>CM028131.1:1549400000-1559400000 GCA_016271365.2 Neoceratodus forsteri
GGCAATCCAAAGGCACACCCTGATGCCTGTCAGTCTGTACAGGGTAGGACGTTATGGTTAGAAACCCTAATGCCCTGGGCGTTTGTTGGTATTTGCACTACAGATTTTCAACATGGCCTTTTTCTGACTCCACCTCATGAAAGCATTTCGGACTGCTTCTCATGAAGAGTGGCAGTGTGATTTTGTCAATGTGTCCCGAACTTTGAGTTCCAACAATGACCATGCCATTCTGCGCCACATGTATGAAAACACAGATCGGGCAGAAGGTGAAGAATGACAGCTGTACCATCCATAGGGAGGTGTGAAGTGATGGCAATGTTGAAAATCTGTAGTGGGAATATTAAAAATGCTCGCACTTAGCCCGCCCAGTGGCATTGAGGGCTGAGGCACTGGACGCCTTACCTCAAGCACTTTTGTGACCGTGTTCAAGAACGAGCTGCAGGCCGCTGGGGTTTGGCAGGAGGAGAAGGATTGAGTCCGCAGGGACTGCCTCCTTCTCCGGGTGGGGATTTCAGCTGTCGGCGCCCATTGGTCCCTAGCGGCTGCTGGGGGCAGCGCAGCCGATGCTGCAGCTAAGGAGGGAGATGGGCTGACGCTGGAGAGAGCGCTGCAAGGAAGCGTGGCTCTCACCACAGGTGTCATTGCATGCCCCACCTCCACACACAGGGGAGTAAAGTGGAAAATAACCCCGGAAGAATGAAGTTGTCCCCGCAGCGCCGCCCCCGAGAAGGCACCTCCCTAGCATTGATCTGTTGGGGTGGGTCAAGTCGCTCCCCACCACCCTACCATGAAGGGTAAGTCATGGGTGCACAAGGGAGGGGTCTGACCTTCGGGGGTTGGTGCTGGGGTGACAGCTGATGGCAGGCTTGCAGCCGGGAGCTCCAGAAGAAATACCACACAAAAAAAAAAGGCTTGCACTTCTGAGCATACATGGAAACTGCGCAATGGCGTAACACAGGCATTTTATGGACTTTTGTCACCAGATTTTCAACATAGGCATTTTAGGACCTCTGCTCATGAACAGTGTTACTGTGATTTTCTTGATGTCTCCCGAACAGTGATTTCCCATAGAAACCATGCTATTCTGCATCGGAAGTGCAAAAACACATTTTGGTCAGGATGTGAAAAATGACAGCTGTACTGTTCATAAGGAGGTGTGGGAAAATGGCAATGCTGACAATCTGGAGTGAAAATATTACAAATTTGTGAAGCTACTAGTGTGCTTGGAAACTGTGCAACGTACGCTCGGAACACAGTAATTTTATGGACTTTCGTCACAACATTTTCAACATAGGCATTTTAGGACCTCTGCTCATGAACGGTGTCACTGTGATTTTCTTAATGTGTTCTGAACACTGATTTGCCACAGAGACCGCGCTATTCTGCACCAGAACTGAGAAAATACATTTTGGCCAGGATGTGAAAAATGACAGCTGTACTGTTCAAAAGGAGACACGGCAAAATGGCAATGTGGAAAATCTGGAGTGAAAATATTGCAAATTCGCGAAGTTACGAGCGTAAACAGTCATTTCTTGGATTTTTTCCACCGAATTTGCAACATAGACTTTTTGAGAGCCCACCTCATGAACACTGACACTGTCGTTTAGTTAATCCATCCCGACAGGTGATTCCACGCAGTGACCATGAAATCACCTTTTGGGACTGAATAACGCCATGACAGTGCCTGAATTCATCAGGAGAGGTCCCAATAACCCCATGTTGAAAATTTGGTGGCAAAATTCCCAAAAATGGCTGAGATATGCACCAAAGTTGAAACCCTATTTATGCCATTATACAGCTTACCGGCATTTCTTCAGTTCGCGGTCGGCTTTAAAGAGTGCAGAAGTGTTCCTGGTCCACTACAGATCATCGCGCCGTGCTCTGGAGGTAAGTATAGGGTGAGGGGGTGTGTGGGGAGGCAGGGTGCGCAGAGGGCGGGTGCGGGTTGTGGGATGGGGCCACTGGACCCGACGAGGACCATTTTCTGGTTTGCAGGTTAAAAAAAATTGCGGACAGTTTTTTGTTTTAACAGGGGCATTTGGCACTGGGGTGGGCTCCCAGCGTGCCACCCGACTGTTTTTTTGGGGGCTGTAGCTGATGGGGGATTGGGCACCCTCATCACACCGGAGGGAGTGCAAGAGCTGAGGGGGGATTGGGCACCCCTCAGCAGAAAGCAACCTTTTTTGGGCATTATGCGGACGGGAGTAGGCTCCCCATCAGCAAATTAAACTGGGCAGGGAATGGACTGAAGCCGATGGGGATTGGGGCCCCCGTCGGCAAACAAAGACAGTTTTGGGGGGTGCATGATGCCGAGGGGGATTCGGCACCCCCTCGGCATTGGGGGCTGTGCAATATTGCTCATGAACATGGCGGTGGCTTGCCGCCACATTCACAAACACTATTACACTAGGCAACGTTCCGCCCAGCAATGACGGGTCGCTCCCTCATTGCAGTGGAATGGCTGACGCTGCAATGACGAGGTGGCCCTTGATTGCTACGGCGAAAACATTACAAGTTGGTGGCACTTTTGGAAGCCAGTGTCATCAGCACACTGTGCCTTCATTGGTCCACCAGTGCCAAGCCCCCAAATCCTGTGCCTCTGTTGGCTGCCACAGTACCATGCCCCCACAACCCGCTTCTCTCCTAAGCTGTCGTATAATGTTTCTTGTGCATACGCTCAAGCAAACATAACAAATAAAACTAATAATACAATAAATACATAAACATTAAATCATAGTCTTTAAAATACATGCTAATCAATTCCTAAACTGTTTAGCAGGACAAACATGTTTCTCAGGTCCCAAAGGCCTGTTGGAAGAGGAATGTTTTTAAATGCTTTTTGAATACCTCAAGAAAGGGCACCTCCCGGAGGTACCCTGCCAACGAATTCCAAAGGACTGAGGCGGCCACCTTGAATGCCCGGTTCCAGGAAGATTTCAACCTTGCTCCAGGGACATCCAGGAGGGTCTCCACTGCCATCTGAGAGAGTTATTCAGGGTGTAGGGATGCAGAAGCTCCTTCAGGCAGCCCTGACCCAACCCATGTAGGGCCTTATAGGTCAAAAGACCTATTTTTAAGAAAAAGTGCCAGCGCACCGGCCGCCAATGTAGTTTGTGCAGCACTAGCATAATATGATTGAACCTCAATTGGCCTGTCAACAGCCAGTCTGACACATTCTGCAGAAGCTGCAGGCACCGCATTGCACCTTCTCTGACCCCGAGGTAAAGTGCATTACAGTAGTCAAGCCTCGAGGTGACAAACGCATGTACCAGTGTGGCCAGGTCATCAGGGAGAGCAAGGGATTTAATTCAGGCAACGTTTCCGAGATGGTAAAAACCAATCCAGACTGCAGCCGACATCTGAGCTTCAAGTGTCAGCTCATTGCCCAGAACAATGCCCAAATTCCTCACCTTAGAGGAGGCCTCTAATTCGATCTGACCAATCAAAAGCTCTAACCCTTCCCCAGAGGCCCCCACTCCCCCCCCTTCAACTCGGCTCAATCACCAGTACTTCAGTCTTCCATGGGTTGAGCCCCATCCAGTTCGATGACATCCAAGCCTGGATCTTGGCCAAGCACTTATTTAGCACGCCAACTGCATCAGATCTTCCAGGTTGGATGGACAGGTAGAGCTGAGTGTCATCAGCATAGCAATGAAAACTCAGCCCATACTGCCTTATGACCTCGCCCAGGGGCAGCATGTACATTATGAACAACATGGGGGAGAGGACAGAGCCTTGGGGTACTCCACAGGGCAGGGCCGTCAAGCCTAAGGAATAATTCCCCAGTACCATCCTCTGGGACCTGCCCTGAAGAAATGACTTGAACCAGCTGATGATCTTGCCAGTGAGTCCAACGTATTCCCTCAGCCTGTCCAACAACACCCCATGGTCTACAGTGTCAAACGTTGATGAGAGATTGAGGAGAATGAGAATTGATCGCTCTCCCCTATCCCTCACCCTGAGCAGGTCATTCAACACCTTAACTAGCGTGGCCTCAAAGCCGTGCATAGCCCTAAACCTGGACTAGAACAGTTCATTGATCTGGAAGTCCGTGAGGTGACTCTTGAGCTGTTCTGCGACCACCTTCTGAAGGATCTTCCCTAAAAAGGGGAGTTTTAAGATAGGCCGGTAATCTGCCAATACGTCGGGGTCCAAAGATGTTTTTTTCAACAGGGACTTCACCAGAGCCTATTCAAGGGACTCAGGGAAGACCCTCGTTGCTAAGGAACACCCGACAATCTCAGCAAAAACTGGGCCCAGGACCCCGATGCAACTAACAGGTAATCATGTCGGGCCCAGGTCCAGGTCACAGAATGTTGGTTTATGCCCTGAGATCACCCCACAGACCTCCGTCATCATCACCAGCTGGAACTCTCCCCAGGGAGACAGAATGCCTCTGCCCACCCAAGGTCCACTACTGTTGGATGATGATATTCCACCTGGAGAAATCCCAGCCCTAACAGAGGAAACTCTGTCTGAGAAGAACGGAGCAATTGCCTCACATTTTTGAGCTGAAAAGGCTCTAATGGGTTCATGACATGTCGGGTGTAATAGACTGTCTGCAACCTGAAAGAGCTGATTTGGTCGATTCTTCCCAGCTGCAATCATCCTAGACATAAAAGCTGCCTTTTTTGGGTGATTGCATTCTGATACTCATTGTAATGAGCGATCAGAACAGGCCTGTCCTTCCAGGACCTAGTCTTCCTCAAATGCCTCTCTAACCTTCACCCCCTGGGTTTTGACATCCTCAGCTCACCATCAGACCAAGGTGAGCTGAGGCGCGAAACCAGCGGGCGTACATGGATTGGCACCAAACGATCCAGGGCCTCCAAGACAGCCCTATTATAGGCAATCATAGCATTCCCAGGACCATCCACGCAAGCCTCCAGCACAGATGAAATGTTCAGGTCTGCCATTAGTCCCTCTGGTCGCAACCCTTTCAAAGGGCAGAACTGAACCATTTCCACAGGGGAAGGGACATTCAGGAGGGCTCTGAAGTTGAACCTGATGGTGCAATGATCCTAATAAATGACCGGATCAATCTCGAGGGTGTTAATTTTGAATCCCAGGGAGAACACCAGATCAAGCACATGCCCAGAGCGGTGGGTCCCAGCTGTGGTCTCAAGAGTAAGGCCCAGGGCCTCCATACTGGACAGGAAGTCCCTGGCCTCAGACAAAGCCTTGTCATCCACTCAGGTGTTGAAGTCACCAAGAATAAGCCATCTCAGCAACTCCAACGCCCTCTTGGTGACAAAGGCTGTCACCTCTTGGAGGAAACTCCTGCCCACCCAGGTGGACAGTAGACCACGAGAATCCTAAACTCCACTCTGGGGCCCCCAGACACTGCCAAGCACTCAAAAGAGCCAGTGTCCCCCACTGGGTGCACCACCAGGCCCAGCTCTGACCTGAAACAAATGGCCACCCCCCCTCCCCTGTGTTCCTTCCTCGGGCAATGAACTACAGAGAACCCAGCCAAGACAGATACCTCCAGCACAGGGCCTGAAGTGTACCTGATGGTGCAGGATGTATGCCTCCAGCACAGGGCCTAAAGTATCCCCAATGTGGCAGTTTGGTAACACGGACTAAGTTCCAGTGGGATTTCACCCACTAATAAATTAACTTTTTTGAAGACTTTTGCTGTGGAAATCCTTCATTGGTGTAATCCATTTACTCCTGGCTCTGGAGTGCCGGTGCAGTTTTGGTTGTCTGAAGCATCCCCCCAGCCAGGTCTCTGTAATGCACGCTAGGTCAACCAAAGCTATGAGCTCCACCTTTATAGCGGTCTTATTGGCCATCGATCTGGTGGTGCACAACACTGCCTGAAGAGGACAAATGGCTGAGGCCGGTCCCTCAGCTACCTGCCCCCTCAGTCCGGAGGGCTCCCTAGTCAGAGAGACAAGGCACGGGGACTCTGTTCCAACTGCCTTCTTGTCCCAGGGCAACTTCTGGTCCCCACCACCCGAATCAACCTCTCACCTGCCTCATCCCTCTTCACATCTCTCCCACCTTCTACCCCTTCTTACAATTATATTTAGCTATAAGTCATGGGCAGGGGATGCTGGTCATTGACTCTAACAACTCCACTTACTTACTACAACAACCCAGGCTGAACAACTGTCAAGGCAACGATCTGTAGGCATCTTTTGTTGGGCTTATGTCATAGTCCTGTCACCAAGCAAAACACCTTTTCATTCCGTTATCATCGCATTCAACTCTAAATTAGACAATAAGTTAGAAGGAAGTTCCCTTGGTGAGGTTCGTTTTTCTAAGGTGAAAGATACAAGAACGGGGAGCACAGCATATAGCAGTGTGTTTCCACAATAGTATTTGATCTGCAGTGAAGTTACGGACTTCGACTCGCAGCTACATTAAACCCCATGAGATCAGATTTGGGAACAGTCGGCATTAACAGCCTCACACTCAAGTGTGGGGCTAATCTGCACTTTGTGTGCAAAAACATTTTTTTACTTACTGTTTACCACAGTACAGTAGATTGTATCAGACTAATTCTACTGACTTCCAAGCTGATATTTGCAGTAACCAGAAATCTCTGAATCGCCTACTACTGCCATAAGAGCAGGGCTGCAGCAGTGGGAGCTTCAATAGTCTGCAGTGCATGTTAGAGATTTTATAAGCTCAGATCAGATGTTTGCCAGTCTCACTGCTCTCCTGGGGCTAAGTACAGTCCTCTGTGACTGTACTTACCCAGGGAGGACACAAAAGATGAGAGATTATAAAAAGTCTATCATACACTGCAGGCTATTGAATCTTTCACTGCTGCAGCCCTGCTCTGACAACAGCTGCAAGGGATTCTGGGATTTGTAGTTACAGAAGATGTCAGCTTGGAAGTCAGCAGCATCAGCCTGATACAGTCTACTATCCTGCAGTAAACAATGAGTAAAAAAATGTTTTTGTATACAAAGTACAAATTGGGACCAGCCCCACACTTGGATGTGGGGCTTTTAAGTGCTGACTCTTCCCCTTTAAAGAGCTAGTGTACTGCATGAATTTAATGTTGACTTTCAGAAGTAGTAAATTATTGCTTCTTAAATTTGAAGTATTTTGTTCTTTTCCCTTTTGCTAATTAGAAGATTGTCTACCTGTCAGTACTTGGTGTGAGGTGTGGAACAGTAGTTTACCTGCAGGCTGACCTTGCTAGTTCTGTTTCTCCTGGCACCATATCAGCCCTATGACCTCACAGTCTGTGATGTCTCAGCTGACCAAGGAGAGCCAGTTACCTGCTGCAAGATCAGTCACTTTTGAGGTCACTATAAGGGAGGCCACAGTGCTGATGAGGCATGCAGGGGTAAAGAGCTAGATACGTCACCTACCTGTATCAGGCAAAGAGTAAAGAATGGCTCTTTTTATGACAATACTATTAGATGGAAAACCTTTTAATGAGCAAATAGGAAAGGAAAATACTTCAGAAATAAAAAAATAACAACACACTACTTTTATACATCAATACCATTTGCTTCCTGCTACTGTTGCCACTACCCACTAGTAGTTCTTTAAAATAAAATATGTGACTTTAACAGACAGGGGATGCTCAGAATAGGGAATGAGAATAAAAGCTGTTTTAGTTACCCGATGAATCTGTGTAATTGACGATGTCATTTTCCTGGTCTGTCAGTACCATCCCTAATGTGTTCGAAGTTCCAGCAAAGGTCTTTGTAGACACTGACTTCAGGGCAAAATGCCACAGACTCAACCCTAACATAAAGCCATTCCATCTTCTGTTTCTCTCCTCTTCCCTCATCTTTCAAAGACCACTGGCACCCTCTGAGTACATCAGGGGAGAGCAGGACATAAACGCCACTCTCGATTTTGTGAGCCTTTCAAATTCAGAGATTATTTTCAGCATGTTTTACCATAGAACAATGGTATGCTTAAACAAGCAAGCTGGCTGTAGATAGCAGAGAATCGCTTTTGTTATATTAACCATTATTAGCTGGCGTCTCCTCTAGTCCTTATTGTTTTTAGCTCTGCACAAAGCACCCCTTCAGTTTGTTGACCCTTGAAAGTTTAAACAATGGCCTCTACATTCACAGAACACATAATCTCATCTTAAGTCTTAAAGGAGAAACACACACTTAGAAGCATTTGGAAGAAAACTCAACTAATTTGCATATTTTTGTTTTTTAATTAATGCAGGGAAACCTGTCTATTCAGGACCCCTCCATGACCACAGAATCCTTAATCCTGAATACCAAGGTGTCCTTAAACAGAACCATTGAAAATGTCAGATAAACGCCTATCGGCTCATCTAGTCCACCCGATCCTGTCTAGTTATGGAACTGTGCCCCAGTCTGTCCTAATTTCTTCCCCCTTCTCTCCCAACTGCCCATATATGCACTTGTCCCAGGTATCGATCCCACCCCCTTTTGAACCCCCTACTGTCTCAGTGCAGGTGACCTCTTCCAGTAGTTGATTTCTGTCCGCCACCACTCTTTTCATACACAAGTACTTCCTGACATCCTTTCTGAACTTTCCCTTGTCAATTTCATGAAGTTTGTCCTGGAGCCTGTGCTATGACTCACTGTGAACAACTCACTGCACTCTATCTTGTTTATCTCGTGGGGGTACTTGAATGTCTCAGTCATGTCTCCCTTCTTCCTCCTGTGCTCTAGTGTGTACATATTGAGACCCCCTAAGAGTGCTCATCATAAGACCTCCCTTTCTGCCCCGTATCATCTTGGTAGCCCTTTTCTGCACTGCCGCTAGCCTATCTCTGTCCTCCCTCACGTATGGGCTCTAAAACTGTGCACAGTGCTCTAGACACAGTTGAACCAAGGATGTGTAAAGGGGCAGTATTACTGCCCTATCTATGCTAGTGGTTCCCCTCCTGAAGCCTCCCAGCATCCAACTTGCTTTTCCCACAACCTAATTACACTGTGTCGATGCTTTCAGGTTGTGCAATATTCTCTATATGATTATTTTGTTAGTTACTACAGTGATCCAGTCATTGCATGTTAGGTTACTTTTAACAAATATTTTCAGTAAATCAAAGGAAAATGCATTCAGAGTACTAATATGAATGCATCCATTTTGAAGACAATAAGGGATTTTAAAGAGCAGAGGCCCAGTTGTCAAGTGAGGAAGCCCTGCGTCCCTGCAAAATGTGCCATAGCTGCGTCCAAGGGTGTGACGCAACTTGCACCCTATTTTACAATCCTGGACACAGGTTGTGACAGTACCCTCAGTTTATGGCAGCTTGTGCCAAAGCAGTGGCACAAACCCTGTAAACCGACTCCCCATGGACGAAATGTTACACCAGGGGGGAGCTGGCTGAACTGTGCTGCGTTGCTGCAAGGGACCTGCAGCAGAGGGGTTGCTGCATGCTACTACAAAACTTGCACTGCGGCACAGGTTTGCTGCAAGTCGCCACTTGTGATGTACTCTCAGCCGCAGGTCCCTTGCGGTGGCTGCAACCCCTCTGAAAATCGAGCCCCAGGTGTTCACTTAAAAATGGCCTTTTTCTGACTTGAATGTATCTGTATGTATAAGTAAATAAAGATCTTACTGTTGATCATGTCATCTTCGTTATTCTTGTAAACCCATTGGGCTCCATTTTCAAAAGCCCCATAAAGTGACGCAGGGTGCACTGAACTCCCACTTGCAGCAATGCTGGGCACGCCAGGGACCCTGCGCCAGATTTTGGTAGAGTAGGGGTCTCGTCACAAAAGTCCCAATGATGCTGCAAGCCGTCCTGTGTGACAAACTGTTGGTGCAAAGGAGGGGATTGACGGAGGCATCTGTCAATCACTGGCATCTGACACACTGGCCCAATACTGCATGGGCAAACTCTCAAAGCTGTAAACATGAAGCTACAAAAGCAGATGTTAGGAGAAGATGGAGCAATCACCAGAGTGTGCACTGGTGGTGTGTGCCACGAAGTGTGTACCTCCGCAAAGTCTGATCGCATGAACAAATGGTACTGCAGTAATGATGTACGTACCCACTCAACTGTCCACCAGTCACCTGATTGAGCCATCCCACTGGATATGTTCTGTGATGGACCACTTTTCCCAGAGGGGTTACTTGTGGTGGACTGGCAACTCTGTGCAGTGTACAGCTGTTGGTCTGGGGTTGTCAGAGTGTAGCATACAGTTGCATGGCACCCCAGAGTCTGCAGGATGCTCAGGCCACATTCACAGCGTGCATGTGTTGGCGGGGGGTTGGGGGGACTGCCACAGTACAACATTGTGCAATAGATACGTTGCGCGGGGGAGGGTATCTACTGGTGTTATGGCATTATAGATGCCTATGCGGGGCACTCACCTATGCCAGACATCAGATCTAATGCTGTGCATGGATGCAGTGCCATGTAGCTGTACTGTTCTGCTGGTAACTGTTGTGGAGAGTATGCAGGTGAGGTAGGCATGATTGTCGACATTTGTGTTGGCATGTACCCTGTGTCCATTAATGACAGGCCGCTGTTAGACCAACTCACGTCCACATGTGTCATGGGGTGTGGGGTAGGGGGACATCGGTAGACACAGCCCACAAGATGGCACAACATGACCTGCGCTCTGTGGGCGCACCTTCCTCCTTCCATATGGTCGCAGCCTCCAGTACAATGGGGCACACGCCACTGCACTACCTGAGCAGAATTAGTGTGACCCACCTGACGTGACCAGGTTTGCTGGGACATACCCCATCACCTCAGCCCCCGCCCCCACGCAGTGTTGTTTGAATGCACCGCAAACCTCCCGGTCCTTGCCCATCTCCTAGGATGTCCTGCTGCTCAGGCTGATGAATGGCATCCACTGGGCAAGCAGGCAGGCGAGGAAGACAACTGCACAACTGCCATGTTGGGGGTAGGACACACACACACAGGATCACATGCTCCATAGCGCTCGACCTGCTGTCATCTGGGCAATGAGTGAGCTTCCCATGCTGCCCTGCTCCCCTCACCTCCAGGGAACTGGTTGTGGCTGCGGACAGCGTGAAAGCATTGCCTGCTGCTGTATTATTACCGGGATGGTAGCTTGAAGGGCACTGACCAACACACAACTGCTCTATCGGTACCCGGTTAGATGAGCGCTACCAGAATAGCACCGCACTATACAGTGCTAGTCTGGTAAGTGCTCATACGAACAGCAACCAGGGATTTACAGCACTTGCTATAAGCGCTTCTCTGGTTGCTGTCTATAGTCCTGAAGAAAGGAAAAGGGCAACAGGGATTGGGTATCTGCCTGAGCTGCTCCTGTGGTGTGGAGGCCTGGGGTATGCAGCAGCTCGGCCAGCGCTACTGGAGACCAGGGTTCTAATCCTGGTCTCCACTCATTTTGCCTGCCTCAGGACTTTTTCTTTTTTTTGTAAGGGGCCATGGAAACAGTATTCCACAGCCCCAGAAATTTAACTTGCCCCATGATCTGCTCCCCCCCCGGAGTCAGAATCTTTAGATCCAGAGGGTGCGGGGGTGGTGGGGGACAAAGCCCCCCGCAAAAAAAGGTGCCATTTTGGTTGCACACACCTTGCATGCGCTATTGTGACTGGCACTGTTTGGACCCAGTGCCACTGTATCACCCTCTTTTCCACCACAAATTGCCCAAGTCCTGCTTCTCATCACAGCTACCTGTTCGTAGCGTGGCACACTTACTACACTGCAGCCATGGGGCGCCTGCTTATAGGTGGTACTAACTATGTCTTGCAGATCCACAGTGGTAGCGACTATGGGACCCTCGAGTTTGGCAACACACATGCCAGATCATTGGGATTGGTATGCATCAGGCATCCAGCTGCAACAGTGAGGCACGGGACCTATCCTGATGTGTAGTGCATGGGCTGTGAGACCAGCTCCAGCTGGTCTGACCACTAGCAGTCTCTACGGCCATTGGGGGGGGGCCCTACAGAATCCCAAAGTAGTATATACTGCATCACGGTTGTGGTGCAAGCATCCTTCCGCCATGGCAAAGCCATGCATCTGCTGCAAGCAGGGAACACACCTGGCTGGAGCAGGCAGCCCCCCATTAGGTGCAGGCACCATTAGAAAATCAGGAATAATGCAAGGTGTGGTGCAGTGAGCCCCTTGTGTTATGTTTGTTTGACGCAAGCACTTTGTATCATTCCCGATCCTTTGAAAATTGGGCCCAGTATTTCTACCATGGAACTAGTATCACCTCCACTATTCTGCCTGCTAAAACAGACATCTGAAAAAAACTGCTGCTCCGAGGACATGCTTATGTCCGAGTCTGTGCGACATCGGTTCCAGAAAGAGACGTGGGCTGCACGCGATCTATCAGTATGTGGCTGCGCTAGCTGATAGCCACCAGTACCACTGGGCATATCCATGAAAGAGACATTCTGACAGACCCTCTACGTAAGTGGCACTGTTAGTGAAGCAGGAGTCAGTTTAGTCTGTCTAACAGCTGATCGCTGACAGTCTGACAGGGTTGAGAGGCAGTTTTCCTCTGTAGTGTCACTAGCACTTAGAAAGAATAGTGCCAATCAGTAAAACAAGTCACACAGTATATTTGTGGCTGACAGGTCAGTCTATTGAAGTTTGATGTCATAACTGTAATAAATATGAGTAGATGAGTATGCCACAAAGGGATCGCTCTACTGCAGTGGATGGTTCAATTAAAACAGTCTGACATTAAAAGTGCTTTATGATTTCTTTCTTTTTTTTTTTTTTCAATTTCTGCACGCCCCCTTCTCTCCAGCCCCTCTTAGGCTTTGGGCACCATGAGAGACATCTCTCTGAGCCTCCCCAGCCGTGGTCACCCACATCCATGGAGCCATGGCTATGCCCCACAGGCAGGGTCAGGGTGGGTGAAGGAACCCCCAAAATTCATCATTTCATCAGGCAGGCTCCGCAGACTTGGTGAGCCTTGGAAGCCCAGGGAGCTCCTGCGGGCCATCGTCACAGAGGGGCCATGGCTATTTTCCTGTTCTCTCCCCAGAGGGCACTGCTTGCGTGGGGGTCAATGCGGGCCTCGCACTTGCTCATGCATGTGTCTGCCCACGGATGCCAGTGACATCCTGCTCCCCCTCTCTGCCTGCTGCACTTCCACCCATGGCCACCCAGGTGGCAGTGTTGCTGCAGAGGACAGAACCTTCCCTCCCTCCCTGGAGGATGCAAGCGTCCCTTGGGACGAGCGTCCATTGGGATGCTCAAACCACCTCCCCCCAGCCGGCCCCTGATAATACCAAGCCTGTTCCTAAACCCAGGTCACTGGCATCGTGAGTGGTAGTGCTACGGCTCTGCCGATGGGCCGGCAGTTATTTATGACTTCTGTTTCCACCTCCCACCCATGAGGATATAAGTTGGCTTGGCTCCTGTTCCTGGTTAGGAAAATTCAAAATAATCCACCCTAAAACTGAGCACTGAAAACCGAATTAGCTTCTTACAATTCAAGTTGACAAGTAAGTCATCAAAACCGAAAAACACAGAGCGCATAATGGACTTTGTAAAGAAAAAAGCAGCCCTTGAGCTGGGTGACACCTGGGCCTGGAGCGGAAGCAGGTTGACATCTGTTAACTCAGCCCAAACTAGCGATTTAAGCACATGAGGAGGGCGAAGAACAGTTTACAATTACATCACGCCACTTATTCTTTGAGCTAAATAAAATTAATTTATCAATGGAGAGGCTAGAAAAAACAGCAAGTGAGATCTCCTGGGGCTTATTGGAGGTCTCCCTAAGAAATTCAGATTTGAAGCCAGGCCTCAATGAGGGCATAGACATTACAGAAAGGAAGGACATGGCACTGAGATACCTACACAGAAGAAAAGGAGAGCTGAATGAAAAAAATCAATGATCTGCAGCGCTGCTTCCGACGGGACATATCAGGATTCATGGCTTACCCGAAGGTACAGAAACGGGAGCAATGGAATTGTTTCTAAAATACATTTTAAAAGAAATATTGGACTGGCCAGATTTTATTTATTTATGTATTTAAAAATTGGTAACCAGGAAAGGCACTCTGAGCCGAGGCTCGTTTCCAAGTGCAACCCAGCGGAGGGAGTACAGAGGGAACAGAGTTACAAACCATGAGAACGGTTACATAGGCAACATTACAGATAAGGTTGTAATGTGGTGACCAAATAAATTAACAGCATGGACTATGCAATGATATGTGGATACTGACCCCATTCAGATAGTCCGAGCACATAGGGCGCTGGGCCCCAAACCATCTGACCTCAAGGTTAGACCCTGGTCGATAGTCATGAAGGTCCTTGGCTACAGGATCAAAACTAAAGTTTTACTAAAAGTCTGGAACAAAAAAGAAATTACCTTCAGAGATAAGAGACTCTTCTTTGACCACAATTTCATACCAATGACCCTGCAGAAAAGGCGTACACTCTTAGCAGGGAAAACATTAAAATGCAATCCTGGCTCCTGCTCAGTTTAACATTTTTCTTGCTGAGAGGCAGCAGTTCTTCCAAGACCTCAATGAAGCTAAGCCAGTCCTAAAAAAGCCAGAGGTTCCCTTCGAGTCATACTTAGCACTGGACCAAGACTTAGAGGTGCTAACGAATCCAAACCCGTGGTCCACTGCATCCTGTTCCAGGAAAAGAGGCAGAAACTCAGCAAGCTAAGCTTTTTCTTCAAATCATCTAGTGAATGAGTCAGACTTGTTCCAGCCCAGTCTGAAGACCAAACAAGCTGATACCAACTCCTAAATAATCAGAACCTGTGACGAGAACTGCTGTACATCCTTTGGTTCGGTAGCTCTGGATCTACCAAGGGAACGAACCGAACTGATACCTGATTAGGAAATAAATTCAGATTGGACTTAGAAGATGTTTAAGTGTTTAGATAAATGAGAATTTGTTGGGGGTGGGTAAAACATATGGCTTAAATCAGAAAGGCATATGGTGGGGAGCTGTGTGGGGATTTGGGGTGGAGGAAGGAAATATTATGAGAACAGAATCTTGGATATAGTGGGTCCCTGTCTGGTATCCACCTGTGTTTCTCCCCGTGAACTGACTGAAAGCACCACAAGCCTTGTAAACCCAGTTGCAATATTATTAACATAAGAGAATTAACATCCTTGAGTGGAGAAGACATGGAGAGACATTGGGTTTGTAGTTCAGGCAGTCTCAGGGTCAACAATCAAAATGGCGTGCAGCAATGTTTCCATTTCAGAGTTCCTGCTAAAAAAAAGCCAGCTCCAGAACTGTACCTGGAGAAGACAGGTCAGTACTCATGGGCTGTGGCAGGAAAGTCTTGGTAGAGTGCCAGGTGAGCATTATTTTGAAAAGATGGAACCCACTGTGATGGGGTATGGGGTCTGGCCAATGGTGCGGCTCTCCCTACGTTCACTCGTCAACCTCCATGACTAATTAAACAAGCATTTGTCAATGCCGAATGTTGCTTGCTTGTATGTGCTGTTTAGGTATTTGGAAGTGACAGTTTCATGCCTTCCTCCCAAGACATCCACTGTGTCTTTCTGTTCAGTATTCACAGAAGAGTGGGAGGGCAAGGCCACAGCAGTACAGCAGTTGCCAAGGGGTGAAGAGGTGGACAAAAGAGTCCTGCAGGAGCTCACTAAATTGAAGGTAGACAAAGCGATGGAACCAGATGGCATACGCCCAAGGATATTAACAGAGAACTGCGGAGGGAGAGGCAGACCTCGGCAGCCATGTTCACTGAGTCATTCAACATGAGTGAATTGAGGAGGGCACATGTGGTCCTCTACACAAGTCCGCAGCAGGGAGGAGGCAGGGAACAATAGGCCATTCAGCCTCACCTCAGTTGTGGGGAAGATCATGAGACATTGCTTAAAGAAAGGATAGTGGGCATCTAGATGCCATGAACCCAGGACCATAGACAACATGGATTCACAGTGGGGACATCATGTGAGATAAATCTGGTTGATTTATTTGACTGGGTGACAAAGGAAGTGAATCAGGGTGGGGCAGCGGACAACGCTTACCTTCATTTCAGCAAAGCCTTGACACCATCCCATAGGAGGCTGATAAAGTAGCTGGGAGGCTGGACATGGGGAAAGGGTGGTAAACTGGGTTAGAAACTGGCTAAGAGACAGGAGGCAGAGAGTGGTGGTAAATGGTATGCAGTCTAGGGAGAGGCGACCAGTGGGGTGCTGCAGGGATCGGTCCTGGGGCCAGTTCTGTTCAATGTCTTCATTAGGTAATATTGCAGAGCATCTGAAGAATTTTTTCACCAAATTTTCAACATAGCCATTTTAAGACCTCTGCTCATGAACAGTGTCACTGTGATTTTCTTAATTTGTCCCGATACATTGATTTAAGATACCGACTGCGCCATTGTGCCACATGGGCGGAAACAGGTTTTGAGTGAGATGTGAAAACGACAGCTGTACTACTCATAAGAAGGTGTGTAAAATGGCAATGTTGAAAATCTGGAGTGAAAATATTGAAAATTCGCGAACTTACTTAGCGCATGAGGAACCGTACAACCCACGTCAGAAACAGTCATTTTTGGAATTTTTCACCAAATTTCAACATAGTCATTTTAAGACCTTTGCTCATGAACACTGTCACTGTGATTTTCTTAATTTATCCCATACATTGATTTCGTGACAATCGACTGCGCCATTGTGTACATACACGGGCAGAAACACGCTTTTGGGTGAGATGAAAAATGGCAGCTGTACTACTCATAAGAAGGTGTGATAAAATGGCAATGTTGGAAATCTGGAGTGAAAATATTGAAAATTCGCCGACCTTACGAGCGGCATGAGAACTGCGCAACGCACGCCAGAAACAAAGCAGTTTTTGACGATATTACCAACATGGTTTTGGGACTTTTCATGATGATGTCACTGTCATGGCGGCTCAGGTCAAGGCGATTCGCAGTCACCGCGCCGAATCACCCTTCTCGCCCGAATAACGCCATGACAGTGACATTATTCACGAGAAGGGGTCCCAAAAACCCCATGTTGAAAATTTGGTGCAAAAATTCCCAAAATGCCTGAGATATGGAACAAAGTTGAAACCCCCTATCTAGCCCATTATACAGCTTACCGGCATTTCCTCAGTTCGCGGTCGGCTTTGAAGAGTGCAGATGTGTTCCCGGTCCACCGAAGATCGTCGCCCGAGTCCGGAGGACGTATGGGGTGAGGGGTGTGGGAGGCTGGGGCACAGTGGATCGGGTGGGTTGTGGGAGGGGTTGGGACGAGCCGCCGGGACCGCTTTTGTTTTACAGGTTTTAAAAAAAAAGACGTCAGGGATGATTTGCTACGCTGGGGTGGGCTCCCAGAGCGTGGCTACAAGTGAGATTGGGGTGTTCAGCCGGCCGGGGATTGGGCACCACCATGGCTATGGCATTTGTTGCCACGCTGGGGTGGCCTCAGCGCAGGCGAGGCAGGGATGTCAATGATGGGGATTGGGCACCCCTGCCGCCAAAGAACTGCTTGCCACGCTGGGTGGGCTCCCAGCATGGCACCTACTACTGGGGGATGGCGCAGCTCAACCGGCGGGGATTGAGCACCCGTCAGCTATAGAGTGCGTCTTGGTAGCATAACGCCTGCGTGTCTGTGGGGGAAGCTGCCATGAGCAGCCGATATCTTATCGGTGCTCACTGAAGCGTAGCTCTCTTTCAACTGGAGAACATCTGCATTTTGGAGCGCGGTCAAGACAGCTCCAAAATGCATTGGCTTACAGGGGCCGCGCCTGCCAGCACACTGACTGAATTGGAGGAGGAGGTGACACACTTCCGAAATCTCCGATGATGGCACTATGTTTCTTGCACATGCATGTAAGCAACATAAAAAGTTCTGATTCTGATTGCACACCTCTACAGCATAACAGCCCTAAAGTCTTCACTGTCAAACTGTCAAAACAATTTGAAGAGAGCATAAGAGAGCTGGGGACAAACCCATGTGAAGGGTGGCAAAGAGTCGCAGCTTCTGTGGGGAAACCCAGTTATTCCTGGCCCCATAGCAGGAAGGAGGGCCCTAGGGCCCCAAACCGCTAGACCTGACAGGGTGAGGATCTTGAAGAAATAGGAGATTGTTCAGTTCTTGACAGCACAAAGAGCAGAGTGGCAGGGGGGTGTACTGTCCTGAACCCCACCTCACCAGAAGTGGATACCTCACTCATGTGGGGTCCAGTAATAAGGGTCAGAGTCTCTTACGGAGCAGATGGATCCCTGATTAATACAAGGGGAAGCTCTAAAGGAAACAATGCTGAATGAGGCCGAGCTGACTGAATAGATGGGAGGGCACCAATGATGGAACTTCTCCTGGAGGTAGAAGAACAACAAATAAAAGGGGAGAGTGGGTACCAGATGCCGAGACTAAGCTGGGAACTTCCACCTTGCGGTGCCTTGTGGCCACTCCTAATCCACCATGCCATCTGGGGGGAGGGAGTAAGAGGAAAACACAGCTGAGGGAAAAACAAAAGATGGGGAGTAATAAAAGAAAAGGAACAATAATATTTTTTTCCAGAAACTCAAAAGTGGGAAGAAAGTTCAAAACACAGAGCTGCCAGAAGAGACTGTGTTAGGAGGGCGGCTTGACAGGTGCCCATAGGGTGCAAGACCTGTCAAGAGCAGGACCAGTCAAATGATCTGGAGTCATTAGAGTCATCAGATGGTACAGCTCATTGGAGCTGGGATAGTTTGAAGCTCAGAGATAATGGTTAAAAGTTCAATGTTTATCTTTTTTTTTATTTCTTTTTGGTACCCTTCCCGACTCTGCTCAGCCCATGCCCCACCCCTCGGCCCTGCACTCACCCCTCCCAGGACTTACCTCAGGTGGTGTTCCTCCCTGGTTTGCCCCCACCCCCCGGGGTGGGCCTGCCAAGTAGGCACATCCCCGATGGAGCTGAAGCTCGGTTCCCAGCAGACACCTCCACTGGTGTTCCTCCCTGGCTTACTCCCCAGGTCCGGGCCACGGGGTCGGGCTGTTTTTAATGAAGTTACAGCGTGGTCACCAGCCGAGTACCATGGTTGGAAGTGCAGGACTCGTGAGGTGGGGTGTCATTCTGCGGGCCGGCATTTTTTTGTGATTTTTTTCCCCTCGGGAGGCATGGCATGCAATGACGTAGGGTGCATGGGTGCTGATGTCCGTCATGCCTCCCCACAATGCAGGCCCTGGCAGCTGCTCCCCTCACCCTCCACCAGAGGTCAGTTGCAAACCGGATGCTTGTCCCCCTCCCCCCCCCAGAAGAGGAGGAGAGCAGGCCGTGGGATGCTCAATCCTCCTCCCCCAGCTGGCCCTCCAACTCCTTGGGTCTGTTCCTGAACCTGGAGTGTCGGCATCACAAGTGGAGACATTACTGCTGCACCAGCAGGCTTGCCCGATACTTTTTTTTAAAGGTTTTCTGTATTTGTTTTACAGGTGCATGAGTCTCCTTACAACATACATGCAGTTATACATCAAAGTTACTCAGTATTTCCAGCATCAACAGAGAAGAAACAAAGAGATCTTGTCACTGTCAACCATTACCCTCTATAGCATGGTTCCACTATGTCATGGCGCCGGTGGCAGTGCACCTGGTCATCACAGCGCCAACCGCCGATTTCACCAGCCTCTTTTTTGTGGGGGGTTGCACCCCCCACAACCCCTTAATCATTATTCTAACTCAGGGGGGTGGACCTCAGGGAGGGGGTGGCAAAACCAGAAATTGGCGCTCTGGTGTTCCGGCACTGTAATGCCAGCGCCCTAATGCCCTGTAAGGCTATAGCATTACCTGTAATTAGCCAGGTCCTTTTCATGTCTTGAATAAACTTTTTGCTTGAAAGAAACCCATCTATTTGTGATGTCTTTCATAATCTTGAGTATAGAAATCTTATAGATGTGAATTCTGTTAAATTTGTTAATAATGAGATTATCTGAGAATGTGAACTCCCACCCCCACCGGCAATCCTCCCTGAATTCCCACCATTCCCTGATATGCTTTTATTTAGCTGGTTATCCCCAGAGTAGTACCATCTAGGATCTCTCCTTTTGCGTAAGATACATGTATAATTATAGTGTTCAAGGGACCACTGCGATATTCAGAGTCAGACTGGCCTACCAGGATCCCTGGAAATTTCAGAGTGGGCCCCCCTCTGTTAGGTACCTGGCCACCTTCCAAACTCTAAAAATCCTTGCCTTTATCATCTTTTTTCTAATTAAATGGGGGTATTTGGGACACTGTAGGTAAAGGTAATTTTATATATTTATTTATTGAAAAGTTTCACCAGGTAAGGTACACTGAACAACAAGTTCCTCATCTCCCGGTACAACCTGGGGGAGCGGGTAATGGGAGTTACATCATATTATTGAATACAAGTAATTTACACAAAAGCATATAAAGCATAGATTGCAGGGTATAATAGTTTAAACCTATACAGTGACCTTGTGGGTGAGACAGATAGTGGCTAAAGTATTACAAGTGTGCCCAATGGCCTACAATATGAGGACTAAGTAGTAAAAAGCATCATGTGAGGAAAAATAACAATGTAGTAGAGATTGAGCTAGAGGCCAGGGCGAGTCCCACAGGCTGAGGAGATAGACAATTAGAGAAAGAGATTGCAACAAAAACAACTAGGAGCAAAACTAAGCTCTAAATCTGTAAGTGCATTGATTAGGTTATGCTTAGACATACGGGGCGGCAGTCAGGGTGTAGGACTTGGGGGGGAGCTATGGGCAAATGCAATTTACACAGAGGAAATTATATAGTGCTTTATTTAATGAGCCAGGTGAGGAGGAGGATCGGATTTGGGTAGGAAGAGCATTCCACAGTTTAGGGAGACGGTAGGAGAAAGAGGACTGGCCAGTTGAGGTGGATCTCCAGGGAACTGACAGAGTTCTGTGGTCATGAGATCTTAGAAGGCGAAAGTGTGTGGGTGGGGTGGAGATTGAGGAAGTAATATATAAGGAGGGAGTGTGCCAAGCCAGTACTTAGAGATGAAATTTGAGCAGTGATGCAGTCGCCTATTTGCTAAGGAAGGCTAAAGCGTGATACAGGTGACAGTGATGGGTCAGGGGAGGTGCATCCAGGGCAAACCGACAGAAGGAGTTGAAAACTGTGTCCAGGTTAGCTAAAGAGGTGGCAGGAGCAGAGCAGTAGACGATATCGCAGTAGTCGATGATCGGGAGGATCATCTTTTGGATCAGTTCATGCCTTGCCTGGGGTGGGAGGCAGGAGCGGTTTCTATATAAGGTGCCAAGTTTAGGGTGAAGCTTTTTCATTATGGCATCTATGTGGTCTGAGAAAGTGAGATATTCATCAGCCAAATGCCCAGATAACTGAAGGACGCTGTGGCATCTATAGTTACCCCGTTGAGCGTAGTGAAGGAGGGGACAGATGGGAGCCTTGACAGTTTCTGTCTCATGCCGAATGTCATGGACACTGTTTTCTTGGCATTTAGGAAGAGTTGGTGAGATTGAAACCAACTCTGGACATTATTGAAATCACGTTGAAGCCTGGAGGCAACATCCAAGGGTGATGGCCCTGAGGAGAAAAGAACTGTGTCATCAGCATACGTATGTATAGAAGATGAAGTACAGACAGATGGAAGATTGTTCAGTACAATGGAGAAGAGAATCGGACCTAGTATGGACTCCTGGGGGACACCAGTGCATATGGGTAGGGGAAGGGAGATGTAGTTGGATATTTTTACCAATTGTGAGCGGTCGTTTAAGTATGCACTGAACGATTTTATGGCGTGTTCAGACAGCCCAGCAGATGAGAGGGAGCAGAGTAGGAGAGAGTGGGAAATGGTGTCAAATGCTTTAGCAAGATCAATAAAAATGGCAGTAGTGATGTGTCCGCAATCCATGCCTGACAGGATCACGTCAGTGATCCGGAGTAACGAGGTAGTAGTAGAGTGGTGTTTTTGGAATCCAGATTGATATTGAGTGAAGAAGTTAATGTCGGAGAAGTACGAGGACAGCTGGGCTAGGACTAGGTGTTCTTGCAGTTTGGCTAACGTTGGGAGGAGTGATATAGGGAGGTAGTTCCCAGGGGAGAAGGTGTCGCCACACTTTGGGAGTGGGAGGACGATTGCATGTTTCCACCCTAGGGGAATTTGGGCTAATTGAAACAAGAGATTGAGAAGCGCAGTCAGTGGGGGAGCAATGGCTGAGGCAGACAGGTTTAGTAACTTCTGGTCCAGCCCATCAGCAGAGCTACCTTTGCTTGGGTTAAGGGCTTCCAAGGCCACCAGCATATCAGGTGTCAGGATTTTAGAGAAGGAAAAAATGTGTGGTAGGGCAGGTGGACTTCTAGTAGAGGCGGTAGTCGACTGATGTATGGTTGGAAGGGACCCTAGTAATGCAGAAGCGCATGAGGTAAAGTGCGAGTTGAAAGCTTCGGCAACACTTGGGTGGTCAGAGATGACAGTATTGTTAATTTTGAAGAGGGAGGGGGAGCTTGTGGGGAGAAAAGTGAGTGAATTACTTTCCAGAATTTGGATGGGTTATTTATATTGGAGTTAAAGGTAGAGCTGAAGTACTCAGCCTTAGCCAAACGAGTGGCTTTCGTGCATTTGTTTCTGAGGGCCCGGTAGGCCTCATAATCTTTAAGAAGCTTTGTACTTTTATGGAGCTTCCAGGCTGCATCACGCGCTCTTTGGCAAGCAATGAGTTCTGGAGAGATCCAGGGGAGGTGGTTACCTCAGACTCAAGCTCGGCGTAACGGTGCATGTTGATTCCAGACTTCAAGGAATCGGTCTCTGAAGTAGTTAGCTGTGACATCAAGGTTGCTGGCTTTGGATATAGGTGCCCAGTTAATGTTGGTCAAATCATATAGAAGAGGGGGGATGTTCAGGTATTTGTACGATTGGATTTATAGTGTTTTATGGGGGGCTTTGACTTTGTGAACTCTACGAACCAGGAAGGTCATGCAATGGTCACTGAAGGCGTCTGCTAGAGTAGCGGATTTTATGACCCTATGGGTGTGAGAGGTGAGGGCCCAGTCGATGATGGAGTGGTTTCCCGTCTTGTGGTTTAGCCTAGTCGGGTCTTGGATAAGTTGGGTTAAGTTGAGCGCATGTATAGCATTTTGCACTTTGTTAGGTATGGTAGTCCAATTGTGTTAAAATTGTCAAATGTTAAAATCACCCATAATATATAATTCGCCGGCTGAGGAGTGGCTAGCTAGGGTGGCTATGAGGTCAGTAGCAATTTTGGGTTGTGAGCCAGGACAGCAGTAGGCACCTGCTACAAAGATAGCTTTGGAGACGGGGAGAGAGATCTGCAAAATCAGGGCCTCATATGCTTTTGGTACAGCACTAGAAAAGACGGAGGTGAATTGTATGGAAGAGGAGACTTAGATAGCTACCCCGCCACCTCTCCCTAGTTGGTCCTGATGCGATATCATGAAGCCAGGGAGAGTACGTGATGAGTTGCAGATTTTTTTATTTAGCCAGGATTCAGAAATTATAATTATATCAGGGTTGAGTGTAGCTACCAGGGGCTGGAGCAAGTCCACTTTCAGGAGGAGACTATGTATATTGATATGTAGGATTTTTAGGTCATTGGGGAGAGCTGTGAGTCGTGACTCAGGGCTAGACGTTGGAGGTGGTTGGGCTGGGCCAGGGTTAGGGTTTATATCTCCAGCCGATAAGAGTAGGAGGGCAATAATAATATAATGCAGCTTAGCACTCTTGAACCAAGAGTGGTTGTGTAACAGTCAGGAGCTGTGGCTTTTACTAATAGCTGAGGGGGTCCAGGAGCTAAGCAAGCATATTAGAGTAAAGTACATCAGCATCTGGACAAGAGAGGCACAGGGGCAAATGGGCGAGTGAGACCAGGATATATGAATGGGAGAGGGAGAGTTAACCTGATTGAAAACAGGAAGAGGGATGGCATTATGTCTCTGTGGGGGAAGTGAAGGATTAGGGGACAGAGGGGGGAGAGCAAGCACTGAGAACACCAGAAGGATGAGGTTTAGAGTGGAGGGCAAAATTTTTGTTTATTTAATTGGGTTATTTATTTATTTATTTATTTTTTCCAGAAATTTCAAGCCCCAAAAGTCAACCTGAGTAGCAGGTTTGTGGTAAGATGTAAGATGCAAACACAGAGCAAGTGTATTCATTTTAAGTGGAGTACTGATATGAGTGTTTCACCCTGGGCCCTCCCCTACTGATTTTCCAGGTGGGTCCCTGTATCCACTATCCAGGTGGGCCCACTGTACCCCAGTCCAAACCTGGCTCTATGTCCCATTAGCCACATTAGCCAGATGTTCCACTAATTAGTAAATTTTGATCATGACTGAGAATTATAACTGAGACCTGTTTTAATCTTTCCATATTATATACATCTATCACAATATCTGGGGAAGGGCCTTAGGAAGGTAGCATGCACTGTAGTCGTTACGGAAATGCTGTCTGTCTACTGCAGGGGGAACGTGAGGGAACTCTGCACTAAGGCCTTCAACTCACGGTTGAAAGAATAGTGCATATAGGAGGGATATGTCTACACAGGGGGACTGGGGATCGACCTGGAGGGGTCAGAGCTTATACCGGGGGAATGGCCTGCATCCATCCAGGAGCGGAACAGCAGTCTTTAGTGGGTAGTTTAAATGTTACTTCATTGGATATTTAAACTAGATGGGGGGTGGCAGAAGACAAAAGGAGACAGTAACTGCCACCCCCCCACACACAGGCTGAGATAGAGACTAGAGAGATCACAAGAGGAGAGAATCCCACCGGGATGCAAGACAATCAAGGCAGCAGGGGGTTAATAAAGGAAGAAGGGGAAGAGGAGCAGTTGAAATAAAAAGGGGACAAAGTGGAAATGCAGTGATTACAGTGAGGGAGAAGCACCCCTTTATGGTACATATTAGGGGTATAGTAGTAGTTGGGGTAGAGTTCCCCCTGTTATAAATGTCTGCTTTAACCACTGAGAAAATGGCTGGAAAAAGGGGTAGGGACAAGAAAAGGCTAACAAAATCTGGAAAGCCATGTGTACTAATGCTAGAAGTCTGGGAAATAAGATCCCAGACCTGGAGGCCATCATGGCAGAGGCAGACCTGGATATTGTGGCCATTACCAAATCATGGTGCGCTGACGCTGATATCTGGCAAATGGTCATACCAAGCTACATGAAGTTTAGAAGGGACAGGGTAGAAAGGAAAGGAGGGGGAGAGGTGCTTTATGTTAGAGAAAACATAAAAGCCACAGATGTACAGAGAATGCAAGGGGGGGGGAGAGGTGTTGTGGGTCATCCTTGAGTCAGGAAATGGAGCTTCTGTTTGGGCAGGAGTGGTCAACAGGCCTCAGACACAGGGGGAGGACTTAGATAAAGAAATGTTAGAAGCAATTGGCAAAATGGCTGAAAAGGGGGCGGTGGTGGTGGTGGTGGGGGGATTTTAATCTGCCAGATGTAGAATGGAGCCTCCCTGCTGCAGCATCAGCTAGAAGTAAGGATATCTTGGACTCCCTGCATGGGCATTCCTCAGGCAGCTAGTCAGTGAACCCACTTGAGGTGGGGCAATACTGGACCTGGTGCTTACTAACGGGGACAGTGTGCAGGCATTAGAATGGGACGTCATCTGGGGACCAGTGATCATTGCACAGTGTGGTTCAATACAAGAACAGCGACTAACCCTACAAAGGTGAGGGTCCTGGATTTCAGAGAGTCTGACTTTACAAAGATGGGAGAATGCCTCCGTAAGGATCTGGCAGAAGGACATGTCCTTGGTGGGGTGGAGGACAAATGGGCCAGATTAAAAGAGGCCATAGAAAAGGCAACAAACCTGTACATCAAGCAAATAAGCAAAAGCAGAAGGAAGAGGAGACCGTTATGGTTCTCAAAGGAGGTGGCAGAACAGGTAAAGGCAAAAAGAGTGGCATTCAGAAGGTATAAGGAGACCCAGGGAGAGGAGGATAGGGAAGGATATCTGGGGAAACAGAGAGAGAGAGGCAGGCAAAGCAGTAAGGAACGTAAAAGGTGCAAAACTGAGGAAAGAAAAGCCCAGGCAGTATCTAAAGGGGATAAAACATTTTTAGGCATGTTAGCGAGAAAAGGAAGTCAAGGGAGGGATTGAACAGCTGGGGGTGGGGGACTGTACAGAGGGGGACCAAGGAAAGGCAAACATTTTAAACAAATACCTTTGCTCAGTGTTCATAGTAGAAAGGGATGGGGAGATACCATGGAAAGGCACTAGGAGCTTTGAGGGGAGGAAGTGGACACCAGTCCCTTTTCTGAGGAGAGGGTCAGGAAGGCACCTAGTAATCTAGACAATGAAGGCAGTATAGTGCAGTGGTCTAAGGCTCTGAGCTGCAAATCTGGTAATATCCAGCAGACCAGACCTGGGTTTGAATCCCACAGCTTCCACTTGCATACTGTGTGACCCTGAGCAAGTCACTTAACCTCCTTGTGCTTCCAGGTTGCTCCTGTAAAAAAGCTTCCAGCTTAGTGTGCTATACCTGGTTAAACAACTAAATAAAAAAAAAATTAAAAAAATCTGAGGGTGGACAAACCCATGGGGCCAGACGGGGTGTATATAACAGTGCTGAGGGAACTCTGGGAGGTATTGGCAGACTTGTTTAACAGTTCACTGGAAACCGGTGCAGTCCCAGAGGACTGGAGAAAAGCAGATGTTGTCCCACCTCGCAAAAGTGATAGCAAGGAGGAGGTGGAAAATTATAGGCCTGTCAGCCTGACTTCGATGGTAGGGAAATGGAAGCACTTTTAAAGGAAAGGATTGTTGAAAACCTGGAATCCAGTGGACTGCTGGACCTGAGGTAGCATGGTTTCACAGAGGGAAGGTCGTGCCAAACAAATCTGACAGATTTTGTTTTGACTGGGTGACCAAGGAGTTGGATCAAGGAACGGCGGTGGATGTGGCCTACCTAGATTTCAGCAAGGCCTTCGACACTGTTCCACATAGGAAACTGGTAAACAAGTTGGGTAGGATGGGGGTAGGCAATAAGGTGGTAACCTGGGTGAGAAACTGGTTAGGGGATAGGAGACAGAGGGGTGGTGGTGGTAAATGGAGTTCGCTCTGAGGAGGGAAGTGTGACCAGCGGAGTACCTCAGGGGTCAGTGCTATTAATGTCTTCATCAGTGACATAGCGGAGGAGTTGGAAGGAAAGGTGTACATCTTTATGGATGACACCAAGATCTGCAACTGAGTGGACACTCCGGTGTGTGTGTGTGTGTGTGTGTGTGTGTGTGTGCGCAAAGGATGGTAAGAGCTTTAAGATAGCTGGAAGAGTGGTTAATGGCTTGGCAGCTAGGGTTTAATGCAAAGAAGTGCAAAATAATGAACTTGGGCCACAGTAACTCCCAGGGGTGGAGTACAAAATGGGGGGAGAGATACTTGAAATGACTAAGCAGGAAAGGGACCTGGGGGTAATCATATAGGATGACCTAAAGTTGGCCAGACAATGTGGCAAGGCAATCAGGAGAGCTAATGGGATGCTGGGGTGCATAGGTAGGGGTATCATAAGCAGGAAGAGAGACATGGTATTGCCCCTCTTTAGGTCACTGGTAAGACCCCACCTGGAGACCATATCTCAAGAAAGACATAGACAGAGTGGAGGTGGTCCAGGGGAGGGCTACCAAGATGGTGCAGGGTCTGCATCAAAACCCCTATGAGGAAAGGCTAAAGGAGCTCAATATGTACACCCTGGACGAGAGGAGGGAGTGGGGGATATGACTGAGACCTTTAAATACCTCACAGGGGTGAATAAGGTGCAAGTAGGAGGTATTTTTCAGAGAAAAGGGTGCTCTAGAACAAGGGTCATGAAATCAAGCTGGGGGAGTAAATTTAGAAGAGATGTAAGGAAGAACTTCTTCACAGAAAGGGTGGTGGCTGCCTGGAACAGCTGCCCAGTGGAGGTAGTGGGGGCAAAAGCAGTGATGGGATTCAAAAAAGTCTGGGATAGGCACAACAGAATCATAAAGGAAAGGAAGGGGGTGGTAGAGATGATGCCGTAGATCAAGGGAGGTCTGCATCATAAGCGATCACAGTGAAAATGAGCAGACTGGATGGACCAAGTGGTCCTATCTGCCATCAGTGTCTACGTATCTGTGTTTCTGTTTCTAGCTTCCTAGTCTTGTTGAGTGGGGTTGTTCGGTGTTACAACTCCACCTTGTGTAACCCAGGGTTCCCTTTTTAGTATTAATATTTAAAGGAGCAGTAAAGTGGGAGTGAGAAGAATTCAGAAATGTAGAGAACGAAGTCACACAGAACTCCTCACTCAACCCAAAACAATGCTGGACATGAAATCCATGTACTTCAATTTCTCTTCTTTTCTTTTGCTCAACAGCAAACACTGTTATTTTTTGTAACGTTTCAGAACTATAATGTTCCTTCTTCAGACAATGAGCTTTACATTTCAGTTAGTACTTGTTGTTTTTAAAGTTAGAAGTCTGTTTTTTCAGTTCTAGAAAGAAAAAAATGAATAAAAATAAATGTAATTTTATGCACGAAAGTCTGTGTTTATCTGATTTAAATGAATAAGCTCCTTTAAAATATATGACTAATTTTAAATCAGATTAAACAGGGGGAACGCACCTGTTACTGTGGTATTCAAACACACTTTCATAGTTCATTTTATATCACAGTTGCATTTTCCATAGCAACCCAAAGGAATGGGGGTGGGGGTAGGGGTGGGGGTGCTGCCATTCTTTGTTAAGTCTGTTCTGAAAAAATAAGACTTAAGCTCTTTACTTTCAGTCAGTTGTGGGTGTTTATCATATCAATAAGGACTTACTGCCTAGATAGACTGTTTTTTAATTATCATCGATTTTTTGTGGGTTTTTACCCTACCTGTGCACAAAGGTTCAGTGAGTCCTATTTGGTTTAAACCAAGGAAGCTCTTGCTTCTGTGTTCCAATTAATCCTACAGAGTGGTAAAAAACAGAAAACTCACTTTCAGTGTTTCAGTGTTTCAACCTTAATTTAGAAAAACTCCAATTCCAAAGTACAAAACACTGTTCTGAATTTAAGGGTTTATTACCTTGTGCACTCGATTTGGATTATAATCTGTTTTAATTACTGTTGCAAAAACTGCAAGCATGGATATTCTTTCCAAAGACACCAAAGAATCTAAAGTTTCAGGCAGCACACCTGCTAGTCTCTCACACCACCATTGTGCAAAACGCCAATTCAACCCATGCAGAAAGCTACGTCTTTATCAAAGTGCAAGAAAAGGCCGGGCCCAGGGTGAACATGCACAGGCATGACCCTTAGGGAGGCGGGGGACAGGCCCTTGTCCAGGCCATGTTGTAGAAAGAGTAGGATGTCTGGTATAGTGACAGAATTGGGGGTGATATTGTTCTGTATGCACCATTTTGAGAAAATCCTCCACTGTCTCTGGTATGTAGAGGTGGCAGATAGTCTTCTTGAGTTGGTCATGGTTTCGATCACTGAGGGGTGGTATCCATCATTCAACAGTCTCTCCCTTTCAGGAGCCAGGCTGTTAGTTTGAGGTTGGATGGGTTGGGGTGACGTATGGGGCCCTGTGTGAGGATGTCCTGTCTGTACGGGAGTATCCATGGATGGTCCAAGGCCATCATCACCACCGTCGCAAACCAGGCTCTCCTTGGCCAATATAGGGTGATCAGTATAACCCGCAATCTGGATCTGCGTATCTTCTTCAGTACCTGAGGGATTATAGGGATTAGTGGGAATATGTATGCGATCTGAAATGTCCACGTTGCTGAGAGTGCGTCTACCCCCATCGCTTTGTGGTCCTAGAATCGGGAGTAGAACCTTGGGCACTGGTTGTTCTTGTTGGAGGCCATGAGGTCCAATTCTATGGAGCCCCAACATCTGTCGATAGCCTGGAATGTGTGTCTGTGTAGCATCCATTCCTCTGGGTGAATTTGTAGTCTGCTCAACCAGTCTGCTGTGGTGTTTAACCTCCCGGCAAGGTGTATTGCACTTAGACTTGCTAGGAATCTCTGTGCCCATGGGAAGAGTTTTCCTGCCTCCATCTGCATTGTTTTGCTTTTGGTGCCCCCTTGTTTGTTGATGTATGAGACTGTGACTTGATTGTCTGAGCGTATTAGGACATGTTCTCCTTTTGCTAGTCCCTTGAAGTGCAGTAATGCGAGATGGACTGCTCTTATCTCGAGTACATTTATGGGTAGTTTGGTTTCCGTTATGGACCATTTTCCCTGAGCTGTATTGTGACCGGTTGTGGCCCCCCATCCGGTTAGACTGGCGTCTGTGTCTATTTGGAGGTTTGGCTGTATGTCATGGGGAATTCCCTTTAGGAGACTGTCTCTGTCTAACCACCGGTGTAATGATTGTCCTTCTCCTAGAGGAATTGATACGACCTTTGTGAAGTCTAAGTCTAAGTCGTAGGTTGGACCCTGTTGAATGAGGAAGGACAGCAGTGATCTCATATGCCATCTTGCCCAGGGTATTGTATCTATGCAAGAAGACATTAGGCCTAATGTTTGAGATATTGACTCTATGGAAGTTTGTCTGTTCTGCAGAAGCTTGTGTACTGCTGATGTTAGTGTTTCTGCCCTCTTTTTGGAGGGTTTTACAGTTCCTTCTGCTTTGTCTATGAGGTTGCCTAGGTGTTCTAATCTTTGGCAAGGTGTCAGCTGACTCTTCTCTGAGTTTAATACCTATCCGTGGGCCTGCTAACACTGTATTGCTGCTGCTGTTTCTCTTGCCGATTGACTTATTGACCTGGTCTAGATCAGCCAGTCGTCCAGATAAGGGATACACTGAATTCCTTACTCTCTGAGTTTTGTGGCTAGTACGATGGATACCTTGATAAAGACTCGTGGGGCCGAAGCTAGGCCAAAGGGTAGTACCTGATATTGGAAATGTTGGCCTAGTATGTGAAATCGTAGGTATTTTTGATGAGATAGTCTTGTGAGTATGTGTAAGTAGGCACATCCTTCAGGTCTATCGATGTAAGGATGTTGCCAGGTCTTATGACCTTTAATGTTGACCTGATGGTTTCCATTTTGACTGGCTTGTAGGTGATGCTTTTGTTTAGGAACTTCTAGCACTGGGCGTAGGTCCCCTGTCTTTTTTGGTACTGTGAATAGGATCGAGTAAACCCCCTGACCTTCCTCTTCTTTTGGTACCTCTCCTATGGCATTGTTTGATACCAGTTGTGACAGGATGCGCTGCATTTGTTCTGGGCTCGCCCTGCGTCTGGTTATTGGTGAGGTTATTAGTCTTCGCTGCCTCGGTTTTTGTACAAATTCTATTGCATAACCTCTTTGAATTATTCCTAGGACCCATCTGTCCTGTGTGGAATTGAGCCATTCCTGTGTGAATTGTGTTAGTCGGGCCCCTATTACTGGGGCATGGTAGTCATTGGTTATTGTGTCCCCTCCTATGCTGCTGATGGTTACTCCTGGCTCTGTTGGGTGCCCCTCTTCTTCTGAATTTTGTGTTCTGAAAATACGGATTAAATGAGGGTCTTCGTGTCTGACCCCGAAATACATAGCATCCCCTGCGTCTGTCGTGAAAGGGCTGGTTGCGGGTGTGTGAGTGGGCCAGTAGGTAGGTGGAATTGTTTGACCTTTCCTTGCCTCATGTCTTGCTCTCTTCCTTGCCCTTGAGATATTTCTCCAGGCCCTTCCTGAACAATAAGTTGCCTCTACATGGTAGTTTGAATAAGAGGGACTTGGACTTGCTGTCTGCATTCCACAGCTTCATCCAGATGCATCTCCTTGCTCTGTTAATTAGTGTGGCAGCCCTTGCATTAATTTTTAGAGAGTCCACTGCCATATCTGCCAGGTACTTTGTTGACAGTATGGCATTCTCGAGTAGAAGGGCCTCGGGAGATTTTGCTGTCAAGCTCTTCTGAGCTTCCTGCAACCATTCGAGTTGTGCTCTAGTGGCATAGATGGCCATGGTCGCAGCTCTGGCCCCTAGGCCTGAGAGTTCAAAGTTTTTCTTTAAAATGTCCTCCAGTTTCTTATCTACTTACGGCTGACATTGAGTCAGTGGGCAGGATTGTCATTCTGTTAAGGGAGGCAATTTGGGGGTCAATGGTGGGTGGAGTACACCAAGTTTTTAAGGTGTCTGCATCTAGTGGGTACATTTTGTCCCATGACCTACTTTTGGGTATGCGAGCAGGATCCACTGCATCCCACTCCTTTGAAACGACCTCCAAAATGGTCTCACAGACCAGGAAGGTGTCTGCTGTCTTTTGGGATGACTGTTGTGAGGGAATCAGTTTAGACTGAGGTTGGGGTGTAGGGGTGTCAAACCCTACAGACGTCATAATGTTGCGTACCAGGTTAGGGATTTGGTCTGGGAAGTACCATTTTGCCATTAATGATTGTGGATCATTTTCTAGGTCCTCCTCACCCTCTGATGCCTCGTCATTCACAGTTTGCATAGTGTTGGAGGTTGTTGAGTTATTGGTGCCCATAGTGCTAGAGGTATGCCATCCTGTGTTTGTATTAGTCCTGGAGGGGAGGGGTGATTTGTGTGAGGTGAACTTGGTCAGCTTGTCCCACATTGCCAACATCAGCTGTTTTTGTAGCTGTAGTACCTGCTGGTTCTGGAGTAATATGGCATTTGTTTCCAAATTGGGCAGCTGTAGGCTCTGAGTAGGCTGAGAGGTGCCCTGGTCTGGTGTTTGGTTGGGAGTGCTTCCTGGATCATCCTCCCCCTGGACTTCATGAGAGGGGGATGGTGGGTCCTCTGCGTAGGAGGCACAAAGCCTTCCAATCTGCGAGGCTGGAATCGGGATGCTGCATAATCTATAGCTTTTTGTCTTCTCCATATCTGTGGAAAGATGGAGAGATATGGGAAGAATTAGGGGTTGGTCCTTAAATATAGTGGTATGATGACAATGGGGACGATGGTATAGCTTGGCTCTGCTGCATTAAGATCCTTAAACTACTGATGCCAATGTGCATTAGAATATATATATGTGTGTGTATATATATATATATATATATATATATACACACACACATATATGGGTTCCGCAGACACAGTATAACTCACCACCCCACTGGTGGCCCCTAGTATGGTGTAAAAATATATCGTACAGCAGTGCAGTATTGTGGTCTGAAGGGGGAGCCAGAGAAATGCTGCCTCTTATCAGGGAGCAGTGTTCTCCCCCCAAGTTGCTGTAGATCAAAACAGATACAGGGTCATGAGGGGAAGAGTAGAAGAAAAGAGTTCCAGGGGTGCAGGCAGGAGAACCACTCGGTGGCAGAAGTACTGCAGAGCAACATCGGGTCACTAAGATGTTTAAATCAGCTGCCTACTTGCAGCATGAGACAGTAAAGCACTCCCCCTGCCTCACGCATGCTCAGAGGATGTAGAGTGTGCATGCATGAGTGCAGGGAGCACTGGGTGCATGAACACGACGCTCATAGACCACGCATGCACAGGAGCGTGTGTCGCGTGAGTGGCACATCATAGGAGTGCCAGGACAATGCCCAGAGGACAGGAGAGACTCAGGAAGGTAGAATACATGGTGCACACCTTCCCCAATACACAAAAGAAGGGGAAGGTGTGAAAACACTCCATGTTTGCTCGGGGAAGACGCTAAGGAGGAAAAATAAATCACCAGTCAAGGACTGCCCAGGAGACTTCAGGCTAACAGGGACTGCATACCAGGGAGCAAAAAAATGCTTCTCCCTAAAAATGGGAGGTAAGGCAGCAATGAATAGCTTTTAGAATCTTTACTCCAAGGTAACCAGGCAGCAGAATCACTTTTAGATGCATAGTTGAGACGTTGCCCTATGGCTGCTGGTAGGAGCCATAGGGTGTTCTCCTCCCTACACTATCATAATGGTGGGTGCAGGCAAATCTGAGACTGCTAGCAGGGGTCGCAGCAGACTGCTCAGGGCTATAAAACAGCATCGTAGACTCGTTGGCATGGAGTCCAAGGAAGCCCAATGACCTATTGCTTGAATTGTTGCTTGGTGTGCAGTGCAGATTAGCTTGTTGGAGCTGTAAATGGAGTGGAAATATGCTGATCACTAGTTATAGATTCAGTTAGACGAGTTGAATGCATTAGAGAATTTTTTGGTAATACAATGCTCAATGCCTGCTGGGCTAGCTTACTATAGCGTTTATTCTAATGACGCAAACACATCGAATGAGTATGATTTAGCTAGCTAATATCACCTGTAGTTCTAATATTTCTTGTATTAGCATATTCTCTCACCTCTTCTTTAGTGGTGAAATAGATGTTTTTTCTAGGGAGCTATTGTGTGCAGCAACCTGTATCGATGCACATTCAGAACTGATGAGGAAAGGGCTATGCCACAGGGAAAGGGGTCGGACTTCATTGAAGTCACATGTGCATCAAGCAATCTATCAGGTGGACACAACCCATGTGTAAGGAAGGTGGAGTGCCTCAGAGATTATCTCCCTCAATATATTATATAATATATTATGAAATATATTTTAAAATATACTGACATAATATATTTCTAACCCATAGTATGCAAAAATATATGTCACTATATTGAGAAATACATTGACTCAATGAAATATAATACACAGCGTATTTCAGCATATACTGAAACCATATAGTCTGCCTCATGCATTGCTTGAAAGTAAGTCAATCTATTTAGTAATACATTGTCTGAAATATATTATTAGTATATTTCAAAATATATACTGTATTCTTTGTATGTTACGTATATTTATCATAGATGTTACATATATTTTTATATATGTTACATGTATTATGTATATGTTAAATATATTTTTTATATGTTACATGTATTTTTGTAAATTCTTATTTTCATCCCATATGTACATTTGCATAACTAATTTGCATATTTCAAAAACATAGTTTATGCGCCAAAATCATGATAATTTCTACTTTTACAATACTTTTAGATTTACAACATTAGCTTACAGACTGAAAAGAAAGGTACAAGTTATAAAGCAAGTGCATGTAGGATCTCGCCCTGACCTAAAAGTGAAACAAAATGGGGTGGTATAAATACCAATCTGTGCCTTTAACAAGCATGAGCTTGAGAGGTAAGTCATATGTGTAAGTATAAATGTATAATATGTATGCTTGAGTTAAAGTTGCACTGTAATTCAATAATTTAATGTAAATATCTCCTTGATTAATAACGAGATGAATTTCAGTTGCACAGATAGAGGTACGTGTAAATCATAAATAATTTCCTTTGTTTTTGTCTGGGCAAGTTAATAGTTATATTAATATTTATTACACATGTATATTTTATATATATTTGTAAATATAGGAAACAACATTTGAAATATAAAAAAATATATGCATTTATACATATATTGGCAATATACCAATAACATATATTTACCATCCTTATTTTAATATATCTGGAATGTAATCAATATATTTTGCAATATACATAGTATACTAAAGTGGCAATAATGTGTATATTTACAGTACATTGCAATATATTTCCAAATTTTAAAATATATTGAAATATATTGATTTTCCAATACATTACAATATATTACAAAACAAGTAGATTGGAATATATTTGACTATATGTAAATATATTGTTAATAATATATTTTAAAATATGTTTCATTTTCGTAAGGGGTGCCATGCTGGGGTGCACAGGGAGGGGGATTTCTAGCAGGAGAAGGGAGCTAGTGTTGCCACTATATCGCTCGCTAGTGAGGCTCCACCTAGAGTACTGTGTCTAGTTCTGGAGGCCACACCTCCACAAGGACATTGACAGAGTGGAAGTGTTCCACAGGAGGATTACTAAAATGGTGCAGGGGTTGCACAAGAAACCGTAAGAGGGGAGGCTGCAGGAGCTCAGCATGTACTCCTTAGAGGACAGGAGAGTGAGAGGAGACATGATTGAGGCCTATAAGTACCTCACGGGGGTCAACAAAGTGCAGGAAGGGAGTCTCTTTCAGAGGACGAGCACCAGAACATGGGGGCATGCAATGAAGCATGAAGGGGGGAAGTTTAATATGGATGTGCAGAAATACTTCTTCACAGAATAGGTGGTGGATGCCTGGAACAGCCTGCCAGAGGAGGTGGGGAGGCAAAGACAGTAGGGGGCTCCAAGCACGTGTGGGATAGGCCCATGGGCATAATAAGTAGAGGAAAGGGAGGAGGGAGGGATACCTGAGATAGGCAATGAAATAGGGTAGATTAGATGGGCCTACTGGTCCTTTTCTGCCAACAAATTCTGTGTTTCTAAGATGCACTCAACACTGCACTGCACTCTAAAATTGGAAAAGTCATGGATTATCATTGTCACAAAATGATGGTAGAAGCAGAGGAGGACAGCATCATTCATAATGTGAGAGGAAGGAATAGCCCAATTAAAAGATCCAGGGTACTGAGGGAACTTAAAAACAGGGAGCAATGATCCATTCCTACAGGAATTGCACCTCACCTTGACTGAACACACTGAGCTCAAACGGTCATGGGTAGGAGCAGTATATTTCTTTTCATACACAGAACATGCATACCAGAGAGGCATAGCCATATTAATAAACAGGAACTGCACCCTAGAGGAAGAGGAAATCAAACAGGACCTGAAGGGTTGCTTCATATGCATAAGGCAAAGATATAGATCAGTTCCATGCACATTGCTGAAAATGTCCCTAACCACGAGGGAGAGATGGTAAAATTCCTGAAAGACATTATACTAGCACAAGCCTCTGCACCCAGAGCACCGTACCTAATTGGTGGGGACTTCAACACTATTACTGATCAATCTTTAGACAAATTGGGGTGAGGGGACAGTCTACATATGGCAAATGCTTAGAGATTATCACAAGAACTAGGTGTGGTGGAAGTGTGGTGATCCCTACACCCAAAAGTAAGAGACTGCACATGCTGGCCAGCCCCCCACCAAGCCTACTCAAGGCTGGACTATTTTCTCTAAAAGACCCAGGATAGGGGAGGTCTGGGATCAGGAGACTTAAAGAGGTGGTTGTCACAAAATCTAAGGTATTCTTATCTTTTGAGAAACTCAGGCTGAAATTTGGGCTACACAAATTCCAGTTCTATTCATATCTTCAGCTTAGAGATGCACTTCGCTTGGCCCTGAATTGATCCTCACTGATTTTGCTGAATGGACACAATTTATCATAAATTCATCTCTTAAAAAAGAAGCAAGTTTGATGTATCAATTACTTTCACAACCTGAACCACATTTGACAGACAGGTCTAATGTGAAATGGGAATGGGAGCTTAACCTGACTTTGTTCTCAGAGGACTGGGAACAAGCATGGTGAAATGCAGAACTCTCCAGTAAAGAGACACAGGGGAAACTAATATGTAACCACCCAGTCTCCTGGGGTTACTAGAATCCGATCAGTATTAGACTAGGTAGGTCTCTGGGCAGCAGTAGAGGGTTTTTAGAAACACTCTACTACATCACTTCATTGTTTACTCAGACAGGCTGGGCAGAGGATGAGATGATGTCATTTGGAACTGTTGCAGCAGCATAAGCCTTTTAGCTCAGCTGCAGGGGAAGCAGTTTAGAATCTTGGGGAGTTCAGTGTATGTTCTGAGCTGGAGAGTGAAGAGGAAGGAGCCCTCTGTAACTGCAGAGGGCAAGAAGTGCCTGCCAGCCTCTCTTGGCTGGATGAAGGACCTCTGGTCATCAATTTTCTTACCCTAGTGTGGAGAACAGTCAGTGTTTGCCAAGAAGTGGTGGAGACCTGTGCCAGTGAAACCCTAGTAGGTTCAGTTTCATTCAGAAGTGAAGAGGGACTGAGAAATCAGTGGTGCCAATGGACAATCCCCTGATGGATTGAAGATTGTCACAGCTGCCCAGAGAAAAGAGACTGAGAGCGTTTTGGTTAAAGCTATGGATTTTTAAGAAGAAAGGTTTCCTAAAGTGTTCTGTCAAATGCCTGTAACAAGGGAATACCAACCGTGAGTACAATAGTGCATTTGAGATAGACTTTTGGGTCGTCTGGTTGTATGTGCCCCTATGCAGGCTGGATTACAGTCACTCAGGACCCTGTTCACCACAAAAATGTGCTGTTTAAATGTGTTGAAGGAGAAGATGTCTTTAGCAACCCAGTTGTGTTGAAGAATCCAGTTTTGTGTGTCCTAAAGTAATGGCAGAGTCTGACTTGGGCAAGGATGGGCAGAATCTCACTCATGGTCAAAGGAAGAGCTAACTGATTACTAGATAGGCACAGTTGCCTGAAGGTGTTAACAATGGTCCATCTCATCAAGATGTTCAAATTTAAGTGTGTGGCAATTCCCACTATAGTTACACTTGTTGGAAATCCAGAGATCCCTAAGCAAAGGGGCGGATAGTTCGTGTATAGGAAAAAAGGTTCATGTTGGAATGTACAGTACTGCCTGAGTTTGTGTAAAAAAGTGTTTCTTCTACTGCAAGTTGTATCCTCTGTTCTGGACAGTACAAACTTGGGGGATCACCCTAGTTCTGCTTAACATCTCGTTGGAAATAGAGCCATACAATGCAATCCAAGTTTTATAGTTTAATTGTGCTTGTGCAACTGGATGAGATGTATGCTTGTGTGACTTCAATACATTGTGGCTATTCACCTCTCTATCTGTGATATATACCACCCTGTAGGGGTACGACAATGGTGGGGCAACAAATAAATCCAGGAAAGGCCCAGGAGGAGTGGCCTTTTAAGGCCTGATGGGGGAGTGACAATGTTGCTCTGCCCATTGAACCTCAGGCTTAAAGCCTTCCCATTCAATTGTGCTTACGCAACTAGATGAGATATATGCTTGTGTGACTTCGATACATTGTGGCTACTCATCTCTCTATCCAAGGGATATACCACCTTGTAGAGATACGACGCAAGGAACAGTAGAGGAGGGTTCCCCCCTATAGGTGCCATGGGAATAATTCCCATGGCTAAAGGTAACTTAGGAAGAAGCCCCAAAAGAATACCTGAAAGGGTATCGAGCATTGAAGAGGCGAGAAATCAGATTATATTGAGACTGGAAAGTAAGGGGAGAGACATATATTGGAAGGACAAGAGAACAATGAGATACGACTAGGATGATGAATGAAATGAAAGCTGATGAGATGTGAAAGGGCAGACTTCCTAAGGAAAGAGGGAACAGTCGGGCCTACCATCCGACTCCATCCACCAATGGAACCTAACTACAGAACCTATGAAAGCACTAAACCTGTCTAATATTATGACCATCGGCATGGAGGAGAAGAAAAAAACCCTTTGAGGAGGAAACCTCTGGGGATCCAAGGCCTAGGCCACCTTTCCTCCAGGCTGAAGACAGTTTGATTAGTGATGGCTCAGCTACAGCAGTTTAAAGATGAGATCGAGGAAGGAGAAAAAGTCCATTTTAGGGAAAGCTCTCACTCTGTCCTTTTAAATGGATAGCTGTTGAGGAATGCGAGTGATGTGTCTGCAACTAGATGCTCAAAAACAAGAGAGGATGTACGATGATGGAAAGAAACCTTGAAGGTCTGAAAGGTTTGAGGTGAAGAGTGAAATGGATGATGTATGATTATGAAGAAGACCAGTACAGTTAAGGTGAACTATAAAGAGGAAGATGAACAATGGTGGGGTGAATCCAGGGAAGCTGGTATGGTTAAGATGAAGTATGAAATGAAAGCTGTACGATGATGGAGTGAAGTCTGCCAACCCTGAATGAAGGAGCAGTAGACACGAAGACATGTCTCTGAGTGGAGAGCAGGTTGAGTCGATGTAGCTTGGACTGAGAGGGTTATGTTCAAGTAGTCGATGTGAAGGAGTAGACCTACGAAGAGGTCGGATGAGTGAGGGATGCCTATATGAGGTCTTGAGAAGACTGATGGTGATAATGACCACAGGAGTGCAGCATTTCGATGAGGTAGCATAAGACCCAATGATAGGTATGCTTGATTAATCGATGTGAATGAGTGGATCTTGAGGTCAGACTGAGCGAAGGAGAACCAGACTCAGGCACCTGGACATCAGACGGACTAGGGTAAGAGAAGGATATGAATAGGGAAGGTGATGGCAGGACAGGGAAAACCCCAAAAGGAAGTGAAGATCAGAGAATGAGCAGAATGGAGGGGGGAAGGGATGGGAGGAGGAGGGCAACAAGTGAAGATGACATGGGTAGACGCCCCTGATACAGAGGACAAAGGTAGAGAGAAGGACCAAGTTAATCAACAGAGGACTATGATGGAACAAGATGTGCAGCTACGAAGAGCTCTAACAGCAGGAGGGGTGCTAATAGAAAACTGAACTACCGTGGTGGACACTACAGTCATAGCACAGCTATCCTGAGTAAAGTGAGCTAGAGATGGAAATGCTATCACAACAGGACAGGATGTAAGCAGTAGGAAACTGCTAATGCTGTGAAGAACAAATAGACCAATAAGGAAGAATGCCTCAAGATCATGGAGCGAGGCATGCGAGCATACGGGAACACAGAGGCGATAAATCAGAGGTCAGGATAACGAACGAGTATCAGGGCTGAGCAAATCAGGAAGAAGGGCCAAAGGTTTGGGATGGACATCTGGAGAACCAAAGCAGGAAGGAGAACAATGGCAGCAGACTCAGATCGGGCAGTCAGGAATGAGGGTCAGAAAGCCCAAGTTATCCAGCCACTCTGGGAGTGGTAGGACCAGAGGGTCAAAGAAGAGAAAAAGGCAGAGAAAAGTCAGAATCTGAACCTGGAGCCACAGGGGGAGATCAAAGACTTCAGAAGGCACTCCAGGGGACGAATGCTGTAGCAGTTCACAGTGCGAGAGAAGGGAAGAGGGGGGCGAGGAGAACCAATCAAAATCGAGATTGAGGGAGGAAGAAAAGAGTCCAAGTCAGAAGAAGCCCTCACTGTCCTTCAAAACGGACAACTGTTGATGGTTGTGAGCAATGTCCCTACAATAAGACTCTCAAAGGCAAGGGAGGAGAGAGAGAGAGATGACTGCTGAGCACATAGCAGGCCTATATGAGCCTACGAAACAGACCAGGGGAACCAGAGGCGATCTTGATGGAGAATAGCATAGAAGGTGCCCCCGAACCTGTTCAGGCAGCCAAAGGGGCTCAGGTGAGCAGAGCCCCACCCCTCACAGCTGGAAGTCATAAAACGTACGTCGAGAGGTGTTGCGGAGATGGGGGATGACTGAAGGTCTACCTGGAGCGAAGTCAGTCTCACTATGTGCCAGGGAGAAGGACCTGCTCCGAGCTTTGCATGCTCTAGATGCAGATTTTGTGGTGCAGAGTGAGACCATTGGCTATGGGCTAGCCCCGAGCCGAGAAGCAATGGACATGGAAGGAATGTCTCTGAATGGAGAGCAGTTCAATGAGGTAGCATAAGATCTAATGGGAGGTATGCTCGAATTGATGTGAATGAGTAGACCCCGAGGTCGGACCGAGCGAAGGAGAACCAGAGTATGTCAAGAGGAACCTACCCATGATTGGTAACCATGGGATTGCATGCCAACCAGGTCCAAGGAAAGCCAAATTAGGAAAGGATGGAATTGCATGTATGGAGGATCGAGAGCAGTCAGGTGAAGCTGGCATGGGATGGTGAGGCAGGCAGTACCAGGAGGACGTCTGAATGGGTTGCACTAGAATGAGGGAATAGGGATGGAGGAGAAGACAAGAAGGCAGGGCGATATGCATGAGGCAAGATTAGGTGATGTGAATGAGCAGGGAGTTGCAAGAAAATGGGACAGCAGGATAAGGAGGCCCCTAAAAGACAGCAGAGGTCGGACAAGAAGAGGAAGCAGAGGGGTCCCTTCAGGCACCTCCCTGCATGAACACAAACCCAATGCAAGAAAAAGCTCAGGGAAGCAGTGAAAAGAACAAAAATCAAGGAGAATGAACTGAGCCCCACGAGGCATAAGGAAAGACTAGAGATAGGCAGGCAGAGTGGAAGAAAAAAGAAGACGATGTACAGGTAGCAGTGAAAATCAATGTGGCCAAGCACCAGGCAGTCGTCGCTATGCGAAGGTAACATCCATGAATAACTCATTCCACGACCCACTGTCCTGGAGGGGAAACTAGATGGTCACCTCGGGCCAATGCCAGCAGCTGTAGCTGGGCAGACAAGCGAGAGAAATTGTCGAGAGAATGCTTACAGCAAAACACCAAGGGAAAGAGAAAGAGCGAGGGGAAATGAATGAGCACGTCAACCAACCATGGATGGGCAGAAGGAGAAAAACACTGAACAAAGGGGAAGGGAGCAGAAGGAAGGGAAGCAGATGGGTCCCACATGGCAGATGAGGACAACCGCTACAATAGGAGAGACAACGGATGGCCAAGAGGGTGACATGGAACATGAAACCAAGCAAAAGCCAGTGGCTAGAGCTGGCAGACAGGAGCAGATATGTAAACAAGGTTCAGAGTGCTACCTGGGGGAGGTGAAGAGGTGATCCACAAATTGCCCATGAGGTTTGGAGGGAGAAGAGCAGCATTCCACATTGAGGACTGGAAAGGTTAGCACCATCCAATGGGAAACAAGAACAATTTGACAGAGAGAGAGATCCATGTAGTCAGCAATAAGGAATGCGTACACCAATAGAGTGCAACGATGCAACAGGTTGCGTGCCCAGAAAGAGCAGAAACATTACAGGGGTTGAAACTGGATGCTGGAAGATTGTCTAGTGGACTAGTAAGATTCTCCTTTAACTAGCCATGGGCATGGTCAGAAGAAGGTAACAGTTCAATAAATACACCAATGGGCCAGTGGAGAAGTTTTCGGGGCTAGTGGATGTTCCCAGTAACTAGCCCTGCTGGCATGTGACAGCTATTCTTAATATCGACCCCTGCATTATGAAGAACACCAAGAAACTGAAGCGGAGCCAGGGGAAAATCAAGTGAAATCGTGGCACGATGGGAAATGCAGAGTAGGGGGAGAGGAAAGGAGGGTGGAGGGAATGACAGTGGAGAAAATTAGAGAGAAGGAATGAGTCAAGCAACGAGGTCAATGAGTGAAGCGGATGGGCATCCACGATCATCCCTGATAGCATTAGGAAGATCAGGAAACCTATGAGGAGTGAGGGAAAATGAGAGAGGGACAACCCACGAAAGAGTACAAAGTACAAACACTCCTGAGGTACTCCCGGAAATGGGCTCAAAATACCCTAATGGTATTCAAAAAGAAACACAAGTGCTAAATCAGGGCAGAGAACATACAGGGAACATAGCACTGAAGTAGGCCAGCAGGCAACAGGTCAGGGTAATGGAAGGCAAAAGCAGTGCCTGTTGAAAAATAAAGGCGAGCAAGTGGGCAACGGTGGCTGAGGAGAGGGAGCAGAATGAGTGCACCTCGAAGCATGGCCAAATGAGTGCTCTGAAAGGAGATGAATCACCAAGGGAAATGCCAGGAAAGGGGGGGAACCCATCAAAATGAAAAATGTCATCCGACAGAAGCAGGGAGGTGAGATGATGCAGGAATGCAGACAAGGATAGAGAATCAGAGGGTGAAGTGGAGAATTGAAGGAGGAGCAGTAACACTCACCGAGGCGGATGGGTCCCAGCAGCACTAGGCAGAGCAGACATTCGGGGAGGACTGAGGATGAGCACTTGAATTCAGGTCCAGAAAACTGAGTGGGTGAGGTGAACAGCTGCTTGATGCTGACGACCGCAAAACACAATACAACTACAACTGTCAAAAGAAGCAACGGCAAGGGAGGCGGTGAAGTCCAGGACAGGGAACTGAGCAGAGGGGTGTGGCCAGAGGGAAGGAACATGGCACAGGAACTGGAGGAAGAGGAGTGAAGGACCAGAAAAATGGTGAGGGAAAGAAGCGAGGGCAGCGGGAGAGAGAGACGGAGAACAGAGAAGTGGGGAGCCTGGCGCCCGCAGGGGAAGACAGGCCAAAAGCTCTGGTGAGGAGAAGATGAGGAGGAGGAGCAGGCATCTGAGAGCCAGGGGAGTACAGGACAGTATCGATGGCATGGTAGATGAGGAATGGGGAAGGGGGAAGAAAATAAAGGCTGAATTGGCAGGGGTACGATGAAAAATGAGCTGGTGGCCAGAGGAAGCCTAGGAAAGCAGGCAAAAGTCTGATGAGGGGAAGGAGGAAGAGTGGCACCTCCGGCCGCAACAAAGAAATGAATCCAGGAATGGTCCAGGAGTGGCCTTTTAAGGCCTGATGGGGGAGTGACGTTGTTGCTCCGCCCATTGAACCTCTGGCTTAAAGCCTTCCCATTGTGAAAAATCCATCTGTGAGTGTGAGTGAAATGTTATGAGGCCCCTCAGATAGGAGACATGGCATAGCCTTGGCATCCTTAAATATAAATATTATTTTGTGCTCTAACCCCACAACCTCTTAGATGCCTGAGCCAGGTATTTACCCTAATGCCAGGGGTGATACCTATTTTCTGCCAACTTGTGGTTTGTTGCCTTGTCTATGGGGAGGAGCCAACAACACTGCAGGTAGCACATTCAAGTTTGAGCTCTGCTCTTGGGATCTGTAAAAAGCTTTTTCTGTAACAATAGCGTTTCATGGCAGAAAAGCACAAAGTGTTTTCTTCATCCTCCTCTTCAGAGGGATTTGAATCGCCAAAAATCAGACCCCTAGATAAATTTGTCTGATTGAAAATTAGCAAGGAGGGCATCAAGAGGGTTGAAGAGAGAATCTCCGACCCAGGAAGCAAGATGCTGATTCCAACTTACTAAAGCCAGCAACAGGATCTGACTCAACAAAAATCATCCCCTCCAAATCCACTGCCATATCAGAGAAACAGAAAATATAATGAACCATCAATGTAATTTGCAAAATCATCAAAAGGATACCTCATTTCAAATTACTTCTTTGGAATATCAGTCTCTCAGAATGGCGGCTAGCTCAGGAGAGGTTGCAGGTTTGCATCATACTATTGGTTCAGTGGGAGACACACTGGAGAAACTGATGAAGTGGACTCAATTGTTTGACAGAAAATTTCAAGCTTTATCCAAGAAAGTGGACTTTTTACAAAAGGAGACAAAACAAACTAAAGAAAAGGTGGAGGCCGTGACAAAAGATGTGGATTTAAATAAAAGTGAAATTGATAAAGCAATTAACAAGATCACCCGCGTGGAGGCTACTACAGCCAACCTAATTCGAGATAACTATAACATGTCATGAAAAATCAAACTTCTTGAGAACCAACAGAGGTACAAAAATTTATGAGTTGTGGGACTACTGAATGCATTAGAAGATGAGTTTGACTCAGTAAGAGAAATGATGAGATATTTATTTTATTTTATTTATTTATTACAGTCTCGGAATTTGACATACCTTTGAGTCAGAGACTCATTTACAAAGGTTCCATGACCAAAAAGAAATCATACCAATTAGCTAAATACAACAATGTAACAAAAACACGACCTGGATATAACAAAAACAAAACAAAACAATCAGAGCTGTCATTATATCAGACTTTGTCAGAGTTGGCAAATAGGAACCAAAAATATATACCAGCAAAGTTGGCAAATAAGAGCTCAAATCTGTTTTTGATTTATCCCAGAATAATTTCCCTTTTATTACCCGAGCCTGCAGAATCTTGCCCAAAATTAATACCCACAATCTCTTCACAGAAAAAACAAACACAAGTCCAGATATACAAAAAAATCCACTGTATTGATAGGTCTGGCTTTTGATTCCGATAGAGACCTGATTATGCTTCTCTCTCTAGGGTTAAAGCACCTTAACATATAAAACAAATACATTTTCAATTTTCCCAGACTATGCCTTTACTACACAACAAAGGAGGCATCGATTTCTTGGATACAGGCAAGAAATACTGGAGATGGGAACGGAGTTTCAGCTTCTTGCACCTACGAAAGGGCACATAAAATACAAAGGAGTGCAACACATTTTTTATGAAGTTGATCAACTTTCAAATTTTATTCAGTTACAGTATGAACAGAGTGTGGGAAAAAATGGGGACACTGAATCACCCACCCTTTCAGAAGACGAAATGATTAATATGATATAATTTAATTTAATAACAATAGATGTTTTTCTGTTCTTTGTTGGTTTAGTGGATAAAGTGAAGTGGGGGTTATAATATTTGTTTAAGTGAATATGGAGATGCTGAAAACATTTTTTATGAAAGTAGAGGTAATTGATTTCTACATGTTTGTGAACCATAAAATCATGAATCAGTTTAAAATTAGCTTTTATTTGTAACTAAACCCTACTACACATGTAACCCCCTCCCCCCATGTGTTAGGTCTAGACTCGCCATACAGATTGTCAATAATGTGTTTATAGTTTATTTTTTTCCTTCTCTCTTTTATTTCACATTGTTAATCTTCACCATTTTTCTTTCCATAAAAAAATTAAGAACATCTAATAAAATGTAAATGAAAAAAAAGCTATGGACTTTGAGGAAGAAAGGTTTCCTAAAGTGTTCTGTCAAATGCCTGTGACAAGGGAATACTAAACCATGAGTACAATGGTACATTTGAGATATACTTTTGGGTTGTCTGGTGCTGTATGTGCCCCTACGCAGGCTGGATTACAGTCCCTCGGACCCTGTTCACCACAAAAATGTGCTGTTTAAATGTGTTGAAGGAAAGGATGTCTTTGGAAACCCAGTTGGGTTGAAGAATCCAGTTTTGTGTGTCCTAAAGTAATGGCAGAGTCTGACTTGAGCAAGAATGGGCAGAACCTCACCCATGGTCAAAGGACGAGCTAACTGATTGCTAAATAGGCACAGTTGCCTGAAGGTGTTAACAATGATCCATCTCATCAAGATGTTCAAATTTAAGTGTGTGGCAATTCCCACTATAGTTACACTTGTTGGAAATCCAGAGATCCAAAAGCAAAGGGGTGGGTAGTTCGTGTGTAGGAAAAAAAGTTCATGTTGGAATGTACAGTACTGCCTCAGTTTGTGTAAAAAGTGTTTCTTCTACTGCAAGTTGTGTCCTCTATTCTGGACAGTACAAACATGGGGGGGGGCACACTAGTTCTGCTTAACATCTCATCGGAAATAAAGCCATGCAATACAATCCCAGTTTTATGGTTGTGGACAATCCATCTGTGAGTCTGAGTGAAATGTTATGGGGCCCCTCAGATAGGAGACACAGCATATCCCTGACACCCCTCTCCCAGACTCAGAGTAAATATAAATGTTATTTTGTGCTCTAACCCCTGACCTCTTAGATGCCTGAGCCAGGTATTTACCCTAATGCCAGGGGTGATAACCTATTTTCTGCCAACTTGTGATTTGTTGCCTTGTCTTTGTAACAAGTAGGGAGGTTCTGGTTGCAAGATGTCACTCTTGACCAGGGTAAAGTGTGTTTAATGGGATTCTACACACACTCCGAGGTGTTGGATGCTACATAATCCCCAAGAGCTAAGCTTGAGGGGTTTATTTTAGCATCCAACCCCAAGGGGTGTGTGTAACATCTCGAGTTAAACACACCACCCCATATTTTATTTTATATAATTGCTGGGGAGTGTTTTCTTGCCACAGCAATTATATGGATGACACGTTGTCTGTGGTTGGCAGCTGAGCAGCTTCTGAATCCTGGTTTATCCTAGGAGTATTGTAGGAATTACTTCAGGAGGTCAACTGCTGCAAGGTATATTTTTATTTACTTACTGCCGATTGATGCTGAGTGATGGTGGTGGAAAGTGTCCAGTGCTGCGAGAGTGGAGAGCGGAGGCAGGTGCATGTGTGGAGTGAGGGAAACCTGGAGCATGTTCGCTATTACAACCTGCGGGTTATAATGGCAAATTATAACTGGTTTCCTTATGGAAGAAAATGCTCCCCAGTTATTATATTATTATTATTATTATTCACTTTAGAAATTAGAATCACTAGACCATTGTCCTGACGGCGAATGTTGGAGATGTAACCACCCCCACACCCATGATGTTCTAACTCACATGCTCTGGAGGTGTCCCAAGATTAAACAATTTTGAGAACAAATACATAAAATATGTTCTGATGTGACTGAATGAACCTTCCTCTAACTCCCTCTTTGTTTTTACTGGGTATTTTTCATCAAGATATAAATATTATGTAACCACCCCGTCCATTGGGGTTACCAGAATCCCATCAGTGTCAGTGCCATGTAGGAAAGGTAGCTGGTGAATAACTGGTTAAATGGGTTTTTCACCTTCTCACTCTCTGTTTACTTGGTTTCAGCTGAGATGCGAGAGAGATGATGTCATTTAGAACTCTTGCAGCAGCATAAGCCACGGTAGCTGGCTGTGAGTGGGGAGTTTTAGAATCTTGAGTCAGTTTGAATTAGGAGTCTGTAGTGAGTAGTTGGAGAAGTGACAGCTGCAGTGTGGGCTCTGAGAGGAGAGCCTATTTTCTCACCCTAGTTCTGAAAGACATCTGCCTGCCAAGAGAAGTGGTGGAAACCGTTGTCTACAGCAAGAGCTCCTGATTTTCATCCCAGGAGATGAAAAGGACTGCTACAGAATGGATCTTTGGGACAATCCCCTATTTGATCCAGGACCCTTTGAAGCTGCTTGTTCTGTTTCACCAATTCTGTTCTAAATTTGAGACTTTTCTCAAGTTTGAAGTTGGCTGTCAATTGTGGGGTCCAGAGGCAGACTAATGCACGTTGTTCAGGACTTTAATTTTCTACCCTCCTAGAATAGTGTTTCATAATGCTGGATGCAAAAGTTTATTCCAAGATGCATTTTTCCTAAGTGTTTTACAAAATGTTTTAAGGTGTAACTCAGAAAGAATGGTTGGGTATGGACATGGAAGTGAAAGGTGGGCAGCCCCCCATCTGGAGTGACCAGTTTAGTACTACAGGTTCCGTAGGGGCGCTTGGTTATTCAGGACATGGTGGCCAATGCCTGAAGAGAAAGTTTACCCCCTGGCATGGGTTGTGCTAATTATGGGCCCCTGTGTGTTCAGTTGTGGCCAGTGCCACTAGAAGAAATGGTTCTGTTGTGGCCAGTTGCCATTAGCAGAAGTTTTTTTTAATTTAAACTTTATTAAAGTTTATTACATTCACCAACCATTAACAGAACTCAAAAAAAGGTACAATGAAGCATAGAAACAACACAAACAAGTAATAATAAACCCAATCTGATAAAATAAAAACCTCCTCCCAGCCACCCCCTAGAGCACACATACCAACAAAGTAACCAAACAAAAGAAGAAAAAAGAAAAACACTGCCGAAGCTCAGACTCCGAAGAAAAGGGTCACAATCTCCCCACCACCATGCTCAATCAGGCAACCTCAGAACGGACAGCAGAAGTTTTAAAGTCCTATGCCATATAGAAAATGTGTGCTCAGTTGTGGCCAGTGCCACTAGAAGAAATGTGTGTTCAGCTAAGGCCATTGCCACTTAAGAGAATTCAAGGTCCTATGACATATGGGATACGTAGAGTTTCTGTCCGATAGTTTTCCATTCTGCAACTTTCCTTGTGCCACATTGCGTAAACCTTGGGGGTCCACCCTTGCTTTAGAGACCATCTTTTGCAATAAAGTCACACTGTAGAACCCCAGCCTGGTTTGGACATTCATGTTACTGCTTCCTGTGTGGAGTAACTGGGTACCCCTCCAGAAGTATAGCTCTAGCATAACCCTAGCGAAAAGTTCTCTCCTCAAGACATGGGTTGATTGGTCACAATTTGTATTTGCCTTTGTACACCCCACCCCTTTCTGACCTCTAGAAGAAATGAGCCTGGTACACATTCCCAAAGCTCGGAATGGTACCCTTTGCTGAAGTACGTTTGCGTGCCCAGTCAAGGGTACCCAAGGGGCAGCTTACTGTGCAAAGCAGCGGGGGGCTGGTTACAATTAAGAAGAATACAAATTATGGGTATTAGCAGCCTCCTTGGGTGCCAAAAGACTATTATTAGCTAAATAGAAAACTACTTTGATTCTCTCACTCGAGGACTGGTCAAAATATATGGGAGCTACAGCAAATAACGGAAGAATTAGCTTTTCATTACTTGACAGATTGGATGACATTTTAAAAATGTGGCCCCCTTTTCACAGGTACAGTTGTAGCCAACTTTGTTATTTTATGGATAAGCTGGACATGAAGTGTTATTGTAATCCTCTTGATGTAACTTTATGGATGTATTAGAAACTGTTCTTGCTGGACATTTGACCACAGCAGGAGTGGGGAACCTGTTGGTTGCTACCTGGATGGATTAAGGTTCAGACGTGGAGGTATCAGAAGGAAGGGTAAGAGGAACAGGTTGGGAGGGGTTGAAGTTTCAGCTGGTGCCTGAGGGAGCTAGGGGATGGGGAGTAATGGAGGGAGGAGTGGAGTTTGCTCCAGAGTGAGGGAGGTCGACAGGAGAAGGCAGATTGCCCAGCCAAGGAGCGGAGGTAAGGGGTAGCAAAAGTGCGATGGTCCCTTCAACAAAGGTAGCAGGAAACGGGGATGGGAGAGAAGAAGTAAGAGGGAAGGGAATCAAACCAGTATTTAGTTAAAAAGGAGGTACAGTGAGCCTGGCAATGAAAGGGCAGCGGAAGAATGAATAGGGATGAATACACTGAACAATGGTGTGTGAGGGAGGCAGTTTATTATGAAACACCAGAAGGAGTTGCAGAGGATGTCCAGTCTGGTGACAGAAGTGGAAGGGGCGGTATTATAGACCACATCTGCATAGCTGAAGACAGGGAGCACCACATGCAGAGATAAGCAGTCTTTGTTACGGTATAGGGCACCAAGTTTGGGACACAGCTTAGAATGAATGGCATTACTGTGGAATAAGAAGTCAAGTTTACTGTCTAGCCACACCCCAAAGTACTTGAAGGACTGAACTGCTTCAAGAGGCATATCATTCAGAGTGGTGAAGATTGGGGGGGGGGGCAGTGAGTCTGGCCAGTTTCTTTTTCTTTTTTTTTGTTGCCAGCAACTCTTACCCTCTATGCTAGTCCCAGAATGCCTGCCTCACTCCATAATTGCCATACCCCTGCAGATACCCCATGACTTACCCCCCAGGGTGGGGCCACGGCACCGAGCAAGCCCGTCTATGATGAGAGAAATTGTCAGAGAATCAACATTGCCTCTCTGGCTTTCCCCCCAAGGCAGGGTTCAGGGTTTAGTGGTGCCATGGGGACATAATTGGTCAGCAGGGAGGCAGGGGGCTATAGAGGCCAAGCATCAGGTGGGCTTCATCCATGGTGGGCAGCGGTCTTTTTTTCTGAGCTGTTCCCGGGAAGGTGGGACATGCAATGACATCCAGCGTCCGCCCTGCCCCCTTAGTGTGCTGGCACCAGTCACCTGTGGTTCCCCCAGCCTCTGCCAGGGGTCCATCAGGCACCGGATACTCTGCCACTCCCTCCCCCCCAGAGAAGGAGAGCAGTCCATGGGATGCTCGATCCTTCTCCCCCGGCCAGCCCTCTGACTCCCCGGGTCTGTTCCCGAACCCGGGTCATTGGCGTCGCAAGCAGAAATTCAACCGCTGTGCTGGCATCTGGCCAGTTTCTGACTGGTACCAAAGGTCATGGACACTGTCTTCTTAGTGTTGACTCTAAGTTGGTTAGATTGGAACCAGTGCAGACCACTGCTGAAGTTCTGCTGGAGCAGGTCTTTCACTGCTGCAGCAGAGGGATCGGAGGTGAAGATGACTGTGTCATTTGCATACATGTGGATATGTGAGTTGGCACAGGCAGTGGGGAGGTCATCGAGGAAAGTAGAGAAAAGGATGGGACCCAGGATGGAGACCTGTGGGACCCCAGCATGGATAAGAAGGGGAGGTGACAGGATGCCACTGACCTGTACCAATTGTTGTCAGCCCATTAGGCAGGAACAGAACCAAAAAATGGCGGGGGCTGAAAGGCCAGTAGAATTCATCTTGTCCAGGTGGCGTGGATGGGACACCAAGTCGAAGACCTTGGCCAGATCAATATAGCAGCCATAATGAGCCCCAGACCCATCTAAGAGAAGATTAAATCAGTGACGTGCAGCAGGAAGGAGACAGTGGAATGGTGCTTCCGAAAGCCAGACTGGAATGATGAGAGAAAAGAAATACATAAGTACAGTGTCAGGCCTCATTAAGCCCCTGGACAGTCCAGTATAACCAGATACTGCCCACCCTCTTGGGTATTATTGTGTGTAAAAAAATGGCTTTTTGGCTGTATTTTGTTTTTCAACTCTCTTTATCTCTTCCCCTGCAACTGTCTCGAGCAGACGCTCACCGTAACTGCGCTAACCACCATGCCCAGCTTCCCACTAGGAAATTGTGGACAGGACACTCCCACCTACCTACCACCGGGTCTTGCCCCACTTGCCAAAGCCAAGGCGGGGTTGGGGATTGGGAGAGTCAGTGAGTTGAGCCCGGCATTGGGTGTGTGGTAGTGGGGCACGGGACGTTGCCATCGCCTATCCAGGGAACAGGGCTTTTCCATGTTGTGCAGGCTCCCCCTGGAGCGCAGATGTGCAATGACATCTGCACACCAATGTGCTGATGTCCAACGCTGCTCCACCCCTTGATACGGCATCCCTCCTTGTAGTGCTCCTGATCTCCATCGGGGGCTGCTGTGGAGCGATGCAAGGCCCACTATCCACCCAGGGAGAGGAGAGGAGAGCAGTCCTCTGGACACTCAATCCTCTCCCTCTCCAGCCACCCCCTGGTGACCCGAGTCCATTCCTGAACCCGGGTCACCGGCGTGGCCCAAGGTGTGGCGTCCAGCACCTCAATTCTCAGCGCCACCGGGCTGGCATGTTGTGGCTGTATTTTAAATAGAATGGTTTAAAAAATGTAAAACATTTAGAAGGTAAATTGAAAAGAAATACAAAAAGAAAATGCTGAAAAGTAGTGCTTCTGCTGGTGGCATTTCCAGCAGATGGCACTATGTGTATGACAGTTTTCCTCCCAACAAGGTTTCATTTTCATCAGTTCCCCAATTCTCCAGTAGCACTACATCTCTTCCTTAATTGTAAACCCATTTTCTAAATCTGAGTAGCAGCCTTTGAGGAAAAGTTTTATTTTTAATCAGGCAGCACTTCAATGCCATTGGCTGGTGGTTGTTGAAAAGCGCCATTTGAAATGTAGTGCAAGGATGATACTGATGATGGCTGACATGCATTATCGGGGGGGCATCAGGAGGGCTGATGTGTGCTTTTTGGGTGGGTTGGTTTTACATAGCAGGATCGCGAGAACCTGTATTAACAGGTAATGTACAAGATTTGAGAAAAATACAAGTAGTACTTTTTTTTGGGGGGGGAGCGGGCAGAACGCGGTGAGCGACAGGCAAGCCATGCTAGCTCACTAAGTGACAAAGAAATATGGCTACCATCTCAGAGCTCAACATTTTGTGAAAACACTAATTTCTGTTAGCAGACAGGCAGGCACAGTGACTAGTTATTTACTAGATTCTCTTGCTGTCAGCCAATCAGGAAGCTGTGTTTCTCCAAGCCTCTTTCTGAAAACAAATAAAATATCAGTACTAAATAAAAGCTACATTACAATGCTGCCTGCATAATGTATTTAAGATGATGTGGTGAACAAAGATTTTATCACTTTATAATGTGGATGTTTCTAAGTTCCTACTAAATGAGCCGCTAACAATCGATACAGGTTGGAGGCATGTTATCACCACCCCTCCCCATCCAGGCTGGGGTCTCACAGGGTTCAGTCTTAGGCTCCATGCTGCTCTTGATCTTCTGAATGACCTTTCCTCCATCTGTGTCAACTCACATATACACATGTATGCAGATGACACAGTCATCTTCACTTCTGGTCCCTCTGCAGTTCTGGGGGAAGACCTGCTCCGGTAGGAGTTCCACAATGTCCTGCACTGGTTCCATTCCAACTGTCTCAAGGTCAACCCTACATAAACAGTATCTATGACCTTTGGTTCCAGGCATAAATTGGCAAGGATCTCAAAAGACTTCAGGCCCTCTCCATGCTGGATACCTCTTGAGGTGGCGCCATCCTTCAAGTACTTTGACATGCAGCTTGACAGTAAGCTTGACTTCTTAGCCCACATCAATGCTGTGCATATGAAGCTCTGCCCTAAGCCTGGTGCCTTGCACTGTAAAAAAAGACTATACCACTTCTGGTCCGCCATGAACTGGTCTCCAAAATGGTGCTCCTGGTCTTTGACTATGCAGATGTGGTCTACAGTTTAGCCCCCTCCACTTCCCTACCCAGATTGGACACCTTCTGCAGTGCCTTTTGTGGGTCTGTGACTAACTCCCCTCCATGTACACAACACTGCTCCCTCTATTCCTCCCTGTCTGTCCTCCCCCAACCCTTCATGTCGCCAAACACACGGCACTTCCTTCATCTCCAAGTTCTGGTTTGGTTTCCTTCCTTTCTACCTCTCCTCAATCCTCTCTTCTCTCTCCTGTCCCCCCTGCTCCTTGCTCCCTCTGCTCTAGGGACCAGTGACCCTTCTCCTCTCCTCTGCCCCATTCCTCTGTTGGACAATCTGCCTTCTTCTATCACTTGCCTACACTCTGGAATCAATTCCCTCTATCCCTTTGCCATTCCACCTCCTCAGGCTCCTTCAGGTGCCAGCTGAAGCTCCTCCCCCCAACCACCTGCACCTATTTCCTGTAGGAGGTCCCCCGCTGTGATTTGGGTATTTTTGGTTTTTCATTCCTCCTGACTCAGATGGTCCCTAGTGCACTGTTTGATTGCCTTTGTACTGCTTTGATACTGAATTTCAGCTTTCTACTTGCACTTGTACTTACACAACATAACTGCACTCTAACCTGTTCCAAGTCTGTACCAGTGACGTAATCTTACTGTACAGCGTATGCACTTTTTGACTGTATTATGTAATGTACTGTATTATGTTTCACTGTTCTACTTGCAAATCTTCCCCCAGTTCACACTTGGAAATGCGCCTTAGCTCAATGTGTTTTTCTCCATTACCAATTTTTCTATTTTGCTTTTTCTTTCCTCCTCGCTGCCGATCGTCAGGTATCAGCCGGTCACGGGCGGCAGCTTCCACCCCCAGAAGGCCTTGAGCCCTCGATACCCAGTGGCTTACCCCCACAGTGGGGCTCACAGGGTGCAAAGAAAACCAACACCCGGAGCCTGTGATAGGTCGGAAGGCGGCCTGGGGGAGCTAATTAAAACCTTGATGCTGGAGCTTCATAGAGAAGCGACGGCAGCCATCCATTTCGCTTTTCTGGGAGGCGGGACATGCAATGGCGCATGACGTCCTGCCCACCTCCAAAGTGTCTTTGCGTGCGGTGGCACATGCGACTCCCAGCCTCCGCCCGAGGGTCACTTGTGCTCCGGGCGCAACCCACCCTCCCCTGGAGAAGGAGGCAGCCCATGGGGACCTCTATCCTTCTCCCTCCGCCGACCCTTCCAGCGACCGAGTCCATTCTCAACCAGTCGCCGCGCCGCAAGCGGAAATCCCACCGCTGCGCCGACGGGCCGGCTAACCATTACCAATTTTGAAATGAATGAATGAATAAATAACTAACTAAATAAATATTTGTACAGTATATCCTGATGTCTGTCTTCAAACTCAGGTGAAGGTGAAGACATTTTTTGTAGTTTAGAGATGATGTGATTGAGCTTTGTAGTAAATTCAAGGTCCTGTATTCTTGCAAGGCCTGCTTGATAACTGATGATGTTAAACAAATATTTTATTACACTGACCAGCTTGCCAATAAAAGAAAAAGCAAAGGAAAGGCTCAGAACACAGTGTCAGTTTTGTTAGAATCTGGTTCAGATATTTTAGTCATAGCAACTATTTTGGTGGATCCATCTGTAACCCCCAGGGGCGCTATCCTAAGGGCTACTACCCCTGCCTGCCCTAACTGTAGCAAGGTGAGGGGCCCAGATCCATTGGCGGGTGCCTCCACCCAGAGGTCGGGGTTAAAACAGTCAAGGTTGACTTTGTCACAGCCCTCTGGGTTGCTGCAACCCCCCTTTCTTCCCACTAGTGACCCACGCAGTTCAATTTCAGTGTCCTTACCATATACACTTATCCCCCAGCTCGAACCAGTCAGCTCACTCCGGGACCCCCTGGAAAGTAAGGTACAGTTATGCCACATTCACTGTGCAGTATTTCACCATTAATATATAGGCTAGCCAGAGTACTTTTGCAAAACAAGCAATCTGATTTATTTAAGGGGAGATAACAAGGACCGGGAAAAATCAGGGTGATTGGCTTACCACTATAATATACGTTTGTCTACCTAGGGCTCTGTGCACAGGCCTAACCTATTAAGTACTGTCTATGGGTACCCAAGCCCTAATGGCTAGTTCCTCGATGCAGCTGGTTGGGATCCTGACACAAACGAGCATTTAATTCCAGAGAAGATCAGATGGAGCCAGAAGGCTCAACTAGTACAGTCAGCAATATAACAAGATGATTTTGCCTTTGCTTGAACTCTTTAACAGGGAGCTACCCTGATGCAGTACTCACAACTCCAGCAGAAAACCACTCTTCCACCACTCGCAGGGCTGAGCCTGAGCTTCAAAGGCCTCCTCACACATTTATATGGAAAACAACAGAGGGGTACCATACCAGGCAGCTGCTTCCAGGACCCAACCGAACTCACAGCTAATGCAGGCGTTTCACTGCAGCTTCAACGTCCTGACAGACCAAGCGCAATTCAGCAGATTCTCCAGTCCTCTTCAGGTGAAGCCTGGTAGGTAGCTGTGCTTGTACACAGCATCCTCTGACCTCAAGCCTGCGGATTTAATTCATGGCGAGCTGGCAATGCAAAACGGCCGCCTCAGGCCTTTCACGCGCTTCCCGAGCGAACACTCAATGGTGCAAGAGCTCAGAGCTCCCTTCTCCTTCACAGTCACAACGCATCTACCCCTAACAGCATGGGGCAATCCTTACAGCTCGGGTGCTACCCGATTCCATTGGCTGGTTACAACTGCCAGTCACTTAATCTGGCCCTCAGTGGTGCGAAAAGGCACCATGGCCCATAATGCCACTTCCAAGAATTACAAACTGTGTCCCCATTGGTCAGCTGGCTCCATCTAAAGTCCTGGTTTCTGGTTGGCTGCTTTTTTTACTTCAGATTGGATACCCCCTCGCTCCTATTGGACCCCTCGAACTGTCCTGGTCCAAGATGGAGGGGCACAGCACACAGAGTCCCATCTGCAACAAAAGCAGGTTAAACGAAACTGCATTTTCACTATCACTCTAAATGATTTCAGGCAAATAGTTACACCTATCGAGGGGGCTCCCCTGGCACTTTCAGCGACCACAAAGAGGGGCAATTACAGTACAGCTCGAGTGGGACTCCAGCAGGGAAACACACAGTCCCCCTCATAACAATAATTTTGCCTGCAAGCAGACGGCTCTTAAAGAGACAGTACGTGGAGGCTTTTAAAAGCACTCACAACCCCCACATTTAGCGGCCTTATGCCGAACACCAGCCAGGCATGGAGCATTTAAACAAACTCCGGGAAGGCTTTTAGGAACCCCCAATTGTAGGGGGGATTACACCCTTCCTGGCCTGGAAAAAACTTGGCATCCGCTTGAAGTAGTTACCCTTAGGCTGACTTTGGCAAGATGGGAGAGTGCCTCAGAAAAGCACTAGCAAACAGGCTAGAAGGAGGTGTGGAGCAACAATGGGGAATTATCAAAACTGCCATCACAGAGGCAACAAGCCTTTGTGTGAAGCAAATAAACAAATCAAAATGAAAGAAAAAGCCACTATGGTTCTCAAGAGAGGTGGCTGTGAAAGTCAGGAAGAAAAAGATAGCATTCCGGAAGTATAAGGAAACACAGAAGGAGCAGGACAGAGCTGTACCAGTTAAGGCAGAAAGAAGCAGGGAGGGAAGTCAGAATAGCAAAGGCCCAAACTGAGAAAAGATAGCCAACTCAGTTAAGAAGGGGAAAAACCTTTTATAGGTACATCAGCGGTAGAAAGACAAAGGAGGGATAGTGAGGCTGAATAGAATGAACGGTGGGTGGGCAAGGGGACAGTGAAAAGCAGGAATACTAAACGAATATTTCTGCTCAGTATTCACAAAAGAGGAGAAGTACCTAATCCAATTAACAGAAGCACTCTTGATAGAGGGTCGATCCAGTCCTTTCACAGAAGAAAGGGTTCTGCAAGAACTCCTAAAACTGAAGGTGGACAAAGCAATGGGTCCTGATGGAATTCACCCAGAATTCTAAAAATTAAGGAAGGAAACTAGTGAAACCACTGGCTACTCTTTTAATAAATCATGGGAGGATGGTGTGGTACCCGAGGACTGGAGAAGCGGATGTGATTCCCCTTCACAAAAGTGGGACCAAGACAGAGGCAGGAAACTACAGACCTGTCAGTCTGACCTCTGTGGTAGGGAAAGTGATGGTCACTTCTGAAGGAAAGAATAATTGAGTACCTAAGGTCAGTGGGCACAGGATCCAAGGCAGCATGGGTTCACGCGGGAAGGTCATGTCAGACGAATCTAATAGATTTCTTTGACTGGGTGACCAAAGTAGTAGACCAGGGAGGGGCTGTGGACATGGCCTACCTAGACTTTAGCAAGGCATTTGACACAGTCCCACACAAAGATTATTAGTCAAATTAACCAGCCTGGGAGTGGGTCCCAGGGTGGTAGCCTAGGTAAAACATTGGCTGGACAACAGGACACAGAAGGTAATTGTAAATGGAGTCCACTCTGAAGAGAAAGCCGGTTACCAGTGGGGTACCGCAGGGTTCAGTATTGGGTCCAGTCCTTTTTAATGTGTTTATCAGTGACATTGCAGAGGGACTGGAAGGAAAAGTATGCCTTTTTGCAGATGACACAAAGATCTGCAACAGGGTTGATACACAAGGAGGCATGGAAAGGATGAAAAGGGACTTGGCAAGGTTGGAGGAATGGTCAGACGTATGGCAGCTAGGATTCAATGCAAAAAAGTGCAAAATAATGCACCTGGGAAACAAGAACCCAGGGGAAGAATACACAATGGGTGGGGAGGTAGTAACAACAACAAAACAGGAAAGGGACCTGGGGGTAATCATATCAGATGACCTTAAGGTTAGCAAGCAATGTAAGAAGGCAGTAGAGAGGGCGGGGGTATACTGGGATGTATGGGGAGAGGCATTAGCAGCAGAAAACAGGAAGTTGTTATCCCTCTGTACAGACAGTTGGTGAGACCCCATCTGGAATACTGTGTCCAGTTCTGGGGACCCCATCTCAGCAAGGACATAGACAGGATAGAGGCAAGCCAGAGGAGGGCAACTAAAATGGCAGGGTCTGCAAGAAGCCGTATGAGGAGACTAAAGGAGCTTATATGTATACCCTTGAGGAAAGAAGGGAGAGGGGGACATGATAGAAACTTTCAAGTACCTCAAGGAATCAACAAAGTCCAAGAGGGTAGCATCTTTCAAAAAGAGACTTGCAAGAACAAGGGGACACAATTTAAAGATAGAAGGAGGGCGGTTCAGGGGCAATGTGAGGAAGTATTATTTCACAGAGAGGTAGTGGATCGTGGAACAGCCTTCCTGAGGAAGTTGTGGGGTCTAAAACTGTGGGAGAATTCAAGAATGCATGGGACAGACATAAGGCAATTCTTGTGGGGGGCAGGAAGATATAGGCTGTTGGTTAACTAGGATCTGCGGCCTATCCTGTAGGTAGGGAAATGGGCAGACTAGATGGGCCTAGCGGTTCTTATCTGCCGTCAAAGTCTATGTTTCTATGTTTCTATGTTTCTATGTTTCCTTAAATCACTTTAAGGCAAACAGTTTAATTAACATTATATCACACTTTAGATTACATGCATGGATACTGTATTCACAGTTTACTACGGTTTATGCAACATTACACACACACATAACCTTTTTCTTTTTAAATCAGGTCATTACTCTCTGCCCATGACACCTGAAAAGAGGGGGCCCTTCCCTTTTAACTACTGGCAGGCTAACTGGGGTAGGGGTACCACACTCGAAGGGCAATACTAACAGGCTGGAGTTATCCCCAAAGGCTAACTTAGGCAAGGGCTCGGGGCACATACACCTTTATGGACCACATTTGAGGGCAGGTCCACAGGCTGACCCAGAGACTCATAACTCAACTTTACTACAGGCTTGCTTCTCAGTTGGAGCATCTAGGGTCTCGGAAAACCCTGCTACAGGCCCGATTCCATTTCAGCCTCCTTGAGATCAGTAGGGGAACCTCCACAGGGGAAGGGACCCAGTGCTCATAATACTTTGGGGCATGACCCTCTATATCAGGACCCACACTACTTGGCTCAGTTGGGGACTGTTCAGGCACTAATAGGAACCATCAGGGCATTCAAATGTTCTTCAGGTTCCGGCATATCACTAACTTGATCCCCCATCACTTTCTTCTTCTGAAAAGTCAGATTGTTCAGCCAGGCCAGACAGTTCAATGGAGCTCAAGGACCCTACCCTTGGGCTTTGCTGCTACCCAATTCATCCTCTGGAAGCATTGGTTCCGGAGACAAAGCTGGGGGCTCAGACAGTCCAGAAAGCCCAACCTCATCTCCAGAGTTAATGAGGGGATTGCACCGAAACAGCTGGCTCAGTTCATAAGAGGGATAGTATTCAATATTATTTTCATTGTCTTCAGACACAGAGTGGTGATCATCTTCATCAGAGGGGCTTAGACAAGGCCCTCTTATTTGGCTTGCTGAAGAATCAAGTGGTCTGAATTTTTTCTTGGCAGCAGATCTAGTCATAGACCCCGGGGGCATTGGGAGGCTCAGCTTCAATCAATATTTGCCCGATTGGCAGCAGATGATTTCTATGTATAGTTTTCACATCTTTTGAATTGTTTTCAGGACGCACTTTATATACAGGTAAATCTGCCAGTTTTCCCACAACAATGTGAGGGAGGTGATGCCATCTGTCAGCAATCTTATGTTTGCCATGCAGTCCCAAATTCCTCAATAGCACTCTATCCCCTTCTCTCAGTTCCATTGTTTTCACTTTCTTAGCATACCTCTCCTTGTTGTGAGTTTGGTTTAGCAGCCATAGTCTGGGCCAGTTGGTGAGCTTGGTTCAATTGGGCCTTCAACTTCTGTACATACTGTAGATGATTTCTGCTTGCACCCCATCAGGGGAAACCCCAAAACACACATCCACTGGCAGTCTAGCCTCTCTCCCAAACATCAGCCTGTACGGGGAAAATCCAGTGGCATCACTTTTGGTGCAGTTATAAGCATGAACCAGGGTGCTAATCTGCTGGCTCCATCTAGGCTTGTCTTTGGGTTGCAGTGAGCCCAACATATCAAGCAATGTGCGTTAAACCTTTCAGGTTGGGGACCTCCCTGGGGATGGTATGGGGTGGTTCTTGATTTTCATACTCCCCACAAAGATAACATTTCTTTAATCAGGCGGCTCTCAAAGTCCCTCCCCTGGTTGGAATGGATCCGCTGGGGGGCCCCATAGTGGACAAAGAAGTTCTCAACAAGTACTTTAGCCACTGTGGTTGCTTTCTGATCTTTAGTAGGAAAAGCCTGTGCATACCAGGTAAAATGATCAGTGACTACCAATATGTTACTGATGTTTTTTAGGTCGGGTTCTAAGCTCAGGAAATCAATGCAGACCAGTTCCATAGGGGCACTGGTAGTGATATTGACCATGGGGGCAGCTCTCTGAGGTAGGGCTTTTCTTTGCAAACAGCTGCCACAGGTCTTGACATACTGCTCTACATCTGCACTCATTTTTGGCCAGTAGAATCGGGTCCGTACCAGGTCAAGAGTTCGATCTATGCCAAGATGCTCCATGTGATTATGCAGGGACCTCAAGACCAGTTCTCTAAAAGCAGTGGGCAGCACCAATTGTTGTTTGTCTACCCGGCCTTCCTTATCCACGGTTTTTCTGTATAGCAGTTGGTTAATCAGTTTTAACTTTGACCCTTCTTTGTATAACAAGGCAGTTCTCAGGTCAGTGGAACGCATCTTGGACACGTCCCTCCTGGCCTGCAAAGCCTCCATGGCAGCTTTTTATCATGGGGTCTCGGGATTGAGCCCATTGGAGACTATCATTGTTGAATTGGGGCAGCGAGCTAGTGTCTAATGCAGAAAAATGACAGTAAGCGGCAGGTATGCAGTTCTTGGATGGCCCCAAGCAATCCACCATGCAGTCCACATCAGGAGACACCTGTTCCTCCTTGTCAAATTTTTGGCAAAGGGCTCTTATGTCAGGTTCTGACAACTTGACCCAGTCAGTTTGTGGCATAGGCCTCCAAGAGAGAGCATCCGCATCTATATGGTTTAAACCTGCTCTGTACTCAACAGCATAGTCGTAGGTAGCCAATGCAGAGAGCCACCTATGGCCAGTGGCATCCAACTTGACTGAGGTCTGCACATAGGTCAGCGGATTGTTATCAGTCTTTACCAATATCTTGGCACCGTACAAATAGTCATGAAATTGATCAACAATGGCCCACTTCAGAGCCAGGAACTCTAGTTTGTGCACTGGATAATTTTTTTCTGAAGGAGTCAGACTTCTGCTGGCAAAAGCTACAGGTCTCAGACCGTTCGAGTGCTCTTGATATAACACAGCCCCCCAATCCTTGTAGACTGGCGTCAGTATGGAGAACGTACGGCTTGGCCGGGTCAGCATAGGCCAGCACTGGGGCATGGGTAAGTTGATATATGATGTCATAGAAAGCTTCCTCACACTCAGTAGTCCAGCAGTTTCCAAACACATCATTCGGCTGAAAATACTTCTTCTCCGTCTCAGAGTGCACAACTTTCTTATACTTTTTGTGCGTGGGAGGGTACCCCTGAGTAAGGTTGAGGAGGGGGCGGATCACTCGAGAATAATCTTTGACAAACCGCCTATAATATCCACAAAACCCCAGGAACCATTGCAGCTCTGTCAGATTCTTCGGCTGAGGCCAAGTAGTCAAAGCCTCCACTTTGCTGGGGTCAGTCTCTATGCCTTCAGTGGATACTATGTGGCCCACATACTTCACAGAAGTTTGGAAGAATTGGCACTTGTCTATAGATAGCTTGAGACCGGAAATCCTCTGGCCGATCCAGGACCTTGAACAATCGACGTTCATGTTCTTCCAACGAGCTGGCAAACACTATGACATCATCTAAGTAAACCAAACACTCGAGCAAATTCATGTCCCCCACAGCACGTTCCATCAGGCGCTGAAAGGTAGCTGGGGCACCTGAAATCCCTTGAGTCATCCGGATAAACTCATAGAAACCTAGGGAGCAAATGAATGCAGTCTTCTCTCAGTCCTCTGGGACCATCGGGATCTGATAGTACCCACTGCGGAGGTCTAACACAGAGAACCACTTACTGCCATTTAGACAATCCAAGGCGCCCTGTATGCGTGGCATGGTATACTGGTCTGGGATGGTCCACCGATTCAAGGTACGGTAATCTACACACATCTGAACTGCCCCATTCTTTTTCCTCACTACTACAATGGGGGAAGCATAGGGGCTGCTGGACTCTTGTATCACACCAGCAGCAAGCATCTCTTGCAAATGCCGCCTCACATCGTCTATGTCAGCCGGGGCCAGGCGCCGAGATCTCTCTCTCGAAAAGGCCTTTCATCATGCAGCCGGATGTGGTGCTCAGCCCCTTGCACACATCCCACGTCCCATTCCTTTAGGGAAAATACCTGGTCTCTTTTGGCAAGCTTCTCACTGATCCTCACTTTCCACTCAGCAGGCAACGGGGAGTCACTGAAATTAAACAAGTCGGGAGTTACTCTGTCATCCTTCCTCAAACCCTTGCTATTGGGCAGCACTGCAGTATCTGCACAATGTACACTTGCCAGGGTGCAACCTCTTTTTATTTGAATCTCCTTGTCAGACACATTATGAACTTGAACCATCACCCTCCTGGCGTAAGCACGGGCTCTAGCAGGCAAGATACTGGGTTTAACCAGCAGTCCCTCAGGCAATCTTCCCTCCACGGGTGCATCCAACATCAATAACTTATTCTTAACATCTGTTCTCATTTGGACTTCCCCTTGCAAAACACACTGGGCATTTGGGGCAAGTATCAATGGTGCCGGATCCTTCTTCCATACTACACCCACGGGACCTTCAGGTTCCTCCTGGCTAACCTTCCTCTGAGTTTCATAGGCCTTTTGGATCACAGCGGGTATTCTTAGGGCTCGCCCAGCCCTAAAACGCTTGCTTTTCTGAACACAGTTGGGCTAATCGACCAAACATATGAGCATTTGTCCCAATCAACAGTGGTACCCCATCATACAGTCCAGTGGGGGGGCAGACCAAAGCCAAGGTTTCCACCTGTTCATCCACTCCAGCCACAGAAGTAGGAAATGACAACCAGATCTGGATATACCCCAAATACGGATAAGCCTTGTCACTCAGCCCCCATACATGTAGACCATCCAAGGGTTGTAGTGGCACCTCAGGTAGGTGTGTCTGATACCAGTCCTGAAACATGATGGTTACCTGAGAGCCACTATCTAATATGGCTCGGGTGGGAATCATTTCGCACTGGGGCCTCCCATCGAGGACCCGACCACATCAGACCATTCAGGAGGCACAGCATTGTATTGATAGTTGCTTGGTGGCCCGGGTCACAAAGCCCTTCCTGGGGGGTCGGACGTGGGCCCTGCGATGCCAAGTGATCAGTCTGCTGTTGACCTTCCTTAAATTCTCCGGCAACTGGCACTCAGTCTGAAAGTGTCCATCCTCCCCACAATGGTAACAGAACTTGGGGTCCTGAGGATCTCTATTGGGAGGGGAATACTTTATCTGCTGGGGGCCCTTCGGGGGGCATGGGGGTTCCCTTGGGCCAGGGCATTCGTTTCTAGGTAACTCAGGTTCCCCAGATCTAACAGGGTGGGTAGTAGATCGCTTCAAGTCCCTCACCAGTTCTTGTAAATTCCTGACCTCGGCCCTCAACTCACTTTCTAGTTGGGGATCAGAGGAAATAGCACGCACTCCCACCCCTCCCTGTAATTCAGGGGACACATCAGGCCCCCCCGAAAGGTGGGTCTCATTGGGTGCACTAGGCTCAGGGGTTTGGCTCAGATTCACAGCTCCCACATGGGGTTCCCACCCCTCCTCATCAGTCTCTACTTCTCTAATCTCCCTCATCAATTGACAGTATTCAGGTGGGGCAGCCCGTCTATCATGTAACTTAAGTTTTAACAATATCACACTGGAAAATCTAGCAGACTTTAAAACATGTTCCAACCTGACCTGGTTCAAGGCTGAGGCTGTGATCCCCTTTGATAGGCCTTCTGTAAGGCCCATTCCACCCTAGTAACAAAGGCGGACAACTTCTCATTCCTCCATTGCTTGGCAGACTTGAATTTCCATAATAACTCTTCCCCAGTTTCTGTACTCCCAAACACTCCCTCTAAAGCAGAAAGGTACTCTGCTGCGGTAGCTTCCGGGCTAGTGGCCCGCAAGAACCTAATGGCTTCCAAAGTTGGGCCCTGCAGACTCTCCATCAGTCTCTTTCGTTTCTCTCCCTCAGAGCATTGCCACTCCTGGACTAGGGGAGTGGCGTAGTCCATCCACGCCTCCAAATCATCCTCCCCTGAAGGCACTGGCACTGTGCCAGAGAAAAGTTTTAGCCTACGGTAAGAATCTAGCTGTATAGGGGGAACCACTAGGGGCGGTGGAGCCAAAATAGAACTCTTAGGGGGACAGGGAGAGGTACCGGGGGAAACCTGGGGGGTGGGTTCACTAGAAAGGTCCAATGCCTGCAGTAATTCTTGGGTAGTCCTCCCCTCTACAGCCAATAATTTAAGCAGTTTATCTTTGAAACTATTAGTCTGGGGAGACCCCCCAGGAGTGACTGACCCACTCCGGATGTGAACAAGCCTCCACCCCTGTTGGGCACCTTCCGGGTAAATCACTGGGGGTACCCTCTCGGGGTCGATGGCTAGACTACACAAAAGTAACACCTGCAAGGTCTGATTGAGCAGGTCAGCCATACGCCCCTTCACCTCTACCTTGCCCAAACATTTAACACACTCTGCGGTAGAAATAATATCAGCAGTCGTTGTCCCCAGAGGTACATCCAGTAGTAACACAATTCTCTGGGAGTCCAGCTCTTCGGCTTCACCCCACCCCATCAGTTTGTGTACCATTGTCTTAATAGGGTCCAGCTTAATCTTAGCCATGATATCCCCTTCCAGTTTTTCCTTTAACGGATCCATATTTGTGCACTTCACCCACTCGGCCACTAGGGGATGCTAATCCCAGCGGTGCCTCCAATTTGTAACCCCCAAGGGCGCTATCCCAAGGGCTACTACCCCTGCCTGCCCTAACTGTAGCAGGGTGAGGGGCCCAGATCCGTTGGCGGGTGCCTCCACCCAGAGGTCGGGGTTAAAACAGTCAAGGTTGACTTGGTCACAGCCCTCTGGGTTGCTGCAACCCCCCTTTCTTCCCACTAGTGATCCATGCAGTTCAATTTCAGTGTCCTTACCATATACACTTATCCCCCGGCTCGAACCAGTCAACTCACTCCGGGACCCCCTGGAAAGTAAGGTACAGTTATGCCACATTCACTGTGCAGTATTTCACCATTAATATACAGGCTAGCCAGAGTACTTTTGCAAACAAGCAATCTGATTTATTTAAAGGGAGATAACAAGGACCGGGGGAAATCAGGGTGATTGGCTTACCACTATAATATATGTTTGTCTACCTAGGGCTCTGTGCACAGGCCTAACCTATTAAGTACTGTCTATGGGTACCCAAGCCCTAATGGCTAGTTCCTCGATGCAGCTGGTTGGGGCCCTGACACAAGCGAGCATTTAATTCCGGAGAAGATCAGATGGAGCCAGAAGGCTCAACTAGTACAGTCAGCAATATAACAAGATGATTTTGCCTTTGCTTGAAATCTGTAACAGGGAGCTACCCTGATGCAGTACTCACAACTCCAGCAGAAAACCACTCTTCCACCACTCGCAGGGCTGAGCCTGAGCTTCAAAGGCCTCCTCACACATTTATATGGAAAACAACAGAGGGGTACCATACCAGGCAGCTGCTTCCAGGACCCGACCGAACTCACAGCTAATGCGGACGTTTCACTGCAGCTTCAACGTCCTGACAGACCAAGCGCGATTCAGCAGATTCTCCAGTCCTCTTCAGGTGAAGCCTGGTAGGTAGCTGTGCTTGTACACAGCCTCCTCTGACTGCAAGCCTGTGGATTTAATTTGTGGGGCGCTGGCAATGCAAAACGGCCGCCTCAGGCCTTTCACGAGCGAACACTCAATGGCGCAAGAGCTCAGAGCTCCCTTCTCCTTCACAGTCACAACGCATCTGCCCCTAACAGCATGGGACAATCCTTACAGCTCGGGCACTACCCGATTCCATTGGCTGGTTACAACTGCCAGTCACTTAATCTGGCCCTCAGTGGTGCGAAAAGGCACCATGGCCCATAATGCCACTTCCAAGAATTACAGGCTGTGCCCCCATTGGTCAGCTGGCTCCATCTGAAGTCTTGGTTTCTGGTTGGCTGCTTTTTTTACTCCAGATTGGATACCCCCTGGCTCCTATTGGACCCCTCGAACTGTCGTGATCCAAGATGGAGGGGCACAGCACACAGAGTCCCATCTGCAACAAAAGCAGGTTAAACGAAACTGCATTTTCACTATCACTCTAAATAATTTCAGGCAAATAGTTACACCTATCGAGGGGGCTCCCCTGGCGCTTTCAGCGACCACAAAGAGGGGCAATTACAGTACAGCTCGAGCGGGACTCAAGCAGGGAAACACACAGTCTCCCTCATAACAATAATTTTGCCTGCAAGCAGACGGCTCTTAAAAAGGCAGTACGTGGAGGCTTTTAAAAGCACTCACAATCCCCACATTTAGCGGCCTTATGCTGAACACCAGCCAGGCATGGAGCATTTAAACAAGCTCCGGGAAGGCTTTTAGGAACCCCCAATTGTAGGGATGGTTACACATCAAGAGAAAAAAAACTGCCGAAACAATCACTTCTCTTTCAGACAAGGAATCCACCACTCTAAGTATAGCAGCGGATGCATCTAAAGATGATTATTCTACTATAAGCCCCCCATATTCGCGTCTGAAGGTTTGAGTTCAAGTATTGTACCATCCCTTGATACTCACTGGATTTGGGTACCTCACCTGAAAAGACAGAGAGATCATTGATTTCTGAAACTGCCTAAATCCTCCCATAAAGTCAGATTGTTTTAATATATTCCTTCAGTAAGGGAAAACTATAGCTTTTAGTTCTGACTGACTTTGACAGGATGATTTAAACACATGAAATGAGTACTGCTAAAGGATTTATGAGTGACTACAAGTCAAGGAAAATAAGCTTAAAATAACTTAAAAGCGTAACAAAGTCTGGTATTCAGTGGAGACAGACTCAAAATGGATTTTTTTCACTTTCAATAATATATAATGGATGACCTTTTATTTTTCACTGCTTTAGCCTTAGTTATGGGACATGGTGAACAATTATCCAGTGACGTAAAATACTATGGAATTGTTTTGGGTATTACACCCCATGAATTTGTATTTAAGAGATATTCATAATTTCTGTTTGTATTTATATGTATACATGCACGTATTATTCTCTGTACTTTGAATATGCCATACTATAGAGCTATTTCTCAAACTACCTAAAGGTCACTGGTGTCTATTCACAAAGTCAACACACCACATATCCATGGCATGTAGGCATCCCAAAGTTACTCAGCCGCACATTGAGGGTTCCGTGGACCCCCGCAGCATTCACAGAAGGGGTGCGCACCTCTTCTGAACCTGATCCCCTGTCTGCCTGTGAAGCTGCACACATGGATGGACTGGATATTTGCTAGGGGGCATATTTATACTCCATGCTATTCACCAAAGTGCGGAATGCTGGGGGGTGCAGGCTATGCAGGCAGGGATCTTTCCATAGTTACTATGCACTCCCACCAGTCTGCACCCTTCAGCCATGGTGGGACAACTGACCCTCCCTTCCATGCTGCCCCAGCCCTCTAGACATACGGAGGGGGCTGGGGGCAGTCACTGGGGCACTTGCCTCTCTTTAGGGTATTCCTGGCACACGCTGTGTTCTATAATCCCCTGCTCCACTTTATCCACTGGTCTGCCCCGCTCAACTGTGCCAGTGAAGCTGCAGATTGATGGCTCCCATAGTGAATGGCACACCCTGTGCACCTGTCTGTGGGTGCGGATGTGGTAGGGCAGGCTACGTGCCTATTGCATGCATCTGGCCCACATTTGTGCATGGGGCCCATTAAAACTATAAAAAAAAGTTTATATTTCTGCTTCCAAATCTTTGAGATTGCCTTTAATAATATTATATTACCTAGTAGGGATGATCTGTGTTTAAATATATAAAACTGAGCTAAAGGGTCATGTCTAAATTCATACTTGTGCTCATCTTTTGCATTGGTATAACATTTACTCAGCCTATACTTTTTTCTTTTTGCCATAGAGGTTTTAGGACCCTGGTGGCCACTATGCACCTGCTTCACACATCATCCAGTGCCCTCGGTCCCATCTGACACTCTCCCTGCTGTTGTGCAAGTGGGGATCCACACAGATGGGACCCAAAGGCACCAGCATTATCAAAAATGGCTACCGGTGCACATAGATTCCCCCCCCCCATTCTCTCCCTCCCTGACACCTGATTCAGGATGCGGGTCCCCATGCACATCCCTCGGTGAATATTGTGATGCCCTGTGGGAGTGCAAATCTCGCTCAGCCCACCACAGGGCTTGTTACGATGTTGGGACATTGGTGCTTCTCTCCCCTGGCTGGGAGTGCTGTTACATGACAGCATCTCCCCAGCCCCATGTCTGTCTGACCTGACTCCCGAGTCCCATCCTGAAGCTGGGTTTCTGGTGCAGAAGTGTGTAGGGCTTCTGATGGGCAATTGGGCAACCCAACCTATACTTAGTTTAATTGATTAAGTACATGATAAAATGAAGTGCCTTTTAATTGCTCTGTGTAGTTTTTTAATATGGCTGTTTGCTCGTCTGTTGCCACCTTCTCCTCCTATTGGGCCCTGAGGGGGCTGCCCCAGGGGCCATCACATATGGCGATGGGGAGGACATAGTGTTTTTCCCAGTTTTCTCCCCTTACATCCTTGGGGTCCCTGCAGACACAGTCATGCATGTGCATGGAGGCACGCGTGCATGCTGGAACAAATAAAGACCCCGCTCCACCTACCCAGCCTAGCACCAGCCCCCCATTTACCTGACACTATCACTGAGCCTCCACCTGGTGGCAGTCAAGGGGCAGGAAGGCTAACATCCCCAGTCCAGGACAGAAGAGCCGCCTGACGGCCACACAATCCTCTCCCAGCCCTCTTCCCCCCGGCCGACTCACAGCAGCCCAAACGCATTCCAGAACTTGGATTGCTGGCATGGGAGAGGTGAAGCACTCCTTCATGCCTCTGCCCTCTACGCCACTGGCCTGGCTGCTCCATGCAGTTTTGATGTAAGTAGTAATCATTATAATTACTGATGACTGCTATTATTAACCTGATTTCTGGAGGTTTCAAAAGCCATCATAACCAGCAAATGCCACAATAATCAGTTATTAATACTTTTGAAATGCTCAAGCTGTGCACTTCTTTAAAACAGGAAGCCACTGTGTTGAGTTCCCACACTGCTGTGTATGCTACTCAGACAGTTGCCATGGATTTGGGTTGGTTCCATGGTGTAATGGTTAGTGCACTGGACTCTGAATCCAGTGATCTCAGTTCAAATCTCCAAGGGTACTTAAGGAACTGAGCACAGTGCTAGCCCACTCCTCTGGCAACACTGTTTAGCACCTCATTGGACACAGGTGTAGTTCCAGAGAACTGGAGGAGGGCTGATGTGGTTCTTCTGCAGAGGAGAGGCAGCAGGGATGAGGCCACTAGTTACAGACCAGTCAATCTCACATCAGTAGTGGGACGTTGATGGAGTCCCTGCTAAAAGAGAGATAATGGAGCACCTGGAGACACGTGGGCTGCAGGACCACCGACAGTATGGCTGAACAGGAGGGAGGTCATGTCAAACAAGTCTCATAGATGACTAGGTAACGGGAGAGATGAATCAGGGGAGGGCAGTGGATGTGGCTTACCATATCTGGACCTCAGTAAGGCCTTTTACACTGTTCCACACAAAAGGCTGGCAAGAAGACTTAGCAGCCTGGGGATGGGGAGAAGGTGGTGTGCTGGGTATTAAACTGGTTGAAAGATAGGAGACAAAGGGTGGTGGTAAACAGCAGTCACTCGGAGGATGGGAGAGTGACCAGTGGAGTATCACAGGGATCAGTACTGGGCCCTGTCCTCTTCAACATCTTCATAAGTGATATTGTTTTATTTATTTATTTATTCGGAATTACAAACCTTTGAGCTAGAGACTCCTTTGCAAAGGCTCCACGTCAATATAAGACTAAAACAAAGAGCAGAAAATCATGTACAACAGGGTGAACACTACTGGATACAACAAACTGTGAGGGTAGTGGAAGTACCCTGGGTCTACCATGGAAAACACAGACATACAGAGCTATAATATATAGAGAAGAATATAATATATTGCAGAGGAACTAGAGGGCAAGGTGTGCCTCTTTGCAGATCACACAAAAGTCTGCGACAGGGAGGGCAACTAGGAGGGGGCTGAGAGAATATGAAGAGATCTATGGAAACTAAAGGAGTAGTCTAGGGAGTGGCTGATAGGTTTCAATGCCAAAAAGTACGAAATCATACACCTAGGGCAGGGAAATCCAGGGGCTGTGTATAAAATCAAGGGGAGGTACTTACAGTTACCAAGTAAGAGAGGGACCTTGGGTGATCATATCTGCTTATCTCAATGTGGCAGTGCAGTGTAACAGGGCAGCAGACAAGGTGAGCAGGATGCTGGGGTGCATAGGGAGGGGGGGTTCTCTAGCAGGAGAAGGGAGGTGGTGTTGCCCCTGTATCGCTCACTTGTGAGACCCCACCTGTGTCCAGTTCTGGAGGCAGTACCTACATAAGGACATTGACAGGGTGGAAGTGAGAGGAGGGCTACTAAAATAGTGTGGGGGGTTGCATGAGAAACAAAAACACAAAGGGCAGCTCCTCACAATGCCTCTGCAATGGATAACCATCAAAGCACAACAAGCAAAACAATCCAGCACCAGGCTCTGTGGTTAAATACTAAAAACTGATTTTATTGAAACATTTAAAAAACAGATCCACATACCACAGCCCAATGTTCCATGACAGTCCATTTCCAATGTTTCCCGCCCATATTGGGTGCTTTTTCAAGGTGCTACAGCCGATTCTTTCTCCCTTCCTTATATAGGGCCCATTTCTTAAAGTGATAGTGCTTACAAACAGTTTTACAACCTCATTGATAACAAACCTGCTGATAGAGACAGTAGGAATACTACAGTGCAAATCATAAGTACAATTATTTGCTTAATATCACATAACTGTGTAAAAACACCCTTATAATAGTGACCCTCACCCTAATATTAAAAACAAAGCAACTTCAGCAATTTAAGGAGTATTTGGAGCACAGCAATCCGAATCTAAGATTCAGTGTAAGTGCTGTATAAGGTACATTTTTTTGGATTTGGAAATTAGAAAAAGATGACATAGGAGGGGTAAATACCACACTGTTTTTAATATTTAACCATGGAGCCTGACACTGGATTGTTTTGCTTGTTGTGCATTGATGGTTATCCATGGCAAAGGCATTGTGAGGAGCTGCCCTTTGTTTTTTTGGTTTGGAGTTTCTTTTGGGCTGCCTCTCACTTTTGTGGCATTTGGCTGGGTTTTTGTGCATCAAAGAGTGATGGGCCGAAAATGTCCGCAGAGCAACTTGATAGGTAAAACTGGCCATTTTTCAGAGTTGAGAGCATGCTATGCAGAACCCGGAACAGACCTTGACCCTTCCTTTGAATTTAGCCTGCACCCTGTTTCAACATGAGGGAACAGGTAACAGATGGCTGCAAGAATTTTGGAGTGGGGAAAAAGAATGATGGCTGCAACCTCCCCTCAGCCAGCACAGGTGAGAGACTTTAAACAAGTATTCTGTGATTTGGAGAGCATGACTCTCAAAGCATGTTGAAAAAGTGCAGAGTATGGGTGTGAAACGTTGGTAATGGACTGTAGTGCAACATTGGGCTGTGGTATGTGGATCTGTTTTTTTAAATGTTTAAATAAAATCAGTTTTTAATATTTAACCATGGAGCCTGGTATTGTTTTTTTTTGTTTGTGTTGTATGAGAAACCATACAAGGAGAGGCTGTGGGAACTCAGCATGTACTCCATAGAGGAGAGGAGAATGATAGGAGACATGATTGAGACCTAGAAGTACTTCAGGAGGGTGGGCAAAGTGCAGGAGGGGAGTCTCTTAAATAGGAGGAGGCGCACCAGTGCATGGGGGCATGTCATGCAGCTTGTGTGTGTGTGTGTGTGTGGGGGGCGGGGTGCTTAAAAGGGTTGTGAGGAAACACTTTTTCACAGAAAGGGTGGTGGATGCCTGAAACAGCCTGCCAGAAGAGGTCATAGGGGCGAAAACAGTATGGTGTTTCAAGCATGCGTGGGTTATACACATGGGTATAATAAATAGATGTAAGGGAACAGGAGGGAGAGACACTTGTGATGAAATAGAGTCTGGGGTTTAGTGTTTGGCAGGGAAAATAGGGCAGACTAGATGGGCCTACCGGCCCTTTTCTGCTTTTTCTGCTGACACATTCTATGTTTCTGTGTTTCTGTGGATGCTCTCAGGTTACCAAGGAAACCCTTGGCAAAAGGAAAAGGAAAAGCCGAACTGAAACACTAGGCTGGATATTTTTAACAAATATGAACTTACTTGAGAAAACTGAAGTTTAAAATGTGTAGTTTGTGTGAGTTCTCTTTAACTATATTCGTTATCTGTAAGAAAATAAGCAACAGCTTGTCACAATGAAGTTCTGGGCTTGCAACAGTGAGTAAAAACTTTCATTTGTGAAAAAAAGTATCTGCTACCTAGTTACATGATCAATATCAATCCTTGTTGGTTAAAAACACCTAGCTCCAGTAATTATAAAAAACTAAAATATATGTTAACTGTGTGCCTCTCAGGTTTTTTACACACCCTCGGTGTGTGATGACTGCATAAATCTCTTGAGCTTCGAGGTTTATGTGTCATCACATACCTCAGCTGTGTAAAAAAACTCTTAACACACAGTTACACATGCATTATTCTCCATTTAATGTTCTTATGAAAGTTAGCCTCTATAGGAGGAACTCTTAATATGTTAATTGTTCCTTCACTGTTCTTTCTGTTTAGCTTTGTGACATGATTTATTTAAGAATAATATCCACTTTTCCTTTAAATAATGTAAGCCCCCCTCACAGTGTCTAGGGGTATCCAGATGGTAAATGTCCTGGGGAGGGGGCACTGTACAGCCAGAAACACAGTCCAGAAATAAAACAGGAAACAGTACCTGGATTCCATTGGATGTTGAAGGTGATGGATTGGCTCCATCAGGGTGCCCATGGACCTCCAGACAATGCAGGGATGATACACAGGTGGGATGACACAGACCTTCACCTGCCTGGCCTTGCCCACTTCATCCACAGGCCTTTGTAGGCAGTCTTCACCAGGCAGGCCTCTCGACATCTTTCTCGGGGGTGATCAGGATCCAGACCCATGGGATGTCCATTCTGGAACACACACTGGGACATGGCTGTGGAGGCAAACTTCTTTCAGCAGCAAACAGTTTATCCAAAAACAGGAGGCAAACACCAGAACTACAGAAAACAGGGGATCCCATTTAATGAACAGTTGATAAAAACAGGAACAGTCACTCCATGGAGCAACAAAACACAATTAGTTGCTTAGGACCTAGCAGGTCACATCGAAACTAGTGGTGCTCTAGACTGTGGAGGCCCCAACATGAGCAAGTTAGTTCAGGTGGCTACCCATAGCCTAGGCAGTCTCAATGCAGGCAGTAAAACCTGTGGCCAAATAGACCCTCAAACCACAGGCAGCAACCCAACTTTCCTTTCCTCTTGTTTCTTTCCCAGCTCCCAATGAGGAACATGGACCTCCAGGGGCTGGCCCACGCGGTTTATAGACTAATAGTCGCGGTTTCTTTCGGCGCGGTTATAACGTAGCGGTCAAAATGTTGCGAGTATGATTAGTCGCTTGCATATTAGTCGCGTAGGAAGGTCGCTTTTATCTGCATGAACTGTGTGACTATTTGTGCCAAGAATGGGGATATTTCTCAGCTGTAGCTGTTACTTTAACGAGCTAGTTGCTATTTTGTTCTGTGCAGTTTGGGTGCAGTTTCCATCTGGATGCTGTGTTTTTTTTCAGTTACTGAGAGGGCTACTGGGTGAACTTAATCCCTTTACATTTCTCTTCTTTTATTGCACAGGTTGCTTCTGTGAAGCATATCAAAACCCCCTACCTGCCGCCGATAGAGCACTGCACTCCTATCCCCTCCTTGTAGCAGCTGTAGCAGTCACATTCCCCAGCACTTCACTTAATTGTAATGTCGCACTGTGCACTGCGGATGACATCTACCTAACTAATTAACAAATTTACTGATAAGCAGGTGAGCAGTACTTACACATGTTAGGGCAAGGCGCAGCATTGGAGAGCATCGATTGTGTGAAATCAGAGAGAATCGATTGCCTTTGTTGCCATGGAGTTCGTTACAACACAGAAAGGCATGAAGAAGCTGTGTTTGGACAACTTTCTTTACACTAAAGAAAAGGATGGGGCAAACAAAAAAATAATCTGGCGTTGCGAGCAACGGACAGGCAGGGCTTGCGTGCACACCCTGGGTGACAGCATTTTGAAAGCACCGACTGAGCATAACCATGCTCCGGTACGCGGTCATGCTCAAGTCATTAAGGTGCGTGGTGGCATGAAAAGGAAAGCTGCAGAATCAGAGGAGTGCACACGAAATATCGTTCTGCAGGCACTCCAAGAGGTGGAAATTCGCAACGCACACTTATTGCCTAGTCAAGAGACTATGCGGCGTGATGTGCGTAGACATAGACAACTGTCTTCCCCCACAGATTCTGACATCTCAGAATATTGCAAGACAGTAAATGGGGAACAGTTCATTCAGGTTGAAGAAGAAGGTCTGATAATTTTTGCAGGCGAGACTGACTTGCAGGTGCTACGAGACCATCAACACTGGTTTTGTGATGGTACATTCACTGTAGCACCGCAGCAAGATGACCAACTGTATACCATACATGCGCTTGTCCAGGGGTAAACAGACCTTGCATGTATGCCTTACTGCCAGGGCGTAGTGAGGAGGTGTACAGAAGGTTGTTTGTTCACCTTAAATCATTGCTTGGTAGCCACATAAGCCCAGTCAGTATAATGACTGACTTTGAAATTGCTGCTATAAAAATTTTGTCTGACATGTTTCCTTCTTCGGAGCTATCAGGGTGTAATTTCCACCTGGGGCAAGCGCTATGGCGACGTGTCCAGCAAGAAGGTATGCAGCAGAGATATGTTCTTGATCCTGACTTTGCTCAAAAGGTCCGCCACCTTTTAGGGTTGGCTTATGTACCGACAGAGGATATAGAACGATACTTTGAGGCACTACAGGTTGACACAGACTTTGAGGACTTGGAAAGCTTATTTGATTACTTTGAGGACGTTTATATTGGAAGGCTGGCAAGAAATCGGAAAAAGCGCAGACAGCCAAGATTCGCTTTGCAGTTATTTGCCTCGCAGTAATAATGCCATTGAGGCTTGGCACCATGTCTTCACACGCACTGTAAATATTAGCCACCCAACTAGAGCTAAGCTGGCTAGAAAGTTGCGGCAAGAGCAACATGCTGTTGCACTGCAGCATCGGCAGATGGAGCAAGGACACCAAGCTCCAAGAAAAAACAGGAGATATGTCTGACTGAACAAAGTTTATAAATCCATATGCCTAGATGTGAAATCACGTACTCCTAAAAAGTTTCTCATGGATATAGCCTCTGTTATTGAAATAAATGTAACATAAGGATGGGGCAATGCGCAGAGTTTTTAACCGTTTCCCTAAAGTAATAAAGACAAAGAGTTTTAACAGAGTTCCAGATGTCCCTAAAGTCAAACACATAAACACATCAATAACTCTTCCCTTCAGTTGGACTCCTTATATATAAATGCAGTGGCATATTTTAACAGAGTTCATAAGCTGAACAATGCACAGAGTTTTTAACCGTTTCCCAGAGGTCCCTAAAGTCAAACACATAAGCACATCAATATTTGAAAATCCCTGGTAGTCTAGTGGCATCCCCACCTACCCCCACTCATCAATACATCAACCACTGATCCCTTCAGTTGGACTCTGTATATATAAATTCCGTCTTTCTGACGACGGCATATTTGAAATCCCTGGTAGTCTAGTGGCTTCACCCCCCCCCAATGATCAATGCTTTATATAAATGCCATCTTCTGATGATGAGAACATTTGAAATCCCTACTATGTGTAGAGCAGTGGCACCGCTGTGGTGTTCTCTCAGGCTTGTACTCTCAGGCTTGTACAGCAAATGCATCCACTCCCACGTCTCGGCATACTCGGCGATGAGAGCGACGGGAGCGACGAGAGCTACTGCAACAATTTGACCGTGCGATGACAGAGGTAATGGCAAACTGTCCCGGTGACCTAATTTCCGCTATTAATAATCTGCAACGATTTGTCCAGGGACGTAATGGCGGTACACCCTGGCCCAAGCAGCAAAGGACACACTCTTTGTCTGCTCCTCCCTCCATGTACACTGAGTCCAAACCTCAGAGGGGCAGCTGCCCAGACCCACAGCCACCCTCACCACGGGCTCCTTTAGGGCACAGAGCCCAGGAATAAACAATCCATGCAAGAGGGGCAAACTAGGACCCGGGGGTGTCCCGGACCCCTGGCCCTCTAACAAACCCCCTCACCTTATGTTTCTGTCTCCTCCAATGTGCTCCTTTGCAAGCAGAAACTTTTCCTTCTGTCCCCTCCGAGGGACCAGATGTGTAGGTTAGCCCAAAACCGGGCTCACAAAACAAAGGCCACCACCACATTCTTTTCCCCAACTCACTGGCTGACTCAAAATGAAAACAACATGCAGCCGCATGGCCGAGTGGGCAAATGCCCCACTCATCCTCCTTCCACTTCGCTCCCCTCTTGAATCTCCCATCTCCTTCCTGTGTCTCCCTTTTTATGCCCTCCCCTCTAAGGCAACAAAACAGCTCCGAGGTCCAATCATGGATCAATCCCCCAGGCGCCAAAACACTGTCCCTCTAAAGACTTCTGGGACCCATAGTCCCAATTGAACTATTTACATATGTGCCTCAAACGGCACCAGCTGGCACTGAAACTACTCTGATCCAAAAAAGAGGAGCTGCTCCTTTAAATTTGACACCTCCAGTGGCCACACATGCTCAGTGTGCACAGAACCGCCATCTATATTTACAAGCAAATCACCCATTTATTTACACTCCCCAGAGCGGTCCCGAGCCCAGCCCTCCATGCAAAACCGGACCCGAGACCACTTCCTCAAACCCCGGAGGCACAGCAACATCCCCGCTCTTGATCCAGCTCCCACAGAAAGCCAAGACACCAGGGAAAATGGCTGAAGCTGCCAACCGCACCATCAGAGCTGCTAGGTGTGACCCCCACCAGGAACCACGGGGTGCAGCACCGTGGGAAAGCACAGGAGCAATGGGGGCTCCAAAGGTAAGCCCATTTGGGGGGTTTACAATAACATTTATTCTAGAAAGAATGACGTTTATGTAATGACTGTGATTATTTGCATACATTATAAATATTCATAAATAAATATTTAAACAAGTGCTAGCTAACAATGTAAACCAACTTATGTCGAATTTGAATGTATTTTTTGTTAACTTTATTTCTGCGCTGCAGGTAGGGATTTACCCCATCTCAGTCCCCTGTATCACTCGACTGGCATCCCCCGACGGCTGCCAAGAATGGACGCCCTGTAGCTTACTCCCTACAATGGGATCTCTGAAGGAGAGACTGAGATTTATCTTTGTTCCGCCGGGTACTTAGGCTGTGGCATCATTCGGCTGAGGAGCAGAGGCCAACACTCTGCTGCTGCCGCACAGGGTTTTCCCTTGTGTTGGTTCCCCCTGAGGCATGGACATGCAATGACATCAGCACATGGGCACGCATGCCCTGTAGATGTCCGCCACTGCCTTCCTTACTGTACATGGTCCCTGGCTTGATGTACACTCAGCTGCCGCTGGGTGTCACCCAAATGCTGGGCACCACCGACCCTCCTCCCTGGAGGTGGAGAGCTGTCCCTCGGTCACTCATCCAACCTCCCGCTTTCTGACCCTCTGGCTCTCCTGCTCACTTCCAAACCTGAGTCACCACTGTTGTGAGTGGCAGCTCTACCACTGTGTCAGTGGGCCAGAATTGCTTTGCAATTTTAAATGAAAAAAGTTCTGCAGATGGTGAAGGAAATGACACCATCTGTTCAATTAGAGGAGATGGGAGTGGCAGGCACCAGGGGAAACAACTCAGAGTTCGGGGGGGGGGGGGCTGAGCAGCAAGATGGCACAGAACTGCTCTGCCTACATTTGTGGCACTCCAATTTAACTGTATTTTTACTACCCGGCTTGTATTTCTGTTATTGAAAACAGAATTCAAAGTGATTAATCCCACTAAAGTTTACTGAGACTCTCTAACTATTTATTGTCCACCTTTGTAAAGATCTCCTGATGCCAGGTGAGTTTGGTCTGTGGTGCTGTTGGAGCTGTCCTGAGACCCCCGTGACCTTTGGTCGGCTGAGGAGGGGAGTGACCCTGCCTGCTTGCCCAGAGCTGGGATCAGCTTTGTTGGTGGGAATTCCATGTGTGTGGCCGGCGTGCATTCATCGAAGTCTGCAGGCAGGAGCAGCACTCTTAGCATAGTCATTGTGGACATTAACCTGATTCTTCCTTGAAAAAGCCCCTCACTGAATATGGACCCCAGATTAGTTGGAGTTTGGAGGAGAAGTACCTTGAGCACCGAAATGCTTAATTTTATTTTTAAAATGTATGCTACTGTTGCCTGGGGGCCAAGGGTTTTATATATTTTCTCATTTTGCTAAATAATGCCACACTTAGAGAAGTGGTGTTATATCATGCCTCCACAGTCTGAATTTCACCCCTCGGAGGGGGAATGAAAAAGAAGGTCTAGCTACAAGAATGGAGGAAAAAGATGTGGCACTATTTACTGGTCTTTCCTCTTTGGTAACTGGTGATTCATTTGGAAGTTGCTTGGGGAGAGGTCTATGCTTCTTACACTTTCCATGATACTGCCTGAGGAGAAGGGAGATGGTGAACTGTGAGGGCTGGAGGAATTCAAAAAGAACTCCAAAGAGCATAGATGATTACGGCCTCTCTAATGCCTCTTGTGATGAGGGTGGAACAAATCGGGTAGGTAGGTGGCCATCGGTCACTAACAAAAAATTGGCTTGGCTACTTGATTTTGAAAGTTACTGACCAGCTAACTACCTGCCACAACATGATTTCTGAGCCCTTAAAAAGGACAGCCTCTGAAAAATATTGATTTAGCTACCAGATTTGGAAAGCTAGTGGTCATACTGACCAACAGCTCCAAAGTGATTTGTTCCACCCTGCTTGTGACTGGAAAGCACGTATTGGGACACTTAAAGACACTTGAAAATGGACTAACCACTCTTGGTACATCCCTAAAATATGTATGTGGTGTGTTAGTTCATAAGCTATGTGAAAGTGTGATTTTACCTATGTTTTGTTTTTGTGTTACATAGTAACATAGTAGTTGATGGCAGATAGGGACCGCTAGGCACACCTAGTCTGCCCGCATTCTCTGCCTGCATCAGTAGCTGCTGACCCTACTTGGTCATTGGTTTTTGCCTCTTTTCCCCACATCTAGTGTTCCCTTATGTCTAGCCCGTGCATGTTTGAATCCTCCCACTGTGTTAACACCCACCATTTCTTGGGGTAGGCTATTCCAAGCATTCACCACCCTCTCTGTGAAGAAACACTTCCTCACATTTCCATTTATCCTGCCCCCTCTAGTCTCATGTCATGCCCCCTCATCCTTGTACAACTCTTGTACTGAAAGATGTCACCCCCCACACTTAATTCAAGCCTTTTATCTATGTTATGTCTTTGTTATGGCTATATTCTCCCTCTGCTAAATCTATACTCTGAGTAATTCTCTGTGCAGTGTTTTATCAATAAGAGCATTTTCACTAATGTTCATTCTTCCAGTAGTTATTACAGCTGTAATGACCACTCCCTTAAAGAGTAAGTGAAGTCCTCTTAAGTGACCAGAGCAATTAATGCTAAAACCTAGTCCAGCAATATAATACTAGCTGGAGTGGGGTACTCCCTGCTTTAGCTCCTAGGCCCCAACTGTGGACTGCTTAACATGGCAGACTTTTGATTAAATACAGCGCAACATTGACTGCAGGGTGTTTTCCAGCAATATGACTAGGAGTGGAATTGTGTGCTGATGTTAAGAGAGCACTGTCCAGGTTTGGCTCTTACAAACATGAAGTGTTCAGCTGGTGGTAGTGGCTGTAACAGAAAGTTAATCTACCAAATGTTATTATTTTTATTACTGGATCAGTACTACTATGTAAGCCTAAGTCTGGTAAAGTAGTGCTGCCTGGGGCTGGGGATGATTTAAGCAATAAGGCACGACAAGGTGTGTGTTATCATGTAATAATGTCACTCCTGGGGTGGGTTGAAGCACGAGGTGAAGCCGAGTGCTTCCACCACCCCAGGTGATGTGATCATACCCTGTAAATGCTATAATGTCATCTACAATGGCTCGATGTTATAGAAAACAAAAAATAAAAATAAAAATGCTTTTAGTAGATTTTTAGTGAGGCAGTGTATCTTTGTTTCTGAAAAAAAAATCCGTATAATCCTCAAAAAAAATCCACACGGTGATGTTATTGTGCAAAATCATCACTGTCTCAGGCACACATTGACCAATCAGTGTCCAGGAAATTTTCTTGCCATTGTATAATATAGGATAAGCTCTGTGACATCTGTTATGGGATGCTCTTTTAGTGGATCAATGGCTTGACACACAGCATCGGATAAGGCAAGGTGTAAACTGAAATGAGCGCAGGTGTTGCAGTGTATTTTTTCTGTATAATTTTTTTATTGAATTTTGTAAACACAGACAACACATTACATAGGGCGTGAAGAATTGGATCACATACACTGCAACAAGAGCTTAATATCACAGGACAAGTAAAAGAAATTGAAAAAAGCAAGAACGTCTGCCTAATTGCTACAAGCAAATTGCAGATCAGTTATTGTAAAATACATCAGGGTTAAATAAATTTACATTAAATTAAATTAAATTACAAATTAATTATAGTTGTACAGAGTGCACCCATTGTGTCATTATTTAATTCAGGAAGCCCATTGAGGAACTCAGTTAATGTACTCCCGCCAAGAGCTTTAGGGCATTATACTAGGCATTCATGTAGTACAAGTGCCTCTGGTGGAGGCAAAGAGTTGATGAATTTGTCCCAGGTTCTCTCAAACAATTCTTCCCTCCTCTTGAGCAAGTAAGTCAGCCTCCCCAGTGCAAGAGCTTGCAGGGCCAGGGTCTTCTACTGTGTGACAGTAGGAACCATACAGGACACCCAGGTGTTCTGTACACATTGCCTCACCATAGCCAACAGGAATCTAACCCACCTGGGGTGCAGTTCCCATCTCACCGCCCCCATGTTCTCCATCCCAAAAAGCATAGATAGTGGCATGCACGGGATTGGTCTTCCCAGTATTCCAGTGATCTCACACGACATAGAGTTCCAAAGGACTAAAGTGTCTGACAGCCCCAGAAATGCTGAATGTAGGTGCCTATGGCTGTTTTACAGTGCCCACAGACTGGTGAGATGTTGGGGTTCAACTTATGGACTATACGTGGGGGGCAATACAGCCTTTGTATACATTTATACTGTGACTCCTTGTACTTATTGCAGAGCAAAAGCCTAACATGCAGCTTCAGAATACTTCCCCAGTTCTCTTCTGAAATGTCTAGACCTATGTCTCGCTCCCAGAGGCTCTTCACCTTCAAGGATAAGTTCAGGAGTTTGACCCTATCCTGCATGGCCACTTTAGTAATCACACCCTAGGGTGACACCCTCGAACTGTAGGCTGTCAGTTCCAGTGAGTAGAGGGATAAAATGTCCAGAGGTTCATGACCCATTCCTCTCCCATAGTCCCTCACCCGCAAGTATTTGAAATGATGCATGGCAGGGATCTCATACCATTCCCTCAGGTCCTCAAAGGACTGCATGCCCTCCACAGAATAGAGGTCACCCAAGCACTTCACTCCCTCTTCTTCCCATAACTTGAACCCTCTACTCCTGGTAAAAAGTCCAGATTCCCTGCAACAGGGACCAGCAGTGTGCTATCTTCCCTGGCCTTCCATCAGTGCCACCCCTCCACCTAGGCTTCAAAGGTGTGCTTAACCAATGGGTTATGCCCACCCTCTGACCCATATGTCCTTTTCCCATCTGGACCCAAACAGGCCTACAGTCTGACTTCAGACACTCCTTGTTCCAAGTCCTCCCAGCCAGCTGCCTCTCGTTGCAGTTTATTTTAAGTTTAATAGAGTGTGACTAGGAACTCCTTTCCCTAATTACTGTGCATTTAGACCTTGGTAGTGGTAATTTCTGGGTAACTGCCCTTGGGTATTTAGGAATTTGACCCCCCCTCCTTTTAGGAGAGTGTTAGTTTTTCCAGCTCAATATGAATGCTTATAAAGGAAAACTGTATTTTTGCACACTGTATGTATATGAGGTATCGCTTTGCAAATTAATGTATGTATGTAAAATGTTTTATGCTGTTTGTATTTTATTTATTTATTTATTTGCTTTTGGTAACCGGGTGAGTGCACTAGACATAGAGATGCCTATTTTCAGGCACGACCCGGGAGAATACAAGTGAGAACAAAAATACGCAAACTGTACAATGTGACACAGCACAAGGAAGAGATAAGACAATGGAATTTAGTGCAATACAAACAATTGACAATTGGCCGAAACAGAGTAAGATAATATCAGAAAAATGTGAACAGTACCATAATGAAAAATAAAACAAGTGCTAACAAATTTGTACTGGAACTGGCTGACAAGTACATTAGAAACAGTAATCCCCACTACAAGGCTAAATATAGAGAGAAAGAAAGGAAGGGGGGAAGGGGAAGATGGGAGGAAATAAAAGAAGGGGTGAGAGGGAAAGAGGGAGGGTGAGAAAAGAACAAGGTGGAAGGACTAAAAGGGGTCAAGGTGGATGGAAGCATGAGCAAGGATTTGAGGCCAATAGGTGTTCACGGTGGAGTTTCTTGAAACCAGCATGGGTAGTAGCAAGGCAAATTTCTTGAGGGATAGAATTCCAATACTTAGGGGCTGAGTAGGAGAAAGCCCGTGTACCCATAGAAGTTTTACGTCTGAGTATAAAGAGGAGGGCATTGTCACTAGATCGGAGACCATAGGAGGGGGTTTGGGGGTGTAGCAAGGAGGTGAGGGAATTAGGGAGACCTGATTTAGTTATACCATCTAATAGGGAGCGAAAGGCCAGTAGCCGATGGGCAGAAGGGTTGGGCCATTTTAGGTCAACATACAGCTGACAGTGATGTTTAAAACGTGGAGATCGAGAGGCATAGCGGCAGATGTTATTATAGGTGGTGTCCCATTTATGTAGGGAGGTCTTTGATGCTCCAAGGTACATGACAGAGCCATAAGCAAGGGCTGGGAGCAATAGGCCTTGAGCCACTGCAAGCCGAGCAGATGGTGTAAGGGCATAGCTAGTACGGTATGCACCTCCAATTTTTGCGTTGACCGATTTGCAGGCGGTGGTGACATGGAGGTCAAAGTCCAAGGATTCATCAAGGAGGATACCCAGGTATTTGAAGGAGCTAGTACTAACTACCGGGGAACCATCAGCACACAAAATCTGAAAGGAATTTCAATTAGATTTAAGTCTAGCTGGGGAGCCGAAAAGCATAGAGTGAGTTTTGCTAGTATTAAGAACAAGATTGTTTTCTATTAGGTAGGACTGAATACTTAAGAAGTCATTAGTAAGTGAGCAGTTTATGTCCACGATGTTACTTCCACTACGATAGATGACAAGGTCGTCCGCATACAACAAGGAAGAGCAGTCAGGTACACACGATGGGAGGTGATTTATAAAAATAGAAAAAAGTAGCGGGCCAAGTATGGAGCCTTGAGGAACTCCCATATGTATGGGAGAAGTATTGGACAGGGCTGAGTTGAAGGTGACAGCTTGCATCCGGTTGGATAAGTAGCACTTGAACCAGGCAACTGTTTCAGTGGAGAAACCAAATGACTGGAGTTTAGCAAGGAGAAGGGTGTGGTTTACCAGGTCAAATGCCTTAGTTAAGTCAATAAAGAGAGCACCTGTCAAAAAGCCAGATTCCATTGCACCATAGATGTCATTTGTAAGTTTTAGGATGGCAGTGGTAGCAGTATGGCCTTTGCGGAAGCCATGCTGAGAAACAGCAAGGAGGTTATACTTCTGGAGGTACTCTGTGGTTTGGGTTGCTACTAATTTTTCCAGAATTTTTCCAAGCACGGGGAGTATGGAAACAGGTCGCTAGTTAGACATGATTTGAGGATCACCTTTCTTAAGGATAGGAGTGATTCTGGCCATCTTCCAGATGTTGGGAACAAAACCCTGACATATGGATAAGTTAAAGATTTTTGTAAGAGGGGAGGCAATGAGAGGAGCAGCGATTTTCAGTAGCCTTGGTTCCAGTCCATCTGCACCAGTACTAGTGCTATCAGAGATGGATAGTAGCAGCTCTAGGACCTCTTGTCTGGTGATGGTCCGAAGCCGGAAAGGTGGATGAGAGAGAGCCGGATCTGTGTCAGAAGAACTGTAAGTGGAGGGACAAGGGGGGAAGAAGGCCGAAAAACTCGATAGATCAGAGAAATGGTTGTTTAGTGCATTAGCTATGGTCACTGGATTATTACAATGAGTGTTGTTTATCAGCATGTCATTTGTGGTAGAAGTATTGTTTTTTCCAAGGAGAGTTTTTATGATGGACCAGAATTTCTTGGAGTCACCAGAAGAATTCATTAACAAGTCCTTACAGAAGGAGCTTTTTGCTAGATGAATATTCCTTTTACAGGAATTTCTCTTTGCCCTATAGTCATTAAAATCTGCTTGTAGCCCTGAGGCCTTAAAGCGCCGCCAACTTTTATCCCTTGTCCTGAGTTGAGTAAGAAGGTCCTTAGTAAGCCACTTTGTTTGTGTACCCTGTATGCGGCGAGTGACTCTAAGGGCATGGATGTCCTGTAGGTATCCAAACCTTGTAAGGAAGTAGTCAAGGGCTACTTGAGTATCACAGGAGGCAAAGATAGGAGACCAATCAATAATTGAGAGGTCAAGCAAACAATGTGCCTGATTAAGATTGGCCAGGTTATAGAAGGTGATAAGTTTGTGAGGAGGAGATGGTTGTCTGGCAGCACGCCAGATGCAGAAGATTGGAGAGTGATCACTTATAGCATCTGCCAGAGTGCCAGCAGAGACTATACTATCAAGATGATTTGTGAGAGCCCAGTCAATTAGTGAACTAGAACGAGGGGGGGCCATGACCCTAGTTGGGTCTGTGATTAATTGGTGGACGTTGTGGCCATGTACCACAGTGTGCAAGGACTGGTTTACTTTATTAGCCCAGTTTAAATTTAGATCACCCAAAATAAGGACCTCATTGTGACCAACAGTGGAGCTCACCTGGGATAATAGTTCCTCGAGTCCAGTGATAACCCCAATAGGGGGGTTATAGGCACACACTATGTCCAGCTTCTTTGAGCCTAATTGTAGGGTAGCATGAATGGCTTCGCAGTGAGAGAGGGAGAGAGAGACATTACGGTGAAGAGATAGGTGAGCTTTAAAGAGGATGGCAACACCGCCACCATGCTTGGGTGTCGATCTATCTTGCCGGAGTATATTGTAGTTGGGTATCATACACAGGTGATCAGGTGTGGAGGGTTTTAGCCAGGTTTCAGAGAGACACAGAATGTCAGGGTTATATTGAGTAGTCTGGGCCTCTAGATCAGTTAAGTTGTGGAGGTATTTAGGTGTACAATACGCAGCCCTATTAAATCTTTCCAAGCAGTATCATAATGTGGAATTTTATCAGCAGGACCTGGATTGAGTTCAATGTCTCCCACTAATCTTAATGATAGGAGGAGCAGGTACCACAGTTTGCGATGGAAGAAAGGTGAGGGCAAGGAGTAGTTTGAAAGAGGGGAGTTAAAAAGCGTAAAAGCAACATGGTAGGTGATCTTATGTGAGACAATGAGAGGAAAGTGGCCAAGGGCGAGTGGGATAGTGACGCCTATCGGAGGCACATTAGGATGTAAAGGAGCCCTGCCAGGACAGGGGCATCACTAGGAGAAGAGCCATAATGGGGAGTAATAGAGAGATAGCACAGGGATTTAGGGTGATATAGTTAAAAGAGCAGTAAGCCATAATCAGGAAATAAGGTATAAGACAGCTAGATATCTATCTGGAGAGACACCAAAGACACTATACAGATCAGAAAAAAACAGGGCAGAAAACACTAACTGCACAACAGAAAAGCAGACAGAGAAAATATACTAATAATATTGGAGAGGTTTCAATGAGCCCTCTAGTGGCAAAGTTGTATAGGCTGCAAATGAGAAAGTGAGGAGATAGTTAAAATCCTCACGTTCTAAAGGAGGCGGTCTACAGTGGGGGGCATAGACCACTATATAAGAAATGCCGAGAAAGGGTGGGTGTGGTGGGGGGCAGGTGGGGAGCAGCCGCATAGTGGCTGCGGGGCAGAAACAGTCGTGTAGTCTAACTAGCTCATACAGATCTATTTAGGTTTAGGCAGTGTTCAATTAATCAAAATTACAGAGCGAGTCCGATCCCAAGCTTAGCCTAGTTTAGCAAAGAAAAAGTACAGCGCTTAACAGCGAGGGGTAAAATATCCTGGTCCCGGAGAACCCTGCAGCTTTGTTGCCAGTACTGCTACATATGTAGACTGGGTCGTCAGATTACAAATGAGGGTCGGAACACTTTTAAATTATAGCGAGAGCTCCTCGCACGTCTGGTGAGCTGGAGAGGGCACTTTGAAATAATAGCAGGCAAGCTGAGTTTAAAACTGGTGCCCAGGTAGCTCGCAATTGTTTGGACCAAACTGACTGCAAAAAGGGGCCAAGGTTCAAACGGACAAAGGCTGAATGTTGTGAGTGGCGCAGCTTCCACGGAGCCATCGGTTGAATCAATAGATTACCTTGTCGACGGTGTGGGTGAATGGACCAGTGGCTCCAGGGAACCCTCCGGTAGGGCTGAGGAGAGAGAAGTGCTAAGGTCAATCAATTAAATGCTTGCACTGAACCTCATTGAAATAATGTGACATAGGGCAGTATTTCACAGCTACAGGTTTTGACAGTCCTGGAAGGTATGTATTTTCCATGTTGTGCACCTTCCACTGAGAGTAATAGCAACCCATCATGAAATGTGTCCTTACCCACAAACTTCCAAGCAAGGATTTTCATCAGGAATAATGAATGGAGAGATGTGTATAATCAGGAATAATGAATGGAGAGCTGTGTATAATGATTTTATTTGCATACAGGTCTGTGATGCCCACATAAATAGCGAGAGCAAAGCGCAAGGGGTTATCAGGCCATGAAACAATGATGGAGTGTACAGCACCCCACCCGTTAAGACAAAACCAATATCTTATTTCTTATAGTTACTAATTTACTATTCTTTGGAAGACTCCACCAGTGCATTTGAATGTATGATGAAAACCATGGGGCCGCATGAACCATGGCAGCAAGAACACCAGGCAGACAGCAGGGAAGCAGAAGAAGTATTGTTGGCTGTAGGTACTCTTGGTGAGGTCAGTTAGTGTTCCAGTGTAGGTGGTGCTGAGATAATTTGGAAATGGTGCTTTGAGCCTTTAAGAACAGGTACAATAAAAAGATTAAAAAAGTAACAAGAATGTTTATAATGTTTATTTTACTAGTTTTTTAATGCAGTGGAAGACTGTTGGTGGGCGTTTGTACTAATTTTGTGTTCCTACAGTTTTTCTAGTGATGGTAAGTTGCCATTGTTTCAGTGTTTTTACCTAACAATAATGGCTGCCAAAAAAAAAATTAGGAAAGGTTTTAGGAGGCATAGATGCTTGTGTTAATTGCTCCCTGATTGCCAGAAGAAGTGCACAATTTTGGGTTTCTCTTCCTGAACCACATGATTTGAAATATTCTCAGCCAATTGGGATGCAGGAAAATCCTTACATAGAAAAATAGAATTTGTAGGCCCACCCAGTCTGCCCAGAGGGTCCCAGCCTAGTCTGTCTCCACAGACCCCAACTGGTCTCCACCTACCTTCCCTCCTTCCTGCCCATTTCCTAATATTTCTCTACATCTATACCATGCATTCTTGAAGCTTCCTACTGTTTTAGCTTCCACCACTTACACTGGCAGTCTATTCTAGGTGTACACCACTCTTTTAGTGAAGTAGTACCTCCTCACATCCCTCTGAAACTCAGCCCTCAGCTTCACTGCATCCTCTCTGGTCCTGGTGCTCTTTCTCATTTGAAAGAGGCTCCCCTCTTGCACGCTGTTCACCCCTGTTTGGTACTTGTAGGTCTCTATCAAATCCCCTCTTGATCTCCTGTCTTCCAGGGTATACATGCTTAGATCCTTCAGTCTCTCCTCACCTTGCACACCTCAGGAGCATAAAAAAACTAATTTTACATTCCTCCCCATACATGATTCTGTGTATAGAATGTGCAATACAATTTCCCCAAATCAATTACTTTTTCCCTCTGGGAAAGCAGGAACTGCATAACTTATAAACATAAACAAGGCACCTGGAATCCTGCGATTCCGTGGCCATGGAATTTCCCACAGAATTTGCATAATGCCACAGAATATATATATATATATATATATATATATATATAGTGCTGCAGGATCAATTGTTCTTGCTGAATGGTCATTCAAATATACAGTTTTTCCATCGTGCCCTTCCCCTTCCCCATGTTGTTTATCCTGAAGCCCCTCCTCTAGGCTCAGCATGTGATGTCACCACATCATATTTTAGCCAAGGGTAGGACTGCATTCTGCCCCAGAAATGAATAAATCATGCCACAGAAATCAGAAAATGGTGCTGCAGAATCCTATGAACCCTGCCACAGATATCAGGATGAAGTGCCGCAGAACATTAGGGGCCCCTGCCTATAACCTGCTGTACTAAAGCCCCAGGCTGCTGTAGCATAGATATTTTCCCCTTGTAATCAGAATCCTAGTGCAAATGATTAATAAATCAGCTAGGCATGTTAAGCTTTATACTGTGACGCTAAATTTGTGTACTTTCCCCCTAATCATATCTGTGATTTGTAAATCTCCATATACTAGTTATGGGATGCTCATGATCTCTAAAAATGCAAGCTTAAATCATGTAACGCTTCAAGCATTTCCTCTCTTATATTATTTGTATTTATTTGTAACTTATTTGAAATTACAGAACTGTGTTTACCTCTCTGCTTATTTTTCTGATGTCTTCATCTTTCTGTAACACACCTGGTTGTACCTGAAAATAGACAGTTTCTTTGTCTAGTGTGCTTACCTAGTCAATAAATAAATACATAATCACGTGGGAGAGAAAAAAACTTGGTTCGATATGGAATGTAGGGAAGTAAAACGAAATATACCCCAGATTACTTGGTCAATTAACAACTTCACGCTGAACTGCAGATATTTATAGAAATACAGCCAGTGTCAAATGCAATACAAACATTTTAACAGAAACAGAGGGAGGCCCTTGGAGGAGGAGGAGAAGCCACAGTGTCTAGTAAAAATGTTGGCAGCTGATTGCCTTGGGGACAGGAAAGCATAAATCAAATCTTGCAGCAAATATCACATGTACAAACTGGAGGAAGTACTGTTAGACAATATTTATGTCTGTATACTCTTTCTCCCACCCACTCAGTGTCTTGCACAATATTAGCTGGATGGAAGCAATGACCCCCAGTTTCCATACTGGAATTAGTTGTTTTCTCATAGTTGATGAGCTCCTGACATCAGTGGGAAAAACTTAGAAAAATGTTAAGATCCAGACAAAATTCTGTGTATGTTTCATATATTTTCTGTAATTATTTCTCCCTTTTCTCTTTATCATAAGGATCACTTTGGTCTAGTCATCATTTGCTCTGGCTTCTTGTCTACATCAGACTTATAAAACTCTGTTTGTGACCAGCGGTTCAGTTAATTTATCTTTAGTGGAATTCAAAAATGTCCATAAGTCAAAACCTGGAAGCCATTCCAATTTTGTGGAAGTCAGAATACTTCCCGGATCCTACATTTTGGAAGTCTGTACTCTAGGAGGGACACATTTTATTTTTTATTTTATTTATTTAGTTTTTGTTGACTGGGAAAGGAGGGCTAGGCAATTCTGCCTATTTTCAGCCTTGTCCTGGGAGGAGGGGGAAAATATAGATGCAAACTGACACACAGAACAGAACCAGATTAGGCTGTTGGGGGTATTTTTTAGTGAAAGAGGTTTGGTAACTAGGTAAGGCCCATGAGGCACAAGGACTGTTTTCAGGGGTGACCTTGGAGCAATGGGTAGGTTAAATGACTTGCTCAAGGACAGATAGTACGCAAGTGGAGGTTGAATGAATCAAACCCAGGCATGCTGGATGTACAGTACCAAGCTTATTCACAGCTCATTACTCTAACCTTTAGGCAATACTGCCAACCCCACCCATTTATGGATGTTAATATAAACCTTAGTGGTAAAACACAATTTGCTTCAGAAAAAATCCATCATTTCTTGACTTCCATGCCTGCAGTTTGGAAGTCATCTGAATATTTTTGTTTTACATTTGGAAGTCAGTAACTCCTTTTCCCTTTATTTTGGAAGCTTTTGCCTTATTTTTCGAAATCAAATATTCCTGAAATGGAATTAACTGAATCCCTGTTGGTCTGCATTGTAATTCTCTTCAGTGACAAACTTTATTAACTTTATTTCCAAACCTGGTAATAGGTCCTTGGTTAATAATTATCAGCCTGTTTTACTCCTGTCATCTTTGACCAAGGTCCTTGAGCAAACAGTTTCTGACCAGCTGCTGGATTATATGGATGAGTATACAATGGCAAGAAAATTTCCAGGACTCTGATTGGTCAATGTGTGCCTGAGACAGTGATGTTATTACACAATAACATCACTGTATTGCTTTTGGATGCTATGGATGATGAGCTTTTGGCTATGGATCATCACCATTTGGATTCCTTAAAAGAATTTTTTTAAATTTTTTTTTATTTTGTACGACAACAAGCCAATGTATAATAGCAATAAGGCACTCCGGGGATGTGTTTTGTCATGTAATAATGTCACTCCTGGGGTGGTGGAAGCACTCGGCTTCGCCTCGAGCTTCAACCCACCCCAGGAGTGACGTTATTACACGATAACACACACCTTGTTGTGCCTTATTGCTTAAGTATAAGTTACTCACCCACCTGTCTCCTCAGGCTCACTTACCACATCCTGATAGTGATGAATCAGGTACTTCTGACCTCTGGAATCTTTGTTGATCTGGAAAAAGCCTTCAAACTGTGGCCCACCCCCTACTTCTGTTCAAGTTAGCTGGTGCAGGCCTCTCTGATCTTGCAGTCAGCTGGTTTCTCTCCTAACTAGCTCTCAGAATCCAGTCAGTTAGTATAGGTAGGCCCTTCTCCCCACCACTCCAAATAGCCTCTGCTGTCCCACAGTGCTCTGTTCTAGGCCCCCTACTGTTGCCCATTTTTCTAAATGACCTCCCACTGTCCTACTGATCTATGTATATCCACATATAGTGGATGACACAATAGGCATGTCTACAATGCCACCTTTGCAGCATATCAACCCATGCGCACAGGTTGATGCACTGCAAATTTGGCAGCGTAGACAGTACCTGGACCATACTAGGAGTGCTTTGGAGTCATTTTCTGCACCAGCGAGGAATGAGTACGTTTATCGAAGCAAGTGTATTATATGGCAATGTAAATGTGCTGAGACGCTTGATCCGATAAAAAGCAGCCGCTCCCAGACTCCTCCACTGCTCCCAGCCAGGCCCCACAGCCCCTCTGTGATGCAACTTGCACAGGCATGAGGCAGAGCTGTGTAAAGCCAGAATTCCGCTTGCTACAGAGATTGCATCAGGAATGGAGCAGTGCAAAGGTCAGAGCGCTGTCACTGTGTAAACTCAGCTAGTAATCTTCCTCAGTGGTCCCCTGCCCCAGAGCTGGAAGCTGATATCCAGTGCAATTTTAATAAAGTCTAACATTGGTTCTGATCTAACCAACTCTCCCTAATTGCTAAAAATGGACAGTATGGCCCAGATATTCAAAAGGGTTGCGCATGGCACAACAGTGTTGCACCATGCGCAACCCACTGATTCACCTCAGTGTGATATTCAAACGGGAATTGCGCCTGGCACAAATACCAATGCACTGGAGTGCATCAGTAATGTATGCAGGCGCAGGTGGGGGTGTGTGCCCATGCATACTCTGCACATCCCGATATTCAGCCCAGGATGTACTGAGCCATGCATGTGCAACCCCTACTTGCGCCGCACAAAGTTGATCCAAAAAAAAAGGAGTAACAGCTGGCCACCCACAGGTGAGCTGACATATTGCAGGGTGCAACACAGCAGCTGCCACCTGTGGGTGGCCACCCGAGCTCCAACTGAATCTCCGTGGTGGCGCCCCCCATGCCTGATCGCGGGCATCAGTTAAAAATAACATCCAATATCCCTGGTGGTCCAGTGGACGCTGTCCATCTCAACTCGAGCTTAAGTAATAAAAATAAGACTCCTATCTGGTGGTCAGTGGACCCTGTCTGCCGATGCGGGCTTAAGTAAAAATAAAGAATCCTATATCCCTGGTGGTCGGGTGGACCTCCCTCCCCACCGCCACTGTCCCCACCTCCCTATTCTCCCCAGTCCAGCAGGCGGCAGCACCCAACCGCCTGCCACCCCCGTCCGCTGACTGACACACGTAGTAGGGCTGTACGCCCATTGGTCCACAGCGTGAGCCAATGGGCATGCAACCTACCGTCTACACATTCAGATATGATATGTTATGTTATCTGGAATGTATATACAATACAGGCTGCATGCCCATTGGCTCACACTGTGGACCAATGGGCGTACAGCCCTTCCTACGGTGTCATTCGGCAGGCAGCGGGGCAGCAGGTGGGTGGGGTGCTGCTACCTTCGCGGACCGGGAGGTGGGGAGGTGGGGATCAGTGGGTGGGTGGGAGGGGAGTCCACTGGGCCACCAGGATAGAGGATTCTTTTATTTTTTTACTTAAGTCCATGATCAGGCAAACAGTGGTGCACTGGACCACCAGGGATATAGGATTCTGTATTTAATTTTACTAATGCTAGCGATTGGGCTGTGGGGCACATTGCCGTGCTGCAGGGGGTGTCAGTCCCTGATGGCTGCTGCCTGGCAGGGCGCCAGGCGCAAGTCGTAGGGGATCGGTGCACCTGCATGCAAATGGGGCATAATGACATGCAAATTGCCCCATTTGTGCCTTGCATACATTATGGCCCCATTTGCATGCGCACTTTTGAATATCGCGGTTGTTGTGCCTAGTGCAATGGAACTTGCGCTAGGGCATCCCCCTGCTCCACTCTGGCCACTTGTGCTGGTGCAGTGCCACTGCGCCATGTGCACTGCGGGTGGCCAGGGTGAGATATTCAATGATGCTGAGCCATGGCACAGCTCCGTTGAATATCACCCAGTCAATGCCCTTGTGCAGCCAAGTTGCGCTGTGCCCAGGCTTGTGCCACAGCCTGGCGCAGTTTGAATATCTGGGCCTATGATCTTTGGAAGCAGACAGGGTTATGCCTTCATCAGAGCTGAGTACTTTGCAGACTAGCTGTTCAACAGAAAACAGTGAGTGGGACTGGGTAATACCTTTTCTTCATTTGCACCCATAAATATAAATGTGCCCCAGGGATCCATCCTTGGGCCCTGTTACTTAGTTTATATCTTAATAATTTACTCAAGGTTGTTGATGCATAAATTCCGTTTGATTCAGATGACACTGTCCTTTTAACTAGAAGGGGCCATCTACAGTTCTGTCCTGTGTCATGTTGGGTTCTGCCTTTTCACGCAGCATGTGTTAGTACAGCATCTTGCAGCTGTCAGAGATGCAACAGTTGTTTTGTGCTGTGGAGATATCGATACCAAGATGCTGTCACAGTGCCCAGCTGTAGTTGGCCCTAGCAGTTCATTCACATTTTCAAGGGTGTGTTTCAGTATTAATGTCTGTAAAGTTGCCCTGGATCTTGGCACTCATCACATAAAATCATCCCCTGAAAACCACTTTACCCTTTTTACAGGTACATGTGCTTCTGGTGGTATTTGGCAGACCCTTTCAGGAACATGTATTTAGAATTTCAGGTTTATATAACCAGAAATGGGGGCATGACCTGACCAGCGAAGAAGGCAGACACTTGATTGTCAGGCTCCATCATCTTCCACCTCCAGCCTTAGAAAATCAGAAGCATCCTGTTGCTGTATTCAAGAGCCAAACCTGCACTTGATGATGGCCACCAGGCAGGGCATGCTGCAGTAGGTAGTTTGTGATTTTGTAAACTTTGTTTAACTCTGCCGGACTTTTACCTTAATTCTGCCCTAATTTTTGTGCTGTTCTTTCTTTTATTGTGTTTTTTTTTATGTGTTTGGAGCTGCTTCGTTTCAGTCCTATTACTGCGTTGTGTGAATAAGCGCTTACGCTTTGGTCGTTTTGGGCAAACTGAATGAATACGTTTTTGGGGGCCTTCATATTAATTTTTACATGGACTTATCTGGAGTTGTTTTTCATCCTCTTTGTGATCTGTTTTAAGTGAACCAGGAACAGAGAAGTTGTGAGAGGAAAGGTCTTGAGTGGAGGCGTTCTGTTATGAGAATGAATCATGGATTTAACTGCCAGTGAGGACCGTGGATTTGACTGCTGGTGAGGGTTCTACATCGGCACTTGGTAGACATAGGAGCCTGAATTGAGTTTGGATTGATTTGAGGCAGTTCTGTGGGTGGCCCTGTTTTTGTGGGGTATCTGGTGGCTGAGGCTCGTGGCTGCACGGGGGGACTGGGCTGCGGTTTTGGTTGGGTAGCCGGCTGACCAGACTGACAGTCCTCTTTCATTTCTCCAGGGGCCAACTGGTGGGTTGACACTGGCAGGGAGCCGGGGTTGTAGTCACGAGCATTTTCAGCCATGGTCCCCCTTATGGGATATTTTGGGCCCTGCTCTTTGACGTATCCAGATTTTTAAGAAGAGGATTTCTACTTTAATTTTATCCTGCCTGACTCTAAGAAGAAGATTTCCTTTAAGCTTTTGTTTAAATTATCCTGTTTAACTTTGAGAAGAGGACTCCAGCTTCAAATTGATCCTGTTGGTTATGGTCAGACCTTGAATTTTATTATCTATTTCTCTGATGCATGTGTACCATTGGAAGGCAGTGAAAGTGCCTATGTTAAGTTTCCCCAAGTAGTGAGAGTGCCTGGGGGCTGAAAAACCAAAAACAAAACAGTTTTGGACAATAATTTTAATTTGACTCAGCTAGTGAGAGTACCTGTGCTTTGCTGGCCTCTTTAGGCTGTGAGAGGGCCTTCAGGGGCTGAAGATTTTTATCCTTTTTTGTTTAATTATTTTCACATTTCTGGACCTAAGTTACATTTATAGCTTCAAGGAACCGTATCATCTATTTTACGACTGGTTTTCTTTGCCTGACCTTTTACTGTTTTGGTTTTTGAGTTTAGCTACTTATATTTTTATTTTTACATTTTAGGATATGGGGGTGGGTGATTAAGGGTATTTATTTTATGATTTGATTAATGATTCATTTATTGTAGATTTTACTGTATTTGTATTGGTGTTATGTTTATGTTTGTTTAGTAGGGGTTGAAGTTTTATTGGGTAGAGTGTATATTAGGGTAGTTTGGTGGGTTAGGACTTGGAGGGTGTTTATTTGCTTTAAGGAGGATTTTATTTATTGAGTTGTGTGGAATGTGTTGGGTGCCTGCCCCCACAGTTGTGCGCTATTCACCCTCTACTCTCTGTGTCTGCCACCCTTTTTTCACTCTTCCCCTTCAGTTTACAACTTACCAGCGCTGTAGAGCACTGTGTAGTGTGCAGAGGAGATGGAAGGGGGTGAGGGGCTATGAACAGTGGAGGGTGAATGAGGGTGGTCACTGTATCTGGGTAGTAAGATCCAGGAGATGCCCTTGGGTGAAATGGAACCCAGAACGTGGTCCCTCATGTCTGGTTTCCATACCCAAGGGCACCACCAGTTGTGGTGGGCTGGTGGCTCGTATGGCATGGGAGGTTCATCAAACTCGGGTGATGTTGTGCAATGCCAGATCCATCAAGAACAAGACTGCAGTTATTGCAGATCTTATTGAAATGGTGGACCTAGCATGCATCACTGAGACCTGGCTGGATGAGAACTCTGGCCCCATTTTGGAGGCTTTAATTCCAACTGAGCACTCGGTGATACACCAGCCGAGATTGGATCATGCGGGGGGGAGGGGTTGCGGTCTGTTTCAAGACCGAACTAGCCCTCACGAATGTACTAGTTGAGGAGGCTGAGTCATTCAAGTGTGTCGTAGTGGTAGTTGTAGGTTATCAGATCACCCTCACTTATTGTCCACCCGGTGATGAGAAGCGATTCCTCCAGGAAGTGGCGGACTTCGTCGTCGACATGGCATTTGAGTTGCCCAGACTGATGGTTCTGGGCGACTTTAATGCCTGGGTCAATGACAAACTCTCACAGTTTGGTCAGCACTTCCTCCAGTTGATGACATCACTGGGCCTTACACAGGTGGTTATCACTGCCACTCCTAAACACGGACACTACCTTGACTTAGTCTTCCTCCTAGGGATCGAAACATCTGACTTGGAGGTGGAACCAGTTGGGTGGTCTGATCACTACATCATGAGATTCAGTTTTAACACCTCTTCGTAGGCCTACCCATGTGGAGATGGTTTCCTGGAGTACCTTCAGCTGACTGGAGTTCATAGATGTCATGTGGATCTTCCAGGGTGTGCACCCTACATGCTGTAGTTTGGATCCTAGAGTGACTTCCCTAATTTTGGGTTATATTGATGTCATCAGTCTGGTCCTTGCACGGATAGTCTGGTGCTCCTTGGAATCTGGAGAGTTTTCTAGCTTCCTGAAAGAGGCAGTGGTTACACTGCTCTTGAAGAAAACCACCTTGGACCCAGACTACCATGCAAACTACAGACCTGTCTCTAACCTTCCCTTTTTAGGGAAGGTGGCTGAGAAAGTAGTGGTAGGACAACTGGAGGACCATTTGACCATCCATGACATCTATGAACCACTGCAGTCGGTTTTCGAAAGAGACATAGTACCGAGACAGCACTGGTTCGGGTGCTCAATGATCTCCTGATGGCTAGAGATTAGAAGAACCATTCCATCTTGGTTCTTCTGGATCTCTCATCAGCATTTGACACCGTGGACCATGTGGTGTTGTTTGGTCACCTGAGGTACATCTGTGGACCGTCTGGTATGGTCCTCAGGTGGTTTGCTGTACATCTTTCCTCACAGGTAGAGCACAGAGAGTGGTGTCTGGGGTCTTTTCCTCAGACCCCATCTCTCTGTCATGTGGGGTTCCTCAGCGGTCAGTGCTATTACCCATGTTGTTCGCAGTGTACATGCTTCTCCTCAGTGACATTGCAAGAAGGTATGGGCTGAGGTTTTATTGCTATGCTGATGATACCCAGCTCTACCTTTGTTTTGCACCTGACCAGGATGGAGCTCTCTCAGTCTTTAATAACTGTCTGAAAGAAATCCAGGGGTGGATGGATTCCAGCGGGATAAAACTAAGGTGCTGGTTGTGGACCCAGGTCGCTGGATGGGGAGTTAGGGGATGGTTAACCGTCAGGACTCTTTCTCGGTGGTGTTTCACTCCTGATCTCTGAACAGGTGCGTAACCTGGGGGTAATTTTTGATAAAGGGCTGACCCTGCAGTCACAGGTGTCAGCTGTCATCAAATCTTCCTTCTACCATTTTAGGAATACTGCCAGGATTAGGCACCTTGTTCCCTCAGGTGACCTGTCTACTTTGGTCCACGCCTTTGTGTCCTCGTGCTTAGATTATTGCAACTCCCTTTACCTAGGGCTTCCTGGGGTGGAAATCTGCTGCCTGCAACTGGTGCAGAACGTGACAACCTGGCTTTTGTCGGGAACTGCTCAATCTTGTCATATTTCACCAGTGCTGCGTGAACTGCACTGGCTGCCAGTACAGTGGCAGATCACATTTAAAGTTGGTTTGCTGACTTTTAAAGCCCTATATGGATGGGGCCCGGACTACATGAAAGAGCTCCTCGTTCCCTACTGTGCTGGATGATCACTCCACTCGGCTGATGAGGGGTTGCTAGAGATTCCAAGGGTAGGCCTGAAATCATCAGGGGCGAGAGCATTTTTGTATGCAGCCCCTACCCTTTGGAATTCTCTACCCCGTCGATTATGGGAGTGCACAATTGTGGTGGGATTTAAACAAGCTTTAAAAACATTTTTGTAGTGCTAGGCATTTAATGACTGATCCTCCTTTTTGATGAATGTTATATTGTTGTTTTGCTGATAATGTATTGTTTCTTGATCTTGTTTTTAAATTGTTAGGTGCCTTGGCTTTGGATAAGGCACCATATAAATAAAATGTATTATTATTTATTATATTATTACTATATTCTTAAACACCCTCAATAAGATGCTCGTTTCTCAGATAATCTCCCAACCCACTAGGATCTCTAATGAAGGTCTTACTGCCACCATAATAGACTGGATACTGGTAACCGATGTTGACAAAGCCATCTGCCCAGGTGTCCTCCCCGATTCCATAAGTGAACACTCTCCAGCGTTCTATTTTTGGTGTACCAAAGTTTCTAATGTTCTATCTCGCATTATCCACTTTTGCAATTTCTCCCACCTACAGCCATCAAAATTCAAAGCAGAGCTAGCTGACCTAGACTGGTCGTACCTATGGGACATCTCTGACACCGATCTCGCCATCTCCCATTTCTCCAGGATAAATATGCTCTCTTTACCTCCAGGAGAGTCTGTGGTCAGAAAATCAGATGGCTAACATGCCCCCCTCTGTTCCTCCGGAAGGATAGGGATAAATGCTGGGTCACCTACAAAACCTCTGCCTCTGAACCTGATTGGATCACATAGAGCTCCATTAGAAAAAGGTGTAAATTGGAAATCTGACAGAGCAAGAGCAAATACTTTCTCACTCTGCTAACCTCCTCTTGCAATAACTCTCACCAATACTGGAGTCACTTTGAACAGACCCTTGGACTTAACAGTCCCTCCACTCCTTCTGACTTTGAGATAGATGGAGTCAATTGCAACAACCCAAACACAATATCCAATGCCTTCAATAACCTCTTCTCTGATCTCTCTGAATTTACCAAGACCCTCAACAACCCCTTGGGGAACCCTACCCCCCCCCCGCTCCCATTTATCCAGGACAGAACCCCTCTTTCCTCTTTAGGCAGGTCAGTGTGGATGACATCTACAAGCTTCTCAAACAGATCCCAGAATTCAGTTCTGCTGGTCCTGATGGCATTGAGCCAGAACTGCTTAAACTTGGAGCTCTGGAACTGGGAGGCCCGGTGACCAGGATTATTAATCTCATCCACTCCTTCAAGGTTGTCCCGTCCACATGGAAACTGGCTAATATTATGCCAATATTCAAAAAAAGGGAACTGCAAACCCATGGCTAGCTATAGGCCTATTGCTATCTTGACGGTCCTGAGCAAATAGCTAGAGAAAATTGTTGCTGCCCAGCTTAAATCTTATCTTGACAAATATGACCTCGTATGCCCTGCCCAGCATGGATTTCAAAAAAGCCACTGTACAACCACTGCACTGCTCTCACTAACAGTATACTCACCTCTCTTGATGGGGTGAATACACTGGAGCCATATTTATAGACCTTATGAAAACTTTTGATATGGTCAGTCATTCCATCTTTCTCAACAAACTAAGCACCCTTGGCATATCTGAACATGGTCTGCACTGATTCTCAAGCTACCTTTCCAACAGGCACCAGCGAGTTAGGATTGGCACAGCTTTCTCTGATTATTTACCTTCCACTCTATGAGTCCCCCAAGGATCGCTACTTGGCCCATTATTATTCTCACTACACATTAATTCAGCCCACCACTGTTTCAAATACAGCTCTCCACTCTTATATGCCAACAATCTGGTGTTCTTCAGCAATGCTTCAGATGTAGCAGATATCAATAGCACCCTAACCTCTGACCCATAAGGCTGTCCAATCCTGGCTTAAAGATAATAAACTTCTTATGAACCACACCAAGTCTCAAGCAATGCTATTCGGGGCACCCCACTGTCTTAAAAACATAAATACTCAATAAACAGTTGTTTGTGACAATAGCTCTCCTTTAGATACTGTCACTTCACTTTAATACCTAGGTGTCCTGCTCGATCCCTCTCTTGAATTTTCCCTCCATCTGTCCAATGTTTGTAAGGATCTTAACTCCTGCCTCAGCACGGCCTACTGAGCCAGCCCTCACCTGGTCTCATCTGCGCATAAAACAATTGCACGAGGCCTATTCCTGCTTAAACTAACCTATGGCCTTGCAGTATTCATGCATGCCTCCAGCACCTTGTGGTGCAAATGGGAAGTGGGGTACAACAATGTCAGCTGTTTCACTCTTGGGTGCAACCACCTTACCCATCATTGCACACTATATAATAATTTAGGTTTGCCATCCCCTGCATCCTTAATGAACCTTACCCTAAGAAGAATTATTCACAGGACATTGCTGAATCCGCTACCCCTCTCCTTAGCCTCTTACCTTGTAAAACCCAATACTCCCTTAGATCCTCAGATCTCCAACAGCTGTTCATCCCTAGATCTAGGACCAAATACAGTGAACTGGCCTTCTCCTCAGTAGCCTCTAAAGTATGGAACAGCATCCCACCTACCCTGCACCACTGCCAAATCCCCAACTCCTTCTGGTGCCAGCTCCTCTCCTACCAGCTATAATGTTCCCAATGTACCTGTCCTAACCTTTGACTGTATCTCTGTCCCTCCCATTGTTACCTGATTACTGACACACTAAACCACTCCCTGACTGCTCTCCTCACCTTACCTACCCTACTATCTCTGCCTGTAGGACTCTGTATGGCTGTCATGTAACGTATAATTGCCCTTTGCTTGTCACTCTATTGAATGTATTACCCATTGTTTGTACTTCTGTACCTACTGTTATATTGCTTAACACTTACAAATTGTACTATGTATTTGAAAAGCCTCACTGTGAACTGCATTACCCTGCTATATATGTACTGTACTACCCTGCCGTGTAATCTCCCAGGTCATGCCTGAAAATAGGCAACTGTATGCCTAGTGCATCCCATCAGGTAAACAAAAGCTAAATAAATAAATATAATCTGTACATACAATAAATGCATTATATATATATATATATATATATATATATATATAAACAGTATATACATACATATACATATATATATGAATTCTCTCTAAACCATTCAGCATAGTTCTATAATTACCATTTACTTCTGTAGTAGTAAAAGAGGGAACCAGATCTTAGCGAAAGTAACTAATTCGTCCATTAGCATGAAACTAATTCTCTCGTTATTAGATGTTATTCCCATATATTTATATCATTCTTCAATAGTAGGAATCTGAGCAGATTTCCGTTTTGCTAATAAAAGCCTTTTGGCTCCCAAGGAGCCGCTAAAACCCTAAGTTTCTGCTCTTTATTGAGGAGGTTATCTTCAGAGAAAATGCTTAATAGAAACAAGGCAGTGGTCTTGGGGAGGGTAGCTCTAATGACTGTAGAACATATTCTATGGATTTCTGCCTGAAATTGCTTCATTTTGAAACAGTTCCAAAGCATGTGAGACAGATCTGCATTATGTTGTGCACATCTCCAGCATGCACCATTAGGCAGGTGGCCAAGTTCTTCTAGCTTATGGGAGAAAATAAAAGTGGTGGGGAATCCTATACTGTATTAACCTCCCTTGAATTTCTTTGCTGGATCTTTTTTGCATTCTACCATGCTTGAGTTCAATCTCCTGGTGTGAGTGATAAGTTACATTCTTGTTCCCATTTAGATTTGAAACTGTGCGTCAAATTTGATTCTGGTTGCACAGTTATTTTGTATATTAAATTAGCACCTTTTTTCAGTGTAGGAAGTTTAACACATTGAGACTATTCACTAAAATTGAGCAGAACTAGATCATGACCAAGCAATTTTACTAATGCCTCCCTAAGCTGGAGGTATGAATAGAACTGAAAGTTATGTAACTTAAATGTGTATCTAAGTTCTTCGGACAACAACATAACTCTGAAATCATTATTAAACATACCACTTATCCTTTTGATCACTAATTTCCCCCAACCAGGATCCTCCTAGCGTGAATTATCATATTTAATAATTGGGTTATTCCATAAAGGGATTTCCTTAATAGCTATTGCCTGGAGATTCAATTGCTTAAACACTTCCTTGAAAATGTTTATACAACCTACAGTGACTGGATTCTTTTTAACTGAGTCAGGCATTGGCACACAGAGAAAGTCTTGTGTCTGAAAACGTAATAGAAGTTGGGTCTCAAGCTGAAACCATAGTGGAGTTTCTGATATACAAGGGTTAGAAATATGTTGTAATGTTTGCCTAATTAAGAAGGCCCTGTGATATTTCTCCCACCAAGGTAAAGCGAATACCCCAACTTCCAGTGTTCCTCTACGTTTAATTTAAGATACACGTGAAGATTTGTCTTCCCAAACGAATTTCTTAATTATGGAATTCAGCCTCCTGTACCATTTACTTTCAATTTCCATGGGAATATTTTGAAAAATATAAAACAGTTTGGGTGCAACAATCATCTTTAGAGAATTGATTTTACCCAATAATGATAAATTGATTCTAGTCCATCTTTCTAGGTCGGAGTGTATATCTTTCAATAGAGGGTCTAAGTTCTGACGAGGGACAGCATTAATATCTGCACATATTGAAATACCTAAATATTAAATTTCACTTCCAATAGTTTCTGCCTGGAAAACCAATTTGAACTTGTCTAATATGGATTTAGGGCATCTTACTGGTAGAATCTGTGTTTTATCCCAATTAATAATTAGCCCTGAAATATTACCACATTTTCTAAGCAGGGTCTTAAGTCTATTGTATGATTCTAATGGCCTACTTAAGGTAAGCAGTAAATCATCTGCATACACAAAGATTTTCTGTTCCACCTTCCCTATTTTGACACCACTTATTGTATTAGTACTGGTAATGATTTTAATGAAGGGCTCAATAGCCAGTTTAACATTTTTATTTATTTTAGTTTTAGATTAACACCAAAAAGGTAGGGGGGAAGAGGGCAGCCTTGTCTCATACCCCTAAGCAACTGGAAAAATTGTGATATTGCTCTGTTAGTAATAATGGCAGCAGAAGGATACAAGCAGAAAGCAGATATTGCTTTATTACAATATTAGATATAGAAAAGAGACCCATTTCCTAAACAGATTATCAAAACCAATACAATGTAAAACAGATTGCATGTAATCCCATTCAAAAGAATTAAAAGTTTTCATCATATCTCCTGCTAGGACCCACCACTGCTCTCTTCTCTCTTATGAAGCTCCCTCCCCTGTCCCACTGGTGATATATCCACTCTGTCTCCTTTATCTCCAAATACTGGTTCAACCTCATCCCCTTCCACCCCTCTGCTCACCTCAATCCCGCTCCCATTTCACTTTATTCCCTCTGTTCTAAGGATTCCCACTCCTTCTCCCATCCCAAATCATCGTCTAGTATGGGAAAATCTGCCTACACCTATTGGCTCCCCTCACTTTGGAACTCTTACCCTCCTCTCCTACGTAGATCCCCCTCTCACACCTCTGTCATACCTCAGCTGTGCCTCTTGCCCACCCTTACATGCTCTCATAACAACCTTTAGTACTTGTATACTACAATTTTAGATTGTAACTGTAAATCTGATGTGTAATTGCTGCATTGTATGTCCCTACTGCTGTTACCACTTTGTACCCCTACCTTATTTATATGATGCTCTATTTGTGTCCTGTTTCATCATCTCAGTGTATCCTGAATATCTATGCCTTATATTGCTTACTGTATTTGTATATGTTTTTTATCCTATTGCCACTGATTTCCCCAGATCACACCTGGAAATGAGCCTCAGCTCAGTGTGCCTTTCCTGGTTACCAAATGTTTAAATAAATAAATAAAAATATGACCATTGTAGAAACTTTTTTTCTATCAGACTACCAGTCAGTGTTTAGCCTTGATTTGCCTTTGAGGAAACCCACTTGCTCCTGTTCTACAGTTTTTGGTAAAATCAGTGGGAGCCTATTGGAAAATATTTTAGCAATTATTTTATAATCTTGATTCAATAGGGAGATGGGCCTGTAATTATTGCATTCCATTAGGTCTTTACCCTTCTTAGGTACAGTACTTTTATTTATTTAGTTTTTGTTGACCGGATAAGTGCAGTAGAGGGTAATGTAAGTTTCTGTTATTGATGAAGGCAATGTTTTAGAAGTCTGAGCTTCTTGGATGACTTCCAGGGGCTCCATTTGGGGGGTGGGGGCAGTCACCCACCCTGCACTGCAGGCCATTGTTGTTTTTCTTGTTTTTCAGCACCTAAATCCACCCCCATAGTCCCTCTGACCAGTTGTTGCCCCTCCCTTATTGAAAGCCAAAAAGGCCCCCTGATGACTTCAAGAAAGAAGGGAGCTATTAAGGGTGCTAATAATTTATATAGAGTAGTTCTCTGGGTATACCATCCAGTTCTGGGGTTTTGCTATTAGGGAGTTTGAGAATCACTGAGATAACTTCATTAAACTGGATTGGTCTGTCCATATGAAGTGAATCTTGCTCAGTGATGTTCGGAGATTAATTTCAGAGAATAATCTATTTACTTCTGTGTGATGGTGTGATGTTTTACTTTTATACATTACTATAGAATTGTGTAAACATGTCATTAATTTATCTGTATACACATTTACACCTTGTTTATTTCTCACTCCATTTATTGTACTGCAAGTTTGTTGTTTTTTAAGCCTATATGCCAGAAGTTAACCTGCCTTTCCCCCTACTTCCCAAAAGGACTACTTTGTCCTGTAGAAGGCATACTCCACTTTAGAAGAATAAATCTGGCTAATTTCATGTTTAAGTATAGCCATTCATGTCAGTAGATCAGCCGTTACCTATGCCATGCTTATCATGTGTTTCTATTGTTTTAAGTTCATTATCTAAACTAGTAATCTTTCTCTGATTTTCTTCTTTCTTTACTGAAGAATAACTAATGACCCTTCCCCTTAGAAATGCTTTAAAGGTGTCCCAAATGGTAGCTGTGGAGACTTCTCCATTATGATTCATACCAAAAATCTGGTTACTTCTTTTGTTTTCCACTCTATAAATGTATTTTCTTTTGCAAGGGAAACATTAAATCTCCATCTAAACATTTTAGTCATGTTCCCACAAGAAATGTCAATAGATGTTAATGTATGATCAGAGATCACAATGCTCTGTATATTAGCTGCAAGTAAATAGTTATTTAAAGTATCAGAAGTCAAAAACTCATCCAATGTACTGAATGACCTGTGCCTATTAGAGAAACAAATTCTGGTCAGATCCTTCACGGCTGCATAATGAAGTTAATGAAGTTGTGAGGAATTGTTAAGGAGGTATGGAGAAACAACACAATGATTTGTAAGTAGCAAGATTTGTTTTAGTTTCTGTTCTAAGGAAGGCATACACATTATTAGGAAAATATATGGAGGTGTACATTTTAATGGAAGGAATCAGAAGCTTACAAAAGAACCCCAGAGCAAATGCCACTGATGCATGTGTTATCCCGGATGACATTGGCCAGACAGACACATTTTAAAGAAAACACAATTGCACATATCCCAATAATGCAAATCATCAAGGGAAACATATGCAAATCCCCATGATGGTACAGATGGTGGCAGTACATGAAAAAGTAATGGCTGGCATATGTTCAGCCTTGGGATTATTTACACATTTTTAATTTTAAGAGAAACAGGATTTTTGTTCGTGAGGTGATATAAGTTATATTTAAGCAATGCATTGATGTCAGAAAGTCAAGTTAATGATGATGGACTGTTAGAGAAAATGTGATATTAACTTTCGGTGGGGCTTTTGATAAGGGCAAGGTAGTTATGTGTGTGATAATGGGAACATTAGGAAAGTATGCGGTCTATGCAGAAGTGGAGTACAAATATGCACAGTTTCATAAGTATGTGCTCAGAGTGCAGGCAAATTTTCTTACAGAGCTAATCAGCACTAACTGCTCATAGAATGCTGATACCTACGTTTATAGCTTAGCAAACACTTGAAATCTAACTGAGTGGGGTTTCTGTAAGAAAACAACTAGGGTTTGTATTAATTATAGCATTGATGATCTGGGCAGTTTCTGTGCTTTTATGGTTGTGTATAGTTTGATAAAATTAAAAGTTTTAAAATTGAAACACTCTTGCTAGCTAGACCCGACGCACATAGAAAACAAAAATAGTGAATTAGAGCTATTTAGTAGCTGTTGTCTTACAGAAACCCCAGTTAGCTAGCTCCCTCTGGGGATCACTCCAGAAGGAGGGAAGTGATACTCTCTCTTTATAACTGCTTGGTGGGGCCACACCTTGAGTACTGCCTGCAGTTTTGGAGGCCACACTAAAAAAGGGACATTGAACTCCTGGAGAGAGTCCAGAGAAAGGCAACCCAAATTATCTGGGGCTTGGGGGGAAAGGACCGAAGGGGAGAGAGGCTCGGAGAGCTGAATATACACACGTTGGAAGAGAGAAGGGATGGGGGGGGACATGATAGAGATCTTCAAGTACAAGAAGGGGGGGTAAACAGGGGTGGCGAAGTCAAGGTGCTCCGAAGGAAGGGGGTGGCAACTAGAGTGCATCGGTGGAAGCTGGATGGGGGATACTCATGGGAGAAAGGAGGAGGTGCTACTTCAGTGAGAGGGTGGTAGAACCATGGAATGCACTGCCCAGGGGATTGGTGGAGGCAGAGACTGTGAAGGGGTTCAAGAGGAGGTGGGGCAGGTACAGAGGAAAGGTTGTGGAAGCAAAGTCCAATGAAGCGAGAATACCCTGGACTGGGAATGGAGAAGCCAGAGAGGGTGGGGGGGGGGCAGCAAGGTCAGCTCCCAGGGTGGGGACTGACCAAAGGAGCAGACATGAAAGCCCACCAGGCCTATTCTGCTGGCATTTTTGTATGTTAGTATGTTGGTATGCTTACTACACCAACATCATGAGCCATAAAACAGATGATTCTCATAACTAGGGAGGCAGTATAGTACAGTGGTTTAAGGCTATTAATTGCAAATCTGGAGATCTGGGTTTGAATCCCACAGCCCCCACAAATAAAAATGCAAATTTTCTTACAGAGCTAATCAGCACTAACTGCTCATAGAATGCTGATACCTACATTTACAGCTTAGCAAATTCTTGAAATCTAACTGAGTGGGGTTTCTGAAAGAAAATAGCTAGAGTTTGTATTAATTATAGCATTGATGATCTGGGCAGTTTCTGTGCTTTTATGGTTGTGTATAGTTTGATAAAATGAAACGTTTTAAAATTGAAACACTCCTGCTAGCTAGACCTGACACATATAAAAAACAAAAGTAGTGAATTAAAGTTATTTAGTAGCTGTTATCTTACAGAAACCCCAGTTAGCTAGCTCTTCCCTGGACTGGAAAGGGAGAAGCCTGAGAGAGCGGGGGGGGGGGGCAGAGTGGGGACTGACCAAAGGAGCAGACACGAAAGCCCGCTAGGCCTATTCTGCTGGCATTTTTGTATGTTAGTATGTTGGTATGCTTACTACACCAACATCATGAACCATAAAGCAGATGACTGCCATAACTAGGGAGACAGTGTAGCACAGTGGTTTAAGGCTCTTCACTGCAAATCTGGAGATCTAAGTTTGGATCCCACAGCCCCCACACAAATGTGGAGTATCTTTTTAATAAAGTACAACATATGTATGTGTGAGTTATTTAGTATGGAGAATATTTGTTTTATTATTGGAAAAAGTGTGATACACTAAATGCGTAGTGCAGCGAACCATTGTAATATGGTATCAAATGTGTAGCTGAAATAACTGTTGCCATTTATGCTCACTGGACAAAAACAGTTGCACAGCTCTGCTGTTGTGAAATGATTTTAAAGCAGTGCACATGCTAAATCCCACTGCCACATTCAAAACACCATACCCTACCTACTTGCCACATATAAACTCAACTATATTAAAAAAATAATTCTAGACACTTTTTTTTTTTTACCAGGAGAGACACACTAAGTTGAAAGTTTGTTTACAGGTGTGACCTGGGAGCACAAGGAAGTTAAATGATTTGCACAGGGTCACACAGTATGCAAGTGGGGGCTGTGGGAGTCAAACCCAGGTCTCTAGATTTGTAACTCAGAGCCTTAAACCACTATGTTATACTGCATCCTTAACCTACGTGCCTACTTAACCATTATTCATTCCCCAGTCCCATTTACAACATGGTTACACTTGTATATAATACATATTTCTCAAACTGGAAAGAAAAAATACACTTTATCATCAGAGTCTGTGTTTACCAAATACTGCGCCCATAATTAAAATAATTTGAACCACTCCACCCAAAAATGTGCCCTGACATGAAACTGCATGTTTAACTGCAAAGACAATTAAAAATTGTATTTCTAAATGCATTACTAACACCAATGCTTCATGATTAAAACAATTTCAACCCCCTCCCCATACAAGTGGCATGAAAAAGTATTTGCCCCTTCTTGATTTTCTCTATTATTGCATATTTGTCACACTGGATGTTTCCAGGTCTTTAGACAAAATGTAATATTAGATAAAGGGAACCTGAGTGAACAAATAACACTTGTTTTTTTTTTACTTATTTCACTTATTTAATGAAAACAGTTAACCAACACCAACTGGCACTGTGTAAAAAGTAATTGCCCCCTTACACTTAATAACTGGTTACGCCACCTTTAGCTGCAATGACTGCAACCAAACACTTCCTGTAATTCAATATCAATCTTTCACATCACTGTGGAGGAATTTTAGCCCACTCTTCCTCGCAGAACTGCTTTAATTCAGTAACATTGGTAGGTTTTCGAGCATGAACTGCTTGTTTCTGGTCCTGCCACAGCATCGCTTTTGGGTTTAGGTCTGACTTTGACTAGGCCACTCCAAAACTTAAATTTTACTTCTTTTCAGCCATTCTGATGTGGACTTGCTTTTGTGTTTTGGATCACTGTCTTGCTGCATGACCCAACTATGCTTCAGTTTCAGCTGACGGACGGATGACCGGACATTCTCCTTAAGAATTTTCTGGTACAGAGCAGAATTCATGGTTCCTTCAATTATGGCAAGTCATCCAGGTCCTGAGGCAGCAAACCATCCCCACACCATCACACTACCACCGCCATGTTTGACTGTTGGTATGATGTTCTTACTGTGGAATGCTGTGTTTGCTTTATGCCAGACCTAATGGGATCCATGTTGTCCAAAAAGTTCCTCTTTGGACTCATCTGTCCATAGAACATTTTCCCAAAAGGCTTGTGGATCATCCAGGTGCTTCTTGGCAAATGAGAGATTAGCATTTATGTTCTTCTTAGTTAGCAGTGGTTTCCACCTTGCTACTCTCCCATGAAGCCCATTTTTGCCCAGTCTCTTTCTGATTGTGGAGTCATGAACACTGACCTTAGCTGAGGCAAGAGAAGCCTGCAGTTTTTTGGATGTTGTTTTAGGATCCTTTGAGACATCCTCGATGATTTTACGCTGCGCCCTTGGAGTAATTTTGGCAGGCTGCCCACTCCTGGGAAGAATCACTACTGTTCCAAGTGTTCTCCATTTGGAGATTATGGCTCTCACTGTGGTTCGATGGACTCCCAGAGCCTTAGAAATAGCTTTGTAACCCTTTCCAGACTGATAGATAGCAACAACTTTTTTTCTGATCTTTTCGGGAACTTCCTTTGATCGTGGCATAATGTGCTTGTTGAATCTTTGTGCTGGCAACGTGACTCTGATGGTAAGGGTCAAAATAAGTGAGGTTTATATTGAGCAGGGCTGGCTGTAATCAAGCCTGGCTGTGTTCAATCAGCTGACTCTAGTTATCCCTTTAATTGGGTTGATTTAAATAGGGGGCAATTACTTTTTCACACAGTGCCAGTTGGTGTTGGTTAACTGTGTTCATTAAATAAATGAAATACCTGCAAGTAAAAAAAAAACAACAAGTGTTATTTGTTCACTCAGGTTCCCTTTATCTAATATTACATTTTGTCTAAAGACCTGAAAACATCCAGTGTGACAAATATGCAATAATAGAGAAAATCAGGAAGGGGGCAAATACTTTTTCACACCACTGTACATATGCGCCCTGCCAAACTGCATTCTGGGAAGATTGCCTTGGACAAGATGCAATAAAAAACAACAACTGAGAAACAGGTTTCATGGAGCAAATGCTGACATCCTGTTTCTAGTATCCACGATAAAACAAAATAAAATAAAGTTAAGATTTTTTTAATGTCAGCTCTGATCAGAATAGCTTTTAAAATCACCAATTGTTTTCAGGTAGTATAGCACAGTGGGTTAAGGCTCTGAGCTACAAACCTGGAGACCAGGGTCTGAATCCCACAGCCCCCACTTGCATACTGTGTGACCCTGAGCAAGTCACTTAACTTCCTTGTGCTCCCAGGTCACACCTGGAAACAAGCTTCAGCTTAGTGTGCCTTTCCTGGTTAAACATTTTCCCTTTCCTTCTTGTTCAGTGTTTTCTAATACATCTCAAACTTAAAAGAAAAAAAACACACTTTATCATCAAAATACCACCAATATTCACCAAGTACTGAGCCCATGATTAAAATAATGTTACCCCTACCCCAAAAAATGTGCCCTGACATTAAACTGCATGTTTAACTGTAAAGACAATTACAAATGTATTTCTAAATGCATTACTAACATCAATGCTTTCAAAGATTTGAAACTACTTAAAGACAAATTATATATAAACTATACATATATAAAATGTTTAAGAAAAACATGTGGCTCTTACTGCAAATTAGAATGTGTGTCTAGGTATCCTTCTGAGGCCCCAGGTGGCTCTGATAATCATTTCTTCCAAAGGATTTTTAAGTCAGTTTGAAGGCATTAAATATCTTCTGTTCTCATAGTCCTTAATAAAGGCATTAAGTTCTCCACTGCACAGGCTTCTCGTGTTGGTTGATACAGGTCCCAAACTAATGTATCTTGTTACAGCATGATAGAGCTATCTCATGCCCCTCCCACATGAATCAGAAAAAAGTTTGAGGTGGATGTTTAGGAGTTTCTCGGGTGGAGACAGGGTTGGCTCTTACTCCCTAAAAAAAGCTAATGCTGCCTCCCACTACTCAGGTTCCAGTTCTTGTACCATCCATTTAAGAAAGAAAATAGTACCCTGCAACTATTGACTAACATGAAAGTGTATTTATTTGAGGGCAGAAAACATTGCTTGGAGGAAGATAAGGTGGAAGAAACTATTTACACCTTCACTCAGATCCACAGACAGAAAACATGACATCACTACTTTTGTACATACAAAACGTCTGCAGGCTCCACCCACTGCAGCCATAAAATGTGAAGTTTTTGTCTTTGGGATATATTAGGTGGCAAGCATCAGACAGACCCAGATCATTTTTAAGTTTGAGAAATGATCTACAAGCTGGAGTTGGGCTTAAGGGGATTGTTTGCCACTTCTTCTGTCCAAAACAGGATCCATATCTCATTAAAGTAGCCTCCTAAAATTATCTGATATTCTGAAATTCCTTTTAACATTAAAGCCAGATGGTCAAAAAACTGTTTCTGTTTCTCCTTAGGGGCATAGATATTTCATAATGCGAATAGTTTCCCTTCCAAAGCTCCTGTCAAAATTTATATTCATCCCTCCTTATCCACAGTGTGTTTATGTTTAATGAAATTAATTCATTTTTCAATCAAGATAGCAGTATCTCTTTTTTTTTTGTAACTGCAGCAATTATGCTGTGTCATGGATATCCATCCTTTGGTTAATTTCACTGCCTCAGCAAGTACCAGGCACATTTCTTGCAATGAAGCATTATCTGCTTTCTGCTTGTATAAATAATTAAGTACTTCTTTCTTGTAATTGGGCAAGCCCCTATATATTCCATGTCAGAATTCTAGTTGACATTTTTTATAAATTCCTAAAGCAGGAAATTATGTATTATACTGTGGTCCCAGGAGATATAAATGGCAAAATCAATATCACCAAGATAGTTAGATGCAACAAAATATTATCAGCTATTTTAGTAATGCGAACTAAACCTAAAACCTGTAGATGACAACCAACTGCACTTATTTAATAGACACTAATAACTAATTAGCTAGTAAATTACAACAGACTAGTATGTACTAAAATGTATTAGCAGGAATCAGGCAACTACTAAATTACAAGTCAAAAAGGAACAAAAAATAGTCCAGAAACTATTAACTGCTTTGCACCGGAACAAAAATAAACAAAGTGTTCCAAGGTGCCCGCAAAAGTATAGACAATCAGTTAATCAAATCAGCATAGGACAGGCCATTTACCTCATTAACCAGAATACCACTGTAGGGAAATCCTCCGCAAGCATTGTTCCATATTAATATTCAGGGTAAAATACACCAATGTATTCACAGATTGGATCAAAGAAACTCACTCACCAAATATATAAATTTCCAAACAGTTTTATTAAGTATAAATATTTCTCCAGCAGAAATCACTCCTCACTTAACAGATACAAATTTTAAAACAGTTTTATTAAGTATAAATATTTCTCCACCGGAAATCATCATGGAGTGATTTTTTGGGTGATTTCTGGTGGAGAAATATTTATACTTAATAAAACTGTTTTGAAATGGATATATTTGGTGAGTGAGCTTCTTTGATCCAATCTGTGAATACAGTATTTAGGCTTAATTGGATCCATCTCCTCCTTCATGATATGTTTTCAATTTTTGTACTGAGGTGAGCTGAGCCAGAATTACCTATATTAAAACACAAATATTAGTTGTAGCCAACTTTTAAATAAATTCCTCTATTGCTAAAATGAAAAGGAAACTAAACATTTTATAACTGTAAGGCCAGATTGTAAGCTTAGTAAATTAAATGTATTCCTGAGGTGACTTCACTGCTTGTATAAATCATTCATTTATTTAGCATCTGCAGAACAGAGTGTAGAAGATGCTGCCATACTATATTATAAAAAAAATAGAGAAAGTGACCCAAACAGGCCTCCCAGACTCCCCTCGGACCCTACCTGGTGCACAATCTCAGTACAATTGCCATGGGATAAATACCATATTAACAGCTATGCTTTAATCATGCATTCAACAGTCTAATCTTATCAAGAAAAGGGGCTATAAATCAGACAGCCACTGCCTAAATGTCAATCTAAGCTTTAATTGAGATTTAAATTTAAATAAGGACACCAATCATATAAATTTAGTCATGGAAGTATACAAAAAATTTTGGTTTCAGTCAGTAGTGCGGGAATGGGGGTCATAGTGCTGCTTGTGCTGTCACCCCTCAGAGATGGGGGTCATAGTGCTGCTTGTGCTGTCACCCCTCAGAGATGGGGATCATAGTGCTGCTTGTGCTGTCACCCCTCAGAGATGGGGGTCATAGTGCTGCTTGTGCTGTCACCCCTCAGAGATGGGGTCATAGTGCTGCTTGTGCTGTCACCCCTCAGAGATGGGGGTCATAGTGCTGCTTGTGCTGTCACCTCTCAGAGATGGGGGTCATAGTGCTGCTTGTGCTGTAACCCCTCAGAAATGGGGGTCATAGTGCTGCTTGTGCTGTCACCCCTCAGAGATGGGGATCATAGTGCTGCTTGTGCTGTCACCCCTCAGAGATGGGGGTCATAGTGCTGCTTGTGCTGTCACCCCTCAGAGATGGGGGTCATAGTGCTGCTTGTGCTGTCACCCTCAGAGATGGGGGGTCATAGTGCTTGTGCTGTCACCCCTCAGAGATGGGGATCATAGTGCTGCTTGTGCTGTCACCCCTCAGAGATGGGGGTCATAGTGCTGCTTGTGCTGTCACCCCTCAGAGATGGGGGTCATAGTGCTGCTTGTGCTGTCACCCCTCAGAGATGTGGGTCATAGTGCTGCTTGTGCTGTCACCCCTCAGAGATGGGGGTCATAGTGCTGCTGCTATCACATATGAGGGTTGGTCAACTCAGCATGCCATACATGATGTCAGACACACACACACACACACACACAATGGCCTTGAAGATCTACACATTCACTTGGGCAAACAGACAATAATAGTGGGAGGATTATGTATGTAAACATATAAGACACAAAACCAAAGTAAGGTACAGGTTGAGCTTGTCATAGAGTTTATTATTTTTAATAACTACAAGGATTGATGCACAATACTTTTTGCTAAAATACATGCAAGCTGAGAAAAAAAATGTTAAACAAAGCTCACAAAACAAAACACCGGTAAACATGGATTTGGACTTTGTAGACACCAGTGACAATGCAATTTATTACATTTGGCAAAACAGATGTTGCCCTTTTTTTATCACAGTAAAGCAGTGTCCCTGCCTAAAGGGCCTGCACCTCTGCAGCTGCAGGTGCAAGACATACACACCAACTTCTGTCTGCAGAAGCACAGGCCCCTGTGTGGCATGCACTTCCACAGCTGCATATAGAAATCCTTGATACCTAAATTGCAACAGTACTTCTAGCTGCAGAAGTGCAGGCTACTGTGGGGCCAGCACTTGTGCAACCACATGATACTCATGCATGCTGGAAGACATACACACACAGTTGTTGCTTCAGAAGCAGAGGCTCAAAACAACAAACTGGGCTACTAACATCTTTACCTTGACAAAGCTGTATGCTTGCTCAAGAGAAGCTGTGTAAATGTTCACTTTATTCATGTGCAGCAAGCAGTAGGACAATTTCATGCATAATCATGCGCTTAGTCATTTCATGACTAAGCACAATTACGTTAGGAACATTGGATGTCTAGACCCCTGTCTGTCTTACTGCTTGCTGCATGTGAAAAAAGTGAACATCTGCACAGATTCTTTTGAGTCAGGTTTATGACTTTGTTAAAGTAATGCTATTAGTATCCCAGTTTGTTGTTTTGTGCATGTCCTAAAGGTACTAAATGCACCAGCCATACCAGAAGCGGCCCTATTCTGCTTTTGCAGGTACAAATCCACAAAAGTATCACCTCAGTGTTACTGCATTTGTGTTATCTGGGAACAGCTGTATGTTTGTCTTACCTGATGATGGCTGTCCCTGGTTGCTTGTGTGGCATTGCCCTTTTGCTGCTGGGTGGTGGGGAGTTAGGGTTGGAAGTCCTAATGCCGCATTTTGCTATGTTTGTAGCATTACATTGAACCCTAACTGGTGGATTAACACAGTTCTTTTGCAAAGAATTTCCTTTCTTTTTGAGGTAGTGAAATCTGTTTATATAAAAAATATAGAAATATCACTCTAACTTCCAAGGCAATGCCTCCTGCAAGAAGCTGGGGAAGCAACATACAGTAAAAACAGAAAGAGATGCAGAAGAAACAGTAGAAAGAAAAAAACTATTTCACACTTGTATACTGTATAAGAAGAAATATTTACTGTCTTTTTATTTTCACCATATTCACTAGTTTCATATTAGCGTGAAAAATAAAGACAGTAAATGTTAGGTGAATCACTCTATAGTTAACAGCACTAGTGTTCTACTAGTGAAAATAAGATGGTGTGAACTTGTCTGGTGTGCTTGTAGTGCTTAATATGAGGGGCATGAATTTAAGGTGATATACAGCATGTTACGGCATTTTTGCAGCTTCTACCCTGGGAGTGAAATCTGGGTAGGTTGTTATAGTGACCCAATCCACAAGGTTGGACAATTACACGTGTGTCAGGTTTCTGAAAAGATTAATTTGAAGCACAGTAGTAAGTGACTGAAGAGCTACAGCAGTGTTAAAGAGAGAATTACATTCACTACAAAGCAGTGTGCAAAAGATGGAGATAGGCACCCAAAGGGTAGCTAATCAGAAAAAGGATAAAATACAACGGAAGGGCAGACAACAGGGAGAACCAAGGATAAGGGCAACCAGGGAGGGGACTGGAGTAGAACAGCAAAACAGACCAGGGAAGTCACATCATGGAAAGCCATGTGTGCAAATGCCAGGAGCCTTAGCAACAAGATGGAGGATTTGGAGGCTGCCATGGCACAGTCAGACCTGGACATTGTGGCCATCACAGAGACCTGGTATAATGATAACCACAACTGGGAGATGGCCATACCTGGCTACAACATATTCAAAAGAGACAGGACAGGCAGGAAGTGAGGAGGAGTGGCACTTTATGTGAACGATGGCATAAAAGCCACAGAGATCCAGGAAGGACTAAATGGGGGGGTAATGAGGGTTAAGCTGGAAAGGAAAATGGGGTCAGCCATCCACACAGGGGTGGTCTACAGTCATCAGCCCAGGAGGAAGAGACAGATAGGGAGTTAATGCTAGCCATCCAAAGGATGGCAGACAAAGAGGAGGTGGTGCTGCTGGTTGGAGACTTCAATATTCCAGACTTGGACTGGAGCCGATTGAGAACATGGTTAGTTCAGGATCCCCCTCCTATATATATATATATATATATATATATATATTTATTAATATTTCTATAACTTGGGTCATCCTCTTCAATGTCTTCACAGATACAAATAAAAAGGAAAGGACTGGAGCCACCCAGCAGCAGCATCAACTAGGAGCAGATTTATTCTGGACTCCCTTCAAGGTGCCTTCCTTAAGCAACTGGTCATGGAACCAGCTCCGCAGAAGGCAATCCTGGACCTCATGTTCACAAACGGGAACAGTGTGATAGGGGTAACAATGGGGGAGCACCTGGGGAACAGTGACCACCAGTCACTGTGGTTTGAAAACACAGAAGGAGCAGAACCAAACTGCACAAAAACATGTATCCTGGATTTTAGGAGGGCAGATTTTGGGAAAATTGGGACATGCTTGAAAGAGGCACTGATAGGAATGGGGAGGGAACTGGGGTGGAAGAACAGTGGGTAATATTTAAAACAGGGATTACAAGAGCAACACAATTATGCATTAAGCAGGTTAGCAAGGGGAAAAGGAACAGGAGGCCATTATGGTTTTCCAAGGAGGTAGCGGAGAAAGTGAAAGCCAAAAATATCCCATTCAGGCAATACAAAAAGACACAGGCAGAAGGGGATAGGGAGAAGTACCAGGAGAAGTAAAGGGAGACAAGGAGATCAGTAAGGGAAGCCAAAGCTCAGACAGAAGAGTGCATCACAAAATCAGTGGTTAGAGGGGACAAAACCTTTTACAGGTACATAAGTGAAAAAAGAAGGGTGAAGGGAGGGATAGTGAGACTGAAGGGGGAGGACGGGGTAGCATGGAGGATGACAGCAGTAAAGCTGACATACTGAACAGACATTTCTGCTCAGTCTTTACTGGGGAAGGGTAACAGGCCTGAATGGAGTACAAGGGGTGGGAAGGGCATGGAAATGGACACAAGTCCCTTTACATGGAAAAGGGTCCTAAAGGAATTGGAAGGAATAAGAGCTGATAAAACAGTGGGGCTGGATGGGGTGCACCCCAGGGTTCTAAAGAAACTAAGAGAGGTGGTGGCGGAACTGCTGGAAATCCTGCATAGCCAATCATTGGAAACAGGGGAGGTACCCATTGACTGGAGGACAGCAGATACAGTCCCATTATACAAAAGCAGGTACAAAGAGGAAGTGGGGAACTACAGACCAGTCAGCCTGACCTCCTTAGTGGGGAAGCTCATGGAAGCACTACTGAAGGAGAGATTGGTGAAACATCGGGTTGCCAATGGACTACAGGACTCAAGGCAGCATGGTTTCACCAGGGGAAGGTCATACCAGGCCAACATCATTGAATTTTTTAACTGGGTGACAAGGGAAGTGGATCAGAAGAGGGTTGTGGACATGGCCTATCTGGACTTCAGCAAGGCCTTTGACACTGTGCCGCATAGAAGGCTGTTAAACAAACTGGGGAATATGGGAGTGGGCAGGACAGTAATTCGGTGGGTGGGTAATTTGCTGAGTGGCAGGACACAGATGGTGGTGGTAAATAGCTGTCACTCCACAGAGGGAAGAGTGACTTATGGGGTGCTGCAGGGATCAGTGCTGGGACCAATCTTATTCAACATCTTCATCTGTGACATTGCACAGGACCTAGAAGGTAGAATTTCCCTGTTCACTAATGATATGAAGCTCTGTAACAGAATGGACACACCAGAGGGTGTAGACAGAATGAGGAGTGATCTGCAGAACCTTGAACATTGGTCAAGGGTTTGGCAGTTGAAATTTAATGCAAAAAAGTACAAAATAATGCATTTGGTGCACAAAAATCCTGGAACAACATATCAGTTGGGGTGAGGATATGGCATGCACCAAGCAGGAAAGGGACCTTGGGGTTATCATCTCTGATGACTTCAAGGTAGAAAAACAGTGTGACAAGGCAGCAGGTAAAGCAAATAGGATGCTGGGATGCATAGGCAGGGGCATCACCAGCAGGAAAAGGGAGGTCATAATTTCACTATACAAGACACTAGTGAGGCCCCACCTGGATTACAGTGTTCAGTTCTGGAGACCATACCTATGTAAGGACATAGATAGGGTAGAGGAGGTTCAGAGCTGGGCGACAAAGACGGTACAGGGATTGCATCAGAAGTCCTACAAGGACAGGCTGAAGGACTTGAATTTGTACTCCCTGGAGGAGAGAAGGGAGAAAGGGGATATGATAGAGACATACAAGTACCTTACTGGGAGGAACAGAGTGCAGGAAAACACTATATTCCAGCAAAAAAGATGTTCCAGAACTAGAGGGCATGGGATGAAGTTGGAGGGACGGTAATTCTGAGGAAATGTGAGGATGAATTTCTTTACAGAAAGGGTGGTGGACAAGTGGAACACCCTGCCTGAGGAAGTGGTGGGGGCTGAAACAATCAAAGGATTTAAGAATGCATGAGATAGACATAAGGGAATCCTGTAGGTCAGGAGTAAGGGGCAACAGACTTCTAGAAAAACTTAAAGTGATCTTATAAGTTCAAATAGGCAGACTGTGTGGGCCATAGGTCCTTATCTGCCAACGGTATCTATGTACCTAATTCCAAGAATTTAAATATGAAAACACACAGTGGGTGAGGTGAGCAACCCTGAGAGAGGAGAATATAATTGTAGCCACATCAAGAGTGGTGGTGGTGGTGGTGGTGCGGGGGGGGGGCAGGATGGCAAGGTTTAGAATCAGTAAATTATAATTACCATCAGTTTTTAATTATATTTCTGTTAACGGCATGTTTTGAAAATTACAAGATCGTGACGGAACAAGCAGCTAAGTGTGAGTATCAAGGTCTGGACTGAGGAGCGCAAACTGATGCGCAGCAGATTAGCACTGAACATGGCCTTAATGCACAACCCATCCATGGTGCACTGCCCCGAGAACAACAGCAGTGTAAGTGATCAGCTCGACCCACTGTTTGCCAGTAGCTCTCTCACATTCCTGGTCTGTATTGGTCATTTGCTTCGCACAATGTAAGTTGAAGGCTCCCAGATCAACACCACAAAGTACTCTCCATGCTTCACAATTTCCTGGTATACATATCAAACTTAGAGTCTGAGTTCTGAGGGTTCGAGCCCCTCCATCTGTACCATACCACTGCAACTCAATGGATCAGCGCAACAGTCATCTACCAGAATTTATTTATTTAAAAGTTTCACCAGGAAAGACATACTGAGCAGACATGCTCCTTTTCCAGATATGTCCTGGGGAGAAGGGAAAGGGACACACAGCAAGTACTGCAGCAAAAGTCAACAAACAGAGCACAGTGGAAATAAAATACAAATATACACAGGATGAACAAAATAGATAACATTACATTTCAGTAAAACAACAATAATAAAAAGAAAGGTGCTAGAATACTAATAAAACAAAATAATCAGTTTTGTAATTAATACAGGATAGGTTCTAATCTGCAAGAAGTGGAGAGGCAAAATATGTTAAGGGTAAAAATTAAACATTAAGCACATCTGCAGGAAGGTGGGGGAATGGTCCTTGAGGAGGGAGTTGAGGATATGCAGGGAGGCAGCATGATGATGGGAGGTGGGAGGGTGTTCCTAATTTTTGGGAAACGGTGTGAGAAACCAGCCTGACCAATTGAGATAGACCTGGATGGGATGGTTAATGTGCAGTGGTCATGGTTTCTGAGTGAGTGAGAAGAAGATGGTTTGAGGGAAATATAGGATGAGAGATAGGGAGGGAGGGAATGAAATCAGAATTTGGAAAGAAAGTTGGCACTATGGATATGGCACCTGTTGCCTAGGAAAGGAAGAGAGAGAGACTGGTAAAGGGTGAAGGGGTGGGTACTGGGAGGACAGTCAAGAGTGAAATGGCAGAAAGAGTGAAAAAAAGAGTCCAGCCTAAGTAGGGAGGATTTGGGGGCAGCACTGTAGACATCGCCATAGTCAAAAATAGGTAGGATCATTTTCTGGACCAGGGTACAGCAAGTCAACAGAGGAATACAGCCATGCTTTTTGTATAGAGCATCCAGTTTAGGGTGTAGTGTTTTGTGGATGGCATCAATATGTCCAGAAAAGGTGAGGTGCTGATCAAGCCCCACCCCAAGGTACCTGAAGGAGGAGTTGGCCTCAAGTAGTGCCCCAATCTAGGGTGTGGTAAGAAGGGAAGGAGTTTAGCCTAGACAGCACCTGCTTTGTGCCAAAGGTAATGAGACTGTCTTCTTGGCATTTAAAAAAAAACTGGTTTGAGTGAAACCAGAGCTGTTCTTTGTCAAAATCATGCTGCAGTTTTGATGCTATAGCAGAAGGGGAAGGGCCAGATGCAAACAGAACAGTGTCATCCACATACAGGTGGATGGAGGTGAGAGGGCAGGCAGTGGGAAGATCGGTTAGGTAGCTAGAGAAAAGTAAAGGGCCCAAATCAGAGCCCTGGGGTACACCAGTATACTAATCTGAACTGATTATGTTCTACCCACTAGTTAGGAATGAAACCAACTGGTGGCTGCATTTGAGAGCCCCGCAGCAGTGAGTTTAGTAAGCAGCAGGAGGTGGGAGACTGTACTGAATGCCTTGGCTAGGTCAATAAAGATAGCAGAAGTGCTGAGGCCCTGGTCCATCCCAGTGTGTATGGAATCAGAGAGTCTCAGGAGGGAGGAAGTGGTAGAGTGGTGTTTGTGGAAACTGGATTGGAAAGGCATGAAGAAAGAGGTGGACTCAAGGTAGGAAGAGAGTTGGGATAGAACTAAGCATTCCTGTAGCTTGGCAAGGATGGGGAGCAGAGAAATAGGCCAGCAGTTTCCAAGGGAGGAGGTATAACCTCCTTTAGCAAGGGGAATAACAGTGGCATGTTTCCAGAGAGACGGGACAGAAGCAAAAGTGAAAGACAGATTTAGTAAAGATGCAAGGGGAGTAGGAAGAGCAGAGAGGTAAATGATTCTGGAGTCGAGACCAGAGGGGCACTTACCCTTAGTGGGGTTTAGGGCCAGAAGAGTATTTAGAGCATCAGATGGGGATATAGGACAGAAGGAGAAAGAGGAGGATGAGGGGGAAATCGAAAGAGAGGGATCAAGGGGAGAGGCTAGACCTGGGAAGGGAGGGAGAGTGGAAAGAAGTGAGGAGGCACAAGAGGCAAAAAACCTGTGGGGACAGCTAGGGAGACATCACCCACTTTCAGAACAGGAGGAGGGGGATGGGAAGCAGGGGAGAACAAAGAGTGAACCACCTTCCAGAATTTAGATGGGTGGTTGATATTAGACTTGAATGTGGCTGAGAAGTATTCAGCTTTGGCCAGTCTAGTCTGGCTGGCAGTATAGCCTTGAGGTTAGAGGAATGAGGTGTGAACGAGCTTGATACATCCAGCAGACCAGACCTGAGTTTGATTCTCACAACCTCCATTTGCATAATGTGTGACTCTGAGCAAGTCACTTAACCGCCCAGTGCTCCCAGGTCGCCCCTGAAAACAGGCACTTGTGCCTAGTGGGCCTTACCCGGTTACCAAAGACTAAAATAAAAATGAAAAATAGTTGCCCTAGTGCAAGCATTTCTGAGAGTGTGGTGCTTTTGGAGGGCTATAGGGGAGCCAGTTTGTGCAATTTCCATGCCTGATTCCTGACACATAGACATGCAAAAAGTTCAGCTGAGACCCAAGGGAGGTGAGAGCCACGCACTCGAGTACGTCTCAGGGGGGCATAGTGATCCCAGATAGCGAGTAACTTGGAAGTAAAATATTCCAGGGCAGAATCAATGGAAGAAGACAGGGAGATGGGGAACCAATCAGTGTTAGATAGGTCATTTAGAACAGGGGTTAGATCCAAGGATTTATATGAGTGGATCAGTAATATTTTTGGGGGGCTTTTGAGCGATGGATTTTGTGAACAGCATAAACTAGGTGATGACTGCTTAGGGCGACAGGTAGTATGCCAGTAGCAATTATGCAATGTGGGTGGGAGGTGAGAACCCAGTCAATTAAGGAATGATTTAGGAATTTGGAGTTTAGACGGGTGGGTTCCTTTATTAACTGGGTTAGGTTAAGTGAGGCAATTTCATTTTGAGTTTTATTTTGAGTGGGTGAAAGCCAGTTCATGTTAAAATCACCCAGTATATACAGTTCACCTGAAGAGGAGTAAGACAGTATATTAAAGAGCAGGGTTGTTATAGAGGAAGGAGAAAAATTAGGGCACCAGTAAATCCCAGGAACAAAAATGGATAGGGAGCAAGGGAGGGAAACCTTTATCAGAAGTAATTCATAGGTCTTTGGGAGGGATGTTGTGAGTATTGGGGTGAATTGGATGGAGGAGACGATATACGTAGCAATGCCACCTCCTCTGGTTCTGCGGTCCTGGCAGAGGAGGTAGCAATCTGGTATAGAGACACTTGCATCAGAAATACAGGATTTTAGCCATGATTCAGTAATGATTAGAATGTCAGGAGAGAGGTCTAAGGCTAATGGCTGCAGTAAAGTAAGTTTAGGGAGGAGGCTCTTGATATTTACATGGGTTAATTTCAGCCTGCAAGGAATTTGGGAGTACAGGGAGAAGACGGGGCCAGGATTACATTCGATATCCCCTGCTAACAGGAGGAAAAAAATAATGAGGAGCTGGAAAGTGTAAGAAGAAAACTTCCTGAGTGAAGATCGGGGAGGGTGTGAAAAACAAGAGTGGAAAGAGGGGGATGAGAGCTTAAAAGCAAGCAAGCTAGCATGGAAACAGGGGAACAGGATAGATGGGCTGGGAGGCCAGGAGTTGTGGGTCCTGAGGAAAGAAACCAGAGGGGAGGTAAGGGAGGAAGTGAGCGATAGTAAGGAATCAGGGAGGAGGGGGGAGTGTAGAGGAAGGATAGGAGGGGGAAATAAAGGGGAGAAGGGATGATAAGGTGAAGAGGAGGGGGAGCAACCAAAATGATTTAAGAAGCATGACTTGGGTGGGAGCAGGAGTAGACACAGAGAAGACAGAGTGGTAACTTTACAGAAATTACAAGGAATTAGTAGAATTAAATAGATTACACTTAACTAATACTTAGGTGGAAATAGTTGGGGGTGAAGACAAAAGGAGTGAAAGAGAATAGGAAATGTGTGGGGAAAAAAAGAGTCAGAATAGACTCAGAGCATACTGCACAGAGGAGAAAGCCAGACAGAGCACTGATAGAAAGGAGGCAAAAAAATACAGCAGGGCACTTAGAAGATGTATACTGGGACAGAACAAGTAAAGTAGGAGCAGGGATGCAGGAGCAGATATAAACTGCCACACTCCTAGTGGTAGGATATTATAAAGAACTGGTGGAAAAGTGTGGTGATAGTTTTGGAGCATGCCTGGGTGCCTGGATGGATAAAATGGCAATTAGCAGGGTGAAACTCCTGCTGGAATGTAAGGCCTAGAGGACCACAGCGGCTATCACAAGAAGGTTTGGGCACCAAGGGTCAATGGTTCAAAACCCACACAGGGATAATGCTGGGTATAACTGAGAGAGTGTAGGAATCACAGGAGCTGGGGGAAGGGATGGGAAATTAACACAATAGGTATTATAGTAGGCAGAGGGTAAGCTAAAATATTACAACATGTAATGTGGAGCAGCAGTGCCCCCTACTGAACAGCCATAAAACCTGCCAATGGAAAACAAGGGTGATTGGTTAAAAACGTGAACATGTGACTAAGTCACCTGAGGTGGAGCTGCCTATAAGGCAAATGCTCACCTAGGGTGGCAAATGCTCACCTAGTGTGGGTGGGTGAGGCAGCCACCACAGTAGCGGTGGTGGGCTAACACAGTTCCCCAGTCTCTACCTGCAGAAGACATGCAGGCACCACTGCTGCTGTTCGTGTGGGAGGGCTGCAAACAGACCCTTGCTGCCTTGCTTGCTGGAAAAGGGGACCGGAAGCGGAGTTGACTCTGAGAACTGCCTGAAACAAGAGGAGGTACAGAAATTAAAATGGCTCCCTGGGTGGGAGAACTGACAGCAAAGGGGGTGGAAATAGGGCTGCTGATAACCAGGGAGCACAGGGATGTCAATACAGGCACAGGCGACTCAGAAACCGTGCAAACTACCAGCTGAATATGCCCTAAACAGTTCATACAACACCCCAATCCCCTCATACTGTGCAACACAGCACCCCAAATCCTTTAAAGCACAGGACTGCACAAAGGCCATGGCACCAGGCTGCACTTCCCGGTCTTAAGGCACCTTTCCGATCAGCACAGATTCATCGGGCACAACGGTGTAAATAGAGGCTGCCAGAAACTATCAGTGGCATGCCTCCGATCACTGAACTTACACAAATACTAGTCTTTTTATACAGTTCCCCTGTCTCTACCTGCAGAAGACATGCAGGCACCACTACTGCTGTTCATGTGGGAGGGCTGCAAACAGACCTTCGCTGAGTTGCTTGCTGGGGAAGGATCAGGAGTGGAGTCGAATCTGAGAACTGCCTGCAGAAGACATGCAGGCACCCCTGCTGCTGTTCGTGTGGGATGGCTGCAAACAGACCAGTCAGGGTTTAAGTCCTTACAGTGCTGTTAAGCTTTAGGATCATATTCAGCAATTTTATATTCCAAGCAGAAGGTTTTAGGTTCAACACCTATGATTCGACTAGTAGGACACAGCTCAGTGGTAGAGCAACAGCCATAAAAAGATGATCCTGTTTAGTTTCATCACTTAGGTTTTTTTCAGCAAATTATAGTGCAATATTTCTCTCTGTGAAAAAGAGGGCCTTCGTTCAAATCACAACCTTAGGTTGGTCTCAAATGTAGTGTAATGGTAGCATTTAAAATGCAAACCTGTGTTTCCCTTTTAGTTCAATGATAAAATAACTGTTTTATAATCAGTTGATCACAGTTCAATTCTGTAATGGGGCACCAATGTTTTTGAAACAAAGACATAATGAAACTCGATGCTGGAATGTGATTTTGTTCCATCACCTGAAACTAGTAAAACTTCCTTCATACCTGCTGTACAATACTCGTTTGTGCTATGTATTACATGGTCTGTTTTCTATTCATAATTCTCAAAAGGCAACAATGCAAAAAATAATTACAGTAAAACTCATGGTTTCTAGACATCTGAGTCAGATTGTTACAATGTAACACATTGATACTTAGTTTTTTTTCTATATAGGTTTTTATCCTCCTGGCAGGTATGGGTGGCTGGCTCAGCCCTGTCCCATTGTCCGTGGCAGTCCTGTGTCTCCTCCGTTCTCGGGGGACTTATATCCCCCACGGATCACCCCCCATGGTGTGGCAGGGAAGGGAAGGACGTCCTCCTGTCCCAGGGTGTAGGTATAAAAGATAGACATTTTGTATAAGGTACAACGCTCTTGATGCATGACTTTTTTTTTAAATGGAATTTATTTTATTGTTTTCATAAATACAATAACAAAAACATAACAACACAGAACAGTACAAAAGAAACAAAGTCCATCCTCACCCCATCCAACAGAGTGAAGTGGATCAATACAACAAAGAACATACAATAAACTGTGTACAGTACAAATAAGGGACATACATCATGGGTCAAAAAGATAAGTAATAAACTGTAGTTACAGAAATAAAGGAATACAGAGTGAATAACCGGGTTGGTGCTGCTCCATGACTAAGTTAAATCATTTATAAGGTGTGCAATTTGTTCCATTTTCTATCATATGACTTGGATCTGTTGTGAACTCTAGCTATCATTTTTTTGAGATGAAGATTAAACAGTAGTTCATGCAGTCATTCCTGATATGAAATAGGCTATTGATGCTGGAGAACTATATGTTTAATTGATAAAGAGATCACTGCAATATAATATCGCCTTTCTTTCACGGTAATCCCTCTGTAGTCACCTATAATGCAATTTTCAGGGGTAAAAGCCACATCTAATCCTAAGAGTGGGTCTCCTCATGATTTAGTCATGTCCCATAAATGTTTAACTGCCCTACACTCCCCAAAAGTGTGAAGTAAGGCACTCTCCATTTGATCACATTTACTACAGTAAGATGAACTTAATTGACCCATCTTAACTAATTTTTGGGGTGTAAAGGTTGTTCAAAATATGGAACGGGATAAGATGTAGTTCATCAATGCTGGTATAAGTATATACCCCATATCTTAGTCCAATTAAAACAGTGATAAGGGAAGACCCTATTCCAATAATAACAGTCCCCATTAATGTTGAGGTATATTTTAGCATGTACTAAACTGTATAGTTGTGACACTGCATGTGGCTGAGAGGCCATTTCTATGGCTAATTGCAAGAACTCCTACTGATTAATATTCCAAGCTGGAGAGCCCAACTGTGCCAAAAATATATGCTTGAGCTGAAATAATTTGAAAACAGACTTATACTGTAAACAATATAACTGAATAATGTCGATGTATGGTTTAAATTTTTCATCTTGTAGCAAAGTGCACACAGTGGCTGTTTCAAGCTGAGGTAGCCATTCCTTGTTGAGCACTGTACCCCGTACCTTAAAATTACAGTTACTAAAAAGCGACTGGGAAATATCCTTGGTGTAATTGTATTTCAGAAGTCTGCCTAGCTGTGCATGAACTTTAAGGGAACTGTCTAGCACTGAGTCTTGGAGATCTTTTGGTAGTACCTTTGGGGTAGAGAAAGAGCATGGCAGAGGCAGAGAAACCCAAATTCTTAATTTGCTCTCTCTATATCAAGCCAGATTGGGACATAAGAAGATCCTACATCACTGGCCTCCTTCATAGGCCATCTAAAATATTTACTGGCATGGTTAAAAGTGTGAGAGATGGAGGCCACCTAGTATCTTAGGAACTAACTTATTATAAGCTCTTCTTGGTGGCTTACACATCCAAACAAAGTCAGAGACCATTGTATGGACTTTCTTAAACCATGATAAAAGGTAAATAAATGGTAAGCATATTAAGAGGGTAAAACAAATGAAGAATATTCATCTTAACTATTTTTATCCTTGCCCATAGCATCAGGAGAAGGGACTTCCACCTGTCCAAATCTTGCTTAATGATAACCACTAGGTCCTCTAGATTAACTGTTTAAATTGGGCCAAACTTCTAGTTAACTGAATACCTAGATATTTAAGTTGTTTTTGGGCACAAGTCAGTCACAGGGCTGTAATATCTGCCTTAAAGATGCCTACATTTAATGGTAAAACCAACACCTTATCTATGTTAAGGCGGTAGTTAGAAAATTGACCATATTCCTTAATAGTAGCCAAAGCAGCCAGTATAGAGTTGTTAGGATAGGTGACATGCAAACGTATATCACCCGTGTACATGGACAGCTGCAGTTGTTTAGTTCACATGGTCACACCTGTAAAAAGGGGTTTTTTTTCAATTTGTATAAGAGGCTTTCCAAGTATAAATTAAACAATAAGTGGGATAGGGAGCACCCTTATCTAGTTCCGGAAAACAACACAAATGGTGAGGAAGAAACACCATTACAATAAATTGTGGCACTAGGACAAGAATACAAAATTTGAATCCATTGAATGAACTCTGAGTGAAAACCAAATTTCTCTAGAGTGATGAATAAAAAAGTCTAATTAACCCTGTCAAATGTTGTCTCCATATCCAGAGAAACCAGGGCCACAGGAATCCTGGGGTCTCTGGAAGTGGAGAATATACTAGCCAGTTTACATAAATGATTGACTGAGGATCAGGTTGTCATAAAGCCAACTTGTTCATGGCAGATTAAGTCTGGCCATATCTTGTTGATCTATGCGGCTAAAAGTTTAGCCAATATTTTAATTTCATAATTCATTAATGAAATTGGACAATAATTAGTAACTTTATTGGGGGGAGTTACCTGGTTTGGGCAATAATACAATCATAGCTTCTAGTAAAGTACTATCTGACAACTTGTGGATATAAATGTCACTAAAGAGCTGATGCACTAGAGGGGTTAATTCACTTGCAAATGTTTTAGAGAAATTAGCCGTGAAGCCATCAGGCCCTGGAACTTCATCAGATAACAAAGCTGAAATTGCTTCTAAAATTTCCTGCTGTGATAAGGGCCTCATCAAATCAGCCTGTTGTTCAGATGACACGGTAGGGAGAGCTGTTCCAGCTAGATAGTCCTGTATTTCCCAAAGGGATGGTGGATTAGACATGGGTCTGTAAAGAGAGCTATAAAACATTTCAAATTCTCTTGTACTATCCCTAGGGGAAGTTTTTATTTATTTATTTATTGATAACTGGGTAAGTGCACTAGACACAAAAGTGACTATTTTCAGGCACGACCTGGGAGGTTAACAACACAGAGAGATACAGTCACAAAGCATACAGTGTCAGGAGATATACAATACATCACACCGAGAAAGTGAGACAAGGTATTGCAAATATTGGTACAAGGCACATACGGTATAAATCATACAAATGGAGATAAGTGCTCATATGAAGACTGATGTAATAATATCACAATATTTGATACATGCAAGAAAGCAAATATAACAACATGGTAAAGTTACATTCAACTAAGACTGAAAAGGATGTTAATGTTAGGATGCAGGGAGAGAGGTAAGGGAGGCTGAAAATGACAGGGTGTATAGATAACAGGGCAGTCAGGACAGGGGGAGTCAAGGTCTATGGAGGGTTGAAGCAGGTACAATTGGAGCAAGCGGTGAAGAGGGAGCGGTGCCTCTTCTTAAAATTGCATGGTTAGGGGCAAAGCGTACATCCAGGAGCAACGAGTTCCAGTAGGAGGGGCCTATGAGCGAGAAGCCAGATTTCCCTTTGGTTGTTCTACATCTGGGGATGCAGAGCAAGGAAAAGTCAGTTGATTGGAGACTGTAGGATATGGGCTGAGGGGTTAGCAGGGAGGCTAGATAGGTGGGTGAACTTGACCACAGTACACTATCCAGAAGGTTCCCAAGGGATAGGAGATGGTGTGCCATGGGGGATGGCCACTTTAGGTCACAGTACAGCAGGCAGTGATGCTTTAATCTAGAGGATGCGGAGGCGTAACAGCATATGTTGTTATAGGTTGTGTCCCACCTATGAAGAGTAGCCTTAGAAGCATTAGTACAGATTGCGGAACCATAAGAAAGTGAGGGAAGCAGGATTCCTTGAGCAATGGCTGTCCTAGTGGTGGGGTGAAATATGAAAACGTTCCTTGAAGCTAAGCCGAGTTTGCATTACAGCCTTACAAATGGAGGTAACGTAGGCGTCAAAGGTGAGGGATTCATCAAGTAAGACACCTAGATATTTAAAAGAGGTTTCCATCTCCAATGGGGAACCGTCAGCCCAGGTGACCTGGAAAATTTTACGGCACAGTTTTAGTTTTATAGGGGATCCAAAGAGCATGGCTTTAGTCTTTCCAATGTTGACAACGAGCTTATTTTTGGTGATCCAGGATTGAATATTTTGTAGATCCATAGAGAGCTTATGATTAATAGAGTGAGCATTGTCTGAGCTAGTATAGAGTATGAGGTCATCAGCATATAGCAATGATGAACAAGAGGAAATGCTTTGAGGAATGTTGTTGATGAAAATCGAGAAGAGGAGGGAGCCGAGGATAAATCCTTGAGGAACACCAACATTGATGGCTGCTTTTTCTGAGGTGGCTGAGTTGAATTTCACAGTTTGGCATCTGCTTGAGAGGTAGCTGTGGAACCAGTTCACAACTCCAGTCGAGAAACCTAGGGAGCGGAGGTTGGTAAACAGAAGCTTTTGTCAGATCGATAAATACTGCACCAGTTTGTTGACCCTGATCCATGGCTTGAATAGCGTCATTTGTCAGCTGAAGTAGAGCAGTTTGAGTACTGTGGCCTTTTCTAAAGCAGTGTTGATTTGAGTGGAGAAGGTTATACTTAGTAAGGTGTTCAGAGATCTGCACTGAGATGAGCTTCTCTAGGATTTTATTTAATATTGACAGTATAGCTATTGGTCTGTAGTTGGCTATATCTTTTTGTCACCTTTTTTGAACACTGGCGTGACTTTAGCCAGTTTCCATACCTCAGGCCCTATGCCTTCACTTAGTGACAAATTTAGTATACTGGACAGAGGTCCTGTGATGAAAGGAGCTGCAAGCTTTAAGAGTTTAGGTTCGGGGCAGTCTGATCCAACAGCAGTACTGTCTGATATGGAATTTAGATGTTTAAGGACATTGTTCTTCGATATAGCTTTAAAAAAGAAGGTAGGCATCATTGGGATGTTATTTGGGTTGAGGGAACCAGGTAATAAGTTATCAGAAGAGAAGGCATTTGTGTAGCTCAAGAGGTCGGAGAAGTGAGAATTAAAAGCGTTGGCAATTGTGTTCGGGTCATTACAGTGGACACCGTTCAGTATCATGTCATTATTTAGCCGGGTTTGCTTAGAGCCGAGGAAGGTCTTAACATGAGACCAAAACTTTTTTGGGTCACCGGCAGCATCCAGCAGAAGGCCTTTACAGTACTGGCTTTTTGCAAGTCTTATTTGTGTTTTGCATTTAGATCGCTGTTCTTTATAGTTATTAAAATCAGCAGAGAGACCAGAAATTTTAAACTTTTCCCAGCATTTGTCTCTGTTTTTGAGGGCTGTAAGGAGGTCTTTGAGCAGCCATCTGGTTTGTTTACCACAAACGTGCCGAGTGACAACTGGGATGTGTTTATCTTGCAGGGGTACAAACATGCTCAAGAAGGCATGAAAGGCAGCATCAGTACTTGCGGATTGAAAGACAGGGGACCAGTCAGTGTGAGACACATCATATAGGAAAGGAGCCTGATTTAAGTTTGCATAATTTCTGAAGCATATATAGTTATGGGGGGACGTGGAGGTAATGGATGTCCCCCATATGCAGAAAATTGGGGAGTGATCACTAATATTATCCGGCAACATGCCTGTTTTTATAATTCTGTCCACGCGATTTGTTAGGACCCAATCAATAAGGGTGCTGGTGTCAGTATTGACTGATACTCTTGTATAGTCAGTAATGATTTGGTGCAGGTTGTAACTCTACGCCAGGGATAGAAGGGTATCCTGAGATTTTCCTAGCCAGTTTAAATTTGTCACCAAGAATGAAGAGTTCATTCTTCCTGGCATATGCAGCCGTATGATCCAGCAAATCCGCTAGGCCTTTTATTCCACTATTGGGTGGATTGTAGGCACTTACAATATGGAGTTTTTTGTCTCCCAACCTGAGTATGGCATGGATGTATTCACACAAGGATTGATTTTTGTCAGTTGATATGGCCATGTTTAGATTGTTTTTGTAATAGATCGCGACACCCCCTCCACGTTTAGGAGGTGGTCTGTCACACCTGAGAAGATTGTAGTTTGGCAGCAGGCAAAATGTATCTGGGATAGAGGGTTTTAGCCATGTCTCAGATAGACAGAGCACATCAGGATGGTGGTTAACCATCCAAGCTTCCAGGTCTGCATAATTTCAGAGAAGACTCCTAATATTTAGGTGGACTATGTGAAGTCCTTTCATATAATTACCAGAGCAGTTTGAGGATGATGTACCTCAGATCTAATACTTGATATAATATGGGAGGCCTCGTGTTTCCGAAGATGCAAAGCCATAAGGCACCCAGTCTTCTTACCTTGATCAATATATGTAGAATGGTTTTTAAAAATAGAATATTTGTCTTTCTCCCATAGCAGCTCAGCATATCTATCCCTAAGAAGGGTCAGTTCAAGTCTAAGCTCTCCTGAAGAACATGGGGTAAGCTGATGTTCTGCACCCCTAATATGATTTAAGAGTTCAGCCGATGTCATGTCCCTTTGTTTTTTTCCATTTGGTAGCTAGCCGAATAAATTCTCCTCTTATGAAACACTTAAAAACACCCCATTCTGTGTCACCCCTTTTGACGTTGCCTGACTTGTGAAGGACGAACACCACAATCTGGTCCTTGATCCTAGTAACAATGTATTCATCTTTCAGCAATTGATTATTAAGCTTCCATATTTTATCTTTATCTGTCCCCGACACAAAGCTGTGTTGTAACCATACCAGGGAGTGATCCAAAAAGACTATTCCACAAGTATGTAAACCAGGCAAGGCACTTTGGCTAATCATAATGTAATCCACTCTGGAAAAGGTACCATGGGCTGTTGAATAATACATGTATTCTTTTGACAAGGGTCATACAACCCCAGTGAACCAACCATGACCCTTAGGGTGTGTTGCCCTAGTGTTAAGCCAGTGTGTGTCCTACCTGTTCTATCTAAATCCTGGGTAAAGAAAATATTCCGGTCGCCTCCTGTTACAATAGGAGAAGAAAGAAAAGGAGCCAGAGTCACAGCAAGTTTAATAAAAAATAAAGGTGACTCCACATTAGGCCCATACATACTACCCAAAACAATTTTAGTATGGTCTAGTTGCCCTTTTACAAAAAGGTATCTACCTTCTAGATCTTTGAGACTCTGAGTTAATTTAAAATGTGTGCTTTTATGGATCAGGATGGCTACCCCATTTTTTCGGGTGTTATCACCAGCAGCAAATACTTGATCAATGTTTTCTCTATGAAAAAGGTTACCCTCAGATGCTAACAGGTGAATTTCTTGAAGGAAAATATTATTACACTTTAAGTGTCTCGGATGTTTAATAATTTGATATCTTTAACTTTGGAGCAACCATCTTTTACATTCCAAGAGGCAGACATGGTGTTGTTAGTCATTTAAACCATCAAAACCTTCAATATATAACTGATGTCCCGTAAACCATGCAATGTTCATAGTAGTCAACAGTAGTCACTTCACCTTCCCCATTCTCCCACCCACAACAACCATCCAACAGAACAAACACTAAATTTCAACCAAAACAACCAGATATAACAATACACAGACAATTAAAAAAACTCCAACCCACCCCTCCACCTTATAAGCTAGAACAAAATCCCCAACACGCCCCCGGTCCCAGGGACCACACCTCTAACAAGTGTAGGTCTGTGGTGATCTCAAACTCAGCTACACCCATCCTGCCCATGCCCCATAACCAACCAAAATAAAGATGTAGTCCCGTGAATATTCAGAAAAAAGGAAGAAAACCAGTAAGATAATCCATAGTTGTCCAGCCCAAGTCAGCCCTCCGAACAGCTGGCACTATGAGGAGCTGCCATCAATAAAGAAACATTTATAAAAATATGCAGAGTAGCTATAGCTGTACTACCTAGCATCCTTAAATGAGAAAATTCCATTTGCTTTGCATCAATAATAAACTAAGCAAAACAATGTAAATGATGAAGTTAAAAGCCAAAATTGACTGTTACTGCAGCAGGACCATGACAATCCCACTAGTTCTCATATCAGATGAACAAAGGCCAGTTAAGAAGACAGAATGAGAAAACAAACTCCAAAAGCAACTCATAGCCTGTTTACAACCGGCCAATATATGCAAATAAAGGGAGAAGACACTACGGGTTATTGCATAACAGAAAAAAAAGAGGGTGAACTCTACCCCAGGAAAACCTAACTCTTGCCACTTGTCATCCACTTAAAATATACAACCTGCATTGTGCCAACTGCAGAAACAGAGAGCCCATAGCCATAAACTGGACCCCATGTGTAAAAAAAGGACTAACAGAAAGATCCCAGATGTCAAGGATAATACTCCAATCTCAATCGAAAAATAGAAATCACCCATAGCAGGTATGAGATTGGTAAGCCCGAATAAAGAAAACACTGGGCAAATGAAAGCCTTTAGATCACATAGCTCTCAAACCATGTAAACCAGGTAAAATTCAGAGCTAGTGTTAACCATGCTTAAAATGACTGGGACCCAAGCAGACAGGCCGGTGATGGCTTATTCGATAGCTCCTGGCACTCCGACGATTTTCCCCCGTATCTGATGAACGAAGGCCAGGGAGAAAAGTAAGAAAAATAAAATGAGTCCCCAATAACCACACATAGCACCAGGCCACAGTATGCAAATGAAAAAAGAAGACTCTACAGACTACAACATAACCGGATAACAGAAAGGGAGAAATTCCACCAATGGAGCCTGAATCTTTGCTGCATGTGAGCCACTTAAAATAAAACAACACATGTTGTACCGGCTGAGAAAACAGAAAATCCATATCTGTAAACCAGACCCCCATACATATTAAATGAACTTATAACATGGGCTTCAGAAACTGAGGTGCCTGATTGATACAGACCAATCAGGTGACCATTGATTAATCCATGATATACGCACAGCAAGTAGTGAAAGGGCCGCCCTGAGTGATCAGTGAGTGGATCAGATCTTGTTTTTGTGCCAAAACCTGCAGTCTGAACAGCAGCCATTACCTTCCTTGCTAACAGAGCAAGAGCTGAAGCCTGTCATCTATGGCTGCACTATTCAATGCGTCTCACTGTGTGGATCTGTACCAATCAGGTACCTCAGCTTCTGAAGCCCATAAGATGGTGTTTGTGCTGCAGTTCCCATTGTAGATGCATGACAAGGAGTTCAGGAGCACAAGTAGACAATTGCAGCACTGTTCTGTGTCTCGTTGTCTGTCTGCCCATCCACCCACCCTGTGGACCTCTGGGAACCGAGTGCACAGTGTCATGCGTGTGTCGGTGTCCCTCTGTCGCTTGACTTCAAGACAACATGCCATGGTGTGCAAACTGCTGCTCTCGCTCTCTCTCTCTCTCTCTCTCTCTCTCTCAATTGACAGTCAGGATGAATTGCGAGCTACAAAATGGAGAGAGAGCAGCTGTCAGCGGCAATCTCGCCGTCTCCTCTCCCTGCCCTCCAACACCGGTCTCCCTGAAATAAGCAGCGTGCGACCCCTTCAACAAGATGCTGAGAGACAGAGAGACAGACAGCTGTCATATCCTTGTGTCTCTCTCTTCTGGTTGTGAGGTCCGTGAACACTTTGTCCATGACCTACAGTGACACAGAGACACACCAGCATGAGCAGGTACTCGAGGAGACAGAGATCTCCTGGCATGAGCAGTCGTGCAGCCTCCTGCCACTCCTGCTAATGTACTCCCTAAACCCAGTCTGTAACGCACCCCCGTAATTGTGCAGGCAGTCCCGCTGATGTACTCGGTGGCACACCAACAACCAGTGATCCCATAAGTCTGCACTGCTGGAAGAGAGAGAGAGAGAGCATCTGAGAACTTTTCTGCGGCACAGAGAACACCGGTCACCGGTCCTTTCTTTCCAGTTGTCTCCTCTCTCTCCACTGCTGTCTGGCCACCCACCCACCCCGTGGACCTCCAAGCACCGAGCAGCAAGTGTGATATTGCCATTTGGTAATGTTTCCTGGCAGTCAGCACACTATTGTCCCTCTTGAGCAACTGGCCCCCACCTGATGATCTCCGATGCCTGTCCATCAGGCATAATCCACAGACATACTCAGCATGAGACGATCAGGAGCAGCAGTGACGGAAAGTGAGTGTATCAGTGGTCAGTGTACAGTACATGAGCTGGTTGTGACAGAATGGGAAGGGGAGAAAACACACTGGGAGGTGAAACAGGGAATGCTGACAGGTAATGGGGCACACAGAGTGAGAACTGCAGAGAGGGACACAGAGGGAATGCAATGAGCAGTTTGTGACAGAACAGGAAGGGGATCAAACACAGTGGGAGGTTACTGAGCAGAAAATCTGTTTTTCTCGTTCTGTCACTGTGTGAGAGACCACTGGAGTACAGCAGTTCAGGGGGAGAGCAAGACACAGTGCCTGTGCTGTAAGAACTGCAGTCTGCCAGGGGGAGAGTTACAAGACACCATTTCATAGCTGTTGGCATGTATGTTATGAACACAAAATGTGAGAAATCATGCTAATACTGTTTTCTCACATTTCTACGCTCATAACATCACGTAAATGTACAGCGTTTGTGGTGGATTAACTGACATCTCGACAGGATACATGCACATGTCTTGTATTTAAACTGTTATACAGTAAAACAGTTTCTGTTCATTATTTTTGTTTGCTTCAAGAGCCCATATTATAAGTGCAATAACTCACTCCAGGGTGTGCGGTTATTGGGGATTAATCAACACTCTGAGTGCTGTGAGGACACTTGGCCCGCCGCCTTGTGCCTCACAACACACCCAAGGTGTTGATTAATTCCCAATAGCCACACACCCTGTCATGGGTTATTGCTTACTAATAAGAAAATCCCAGGTGTCAAAGAGAAACTCCAACCTTGATTGAAAAATAACAGTCCTCATAACAAATGTAAAATCAGTGAGATTGGGTAAAGAAAATAGTGAACAAATAAAACATTTATAAATCACACAGCTTGCATACATGCAATGAAAACTATCAAAAGGTAGTATAACTAGGGCTAAATGTAATAATTGAAAACAATCTAAGCATTCAAGTTAAAGCATTGAACCTCGTGCCTACTGTATAAACTGAATAAAGTCCAGTACTGTTATTAGCCTCATTTAAAAAGGTCAGGGAAGAAAGTGGCCACTCTGGTGGTGACTTGCTCAAGACTTCCAAAAGTTTTTGATGTCCCTTCATGCCAAATCTGTAGTTGGGCTGGGTACAAGAGCTTAAATCTGCTCTGAGTGGCTACTAGTTTGGAGATGATAGGACAAAAGGCAGCTCGCTTCTCCCTGATGGCCAGTGGAAGATCCTGTAAAATCCTCAGCTGATGACCTTTCCAAGTAACATCCCACAGCTCCTGGACCTTGCTCAAAATATGCTGCTTGTCCAAAAAGTTGAGTAATTTGAAGAGCAAAGAACGTAGCTCATCTCCTTCAGGCCGCATCGTTTGGAGTGCCTGTGTGCTTGTTCTATAATATAAGTTCATTGGCCTATGCAGCCAGTATAGTGTTATGCTTGTGCAACTGTGTTAGTTTGTTTTTCGACATTTGCACTCTCTATTCCAGAGGAATTACCACCGTGTAGGGGTACTAAGGCAAGGAATCCTCGAAGAGGGTTCCACCCCTAGAGGTGCAATGGGATGGTTCCTGTGGCTGAAGGTACTTTAGGAATCCCCCTAAGGAGAGAGTGCTGCTGCTGGAGGAGGAGGGGAGGATGGTGGGGCAAAGAAAAATGCTTCACAGTGAGGCTCAGAGGAACTGCTTATATAGCTCAGGAAGTGGGAGTGGCTGGCTGCTTGGCCACCGAACTACAGGCAAGCCTTGCATTTCACTGGCCTATGCAGCCAGTATAGTGTTATGCTTGTACAGATGTGTTAGTTTGGTTTTGGCCGTTCGCACTCTCTATTCCAGAGGAATTACCACCCTGTAGGGGAACGAAGGCAAGGAATCCTCAGGTTTTCCACCCTAGAGTTGCAACGGACGGTTCCTGTGGCTAAGAAGGCACCTTAGGAATCCTCCAAAATGTAGTATCATCCACAAAAAGAAGGCAACATGAAGCACATGAGCAAGCAGTAACTGTGACATAGGAGTAGTAACTGTAACGTAGTAGTGAGAAGTATAGGCAGTTTGATAATGCAATGAGATACTCAGTTGTCGTAATGACTGTCCAGGTCTGCATAGCATGATACCGATGGTTTTCTTTGAGAGTAGGGGATCCCCTAAGGAGAGAGGGAACGGCAAAGACATCCTCCACCTCCATCCAACAACGGAACCTACCTAAAGAAACTAAAGGAAACAACTAAGCTAAGTGTTATGACCTGAGGCAACGGAGGAGAGGAAAAAAAACCCTATGAGGAGGAAATCTCTGGGGATCCAAGGCCTAGGTCGCTTTCTCTCCAGGCTTGGGATAGTTTATTTAGTGACTGCTCTGCAGCTGCAATTTGAAAAACCCAATTAAAGGGAGGTGAAAAATATTCCAATTTGGAGGAAGGCTCTCTCACCAAACCTCTAGTGGGAACGCTGCGGAAGGTTGCGAGAAAACTCTGCAACAATATGTGCATCCAAGGCGCAGGAGGAGAGCAACAACTGCTGAGGCACTCACCTGGCCTACCTGCCCTAAATCAAACCAGGTGAACCAGAGGCAGTCATAGGGAGGATGCGGTGAAGGTGCCTCACTAGGGAAACACTATATAGTTGAACACTAGTGTAACCCCTAGGTGGCGCTATCCCAAGGGCTACTACCCCTGCCTGCGTAACTGCTAACAGGTTGAGGGGCCTAGGTCCAATGGCGAGTGCCACCACCCAGAGTTCAGGGTTTGCAGTAGTTAAATTAACTTGGTCACAGCCCTCTGGGACACTGTAACTCCCCCCTTTCATCCCACTAGTGGCCCCCACAATGCATCAGGAATATCTACACAATGTACACTTGTCCCCGGGACTGGTTCTGTTGACTGGACGCTGGGGACCCCCTGTAAAACAAGATGATACAGTGCAAAAGCCACAGTACAATACTTTAACATAAACGAATACCTCAGACAGTGTAACTTTGCTGAAACCAACAGATCTGATTTATTTAAGGAGCTGTAACAAGGAAGGGGGAATCAGGTTAATTAGGTTTAACACATTAATAATCACAGTACTGTGCGCATATTCAGAGTCCCAAATTGTCACTTTCACCGGGTACCCAGAATGGGGGGCTAGCCAGGACTGGTGCAGCTGGTTGGGGCTCTGTGATGGAAAAAACACTTGCACAGTAAACAATTGTAATCTGGAGCTGGATGGCTCAGTTCGTGAAGAAATGAAGAACGACAATTAGATGACACACTTGCAATTCGATAAACAGATGGCAGGGAGCTACCCTGCTTGTACTCACAAACTCAATGCTGAGAACTAGATGGAAGGCAGATTGTCCTGGATTGCCAGGAGGAGCAGAACATGAGGATAAGGCCCTTGTGACTGGAACCCACTGCAGTTTATAGCAAATGGAATATAGTCCAGATTAAGCTGGGTTTACTTTCAGCTTCATGCACTCAATTCAATGTACAGGGGATTTGAAACGCGATCCCCCACAAGCACTACACAGATTTACATGTAAAAGGAAAGTACTATAGCAGGCAGGCTGCTTCTCGATCCCGACCGCAATTACTGCACGATACCCGGGAAAACACACAGCAGCTTCAGTTCCTGACAGACCAAGCGCGATTCAGCAATTTCTCCAGTCTTCTACAGGGTGAGCCTGGTTTCTACTCTTCAGATCTCCTTTCTTCTCCTACAGGTCGGATTCAGTCCGAACGGGTGCTTGCACAGGCTGCAGACCGAAACTCAGGGCCTTACATGCGCTTCCCATGCGAAACTATACAGCGCAGAAGCTCATAGCTCCTTCTCTCTTCACTGTCTCAACTCATCTGATCTTTCCAGTAGACAGAGCCGGGCATTTCCTTTGAGTTTCTCCCAGTTCAGTTGGCTGGTTTGGCTGTCACTCACAATCAGACTCCCCCTGTTGGTACAAAAAGGCGCCGGAGTCCAAACTACAATTCCCAGAGTCATCTGCCATACAGTCCCATTGTGGCTGGCTCAACTTAAGAGACCAAGTTCTGATTTGCCAGCAGCAGGCTCCATTTTAAAGGTCCCCCACACTGATTGGTCCAGTTCAGCAGTTCAGTTCCAACAGAGGGGAAACACACACAGAGTCCCAGCTGCAATAAAACAGGTTAGATAAACTGCAATCTCACAAATGCTGCTAAATGATTACAGGCAAACAGTTACAACTTTCAGATGAGCTCCCTTTGCACTCTTAGCAACTGCAAAAACGGAGCGAATTGGCAGCAGTTTGGGCGGGATTCGGGCATTAGAACACACAGTCCCCCCTCCTCAATTAATTATGGCCACAAGCAGGGAGCTGTTAAAGAGATAGTACCAGAGGCTGTAAAAGCACTCACACTCAAGCAGCTTAAACGCTGAACACCTCCTGACTTGGAGCATTCAACCAAGCTCCTGGAAAACTTCTGGGAACCCCCATTTGCAGGGCAGTTACACCAGAGCCAAAGAAGATCGTCATAACTACCCTTCACCACTAGTCTTAAATTCTACACCAGGAGCTGCTGTCGCGTAGCAGGCAGCTAAAGCCAAGCCTGGGGCGAGGACATTCTCAGCTATGGGCCAGGTGAGAAGGATCCTGCCCCAAGTTGGACATGCTCGAGATGCGGACTAAAGCAGAGCGAGACTGTTGGCTGCAGGAACCCTGCGCCAAAACAGAATGGCTGGCATGCCCCAGAAATTGATTGAGAGCTGAAAAGCTGGTGAGCTGAATGAGCACGGTGTGCTGCGATCATAATGAGCATTGAGTGCTGAGACCTTGCAAGATCGAATGCAGATTGAGAGTGCAGCAGAATCCCAGGCTGAAGCCGAGGGGATGGCAGCAGGCATGAAGCAATGGTTTGCGCAAGCAAGGAGCAACGGTTGCATAAGCAAGTGTGTACCTGATAGGTCAGTAAGCAGTAGTAATGATAGGTGGACCTGCATTACATACTGTATGGCAATAAACAGCACTGAATTGGGGCAAGCCAGTCAGACAGTTCAAAGCCAAATCAAGGTGACAAACTCTGAGGATTTTCGGCAGTGAAGACAGGATTTAGAACCAAATTAATTAGCCACAGAGGTCACGACCCCTCAAACACCTCCCAGTCCCCGCCATAGGACAAACAAGGAAGTGTTGGAAGGGCCGAGAACCACATGCAGATTTAAAGCTAATTTAATAGCCTCAGCAGGAGCGTCAGCTAACCTCAGAGTAACACAATGTGCAATAGCAATGGGAGTAAACAAGCAGTAGCAGGAAGCAATTAGGCCTGTGCAGCAGTAGTGAAAACAAGCATTTGTCAATGCCGAATGTTTGCTTGCTGGCATTGGCATTGGTAGTGTAGATGTTACAGAGCTGCATAATAAGAATGGCAGTGAAGTATTGAACTGAAGCCAACCCCACCACCACCCTGCAGAGACTGACAGGCATTGGGGTGTGCCTTTGGGTCGTCAGGCATAACGGCCATGCCATTTCACCACACCCTACCCTGCAGACACTGACAAGTGTCACGGTGTGCCTTGGGGTCTTTGGCTCTGCGCACCCCATTCCATCAGGAAATATGGTGAGAATGGGTGCCGATAGGAGAATGGGGTGAACTTTGGGGCCAAAGACTCCAAGGTACACCTCGATGCCTCTCACTGGCTGTAGAGTGTGGAATGGTATGAGTATTACAGGTGAGAATCCCAAGTCACACCCCTGATGCCTGTCATTCTCTACAAGCTGGGGCGTTATGGTCGGAAACCCTAACGCCTCAGGCATTCGTTGATATTTTCACTCCAAATTTTCAACATGGTTTTTTTGTGACCCCCCCACCTCATGAACAGTGGCAATATCAGTTTGTTAGCCGAAAGCTGCTTTTGCACAGCGACTACAGCATTTAGCACCACAGGTGCAAAAACACATTCTGAACAGGGTGTGAAAAATGACAGCTGTACTGTTCATGGGGAGGTGTAAAAAATAGCAATGTTGAAAATCTGCAGTGAAAAATATTAAAAAAACTGGTGAAGTCCACAGCGTGCATAGAAACTGCAACGCACAACCGTAATGTAATTAGTTTGGGGATTTTTATAGCAGATTGTCAACACAGGCATTTTGTGACCTCTGATCATGAACAGTGTCACTGTGATTTTCTTTATCTGTCCCGAACAATGATTTCCCGCAGCGACCATGCATTTCTGCGCTGAAAGTGTGAAAACACATTTCGGCCATGTTGTGAAAAATGACAGCTGTACTGTTCATAAGGAAGTGTGAAAAAATGTGACTGGTGAAAATCTGGACTGAAAATATTACAAATTCATGAACTTATGAGGGTGTGTGGAAACTGCGAAATGCTCACTCGTAACATAGTCATTTTATGGACTTTTGTCACCAAATTTTCAACATAGCCATTTTAAGACCTGTGCTCATGAACAGTGTCACTGTGATTTTCTTAATCTGTCCCAAGCATTGCTTTCGCACACTGACTGCACCATTGTGCGCTACATGTGCGGAAACACATTTTGGGCGAGATGTGAAATGAAAGCTGTACTGCTCATAAGGAAGTGTAATAAAATGGCAATGTTGAATCTGGCATGCAAATATTAAAATTTGCACACTTGCGAGCGTGCGTGGGAACTGCACAATGTGCGCTCCTAAAACAGTCACTTCTGGTAATTTTTTCACCAAATTTTCAACATAGCCATTTTAAGACCTCTACTCATGAACAGCATCACTGTGATTTTCTTAATCTGTCCCAAACATTGATTGCGCGCACTCAGACTGCGCCATTGTGCACTACATGCAGGGAAACACATTTTGGGCAACATGTGAAAAATGACAGCTATACTGCTTATAAGGAGGTGTGGTAAAATGGCCATGTTGAAAATCTGGAGTGCAAATATTAAACATTTGCAAACTTACAGTATGCATAGGAACTGCATAGCATACGCTCTTAAAAGTCATTTTAGGAATTTTTTAAGCAAATTTTCAACACAGCCATTTTAAGACCTCTGCTTATGAACAGTGTCACTGTGATTTTCTTAATGTGTCCCATACATTGATTTCGCACACCGACTGCGCCATTGAGCGCTACATGGGTGGAAACACATTTTGGTTGAGATGTGAAAAATGACAGCTATACTGCTTATAAGGAGGTGTGGTAAAATGGCAATGTTGAAAATCTGGAGTGCAAATATTACAAATTCGTGAACTTACCAGGTGTGCGTGAACTGCTAGCATACTAGTCATTTTAGGAATTTTTCACCAAATTTGCAACATAGGCTTTTTGAGAGCCCACCTTATGAACACTGGCACTGTCATTTCATTAATTGGTCCCAAAAGGTGATTTTGTGCAGTGACTGCGAAATCGCCCTTTGGGGCAGATTAATGCCATGACAGTTCCAGAATTCATGAGGAGGGGTCTCAAAAACCCCATGTTGAAAGTTTGTTACCAAAATTCCAAAAAATGCCTGAGATATGCATTAAAGTTGAAAAAACCTTATTTATTGCATTATACAGCTTATTGGCATTTCCTCAGTTCGCGGTCGGCTTTGAAGAGTGCAGATGTGTTCCTGGTCCACTGAAGATCGTCACGCCGGCCTCCGGAGGTAAGTATGGGGTGAGGGGGGGTGTGGGGAGGTAGGATGTGCAGAGGGTTGGCGTGGGTGGGCAGGGAGACCACCAAGGGAACTTTTTTTGCTTTCAGGTTTTTTTTTTTAGGAAGACAAAATGGGATGTTTGCCACGCTGGGGTGGGCTCCCAGTGTGGCAGTTGGAAGGCTGTTTGGGGGGACCTGGGGCTGATGGGGACTGGGCCCCTATTCACCATAACAATTTGCCACGCTGGGGTGGGCTCCGCTGGCACCTGGAAAGCTTTTTGGGGCGTGGAGCCGATGTGGGATTAGGCAACCACGCTCGGCCATACAGTGTGTGCGTGGGGGGGAGTGCAAGAGCTGCATGAGCACGCAATATGTGTATGTGCGTGTGTGTGGAGGGGGGAGTGCTGCTCACTGAAGCGGAGCTCTCCCTTTCAACTATACGGCACTGCATTTTCAACTGCTGTCATAGACAGCTGCAGCGTTCATTGGAGAACTGCTGTCCCACCTGCAAACACACTGACTGAATTGGAAGATGGGTGTCACACCTCCAAAAACTCAGATGATGGCACTATATTTCTTGCACGTGCATGCAAGCAAACATAACAAATGAGTACACTGAGTTGTAACTGCAATAAATAAAATGATACATAATACTCTTAAAGCACTGTCCCAGGCAGTGCAATGAGACTGCTGTAATGAGGTAATTAGAATAAGCATGAGCGAGCTGTAGAGCTAGGTTGTAAAACTGAGTCAGGTGAAAGTAATACAGTATGCAGTATGCAACAAGAGGGGATAGGGATAAGGAAATGTACCAGCTTGCATCTAGAAAAGTCACCCGTATGGTGAGGGGAGCAAAGTCCAGTAAAGAGCAGCGGCTGGCACAGGGGATACATGGAGGGGAAAAGGGGTTCTTCCGGTACATTGGGGAGTGGAGAAAAACTAAGGGCCATCTCAGCAGATTGAGATCAGAAGGAGGGTGGGTGGAAGAGGCGAGGGACCAGGCAGAGGTATTTGACGAGTACTTTGCCTCTGTGTTCACTAGGGAGGGGGATGGGATATCTACAAAGCAAGGCACGAAGGGGATAGAAGTGTCAGTAAGTGGGATCAGGGGAGCAACAGAAATGGAGCAAGAGGGAGGGAGAGGTACCCCAGGGGTGTCACATCTGGGTAAGGATAAAAAGGCCAGTAAGGTGGAGGGGACGGATGATGCTATCTCCGCCAAAAGAGTGTGGTTAGCCCTCAAGGCCCTAAAGAAAGACAAATCTCCTGGGCCAGATGGCATTCATCCGAGAGTACTATGGGAATTGGTGGACATACTGGCTGCACCCCTGGCGGAGCTTTTCAGCAGGTCACTTGAGACAGGGAGGGTACCTAGGGATTGGCGAGAGGCACAAGTGGTACCAATCCATAAAGGGGGGTCGAGGGAAGTACCAGGTAACTATAGACCCATCAGTTTGACCTCGGTGGTGGGAAAATTAATGAAGAGTATACTAAAGGAATGATTGGGGATGTACTTGGAGGAGGTCTGGATAGTCGGCAACATGGGTTTGTGCCAGGTAGATCATGTCAAACCAATCTTGTGGAGTTCTATGAATGGGTAACATCAGAACTGGACAGGGGAAAGCCTGTGGATGTATTATTCTTGGACTTCAGCAAGGCGTTTGACTCTGTCCCCCACAATGGTCTGGTGGAGAAACTGACGGGGTTGGGAGTAGGTCCTGTGATGGTCAGATGGATTGAAAACTGGCTAGCTGGGCACACTCAGAGAGTAGTGATCTGTGGGGAGCTCTCAAACCCTAGAGAGGTTGGTAGTGGGGTACCGCAGGGCTCGGTCCTGGGTACGATCCTGTTTAATGCATACATATCGGACATCAGGGAGGGTATAGGGTGTGAAATGAGTCTCTTCGAGGATGACTCCAAGATGGGAGCAGTAGTTGAGGAGAAGAGGGGAGGTTGGCACTGCAAGGGGACCTGGACACCCTGGAAAGCTGGGCTCACACATGGAAATTAAATTTCAATATCACCAAGTGCAAGGTGTTGCATCTTGGTTGGGAAACCCTAAACACAGGTACACCCTGGGAGGGAGGCTTGGAGGCCTCAATAGGGGAAAAGACCTAGGGGTCATGGTGGATGCATGTATGAATAACTCTGGGCAGTGCAGGTGAGCAGCTAGCAAGGCAAACAGGATGTTGGGATGCATCGTGGGGGATCACCTCTAGGAACAAGGAAGTGATTCTGCTGCTGTACAATGGACTGGTTAGACCACACCTTGAGTACTGTGTACAGTACTGGAGACCACACTTGAAGAGGACATACAGCTCCTGGAGAGGGTACAGAGGAGGGCAACAAAGATGATACGAGGCTAGGGATTTGACGATGAGGACAGACTTGAGGAGCTCTGCCTGTTTTCATTGGAGGAGAGAGAGGAGAGACAGGGGGACATGATTGAGGTCTTCAAGTACCTCAAGGAATAAATAGGGTAAACATGGAGGGATCTTTAGACTAAAGCAGGGAGGTATCACCAGAGGGCATGGTTTGAAGTTGGAAGGTGGAAGGGTGAGGGGGGAAAAGAGGAGGAGGTTTTTCACTGAGAGGGTGGTGGACCCTTGGAATGCACTGCCTGGTGAGCTGGTTCAGAGATCCACAGTGGAGGGCTTCAAGAGAGGGTGGGACAGACACAGAAAGTGGATGTATCAGATGATGGCCTGTCCCAGGGGGGTGGGGATGGATGATAGGGGTTTCTGGAGCACAAGGGATGGGAGGGTCTCGGCACCCAACTAAGGAACTAAGGTTCGAGCAGACGCGATAGACCTTAAGGCCTAATCTGCTGGCACATAGTATGTTAGTATGCCATGGAACAGCTAGCTGAGCTGAAACACACAAATCAGGGTTTGCAGTTGCAGTGCAAGTGATTTGAGAGTTGTGAGTAACTGAAAGCAAGCAGTATGAGCTGTGAATAGCAGCAAGCTAGGAGCTGAGAAAAGCCACCCCCCAAAAGAAGGAAGCACATACAGCCGAAGGCAAAATACAAACCAAAAGCAGGAAAATAAATGCAGAAACCCTGCAGAGACAAGCAGGAGCGGGGGCTGGGGGGGCAGGCCCCAGCCAGGGAGGCCCACCAGCTCAGAGGACAAACCAGCAGAGCCTTCGGCTGCAAAGAAAAATGCTTCACAGTGAGGCTTAGAGGAACTGCTTATATAGCTCAGGAAATGGGAGTGGCTGGCTGGCTGGCTGCTTGGCCACTGAACTACAGGCAAGCCTTTCATTTGGGCCATTTGGAGAAGGCCCCCACCAATTTCTCACATAGGCACTGGACAAACAAAATGACATTCTGTCCTTCTGACCTCTCGGGAAGACCTATAATCACCAAATTGTTCCAGTGGCTGCGTTCCTCTAAGTCCTCCAGCCAAGCTTCCAGTTTGGCAATTTTCTGCCTAAGTGAACACAATTCTGAGGCCAGACAATTTCACCAAACCTCTGCAGATCTCACCCTGGCTTCCACGTCACCTACCTGACTTGTGAGGTCCTCTATGACCACTCTAATAGCTTTTATGTCCATTGAGAGGGAGACCTTGGTATCGTTTAGCGGCACAAACTCCATGATAAAGTGTTCCACTGTGAGAGCCTCTGCTAGAGAGGTGGGCTTTGCAGTGGTAATACCGTCTGACATAGAGAGCTTTGACCCGTGGTCTAGGCTCCGGAGTAGGCGGCAGGGTGTGATGCTGCATCAGGTTGAATGCTGATTAATGAGCTGTAGAAAATTAGGGAAGTGCAATTACAAAGCAGGGTACACAAAAAAGATATAATATTTGTCGATGTGAAGCGCAGAGTGGTAGGAAAGTGACCACACTAGCCTGACAGCATCATATGACTCCCCCTTGTTGCCTGATTTTATTCCATCAAGACTCCAAAAACAGGAAATCGTAAGAAAATAAAAATAAATTTAAGAAAAAAAATCATTGCATAGTGTTTAGCAGGATGCAATAGGATCACATTGCAAGGGTCCTTTTCTCATCTGTGCTTCAGATTGCTTTGAGGACATGAACACTGCTTGTAACATGGCATTAATAAGGTGCTTCTGATCCCGCGATCCGATAGGTGTAGGAGGGTCACGAGACGGCAACCGAAGCGGGCATTAACCCAGCTTATATGCCATGCCTGCTTCGGCAGTACCGCGACCAGCCAGACCCCCAGCCTAGCAGCACTGGGTCCTGTGGGGAAGGGAGAGGAGGAGCGGCGGTCCGGGAGCCCCACTAGCAGTCCGAGGTAGGAAAGGGAGACGGGGGGACGAGAACCCGTGGCACACTGTCGCATGACTCTGTAGCTGGGAAGGCTGACAGGTGGTACAAGACAGGGTGGTCTGCTTTTGTTTGGCAGGAGGGGCGGCGATGGAGAAGTGGGTGAATGAGGGAAGCATGGCAGCCAAAGAGTGCGACGATCTGGAGGCAGATGGAAGGGGGGAGAAGCAGGCGCGCACAGGAGGGATAGGTTACACAGCCCCACAGTGAGACTCCATGCAGGCAAGTGGTGTATCATCAGAGGAGCCTGAGAGAGGAGCGGGAGTGAGGGAGCCGCATGCAAATTTTGGCGCCGCGCGCAGCTGCAGCGGCAGGCGCTACCGGAGACCTCCAACCAGTGGTACTGGAGAAATAGCCGCGCACATCGGAACAACTGGTGCACGAGCCTGTGAGCTGCTCTGGTCACTATTAGTACAGGTACACACTGTGTTCAGCGCATCAGCATAGTAATGCCGTTGTCTCACAGGATTCGTAAGTGCACCGCAAAAGTTAAGTGAGCACCCCGACTCCTCGTGTTACGAAGTGTCACCGACGCAAAATGGGCTCCTGGCAACTCTCTCCTCGAGTGGCCCATGTTACAAGCGCATTAAGCCACTCCGTCGGTGGCATCTAATGCGATTGATGCATGGGGGGGCGGGTGGTAGCCCTCAGCCCTGGGCCTAGGGCACCCACTGCCCCCCCCCATGCATCAATCCAGCATTAGATGCCACCTCCGTCGTGGCTTAATGCTTACTTGTCCTTCCCTCTCTCAGGCAGACTGAAATCCAGACTCTGCACTGCTAATTTCGGGGCGGGGGGGAGTATATACCCTCTCCCAGGCTCTGGGCTTGTCTGGAAAAGTAAGGCTTGTTTACCTCAGATGCCATTATGAATTTAAAATAAAACAAAAACATTCACCAGCCTTTTCCCTATTGATAGAAATGTTCTTTTATACTAAATCTGGCTTTCTCAGACACCAAATCACTACATAGTATATAACATTTTCAATGTACTTTAGGCAATCAGACATACATTATACTATATGTGCTGCATAACAACAGGGCAGCAAAAAAAATGGCTCATATTTTAAATCTGCAAATATTTAACAACAGGTATCTGTTTTTATATTGGCAAAAGAAACTGCTAGCAAGCTATTACATTGTTTGTCCACTTTTAGCCATGCAGGATGCATTTTAGAGGGCCTTGAAAAGGAAACAAAGTAAAGAAGGAAAACAAGCATTTGTCAATGCCGAATGTTTGCTTGCTGGCATTGGCAGTGGTAGTGCAGAAGTTACAGAGCTGCGTAATAGGAATGGCAGTGAAGTACTGAACTGAAGCCAACCCCACCACCACCCTACAGAGAGTGACAGGCATTGGGGTGTGCGTTTGGGTCGTCAGGCATAACGGCCACGCCATTTCACCACACCCTACCCTGCAGAGACTGACAAGTGTCACGGTGTTCCTTGTGGTCTTTGGTCTTATGCGCACTCCCATTTCATTAGGAAATATGGTGAGATGGGTGTGATATAGGAGAATGGGGTGAAGTTTGGGGCGAAGAGTCCAAGGCATACCTCGATGCCTCTCACTGACTGCAGGGTGTGGAATGGTATGAGCATCACAGGCAAGAATCCCAAGTCACACCCCTGATGCCTGTCATTCTCTAGGGTTAGGCGTTATAGTTGAAAACCCTAATACCTCAGGCATTCGTTGGTATTTTCACTCCAAATTTTCAACATGTTTGTTTTGTGACCCACCTCATGAACAGGGGAATATCAGTTTGTTAGCCAAAGCTGCTAATGCACAGTGACTACGGCATTTAGGACCACAGGTGCAAAAACATTCCGAACAGGATGTAAAAAATGACAGCTGTACTCTTTCATGGGGAGGTGTAAAAAATGGCTATGTTGCAAATCTGTAGTAAAAATATAAAAAAATGGTGAAGTCACGAGCGTACATAGAAACTGTGCAACGCACACCCGTAATATAATTAGGTTGGGGATTTTTTACAGCAGATTGTCAACTCAGGCATTTTGGTGCCTCCGATCATGAACAGTGTCACTGTGATTTTCTTTATCTGTGCCGAACAATGATTTCCCACAGTGACCACGCATCTCTGTGCTGAAAGTGTGAAAACACACTTCAGCCATGTTGTGAAAAATGACAGCTGTACTGTTCATAAGGAAGTGTGGAAAAATGTCACTGGTGAAAATCTGGACTGAAAATATTACAAAGTCATGAACTAACGAGGGTGCGTGGAAACTGCGCAATGCTCACTCATAACACAGTCATTTTATGGACTTTTGTCACCAAATTTTCAACATAGCCATTTTAAGACCTCTGCTCATGAACAGTGTAACTGTGATTTTCTTAATCTGTCCTAAACATTGCTTTTGCACACCAACAGCACCATTGTGCGCTACATGTGCAAAAACACATTTTGGGCGACATATGAAAAATTGCAGCTGTACTGTTCATTAGGAAGTTTAATAAAATGGACATGTTGAAAATCTGGAGTGAAAATACTAAATTTGCAAACTTACGAGCATGCATAGGAACTGTGCAACGCACGCTCGTAAAAGTCATTTTTAGGAATTTTTTCACCAAATTTTCAACATAGCCATTTTAAGACCTCTGCTCATGAACAGTGTCACTGTGATTTTCTTAATTTGTCCCGTACATTGATCTCGCACACCAACTGCGCCATTGTGCGCTACATGGGCGGAAACACGTTTTGGGTGAGATGTGAAAAATGGCAGTGGTACTGCTCATAAGAAGGTGTGGTAAAATGGCAATGTTGAAAATCTGGAGGAAAATATTGAAAATTCACGACTTACGAGCGTGAGGAACTGCGAATGCATGTCAGAAACAGCCATTTTAGGACTTTTTTCACCAAATTTTCAACATAGCCATTTTAAGACATCTGCTCATGAACAGTGTCACTGTGATTTTCTTAATTTGTCCCATACATTGATTTTGCACACCGACTGCGCCATTGTGCGCTACATGGGAGGAAACACATTTTGGGTAAGATGTGAAAAATGACAGCTATACTACTCATAAGGAGGTCTGGTAAAATGGCAATGTTGAAAATCTGGAGTGAAAATATTGAAAATTCGCGAACTCACAAGCCTGTGTAGGAACTGCGCAACGCATGCTCGAAAAACAGTCATTTTTGGGAATTTTGGCACCAAATTTTCAACTTGGGGTTTTTGGGACCCCTTCTCATGAGTGATGTCATTGTCATGGTGTTATTCAGGCCTGAAGGGTGATTTCACGCAGTGACTGCGAAATCACCCTTCGGGCCTGAATAAAGCCATGACAAAGACATCATTCATGAGGTGCCTTCCTCAAGCAACTGGTCATGGAACCAACTCGGCAGAAGGCAATACTGGACCTTGTACTCACAAACAGGGACAGTGTGATGGGGGTAACAGTGGGGGAGCACCTGGGTAACAGTGACCACCAGTCATTGTGGTTTGAAATCACAGAAAGAGCAGAACCAAACCACACAAAAACACGTATCCTGGATTTAGGGGGCAGACTTTGGGAAAATGGGAGATGCTTGAAAGAGGCATTAAGGGAATGGGACAGGAATCAGGGATTGAGGAACAGTGGGCAGTATTTAAAATGGGATTATAAGAACAACAGAATTATGCATTAAGCAGGTTAGCAAGAGGAAAAGAAAGAGGAGACCATTATGGTTTTCCAAAGAGGTAGCAAAGAAAGTGAAAGCCAAAAAGACTGCATTCAGGCAATACAAAAGACACAGGCAGAAGGGATAGGAGAAGTACCAGGAGAAACAAAGGAGAGCAGGGAAGTCAGTAGGAAGCCAAAGCTCAGACAGAAGAACACATTGCAAAATCAGTGGTTAAAGGGACAAAACCTTTTACAGGTACATAAGTGAAAAAAGAAGGACAAAGGAGGATAGTTAGACTGAAGGGGAGGATGGGAGCAAGCGTGGAGGATGACAACAGTAAAGCTGACATATTGAACAGGTATTTCTGCTCAGTCTTTACTAAGGAAGAGGGGTAATGGGTCTGAAGGGAGTACAAGGGTGAGAATGGTGCAGAAATGGACACAAGTCCCTTTACACAGAAAGGGTCCTGAAGGAACTGGAAGTAATAAGAGTTGACAAAGCAATGGGGCCAGATGGGGTGCACCCCAGGTCCTTAAAGAACTAAGAGAGGTGGTGGCTGAACCTCTGGCTATCCTGTTCAGCCAATCACTGGAAACAGGAGGTACCCAAAGACTGGAGGACAGCAGATGTAGTCCCCTTATACAAAAGTGGGAACAAAGAGGAAGCAGGGAACTACAGACCAGTCAGCCTCACCTCGGTAGTGGGAAAGATCATGGAAGCACTACTGAAGGGAGATTGGTGGAACATCTGGTTGTCAATGGACTACAGGACCCAAGGCAGCATGGTTTCACCAGGGGAGGTCATGTCAGACCAACCTCATTGAATTTTTGACTGGGTGACTAGGGAGGTGGATCAGGGAGGGCAGTGGACATGGCCTATCTGGACTTCAGCAAGGCCTTTGACACTGTGCCACATAGAAGACTATTACACAAACTGGGGAATATGGGTGTGGGCAGGACAGTAGTGTGGTGGGTAGGTAACTGGCTGGGTGGCAGGACACAGAGGGTGGTGGTAAATGGCTGTCACTCCACAGAGGGAAGAGTGACCAGTGGGGTACCACAGGGATCAGTGCTGGGACCGGTCCTATTCAACATCTTCATCAGTGACATTGCACATGATATAGAAGGCAGAATTTCACTGTTCGCTGATGACACAAAAGCTCTGTAACAGAGTAGACACACCAGAGGGTGTAGACAGAATGAGAAGGACCTGCAGAAACTTGAAGAATGGTCAAGGGTTTGGCAGTTGAAATTCAATGCAAAGAAGTGCAAGATAATGCATATGGGGCACAAAACCCTGGCACAATATATCAGTTGGGGGTGAGGATATAGCATGCACCAAGCAGGAAACGGATCTTGGGGTTGTCATCTCTGATGACCTCAAGGTAGGAAACAGTGTGACAAGGCATCAGGTAAAGCAAATAGGATTCTGGGATGTATAGGCAGGGCATCACCAGCAGGAAAAGGGAGGTCATAATTCCGCTATACAAGACACTAGTGAGGCCCCACCTGGAGTACAGTGTACAGTTCTGGAGACCATACTTACGTAGGACATAGACAGGGTAGAGAAGGTTCAGAGGAGGGCAACAAAGATGGTGCATGGGTTGCATCACAAATCCTATGAAGACAGGTTGAAGGAACTGAACATGTACTCCCTGGAGGAGAGGAGGGAGAGAGGATATGATAGAGACATACAAGTATCTCACAGGGAGGAACAGGGTGCAGGAAAACACTATTTTTAGCGAAAAAGATGTTTCAGGACTAGAGGCATGGGATGAAGTTGGAGGGAGGACGATTCAGAGGAAACATGAAAGAATTTCTTCACTGAACGGGTGGTGGACAAGTGGAACACCCTGCCAGAGGAAGTGGTGGGGCTGAAACAATCAGGATTAAGAATGCATGGGATAGACATAAAGAATTCTAGAGGTCAGGGGTAAGGAAATAGACTTCTAGGAAAACAAACTGAACTTACAAGCTCAAATGGGCAGACTAGGTGGGCCATAGGCCCTTATCTGCCGACACTGTCTATGTATCTATGAGAAGGGTCCCAAAAACCCATGTTGAAAATTTGGTGCAAAATTCCAAAATGCCTGAGATATGCAACAAAGTTGAAACCCTCTATCTAGCCCATTATACAGCTTACCGCATTTCCTCAGTTCAGCGTCGGCTTTGAAGAGTGCAGGCGTGTTCCCGTCCACTGAAGATCGTCGCGCCGAGGTCCGGAGGTAAGTATGGGGTGGGGTGTGGGAGGCTGGTGCGCAGTGGGTGGGTGCAGGTTGTGGGAGGGCGGGGAGACATCATTGGACTGTTTTTCTTTACAGGTTAAAAAAAGCAGACGACATGGGGCCGTTGCCCATGGAGTGGGCTCTGGCGTGCTGGCTCGGTGTGGGGGGGGCACGTTCAGCCGGCGGGGGTTGGGCACCCCATTGGCCTAAGGATACATTGCCACGCTGGGAGCACTTATTACTTGGGGGCAGTGGAGCCGACGGGATTGGGCACCCCTGCCGGCTATATTATTAGTTGCCATGCTGGAGTGGGCACCCAGCGTGGCATTTTGGAAGCCTTTGGGAGGGCAGGGGGAACGCAGCACAGCTGACGGGGATTGGGCACCCCGTTGGCTATACAGTGCGTGTGGGGGTGCGCATGCCTGCGTGCCGTCTGTCTGTGGGGGGCTGCGCGTGAGCAGCCTTATCTTATCGCTGCTCACTCATGCGTAGCTCCCCCTTTCAACTGTATGCCACTGCATTTTGGAGCGTGTCATAGACAGCTCCAGAATGCATTGGCTTACAGGGGCCGCGCCTGTCAGCACACTGACTGAATTGGAGGAGGAGGTGACACACTTCCGAAATCTCCGATGATGGCACTATGTTTTTTGCACATGCGTGCAAACAAACATAAAAAGGGAGGGTCTGTCAGTGGCCATCCTGACAGAACAGGGAGAAGATAGTACAGTATAGAATAATTAGAATGCTTTAGCTGCAGGCTTTAGAAAAATAAATTAGAATAGAGTCCGTCTAATTCCAAGCTAGGATGACCAGCCCTACCACACTTCCCCCACCCTGGAACACAAATCCAGATGTCCCTTGAGCCAGAGAGATTGAGTGCACCACTGGCACGAACAGGCAGGTCTTCATGGAGCCATCCTCCATTTTCCTCCTTGTTTTCTCTCGCTGGGCTGCGCAGATGTGCAATGAGCATGGTGTGCAAGCTACGCATTCGTGGGGGACACCCCTGGTGCTCTGACTGCGTGCCCGCCCACTTTCTGGGACTCGTACATGCTACCATTTGGATTCCCCCAGATGGCAGTCAAACAGCGAGGCACAGAATCCCCCCCTCCCCAAGGGAGGCGAGCAGTCCTGTGGATGCTCGATTCTCCCTCCCCCAGCCAACCCTCAAGTGACCAGACTCCATTCCCAAACACAGATCACTGGTGTGGGATGAGGTAAGGTGCTCATAGCACCTCAGCCCTCTGGATTCCACCAAGCCGCATCGACAACAAAATTGTCAAAATGCAGCTTGGCGACGGAAACAATGTCGACAAGTGAAATTTCGCCTGTCCGACACTGAGTGTTTTCTTTGCAGGGGGCTGTTCCCCCTGCACCCCTCTCCCCATGTGGGGGGAACAGCCTCCCACACACCCCTTCCTTAATATAACAAACTCCGAGTCAGAGTTTGTTCGGGAGGGGGGGCAGTCAAGGTTGTCGCTGTACTGGATTCAGATGTCGAAATTTCACCAAAGTAACATGATACGAGCCCTCTGCATCACCAGGCTGGCCATGTTAGTTTTTTTAATGTTAAAGTTTTTATTGAAAATTTTCCAAAACACAGTGCCAGCAAAACAGTGTGGTGTGCATAATAGTAACAGTCGTGTTACATCTCCATCGACGTGTAAAAGTGGGGAGTAAAATGCTGACCTGAATGACCTGTAGTGAATTGCTCAGAAGTCTGAGATAAAAAAGAAATGCAATTTGACTTATTTTACAAAACTAATGACTATTTATCTCCTCTTTCAATATATTATTTTATTCTAGCTGGTAAGAGTTCAAATCGGGATGCACCCTGTCTGGTCTTGTACAACTTCATGATGAATTAGTGCTTGCTTGTGCAGAAACATGCAAGCACTCCTGCCCTCTCTTTTTATCCTCTAAAACATTTTTTTTTGTATTATCTTTTTACCCCTTCTATGTGCCCCATCTCAGCCATTCCTTCAGGCATGAGCCAAGGCTGAATCTGACCCATCTCACTCCTCGAGTCACCATTCCAGATAGCAGCCGACCCCAGGGTAACCCCAACGTAACCCTTCACAGGGTGGGTCCCCCTCCTCCGAGGGGAAAGGCACCAGCCAGGGGGATGAACTGATGCTAATGCTTGGCCCCAGGGTGCTGCTGAACAGATGGCTCACGGGACATGGATGGCCTCGGACAGCCAGGCAGCTGTCATCCAGTTGAGCATGGAGTAGGTATTTCCACTTTTCGTGGCAGTCCCTACATTGCGTCTTGCAGTGCCTCTGGTCTGCACTGGGGGCCACTGAAGAGCAACATCACCCCTGTACCCATCCCAGGAGAGGAGAGCAGTCCTACGGGAGCTCAAGCCTCTCCTCTTCTCTCCCTCCCTCTGCCAGCCCCGACATCCCAGGTCGCCGGTGCATGGCTCGAGGTAAGGCGCCAGCACCTCAACCCTCTGTGCCACGGCGCGGCCTAAATAATTTAAATCAGCTTATAAGTATGTGTTCCCAGAATTGCCTGTTAAAATGTTTGCATCCTAGGAAGTGCTTTGTCTGAGTATACGCATCTGCCATTTATTGTAGCTTAGAACCTCCACTGTTGTTCTAATCTATCCTGAGTAACTCACATAGTTTCTGCATCAGTTGGTTTAATATGGATAATAACATTGCCAAGAATATGTCAGTGCATATTTACAGAGGTCTGACTGTGGGCAGTTTTTGATATCTAAGCAATTTCACAGACATAATTAAGGGAACTACAGTATGTTTTGTTTTTTATGGAGATGGGGGAAGACAAGAGCTGACAGTGATAGGGTTAATGTGGGATGAGGGTTGGTACTAGAAAGAATGCTGTATATTTTAATTCAGAGGGGACACCAGAAAAGCTGCAATATTTTTTTTTTACTTCAAAGATGCTGAGTTCAGGGCAGTGCATGGAGGGATAAAATGACAGCTTGGATAGGTTGGTGGTGGGTATCGGCACCAGGAACATAGCAATAAAAACAAAGTCTGGACAGAACCAATAGGGCTGCAGGAGCGGAACCTGGTTAAAAATACTGAAAATTATTATTTTTTTAATATTCTTACACCAAATTTTCAACACAGCCTTGTGATGACTCTGCCTCATAAAGAAGGGCAGAGAAAATGTTCAACTCCTGGCCTAAAGGTGATGTCGTGCAGGGACTGCAAAATCAACTTTTGGGCTGCAAACACACAGTTGTGGGCAGGAGTTGAAAAATGACAGCTGTTACAGTCACAAGTTGCTGTGCCAAAATGGCTATGTTGAAAATTTGTGTTAAAAATATTGAATATTACTAAAGTTATGAGTCTGCATTTGCAAAATTCAGCATAGCCTTATAACTTAATAGGTGAACATATTAGAATCATAGAACACAAGAATGTGCAAAGTATAATACCACCCCATATTACATTTATTCAAGGCCAGAGAATGCATTGTTAGTCTTTTTGGCATTGAAAAAGTTTCATTTTGTCCATGGGAAGGAAATTTGGACACAGCTTTACTTAATCAAGCCCTAAATATCATGATATCAGGGCAGAAAGGCAGTTAGGGTGCACTCGGATGGAAGTGAGGATAAGGTCAAGAAAATTTATTGTGGTGCTGTACTCTATAAAGACCCTGCCAAAAGAATGCAACACATATGTCAAGCAGAGAAACACCAGCTTGGCATAGATGCTGAATTCTTTGGTGCAGTCTTATACTGCAGCAAGTTAAATTGTGATGGTATTCATTTTTGAGTTGGGATTGTGAGAAATGCCAGATGTTTGTCAATTCCGACCCAGCTTTTTTTCTTCCTTGATGACAAAACTGCTGCTTTAAGGAAATGGGCTCTATAGACCATTGTGATCCATCATCTGTTCAATAACTCCAAATTTTTACACCTGGTGGGTAACTGTCCAACATAGGAAAATTGACCTTCTCACTCCTCTCTGAGTGCAGACCAAGCCCCTTTTTTCTGTTGACAAATTGTTCTCCCTGTTTGCCACTTGTTTAGTGGCAGTGAATTTATGTAGCGTTTTTTAATTCTGCAGATCTATGCAGTCACATAAAATGCCTACTGAAATCCTTTGTAAGCTTCCCTCTGTCAGTTTCTTCATATTTCCCCCAGTGTTTACATTTACTGCAGCAGTATAGAGAATGTGTTTAGTACTAAAAATAAAAACAAATTTGCTGGTGGGCCTTCTGTTTAGATATCACTGTAAAGGAGAAGTCACATTTTCAAAACAGGAATACCTGGAAGGATCTAGCAGATAATATGCACATTTATGTTTGCTAGTAGTTGTTACCATCTTCTCCCTGTAGAACAGCAGGCTGAGATGGGACATGATCTCAGTATTCCCATCCTCAGGGGTATTGACAGGATTGAACATATGAATATGTTCTCCTGCAGGACACAGGGACGTGCTCTGAAGGTCACAGATGGCTAGTTTAGGGGTAACATTAGGAATCATTGTTTGTCCCAGAAAGTGGTGGCCTTCTAAAATGACCTGCCAATAGAGCCTGTGGACATGAAGACAGTAGAGTGGTCCCCAGTGTTACCCATCCCTTAGCTTTTGCCAATACTGAAACCATCAGTGTGATAACCCTGCACTGTCTCTGCCCATGCAGTACCTACAAATGTAGATAAACAGAGGGCTTCAGCCTCTAGTGCTGTCAGTCTGCCACCTTTCATCAGCAGTATATCTATCACAGTGCAGAAACCCTGGACTGTCTGTTCTACACTGCATCTGCCCCTGTGGATTTATAGAGGGCTTCAGGTTCCAGTGGTGCCAGTCCCTTACTGTTCACCAGTCACAAACTGTACCTGTCATTTTAGATAAACAAAAGGCTTTAGTCCTCAGTTCTTGCAGTCCCTCACCATTCACCAGGACTACATGCAGACAGTGTGGAAATCCAGCACTGTCCCTTCCCCCACACTGTAGCTGTCTCTGTGGATTAGTCAGTCTCTCACCTCTTACCAGCACTAAGTCCATCACAGTGTGGGTATGTTTGCACTGAGCCTGCCCCCCATGGTACCTGTGGATAAACTGAGGGATTTATTCACTTTTTACTAGCACTAAATTCATCATAGTGGGTGAGTGGGTGGGTGGGGTGGGGGCTGCACTGTACCTGTCCCTGTCCCTGTGGACAAACAAAGAGTTTTAGTTTACTGCACAGTGCTGTCTGAGTTGTACCTTTTATGAGCATTAAATACATCAGAATGGAAATGTCAGCAGTGAACCCAATTATGTGCATAAACAGAGGTGATGTAAGATAATGCCAACCATTGGTGTTACAGTCTCATTCTCATTAAGAAAATGCTATTCACACTGAGAAGCATGTTGTACACAGCTTCTGGGCTAATATTACTATTTTTTCAGATGTGTCCCTGATTTTGGTCATTAACCCCTGATCATTTTAAGCCTTGTCCCTGATTTATGATGAGGGAGGTTGAGAGTTATGAGCTGGACTGTCTGTAATTTGACACTAGTCTGCTTAATGAGTCCTTGAATGCTTCAGTGCTTCAATAAGGGAAATTCCAGTATGCTTCAAGATGTAAGCATTAATCACCGCCAGCTGAGGGCTCTACGGTGGATTAATGCCCAGCTGGAAAGCGCGTGCCGGTGCCGCGGGCAGTAATGCACAGTGAAACCTAAACAGAGTGATGTCGCTGCTGTAACGGTCGCGTGACACAGAGCCTATGTTACCAGCATCACCTCCGGCGGGAGGACCCTGTCAGCGGTCGGATGAGGATTTCTCTGTGTTACAGCACTCCTGTAACAGGGACAACAGCTCGTGTCATTCTGTGCACAGGTGCCTCGCTGCCGAACTGCTGTGCGACCCACGTCGTCCCTGCATCCAAAATGCACTCTTCAGTGGAGCAACTCACAGTTTCCCCTGCCACAGTCCGCAGCTGCCTGCTTTAACCTGCAGCTGTTATAGAAACTGAGAAAGACTTTCATTTTCTAGACGCGGAGACAGCCATGACCGTCTAGTGCTGATTGGCTCCATGCGCGAGCCCGGTTGGTTACAATGCGGTGCGGTTTGCTCACAAGACTGTCACTCTGAAAAGGCTTGCCAGATTTGGTGGAGAGGTGCACGGACTGGTAGGTGTTTGCCGGAGTGCTGGGTGCGAGCGAGGTAAATGGCTGGGAGGTATGACTGAAGCACCGGGCATGGTGGTATCTGTAAATGAGCTCCCACAAAGGAGCTGGTCACTGTATACCAAACTGGGCTGCCAGCAGCCACAGAGAGGGTGCAGGGTTGTGTCTGAGAGGGATGCTGCTGACAGCCCAAAGTGAGCTGCTCACCCAGGAAGGATTTCAGTTCAGCACTTCAGGAGAAATCTGCGTTTCGGTAGAAGGGAGAGAAGAGCAGGAGGAAGAACTGCAGCCCTTCTGTCATCTGCAATGTGTCTTTTGGAGGCAGGAGAGCAAGTGAACATCAGAGTAAGACATCCACCATGTCAGCGCCACCACTGGCGCTGCGAGGTGGTGCCTCAGTGGGCTGCTACTCTCGGCAGCCTCCATGGCTACAGCTGGTACTGACCGAGCGGGCGTTATGTCTGGCTTAATACCCGCTCAGTTTCAGTCAGCTATGCCTATTCAGCCAATCCTCGCGCTCATTTCCAGAGCCTCAGTGAGAGCCGTGTTACAAAATGAGTTAACCCCTAGGCTGCTGAAAGAACTAGAATGAATCTATTTGATTGAGCTGTACAGATGCTCAGTCTGCAGCCCTGCAAGGGCTAAACTGAGGGGCTACATAACACAGCAGCTTCAAAAGTATTTTTTTTATTTATATCCTGAGAAGTTGGGAGGCACAGTAGCATAACACAGAGCAGCAAATAGCAAAAATCAGAGGGGGAACGCACTATTTTGCGGTTGTGGACAGATACTTCTCAAAAGGAAGTTCCATGATAAGCTCGTTTTTAGAGCTAATGCAAGAGGGCTGCAGGCTCTGCCTACCTGCAGCCCTAATAAAATAAAAAAGACTATGGCTGGAACTCTGTCTGGAACTGCTGGGGGAAGTGGAGGGGGGTTCTGGGACAGTCATAAGAAATGTGAGAGTAATATCTTAGTCTGACTGCTGCCATTTGAAATATGTACTTATTAAGAAGTTTGATAAACTTATTTTTAAAGAGCAGGTAACCACTTGATTTGTTTTAAAAATCAATATGAGGCTGTGACGTTAATTAATATTAGTATACCATTTTATTAAAGTCTGGTGTCTTTGGCCGAGATATTCAGAGCACTTGTGTATGGCACAACTGAGTTGCACCTGCGCAAGTCTGAAGATGCGCCACCGAGCGATATTCAAAGGGAGCCGTGGCGCAGCGCAAATCCCATTGCTCCAATGCGCAACCATAATGTATGCAGCGCAAGTGCAGGGGGCGTTCCCATGATAGGCACAAACACACAGACAGCAGATGCGCAACAGTGTGCACAGAGAGGGAGTGAGAGAGAGAGTGTGTGTGTGAGAGAGAGAGAGGGAGGGAGAGAGACAGACAGACAGAGATGGAGAAAGAGAAAGAGAGAGACACAGACCGACGGACGAACTGACAGAGTGTGAGAGGCACCCCAGGGAGACACCCAATGACAGAGTGATGGACAGTGGCCCAATCATAATGGATGTGGTAATGAAGGGTGTGAAGAGGCAGGAGGAACAGCAGCATGGTCAATGACGGGCCCGGTGGTGGTATGCCCGACACAGGTGGTACCGTGCCAGGATCACGTATGAGAACTTCAGTGACACAGAGATAGTGGGCTGGTACCATGTGAACAGGGCAGTTCTGAGGCAGCTCTGTGAGCTGTGCAGTGATGAGATGCAGACACCCACCAGACATAGTCATGCCATGGCAGTGGAGACTAAGATGACCGCTGTGATGTGCCTGCTCACCACGGGCACCTTCCAAAGACCAACGGATGATACCACAGGCATCACCCAGTCAGCCACATCCGCCCCCTCACCCCTTCCTCAACACTCTACTGCCACATGCTTTGGAGTACATACATTTCCCCATCACACAAGCAGAGCATACAGCAAACATGCATGAGTTCCACTGGGTGGCATGCATGACAGGCGTGATTGGGGCAATAGACTGCAACCATGTTGGCATCTGCAGACCACCAGGCCCAGAGGGCCTGGTGTATATCAACTGGAAGGGGTACCCATCCATCAACTGCCAGGTGGCGTGCGATGCCATAGGGCACATAATCAATGTCTGTGCCACACACCCTGGGAGTGCACATGATGCCTTCATATGGTACAGTTCCACGCTGTGCCATAGGTTTGAGTGAGGAGACATCCCTACTGGCCACCTTGTCAGTGAGTAGGACATGCACCAGGGTGACCGAGAGCCACAGCCCTGGGGGTTGGGGAGGGAGGTTGGGGTGGGTGCTGTGGTGTGTGTGTGGTGGCTGAGAGGGAGCTGGTGGCAGCACAGCACAGCACAGCATAGGGATAACCATGTCATCTTCCAGTGCATACCCCCTGAGGCTGGCTGCTCACCCCATACTGGCGACCATCATCCCCCACAGAGGAAAGATACAACAAGGCACATGGCAGCATGCACAATATCATCGAGCGTGTCTTTGGCATGCTAAAGATGCGATTCCGTTGCCTAGACAGGTCAGGCGGTGCCCTACAATACAGCCCATTGAAAGCCTGTGGCATATTCCTGGCCTGCTGCATCCTGCACAACACAGCCATTGAGCATGGAATAGTAGTTGAGGCTGATGAGGGTGACAGTAGCAGAGACAATGGTGGTGAAGGGCTGGAGGGTGGTAGGCAGCCACCCCTTGGCAGGAGGGACCCTCGAATGGTGCAGGAGGCACGGCGGCACCGTGACACCATCACACGGGAGCATTACGGACAACACCGATGAGTGCACTGACATACAGGCAAGGCCCACACAGCCCAGCACACAACACAGTGGTAGGGATGTGCACAGCAGTATGCATGCAGGGACGGGGGAGCACAGCCCATATGGCGGATCCACTGGCACACGAGCTCGCACACACAGACACATGCAGCAATGGCATACGCACATACACACACACAAACACACACACAGCCACCCACACACATGGTGAGGGACATGGCATGGATCAGATGCATAACACCGGTGCACAGGCACGACTGGTGCTGAGCTGCCCTCATCACATCCATGCCACACATCCCAACAGCATGGTCCACACACACAGGGGGCATGCAGCACAACACACATGTGTGCCACCACATGCATGCCACACTGCCACCACCCGTGTGTGTGTATGTGTGTGGCAACAGCAGCAGATGGTGGGTCAGGGCAGCAGACACGTCACTCCAACCGCACAGTCCCACAACCACCACGGCCATGTGGGTGGCCGTGCTGGGGCCGACCAGCAGATGCATGCTGTGCATTGGCCACGGGGGGAGTGTCAGATGCCCCCTCAGGGATTGATGTGCGGGACCACGACCGTGTCCATGCAGGGGTGTCAAGGAGGCAAAAAAGGCCTGTCCCGAGGGTGTCTGGGATGCTGACATCAGATCCCAGTTTCTGCTGTGCTGGTGTCACCAGACGCCGGGATCATGGGATGGACAGTGCAGTGTGGGGGGTCCTCTGTGCATGGCCGAGCCCAGTGGCTGCCACTGACACCAGCCCAGCTGCAATGGTACCGGCCATGCAGTCCACTGATGCCACAATGGCACTGGTCATGCAGTGCAATGCTGCAGTCATGGCCTCCTGCATCTGGGTGAGCCTGTCCATAAGCCTCGCATCGCCCCACCCTGCTGCTCGGCTACCTGGTGCACCTCTGCCTGCAGTGCACGCACCTCAGCGGCAAGCAATGCCTGGTTGTCCATAGATGCCCGCAGTAACTGGGTGTGCTCCGTCAGCCTCTTGGCATCCTGGACCTCCTGGCCCACCCTTCGAGCTGGGGGGGGGTGACACGGCACACTGCTGCACAGCCTCTTGCTCAGGTGGATGCTGCACAGTGGGCCGTACAGGGGGTACGTTGCTGTCCGGTGAACTGGCGTTGGGCACCGTGTCACACTACCCAACATCATCTGCATCTGCTGCCCGACTGTCTGCTGGGCAGTGCCCTTTTCCCCCATCCGCAATGACAGCACTACTGCCACCCACACCAGACACTGGCGGGGATGGGGGGCGGCTGTGGAGCTGCGGGCATGGTGATGGGACCTGCCGGTGCCTTTGTAGCGGGAAGAGGCGTGTTGGGCACCACCACCCCTATCTGTCCAGTACCAGAGTAAGGTCATCATTGGTGTCGGACAGCACTCCAAGCTGGGTCTCTGCACATAGCATCTCCAGACTGTCATGTTGCAGAAACCCAGCCAGGGGGTCAGCTGACCCCATGTCAAGCACGGCTGCATGTCCTAAAATGCCAAGACATGGCCTGTTCTGGCTCTGGATGCCCATCGATGTTGAGGGTCAGGCATCCATGTCCGTGGCCGGCCCTGCCTGGTCCTCTGCACAGAGGTGTGCTGGTGCTGCAAGACAAGAACAGAGGGTTAGTGAAGCAGCATACCCTATGGCCTCCCACCTCCCATGCCGCCGTTGCCACATGCCACCCTGCAGCAGTGTGTGTTTGCGTCCATACAGGCTTGTGGCAGTGGGCATGGCCTCAGGCACACCTGCACACCATGCCTACACCAGGCATGCCTGGCGGCTGGCCATACTGACCATGCAGTGAGGGGCTACCACCCATCTGGAACCCACCACCAGGCACACCCTCCACTGCCATGCTGCTGATGGTGGATGCCACAAGCTCCTCCATGGCTGTCAGCTGTGGCACGGTTGCCGGTCCACCACCGGTCGTATGGCTGCAACTCTATCCTTGATCCGCCTCCTGTCCATGCCAACCTTCTTCTTGCACTTCTGCGGGGTGCAGTGGTAGCATCCTTGGGTGTTGATGTATTGGGCCACCTCCTCCCAGCCCACCGCCCGCTCCTGTGTCATGCCCGTGGCACCGCTGAGAAGGCCCTCCCAGTTCATATAGGCCTCAAAAAGGGCATTGCTTTCAGCAGCTGTATAGTTGGGCCTGTGCTTGTGTGCAGGCCCCTGACTCTCCTCTCCTTCAGGTCCTGACATTCTGCCACCTGTGGACATGAACAGCAGAGTGGGTCAGTGCCAGCACGTTGCAATGCAGCACTCTGTTGCAGCGTTTGAGTAGGCCGCTGTTCATCCATGTTGCCAGTCACTTACCTGAATGGTTGCAATACCAGTCTATGACCTGTGCTGTTCTGTGGCACTTTTCAGGCGCAAGGCATGCAAATTAGCTTGTGCACAAGTTTAATGCTATGCTAATACTCCCCACTGCGCTATGCATTGGCTGATGAGGTGATTTGCATGCATCATCTCAATATCGCGTAATTGAGCCATGCGCAATGGGATTGCACTGGAGCACCTCTGTGGCACAATACCGGTGAATGCACGGTGTGCATGGCTGCAGTGCAGATGTGTGCAGCAATGATCACATTGCTATCGCGCCTCATGCGCAGCATGCGTGATGCCATGGCATGGTGCATGCGGTGCTGGTATGCCATTGCGCATGCGATCGCTGCCTCTATTGTACACCTGCACACTGTGTGGGGGTGATGACCTCTGACCCACAGGTCATGTAGTGATCCTGTGACCCCACTAGGCCCTAGCATGCTGTGCATGCCCATGACTGTGCTATGGCCCTGCACTGCTCAGTGTCCGCACATCCACGTGCTGTGCAATTGCAGTCTCGTGTATCCTATGGCGCATCCTGCACATGTTGCAGACACATGCGCTGTTCCACGGCCATTTTCCTGTTGAATTCGGCTACTGACCATAGTGCAGGAACAGAGCAGGAAGGCAGGCAACTGGATGGAGGTTGAGCTTATCAACCTGGTGGCTGTGGTTCAGCCCTTTGAGGGGCAGCTGTATGACCAGGTGCCACTCCAACAGGCCAGGGGGGTGGTGTGGCACTGTGTAGCAGAGGCCCTGGAGCAGAGGACTGGTGTCAGGCGCATGGCGGAGCAGTGCAGGCAACTGTATGGGGACTTGCGACGGAGGGCACCAGACTGCCTGCGGCGTCTGCAGGCTTGCGTCCTGAGAGGTTCAGTGCCACAGATTAATTGAAAAGCAATGTTGCCCTCAACCTCCAAACACAGGATATGAATTCTAAAGTAGGAAAGTTCCAAAGGAGTTTCTTTTTATTTCCAAATTCATTTTAACATTTCTTATAAGGTTCTTGATTCAAAACCAGGCTTGTTGCAATGTTTTCTTGCTCTCTTTCACATTTATCAAGTTAGCATTATGTTTCAGGACCAATGTCCCTTCATCAGACATCAGAGTAGCTCAATGTGCTGGCTGTAAAAATCAATTCAAATAAATAATTAGTTTTCCTGTGCTTTTGCCCTCTCTTTACCAGCATAATTTTTATAATTATTTAATGGTAATTATAGTAATGATAAACAGGTGGGAACTAACCTCTTAATATAAAGGAAAAACGTATTCGAATTCCTATCCAATGATTATAAGTAAAACTTCATAAACTCAATCCTTGTAACAAAATAAATGAGACTTAAGCAAAGGCCCAAACCGAGGAAAAGATAGCCAACTCAGTTAAGAAGGGGGATAAAACCTTTTATTGGTACATTAGGGAGCATAGACAGGTTAAGGGAGTGATAGTGAAGATTAATAAAGGAGAGGGGAGGTGGGCAGAGGGACACAGTGAAAAGGCAAAGATACTGAATGAATACTTTTGCTCAGTATTCACAAAAGAAGAAGAGGAGGAGGAGTTACCTAAACCAAACAATAGAAGCACTCTGGGTAGTGGGGTTGACGCCAGTCCATTTACAGAAGAAAGAGCCCTGAAAGAACTCCTAAAACTCAAGGTGGACAAAGCAATGGGGCCTGACGGGATTCACCCTAGAATCCTAAAAGAACTAAGGGAGGACCTAGTGACACCACTGACCACACTTTTCAACAAATCATGGGAGGATGGGGTGGTAACTGAGGACTGGAGGAGGGCAGATGTGATTCCCCTTCACAAAAGTGGGAGCAAGGCAGAAGCAGGAAACTACAGACCTGTGAGTTTGACCTCAGTGGTGTGGAAAAAGATGGAATCACTTCTGAAAGAAAGAATTGTTGAGTACCTAGAGGCCAGCGGGGCACAGGACCCAAAGCAGCATGGATTCACAGCAGGAAGGTCATGTCAGACGAATCTAATCGATTTCTTTGACTGGGTGACCAAAGTAATAGACCAGGGAGCGGCTGTGGATATGGCCTACCTAGACTTTAGCAAGGCATTTGACACAGTCCTGCACAAAAGATTAATAATCAAGTTAGCCAGCCTGGGAGTGGGTCCCAGGGTGGTAGCCTGAGTAGCAAACTGGCTGCACAACAGGACACAGAAGGTAATAGTGAATGGAACACATTCCGAAGAAAGGGGGTTACTAGTGTAGTACCTCAGGACTCAGTACTGGGTCCAGTCCTCTTTAACGTCTTTATAGGTGACATTGCAGAGGGTCTGGAAGGAAAGGTATGCCTCTTTGCAGATGACACAAAGATCTGTAACAGAGTTGATACACAAGGGGGTAGAAAGGATGAGAAGGGACTTGGCAAGGTTGGAGGAATGGTCAGACAATGGCAACTTAGATTCAATGCAAAGAAGTGCAAAGTAATGCACCTGGGAAATAAAAATCCAGGAGAAGAGTAAACAATAGCAGGGGAGGTACTAACAACAACAATAATGGAAAGGGATCTAGGGGTAGTCATATCAGATGACCTAAAGGTGGGTAAGCAATGTGAGAAGTTGGTAAGGAGAGCCAGGGGGATACTGGGATGCATAGGGAGGGGCATCACAAGTAGAAAAAGAGAAGTGGTTATCCCTCTGTACAGACAGTTGGTGAGACCCCATCTGGAGTACTGCGTGCAGTTTTGGAGACCTCATCTACGCAAGGACATAGACAGGATGGAAGCAATCCAGAGGAGGGCAACTAAAATGGTGCAGGGTCTACATCAGAAACCATATGAAGAGAGACTGAGAGAGCTTAATATGTATACCCTCGATGAAAGGAGAGACAGGGGGACATGATAGAAACTTTTAAGTACCTCAAGGGAATCAACAAAGTCCAGGAGGGTAACATCTTTCAGAAAAAGAGATGTGTAAGAACAAGGGGGCACAATTTAAAGATAGAGGGGGGATGGCTCAGGGGTAATGTAAGGAACTTTTTTTCACAGAGAGAGTGGTGGACACATGGAACCGCCTTCCTAGAGAGGTTGTGGGGTCTAAAACCGTGGGGGAATTCAAACATGCATGGGACAGACATAAGGCAATTATAGTGGGGGGGTTGCAGGAAGTAGGCTGTTGGTTAACTAGAATCTGCAGCTTATCCAATAGGTAGGGAAGTGGGCAGACTGGGTGGGCCAAGTGGTCCTTATCTGCCGTCAAAGTCTATGTTTCTATGCTTGTTATTTAAGTCTCAAATCATGACCCTCATGATATTTCATATCTTAATTCCAAACTTATATTTGTATTTAAAAACATCTCTGGTTCAAAACGTATGTCAAATAAGGATTTACAACAGTGGAATCTCTCAGTACTTTTAATTCATTTTTTACCGCTAGCATTTCAAAATCTTTTTGGGGAAAAGGAAGTTTTTTTGACTTACTTTATCTTTATAGGAATTCAGAGTATCAGCAGGATCTCTAGTTCAAAAGTTTCCTTTTACAGATAAATCCCTCCATTAGTCAAGACGACGCCAGATCCATGCGGACTAGCCTTCTTCCTGAAGGCATGGAAGGGGCCGGGCTATCTAGGGGGGATGTCAGAGCCTGAATCATCAGGCTCACATATACACCCTTCGCAGCCCGGTCAAATTTTGAAACGACCTAATGGCTCCAAATGAGGAATCACAATGGAAGTCCCCCTTTCCATATTCAAACTTTCACAACTAAAGTCATTTTATTATTTTGACATTGTTAGGCTTATTTATTTCAGATGGGAGATCATGTCCCCAGTTCCAATCCTCAGATATCGAGTACACATCAGAAGTATATATCTAAGATCTTTTTTTTTTAAATCTTCTATTTATTATTCAGATTTTAACTTATATACATATAGGTCATCAGTTGTGATTTTATACAATGCATTTACAACTGGTCCAATAATACAGACAATTTTATGGGTTAATTTAGTTCATTTACACAAGATCCAATATTTGTTTCAGCCAGTTTGTTACTCCCATGAGGGTTACAGTCTAGTTATGCCTTATCTTAAAAGTTTATAGGCTTCTTAACTTACATAGAAATATAAGTTGGTTGGTCTCCAAATCATCGAACTTCCTCCTTTTTAACTTCTCACTCTGATCCATCTAAGCAGGTCCGAACTTCTCTTCCTGTCGTGGTGGGGGCTCCAACCAGACAAGGGGAAGGGAGGACGGGGGTAAACCAGGCCCAAAATAACTCAGTGGTGGGGCGTAGCCGCCAGGTTCAGAGCCTCAGAGACTCCTCCAGGATATCAACCCTAAGGTACAAAAGTGGGGTCTTTTAACATATAATATATCTGCCACCGTGTCCATCTCGTGGAGAAGACCTCCCCGCGTTCATTTATATTATGTGTCATTTTTTCCATGTTATAAATTTGTCGAGTGATTTCCCACCATTCCCTAATGGATGGAACATTTGTTGTTAGCCATTGCCTGGTTATTGCCTTTTTAGCTGCTGTAAGGAGCGGTAAAAGCAGGTATCTAATATTTGGGCTTCGGTAGGGCCTAGGTAGTATGAAAAACAGGTATATCTCCAAGGTCAATTGCAACTGTGGATCGATAAGCTCCTGTAGCTGTGCCTCCAGCTGATGTAAGAAGTTGGAGAGTACCGGACAGGTCCACAGAATGTGGGTCAGGTTGGCCTCCCGTTCGCCACACCTTCTCCAGCATTCCGCTGTTTTATTTAACGAGTAGTGTTTAGTGATCTTAGGCAATCTAAAGTATCGTATTAATACCTTCCAGGCATATTCTCACCATTGATATGAACTCGTGACCTTGGAGGAGTGGCTGCACGCCAATCGCCAGTCCAAAGTGGTTAGCTGGCAACCCGACTCCTCACGCCATTGTGTACGAATGTTTTCGGTGAGAGCCTCATCCTGTGAGTTCAGGGATTGATGATATAAGGAAATCAAGTGGTCCTGCTTCCCAGAGCTATTCAGTGAGATCTGGCATTTAATTAGTGCTGGGTAGTTTTCTGGATTTCGCAAGGATGGTGGCAAGCTTTCTACGTAATGTTGGAGTTGTAGATATCGGTAAAAGTCTCTGTGTGGCAAATGAAACTTTGCCTGAATTTCTGTATATGACCAAATTATTCCCTGTGTCATTATTTGTGACAGGTACCTCAGCCCAAGGCTGTCCCATGAATTAAACCCCGAATCTAATCTATTCGGGGGAAAATCTGGCAGTGCCTGAATTGGGCAAAGTAGTGGCAAGTAGGGTGACAGTTTGTGTGACTTTTTAAGTGAGTTCCACTTTCAGAATTAATCTGCTAGCCAGGGATTAATAGTTGGGCAAGCCATTTCTCCCGCCGCTTGTCGATATAATGCCCAAAAGCATGTTGTGTCATTCATCAATGCTTTCTCCATTTCCATCCAATGCGGGTGTGTACTTTTGTTTTGTCTCGCCATCATGTGGACCATGGTTACTGCTTGTTGGTAGTACTTTAGGTCCAGAAGAGGTGCTCTGTCGGTCCAAGACGAGAGACAGTACCATAAGCAGCTTGAGCTCTCCGACCAGCCCACACAAAATTCCGTATTAGGTGGTTAATTTCTCTAAAGGTCTTTAGGGGCACAGATAGGGGGACATTTTGAAAAAGGTATAATGCTCTAGGGAGAGTTATCATCCTAATTAGTTCTATCCGCTTCATTAGGCTCAGTGGTATAACAGACCAAGTTTGCAAGTCCTGCTTCAGTTGTGTCATAAAGGGGGAGTAGTTATATTTATAATAGCTCATTCCTTCCCAGGGTATATATATGCCTAGATATTTTAGTTTTGCCAGATTCCATCTACCGGGCAGAATATCCACTACTCTCCACGTGGGTGCATAATTGAATGTGAGTATCTCGGTTTTAGTCAGGTTTAGTTTATAACCTGACATCGTTCCATAAGCATCCAGGATTTGGTGGACCGCTGGTATGGATTGTTGGGGATTTTGAAGATACAGGAGTATGTCATCCGCACATAAGGCAATTCGGTGTTCCATATCCCCAAAACGAACTCCCTGTACTTGAGGGAAATCTTGGATTTGTTGTGCTAGGGGTTCTAAAATTGCTGCGAATAATAACGGTGATAGTGGGCAACCCTGACGGGTGCCTCTATTAAGCTGAAAGTATTCAGAATGATGCCCGTTCACTCTTACGCAGGCCCGGGGGGCAGAATATACATTTTGTAGGACTTGAATGAGGCCGGGGGGGGGAACCAAATCTGTATAGGACTGAGTACAGAAAAGGCCATGCAACTCTGTCAAAGGCCTTCTCGGCGTCGAGACTATTTAGTACCGCTGGTGTCTCTTGTTATGTATTTGAAATGGTAATGCATTGCATTACTTCTGCCACTTGAGGGCAGCATTCCAATATGTGTAAGCTAGAAAGAGAGCACAGAGAGAGTGTTGTTGTTGAGACTAGAGAGGCTCCTGAATAAAAATGAAAGCTGCTGTATTCCTGTTGCAGTGTGAGTTTGTTGAACAAGACCAGATTAAATGTTAGAACATAACATAATTGGTGATGCGGTGTTTAGTTACTCTCCGGTACCTTACCAGAACGAACTACAACTGTGAAGTTTTTCCTGAGACGTAACTTTTGGACCCACGAGTGAACCTGCAAGAAACACAAAAAGATGGCTGCGACTATAGGACATATTGATGCCTTTGATGAAAATGTGGAACAGTGGACAACTTATATTGAGAGATTTGGACATTTTATCACAGCAAATGATACAAGTGATGAAAAACAAGTGGCTGTGTTACTGAGTGTTATGGGCAGCACAACGTACAGTTTGCTGAGAAGTCTAATAGCGCCAGAAAAGCCCGGGGAAAAAACTTTTGCCAGTATTGTGGAGGTCTTACAGACACATTTCTCTCCTAAGCCTCTGGTGATTGCTGAAAGATTTCGCTTTCACAAACAGAATCAAACAGAGGGTGAGTCTGTTGTGCAGTATGTGGCTGTTCTAAAGAAATTAGCTGAGCATTGCGAGTTTGGCACCCATTTAGATGATGCCCTCCGAGACAGATTTGTGTGAGGTTTGAAAAGTGAAGCGACACAAGCGTCTCTTAGGGCCGGGACTGACATACAGAAAGGATAGAGATCGCTGTATCGATGGAAACAGCTACGGGAGGCTCAGCACCTAAGTGATTCCCTAAGTAAATGCTTTATCCTTCTCTTCTCCCAGGAAGCCTAATAAATGTGGTCGTTGTGGCAAGGCTAATCACAGTGATAAAGATTGCTGGTTTAAAGAACAGACATGTCATAACTGTGGGAAGAAGGCCACATTGGGCGAGTGTGCAGAGGGAAAAAGAAAGGAGGGGAAATCAATGGAAGCAAAGGGAAGCAATTTGCAAAATGTAGACAGAGAGAAGTACATTGTGTGGAAACACAGGGAACGTGCAGTGATGACACTGATACTGAATTAGCATTGCACGTGCTGACTCTTAAAGGGGATACGGCAACCATCTGTGTAACACCTGAAATTGAAGGGAAACCACTGAAAATGGAATTGGACACAGGGTCTGCAGTTTTGTTGATTTCTACAGACAAGTATGAAACTACGTTGAGACATCTACCCCTGCAAACGACTGATGTTGTACTGAGGACATACACTGGCGAGGCAATTTCACTTGAAGGTGTCATCAAGGTGCAGGTGAAAATGAATGGGCAAACGGCACTACTGCCTCTGTATGTGGTTAAAGGTAACTACCCTTCACTCTTAGGCAGGGAATGGCTGAAGAAAATACGCCTCAACTGGCAGGAGATAAGGACTGTCAATACGGTGACCACAACACTCTAGAAGCAGTGTTGCAGAAACATGCTCCTTTATTCAAGGGGGAGCTAGGCACAATGAAGGGCATTGAGGCAAGAGTGTTTTTGAAGCCACAGCACAAACCAAAGTTTTGTCAACCTCGCCCAGTACCTTATGCACTCAGACCGAAAGTGGAGGCCGAATTAACTCGCCTAACCGAAGCGGGAGTCTTGTCACCTGTACAATGTAGCGACTGGGCAACACCAGTAGTGCCAGTGGTAAAGAAAGATGGTTCCATGAATATGTGGAGACTTTAAAGTAACCATAAATCCAGTTCTGTGTGTGAACAGTATCCGATTCCAGCACGAAGACTTGTTTGCATCGCTGGCACAGGGCAACGCTTCAGTAAGCTGGATCTGTCACATGCTTATCTACAAATGAGTGAGATGAAAACTCAAGGAAATATCTCACAATTTCCACCCAAAAGGGTCTTTTCTGCTATAATCACCTACCTTTTGGCATTGCATCAGCTCCAGCCATATTTCAGCGAGCTATGGACCAGGTTTCTGAGGTCTTCCAAATGTTCACTGTCACCTGGATGATATACTGGTGACCGGAAGGAATGATGCAGAGCACCTGAAGAACCTGGATGCAGTTCTGCAGCGATTGGAAGATTTTGGCTTGCATGTCCAGAAGTAGAAGTGTGAATTTTTCAAGACTTCATTGGAATACTTGGGCCATACCATAGATGCAGAGGGCTTACACAAATCGCCTGAGAAAGAAAAAGCGATTGTGGACACCCCAGCACTGGAAAATGTGAGCCAGTTATGGTCATTCTTGGGCCTGTTAAATTATTATGGCAGGTTTATTACTAATCTGGCTACGATTCTCAACCCACTAAATGGCTTGCTGTGCAAGGGGAAGTCCTGGTATTGGACAAAGGACTGTGAGAGTGCGTTTAAGAAGGCTAAAAATCAGCTTGTTTCTCAAGATGTGCTCATTCGCTATAATCCACAGCTGAGCATCAGACTGGCGTGTGATGCCTCACCTTATGGGGTGGGAGCAGTTCTTTCTCATGTTCTACCGAATGAGGACGAAAAGACAATTGCCTTTGCATCCAGAACTCTCAGCAAGGCTGAACAAAACTATGCCCAAATCGAGAGAGAAGCTTTGGCAATAGTGTTCGGAGTTCGCAAATTCCACCAATACCTTTATGGTCGGGAATTCACACTCCTCACTGATCACCATCCCCTCACGACCATTTTCAGCCCCACAAAGGTATTCCTTCCATGGCAGCAGCCAGAATGCAACGTTGGGCTCTGTTGTTGTCAGCTCCAACACACCGATTGAATACAAGAAGGCGGCTCTTCATGGCAATGCTGATGAGCTCTCAAGATTGCCTCTGCAGGTAGCCCACAGTGACAAAGTGGACACTGTCGATGTCTTCTACATCAGTCAGCTTGAGAAATTACCTATCACAAGTTCTGAAATTAAAAAGGAGACAAAAGTTGATCCTGTGTTGTCTCAAGTCTTGGACTTAGTAACAAAAGGGACTTTTACTGTGAACCAGAACATTCACGATGAGTTATCACCATTCTACGCCAGACGTAATGAGCTTTCAGTACAGCAAGGTTGCTTGATGTGGGGTGTCCGGGTGATTGTCCCTTCAAAACTACGTATTCGTGTTCTGGATGAGCTACATGTGGGACACCCGGGCGTAGTGAGAATGAAGGCTTTAGCTAGAAGCTATATTTGGTGGCCAGGGATTGATTTGCAAATTGAGCAACAACATGCACTACTTGTCAGCGTGTTCAGAAAATGCCGTGTCCCTCACCTCTACATCCCTGGATGTGGCCAAGTGCACCGTGGCAGCACATTCATGTAGATTTTGCGGGGCCGTGGGAGGACACTGTACTAATTGTTGTAGATGCCCACCAAAGTGGTCTGAATTCAAGTCATGGACACTACTACTACCAGTAAGACCATTCAAGTGTCAGGACTATTTAGCCATTACGGATTCCTGAACAGCTGGTCAGTGACAATGGACCACAATTTATTTCTAGTGACTTTGCAGCATTTTGAAGTCAATGGTGTGAGACATATACAGTAGTGCCCCATATCACCCCTCGACTAATGGTCTAGCAAGCGTTTTTGTGCAAACCGTGAAGAATGCTCTGAAATCGGTGGGGGTCTTTTGACTCACAACAAAGTTGGATAACTTCCTGTTGGCATACCGAATACACCCCATGCTACAACAAAGGAATCTCCAGCAATGTTGTTTTTTGTAATAGCTTCGCTCCCGTCTTGATTTGCTTAAGCCAGATGTGGCATCAGAGGTTTTGAAGAACCAAGAATCTCAAATACTGCGCCGGCAAGCTCGTTCAAAGGACAGGCAGTTCATTGTTGGTCAAGAGGTGCTTGTTCGAGATTACCGGAAGAGGAAAAAGTGGACATCTGGTGTGGTGACATCTCAGACGGGTCCAGTGTCATATACAGTTGATGTTGAATCTGGAGTGAAATGGAAACGTCATGCTGAACAGCTCCTAGATCTTCAGCAGCGCACAGATGGGGACACCTCCAGGGAAGAAAACCCACAGGAAATGTGGATTCCATCTGCCGTAGCTTACAGAAGCCCCACTACGGAAGTCTCAACACCTTCTGAAGATGTAAAGGAGGAGGTGGAGAGGAGCAATGGTGAGGCTGTGCAACCACCAACCGAGGATCGGAGGGAGGTACCAGACAGGGCAGCCATGCCAAGGGTTGCTCACGAGAGACGTTATCCATCCCGAATTTCAAAACCTCCAGATCGTTTGAACCTGTGAGACATTTAAAAGAAATAAATGTTTTGTGTAGTTAGAGAGCCAGATCAGATTATTGGGGCAGAATAATCCCCTTGACTGGTTCGAGACCTGGGGCAGTCTACCCCCTACCTCTAGCATAGTATGAACCATCTTAATAATAGCGAACAATGCTAATACTTGTGTAACCCCCTAGATGGCGCTATCCCAGGGGCTACTACCCCTGCCTGATTTGCCACTAACAGGTTGAGGGGCCTGGATCCAATGGCGGGTGCCTCCACCCAGAGGTCAGGGTTTGCAATAGTTAAACTAACTTGGTCACAGCCCTCTGGGACACTGCAACCCCCCTTTCTTCCCACTAGTGGCCCACACAATATATCAGAATTACCTTCACAGTATACACTTACCCCCAGGTCTGGTTCGGCACTGGGACCTCCTGTGAAATGAGATACAGTGCAACAGTCACAGTACAGTACTTTAACATAGACAAATACCTCAGGCAGTATAACTTTGCTGAAACAAGCAGCTCTGATTTATTTGGGAGATATAACAAGGACAGGGGAAATCAGGTTAATTGGCTTATCACTCTAATAATCTACCTCTGGCTCTGTGCACAGGCCTATCCCATCAGTTACTGTCCTGGGTACCCAAGCCTAGTGGCTAGTCCAAACCGTGGCAGCTGGTAGGGGCCCTTTCACCAGAGAAAGGAGAATTAAACAGTCAGCAGTACAGTAATTTCATTTTGGATTTAAAGTGGCAATTCAACAGGGGCGACCCTGAATTAGTACTCCACGACCTCCAAATAAGATAGGGTCCTTCAATGTCAGCAGGGCTCACTTGAGGTACACAAACCTCTTCACACATCCATATAAAGAAAGCACTATACCAGGCAGGCTGCATCTGTATCCGATGCAATTACTGCACAATACCCGGAGAACACACAGCAGATTCAGTTCCTGACAGACCGAATGCAATTTTCAGCAATTCCTCCAGTCTTCTACAGGGTGAGCCTGGTTTCTACTCTTCAGAGATCCTTTGATTCTTTTCACAGGACGGATTCAGTCCTAACAAGCTGTTACACAAGCTGCAGACCGGAACTCTGGGCCTTACACGTTTTTGACTAAAACTGCACACTGAAAAGCACAGGGCTCCTTCCTTCTTCACTGCCAAAGCTCAACTGAAACTCCAACCGACAAAACCGGCACTTCCTTTGAGTTCCTCCCAGTTCTTGACTGGATTGGCTGTCACTCACAATAGACTGCTGCTGTTGGTCCAAAAGGCACTGAAGTCTAAACTACATCTCCCAGAGTCACTGCCCATACAATCCTCTTGTGGCTGGCTCAGATTATGAGTCCAAGTTCTGATTCGTCCAAGGCACCATTTTAGAGCTAGCTTACCCCACACTGATTGGTCCAGTTCAGCAGTTCAAACTAGAATGGGGAACTAGCAGACACAGTTCTGACTGCAAAGAAGCAGGTTAGACAAACTGTAATTTCATTATTACTGTAAATGATTTCTGGCAAACAGTTACATCTTTTAGATAGGTTCCTTTGCACTCCTAGTGACTGCAAAATAGAGTGAATTGGCAGCAGCTTGAGTGGTACTCAGAGAAGCACACAGTCCCCATACAAACTAATTATGTCTGCAAGCAGACAGCTCTTAAAGAGACAGTACCAGAGGCTCTAAAACACTCACTGATAAATGGCTTAAATGCCAAACACCATTCAGGCTTGGAGCATTCAAGCAAGCTCCTGGAAGTCTTTTGGGAACCCCCATTTGCAGGGGTTACACTGTTCAGTTAGTAACAATAGAAACATAGAAACATAGAAACATAGAAACATAGAAACATAGAAACATAGAAGTTGAGGCAGATAAGGACATAAGGCCCATCCAGTCTGCCCATTTCTTTTCTACCTTATAAATGTGCCATCGGCCTTTGCGATGTCAGTGACCTATCTATTCATAGTCATTTGTATTGCTCCCTTATGCCTATCCCATGCCTGTTTGAAGCCCTGCACTGTATTCATAGCCACTACTTCTTGTGGTAAGCCATTCCATGCATCTACCACCTTTCTGTGAAAAGAATTTCCTCACTTCCCCTTAATCGGCCTCCTCTAATCTCATGCTGTGTCCTCTTGTCCTGCTATTTTTCTTATATTTAAACATGTTAGACTCTTTCACCTTGTTTATGCCCTTAAGGTGTTTAAATGTCTCGATCATATCACCCCTCTCCCTCCTTTGCTCAAGGGTATACATATTGAGCTCCGTTAATCTGTCCTCATATGTTCTGATGCAGTCCCTGCACCATTTTGGTTGCCCTTCTCTGGACTGCCTCAATTTAGTTAATGTCCTTGTGAAGGTGTGGCCTCAATACTGCGCGAGTACTCCAGATGGGGCCTAACCAATGTCTTGTACAGAGGATTATTACCTCCTCTTACGACTTGTATACCCCTACTAATACACCCTAACACCCCCTAGCCTTACCTACTGCTTTAGAGGTCTGCTTGGATGATTTCAGGTCATCAGTGATGATGATGCCCAAGTCTCTTTCTTCCTTTGTGACTGCTAGCAACTCCTCCCAGCCTATAAGTGGCTTCAGGGTTTCTCTTCCCTATGTGCATGATTTTGCACTTCTTTGCATTAAATCCCAGTTGCCACTCTTCTGACCATTCTGCTAGTTTATCCAGATCTCTTCTCATTCTGCCCACCCCATCTGGATCATCTACTCTGTTGCAGATCTTGGTGTCATCTGCAAACAGACAAGCCTTACCCTCTAGTCCATCTGCTAGGTCACTAATGAAGATGTTGAATAGGACTGGCCCCAGGACTGATCCCTGAGGTACCCCACTTGTGACTTGCATCTCTTCTGACTGTATACCATTTACCACCACTCTCTGTTTTCTGCCAGTCAACCAGTTTGCCACCCAGTTGACCAACTTCGGCCACCCCGAGCCTACCTAGCTTATTTATCAATCTTCTATGTGGAACAGTGTCAAAAGCTTTGCTGAAGTCAAGGTAGGCGACATCAACTGCTCCCCTTGTTCCACCACTCTGGTTACCCAGTCAAAGAAATCTATGAGATTAGTTTGACAGGACCTTCCTTTTGTAAACCCATGCTGTCTTGGATCCTGTGCCCTATGGATTCCAGGTGTTGCACTATCCTTTCCTTGAGGGTGCTTCCATAATCTTGCCCACTACTGAGGTAAGACTGACCGGTCTGTAGTTCCCGCCTCCTCCCTGCTACCACTCTTGTGGAGTGGGATCACATGAGCCTCCAGTCTTCTGGGACCTCTCCTGTGCTCAGAGACTCACTAAACAATTCTGCTAATGGCTCTGCTAGTTCCTCCTTTAGCTCCTAAGTACCCTGGGATGTATGCCATCAGGTCCCATTGCCTTATCCACCCTGAGCTTAGCAGCTCTTGTAGGACCCTTCCTTTTGTGAAGGGAGTAGTGCTCACCTCCCTCCCCCCTGTATAATTTAGTGGGGAGGAAATGTTATGTATTTGAAATGGTAATGTATTGCGTTACTTCTGCCACTTGAGGGCAGCATTCCAATATGTGTAAGCTAGAAAGAGAGCACAGAGAGAGTGTTGTTGTTGAGACTAGAGAGGCTCCTGAATAAAAATGAAAGCTGCTGTATTCCTGTTGCAGTGTGAGTTTGTTGAACAAGACTAGATTAAATGTTAGAACATAACATCTCTGTACCGCTCATTTGGTTCACTAGACAGAGAGAACGCTTGATATTATTAGTGGTGGTACGAGCCCTCACAAAACCCGTTTGGTCCTTGTGTATTAAGACCGGAAGTACTTGATCCATGCGGCGGGCCAGCATACTCATAAACAATTTATAGTCCTGATTTAGTACCGAGATTGGCCTATATGATGAGCATTCCCGGGGATTTTTCCCTGGTTTGGGAATCACCGATATAGTTGCATAGGACCAGGACTCAGGGGGTGAATCACCTTCCATTATAGAATTAAAAACATGGAGGAGTGTGGGCTGGATCTGAGCTCTTGCAGATTTGTAGAACTCCGCTCCATACCCGTCAGGTCCTGGAGCTTTCTGGGAGTTGGCTATGGTCAGAGTTATCTCGGCCATTGTTATAGGTTGCATGAGAGAGTCTCTACATTCCTCTGCTAGAGTTGGCAGGGTGAGTGTCTCAATATATGATGACAAGCTGTCTAGGGAGGGAGGGAGTAGACTCTGGGGTATACAGGTTCCTGTAGTATGCCAAGAAGGCCTCGGTAACGTCATGTGTCTTGGAAAGAGGTTGTCCCCCAACTGGATGCCTTATGGTCACTATCATTGCACCCTTCCGCTGTCTACTAATTTGGTATTCAAGCATTCATGTGACGCAAGGGCGGACCTCGTAGTATCTCTGTTTCAGAAATGCTAGGGCTATTTCGGTTTGTTGTAGCGCGAGTTTATCTAGTTCTTGTTTGGTTTGTTGTATCTGGGGGAGGAGGGATTCATCGCCTTGCTTGTGTGCCTGTTGTAAAAAATGAAGTGTTTCTTCAAGCTTAGCTCTATATTCTCCGCGTTGTCTTTTCTTCTGTGCCGCGTACTTAATTATGTGTCCCCTCAGTACTGCTTTGACTGTGTCCTAGTGGACCGAAGGGGTGGTGTCAGAGGCTGGGTTGTCAGCCATAATCTCAGATAACTTGTCTGAGATGAATTCTTTAAATTCTTTGGACCGTAGATAGTATGGATTTAATCTCCATTGAGTGGTTCTAGGTTGAACCCCCAGATCCCACTGCGTAATCGTAGGTGCGTGGTCTGAGATAGAGATATCTCCCAGCTGCCGTCGCACACAGCATGCAGCTTTTCAACCTGGGTGAAGGCATAGTCTATGCGGGAGTATGTGCGGTGAACCGAAGAGTAATAAGAGTAATTTCTCGTCTGTGGGTGTAATTTCTGCCATATGTCGCACCACCCAAACTCTGAAATGAATTTACTAAAAAATTTCTGAGTTGTTGTTAATTTCTGTGGCCTCTCACTTGTGGAGTCCAGGTTTGGGTTCGCCATCAGATTAAAATCCCTGGCCATCAGAAGGGTGTTCTTGGTGAAATTTACCACTTTGTCTAGCAGGGGCCTCAGCTGTGAAACAGTAATGCCTGGTGGGAGATATACATTAGCTAGGGTAATTTCCTCGTTGTTAAGCTTCCCTCGGGTTAGGATCAGACGGCCTTCCGGGTCTGACCAAGTCAGTTTTGATTGATACGGAGTATATGATGGAATTATTATGGCTACCCCTCTACTTCTGCTACCCTTATAAGAGGCGTTAAAATACCTGCTCCCTACTTAATTTAGCAAGTGTGGAGTGTTCCACTGAAGTCATATGGGTCTCCTGGAGGAAGGCTATATCTGCTTTAGTTCTTTGGAGGTATGCCAATGTTTTAGACCTTTTAATCGGAAAGGCCAGACCATTTATATTTAAAGAGAGAGCAATGTTAACTTTGGTGAATGCATCCTGTCCTATATTGTGACTCTGGTACACTAGCACCTCCCCCCCCACAGGGTGCCCACTGAACCCACATATTTTGTAACAGCAATGACCAGAATAAGTTCGATGACCTGTTTACAAACCCAAAACAAAGACTATACAACCATTTATATGAACATACAACGTTGAACTGAGACAAAACCAACTGGCCAACATGGCTGTAGAAACAAGCACAGAACAGCTGGTACTTCCACAGATCTGGGCAATGCCCTGATCATTGGTAGGAGCCAAACATCCTACCTTTACAGTCCTCTTCTGTCCGAGGGCCTTAGGTACCATGTACCTAAAGGGAAAGGGGTAATTGGAGTTGGTGACTAAAGCCGCGAGGGGTTAGCTCCCCCGGGGTCAGTCATGCAAGAGGAGCACATACTAAATAATAGAAGACAAAGACCTCCGTATGTTGCATGGGAGTTTTAGCAGACCCCCTCATTATTGTAGAGGGCCTGGTGGAGCCGTTCAAGGGGTCACCCCCACTACTGGGGCATGCTCCCTAATCTCAGTTCCTCCATGTAGAATCCCAATGCAGAGGTCCTGTCATGAAGTCAGGGTTCAGCCCCCTCAAGAATTATGCTCATATCTTGTGAAATGACTTTTTCCCTCTCCAAGAGAAGTCCCTGAGTCCCTGGGGTCCAGCACGATAGGCGCGCATGCTAACCAGAGCCTCGGAGGATCCGGTAGGCAAAACCGAGCATGAACACCAACCGGTGCCAGTCCCCAGTCCAAGCTTAATCGGGAGGTGTCAGGAGCAGAGACTCCCGGCCAGCCCCCGATCCCCAACTGGGCTTCGCTGAGTAATAGGAATCCTTAATTTATATATTGTTTCACTGCTGTTGTCCCTCCCTCTCCTCCCTTCCACGGTCTCTAATCCCTCCCTCCCAGGGTTTCCTAGAATGATTTAAATACCATTATGTTAGGCTGAAACTTTGATTCCCCTCCTCCCTCTCTAGTTTCGGTTCCCTCCCTTCCCGCCACTTCTATTCAATAATTCCCCCATCATGTGGGTGACCCATAGATCCAGAGGCAACAACCGCCCCGCCCATTGGAGGAGGGTTCAGAGTACATGAGTAGTTCTTGGTTTTCATCCCCTATAGCCCTCACTATCCGTGGGATGTCACCATCCGAAGCCCCATCCCACTAATTATGTCGGGACCACTACCAAGGCGGGCGCCGCCTAAGTAGCCCGTTGATCCCCCTGTGTATAGTAGGGTACACCCTCCGCCTCCATGCTGAGAGTTTGTATTGTACAGTCTGCCGAGCGTGCAGCTAAACCCTCAAAGCATAGGGATGCCCATTATTGAGTACCAAGCTATCTAATAGTGTAGCCCCCCCCTTGATTTAGGCGGGGAAATACATAGTCTTCCCAGAGTCCCCTCTTTCTCTGCTACTCTCCAGGGGGACTGTGGGACCTCTGGCACCCCAGGTCGGTCCAGTCAGCAGGTGACCTTCTCAACTTGAGTGTCCGAGCTCTGCATGGCAGTGTAAGCCAAGTCTGTTATTCCCCCTCCTTCCTGGTACCCAATCTCCTGCTCGACTCGACTGCCACCTCCCTCCTTCCGTTATCCTACACCCGTAGCATGGGTGGAAGGTTCCCTCATTCCTCCAGGACCCCCTCCCCCACCATTTGCAGATTTCCAAAGCTACAGTCCAGCCATCCCCAAATCAATGCTCTCCTTAGCGGCAGGGCACATTCAAAGGCGTCGACCAAGCATCTGCATTCAGTTTAGTTTATGTCCGAGCTCATGGCATGACAAGGGGACCGAAGGCTCATAGCAGACTGCACCTTACCCATCCATCCCAGCCCGAACAAAATTACCTATTTAATGGCCGAGCTCAGGAGGGAAACCGGAATTGGGGACAGTAGTTGCCGTGGCACAATTCCAACGGTCCATATCTAGAGAGGAGAGCCAATGCAACCAGAGCAATCAGGGAAAACATATTGCAGGAACAAAAGTACCAGAACCCAGGATAGCCAGGAGTTCCGGCAGAATTGAGTTGCTTAGCCCCCCCCTCTGAGTAGCCACCTCAACCGTCCGGTCCACCCCCATGAGCTCTTCTCTCAATTCCACTACTGTGTCCAAACCAGCATCTCAGTATCCTGTAATGGTCCAGTTAGTCACCTGTCTCCACCCCCCCCATTCGTAGTTCAGCCCTGTGGCGGGTCAAGCAGAGCTGCAAGTCCCCTGTCAATCTATCTAACCTGATGATGCTAGGGATAGGCCATTCCTCCACAGTCCCTCACTTAGTAGTTAGGCCGTGATCTATTTAGCGATCAGCATGGAGGGTCGTGGCGGATGAGGCTAGTTGCAACTTAGTCGTCTTGTGGCCATCCCAGCATTCAGGGTCACAGTTTCCTTCCAATTCAGTACAGGGGAGTCACGGCTACTGACATATAGCAAGAGACAGGTAGTAATTCAAGCAGCAGCCACCTACAGACCACCCCACTCCCTCGACAACAAACTCCCCACCGCCACACAGCCTCCCCTTCAAACCTCCCCAGTCCCAGCTCCACCCCTAACAACATTTCCAGCGCCACTGTTAACGATCATATGCAAAGCTTGGTCCACAGAGAGTTGGGGTCCCAGCTCATATTTCCCACTTTCAAGCAAGCAGTTCCTTGCCCAGGGCATGATAGGCCTACCCCTGGCCTTCAAAATTTTCTTAGCCGGAAAAAGCAAGATGGCTGGGTCACCGCTTAGCGAGCTGTTGTTCGGCCAACCACGAGCCAATCTCCCTGCCTGGGCCGAGGGCCTATTTACTGCCACATGTGGCCCAGTACAGGGGAGGGCCAGCTACAGTCTCGCGGGCTTAATAGTCGATCAGCCTCCTTGGAATCGAACTTCGCTTATCAACCTGTGTTAGAGGAGGCCAGCAGTCCCGTACGTGCCCAAAGTAAGAGGTGAACTCTAAGACACAACTTTACATTAAACCTCACCCCATTACCTTCCCGATCCCCCCCATATTTCTCTGATTATTCCCTTGTCTCCCCCCCCCAGCAGTTTATATGTCACCAATTTTAAACATTTCTTAAGTGGATATGGTGTAACGATAGCCAAGTCCCGTGGGGCTTCCCATACTAGCACACAAGCCCTCCATAACTACTTGCGGTTCGATACTCAGCTTGCTGCTCCATGGGAATTCAGTTTGTGTCCTGGATGTTCTTGAGAGCTAGTCTTTAAAGCATTAACGACGGTCTGGATGGCTTCAGCACCCTGTCTTCTTCAAGCCTCATGCTGCTCAACAGTCCATACTTTTTGGGCCAACTTTGCTGCGATTGGAACTCCACCAGTGGTACGCTGTTGTGAAACCTCCATTTTCCTGTCTCGTAGCTCCGCTGTTGCTCTGGCTGCTGAATCAAACAAAATAGGACCATCCTTAATGTGGACCATCAATTTCACAAGGTACAAGGTTCGGAATAGGACCCCCACCCCTTTAAGGGCCTTCATCACTGGAATGTACATCTTTCGACGCGCCATGACCTCTGGAGCAAAATCATTTCCAAAAAAGAGCCGATGATTCCTGAAGTGCACTTTGCCCTGTTTCCATGTGGTGTGCAGCACGGTTTCTTTCTCCTGATGCCGGAGAAACTTAATGAGGACCGTTCGCGGGCGAGCTCCAGCAAGTGGTTTGGACCCCAACGTACGGTGGACATGTTCCATCTCCAAGGTAATGCTTTCCGGTAGGGGAAGGGTTTCTCTCAGTAAGCTTTGCATAAAGGGAATAAATTCAGCGGTTTCAATGCCTTCCGGCAGCCCTGAGAGACAGATGTTGTTTCGGGGATTTCTACATTCTGCATCCTCGGCACGTTCTTGCAGGGCCTTGACTTGTGTGTGTAGTTGTGCAATGGCTCTTTCTGCATCATCAACCCTCCGGTCAGTCGCTGCTGTTAACTGCTCCTCCGCTCCCTCCTGTCGTTTTTCCAGCTTGCTTAAATCTGTTCTTAATGCTGCTACCGTCAATCTCATTTCCTTCCTAAATTCATGAATTTCAGAGCATTTGGGTCATTTGTCTCTGCAAGATTGTATGGGCATTTAGTTGACGCTCATGTATGTGCTATGTGGCGGGAGGCTTCTAGGAGAGGCCCATGAGTCTCCACTGTCCGAATCTTCAGCCTGTGATCTATTGCCATCCATTTGATTCGAAGACCCTGTTTTGTCTGCTCCTCGTTTCCTTGGCATTGTGTACCTCTAGCAGATTTCAAAAACGCTGTTTTACAGATTTTAACTGTGATTAAAGAGGTTATTTAATTAAACCCGCGGGGAGCCTCACGCTCTGAGCAGCTCATACACTCATGACGTCACCGGAAGTCCTATATCTAAGATCTTAAGCCTAAAGTGGGGGGCTAAGTTTCTTGAAAATCTACATAATGATATAAAATAAATTGTAACAAGATAGAGATGAAATTTCTCAAGATTGACAATTTTATCAGTTTAGATGCTGTTCTTTCATTTCAGGATAATCTAATACCTTTCTTTATGTTTTTTGGAGAAGAAACACCTTTATCATCTGAGGTCACCATTCTGTGCAAAAGGTCAAGCCAAAAAAAAGGGGGAGGGTTTTTGAACTTTTGTATTAAAATTGAGCATTTGTGGCACCAACATTAGATATATATGATGTTATCCTAAGGATCTTATTAACGTATGGTTTCAAAATCAAATTTTTATTTAAAGTCTATGTTTAAACTAAGTACGCCTACCATAAATCTTTTTAGCTTCAAAAGGTCAATTTTAAATGACTTCATTTCTGATATAAATAGTGCTGAAACTTCAGATAATGGCTAATATATTTCAAAAATGTATTTTTCCGTTTTTTACTCTTTCTAGAAATCTTGTCAAAATCTAATAACTTATCTATATAAATGTACTGTATGGTGACCTCAGAGTGCTAGAGAAGAAGAAAAATGAAAAAGAGAAGGAAAAAACGAGGGGTACCTGGAATAAAGGAAAATCATAATTTTATTTAATTGTAGTCCACACCAACACTTCATTAAGTCCATATTTCTTAACATTAGTTTTCAACATGAATATCCACCATGCTTCTATTTTCGTCAGTATTCTATTTCAATCCCCCCTGGTGTTGGTTCATGGATTTTCTCTATGCCACAGAACTTCAAAGTGGAAACTTGATGTTGTCTTTCTTAAAAATGTCTTGCTAAGGAAGATTTTTCATCCTCCCTCCTAATACAGCTTTTATGTTCAGTTATTCTTTGTTTTAATGGTCTAGAGGTTTGTCCAATGTAATAAAGACCGCAAGGACATGTGATACAATATATCACATAATCACTATTACATGTGATCAGTGTTCTGATTTCATATTTTTGATCCTTGCATGTACTTTTTATTATGGTTGCTTGCACGCATGTGCAAGAAACATAATGCCATCATCCGAGTTTTTGGAGGTGTGGCAGCCCTCTTCCAATTCAGTCAGTGTGTTTGCAGGCGCAGCCGCAGTTCTCCAATGCCTGCTGGAGCTGTCTATGACAGCAGTCCAAAATGCAGTGGCGTACAGTTGAAGGAGGGCTATAAGATGTCGCCTGCTCATCTTTCCCCTATACACACACACACGCCACGCATACTGCGTGCTCGCCCCGCACTGTATAGCCCGGCAGGGTGCCCAATCCCTGTCTGCTGTACTCGCCCCCAAACAGAGTTGTACATGCCACGCTGGGTGGCCCACCCCAGCGTGGCTACACTGTCATAGCCGACGGGGGTGGACAATCCCCGTCAGCTCCACTGTCCCCAGAGTACAGGGTGCCACGCTGGGGAGCCCACTAGCGTGGCAACTAGTCTTTGTCGCCCGGCAGAATTTTAATCCCCGTCGGCTCCATCCCTCCACAAGCCATCCTTATGCCATGCTGAGGCCCACCCCAAGCGTGGCAAGCGTCCACGTCGTCTCCTCCTTTGTTAAAAATAAAAACCTGCAACAGAAAAAGGTCCTACGCAGTCTCTGCCCCCACCCCATGCCCACCACTGCGCACCCTGCCTCCCACACCCCACTCCCATGCCCTCGGACTCCAGTGCAGCGATCTTGGTGGACGGGAACACATCTGCAGTCTTCAAAGCCGGCCCCGAACTCAGGAAATGCCGGTAAGCTGTATAATGTAATGAATAGGGTTTTTCAACTTTGCTGCATATCTCAGGCATTTTTGAATTTTGGCACCAAATTTTCAACATGGGTTTTGGGACCCCTCCTCATGAATTCTGTCACTGTCATGGCGTTATTCAGGCCGAAGGGTGATTTCGATCGCTGCACAAAATCACCTTTTTGGGACTGATTAACAAAATGACAGTGCCAGTATTCATAAGGTGGGCTCTCGAAAGCCTATGTTGAAAATTGGTAAAAATCCTAAAAATGACACCTACGTCGCGTTACTTTGTTCTCACATACTTTGCGCTCCTAGGTCCAGAAGTTTCAATATTTTCACTCCAGATTTTCAATATTGCCATTTCACCACACTTCCTTATGAGCAGTACAGCTCTCGTTTTCACATCTCACCCAAAATGTGTTTCTGCGCATGTAGCGCATAATGGCACTGTCGGTGTGCAAAATCAATGTTTGGAACACATTAAGAAAATCACCATGACACTGTTCATGAGCAGAGGTGTTAAAATGGCTATGTTAAAAATTTGGTGAAAAAATTCCCAAAAATGACTATTTTACGAGCATGCGTTGCGCTGTTCCTATGCACACGCATAAGTTCGCGAATTTTCAATATTTTCACTCCAGATTTTCAACATTGCCATTTTACCACACCATCTTATGAGCAGTACAACTGTCATTTCTCACTTCTCACCCAAAATGTGTTTCCACGCATGTAGCGCACAATGGCGCAGTCGGTGTGCGAACTCAATGTATGAGACACATTAAGAAAATCACAGTCACACTGTTCATGAGCAGAAGTGTTAAAATGGCTATGTTAAAAATTTGGTGAAAAAATTCCCAAAAATTACTGTTTTGAGTGCGTTTGTTGCGCTGATCCTATACACGCTCATAAGTTCACAAATTTTCAATATTATTATATGAGCAGTACAGCTGTCATTTTTCACATCTTGCCCAAAACATGTTTCCGCCCATGTAGTGCGCAATGGCGCAGTCAGTGTGCGAAATCAATGTATGGGACACATTAAGAAAATCACAGTGACACCATTCATGAGCAGAGGTCTTAAAATGGCTATGTTGAAAATCTGGTGAAAAAATTCCTAAAAATGACTGTGTTTAGAGTGAGCATTGCGCGGTTTCCATGCACCCTCGTAAGTTCATGAATTTGTAATATTTTCAGTCCACATTTTCACCAGTGGCATTTTCCACACTTCCTTATGAACAGTACAGCTGTCATTTTTCACAACATGGCCGAAATGTGTTTTCACACTTTCAGCACAGAAATCTTTGTGGTCGCTGTGGAAATCATTGTTCGGACAGATAAAGAAAATCACAGTGACACTGTTCATGACTGGAGGTCCCAAAATGCCTGTGTTGACAATCTGCTGTAAACAATTCCCAAACTAATTACATTACAGGTGCACGTTGTACAGTTTCTATAGCGTTCGTAACTTTACCAGTTTTTTAAATATTTTCACTGCAGATTTTCAACATTGCCATTTTTTACACCTCCCCATGAACAGTACAGCTGTCATTTTTCACATCCTGTTCAGAATGTGTTTTTGCACCTGTGGTGACAAATGCCGTAGTCATTGTGCAAAAGCAGCTTTCGCCTAACAAACTGATATTGCCACTGTTCATGAGGTGGGGGTCACAAAAAAACCATGTTGAAAATTTGGAGTGAAAATACCAACGAATGCCTGAGGCGTTAGGGTTTCCGACCATAACACCCCACCCTGTAGAGAATGACAGGCATCAGGGCTGTGACTTGGGATTGTCACCTGCAATGCTCATACCATTCCACCCTTACCCACACCCTGCAGCCACTGAGAGGCATCGAGGTGTGCCTTGGACTCTTCGGCCCCAAAGTTCACCCCATTCTCCTATACCGCACCCATCTCACAATATTTCCTGATGGAATGGGGTGCGCATAAGGGCCAAAGACCCCAAGGCACACCGTGACACTTGTCGGTGTCTGCAGGGTAGGGTGTGGTGAAATGGTGTCGCCGTTATGCCTGACGACCCAAAGACACACCCCAGTGCCTGTCACTATCTGCAGGGTGGTGGTGGGGTTGGCTTCAGTTCAATACTTCACTGCCATTCCTATTATGCAGCTCTGTAACTCCTGCACTACCAATGCCAATGCCAGCAAGCAAACATTCGGCATTGACAAATGCTTGTTTCCTTAGTTTTAATACAATTTTTGCAATGGGTACAATTTCCACAAGGAAAAAAAAACTTTGACTTCTCTACTTAACCAAGTGGTAGGAGGGGAAGGTGGAGTCCAATGTTGAGTTTTAACCAGTTTGTTCTTTATAGTTGTAGTTTTTTTTGGCTATAACCCATGGTTTTTTGTAGAATACTTTATTTCCGTGGTCTGTTGCACATAATATGTTCCAATTTTTCAGTATAGTATTCTTAATTTTCCCAAAGCATCTGGAATAGTGCATTGACATAGTGATTTTATTGCTAATGTTGGTGTCTTTGACTTTATCTTGTAAAGGTTCCTGTCTGCTCATGTTGCTGTTGTGCCCAGGCGTAGTACTGTGGTATTGGCATGGCTGCACGGCATGGCCTGTAGCGGGGTACTTCATCAGCCTGGGGGTACCGCGCATTGTGCTCTGCTGCTACACAGATAGCAGTCGTGCTGGCGTGTGTGCCTCAGGACTGACAGGGACACACCCAGCACACAGCGGGCTGTGTGGTGGTGGGGGGCTCCACATGCATGACTGTGTACTGATGTCCACCTCTCTTCATTCCCTCAACAGGGCTGGAGGACCTTAGATGGGCCAGGGTGGTGGCGGCGGTGGCCAGGGTGGTGCAGCCTAGTGGGAAGCAGGTGACACCAGCTGCACGGCAAGGGGCAGGTATGCATTGTCACATTCCTTCTCAGTGTCACAGTGGGATAGTGATGGGGATCGGGCACAGCCATGGTCACTTCTGCCATGTGCGTGACAGCTGTGTGTGTCACATGGTCCATTGTGCATGCCACTGTGTGCCATACCTTGGCCACTGTATACCGGCTGTTGGTGGGGTGGGCATGCACACGGCTTCCGCCATTTGTGCTGTGGTCCTACGGTTGCTGTGTGCCATTTGACCCTCACATTGCAGTCCTGTAGCCGCTGCACTACATCATCTGCCTCTGTGCACCACTGTGGTGTGCCGTGTGGATGGCGAGCATTGCCCTCCATGTGAGGGTCCTTTCCAGTCTCTCCAAGGGTGTGTGCCCCTGCTGTCCAATGTGCACTGTGGATGGCTGAGTAGGGGTCCTTGGGGCATTGCACTGATTGCCTGTCTTGTCCCATCCCCTAAGATTCAGCTCTATGACAGTGAGGAGGGGCCCAAGGGTGCAGGTGAGGACCCAGGGGCAGATCCTGGCTGTGCTCCGGAAAATACTCTGTATGGTGCAGTCCATCCAGTGTGTCACCATGGCAATGAGAAGGGAGCAGCGGCACCGAGGGCCAGCCCTGGGTGGACAGTGTTAACTTTTCCCTGTATAAGCCCCCTTTCCCTTGCTATTCCTGTTCCGCTGCAGTCCCCCAACATCTTGTACAGCCCCTATTTCCTGACCCCATCCTACTTCTTACCTCCCTTGTCCCTGCCCCATTACTGTATTTCTCTGCTATTTTCATGTTATAAAGCATTTATTTTCCTACATGCCTGTGTCCGTGTCTGCTTTGCAGGTGGCATGTAGAGCCATGCTGCAGTGGTCGGGTGTTGGCCCTTGGTGTTGACGTTGGGGGAAGGGAGAGTTTGGGTTGACTGTGGTTCCCTGCTGTGTCCAGTGGTGTTTCACGTTGTGATGGGAGCTGTCTCCAGGGTGTGGTGAGTGTGTTGTGTGTTTTCAGAGTCACCATGGGGATGTGTCAGGGTTGGGCAGGGGGTTGGTGGTGTGGCGGTTGCGTATGGACCTGGTTGTCATGCTGGACTCGTCGGCCCACTGGGGTGTGGCTATCTGCATCCACTGTTGTTGCTCTCAGTCCCATGTGTTCTGGTCACCTGCCTATGTCCTGGCTCATTCACTACCTGGCATTGGTGCTGCCTGTGGGGGTATGTGGCATGCGGTGTGGGTGTGTTTGGGTCCAGGGTCATGGGGGGGCACGGTGTGGCATTGGCCATGGCCAGCTGGCTGGTGGCCTGCAGGGGGAACACCATTGGCAGGCTTGCATTGGCCATTGTCCCCACCTGTCCCGTGATGGCTGGCCCACCATTCTGTTCTGGGGTGCTGTTCTGGTGCATGCCCGCGTCTCACACCCATGGACCGGCTTTAGTTGGTGCAGTGCACAGCATCTCTGTTGGTGGCTGTGCTCCATCCCGTGATGCTCATTGTTCCCTCCTGCTCTGTGCCGGTGTGTGCACTGGTGTGCCCTGCTGGCTGGTGGGGTCCTGTACCATTGGCACTGTGCTTCCTTTACTGTGTCCCTGGGCCTCTTGCATTTGCACTGCCCCCTGTGTTCATGTGCAGGTTTGCTCCATGCTTCCATGGTTGCGCTGGCACATCTATGATTGCGCCATGGTGCATCTTTGCCATATTTAGCCAACTTGTGCTACTGCATTTATGGTGGTGCAACTTCTGAATATGGCATCCAGTTTGCCATGGCACATCTGACTTGTGTTGGACCAGACTTGTGCCAGCCTTTGGCACATTTCTGAATATCTATGCCTTTATGTACAACAGACTTTGCTGCCAGTGTTGCTCTGATGTTTAGCGATTGAGGAAGCAGTTGCTGTCCCCCCCGGTCCCTCTGCACTCTGAAGCCCGAGTCTCACTGATGTCAGTTCCTGAAAGAACTCAGCTGCACACACTTCAGTGACTACGCTGTCACTGTTTCCATGACAGTAGTGCTTATGGTCCTTTTCAAACTCCTGTCAGCTGTTCCATGTCCCGCCCCCCCCCAGCACTCTCACTTTCTCAAGTGGGAAGCAGAGTGTGATGCAAACAGCTGACAGAAGTTGCAGACGTGACAGTTCAAAATTGAGGTGCTTGTGGCTGAATAGTTGAAATAAGTCCCGAAGTAAAAAGCATTTAAACTATAACCAAACATCTGTATGTGTTCTGCAATTTTATATTTAAATGGTCCTGATTTTATGTAGATGTGTTAATTAGGCACAGTCTTTAGCAATTGCTGCGTGAATGGCTCTTCTACGTAACAGAAATGGAAAAAAAGTACACATTCATAATAGTGATATCTTGCATTTTTGTGGCACTGGTTTTTATATTTGAAGTCAACAACTTTGTGTGAGGCAAGCATTTATATATATTTTTTAATTTGCTGAAAATCTCTCTCACTATTATGTATCAGCAGCTCCCACCCCAGAGCCAAGCATCACCCAAATCAGAGTAACATATTAAGAGTATGAAATGAAGAAGCAGATTGTGTGTGTGTGTGTGTGTGTGTGTGTGTGTGTGTGTGTGTGTGTGTGTGTGTGTGTGTTTTTGGGAAGCATGAGTGAGACATATGCATCTCATACTAAAATTGGAAGGAAAATGTGAGACAATGGACTAGGTTTTCACAAGGAAACATTTGAAGCAAGGTGCCTGTGCCAAACGGGTATTATGCAAGTCAAAGTTTGCAGCTGTATTGATTTCCAAACAACGGCTGTGTCGAAATGGGGATGCCATGCATTAAAGCCACCCTGCACCACCCTTGCGACAGAAGCGCCTGTGCACCAGGTCACAAGGGTGGTTGTGCCACGGTGGAACTGCAGCATCCCTTTTTGCAATTCTAGAAGCCCTGCAATGGTCGCAACAGGTGGCTGACTTTAGAATAGCCAGAAGGTGGTCTAGGCCCTGTCCTGACAGGGCGCCAGGGGGGACCTGGAAGGTGGAGCCCTGTGGGTGCCATGGGGGGCGAGGGGCACAGTGGCAGTGGAAGGACATGTTGAGGCACCTGGCGGAGATGCCATGTGACTTGCCACACAGCTGATTGGGCTGGGTGGGGGCTTAGCTGGACCATCATGACCTGGAGCCCATATGACAGTAGCCCTCGCACCTGCCCTACAGGACCCACAGTCCCCTAAGGGAAGTGAGTGGCAGTGGGCGCAGGTTATGGGGTGCAGTTGGTGGCTGGGGACATGCCCTAGGCACTGCAACATTCCCCACATATGAAGCCCCCCATATGGTAGCTAGTAGGTGCCCAACTACAATGCCGGTGACTGTGGGCCGGTGCCAGGGCTGCTCTTCATTAGGGTCCAGATCATGTTGGTCCAGCTGTCCCCCCCACCTGGCCCAATCGGTTGTGTGGCAAGTCACATAGCACCTCCACTGAGTGCCTCCACACGTCCCTCCCACTGCTGCCGTGCCCTCCTCTCCCCCCAGGGCTCCATTGGCCCCTGGTCCCCACCTTCCAGGCATAGTTAACCCCCCCCAACCTCTGTCGGTCATCTAGGTGCAACCCTTACCCCAGCTAAGAGTGGCATCTTGCAACCGGGACCCCCCCAACTTGTATTACAGACAAGGCAACAAACCACAAGTTGGCACAAGCAAAGGTACCACCCCTGGCTTTAGGGTGAATACCTGGCTCAGGCATCTAAGAGGGCAGGGGGTTAGAGCACAAAATGACATTTATATTTATCCAAGTTCTGGGAGAGAGGTGCTAGGGCTATGCTATGCCTCCTGTCTGAGGGGGCCCATAAACAATTCAACATGGAAGCACAGATGGAATGTCCACCACTAGAAATTGGGATTGCACGATGTGGCTTTTATTTTCTAACACAGATGGAACAAGAATATTGGGTGGTCCCCCAAGTTTGGTAATGTACCTCACAAAAACACAAAAAGAACCTTTCTTTCTTTCTCCAGAACAACAGTGTTGGGCAGTTCTTTATACTCTCTTCTTCACAGAACTATGAACAGTCCATCCTTCTTTTCTAGGGACCTAAAGGGCATTTACTTTTCCACCAGTGTTTATTATGTGGGAGTTGCCACACACTTAAAATACATTCCTCCTGACAAGATGATCTAAGTTAACACCTGCCGGGTAACCTTGTGGGCGAGACTGATCGATTACGGTCAGATCGTTTTGCTGTGCTTCTTTTAGAGACTGCTCGGTTCTGTGTCTCGGAGTGCTGTGAGAGTAACAAACATCTGTTACCTACCACCTACCAGAAAGGCAATCCAAGGCTAACCAAGAGACAGAAATAAATGAAGCAGAGCTCATACATATTGAACTGAAATCATTTATTTAATTTAAAATGTACGCCTTACACCTTACATTGCGAGACTGCACAGTACAAAAAAAAGTAAATGACAGACTAATCAAACATCAGCTCATTTGGGTAACCTGTCCTAAACAAGGTTCTGTATTGTGCTGTATTAGGAGCACTTAGATCATTAGGCCAGCCTCCACAATTCCTCTTTTTCCGTATTTGTCCTACTTATTTGTGCATTGCTATTATTGTTTCTTTCTTTCTTTCTTCTGTGGGGGCGCTCTGCCCCCCACACTCCCTCTGGGTTATATGTACTACCTTTGGGTTCAAAGTGTGTTGTTATTATTGTTTCTTTCTTCTGTGGGGGCGCTCCGCCATCCATACCCCCCAAGGTTAAATGTACTATGTGTCTATGTATGTCCCCTTATTATAATTACCTTTTCTTATTTCTGTTTTATGTTTTTCGGACAACTTGTTTTCCATGACCAGACCGGAAGAGGCGTAACTAAAAGCACGACTTGCAGCTGAGCCAGGTACCTTATAACGTTTTGGTTTTCATTCGCAACTGGCCATAATCGATCAGTATCACCACCTTGTGCCCTTCCAGTAACCAGTTAGTCCTGACTAGCATTTTAGGTGAGGTTCTGCCCACCCTGGCCCAGCCAGCCGCTGCCATTCCTTCCGGGTTACACAAACAGATGCTTCAATCCCCTTGGATTGCTAAAGGCATCCACACATTTAATTTTACATTCAGCAGATATGTGTGGTGAGACTGGGGCCTTGAATGGTGTAATCTAGCCTTGTCTCTGGGCACATACACCACCAGACAACTCCCTTTTAGAACGTGCCCATGTTGCTGTACTCACGGTTTGTTTGTCCCTTTGATACAGACACCAGACCATTGAAGAAACCTTTTCTTCCCCTCAAATCCATAGCTTTGAAACTCTGAGACTCTCTCTCTCTCTCAGTCTCTCTTCTGGGCAGCTAGACAATCTTCTGGTCCCTCGGGGGATTGCCCCTTGGGCCCACTGCATTTCACAGTTCCAATTAATTCTCACAGACATGACCCACTGGGGTCCCCGAACTGCAGGTCTCCACCACTTCCTGTGGTAAAAGCTGCTGTCTCGCACACTAGGGTGAGAAAATGACCAGAGGTCCTTCACCCAGCCCAGGACAGGCTGGCAGGCACCTCTTCCTCTGAACACTACTGCACTCTGCTGTTGACTCACTCCATCTCAGACTGACTCCAAGATTCTAAAGCTGCTCCCCTGCAGCTGATTCCAATGTGGATCATGCTGCTGCGAGAGTTCTAAATGACCTGACTCATTTCTCACTCAGGCTAGCTAGGTAAACAATGAGAGGTCCGTAGAGGGCTTCTAATAAACTCTCTACCAACTGCCCACTACCTTCCTAGTCTAACACTGAGGGGATTCTAGTAACCCCAGGGGACTGGATGGTTCCATAGGGTTGCGCTTGGCAGGGGTCAGTTGATCCCTCCATCAAACCCTGCATTTGCACCCAATGTTTGGCACAGCCCTGTGGCTGTGGCAGCTCCTGGGTCTTTGGTGCAGAGACCCCCTGTTTATAAACTAGGGCTCAAGGTCCCTGCTGCACCCGGAATCTGCTGCAGCCTTAGATCGATGCAAATTGTGTTGATCCACAAGTGGTTTGAAAATCAAGCCGAATGTGTTTAACAAGGTACTCTCATACTGTAGGAGTGATGTTTGGCTGTGGGAGGAAAGAATGGCACATCTGATGGGAGTTTGTGAAAAAGCCTAATTGCTAACATACTAACATGCCAGCAGAATAGGCTTAACGATCTCTCGAGTCTGCTCAATTTTTAGCACCCGCACTGAGGGCCGATTTTGGTGTTCCCTCCTCCCCCCTTGGGTTATACTATCCCCAGTCCCAGATCTTCCACGTGTATTGACCCTGGTCAGAGTTACCCTCCCCCTGTACCTGTCCCATCCCCTCTTAAAAACGTCCACAGTCTCCACCTCTACCAGCTCCCTGGGCAGTGCATTCCATGGTTCCACCACCCTTTCAGTGAATTAACATCTCCTCCTCCTCTCCCCTCTGAGCCTGCCCCCTTCCAGCTTACACCCATGACCTCATGTTGCCCCACTTTTCTTCCTTTGGAGCACCCTGACTGGGCCTCCTTTATTGATCTTTTTCATGTACTTAAAGACCTCTATCATGTCCCCCCGTCCCTCCTCTCCTCCAGGGTGTACATGTCGAGCTCCTTGAGCCTCTCCTCATAGGTCCTCTCCCCCATGGAAACAGACATGCAAAAAGTAATATAAGGCAGTACAAGAAAAATGCAGTGCACATGAATCCTGGAAATTGAAAAAATCATGGCATTTAGCTTAGCAGGAATATAATTGTATTGCATGACACAGAGGTTGTGATAACGATAGATGTGACTTTTAATAAAAGAAATGAAAAGTGCAGTAGGAGGGGATAGGGACACAGTGCAAAAAAATGTGAGTTAAAAATACATATCCAGCTGGGACCCATCACCCCTCTCACTTTAGCCCCATTCAACCCTACCAGCTCCCTCCTCCCTCCCAACCAGGCCGAATGTACAGTAATTTATCAGTAACGACACTGGGAACACAATCTCTGTTAGTGATGTTATAATTTCTGTAGAAACATGTGATTCCAGCGATCAGGCTGTTGCAGCTCTTTTCCACCCTCATGCAATTATTGGTATCATCTGGGTGCCATCATCCACTACCTGGAATTGCCTTTTTCTGCATATGTTCAGTACCTGTTATTTCTGTACGTGCCTCATTGGTTGAGAGCGTCCTATGTACTGTATGCGCTCCTGGAACCATCAGTCGGCAGCTGGCTGTGGCAGGGTGTGGAGGGCTGTGCCAGTTACTGGCATAGGTTGGGAAGGGGGAAGCGGGGTGGTGGGTTACTGCCTAGCGGGGTGTGGGGTTGGGGGAACACTAACCACCAAGGAATGGGGATTGGGAGCCTTGAACCAGTGATCGGGGCTGGGGGGGCACTACACTATGTAAAATGGGACTGGGTTGTATTTCTGTCTAACGGTGATCGGGGCTGGGCAGAGTGGGGGGGCCACTACACTATGGAAAAAGGGATTGTGGATTTATTTGTTTTATAATGGTGATCAGGGCTGGGGAGGGGGGACACTACACTATGAAAAAAAGGATAGGGCTATTCATTTATTTGCACACGGATTGGGTCTTAGGGGGGACACTACACTATGAAAAAAAGGATAGGGTTATTCATTTATTTGCACACGGATTGGGGCTTAGGGGGGACACTATGCTATGGAAAAAAGGATAGGGTTATTCTTTTATTTTTACATAGATTGGAGGGAGGGGACCTTGTACCCAGCCCTAGACTTTGTGTGGGGAACCACCCGACCCAGTGCATAGTTAGAGTAGGGCTTCAAAAGCCTAACTATGTGTCGGTGCAGCCAACCATAGCTATGCTTGAGGGGGGGGTTCAATATTGTGATGCTTGGCATATGCATGAGGGACCCCTCATTTGCATAGGCGCATCACAATATTGTGAGTGGCGGGCACTGGCCTTTGAATATGGCCGCACCCGGAATGGCCCACTCAAGTCTAGAGATGTGTGGCACATCCGGAGATGCACTGCGTATCGCTTCTGAATATGGGACCCCAAGATGTTAAATCTACATTTCAACATTATATTTCTTTTGTCAGGGTTGGTAATTTTTACAATTCTATGATATGATATATTTTATGTTTTGTCAACCACAGACTTAGCTTAGAGTTGCTTCTCATCGTACTATCGATTTGTCTGTCAGTGTCTAGGAATCTGTTTTTTAATAAAACATTTATGACTGGGCTGGCAGTTGGGGTTGCTAAATTGTGACCTATATGTATAGCACAACAAGGCAAACTGTTTGTAATGAAAGACATCCACTTTGTGAGGCATTTCTGTTTTAGTAATTTCACTTTCTCTGCTTTACATCCACCGTTTGTCCTCCTTGGATGTCTGGGTGGCTGCTTCAGCCTTCGCTCCGCTCCTACACCACCATTGTCCATCTCCTCCTGGAGCTTACCTTGGCTCGGTCCCCACTTATGACCCTTCTGTGGCAGGGTGGAGAGCGGAGAGCCATCCTTTCCCCCAGGTATGCATCCCAACGTGTGCCGAGGTGTCCCTGGCAGTGGCACGGGTCCACGGTGAGTAAGCAGGGCGTCATGTAGCCCAGGCTCTCTTTTTTTCCTGTGTTTTTTCTCCCACATCCATCTCACCACCCTGTGATGGCAAGTGCAGTCTCTGTCAACCTCAACAGCAGCAGCAGCGCACTCTGGGCGTGCACCACCCCTTGTGAGGGAGCAAGCTCTCCAGCTCACCACGGGGGGCCACTGCTGCGCCAGAGCCTGGCTGTCTCCCTTCCCAGCTGTCTTATGCACCCCTCAGCAGCTCTCCCCAGCCTGGCCACCCATTCCCAGTAGACCTGGGCTTGCTTCTGAACCCAGGCCGCTGACATGGAAGCATGGAGCAGTTCCTCTGAGCGACCGGGTTTTGCCGTAATTTCACCTTTTGTTTTAGACACACATTATATTCTAGCATTCTCCAGTTCTAGTGGCATTTTGGAGAATTGTTTATGTTTTCTAAGCTACGAAATATTCTGACATTGAATGAGAAGTAAAAGTAAAAAGTGTGACTATGATTCCGTCATCGCTGTACAAAGACATTGAATACATATTATAGAACAGAAGTTGGATATAGGAGACTGTTCTCAGTTTGGTAGTGGGGCTTTCCATTTTTCTTTGAAAGTGATGTCTGGGTGTATTTCTTTTCATAATATTGCATTTAAGAGTTCATGAAAGGTGGTGGAGTAGCAGCACTTGAAATCGAAGTCCACTTTAAAGCCACGCAGGTGCAGCACCTGCAGCCATGGTGCAAGTCTCCCCTACCCTACATTATCTCACAATGCCCCTCAACTCCCTTATAGAGATGTCACTTCTAGTTTTTGAGGAGGGTAGTTTCAACGCCATGTCCCATTCAGTCCTTTGATGACTCATAAGGAGGGGCAATCAGAACCTGTTGTGATGGCAGTTGTGTGGCATGGATGCCTCTCCACTAGGAACTGGACAGAGACCACCACGACTCGTGTCACATAAGCTACCCAACCCCTCGTTGCCAAGTTCCCACTTTTTGGAATTGTTTCCCACAGAGGTACATCAAGAACAGCTTTTTGCTTTTAACGTTGGGAAACTTAATTCTGCATCATTTTCCCCTAAGCACTGGGATTCCTATAAATAACATATATTTTATTACAGTTATTATCACCTACTACGTATGACATTTGACTGATATAACTGCTGCTACATCAGGAGACTTTTTTTTAACTTTCTTTCTGGCACTCCAGCCAGACCAGGGGATGTACCCCATATCTGCCCCTGGGTTTCCCAACCCACCCCCTCCCAAGCACTTCCCCATGCTGCCTAGTCTGGGAGGACTGTGACTTACCTCTCATGGAAGACCTCCCATTAGGGAGAGACCAACGTCACCCTTGAGTTCTGGATGAGACTTATGCAGGCAGCATTTCAGCTAAGGAGTGGCTGAGGTTTCCTGGGCATCATGCTGCCTAGTGTGAGGGGTTTTCTTATAAAGTCCCCCTGAGGTTTAGATGTGCAATGGCGTTAGAGGTATCCCACACATGCTTCTGTATGTGAGTGTTCTGACGCCCGCCAAACCCAAACCCATATGTGCGTGGAGTGTCAGGCACACCACCTCCCAGCCACTGCTAGGAGTTGGACTATTGCTGACCACCCTGTCCCTCCCACCCCAGAGAAGAAGAGCAGCCCTCTGGACAATCATTCTCCTCCCCCCACCGGCCAACCCTCTGGGCTTCTTACCAAGCTGGGTTGTCAGCATAGCAAGTGGTAATGCTACCATTTTCACCAGGGGTCCGGCCTACCAGGAGCCTTTTTCAAATATAATATCTGTCTGAAAGATTTTATATTCTGGTTAATCAAGATCACTACTAGACACTAATGAACCATTGGAAGATAACAACTCATCGGCACCGGCACTCTGGGTTGAATCTGAACCAATGATCTAGAGGAAAAAAGTTCTGGTAGCACCTCATGACCCACTGAGCCATCTAGGTCCCCAATAGCTTAACATTCTTTGCTTATGCCTCCTGCTTAGTCTACCATAAAGACAGTTGGGATTTCTCATTATTTCTGCTGTCTGCTTCTTTTGATGTGCAATCAGCCCGGAACAACTAGGAAAAAGTTTCTAACCCAGCAAACTCTTTCTCATTCTTACACAGTGCAGCTTTTGAACATCTGACACATCTCATGAGTGCGATTTGTTATGCATGTGGGTAATATCCTCAGTTACAATCAGGGCTGTAGCTACACATCCAATCCAAACATGGAACTCATGGGAGACATAGTGCAGCTAGTAGCAGAGTTTTGCTGTGGGAAAAAAAACATTCCCTCTGTGGAGGCTGCTGAATATAAAATGTGACTAGGGAATGCATCCTCATTCTCGGAACATTATTCTTCATACTGATTTCGTGGCAGTGAAATCAAATCATGTGCTTCTTATGTCTGCTGTCATTAATGTTAATTTTTCAGGTTTTGCCAAAATGTAGAATTCACTGATATAACTTTTGGTAAAACAAGGTAAAGACTGCATTAATATTTCCTGACATGCAGTACATGAGTCTGCTTTAATGGATCCTACAACAGTCAAAGACTTCTAAAGTGGTTTGGGATGCAGGGAGTATGAAAGGTATTACATAAGAACACAATTAATTTTCAACTCACCTTCCATACCCCCTTCCTCTTCAGTCTGCAGTTTAGCAAGGTAACAAAAACAATCTTTTCTGTGTAGGGTGTGTGGAGATTCGGCGAAGAGGTGATACAGGGTACACTGCCAGTAAGCCAGCTGACACTTGCAATGTCGATGACCCAGGTTTGGGTACAAGCCTAGGTCATCAGAGTGCCAGCTGGGAGGGGTGGGCTGAGTGTCACAAGGATTCTGTCTACCTTGGAGGAAGGGAGGGATCCAATCTCCACTGCTGTACTGCACCTGGGTGACCACAGGTGGCAGTGCAAGGCAGGAGTCAAAAATCGAGGGATGGAAGACAATGATGTAGTCTAACACACATGTGCATTCAGCGTGTTCATGCACAGAGGAGAACACCACTGGAGTCTTGGGGGAGAAAAATGAGAAAAGGGATATTCTGACCACAGCAAGCATGACATTCACTGCCACTGCAGACCCTGCACTGCTGACTGCAGCTTTATCTCCTGGAACCAATCTCTAACTCCTCTGTGGAACAACGTACCCCCCTTCCCCCACAGGCCCCTGCTCTGGATGGTAAGCTAGGGAGGAACACGAGGTCAGAAGGTAAGTCCTGGAAAAGGCTGGTGACAAGGCTGGGTGAGAGAGGGTGCTGATGGCATGCCGGTCAGGGTAGGGAGATAAAGCATACAAATAAAAAAAGGAATAATTAATAGTGCTGCCTGGATAGTATCCGCTGAATTTGGATACTGTCTAATTTCATGGCTTCTGGATGCCATCTGACAATGATCCCCTGACCTTGCATCTCATGTATGGGTCTGATCAGAGTGCTCAGATCTGACCAGAACCATTGGATCTGACAATTGTAAATTTCTGACCTGTAGATCTGACCTCACATCCAGAGATTTGACCTTGTATCAAATAAATCTGACCTCAGACCTGAAATCAGAATTTGAGTGGATACATCTTGGATTTAGAGGCAAATACCATTAGATGGAGAACAGCTGGTTCCTTAAAAGGACTGTCCAAGCACTACTAATAATCAATTTTATCAAACGCACATAAGCACCAATACTGGCTTTTCATGAAAACATGAAATTAGATATTGTACATTAGGGATGAATTAGTGCTTGTGTCAAAAATGGGGGGTTTAACAGCTTATATCTTGGACATCTTAACACCTGAGACTGTGATGCTTGGCATACACAGTCTCAGTCCTTGGGATCGATTTCCTGGGAATTCTGGTAAAAACTGGCATGAGAACAAACAAATAACGGCACCACTCTACTACATAAAACTTGTTTTATTCAGATAAAAGAGTAAAAAACATACCGCTGGCAGACCAGGTCGATGCAAGTACCCTGACTGGTTTCACAATTAATGCATCATCAGGGGGAATCCCCTTGATGATGCATTAATTGCAAAACTGGTCGGGGCACTTGCACCAATACGGTCTGCCGGTGGTATGTTTTTTATTCATTTGTTTGAATAAAGCAAGTTTTATGTAGTAGACGGGTGCTAGTGTTTGTTTGTTCTTGTTTATTTTAACACCAGGCATACTCCTGCAGTGGAGCTGTTTTTGCCATGACTTTAAAAATTGGTAGGGCAGTTTAAAAGGTATTAGTTTTTGAATTTACGTAAAAATCCCCAATTTTTGGCTTTTTTTTTGCTCGCAGCTACAGAAAAAAATGGGTAGAGTTAAATTATGAAACTTGCAGATTCATTAGCAATTGGTCCAAGGAAGTGCCTTTTGTTTTTTTAAGTAATAAGATTTTAAAATTTATGGATGCATTGACCTGTTGACAAAATAGCTGAACAAATGCAATGTTACTTCTGAGTTAAAGTACAACATGAACAAAAACTTTAAAAGTTGTAAACATAAAAAAATACTTAGCACCAAAGGTTGACAGTTGTGTGCTTTGTCAGAAAACAGCCTAACAGAGATGTCTTAGTTAACTTTAAAAAAAATTAATTCAACTTAATATTTTAAATAGAAAAAAAATTGTGATTGTGATGAAAACCCGTTGAGACAGACTTTAACAAATTCAGCATGTGCACTTGGTAATACATGGCCCAAAAAAATTACAGAGGAAAAAAACTGTCACAAACATGTCTGAAAAAATAGAAAAATACATTTTGTCTTCGGTTCGTGAGTTACTAGTTGAATTGGAAAAACAGTCGCAAAAAATGTACAAAGTTCTAAGAACAAAATGTTTAAAGACTCAAAACATGAAAAACAGTCTAGAATATAACTGAAAATAGCAAGGCATGCATTTTGTACTGCAATTAAAGTCATACATGAGCAACATTTGTAAAGTTCTCAAACAATTAAGACAGTTATGACTCCTCTACTGGTCATTTGCTACTTTGTGCAGGGCATACTCAGAGTAAAGCAAGTTATTACTCATGCATTGCTCCCTGCAGAGTCCACAGGGCCCTGTACTATGCAAGCTGTCACTCATCTCCTGCTTCAGGTAGGGCCAGCAGGGCCCTGCACAAAGAAAGTTATACATCTGGCACTATACTTTCTTAGAAAGTAATGAAATTCATTGCAAAAAGGGAAGTTAATGCATATGTTATGGTTACAAAGCCACAAAATGAGGTAAATGTGGTGTTAGGATTTTCAGACCTAACTCCTGCTCCCTTCCCTCATCCCCTACACTCATGACTCAAGGCCAAGCTAAAGGTCCGGTGCTGTGCCCCACAGGTCTGCTGCTTCAAGTTACAGGTCTGGGACCCTGCCTATGAGTCTGCTCCTTTGTGTAGAGTCCACAGAGCTCTGCCCAAAGCAAGGTACAGGTCTAGAGCCCCGGCCCACAGGTTCTGCTGCTTCACAAAGGGACTGCAGGTGCATGCTACAGGTCTGGGATCATGCCCCACATGTCTACTTTGTTGTATAGCACCCATGAAGCATGTTACAGATCTAGGGTCATGCTCCATGTGTCTGCTACATCTATGGCACACAGAGCCCAGCATGAAGGAAGTTACAGGCCCTGCACCATGCCTCACAAGTTTTTTGCTTCTCATAGGGCCTGCAGAGCTTTGCACAAAGCAAGCTACAGTTTCAGAGTTGTGTTGCACAGGTTTGTTGCTTCTTGTAGGGCCTGTAGGTTTGGGACCATACACCATGCATCTGCTTCTTTGGCCCTACAAAGAAAACTGCAGGCCACAATTGTGCTCCAAAAATTTGCTTATTTAGGTATTATCCTACATCAATCATAAGACATGTGGAGCATAGCCTCAGACCTGTAGCTTGAAGCAGCATACCCATAGATGACTCCAGACCTGTAGCTGGGCCTTGGGTCATGAGGTAGGGAATGATGGTGGGCATTAGGGTTGAAAACCTTAACACCACATTTCCCTCCTTTTGTGGGTTTATAACCCTAATGTATGCATAATGTTCAGGACAGCCAAGAGGGAGTGGAAAGAATGCACAGGGATCTTGGGAAACTTTAAGAAAGGTCAAGAGCATGGCAGTTGGGGTTCAAGGCCAAAAAGTGCAAAATCGTGCACCTACAGCACAGGAATCCAGGAACTGAGTATAGGAAGGGGGAAGTATTGACAATCACTATACAGGAAAGGGATCTTGAGGTTATAATATCTGAGGACCTCAAGTTGGCAAGGTGGTGTGACAAAGCAGTGGGTAGGGCTGGGGGATGCTGGGGTGAATAGGGAGGGGTATCCCAAGCAGGAGTAGGGAGGTGGTGCTGGACTTTGTCACTTGCTGGTGAGACCCCCACCTGGAATACTGTGGGCAGTTTTGGAGACTGCACCTCAGAAAGGACATAGATGGGGGAAGGCTGTCCAGAGTGGGGCAACTAAAATAGTGCAGAGTTTGCAGAATATGCCCTATGAGGAGAGACTGAGGGACCAAGAGAGAAGAGAGAGGGGACATGATAAAGACCTACAAGTACCTCACAGGAGTGAGCAGAGTGCAGGGGGAGTTTCTTTTAAATGAGGAAAAGCACTAGGACCAGGGGTATGCAATGAAGCTGGGGGGGGGACAGATCAAGACAGATGTGAAGAAATATTTCTTCATTAAAAGGGTGGTAGATGCCTGAAACAGACTGCCAGTGGAAGTGATGGAGGCTGAAACAGTAGGGGGGCTTCAAGCATGCATGGGATAGAAATAGAGATATATTAGAAATGAGGCCAGGAGACAGGAGGGCCACCGGTGGCCAGATAGGGTCTGCAGAGGTAGTTTAGGCAGGGAACATCTTGGCAGAATGGGAGGGCCAAGCAATCCTTTTCTGCCATCAAATTCTATGTTTCTATGTACAGTAGTTTTTTGCAATGTTATATAGGTTATTATCAGGGTTCGACCTTAACATTGTTTTACTAGCCCTAAACCTAGTGCAAATTGGCCAGGGCTAGTGCAGCTAACCCTCTACTTGTCCGTCTTGACTAGTGCAGGTTTTTCATGGCTGTTAATGAAGTTGAAAAAGTCTCTACTTTAGCAGGCTGTAGTCCTTTTGCTAATCTCCCTCAGTGTTCCAGGCATCCTGGTGTGATTAACAGCTCATTAAGAGCTGCAATTATCTGGCAGTTTAAGAGGGGGATCCAACAAAAGATTTAATGTGAGTCATTATCACTCAATTGTTAGGACATTCAGCTAGTGTGCATGCTGTGATCAAGGGCAGAGTGCTGTTAAGTAACTAGCTTCCAGTTTGCTGAACTTGTCTTTGATTTGTCCCACAATATTAAAACCAGTGTGCCTCATTTCCCAACCTTTTGAGTGCCTGTATCCAACACTGTAGTGACAGAATGCTATCATGTATACACAGTCTGCCCAGCCAGGTGGTCTGTCCACTCTATACTTTCTCTGGACACCACTGCAGACTAGGCTCTGAAGTGACCATCCATAGACGCCATTACTGACTGGTGTATGGTTCACAGCTCCTCTTAATGGATCACACCAGTCAATGCCATCAATGCAGTACCACCCAGCATGTCATTTCATCCTAAAAATAATGCTTTGGAGCATGCATAGTACAAAGCAAAACCTTAGTAAAATATATCATTTGAAAGGTTAAAATAGGTATTCCTGGTGTGCACAGATCATCCTATATAGAAAGAGAGACAGTACAGCATCATGCCTGTATACTGCTCCCCTTTGACTGATGAAAGGACACTTATGAAAAATCTGTTTTTGTTAGGGCAGAGCATGTTAAATCAATATTTTTGTGCCTGGTATATATAAACAGATATGTCAAAGTTTTGTACGTCCCAGCCCCCTGTGTTTGTTTAACTCTCTCCAAAGAAATCCTAGAACTGCCCCTGGCTCACTTGAGTGTAAGAAACTTCCAGAAGTGCAGTTCTGGTTAATCCTGAGTGGGGATGACAGTGTCTTTCTCTGCCTGATTCTGTACATTGCCCTGCAGATCAGGGTGGGACTGTGGTGACGTACATGATGATGTTGGCTATTGTGTGCAGAACTAGAACTGCCTGATTGAACATTTGCTATTATGTTATTCTCTGGTTTGGCAGGAGAATTGAAGAAAGAGGACGCAAGGGGCACATTGTAAAAAAATGGGGGTACACACTGCGAGTGATTGGACTGCAGTCTTTTTTTTTTTTTGCTGGGGCAGAAAGCAATGTGGGAGCAGGATAAATATGCAATAATCAGAGTAGTTCTTGGCTTGCATTATTCCTGTATAATCAATCAAAACTGACCGTTATTATTGTGGGCTAGTGCAACCATCTGCGGGCTAGTGCAATTTTTAATCGACTTGTCTGGCTGGCTAGTGCAAAAAAAAGTTAAGGTTGACCCCTGGTTATTATTGTCATGCTGGAAACCCCCCTCACCTCCCTCTATCACGGAATGGTGTAACAATCTAAGCCTAGTTGCTAACAGTGAAAGGACTGCTTTGATTACAGTCAACAAGCCTGCTGTCTTTGAGGAAACATGGTCTCCTTTTTGTACTTCTTAAAAAAAAAAATAACAACATCTGAGTGCGCTTAATGGGCCTTACTTATGCATTATTCAATAGATTAATATTTAAAGCTATTATTCTGTTCCCTAGCCAGCTTAAGACTTTAGTAGATATGGTTAAAACTATTATTTATTTATTTTATGAGATCTAGGTTTACAAATACCTTTGAACCAGAGGTTCTTTTACAAGGGTTCCACGTCAGACACTGATGTAAAAACAACAGCAGAAGACACAGTCAGTGGTCATAAATACATTCAAGTTGCAGTCGATTAAGAAGGAAAGGATGAGACAATTAAAAAAAATGATAACAGTGTATCAGGGCAGCAGAAGAGGGAGTCAGGAGCAACAAAGGCAATCACATTAGTGACATTGTCAATAAGTGCTGGTGGTGTCAGAGGAGTACTAGGATAGGTTTGAGGAGGAGGAGGAGAGGGAGAAAGGTAAGGGGGAGAGTGGGTGGGAGACAATAGGTGAGGGGACCATCAGAGGCTGGAATGTGGTGACAGTAGTTGGGCAAGGGGCATAGAAAAACTAGATAGGGAAGGGTAGAGGGCAGGTGGGGGTAAGGGTATGGGATATAAAGTGGTCTAAGGGAGGCGGTGAAGGGGAGATAGACTAGGGAGGAGGAGAAGAGTGATTGGGAAGGAAAAGAGTGTAGGTTAGACAGAGTTAATGGTAGCGGGGGGAGGGTGAGTGGCTTTATGAGTCAAGGGAGCGATGTGACAGCTTAGGGGCCACAGTCACAGCAGCTAAAGTTGGCGAAGTACTGCCATAGTTTGAGTTTGTAAGGGCCAAGCATGTGCACTGCAGAAACCTCAGGAAGGAGTCCATTCAGCCAGGAAGGTGCTCTAAAACTGAAAGTGCGCTGAGCCTGAGAGGTCTGGCAGAAAGGGACAAGGTATGACTGTTTGTTAATACTACGTATGCAATGCCGGTTTGGGGTGAGCATCAGAATAGTCTGTGTGGTTGGGGAGTGAGGCTAAGGCTAATTTTTTTCATGAGAAGGCAGGTTTGGTAGGAGATCCTATCCTTGAGATGGAGCCAGTTAGTCTGTTTATAAAGATCACCTATATGGGTTCGTTTCCAGCACCTGATACAAGCTGACAGCACTTATTCAGCGCAATCATTATTCTTTTTAGAGTTGAATCAGTAGCACATCCATAGATAATTAACCTGTAGTCGATTATAGACAGGACTGAGTTGGTTACAGCTATCTGTAAGGCCTCGGGGGTCAGGCAGTGACGATGGTGGTAAAGGATCCCTACCCTAGAGTTAACAGCCTTGGAGATTAGGTTGACATGAAGGTTATACGAAAGTGAACTGTCGAGAGTAATCTCAAGGTATCTGAAATCCTGAACTTACTATAGTGGTTGGTTTTGTTTGTTCAAGATAGTTAGCCTAGCTGTTCTGTGTTTGCTGTGTGGGCTTGAGAACAACATAGCCTTGTTTTTTTTTATAATTCATCAGCAATTTATGTTAATCAAACCAGGTTTTCACCGAGCTAAAATTGGTCTGCAGATCACAAGAGAGTGGGAGTGAATCAGTATGCGACGAGAAGAGGACAGCATTGTCAGCATAAAGGATTATTGTTGCAGGCTTTGGGGAGGTTATTGATAAAGAGGCTAAAGAGTAATGATCCAAGAATGGACCCTTGAGGAACCTCGGACTGCACAGGGAGGCTGCAGGAGAGAGTGTCACTAATTTTAACTTGTTGGGATCTACCTTCTAGGTAGCTACTGAACCAGCTAGTAACCTCATCTGAGAGGCCCATGGCAGGGAGGGAGTGCAGAAGGAGCTGGTGATTAACAGTGTCGAAGGCCTCAGTCAGGTCACTTAAATTGCATCAAGTATGTAGCCAGTATCCAAGGCCTTATTAATGTGATCAGTGTATTCAAGAAGGGCAGTGGTTGTGCTATGAGCTTTTCTAAAGCCATGCTGCTGCGGACATTGGATGTAATATTTGTCCAGGTATTCTGACAACTGGTCCGAAACAATGCGCTTGGGCGCTTTAGAAAGTGGGGGAAGAAGGGCAATAGTTGGAGTGTTGTGACCTGTCACCACTTTTGTGAATGGGTGTGACAATGGCAGCTTTCCAGAGCTGGGGGAACTGCCTAAGGGAAAGCGATAAGTTCAAGAGTTTAGAAAGAGGTATCAAAACGACCTCAAGCGAGAGGTGTTTTTTTTTTTTGTTTGATCAGAAAGGGACATACCATCATCCAAACCAAATAGGATTCACTGTTTCCTATTGGTTTACTGTCAGGTATTAAGTGCCCTTCATCATTTCAAAGGCTTGCCAAATTAGTTACAGTTTTAGAAAGCTGAAGTCCGGGGCCAGCTGAAGATATGCATCCTGTTTTATTTATTTTAATCCGCAGACAGCATTTTTAAAAATGGAATCCAAATTTGTTCAAATTTATTGTCAAATTGTTCTAGTTTGTAATATATTCTTTCCAGTTTTGTAGTTTCTATCATCATCTTCCACTCATTAAAAATTGGAGTCTTTTCTCTTTCCATTTTTGTAGAATTATTTTTTTGGCTGTTGTTATAGCAACATTTATAAAAGCTACTTGATTCTTATTTAAAGGATTATTTATAGATTTTATATATCCTAACAAAAGTCCACCTGGGTCGAAAGGAATTTTTACTCCAATAGCCAATTCAATGGTATTCATAATCTTATCCCAGAAAGATTTTAATATTGGGCAGTCCATAAACATATGTTTAATAGTGCCTGTGTTGTCCTGACATCTAAGACATAATTCTGAAATATGAGGGCTGAATCTAATTAGCTTAGCTGGGTGTAATAAAGTCTGTGCAGAATATTAAATTGTATTTGTTGAAATCTAATAGATTTTGAGATCGTACTGGGAGCTGTTAGTATTTCTGACCATTCTTCTAGTGTTATATTTGAATTTAATTCTTCTTCCCACGCTGCTTTTAATTATGACATATCCACACAAAGTGCATGTTGCGAAAAAAGGTATAATTTACCTATCATTTTCTGCAAGTTGTCTTGTTTATGAAAAAATTCTTTCAACGGTGTTAAAGGAATTTCTAAATCAGATTGATCTCAAGCAAGAGGTTAAGAAGTTTTAGATCCAAGGAGTCACTGATAAACCTAGTTTTTCCTAGCACCTTCTGAAGGTATTTTCTGGATTCTGTGAGCAAGACTCTCCTAAAATGGAAGGATGGGGTATGGGGGGCAAGTTCCATGGTGTTTCCTGGTAGGGTGGATTCATTGAAAAAGCCAGGGAGTATACCACTAAGATAAGTGAAGGCGGCATTGAAAGTGTCTGCTACTAGTTTAGGGTCTTGTATGACAGTGCCATTAACTTCAATCATAAATGGAGATGGTTTATTGGGTTTGCCCATAAGATCTTTTATGTTATTCCAAAAATTTTGACTATTACCACAGGAGTTTGTGAGCTCACTCTTGTAGTGTTCCTGTTTGGCCCTACGAATCTCCTGGGTACACAGGTTTCTGGCCGCCTTGTAGTGTTGCATGTCACCCTGACAGCCAGTCTTGAGAGCACGGTGCCAGAGATTCTTCCTTTCTTTCATCATACTTATTAGGGCTGGGATGATCCAAGGGTTCAAGGATCCCCTTAGTTTTCTTTTCTTAAGTAGGGCAGACTTGTCACATGCTGCATTAAATTGTGTTATGAAGTAGTTTAGTGCCTGATCAATGCTATGGGAAGTGTCTAGTGGGGACCAGTCAATCTGAGCCAGGAAGTCTTGAAATTGTTTGAGCATCCCTTTTTTCAGGATGCACTGGTAAGAGATTTTAGCCTGTGGTTTGGGTGTCCTGTTGGACCATTGGCATATCACTGGTGAGTGATCACTCATCAAATTGGGGAGGACTATGGTGTTAGTGATGCTACTTGGGTGGGTGGTGAGGATCAGGTCCAAGAGTGAACTATTGCCAATTCTGTAAGATTCTCATGGGGGTAGGTGCCATCCGAGTGATGTCAATGGCTGCAAGAGCATCCTTATAAGAGTCAGCTTCAGGGGCAAGCCAATTTTCATTGAAATCACCCAGTACCACTGTCTCTGTATGGTGCGGGAGGTTGTCGAGGTAGTCAATGATCATTTGAAAGCCAGATGTCTGGTCACGTGGGGGGATATAGACAGATATTGCAGTGAGAGATTTTCCATGCTGGGCAAGGATTATTTTGACTGCTAGTACTTGGGAGTTGTTGACAGGGGGTGCTAGTGGGAGGGCGCAGCCCTTCAGGGTATCTTTTAAATAGATAGCACAACCCCCTCCTCTTTTACCAATATGGTCTTGCCTAAAAAGGACATAACCTGTGAGGGAGATGGCATTGTTGGGGATCTTTGGGAGAGCCAGGTTTCATTAAGAGATGAAACATTAGGTTTATGCTGTGAAACCCAGACTTGCAGGTCATCAAGTCTGGGTAGCAGGCTATGAATATTGATGGAGGCTATTGTTAGGAACCTTTATTTGCTGTTATGATGATTTGGGGGCTGTGGGGGACCACGGTTTGGGTGTACATTACCAGATAATAGTAGAAGAAGCAGGGCAATCCTAAATAAATACTGTCCGAGAAGCTTGGACATCTTTTGCTGACTCCGACTACTGGATTTTTCTGAGAGGTGTTGACACAGAGGGTGAGAAAGAGTTGAAGTAGGGGTAATGCAATAGAGAGGGGTGGCTTGTTTGGCTGCTGATCAGCAGGGTGGGTTTGGCAGTCCAGGAATGTGTTGCCTTTAATGGTGCCATGCCCCGTAGTGTGACTCTATGCAGATTGCTAGGGGATATATGACAAGGTGCGAGGAGTGCTGTAACAGTTAGGTAGTGTTGGGAGAAGAAAGAGGGGGAAAGGAGCCAGGATGTTATGGGTCAACATGTCTAGCTGGGATTGTTGGAGGAGGGGGTAACAGGTGTGATATGTAAATGGGGGTGTGTGAAGTGACCAGGAAGGCAACAGTAAAGTTGTAACTGGAGAGGTTAAGTTAGCCCAGAAAGCAGGGTGAATTGAGGCAGCTTCTGTGATGTAGTGGTTAGGGCTGCTGCCTTTAGAGAAGAGGGCCAGAGGTTTTATTCCCGGGTTGGGCTAGAAAAAGGATACAGTGGAGAAAGGATATAGAGGAAAAATGTAGGTGAGAATAGGTAAAAATTGAGTATGTGGGGACTTCCGGTGATGCCGCCTAGGGGTATATAATGCTAAAACACCCACTCTACCTTGTGGCCCAGAAACAGACTCTAAAATACCTGTTTTCATAAAGTTTATTCAGGAAAAACATAACTACAGAGTCTCAGAAGTGAATGGGAGTGAGAAAAAAGAAGAAGGCAGCCCCAGAATCTAAAAACCTATGGGGATTAACGAACGGCAGCCAAATGGAAACTTCAGGCCTAGACAGTAAGACCGAGCCCCAGCCTACACAAAACCCACAGCCCAGCAATGCTGTCATACTCAATGAACTGCGGGGCTTCCGGGACGAGGTGAGGTCCTTTCGTACAGAGCTCACTACAGAACTGAGTAAATTGTATCAGAAGGTGGTAGAATTAGAGCAAGCTCACACTGAAGTGGATACCAGAATGGAAAACCTGGAAAGGATTGTAGTTCATTTGCTCAACAAACAAATAGTAATTGCGGAGAAAAGTGAAGACTTGGAGAATAGATCCCATCGCAACAACCTGCGCATTCACGGGGTCCCGGAGGATGAAGAGGGACAGGATATGTTAAAATTTGTGGATTCTAGCCAGCCCGTCAGCACTATGGTCACGGTTTAACCTCCTGCAGAGATATTTTCACAAATATATACGGTTAAAATCTTACTTGCAACCCTTCGAGGAAGTTTTATCAGCTATTGCTGAGAAGCCTCCATTAATCATACAAATAATACAAGCCCAGATGCAGGGAACCTCCTCGGAACATCTTATGAGTCGAATCTATACAGCCCTGGGGACAAGCCTAGAGGTACGATTGAATCTATCAGACTAGCGTGGTCGAAGGACTTGGGGGTAGAGATCCCGGATCCTGATTGGAAGGCTGTCTCCCTGTCAATGCTCAAAGCTTCTAGCTCGTCCTATTGGCAGGAGTTTGCCTGGAAATTGAGGAGTAGGTTTTTTCGTACCCCAGCCCTAGTAGCGAAAGTAACTGAGGACCATAAAGGGGAATGCTGGGGAAAATATAGCACCCTGCAAGCAGACCATAAACATATATAATAGGAGTTCCCACCCCTGCACACTTTTTGGCGGGAGGTCATCTCAGAATGAATTAAAATCTATGATTATCCAGATCTTTTTACACCTACCTACATACTAACAGCAACAATACCACGGGGTATAAAACTAGGGAAAAATACATACACAATTACCATCTTACTGATCCTGTCAGCCAAAAAGGTTATAACCAGACTCTGGGGCACTGTAACATCCCCTTCTAAAGAGTCTTGGCTGAACCTATCCAGAGAGATTTATGCCCTGGAATGGCTATCAGCAAGGATGAAAAATAGAGTAGGAGCATTTACAACTCGATGGAGTCAGAGGGTAAGATTCCAGCTAGATACTTATCCTAATTTTGTTCCCTGAGCTTTCAGGGGCGGGGCTGGATGTGAGGGAGGCCATGGGGAGGTGTTTGATTGGGGGGGGGGCCCCTCTCAAATATTTTATCCTGTCCTGCTTATTACTTTATTACTATGTCACTAAATAAGGAAAAGTAGCTGAAAAATGTCCAGCATCTGGTCAAAATAAGTGCTAATATGTAAATGCACAAGGGATTTGTGGCACTCCTTAGTTGGACTAGAAGAGGACTCATAGTGAAGAAGAATTATTTTAAATGCTACTCGAATCCAGTGGGGTGCGCTATCTATATTAAAAGTTTTGGACAGGTGCGGGTAATGGACTGACTAACTTTATATGGTTTCACTCAATGATGTACTGTTGAGACACAAGATGAAAACCTGTAACAAGAGAAAAAAGAGAAATGTTTATATGATCCCCTGGAATCGTACTAGTTATCAACTCTGTAATGTAATAACACTGACTCTGACACCAAATAAAAATGATTTTATAAAAAAAAAAAAAAAAAATTGAGTATGTGGAATCAGAACTGTGCAGCCGTAGGGATACAGAGGAGTGCACAGCAGTGACACCTAGTGGTCAGAGAACATAAAATTCAAATGAGAAAGTAGGTAGATTAGTTTCTAGTCGGACAGTTACGTGACCTGTCACGTGACGTGCTACAACTATGAATTATAGAGGGCGGACCTGGGTGGGCGGGGCAGTCACCGAGGAGCGGTGACAGGCTAACATGGGTGCAGAAACAGCAGCTCTTCCAAGGAGTGGATGTAGTTTTCAGTGTCTACCTTGCAGCTGCTGGCAGGACTCCGGGGCTTGCTTGCTGCTCGCTCCGAGGGGGAGCAGGACTGGGTTGAGGAGCCTTGCAGCTGCTGGCAAGGGCTTATTTTGTTAGAGTCTGAAGACAGGTTTCGTAACAGATCTGTAGATATGTATTAAGGTGCTAAATCTTGGCTATATTATGTTTGTATTATGTGTTTTCTTTTAATTGAAAATAAAACTTTTATTAAAAAAATGGTAGGAAGGAAAGGAAGGGGTGGTGCTGTATGTAAGGGAGGGTACCTAGGCGATGGAGACACATGGAATCCAGGAAGGAATGGAGGGGTTGGAGGTACTGTGAGTCCCCCTGGAGACAGGAACTGGAGCCACTATTCACACTGGCGTGATCTACAGACCTCCAGCACAGGGGGAGAAACTGGATAGGGCACTGTTTGAAGCCATTAACACAATGGCAGGAACAAAAGGAGGTGCTGCTGGTGAGGGACTTCAATCTGCCAGATGTAGATTGGAGTCTTTCAGCAGCAGCTTCAGCTAGAAGCAGGGACATCCTAGAATCCCTGAACAGGGCATTTGTCAGGCAGCTAGTCAGGGAACCCATTCTTGATGGGGCAATACTGGGTCTGGTGGTCACAAACCGGGACAGCTGTGCAGATGTCAAGGTGGGAGACCACCTGGGGAACAGCGATCACCATACATTGTAGTTCTATATAAGGACGGCAGTGGAAGCAAATCACACAAGGAGGATTGTCCTGGACTTCAGGAAGGCAGACTTTTAAAAATGGGTGAATGCCTCTGAGGTGAACTGGGGGTGAGGTAGGGGGGTGAACTGAGTTGGGTGGAGAAACAGTGGGTTAAGTTAGGCGAAGACATAGTGAAGAAAGGCAACTAATTTCTGTGCAAAAGAAGTAAGGAAAAGCAGAAGAATAGAGACCACTATTGTTCTCAATGGATGTAGCTGAAAAGGTAAAGCCTACAAGGGAAGTATTCAGGAGGTATGAAAAGGAGCAGAGGGAATAGGATAAGGAGGTGTATCAGGAGAAACAGAGGGAAGCAGAGAAAGTGGTGAGAAGCACAAAGGTGCAAACTGAGGAAAGAGTAGCCCAAGGGATAACTAAAAGGGACAAGAGGAAGGGGGATTGGATGGGCCACGCAAAAGCAGCTGGAGTACTGGGGGGGAGACACAAGTCCATTTACAGAGGAGAGAGTCCTGAAGGGACTCGCAAATCTGAAAGTGGACAAAGTTATGGGGCCACACAGAGTACATTCGAGGGTATTGACAGAACTCAGGAGGGTACTAGCTGCACTTTTTTATAGTTTATTTCTTTATGGTCCTTTCTCACCGGCCCCCATCCACCAGCGCTGCACATTTGACAGCCCTATTCAACAACTCACTGGAAACAAGAATGGTTCTGGGTGGGAGTCACGTGATGCTCTAGTCTGTGCGGCAGCTCTCCTCTTGCTTTCCTGACCCTCACCAAAATAATTAAAAACAAATACCTTCTGCACGTTGATTTCATTTAATCCCACGTTGTGCCTAGTAAGCAAGTCTCAGCGGCGATTTGGTGGAAGATCGGGATCTTGCATTACTGCGCCAATGTCGGAGGCCAAGATGAAACAAGCACTCCCTCCACATACTCTGCTGCAAACCCCAGAAAAGCTTCCTAAGCGGTCCAAGGCCCACAGTGCAGGTCCCAGTCGTCCTTCCACTGCTACGCCGGTCCCCCTTCCATTTACAGAGGACTGCCTATTACAAGCCCTAGAACCTCTGACTTCTGCCATTAAAGAACTCACCGCACAGGTCAGAACAGTCTGAGAGGACCTCAGTGATCTGGGCAAGTGGATGGGTGACATGGAAGCCTGAACATTTTTGTTAGAAAACAGGACGGACCAGGCCACCTCGGAGACTGCCTCCCTGAGACAAAAGATTTTTAAACTAGAAACAAAGCTTGATGATCTAGAGGGGAGAAGCCGAAGGAATAATTTGGTGGTATTTGGGCTTCCTGAGGGTGAGGAAGGGACCAATTCTATTTTATTTACACAAAAGCTATTAGAGAGAGTAGCTGATCCCTCTCCCAATGGCCCAACTTACATCATTGCCCGGGCCCACTGATCCCTCAGGCCTAAGCCTCCCTCAGGATCTCCCTCTCGGCCATTTCTGATTAAATTACTGAACTTCTTTGACAAGCAGTTTGTACTACAGAAAACTAGAGATTTGAAGGCTATCCTATGGGAGGGGAAAAAGCTCCGCATCGCACAGGATTTATCAGTGGGGGTTCGGCAAAAGAAAGCCTCATTTCATCCAGTTGTTGCAAAAATAATTGCAGCAGGGCTTAAATTTTGGATGCAGCATCCAGCCTGCCTTCAAGTTTCTATTAATAACAACTGGCATTCTTTTGACATGGTAGACCTGGCCACCCAAAATCTTAAGGAACTGCTACCAGAATTGTTCAGAGAATCCTGAGTCTACAGAGGTCCCTTGCACCACATATTACATTTCCTGTCTAAAGCAGATATCTCGATTGTTGGGCTGTGGTATTTTTTACCTGGCTCTCACTTGTTAAGGGTGGACTCGGTTTAAGGACATTTTGGTGCAGTTAAGTTGGAGACATATGTATCCCATCTGTTTCCATCTGCCTTAGTTTCTTGGACACTCAGGCTCCAATATTATGAGCAGTCACATGATGGCGTTCTGCTAATGACTATGGGCATTGATTGGGGGGTTACCCAGTATTATTGTTGTGAATCTGGAAAGAACCTATGACGAGAATGGGCCTGATATTGTTCACCTTATGATTAGTTAGCCTAGTTTCTGAACTTTGAGGTCCACTGCAACGTTGTTCATATGTCTTTTTTGTTTTGGGGAGCCTTTGGGCCCCAAAGTAAATGATTTGATGGGGCTTTTCCATCTTAATGCCAGGTTGCAGTGCTAACAAATAAATGGCCTCGCCTTTATGTTGCTCCTCTATGGACTTTTCAGAGTAAGACGATTTTGTTTCATTCTCTGTTTTGGTATTGGCTTTTTTCTTTTTATCATGCCCCAACTTTCCACTCTAGAATGTAGCAGGGGATCGATATCATTTATCTATTGTTTGGACTTCAGGCCTGTTTAATGTTCATACAGACTTAGGAGAAAGAATGGCAATAGGTGGGTGTCTGTTTAAATCATACAGTACTTATTGGTTTGTGTTAAAATATTAATGTTTCTTTTGGTAAAGTGTGGAAGGTTTTATAAAGTTATCTATTATGCGGTTTGGTGGGGGTGGGTGGCGAGAATGCTATAATAGGACTGTGCCTCATGAGGCCAGATAGTTAGTCGGTGTGGAGGGTAGTCGGGTGTGGGGGTGGGAGGTGGGAGGGCCATGGGCCTCTAATTTTATGGTTAAGGCTATGTTGCTTTTCATTTAGTTTGTTCTATTGTTACTGTACATCAGGGTTATGACCCTGTTGGGAGGAATGTAATACTTTTGGGTACTGGGGTCACGAGGTGAACTGTTTTTTTGGGGGATGTTATAGATTTTGGATAGATTTTTTTTGGGGGGGGTCCACTGGAGTCAGGGTTTTGCTATTGTCAGTGGGGTCTTTTCTTTGTTTTAAGCACCCAAATCTGCTTCCCAGTGTTTTTCTGATCCACACATAGTAAAATGAAATGTATAACTTTTGTACATGGAATGTTAAGGGGGAACAATCCCCTCTTAAGCAGTCTAAAATCCTGCTCCACTTGCAAAAGTCACAAATAGATATTGCTTTTATACAAGAGACCCATATGCCCTCCTCCCAGGTCCTTCTGTTTAGGAGGTCTTGGGTGGGTCAAGCATTTGGTTCAGGCTTGGATTCTCGGAAGAGAGGGGTAGCTATCCTGATAGCCAGGAGGATCCCTTTTTGCCTCCTACAGGAGATGACAGACTCATGGGGCCATTTTAATTTTCTTAGGGCTCTACTAGGTTATCTGGAGGCTGTACTTGGGGCTATTTATGGCCCCAATAGGGATGACCCTAGTTTTTTTTACCACCCTTATGTCTATCCCAGCCCCTTGGTTGAATTATTTTATAATTCTAGGCAGGGATTGGAATTTGGTTCAGTGCAACTCACTGGACAGGACAAGTCCTGTCTGGCCCCTTCCCTGGACAGGAGTTTAAATGCTCAGCAGGGTTGGTAGTCCCCTGGAGGACTATCAACCCATCTAGCCGGGAATACTCTTTTCATTGTCTTCCTCATAATTCCTTCTCAAGGATAGATTATTTTTTGATAGGAGTTAGTTACCTCTCTGGCATAACGTTATGTCAATATTTAGCTAAATTAATTTCAGACCACCATCCTGTATTACTCCAATTAACATTAACTTCTACCTTGAATAGGGATAAAATATGGATTTTGAATAATTAATTGCTTAAATCTACTGATTTAGTAGAAAATCTCCAATCTTTTATTTCAAATGTTCTCCTATATAACTCCCCTACTATGGCTAAAATAGACATTTTATGGAGGGCCCTGAAATGTGCACTTAGACGTGAGCTGATTCGTATATCTGCTCGGCATAAGAAGCAATGCACAGCCTCTCTTACTAATTTGCTCAACCAAATAAAGTTCCTTGTGCAGCAAATATTAGTATCGTCTCCCCAGTCAGACTTGGAACAAATTGAGCAACTTAGGTTTCAATGCAATACTCAATTGGGGGAAAGAGCTGAACATACGATGATACTACACTGTAAGGTAAAATATTTCGATCAGGGGTAGAAGGCTGGCAATTTGCTAGCCCTTCGACTTCGCTCCCAGGCAGTGGATAGGATTGTCCATTCAATAAGAAGTGACTCTAGTCACTTACTTACGTCACCTCGGGACAAAGTAGAGGCCTTTAAAACATATTACCAGCAGCTATATGCCCCCTCCCTTCACTTAATCAGTACCTTTCTGATTCTTTTTTCAGGATATCACACTCTCCTAAATTGAATGATCACCAACAAGCTATTTTAAGTGCGCCTTTGACCCTGATGGAATTTTCACAAGCCATAGATGCTTTGGCTGTTGATAAGACTCCAGGCCTGGAGGGCCTCACCATGGAGTTTTACAAGGCCTTGAAAGATCAGGTGGCCCCTATCCTCCTTAACACATATAATCATATAATTGAGAGAGGTCTGTCTGACTTTTCTTTCACGGCAGCATCCATTGTAGTTCTCCCCAAACCGGGAAGAGACCCCCTGTTGATCCCTAATTACAGACCCATATCACTAATTAATGTCGCCCTCAAAATATGGATCACCTTAGGAAGCTGTCATATCTCTCCTCAGTGTCCAGGGACCTCCCCTCTTCTGCAGCGGTAGTGTCCCTGGATGCCGAGAAAGCCTTTGATAGGATTTCATGGGACTATCTGTTTGCTCTTTTACCACACTATAGCTTCCCACAAACTTTTATACAATGTATCAAAATACTCTACACCTCTCCATCAGCTAGGGTGTTATGTAATGGGATGCTTTCCCAGCCTTTTTTGTTACACCAAGGTATGAGATAGGGTTGTCCCCTTTCCCCTTTCTTATTTAATCTGTTTCTTGAGCCCTTGATTCGTAAACTTAATTCTTCCCCACTTGTTACTGGCATCCCGGTTGGTGGCACCGATTATAAACTTTCCGCATATGCAGACGATTTACTACTGCATGTATGCTCTCTGGCGGATTCCCAGCCTACTGCTTTATAGATAATTTCTCAATTTGGGACCATTTCCAATTATTTCTAAAACCGAGATCATGCCCCTTAAAACTAAAACATTCAGAGCGGAAGTGGAACACCTAGGCCTCGTATGGAGGAAAGACAAACTAAAATATTTCGGCATTTTTCTTAGTACCTCCCCTGCTAGTGTCACAAAACTCAACCTGGACACCATGGTGGCCCGAATCAAGATGGAGCTCAACCGCTGGCCTATGCTCCCTCTTACCATTTGGGGTAAAAGTGCATAATTAAAATGAATATCTTACCTTGCCTACTATACTCCTTCAAATGTTTAACTTGCTTCTCCCCAAATCATGATTTACTCAAGTTCATAGAATTGTCATGTCCTTTATTTGGCAGGATAAGGCTGCCCACTGGGCACTCTCAAAACTTATGAGATCTAAACAGGATGGTGGTCTACAAGTCCTTCATTTCTATCTATACTGCCTCGCCCTTCACCTTAGTAGAAGTTATTGGTACTGCTCACTAGGGTCTAATCTCAATCTGGTATATACCCCACAATGGGTTGAAATAGAACAGTCCCTTTGCAACCTAAATGGGATAAACACTCGTGCTCTCCTTTTTTTACCCAGAGGGAAGCTGCCTCACTCACTAAAGGACACACCCCTTAGCGCGTCTCTTCAAATCCATATGCAGCTTTGCTCCTTACTAAAAATTAATAGAAACATAGACTTTGACGGCAGATAAGGACCGCTTGGCCCACTTAGTCTGCCCATTTCCCTACCTACAGGATAGGCTGCAGATCCTAGTTAACCAACAGCCTATTTCTTCCTACCCCCCCACAAGAATTGCCTTATGTCTGTCCCATGCATTCTTGAATTCTCCCACAGTTTTAGACCCCACAACCTCCTCAGGAAGGCTGTTCCATGCATCCACTACCCTCTCTGTGAAAAAATACTTCCTCACGTTGCCCCAGAACTGCCCCCCCATCTTTAAATTGTGTCCCCTTGTTCTTGCACGTCTCTTTTTCTGAAAGATGCTACCTTCTTGGACTTTGTTGATTCCACTGAGGTACTTAAAAGTTTCTATCATGTCCCCCCTCTCCTTATTTCCTCAAGGGTATACATATTAAGCTCCTTTTGTCTCTCCTCATACAGCTTCTCTTGCAGACCCTGCACTATTTTAGTTGCCCTCCTCTGGACTGCTTCTATCCTGTCTATGTCCTTGCGGAGATGGGGTCTCCAGAACTGGACGCAGTACTCCAGATGGGGTTTCACCAACTCTCTGTACAGAGGGATAACAACTTCCTGTTTTCTGCTGGTGATGCCTCTCCCTATGCATCCCGGTACACCCCCAGCCCTGCCTACTGCCTTCTCACATTGCTTGCTAACCTTAAGGTCATCTGGTATGATTACCCCCAGGTCCCTTTCCTTTTTTGTTGTTGTTACTACCTTCCCCCCATTGTGTAATCTTCCCCTGGGTTCTTGTTTCCCAGGTGCATTATTTTGCACTTCTTTGCACTGAATCCTAGCTGCCGTACTTCTGACCATTCCTCCAACCTTGCTAAATCCCTTCTCATCCTTTCCATGCCTCCTTGTGTATCAACACTGTTGCAGATCTTTGTGTCATCTGCAAAAATGCATACTTTTCCTTCCAGTCCCTCTGCAATGTCACTTATAAAGACATTAAAAAGGACTGGACCCAGTACTAAACCCTACGGTACCCTAGTAACCCCCCTTTCTTCAGAGTGGACTCCAATTACAATTACCTTCTGTGTCCTGTTGTCCAGCCAATGTTTTACCCAGACTACCACCCTGGGACCCACTTAATAATACTAAGGACATCTTCCAACCCTTGTTTGAGAACCCCAGTCTGCGGATTGCAGGACAGATGATTCCTAGATGGTTCTGGCCAAACATTGGTATAGATCATGTTATAGATCTTATATGCAACTACAAGTTACTTTCTTTTCAGGAAGCAACTTCGCTGTATAACTGGCCCACTACCACAAGCTTTAAATACTTTTAATTGCCTCACCTGCTCTTGAAAGTTTTTGGTTCAGGATCTTGGTCCAGCCCAGCGAGTACAGTAATTTTTCAATTTTTTCTTCAGCTCCCCCCTCTCATCTTATCTCTTATTATTATAGATCACTGCAAAATTGTTTGACGGCTAATGAAGGTCCTCGAGTTTATGACTGGGACCATGCCCTCCCACCCAATACATCCTCCAGGAATTGGCCTACCATCTGGAACCACCTATACAAATTAACAAAATGGAACAGGTACCACCTGATGCAATTTCAGATTTTGCACAACCTTTACTATACTCCTATTAAGCTACACAGGATGGGTCTGCTCTCTAATAATCTTTGCTCCAGATGTGGACAGGAACCTGGCTCCCTCTGTCATATTCTGTGGACCTGTCAAAAAGTGGTCCCCTTTTGGGACTCAATTTGGTTCCGAGTAAACCCCTTGTTAGGGCTGTCTGATACCTTCCTTCCTTCCTGAACTTTGTGTTGTGGGGGATTACACTGGGTCCTTGATAGGCAATCAGAGAGCCCACATGACTTTAAAGAGAAACGTCAATGTCTGAGGGCACCCCACCTCCATGTGAAGCAGGGCCCGATTAGCTGTTTAATAAATAGTAGCATTTATTTCACTCACTGTGTCATTTTATATTTAAAAGTTTATCTGGTTGATCCTGCACCCTCCCCACCGGCATTTCTTCACTGCAGCTCCCTCCAGGCATGCCCACAACCACCCGCGGCTGTCCCCAGCGTGACGTGTTGTGGGGGGACTCTGACAAATGAACATTTGGTTCATTACACTTCAATAACTTCTGAATCATCTGTCCGATTTGCCTGGCATTTGGAAAGTACAAAGACTTATAATACATCTTTGACTGTGACAATTTTCGGGTCACTGGCTCTTACAGTTGCTGAATTGTGCATGTTACGTTGTTTGCTCGTGGAGCTGTGCGACCGTTGAATGGATGTACACACAATTATGGACACACAGTGTGCTATGGTACATGTCTTCATTTACCAATTTTCATTTCAGTCAGTCATAGGGTTTCTGCACAGTGAAGTGACAAAAAATCACATGGTGGGACGGACCCCGTGCTCCCACTACCACATTCCATTCACTATTTATAGTGAACATTCTCAAAAAAAAGAAAATCCATGGCAAAAATCAGTTTAATGCATCAGTAAGGGTTGTTCCACATGACAAAAGAGGAATTGCGTGTAGGGTTGCCACCCATGCACTCCACGCACACTGCCCTCACCAACAGGCATCAGGGTATGCGCTGGGCTCATCAGGGCCTAACTCTCACCCCATTCTCCTATACTGCACCACCTCAGCTTATTTACACATGGAATAGGGTGAGAGTTAAGGTCGATGACCCCAACGCACACCCCGATGCCTGTTGGTGGGGGCGGGGTGGACATGGGGTGCAAGGGGTGGCAACCCTAACACCAAATTTACTCACTTTTGTTGCTGTGGAACAACCCTAACTGACACATTAAACTGAGTTTTTCGCCATGAATATATATAATACTTGGCTTCCCAGCCAATGCCCTTTGGGGTAAATATTGCCTCAGTGCTTGCGCACAGAGGTTCTTTGTCTTTTAACTTGTTTTTTTTTTAATTGGGTTCACCACAATATAACCCAGATAGATCATCTTAGGGTAGCTGGTTCATTCCACTAGGGTGTCAAACAGACAAGGCATATTGATGAGTCCTGGTAGGACAAAACACGTGTCTATGTCTTCTGTTGGCACCCTTTGCAAACTGTGTGAGAGACCTTTCGGCACCATGCATTTTTACTTAAAGTCGAACCAGCATAATATTATGTGGTAATTTGCATATGTAGCCCATGATGCTTTGCATTATGGGGGCATGTGTAATTACTGTATATATATAAAAATGTATCCATATAGTAGCTATGTCACAATCACTCTGGACCTCATTTAGAATGTTCAGCCTCAGTAGCAGTACTAATCACATTTAAATGCGTATAACTTTAAAACAAAAAAATGATAGCATGGTACTGTGAGCATAAAAGTTGTTCAGCACAAAATCATCTACAAAATGAGTGCTGTTTCATTTATAGATACCTTACAGATTTTTTATAATTAGCTTTTGTTCACTTTTTTGACAAACGTGCAAAAAAAAAATAAACAATCAAAAACAAATGTTCCTGCACTGACAGAAAGCATCCCTATTGCATAAATGACATATACAATGGTGAGCTGTCAGATAAATGATTTATCTACACTTGTGCTGTTTGACCTTGGACATCTAACTCATGGCTTACGCCACTCATGGGTTACCGAGGTCAAACAGCACTATGTAGATAAATCATGTATCTGACAGCTCACGATTATATATCCCATATATATATCTATATATAGATAGATATATATATTTATGTATATAGATACATATGTAATAGATAAGCCACTACAGGCGTGCGGTCACGCTCTGATATATACATGCCTTGGTGTGTGACGTGACGTGCGAGGCCACATGCTGATTGCATTAAACTACCTAAGGCATGCGTATATCAGAGCATGACCACACGCCCTTCAGTGGGTTATCTATGTTATAAAATGGACACAAGTGCGGGGGCAAAAGTAGTCCCTATGTAGCACAGATAAGTGTTTCATTTATGCTGTAATAGCTTATCTGCTTGATCTTGTCATAATTGTGGTAGGTTTAAGTTGTAGGTATTATCTATGTGGTTGATTCCACCATATTTTTTAAATTACATATCATATAAAAGTCTTATCTGGTTGATCCTGCCATTGTCAGGGTGTTAGTGTAGGAGTTTCACTTTTAAATAAATCATGTCTGTCCTCCTAATGATTAAAATAAGGTAGCCTTAATTTAAAAAGTAAGAACACATTGGTTTTCTGGTTATTTTACTTCATTATCTGTGAAAGGAACTGTCATCTCTTCAAACTGGAAGGCAAGCACAGAGCACTTTTACTTTTATCTGTAAACATAGCGTGACTGAGCAACGTAAATGACCGCAAGTGAAGTGCTGGCTGAAGTTTTAAATAAACCCCTCTGTGTTAAAAATGTAAGAAAACTGTATGTTTTGTGCTAGTTTTACTTTGCTTCTTGCAAAAGAAGCTGGCGACTGTAGTAAGAGGAGAGCACCAGAGCGAGTGAGTCAGCAGCTTGAGAAAGGCAGTCACAAGTCAGAGCGAGTGTTGCTATAGCAACTAACACTCTGGTTTGTGTCTGCTTTTCTCAAGCTGCTGCCCCACTCGTTCCAACACTCTCCTCTTACTACAGTCGCCAGCTTCTTTTACAAAAAGCAAAGCAAAACTGGCACAAAAGGTACACTTTTCTTACATTTTTTAACACAGAGGGGCTTATTTTAAACTTCAGCCAGCACTTCATTTGTGGTCATGCTATATTTTGCAGATAAAAGTGAAAGTGCTCTGCACTCGCTTTGGTGTATGTAGAGATGGTGGCTCCATTCACAGATAACAAAGTAAAATCACCACAAAACCAACGTATTCCTAGTTTTTGAACAGAGGCTACCTTATTTTAATCATTTAGAAGCTCCTCATTTACAGTGTTGTGTGCACTCGCTCACACTTCATTGCAACAATAAAATGTGGTTGTATATAAGGTGCTCTGAAAGTGGCAGGATGCACTAGATAAATTGTTTAAATTATGTTATTTAAAAAAATTATGACAGGATCAAATACATAATTTGTGCCCTGTGGCACTGGTATATTAATTTGCTTATGTCTGTGGGTGGCAGCCTGAGTGCCAGCTGTGTGTGTGGCTGCCTATCTGTGCCAGGTATGGAATGATCTCACTGTTGGTGAGAAGGTTTGGAGGGCTGAAAAGTAGTTCAGGCATGCGGTCATACTGGGAGGTGTGCAGTTGTTATGGAATAATGCACGGTCATGTGACATGTTTCATCCAGTTAGGATACTGGGTTTTCACAGATTTTTCTTACCCATTTTATAAATATATATACTGTATATATATATATATATATATGTCTGTTATACTTTTTCTCCTCCTACCTCTCCTTGCTCCTATCCCGAATCCCCTCTGCCTCCCACTTCCTCTGCTCTAGGGACCATCATCCTCACCCACGCTCCTCTGCTGGACAGTCTGCATTCTCCTATAGGCGCGCCTCTCTCTGGAACAAACTCCCCTCCTCCCTCCATCTCTCCCCACACTTTAACTCATTCAAACACCTCTTAAAACTTCAACACCCCTTGCTCCTGCTACCCTTCTTCTGGTTACCCTTGAAGTCTTGATTTTAACCCATATAAGTTTTTGGTCCTGATTCAAAGCACTACTAAAGTTCACTGCACTTTGTTTAATTGTGGTACATGCAAATTATCTTTATTTATTCTATTATTGTAACACATTGCTTGTCTGTCTGTTCAGATGCTGTTTTGCTACTGTCTACTGCTTTTTTGCTCCATCTCCCCCTTCCTCGGGATGCACCTGAAAATGGGCCTTGGCTCAGTGTGCCTTTCCCGGTTACCAACATTTAAATCAATCAATCAATCAATAAATAAATATGCAGCCTCCTCTTTCTTGTAGAATGTTTCATGAACATCTTCTCAGGGTGTTAAACCTTACATGCCCGTAATCTACTGTAACTCTGTCTCTGATCCTCCAATGAGTGTGGACATTTAAGTTATCTATTATTTTGTCTGCTATGTAGACCTAAAGGTGTATCCATTATTACCTGTACCTACTGTTATGTGTCAATTTGTATCTAAGCCTAGTATGTGTACCTAAATGCTTATATTTATTATTTTTCAGTAACCATTGTTTTAAAACCGTATATCCCCCTCTTATCTCCCCTCTTTTGACTGCATACCCTTATACCTTTCTATGTACTGTTTCTTGCATTGTAATTCTGATGTTGATATCCTTAAAACTGTCATTATTGTGTATTTTATTTCTTCCTGTAATGTTTTGTATATTGTACTCTCTCAGGTCATGCCTGACAATAGGCATTAGTTCGTGCACCCACTTGATCAATAATAACTAAACAGATAAATATTTTCTCCCATTTCTATTTTCTCCCATTTCCCCTTTTCTCTTTCTGCACCTTGAGGGTGGCTTGACAGACAAACTCAGCAGATGGCTCTTTCTGACCTACCAAAGCTTTCCTGTGACAGCAAGAGAGCAAGAGTGGGGATCTTTTTTATGTTAGCTTGTGCACATGTACATCGTGAACATACTGGTGGTACTCGGGCAGTGTAAGGGTCTGTGGAGGTGTGTGTTATATAAGCCAATTGATGTAGAAATGCAGAAGGCTTCCTGGTCAAAAATTAATGCTGAGAAGACTGATATTGACAGTGTTGAGCTGGCTTATGGGAGTAATCTTTGTGTAGTTCAAAGGATGCAGCTGCACCAGTCACACTAGTTTTCCACCCATTAGCCAGCTAACAGACATCATCATCAGGCTTTGAGGATGAACATCAAGCCTTACAGTCTGTCCCTTTATTTTTCCCCCAGTTTTTAGTGGTTTCTCCTAGTTAGAAACAGGAGCCTGGAGAGTGTCTCTTTGAAAGCATTGAACAACCCTCAGCATGCAGAATGCAAATATAACTACTAGTGACCCAATTTACCAGTTGGATTATGAGTACCCTAAAATGCTGTAATAATCCAAAATCCAGTTATTACAGTGTTTTCAAAATATTTTGCTTTTAGTAGCATGTCATCCATTGTCACTCACTATAAGCCTGACACTTTACTGGCTGCTCAGCTTTGAGTGGGCGGGCTGAGTGCTTAAAAAACATGGTGGGTCCATTTTCTCTCTCACGAGGACTTGCACTGAGGAGATTCCCTCTTCTTTGAGGTAACTCATTTTTTTACTGTTCATCCTGCATTTACAATGGGGGAAAAATATCTGGTTGATCCTACTCTGTCAACACTTCGGGCAGGTGGTGCTTTGGTTGATAGTCAGCTCGGGAACAGACCTCATTGACTGCTGTCTACCAACTGCACTGCTGAGCTGGCTCCACAGAACATCTTTTTTTAAATAAAAAAAACAAAAGGAAAAAAAGTCTCTACAAAGAGACCAACAGAGAGAGCAAGTGTGTGTGTGTGTGAGTGTGTATGTCTGTGTCTCCCTCTCTTCACAAAACTACTTCTGAAAGTGTTCACAGAAAAAAAACAACTCCCTGCACCAGGAATTAGAAAAAATTAAGTATAGGGAAGTGTGTGTTTATGGATCTTTTTTTACACCCCCTCGGTGTATGATGCCCTCATAAACCTCTCAAGCTTCACTCTTGAGGATTATGGGTCATCACACACCTCAGGGGTGTAAAAAAATCAATATCACACACTTACCTATCCATTATTCTCTATATAATTACTGGTAACCCTATTTATCAACCAGATTACCAGTACTGCAAAATACTGTAATAGCCCCAAATCCGGTTATTACAGCATTTTCAAAATGCTTTCCTTTCAGTAGTGTGTCATTCAGCATCAGTCACTATGAGCACACCGTCTCGCTGGCCCTTTGGCTGTGCGTGAGTGGGCTGAACACTTGAAAAAACATTGGGGCTCTCTTTTATTGCTCCTGAGGACTTGCACCAAAGAGATTCCCTCTCACTCTCCTTTGAGGTAACTCATTCCTTTACTGCTCATCTGCACGATCCTGCCTTTACAACTAAAAAAAGAAAAAAAAAAAAAACTATCTGGTTGATCCTGCTCTTTGAATACTTCGGGGCTGGGGGGGGGGCGCTTTGGTAGACAGTGAGTCAACCTGGGAACAGACCTCACTGACTGCTGTCTACCTAGTGTGCTTCCATGCTGGCTCCATAGTACATCTTTAAAAAAAAGAACACAAGAAAAAAAGTCTCTACAAAGAGATAGACAGAGCAAGTGTGTGTATGTCCGTGTCTCCCTCTCTTCACAGAACTATGTCTAAAAGTGTTGACAGAAAAAAAAAATCCCTGCATCAGTAATTATAAAACATAAAGTATAGGTTAATATGTGTTTATGGATTTTTTTTTCACACCCCCTCAGTGTGTGATGATCTCATAAACCTCTCAAGCTTCGCTCTCGAAGTTTATGGGTCATCACACACCTCGGGGTGTAAAAAAATCCATAACACACAATTACCTATCCGTTATTCTCTATATAATAGCATCAAATATGTTAACAGCATATCAATAATGAGCAGAAAACACCAGAAATAGTTAATGTAAATTACATATTGTTTATTTTCCCTTTAAGCTCTACTGCACTACAAGCAAACATTCAGCCCTGAGAAACGCTTGTTTCAGTATTGTGTTGCATTTAGTTGGAGGGCCTGTTCTGTTGCACAGAATTATTATGTTAGTCAAATGCCATCCTAACAGGGTCACAAGGTCTGGACAACACATTTTCTCTCCTTTGGAGCAAACCATTCTAAAGAACCCTTTTTTTTATTGAACAGAAGTTAAACATTTTATTATTTACAGTCCATATCGCTGCCAATTCATTATAATTACTGCGTGCACTCGGCACGACTGAATGGAATTTGCCTCTGATAGCTGTCCTCTGTCACATGAAGTGGTTTATAAAGTCCAGCAGTCTGTCCATTAATAAATGTTAGATGGCTTTGTTTAGCCTTTAACTCATTAGCCACAGTGTAATTAATAGCCAGTTACTACTAAACCCTTTAATAGATGGTGGAGGACATGAAATCCCCTCTGTATGTTTGAAGCATTTGGGGGGGATGGGCCATTATAGTACCTACCCCTATATTCCTTGTTTAAATTATGTAGCAGACAGTTCCAGGATCTAGTGACATTATTGGAACTGAAGGGTGGGATATTCAGACTGCGCCAGGCAGGGGCACAAGCCTGGGTGCAGCACAACTGGGATGAGCCACGTCGTGTTCCGGGTGATATTCAATGGTGCTGCGCTATGGCGCAGCATTGTTGAATATGGCACTGAGGGTGTATGCACTGCACATGGCGCAGTGGCACTGCACCAGTGCAAGTGGCACCAGGGGAGCATGGGGCTGCACCAGCGCACGTGCGGTTGCGCTAGGTGCAGCAAGAGTGATATTCAGCCATGAGCATGCAAATGAGGCCATTATGTATGCAAGGTGCAAATGGGGGCATTTGCATGGGCTAGCGGCCCCATTTGCTGCGGTGCACCGATCCCCGTGGCTTGCGTGCCTGGCGCCTGTCAGGCTGCAGCCGTTGGGGACCGGCACCCCCTGCCCCTCGGTGGGCAATGCGCCCCATCGCCTGATCACGGGCATATGTTTAATGCATCCCTGGTGGTCCAGTGGAACCAATCCCCTGCCCAATCATGGGCATAAATGAAGAATAATATTCCTGGTGGTACAGTGGACTCTATCCCATTGCCCGATCATGGGCATTGTATATACTGTAAATTACCCTGGTTTATTCACATTTTGGGACTGTGTAGTACAGTACAGTCTGCACGCCCATTGGCCCATGCGGTGGAGCAATAGGCGTACAGCCATACTATATGCTATCAGTTGGCGAGCGGGCAGCTTGCGGGCGGGAGCTGCTGCCCACCGCTGACCAGGGGAGTGCAGGGTGGTGGGGCTTAGAGGGTGGGGGGAGGGGGTACCGCTGGACCACCATGGTTCTTATTTTCATTTGCCCATGATCGGGTAGGAGATCGGGTCCACTGGACCACCAGGGTAATTTATTTACAATACCCATGATCAGGTGATGGGGTAGGGTCCACTTGACCACCAGGGATAGTATATTCATATGCCCACAATCGGGCAGGAGAATGGGTCCACTGGACCACCAGGGCTATTATATTTATATGCCCGCGATCGGGCGAGGGGGGCACAATGCCTGGACTGTGTCCTGGGAGGTCGGGTGGCCACCCACAGCAGGCGGCTGCCGTGTTGCGTCCAGCAATACAGCGGCCTGCCTGTGGGTGTCCCCGATATGTTCCTATTTTTTATGGGCACATCTTTGCGCCCCCCAGTGCAGCGCAAGGTGGGTATGTGCCTGCATATATGCCGCACATCCCGGACTGAATATCGGGTTGCACCGCATATGCATGGGCATGCCCACTGCACTTACGCTGCATACATTACTGGTGTGCCCTGGCGCATCAGGGGTTGTGCTGCGTAACCTACCCCTTTGAATATCGTGCCGGGGTGCATCAGTGGGTTGTGTATGGTGCAACACTGTTGTGCCATGCGCAACCCCTTTGAATATCCCACCCGAAGAGTACAATGAAGCAGAACTCAATGACAGCAGCTGAGCTCAACTGACGTCATCGGGATCTGGAACTGTTAAGTATTTAAAAAATGAATATTACATGGGGAAAAAGGTTGCAGTAATATGAGACCCCAGATTAGGAAAAAAAAATAGGACAATCTAAAAATAAACACAGAAAACAATACATTGGGATGATTAAACAGACTTCCCACATGCCCAAATGTACAGTTGTAAGAACCCTCTCCCTGGCCTAATAGTAGCCATACTCTTCTTTACAGGGATGGAGCCCACAAAATGAATGAGATCTAGCCAGAGCCGATAGGGTTGTGAAGAGCTACCAAGTGACCAAAGTTACACATGTGCGTAGGAATTACTGAATGCCCGGGTGTAACTTTGCCATTTTTTGGAGGTGATGCCCCACATTTTCAACATGGCCTCTTTGGGACTCCCCTTATGAAGGGTGCCAGTGTCATTTTGTTCAGTTGTCCTGAAAGGTGATTTTGCAGAGTGAATGCACTATTCTGCACCACAGGTGTGAAAACACATTTTGGGCAGGTTGTGGAAAATGACAGCTGTACTGTTTTGGAGTAGGTGCACAAAAATGGCAATGTTGAAAATGTGGCGTGAAAATATTAAAAATTGGCGAAGTTAGGAGTGTGAGTAGAAGCTGCACAATGCGCACTCATAGTGCAGTAATTTTTTGGAACTTCTTCACCAAATTTGCAACATAGGCTTTTTGGGACACCACCTCATGAACAGTGGCACTGTCATTTTGTAAATAGGTCCTGAAAGGTGATTCTGCACAGCGACTGCGAAATCAACTGTCGCGACTGAGTAACAAAATGACAGTGACAGTTTTCATGAAGAGGGGTCCCAAGAACCCCAAGTTGAAAATTTGGGGCAAAAATTCCCAAAAATGGCTGATTTATCAGCATAAGTTTAAAAGCCCATTGAATGGCATTATAGCATGCTTACCTTAGATTCTTCAGTTCGCGGTTTGGTTTTGAAGAGTGCAGATGTGTCCCGGTCCAGAGAAGAAGACCGTGCCAAGCTCTGGAGGTAAGTATGGGGTAAGGGTGTGTGTAGGGAGGGGTGCTCAGTGGGAGGGTGGGGATGGGGGAGGGGACTGCAATGACGAGGACCATTTCTTTTATAGGAAACAAAAGAGTGCAGCGACAATGAGGGACCTTCTTTTTACAGAAAAGAATACATTTGGGCCCACTAGGATGGGCTCCCCGTGCCAATAAGTGGGGTTGTACAGGATGCCGACATGGGGACTGGGCACCCCGATGTCAGTGGGGGTGGGGGGAAGAAAAAAAAATTGGCACACTGGAGTGGGCTCCCAGTGTGCTGCATGAGTGTGAGGGGGTGCACATAATGCTGGCATGGGAATTGGGCACCCCAATGTTAATGGGAAAAAATTAACATCTTTGGGCACACTGGTGTGGGCTCCCCGTGTGCCACATGAGTTGGGGGGGCACAGAAAAATCTTTCAGCACACTGGAGTGGGCCCCCAGTATGCCACTTGAGTTGGTGGGGAGGGGCCACAGAATTCTGTGGAGCTGGCACTGGCGACACAACTGCCCATGTGCGGCACTCCTCCATGCACAGTAACGATGAATGAAATCTTGCCATTCACAACATGACGGCACCAGCATAACTATACATCTCGCAGCATAATTCGTGCATGCGCATTTCGTCTTGCGAATCGCGGCGGAAGCGGCAACCGAAATAGTGCTGCTGTTATTCGTACCAGACGATCATGGCAGAGGGGTTTAAGCTCCATTGGGCTTTTGGAAGGATACTTCCAAAAGTCCAATGGAAGGTTCCACGATCCGCCGTTTTCTAGGCTACTAAGCGAACGCAGTAGTGCTGTAGGTTCTGCCCACAGCCCTAAAAATCCACTTACTTGACGTCCTGGACCTGCAGTGATCTGCTGGGTTCTCAGATGTCTTTTAAGCTGCAGAAGGCTGCAAATTCATTGGTTAGCAGGCACATGCTTTATAACTAGTAACTGAATGTCTAAAACAGGAATAAATCTAAAAAGAATCCATTTTAATGGAAGTAAATACTCATGAGCATATTACTACATGAGGGAATGCATAACTATCCTTCCAACCTCCCCTGGAGCTGGTACCAACTTCGTCACTGCTCCCCACGGGAAGGTCCATGATAGCCCAAAGGCTCCCAAACATTCACTCCCCAATGGAATTATAGAAGCTAACTGTGGGGTTCTTCAGCCTACATAATCTCCACCAATTTCATGCTTTGTTCGCAGCCAATCTAGGACCAGTGTGGCTCACCACACAATTCAGAAGGGTACAGAGAGGCATTTCTCTCTGAGGATCTGCAGCTTCTGGGAGTCCGGCCACCTCACCTCACCTTCTACTCTACCAGCCCTCATGGAGCAAAGGATCCCAGGCCAAACGGTAGCACCACTCCAGGTCCAGGTACAGAAAGAGGGGGTGCATCCCCACCTGAACCCAAGAGGCACAAAAAAAGTTGAAAAAAAAATAAGCTTCAGCCTGTACAGCACAGATTCCCATACAGTGACAGACTAAATGTTGCAGAAAGGTATAGGACTGACAGCACTGGAGGCTGCAGCCCTCTGTTATCCACTAGTGAGGTGCAGTGCAAGCTTCCCCACACAGATTTATTTTGTGCTTATGAAAGATTAGGGATTGACAGCAGTGGAGACTGAAGCCCTGTGTTCATCCACTTGTCAGGTACAGCATCGGCAGGAGCAAGGCAAGCTTCCTCACACTGTGTTGTATTTAGTGCTGGTGAAGCTTTAGGAAATGACAACACTGCAGCCTGAAACCTTCGGTTTATCCACTGACCAGGTACAGTGTTGTACAGGTATCATGCAGGTTTCCCCCACACAATGATGTATTTAGTGTTGGTGAGAGACTGTTAACACAGGGGATCAAAGCTCTCTGTTTAGACACTTACCAGGTACAATACAGGCTTCCCCACACTGTGATCTATTTAGTGCTGCTGAAAGGTGAGAGTGTCAGCACTGGAAACTGAAACCTTCTATTTATCCAGTGACCAGATATAGTGTGGGGCAGGTACAGTGAGGGCTTCCCAACACTGTGATTTATTTAGTGCCGGTGAAAGGAGAGCACTGGAGACTAAAGCCCTCTTTTTATACACAGGGTCAGTTACAGCCTGAAGCAGGGACAGTGCAGGCATCGTTACATGTTGATATAGTTAGTGCTGGTGAAAGGTGAGAGACTGACAGAACTAGAGAGCCTTCTGCTTATCCACAGGGTCAGTTGCAGAGCAGGGCAGGTACAGTACAGGCTTCCCAACACTGTGATGGAGTTAGGGCTGGTAAAATGAGAGAAACCGAGAGCTCTCATAATTGACTGATATTTCTGGCACTTGCTAGCCTTTTACACTAGCACCTCACCCCAACCCGGGGTGTGTCACTGCCAAGCCATTGTAGTTCACAATACCAGGGGCTTGGCATTCTACACCAATGACCACACATTGTGGTTGTGACGCAACTCTCTAATTGGTGGGCTGAAACTGTGTATACAGTATGTCAAAGGATCAAAGCCGCTCCAATCACAGAGGGCTTCAGTCCTTTAATGTGCATGAAACCGCATCAGCAAACAGCTGAGCGGCTTTCAACGTCAGCCCATCATTGGAAACTTAACTCCAGCATGCGCGTTGGCATTGATGCTAATGCGTATACCCAAAGTCACGGAAATTCCTCATGTCCCGTGTCCATAACCTTGTTTTTCCTTGTGTCTCTGTTTCTCCCTGGTGTCTAGTGGCACCCCCCACACAACCTTCCCTCTCAGCACCCCCCAAACATAGCACTGACATGGTTCTATGTGATAACGGAGATCGTGGAATCGGTGATCGCCGTTTGGGCGAGTGTACATCACCGAAAATGAATTTCAGCGATGCACACTAGCAGCGAACAGCAAGAAGGTGCCAGAGATCTACAGGTTTCTTTTTAATATGGGGGGCTGTGCCCCCCACATCCCCTACTAAAGGATTCACAACTCCAGGGGGTGCATGTTGGGGTGAAATACTTAAAAAAAAAAAACGCTCGCAGCAAAAACAACAAAAACCGCTCTGTGCTGGACCCAACCCTGCACTTCCCAACTGACCACCCTCCCCACCACACTAGTGGACCAGCTCGCAGCTGCCCACCACACCCTCCCACATACCATCCCTCCCTGCCTCCCCCACACGTGTGCACTCTTATACACAGTATGCTTCCTGCTGTCCTAAATTGCCCACCCAGGTATCCGGTCGCTACCCTGCCAGGTAGCCCTGAACACAGGCACTGTAACTGAGTCGCCATTTTTGTAGGCGCTCAGTTTTGGTTGCCATGTTCTGGTGAGGAAACATTTGACGTTAGTTTCTGTACGCCTTCCTCACTGGACCGCTTTTGGTTCAAGTTTAATAGACTGAAGGACTCCCCCTTGTGGACCCTCTTTTTAGCCATACCTTTGTCTAAGTCCACCTTCAAAACTATCACCCTGCTTTTCCGGAATGAATGTGTTAATATCACTAATGTGCTTTATTGGCAACGGAAGCGTTGTGAGGTCTTAGACACCCCGACCCCAATAATTGATAGTGAACAGGTATGGATGGGAGGTTGGAGGGTGACGGTAAAGCTACATCAGACTACCCTGGGTATGACTCATTTGCTGGGAAACTTCTATACTGACTGCAATAAAGGTATATGTTTCTACCCGGGCTAGCCAAAGACCTGCCATAAGTGTGGGTCTTGCACTCACTTTATCTCCATTTGTGACATGGCCCATTGTGGTGATAGCTTAGAATATGGTCACACCACTTCTACCTGCCCCAATCCCTATAGGTGCAATTTATGTGATGAACAGGGACATTCCTTTAGACAGTGTCCATGGGCATCTCACAGTTGGACTGATGGTCTAAACCAGGATGCCTTAATTGCTTAGGGTCAAAGCTTGGCTGCTACCAAGGAAGAGGAGTCTTCCTCCCAGCTTCCAGTTGATCCTACCAAATCTCCCCTACCGGACCCTGGTACCTCCATGCCTTTTGTATCTTTTCCTGCATGTCCTGACAAGTTTGATGTTCCTGTTCCATTTCCTTCCCCAGGGACCATTGTGTCCCTCACCTGAATTCCAAACCTACTGATATATCACCAGACCTTCCCACTTCAGTGCCCCCTCCCTCTTCCCCTACGCCCATGGAAACTGATATATTTTGTCTCCCAACAAATGAGAAATGAGATCGGAGGGTGACACATAAGAAATGGTTCCATGTCATAATGGTGATCGCGAAATAGCAATTGCTGTTATGGTGAGTGTACATTACCGAAAATGAATTTCGGAGATGCACACTTATGACGAGGATGAAGAGGGCGTTTGAGATCTACGGGTGGTTTTTTTAATGCTGGGAGCTGTGTCCCCACACCCCCTAACTAATGGATTCTCAACTCCAGGGGGTACATGTCGCGTGGGGTGAAAAACTTGGAAAATACAAAGCTGCTCACCAACAAAAAAAAAAAAACGCGCCACGCCGGACCCGAACCCTGCACCTTCCAAGTGACCACTCACGCTCTCATGCTAGCAGTCCAGCTTGGCAGCTGCCCACAACACCCCCTCCCACACACCTTCCCTCCCCTTCTCCCCAATCGCGTGTATATGCACGTACATCCGTTCACCCTACCTCACCCACCCTGGCATCCGCTCGCTACCCTGCCAGGTAGCGCTGTTCATGGGTGCCATGCTTGAGTTGCCCCTTTTTGTAAGCACTCAATCACAGTCACCCCGTACACAGTATACTATAAGAAATGGGGTCAGAGGATGGTGAGCAAGGCTCAACCCTCCAAAAAGTCTGACATCACCCTTCATAATGCTTATGCTGCTTTGGTCACTCCTTCCCAATGGGCTGACACTGAGGATGAAGGTGGTGGCTCTGACACCTCTTTACACTCTTCCCTCAAGGATATCCCCTCCAAAATTGATGACCCCTTGGAGGAAAAATCTACTAAACAGGTGAGGAACAGGATCCGCTCTAAAACAGGGAAAGGTGGGAGTGCACCCCCTTAATTCTTCATGTTCCACCAACATAAGCAGGCTAATTTGCATAGCAGTTTTGAATATAGCAAAATTTAACGCCAGGCAAACGGGATTGCACCGGGCAAACATGTTAGCACTGCACAAATGTGTTAGCGCCGCACAAAACTGTAAGAGCCATTGCATGGTTCTGCAGCATTTGGCCTGCACTGTTTTGTTTTTTTTTCATTCATTTTTGGGCTGCTGGCACCCCTAACCCCGTGAACAGGCTCACCTACCCTCGGTGACCCTCACCCTCACCGAGTGGGGATGCCAAAGCAGAACTGTGGTGGCTGGAGGGTCGGGCACCGAGGTGGCTCATATGCGGGGGCCAGTGATTTTTCTGTACTGTCCCCCCTGGAGCTGGGAACATGCCATGACGCCAGCAGAAAGGTGTCCATCCCAGCTCCACCCCACATTACAGCATGATGCCCTGTCCCCCAGCCTCCACCAGGAGGCAACCGACGCTGCCACCTGGAAACCCCTCCTCCCCAGGGAAGGAGAGCAGTCCTCCGGTCGCTCAATCCTTCTCCTCCTCTGCCGACCCCCGCCAGCCCGTGCCCATTCCTGAACACGGGTCGCCGGCGTGGCGCGAGGTGTGGCGTTCAGTGCCTCAACCCTAAGCACCACTGGGCCGACTTTGGGAATGCACTGTTGTTTGCTGTTGTTGTGCTCCCCTGCTTTGCTAGCACACATGTTGCCCACGTAGTTCAGCACTTGCCTTACTCCACCTCTGTGTGTACTGGGCTGTTGTTGCAGTTTGCACTGCCCAGTTGCTATATTCAGTGCTGTCTTATTTGCTGGGCTATTTTTGCACTGCACTCTCAGCCCTGTTTGCACGCCTTCATTTGCACGCTATATTCAACTGATTTTGCCCCTGGGCTATTCTTTTGAATATAGTGTGGAAATGGTTCTGGGCTAGTTTTGCACACCAGGCAGTGCTAATTTTCCTCTGGGGCTAAATTTTTAATATTGGGCCCCAGGAGTTTAAAGTTAGCAGGAAGGGTAGATGGGTAGAAAGTGTTAAGAAATTAATGGAAGCTATGAAGAAATGAAGGAACACAAAACAACAAAGGCCTAGATAAACACAGTGTAATGTTTGTATATACACTGATGTGTGAGAAGACCTAATCATGGGGAAGGGCATGGGCATGATTTAAGCTGTAAAGATGTTAATAAGAGAGGCAGAAAAGATGCTAGGAACAGGTAATTAGAAACAGCAGGCAGGAACACAGAAAAAACAACTTTGGAAACAAGTAACATAAAAATTACAATTTCCCATAATGTGTCATAAATCCAATGTCCCCATTCAGGCCACAAATGTTAGATTTAAATTGTTTACTATATTTCGGTTCCCATGTCCTTCTGTTCTATGTTTTTTTGAAGTTGCCTCTTATTATCAGGACAGATAAGTCAGAGCGGGAATGATCTTTGTGAAAAATGGTGTCCTACTGGTGTGCTGCTAACCTGGTTTACTGTTGTGTGTCAGTGGTGGTTCATTCTGGTTTGCAGTGGTTGTTTAGTTTCCCCAATATAGCATCCATTTGTGCACTTCTTGCACTGAATTAGCTAAACCACATTGCTGGACTGACATGTGTAGGATCCTTTGATTTTTATTGTGCTGTTCTGGCTTGTCTTGATGGTCTGTGTGCATACGTGGGTGCAGGTCCTACATCTTGCCATGTCGCATGGTGTTGTCCCTCTTGTTTCCCAGTTATTTTTATCTGCTGGGAGTTTGTTATGAATTATTATCTTCGAGAGGTTAGGGGGCTGCTTGTAGGCAATGACAGGTGGTTCAGGGAAGATATATACGCCTTTCATTGTCATTCAGCATGGGTTGCAGTTCTTTTATAATTTGCTGAAGTGGTTTTAGCATGGTGCTGTAAGTGACAACTAGGGGTATGCGATCAGTTTTATCTTTTTGCCTGTATTCCAGCAGATTTTCTTGTGGTATTTATATGGCCTGTTCAATTTCTCTGTCAATTTGTCTTGGGGAGTGGCCTTGCTGGAGTAAGGAATTCTGAAGTGAGGAGAGCTGTCTGTCTCTTGTTCTCTCATCAGAGCAGATTCAATGGTATTGAATTGCCTGACTATAGATTACATATTTTTTGTATGCTTTGGATGGAAACTGGAATTATGCAGATAGCGGTGTCTGTCAGTGGGTTTTCTGTACAGAGCAGTTTGTATATGTACATTATTAGTGATATTGACTGTGGCATCTAGAAAATTCATGCTGGTGGTGGAGTATTCAATAGTGAATTTTATAGAGTGATGAAAGTTGTTAAAATCATGATGGAACTTTCTGAGGGAATCTTCACCTTCTGTCCAAATCAGGAATATGTCATCTATATATCAGAGGTAGACTGATGAGGTGGGATATTGAAACTGCGCCCAAAAAATGCGCAACAGCAGGAGCAAGTGCAAGTCACTTGCACACATGTGCAATTGTCGCGATATTCAAACATGGAGCAAGGCCAATTGCGCAAGCAGCCAACGTCTGAATATTGCACAAACTGCGCCATAGCGCAACCAGGAAGGGGAAGCTGAGCAGAAATGATGCGCCATAGCGCAACAAGGCTAACCCAGCTGAGCAGTCCAGAGGCGCCATAGCGCAAGCAAAGAGACCCCCGCAGCATATCAATGGAAGTGCACAACCAGGGAGGTAGGCAGGGGCACACCACCCATGGCACAGATAGGCACAGGGACACACTGCCGAACCAACAATGTACCCCCACACCCCAAGCACAGCATAACTGGGGGAGGGATGGAGCAGCCACTGGGCCATGGGGACAAGCAAACAAAGCACATCCCAGCCGTGTTACTGCAGCACACCTACTGTCAACCTGAGACTGGCACACAAAGGGGGCAGAGCACCCCAGTGTCCAGCGGCCCCCGTGCACAGCACACCCAGCACTGTGACCCCAAGACACCACCCATGCACAGTGACCAGCACTGCAGGAATCCCCAGGCCCCGGAACACTGCAACCTTGTGAACCACAGAACCACACAAGCCAAACCCACCATGACCACCCAGCAGTGGGTGGCAGCACACAGCAATACTGACTGGAAGCCTCACCCACACCAGAGACACCGCCCCACACACATGCACACACATACCCATGACCATACCACACCTGATGCCATGCACACCACTGCAACTGAGCACCTATAGCCAGCTGCAAATCAGAAACCACCACAGTATTCATATCAAAATATATATGTAATAAAGATGCATAACAAGAACAACAAACAGTAACATATGTACAAAGCAGGGGTGGGGGTATGGGTATGGAGGTAGGTGGTAAAGGGCAGGGGTGAACAACTGGGAGAGGAAAGGTGGGGATTGCCGATGTCTGGCTACCGTCTGGCAGCCTGCCCTCCTCCGTCTGCCTGGCGCTGTGCCCGTGGCCTCCTCCGGTGCTGCATGCCATGCTGCTGTAGGTTGAGGAGGATGGTATGCGAGTCCATGACCACTTGAGTCAGCCTCCGCACGCCCTGCTCCAACATGCGCAAGATCCGGATACCTAGGACAAGGGATCAGAGTCAATGGCTGTGACTGTCCACATCCCTGAATGCCACCCATCATGCATGGCATACAGCCAAGTGCCCCGCTCCTGTGATGGACTGCACCCACCCACAGTGACCGTGCACAAGACATGCCCAACCAGCCAGCAACGGCCATGTGTACCACTGCACACACACACACCACCCATGTCCAGCACAGCACAACCAAGGCTGCCCAGTGACGTGGCTACGTGGTGGGATGCTAGTGCCACAGCCATGTGCCCAGTGCATGCATGGACCACCAGTGACGCACACACACACACATGCAGTGCCACTGGACAGTGATGACTGTCACATGTTGCGTGCATGGTAGTGTCGTCCATGGAAGGTGTCCGTGCCCCCCCCAGCATGCAATAGCATCCATGATGTAATGACACTCACCCTCATCAAGCCGCTGCAGAAGGTGCTGCTGCGGCTGCGGCTGCTGCTGTGGCTGTGGCTGTGGCACACCTCCTCCGCCAGCCATCCTGGCACTGCCATCCCAGGCCTCAGCCCGTGCCCGCCTCTGCTCCTCCATGCCTGTGGGAGACAAATGAAGAGAAACACATCAGTGAGATCCCAAAGCAGACAGCCCCTTGCCCCATTGAGTGTGCCTGCCCACACAACCAGACCCAAACCGCACACACCTGCAAACACCCTCACAGCAAACCATAGCCCAACCCACCCCCATGTGCAGATCACATTACACAGTCACCCATACGGACAATACCGGTGCATACACAGCACACCCACCTGGCCTGGGCACAATGCCCCTCCTGGCACGTGACCTGAGGCGCTCAAGCAGAGCACGCTCCCTCCTCCGCAGGTCGCTGTAGCGGTGCCTGCACTGCTCAGGGGTCCTCCTCCGCCCAGTGGCCTGCTCCAGGGCAGTGGTGACCTGCTGCCACACATGGGTGCGTGGCACCTGCAGGGGCACTCCCTCAAACAGTGAGCCATAGTGAGGCTCCACCACAGCCACCAGGTTTGCCAATTCCAAGGCCCCCCATTGTGGTGCTCTCCTGCGTGCCATTTTCAAAATGTACAGTGGCAATATGGTGCTCCGCAGCGCGGCAACCCCATGTGGAAATGTTGCGCAATACAACTCCATCACTGCCTATCGCGCTGTTCGGACAGCGCCGTCGGTCCACATCGCGCTGTCACCGAACAGCGCGATAGAGCCGTACACATGCCAGACGTACAGCGCCAGGGGGCAAAGGTCGGCCACAAGGTCATAGGTCAGTGGCGCAAGGCCACGCACAGTGCCATTGGACATCCACACGTCCTGCGCGATTGGTCACCTGCGTGCCAGTGCCACAGTGGACTATTGTGCAGTACTGCCACAGTGCCATATGGTGACCAATGCTGTAGCGCCACTGGCACAATGGTGGCCATGTCCTGAATTGCTGATCATGCACAGCACGTCATCAGCACGGCAGACACCTGCGTAAGCTACCTGGGCATGCGCAATGCAGTGTACCACACAGTCACAGAAATGCGCCATTGGCTCAGCCGGCTCAACTGTATTGCGCAAAGCGCAACGGCGTGATATTCAGCCGACACATGCAAATCATCTGATCAGCCATTCAAAGGCGCAGTGGCGCCATTAGCATGTCATTAAAGTTGTGCCACTCCTAATTTGCATGCATTGCGCTATAAATACACGACATTGGGCTGCGCTGGCCAGATTCGGTTACTGCAGGTGAGAGGTGAGTTGCATGCTGTGTGATGTTCTGGCCAATGGTCATGGGATAACGCTGTAGACTGCACAGTGACAGGTGTCCACTTCCACCCATACAGACCGACATGACCGAGCAGAGCCAAGGTGAGGGTGAGGATGGTGGGCGAAGGAGGAGGCCCAACTTCACCACGGCGGAGACAGAGGCCCTCTTCCAGGCCTACCTGGAAGAGGAGCCACTACTGAGTGGACGGCGGGGCACCCCTCAGGCCCGTGTGGCTGCAGGGGAAGGGGTAGCTCGGGCAGTGAACCTGCATGGAAGCCACCAGCGCTCCATACAGGAATGCAAAAAGAAGATGGGGACAGACCGCAGAAGGGTGAAGGAGAAGGTGGCAGCCCTCAGGGCGGCACGTGCTGGCACAGGCGGGGGCCAGCCAGCGGTGGTGGAGCTGACCCCAGCTGAGGACCGACTGGCTGCATCAATGCAGCGGAGTGCTGTAGAGGGCGTACCAGGAGGTGGATTCCAGACAGGTGGAAGCCCATCACTGCACGATATGACATGGTGGTGGTGTTGGGGGGGGGAAGGTTGATCACATGCACTAACATGTCCTCACTTTCTGTTACAGATCCCGTTCGTCTGCAGGGGATGGTGATGGTGGGACCATGCAGTGAGGAAGAACTGCCAGAGGTGGAGGAGGGTCCATCCACCTCTGTTGCCAGCCGGCATGCACTGCACCAGCATGCACGCCTGTCTGCCACCTCTGTTGTCGGTGAGTCAGGTGTGGGGGGTGCACAGCCTGTGTCTCAGCAGTCTGGCATGCAAGCATGCCAGCACGCTGTGACTGTGGCTGTAGCGCGTACCGCACCATTGATTATGCAAGGACTGCAATGGGCAGTGACACGTGTGTGTCCCATGGCGGACACACAGCAGGCCAGCATGTGCCCTGGACCTAGCTGGTTCCAACGTGTGTGCAAGCACGTCAGCACAGTCCCAGGCTGTGCCTGTCCGCACCGGTGGGGCAGCACCGGTGGCTGTGCAGGTCTCTGGCACTGTTGCGGCCACAGCAGTGGAACGAGTGGTCCCTGGGGCACAGCAGTTGGAGGGGCAGCAGCAGCAGTCACCCACCAGATCTGGGGGTACAGGGTCCAGCGGTGGCACATGCACACCGCCTGTTGACATGCCCATACCTGGTCCTGGTGAACAGCGCCCACCCTCAAGGGGTGTTGAGCATCAGGCCCTTTCATACCTCAGGGGACAGAATGCCGATGTGGCACAGGACCCATTGGACGAGCACACCCGCCTGCTGCGGGCATCAGTAGAGCAGCAGATGCGGGTTGCAACGTGCGTGGAGGCACTGTGCGTGGCTGTGGAGTGGAACAGCAGGGACAATGCATTGATCCTTGCAGAGGTGGTCAGACTGCAGACGGATGTGACCGCTGCCATTGACAGGCTGACCCAGGCAGTGGTCTCTGTCATGGCCGCATTGGGCACACAGTCAGGTGCCCCTGTACCGCACACCCCACACAGTACGCTCTCCACTCCCCATTCCCTGCATCGTGCGACACCCAGACTGTCGACGCCGGGTTCTGCTGTGGGCATCCCGAGCACACCTGGTGCAGGTATGTTCGGCATGCTGCACACCCCTGTGTGGACAAGGTCACGATCGCGCAGTGGGACCCCTGGTGGTCCATCGGTGCCACCCCATGTGGCCCATGATCAGCCTGCCAGTGCTGCTGGGACACGGCGGGGCCACACATGCATCCGCGGTGGCCGTGGAACAGTGCAACATGACTGACCTGTCTCCCAGTGCGGGCCCTGTCTGGTGCTGCCCTGTGTGCAATGTGTGTCATGGTGGGCAGTGCACTGGTGGGTGCCCTGCCCAACACACCGACACGCGGATCACCTGCACACCCACCCGACTGCTGTCCACAGGTGCATGTGCATGAAGATGCCTGCATTGTACTGTACACCAAGGTGCAAGGGTGCCCAGCATCTGACACATGTACTTGGACAGTACAGGTGGTGGGGGTGGTCTGTGGATCTGGGTGTTTGCCATGTCTGTTCCTGCTCTGCTGTGCACCTGCCCATGTACACTTTGTGCCTGGTGTGTGTGTGTGTCCATATAACTGTTCACCTCTCCCTGATGGTGTGTTCGTGTGCCTGGACCCTTCCACTCTGCTTGCCGTCATGCACCCCTGGTGTGTTACCCTGTGTGCCTGTGGGTTGCGCCTGGACAGTGTTGGTTGCACATGGCCCCTTGACTTACCTGTGTCATGCATAATGCTCCTCCGTGATGGTGTCCCAGTGCAGCTGGGCCTGCCGGATCAGTCGGGGGTCCCGCCGTCCAAGGGGGAGCTGCTCATCACCATCATCACCGGCGCCGCTGGCGTCCCCATCGCTGTCCCCCTCCTTGACCTGTATGGCTATCCCACAGTCTTTGGCAATGTTGTGCAGGATACAACAGGCCAGGAATATCCCACAGGCCTTTGAGGGGATGTACTGTAGGGCACCGCCGGAGGTGTGTAGGCATCAGAAGCGTGCCTTAAGCATCCCAAACACCCGCTCGATGATGTTGCGTGTGGCGGCATGTGCCTCATTATAGCGTTGCTGCGATGGGGTCATGGGGCACCGGTACGGTGTGAGCAGCCAGGGACGGAGTGGGTATCCACTGTCACCTGTGTGGAGATAGTGGAGATCAGTTTCATGTTCAGGTCCATATTGCCCGTATCCCTGTGTGCCACTACCATGGCACCTGTGGCATTCCCACACTTGCCCCAATTTTGCAATTCCTACATGCGTACTCACCCACTAGATGGCCTGTGGGGATGTCCCCACTCTCGAATCGATGGCACAGTGTGGACTGATACCATATGAAGGCATCATGTGCTCCACCAGGGTGTGTGGCACAGACATTGATTATGCGCCCAGTGGCATCACACACCACCTGGCAGTTGACACTGGAAAAGCCCTTCCTGTTCCTGTACTGCCCCACCGGGGCCAGAGTGGCGTGCGAATAGCCACATGGGTGCAGTCTATGGCCCCTATGCACGAGCATCGTGCTGCACCTGTGGAACTCCTGCATGTTTGCTGTACGCTCTGCCGCGGTGCTGAGGAAATGGATGTACTCCGCAGCATGTGGCAGCAGTGCGCTGAGGATTGGGTGAGGATGCGTGACGTGGCCGACTGTGTTATGCCTGTGGTGTCCCTTGTCGGCCTCTGGAAGGTACCCGTGGTGAGCAGGCACATGCAGGCTGTTACCTTTGCCTCCACTGACAGAGCGTGACTCCATCGTGAGGGTGCCTGCATCACATCACTGCACAGCTCACAGAGCCACCTCAGTATTGCCCTGTTCAGATGGTACTGGCCCACAATCTCTACGTCTGAGTACAGCTCAAAGCTGATGCGGGCACGGTACTGCCTGTTGGGGGCATACCGCCGACAGGCCCTTCCACGGCCACGTCCCCCTGCAGCATGCCTTCTCACCCCCCTCATTACAGCTTCCATGTGAAAGCTGGCACTGTCCCTCTCCCTGGCTTGTGTCCCCCCCCCGGCTGTTGTTGTTCTGTTATCCCGCTGTCCTGACTGCTACCTCCACTGCACGGGTACACCTACTGGCCTCTGCAGTCTGTGGCCCTACACCCTCCATGTCCTCTCCTCTCCTGTGCACTCCCAGGCCTGCACTGTTGCCACTGTCCCTGTTTCTCCCTGCCTCATGTGGCTTCCCTGTAGCGTTCTTGCGCCTCTTCCTTGAGCCTTTTTATTTTGGCTCATTTCCGTGGCGCAACCTCCGGCTCATCTGCTGTTGCGCATTGCGCAAGTCTTTGAATATCGCATTGCGCTCTTTATGCATGGGTCCACCCCCTTTGGTTGCGCATGCCTTCATTTGCATTGCACTGTTGCTCAGCCTGTTTTCAGTGGCGCAACTGCCTCCTGCTGAATATCGCAGAATGGCGCAATTTTGGACTTGTGCATGCGCAACCCTGTTGCGCATGGCGCAACCCTTTTGAATATCCCACCCATGGTTTATAGTGTGGTGTTTTAAAAAATCTTCTTCTAGACATGCCATGAAAAGACTGGCATACTGTGGTGCCATTTTTGTGCCCATGGGCTATAAAATATTGGCAAAAATTCTTGCTAAGCATCTATCCCATCTTGCCAGTCTGGTTATTTCTCCATTCCAAAGTTGCTCAATTCCTAACCACCAAATCAGTAACACTCTCATTGTGATATGTGAACTATTTGAAAAGGGTAACCATGGAAGACTTCATGGGTTTGTTCTCACCGTAGATCAAAAACAAGCACATGATCATGTTTATTTACATTACCTCTTGGAAGTTTTGAAATGGTACGGTATTCCTCCTATGTTTATCAGATGGATTCAATTGTTGTATTCCAATGCACAGGTATTCCAACTTATTAATTCTGTCAAGTCAAGTCAAGTCAAATTTATTTAAAAGACGCCCAATCCCGGAGGCTCTGGGTGCCGTACAAATTTTTAAAAGAACATAATACATAGAATAGATGAAATAACAAATAATGAATAAATCATAGTCTAATGTAGTCTAAGCATCAAATGCCTGAGAGAATAGAAATGTTTTCAGGTGGATCTTAAAGATATTTACAGTTGAGGCCTCTCTGACCAAAGCTAGTAATAGGTTCCATAGAGCGGGAGCCGCAACGCTAAAAGCTCTGTCACTGGCTGACTTCAGCCTCGCCCTAGGAAAGGTCAGGAGGCCACTACTGGAGGATCGAAGAGGGCGGACCGATGGAGCAGGTGTCAGGAGGACTGACAGATAACCAGGGCCCTGCCCGTGTAGGGCCTTAAAGGTGAGAAGACCCACCTTAAAGAGGACTCTCCACCTGACCGGCAGCCAGTGCAATTCACGCAGTACCGGTGTGATATGGCAAAATTTTTTCTGCCCAGTCAGTAACCGGGCAGCTGCGTTTTGCATCAGCTGCAGTCTGCGGAGAAGTCCTCCTGTGACCCCAAGATAGAGCGCATTACAGTAGTCCAGCCTAGATGTGACTAAGGCATGTATCAAGGTAGGGAGGTCCAGAGACGGAACAAGGGGCCTAATCCTGGCAATGTTTCTGAGATGGAAAAAACAGGTACAAACCACGGAAGATACTTGAGTCTCCATGGTCAGTTCCTGTCCAGAATCACTCCAAGACTCGCACCCTAGAGGAGGCCTTCAATGAGACAGCCCCAAGAACAAGTCCAGTTGCTGAATCAGAGACCTCCATATCACGAGCTCTGTTCGACTCCACTACCAATATCTCCGTCTTGTTAGGGTTCAGTCGCAACCGGCTGGAGGCCATCCAGTCACTTATCTCGGTCAGACAGATGTTTAGCACATCCACTGCATTGGATGTTCCTGGGGCAAAGGAAAGTATAGCTGAGTATCATCAGCATAGCAATGAAAACTCAGACCATACTTCCTAATGATCCCACCCAGGGGCAGCATGTACACTGCGAACAACATTGGGGCCAGTACCGAACCTTGAGGGACTCCGCAAGGAAGGAGATTGGGTGTAGATGAAGAATTACCCATCGTAACCCGTTGCCTCCTGTTTGTAAGAAAGGACTCAAGCCAGTTGATGACAGTACCGGTGAGTCCACATAAATCCCTAAGGCGAACTAGCAACACACACAATGGTCCACAGTGTCAAATGCCGAAGAGAGATCGAGAAGAACAAGAATTGTCCTGTCCCCCCGATCTCTAGCCCTGAGGAGATCATTCTGCACCCGTACAAGAGCAGTTTCTGTGCTATGTCTGGCCTGAAAAGCCGACTGGAAGGGATCGTACAACTCGTGAGTCACGAGGTGCTCTTCAGTTGAGCGCTACCACCTTCTCCACCACCTTCCCCAAAAATGGGAGGTTGGAGATAGGACGGTAATTGCCATGATCTCCGGGTCCAAAGATGGTTTCTTTAAAGGGTCTCACCAGAGCCTCCTTCAAGGCATCGGAAAGACTCCCTCAGATAAGGAACACCGTACGATCATGGCGGAACTTCCAGACCAACAGAGCCAGCACATCTCATTAAGCAACGAGTTGGCACTGGGTCCAGTTCACAAAAGGTATGCCTCAAATTGGTTGCTACCTCAATAACCTCACTTGCCTCCACTGGTCTAAACTCCTCCCAACTTGGCGGAGTGCACTCAGAACACATCTGATGACCACTGTTAGCTATGGTATTGCTAACTGAAGAGGCACCCCGCCGGATCATGGACACCCTGTCCGAGAAGAACCGAGCAAACTCCTCACAATCTTCAGTGGAAAAAACCCTCCTAGGCTGCAGGCAGACAGGATGAAGAAGTCTGTCTACAGTCCGGAAGAGTGAAGCTGGTCGATTCTTCCCGGCAGCAATCTCCCTGGACAGGAACACTGCCTTCTTACGATTGATTGCCTCATGATACGCACGATAATGCGTACGCAGGACCAGTCTGTCCACCTCCAGGCGGGATCCTCTCCAGCAGCGCTCCAATCTCCGACCCATCTTCTTCATCTCCTGAGGTCCCCATCAAACCATGGGGACCTCAGGTATGAGGTTCTGGGTCGTACACGGACAGGTGCGAGGGAGTTGATGGTGTCAGAGAGCACATTATTATAGGTGTCAACCCCGGCACCAACTCCTCCAATGCATGCAGCAACCACACTAGATAATTTAGCTGCCGCCAAAAAACCCTGGTCTTCTTTAGGCTTTCCTGTTTCCCTTAAAAGAGGTGTTAGTCAAAGTTGCCCATTAAGTCCCCTACTTCATACTTTTTTGATTGATCCTTTGCTGATTACAAACTAGAATGGACATTAGAGGTATCCAGCTCACGCCTGACACTTCTGAAGTCAAGATTTTAGCCTATGCAGATGATCTTTATATCATTTTACAGGATCACACCTCTGGTCCCCTTGTTCATTCTGTGCTTTGCCAGTTCTCTCAACTGTCTGGATCTCAGATTAATTATTCTAAAAGTGTTGCACTGCCAATTGGATTGCATCCTACCCCTGTGATCCATACCCTAGCAGGCATTAGACTTAGCCTGGACCCTGTTAAATTGCTTGATATTTATTTTAATCCCCCTGATATCAGTTTGTTTAATTGGTCTCAATGTCTACTTAAAGCAGAGTGTCACTTGGCACAATGGAAAAATAGGAATTTAACTAAATGCAAGAGGGTTTGTTTAATTAAAACGTTTTTACTCCCCTGTTTCACTTTTCTCAATTATATTTTCCTGCCTCCCACAACATTGGAAACTAGATTATTCAATCTTTTTTTTCAAGGTCTATGGGGCTCCTGCCTAAACCCAGTTCAACGGGACATCACCTACCATCCCCTAGCCAAACATGGCTTCAATATGGTAACCCCATTGTATTTTATTTTTGTGTATTTTTTACATGTAATATTTTCCCAATTTTTTGACAAGCTCAACAAACCTGGGTTCCCTTATTAGAAGATTGACTTATGCCTTATTTGGTACATTGGAATGTAGATGGCTCTAAGCTTCCGAGTCATGAGTATGACCACATTTTCCCTTCATACTGTACATCAAATGGCCTTTTCAAAAAATTCAGTATTGATGCTTGCCCTTTTCTGACCTTATAATGTGGGGACGTAAAACAATGTATCGCTCCATTCTTCATTTTACATCCTCTTCTCAATTGGACTTGAAATTTTGTTCCTCCGTCGAAGTTGACTCTGCTTTATCACAACTTACCAATCGTAGAATTCCCCGTTATGTGATGGATGTTATGTGGCTCAGCTTACATGGTAAACTAGCTATCCGAGACTCTTTAAAACATAAATTGCTGGCCGATAGACTGTGTCCATGGCCTGAATGTGTAGTGGAAGTGGAAATTCAATCACATTTTTTCTTCTATTGTCCCCTTAATCATCAATTTTAGATACTTTTGAGTAAAAAATGAAAATGTCCATCATTTTTCCATGTTACTTATCGCATAGTCATACTGGGTCTCTACCCTATAGTGTGGCAACATTTTCATGCCACAAGACTGCAGCTTTGTTTTGCTGTTTGTAAATACTTTCTTTGGCAGGCTTATTGGCTTACAGGCAGCTGATTCAAGATGGCGGCCACGCTGGGTCAGCCACTGAGGGCTACTAAGAGCCATGGAGTTTAGTTATTTAGTTTAATTAGTTTTAAGATTTAACAAGTTAAAGTTCATCAGTTTTTAACTTCCGATTTGTTTGTTAATCATGTTTACTATGCTATTTGGACACTCGACATTCTATATTCGCTACTTGCTGGAACCAAGGGCTGATTACACCAATTGTACACACTAGTTTTAGCGTTGTACGAATAGAGCTGAAGATCGAGGGTTTTGGTGTAGGTTTGCTTTGACTGACTTGTTTTGGACTTTTATTGACTCTCACCATCACGCCAGGACCTGTGGAGCTGTAGATTTGTTTGCTGTGTTTCGTCAGAAGAAGTCGCAAGAAGTGAAGGAGCTCGGTTCAACTAGCGGGCTCAAGCAGGGCTCGCTGTGGCAAGTAGTGCTGGGTGAAGATCTACCTGTGCCTCCAGGAGCTGTGGGAGCTACGGCCGCCGTTTCGGTCCTCGACCGGGCAGGAGTCACCTTGTTTGTTCCCTGGGGAGCTGGGGGGAAACTGAGGCTTCTCCTAAGCCGCCTTAGGGGTCAGCCATTGAGCCGGGTTGCTGAGGCGTCTGTAGCTGCTGGTCGTCGACCCGTTGGGGGGCGTCTGGCTTCTGTTGGAGACGGGGTCTGTTTGTTCACCTGTGACTGTACCCCTGGAGTTATTTGCCTGTCCTGAGTTTTCCTGGATTTTTTTAAGACCGAACTGTAAGGATTTGCTGCCAAGAGGATTGTGTCAAATACCATCTAACCTTTCCTGCTTGGATTTAACTTGGTATTGGTGGAGAAATTGACTTGCTTTTTCCTTGCCCTGTTCCTGGATATAGGGGTGGTGAGAGTGCGGTGCACACTGTTTTATTCTTCTTTAAACAGTTATGGATTAATTTGTGGATTAACTTATAAATGGTCCCCCACCATGTGAGAGGTGGTGTTGTGGGTGTACACAATATTTTTTAAATCTGTGACATACTGGTGATTTGCTGGATTGCATGCACGTGAGAGGTGCTGCATTGAATGACATAATACAGATTTCTTTTATTTTATGTCAGTTATTTTTAGTTTTTCACCACTACTTTTTGCTGTGGTAGTGAGAGCATTATATTTTCTCAGCCTGGGTTTAGTATCCAGCAACGTTCGAAGACATTGGACATTGTGTCCTATTGGACAATTTGATGTCTTAACTTGTTATTATATTTTTTGTTATTTTGGGGTTATATTTTGGGTTGGGGTTTATTTTATGTATTTTGGGTGGGGTTTTATTTTATATTTTTTCTCTTTTTAAATTTGTAATATTGTTTGTTTTATTCTGCTCCCCCTGTGAGAGAGAGTGGAGGAGTGTTTTTATTCATAGTCTTTGATATTGATAGATTTAATTCTTGCTTTATATCTTTTTGTTTTCTTTTTAGTTGATTTGTTTAATTAAAATGTGTTGGAAAGGTTTAGTGATGGTTGGGCATTATTCCCCCACCAGGCTCAAGGAATTACATCCTTTTGAATGTCCACCATTGTCATCCGACACCTATTTTAGGTGTTGTGCGTTGGGCATCCTGAGGAAGCGTGGGCAAAGGTGGAGAGCTGGGCCTGGTGGGGGACAGGAAAGGGGAGGGCGGATTGGAGTTTTGGGGTTCAGGATATGCGCCGGAGCGAAATGGGGTCAGGATAGAGGTCACTCCTGTCTTGTCCCCATACCCAAGGGTTCCAATGTTACTGGACAGGTGCCGAGGTCTTCCCCGACAGCTCATCCCACCTTGGCGGTGTTATGCAATGCCAGATCTATTAAGAACAAGACAGCTATTATAGCTGATCTTGTTGGATCAACTGATCTAGCTTGCATCACTGAGACCTGGCTGGATGAAAATCCAGGCCCTATATTGGCCTTGGCAACTCCAGCCGGGTTCTCGGTGATACACCGTCCAAGGTTGGATCATAGGGGCGGGGGTGTGGCCATTATGTTTAAGACTGAGCTGGGCCTTGTGGATGTGCCATTGGGAAATACCAGATCCTTTGAATATATCCTGGGAGAGGGTGTAGGCTGCGGGATTCTCCTCATCTACCGTCCACCAGGTGATGGTGGAGAATTCCTGCAGGAGATAGCAGACTTCATCGTCGACCTGGTGTTGAGGTTCCCCAGACTGATAGTTCTAGGAGACTTCAATGCCTGGGTCAACGATTAACTCTCGCATTTTGGTCAAAATCTACTCCAGTTGATGAATACGCTGGGCCTAACACAGGTAGTTACCTCCTCGACCCATATAGGGGGTCATTCACTGGATCTGGTCTTTCTTTTGGGCATGGAGATTGCTGACTTGGGGGTGGAACCTGTCAGTTGGTCTGACCATCACACCATAAGGTTCAGTTTCAGGCACCCCCAATAGGTCTGCCCCTACGGAGATGGTTCGGTACTGCCCTTTAAGGGGTATTAACCCCAGTGACCTAATGGCGTTACTGGATCTATCGAGTTTGTCGGGTGAATGCATGAGTCCAGATGATCTTGTATTAGCCTATAATAAGGCTGTGGGAGATGCTCTGGGCAAAATTGCTCCTGTTCGTGTTCAGCCTCTTGCCCTCCGTCCAAGGAGCCCTTGGTTTGATGGCTCCTTGAAGGAGTTAAGGCGAGTTGGCCGAAGGTTGGAGAGAGCCTGGTGGAAGTCGGGCCTTGATGCTGACAGGCTTAGGTTGATGGCACATTATGATGGCTATCAATCAGAAATCACTCGTAAGAAGGCAGAATTCCTGTCCAGAGAGATTTCTGCTGCACAAAATCGACCAGCTCAGCTTTTCCAGACCGTGGACAGATTGTGCAATCCAGTCTGTCTTCAGCCCAGAGAAGCCTTGTCTCAGCTAAGATGCGAGGAGTTTGCTCGTTTTTTTGTGGATGAGGTTGCCAGCATCAGGTCCGGCATCGGTCCGACCTCTCCTATGGGGGATTGCGGTGGTCGACTAGAAGTGGCATGTCCTTGGTCTGTCTGGTTAGATTTTCGTCGGCCAGAGTTCGGGGACATTGTGAAGATCATCCAAACAATGCGACCAACTAGTTGTAGTTTGGATCCGGGCCCTACACCTCTCTTAGCGGGATGTGTAGAAGTTATCTGCCCAATCCTTGCTGACATTGTCTGGAAGTCTTTGGGGGGGGTCTTTCCTGACCCCCTTAAGGAGGCGGTCGTTCGACCACTCCTTAAAAAATCCTCCTTGGATCCAGATTGTCTAGCTAACCACCGGCCTATCTCTAACCTGCCATTTGTTGGTAAGGTTATTGAAAAGGCAGTTGCGTTGCAATTGAATAATCATCTTATAATTCACAATGTCTATGATACTCTCCAGTCTGGCTTTAGGAAAAGGCATAGCACAGAGACTGCCCTTGTCCGGGTATTGAGCGACCTCCTTATGGCTAGAGATCGAAAGGCATGTACCATTCTGGTCCTTCTCGATGTCTCTGCTGCATTTAACACTGTAGACCATGGATTGCTATTGGATCGCCTGCGGGTCTTTTGTGGGCTGTCTGGTACAGTCCTCAAATGGTTTTGTTCTTACCTCATGGACAGGTCTCAGAGTTGTCACTGGAATTTATTCCTCTGGCACTCACTCCCTGCCTTGTGGGGTACCACAGGGCCCCATTTTAGCTCCCATGTTGTTTGCAGTGTATATGCTGCCATTGGGAGAAATCATCAGGCGATACAGTCTGGGTTTCCACTGCTATGCAGATGATACTCAGCTGTATCTGTTCTTTCTCCCCAGTCAGGGTGATGCACTCTCTGTACTTAATAACTGCCTTGCGGAGATCAGACTTTGGATGAGTTCCAGCTGGCTGACACTCAATCTGGATAAGACTGAGGTATTGGTTGTGGATCCAGGTTGTCCGGGGGTGGGTTTGGGAGCTGGACAACCATCAGGTTTGTTACTTGGTGGTATACCGCTCTCTACCTCTGATCAGGTGCAAAATCTGGGCGTTATTTTTGACGATGGTCTGACCCTAAAATCTCAAGTGTCAGCTGTTGTCAAATCCTCTTTTTACCATCTGAGGAATATTGCCTGGGTGAAACATCTGGTTCCTCTGGGGGATCTTTCAACATTGGTCCACGCCTTTGTCACTACTCATCTGGACTACTGCAACTCCCTCTACCTAGGGCTACCAGGGGTTGATATCCGCTGCCTCCAGCTGGTGCAGAACGTGGCAGCCAGGCTTTTGACTGGGACTTCTAGAACCAGTCATAGTACGCCTGTGCTCCGCGAACTGCACTGGCGGATCACCTTTAAGGTTGGTTTACTAACCTTTAAAGCTCTAAATGATCAGGGACCGGTTACCTGAAAGATCTCCCTGATTCCCTACTGCCCCTCCGTCCTCTCCGTTCCGCCAATGAGAGATTGCTGGAGATTCCCAGGGTTCGATTAAAGACATCAGGAGCTCATGCTTTTGCTTTTTCAGCACCAACCCTGTGGAATTCTCTACCTCGTTGGTTGAGAGAATGTCCAACCATTGATAGTTTTAAGGTTGCTTTGAAAACATATTTATTTAATTTAGCATATTCTAGTTAGTCATGGCTGACATTTTTAAATGTTTGGAAATTTTATTACCTTGTATATGTTTCTGTACAGTGCCTTGGATTTGAAAGGCGCTATATACAGTAAATAAAGTTGAATTGAATTGAATTGTGCCTTTACACTCCAACAGCAAATGATTCCTCCACAGGCATTGGTATCTGTGGTTCATAATTCCCTATTGTCTTTATATCTACAAGACAAAATGGCCCTCTCACTATCTTTTTTTCAAAAATTATGGACTAGTTTCCATCCTTTTTTTTTCCCTTGACTGTCCAGTGTTGATTGTGTTTTGTTTGTTTCACCATGGTTTGGTTATTATACCACCGATATATGTTGATTTTCTTTTCATTATGTTTTCACCATGCTTGTTAACAGACTTATTTTCATTCCCATTTTCTACTTATGCCTAGTTGACTATTTTCCTTTTCCAAGTATGATATTTACATGACAGAGTGATATTTGTCATTATAGAATGGGTTGGGAGTTTTCTGCCTCCTGATTAGCTGATAGGTACCTTTGGCCATGTCCTTATCAGGGCATAATTTGCCAACCGGTGCTTCTTCAGTCAAGCAGGACACAGTGCAGGCTGAGATTCATGCCTCCCACAGATTTTTTTTTTAATTTCTGCCTTCTAACAGTTATTGGTCTTGCCACCTGCTCCCCATTGTCAGTCAGCTGGTTGGACCATCACACCATAAGATTTGGCTTCAGAGCCCCCCCCCCAAATAGGTCTGCCCCCATGGAGATGGTTCAGTACCGCCCTTTGAGGGGAGTTGTCCCTGGTGACGTGTCGGCAGTGCTGGACCTATAGGGTTTGTCGGGTGACTGCTTGAGTCCAGGTGATCTCGTATTGGCTTATAATAAGGTGATGAGAGATGCCCTGGACAAGATTGCTCCTGTTTGTGTTCAACCTCTCACCCTTCGCTCAAGGAGTCCTTGATTTGATGGCTCCTTGAAGGAGATGCGGCGTGTTGGTCAAAGGATGGAGAGGGTGTGGCATAAGTCCAGTGTCAATGCCGACAGACTTAGGTTGATGGCACATTATGATGGCTATCAATCAGAAATCACCCGTAAAAGGGCAGAATTCCTGTCCAAGGAGATTTCTTCTGCGTGGAATCGACCAGCTCAGCTTTTTTGGATTGGTGACACACTATGCAATCCAGTCTGTCTCCAGCCCAGAGAAGCATTTACTCAGCTGAAATGCGAGGAGTTTGCTCAGTCCTTTGCAGATGTGACATCAGGTCTGGTATCGCCTCTTCTTCTCCTATGAGGGATTGTGATGATCGGTGGAAGGTGACAGTCACTCGGTCTGTCTGGTCAGACTTTGGCCGACTGGAGTTCATGAATATTGTTGAGATCATCAAAAATATTGCATCCCACCAGTTGTAGTTTGGATCCAGGCTCTAAATCCCTTTTAGTAGGCTGAGTAGATGTTATCTGCCCAATCCTTGCTAAGATTGTCTGGCAGTCATTGGAAAGGGGTATCTTTCCTGATCACCTTAAGGAGGCAGTCGTTTGACCACTCCTTAAAAAATCTTCCTTGGACCCAGACTGCCTAGCTAACTACTGACCTATCACTAACCTGCCATTTGTTGGTAAGGTTATAGAAAAGGTAGTGGCACGGCAAGGACGATCGTCTTACAACGTACAATATCTATGATACTCTCCAATCTGGTTTCAGGAAGAAGCATAGCATGGAGACTGCTCTGGTCCAGATATTGAATGATCTCCTAATGGCCAGAGATCAAAAGGCATGTGCCATCTTAGTCCTTCTTGATCTTTCTGCTGCATTTGACACTGTAGACCATGGTGTCCTTTTGGATCACCTGCGACTTTTTTGTGGACTGTCTGGTACAGTCCTCAAGTGGTTTCATTCTTACCTCATGGGCAGATCATGGAGAGTGGCCACTGGAATTTATTCCTCTGGTGCTCAACCTCTGCTCTGTGGGGTCCCACAGGGATCCATTTTGGCCCCCATGTTGTTTGCAGTGTACATGCTTCCATTGGGAGATACCATCAGGCAATACAGCTTGAGTTTTCACTGCTATGCAAATGATACTCAGCTGTATATGTCTTTTCTACCTGGACAGAATGATATGCTCTCTCTGCTAAATAATTGCCTTGCTGAGATCAGATGTTGGATGAATACCAGTTGGCTAAGTCTGAATCCTGATAAGACTGAGGTGTTGGTAGTGGACTCTGGTTGTCTCGGGGTGGGCATGAGGGCTGGACAGCCGTCGGGTTTGTTCCTTGATAACATCCCACTCATTACCTCAGGCCAGGTGTGTAACCTGGGTATTATTTTTGACAAGGGTTTGACACTTAAGTCTCAGGTGTCGGCCGTCATCAAAACCTCTTTTTACCATATGAGGAATATTGCCCGGGTGAAACACCTGGTTCCCCTTGACGATCTTCCAACATTAGTCCATGCCTTTGTTACTTCCCACTTGGATTACTGTAATTCCCTCTACCTAGGGCTACCTGGGGTTGACATCTGCCACTTGCAACTAGTGCAGAACACGGCGCCCAGATTTTTGATTGTGACTTCTCAGTCTAGTCATATTATGCCTGTGCTCTGCGAACTGCACTGGTTGCCTGTTCAGTGGCAGATCACCTTTAAGGTTGGGTTACTGAACTTTAAAGCCCTTCATAATCAGGGACCCTGTCATCTGCAAGACCTCCTTGTACCCTATTGACCCATCCGTCCCCTCTGATCCACCGAGGAGGGATTGCTGGAGATTCCCAGGATTCGCTTGAAGACATCTGGCGCTCATGCTTTCTCTTTTTCTGTTCCAACCCTGTGTAATTCTCTACCTTGTCGATTAAGAGAGTGCCTAACTGTTGATAGTTTTAAAACTGAATTAAAAACCTATTTATTTGCGTTAGCCTTCCCTAAGTTCGGCTAATTCTAATTTTGCTGCAATTTTATTGTATTTTATTTTATTAATCTGTTTTAATGCTGTTTTATATATTTGTTTATTGTTTGCTCAGCACTTTAGTTATGAAAAGCGCTTTAAAAATAAAATTGATTTGATTTTCATTTTTAAAATTATACTTAACCACAAATGCTATCTACCCGCACTGCATCTTCAGCATCTTGGCACCTTCAGCATGGCTGTCTCAGTCAGTAACAGCACAACGGTCACGCTTGGTATGGCGGCTCTGACAGGACACGCTTGCCTTCCACCACATCTACTGAAACCCAGTCGCTCTCTTCTTTGCAGAGACCACTGACCAAAAATGCATTACAGAGCAATTTAAACAACAAGTAAGGAAACAGAACGAAGGATTCCATCTGCTCTCTACCATGTCTGGTGAAGGACATGCTCACTCTCCATTAAGGCTGCCTTGCCTCCACTAACAATGTAATTCCCCAACAAACTAATTCCTAAAACACAGGGAAAGTAAGAAATGTAAAAAAAATAAAATAAATAAAAAACAGTAGAGTAAAAAGCATATTCTGGCTATTTTTTTTTACCTGTGTGCATTTGTGTGTGTGTGGGGTGGGGGCATTATAATACAAGAGAAATTCTCACTCCCAGTCAAGGCTGCCGTTCCTCTGTTAAAAATGTATTTCTCCAACTAATTCCCAAAACACACGCAAAGTAAGAAATGTAAACAAACAAAAAAACAGTAAAGAAAAAGCATACTCTGTATGTTTTTTATCTGTCTGCATTTGTGTGTGCGTGGGGCAGTGGTGACATTACAATACACTGACAAGGAATACTTTTAGTGTTTTTGTATTGTTATGATCATTTTTTTTACTCTTTATTTACACTGTTTTTGTGCATTTTTAGTTAACTTTTTTCCCGGGGACCCATTTTATAAGCCAAATAAGATACCCTGAGGTGTGGTTTATGGCCTGATAAGAGCGTGTCCCAGATGCTAAAGGCACTTGGCGCAAGTGCCTCGTGCCTCATTATGCACCTGGGGCGTGCTCTTATCAGGCCATAAACCACACCTCATTGTGTCTTATTTCTTAACTATTATGATATTTTTTTTGCATTGATTGTATGCTGTTTCTTCTATTAATAAAAATACCCCTAATGCCATAAGATCTTTAACATCCACCTGAACAACCACCAGAACAGGCAGACAGGACCTTGGTTTAACATCTCATCTGAAAGACAGCACCTCAGAAGTGCAGCACCCCCCTCATTATGCACTATAGTGTCAGTACTGGGATTTTATCCCAATTTCCCAGTGTGGGGCTAGAACCCTCAACCTTCCGATCTTCCAGCCTCAGAGGCAAGTGTGCTACCTGCTGAGCCACTGACGGACACTATTTCAGCGTTCACGCATAACTTTGCTCATTTTCAATATTTTGACTCCAAACTTTCAACCTAGCCATTATTCCACACCACCTCATAAAATTGACATGTGCCATTTTTAAAATCCTGGACAAGATGCATTTTCGCACCTCTGGCGAGAGATGACATTTCGGCCAATATACTATAAATGGTACATGTGATGTGTATGAGGTGAATCCTAAAACAAGTATCTTCAGAAGCTGGGGTCAATATTAACAAAAACAACTTGTTTACCAAGCATCAAATGTTCGGCATTGAAAAATGCTTGTTTTTTTAAAGTAGCCATCAGTGTCCATTAAAATAGAAGCCTAGAAAAAGCTGATGCAGCTGAGAGACAAAGGTCTTCTTATAGTCTCCATTTCTACAAAGAGATTTATTTTTTGTGAAATACTTGAGTGAGGTAATACACCCACCAGAAACGGGCAGTATAAATGAAGCTGCAGAGGCTCTTACAGAAGATGCAGATCACAGAAAGGAAACAGCTAATTTATTGAAAGTTGTATCGTATAGGAGGTCCTTTGGCCATGCATTCCTGCTTAAAGCAGAACCAGCCTAAATTTTCATGGTATTTTGCATATATATCACATGGTGCTTTGCATTATGGAGTTACTGTATGTAATTTTGTATGTGTTTAATTTATCAAAATGAGTTTCCAAGACTATAGATAAACCACTGTACCAAAAAAAATCCACACATGATGTACAGAATAAAGGGATGAAAAGGGAAGTTTCACAGGCAACAAAGTCTGGCAAGAGCTCGTCCTGCTGAATGAGCTAGCAACACCTACCTGCTATTTTGACTGGTGTTGCTGTTGTTGGGTGGACAAATTTAGATGATCTGTGACTGGTGCCAGCTGAGGTAGTGCTTCCAAACTACCCAAAATTGCTTTTGTGTTGGAGGTACTGGAGAAGCATATACATAGTATATTTTTATAATACAGTACCAGGGAGATAAATTGCCGTACTTTTGGTCAGACACAGAGACAAAGTGCCAATGTGCTGCTTTAGTTCCTGGACCCAGCACAAAATCCTGACACCATTGAGCATACCCAGAGACACAGAGACAAACTGCAGTGCTGCTGCTTCAGTCCCAATACCTGGCACAAGGTCTTGATGCCACTAAGTGGGCCCAGGGACACAGAGGAAAGGGGAAGGAAAGAATAAGGGGACAATAGGGAAAATTGGTGCCATGGGGCAGCAGTCAAAAATGTTACACTGAACTCTTTAAATCTGCCCCAAGGCTGGCTCAGTGGCACTGAGCGAAGGGGTTCGCTCATTACACTGGCAACCCAGGATCGTGCCCTGAGCCCGGGTAACAGGAGCGGAGACCGGTAGGGAGGAGTTCCGGGGGGGGGTTGATCCTTGGCACCTGGTGGTGGACTGAAGATGTACATGTGGTGCACTGTCTCAACACACCACCATATGTCTCCACACAAGAGCACCTGTGATAGGCTCAACTTGGGAGGTGGGAGGGTCAAAAATGGAAAAACGTTTGCCCACATCCCAGATGATGGCAGCTCACTCTTCCATTGCTGAGAAGCCTGGGGATAGCCCTGAGCTGTACCCTTATCTCCTCTGGCGAGGATGGTACATGTGTGTGTCTGTTGGCACACACTAGTATTCCCTACCGGTTGTGACCACTTGAGGGGGTACGGTGGGCTTGGCTGCCCTAAGGAGTGGGGTCTGGGGTTGGCAGGGGGTGTATAAAGAGCATAATGCAAAAAAAATGCCCCAAACAGTTGCCCAGTTCCCATTAGTCTCACAATTCCAAAATGAGGATGCACCCAGCTTTTGTTCTCCAAAGGCCTTGTGTGAGAACACCATAGAGCTGCAGTTGCTACCTCACTGAGCTTGCAGTTGCTGCTTTCTGGGGAGGTGGCTCGTTTGTGCACTTGAATGGTGGCAGAAATAAACTATTTTTTTTTTATTTAAGTGTTTATCGTCCTTGGTCTGCCGGCAAGCATCTGACCTCCTCCAGTCCCCGGTCGCTGGCTCACCCCCAGCATCCCCCATGCCCTGTATCCCCCATGGATTACGCCCCCCATGGTGGGGCAGAAGGGAGGAGGGCCACCCCCCGAGTACATATCCAGATTGGGCCTGGGAGTTCCTGAGGCAGTGGCACCGAAATACTGGAGTGGCTTCCATAGAGCCGGAGCCGTGTTTTCACTATTTACTTGGTCCCTCCCCCTTGCGACCATGAATGCGTGCGCGTGGAGGTGCGCATCTGTAATGAAGCCACGCTACTTGTATCCCTAGCTCTGGTGCTACCCCCATCCTCCACCGGGAGGCAACCAATGAGCAGGACGACATATCCACCCATCCCCAGGAGAGAAGAGCAGTCATCGGACGCTTGATCCTCTCCTTTCCCTGCTGACCCCGGGCGGCCCCATGCTAGCTCCTGAACATGGATTGTTGGTGTGGCATGAGGTGTGGCATCCAGTGCATCAACCCTCAGTGCAACTGGGCCAGCCCAGAAAGAAAGTATTTTAACTTGAACATGGGGCCTCTATAATCCAAAGAAAGGTGGCTGGATGGCCTCCTCAGGTCTTCTGCCTGGGCCTCTCAACATAACTCAATGCCATCTAGGGCTTCCTCCTCTGTCCTATGGAATAGATATAAACCCCCAGTTGCAGGGCTGAAACCTCAGTGGTTACTCATGGTTCTGTAGAGTCTAGGATACCTCTTTTCTCTCTTGTAGCTGGTCAGACAAGAGGCAGGCAGTGGCTCCTGGCTGAAATGGCTGTCTTCTAGTTTGGACTCTCTCACCAGTTCTGCTGCTCTTTTCTCTGGTCATCTCTCAGCTGCTTTTGCAGGGGACTCCACAGACCCCTTGGGTAGGCAGAAGTCTCAGTCTTTTTCTGGAGTTTGCTCCTTTTTTGTGGGGAAAAATCACCTTAGGTGAGCTCAACTCCAACTCCACTCCAGTTGCCATTCTTACTGCTTCCTTCCAATTACTTCAGATGTGTGCACACTCTTTCCTGGCCTGTCAGGACTGTAGCTCATGGCAGCCAGTGGATCTCCAGCTCACAGCCTTCCTGGTCACACAGGAAGCAAAAGCTGAGCCCAGACAGCCTTGGTTTCAGTCCCTTTTATATGGTGCTAAACTGGACATTTCACTGGCCTGTCCTTTCTTGGGCAAAGCATGTCTTGGAATGTTAACCCAGCTGAGCAGGGCTTGCATGCAATTTTTTTTGTGCAATACTCTGCACTAATTGGCCAAAATGCATGGGCACAACTTGGAGAGTGAGGAGTTGCCTTTAGTCCCTTCCCAGCAGTCCCTGAAGGGTCAGAAGCTGGGGAGATGCATAGACATAGCCATGTTTGTTTCCATTTGTGTCCCGATCTTCTGCAGTCTCCAGCTGATATAATATAGGCCCTGATGGACTGCTCTTATCCTCCCTCTCCCCGCTGCCTGCTCTGGGGCCCAGGGAGGTGTTTATTGTTCTGACCACTTGGCCTGTTGAGGAGTCAGTAGGTCAGAGAAGAGATCTACCAGGGAGCAAATTTCTCCCTCTCTCTATTTGGCTATGTGCACAAGCACACACTTGCTTCATTCACAAGGCTGGTGCTCCTCAGCTTTGGTCCCAGCTCTGCTGCCTTCCATGGAGTCTGGGACCCTGTTTGTTGCAGGCACATAGCCTGGTTTCCTAACAGGGGCTGCACAGCACACTGCATCTCCAAAGATGGCGGTGATCCCCCTTTACCCCAACCACATTGCCTGTCGTGGGGTTGGGGAACACTTCCGTTGCACCGGATGGCACTCCTCTTCCTGTCCTGGTCCCAAACTAAAGCCACTTCTAAGGCCAGGATCACAAGACCGTCCAGGCTGCTTCTGGGCTAAAGGTGTGGGAAAGTTTATTACCTGAGGACTCCGCAGGTGGAGAGGTATCGGGTGGTGGCTCAGAACAACTCCATTCCATCATTGACAATGGCTCATCCTGGGGTGTTCCAGGCAGTCTAGTAGAATACACTATGTCATCCTCATTCTCCTCAAAACTTTCCTCAGGTGGCTGTTGCATGGGTGTGGGATCTGGAATAAGTGTATCAGGAGCTGATGACACAGTCCATCCACTGTTGTGTGTGACCCTGAGTCTTTGCCCCCCCCAGCCACTGGTCATTAAATCTTGGGTGCTGTCTCAGGCACAATTTGCCCAATGGGTAAAAGGTGGTTCCTAGTGTCAGCTATTACTGTAACTAATTCAGCCTACCTCAGCAAACCTCCTAGGTGAACTCCCCGGGTAGAGAACCTGGCCTATCCCCATGGCTGGTGGTCTCTAGAATAGCATGTTGATGAGGCAATAGCAGAGGAGATTCCACAGCATGGAGAACCAGCACTGGACTTGTGGATGGGGCTAGCTTCCTCTGCCCATCTGGGATATTGGCTGCCTCCTCTGAAAACCCCCTCCCTGTCCAGAAGGTGTACTAGTACGTTTAGCGTGTCCTCACCAACCTCCTTAGCTTGTATGTGCTGCTATCCTTCTATGGGCCACCAGGGGGCCAAAATGCACTGGGACAATGCTCTCTCCTCCTCAAGGGATGAAGAATATCCTGTGAGATGCTGCCACCATTTCCTGCATAGGCCTTGCCGGGGGGGGGGGGTCCTGCGAGACCAGAACCCCTCCTTCCTATCTTGCTTTCATTATGTTTTCATAAAAATGTTTTTTGTACAGTGTTATCTGCACTTCTCAGTTTGGGTGTGAACCTGAGGCTTCTAGCATGGCAAGCTACATCCCCACCCCTGCACTGTTGTACTATCCCCTGGAGTTAATTTTACTCCTGGGACTTCCTGCAGGCTCCTTCCCCAATTTCCTACACTCGTTTTATTTTGTTATTCCTTTTTTTGGTTGGTAATTTCTATTTATATCCCCTTTCGCAGTGCCCCCAAACTCCCTCCAGTCACCCAAGGCCAACCACTGATCCTGTCCCTACCATTGATCCTGCAAAACTATCCTCCCCAGAGCCGCGGCTTGTGCCCCCAGTGGGGGTGGACAGAGGGGATATACCCCAGAACTTTCTGGTTTTGTCAGAAGGCAATCCTTGGAAGGGCAAGAGGGATATGGTTATGCAAGGAGCCGTTCATCACTGGGCCCAATGCTTAGGCTTTTTTGGAGTTTCTGTCCCATTCCCACAGGAGCTGCACATGGAAGGGCTGCAAGGAGGTGCGCATGCAAGTGTGATGTCATCTGCAGCCAGCATGGCTCCTCCCACCCCTAGTCTCACCACTCCCTATTGTCCCATGCATCCAGTGGGCAGTGTGGTAGTGGCAGATGGGAGCCCACTCCCCAGGGAAGGAGAGCGCCCTCTTGGACACACAATGCCCCTGGCTGGCCTGGGCTTGATCCCGAACCCAGGTCACTGGCTTTGCAAGTGGTAGCACAACCACTGCACTAGTGGTCCGTCCCCCTTGTTGCTCCTTTTAAGCCATTCCAAACACATAGATCCAAGACTGTCCCACCGACAGAAATGACTGGGAATGCAGGACTATGCTTATGAGCTGTAGAGTCAAACTGAAGCCTTTAAATCACCATTGCAATGCAAAATGTGTTCCCAAAAAAAAACAGTTTCAGCTACAATTCATAAAAATATTAACATGCCTGTCAAATCTACTTTTTTCAGGTATCTCTTTTGCTGTGCACCATGAGTTTTTTAATTTTTTTTTTATTTTGTCAGTTCTAACACTTGCCAGGTCTGCTATGTTATTTCTAAGCCAAATGTGCTGACCTTTTGCACACTAATACTGCAGGGAAAACAGTTATCTCCTACCTTCACGGCGTCTTCATAGCTGTGCACTTTACCTCCTCTCTCTCTCTCTCTCTCTCTCGCTGTCTGCATCTGACCTCCTCCCCCAACTGTCAACCGGACCGAGACCTCCCTCTGCCTTCAGAGGTCTCAGAAGACCCTGCAGCCCAACCAGGCTGGAATGGAATAATCAGCCCCTGGAGTGCAACTCGTGGAAAATTAATTAGACTGCAAATACAGGGGTAAAAAGAGAATTTCCTTTCATTTACCTCCCCCTACATTCAAATAAGGCACAATCCACTATTTCTCCTCAAAATGGCTTTTATTTTGCACCTGTATGGCAAATGATTCCAGCGATGCAGGGGTCACCATTCTTCATTAAAAATAAATAAACAGCTCCATGGGACTTTTAACTTTTTTACAATTCTGGCTGGACAGGATAAACAGCAGAAACCCAAGGATTCAGCAGACACAAGCAAGGATTCTCCTCTGCCTACCATCTCGCTCTCTCAGGTGATCTACCCAAGACTCAATGGAACTCAGATCCCTGCAATCTCTTGCTTCTAATGGATCTGGTAAGCCAACCTTCATTTTCTTTCTATGGGTCCCTTCCACTGGCACTGGACGTCCCCCCCTTGCACTGGTGTGGGAAAGCTAGCGTCCTCCCCCACCTGGACCCCTGGGCGGTGGCCCAAGCCACAGGGGCGTCCGGGAATTTTCCGGATGACCCAGACCCCACCCACTTTTGAGCTGGCACTATTCACAGTTGTAAGCCGCACCTGCCACAGTCACTCGGCTCTGCCTCAGCACCTCATGGCCCCGTTCACTCTGGGGATTCTGCTGGTAGTTACTTCCTTGGGGGGGTCCCTGCCAGGCTCACATCCCTGCTTCTACTCCTGGGCTTGAGTTAAGCTCCAGCACAGGGACTACCCACCAAGGTCTGCCATTTCTTTGGCTTGCGACCCGCCCGGACCTTAATGTACCAGCGCCCCAGAACCTGCCCCTCCAAACAGGCCCCATAATTGGGTGAAAGGCTCTCCAGCTTCCTCATCCCCCCAGCCCACCCCGCCACACCAGGTATGAGGGGAACCTCTGCCACTGGCTCCCCTCCTGGGAGGGCCCTGCCTCTGCCCTGCCAGCCCTGGCAACCTGGGAATACACACAACGGGCTTCCTAAGGGCTCCACTCTCTCTCTCTCTCTCTCTCTCTCTAGGCTTGCTAAAGCCTCCTACTGCCCTAGCCCCCAATGATGCAGGATCTGGCTATCTGTTCCCCCACGGAGCTCCATACCCCCACTCCTCTTCGACCATGGTGAATGAGAAGCTGTCCTGACTGCACTCTTTTGAGGGGTTTCCCACTGGCCCTCCTGGACCGCCAAGCTCCTTCACTTGCCCACCTTATCTGTTCCTGATGCTTCTCTTCCAGCCTCTCTCCCCATCCAGCCCCAGGCCTAATGCCCAGGTTGGAAAGGCCCCGCTACTTCCTGCCAGTCCCTTTATATACTTTTTCACTACTCTCTGCTGCCACCTTGAGGCATCTAGAGCAATATCCCCCAGAGCACTAAATCCATGTCCTAGCTTGGGGTGGGGTTAGGAGGGGGAAAGGGATGTCTATACAGTGGGACTATAAGCTCCGCATTTACAGGGGGCTTACATTTGTGTAATCCCCCCACCAAATGTCTATCATTTCCCCTTGGAAGAAGAGGGGAGGAGGTAGGCAATAACCCAGGGGTGGACTTCCATGTCTAGGGGTATGCAGATAGGACTTCTCATCATGAGCCACGCCCTGTTAGTTTTTCCGATCCGGGTTCCACATACCCTAGAAGATGTCACTACCAGGGCAATATCTAAATATTGCTGTGCCACCCCGTGGAGCTGTTCTGGCCACGCCACATTGCAAACCTTGTGGAGAACACATACTGTGTTTCTTTTCTTCTGCTCAGTCTCTGCAAAACTTCCACTGTACAATGCCAACGAGTCTACCTTCACAACCTTGTAGTGGACACTAGGCCTCATCCTCTTCTTCCTGTCCTTAGCTCTGGTAAAATCCGGAGCCACACTTGCTTGGTCACAAAATAGATTTCATGTCACTCCACACTGTATACAAATCTTGGCAAGGCAACTTGGATAAGAATGACTAATTAATTAATTTTGTTTTAACCAGAACTTTCTTATTCAGTTTGCTTTTGGTCAGCTGAACTCTGCTCCCTTTCTGTAGAACATGAGAGGGACACAGGGCATGACACTTAAGACTTACATTTTGCTTGCAGAATACCAACATTTATTTATATACTGTAGATGAAGTGCACACACCCTAAGGTGATGACCCCCGATCGAAACCCCGCTAAGGGCCCACTCATAATTGATATTTGGACAGAATTTAGTTTGGAGCTATCCAGCTACATGTACAAATACAAACATATGAACATATGAAGAAGCCAGCAGAAGAAGGCCATTTGGTCTATCAAGTCTGCTCGTATTGCAGGGTCCACAAGAAGGAAGGCACGGCAGGGAATAGTGAGATTGAGGGGGGAGGGAGGAGTAAAACTGGAGGGGGACTTCGAAAAAGCAGAGGTATTAAATAGCTACTTCTGTTCGATCTTCACAAAAGAGTGAGGGTAGAGGACCTGAGCTGGAGGGGAATGGATTCTAGAATGTTCACAATCGACAGAGTAAGGGAAGAATTGGGCAAGTTAAAGGTGGATAAAGCAATGGGGCCGGACAGCTTGCACCCAAGGGTACTCTGCAAGCTGAGGGAGGAGCTGGCAGCACCTTTGACAAGACTACTGAACTTGTCCATGGATACAGAGTGGGTGCCTGGGGACTGGAAAAGGGTGGAGGTGGAGGTGGTTGCAGTATACAAGGGGGGAAGCAAGGAAGCGGCCAAAAACTACCGCCCTGTCAGTCTCAACTCAGTGGTGGGAAAGGCAATGGAGATGTTAATAAAAGAAAGGGGAAAGTTAAAGAATGGGCAGATCCGGCAGGCAGACTAGTTATAGTGCAAGGAACCCTGTATGAACAGGAAGTAATCTTAGCTAATATCTATCTCCCCCCAACCTCAAACTCCCCTACGATTCACTCTTTGCTGGATAAAGTGATAGAGTTTATGAGGGGAACTTTGATACTGGCGGGGGGATTTTAATATCACCCCAAATCCTGCTCTGGATACAACCAGGTCCAGGCCCGTTGTGCAGCCGGCCTCACATAAATTTTTTAAACAGTTTGTGGGAGGAGTTGGCTGGCTGGATGCGTGGCGGACCTTACACCCTAGCGACAGGGGGTATTCTTATTATTCTGCTGTCCACGGGACCTATACAAGAATAGACCACTGTTATACCCAGAGGGAACACCTTGATTCTCTGGTTGAAGCCACGTTGGGCCCTATAGCCCACTCTGACCATGCTCCACTTATCACTTTGTGGAACTTGGGCCTAGAGAGACGAGACACTAGGTGGAGATTTAATCCCATTCACCTGAAAAACGAGCAGTTCAAAGAGTTTCTTAGTGATAAAATTTCGGAAATTATCCAGGATAATTCGACTCAGGAGATATCATCAGCCATGCTATGGGATACCTTAAAAGCGGTCCTGAGAGGCCATCTGATAAAGTACACGTCTGGGCTAGAGAGGGCACAAAAAGAAACACAATCACAGCTCGAACAGACACTTCAATTCCTTCAGAAGGCCCATCAGCAAGGTGATGAGTCGGTATTAGCCCAGATTAAGCAGATTAAGGGGAAGCTGGACTCCTTATGCCTGCAGCGAACAGAGGTGGCCTTGGCGTATCTCCGCCAGAGATACAGCGAAATTGGCCCTCGGGCCTCCCGCCTGCTGGCATATCGACTCCGCCAACAGCGTAAACTATCTACAGTTGCAGCAATAAGATACCCTAATACAGGAGAATATCACACCAAATTTAAAAATATATCGCAAGTCTTTTGCCAGTACTTTAAAACCCTGTATACCCCGGACTATGAGACAGATCTTACTTCCATCAACTCCTTTTTATCGGCTCTAATGCTACCCACACTTAGCTCTGATCAGCAAAATAATTTGATGAGACCCATATTGCTCGAGGAGTTGATGCTGGCTATCTCCAAGTCTAAAACCCAAACAAACCCAGGGCCGGATGGTTACGCAGCCGAATTTTATAAAGGCTCAACTCAGTCCATCAATAAACTACTCTTAGAGACTTTTAATTAGGCCCTCTTGGGGGAGGATCCCCCTCCTAGCTGGGCATATGCAACAATCTCAGTCATTCCCAAACCAGGCAAAGACCCCTTACAGTGTAGCTCATATAGACCGATATCGGTCCTTAATACGGACTACAAATACTTCATGTCCATTATGGCCCGGAGACTGGATGACTTTTTACCAGCAATTATAGGACTCGATGAGACAGGGTTTGTAAGTTCTAGATCAACTTCAGACAACACTCGTAGAGCCCTCCATCTGGTCCACGAGATGCAATCCCGAAAAGACCCCTCGGTCCTTCTCAGCCTAGATGCTGAGAAGGCCTTTGACCGGGTATCGTGGCCATTTTTAATTGCTACGATGGCAGTAATGCATTTCCCATGCCCCTTTATAGCCATCCTTCAGAAAATCTATGCATCTCCAAAAGCATGTATAAAAACTTCTGGCCACCACTCTGAATTCTTTCCCCTATTTAGGGGCACGCGTCAGGGCTGTCCTTTGTCTCCTGGCCTTTTTGCCATTTTCATTGAACCTTTAGCCCAGGCAATTAGGGAATCACCTGGGATTTCGGGAGTGAATATAGATGGGACAGAACACCGTGTAGCTTTATACGCAGATGACGTCCTACTATTCCTCACTAAACCCGAACGATCCATACCCTCCATCTTTCAACTTTTGGTGGAATTTGGAACATATTCGGGTTATAGACTGAACACTAGCAAGACGGATGCCCTCACTTTTCATTTTACCCCCTCTAACTCACTAAAGGAAAACCACCCTTTCCGTTGGGGACTCACTAAGTTAAAATACTTAGGAATATACCTTTCCCACCAAGCTAACGATGCCCTGAATAATAATTACCACCCCTTCACGTCTCAGATGAAACAGGACCTTGAAAGGTGGAATATTCTTCTGCTGAATATGTTGCAATGCATTGAAGTGGTCCGAATGGTAACTCTCCCGAGAGCCCTCTCTTTGTTTCAGAATGTCCCCCTTAAATTACCGAGTAATCTCTTTAGAGTTTGGAATAAGGCCATTATGAAGTTTATATGGGCAGGAAGACGCCCAAGAATTAGAAAGAGGATACTATGTCTCCCCAAACTACAAGGCGGTCTTGCACTCCCTGACTTTAAACTTTATTACTGGGCGTCCCACCTCTCTTTTGTAATACAACGCTTGATCGGAGTGACCCCAGCCCGGTGGAGGGAAATCGAGGAAAGTGCTCTTCCATTCCGGGATTACCAAAAAGTAATCCTTCACAAAAATCCACCACCACTAAGTCAATTAACCAGGAACCCATGGGTCAGTTGCCAAGCTCAGGTTTGGTACCTGGTACGTAGGGCCTTAAGGATCACTCCCTTCCTGGTCAGGCTCCGCCCAATAGATTTGCTGGAGGATTTTCCCCCGGCTCTCACAGACCACACCTTTCGAAGCTGGAGATACAACCATCTCTCACATCTTTCGCAACTGCAGTCGGGATCCGTCTTTAAAGAATTTGGTGAGATCAGCCGAGAATTTCACCTCCGCAAATCGGATTTCTTTCGGTATCTGCAGCTTCGACATTACTTTGAATCCCTACCCCCTAATGTCCGCTTGCCTGACGGGTGCCCCCAGGTGATCCAGTTGATTCAACAATCACTCAAAACCCAGGGGATAGCACACGCAGTGTCCACACTGTATAAATCTCTGGGGGAAAGAGCAGGGGGCAATACATTGGGGCTAAGGGAAAAATGGAATGAGGAACTGGGATCCCAAATTACGCCACAACAGTGGGAACTTCTTTGGCGCATGACGTCGAAAATAACTTATTCTTACTCTTGGAGGTTATTTTCCTGGCAACTACTAACAAGATTTTTCCGGACCCCAGTAATATCCTAACATTGTGACTCTATGAGCTCGGCAGCATGTTGGCGCTTATGTGGCGAGACTGTTGCCCACCACTCTCACATTCTATGGTCCTGTCCCAAATTACGGCCCTTTTTACAGGCACTATTTGAGGAGTAAGAGGATCTCTTTGGGGTTAGACTACCGTTCAGTGGTGATCTCTTTATTTTACACTGCCTCCCTGGCGAAATATGTGACCCACACTCCCAGTACCTGTTGAATATCCTCCTCCTAGCAGCAAAGAAGGCCATTACCAAACACTGGCTCACAGTGCAGATACCAACACTAGTGGGTTGGAGAGAAATAGTCCATCTTATATACAGATCTGAAAGAATAACTTTTAATCTAAACAATAAGTCAGAGCTTGCCTCCTTAAAGTGGAGAAGATGGATACTGTATATTATGGCCAAAGATCCGCACTTTGTGCCTTAGTGCAATATATCAACTCGCCTACCTGCTCAGACCAGGTATGACAAGCTTTTAATTCAAGCTTTAGTCTAGGACGGCACACTCACAATGTGCCAATCGAAGCTATGAAGGTGGGTGGAGGTGGGCAGTGGAAATAGGATGTAGTGAGCTGCGGACTGATAATAGCTTATGGCCATTCAGTGGTTAATGTCAAGCTGTGTACTGTAGATGTAAGAAGAGTATTATTTATGTTAACTCAATGGCAATAGAATCTAATGTCATGTACTACTGCATAATTATGGAATTTAAAACATGCTGTATTGTGACTGTCAAATTACAATGGAAACGTTTTTTTAATAAAAATGATATTTGGAAAAAAAAAAATAAAAGAAAGGGTGGTAGACTACCTGGTGGCCAGTGGTATGCAGGACAAAAGGCAGCATGGCTTCATGAATGGGAAGTCATGTCAGACCAACCTGATAGAGTTTTTTGATTGTGTGATGCAGGTAGTGGACCGGGGAGGGGCAGTGGACATGACCTCTCTGGACTTCAGTAAGGCCTTCGACACCGTCCCGCACAGAAGGCTAGTAAATAAGCTGGAGAGCATAGGGGTGGGCCAGAAGGTAACTAGGTAGGTGGAAAACTGGTTGACGGGAAGGAGCCAAGCGGTGGTGGTAAATGGGATACATTCCAGGGTAACGGGAATAACGAGTGGGGTGCTTCTGGGGTCAGTACTGGGACCCCTACTTTTTAACATGTATATCAGTGATCTAGCAGAAGGACTAGAGGGTAGGGTGTGCCTGTTCACAGACAATACGAAGGTCTGCAATAGGGTGGACACCCAAGGTAGAGTGGAGACCATGAGGCAAGACCTGGAGAAGCTGGAGAGGTGGTCAGAAATCTGGCAACTAAAATTCCAAGCGAAAAAGTGTGTGGTGGTGCACCTGGGGTGGAAAAACATTAGAGCAGCTTATGCCTGGGGGTGGGGTGGGGGTGGGTCAAGGAAACAGAGCAGGAGAGGGATCTGAAGATTATTATATCGAGCAGTCTTAAGGTGGGTAACCAGTGCAGCAAGGCGGTGGGAAAGGCAAATGGTATGTTGGCCTGCGTTGGAAGGGGCATAACTCACAGAAGGAGGGAAGTGCTAATGCCACTGTACAAAACAATGGTGAGGCCGCACCTGGAGTACGGGGTACAGTTCTGGAAGCCGCACCTATGTAGGGACATTGAGGGGATAGAGAGGATTCAGAGAAGAGTAACCAAGATGGTGCATGGGATGCGGGGAAAAACCTTATGAACAGAGATGGAGGGAGCTGAATCTATTCCCACTGGGGGGGGAGGGACATAATTGAAACTTTTAAGTATTTGAAGGGGATCAATAGGTGAAGGAGGGGAGCTTGTTCAAAAAGAAGGAGGGAGCTATAACACGGGGGCATAGCCTCAGATTGGAGGAACTACAGAGGCAATATGAGGGGGAAGTTCTTTACAGAGAGGGTGGTGGAGGCCTGGAACGGGCTTCCAGAGGAGGAGGTGGGATCCGAAACGGTGGGGGGATTCAAGAGGACATGGGACAGACATATGGGGTTGGGAGGAGGGGGGAAGTTCTGAGCTAGTAAAAGGAGGAGAGGGGGGAAGAGGTGGATATAAGGGCAGACTAGATGGGCCGATGTGGTCCTTTTCTGCTGTCAAATTTCTGTGAATCTGCCCTCCCTCCCCACTCTTCCCATCCTCTCTACCCATGATCCTTACCTTCCCCCATGCCTATCCCATCCTCTCTTAAAGCTGCCCACTGTCTTCAATAAAATGACCTCTTCCGACAGCCCATTCCAAATGTCCACCACCCTCTCTGTGAAGAAGTGCTTCCTGACCTCCCTCCTAAACCTCCCACCTTCCAGCTTAAGACTGTGCCCCCCTTGTGTAATGGTTGCCACTCAGCTTAAAGAGACTCTCCTTATCAAACTTATTTATTCCTTTCAAGTACTTGAAGGTCCCAATCATGCCTTCTCTCTCTCCCTCCTGTCTCCCAGGGAGCACATGTTCAGCGCCCTCAGTCTCTCCTCGTACGCCTTACCTTGCTGACCTGCTGTCATCTTTGTAGCCCTCCTCTGGACCTTATCCAGCAGGTTAATGTCCTTTTTGAGGTGTGAGCACCAGTACTGAAATCCATACTCTAGATACGGCCTTACCAGTGACCTGTACAAGGGCAGTATAACCTACTCTCTCCTACTACTGTACTGATCCCCCGAGATATGCATCCCAGCATCTTATTTGCCTTTGCTGCTGCTTTCTTGCACTGCGTGGAGTGCTTCAGGTCACTAATGATCATCACTCCCAGGTCCTTCTCCTCCTCTGATGCAGATACTCGGACTCCACCCAGGTAGTACTCTGTCCTGGGATTCTTGGCTCCCAATATGCATAACTTTGCATTTCTTGGCATTGAAGCCAAGCTGCCAGATCCTGGATCATGTCCACAGCTTTTCCAGATCTTTCTGTAGGTCATGTATCCCTTCAGCTGTGTCTACTCTTCCACAGAGCTTGGTGTCATCTGTGAATAGGCACATTTTGCCCTTAATGCCATCTCCAATGTCATTGATGAAGACATTGAACAACACCGAGCCCTGCGGGACCCCACTGGTTACCTCTCTAGTGCCAGATATCTCTCCCCCCACAACCACCCTTTGGGTTCTGTCTCTCAGCCAGTTTTCTACATAACTGACCATCTTCTCCCCAACCCTGAGATCCACCAACTTCCTGATCAACCTTTTGTGAGGCACAGAGTCAAAGGCCTCACTGAAATCAAGATAGAGGATGGCTACCGCTTGGCCCCTGTCTACTGTCTTAGTGACACAGTCAAAGAAGTCAATCATATTTGTTTGACATGATCTCCCCCCCACCATGAACCCATGTTGCCTCGCATCCTGAAGACCATGCTCCTCTAGATATTCCACCAACCCTTCCTTTAGTATGGTCTCCATGAGCTTGCCCACAATGGAGATCAGACTGACTGGTCTGTAATTCCCTGTGTCATCTTTGGGACTGCTTTTGTGGAGGGGCTCTACATGTGCTGTTCTCCAGTCCTGCGGTACCAATCCTGACTCTAGTGAACTATTAAATAGGTCTGCCAGTGGTCCTACCAGCTCCTCAGCCAGTTCCTTTAGTACCCTTGGATGTTCTCTGTCTGGGCATGATGATTTTTCCACCTTCAATGCCAGTAGCCCTTCCCTCACCCTATCCTCCTCTATCACTACATCTGTGTTCCCCTCCCCACCACTCCCCTTTTCCCTCCTGAAGGCACTGGTCTGTCCTTCTCCCTGGTAAAGACGGAACAGAAGTATTCATTTAGTATCTCTGCTTTTCCCCCATTATCCTCTACCCACTCCATCCCTTTCTTAAGCCTAACAGTCCCTTCCTTCTTGTCCATTTTATCACTTATATATCAAAAGAAAGCCTTCTCCCCTTCTTAATTCCTTCAGCTATCTGCAGCTCCTTCTGTGCCTTTGCTCTCCAGACTTCCTTACTTGACTCACTAGCCAACCTTAGGTAATTTTCCCTATCCACCTATCTCTTGGAATTCCTGAATTTTCTATAGATCAACCTCTTTTCCCTTACTGCCTGGGCAATCCCAGAACTGAAACAGCTGGGCGCTTGGCCCTTGTGTTCTTCTTCCAGAGCTTAACGCACTCATCTGTGGCAGATTCCAGAAGACTGGAGAAGGGCTCATGTGATCCCCTCCACAAGAGTGGTAGCAGGGAGGAGGCAGGGAATTACAGACCAGTCAGTCTTACCTCAGTAGTGGGCAAGATTATGGAGGCACTCCTTAAGGAAAGGATCGTGCAACACCTGGAATCCATAGGAGCACAGCATCCAAGACAGCATGAGTTTACAAAAGGAAGGTCCTGTCAAACTAATCTCATAGATTTCTTTGACTGGATAACCAGTGTGGTGGACCAAGGGGGAGCAGTTTTTTTGTTTTGGTTTGAATTTCTTTCACTCGATCATGGCTCTTGTGGACCTCTCTCAGGCATCCGGTCCTTATTCTGCCTGCCTGTGGATCCCTCGGACTGTGCCTCCTCTCCCCTCCCTCCACAATCGGCACCCCCAGTTTCACCCAGGGAGGGTAGCCCTTCACCTCTTGTGCTCTCTTACTAGTCAGACTTCGACTGCAGGTGGGCCCTGGAGGGAGGAACTGGAAGGCCAGCCGAGGAGAACCCGGCAGAGGGCATGGGGGACTGGTGCCGTCGCCTGCCCCATGAGCCTGGTTTCTCCTTTGTTCTGCACTGTATCCCCCCCATGTGGGCACGCCCTGATGCAACTGGCACACAGCAACCCTGCCAGCGTCAGCCACGCTATTACATGCTGCCCAGTGCACTGCGACACCCCGATCTAACCAGGGGCCACCAGAGTGCCGGGCTCCCCAGTGCCCCACCCCGGGGGTAGGAGAGCAGCCCTGCGGGTGCTCAATCTGATCCCTCCCCTGCCGACCCCAGGCACCCGAGCTCGCCCGAACTTGGGTCACCAGCGTGGTGTGAGGTGTGGTGTCCAGCTCCTTAACCCTCAGCGCCACCGGACTGGTCTAAGGGGGAGCAGTTGATATCACCTACCTTGACTTCAGCAAAGCTTTTGATACTGTTCCACATAGAAGATTTATTAATAAGCTGGGTAGGCTCGGGTGGGTCAGACGTTGGTCAACTGGGTTGCAAACCGGTTGATGGGCAGAAAACAGAGAGTGATGGCAAATGGTATACAGTCAGAAGAGATGCAAGTGACAAGCTGGGTACCTCAGAGATCAGTCCTGGGGCCAGTCCTCTTCAATATCTTCAGCAGTGACATTGCAGATGGACTGGAGGGTAAGGTTTGTCTGTTTGCAGATGACACCAAGATCTGCAACAGAGTAGATGATCCAGATGGGGTGGGCAGAATGAGAAGAGATCTGAATAAACTAGCAAAATGGTCAGAAGAGTGGCAACTGGAGTTTAATGCAAAGAAGTGCAAGATCATGCACATAGGGAAGAGAAACCCTGAAGCCACCTATAGGCTGGGAGGGGAGTTGCTGGCAGTCACAATGGAAGAAAGAGACTTGGGCATCATCATCACCGATGACCTGAAATCATCCAAGCAGACCACTAAAGCAGTAGGTAAGGCTAGGGGGATGTTGGGGTGTATTGGAGGAGGTATCACAAGTCAGAAGAGGGAGGTAATAATTCCTCTTTACAAGACACTGGTTAGGCCCCATCTGGAGTACTGCGTGCAGTACTGGAGGCCACACCTTCACAAGCACATTAACCAAATTGAGGCAGTCCAGAGAAGGGCAACCAAAATGGTGCAGGGACCGCATCAGAAAACATATGAGGACAGATTAATAGAGTTCAATATGTATACCCTAGAGCAAAGGAGGGAGAGAGGTGATATGATTGAAACATTCAAACACCTTAAGGGCATTAACAAGGCGAAAGAGTCTAACATGTTTCAATTTCAGAAAAACAGCAGGACAAGGGGACAGAGCATGAGATTAGAGGGAGGCCGATTAAGGGGTAATGTGAGGAAGTTCTTTTTCACAGAAAGAGTGGTGGATACATAGAACAGCCTACCTCAGGAAGTGGTGGATATGAATACAGTGCAGGGCTTCAAACAGGCATGGAATAGACATAAGGGAGCAATAAAGATGAGTATGAATAGATAGGCCATTGACTGAGCAAAGGCCGATGGCACATTTATAGGGTAGAAAAAGAAATGTGCAGACTGGATGGGCCTTGTGGTCCTTATCTGCCATCAACTTCTATGTTTCTAACCAATATTCCTTCCTTAATGATGGACCACCTTTGGTCCACCCCCATATCTGCTCTGATGCCCGCCAGATGACTCCTTAGCACTTCTCCCATTTTCCTGAAGTCTGCTCTCCTGGAATCCAAGATTTTGGTCTTAGTTGGAATGCTTTCCAAGCCCATACCCAACTGGAACCACACTATGCAATGGTCACTTCCACCCAGTGGCTCCCAGACTATTATTCCCTGTACATGCTCCCCATTTGTGAGTACCAGATCAAGAATTGCCTCAGCTCCTGTTGGTTCAGTGATGCCTTGAGTCAGGAACCCACTCTGCAGTCCTTCCAGGATCATCTGACTCCTAGCACATGTTGTGAATGGTATGCTCCAGTCCACCTTGGGCAGGTTGAAGTCCCCTAAAATTACCACCTCTCCTTTCCCTGCAACTTCCAATATTTGTGAGTTCAGTTCCCTGTCCCTTTCCTCATCCTGACTGAGTAATCTGTAAACCACCCCCAACCTCACCTTTCTCCCTCTATTGGACCGTAACTGAAACCATAATGCCTCCACCTTCCCTTCCTCTGACTCCTCCCTCATGCAAGTTATTCCATCCCTGATATAAACTGCCACACCTACCCCCTTCCCGACTACCCTGTCCCTCCTGTATAGTTTACATCCTGGGATAGCAAGGTCCGAGTCATGGTGTGATGTTGCCTAAGTCTCGGTTACTGCAGCTATGTCCATCCTCCTGTCTGCTAATAGAGTCTGCAGGTCGTCCATCTTGTTTCCAAGACTGCGCATTCAGAGACACCACCCTCCACCTAGAATCTGACCTTCCTTCTCTTCCCTCAATACTTCTATTCACATTTATCCCCTCTGTGTGTATCCCTCCACATACCCTTGTTATGTGTTCCTCACCCCCTCCACCCTTTGCTAACTCTGTTCTTGCCCCTTCCATCAGACCTGTTCCATCACTGTGGGGGGGGGGTTCACTGACCTCCTCCTCTTGGAGTCTATAGGTCTGCATGCCCACTGCCCCCCTTAGTGGTTTAAATTAAGTGTAGTTACCACCTACCAGCATTACCACCCGTGGTCACCCAGGCGGCAGCATTGCTGTGGAGGATGCCCCCCACCGAGGAGGCAAGTGTCTGCTGGGACACTCAAGCCTCCTCCCCCCGGCTAGTCCCCGACAATTCGAGCCCATTCCCGAACTCAGGTCACCGGTGTTGGGAGCAGTAGCACTACCACACACTGGACTTGATGTTCCATCTGGGGATGGAGGCATCTGATGTGGAGGTGGAACCAGTTGGATGGTCTGACCATCACGCCCTGAGGTTTAGATTTGCGGCCCTCCGAAATAGGCCTGCCCCTAGGGAGTTAGTACAGTTCCGTCCTTTAAGAGGGGTTAGGACTTCTCGGATTTTCCAAGGGATAGCATGGATCCAGGGCCTTTGATTCTAGCCTATAATAGGGCTGTAACTGAGGCCCTGGATGCCATTGCTCCAATTCGTGTTCGTCCCCGTATTCTTCTCTTAGGGGCTCCCTGGTTTGATGGGGAGGTCCGTGAGTGGAAGAGGAAGGGACAAAGATTGGAAAGACACTGGCGGAAAACTCAACTGGGGGTAGATAGACTTGAATTGTTAGAACATTATAAATTCGACCAATCAGCAATTTCCCATAATAAGGCAGAGCTCCTGTCCAGGGAAATTGCTGCAGTGAGGAATAGACCATACCAGCTCTTCTGGACTGTGGACAGACTATGCAATCCAGTCTGTCTCCAGACTGGTAGAGCGTTATCACAGGCACAGTGTGAGGAGTCTGTGAAATTCTTCGCTGGCAAGGAATCCACCATCAAGGATGAGATCCGCCAGTGTCCTTCTATTGGACATTGCACTTATCAATCAGGTGGTACTAATGCCCAGTTGTACTGGTCTACCTTTAGACTACCAGCAGTAATAGATATAGTGAGGATCATCCAGACTCTGCGACCTACTACTGTAAGTTGGACCCAGGCCCTACTCACCTGGTGGTGGGGTGTGTAGATGTTATCGTCCCAGTCCTGGCTGGAATAGTGGTGGTGTCATTAGAGAGAGGGATCTTTCCGGATCCCTTAAAGGCGGTGGTAGTATGCCACCTGTTGAAAAAGTCCTCTCTTGACCCCAACTGCCCAGCAAATTACAGACCAGTCTCTAACCTTCCCTTTGTAGGGAAGGTTATTGAGAAGGTGGTCGCTCTGCAACTGGAGGATCATTTGTCCAACCACAATATCTATGACCCTCTCCAATCCGGCTTCAGAAAAATGCATAGTACAGAGATGGGTCTTGTTTGGGTTCTGAATGATCTCCTGATGGCAAGAGATCGGAGAACCCGTTCCATCTTCGTTCTCCTGAATCTCTCAGCAGCATTTGACACTGTGGATCATGGGGTATTGCTCGACCGCCTGCGGTTTTTCTGTGGTGTGTGGGGAGCAGTTCACAGTTGGTTTCGATCTTTTCTGGTGGGCAGATCTCAGAAAGTGTGTCCGGAATTTACACCACGGCCCCTCACTGGCTGCCCTGTGGGGCACCGCAGGGGTCAGTGCTGTCCCCTATGTTATTCGCAGTGCATATGCTTCCATTGGGGGACATTATAAGATGGTATGGGCTGAGTTTTCTTTGTTATGCTGATGATTCTCAGCTCTACCTGTCTTTTATTCCTGATCAAGAGTCTGATTCCATCACAATGTTTAATAACTGCCTCCTGGAGATTCACGATTGGATGAGTGCTAGTTGGCTTAGGTTGAATTCAAGGAAAACTGAGGTGTTGGTTGTGGACCCTGGAGGGAGGATGATAGGGGCTTGGACTGGGAAACCCTCAGGTTTACATCTTGGGGGGGTCCCGCTTCTTGCCTCTGGCCAAGTGCGTACCCTAGTCGTGATTTTTGACGAAGGCCTGACTTTGAAGATGCAGGTGTTGGCCGCAGTCAAATCTGCCTTTTTTCATCTGAGGAACATTGCCCGGGTGAAACACTTGATTCCACCGGAAGATCTTCCAATCTTGGTCCACGCCTTTGTTACCAGCTGTTTTGATTACTGCAATGCCCTCTATCTAGGGCTGCCGTTGGTGGACATCTTCTGCTTGCAGCTTGTGCAGAACACGACAGCCAGGTTGTAGATGGGAGTTTCAAGATCTAGTCATATGACACCTGTGCTGCGTGATCTGCACTGGCTGCCAATACAGTGGCGGATCACCTTCAAGGTTGCATTATTGACCTTTAAGGCCCTGCATGATTTGGGACCTCACTACCTGAAAGAGCTCTTGGTGCCTTACTGTCCTGCCCATTCTCTTTGCTCCTCTGACGAGGTATTGCTAGAGATTCCCAGGGTACGTCTAAAGATGTCTGGAGGTAGATCTTTTGCCTATATGGCACCAACCCCGTGGAATTCTCTACCTTGTCAGATATGAGATTGCCTGACTGTTGAAAGTTTTAAAAAACAACTAAAGACTTTCCTTTTTGCCCTAGCATTTGCTGGAACATAATAAGTGAATGTACCATATGAATGTTGGATTTATTGTTGTGAAATGTGTTTTTAAGTGATTTGAATTATTGTAAAAGTGCCTTGAGCTTGGGAAGGGCACTTGATATAAATAACATTTTACTTACTTACCTACCTACTAACCACTGAACCAACAGGCTGGCTTCATGTTGATTATTACTGCTGATGATGACTCATCTCTTGGTGGGGTATCGTTTGGGGCTCCATTTCTGTAATCTCCCATTGCAAACTGGCGTGGGCATACAGGGCGTACTGTAAATAAATGTACGTATTTTGCAAGTAACGTTAATGCTTCAAATGCCTTGCCTTTGTGCAGGGCTGCAGTAATGGGGGGGAAGTGGGGAAGTTGTTCGGGGCCCCAAGCTCAGGAGGGGCCCACCTGAAGAGCTGGCATTACCCTTGGCATTAGCTGGTTTGGGAAATGGGGCTCATTTCAAGTGACTTGTCCAGGGACCCAAAATTCATAGCTGCAGCCCTCCCTTTGTATCCCATGTTATGACTTAGAAGGAAACAGAGTTAAACCATTGATGGACTTGCTAATTCAAACTGCAAAGGTTTTAATGTTTCATTGGCAAGCATTTAATCTAGTCAAGGAGGGAGGCGGAAATATGCCTGGAAAACCAAACTGACTCTCCCCACAGATTAAGGTAGTCAGACAAAAGGATCCTAAGGATGACAGGGGGTAAAGCCAGGAGATGCTCAGGGGGAAGGGATAGGATAAGAGCAAAGAGGGGCCAAGCCATCAAAACATGGAGGGCCGTATGTACAAATACCGGCAGTCTGGGTAACGATTCCTAACCTAATGGCCTTAATGGCAGAGGGAGACCTGGATATTGTGGCAGTCATGGAACATGGGAAGCCATGACTGGGATATTAACATACCGGGGTACACAGTCTACAGGAAAGACAGGGAGGGCAAAAAGGGAGGAGGGGTAACTATCTACATTAGAGAGGGGATCAAAGCAATGGAGATAAAGGGAAAACAGGGAAGAGAGGAGGCACTGTGGGTCACCCTGGAGACAAGAAATGGCACCACTATGTGCACAGGGGCTATCTACAGACCCCCAGCACAGGATGACAAAACAGATAGGGTAATGGTGGAAAACATACTTAAAATGGCAGAGAAAGGGGAAGTGTTGGTGGTAGGGGACGCAAATATGCCAGATATTGACTGGAACATCTATGCTGCAGCCACATCCAGGGGCAAAGACATCCTGGATGCCCTGCAGGGGGTGTGCCTCACACAACTAGTGGTGGAACCCACCCATGAGGGGGTGATACTGGACCTTGTTCTCATAAATGGAGACAAAATAACAGACATATCAGTAGGCAGCCATCTAGGGTCCACGATCACCATACAATATGATTCAAGGTAAACGCAGTAGAAGAGAAAAACCACACAAAAGCAAGGGTCCTAGACTTCAGATGGGCCAGCTTTGCAAAAATTGGGGAATGCCTCAAGAAAGCATTGACAAAGGGTGAAGGAGGGGGGTAGAAGAGCAGTAGAAGAACCTCAAGAGAGCCATAACAGAGGCAACAAGCCTTTGTGTGAAGCAAGTTAACAAAGCAAAAAGAAAGAAGAAAAAACATGATTTTCTAAATAAGGGGCAGGGAAGGTTAGAGAGAAAAAGCTGGCACTCAAAAAGTACAAAGTAACACAGAAGGAGAAAGACAGGGAAATGTAACAGACAAAGCAGAGGGAGATGGGGAAAGCAATCAGAAGCACAAAGGCACAAAGAGAGGAAAGGATAGCCCAGACAGTGAAGGAGGAGGAGAAAACCTTCTTCAGGTACCTTAGGGACAGAAAAACTCCCGGGGGGGGGGGGATAGTGAGGCTAAGTAAAGGGGGGGATGGGTGGAGGGTGACCAGGAAAAAACTGACATTCTGAACAAATACTTCTGCTCGGTAATCATTAATGGAAGGGAAGGGGGAGGGTAGAAAATTAGTCAGTAGTAACACACAGGGAAGAGCGGTGGACACCAGTCCATTCACGGAAGAGAAAGTGTTAAACAAACTCTTGAAACTGAAAGTGGAAAAGGAAATTGGGCCAGACGGGATTCATCCCAGAATACTAAAAGAGCTCAGAGAGGTGCTAGTGACACCACTGACCACCCTATTCAACAAATCGCTGGAGGAGAGAGTAGTGTCAGAGGACTGGAGGAGGGCAAATATGATACCCCTTCCCTAAATTGGGAGCAAGGTAGAAATGGGAATCTATAGACTGGTCAGTTTGACCGCAATGGTGGGGAAGATGATGGCATCGGTGTTAAAGGAAAGGATTGTAGAATATCTAAAGGGCAGCGGGGCACAAGACCCAATGCAACATGGTTTCACAGCAGGAAGGTCTTGTCAAACTAATCTGATAGATTTCTTTGACTGGGTGAGAAGGGTAGTAGATCAGGTTGAGGCGGCAGACATGGCTTACCTTGATTTTAGCAAGGCATTTGACACAGTCCCGCACAAGAGGTTAGTAAACAAGTTAGGCAATCTGGGAGTGTGTCCCAAGATGGTAAACTGGGTCAGAAACTGGCTTAGCAATAGGATACAGAGGGTGGTGGTAAACGGGCTTCAATCTGAAGAGAGGGGGTAACCAACAGGGTGCCAGAAGGTTCAGTCTTGGGGCAGGTCCTCTTTAAGGTTTTTATAAGTGACATTGTGGAAAGACTAGAAGAAAGGGTATGCCTCTTTGCAGATGACACTAAGATCTACAATAGGGTTGATACTCTCGGGGGGGAATGGAGAAAATGAGAAGGGACTTAGGCAAGTTGGATGAGTGCTCAAGAGTGTGTCAGCTCAGATTCAATGCAAAGAAGTGCAAAATCATGCACTTGGGGAACAAAACCCAGGGAAGGAATACACGATGGGGGGGTACTAGCAACAATCAAACTGGAAAGAGACCTGGGAGTAGTTATAATGAATGACCTAAAGGTAACCAAACAATGTGAGAAGGCAGTGAGGAGAGCCGGTGGGATGCTGGGCTGCATAAGGAGAGGTATCACCAGTAGGAAATAGGAGGTGGTATTGCCTCTGTACCGACAGTTGGTGAGACCTCATCTGGAGTATTGTGAACTCAGTATGTATACCCTGGAGGAAAGAAGGAAGAGGAAGGATATGATAGAGGCTTTCAAGTACCTCAAGGGAATTAACAAGGTACAGGAGTACAGCATCTATAAGAAAAGGAGATATGCCAGAACCAGGGGACACAATATTAGGCTAGAGGGGGGAAGACTCAGGGGCAAGGTGAGGAAGTTTTCTTAACGGAAAGGGTGGTAGATACATGGAACAACCTCCCTGAGGAGGTCATAGGGGCAAAAAAATAGGTGAATTCAAGAATGCATGGGACAGACAGAAGGCAACCCTAGTGGCAGGAAGAAGAAGGTGAGCTACAGATCAAATAGGATCTGGAGTTCATTTATACAATATGTAGAGAAATGGGCTGACGAGGTGGACCAAGCGGTCCTTACCTGCTGTCAAATTCTATGTTTCTAAAAGAAAGTTAACTGTTTAAAGTTAAATAAATTATCTCATCCTGAGTTTCCTTGCTGGGATTAGAGTAAAGTGGGGTGCAAGAATGATTTCTAGTTTTTGACCAACCAAGAGGGGTCTTCACTTTGGCCTTGGAACCAAGGACTACCTGATGTCAGTGGCTGGCTACATAAATGTGCAGCTTGTTGACACAGAAGAATACACTGATAGAGAGACTAAAGAAAAAAATTGTCAATGGTTTCCCTTTGAAGCGACACAGGTAGCATGGCCAAAGCTGTTCCACCGGTAGCCCATCAATACTGCGACTGCCAAACAGCAACCCATGACAACTGTGTGGGAATCACAGTGCCATCACCTTTGCGTGACCAATAGTTCCCCCATCCCCAAGTGATGTCCTCCCCAAAGTAGCTTCTGAAACTGGTCGCATTGCTGGTTTGGCGCCCTTGTCATGAATCACTGTTCCGCATTCGCAGTTTTGACATGGAACTGTTACACTGGGGTGGCGCAGAGACATATAGGAAACACCCTGGTCGGCATGCCTACATGGTGTGAGGAAAAGCCAGATCCAGAGAAAGTACAATATCACAGAGGCAGCTCCCTGCGAGAAAGTTCCATCTGAAGTACTAGCTACTGGAGCGCAAGTTTTTGCTGCAACTTGGTTACGACAGGAAGGACTGGGAGGGAGCTGGGATGGGAGTTCCTGGGGAAAAGGAGTCTCCCAATTTCTAGAGGAGGAAGATGTTAACCTGTCTTCAGGTCTGGAGACAGTCCTGAGCTGGAAACAGAGGCTTAGGAGGGAGGTTGTAGGTGCAGCCGTAGCAGGAGTAGCAAGGAAAAGAAGTATGAGGTAGACCATCTGGGCTGTGTCCTTTTACAGGGTTGAAAGCATTTAGGGCTACAAGGGGGGTCCCACTAGAGACCCAGAGAAGGTGGATGTGGCAAAGGGAGGAAGAAGAGGTGTGGAGGAGAGGCAAAAGCAGGAGGAGGGAGACAGCACAAGAGGTGAACAACTGGTTGAAAGCATTAGCAACCTCAAGAAGATCAGAGAAAGGTGAGTTACCCAGTCTGAGAACAGGGGATAAATTCTGGGTTGCGTGGGTCCGAGATGGAGTAGATAACCTTCCAGAACTAATTAGGGGATTTAAGGTTGTTCTGTAGGATGGTGGTAAAGTACTGTGACTTGGCCTCCCTGGTGGCCTTGGTGCTGGTATTATGGAGGTGTTCTTATCTTCAGAAGTCCTGGGGAGAGCACAAAGTGTTGTGGAAATACCAGGGACAGCCATGGACTTTGAACAGGTCAGTGAGCTCTGGGGTGATCCAGGGAAGGTGGGACACATGGACAGAAGACCTCTGGATGGGTGGGTGTTTGTCCCAGAATTTAGGTGAGAAATAGGCAAGAGCTTCTATGCTAATGGATAGAAAGAGGGGTGACCAGCTGGTGTAGTGAAAATATGAAGCAGCATGGAGAGGTCTAGGGACCTGAATGACCTTGCCCTTGGTTCTTTTCAGCTGCAGTTTCTTAGAAGTGGTGCTTAGGCTTACTTTAAAAGTACAATCCCTTGATCCTAACCTTATTTGGGAGAGGGTAAAAGGGGTTGACTGTCTGTCACACAGCTCACCTCCCCCCCCCCCCCAGGTAGCCTGTAACATTACAAGTGGAGTGCTGGGTGGGATAGAGCAACAGATAATTATTAGGTTCTCCAACCAGCTTGGCTGGGGGCAGGGCACTGCAATATACCTTAGTCTCAGAATCCTAGATTGGGAGCCTGAGGACAACAAGTTGTGTGGTTTGGAAAACATGAGGCTGCAGTACAAGAGGGTGTTCAACAGATAAAAAGGCACCATATACCTCTCAGAGCCCCATTGTAATTAACTCCTCTGTGGTATTCAGCCAGAGCATTCTCATTAAGGACATTTATGATTCACAAAGCTTAAATATTAACAGGAGAGAGTTGCATTTCGTGATTGTGAATTCTACTGCTGATGATACAGTTTTAGTAAGTTGCACATTTGGTTTATAGGGCAAATGTGATTTTAGAATGCTGTTACAGACAGTTCTGAGCAACATAGGCAGTGTCCATGTAAAACCTAGGTGCAAATCCCACCTAAATGCTATCCAGATTTAGGTCCACATGGTACAGAGAAAATAAAAAGACATATTTTTTTCACAGCGGATGCTTAGCTTGTATATTGTCAGTGTCAAGTGGCTCAGCAGGTAGCACACTTGCCTCTAAGGCTGGGAGATCAGAAGGCTGTGGGTCCTATCCCCACACCAAGCACTTACTGACACTGCTGTGCAGCATGGGGGGGGGGCGGAGGGGGGTGCTGCACTCCTGAGGTGCTGTCTTTTGGATGAGATGTTAAACTGAGGTCCCATCTGCCTGTTCTGGTGATAGTTCAGGTGGATGTTAAAGATCCATGGCACTTCTCGAAAAGTAGGGGAAATCCCCCCCAAAAAACTGCCACCAAGAGCTTAATCTGGTTCAGAGTCAGTTGGCATTCATCACCCTCCACTGTTTCTTCTCCAACAACCACCTCCGGGAGTCTGTTCCACTTATCCACCACTCTCTCTGTGAAATAGTACTTCCTAATGTTACCCCTGAACTGCCCCCCTCCACCTGCAGACCATGCCCTCTCATACTCTGATTACCCTTCATCTGGAAGATGCTTTCCACTGGCACCCTGTTTATACCCTTAAGGTACTTGAAGGTTTCGATCATGTTCCCCCTCTCCCTCCTCTGTTCCAGGGAGTACATGTTTAGATCTCTTAACCTTTCTTCATAGGATAGGTGGCTCAACCCTTTCACCATCTTCGTTGCTTTCCTCTGAACTCGCTCCAGCCTCCTCACATCCTTTTTGAGGTATGGCCTCCAGAACTGGACTCCGTATTCCAAATGTGGTCTAACCAGGTGGGTGTACAAGGGTACTATGATCTTCCTATTTCTACTGGTGATCCACCTTCCGATGCATCCCAGCATTCCACTGCCCCTAGCCACTGTACTCCCGCACTGCCTTTCCACCTTCTGGTCACATGATATAGTGATGCCCAGGTCCCTTTCTTGTTCCGTTACCTCCAGATCTCTGCCCACCATGCAGTACCCTGCCCTCTGATTCCTGTAGCAAAGATGCATGATTTTACACTTTTCTGTGTTGAATGAAAGTTGCCACCTCTTTGACCATGCCACAAGCCTCTCCAATTCTCTACATTTTTTCTACCCCTTCCTGAGTGTCTACCCTATTGCAGATTTTAATATCAACTGCAAACAGAGTCACACCCCCTTCAAGACCCACCACAATGTCCCCTACAAATATATTGAATAGTAGGGGCCCCAACACTGATCCCTGAGGGACCCCGCTTGTGACCTTGCCCTCTCCGGATGCTACCCAATTTATTATGACCCTCTGTCTCCTGTCCCCCAGCCAACTTCCCACTCATTTAACCACCCTCTGCCCCAGCCCCTGGCCTGACATTTTATACAGCAGTCTCCTGTGGGGCACGGAGTCAAAAGCCTTCCTCAAATCCAGATAAACCACATCTACCGCCCTTCCCTGATCCAGTTCCTTTGTGACCATGTCAAAAAACTCTATCAAATTTGTTTGACAGGATCAGCCCCTTGTAAAACCATGTTGCCTTGGATCCATCAGGCTGCTTTCCTCGAGGTAGCTGGTGATCCTGCCTTTTATTAGTTTTTCTATGAGCTTGCTAACCACCGATATCAAGCTCACGGGCCTGTAACTTCCCACTTCCTCCCTCCCTCCCCTTATGCAGTGGGACCACATTTGCCTGCCTCCAGTCTTCCGGCACCACCCCAGTCTCCAAGGACTGATTGAAGAGTGCAGTCAATGGCACTGCCAGTATCTCCTTTAGTTCCCTTAACACCCGTGGGTGCACCTCATCCGGCCCCATTGCCTTGTCCACCTTCATGCAGCCTAGTTCTCCCAAAATTTCCTCCACGATGAATGGACTCATATCCACTTGAACAACAGCTACATCTGCCCAACATCAGTACTAGAATAACCCAAGTTATACCACACTATATACAGCAAGTGTGGCTTTAAGAATTGTTTTGCCCATGAGAGCAGCAGTTAAATAACAGGTAATGGAAGTTTGTGCTAAGGCAACAGTGTCAGGAGGCAAAAACCACATGCTTGGATGTCTGATTCAAAACATGTTCATCGTTTAAAACTGCTGGTGCAGCACTACCACTGAAAATGCCAACTGTTTTTGAGCACCCTTCTCGTGCTCTTTCTCAAGGTGTGAATTAGTGGTGGCTGTATCCACTTATGTAGTGAACTCTTAAAAGTACATAACATTTTTTTTTTAAACTACATTTTATTTAGCAGTCTGTTACCACAGTTAATAACATCTTACATTGTTATGTAATATATTGAGTGATATGTTCCCAAATCTCTATGATATCAGTACATAGAAATGATTTCCATGGATATCTACAGAACCGTGGTAGACTAAACCTGTGAAAGCTGGAAATGCAGATTGAAAGAACAGCTGATATGGCCCACATCGGGGCCACTGAATTTATCTGAAACCTAATAGTTTCTACCGTAGAAAGCATTTTGCCAGCTATCAGGTCAAAGAATAAGATCCTAAATAGAAAAACATTAACAAGAAACTAAGGAGCAAAACAGTGCTCCAACTTTTGGCTGCATGCAGTGTTCCACTCTTCTCCTCAGGCTTCAGGATTAGGTAAACTCATTGTATCTCCATATAGAATTGGAACAATTTTCGATCTTGCCAGCCTGCACTAGGATCCCAGATAAAACAAGCAGGAAAGAGTAGGAGGTGCCCGTGGCAGGGCATGGCAGCAAGTAAATTTCTAGAGGCCCTGTCCCAGTAGCCATGATTCCCACCCCTGCCACCTTACTGCATGTTGATAGTGACTAAGTCTCAGCTTGGCTGTGAGGACCTCCATAGACACCACCTCCCTCACCCTCCTGATCCAGTCCTGTACCGAAGGTGGTTCTGGCTTAAGCCAGCATGCTGTAATACATTTTAGGCCCACAGCTAAAAAAGATCAGTCCTATTTTACGAGAGTCTTCCCTTAGATGTACCATCGTGAGGATCCCTAAAATCCATTCTTTAAATTGAAGTGGTATCAAGAGTCACATTATGGCCTTTAGGGCTGATTGTAGCCCTTTCCAGAATGTGGATAGCAAGGGGCAGTCCCAAAAATTGTGCCAATGGTCCCCCCTTCCCCCACATCTCCTCCAACAGGCAGAGGAGCCTGTGCCATCCTAATCCCTGGAGATGGTGGGAACGCAGAAGTACCTTATTAAAATTTTCCAAAAGAATTCTCTCCATGCAGGAGCTGAGGTAACTTTCCATCCAAACTTTAACCTGTATTCCCAGTCAGATTCACTAATCTGTATATTCGCCTCCCTTTCCCAAGCAGATTTTTGCTTATCAAGTGAGTCCTGTCTGGATTTTAAAAGCAATTGGTTCATGCCAGTTATGGGTCTGATCTTTCCAGCTATCGTCACCATACCATACAGAAAATTTTCCTAAATAGAATAGGGCCTCGTAAGGCGGAACAAATGATCGCATGAGTGAATGAAGTGGCGAACCTGCATATATCTAAGAAATTCAGGATTCTTCCAGTTAAATTTACATTTTGCTCTCTGGAAAGATATGCATCTTCCATTTTCAATAAACTGACTGAATCTGGTGATTCCCCGGGTCTCCCATCTGGTATATCCCTGGTCCAGGGTGGTGGAAAAAACTTTGACTCATGCCTGATTAATGATAGGGGACCCACCCCCTCAGGGGTGCCAGTCATCTTTCTCACCCTCGATAGGATGTACAGTCCATGTCTCACCCACCAATTGTTGATCTGCTTGACAAAGCCTGCCTCTACATATGTGAGGGTGAGGGTGAACAGAGGAGCTCCCCCGGCCAACTTATTTTCCATCTCATACCACTCCGCCGAGACTCTCTGTTTAGCCCGTGATAACACCGGGTTCATTTGTGCTGCAAGATAGTATAGGTGAAAATCAGGCAGGGCAAGGCCCCCTCTCTCTCTTGATAAATGCAAGAGGTATTAGGCTACTCTGTTTTTTTTGTTTGAATTGTTGTAGAAAGTTTGTTCCAAAATGAGGGTTGGAGTCTCAGTGGTAGCCATTGAAACAGAAAAAGGAGACGGGGTAATATATTCATTTTCACAACTGCAATCTTGCCTATCAAAGATAATGGGAGGAGCCGCCACCTGGCCAGATCTTTTTCAACTTACTCCCACAGTCTCCCATAATTAATATGAAACAACCCAGATAGATCTATAGATATCTGTATCCCCAAATATCTGAGATGGTTCCTTGGTGCCCACCAAAAAGGAAACTCCTCTCTAAATCTCTGTGATACCATCCCACTCAAGATCAGGGCCTCAGATTTAGAGAAGTTTATTTTTTATTCTGAAATCTCTCCAAAAAGAATGCAACAGGTTGCATAGCACTGGCACAGTGGTTTCTGGAGAGGATAAAAAAAAGATAGAGTAATCTGCACACAATGACAGTTTTTGCTCAGTCCCTCCCGCTGTGATCCCCTGGATCTCCAGACTCTGTCTCACCTTGGATGCTAGCAGCTCTAGTGACAAGGCAAACAGAAGAGGGGAGAGGGGGCAACCCTGCCTGGTTCCTTGGGACAGGGGGGAAAACCCTGAACTGATTCCATTTACTCTTACTAAAGCTTTAGGATTCTTATAAAGTTGTGATATAATTTGCCTAAATTTAGGGCCAAATTTCATTTTTTCTAGGGATGCTTTTAGAAAATGCCTATCAAATGCATTTTCTGTATCCAAGGAGATGACCAATTGAAGCTGCTTCCTACACTCCTGAGATGAAATTATGTTAAGCAGTCTCCTTATATTATCAGGCAAGAATCTATCTGAAATAAAGCCTGTTTGGTCCTCGTGGACCACTGAGGCAATACATTTCTGTACTCTAGTTGCTAATATTCCTGTGAACAGCTTCAGATCCACGTTGAGTAAGGATATTGGCCGGTAAGACTCACATTCCAAGGGATCATTCCCCTCTTTGTGTAAGACTGAAATATGTGCCAGTGCTATGAATCTGGGATACCCCCCAGCTCCTGGAATACATGCAGCAAGAGAGGAGCCAGGAGGTCTGCAAATGTTTTAAAAAATTCAGAGGGAAAGCTGCCCGGGCCTAGGGATTTCCCAATTTTCAGGGAAGATATCTGGGTTGACTGCTCTTGTAGTGTTATTCCCATATCTAGTTGATCAGCTTCCAATTGTGAAAGTTGCCTTACATTCAAATCTTGAAAAAAGGTAGAAACTTTGGTGTCAAATGCAGGAGTAGTGTATGCCGAGTATAAGGTTTTGTAATGCTCTACAAACAACTTAGTGACCAGCTCCAGATGGTTCACTGTCAGAGTCCTGTTTGAGGGATCTCTAAGTTGCAGGACTGTCCTGTTAAGTTGTTCTGTCTCATAGTAGCAGTTAATAGTTTCCTGGCCCTGTTGCCATATTCATAGTAGTTCTGTCTAACCCACCTGTGCATTGCCGCTATCTGGGAGGTAAGGAGAGCCTCAAGGGCTACTCTTCTGTTATTGAGTTCTTTCTGCATTGAAGTGTTAAGGGATATTTAATGTTGGAATTCAAGGTCTGCTATTTGTGAGTTCAGTTCCCTGTCCCTTTCCTCATCCTGACTGAGTAGTCTGTAAACCGCCCCCAACCTCACCTTTCTCCCTCTATTGGACCGTAACTGAACCCATAATGCCTCCACCTTCCCTTCCTCTGACTTCTCCCTCTTGCAAGTTATTCCATCCCTGATATAAACTGCCACCCCTCCCCCCTTCCCAACTACCCTGTCCCTCCTGTATAGTTTACACCAGGGATCGCAAGGTCCCAGTCATGGTGTGATGCTGCCCAAGTCTCGGTTACTGCAGCTATGTCCAGCCTCCTGTCTGCTAATAGAGTCTGCAGGTCGTCCATCTTGTTTCCAAGACTCTGCGCATTCAGAGACACCACCCTCCACCTAGAATCTGACCTTCCTTCTCTTCCCTCTATTCTTCTATTCACATTTATCCCCTCTGTGTGTATCCCTCCACATACCCTTGTTATGTGTTCCTCACCCCCTCCACCCTTTGCTAACTCTGTTCTTGCCCCTTCCACCAGACCTGTTCCATCACTGTGGGGGGGGGTTCACTGACCTCCTCATCTTGGAGTCTGTGGGTCTGCACGCCCACTGCCCCCCTTAGTGGTTTAAATTAAGTGTAGTTACCACCTACCAGCATTACCACCCGTGGTCACCCAGGCGGCAGCATTGCTGTGGAGGATGCCCCCCCCCGAGGAGGCAAGTGTCTGCTGGGACACTCAAGCCTCCTCCCCCCGGCTAGTCCCCGACAATTCGAGCCCATTCCTGAACTCAGGTCACCGGTGTCGGGAGCACTAGCACTACCACACACTGGACTTGGTGTTCAATCTGGGGATGGAGGTATCTGATGTGGAGGTGGAGCCAGTCAGATGGTCTGACCTTCACGCCCTGAGGTTTAGATTTGCGGCTCTCCGAAATAGGCCTGCCCCTAGGGAGTTAGTAAAGTTCTGTCTTTTAAGAGGGGTTAGGACTTCTCGGATTTTCCAAGGGATAGCATGGATCCAGGGCCTTTGATTCTAGCCTATAATGGGACTGTAACTGAGGCCCTGGATGCCATTGCACCAATTTGTGTTCGTCCCCGTACTCTTCGCTTAGGGGCTCCCTGGTTTGATGAGTGGAAGAGGAAGGGATGAAGATTGGAAAGACACTGGCGGAAAACTCAACTGGGGGTGGATAGACTTGAATTGTTAGAACATTATAAATGCGACCAATCAGCAATTTCCCATAAGAAGGCAGAGTTCCTGTCCAGGGAAATTGCTGCAGTGAGGAATAGACCATTCCAGCTCTTCCGGACTGTGGACAGACTGTGCAATCCAGTCTGTCTCCAGACTGGTAGAGCGTTATCACAGGTACAGTGTGAGGAGTTTGCGAAATTCTTCGCTGACAAGGTATCCACCATCAGGGATGAGATCCGCCAGTGTTCTTCTATTGGACATTGCACTGATCAATCGGGTGGTACTAATGCCCAGTTGTACTGGTCTACTTTTAGACGACCAGCAGTAATAGATATAGTGAGGATCATCCAGACTCTGCGACCTACCTACTGTAAGTTGGACCCAGGCCCTACTCACCTGGTGGTGGGGTGTGTAGATGTTATCAGCCCAGTCCTGGCTGGGATAGTGGTGGTGTAATTAGAGAGAGGGATCTTTCTGGATCCCTTAAAGGAGGTGGTAGTATGCCCCCTGTTGAAAAAGCCCTCTCTTGACCCCGACTGCCCAGCAAATTACAGACCAGTCTCTAACCTTCCCTTTGTAGGGAAGGTTATTGAGAAAGTGGTCGCTTTGCAACTGGAGGATCATTTTTCCAATCACAGTATCTATGACTCTCTCCAATCCGGCTTCAGAAAAAGGCATAGTACAGAGATGGCTCTTGTTTGGGTACCGAATGATCTCCTGATGGCAAGAGATCGGAGAACCCATTCCATCTTGGTTCTCCTGGATCTCTCAGCAGCATTTGACACTGTGGATCATGGGGTATTGCTCGACCGCCTGCGGTTTTTCTGTGGTGTGTGGGGAGCAGTTCACAGTTGGTTTCGATCTTTTCTGGCAGGCAGATCTCAGAGAGTGTGTCTGGAATTTACACTTCGGCCCCTCATTGGCTGCCCTGTGGAGCACCGCAAGGGTCAGTGCTGTCCCCTATGTTATTCGCGGTGTATATGCTTCCATTGGGGGACATTATAAGATGGTATGGGCTGAGTTTTCATTGTTATGCTGATGATTCTCAGCTCTACCTGTCTTTTATGGCTGAGTAGGAGTCTGATTCCATCACGATGTTTAATAATTGCCTCCTGGAGATTCACGATTGGATGAGTGCTAGTTGGCTTAGGTTGAATTCAGGGAAAACTGAGGTGTTGCTTGTCGACCCTGGAGGATGATAGAGGCTTGGACTGATAAACCCTCAGGTTTATATCTTGGGGGGGGGGCCCGCTTCTTGCCGCTGGCCAAGTGCGTAACCTAGGCGTGATTTTTGACGAAGGCCTGACTATAAGATGCAGATGTCGGCTGTAGTCAAATCTGCCTTTTTTCATCTGAGGAAGATTGCCCAGGTGAAACACTTGATTCCACCGAAAGATCTTCCAATCTTGGTCCACGCCTTTGTTACCAGCCGTTTTGATTACTGCAATGCCCTCTATCTAGGGCTGCCATTCGAGGATATCTGCCGCTTGTAGCTTGTGCAGAAGGCGACGGCCAGGTTGTTGATGGGAGTTTCAAGATCTAGCCATATGACACCTGTGCTGCGTGATTTGCACTGGCTGCCAATACAGTGGCGGATCACCTTCAAGGTCGCATTATTGACCTTTAAAGCCCTACATGATTTGGGACCTCACTATCTGAAAGAACTCTTGGTGCCTTGCTGTCCTGCCCATTCTCTTCGCTCCTCTGACGAGGTATTGCTAGAGATTCCCAGGGTACGTCTAAAGATGTCTGGAGGTAGATCTTTTGCCTATATGGTACCAACCATGTGGAATTCTCTACTTTGTCAGATACGAGATTGCCTGACTGTTGAAAGTTTTAAAAAACAACTAAAGACTTTCCTTTTTGCCCTAGCATTTGCTGGAACATAATAAGTGAATGTACCATATGAATGTTGGATTTATTTTTGTGAAATGTGTTTTTAAGTGATTTGAATTATTGTAAAAGCACCCTGAGCTTGGGAAGGGCGCTTGATATAAATAACATTTTACTTACTTACTTACCACTGAACCAACAGGCTGGCTTCATGTTGATTATTACTGCTGATGATGACTCATTTCTTGGTGGAGTATCCTTTGGGGTTCCATTTGTGTAATCTCCCATTGCAAACTGGTGTGAGCATACAGGGCATACTGTAAGTAAATGTTAGTATTTAGCAAGTAACGTTAATGCTTCAAATGCCTTGCCTTTGTGTCCCATGTTATGACTTAGAAGGAAACAGAGTTAAACCATTGATGGACTTGCTAATTCAAACTGCAAAGGATTGAATATTTCATTGGCAAGCATTTAATCTAGTCAAGGAGGGAGGATATATGCCTGGATAACCAAACTGACTCTCGCCACAGATTAAGGTAGTCAGACAAAAGGATCCTAAGGATGACAGGGGGTAAAGCTAGGAGATTCTCAGGGGGAAGGGATAGGATAGGAACAAAGGGGGGCCAAGCCATCAAAGCATGGAGGGCCATATGTACAAATACCGGTAGTCTGGGTAATAAGATTCCTGACCTAATGGCCTTAATGGCAGAGGGAGACCTGGATATTGTGGCAGTTATGGAACATGGGAAGCCATGACTGGGATATTAATATACCGGGGTACACAGTCTACAGGAAAGACAGGGAGGGCAAAAAGGGAGGAGGGATAACTATCTACATCAGAGAGGGGATCAAAGCAATGGAGATAAAGGGAAAACAGGGAGGAGAGGAGGCACTGTGGGTCACCCTGGAGACAAGAAATGGCACAACTATCCACACAGGGGCTATCTACAGACCCCCAGCACAGGGTGACAAAACAGATAGGGTAATGGTGGAAAACATACTTCAAATGGCAGAGAAAGGGGAAGTGTTGGTGGTAGGGGATGCAAATATGCCAGATATTGACTGGAACATCTATGCTGCAGCCACATCCAGGGGCAAAGACATCTTGGATGCCCTGCAGGGGGCATGCCTCAGACAGCTAGTGATGGAACCCACCCATGAGGGGGTGATATTGGACCTTGTTCTCATAAATGGAGACAAAATAACAGACATATCAGTAGGCAGCCATCTAGGGTCCACGATCACCATACAATATGATTCAAGGTAAACACAGTAGAAGAGACAAACCACACAAATGCAAGGGTCCTAGACTTCAGAAGGGCCAGCTTTGTAAAAATTGGGGAATGCCTCAAGAAAGCACTGACAAAGGGTGAAGGAAGAGGGTAGAAGAGCAGTAGGAGAACCTCAAGAGAGCCATAATAGAGGCAACAAGCCTTTGTGTGAAGCAAGTTAACAAAGCAAAAAAAAAGAAAAAAAAACATGATTTTCTAAAGAAGGGGCAGGGAAATTAGAGAGAAAAAGCTGGCATTCAAAAAGTATAAAGAAACACAGAAAGAGGAAGACAGGGAAATGTATCAGACAAAGCAGAGGGAGGTGGGGAAAGCAATCAGAAGCACAAAGGCACAAAGAGAGGAAAGGATAGCCCAGACAGTTTTGAAGGAGGAAGAGAAACCTCTTCAGGCACATTAGGAAAGAAAAAAGACCTGGGGTGGATAGTGAGGCTAAGTAAAGGGGGGATGGGTGGAGGGGGCCAGAAAACTGACTTCCTGAACAAATACTTCTGCTCAGTAATCATTAATGGAAGAGAAGGGGGAAGGTCCAAAATTAGTCAGTAGTAACACACAGGGAAGGGCATTGGACACCAGTCCATTCACGGAAGAGAAAGTGTTAAACAAACTCTTGAAACTGAAAGTGGAAAAGGCAATGGAGCCAGAAGGGATTCATCCCAGAATACTAAAAGAGCTCAGAGAGGTGCTAGTGACACCACTGACCATCCTGTTCAACAAATCGCTGGAGGAGGCAGTGGTGTCAGAGGATTGGAAGAGGGCAAATATGGTACCCCTTCCCTAAATTGGGAGCAAGGTAGAAATGGGAATCTATAGACCGGTCAGTTTGACCACAATGGTAGGGAAGATGATGGCATTGGTGTTAAAGGAAAGGACTGTAGAATATCTAGAGGCCAGCGGGGCACAAGACCCAATGCAATATGGTTTCACAGCAGGAAGGTCTTGTCAAACTAATCTGATAGATTTCTTTGACTGGGAGACAAGGGTAGTAGATCAGGGAGATGCGGCGGACATGGCTTACCTTGATTTTAGCAAAGCATTTGACACAGTCCAGCACAAGAGGTTAGTAAACAAGTTGGGCAATCTGGGAGTGTGTCCCAAGATGGTAAACTGGGTCAGAAACTGGCTTAGCAATAGGACACAGAGGGTGGTGGTAAATGGGCTTCAATGTGAAGAGAGGGGGTAACCAACAGAGTGCCAGAAGGTTCAGTCTTGGGGCCGGTCCTCTTTAAGGTTTTTATAAGCGACATTGTGGAAAGACTAGAAGAAAGGGTATGTCTCTTTGCAGATGTCACTAAGATCTACAATAGGGTTGATACTCTCGGGGGGGATGGAGAAAATGAGAAGGGGCTTAGGCAAGTTGGAGGAGTGCTCAAGAGTGTGTCAGCTCAGATTCAATGCAAAGAAGTGCAAAATCATGCACTTGGGGAACAAAAACCCAAGGGAGGAATACAAGAGGGGGGGTACTAGCAACAATCAAACTGGAAAGGGACCTGGGAGTAGTTATAATGAATGACCTAAAGGTAACCAAACAATGTGAGAAGGCAGTGAGGAGAGCCGGTGGGATGCTGGGCTGCATAATTAGAGGTATCACCGGTAGGAAACAGGAGGTGGTATTGCCTCTGTACCGACAGTTGGTGAGATCTCATCTGGAGTATTGTGTACAGTTCTGGGAACCTCATCTCCAAAAGGACATAGACAGGGTAGAGGCAGTCCAGAGAAGGGCAATGAAAATGGTGCAGGGACTACACCAGAAACCATATGAGGAGAGACTGAGGGAACTCAGTATGTGTACCCTGGAGGAAAGAAGGGAGAGGATGGATATGATAGAGGCTTTCAAGTACCTCAAGGGGATTAACAAAGTACAGGAGTGCAGCATCTTTCAGAAAAGGAGATATGCAAGAACAAGGAGACACAATATTAGGCTAAAGGGGGAAGACTCAGGGGCAAGGTGAGGAAGTTTTTTTTTACGGAAAGGGTGGTAGATACATGGAACAACCTCCCTGAGGAGGTCGTAGGGGCAAAAATGATAGGTGAATTCAAGAATGCATAGGACAAACAGAAGGCAACCCTAGTGGCAGGAAGAAGAAGGTAAGCTACAGATCAAATAGGATCTGGAGTTCATTTATACAATATGTAGAGAAATGGGCTGAGGAGGTGGGCCAAGCGGTCCTTACCTGCTGTCAAATTCTATGTTTCTAAATGAAAGTTAACTGTTTAAAGTTAAATAAATGATCTCATCCCGAGTTTCCTTGCTGGAATTAGAGTACAGTGGGGTGCAAGAATGATTTCTAGTTTTTGACCAACCAAGAGGGGTCTTCACTTAGGCCTTGGAACCAAGGACTACCTGATGTCAGTGGCTGGCTACATAAATGTGCAGCTTGTTGGCACAGAAGAATACACTGATAGAGAGACTAAAGAAAAAAATTGATAATGGTTTCCCTTTGAAGCGGCACAGGTAGCATGGCCAAAGCTGTTCCACCGGTAGCCCATCAATACTGCGACTGCCAAACGGCAACCCATGACAACCGTGAGGGAATCACAGTGTGAACACCTTTGCGTGACCAACAGTTCCCCCATCTCCAAGTGATGCCCTCCCCAAAGTAGCTTCTGAACCTGGTCGCATTGCTGGTTTGGCACCCTTGTCATGAATCACTGTTCCGCATTCGCAGTTTTGACATGGAACTGTTACACTGGGGTGGCGCAGAGACATATAGGAAACACCCTGGTCGGCATGCCTACAGGGTGTGAGGAAAAGACAGATCCAGAGAAAGTACAATATCCCAGAGGCATCTCCCAGCGAGAAAGTTCCCTCTGAAGTACTAGCTACTGGAGTGCAAGTTTTTGCTGCAACTTGGTTACGACAGGAAGAACTGGGAGGGAGCTGGGATGGTAGTTCCTGGGGAAAAGGAGTCTCCCAATTTCTAGAGGAGGAAGATGCTAACCGGTCTTCAGGTCTGGAGACAGTCCTGAGCTGGAAGAGAGGCTTAGGAGGCAGGTTGTAGGTGCAGCCGTAGCAGGAGTTGCAAGGAAAAGAAGTTTGAGGTAGACCGTCTGGGCTGTGTCCTTTTACAGGGTTGAAAGCATTTAGGGCTACAAGGGTGGTCCCACTAGAGACCCAGAGAAGGTGGATGTGGCAAAGGGAGGAAGAAGAGGGGTGGAGGAGAGGCAAAAGCAGGAGGAGGGAGACAGCACAAGAGGTGGAGAACTGGTTGAAAGCATTAGCAACCTCTAGAACATCAGAGAAAGGTGAGTTACCCAGTCTGAGAACAGCGGATGAATTCTGGGTTGCGTGGGTTTGAGATGGAGTAGATAACCTTCCAGAACTAATTAGGGGATTTAAGGTTGTTCTGTAGGATGGTGGTAAAGTACTGTGACTTGGCCTCCCTGGTGGCCTTGGTGCTGGTATTATGGAGGTGTTCTTATCTTCAGAAGTCCTGGGGAGAGCACAAAGCCTTGTGGAGATACCAGGGACATCCATGGACTTTGAACAGGTCAGTGAGCTCTGGGGTGATCCAGGGAAGGTGGGACACATGGACAGAAGACCTCTGGATGGGTGGGTATTTGTCCCAGAATTTAGCTGAGAAATAGGCCAGAACTTCTATGCTAATGGATACAGAGAGGGGTGACCAGCTGGTGTAGTGAAAATATCATGAAGCAGCATGGAGAGGTCTAGGAACTTGAATGACCTTGCCCTTGGTCCTTTTCAGCTGCAGTTTATTAGAAGTGGTGCTTAAGCTTACTTTTAAAGTACAATCCCTTGATCCTAACCTTATTAGGGGGAGGGTAAAAGGGGTTGACTGTCTGTCACAGAGCTCACCCCCCCAGGTAACCTGTAATATTACAAGTGGAGTGTTGGGTGGGATAGGAGCAACTAGAATGAAATTATTAGGTTCTCCTACCAGCTTGGCTGGGGGCACTGCCAATATACCTTAGTTGCAGAATCCTGGTTTGGAAGCCAGAGGACAACAAGTTGTCTGGTTTGGAAAACATGAGGCTGCAGTACAAGAGGGTGTTCAACAGATAGAAAGGCACCAGATACCTCTCATAGCCCCATTGTAATTAACTCCTCTGTGGTATTCAGCCAGGGCATTCTCATTAAGGACATTTATGATTCACAAAGCTTAAATATTAACAGGAGAGAGTTGTTTTTCGTGATTGCGAATTCTACTGCTGATGATACTGTTTTAGTAAGTTGCACATTTGGTTTATAGGGCAAATGTGATTTTAGAATGCTGTTACAGACAGTTCTGAGCAACATAGGCAGTGTCCATGTAAAACCTAGGTGCAAATCCCACCCAAATGCTATCCAGATTTAGGTCCACATGGTGCAGAGAAAATAAAAAGACATATTTTTTTCCAAGCGGATGCTTAGTTTGTATATTGCCAGTGTCAGTGGCTCAGCAGGTGGCACACTTGCCTCTAAGGCTGGGAGATCAGAAGGCTGTGGGTTCCATCCCCACACCAGGCACTTACTGACACTGCAGTGCAGCATGGGGTGGGGGAGGGGGGTGCTGCACTCCTGAGGTGCTGTCTTTTGGATGAGATGTTAAACTGAGGTCCCATCTGCCTGTTCTGGTGATAGTTCAGGTGGATGTTAAAGATCCATGGCACTTCTCAAAAAGTAGGGGACCCCCCCCCAAAAAAAAACTACCACCAACAGCTTAATCTGGTTCAGAGTCCATTGGCATTCATCACGCTCCACTGTTTCTTCTCCAACAACCGCCTCCGGGAGTCTGTTCCACTTATCCACCACTCTCTCTGTGAAACAGTACTTCCTAATGTTACCCCTGAACTGCCCCCCTCCACCTGCAGGCCATGCCCTCTCATCCTCTGATCACCCTTCATCTGGAAGATGCTTTCCACTAGTACCCTGTTTATACCCTTAAGGTACTTGCATGCTTCGATCATGTCCCCCGTCTCCCTCCTCTGTTCCAGGGAGTATAAGTTTAGATCTCTTAACCTTTCCTTATAGGAAAGGTGGCTCAACCATTTTACCATCTTCGTTGCTTTCCTCTTAACTCGCTCCAGCCTCCCTACATCCTTTTTGAGATATGGCCTCCAGAACTGGACTCCGTATTCCAAATGTGGTCTAACCAGATGGGTGTACACGGGTAATATGACCTCCCTATTTCTACTGGTGATCCCCCTTCCGATGCATCCCAGCATTCCACTCCCCCTAGCCACTGCTCTCCTGCACTGCCTTTCCACCTGCTGGTCACAAGATATAGTGAAGCCCAGGTCCCTTTCTTGTTCCGTTACCTCCAGATCTCTGCCCACCATGCAGTACCCTGCCCTCCGCTTCCTGTAGCAAAGATGCATGATTTTACACTTTCTAGTGTTGAATGCACAGAGTCAAAAGCCTGCCTGAAATCCAGATAAACCACATCTACCGCCCTTCCCTGATCCAGTTCCTTTGTGACCACGTCACAAAACTCTATCAAATTTGTTTGACAGGATCTGCCCCTTGTAAAACCATGTTGCCTTGGATCCATCAGGCTGCTTTCCTCGAGGTAGCTGGTGATCCTGCCTTTTATTAGTTTTTCTATGAGCTTGCTAACCACCGATATCAAGCTCAGGGGCCTGTAACTTCCCACTTCCTCCCTCCCTTCCCCCCTTATGCAGTGGGACCACATTTGCCTGCCTCCAGTCTTCTGACACCACCCCAGTCTCCAAGGACTGATTGAAGAGTGCAGTCAATGGCACTGCCAGTATCTCCTTTAGTTCCCTTAACACCCGTGGGTGCACCTCATCCGGCCCCATTGCCTTGTCCACCTTCATGCAGCCTAGTTCTCCCAAAATTTCCTCCATGAGGAATGGCCTCATATCCACTTGAACAACAGCTACATCTGCCCAACATCAGTACTAGAATAACCCAAGTTATACCACACTATATACATCAAGTGTGGCTTTTAGAATTGTTTTGCCCATGACAGCAGCAGTTTAATAACAGGTAATGCAAGTTTGTGCTAAGGCAACACTGTCAGGAGGCAAAACCCCATGCTTGGATGTCTGATTCAAAACATGTTCATCATTTAAAACTGCTAGTGCAGCACTACTACTGAAAATGCCAACTGTTTTTGAGCACCCCTCTCGTGCTCTTTCTCAAGGTGTGAATTAGTGTCAGCTGTCTCCATGTATGTAGTGAACTCTTAAAAGCACATAACATTATTTTTTTTTTAAACTCCACTTTATTTAGCAGTCTATTACCACAGTTAATAACATCTTACATTGTTATGTAATACATTGAGTGATATGTTCCCAAACTCTATAATATCAGTACATAGAAATGATTTCCATACATATCTACAGAACCATGGTAGACTACACCTGTGAAAGCTGGAATTGCAGATTCAAAGAACAGCTGATGTGGCCCACATCGAGGCCACTGAATTTATCTGAAACCTAATAGTCTCTACTGCTAAAAGCATTTTGCCAGCTATCAGGTCAAAGAATAAGATCCTAAAAGTGGTCTGGAAAAAAATAGAAAAACATTAACAAGAAACTAAGGAGCAACACAGTGCTGCAACTTTTGGCTGCATGCAGTGTTCCACTCTCCTCCTCAGACTTCAGGATTAGGTAAACTCATTGTATCTCCATATAGAATTGGTACAATTTTCTATCTTGTCAGCCAGCACTAGGATCCCAGATAAAACAAGCAAGAAAGAGCAGGAGGTGCCCGAGGCAGCTCATGGCAGCAAGTAAATTTCTAGCGACCCTGTCCCAGTAGCCATGATTCCCACCCCTGCCACTTTACTGCATGTTGACCCTGACTAAGTCTCAGCTTGGCTGTGAGGGCCTCCATAGACACCACCTCCCTCACCCTCCTGATCCAGTCCTGTACCGAAGGTGGTTCTGGCTTAAGCCAGAATGCTGTAATACATTTTAGGCCCACAGCTAAAAGAGATCAGTCCTATTTTACAAGAGTCTTCCCTTAGATGTACCATCATGAGAATCCGTAAAATCCATTCTTCAAATTGAAGTGGTATCAAGAGTCACATTATGCCCTTTAGGGCTGATTGTAGCCCTTTCCCGAATGTGGATAGCAAGGGGCAGTCCTAAAAAATGTGCCAATGGTCCCCCCTTCCCCCACATCTCCTCCAACAGGCAGAGGAGCCTGTGCCATCATAATCCCTGGAGATGGTAGGAACGCAGAAGTACCTTATTAAAATTTTCCAAAAGAATTCTCTCCATGCAGAAGCTAAGGTAACTTTCCATCCAAACTTTAACCTGTATTCCCAGTCAGATTCACTAATCTATTTATTCGCCTCCCTTTCCCAAGCAGATTTTTGCTTATCAAGTGAGTCCTGTCTGGATTGTAAAAGCAACTGGCACATGCCAGTTATGGGTCTGATCTTTCAGCTATCATCACCATACCATATAGAACATTTTCCCAAAGGGAATAGGGCCTTGTAAGGTGGAACAGATGATCGGATGAGTGAATGAAGTGGTGAACCTACATATATCTAAGAAATTCAGGATTCTTCCAGTTAAATTTACCTTTTGCTCTCTGGAAAGATATGCATCTTCCATTTTCAATAAACTGACTGAATCTGGTGATTCCCTGGGTCTCCCGTCTGGTATATCCCTGGTCCAGGGTGGGGGAAAAAACTTTGACTCATGCCTGATTAATGATAGGGGACCCACTCCCTCAGGGGTGCCAGTCATCTTTCTCACCCTCGACAGGATGTTCAGTCCATGTCTCACCCACCAGTTGTTGATCTGCTTGACATAGCCTGCCTCTACAGAGGTGAGGGTGAGGATGAACAGAAGAGCTAACCCTGCCAACTTATTTTCCATCTCATACCACCCCGCCGAGTCTCTCTGTTTAGCCCATGATAACACTGGGTTCATGTATGCTGCAAGATAGTATAGGTGAAAATCAGGCAGGGCAAGGCCCCCTCTCTCTCTTGATAAATGCAAGAGGTGTTTGGCTACTCTGGGTTTTTTGTTTGAATCATTGTGAAAAGTCTGTTCCAAAATGAGGGCTGGAGTCTCAGTGGTAGGCATTGAAACAGAAAAAGGAGACGGGGTAATATATTCGTTTTCACAACCACAATCTTGCCTATCAAAGATAACGGGAGGAGCCGCCACCTGGCCAGATCTTTTTCAACTTTCTCCCACCGTCTCCCATAATTAATATGAAACAACCTGGATAGATCTATAGATATCTGTATCCCCAAATATCTGAGTTGGTTCCTTGGTGCCCACCAAAAAGGAAACTCCTCTCTAAATCTCTGTGATACCATCCCACTCAAGATCAGGGCCTCAGATCTAGAGAAGTGTATTTTGTATTCTGAAATCTCTCCAAAAAGAATGCAACAGGTTGCACAGCACTGGCACAGTGGTTTCTGGATAGGATAAAAAAAAGATAGAGTAATCTGCACATAATGACAGTTTTTGCTCGGTAACTCCCGCCGTGATCCCCTGAATCTCCAGACTCTGTCTCACCTAGAATGCTAACAGCTCTAGTGACAAGGCAAACAGAAGAGGGGAGAGGGGGCAACCCTGCCTGCTTCCTCGGGACAGGGGGAAAAACCCTGAATTGATTCCATTTACTCTTACTAAAACTTTAGGATTCTTATAAACTTGTGATATAATTTGCCTAAATTTAGGGCCAAATTTCATTTTTTTCTAGGGATGCTTTTAGAAAATGCCAATTAACCCTATCAGATGCTTTTTCTGCATCCATGGAGATTACCAATTGAAGCTGTTTCCTGCCCTCCTGAGATGAAATTCTGTTAAGGAGTCTCCTTATATTATCAGGCAAGAATCTACCTGAAATAAAGCCTGTTTGGTCCTCATGGACCACTGAGGCAATACATTTCTGTACTCTAGTTGCTAATATTCCTGTGAACAGCTTCAGATCCACGTTGAGTAAGGATATTGGCCGATAAGACTCACATTCCAAGGGATCATTCCTCTCTTTGTATAAAATAGAAATATGTGCCAGTGCCATGAATCTGGGATCCCCCCAAACTCCTGGAATACCTGCAGCAAGAGAGGAGCCAGGAGGTCTGCAAATGTTTTAAAAAATTCAGAGGGAAAGCTGTCCGGGCCCTGGGATTTCCCAATTTTCAGAGAAGATATCTGGGTTGACAGCTCTTGTAGTATTATTCCCATATCTAGTTGGTCAGCTTCCAATTGTGAAAGTTGCCTCACATTCAAATCTTGAAAAAAGGTAGAAACTGTGGTGTCAAATGCAGGAGTAGCGTCTGCCGAGTATAAGGTTTCGTAATACTCTACAAACAATTTAGTGACCAACTCCAGATGGTTCACTGTCAGAGTCCTGTTTGAGGGATCTCTAAGTTGCAGGACTGTCCTGTTAAGTTGTTGCTGTCTCATAGTAGCAGTTAATAGTTTCCTGCCCCTGTTGCCTATTTCATAGTAGTTCTGTCTAACCCACCTGTGCATTGGCTCTATCTGGGAGGTAAGGAAAGCGTCAAGGGCTACTCTTCTGTTATGGAGTTCTTTCTGCAATGAAGTGTTAAGGGATATTTAATGTTGGAATTGAAGGTCTGCTATTTCTGCCTCCAACTCCAATTTCCTCTGTTTCCTAAGTCTTTTCTCTCCCGCTGCATATTTTATGATGGTCCTCCTGAGGACAGATTTAACAGCGTCCCAATGGACTGCACGAGTAGTCTGTCCCTCTGGATTATCCTGTAGATAATCTTGGATAGTGGAAGTAATCTGGTCTCTGAATTCCTGATTAATTAACAAGCCCACATTAAGTCTCCAATGGGAGTTATGGGTTGATGAGGATAATTCTAATTTTAGTTTTAATAGGGCATGATCTGAGAGGGTGCGTGAAAGAATTTGACAGGCAGTTACCATATGCAACCATTCCTGAGGGAGAAAAAAAAAATGTATTCTTGTGTAACATCTGTGGCGATCAAAAAAGTGTGAATAATCTCTCTGTTGTCTGTGGGTGTCTCTCCAGGCATCAGATAACCTTAATGTTTGACATGCATGCGTAACTCCCCCAATACCCAGGGTTACAAGAATCCTAATTAGATCTAGTGGCAGGCAGAGAAGGTAGCTTGTGAAATTCCATTTAAATGGATTTCACACTGTCTCACTCTGATCTCAGTCTCAGCTGAGACTGAGGGATGACATCATATAGAATTCTCACATCAGCATAAGCCACATTGGACTGTTGCAATTGTGAGTTAGATTGAACATTGGGAGGTTCTGAAGTCAGTCAAGAGTAGAGTGTTGCAGAGGGAGGAGGTGTGCTGCATCTGCAGGCCCTCAGAGCCCTCAGCTCTATCACAGAGCTACAGTTTTGTTTTTGGTGTGTTCTCACCATAAGAGGAACACAAAAGTCCTGAATTGAAGTGGTAGAGACTGCACCAGTGGCGGCTCTGCACCAGGGCCCGCCAGGGCACGTGCCCCGGTAAAAAAATGCTGTGCCCCAGTTGGTGCCCCATATGGTGCAGAGCTTCCCCCATAGTAACAATATATCAGTGCCCTGGCTGCCATCAGTTGTGCCCCAGCTGTGCCCTGGTAACCATTTGTGGCTAGAGCCGCTACTGGACCGCTCCCCAGTTGGTTCAGGGCCCCATCCCTGCGGAGATGGGGGAAGCCAACAGCCAGCTTCCAGGGGCAATCCCCTGGCCCAGCTAGAGAGAGAAAGAAGCTGCCTTGAAGATTTGTGCTGAGGCACCAAGAATTTGTTTGGGTTTCCTGTGACAGAAGCCTGTGGGGCACCTGCAATCAGGGGTGAGTCTGCTCTGATAAAAGGCCTATGTTTCCCCAGAAACTTTGTGCTTTAAGTATCTGCTACTGTGGGTCAGAAAAGGACAGCCAAGTCCAGTGCTTAAGGAGTGCGGGATTTGGACATCTTTAATCAGTGGGGGTCTACAGGGATGGACATAGCCACTTAACAAGTATGCCTCAAGTCTGCACTGAAGTTTCAGAGACCGTAGATTGAATGTGAAATACATTTAAAGTGATAATCTACAAGTCAGAGTTTTCAGAAGAAGAGGTGTTAGATTCCAAAGAAATGGCAGGGTATGAATTATGGGAGCAAGAGGTGGGAGACCCCCATCAGTAGTAATCAAATTCACCTCTACGGGTTTGCTTTGGGACAACTGTTGCTCTCTTTCGGGTACTTGGTTAGTGCTCAAAGAAAGTACACAGATGTGGGATTGTTGAGAAGATTCCCTTTATGGAGCTTGTATGTGCTCATGGGTGGTTTAGAGAGCCACCGAGAAATGTTCCATGCCATGTGGAAAGTGGTCCGAGTGCTGACCGGATGTGCCATGCAGAGAAGTAGTCCAAGGCTGGTCAGATGCGCCAGTCCAGAGAATTCCAGAGAAGAGTACAAGTTCAGGCTGAGTGCCCAGAGTGTTTCTAAACTTGAGGGTTTCAGTGCGTAAAGAAGGATATGTTCTGATCTCCATAATTCTGCATTACCAGGAGTGTTGCCCCATTGGGGTCCATCTATGCTTTGTTATTCTGTTGGTTGTGAATAAAAGCCACACTCTAGAATACCACTCCTGGTTTGGACATTACAGTTATTGTTTCCTATGTTCGGAGTTACTTGGGTGCCCCTGACTAGAAGTCAAACCTAGCCAAAATGCTGAGCAACAGTTTTCTCCCCGAACCCAGGTCCCAGGTAGGGGGTTACATAATGGAGTCACCGCACAGCACTAATAACACAAAAAATACCACCAACCTGACCCCTGGGGTTACACATGCAGTAGAGTCCATCCGGCCCTGCCCAATTTAGTGAACTGTCCCTCTCCCCTTCTGTCGAAAGAAGGAGATAGAATGGTGTTGAAGACTCCTCCGATCATGCAGAGTTGGTCTATCACTTTTGAAATGTCTATGACTAATTTCTGGAAAAAAAGAGCAGCTTCCTTGTCCTCATTAGGGGCATAAATATTGTCTATGGTGCAGGGGTAACCCTGGTATGTTGCCTGAATTATCACATATCTTCCTTCCAGATCTGTTTGGACTGAACCTACTTTTATGGGACAGACCTTATGAATTAAGATGGCTGTCCCTTTGCGGTGAGGAAGCCTATACCTCCCCTACCCACCTATGAACTAATTTTTTATGTTCATCCTCTGAAAGATGAGTCTCCTGCAGTAGAGCAGCATGAACACCCATCCACCCTAAATCTTGCAAAAATCGAGATCTTTTGACTGGGTTATTAATACCCTATACATTATAAGACGCTATACTTAATTCACCCATTGTTGTGTGACAGACCAACCTGCTTCTGTGCAGTACCAAGAACACTTAGAAACCAGTATCCTCCATTGAGGGAGTCTGGGAGTATAGATTGAGAGGTAACCCATGCAGCCAACATTGTGAAGGAGGTTGAAAACTGAGACCTCTCCTCTACCAACAGATAGTCAGTTAACCAACATTTAACCACGGACCAAAAAAAAACAAACGGAGGGTATTATTGAGGGGGCCCTCTGCTCCTAAATGATGCTTCAAGGGTGCCACAGTGATCCCATCATACTCTTGGTGACATATAATGATGGGTGGTAGGAGGTTAGACTCCCCCTACCTTGGCGCCTTTCAGACCCGTGAAGGTCAGATGGCTGCCGTTGTGGTGTTACCTGTGCCATGTAGTGTCCCCCCCCGAGAATTATCTTGATATTGGCCCCAACATTGAGGAACTCTATTAGGAGCCCCCCCAGATTCTCCCTGTGAAAATATTCATTTCAGTCATACATTGCACTATGAACAGGGTGAGAATCGCACCATTTTAAACCAGCTTTTTTTTTTTAAAGCCCAAGCAAGTTCCAAGGAGTCTCCTTCCCAACTCCTGTTTGCAAGTAATAACAGTTACCATCCAACAGCAAATATCTCTGACAGTCACAGATATCCCATCAGGTAGAAGGGTTATGGTCAGACTGCTCACTTTCCTCTCCAGAATCGCTTGCCCTGATCATTGTCTGAATGAGTTTGCAATGCATTAAACGAGGCCCTTCAGACTGTTCTTGTTTGAATGGGCTAGTTTCTGCATCTCCAACCAGTGACTCTTGTCTGGGCCTACGCTTCAGCCTGTATTTTTCCCTCTGTGGCCCTACCCACTCCCCGTCTGGTGCCAGCGTTGCTTTTCTAGATTCCTTAAAAGTGAGGGGTTAATCAACTCATTGACTTAAATGCCAAGGGTGGTCAGAAATCTTTTAGCCTCAGGGACCGTCTCAAATAACTGCACCCCTCTGTCTGACTGAATGTGAAGTTTTGCAGGAAAGTTCACGCATGCTCTCAGACCCTTGCCTCGGAGAGCTTATATCACTGGAAACCAGATTTTCCTTCTGGCCATGGTGGAGGGGGCATAGTTAGGTTCAATAAAGAGCTTTACATTCCCAAAGATTATCTCTCTCTCATGGACCAGGCTTTTCGAAGGATCATCTCTTTGGTGCAAAAGTCAAGAAAAGCCACAATGAGAGAGCGGGGTCTGGCTTTAGGGTCTTTTGAGGGTGCTATCAAGGCCCAGTGAGCCCTTATAATATTCAGTACTAGGTCTTTATCAAGGCTAAGTACCTCTTTCAGCAGGCTTTCTGGGAATTCGGCTGTGTTCCCAGTTTCTGTTTGCTCTGGGATGCCATGTATTCTGATATTTGTCTGACGAGATCCATTGTCAAGGTCTTCAATCTTGTTCAGAAGAAATTGTGACCTATCGTGCAACTGTAGGATTGCACCATTGTGGAAATCAGAGGTATTAGAGTGTTGAGTTATATGTTCTTCTACTGATTGCAGCTGTTTTTCTTGCTGATCCAGCTTCGATTTGTTATCAGCCACCTCCCCTTTGATCACATCTAGGGTGTGAGTCATTCGCCGAAGTTCACGGCATAACTGCCTGGAAGTGATAGTGATGTCTTCCTTATCCTCCTCAGACCCACTGTCATACTCCAGCTCCGCAGTCTCTGGCAGTCTGGTCGCTAGTGGCTCCTTGCTATGTCCCTTTGGGTGCAAGTTTAATTTCTGTTGTTTTAACCCACTCCCCATGCCCGGTCTCGCCTTGTTTCTGGTCGCCATTGGATGTAAAGATGGACAGATATTAGCCCGAATGAAAATACAGTATCGAGGTATGTGAAAATATTACTTCTATTCTCAGGGGAGCAAGAGCGAGTTGTTAGAGCCGCCACATGGCATGGTGACGTCACCAGAAGCTCAAAGTACATAACATTTTAAGTGACACAAATATCACAATTCAATTCAAGTGCAATACAACCATCCCGATTACAGAACCATATATGTGTGTGTGTGTGTATATATATATATATATATATATATATATATTATGGTAGCACGGTACTGCAACCATAGTTAGGGTTGAGGAGCCCTTTTAAGGTTAAAGGGTTAAAATTTACACCTTAATAACTTTGCGACCGTTCAACAGATTTGCCTTAAATTTGGAATGCATGATCAAGAACCATACGCCTTGGGATCTGCCAAGTTTTGTACTGGTCAGATATACAGCTATGGAGTTATTAAGCGTGATCTGCATGCGCATTTACGCTATATGGTGAATTCTTTGCTCGTGCCTACAGGTCGCACGGTTTGCATGAGTGGTCCAGAAAGTTCAGAGAACATGCGGCCAGGATGCCCAATGTGCCTTTTGAAGATTTCGTGAAAAAATATTGAATGGTTCAAAAGTTATTCAAAAAACAAGTTCCCATTATAAGTCAATGGGGAAAGTTAACAAAAAGTTCGACACTTTCGCAAATGCTCTTTTTACTGTCACAAATAGCCCTAGTATTTTAGTAAATCTGTCATTTTGTTTTCAGTTGGTGATCAGAAAAGTGCTTGACATTTAAAATTGGGACCATCTAGGGACACAATTCTTTTTGTGTTCACCTAATCAGAGCTTGAAGATGCTAGCCGTGTCTTTATTTTGGTGCTAAACACCCCAGAAATATGTTTTTCAAAGTTCTGAAAAAAGTACTTTCGCAAAGTACTGTCATGCTCACGACACTTTCGCAAATCTGTGTGAAAGCTTTCGCAAATCATGAAAGTACTTTGCAACACTATGGCCACAATGACAAGAGTTCTTTGCCACCTTGCTGCAAAAGAATGGTTAGGTCTTTGGGCCTGAAATTTGAAGGGAACACAGCCAGCATCTCACAGATGTACCTTTTGGTGGTTTGGTGAAAAAATATTGCATGGTTGCAAAGTTACGGTACTCCGAATTTGGCGTTTTTTCCCATAGACTAACATGGTGGCGTACGCCGCGGGTTTTGGGGCTCGTATCTTGAAAACGATGCGAGATACAGATTTTTCGTTGCAAGAGCAAAATCATAGCCAGGAAAATCATGATTTTTGTGAAATTAAAATTTTTTTCCTACGTCGTACGGTTGCTGAGATATTAGCAATTACTGTAAGTACTTCCAGTGCTCGTTTTCTGCTTCAATGCCCATTACAATGCATACATTCTTTGTACACACTGTGTTTCTCTACGCACCTGTTCAGCAAAAACAGAGTATGTGCTTCTGTTTCTGTTGCAGTTACTGTTTCAACTTGCGTTTCTGTCCCTGTTTATGTTTACATTCCCGTGTATGCCACCGTGTGTGTTACCCTTTGTTTTGTCATTTGCGCTTGCGTTTTCATTACTGTTACCATTTGTGTTTACACTACTGTTTCTCTATATGTTTTTGTTTGCGTCACTGTGCGAATTGCCATTTCTGTTTACGGCAGGCCTTTCATTTGCATTTCTGTTTCTCTTTCGTTTTGCATCTTCCTTGCTGTTACTGTTCACCATTTGCATTTGCAGTTCCTTTACTGTACCCGTGCACATTATGGTTTGCGTTTCCATATGCGCTTGCATTTCCTTTTGCATTTCTGTTTGCTTTGGTGTTATTGTTGCTGCTATCATTACCATTTGTGTTTACAATTGCAGTACTGTGCCCGTGCGCGTTTTGGTTTGAGTTTCCGTATGTGCTTTTGTTCCCGCTTCTGTTTCCTTTGGAGTTATTCTTCCTGTTATCTTTACCATTTGCATTTTACAATTCCGGTACCATGCCTGTCGGCGGGTTTATAAGCATGTGTGCACTTACGTTCGCATTTCTGTTTCTGTTCCCCTTCTCGTTCTTTTTGCTGTGACACTTAACATTTCCATTTTAAATACCACTGCCATCACTGTTCGCATTATCAGTTGTGTTTTCGTATGTGCTTCAATGTCCGTTTGCATCACTGTTCGCTTCGGCGTCACTTTGCACTTGCGTTTCTATTAACGTTTCCTTTATCATTTACATTTGCATTACCATGTGCACCACTGTTGGTGCTTCTGTTTGCATTGCTGTTCCTGTTACTATGTCACAAGACATCACATGGCGGAGGCGGGGCCCATACCACATTACATTCACTGTTTCTTGTCATCATTCTAAAAAGAAGGGAATTAGAGGAAAACTCCATTTAATGTATCAGTTAGGGTTGTTCCACAGTGACAAAGTGAGGAAATTTGGTGTTAGAGTTGAAACCCCTGACTCCCCACAGCCCCCCCAACCGGCATCATGGTGTGCCATGGGGTCATTGGTCCTAACTCTCACCCCATTTTTCTACATCTCAGATTCTTTACACATGTGATGAGGTGTGAGTTAGGGCCGATGACCCCATGGTGCACCACAATGCCATTTGGGGGGGTGGGCTGTGGGAGATCCAAGGGGGGGTTTCAACTCTAACACCAAATTTCATCGCTTTTGTCACTGTGAAATAACCCTAACTGATGCATTAAATGGAATTTTTTGCCTCTAATATATATATATATATACATACATATGTGTGAGTATAGCAGACAGACACTACTAATTCATTGAACTAAGTCCAATAATACTAATAACTTCTTAATCTGCAGACAAGTTACAAAATAATGCCTATTTAGATTAGATTTGTTTTTGAGATCCTCAAAGCACATAAGAATACCAGTAATTGAATGTCAAATAAAAAAGGGGACTACCTTTCAAATTAGAATAGGCATCTCCCTTTTTTATGGCTGCAGTGGGTGTAGCCCTGCAGATGTTTTGCTCTAGAAAAGGATTTCCTGCATACATTACCTTCCAAACAACATGATAGAGTGTTAAAAATAGTGTCCTTCGCTGAAGCCTCATTACTATGTTACATGTGTTTGTATGGGATCTGGAGAGCACTATTTTCCTTCTGGCTTGAAAAGTAAATTTTTCCCTTTCCTAGGTTGCAAGAACAGCCTCAGAGAGAACATCAAGGGTTTTGTCAAAGAAGCAGAAAGTAGACCTTGGGAATCCTAAAACATTCTGGTAAGTGTTGAGTTTCGATGCTCTGACACTTATAAAAATAAATGAATATGGTCTGCCAATTACAGTATATTTTGTGATACTCTACTCCCTCCACTGACACTGTAATGTTGGGGCTGGTAGCATGGCATTATTGCCTGGAGATTATAATAAGATGCTGTGAATGAGCTTTGTACATCCAGCAGATGGAGTTTGGCTCCAGCAACCTTTATTTGCATACTGTGCGACTCTGCCTTTGCACTACTTCAGTTTCCCTGATAAAAGATGTTTTAAATAAATACTGTTTTTGCTTTTAAACTTCAGCTAGCATAACAGCATGATGGAGCCTTCCTGTACAGCATCTGCCTGCATCATACCCAGATATAAAAATAAGTCTGGTGTTCACTGTAACCAGTTTAATGTTCCCCTTTCAAAAACGCTATACAAAATAATCACCTTACTTTGTCGCTTATGAATTTCTGGTATTATCTGAACTTTTTATCCTAAAATGGTGTCTTTACAATACAGAAAAATGCTGCATTCAATTTATAAAAAGAGAAAAAAACTAATCTGCTCTGCATTTTAATGCAATTGGCCAAAATTCTAACCATGTGAACAAGCATTTGCAAACATATACCAAAAGTGTCAAAATCTGACAGGAATAGAACTGTGAAAGTACTGTGAACTTATATGATGCCTTGCAATGTTTATTTTAACCAGCTGTCTCTTTTTTAACTCTTGATGCCAGCTGCTTTTACTGGTGCTATGTTTCTGAAAATGACTCATTTAAACGGTATGCTTAGATTTATATAATGTTATATAACAGGTTTAGCTTGTTTCAAACATTTATCTCCATCTCCAATAACATGCCACTCACTCTGTGCTTCTGATGTCACTCTTTTTAGTGCTGTCCAAGTTAAAGACCCAATGCAGTTAAACACAGGCTTGGAAATTAAAAATCACAGGCCACCTTAAAAGGCTTACTCAATGAAGGGTCCTGTTTTTAAATTTATGCTCTGAGCTGCAACATCTCATTTACACTGAAGTCATGCAGCTGGGAGGTTTGAAGCATGGGGGGAGGTTGAGGTACTTGCTCAGGGTCACAGTGTGAGCAAGTGGCTGTTATGGAATTTGAACCTGGGTCTCCTGGTCCTCAGGACTGTGCTGTTCCCAGTTTGACATAATGCCTTCCTCTATTTCCGATTCCCAAGCTCCTTTTTTTTGCTAAATTTATTTACCCAGGAGAACTCAGCTGAGCTTCAGCATCTCATTTTCAGTGAAGTCATGCAGCTGAGAAATCTGAAGCACTGGGAGGTCAATTTACTTGCTCAGGGTCACAGTCTGAGCAAGTGGCTGTTTTGGAATTTGAAACTGGCTCTCCCGGTCCTCAAGACTGTTCTGTTCTTATTTTGCCATATTGCCTCCCTGCTTTTCAGTTCTGCAGGCCCTCTGCTTTCAGTGTCAATGGCAGATGCTCTTAACTGTCTCAGTGAGGCCAGCAAAGTTAAGGGTATTTGTATACTCTGTGCAATATGTTATTCTTTTAATGTTACTTTTACAATATACTGCAAGAGTTAAATGTTTTGTAACTGTAGTTTGTGTTCATTTTACCATCTGCCAACTCATGGAATCTACCCCCGGTTTCATAACAGGTATAAATATATTTTAACTTAATGTCTTGTGTGAGTGATGAAGATGATGGTTACATGTTGCCCCGTGAAGTAACACCCAATTTTGCGCACTCCAGGCAGCTTGTGCTACCAATCATATGAGCTGAAAATATAGCTATACAGATATGGGTGGAATTGGTATTGCACACTTGGCAAATGTTAGTGTGCTTGATACTGAAGTGTAGTATCCTGAATAAAAAATAATAAATATAAAAATAATTAAGCTATTAAATAAACAAAACTTACTGGGCCAGATATTCAAACAATGTTTGTGCTCCAAAATTATACCAGCCAGAAAAGTTCATATATGAAGAATCAAGCTTTGTTCCACAAAAACAATATCAAAAAAGGACTCATGTGTCCCAGAATCCAAGTTCATAATACAGCAAAGACCATATAATCCATTAATTCCATGAATAACAGGACAACAGTAAAACCGGCTGGTTACTCCAAACAAGAGCAAGAACTGAGGGCCGCTTCTATGTGATGTCACCTGACGCATTTCGCACGTAGCTTTTTCAATGTATTTAGAGCAGGTGCAGGTTCTCTGTTTGTTGTCTCACAGTTACTTTTTTGAACCTAACACTGCTCACTCCTTTGTGTAGTCCTTTCCTCCCTCTTGCTGCCAGAATTCAAAGCATAGCACAGCATGCAAACCAATTGTGTGGAAATAGCCCAGGATTAGTGCAGATCAGCCATATGAAAAGGACCTGTCAGCGCACACTAACAGCAGTAGTGTGGGGCAAACCAATAATGTATGAAAGGAGCAAAGTGAGGGGTGGTGGCCTGCATACATGCGCTAAGAGATGTTCAAAGCCCTAGTGCCACGTTAGGACACATAGCACAACACCTAGCGAGGTGCTAGCTACCACCTATAAAAGGCTGGTCTTAACCCAGGGCAAAACACCTAAGAGGAGGGACCACAACAGGAAGTGGGAATGTGTGCAGTGCCAGTAGCAGTGATGTTGCCATTGATGGCAGCTGTAGTGGAGGAGGAGGAGAGGGAGCAGGCACAACATGGGCCACAACGCAGGCCAAGGAGACAGTATGCTGCAAACAGGTGGTACCGGCCCAGGGTCTCCTTTGAGACCCTGCCAGATGACCATATCACTGGCCAGTACAGGATGAACAGGGGAATGTTGAGGCAGCTATGTGAACTCCTGCATGAGCAGCTGCACCCAAACACCAGATGCAGCCATGCCATGACAGTGGAGAAGAAGGTGTCAGCAGCAATGTGCTTCCTTGCCACAGGGACGTTCCAATGACCAACGGGGGACACCATCAGGGTATTACAGTCTGCCACCTCACGCCTCCTGACCCAGTTCCTAGAGGCTTTCCTGCCACATGCTGGGGAGTTCATAGTATTCCCCAGCATGGCAGCAAAGCGCAGAGAAACAATGCAGCAGTTCCATCGAGTTGCACACCTACCATCTGTACTGGGTTTGACTGCATCTATGTCATCATCTGTGCACCACCTGGTGATGGTAGTGATGTGTACATAAACAGGAAAGGGTACCATTCCATCAACTGCCAGGTGGTGTGCAATGCGACTGGGCACATCAGCAATGTCTATGCTCAGTACCCTGGCAGTGCCCACGATGCCTTCATCTGGCACCAGTCCCAGCTGTGCCAGGCATTTGAGGAGGGCAGAATACCCAGTGGGCAACTAGTCGGTGAGTAGCAGCATACAAGGCACACACATGACAGCATGGATTGGGGCAGGCAGGGGAGGCCAGGGGTGTGGGAGGGCTACACAGGGGTGCAGGACAGCATGGCTAGACTGCAGTATGGCACTAACAGGTACACATCTCTTGACAGGGGACAGAGCCTGTCCCCTGCGACCCTGGCTGCTGACACCGGTACTCTGTTCAGCCACAGTGTCCGAGGAGATGTACAACAAAGCACATGCCAGCACAAGGAACATCATGGAGAGGGTTTTTGGCATACTGAAGATGCACTTCAGAAGCATAGACACAGCAGGCAGTGCCCTACAGTATAAGCCTCAGAAGGTATGCTGTATGTTCCTAGCCTGTTGTATGCTGCACAACATGGCAATGAACCATGGGATACAAGCACCTGAACCTGAGGGACAGGCCATCAGTGACCCAGAGCTAGCAGTCAGGGGGATAGTGGAGCAACTCGAGAGGAGGGATCCTCACATGGCCTGCAGGGCCATGAAGCACAGGGCCAACATCATCAGGACACTGTCACAGGCCAGAGGGTAAGTACATACTGCACAGCAACATGAAACAGTACAATGCTGAATTGTTTAATGTGTACAAACAACTAGAACAGTGACACCAACAATCATATAAGGAACACAACAGAGTGGAACAGAATACATGTGTGTATGTGGTGCGATGTGGAGGGTGTGCAGGTCACATGGGGGGTGGACACACAGCCATGGTATAGTGTAATTGGGGATTGCATGATGTGTGGTGGGAGTGTAAGAAGGGCAACCATGGGAGTGGAAGTGTGAGTGTGCATGGGATGGAGTGTGAGGGTGTTTGTTAGTCAGTGTGTGTGCTTGTGTGCACAGGGATGTGGGTGTGCCGATGTTGACACAGGGGGGTGATGACTGTGCAGAGGTGCAGTACGACTGTGACTATCACCACCAACTAGCACCATGCACATGTCACGCACCACATGTGCAGGTCACAGACCCCGGGGTGCTCTTGGCCAAGGGCCTGACAGAGGAATAAGGTGAGACAGACGGGGCAGCCCTCCTGCACCCCGTTGACAGGGCAGCTGAACAACCACAATGGTGCTGTGTGCCTGAAGTGATGCATTATGCATTTGAGCTGGACCCAGTGTCAGCCCTGGGGCCACAGGTTGCTCGCCTGTGGGTCCTTGTGCCATGTGCACCCTGATCAACAACACATGCTGGCAACCCCCACACACCCCACAAAGTACAGTGGTGATGTCAACCACTGCAGCTATCAGGCCAGCAAAGCCACAGTCAATTGCACCCATCATGGGGCCCAACCTGTCCTCTGCCCACTATTCAGCATGGGCAAAGCCCACTGAAATGGACTCATGCATCAGTGCCAGCTCATGCCTCAGCTCCCTCCGTAGGCCATGCAGGTCCATTCGAGCCTCCTGCTGGGATGTGACAGCAGCCTGCAGGAGTGGGCAGGCACCAAGGGCATCCTGCTGCAGGGGCGCATCCCTCTCAGTGGCAGCTGACACTGGTGCCTGCTGCACAGAAGGTTCGGGATGACGTTGCACATCCGGCATGGCCTGCTGCTGCCAACTGTTGGTGGTACGCTGTTGTACAGGATGGCCTTGGACCACAATCTGTGTGGGACACTGCATGTCCAGCGGTGTACACACGTCCCCCACACTGCCCACCACCAGCTGCACAGGGACAGCCATGCTAGCAATGCCAAACACCCCATGGCACCTGTTCCACGGCCTGTTCCCAGCCCCACCCCTGCATCCACCTACACAGGCACGTCCAGGTGGTGAGAACCCTCCGACACGTCCATGTCATTGCCACTGGTGACAGTCACCAGGAGTACCTGCCCAACACCCACTTCCCCCACTTGGGCATCCTACAGGTACTCATTGGATTCCATCTCCCTGTCTACAGTGTGTCCCCCCCTCCCCTGGAAGATGCAGCCCCTGTCCAATGGAATGCCACACATGCAGTGGCTCTGTGCATCCTTGACTGACACCCAGACCGGACGTCAATGGCCATTCATCCTCATCCTCCACATCCTCTGGACCAAGAGCAGACATCCTGGACTGATCCTGTGTTTCTGCAGGCCTTGCAGACACCGCTGTGGAGAAAAACAGGACAGGGTCAGTCACCTGTACATGGACAGTGTGCCCTACCACCACCACCACCGCACCAAGCACACCCCAGGACATGTGCCACCTGCTGTGGTCATGCACACCCCACACACCAGCCTGTGACCTCATGCACCTGACCATCACACACAGTGCACATGCCATGGCAAGGCAGCTGTTTGGCAGCCCATAGTGCATCCCGTGCAGGGCATCAACAGCAAGACTCTGCACCTATGCCGTCACACCATGCAGGGTAAACACATGCGAATACAGATCTGTCCTGGGCAGTGCAAGAGGCATCTCACAACCACCACCCGGTTCACCTGCAGCTGCCACTGACCGCAGTGTGGACGCCACCATGGCCATGAGTGGCTCCTTCACCCAATGTTGTTGGGCTTGTGGTCCTCCACTGGCCCGCATACGTTCACACAGCCGCTGTGCCTTCTCTTCCTTTGCCTGGCGCAGCAGGTCATTCTATCACTTGTGCACCACCTCAGTTGTCCTGCCACGACCGCCGACTGCATTGACTGCAGCTGTCACCTCCTCCCAAGCTTGACGCACCACCGCATCCATGGCCCTGTGCATGCGAGGCACCTGCTCCCTCTCCTTCACAGCATGCATCAGGGTTTTTAGCTCATTCTGGGAGAATTTATGTGTGCGGATGCGCTCTTGCCTTGCTGCACTACCTATGGGACAGTTAGAAAGGGACATGTGTCAGCAGCTGTGGCAGGACTGCATTGCATTGCACATACACATCACCATGCCACCCCCTAGAATGTCACAGGCCACATGGATATTGCACTGGGCAGCATGTGCATGTACAGTGCACACAGCCACATAGTTACTGGCCACCCTGTGTCTGGACAGCAAGCCCTGTACCCACATGTGCACTGTTGTCGCCCATGGCTGGCATGTGCACCCGTGGATGGGGCCACCCCATGCCCACCACCTGGCAGTGTACTGTGCCCTACGTGTTCACTATGCTGAGTCGTAAACATGTGGACTGGCATGTAGACAATGGCAGAACACCAGGCACAGGCCACACAGTGCTTGGGATGGCACAGTGCCGGGACCCTGTGTTCCTCCAGCACAGCGGTCACAGCCTACCACGCCCCACTTCCAGGGTGTCATGGCAGTGAGTCAGTGTTGCAGGACACGCCACAGTATTGCACAATGGCCCCTGCCTGGCACCCACAGTGTGTGCACAGTACGATGCAGGGGCACATGCACAGTACACTGGACGGTATGCTGTACAGGCGGCCATATGAAGCTGTGCACCATTACACAGCACAGTGCTTGCCTGTGGTCCTACGTGTGGCTGACCATTCCCCAGCAAGTATATCTGTGGGCTGCAGTATGGGCTGACCTTGTTCTGAGCTATTGCCATTCCGAGAGTCCCCCAGCAGTTGTACATACCTGCCTCTTGCTGCTCTTCCCTCTGTTGCATCTCTCCACCTGTCCAGTGTTGTTCTGCAGTAACTGCAGTATGCTGCATTCCCACAACACAACACTGGTGGTGCACTGCTTGCCCTTCTATAGCCCAGCCAGGCAATCCAGCCTGTTACGCATGCAAAGCAGCACAAAATGATATGCTAATCACACAGTTTGCACCATGCATGCACAAGTACCCCCATTTGCATATGTCAGTTTAATATGGCCCTGATTAGTGCCAGGCTACCACCTTAGCACTGTGCAAATGTCCGCACCGAGCTATTGGAAGGGCCAGCACCGCACCAGTAGGGTGGCGCTTTGTGGTATAGCGTGACCACCACGCATGCTTGTGAGGTCCCCATGGCCGTGCTAGCATCCTTGCATAGCATGATACAGAGCTGCGCTAGCCCAGACAGCATGGTGCTAGGTGCATGCATGATATTTATCTCCAGGGTCATGCCAGGGGTCACGCATGCACAGTGCGACCACTTCCGGGTAGCACTGTGCTACATCATATGATAGTGCAGCACTACAGTAGTAGTTGCAGGAGGGTCCTGGGTGTGCCAACTGCTGGGTATTGTAACAGGTGGAAGGGAATCCATGCTGTGTGGCAATGCCAGGCCATGGGAGACAGCATGCTGTCATGCACAGGGACAGGTGCTGGGGGGAGGTGGGGACAGCCAACCTGGTGGAGCTGGTCCAGAATAGGCACCAGAGGCTCTTTGGGGAGGTAAGGGAGGGGGACCTCCCATGTATGCAGGTGTGGTCCTTGGTCGCATGGAAGCTGAGTGTCCGCACTGGAATCTCCCGTAATGCAGAGAAGTGCAGGCACAGGTACACAGACCTGCGATGGCAGCAGTGTTAGCAGCTTGAGCACTACAGGTGCATGGTGCGTGAGGGCACTGTGCCTGTGCCAGGTAAGTGGTGATGCATGTTGACACCCACTATCACGATCATGTCGTGTTGTAAGTGTGTGTGTGTGTGTGTGTGTATGTTTCATGTGTGCCACTATTCGTGGTGCTCGGGAGCATGTGGAACCAGCGGGGACCCACGTGTTGGCTCCCTAGGTCCCAGTACATGCTGTGGCCATGGGTGTGGGTGGTGGATTTGGACATGGTTGGTGGCATGTCCTGGTGCAGCACCAGTCTGCGGCCGGCGAGACCGTGGTTCCAGGGTCCTGTCCCTGGGGGACTGTCAACATATGCACATGGGTATGCGGATAATCGCTGGACAGCTGTAACAGGCTCTGTTGCACCACTGCGATGCCATGATGTCATGACGTGTGTGCATGGCGAATGCCCCATGGGCCATGCCACCCTCTGTGTGGGTGTCCTCCATGTTCACTCCCTGTGTGTGCAGTGTTGTTAGGGTTGTATGTGCATCTTTCTGTGCTGCATGTGGTGTATGCTGTGTCATGCTCAGACACCAATGTTTCACCTGTCCTCTGTAGAGTGGATTGAGCAGCCCATGATCAGGGATGGGGGCCAGAACATGAGCCAGGAGCAGCGGAGTGGCAGCCCGAGGGTGACGTGCATGTCGCAGCAGGCGCAGGAGAGCAGCCCTGAGAGTGGTGGCATGTTGCATGAGTACCTATCTCATTGCTCTGTGTTCTGTGCTCTTTCACTGTGCTGTGTGTCTCATCTGGGTGTCCTGCCACTGACTGGTCTGGTGGCATGGCTGTGATGGGCAGTGGGCCAGTGGTGATGTGGCACTGTGCTGTGCTGCACACCTGTGGTGCACACCACAGTCGGGAGCTGCCAGTCTGAGACTGGGGAAGGGCTGTGGGGCACTGTAGGCTTGCATTGCTGTGCTGGTGCCTGATGGTGTTGGGGGCTCTGGCAGTGAGTGTTCAGTGGGGGTCACATGCTGTCGGCTGCCATGCCCACCTCTGGGGTCCCTCCAGCTCCCCCCCCACAGGGTGTCTGCATGTGCACTGTTGGCATTACATTGCTGTCCTGTGTATTTACTGGACAGGTCTGCATAGCGCCCCCTGCGTGCCTGTTGTGGCTGCAGGACACCATGCCCCATGCCTTCCAGGCATACCTCTCATCCCTCTGTCCACCAGCTGTGGAACATTGCCTGTCAAACTGTGGTACATACTGGGGATATGTGGTACGCGTAGTGGATTCCTTACCTGGTTATCTCATGACGCTGTCACTGTGTTGCAGTTATGTTACGAGGGTCTGTCATCACTATACTAATACATTATGTGCATCATTTACTATTGAGTGTTGCATTACACTGTTCACCTTGACTGTGGAACATGTCCTCACAAGGTGAGACAGGGGGCATTTTCCCCATGGGTTGGGGACCCTTCCTTGTAATGTGTCACAGTTGTGTGGTATGCTTTCAGTGGCCTTGCTTGGTGGCATGTATCGGCCCTTCACTGCCAGCATCTGTGGCCTGGCTGCCTGTTATCTCCTGGCCTAGGTCAGTCATTGGCAGGCCACTGCCATAGTTCAGTGCAGCTGCAGCATGCCTTTCATTGTTGGTGCTGTGCTCTGCATTATGGTACATTGCTATCTGTTGGTGGGCAGCATGTCCCAACGTGTGGGTGACCTTGTGCATGTTGTGGCCTGGCCCTTGCAACCAGCTCTCTGGGAGTCCGGCTGTGTGTCTGCCGTGTCTCACTGTGTGCTGTGCCAGGGTGGGCAGTGTCACCTGTACCCTGGTGCTGTCGGGATCATTGTCATCATATATGTTGGAGTTTGGGTTGGTGCCAGTGTCACCCTGGACTGCTTTGTGGGCACCTCCCAGGTTGGCCTACCGGTGTGGCACTCACTTCCACTCAGGATTGTCCATTGGGACATGCTGTCCATCCCTGTATGGCCACCTGTGGCTGCTGTCTGCCTCCTGGCTGGTGTTCTATCCTCATGGTCTCACCCTTCCGCTTGTAGGTCCACTCTGGGCATCACTGTGGGCGACCAGGCCAGAGGAGTCAGAGGGGATGGAGGACCTGCTGTGCCACATCGTCCGCCAACAGAGGACTCTGATAGAGCAGCAGGCCATCGTGATAACGGAGATGAGGAAGGTGGTTGCTGTGTTGGAGGCTCGGCCCAGATCCAGCAGGCAGCTAGCTCATGCCCTTCATCCCGCCTTGTGTTGGCTCACACACACCCTTACTGGACATGATATTGTTTCCTTGACTGTATTCCCGTGTCCTTGTGTGCACCCCCCCCCTTTGCATCCTTCTCCTGTGCCTTATTGTACACCCTGTTAGTTTTGTACATACGTTTGCCATTGACACCCTTGCTTTGCCTATTGTGCGTTCCATTTGTTGTTCCCATAGTGGCTTATTGTTGCTTGGGTTGTGTGTTGGGGGGGTGATTGGCATGTCGCTTAGTGGGATTTGTTCTGTTGTCTTTCCTTGTTGTGGGGTGGGTTGTCCAGTGGTGTTTGGGGCATTGGTTGTTCTGTGTTTGGTTTAGTCTTTCATTTAGTATTGGTTTGCATCACTGTTCTGTACCCGTTACCTTTCCTTTTGAATATATGTTATTACATTGCATTTACTCCACTATACTGTGTCATGTGTCATTCTTGGGTACTGGGGTTTCACTTGGTATATACTGTTCCATGGATTCTTCACATGGGTCCGGGTTGTTGCTTGCCATTCCCGTGCATGTGTGGCATCCTCTGGGCTGTGCACTGTGGTCTGCCCGTTACCTCATTCCGGCCTGTGTTTCATTGCATGAGTCCCATGGTCCGGTTGTCTCACCTCTGCACTGTGTTCCATTGTGTGTTTGCACTGCCTGCCTGGGTGCTATATTCAGTGTTGTCTTCTGTGCTATATTCAGTGCTGTCTTATTCCCGGGCTGTTTTTGCCCTGCACTCCTGGCCCTGGTTGCCCGGCTTCCTTTGTTTGCTATATTCAGTTGGTTTTGCACCGGGTTATTCCTTTTGAATATGGCTGACATTTTGCTCCGGGCTCTGTTTGCATGCAGGCAGTGCTACCTTAGCCACAGGGCAATGTTTTGAACATCTGTCCCACATTGTTTACATTCAGAGCGTTTATAAAATTGGGAGTCATATCCACATTTATTACTGGTGTTCATTGGGTCTGCCCTCATTCATAAATGAAAATGTAATACTCACAGAGTGATTAAAAAAAATTAACAGTTTTGTTCAAATACATCATGTTATGTCCTATCAGAGTGTAGTATTGATATCTGCCTGCTGTGGGATTCGAATTCTACATGCAGGACTGCTATCAGTAGCACATGACCCTAGCAGGATAATCAGCTAATATAAGCTTTTCCCCATCCTCATTATGGCAACATATTCACCTGGATGTAAACACCAGATCAGAGACAATCATATTTTAGTGCAGGGACAATTATTACCAGCAGAATAATAAAGAAGTGGAATACATTTTTTTTTTATCAATGATACCAACTGGACTTGTAATTCAGTATAATCTCAAATGGTAAATACTCACACATCTAGTGTATAGTACAGCTGGCAAATGTTTACGTGCTTTGTGCAGTATGTAATACCCTCCCTGTAAAGTAAGAACTGCTATTTAACTGAAATAATACATAGAAACATAGAAACATAGAAGTTGACGGCAGATAAGGACTGCAAGGCCCATTCAGCCTGCCCATTTGTTTTTCTATCTTATAAATGTGCCATCGGCCTTTGCTCTGTCAGTGGCCTATCTATTCATAGTCATTTGTATTGCTCCCTTATGCCTATCCCATGCCTGTTTGAAGCCCTGCACTGTATTCATAGCCACCACTTCTTATGGTAAGCCATTCCATGCATCCACCACTCTTTCTGTGAAAAAGAATTTCCTCACATTCCCCCTTAATCGGCCCCCCTCTAATCTCATGCTGTGTCCTCTTGTCCTGCTATTTTTCTTATATTTAAACATGTTAGACTCTTTCACCTTGTTAATACCCTTAAGGTGTTTGAATGCCTCAATCGTATCACCTCTTCCCTCCTTTGCTCAAGGGTATCATATTGAGCTCTGTTAATCTGTCCTCATATGTCTTCCGATGCAGTCCTGCACCATTTTGGTTGTCCTTCTCTGACTGCCTCAATTTGGTTAATGTCCTTGTGAAGGTGTGGCTCCAATACTGCACGCAGTACTCCAGATGGGGCCTAACTGGTGTCTTGTAAAGAGGATTATTACCCCTCTTACGACTTGTGATACCCCTACTAATACACCCTAACATCCCCTAGCCTTACCTACTGCTTTAGAGGTCTGCTTGATGATTTCAGGTCATCAGTGATGATGATGCCCAAGTCTCTTTCTTCCTTGTGACTGCTAGCAACTCCCTCCCAACCTATAGGTGGCTTCAGGGTTTTTCTTCCCTATGTGCATGATTTTGCACTTCTTTGCATTAAATCCCAGTTGCCATTCTTCTGACCATTTTGCTAGTTTATCCAGATCTCTTCTCATTCTGCCCACCCCATCTGGACCATCTACTCTGTTGCAGATCTTGGTGTCATCTGCAAACAGGCAAGCTTTACCCTCTAGTCCATCTGCAAGGTCACTAATGAAGATGTTGAAGAGGACTGGCCCCAGGAGTGATCCCTGAGGTACCCCACTTGTGACTTGCATCTCTTCTGACTGTATACCATTTACCACCACTCTCTGTTTTCTGCCCACAACCAGTTTGCCATCCAGTTGACCAACTTCTGACCCACCCCAAGCCTACCCAGCTTATTTATCAATCTTCTATGTGGAACAGTGTCAAAAGCTTTGCTGAAGTCAAGGTAGGCGACATCAACTGCTCCCCTTGGTCCACCACTCTGGTTACCCAGTCAAAGAAATCTATAAGATTAGTTTGACAGACCTTCCTTTGTAAACCCATGCTGTCTTGGATCCTGTGCCCCTATGGATTCCAGGTGTTGCACTATCCTTTCTTAAGGAGTGCTCCATAATCTTGCCCACTACTGAGGTAAGACCGACTGGTCTGTAGTTCCCCTCCTCCCTGCTACCACTCTTGTGGAGCGGGATCACATGAGCCCTTCTCCAGTCTTCTGGGACCTCTCCTGTGCTCAGAGACTCACTAAACAGTTCTGCTAATGGCTCTGCTAGTTCCACCTTTAGCTCCTTAATTACCCTGGGATGTATGCCATCAGGTCCCATTGCCTTATCCACCCTGAGCTTAGCAAGCTCTTGTAGGACCCTTTCTTTTGTGAAGGGAGTAGTGATCACCTCCCTCCCCCCTGTGTCCATGATGCTGAGCTGTGGGCCCTTCCCTACCTTCTTCAGTAAATACTGAGCAAAAGTGTCTAATTAGGATAGATGCCTTTACAGGGTCCTCCTCCTCACATGCTCCTTTCTCCATTAAGCTTAGCAATATCTCTGGACTTTCTCCTTTCACTAATGTATCTATAGAAAGTCTTGTCACCTTCTTTACTGTTCATGCTAGTGTTTCTCAGTTTGGGACTTTGCCTGCCTTACTGCCTTCCCTGCTTCCCTTAGGGCAGTTTGGTATGCCTTCCTATCTTCATCCTGCTGTGTTCCCTTATATTTCTTGAAGGCCAGCCTTTGGCTCTGACCTTTTCTGCTACTGTATTTGAGAACCAAAGTGGTTTCCTCTTCTTTTGCACTTCCTTTTCTGTCTAACACAATGGGATGTTGCTTCAAGTATTGCATCCTAATGCTTGCCCACTTTGCCTATACCCCCTCACCTGTGTTTCTTTTTGCCAGGGCTAGCTTAACTCTGTTGGCCATCTTATCAAAGTCAGCTCCTCTGAAGTCCCATATTTTTGCCTTGGAATGGGATGATTTAGATGTAATAGCCAAATTGAACCATACCATGTGATGGTCATTGGCCCCCAGGTGACCTTCTACCTGGAGATCTGTGATCCCTTCCCTGTTAGTCAGTACTAGATCTAGGATAGCCCTGTCTCTTGTGGGTTGTTGTACCAGTTGTTTGAGGCCCTCCCCCTGCAGGGAATCCACTATGTGTCTAGTTCTGGCAGATGTTCCTGCTGGTATTGACCAATCTGTATCGGGCATGTTGAAGTCTCCCATTATCAGAACCTCCCCTTTAGCTGTCATGTTTTGTATATCTTCAACAGTAATGTGTCTATGTCCTCCTCTGGCCTGGGGCCTGTAGACAACCCCAGTTCTTATGGCTGTCCCATTTCCTGTTTCCAGTGTGACCCACAGTTCTTCTGGCTCCTTATGTGTATTCTGAATTTTGTAGCTTTGATATTTTCATTGACATACAGGGCCACCTCCCCCTTTTGCACCTCGGTCTCTTCTGAACAATACATAGCCAGGTACTGAAGTCTCCCAAGTGTGGTTACTGGTAAACCACATCTCACTAATTGCTACTATGTCCAGTTTAGCCTCTGACATTATTGCCTGCAGGTCTGGGATCTTATTTCCAGCCTGTGAGCATTGTGTACATGATTTTCCATTGGCCAGATTTTGGTGTGTTAGTTGTTGGGTGAGGTTTGGTATTACCCCTGTGCATCGCATGGGGAGACAAACCTTTTTTCTTACCTGGTGATGCAAATGAACTGCAAACATGCTGAATCCCTGTTTGACCACTAGCCGAGGGAGGAGGGGTGTTCTTCCCATTCGACGTATGGGGTGCTGCACCCCTCTCCCCATTTGCTAGTTTAAATATTCTGCAAAGACATCAAACTTCTGCCCCAATGCACTGACTCCCTCCTTAGTCAGATGCAGTCCATCAAATTTAAAGAACTTTCTCCCAGAACTGTTGCCAGTTCCCTACAAATCTGTGTCCTTTTCCTGGCACCAGCCCTTGAGCCACATGTTTAGCTCCCTATCTCCCTTCTCTGACCTTCTGTCCATCTGCTCCCCTCCCAGACTGGCAGGATCTCAGAGAAGGAGATGCCAGACGAAATAGATGATAGTTTGTCACTCAGCCTGGTCAGGTGGTCCTTTATCTCCACAACTGACCGGCTGGCAAGATCATTAGTCCCTATGTGTATTAGGACATCAATGTTTTCTCCTGCTTTGTGAACAATTTTAGCAATGCGGTCAGTGTCTCTCCATGCTGATGTACCTGGGAGACATCTGACCATTACTCCTGGCTGGAGATGTGTATCAACTCCCCGAATCATGGAGTCTCCTATGATCAGAAGTTTTTTGGATTTCCTTTTTGCTTTTTTTGTTTTGGTTCCTGATTTGGGTGAGTTTTGTTGTGCTAGCTCCTGTGCTGCAGTGTCCTGCTCTGCAGTGTCTTCTGCCTCTTTGATTTCAGAGATAGAGGCAGATACCTGTTTGTAGTGTTTATATGGTTTTTAGAGGTAATATGTTGGTGAGCAGAGAGTGATGGGGCACCTGATTTGCCCCTCCTAACCAGCTGCAAACCTCCTGGATCAACTACCCTCTGCGGTCGAGGTTTTTCTGTTGGATGCTGGGGAAATGGCGGGTGGTTCTTACAATGTATTTCTTCTTGAATATGAAATTTGAGGCGTGCAATCTCTGCCCATGCTGCCCGGAGCTGAGCCCTAAGATCTCCAAAGGCCCAGCATGTAGGACAGTGTCCTAAATCCTGTAAGACTGTCCTTCTGAAAATTGTTCCACAGTACCTGCAGTTAATGATATCCATTCCAGATAAGTTGCTGGGTTTATAACCTAGTCAGAGTAATTAGAAGGACAAAAAGGAAAAAAAATGCAAGTAATGGTTTGATTGTATTTTGTTTAACTTGTTATAACAAGTTAAATAACTAGTGCCCCTGTAAATGAGCTCACCTTGTGGAGGCCCCACTGATCCACCCCTTCCTGCTGTGCCACAGGAAATGTCACAACTGTGGTACCCTATAAAAGGAGTGTAGTGTGGGGTGGTTGGGGATGGGGGTGGGTGGCTGAGCCCTTCCCCTGCCAAAAAAGAAGAACCACAGATGAAAGAACAAGGAGGTAAGAGCAGAAACAATCAGTCAACAACAAATGCAGTAACCCTGAAAGCGTATCCTAATGTTAGATAAAACTGTAAAACCTGTACAACACCACCTGTAATAATTTCAGAGAAGATATACACTGTAAGAAACACTTTGCTACAGAGAAAAATAAAACAGTGAAATGTTAGCAACAAACAGTAGCAATCCCTGTGAGTAAAAAATAAAAACAACACCACACAGTAAATCTGATTAGCCAAAATAAGTCTTAATCCTTTTCCCTTGCTCTGGTAAGTTTCTCTATTCTGCCTTTCAAGCAGTCTTAGAAGGAAAGAGCTCAGGTGAAGCTAGGTTCCTTGGTGCCTTGGCCAGCAAACCAAGTCTTCGATAAATAAATAAATAGATAAATAAAATGGTAAATGCTAAGTCTTTTCCCCCTCACTGCTTATTAAAACAACAGAGCCATATACACATTTTGCAGTGATGTAAAATGTGTTAGCTTACAAGCATATATTACATTGTGTTAGTTACACAGTGGTTGAAAAAAATGTTCAGAAAGCTGTACAACTATGTAATACTGATTCCCATAAGAGCAGTATATACAATGTCAAGCATATATTAGAAAGGAAAAAGAGAACTTATGGAATTAGGCATGTAAATGGAAATGGTACACCCATAAATGAAGTTGTTGAAATTAAAGGTCTTCTGAAGGTATTGTTATGAAATCCAATAACAAGATGCTCCTATTTTGTGTTAATAGCTTTTGAATTGAAATATTCTGGTCATGAAATACCTTTAGCAGTAACGCAGTAGCCATTCAAATCATATCTTGCATAGACAGTATATCAGGCCATTTGCTGCTGATAGTCAAAATTTATTGCTGTGGGAATGTTATGAGTAATGGAAGAAATTATTCTCCTTCTGTTCAGCAGTAAATGTAGGCTCTTTTATGGTGGATAACATGCATAGCTCAGAAAGCCAACTTGTTGCCTAAGTGGCTGTTGTCTGCATGTAAATTGTTTATGACACCTACATGGTACTATAAGGTGATGTATATTACTTGGAGATTGAGTCTGGTTGTGAGACAGTATGTCTGGAAGCTTTAGCTTGGAGATCATTTGAGATGAAGTTTAGCATTGTCTTGTAAAGTGACCTAAGGCTTGTTTTTTTTAGCATGTAAATTGGCATTGTGTTGTGAATTTTAAGGAATAAGTACAAATTGATTCAACCATGTCCCAACGAGGAGAGTGTAGACTTTAGTAAAATAAGATTTTTAGGTAATATTTTCCCCTTGGATGTGCTGGATTTCCACAGCTGCTTTAGTGCATATGCATTACAGACATAAAAATGTAAATGTAAAGAAATGCTTGACTTATTTGTTAAATTCTGATTTCCAGTTCTGCTGGCCCTCTGCTGTCGGTGTCAAGGGCAGATGCACTTAGCTGTCTCAGTGAGGCCAGCTCAGTTAAGGGTACTTGTCGAAAATTTATATTGTAAAGTAGGTCAATAATGTTTTTTTTATTTTACTTTTACAATGTAGTATAAGAATAAATGTTTTATAGCTGTAGTTTTTTGTGCTAATTTTGTCACCTACCAACTCATGGACTCTACCCCAGTTTCATAACAGGTATAAATGTAGTTTTCAGTAACCTGTTTTGTGAGTGATGAAGATGGTGGTTACCTGTTGTCCTGAACTCTTGATACCAGCTGCTTTCACTGGTGCTATGTTTCTGAAACATCTCATTTACACTGAAGTCATGCAGCTGGGAGGTTTGAAGCATGGGGAGGTTGAAGTACTTGCTCAGGGATTTGAACCTGGATCTTCCAGTCATCAGGACTGTACTGTTCAAAGTTTGACATACTGCCTTCCTCTATTTCCAATTCCCAAGCTCCTTTTTATTTTTTTGCAAAATTTATTTACCCAGGAGAACTCAAATGAGCTGCAGCATCTCATTTTCAGTGAAGTCATGCGGCTCAGAAGTCTGAAGCACTGGGAGGTCAATTTACTTGCTCAGGGTCACAGTCTGAGCAAGTGGCTGTTTTGGAATTTGAAACTGGCTTTCCCGGTCCTCAAGACTGTTCTGTTCCCATTTTGCTGTACTGCCTCCCCTGATTTTCAGTTCTGCAGACCCTCTGTTTTCAGTGTCAATGGCAGATGCACTTAGCTGTATCAGTGAGGCCAGCTCAGTTAAGGGTATTTGTTTTAAACTGATATTGCAAACTCTGTGCAATATTTTATTCTTTAAATGCTACTTTTACAATGTACTACAAGAATTAAATGTTTTGAAACTGTAGTGTGTGTTCGTTTTACCACGTGCCAACTCATGAAATCCACCCCTAGTTTCATAACAGGTATAAATGTATTTTAACTTAATGTCTTGTGTGAGTGATGAAGATGATGGTTACATGTTGCCCCGTGAAGTAACACCCAATTTTGCGCACTCCAGACAGCTTGTGTTACCAATCATATGATCTGAAAATATAGCTATACTGATATGGATGGAACTGGTATTGCACACTTGGCAGATGTTAATGTGCTTGATACTGAAATGTAGTATCCTGAATAAAAAATAATATATACAAAAATAAGTAAGTTATGAAATAAACAAAACTTACATTGTTTACATTCAAAGCATTTGTAAAATGAAATGGGCAGACTGGGTGGGCAAAGTGGTACTTATCTGCTGTCAAAGTCTATGTTTCTATGTTACTGCAGTATATTTCTGTACTAAACATTGAATTTAATGTCTCTCCGGGTATTTCTTGTGACTAAAGTGTACATTATAAAATGAACTCCTTTCAATTCCCATTTCCTTATACTTCCCTCCATTCATCTACCATGGGTTGCATTTCTGTTCGTGGATTTGTACTCACATTGTGTCTATGCATGCTACTCTTTCTCTTTTTTTGCTTTTCACTTCTGATTTTGCTTTCCTTTTACTTTTTTCTTATTCTTTAAGACTTCGGTAAAATACCATTAAATACTCTTTACACATGACTCCTAACGTTCATCAAATCCCGATCTGGATTTTACATTACAGTGCTCACTTTAATCATGAGAAATACCCGGAGAAAAATGAAATTCAATATCTAATACAGAAAAGAGAAAGTACATGTTTGAATCAATTTTTATTTTAAGTTTCAGTGAAACATTTTAATTACAGCACAGAATTTCAGTGGGAAAATAGCAATGATAGTTTTAGAATGTGAAATGTGTTGTAGGGGGGAGTGGCAGCAGGGAACGAGAGAAACCATGAATAAGATCCCACAAACGAACTCCACTAATGATCACATTTCAGATATTCTTCATTCACTTCTCACTCCAAATGGGCAACTGTTTGGTGGCAGCGCCACTTCCTCAGGCTCCAGTGATGATTCAATAACATGATGTTTTAAATGAACAGGTGACCTCCAAACCTTTAGGTAGTCAAAGATGTCCATGAAATGATGGTTTAGTTTCTGGTGTTGTTTTGAAGTGGCACAATAAGAAATAAAAACATAAAACATGTATAAATACACACTGTACAGGAGCTAAGTTTATATTACTTGTTCTAGGCATGGTGATGCGCACAGACATGCAAAGGGCAGCACTGAATGGGTGCTTTGACAAAAGGGGTACAGCTTTAAAATGTTGTTAGAGCATATAAATCTCTCTGGTGTTTAAGTTCAAGTTTATTGAAGTAATAACTCCATTGAGCAAGCTCATTCACAAGGAGGTCCTGGGACATATATCAGGAACATATACAAAGTAGGAAGATAGTGAACATACATTCATGATATGAAGTAATGATGATAATAGTGGTGTATGCCTTCCTTTCTCAGGCAAAAAAAGAGACAGTATTCAAACACCTCACAAGCTTCCAGTGGGTCTGCCACCTAGGTATCAGATCAGGACAAACACCTCTCAGGTCACCCAAAGACAGTTTCAGTCCCCTAATACAACATTATGCCTTCTAACTAATAATATTGTATTGGGGACTGCAGTTGTCTTGGAGTGAGCAAAGAGGTGACTATCCTGGTGTGATACACACTTGGCAGATCCACTGGAAGCTTATGAGCTGTTTGAAGACTGTCTCCTTTTGTACCATAGAAAGGAAAGCCTACACCACATAGATTTATATGATCTAACAACATTTTAAAGCTGTATGATGTTATCTCACAATGGTGATTTCAAACTACCAGTAAAAACAGACTATTACTTTCAACCTGTCTGATAAAAAAAGCTCCTTCTGGTTTATGGATGTCATCAATCAGCTACAACTAGTAACATGTAGATACTACAATGACATAAATAGAGGCCATGATTTCTAACTGCAGTATATAAGACAAACAAATAAACTTATAAGGCTAATTTAACAAAAATGAAAAACACACAAACAAACAATTAATAAAAAAATCTATTATGCTAAAGCCAGTGACTTTGTACTAGTACCACCCCCCAACTGGCTATGCAGAAATATTCATAAACACACTGACACTGTGGCTTATTGTGATGTGTGCAGGCTGAACAAGTATAGGGTGCCACAGAGATGTAGTTGTTACCAAGCACTACCTATGACTTAACAACTCAGGAATTCAAGACGTTGAGTACATAGCCTGCTCATTGGCCACCAAAAAAGCCCACCTGGTTCCTGGGGACACCTCTACATCTCACAACCAGCATAATTTACATCAGTCTGGTCATGAGAAAGATTCTACCCTTTTTTCCTTTTATAAATAAAATTACCATCTGGAGAGCCCCTCCATCCCCTTAAGATTCCACTGGAACCAAGTTTCAGTCTTCTTCTCCCGACATTTCTTTGTTTGTATTTTTTATAATAACCTGCACTCTGGGCCAACAAAGGAACACAGCACACCTTGCTTCTGCAGACAGCTCTTCATCTCCTGACAGTATCATTTGCATCAGTTCACTTGGGAGAAAGATGTCCATTTTTTTTTTAATCAGTAAATAAAAAATATCATCTGGTCAACCACTCCACCCTCCCAGGTCTCACAGGAAATGAGTGTCTCCCTTTCTCTTCCAACAGACTGCACTATAATGTGTCTTGGTAGAATGTCTCATCTGTGTGTTTTTTCTTTCTTTTTTTAACAGCCTACTCACTAGCTAGCAAAGGAGAACACCTTGCTCCTGGGGACACCTAGCATATCCCAAAACACTGACTGTCATCATTTACATCAGTCTGGTCAGAAGAAAAGTGCTACTTCTTTTTATCATTAAATAACAAAAAAAAGAGGAAAGGCCTAATATCTTGAAACAGATTTAATAAAAATGATTCTGCACTTACTTTGAGGCACATTTTTCAGCTCTCCTCTTTATAATTTAGAGTGGCACTCTGCTTGAAGAAGGGTGCTCATTGGAACAAGGTGACAACATACATGTTTCAGTGCTAAAATATAACACAATTGCTTTCATTGTTTTTCTTGCACTATAACTGTTTTAAGGGGTACAGATACATGCTTTAACCCATAAGTGACTACTGATAGCAAAATAGTGCTGCTTAAAACATTTTTTTCACCCCAAGTTAGCAAATGTGATTGTGACTCTAGGGGTAGTTGCCTCTCCAAAGACTGTCATGACCATGACTTCTCCCTCTGTCTGTCTGCCTGTCTATCTATCTATATGTCTATTTATGTAATTATCTATCTTTCTATCAATTGCATCTATTGCTATTTTCACCTATTTGTAAAACAAACCTGCATATCACATTTGCCTGCAGTCTGAGCACATACTTACGATACAGTGCATATTTGTACTCCACTCCTACACAGACCTCATACTGTCCTGATATTCCTGTTATCACAAGCATAACTACCTTAACCTTATCAACAGTGACCCCTTCTGAAAGTTACAATCACATTTTCTCTCCTAACAGAGTCTATCATTACACCTGACTGCCTGACATCAACACATTGCTTAAATATAACTTACATCACCTCATGGACAAAAGCCGTGTTTCAATTGTGCTTATGCAACTGGATGAGATATATGCTTGTGTGACTTTGATACATTGTGGCTGTTCGCCTCTCCATCCATGGGATATACCACTCTGTAGGAGTACAACACAAGGAACCCTAGAGAAGAGTCCCCCCCATAGGTGTCATAGGAATAATTCCCTTGGCTAAAGCTAGCTTAGGAAGAACCGCATGGGAAAGAGAGAGATGAGCCACTGGAGGAGGAGGAGTGGATGGTGGGGCAACAAAGAATGAATCCTGGAACAGTCCAGGAGGAGTGGCCTTTTAAGGCCTGATGGGGGAGTGATGTTTGTTGCTCCACCCATTGAACCTCAGGCTTAAAGCCTTCCTATTCAATTGTGCTTATGCAACTGGATGAGATGTATGCTTGTGTGACTTTGATACACTGTGGCTGTTCGCCTCTCCATCCGTGGGATATACCACCCTGTAGGGGTACAACGCAAAGAATCCTAGAAGAGAGTTCCCCCCATAGGTGCCACAGGAATAATTCCCTTGGCTAAAGGTAGCTTAGGAAGAAGTCCAAAAAGAATACCCAAAAGGGTGTCTAGCATCAAAGACGTGAGAAATTAGAATATGTCGAGACCGGAGTAAGGAGATGAACGTAGATGGAAAGGACAGGAGAAGAACGAGATAGGATGAGAACAAAGAATGAAATGAAAGCTGACAAGATGCAGAGAGAGTGAACTCCTAAAGAGAGAGAGGAAACAGCCAAGGCCACCATCTGGCTCCATCTAACAGCGGAACCTATGAAAGCACTAACCTTGTCTAATATTATGACCATTGGCATGGAGGAGAGGAAAAAAACCTTTGAGGAGGAAATCTCTGGGGATCTAAGACCTAGGTCACCTTCTCTCCAGGCTGAAGGACATTTTTATTAGTGATGGCTCAGCTACTGCAATTTTGAGTCGAGATCGAGGGAGGAAGAAAATATTCCAATTTGGAGGAAGCTCGCACTCTCTCCTTCTAACTGGACAGCTGTTGAGGGTTGTGAGTGATGTTTCTGCAACTAGATGCTCAAAAGCAAGAGAGAAGAGAGATGACTGCTGAGGCACTCAGCTGGCCTATGCGAGCCTATGAAACAGACCAGGTGAACCAGAGGTGATCTTGGTCGAGAATAGGATAGAGGGAGCCTCTGAACCTGCTCGGGCAGCCAAGGGGCCTCTGATGATGACAGCCCCACCCCTCGCAGCTGGAAGTCATAAATTTTGCATCCAGAGGTGTTGCTGAAGTGAGGGACAACTGAAGGTTCACCTGGAGTAAAGACATTCCTGCTATGGGCCAGAGAGAAGGACCCCACTCTGAGCTTCCCACGTTTTAGATGCAGACTTCATGGGTGCAGAGTGAGACCGTTGACTACAAGCTAGTCCTGAGCCAAGGAGCAATGGACATGTAAGGCATGTCTCTGAGTGGAAAGCAGATCGATGAGTGTGGTAGAGGCATGTGGGATTAAGAGACATAAGACCACAAAGAAGGATTCAAACACACAAAAGTGTGTATTTATTAAAGAAAAAAAAAATAACTTGTAATAAAGCAAAATAAACAGCAGTACACAGCTAGGACTTAGACAGCAGCAGTCCCACCCTCTGTGTCTTCAGCCTGCTCTCAGACTGAACTGAACTAACTTCTGAAGCATTCACCTAGAATATATACACAAAAAAGTCACATGATTCATAACTCCGCCTCCTAGACTAACACACCATTTGTTCTACTTCAATATGTTTACTTAACTCAGGATGCAAAGAAACTCAAAATCAGATTGTATTTGATGACTTTTAGAGTTTAGTAACTCAAATATTCCCCTTAGAATGGGTCAGGAAGCTCTGCCCATACAGCTGTGATTGACAGACAGAGAGGTATAACAATAGCAACTATTTGGGGCACTGGTTCCTAAGGAGAGAGACTTGTTGCTAAGGTAAGTTTGGTTAGGATTATTGTAATTATACCAGGCTTGCTGCCTAAAAAGAAATATTGTTTGTAGTAGTAAGAAGGTTGTGCTGTGAAAAATAATAATAGGAGGTTTTATTTCCTTAGGTGAGCACTGTGCAAAATAAACTAGCATAAAACAACAGTGTTGGCCTTGTTTTACCCTGCATGCATGGTCTGCGCACAACCTGGCATGCAAGGTAAAAATACACAAAGGCCAAAGCATGTTAAACAATAAGTATTCAAAGCAAGAACTCAACCATTGCTTTCATTTAAGTAAAAAAGGAGTGAAAAGCAAAACAGCTGAACGTTGAATGGGAGAAGTGCGCATGAAATTATTTTAACTTTGGGCTTGTTTTGACATGTGCGCTCCTAAACAGCATGTTTTATACAATGCTTCTTAAAAAGGGCAGCATAAAATCACGCCCCGTACTGTACAGGTACTGTGTACCTCACAATAATGAACATGAAAGTCCTTCTACTAATACAGCGCCATGCACAGGCCTATAATGATACAATAGCAGCTCTAAGCATCGCTCTATAACCAGTACTGCTAACCTACACATTAATTCTAGCTCAATTTCAAAGTTGCAGCCCTTTTACACTAATATTAATGGCGTCACAAACACCAACAAGGGCCTAAGCCAAACCTAATGCAGGGAATGCTTATAAAACGGGGGGGGGGGGAACTCCGAATGGCAAGCACACAATGTGAGAGAAACAGAAGAAATAAAAATGAAAAATAAATAAGTGGAGTAGCTGGTCAGCCTACAGGATAGAATAGAATAGAAAAAGAGAAGAAATGCTGTTGCAACAGACTTTTTAAGAATGAGACAGCATCTCTCTGCACAATGTCTCCCACAAATTGGGGGAGGGGCTATGAGGCTCTATCACAATGAGGTAGCATAAGACTCAATGAGAGGTATACTTGATCAATCGATGTGGAATGTAGACCCTGAGGTCGGACTGAGTGAAGGAGAACCAGACTCATGTCATGAGGAAGCTACCGTTATTGATAACTATGGGAGTGCATGCCAACCGGGTCCATTGAGAGCCAAATTAGGAATGGATAGAATTGCATGAAGGTAGGAGCGAGAGCAGCTGAGTGAAGCTGGCAACTGATGATGAGGTAGGCAGTACCAGGAGAACTTTTGAATTAGTCCAACTAGAACGAGGGAAAGGGTCAGAGGAAGCAGGGCGACATGCGTAAGCAGGGAGATATGCAGGAGGGAATAATAGGTGATTTGAATTAGTAGGGTATGGTGGTATAGCGGGATGACATGATAGGAAAGTCCCCAAAAAGAAAGCAGAAGTCAGAGAAGGAGAGGACGGGAGGGCAGAGGGAATGTGAGGAGGAGGGTGAGTGCCCACCATTGGGAAGCACATCCAGAGGGAAGCCGATATGCGCCCACAAAGGGGAAGCACAGTAAGGACAAAATAAAGAAAGTGCAAATGACATAACCAAGGACAGATGGAGCAGATGAGCGAAGCAGGAGAATGTGGTCTGAGCTCACGAGAGGTGAGAAGAGCAATGCCTGAACCGGCTATGCAGGTAGCATGGAGTCAATTAGGATTGGTCAAATGACTGTGCAGGAAGACCTGAAGTTCCACATACAAGCTTCTGAAGAACACAGCTCATAACATAATTGTTCACACAGCCCTGGGCACTCACATAAGAGACCACCATTGCAGAGACCTAAAGGAGCTAAAATGGCCTAATACGCGATATCGATCTGCGCTCACTGGACACTGAAGGAAAATTAAATTGTAGAGGAAGGGGTGAAGGGGTTGGCAGAGCATTGAGGGGACTGAACAGAGGACTGTGACAGCAAGAATATAAATGCTGTGAAGGGCACAGTCCAAGCCAGGACAAAACAAGATAAGTGTTCGAAAGAAGGTGAAAGGCCAGGCTATAGGCAACAGGGAATGAATGAGCACCTGTGGTAGACACAGGAAAGCGCTGCAGCCTGAGGAGGTGTGAGAGGGCTATACACCTCTGTGAAAAGATAAACTTCGATGAACATTGCAGAAGCCAGCTCGCATCATGAAAGGAGGTGCGAGCGGCAGGAGCGGATGAGATGGGGTTGGTGAGGGGAATAAGAATGAAGCAGCAGAGCCGCTAGCAGGGAAGAACATTGAAGCTGGCAGCAGCAGTTCTGATGTCCGTAAAGGCAACAGGGGTCCGACATGAAGCTGGAGGATGAGGTGATGCAGAGAGGGGAGGATCAGCAATGGGGCAGCGAAGCCGCAAAGTGAGACAGCCAAGTGAAGTGAGGAACGGAAGGAGGCAAGACGGGGAATTGGGGGAGGACTGGTGAATTGGCAAGCAAAATGCCAGACAGGCGGTAGAGGCCGCCGGCTGAGATGAGGAATGGGGGCGGGTGCCCGGGACAGGACGTTGAACCCAGAGCGCCAGCTAGGAACAGACAAATGGTGGGTTAGAAGTACGGGATGAGCAGCGAGGTACGAAGGAGGCTAGTGGCCTGAGGCAATGACAGAAATGCAGGTAGCAGTAGGGAACAATGGAGAACAGCACTTCCAGCCACAACGAACAACAAATCCTGGAACAGTCCAGGAGGAGTAGCCTTTTAAGGCCTGATGGGGAGGAGTAATGTTTGTGCTCCATCCATTGATCCTAGGGCTTAAAGCCTTCCCATTCTCTATAAAACTGTGTAAATAATCCCAAGACTGAACATACTGGGTGTCAGACATTACTTTTTCATGTACATAGAAACATAGAATTTGACAGCAGAGAAGGGCTGCTTGGCCCACCTAGTCTGCCCATTTTCCTACCTAATGGATAAGCTGCAGATCCTAGTTAACCAACAGCCTACTTCCTCCTACCCCCCCCCACTAGAATTGATTTATGTCTGTCCCTTGCATTCTTGAATTCCCCCACTGTTTTTGACTCCACGACCTCCTCAGGAAGGCCATTCCCATGCATCCTCAACCCTCTCCATGAAAAAATACTTCATCACCTTACCTCTGAGCCATCACCCCTCTATCTTCAGATTGTGTCCCCTTGTTCTTGCACATCTCTTTCTCTGAAAGATGCTACCCTCTTGGACTTTGTTGATTCCCTTGAGGTACTTGAAAGTGTCTATCATGTCCCCCCTCTTCCTCCTTTCCTCGAGGGTATACATATTAAGCTCCTATAGTCTCTCTTCGTATGGCTTCTGGTGCAGACCCTGCACCATTTTAGTTACCCTCCTCTGGACAACCTCTATCTTGTCTATGTCCTTGTGGAGATGGGGTGCCCAGAACTGCATGCAGTACTCCATTTGGGGTCTCACCAACTGTCTCTACAGAGGGATAACAACTTCTTGTTTTCTACTGATGATGCCTCTCCCTATGCATCCCAGTATCCTCCAGCCCTCCTTACTGCCTTCTCACATTGCTTGCCCACCTTTAGGTCATCTGATATGACCCCCCCCCAGGTCTTTTTCCATTTTTGTTGTTGTTAGTATCTCACCCCCATTGTGTCCTCTTCCCCTGGGTTTTTGTTTCCCAGGTGTATTACGTTGCATTTCTTTGCATTGAATCTAAGCTGCCATACATTTGACCATTCCTCCAACCTTGCCAATTCCCTTCTCATCCTTTCCACCCCAGCTTGTGTATCAACCCTGTTGCAGATCTTTGTGTCATCTACAAAGAGATATACTTTTCCTTCCAGTCCCTCCACAATGTCTCTTATAAAGACATTAAAGAGGACCAGTCCCAGTACTGAACCCTGCGGTACCCCACTAGTAACCCCCCTTTCTTCAGTGTGGACTTTGTTTACTATTACCCTCTGAATCCTGTTGTCCAGCCAATTTTTTACCCAGGCTACCACCTTGGGACCCACTCGGAGGCTGGCTAACTTTTTTATTAATCTTTTGTATGGGACTGTGTCAAATGCCTTGTTAAAGTCTAGGTAGGCCATGTCCACAGCCCCTCTCTGATCTACTACTTTGGTCACCCAGTCAAAAAAATCTATTAGATTCATCTGACATGACCTTCCCTCTGTGAATCCATGCTGCCTTGGGTCATATGCCTAGCTGGCCTCTAGCTACTCAACAATTCTTTCCTTCAGAAGTGATCCCATCATTTAGCTACCACTGAGGTCAAACTAACAGGTCTATAGTTTCCTGCCTCTGCCTTGCTCCCACTTTTGTGAATTGGAATCACATCCACCCTACTCCAGTCCTCAGGTACCACCCCATCCTCCCATGATTTGTTAAAGATTGTAGTCAGTGGTGTCACTAGTTCTCCCCTTAGTTCTTTTAGAACTGCCACCTACTGTACCTGGCAAATCTATATTGCTTACCATTCCTTCCATTGAAATGTACCCCTCCATACCTTTTCCTAATAATGTGTATGCCTTCCTTAGATAGAAAATAAAACAAATCTTACTACTTACAAATCATTGTGTTGTTTCTCCATGCCTCCTTAACAGTTCTACACAACCTCACTAACTTCATTATGCAGCTGTGGTGGATCTGACCAGAGTTTGTTTTTTTGTGTTGTAGCAGCTAAACTCAGTTTGTCCCACCCACTGCTTGTTAAGTTTTGCTGCTTCTGTTGGCAAGAGCTGAGTTTCCTGAAGTAGCGTTTTATCTATTCTTTCTTTCTGAAGATAGCTAAGAACCTTCTTCCTCTTAATATGGGACCTAAGACCTCTAACAATCCATAAAGCTATGCTGTAACTACCTGACATATTGTTAAGCAATGATATACTTACTACCTAACAAAAATAAACAAAAGAAGTTATAGTGATACAGTAAAATAAGAGATTACTGAGAGAAACCCAAACTGTAATATGTAATAGTTATAAATTCAATAGTTTTGCTTGAGCTAAAAATGAAAAAAGTACTATATTCTAACAGTAAACTATTAACAAACAAGTAACAACAAACAAATTTAAAAAAAGCTCTGAACAAGTAATAAACAACAAGTAAAGACTCTAGAAATACAACAAACGGTACTAAGACCAAGGACCTCGTACGCAGGTTAATACCAATACGTCAGTAGTAGAGCACACCAAGTACTATTAGACAGATGTTCTGCCAGCAACAGCAAAGAGAATGCTATGTATCTGCATTTCTGCTAGAATATTGATTATAAGCAATAATAGTATATGTAGTTACAAGATTCAAATATAGGTTATGGCATCAGTGAGGAGATCATGATAGTAAAAAGTAGGGTAGTGGGGGAAGAGTTCAGAGAAGGGGGTGGTGGGGAAGTGAAAAAGGAGGGTTCATCATCCACTAGGCGTCTAGCATAATTAAGACATAGCAGGAGTGGCTCCGTTGCCATCTGTAACCTAGTTGTAGTGATCCATGTTGAGTAGCTTATGATTCCAGCTATTAAGCCACTTGGCCCTCAGCACCTTGTGGTACCTTTAGTCATATCAAGCACATATACAACTGTAACCATCAATCAGACTTGCTTGGCTTATACCAAAGGCCACTTACCTGCTACAGACGTTTGGAGTATTGTGTCAATCACTGGAGCCCTCATTTCTCCTTTCTGCAACCTTCTTCATTCTTCAAATTCTTGATGTTCTGATCCTTGGAAGAGAAGAAAAAAAGGGGAGGGAGTGAAAGGAAAGAAAGGAATTAAAGAAGGAAGGAAGAAGTGATGGTAGGTGGAAGGTGTGAAATAATGCGAAGCAAGCTGATGCTAAACCCTATAAGACAAGCAGAGGTAGCTGGTTTCTAAACTGTGGGTGTGATTAAAAACAAAGTTAGTGAAACCCAAGTATAGAAGACATAGAGAATACTGGACGGGAACCATTCAGAACCAATGTGTTCTGCCACAGAGGGTATGATTCTCTGTGACCTCTAGAGCGAAGCTCGAGAGATCCTATAGGAATCATACCCTGAGGTAGCAGAAAACACTGGTTCTGCATAGGGTTGCCCATCCAGTATTTTATATAGTGTATGGTGCCCCCTTGTCATTTTAATAATATTTGTGACTATCTGAATGCATTTTTTTTTCACGTAAAAGAAATTGTCTCCCATTTACTATTTCTGAAGCCCTATGGTGGGTTGCGTGGTTGTTAGGGACTGAGCGTCCATTCATTAGCAGCGAACGCTCCCATTGATTATTGGTCTTGTGCCGGAGGGATTCACAAAACAAAAAAAACATAGCCACTGAACCTCTCACTTAGCGAGAAAACATACGAACAGGAGGGCTAAATTGCTTTGTAAGTACTCTAAATCTGCTAATATCTGGTTGATCCTGCATTTTCTGTTGACAATAGGGAAGTGCACCCTTGCAAAAAAATGCTACGGCCATCGTCAGTGGTGTTTCAAATAACATTACCGCGTGGCTGTTTTCAGTTTGAGATTTCAAAGCACGAAAAGCTCTTTTCATTCAAAATGAATGGAATGCTGTTCTGCACGTACAGTCAGTACAGCATTCCAGTCATTGTTTTCAGTGTGGCTGAACAGCATTTTAGTATGGTGAATTTTGAGTAAGAACAACATTCCACCATACACTATAAAGTTAAAACTCATTCCACCCCTAGCTAGCAGAAACCTAGATTGCATGTACAGTATATATATAAATATGTAAAGCCTGCAAATGGCCATATGGAATTAAGCACATGAAATGGACACTGATAGCTTCACTTTAAAACCAAAGAGGACGTCGCACTGGTGCACATATCCCAAATCACGGCTCCAATTTTCAAAACACTTTTATCAGGGTAGCTACATTTGTTATTAAGCTGTAACTTTTTGCTAATAGCAGAAGAAGGATTACTTTAACGTCAGATATTAGTACAGCAATCTTGAAACAGATACATGACTCTTGCATGCACAATTGTTGGATCTCAGTCTGCAGTTCCTAGAATTAACATGCAGTACCTGCCGAATATTTAAGCAATCTACCATGACAGGGTGTGGTTTACATTAGGATTTACAATGCCTGGTGTGTTGTTTGGTCACGAGGCAATTAGGCCAAGCGACCAAAACACACCAGGTGTTGTAATTCCTGGCATAATCCACACCCTGTAGTGGTAGATTGCAATTATACAATGGTCCTTTTTTTTAGTTACAAATAAATATATAAAAAAGTGCCTTTTTTGTGTTTTAATTTTGTTTCTAATGTATTTGTTAGTGTGTGACAAAAAATAGTACTTGGTTGTGAGGGGTGCTGTTATGGTTGCCGGATGTTGATGAGCCGGTCCTGAGTACTTCAAAGGGGGCTGCTCCACAAAGTGTTTTGGGTGAATCAGAGAAGATGCGGTAGAGGAATTGTGCTTGGATCGTTGATGAGCATTGTTAATTGCTGAGCTCATTGACGGATTCTTTATCTCATCATAAGTGAACAGCCATCCGTCAATAAGCAGTCTGAGTGGAAACGCTCCTTGACAGACATCCTCATGGTATGTTGAGCCATCAATGAGCCTGGAGCAGCTAAAGCTTGCCGACACTACACACTAAACTCTGCAGCTCTGCAACTTTTTTTTTTTTCAAGGGCTGAGCTTGAATTTTTTTTTTTTAAATACTGTCATGAAGACAGTTTTGGTAGATAGGGAATACAGCCACCCGTTTCAGAACAGTGGAGTTCTGCAAGGTCGGTTGCCTTTCCGTGTTTGCGAGAGATGGATTTGCAGAACTTGCAGTGATCTCAGTGGGAGTCTGCGATGCAGCTGACTGGTGGCTGGCACCTCTTCCTGTTAGTACTGTTGAGGTTTTACAATGGGGACGAGGTGCCAACTGACAAATCACAGAGCAGTATTCTCGTACCCCATTATATAATCCTCCATCTGCCATGTCCTGTGGTAGTCTTGGAATGTCAACAACATATGTCAAACTCTGCATGGATGAATTAAATTGGTCCATAGAAAGTACTGGCTCTTTTATAACATGGTGACCCAGTAGTCCATCTGTATCCACATCATTTACTCTTGATAATTCTCATGAGAGTTCCTCAGTTGCACTATCTTGTAAACCTTCTAGTGAGATCAGTAAGTCAGTCGGTGCACCATAAGGTCAAGGGAGCTTTTCTGTGCCAATTCATCTGACCCGGGATCTGAGGACCAACCAGCACTAGATGGAGGTCTGTTTCCTTGGCTTCTACTTTGGGTCCTTTTCTTTGGATTGGAGACTCTCCTAGATAAGTACCTTTGTGCAGAACTAGGAGGAAAGGGTTTAACTTTGCACAGATTTGTATCTGCATACTGATCCATTTGGATCTAACAACCTCAGCATATGCCGAGGCATGTTAGCTTGAGAGGATTCAGCATGTAAAGCAAAAGTTGTTTTGACTTGCTGTGTTTTTTTTTGTGGCGCTATGCAGCTCTCAGCATAAGTAGCGGCAGCAACTGGCACAAGAGGAGGATGCAAGAGCAGAGCATGGTCACCAACAGAGGCACGAGCTGGATGATCTATGCCAACTTCTCTGGAAAATGGCCTTTGGGATTCAAAATGTGCAGTGTTCTGACCATCAATAAGAAGCTGTCAAGCCTTTTCTGGTGAGTCATTAATAGCATAAGGTCTCCCACTACGTGATAGTGAAGCAAGACATTTCATAGTGCTGGGCAGTGACTGGACAGTGCTGGGCAGTGGCTGCACAGTGCTGGATAGTGGTTCACAGTGCTGGACTGTGGCTGCACAGTGCTGGACAGTGGCTACACAGTGCCAGACAGTGACTGCATGGTGCTGGATAGTGGTTTCACAGTGCTGGACAGTGGTTTCACAGTGTTGGACAGTGGTGCACAGTGCTGGATAGTGGTACACAGTGCTAGACTGTGGCTACACAGTGCCAGACAGTGACTGCATGGTGCTGGATAGTGGTTTCACAGAGCTGGACAGTGGCTGCACAGTGCTGGACAGTGGCTGCACAGTGCTGGACAGTGGTTGCACAGTGCTGGACAGTGATTTCACAGTGTTGGACAGTGGCTGCACAGTGCTGGACAGTGGCTGCACAGTGCTGGACAGTGGTTTCACAGTGTTGGACAGTGGCTGCACAGTGCTGGATAGTGGTTCACAGTGCTAGACAGTGGCTACACAGTGCTGGACAGTGGCTACACAGTGCTAGACAGTGACTGCATGGTGCTGGATAGTGGTCTCACAGTGCCAGACAGTGACTACACAGTGCTGGACAGTGGTTTCACAGTGTTGGACAGTGGTTTCACACTGCTGGACAGTGACTTCACAGTGCTGGACAGTGGTTTCACAATGCTGGACAGTGGTTTCACAATGCTGGACAGTGGTTTCACAGTGATGGACAGAGGCTTCACTGTGCCAGACAGTGACTGCATGGTGCTGGATAGTGGTTTCACAGTGCTGGACAGTGGCTGCACAGTGCTGGACAGTGGCTGCACATTGCTGGATAGTGGTTTCACTGTGTTGGACAGTGGCTGTACAGTGCTGGATAGTGGTTCACAGTGCTGGATAGTGGTTCACAGTGCTGGACAATGGTTTCACAGTGATGGACAGAGGCTTCACAGTGCTGGATAGTGGCTACACAGTGCTAGATAGTGGCTACACAGTGCTGGACAGTGGCTGCACAGTGCTGGACAGTGGTTTTACAGTGCTGGACAGTGGTTTCACAGTGATGGTCAGAGGCTTCTCAGTGCTGGATAGTGGCAGCACAGTGCTGGACAGTGGCTACACAGTGCTAGATAGTGGCTGCAGAGTAATGGACAGTGGCTGCACAGTGCTGGACAGTGGCTGTACAGTGCTGGACAGTGTTACACAGTGCTAGATAGTGGCTGCAGAGTGCTGGACAGTGGCTGCACAGTGTTGGACAGTGATTTCACAGTGCTGGAAAGTGGCTTCACAGTGCTGGACAGTTTTTCACAGTGCTGGGCAGTTATTTCACAGTGCTGGGCAGTGGCTGCACAGTGCTGGACAGTGCCTTCACAGTGCTGGACAGTGATTTCAAAGTGCTGGACAGTGGCAGCACAGTGCTGGTCAGTGTTAGCACATTGCTCTACAGTGGTTGCACATTGCTGGACAGTGGCTGCAAAGTGATGGACAGTGGTTGCACAGTGCTGGTCAGTGGCTTTACAGTGCTGGACAGTGGCTTCATAGTGCTTGACAGTGGCTGTACAGTGCTGGATAATGGCTTCATAGTGCTGGACAGTGGTTGCACACTGCTGGATAGTGACAACACAGTGCTGGACAGTGGCTGAATCTGTGGAACTGTTGGGGACCAGGAGTACCCCCTGGTCACTCTTGGACCCTGTCCCCCTGTCTCAGCCATGACTGAATCTGTGGAACTGTTGGGGGGGCCAGGGGCACCTACCCTGTCACTGTTTAAACTCTGTGGCACTGTGGGAGGGGGGGCAGTGGCACCTCCACTCACTCTAAGACCTTGTCCTGTATCTTATGATTGAATCGGTGGAACAGTTGGGGGCCCAGTAGAACTCCCCCCAGTCACTCTTAGACCCTGTCCCCCTGTCTCAGCCTTGATTGAATCTGTGGAACCGTAGGGGGCAAGTAGTGCCCCCTTGGTCACTCTTAGACCCTGTTTCCCTGTCTGAACCATGACAGAACTATGGAACTGTAGGGGGCCCAGTAGCACCCTCCCCCAAAGCACTGTTATGTCTTCTCACCCTATATCAACCATGATTGAATCTGTGGAACTGTAGAGGACCCAGTAGCAACCCCTCAGTCACTCTTATAACCTCTCCCCCTGCCTCAACCATGACTGAATCTGTGGAACTGTAGGGAACCCAGTAGCACCCCCGCAGTCACTCTTATACCCTCTCCCCCTGCCTCAACCATGACTGAATCTGTGGAACTGTTTGCCCAGCTGATGCTCTCCTTGTCCTCTACGGTGACCCCTACCTTATAAATACAGCCACCCACTCCTTTTCTATCAGGTCTATCTCTTTAGCATGCTCTGTAATCCCTCTTTCTCTGGTGTCCTAGACATTTTGTTCCCACACCAGCTCTCTATGTGTGCCACTAAGTCCTGTCCTCCAAAGTGCATCAGTCCCCCAGTCTTGCGCATTTTGCTGGCTTCACTACTCATTGCCTGCATGGACGTGAGGATAGTTGCCCTTCTATTCCCTTCCACCGCAGAGGTTTCCTCACCTGGTGTTCCCTTGCTGCCCTTCCCTTCATGAAACCCTGCATCTGCTTCCTGCCCTTGTTGATTTCCTAAACCATCTCCTCCCCATCCTGTAGCTTAAATTCCCCCTGACCATCCTGTCCCTGCTCCTGAGCAGTACATCTACCCCCTCATGGTGTTAGAGTAGCCAGTTCTGGATGCACAGTCATCCTTTGCCACAAAAGGACCTCCAGTTTTCTAGAAAAAGAAAAACTTCCCTCTTACACAAGACCCCTAGCCAAGGATTTTCCTTCCTAATGGTCTACTGCAACGCGGGTCACCCACAACAGGGCAAAAACAGATCGATTGAGGAAATGTGGGCCATAGGAAAGTGAGCGACAGCAAGGTGCATGACAGGGAATTGCATCACACACCTGGCTGATTGCACTGCATGTCGGTCCCAGGACAGGGGGGGATTTACCCTCCCCCCCCGCACCACTCACAAAAAAATATAAAATGCTCCGCAGCCTGCACACATTGTGGTGGAAAGACAAGAGTTAGGGCCCTATGCTCCTGTCCACCCAGAATTGCCATTGCACTGAAGTCCCAATCACCAAGATCACATTCACCCTCTTTCCTTCACCCTAAGTCTTGCGCCTGCTTGATAGTATACTGCATCACAAGTCCACAAGACCATGAGAGCCTCATAAAGATGACGCTGGATGCCTTTCCTTTTTGGAACATTCTTAATTCAAAAGGTCACTGGGCAGTTCAGAAAGGACTGCTTAGGGAACACAGACTTGGTTAGGACTGAACAAGGGAGAACAGAGGTTGTTGGCAGTACCATGTGACTGCTTGAGCAACATATTTAAACTTTGGTTTATGCTCTCGCTATCCCTGCTACAGGGACTGCTACCCTGTTGGGGTGCCATCACTTGAGGTGTTACATGGGCAAGGCCTCCAAGACTGGTTGGGCCAATGGGCAGACTGAGTGTGGGCCAAGTGATCCTTATCTGCCGTCAGATTGTATGTTTCTATGTAAAGGCACCTAAGGAAGGAAGGCCCAACCGCAAGAAGAGAGGCACCACTGGAGGAGATGGGGAGGATGGTAGCCAGAAGAAATTTGAAAGGGTAGTGAAACTGTGGAATAGATTGCTGAATGAGGCAGTGGAAATGGGGTCTGTGAATGGATTCAGGTTTGGTTGGGAGACATACAGAGGGCACATAGTACCTAACTGGGTAAAGAGCGATACAGAATCAGAGGGAGGGAGGGAGGCTGGCTGAAGAATTTGCAGGTTGACTCTCAAGACAGAACTCTATTCTACAGTAGGTGAAGGGGGATAAGTAGGAATCTGGGCCAACTGGATAGACTGAAAATCTTTTTCTGCAATAATTTTCTCCATTTCTGTGGTTATATCCAAATTCCAAAGGACACTTGAGCATGTGCATTTTAAAAACTGCTCACTGGGGGTATAGCAGTGGCTGGAGTCACCCACTGCCAGTGCGCCAGATCATTTTGTCAGGCAAGAGTAATTTACTCCCCATTTTTTAGATTAAGAGACTAAAATGAAATTTTAGTGAGTAAAAGAGTTTCAGATCTTGAAAAAATGCTCCTTCTTAAGCAATAATAGTGTTATGAAGTGGCTTTTCACAGATTGCCGCAGCTTCGCTACAAGCGGCCCGTGATTGGTTAACGCTTCTGCACCTCAACCATTGGTGCACTCACGGACTACTGCCAAATCTGTATTTTCTCTGCCAGCTGTAGATTTTCTGCTATTGCTATTTGGGTTACTGTATTTTTTGTTGTTATTTCCTGTCTAAAACAATGCCTTGTTTAGCTGCTTCTGTTAATCCTAGCATAAACATGGCCATAGCTGCTTTGTTTCTGCAATGACTGCTAGCCTTTTTTCAAATAGTGTAAGGGACCACTGTTAAATCCTGTTTTCTGGTGTGCTGTAATTCTGTTTTGGAGCCTATAGTTTTCATTTTGTTCTCTCTCCTTTCCTCACTCTCTATCTGGGACTCCCTCTATATGCCCCCTCACTTGCACCAAATCTCTATTGGAACCTTCAGCCTGAATAGCCGTACTACTGATCACCCCCTTCCCCGGTGGTTTGTGAACTCCTGGCTTCAGGCCATTCTCTGCTCTACTATTCTGCCAGCCCTATTTTACCTGACCTCTCACCTCTTCTCCCCCACTCATTTACAAGATCTTTCTCCCCACTTAACTGTGCTACCTGATTCCTTTATCCTTCCACCCCACCCTCAGCCACGCCACCTCTTTCTTATTTAATTTTCTCTAGCACCCCCGCCCCCGGAGATGAACTGTCACCAGCCTTCCTCCTGCACTAGCCATCTATTAATACTTTTGCTTCTTCTTTTGACCCCACTAGGGATCCCAGAGCAATTTTGGCACTACCACCGAAAAGCGGCGCTCAACGGCTGCCACGCCGACTCCTGCCCAGGACTTCAGCCTGCCTCCCTGGAACTCTCCCCCAGATCCTGAACACAGATACGAGTGCCTAACCCAGTGGGAGCTCCATACCTAGCGGCTTTTCACAGATTGGTGCAGCATCGCTGCAAGCAGACCGTGATTGGTTAACACAGCTTCTGCACCTCAACCATTGGTGGCTCACGGACTGCTGCCAAATCTGTATTTTCTCTGCCAGCCGTAGGTTTTCTGCTATCGCTATTTAGGTTATTTTTCTCCTACCCCCAGCACCCCCTCCCAGGCCTCCTTTAAATACACTATCACCCCTCCCACCTTTGGACTACTAACCCTATTGGATACAGCACACCCAGCCTCACCCAATCTTCCTTGCCCAAGCGGAGCACCTAACCTATTGCCTCCTTACTCTCTCTAGCTCTCCATCAGTGCCCACTCTCAGCCTAACTGTTGACTCTTTCCGACTCCTAAACTTGTCTGTAGATCCCTCCCTCTCTCCCTGCCCTCTAGCAATCTGAATCTAGTCTAAAGCTACAAAGTAAATCACCTATTTACCAGCGAGCAGCTTAAAGCAGGATAGCCACACTAAACAAACTAATATGGGGTACAACTACATACTACCACTACTACTCCTTTCTACCTCTCTTGGCATTGCTGGCACCACATTCAAACTCGGTCCCCAGACTCCACACTCTGAAACCTCCTTGGATGCATCCTGGACCAACAGCATGCACATGGCCACTACCACTTCCGGTAATGTTAGACCCCCCCATCCCCACACACCTCCCTTACACAGTCATCACCAAGCTAGTCTCCCCTCCCTTAACCTTAATAGTTGACCTCCCCCCTTATGTAATACATGCATCTAGACACCCCCCCCATCTGAAGTGCAAGCGACGGATACAAGTTGAGATGAACATCACCCTATCTGCCAGAAAGGTTACCCTCATGCTACTGCTACTCTCTGGCAATGTTCACCTAAATCCTGGACCTACAACCCTGAGGATCAGGGAAGCCTGCTCAGTGAGGTGACCATTGAAGGATTCCAAATGTTTAGACTCGATAGAATAGGTGAGAAAGGTGACGGCTTCCACTTGTATGCCAGAAACACACTGAGTTGCTCCGTCCTACCCATCTCCAAAGTTGCGGAGGACTATGAGCTACTAGTGGTAAAAACTCAAGCCGGTCTAAATGGCAAGACCATTACCATTGCCACAACCTACCTGCCATCCAAAAAAGCCAAGGAAGGCCTTCCGTTGGTTATGCAAGAAATAAGCGGCCTCAGAAGGAGCTCAGAACTCATCTTGATGGGCGTCTTTAATATAAACTGGGTTTGTAAAGAGGCGACACCCGCAGAAACCTAATCACCTCCCACAATCTCACTCAACTCGTAACTCACCCCACCAGGCAGAACTACAAGGCTGGTACCAGCACCCTAATTTACTAGGTCCTGGTCAGCACACCGTCTCGAGTCTCTGAAATCATTGTTCTCCTGGACGTGCTGAGTGACCACTCACCGATCTTTCTTTGGACCACTAAAATTGCCAAAAGCCCACCACATCTCATCGAGAGCAGGGTCCTGTGAAATGACAAACTTGTGTAACCCCCCTGCAAATGAGGGTTCCCAAAAGACTTCCAGGAGCTTGCTTGAATGCTCCAAGCCTGAATGGTGTTTGGCGTTTAAGCCATTTATCAGTGAGCTTTTAGAGCCTCTGGTACTGTCTCTTTAAGAGCTGTCTGCTTGCAGACATAATTAGTTTATATGGGGGACTGTGTGCTTCTCGTTTGAGTACCACTCGAGCTGCTGCCAATTCACTCCATTTTTGCAGTCACTAGAGTGCAAAGGAACCTATCTGAAAGATGTAACTGTTTGCCAGAAATCATTTAGAGTAATAATGAAATTACAGTTTGTCTAACCTGCTTTTGCAGTCAGAACTGTGTCTGCCTAGTTCCTCATTCTGGTTTTGAACTGCTGAACTGGACCAATCAGTGTGGGTAAGTTAGCTCTAAAATGGTGCCTTGGACGAATCAGAACTTGGACTCATAATCTGAGCCAGCCACAAGAGGATTGTATGGGCAGTGACTCTGGGAGATGTAGTTTAGACTTCGGCGCCTTTTTGGACCAACAGCAGCAGTCTATTGTGAGTGACAGCCAATCCAGTCAAGAACTGGGAGGAACTCAAAGGAAGTGCCCGGTTTTGTCTGTTGGAGTTTCATTTTTAGCTCTGGCAGTGAAGGGGAAAGGAACCCTGTGCTCCTTCAGTGCACAGTTTTAGTCAAAAAACATGTGTAAGGTCCAGAGTTCCGGTCTGCAGCTTGTGTAACTGCTTGTTAGGACTGAATCCGTCCTGTGAAGAGAATCAAAGGATATCTGAAGAGTAGAAACCAGGCTCACCCTGTAGAAGACTGGAGAAATTTCTGAATTGCACTCGGTCTGTCAGGAACTGAATCTGCTATGTGTTCTCCCGGGTGTTGTGCAGTAATTGCGATCGGGATAGAGAAGCAGCCTGCCTGGTATAGTACTTTCTTTTTTACCATATAAATGTGTGAGGAGGCTTGTGTACCTCAAGTGAATCCTGCTGCCATTAAAAGACTTTTGCCTGTGACTGTTTACCATATAAATGTGTGAGGAGTCTCGTGGACCTCAAGAGTAGCCCTGCTGACGTTGAAGGACCCTATCTTGTTTGGAGGTCGTGAGTACTAATTCAGGGTCGCTCCCTGTTGAATTGCCACATTAAATCCAAATGGAATTACTGTACTGCTGACTGTTTAAACTAATTTTTCTTTTCTCTGTGTGAAAGGGCCCTACCAGCTGCCACAGTTTGGACTAGCCACTAGGGCTTGGGGTACCCAGGGACAGTAACTGATAGAGATAGGCCTGTGCACAGAGCCATAAAGGTAGATGAGTAGAGTGATAAGCTAATTAACCTGATTTCCCCTGTCCTTGTTATATCCCCCTAAATAAATCAGAGCTGCTTGTTTCAGCAAAGTTATACTGCCTGAGGTATTTGTCTATGTTAAAGTACTGTACTGTGATTGTTGCACTGTATTTTATTTCACAGGAGGTCCCAGTGCCGGAACCAGTCCTGGGGGTAAGTGTATACTGTGAAGGTAATTCTGATATATTGTGTGGGCCACTAGTGGGAAGAAAGGGGGGTTGCAGTGTCCCAGAGGGCTGTGACCAAGTTAGTTTAACTATTGCAAACCCTGACCTCTGGGTGGAGGCACCCGCCATTGGATCCAGGCCCCTCAACCTGTTAGTGGCAAATCAGGGAGGGGTAGTAGCCCCTGGGATAGCGCCATCTAGGGGTTACATCTTGGAGGCTCACCGCTGGGATTGTGTGTCCTCTAGTGGCCATATTTACTGAACCACTGTTAAGAAAAAAAAATGGGTACCCCGACAGAAGTGGCTGTGCACCGGCTGGTGGAGTGGTGTACTGGGGAGGAGATTGACCCCCAAAATACTATGCTTATCCTGGACATTCCCCTGGGTATCAATACGGACACTGTACAGGGAGTACTTTCCAAGGTGGAAGGTTTACAAAACCCTGTGGTGGTGAGTCGGCATGCTAATCTGCTCACCCACACTTTCCTGGCCCTAGTAGAGTTTAAGGATCCCATAGATAGCTCCAAAGTGCCACAGACCATTACCCCAGAGGGAGCCCTCACTGCCTGGAGAGTGATAACTAAGGACAGTAAAGACCCGGGGAGGAATGAGCCCCCACCACTGTCTGAAACTTTTGAGGAGAAATTTGCTAAATGGTTGCTGGAGGAAGGGAAAACTGTGGAGGACTTGAAGAAACTATTCTTGCCACCTGGGGTGTTCCTCCCAACACCCTCTCCCTCCAGTACCACGTAATGGTGGCTGAACCAATGCAGACTGCTATTTCTGCACCTGCCATTAGTCACGACTCTTACGAAGGTTGAGGATCTTCTCTGGCACCCTCCCACCCCAAGGGGAGGATGACTGGGAGACCTGGATAGAACTATGTTGCCCCAAGTGCTTGAATGGCAATGCTCTAGCCGGCGAAAGAGGGTTAGTGAGAGCCTCCGAGGTCCTGCCCTGGCTACCATCCATGCTAAACGGGCCAGTAACCCTGAAGTGACTGCACAGGCCTATCTTGAGGCCCTGGAGAATGTGTATGGGAGCCCAGATTCTGATGAGGACCTATGGTGGAGAATAAGAGATGCACAACAGTACCAAGGGAGTTGTTGTCTGTGTATGTATCTCGGCTGGAAAAATTGTTGCAAGAATGCCTCAGAAGGGTAGTTTGCTAGCGATTGAACTGGACCGAACCAGGCTGGACAGGATCCTTAAGTCTGCCCCCTTCTCAGAACTGCTGTTGCTTCAGTTACGCCTGGCAAATCGACTGGAACTCCCACCCTCCCATGATGAGTTAATGAGAGAAATTGAGGAGTTGAGAAAAGGCGACTCGGGAGGACCCTGCACCAATAGCTGCAGCACGACCCGAGGACTGAGGTGACCCATCAAGTGAAGTTCAGGGCAGAGGTTGGCAGTCAATGAGTGCTCTGACAAGGAAAAGATATGCCACAATGGGGACGAACTGTTGAGAGAAATCCGGAATTCAGAAACAGTCCCTTTATGAAGGCCACGCCTGCAAGTGCGAGCCTTGACCTATATCCGACTGCACCTGCTATGGGGTGAGGTACCCACCATGTATCTCCTGCTGAAAACAGCTCCGAACTCGATTCCTTGACCATGGAAGTGGAGAAACTGACGAGATGTCTCCAAATGCTTATCACGCGCAGACAGAGATGGCACAAGGTTTCCAGTTAGTAATACCCCGCCCTGGCTCCCAGTGTGGCGCCTCGGCCAGCTCAAACTCCAGAAAGTATGTTTTGCTATAATTGTGGGAAGGATGGGCACATAAAGGGAATGCGGTCCCAAAAGACATTGACAAAGTTGCATATAGGCTACAAGGAGAGCTTCGGAGAACAAATCAGTGGTTAAGAGGTGCATGAATGATCCCAGTGAGGGCACCAAAATGCTAACTCACGCCCTTTTGTGGCAAGGTCAGTTTCCAGGCCCCACTACCGCCTCCAGACTGGTCCAGAATAGTGGTCCCTCCATGGAGACCACTGTAAAGGTGAATGGAGTGTCTACCAGAGCTGTATTAGACAGTGGCTCCCAAGTGACAATTATGTTCCAGGATTGGTATCAGAAGCATTTGTCAGGACGTGCCCTTACAACCATTAGAAGGACTGCATGTATGGGGTTAAGTGAGAAGGCCTACCTATTCCGGGTATATCCGAATTTGGCTGTCTTTCCCCACCTCCGTAGCTGGAGTGGCGAACAAGTACAGACCCTAGCCTAGTGTGTCCCCCACTGGACTGTATGATGGTGTCCCTTTGTTGATTGGAACAAATGCCCATATGAAGGCTGGCACAGTTGTGTTATGAAAACAGGGGTCAAGACTAGTAGAGCTTTAAGAGTTCCGGCTTTAATTAAGAAGGCCTATGAGGCACAGAGAGATACTGAAAAAATAGAACCAGAGGAACCGGTCGGAATTGTATGGAAGAAGGATCCTGAGTCTCTGATCCTGGCGCCAAATGACAGGTACCTTACAGAGAGGTCCATGATCAGAAAGGATGTTAAGAATAAAATATTAATGTTGGATGCACCAGGCGATGGAAATTGCCAGAGGGACTGCTGGTCAAGCTTAGTATTTTGCCCGCTAGAGCCCATGCTTATGCCAGAAGGGTAATGGTCCAAGTTCATAATGTGTCTGAAAGAGACATCAGGAAATAGAGGTTGCATCCTGGCTAATGTGCATTGTGCAGACACTGCAGTGCTACCCAGCAGCAAGAGTTCAGGAAGAATGACAGAGTAACGCCTGACTTGTTTGATTTCGCGACTCCGCTGCCAGCTGAATGGAAAGTGAGGATCAGTGAGAAGCTTGCCCAGAGAGACCAGGTGTTTTCTTTAAAGGAATGGGATGTAGGATGCGTGCAAGGAGCTGAGCACAATATCCGCTGCATGACGAAAAGACCATTTCGTGAGAGGTCTCACGCCTGGCACCTGCTGACATAGATGATGTGGAGACGGCATCTGCAAGAGATGTTAGCTGCTGGTGTAATACAAGAATCCAGAAGCCCTTATGCTTCCCCATTGTGGTAGTGAGGAAGAAGAATGGGACAGTAAGGATGTGCGTGGATTATCGCACTTAAACCGGCGGACTATCCTGATCAGTACACAATGCCCGCATTCAGGATGCTGTGACTGCCTAAACGGGAGCAAATGGTTCTCTGTGTTGGATCTCCGCAGTGGGTACTACCAGATCCCGATGGCCCCAGAGGACCGTGAGAAGACAGCCTTTATCTGTCCGGCTTGGCTTCTATGAATTCATGAGGATGCCTCAAGGATTTCAGGTGCCCCAGCCACTTTCAACGATTGATGGAGCGTGCAGTGGGGACATGAACTTACTAGAGTGCCTGGTATACCTAGATGATGTTATTGTGTTTGGCAGCTCACTGGAGGAACATGAGAGCAGATTATTTAAGGTATTGGACCGACTGGAGGACTTTGGCCTTAAACTGTCCATTGATAAGTGTCAATTCTTTCAAACATCAGTAAAGTATGTGGGACACATAGTATCCACCGAGAGAATAGAGACCGACCCAAGTAAAGTTGAGGCCTTGACCACCTGGCCACAGCCCAAAAATCTAAAAGAACTGCAAAGATTCCTGGGATTCTGTGGTTATTATCGGCGCTTCATCAAGGACTATTCAAGAGTGATCCGCCCTTTACTTAACCTTACTCAAGGGTATCCCCCAACCCACAAAAAATACCAAAAGTCAGCGTCCCTCAAGACTGAAAGAGTGTATTTTCATCCGAGTGAAGTATTTGGGGCCGCTGGACTCCTGATTGTGAGACTGCTTTTCTTGAGATCATATATCAACTACCCATGCTCCAGTGCTGGCCTATGCCGATCCAAGAAAACTCACGTCCTGCACACTGATGCTAGCTTGCAAGGGTTGGGGCTGTGTTGTACCAAGAGCATGAGAATGGCCTGAGACCAGTGGCCTTTGCCAGTAGAAGCCTGACCCCATCCGAAAAGAACTATCCTGTACATAAGTTAGAGTTCAGCTTTGAAGTGGGCTATTGTTGACCAATTCCATGAGTACTTGTATGGGCTAAAATACTAGTAAAACTGACAATAATCCTTTGACCTATGTGCAGACCTCAGCTGGTTGGATGCCACTGGCCATAGGTGGCTTTCTGCATTATCTACATGACTATGCTCTCGAATACCGAGCAGGTCTGAACCACATAGATGATGCTCTCTCCCGAGGCCTGTTCCCCAGAATGATTGGGTCCGATTGGTAGAACCTGACATTCGGGCACTCTACCCGAAGTTTGACAGGGAGGAACAATGTCCACGGACGCAGTGGACTGCATGGTGGATTGCTTGGGACCCTCTGAGAATTGCATACCTGCTGCTTATTGCCACTTTTCTGCAATAGACATTGGTGCACTGCCTCAGCTGGACAATGACAGTATTGGAGCTCCAATCCCGATCCTATGATCAAAGCAGCTTTGAAGCCCTCTATGCAGGAAAAGATGTGTCCAAATTATGCTCCACTGATTTGAGAACTGCACTGTTATACAAAGAAGGTCCTAAGTTGAAACTGATCAATAAACTGTTATACAGAGAAACAGTAGACAGAGGGGACAAGTAGACAAACAACAACTAGTGCTGCCCACTGCCTTCGAGACTCAGTACTGAGGTCCTTGCACAACCACATAGGGCACCTTGGTATAGACAGAACACTTGACTTGGTGAGATCCAGATTCTATTGGCCTAAGATGGGGCTGATGTGGAGCAACACATTCGAACTTGTAGTCGCTGCTTACAGAGGAAAGCTTTGCCCCAGAGGGCTGCCCCTTGTTAACATCACCACCAGTGCACCCATGGAGCTGGTCTGTATTGATTTTCTGAGTTTGGAGTCAGATCAAAGAAATATCAGTAATGTGCTGGTGGTCACTGACCATTTCACGAGATATGCCCAAGCTTTCCCCACCAAAGACCAGAAAGCATCCACTGTGGCCAAAGTACTTGTAGAAAACTTTTTGTTCACTATGGGGCTCCACAAAGAATCCATTCTGATCAAGGGAGAGACTTTGAGAGTCGTCTGATCAAAGAGATGCTTTCTGTAGAGAGTGTGAAAGTCCAGAACCACTCCTTACCACCCCAGGGGGACCCACAGCCTGAGCATTTCAACGCACTTTGCTAGATATGCTAGGCACCCTGCACCCAAAGGACAAGCCTAGATGGAGCCAACAAATTAGCACCCTGGTACATGCTATAACTGCACCAAAGTGATGCCACTGGGTTCTCCCCTACCACCTGATGTTTGAAGAGAAGCTCGACTACCAGTAGATGTGTGTTTTGGGGTCTCTCCTGATGGGGTTCAAGCTGACAACTATTTACAGTATGTGCAGAAGTTAAAGGCCCAGCTAAATCATGCTGCCAACTGGCTCAAACCATGGCTGCCAAAAGAAATCTGGCCAACAAAGAAAGGTATGATAAAAGGTGAAAGCACAGGAACTCCAGGAGGAGATCGGGTATTGCTAAGAAATCTGGGACTGCATGGCAAACACAAGATTGCTGACAGATGGCACCATCTCCCTCACATTGTAGTGGGCAAACTAGATGATCTGCCAGTGTACAAAGTAAGGCCTGAGAATAATTCAAAGATGTAAAACAATGCATAGAAATCATTTACTGCCCATTGGACAAATCATGATTGAGCCTGAGCCCCCAGAAGATGCCCCCTCTGGACCAGTGACTAGAGCTGCTGCTAAGAAAAGATCAAGAAAGTCTGCACCTACAGAAGCAAAGTTAAAGTGTTCCCCTCCACAAGTCCCAGTTGAGCATGACTGTCAGTCCGTATCAGAAGAAAGTGAGAGTGACTTTGAATACTATCCTTCTTACGAACTGAGTCAATTGTTTCGGGGCAATCCCCTAGTCAATACTGGAGACGAAGCTGGGCCTTCTGGACTGTCTAAGCCTCCAGCTTCGTCCCTGGAGCCAATGCTCCCAGAAAGTGAGGTGCAAAGCATCAGATCAGATGAAATGGAATCATTGTGCATGGTTGAACTGTTTGAGCTTTCAGGGGAGGAAAATGATGGATTGGGGCAGACTGGTGATACACCAGAACCAGAAGACTATTTTGAGTGCCCTGACAGTCCACTGCCAGTGTCCAAAAGCTCTCCATGTGAGCCAAATGTTGTGGACTCAGAAACTGTAACTCCTGGAGCTGAAAGTGCCCCAATCTAACCTCTCTACCCCATGGAGACTCCCTGACAAATGAGGACAATGCTGAAAATGAGGCTCAGAGTGCAGAGACTGTAACAGTTCCCCTAGAAAGACTGGTCGAGCTGTAATGCCTGTGGTGCACCTCAGTTATGATTCCCTTGGGAGGCCTGTGGACTTGCCTCTCAATGTTGTCCATAAAAAGTGTATGTGTCCCGAGCTCATTGCCCAAACTGAGCATCAGTGCTAACTCCAAGTTACTTGTGTTGCCCTCTATATGGTGCCCTTGCCCGTCCAGCCCCAAGGTAACTGATAGGGAAGGGCCCCCTCTCTTCAGGTTTCATGTACAAGAGGTAATAACTTGAGTTATGGTACAATGTGTGTGTAATACTATGTAAAGAGTGACGTACTGCAATGTTTCAGAAATGTGTTCTTGGTAAAATGATATACTGACTGACGATTACATGTGTGAGCCTAATGCAAATGTATATGGTTGCAGTTAAAACTTATGGGGGTACTTGCTTGACGCGGACGTCAAGCTTTCCCAGGCCAGGAAGGGTGTAACCCCCCTGCAAATGGGGGTTCCCAAAAGACTTCCAGGAGCTTGCTTGAATGCTCCAAGCCTGAATGGTGTTTGGCGTTTAAGCCATTTATCAGAGAGTGTTTTTAGAGCCTCTGGTACTGTCTCTTTAAGAGCTGTCTGCTTGCAGACATAATTAGTTTGTATGGGGGGACTGTGTGCTTCTCTGTTTGAGTACCACTCGAGCTGCTGCCAATTCACTCCATTTTTGCAGTCACTAGGAGTGCAAGGGAACCTATCTGAAAGATGTAACTGTTTGCCAGAAATCATTTAGAGTAATAATGAAATTACAGTTTGTCTAACCTGCTTTCTTTGCAGTCAGAACTGTGTCTTCCTAGTTCCTCATTCTGGTTTTGAACTGCTGAACTGGACCAATCAGTGTGGGTAGCTAGCTCTAAAATGGTGCCTTGGACGAATCAGAACTTGGACTCATAATCTGAGCCAGCCACAAGAGGATTGTATGGGCAGTGACTCTGGGAGATGTAGTTTAGACTGCGCGCCTTTTGGACCAACAGCAGCAGTCTATTGTGAGTGACAGCCAATCCAGTCAAGAACTGGGAGGAACTCAAAGGAAGTGCCAGTTTTGTCTGTTGGAGTTTCATTTTAGCTCTGGCAGTGAGGGAAAGGAACCCTGTGCTCCTTCAGTGCACAGTTTTAGTCAAAAACATGTGTAAGGTCCAGAGTTCGGTCTGCAGCTTGTGTAACTGCTTGTTGGACTGAATCCGTCCTGTGAAGAGAATCAAAGGATATCTGAAGAGTAGAAACCAGGCTCACCCTGTAGAAGACCGGAGAAATTTCTGAATTGCACTCGGTCTGTCAGGAACTGAATCTGCTATGTGTTCTCCCGGGTGTTGTGCAGTAATTGCGATCGGGATAGAGAAGCAGCCTGCCTGGTATAGTACTTTCTTTTTTACCATATAAATGTGTGAGGAGGCTTGTGCAGCTCAAGTGAATCCTGCTGCCATTAAAGGACTTTGCCTGTGACTGTTTACCATATAAATGTGTGAGGAGTCTCGTGGAGCTCAAGAGTAGCCCTGCTGACGTTGAAGAACCCTATCTTGTTTGGAGGTCGTGAGTACTAAATTCAGGGTCGCTCCTGTTGAATTGCCACATTAAATCCAAATGGAATCACTGTACTGCTGACTGTTTAAACTAATTTTTCTTTTCTCTGTGTGAAAGGCCCCTACCAGCTGCCACGGTTTGACTAGCCACTAGGGCTTGGGTACCCAGGGACAGTAACTGATAGGGATAGGCCTGTGCACAGAGCCATAGGTAGATGAGTGAGTGATAAGCTAATTAACCTGATTTCCCCTGTCCTTGTTATATTCCCCTAAATAAATCAGAGCTGCTTGTTTCAGCAAAGTTATACTGCCTGAGTGTATTTGTCTATGTTAAAGTACTGTACTGTGATTGTTGCACTGTATCTTATTTCACAGGAGGTCCCAGTGCGGAACCAGTCCTGGGGTAAGTGTATACTGTGAAGGTAATTCTGATATATTGTGTGGGCCACTAGTGGGAAGAAAGGGGGGTTGCAGTGTCCCAGAGGGCTGTGACCAAGTTAGTTTAACTATTGCAAACCCTGACCTCTGGGTGGAGGCACCCGCCATTGGATCCAGGCCCCTCAACCTGTTAGTGGCAAATCAGGCAGGGGTAGTAGCCCCTGGGATAGCGCCATCTAGGGGTTACACTTGGTTCCCTCAAATCAGCTCTGTCTGCCTACAACTGGTCCCCCATACACAACGCACCTACGCTGGACCAGGCACTCAGCTTTTTCATGGAAGGTTTAAACTCCATCTGTGATATCTATGCCCCTCGCACTAAATAGAAAATTCGGGGAGCAGAAAATGGCTGGCTGGATGGTAAGCTCCTATCTCTCCTAAAAGAAAGGGACTGTCTCTGGGCCAAAGCCTTAAACTCTAGCTGTAAGCACGACCTACAACATTACAAAACCACTAGAAATCAGTATACTAAACTTGTCTGGCTCGTGAAGGCTAACTTCCATAAGTCCCAGCTAGACAACGCTAGATGGAAAGAGGTTTTGGGACAACCTCAAGAACACCCTTGGCAAAGACCAGAAGCTGAATCCTATAATGCTCAATATCAATAATGCTCCCTCCACAGATCCTCTAGCCATTGCTGATGTCTTTAACCAGGCCTTTACTGACCTGTCCCCAGTACTACCCCCAGACTACCTTCTGCCGGTGGAGGACCAAGGTTGCGCCAACCTAACCACTACTAACCACCCAGCTTTCTACTTTAAGAAGGTGATGATAAGGAGCCCTGACAATGGTCAGGAAAGTCCTAGGAAAAACTTGGTTGGGGAGTGATGGGCTAGACATGAAGTTACTATCTCTGACCTTTGATGTTCTGATCAAACCCATTACAATGCTATTTAATAAATCCTTGGCCCTAGCTCAATTCCCAGAAGTTTGGAAGCAAGCCCTGGTAACTCCAGTGCATAAGAATGGTGACAAGGCACTGGTATCTAACTACCGGCCAATGTCTATCCTCTCCCCACTATCCAAAGCTCTGGAAAAAATCGTGGCAAACCAACTCACAGAATACCTCAACAAGTACAATCTGCTCTGCCCAAACCAACATGGTTTCCGGCAAAAACACAGTACCACCACTGCACTGCTGGCATACTCTGACTATGTGCACAAGGCGCTGGATGAAGGCAATTTGATGGGGTCCATCTTCATTGACCTCACTAAAGCCTTCAACACTGTCAACCACCCTCTACTAGTATCCCAGCTCCAAAGACTGGGAGTGGCTCCAAACACCCTAAAATTGTTTCAATGACTACCTATCACAAAGGAATCAGTGAGTCAAAATCAGGCACACATTATCCAGCTCCAGAGATGTACTCCTAGGAGTTCCTCAAGGATCAATCCTAGGTCCCTTGCTTTTTAGACTCTTTGTTAATGAATTGCCCACGGCCTGTGACACAAAACTCATCCTGTATGTGGATGATGCTGTGCTGTTGAGTAGTGGCACCTCCCAGGCTGCCCTACAAACAGGACTACAGACCTCTTTCAACAAACTTGAGGACTGGTTCTGTAGGGAAAAAGCTAATACTGAACTACAAGAAAACCAAGGCCATGCTCCATTCCAGCCCCTACAATAAACACAGGCTCACTCCCCTCGAAATCACCAATAATGCTGGTGAGCAGATTGAGCAGGTACAATCATTTAAGTACCTAGGGGTCACCATTGATGACTCTCTCACTTATACGAACCATATTGATTCCCTTGTCAGATCAGTAAATACAAAGATTGGGGTCCTCTATAGACATAAGAAATCCCTCACCCCAGAAGCACTCCAAATCTCAGTCTCCAGCTCCATACTCCCCATGATAGATTACGGGCTAGGGGTCTATGGAGCTGCCACTGATACTGCACTCAACAGGGTCCAAATTGCATTAAATAAGGCATGCCGCCTGACCCTGTGCGCAGACCATTACACTCACACTTGCACCCTATATGAGTATACAAACTGGCTTAACCTAAAAGACAGGCTCAAATACCAAACCTGTCTCCTGGGTAAGAAGGCACTCCTTGGAAAAATCCCACCCTGCATAGGAAACCTGCTCGAGGCCTCTCTCTCATCCTACATCACCAGAGGGAGAAAGAATGGAGCACTTTCCATCCAATTCCGGCGAACCTCACTTGGGTAGCGTACTTTCTCCTACCGAGCCCCCCTCTGGCTAAATGAACTCCCACAGAAACTACAAATACACAGCCTGCCACAGTTCAAAACAGGCCTCAAACAGCACCTAAAGTCTTGCTCACAATGCACCTGCTTCTCAGGCCATACTTGAAAGACTAACCTACACCTCTGGTTATACCCAGCACAGATACCTAGAAAAAAACTGCCCTCATCCCGGCCTAGCCAGGAGCACTAGTAAGCTATTAATACTTCTTACCGCTCTGCGTACTGACCCCCCCAAACCCCCCTTCTCCCACTTTCCCAACCATAATCTATCAATGGATTTTGGTGGTCTCCAGGGCAGAGCCACCCAAAGAATCATCCAGCACATAACCTGAATCCTTTTACAATCGTTTTGTTTTCCATTATTTGTCTAAAATTCTCATGTACTACTCTTTAATTGCCGAATGTGCAGAACCCAGTAACAACTGTATTTGTACTGACCCCTGTAACTACTGTATTCGTGTCTTGTATTATTTGTCCACCCTGACGTGGAACCTTTGTAAAAGAACTCAAGCTCAAAGGTCATCCGATATTACAAATAAGTAAATAAATAAATGAAGCAATCTTTTGCTGGGTATGGAGCATTGCAGGTGTGGGGACCAGTATTTGTACTCAGTGAAATTTTGAGGAAGCTTGGCATCCGTCCAAGCGAAATGAAAGATGTAACGTATCACGTTCATGTTTCTCGTCAAAAAGGTGTATTGACACTGTTTAGTATGTGATATTTTATAGACTACCCGTTACACCCTAGCAATAAATTATTTTCACTGTGAGCATGAAAACATTGTATGCCTCATAACTCTTGTGACTACTGGTATGTTATTTATTTTTCTGAGTGTTCCTGAAGGTATACAGGCATAGTGGCAGTTTCGGGTGCAGTGTCTAGCCTTTGCTTTCTTTAACATTTTTGGGGAAGATTATTTCCTTATGCAAGCCGCCCCAAATGGGTTTACCTTTGGAGCTTCCTGCTCCGTGCCTCCCCTCAGTGCTGGCTGTCTGTGGCTCTGGTGGGAGTTGCACCTCATGTCTCCAATTGGTGTAGCTTACGGCTCTGGTCACTGGATTCCTGCTGTCTCAGCCTGTGCAGGGTCGGGCCGAGTGGCAAGATAGTTGTTCTGTGCCACAGGGCGGCATGGTGGTCTTGGGTTCAGTGTTCAGGCTGGCTGGACTCGGGACCGTGTTGGAGAATTAGATAAATAATTTAAATGTAAATAGAAATAGTGGACCGTGCACACTGTGCATGTGTGGACACCGGCAGTCAGAAATTTAAAGGAGCAACTGCTCCTTTTAGAAAGAGTGGTATCGGTGCTGGCTGGCACCATGTGGAGCATTGTAAATAGTTGAAAATTGGACTACCCATCCAACAGGGCACTCAGGGAGCAAAGAATTCTGCCACCTTTTTGGAGGGTCTGGATTGGACCCTGGATTTTGAGTGCCAAAGATGAGAGGGCATAAAAGAGAGAGTTCAGGAGAGAACGGGAGTTTTGAGAGGAACTTGAAGAAAGAGAGATCGGAGCTGGGCATTTGCCTGCCCAGCCATGCAGCTGCATTTGTTCTTTTTTAGTTTTTAAAAGTGTTGGTGCAGCAGTCAGAGAAAGGAAGTTGTGGCTGCCATTTCCATGGAGCCCTGTGAGTAGTCCCTGTGAGGGACAAAGCAAAGCTATGCCATACTAGGGCTGTTGCTATGCGGCAACCTCATGGAAGGGGTTTCTGTCTTGATAATGAGGATATCAAAAAGGATAAAGCACTGAGGTGCGGGTGGGCCAGTTTGGGGACTGGGGGAATGGACAGCCCCTGGTCCTAGCTGCCCCGTGACCTGACTGTTTAGTTCTGGGCTCTGTGCCCAAAAGGAGCTTACTGTGAGGGTAGCTGTGGGGGTGGACAGTCATCCCTCCAGAGGTGTGTGCTTCAGGATTCAGTGAGAGTAGAAGTGGACAGTGAGAGGCAGTCATAGTTGGGTCGGCCATCCCCTGGAGGTCTGTGTTCCTAAAAGAGGAAAGAGAGTAGATGTGGAAACTGTTGTGGCTTGCTGTTATAGGCCAGATTCGGCCTGGAAGTATGCTATCTGACCTGTTTTGGACGATGGGGTGCCTTGATCCTTGGTAGCTTCCTGGACTTTATGCTCGATCTGAAGTATTGTTCAAGCTTCTAGTGTGACCTTTTCAGTCCAGAGCACCTTTTGAGCTTCTGATGTGACCACTCGGTCCAGAGCAATCTGTTTGTGAATTTCTGCTCCATAGAGTGACTGTTCTTGTTTATTTACTATTCGTTTAATGGGATCCATTATTTTCTGCAGCTGTGGTGTTTGCCTGTTATGTTTGGACAAACTGTGTTTGCTGCTAAAAGAAGTTTGCTTCCACATCCCAGCTCTAATTGTGTTCTACAGAGGCATCCAGAGGAGTGGGAACCAGAAATTAATCAAGTAAGACATCGAGAGGCAGCTAGTAGCAGGTTAAGAGGCCTGAGTTCTGAAACGGGTGCCTCCATCTGGAGGTCAGGGTTGGTAGTGGTAAAGCTAACCTGGGCACAGCCCTCCAGGACACTGTACACAACCCCCTCTTTCCCCTCTAGTGGCCTGAACACTGTACAATAATCACTTTCACAATACCCCTGGTATACCACACAAGTACCCACACTGTTTGCACTTACCACCAGGGCTGGTTCCTCTGGCTCGACCCTGGGGACCCCCTGTAAAATAAGGTTAAGCAAATAGCAACAGTACAGTACTTTGAGCATAAACTGGAACCACAGTCAGATTACATGCAGAAAAAGTTAGATCTGATTTATTCACAGGACTTGAACAAGGGAGGGGCAAAATCAGGTTAATAAGCTTAAAGGTTATATCAATCAAGCAGTTACGCATGCGCTCTGAGTCCCTCCACACAGTCCACCTCTGGGTACCCAGGTAGAGAAGAGATGGGCTAGCCAGGACAGTTGCTTGGGGTTGCAGCTGGTTGGGGCCCTGTGAAGGAAAACACAACATGCACAGTACACAATATTTGTAATCCGGAGGCAGAGGGCTCAGTTCGTAAAGGAAATGAAATAGCAAGACAATCAGATGACACACTCAGATTAAGCTGTTGTTATAGGGAGCTACCCTGGTATTTACTCACGATACCCAAGACTGGACACAGGCTGGATGAAAATCGAGACTGCAGGTGGTTGATCTGGAATGCCAGGAGAAGCAGGGCCCACACAAGTCGCATAGGCGTCGTTCCTATTCAGGTGTGGAGCAGGGGCTTATCCCCAGGCAGGTCTCTCATGAATGGCTTCTCTGTGCAGTGGGTAGTCTGGCTGGGCCAGTCTGGCAAAGCCCAGACCGCATGGAGACAAGTTGGAAGCAATCCGTTTTGGGCTGGATACAGCTTTCAGCAAGCAGAACACAGTTCACACAGTGGGGAACTAACTTACAAGCCACTAGCAGCTCATAGCACATTTACATGTACGGGAATTCTACTGTACCAGGCAAAGCACTCCCTGGGCACAATCGCAAAGTCTCTGCACACACCGGGAGCTTAGGGGTAGCTGGAACTCCTGACAGGCTGATTGCATTCAGCAAAAATATTTGGTCTTCTTCAGGTTGAGCCTGGCCCACTTCAGTAGCTTACTTTAGTCACACAAACTTGGATTTAGTCCAAAATAATTCTCTTCTCTCCCTCTCAGGAGCAGCACACCAGCATTCAGACCAAAAACTTAACCTTTTCAGAGTTCTCCCATGCAAATCCACTCAGGATAGCTGCTCAGAAACACTTCAGCTCCTTCTTGCACAGCTTCCAGCTTAGTTCTAACTGAAAACTGCAAGCAGCCCGGGACTTCCTCAAGATCCAAAAGATTTGGTTGGCTGATATGGCTGACAGTCAAATCAAGAGCTCCCCCCTTCAGTTGCAAAAAAGGCACAAAAACTCAAACCACAGTTCTTATAGATTTTGAATGCAGACAGTTCCAGTAGTCCGGCTACATTTTAGGTCCCACCAGAACTGATTGGTCCAATTTGCAGTCCAGGACCAAGATAGTGGAGACAAACAAAACAGTCCTTGCTACAAAGAAAGCAGGTTAGACAAACTACATTATCATTATCATTCTAAATGGTTTTCAGCAAATAGTTACACTTTTCAACAGAGCTCTATCTCAGATTACTTATACTGCAATTAGGCAGCTCTTAAAGAGACAGTATGCAGAGGCTATACAAGCCCTGGTAATCACATTTAAACTGCTAAAATGCAGGATACCAGCCTGGCAGTGAGCATTTAGGCAAGCTCAAGGAAGACTGTTTTTGGAACCCCCATTTGTAGGGGGCTACACAAAGTTATGCACAGCAAATAGCAACAGTACAGTACTTTGAGCACAAACTGGAACCAAAGTCAGATTACATGCAGAAAAAGTTAGATCTGATTTATTTAAAGGACTTGAACAAGGGAGAGGCAAAATCAGGTTAATTAGCTTAAAGGTTATATCAATCAAGCAGTTATACATGCACTTTGAGTCCCCCCCACACAGTCACACCTCTGGGTACCCAGGTGGAGAAGAGATGGGCTAGCCAGGACCGTTGCCCAGGGTTGCAGCTGGTTGGGGCCCTGTGATGGAAAACACAACATGCACACTACACAATATTTGTAATCCAGAGCCAGAGGGCTCAGTTCGTAAAGGAAACAAAACAGCAAGACAATCAGATGACACACTCAGATTAAGATGTTGTTGCAGGGAGCTACTCTGGTATTTACTCACAATACCCAAGACTGGACACAGGCTGGATGAAAATCGAGACTGCAGGTGGTTGATCTGGAAGACCAGGAGAAGCAGAGCCCACACGAGTCACAGAGGTGTCGTTCCTATTCAAGCGTGGAGCAGTGGGCTGATCCCCAGGCAGGTCTCTCATTGCTGAATTCTCTGTGTAGTGGGTAGTCTGGCTGGGCCAGTCTGGCAAGGCCCAGACCGCATGGAGACAAATTTGGATGCAGTCTGTTTTGGGCTGGATACAGCTTTCAGCAAGCAGAACACAATTCACACAGTGGGGAACTAACTCACGTCCCACTAGCACCACATAGCACATTTACTTGTAAGGGAATTCTACTGTATCAGGCAAAGCGCTCCCCGATCACAGTTGCAAAGTCTGCATACACCAGGAGCTTAGGGGTAGCTGAAACTCCTGACAGACCAATCGCATTCAGCAAAATCATCGGTCTTCTTCAGGTTGAGCCTGGCCCACTTCAGTAGCTTACTTTAGTCACACAAATTTGGATTTAGTCCAAAATAATTCTCTTCTCTCCCTTTCAGGAGCAGCAGGCAGACATGTAAGCCAAAAACTTAGCCTTTTCACAGTTCTCCCATGCGAATCCACTCAGGGTTACTGCTCAAAATTACTTTAGCTCTTTCTTCTTCAGCTTCCAGCTTAGATCTAACTGAAAACTGCAAGCAGCCCGGGACTTCCTCAAGATCCAAAAGATTTGGTTAGTTGATTTGGCTGTCAGTCAAAGCAAGAGCTCCCCCCTTCAATTGCAAAAAAGGTGCAAAAAGCTCAAAACTACAACTCCTACAGATCTTGACTTCAGACAGCTCCTGTAGTCTGACTACATTTTAGGTCCCACCAGAACTGATTGGTCCATTTGCAGTCCAGGACCAAGACAGTGGAGACAAACAAAACAGTTCTTGCTGCAAAGAAATCGTGTTAGACAAACTACATTATCATTATCACTCTAAACGATTTTCAGCAAATAGTTACATCTTTCAACAGAGCTCCCTTTCAGATTATTTATGCTACAATTAGGCAGCTCTTAAAGAGACAGTACACAGAGGCTATACAGGCTCTGGTAATCACATTTAAACTGCTAAAATGCAGGACATCAGCCTGGCAGTGAGCATTTAGGTAAGCTCAAGGAAGACTTTGGGAACCCCCATTTGTAGGGCGGTTACACATAGAAACCATAGTACTGGATAAGGCTGAACAAGGGAGGAGTGAAGTGGCTGGCAATAGTATGAGACTGCTTGTGAAATATAGTTGTCTTTGGCTAATGCTCTCTCTGTGCCTGGCTATGAGACTAGGGGGCTAATGAGGGAGAGGGGCAAGGTATGAGGAAGGGCAAGCCGCAAGTCCCTTGATAAGAGGAAAAAAGTGGCGACACAGCTGATGGTTGAAGGACGAATGCCTGGAGGTACAATAAAACAGTGCGTACAGTGGTATGATAAGGAACTGGCAAGCACTGAAAGAGGGCTAGAAGGAGGAAGTACACAGGGCAAAGCAGAGGACTAAAAGTTGTCCTTTAGTGGACAGGGCAAAAGCAACAAGTTAGGCAGGCTGAGAAACAGAGGCAAGCCATGAGTATCAAATGGCTGCCCATCTTAGAGAACACAGCAGTAAACCCCTCGTGGCCCTCTGACCTGTTAAAAAAAAAAAAGAAAAATCAACAGCAAGAAGCCTGAACCCGACAAGATCCTCTATCCAGAACTCAAAGCACAGTTGGAAACAAGGACCCACACAACCAATATGATTTCAAGTATCAAAGCTATTTTTATTTCAGGGACCCTATCCAGTTTTGCTCAGAGGTAGTCAGGTTTAGGCTAGCAGTATAGCCTAGAGGTTACAGCAACAAGCTGTGAATGAGCTTGGAACATCCAGCAGACCTGGATTTGTTTCCCACAACCCCTACTTGCATACTGTGTGATTCTGAGTAAGTCACTTAACCTGTCCAGTGCTTTCGGGGTGCCCCTGTACATGGAATTTGTGCCCAGTGGACCTTACCCAATTATCAAAATAATAAAAAAATGTGTATGTGGGGTCTTATGCACCATAGGGTGAATTGCCTATGCGCCGTAGCCCCCCAGCACATAGGCAATCCTAAGTGTCAGGTCTGCGCACTGGGGTCCCACAGACCCCTGTGCACAGCATGGAAGGGTCACATGTTCCTTTCACAATGGATCCCTGGCCAATCGCATGGCTACTCATCTGGATGGCTCAGGCAAATGTCGGGAGGGTGTCAGCACTCTGCACCATTTACAAAGGCAAGGAGTGTCAGGTGGGGGGGCATATGATACACCAGCAGGGATCCAGCTGTAAATGCTGCACAACCCACAGCATACTCCCATCAGCCACAGGAACCCATGGCCCTGCCCCCCAGCATGCTGCCCCAGCTCTTCAATCAGGTAGGGAGTGCTGGAAGCAGCCATTTGGACACACACCCTACATTGCACAACTCCATGACCTGTGCTGTCCCACAATACCCTGCTCTGTGCAGAGCAGGGGATCTACTGCAGGATCATGTCAAGCATCCAACTAGATGCCCACCTGTGTCCTCTGATCCATCCCTCATGATCCTGCATACTTGAGGGGGCAGGGCCATGGACAGGCACCCAGCAATTGTGAATGCTAGCCACCATGCACCTGTCTGTGATTGCGGAGCTGGGCAGTCCGGGTATGTATGAATCATGCGTAGCGGGTGCATGTTCATGCATAGACCCCATGGTGCCAGCCCTGTGTACAACATACCATTTAACTTCCATTTACAGGAGCTTTCTCAAGGTGATAAGGTTTTAGCCATGCTCAAGGTCCTAACCCAAAACATCCACAATGCTCTACCTGCTTATTTTTCTGTGAATTAAGTTATAGTCTTTAAAGTCGCTTAGTCCTTAGTCTAAATGGACTTTGAAGCTCCTTTTTCAGAGGTGCTCCCTAGTGCTGTGTGCCGGCCTCTATTCTACTTCAGAACTGAGGCCCTAGTGTAAGGGTAATAGGGTAGGATAACAGGGGTAAGAAACCACTGTGGTTCACAAGAAAGGTAGGGGCAGCTATGAGGGCAAAGAAAAAGGTATTCAAAAATATAAAACCAGCTGAGCAGAGGGGCACAGGGTAGAAACACAGAAACTTAGAATTTGTTACTAGATAAGGACCACTTGGCCCACCAAGTCTGTCCATTTTTCCTGCCTATACTGACGCGGCAGACCCTACCTGATCTCCAGCTCCCTCCTCCCCCATCTGCTTCCCTACCAAGATTCTCTTGGGTCTATCACATGCATGCTTGAAGCTGGCTCTACGATACTGGTTCGACAAATAAGTTGTCGACTGCCATCACAGCGACAGATTTATGTTGACCACAACTTGCAGTTGGCATAAATCCAACTTGAGATCCCTCGATCTCTAGGCTTCTAACTCTGAGTCGGAGCTGGATCAGGGAGGGGGTGCAGGACCAGGAGAGAGACTGCTGGGGTCTTGGGCGGTCTATTACACTGAAAAATTCGATATTGTTGGCATCAACATTTTCGCTGTAATAGTGTCGCCATCCTGGGCACATACCCTTGAAACCCACCACAGTTTTCACCCCCACGACCTTTACTGGAAGACTATTCCAAACATCCACCACTCTTTTGGAGAAGAAGTACTTCCTCACGTTCCTCCTAAATTCCCCCTCCCAGCTTCACTGCATGTCCCTTGGTCTTGTGTATCTTCTCTTCTGAAATATACTACCCTGCTTTATTCATCCCTGTGAGGTACTTGTAGATTTCTATCATGTCCCCCCCCCCCCCCACAGGGTGTACATATTGAGATCTCACAGTCTCTCCTTGAAGGGCTTTTGATGCAGACCCAGCACCATTTTAGTTGCTCTCCTCTGAACAACCTCTACCCTGTCTATGTCCTTCCTGAGATGTGGTCTCCAGAACTGAACAGAATACTCCTGATGGGGCCTTGTCAGCGATCTATAGTTTCATATCAAGATGAATGAGGCCAACAATGGCTAAGACTAATGTGGAGTTGAAGATACTGGCCAATCCTTGTGTTTTTTTTGGGAGGGGTCTGGGGAAGGCACACTGAGCGGTAGTGGATGCTCATTTCCAGGTGTGCCCTGGGAGCCTAGGTAGGTAAAGTGACTTGCAGAGGGTCACACAGTATGCAAGTGGTGGTTGTGGGTTTCAGACTCAGGTCTGCTGGGTCGTCAGGTTCACAGCTTGGTTCTCTAAATGCTAGGCTGTACTGCCTCCCTCAAACAGTTAATGGAAAATGTTTAAGCAGTCATCTGTGCAGAAGTAGGGCTTCTGCTTGGTACACTGACAACGGGGGGGGTTCAGGAACAAGCACCAGGTCCTCGGAGACTGACCTGGGAAATGAGGATTGAGCATCCCACAGAATGTTCTCCTCCTATTGGGAATGTCCACTACACTACTGACACCTGGGTGACGACAGGTGGCAGTGGAGTCAGAAGGTCCTACGCCGGGAAGGGGAAGATGTCTGTTGATCATGGCAGTGTATGCGCACATTTTCTGTGTGTGTCTGCTAGGACAGTCATCAATGGGGGCATCCTCAGTTTTGAACTGTAACAAAGGGAAAACCCCCTCATCCACTCAGGATGATGACCAATGGCATCCTGAGGCTCCGTACCCAACAAGCAAAGACAGCCCTCTCCAATTTCATCTCATCTCTCCTCAGGATCCTGGGCCAGTCCTGGGCTTTGTCATGGGGGGGCAAACCACGAAGTTCAAAGAAGAGTGGAAGTAAGCCCTGGACTTACCCTTGGTGCTTGTGTTCCTAGTTGGTTGGAACAATTCCCCGCTACCCAACTTGTTTATCCTGTGGAGGTATTTGTATTTCCCAATCATATTCCCTCTTTCCCTTCTCACATCTGGCATTTGCATGTTTAAGTCTTCCAGCCTCTCCTTATAAGTCCCATTATGTTGTCCCTGGAACACCTTGTTTACCCTTATTTATTTAGTTAATTTTATTTATTTTAAATTTGGTGACCAGCAAAGTTACACTGAGCCAAGGATCATTTCCAGGAGTGGGACAGGAATGGGGATACAAAATACATAGCACGGAAACTGTTCACAGTTACAATAAAGTGCAATCAGAGAACATGAATGAAAATAGGAGTCAGTGCAAAATGAGCAAGCAACAAACTGGGGCATTGAAGCCACACCTACTGCAAGGTAGGAGGTAAATGCAAGGGGAGCTGTCAGGTAAGGGGAAGACAGGAGTGGGAGGGTGGGGGAAGGAGTTTCAGCTAATACCTGAGGGAGCCGGGGGAGGCAGTAAAGTGGAGAGAGGAGGAAAATTGGTTTCAAAGTGATAGGAGATGATAAGAAGAGGCTGATTGGCCAGCACATGAGCAGGGATGAGGAATAGTGAAGGTGAGAGGATCCCTGTGGCAGAGGAAGCAGAAGGCAGAGGGGATGATGGAGAGAAGTGAGGAATATAAGAAGGAAGGAACCCACACCAGTATTTGGGTATGAATGAGTCACAGTGGTTCTGGCAATGTGAGGGTAGGAGAAGAATGGATAAGGAGGAATAAAGTCAGCAGTGATAAGTACAAGAGGAGGAGTTGGTGGCAAAGTGGCAGAAGGCATTGCAGAGGGTATCCAGTCTGGTCAGGGAGATGAAGGGGGCAATGCCACAGACCACGTCCACATAGTCAAAGAACAGGAGCACAATTCTGGTGGCAAGCACATGGCAGACCCGTGGAGACAGACAGTCTTTATTGTGGTACAAGGTACCAAATTTAGGGTGGAACTTGGCATGGATGACATCAATGTGAGCAGAAAAATCAAGTTTGCTGTCTATCCATACATCAAGGTATTTCAAGGTCTGAACCACTTCTAAGTGGGTGCCATCCAAGGTGGAGAAGATAAACAGAGTTGGGAGTCTGGTCAATTTCTGGCTGGTGCCAAAGGTCATTGACACAAATTTGTTTTGTACTGACCGAGTTGGTTGGATCTGAACCAGCGCAGGACACTGAAAGTCTTGCTGGAGCAAGACCTTGTTTGTACGCTGCCTCCACTCAGGCCCTGCCCTTCTTGAAATGCAGTCTCCATAACTGCATACAGTATCCCAGATGAAGAGGAAGATGGACCAGTGACCTATACAGCAGCAGAAACATTTCTCTTCCTCTGCTGATCCCTCTTTCCTAAGCACCCCAATACCCTATGTGTCCTTCCCACTGCCCTATTACATTGCGCTATTGTCTTTAGACTGTCTGGAATGTGCTGCTCATATCACCACATGGTCAGCACCATTTTACTGCAGACACATTTAGGCCACCATACATTTTTAAACTTGCACCAGTTTGGGTTCAAAAGAGTAAAACAACAGGCATAGACAAAAATGTCAAATGCCCTGCATCATATTCCGCTGTTGATGAACATATTACTTTGAAACAAAAATTCAGAGTCGTACCAGGGGGAGCAGTGTATACACAACTCTGAGACTTTTCAGCTGCTGATGGACAGGGTTAAAAAGTTTATGACAGGATCAGGTGGCATAGGACCAGTCGGGGAAATGTTTTATTTCATGGTCAGCAATGGGGGAGGAGGGTAATGTGATCTGGCCCACATAGTATATAGCATATCTTACCTCAGGACCAGTAGTAACAATGAGGAGAGTCGTAGTTGAGTCTCTAGCCCCCTGTGCTTGGGGAAAGTTGACTACACTTTTCTAACCGATTGGGGATTTATCTGCAGCTCCTCAAGCAGAGAAAATGACAGCCATGTCCTAATGAAGGGCAATGAATCCTCCTCTTCAACTCCTTCAAGGAGGCTTACTGCCCGGATATTCATGGCCCGCTGCACATTTTCAAGGGTCACCAGTCGGGCACAGAGGTGCATTGTTTCAAGTCATTTTGCTAAAGGCAGCCAGGGTGCAGATGGAGTGCTCGTCTGCCTCTTTTGTTGTTGCCACAGAGCCCTCGATCTTAGTGTTCTGTGCCCCCATGTGTTCAAGGACTTTCTCAGTCTTTTTGTCCATAGCTGTCGCTGCCTGCAGCAATGAATCACAGGGCAGGGGCTCATCCACCCTGCTCGAGCCAGAGACATCCTCATTTTCATCTGCAGCTTTCTGGGTCTGCTGTGGCAACTGTGCTTGTTTCTGTCGTTAGCCGCCTGTTACTCCTTGAGGTCACCCCATGCTCATAATTGGTATCAGGAGTTTCAGCGCAACAGGGTCTGTTGACTGATGCTAGTAAAAACTCTTGGTCTTATCATTAAAATGTATAACATAGAGTTTAAAGCAGAGCCCTGACAGAGTGTCTGAAAGGCACATCCTGCTGTGTGCATGACTCACTAGCATCCCTCCCACACTATTCTTAATATTATCACTATCTCTTTCTCTCTCTTGCCCCTCTGACAGAAAGAAGGGGCATATCTCAAGTCTGTCTATGAGTTTTTGAAATCAGATTCATTCCAGAGAGTCAAGAAAACCTAGTTTTCCTCATCTTACATGTGTAATAAAAGAACTTGCCTCCATTCTCCATACCTTCTGCAATCTTCATCCCTAGGTTAGCCTTAGCCTTCCTTGTTGGCCTCATTCATCTTGATATGAAATCCTACCCTATCCCCCTCTGCTTGGCTGGTTTCTGTTTTTTAAATGTCTTCTTTCTACCCTCACAGCTGCCCTTCTCTCCCTCGTAAATCACAGTGATTTCTTACCTCTCTTATTCTTCTCTATTACCCTTAAACAGAGACTTGTGATTTCTAATTAAGCAATAATGCCTAACAGGGTGTGTGTCATGCTGGGATAACATCACACCTCAGGTGGTTGTTTTGAGGGCCGCGGGCAGTCATCCAATGACTGAGGCGTGCAGTTATTCCAAACGACACACATCCTGGAGGGCATTATTGCTATTATACAATGGCTCATTGTTATACAAATTAAAAAAAAAATTTTAAAGATGTTTTTGTGTGGAACAATATTTTTGTTTTTTAAGAGCAGATGAAACAATCATGCTCAAGATGATCAATGTGCTCAAGATGATCTGCAGGTTCACAGTAAGGTTGAGACTAGACCCGTTATGTTGTACTGGGATAACATCACGGGTCCAGTCCAAGACTGACCAATCAGAGTCCAGGATTTTTTCTTGCCATTGTATAATATCCCATTTTTCATCATCTACCACTTTGCTTCCATCCCCTCTGCTGCTCTGACCCCTTCTAGTTTCCCCTGCACCTCCTCCTACATCCAGTCAAAGTTCTCCCTCCTAAAATCCAGGGACCATATTCACAAAGGGTGGCACAGGTCTGGAGTGAAGACCTGCATCAAACCTGTCTGTGGGCGCAGTTGCTCCAACAACCATGATGCACACTGCACCTGATTCTGGAAGATCGGGCACATTTACGACACTTTTCCCGTTTTACAGCAGTTTGTGCCAAATATTTGTGCAAGACCCATAAAAAGGGTACCCGGGATTGCTGCAAGCTAGACCAGAAAAAAATGGTCTAACCTGCCACAATTGGCACATGGGATAGTCAATCCCAGTCGCTGGCTGGGAGAATGCTGCAGACCCCGTCTGCTATATTGTTTGGTGCTCCTGGGACTTGCAGCATTCACAGCTCTTCGTGAATTGAGCCCCAGGACTCTAGTTTGAAATGTATTTCTCTTTGCTTTAAGTTTGATGTCAAACCATAGTTTCTGATGGTCACTGACTTCCAGTGGGTCCAGCACTGTGACCTCCCCTATGCTGTTCCTGTTTGCAAGGAGTAAGTCGAGAATGAGAATGTCTGCCTCTCTTGTAGGATCCTGTGGCCTCTGTACTAGGGAATGCTTTCTGAAACACCTCTGCCAGCCACTGACTTGAAGCTAGTGGGATCCTCCAGTCTGCATCAGGCTGTCAGGCATGTGAAAGTCCCTCTTTATCAGCACCCCCCGCCTCGCTGCCTTTTTAATTTCATTCCCCAGCTACCTATAATTTCCTCCTTTTAAGATGTGGCTACACATCACCCCTATCCTGAGGTTTCTGTCCCCCACTTCTGTCACTGCCTGTACCCATAGTGTCACCACATACTCCCCTTTTCCCATATACTTAATCTCCATAGCCTTTATACTCTCCCTTTTATATTATGTGACCCCTTCCCATCTCCTTCCCTTTCAATTCCTCCTGAATACTGCATACTCAGGCAGAGTTATGTTCCAGTCATGGTACGGTGTTACCCATGTTACTGTGACTTACACCAGATCCAAGTGTGCTTCTGCCACCATTGCCTACAATTCGCTGAGCTTGTTCCCCATTCTCTGGTCTTTCATGCACATAGCCCTCTAGGTTGCTTGCTTCCCTCCCTTTTGGTTCTCCCAGCTGACCTCTTTTCCAGACTTGTTCTTGCCTCCCTCCTCCTGTCTGCTTACAGATCCCCTGAAGCCACTCTCCTGCAGCTTTTCCCAGCCTCCCACCTCCACACTCATTATGCCCTAAAGCTCCCTTCTTGTTTTCTAGCACTGGGGGAGGCTATTCAGGATCTCTCAGTTGACTAATTGCACCTATCCTGATCTGTCTCCCCCTCTGCTAGAATAATGGCCCCTCAATATGTTCTAGAAACCAGTGCCCTAGAATACTGGTACCCTCTTCTGAGGGGGAAAGGCCATTCCACTTCAATAGCCTTCTAACCCAACAGGAATGGCCTCAATCTCCCAGGTACCCCCATCCCTCCTCCATGTGCTACTCCTTCAGGCATGTGTTGAAGCGAGCAATCAGAAAACTTCTCCCCTTCCCTGTCCTAAACTGTCAGGACTTCAGAAATATCAGTGAGGTTGCTACCAGCTTGGACCTCCTCCCTAACTTTCTAAATCTATCCTTAACCTCCTAAAGGGGTCTGCAAGCCAGGACATCAGTCCCAAGGTGGACAATGACATAAAGCCCACCCCCTCTGCCTCTTCCCTGGCAATTTCATCTACCCTGTTTGCATTTCTGATAACTGAAGCCCCCGGAAGGCACCTAACCATCTTGTCCCCCTACTGTCCTGCCCCCCACTACTACATCTGTCCTCCTTACAATGGAGTCACTTATCATGAGCACTTTCTTAACTCTCTTCTTCCCTTTGGACTTTGATCACATGTCAGGTATCCTCTTCAGAACAGATCTGGTTGCATGGGTGGCTACAGGCCATGGACTCTGCACTGGGAAGCTTGGGGTAACTGAATCATACAGGGGTGCAAATCTGTTTGCTATTACCACCTCAAGGTCCTCACCTGCATGGCACTTCTTTCCCCACCCCCTTGCTAACTACAGTCCACTGCCCCGATGTGGATCTTAGGTATCTAATGTGGAAGATTTGTCATGGCTGCCTGTGCCAGCGACCGCAGGGATCTGGTTCAGAGAAATCCAAGTTTAGCCTTCTCCACAGCCAGCTCTACAGTGAGTGCTGCAAACCTGTTGCATGCTGGGCAACATCACCACCTCCAGAGGACTTCCCTGAAGATGACTGACCTATAGGATGTTGTATCCTATCAGACCCCCCAATACCCTATCCCCTCTATAGCTCTTCACAGCCTCCTCTTATGATTCCCTTAAACTCCTACTTTCCCTATTGATGTAGGGCCCTTTGCCCAGAACTTCCCTCTTACTACTGAAGTTGATCTCTGGTCTGAGACCGTTTTATCAGGGTACCCCAGATTGGATTTCTCTAGGAGTCCTTGCCTCCATCACCAGTTCTGTTATACTCCTGCTCTGTATAGCTCTATTTCCTCCCTTAATCCCACTTTGCCCTTCTGATTACTTTATTTGTTGACCAAACACAAAGAGCCCACTGTTTCTTGCTTCTTTCCAGTGTTCCCATTGGTTCAACAAGCGGATACAACACTAAGCCCCTATAGTAGGAAATCCATGTGTCTTACCTTTGCCCCTTGTTTACTTTGATCAGAGTCCCCTGTTGAACTGAGCACTATCTGTGGACACCACTGTAGATGCTGGTCTCCTGCTCTGTGGCTCTCATGCTCTGGGTCTTGAACACTATGGGGTGTCTTCTGCTACTGCCTCTTTATAGCCCTGACAGTCCCTAATGAGTATGTGCCCTACCATAAGTGTCTGTCGGCAGTGACATGGTCAAGCCGCCCTATATGTGTGTTTACCTACCCAATGAGCTGATTCAGAATCCCCCGAACAAACAACAGTTTCGGCAATAAATTCAGATAAAAATCCCCAAAACACAATCTTTTTGTGCCTGACTATCCCTACAGCTGGACTCTAGCTCTCACCTCCCCTTGCAGCCCACAGTTTGCACTGAACAAAGGCTTTACCAAGACAGAAACTAGATTTTAAACTGAAATCCTGCCCAGCCCTGATTGACTGTCAGCAGTCATGTGTAAAACTTCACAGCATGGCACCACCCTCTATGTTTAGTTTAGTTTATTGTTAGACAAGTTGTCATTATATAGGCAAGATTAAATACAGTTGTTACATTCATTACAAACAGTGCATTTTAAAAACAGATACTTTATATATAAATAAATATATTCTGTTGACTCATAGATACATCTATTGGTCTATAAAGTAAACATCCAAGAGTAAGCCCAACCTTTTGAAAAAAAAAACCTACATGACACTCATTCATTATACATAATATATACATGTTTCTTTCTCATTTTTGTTATTTCTATCAGAAACATTGCTAGGTTATTCAGCAAATCATCGCTTTCAGGGTTATATAGTAAATCCAAGATATATCTAGAAGGGAAGCTAATGCCTTTCAGATATTGTCCTAGGTCCACCCTCTATGTATCTCTACCCATCTTCAGGAGCTGACTCAGAATCCCCGTACAAAAAGTAGTCTCACTAATACATTTTTAAAAAATAACAAAAACACAACCTTTGTGTGCCCTGTTTTTCTCCCTCCAGCTATCCTTGGTTCTCAGCACCACTCCCGACCCTGAGTTTGTGCCAGACTGACATTAGCTATTGAGTGCAGGGGAAGGGCTTCAGGACAAATAAGGGTGAGGAGCCTGGAATATGGTAATCAAGAATTTTTAAAAATGGCATGCACCGTAAGTGGCTCATTCTGCATCAACATGTAAGTTTTGTGGCAGGAAGCAAGTTCCACGGCTGCATTCTAAGAGCATAGGCTTTAACCACTTTCCAATGTGACTCATGAAAAAAGTAACATTATCTTTTTTTTTTGAACAGACTATGGCACTTCTGCAAATATACAACAAGAAAAAAAAACATCACCTACTATATATCCATACCCACTCGCCCACCATCATGCGTTGAGGAATGGTGGCTGAAGAGAGTTGAGTTTGCAAGAGATAAGGGGTGGAAAAGGGGACCCCAAGATAAAGATTGGGGTGCGTCTGAATTTGGATGTCCAAATGGCGGGCGAGAGAAATATAGAAAAAAAGCCACACAACCCACTTGATCAAAGGAGATCAATGCATGTAAGCAGGTCAGGCTAACAGTAATTGTGTTTGTTCCAAAGGAAAGGAACAGCTGACTTTATTTATTTATTTATGTAAAATGTTTTACCAGGGAAGTCATACTGAACAACAGCTCATTTCCAGATTTGTCCGGGGAGGGAGGGATAAAGGAAGGGATACAAACAAATATAAACATCATGGGCTGGATTTTTGAATCGGTGAGAATGCGCAAGCCCTGGCGTGCTGATACCATATAGGCGCACTGAGCTTGCGGCATTCTCCTGCTGGCAAACGGGAGTTTCTATCCCTTGCGTTGACCGCAGGTCTATAGACCACATTTATGTGGTCTAGCCTGCACCACTCCCTGGGGCCTCTAATATGAAGTTTGTGCCAGATATTTGGTGCAAGCTGCTGTTCATCATGGAAAGTGTCGCAACTATGCCCGGGAATAGAAAATCAGGCATAGTTGCGGCAATGTGGTGTGGTGTGGTGCGCTGGCGAAACCTAAATCCCGTGGCACAGGGCAAGCTGAAAGCCCTGCACCACGGTTTGAAAATCCTGACCCATACATGGTATAAACTAACACATGTAGTAATTAAAATTTTACAGAGTGCATAAGGTTTGATATACAGTGTACATCAGAAGACAAGGAGATACTGAGTCAGCTCCAGGCAAAGTTATAAACAATGCAAATCATAAAGAACACAGCAACAAAACATGCCAAAGTGAATGAACTTTTGACTATAACCCACAACCCTACCATGCAGGGAGGATGTGTTTGACTTTGACTTTATTTTGTTCCTATACTTGCCAGAATTTGTAAGACATTACATGATGGAAATACAAAAAAATACGTTGCAGCTTTTTATCTGATATATGGACCAGAGAGTAAAGTTCATCTGATACAGTGGCAGTGATTCAAGAACAGGCCTTCAGCTTTTATAATAAAAGTAAACGGTGCATAATAACAACTTTCTTTTCCACCTTATCTGTGCCTCTAATCATTAAAACAGATCAGTAACTGAATGATTGATAACAGACTCAGAGTGGGTGGAGTCTATACAACAAAAACAGACTCTCCCCATGTAAACAGGCAATATTTAAAACACATTCAGACACTCTCCTGAACTTTTCCCATCTGCTGACCCAGGGGCACATCCAGGATTTTTTCAAGGGGGTAGCAATTTTATCATGGGTGTAGTTCTTTATTCAAAACATGTAAAAATGTTCCCGTTTGCTCACCTAACAGGGTATGAGAGTGGGTGCTACTTTGCTATGAAGCTGAATCCACTAATATTCTGAAACAATCTGTCCTGCGGTAAGAGGAGATCGGGATGCGTATTAGAGTCTGGCAAGTCTCCCTGAAACTGCATACTGTAGGCGTTGCCAGGCAAAGACCATATCTTTGGATATGGCACAAGCCCCACCTCTTTCCCAAACTGGCCTGCACAGAGCTGCATGAGGCTGGTCCTCATTGACATTGCAACCAACTGTATAGGACATCTTCGCTACTGATCACTGTTTCTGCTATATGACAACGCCCCAGAGGCTGCACCTACACTGTAACTATACCACTTGTACTTATATCAATACCCTCACTACTACATGTATAGGTCAACAGCCACCCTGACTATTATATGTAAATACTTTGTTTAAACTGTGATGCCTCACTAATGTACTGTCTCACTGAATGTATGAATATGTTGACGGGGAGCCTTTGTAAATGAGTCTACGACTCAAAGGGTTGTAATTCCTATGATATGCTAAATAAATAAAAAATAAACTATCCTCAGAGAGAAATGAAATGAGTGATTTCAGCATTGTTCCCATTTCTTCTTCATCATCATCATCAATCTCAAAAGGCTCAAAGTGCTGAATCAGTAGTTACATAAAGTGCGAATGCCACATAACTGTCTTGCTCCGAGATTGCTTACCTATGAAATAATGATTAAACCCCTTATGAACAGTATTAATTCAACGTGACCAACAACCCTGGAGTCCCTTATTGTGATTCTAAAAGGAATCCCAGTGTAAAAGTTTATAAAAGGAGAAAAACAACCTTTTATTAAAAATAAACAAGAAACGCCAGCCCAACAGCACAGCAGTAGGGCAGCCGCTCATGGTACCAGCAATGCAGGTTTGGGAAAAAGCCTGTGTCAGTGGGACTGGCTAGGGGGAGAGGTATTGAGTGTCCCAGTGGATGTCCCCCTGTTCCTCCAGGGAGGGTGGCTGTGCACAGCTGCTGCAGCTGCCCTACCTGGGTGACTGCAGGTGGTGGTGCTAGTCGGTACAAATTTGGGAGTGGGGAGACACTGGCTGATGCTACACAGCTGCGTGGTCCACATCTTAGCTGCTGGCTTCTCAGGGGAGGGACCTAGAAAACCTGAAAAAATGGCCCCACTGCTTGAGGACAATGGGCGTCAGTATGTCCTGGCCCTTGGCTTCTGCCGAACCACTGCCCGATTACTAGAGGCTGCTGAGGGTACATAACCCTTTAAAAAACCCACCTGGGGGTATATTAAGGGTACATGGAGGCAGGTGAGTGCAGGACAGTGAGATGTGGCTGGCTGAATAAGCCATAGAACTGAGAGAAATTAAGTGCCAGGGATGTGTGGGGTGCAAAAATTGTAGATAAAATACCCAAGCCAAAGAACACTTCTGGTGATGTCACCTACAAGATGGCATCCTCAACGAACAGGTTTACTCCCTACACCACTTTAAATTCCTCAAAATGGGTGATTTCCCTATACAACTGCAGCTAAATGGCAGCACCATGAGGCGGAGTAGACAGATGGACAAGATCCAGGTCGGTGCACCAGTCATCAGTGGCAGATGGGAAGGATTTGCCTAGGGACATACTGACCACAGCAAAAGCCATTCCCCGACCAGTACAGTAGTATGGTATATGACACAGATGCCAAGTTAGACAAACTCTCTTGGTATATTGTTTTGAGACCATTCTTGGTGAAATAAAGTGATTCCAGGAAGCAAATGGAGCCGAATTTAAAAAGCTTATTATCCAGTTCCAGTCTTTAGAAAAACGACTGGATGTGGCAGAAAACTGGGTGAGTCACATGGAGGATGAGACATTATAGCAACACAGGCCTACTGAATATCTAACACAGAAAAATCTTGCACTACAAGAAAAATGCCAAGACCTTGAGGGCTGCTCAAGGAACAATAAACTTCAGTTATATGGTCTCCTTAGAGGTCTTGGAGATTTGCAGACTAACAGACTTTTATAAGATCTCCTCTGAGATGTAGTTTCTCTCCCAGCCACAATGTGATTCAAAACTGAAAAAGCACAAAGGGATCTCCTCCCAAAACCCTCTAGGCAAACTGCAAAACTAAGATTCATTGTAATGAAGTTTAATAGTTTCAGAGACAAGGAGAAAATCCTCAAGATGGCATGGCAGATCAAAAACGCTACCTACGATTCTACAAAGCTATTTTCTGATCAAGATCATCCCACTGTGGTACTTAAAAAATGTCAGGCCTATGCTGGAATACTAAGAACACTTAGAGCACCACATAAGATTGACTGTCTGTGGGTGCTGTGTCCCTGTCAGGAATATCCTCCAGTGTCTCCACCACAGTCTGCAGGTATGTGTCCTTGGGTGGGGACACCTCCTTTGCCATGACCACAGTCTTCTGTGTTGTACCTTGGGACGAGAGAAATGGGCATTGTTAGTTGCAGCTGCACCGCCATGGGTTGTCGTGTGTACTGCTGGGCACAGTATGGTACACATACCTGCACTGTCTATGCATATCTCAGCCTGTGTGTCATTCTCCAGAGTGGGTGCAGCCTCCGTCTGAGGTCTGGGCACCATCTCAGGCTCTGCAGGGTGCAAAATAGCATGATTAGTATTCCAGAGGTATTCAGGAAATTCTGGCTCTTGTCCCTGCAATGTACACCGTACCCAGCACTGTGTCCTTGCACTCTTCCTCCTCATGTAGAATGACACTGGACAGGGTCAGCCACCACCCTCTCAACAGGGGTTAGGCTGAGCCCCTGTGGAGGCAGACCACTGCCTATGCATAGCTGTGCCTGTTTTACAGCTGCCAGCTTCTGTCTGACAGCTGAACAGAGGCTGTCAAGCCACAGGCAGGCTTTGGTCTTGGCAAGTGCCCTGAGGGACTCTGCACCATATAGCATGGCATAGTTAACCCAAATGTTTGCCACCATGGCTGCCACATGCCCACCTATGAAGTTCATGGACCAGCAGGCACCAGCACATGCCCAGCAACCACCTCCCTCTCAGGGCATCCCCATCTTGTGCTATCATTCCCTGGGGTTGGGCTAGGTACCACAGGCACAGCACCACCGTTTCCTGCTGCTGCCTGTTTTCATTCATCCATTACAGTATTCACTTCCCTGTTTAAGTATGGGACAGCAGCCCTGCCCATATATGGTGGGGTCAAGGAGCAGGGAAACGTAGGTTCAGACCTCCCAGAAGTTCCTCCATGCGGTACTGCATGCATCTGTGTTGGCCTTGCCCATGCCTTGAACCGCTGTCACAGGTACATGGCTATGGAGATAACACTGGACTCAGTAATAGGGTACAACACACCCGCAGTGTGTATTATTTTATACAAAAGTAGAAAAAAAAAATAGAAACAAAACAGTTCAAACAACAAGAAAATAAACAATAGCTCAAGGCTATTTCACCTTACATCAGGTATCTCAAAATAATTTATCAGCTTTCCTGCTGTTAGAGATAAAATTCCTGTTCAGGCACAGATCCTTCTGCTTACCTTCCTTCAGCTAAGTGAGACTGGCTAATCTGACTCTTGTTGTTTGAAGAGGGCTTATATAGCCCTCCCGCTTATGGGAAAGTCCCTCCTATAACATCCAATTGGTTCTAGAATGGTACCTAAATAGGGAAACTCCTCCTTTATTACATAATGAGATTTTACTTATGGGAAGTCCCTCTATAGGAAATCCCCTTTCTGAGGTCTTGCTAACAGGTCAGCACCTTATTTTCTATCTATGCAGACAGTGCAAACATTTATTGTATACTGTATATACATGTGCTGTATTGCTATAGTATATGGACACGAGCCCTTTAATTTATATCTCAGGGCTCTATACATAATGGAGTTCCTTTAGAGACCTGCAGTGTCTCTTTATTCTTTAATTTGTTTAATTTCTTTATTGTATTTAGTTTATCTTGCAGCTCTCTCCTTATTCTGAGGGCTATTTCAACTGTATAGCATTTCCACATACATAAGGACATTCCTGTCCCTTTAAATCATTTGTTTTCTATGTTGTAGCAGAGCGGCAGACTGCTAGACAACCATTATCTAGCAGCTCTGCTTTGGGGCTCTGTATGGATTTGGTAGGCCTGCCTCTCTAGCAGCCTAGACTGGCTGTACGCATGCTACGGACTCCTCCACGGCTAGCTGGCACCATTCTACAGCATATTTCATATAAAGCCAGCAGATGGGAGTCCTAATAATACAGGCGCATCAGTAATTATTTACATACAGCAGCAAAAGTAAAAGAAAAGTTTGCCGCTCGGTTCAAACAGTTCCTGCTTCGATGCAAGATTTCTTTGGCATAACATTCTACATAACAACGGAGTGGTAGCAAAATAATTCAAACAACATAAGCATAATGACGCTTCATTTGTATCCATAATCCGCCTATCAAAGTGGACGTTTTTTGTATTTAACTGCCATTTTAAACATTTCTAAACATTTCTGCACCATATACAGTACATAAACATGTCCTAAGCATTAATTTTATGAAGCACTTTATTTTAAAAAATGTACTTTATTCATTGTGATGCATTTTATTCAGCCAGCACCTTATTTCATTCCTGCCAGCTAGTTTTAGCCTGGGGCATGATTTTGAGGAGTTCTTGGTGAGAGATGGATATACATAGAAATTAGAAATAAAAGTAGTAGGAAAAATGTTTTAGTGAGAGATAGAAAAGACTGACTTAAGTGGTCAGCCTACACCAGGGACAGAAAACGGTAAAGTATAATACAGAAAGATACTGTTGTGCAACAGATTTCAGTAGGAAAAAGAAGAAGATAGGAAAGGCATCCCTCCACCGGGGTTATCAGACTGGCAGAACAACCGCACTGTGCATGTGTTTGTGCATAGCATGTAACTGTTCCTGCATTCGGGGCACATAGCTGCACACTGGTGTTACAATGCTTCTGGCTGCAGTTTATGCACTTTACTGCATAGGGCCCATTGAGAGAGAGGGAGACTCCATCAGCCTCACAGAACTACCCTGCAGTCCATTGCTGTCCATGCATAGGCTGTTGCTGACCTAGTGTTCAGGCATAATTAAGCAGTAAGGTATGACCAGGAGTTATGTTACTGGTCTGTTAGTCACCTTCTAGTGGTGTAATGTGGCATGAGGCATAGCTGTGTGCCACATGCCTTGGAAGTTGATTAACTGACAGTTAACATAATCCCTAGGAGTGCCTTAATGCTCATAATAAAAAAAAAAAAAATTTTAAATAGTGTTAAACCTTGCTCTGCATATGATTAGACACAACATGTATGTTAATAAAAGATTAACATAAGACTGATAGAATGTTTATAGCCAATCAGAAAGCTCTATTTCTCAGACCTTTTTAAGCATGCATTTCATGTATTTATCCCCAGTGAAGTAAAGTAAGGGCTCAGACAGAGCCTGCCTGCCAGCATCTCAGTGTAGAAGCACAAGTACAGCTAAGGCCAGCCAGCGAGGTGGTAACGACGGCCACAGTGACGACGACGCAGATTGTCATGTTGGAGACAGCAAGAAGAATACAGCTCCAGCCAAGTGGTGAGGCAAGGCAAGGGCAGAGAATTCAAGAAGATGACAGCAGTCAGGCAAGGAGGGGTATTTATTTAGCAAGTAGGGACAGGGCGATATTGGGCCAGGGCACACAGGTAGAATTGTTTTTTGATGTTACTTAAATGAGAACTGCACTGAGCCTGTAAGTCATTTTTCCCAATAGAAGCCATTTTTAAGTACTGGTTAAAATTCCATTATTGTTCCATCTATACAGGCCTTTTAGTAACCTCAGTGGGTGTTTCAGCTGATCTGCTGGTACATACCATTTTAAAATAGTATGATGTAGTTTATGTCCCACTCAATCACAGAGTTCTATAGTAGAACATTTTTATTTATTTGGTTTTTGTTAACTGGGTAAGTACACTAGCCAGAAAGACTATTTTCAGGCACGACCCGGGAGAATGTAGACACAATAATACAAAACTTCAAGGAGAATATACATGAATACTAAACTTTTACATGAGGAAATATTCGCATAACAATGGAAATTTTGACAACAAGTTTAAAAGGAGGCAAACAGTGCAGACAAAAATGAAAAACAACAATGATGTTACAAAAGGCAATAAATCAGGCGATATTAAGGCAATACAAATATTTTAAGAGATAATATAAAGTGCTAATGGTGTGACTATCGATAGGCAGAGAGAAATGAGGAGGAGCTAAAGAGATAGGTAGGAAGACTGGGGAGGTGGCGGCGAAGACATTAAAGACCATATTGAAAGGGGGGGTTTGAGAAGAGGGGAGAGATTAAGAATGTACTGGAGAGGGAAGGGGAGAGATAGAGGATGAGGGAGAAATTGATAGGAGAGGAGACTGAGCGGAAGTGCAACAAGGGGTGTGGACCACCAACCCCTGCCAACAGGGAGGGGGGTGGGATTTTGGGGTAGGAGCTATGGCGGTTTGAAAAAGCAGATATGGGATGAGATGAGATGGTGTCTTAATTCTCTCTTAAAGGAGTAATGGGAAGTCGATTGACGAACTGTTAGAGGGAGTGCGTTCCAGAATTGGGGTGCATGGTGGGCATAGGCACTACTGCCTTTTTTTGTACGGTGTCTAGGGTTAAGGACAGGAGCATTTTCTGCGGAATGTAGTGCATAGTTAGCTTTCTGATAGGGGAAGAGACAGGCCAGATGTTTGGGTGTTTGAGACCTAATAATGTTATCAGTAACAGATCCAAGTGAAAAAGACCTTAATTCTTTAGGCGGGAGCCAGCCAAGATCTGAGTAAAGAAGGCAGTGATGTTTCAGCCTGAGGGAGCTGGAGGCAAAATGACAGATATTGTTATACGTTACATCCCACTTACGAAGACATGAGTAACTAGTTGATGCATATACAGGGACTCCATAGGTGAGAGAGGGAAGTAATATGCCACGGGCAATTGCAAGTCTAGCAGAGGGAGTGAGAGCATAACTGGTCCGGATTGCAATCCCAAGCTTAGAGTTTACCTGCTTGCAGGTAGATTGAATATGAGGGTCAAAACTCAGGCATGGGTCTAGGGTGACTCCTAGATATTTAAATGAGGTAACCATGCTAACCGATGTGCCATCAATGGAGGAGACAGTTGAGTTTGGACATGGTTGAGCTTGACACTAGATCCAAAAAGCATGGCTTGGGTCTTTGTTTTATTTAGTACAAGTTTGTGCTCCGTAAGCCACAGTTGGATAAGTTGATAGTCACAGGAGAGATTAGCATTTATTTCCTCAATGCTGTTAGAGCTTGAGTATAGCAAAATGTCATCTGCATAAAGTAAGGAGGAAGTCCTATGGAGATTTGCAGTAATGCTATTTATAAAGATGGAGAATAGCAGAGGACCTAAGATGGATCCTTGAGGTACTCCAGTATTAATAGAGACCTTGTCTGAGAGGGTAGAGTTGAATTTCACGTGTTGAGACCTCTCAGGCAGGTAACTGTCAAACCAATTTACGACATGTGGTAAGAAGCCTAGTGAGTTCAGGTTAGAAGACAGAGTGGAATGGTCAACTAGATCGAAGGCTTTAGTCATATCAATGAAAACAGCACCAGTGAGTTTTCCAGAGTCCATAGCCACTAGGGTGTCAGATGAGAATTTGAGGAGGGCAGTTGTCGTACTATGTGCCTTGCGGAAACCATGTTGAGCATCAGTGAGAAGGTCATGTTGCTGGAGAAAGAAGTGGTTTGGGTGGCCACAAACTTCTCAAGAATTTTACTGAGAACTGAGAGGATAGCAATGGGTCTACAGTTAGATGTGTCAAGCAGATCTCCCTTTTTGTGTACTGGGGTGACATACGCAGTTTTCCAGATCTTTGGGACAGTGCTGCTACACAGTGAGAGGGTAAAGATCCTAGCCAGGGGAGTGGCAATGTAGGGGGTTGCCAGTCTTAGGATCCTTGGTTCCAAGTTATCAGACCCAACTGCTGTATGCTCAGAGATGTTTCTTAGAAGTCAGAGAATTTCACTCTTTTGTATAGCCTTGAAATGGAGAGTAGGTCCTGTGACCTTTGCAGGGGAGATAGGGACAGGTGATGTGGACAAGGAGACAGAGTAAGAAGTGAGGTCAGCAAATTGCCTGTTGAAGAAGTTTGCAATGGTGTGAGGATTGTTGCAGTGGATGCCAGCTAGAGACATGGTATTTGGGGTGGAGGGCTGGTTAGATCCAAGGAAGAATTTTATGTGGGATCAGAATTTGTTAGGATCACCCTAGGAGTCAGTAAGAAGGTCTCTAAAGAACTTTTAGCTTGTTTGATTTCCTTTTCACATGCATTTCTCATGGCTCTGTAGGCATTAAAGTCAGATGGGGAACCAGATTTCTTATAGAGGAGCCATGTCTTATCCCTTAGCCTTAGTTTAGATAATAAGTCAGACTTTAACCAATGGGGCCGTTTATTTCTAACCTGCCTGGTCACAAGTTGACAATGGGATTCTTGTAATGCAAGGAATTTTGACAAGAAGATGTTTAGAGCAGTATGAACATCGGTTGCACTATAGAGAGGGCTCCAGTCAATATAGGCCATGTCTGATAGAAAAGCCTCTGCGTTAAGGTTTGCATAATTGCGGAAAGTGATGAAGCGAGGTTTCGTCGGTTCCAATCTGCGTTTAACCCAGACACAATAAGTAGGGGAGTGGTCAGAGATGGCATCAGCTAGGACTCCAGCATCTACTATATTTTCGGGGCAGTTTGACATGATCCAATCTAGCAAGCTACTTGTGTTAGAATGGGGCACTATTCGAGTAGGTTCATTGATGAGCTGGTGTAGGTTAAAACTCTGTAATTTAGTCAGGGGTAACACTTGTGTTTTCCCCAGTCAATTTATATAAATGTCCTCTAATATAAGAACTTCATTATTACCAGAGTAAATAGCTGATTTGTCAAGCAGCTCTTCCAAGCCTTTCAGGCCATGGGTATGGGGATTATAAGCACAGACAATATTTAGTTTCTTCGAGCCAAAGGAGAGGAGGACATGGAGTGCCTCACAGTAATTTAGGGGGGGTGGAGCTTATTACTGAGAGCTAGAGGTGTGATTTGAAACAAGTCGCTGTGCCTCCCCCTCTTTTGGGGGTGGGTCTATCATTCCTCAATAGATTGTAGGATGGCAGGGAGTAACGAGAGTCAGGAATGGAGGGCTTCAGCCAGGTTTCAGTTAGGCACAGTATGTCTGGTTTGCAAAGCTCGACCCAGGGTTCAAGTTCTGAGAAGTTCCATTCTAAACTCCTGATATTATGGTGGATTATCAGTAGGCCCTTTGCAGTAGAAATGGAAACATTATTTGGGACCAGGGGCCCTGGGTTTGGTTCTACATCCCCTGGTAGCAGAATGGCCAGTAGTATGAGGTACCATAGTTTATAATGTGGGTATGGAGATCGGATGAGAGTATACAAGGAGCTGTGTTTGAGTGCATAAGCAACCAGATAGATCCAGACCTTTTTAGGGAGTAAGGGGGTAGGATCACACCGGGTAGCCAGTGCCACCAACATATTGGAGAAAGTGAAATCATTTTCTGGGGTAGGAGGGAGAACAGATTCGGTATTGGGTCCTCCCATAGTAGATAGGTATAGTAAAGGCAGGGAGAGTAGCAGTAGCAAGAGCAACCTCTGTATAAACATTTTATTATTCTATTTTTGAAATAAGGGATCAGAGAGGATATTTGAATAGCAGGGGTGGGCAACAATGTGGAAGAGTAACGCAGGTCGAGACGGGTCAGTGAAAAAAAAATAGAAGAACAGAAATGTTTGAGCATGAGTGCAAGAGAAGGAAGAAAGTGAGAAAACCAGCAAAAGAACAGATGAATTGGGGGGGGCAGTGAGAGATAGGAAACAGATAGGTAGGAAACTATAACTTCAAGATAACGCAAGGGGTTAATGGTAGGAAGGAAAGCAATAAATGTTTGTGAAAGATAGGGCAGTTACTAGACACAAAAGGCTACAGTGGACACCAAATGGCGGGAGGGGGGAGACTATGAGCGAATAGCAATACTGTAACCAGGAGAGGTGGGGACAGCTAGTGTACTTAAAGGTGGCCTGGGAGGGGTGGGGGGCGGAAGAAAAATTACCTACACTGAGCAGTCAGACCCCTAAAAAGCGCACCTAATAGCGGGTAGCTGGCAGTCTAGAAGCAGCCAACAGGTACACCAATCAGGAGCCTAGCTGCAGCCTCTCAACCAGTCAGAAGGTAATGGGAAAAAGGCGCTCCAATCGGAATACCGCCGTAGGCTAGCTGAGACTGGGTAGCAATACCTTGAGTCAAAGCCGAAATTGGGGACCAGGAGGGCGGCAGGAATCCAGTCGATTTAACGGTGGTGGCCGCAGCGGCCAGGGATACAGCCGGAGGTGCCACCGGGTCCACAGGCGCCGCTTGAGGCTTAGCGATCAGGTCTTGAGCCGAAGCCAAAGTTGAGGACCAGGAGGGCAGCAGGAATCCAGTTGATTTAGTGGTGGTGGTGGCAGCGGCAAGGGATACGTCCGGAGGTGCCACCAGGTCCACGGGCACTGCTCGAGGCTTAGCGATCAGGTACTGAGCAGTCAGACCCCTAAAAAGTGTGCCTAATAGCGGGTAGCTGGCAGTCTAGAAGCAGCCAACAGGTGCACCAATCAGGAGCCTAGCTGCAGCCTCTCAAACAGTCGGGAGGTAATGGGAAAAAGGGGCTCCAATCAGAATGTTGCCGTAGGCTAGCCAAGACTGGGTAGCGATACCTTGATCTGAAGCCGAAGTTGGGGGCCAGGAGGGCAGCAGGAATCCAGTCGATTCAGTGGCGGTGGCAGCAGTGGCAGTGGCCAGGGATACGGCCAGAGGCACCGCTGGGTCCACAGTCACCACTCAAGGCTTAGCGATTAGGTCTGAAAAGAAAAGAACAAGAGCAGCTTAAATAAGTGGAGTACACAAAGGAGAAGTGCAGGGTGCTGGAAAAGTTAAATTAAAATGGCGGCAGACCAACTGTGGGGGGTTGGGGTACTTAAGCAGAGACAAAGGCAGTCAAAATTAGCAAGGCAGGCGAGAGGTGGGGAGGGGTTACCTTGGAACAGGGTGAATAGATGCATGGCAGACACAGATTTAGATTAGAGCTAGGATGGGGGGAGGGGGTAGATGTTAAGTCCAAGGATAAAGTTATAGATAGAAGAAGCAGGGTTCAGGGAGAGACAAGTAAAATCAAAGTTCAACAGGGGGGAGAGAGTGCTAGAGAGGAGCAAAATTATGGAGGAACAGTCAGCAGTATAGGGAGAGACCCTTGGTCCAAGAGGAAAGGAAGGTCAGGGATAGGTAAGCCATTCAGTTCAGAGGATTAGAGAGACAATTCAAGAGATGGCGAAAAATACAGTAATAAACTTTTGGGTAGTAGTCAATGGTATTTCTAGGTGTTGTAAGGGCTAGTGCAGTTTCAAGGCAGTTTACGAATTAATTATAAAAAACTCCAGGTTCATGAGTCATTTATATATACAGTCAGAGGAATAATTAAATACATGTAACCCCTTTGTTACCCGAGGTTACTAGAATCCCAGTAAGACCTAGTGGTAGGCAGGGAAGGCAGCTTGTGAAACTCCAGTTAAATGGGTTTCACACTGTCTCACTCTGTCCTCAGTCACAGCTGAGACTAGAGGGATGACATCATTATAGAATTGTCACAGCTGCATGAGCCACAGTTGGAATCTTCAGCTCAGAGTAGTTCTAGAATCTTGGGAATTCAAAGTCAGTCTTCCGTTTGTCCTTAAGCAAGAAGGAAGCATTATTGTGCAGTGTGATTTCTCTCTCAGAGTGACAGTCTTCAGGGGCAATCCCCTTCTCCCACCTTGGGAAGAAAGCTGCCTGTTTTAATTTAAGTTCAGTCTGTTCATGTATAACAGCAAAGGTTACATTTATTCGCCTGTGGGGCACCTGCAACGAATGGGTGAGTGTTTGGCCTCATTGGAAGGGGCAAACAACTTCTTTTCTTCAGTTGGATTTCAAGTATTGGGACTGCTATTTGGGAGAACTATGTCAACTAGGACAAACAAATAGATCAGTCATCTGTTTAAAGTGTTAAAGTTCATTGTAGAGGGGGTGCATCAGTTCATCCACTGTCAATCTACAGTTTTAAAGTCTAAAGTTCTGTGTGTCCAGAGAAATGGCCAGGTATGGGCTGTGGGAGCTGGAGGTGGATAGATCCCCATCTTTAGTAACCAGGTCCACCTCTACGGATTTCTTCTGTGTTTTTTTGCTACTTGCCTCATGCGCTTGGCCAGTGATGGGGTGGGTACCCAGACGTGGGTCGCAACTTGAAAATCTCTCTAAGAGTCGTAGACTTCAAGTGGTGTGGGGAGCCACAGTTTTGGGAGCCTCCTTGTTTGATGGGATGTCTTTCCAAGTAGAGTTTGGGTTCACTCGTCATGTGGACCGTCAGTCGAGTGGCCGGCATGGGAGCCGGGCCAGTCGGGCTGTGTATCCAATGCGCATGCAAAGTCCGGGCTGAGTGCCTGGTGGGTCCAAAGCCAGACAACTGTTGTAGTGTTCATTCCTCAAATGGACCACTGTGTTTAACCTCTAATCTGCATTACAGTTACGTATTCCTGTGGGGGACCATGCAGTGCTTTGTTTATGGTCAGTGAGTTAATAAATAAAGCCACACTGAAAAATCCCAATTCTGGTTCTGGACATTACAGTTATTGCTTCCTGTAGTTGGATTTACTTGGGTGCCCCTGTGCAGAGTAGCCAAACCTAGGCCTTTTGTGCCAAGTAGCCTCATCTTTCCCCGAACCCATAGATACCCTATGTATATCCATGCTACAAATGTGGACACATAGAGTGCCTTACAAAAATGGGCATATACCTTACAAAAATGGGGCATGTATGGGCATATGGGTTACAAAAATGGAGGCACCGCTTTGGATTTGTTTGGGAAGGAAGGTGCTTGGGCAAGTAGGCTAGCGTTTTGGCTATCGGTAGCTCAAAAAAGTTGAAGCAATTTCCCTAGTGTGTGCTGTGTGCTGTGAATCTTGTGCTGCTGTTTAAAAAATGCCAACTGTTTACCAAGGAGCTGTAAAGCCAAAGTGTGTGTCCTTGTCCTGCATCAACATAGTTTACAGCGTTTGTCAATTTTAAAATAAAGTTCTGTGAAGGAAAGTGTGGAAAACTAGGGGTAGCAACAGAGAAATTATGCCCTGGATGTTGGAAATGCTTTTTGTGCAATACTAGAGACTGCAGAGTTAATGGCAATGTTACATGGCTGAAATGGGCTCCCGCCGGTGAGTCAGTTGGAAAAAAAAAAGTGCATCTTTTCAGTTTAAATTTGCCTGCTCGACGATCGCCGTGAGGAGAGGAGCCCTCGTGAGGAAGAAGAGGCTCATTTGCATGGCGTCGTGTGGTTGGTCAGTTTGCCATTAGTCCCGCCCCTCAGCCAGCTCTTCAGTGTCTGCTTCAGCATTCGAGAGGGAGACAGAGAGTAGTGCGTGTACTGGCAGTGGAGGAGCGTTCGCGAAGTGTTCAAAGCGCTGTAAACAGTGAAAAGTGACTTTTCTAGTTCAAAATCGGGCTCAACCCACTTATCGGTCGTGGGATCAGTGAATTGTGTGATTAATACTACGATCGCGGAGACTGCCCGCCCGTTTGAAATCCGAGGCCTTCAAAAATCTGGCTGCAGGCCGTTTTCCTCCATCGCAGCAATCTGCTACCATAACAGTGAGTAAACGATTTAAAACTGCTCAAATCAGTGATTTTCAGTAATACCATATAAAATGTGAGTGCAGCTGTATAGTCGCTTTGCAAGTAGTGATTGTGTGATATCCTGCTGGCAAGTGCAAGTCTGAAAAGCCATTAAATGTGTGCATGGCAATGAAAGTAGCCTCAGTTTAAAGTTTGCAGCCAGAGAGACTGTGGGTTGTAAAATAATTGCAACACTAGTAAAGCAGGCAATCCTGTGCTGAAACCTGAAGTTTTAAAGGGACTGTAATTAAATAAATGTTGCCAGCATGTAAAAAGTCCAAGGAAAATCCTGTAAATGTGAGAACAGCCAGAACAGAGCAAGTTGTGCAGTTTGAAATAAAAGTTAATAGTAGCTGATGTGAATCGGGTGCGCAGTGGCTTGACCCAGAGTCTGAATGTTGATGCACAGGAGTGCTGCCGCCGCCATTACAGGGGTGGGGTAGTAAAGTAAACACAGCAGCAGAGGAGCCATTTTAAAGCTATAGAGTGTGTTCATTTAAAGTGGGACTTTCAGTTACAGTGAACTTTTGTTTGTTTTTCTGCAGTTATGGCCTCAGGACCAGCTCGTTACCGGATCATGCCGGGTTGCAGTAACAACAGCAGTACATAGATTGAGAGACATTGAAAATTGGTGCTATGAGGGCAACTCCTCCTGATGTGGCAATTCCTAATTATCCAGTGCGTGTATGCCAGATGTGCTTTAGTGCTGGAAGGGATGTCTTCATGATTCCTCACTGTGCTGGTTGTCTACAAAATATATGGCTTGTATAAAGCGCTAAAATTAGTTTGGCTCCCACATGGACACAACTTCAAGAATCTGCAGTTGGCAGCACAGCATCAGGCAGAGCCTGTGGAGGAAGGTCCCGGGGAGTGTGGTACAAAGTTAGAGAGTGCAGAATTAGAGACTGAATCTGAAGTTGAAGTTTTGGATGCTGGATCTCAGAAGGCAAGTTCAGATAAAGCATCAATAGACCCCTGGGTGGGGGGGCCTAGCCCAAGTCTCGAAGGTGAAGATGAGATGCGGGAGGCCGTTGAATGGGAGGTGTCGACCTCCGCTCCTAGTGATGAATGGATAGTCTCGGGGTGAGAACTACTGCTCACTCCTGGGCTCAGATCCTCAGTGAAGAGGAAGATGAGGAGGAACCTAAGTGGCCTTGTGAGATAGGAGCGGTACACAGCCTCAAGATCTTGCCTCGGAAGAATGTGTTCAAGAAGGTGGTGATGCCACTGCCCTGGCTTCACCAGAAGAAGAAGAAGTCAGGGATCCATTTTAATTTCGTTGAGGATGCTAAGCTGGAGAGAACCAGGACTGGGCCACCCCAAGCCAGGCCAGCGGTCTCAGATTGACCAAAGCAAGTAAAGAGGAGAGACTGGTTCGTAGAAAGGCCAATGAAATCTTTGGTATGATCTTTCCTACCTTTCCTCGGAGAGTCTGGGAGGAGATTGAGAACTGCAGGAAATCCTGGATCTGAGGTGAAGCAATGAAACATGTGCATCCTGGGGCTAACCAGCATGTAAAGAATAGACTGTTCCACGAAAAGTATACACAGTGGAAGAGAGGCAGGACACTGTTTATGGACAGAGTGAGAACAGTGGATGGAGAGGGGCAGCAGTCTCCCACTGTGTGAATTATGTGCATCCAGATGGAGTAATAATTCAAGCCCTGACCCCTCTACTATTGGCCTCAGTGCAAGGACCTCCCAGTAATTAAGCCCGTGCCACAAAATGGAGAGCCGAGCAGTGGTAGTCAATACTGCCACATCTACACTGTGAAGTAACCTTATTGAACTGCCAAAATGATAAACAACAAATCAGGTGCTCCACATTTTTCAGTCCACAGTGTACTGTCTGCAATCAATAACCATCTACTGCTACCACCAGATGACTTCAGATCCAGAGAGGACACCAGTCCAGCTGTTTGCCTGTTCATCGCCTGGTAATCGGATGACGCCGGACCAGCTGTTTCTCTTTTTGTTCCTGTTCTAAGGTTCCTTCTCCAGTTATGACATCAGCCCAGCTGTTTCCAGATGTGCACTCCTGTGGGTTCCCGGAAGATGTCCGCCCAGCTGTATCAGAAGAAATGCTGCCAGGGAGAGTCTTCGGTAGGGACCAGGTTTGCTTAGTTCGAATACTTCAAGAGGCTGGTGAGTCACAATCTTTTTATTCTATCTTTATGACATTGCAATACACACCTTACACTACAGACTTCAAACAGTGTGTGAACTGTCTGGAAAGACTCTCCCCTTCAGGATTATGGCCTTAAAAGACTATGTTCACGGGGCTCCGGCCCAGGAGAGAGTCTTTAATGGACTGGGCTTCGGGCCTTGTAGTCACTAGTGGGACATTTAGGGCATTCCATCCCCCCAAAAGGTGTATTGTTATCAATGTCATTTCTGTACTTAATGTATATACTGTCTTTTCTACTTTTCTAAAAAAAAAAAAAAAATTTTTTCTTTTTGGGATTGTTTAGTGTTCTGTTTTTCCTGTATGGTAAGGGTTGTGGTTGTTGTTGTTTAGGTAGATCGTAAATTCAGATTAGGGTGTGTTTTTTTGTTTCGTTTTTGTCTTTTCTTACAGGTGTTCCTGGAAGACAGAAGAGAAGACAAGAGGAGGAGGAGGGGCTCAACGGAGTTCCTCGTTTCAGTGCTTATGTGTAGAAATTAAAGTACTGTTTGTGTTCCTAATGTTGTAGTTGCAGGCTGCCCAAGGTCGGGGAGGTCCCCGGGTTTTGTTTTTATTTGAGATGTTATGTTAGAGCAGATAGGTTTCCCTAGAGGTTAGGGGGATGGACAGGCTGTGGCCTGACCTGCAATGGGGGTCGCAGTGCTGATCTATCAGGGCTATGCTCTGGATGGTTCTACCAGAGCCACTAGGTGTCCATAGTAAGTGGATAGAGTAGAGGCTGATATGTCAGCTGTAGGCCTCTAGAGCCCTTAGTGTGCCTACCTGTGCTCGCACATGGTAGGAGAGGGCTGATCACCCCCCTCCATAGGTAGCACATGGTGGGATGGCCCTAAGGCGAGGTGCATAATGACTGGGGACAGTCATTTTCCTGGTCAAGGGAGTGTAACCCCTTTGTTACCCGGGGTTACTAGAATCCCAGTAAGACCTAGTGGTAGACAGGGAAGGCAGCTTGTGAAACTCCAGTTAAATGGGTTTCACACTGTCTCACTCTGTCCTCAGTCACAGCTGAGACTAGAGGGATGACATCATTATAGAATTGTCACAGCTGCATGAGCCACAGTTGGAATCTTCATCTCAGAGTAGTTCTAGAATCTTGGGAATTCAAAGTCATTCTTCCGTTTGTCCTTAAGCAAGAAGGAAGCATTATTGTGCAGTGTGATTTCTCTCTCAGAGAGACAGTCTTCAGTTTGTTCTTGAGCAAACAAGAAGGACACCAGTAGTGTCTGTTTACCCCCCTCCCTCTGGGGGGTGAGGAAAAGTTCTTTGTGGGTTCCAGGGGCAATCCCCTTCTCCCACCTTGGGAAGAAAGCTGCCTGTTTTAATTTAAGTTCAGTCTGTTCATGTATAACAGCAAAGGTTACATTTATTCGCCTGTGGGGCACCTGCAACGAATGGGTGAGTGTTTGGCCTCATTGGAAGGGGCAAACAACTTCTTTTCTTCAGTTGGATTTCAAGTATTGGGACTGCTATTTGGGAGAACTATGTCAACTAGGACAAACAAATAGATCAGTCATCTGTTTAAAGTGTTAAAGTTCATTGTAGAGGGGGTGCATCAGTTCATCCACTGTCAATCTACAGTTTTAAAGTCTAAAGTTCTGTGTGTCCAGAGAAATGGCCGGGTATGGGCTGTGGGAGCTGGAGGTGGATAGATCCCCATCTTTAGTAACCAGGTCCACCTCTACGTATTTCTTCTGTGTTTTTTGCTACTTGCCTCATGCGCTTGGCCAGTGATGGGGTGGGTACCCAGACGTGGGTCGTAACTAGAAAATCTCTCTAGGAGTCGTAGACTTCAAGTGGTGCGGAGAGCCACAGTTTTGGGAGCCTCCTTGTTTGATGGGATGTCTTTCCAAGTAGAGTTTTGGTTCACTCATCATGTGGTCCGTCAGTCGAGTGGCCGGCATGGGAGCCGGGCCAGTCGGGCTGTGTATCCAATGCGCATGCAAAGTCCGGGCTGAGTGCCTGGTGGGTCCAAAGCCAGACAACTGTTGTAGTGTTCATTCCTCAAATGGACGCTGTGTTTAACCTCTAATCTGCATTACAGTTACGTAGCCTGTGGGGACCATGTAGTGCTTTGTTTATGGTCAGTGAGTTAATAAATAAAGCCACACTGAAAAATCCAATTCTGGTTCTGGACATTACAGTTATTGCTTCCTGTAGTTGGATTTACTTGGGTGCCCCTGTGCAGAGTAGCCAAACCTAGGCCTTTTGTGCCAAGTAGCCTCATCCTTCCCCGAACCCGTAGATACCCTATGTATATCCATGCTACAAATGTGGACACATAGAGTGCCTTACAAAAATGGGCATATACCTTACAAAAATGGGGCATGTATGGGCATATGGGTTACATACACTCAGCACTAGTTAGAAAACTTAGGGTTTGTCCCAAGTATACAATTAGACTAGGAGCAGAAAAGCAGCATTGCACAAAAACCACAAATGAAAGTTCCAAAAACTACCTACACTGAGCAGCCAGACCCCTTAAAAGCACTCCTAATAGCGAGTAGCTGGCAGTCTAGAAGCAGCCAACAGGCACACCAATCAGTGGCCTAGCTGCAGTCTCTCAATCAATCGGGGTAATGGAAAAAAGGCACTCCAATCGGAATGCCGCCGTAGGCTAGCTGAAACTGGGTAGCAATACCTTGAGCCGAAGCTGAAGTTGGGGACCAGGAAGGCGGCAGGAATCCAATCGATTAAGCAACGGTGGTGGCAGCGGCCAGGTATACTGCCAGAGGCACCGCAGGGTCCATGGGCGCTGCTTGAGGCTTAGCAATCAGGTCTTGAGTCAAAGTCAAGTTGAGAACTAGTAGGGCGACAGGAATCCAGTTGATTTAGCGGTAGTGGCGGCAGCAGCCAGGGATAAGGCCGGAGGCACCGCCGGGTCCGCTGGTGCCACTTGAGGCTTACGATCAGGTCTTGAGCCAAAGCCAAAGCTGGGGACCAGGAGGGTGGCAAGAATCCAGTCGATTTAGCGGCGGTGGCTGCAGCAGCCAGGGATACGGCCGGAGGCGCTGCCGGGTCCACGGGCACTGCTCGAGGCTTAGCGATCAGGTTTGAATGCATTGTGCCAACAACAGAAGAGTAGGAGAGGGACATAAATTACATCATACAGTTCTAACGTGGTTCTTAACAGCAGTGTGTAAATCACAAACACCCAATAGGTTGACTAAAACACTCGGAAAGCTAGAGCAATAACAAAATTTAAAACAGTATTTAAAAAAGTTTCTACTCGGGGAAATGACTTACAGATTCCATGCAGTTCTCCTTTAAAAAGGTGGTGGCTTAGAAAGTGTAACATATGTACAGCGTGAGGCTGGTTGTGGTAATGACAATATGACAGCGGTCATCATTCGGGCTTCGCTTGCTCAGTTTTTACTGTTTAAAGGGAAATGTCCATTTCTTTTTCTTTTGAAATTCAATATGTTTTATTTAATTTTTTACATTCGGTCTTAAAAGGCCAGGTCACAGCTTAACATGCATGCAGTAGATGAAGCCAGTTAATATAATCATATTGTCCTCTACAGACACTCCCTCCCCATCCCTCCTCAAACTACCCCCACGGTATACGAAATACAATCCCAAATTGAATTGTCAGAGATATTCTCTTGGAATGAATAAAATCCTTTTATAGGGAACACAACGTGTGTAATTTGCTCCAATACTTTTCATATTTAAGCATTTTGTTTATGTATGCTGCAATCACTTTTGGGAAATGTCCATTTCTAAATGGGCACATATGGGTGTGGGGAAACCCTAATTAGCATTTTCCCAAAAAAAATATTAAAGTTTTTAACACATTGGCTTAAGTCACATTATTTTTCATATTTCATCAGGTTGAACCTGCTGTTCCCCTCACCAGCATTTGAAGTCGTGCGCCTCTAGCAGCGCATCCCACATGTTCTCGTGACTGGCTACAGAACTGTGGAGAAGTTGTGGGAGCACATATTGTATGTCTTTATAGATTTAGCTATTAATAGGTCTGGTTTGCGATTTACTTGTCCCAGTGCTATATACCAAGACCAAGTATAGAGTAACAGTCAACTGTCAGCCTATACTAGATATCTGTCTAGCAACGTGACCAGTAAATCACAAACTGGAGCTATTACTAGCTACATCTATAAGGACATACTGTAGATATAGGCTCCTGCAGCTGCTCCCCCACTGTGATGTAAGCTGCCGGATGGACAATCACAGGAGCCTGAGGTATGTGCCACTGGAGACACTTGACTTAACATTCCAGTGGGAGGGACAACAGGATCAACCAGATACAATATAAAGAAGCATTTGTCAATGCCAAATGTTTGCCTGCTGGCATTGGCATTGGTAGTGTGTAGGAGTTACAGAGCTGCATAATAGGAATGGCAGTCAAGTATTGAACTGAAGCCAACCCCATCACCACCCTGCAGATAGTGACAGGCATTGGGGTCTGCCTTTGGGTCATCAGGCATAACGGCCACGCCATTTCACCACACCCTACCGTGCAGACACCGACAAGTGTCACGGTGTGCCTTGGGGTCTTTGGCACTTATGCGCACCCCCATTCCATCAGGAAATATTGTGAGATGGGTGCAGTATAGGAGAATGGGGTGAACTTTGGGGCCGAAGAGTCCAAGGCACACCTCGATGCCTCTCAGTGGCTGCAGGGTGTGGGTGGGGGTGGAATGGTAAGAGCATTGCATGTGACAATCCCAAGTCACAGCCCTGATGCCTGTCATTCTCTACAGGGTGGGGTGGGGTGTTATGGTTGGAAACCCTAACGCCTCAGGCATTCGTTGGTATTTTCACTCCTAATTTTCAACATGGGTTTTTTGTGACCCCCACCCTCATGAACAGTGGCAATATCAGTTTGTTAGCCGAAAGCTGCTTTTGCACAGCGACTACGGCATTTGTCACCACAGGTTCAAAAACACATTCTGAACAGGATGTGAAAAATGACAGCTGTACTGTTCATGGGGAGGTGTAACAAGCATTTGTCAATGCCAAATGTTTGCTTGCTGGCATTGGCATTGGTAGTCTAGAAGTTACAGAGCTGCATAATAGGAATGGCAGCGAAGTATTGAACTGAAGCCAACCCCACCACCACCCTGCAGAGAGTGACAGGCATTGGGGTGTGCCTTTGGGTCGTCAGGCATAACGACCATGCCATTTCACCACACCCTACCCTGCAGACATTGACAAGTGTCATGGTGTGCCTTGGGGTCTTTGGCCCTTATGCACACCCCATTCCATCAGGAAATACGGTGAGATGAGTGCGATATAGGAGAATGGGGTGAAATTTGGGGCCAAAGAGTCTGAGGCACACCTTGATACCTCCCACTGGCTGCAGGGTGTGGCTGAGGGTGGAATGGTATGAGCATTACAGCCAAGAATCCCAAGTCACACCCCTGATGCCTGTCATTCTCTACAGGGTGGGGTGTTATGATCAGAAACCCTAATGCCTCAGGCATTCATTGGTATTTTCACTCCAAATTTTCAAATTTTTTTGTGACCCCCACCTTATGAACAGTGGCAATATCAGTTTGTTAGCCAAAAACTGCTTTTGCACAGCGACTACGGCATTTGGCACCACAGGTGCAAAAACACATTCCGAACAGGATGTGAAAAATGACAGCTGTACTGTTCATGGGGAGGTGTAACAAACGGCAATGTTGAAAATCTGATGTGAAAATATTTAAAAACTGGTGAAGTCACGAGCGTGCGTAGAAACTGTGCAATGCACACCCATAATGTAACTAGTTTGGGGATATTTTTATAGCAGTTTGTTAACACAGGTATTTTGGGACCTCCGATCATGAACAGTGTCAGTGTGATTTTCTTTATCTGTCCCGAACAATGATTTCCCACAGCGACCATGCATTTCTGCGCTGAAAGTGTGGAAACACATTTCGGCCATGTTGTAGAAAATGACAGCTGTACTGTTCATAAGGAGGTGTGGAAAAATGCCACTGGTGAAAATCTGGGCTGAAAATATTACAAATTCATGAACTTACGAGGGTGCGTGGAAACTGTGCAATGCTCACTCGTAACACAGTCATTTTATGGAGTTTTGTCACCAAATTTTCAACATAGCCATTTTAAGATCTCTGCTCATGACCAGTGTCACTGTGAGTTTCTTAATCTGTCCCAAACATTGTTTTCGCACACCGACTGTACCATTGTGCGCTGCATGGGCGGAAACACATTTTGGGTGAGATGTGAAAAATGATAGCTATACTGCTCATAAAGAAGTGCGGTATAATGGCACTGTTGAAAATCTGGTGTGCAAATATTACAAATTCACAAACTTGTCAGCATGCGTAGGAACAGCGCAACGTGCGCTCCTAAAACAGTCATTTTTGGGAATTCTTTCACCAAATTTTCAACATAGCCATTTTAAGACCTCTGCTCATGACCAGTGTCACTGTGATTTTCTTAATGTGTCTCATACACATTTCCCGCATACCGACTGGCGCCTAATAAAGCGCTACATGAGCGGAAACACGTTGAGGGTGAGATGTGAAAAATGACAGCTGTACTGCTCATAAGAAGGTGTGGTAAAATGGCAATGTTAAAAATCTGGAGTGAAAATATTGAAAATTCACGAACTTACGAGCATGCGTAGGATCAGCGTAACAAATGCGCGTTAAACAGTCATTTTGGGGAATTTTTCACCTAATTTTTAGCATAGCCATTTTAACACTTCTGCTCATGAACAGTGTGACTGAGATTTTCTTAAAGTGTCCCATACATTGAGTTCGCAATCGCACACCAACTGCGCCATTGTGAGCTACATGTGTGGAAACACATTTTGGGTGAGAAGTGAGAAATGACAGCTGTACTGCTCATAAGGAGGTGTGGTAAAATGGCAATGTTGAAAATCTGGAGTGAAAATATTGAAAATTCGCGAACTTACGAACGTGCATAGGAACAGCGCGAAGCATGCTCATAAAATAGTCATCTTTGGGAATTTTTTCACCAAATTTTTAAAATAGCCATTTTACCACTTCTGCTCATGAACAGTGTCACTGTGATTTTCTTAATGTGTCTTGAACATTGATTTTGCACACCAACTGTGCCATTGTGCGCTACATGCGCAGAAACACATTTTGGGTGAGATGTGAAAAATGACAGCTGTACTACTCATAAGGAAGTGTGATCAAATGGCAATGTTGAAAATCTGGAGTGAAAATATTGAAAATTCATGAACCTATGAGTGTGCATAGGAACAGCGCAATGCACGCTCGTAAAACAGTCATTTTTAGGAATTTTTTCACCAAATTTTCAACACAGGCTTTTTGAGAGCCCACCTTATGAACACTGGCACTGTCTTTTCATTACTCGGTCCTGAAAGGTGATTTCGTGCAGTGAACACGAAATCACCCTTCGGGCCCGATTAATGCCATGACAGTGACAGAATTCTTGAGGAGGGGTCCCAAAAACCCCATGTTGAAAATTTGGTGCCAAAATTCCCAAAAATGCCTGAGATATGCAGCAAAGTTGAAAAAAACCTATTCATTACATTATACAGCTTACCGGCATTTCCTCAGTTCGCGGTGGGCTTTGAAGAGTGCAGACGTGTTCCTGGTCCAACGAAGATCACAGCGCTAAGCTCCAAAGGTAAGTATGGGGTGAAGTGGGGGTGTGGGGGCATAGTGCGCAGAAGATGGGTGCAGGTGGGTAGGGGGGCAGGGAGACTGCGAGGGACCGTTTTTGTGTTTTCAGCTTTTTTTTTTTTTTTATTACAACGTGGGACGTTTGCCATGCTGGGATGGACTCCCAGCATGGAAATTACAGGATGCAGGATGTTTGCCATGCTGGGGTGGGCTCCCAGCACGGCAGCTGGAAAGCTTTGGGGGGGCAGTGGAGCCGACGGGGATTGGGCATCCCCGTCGGCCATTCCGACTGTTGGCCAGCTGGGATGGGCTCCCCAGTGTGGCACTCAATGGCTCTCTTGGGGGGACTGTGGAGCCGACTGGGGATTGGGCACTGATCGGCCAAACACGTGTTGCCACGCTGGGGTGGGCTCCCAGCGTGGCACCTGGAAGACTGTTTGGGGAGGGGAGAGCACTTCAGTGAGCACGTCCCTTATCTGAGCGTGCTCACTGAAGCGGCTCTCTCCCTTTCAACTGTAAGCCACTGCATTCTCGCGTGCTGTCATAGACAGCTGCAGCATGCATTGGGCAACTGTGGCCGCGCCTGTAAACACACAGAGGGAATTGGAAGAGGGGGTGCCACATCTCCAGAAACTTGGATGATGGCACTATGTTTCTTGCACATGCGTGCAAGCAAACATAAAAACTGTGAACCCTTTAGGGTAAAAAATGTACTCTTTCTGCCAAAATGCTGATTGGAAGATGCTCTACAGTGACATATGAGACATTTTGACATGGACATTTTCCTTTAAACTGCAGCCACCAGTCACCAAATCACATGTTGTTATTCATCTCTGGATCTATTTATTTATTTTATTTAATTTTTTATTGACTGAGAAAGGACAACTAGGCACAGGGGTGAAACTAGCATGAAATTTTGGAAGGGGCTGGGCATTTTAGAAGGTTTATTTTTTATAAATAGGTCTGGGGGCTGCCAGGCCCCCAGAAGCCCTGGGGTACTAAATGCTCTGTGGTGCATTTTGTAGCTTATTTTGAAGCTAAATTACTCATCTCTGAGCTCTCCACCACCATGGAGAAGAGCTCAGAGAGAAATTAATTAGGTTCCAAATGTCTTGTTCTAAGGAAACTGATTATCTGGCTGCTGCAGGTTGAATACTACGTATGTGTTCAGTACCCAAAGCTAGCAAGATGCTGCTTACTACCTTGCTACTGTGCCTGTTCGCTTATAGACCAGGGGTCTGGGGGCCATTAGGCCCCAAGAAGCCCTGGGGTATTAGATGCGCTGTGGTGCATTTTATAGCTTAGTTTGAAGCTAAGTAACTCATCTCTGAGCTCTCCAACATGGAAGAGAGCTCAGAGATTAGTTAATTAGCTTCAAAATAAGCTACAAATTACTGTCGTTTATTACAGTCTTAGTTTAAACATAAGTGGCTGTACAATACCACTTAGTATCCACCCAGTTTAGTTAAGTCCAGCTCCAACTTTTTTTTGCAGGTTGCTGCTGCTACTCCCTCCCTCCCATCCAGAGCCAGTCTAAGTCTCCCTGACTCCCTTCCTCTCTCTCGACTCTCTTAATGTTTTTTTGTCACTAGCTCTTTAAAGAGCTTCTAAAATGGGGAGACAAATTCCTGCATTTTGATTGTTTTTTACCTCTGCATCAAATCCATTCATTGCACAGGTAAAAATAAGTCCTCCAAAGCAGGACCACATGGCAAAAAAATAAGTTAGCCATTAGAATGCTTGTTTTCAAATTCCACCAGTTTTTCCTACTTTAGCAAGGGAAACATAGCAGCACAAAATCGCTCACTAAGCATATATGTTAATGGGTTTTACTCTAAAAACATCAACAAACAGAGTGTAAGCGTAAACCCCATGAATAAGTTCTTTACTTAACTGTAGAATCTGCTTCTCATCACATCACACTGCCGTTTCTGCAGTACGTGTCCCCACATAGTCTCAGCGGGTAAATGATTCATCACATGTCACGCTGCTGCAATGTCAGTTTCTGGCTGCTCTGGTTCTCTCATATTCAAATAAATAACAAAACTTCCATGCTGCTTTTTTTTTTTAATGTATTGCTAAACACCTTAACTGTAGAAACTGTTTCTCATTGCATTGAGCTGCCACTTCTGCAGTACGAGTCCTGTTATGGTCTCAGTGGGTAAATGATTCATCACATGCTGCATTGCTGTGCTGTCAGTCTCCAGCTGCTCTGTCTCTCCCATATTTAAACAAAAAACAAAACTTCCATGCCTCCTTTTTTTTTTTGATTTATTGCCAAACACCTTTCTAACTGAGGAACCACATAGCTTGAATCCCTTGCTCTCTCAGGACATGCTCGTTCACTGCAATGGACAGGGAGGACCTGGCACACTCCACCCACTGGCTGTGGCTCAAGCTCCAGAAATGGAGTCACATAGAATAAAATAAAACAAAAGAAATCTTTCTTCTTGCTCACCAGTAACTTACCTATTCCTGGCTAAGTCTTCTAGGTCTATTACTGTACTATGGGGAAGGGGACTAGATGCAGATTATAACTAAAAAGCCATAAGCAAAGACATAATTCTTTTGCAGGCGGGAGGACTATTTTACCAAACGTTAAGCTAATTATCTCTCTTTTTACCTGTCTAAACATGTTTATTTAATGTCAGGGAAATAACTTTACAAATTATCCCCATTTTATAGGCGCAATAAGACATTCCGGGGTGTGCTTTGAACAGACATTACTGCACTTCCAGGAGTTTAAGGCACTCACTCTGTGGCCTCGTGCCTCGCTTCACCACTGAGCATGCAGTAATATCTGTTCAATGCACATCCCATCATATCTTATTGCTTACGTTTTACACAAACATGAACATCTAAAACAAACTGAACTGACTAAATGTTCAACAAATCTGCAATCTCTGTACTGAGGAGCACTGTGTTGTGCACACCTCCTATCTCAAGCCACTCAAAAGTGAACATACGGTGCTGGTGCTGCTCACAAGTGCACGTAGTAGAAACAAGAGGGGGCAGACTTAGAGGAAGGACACACACCATTGGTGGCTGCTAAGCAATCTCACTCCCTATTGGTGTGTCCCAGTTGTCAATCATTTGGGACTTGAACGGTTCAGGGTCAGGTCGCACATCTCATGCTGGTGGGTCTTTCAGCTGACCTGGAGTCCAGTGATCCCATGATCCTGTACATAAATGCAGCATACCACCACCACATCTCCCAATCAGCCACCAGCAGGTATGTCACTCAGACATTCTCAGAGTCATCAGAGCACACGCCAGTCACTGAGTATGAATATTACAGCTAAGGAGCTCACCAGAAAAAAAAGGCACTCGTACATGTGCAGTGCGCCTTGTCTCTCACCAGCCCAGTTCACAGACTGCTCTGTAGTGCTCCTTATCATACAATTAAAGTGCCAGCGAGCATTCTGAAATGCATAATTTCGAGGGGGGGCTATAGCCCTCTTAGCCCCCCCTCGGTTTGCCCCTGAGTAGGCAATTCTGCCTACTTTCAGCTTTGTTCCCAGGAGGGGAGACACAGATGGAAACCAACTGACATTAAACCAGATGGGAGTATTTTGAAAGACTGAAACTTGGTTGCCTGACACTTGAAATCCCAATGCAGCAAGCCCAACACCGAAAATCCCGACAGTGGAATTTTGCCCGCAGTGGAGTTTGTTATAATAATTAAGAACACAGAACATAAGAACATAAAGTGTTGGCAGAGGGGGACCTTGCGATCCATCTAGTGTGCCCATGAAAGCTACCCCCCCCAGTCTCTTTATTGCCTTAGGTTTCCACAGTGCCTATCACATACTAGCTTGACCCCCCACTGCACTGCATTAAGGCAAAGTCCCCAAAACATGAAAAACACATCTGTCGCCACTGTCAGGAGTTTCTCTGTTGGGCTTGTGGCATCAGGATTATGACTGTCGGGCAACTGCCTGTCAGTCTTTCATAGTAAATCCAACCAGATTAAGCTGTTGGTGATATTTTTGGTGAATGGGGGAAGTTTGGCCAGGACACAGCTGAAATTCCACTACTCATTTCAAGAAGTGCCATAAGATCATTAACGACCACCTCAACAACCACCAGCACAGGCAGACAGGACCTCAGCTTAATGTCTCATCTGAAAGATGGCACCTCAGGAGTGCAGCACCCCATCATGTTGCACAACAGTGTCAGTATTGGGATTTAACCCAAATTCCTGGTGTGGGGATGGAACCCACAGCCTTCCAATTTTCAAGCCTCAGAGGCAAGTGAGCAACCTGCTGAGCCACTACCATTGGCCTGTCTAGTTTTTTATATTCTGTGATCTCTCTAAATCATCAAATGTTGATGTTGATGGCCAATGTGTGTGTGTGTCTACTGTAACTACATGAATTGACTGGGTTTAGTTATGATTTGGGGACTTAAGTTGTCAATGTTATTAACAGCATAAAAGTGAGCTCCTCATTCTCTGAATGTGCTGTTCCAAGGGAACATTTGAAAAACCAGGAGGAGGGGGGGGGCACACACTAAATAAAAGCACAGATAAACATGGAGCAAACTCCCCCGTATCATATCGCCTCCAAACACTAAAACATGTGAGTAGCAATTCCCCCGCCCTAGACATTGTACATTTCCAGCCTATACCTGCTGCATGGTGGACCAGCTGGTGTGTACACAGAGTGGCTTGCATTTACATTCAAGTCAAGACATTGGATGCAGGGGTCCAGATCATTTTTAAGACTGGGAAGTATTTACTATTAGATTCTGCCACATGGTAGTATTTTCATCTAAATTAGATTAGAAAATGGACGAGAAAAAATTCAGTTATCTGATTGGACAATAGCTGTCCAGACCTGTGTGATAACTGTGACTAATTACTGCACAGGTCTGGAAAATACCTTGCAAGTCTTGGAACTCCACTGCATTGGACTTGTTTAAATAATATGAATGACCTTCCTTCCAGCCAGTTTGGCCTCTTTGAAAGGGCAAACCTGCTGGTTGGTGTGAGAACCGATTTATCATAATGAAGACTTATTAATTCTTAATTTAACGATTTATTTAGTCTTGAGTTTTTTTATAATTACTGCAGGCCCCCCACTCCGTGGCTGAAGTGCACTTGGCTGATGCCTCATGCCTCCAACCCATGGAGGTGGGGCGTGCAGTAATTACCCAGTAACTGTATGCCCTGTAGTGTGTTATTACTTATGTAGTATTGTCCTTTGTGGCATGTCTTGGACCATTCCCACAAACCCATAAACATAAGCTTCTGTTAAATGCAAAGAAAACTAAAGCAATGATGTTCACAAATCAAAGCTCCACCAGCACATCCTCTCCAATCATTCTCCCCCAGCTATGCACTATACTTGGAGAAAATCTGGAGTATGTAGAAAACTTCAAATACCTAGGTGTGTGGATTGACAACAGACTTGACTTCATTCATCATTTAGAAGAACTGTTAAAAAAGCTTCGCCAAAGGCTTGGCCTTCTCTATAGAGTAAAACCCTTCCGAAACAGAGACTCAAAGATGAGGTTAGTCCAGGCCATTTTTCTATCAGTTGTTGACTATGCAGACTTCCTTTATAATCACTGCCCCATCTCCTACCATCACAAGTTGGATACCTTATATCATAGAGCAATAAGGTTCATTACAGATCTGCCATCTAATACTCATCATTGCTCTCTTTATGCTGCAGTTGGGTGGGTTTCCCTTCACCTCGGAAGGAACAGAAATGCAGCACTATGGATTTACAGAGCGTTGTCAAAAAAACTTCCAAACTATATCCTGGACTGCTTCACCCAGACCTCTCCTAGCTCCTGTGCCCTAAGAAGCAACAACATCATCCTGCTCAAATTGCCCAAATTCAACACCAGGCTAGGGAGGGCAGCAATCAGCTATTCTCTAGCTATAGCATGGAACACCCTACAAAGATCCCTAAAACTGTCCAATATCATTCCATTTGCATCCTTTAAACAGCATTGTACAGTCTTCTTCAAAGAGAAATGCAATTGCTACCACTAGAGCTAGCATTGTTATCTCACAAATCTCCCTTCCAAACCATATATGGCATATTCCTTCCAGACAGACACCCCATCTTATGGCACCCAGTAAGACCTTCACCATCCTAGTATTACATTATGTTGAGTGTCTGCCATGCCCCCCCACTGGGATATGTATATACTGTACATACTGTAAATATTAGCTTAACTTTCCTGTAACCGTTTTTATCATGTGAATTTACTGTACATCACTGTGTTTATTAACGTTATTTTCCCCTGTATGTATAACTGTCTTATATAAGTGTATGATGTATCTGTTGTGTATCAACTATTGAACCTTGACCTTATCAGGTCCATCTTGTAAATGAGCCTTGCTCAATGATGTTCGCCTGAATAAATAAAGATTTGATGATGATGATGAAGTCTTAAACTCACTGGGCAACAGCAGCCACTGACACTCCATCAGATACTGCTGTGGAGTCTTGAAATACTGTCAACATATAGTGCTGTAACCAGTGTTAGTTTAGCCATGTTAGAGCTGCCCTTCATTGGAAAGTCTCAGTCACTGTACACAGCCGATGCAGATGCTGTTTTCAGTCCTCTTTGTAGCTCCGTGAATCCTTGTCTGGTAGCGCTACATGGTACTGCCAGCTGAGTGCATAATATGTACAAACACACAGGAAATGTGTATGATGAGAAACAAATTCATAAAATCAGAAAAGGAAACAGATCATGCAAAAACGGTGGTAACATTTTCCTTTATTCCCTTTATCTGTTCCCCTGAGTGGCTGGTGGATGCCCCCGCATGGTGACAGTGCTGTCGTTGCATTTCTACATGTACTGAGCCAGCAGCTGAGAGGAGCAAGCAGCACCATATTATTGTGTAACTATGACATGAAGTTCTAAAAGAACATCTTATTTATGTAAGCACCCCCTTTTGGGGATATTTACTATTGTAAAACTCTCCACCCTTTTGCCCTTTTTTGGGAGGTGGGGGCTGGCCCGCTCGCTGGCCGGGCAGAGCTAGTGCCCCGGAGAAGGTATTTAAGGGTGTTAATTGGGTTATGCGGGGAGGCTGGTGGGAAGAGATCAGAGGTGAAGTGGGCTGGGGCATTGGCCCCGGCCTGGGTTGGGGCTCAGCAGTTTGGCAAGAGTAAAGTCCACTCAGTGGAGTCTGTGGCTGAATTTCGGGTTCACGGCATGCTGGGTGTGGGGCCTGTAGTTAGGGAGCCATGGCCTGGGGAGTAGGAGTCCTCCTGTGCGTACCATGGCACCGTAGTGGAATAGGTCTTGTATTCCAGTGCATGTAGTGCCAAGAATGGAGTGTCAGGCGCAGGGGATGTTGCAGTGGTGGCAGCCTACATCATGGGGAGAGTGGTGGTGGTGGCAGCCTGCTCCCCGAACCCTTGTGGCACTCTGCCCGAGTGAAAATGGTCTGAAGGGAGCGAAAAAATTTGGCCGGTGTGTCCCCCAGATCGCCTTCACCTGGACTGTGCTGGGATGTTGGGGTCTCAGTCGAGTAGGCCCTAGTTTGCAGGTAGTGACCGAGCTGGTTGGGATGTGCTGCTGAGAGTGTTCACGCACAGTGAATGTGCGAGAGGGGAGAGTGTAGGCCCAAGACTTGAGCTGAGGAGAAGCCTCTGAAGAGGAAGGAGTTCTGCAGCCATCAATTCCTGTTCCGGAGCTACTTTGGCTCTGTGGAGAACTCTGCATTTAGGCCTTCATGACCTTAAGATATGTGCCATGGCTCTGTGCCACAGAGGTCTCTTTTCTCTTGAAAGCTGTACCCCCTGTTCCTGGGAGCAGCATGTACTGTTTGATGCTGCCTTTTTAAATAAAATTTTTTCTATCTTCTAAAATGGACTTCAGAATGGGCCTCTGTTACTTATGAAATTATCCTGGCTGCAGCTAACATTTTTCCCCCCTACAGCCTCCAGTTTTGCTGCTCCTCTGCACCCAGTTGTAGGCCACACCCAGGGACCACTTTCTGGAGACTAAGATGGACCCAGGTATGTGCCAGCTTTGTTATTCTGGATGTGTTTTTCTGCTATGTGGTGCCCCCACCCATGAACTTTACCATCAGGCCCTAAGACATTGGGGAAGGGGAGGCTACAATGTGGGGGCTCATCCGGGATAAAGATTTTGGGGTGCAAGACAGTACTTTGGCTTCTAGAGGGCTCTGCAGTATCTGGTAATGGACTGATGTTTGTTTTTCTGGTTACACTGCTCCTGAGTTCCACCATCTTGAATCAGTGTTTTGTGTCTTTTCTTCCCCTGGTGGCAGAATGGGAGATCATTTAAGAACATAAGAACATAAGAGTTTGCTGGCAGAAGGAGACCGTATGGTCCATCTAGTCTGCCCGGGTTTTCTACACACACACCCACTGTCACTTTGTCTTGCTAAGGTGACTATACTGTCTATTCTACGCCTGTTTGAATTCACAGATCATCTTGACTGCCACTATCTCTGGTGGCAGGCTGTTCCAAGGGTACACCACCCTCTCCGTGAAAAAGTACCTCTTAATATTTGTTTTGAATTTACCTCCCACCAGGCACATGTTGTGTCCTCTAGTACATGCATCCCTGTTTTCCAGGAAGAGGTTCCTGGTTAGTACTGTGTTGATCCCGTTAACAAATTTTAATGTCTCAATCATGTCTCCTTTGTTCCTCATCTGCTCGAGGGAGAATAAATTTAGCTGGGTAAACCTAGCTTCATACATTTCATGGTGCAGATCCTGCACCATTTTGGTGGCATGTCTCTGCACAGTTTCCAGATGATCTATGTCCTTTTTAGGTGAGATCTCCCAAACTGCACACAGTACTCAAGTGAGGTCTCACCAGGGACTTGTACAGCAGGGGGATTACATCATGCTTCCTACTGGTAATACCCCAACCAATACATCTGAGGATGCTGCTTGCCTTTAGAGTCGCTTTTTCACATTGCTTCCCTACCTTTAAATCATTTGAGATCGTGACACAAAGATCTCATTCCAGCTTTGTTTCTTCTAGTAGCTGCCCATCCAGGACATACTTCATGAATGGGTTCCACTTCCTTCTATCCAAGTGATGACTTTACTTTGTTTTGTTGAATCTCAACTGCCAGTTCCTGGACCATTGCTCTAGCATCCTGAGATCTGCCTTCATTTCTGTGATCCCTTCCTCTGTGTCCACCCTGTTGCAGAGCTTCATATCATCTGCAAAGAGGCAGACATTCCCTTTCAGTTCTTCAGCGATGTCACTGATGAATATGTTGAAAAGGATGGGGCCTAGTACTGAACCCTGCGGTATGCCACTTGACATCTTTCCCTCTTGGGAGAAGGTGCCATTTACCATAACCGTCTGTGTTCTGCCTTGCAACCAACTTGCTATCCATTTAACTACTTTGTAACCGATGCCAGCTTGTTCCAGTTTGTTGGCTAGTCTTCCTTGCATAATCAATTTCATGCTAATGACTTTGTGGGCGTAGTCGATTGGCTAGTGTCAGGTGAGGGGCTTTTGAGTGAATGAACTGAAGCACCATTTTGAGAGGTTTGGTATGAACTAGCAAAACTGTGTACTAGATGAGAAGGCTGAAGTTCCTAAAGAGACCGATCCTATAGCAGTTGTCCCTGCATTGCTGCTCTCCTGGCTGTAAAGTAATGTGGGGAGGGGGGCCCACTGGATAGGTGTGTGTGATCTGCAACTACCAGGGGGTTGGAGTGGCCAGGCTGCCTTTGTGCTTCTCTTGTGCAGGTATTGAAGTAGTCGACAATCTGAAGTACCTTGGGGTCTATCTAGACCAAGAATTCTCTTTCAAACCTCTAGTAGATAATATTACCAAAGTTCTGCATCAAACAAATTGGTCTGCTGTATTGACCAGGCAATATTTTTATTTCCGAGATGAGGCTTGCCATTGCAAGTAGTGTCCTGCTCCCCACAGTGATGTATAGAGCCCTATTGTTTCAGTTCCTCAGGAACTCAGAGGTCAAAAGGCTGCAGGTCTTATACAACAAGATCAGTCATTTTGTCTCCAGTGCCCCTCCCCGTAAACACCACTGTAAAGTCCTCTCATCTCTTAATTGGCCCTTCCTGGAAGGAAGGTGGTTATACTTCCTACTATGCCTCATAATGAAGCTCACTAAAGTTTATACCCCCCCCCCCGATCTAGTCAGAATATTATTCCCCAAACCTGAAAGGCACTTACTTCAGTTTACAAACAGCTGTTTGATTGATGTTCCCAGGATAATAAAATCTAGCACTGGTAAGTGGTCTTTTGTTTACTTTGCACCTTTCCACTGGAACTCACTCCCTGCTGAACTGCAAAGCTGCTCTTCCCTTGTGGTTTTTATGTTTGCTTGCACGCATGTGCAAGAAACATAGTGCCATCATCGGAGTTTTCGGAGGTGTGTCACCCCCTCTTCCAATTCAGTCAGTGTGTTGGCAGGCGCGGCTCCAGTCCACCAATGCATGCTGGAGCTGTCTATGACAAGCTCCAAAATGCAATGGCGTACAGTTGAAAGGGGGAGCTACGCTTCAGTAAGCAGTGATAAGATATCGCCTGCTCATGCGCAGCTCCCCCCCTACACACACACACACACACACACGAAACGCACGCACGCACGCTTACTGCGTGCTGCCCCCCAGGCACACACGTATAGCCGACGGGGTGCCCAACTTCGTCAGCTTGTGCTGCGCCCCCAAAGTTTCACATGCCATGCTGGGTGCCCACCCCAGCATGGCAACTCATAGAATAGCCGACGGAGGTGCCTAATCCCCTGTCAGCTCCACTGTCCTCACCCCCAGTACTGGGTGCCACGCTGGGAGCCCACCCCAGCGTGGCAACTGATCATACGGCCGACGGGGGTGCCCAATCCCCCATCAGCTCCACGGTCCCCCCAGCTGTCCTTGTGCTACGCTGGGAGCCCACCCCAGCGTGGCAAACGTCCCGCGTCGTCACTGAAAAAAAAAACCCTGAAAATTAAAAACTGTCCCTCTGCACTTCTCCCTGGCTCCCCTCCCACAACCCGCACCCACCCACTGTGCACCCCGCCTCCCCACATCCCCCCACCCCATACTTACCTCCACAGTCTGGCGCGATGATCTTCGGTGGACCGGGAACACGTCTGCACTCTTCAAAGCCGACCGCGAACTGAGGAAATGCCGGTAAGCTGTATAATGGGATAGATAGGGGGTTTTCAACTTTGTTGCATATCTCAGGCATTTTTTGGACTTTTTGCACCAAATTTTCAACATGGGGTTTTTGGGACCCCTCCTCATGAATTCTTGCACTGTCATGGTATTACTTGGGCCCAAAGGGTGATTTTGCAGCCACTGTGCAAAATCACCTTTCCGGAATGATTAACAAAATGACACTGCCAGTGTTCATAAGGTGGGCTCTCAAGAAGCCTATTTGAAAATTTGGTGGAAAAATTCACAAAAATGACTGATTTACGAGCATGTGTTGCGTAGTTCCTATGCAGGCTCGTAAGTTCGTGAATTTTCAATATTTTCACTCCAGATTTTCAACATTGCCATTTTATCACACCTTCTTATGAGGTGGTACAGCTGTCATTTTCATCTCACCCAAAATGTGTTTCCGCCATATGGCGCACAATGGCACAGTCGGTGTGCAGAATCAATGTTGCGGGACAAATTAAGAAAATCACAGTGACACTGTTCATGAGCAGATGTCTTAAAATGGCTATGTTGTTGAAAATTTGGTGAAAAAAATTCCTGAAAATGACTGTTTTACGGCGTCGTTGCGCAGTTCTATGCCGCATTTCGTAAGTTCCGCAATTTTCAATATTTCACTCCAAATTGTCAACATTGCCATTTTACCACACCTTCTTATGAGTAGTACAGCTGTCATTTTTCACATCTCACCCAAAATGCGTTTCCGCCCATGTAGCACACAATGGCGCAGTCGGTGTTTGAAATCAATGTATGGGACACATTAAGAAAATCACAGTGACACTGTTCATGAGCAGAGGTCTTAAAATGGCTATGTTGAAAATTTGGTGAAAAAATTCCTAAAAATGACTGTTTTACGAGCGTGAGTTGCGCAGTTCCTATGCATGCTCGCAAGTTTGCGAATTTAATAGTTTCACTCCAGATTTTCAACATTGCAATTTTATTACACTTCCTTATGAACAGTACAGCTGCCATTTTTCATGTCTCCCAAAATGTGTTTTTGCACATGTAGCGCACAATGGTGCTGTTGGTGTGCGAAAGCAATGTTTGGGACAGATTACGAAAATCACAGTTACACTGTTCATGAGCAGAGGTCTTAAAATGGCTATGCTGAAAATTTGGAGACAAAAGTCCATAAAATTACTGTGTTACGAGTGAGCATTGCGCAGTTTCCACACACCCTTGTTAAGTTCATGACTTTGTAATATTTTCAGTCCAGATTTTCACCAGTGGCATTTTTCCACACTTCCTTATGAACAGTACAGCTGTCATTTTTCACAACATGGCCGAAGTGTGTTTTCACACTTTCAGCACAGAGATGTGTGGTCGCTGTGGGAAATCATTGTTCGGGACAGATAAAGAAAATCACAGTGACACTGTTCATGATCGGAGGCACCAAAATGCCTGAGTTGACAATCTGCTGTAAAAAAATCCCAAACCTTATATTATATACTCTAACCTAATATTACGGGTGTGCGTTGCACAGTTTCTATGTACTCTCGAGACTTCACCAGTTTTTTTTAATATTTTTACTGCAGATTTGCAACATTGCCATTTTTTACACCTCCCCATGAACAGTACAGCTGTAATTTTTTACATCCTGTTCGGAATGTTTTTGCACCTGTGGTGCTAAATGCCGTAGTCGCTGTGCATAAGCAGCTTTCGACTAACAAACTGATATTGCCACTGTTCATGAGGTGGGGTCACAAAAAAACCATGTTGAAAATTTGGAGTGAAAATACCAACGAATGTCTGAGGTATTTGGGTTTCCAACCATAACGCCCAACCCTGTAGAGAATGACAGGCATCAGGGGTGTGACTTGGGATTCTTGCCTGTAATGCTCATACCATTCTGCACCCTGCAGCCAGTGAGAGGCATTGAGGTATGCCTTGGACTCTTCGGCCCCAAACTTCACCCCATTCTCCTATATCGCACCCATCTCACTGTATTTCCTAACGGAATGGGGTGCGCATAAGGGCCAAAGACCTCAAGGAACACCGTGACACTTGTCAGTGTCTGCAGGGTTGGGTGTGGTGAAATGGCGTGGCCGTTATGCCTGACGACCCAAAGGCACACCCCAATGCCTGTCACTGTCTGCAGGGTGGTGGTGGTGTTGGCTTCAGTTCAATACTTCACTGCCATTCCTATTACGCAGCTCTGTAACTTCTACACTACCACTGCCAATGCCAGCAGGCAAACATTCGGCATTGACAAATGCTTGTTAAAAAAGGTCTTAAAACTGTTCTACTAGAGAGATGTCACTGCTCCTGCTGAATGATGGTCTTAACTTCCTAGCTTCCTTCCATAATGACCATAGAGCTGTTCCATAGCCACTCTTTGCACTTTTCCTTTTTCCCTATGTCCACCTGTGCCTTAAAACCTTTTTGTATTGCATTAGATCAATGCTTCCTCCCCTTTACTTAAACTGTATGCTCCTTATCTGTATTACCCCTTAGGCTGCCAACATAATTAGAATGCACAGTAATTCTGGACTGATATATCAGTCCATGGCACAGCAAGGGTTAAAGCTGTAGATTTAGATCTAGTGAAGTAATTAAATACCACATGATATATAGTATTTATGACCCTTGACTGTCTGTTGTCTTAATACTCTATCAGAAACTAATACCATTACTGTATATGTCAGATGTCTGAATATTCTGTCTGTAATTAATACTGGGACATCCCTGTAAAGTGACCTGTATATTCTGCTTGTAACTAATGCTGCAACTTACGATCTGTATATTCTGCCTGTATCTAACGCTGCCACTGGATCTTGAATTTGTATGTACAGTGGATTCCACTTAAGTGCACATCGGATAAGTGTGCATGCCTATTAAATTTACACTTTTCAAGTTTCCCAATTTTTTTGCTATTTTCATAGTACAAAATAAAATCTGTTAAGTGCACACTGGATAAGTGCACATTTTGGCTAAATACACAGTTCACCAATACATCTCTCCCCAGGTAGTTAGCACCTCTTAGGTGCACAAGTGATTCTGAGCAGGTGTGAGAGCACTAACACCCTTCCCTTTCACAAGCAACTGAACACCCTAACTGCAGTAATAGAATGCAAGAAATCACACTGATCCTTGGGTAAAAACTTTCTGTTTTACAACATGTAGAGCTGCCTGCTTCAATGACCTACGCATCCAGTTTAGTGTTGTGCTTGTGCAGCTGTGTTACTTCGGCCATTTGCACTCTCTGTTCCATGAGGAATTACCACCCTGTGGGGGTGCCAAAGGCAAGGAACCCTCAAAGAGGGTTCCACTCCTAGAGGTGCCACAGGAAGTTTCCCTTGGCTAAAGGTACTTTAGGAAGAATCCCCAAAAGAAACTGTAGCAGCATCAAAGGAACATTAGTGATCGGTGGCCATGAGGCAGAGAGCAGAGTGACAGCAACAGGCAACTTGATAAACATAACTGATATATGCAGGTTAGCAGAATAGCACTGGTACAATGGATTTCCTCAATGACTGCAGGGGGCTTCCTAAGGAGAGAGGGAATGACAAGTAGGGACACCATCCACCTCCATCCAACAGTGGAACCTACCTAAGTAAACCAGGGAATATTAACTTAGGCTAACTAAATATTAAGACCAGTGGCACAGAGGAGATAAAAATCTCCCTTTGAGGAGGAAATCTCTGGGGATCCAAGGCTGAGGTCGCCTTCCCTCCAGGCATGGGATAGTTTGTTTAGCAATGGTCCAGCTGCTGCAATTTGCAACCCAATCAAAGGGGTTGGAAAATATTCCAATGTGGAGGAAGACTCTCACACTATCCCTCTAATGGGAATGCCATGAAGGGTTGTGAGTGAACTCTGCAACACAGCTCCTCCATGGCGAGGAGAGGAGAGCGACGACTGCTGAGGCGCTCAGCTGGCTTACCGATCTAAAAACAAACCAAGTGAACCAGAGGCAGTCATGGGGAGAATAGTGTAGAAGGTGCCTTAGGCAGCTGGTGCTGCAACTAAAAGATAGCAATATATCCTACCTTCACAGCTTAGTCAAAATTCGACATCAAGAGGTGCCTCTGCACATACGTTATTTTCATAAGCGGCTAAAGCTCCACCTGGAGTGATGACATTCCCACTATGGGCCGGAAAGGAAGGACCCCACACCAGTCATCACACGCTCAGGATGCGGACTAGGGTGCAGAGCGAGACCATCTGCTGCATGGAGGCCTGAGCCAGAGGAGGTAACGGTCATGGTTGGCAAGCTTCTGATTTATAAAGGAGAGAATATGGATAATTATAAAGTGCTAATATGAGGGGCCAGGTGAAGCCAGCAGCTGCCAGGTAGGTATTTGTGTATGGGATGATTGTCAAATTGATAGGAATGGCTGATGAAATTGATTGACGGGGAGGTTCATGATGGAAGGAAGGTTGAATATGGTTGAATAATATAAGCAAAGTCAGCAAAGGCAAGCCAACCAAATCCATTACGGAGCCAAATTAATGGGAATGTAAATACTCTGAAGATTTTAGCGGCGAAGACAGTATTCAAACATGAGGTAATTGGGCTACATGGGGCCACAACTCTGCACCACAACCCCCCAGTCCCCACCTTAGGAAAAACAAGTGAGAAATGGGAGTGTGCCGTGACCCATATGAAGCTTTTAAAACTAATTTACAGCAACAGCAGGAACTTAGCTGACCTCCGGAGTATAAAGAAACAGTGCAAAACGTAAGGAACAGCATCCAGCAGCAATTAAGTATAGCTTGTAGGGGTAGCTATCTGAATGAACATAGATACTGCAGACAGAGGCAATGCATTGAAAACAAAAAGCAATATTTGATGAAAACAACAGAAATATCTGCTTGGTATAAGGTCAGGAAGCAGAATTGAGTTACATGGACTAGCTTGCAGAGTGAACCTGAACCAAGTGTAAACAATTAAGGTAGATAGCATAGGAGAGCAGAAGCAGGGAAGTAGCTTCTGAGCTGAAACACACAGATAACAATTGAAGTTGCACTTGAGGATTTTGCTGAAATCTGGTGTGTAAATAACACAAGCTCTGGAGTAGCACAATACAAAGGCAACAGGATGCTAGAAAGCCAAAAGCCCCCAAAAGAAAAAGCAAACGAAAACCCAAATACAGGACAGGAACAAGCAACACAAAAAAAGCACAGCAGCTGGAGGCAAGCAATACTAACCAAAGCAAAAGAACACAAAACAGATGTCCAGCAGAAACAGAGCAGAGTAGTTTGCCAAAACACAAGCAAAACTGGGGGCAGGCCCAAGGAGAAGACAGATTAGAGCCTTCGCTGGCAAAGAAAAGCTTTAGAAAGAGGCTGGGAGGAACTGCTTATATAGCTCAGGAAGGGGGAGTGGCTGACTGCTTGGCCATTGAACTACAGGCGTAGCCTTTCAAATTTAAAATGAAGTGATGTAGCAACAGAGTTCGGAGTTGATGTCTCAGCTGTATCTCGAATTGTGGCATGTGAAGAAAGTCAGTTGGCTGAATGGGAACACTCAGAGAACCAGGACAGAAAATGCCAACGAGGTGGGAAAAGTGAGGGGTAGAAGTGGCTCTCATACACTGGTTATCTGCTGCTCGCAGTGTGGATGCCCCAGTGAATGGTCCCACTTTACTTAAAAAAAAGCACAGCACCAGGCAGACACAATGGGTATAGATTTTACAGCTGTGCACAGCTGGCTGAGCAGATGAAAGAAACATAATGGCATAATTTTCAAGTGCTGCCACGGGGACAAAAAGGATGCTGACCAGAAATCTGCAGACACCTGCCTAACAACAGTCCTGCCCCAAATCCTGAAAGGCTACTCATCAGAATGTATTTTCAACTGTGATGAAACCTGACTGTATTTCAGAGCCACACCTGAAGGCACTTTGTGATTTAAGTCAGATTTGGCTTCTGGAGGCAAGAAAGTGAGAGAGAGGATCTCAGCCTTGTTATGTTGCAGCCTTTCTGGGAACGATAAACTGAGACCTTGTGGTCACTGTTAAATCTAAAAAAACAAGGTGTTTTTCAGGATTGTCCATGGATGCATTGCCAGTAGATTACGAAAGCAATTCAAATGCTTGGATGACAGCCACAATTTTTACAACCTGGCTAAAAAAGGTAAATGTCCAGATGTAGTGCAAAAGGAAAAAGATTGCTTTGTTACTGGACAATCACTCTGCCCACTCCTATATCTCTCTGAGCCACATATGACTGATTTCCATGCCACCAAACACGACCTCACTAATTCAACCCTTGACATGGGCATAATTAAAAATGTGAAACACCATTACCGCAGTCAGGTGAGGCTTTCAGTGTAAACGCACGTCTGGGTTCTTTATTAAACAAAATACTTAATTTGTGTTGTTTTTTGTTTGTGTCTAGATGCTGTAGAAAATTATTCTGTGCCTAGATGGGGGAACACTGAACTAATTTTCTGAGTTGTCCAAACAAGCAAAGCTGCTGAATGCCATTAAAATGCTAGACAGTGCTTGCATCCGGTTAAGCCAGAAACAATCAGAAACTGTTTCTGAAAAGCAGGGTTTGTTGACCAATCAGCCACAGTTGAAGAGGAAGTGGTTGAAGAGGAGCCCACACCAGCCCTGCTGCCCAACATGAACACAGTTGACTTCAGTTTATACAGGAACATCAATGAAACGCTGCCAACTACAGGGATGACTCAGGACTTGGACATCTGTAATGAAATTCTCGGCTGACCTGATGAGGATGACGAGTCAAATGCCATGGAGAATGACACAGAGGATCCAGAAGTCTCAATGTTTGAAGCCCTCCAGTGCATGGAAAAAATCAGTGCTTTCGTCTGTGCCAGAGAAAAATGAGATATAACTCATCTGTTCAGCTTTGAACACTATGTTACTCAGCTGGCACTGAAAAGCCACAAACAGACAAAGATTTCTTCCTTTTCTGTGACCGCAAGCAATTAATTCTGGGTTGCCCCTGAAAAAGGGACTTTGGGTTCCAGTGGGCTCACCCAGTTACAAAAATTCAATAAATAAATATCAATAAATGAGTTCAGGTAGCCGGCCCGCTGGTGCAGCTGCAGCGTTACCGCTCACAACGCCAGTGGCCCAAGTTTGGGAATGGACTCAGGTTGTTGGAGGGCTGGCTGGGTGGGGAAGGCTGAGCATCCCAGGGTCCGCTTATCTTCTCGGGGGGGGTCATGGTCCAGTGCATGACCGACCACTAATGGCAGCTGGAGGATCAGCATGCCCGCATCACACATAGGGTTGGAGCAAGACAGACGCCAGCTTACGCATTGGCATCAGCGCATGCTACATCTCTGGGAGAGAGTATACCAGAAAAACACCTGGACCAGCGCAACACTGACAAGAGGGTTGGATAGGCCCTCGCCACCGGCGCAGCATGGCTTGAGAAGGGATCCCAATGGGATTGAAGGTACATGAACGGGTACAGAATCTTTTAATTTGAGCCTTTGTTTGGCACATACTACATGCCTAACCCCAGCCGAGCACTTCCAGGGCTATTTTAGTGAGTCCTGCTGCGAGTGCTATCATTAGCATTCAGCTCTGATGGTTGATACTAGTGGGAAGTGTGTGTACGAGGGTTCTGCCTATTTTTTTTTTGCACTTTCTTTTTATCCCACCTTACTACCCACTCACCCCACTCCTTCAGACTTGATCACCCCCCCTGGCGATTCTACCACAGAGTCTGTCCCTAGAGTGTCGGCTTTCCTCCCCCTTACCTTCCTCCTTCCGAGGCGCCTGCACACATTGGGATCTGCCCGTGGTAGTTGGTCCGGGATTATGTCAGTCATCATCTTGGTGTAGAGTGGGTTTTCTTCGGCATTTTCTCCCTCTTAGGTCCCACTACCCCAAGGACATCGGCACGCAGGACTGATGTCCAGGCAGACGACATGCTGATGCACGTCATTGCCAAGTGCCCACAACGTCCTCCCCTTCCCGGTTCCGAAGAACCACCTGTGCCCCGATACCCATGCTTTCACAGGCACTGGGGTGGTGGGTGTTCAAGGCACCCCATGAACCCACCGCTGGAGGAGGAGAGCATCTGTTGGGATGCTCGATCCTCCTCTGCTCCTCCGACCCCTGATGGCCCAAGTCCGTTCTCGAACCCGGGTCACCGGCGTGGCATGACGTGTAGCATCCCACACCTCAACCCTCAGTTCCGCCTATTTTTAAATGAAATATACCTGTTTGTGCACAGCTCTATGAGCACTTGTTTGATTTGAGCCCAGATTGCTACCTGGTAACGGTATCCAGGAAGAGAGACTGCTTTGCAGTCTGATGTTTAGCAGCCTCACAGCTGCTGCACATTAGCCGAATACCAAACTTTTAGCTTGTAGGTTCTGGGGTATCCCATGCTGCTGATACTCCGTTTAAAGGACTTTATAAGTGAAATCTTTTAATTTGAGCCTTTATTTGGCACACACTACATTCCTAACCCCTGCAGAGCACTTCGGAGGCATTGTAAGCTATTTTAGCGAGCCCTGCTGAGAACGGGTGTGCGGTGAAGCGTGAGCAGACGTATGCAGAGGCAACCACATCTGTGCATATCTGCTGAGGACACTGAGACCTAGACGGTGAATATCTGCAGTATTCTGAAGGTTAAGTTTCTAACACAGGCATGTAATAGATTTCTTAGTCTATTATGGCACAGATAAAACCTAAGAAAGGCAAACACGCTAAAAAGAAAGTATGCTCCCAGTACAAAATGTTTTTAGATGACACACCTGACCTAGAATTCATTTGCAAAAAGTGTAAATTGATCACTGTGCTACAGGAAGAGATTCACCAGTTACACAGGTGACTAGAAACTCAAAAAGAGATAACACTGTTAAAAAATTTTATTGATGAAGTGGCTAGGGAAGCAAGCACAATGAACATTGAACCTACTAACAATAAAGATGTGAAACCCATGTCACCCCATATTAAACTGTTACAAGAACCCAGTACATCCACCTCCCATGGTCTGCACAAGCATGTTACACAGCCTATTACCTTATACAATAAATTTGAAAGTTTAGCACTTGACCCAGAAGGAGTTGCCAAAAAAGCCAATTTGCCAATTACCAAAATATCTGATACTGTGCACTCCCCCTCAAGTGTTCTCCTGAAAGCAAATCATGTGCTAATACCAGTGTTTTACACAAAGATATAGTCGTTGTAGACGATTCACTACTAAGGGGAGTTGATACTATAGTATGCGAAGTGCGTAAAATATACACCACAGTTAGTTCACTTCCTGGGGTAAGGACCAGGGATACTGTGGTATTACTAAATGGACTTCTTGAGAATACCAACAAGCCCTTGGTCCTTCTGCATGTTGGGGTGAATAACCTCTCCTCATGTACTATGGCTGATATCCAATAAGATTTTAAGAGAATTGTTAAAAAAATAAAATAAAGAGGGGGTGACATTATTCTGTCTGGGGTTTTGCCCATTACTGGGAATCAGTCATTTAAAAACTGTCAGGCCCAAGAACTAAATTATTGGCTCAGACAATTTTGCCTGTCTGAAAACATCGGCTACGTGGACAATTCCCATACATTTAAAAACTCAATTTGTTATAAAAGGGATGGTTTGCACCTTAACTATCTTGGTACTAGGATGATAGGTAAAAACATTAACAAAGTTATTAAATTTCATTTTAACTGGATTCAGAGGGGAGGGGTATTGCTTTACTACCAGTGCAAACACTATTAACAACTACCCTCACAAAACTAAAAATTATGGATGGAATGGGGTACTAATCAATGCCAGAAGCTTAACTAACAAATTTGAGGAACTCAAATTACTTCTCAGCACCAACAATATACACATTGCCCTTGTCACAGAGACTTGGTGGGATGCAAAAGATGCTTGGGATACAAACATTCAAGGTTATAATGTTTATTTCAAAAATAGGGACCACAGAAAAGGTGATGGTGTGGCTATTTATAGCCATGAAACAATTGTGAGTGAAGAAATTTTAGTTAACATTAATTTAGAAACCCTTTGGGTTAAATTAATCCTTTATATGAGTTCCTCATTTACCATAGGTTTGGTATATTGACCCCCTTCTTTGACCCCTGATAATAATGATGAATTGTTACAACATATTGGGAACCTTGATCCATAAAATAATATCCTGATTATGGGTGACTTCAATCTATTTAGTATAAATTGGTCTTTGGCATCGCATCTGCAATGACTAAAACTGATGGTCTTTTCTTGGACTTATTCAATGAAATGGGGTTCGAGCAAATGTTTCAACATGCCAAAAGTAGCAAGAGTATATTAGATCTCATATTAAGTTATTCTGCCTACTGCTTACCTAACATTAATATAAAGGCACCACTGGGAAACAGTGATCATAATACTATTCATTTTTCGATCTCTGATGGTAAATCCCAAGCTGCTACTGGTGTTATCAAAGTTTTGGATTTCTATAAAGCCAATATTAACAATATCAAAAGTAGTCTAGATTGTTGGGATTGGACTGAACTATTTACTAACCTTTCTGTAGAATCCAAATGGAGTCTCTTCGTTAACAAATGAAAACATTTAATTAAAGATAACATCCCAACAAAAAAATAAATATGGTATGAAATATAATACAACTCCTGGTTGGATGAATCCTAAAATAAAGGCCTTAATCAATAAGAAAAATAAACTATTTAAACAAATAAAAAAGGGGTTTCCCATCTTAACATCAAATACAGGTAGCTATTAAAAATATTAAAAATATGATCAGAAAAGCAAAATCTCAATTTGAATTGCATTTGGCATCAAGGGTTAAAGACAACAACAAAGCTTTTTTCTCTCATATTAACAAAGTAAAGGGGAAATCCAACACTATAGGACAATTTATCACAAATTCAGGTATCACAGCTTATAATCATGAGGCAGCAGACATACAGAATCAGTATTTCTCTTCTATGTTTACTGCAAATGTACAAACCAAAAAAAGTACACTTGGGACCTTTGTACCAGGACAAATTAATATTAAACCAAAAGATGTACTGGATAAACTAAAGCAAGTCAATATTAACAAATCTTCCAGTCCAGATGAATTCCATCCAAGGGTATTAAAATAACTTGCTGAGTATATTTATTTGCCCTTAACTAACATTTTTCAGCATTCATTAGATGCTGGGGAATTTCCATACGACTGGAAAGTGGCATCTGTTGTTCTTATCCATAAACAAGCATTTGTCAATGCCGAACGTTCACTTGCAGGTATTTGCAGTGGTGTTTGGCATGTATGGTGCTTTACTCTAATGCCCTGTGTGATTGCTGGTATTTGCACAATAAATTGTCAGCATGATCTTTTTGTTACCCCCATTGTGAGCTACATAGGCGGAAACACGTTTTGGGCAGGATGTGAAAAATGACAGCTGTACTGCTCATAAGGATGTGTGGTAAAATGCCAATGTTGAAAATCTGGAGTGGAAATATTGAAAATTCGCAAACCTACGAGCGTGCATGGTAACTGTGCAACGCACTCTCATAAAACAGTCATTTTTAGGAATTTCTTCACCAAATTTTCAACATTGCCATTTTAAAACATCTGCTAATGAACGGTGTCACTGTGATTTTCTTAATATGTCCCATACACTGAGTTCGCACACCGACTGTGCCATTATATGCTACATATGGGTGGAAACACGTTTTGGGCAAGATGTGAAAAATGACAGCTGCAGTGCTCATAAGGAGGTGTGGTAAAATGGCAATGTTGAAAATCTGGAGTGAAAATATTGAAAATTCGCAAACTTACGAGTGTGCGTAGGAACTGCACAACGCAGACTCATAAAACAGTCATCTTTAGGAATTTTTTCACCAAATTTTCAACATAGCCATTTTAAGACCTCTGCTCATGAACAGTGTCACTGTGATTTTCTTAATGTGTTCCATACATTGATTTCGCACACCGACTGTGCCATTGTGCGCTACATGGGCGGAAAGACATTTTGGGTGAGATGTGAAAAATGACAGCTGTACAACTCATAAGAAGGTGTGATAAAATGGAAATGTTAAAAATCTGGAGTGAAAATATTGAAAATTCGTGAACTTACGAGCCTGCGTAGGAACTGTGCAACGCACGCTCGTAAAACAGTTATTTTTTGGAATTTTTGCACCAAATTTTCAACATGGGTTTTAGGGACCCTTCCATGAATGATGTCACTGTCATGGCATTATTCAAGGCCAAAGGGTGATTTCACGCAGTGACTGCGCAGTGCCTGCGAAATCACCCTTTGGGCCCAAATAACGCCATGACAGTGACATCATTCATGAGAAGGGATCCCAAAAACCCCATGTTGAAAATTTGGTGCAAAAATTCCAAAAATTACTGAGATATGCAATAAAGTTGAAACCCCCATGTAGCCCATTATACAGCTTACCAGCATTTCCTCAGTTTGCGGTCGGCTTTGAAGAGTGCAGACGTGTTCCCGGTCCACCGAAGATCATCGCGCTGGAGTCCAGAGGTAAGTGTGGGGTGGGGTGTGGGGAGGCTGGGTGCGCAGTGGGTGGGTGTGGGTTGTGGGGGTTGGGAGACACGCCCATGGGACCATTTTGTTTTACAGGGAAAAAAAGGCGATGGGACGTTTGCCACACTGGGTGGGCTCTCAAGCGTGGCAGAAAGATATGTGGGGGCCGAGGACTGAAGGGTGATTGGCACTCTCGCCGGCAACACATGGGTGGGCCGAGGAGCTGACGGGATTGGGCACTCTGCCAGCAAAACAACTAACGGGTTTGGTAACGCTGGGGTGGGCTCCCAGCGTGGCAGCAGGATGGCTTGGGGGCCGTGGAGCTGACGGGGATTGGGCACCCCTGTCGGCAAAACAAACAATGTTTGCCATGCTGGGGTGGGCTCCCAGCATGGCAGGAAAGCTTTGGGGGGGTGGCGTGATGCACATGGGGGGGAGCGCATGACGGAGGGGAAGGCGGTGGCGCTCAGTATGGCAGCAGTGTTTTCCTTTGAAGCAGAGGAACACCGCTGTCATACTGAGCTCCTGCACCCATTGGTGAAGGACCGCCATGCCTGCTCAAGGGAGCAGTGCATTGGATGGGAGAGGCACACCTCCAAGTGTGCTACTCTCCCAAAACGTTCCTTGTGCATGCAAAGGACCAAAAAATAAACCTGAAAACTACAGGCCTATTAGCCTTACTTCATCCATTGGGATAATCTTGGAAAATGTCATTAAAGACTTCATTTTGGAACATTTGTGTCATAGTGAGCAAATCAACAATCTTCAAAATGGTTTCACAAAGTGTCGATCTTGCCTAACTAATCTGCTAACTTTTTATAATAAGGTCACTTGTGCAGTTGATGAGGGTAATTCAGTGGATTTGGTATTTTTGGATTTTGCCAAGGCCTTTGATAAGTTACCACATTTTGAGCTTCTTGACACATTAAGGGCATCCAAACTTAACAATAATATTATAAACTGGATTAGTAACTGTCTTGAAGGTAGGAAACAGAGAGCTACCATTAATGGAGAATTTTCAAATTGGGCCCCAGTCTCTAGTGGTGTTCCCAAAGGATCTGCGTTAGGACATTGTCTAGTCAATGTATATGTCTCCACCCTAAAAACTGAAAATGATAATATCTGGTTGCTGAAATTTGTCAATGATTGTTGTATAGGCACCACAGTTATTGACATCAATGCAAGATCTGCTTTCCAGGATTTTTTGGATCAGATCTCAAGCTGGTCTTGTGCTAGTAAGCTTGCCTTGAATAACGATAAATGTAAAGTTATGCATTTAGGTATCCATAATCAACATTTTCAATATAAATTAGGGTTTGAAATATTACACAAAACTACCCAAGAGAAAGATCTAGGAATACTGGTTATTCCTGATTTACAATTTAAAACTCATTGTACCACCCAAGTAAACAGGGCAAACCAGAACCTAGATTGTATTTTTAGACACGTAGCCAGTCGTTTGAAGGATGTACTATTGCCACTGTATACTGCCTTGGTTAGGCCGCACCTTGAATATTGTATTCAAATGTGGTCCCCTTACATAAAAGAGGACATCTTGAAAATTGAGAAGGTCCCGTGAAGATTCACCCGAGCTATTACGGGCATGGAGGGGAAGACGTAAGAAGAAAGGCTGAAACTTTTGAACATGTATACCTTGAAGTATAGGAGATTGAGGGGAGACTTGTGTTTTATATATAATTCACTAAGGGATTCTACTCTTGGAACAGGACTAGGGCTAATTAAATCAGAACATAGAGTCGGTAACTGGAAACATAATAAGCAACTGTTGATGAATAAGTGACATATCCTAAGAAGGAAAAACTGGTTCAATTTAAGATCCATTCCAATTTGGAATAGCCTTCCAGCTTTAATGGTAAATAGTCCAAGTATGGGCTACTTTCAACTTAACTTGGATTCAGAGATGAAGGATTCTACCAAATTCTGACTAAATCTTTAGTAAACCTAAATGGCAAGCATTATGGACTTTGTCTACTAGCTTATAATAACCTAAGAAACCTATGAAACTGGGAGGGGTGGCTAAGCCTGTCAGCTGCCCACTCCCACTCTGTCCCCATCTGGGGGGTAAACCATGGCATGATGGTGGGTTCCCTTCAAGCCTGCTGGGCAGTGGTTAGATGGGTGACAGTGCCAGGACCAGAGGGGGAAAAACAGAACTAGAAAACAAAATGAGTTCAGGTAACCTAGCTACAGCATCTCCCCTCTTGCTAGGTGATGGTAGGTATTTGCGTGGCCTTTGTTTGGATGAGGAGCAAGCACTGTATGCCAAAGGACAATTATGTGTACACATCAACAGTTAAAAATTATTCCATTCAGACAGCTACTGCATCCCTAACAGAACACTTAGTCCACATTTATAATATTGATGTACACGAAAGCAACAAAGCATACAAATTGAAGCAAAGTACACTAAATGTGAACCTTGGTGGTGCTATGGGCAGTGTGCATCCAGTTTCTTCAGACTATGAGTTTGTTCATGATGAATTAGTGTGGTTCTCCCTGGATATGATGCCTTCTGAGTCAATCAACAAAGTGGTACAAAATCACACATGCCCCCATAATGCAAAGCATCATGGGCTGCATATGCAAATCAGCACAGAACATTATGCTGGTTCAGCTTTAAGCAGAAATGCATAGTGCCGAAAGGCCTCTCACACAGCTTGCAAAGAGTGCCAACAGAAGACACAGACACGTGTTTCGTTCTACCAGGACTCATCAGTGTGCCTAGTCTGTTTGACACCCCAGTGGAATGAACCAGCTACCCTAAGATGGTCTATCTGGGTTATGCTGTGGTGATCCCAATTAAAACAAAAAACAAGTTAAAAGAAAAGGAACCTCAGCACACAAGCACTGAGGCAATGATTACCCCAAAGGGCATTGGTCTGGAAGCCAAGTTTCAAAGAAATACAAAATCACACATGCCCTCATAATGAAAAGCATCATGGGCTGCATATGCAAATCACACAGAACATTGTGCTCATTCAACTTCAAGCAGACATGCATGGTGCTGAAAGGCCTCTCACACAGTTTGCAAAGGATGCCAACAGAAGACACGGGCACACGGTTCGTTCTACCAGGACTCATCAGTGTGCCTAGTCTGTTTGACACCCCAGTGGAATGAACCCATACCTTTCAACCTTCTGCCTCATAAATCAGGGACAAGACTTAAAAAAAATCAAGGACAAGGGACCAAAATCAGGGACACAGCTTCAAAATTGGAGCTATCCATTCAGGAAGCTGGTAGAATAAGGGGCTTAGTGTAAAATCCATTTTCTAAGGAAGAACAAGTCTGTAACTTTAATGTTTGACATTATTTTGTGCTTACAACCCCCACTGTTTGGTCACATAAACACAATTTGTAGGAGGGACAGAATACAATTTTGAGGCAAAGTCAGGGATGTCCCTGAAAATCAGGGACAGTTGAGAGGTATGAATGAACAAGCTACTCTAAGATGGTCTATCTGGGTTATGTTGTGGTGAACCCAATTAAAACAAAAAACAAGTTAAAAGACAAAGAACCTCAGCGCACAAGCACTGAGGCAATGGTTACCCCAAAGGGCCTTGGCCGGGAAGCCAAGTTTCAAAGAAATGCAAAATCACACATGCCCCCATAATGCAAAGCATCATGAGCTGCATATGCAAATCAACACAGAACATTATGCTGATTCAACTTTAAGCAGAAATGCATGATGCTGAAAGGCCTCTCACACAGTTTGTGAGGGTGCCAACAGAAGACACAGACGCATGTTTCGTCTTACCAGGACTCATCAGTGTGCCTAGTCTGTTTGGCACCCCAGTGGAATGAACCAGCTACCCTAACAAAGAGGGCTTTCAACTATTCTTCACCAGAAGTTTTCCGAAACTGAAAATTCCTAATAAGAGAACTTTGCATGGGATAGCTGTACGTGATGTGTACAGTTTATTAAAAAACAAAGTTAAGGACTTCTTTAGTGCATTCCATTCCATTTGCATCATATTTGATGGGTGGACCAACAAACACAAAGCTTCCCTTTATCATGGTATCCTTCTACCAAGGAGGCAGTATAGCACAGTGGGTTAAGGTTCTGAGCTGCAGATCTGGAGACCTGGGGTATGAATCCCACAGCAGCCTAAGTGCATACTGTGTGATCCTGAGCAAGTCACTTAACTTCCTTGTGCTCCCAGGTCGCATCTGGAAACAAGTTTTGGCTTAGTGTGCTACTCCTGGCTAAACAATGTTCCCTTCCTACCATGCATTAATACTGAATGATCATTTTGCCTAGTTACATTATCGTGTAAAGTTCTGCCAAGCTATACAGTGGAAGCAGTGGTGCAGCATGTATGCAGAAAGCTAGATTTCTCCATCAACCGAACAGTGAAACTATTCTCAACACATGGTGGAGTTCACAACATGAAAAAGACCACCCGCATGTTACGTGTGGAACAGTGTAACCACTGTGTTGCTCATGCTTTGCATCTGTTGCTGATGATTGACTCCATGAGTCAACTAAATGATGCATGAGATTTAACTGAGAAATGCAAATCGATGCTAACTGTCTTATGTTTTAAAGGCTATCCCATTGAAGAAGAACTGGCAGCACTAATGACAGACACATGATAGACAGCCTCTTGGAGAAGACTGAATGCCAAAAACATTCCTGTGCTAGATTCAAAGTTCCCCATTGAAGACAATGTAATAGATAAGGATGCGGAGTCATATGTTGACAGCAGAACAAGGCAATGCCGAGGACCAGGATGGCAGAGTGACTCAGTGATGACACAGACACAGTAGTGACAATGTTAGTGGCATCTTAACAGTCATAAACAGAAAAACAAAAGGTAATTTTCATGTAACTTTAAAACAACAATCGGCACTTGTTATGTTTGAAAGCACCTTAGATCTCCATCATGAAGCTGAACTGAAATACACTGGATACTGTGAATTGTGCCTTACGACAGAGGAGTTTGATATACTAGAAGAACTTTAACATTTTCTTCTCTCGTTTGAGGAGCTGACAGAGCTGGTCAGTAGTAATCAACTGCCCCTGGCACTGATACTCCTCAAAAAAAAATGAGATATTGGAAATATAATAAGTATAAAAGATCGTCCGACCACACAGCAAGTTAAACAACTCATACTGCAAAACAGAAAGATTTCCAGAACGTGACGCAGACAAACCAGCATACTTATTGGATCCAGACACCAAAGAAGCTTCGCAACTGTCTAAGGAGGATCAAATAAATCTACTAAAAACTGAAGCAGAAGACATGAAGCAGTCTGAAACTGACCCATCAAGTTTTTCCACCAGTACTCCAAGCAGATATTCAAAAACAAGCACACTATCTGTGCCTATTTCTACTTTTTCCCTTAGTGATGAAGAGGCTGAAGAAGGTGATCCAATGTTGCAAGAAGATGATGAACAGTTCATTGCTATAAATGGTATGGTGATCGAACATCGACACCCCTACCATGAACAACAGTACAGCAACACAGCGATGGTTCGCTGTACCGTCAACATGGGACCCCAGCACTGTTTTCATGGTGTCTTGTACCCCCTTCCTGAATCAACTCTGACTTAGAGTTGATTATATTAATTATGGGGGCACAGGGGGCAGAGCACCCCCATGGGGGGTTCAGGGGCTAAAACAAAGTGTTCTTGGATGGATTTGTGCTAACTGTAATTGCGGTCAACATAAATCCGTCTCTGTAACTTCAGTCAACAAAATATTTGTCTAACCGGAGTCGTAGAGTCGCTTTGACTAAGAAAAAGAAAATGCTTCAGAAACTAGAACATAACTTACGCCTCAGTGAAGAGAGAAGACAGCTCAGCTGTGGAGAAAGAAATAAACAGATATTTGTCAGTTAAACCTACAAGTGAAGAAGCAGATTCCCATTCACGTTTTGGAAGAATAAGGAACATCGATGCCCTACTCTGACTCAGTTTGCAGAAACATACCTTGGTGTAACTGCATCAAGTGCGCCAGTGGAATGCATGTTCTTGGTCATCAGATTAATGCTAAATGGTAAACAGTCAAGCACTGCACCTATCATCTTAACTATATGTCATTTATACATGATAATTATCCACTGTTCTTCCCATTGTCCAAAAAAAGAACAGTAAACACGTCGCCAAAAAAAAAGTATATATATATATATATATATATATACACATATTCAATCAATCCTTTAATCCATTGAACACTACCCCTCTCCCCACCACACACACACACACACACACACACACACACACACACACCCATGCCAGCAAGCTTTTAATTAGGGCCAGCACTTCTATATGAATATATTCTAAGTTGATTGTTCCCTGAAGTCCTCCGACCTGGAATCCTGATCTCAGGTTTTCACTTGCCATGTGAATTGGTTTGTTTACCTCTATGTATGGTTTTATATTCTATTTGGTTGTATATATCTCTGTACTCTAGTCCATGCTTGTCACCTGATTTCCTTATTTATCATTATTAACTTCCACTGGCTGTTGCCTGTGTTATGTACAACATTGTGACATTGTTCCTTGTACTCTCCGGGGTCGTGCGTGAAAATAGGCATTTATTTGTCTAGTGTAACTTACCCCATAAACAAAAACTAAATAAATAAAATTACTGGCCTTGCATTTACAAATAAAGATCCGACATATGGCACATCAAAATTAGCACACTTAGTTGTTGATACTTGAATAGTCATCCTCCATTTGATCACCAGCTCAGGAACAGCAGCTGAAACACTGATCCAGTTATCATGCTTATTTCAGCCTATCCTATATCATTTCTTGATTTTTCTCCTAGGTGGCTTGAAACTTCTATTACATTTAAAGAAACATACAACTGTCTGTTTAAAATGATCTGCAGCATCCTGTGTACTAAAAACAATTATTATCGACGATGTCCCTAGTTCAGGCAAACTTATGAAAACATCATTTTTAGATCTAATTCAAATGTGACATTAAGTTCAGTTACTTAAAGGGAAACATCCATGTTTAAATGCCCCACATTTCCATGTGGGGTAGACCCTGATTATCATTTTCACAACTAGATTAAATTTTTATACTAACAGAATTATGAGATGTTTGCATTTTATCTGACTGGTCTTGCCACCCCTCCTGTTGTCATTTTAAATAGCACCTCTTGCAACAAATTCAACAAGCTCCTGTTGCTGTCATACGAATTACATCAGTGTCAGGGAACAACCTGAGGAGTGTGTATTGTACAACCACATAGAGACTGAGCTATTAATAGCTCCATTTTGTGATTTACTGCTCCTGTACTATATTGAAAGCAAGTATAGACTGGTAGTTGACCTAATCTATACTTTGTCTCAGTATAGCAGCACTAGGCCAGTGAATTGCAAGCTGGAGCTACAGTTCAGCCTATATAAGGATATACTGGAGCTATATAATAGCTCACACTATATAAGGGTGTAATGGAGCTATTAGTAGCTCAGTCTACATAAGGATATACTGCAGCTATTAATAGCTCAGTCTGTATCAGGATGTACTTAACCTATTAATAGCTCAATCTATACAAGGATGCACTGGTTATTAATAGCTCAGTCTAAATTAGGATGTACTTAGCCTATTAATTAACTCAGTCTATAGTAGGATGTACTGGAGCTACTAATAGCTCAGTCTATGTAAGGATGTACGACACACATACATGGCTGCAACTCAGTGCTGACTTCATCTGTGGAACAGCAGCAGGACTTTGAGGTATGCGCTGATAGAGGTGTTTCATTCAGGTTGCTGGCATGAGGGACAGCAGGAACAATTAGAAAACATAAACAACTCAAAAGCCTGTTAGTATAAAAATTGAATGTAGTAGTGAAAATGGTGAATTAGCTATTGGAATAGAATAACTGTTGTCGTGTGACATCACATTACCTTCAAGTAGAAGCTTAATGGCAGCAGGAAGCAGTGAGTAATTATTAGAATCCCACTTCTGACACAGCATTCTTTGTGACAATTTACCTTTGTAAATGATCCTATGGCTGAAAGGTTTTCCAAACTGCTGTTTAAATAAATAAATAAATATAAGAATGGATCTAAATAACATGTCTTCCAAGGTTTGTCAGGTGGACTCTGCATGCCTATGGCTAAAATGCCATAAACTGATGATCTTTATTCCTTTATCTGATTATACACTACTAAATATGGATTAGTTTACGTTGGGGTTGTTGGTGCACTAGACAAAGAAGCACATCAATGCTAGCTTACAAATTAACTATAATTATCAAAAAGCCTCATCAACGTACTTTGAAACTGGAATGCCTGCAGTTAAAGATGCTTAACATGTGTACCAAAGGTCTCTTGTATAAGGAAGCTTACCCTTGCAAAAACTTTTCCAGTAGGTTTTCAGTTTTCTGGTGACCCCTGTTCAGTCCAGGTGTGAAAGGGACAGCATATTTTTCCCAGGGGGGCTGTGTAGTTGATTCCTTCCCTACCCAGTGATGGCACCCTCACCTGCACTGACTACACTCTAACATATGCACAGGGAGGCATGGGAATGCACAACCCATTATACTGTATTCAATGGGGCAACATTTGGAAACTGATTTCTTCATGTTAATTAGGAGGGTAATTCATGGACCCCATTGAACATGAGCTAATGCTCACATGGGCTATCCTTTTCTTTTAAATGTTTTTAAGGAATAAACCTTTACAAACAAGCAAACAATTAAGGCTGGCACTTGATTAATAGTTTTAATCAAATGTCAGCCTTAGGTACTCTCCTAATGCGAAGGCTCAGAAATCAGTTTCCATATAAAGCCCCATGAAGTACACTAGGTCATGCGCTCCCGTGCCTCCCTGTACACATGCCAAAGTGTAGTCAGCATGGGCATGGGGGCCAGCACCAAGAAGGGATTAGCTACATGGCCTCTCTAGGCAAAAATATGACAACCTCACACTTCAAATCTGAACACAGTACATCAGAAAATTCCTACAACCTACTGGCTAGGCTTCTGCTAGTGTAAGGTTTCTCATAGAGGAAACTGTTATCATAGTTCAAAGCTGCTAAGTCACTCTAAATATATATTAGGAAAGTGAAAAGAACAATGAACACCGTCCTCTGACACAGCCTAACCTCTCTATTTGCTGAGATATCGGACTAGATAGGCTGTACTGCCATGTCATCTTGTGTCGTTCCATCCATAGCTGTGTTCACTGTGTCTGGTTACCCGGCCAGCAGGCAGGTCACTGGCAAAACAACCTAACTACTCTTTTTGCTCTTTCTGAGATATCAGACTAGACAGGCTGTTCTGTCAGCTCTAAGAACAAAGCAAGGTTGCCCCACTGCGTGGTGTGCAAAAAATCACTCAGTAAAAGTGTAAGCAACAAGACCTGTACCACCACCTTTGAAAAAAATATCAAATAGCTACTTACTTGGGATACAAAATATTTATTGCAGTATCACAAAATATGCATCAAGATATATATTAGGTGAAAGCCCCTCACCCAGATGCCAGCTTTAGAGCATCAGAGACACCCTAATGATACTCTAAGTGAAACCGACTGGAGTTTTATTCTGTGTTCCTGCCGACATCTCCGTGAGGGGCTTTCACCTAATATATACCTTGGCTCAAATTTTGTAATACTGCAATAAATGTTTTGTATCCCAAGTAAATAGCTGTTCTGTATTTTTTCAAAGGTAGTGGTATAGGTCTTGTTGCTTAAAGTGTTCTGCCAGCTCATCATGTTTCACTCCATGGCTGTGTTCACTTGGTCACCTAGCCAGCAGGCAGTTCGCTGGCATAACAAACTAACTACTCTATTTGCTCTTTGTGAAATATCAGACTAGAAAGGCTGTTCTTCCAAGAACTCCTGTTGAGTTACTACTTGTTTTTTAAGATTGTATGTGAATGATTAATGCTGCAGCTTTTTGTCCACAAACCAGGAATGATTATACAGTCAGTGCCCTAGCCTCTACACTTCTCAGAAGTAGCATGACGCATTCACCAGTTTGTTATACACATCAGTGTGATGTCAGCTGTCAGTCTGTCTTCTAGCTCTCTGTGCACATTGTAACAGGGAGCTTCTGCCACTTTTGAGAACCGACCTTTTCTTCAATATGTTGCAACAGTTCTTCTATTTCTTAGCCTAATCTATTCTTTACAATTTCTAGTCCATAATGTTGGCCACCTATGGGCACATCCCCTTCCCTTTCCTGACTACGCTATAGTGCCCTCTTGAATTTTCATTTTCCATCTCAGGTCCTCGTACAGGGACATTATTGTGGTGACCTCTAAACATATGTAAAACAGGTTGTGTTTATCATTGTTGGATTTAGTATGTAATAGCACTACTACGTCATAAAATAACTTGATCTTTTGTATATACCTTATGTTTATAAAACCTGTAAATGTTTAAAGTAGCAGGGCACTAGGTGTTTTTGATAATGGTAAAAAGTATTAGTTGACTGTATTATAAAAATTAAGTTAGTTGTACTATTTTAAATGCATGTAAATTGCTGTAAACTGAGACAATCTGAATGTTTATTTTATTTTTTTAATTTATTTAAGTCTCGGATTACATATACTTTTGAGCTAAGAGCTCTTTTACAAAGGTTCCATGTCAGTAGAACGGACAACAGATTAAGCAGGACAGTAAAGTACAGTAAAGTACAATAAAGTGTAAATAGGAGGTACAAAAATCATAATGGACAGTCAACGTAAAACAACAGAGACACATTATGCAAATCAATTTCAGGCACAGGAAAATGCATACAGTACATTGATATCAGCCAGAAGACTTTGTCAAGACAAACAAGGTACAAGGTGTAGGAAGGGATGTGGGAGGTGGGCTGGGAAGAGTAAGAGAGGGGGTGGGAGTTGAGGATGTGAGGAGAGGTGGGGCAAGGGGAAGGGGAGGAAGGGTGAGGAGGGGTAGGGGATGCAGGAGGGAGGGGTAGGAGGCAAGAGTGCTAAGTTACTATGAAAGAGGTTGAGTGCTAAGGTTGAGATTTGGGAAAACATGGTTAAGGGAGACAGTCACAGGTGCTAGCTGTAGAGAGTAGTGACTGAAGCTTGGATATGAACGGGCCAAGCTTAGTTTCAGAGGAGATGTCACTGCTGAAAACATTCATTCAGAGGGGTCCCTGTAGGTAAATGATCTCTGCCCCTGGGTGGTTCAGCAATGAGTGACCTGTAGGAGCTGAGATTCAGAACCTTGGGTGCAGTGTGGATTACTAGGGGGGCTTAGAAGATCTTGTACTCAAGGTGGCAAGAGGCCTAAGGTAATTTTCTTGGCCATCAGTCACATTTGGTATTAGATGCAATTTTTAAGCTGTAGCCAACTGGTTAGGGCATAGAGGTCACATGTGTGGGTGAGATGGTGGGCACCTGAGACAAGACGACATGCCTTGTTAAAAGCAGTGGAGACATGCCTTGGGTCAGTATCAGTTGCAGAACCATAGATGATCAGTCCATAGTCAATTATAGAAATAATAGAGCTCTGTACAGCTATCCTTAAGGTTCCAGGGGTCACAGATCACCTGTGTCTGTAGAGTAGACCAATATGAATATCTACAGCTTTAGCAATGTTATCTGTATGCACCCTATATGATAGGTTGTTGTGTATGGTGACTCCAAGATAGTTAAAGAATTGTACCTGTTCGAGGGCAGTGCCAAGGCAGTTAGTGCTAGTCAGAGGATATTTTCTGTGCTTGTTATGGGAGCTGCTGAAGAGCATAAGCTTATTTGTTTATAGTTTAGTATCAACTTATGATGACTAAATAATTTCTCTACCGAGGCAAATTCAAGTTGTAGTTGGGTCTCAAGGGGTATAGGCTCCGGGTGAGTTGTGTACATTACAGCATCATCTGCATAGAGCAGGATTTGTTCAGAGCAGGAGCTTGGGAGACTGTTTAGAAAGAGACTGAATAGGAGTGGGCCCAGGATGGACCCTTGAGGAACCCCAGAGCGAACAGGTCTTGAGTCACAGAGGACATTGACAATTTTCACTTGTTCAGTGCAGTTATCTAAATAACTTTAAAACCAGGCAGCAGAGTCAGAGGAGAGCCCTGCGTTAAGTAGTTGTTCCAGTAGTAGAGGGTGATGGACCGTGTCAAATGCTTTTGTCAAGTTGATGAAGGCAGCATCAACTAATTGACCATGGTCCAGGGAGCTGTGTATGGAACCAGTGAATTCCATATGGGCCAAGGTGGTGCTATGCCCTTTTCTGAACCCATGTTGTTGGGTGCATTGGATCTTATGTTTGTCAAGATATTCAGTAAGCTGGTCAGCTACAATGCATTCAAGAGCCTTAGAGAGAGAGGTGGTAATATGGCGATAGGCCGGTAGTTCACGTGAAGAGTCCTGTCTCCACTTTTGTAGACCGGGGTAACTGTGGCTGATTTCCATTTATTGGGGAACTGTGCAAGTCTGAGTGAGAGGTTAAAGATCCTGGTTAAAGGCACTAACACTTCCTCAGGGGTGAGGGACATCAGTTTGGTATGCCCTTCTGACAGTGACACCAACACAAGGACCTACCAACCCGTTGACAAAATCAACAGATTGCAGACAGGTCACTGTGTTGGTGAGCCTGACACAGGGGCACTTTGTCTTCCGGTCCTGCACCCCCTCCCCGAATCAACTCTGACTGGAGTTGAGAATCATAAGTACGGGGGGTGTTGGGGGCAAAGTCCCCCGCATGGGGCGTTTGGGGGGTGAAGTCCCCTGATGAGAAAATGGAACCAGGAGACACAAAGGTTTATATCGACCACAAGTTGTGGTCGACATAAATCCTGTCAATGAGATGCCAGTCGACAAAACTGTTGTTGAACCGGCATCGTAGAGTCCTGCAGTTTGAGGTCAAGGGAGTTCCCAATGTGTTTAGATGTACCAATTGCTTTACGGATGTATTTTCAGGCTTCATGCAATGAGAGTTCTTTGAAGTAGAATGGCGGGTGACTAGTCATTGGGGGAGAGCTTACAGGATTGGCCGGAGTGACATCTGCATCAAAAAAGGTCAGGTGGAAGAACACTGCTAAGGTCTATGAATGTGTTATTAAAGGTATTGGCAATAGTTAGGGGTCCAGAGTTGTAGTCCCATCAATGTCAAGTAAAGTGGGTGATGTTTTTGGGTTTTCTCCTGTAACCTCTTAGATATTATTCCAGAAAGCTTTACCATTGCCCCACATGTCAGTAAGCACTCCCTTGTAGTATTTATTTTTCTCAAGGTGAATGGACCTTGTGCAATCATTCTGTGCTCTTTTGTATTTTTGAATGTCTGATTGCATGCTGGTGGCTCGTGCCCCGATGCCAGAGGTGGTCCCTAGATTTCATATGAGCTAAGAAGTCTGCAGAGAGCCAGGGGTTGCAAGGGCCTTTGATTTTCTGCTTTTCCAGGGGTGCATGGGAGTCGCAGGCAGTATTAAAGATGTTGACGAAATAATCAAGTGCCATGCTGACATCCTTCGCACTGTCGATGGGAGTCCAATCTTGCATTCTAAGGAGGGATTTGAGGGGTTCAAGATGACCCCGTGCTAAGATCCTGCTGGTGATTGTCTTTGGTGGAGGTTTGCAGAATTTGTTTGTCCTTGTGCAGATGACAGGGGGAATGATCACTGAGCGTGTCTGGGAGGACTGTAGTGTTAGTAATGTGATCAGGATGACTGGTTTCGACCCAATCCAGTAGGCTGCTTGATCCCGTTTTGTAATTGGATCTAGTCGGAGAGTTACCCAGCTGGGAAAAGTTTGTGGCAAAGATGGCGTCCCTAAAACTCCCATTCTCAGGTGCAAGCCAATTAATATTAAAATCTCTTATCAGAATTAACTCTGAGCTGGGGGTTGGTTTCTGATAAAGTCCATGACAGAAATGAGACCCCTCCCCTGTTCTTTAGGAGGGATGCACACTGATGCTACATTAAGTGCCTTATTATGGGCACCTAGCAGAATTTTGATGGCTAGGATTTGTGTGCCTGAACCAGCAGTAGGTACCGGCAAGGGGTGTCCCATGAGTGACTCTTTGAGATAGATTGCACATCCCCCTCCTCTCTTGGTAGGCCTGTTTAGTCTGAAGATGGTGTAACCTAGCAGGGCAATAGCCATGTCAGGAATTTTAGTGTGAGCCATGTTTCAGCAATTGTCAGGACGTCTGGATTGTATTGGTTAACAGACTTGTAGAGCATCCAGTTTAGGGAGGAGTCTGCAGATGTTCACAGCTGCTAAAGTAAGTAACCCCAGCTGCATTAAAGAGGCTGCCTTATGTGGTGGTCTGGGGCCAGGGTTTGGGTGAATATTTCCAGACAGCAGTGACAACAAAAGTATAAGTTTGAGCAGGCATAATCTTAACTGCCTGTAGGTAAGTCTTGCCATCCACCTCTGTCTGGTGTCCCCACTTAGTTGTTGTCGGTGTTGCCAGAGGGTGGACATGAAGGATAAAGGGGAGAGTGAAAAAGTATGGGTGCATGTTACGCATCCCTGGAGGTAAGTGTCAAATCAGTCGTAAAGGCACATAGCTACTGTGTGCTGAAAGAAGATTGCAGGTGAGAGCACCAGGATTAAGGTAGATTTTATTGAACATGTAGCAGGGAGGTTAGGAGGGGTAGCAGGCTCCCAGTATGCTAGTGTGCGAAATCAACAATGTGAGAACAAATAAGCAAGGGAGCAGATGAGACAGCATCATTGTATTTAGGCAGGTACGTGATGTGTTAGATAGGATAGGAGCCCCTAGTAGCAGCTATGTATAACCTGCTAATGGTGGTGGAGTGGACACAGTAAATCTTACTCCTACCAGAGATATAGCCCTCTAGTGGCTAGAAGATATAATCTGCTAATGGAAAACTCAGCACTGCAAAAAAAATCTTGGTGATTTGCATATATCCCATGATGCTTTGCATTAGTGAAGTATGAGTGATGTGTTTCTTTGAAACTTGACTTATTGTCAATGCCCTTTGGGGTAACCCTTGTTTCAGTGCTTCAGCACTGAGGTTCTTTATCTTCAGCTTGTTTATTTTTTTTTTTATTTGAATCCCTACCACCCAAGCAAACATAGGGGAGGCTGAATCTGAACTGCTAAGTTAGATCAGAGAATGAGTGAATCAGTAGGTGCTGGCTAAGTGTAGAGGAAAGACTTGTATAATCTGTTGCTACAAACTGATGTACTGAAGAAGGGATATGCCATTGTTGATGGTTATCTCCTGCATTTTGAATAAACATAACACAGACATTGTGTGGCGAACTTGAAGTTCGGTGTCTGATCCATCTGTTATCCCACAGCCCCCACCACACACATGCTGTGGGCATCTCAGTTATACATAACTGGTGGAGTTGCACAACTGCAGTCATGCCACTCCGTATTATAAGTGTAAAACTACCAATCCTACTAAACAAATGTTTTGAAAAACATTCATTTACTGCACAATCTTTGAGCAAGTTAAGGCTGGGTGTATTGTAGGAAAATATTAAAGTACAGTCTTTTCCTTAAATTGTTCCTGTTCTTCTTGAAACATATCAAATGTCCAGGGGTCCTCAGTCACCAAATACCAGTCATTTGTTTTACAGGGGATTTAATGCACCCAATACTACCAGCAACCATGAAGTTATAACAAATGGTTGTCATTGTTTTATTGAAGCTTGCAGTTACTTAAAGGGAAATGTCCACCCGGAATTGGATCCTACCTCAGTGTGAGGTAGGATCCCCACCTCAGTGTGAGGTAGGGTCCGATTAGCATTTTCGCAAAAAGAACTTTTTTACTTACATAGAGTCTGTGAAATAATTACGTTTTTATCTGGTTGATCCTGATGTCCCATCCACTGGCATTTTGAATGTAAGCAAGAAGAAAGCTGAGAGTTAATAAACATCCCACTTGACCATGTGGGTTGCACCTTATCTCTGAGTCATGTCCATCTGTAGTTCCAATACCGTTACAGCCCGTAACAGCACACCCACAACCTCCCGTGGCTATCCCAAGAATGAAGTACAGTATGAGACAGGGAGCAGCAGCAGGAGTGTGCATAGGGTTACTATATAGTTGGAACTGTTAATACCAACAGTTTGTAATGCACGTGTCCCGGTGTTATACCAAGACCAGGTATAGCCTAGCAGCTCTGGAGGCACCAGTTTTTGTTCTTGCAGTCCCTCCTAATAGGGATGCATCATTCTTAAGATTGAGTATGGCGTTTGCTAACTAACAGCTTGCATGACGTCAGCAGTGCTCTCTACTGACACATATCTTAACAAAATGCCTGTCACATAAAAAATGGCTGCCATGGGGTCTTTTTAACTGTAAGCATCTATTTATCAATGACTATGCCTGCAGTTCAATGGATGGGGCAACCAGTCACGCCTCCTACTCTAGCTATTTAAGTCAGTTCCTTCCAGTCTCACTCAGAAGCACTGTTTCTTGTGGCTCTGCTGGGGCTCTGCCCCGCCCCCTTCTATCCGATGTTTGTCTCCTACCTCTTTTTGTGCTTTGGACTTCTGCTTGGTTTGTGCTTTTCCAGTGTTCTAGGTCAGTATTTTGCTTTCTACATGTCCCGGTGCTATGCCAAGACCAGATATAGACTGGCCAGTCTATATCTGGTCTCGGTATAGCACCGAGACATGTACTTTGGAAACTGGAACTATTAATAGCTCTATTCATGTGGGACGTCTATGGATGCCCCGCAGCTACTCCCCATCTCATACGTCATCCTGGGACAACCACGGGAGGTTATGGGCATGCCAGGCAGTTCAACATGTCAGCAGAAGGGAGGCAGGATCAATCAGGTATGATTTATATATTTCAACAACCGTAAGTTTAAAAAATTAGAACATTTTGCATAAAAGCTAATTAGGCCAGTTTCCCTTTAATTGTTTACACCTGGCTCCTAGTAGACAGCAGCTCCTTTCGGCTTTTGTTGTTTACTCAGCAGTTACTGCTCCCAGCTTTTCAATTCCCATGTGCTTGCCTTTTCTAGCTATTTCATTGCTGCTTCTACTGCCTCAGCTTACCTGCCTTTCAATGCATCAGCACCTGCCACAGACCTTTCTTCTGGAACTGGTTGGCATGCATTCCTCTTTTAATCCATGCTGCACCATTTATTCTCATTTCCTGTCCAGTTGTCATTTATGTCTCAACCAGCGCCTTCTCCCTGCATTCAGCTTAACTAGCAGCTTTACAGTTTTACCTATGTTTCATTTCTTTCACATGCTCATGGCTGTCAGGTTTCACCATGGCCTCCAACTACTCCTGCATTGTCATGCATGCATAGAAGAAATCTACAATCCTTAATTGTTTACCCCTGGCTTCTAGTCAGCCAGCTACTCATTTCTGGGTGCCATGTTTCTTTCATTGTTCCCTGTAGCTGCATACTGCTTTTAGTTTTTTGTTCGCACTGTTCCTGCTTTCTCTCGTGGTTTCATTCATAGTCTCTACTGCCTCAGCCTACCTGGCCTGTTGTGCACTTTCATTTATCATTACTCTCCTCTATAGAACTGACTGACTATGTTCATCATTCAGTCCTTCCACTCCAGCTTAGCCTTCTTCATTATCCTGCTCCTCATTCACATTTCTGTCACTCAGTACATCTTAGCTTTGCTTGTTTCTAACTTCTTATGGCTGTCTGGCTTCGCCTGCAGACTCCACTTCTCAGGGAAATCTTGGGTGCTGCTGAAAGGTAGGCAACGGTACACTGTGCCTGCTGAAACAGTAGGCGGATGCTGTAGGCAGGTTTGTTGGGCACTGCTGAAATGTAGGTGTAACCCCTAGGCGGTGCTACTCTAAGGGCTACTACCCCTGCCTACTACCCGGGATGTAGGTTAGGGGACTGGGTTCCTAAACTTACATTAGACTTTTTATTTTCCTATGCCATTACATAATGCGAAGTGCCTCCACTCAGAGTATACTTTTTAAGTGGGCTAGCTGTTACCTGGTACAACCCTCTGAGATGTCATACCACCCACTATAACCTTAGCCACCCCAACACAGTATCCCACATATCAAACATTGTTGTAATTAAAGACTCTCTCTCTAATAATATGCTCACACACTCAATTTCAAAACACCACTAACACTATTTATTTGGGGGACATAGGAATTAGGAATGGGGAAACAAAGGAGTAGAGGTTATGCAGTGCTTATTATTTACAAATGTACAATTGATTGGCTTTTTGGGTTTGGGATTTGGTTTTGCTGGTGACAACCATCCAGCTGGGTAGTTAAAAGAGAATCACCATTATTTTTAGACTAACAGTAATGACACCCAGAGCCTTGGCTGTCTAGCTGCTGACTAATCAGATGTTACACATTTCATTTGCCCACTCCAGTACCAGTTCACAGACATGTATGAGACCCTGCAATCTCACACTATACCCTGGGTACCCAGTTACCAAAGTCCTGAAAGGTTGCAGGCCTGGTGGATGTTGCAGCTTTGGCGCTAGCCAGCTTTGATTTAAGAGAGGAAAGAGGTTTAACTTGGAAGACAAATTTAACAAGCAACAACTTTTAGATTCCAGCAGAAGTGCAGGGGTTGCCCTGCAGTTAGCAGTAGAGCAGGGGTTGCCCTGCATGTGGCAGACTGAACAATTCAGGTAGAGGTAGCCAGCCGGTTACAAAGGTTGAAACATTGGGTCAGAAATCCTGAATCTTCGGCACATTTACATGGTTTGATATATTCAGCACATTCATATAGTTAGCACATTACATTATATTTATATTTCAGACATATCTGGTACGTGACTGAAGGGATAGCGCCTTCAACCAGGGGCCAAGAGGGCCACCATAGTCAGATCACTTAGAGAAAAATTGTCATCTTCTGGTTATAGTAAGTCTGAATTAGCTTCAGGGTCTCAGTCCATTTTGTGGCTTGCGGTTATGACTGGTGGCTCCACTGGACATCTCAACCAGAAAGTACATATCAGCACATTTCTAGTCTGTCTGGGGATCATTATGGGTACCCCCAGAACAAACACAATCAGTAACAGTTACTACTCTGTCCTGGGCTCACTATGGGTACACCCAGAACAGTTACGGTCACAAAAACTTTACTCTAAGGAGTCCATCCTTGCTGGGCTAAGGTTATATGCAGCAGAAGGGTGTAGACCAAATGGACAGTCACAATTGGCAAAAACAGTTCAATAGAGGTCCACCCACACTGGGCTAAGGTTAGGTGCAGCTGTAGGGTGCAAACCAAAGAACGGTCTTCAGTCGAACAGTTACTTTGGCAAAGCTGCCCCAATTTGGCAGGGTTACTTTCTTTCTTGCACCAGAGGGGTACAAGAGTACTCACTCAGGCTCCTCACTGTAGATTTTGCAATCAAGGTTCCTGATGTCTTCAGTTCTGTCACAACTGAGGATTTTTCAGCTCTCTAACAGCTGCTCGATGTCATCTGGTTCAAGTCCACATCTTTCTCCGACGTGGAAGGGAGGGCTAGCAACTGAGGGACATTCTGCCAACCCCTAGGCTAGCAGTTACTGCAAACTACATTACTTTAAACTTTTAACTAAATTAAGAAGGCAACGCCCCCTCCTGGATGGAGAGGATTAGCTGGATCTCCAGGCTTCGCTGCATGGCTATGGGAGCCAGAGCCCCCACCCCCGTGGGGGTTCCTGCTTGAATCTCCCTTGTGATCTGGAAAAATGCTGGAAAACAGTCTCTTATAGGGCTCTCCTGAGGCTCCTGATTGGCTGAAGCTTTCGGGTGAATGGTCTTTGATTGGCTGGAGGGTCTGTTAGTCAAGAAAATGAATTATGCACAACCCTCACTTAATGCACAGGTGGTTTGCTGTTTTGGCACCTGAAATTAGGTTCCTGCAGTTCCCCATGAGTTCTTGATATTTTCCCATGAACTTTGGCGAATGTCCCACAAGTCCTGGCTTTGTTATTCTAGCTTTCCTATTGGCTGTGCTGCTTTGTAATGGCTGCTTAACCCACAGTCCTTTAGGCAGATTAGTGACAGTCTCAAATCAAAGTTCTGGTGCAGCCAGAAATAAATATTTGCCCCAGTGCCCCACAGTCCATTAGCCCTGGTAGTTTACTTGCTGTCGTTGCACAGAGTAAAACAAATAGCTCAATCCGTTTGCCCATCACTACTGCCATTATTTAAGGACGTCTTGCAGCAGCAGACAGGCTATTGCCCTGAGTCCCAACTGTTGCTGGTGCAGCCAGAAGTTGAGCATTTGTTTATTTTAAACACTTTCCCCCCTGTAACACACTTTCCCCAAACATACATTGCAGTTACAATATTATTTTTACATTTCTTTTTCCTTTTTCGGCCGCAGACGAGAACAAGCTGTCCCGAGGGCAGACAGACCCTCATGAGTATTCATATCTGATCGGGGCTCTAGCTCATTAAAATTCATGAGCCCCAATCAAAACACTAGGTGGATTTCTTTAAATTCTAGTGAAAGTGGGCTCTCTCTGCCCTGTCCGTGGTCACCGGGTCCCACTTAGCTGATGGGGATCCCAGGACCGACAAAAAACACCTCTCTGAATAACTGCAATTCTGGCAGTTGAAAGATCAAAGGTGCTGCTCATGCCTGTGCAATCCCTGCTGCACTGAGGTGCATGGCTGAGCAGGACATCACGGTTCGAACTCAGGAGCTCCGAAGGGCTTGGATTTACACTCGGGCTGAAACTGGGGCACTAGGGCAGAGAAAGGACTCGGGGGGGGGCAGAAAAAAAAATGCAGGCCATATCGAGAGGTGCTTGAGAGAGAGGAGGAACAGGAGATGATGAGTTGCAGGTAAGCCCCCATTTTGGCAGGTGGGTTACATAAGCAGTGGTACAGTGTGCCCTGCTGAAATGGTAGGCAGATGCCGTAGATAAGGATCTTGGGCACTGCTGAAATGTAGGTAGTGGTCCTGCCAAAACAGTAGGCCTATGCTGTAGATAGGGATCTCGGGCACCACTGAAATGTAGGCAAGGATCCTGCCAAAATGGTTAGGTGGATGTCATAACCAGGGATCTTGGGCACCGTGGAAATGTAGGCAACGGTCTTGCTGAAACGGTAGGTGGATGCTGTAAGTAGGAATCTTGGTTATTGCTGAAATGTGGGCAGTGGTCCTGCTGAACTTGTAGGCAGATGTCATAGGTAGGGATCCTGGGAGCTGCTGAAGTGTAGGCAGCTGTCCTGCCAAAATTGTAGGTGGATGCCATAGGCAGGAATCTTGGGCACTGCTGAAAGCTGAAATGGTAGGCGAATGTCATAGGTAGGGATCATGGGTGCCACTAAAATGTAGACAGTAGTCCTGCCAAAACAGTAGGTGGATGCTACAGGTAGGAATATTAGGCACCACTGAAATGTAGGCAGTGGTCCTGCCAAAATGGTAGGTGGATTCCATATGCAGAAATCTTGGGCACCACTGAAATATAGGCAGCGGTCCTGCTGAAATGGTAGGTGGATGCCATAGGTAGGGATCTTGGGCACTGCTGAAATGTGGGCAGCGGTCCTGCCAAAATGGTAGGTGGATGCTGTAGGTAGGGATATTGGGCCCTACTGAAGTGTGGGCAGCGGTCCTGCTGAACTGGAAGGCATATGCTGTAGGTAGGGATCTTAGGCGCTGCTGAAGTGTAGGCAGTGGCCCTGTTGAACAGGTAGGTGGATGCCCTAGGTAGGGATCTTTGGCATTGCTGAAATGTAGGTAGTGGTACAGCATGACCTGCTGAAACGGTAGGTGGATGCAATGGGCAGGGATGCTGAGCACCACTGAAATGTAGGCAGCAGTACAGGGTGTCCAGCTGAAATGGTAGGCAGATGCTGTAGGCAGGGCTGTAGGGCACCACTGAAATGTAGACAGTGGTGCAACGTGCCCTGCTGAAATGGTAGACGGATGTCATGAGCAGGAATGTTGGGTGCTGCTGAAATGTAGGCAGCGGTACAGCATACCCTGCTGAAGTGGTAGGGGGGTGCCCTGGGCAGGGAAAGGTTCTCTGTTGCTGAACTTATACACAACGGGACCTTAAGCACCGCTTAAATCGTAGGCAGTGAGTTGTCATTCAGGTTTCTACATGGCAGTAATCGCATTGTCACTAATTTATCCCAAGCCTGGAGGGAAGGTGACCAAGGCCTTGGATCCCAAAGATTTCCTCCTCATACGTTTTTTTTCCCTCTCCTCCATGCCAAAGGTCATAAAAGTTAGGTAGTCCATAATGTAGTACATTCCATTAGTTTACCCAGGTAGGTTTCTGCTGTTGGATGGAGTTGGATGGTGGCCCTCCACCTTGGCCGTTCCCTCTCTCCTTCAGAAGTCATGCCCCTGCTATTCGTTCCAATATCTGTCAGTCATTGCTCATCTCAGTCTGTGTCTGTTTCCAGTCATCACAGGTTGCCATCAATCTGTCCTCATGAAAGCCCTGTGTCTCTCTTGCTACTCAATGCTTTTTCTGGGGCTCCTTCCAAAGGTACCTTTAGCCTAACAGAATTCATTCTCACAGCACCGCTAAAGAAGGAACCCTCCTCAACAGGTTTCCTTTGCATTCAAGATACCCTGAGAGGGTGTTAGCTCCCTGGGGAACAGAGAGTGCGAACAGCCAATGTAGTCCTATTACAGTCAGCAACACATACATCCAAATACCTCAGAACATCAACAAGTCGCACAAGCACATCGCCTCAATAAGTTGCGTAAGCCCATTGAAATTTCAATCTTCTAGCCCACATATGCACACACACACACACACTAGATACCCCAACAATATACTGTTGAATGGTATTTGCTGTTTGTTATTTTTAACTGCATATATAATTGTATTATAATGATTTATTTGCTTACTGACTACTGTGTGAGTTGTGTACAACTGTACAAAAAAAGTTAATTTATGTATTGTGTGGGGGTTTCCCCGCATACACAGTACCTGTGTGGCACTTAAGCAGAGGGCTATGTATGAGTCTTGAGTATAAATTAAATAAATGTACCTAATGCAAGTGTTTCCAACTATCAGCATTCAAAAAGTACCTCTTGTAAGTACAGAAATTAAAAATGTTATAGTGGCAGAAACTGAGAAAATTTAAGTTTCTTTATTCAGTTCAAATCATAAATTTTAATCGGTTGAAAAAAACAGAAGTTGGTGTAAATCAGTCACAATTGCTAATTCAGCTGACTTAAGGGTCTAGGGTGGACTGTTCAGCCCCACTGCCTTATATCCACGAGACCAAATCTTCCTCACCCTGAAAGGCAGCAGGCAAAAACCTTGTATCTCTAGACAAGATGCAGAAGCGCAGCATGTTCTGTGATGCAGGAAGCACAGGATATTCAACATACCTTCACTGCGAGACGCTCAGCCCACACAATATCAACCATCTCCACCAACTGAATTCTTCTTATAGAGATCGTGAGTTCCCCGATGGTTTGCAGGAGCCTCCGGACCTCTGGCTTTTGGTGGTTTGAGTTGTGACTGCCCAGACTAGCTAGTTGAACCTCAAATGCAGGATCTCCTACCAAACATGTCTTTTTGCTATAAAAATTAGCCTTTGCCTAACCCCCCCAGCCACCCTACCTCTACTTTTGCCGTCCCCAAACACTCGCAACACTCGCAGTGCATCATCGACAAGCTGCCTTGTCCCTTTCTGACAGACTACTCAGGGGCAGCGATCTTTCTGTTTCAGAGCCCCTTCATGGCTTATTGAGCTCCCCACAGAGATTAGCACTACCTCCACCCTCAGCTCCTATAAGTTTAAATTACGCCAGCACCTCACTGCGCTTAGCAGTTGTGATTGTCCTCCCTAAGTTCTGTCCCTGTTACTGTGCATTTCTTTTTCACCAACGGTAGCCCACTAACTTAGTTGCTGCCAGATCTCTTCTCCTAATACCCTTGCCCATTTCCCTGCTCTATTCCCCTCCTCATTCCCTCTCCAACGCTAGACACCTTCCCCTCCCTTAAGCTCCACCTCACCTTAACTCTAAGCTGTCAAAGTCAACTTTCCCCATGGTTACCCTCCCCCCCTTTTTTCTATTTCTGGCACCCGCCCTCCCCTATATACCCCTCTACCTTGAGCACTTGGCTGACAAAGTTACCTGACAAAGTTACCTATTTGACTACATTATATTGTTGTTGTAATGAGTCATACATGTTTGCTCCTTGTAATTAATGTTCCCGTGTAACATATTTCACTCTTATTTGTTCTGTTAATTTGTCTTGTTATATTTGATGCGGAACCTTTGTAAAAGAATCCTTGGTTCAAAGGTGTTACAATCCTAGAAAGTGAATGAATAAATAAATAAAAATTTGGGATGCAGAACATTTGTAGCACCACTCTCTGCGATGTTCTAGCAGACATCAGGGAGCATCTTGCTAAGGCAGTTCTGCAGTAACAAATCAAACATTTGGCTTCCACTGACTGTAATTTACATATGAAACTTTATTAGGCCTATATTGTATAATGTATGTTGTGATCAGGTACTCTATTTGACCAGTGGAGCTGAAGGCGATGCTATGAAGGGCTCCCCTAAACTACAGAACTAAATGTGAACTTGTTTTGGTTTGAGACGCTGATACCATCATAAAATTGCGTTGCAATGTTGCTATACGGTTGGTGGGAGAACCTGGATGTGGTCTCTGGTCAGGGTACAAGGGGATGTGGATCCGGAGTGGAGGGGACACAGTGCTGTACTGTGGAACCGAGGAACCCCCTCAGCGACTGCGGCAGCCTCCAGGGTCCTGCTCCTGTGAAGGAGGCCTTATCTCTGCTCTTGGCCCCTCTCACTCTTGGGTGGGGATCTGCCCCTTGGGGCACTACTCAATAGGCACAGTTGAATGTACTCAGCACCAGATACAATACAGGGACTGAACTGTCCCTCATGATGGGAACATTTTCTTCCGTCTCAGGAACACTGCCCAATGAACATGTAGCTTACTGAAAATTTCTTCATGCGCCTGTTTTCAGCCCCATGGATTGTGGACCTCAGACTGTCATTACAGACACTCAGCTGTTTTATAGAATTGTTACCATGCGTCCATCATGTTGGTGCAGCAGTGGCATTACCACTCATGACGCTGGTGACCTGAGTTCAGGAATGAGCTTGGGTCATCGGGATCCAGCTTGGGGGAGGAGGAAAGAGCATCTCAGGGGATTCTGTCCTCCAATGGGGGAGTGAGGGCAGCCTGCTCCACTGCTATACTGCCACTTGGGTGCCCATAGGTCACATTGTAGTCGGGAGCAGCTCATGGAGAGGTAGAACATCAGCTGGTGCTTCACCGTGCACACTAGCGTGAGTGAGCACTTATGCACCTTTGCTGCTGATGTCCTAGGGGAAGGGATGTAAAGCAGAGAAACCCCGGCTGGCAGGATGATGCTGGCCATCCACAGGCCCCACACCTGGCTATTCAGGGGCCACCTCCACACATACTGGATCCATTCTGTGACAAATAGCAAGGGAGGCCTCTGCCGCCCCTGCCAGAAGGGTTCAAGCTCGTAGGGATGTTTGGAAGTGAAGATAAGTCCAGGAATACACCAGTGGGACAGGGCTGGGGTGGCTGAGCAGATCGGGGGGCCAACTGGTGCTACAGGGGGCACAAACAGCAGTAGTTGCAAATAACAAAAGAAAAAGAATTGTTGTTGTGCTTGGGATTGAGCCCTTTGTTCTACGTTGTTTTACTGAATATATTGATCAGTAGCCCACTGCAACATTTTGCCCTCTAGGTGGTGCTGTAATACCAGGGTGGATGGAGTAAGCTTTCTTTTCCCTCTGTGATTCCCTGAATTATGTGGGTACTCCCCAGTCATACCTAGCTATAGAAATCTCTGCCCTGACCTTTAGCATTTGGTGACATATGGTAAGCACATTGTGGAGGGAGCTGCTCAGGATTCTTGATGGTTGTATCCAGGGCCCCTGGTGTTCTGCGGCAGAATTTTCTGATTTCTGTGGCAGGGCTCCTTGACTTCTGCGGCAGCATTTTCTGATTTCTGTGGCATGATTTATTCATTTCTCTGGCAGAATGCAGTCCTGTCATTGGCTAAATATGATGTGATGTCATCGATGACATCATATGCTGAGCACAGTGGAGGTGCTTCAGGATAAACAAGGTGGGAAAGAAAGCCTGACACTATGGAAAAACAGCATATTTATACGAAAATTCACCAAAAACAATGAATTATGTGGCACTATATATATTCTGCGGCATGATGCAAATTCTGCGGCAAATTCTGCAACCGCAGAACCGCAGAATTCCAGGGACCTTGGTTGTATCCTGGCACTGGTACACTCCCCTTTGGCTGGTACTGTTTGAGGTACTTGATGTCCTTTTTCTATCCTGCTCCCATTTTGGGACAGTTCACCATCCGGGATGCTACAGCTGTAGTTCACTTTACCAGAGAGGCCTGCCACCATGACAGTGGATACTTTCCTTACAGACTGAGACCCAGCCTAACATTGCCTGATCCCTCAGTGGCATACAGAACCCTCTCATAGGGCCTCCTGCCATGGAAGCACACCATCCTATCCCTACTAGGAATCGCTCCATTTGAGCCACCAAGTTATGAATGAGGTTTACTGTTATGTTAAATATTATGCTGTTCGATTGTTTGCATGTTTACACCTAGCTGCATCATTTTGCTATCTGCTATTTCTTTCCATGTGCTTGGGGCACTTTGACCTAGCTCACGATGCCTTGGGGTAGAATAGTACACATGCTGTCGTCTATATCCATCTCCTTTTGAGGTACTACTGCCTGAACACTTACAAAAGTCAGAAGTGTGTCCACTAGCCACCGAAGGGAATAGAATCAAGGCCAGTAGGACCTGTCAGGTTGCAAGGGTGATGTACTTGTTACTCCATCCTAGTGGCTCATATTAATAATACTATAGTATATAGTAGAATGCTATTCTGCATGAAAATCCATGCCTAGAATAGGATTGTTCTGCTATACAGACTTCATCATGATCTCTGTTGTACTGAACTCAGTGCATCAGTAGTGCAGAACAACAGAATGGAATGCTGACTCATGCTTCAGTAGCCGGGAGACGCGGTTGCCACCATGTCACCTCAGCGTTTGAGCCACTGTGCGAGAAGACAGCAGTAACGGGCAACAGTGCTTAGTATTAAAAGTGTAAACAGCAAAAGAGCTTATAGAATTGCAAAGCATCTAATTCAAATGGCATCCAGCAGTACAAATGAACCACAATCTGACCGTGCAAAGTGCACTGAGGAGCAAGAAAACACCAGAAACAGAAAATTACCTCAGAGTTTTCAAAACTTTCTTAGCAAACAATAGTGAAACCTGCAGCATTTGTGAAATACCAGTTAATGAGCTTGATATTCTGGTAGCCCAATTTGTCTACAAACTGGAGGGGCTGGGTGAGGGGCAGTATGAGCCTAGCACTGTGCGTGGCATACTGGGTAACACTGACAGGCGCCAAGTCAGGAATGAGTATGGCTGCTCTATATTTCTTGGCAATCAAGAGGTTTTTAAAGAACGCTAGCCAGCCTGGTTATTAAACGAAAGTATCTGAAAAAGTTGGGAAAGGGGAATAAGCCTGTGCAGTCGGAGGCATTGTCAGTTGGAGAGATAGACAAGTTATACTCCGCTGGCACTCTCAGCTGGAACTGCCCCACAAGCCTTCTCGACATGTTTTTTTTTTAATAATGGCTTATATTTTGCTCTAAGGACTGCAGAGCAATACACTTTGCGTTGGGGCAACCTGCAGCTGTTAGTGGATTCTGATGGTCGAAAGTAAATTTTAAGCAATGAAAGGTAGATTAAGACACCTATGGGTAAGAACCCAAGGGACATCTGTACAATGAAGCCCAGAATGTACCAAAACCTGGCCGATGCTGGCCGTGACCCCATGGCTGCATATGAAAAGTACGCTTCTCACAGGCCAGGTTCAATGCTTTCATCAGAAGCCCCATTTTACTTGGTGCCCAACATCAACTACAAGCCCGGGGTTTCCCTGTGGTTTCGTTCCATGGCAGTGGGCGAAAACAAAATAAGGGGCATGATGCAAAGAATCAAGGAGCAAGCAGGATTTCCCCAGCAAAAATAAATAACCAACCATTCCACCAGGAAAACTGCCGTTCAGCGGCTGGTGGATAGTGATGTTCCTCCCACAGAGGTTCAGGAAATTTCTGACCACCAATCATTGGAATCAATTAATAACTACAGCCCATTGTCTAAATATAAGCAGAAGAGAAACTTGCACATCTTGGCTAGTACAAGTCATTCATCCCACACTGTATGCTGTGCCATGGTTGTTACCTCTAGTGAAGAAAACCAGTGCTCATCCTCCAAGAAAGCAAAAATCCCACTAGGTGAATCGACAGACATCATCCTGTTCAATGCAAACTGTAGATTTCAGCACTATTTCAGTTTCCAGATTATCAACAATTACGGCTATGGGAAGCGGAAGAGCCATGTGACTGACCTCTCTGATCATGAAAGCCCTGACGATGAATGAGGTAAGATCCCTCACATTCAGCTTCCTGTTTAAAAAAAAAAAATCAGACATCAAGCTCAATGTGTGTTTTCATTGTATTTTTTTTCTAAAGGGTTCTCTTGTACAGTCAAGTAGGATCAGGAGCAGTGTTAACCGGAGTGGAAAAATCATTGTGCCGTGATGCCAGTATTCATTCAAGTGTCCACGTTCAACTCGAGTAAACTGTCATTGAAGATTTTTTTACAGTGCGACCCATAGAGGGGAAGTTGGGCAGCTGGACAGTGGCAGATAGGAATCGCTGTTTTTCTTTCTGTTATGGATTTGCAGGACAGAGCGTTAAGGACTATAACAGTTCTTTTCCCAATGTTATGCCTGTTTAACAAGAATGTTATGCAGTATCGTTGGTCGACCAGCCCATTGTTCATGAAATCTGTTAGGTTTTTCTGCTAGTAAAGCTGTTAATTTTTTTAATCCACATGTAGCGTCTCTATTTTTTTCAAGTATTAATGCTTGTGTTGACTGACTATACACTAGAAAAGATTGTGTATGATCAGTCATACACAAACCAGGTTATTCTTGCATCTCGCTGTTTCCTTGGTAACAGAGGACATCTTGAGCTTCGCTCTTGAGGTCTTCTGTTACCAAGGAAATGGCTCGATACAAGAATAAGCTGGTTTTGCATGACTGATCATATGCAATCCTCTATATTGGATCTTCTTGTTATGTCAGTGGACTTAATCGTAGAAGTTTGTTAGCACAAAAGGACCCCATTGGCCCATCTAGTCTGCCCTTATTCCCTCCCCATAGATAGCCTTGACACTACCACCCTACACACCAATTACATGTCCTACCCCGCTTCCCATAGATTCCCAGCCCCTTTTTCCCCATCAGCATATCTAACCCTCTCTCTCTTATTTAAACCCTTGTAGTTATCCCATGCACTCTTGAAACCCCCCACTGTTGATGCCTCAAACATTTCCTCCAGTAGCCCATTCCAGGGTCCCCCACCCTCTCGGTGAAGTAGTGCCCTCTCTTATTACCTCTGAATTGACTACCCTCCAGTTTCAAGCTATTCAATTTATTTTTATTTAACCAGGATAACACCATTGAGACAACTCATTTGCAAGGAGGCCCTGGAGGACATAGATACATAACAGATAAGAATAATGCAGATACATGTACAAAAATCAGCAATCACAAAATTCATACAAATAGAACTAATGCAAAGCACATATGCTAATTTAGCAAATACAAGAAAAAAACTATAAATAAAAGGATAAGGTCAATACATTGGAGGTAAATAGTGCTAGTCAACTCCAGGTTAGCGAGGAATGTCAAGGCCAGGATCAGGGTAAAGAGCTAGTAACAAACATATAGTGAGGTGAAAGGAGAAGCACAGGTGGAAGGGATGGGGAGAGGGCAGGGAGTGATCAAGGCAGAGAATGGAGTAGGTGAGGGTGGAGGAGTTAAGGGGCGTAGGGGCCAAAAAGATAGAAGTAGAGGGAGAGCAGGAATTGAGAGAGGAGGAGGATTAAAGAGAAATGTGTAAGTGCTAAAGAGCACCCAAGAAGTTAGATTTGAAGATCCAACATGCGGATTCATCCGTAGCAATTAAAATCACCCTTCAGCATGGTTTTAATTAGGGACATAAAAGTACAAAGTCCAGTGGTATGCTTGAGTTTCAGTGATTTTTGCAGGGTGTTCCATAGGGTGGGCAAGGCATGACTTATGGATGAGTAACCAAAATGAGTTCTAATCCTAGGAATGTCAAATGTCATGTAGGAGAACTTTCTAAGAGTATACACACAAGGAATGCGTTTAAACAGAGAGCAGATATAGGGAGGGAGTTTCGCCATTAATGCTCTAGACACCTAGAGGAATGCATTTTGCAACCTCCTGGTATTAAGAGAAGGCCAGCCGATCTGCCAGTAGGGGGAACAATGGTGAGTATTAAAAGAGGCATTAGTGACAAATCTTAAGGCCCTGTGATAAAGCATATCCAAGGTAGATAAGGCTGATATAGGACAATGGCTGTACAAAAAATCTGCATAGTCAATCAGTGGGAGAAAGGCCGTTTGGACCAGTCTGAGTTTGGCATCATAAGTAAGCAAGTGTTTTATTCTGTAGAAGAGGCCAAGCCTTTGGCACAGTTTTTTGGCAGTTTCCTCAATATATGTGATGAAGGATAGTTTGTTGTCTAGCCAGAAACCGAGATATTTAAACTTTGTGACTGGTTCAAGTGTCTCGCCAAAGAAGGTTTTGATATGATAGATTGCATCCAGAGGGTTAATATGTGTATCTTTGTTGTTAGGAGAAAGGAGCATGATTTTAGGTTTTTTTGCATTGAGGAGTAACTTTAGGCAGATTTTGTTGAAGGAGGTCAAATTGACATTGTAATTCACGGCAAGCGAGTTGTAGGGCGGGCATGGCAACATATAGCACAGTATCATCTGCAAATAGATGAATGCTAGCTGTGCTAATGTTGCCATCAATGTTGTTAATGTAGATAGTGAGTAACAAGGGCCCCAGGATGGACCCCTTTGAAACTCCTCTCAGCAATGGTTTTAGGGGAGATAGGGTGTCATTAGCTTTTACCTGTTGCTGCCTGCTGGTAAGGTAACAGGAAAACCACTTTAATGAGATGTCATCCAGTCCAAGGTTGCTTAACATGTTCAGAAGTAAGTGGTGATTGACTGTATTGAACATCTTGCTTAAGTCAAAAAAAAGAGCACAGATGTGGTGTTTGGCATCGAGGGGTGTGAGCCAATCATCCGTAATTTTTGCTGAAGCCAACACAGTGCTGTGTTTTGGCCTGAACCCTGATTGAAGAGGGTTCAATAAGTTTTCAGCTTCTAAGTGGTTTCTAAGTTGAGAGTTGACCAGTTTTTCAACTAACTTAGAAAGGATGGGCAAAAGCGAGATCGGCCGATAGTTATTAATATCACTTTGATCGCCGGATTTAAACAAAGGAATGACAAGAGCTATTTTTTCTATGCCCCCTAGTTCTTGGATTGTCCTTCATCTTGAAGATACTCCCTTCCCTCATCTTGTTAATTCCCTGCAGGTATTTAAAAGTTTCAGTCATATCCCCCATTGGTTTCCAGTGGATATAGGTGAAGCTCCTCCATTCTTTCCTCACATGTCTTCTGATGAATACCATGCACCATTTTCGTCACCCTCCTCTGGACTCTTTCCACCCTATCAATATCCCTCTGTAGAGAAGGTCTGCAGAACTGTACCCCATATTCTAAGTGGGAATGGACCACTGACCTGTATGGGGCATTATCACCTCCCTTCTCCTGCTTGCGATAGCCCTCCCTATGCATGCCAGCATACCACTTGCCTTTCTAACCGCTTTGTTGCATTGGTTTGTCACCTTAGGGTTGTCCAAAATAATAATCCCCAGATCCCTCTCCTGTTCTGTTACCACAACATCCTCTCCTCCTAGTGTGTATGTGACCCTTGGGTTCTTATGCCCTATCTGCATTATTCTACACTTTTTGGCATTAAATATCAGTTGCCAACTCTCCAAAAAACCCTCCAGCTTTAGCAGGTCCTCTCTCACGCTCTCCTGCCCCCGGGAATATCCACTCTATTGCAGATCTTTGTATTGTCTGCAAACAGACACACCTTTCCATTCAGATCCTCAGCAATCCCCAATGTAAATGTTAAAGAGTATCAGCACCAGTATTGACCCCTGGGGGTACCCCACTTCTCACTCTTTCCTCCCTGGAATGAATCCCATTTACAACCGCCCTTTTACTCCTGTCACCAAGCCAGTTATCCACCCAATTTGTTATTTTCTCCCCTACCCCTAGCCTGCCTATCTTGTTCACCAGCCTCCGGTGGAGGATGGTGTCAAAGGTTTTGCTGAAATCCAGATAGGTCACGTCCACTGCCCCTCCCTGATCACACTCCCTTGTCACCCAGTTGAAGAATACGATGAGATTTGTCTGGCATAGCCTGCCCTCTGTGAATCCATGCTGCCTGTCGTCCTGTAGCCCATTTTCTACCAGATATTCCACTATCCTTTTCTTTAGGAGTGCCTCCATAATCTTTCTTACCACTGATGTAAGACTGAATGGACAATAGCTACTCGGCTCTTCCTTTCCTCCACTCTTGTATATTGGCACCACATCCGTCTTTCTCCAGTCCCCTGGTACCCTCCCTGTGTCCAAAGATAGGTTGAACAGCCTCATTAGAGGTTCTGCCAGCTCTTCCCTAAGCTCTCAGAGCACCCTGGGATGCAGGGCATCCAGATCCATTGCCTTGTCCACCCTTAACGTCCCCAATTCCTCTAATACCCTGTTCTCATTGAGCAGACTATTGTCCACCTCAATACCCTCCTTACCTCTCACCTTCAATACAGGTCCATGTCCTTCCTTTTCAACTGTAAACACCGAGCAAAAATATTTGTTTAGGAAGTCAGCTTTTCTGAGTCTCTCTCTAGAGATCTCCCCTCCCTTTAAGTCTCATTATACCCTGCTTGTTTTCCTTCTCTCACTGATGTACCTGAAGAACTTTTTATCTCCCTTTTGGCCTCTTTTGCTATCTTCTCCTATGTATCTGCCTTCATCCTCCTGATTATCTGCCCTGTCACCTTAACTTTTCCATATACACCTCCTTGTCATCTTTTCCTTGTGTTCTTTTATATGTCTTGAAAGCTCTTTTTCTCCCCTATTGCCTTTCCAGAATACCAAAGCAGCCTCCTTCCGTTTTCTCATTCCTACCTTTCTAATACACTGTTTAGTGGCCTTCACAAGTCTTCCCTTAATTGCCCCTGCAGTTCTTCCACGTTCACTAGCTTTTTCCTGTCTTCCATATTGACCCTAAAAATCTCTCTCATTATTGGAAATTCACCTCCGGCAGTCCATTACCCTTGTGGTGGTTCCACTCTTTCTTCTCCATCCTGATCCTAAATCTAATGGCTCTGTGGTCTCTTGCCCCAGATTGTCCCCAGTGATATCTCAGTCACACTGTTCCCATTTGTCAGTATTAAGTCTAGTGTTGCCTCACCCCTAGTGGGTTTCCTTACCAGTTACTATAGGAGTGCTTCTTGCAGGGATTCCCGTGATCTCCCTACTCAGCTGATATAGCTACTGGAATCTCCCAGCTCGTATCAAGGAGAGTAAAATCCCCTAACAGCAGGAATGGTCCATTAAAAGGTCAAACACGTTGGCAGCTATCTGCAGGCAAAAACCTGCCTTTGTGCTGCTCCGGGAAATCCACTCTCTGAAGAGCAACATGACAAATCGATTAAATTTGGTTATGCACAAGTTGTAGCCTCCCCCTTTCTGAAAGGAAAGAGACAGGGAATGGCAGTGTTGCTGCCACATACTACTCCTTCTAAATCCTTGCTACATCGACTGACTACTTGGGGCTGTTTTTGGTCAAGCTCTTATGCTGGTCAGTTTGTATATTTCACCTGGTTCTATTGCAAATGTTGTATGCCAACTCTACAGAAAATGTAAACTTTCAAGCAGGCATCTTAATCTTAGGGAGGGGTTAATATGACATTAGATAGCAGAGACACCACTAACCCCAGCCCACCTAGAGGTACCCCATTTCGGAATGCCAGCTGGTCCTTGTTTAGAGAGGTTGGTTGGACTGACACATGGTGCCATCTTCACTCGACCAACAAACTATACATACATTTGCCCCCCCCATGGTATAGACACCAGAATAGATTCAGTATTAATGTCACACTGGATGGAACATGTTCACAGATCTGTAACATACACCATCCTTCCTATACAGTTGTCGGACCATGCTCTCCTCTGAGTAGAACTTGCCTTTGGAAAAAAAGAGACATATGTCACTGAGTAAGTTTAATGATTTCTTACTGAACATTAACAATTTTAAAGAGAAAATCCAAGCTAAGATTGATCAAATCCTTAGAGAGAATGACACAGAGTGGGTCACGCCAACAATTTTGTGTGATACACTTAAGGTGATACTCTGAGGAGATCTTTTTAGTTACACCTCACATTTGAAAAGAACACTTGAAAATAGAAGTATGCAAGCCAGAGCAAGCTTGAGCCTGGCTTGAGCTTAGTGCCTGGCTCAACTTGGCTTGACCTCTATAAGCAACTGAGAGTCATGGTCAACCCAAGCCAGTTATGGTCAAAGTAAGCATTTTTGTCACCCTGAGTAGTTAGTGTAGTGTCAGAAATGTTTACCTCCCATGTAGAGAACACCCTGCAGTAGCCAGGGCACGGCTCATATTTTGGCTTGTAGAGTCAAGTCAGACTCCTGGCTCAGCTCTAGGTGAAAAATTCCTTGAAGAACAGTTACACTCCCTACAAAATAAAGTGAATGACTTACAACAGCTTCACATGCAGGGGGATCAAGTGTCTCTTGTGGGATGACACAGTAGCCACCCAGCTGTCAGTGGTGAGACAGAAAATTCAGGAGATCCTTACCCTTAAAACATAAACACCTTTGCTTTTCTTGCAACAAAAGTATTATGAGGGGGAGGCCAGGTCAACTAAGAGACTGGCCTTCTACCTCAGGAAGAACATATCTCAGCAGGCTATTACTTGGTATTACTTGGTATGAAAAAACAGAAGAAGTCCAGAGCCCATCGAGACTGTTCCCCACACTATGTGGGACATTATTTATCTATTATCCCTCAACCAAACATCTAATTTGTTTTTAAAGACAGTGGCACTAGTTGCCTCTACCAATTCTTGTGGCAAGGTGTTCCATACAATGGATGCTGTTATTGGAAAAAGGTTTCCCCTTTTGCTGGTTTTGTAAGTTTTTACTTCAACCTGTTTCTTATGCAGTCTCGGAACAGGTCTCCTTTTGGAGAGTGTTAGATCACATTTTTCCATTAGATCTGGTGAATTTATTAAATTAAAAACCATAAGCATGTCACCTCTTAATCTTCTAGTTTGAAGAGAGAAGAGACCAGTAGCTTTTAATCTGTTCTGATAATCCAAGTTTGTTACTCTTGGAATCATTCTAGTTACTCTCCTTTGAACCTATTCAAGAATTGCTATGTCTTTTTTTTGGTTTGCATTCCAGAAAGGGGAGGCATAGTCTAGATCTGGTCTAATGTATGCCCTATACAATGGAATAAGGCACTGTTCAATGTGATTAACAAAAGTGTGTTTTATTTGCCTCAAAAGTCTGTTGGTCATGCAAGCAGTTCTAACACAGTGATCATTTGATGTAAGTTTATTATTAACATATATCCCTAAATCTTTTTCACAATTTGATGAGTGAAGTGGTAGTCCATTTATATGATATATCGTTTTGGATTATTTACACGAAATGCACTACTAAACATTTGTCTTGATTAAACTGCATATTTGATTTTCATTTGCCCAAAGTGTTAATTTTCCAAATCCTTCTTTAATGCAGAAATATTTTCTTGAATATTAACCTTGCCCCAATTTAGTATCGTCTGCAAATTTAACCATGAAGTTATTTGGCCCTGTTTGTAAATCACTGATAACGGGATTAAACAATGTTGGTCCCAAGATCGACCCCTGTGGTACACCACTTGTCACACTACCCGAATCAGACAAAATATCATTAATTCTGACTCTTTGAGAACAATTTGTCAACCAGTTTAAAGTCCAGTTGACAATATCAGGTGACAAACCCTATTGTGCATTTTAGTAATGAGTTTTTCATGTGAGACTTTATGAAAGCTCTATTAAAGTCCAAAAGAATTACATCACTAGGATACCCACATCTAGTAGAGTACTTATATTATTGTAAAAAGATATCAGATTGGTGGTGCAGGAATACCTGGGAGTAAATCCATGCTGATTTGAATCATAAATTCCTAATTTTTTACAATCTTGATCTATTAGAGACTTCATTACTCATTCCATTAATTTACCAGCCACTGAGGTCAGGCTAATTGGATGATAATTTTGCAAAGAACCTCTATTGCCTTTTTTAAATATGGGAGTAACTATTGCTGAATGCCAATCATTTGGTACAATGCTTTCTTGTAAGGATTTGTTGAAGATAATTGACAAAGGTATAGAAATATTTATAGAGGTTTCAATCAGAAACCATGGATGAATACCGTCTGGGCCCGGACTAGTATTTCTTTTTAGTTTTTTGATAGCCTGTTTAATGTCAGTTGGATAGAACCTATGATAATCTATGTGGTGAACTTTAAATGTACTAATAGGTGATTTTTGAGAGAAGACAGAACAAAAGTACTTATTAAAGAGATTCAAGGTTCTCTATCAGATCGAGAAGAGCCATTGGTTATAATGGGACCAATGGTCCTTGATACACCTTTTTTACTATTTATATAGGAGAAAAGAGATTTGTGACAGTCTTTTGTGTGAGCTAGTTTAAATTCTAGCTTATTTTTTGCCAATTTAATAGATTTTTTTAAGTTTTTCACAGCTAGTCTGTATTTATGTACTACAGTAGTTTTAAATGGAACATAACTATTTTTAAGTTTCCTAAAAAGTTTAATTTTTATTTTAATCTGATTTTTAATTGTCTTGTTGAACCAAGGGGGGGATTTTTCCTTTATTATTACATTTCCTTTTAGATGGAATAAAGGTATTTTCCAAATAATGTACAATGTTTTTAAAAAAGTCCCAAGCTTGTTGTGTTGTACAATTAAGAAGATTAGATTCCCAGTTTATGTTTTGTAAGTATTCATTGATTCTAGAAAAATGTGCTTTATTATAATTTTTTGTACAGTATAACTTCCTTTGTGTAGTTTTAAACTGTTGAATTTCAAAAAGAATATATGAATGATCACTGGTCCCAAGTGGATCCCAAATTTATAAATTGCTAATTTGTTGCTCTATGTTAGTAAATAATAGATCCAAAATATTAGGACCTCGAGTGGGTTCAGTAACAAGTTGTTGTAATCCAGTACTAACTACCACATCTATTAGTCCTTTCTCGGCATAGGACTGTCCTGAAAATGAGTCCTAGTTAATATGAGGGGGGTTAAAGTCATCAAATATTACAGTATCTTGAGATTCTGAAAAATTTGTAATTTCTTTAAACATATCAGTTGTGTAATCTGAATTTGCAGATGGAGGTCGATAGATGTTACCAATAGTTATATAGGACTGCTCCTTCAATAAGATTTTAACCCATATACTTTCCAAAGGAAAGGGAGAATACACTTCAAAAGAAGGAATATCATTTTGTATGTACATACAAACTCTACCATTTGCTTATCTAATCTGCTGTTATGATACAACTTATAACCTGGAATTTCTCTGGACCAAATTGAGGATGCATCCCATCAAGTTTCAGTTACTCCACCACACCTATATTTAAAGTTTTACATTTGGCTTTGAGTTCTGCTAATTTGAGTTGGTTTAAAGATCTTGCATTCAAAGCTAGGAATTTACATTTAGTTGTAATAATATTTTGGTAAGTATTCAGAGACTTGGGAATAGACCCATTCTCCCCCATTGTTTTTAGTTTAAACAATGATTTATGATTTTAGTGATACTTTTCCCCATAAGTGTACTACCCCTACGACTGAGATGTAAACTGTCCCAGCAAAACAAGGAAAAACGATCTGAAAATTATTCCCAGTGGGTAATACAGGGTATATCCTGCTTAAAACACTACTTTCTCAGCCATTCATTTAGGGCTTTGATTTTCTGCATCATGGTAGATGTTGCTCTCGGGACAGGTAGAATTTCAGATATACATACACAGCATTCCCTATCAAGTAACAGGTTACATAATGCCACATAGTCCTGTTGTAACTGATTAAGTGGGGTGTTGTTTATGTCATTAACACCAGCATGTATGATAACCAATGGATTTTCCCCGCATTTTGTAAAACTTTAGGCATCATGGAGGTAATGTCAGATACCCTGCCCACGGAAGCTAGAACAAGACCTCTTGTCACTATTGCATACTGCCCTGTCAATGTGCTTAATGATTGAATCTCCCAGGACTAACACTTGTTTTGAGACAGTAGGGGTACAAGAATCAGAAACAGGTGATTGTTTAACACACTCTGGAGTGATTAACTTAATAGGTATTGATTTGGTAGCTTGAGACTTACTAGGACAAATATTCATGGGCATTAACTCCTGATTGAAAAGTGTTTTTAAACCATTATTATCAACAGAGGGCAATGCACAGGATAAATCATGTAGCACTTCATTATTTGATACAGTCAATTGCTCAAACCTATTATGAGTTTCAATAGGGGCACTATTGTGTATTTGACCACCTCTCCTTTTTTTAAGAGGCTTTGTGACAATGGTCCAGTCATCATTATCATGAGAAGAGGGCAGATAATCATCCACCTTATAAGAGGGGGCAGAGGCAACAGGTATACTAGTACTAGTCGTTACAATTGTCTCCTCATCAGGAGGCATAGAAATGCTACCTAAATGTGAGGGAAATTGTTCATTAGAATGAAGCTGTTCATCCATAAGATCAATGTAACTTTCCAATTCCCTAATATCAGTAGAAACTGGTTTAATATTAAGCAGAAACGCTATCTCTGCTTCAAGAGTAATAATCAGATGGCAATTAGCATATACATACTCGCTCCCATACTTTCCCTCACTATACATCAACCATTGAATACACTTACTAAGTTCTTTTTCCATTATTAAAGGTGTATCTTTACTAAGTAGAGGATATGCTAAAATGATCTTATCCAAGTTTGTCTAATGCCAGCAGTTTCAGCGTGCCCAGCAGACACGCTTCTGCGCCGTCTTACACATTGCATACCTTCATATAAGCCGCTCACTAGAGGGGCAGGTTTAAGCTGAAAACCGGAAGTAAGCGTCTGCTCACTTCCGGTTTCAGCACAGTAAAATAACAATATTTACTTAAATTCAACAAGATTCTGTGAGTTGAAGGTTTAGAAGCCCTTAAAGGGCAAGAAAACCACCAGGCAACAGTGCTTTTAACAGAGATGTTGTTTTGGGGTAGGAGGTATACTAGCCTATTGCTAGTCCTCCAGGTTCCCACAGTGCTCTGCTATTCACTGAAGAGTCAGTTACAAGCAAATGGTACCACACAATACAGCAACAGTTAAAACAAATATATTAATGGTATATCAAAGTATATTGGTGCACTGCACTACTCCACCTCTCACCATAGGTTCGCTATATCACTAGCAATGCCACTATTAAACGCCCCGCTCACTAGAGGGGCAGGTTTTAAGCCGAAAAACCGGAAGTAAATGTCCGTTCACTTCCAGTTTCGGCGCGAAGTAAAAATAACAATATTTACTTAAATTCAGCAAGATTCTATGAGTTGAAGGTTTACAAGCCCTTAAAAGGGCAAGAGAACCACCAGGCAACAGTGCTTTTAACAGAGAGATGTTGTTTTGGGGTAGGAGGTATACTAGCCTATTGCTAGTCCTCCAGGTTCCCACAATGCTCTGCTATTCACTGAAGAGTCAGTTACAAGCAAATAGTGCCACACAGGGTTGACAAAACCAAAGTTTCTCTATGATCCTTCCCTACCTACTGCCAAACAGCATATATACTGTAAAATGCCCAGTCACCTATACTCTGTGAATGGACCAGGCAAAATTGTGCAGACTTTTCATGCATATTATGCCCAGTTATATGCAACAGATATCAACCCTCTAAATATTGCTGTGGAACAATACTTAGCACCTTTGCACTTACCTGCCCTAATGTGCCCCTAGCAACACTCATTGACAGCCCCGAGTACTATAGAAGAATTACATGGGGCTATCAAAACACTGAAAAATAACAAGAGCCCTGGGCTGGATGACAACATGGGTGAGTTTTATAAATGGTTTTGGGATATACTCAGTGCATCATTATTACAGGCTGGAAAGGAGATATTTCAGGGAGATGCAGCTCCGCCCACTTGGCGACAGCCCACTGTACTGGCCATTCCCAACCAAGGAAGAATAAAACAGTGTGCCTCTAATAGGCTGATTTCAACATTATTTACTACAATGAGGGCACAAAGGTTACAGCCTCTATTACCCATACTCATTAATAAAGATCAAACAGGTTTTGTGTATTAGCATTAAACACAAGATAACATTAAGTGAACCCTCCATGTCCTCCACCATGCTGCCTGGTTGGAAGAACCCATTCTTGCTTCTTAACCTGGGCACAGAGAGAAGCCTTCGACTGGGCAGCATGGCTCTTTCTGTTTCAGGCCCTTGGCACTTTGGTATTCCCCAAGAATATGTGAGAATGCTGGAAGCTCTTTATGATAGTCCCTTGGCATATCTCAAGGTGAATGGACAGGTCTCCTCTACACAGAAACACAGAATCTGATGGCAAATAAGGACCACTTGGTCCACCCAGTCTGACCATTTTTCCTGCTTATCCTATCTTGTCACCACAGACCCTTGATCTCTGGCTCCCGCTCTCCCCATTTCCCAACTAAGATTCTCTTGTGCCAGTATAAACGGCCTGCTCTCTTTCAGGGAAACTCACCTTTGGCTGTCTTTCCGGCGCCCTCAGGTCCTCGCTGGATCCACCTTGAAGGTGCCGGCCTAGGTTCTAGGGGTACAGAGATACTGAAATCATAAGTGTGCCTGGTGCCTCCACCTGGGGTAGTGGATTTGGGAATACCTGGAAATTAATCACAGGTTAACACCTCCCCCCCAGGAAACTATAATAACCACCCCCACAGTACCTTCCCCACCAATAACAATTTCCATCTTTTTTCAATGAGTCACTGTACCAGAATATAACATTAACAGTAACAGACTTTATTTTGGGGAGGGGGAAAAGGAGAATAATAGCATGACAGATTTAATAACAGTTGCATCACTTTTACCCCACACAAGTCTCCACCTCCCACCCATGGGTGCACCTGGTTCCCTTTTGGCAGCGGCCCAAAAGTCTCTAAACACCCAATGTGGGTACCACACTGCAGAGGCAGAAAAAGCAGAGTATCTTTCGTTGGGGCCCGAATAATTGTGAACAGTGCAAAATGATTAAACTTTAAACTGGGTAAACATTTGATCTTGAACAGTCCTGCACAGGAGTGAACCCCTCTAATTTCAACTAGTTGAATATTTAATGAAGGACTTTCCCAAAGCCACAGCCCTGGGTACTTACAGTTCTGTTGATTCTCATTGGGGTTTGCAGATATTTGAAGTCACAGTACATTGCTGGTATTAGGAGCAGTTGAAATGCAAAGTCACTGGTAGAAGCTATAGAAGGCCAGTCTTCATCTCCAAGCCTTTCCAATCTTTACCCTGGGTGCCTTTATAGGTGGTCTTCCCCCAGCAGGCCTCTTTGCCTCTGTCTTTCCAGAACTTTCTCTTTGCCTCAGTACACTTTCTCTCATGCTTTTGTCCAGGTACAAATTCTCCAGCTATCCGGGTACAAGCTCTTCGGTCTCGAATTCAGGAGAAATGCCTTTAAACTCACATCTTCAAAGTTGGCAGAGCACTGTGGTTTGTTAGGTATCTACCTATACAGTCTCTGGAGTCCATACTTTTCAATGCATTCTCTGCACTGCAAAAAAGTCCCATTCCTCTTGGGCAATCTCAGAAACCTCACAATTCTACTTCTCAATGGTGGGGTCTTCCTTCCCCAGTCACTGATTCAAAACTCACAAGCTCCCCTCTCCGGAGTGGCATCTTTTCAAATCTCAGGCTCCCTCTCTGGAGTGAAATCTCTTCTCAAATCTCAGGCTCCCTTCTCTGGAGTGAAATCTTTTCTCATATCTCAGTCTCCCTTCTCTAGAGTGAAATCTCTTTTCAGATCTCAGCTGAAAGTTCCCTTCTGAGCAACAGCTCCCAATGACCTTGAAACCAGTTCAACAAAGGCTCAGTATAACTTGTCCTTCTTTGTGGGTGACAGACTGAGGAGCAAACACACACAGCCCTTAAAGTTCTCAAGCTTGTTTCTTAACACGAAACCTTAGCCCATTAAAGTCACAGTCCCCACAGCTCTGCCCCCACTGCGGTCTCAGTCAGTTACATCTCTCTCACAGCTGAATAGAAGTGGGCTTCGCAGCTCTCACAGCTGAAGGCTTCACAAGCTTCTTTGGGCCAGAGGGAACCGAACACTGGCAACCCGATAAGGCCCTTTTCCATGCAGCAAACAACATTTTTCTCCCTGGTACTGGAGCCTGCTCCTGAAGGGGTCCCAAAGAAGTGCCCCAGAACAACAAGTCTCTCAGGTTTTGGGCTCTCTCTCACTCCTGATTGGTCCATACACTTGTCTCTCCAGAAGATTAATATTCATTAACCTCCTTTGATGCTCTATTGGTCCCTTGAAATGGCGCCTAAAAATTCCCCTGTTTTTGCTCCCAAAAGACTTATTTTCAGTCTTATAAGTCCTTCGGTAAATTCTGGCTCTCTTATTGGCTGAATCAGGGGTTAGGGAGCATAAGAATGGCTGCTGATGTTCAGTCCCAACCAAGTCCTTACATTTAAATACACTTTCAGCCAAAACAAACATAGTTAACATTTATCTTCCCCTCAGAGATGCAGAATCCCCTCTGCCTGCTCACACACTGAAGGAGTTTAACATTTTCGTGCACTACCCCGCCCGTTGCTGCTGCCAAAAAACACTGTCCCCAGGCAGCAGGAGGTCTCTCATTAATATTCATGAGCATTCATTGATATTGAAATAACCCCCTGATTTCTGGCGCTACTAGCGCTCTTAAACTAAATGATCTTAGTGTTTTTCAATGGGCCTTCCCCCTGTGTTCAGACCCCATTTGAAAGAATACAGGGTAAGAACACTGGTGAGGCACCCAAATCACCACAGGAGTGGACAAGAAACCAGATGCGTAAGTCATGCATACACAGACAGCCCGGCTGCACTGAAGTGCAAGAACAGCCAGAGGCACCACAAAAGGAACAGGGCCACCCACAGTAAGCCCAACAAAGTTGGGGGCTTACATCAATCCCATGCATGCTTGAAGTCTACCACTGTTTTCACTCCCACCACCTCTGCTGGAAGACTTTGCAAGGCATCTACCACTCTTTCAGTGCAGCAATATTTCCTCACATCTCTCCTAAACTTTTCCCTTCCAGCTTCATTGCATGTCCCCTTCTTTTGTGCATCCTTTCCTCTGAAAAATACTCCCCTCCTGTACCTTACTTACCCTGTGAGATATTTAGAGGTCCCTATCATGTACCCCTTCCTCATCTCTTCCACAGTGTACATATTCAGGTCCTTTAGTCTCTCCTTCTAGGGCTTCTGATGGAGCCCTGCACCATTACCCTCCTCTGGACAGCCTCTACCCTGTCTATGTCCTTCCAGAGATGTAGTCTCAGAACCGGGCACAGTACTCCAGGTGGGTTCTCAACTTTGATCTATACAGTGGTAACACCACCTACATTTTTCTGCTGGCAATACCCCTCTCTATACACCCCATTATCTCACTGGCTCTGCTCACTGCCTTGATGCATTGTCTCACCACCCCGAGATCATGAGAGATGATTACCCCCAACCCCTTTCCTATTTGGTGACCGTCATCAATACCTCTCCTCTCATTTTGTACTCCACTTCAGGGTTTCTGTGCCTTAGAAGTATGATTTTGCACTTTTTCACACTGACATCCAGCTGCCATGCCCTTGACCACTTCTCAGGTTTTGTCAGGTCTCTGCACGTTCTTTCCACTCCTCTGGAGTGTCTACCCTATTGAAGATTTTAGTGTTGTTTGCAAAGAAGCACACCTTCCCTTCCAGTTCATCTGCAATGTCACTTATAAAGACATTTGAATTAGGAAGTGGCACTTGACGGGGTGCCCCCTATCACTCTTATGTTTGCCTTTTATTTTGAACCCCTGGTACAAGCCCTAAGACAGAACCAGCAGATTACTGGCAAATACTTGAGACACAGAGAACAAAACTGAACACTGTATGTGGATGATTTGGTTACTTACTTAACAAATCCAGAACATTTTTTGCTTCCACTTTTTCTGGCATTCACCCAGTTTGGCGAGATGGTGGGGCACAATTTGAATACTACAAAGATGGAGGTGGTAAAACTTCATTATTCCCTAGTCAGAAAACCTCCCAGCATTTTCATTGGAAATGGAATATGCCTTCCTTTAAATACTTAGCCATACTGCTCCATGCTGATGCTAACTTGGTATGCTCCCTTAATTATGACCTCCTGTCCCAGGCCTTCCATGAAGATATAGAGTCCTGGTCACATTTACCCCTCCCACTAATACGATGAATAAACAGCGCACAAATTAATTTCCTTCCTTGTGTATTATATCTGACACGAGCAATGCCGATTACCCCTCTGTAGACATATTTTCATTTATAGGGCAAAAGAATTTCTTGATATTTATAGCAGGGTAAGAGACCTAGGAGTAGCTGTATCAGTTTGGCAGCTACCCTAAATCACAGGAGGCTTGTCCTTCCCAATCGAACTTTATACCACACAGTAGCTCAGTCGCATACAGTGTCTTTATTGACTTTTAAGGGAGGCCATTGGCATAAAGACAAGCAATGGGGAGCTATTGATTATGGGGGACTTTAATCTACTAGATGTAAACTGGAACATTCTGGCCACAGCTGCAACAAGAAGCAGGGCCATCCTTGACTCGGTACAGGGGGCACTTCCCAGGTAGCTGGTTACGGAACCTTCTAGAGATGAAGCAGTGCTGGACCTGGTATTTACAAACAGGAACAGCATTGCAGATGTCACGGTGGGTAGTCCCTGGGTACAAGCCATTACCATATGATGCGGTTTGAAATACAGTCTGGGCAAGAGAAAAAACACACTATAACCAAGGTCCTGGACTTCAGGAGGGCAGATTTTAAAGAAATGGGAGACTGCCTCTGTAAATACCTTGAAGGAGGTATAGCTGGGGGTCCCAAATGGAAAAAGATCAAGGAGGAAATAGCTAAGGCAAAAACATGCTGTTTGAAGGAAGGAAGTAAGCAAGTGTAGGAGGAGGAAGAGCCACTATGGTTCTCAAAAGGTGGTTGCAATGGTAAAAAAAAAAACAGCTTTTAGGAAATACAAGGAGACCCAGATGGAAGAGGACAAGGAGGTGTATCTGAAAACAAAGGGAGGTAGGAAGGAAGGCGAGAGCAGCTAGGGCACAAACAGAGAGAGGAGAGGATCAACAATGAGGTTGAAAAAGGAGATAAGACTTTATTCAGGTACATGAGAGAAAAAGGAAAGCAAGGTGTGGGATAGTGAGACTCAAAGGGCGGGGAATGTGCAGAAGAAGATTAGAAAAAGCTAAACTTTTAAATGAGCACTTCTGCTCAGTCTTCTCAGTAGAGAGGGACAGACCAACACATCAGCAAGCACTGAGGGGTGGATACAAGTCCATTTTCAGAGGAGAGAGACTGGGGGATTGAAGCCCCAGGGTTCTCAATGGTGTGGCCAGCCTCCTGGGGAGGCCCCAACCTGTTCCAGTGGAGGCTTAAGCAAGTCTGAAAAAGTACTGTATTTAAATTTTGAGTTCTATACATTTTGTGTGAAGGATGAAGCAAATTGAAAGAGGATAATAGTAAGTGGATTTTATGTATTTACTAATAAGTGACAAGGAAGGTGAATGACGAAGGCTCGTTTCAGAGTGTACCAGGGAAGGGTAGGGGTAGATACATTTCAAAAGGTAACTGCAAAACAATCAATAAATACACAAAGAACAATAGTGCAAACAGATATGAACAATAAACTAATAATGACTGGTGGTAATTGATCAATTTGTAGACTGATAGCAGAACAGCCCAAATACAAGGACTGAGCATAGAAGTGTTAAGAGCAATAGCAGGAAATAGCAAAGTAATCCCAGAGAAATTGCTTAGGAACAAGGAAGGAGGTGGAGAGGCAAAGTATGTAGGAAGGTTATTTTACATAGAGGGAAACAGAGAAAGTAGTCTGACTCATGAAGGTACTACACAACAAGGGATAACAATGGTTTAAGAATTAATAGTGCAGCAAGTAGGCTGGCCTGTGGGGGCGGGGGTTACAATAAGCTGAATAATAATATTTGTTTATTTTATTTATTTGTTATTCAGATAACACCTTTGAGCACAGGAGCTCTTTTCAAAGGTTCCACGTCAGTGAAAGACAAATAACCGAATGTGATCCAAGTATTCAAATGGGTTTCAGTTTATTCATGGTGTACTGCGCAAAGTACAGTACGTTATTTTTCTTTGGGGAGGCTCAAGATTATTTCAATTTTTTGGGGAGGCTCAAAATTTTTTCCATGGATTTGGGGAGGCTCACTGTGACAAAGTCTAAGAACTATTGCCCTAGAGGAAAACAAGACGATGTGACTGGATGGGATTCACCCAAGGGTTCTAAAAAAACTGAGCACGGTGCTAGCTGCTCCACTGGAAACACTACTCAGAACCTCACTGGAGATGGGGGTAGTTCCAGAGAAATGGTGGCGGGTCGATGGGATCTGCTTAGTAGATTGCTTGGGCCCCTCTGACACCTGCATACCGGCTGCGTATTGCCATTTCTCTGCTCTAGATATTAGTGCACTACTTCAGTTTGACAATAACAGCATTCAGTGGGCTCAGTCCCGAGATCCTATTATTCAGCCAGCACTTGATGCCCTTCGTGCAGGAAAAGATGCATCTAAGTTGCATTCCTCTGATCTGCGAACTGCTTTATTGTTTAAAGAAGACCCCAGGTTGAAGCTGCTTAATCAGTTGTTGTATAGAGAGACTGTAGATTGGGGTGGCCAAATAGACAAGTGACAATTGATTCTGCCCACAGCCTTCAAAGATTTGGTACTGAGGTCCTTCCACAATCATATGGGTCACCACAGTATCGACCGGACCCTTGACGTAGTACGATCTCAATTCTACTGGCCCAAGATGGGGGCCGATGTTGAGCACCATGTAAGGACTTGTAGCTGCTGCCTGCAGAGAAAAGCCCTGCCTCAGAGGGCTGCCCCCCTTGTCAACATTACTACCAGCACCCCAGTGGAACTAGTCTGCATAGACTTCTTGAGTTTAGAGCCTGATCAGCGAAACATTGGCAATGAGTTAGTGGTTACAGACCATTTCACACAGTATGCACAAGCTTTTCCCACCAAAGATCAAAAAGCATGTACCGTGGCCAAGGTTCTAGTGGAAAATGTCTTTGTCCACTATGGTGCCCCCCAGCAAATTCACTCTGATCAGGGCCGGGACTTTGAGAGTCGTCTAATCAAAGAAATGCTCTCTCTATGGGGGGTGCGAAAGGCAAGAACCACCCCTTATCACCAGCAGGTGGATTCTCAACCAGAACACTTTAGCCACACCCTGCTAGACATGCTAGGCATCCTCAACCCAAAAGATAAGCATAAATGGAGCCAGCAGATTAACCCCTTGATACACACACACACAATTGCACAAAGAATAATGCTACTGGTTCTCTCCCTACTGCCTCATGTTTGGGACAGAGGCCCGGTTGCCTGTTGATGTCTGTTTTGGGGTTTCTCCCGACGAGGTCAGAGCCGAAAATTACCTGCAATATGTACAAAAACGGAAAGCTCAATTGAACCATGCCTATCAACTGGCCCAGACAATGGCTGCCAAAAGAAACCTAGCCAACAAAGAGAGACATGATAGAAAAGTAAAGGCTCAAGAGCTTAGACCTGGAAACCGTGTGTTGTTGCGAAATTTAGGATTGCATGGTAAACAAAAAATTGCTGATCAATGGCACCATCTTCCCCATGTCATAGTTGGAAAGTTGGATGATTTGCCAGTGTACAAAGTGCACCCAGAGAATAACTCCAAAGCTGTGAAGACTATGCACCGTAACCACTTGCTACCTATTGGTCAAGTTATAATTGAGGCTGAATCCTCCGAGATGGATTCCTCTGGACCAGTGACTCGTGCTGCTGCAAGAAAGAAACAGAGTCAGCCTGCCCCAGTGGTTGCCAATTTAAGACTTCACCCGCAGCAGTCCCAGAATGATAGTGACTGCCAGTCTAACTCAGATGACAGTGAGTGTGATAATGCCTATTACTCCTCATATGAACTGAGTCAGTTGTTTTGTGGAAACCCTATGTTGAATTATGGGGATGAAGTTGGGCCTTCTGGACTGCCTAACGCCCCGGCATCATCCTTGGAGCCAATGCTCCCTGAAGGTGAAGTGCAAAGTATCACGTCTGAGGATGCTGAGTCTTTCTGTATTGTGGTACTGTATGATTTGCCTGAAGGAGAAGCTGCTGGTATGAGTCTTTCTGGTGACATGCCAGAACTTGAGGAACACTATGAGAGTGCTGACAACCCCCCTTCAGTGCCAGAGTGTCTTCAAAATGAGCCAAGTGTTGTAGAAACAGAGACTACAGAGCAAGGGGCTAACAGTGCTCCCAGCTTGGACATTCCCCTTCATGCAGAGGCACCCCTCACAAGCGATGAAACTCCAAGACCATTGCTGAAAGTACAAAGACTGTAGTTATTCACCCCAGAAAGACTGGCCGGGCTGTCAAGCCAGTGGAATGCTTCAGTTACAATTCCTCCGGGATGCCAGTGGATTTGCCTCTCAATGTAGTCCACAAAGGTGTTTATGTCTCTCAGGGCTCACTACCCAAATTGAGCTTGACAGCCCATTCCAGGTTACTTGTTCTGTCCTCTCACCATGGTGCCCCTGCCCCATCCAGCCCCAAGTTAGCTGATAGGGAAGGGCCCCCTCTTGCATTGTTTAGAGTACAAGAAGTTATTACATGATTCTGTTTAGTCACGCTCAATTTACCTGTGTGAAATATGCATAATGTATTGTCAGAATGGAAATGATATAGTGGAGTACATTGAAATGTATAGCAAAGTGACAAGTTATGCCAATTGATGAATCGGATAGTATTTGTATAGCATACTAATGGTATAAATGTCTTTGTATATGTTGCATTTTCAATGTTTGATGGTACAGACTTGATGCGGACGCCAAGTTTTCCCAGGTAGGGAAGGGTGTAACCCCACTACAAATGGGGGTTCCCAAAAAGTCTTCCTTGAGCTTGCCTAAATGCTCACTGCCAGGCTGGTGTCCTGCATTTTAGCAGTTTAAATGCGATTACCAGAGCCTGTATAGCCTCTCTATACTGTCTCTTTAAGAGCTGCTTGATTGCAGCATAAGTAATCTGAGATGGAGCTCTGTTGAAAGATGAAACTATTTGCTGAAAACCATTTAGAATGATGATGATAATGTAGTTTGTCTAACCTGCTTTCTTTGTAGCAAGGACTGTTTTGTCTCCACTATCTTGGTCCTGGACTGCAAATTGGATCAATCAGTTCTGGTGGGACCTAAAATGTAGCCGGACTACAGGAACTGTCTGAATTAAAAATCTATAGGAGCTGTAGTTTGAGCTTTTTGTGCCTTTTCTGCAACTGAAGGGGGAGCTCTTGCTTTGACTGACAGCCAAATCAGCCAACCAAATCTTCTGGATCTTGGGGAAGTACCGGGCCGCTTGCAGTTTTCAGTTAGTTCTGAGCTGGGAAGTGAAATGAGAGGAACTGAAGTGGTTTTGAAAAGCAATCCTGAGTAGATCGCATGGGAGAACTGTGAAAGGGCTAAGTTTTGGCCTGCATGTCTGTCTGCTGCTCCTGAGGAGGAGAGAAGAGAATTATTTTGGACTAAATCCAAGTTTGTGTGACTAAAGTAAGCTACTGAAGAGGGTCAGGCTCAACCTGAAGAAGACCGAAGATTTTGCTGAATGTGATTGGCCTGTCAGGAGTTCCGGCTACCCCAAAGCTCCCGGTGTGTACAGAGACTGCGATTATGACTGGGGAGTGCTTTTGCCTGGTACAGTAGAATTCCCATATATGCAAATGTGCTATGAGCTACTAGTGGGCTGTGAGTTAGTTCCCCACTGTGTGAACTGTGTTCTGCTTGCTGGAAGCTGTATCCAGCCCAAAACGGACTGCATCTGAATTTGTTTCCATGCGGCCTGGGCCTTGCCAGACTGGCCCAGCCAGGCCACCCACTGCACAGAGAAGCCATCGAGCGAGAGACCTGCCTGGGATCGCCCCTGCTCCACACTTGAACAGGAGACGACACCTCTGCGACTCGTGTAGGCCCTGCTTCTCCTGGCATTCCAGATCAACCACCTGCAGTCTCGATTTTTGTCCAGCCTGTGTCCAGTCTTGGGTATCATGGGTAAATACCAGGGTAACTCCTGCAACAACAGCTTAATCTGTCACCTGATTGTCTTGTTGTTTCATTTCCTTCTGAACTGAGCCCTCTGGCTCCGGATTACAAATATTGTGTACTGTGTGTTGTGTTTTCCATCACAGGGCCCCAACCAGCTGCAGCCCTGGGCAATGGTCCTGACTAGCCCATCTCTTCTCCACCTGGGTACCCAGAGGTGGACTGTGGTGGGGGACTCCAAAGCACATGCATAACTTCTAATTGATATAACCTTTAAGCTAATTAACCTGATTTTGCCCTCCCTTGTTCAAGTCCCTGAATAAATCAGATCTAATGTTTTCTGCATGTAATCTGATTGTGGTTCCAGTTGTGCTCAAAGTACTGTACTGTTGCTATTTGCTGTGCATAACCTTGTTTACAGGGGGTCCCAGGGGTTGAGCCAGAGGAAACGTCCTAGTGGTAAGTGCAAACAGTGTGGGTACTTGTGTGGTATACCAGGGGTATTGTGAAAGTGATTATTGTAGAGTGTTCAGGCCACTAGAGGGCAAATGGGGGGGGTTACAGTGTCCTGGAGGGCTGTGCCCAAGTTAGCTTGACCACTACCAACCCGACCTCCGGGTAGAGGCACCCACTTCAGAACTCAGGCCCCTTAACCTGCTACTAGCCAAGCAGGCAGGGGTAGTATCCCTTGGGCTAGCGTCACCTAGGGGGTTACACTATAATCACCCATGTCCTTTTGTAAGCCATTCCACAATACACTTATCTCTAGCCACCTGCAGTTCTGCTGTGGAATCTAGGTGGTGCCCTTTAATCCTTTTATATGCTCCAGGCAGAATTAGGCATGCAAATGAGTGAATACATTCCAGTAATGACATGCTAATGTGGACTTTGCCCTTGGAATGTGAAATAACCTCATTTGCATATTCTGTTTAAATATGGCAGGTTTGTTCTAAGCACTATTGTAACTGAGCTAGTGCTAGCACTAGAACTGCAACTGCACCAGCTAAATGCCCATATGTGGCACTGATATGATGTCATACGATATCATCATACATCGCAGGAATGCGCTATGCTTTTGTACAGTGGTATTGTGTAGAGCTGGGCATGAGCACAATATACATCGTACACTGCACACGTGCCACCCCATGCCTGCCTCATACTGAAGTCTACCCCACCAATGGAAGCATGAATTGTGCTGTGCAAGACTACTTTAGAGCAGCGCTAATGGTGAAACAGATTGTGCAAACAGAAAGACCACACCCATATAGCCAGGACACTGTTGTGAGTGCTGTGGTGCTGCTGCCAAATTTGAGCCCTAGCAACAATGGCAGATCAGAGACCATTCCTACAAGGGCACTCCAGGTGGTCATCAGCTGAGCTGGTCAACCTGGTGGAACTGGTTGTTAACCGGGAAGATCAGCTACACTGCGAGGGGAAGAATGACCAGCTTGGAAGAGAAAGATGGGGGTCAGCGGGTATGAGGCTCACCCCGCAGGAGCAGTCTCACCCACAAAGGTGGCAAGTGCCAGCACAAGTACAATGACTTGTCCCAAAGGGAACATCACTACCTGCAGTAGCTGAGGGCGATGGTGGAGCATGGCATGGTGCCCAGGTCAGGTGAGTACTCTGAACTCTAGCCATGTTTTCGGTGGTGACCTGTGTGCAGTACTTTTTTTTTTAATTTTATTCTTTGGTAACCGGATAAGGCCTACTAGGCACAAGGCCTGTTTTCAGGGGCAACCCAGGAGCACTGGGGAGGTTAAGTGACTTACTCAGAATCACACAGTATGCAGGCAGAGGTTGTGGGAATCAAACTTAGGTCTGCTGGATGAACCAAGTTCATTCACAGCTCATTGCTCTAACCTCTATGCTATGCTGCCAGCCCAACGTCTATGTGTAGCACACACTGTGCATGTGCCACCCCATGCCTGCAGCGTGCTGAAGTCCCCCGCCCCCAACTGGAAGCATTCCTCCCAGGTCATGTGCATGAGGGGGTGTGTACTGGACCGTTGTGTCTCTGTTGTGTCCCCTCTGTCCTATGGAACTTCCTCCGCTGTATGGCCTGATTGTACATAAGCAGGGGTATGGGCCCACTGTCCTAATGGATGTCCCTTTTGCCCTGTACATTACAGGACCCGCTGTGGATCCCTGAGTGCGCTGCCATGACAGCACAGTTGTACTGTATGCTACTAGTGACGTGAGTGCAGTGTCAGGGTGGATAACAGGATAGTGTATTATTTCAGTTCATTTCATTTAGTTTTTGTTTACTGGGTATGGTACACTAGACAAGTAAATTCCCAGGGAGGATGTCACATGGGTTCTACATGTAGCTGTAGTGGTAGGCATACACAACTGCACTTGGAAGTGGACACTGTCTGTGTCATGTACACCACCTGTGTTATGCAGCATGGGTGCCAGTAGGCATATGCCAGGCAATGCATGGTGTACTTCTACATTGCACAGGGTGTGCAACTCCTGGACTGAGCACTGTGTTGGGCTACCGTGCCATACCATGTCCTCCCTACTGTTACACAGGTGTGCTTCTTGTGCTCCTGTTGTATTAGACCTGTTACTCAAGCATCCTACTGCATACTGTGAAGTGTACATGGCCCGTAACTGGCATGTATGGGTATGCTTGACAGGGGTGGGGAGGATTGCTGGATAGAGAGCGCTACATGGACTGGCATACACTGCGCTAGCTCCATTACAGCAGTGGCATATAGCATTTTGGCTTTGACAGGGCCATGGCACACTGACTGTGTGAGGTTTCATAGCTGTTCACAATGGTAAGATGTGGCCCAGCATGGTCCTGTCCATCCACACCATGCACATGTGACTGCTGGTGCACAGTACCGGTATATGGGCGTGTATACATTTAGAGTTTATTGTACTGACAATGTGTTCTGCTGCATGCTATTGATCGCACTTCCTTTGTCCTATTTCACTGACCTCAGCAATCCGCAGGGCCAGGCCAGGGGCCCAGGAATATCAGTGGCACCACTAGGACCAGCCACAGGACACACCCCAGGCTATGATGGGGCCAAGTGTAGCCAGTCCACGGACATGCAACCACATAATTACCCTGCAGTATGTGTTTCACACTCTGAATTGTATGTCTGCATTATACTGCATGTATGTGTTGTTGGAGACAGAAGTCCATGTGTGCCTCGCCATGTTGTATGCATGCCTGTTTGGGCAGCACCTATGCAGTTGTGGTTGGGGGCAGTTACCCTGCAGTTGTGTGTGTGTGTGTGTGTGTGTGTGTGTGTGTGTGTGTGTGTGTGTGTGTACGTACCTTGGCATGCATTGCTAGCAGTCACAAAGGAAGAAAGAGACTTGGGCATCATCATAACTGATGACCTGAAATCATCCAAGCAGACCTCTAAAGCAGTAGGTAAGGCTAGGGGGATGTTAGGGTGTATTAGTAGGGGTATCACAAGTCGAAGAGGGAGGTAATAATCCTCTTTACAAGACACTGGTTAGGCCCCATCTGGAGTACTGCAGAGTATTGGAGGCCACACCTTCACAAGGACATTAACTAAATTGAGGCAGTCCAGAGAAGGGCAACCAAAATGGTGCAGGGACTGCATCAGAAGACATATGAGGACAGATTAACAGAGCTCAATATGTATACCCTTGAGCAAAGGAGGGAGAGGTGATATGATCGAGGCATTCAAACACCTTAAGGGCATTAACAAGGTGAAAGAGTCTAACATGTTTAAATATAAGAAAAATAGCAGGACAAGAGGACACAGCATGAGATTAGAGGGGCCGATTAAGGGGACTGTGAGGAAATCTTTTCACAGAAAGGGTGGTGGATGCATGGAATGGCTTACCACAAGAAGTGGTGGCTATGAATACAGTGCAGGGTTTCAAACAGGCATGGGATAGGCATAAGGGAGCAATACAAATGACTATGAATAGATAGGCCACTGACAGAGCAAAGGCCGATGGCACATTTATAAGGTAGAAAAGAAATGGGCAGACTGGATGGGCCTTGTGGTCCTTATCTGCCGTCAACTTCTATGTTTCTATATTTCTATGTATGTTTCATTACACCATCAGTGGCATGTCCCTCGTGCCACCAACCCAATGCACCAAGGAGCTGGTGGTAATACCCTACAGCCCTAGTTGGTATGGCCATCGTTGTCGGTCAAGTCTGTTGTGCCACATGGTCAGGACTACATATGCATATCTGTCTAGTGGAGGTAGCCATGGGCCAATGTTGCACCAGTGCACCACTGTATCATGCTGTGTGCATCATATAGCACCCATGGCAATCTGCCTGCAGCAGTGCCATCTGTCATATGCACTGGGTGTCATGCCACTGTACCTCAATACAGCCTGGCTTATGTGGCATGGGGTTAGCAGCAGGGAGTGGCATTGGTGAGCATTAAATGTACTTCATCATATGTGATCAACATTGTGATGCATAGTCGGTGGTATCTAACCAACACAATGATGACCAGAGTATGACTATTCCACAGTACACAGGTAGTGCCATGCAAACATTTGGACACAACTGTGTATTCACAGGGCCCCTGTCCTGCACTGGCTTTGTATAAGTGGTAACCCTGTACCTATGGTGGGGCCAGCATCTGCTGAGATGTGGAAGTGCCTCCAGCAGGCTCTGCACCTCCGCAGGTGTTGTGCTGATGAAATAGAGTGCTTAGGGCACTCAAGCGTGTACAACACCATTGCACTTGTTAAAGGCAACCCTTTTGGGGCTGGCGTACTATGCGCATTCTCCCATTTGTCTAAGCTCCTGTTTTGGGCATCCTATGTTCTGACCCCAGGAAATTGCTCTGTGCCTGGGTTTAAAAGAGGAGGGTTCCCTGCAAGGAAGGAGCTGGCGGGTTGTATGTAGTGCAAGTCAGGCTGGGGTTTCAAACCCCGCCCAAGATGTACTGGTTGTGCTAGCATTGATGGCTAAGTGGGTTTTCCTTTTTATTTTCAGATGAGGAGAGTGTCAGGAGTTTGGCGACCATTTGGGACTGGGGTCCTGGGGACTCCAGCGACTGAAAGAACAGCAGCTGGATGAAAGCCCATCATGACTGGGTTCAGGAGGCCTGGTGCTCCCAAAAAGAAAGGTATGGCTGTGGCACAGTCATGGTGGTGGTGGAAGGGCCATGGCAGGGCCCCTTGGATGTGGCACCTCCGAGGAGGTCATTATCCTGGTGTGGCACACCGTTGAAATGAGCTGGATGTTTTGCATTCTGGGATGCACTTTATCGGGCCTGCCGTGCCCGTGTCTGGGGAAAGACTCATGTTAGACCAATTAAAGGAATGAATGAAAGTGTAATGGAAAAGAAGGAAGGAGCTGTGTCGATCATGTTGTAGTTCATGTCTGGCATCTGGACTCATGGAGTAGAGGGTCACAAACTGGTTAGTTTTCAGGGCAGCCATGGCATGGGTTTAAGGCTGCATCCCCGGTATCAGTTATTTTGGGGTGGGGAGTAAGGCACTCCCCAGGTATTGGTTGTGGACATGCTTTCGTGCCATCTAAGGTCCTGGGCTTTGTTTCACCTGTGGTTAACTGCGTGGAGTCTGCACCTGGTCGAATCTATTAAGGCCTGTTTTAAGCACATGCATCAGCCTGGTACTGTTTAGTACTTCTCATTTCATGCCCTATGCCTATTCTGTGTCCCTGCTCCATGGAGCTGTGCACTCAATTCAATTATTTATTAATTTTTAAAATGAGAAACAATTACATTTCTTTTTGTGTTTTCACTTCATGTGTGCTGGGATTATTGAATTAACTAACTACTTCCTCCAAAGATCATTTCAGCCACGTCCTCTTTGGCCTGATCTGAAGTTGCAGCAGGGGTAAGCTGAAATTTGTGGGAGTGTTTCCAATCTGCACTACGCTGCTAGAACTGCAGTCAAGGTAAAGCCTTGTTTTCTTGAAATTCCTGGCCTTACCGTCTCCTGGAAGGTTTTTGGTTTGCACCCCCCACCCCCCAGGTTACCATCAGGATCCCTAGACAAATTCTGGGGGGGGGCTAAACTGGGGGGTGTTACACTTGCACGTTACTCTGGCTGCTTCACACAGTGCTACATGAGTGTGCCATCCATAAACACATGTGTTGTGGGTAACACGTCTATGCTAGGACATGTCCCTGTGGCCAACCAGGGTGGCTCACAGATGTCTGTTGTCCTGCACACCTGTGTGGTCTATGTACTGGATGGCTGGTGTGTAAGGTGCTGGGTGTGTAAGGTGCTGGGTGTGGCTCCAAGCCACTTGGGCCATTACACAGCCGATCATGCTCTGGCCTGAAGCTGTAGTTGCCTGTACTGTGTTTCCACATCTGGCATGCCTGCTGGTGTCGTGTGTCCTTTGCATAGCTCAGTCATGCTCCATTGCAGCATGGAACACTCATTGTAATGTGCAGTCCTCTACTGTTCCCCTCCACCTATGTGTGCCATGCTGGTGCATGTGTTGGCTGGTCGTAAGCCTGTTATGCACAGTAGGCCACTCCTCTGTTCCTCATCCTGTGTACACAGCTAGCTGAGTTTGGTGCATCTTTCCACAGGTACCCACAGGGATGCAGGAGCCAGGAGCGGTCTACAGGATGCAGCCCTGACCCAGGACCAGGATGACCTCCTCGGGAGACAGGTCTATCTACTGAAGCTGTTACTGCAGCGGGTGTGGGACTGCACCTGCAAAGTTGAATGAAAACCCATATAATTGAAGGCCTGCCAGTGGCGATGGTGTGGGAACTGTGCCAGTAGCTGCCACCAGCACCACCACCACCTACAGCTCCTTGAGGACTAATTGACTGTTACTGATATGCATGTGCCCTTTTATTGTTTTTCATGGGTGGGTTGCCCATTTCTTGTTTTCATGGATGAGTGGGCTTTTGATCTGTTTTCATGGGATGGTGTGCTTTTGTTCTGTTTTCAAGGCGCGGTGCCCATTCCGTTTTGTCCCACTTTACAATGGTGGTTGTCCTGTTTCTGTTGTTTCTCCCCATCCCTCTCTTTTGTACAGGTGATTGCCCAGTCATTTTGTTCCCACTTTTATATAGGCAATTGCTCTTCTTGTTTTGCTTTCTCTCCCCCACCCCCATACAGGCAGATGACCTTGCTTTTTTTTGGTTTAGTATTATTATTGTTTCTGTTATTATTATGTTGTTGTTTTGTATCCTTGTTTTTGTTTGTTTATATGGCCTGTTGGCCTTGCTCTGAAATAAGAGTTTATTCTTGATACTCATGTTGCTGTGTTGTGTGTCTTTCATTTGGTACCCTTCTCATGGCCACAGCTGTTCTGGTGTTCAGGGCCATACTTAGTGCTACATTCCATGCTGTACAAATGTACTGCATTGTGCTATTCTCGCTGCGCCAGCATAATGCTTTTGGGGATACCTCTGGCTGGGTACTGGCATTAGTGCAGTACTAGTGCGAGCACAAATGTCTGAATATGGGGCCCACTGTGTTTAAAAAGGTATACCGTTTCTACATCAAAACATTTACGGCAAAGACCATTACAGCGACAACAATGACAGTTCGCTGTAATGGTCGTGCAGGACCCTGGCATGGCTTCTCCGGGTCCTGTGCCTCCTCCCAGAACAACTCAGACCTGGAGTTGATTATAATAAATTCTGAGGAGTGCGGGGTGCAGCCCCCACTAAAAACACACTGTTTTCCCAATGGCACAATGCCGACCATAATTACAGTCGACACACAGTGCCATTGCTGTTAAACAGTTGACAGATTTTCTATTGAACCAGCTTGGTGGAACCATTAAAAGTGCATTCAAAAATAATAGAACAATAAATAAAAACACAAATACAGTTGAATAAAAAATCTCAAAACAAAATTAAAGATAAGAAAGCATGCAGTCAGAGAGGATTAGTGGAGGATAATTAAATTATCACAAAAATCAGTCAAAAATACTGATTTTAACAATTTTTATTTTTATTTATTTGGCAACCAAGTTGGCACACTAAGCCAGAGGTCCTTTTTCCTATAGAGTGTTTATCCTCCTTTGGCAGGTACAGGCAGGCTGTCTGAGCCACCATCCCAATCAGTGGCAGCCATCCCAAATCTGCTCCAGTGCCTGGGACTATTATCCACTCCGGATTGGCCCCATAGCAAGGTCAAGAAGGGAGGACTGTCTTCCCCCCACCCAGAACACAACTCCAGAGTATCCTGGACAAGAGAGATTGGGCAGGCCATCAGCCTGACGGGCAGGGCTTCATGAAGCCCATCCTCCGTTTTTCCTCCTGTTTTTCTCCTCTAGGCTCCATGGAATTGTGATGAGCATGTTGTGCCAGCTCTGCCTCCGCAGAGATGCCCTCAGTGCTCTGAACGTGGGCACCCGCCATCTGTGATTCACATGCACCACCATCTGGATTTCTCCAGGTGGCAATCAAGTGGTGAGTCACAAAATCCCCCCTCTCCGAGGGAGGAGAGTAGTCCTACAGATGCTCAATCCTCCTTTTCCCGGCCGAGCCTTGAGTGATAAAAGTCCATTCCCAAACCCAGGTTGCCTGCGTGGGAAAAGGTAAGGCACCCATGGTGCCTCAGCCCTCTTCACCACTGGGCCAGCAACCAAAGGCCCTTTTTCAGGTGTGACCCAGAGCTGCTACACAGAGCAGCTAGAAGATGATGGTAGTACAAGTTTACAGTACAATAAACAGACAATACAGTAGGTTGTAAGTTACAATTAGAAATATGCAGGTAAGGAATTTGAGAATTACACAAATAACAATGAATACTTAAAACATGTACAACCTGAGTCAATAAACAAGAAGTTCTTCCATTGTTGTTTAAAAGCCAAGTGGTTGCTTACAGCACGAACAGTTGGAGGTATTTTTTCCAGTTTTTGTCGACTTACAAAGGAAAGGCACGCTGACCCATTGTGGTTGAAACACAGGGAATGGAAAGAAAATGATTGCCATTAGATCTTAAAAATTGAAAATAAAGGTGAATCATTGGTCCAACATGATGACCTTTTTAACCAGACAACAAGTGATATTCTCTATTTTGGTCAGGTGACAGCTAGTCAGGTTGATTCTACAGGCGGGATATTCAAAGCAGTTGCACATGGTGCAACTGGGTTCACCTAATGCAACTGCAGAACTGCGCCATGGGCGATATTCAGGGGCCAATGCGTGGTGCAAAAGCAGTCGCATGTCACAACCCAATGAATGCATGCACAAGGGCTGAGGCATGCCCATGAATATGTGGCACAGTGCGATATTCAACCCCAACCCATGGCACAAGTGTAGAAAGCAACGGCCAGATGCACTGAGCAGACTTGAGCCTATAAATACAGGGAGCAAGCAGGGGACAGCACTTGCGCCAGGGGAGTGAGAGAGAGAGAGAGAGAAAGCCACCAGACCATAGGGGGAGGGAACAGAAGGCAAAGGGAGACAGAGCCTGTGAGGGACTGAGGGAGTGGAACAGGCAGCCACAGGTGTGGGACAGAAGTGGCAGTGGAGTATGAGCCAGGGGCAGGGGAAGCAAGAGGGAGCCAGGCAGAGTGAAGGCACTGCCCCACAGTGGCAAGCAGACCACAGGAGCCGACCGCCCTGGCAGGCGGAGGCAGCAGGTGGCAACAGGCCATGGCCACCCATAGTTGGATCCTGCTGTTTCCTTTTACCCCTGCCATCCCTTCCCCTTCCTTCCCCTGTCCAACTGTACAGTCCCTGTCCCCTGTCCCCTTCCCTTGTGCTTCTACCCTTTCCCACCCCATTCCATTGTAAATAGTTTTGTTTAATACTGATTTCCTGCTTAACTGCCTATGTCCATGTCTGCTTTGCACCTGGTGTGTGGAGCCATGCAGCAGTAGCATGGTGGGTGTCTGTGTGGTGTGCCCATGTCGTTGTCAGGCCGTGCATGGTGGTGTCCTGCCCCTTGGCGGTGGCTGTGCCTTGGAGTGGCCATGGGCTGGCTGTCCAGCATATGTGGCATGTTTGTTGGGCACCGTGTTCCAGGGTGTGGATGGCCATGGTCTGAGTGGGTGAGGGCTTGCATCCAGCGGGGGTTCCAGTGGCAGCCCTCCCTTGGCCATTGGTGCCACCTGTTCCTTGCATCCAGTGCCCTGGTGCTGGGGAGGGGCTGGATGCCTGTTTGCACCTTGCAGTTGGTGGTCACCTGTGGCCCACCACTGTGCCTCCTGCCACTGTCCCCAGCTGTGTTCCTCTGCCTGCCCCACTTTACCTCTGTTTCTCCCACCATTGCCCAGGGCTGGTTCTTGTGTGCCTTGGCACTTCTCCCTTTGCTCCCGGTGCATCTCTGGATTGTATGGCGCAGGTCTGGTTGCTCTGATGCATCTCTGGGTGCACCATGGTACATCCTGTGATATTCACTATGTTGTGCTGGCGCGTATGGCGTGTACAACCTTTGAATATCGCACTCACTGCACCATGGCACATTGGAGTTGCGCTGTGCTGGACTTATGCCAGCGTTTGGTGCATTTCTGAATATCTTTCCCATAGTGTACAATGCTGGGTTCTGTAGGGTGCATTTAGCGTAAAAACAACAGATGCTACTGACACAGTTTAAATGGCTTAATTCAGTTTGTGATATTTTCACAAAGGCAAAACAAGTGCAATTCATTATTGAAAGCAAAACACCTTTACCTTAGCTTAGTAGCCTGGTTTCAACTGTCAAGCATTTTTTAGTCTGAATGGCATGCCCAGCTTTTGAGTGACTTATTTACAAACTGAATTGACATACAAAGTTAAAGTACATTCGTGTGCAAAGGACACCCAAGTAGTTAAAAGTTTCTACTTGATTCAACTGGACACCATGAGAATAGAAAATGTCAAGTATTAAAGAATTGTTTGTTAGGTTAGGTTAATAATTAGTATAGACATACATTCACTGCTCGCTGAAAACTAAGACTGAAAAGATAAAGGTGTAACCCCCCTGCAAATGGGGGTTCCCAAAAGACTTCCAGGAGCTTGCTTGAATGCTCCAAGCCTGAATGGTGTTTGGCATTTAAGCCATTTATCAGTGAGTGTTTTAGAGCCTCTGGTACTGTCTCTTTAAGAGCTGTCTGCTTGCAGACATAATTAGTTGTATGGGGGACTGTGTGCTTCTCTGAGTACTACTCAAGCTGCTGCCAATTCACTTCATTTTGCAGTCACTAGAGTGCAAAGGGAACCTATCTGAAAGATGTAACTGTTTGCCAGAAATTATTTAGAGTAATAATGAAATTACAGTTTGTCTAACCTGCTTTCTTTGCAGTCAGAACTGTGTCTGCTAGTTCCCCATTCTAGTTTTGAACTGCTGAACTGGACCAATCAGTGTGGGGTAAGCTAGCTCTAAAATGGTGCCTTGGACGAATCAGAACTTGGACTCATAATCTGAGCCAGCCACAAGAGGATTGTATAGGCAGTGACTCTGGAGATGTAGTTTAGACTTCAGTGCCTTTTTGGACCAACAGCAGCAGTCTATTGTGAGTGACAGCCAATCCAGTCAAGAACTGGGAGGAACTCAAAGGAAGTGCCCAGTTTTGTCGGTTGGAGTTTCAGTTGAGCTTTGGCAGTGAAGAAGGAAGGAGCCCTGTGCTTTTCAGTGTGCAGTTTTAGTCAAAAAGCGTGTAAGGCCCAGAGTTCCGGTCTGCAGCTTGTGTAACAGCTTGTTAGGACTGAATCCGTCCTGTGAAAAGAATCAAAGGATCTCTGAAGAGTAGAAACCAGGCTCACCCTGTAGAAGACTGGAGGAATTGCTGAAAATTGCACTTTGTCTGTCAGGAACTGAATCTGCTGTGTGTTCTCCCGGTATTGTGCAGTAATTCGATCGGGATACAGATGCAGCCTGCCTGGTATAGTGCTTTCTTTTATATGGATGTGTGAAGAGGTTTGTGTACCTCAAGTGAGCCCTACTGACATTGAAGGACCCTATCTTATTTGGAGGTCGTGAGTACTAATTCAGGGTCGCTCCCTGTTGAATTGCCACATTAAATCCAAATGGAATTACTGTACTGCTGACTGTTTAATTCTCCTTTTCTCTGTGTGAAGGCCCCTACCAGCTGCCACCGGTTTGGACTAGCCACTAGGGCTTGGGTACCCAGGGACAGTAACTGATAGGGATAGGCCTGTGCACAGAGCCATAAATAGATTATTAGAGTGATAAGCTAATTAACCTGATTTCCCCTGTCCTTGTTATATCCCCTAAATAAATCAGAGCTGCTTGTTTCAGCAAAGTTATACTGCCTGAGGTATTTGTCTATGTTAAAGTACTGTACTGTGATTGTTGCACTGTATCTCATTTCACAGGAGGTCCCAGTGCCGGAACCAGACCTGGGGGTAAGTGTATACTGTGAAGGTAATTCTGATATATTGTGTGGGCCACTAGTGGGAAGAAAGGGGGGTTGCAGTGTCCCAGAGGGCTGTGACCAAGTTAGTTTAACTATTGCAAACCCTGACCTCTGGGTGGAGGCACCCGCCATTGGATCCAGGCCCCTCAACCTGTTAGTGGCAAATCAGGCAGGGGTAGTAGCCCCTGGGATAGCGCCATCTAGGGGTTACATCTTGGAGGCTCACCGCTGGGATTGTGTGTCCTCTAGTGGCCATATTTACGAACTACTGTTAAGAAAAAAAATGGGTACCCCGACAGAAGTGGCTGTGCACCGGCTGGTGGAGTGGTGTACTGGGGAGGAGATCGACCCCCAAAATGCTATGCTTATCCTGGACATCCCCCTGGGTATCAATACGGACACTGTGCAGGGAGTACTTTCCAAGGTGGAAGGTTTACAAAACCCTGTGGTGGTGGGTCGGCATGCTAATCTGCTCACCCACACTTTCCTGGCCCTAGTAGAGTTTAAGGATCCCATAGATAGCTCCAAAGTGCCACAGACCATTACCCCAGAGGGAGCCCTCACTGCTTGGAGAGTGATAACTAAGGACAGTAAAGACCCGGGGGGGAATCAGCCCCCACCACTATCTGAAACTTTTGAGGAGAAATTTGCTGAATGGTTGCTGGGAGAGGGGAAAACTGTGGAGGACTTGAAGAAACTATTCTTGCCACCTGGGGGTGTTCCTCCCCCAACACCCTCTCCTGCTCCAGTGCCCGTAATGGTGGCTGAACCAATGCAGACTCCTATTTCTGCACCTGCCATTAGTCACGACTCTTACGAAGGTTGAGGATCTTCTCTGGCACCTCCCACCCCAAGGGGAGGATGACTGGGAGACCTGGATAGACTATGTTGCCCCAAGTGCTAGAATGGCAATGCTCGGAGGCGAAAGCGAAAGAGGGTTAGATGAGAGCCTCCGAGGTCCTGCCCTGGCTACCATCCGTGCTAAACGGGCCAGTAACCCTGAAGCGACTGCACAGGCCTATCTTGAGGCCTTGGAGAATGTGTATGGGAGCCCAGATTCTGATGAGGACCTATGGTGGAGAGTAAGAAATGCACAACAGTACCAAGGGGAGTTGTTGTCTGTGTATGTCTCGGCTGGAAAAATTGTTGCAAGAATGCCTCAGAAAGGTAGTTTGCCAGCGATTGAACTGGACCGAACCAGACTGGACAGAATCCTTAAGTCTGCTCACCTTCAGAACTGCTGTTGTTGCTTCAGTTACGCCCTGGCAAATCGACTGGAATCCCCACCCTCCTATGATGAGTTAATGAGAGAAATTAGGAGTTGAGAAAAGGCGACCTCGGGAGGTACCTGCACCAACAGCTGTGGCTACGACCCGAGTGACTGAGGGTGACCCATCAAGTGAAGTTCAGGGGCAGAGGTTGACAGTCAATGAGTGCTCTGACAAGGAAAAAGATATGCCACAATGGGATGAACTGTTGAGAGAGATCCGGGAATTCAAAAACAGTCCCTTTATGAAGGCCACGCCTGCAAGTACGGGCCCTGACCTATATCCGACTGCATCTGCTATGGGGGTTGGGGTACCCACCCATGTATCTCCTGCTGATAACAGCTCCAAACTCAATTCCTTGACCATGGAAGTGGAGAAACTGACGAGATGTCTCCAAATGCTTATCACGCCGCAGACAGAGATGGCACCCAGGTTTCCAGTTAGTAATACCCCGCCCTGGCTCCCAGTGTGGCGCTCGGCCAGCTCAAACTCCAGAAAGTATGTTTTGCTATAATTGTGGGAAAGATGGGCACATGAAAAGGGAATGCCAGTCCCCAAAAGACACTGACAAAGTTGCATATAGGCTACAAGGAGAGCTTGAGAACAAATCAGTGGTTAAGAGGTGACGATATGATCCCAGTGAGGGCACCAAAATGCTAATTCACGTCCCTTTGTGGCAAGGTCAGCTGCCCAGGCCCCCACTACCGCCTCTCCAGACTGGTCCAGAATAGTGGGTCCCTCCATGGAGACCACTGTAAAGGTGAATGGAGTGTCTACAAGAGCTGTATTAGACAGTGGCTCCCAAGTGACAATTATGTTCCAGGATTGGTATCAGAAGCATTTGTCAGGCGACCCTTACAACCATTAGAAGGACTGCATGTATGGGGTTAAGTGAGAGGCCTACCCTATTCTGGGTATATCCGAATTTGGCTGTCTTTCCCCACCTCCCGTGGCTGGAGTGGCCGAACAAGTAGAGACCCTAGCCTTAGTGTGTCCCCCACTGGACTGTATGATGGTGTCCCTTTGTTGATTGGAACAAATGCTCATATGTTCGGAAGGCTGGCACAGTTGTGTTATGAAAAACAGGGTCAAAGACTAGTAGAGCTTTAAGAGTTCCGGCTTTAATTAAGAAGGCCTATGAGGCACGAGAGATGCTGAAAAACAGAACCAGAGGAACCGGTCGGAATTGTATGGAAGAAGGATCCTGAGTCTCTGATCCTGGCGCCAAATGCCCAGTGTACCTTACAGGGAGAGGTCCGTATCAGAAAGGATGTTAAGAATAAAATATTAATGTTGGATGCACCAGGCGATGGAAAATTGCCAGAGGGACTGCTGGTCAAGCCTAGTATTTTGCCCGCTAGAGCCCATGCTTATGCCAGAAGGGTAATGGTCCAAGTTCATAATGTGTCTGAAAGAGACATTCGAGTAAACAGAGGTTGCATCCTGGCTAATGTGCATTGTGCAGACACTGCAGTGCTACCAGCAGCAAGAGTTCAAGGAAGAATGACAGAGTAACGCCTGACTTGTTTGATTTGAGACTCCCGCTGCCAGCTGAATGGAAAGTGAGGATCAGTGAGAAGCTTGCCCGAGAGAGACCAGGTGTTTTCTATAAAGGAATGGGATGTAGGATGCGTGCAAGGAGCTGAGCACAATATCCGCCTGCATGACGAAAGACCATTTCATGGAGAGAGGTCTCGACGCCTGGCACCTGCTGACATAGATGATGTGAGACGGCATCTGCAAGAGATGTTAGCTGCTGGTGTAATACAAGAATCCAGAAGCCCTTATGCTTCCCCATTGTGGTAGTGAGGGAAAAGAATGGAACAGTAAGGATGTGTGTGGATTATAGCACCTTAAACGACAGACTATCCCTGATCGGTACACAATGCCCGCATTCAGAGATACTTTGGACTGCCCTAAGCGGGAGCAAGTGGTTCTCTGTGCTGGATCTCCGCGGTGGGTACTACCAGATCCCGATGGCCCCAGAGGACCGCGTGAGAAGACGGCTTTATCTGTCCGCTTGGCTTCTATGAATTCAGGAGGATGCCTCAAGGGATTTCAGGTGCCCCAGCCACTTTTCAACGATTGATGGAGCATGCAGTGGGGACATGAACTTACTAGAGTGCCTGGTATACCTAGATGATGTTATTGTGTTTGGCAGCTCACTGGAGGAACATGAGAGCAGATTATTTAAGGTATTGGACCGACTGGAGGACTTTTGGCCTAAACTGTCCATTGATAAGTGTCAATTCTTTCAAACATCAGTAAAGTATGTGGGACACATAGTATCCACCGAGGGAATAGAGACCGACCCAAGTAAAGTTGAGGTTTGACTACCTGGCCTGGCCACAGCCCAAAAATCTAAAAGAACTGCAAAGATTCCTGGATTCTGTGGTATATCGGCGCTCATCAAGGACTATTCAAGAGTGATCCGCCTTTACTTAACCTTACTCAGGGTATCCCCAACCCACAAAAATACCAAAAGTCAGCGTCCTCAAGACTGAAAGAGTGTATTTTCATCCGAGTGAAGTATTTGGGTCCGCTGGACTCCTGATTGTGAGACTGCTTTTCATGAGATCATATATCAACTTCACCCATGCTCCAGTGCTGGCCTATGCGATCCAAGAAAAACCTTACGCCCTGCACACTGATGCTAGCTTGCAAGGGTTGGGGGCTGTGTTGTACCAAGAGCACGAGAATGGCCTGAGACCAGTGGCCTTTTGCCAGTAGAAGCCTGACCCATCCAAAAGAACTATCCTGTACATAAGTTAGAGTTCCTAGCTTTGAAGTGGGCTATTGTTGACCAATTCCATGAGTACTTGTATGGGGCTAAAATACTAGTAAAACTGACAATAATCCTTTGACCTATGTGCAGACCTCAGCTAAGTTGGATGCCACTGGCCATAGGTGGCTTTCTGCATTATCTACATATGACTATGCTCTTGAATACCGAGGCAGGTCTGAACCACATAGATGCTGATGCTCTCTCCCGGAGGCCTGTTCCCCAGAATGATTGGGTCCGATTGGCAGAACCTGACATTCGGGCACTCTGCGGAAGTTTGACAGGGAGGAACAATGTCCACGGACGCAGTGGACTGCATGGTGATTGTTTGGGAGCTCTGAGAATTGCATACCTGCTGCTTATTGCCACTTTTCTGCAATAGACATTGGTGCACTGCCTCAGCTGGACAATGACAGTATTCGGCGGGCTCAATCCTGTGATCCCATGATCAAGCAGCTTTAGAAGCCCTCTATGCAGGAAAAGATGTCCAAATTACGCCCACTGATTTGAGAACTGCACTGTTATACAAAGAAGGTCCTAAGTTGAAACTGATCAATAAACTGTTATACAGAGAAACAGTAGACAGAGGGGGACAAGTAGACAAACAACAACTAGTGCTGCCCACTGCTTTTCGAGACTCAGTACTGAGGTCCTTGCACAACCACATGGGGTACCTTGGTATAGACAGAACACTTGACTTGGTGAGATCCAGATTCTATTGGCCTAAGATGGGGGCTGATGTGGAGCAACACATTCAAACTTGTAGTCGCTGCTTACAGAGGAAAGCTTTGCCCCAGAGGGCTGCCCCCCTTGTTAACATCACCACCAGTGCACCCATGGAGCTGGTCTGTATTGATTTTCTGAGTTTGGAGTCAGATCAAAGAAATATCAGTAATGTGCTGGTGGTCACTGACCATTTCACGAGATATGCCCAAGCTTTCCCCACCAAAGACCAGAAAGCATCCACTGTGGCCAAAGTACTTGTAGAAAACTTTTGTTCACTATGGGCTCCACAAAGAATCCATTCTGATCAAGGGAGAGACTTTGAGAGTCGTCTGATCAAAGAGATGCTTTCTCTGTGGGGAGTGTGAAAGTCCAGAACCACCTCTTACCACCCCCAGGAGGACCCACAGCCTGAACGCTTTCAACCGCACTTTGCTAGATATGCTAGGCACCCTGCACCCAAAGGACAAGCCTAGATGGAGCCAACAAATTAGCACCCTGGTACATGCTTATAACTGCACCAAAGTGATGCCACTGGATTCTCCCCTACCACCTGATGTTTGGAAGAGAAGCTCACTACCAGTAGATGTGTGTTTTGGGGTCTCTCCTGATGGGTTCAAGCTGACAACTATTTACAGTATGTGCAAAGTTAAAGGCCCAGCTAACTCATGCGTACTCAACTGGCTCAAACCATGGCTGCCAAAAGAAATCTGGCCAACAAAGAAAGGTATGATAAAAGGTGAAAGCACAGGAACTCCAGGAGGAGATCGGGTATTGCTAAGAAATCTGGGACTGCATGGCAAGCACAAGATTGCTGACAGATGGCACCATCTCCTCACATTGTAGTGGGCAAACTAGATGATCTGCCAGTGTACAAAGTAAGGCCTGAGAATAATTCAAAGATGTAAAACAATGCATAGAAATCATTTAGTGCCCATTGGACAAATCTTAATTGAGTCTGAGCCCCTAGAAGATGCCCGTCTGGACCAGTGACTAGAGCTGCTGCTAAGAAAAGATCAAGAAAGTCTGCACCTACAGAAGCAAAGTTAAAGTGTTCCCCTCCACAAGTCCCAGTTGAGCATGACTGTCAGTCCATATCGGAAGAAAGTGGAGTGACTTTGAATACTATCCTTCTTACGAACTGAGTCAATTGTTTGGGGCAATCCCTAGTCAATACTGGAGATGAAGCTGGGCCTTCTGGACTGTCTAAGCCCCCAGCTTCATCCCTGAGCCAATGCTCCCAGAAAGTGAAGTGCAAAGCATCAGATCAGATGAAATGGAATCATTGTGCATGGTTGAACTGTTTGAGCTTTCAGGGAGGAAAATGATAGATTGGGGCAGACTGGTGATACACCGAACAAGAAGAGTATTTGAGTGCCCTGACAGTCCACTGCCAGTGTCCAAAAGCTCTCCATGCGAGCCAAATGTTGTGGACTCAGAAACTGTAACTCCTGGAGCTGAAAGTGCCCCAAGTTCTAGCCTCTCTACCCCATGGAGACTCCCTGACAAGTGAGGACAATGCTGAAAACGAGGCTCAGAGTGCAGAGACTATAACAGTTCCCCTAGAAAGACTGGTCGAGCTGTAAAGCCTGTGGTGCACCTCAGTTATGATTCACTTGGGAGGCCTGTGGACTTGCCTCTCAATGTTGTCCATAAAGGAGTGTATGTGTCCCCGAGCTCATTGCCCAAACTGAGCGTCAGTGCTAACTCCAAGTTACTTGTGTTGCTTTCTAAGTATGGTGCCCTTGTCCCATCCAGCCCCAAGGTAACTGATAGGAAGGGCCCTCTCTTCAGGTTTCATGTACAAGAGGTAATAACTTGAGTTATGGTACAATGTGTATGTAATACTGTGTAAAGAGTGACGATGCAATGTTTCAGAAATGTGTTCTTGGTAAAATGATATATTGACTGATGATTACATGTGCGAGCCTAATGCAAATGTGTATGGTTACAGTTGAAACTTATGGGGGTACTTGCTTGACACGGACGTCAAGCTTTCCCAGGCCAGGAAGGGTGTAACCCCCCTGCAAATGGGGGTTCCCAAAAGACTTCCAGGAGCTTGCTTGAATGCTCCAAGCCTGAATGGTGTTTGGCATTTAAGCCATTTATCAGTGAGTGTTTTTAGAGCCTCTGGTACTGTCTCTTTAAGAGCTGTCTGCTTGCAGACATAATTAGTTTGTATGGGGACTGTGTGCGTCTCTGAGTACCACTCAAGCTGCTGCCAATTCACTTCATTTTGCAGTCACTAGGAGTGCAAAGGAACCTATCTGAAAGATGTAACTGTTTGCCAGAAATTATTTAGAGTAATAATGAAATTACAGTTTGTCTAACCTGCTTTTTTGCAGTCAGAACTGTGTCTGCTAGTTCCCATTCTAGTTTTGAACTGCTGAACTGGACCAATCAGTGTGGGTAAGCTAGCTCTAAAATGGTGCCTTGGACGAATCAGAACTTGGACTCATAATCTGAGCCAGCCACAAGAGGATTGTATAGGCAGTGACTTGGGAGATGTAGTTTAGACTTCAGTGCCTTTTTGGACCAACAGCAGCAGTCTATTGTGAGTGACAGCTAATCCAGTCAAGAACTGGGAGGAACTCAAAGAAGTGCCCAGTTTTGTCGGTTGGAGTTTCAGTTGAGCTTTGGCAGTGAAGAAGGAAGGAGCCCTGTGCTTTTCAGTGTGCAGTTTTAGTCAAAAACGTGTGTAAGGCCTAGAGTTCGGTCTGCAGCTTGTGTAACAGCTTGTTAGGACTGAATCCCTGTGAAAAGAATCAAAGGATCTCTGAAGAGTAGAAACCAGGCTCACCCTGTAGAAGACTGGAGGAATTGCTGAAAATCGCACTCTGTCTGTCAGGAACTGAATCTGCTGTGTGTTCTCCGGTATTGTGCAGTAATTGCGATCGGATACAGATGCAGCCTGCCTGGTATAGTGCTTTCTTTATATGGATGTGTGAAGAGGTTTGTGTACCTCAAGTGAGCCCTGCTGACATTGAAGGACCCTATCTTATTTGGAGGTCGTGAGTACTAATTCAGGGTCGCTCCTGTTGAATTGCCACATTAAATCCAAATAGAATTACTGTACTGCTGACTGTTTAATTCTCCTTTTCTCTGTGAAAGGGCCCCTACCAGCTGCCACGGTTTGGACTAGCCACTAGGGCTTGGGTACCCAGGGACAGTAACTGATAGGGATAGGCCTGTGCACAGAGCCATAGGTAGATTATTAGAGTGATAAGCTAATTAACCTGATTTCCCCCTGTCCTTGTTATATCCCCCTAAATAAATCAGAGCTGCTTGTTTCAGCAAAGTTATACTGCCTGAGGTATTTGTCTATGTTAAAGTACTGTACTGTGATTGTTGCACTGTATCTCATTTCACAGGAGGTCCCAGTGCCGGAACCAGACCTGGGGGTAAGTGTATACTGTGAAGGTAATTCTGATATATTGTGTGGGCCACTAGTGGGAAGAAAGGGGGGTTGCAGTGTCCCAGAGGGCTGTGACCAAGTTAGTTTAACTATTGCAAACCCTGACCTCTGGGTGGAGGCACCCGCCATTGGATCCAGGCCCCTCAACCTGTTAGTGGCAAATCAGGCAGGGGTAGTAGCCCCTGGGATAGCGCCATCTAGGGGTTACAAAGGTAAAAAGAAGAAAGGATAGGAAAAATACCAAGGGAGTGGGGGAGCGTGGATAAGTTTGAAGAGTGGGGCTGAGGGAAGGGAGAAAGAGAAAAAAGCCTAGAGGGTGAAGTACAGCTAGTGATGTTTATCAATTCTAATTACTGTAAGTTAATGCATTCTTTCTTTTTCTTCTTTGTTTTTTTTTCTACTTATTTTTTATCCACTCCTGCTGTCCCTTCCAATCACCACTCCTTCCGTCCTACAATGAGTGACGACCCCTACCTCTGCTGACCAGCTTGGTCTGGCCCTAAAGTGCCACACTGCCATTCGGGGCCCTTTGATGGCCTGGATTACCACCCGGGCAGGGCGAGGAGAGGATTCCTTCCCCACCTTCCCCCTGCGGCAGCTGCACATTGGGGTCTGCCTCTGGCCGGAGGGTGGTAAGGCCGGCTCCGGAGGACTTCATCGAGGTGACCAGAGGGCATTTTCCTCCAAGTAGTTCCCCCCTTAACCCCACCCTCTGAGACGCCAGCGCAGAGAGTCTGCATGCTGATGCACACTCCTCTCAAGTGCCTAACGACGTCCCCCCTCCCCGCCTGGTAGATGGAGCCAATTGTGCCCTTTCGAGAGTCGTGTGATCCACCGACCTCTCAGGACATCAGACGCCTCCACAAGCCCCTGAATCCCACCCCGAGGGAGGACAGCATCCATTGGGACACTCCATCCTCCCTCCCCCTACCAACTCCCGATGACCCAGGTCCGTTCCTGAACCCGGGTCGCAGGCGTAGTGCGAGGTGTGGCGTCCAGCGCCATCGGGCCGGCTTTTCTTCTTTGGCTTTGATTGCACTTTGGTTGCACTTTTGATCCAGAGAATGGACTTTCCTGGTTGAATGATCCTGAGCAATTAAAATTTTCTGATGAAAACATGTTCCCTTCAAGGAAGATGTTAGGCACTTCCTCCCTTCCCTGATCCCTCCACTTTCTGTTTTTCCATACCTGCCCACATCCTCCACCGCATCCCTCCCCACCACTCCCTGCCACCTTCACATCCATCCATCCTCCTGCCAACCCCTAAAAATCTACCCCTACCCCATTCCTTTCCCTATCCCTTCCCTTGCCTTTCCTACCTTTTCTCTTTACACTTAGTTTACAGTGTGCAGTGAATATATTTACAGTATTAATTATTAACTATGGAAGTCCATTTTGACTGTTGTGTGTGATAATTAATAATTAGTCTCTACTAATCATCTCTGGTGCATGCTGTCTCTGTCTATGTTTTGCTCCTGCCAAACTTTCACGCCCACCACGATCCCCACCCCAACCAGTATTAAATACACTCAAACTCCTCTCCCTATTACCCCCATGTTTCTCATTGGCTATAGCTACTCCTAAAACACTTAAAGAAAGTGAGTAAACTTGCATACTAACATAGAATGTGCCAGCAGAAACAGACCACCCAGTTTATCTAAGTCTGCTCGAGTGTGAAGCTAGCACCCCTAGTTTGCAGCTGCCCCACCCCTCCCTTTTTCATCCCACTGCCACCACCGCCTCCCCCCCCTCACTTTCCCTGTTCCCACCCTCACTCTCCCTGTTCCCTTCTCTTATGGGAGAACTGCTCACTACAACTTTTTTTTATCATTCTCTTCAGCTTAATTTCCACGATTTTCCTTCTTAAAAGCTCACTGCAACTTTTTTTATCGTTCTCTTCAGCTTCAGCTTCATCCCGGGAAATCGTGTCAGACAAACCTTCAGCAGGTTCTATGACTGGGTGACAGTGCCTTGGACCTGGGTAGACCAGTGGGCGTCCTCTTTCTAGACTTCAGCAAGGCATTTGACTCTGTTCCTCACATGGGCCTGTTGGATAAGCTGGGAGAAATGGGGGTGGGGAACCAGATAATCAGATGGATAGGCAATTGGCTCCAGGACCGGACCCAGAGGGTCGTAGTTGGTGGGATAGTCTCATCCCCATGGAGGGTCATTAGTGGGGTCCCACAGGGATCAGTCCTTGGGCCCCTCCTCTTCAATGCCTACGTCTCTGACATAAGGACAGGAATCAGGAGTGAGATGAGTCTCTTGTGGATGACTCAAAACTGGGGCGGTGGTGGATGGGGAGGAGGGAGGTTGGCCCTACAGGGGACCTGGAGGCTCTGGAAAGATGGTCTAGAAAGTGGAAGCTGAGGTTCAATGCAGGGAAATGCAAGTACTCCACTGGGGGCCAGAAACCCAGGCCAAGTGTACACCCTGGGGAAATGCTACAAGTCTCGATGGCTGAGAAGGACCTGGGGTGGTGGTGGATGTCAAGATGAACAACTTGAGACTTGTGAGGGCAGCAGCCAAGGCCAACAGGATGCTGGGATGCATCGCTAGGGGATCACCTCCAGAAGAGAGTGATACTCCTCTGTATAACTGCTTGGTGAGGCTGCACCTTGAGTACTGCGTGAGTTTTGAGGCCACACTTAAAGAGGGACATTACCCTCCTGGAGAGGGTCCAGAGGAGGGCAACCAAAATGATCTGGGGCTTGGGGGACAGGACCTATGAGGAGAGGCTCGAAGAGCTAAATATACACATTGGAAGAGAGAAGGGACCGCGGGACATGATAGAGGTCTTCAGGACATGAAGAGGGTAAATAGGGAGGAACAGTCAGGGTGCTCAAGGAAGGAGGAGGGGCCACTAGAGGGCATGGGTGGAAGCTGGAGGGGGGAAGATTCAGGGGAGAAAGGAGGAGGTGCTACTTCACTGAGAGGGTGGTGGAGCCATGGAATGCGCTGCCCTGGGGGCTGGTGGAGGCAGAGACAGTGGAGGGGTTCAAGAGGGGGTGGGACAGGTACAGGGGAAGGGTTCTGGAAGTAAAATCCAATGCAGCAAGAATATCTGGAACTGGGAAGGGAGAAGCCAGAGGAGGCGAGGGGGGCAGCAAGGTCAGCACCAGGGTGGAGGCTGACCAAACGAGCAGACACGAAAGACCATTAGGCCTATTCTGCTGGCATTTTAGTATGTTAGTATGTTAATTTCACAATTTTCCCCTCTTAAAGCTCACTGCATCTTTTTGTTGACCATTCTCTTCAACTTAATTTTCTCCTGTTAAAGGGAATCTGCTCATTGCAACTTTTGTTGAGCGTTCTCTTCAACTTAACTTACTTTTTTCTCTCCTCAAAACTTCCTCCTTACCAAGGGTCCTACTGACAAGCCTTAGGTCCTCCTGCCATCAATTAGGATGCAGAGACCTTGATCCCAGTACTACGCCGATTCACACAGTTCACCAGATCCCTCTGGTTGTTAACTGCCTAGTGGTGTTATCCTACACCACACATCCTCCCCTCCTCCCTGGTCTGATTTCTTCTACTTTCTGCATCACAATGTTCCTCTCACCAAAGACTACTCATTTCATGTCCTTCCTGGCACACCTGCAACTAGCATATATGATCTCAAATCCTGAATCTGTGCCACCCTCCACGTTAAGGTTATCACCACCCAGCACCCTTGACTTATTGCCCCTTGCTCACATGGGTCTTTCCCTCACCTTACATTATTAACCCTGGCCCAGTAAAATAAAACCATCCTCCTCCTGCAGCATTCCAGGAAAAATGGCAGAATTGGAATCCCTGGATACTGTATTACAAACCAGACATTCTCTGCATTACTGAATCATGGTTAAAACCATCCATACTATCTCACGAGGTCGCCCTTCCTGGCTATACCTACTACAGAAGGGACCTGGTCCCCAGAAAGGGGAAGGGGGCTTAATTTATGCTAGACATGGATTTATAGTCAATAAGTTAATTGACAAAGATCAACTCAGCTGCAGAGTACGTCTTTATCATAGTCACCTTTGGCTAAGTCAAGAATGTAACAGTAGGGTACATCTATCTACCCTTCGAATCAAGCATCCTCCTACGCTGAATTCCTATCTAGTGTGGACTCCCTCCCTAAGAAAGACACTATAATATGTGGTGACTTTAACTGAATTGGTTTGGGCCTCTTAGAACATAGTACCAAGCTGCCCTACTGGACGCTAAACTGGAGCAACTCCTAAGTAGATCCCACAAGACTGACTATGAAGTCAGGCAAGCACACTCCTAGACTGGGTACTAACTAATAATCCAAATTCTATTAAGGCCACTGGAATCCTCCCTGATGCACCAGTAACCATTCCCTGACTTTTGCATCTGGAAGAATAACTCTCTGCTCCGCCCAAAATCCATAAAACTTGGGACCTAACCAGCTTTGTTGCTGAAGCCTTCTGCTCAAGCCTTGCTGCAGCTGACTGGTCACCAATAACCTCCCTTCCTGAACATAAACCTAGCATTAGAATATCTTGTCAATACCTTCACTTCCATCTTTGACCACCATACTCCCCACAAACTCAAGAAGATCAAAAGGCACCCACCTCCTGGCACACACAGAAACTGAGGCCTTTTATGCGCTCTTGTGACAAAGCATGGCATGCCTTCAAAATCTCTAGACTCCACTCTGACTGGAACACCTACCGCCAGCTCTGCAATATTTGTAAATCTAAGATAGGCAAAACCAAAAGGCAGCATCTCCTATCACTACAGAAGCAACACCTCACCAACCCCAAATGTTTCTGGAAGGAAATCAACATGCGCCTAAAGGGCAATGAAAGGATCTTCCCCCAATCAATAACAGCAAAAGGCTCCACGCTGTCTTCACCCACGGAGATAGTGACAGGGCTGAACTACTTCTTTACAGACCTTGATGCCTACAAAACCAGCCTTCCTGTTAATTGTCCTGCGCCACCAGCTAGCCACCCGGAATTTCCACACCCACTCTTCCACTTAAAAACTACCTCCCGAAAATAGGTCTTTAAATTGCTAAGGGGAGTTAACCCTCACAGCTCACTAGGGTTTGACTCCCTACCACCCAAATTTCTTAAAATAGGTGCACCTGCACTTGCCTACCCGATCTCCTACCTAATCAATAGATATTTCCTCACGCAAACCATCCCAGACAAATGGAAAACCGCAGTTGTTGTCCCAGTACATAAAAGTGGTCAAACCAACCTTATCGAAAACTATAGACCCATATCTATCTTGTGTCCAATTGCTAAAATTCAAGAAAGAATGCTTCATAATCAACTATCACCCTACCTTGAACAGACCAATGCCCTCACTAGTAACCAGCATGGCTTTTGGAAATCGTATGGGACAGAAACTGCTCTCCTGAGGGTCACCACTAATATATTCCAGGCTATGGACCAGGGTAAAGCTACTGGTGCAGTCTTTGTCAACCTAATGAAGGCATTAAGCCTAGTCAGCCACTCACTTCTCATCTGTAAGCTTCACCACCTTGGTTTTGACAAAAACTTTCTCTCTTGGGTCTCTAACTACTTAGAGCATAGGTTTAAATGTGTCAAATGGGCCGATACCATCTCAACCTTATCTCCTGTCACCGACGGGGTTCCCCAGGGATCAATCCTAGGACCTGTCCCAGTCTCAATATTCATTAATGACCTTCCTCTGAATTGTGGAGGGGCATCGGTTCAGCTATATGCGAATTATGTAATCTTATATAGATCCTCCTGTGACATCTCAAGTAGTAACTCTGACCTAACAAATGGCTTCAGACTCTAGAAACATGTTTTAAAAATAATCTGCTAGTTCTGAACACAAAAAGACTAAATCCATGTTGTTCCACCATACCTGCTTTGACACAACCTCCACAGCCCCCGGATATCAAACTGCACTAACATTCAATTCGAAATGTTACCTCCTTTGAATATCTGGGTGTAGTATGACAAGCATCCATCCTTGATGAGCACATAACCTGTGTCACTAAGGCTACTAATCAGAAACGAGGCTCTCCTATCGCACTGCTCCCTACCTTTCAAACAGTGCAAGAAGCACTATTGCTTCTGCCACCCTTCTCCCAGGCCTCTTCTATGGTGCTCTATAATCCACTCCTCTAAGACTATACTCTGAACAAACTCAAATGGCCTATCACAGAATTGCCCGATTTGCTATTAAAGCAAGCTCACGCCCATCACTGTGATGTGCTGAACAATTTGATTGGCCCTTTTCATGGCCAGACTTAACCTCCCAGTATATTGCGCCACCTTCAAGCTAATACACCCAACCTCCTCCAAATATATCTAACTCTACAAACCCTGAGACCCTTCCCACAAACACTCAGGTCCTCATACCTCTCGATGCTGGGTCTGCCCAAGACTCGCCTAGCTGTTGGAAGAAGATCCTTCTCCTTTGCAGCACCACAAACGTGGAATGACCTCCCACACTCACTACTGTCATGCAAGACCATTACTTTCTCCGAAAGACAATATAGGGAAACATTTTACAAGCCTCCTGTCTGTAATGGGAACTGTATCTAATCTTCTCTAAACTTTTCTACCTGCTTGCCTATAATCTCCTGGTGTGTATGATCAGTGTCTAGGGCTATGAGTCTGTACACAGCCAATTATCTGTACTGCACTTATGCTAATTGACTCTACTATGGTTATATTGTATGCTCATATCAACCTTACTGTTTGTTCACCTATGTTACAACTGACATCTGTAATTTGTACTGTCTCCCAATGAATGGGATGGCTAGTCTAGTCCATGAATGTATGTCACGGTTCTAATGATATTTGTACATAATGATCCGTAGTCTGTACTGTTTTCTTATGCTTGGAACATTTGGTCTCCTGGGTCACCCCTGAAAAGGGACTTGACTGTCTCAGAGGGCCCACCGCCATCAAAATTTAAATAAATAAAATTAATTAATTTTGTTCTGTGATTGTTTTGTGATTGGAGGCAGTATATTGTAGTGGTTAAGGGCACTGAGCTGCAAACTTGGAGGATCTGGGTTTGAACTGAATAGCCCTCACATACATTGTGTGACCCTGAGCAAGCCACTTAACTTCCTTTGTGCCCCAGGTCACACTCTGGAAACAAGCTTTGGCTTAGTGTGCATTTCCTGATTGAACAATTGTATGTATGTATATATGTATGTTTTGTTCATGTGCTTCCCTGGACCAGATGTTGTGTGATCCTGCAACCTGCTTAGCTGCTGTTGTTGTAATTTCTCTCTCAGCTGAGGCTATCCCTGTGCCAGTGGGAGCTGGACATAGCCCAGGGATACACTCTGCGTCTAGGGGTAAGGTGACATGCAGGCAGAAGGGTCCCCTGCAGTATCAGAAAACATATTCTATACACCTCTTCACTCCATTGTACTATAAACATCTCTCCTCTTTGTCAGATGAAGAAATGGCCACATGCTTTACAATACTTAAGCAGTAATCCTAATTGCTGAACAGTCACCGTATTTACAGTTATTTCCCAGGGACACTGTCCCTACATGCACTCTTGGTTGGCAATGTACAGACAGGTTCGACCCTGACTCGAATCAAGTCAAAACGTAGGGTCCCTACATATAGGGTGTACCTCTCTATCACATCCAGGGCCCCACAGCCCCAAAGCCCTTTCTTATTCCTTGAATCCACTAGTGGGTGGGGTTATACTTCAGAACACAGCTTTTCCACTTTGCACTGAATTCATCAGAACTTCCACTTTACTTTCACGCCATTTCACACAACACATTGTGACACCATAGCATCTAAGCAACTGGTGTGCAGGAGGTAGCGTGAGGTAGGGACTTCATCCCTCAGGGCCCCAGCCGATGGCCACCCTGGTTCTGAGTGCCTCATATAAAGCAGTTCCTCCTCTCACCAGAAAGGGTGTTAAGCCCTACATGGCAGCATGTACTCCAGTCTACCCTTAGGCAGCGGTTGGCTAGTACCCCAATCCCTTTGCCTCATGCATCATCTCTGATGTCCACCCTGACATGGGATTCTCTTTATAAACAGTAGCTACATCTACCTTGGTCAGCACCTTGACCCATTTCACCAGGTTTCTCACCATCTTCCTCATAGCCAGCAGCATCTCTCGGGTGTGGGCCGGGCGATCACTCCCTCAAAACAATGAATGCCCATCTTTGGTGGGGCCCGCTGTAGGCCATAAGGCCACCAGGAGCATCCCTTGTGTAGCAGCCCCTTGAGAAATCTGTCTCCCTTACTCTCTCCTCAGAATTAATGGCGAGCTACACTGAATGCCTGCCGACTCCAAAACCACTGGATTCACTGTGGCTGTCTTGATGACAATCCCTGGAGGCTACAAGGTGGCTGGACAGCGAGATATGTTCTTCTCATACACTGGCTCCATAGACAGCTGCTGCTGTGAGGGGCCCTTCCCTCCTCGGGCAGCCAGGCATGCAACCTGAGTCAAGATTGCTCCAGAGGCACACCTGGAACCCTCCTGGCAATCTTCCATCTTGACACCAACTCCCTGGCACACACTGGAATTCTAAGCTTCTAAGCTCCACCCTCTGGCTGTGAAAGGCTCTGCCAGTCAGTAGGCTCCGTAATCTGGCATTCTAGTAAACATCCCCTCTCCCCCCCTGCTGGCAGGAAGGGGTTATTACATATGAATTTGTATTCCTGTTTATCAATCATATTATATTTTGGATTGCACTTTGAAATACAGTATTGGTAACATGGGTAGTTCTTGTGCATCCATAGGATGTATTAATTAGTTAAATTAATTAATTAGCTAATAGCAGTGGTTAATATTGGATAGCATGCATGCTATATGTATTGCATTTTTGTAGCCATTTTGTGCTCTTTTAAATGCCCATTATAAAATAGGTGTATGAACTTGAAATCCCAGCCACCTGACAAAGAATCATGAGAGTTTTAAAGTGCTGGGATGCTCACATGTTCCCCCCACCACGGCTTTGGTTTAATGAACAAACTGATTGCTCCCTGCCTGCTTTTTGGTGCATCACTTCTTTGTGCTTTGGTTAATAGGACATTCACATTTAAATCTATAGCCTCGTACCCTGGTTATGTGTAAAAAATGCTATAATCTGTACACCAGCCCAAAGACAACACGCTCATTCAAGGCCAGATATGTTTCAGATGACCTTAAAACAGCAATAAAAGGATGATGTGCTAAAACAATTATCAGTGTATTTCCGTCTTGCCTTTGATTTCTGCAGGCAGGACAACTGATTTGTAATACTTGTAACTGCTTTGATAGTTCTCATTGAGAGGCCTTGTTTCTGAAGAATCTGATTTTCTGCATCATCGCTCAGCATTCCTTAGAAAGGAATGCCATTCAGTTTCCTAAGGAACTCTCGAACATAGAAACTGGGGTGGGGAGCTTGGGAGCATGACATGTATGATTTCAAATGAGAGCTAGTCTGACTTCCCATCTCAAGGGACACAGAAAAGGTGGAACTGGAGAGCTGGGCACAGGAAGCTGCACTGTTGGAATTACAGGGGGGCTTGCCAGGGCACAGCCCTCCCAGCTCTGAGGTGAGCCGCGATAGCTCACGCATTACTTCCATTGACTCATAATGGGAAAGGGGGCTCAATTTAAAAATATGACCCTTATAGGGCCCCCAGCTCCCAGCCCCAAAGCTCATAAAGTTTAACTCCAACACTAGGAAGCTGTTCGTCGGAAGTGAGTGTGGTTGCATCATCAATATCATCAAGAGGTCGGTAGGTTGAGTTCAGGAGTGTGCTAAACGCATGGGGGCAACTTAGCATAGAGGTTAAAGTCACATGCTGTGAATGGCTTGTTACATCCAGCAGACCTGGTTTGATTCTGGAAGCCTAATTTTCTTTTTTTTTTTTTTTTGCCTCCGCACCCCCCACACACACAAGTTGCATCTCCTCAAAGTTGTAATAGTAAATCCCCCTCGACTCCCCGAGTTACATCTACCCTGGAGTTAGAATAATAAACCCCACCAAGTTGCATCAGCCCTGACAGTAAATCACCCCCCCTTGCGCTGTCCTTAGTTTGTGCTGAGGACTAGTTATTTCAGATGCCGGAGTAAATTTCCAGGTTAGACATTGTGCCTAGTTCTCCAGCTCTGTGATGTCCAATGCCAAACTTTCTGGTGTGAACTTTCCGGTGCTGGACTTTCCAGTCCCATCTCTTCCTACACTCCACCTCAAGTGGTTAAAGAGAAATCTGTTTTAAGTGAATCAGAATCCACTCATTTTCAGCTACAGTATATTGAATTTTTTTTTGCTTAGATGTATGCCCTGTACTGCTGGCCCCATCATGTCAGCCTTCTCCACTTTAGTCACCCACCATCCGCAGGACTTACCCCTTGACACCCCCATAACATACCTCTAATGGTGGACATTGGGGAGTTTCCCTTTGCCCCCCCAAGCAGGATCTGGTTTCTGTGCCTGGTTGGTGGTGCCAACCCTGTGGGTGGGCCAGCTTTCATGCCACATAGCAGGACATCTTTTTCTGTATTTTTCCTTCCTTCCATCGCCTGCAATAACATGCATATCATGTAGACTTCCCGCTGCCCTACTCAGCTTTCCAGCTGCCCTGACACGTAGTCTTCATAAGGTGTCAGGCATGTTGCAGGAAGCGATGGCCACCCTCCATGGGAGAAGAGAGAGATGTTCTCCAGATGCTTGATCCTCTTCCCCCACTGCCGGACAATGATGACTCAAATTCGTCCCCGAACCTGGGTCGTCAGCATGGCTGGTAGTACACACTACAGTGCCACCAAAGTTGTCTAACTCATCATCAGGCATGCATTTCAACAGAGTACTGCAAAACTGGTGATTTTTCCATTAAATAAATTTCATGGCTGGTGCTAATGGCATTAATTAGTGCCTTTTTAATTTCATACTAAATGTTATGCACCTAATACAGTTTAACGTGCAATCCACAATTTGTGTAATTTAGCAGCAGTTATTTCCTTGAAGTCGGCACTTAACACAGCTACAGTCAAGATTTCTTTTGCACAAATATTTCCCATTTTACTATGCTTAAAGACATTTTGCAGATACATAGAATTTGACAGCAGAAGAATACCCAGTGGCCTATATAGTCTGCCTGTATGCCTATTTGAAGCCATGCCTAGCCTACACCAGGCAGGCACTATTAACCGATCGCCCTAGTGGTTTTTCAACACCCCCTTCCCTGGAATATCCCCTCCCTGGTTTGTCTCTCTCACCTGTTTGAATCCAGTCATGAACTTTGCATGGACCTTCTCATTAGGCAATCTGTTCCACTTGTCCACTACCCTTCTATAAAGAAGAACTTCTTTACATCCTCACGGAACCTGGCTAACCTATCTCTGATACTACATCTCATTTTCTAAAGGGTGCTGCTTCTTTCTACGACAGCTTGCTATCACTCAGTCCCATTGGTAATTTGATTTTACCTGCTTCAGAGCCCTCCACCTCCAAATTCCATTATATCCTTCTGAACAGCACCACCTAGTGGTCAAAACAAAGCAAAACAGAACTATTTTCTAAATGTATACATACACATAGTTTTTAAATTTTAAATACATAAAAATTGGTCCATCGATGATAGTAATAATACACTTCAGGGTGTGATATGTCATGGAATAGCATCACTTCTCAGGTGCATGAGACACCTAGTCTTCAGTCTCATGCCTCACAACCCATAATATAAACAACATTCACATTATTATTAAGTAAATATGTTAAGGGCCTCAAGCCCTGGAAAGGTATTCTGTGAAAAAGTTTCAATTAACTCAGTACAATTTTCTTCTCTTTTTCCAGCTCTGTTTATGCCCCCCTGCCCCCATTCTCGGGAGCCTCAGACCTCTCTCAGGCATGAACACTAGACCCTGCTTTCTCCCACTCTACTGAGGTCATCTGACCAGACCTCCATCCTGGGAAGTGCTCTCCACCTCCCAAACTGACCTGATCAACCCCGGCTCTGAGTCTCCAGAGGTGGGACTGGCATCCTCAGTGCTCTATCTACAATATAGTAGGCAGCTGGAGTGAGGGTAGAGCCAGAGACCAGTCAGAAGGATCTGACATTGAGTGTGGTGCTGTCCGTGGGTCCCGCCTTCGCCTGTCTGGGTGCCAGAGTTTTTCCACTTTTTCTTCCCTGAGGTGTGGCCATGCAATGGCACCCAGCACATGGCAGGCATGCTCCCGCACCCTGAACCCAGGATGTCCTGCCACACCTCCCCTGACTACGTGTCTTCTTGGCTGTGGTGCTCCCAGTCTCCACTGGGGGCCACTGGACCACTGGATTCCACAACCCACCGTCCTCTGGAGAGGAGAGCAGTCTTCAAGATGCTCAACCCTCTCCAGCCCCGACTGACTCCTGGCAACCTGTGTCCGCTCCCAAACATGGGCTGCTGGAGTGACATGGGGAAAAGTGGATGCCTCAGCCCACAGTGCCAACTGGCCAACCCCAGTAGAATTTTCTTAAAGGATAGAAACCTGAATTTCCCTGGGATGCTGCCCAGTTTACCTTGCCCACCTCTTTCCTAGCTGGTGCCACAACTCCCTGCGCCTGCCCTTCAAACAGATTCATATGTAGCCTCAAAGCTTAAAATGTGCAACCTCACTGGCTCCTTTTCATTGAGTGGAAAGGCAATTACTCAGCATGGTGCAACTTCAGTTAACTTCTCGAGCCCCAGATGACTGTAGCAGAGGCTGGCAGGAGGGTGAAAGAGCATCTCCACAGATGCTCTTCTCCTGGGGGGAGCACTTGGTGTGCACCACTTCTAGAGCGGCTCCTTGTGGCTGCCTGGTGGAGCAGCCCTTGGTGGCATTGGTGACCACTAGCTGCACTGCAGCCAGGATGCCACAATGTGCCTGCCCCTGTGGGAGGAGATGAAGGGAGGGGCATTAAAAGCAGAAAGCTACACTTGTTCTGATAAACCTGATGGCAGCCCTCGAGTCCCCCCATGCCATTCAACACCTCAGTAAGCTAACCCCATCCCCAGCTGTTGTCCCGCCATCCCAATGTTCTTCCTTCCCTGTTGCAGCAGTGTGTCACCTGGCAGGATAAGCCAGAAAACAAGGGATGAGGGAGAAACCATGGAGGCTGGAGGTGGAGGCTTCAAAGGTTACAGGTGACTTTAGCTGACAGTGGGGCTGTTGAGATCCCTGAAGAAGAAGAGAGCCTGAGGGACCAGAGGGGAGCTAGAGGGGCCTGGGTGGAGAGGAGAGGGGAGCCTGCAGGCCCAGGAGGAGAGAGGAGCCAGAGGGGCCCAGGAGGAGAGGGAAGCCTGAGGAGCTCAGGAAGAGATGGGAGCCTGAGGTGCCTGGGAGGGGAGGGAGTCTAAGGGGCATGGGAGGAGAGGGGAGCCACAGAGGTCCGGGAGGAGGGTAGACTTGAGGGGTCCAGGAAGAAAGAGGAGCCTGAGGACTGGGGAGAAGAGGGGAGCCTAAGGGTCTGGGAGGAGAGGGGAGCTTGAGGGCCTGGAAGGAGAGGGGAGACTGAGGGTCCTGAGAGGGATTCTGAGTGGCACGGTAGGAGAGGGGAGTCTGAGGGGCCTGGGAGAAAAGGGAGCCTGAGGAGCCTGGGAAGAGAGGGGTGACAGAAGGGCCCAGCAGGTGAGGGGAGCCTAAAGGACCTGGGAGAGAGGGAGCTGAGGGGCATGGGAGGAGAGGGAGCCTGAGGGGCCTGGGAAGAGAGGGGAGACTATGGGACCTGAAGGAGAGGGGAGCCTGAGAGGCCTTAGAGAAAGTGAAGAGCTAGAGGGGCTTGGGAGGAGAGGGGAGCCTGAGGGGCCTGGGAGGGAGGGGAGGAAAGCCTGAGGGGCCTTGGGAAGAGAGGGGAGCAATAGGGGCCTGGGAGAGGAAGGGAGCCTGGGGGCCTGGGAGGGAGTCATTGGGGGCTGGCTGGGGGAATTGAGCATCCAGGAAGATGCCCTCTTTTCAGGAGGGAGGTTCAGTCCTCCACTACCAATACCGCCACTGTGGTGATCACAGGTGGTAGTGCAGTTGCAGGAACGAGAGAAGGGGGCATCACTGACATTGGCATGTAGACAGAGGGGTTGGGAGGAAAGCCAGGGAAAACATGGCCCTAGCACAAATGGAGGATGGACCCCATATATCTGGGCCCCAGCCTCCCCAGCACAGCACCATCTGACACAACCAGACATTTGAGGGTACATTCCCTCCGCCGACACCACCTGGGGTACAAACAAGGCTCCATGGAGGTAGGTGGCCATGACTGGGGAGGCAGGGGGTATGGGAGGTGTCTGGTGGTCCTGGGGAGGGAGGGGTTGCTTGGCATAAACAGCAAGTTAAAGAAAAGATTTTTAGCATCTGCACAATGAGATAAACCTTTTCAGAAAGAGTTCACTGCTTAACTTTGCTCCTATAAGTAGTCCTTAGCCTGATGTTTACCCTCCCTCCAAATTGTCCCCTCCCCAGTCTCTGGGCCTCTCTGGCTCCCCAGTTAGCAGCTAGGTGTCCCATATCCACTGCTGCTGTTAAATTCCACTTTGTAATTTTGACTTTGTTATATTTTGTTAAATACGGCCATATTTGTTTTGTTGGTATAATGCAACTACCACCCACCCTGTTTCTTCTGTAACTCCCCCATCTCACTGAGAAACAAGGATCAGCTCAGTGGGTTTTTCTAGTGGTTGATGCTAACAGAGAAGAAAGCACTAACTGAGGCTTATTGACATGAGTGCTTAATTCAAATTATAGACATTCATGTGGTCCCTGGCCCAAATGTGGGATTGTATATTCATAGATTCATAGAGTGATACAGGCTCAGGAGGCAAAATGCCCTTGGAGAGCTCGCCACCAGCTTGGTGGAATGATTCTATTGAAGATATGATATTTTTTTACTTCTCATATAATTATCTAACTGATTTTTGAAAGATTCCTTATTATCGCTCTCTACAATCTCCCTTGGTAAAGCATTCCATTGAGTCACTATTTGAGTAAATCATTTGCTTCTTTTATGAGTATTACAGTTCACCCCTCTAGGTTTGCAGCTATGTGTCCGTGTACGGGTCTGGGAGTTATTCTTTATTAGACCCAGAGTTTCAAAGAGAAACAAGACTCTGGTTGCTTTGTGTATCAAGCATAAATCCCCTCGTAGTTGTCTATATTCTAGAGAAAAAAGGCCCGCTGCTTGAAGTCTTGATTTGTATTCTAGGGATCTCAAATCACTAATCTGTTTAGTTACTTTCCTTTGGACCCCCTCCACTGTTTTTTTTCCTTTTGTGATTGGAGCACAAAAGGAAGAACAAAACTCAAGTTGGGTTCTAACCCTACTGGTGTAAAATGGTAAAATCACTTTTGGATCTCTGCTTTTAATATGTTTAAGAATGCATTCAATAATTTTATGACATTTTTTGACTCTAACCAAAGTATGATTGTCAAAAGTTAATTTATTATCAACAAGAACTCCTAGATCTTTCTCATTAGTTGTTACAGCAAGTAGCTGTAGCTGCAGTTGCCCTCAGCCTGTATGTGTAGGATTTACAGCACCAAGAACAAATGTTTCAGTCTAGAGGCAGGAAGTGGTGAAGAGAAGAGTTCTCAGCTTGTAGGCTTAGACCTGTGTGACCCGTTTTTAGGTGTCGGAAGTGATAGCGTCCCTTTCACCTGTTGTCATCATGAGTAGTCTTGTGCAGATTTTTAAGAACACTGTTATGTTTAGTCAGTGTGAGTTGGCTGTGGTGAGGCCAGAGTAGTGACATGTTGCACAGAATGTAGCACCAGCTGAATAATTTTCTAGTTAGACTACCCACCCCACAAATACACACAGATTTGTATATCCATAATGCTTTGTGCTGGCTTTGAGGATTTTGACTGTATTTCTTTACAGGACCCAAGCAAATCTGATTCAGGACCAGCAGGGCAGGTCTTACAAGGAATGCCTCAAGGCCCTGAATATGCTCACTGCAGACCAGATGGGAGAGGAGAGAGATGACAGAGTCCTTCAAGTTCCTGAAAGGAATAAACAAGGTGAACTGCGGGAAATGTTTATGCGCAGTAATTGAAGTCTCGGCACAAGTGGAAACTGTAAGGAGAAAGGTTTCGAGAAGGATAGGAGAAAGTATTATTTTACACAAAGGGGGGGTGGAACCGTGGACCAGTCTACCAGCTGAGGCAGTGGACACCAAAACCATTAATGGTTTCAAGAATGGTTAGGACAGAATGAAGGGTATAATGGTTACTCAGGGTGACAGTAACAGGAAGGTGAATGGGGGTGGATAGGAAGGGCTAGAACCCAATACAGATAGTAGGTCCCAGGGCTGAATATAGAACCATGGACAGACTGGATGGGCCATTGGTCTTTTTCTGTCGTCTTTGTCTATGTTTCTCTGTTTCTAAACTGGAAAGTATCTGCCACCTTGTATCATGTATACATCCTGCATACTGTTCTTCTTTTTGAGCAGCATGTAAATCATGCTGTTGCTTTCAACTCACGACAACAAGTAAAAGAGAGAAGTTCACATGCACCTGCTCTAACCCACTTGAAGTGTCTGTAAGTGTCCATCCTTATCAGCGTCGCCTTGTAATGAGAAGGCAGTGACAGCATTTTGGGAGCGGTTCTCATAAAAGTCTGACCCTTGATTCCTAGATAATAATTGTAATTACAGGCTGTAAATATTGTGCCAGCACCACATTTCACCCCTTGTTTTAAGCTGAAAATGTGAATTCTTGTCGATATTGTGCATTTTAGGAAGATTAATGTTACCTTTACTGGCCATGCCCTGTCTGTGGTGTGGCCTGAATTGTGATATGGTCTTTGGCAGATCTCAGTACCATTGATGCTTTCTTAAAGTATGTGCACGCCAGCAACAAAAATAATGACCTATACTTTATGTTCTTGTTTAGTTCACCTCTTATCTCCTAGCTTGCAAGATACCATTTTCCCCATTTTAAGCTTGCTTTAGCACTTTTTTACATCTAAAATAATAAAAGGCTCATTATTTTTATGATGGCTCAGCCCAAGTTTTCTCAGTAATCTCAGTTGTTTTTCTACACCCGAGATCAGTGTCTGCTGCATGCTAGTTTAATTCAGTGATGAGAAAAGCAATAATAAATGATGGGATTTCAAAAATAGCTGTGAATACTAATTAAAACCTGTGGATCATCACATTAAAAGGGATACCCTTGTTAATATTGCTCATGCTGTTTGTTTGCTGTGATCCCACATTGTTAGCTTGTCTTAATTACTGTTTACATGTAATTGCCTTTACTGTTTCTTCCTATGTGTATTGTAGCCTGTATAGGTAACTATTCTGGCTGGACTTTAATTGACTGCTGCTATATTCACTGGGACTCCCATGAAAATGAGGTGCTTTGTCACAGAGGGTTATTCCAGATGTAGTAATTTAACATAAATAAATAAAGGTGTAACCCCTTGTTACCTGGGGTTACTAGAATCCCAGTAAGACCTAGTGGCAGGCAGGAAGGCAGCTTGTGAAACTCCAGTTAAATGGATTTCACACTGTCTCACTCTGTTCTCAGTCTCAGCTGAGACTAAGGGATGACATCACCATAGAACTATCGCAGCTGCATGAGCCACAATGGAATCTGCAGAAGGGAGTTAGAGTAGAATGTTGGGAGGTTTGAACAGTCAGTCTGTGTTCAGTTGGAGTTTGGAGATTGTTGTGAGAGGAGCACAGCAGCTCTGTGCTCAGGCTCTTGGAGCCTTAGCCCTGAAATAGGGCTACAGTTAGGGAAAGATGTGTGTTTCTACCTAAAGAGAGATGCAGTAAGCTATTTTTAAAGTGATGGAGACCACTGATATGGGTCTCTGTGCCCCATCCCTCAGGGGATGGGGTAGAAAGATTTGTCTGCTATTCCAGGGGCAACCCCTTGGCTACTGCTGGAGAAAGAAGCTGCCTTATTTTGTCCACATGTGTGGGGTACAAGAAGATTTCGTGATTCGCCTGTGGGGCACCTGCAACCAAAGGATGAGTTCTGCTCTTACTAAAGGCCCATGTTTCATCCTGAACTGTGTTAAAGTGGGGATTGGACTGCTGAAGTAGTGGGAGGCCTAGAGAATAATAGGCTTAGCCAGAAGTAAATGTATGTTCAAGTCCAGCACATAGGGGAAGTCATGACATGTACAGGGGATGTGACATACATCTACCCAGTAATCTACATTGCCAAGCTTTCAAAAGAGTTGTTTAGTTTCCAGAGAAATGGACGGGTATGGATTGTGGGAGCTGGAGGTGGGAGCCACCCCATCTTTAGTAACCAGGTCCACCTCTACGGATTTGCTCTGTGGATTTCTACATTGTCTCATGCACTTGGCCAGTGATGAGGGATGTACCCAGATGTAGGATGGAAGGAAAATTCCCTCTGGGAGTCGAAGGCTCTAATGTGGTTTGGGGAGCCACCAACAGGAAAACTGGTTCATTCCCATAATGGACTATGGATCAAATGGCTGGCGGGGGAGATGGGCCATGGGGAAAACCCAAGTAGTGTACAAGTCGTGCCGTGTACCCAAAGTTGCATGCAAGTCTGGGCTGTGTGCCTGGTGGGTTCAGAGCCTGAGGGCTGAAAGGTGAAGAAGTGTTCTGTTGTCTCTAATCTGCATTACCAGGAATGTAGCCCCATGGTGGTCCATCTATGCTTTGTTTGTTCAGTTTGGATGTGAATAAAAGCCACACTGTAGAATCCCATTCCTGGTTCTGTACATTACGGTTATTGCTTCCTGTGTTCGGATTTACTTGGGTGCCCCTGTGCAGAGTAGCTAAACCTAGGCCTCCCTGTGCTGAGTAACTTAGTCCTCCCTGAATCCAGTCCCCACCAGGTACTGCTGTCAGCTTCAACAGCATGCCACCTGTCATTTGCAAAAAGGCAGGAGTCCGGGGGTTACAAAAGTAATAAATAATTTGAAATATAAAACAAAGTGTTGGAGCAAACTCAAAATGGGAAAATGCCTGGGTATCTTGCAAGACTGGATACAAGGGACAATCTCGAATAGAATTAAAACATATCCGTCAAAATTGTCACCGTTAACATGCAATGCAGCATTGACTACTGGTAGTGTCTGGACTAAAGAACAGAATATAATTTATATTTATGTAGTACTGTTCAGGCACTGAATCTCAGAGTGTTCTACAAGTAATTTATTTACACAGGATAACAGAGCTGAGAAGCTACATCTGGTTTGCAGTGGGGTCTTGCTTTGCATAGGACAGCTTGACGCCTAAGTACTGTTGGCATTTTGTTTCAGCGCTGCTATAGAGAATGGTCAGAGTGCAGTGTTGCTGCAGGTACCTGGAAGCCCAGGGGCTTACCCTTTTCCTGATTCATGAGCTCCAAGTAGCCCAGAGTTTAAGCGGTGAAAGCTACCTAACAGGTTACCCATCTGGGGGTCTGGGTCTCCCGTCTGTATGTCCGTGAAATGTTCAAACAAGGGGTGTACAGCAGAGCTGGTGTAAGTATCTGTTCCAGACTTAGAGTATGAGACCACTGTGAAATTAAGGTACTGCTGTGTGACATGAAACCCCTCTGGGTCCTGACTGGTGAAAGGAAAAAGAGGTGTAAGCAATTATTTGGGTCAGGATGAGAGGAAGCCCCACACAGCACCCTATAATTGAGGGTCATCCCTTCCTTGAGTCCTTCCCGAGTGCAGGTCCTCTCACGAGACAGGGCAGATACTCCCTACTATGCAGGGGATGTGAGTACCTGTGATGACATGCCAGAGAAGCAGATGCCTGTCTAAGTGTACTTGACAGGGTCAGCTTGCTGAGGTTCCAGTTCCAGGAATATGGTAGATTTCAGAGAAAGTGATGAACCGTATTAGAGGAATCTCACCCAGAATAATTTATTCAAAGGCTATGCCTGCATTTAAATGGGTGGGAGCAACCAGCCATGCCCCCTGTCAGAGCTATTTAAATCAGCTCCTCCAGCCTCACTCAGAAGCACTGTTTCTTTGCTCCACCATCGTCCCCTCCTCTTCCAGCAGTGCCTCTCACCTCGGGTTCCTTCCAAGGTACCTTTAGCCTAAAGGAATTATGTTCCTGCAGCATGTCTAGGGTGGAACCTCCTCAAGAGGGTTAATTTGCCTTCATGGTACCCCGACAGGGTGATAGTTCCCATGGGACAGAGAGTGTCAATGGCCTAAGTATTCACCTATGATAGTCAACACTACGTTCATCCAAATACCTTCAGACTATCAACAATGTTGCACAAGCGTAACGCCTCGCTAAGTTCCATAAGCCCATTGAAATACTCTTAATAGACCAAGCACCTTACTGGAACATATATCTTGGAGCTGACTAATCCAGTATTGAGGCGCGAGACACAGAGGATATTCAGCGTATTAGGCCCAGAACACCTCACTCCTTGTTGCACCCAAGCTTTTATAAGGTTCTGTGCCAGTAGCTCAGGAGTTACGAACATATACTTGCAGTTTCAATCATCTGTACAGTAAGTGGGGTAGGGAAGGCCTCTGAGAGAGGGTATCTGAACTTATTTTGTATAACTCATATGACAGAAAAGCCTGCATGTGGAGGGGGCCCCAGTAGGGGCCACAGGACGTTTGACTTGTAAAAGCCTCATGTTGTATTCACATAAAACATCCAATAACCATGCTCGAGACATGTCTGGTAAGGGGGAAGCCCATATGCCTAACTGAATAAAGTGTCTCCCCTACAGGAGGAAGTTGTCTCATGAGAAAGCCTCAATAATGGCAAGAGTGATGCCTTATTGCTCTAATGGTTGCCTAAGTTTACCTGGTAGGTGGAGGTAACAGATTTCCTGGGCGGGCTTCCATGTATGGTCCCCAAATTTGCATGTACCACTCTATTTACCCGCTGCCACATGGGCTATTTTATCTTACCTAGTCGTGAAGGCAATTAAGTTTTTTCATTCCTGGGTAGCTGGCAGCTCTGAGTCCCTCCAGTGTCACAGTAGGATTCGCTTAGCCATTCCCAGGTCATGGTTTATCCAGTGCTACTGGGGGGATGACAGACAATTGCCTTCAGGAGGTAGTCCCTGCAATGCTAAGTAGGGATCACGAATTTGCAGAATCTGAACCAACTCCCCACAAAGGGCCCACACATTTTGTGGGGAGACGCACCTCCAGTACTCACTTGTGGGAGTGATACCCATCTGGTGTGCCCTGTGTAGGATTTTATACTACAGTGTTTTGCCTTGCAGTTCCCTATTGGCAACATACACTTGAGACCATGACTTCTTGACCCACCATGTACGAGCGAGCTCTGACTCTGCGGTCATACCACACTTTTTGTCACTTTTGGGCAGCTGTCAGGTTGCTCTGGGCTGTCCCCATAAACTCCTTCAGCCTTTCCCTAAACCTAAGGACATAATCCACAATGGGAATTCCCTGGGTGGTGTGCTTGCCTTCCCAGTGTTCCCAGATCAAGTCTAGGAGCCCACATACCTGGCATCCATATAAGAGTTCGAAGGGGGAAAATCCTGTCGACTCTTGGGGCACCTCCTTGTATGCAAACAACAGGTGGGGAAGGTATTTCTCCTAGTCCCTCCCATGCTGTTCAGAAAACGCCCAGAGCATTGACTTTAGGGTACCATTGAACCACTCCACAAGTCCATTAGCTTGTGGGTGATACGGCATTGTGCATCTCTGCACCACCTCACACTTCTCCCATAAACATTTCATCAGGTCCGACATGAAGGAACCATCTCGATCGGTGATTACCTCCTGTGGAAATCCAACACTGGAGAAAATCCCAAGTAAGGCATCTGCCATTTTGTCTGTCCTCAGTGAGGATAGGGCAACTGCCTCTGGGTACTGGGTGGCATAATCCACCACAGTTAGGATGAATCTCTTCCCTGAGGACCTGGGGGTATTTAAAGGCCCCACAATATCCATTTCCACCCTCTGGAATGGCTCCTTCACTATGGGCAATGGAATCAGGGCGGCTTAGGTTTTCTTGCTCGCCTTCCCTATTTTTTGGCACCGGTAACAAGACCTACAATACTCCTTCACCTGCTGGGTGAAGTTAGGCCAGTAGAAATTCTGGGCCACTCGCTACATTGTCTTGTGATGATTCCCAGATGACTTGACAAAGGGGAATATCATGTGCAATTTTGAGCAACTGCTCACGATACCCCTGGGAATGACAAGCTGCCTGCCTAGCATCCCTCCCTCTGTCTGTACTGCCTAAGTATACATAAAACCTTTTTCCAAATAAACCTCATGTCTGCTGTCACCTCCCTGTGTGCTGTCTGAGTCTGCCCAAGCCCTCAGCTTCTCTAAACTAGGGTCACCCCTCTGAGCAGCTGCAAATCCCTCACACATTCCCAAGGCATGGGGCAGGCCCCTTTCAATCACTAAACTAGGGTCCCTAGCACTAGCGTCAGGGCCCTCAGGATCACTGTCAATCCCAGCCCTCTGGCAAGGGGTCACCCCTCCCTCTTCGGAGTAACCCTCTGTATCTGTGTGGTTACTGGCTACTGGGGAAATTTTTACCCCCTTTTTATCAGTCTCCCCATCTGGAGACACAGGCCAAGGAACCAGCCTCTCAGTGGTTTTCACACTGGTTTCTGTAGGATTCAGGAAACTACTATTTTCCCTTGCCGCTTGGCTATGGGTAACTGCACATACCATCCCCTGCTAGAGATTGTTAGCCAGTATCATATCCACTGCTAGTGTTTTGGCCACAGCCACCTGTTGCACAGTCCCCCTGTTTCACCCCAGTCTAAGAGAACACTAGCGAGGGGCAATGTTTTCTCCCCACCTGCAAAGTCCTGTACAGTGATGTATTTATTAGGTATAAACTGACCAAGCTGTACCAGATCCCCTTTCACCAATGTCAGGGATGCTCCTGTGTCCCTTAACCCCTGTGTCTGTACACCATTCACTATGACTGGATGCATGTGTTCCCTCATGTTTACTGGCATGCTTCTAGGGACACACAGACAACCCACGTCTTTCCTGGTACCAATCTGTGTATTATTGCTGGCCTTTCTGGGACACTGTCTGGCAATATGCCCAGTTCCTTTACACAACCACATTCACTTCTTTTCTCAGAGAAATCTTTTCTCTGAAACCTGGGGCTAACTGGTTTTGGTGGAGGCAGTGAGGGTTTTAGCTGTCCTGAAGGTACACTTTTTCCTTTCTGCGCTGCCACACCCGTCCCATTCGCTCTCAGAGCAGGTCTGCTCTTGGCATAGCGGTCTGAGAGTTCAGCAGCCTCTTGCACTGTTTTGGGATCTCGGTCCTCTAGCCAGGTTTTTAGCTCTGCTGGGCATGCCCATAAAACTGTTCTAATAAAATCACATGTTCAATTTATTAACAGAATTTGCCTCAATCTCCTCCCAACAACATTTTATAAACTGACGTTGTTTTGTGGCTAGCTCTTCGTAGCTTATATCAGGGCTTTTCCTGAGTTTATGGAATTTAGTTCTGTATGATTCAGCAGTTAATTCAAACTTTTTTAACAGTGCAGCTTTAAGTTTGCTGTAATTGTCACTATCCTCATTGTCCATTTGACCCAATGCATCCCACGATTTCCCTGTAAGTAGGGGGGATAACTGGAAGTTCCAGGACTCTCTAGGAATTTTTGTCTGAATGCAAACTTTTTCAAAAGAATTTAAAAAGACATCCATTTCCGCCCCCTCTTTAAATTTGGTTATTAATTTGAAGTTCAATTTGTAACCCAGTCCTGCAGTCCCAATTAAACCCAAGCCACTTACCTGCTCTGGTGCCGCTGGCTGGAGTCGTATCTTCTCCAGTTCATGTTGCCTCTGGCGCTCCTGCTCTTCACGGTCTATGTCTCAGCGTTCTCGCTCTGCCTCACGGTCTGCCTCTCGCTTCTCTCGCTCTCTCTCTCTCTCTTCTCCTGGAATTCCAGCTCCATCCTGTGCAACTCAATTTGCAGCCTGAGTACTTCCAGATTCAGGATACTGGTGACCATCCCCTGCTGATGTGGCCCTTCACTGACAGTGGCCCTGCTGTCCTTTTCAGTCACAGTCGGTGACTCACTGCTCTGGGTATCTGCTACCATCAGGGCATCTATGAGGTTCTGCTTTTGGCTGTTACCACAGAATGGGACTCCTCTGCCCCGCACAACCGCTTTAAGTATTCTACAGTGTGCCTGCTGTAGTTGGAAGCCATCTTTCCTGACTACTGCTACTCTGGCTGGCACTTTAGAAAAAAAATTAAATGGGTAGGAACTTGACTGTAAGCCAAGGGATATAGTTCTGTTTCCTTTTGAAATAAAACACTGCCTTTCTTTTTCCAAGTGAGCTGAACAGTCTCAAGCTGACACACTGAACAATGAAGCTTATACCACCATACTTAGATGCCACCACTGCCAACCAGTCTGTCACAAACCCACTCATCAGGTCAGCTCTCTACTCCCAAAGTGCCAACCTCTGAGCATAGAATTGTGAACAGTTTAACAGAACAAGGTAACCCTCTTGTCTGTTTTGTGGGTTTGAGTCACTTTAGTCCCAAGTTCTGGAGGATTCAAACTGATAACCTCTTGTTAAGCGTACCCAATTGTCAGGCTCAGATAATTCTGTCTTAGGTGGGGGATATCTTTGCCTATGGGCACCTAATCAGGTATTACATAATGAATTCTTAGAACTCTATGCAAGACCTGAGAACTCTTATCTGTTTCCCAGTTTGGTACCACGATGAGCACACGCACAGTGTCAACTATAAGCATCTAAGCTTCACTTATAAAAAAAGAAGTTTCAAGGCACACCAGGCAGTGTCTGTTTTTAAAATATATATCTTTACTTTAAAATAGGCAAAATAGGAAAACAGTAAAATACAGAACAAGATATCCCCGCGCATACAGTCTTAAAAACAAAATAGGTTTAAAAGTGCAAATTCCTACAATCCATACACTCAGACTGATTTTAGCTAATTGTATTCTTACTTTCTTAATCTTTCAGTGCTTTGATGTTCCTCCTTCTCAGTCAGTAATGAATGTCACTGTGTAAGGTCTGCTCAGAATTTTTAAAAGCAGTCTTGAGCCGGCCTTCTCTCTGAGGTCACCTAACTCCACCTTGATGTATTAAAATTTATATTTTGTAACACAGGAAGTCCTAATAACATATTTTAACACACTATCTGATGTTGATGAATCTCCTCTCTTTATGTGATTTTCCACAAACCAGTCTGATCTGCTTTACACAGACATCAAAGCCTCTTTGATGTAATTCTGGCTTCTGAAGATGACGCCCCCCCAACACAGGCATATTGGACTTCTTGAACCAATCTGTGATCTGATTCACATCGACATAAAAGCCTCTTTGATGTAATTACTGGCTATCATGGGTCACACCCCAACACATGCATTTATCCTTCCTTTATGACACCTAGTGCAAATCAAAGGATTTCCCTGAGGACGTCAGGAATGGATAATTTATTTCCTGGGCTTCAAAGAAAATTTAACAAAGTAATTGCATTTCAGATATCTGAGTTTAAGATACCTCCTGTCCTTTGAACTTAACCCTGTAGGGGTTTGATGTGTCAGTTTCAGCAAGACAGTATTTTTCTCCTGACAGAGCCTCCCTTTCATATTTTATATTGCAGGAAAAATCTATTGAAATCAGAACGAGCTGTCCACGTGCAACAACCACTATTCCCTTCATTATGTCCCAGCCCTGCATGACTCCCTTGACTGTTTTTGCACCCACCACTTCAGCTGACAGACTGTTCAAGGGTTCCACCACCCTTTCTGTAAAGTAGTACTTCCTCCCATCTCTCCTGAACCTACCTTCTTTTCATTTCTATTCATGTCCACGTGACTGTGAATGGGTATTCAGGCTAATAGTTCCCACAGTTCACTTTGTTAGTTCCTTTGAAGAACTTGAAGGTCTCTATCATATCTTCCTCTCCTTTCTGGTCTCCAGTGAGTACATATTTAGTGTCTTGAGGTGCTCCTCATAAGATCTGCCATACTGGCTCTCTTTAAAATGTTGTTACTCTGCACTGCACTGTTTCCAATCTATCCTTATCCTTTCTGAGGTCAGGACTCCAGATCTGGGTGCAGTACTCTAGGTGAGGCCTCACCAGAGATTTGTAGAGGGGAAGTATTACCTCTTTTCTTCTGCTATCAATACCCCTCCTGATATGTACATCCCTGCATCCTGTTGGCCTTGTTATAAGCCTTGTTGCACTGACTTGATTGCTTAAATGAGTTGCTAATGATAACTCCCAGATCTCGTTCTTCAGCTGTAGTGCCAAGTCTCTCTCCTCCCATCCAGTACTCTGTCTTGGAGTTCCTTTTCTCTAGGTGCACTATGTTGCACTTTCTACCATTGGATTTTAACTGCCAGACCTCTTGACTACCCTTCTAGTTTTGTAGGTCTCTGCATTTCCTTATTTACTTGTCACTATTCACCTCCCCACATAGTTTTGTGTCATCTGTGAAGAGACACAACCTGCCCTGGATTCCTTCTCCAATGTCACTAATAAACATGTTAGAGGGGACTGGACCCAGGACTAATCCCCGTGGAACCGTGCTCATAACCTCCCTCTCCTCTGATTTAACCCTGTTGAACACCACCTTCGGCTGCCTCCCCTCTAGCCAGTTACCCACCCAGTTCAGAATTGCTTTAGCTGCACCCAGATCTTCCATCTTCTTGAGCAATCGTTTGTGAGGTACTGAGTTAAAAACCTTGCTGAAGTCGAAGTAGAGCAGATCCACAGCACGGCTCCTGTCTAATTCCTTTGTCACCCAGTCAAAGAAAACTATCAGGTTAGTCTGAAAAGATCTTCCTGCCATGAAACCATGCGGTTTACTGTCCTAGAGCCTGTTGCTCTCCATGTAGTGCATGGGGTCCTTTTGGCTCTACAATGCCGGTTCAACATCCTTTATGACGACCGGCATCTTGCTGACAGGAATCATGTCGACCGCAAGTTGTGGTGACATGATTCCTGTGTCTCCTGGTCCTGTTTTCCCTCCCCTGTCTTTAGGGATTCCCAACTCCAGTCGGAGCTGGATCGGGCTGGGGATGCAGGACTGGGAGACAGCATGCCCTCAGCCTGGGCACACCACCACAGCAAACCTGTTGGCAAAGTGTCATTTTGCTGACAGGTGTGTATTTCACTGTGTTGGTGTTGCAAAGGGTGGCATACCATTCTGTTTGATTAGTGACCTCATCAGTGTCCCTAAGAGTAGAGGTTACACTGACAGGCCTGTAGTTCCCTGGTTGCTCCTTATCCCCCTCCTTTATGAAGCGGCATACAACATCTGCCACCTTCCAACTCCTTTGAACTTCCCTTGAGACCAAAGTGAGCTGTTGAACAGACATACCAGTGGTTCAGCCAGCTCCACTACTAATTGGCCAAGTATCCTCAGATGGAACCCATCTGGTCCTGGTGCTTATCTGTCTTAAGAGCAGCCAGCTCTTTCATAACCCTTTCACTAGTAAACAATGGCTGTCTCATTTCAGGATTCCTTTAGTGGCTGCTTTGATGTCACTCTGTGGCATAGACCCGCTGTCCTCCTTGGTGATAACTGAGCAAAAGTAGTCATTTAGGATAGCAGCCTTTTGCCAGTCCTCTTCTATCACTGTACCCCCCTCAACTAGCCTTACAATTCCTTCAAGGACATGCTATGGAATGGGGAGTGGGAGGAGTCATTGAACCACCAGGAGGACCAGGAAATGGCCAGAGACAAAGGAAACAGACTCAAGCCTTAGGTTAAGGTCAGACAGGTTGGGGGAGGGACCAATATGGCAGTACAATCAGGTTTCAGTGGGTCTGTGTATGCTATAACACCTTACAACTAGTGCTGTGTCGTACACAAACTTTCCATGGGTGATGGTCAGATTGCAGGTGTTAGTGTACACAGACCTAAATGACACACACAAACATCTGTCAAAATGCATTTGTATTCTGACTTAGTTACAGGGAGACTCACCCCCCATGACAGAGACATACTGTTGTGTAACACCACAGATTGTGACAGTGTAACTCTGAGGGGACTATTACACCCCATTTTGAGCCCCCACCCTCAGCAACTGCCAATGAGCCTGACACCTCTGTATGGATGACCTTCTTATGACTGGACCATTTTTATGTTTGCTTGCACGCATGTGCAAGCAACATAGTGCGATCATCCAAAATGCAGTGCTGTACAGTTGAAACAGAGAGTTCTGCTTCAGTGAGCAGCGCTCCCCCACACATACTGCATGCTCATGCACCCTCCCCCCCACACACTGTATGGCCGACGGGGTGCCCAATTTCCCATCTACTCTGCTGTGCTCCCCCCAAAAAAATACTTTCCAGGTGCCCCAGAGTGGCACAAATTGTTATGGCCAATGGGGATGCCCAATTTCCCATCTGCTCTGCTGTGCTCCCCCCAAAAAAACTTTACAGATGCCCCAGAGTGGCACAAATTGTTATGGCCAATGGGGTGCCAATTTCCCATCTGCTCTGCTGTGCTCCCCCCCAAAAAAAACTTTCCAGGTGCCTCAGAGTGGCAAAAATTGTTATGGCCAATGGGGGTGCCCAATTTCCCATCTGCTCTGCTGTGCTCCCCCCCCCAAAAAAACTTTCCAGGTGCCCCAGAGTGGCAAAATTGTTATGGCCGATGGGGGTGCCCAATCCCCCGTCAGCTCCAGGCTCCCCAAACAGCCTTCCAGCTGCCATGCTGGGAGCCCACCCCAGCATGGCAAATGTCCCATGTCATCTTCCTAAAAAGCTTTCCAGGTGCCACGCTGGGATCCCACCCCAGCATGGCAAAAATTGTTATGGCCAATGGGGGTGCACAATCCCCTGTCAGCTCCAGGGCCCCCCAACTAGCCTTCCAGCTACCACGCTGGGAGCCCACCCCAGCGTGGCAAATGTCCTGCATCATCTTCCTAAAAAACAAAACAAACCTATAAACAGAAAAACGTTCCCTCGGCAGTCTCCCTGCCCACCGGCACCCACCCTCTGCTCACTCTGCCTCCCCTCACCCCTTACCTCCGAGTCTGGCGGACGATCTTTGAGGGACTGGGAACACGCTGCACTCTTCAAAGCCGACTACGAACTGAGGAAATGCCGTAAGCTGTATAATGCCATAAATAGGGTTTTTTCAATGTTGATGCATATCTCAGGCATTCTTTGAATTTTGGCACCAAATTTTTAACATGGGGTTTTTGAGACCCTCCTCATGAATATTTCACTGTCATGGCGTTAATCAGGTCCGGAGGTGATTTCATGGTCACTGCGTGAAATCACCTTTCGACTGATTAACAAAACGACAGTGCCAGTGTTCATAAGGTGGATTCTCAAAAAGCCTATGTTGCAAATTTGGTGAAAAAATTCCTAAAAATGACTATTTTACGAAAGTGCGTTGTGCAGTTCCTATGCACGCCAGAAGTTCAAAATTTTAATATTTTCACTCTGGATTTTCAGCATTGCCATTGCACCACACCTCCTTATGAGCAGTACAGCTGCCATTTTCACATCTCACCCAAATGTGTTTCTGCACATGTAATGCACAATGGTGCAGTTGGTGTGCAAAAGCAATGTTTGGGACAGACTAAGAAAATCACAGTGACACTGTTCATGAGCAGAGGTCTTAAAATGGCTATGTTGAAAATTTGGTGACAAAAGTCCATAAAATGACTGTGTTATGAGTGAGCATTGCGCAGTTTCCATGCACCCTTGTAAGTTCATGAATTTGCAATATTTTCAGTCCAGGTTTTCACCAGTGGCATTTTTCCACACTTCCTTATGAACAGTACAGCTGTCATTTTTCACAACATGGCCAGAATGTGTTTTCACACTTTCAGCACAGAAATGCATGGTCGCTGTGGGAAGTCATTGTTTGGGACACATAAAGAAAATCCCAGTGACACTGTTCATGATCGGAGGTTCCAAAAACCTGTGTTGACAATCTGCTGTAAAAAATCCCCAACTAATTACATTACGGGTGTGCGTTGCACAGTTTCTATGCATGCTTGTGACTTCACCAGTTTTTTTAATATTTTCATTGCAGATTTTCAACATTGCCATTTTTTACTCCTCCCCATGAACAGAACAGCTGTCATTTTTCACATCCTGTTCAGAATTAGTTTTTGCATCTGTGGTGACAAATGCCATAGTCGCCAGCAAAAGCAGCTTTCGGCTAACAAATTGATATTGCCACTGTTCATGAGGTGGAGGTCACAAAAACCATGTTGAAAATTTGGAGTGAAAATAACAACGAATGCCTACATGTTAGGGTTTCCAACCATAATGCCCCACCCTGTAGAGAATGACAGGCATCAGGGCTGTGACTTGGGATTGTTGCCTGCAGTGCTCATACCATTCCACCCCACCCACACCCTGCAGCCACTGAGAGTCATTGAGGTGTGCCTTAGATTCTTCAGACCCAAAGTTCACCCCATTTTCCTAAACCACACCCATCTCACTGTCTTTCCAGATGGAATGGGTTGTGCATAAGTGCCAAATACCCCAAGGCACACCGTGACACTTGTCGGTGTCTGCACGGTAGGGTGTGGTGAAATGGCATGGCCGTTATACCTGATGACCCAAAGGAACACCCAAATGCCCATCAGTCTCTGCAGGGTGCTGGTGGAGTTGGCTTCAGTTCAATACTTCACTGCCATTCCTATTATGCAGCTCTGTAACTCCTACACTACCAATGTCAATGCCAGCAAGCAAACATTCAACGTTGACAAATTTTTGTTGTACAATGTCAACACTTTTACTGGGATGTAATTAAGTGGAAAATGTAGGAAACCCGTGGAGTTGCAGGATAAATGTCAAACTGATTTGGCAGCCCAGGCTTGTTGAGTAAAAGCATAGCTTTTCTATAAAATAATACACCCTAATCTGACTCTAACTATATAGTATGGTGTTGACTGAATGCCAGAAGTCTTATCAGTAGTCTAAAAGGCAAATCAGCTGCATTACTTGTCTCATTCGTGGGTAAGGGTCAACAAAAGCTTGCTTTGATGCCAGTTTCACACATTGTTTCTTAGTTTGTCCCTGCCTGGCACTCAAGCCTCTTTTTGTACTAGGAATGTGATCTGGATTTACTTGTTGAGTTTCATGAAAGTAATTTATTGGGGGAAGGGGCTGCTACTAGCCACAGCTTTGGGTTACTAATTACCGGGCTGTGTGGGATGGTACAAGAGATATCATCCTCCCCCCCCCACACATGAACTTCCTCATCAAAGCTTAGTGTGCCTTTCCTGCTCAATCATGATTCATGATAAATAAAGTTACTAGTTACTCTGAGAGAAAAGGTGGCAAGAAACTCCTGCAACCCTCATCTTTGGAAGAGCTGAGCAGCACAAGGCTGTCTTAGTCACATTTTTCTCCTGGAGCAAGTCTGGCATTAAAAGCACAGTACCTGCTGATTTTCCTGAAGAGGGACCTTTTCTCACTTCATTTTGTGCCAGTGTCACACTGAAGCAATGCTTTCTGAGAAGGAACACAACGGGCTGGACAATTATGCTTTTACTGTGAGTATTTACCATCATACTGTGCCTAACATGTTTTAGGTCTTGTAACTTCACTTGCAGCAACAGGGCAGCTTGTATATCTCATTCACTTAGTTTACAATTGTTTTGTTACAAAAAATGCATTTTGTTAGTTTATAAAATGTTAACATACAATAATAATGATTTGTATTCATGAGAGAAATTAATACACCATTGAGTCAGTGACTCATTTACAATGATTTCAGTGGATCATTTCCAAGTGTGTCCTGTGAGGACTGGGGAGGTTAAGTGACTTGCTCAAGGTCACACAGCATGCATGCATGTAGAGGTGTGGGAATCAACCCCAGGTCTGCTGGATGCACCAAGATAATTCACAGCTCATACTTATACCTCTAGTCTATACTGCCAGCATATTATAAATGTTTTCTGTTAGATTCCATGAAATGGGTGTGTGTGTGTGTGTGTGTGTGTGTGAGCACGTACATGCTCCTTTGCGTCTGTGTGTGTATGGCTGTTGGTGTATATGTGAGTGTGTGTGTGTTTGTGCATGTTTGTGAGTATATGTAGTTGAGTGTGTGTGCATGTGTATGTATGTATGTAAATGCGTTACTATGTACTATTCTTCTGGCAGGACATCAGATAGGATGCAATCATATTCTGAATCTGTATGAAGCACTGAACATCTGTTGCATATCAGAGGGGAAAATATAACAACCCTTGCAGACTTGTTTCTTTACTTGATATTATTAAGCATCTCTATGTAAAAATGATGGTGCTAACTGAATAATGATTAACAAAATGCTCTCCTATTGTCTCTCATGAGAAGCAGATCCACAACTAACATTAAATAGGTGCTCCACCTGCATTTCACAGTATCATTCACTTGTAACTGTTTCAGTGCCAGGAACTAATCACACTGTTCTGTTTGTGCCATTTTGCCATATCCCGCTATGATATCACTGGGTCACACATTAAACTGGACAATGCTGCCAAAGGGTCAACCCTATAATAAATTAATACATTAATTAAGAATTTAAGAAGTACAGTACTTCAAACGTCATAGGGTACATTAAACATTGTTTGCTCTTTTTTAATGTTCTCCCTTGAGAACAGATATCCTGCTTTTCCAGTTTTACCCATGCCCCCACCCCACCCCAAGTGCACTCAGAAGAATGTTGCAACTTCCAGGTACAATGCCTAGGAGTGCCTGGTTGATCTACATGCACCTGCTATGTTCTGTCTGTTACCTCATGGACTCTTGCACACTTACACTGTTTCCCTGAATGCACATGCACACCCGTCACTGGCTCCGTAATAGAGGTCATTGCCAAACCTAATATCCCATGTGTCACAGTAATGGGTTGCTGCCAATCTATTGGGCAGGCTTATTTTCTCAGTAAAGTTATCATCACTAAATAAAAATAATATTTTTTAACTGTTTTCTGTCTTCCTACTGCTGCCCTGCCAGCTGGAAAGATTATAATTTAATTGTGGTATATTAAAAATATCCTGTTTAGTTCTGAGTTCTGTTCAAATACCATATTCAATCTTATAAATGTCATTGTGATAATAATTAACAACGACTAAACATTATTGTTAAATGATCGGCAATCGAAAAACCATGATGTTACTGAGAACTGAGATTAACGAAGATCTCATATCATTATAATTTTTCATTTTGGCTGTGGCCAAGATCACTGTAAGTTTTTGAGCAAAACAAATATTCAAATTATTTTTCAATATCTTTGAAATTTATCGTATCTATTTCAGCAACATAAGTTACCCCATATCATATATTCAGTTCCATAGCTTTTATTTATGCTCTTACAGGATTCAGTTTTATGTTACCACTTAAATTGCTTATATATCTTCAAAAAGTGGTTTCCCTTTGACTGTGGTGAGTCCATACATGTACTTTGTTTGTGCTCTAAACCTTGCCTTACAGCCTAAAAACAGTATTGTGAAATCAAAAATTTTAAAAATTTAAATGAACTCTTTCTTTTGGCTCATTATCTGTACTTTTAAATATTCAAATTTAAGCAAATGTATACACCATACCAAATATAGTATGCAGTCTTAAAAGGGTTTGAAATTTACCTCACTTACTGTAATTAATTGTATTATTTTTGCAAACATTTGGCATTTATATTTTTATATTCATCACAAATAACATCTTGTTTAATATTCTCTGTTGCGACTTAAAATTCACATCATGTAACTGATATTTATCAGCAGTGGTGTAATCAGCAATGATAATCACTTGATCTTTTTCATATCATCAAAAATCATCATGCCGATTTAGGGAGAGAATAACCAACAATAACCAGTTGGTGATTTGAAAGTTACATGTCTGATGATGAAATCATGATCTAGATGATGATCTGAGGTCATGATCTTCCCTGATGAGCATATAGTGACAACTAATGATTGTCAGTCATTAGCCATGACTGACCTTCAAAAAAAACATGACAGTTGATTTGCCAATTCACATGGTCTCCCAGTCTCAGGTCACCAACCTAGAACTGCCAGCCACAGCTGTGACAGCCATTGTAGAGTCAGTTTTCTTGTGGCGTGGTTCTTTTGATGGTCATGGAGACATCAGTGGGTGTTTGTCCTGTTTTCCTTACCATCCTTCCTTCTCTGGCATCACGCACAGCCATGTTGACCACACACCCAAGTAGCAGCGGTGCTTCAGCAGAACACCTCACAAGAGACCAAGCTCCTCCAGCCCACTATGAGGTGCCACTGTGGCAGCAGGTATCAGCACCTTCATCCAAATGCTGGGTATCACTACTGGCAGCACTATATTCAGCTCTGTCCAGCTGGGTGCAGTCTGCTGAGCTGACTCTGTGACCTGCATGAAAGCCTGTAGATTAGAGCATTTCTGAGTTGGGCACATAACATATTCCAAAGTATAATGGAATTTCCAAGGCCCTCCTTTCATCTCTCTTCACCCAGTGAGCTTCAAAGTTAGACACAGAGGAGCAACAAGATGCTGGGGATGTGGGGAAGGATGATGGTGGAGGAGGGGAAGGATTGTGGGGGATACTGGGATGGATGGTGGGGATGCAGGAAAGGATGATGGTGGATGCAGGAAAGATAGTGGGAAATGTAGGGAAGGATGGTGGGGGATGTAGGGAAAGATGGTGGGAGATGTGGAGAAGGATGGTGAATAGTGCAGGGAAGGATGGTGGGGATGAGGAGAAGGAAGATGGGGGTGTGGAAGGATGTTGGGGGATGCAGGGAAAGATGGTGGAGATGCAGGGAAGGATGGTGGGGGATGCAGTGAAGGATGGTGGAGGATGTGGAGAAGGATGGTGGGGAATGTGGGGCAGGATAGTGGGGGATTCAGGAAGGATGGTGAAGATGTGGGAAAAGATGATATGGGGAAGGTGGTGAGGGATGTGGGAAAAGTTAGTGGGGGGTGCAAGGAAGGATTGTGGGGGATACCGGGAAGGATGGTGGGGATGCAGGAAAGGATGATGGTGAATACAGGAAGGATAGTGGGAAATGCAGGGAAGGATGGTGGGGGATGTAGGACAGGATAGTTGGGGATTCAGGAAGGATGGTAAAGATGTGGGAAAAGATGACAAGGGAAGCTGGTGAGGGATGTGGGAAAAGTTGGTGGGGGTGCAGGGAAGGATGGTGGGGGATGCAGGGAAGGATGGTGGGGATGGGAAGGATAGTGGGGATGTGGGAAGGGCAGTGGGATGTGGGGAAGGGCAATGGGAAATGGGAAGGATGGTAGTGGTGGTGGATATGGAGAAGAAAGGTAAGGGATGATGGGGAAGGATGGTGGGGATGGGGAAGGATGGTGGGGATGGGGAAGGGCAGGGGGAATGGGGAAGGATGTGGTGGTGGTGGATATGGAGAGAAGAAAGGTAAGGGATGTGGGGAAGGATGGTGGGGATGTGAGAAAGATAGTGGGGATGTGGGGAAGGATGGTGGGGATGTGAGAAGGATAGTGGGGATGTGGGGAAGGATGGTGGGGATGTGAGAAGGATAGTGGGGATGTGGGGAAGGATGGTGGGGATGTGAGAAGGATAGTGGGGATGTGGGAAGGATGGTGGGGATGGAGAAGGATAGTGGGATGTGGGAAGGATGGTGGGATGTGAGAAGGATGGTGGGATGTGAGAAGGATAGTGGGATGTGGGGAAGGATGGTGGGGATGTGGGGAAGGATAGTGGGGATGTGGGGAAGGATGGTGGGGATGTGAGAAGGATGGTGGGGATGTGGGAAGGATGGTGGGGATGGGGGAAGGATGGTGGGGATGGGGGGAAGGATGGTGGGTTGGTTGCTATGAGGGTGGACAGAAGGTAGGACATTTCTGTCATGTTTGGATATTAGTGGGGAATGTGAAGAGTGTATTGTGAAGGAGGGGATGTGTTTTTGGAAAAAAAAGGAGAATGCTATTTCTTGAATTTGAATAGACCTCTGTGCAGGAAGGATTCCTGCATTGAGGAGCCTTACAGTTCATGGTACTTAGCCCTGTTACACCAGTACATGTTGGATTTTTCAGCCACTTAGTATAGTGCGCCAAGTCTTGCTCTGGTAGTAGTGCTGCATTTTTGCAACATTGGTGTTAATGAGTGACTGCAGATGAATGGGGGTCCAGTGGCAGTGATAGCTTTAGGCCCCAAAACACAAGTTCTGGAGAAGATGTGTTTAGCTCTGTTTTTTAGGATAATGACTGCAGTTACTGTAAACAGTAACCTTTATCCCATCTAATTAACCTCTTTGTTTTTTGTTTGTAAAATATTGGTATTGTATTATTGTATTTACATGTCTATGCACATAATACATTATATGCAATGACTCACAAACCGACAGTGCAGGTAACAGCATCATACACATGAGACACTAAAAATCAAGGGCTATGTCTCACTTTTCCAAAACTGAACATTTTTAATTTTCATTTTAGTTTTTATACTTGTTCACCGATGAGCAATTTGCCCATTTTCACAAATGACAAGCACAATTCTTTAATACACAGCTCTGCAATGAAAAAACTCATGTTTGATGGCTTACCACTGAAGCCCAGAATTCATCAAATCCTATCCCCTCCCCCAGATATTGTAGTGAACCTTTCTTTTTTTTTCCTAATCAAGCTTTTTGGCCTGTCAAGCCATCACTTGATCCTTTTGTCAAGGCCCTGCATTTCCTTGTCCTGTCCCCACCATCAGGCCGGTGGGGGATGAGGGAGCTGAGGAACTGATGGCCATGACACAGATGACCAGAGGTGCATTTCTTTTTCTGTTTTCACCCTTCTCTAGTATCCCTCACATCTTCCCTGATGTTGAGTGGTGCTTCTGGTGGCTTTGCTTGCTGTACTGCACATTGGGTGGATGCTACCTCTTGTGAGGGAGCAGGCTTCCTGGCTCTCTACGAGGGGCCACAACTGCACTGGAGCTTGGATGTCTCCCACCTCAGACTGGCTCGTGCTCCCCTTGAGAGCACTCCCCAGCCCTGGCTGCACTGATCCTGGCTCCCGAGGCTCTCTTCTGAACCTGGGTTATCAGACTGTGATTTCCCCGAGCCATCAGGCAGCTCGTCGTGAATCTTTCTGATGATGTGCATTGACTTAAACTGGCCACCCATAGGAATAGCATTGGAGGGTTGGTCACCATCCAGTTCTTTGTAACAAATCTACTAGCACTGATTAGGTCTAGCACCCATAGCGGATAATGGTGGGATTGTAGGACTTCTCTGAGCATGTCAGCATCTGTCCCCCACAGGAGGTGAATCAGGAGATCTGTCAAAAGGGCAGTCCAGTGAGTTTCTGAATAAGCTTCACTACTTTGTGCTCGAAGGGGACAGTCTTTGGACATAAGAGAGCCAAATGTCAAAATGTGCCCACATGGCACTCACATTTTGAGCACAGGCCCAACTTCTCAGTGATGCAAGCAGTTGAGGAGGGGTAAACTATGTCCATAAGTGCAGCTGGAGCTGAGGAAGGTCTCTTATGGACAAATATGAATTTAGTGCATCGCTTGAGACCGGAGGACTGATTTTTTTTTCTTTTTTTCCATATTGTCTTTTTTGTTATGTTTTTCCATTTTTCTCCCTGTACGTCCCCTCCCCTTCGTGGCATGAACATGAATGTGTGGAGACACGTCACATCTACACGTTTCTGTATCTCCCAACCTCCAGCAATGCCCTCCGGCACCCACTAGGGGGCCAAGGAGAGGGCCAACAACCCTCCCCTCCCAGGAGAGGACAGCAGTCCATCAGACGCTCAATCCTCTACCTACCCTGCCAACCTCTGGCAACCCAAGGTAGCTCCCAACCCCAGGTCGCCAGTGTGGCATGAGGTGTGGCATCCAGCGTCTCAAGCCTCAGCACCAGCAGGCCAGCCCCAAGGAGCCTGATTTTCAAAAGGCTGAGATTGGCACAAGGGGCTTGTGGCAAGGAGAAATGGCAAAAAGAGCTCCTTGTGGTGCACTTTCCCCGAGTCAGATTTTGTAAGGCATCATGTACCACTAGGGGGTTGCCTGTGCCAGCCGGGCTTGCATCATCTTTGCGATGGCTGCACTGGTGCACCATGGCAGAAGGGGGACTGTGCTACAGTGGGGCTGCCATATCCCTTCATTTGAGATTTTTGGAAGCCCCCCCCACCACCATCGATGCATGAATCCTGCCATTAGACCAGCCTGGAAATGGTCTAACCTGCTGTGTGCCATTGCTGTAGCCCTCACTGGGTGGGTGTGACCCTATGCCACCTGGAGAAGGCACCCATACCACCCTGACAACTGCCATACCACTGCTAGATTGGCCAGTGGTCTGTGACAGGTCAGAGCCTGCAACACCTCCCCACCCATGGTGGCTCTGTGTATCCACCCCCCACCTGGACCCAGGACCGCACTATTCCTGCCCTTGCCCACTCTGGAGCAGTTGTCACCTCCTTGTCTAACCCATCCCACTTCCCTGTGAGCTAGGGAAATGCCCTGGATGATCCACCAGCCACCAGGGAGACCAGCTGGCAGGTTGCCATCATTGGCTGCTGCTGCCACAAGCCCATCCTACAGCTTGTGGCATCCCCAACACAGCACCATTTTGCTGGAGCAATTGTCAGCTTGCGCAGACCCAGGGTGTTTGGCATCAGGACCCTACTTTTTTATAAAATTGCAGAGTCCTCAAGACCCAAGTTTCACGCTGGCAGTGGTTCGGTGTAGCATGCTCCAATCTAATGGCGCCTTCAAAATTGAGCCCCAGATTTTATCCATCACTTCCAGTCCCAGGTCTTTGGCCTGTTTGTTCTGCACCTGAGATGTTTCATCTGGGGTAGCATCAGGAAGTATCTTAAAGAATTTGGATAGGGTTTTGTAGCTATATCTGGGGCATACACTATCTCCTCCAGTGGTGACATCTTTCTTTCTTTCTTTCCTCCTCCTTCCTTCCTTCCTTCCTTCCTTCCTTCGTCTTTCTTTCTTTCTTTCTTTCTTTCTTTCTTTCTTTCTTTCTTTCTTTCTTCCAAGAAAGGCACAATAACCAGATGCAAGCTAGGGAAGGGAACTGGAAGAAAAGTACATTCCAAAGATAAAATAGAGTCGATGTAAAAAATGCAGTATGCAGACATCATGTAAATTGCCAAGGTTACTGAACAATAGTAAGCAGGCTATATCAAAGGGAATTAAAGAGACAAACAGGAATTTATGTAATAAAGCAAAACTACAATGGCAATAATAAATATTCAGAGAGACTGGGTAATGCTGGGAGTGCAATAACATGATTAACAGGAAGAAGCCAAAACAGGTGAGATGGGAAAACATGAACAGGGAGAGAGAGGGAGGCAGGGAGGGATGGAGGGAGAGGGAGAGGGAGAGAGAAAGAGAGAGATAAGGCAGAAGGAATAAGTTAAGCAAAACGAGTACATTAGGCAAGGGGCAAGCTAGCCTTTACATACCAGAGCAAGAGCAAGTGTGTGACGCAAACAGGAGTTTGAGACGACGTTTGAGAGAGAGCTAGGAAGGAGACAAGTGAAGTGTAGGGGAGAATGAGTTCTTCATGAAAGAAAGACAAGAGGAGAAAGCAGATTGCTTTGTCAGCAGAGTAGTAATGCAATGCCTAAGCTGGAGGTAGGCAAAAAGGCTGTGGACCACTGGGGTGAACTGTTGTTTAATCTGATGAAAAGGCATTTGAATACCTCCCTCAGACATCTGTTCCACTTTATCAATCCACTCAGCCAATAGTCAGTCCAGGGAGATTACCTGGTCAATAGCACTTGTCCCTAGTCAGTCTAGTGCAGTCTTTAGAGATACACCATTTTTATATATCTATAGGCACACAGCCATGACCAAACGGAGTTGCTATGAAAGGATTTAATATCTTTTTTTTTTTACACGCAATGACACAAGAGCTGGACTTCACAACTGTGTCATAAGCTGACACCCCAACATCCCTTCTTCTAATCCAGCCAAGCAGGAGTGGGTTGTGCGGGTGAACAGGATCTCAGACTGGATGGCTCTGCTGTATAATAGTGTAAAGAAATTAGGGAGCCCCAGGTCTCCACTAGTTTTTGCCACGCATGAAATAGATTGCTTTACCTGAACTGCCTCACTGCCCCATAGAAAAGATGAGATAAACCCTTGAACGTGGCAAAAGGGGAATTGGGGATTTTTATAAGACATGCCTGAAGATCATACAGAGGCTGGGGGAGAATTCACATTTTAACTGTACTAACTTGCCCCATCAACATCAGAGGTGACCATCTTTTACAATCTTCTTGGATTTTAGACAGGAGAGGGAAAAGTTTAGAGCTCCAAGCTCAGAGAGGCTATTTGGCAGAATGACATGCAGATAGGTGAGCTGTTGTGCTATCTTAAGCAGGGTTGGACAAATCAACAAGGACCTAGTCTTACTATCCCGCAAAATCAAAAATATCTCTGATCTTTTGTTTGCTAGTCCCACTGTCCTCCCAGGGCTAAGTACAGCCACGGGGAACTGTACTTAGCCCTGGGAGAACAGCGTGACTGGGAAACATCTGATAAAAGCTTATAAAATCTGTCATGCACTGCAGGCTGTTGAATCTCAGTGCTGCAGCCCTGCTCTGAAGTCAGCTGCAGGGGATTCTGGGATTTCTGTTTAGAGCAAATGTCAGCTTGCAAGCCAGCAGAATTGGTTACAATCTACTATACAGCAGTAAACAGTAAGTAAACTAAGACCCTGTCCACACAGGCATCAGTTTTTAAAAACATTTAAAAAAATGTTTTCATTTCCTTGATTGAGTACTATTGTCGGAGCATCCAGACTGCGGTCTGACACCATGCGTGCTCAAGTGAGTGCCTTAGCATGATTGCAGCACTAGCACAACGCACTGAATGTGCTACAATGCATGCCAATATACTCGCGATCTGGCACGGCAATGGATTTGGGAGAAAATTATGCCCTTCGGTTCAGGAACTTATTGAGAGCTCCAGAATGTGAGTGTATAATTTTGTTCTCTTTTTTGGCAGTCCAAAATAGGTGAATGATGTGTTAATGTGGTTGTCTTAAATTGTATTACAGCACATATCATAACACTGCTGTTAACATGGTTTAAGGAAACCACGGTGAAATTAGAAAAATCAGCAAAGCCCTGCTTTGAGCAGGGTTTAGCACGTTTTGAAGACGGATTTTAGCAAGCTTTTACTGTGCTACAATCTGGATACAAACCTTTCAAACCATTTAAAAAGTTAAAACCTCCCTCCTCCTTTCTCCGCCTCCTCCTCTCCCTTGCCCCTACCTCTGTCTGAAATTGACAAAGCAAATGTGGTACTATGCCTCGCCTCACCTCTGTCTAACTGACAAAGCCTCTCTCAGGTGACTGCCTTTTTTCTGCCCCCTGGGCCGGGTAGACCCCACAGCCCTTGTCCACCCTACTCCTAAACCTCTTTACCCTCCCACTCTGAGCCCCTCACCCTCCTCTACTAATGTACACTAGTGTTATTATTCCAGCACTTTTCTACACAGACTGCTGTTTTGTTTCTTGTATCTGCAATGGTTTCATAACGATACTTGTAACCATATAATTCTGAGCTCATTGCCCCATTGTTCTATTAATTTTCATGCATTTGTAAAGTATTTTGTTTTATTGTATTGTGATCTGTACTCATTTACTGTGATACTCTCCCACTCGACGAGGAACCTCTGCAAAAGAGCTCATGCTCAAAGGTTATTTCCAAATTATTAAATAAATAAATAAAAAATAAAGTCCCAGTGGGACAGGGCCTAAAATGTTTATGCACGCAACATGCAAATGAGGACCAGACCCACACCTGAGTGTGTGGAGATTCTGTGACTATTAGAGTCAAAAGAACTAAGGGTAGAACTAGTGACACCACTGACTATCCTCTTTAACAAATCATGGGAGGATGGGGTGGTACCTGAGGACTGGAGGAGGGCAGATGCGATTCCCCTTCACAAAAGTGGGAGATGGCAGAAGCAGGAAACTACAGACCTGTTAGTTTAACCTCAGTGATAGGGAAATGATGGAATCACTCTGAAGGAAAGAATTGTCCAGTACCTAGAGGCCAGAGGGCACAGGACCCAAGGTAGCATGATTCACAGTGGGAAGGTCATGCCAGATGAATCTAATAGGTTTCTTTGACTGGGTGACCAAAGTAATAGATCAGGGAGGGCTGTGGATATGGCCTACCTAGACTTTAGCAAGGCATTTGACACAGTCCCACACAAAGATTAATGCTGTATACAAGTTAGCCAGCCTGGGAGTGGGTCCCAAGATGATAGCCTGGGTAAATAATTGGCTGGAGAATAGGACACAGAGGGTAATAGTAAATAAGTCCCACTCTGAAGAAAGGGGGTTATTAGTGGAGTACACTTGGGGTTCAGTATTAGGACTGGTCCTCTTCAATGTCTTTATAAGCTACATTGCAGAGGGACTGGAAGGAAAAGTTTGTCTCTATGCAGATTACACAAAGATCTGCAACAGAGTTGATGCACAAGGTGGGGTGGAAAGGATGAGAAGGGACTTGCAAGGTTAGAGGAATGGTCAAATGTGTTGCAGCTTAGAGTCAATGCTAAGAAGTGCAAGGTAATGCACCTGGGAAACAAAAACCCAGGGGAAGAGTACACAATGGGGGTGAGATACTAACAACAACAAAAATGGAAAGGGACCTGGGGGTAGTCATATCAGGTGACTTAAAGGTGAGCAAGCAATGTGAGAGGGCAGTAAGGAGGGCTTGGGGGATACTGGGATGCATAGGGAGAGGCATCACCAGTAGAAAACAGGAAGTTGTTATCCCTCTGTACAGACAGCTGGTGAGACCCCATCTGGAGTACTGCATGCAGTTCTGGAGACCCAATCTCCGCAAGGACATAGACAGGGTGGAAGCTGTCCAGAAGAGAGCAACTAAAATGGTGCAGGGTCTGCACCGGGAAGACATATGAAGAGAGACTAAAGGAGCTTAATATGTATAGCCTCGAGGAAAGGAGGGAGAGGAGGGACATGATAGAAACTTTCAAGTACCTCAAGGGAATCAACAAAGTCCAAGAGGGTAGCATCTTTCAAAAAAGAGGTGTGCAAGAACAAGGGGGCACAATTTGAAGATGGGGGGGCAGCTCAGAAGTAATGTAAGGAAGTATTTTTTTCACAGAGAGGGTTGTGGAGGTTGTGGAGTCAAAAACAGTGGTTGAATTCAAGCATGCATGGGACGGCCATAAGGTAATTCTAGGGGTTGGGGTAGAAAGAAGTAGGCTGCTGGTTAACTAGGATCTGCAGCTTATCCATTAGGTAGGGAAATGGGCAGACTGGGTCGGCCAAGCGGTCCTTATCTGCCATCAAATTCTATGTTTCTACATAGAGGTTGCCGAAATTCACTTTGCATTGAAATTTGTGAATTTCAGCAACTTCGCTTTATTGACGGTCAGTGCCTAAGTAGGTAGCACACTCGCCTCTGAGGCCAGGAGATCAGAGGGCTGTGGGTTCAGTTCCCACATCCGGCACTTGGGTTAATATCCCAGTACTGACACTGTAGTCCAGCATGAAAGGGGTGCTACACTTCTGAGGTGCCGTCTTTCAGATGAGACGTTAAACCGAGGTCCCATCTGCTTGGATTGGTGGTAGTTCAGGTGGATGTTAAAGATCCCATGGCACTTATCGAAAGAGTAGGGAATTTTTATTGAGAACAATATAACAAATCACAAACTATACAAAAACAATGGAACACAATAAATCAAGACTATAACTCTTGAAAAACAGAAAGATAACTCTACAAAAAATAGAAAGGTAATACACACTCTATAAATGAACAAACTAAGAGTAATACAGGAAGTTTCAAAACTAACACATTCTCTTTTTAAGTAACCCCTTCAAAAAGTATTAAAGGAAGTGCCCTCCACCAATATACAACTAAAGCTGCTGGTAACGCCTTTTTTTCTGATTCATAAACATGTGCAATTTCTTTCCTAATAAGACATTTCAACCCAGTTAATGAAGTTTGTTTTTGCTGAAGTACAAACAGACATCTATTATGCCAAATGCACCATTTGAAAATTGCAAAAAGGACTCTAAGGGAACCAGGATAAAATACTTTCCAATCAGGCCCAAATTTCCCATATACCAGATCTGAGTATGTTATTTTAGCTAACATGGGTAAAGACCACTCGTGTGCCAACTGAGCCTATAATGGTTCTATAAAAGGACAATCAAAAAAAAGGTGCGCCACAGTTTCCACTTGGCAAACACAGGACTCCCTGACACAAAACCATTCTTCCAGCTGTTTATGGGCTTGATTCCCTTTAACATTTAACTTATTATGACAGCATATCCACAAAGTGCCCTACATTTTGACCGGAATCCTACCATCCAGTAATTGTTTAGTTAAACATTGACTGCTAAAAGGCAGGGCAAAACAGGGTGATGACAAAAAAATTCTATTCAAAACAGAGGAATAAAGGAGCTTTCTGTTTTGCAAATCTGGCACCTGACTGGATACATGCTACTGCCTTATTTTTTTAAAAAAGCTCAACAATATACCCAGAAGTCCCTTGTGGAATCTTAATAAAAGGTTTCCAGGTTGGTGCTCTCCACTTATCTATAAAATATTAGGATCTGGAAGTGAAACTCCATACTCAAAACTGCTGATGACCAGCTATGCAAGGGTAAACATTTGAATGTACAAAAATAGCAAAGAAAAACAATACCGGATTAACCATATTTAGACCCCCTTGTTTTATAGGCCAATAAGTAATTATTCCTTTAACAGGGTTCAACCTACTGCCTCATAATAGTTGAAAAAATAAATTGTACAGGTGTGCTTCTAAATGAAGTGGAAGAGGAAAAATGTAACTGACCAATAAAAAAATGGGAATAATAAAAGTTTTCAACATATAGATATGTTTTTTCCTGGACATGGAAAAAGATTTCCATTATGTAATTTTATCTTCTGCAACAAAAATAGGGGAAAGCAAATTACTTTCTGCTGCTAAAGGTACTCCAAAAGAAAGACCCAGAATCTGAATCTGCTCAGACCTAATAGATACCCCACCAATCTCAGTATAAACATCCTGTAAGGGAATCTGTACAGCACTGCCAAAACTTTTTTGAGTATTTAAAGCAGACCCAGAGATTAACGAGAAAGACTGCACAATCTCAATAGCTCGCACACCTGAGGCCTGATCTGCTATTAAAATGCAAATGCCATCCACATAAGCCAGAGCACTAGGAAAAACCAGGGCAGATTTGTCAGAAATATGTCTGATGGAAGTGTCAGTATTCAGTTTCCTAAGAAAAGGGTCTATAGAAAAAACATATAAAAGGGGGCTTAAGGGGCAACCCTGATGTACCCCTCTTTTTATCTGGATATGAGATCGCTTTAAACCATTCACTACTGGAGTCATGGAGGCATATTTGTACACATTTCTAATTCAAGAGACAAAATCCTATGGCACCCCATACCTTTCCAGGACCGCAAACAAATAATTATGTGGAACACGATCAAAAGCTTTGGATTGATCTAAACAGAGTACATACCCCTGTGTACCCAACACATGAAAAACCTCCCTTAACACTTTTAAGTTAGTAATCATAGAGTGGTCTGGGACAACACATGTTTGAGTATGAAAAATCACTTTCTGGGCAATAATGGAAAGTCTAACTGAAATAAGTTTACATAATATTTTCCAATCTGAATTCAGAAGACTAATAGGACGCCAATTACCTAAATATTCTTTATTTTTATTTTTAAATAAAGAAATGTAATTACTATCTGCAAATGCTGCAGGTATTGGCAACATTCCCTGAACAATTACATTAAATACAGCAATTAAGTAAGGTAAAAGCACTGTTTTTGCCTTTTTATAGAACTCATTTGGAATTCCATCTGGACCAGGGGTCACAGTATTTTTTAAGTGACTAATTACAGAATCTACTTCAACACCAGTGATAGGCCAACTTAAATCATGAACACTTTCAGGGGATAATTTAGGAATATGTAAGGAATCAAAAAAGTATTCCAGTCATGTGGCTTGAATTCCTGACCATACAAAATCTGGGTATGATAAGAAACCTCTTTCACAGTATCTTCATTACCAGAAATCCGGATACCATCATGTGAGATTAATGATGGGATATATTTAGACTGAACCTGCTGGTTACTACTGTCAAAAGGGTTAACCACTTTGGCCACCCCTTCCTACCATATTTCTGTTCTAAAAAGGAGGTGGACCTATCATATTGATAAATGCACATTTCTTCTTTTAACTGTCAAATCTGAGCAGAATAATCTAAACGAAATTCAGTTTGCTGGGACAACAATTTCTGCAACTGACAACAGCAATTCAAATATTTAAGATACCAACTCGAAGAACAGGATTTAGAAAACCTTTGGCAAAATTTTCTAATTTCCATTTTGGTGTCCTGCCAAATATTGTCAAATATTTCAAACACAGAAATTTTGTCTTGAAGAACCATGTACAATTCCTGCCAGCCATGTTCCTCCTCTAACACGAAATATTCATTTCCAAAATTATGAGAGTCTGGTTTATTAAGAGGATGACCCAAAGATAAAACCAGCAAACAATGGTCAGAGTTTTCACAGGAATAACTGAATGCTGAACACCCAGCAACCAGTAATAAAAAAAATAATCTATCCTTGTAGTTAATCTTCCATGATGAAATGTGTGCAGGAGGCTGGGAACCAAATAAAGCCCCATCTATAAGGTTAGCTTTGGTATATAATGTGTTAAGGAAATTAGAATCAGTATATAACTTTTGTGTCACCCCTGTTTTATCCGAAAGAGATAAAATACAATTAAAGTCCCCCCAAACATTATTGACTTAGACGAATGGAGAAAAGGCTAAATAGTTTTAAAAATGGCTATTCTCTGTGTTTTAATCTGGGGGTTATAAGTGTTGATTAATCTCCAATCTTGTTGTTGAATAATAACATCAAAAATAAGGACCCGACCCTGGATTAGGTCAATAAGTCTGATGACTTGGACCTCTAAATTATTAAAAAGAATATCTACTCCTGCACACACCTCTTCCGAAGAGAGCAGAAAATAATCCACCTCCAATCACAAGATGCCTGACTAGCCTCCCTAAGTGTGTGAAGTCTGGTATCTTGTGAAAACAATATGGAGTGTAATAGAGGTAAGGAAAGAAAAATGGCCTGCCTCCTTTAAGATTTTTCAGGCTGTTGGCATTTAAACTGCCAAATGACAAAACCTCCCCATTTAAACAGAAAAAATCGGACTTGCTTTACCTCTCCCTTTCCCTGGTAATTTCATTTTGCACCTCTTTTTCCTAATATTCTTGGCATCTCCGGAAAGCTGATCAGTATTAGTTAACATGTCCATCAGAGAAGAGGCCACAGAGGAAGCATCGGAATCATTCTCAGTCTCTGTAGCCTGTTTTTGTTTGTGTAACACAGCAAATTTGTTTTTAGAAATTAAATCAGAAGACTGGGATTCTGAAAAAGCAGGTGCCCCTTTAGTAGTAGAACTTCTCATCTGCCTACGAGTACCCACTGGAACCCAGTCAGAATCCTTCAGAGAGGGTATAACTCTCATGCAGCATATCAGGGTTATTGTGAGAGGCCCAAGGACACTCTCGGTAGGAACGGGAAGATTCTTCACATAAGTTATAATAAATTGGGTGAGGACCATTAATACTGACATGTCCAGAACCCAGACACGAGGAGCATTTAAGTCTGTCGCAAACATTATTGAGATGTGTGTGAGCCCCACACGAAAACATGATTTAGGTTGTCAGGATAAAAACAAAGCCTCTATCCCTACCTAAATAAAAACAACTGGGTAAATACTGTACAGAACCATTCACCACAGGCAGTTTCACTTGTAACTTCCATCCTCCTGTCCAAAAGTGCTCGGAATCTATAATAGGAACAGGCAAGCCTAACACTGTACGTTTAGAAGACAGCCATCTAATGATATCAGTAATTGCAACCCCTTCATTTTGAAATAAAACTGTAATGGATTTTATTGTAGGTTTTGTAAGGGGAGTAGCAAAGAAAGGAGACCATAAAGGGGTATTCCTGACTGCCTGATACCTATGCCAAATGTGTCAGGGCCTGCAGCTGTTTTAAAACTAATGTCAAAATAATTATCCCAGAAGTATGAATAAGGAAATAAATTTCAGAAGGTGCAAACTGTAAACTAGCTTTTGTCAAAGTTTTCCCAACATAGAGGCGATCAGGAAACACTTCCAGCCCACCCCTATATCTCATTCGCACAGCATTTCACCTATCATGTTGCTCTGGAGGAGTATGAAAGAGAACAGCAAACATTTTATTTGTTTGCTGGCTATGAGTTTGTTCAGGAGCCCTTTTAGCCAGTGCCTGATCAGCAGCAGAGGGTGGTACAGTAGGCCGCAGCAAAAATCTGTCAGAGGTAGGATCAAGAGCTTCACACCCTGCAGAATCCAGTAGCTTACCATCTCCTGCCCCAGCAGGAAGAATGGTGGAATCTTCAAACTGCAACAAATCAGTTGAATCTTTATTTAAAGTAGAAGGTGGAGGACCTTCCTCTAACGTGACCCCCATAGCAGAATTATCATTTCCATTATTAACCAAAGCATCCAGGCCCTTTGTTCCAGTCCCACCAACATGCCAGACAGGATTCTGTGTTTGTTGCAGACCTGAGGGAAGTTCGAGGGGGTCAGAAATGTCCAGCAGATCTCCCTGAGGCACAGGGCCAGGCCCAGCAGAAGCCCAAGAGTCATCTAGAGGTGACTTCTCCCACCCCGCTCCTTTTAGCGCTTCAGCAATTGTAATCCCCGTAGCAGATACATTGTCATCAAAAGCAACATCAGGCTAACTGAAAGCAGAAGCCATGTTGGTCATCTGACCCTTTAAATCCTGCTGCAGTACCTCCGTTTGTGGGCAAAAAGAAGGACAGTCAGAGGTAACAGATAAGGGTACAGGCAGTTGTTTTGAAGCAAGAACAGTACCCGAAGCTGAAGCAGTTGTCTGAGCAAAAGATAAGCTCTCAAGCAGTTGAGCCGGGAGACGTTGACACTGCACCGGTCTGCGCTCTGCACTTGCACCACACCAGCCATCTGATTCACTGTAGAAGCCTCTATAATAATTCCAGAAGAACACTCATAAGAGTCTAGGCACTTGCCATTAGACAAAAAAGAGCTGCCAGTCTCAGAAAATAAGCTAACAGCTGATACAGCGGTAACTTGCGAGCAGCCGGCAGACGACTCCACAGCCCGAACTCTCTCACGCAGCTGTGCCCTGTTGGATGACGTCATTCCCTTGACGACAGGTCCTCTGAAAGCTGGAGCTGCCGGTAAAGCAACCATGTCCCATGCAGAAACTTCAGATAGGCAAACCTAAGAGTTAGCAGCAATGCAGGGGTTCTCAGGATCACATCCAGGTTCCTTCACAATATCCAAAGCCTTTGTAGCTTCACTGCTTACCGATACCGATACGATAGGAAAAGAAGCCATGTTACCAGTATCCAAGTCATTCTCTAGTTGAGGAGAGATAGAGAAGGAGACCGTCTCCCCTACCTCCAGTGCTTCTGCTCTGTCCAGCACCAGACTCCGAGTGGCCATCTCAGAGAAACTGCCAAGCCCACTACCAACAGAGTAGGGGAATTTCCCCGGTGTCCTGGCCAAATTTCCCTCATTCACTAAAAATACCACCAACAGCTTAATCTGGTTCAAGGTCAGTTGGCATTCATCTGTATCCCCCTCCCCCGGGTTGTGCCTGAAAATAGGCAGGATTTGTCTAGCGCACTTACCCGGTCAACAAAAATTAAATAAATAAAATAAATGTCTACAAAGTATTGCAGCACAGTGGGTGGGAGGTTTTTGTTTTATTACAGTTTGAGGTTTTTTTTTTGTGTATTTATATTTTATAGTTTTTTCCCCATTTTTCTCACGATTGTCCTGGGACCCCAGCACATGGCAGTGCATGCATGGGGAGGCGCACACGCGTTTCCGTGGTTCCGGTTCTGGCCCCTTCCACCCTTCCTCTTGCAATCACTGGATTCCCATAGCCTGACACTGCCATTCATCCTCCACTGGATGTCAGCCAAGAGCCAGGAACCCCTCATCCCTTACCGGGTGAAGAGAGGTGCCTGTAACTGCTCAGTCCTGCTCCTTGCCCTCCCACTCCTGCTGACCCCTGACAACACAGGCTTGTTCCTGAACCCTGTTTGCCAGCATGGCATGAAGTGTGGCATTCAGCACCTCAACCCTCAGTGCCACCGGGCTGACTGAGTTTTTTTTTAAGCAATTTGCATAGCAAAGTTGGTGCAGTCAGCGGAAAATGTAAGAAATTTGTGAAGTGTGAATTTCCACAAATTCACACCAACTTCACAAATTAAATCTTTGCTGTATCTCTACTGATTGTTCCCCTTCAACTACTTGAGCAGCCTAGGGCAACCCACAACCACTGGTATCTGTGATAGGGTTGGTGAAAGACATGTCCCATTTGTTATGCAGAGGGAGAGAGAGAGTTAAAAACAAGGATCTGTTCTGTCCTTTCCTATTCTGCCACTTGTCTATTTCATGCCTATGTGATTGTGCAAATTTTTCTTGTGGCACTGAGGAATTGGCCACTCTGACGATCCCATGACTTCCCCCTTTTTTCTCCCTTCCTTTACTTGCTGTTTCTAGTCTTTCTCTCTTCCCTTGCTTCTCTGTGGTTAAAAAGAAATATATATGAATATTTATGTACCTATTGTGCTATATTCTGATGTACTATGTAAATACTCCCTCTCCCCCCTTCCCCAGGACATACCATGAGACGAGCATATTGTTGCTCAGTGTAATTATCCTGGTAAAACTTTCCAATAAATAAATAAATTATGTGAAACTGAGATCCCTTGGTTTGCAAATGTATACAATGATTTTATTGAAATGATTACAAACAGCTATTTAGGTTTATCTGGAACACAGGTGAGTTAACCTTGAGGTGCATTTTGACCTCCACGAGCGTGGTTCACAGATTATCAGTAGGAATCAGCTTCCCATAACGGATGTCTTATTTAGTTGCACCTATTAAGACGACTAATGTACTATTCAGGCTGCTCACATTAAATAAATTGACAAAATGTTAATACATTTTATGGAACACAGATGGTATAATTTACAATAACAGGGTACATAATTTAATTGCTAGGGAAAATCACCTTATAAAAAGAGAGCAGTGTTTTGTTTAGAGACCGAGCTAGAGACTTTTTATTTTTTTTTATTTCGTTGTTTAACCAGGTATAGCACACTAAGCTGAAAGCTTTTTACAGGAGCGACTTGAAACAGATTTTCAGATGAAGGACTTCTGTTTGTTTAAATTGCCTGTATCAAGAGCTATCTTGCACAATTCTATACTTTTTATTGTTATTGATGATAATAAAATGCTGCTTGCAAATTTATAACTTCTCCTGGTTTGCCTTTGCTTCCAGACTCATATCTCGATGACAATATCATATCGTAGCTGAGTTAGAATGGATGGATGGTTGGATAGATAACTGTGCTGTGAGGGGACTACAGGCTCCACAGTTTTATTTGAAAAGGATTATGAGGTGGGAGACAGTGAAATACTTACACAAGAAAACTATTGTAGGTACAGACAGCCCAGATACTAGACTAATCAAATCAGCAACATTTATGTAATTTATTTATTTATTTAACAGACTTTAGGATTACAACCTTTAAGTCAGGGACTCATTTACAAAGGCTCCACGTCAGAAAAACAAACATAAACACTTAATACATATAGACATAGAATGGCAGCTAAAGGTTACAGTTTTTTTAATTATACAATATTGCAGAATCAAGATCAGTTATACAGTACATTGCATTGAACATGTTATTGAGAGCTGTATTTACAGTTTTCAAGAGAACAATAAGTTTGCTGATAGAGGGAGGAATAACAGGATCATATTTACAGTAAGTAGAGAATTAGACAGAAACCTTGTGAGTGCAGCCAAAGGAGGCATTGTTAATAGGTAATGTTTGGTAGCCCTATCGGTAGGAGCTCAGTGGCGGGTGGTCCTGTAAGATGACAGATAGATGACCCAGCACTGGCTGGTACATTGGCAGTGCCGTGAAGCAGAATGTGCTCTTTGAGGGCTGACTTGAAAGGTCCTAATTTGGAGATGGAGGAGACATCAGAGGGAAGTTCATTGTACCAGGCTGGGGCCCTGTGTGGAAATGACCTTTGGGATAAGAAGGTTCTAACCCATGGGATGGATCACACCTGTCGGTTGGCAGTGTGGGTGTTCACCGAGGTGTGGGAGGATAGGAGAGAGTCAGAAACCCCCAAGGGGGTAAGCCCCAGGTGTATTTTCTTTGTGAGGAGGCATGTTCGATAAAATAGCCTTTCATCAAGGGTAAAGAGATTTGTCAGGGCATATAGGGTACAGGTATGGGTACGCTTGTCTGCCCCGGTGAGAAGCCTGCATGCTTTGTTTATGGCAAGGTGGATTTTGTTAAGGGCTGTGTGGTCAGCAGCTGAGTAGATAGTGGGCCCATAATTGACTAGGGAGAGGACTGAGGAAGTGACAGCCAGATTAAGGTCTTCCGGAGGTAGGCAATCCTTGTGGACGATACAGTAGGCCTATAATGGACGTTATGGCTGATGATAGAGTGTCAATGTGTGACTGGAAGGAGAGGCTGGAATCAAATGTAAGGTCCAAGTATTTATATGTATGGACCTGTTCTAGAGGAAGGAGAGAGTGGAGATGATTGTTAGCTGTGCATTCTTGGCCTTATTCTGTCGATGGGCAAAGAGCATGGTCTTTGTCTTTTTACATTGACCACAAGTCTTTGGTCTATGAACCAGTTTTCAGTCTGGTTAAATGTGTGTTGGAGGGGAGGACTGCAATACTGGGGATCTGGGTGAGGCAAAAGAACCACGTTGTCCGTGATATAGTAGTAGGCTGCCGGAGCAGGAATTGGGCAGGGTGCTTAGCTAGATGTTGAATAATAGAGGGCCGAGGATGGAGCCCTGGGAAACCCCAGAGTGGACTGGCAGGGTGGTTGAGAGGGTGTTGTTTTGACACATTGTGATCTAGCTGTGAGGTAACTGGTAAACCAGGAGATGGGTCCTTGGGACAGACTTATGTGGCAGAGTGTGCTTAAGAGTGAGGGGTGGGAGACTGTATCAAAAGCCTTTGACAGGTCGATGAAGACAGCTCCAGCCAGGTGTTTTCTATCCAGGGTAGAGTGAATAAAATAAGAGAACTCAGTGAGAGCCATAGTTGTACTGTTCCCAGATCTAAAACCATGCTGCTCCCTGCAAAGTAGGTTATCAGCAAGCGGGTACTCAGTGAGTTGGGTGGCTATAATTTTTTCAAGGGCTTTCGAGAGTGGTGGGAGAATGGATATGGGACGGTAGTTATTGGGGAGGTGCTGCCATCACTCTTCAGTATTGGAGTGACTGTGGCAGTCTTCCAGGCTGCTGGGAACTGCCCCAGACTTAGGGAGCAGTTAATGAGGTCAGTCAGTGGGCAGAGGACTGTATCTAGTACTGGATGTAGGATTCTCATATCAAAAGAATCTTTGCAATAGCAAGAGCCACTGAGTGCTTTCATGAGAAAAGGCCTTGCCTCATTTGTAGCGATCACCCTGAGATGGAAGGGGGGATGCTGGGTGTTTGGGGTTGGGGATGCAGGAGTGGGGTTGAAGAAGTTATTTGGGAGTACTGCACTAAGGTCAGGGAATGATGAGTTGAGGCAGTTGGCGATGGCCAGTGGGTCGGTGGTAGGGACATTGTTGACAGTTAGTGGGGAGGAGCCGGGATTTGCCATTGAGTTCCTTGATATTGTTCCAGAACAACCGAGCACTTCCCCAGGAAGAGGGAAGGGTCATTTTTTAGTAGCCTGATTTGGCCTGTTTAATGGCCCAAATGCATCTTTTATGAACTGCTTTATATGCTTGCCTGTCCGCCTGCGTGCCGGATGTGACTGCTTTATGCCAGAGATCATCTCTGTGCTTTAGCTGTTGGAGCAGTGCAGGCGTGACCCAGGGGGCATTATGTTTCTTGGATTGCACTTTTGCTAGTGGGGCATACATGTCACATGCTTTATTAAAAGAACAGGTGAAATAATCAAGGGCTTCATCTATAGTAGGGGCCCTGGAGATGGGGACCAGTCCCATTGAGTTAAGTATTTTCTTAGTTTTGTGAGGCCTCTGGGTTGGAGACGACGCCGAGCAATATAGTTTGGTTTGGGTTTCTGCTGAAGACACAACCAGGAAAAGAAGATGGGTGAGTGATCGCTTAGGGAGTCTGGAAGGACCACCAGGTCAGAGATTCTGTGGGGATGGTTGGTGAGGAGAAGGTCAATCAGGGTGCTAGAGCCATTAGTGGGGTTTACCCTGGTAGGTTGGCTGATCAGCTGGGTCAGGTCCAGTGCAGCGAAGGTGTCCTTGGTGTGGGAAGCCGAACTGGCAAGCCAGTTCACATTAAAGTCTCCAACTATGATGTGTTCTGTTTTGGGGGGGAAGCCAGAGATGTAGTTGGCAAGGGACTGTATAGCATGAGCTTAGTTTCTTGGGGGACATATGCAACAGTAAGAATTACAGATGCTCTGGAGGGATCTGGAGTAAGTTTTAATGATAACGCTTGGGCAGCATGGTCTAATGGAGGTATTGGAAGGGCTTGGCATATCATGGAGTCACGGACGTACACAGCACACACCCCACACGTTTGCCCATTCTGTCGGCTCTGTGAAGGGTGAAGCCAGGGAGGGCAACCAAAGAGTCAGGTGTTTTTTTGGAGAGCCAAGTTTCTGTCAGTGCTAGCACATCTGGCTGATGTTGTAGTATCCAGCAATGGAGACCTGCTGTCTTTTTGGTTAAGCTGCGAATGTTCATTGCAGCTATTCTAGCCCATGGTGCAATTAGCTAGGGCTGGGCAAGATGGGGGCCCGGGTTAGGATGAACATTTTCTGAAATTAGTAGGAGCATGGCAAGGACTCTGAGGAGAGCATACGATCATTGCCTTATTGTCAAGGATAGCTTTCACCTAGTTATAGTGCGGGTAGTACAAGGGATGGCCAGGGTGATAAGTGTTGGAAAAGATAGGAATGTGATCTGGAATGGAGGTTGATGGTGGCACATGACTGTAGGGAGATATGGGGGGATGGCAATGCAAGAGAGGTAGTGGCAGTGTGGGTGGCAGTCGGTGGTGGTTCTTAGGGGTGGGAGGTGTGAAGAAGACCCTTGAGGGGAGGGCATAGGAGTCTGAGAAGTAGGATAGTAAGAGGATCAGTAGGAGCCTGGGTGGTCCTGACAGTGGGTGCCCAGCAAGTGGTGATAAGGGGGCAGTGGCCCAGTGTCGGTATAAGGGGGGCACTCCAATACCCATAATTGTGGTGGTCTCTATGGCACAGTGATAGGGTGACTGACTATGGTTTGTTAGGGTGTAGTAATTTGCTTTAGGAAAGAAGGACCCAGGATGAGAAGTGCTTAGGGGAAGAGGAATGCAGCCTCCAAGAGTTGTTGCCCTCCAGTGGCTTTGCACTATAATTTGCAAATGGAAAAGTAGACAAAAAAAAAGCAGTTGTATTAAAAAGAGACAGCTCAGGAATGGTAGAGTCAAGAGCCAATAATAGGAGGAGGTGAGTTTGGGGGTTCCCATTAATTAGTTTATCCTTGTGTACACAGACCACTCCTAAGCTGTGTCAACGGGCCACAATAATCTCATTAAACAAATGGAGTATTAATCCATCGTTAATAAATTCATGCCAACTTCCTCTTACCTCTATTATCTAAGATGCTAGAGAGAATGGTTTTGAGCAAGTGTTTACCTTCCATATCTGATGGAGTACAATATTCTAATGGAGACCCAGTATAACTCTAGCAAGAATTATAACACGTTAACAAAGCCCTTCCACCTTGTTGGCCTTAAATCTTTGCTGAACAAAGTTTTTAATCTGGGTTTCTCCACAGAGGTAAACATGTGGTTCACAAACTACCTAAAAGACATGGAGCTCATAGTCAAAATTAAAAGGGGGCTCTCCTCCTCCAGGACACCTGGCACTGGCGTCCCACAGGGGTTGATCCTGGGACCGCTGTTATTCAGTTTGTATCTGAACAGTCTGCCTGATACCTGCCTAATTTACAGTGCAAACTCCTGTATGCAGGTGACTCGATCTTGTTCATAAGTGCCAGGATGCTACAAGCAGTGTCTGAGGCAGATCCTTCAGCGCAGCAGTAGTGCTACCGCATACGACATTGGTGACCAGAGTTTAGGAACATGCATGTGACATCTGGGGCACACCAGGGTAAGGAGGGTGGAGCATCCAATGGATTGCTTTTTTCAAGGGAGGAGCCAGTGAGGTCCGCTGCTTGTCTTCAACCTAGTGAAGGCTGATTGGCAGCACAGGGGGATCAACTCATAGAAGTGAATGCTCGGATGTAGCTGGTGCTGCTGCCCCCTAGTGAAGGCTAACTGGCAGCATGGGGGAATCGGCTAATACAAGTGAATATTTGGACATTGCTGGTGCAGCCCCCTAGTGAAGGCTGAGTGGCAGCACGGGGGGGATCAGCAAATACAAATGAATGTCCAAACATAATTGGTGCTGCCCCTAGTGAAGGTGGAGCAGCAGTGCCGGGGATCAGCTAATAGAAGTGAATATTCAGGCATAGCTGGTGCTGCCCCCTAGTGAAGGCTGGGTGGCAGTGCGGGGGATCTGATAATACAAGTGACTGTTCGGACATGGCTGGTGCTGTCCCCTAGTGAAGGCTGGGTGATAGTGCCAGTGGGATACCTAATACAAATATTTGGACATTGCTGGTGCTGCCCTCTAGTGAAGGCAGGGTGGCAACGCAGGGAGACCAGCTAATACAAACAAATGTTTTGTCATAGCTGGTGCTGCCCCTAGTGAAGGCTGGGTGGCAATGCGGGGGGATCTGACAATAAAAGTGACTGTTCAAACATGGTTGGTGCTGCTCCCTAGTGAAGGCAGGGTGGCAACACGGGGAGACCAGCTAATACAAGCGAATGTTTGGTCATAGCTGGTGCTGCCCCCTAGTGAATGCTGGGTGGCAGCCCGTGGGGACCAGCTAATACAAACGAGTATTTGGACATTTTATTTTAATTTATTTAGTTTTTGTTAACCGGGTAGGTGCACCAGCCATAAAATGACTATTTTCAGGCACGACCCAGGAGAGTACATTACAGAAAGCATACAGCATTCCAAGAGTGCATAAAGGTACATAAATTACAAAATGCAAAGCAACAGTCCAAAGTACATTACGTATTAGGTACAGTCAGTGGGAGGCAATACAGCTGGTAGAATAGGGACACTCAGATTATTGCAAGAACAGCTCAGCAAGACTAAACAATAAATGCAATGAGGATGTCGGAGACATGTATGACAAGTATGGAGACAGAGACAGAAGGGATAAGAAGCACTATACCTGTAGGAGAGGGAGAAATCTCAGGTTAGGGAGTACTTGAGAACTAGGAGAGAAGCCTGGGGTGAGGGGGCATTGAAGAAGCAAGGTGGAGGTCATAGCAGAGTCAACTGGGGTCAAAACAGGTGCAGAAGTCAGCAAGCAACAAGTACCGTCATAGTTCTCTTTTGAAGAGGAGATGGGACTCCAGCCTTTTAAGGATGAGGGGAAGTGAGTTCCATAGCCAAGGGGCAACACACTGGAAACCACCACAACCCTTAGAGGTGCGACATCTGGCTATCTTCAGCAAGAATCTGTCTTCTGATTGAAGCCCTTGAGAGGAGATCACAGGATCAAGTAGTGTTGCAAGGTAGGGGGGAGTATGCTACCTGATGACAGAGTCGATGAGTGAGCCAAGGAGTAGGTCCTACAGGCAGAGGGGGAGAACCAATGTAGATCATTGTGTAATTGACAATGATGTTTGAGATGAGGAGATGAGGAGGTGCTGCTCCCTAGTAAAGGCTGGGTGGCAGCACGAGGGGACCAGCTAATACAAGCGCATGCTCAAACATAGCTGGTGCTGCCCCCTATTGAAGGCAGGGTATCAGCATGGGGGTATCAGCAAACAGAAGTGAATTTTCAGGCATAGCTGGTGCTGCCCCCTAGTGAAGACTGGGTGTCAGCGTGTGGGGACCAGCTAATACAGGCAAGAATTCGGACATAGTTGGTGCTGCCCCCTAATGAAGGCAGGGTGGCAGCGTGGGGGGAATCAGCTAGTACAAGTGAATGTTCAGACATAGCTGGTGCTGTTCCCCAGTGAAGGCTGGATGGCAGCAAGGGGGATCAAATGATACAAGCAAATGGTCGGACATGGCTGTTGCTGCTCCCTAGTAAGGCTGGGTGCAGCGTCGGAGATCAGCTAATACAAGCAAATGTTCAGACATGGCTGGTGCTAGCACAACCCGCACATGCACAGGTATGTGCCCTGTGCATTACCTCATTGACACATCCCAGAGGAGAAAGAAATGGGGGAAAAGAATCAGCATTGGAGAGGCAGATGAAGACCTGCCCTCCCCCCCCATGCCCACTATCGTGACTCCCTCCTCTTGTTCCTGGCATACCTCTGGGCCTGGACCTTCACTCTGTACTCTGGCACAACATCATGGGATAGCTTGCCATCTAATTTGAGACCGATATTTGATCCTTACCCCTCTTTGCAATCCTTAACCAAATGGTTTTGTGCTCAAGCCTCCACACCCCTGACCAGTTGTTATATAGTTTAGGCACTGGTTGAGAGTCCATGCTAAGAATATCTTTTTTATTTTCTGAATACTCCCACTGTATAATTCTGAAGCATTGCTGATAGTACCCGTACAATATCATATCAAGTCCGTCTAACTAGTACATGCTGCTGTGTCACAGTGCTGGATGAGTGTGTATTTTTATTTATACAACAGGAGTGAGCAGATAATTTGTTAGATAAAAACATGTATTCTCACTGCAGTGTGATAACTAAGATATCACACTGTGGTGAAATCATCAAACAAAAAAAAAGTACAAAACACAGTTCTACTGTATAAAAGGCATACGTGATGGCTAGGTGTGTGATACAGAAGATATCTGAATTTGTGGCAAGTGAGCTCAGGGAATCATCACTCCTGGCTCTGGTACACTCCGCCACTCATGATATTACCCAAGCTCACTTGCCACCCATTCGGATATATTCTATATCACACACCTAGCCATCACATATCTCATTAATATTACTGTATGCCTGTGTAATTGTAATGGTTATCTTAATCAGGGGGTGGACGTGTTTTTTTCCATACAGCTTTTTCTCCCCGGCCATGCTGGTCAGGGATATACCTTGTTCCCAGGAATGTACTCGGTTCTCAGGGATATATCCTATTCCCAAGAATGTACCCTGTTCCCAGGATATACCCTGTTCCCAGGAATGTACCCTGTTCCCAGGGATATACCCTGCTCCCAGGGATGTACCCTGTTCCCAGGAATATACCCTGTTCATAGAGATATACCCAGTTCCCAGAGATATACCCTGTTCCCACGGGTATACCCTGTTCCCAGGAATATACCCTGTTTGCAGAAATATACCCTGTTCCCATTGTTACACCCTGTTCCTGGGGATAGACCTTGTTCCCGGAATATGTCTCTATTTTGCAGACGTATACCCCTGTTCTAGGGATACACCATGCTTCCAGGAGTATACCCTGTTCTCAGAGATACATCCTTTTCCCAGGGATATACCCTGTTCCTGGGAATATGCCCTGTCCCCAGAAATATACCCTGGTCCCAGGGATATACCCTGTTCCCAGAGATATATACCCTGTTCCCAGGGATAAAGCCTGTTCCCAGGAATATACCCTGTTCACAGAGATATACCCTGCTCCCATGGACATACCCTGTTCCCAGAGATATACCCTGTTCCCAGGGGATATGCCCTGTTCCCAGCAATATATCCTGTTCCCAGGAATGCACCCTGTTCAGTCCCATTACCTCTGTCCTCCCTGAGTTATTGTTCATCTTGATGTCCTCCATGGTTCTATCCCACCATGGCAGTCTAGGGAATGGTTGTCCTCCCCAAAGCAGTCTACTGTGTTGGCTAGGATCTAATGTCAGCTGGCACAAGGACCCCAGGAGTTCTTGGCGCCAGGGCTGTCGTTGCTTTTCTCCCTGGTTATTCCTCCTCCTTTAGTGGGCAGAACCTTCTTGGTGGCCTCCTCTGCATGCAGTGACATTCTGACCTATAGTTGTCAGCCTCCTCCCTCCACTTTTATGCAGCAGGACTACATCTGTCAGCCTCCAGTCCTCTGGAACCACTCCTGTTTCCAGTCAGTTGTTGAATAGGGCTGTCAGAGATGCAAGCGCTTCCCTGAGCTCCATCAACACCCTTGGATGTACCCCATCTGGCCCCATAACTTTGTCCATGTTCGGATTTGTGAATCTATTCAGGACTCTTCCTCTCTGTAAATGGACTTGTGTCCACCCTCTCCTAGTGTTCTGGCGGCTTTTACGTGCTCCATCCCCACGCCTCCTCTTGCTCCTCCTCTGCATAGCCCTCCCACATCTTAACCTCATAATACCTCCCTAGTCTTCCTCTTTTCACTTATGTACTTAAAAAGGCCTTTCTCCTTTAGTTACCCCTTCGGCTATTCTTTTCTCTAGTTTGTGCCTTTGCACCCTCACTGCTTTCCTGCCTCTTTCTGCTTCTCCTGGTACACCTCCCTATTCTATTCCTGTGTCTCACTGTACCTCCTGAATGCTACCCTTTTAACCCTTACCTTTTCAGCCACTCCCTTTGGGAACCATAGTGGTCTCTATTTTTCTCCTGTTTTTGCTCACTTCAGAGGTTTGTTGCCTTCTTATGCCATCCCTTAACTTGGCCCACTGTTTCTCCACCCCACCCCAGGTCACCCCTCCTCCCGCTAGGTTGTCTCCAGGCATTCACTCATTTTTTTAAATGTGCCATCTTGAAGTCCAGGACCCTCGTCCTTGTATGGTTTGCTTCTGCTGCCATCCTTATGTTGAACCACATTGTATGGTGATCACTGGTCCCCAGAACCCTCCCACCTTGACATCTGCAAAACTGTCCCTGTTTGTGAGCACTAGGCCCAGTATTGCCCCATCATGAGAGGGCTCCTTCACTAGTTGTCTCAGAAACATCCCTTGCAGGGAGTCTAGGATGTCCTTGCTTCTAGCTGAGATGGTATCTGGGAAGCTCCAATCTAAATCCGGTAGACTGGAGTCCACCACCGGCAGTACCTCTCCTTTGTCTGTCATTTTGCCAGTGGCTTCCACCAGTGTCTTATGCAGTTTTTCACCCTGTGTTGGAAGTCTGTAAATCATGCTAGTGCAAATAGTGGCTCTAGTTCCTGTCTCCAGTGTGACCCACAGTACCTTCAGTCCTTCCATTCCCTCCTGTATTTTCTGTGTCTCCATCACTTTGATACCCTCACATACATCACTACCCCTCCTCCCTTCCTTCTCACCCTCTCTTTCCTGAGCTAAGTATAGCCTGGTATGATCATGACCCAGTCATCGTCTCCTGTGCACCATGGCTCAGCAATGGTCTCAAATCCAGTTCTGCCTTCGCCATGCTGGCCTCTAGGTCTGGAATTTTATTTCCTGGACTTCTTGCATTTGCACACATGGCCTTTCACACTTTGTTCCCACTCTTTCTGCTACTCACCTTTTTTTTCTTTTGTCCTGCCTCCTTTTCACTTTTTGTGTTTTGCCACACTTGTTCCCATCCCCCCTGTTTTTGACCACATTGCTTACTTTCTTTATTTTCTACCTGAGGAATTCTCCTCCCCTTGGGTCCTCCCTTCTCTTTTCTTCAATCTGCAGGGGGAGCAGCAGTTTATGCCTCCCGTTTTCTTCCACCACCCTCTCAGCTAGTTTAAATGTCCATCAAGTAACACTTCAACCTTCCAATGAGGACTGCGGTTCCCTCCCAGATGGATGCAGACCATCACCGCTTTATAGGCCCATATCCTTCCAGATTGGTCTTTTGTCCCCAGTGTAGCCAAACCTCCTCTTCTCTACACCATTCCTTCAACCATGAGTTGAAACTCCTGGGGCAGAAAACCTTATCCCTCCCCCCCAGTCATCAACAGGCAGCATCCCAGTGAAAGCCACTGTGTATGCTATCTGAATAAGACCCCTTCCCAGCTCCTGAAATCTTCCTGCACAATCTCAGCCCAGTCACAAGCGGTGTCATTGGTCCCAGGTGGACAATGACATCCAGCTACTCTCCTGCCCCCATCTTAGTGATCCTGGGATCTGCTTTCCATCCAGGTAGGCACCTTACCTCCCTCTTTCCTTCCCTTCTTGTTCCCAAATCTCCTCAACAATTGAGTCCCCACCAGAAGTTGCTGTTTCCTCTGTTAGGGTCCTCCTCTATCATCTTGCGACCTCCTCATGGAGGACACTCCACATCCTCCTTGGCCACTACAGCAGGTGGCTCCTCCGCAGACCCATTCTGCCAGAGCAGCAAATAAATTTCGAGTGGCACAGGCTGATGAATGTGCCACTGACCCGCCAGAGTTCTCCAGGGTTGTATCTGATTGGATGGAGTCTGTCTGCCAAGGCTCTGTGATCTAATGATGTAAAATCTGTCTACTTGACTAGGGTTCCTACAGGGTTATCACAAAAAGGTTTCCTTTACTGTGGTTTACTGCACCTGTTGAGGTAATTCATACTGCAGCAACTTCACTGTTTTCAATGAGACTTTAATCCAATTGCACATTTTATTGTTGAGCCTGCTTGCATTTATGCAAGTCCAGAACAGCGACACTTAGTCAGGAAGAAAAATGCTGGCAAAACATATACTAAGTGAAATGTTTATTTTCATTTTAAGGCTAGCTGTCGTCACTTAACAAACTCTACCCCAACATTTTATCTCCCAAATGAGGCTACCTGATCCCCTAAGGAAGCCTCATTTGGGAGGCGCTGAGGTACAGTTTAAGTGACGACTTGGCTTGGGCCTTAAAAGATTGAAAATAAAACATTTCAATTTGTAATATACATTTTTGCCAACATTTTTATGTTTGCTTGCACGCATGTGCAAGAAACATAGTGCCATCATCCGAGTTTTCGGAGGTGTGTCACCCCCTCTTCCAATTCAGTCAGTGTGTTGGCAGGCACGGCCCCAGTCCTCCAATGCACGCTGAAGCTGTATATGACAGCTCCAAAATGCAGTGGAGTACAGTTGAAAGGGGGAGCTATGCTTCAGTGAGCAGCGAGCAGGTATCGCCTTGCTCATGCAGCGCCCCTAGGGGGGACACTAGACACCAGGGAGATGTTAGTTGTTCTGGACATTCTGCCCGCGATCAGGATTACGGTCCACTGACCACCAGGGGAGATATTCCGGGTTGGGGGGGTTTTACATTCTGCCCGGATCGGGCACTGGGGGTTGTTTCACGCTCTGCCCATGATCGGGCACTGGGGGTTGTCTTGATACATACTGCCCGCGATCGGGCATTGGGAGCTGTTTGGGGGAGGTGTCTTGATACATACCGCCCGCGATCGGGCATCGGAAATGTTTGGGGGCGGTGTTGTTCAGACATACTGTTCCCGATCGGGCATCGGGAGATGTTTGGGGGTGTTGTCTGCATACATACTGCCCGGCGACTGGCTGCAGGAGTGCATCGGTCCTCGACAGCTGCTGCCTGGCAGGCGGCCAGGCGAAGTCCTCGGGATCGCGCACCTACATGCTAATGGCATGCAAATGGAGCCATAATCAGATGCAAATGGCCCCCGTGCTTTTGCATGAATTATAGCCCCATTTGCATGTCACCTTGAATAGGAAATTTGCACATGGGCGCCAATGGTACTTGACGCACCGCCAAGTTTAATGCTCAACTCTGACAACTTGCGATTGGTATATTCACTCGCATCATGCACAGTGGCTGTGGCTGGGTGATATTCAAAGAGTTGCTCAATACGCAACTCCTTTGAATATCACCCGCCACACCCCTGCGTAACTATTTTGAGCAGCGCAAGGGCTTGCGCCTCAGAATGGCGCAGTTTGAATATCTGGGCCATTAACTAGAACTGGGAGAGAGGTCCATGTTAGTCACAGGGAAGTCATGGTCTGGTAGAAGTGGAGAAGCAACCATACCCGGTCTTGCAAAACAGAGATTGGATAGTGATGTTGTGGAGATGCAGGGGGAAGCTGTGGCAGACAAGGGCAGATCATGCGCTGGAAACCTGCCAGGGATAGAGGGAAAGAACACTATATAAGGTGGAGTGTTGTGGTGGGGATTCTATTATTAGATTCACAAACAGGGTTCTATGCAGTGGAACCACGAGAACTGGAATGTCTGTTGCCTACGAGGGGCAAGGCTCTCAAGCAGAAGATGAACAGTTCAATAGAGGGTGTAGAAGAGCAACCAGAGGTTGCCATCCATGCTGACATGAACAGGAAAGTACAGGCCAGAGGTCCTTCTATTATAATTCAGGGAGTTAGGAGAATGCCCAGGAACAGGAACTCTCAGAAGGTAATCTCAGAAGTGACGCCCATATCACCTGCAAACCAGGAGAGGCAGAATGGCATTAGTTAAACTAATGCATGGCTAATGGTTTGGTGCATGGAGCTGGGGTTGAGGTTCTAAACTACTGGGGAGCCTTTTAAAAATAGGAAAGTCTGTGCAGGACTGATGGGCTCCAGCTAGATAAAGAAGGAGAGTCAACTATCATGGCAAGTAGGATAAAACAAATTGTGAGGGAGTGTAAACTAAGTAAGGGGGTGGTTGGGAAAGATGATGGAAAGCACCCACATCCTCAGGTTCAGAAAACAAATCCAAAAACTGGGAAAGAAATCAAGAAAATGTAAGAAGTAGAATGGCATAGAAACAATTAAATGTAGAAGCATAGAAAATGTCAGCAGGAAAAGACTATTGGTCCATCCAGTCTACTGTGTTACACCCTATCCTACCACAGGACCTATTGTACAGTTTGAGGTTTTGCCCTCACCTTCCCTCCTTTCACCCTGTTCTACTGTTGTCCCCTGAGTAACTATGAAGCCTTTCAGTTGGTCTCAGCTGTGTTTGAAACCATTAATGGTTCTTACACCCATTACAACCACTACCTCTGCCAGAAGGCTGTTCCATGGCTGAACTACCCTCTCTGCAAAATAAAACTTTCTCATGTCCCTCCTGACTCTCCCCCCCAACCCCACCAGCTTCCACTCATGTCCCCATGTTTTTGATTCACCATTCCTATTGACTATTTTCTTGCAGTTTACCTTGTTCATTCCTTTCGTGAACTGTCTCTATTATATCGCCTCCCTCTTCCTTCCAGTCTTCATTGAGTACATGTTCAGAGCCTTAAGCTGATCTTCATAGGAGCCACCGTGTTGGCCCTGAAACATTTTGGTTACCATACACTGCACTGTCTCCAACCTGTCTTTGTCTTTCCCTAGGTGGCAGCTCCAGAACTGGACACAGTATTCCAGATGTGGCCTCACCAGTGATCTATAGAGAGGTAGTATTACCTAGGCTTGGTCTACTCACCGGGTAGCTGGATCGGGTAGTGTGGGTATCACTTATTTTTGGCTGGATGGGGTAATTCAGGTAATGTACTACCCTACCTAACCTAACAGTGTAATTTTTGGGTTGGGTAATTTGACACAAACCAAAGAGTAATGGGTAAAGGACTTGGAAACAAGCATTAATGGCAGCCTGTGGGGTCCTTCATGAACTTGCAGCAGAATGAGAGCACATGACACCGGGCTGACACCTACTTGGTCAGTGGTGTCTGTGGTCCATCTGTTGTGCAGAACCCAGTTGACAGCAGTCTGTGTGTGTGCGTTGTGGTGCGTGGAAGCAGCTTTGTGTGGGCGCTTACTCTGCAGCACAAATTGCTGATTTGTTGATTGAAAAAGACAGAAAAAAACTTCTTTTTAAATTTTACTTAGCCTACACTTTGTCAAGGAGCAAAGGGACAGGGAGAAATAGTTGGGGACTGAGAAACGATCTCAGCGGGGGTCAGGTCAGCCTGTGTTGTGGAGGTGATGCAGGGGAGTGGGGAGAGAGAACAGAGAAGGAAGGTGGGGAAAAGACATACAGTAAAGATGAAAAAGTTAACAAAATGTTTCATTTTTAACTAGTTAATTAAACTACACACTACAAGGAGCAAAGGGACAGGAAGAATTAGTGGGGGACTGAGAAACGATCTCAGCCAAGGGGAGGGAGGTCAGAACAGCCTCAGTCGTGGAGGCGTTGCTGTAAACTGGGGAGAGAACAGAGAAGGAAGGTGGGGAAAAGACATAGACAAAAACAGAAGGCACTAGGTAGCTGGTTTGAAATTGAATAATACACTGTTTGTTAGGTGCCCCTGAGCCCCTGTCATTTTATTACTGAGACAATTGTCTGTTTCTGCAGCATAGTGAAAGCCTTTTACGGCTGTATCACACTGTTGTTAGTGCCCCTGAGCCCCTGTAATTTTATTACTGTGACATAGTCAGCTACACTGTCTGTCTGTGCAGCAGGGTGAAAGCATTGTACGGCTGTATCACACTGTTTGTTAGGTGCCCCTGTCATTTTATTACTGTAACTGAAAAATGTCAACACTGGTTTCTGTTCATGAAATGCTTGACTATTTATCTCTTCTATGTATTATATTCTTGTGCTCATTCAAATCGGTATTATAGATATATTTAATTGTATTTGTATTTAAAATGGCAATTTATCAACAATTTCATACTGTCTACCAACTATGGTACTGTAACTGTATCTACCTACACTTTCGTTTTTCTGTATTTTTCCCAGTTTGTATGTACCTGTCTTGTATGCTGTCCTACCCAGGACTTCCTTGAAAATGAACTTGCTCAATGGTGTCTTTTCCTGGTAAAATAAATTTGAACTTGAACTACACTGTCTGTTTCTGCGGCATAGTGAAAGCCTTTTACAGCTGTATTACACTGTTTGTTAGGTACCCTTGAGCCCTGTCATTTATTACTGTGACATAGCTACACTGTCTGTCCAGCAGTCAGCGAAACAATATCCTTTCATGGCTGCGTCTACTATGCCTTGTACTTCCCAGTCTAAGTCTACTAAAAAGAAGCACAGTGCTTCTGCATGTGCAGTTGTTAATGATATGAACACTATGAATCATTGCACTAATGAAGGATATATTGACACTAATAATATCATCATCAGGACTGGCACTAAAGTTCCTGAACCAAAAAGCATGTTAGCAATGAAATGATAGTAGTGTTTTGGAAAGAACTGACTGGAGTTACTTTTAGATTTACTGAACATTTTGCCACACGTGCCAGGATACTTCCAGCTGCTGAAGCAGCATGCAGGGAGGCATCCTCCTCAAATAAAAGCTCGGATACTGAGGCAGCAAATGCTGATAGAGATGGTGGCGATAGTGGGGACTAGGATAGCCCAGGCTATGTCCCACATAATGATGACGGCACCTCCAGTTCTTCTGAATCTTCTGGCGATGAGGTCAGTAGTTTCGATGAGGGGATAGGAGAGAACGGCACTGTAAGGTATGAGAGGCAAGTTCAGAAAAAAATCATGTTCTAAATGTAAGAATAAGAAGTTGAATATGTATGAGAACAATTCATCTCAAGGAAATGACAGTGTAGGGTGTCCTTCAGGTCCTCTGACTGTACAAGGAATAGTATTGTACCAGGCAACATGGCACAAAGCAAAAAAGGTAAATCTTTAGTGTGGAATTTATTTTACATTGACCCTGCAGACAACTCTTGAGCTGTATGGAGTCTGTGTAAAAAGAGCATCAGTTGTGGTGGCAAACCAGAACATTTTGGAACGTCAGTAATGATGTGACATGCAAAGGCAAAACACCCAATTGAGTGGGGCAGAGCAAGGGGCAGTGTGGTTGGTATGCGCGGTAGTGGAGGTGGTGGTGGTGACAATAGTGACAATGGACTGGAAGCATGAAGTGACATTGAATCGCTTGATGCGTCCCTGCAGTCTTCCCAGACAAACATAAATTGTTTTCTGACACCACTAAGTACTGGAAAACCCCAAAGTAATACTCCATGTAAAAAAGGCTTGAAGAATACATTTCCCCAAAATCAAAAAAGATCTCGTCAACTAACATTAAAGAAAAGTGTTGTGAGGAGATCAAAATTTACCTGCCAGCATTCAACATGCCAGCTGTTAAACATAGTCATTGCAGAACCGTTGACCAATTGTCAACCTCTTTGCTTTTGTTGCCTAAAAAGGTTTCCTCAAGTTCATGAACCACACTGAACCATGGTATGCCATTCCCTGTCAAACATATTTCTCAAAAAAAGGCTGTTCCACAGTTGTATGACTGGGTATATGCTGAAGTCATTAAGCGGTTGAACTCTCTGAGGTTAAAAGCAGGTTCACATACCTACAGATGCATGGACTGGCAACCAAACAATTGACTACACGACTGTTACAACTCACTGGGCAGGTTTTCAGTTAGAAAGTAATAATCCCCATTGTAACATAAGCAGTAGGAAGCAGGCTGTATTATGTGTAACCACTTTTGGGAAAAAACACACTGCTGTGAAGTATAAATATTTTGCAGGAGCTGGGAAAACAATTCCAGAAATGGCTTCCTCTGCATTCCTTATCTCCAGGATTCATAGTGTTAGATAATGGTGCCAATATAGTCAAAGCTGTTAGAAATGGCAATTACCAACACACCATTTCCTTTGTAGGTCAGTCTGCAGTTTCCTTACCCCTTCCTCACTGTCTACCCTGCTCCAGAGCTTAGTGCCATCTGCGAAGAAACTCATCATGGCCTGTATTCCTTCTCCTATGTTGCTGATGAACATACTGACTAGAATAGACCCAGGACTGAACCCTGTGGCACCCTACTTGTGATATGCTCTCCCTTGATCTGACCACATTTACTACCACCCTTTGCTGTCTCCTCCCAGCCAGCTACCTACCCACCCACCCATCTAACTAGGTCCTTCTCTGCACCCAGATCTTCTAACTGCCCTAGTTACCCAGTCAAAGAACACTATCACGTTGGTCTGGCAGACCTCCTGCTACGAACCTGTGCTGCTAACTATACTGGAGTTCATTCTTCACCAGGTAGTTCACTACGTCTTCTTTGACTAGTGGTTACATTAGCTTTACCTGCAACGGAGGTAAGAGTGACGGGCCTATCATAGAATTATGATGGCAGATAAGGACCCCGAAGGCCCATCGAGTCTGCCCCTCCCCCCCTTACTCATCTCCCTTACCACCAGCCCACCCCTCCCCCTCCGCTCAACCACCTGTGTCTGTCATATGCCCTCTTAAAACCCTCCACCGTTTCAGCCCCTCCATCTCCTCCAGTAATTCCATGGTTTCTTTTCATCTTATCCCTTCTGGAGTGGAACTTTATCTGGTATCTTCCAATCTTTCAGAACCACACCTGACTGAAGTGAGCTATTGAATCACCCTGCCAGCATTTCAGCTAGTTCCAGTACCAGTTCTCTGAGCACCCTGGGGTGCCTCCCATTTGGCCTTGGAGTCTTGTCTATTTTCAGGGCTTGAAGACCTTTTTGTGCCCTTTCTCTGAATTACCACCTGCCCCGTTTCTAGGATCCCCCTTGCATCTGCCTTTATGCTGCTTTAAGGCAAAGGCCAGCTATCATCCACTGTGAATACTGAGCAGAAGTAGTGATTAAGAATGGCTGCCTTCTGCTTGTCCTCCTCTAGTACACTGCTCCCCTCTGTCAGCCCGATGATTTCCCCTCTCATCTTCGTTTTGTATCTAAGCAGCAGTTTTCCCCCTTGTCCTCCTCCGCAATAGGCAGTTCTGCGACTTCTTGGCCTCCCACATCTTTAACTGATATTTGCTGCATTACCCTTCACCCTGTTTCTATTTTTGTCCGGGGCTAGCCTTAACAATTCCGGGCCCCTGTGCGACCCTCTGTTGGGCCCCACCACTCCAATCCTTCTTGGCCCCCACCCAACGTTTACACCTCTCCTGCACTACAGTTCTGTACCATATCATAAGATGTGTATGTTCAAGTATAATTTAATAATTTATACATAAAAAGAAAGCAATTCAAAAATGTTTAAGTTTACAGGAATGTCAGACAGGGGCATACCACTAGAGGAATGCAACAAGCACTGCCACTGGGCACTGTGTCACTTTTTTTTTCTTGCTGGTATATTATATTCCAGTTTTAGACAGTGGCTTTTCATATTAAAACTAAGCTGAATTGTTATTATTGCATATGATGTGGCAGAGGTAGGCAGACAGAGAGGTTACTTAAGCAATAAACCATGACAGGGTGTGAGTTATGCTGGGATTTACCCACGCCTGGTGTGGTTTGGTCACGAGGCACAGATGAGTGACCAAATCCACGCCAGAAGTGGGTAAATCCCAGCATAACTCACATCCTGGAGTGGTTTATTGTGACTATACTAATGTTAATTTTTTTACTGTAATAAAATGCAACTTTTAAAGAAGTTGCTTTGTGATTTTATTTTTATTGTAGTTATTCCTGGGCTGCAGATGATTAGGATGTGGCTGAGCTTTTATATTTTCTCATCAGCCAGTGGTTATCATAGGATTTACACTGGTGGCAAATTGCCAGCCTGACGATTTCATTGGCTGTTCACTTATGTCCATGGTATAATTAAGCAATAAGGCACGACATGGTGTGATATATGGTGCAGGATATCGTCACGCCTCGGGTGGTTGGGCACGAGGCCGCAGGCCGAGTGCGTCCAATGACCCGAGAAGTGACGATATCCCACGATATATCACACCCTGGAGTGCCTTATTGCTATTATGAACTGGCTTTAATGTTTAAAAAATAAAAAAAGTAAAATAAACAGGTTTTAAAACGAGTTTTTGGGTGGTGTAGGGTGACATTTTGGTAAAATAGTTCTTGAGACAGTAGGTGGCGCTATGATACTGGTAGTTGACAGTGGTGGGACTGTTGTGTCTCTGTGAACTCATCTCTCGTTGCTGCGGATGTGATTTGTGGGTATTTTGAAGAGGTTTCTGTCGAGTCAGGGAGTCAGCTTGAAATACTGCACATTGGTGAGTAAGTAAATGGAGTAGTTGCAGCTGTTGTGTTAATGGCAGAGCGATTGTTTTTATTTAAGGTACAAGAGAAAATCACCCGTTACTGTGAGTCGCGCGGTGCTGCTTTCGAAACCAAGTCAGAAGTTACCGACCGTAACTTCTGTGCAGCTGCCGCTCGACTCCGTTTAGTAACGGATTTATTTTTTTTTGTTTTAAATATGTGGCTCGTTGTATGCCATTGTAGGACAGCTTCTGTGTCGGGAGAGTTTTGCGAGGGTCGTGAGGGATGTGGAGAATGCTGGCAACAGTCGGGAATTTTTTCAGCGAGGAGGCTGGTTGCCGGAGCTTTTTAAAAGCCGTGATGATGTAGCCTGATATCATCACGGCTTTAGAGAGCTGTCGGCCAATCAGATTGCTCGAATTACGATCGCCGGTTCATAATACACATTATGAACTGAGGATCGTAAATAGAGGAATCTGATTGGCCAAGAGTTCTTTGAAGCTGTGATGATATCAGGCTACATCATCACGGCTTAGAAAAAGTTCCGGCACCACCCGCCTACTTGCTCGCTACTGTCTGAGAACTATTTTTCAAAATGTACTCCTACACCACCCAAAAACTCATTCATAAAATGTTTTAAAACCTGTTTCTTTTATTTATTTATTTTTTTTTAAACTCGAAACCCAGTTCATAATAGCAATAAGTCACTCCACGATGTGGTATATCATGGGATATTGTCACTTCTCGGGTGGTTGGATGCACTCAGCTTGCAACCTCGTGTCCAACCACCCAAGGCATGACGATATCCCATGATATACCACACTCTGTCATGCCTTATTGCTTAAGTACGGGACAGAGAATGAGTAAGGACAGGCTGTAATGTCATGTCAGTAGCTCTGATGATATTTGTAAGAGAGTTATATTAAAAAAAAAGTAATACAGTGCCCAGTGGCAGTGCACATTGCATTCCTGCAGTGGCATGCCCCTGTTTGACTTACAGGAATGTCGGACGGGGACATGCTACTGACTAAAATACAATGCTAATCTGCCACTAGGCACTGTATTACTTTTTTTCTTAATAGCACTCTTTCTTACAAATATCATCAAAGTTAGTGCCTAGTGATATGACATTACAGCCTGTCCTTACTCCTTTATCTGTCCCATGTTGTGTAGTAACCTTTCTGTCTGCCTGCCTCTGCCTCATCATGTGCAAGTAATAAGAATTTAACTTAGTTTTACAATGAAAAGAGCCACTGTCTAAAATGGAATATATGCCAGCAAGAAAGAAAAAGTGACTGTGACACAGTGCCCAGCGGCAGTGCACATTGCACTCCTCCAGTGGCATGCCCCTGTCTCACATTCCTGTACGTCAGACAGGGGCATGCCACTGTCTGGAGGAATTCAATGTGCACTCACTGCCACTAGGCACGGTGTCACAGTCACTTTTTATGTTGATTGCACACAGCGCAAGAAACATATTGCGGCAGCTTTCTCAGAAGCAGGTTCTGGAGGCACGGCACTGTTGTGGCCAATGCCCCCACAGCCTGCGAAGGCTTGTCCCATTTCTCCCAATGCCGTTGCAGGCCGCTGGTGACAGCAGTTGTGAATGTTTGCACCAATGTCTGACAATTTTGGCACTGCAATCAGGGGCCGCCTCGTCATTGCAGCATCAGCCATCTGCTGCAATGAGGGAGTGACCTGTCATTGCAGGGCGGGATGTAGGAACCCTGATATTGTTTTTGAACGTGGTGGTGGCTTGCCACTGTGTTCACAAACAATATTCCCCCATCCACCATGTTTATCTGCCGACGGGACAGCCCATTCCTGTCGGCAAATGTAACCCCCGCTTTCATTGTCTGCTGATGGGGTGCCCAATCCCCGTCGGCAGAAAGGATCCCTTTGTTGTTTGCCAACAGGGGTGCCCAATCCCCATTGGCTACAGCTGCCCCCAAAAGCAAGACTCCGGTGGCATGCTGGGGAGCCCACCTCAGCGTGCCACATGCCCTGTAAATAAAAACTTTCCAACAAAGTCTTTTTTGTTTTACTCCTGTAAAAAAGAAACAGTCTCCCTCGTAGTTTCCCAGCCTCCACACACCTGCAACCGCACCACCACTGTGCACCTGACTCCCACCCCCTCACCCCATACTTACCTCAGAGCTCGGCGCGATGATCTTCGGTGAACCAGGAACACGTCTGCACTCTTCAAAGCCCACTGTGAACTGAGGAAATGCCGGTAAGCTGTATAATGTAATAAATAGGGTTTTTTCAACTTTAGTGCATATCTCAGGCATTTTGGGGAATTTTTTCACCAAATTTTGAACATGGGGTTTATGGGACCCCTCCTCATGAATTCTTGAACTGTTATGGCGTTAATCAGCCTCGAAAGGTGATTTCGCGGTCACTGTGCCGAATCACCTTTCAGGGCCGATTAACAAAACGACAGTGCCAGTGTTCATGAGGTGGGCCTCAAAACCTATATTTGCAAAATTGGTGGAAAAAATCCAAAAAATGACTGTTTTACAAGCGTATGCTGCGCAGTTGCTATGCACGCTCGTAACTTCGTGAATTTGCAATATTTTCACACCAGTTTTTCAACATTGGCATTTTGTCACACCTCCTTGTGAACAGTATCACTGTCATTGTTCACATCCTGGCAGAAATGTGTTTATGCACTTCCGGCACAGAATAGCACAGTCACTGTGGGAAATCAGTGTTTGGGACAGATTAAGAAAATGACAGTGACACTGTTCATGAGTAGAGGTCCTGAAATGGCTATGTTGAAAATTTAGTAATGATACTCCATAAAATGACTGTGTTATGAGCATGCATTGCGCAGTTTGCATGCACGCTCGTAACTTCGCGAATGTATAATATTTTCACTCCAGATTTTCAACATTGCCATTTTCCCACACCTACTTAAGAACAGTGCAGCTGTCATTTTCTCCATTATGGCCGAAATGTGTTTTCACACTTGTGGCGCAGAATAGAGCGGTCACTGTGGGAAATCACTGTCCGGAACAGATAAAGAAAATGACATTGATACTGTTCATGAGCACAGGTCCTAAAATGCCTATTTTGAAAATTTGGTGATGATAGCCCATCAAGTGACTGTACTACAAGTGTACGTTGCACACTTTCCACAAACCCTTGTAACTTTGCAGATTTGTAATATTGTCATGCCAGATTTTCAACAGTGGCATTTTTTTACACCTCCTTATGAGCAGTACAGGTGTCATTTTTCACATCCTGACTGAAATGTGGTTTCACAGTTGCAGCACAGAATAATGCGGGCGCTGTGGGAAATCAGTGTTCGGGACAGATTAAGAAAATGACAGTGGCACTGTTCATGAGCAGAGGTCCTAAAATCCCTATGTTGAAAATGTGGTGACGAAACTCCATAACATGACTGTGTTACAAGCGTGCATTGAGCTGTTTCCACGCACCCTTGTAACTCCGCAAATCTGTAATATTTTCACGCCATATTTTCAACAGTGGTAGTTTTTCACACCTCCATATGAACAGTACAGCTGTCATTTTTCACATCCTGGCTAAAATATGTTTTTGCACTCCTGCCGGAGAATAGCATGGTCGCTGTGGGAAATCAGTGTTTGGGACAGATTAAGATCGAACGAGTGAGGGGGGGTGACCGAGATCAATTGAGCTCTGTCGGGACTGCTGCGGATTTGTTTGTGGGCAGAAAAAGGCCGCAACGCAAGAGCCCAGTACAAAAGGGCAGACTGCAGCACTGGGAGAAACAAAACGAGAGAGCGAGTGAGGGAGGGGGAGTGAGTGAACTCACCGGAGCACTGTCAGAACTGCTGTGGATTTCTTTGTGGGCAGAAAAAGGTGTCAAAGCAGGCAGGGGCCTAGTAGAAAAGACCAGCCTGCAGCGGTGGGAGAAACAGTACGAGTGAGTGAGACGGGGGGGGCTGAGTGAGCTCAACGGAGCTCTATCAGGACTACTGAGGATTTCTTTGTGGGCAGAAAAAGGCACCAATGCAGGCAGGAGCCCTGTACAAAAGGGCTGCTTGCAGCACCAGGACAAACAGAAAGAGCGTGTGACAGAGGGAGACTGAGCGACCTCAGTGGAGCTCTGTCGGGACAACTGCAGATTTCTTTGTGGACAGACAAAGGTGCCAACACAGCCAGGAGCCCTGTACACAAGCGCAGCCTGCAGCGCCAAGAGAAACAGAATGAGTGAGTGACAGAGCGGTAGTGAGCGAGCTCAACGGAGCTGTACCGTGACTGCTATGGAGTTCTTTGTGGGCAGAAAATGCGGCAATGCAGGCAGGAGCCCAGTACAAAAGGCCAGCTTGCAGCGCCAGCAGAAATGGAATGAGTGAGTAAGAGAGGGGGGGAGTGAGTGAGCTCAATGGAGCTGTGTCAGGACTGCTTCACATTTCTTTCTGGCCAGAACAAGCCACCAATGCAGGCAGGAGCCCAGTATAAAAGGGCAGCCTGCAGCGGCAGGAGACACAGAATGAGCAAGTGAGGGAGGGGGGGAGTGAGTGAGTTCAACGGAGCTCTGTTGGGACTGCTGCAGATTTGTTTGTGGGAAGAAAAAGGAGCAATGCATGCAGGGGCCCAGTACAAAAGGGAAACCCGTAGTGGCGGGAAAACCAGAATGAGCCAGTGAGAGAGGGGGAGTGAGCAAGCTCAATGGAGCTCTATTGTAACTGCTGCAAATTTCTTTGTGGGCAGACGAAGGCGGCAATGCAAGCAGGAGCCCAATAGAAAAGGGCAGTCTGCAGCGCTGGAAGAAACGGAATGAGCGAGCGAGAGGGGGGGAGACAGCAGACTCAACAGACCTGTGTCGGGACTGCTGCAGATTTCTTTGTGGGCAGCAAAAGCCACCAAGAGAGGCAGGAGCCCAGTACAAAAGGGCAGCCTGCAGCACCAGGAGAACCAGAATGAGCGAGTGAGAGAGATGGAGTGAGCCACCTCAACGGAGCTCTGTCGGGACAGCTGCGGATTTCTTAGTGAGCAGAACAAGATGCCAATGCAGGCAGGAGCCCAGTACAGAAGAGCAGCCTGCAGCACTGGGAGACACAGATCGAGCAAGTGACAGAGGGGCAGTGAGCGAGCTCAACACACCAACGCAATCAACATTCGGCATTGACAAATGCTTGTTTTTTCTTGCTGGTATATACTGCATTTCAGACAGTGGCCCTGTTCATATTAAAACTAAGTAAATTGCTTGCATTATTATTATTGCACATGAAGGATGAGCTGAGCAGGCAGACAGAGATGTTACTACACAATATGGGACAGGCTAGAAAGGAGTAAGGACACAGGACAGGCACAAGTATAGTGTTGTAGGTCTAGATATGTCACTGTGTTTATATTATTTTTTAGCTTAATCATTTATGTCAGACCGTGACTAATGACCTCCAAGGCCCTCTCAGTCAGACCCAGGGACATTACAGGAGGACAAACGCTCACTCACTCCTTAGCTAATCCAATTTGGAAACAAGCTAAATAATTAAACTTGTTCTGAGGTGTGAGTGAAACATAATAGGCCAGCCTGGAGGGGTGATGATTGTATGGTACTTTAAGTCAGTATGTCAATGAATCGGACTGCTAATCGCCAAGGATCGCTGCAAATTACTTAATACTTACTGAGTGGTCTGTCTAACCAAGTTTCATTTGACATTAAGTGCAGCACTTAATTTCAAATGAAAAACGTTGTTAAACAGACCACTCAATAAGTACTAAGTCAGTTGCTGCGATCCCCAGTGATTAGCAGTTCGATTCATAGGGATAGGTTTAGCTGCCAGTTCCCTTTGTTGGTGGTGGGCACAAGAAAAAAAAGTTGCTCCGAGTGCCAGATGGAGCAGGAGAACTTACTTTAGATGTGTGTCTTGGTCTGTGTTCTTTAGTCGCTAATGATTTTTCAAACTGTAAAGCTAAGCCTTTAATCAGTGTGGGTAAGCAGGTCTGGAGGCTGGCGCCATCGTCATCTGACATCATCGGGGAGCTGGGCAGCCAGGTCTGACAGCACAACATTCAAAGCAGACAGTTAAGGATTTGACTATGACTCCTCTTGAGAATGATTAATGAATGGAGCCATGCCTGTGGAGCTACTACTTAGCACAAGATTCACGGGGGAAGGGGCTGTATTTGCTGGAAGCGGGTCGGGAGCTGGGGAGCAAGAACAGTGGAAATATGTTGACAGGCAGCAGGCGACACACAGCGGCAGCATTATTCTTAAACAAATAAATAAGTAAAAACAATGTTGTGCACAGTGCAGCAGCTTGTTTTGGCGGCGAGGTCGAGGGCTCCTTAATCGCATAGTAATGGCTGGCACGGTGCTAAGGCCAGCCCTGTTGGTATCTAATGAATATTCTTTTATCCCTCATTGCCTCCCTTGTACCTGTTACGCCTAGTAACTGTTTTCAAGTATGATTTTGTTACCTTGAGAATGGCCCCTTTAATTATGCCACACCTCTTTTCCACCCCTCCGATTTTGTCCACTCCCCCTAACTTACTCTTGACTAAGTCCGTCATCTGGTCAAAGTCTACTATTCTGAAATCCAGAAACAGACTTTTAAGAAGGTATGCTGTTAACTAGGTCCAGTTCGAACCATATGGTGTTATGATTACTGGACCCCAGTGGTTCCCCAACGCACACTCCACCTACCATTTCTGAGATGGTAAGCACCACATTGAGAGTGGGTTCCCTGACCAGCTGCACCAGTAGGTAGTCCTACAATATATCTAGCAGGGTCTGACTTCTGGTGCTCTTACATGACAGAATGTCTCGATCTACATCTAGTTGCTTAAGATCTCCCACCACCACTACCTCCCCTTTACAGCCCCTTCTGAATTTCTGCACCTAGTTCCCCATTGTCCTCATCCCCCTGTCCTGGTGGTCTGTAGACCACTCCCATACACAGCGTTTTACCTAATGTGGTTGGAAGTTGCACTCTCAGCGATTCTGTCTACCCCTTCTTTCCCCTAATGGACACCTCCTCTGCTGCTTCTATGCATTACTTGACATAAAGGGTTACCCCACCTCCTTTTCTATTACCCCTATCTTGCCTATACATGGTGTACCCTTGCACTGCTAAGCCCCAGGCATTTTTCCCAGTGGCCCATGTTTCTGTGATGGCTACGAGGTCTAATCCTACAAATTGGCAAACAGGTTTCATTTAATTTTTATTTTTATTTTTGATACTTGTTAGCAATATGAATAATCCGATCATTTTCACAAGTGACAAGTAAAACATTAAAACAAATAAACAGGAAATACTATAAATAAATAAAAAAAAAATTAACATTAATACAAACATACATATAACAATAAAGTCTTAATGAAAACAATTGCAATCTGAAAGAGTACTAAGCCACTGGACAAGCTTATACTTGAACAACCTGACTGTTCTGCCATTAATTACAGTAGGGGGGATACTGTTAAAAAAGTGATAGCCCTATAAACCACAGATCTCTGACCAATTGTCTTTTTGTAAAAGGGAACCCTAAATAAACCTCTGGACTGGGACCTAGTTCCTAAAAAGATGCGTGAGCTGGGGAAACATGTTTGAATAATTGGTGGAAGTAAGCCCTGCATTCCCTTAAATACAAAAACTCCCAACTTGATTTTGATCCTATCTAAAAAGGTAGGACAGTTGGCTTCCCTCATCAGTACACAGTGATGAGTTCTCAGAGAGAATCCAAATGAAAGGAATTGGAATCATACTTGTATAAATGCAATGGATCTAAAAGAGCTGTTCTTGCACTCTAGTGCTAAAAGAGTTGCTAGGTGCATGCAAAGGGGAGCCACTCCCTGTAATTAAGCAAGTCCAGGACAGTGTGCACCCAGTTAGCAGGAAGAAACAAGCAGTTGTCAATGCCGAATGTTTGCTTGCTGGCATTGGCAGTGGTAGTGTAGAAGTCACAGAGCTGCGTAATAGGAATGGCAATGAAGTATTGAACTGAAGCCAACCCCACCACCACCCTGCAGAGAGTGACAGGCATTGGGGTGTGCCTTTGGACCGTCAGGCATAACGGCCACACCATTTCACCACACCCCACCCTGCAGACACCGACAAGTGTCACGGTGTGCCTTGGGGTCTTTGGCCCTTATGCGCACCCCATTCCATCAGGAAATATTGTGAGATGGGTGCGGTATAGGAGAATGGGGTGAACTTTGGGGCTGAAGAGTCCAAGGCACACCTCGATGCCTCTCACTGGCTGCAGGGTGTGGAATGGTATGAGAATTACGGGCAAGAATCCCAAGTCACATCCCTGATGCCTCTCATTCTCTACAGGGTTGGGCGTTATGGTTGGAAACCCTAATACCTCAGGCATTCGTTGGTATTTTCACTCCAAATTTTCAACATGTTTTTTTTGTGACCTCACCTCATGAACAGTGGCAATATGAGTTTGTTAGCCAAAGCTGCTTATGCACAGCAACTCTGACATTCTTTCCACAGGTGTAAAACATTCGAACAGGATGTAAAAATGACAGCTATATTGTTCCAGGGGAGGTGTAAAAATGGCAATGTTGCAAATCTGCAGTAAAAATATTAAAAACTGATGCAGTCACGGCGTGCATAGAAACTGCAGCTACACCCATAATATAATTAGTTTGGGGATTTTTACAGCAGATTGTCAACACAGGCATTTTGGGACCTCTGATCATGAACAGTGTCACTGTGATTTTCTTTATCTGTCTCGAACAATGATTTCCCACAGTGACCACGCATCTCTGCGCTGAAAGTGTGAAAACACATTTCGGCCATGTTGTGAAAAATGACAGCTGTACTGTTCATAAGGAAGTGTGGAAAAATGCTACTGGTGAAAATCTAGACAGAAAATATTACAGAGTCATGAACTTACGAGAGTGCGTGGAAACTGCGCAATGCTCACTCATAACACAGTAATTTTATGGACTTTTGTCACCAAATTTTCAACATAGCCATTTTAAGACCTCTGCTCATGAACAGTGTAACTGTGATTTTGTTAATCTGTCCCAAACATTGCTTTATCACACCGACTGCACCATTGTGCGCTACATGTGCAAAACACATTTTGGGCGACATGTGAAAAATGGCAGCTATACTGTTCATAAGAAAAGTGTAATAAAATGGCAATGTAACTGAAAAATCTAGGAGTGAAAAATATTGAAATTAGCAAACTTCACAGTCTGTGAGGACACATAGCGCGCATAAGTAAAACTGTCATTTTAGGAATCTTTTCACCAAATGTTCAACATAGCCATTTTAAGACCTCCACTCATAAACAGTGTCACTGTGATTTTCTTAATGTGTCCCATACATTGATTTCGCACATCGACTGCACCATTGTGCGCTACATGGGCGGAAACACATTTTGGGCAAGATGTGAAAAATGACGGCTGTACTGCTCATAAGGAGGTGTGGTAAAATGGCAATGTTGAAAATCTGGAGTGAAAATATTGAAAATCCGCAAACTTACCAGCGTGCGTAGGAACTGCGCAACGCATGCTCATAAAACAGTCATTTTTAGGAATTTTTTCACCAAAATTTCAACATAGCCATTTTAAGACCTCTGCTCATGAACAGTGTCACTATGATTTTCTTAATTTGTCCCATACATTGATTTACGTACACTGACTGCCCATTATGCGCTACATGAGCGAAACACGTTTAGGTGAAATGTGAAAAATGACAGCTGTACTATTCATAATGAAGATGTGGTAAAATTGCAATGTTGAAAATCTGAAGAAAATATTAAAGTGGTAGAACTTACGAGCCTGTGTAGAAACTAAGCGCACGTTCAGTAAAACAGTCATTTTTGGAATTTTTCCAAATTTTCAAAATAGGCTTTTGAGATCCACCTTATGAACACTGGCAGTGTCATTTCATTACTCATTCTGGAAAGGTGATTTTGCGCAGTAGCTGTGAAATCACCCTTCGGGCCCAAGTAACGCCATGACAGTGACAGCATTCATAAGAAGGGGTCCCAAAAACCCCATGTTGAAAATTTGGTGCAAAAATTCCAAAAAAATGCCTGATATATGCAATAAAGTTGAAAAAAACCCTATTTATCCCATTATACAGCTTACTGGCATTTCCTCAGTTCGCAGTCGGCTTTGAAGAATGCAGGCGTGTTCCGATCCACGAAGATCATCGTGCGAGTCCGGAGGTAAATATGGGGTGAGAGGGTGTGTGGAAGGCAGGATGCACAGTGGGTGGGTGGTGCGGGTTGTGGGAGGGCAGGGAGAAGCGCCGAGGACAGTTTTTATTTCCAGTTTTTTTTGAAATGACACATGGGGCGTTTGTTGACACACTGGGGCGGGCTCCCAGCGTGGCACAGGGCGGATGGTTGGGTGGGCGATGGAACCCGGCGGGATTGGGCACCCCATCGGCCATAGCATCAGTTGCCACGCTGGGGTGGGCTCCCAGCGTGGCACCCAGTACTCTCGGGGGGGTTGGACAGTGGAGCTGACGGGGGATTGGGCACCCCCGTTGGCTATACAATGATTTGCCACGCTGGGGTGGGCACCCAGCATGGCATGTGAAAACTTTTGGGGGTGCAGCACAGCCGGCCGAGTTAGGCACCCCAGCTGTACAGTGTGTGCGTGGGCGCACACAGTATGCCTGCGTGAGTGTGGTGTGTGTGTGTGTGGGGAGCGGCGCGCAGGCAGGCGTACTTATCGCTGCTCACTGAAGCATAGCTCCCCCTTTCAACTGTACTCCACTGCATTTTGGAGCTGTCATATACAGCTTCAGCGTGCATTGGAGGACTGGGGCCGTGCCTGCCAACACACTGACTGAATTGGAAGAGGGGGTGACACACCTCCGAAAACTCGGATGATGGCACTATGTTTCTTGCACATGCGTGCAAGCAAACATAAAAATGTTGGCAAAAATGTATATTACAAATTGAAATGTTTTATTTTCAATCTTTTAAGGCCCAAGCCAAGTCGTCACTTAAACTGTACTTGGCGCCTCCCAAATGGGGCTTCCTTGGGGATCAGGTAGCCTCATTGGGAGATAAAATGTTGGGGTAGAGTTTGTTAAGTGACGACTTGCAGCACTCTAAGTGAAAATAAAACATTTCAGCATTACATATTTTGCCAGCATTCTTCTTGCTGACTAAGTGCTCGCTGTTCTGGACTTGCATAAAATGCAAGCAGGCTCAACAATAAAATGTGCAATTGGATTAAAGTCTCATTGAAAACAGTGAAGTTGCTGCAGTATGAATTACCTCAACAGGTGCAGTAAACCACAGTAAAGGGAAACCTTTTTGTGATAACCCCTGTAGGAACCCTAGTCAAGTAGACAGATTTTACATCATTAGATCACAGAGCCTTGGCAGACAGACTCCATCCAATCAGATACAACCCTGGAGAACTCTGGCGGGTCAGTGGCACATTCATCAGCCTGTGCCACTACGAAATTTATTTGCTGCTCTGGCAGAATGGGTCTGCCAGGAGGAGCCACCTGCTGTAGTGGCCAAGGAGGATGTGGAGTGTCCTCCATAGAGGAGGTCGCAAGATGATAGAGGGAGGACCCTAACAGAGGAAACAGCAACTTCTGGTGGGGGACTCAATTGTTGAGGAGATTTGGGAACAAGAAGGGAAGGAAAGAGGGAGGTAAGGTGCCTACCTGGATGGAAAGCAGATCCCAAGGATCACTAAGATGGGGGGGCAGGAGAGGTAGCTGGATGTCATTGTCCACCTGGGGACCAATGACACCGCTTGTGACTGGGCTGAGATTGTGCAGGAAGATTTCAGGGAGCTGGGAAGGGGTCTTATTCAGATAGCATACACAGTGGCTTTCACTGGGATGCTGCCTGTTGATGACTGGGGGGGAGGGATAAGGTTTTCTGCCCCAGGAGTTTCAACTCATGGTTGAAGGAATGGTGTAGAGAAGAGGAGGTTTGGCTACACTGGGGACAAAAGACCAATCTGGAAGGATATGGGCCTATAAAGCGGTGATGGTCTGCATCCATCTGGGAGGGGAACCGCAGTCCTCATTGGAAGGTTGAAGTGTTACTTTGATGGACATTTAAACTAGCTGAGAGGGTGGTGGAAGAAAACGGGAGGCATAAACTGCTGCTCCCCCTGCAGATTGAAGAAAAGAGAAGGGAGGACCCAAGGGGAGGAGAATTCCTCAGGTAGAAAATAAAGAAAGTAAGCAATGTGGTCAAAAACAGGGGGGATGGGAACAAGTGTGGCAAAACACAAAAGTGAAAAAGGAGGCAGGACAAAAGAAAAAAAAGGTGAGTAGCAGAAAGAGTGGGAACAAAGGTGTGAAAAGGCCATGTGTGCAAATGCAAGAAGTCCAGGAAATAAAATTCCAGACCTAGAGGCCAGCATGGCGAAGGCAGAACTGGTTTGAGACCATTGCTGAGCCATGGTGCAGGAGGCAGATGACTGGGTCATGATCATACCAGGCTATACTTAGCTCAGGAAAGAGAGGGTGAGAAGGAAGGGAGGAGGGGTAGTGATGTATGTGAGGGTATCAAAGTGATGGAGACACAGAAAATACAGGAGGGAATGGAAGGACTGAAGGTACTGTGGGTCACACTGGAGACAGGAACTAGAGCCACTATTTGCACTAGCATGATTTACAGACTTCCAACACAGGGTGAAAAACTGCATAAGACACTGGTGGAAGCCACTGGCAAAATGACAGACAAAGGAGAGGTACTGCCGGTGGTGGACTCCAGTCTACCGGATTTAGATTGGAGCTTCCCAGATACCATCTCAGCTAGAAGCAAGGACATCCTAGACTCCCTGCAAGGGATGTTTCTGAGACAACTAGTGAAGGAGCCCTCTCATGATGGGGCAATACTGGGCCTAGTGCTCACAAACAGGGACAGTTTTGCAGATGTCAAGGTGGGAGGGCACTTGGGGACCAGTGATCACCATACAATGTGGTTCAACATAAGGATGGCAGCAGAAGCAAACCATACAAGGACGAGGGTCCTGGACTTCAAGATGGCACATTTAAAAAAAAATGAGTGAATGCCTGGAGACAACCTAAGCGGGGAGGAGGGTGACCTGGGGTGGGGTGGAGAAACAGTGGGCCAAGTTAAGGGATGGCATAAGAAGGCAACAAACCTCTGAAGTGAGCAAAAACAGGAGAAAAATAGAGACCACTATGGTTCCCAAAGGGAGTGGCTGAAAAGGTAAGGGTTAAAAGGGTAGCATTCAGGAGGTACAGTGAGACACAGAGGGAATAGAATAGGGAGGTGTACCAGGAGAAGCAGAAAGAGGCAGGGAAAGCAGTGAGGAGTGCAAAGGCACAAACTGAGAAAAGAATAGCCGAAGGGGTAACTAAAGGAGAAAGGCCTTTTTTAAGTACATAAGTGAAAAGAGGAAGACTAGGGGAGGTATTATGAGGTTAAGATGTGTGGGAGGGCTATGCAGAGGAGGAGCAAGAGGAGAGGCGTAGGGGATGGAGCACGTAAAAGCCGCCAGAACACTAGGAGAAGGGGGGTGGACACAAGTCCATTTACAGAGAGGAGAGAGTCCTGAATAGATTCACAAATCCGAACATGGACAAAGTTATGGGGCCAGATGGGGTACATCCAAGGGTGTTGATGGAGCTCAGGGAGGCACTGGCTGCATCTCTGACAGCCCTATTCAACAACTGACTGGAAACAGGAGTGGTTCCAGAGGACTGGAGGCTGACAGATGTAGTCCTGCTGCATAAAAGTGGTAGCAGGGAGGAGGCTGACAACTATAGGTCAGAATGTCACTGCATGCAGAGGAGGCCACCAAGAAGGTTCTGCCCACTAAAGGGGAGGAGGGAATAACCAGGGAGAAAAAGCAATGACAGCCCTGGCGCCAAGAACTCCCTGGGGTCCTTGTGCCAGCTGACATTAGATCCTAGCCAACACAGTAGACTGCTTTGGGGGGAGGACAACCATTCCCCTAGAGCCCCTGCCATGGTGGGATAGAACCATGGAGGACATCAAGATGAACAATAACTCAGGGAGGACAGAGGTAATGGGACTGAACAGGGTGCATTCCTGGGAACAGGATATATTGCTGGGAACAGGGCATATCCCCTGGGAACAGGGTATATCTCTGGGAACAGGGTATGTCCATGGGAGCAGGGTATATCTCTGTGAACAGGGTATATTCCTGGGAACAGGCTTTATCCCTGGGAACAGGGTATATATCTCTGGGAACAGGGTATATCCCTGGGACCAGGGTATATTTCTGGGGACAGGGCATATTCCCAGGAACAGGGTATATCCCTGGGAAAAGGATGTATCTCTGAGAACAGGGTATACTCCTGGAAACATGGTGTATCCCTAAGAACAGGGTATACGTCTGCAAATAGGGTATATTCCGGGGAACAAGGTCTATCCCCAGGAACAGGGTGTAACAATGGGAACAGGGTATATTTCTGCAAACAGGGTATATTCCTGGGAACAGGGTATACCCGTGGGAACAGGGTATATCTCTGGGAACTGGGTATATCTCTATGAACAGGGTATATTCCTGGGAACAGGGTACATCCCTGGGAGCAGGGTATATCCCTGGGAACAGGGTACATTCCTGGGAACAGGGTATATCCTGGGAACAGGGTACATTCTTGGGAATAGGATATATCCCTGAGAACCGAGTACATTCCTGGGAACAAGGTATATCCCTGACCAGCATGGCCGGGGAGAAAAAGCTGTATGGAAAAAAACACGTCCACCCCCTGATTAAGATAACCATTACAATTACACAGGCATACAGTAATATTAATGAGATATGTGATGGCTAGGTGTGTGATATAGAATATATCCGAATGGGTGGCAAGTGAGCTTGGGTAATATCATGAGTGGCGGAGTGTACCAGAGCCAGGAGTGATGATTCCCTGAGCTCACTTGCCACAAATTCAGATATCTTCTGTATCACAAATCTAGCTATCACGTATGCCTTTTATACAGTAGAACTGTGTTTTGTACTTTTTTTTTGTTTGATGATTTCACCACAGTGTGATATCTTAGTTATCACACTGCAGTGAGAATACATGTTTTTATCTAACAAATTATCTGCTCACTCCTGTTGTATAAATAAAAATACACACTCATCCAGCACTGTGACACAGCAGCATGTACTAGTTAGACGGACTTGATATGATATTGTACGGGTACTATCAGCAATGCTTCAGAATTATACAGTGGGAGTATTCAGAAAATAAAAAAGATATTCTTAGCATGGACTCTCAACCAGTGCCTAAACTATATAACAACTGGTCAGGGGTGTGGAGGCTTGAGCACAAAACCATTTGGTTAAGGATTGCAAAGAGGGGTAAGGATCAAATATCGGTCTCAAATTAGATGGCAAGCTATCCCATGATGTTGTGCCAGAGTACAGAGTGAAGGTCCAGGCCCAGAGGTATGCCAGGAACAAGAGGAGGGAGTCACGATAGTGGGCATGGGGGGGGAGGGCAGGTCTTCATCTGCCTCTCCAATGCTGATTCTTTTCCCCCATTTCTTTCTCCTCTGGGATGTGTCAATGAGGTAATGCACAGGGCACATACCTGTGCATGTGCGGGTTGTGCTAGCACCAGCCATGTCTGAACATTTGCTTGTATTAGCTGATCCCCGCACGCTGCACCCAGCCTTTACTAGGGAGCAGCAACAGCCATGTCCGACCATTTGCTTGTATCATTTGATCCCCCTTGCTGCCATCCAGCCTTCACTGGGGAACAGCACCAGCTATGTCTGAACATTCACTTGTACTAGCTGATTCCCCCCACGCTGCCACCCTGCCTTCATTAGGGGGCAGCACCAACTATGTCCGAATTCTTGCCTGTATTAGCTGGTCCCCACACGCTGACACCCAGTCTTCACTAGGGGGCAGCACCAGCTATGCCTGAAAATTCACTTCTGTTTGCTGATACCCCCATGCTGATACCTCCTGCTTCAATAGGGGCAGCACTAGCTATGTTTGAGCATGCGCTTGTATTAGCTGGTCCCCTCGTGCTGCCACCCAGCCTTTACTAGGGAGCAGCACCTCCTCATCTCCTCATCTCAAACATCATTGTCAATTACACAATGATCTACATTGGTTCTCCCCCTCTGCCTGTAGGACCTACTCCCTTGGCTCACTCATCGACTCTGTCATCAGGTAGCATACTCCCCCCTACCTTGCAACACTACTTGATCCTGTGATCTCCTCTCAAGGGCTTCAATCAGAAGACAGATTCTTGCTGAAGATAGCCAGATGTCGCACCTCTAAGGGTTGTGGTGGTTTCCAGTGTGTTGCCTCTGGCTATGGAACTCACTTCCCCTCATCCTTAAAGGCTGAGTCCATCTCCTCTTCAAAAGAGAACTATGGCCAGTACTTATTGCTTGCTGACTTCTGCACCTGTTTTGACCCAGTTGACTCTGCTATGACCTCCACCTTGCTTCTTCAATGCCCCTCACCCCAGGCTTCTCTCCTAGTTCTCAAGTACTCCCTAACCTGAGATTTCTCCCCTCTCCTACAGGTATAGTGCTTCTTATCCCTTCTGTCTCTGTCTCCATACTTGTCATACATGTCTCCGACATCCTCATTGCATTTATTGTTTAGTCTTGCTGAGCTGTTCTTGCAATAATCTGAGTGTCCCTATTCTACCAGCTGTATTGCCTCCCACTGACTGTACCCTAATACGTAATGTACTTTGGACTGTTGCTTTGCATTTTGTAATTTATGTACCTTTATGCACTCTTGGAATGCTGTATGCTTTCTGTAATGTACTCTCCTGGGTCGTGCCTGAAAATAGTCATTTTATGGCTGGTGCACCACCGGTTAACAAAAACTAAATAAATTAAAATAAAATGTCCAAATACTCGTTTGTATTAGCTGGTCCCCCCGGGCTGCCACCCAGCATTCACTAGGGGGCAGCACCAGCTATGACCAAACATTCGCTTGTATTAGCTGGTCTCCCCGTGTTGCCACCCTGCCTTCACTAGGGAGCAGCACCAACCATGTTTGAACAGTCACTTTTATTGTCAGATCCCCCCGCATTGCCACCCAGCCTTCACTAGGGGCAGCACCAGCTATGACAAAACATTTGTTTGTATTAGCTGGTCTCCCTTCGTTGCCACCCTGCCTTCACTAGAGGGCAGCACCAGCAATGTCCAAATATTTGTATTAGGTATCCCACTGGCACTATCACCCAGCCTTCACTAGGGGACAGCACCAGCCATGTCCGAACAGTCACTTGTATTATCAGATCCCCCCCCCGCACTGCCACCCAGCCTTCACTAGGGGGCAGCACCAGCTATGCCTGAATATTCACTTCTATTAGCTGATCCCCCGGCACTGCTGCTCCACCTTCACTAGGGGGCAGCACCAATTATGTTTGGACATTCATTTGTATTTGCTGATCCCCCCCGTGCTGCCACTCAGCCTTCACTAGGGGGCTGCACCAGCAATGTCCAAATATTCACTTGTATTAGCCGATTCCCCCATGCTGCCAGTTAGCCTTCACTAGGGGGCAGCAGCACCAGCTACATCCGAAGCATTCACTTCTATGAGTTGATCCCCTGTCTGCCAATCAGCCTTCACTAGGTTGAAGACAAGCAGCGGACCTCACTGGCTCCTCCCTTGAAAAAAGCAATCCATTGGATGCTCCACCCTCCTTACCCTGGTGTGCCCCAGATGTCACATGCATGTTCCTAAACTCTGGTCACCAATGTCGTATGCGGTAGCACTACTGCTGCGCTGAAGGATCTGCCTCAGACACTGCTTGTAGCATCCTGGCACTTATGAACAAGATCGAGTCACCTGCATACAGGAGTTTGCACTGTAAATTAGGCAGGTATCAGGCAGACTGTTCAGATACAAACTGAATAACAGCGGTCCCAGGATCAACCCCTGTGGGACGCCAGTGCCAGGTGTCCTGGAGGAGGAGAGCCCCCTTTTAATTTTGACTATGAGCTCCATGTCTTTTAGGTAGTTTGTGAACCACATGTTTACCTCTGTGGAGAAACCCAGATTAAAAACTTTGTTCAGCAAAGATTTAAGGCCAACAAGGTGGAAGGGCTTTGTTAACGTGTTATAATTCTTGCTAGAGTTATACTGGGTCTCCATTAGAATATTGTACTCCATCAGATATGGAAGGTAAACACTTGCTCAAAACCATTCTCTCTAGCATCTTAGATAATAGAGGTAAGAGGAAGTTGGCATGAATTTATTAACGATGGATTAATACTCCATTTGTTTAATGAGATTATTGTGGCCCGTTGACACAGCTTAGGAGTGGTCTGTGTACACAAGGATAAACTAATTAATGGGAACCCCCAAAACGCAATTCCCCTCCTATTATTGGCTCTTGACTCTACCATTCCTGAGCTGTCTCTTTTTTAATACAACTGCTTTTTTTTTTTGTCTACTTTTCCATTTGCAAATTATAGTGCAAAGCCACTGGAGGGCAACAATTCTTGGAGGCTGCATTCCTCTTCCCCTAAGCACTTCTCATCCTGGGTCCTTCTTTCCTAAAGCAAATTACTACACCCTAACAAACCATAGTCAGTCACCCTATCACTGTGCCATAGAGACCACCACAATTATGGGTATTGGAGTGCCCCCCTTATACCGACACTGGGCCACTGCCCCCTTATCACCACTTGCTGGGCACCCACTGTCACGGGACCACCCAGGCTCCTACTGATCACTCTTACTATCCTACTTCTCAGACTCCTATGCCCTCCCCTCAAGGGTCTTCTTCTCACACCTCCCACCCCTAAGAACCACCACCGACTGCCACCCACACTGCCACTACCTCTCTTGCATTGCCATCCCCCCCCACATATCTCCCTACAGTCATGTGCCACCATCAACCTCCATTCCAGATCACATTCCTATCTTTTCCAACACTTATCACCCTGGCCATCCCTTGTACTACCCGCACTATAACTAGGTGAAAGCTATCCTTGACAATAAGGCAATGATCGTATGCTCTCCTCAGAGTCCTTGCCATGCTCCTACTAATTTCAGAAAATGTTCATCCTAACCCGGGCCCCCATCTTGCCCAGCCCTAGCTAATTGCACCATGGCTAGAATAGCTGCAATGAACATTCGCAGCTAACCAAAAAGACAGCAGGTCTCCATTGCTGGATACTACAACATCAGCCAGATGTGCTAGCACTGACAGAAACTTGGCTCTCCAAAAAACACCGACTCTTTTTGGTTGCTCCTCCCTGGCTTCACCCTTCACAGAGCCGACAGAATGGGCAAACGTGGTGAGGGTGTGTGCTGTGTACGTCCGTGACTCCATGATATGCCAAGCCTTCCAATACCTCCATTAGACCATGCTGCCCAAGCGTTATCATTAAAACTTACTCCAGATCCCTCCAGAGCATCTGTAATTCTTACTGTTGCATATGTCCCCCAAGAAACTAAGCTCATGCTATACAGTCCCTTGCCAACTACATCTCTGGCTTCCCCCCCAAAACAGAACACATCATAGTTGGAGACTTTAATGTGAACTGGCTTGCCAGTTCGGCTTCCCACACCAAGGACACCTTCGCTGCACTGGACCTGACCCAGCTGATCAGCCAACCTACCAGGGTAAACCCCACTAATGGCTCTAGCACCCTGATTGACCTTCTCCTCACCAACCATCCCCACAGAATCTCTGACCTGGTGGTCCTTCCAGACTCCCTAAGCGATCACTCACCCATCTTCTTTTCCTGGTTGTGTCTTCAGCAGAAACCCAAACCAAACTATATTGCTCGGCGTCGTCTCCAACCCAGAGGCCTCACAAAACTAAGAAAATACTTAACTCAATGGGACTGGTCCCCCATCTCCAGGGCCCCTACTATAGATGAAGCCCTTGATTATTTCACCTGTTCTTTTAATAAAGCATGTGACATGTATGCCCCACTAGCAAAAGTGCAATCCAAGAAACATAATGCCCCCTGGGTCACGCCTGCACTGCTCCAACAGCTAAAGCACAGAGATGATCTCTGGCATAAAGCAGTCACATCCGGCACGCAGGCGGACAGGCAAGCATATAAAGCAGTTCATAAAAGATGCATTTGGGCCATTAAACAGGCCAAATCAGGCTACTAAAAATGACCCTTCCTCTTCCTGGGAAGTGCTCGGTTGTTCTGGAACAATATCAAGGAACTCAATGGCAAATCCCGGCTCCTCCCCACTAACTGTCAACAATGTCCCTACCACCGACCCACTGGCCATCGCCAACTGCCTCAACTCATCATTCCCTGACCTTAGTGCAGTACTCCCAAATAACTTCTTCAACCCCACTCCTGCATCCCCAACCCCAAACACCCAGCATCCCCCCTTCCATCTCAGGGTGATCGCTACAAATGAGGCAAGGCCTTTTCTCATGAAAGCACTCAGTGGCTCTTGCTATTGCAAAGATTCTTTTGATATGAGAATCCTACATCCAGTACTAGATACAGTCCTCTGCCCACTGACTGACCTCATTAACTGCTCCCTAAGTCTGGGGCAGTTCCAGCAACCTGGAAGACTGCCACAGTCACTCAATACTGAAGAGTGATGGCAGCACCTCCCCAATAACTACCGTCCCATATCCATTCTCCCCCTCCTCGAAAGCCCTTGAAAAAATTATAGCCACCCAACTCACTGAGTACCCGCTTGCTGATAACCTACTTTGCAGGGAGCAGCATGGTTTAGATCTGGGAACAGTACAACTATGGCTCTCACTGGGTTCTCTTATTTTATTCACTCTACCCTGGATAGAAAACACCTGGCTGGAGCTGTCTTCATCGACCTGTCAAAGGCTTTTGATACAGTCTCCCACCCCTCACTCTTAAGCACACTCTGCCACATAAGTCTGTCCCAAGGACCCATCTCCTGGTTTACCAGTTACCTCACAGCTAGATCACAATGTGTCAAAACAACACCCTCTCAACCACCCTGCCAGTCCACTCTGGGGTTTCCCAGGGCTCCATCCTCGGCCCTCTATTATTCAACATCTAGCTAAGCACCCTGCCCAATTCCTGCTCCGGCAGCCTACTACTATATGCGGACAACGTGGTTCTTTTTGCCTCACACCCAGATCCCCCAGTATTGCAGTCCTCCCTCCAACACACATTTAACCAGACTGAAAACTGGTTCATAGACCAAAGACTTGTGGTCAATGTAAAAAAGACAAAGACCATGCTCTTTGCCCATCGACAGAATAAGGCCAAGAATGCACAGCTAACAATCATCTCCCACTCTCTCCTTCCTCTAGAACAGGTCCATACATATAAATACTTGGACCTTACATTTGATTCCAGCCTCTCCTTCCAGTCACACATTGACACTCTATCATCAGCCATAAACGTCCGTATAGGCCTACTGTATCGTCACAAGGATTGCCTCTACCTCCGGAAGACCTTAATCTGGCTGTCACTTCCTCAGTCCTCTCCCTAGTCAATTATGGGCCCACTATCTACTCAGCTGCTGACCACACAGCCCTTAACAAAATCCACCTTGCCATAAACAAAGCATGCAGGCTTCTCACCGGGGCAGACAAGCGTACCCATACCTGTACCCTATATGCCCTGACAAATCTCTTTACCCTTGATGAAAGGCTATTTTATCGAACATGCCTCCTCACAAAGAAAATACACCTGGGGCTTACCCCCTTGGGGGTTTCTGACTCTCTCCTATCCTCCCACACCTCGGTGAACACCCACACTGCCAACCGACAGGTGTGATCCATCCCATGGGTTAGAACCTTCTTATCCCAAAGGTCATTTCCACACAGGGCCCCAGCCTGGTACAATGAACTTCCCTCTGATGTCTCCTCCATCTCCAAATTAGGACCTTTCAAGTCAGCCCTCAAAGAGCACATTCTCGCTTCACGGCACTGCCAATGTACCAGCCAGTGCTGGGTCATCTATCTGTCATCTTACAGGACCACCCCGCCACTGAGCTCCTACCGATAGGGCTACCAAACATTACCTATTAACAATGCCTCCTTTGGCTGCACTCACAAGGTTTCTGTCTAATTCTCTACTTCGCTGTAAATATCGATCCTGTTATTCCCTCCCTCTATCAGCAAACTTATTGTTCTCTTGAAAACTGTAAAATACAGCTCTCAATAACATGTTCAATGCAATGTACTGTATAACTGATCTTGATTCTGCAATATTGTATAATTAAAAAAACTGTAACCTTTAGCTGCCATTCTATGTCTATATGTATTAAGTGTTTATGTTTGTTTTTCTGACGTGGAGCCTTTGTAAATGAGTCCCTGACTTAAAGGTTGTAATCCTAAAGTCTGTTAAATAAATAAATAAATTACATAAATGTTGCTGATTTGATTAGTCTAGTATCTGGGCTGTCTGTACCTACAATAGTTTTCTTGTGTAAGTATTTCACTGTCTCCCACCTCATAATCCTTTTCAAATAAAACTGTGGAGCCTGTAGTCCCCTCACAGCACAGTTATCTATCCAACCATCCATCCATTCTAACTCAGCTACGATATGATATTGTCATCGAGATATGAGTCTGGAAGCAAAGCCAAACCAGGAGAAGTTATAAAATTTGCAAGCAGCATTTTATTATCATCAATAACAATAAAAAAAGTATAGAATTGTGCAAGATAGCTCTTGATACAGGCAATTTAAACAAACAGAAGTCCTTCATCTGAAAATCTGTTTCAAGTCGCTCCTGTAAAAAAGCTTTCAGCTTAGTGTGCTATACCTGGTTAAACAACGAAATAAAAAAAAAATAAAAAAAAGTCTCTAGCTCGGTCTCTAAACAAAACACTGCTCTCTTTTTATAAGGTGATTTTCCCTGGCAATTAAATTATGTACCCTGTTATTGTAAATTATACCATCTGTGTTCCATAAAATGTATTAACATTTTGTCAATTTATTTAATGTGAGCAGCCTGAATAGTACATTAGTCGTCTTAATAGGTGCAACCAAATAAGACATCCCGTTGTAGGGCTGATTCCCTGCTGATAATCCTGTAGACACGCTCGTGGAGGTCAAAATGCACCTCAAGGTTAACTCACCTGTGTTCCAGATAAACCTAAATAGCTGTTTGTAATCATTTCAATAAAATCATTGTATACATTTGCAAACCAAGGGATCTCAGTTTCACATAATTTATTTATTTATTGGAAAGTTTTACCAGGATAATTACACTGAGCAACAATATGCTCGTCTCATGGTATGTCCTGGGGGAGGGGGGAGAGGGAGTATTTACATAGTACATCAGAATATAGCACAATAGGTACATAAATATTCATATATATTTCTTTTTAACCACAGAGAAGCAAGGGAAGAGAGAAAGACTAGAAACAGCAAGTAAGGAAGGGAGAAAAAGGGGAAGTCATGGGATCGTCAGAGTGGCCAATTCCTCAGTGCCACAAGAAAAATTTGCACAATCACATAGGCATGAAATAGACAAGTGGCAGAATAGGAAAGGACAGAACAGATCCTTGTTTTTAACTCTCTCTCTCCCTCTGCATAACAAATGGGACATGTCTTTCACCAACCCTATCACAGATACCAGTGGTTGTGGGTTGCCCTAGGCTGCTCAAGTAGTTGAAGGGGAACAATCAGTAGAGATACAGCAAAGATTTAATTTGTGAAGTTGGTGTGAATTTGTGGAAATTCACAACAATTCTTACATTTTCCGCTGACTGCACCAACTTTGCTATGCAAATTGCTTAAAAAACTCAGTCAGCCCGGTGGCACTGAGGGTTGAGGTGCTGAATGCCACACTTCATGCCATGCTGGCAAACAGGGTTCAGGAACAAGCCTGTGTTGTCAGGGGTCAGCAGGAGTGGGAAGGCAAGGAGCAGGACTGAGCAGTTGCGAGGCACCTCTCTTCACCCGGTAAGGGATGAGGGGTTTCCCTGGCTCTTGGCTGACATCCAGTGGAGGATGAATGGCAGTGTCAGGCTATGGGGAATCCAGTGATTGCAAGAGGAAGGGTGGAAGGGGCCAGAACCGGAACCACGGGAACGTGTGTGCGCCTCCCCATGCATGCACTGCCATGTGCTGGGGTCCCAGGACAATCGTGAGAAAAATGGGGAAAAAACTATAAAATATAAATACACAAAAAAAAAACCTCAAACTGTAATAAAACAAAACCTCCACCACCTGTGCTGCAATACTTGTAGACATTTATTTTATTTATTTAATTTTTGTTGACGGTAAGTGCGCTAGACAAATCCTGCCTATTTTCAGGCACAACCCGGGAGGGGATACAGATGAATGCCAACTGACCTTGAACCAGATTAAGCTGTTGGTGGTATTTTTAGTGAATGAGGAAATTTGGCCAGGACACGGGAAATTCCCTACTCTGTTGGTAGTGGGCTTGGCAGTTTCTCTGAGATGGCCACTCGGAGTCTGGTGCTGGACAGAGCAGAAGCACTGGAGGTAGGGAGGCGGTCTCCTTCTATCTCTCCTCAACTAGAGAATGACTTGGATACTGGTAACATGGCTTCTTTTCCTATCGTATCGGTATCGGGTAGCAGTGAAGCTACAAAGGCTTTGGATATTGTGAAGGAACCTGGATGTGATCCTGAGAACCCCTGCATTGCTGCTAACTCTTAGGTTTGCCTATCTGAAGTTTCTGCATGGGACATGGTTGCTTTACCGGCAGCTCCAACTTTCAGAGGACCTGTCGTCAAGGGAATGACGTCATCCAACAGGCACAGCTGGTGAGAGAGAGTTCGGGCTGTGGATGCTCGTCGGGCTGCTCGCAAGTTACCGCTGTATCAGCTGTTAGCTTATTTTCTGAGACTGGCAGCTCTTTTTTGTCTAATGGCAAGTGCCTAGACTCTTATGAGTGTTCTTCTGGAATTATTATAGAGGCTTCTACAGTGAATCAGATGGCTGGTGTGGTGCAAGTGCAGAGCGCAGACCGGGTGCAGTGTCAACGTCTCCCGGCTCAGCTGCTTGAGAGCTTATCTTTTGCTCAGACAACTGCTTCAGCTTCAGGTACTGTTCTTGCTTCAAAACAACTGCCTGTACCCTTATCTGTTACCTCTGACTGTCCTTCTTTTTGCCCACAAACGGAGGTACTGCAGCAGGATTTAAAGGGTCAGATGACCAACTTGGCTTCTGCTTTCAGTTAGCCTGATGTTGCTTTTGATGACAATGTATCTCTCACGGGATTACAATTGCTGAAGCGCTCAAAAGGAGCGGTGGGAGAAGTCACCTCTAGATGACTCTTGGGCTTCTGCTGGGCCTGGCCCTGTGCCTCAGGGAGATCTGCTGGACATTTCTGACCCCCTCGAACTTCCCTCAGGTCTGCAACAAACACAGAATCCTGTCTGGCATGTTGGTGGGACTGGAACAAAGGGCCTGGATGCTTTGGTTAATAATGGAAATGATAATTCTGCTATGGGGGTCACGTTAGAGGAAGGTCCTCCACCTTCTACTTTAAATAAAGATTCAACTGATTTGTTGCAGTTTGAAGATTCCACCATTCTTCCTGCTGGGGCAGGAGATGGTAAGCTACTGGATTCTGCAGGGTGTGAAGCTCTTGATCCTACCTCTGACAGATTTTGCTGCGCCTACTGTACCACCCTCTGCTGCTGATCAGGCACTGGCTAAAAGGGCTCCTGAACAAACTCATAGCCAGCAAACAAATAAAATGTTTGCTGTTCTCTTTCATACTCCTCCAGAGCAACATGATAGGTGAAATGCTGTGCGAATGAGATATAGGGGTGGGCTGGAAGTGTTTCCTGATCGCCTCTATGTTGGGAAAACTTTGACAAAAGCTAGTTTACAGTTTGCACCTTCTGAAATTTATTTCCTTATTCATACTTCTGGGGATAATTATTTTGACATTAGTTTTAAAACAGCTGCAGGCCCTGACACATTTTGGCATAGGTATCAGGCAGTCAGGAATACCCCTTTATGGTCTCCTTTCTTTGCTACTCCCCTTACAAAACCTACAATAAAATCCATTACAGTTTTATTTCAAAATGAAGGGGTTGCAATTACTGATATCATTAGATGGCTGTCTTCTAAACGTACAGTGTTAGGCTTGCCTGTTCCTATTATAGATTCCGAGCACTTTTGGACAGGAGGATGGAAGTTACAAGTGAAACTGCCTGTGGTGAATGGTTCTGTACAGTATTTACCCAGTTGTTTTTATTTAGGTAGGGATAGAGGCTTTGTTTTTTATCCTGGACAACCTAAATCATGTTTTCGGTGTGGGGCTCACACACATCTCAATAATGTTTGCGACAGACTTAAATGCTCCTCGTGTCTGGGTTCTGGACATGTCAGTATTAATGGTCCTCACCCAATTTATTATAACTTATGTGAAGAATCTTCCGTTCCTACCGAGTGTCCTTGGGCCTCTCACAATAACCCTGATATGCTGCATGAGAGTTATACCCTCTCTGAAGGATTCTGACTGGGTTCCAGTGGGTACTCGTAGGCAGATGAGAAGTTCTACTACTAAAGGGGCACCTGCTTTTTCAGAATCCCAGTCTTCTGATTTAATTTCTAAAAACAAATTTGCTGTGTTACACAAACAAAAACAGGCTACAGAGACTGAGAATGATTCCGATGCTTCCTCTGTGGCCTCTTCTCTGATGGACATGTTAACTAATACTGATCAGCTTTCCGGAGATGCCAAGAATATTAGGAAAAAGAGGTGCAAAATGAAATTACCAGGGAAAGGGAGAGGTAAAACGAAGTCCCGATTTTTCTGTTTAAATGGGGGAGGTTTTGTCATTTGGCAGTTTAAATGCCAACAGCCTGAAAAATCTTAAAAGGAGACGGGCCATTTTTTCTTTCCTTACCTCTATTACACTCCATATTGTTTTTTCACAAGATACCAGACTTCACACACTTAGGGAGGCTAGTCAGGCATCTTGTGATTGGAGGGGTGGATTATTTTTCTGCTCTCTTTCGGAAGAGGTGTGTGCAGGAGTAGATATTCTTTTTAATAATTTAGAGGTCCAAGTCATCAGACTTATTGACCTAATCCAGGGTCGGGTCCTTATTTTTGATGTTATTATTCAACAACAAGATTGGAGATTAATCAACACTTATAACCCCCAGATTAAAACACAGAGAATAGCCATTTTTAAAACTATTTAGCCTTTTCTCCATTCGTCTAAGTCAATAATGTTTGGGGGGACTTTAATTGTATTTTATCTCTTTCGGATAAAACAGGGGTGACACAAAAGTTATATACTGATTCTAATTTCCTTAACACATTATATACCAAAGCTAACCTTATAGATGGGGCTTTATTTGGTTCCCAGCCTCCTGCACACACATTTCATCATGGAAGATTAACTACAAGGATAGATTATTTTTTTATTTATTACTGGTTGCTGGGTGTTCAGCATTCAGTTATTCCCTATGAAAACTCTGACCATTGTTTGCTGGTTTTATCTTTGGGTCGTCCTCTTAATAAACCAGACTCTCATAATTTTTGGAAAATGAATATTTCGGTGTTAGAGGAGGAACATGGCTGGCAGGAATTGTACATGGTTCTTCAAGACAAAATTTCTGTGTTTGAAATATTTGACAATATTTGGCAGGACACCAAAATGGAAATTAGAAAATTTTGCCAAAGGTTTTCTAAATCCTGTTCTTCGAGTTGGTATCTTAAATATTTGAATTGCTGTTGTCAGTTGCAGAAATTGTTGTCCCAGCAAACTGAATTTCGTTTAGATTATTCTGCTCAGATTTGACAGTTAAAAGAAGAAATGTGCATTTATCAATATGATAGGTCCACCTCCCCTTTTTTAGAACAGAAATATGGTAGGAAAGGGGTGGCCAAAGTGGTTAACCCTTTTGACAGTAGTAACCAGCAGGTTCAGTCTAAATATATCCCATCATTAATCTCACATGATGGTATCCGGATTTCTGGTAATGAAGATACTGTGAAAGAGGTTTCTTATCATACCCAGATTTTGTATGGTCAGGAATTCAAGCCACATGACTGGAATACTTTTTGATTCTTACATATTCCTAAATTATCCCTGAAAGTGTTCATGATTTAAGTTGGCCTATCACTGGTGTTGAAGTAGATTCTGTAATTAGTCACTTAAAAATACTGTGACCCTGGTCCAGATGGAATTCCAAATGAGTTCTATAAAAAGGCAAAACAGCTTTTACCTTACTTAATTGCTGTATTTAATGTAATTGTTCAGGAATGTTGCCAATACCTGCAGCATTTGCAGATAGTAATTACATTTCTTTATTTAAAAATAAAATAAAGAATATTTAGGTAATTAGCGTCCTATTAGTCTTCTGAATTCAGATTGAAAATATTATGTAAACTTATTTCAGTTAGACTTCATTATTGCCCAGAAAGTGATTTTTCATACTCAAACATGTGTTGTCCCAGACCACTCTATGATTACTAACTTAAAAGTGTTAAGGGAGGTTTTTCATGTGTTGGGTACACAGGGTATGTACTCTGTTTAGATCAATCCAAAGCTTTTGATCGTGTTCCACATATTATTTGTTTGCGGTCCTGGAAAGGTATGGGGTGCATAGGATTTTGTCTCTTGAATTAGAAATGTGTACAAATATGCCTCCATGACTCCAGTAGTGAATGGTTTAAAGCGATCTCATATCCAGATAAAAAGAGGGGTACATCAGGGTTGCCCCTTAAGCCCCCTTTTATATGTTTTTTCTATAGACCCTTTTCTTAGGAAACTGAATACTGACACTTCCATCAGACATATTTCTGACAAATCTGCCCTGGTTTTTCCTAGTGCTCTGGCTTATGTGGATGGCATTTGCATTTTAATAGCAGATCAGGCCTCAGGTGTGCGAGCTATTGAGATTGTGCAGTCTTTCTCGTTAATCTCTGGGTCTGCTTTAAATACTCAAAAAAGTTTTGGCAGTGCTGTACAGATTCCCTTACAGGATGTTTATACTGAGATTGGTGGGGTATCTATTAGGTCTGAGCAGATTCAGATTCTGGGTCTTTCTTTTGGAGTACCTTTAGCAGCAGAAAGTAATTTGCTTTCCCTATTTTGTTGCAGAAGATAAAATTACATAATGAAATCTTTTCCATGTCCAGGAAAAAAATATATCTATATGTTGAAAACTTTTATTATTCCCATTTTTTTATTGGTCAGTTACATTTTTCCTCTTCCACTTCATTTAGAAGCACACCTGTACAATTTATTTTTTCAACTATTATGAGGCAGTAGGTTGAACCCTGTTAAAGGAATAATTACTTATTGGCCTATAAAACAAGGGGGTCTAAATATGGTTAATCCGGTATTGTTTTTCTTTGCTATTTTTGTACATTCAAATGTTTACCCTTGCATAGCTGGTCATCAGCAGTTTTGAGTATGGAGTTTCACTTCCAGATCCTAATATTTTATAGATAAGTGGAGAGCACCAACCTGGAAACCTTTTATTAAGATTCCACAAGGGACTTCTGGGTATATTGTTGAGCTTTTTAAAAAAATAAGGCAGTATGTATCCAGTCAGGTGCTGATTTGCAAAACAGAAAGCTCCTTTATTCCTCTGTTTTGAATAGAATTTTTTTGTCATCACCCTGTTTTGCCCTGCCTTTTAGCAGTCAATGTTTAACTAAACAATTACTGGATGGTAGGATTCCGGTCAAAATGTAGGGCACTTTGTGGATATGCTGTCATAATAAGTTAAATGTTAAAGGGAATCAAGCCCATAAACAGCTGGAAGAATGGTTTTGTGTCAGGGAGTCCTGTGTTTGCCAAGTGGAAACTGTGGCGCACCTTTTTTTTGATTGTCCTTTTATAGAACCATTATAGGCTCAGTTGGCACACGAGTGGTCTTTACCCATGTTAGCTAAAATAACATACTCAGATCTGGTATATGGGAAATTTGGGCCTGATTGGAAAGTATTTTATCCTGGTTCCCTTAGAGTCCTTTTTGCAATTTTCAAATGGTGCATTTGGCATAATAGATGTCTGTTTGTACTTCAGCAAAAACAAACTTCATTAACTGGGTTGAAATGTCTTATTAGGAAAGAAATTGCACATGTTTATGAATCAGAAAAAAAGGCGTTACCAGCAGCTTTAGTTGTATATTGGTGGAGGGCACTTCCTTTAATACTTTTTGAAGGGGTTACTTAAAAAAGAGAATGTGTTAGTTTTGAAACTTCCTGTATTACTCTTAGTTTGTTCATTTATAGAGTGTGTATTACCTTTCTATTTTTTTTTGTAGGTTATCTTTCTGTTTTTCAAGAGTTATAGTCTTGATTTATTGTGTTCCATTGTTTTTGTATAGTTTGTGATTTGTTATATTGTTCTCAATAAAAAATTCCCCTACTCTTTTCGATAAGTGCCATGGGATCTTTAACATCCACCTGAACTACCACCAATCCAAGCAGATGGGACCTCGGTTTAACGTCTCATCTGAAAGACGGCACCTCAGAAGTGTAGCACCCCTTTCATGCTGGACTACAGTGTCAGTACTGGGATATTAACCCAAGTGCCGGATGTGGGAACTGAACCCACAGCCTCTGATCTCCTGGCCTCAGAGGCGAGTGTGCTACCTACTTAGGCACTGACCGTCAATAAGCGGTTGCTGAAATTCACAAATTTCAATGCAAAGTGAATTTCGCAACCTCTATGTAGAAACATAGAATTTGATGGCAGATAAGGACCGCTTGGCGACCCAGTCTGCCCATTTCCTACCTAATGGATAAGCTGCAGATCCTAGTTAACCAGAGCTACTTCTTTCTACCCCACCCTAGAATTACCTTATGGCCGTCCATGCATGCTTGAATTCAACCACTGTTTTGACTCCACAACCTCCACAACCTCTCTGTGAAAAAATACTTCCTTACATTACTTCTGAGCTGCCCCCATCTTCAAATTGTGCCCCTTGTTCTTGCACACCTCTTTTGAAAGATGCTACCCTCTTGGACTTTGTTGATTCCCTTGAGGTACTTGAAAGTTTCTATCATGTCCCTCCTCCCTCCTTTCCTCGAGGCTATACATATTAAGCTCCTTTAGTCTCTCTTCATATGTCTTCCCTGCAGACCCTGCACCATTTTAGTTGCTCTCTTCGGACAGCTTCCACCCTGTCTATGTCCTTGCGGAGATTGGGTCTCCAGAACTGCATGCAGTACTCCAGATGGGGTCTCACCAGCTGTCTGTACAGAGGGATAACAACTTCCTGTTTTCTACTGGTGATGCCTCTCCCTATGCATCCCAGTATCCCCCAGCCCTCCTTACTGCCCTCTCACATTGCTTGCCCACCTTTAAGTCACCTGATATGACTACCCCCAGGTCCCTTTCCATTTTTGTTGGTGTTAGTATCTCACCCCCCATTGTGTACTCTTCCCCTGGGTTTTTGTTTCCCAGGTGCATTACCTTGCACTTCTTAGCATTGACTCTAAGCTGCAACACATTTGACCATTCCTCTAACCTTGCCAAGTCCCTTCTCATCCTTTCCACCCCACCTTGTGCATCAACTCTGTTGCAGATCTTTGTGTAATCTGCATAGAGACAAACTTTTCCTTCCAGTCCCTCTGCAATGTCGCTTATAAAGACATTGAAGAGGACCGGTCCTAATACTGAACCCTGCGGTACTCCACTAATAACCCCCCTTTCTTCAGAGTGGACTCCATTTACTATTACCCTCTGTGTCCTATTCTCCAGCCAATTATTTACCCAGGCTATCATCTTGGGACCCACTCCCAGGCTGGCTAACTTGTATACAGCATTAATCTTTTGTGTGGGACTGTGTCAAATGCCTTGCTAAAGTCTAGGTAGGCCATATCCACAGCCCCTCCCTGATCTATTACTTTGGTCACCCAGTCAAAGAAACCTATTAGATTCATCTGGCATGACCTTCCCACTGTGAATCATGCTACCTTGGGTCCTGTGCCCCTCTGGCCTCTAGGTACTCGACAATTCTTTCCTTCAGAAGTGATTCCATCATTTTCCCTATCACTGAGGTTAAACTAACAGGTCTGTAGTTTCCTGCTTCTGCCCATCTCCCACTTTTGTGAAGGGGAATCGCATCTGCCCTCCTCCAGTCCTCAGGTACCACCCCATCCTCCCATGATTTGTTAAAGAGGATAGTCAGTGGTGTCACTAGTTCTACCCTTAGTTCTTTTGACTCTAACAGTCAGCGCTAACTGCCCCACACTCAGGTGTGGGTCTGGTCCCCATTTGCATGTTGCGTGCATAAACATTTTAGGCCCTGTCCCCACTGGGACTTTATTTTTTATTTATTTATTTAATAATTTGGAAATAACCTTTGAGCATGAGCTCTTTTGCAGAGGTTCCTCGTCGAGTGGGAGAGTATCACAGTAAATGAGTACAGATCACAATACAATAAAACAAAATACTTTACAAATGCATGAAAAATTAATAGAACAATGGGGCAATGAGCTCAGGAATTATATGGTTACAAGTATCGTTATGAAACCATTGCAGATACAAGAAACAAAAACAGCAGTCTGTGTAAGAAAGTGCTGGAATAATAACACTAGTGTACATTAGTAGAGGAGGGTGAGGGGGCTCAGAGTCGGGAGGGTAAAAGAGGTTTAGGAGTAGGGTGGACAAGGGCTGTGGGGTCTACCCGGCCCAGGGGGGGCAGAAAAAAAGGCAGTCACCTGAGAGAGAGGCTTTGTCAGTTAGACAGAGGTAGGGGCGAGGCATAGTACCACATTTGCTTTGTCAATTTCAGACAGAGGTAAGGGGCAAGGGAGAGGAGGAGGCGGGAGAAAGGGAGGGAGGGAGGTTTTAACTTTTTTTAAATGGTTTGAAAGGTTTGTATCCAGATTGTAGCACAGTAAAAGCTTGCTAAAATCCGTCTTCCAAAACCGTGCTAAAACCCTGCTCAAAGCAGGGCTTTAGCACAGTTTTAGACCACCGTGGTTTCCTTAAACCATGTTAACAGCAGTGTTATGATATGTGCTGTAATACAATTTAAGACAACCACATTAACACATCATTCACCTATTTTGGACTGCCAAAAAAGAGAACAAAATTATACACTCACATTCTGGAGCTCGCAATAAGTTCCTGAACCGAAGGGCATAATTTTCTCCCAAATCCATTGCCGTGCCAGATCGCGAGTATATTGGCATGCATTGTAGCACATTCAGTGCGTTGGCGTGTGCAATCATGCTAAGGCACTCACTTGAGCACGCATGGTGTCAGACCGCAGTCTGGATGCTCGGACAATAGTACTCAATCAAGGAAATGAAAACATTTTTTAAATGTTTTAAAACTGATGCCTGTGTGGACAGGGTCTTAGTTTACTTACTGTTACTGCTGTATAGTAGATTGTAACCAATTCTGCTGGCTTGCAAGCTGACATTTGCTCTAAACAGAAATCCCAGAATCCCCTGCAGCTGACTTCAGAGCAGGGCTGCAGCACTGAGATTCAACAGCCTGCAGTGCATGACAGATTTTATAAGCTTTTATCAGATGTTTCCAGTCACGTTGTGTCTCAGGGCTAAGTATGCTCTCGTGGCTGTACTTAGTCTTGGAGGACAGTGGACTAGCAAACAAAAGATCAGAGATATTTTTGATTTTGCGGGATAGTAAGACTAGGTCCTTGTTGATTTGTCCAACCCTGCTTAAGATAGCACAACAGCTCACCTATCTGCATGTCATTCTGCCAAATAGCCTCTCTGAGCTTGGAGCTCTAAACTTTTCCCTCTCCTGTCTAAAATCCAAGAAGATTGTAAAAGATGGTCACCTCTGATGTTGATGGGGCAAGTTAGTACAGTTAAAATGTGAATTCTCCCCCAGCCTCTGTATGATCTTCAGGCATGTCTTATAAAAATCCCCAATTCCCTTTTTGCCACCGTTCAAGGGTTTATCTCATCTTTTCTATGGGGCAGTGAGCAGTTCAGGTAAAGCAATCTATTTCATGCGTGGCAAAAACTAGTGGAGACCTGGGGCTCCCTAATTTCTTTACACTATTATACAGCAGAGCCATCCAGTCTGAGATCCTGTTCACCCGCACAACCCACTCCTGCTTGGCTGGATTAGAAGAAGGGATGTTGGGGTGTCAGCTTAGACACAGCTTGAAGTCCAGCTCTTGTGTCGCCGCGGTAAAAAAAAAGATATTAAATCCTTTCATAGTAACCTGCTTTGGTCATGGCTGTGTGCCTATAGATATATAAAATGGTGTATCTCTAAAGACTGCACTAGACTGACTAGGGACAAGTGCTATTGACCAGGTAATCTCCTGGACTGACTATTGGCTGAGTGGATTGATAAAGTGGAACAGATGTCTGAGGAGGTATTCAAATGCCTTTTCATCAGATTAAACAACAGTTCACCCCAGTGGTCCACAGCCTTTTGCCTACCTCCAGCTTAGGCATTGCATTACTACTCTGCTGACAAAGCAATCTGCTTTCTCCTCTTGTCTTTCTTTCATGAAGAACTCATTCTCCCCTACACTTCACTTGTCTCCTTCCTAGCTCTCTCTCAAACGTCGCCTCAAACTCCTGTTTGCCACACACTTGCTCTTGCTCTGGTATGTAAAGGCTAGCTTGCCCTTGCCTAATGTACTGCTTTTCTTAACTTATTCCTTCTGCCTTATCTCTCTCTTCTCTCTCCCTCCTCCCTCCATCCCTCCCTGCCTCCCTCTCTCCTGTTCATGTTTTCCCATCTCACCTGTTTTGGCTTCTTCCTGTTAATCATGTTATTGCACCCCAGCATTACCCAGTCTCTCTGAATATTTATTATTGCCATTGTAGTTTTGCTTTATTACATAAATTCCTGTTTGTCTCTTTAATTCCCTTTGATATAGCCTGCTTACTATTGTTCAGTAACCTTGGCAATTTACATGATGTCTGCATACTGCATTTTTTACATCGACTCTATTTTATCTTTGGAATGTACTTTTTCTTCCAGTTCCCCTTCCCCTAGCTTGCATCTGGTTCATTGTGCCTTTCTTGGAAGAAAGAAAGAAAGAAAGAAAGAAAGAAAGAAAGAAAGAAAGAAAGAAAGGACGGAAGGAAGGAAGGAAGGAAGGAAGGAGGGAGGAAAGAAAGAAAGAAAGATGTCACCACTGGAGGAGATAGTGTATGCCCCAGATATAGCTACAAAACCCCTATCCAAATTCTTTAAGATACTTCCTGATGCTACCCCAGATGAAACATCTCAGGTGCAGAACAAACAGGCCAAAGACCTGGGACTGGAAGTGATGGATAAAATCTGGGGCTCAATTTTTGAAGGCGCCATTAGATTGGAGCATGCTGCACCGAACCACTGCCAGCGGCAAACTTGGGTGCGCGAGGGACTCTGCACCCAATTTTATAAAAAGTAGGGTCCTGATGCCAAACACCCTGGGTCTGGCGTAAGCTGACAATTGCTCCAGCAAAATGGTGCTGTGTTGGGGATGCCACAAGCTGTAGGATGGGCTTGTGGCAGCAGCAGCCAATGATGGCAACCTGCCAGCTGGTCTCCCTGGTGGCTGGTGGATCATCCAGGGCATTTCCCTAGCTCACAGGGAAGTGGGATGGGTTAGACAAGGAGGGTGACAACTGCTCCAGAGTGGGCAAGGGCAGGAATAGTGCGGTCCTGGGTCCAGGTGGGGGGGGTGGATACACCAGAGCCACCATGGGTGGGGAGGTGTTGCAGGCTCTGACCTGTCACAGACCACTGGCCAATCTAGCAGTGGTATGGCAGTTGTCAGGGTGGTATGGGTGCCTTCTCCAGGTGGCATAGGGTCACACCCACCCAGTGAGGGCTACAGCAATGGCACACAGCAGGTTAGACCATTTCCAGGCTGGTCTAATGGCAGGATTCATGCATCGATGGTGGTGGGGGGGGCTTCCAAAAATCTCAAATGAAGGGATATGGCAGCCCCACTGTAGCACAGTCCCCCTTCTGCCATGGTGCACCAGTGCAGCCATCGCAAAGATGATGCAAGCCCGGCTGGCACAGGCAACCCCCTAGTGGTACATGATGCCTTACAAAATCTGACTCGGGGAAAGTGCACCACAAGGAGCTCTTTTTGCCATTTCTCCTTGCCACAAGCCCCTTGTGCCAATCTCAGCCTTTTGAAAATCAGGCTCCTTGGGGCTGGCCTGCTGGTGCTGAGGCTTGAGACGCTGGATGCCACACCTCATGCCACACTGGCGACCTGGGGTTGGGAGCTACCTTGGGCTGCCAGAGGTTGGCAGGGTAGGTAGAGGATTGGCGCCTGATGGACTGCTGTCCTCTCCTGGGAGGGAGGGTTGTTGGCTCTCTCCTTGGCCCCCTAGTGGGTGCCGGAGGGCATTGCTGGAGGTTGGGAGATACAGAAACGTGTAGATGTGACGTGTCTCCACACATTCATGTTCATGCCACGAAGGGGAGGGGACGTACAGGGAGAAAAATGGAAAAACATAACAAAAAAGACAATATGGAAAAAAAGGAAAAAAAATCAGTCCTCCGGTCTCAAGCGATGCACTAAATTCATATTTGTCCATAAGAGACCTTCCTCAGCTCCAGCTGCACTTATGGACATAGTTTACCCCTCCTCAACTGCTTGCATCACTGAGAAGTTGGGCCTGTGCTCAAAATGTGAGTGCCATGTGGGCACATTTTGACATTTGGCTCTCTTATGTCCAAAGACTGTCCCCTTCGAGCACAAAGTAGTGAAGCTTATTCAGAAACTCACTGGACTGCCCTTTTGACAGATCTCCTGATTCACCTCCTGTGGGGGACAGATGCTGACATGCTCAGAGAAGTCCTACAATCCCACCATTATCCGTTATGGGTGCTAGACCTAATCAGTGCTAGTAGATTTGTTACAAAGAACTGGATGGTGACCAACCCTCCAATGCTATTCCTATGGGTGGCCAGTTTAAGTCAATGCACATCATCAGAAAAGATTCACGACGAGCTGCCTGATGGCTCGGGGAAATCACAGTCTGATAACCCAGGTTCAGAAGAGAGCCTCGGGAGCCAGGATCAGTGCAGCCAGGGCTGGGGAGTGCTCTCAAGGGGAGCACGAGCCAGTCTGAGGTGGGAGACATCCAAGCTCCAGTGCAGTTGTGGCCCCTCGTAGAGAGCCAGGAAGCCTGCTCCCTCACAAGAGGTAGCATCCACCCAATGTGCAGTACAGCAAGCAAAGCCACCAGAAGCACCACTCAACATCAGGGAAGATGTGAGGGATACTAGAGAAGGGTGAAAACAGAAAAAGAAATGCACCTCTGGTCATCTGTGTCATGGCCATCAGTTCCTCAGCTCCACTCATCCCCACCGGCCTGATGGTGGGGGCGACAGGGCTGGGGAAATGCAGGGGCCTGACAAAAGGATCAAGTGATGGCTTGACAGGCCAAAAAGCTTGATTAGGAAAAAAAAAAGAAAAGGTTCACTACAATATCTGGGGGGAGGGGGGCTTAGGGATTTGATGAATTCTGGGCTTCAGTGGTAAGCCATCAAACATGAGTTTTTTCATTGCAGAGCTGTGTATTAAAGAATTGTGCTTGTCATTTGTGAAAATGGGCAAATTGCTCATCGGTGAACAAGTATAAAAACTAAAATGAAAATTAAAAATGTTCAGTTTTGGAAAAGTGAGACATAGCCCTTGATTTTTAGTGTCTCATGTGTATGATGCTGTTACCTGCACTGTCGGTTTGTGAGTCATTGCATATAATGTATTATGTGCATAGACATGTAAATACAATAATACAATACCAATATTTTACAAACAAAAAACAAAGAGGTTAATTAGATGGGATAAAGGTTACTGTTTACAGTAACTGCAGTCATTATCCTAAAAAACAGAGCTAAACACATCTTCTCCAGAACTTGTGTTTTGGGGCCTTGAAAGCTATCACTGCCACTGGACCCCCATTCATCTGCAGTCACTCATTAACACCAATGTTGCAAAAAATGCAGCACTACTACCAGAGCAAGACTTGGCGCACTATACTAAGTGGCTGAAAAATCCAACATGTACTGGTGTAACAGGGCTAAGTACCATGAACTGTAAGGCTCCTCAATATGCAGGAATCCTTCCTGCACAGAGGTCTATTCAAATTCAAGAAATAGCATTCTCCTTTTTTTTTCCAAAAAAACACATCCCCCTCCTTCACAATACACTCTTCACATTCCCCACTAATACCCAAACATGACAGAAATGTCCTACCTTCTGTCCACCCTCATAGCAACCAACCCACCATCCTTCCCCCCATCCCCACCATCCTTCCCCCCATCCCCACCATCCTTCCCCACATCCCCACCATCCTTCTCACATCCCCACCATCCTTCCCCACATCCCCACTATCCTTCCCCACATCCCCACCATCCTTCCCCACATCCCCACTATCCTTCTCACATCCCCACCATCCTTCTCACATCCCCACATCCTTCCCACATCCCCACTATCCTTCTCATCCCCACCATCCTTCCCACATCCCCACTATCCTTCTCACATCCCCACCATCCTTCCCCACATCCCCACTATCCTTCTCACATCCCCACCATCCTTCCCCACATCCCCACTATCCTTCTCACATCCCCACCATCCTTCCCCACATCCCACTCATCTTTCTCACATCCCCACCATCCTTCCCCACATCCCTTACCTTTCTTCTCTCCATATCCACCACCACCACATCCTTCCCCATTCCCCACTGCCCTTCCCCATCCCCACCATCCTTCCCCATCCCCACCATCCTTCCCCATCATCCCTTACCTTTCTTCTCCATATCCACCACCACTACCATCCTTCCCATTTCCCATTGCCCTTCCCCACATCCCACTGCCCTTCCCACATCCCCACTATCCTTCCCACATCCCCACCATCCTTCCCTGCATCCCCCACCATCCTTCCTTGCACCCCCACCAACTTTTCCCACATCCCTCACCAGCTTCCCTTGTCATCTTTTCCCACATCTTTACCATCCTTCCTGAATCCCCAACTATCCTGTCCTACATCCCCACCATCCTTCCCTGCATTTCCCACTATCCTTCCTGTATTCACCATCATCCTTTCCTGCATCCCCACCATCCTTCCGGTATCCCCACAATCCTTCCTTGCACCCCCACTAACTTTTCCCACATCCCTCACCACCTTCCCATATCATCTTTCCACATCTTCACCATCCTTCCTGAATCCCCCACTATCCTGCCCCACATTCCCCACCATCCTTCTCCCATCCTCCACCATCCTTCACTGCATCCCCCACCATCCTTCCCCCATCTCCACCCATCTTTCCCTCATCCCCACCATCCTTCCCTGCACTATTCACCATCCTTCTCCACATCTCCCACCATCTTTCCCTACATCCCCCACCATCCTTCCCTACATTTCCCACTATCTTTCCTGCATCCACCATCATCCTTTCCTGCATCCCCACCATCCATCCCAGTATCCCCCACAATCCTTCCCCTCCTCCACCATCATCCTTCCCCACATCCCCAGCATCTTGTTGCTCCTCTGTGTCTAACTTTGAAGCTCACTGGGTGAAGAGAGAATGAAAGGAGGGCCTTGGAAATTTCCGTGCCATACTTTGGAATATGTTATGTGCCCAACTCAGAAATGCTCCTAATCTACAGGCTTTCATGCAGGTCACAGAGTCAGCTCAGCAGACTGCACCCAGCTGGACAGAGCTGAATATAGTGCTGCCAGTAGTGATACCCAGCATTTGGATGAAGGTGCTGATACCTGCTGCCACAGTGGCACCTCATAGTGGGCTGGAGGAGCTTGGTCTCTTGTGAGGTGTTCTGCTGAAGCCACCGCTACTTGGTGTGTGTGGTCAACATGGCTGTGATGCCAGAGAAGGAAGGATGGTAAGAAAGGACAAACACCCACTGATGTCTCCATGACCATCAAAAGAACCACGCCACAAGAAAACTGACTCTACAATGGCTGTCACAGCTGTGGCTGGCAGTTCTAGGTTGGTGACCTGAGACTGGGAGACCATGTGAATTGGCAAATCAACTGTCATGTTTTTTTTGAAGGTCAGTCATGGCTAATGACTGACAATCATTAGTTGTCACTATATGCTCATCAGGGAAGATCATGACCTCAGATCATCATCTAGATCATGATTTCATCATCAGACATGTAACTTTCAAATCACCAACTGGTTATTGTTGGTTATTCTCTACGCCTAAATCGGCATGATGATTTTTGATGATATGAAAAAAGATCAAGTGATTATCATTGCTGATTACACCACTGCTGATAAATATCAGTTACATGATGTGAATTTTTAAGTCGCAACAGAGAATATTAAACAAGATGTTATTTGTGATGAATATAAAAATATAAATGCCAAATGTTTGCAAAAAATAATACAATTAATTACAGTAAGTGAGGTAAATTTCAAACCCTTTTAAGACTGCATACTATATTTGGTATGGTGTATACATTTGCTTAAATTTGAATATTTAAAAGTACAGATAATGAGCCAAAAGAAAAGAGTTCATTTAAATTTTTAAAATTTTTTTGATTTCACAATACTGTTTTTTTAGGCTGTAAGGCAAGGTTTAGAGCACAAACAAAGTACATGTATGGACTCACCACAGTCAAAAGGGAAACCACTTTTTTGAAGATATATAAACGAATTTAAGTGGTAACATAAAAACTGAATCCTGTAAGAGAGCATAAATAAAAGCTATGGAACTGAATATATGATATGGGGTAACTTATGTTGCTGAAATAGATACGATAAATTTCAAAGATATTGAAAAATAATTTGAATATTTGTTTTGCTCAAAAACTTACAGTGATCTTGGCCACAGCCAAAAATGAAAAATTATAATGATATGAGATCTTCGTTAATCTCAGTTCTCAGTAACATCATGGTTTTCGATTGCCGATCATTTAACAATAATGTTTAGTCGTTGTTAATTATTATCACAATGACATTTATAAGATTGAATATGGTATTTGAACAGAACTCAGAACTAAACAGGATATTTTTTAATATACCACAATTAAATTATAATCTTTCCAGCTGGCAGGGCAGCAGTAGGAAGACAGAAAACAGTTAAAAAATATTATTTTTATTTAGTGATGATAACTTTACTGAGAAAATAAGCCTGCCCAATAGATTGGCAGCAACCCATTACTGTGACACATGGGATATTAGGTTTGGCAATGACCTCTAGTTACGGAGCCAGTGACGGGTGTGCATGTGCATTCCAGGGAAACAGTGTAAGTGTGCAAGAGTCCATGAGGTAACAGACAGAACATAGCAGGTGCATGTAGATCAACCAGGCACTCCTAGGCATTGTACCTGGAGTTGCAACATTCTTCTGAGTGCACTTGGGGTGGGGTGGGGGCATGGGGTAAAACTGGAAAAGCAGGATATCTGTTCTCAAGGGAGAACATTAAAAAGAGCAAACAATGTTTAATGTACCCTATGACGTTTGAAGTACTGTACTTCTAATTCTTAATTAATGTATTAATTTATTATAGGTTGACCTTTGGCAGCATTGTCCAGTTTAATGTGTGACCCAGTGATATCATAGCGGATATGGCAAAATGGCACAAACAGAACAGTGTGATTAGTTCCTGGCACTGAAACAGTTACAAGTGAATGATACTGTGAAATGCAGGTGGAGCACCTATTTAATGTTAGTTGTGGATCTGCTTCTCATGAGAGACACAATAGGAGAGCATTTTGTTAATCATTATTCAGTTAGCACCATCATTTTACATAGAGATGCTTAATAATATCAAGTAAAGAAACAAGTCTGCAAGGGTTGTTATATTTTCCCTCTGATATGCAACAGATGTTCAGTGCTTCATACAGATTCAGAATATGATTGCATCCTATCTGATGTCCTGCCAGAAGAATAGTACATAGTAACGCATTTACATACATACATACACATGCACACACACTCAACTACATATACTCACAAACATGCACAAACACACACACACTCACATATACACCAACAGCCATACACACACAGACGCAAAGGAGCATGTACGTGCTCACACACACACACACACACACACACACACCCCATTTCACTTCAGAATCTAACAGAAAACATTTATAATATGCTGGCAGTATAGACTAGAGGTTAAGTATGAGCTGTGAATTATCTTGGTGCATCCAGCAGACCTGGGGTTGATTCCCACAACCTCTACATGCATGCATGCTGTGTGACCTTGAGCAAGTCACTTAACCTCCCCAGTCCTCACAGGACACACTTGGAAATGATCCACTGGAAATCATTGTAAATGAGTCACTGACTCAATGGTGTATTAATTTCTCTCATGAATACAAATCATTATTATTGTATGTTAACATTTTATAAACTAACAAAATGCATTTTTTTGTAACAAAACAATTGTAAACTAAGTGAATGAGATATACAAGCTGCCCTGTTGCTGCAAGTGAAGTTACAAAGACCTAAAAACATGTTAGGCACAGTATGATGGTAAATACTCACAGTAAAAGCATAATTGTCCAGCCCGTTGTGTTCCTTCTCAGAAAGCATTGCTTCAGTGTGACACTGGCACAAAATGAAGTGAGAAAAGGTCCCTCTTCAGGAAAATCAGCAGGTACTGTGCTTTTAATGCCAGACTTGCTCCAGGAGAAAATGTGACTAAGACAGCCTTGGCTGCTCAGCTCTTCCAAAGATGAGGGTTGCAGGAGTTTCTTGCCACCTTTCTCTCAGAGTAACTAGTAACTTTATTTATCATGAATCATGATTGAGCAGGAAAGGCACACTAAGCTTTGATGAGGAAGTTCATGTGTGGGGGGGGGAGGATGATATCTCTTGTACCATCCCACACAGCCCGGTAATTAGTAACCCAAAGCTGTGGCTAGTAGCAGCCCCCTTCCCCAATAAATTACTTTCATGAAACTCAACAAGTAAATCCAGATCACATTCCTAGTACAAAAAGAGGCTTGAGTGCCAGGCAGGGACAAACTAAGAAACAATGTGTGAAACTGGCATCAAAGCAAGCTTTTGTTGACCCTTACCCACGAATGAGACAAGTAATGCAGCTGATTTGCCTTTTAGACTACTGATAAGACTTCTGGCATTCAGTCAACACCATACTATATAGTTAGAGTCAGATTAGGGTGTATTATTTTATAGAAAAGCTATGCTTTTACTCAACAAGCCTGGGCTGCCAAATCAGTTTGACATTTATCCTGCAACTCCGCAGGGTTTCCTACATTTTCCACTTAATTACATCCCAGTAAAAGTGTTGACATTGTACAACAAAAATTTGTCAACGTTGAATGTTTGCTTGCTGGCATTGACATTGGTAGTGTAGGAGTTACAGAGCTGCATAATAGGAATGGCAGTGAAGTATTGAACTGAAGCCAACTCCACCAGCACCCTGCAGAGACTGATGGGCATTTGGGTGTTCCTTTGGGTCATCAGGTATACTTGACCATGCCATTTCACACCACACCCTACCGTGCGACACCGACAAGTGTCCGGTGTGCCTTAGGGTATTTGGCTATATGCGCCATTCCATCTGGAAAGACAGTGAGATGGGTGTGGTTTAGGAAAATGGGGTGAACTTTGGGTCTGAAGAATCTAAGGCACACCTCAATGACTCTCAGTGGCTGCAGGGTGTGGGTGGGGTGGAATGGTATGAGCACTGCAGGCAACAATCCCAAGTCACAGCCCTGATGCCTGTCATTCTCTACAGGGTGGGGCATTATGGTTGGAAACCCTAACGCCTTAGGCATTCGTTGTTATTTTCACTCCAAATTTTCAACATGGTTTTTTTGTGACCTCCACCTCATGAACAGTGGCAATATCAATTTGTTAGCTAGAAGCTGCTTTTGCACAGCGACTATGGCATTTGTCACCACAGATGCAAAACTAATTCTGAACAGGATGTGAAAATGACAGCTGTTCTGTTCATGGGAGGAGTAAAAATGGCAATGTTGAAAATCTGCAATGAAAATATTAAAAACTGGTGAAGTCACAAGCATGCATAGAAACTGTGCAACGACAACCTGTAATGTAATTAGTTGGGGATTTTTACAGCAGATTGTCAACACAGGTTTTGGAACCTCGATCATGAACAGTGTCACTGTGATTTTCTTTATGTGTCCCAAACAATGACTTCCCACAGCGACCATGCATTTCTGTGCTGAAAGTGTGAAAACACATTCTGGCCATGTTGTGAAAAATGACAGCTGTACTGTTCATAAGGAAGTGTGGAAAAATGCCACTGGTGAAAACCTGGACTGAAAATATTGCAAATTCATGAACTTACAAGGGTGCATGGAAACTGCGCAATGCTCACTCGTAACACAGTCATTTTATGGACTTTTGTCACCAAATTTTCAACATAGCCATTTTAAGACCTCTGCTCATGACTAGTGTCACTGTGATTTTCTTAGTCTGTCCCAAACATTGCTTTTGCACACCAACTGCACCATTGTGCATTACATGTGCAGAAACACATTTTGGGTGAGATGTGAAAAATGGCAGCTGTACTGCTCATAAGGAGGTGTGGTGCAATGGCAATGCTGAAAATCCAGAGTGAAAATATTAAAAATTTGCGAACTTACGAGCGTGCATAGGAACTGCACAACGCACACTCGTAAAATGGTAATTTTTAGGAATTATTTCACCAAATTTGCAACATAGGCTTTTTGAGAATCCACCTTATGAAAACTGGCACTGTCATTTTGTTAATCAGTCCCGAAAGGTGATTTCACGCAGTGACCATGAAATCACCCTTCGGACCTGATTAACGCCATGACAGTGAAATAATTCATGAGGAGGGGTCTCAAAAACCCCATGTTAAAAATTTGGTGCCAAAATTCAAAAGAATGCCTGAGATATGCATCAACATTGAAAAAAACCCTATTTATGGCATTATACAGCTTACCGGCATTTCCTCAGTTCGTGGTCGGCTTTGAAGAGTGCAGACGTGTTCCCAGTCCCTCAAAGATCGTCCGCCAGACTCCGGAGGTAAGGGGTGAGGGGAGGCAGAGTGAGCAGAGGGTGGGTGCCGGTGGGCAGGAGACTGCCGAGGGAACGTTTTCTGTTTATAGGTTTGTTTTGTTTTTAGGAAGATGATGCAGGACATTTGCCACGCTGGTGGGCTCCCAGCGTGGTAGCTGAAGGCTAGTTGGGGCCCTGGAGCTGACAGGGATTGTGCACCCCATTGGCTATAACACTTTTGCCATGCTGGGGTGGGATCCCAGCGTGGCACCTGAAAGCTTTTAGGAAGATGACATGGGACATTTGCCATGCTGGGTGGGCTCCCAGCATGGCAGCTGGAAGGCTGTTTGGGGAGCCTGGAGCTGACGGGGATTGGGCACCCCATCGGCCATAACAATTTTGCCACTCTGGGGCACCTGGAAGTTTTTTTGGGGAGCACAGCAGAGCAGATGGGAAATTGGGCACCCCCATTGGCCATAACAATTTTTGCCACTCTGGAGCACCTGGAAAGTTTTTTTTGGGGGGGAGCACAGCAGAGCAGATGGGAAATTGGGCACCCCCATTGGCCATAACAATTTGTGCCACTCTGGGGCATCTGTAAAGTTTTTTTGGGGGGAGCACAGCAGAGCAGATGGGAAATTGGGCATCCCCATTGGCCATAACAATTTGTGCCACTCTGGGGCACCTGGAAAGTATTTTTTTGGGGGGAGCACAGCAGAGTAGATGGGAAATTGGGCACCCCGTCGGCCATACAGTGTGTGGGGGGGAGGGTGCATGAGCATGCAGTATGTGTGGGGGAGCGCTGCTCACTGAAGCAGAACTCTCTGTTTCAACTGTACAGCACTGCATTTTGGATGATCGCACTATGTTGCTTGCACATGCGTGCAAGCAAACATAAAAATGGTCCAGTCATAAGAAAGGTCATCCATACAGAGGTGTCAGGCTCATTGGCAGTTGCTGAGGGTGGGGGCTCAAAATGGGGTGTAATAGTCCCCTCAGAGTTACACTGTCACAATCTGTGGTGTTACACAACAGTATGTCTCTGTCATGGGGGGTGAGTCTCCCTGTAACTAAGTCAGAATACAAATGCATTTTGACAGATGTTTGTGTGTGTCATTTAGGTCTGTGTACACTAACACCTGCAATCTGACCATCACCCATGGAAAGTTTGTGTACGACACAGCACTAGTTGTAAGGTGTTATAGCATACACAGACCCACTGAAACCTGATTGTACTGCCATATTGGTCCCCTTCCCCCAACCTGTCTGACCTTAACCTAAGGCTTGAGTCTGTTTCCTTTGTCTCTGGCCATTTCCTGGTCCTCCTGGTGGTTCAATGACTCCTCCCACTCCCCATTCCATAGCATGTCCTTGAAGGAATTGTAAGGCTAGTTGAGGGGGGTACAGTGATAGAAGAGGACTGGCAAAAGGCTGCTATCCTAAATGACTACTTTTGCTCAGTTATCACCAAGGAGGACAGCGGGTCTATGCCACAGAGTGACATCAAAGCAGCCACTAAAGGAATCCTGAAATGAGACAGCCATTGTTTACTAGTGAAAGGGTTATGAAAGAGCTGGCTGCTCTTAAGACAGATAAGGCACCAGGACCAGATGGGTTCCATCTGAGGATACTTGGCGAATTAGTAGTGGAGCTGGCTGAACCACTGGTATGTCTGTTCAACAGCTCACTTTGGTCTGGGGAAGTTCCAAGGGATTGGAAGGTGGCAGATGTTGTACCGCTTCATAAAAGGAGGGGGGATAAGGAGCAACCAGGGAACTACAGGCCTGTCAGTGTAACCTCTATAGCAGGGACACTGATGAGGTCACTAATCAAACAGAATGGTATGCCACCCTTTCGGCAACACCAACACAGTGAAATACACACCTGTCAGCAAAATCGACACTTTGCCAACAGGTTGCTGTGTTGGTGTGCCCAAGACAGGGGCATGCTGTCTCCCAGTCCTGCATCCCCAACCCGAATCAACTCCGACTGGAGTTGGGAATCCCTAAAGACAGGGGAGGGAAAACAGGACCAGGAGACACAGGAATCATGTGGAAGCCACAACTTGCGATTGACATGATTCCTGTCAGCAAGATGCTGCCCATTAAGGGATGTTGAACCGCATTGTAGAGCCAAAAGGACCCCATGCACTGCATGGAGAGCAACAGGCTCTGGGACAGTAAACCGCATGTTTGCAGGAAGATCTTTTCAGACTAACCTGATAGTTTTCTTTGACTGGGTGACAAAGGAATTAGACAGGAGCGTGCTGTGGATCTGCTCTACTTCGACTTCAGCAAGGTTTTAACTCAGTACCTCACAAGCGATTGCTCAAGAAGATGGAAGATCTGGGTGCAGCTAAGCAATTCTGAACTGGGTGGGTAACTGGCTAGAGGGAGGCAGCCAAGGTGGTGTTCAACAGGGTTAAATCAGAGGAGAGGAGGTTATGAGCACGGTTCCACGGGATTAGTCCTGGGTCCAGTCCCCTCTAACATGTTTATTAGTGACATTGGAGAAGGAATCCAGGGCAGGTTGTGTCTCTTCACAGATGACACAAAACTATGTGGGGAGGTGAATAGTGACAAGTAAATAAGGGAAATGCAGAGAGACCTACAAAAACTAGAAGGGTAGTCAAAGGTCTGGCAGTTAAAATCCAATGGTAGAAAGTGCAACATAGTGCACCTAGAGAAAAGGAACTCCAAGACAGAGTACTGGATGGGAGGAGAGAGACTTGGCACTACAGCTGAAGAACGAGATCTGGGAGTTATCATTAGCAACTCATTTAAGCAATCAAGTCAGTGCAACAAGGCTTATAACAAGGCCAACAGGATGCAGGGATGTACATATCAGGAGGGGTATTGATAGCAGAAGAAAAGAGGTAATACTTCCCCTCTACAAATCTCTGGTGAGGCCTCACCTAGAGTACTGCACCCAGATCTGGAGTCCTGACCTCAGAAAGGATAAGGATAGATTGGAAACAGTGCAGTGCAGAGTAACAACATTTTAAAGAGAGCCAGTATGGCAGATCTTATGAGGAGCACCTCAAGACACTAAATATGTACTCACTGGAGACCAGAAAGGAGAGGGAAGATATGATAGAGACCTTCAAGTTCTTCAAAGGAACTAACAAAGTGAACTGTGGGGAACTATTTAGCCTGAATACCCATTCACAGTCACGTGGACATGAATAGAAATGAAAAGAAGGTAGGTTCAGGAGAGATGGGAGGAAGTACTACTTTACAGAAAGGGTGGTGGAACCCTTGAACAGTCTGTCAGCTGAAGTGGTGGGTGCAAAAACAGTCAAGGGAGTCATGCAGGGCTGGGACATAATGAAGGGAATAGTGGTTGTTGCACGTGGACAGCTCGTTCTGATTTCAATAGATTTTTCCTGCAATATAAAATATGAAAGGGAGGCTCTGTCAGGAGAAAAATACTGTCTTGCTGAAACTGACACATCAAACCCCTACAGGGTTAAGTTCAAAGGACAGGAGGTATCTTAAACTCAGATATCTGAAATGCAATTACTTTGTTAAATTTCTTTGAAGCCCAGGAAATAAATTATCCATTCCTGACGTCCTCAGGGAAACTTTGATTTGCACTAGGTGTCATAAAGGAAGGATAAATGCATGTGTTGGGTGTGACCCATGATAGCCAGTAATTACATCAAAGAGGCTTTTATGTCGATGTGAATCAGATCACAGATTGGTTCAAGAAGTCCAATATGCCTGTGTTGGGGGCGCCATCTTCAGAAGCCAGAATTACATCAAAGAGGCTTTGATGTCTGTGTAAAGCAGATCAGACTGGTTTGTGGAAAATCACATAAAGAGAGGAGATTCATCAACATCAGATAGTGTGTTAAAATATGTTATTAGGACTTCCTGTGTTACAAAATATAAATTTTAATACATCAAGGTGGAGTTAGGTGACCTCAGAGAGAAGGCCGGCTCAAGACTGCTTTTAAAAATTCTGAGCAGACCTTACACAGTGACATTCATTACTGACTGAGAAGGAGGAACATCAAAGCACTGAAAGATTAAGAAAGTAAGAATACAATTAGCTAAAATCAGTCTGAGTGTATGGATTGTAGGAATTTGCACTTTTAAACCTATTTTGTTTTAAGACTGTATCTGGAGGATATCTTGTTCTGTATTTTACTGTTTTCCTATTTTGCCTATTTTAAAGTAAAGATATATATTTTAAAACAGACACTGCCTGGTGTGCCTTGAAACTTCTTTTTATAAGTGAAGCTTAGATGCTTATAGTTGACACTGTGCGTGTGCTCATCGTGGTACCAAACTGGGAAACAGATAAGAGTTCTCTAGGTCTTGCATAGAGTTCTAAGAATTCATTATGTAATACCTGATTAGGTGCCCATAGGCAAAGATATCCCCCCACCTAAGACAGAATTATCTGAGCCTGACAATTGGGTACGCTAACAAGAGGTTATCAGTTTGAATCCTCCAGAACTTGGGACTAAAGTGACTCAAACCCACAAAACAGACAAGAGGGTTACCTTGTTCTGTTAAACTGTTCACAATTCTATGCTCAGAGGTTGGCACTTTGGGAGTAGAGAGCTGACCTGATGAGTGGGTTTGTGACAGACTGGTTGGCAGTGGTGGCATCTAAAGTATGGTGGTATAAGCTTCATTGTTCAGTGTGTCAGCTTGAGACTGTTCAGCTCACTTGGAAAAAAGAAAGGCAGTGTTTTATTTCAAAAGGAAACAGAACTATATCCCTTGGGTTACAGTCAAGTTCCTACCCATTTAATTTTTTTTCTAAAGTGCCAGCCAGAGTAGCAGTAGTCAGGAAAGATGGCTTCCAACTACAGCAGGCACACTGTAGAATACTTAAAGCGGTTGTGCGGGGGCAGAGGAGTCCCATTCGTGGTAACAGCCGAAAAGCAGAACCTCATAGATGCCCTGATGGTAGCAGATACCCAGAGCAGTGAGTCACCGACTGTGACTGAAAAGGACAGCAGGGCCACTGTCAGTGAAGGGCCACATCAGCAGGGGATGGTCACCAGTATCCTGAATCTGGAAGTACTCAGGCTGCAAATTGAGTTGCACAGGATGGAGCTGGAATTCCAGGAGAAGAGAGAGAGAGAGAGAGCGAGAGAAGCGAGAGGCAGACCGTGAGGCAGAGCGAGAACGCTGAGACATAGACCGTGAAGAGCAGGAGCGCCAGAGGCAACATGAACTGGAGAAGATACGACTCCAGCCAGCGGCACCAGAGCAGGTAAGTGGCTTGGGTTTAATTGGGACTGCAGGACTGGGTTACAAATTGAACTTCAAATTAATAACCAAATTTAAAGAGGGGGCGGAAATGGATGTCTTTTTAAATTCTTTTGAAAAAGTTTGCATTCAGACAAAAATTCCTAGAGAGTCCTGGAACTTCCAGTTATCCCCCCTACTTACAGGGAAATCGTGGGATGCATTGGGTCAAATGGACAATGAGGATAGTGACAATTACAGCAAACTTAAAGCTGCACTGTTAAAAAGTTTGAATTAACTGCTGAATCATACAGAACTAAATTCCATAAACTCAGGAAAAGCCCTGATATAAGCTACGAAGAGCTAGCCACAAAACAACGTCAGTTTATAAAATGTTGTTGGGAGGAGATTGAGGCAAATTCTGTTAATAAATTGAACATGTGATTTTATTAGAACAGTTTTATTGGGCATGCCCAGCAGAGCTAAAAACCTGGCTAGAGGACCAAGATCCCAAAACAGTGCAAGAGGCTGCTGAACTCTCAGACCGCTATGCCAAGAGCAGACCTGCTCTGAGAGCAAATGGGACGGGTGTGGCAGCGCAGAAAGGGAAAAGTGTACCTTCAGGACAGCTAAAACCCTCACTGCCTCCACCAAAACCAGTTAGCCCCAGGTTTCAGAGAAAAGATTTCTCTGAGAAAAGAAGTGAATGTGGTTGTGTAAAGGAACTGGGCATATTGCCAGACAGTGTCCCAGAAAGGCCAGCAAACACAGATTGGTACCAGGAAAGACGTGGGTTGTCTGTGTGTCCCAGAAGCATGCCAGTAAACATGAGGGAACACATGCATCCAGTCATAGTGAATGGTGTACAGACACAGGGGTTAAGGGACACAGGAGCATCCCTGACATTGGTGAAAGGGATCTGGTACAGCTTGGTCAGTTTATACCTAATAAATACATCACTGTACAGGACTTTGCAGGTGGGGAGAAAACATTGCCCCTCGCTAGTGTTCTCTTAGACTGGGGTGAAACAGGGGACTGTGCAACAGGTGGCTGTGGCCAAAACACTAGCAGTGGATATGATACTGGCTACAATCTCAGCAGGGGATGGTATGTGCAGTTACCCATAGCTAGCGCAAGGGAAAATAGTAGTTTCCTGAATCCTACAGAAACCAGTGTGAAAACCACTGAGAGGCTGGTTCCCTGGCCTGTGTCTCCAGATGGGGAGACTGATAAAAAGGGGGTAAAAATTTCCCCAGTAGCCAGTAACCACACAGATACAGAGGGTTACTCCGAAGAGGGAAGGGTGACCCCTTGCCAGAGGGCTGGGATTGACAGTGATCCTGAGGGCCCTGACGCTAGTGCTAGGGACCCTAGTTTAGTGATTGAAAGGGGCCTGCCCCATGCCTTGGGAATGTGTGAGGGATTTGCAGCTGCTCAGAGGGGTGACCCTAGTTTAGAGAAGCTGAGGGCTTGGGCAGACTCAGACAGCACACAGGGAGGTGACAGCAGACATGAGGTTTATTTGGAAAAAGGTTTTATGTATACTTAGGCAGTACAGACAGAGGGAGGGATGCTAGGCAGGCAGCTTGTCATTCCCCAGGGGTATCGTGAGCAGTTGCTCAAAATTGCACATGATATTCCCTTGTCTGGTCATCTGGGAATCACGCGCACAATGTAGCGGTTGGCCCAGAATTTCTACTGGCCTAACTTCACCCAGCAGGTGAAGGAGTATTGTAGGTCTTGTTACCGGTGCCAAAAAATAGGGAAGGCGAGCAAGAAAACCTAAGCCGCCCTGATTCCATTGCCCATAGTGAAGGAGCCATTCCAGAGGGTGGAAATGGATATTGTGGGGCCTTTAAATACCCCCAGGTCCTCAGGGAAGAGATTCATCCTAACTGTGGTGGATTATGCCACCCAGTACCCAGAGGCAGTTGCCCTATCCTCACTGAGGACAGACAAAATGGCAGATGCCTTACTTGGGATTTTCTCCAGTGTTGGATTTCCACAGGAGGTAATCACCGATCGAGATGGTTCCTTCATGTCGACCTGATGAAATGTTTATGGGAGAAGTGTGAGGTGGTGCAGAGATGCACAATGCCGTATCACCCACAAGCTAATGGACTTGTGGAGTGGTTCAATGGTACCCTAAAGTCAATGCTCTGGCGTTTTCTGAACAGCATGGGAGGGACTAGGAGAAATACCTTCCCCACCTGTTGTTTGCATACAAGGAGGTGCCCCAAGAGTCGACAGGATTTTCCCCCTTCGAACTCTTATATGGATGCCAGGTATGTGGGCTCCTAGACTTGATCTGGGAACACTGGGAAGGCAAGCACACCACCCAGGGAATTCCCATTGTGGATTATGTCCTTAGGTTTAGGGAAAGGCTGAAGGAGTTTATGGGGACAGCCCAGAGCAACCTGACAGCTGCCCAAAAGTGAGAAAAAGTGTGGTATGACCGCAGAGTCAGAGCTCGCTCGTACATGGTGGGTCAAGAAGTCATGGTCTCAAGTGTATGTTGCCAATAGGGAACTGCAAGGCAAAACACTGTAGTATAAAATCCTACACAGGGCACACCAGATGGGTATCACTCCCACAAGTGAGTACTGGAGGTGCGTCTCCCCACAAAATGTGTGGGCCCTTTGTGGGGAGTTGGTTCAGATTCTGCAAATTGTGATCCCTACTTAGCATTGCAGGGACTACCTCCTGAAGGCAATTGTCTGTCATCCCCCCAGTAGCACTGGATAAACCATGACCTGGGAATGGCTAAGCGAATCCTACTGTGACACTGGAGGGACTCAGAGCTGCCAGCTACCCAGGAATGAAAAAACTTAATTGCCTTCACGACTAGGTAAGATAAAATAGCCCATGTGGCAGCGGGTAAATAGGAGTGGTACATGCAAATTTGGGGGACCATACATGGAAGCCCGCTCCAGGAAATCTGTTACCCTCCCACCTACCAGGTAAACTTAGGCAACCATTAGAGCAATAAGGCATCACTCTTGCCATTATTGAGGCTTTCTCATGAGACAACTTCCTCCTGTAGGGGAGACACTTTATTCAGTTAGGCATATGGGCTTCCCCCTTACCAGACATGTCTCGAGCATGGTTATTGGATGTTTTATGTGAATACAACATGAGGCTTTACAAGTCAAACGTCCTGTGGCCCCTGGTCAGCCCTCCACATGCAGGCTTTTCTGTCATATGAGTTATACAAAATAAGTTCAGATACCCTCTCTCAGAGGCCTTCCCTACCCCACTTACTGTACAGATGATTGAAACTGCAAGTATATGTTCGTAACTCCTGAGCTACTGGCACAGAACCTTATAAAAGCTTGGGTGCAACAAGGAGTGAGGTGTTCTGGGCCTAATACGTTGAATATCCTCTGTGTCTCGCGCCTTAATACTGGATTAGTCAGCTCCAAGATATATGTTCCAGTAAGGTGCTTGGTCTATTAAGAGTATTTCAATGGGCTTATGGAACTTAGCGAGGCGTTACGCTTGTGCAACATTGTTGATAGTCTGAAGGTATTTGGATGAACGTAGTGTTGACTATCATAGGTGAATACTTAGGCCATTGACACTCTCTGTCCCATGGGGAACTATCACCCTGTCGGGGTACCATGAAGGCAAATTAACCCTCTTGAGGAGGGTTCCACCCCTAGACATGCTGCAGGAACATAATTCCTTTAGGCTAAAGGTACCTTAGGAAGGAACCCCGAGGTGAGAGGCACTGCTGGAAGAGGAGGGGACGATGGTGGAGCAAAGAAACAGTGCTTCTGAGTGAGGCTGGAGGGAGTTGATTTAAATAGCTCTGACAGGGGGCATGGCTGGTTGCTCCCACCCATTTAAATGCAGGCATAGCCTTTGAATAAATTATTCTGGGTGAGATTCCTCTAATACGGTTCATCACTTTCTCTGAAATCTACCATATTCCTGGAACTGGAACCTCAGCAAGCTGACCCTGTCAAGTACACTTAGACAGGCATCTGCTTCTCTGGCATGTCATCACAGGTACTCACATCCCCTGCATAGTAGGGAGTATCTGCCCTGTCTCGTGAGAGGACCTGCACTCGGAAGGACTCAAGGAAGGATGACCCTCAATTATAGGGTGCTGTGTGGGGCTTCCTCTCATCCTGACCCAAATAATTGCTTACACCTCTTTTTCCTTTCACCAGTCAGGACCCAGAGGGGTTTCATGTCACACAGCAGTACCTTAATTTCACAGTGGTCTCATACTCTAAGTCTGGAACAGATACCTTACACCAGCTCTGCTGTACACCCCTTGTTTGAACATTTCACGGACATACAGACGGGAGACCCAGACCCCCAGATGGGTAACCTGTTAGGTAGCTTTCACCGCTTAAACTCTGGGCTACTTGGAGCTCATGAATCAGGAAAAGGGTAAGCCCTGGGCTTCCAGGTACCTGCAGCAACACTGCACTCTGACCATTCTCTATCAGCGCTGAAACAAATGCCAACAGTACTTAGGCGTCAAGCTGTCCTATGCAAAGCAAGACCCCACTGCAAACCAGATGTAGCTTCTCAGCTCTGTTATCCTGTGTAAATAAATTACTTGTAGAACACTCTGAGATTCAGTGCCTGAACAGTACTACATAAATATAAATTATATTCTGTTCTTTAGTCCAGACACTACCAGTAGTCAATGCTGCATTGTATGTTAACGGTGACAATTTTGACGGATATGTTTTAATTCTATTCGAGATTGTCCCTTGTATCCAGTCTTGCAAGATACCCAGGCATTTTCCATTTTGAGTTTGCTCCAACACTTTGTTTTATATTTCAAATTATTTATTACTTTTGTAACCCCGACTCCTGCCTTTTGCAAATGACAGGTGGCATGCTGTTAAATGACAGCAGTACCTGGTGGGGACTGGATTCAGGGAGGACTAAGTTACTCAGCACAGGGAGGCCTAGGTTTAGCTACTCTGCACAGGGGCACCCAAGTAAATCCGAACACAGGAAGCAATAACTTTAATGTACAGAACCAGGAATGGGATTCTACAGTGTGGCTTTTATTCACATCCAAACTGAACAAACAAAGCATAGATGGACCACCATGGGGCTACATTCCTGGTAATGCAGATTAGAGACAACAGAACACTTCTTCACCTTTCAGCCCTCAGGCTCTGAACCCACCAGGCACACAGCCCAGACTTGCATGCAACTTTGGGTACACGGCCGACTTGTACACTACTTGGTTTTCCCATGGCCCATCTCCCTCCAGCCATTTGATCCATAGTCCATTATGGAATGAACCAGTTTTCCTGTTGGTGGCTCCTCAAACCACATTAGAGCCTTCGACTCCCAGAGGAATTTTCCTTCCATCCTACATCTGGGTACATCCCTCATCACTGGCCAAGTGCATGAGACAATGTAGAAATCCACAGAGCAAATCCAGAGGTGGACCTGGTTACTAAAGATGGGTGGCTCCCACCTCCAGCTCCCACAATCCATACCCGTCCATTTCTCTGGAAACTAAACAACTCTTTTGAAAGCTTGGCAATGTAGATTACTGGGTAGATGTATGTCACATCCCCTGTACATGTCATGACTTCCCCTATGTGCTGGACTTGAACATACATTTACTTCTGGCTAAGCCTATTACTCTAGGCCTCCCACTACTTCAGCAGTCCAATCCCCACTTTAACACAGTTCAGGATGAAACATGGGCCTTTAGTAAGAGCAGAACTCATCCTTTGGTTGCAGGTGCCCCACAGGCGAATCACGAAATCTTCTTGTACCCCACACATGTGGACAAAATAAGGCAGCTTCTTTCTCCAGCAGTAGCCAAGGCTGCCCTGGAATAGCAGACAAATTTTCTACCCATCCCCTGAGGGATGGGGCACAGAGACCCATATCAGTGGTCTCCATCACTTAAAAATAGCTTACTGCATCTCTTTAGGTAGAAACACACATCTTTCCCTAACTGTAGCCCTATTTCAGGGCTAAGGCTCCAAGACCTGAGCACAGAGCTGCTGTGCTCCTCTCACAACAATCTCCAAACTCCAACTGAACACAGACTGACTGTTCAAACCTCCCAACATTCTACTCTAACTCCCTTCTGCAGATTCCATTGTGGCTCATGCAGCTGCGATAGTTCTATGGTGATGTCATCCCTTAGTCTCAGCTGAGACTGAGAACAGAGTGAGACAGTGTGAAATCCATTTAACTGGAGTTTCACAAGCTGCCTTCCCTGCCTGCCACTAGGTCTTACTGGGATTCTAGTAACCCCAGGTAACAAGGGGGTTACACCTTTATTTATTTATGTTAAATTACTACATCTGGAATAACCCTCTGTGACAAAGCACCTCATTTTCATGGGAGTCCCAGTGAATATAGCAGCAGTCAATTAAAGTCCAGCCAGAATAGTTACCTATACAGGCTACAATACACATAGGAAGAAACAGTAAAGGCAATTACATGTAAACAGTAATTAAGACAAGCTAACAATGTGGGATCACAGCAAACAAACAGCATGAGCAATATTAACAAGGGTATCCCTTTAATGTGATGATCCACAGGTTTTAATTAGTATTCACAGCTATTTTTGAAATCCCATCATTTATTATTGCTTTTCTCATCACTGAATTAAACTAGCATGCAGCAGACACTGATCTCAGGTGTAGAAAAACAACTGAGATTACTGAGAAAACTTGGGCTGAGCCATCATAAAAAATAATGAGCCTTTTATTATTTTAGATGTAAAAAAAGTGCTAAAGCAAGCTTAAAATGGGGAAAATGGTATCTTGCAAGCTAGGAGATAAGAGGTGAACTAAACAAGAACATAAAGTATAGGTCATTATTTTTGTTGCTGACGTGCACCGCAGCTTTAAGAAAAGCATCAATGGTACTGAGATCTGCCAAAGACCATATCACAATTCAGGCCACACCACAGACAGGGCATGGCCAGTAAAAGGTAACATTAATCTTCCTAAAATGCACAATATCGACAAGAATTCACATTTTCAGCTTAAAACAAGGGGTGAAATGTGGTGCTGGCACAATATTTACAGCCTGTAATTACAATTATTATCTAGGAATCAAGGGTCAGACTTTTATGAGAACCGCTCCCAAAATGCTGTCACTGCCTTCTCATTACAAGGCGACGCTGATAAGGATGGACACTTACAGACACTTCAAGTGGGTTAGAGCAGGTGCATGTGAACTTCTCTCTTTACTTGTTGTCGTGAGTTGAAAGCAACAGCATGATTTACATGCTGCTCAAAAAGAACAGTATGCAGGATGTATACATGATACAAGGTGGCAGATACTTTCCAGTTTAGAAACAGAGAAACATAGACAAAGACGACAGAAAAGACCAATGGCCCATCCAGTCTGTCCATGGTTCTATATTCAGCCCTGGGACCTACTATCTGTATTGGGTTCTCAGCCCTTCCTATCCACCCCATTCACCTTCCTGTTACTGTCACCCTGAGTAACCATTATACCCTTCATTCTGTCCTAACCATTCTTGAAACCATTAATGGTTTTGGTGTCCACTGCCTCAGCTGGTAGACTGGTCCACGGTTCCACCCCCCTTTGTGTAAAATAATACTTTCTCCTATCCTTCTCGAACCTTTCTCCTTACAGTTTCCACTTGTGCCCGAGACTTCGAATTGCTGCGCATGCTAAACATTTCCCCGCAGTTCACCTTGTTTATTCCTTTCAGGAACTTGAAGGACTCTGTCATCTCTCTCCTCTCCCATCTGGTCTGCAGTGAGCATATTCAGGGCCTTGAGGCATTCCTTGTAAGACCTGCCCTGCTGGTCCTGAATCAGATTTGCTTGGGTCCTGTAAAGAAATACAGTCAAAATCCTCAAAGCCAGCACAAAGCATTATGGATATACAAATCTGTGTGTATTTGTGGGGGTGGGTAGTCTAACTAGAAAATTATTCAGCTGGTGCTACATTCTGGTCGACATGTCACTACTCTGGCCTCACCACAGCCAACTCACACTGACTAAACATAACAGTGTTCTTAAAAATCTGCACAAGACTACTCATGATGACAACAGGTGAAAGGGACGCTATCACTTCCGACACCTAAAAACGGGTCACACAGGTCTAAGCCTACAAGCTGAGAACTCTTCTCTTCACCACTTCCTGCCTCTAGACTGAAACATTTGTTCTTGGTGCTGTAAATCCTACACATACAGGCTGAGGGCAACTGCAGCTACAGCTACTTGCTGTAACAACTAATGAGAAAGATCTAGGAGTTCTTGTTGATAATAAATTAACTTTTGACAATCATACTTTGGTTAGAGTCAAAAATGTCATAAAATTATTGAATGCATTCTTAAACATATTAAAGCAGAGATCCAAAAGTGATTTTACCATTTTACACCAGTAGGGTTAGAACCCAACTTGAGTTTTGTTCTTCCTTTGTGCTCCAATCACAAAAGGAAAAAAAACAGTGGAGGGGGTCCAAAGGAAAGTAACTAAACAGATTAGTGATTTGAGATCCCTAGAATACAAATCAAGACTTCAAGCAGCGGGCCTTTTTTCTCTAGAATATAGACAACTACGAGGGGATTTATGCTTGATACACAAAGCAACCAGAGTCTTGTTTCTCTTTGAAACTCTGGGTCTAATAAAGAATAACTCCCAGACCCGTACAGGACACATAGCTGCAAACCTAGAGGGGTGAACTGTAATACTCATAAAAGAAGCAAATGATTTACTCAAATAGTGACTCAATGGAATGCTTTACCAAGGGAGATTGTAGAGAGCGATAATAAGGAATCTTTCAAAAATCAGTTAGATAATTATATGAGAAGTAAAAAAATATCATATCTTCAATAGAATCATTCCACCAAGCTGGTGGCGAGCTCTCCCAAGGGCATTTTGCCTCCTGAGCCTGTATCACTCTATGAATCTATGAATATACAATCCCACATTTGGGCCAGGGACCACATGAATGTCTATAATTTGAATTAAGCACTCATGTCAATAAGCCTCAGTTAGTGCTTTCTTCTCTGTTAGCATCAACCACTAGAAAAACCCACTGAGCTGATCCTTGTTTCTCAGTGAGATGGGGGAGTTACAGAAGAAACAGGGTGGGTGGTAGTTGCATTATACCAACAAAACAAATATGGCCGTATTTAACAAAATATAACAAAGTCAAAATTACAAAGTGGAATTTAACAGCAGCAGTGGATATGGGACACCTAGCTGCTAACTGGGGAGCCAGAGAGGCCCAGAGACTGGGGAGGGGACAATTTGGAGGGAGGGTAAACATCAGGCTAAGGACTACTTATAGGAGCAAAGTTAAGCAGTGAACTCTTTCTGAAAAGGTTTATCTCATTGTGCAGATGCTAAAAATCTTTTTCTTTAACTTGCTGTTTATGCCAAGCAACCCCTCCCTCCCCCAGGACCACCAGACACCTCCCATACCCCCTGCCTCCCCAGTCATGGCCACCTACCTCCATGGAGCCTTGTTTGTACCCCAGGTGGTGTCGAGGCGGAGGGGAATGTACCCCTCAAATGTCTGGTTGTGTCAGATGGTGCTGTGCTGGGGAGGCTGGGGCCCAGATATATGGAGGGTCCATCCTCGCATTTGTGCTAGGGCCATGTTTTTCCCTGGCTTTCCTCCCAACCCCCTCTGTCTACATGCCAATGTCAGTGATGCCCCCCCCTTCTCTCGTTCCTGCAACTGCACTACCACCTGTGATCACCACAGTGGCGGTATTGTAGTGGAGGACTGAACCCTCCCTCCTGAAAAAGAGGGCATCTTCCTGGATGCTCAATTCCCCCAGCCAGCCCCCAATGACTCCCTCCCAGGCCCCCAGGCTCCCTTCCTCTCCCAGGCCCCTATTGCTCCCCTCTCTTCCCAAGGCCCCTCAGGCTTTCCTCCCCTCCCCTCCCAGGCCCCTCAGGCTCCCCTCTCCTCCCAAGCCCCTCTAGCTCTTCACTTTCTCTAAGGCCTCTCAGGCTCCCCTCTCCTTCAGGTCCCATAGTCTCCCCTCTCTTCCCAGGCCCCTCAGGCTCCCCTCTCCTCCCATGCCCCTCAAGCTCCCCTCTCCTCCCAGGTCCTTTAGGCTCCCCTCACCTGCTGGGCCCTTCTGTCACCCCTCTCTTCCCAGGCTCCTCAGGCTCCCCTTTTCTCCCAGGCCCCTCAGACTCCCCTCTCCTACCGTGCCACTCAGAATCCCCTCTCAGGACCCTCAGTCTCCCCTCTCCTTCCAGGCCCCTCAAGCTCCCCTCTCCTCCCAGACCCCTTAGGCTCCCCCTCTTCTCCCAGTCCCTCAGGCTCCTCTTTCTTCCTGGACCCCTCAGGCTACCCTCTCCTCCCGGACCTCTGTGGCTCCCCTCTCCTCCCATGCCCCTTAGACTCCCTCCCCTCCCAGGCACCTCAGGCTCCCATCTCTTCCTGAGCTCCTCAGGCTTCCCTCTCCTCCTGGGCCCCTCTGGCTCCTCTCTCCTCCTGGGCCTGCAGGCTCCCTCTCTCTCCACCCAGGCCCCTCTAGCTCCCTCTGGTCCCTCAGGCTCTCTTCTTCTTCAGGGATCTCAACAGCCCCACTGTCAGCTAAAGTCACCTGTAACCTTTGAAGCCTCCACCTCCAGCCTCCATGGTTTCTCCCTCATCCCTTGTTTTCTGGCTTATCCTGCCAGGTGACACACTGCTGCAACAGGGAAGGAAGAACATTGGGATGGCGGGACAACAGCTGGGGATGGGGTTAGCTACTGAGGTGTTGAATGGCATGGGGGACCTCGAGGGCTGCCATCAGGTTTATCAGAACAAGTGTAGCTTTCTGCTTTTAATGCCCCTCCCTTCATCTCCTCCCACAGGGGCAGGCACATTGTGGCATCCTGGCTGCAGTGCAGCTAGTGGTCACCAATGCCACCAAGGGCTGCTCCACCAGGCAGCCACAAGGAGCCGCTCTAGAAGTGGTGTACACCAAGTGCTCCCCAGGAGAAGAGCATCTGTGGAGATGCCTTTCACCCTCCTGCCAGCCTCTGCTACAGTCATCTGGGGCTCGAGAAGTTAACTGAAGTTGCACCATGCTGAGTAATTGCCTTTCCACTCAATGAAAAGGAGCCAGTGAGGTTGCACATTTTAAGCTTTGAGGCTACATATGAATCTGTTTGAAGGGCAGGCAGCAGGGAGTTGTGGCACCAGCTAGGAAAGAGGTGGGCAAGGTAAACTGGGCAGCATCCCAGGGAAATTCAGGTTTCTATCCTTTAAGAAAATTCTACTGGGGTTGGCCAGTTGGCACTGTGGGCTGAGGCATCCACTTTTCCCCATGTCACTCCAGCAGCCCATGTTTGGGAGCGGACACAGGTTGCCAGGAGTCAGTCGGGCTGGAGAGGGTTGAGCATCTTGAAGACTGCCTCTCTCTCCAGAGGACGGTGGGTTGTGGAATCCAGTGGTCCAGTGGCCCCAGTGGAGACTGGGAGCACCACAGCCAAGAAGACACGAGTCAGGGAGGTGTGGCAGGACATCCTGGGTTCAGGGTGCGGGAGCATGCCTGCCATGTGCTGGGTGCCATTGCATGGCCACACCTCAGGGAAGAAAAAGTGGAAAAACTCTGGCACCCAGACAGGCGAAGGCGGGACCCACGGACAGCACCCACACTCAATGTCAGATCCTTCTGACTGGTCTCTGGCTCTTACCCTCACTCCAGCTGCCTACTATATTGTAGATAGAGCACTGGAGGAGTGCCAGTCCCACCTCTGGAGACTCAGAGCCGGGGGGGGGTTGATCAGGTCAGTTTGGGAGGTGGAGAGCACTTCCCAGGATGGAGGTCTGGTCAGATGACCTCAGTAGAGTGGGAGAAAGCAGGGGTCTAGTGTTCATGCCTGAGAGAGGTCTAAGGGGCCCGAGAATGGGGGCAGGGGGGCATAAACAGAGCTGAGAAAAAGAGAAAGAAAATTGTACTGAGTTAATTGAAACTTTTTCACAGAATACCTTTCCAGGGCTTGAGGCCCTTAACATATTTACGCAATAATACGTAACAAGGTTTATATTATGGGTTGTGAGGCATGAGACTGAAGACTAGGTGTCTCATGCACCTGAGAAGTGATGCTATTCCATGACATATCACACCCTGAAGTGTATTATTACTATCATGCGATGGACCAATTTTTTATGTATTTAAAATTTAAAAAAACTATGTGTATGTATACATTTAGAAAATAGTTCTGTTTTGCTTTGTTTTGACCACTAGGTGGTGCTGTTCAGAAGGATATAATGGAATTTGGAGGTGGAGGGCTCTGAAGCAGGTAAAATCAAATTACCAATGGGACTGAGTGATAGCAAGCTGTCGTAGAAAGAAGCAGCACCCTTTAGAAAATGAGATGTAGTATCAGAGATAGGTTAGCCAGGTTCCGTGGAGGATGTAAAGAAGTTCTTCTTTATAGAAGGGTAGGGACAAGTGGAACAGATTGCCTAATGAGAAGGTCCATGCAAAGTTCATGACTGATTCAAACAGGTGAGAGACAAACCAGGAGGGATATTCCAGGGAAGGGGGTGTTGAAAACCACTAGAGCGATCGGTTAATAGTGCCTGCCTGGTGTAGGCTAGGCATGGCTTCAAATAGGCATACAGGCAGACTATATAGGCCACTGGGTATTCTTCTGCTGTCAAATTCTATGTATCTGCAAAATGTCTTTAAGCATAGTAAAATGGGAAATATTTGTAGCAAAAGAAATCTTGACTTAGCTGTGTTAAGTGCCGACTTCAAGGAAATAATGCATGCTAAATTACACAAATTGTGGATTGCATGCTAAACTGTATTAGGTGCATAACATTTAGTATGAAATTAAAAAGGCACTAATTAATGCCATTAGCACCAGCCATGAAATTTATTTAATGGAAAAATCACCAGTTTTGCAGTACTCTGTTGAAATGCATGCCTGATGATGAGTTAGACAACTTTGGTGGCACTGTAGTGTGTACTACCAGCCATGCTGACGACCCAGGTTCGGGGACGAATTTGAGTCATCATTGTCCGGCAGTGGGGGAAGAGGATCAAGCATCTGGAGAACATCTCTCTCTTCTCCCATGGAGGGTGGCCATCGCTTCCTGCAACATGCCTGACACCTTATGAAGACTACGTGTCAGGGCAGCTGGAAAGCTGAGTAGGGCAGCGGGAAGTCTACATGATATGCATGTTATTGCAGGCGATGGAAGGAAGGAAAAATACAGAAAAAGATGTCCTGCTATGTGGCATGAAAGCTGGCCCACCCACAGGGTTGGCACCACCAACCAGGCACAGAAACCAGATCCTGCTTGGGGGGGCAAAGGGAAACTCCCCAATGTCCACCATTAGAGGTATGTTATGGGGGTGTCAAGGGGTAAGTCCTGCGGATGGTGGGTGACTAAAGTGGAGAAGGCTGACATGATGGGGCCAGCAGTACAGGGCATACATCTAAGCAAAAAAAAATTCAATATACTGTAGCTGAAAATGAGTGGATTCCTGATTCACTTAAAAACAGATTTCTCTTTAACCACTTGAGGTGGAGTGTAGGAAGAGATGGGACTGGAAAGTCCAGCACCGGAAAGTTCACACCCAGAAAGTTTGGCATTGGACATCACAGAGCTGGAGAACTAGGCACAATGTCTAACCTGGAAATTTACTCCCGGCATCTGAAATAACTAGTCACTCAGCACAAACTAAGGACAGCGCAAGGGCGGGGTGATTTACTGTAGGGCTGATGCAACTTGGTGGGGTTTATTATTCTAACTCCAGGGTAGATGTAACTCGGGGAGTCGAGGGGGATTTACTATTACAACTTTGAGGAGATGCAACTTGTGTGTGTGGGGGGGTGCGAAGGCAAAAAAAAAAAAAGAAAAATTAGGCTTCCAGAATCAAACCCAGGTCTGCTGGATGTAACAAGCCCATTCACAGCATGTGACTTTAACCTCTATGCTAAGTTGCCAGCACGTTTTAGCAGCACACACTCCTGAACTCAACCTACTCGGCCTCTTGATGATATTGATGATGCAACCACACTCACTTCCGACGAACAGCTTCCTAGTGTTGGAGTTAAACTTTATGAGCTTTGGGGCTGGGAGCTGGGGGCCCTATAAGGGTCATATTTTTAAATTGAGCCCCCTTTCCCATTATGAGTCAATGGAAGTAATGCGTAGGCTATCGCGGCTCACCTCAGAGCTGGGAGGCTGTGCCTGGCAAGCCCCTGTAATTCAACAGTGCAGCTTCCTGTGCCCAGCTCTCCAGTTCCACCTTTTCTGTGTCCCTTGAGATGGGAAGTCAGACTAGCTCTCATTTGAAATCATACATGTCATGCTCCCAAGCTCCCCACCCCAGTTTCTATGTTCGAGAGTTCCTTAGGAAACTGAATGGCATTCCTTTCTAAGGAATGCTGAGCGATGATGCAGAAAATCAGATTCTTCAGAAACAAGGCCTCTCAATGAGAACTATCAAAGCAGTTACAAGTATTACAAATCAGTTGTCCTGCCTGCAGAAATCAAAGGCAAGACGGAAATACACTGATAATTGTTTTAGCACATCATCCTTTTATTGCTGTTTTAAGGTCATCTGAAACATATCTGGCCTTGAATGAGCGTGTTGTCTTTGGGCTGGTGTACAGATTATAGCATTTTTTACACATAACCAGGGTACGAGGCTATAGATTTAAATGTGAATGTCCTATTAACCAAAGCACAAAGAAGTGATGCACCAAAAAGCAGGCAGGGAGCAATCAGTTTGTTCATTAAACCAAAGCCGTGGTGGGGGGAACATGTGAGCATCCCAGCACTTTAAAATCTCTATGATTCTTTGTCAGGTGGCTGGGATTTCAAGTTCATACACCTATTTTATAATGGGCATTTAAAAGAGCACAAAATGGCTACAAAATGCAATACATATAGCATGCATGCTATCCAATATTAACCACTGCTATTAGCTAATTAATTAATTTAACTAATTAATACATCCTATGGATGCACAAGAACTACCATGTTACCAATACTGTATTTCAAAGTGCAATCCAAATATAATATGATTGATAAACAGGAATACAAATTCATATGTAATAACCCCTTCCTGCCAGCAGGGGGGGAGAAGGGATGTTTACTAGAATGCCAGATTACGGAGCCTACTGACTGGCAGAGCCTTTCACAGCCAGAGGGTGGAGCTTAGAAGCTTAGAATTCCAGTGTGTGCCAGGGAGTTGGTGTCAAGATGGAAGATTGCCAGGAGGGTTCCAGGTGTGCCTCTGGAGCAATCTTGACTCAGGTTGCATGCCTGGCTGCCCGAGGAGGGAAGGGCCCCTCACAGCAGCAGCTGTCTATGGAGCCAGTGTATGAGAAGAACATATCTCGCTGTCCAGCCACCTTGTAGCCTCCAGGGATTGTCATCAAGACAGCCACAGTGAATCCAGTGGTTTTGGAGGGCAGGCATTCAGTGTAGCTACGCCATTAATTCTGAGGAGAGAGTAAGGAGACAGATTTCTCAAGGGGCTGCTACACAAGGGATGCTCCTGTGGCCTTATGGCCTGACAGCGGCCCCACCAAAGATGGGCATTCATTGTTTTGAGGGAGTGATCGCCCGGCCCACACCCGAGAGATGCTGCTGGCTATGAGGAAGATGGTGAGAAACCTGGTGAAATGGGTCAAGGTGCTGACCAAGGTAGATGTAGCTACTGTTTATAAAAGAGAATCCCATGTCAGGGTGGACATCAGAGATGATGCCGCAGGCAAAGGGATTGGGGTACTAGCCAACCGCTGCCTAAGGGTAGACTGGAGTACATGCTGCCATGTAGGGGCTTAGCACCCTTTCTGGTGAGAGGAGGAACTGCTTTATATGAGGCACTCAGAACCAGGGTGGCCATCGGCTGGGGGCCCTGAGGGATGAAGTCCCTACCTCTGCGCTACCTCCTGCACACCAGTTGCTTAGATGCTATGGTGTCACAATGTGTTGTGTGAAATGGCGTGAAAGTAAAGTGGAAGTTCTGATGAATTCAGTGCAAAGTAGGAAAAGCTGTGTTCTGAAGTATAACCCCACCCACTAGTGGATTCAAGGAATAAGAAGGGCTTTGGGGGCTGTGGGGCCCTGGATGTGATGAGAGAGGGTACACCCTATATGTAGGGACCCTACGTTTTGACTTGATTCGAGTCAGGGTCGAACCTGTCTGTACATTGCCAACCAAGAGTGCATGTAGGGACAGTGTCCCTGGGAAATAACTGTAAATACGGTGACTGTTCAGCAATTAGGATTACTGCTTAAGTATTGTAAAGCATGTGGCCATTTCTTCATCTGACAAAGAGGAGAGATGTTTATAGTACAATGGAGTGAAGAGGTGTATAGAATATGTTTTCTGATACTGCAGGGGACCCTTCTGCCTGCATGTCACCTTACCCCTAGACGCAGAGTGTATCCCTGGGCTATGTCCAGCTCCCACTGGCACAGCGATAGCCTCAGCTGAGAGAGGAAATTACAACAACAGCAGCTAAGCAGGTTGCAGGATCACACAACATCTGGTCCAGGGGAAGCACATGAACAAAACATACATATATACATACATACAATTGTTCAATCAGGAAATGCACACTAAGCCAAAGCTTGTTTCCAGGTGTGACCTGGGAGCACAAGGAAGTTAAGTGGCTTGCTCAGGGTCACACAGTATGCATGTGGGGGCTGATGGGATTCAAACCCAGATCCTCCAAGTTTGCAGCTCAGTGCCCTTAACCACTACAATATACTGCCTCCAATCACAAAACAATCACAGAACAAAATTAATTAATTTTATTTATTTAAATTTTGATGGCAGGTGGGCCCTCTGAGACAGTCAAGTCCCTTTTCAGGGTGACCTAGGAACCAAATGTTCCAAGCATAAGAAAACAGTACAGATACGGATCATTATGTACAAATATCATTAGACCGTGACATACATTCATGGACTAGACTAGCCATCCCATTCATTGGGAGACAGTACAAATTACAGATGTCAGTTGTAACATAGGTGAACAAACAGTAAGGTTGATATGAGCATACAATATAACCATAGTAGAGTCAATTAGTACATAAGTGCAGAGTACAGATAATTGGCTGTGTACAGACTCATAGCCCTAGACACTGATCATACACACCAGGAGATTATAGGCAAGCAGGTAGAAAAGTTTAGAGAAGATTAGATACAGTTCCCATTACAGACAGGAGGCTTGTAAAATGTTTCCCTATATTGTCTTTCGGAGAAAGTAATGGTCTTGCATGACAGTAGTGAGTGTGGGAGGTCATTCCACGTTTGTGGTGCTGCAAAGGAGAAGGATCTTCTTCCAACAGCTAGGCGAGTCTTGGGCAGACCCAGCATCGAGAGGTATGAGGACCTGAGTGTTTGTGGGAAGGGTCTCAGGGTTTGTAGGTTAGATATATTTGGAGGAGGTTGGAGGTGTATTAGCTTGAAGGTGGCGCAATATACTGGGAGGTTAAGTCTGGCCATGAAAAAGGGCCAATCCAAATTGTTCAGCACATCACAGTGATGGGCGTGAGCTGCGGCTTTAATAGCAAATCGGGCAATTCTGTGATAGGCCATTTTGAGTTTGTTCAGGAGTATAGTCTTAGAGGAGTGGATTATAGAGGCACCGTAGAAGAGGCCTGGGAGAAGGGTGGCAGAAGCAATAGTGCTTCTTGCACTGTTTGAAAGGTAGGGAGCAGTGCGATATAGAAGGCCTAGTTTCTGATTAGTAGCCTTAGTGACACAGGTTATGTGCTCATCGAAGGATGGATGCTTGTCAAGTACTACACCCAGATATTCAAAGGAGGTAACATTTTCGAATTGAATGTTAGTGCAGTTTTGATATCCGGGGGGGCTGTGAGGTTGTGTCAAAGCAGGTATGGTGGAACAACATGGATTTAGTCTTTTTTGTGTTCAGAACTAGCAGATTATTTTTAAAACATGTTTCTAGAGTCTGAAGCCATTTGTTAGGTCAGAGTTACTACTTGAGATGTCACAGGAGGATCTATATAAGATTACATAATTCGCATATAGCTGAACCGATGCCCCTCCACAATTCAGAGGAAGGTCATTAATGAATATTGAGACTGGGACAGGTCCTAGGATTGATCCCTGGGGAACCCCGTCGGTGACAGGAGATAAGGTTGAGATGGTATCGGCCCATTTGACACATTTAAACCTATGCTCCTAAGTAGTTAGAGACCCAAGAGAGAAGTTTTGTCAAAACCAAGGTGGTGAAGCTTACAGATGAGAAGTGAGTGGCTGACTAGGCTTAAATGCCTTCATTAGGTTGACAAAGACTGCACCAGTAGCTTTACCCTGGTCCATAGCCTGGAATATATTAGTGGTGACCCTCAGGAGAGCAGTTTCTGTCCCTATCGATTTCCAAAAGCCATGCTGGTTACTAGTGAGGGCATTGGTCTGTTCAAGGTAGGGTGATAGTTGATTATGAAGCATTCTTTCTTGAATTTTAGTAATTGGACACAAGATAGATATGGGTCTATAGTTTTCGATAAGGTTGGTTTGACCACTTTTATGTACTGGGACAACAACTGCGGTTTTCCATTTGTCTGGGATGGTTTGCGTGAGGAAATATCTATTGATTAGGTAGGAGATCGGGTAGGCAAGTGCAGGTGCACCTATTTTAAGAAATTTGGGTGGTAGGGAGTCAAACCCTAGTGAGCTGTGAGGGTAACTCCCTTAGCAATTTAAAGACCTATTTTGGGAGGTAGTTTTAAGTGGAAGAGTGGGTGTGAAATTCGGGTGGCTAGCTGGTGGCGAGGACAATTAACAGGAAGGCTGGTTTTGTAGGCATCAAGGTCTGTAAAGAAGTAGTTCAGCCCTGTCACTATCTCCGTGGGTGAAGACAGCGTGGAGCCTTTTGCTGTTATTGATTGGGGGAAGATCCTTTCATTGCCCTTTAGGCGCATGTTGATTTCCTTCCAGAAACATTTGGGGTTGGTGAGGTGTTGCTTCTGTAGTGATAGGAGATGCTGCCTTTTGGTTTTGCCTATCTTAGATTTACAAATATTGCAGAGCTGGCGGTAGGTGTTCCAGTCAGAGTGGAGTCTAGAGATTTTGAAGGCATGCCATGCTTTGTCACAAGAGCGCATAAGGCGCCTCAGTTTCTGTGTGTGCCAGGGAGAGTGGGTGCCTTTTGATCTTCTTAGTTTGTGGGGAGTATGGTGGTCAAAGATGGAAGTGAAGGTATTGACAAGATATTCTAATGCTAGGTTTATGTCAGGAAGGGAGGTTATTGGTGACCAGTCAGCTGCAGCAAGGCTTGAGCAGAAGGCTTCAGCAACAAAGCTGGTTAGGTCCCAAGTTTTATGGATTTTGGGGGGCGGAGCAGAGAGTTATTCTTCCAGATGCAAAAAGTCAGGGAATGGTTACTGAGTGCATCAGGGAGGATTCCAGTGGCCTTAATAGAATTTGGATTATTAGTTAGTACCCAGTCTAGGAGAGTGTGCTTGCCTGACTTCATAGTCAGCCTTGTGGGATCATCGAGGAGTTGCTCCAGTTTAGCGTCCAGTAGGGCAGCTTGGTACTATGTTCTAAGAGGCCCAAACCAATTCAGGTTAAAGTCACCACATATTATAGTGTCTTTCTTAGGGAGGGAGTCCACACTAGATAGGAATTCAGCGTAGGAGGATGCTTGATTCGAAGGGTAGATAGATGTACCCTACTGTTACATTCTTGACTTAGCCAAAGGTGACTATGATAAAGACGTACTCTGCAGCTGAGTTGATCTTTGTCAATTAACTTATTGACTATAAATCCATGTCTAGCATAAATTAAGCCCCCCTTCCCTTTCTGGGGACCAGGTCCCTTCTGTAGTAGGTATAGCCAGGAAGGGCGACCTCGTGAGATAGTATGGATGGTTTTAACCATGATTCAGTAATGCAGAGAATGTCTGGTTTGTAATACAGTATCCAGGATTCCAATTCTGCCATTTTTCCCTGGAATGCTGCAGGAGGAGGATGGTTTTATTTTACTGGGCCAGGGTTAATAATGTAAGGTGAGGGAAAGACCCATGTGAGCAAGGGGGCAATAAGTCAAGGGTGCTGGGTGGTGATAACCTTAACGTGGAGGGTGGCACAGATTCAGGATTTGAGATCATATATGCTAGTTGCAGGTGTGCCAGGAAGGACATGAAAATGAGTAGTCCTTTGGTGAGAGGGAACATTGTGATGCAGAAAGTAGAAGAAATCAGACCAGGGAGGAGGGGGGAGGATGTGTGGTGTAGGATAACACCACTAGGCAGTTAACAACCAGAGGGATCTGGTGAACTGTGTGAATCGGCGTAGTACTGGGATCAAGGTCTCTGCATCCTAATTGATGGCAGGAGGACCTAAGGCTTGTCAGTAGGACCCTTGGTAAGGGAGGAAGTTATTGAGGAGAGAAAAAAGTAAGTTAAGTTGAAGAGAACGCTCAACAAAAGTTGCAATGAGCAGATTCCCTTTAACAGGAGAAAATTAAGTTGAAGAGAATGGTCAACAAAAAGATGCAGTGAGCTTTAAGAGGGGAAAATTGTGAAATTAACATACTAACATACTAAAATGCCAGCAGAATAGGCCTAATGGTCTTTCGTGTCTGCTCGTTTGGTCAGCCTCCACCCTGGTGCTGTTGCTGCCCTCCGCCTCCTCTGGCTTCTCCCTTCCCAGTTCCAGATATTCTTGCTGCATTGGATTTTACTTCCAGAACCCTTCCTGTACCTGTCCCACCCCCTCTTGAACCCCTCCACTGTCTCTGCCTCCACCAGCCCCCTAGGCAGCGCATTCCATGGCTCCACCACCCTCTCAGTGAAGTAGCACCTCCTCCTTTCTCCCCTGAATCTTCCCCCTTCAGCTTCCACCCATGCCCTCTAGTGGCCCCTCCTCCTTCCTTCGAAGCACCCTGACTGTTCCTCCCCTATTTACCCTCTTCATGTACCTGAAGACCTCTATCATGTCCCGCCCGTCCCTTCTCTCTTCCAATGTGTACATATTTAGCTCTTCGAGCCTCTCCTCATAGGTCCTGTCCCCCAAGCCCCAGATCATTTTGGTTGCCCTCCTCTGGACCCTCTCCAGGAGGGTAATGTCCCTCTTTAAGTGTGGCCTCCAAAACTGCACGCAGTACTCAAGGTGCAGCCTCACCAAGCAGTTATACAGAGGAGTATCACTCTCTTCTGGAGGTGATCCCCTAGCGATGCATCCCAGCATCCTGTTGGCCTTGGCTGCTGCCCTCCTACAAGTCTCCAAGTTGTTCATCTTGACATCCACCACCACCCCAGGTCCTTCTCAGCCATCGAGACTTGTAGCATTTCCCCCCCCAGGGTGTACACTTGGCCTGGGTTTCTGGCCCCCAGGTGGAGTACCTTGCATTTCCCTGCATTGAACCTCAGCTTCCACTTTCTAGACCATCTTTCCAGAGCCTCCAGGTCCCCTGTAGGGCCACCCTCCCTCCTCCCCATCCACCACCGCCCCCAGTTTTGAGTCATCCAAAGAGACTCATCTCACTCCTGATTCCTGTCCTTATGTCAGAGACGTAGGCATTGAAGAGGAGGGGCCCAAGGACTGATCCCTGTGGGACCCCACTAATGACCCTCCATGGGGATGAGACTATCCCGACAACCACGACCCTCTGGGTCCGGTCCTGGAGCCAATTGCCTATCCATCTGATTATCTGGTTCCCCACCCCCATTTCTCCCAGCTTATCCAACAGGCCCATGTGAGGAACAGAGTCAAATGCCTTGCTGAAGTCTAGAAAGAGGACGTCCACTGGTCTACCCAGGTCCAAGGCACTCGTCACCCAGTCATAGAACTCCACAAGGTTTGTCTGACACGATTTCCCCGGGATGAAGCTGAAGCTGAAGAGAACGATAAAAAAAAGTTGCAGTGAGCTTTAAGAAGGGAAAATCGTGAAATTAAGCTGAAGAGAATGATAAAAAAAAAAAGTTGTAGTGAGCAGTTCTCCCATAAGAGAAGGGAACAGGGGAGAGTGAGGGTGGGAACAGGGGAAAGTGAGGGTGGGGGGAGGCGGTGGTGGCAGTGGGATGAAAAAGGGGAGGGGGTGGGGCAGCTGCAAACTAGGGGTGCTAGCTTCACACTCGAGCAGACTTAGATAAACTGGGTGGTCTGTTTCTGCTGGCACATTCGTATGTTCGTATGCAAGTTTACTCACTTTCTTTAAGTGTTTTAGGAGTAGCTATAGCCAATGAGAAACATGGGGGTAATAGGGAGAGGAGTTTGAGTGTATTTAATACTGGTTGGGGTGGGGGATGCGTGGGTGGGCGTGAAAGTTTGGCAGGAGCAAAACATAGACAAGACGGCATGCACCAGAGATGATTAGTAGAGACTAATTATTAATTATCACACACAACAGTCAAAAATGGACTTCCATAGTTAATAATTAATACGGTAAATACATTCACTGCACACTGTAAACTAAGTGTAAAGAGAAAAGGGTAGGAAAGGCAAGGGAAGGGATAGGGAAAGGAATGGGGTAGGGGTAGATTTTTAGGGGTTGGCAGGAGGATGGATGGATGTGAAGGTGGCAGGGGAGTGGTGGGGAGGGGATGCGGTGGAGGATGTGGGCAGGTATGGAAAAACAGAAAGTGGAGGGGATCAGGGGAAGGGAGGAAGTGCCTAACATCTTCCTTGAAGGGAACATGTTTTCATCAGAAAATTTTAATTGCTCAGGATCATTCAACCAGGAAAGTCCATTCTCTGGATCAAAAGTGCAACCAAAGTGCAATCAAAGCCAAAGAAGAAAAGCCGGCCCGATGGCGCTGGACGCCACACCTCGCACTACGCCTGCGACCCGGGTTCAGGAGCGGACCTGGGTCATCGGGAGTTGGTAGGGGGAGGGAGGATGGAGTGTCCCAATGGATGCTGTCCTCCCTCGGGGTGGGATTCCAGGGGCGTGTTGGAGCGTCTGATGTCCTGAGAGGGTCGGTGGATGCACCGACTCTCGAAGGGCACAGTGGCTCCATCTACCAGAGCCGGGGAGGGGGGACGTCGTTAGGCACTTGAGAGGAGTGTGCATCAGCATGCAGACTCTCTGCGCTGGCGTCTCAGAGGGTGGGGTTAAGGGGGGAACTACTTGGAGGAAAATGCCCTCTGGTCACCTCGATGAAGTCCTCCGGAGCCGGCCTTACCACCCTCCGGCCAGAGGCAGACCCCACCGTGCAGCTGCCGCAGGGGAGGTGGGGAAGGAATCCTCTCCTCGCCCCTGCCCGGTGGTAATCCAGGCCATCAAGGGCCCCGAATGGCAGTGTGGCACTTTAGGGCCAGACCAAGCTGGTCAGCAGAGGTAGGGTGAGTCACTCATTTAGGGACGGAAGGAGTGGTGATTGGAAGGGACAGCAGGAGTGGATAAAAATAAGTAGAAAAAACAAAGAAGAAAAGAAAGAATGCATTAACTTACAGTAATAGAATTGATAAACATCACTAGCTGTACTTCACCCTCTAGGCTTTTTCTCTTTCTCCCTTCCTCAGCCCACTCTTCAAACTTATCCACGCTCCCCACCCCTTGGTATTTTTCCTATCCTTTCTTCTTTTACCTTTGTAACCCCTAGATGGCGCTATCCCAGGGGCTACTACCCCTGCCTGATTTGCCACCTAACAGGTTGAGGGGCCTGGATCCAATGGTGGTGCCTCACCCAGAGGTCAGGGTTTGCAATAGTTAAACTAACTTGGTCACAGCCCTCTGGGACACTGCAACCCCTTTCTTCCCACTAGTGGCCCACACAATATATCAGAATTACCTTCACAGTATACACTTACCCCCAGGTCTGGTTCCGGCACTGGGACCTCCTGTGAAATGAGATACAGTGCAACAATCACAGTACAGTACTTTAACATAGACAAATACCTCAGGCAGTATAACTTTGCTGAAACAAGCAGCTCTGATTTATTGGGGGATATAACAAGGACAGGGAAATCAGGTTAATTAGCTTATCACTCTAATAATCTACCTATGGCTCTGTGCACAGGCCTATCCCTATCAGTTACTGTCCCTGGGTACCCAAGCCCTAGTGGCTAGTCCAAACCGTGGCAGCTGGTAGGGGCCCTTTCACACAGAGAAAGGAGAATTAAACAGTCAGCAGTACAGTAATTCTATTTGGATTTAATGTGGCAATTCAACAGGAGCGACCTGAATTAGTACTCACGACCTCCAAATAAGATAGGGTCCTTCAATGTCAGCAGGGCTCACTTGAGGTACACAAACCTCTTCACACATCCATATAAAGAAAGCACTATACCAGGCAGGCTGCATCTGTATCCGATCGCAATTACTGCACAATACCGGAGAACACACAGCAGATTCAGTTCCTGACAGACAGAGTGCGATTTTCAGCAATTCCTCCAGTCTTCTACAGGGTGAGCCTGGTTTCTACTCTTCAGAGATCCTTTGATTCTTTTCACAGGACGGATTCAGTCCTAACAAGCTGTTACACAAGCTGCAGACCGAACTCTAGGCCTTACACACGTTTTTGACTAAAACTGCACACTGAAAAGCACAGGGCTCCTTCCTTCTTCACTGCCAAAGCTCAACTGAAACTCCAACCGACAAAACTGGGCACTTCCTTTGAGTTCCTCCCAGTTCTTGACTGGATTAGCTGTCACTCACAATAGACTGCTGCTGTTGGTCCAAAAAGGCACTGAAGTCTAAACTACATCTCCCAGAGTCACTGCCTATACAATCCTCTTGTGGCTGGCTCAGATTATGAGTCCAAGTTCTGATTCGTCCAAGGCACCATTTAGAGAACACCCCACACTGATTGGTCCAGTTCAGCAGTTCAAAACTAGAATGGGAACTAGCAGACACAGTTCTGACTGCAAAAGCAGGTTAGACAAACTGTAATTTCATTATTACTCTAAATAATTTCTGGCAAACAGTTACATCTTTCAGATAGGTTCCTTTGCACTCCTAGTGACTGCAAAAATGAAGTGAATTGGCAGCAGCTTGAGTGGTACTCAGAGACGCACACAGTCCCCAATACAAACTAATTATGTCTGCAAGCAGACAGCTCTTAAAGAGACAGTACCAGAAGGCTCTAAAACACTCACTGATAAATGGCTTAAATGCCAAACACCATTCAGGCTTGGAGCATTCAAGCAAGCTCCTGAAGTCTTTGGGAACCCCCATTTGCAGGGTTACACCTTCCTGGCCTGGAAAGCTTGACGTCCGTGTCAACAAGTACCCCCATAAGTTTCAACTGTAACCATACACATTTGCATTAGGCTGCACATGTAATCATCAGTCAATATATCATTTTACCAAGAACACATTTCTGAAACATTGCAGTACGTCACTCTTTACACAGTATTACATACACATTGTACCATAACTCAAGTTATTACCTCTTGTACATGAAACCTGAAGAGAGGGCCCTTCCTATCAGTTACCTTGGGGCTGGATGGGACAAGGGCACCATACTTAGAAAGGGCAACACAAGTAACTGGAGTTAGCACTGACGCTCAGTTTGGGCAATGAGCTCGGGGACACATACACTCCTTTATGGACAACATTGAGAGGCAAGTCCACAGGCCTCCCAAGTGAATCATAACTGAGGTGCACCACAGGCTTTACAGCTCGACCAGTCTTTCTAGGGGAACTGTTATAGTCTCTGCACTCTGAGCCTCGTTTTCGCATTGTCCTCACTTGTCAGGGAGTCTCCATGGGGGTAGAGAGGCTAGAACTTGGGGCACTTTCAGCTCCAGGAGTTACAGTTTCTGAGTCCACAACATTTGGCTCGCATGGAGAGCTTTTGGGACACTGGCAGTGGACTGTCAGGGCACTCAAAATACTCTTCTTGTTCGGTGTATCACCAGTCTGCCCCAATCTATCATTTTCCTCCCTAAAGCTCAAACAGTTCAACCATGCACAATGATTCCATTTCATCTGATCTGATGCTTTGCACTTCACTTTCTGGGAGCATTGGCTCCAGGGATGAAGCTGGGGGCTTAGACAGTCCAGAAGGCCCAGCTTCATCTCCAGTATTGACTAGGGGATTGCCCCGAAACAATTGACTCAGTTCGTAAGAAGGATAGTATTCAAAGTCACTCTCACTTTCTTCCGATATGGACTGACAGTCATGCTCAACTGGGACTTGTGGAGGGGAACACTTTAACTTTGCTTCTGTAGGTGCAGACTTTCTTGATCTTTTCTTAGCAGCTCTAGTCACTGGTCCAGACGGGCATCTTCTAGGGGCTCAGACTCAATTAAGATTTGTCCAATGGGCACTAAATGATTTCTATGCATTGTTTTACATCTTTGAATTATTCTCAGGCCTTACTTTGTACACTGGCAGATCATCTAGTTTGCCCACTACAATGTGAGGAGATGGTGCCATCTGTCAGCAATCTTGTGCTTGCCATGCAGTCCCAGATTTCTTAGCAATACCGATCTCCTCCTGGAGTTCCTGTGCTTTCACCTTTTATCATACCTTTCTTTGTTGGCCAGATTTCTTTTGGCAGCCATGGTTTGAGCCAGTTGAGTACGCATGAGTTAGCTGGGCCTTTAACTTTGCACATACTGTAAATAGTTGTCAGCTTGAACCCCATCAGGAGAGACCCCAAAACACACATCTACTGGTAGTCGAGCTTCTCTTCCAAACATCAGGTGGTAGGGGAGAATCCAGTGGCATCACTTTGGTGCAGTTATAAGCATGTACCAGGGTGCTAATTTGTTGGCTCCATCTAGGCTTGTCCTTTGGGTGCAGGGTGCCTAGCATATCTAGCAAAGTGCGGTTGAAAGCGTTCAGGCTGTGGGTCCTCCTGGGGGTGGTAAGAGTGGTTCTGGACTTTCGCACTCCCACAGAAAAAGCATCTCTTTGATCAGACGACTCTCAAAGTCTCTCCCTTGATCAGAATGGATTCTTTGTGGAGCCCATAGTGAACAAAAAGTTTTCTACAAGTACTTTGGCCACAGTGGATGCTTTCTGGTCTTTGGTGGGGAAAGCTTGGGCATATCTCGTGAAATGGTCAGTGACCACCAGCACATTACTGATATTTCTTTGATCTGACTCCAAACTCAGAAAATCAATACAGACCAGCTCCATGGGTGCACTGGTGGTGATGTTAACAAGGGGGGCAGCCCTCTGGGGCAAAGCTTTCCTCTGTAAGCAGCGACTACAAGTTCGAATGTGTTGCTCCACATCAGCCCCCATCTTAGGCCAATAGAATCTGGATCTCACCAAGTCAAGTGTTCTGTCTATACCAAGGTACCCATGTGGTTGTGCAAGGACCTCAGTACTGAGTCTCGAAAGGCAGTGGGCAGCACTAGTTGTTGTTTGTCTACTTGTCCCCCTCTGTCTACTGTTTCTCTGTATAACAGTTTATTGATCAGTTTCAACTTAGGACCTTCTTTGTATAACAGTGCAGTTCTCAAATCAGTGGAGCGTAATTTGGACACATCTTTTCCTGCATAGAGGGCTTCTAAAGCTGCTTTGATCATGGGATCACAGGATTGAGCCGCCGAATACTGTCATTGTCCAGCTGAGGCAGTGCACCAATGTCTATTGCAGAAAAGTGGCAATAAGCAGCAGGTATGCAATTCTCAGAGGCTCCAAGCAATCCACCATGCAGTCCACTGCGTCCGTGGACATTGTTCCTCCCTGTCAAACTTCCGGCAGAGTGCCCGAATGTCAGGTTCTGCCAATCGGACCCAATCATTCTGGGGAACAGGCCTCCGGAGAGAGCATCAGCATCTATGTGGTTCAGACCTGCTCGGTATTCAAGAGCATAGTCATATGTAGATAATGCAGAAAGCCACCTATGGCCAGTGGCATCCAACTTAGCTGAGGTCTGCACATAGGTCAAAGGATTATTGTCAGTTTTACTAGTATTTAGCCCCATACAAGTACTCATGGAATTGGTCAACAATAGCCCACTTCAAAGCTAGGAACTCTAACTTATGTACAGGATAGTTCTTTTCGGATGGGGTCAGGCTTCTACTGGCAAAAGGCCACTGGTCTCAGGCCATTCTAGTGCTCTTGGTACAACACAGCCCCCAACCCTTGCAAGCTAGCATCAGTGTGCAGGGCGTAAGGTTTTTCTTGGATCGCATAGGCCAGCACTGGAGCATGGGTGAGTTGATATATGATCTCATGAAAAGCAGTCTCACAATCAGGAGTCCAGCAGGCCCCAAATACTTCACTCGGATGAAAATACACTCTTTCAGTCTTGAGGACGCTGACTTTGGTATTTTTGTGGGTTGGGGATACCCATGGTAAGGTTAAGTAAAGGCGGATCACTCTTGAATAGTCCTTGATGAGCGCCGATATATCCACAGAATCCAGGAATCTTTGCAGTTCTTTTAGATTTTTGGGCTGTGGCCAGGTGGTCAAGGCCTCAACTTTACTTGGGTCGGTCTCTATTCCCTGGTGGATACTATGTGTCCCACATACTTTACTGATGTTTGAAAGAATTGACACTTATCAATGGACAGTTTAAGGCCAAAGTCTCCAGTCGGTCCAATACCTTAAATAATCTGCTCTCATGTTCCTCCAGTGAGCTGCCAAACACAATAACATCATCTAGGTATACCAGGCACTCTAGTAAGTTCATGTCCCCACTGCATGCTCCATCAATCGTTGAAAAGTGGCTGGGGCACACAAATCCCTTGAGGCATCCTCATGAATTCATAGAAGCCAAGCGGACAGATAAAGCCGTCTTCTCACGCGGTCCTCTGGGGCCATCGGGATCTGAGTAGTACCCACCGCGGAGATCCAGCACAGAGAACCACTTGCTCCCGCTTAGGGCAGTCCAAAGCATCCTGAATGCGGGCATTGTGTACTGATCAGGGATAGTCTGTCGGTTTAAGGTGCGATAATCCACACACATCCTTACTGTTCCATTCTTTTCCCTCACTACCACAATGGGGAAGCATAAGAGCTTCTAGATTCTTGTATTACACCAGCAGCTAACATCTCTTGCAGATGCCGTCTCACATCATCTATGTCAGCAGGTGCCAAGCGTCGAGACCTCTCACGAAATGGTCTTTCGTCATGCAGCGGATATTGTGCTCAACTCCTTGCACGCATCCTACATCCCATTCCTTTATAGAAAACACCTGGTCTCTCTGGGCAAGCTTCTCACTGATCCTCACTTTCCATTCAGCTGGCAGCGGGGAGTCGCCGAAATCAAACAAGTCAGGCGTTACTCTGTCATTCTTCCTTGAACTCTTGCTGCTGGGTAGCACTGCAGTGTCTGCACAATGCACATTAGCCAGGATGCAACCTCTGTTTACTCGAATGTCTCTTTCAGACACATTATGAACTTGGACCATTACCCTTCTGGCATAAGCATGGGCTCTAGCGGGCAAAATACTAGGCTTGACCAGCAGTCCCTCTGGCAATTTTCCATCGCCTGGTGCATCCAACATTAATATTTTATTCTTAACATCCTTTCTGATACGGACCTCTCCTGTAAGGTACACTGGGCATTTGGCGCCAGGATCAGAGACTCAGGATCCTTCTTCCATACAATTCCGACCGGTTCCTCTGGTTCTGTTTTTCAGCATCTCTCTGTGCCTCATAGGCCTTCTTAATTAAAGCCGGAACTCTTAAAGCTCTACTAGTCTTTGACCCTGTTTTCATAACACAACTGTGCCAGCCTTCCGAACATATGAGCATTTGTTCCAATCAACAAAGGACACCATCATACAGTCCAGTGGGGGACACACTAAGGCTAGGGTCTCTACTTGTTCGGCCACTCCAGCCACGGAGGTGGGGAAAGACAGCCAAATTCGGATATACCCAGAATAGGGTAGGCCTTCTCACTTAACCCCCATACATGCAGTCCTTCTAATGGTTGTAAGGGACGCCTGACAAATGCTTCTGATACCAATCCTGGAACATAATTGTCACTTGGGAGCCACTGTCTAATACAGCTCTTGTAGACACTCCATTCACCTTTACAGTGGTCTCCATGGAGGGACCCACTATTCTGGACCAGTCTGGAGAGGCGGTAGTGGGGCCTGGGCAGCTGACCTTGCCACAAAGGGCGTGAATTAGCATTTTGGTGCCCTCACTGGGATCATATGTGCACCTCTTAACCACTGATTTGTTCTCCAAGCTCTCCTTGTAGCCTATATGCAACTTTGTCAGTGTCTTTTGGGGACTGGCATTCCCTTTTCATGTGCCCATCTTTCCCACAATTATAGCAAAACATACTTTCTGGAGTTTGAGCTGGCCGAGCGCCACACTGGGAGCCAGGGCGGGGTATTACTAACTGGAAACCTGGGTGCCATCTCTGTCTCTGGCGTGATAAGCATTTGGAGACATCTCGTCAGTTTCTCCACTTCCATGGTCAAGGAATTGAGTTTGGAGCTGTTATCAGCAGGAGATACATGGGTGGGTACCCCACCCCATAACAGATGCAGTCGGATATAGGTCAGGGCCCGTACTTGCAGGCGTGGCCTTCATAAAGGACTGTTTTTGAATCCCGGATCTCTCCAACAGTTCATCCCATTGTGGCATATCTTTTTCCTTGTCAGAGCACTCATTGACTGTCAACCTCTGCCCCTGAACTTCACTTGATGGGTCACCCTCAGTCACTCGAGTCGTAGCACAGCTGTTGGTGCAGGTACCTCCCGAGGTCGCCTTTTCTCAACTCCTCAATTTCTCTCATTAACTCATCATAGGAGGGTGGGGATTCCAGTCGATTTGCCAGGCGTAACTGAAGCAACAGCAGTTCTGAGAAGGGGCAGACTTAAGGATTCTGTCCAGTCTGGTTCGGTCCAGTTCAATCGCTGGCAAACTACCCTTTCTGAGGCATTCTTGCAACAATTTTTCCAGCCGAGACATACACAGACAACAACTCCCTTGGTACTGTTGTGCATTTCTTACTCTCCACCATAGGTCCTCATCAGAATCTGGGCTCCCATACACATTCTCCAAGGCCTCAAGATAGGCCTGTGCAGTCGCTTCAGGGTTACTGGCCCGTTTAGCACGGATGGTAGCCAGGGCAGGACCTCGGAGGCTCTCACTAACCCTCTTTCGCTTTTCGCCTTCCGAGCATTGCCATTCTAGCACTTGGGGGGCAACATAGTCTATCCAGGTCTCCCAGTCATCCTCCCCTTGGGGGGTTGGGAGGGTGCCAGAGAAGATCCTCAACCTTCGGTAAGAGTCGTGACTAATGGCAGGTGCAGAAATAGGAGTCTGCATTGGTTCAGCCACCATTACGGGCACTGGAGCAGGAGAGGGTGTTGGGGGAGGAACACCCCCAGGTGGCAAGAATAGTTTCTTCAAGTCCTCCACAGTTTTCCCCTCTCCCAGCAACCATTCAGCAAATTTCTCCTCAAAAGTTTCAGATAGTGGTGGGGGCTGATTCCCCCCCGGGTCTTTACTGTCCTTAGTTATCACTCTCCAAGCAGTGAGGGCTCCCTCTGGGGTAATGGTCTGTGGCACTTTGGAGCTATCTATGGGATCCTTAAACTCTACTAGGGCCAGGAAAGTGTGGGTGAGCAGATTAGCATGCCGACCCACCACCACAGGGTTTTGTAAACCTTCCACCTTGGAAAGTACTCCCTGCACAGTGTCCGTATTGATACCCAGGGGGATGTCCAGGATAAGCATAGCATTTTGGGGGTCGATCTCCTCCCCAGTACACCACTCCACCAGCCGGTGCACAGCCACTTCTGTCGGGTACCCATTTTTTTTCTTAACAGTAGTTCGTAAATATGGCCACTAGAGGACACACAATCCCAGCGGTGAGCCTCCAAGATGTAACCCCTAGATGGCGCTATCCCAGGGGCTACTACCCCTGCCTGATTTGCCACTAACAGGTTGAGGGGCCTGGATCCAATGGTGCCTCCACCCAGAGGTCAGGGTTTGCAATAGTTAAACTAACTTGGTCACAGCCCTCTGGGACACTGCAACCCCTTTCTTCCCACTAGTGGCCCACACAATATATCAGAATTACCTTCACAGTATACACTTACCCCAGGTCTGGTTCCGGCACTGGGACCTCCTGTGAAATGAGATACAGTGCAACAATCACAGTACAGTACTTTAACATAGACAAATACCTCAGGCAGTATAACTTTGCTGAAACAAGCAGCTCTGATTTATTTAGGGGGATATAACAAGGACAGGAAATCAGGTTAATTAGCTTATCACTCTAATAATCTACCTATGGCTCTGTGCACAGGCCTATCCCTATCAGTTACTGTCCCTGGGTACCCAAGCCCTAGTGGCTAGTCAAACCGTGGCAGCTGGTGAGGGGCCCTTCACACAGAGAAAGGAGAATTAAACAGTCAGCAGTACAGTAATTCCATTTGGATTTAATGTGGCAATTCAACAGGAGCGACCCTGAATTAGTACTCACGACCTCCAAATAAGATAGGGTCCTTCAATGTCAGCAGGGCTCACTTGAGGTACACAAACCTCTTCACACATCCATATAAAAGAAAGCACTATACCAGGCAGGCTGCATCTGTATCCCGATGTAATTACTGCACATACGGGAGAACACACAGCAGATTCAGTTCCTGACAGACAAAGTGCAATTTTCAGCAATTCCTCCAGTCTTCTACAGGGTGAGCCTGGTTTCTACTCTTCAGAGATCCTTTGATTCTTTTCACAGGACGATTCAGTCCTAACAAGCTGTTACACAAGCTGCAGACCGGATCTGGGCCTTACACGTTTTTGACTAAAACTGCACACTGAAAAGCACAGGGCCTTCCTTCCTTCACTGCCAAAGCTCAACTGAAACTCCAACCGACAAAACTGGGCACTTCCTTTGAGTTCCTCCAGTTCTTGACTGGATTGGCTGTCACTCACAATAGACTGCTGCTGTTGGTCCAAAAGGCACTGAAGTCTAAACTACATCTCCCAAGTCACTGCCTATACAATCCTCTTGTGGCTGGCTCAGATTATGAGTCAAGTTCTGATTCGTCCAAGGCACCATTTTAGAGCTAGCTTACCCCACACTGATTGGTCCAGTTCAGCAGTTCAAAACTAGAATGGGGAACTAGCAGACACAGTTCTGACTGCAAAGAAAGCAGGTTAGACAAACTGTAATTTCATTATTACTCTAAATAATTTCTGGCAAACAGTTACATCTTTCAGATAGGTTCCCTTTGCACTCCTAGTGACTGCAAAAATGAAGTGAATTGGCAGCAGCTTGAGTAGTACTCAGAGAAGCACACAGTCCCCCCATACAAACTAATTATGTCTGCAAGCAGACAGCTCTTAAAGAGACAGTACCAGAGGCTCTAAAAACACTCACTGATAAATGGCTTAAATGCCAAACACCATTCAGGCTTGGAGCATTCAAGCAAGCTCCTGGAAGTCTTTTGGGAACCCCCATTTGCAGGGGGGTTACACCTTTATCTTTTCAGTCTTAGTTTTCAGCGAGCAGTGAATGTATGTCTATACTAATTATTAACCTAACCTAACAAACAATTCTTTAATACTTGACATTTTCTATTCTCATGGTGTCCAGTTGAATCAAGTAGAAACTTTTAACTACTTGGGTGTCCTTTTGCACACGAATGTAACTTTAACTTTGTATGTCAATTCAGTTTGTAAATAAGTCACTCAAAAGCTGGGCATGCCATTCAGACTAAAAAATGCTTGACAGTTGAAACCAGGCTACTAAGCTAAGGTAAAGGTGTTTTGCTTTCAATAATGAATTGCACTTGTTTTGCCTTTGTGAAAATATCACAAACTGAATTAAGCCATTTAAACTGTGTCAGTAGCATCTGTTGTTTTACGCTAAATGCACCCTACAGAACCCAGCATTGTACACTATGGGAAAGATATTCAGAAATGCACCAAACGCTGGCATAAGTCCAGCACAGCGCAACTCCAATGTGCCATGGTGCAGTGAGTGCGATATTCAAAGGTTGTACACGGCGACATGCGCCAGCACAACATAGCTGAATATCACAGGGATGCACCATGGTGCACCCAGAGATGCATCAGGGAGCAACCAGACCTGCGCCATAGCGCAACCAGAGATGCACCGGGGAGCAAAGGGAGAAGTGCCAAGGCACACAAGAACCAGCCCTGGGCAATGGTGGGAGAAACAGAGGTAAAGTGTGGGGCAGGCAGAGGAACACAGCTGGGGACAGTGGCAGGGAGGCACAGTGGTGGGCCACAGGTGACCACCAACTGCAAGGTGCAAACAGGCATCCAGCCCCCTTCCCCAGCACCAGGGCACTGGATGCAAGGAACAGGTGGCACCAATGGCCAAGGGAGGGCTGCCACTGGAACCCCCCGCTGGATGCAAGCCCTCACCCACTCAGACCATGGCCATCCACACCCTGGAACACGGTGCCCAACAAACATGCCACATATGCTGGACAGCCAGCCCATGGCCACTCCAAGGCACAGCCACCGACCAAGGGGCAGGACACCACCATGCACGGCCCGCACAACGACATGGGCACACCACACAGACACCCACCATGCTACTGCTGCATGGCTCCACACACCAGGTGCAAAGCAGACATGGACATAGGCAGTTAAGCAGGAAATCAGTATTAAACAAAACTATTTACAATGGAATGGGGTGGGAAAGGGTAGAAGCACAAGGGAAGGGGACAGGGGACAGGGACTGTACAGTTGGACAGGGGAAGGAAGGGGAAGGGATGGCAGGGGTAAAAGGGAAACAGCAGGATCCAACTATGGGTGGCCATGGCCTGCTGCCACCTGCTGCCTCCGCCGTTGTGGGCGGTCGGCTCCTGTGGTCTGCTTGCCACTGTGGGGCAGTGCCTTTCACTCTGCCTGGCTCCCTCTTGCTTCCCCTGCCCCTGGCTCATACTCCACTGCCACTTCTGTCCCACACCCCTGTGGCTGCCTGTTCCACTCCCTCAGTCCCTCACAGGCTCTGTCTCCCTTTTGCCTTCTGTTCCCTCCCTCTATGGTCTGGTGGCTTTCTCTCTCTCTCTCTCTCACTCCCCTCTGGCGCAAGTGCTGTCCCCCTGCTTGCTCCCTGTATTTATAGGCTCAAGTCTGCTCAGTGCATCTGGCCGTTGCTCTACACTTGTGCCATGGGTTGGGGGTTGAATATCGCACTGTGCCACATATTCATGGGCATGCCCCCAGCCCTTGTGCATGCATTCATTGGGGTTGCGCATTGGCGCACTGCTTCTTGCACCACGCATTGGCTCCCCCTGAATATCGCTCCATGGCGCAGTTCTGCAGTTGCACAGGTGCAACCCAGTTGCACCATGTGCAACTGCTTTGAATATCCCGCCCTGTAGAATCAACCTGACTAGCTGTCACCTGACCAAAATAGAGAATATCACTTCTGTTGTCTGGTTAAAAAGGTCATCATGTTGGACCAATGATTCACCTTTATTTTCAATTTTTAAGATCTAATGGCAATCATTTTCTTTCCATTCCCTGTGTTTCAACCACAATGGGTCAGCGTGCCTTTCCTTTGTAAGTCGACAAAAACTGGAAAAAATACCTCCAACTGTTCGTGCTGTAAGCAACCACTTGGCTTTTAAACAACAATGGAAGAACTTCTTGTTTATTGACTCAGGTTGTACATGTTTTAAGTATTCATTGTTATTTGTGTAATTCTCAAATTCCTTACCTGCATATTTCTAATTGTAACTTACAACCTACTGTATTGTCTGTTTATTGTACTGTAAACTTGTACTACCATCATCTTCTAGCTGCTCTGTGAGCAGCTCTGGGTCACCTGAAAAAGGGCCTTTGGTTGCTGGCCCAGTGGTGAAGAGGCTGAGGCACCATGGGTGCCTTACCTTTTCCACGCAGGCAACCTGGGTTTGGGAATGGACTTTTATCACTCAAGGCTCGCCGGAAAAGGAGGATTGAGCATCTGTAGGACTACTCTCCTCCCTCGGAGAGGGGATTTTGTGACTCACCACTTGATTGCCACCTGAGAAATCCAGATGGTGGTGCATGTGAATCACAGATGGCGGGTGCCCAGTTCAGAGCACTGAGGGCATCTCTGCGGAGGCAGAGCTGGCACAACATGCTCATCACAATTCCATGGAGCCTAGAGGAGAAAAACAGGAGGAAAAACGGAGGATGGGCTTCATGAAGCCCTGCCCGTCAGGCTGATGGCCTGCCCAATCTCTCTTGTCCAGGATACTCTGGAGTTGTGTTCTGGGTGGGGGGAAGACAGTCCTCCCTTCTTGACCTTGCTATGGGGGCCAATCCGCAGTGGATAATAGTCCCAGGCACTGGAGCAGATTTGGGATGGCTGCCACTGATTGGGATGGTGGCCGAGACAGCCGTCTGTACCTGCCAAAGGAGGATAAACACCTCTATAGGAAAAAAGGACCTCTGGCTTAGTGTGCCAACTTGGTTGCCAAATAAATAAAAAAATTAAAATTGTTAAAATCAGTATTTTTTGACTGATTTTTGTGATAATTTAATTATCCTCCACTAATCCTCTCTGACTGCATGCTTTCTTATCTTTAATTTTGTTTTGAGATTTTTTTTATTCAACTGCGTATTTGTGTTTTTATTTATTGTTCTATTATTTTTGGAATGCACTTTTTAATGGTTCCACCAAGCTGGTTCAATAGAAAATCTGTCAACTGGCTTAACAGCAATGGCACTGTGTCGACTGTAATTGCGGTCGGCATTGTGCCATTGGGAAAACAGTGTGTTTTTAGTGGGGGCTGCACCCCGCACCCCTCAGAATTTATTATAATCAACTCCAGGTCTGAGTTGTTCTGGGAGGAGGCACAGGACCCGGAGAAGCCATGCCAGGGTCCTGCACGACCATTACAGCGAACTGTCATTGTTGTCGCTGTAATGGTCTTTGCCGTAAATGTTTTGATGTAGAAACGGTATACCTTTTTAAACACAGTGGGCCCCATATTCAGACATTTGTGCTCGCACTAGTACTGCACTAATGCCAGTACCCAGCCAGAGGTATCCCCAAAAGCATTGTGCTGGCGCAGGGAGAATAGCACAATGCAGTACATTTGTACAGCATGGAATGTAGCACTAAGTATGGCCCTGAACACCAGAACAGCTGTGGCCATGAGAAGGGTACCAATGAAAGACACACAACACAGCAACATGAGTATCAAGAATAAACTTTATTTCAGAGCAAGGCCAACAGGCCATATAAACAAACAAAAAACAAGGATACAAAACAACAACATAATAATAACAGAAACAATAATAATACTAAACCAAAAAAAAAGCAAGGTCATCTGCCTGGGTGGTGGGGAGAAAGCAAAACAAGAAGAGCAATTGCCTATATAAAAAGTGGGAACAAAATGACTGGGCAATCACCTGTACAAAAGAGAGGGATGGGGAGAAAACAACAGAAACAGGACAACCACCCATTGTAAAGTGGGGACAAAACGGAATGGGCACCCGCCCTTGAAAACAGAACAAAAGCACACCATCCCATGAAAACAGATCAAAAGCCCACTCATCCATGAAAACAAGAAATGGGCAACCCACCCATGAAAAACAATAAAAGGGCACATGCATATCAGTAACAGTCAATTAGTCCTCAAGGAGCTGTAGGTGGTGGTGGTGCTGGTGGCAGCTACTGGCACAGTTCCCACACCATCGCCACTGGCAGGCCTTCAATTATATGGGTGTTTTCATTCAACTTGCAGGTGCAGTCCTACACCCGCTGCAGTAACAGCTTCAGTAGATAGACCTGTCTCCCGAGGAGGTCATCCTGGTCCTGGGTCAGGGCTGCATCCTGTAGACCGCTCCTGGCTCCTGCATCCCTGTGGGTACCTGTGGAAAGATGCACCAAACTCAGCTAGCTGTGTACACAGGATGAGGAACAGAGGAGTGGCCTACTGTGCATAACAGGCTTACGACCAGCCAACACATGCACCAGCATGGCACACATAGGTGGAGGGGAACAGTAGAGGACTGCACATTACAATGAGTGTTCCATGCTGCAATGGAGCATGACTGAGCTATGCAAAGGACACACGACACCAGCAGGCATGCCAGATGTGGAAACACAGTACAGGCAACTACAGCTTCAGGCCAGAGCATGATCGGCTGTGTAATGGCCCAAGTGGCTGGAGCCACACCCAGCACCTCACACCCAGCACCTTACACACCAGCCATCCAGTACATAGACCACACAGGTGTGCAGGACAACAGACATCTGAGCCACCCTGGTTGGCCACAGGGACATGTCCTAGCATAGACGTGTTACCCACAACACATGTGTTTATGGATGGCACACTCATGTAGCACTGTGTGAAGCAGCCAGAGTAACGTGCAAGTGTAACACCCCCAGTTTAGCCCCCAGAATTTGTCTAGGGATCCTGATGGTAACCTGGGGGGCAAACCAAAAACCTTCCAGGAGACGGTAAGGCCAGGAATTTCAAGAAAACAAGGCTTTACCTTGACTGCAGTTCTAGCAGCGTAGTGCAGATTGGAAACACTCCCACAAATTTCAGCTTACCCCTGCTGCAACTTCAGATCAGGCCAAAGAGGACGTGGCTGGAAATGACTTCTTTGGAGGAAGTAGTTAGTTAATTCAATAATCCCAGCACACATGAAGTGAAAACACAAAAAGAAATGTAATTGTTTCTCATTTTAAAAATTAATAAATAATTGAATTGAGTGCACAGCTCCATGGAGCAGGGACACAGAATAGGCATAGGGCATGAAATGAGAAGTACTAAACAGTACCAGGCTGATGCATGTGCTTAAAACAGGCCTTAATAGATTCGACCAGGTGCAGACTCCACGCAGTTAACCACAGGTGAAACAAAGCCCAGGACCTTAGATGGCACGAAAGCATGTCCACAACCAATACCTGGGGAGTGCCTTACTCCCCACCCCAAAATAACTGATACCGGGGATGCAGCCTTAAACCCATGCCATGGCTGCCCTGAAAACTAACCAGTTTGTGACCCTCTACTCCATGAGTCCAGATGCCAGACATGAACTACAACATGATCGACACAGCTCCTTCCTTCTTTTCCATTACACTTTCATTCATTCCTTTAATTGGTCTAACATGAGTCTTTCCCCAGACACGGGCACGGCAGGCCCGATAAAGTGCATCCCAGAATGCAAAACATCCAGCTCATTTCAACGGTGTGCCACACCAGGATAATGACCTCCTCGGAGGTGCCACATCCAAGGGGCCCTGCCATGGCCCTTCCACCACCACCATGACTGTGCCACAGCCATACCTTTCTTTTTGGGAGCACCAGGCCTCCTGAACCCAGTCATGATGGGCTTTCATCCAGCTGCTGTTCTTTCAGTCGTTGAGTCCCCAGGACCCCAGTCCCAAATGGTCGCCAAACTCCTGACACTCTCCTCATCTGAAAATAAAAAGGAAAACCCACTTAGCCATCAATGCTAGCACAACCAGTACATCTTGGGCCGGGGTTTGAAACCCCAGCCTGACTTGCACTACATACAACCCGCCAGCTCCTTCCTTGCAGGGAACCCTCCCTCTTTTAAACCCAGGCACAGAGCAATTCTCCCCTGGGGTCAGAACATAGGATGCCCAAAACAGGAGCTTAGACAAATGGGAGAATGCGGCATAGTACGTCAGCCCCAAAAGGGTTGCCTTACACAAGTGCAATGGTGTTGTACACGTTTGGGTGCCCTAAGCACTCTACTTCATCAGCACAACACCTGCGTGAGGTGCAGAGCCTGCTGGAGGCACTTCCACATCTCAGCAGATGCTGGCCCCACCATAGGTACAGGGTTACCACTTATACAAAGCCAGTGCAGGACAGGGGCCCTGTGAATACACAGTTGTGTCCAAATGTTTGCATGGCACTACCTGTGTACTGTGGAATAGTCATACTCTGGTCATCATTGTGTTGGTTAGATACCACCGACTATGCATCACAATGTTGATCACATATGATGAAGTACATTTAATGCTCACCAATGCCACTCCCTGCTGCTAACCCCATGCCACATAAGCCAGGCTGTATTGAGGTACAGTGGCATGACACCCAGTGCATATGACAGATGGCACTGCTGCAGGCAGATTGCCATGGGTGCTATATGATGCACACAGCATGATACAGTGGTGCACTGGTGCAACATTGGCCCATGGCTACCTCCACTAGACAGATATGCATATGTAGTCCTGACCATGTGGCACAACAGACTTGACCGACAACGATGGCCATACCAACTAGGGCTGTAAGTATTACCACCAGCTCCTTGGTGCATTGGGTTGGTGGCACGAGGGACATGCCACTGATGGTGTAATGAAACATACATAGAAATATAGAAACATAGAAGTTGACGGCAGATAAGGACCACAAGGCCCATCCAGTCTGCCCATTTCTTTTTCTACCTTATAAATGTGCCATCGGCCTTTGCTCTGTCAGTGGCCTATCTATTCATAGTCATTTGTATTGCTCCCTTATGCCTATCCCATGCCTGTTTGAAACCCTGCACTGTATTCATAGCCACCACTTCTTGTGGTAAGCCATTCCATGCATCCACCACCCTTTCTGTGAAAAAGAATTTCCTCACAGTCCCCCTTAATCGGCCCCCTCTAATCTCATGCTGTGTCCTCTTGTCCTGCTATTTTTCTTATATTTAAACATGTTAGACTCTTTCACCTTGTTAATGCCCTTAAGGTGTTTGAATGCCTCGATCTATCACCTCTCTCCTCCTTTGCTCAAGGGTATACATATTGAGCTCTGTTAATCTGTCCTCATATGTCTTCTGATGCAGTCCCTGCACCATTTTGGTGCCCTTCTCTGGACTGCCTCAATTTAGTTAATGTCCTTGTGAAGGTGTGGCCTCCAATACCTGCAGTACTCCAGATGAGGCCTAACCAGTGTCTTGTAAAGAGGGATTATTACCTCCCTCTTACGACTTGTGATACCCCTACTAATACACCCTAACATCCCCCTAGCCTTACCTACTGCTTTAGAGGTCTGCTTGGATGATTTCAGGTCATCAGTTATGATGATGCCCAAGTCTCTTTCTTCCTTTGTGACTGCTAGCAATGCATGCCAAGGTACAGCACACACACACACACACACACACACACACACACACACCAACTGCAGGGTAACTGCCCCCAACCACAACTGCATAGGTGCTGCCCAAACAGGCATGCATACAACATGGCGAGGCACACATGGACTTCTGTCTCCAACAACACATACATGCAGTATAATGCAGACATACAATTCAGAGTGTGAAACACATACTGCAGGGTAATTATGTGGTTGCATGTCCGTGGACTGGCTACACTTGGCCCCATCATAGCCTGGGGTGTGTCCTGTGGCTGGTCCTAGTGGTGCCACTGATATTCCTGGGCCCTTGGCCTGGCCCTCGCGGATTGCTGAGGTCAGTGAAATAGGACAAAGGAAGTGCGATCAATAGCATGCAGCAGAACACATTGTCAGTACAATAAACTCTAAATGTATACACGCCCATATACCGGTACTGTGCACCAGCAGTCACATGTGCATGGTGTGGATGGACAGGACCATGCTGGGCCACATCTTACCATTGTGAACAGCTATGAAACCTCACACAGTCAGTGTGCCATGGCCCTGTCGAAGCCAAAATGCTATATGCCACTGCTGTAAGTATGGGCTAGCGCAGTGTATGCCAGTCCATGTAGCGCCCCTATCCAGCAATCCTCCCCACCCCTGTCAAGCATACCCATACATGCCAGTTACAGGCCATGTACACCTCACAGTATGCAGTAGGATGCTTGGAGTAACAGGTCTAATACAACAGGAGCACAAGAAGCACACCTGTGTAACAGTAGGGGAGGACATGGTATGGCACGTGTAGCCCAACACAGTGCTCAGTCCAGGAGTTGCACACCCTGTGCAATGTAGAAGTACACCATGCATTGCCTGGCATATGCCTACTGGCACCCATGCTGCATAACACAGGTGGTGTACATGACACAGACAGTGTCCACTTCCAAGTGCAGTTGTGTATGCCTACCACTACAGCTACATGTAGAACCCATGTGACATCCTCCCTGGGAATTTACTTGTCTAGTGTACCATACCCAGTAAACAAAAACTAAATGAAATGAACTGAAATAATACACTATCCTGTTATCCACCCTGACACTGCACTCACGTCACTAGTAGCATACAGTACAACTGTGCTGTCATGGCAGGTGCGCACCTCAGGGATCCACAGCGGGTCCTGTAATGTACAGGGCAAAAGGGACATCCATTAGGACAGTGGGCCCATACCCCTGCTTATGTACAATCAGGCCATACAGCGGAGGAAGTTCCATAGGACAGAGGGGACACAACAGAGACACAACGGTCCAGTCACACACCCCTCATGCACATGACCTGGGAGGAATGCTTCCAGTTGGGGCGGGGACTTCAGCACGCTGCAGGCATGGGGTGGCACATGCACAGTGTGTGCTACACATAGACGCGTTGGGCTGGCAGCATAGCATAGAGGTTAGAGCAATGAGCTGTGAATGAACTTGGTTCATCCAGCAGACCTAAGTTTGATTCCCACAACCTCTGCCTGCATACTGTGTGATTCTGAGTAAGTCACTTAACCTCCCCAGTGCTCCTGGGTTGCCCCTGAAAACAGGCCTTGTGCCTAGTAGGCCTTATCCGGTTACCAAAGAATAAAATTAAAAAAGTACTGCACACAGGTCACCACCGAAAACATGGCTAGGTTCAGGTACTCACCTGACCTGGGCACCATGCCATGCTCCACCATCGCCCTCAGCTGCTGCAGGTGGTGATGTTCCCTTTGGGACAAGTCATTGTACTTGTGCTGGCACTTGCCACCTTTGTGGGTGAGACTGCTCCTGCGGGTGAGCCTCATACCCGCTGACCCCATCTTTCTCTTCCAAGCTGGTCATTCTTCCCTCGCAGTGTAGCTGATCTTCCGGTTAACAACCAGTTCCACCAGGTTGACCAGCTCAGCTGATGACCACCTGGAGTGCCCTTGTAGGAATGGTCTCTGATCTGCCATTGTTGCTAGGGCTCAAATTTGGCAGCAGCACCACAGCACTCACAACAGTGTCCTGGCTATATGGGTGTGGTCTTTCTGTTTGCACAATCTGTTTCACCATTAGCGCTGCGCTAAAGTAGTCTTGCACAGCACAATTCATGCTTCCATTGGTGGGGTAGACTTCAGTATGAGGCAGGCATGGGGTGGCACGTGTGCAGTGTACGCATGTATATTGTGCTCATGCCCAGCTCTACACAATACCACTGTACAAAAGCATAGCGTGCATTCCTGCGATGTATGATGATATCGTATGACATCATATCAGTGCCACATATGGGCATTTAGCTGGTGCAGTTGCAGTTCTAGTGCTAGCACTAGCTCAGTTACAATAGTGCTTAGAACAAACCTGCCATATTTAAACAGAATATGCAAATGAGGTTATTTCACATTCCAAGGGCAAAGTCCACATTAGCATGTCATTACTGGAATGTATTCACTCATTTGCATGCCTAATTCTGCCTGGAGCATATAAAAGGATTAAAGGGCACCACCTAGATTCCACAGCAGAACTGCAGGTGGCTAGAGATAAGTGTATTGTGGAATGGCTTACAAAAGGACATGGGTGATTATAGTGTAACCCCCTAGGTGACGCTAGCCCAAGGGATACTACCCCTGCCTGCTTGGCTAGTAGCAGGTTAAGGGGCCTGAGTTCTGAAGTGGGTGCCTCTACCCGGAGGTCGGGTTGGTAGTGGTCAAGCTAACTTGGGCACAGCCCTCCAGGACACTGTAACCCCCCCCATTTGCCCTCTAGTGGCCTGAACACTCTACAATAATCACTTTCACAATACCCCTGGTATACCACACAAGTACCCACACTGTTTGCACTTACCACTAGGGACGTTTCCTCTGGCTCAACCCTGGGACCCCCTGTAAAACAAGGTTATGCACAGCAAATAGCAACAGTACAGTACTTTGAGCACAAACTGGAACCACAATCAGATTACATGCAGAAAACATTAGATCTGATTTATTCAGGGGACTTGAACAAGGGAGGGGCAAAATCAGGTTAATTAGCTTAAAGGTTATATCAATTAAGAAGTTATGCATGTGCTTTGAGTCCCCCCACCACAGTCCACCTCTGGGTACCCAGGTGGAGAAGAGATGGGCTAGTCAGGACCATTGCCCAGGGCTGCAGCTGGTTGGGGCCCTGTGATGGAAAACACAACATGCACAGTACACAATATTTGTAATCCGGAGCCAGAGGGCTCAGTTCATAAAGGAAATGAAACAACAAGACAATCAGGTGACAGATTAAGCTGTTGTTGCAGGGAGTTACCCTGGTATTTACCCATGATACCCAAGACTGGACACAGGCTGGACAAAAATCGAGACTGCAGGTGGTTGATCTGGAATGCCAGGAGAAGCAGGGCCTACACGAGTCGCAGAGGTGTCGTTCCTGTTCAAGTGTGGAGCAGGGGGCTGATCCCCAGGCAGGTCTCTCGTCGATGGCTTCTCTGTGCAGTGGGTAGCCTGGCTGGGCCAGTCTGGCAAGGCCCAGGCCGCATGGAAACAAATTCAGATGCAGTCCGTTTTGGGCTGGATACAGCTTCCAGCAAGCAGAACACAGTTCACACAGTGGGGAACTAACTCACAGCCCACTAGTAGCTCATAGCACATTTGCATATATGGAATTCTACTGTACCAGGCAAAAGCACTCCCCAGTCATAATCGCAGTCTCTGTACACACCGGAGCTTTGGGGTAGCGGAACTCCTGACAGGCCAATCACATTCAGCAAAATCTTCGGTCTTCTTCAGGTTGAGCCTGACCCTCTTCAGTAGCTTACTTTAGTCACACAAACTTGGATTTAGTCCAAAATAATTCTCTTCTCTCCCTCTCAGGAGCAGCAGACAGACATGCAGGCCAAAACTTAGCCCTTTCACAGTTCTCCCATGCGAATCTACTCAGGATTGCTTTTCAAAACCACTTCAGTTCCTCTCATTTCACTTCCCAGCTCAGAACTAACTGAAAACTGCAAGCGGCCCGGTACTTCCCCAAGATCCAGAAGATTTGGTTGGCTGATTTGGCTGTCAGTCAAAGCAAGAGCTCCCCCTTCAGTTGCAGAAAAGGCACAAAAAGCTCAAACTACAGCTCCTATAGATTTTTAATTCAGACAGTTCCTGTAGTCCGGCTACATTTTAGGTCCCACCAGAACTGATTGATCCAATTTGCAGTCCAGGACCAAGATAGTGGAGACAAAACAGTCCTTGCTACAAAGAAAGCAGGTTAGACAAACTACATTATCATCATCATTCTAAATGGTTTTCAGCAAATAGTTTCATCTTTCAACAGAGCTCCATCTCAGATTACTTATGCTGCAATCAAGCAGCTCTTAAAGAGACAGTATAGAGAGGCTATACAGGCTCTGGTAATCGCATTTAAACTGCTAAAATGCAGGACACCAGCCTGGCAGTGAGCATTTAGGCAAGCTCAAGGAAGACTTTTTGGGAACCCCCATTTGTAGTGGGGTTACACCCTTCCCTACCTGGGAAAACTTGGCGTCCGCATCAAGTCTGTACCATCAAACATTGAAAATGCAACATATACAAAGACATTTATACCATTAGTATGCTATACAAATACTATCCGATTCATCAATTGGCATAACTTGTCACTTTGCTATACATTTCAATGTACTCCACTATATCATTTCCATTCTGACAATACATTATGCATATTTCACACAGGTAAATTGAGCGTGACTAAACAGAATCATGTAATAACTTCTTGTACTCTAAACAATGCAAGAGGGGGCCCTTCCCTATCAGCTAACTTGGGGCTGGATGGGGCAGGGGCACCATGGTGAGAGGACAGAACAAGTAACCTGGAATGGGCTGTCAAGCTCAATTTGGGTAGTGAGCCCTGAGAGACATAAACACCTTTGTGGACTACATTGAGAGGCAAATCCACTGGCATCCCGGAGGAATTGTAACTTGAAGCATTCCACTGGCTTGACAGCCCGGCCAGTCTTTCTGGGGTGAATAACTACAGTCTTTGTACTTTCAGCAATGGTCTTGGAGTTTCATCCTTGTGAGGGTGCCTCTGCATGAAGGGAATGTCAAGCTGGGACACTGTTAGCCCTTGCTCTGTAGTCTCTGTTTCTACAACACTTGGCTCATTTTGAAGACACTCTGGCACTGAAGGGGGGTTGTCAGCACTCTCATAGTGTTCCTCAAGTTCTGGCATGTCACCAGAAAGACTCATACCAGCAGCTTCTCCTTCAGGCAAATCATACAGTACCACAATACAGAAAGACTCAGCATCCTCAGACGTGATACTTTGCACTTCACCTTCAGGGAGCATTGGCTCCAAGGATGATGCCGGGGCGTTAGGCAGTCCAGAAGGCCCAACTTCATCCCCATAATTCAACATAGGGTTTCCACAAAACAACTGACTCAGTTCATATGAGGAGTAATAGGCATTATCACACTCACTGTCATCTGAGTTAGACTGGCAGTCACTATCATTCTGGGACTGCTGCGGGTGAAGTCTTAAATTGGCAACCACTGGGGCAGGCTGACTCTGTTTCTTTCTTGCAGCAGAGTCACTGGTCAGAGGAATCCATCTCGGAGGATTCAGCCTCAATTATAACTTGACCAATAGGTAGCAAGTGGTTACGGTGCATAGTCTTCACAGCTTTGGAGTTATTCTCTGGGTGCACTTTGTACACTGGCAAATCATCCAACTTTCCAACTATGACATGGGGAAGATGGTGCCATTGATCAGCAATTTTTTGTTTACCATGCAATCCTAAATTTCGCAACAACACACGGTTTCCAGGTCTAAGCTCTTGAGCCTTTACTTTTCTATCATGTCTCTCTTTGTTGGCTAGGTTTCTTTTGGCAGCCATTGTCTGGGCCAGTTGATAGGCATGGTTCAATTGAGCTTTCCGTTTTGTACATATTGCAGGTAATTTTCGGCTCTGACCCGTCGGAAACCCCAAACAGACATCAACAGGCAACGGGCCTCTGTCCCAAACATGAGGCAGTAGGAGAGAACCAGTAGCATTATTCTTTGTGCAATTGTGTGTGTGTGTATCAAGGGGTTAATCTGCTGGCTCCATTTATGCTTATCTTTTGGGTTGAGGATGCCTAGCATGTCTAGCAGGGTGTGGCTAAAGTGTTCTGGTTGAGAATCCACCTGCTGGTGATAAGGGGTGGTTCTTGCCTTTCGCACCCCCCATAGAGAGAGCATTTCTTTGATTAGACGACTCTCAAAGTCCCGGCCCTGATCAGAGTGAATTTGCTGGGGGGCACCATAGTGGACAAAGACATTTTCCACTAGAACCTTGGCCACGGTACATGCTTTTTGATCTTTGGTGGGAAAAGCTTGTGCATACTGTGTGAAATGGTCTGTAACCACTAACTCATTGCCAATGTTTCGCTGATCAGGCTCTAAACTCAAGAAGTCTATGCAGACTAGTTCCACTGGGGTGCTGGTAGTAATGTTGACAAGGGGGGCAGCCCTCTGAGGCAGGGCTTTTCTCTGCAGGCAGCAGCTACAAGTCCTTACATGGTGCTCAACATCGGCCCCCATCTTGGGCCAGTAGAATTGAGATCGTACTACGTCAAGGGTCCGGTCGATACTGTGGTGACCCATATGATTGTGGAAGGACCTCAGTACCAAATCTTTGAAGGCTGTGGGCAGAATCAATTGTCACTTGTCTATTTGGCCACCCCAATCTACAGTCTCTCTATACAACAACTGATTAAGCAGCTTCAACCTGGGGTCTTCTTTAAACAATAAAGCAGTTCGCAGATCAGAGGAATGCAACTTAGATGCATCTTTTCCTGCACGAAGGGCATCAAGTGCTGGCTGAATAATAGGATCTCGGGACTGAGCCCACTGAATGCTGTTATTGTCAAACTGAAGTAGTGCACTAATATCTAGAGCAGAGAAATGGCAATACGCAGCCGGTATGCAGGTGTCAGAGGGCCCAAGCAATCTACTAAGCAGATCCCATCGACCCGCCACCATTTCTCTGGAACTACCCCATCTCCAGTGAGGTTCTGAGTAGTGTTTCCAGTGGAGCAGCTAGCACCGTGCTCAGTTTTTTAGAACCCTTGGGTGAATCCCATCCAGTCACATCGTCTTGTTTTCCTCTAGGGCAATAGTTCTTAGACTTTGTCACAGTGAGCCTCCCCAAATCCATGGAAAAAATTTTGAGCCTCCCCAAAAAATTGAAATAATCTTGAGCCTCCCCAAAGAAAAATAACGTACTGTACTTTGCGCAGTACACCATGAATAAACTGAAACCCATTTGAATACTTGGATCACATTCGGTTATTTGTCTTTCACTGACGTGGAACCTTTGAAAAAGAGCTCCTGTGCTCAAAGGTGTTATCTGAATAACAAATAAATAAAATAAACAAATATTATTATTCAGCTTATTGTAACCCCCCGCCCCCACAGGCCAGCCTACTTGCTGCACTATTAATTCTTAAACCATTGTTATCCCTTGTTGTAGTACCTTCATGAGTCAGACTACTTTCTCTGTTTCCTCTCTATGTAAAATAACCTTCCTACATACTTTGCCTCTCCACCTCCTTCCTTGTTCCTAAGCAATTTCTCTGGGATTACTTTGCTATTTCCTGCTATTGCTCTTAACACTTCTATGCTCAGTCCTTGTATTTGGGCTGTTCTGCTATCAGTCTACAAATTGATCAATTACCACCAGTCATTATTAGTTTATTGTTCATATCTGTTTGCACTATTGTTCTTTGTGTATTTATTGATTGTTTTGCAGTTACCTTTTGAAATGTATTCACTCCCTACCCTTCCCCGGGTACACCTGAAACGAGCCTTCGTTCATTCACCTTCCCTTGTCACTTATTAGTAAATACATAAAATCCACTTACTATTATCCTCTTTCAATTTGCTTCATCTCTTCACACAAAATGTATAGAACTCAAAATTTAAATACAGTACTTTTTCAGACTTGCTTAAGCCTCCACTGGAACAGGTTGGGGCCTCCCCAAGGAGGCTGGCCACACCATTTGAGAACCCCTGGGGCTTCCAATCCCCCCCCCAGTCTCTCTCCTCTGAAAATGGACTTGTATCCACTCCCCTCAGTGCTTGCTGATATGTGTTGGTCTGTCCCTCTCTACTGTGAAGACTGAGCAGAAGTGCTCATTTAAAAGTTTAGCTTTTTTCTAATCTTCTTCTGCACATTCCCCCCGCCCTTTTGAGTCTCACTATCCCACACCTTGCTTTCCTTTTTTCTCTCATGTACCTGAATAAAGTCTTATCTCCTTTTTCAACCTCATTGTTGATCCTCTCCTCTCCTCTGTTTGTGCCCTAGCTGCTCTCGCCTTCCTTCCTACCTCCCTTTGTTTTTCAGATACACCTCCTTGTCCTCTTCCATCTGGGTCTCCTTGTATTTCCTAAAAGCTGTTTTTGTTTCTTTACCATTGCAACCACCTTTTTGAGAACCATAGTGGCCTCTTCCTCCTCCTACACTTGCTTACTTCCTTCCTTCAAACAGCATGTTTTTGCCTTAGCTATTTCCTCCTTGATCTTTTTCCATTTGGGACCCCCCCCCCCCAGCTATACCTCCCTTCAAGGTATTTACAGAGGCAGTCTCCCATTTCTTTAAAATCTGCCCTCCTGAAGTCCAGGACCTTGGTTATAGTGTGTTTTTTCTCTTGCCCAGACTGTATTTCAAACCGCATCATATGGTAATGGCTTGTACCCAGGGACTACCACACGTGACATCTGCAATGCTGTTCCTGTTTGTAAATACCAGGTCCAGCACTGCTTCATCTCTAGAAGGTTCCGTGAACCAGCTACCTGGGAAGTGCCCCCTGTACCGAGTCAAGGATGGCCCTGCTTCTTGTTGCAGCTGTGGCCAGAATGTTCCAGTTTACATCTAGTAGATTAAAGTCCCCCATAATCAATAGCTCCCCATTGCTTGTCTTTATGCCAATGGCCTCCCCTTAAAGTCAATAAAGACACTGTATGCGACTGAGCTACTGTGTGGTATAAAGTTCGATTGGGGAAGGACAAGCCTCCCTGTGATTTAGGCAGCTGCCAAACTGACAGCGTTACCCTAGGTCTCTTACCCTGCTATAAATATCAAGAAATTCTTTTGCCCTATAAATGAAAATATGTCTACAGAGGGGTAATCGGCATTGCTCGTGTCAGATATAATACACAAGGAAGGAAATTAATTTGTGCGCTGTTTATTCATCGTATTAGTGGGAGGGGTAAATGTGACCAGGACTCTATATCTTCATGGAAGGCCTGGGACAGGAGGTCATAATTAAGGGAGCATACCAAGTTAGCATCAGCATGGAGCAGTATGGCTAAGTATTTAAAGGAAGGCATATTCCATTTCCAATGAAAATGCTGGGAGGTTTTCTGACTAGGGAATAATGAAGTTTTACCACCTCCATCTTTGTAGTATTCAAATTGTGCCCCACCATCTCGCCAAACTGGGTGAATGCCAGAAAAAGTGGAAGCAAAAAATGTTCTGGATTTGTTAAGTAAGTAACCAAATCATCCACATACAGTGTTCAGTTTTGTTCTCTGTGTCTCAAGTATTTGCCAGTAATCTGCTGGTTCTGTCTTAGGGCTTGTACCAGGGGTTCAAAATAAAAGGCAAACATAAGAGTGATAGGGGGCACCCCGTCAAGTGCCACTTCCTAATTCAAATGTCTTTATAAGTGACATTGCAGATGAACTGGAAGGGAAGGTGTGCTTCTTTGCAAACAACACTAAAATCTTCAATAGGGTAGACACTCCAGAGGGAGTGGAAAGAACGTGCAGAGACCTGACAAAACCTGAGAAGTGGTCAAGGGCATGGCAGCTGGATGTCAGTGTGAAAAAGTGCAAAATCATACTTCTAAGGCACAGAAACCCTGAAGTGGAGTACAAAATGAGAGGAGAGGTATTGATGACGGTCACCAAATAGGAAAGGGGTTGGGGGTAATCATCTCTCATGATCTCGGGGTGGTGAGACAATGCATCAAGGCAGTGAGCAGAGCCAGTGAGATAATGGGGTGTATAGAGAGGGGTATTGCCAGCAGAAAAATGTAGGTGGTGTTACCACTGTATAGATCAAAGTTGAGAACCCACCTGGAGTACTGTGCCCGGTTCTGGAGACTACATCTCTGGAAGGACATAGACAGGGTAGAGGCTGTCCAGAGGAGGGTAAAATGGTGCAGGGGCTCCATCAGAAGCCCTAGAAGGAGAGACTAAAGGACCTGAATATGTACACTGTGGAAGAGATGAGGAAGGGGGTACATGATAGGGACCTCTAAATATCTCACAGGGGTAAGTAAGGTACAGGAGGGGAGTATTTTTCAGAGGAAAGGATGCACAAAAAGAAGGGGACATGCAATGAAGCTGGAAGGGGAAAAGTTTAGGAGAGATGTGAGGAAATATTGCTGCACTGAAAGAGTGGTAGATGCCTTGCAAAGTCTTCCAGCAGAGGTGGTGGGAGTGAAAACAGTGGTAGACTTCAAGCATGCATGGGATTGATGTAAGCCCCCAACTTTGTTGGGCTTACTGTGGGTGGCCCTGTTCCTTTTGTGGTGCCTCTGGCTGTTCTTGCACTTCAGTGCAGCCGGGCTGTCTGTGTATGCATGACTTGAGCATCTGGTTTCTTGTCCACTCCTGTGGTGATTTGGGTGCCTCACCAGTGTTCTTACCCTGTATTCTTTCAAATGGGGTCTGAACACAGGGGAAGGCCCATTGAAAACACTAAGATCATTTAGTTTAAGGCGCTAGTAGCGCCAGAAATCAGGGGGTTATTTCAATATCAATGAATGCTCATGAATATTAATGAGAGACCTCCTGCTGCCTGGGGACAGTGTTTTTGGCAGCAGCAACGGGGGGTAGTGCACAAAATGTTAAACTCCTTCAGTGTGTGAGCAGGCAGAGGGATTCTGCATCTCTGAGGGAAGATAAATGTTAACTATGTTTGTTTTGGCTGAAAGTGTATTTAAATGTAAGGACTTGGTTGGGACTGAACATCAGCAGCCATTCTTATGCTCCCTAACCCCTGATTCAGCCAATAAGAGAGCCAGAATTTACCGAAGGACTTATAAGACTGAAAATAAGTCTTTTGGGAGCAAAAACAGGGGAATTTTTAGGCGCCATTTCAAGGGACCAATAGAGCATCAAAGGAGGTTAATGAATATTAATCTTCTGGAGAGACAAGTGTATGGACCAATCAGGAGTGAGAGAGAGCTCCCAAAACCTGAGAGACTTGTTGTTCTGGGGCACTTCTTTGGGACCCCCTTCTGCGGGAGCAGGCTCCAGTACCAGGGAGAAAAATGTTGTTTGCTGCATGGAAAAGGGCCTTATCGGGTTGCCAGTGTTCGGTTCCCTCTGGCCCAAAGAAGCTTGTGAAGCCTTCAGCTGTGAGAGCTGCGAAGCCCACTTCTATTCAGCTGTGAGAGAGATGTAACTGACTGAGACCGCAGTGGGGGCAGAGCTGTGGGGACTGTGACTTTAATGGGCTAAGGTTTCGTGTTAAGAAACAAGCTTGAGAACTTTAAGGGCTGTGTGTGTTTGCTCCTCAGTCTGTCACCCACAAAGAAGGACAAGTTATACTGAGCCTTTGTTGAACTGGTTTCAAGGTCATTGGGAGCTGTTGCTCAGAAGGGAACTTTCAGCTGAGATCTGAAAGAGATTTCACTCTAGAGAAGGGAGACTGAGATATGAGAAAAGATTTCACTCCAGAGAAGGGAGCCTGAGATTTGAGAGAGATTTCACTCAGAGAGGGAGCCTGAGATTTGAAAAGATGCCACTCCGGAGGGGAGCTTGTGAGTTTTGAATCAGTGACTGGGAAGGAAGACCCCACCATTGAGAAGTAGAATTGTGAGGTTTCTGAGATTGCCCAAGAGGAATGGGACTTTTTGCAGTGCAGAGAATGCATTGAAAAGTATGGACTCCAGAGACTGTATAGGTAGATACCTAACAAACCACAGTGCTCTGCCAACTTTGAAGATGTGAGTTTAAAGGCATTTCTCCTGAATTCAGACCAAGAGCTTGTACCCGGATAGCTGGAGAATTTGTACCTGGACAAAAGCATGAGAGAAAGTGTACTGAGGCAAAGAGAAAGTTCTGGAAAGACAGAGGCAAAGAGGCCTGCTGGGGGAAGACCACCTATAAAGGCACCCCAGGGTAAAGATTGGAAAGGCTTGGCAGATGAAGACTGGCCTTCGCCATAGCTTCTACCAGTGACTTTGCATTTCAACTGCTCCTAATACCAGCAATGTACTGTGACTTCAAATATCTGCAAACCCCAATGAGAATCAACAGAACTGTAAGTACCCAGGGCTGTGGCTTTGGGAAAGTCCTTCATTAAATATTCAACTAGTTGAAATTAGAGGGGTTCACTCCTGTGCAGGACTGTTCAAGATCAAATGTTTACCCAGTTTAAAGTTTAATCATTTTGCACTGTTCACAATTATTCGGGCCCCAACGAAAGATACTCTGCTTTTTCTGCCTCTGCAGTGTGGTACCCACATTGGGTGTTTAGAGACTTTTGGGCCGCTGCCAAAAGGGAACCAGGTGCACCCATGGGTGGGAGGTGGAGACTTGTGTGGGGTAAAAGTGATGCAACTGTTATTAAATCTGTCATGCTATTATTCTCCTTTTCCCCCTCCCCAAAATAAAGTCTGTTACTGTTAATGTTATATTCTGGTACAGTGACTCATTGAAAAAAGATGGAAATTGTTATTGGTGGGGAAGGTACTGTGGGGGTGGTTATTATAGTTTCCTGGGGGGGAGGTGTTAACCTGTGATTAATTTCCAGGTATTCCCAAATCCACTACCCCAGGTGGAGGCACCAGGCACACTTATGATTTCAGTATCTCTGTACCCCTAGAACCTAGGCCGGCACCTTCAAGGTGGATCCAGCGAGGACCTGAGGGCGCCGGAAAGACAGCCAAAGGTGAGTTTCCTGAAAGAGAGCAGGCCGCTTATACTGGCACAAGAGAATCTTAGTTGGGAAATGGGAGGGCGGAGCCAGAGATCAAGGGTCTGTGGTGACAAGATAGGATAAGCAGGAAAAATGGTCAGACTGGGTGGACCAAGTGGTCCTTATTTGCCATCAGATTCTGTGTTTCTGTGTAGAGGAGACCTGTCCATTCACCTTGAGATATGCCAAGGGACTATCATAAAGAGCTTCCAGCATTCTCACATATTCTTGGGGAATACCAAAGTGCCAAGGGCCTGAAACAGAAAGAGCCATGCTGCCCAGTCGAAGGCCTTCTCTGTGCCCAGGTTAAGAAGCAAGAATGGGTTCTTCCAACCAGGCAGCATGGTGGAGGACATGGAGGGTTCACTTAATGTTATCTTGTGTTTAATGCTAATACACAAAACCTGTTTGATCTTTATTAATGAGTATGGGTAATAGAGGCTGTAACCTTTGTGCCCTCATTGTAGTAAATAATGTTGAAATCAGCCTATTAGAGGCACACTGTTTTATTCTTCCTTGGTTGGGAATGGCCAGTACAGTGGGCTGTCGCCAAGTGAGGGAGCTGCATCTCCCTGAAATATCTCCTTTCCAGCCTGTAATAATGATGCACTGAGTATATCCCAAAACCATTTATAAAACTCACCCATGTTGTCATCCAGCCCAGGGCTCTTGTTATTTTTCAGTGTTTTGATAGCCCCATGTAATTCTTCTATAGTACTCGGGGCTGTCAATGAGTGTTGCTAGGGGCACATTAGGGCAGGTAAGTGCAAAGGTGCTAAGTATTGTTCCACAGCAATATTTAGAGGGTTGATATCTGTTGCATATAACTGGGCATAATATGCATGAAAAGTCTGCACAATTTTGCCTGGTCCATTCACAGAGTATAGGTGACTGGGCATTTTACAGTATATATGCTGTTTGGCAGTAGGTAGGGAAGGATCATAGAGAAACTTTGGTTTTGTCAACCCTGTGTGGCACTATTTGCTTGTAACTGACTCTTCAGTGAATAGCAGAGCATTGTGGGAACCTGGAGGACTAGCAATAAGCTAGTATACCTCTACCCCAAAACAACATCTCTGTTAAAAGCACTGTTGCCTGGTGGTTCTCTTGCCCTTTTAAGGGCTTGTAAACCTTCAACTCATAGAATCTTGCTGAATTTAAGTAAATATTGTTATTTTACTTAGCGCGAAACTGGAAGTGAACGGACATTTACTTCCGGTTTTTAAACTTAAACCTGCCCTCTAGTGAGCGGGGCGTTTAATAGTGGCATTGCTAGTGATATAGCGAACCTATGGTGAGAGGTGGAGTAGTGCAGTGCACCAATATACTTTGATATACCATTAATATATTTGTTTTAACTGTTGCTGTATTGTGTGGTACCATTTGCTTGTAACTGACTCTTCAGTGAATAGCAGAGCACTGTGGGAACCTGGAGGACTAGCAATAGGCTAGTATACCTCCTACCCCAAAACAACATCTCTCTGTTAAAAGCACTGTTGCCTGGTGGTTTTCTTGCCCTTTTAAGGGCTTCTAAACCTTCAACTCACAGAATCTTGTTGAATTTAAGTAAATATTGTTATTTTTACTTCGTGCTGAAACCGGAAGTGAACGGACGCTTACTTCCGGTTTTTCAGCTTAAAAACCTGCCCCTCTAGTAGCGGGGAGCGTACGTGCAATGATGTAAGACGGCGCAGAAGCGTGTCTGCTGGGCACGCTGAAACTGCTGGCGATTAGACAAACTTGATAAGATCATTTTAGCATATCCTCTACTTAGTAAAGATACACCTTTAATAATGGAAAAGAACTTAGTAAGTGTATTCAATGGTTGATGTATAGTGAGGGAAAGTATGGGAGCGAGTATGTATATGCTAATTGCCATCTGATTATTACTCTTGAAGCAGAGATAGCGTTTCTGCTTAATATTAAACCAGTTTCTACTGATATTAGGGAATTGGAAAGTTACATTGATCTTATGGATGAACAGCTTCATTCTAATGAACAATTTCCCTCACATTTAGGTAGCATTTCTATGCCTCCTGATGAGGAGACAATTGTAACGACTAGTACTAGTATACCTGTTGCCTCTGCCCCCTCTTATAAGGTGGATGATTATCTGCCCTCTTCTCATGATAATGATGACTGGACCATTGTCACAAAGCCTCTTAAAAAAAGGAGAGGTGGTCAAATACACAATAGTGCCCCTATTGAAACTCATAATAGGTTTGAGCAATTGACTGTATCAAATAATGAAGTGCTACATGATTTATCCTGTGCATTGCCCTCTGTTGATAATAATGGTTTAAAAACACTTTTCAATCAGGAGTTAATGCCCATGAATATTTGTCCTAGTAAGTCTCAAGCTACCAAATCAATACCTATTAAGTTAATCACTCCAGAGTGTGTTAAACAATCACCTGTTTCTGATTCTTGTACCCCTACTGTCTCAAAACAAGTGTTAGTCCTGGGAGATTCAATCATTAAGCACATTGACAGGGCAGTATGCAATAGTGACAAGAGGTCTTGTTCTAGCTTCCGTGGGGCCAGGGTATCTGACATTACCTCCATGATGCCTAAAGTTTTACAAAATGCGGGGGAAAATCCATTGGTTATCATACATGCTGGTGTTAATGACATAAACAACACCCCACTTAATCAGTTACAACAGGACTATGTGGCATTATGTAACCTGTTACTTGATAGGGAATGCTGTGTATGTATATCTGAAATTCTACCTGTCCCGAGAGCAACATCTACCATGATGCAGAAAATCAAAGCCCTAAATGAATGGCTGAGAAAGTAGTGTTTTAAGCAGGATATACCCTGTATTACCCACTGGGAATAATTTTCAGATCGTTCTTCCTTGTTTTGCTGGGACAGTTTACATCTCAGTCGTAGGGGTAGTACACTTATGGGGAAAAGTATCACTAAAATCATAAATCATTGTTTAAACTAAAAACAATGGGGGGAGAATGGGTCTATTCCCAAGTCTCTGAATACTTACCAAAATATTATTACAACTAAATGTAAATTCCTAGCTTTGAATGCAAGATCTTTAAACCAACTCAAATTAGCAGAACTCAAAGCCAAATGTAAAACTTTAAATATAGGTGTGGTGGGAGTAACTGAAACTTGATGGGATGCATCCTCAATTTGGTCCAGAGAAATTCCAGGTTATAAGTTGTATCATAACAGCAGATTAGATAAGCAAGGCGGTAGAGTTTGTATGTACATACAAAATGATATTCCTTCTTTTGAAGTGTATTCTCCCTTTCCTTTGGAAAGTATATGGGTTAAAATCTTATTGAAGGAGCAGTCCTATATAACTATTGGTAACATCTATCGACCTCCATCTGCAAATTCAGATTACACAACTGATATGTTTAAAGAAATTACAAATTTTTCAGAATCTCAAGATACTGTAATATTTGATGACTTTAACCCCCCCTCATATTAACTAGGACTCATTTTCAGGACAGTCCTATGCCGAGAAAGGACTAATAGATGTGGTAGTTAGTACTGGATTACAACAACTTGTTACTGAACCCACTCGAGGTCCTAATATTTTGGATCTATTATTTACTAACATAGAGCAACAAATTAGCAATTTATAAATTTGGGATCCACTTGGGACCAGTGATCATTCATATATTCTTTTTGAAATTCAACAGTTTAAAACTACACAAAGGAAGTTATACTGTACAAAAATTATAATAAAGCACATTTTTCTAGAATCAATGAATACTTACAAAACATAAACTGGGAATCTAATCTTCTTAATTGTACAACACAACAAGCTTGGGACTTTTAAAACATTGTACATTATTTGAAAATACCTTTATTCCATCTAAAAGGAAATGTAATAATAAAGGAAAAATCCCCTTGGTTCAACAAGACAATTAAAAATCAGATTAAAATAAAAATTAAACTTTTAGGAAACTTAAAAATAGTTATGTTCCATTTAAAACTACTGTAGTACATAAATACAGACTAGCTGTGAAAAACTTAAAAAATCTATTAAATTGGCAAAAATAAGCTAGAATTTAAACTAGCTCACACAAAAGACTGTCACAAATCTCTTTTCTCCTATATAAATAGTAAAAAGGTGTATCAAGGACCATTGGTCCCATTATAACAATGGCTCTTCTCGATCTGATAGAGAACCTTGAATCTCTTTAATAAGTACTTTTGTTCTTCTCTCAAAAATCACCTATTAGTACATTTAAAGTTCACCACATAGATTATCATAGGTTCTATCCAACTGACATTAAACAGGCTATCAAAAACTAAAAAGAAATACTAGTCCGGGCCAGACGGTATTCATCCATGGTTTCTGATTGAAACCTCTATAAATATTTCTATACCTTTGTCAATTATCTTCAACAAATCCTTACAAGAAAGCATTGTACCAAATGATTGGCATTCAGCAATAGTTACTCCCATATTTAAAAAAGGCAATAGAGGTTCTTTGCAAAATTATCATCCAATTAGCCTGACCTCAGTGGCTGGTAAATTAATGGAATGAGTAATGAAGTCTCTAATAGATCAAGATTGTAAAAAATTAGGAATTTATGATTCAAATCAGCATGGATTTACTCCCAGGTATTCCTGCACCACCAATCTGATATCTTTTTACAATAATATAAGTACTCTACTAGATGTGGGTATCCCTAGTGATGTAATTCTTTTGGACTTTAATAGAGCTTTCGATAAAGTCTCACATGAAAAACTCATTACTAAAATGCACAATAGGGTTTGTCACCTGATATTGTCAACTGGACTTTAAACTGGTTGACAAATTGTTCTCAAAGAGTCAGAATTAATGATATTTTGTCTGATTCGGGTAGTGTGACAAGTGGTGTACCACAGGGGTCGATCTTGGGACCAACATTGTTTAATCCCGTTATCAGTGATTTACAAACAGGGCCAAATAACTTCATGGTTAAATTTGCAGACGATACTAAATTGGGGGCAAGGTTAATATTCAAGAAAATATTTCTGCATTAAAGAAGGATTTGGAAAAATTAACACTTTGGGCAAATGAAAATCAAATATGCAGTTTAATCAAGACAAATGTTTAGTAGTGCATTTCGGTGTAAATAATCCAAAAACGATATATCATATAAATGGACTACCACTTCACTCATCAAATTGTGAAAAAGATTTAGGGATATATGTTAATAATAAACTTACATCAAATGATCACTGTGTTAGAACTGCTTGCATGACCAACAGACTTTTGAGGCAAATAAAACACACTTTTGTTAATCACATTGAACAGTGCCTTATTCCATTGTATAGGGCATACATTAGACCGTATCTAGACTATGCCTCCCCTTTCTGGAATGCAAACCAAAAAAAAGACATAGCAATTCTTGAATAGGTTCAAAGGAGAGTAACTAGAATGATTCCAAGAGTAACAAACTTGGATTATCAGAACAGATTAAAAGCTACTGGTCTCTTCTCTCTTCAAACTAGAAGATTAAGAGGTGACATGCTTATGGTTTTTAATTTAATAAATTCACCAGATCTAATGGAAAAATGTGATCTAACACTCTCCAAAAGGAGACCTGTTCCGAGACTGCATAAGAAACAGGTTGAAGTAAAAACTTACAAAACCAGCAAAAGGGGAAACCTTTTTCCAATAACAGCATCCATTGTATGGAACACCTTGCCACAAGAATTGGTAGAGGCAACTAGTGCCACTGTCTTTAAAAACAAATTAGATGTTTGGTTGAGGGATAATAGATAAATAATGTCCCACATAGTGTGGGGAACAGTCTCGATGGGCTCTGGACTTCTTCTGTTTTTTCATACCAAGTAATACCAAGTAATAGCCTGCTGAGATATGTTCTTCCTGAGGTAGAAGGCCAGTCTCTTAGTTGACCTGGCCTCCCCTCATAATACTTTTGTTGCAAGAAAAGCAAAGGTGTTTATGTTTTAAGGGTAAGGATCTCCTGAATTTTCTGTCTCACCACTGACAGCTGGGTGGCTACTGTGTCATCCCACAAGAGACACTTGATCCCCTGCATGTGAAGCTGTTGTAAGTCATTCACTTTATTTTGTAGGAGTGTAACTGTTCTTCAAAATTTTCACCTAGAGCTGAGCCAGGAGTCTGACTTGACTCTACAAGCCAAAATATGAGCCGTGCCCTGGCTACTGCAGGGTGTTCTCTACATGGGAGGTAAACATTTCTGACACTACACTAACTACTCAGGGTGACAAAAATGCTTACTTTGACCATAACTGGCTTGGGTTGACCATGACTCTCAGTTGCTTATAGAGGTCAAGCCAAGTTGAGCCAGGCACTAAGCTCAAGCCAGGCTCAAGCTTGCTCTGGCTTGCATACTTCTATTTTCAAGTGTTCTTTTCAAATGTGAGGTGTAACTAAAAAGATCTCCTCAGAGTATCACCTTAAGTGTATCACACAAAATTGTTGGCGTGACCCACTCTGTGTCATTCTCTCTAAGGATTTGATCAATCTTAGCTTGGATTTTCTCTTTAAAATTGTTAATGTTCAGTAAGAAATCATTAAACTTACTCAGTGACATATGTCTCTTTTTTCCAAAGGCAAGTTCTACTCAGAGGAGAGCATGGTCCGACTAACTGTATAGGAAGGATGGTGTATGTTACAGATCTGTGAACATGTTCCATCCAGTGTGACATTAATACTGAATCTATTCTGGTGTCTATACCATGGGGGGGGCAAATGTATGTATAGTTTGTTGGTCGAGTGAAGATGGCACCATGTGTCAGTCCAACCAACCTCTCTAAACAAGGACCAGCTGGCATTCCGAAATGGGGTACCTCTAGGTGGGCTGGGGTTAGTGGTGTCTCTGCTATCTAATGTCATATTAACCCCCTTCCCTAAGATTAAGATGCCTGCTTGAAAGTTTACATTTTTCTGTAGAGTTGGCATACAACATTTGCAATAGAACCAGGTGAAATATACAAACTGACCAGCATAAGAGCTTGACCAAAAACAGCCCTGCGAGTCAGTCGATGTAGCAAGGATTTAGAAGGAGTAGTATGTGGCAGCAACACTGCCATTCCCTGTCTCTTTCCTTTCAGAAAGGGGGAGGCTACAACTTGTGCATAACCAAATTTAATCGATTTGTCATGTTGCTCTTCAGAGAGTGGATTTCCCGGAGCAGCACAAAGGCAGGTTTTTGCCTGCAGATAGCTGCCAACGTGTTTGACCTTTTAATGGACCATTCCTGCTGTTAGGGGATTTTACTCTCCTTGATACGAGCTGGGAGATTCCAGTAGCTATATCAGCTGAGTAGGGAGATACGGGAATCCCTGCAAGAAGCACTCCTATAGTAACTGGTAAGGAAACCCACTAGGGGTGAGGCAACACTAGACTTAATACTGACAAATGGGAACAGTGTGACTGAGATATCACTGGGGGACAATCTGGGGCAAGAGACCACAGAGCCATTAGATTTAGGATCAGGATGGAGAAGAAAGTGAGTCGAACCACCACAAGGGTAATGGACTGCCGGAGGGTGAATTTCCAAATAATGAGAGAGATTTTTAGGGTCAATATGGAAGACAGGAAAAAGCTAGTGAACGTGGAAGAACTGCAGGGGGCAATTAAGGGAAGACTTGTGAAGGCCACTAAACAGTGTATTAGAAAGGTAGGAATGAGAAAACGGGAAGGAGGCTGCTTTGGTATTCTGGAAAGGGCAATAGGGGAGAAAAAAGAGCTTTCAAGACATATAAAAGAACACAAGGAAAAGATGACAAGGAGGTGTATATGGGAAAAGTTAAGGGTGACAGGGCAGATAATCAGGAGGATGAAGGCAGATACATAGGAGAAGATAGCAAAAGAGGCCAAAAGGGGAGATAAAAAGTTCTTCAGGTACATCAGTGAGAGAAGGAAAAACAAGCAGGGTATAATGAGACTTAAAGGGGAGGGGGAGATCTCATAGAGAGAGACTCAGAAAAAGCTGACTTCCTAAACAAATGTTTTTGCTCGGTGTTTACAGTTGAAAAGGAAGGACATGGACCTGTATTGAAGGTGAGAGGTAAGGAGGGTATTGAGGTGGACAATAGTCTGCTCAATGAGAACAGGGTATTAGAGGAATTGGGGACGTTAAGGGTGGACAAGGCAATGGATCTGGATGCCCTGCATCCCAGGGTGCTCTGAGAGCTTAGGGAAGAGCTGGCAGAACCTCTAATGAGGCTGTTCAACCTATCTTTGGGCGGCGGGGCGGCAGGTGGGTGGGATGCTGCCGTCACCGGGGAGCAGGGTGGAGGGCCGGGTGGGTGGGGTGGGGTAACCTAGACACCAGGGAGATGTTAGGGGGTTGTTTCATTGACATTCTGCCCGCGATCGGGTATTACGGGTCCACTGACCACCAGGGAGATATTCGGCTGGGGGCTTTTACATTCTGCCCGTGATCGGCACTGGCGGGTTGTTTCACTGCCTGCCCACGACCGGGCACTGGGGGTTGTCTTGATACATACCGCCCGGATCGGGCATCGGAGCTGTTTGGGGAGGTGTCTCGATATATACTGCCCGCGATCGGGCATCGGGAGCTGTTTGGGGGTGTCTGATACATACTGCCCGCGATCGGACTGGTGGGGGCACAGGACTGAGTTGGGGCCAGCCACGGGTGGCAGCTGCTGTGTTGCGCCTGCAATACAGCAGCTCACCTGTGGGTGGCCTCAACTTGATCCTTTTTTGGCTCAGAGTTGTGCAGGCGCAGGTTGGGGCTGCTCGCACAACTCTGTACAGCCCGACTGAATATCGGGTTGTGCAGTTTATGCATGGTTCTTCCCCCTCATGTTGAGCATGCATTCATTTGCATTGCGCTGTTGCTCAGCCTGTTTTCAGTGGCACAACTGCCTCCTGCTGAATATCGCAGAATGGCGCAATGTAGGACTTGCACATGCGCAACCCTGTTGCGCATGGAGCAACCCTTTTGAATATCTGGGCCTATGAGTCTTTCCTTCAGCAAACTTAAACCTGATTTACCAGCTGCAGTAACAACTATTACTGCTAATACTTCTGTGCATCAGGACTCGTCGGCTCTTTAAAAAAGAACTGCACTTAAACCGCAAGCCAGCACTACCTGGATGTGTGGTAATTTTTTCAAGACCTGCTTCTCGTTCTCTCATTGTTCCACATCCATTGGTCCATCCATAAATTCAGCAGCTGTTTCTGACTGACCCACTGGCATGTCTGTAAATTTAATGGCTGTTTCTGACTGACCCATTGGCATGTCTGTAAATTCAGTGGCTGCTTCTGATTGACCCACTGGCATGTCCATAAATTTACTGTTTGTTTCTGATTGACCCTGGCAAAATTACACTCTCAGAGGACCATGAACATCCCTCTTCTGCCTGGCTGCAGGAAGGGAGGGCACCAAAAAGGTGCCAAAAGCAGTCACTCATTGCAGAAAAAAATACATTTCCCCTCAGGATGAACAGTGTTAGTCTTTCAATCTCAATAACTCTCTCTGTCTCTCTCTCTCTCTCTCTCTCTCTCTCTCCCTCCCTCCCTGATTTCACTTCCAGGAAAGGTCTTCTCCTCCACAGGGATTTACCCTCAGGGGCTGTTTATCAAGGGCAGTTACCACAGTTCCCAAGAAACTTGATTAGGTTTACTCTCTGGAAACAGGAACTCTAGAGGGATCCCAGGTAGGCAGCTCCCTCCAACAGAACAAGAATGCACTGCCATAAAACTGGGTGCTGTTGAAAGAACAATTATACCAGAACAAATAAAGCAACTATTTGTCAATGCTAAATGTTTGTTTGCATGTTGTGCCAGGTAGGTTTTGGTTGTGTTGTACAGTATGATGAAGGCAGAGTAGTATTGTAGTAAGAGAGAGCTTGCAATTGAGTCATTGAGTTGTAATGTTTGTCTTATGTGCTTTAATTTCTGAAGCAGCACACAGGATTTTGAAGGTGTTAGAAGTTCTAGTCTCATGCCATGGGTGTTATGTAAAAATTGAATAGACTGGCACAGTGCTGTGGTATTTACCATTACAAATATGTGATAACGTCATCCTACTACATCCAAAGTATGAATGTAGCATGTACATTGAACAGGTAAGCTCAAGGGAGGAGATTTTGAGCTGGCTGTATAGCCTAGAGGTTAGAGTAATGCACTGTGAATGAGCTTGGTACATCCAACAGACCTGGGTTTGAGTCCCACAACCTCCACTTGCATACTGTGTGACTCTAAGCAAGTCACTTTACCACCCAGTACTCCCAGGTCGCCCCTGAAAACAGGCACGTGGGCCTTACCCGGTTACCAAAGAATAAAAATTAAATAAAAAATAAAATGTTTTAGAAACTGCAAGTGGTTGTCATGTTTAATGACATAAGTAATTAATTACAAAAGTAGGCCATGACAATCACAGCAACCCCCTTGTGAGGGAAGGCTCCCTGTCCCATTACAAAATGTAATCTGGTCACTTGTTTGACAGAACGCTACACAATACCTTCCCAGTCTTGAAGCAGTGGCCCTCATCCTCATTCTGCCCAGCTGGCTCCCTAAGCTCGTCCCCGAACTCGCGTCATTGGCACAGGAACACAACACTACCTGCTGGGACAATGGCTAGCCATGCACATAATCTTCCTTCATAACTTTTTTTGACATTTTGACCTAAAATGCTTAACATAGTCTTTTTTTTTGCAGTTAATCTTTTTATTGGGATCCCCCTTCTCAACATGACAGCTATCATCTCTAAAATACTGACTGAAACGTCATTTCACGTCACAAGTGCAAAAACACGTTTTAGGCAGGATTTGAAAAACCACACCTGTCACATTCATGAGGAAGTGTGGAAAAATGACTACATTGAAAATGTGGGGTCAAAATATTGAAAATGACTGAAGTTGTGCATGAATGAGGCGAAATGTCAATGTACCATCGTAGGTTTGGTGTTTTTAAGACTTTGACCCCATGTTTTCAGCCTAGTCTTTTTATGACCCCACTTCGGGAATCTGGTAGATGAAATGTTTCAGATCCTGCCCAAAAGGTGATTTTATGGAGTAATTGTGAATTGCCTTTTTGGCCAGCTTTGAAAAGTCTCACCTACCTTGTTTATGAGGTCGGATCCCAAAAAGGCCATATTGAAAGCCTAGTGGAAAAAATATTGAAAAATAGCAAAATTATGCATGAACATTGAAATATTTTAACATCCACTCATAACTTGGTCATTTTACCGTATGTGTTCACCAGTTTTTCAACATAGTATTCTTATGACCCCACCTCATGAACTCAGTAAGTGAAAATGATCACAACCCACCCAAAAGGTGATTCCATGGAGTGACTGCAAAATCACTTTTGAGGCCAGATTTAAAAAATATCTCCTACCTTGTTCATGAGGTGGGGTGGTCCAAAAAAGTCTATGTTGAAAATTTGATGAAAAATACTATAAGTGACAAAGTTATGAATAAAAATTCAAACCCCATTGAAAATACACTGACCACACTTGTTTCTTCAGTTCCCAGCTGGGGTTGAAGGAGAAGGATGTGTTTCATAGCAGAGTGATGAAACATAGAAACATAGAAGTTGATGGCAGAAGGATACCACCAGGTCCATCTAGTCTGCCCATTGTCTTTTAGCCTAGTCTTCTAACTGCCCTTGGGTTTGAGGGCTCCCTTGTGTAACCCCTAGATGGCGCTATCCCAGGGGCTACTACCCCTGCCTGATTTGCCACTAACAGGTTGAGGGGCCTGGATCCAATGGCGGGTGCCTCCACCCAGAGGTCAGGGTTTGCAATAGTTAAACTAACTTGGTCACAGCCCTCTGGGACACTGCAACCCCCCTTTCTTCCCACTAGTGGCCCACACAATATATCAGAATTACCTTCACAGTATACACTTACCCCAGGTCTGGTTCCGGCACTGGGACCTCCTGTGAAATGAGATACAGTGCAACAATCACAGTACAGTACTTTAACATAGACAAATACCTCAGGCAGTATAACTTTGCTGAAACAAGCAGCTCTGATTTATTTAGGGGATATAACAAGGACAGGGGAAATCAGGTTAATTAGCTTATCACTCTAATAATCTACCTATGGCTCTGTGCACAGGCCTATCCCTATCAGTTACTGTCCCTGGGTACCCAAGCCCTAGTGGCTAGTCCAAACCGTGGCAGCTGGTGAGGGACCTTTCACACAGAAAGGAGGAATTAAACAGTCAGCAGTACAGTAATTCCATTTGGATTTAATGTGGCAATTCAACAGGGAGCGACCCTGAATTAGTACTCACGACCTCCAAATAAGATAGGGTCCTTCAATGTCAGCAGGGCTCACTTGAGGTACACAAACCTCTTCACACATCCATATAAAAAAAGCACTATACCAGGCAGGCTGCATCTGTATCCCGATCGCAATTACTGCACAATACCCGGAGAACACACAGCAGATTCAGTTCCTGACAGACCGAGTGCAATTTTCAGCAATTCCTCCAGTCTTCTACAGGGTGAGCCTGGTTTCTACTTCAGAGATCCTTTGATTCTTTTCACAGGATGGATTCAGTCCTAACAAGCTGTTACACAAGCTGCAGACCGGAACTCTGGGCCTTACACGTTTTTGACTAAAACTGCACACTGAAAAGCACAGGGCTCCTTCCTTCTTCACTGCCAAAGCTCAACTGAAACTCCAACCGACAAAACCGGGCACTTCCTTTGAGTTCCTCCCAGTTCTTGACTGGATTGGCTGTCACTCACAATAGACTGCTGCTGTTGGTCCAAAAGGCACTGAAGTCCAAACTACATCTCCCAGAGTCACTGCCCATACAATCCTCTTGTGGCTGGCCCAGATTATGAGTCCAAGCTCTGATTCATCCAAGGCACCATTTTAGAGCTAGCTTACCCACACTGATTGGTCCAGTTCAGCAGTTCAAAACTAGAATGGGAACTAGCAGACACAGTTCTGACTGCAAAGAAAGCAGGTTAGACAAACTGTAATTTCATTATTACTCTAAATAATTTCTGGCAAACAGTTACATCTTTCAGATAGGTTCCTTTGCACTCCTAGTGACTGCAAAATGAAGTGAATTGCAGCAGCTCGAGTGGTACTCAGAGAAGCACACAGTCCCCCATACAACTAATTATGTCTGCAAGCAGACAGCTCTTAAAGAGACAGTACCAGAGGCTCTAAAACACTCACTGATAAATGGCTTAAATGCCAAACACCATTCAGGCTTGGAGCATTCAAGCAAGCTCCTGGAAGTCTTTTGGGAACCCCCATTTGCAGGAGGGTTACACCCTTCCTGGCCTGGGAAAGCTTGACATCCGCGTCAAGCAAGTACCCCCATAAGTTTCAACTGCAACCATATACATTTGCATTAGGCTCGCACATGTAATCATCAGTCAATATATCATTTTACCAAGAACACATTTCTGAAACATTGCAGTACGTCACTCTTTACACAGTATTACATACACAGTGTACCATAACTCAAGTTATTACCTCTTGTACATGAAACCTGAAGAGAGGGGGCCCTTCCCTATCAGTTACCTTGGGGCTGGATGGGGCAAGGCACCATACTTAGAGGGCAACACAAGTAACTTGAGTTAGCACTGATGCTCAGTTTGGGCAATGAGCTCGGGACACATACACTCCTTTATGGACAACATTGAGAGGCAAGTCCACAGGCCTCCCAAGTGAATCATAACTGAGGTGCACCACAGGCTTTACAGCTCGACCAGTCTTTCTAGGGGAACTGTTATAGTCTCTGCACTCTGAGCCTCATTTTCAGCATTGTCCTCACTTGTCAGGAGGTCTCCATGGGGGTAGAGAGGCTAGAACTTGGGGCACTTTCAGCTCCAGGAGTTACAGTTTCTGAGTCCACAACATTTGGCTCGCATGGAGAGCTGGACACTGGCAGTAGACTGTCAGGGCACTCAAAATACTCTTCTTGTTCGGGTGTATCACCAGTCTGCCCCAATCTATCATTTTCCTCCCCTGAAAGCTCAAACAGTTCAACCATGCACAATGATTCCATTTCATCTGATCTGATGCTTTGCACTTCACTTTCTGGGAGCATTGGCTCCAGGGATGAAGCTGGGGGCTTAGACAGTCCAGAAGGCCCAGCTTCATCTCCAGTATTGACTAGGGGATTGCCCCGAAACAATTGACTCAGTTCGTAAGAAGGATAGTATTCAAAGTCACTCTCACTTTCTTCCGATATGGACTGACAGTCATGCTCAACTGGGACTTGTGGAGGGGAACACTTTAACTTTGCTTCTGTAGGTGCAGACTTTCTTGATCTTTTCTTAGCAGCAGCTCTAGTCACTGGTCCAGAGGGGGCATCTTCTAGGGGCTCAGACTCAATTAAGATTTGTCCAATGGGCAGTAAATGATTTCTATGCATTGTTTTTACATCTTTTGAATTATTCTCAGGCCTTACTTTGTACACTGGCAGATCATCTAGTTTGCCCACTACAATGTGAGGGAGATGGTGCCATCTGTCAGCAATCTTGTGCTTGCCATGCAGTCCCAGATTTCTTAGCAATACCCGATCTCCCTCCTGGAGTTCCTGTGCTTTCACCTTTTATCATACCTTTCTTTGTTGGCCAGATTTCTTTTGGCAGCCATGGTTTGAGCCAGTTGGTATGCATGAGTTAGCTGGGCCTTTAACTTTGCACATACTGTAAATAGTTGTCAGCTTGAACCCCATCAGGAGAGACCCCAAAACACACATCTACTGGTAGTTGAGCTTCTCTTCCAAACATCAGGTGGTAGGGGAGAATCCAGTGGCATCACTTTTGGTGCAGTTATAAGCATGTACCAGGGTGCTAATTTGTTGGCTCCATCTAGGCTTGTCCTTTGGGTGCAGGGTGCCTAGCATATCTAGCAAAGCGTGTTGAAACGTTCAGGCTGTGGGTCCCCTGGGGTGGTAAGGAGTGGTTCTGGACTTCGAGACCCCACACAGAGAAATCTCTTTGATCAGATGACTCTCAAAGTCTCTCCTTGATCAGAATGGATTCTTTGTGGAGCCCCATAGTGAACAAAAAGTTTTCTACAAGTACTTTGGCCACAGTGGATGCTTTCTGGTCTTTGGTGGGGAAAGCTTGGGCATATCTCGTGGAAATGGTCATGACCACCAGCAATTACACTGATATTTCTTTGATCTGACTCCAAACTCAGAAAATCAATACAGACCAGCTCCATGGGTGCACTGGTGGTGATGTTAACAAGGGGCAGCCCTCTGGGGCAAAGCTTTCTCTGTAAGCAGCGACTACAAGTTCGAATGTGTTGCTCCACATCAGCCCCATCTTAGGCCAATAGAATCTGGATCTCACCAAGTCAAGTATTCTGTCTATACCAAGGTGCCCCATGTGGTTGTGCAAGGACCTCAGTACTGAGTCTCAAAGGCAGTGGGCAGCACTAGTTGTTGTTTGTCTACTTGTCCCTCTGTCTACTGTTTCTCTGTATAACAGTTTATTGATCAGTTTCAACTTAGGACCTTCTTTGTATAACAGTGCAGTTCTCAAATCAGTGGAGCGTAATTTGGACACATCTTTTCCTGCATAGAGGGCTTCTAAAGCTGCTTTGATCATGGGATCCCGGATTGAGCCGCCGAATACTGTCACTTGTCCAGCTGAGGCAGTGCACCAATGTCATTGCAGAAAAGTGGCAATAAGCAGCAGGTATGCAATTCTCAGAGGCTCCTAAGCAATCCACCATGCAGTCCATCGTCTGTGGACATTTGTTCCTCCTGTCAAACTTCCGCAGAGTGCCCGAATGTCAGGTTCTGCCAATCGGACCCAATCATTCTGGGGAACAGGCCTCCGGAGAGAGCATCAGCATCTATGTGGTTCAGACCTGCTCGGTATTCGAGAGCATAGTCATATGTAGATAATGCAGAAAGCCACCTATGGCCAGTGGCATCCAACTTAGCTGAGGTCTGCACATAGGTCAAAGGATTATTGTCAGTTTTACTAGTATTTTAGCCCCATACAAGTACTCATGGAATTGGTCAACAATAGCCCACTTCAAAGCTAGGAACTCTAACTTATGTACAGGATAGTTCTTTTCGGATGGGGTCAGGCTTCTACTGGCAAAGGCCACTGGTCTCAGGCCATTCTCGTGCTCTTGGTACAACACAGCCCCAACCCTTGCAAGCTAGCATCAGTGTGCAGGACGTAAGGTTTTCTTGGATCGGCATAGGCCAGCACTGGAGCATGGGTAAGTTGATATATGATCTCATGAAAAGCAGTCTCACAATCAGGAGTCCAGCGGCCCCAAATACTTCACTCAGATGAAAATACACTCTTTCAGTCTTGAGGGACGGACTTTTGGTATTTTTGTGGGTTGGGGATACCCTTGAGTAATGTTAAGTAAAGGCGGATCACTCTTGAATAGTCCTTGATGAAGCGCCGATAATAACCACAGAATCCCAGGAATCTTTGCAGTTCTTTTAGATTTTTGGGCTGTGGCCAGGTGGTCAAGCCTCAACTTTACTTGGGTCGGTCTCTATTCCTGGTGGATACTATGTGTCCCACATACTTTACTGATGTTTGAAAAGAATTGACATTATCAATGGACAGTTTAAGGCCAAAGTCCTCCAGTCAGTCCATACCTTAAATAATCTGCTCTCATGTTCCTCCAGTGAGCTGCCAAACACAATAACATCATCTAGGTATACCAGGCATTCTAGTAAGTTCATGTCCCCACTGCACGCTCCATCAATCGCTGGAAAGTGGCTGGGGCACCTGAAATCCTTGAGACATCCTCATGAATTCATAGAAAGACAACGGACAGATAAAGGCGTCTTCTCCACGGTCCTCTGGGGCCATCGGGATCTGGTAGTACCCACATGGAGATCCAGCACAGAGAACCACTTGCTCCCGCTTAGGCAGTCCAAAGTATCCTGAATGCGGGGCATTGTGTACTGATCAGGGATAGTCCGTCGTTTAAGGTGCGATAATCCACACATCACCTACTGTTCCATTCTTTTCCTCACTACCACAATGGGGAAGCATAAGGGCTTCTGGATTCTTGTATTACACCAGCAGCTAAACATCTCTTGCAGATGCCATCTCACATCATCTATGTCAGCAGGTGCCAGGCGTCGAGACCTCTCACGAAATGGTCTTCGTCATGCAGCCGATATTGTGCTCAGCTCCTTCTCACATCCTACATCCCATTCCTTTAAAGAAAACACCTGGTCTCTCTGGGCAAGCTTCTCACTGATCCTCACTTTCCATTCAGCTGGCAGCGGGGAGTCGCCGAAATCAAACAAGTCAGGCATTACTCTATCATTCTTCCTTGAACTCTTGCTGCTGGGTAGCACTGCAGTGTCTGCACAATGCACATTAGCCAGGATGCAACCTCTGTTTACTGAATGTCTCTTTCAGACACATTATGAACTTGGACCATTACCCTTCTGGCATAAGCATGGGCTCTAGCGGCCAAATACTAGGCTTGACCAGCAGTCCCTCTGGCAATTTTCCATCGCCTGGTGCATCAACATTAATATTTTATTTTAACATCCTTTCGATACGGACCTCTCCTGTAAGGTACACTGGGCATTTGGCCAGGATCAGAGACTCAGGATCCTTCTTCCATACAATTCCGACCGTTCCTCTGGTTCTGTTTTCAGCATCTCTCTGTGCCTCATAGGCCTTCTTAATTAAAGCCGGAACTCTTAAAGCTCTACTAGTCTTTGACCCCTGTTTTCATAACACAACTGTGCCAGCCTTCCGAACATATGAGCATTTGTTCCAATCAACAAAGGACACCATCATACAGTCCAGTGGGGGACACACTAAGGCTAGGGTCTCTACTTGTTCGGCCACTCCAGCCACGGAGGTGGGAAAGACAGCCAAATTCGGATATACCGGAATAGGGGTAGACCTTCTCACTTAACCCCATACATGCAGTCCTTCTAATGGTTGAAGGGTACGTCTGACAAATGCTTCTGATACCAATCCTGGAACATAATTGTCACTTGGGAGCCACTGTCAATACAGCTCTTGTAGACACCCATTCACCCTTTACAGTGGTCTCCATGGAGGGACCCACTATTCTGGACCAGTCTGAGAGGCGGTAGTGGGGGTCTGGGCAACTGACCTTGCCACAAAGGACGTGAATTAGCATTTTGGTGCCCTCACTGGGATCATTTTGTGCACCTCTTAACCACTGATTTCTTCTCCGAAGCTCTCCTTGTAGCCTATATGCAACTTTGTCAGTGTCTTTTTGGGACTGGCATTCCTTTTCATGTGCCCATCTTTCCCACAATTATAGCAAAACATACTTTCTGGAGTTTGAGCTGGCGAGGTGCCACACTGGGAGCCAGGCGGGTATTACTAACTGGAAACCTGGGTGCCATCTCTGTCTGCGGCGTGATAAGCATTTGGAGACATCTCGTCAGTTTCTCCACTTCCATGGTCAAGGAATTGAGTTTGGAGCTGTTATCAGCAGGAGATACATGGGTGGGTACCCCCACCCCATAGCAAATGCAGTGGGATATAGGTCAGGGCCCGTACTTGCAGGCGTGGCCTTCATAAAGGGACTGTTTTGAATTCCTGGATCTCTCTCAACAGTTGCCCCCATTGTGGCATATCTTTTTCCTTGTCAGGCACTCATTGACTGTCAACCTCTGCCCTGAACTTCACTTGATGGGTCACCCTCAGTCACTCGGTCGTAGCCACAGCTGTTGGTGCAGGTACCTCCCGAGGTCGCCTTTCTCAACTCCTCGAATTTCTCTCATTAACTCATCATGGGAGGGTGGGGATTCCAGTCGATTTGCCAGGCGTAACTGAAGCAACAGCAGTTCTGAGAAGGGGCAGACTTAAGAATTCTGTCCAGTCTGGTTCGGTCCAGTTCAATCGCTGGCAAACTACCCTTTCTGAGGCATTCTTGCAACAATTTTTCCAGCCAGAGACATACACAGACAACAACTCCCTTGGTTCTGTTGTGCATTTCTTACTCTCCACCATAGGTCCTCATCAGAATCTGGGCTCCCATACACATTCTCAAGGCCTCAGATAGGCCTGTGCAGTCGCTTCAGGGTTACTGGCCCGTTTAGCACGGATGGTAGCCAGGGCAGGACCTCGAGGCTCTCACTAACCCTCTTTAAGCTTTTGCCTTCGAGCATTGCATTCTAGCACTTGAGGGGCAACATAGTCTATCAGGTCTCCCAGTCATCCTCCCTTGGGGGAGTGGGAGGGTCAGAGAAGATCCTCAACCTCGGTGAGTCGTGACTAATGGCAGGTGCAGAAATAGAGTCTGCATTGGTTTCAGCCACCATTACGGGCACTGGAGCAGGAGAGGGTGTTGGGGAGGAACACCCCAGGTGGCAAGAATAGTTTCTTCAAGTCCTCCACAGTTTCCCTCTCCCAGCAACCATTCAGCAAATTTCTTCTCAAAAGTTTCAGATAGTGGTGGGGCTGATTACCCCGGGTCTTTACTGTCCTTAGTTATCACTCTCCAAGCAGTGAGGCTCCCTCTGGGGTAATGGTCTGTGGCACTTTGGAGCTATCTATGGGATCCTTAAACTCTACTAGGGCCAGGGAAAGTGTGGGTGAGCAGATTAGCATGCCGACCCACCACCACAGGGTTTGTAAACCTTCCACCTTGGAAAGTACTCCTGCACAGTGTCCGTATTGATACCCAGGGGATGTCCAGGATAACATAGCATTTTGGGGTCGATCTCCTCCCAGTACACCACTCCACCAGCCGGTGCACAGCCACTTCTGTCGGGGTACCCATTTTTTTCTTAACAGTGGTTCAGTAAATATGGCCACTAGAGGACACACAATCCAGCGGTGAGCCTCCAAGATGTAACCCTAGATGGCACTATCCCAGGGCTACTACCCCCGCCTGATTTGCCACTAACAGGTTGAGGGCCTGGATCCAATGGCGGGTGCCTCCACCCAGAGGTCAGGGGTTTGCAATAGTTAAACTAACTTGGTCACAGCCCTCTGGGACACTGCACCCCCTTTCTTCCCACTAGTGGCCCACACAATATATCAGAATTACCTTCACAGTATACACTTACCTCCAGGTCTGGTTCGGCACTGGGACCTCCTGTGAAATGAGATACAGTGCAACAATCACAGTAAAGTACTTTAACATAGACAAATACCTCAGGCAGTATAACTTTGCTGAAACAAGCAGCTCCTGATTTATTTAGGGGATATAACAAGGACAGGAAATCAGGTTAATTAGCTTATCACTCTAATAATTTACCTGTGGCTCTGTGCAGGCCTATCCCTATCAGTTACTGTCCCTGGGTACCCAAGCCTAGTGGCTGAAGTCCAAACCGTGGCAGCTGGTGGGGCCCTTTCACACACAGAGAAAGGAGGAATTAAACAGTCAGCAGTACAGTAATTCCATTTGGATTTAATGTGGCAATTCAACGAGGAGAGACCCTGAATTAGTACTCACGACCTCAAATAAGATAGGGTCCTTCAATGTCAGCAGGCTCACTTGAGGTACACAAACCTCTTCACACATCCATATAAAAAAGCACTATACCAGGCAGGCTGCATCTGTATCCCGATCGCAATTACTGCACAATACCGGAGAACACACAGCAGATTCAGTTCCTGACAGACCGAGTGCAATTTTCAGCAATTCCTCCAGTCTTCTACAGGGTGAGCCTGGTTTCTACTCTTCAGAGATCCTTTGATTCTTTTCACAGGACGGATTCAGTCCTAACTAGCTGTTACACAAGCTGCAGGACTGGAACTCTGGGCCTTACACGTTTTTGACTAAAACTGCACACTGAAAAGCACAGGGCTCCTTCCTTCTTCACTGCCAAAGCTCAACTGAAACTCCAACCGACAAAACGGGCACTTCCTTTGAGTTCCTCCCAGTTCTTGACTGGATTGGCTGTCACTCACAATAGACTGCTGCTGTGGTCCAAAAGGCACTGAAGTCAAACTACATCTCCCAGAGTCACTGCCCATACAATCCTCTTGTGGCTGGCCCAGATTATGAGTCCAAGCTCTGATTCGTCCAAGGCACCATTTTAGAGCTAGCTTACCCACACCTGATTGGTCCAGTTCAGCAGTTCAAAACTAGAATGAGGAACTAGCAGACACAGTTCTGACTGCAAAGAAAGCAGGTTAGACAAACTGTAATTTCATTATTACTCTAAATAATTTCTGGCAAACAGTTACATCTTTCAGATAGGTTCCTTTGCACTCTAGTGACTGCAAAAATGAAGTGAATTGGCAGCAGCTCGAGTGGTACTCAGAGAAGCACACAGTCCCCCCATACAAACTAATTATGTCTGCAAGCAGACAGCTCTTAAAGAGACAGTACCAGAGGCTCTAAAAACACTCACTGATAAATGGCTTAAATGCCAAACACCATTCAGGCTTGGAGCATTCAAGCAAGCTCCTGGAAGTCTTTTGGGAACCCCCATTTGCAGGGGGGTTACACTTGTATCTGTCCCAAGCATTCTTGAAACCTACCACTGTGCTTACCCCCACCACCTCTGCAGGCAGGCTGTTCCAGGCATCCACCTCTCTTTCTGTGAAGAACTTCCTGGTGTTGGTGGAGAGCTGCCCTCTTTGCAGCCTTAGATAATGTCCCCTGGTTCTGCTGTCCTTCTTAAATTGGAAGAGATCATCTATCTGCACCTGGTTTATACCTTTTATGTACTTGAATGTTTCAGTCATGTCACCCCTCTCTCTTCTCTGTTTCAGGGAATACATGTTCAGTTCTTTCAGTCTCTCCCCATAGGGCATCTTGTGCAGTCCCTGAATCATTTTTGTTGACCTCCTCTGCACTGTCTCCACTCAGTCAATGTCCTTTTTGAGATGGGCCCTCCAGAACTGAACACTGTACTCCAGGTGAGGCCTAACCAGTGATTTGTACAGTGGCAGGATCGCTTCCCTCTTCCTGCTTGTGATTCCCCTCCCAATGCATCCCAGCATGCCACTGGCCTTTAATGCTGCCTTCTTGCACTATTTACCTACCTTCAAGTTGTCTGAGATAATGATTCCCAAATCGCGCTCTTGGGTGGAGGCAGCTAGTCTTTCCCCTCCAAGATAATATGCCTTATTTGGATTCCTTTTTCCTATGTGCAGGACTTTGCACTTTTTGGTGTTGAATCTCTACTGCCATTCTCCAGACCATTCTTCCAGTTTCTTGAGGTCAGCTTCCATCTTGTCCACTCCCTGCTGGGTGTTGACTCTGTTGCATATTTTGATGTTGTCTGGGAACAGATACACCTTTCCCTGTAGTCCATTAGCTATGTCTGCTATGAAAATATTGAAGAACAGGGGACCCAGTACTGAACAGTGGAGCACACTGCTGGTTATCCTACCTTCTGATGACAGTGCTCCATTTACCTGCACTTTCTGGGTTCTGCCCTGTAACCAGTTTTTAACCAATCTAACTACTTCTGATCCAACTCCTGTGTGGTCTAGCTTCTTTACCAGCCTTCTGTGTGGAACCGAGTCGAAGGCCTTGCTAAAATCTAACTAGACCACATCTGCCACTCTGCCATCATCTATAACCTTTGTAACACAGTCAAAAAAACTCAATCAGGTTTTTCTGGCATGACCGATCCACTGTGAAACCGTGCTGCTTGGGGACCTGATGGCTACTAGCCTCCAGGAATACCATGATCCTCTTTTTGAGTAGTGTCTCTATGAACTTCCCCACTATGGATGTGAATCTTACCGGCCTGTCATTTCCAGAGTCCTCCCTGCTGCCTGGTTTGTGGAGTGGGACCACGATTGCCCTTTTCCAATCTTCGGGTACCTCCCCACTGTTTAGGGATTTGGTGAATAGTTTAGCCAGTGGGGCAGCCAACTCTAATCTCAGTTCTTTTAAGATACTGGGGTGCATTTCATCTGGCCCCATGGCCTTGACAGCTTGCAGTTTATTTAGCGCCTGTAGTACTTCAGTTTCTGTGATGAGGCTAGTATCAAACCCCTGTCCTGGGGTTTTGCATTTTGCCATTTCTGGGCCATCATCTGGGTTGTTCTCAGTGAATACTGAGCAGAAGTGCTTGTTCAGGATTTCAGCTTTTTCTGGGTCGCCTTCTGTTGTTTTCCCTTCCTGATTTATAATACTGACTATACCCCCTTTTGCCTTCCTTCTTTCCCAGATGTATCTAAAGAAGGATTTGTCTCCTCTCTTTGCTCTCTCATTACTATACTTGCTTCTTCTGTGCTTATGCCTGCCTTATTTTTTTGCTGACTTCTTTCATTTTCTCCTTGTACGATACCCAGTCTTCATCCTTGTTTGTTCCCTGGTATAGGTTGAGAGCCTTCTGTTTTCCTTTCACTATTTTAGCCACTTCCTTTGAAAACCATAAGGGGTTTCATTTTCTTTTTGCTTTGGTAACCCTTCTGGCGCATTGGTCAGTGACTGTCTGGATTGCTTTCTTAAGTTTCCCCCACATGACATTGATCTCATCCACTTGTAAATCAATTAAATCATTTCTTATATTGGTCCTCATTTTGGTTAAATTTTGCCTTTTTAAAATCTAGTGCTTTTATTTTTGAGTGGCACATGTCCTCAGTTATGTTCACCTTGAAGCTAACCGTGCGATGGTCACTGTTACCCATATGGCATCCCACATCGAGTTCCCTGACCCTCTCAGTGTTTGTGAGGACCAGGTCAAGTATGGCATCTCCTCTTGTTGGTGTTTTGATCAGTTGACTTAGTCCTGCTCCCTGTAGTGCCAATAAGAAATCCCTGCTTCTTCTTGTTGCCGCCGTTAGTGTACTCCAGTTTATATCTGGAAGGTTGAAATACCCCACCAGTATCACCTCTCCTCTCCTCTCTGAGTAAGTTTGTGTATTTCTTCTCTCGTGTCTTTGTCACCTTTCTGTCCTTGATTTGGAGGTCTGTAAATGACGCCAATCCTGAAGGTTTTTCCATTTCCTGTATCTATAGTAAGCCACAGTGACTCGGTGTTCCAGGGTGACTCTGCACCTCTGTGGCTTTTATGTTTTCTTGAATGTAAATGGCTACTCCTCCCCCTCTTTGCCCCTGCTTATCCATTCTAAATAGATTGTATCCGGGTATAGCTGTGTCGCATTCGTGGTTTTCCGTGAACCACGTTTCTGTCTCAACGACGCAGTCCAATCTTTCTACTACCATGACGGCTGTGAGTTCAGGTAGTTTGGTTGCATGGCTTCTAGTGTTTGCAACCATCACCTTCCAGGAATGTGCACCCTCTTTGGTATGGGGCTGCACCCTCTTCTTGGACAATGCCAACTTGCAGTTTGTGACAGAGTGATTTTTGAGGTTGCTGTCTTGTTGTGGAATGCTAATCAAGACCTCTGGTGGTTTATTTTGAGGTGCGTGAGGTTGTGGGGTGGTGGGTGCTAAGTGGGAGATCAGGGTGGTGTGGGTGTTGGGTCAGGGAGCCAGGATTGCATCCAAAGATATCAATGGATGATTTTCTGCTTTTCAGGGTAAAATTACAAAAAAGACTATGAGCTAATGTTTTTTTTCTTACAGCAAGGGTGACATGGGGGATTGGGCACCCCAGTGTCACAGCTGTTTGGTGACACTGGAGGTTTGCACCCTGGTGTCAGCACATTTTAAAGAGATTGGGGGTTGAGGGCACACTTCATTGGTGAGGGGGTTACATGAATGTTGCCATCCACAGCAGGTCTTGGTGCAGGGAGGATTGATGATATGTTCTGAGCCAATGGCATAAATGTTTGGCAGCACCAGGGGTGGGCACCCCAGTGTCTGAACATTTTAAGGTGGTTGGGGGCACATTACATTGTGGTGGTTATTACATGAAAGATGGACTCAGTGGGAAATATACTGGCAGAAGTCCAAGCAGGGGGATATGATGCTGGGCAGTGTCTTGTAGATGAAAGGATGCAGCTGCTATAGGCATGGCTGCCTCCTTTTAACTGCACAAAGTTTCTACTCATCAACAAGCAGAACAGTATCATTATCAGCCTCGCTGATCATTGACCTGTCACTGTTGAGCTTCCTGCAACCTGAACTGCGTTGGATCTGACAGAGACACACCTCTGAAGGCTGCTTCTGTGGCAACATGTTTGCTTCATCATGCATGCAAGAAAACATAAAAAGCACTTCCAAATGGTGATGCCTGGTAAACTCAGCTATGGCAAGATAGTTTATTTTACAAAAATCAACAAATGAGGTGTGGCTTTAAAGTATGCTGCTAAGTAAACACAGTGTGTTCTAGCAGAGTACCAAATAGACTAATGGTACAATAAGCCCCAGTGCTTCTAGAACTACTACTCTTCCTCAGGGAGCAGCTCCCTCCAGACTGATGCAACTGGCTGCAGTTCTTCAATTCCAGCTAGTTGGCTCCTCCCCTTTAGAACTCTGGAGCAGATCAGCTGACCCAGCCTTCTCCGAGACCCACAGGTTAACACTGTCAGGCCTTGTAGACATATTAAACAGCTAGATCTCGTTATGGAGGCTTCAAAAGTATTTGAACTGCAGAACAGAGTGAATAGATAAATACTGTTAGATTCCTCTACCTGGAGTCAGAAACTCTGGGCCTGAAGCACATTCGTTAGACATGGAGTCACAAAACAGTGTGCAAGAAGGCACCCCATTGTAACCACACACCAAAAGGTTACCAACAAAGGTCTGACATAGTCATTAGGGGGCAATATGTATACAAGACATGCTTCTTATGAAGCCTACAATCACCTGAAGAAGAGCCAAATGTAGGCCTGAAGTCTTCTATACTGAAACATGTTTTGTTGGTCCAATAAAATGCACCAGTCACCTACTGTCTACCTTTTATATAGCAACAGCACACGATTGATCAGTAAACAAAGATTACTTACTTAGATTCATACAGGCTTTTGATCTTGAGTGACTGATCCCCGATCATTCCTACTTAACTGCTGATATCTAGTAACTGACTCCTGATGATCTGTGCTTGACTGTTGATATCTAGTGACTGACACCTGATGGTTAATTCTTGACTGTTTATGTCTAGTAACTGACCCCTGAGGGTTCCCGTTTGACTGTTGATGTCTAGTGACTGACCCCTAACGGTTAATGCTTGATTGTTGATATCCAGTGACTGACCCCCCCAATGGTTTATTTATTTAAAATTTGATAACTGGGAAAAGCATCAGTGAGCCATTGTTTATTTCCAGATGCAACCTGGAGAAGGGTAACATGGGATAAAGAGTAGACAAAGAGATAATATAATTACAAGTAAGCAAAGTAAAAAAGGGTTGATGGTTACAAGATCCAGAACAGCATTTGGCAAACCATGAATAGGAGTATGGCTTTTAAAACAGTAGCAACGATAGACAGCTCACAAAATCAAAAATATATATACACTTCAAGCCCAAGAGCAGGACTGAATGTCACCAGATCAATCAGAGAATTATTTTGGGACGTGGGCAGATAGAAACAGAGAGCAGGTGATGTAGCATGGTGTGCGAGTGCCAACTTTGAGGAGGAGAAAAGCAACAGTGGGTAGACCACTCAAGAGCTAATGAGGAGGGAGTGGGGAGCACAAGGAGCATGGTGGGAAGGAAGAAGTCTGAAGAACCTTTTGAGTGAAAGGAAGAAGGAGAATAGTCAGAGGTCAGGGGGGAGTTTGCTCCATAGAAAGGGGAAACAAAAGGGGAAAGCAGACTGGCCAGAGGAAGAATTAGGGTGATGGCCAGCAAAGGTACGTGGATCATGATGGCAGAGGAAGTAGGTTGAGACAGAAGCTTGTCATAGGCAGTTTGAGAGGTTGGTAGGGAGAGTGCCAAACCAGAATCTTGCAACAAAGGAGGCACAGTGAACTAGACCCCTGTGAGAAAGAAGGGCTTAGGCAAGGGAGGAGTACAGGAGACAGTGGTAAGTGAGAGGAGGGAGGCTGTAGCGAAGCAGAAGAAGGAGGAGTATAGAAGGGTATTTAACTTGGCAAGTGAGAACTGAGAGGTGGTACCATAGACAACGTCAGCATAATCAAAGACAGGTAAAACTGTTTTCATTGCTAGTTCATGGTGGGTGGGAAGGGGGAGGCTATTTTTATGTCTGTAAAGGACAAATAGTTTTGGATGCAGTTTTGAGCAGATATAATCAACATGAGTGGAAAAGGCCAGGTGGCTACCCAACCAAACCCCAGATATTTGAGGGTGGAGATATTCTATAGGGGAAAGCCATCCAAAGTTGTGAAGATGGGCGGTGACTGGATGGTAGCCAGTTTTTGTCTGGAGCCGAAGGTCATGGCCACAGTCTTTTTTGCATTGAGTTGGAGTTGTTTTTTCTGAAACCAGGCCTGGACTCTGTTGAAATCATCCTGAAGAGGGGACTGTACGCTGAGGGTAGAGGGCCCAGAGATGAAAATGATAGTGTCGTCAGCATACATGTGCATATTGGAGGATTGGCAGACTGAGGGAAGGTTATTTATAAAAAGTGGAAAGAGCATGGGGCCATGGATTGAGCCTTGGGGAACACTGGTGAGCGTAGGGAGTGGGGTGGAGAGGACGTTGGCTAGTTGGACTAATTGCTGCCTGTCAAGAAGGTAAGAACAGAACCAGTTTATGGCAGTATCAGCAAGGCTAGTTGAACTTAGGTTTTGTAGTAGGAGGGGGTTGGAGACTTAATTAAAAGGCCTTGGCCAGGTCTATAAAGATGGCAGCTATGATGTGGCTCTAATCCACAACTGTGAAAACTGAGTCTGTGACTTGCAGCAGTGAGGAGATGGTAGAGTGCTGTGTTCTAAAGCCAGATTGTACAGGAGAGAGTATGTTGGTAGAGGCCAGAAATTCAGACAGTCTAGCATGAATGAGGGATTCCTGAAGTTTGGTGAGAGAGGGGAGGAGGGGAAATGGGCCTATAATTACCTGGTGCTGTGGGATCACCTCCCTTATGGAGGGGTAAGACCTTGGCAGTTTTACAGGCCTTAGGGATGATGGAAGTGGAGAGGGAGAGGTTTAGAATGCGGGTGAGTGGGTCGGTTATGCAGGGGCAGAGATGTGGAGGAGCCTGGGGTGGGGACCGTCAGGGCCAGATATGAAGGGATTAAGAGCCAGGAGCACGTTGTAGACTTCCTGGGTGGTGAAAGGAGGGAACTGAAAATTTGTGGGTGTACCAGGAGCATCTGAGAGGATGGGGGAGAGTGGGAGGTAGGGTGGATATGTTGTCGGGCAAGGTGCAAGAGGTGAAAAACTTATTGAAAGTCTCAGCAATATCGGAGGGGTCAGAGACGAATGCTCCGTCAACTTTGAGAACGGGGGTAGATCCGTTTGACAGGTGAGTCAAGAAGAGAGTGGATTGCTTTCCAAAAGGAAGCAGGAGTGTGTTGATCCTGCTGTAGGTGTTTCCTGAAGTAATTTGCCTTGGACAGGCATTTGACCTTAGTGCACTTATTCCTGAGATTTCTGTAAGCTTGGAGGTCTGCTTGGGACTGGAATTTTTTGTAGCAGTACGAAGCTTGGTCCCTAGCTCTGCATTTGGCCAACAGGTCAGCAGAGATCCAGGGGTGATGGTGTCCCTTTACTCTAGATTTTTCTAGGAGAGTGTGGTGATTACAGATGCGGAAGAAGAGGCTGGTGAAGACAGATAGGGCATTGTCGATGTTGGTGGCTGCGAAGATAGGTTGCCAGTCTACAACAGCGAGATCATGTTGGAGTGCAGTGGCATCTAGTTTATGGAGAGGACAGGACCATAAGTACTTGGGTGCAGCATGGGGAGAGTGAATCTTTCATATACAGAAGATGATACAGTGGTCACTAAGGGCATCTGGTAGAGTCCCAGCTGTGATGATCCTGTGGGGGTGGAAGGATAACACCTAGTTAAGCAGTAAACGGTTTAGGGAGCAGGGGTTTAAGCGGGTGGGTTCATGACCCAGGTTAGTGAGGTTAATGGTTTCAGTTTTAAGAAGGGTAGGCTTCGAGAAGGGGGAAAGCCAGTCCAGGTTGAAATCCCCTAAGAGTAGCAACTCGCTGTTTGCCATGAGGGATGTGATAGAAGTGATGATGGAAATTAGGGTGTTGGTAGTTGTTTTAGGTGGGGCATAAAGGACCCCTATAAAGAGCAGGGCAGAGGAGAAAAGGGATAAATGTGCCAGGATGACTTCATGGGAAAGGGTGCAGGACTCTTTGAAGGTAATGGAGCAGGAGAGATAGATTGATTGACACATAGGGCAATGCCACCTCCCCTCTTGCCGCGGTCTTGATGGAATAAGTTGAACTCAGGGATGGAAAGGGCAGAGTCAGGGATTCTGGCTGAAAGCCAGGTTTCTGTTACACAGAGAATGTTGGGCTGGTATTAGGTGATCCAAGCTTTTAGCACATCCATTTTGGGGAGGAGGATGCAAGCATTTAAATGAAAGGTACAAAGGTCCTTTGGCATGGTTGAAAAGTTGAGAGTAGCACCTGGATAGGATTGAGTGGAGGGAGAAGGTGGAGGGATTGGACCTGGATTAGGATGGACATCACTGGGAATAAGAAGAAGGAGGAGGAAGAGGGGGAGTTGGGGGGTACCTGTACCACTGGTGGTTATGAGGGGAGGAGCGGGTAGGCGGGGAAGTGCAGCAATACAGAGCTTCAAGGTTAAGTAGGTATGAGAGCAGCAGACCACGGGGAATGAGAGGATAGAGGGAAGGGGTAGACCAGGGGGATAGGCGGGCAGGAGTGAGCTGGGGAGCAGAGAAGATGGCTAAGGTAGGAAACAGTGGGGGAATGGAAGGAGAAAGTGGCAAATGGGGGTAGGAATGGGTCTTGGAGGGGTGAGGAGGGCTGAGTAGGGAGAGGAGCTGGGGGGAGGTGTTGAAAGAAAGGAGCAAGGAGAGGGCAGATAGTATGAGGTGTGAGTAGAGGAACATAATTAAGGCATAGGGGAGAATCAGGAGAGAAGGTGGAAGAACTCTGAAACAAAAGGTGCAGGATGAAGGGCAGAGGGGAGAGTCAAGAAAGAAGGTGAGTAAACTGAAATCAAAAAGAAGCAGGGTGTAAGGAACAGAACTAGGAAAGAGTTACGGGGAGGGGGGCTGAAATAATGAGTAGGCATAAGGAGACAACAAAGAGAGAAAATTATGTGAAGCCTCTAGTGGCTAAAAGATATAACAAGAAAACTGGATACTTAGAAAATAGGTACAGAGGTCATGTGATCCTGTGAGGCTATAAAGGTAAACATCTGCCTAAGAAAATATGCACGGAGGTCATGTAATCCCGTGAGGCTATAAAGGTAAACGTCCACCTAGGGCAGGTGGGAGGTGGGTGGGTGGGGAATCGTCGCAAAGTGCCGGAGGGTTACACTGCTCCGAAGAAGCAAATAGGTTCACAGCACAGAAGGAGTCTTTTTGGGCCAGCACTGACAGCAAGGGACAGAAATGCTTAAAATGCTCTTGGCAAAAAAAAAAGGTGCCAGATTTAAAAATGCAGACCAGAGAGTTCACTGGTCACCATGGAGAGCCCGTACCTTAAGGGGATTCAGGAATGGACTGCTTTAGTGGGCAGGTGGCATTTTGGCAGGAGCCACCGAGGGGGTTCTGGGAGGCTGGAGCCTGGTAATGGCAAGCAATAGCCTTCAGGGGATTCAGGGATGGGATGCTTTGGTGGGCGGGCAGCATTTCAGCAGGAGCCGCTGGGGGTCATCTTGGGAGGCTGAAGCCTGGTAAGGGGCAAGCAAGAGCTTTTGGAGGATTCAGGGATGGGCTACTTTAGCGGGCTGGTGGCATTTCGGCAGGACCCACTAGGTATCATCCTGGGAGGCAGGTGCCTGGTAAGGGGCAAGCGAGAGTCTTCGAGGGATTCAGGGATAGGCTGCTTTGGCAAACAGGCAGGCAGCATTTTGGCAGAACTCATGGGGGTCATCCTGGGAGAATGGTGCCCAGTAAGGGGAAAGCAAGAGACTTCGGGGGATTCAGGGATGGGCTGCTTTGGCAAGTGGGCAGCATTTCAGCAGGAGCCACTGGGGGTCATCCTGGGAGGTTGGAGCCCAGTAAGGGGAAAGTGAGAGCCTTCGGGGGATTCAGGGATGGGCTGCTTTGGCAGGTGGGCAATGTTTTGGCAGGAGTCACCGGGGGTTGTCCTGGGAGGCTGGAGCCCAGTAAGGGACAAGCAAGAGCCTTCCGATGGTTAACACTTAACTGTTGATGTCTAGTGACTGACCCCTGATGGTTCATGCTTGACTGTTGATGTATAGAGACTAACCCCTGATGGTTCATGCTTGACTGCTGATGTCTGGTGACTGACTCCTGATGGTTCATGCTTGACTGCTGATGTGTAGTGACTGACCACAATACTCACAGCCTGATCCTTGATGGTATTTGCCTGATTGGTGTTGTCCATGATGGTAGTGGTGGGGGGAGGGCATGGGAACACAACCAAAGTGGAGTGACTTTGGGGATTTGAGGGATACTAAAGGCAAGTGCGAAAATGTACATTTCCAATATGGGTAGGTTCCATTCTGCTGCACTGCAGGCAATGGAAGAATATGGCAAGTCATGGCACAGTATCATTAGCAAAACATTAATTAACCAGTAGAAGCAATTGTTTGGCTATCATTTTTACTAATGGGTTGCCACAGCAGCAGTGACAGTTATTATTGCATGACAAAACAGTAGAATAGAAGCATACAGCATGTCAGGACTGTAGGGGCATAACTAAATATTAAGATGCTAAAACTGGTGGATTTTTACTGTGTTTTTCAGTCTGATGAACAACAGAGCAGCATCAGTAGCAGCGTATCAGTGGGCAACCTATGCTGTATAGAAGAGCAGGAGAAATATGCAGCCCAAGAGAATGATAATAGACTTGCATACTGTGTAACGGATGTCCCACCTTGGTATCTCTGCATTTTCTTAGGCATCCAGGTGAGTCCTTTATTAATTACAGAGTGTGGTATACTGCATATTATGCCAGTTATATCTTGATTCCAAACATCTCTTTGGATTGGAGTGGCCAGTTCCATGTTACAGATGGCTAGTATAACAGGAAAAGTTTTTTTTGGAACAGGTGGAACAAAGGACTTTTTATTTTTCCTCGATTATTGTAGTGCTAGAAATTGGAGAATGTTAAATTAAATGACATGATATTGTTGTTACATTACATGCCAAGAATTGCATGTTTTAATATGTGATGTATTGTAACTTTAACTGGGTCACTTTTGAAAAAAAGGCACTTGTTGCCTAAAGCTATTACCCTACTAATCAAATCAAATTCCCTGGCCACAGCCGCACCAGTGGCCAAGTGGCTGCTCACTGCACTGTCATGCATGCAACCCAAGTTCGGGAGCAAGTTGAGCACACCAGGTCAGGAAGCTGGTCCAACACAGCAGTTGCTGCTTGGCAGTGCGCAGCAGTCAGGGAGGGATGGCACTAGGTGACAAGTGTTGCAGCTGTCCCTGCGGTGGGCCAGGGGAGGTTGCTCATTTCTCAGAATGTCGCTGCATGCCGCCAAGCTACACACATGCCAAGGAGAGGAGGGAGGGCAGGGAGAATACCAGGGAAAAATGTACTGTCTGCATAACTGCTTGGGCTCCTGAACTCCCCTGGGTCCTTGTGCCTGCCACTGACACTGGATCCTAGCCCACATAAGGGGCTGCATTGGTGGGAGGGGGCGGAGGGACAGCTCTACCTATGGAGCCCCTGTTATGGAGGGAAAAGAATGTGGGTGATAAAGGATGGCATCGGACCAAGAGGTTGACGGGTCAGAACAGGGTATGTCCATGGGATCAGTGTATATCTCTGAAAGACAAACATGGTTGTGTATAAAAAAGCTGGATCCAAAAATAATTCCTTGACCAAATTGCCCCAAGACATTTTGTTTTTAAATGAGTGCAGTGAGGTGAAATATCGTTCTGTCTGCAGTATATATAGATCATAGCTGTCTCCAATCTCCGATTGCAATTCGGTAGACAGGGCACGTAACTCAAAATACAGCACAATTATTATTTGGGCTCCAAAATGACCTGCAGATGATACCCTCCCTTTTATATAACATAATAGGTACTTGTTTGTTTGTTTTTTTGCATAAAAAGTTTTTGTTAAATGACAACTGTATTACAGTTCACATCCATAGTTAAAGTAACATTCACAAAGTACTGTTGAGTTCACATCATTGATCTGGCACAAGATAAGTACATCTTTCCATGTGAATACAAATAAGGAAGTGATATCCCTCCTGTATTCGAAGCTCAGGTCATTTTAGCTTACCCATTATCTTTTATGCGGTCATAATCACCTTCCCTCACTGCCAGCCTCTTCCCCATTTCCATACACCATAACACCCTTACCCCTCCATCCCTTCCCACAGGGACATACTCTCTCCCGGACTTAGATCTGCCAGTAAGGGTGCCCATTCCCTTGCAAAACCCTCCAGTCTGTCCTTAACCAATAATGTGAGTCTCTCCAGTGCCAATATCCAAAGGACCATAGCCCGCCATTGTGGCACCGAGGGAATCACATGGGAAACCCAAGTATCTTGGATACAGTGTCGGGCCAAAATGAACAGCACCCTCATCCATTGAGGTAGGGGTTCCCACTCTCCTTCTTCATTTGCCTCCACTCCAAACAGGCACATAAGGGGGTCCAACTGTAAGACTCTCCCAGCCATTCTCCCCACCTCCAAGGCCACCGCCTTCCAAAATCTCTGCAAAGTCTTGCACTCCCAAAAACAATGCTAATAAGTTCCCCTCTCCTCTTCACACTGTTCACATTGTGGTGAGATAGCTGGATGATGTTTATGTACTATTGCAGGTGGGCAATAAAGCCTGTGAAGAAGTTTGTAGCAGGCTTCTTTAAACTTGTTGCAAATGAGAAGGCCCATATGCAAAGACAGCACCATGGCCCTGTTCTGATCTAATACTGGGCCCCCTAAATCTCTCTCCCAGAGACCTCTTACCCTTTGTGACTGATCCGAAAAACACCTCCTATATTCCTTAACTAGCTTCCCTACAAAACCCTTTGGTCCCCAGCTACTGACACGATTGAAGATTCAATTTTAGGCATTTTCTGCCTACCTACTCCTCCTCTGTCCAAACCAGAAAAGTATGCCCTAACCTAAAAGTACCAGAACAAGTGACCCCACTGCAACTCCAGACCCTGTTTTACTGTTACATAAGGGAGGATATTATCCCATTGACATAAATGCCCCAGACTTCTAGCCCCCTTCTGTTCCCATCCTCTCAGCCCAGGGTTACTTGTTTTTCAATGTTGTCAAGACTCTTTTATTTTTGTGCTTATGATTAAGGTGCCAGCCCAACAGCACATCACTGGTCATACTCCTCACAGGTACAGCATGGAAGTCACAGGGCAAGTGTCTCCTCAAAGCCCCATCAATCTTCCTCATCCATGTCAAGGAGGGACGACTGGTCCCTTATATTAGACTGCCGAATGTTTCCACTCAAGCCACCCAATGACCTGTGAGCTGCCACACCAATGGCCTGGGTCAAAGGGGAACAGTTAGCACTAAGAGCCCCACATCCAAGTGTGAGGCTGGTGCCAATTTCCACTTTGTGTGCAACAACATTTTTTCTACTTAATGCTTACTGCAGTATAGTAGATTGTGTCAGCCTGATACTGCTGATGTCCAAGCTGATATTTTCTGGAACTAGAAATCCCAAAATCCCTGCAGCTGACACCAAAGGAGAGCTGCAGAAGTGGGAGATTCAATAGCCTGCAGTGCACGTTAGAGCTTTTGTAAGCTCCAAGTGGATGTTTGCCAGTCCTACTGACCTCCCTTTAAGAAACATTTTCAAGATTGCAGGCAAGTGGGCCTGCCAAGGTCAGGAACTGCAGTCAGTGGCAGTGCATCTATAATTTGGTGGAAGGGGCCACAGGTCTGCAGCATCTGGGACCCCTGTGGTTGGGCCTGGGAGGGTTCACCAATGAGCTTCCGAGGAAGCTGTATGCTGGTAAGGTCCCCTACTGGCTGTGCGTGCATGTGGTTGGCAGCGACTAGTAGGAACTGAGGGAGAAAACTGGGGAGCAAATGCCCACCTCCATCGTGATGGAAGTTACCAGTTCTCTTGGGCGCCATTCTGTGATGATCTTTTTGAGGCAAGGTCCACAGAGGTTGTGTGTACGGGGCCAGGAGGTCACTCATGAACTGAATTAAAAGAATTCCCCAGTGATGGGCAGAGATAGGGTTACTGCTGATGGCATGACTGCCCTGGTTCGGGAAGGAGCTGGGCTGCTGGAGAGTTGGCAGGAGGATGAGGATTGAGTATCCTAGAGGATACACTTCTCCTCCAGGGGGCTGCTCCTCCTCAGCAGTGCTGACTGGTGGGTTGCCCGCTTGTGACAAAGCAGTAGCTGGTAGATTAGGTGGGTGGATGTGAACCAGGTTCGTGGCTGACACGTCGGAGTACATGCCTCTGTTAGAGCTCCTTGCATGCTGATGTCCAAGCACGTTTGATAATGGACCCCGATACATCCAAGTCCCCCACACCACCAGTAGTGTCTCCTGATGGCACATTGAGGCTCAGGGTACATCCACTCCCACTCCTACTCCCCTCCCTGCCTGGGTGGTAAGTTAATGCTCTGTGGTGGACGCAGTCACCTGATGGCTACGGGGGTGTGGGGCTTGCACAGGGCCTGAGGAAGGATCGTATCAGAGTAACAACGGGGGCATAAACAGAAAGTTAAAATAAAAATAATCCCCAATCAATGCCAGTTGCAATGGTGGTTTTGTGATGTCGATACCTGTCCATACACTAAGAACTAGACTGAGTATCACAACAACTCATGTCATATCAGCATGAGTTCCACTACACATTCATTGGGAAATGGGCTGAGAACCACCGTAACTTGTTTCACATCAGTGTGAGTGCCACTGCACGTTCACTAGGCATTGGGCTGAGAACCATCACAACTCATGTCACATTGGTGTAAGTGCAACTACATGTTCACTAGGAACTGAGCTGAGAACCACCCCAGCTCATGTCACATAAGCATGAGTGCCACTAGATGTTCACTAGGAACTGGGCTGGAACCACAACTCATGTCACATCAGTGTGAGTGACACTACACATTCACTGGGAACTGGACTGGGAACCACCACAACTCATGTCATATCAGTGTGTGTGCTACTACACTCTCATTATGAACTACACTGAGGACCATAACAATTCGTGTCACATCAGTGTAAGTGCCACTACATGTTCAGTAGGAACTGGGCTGAGACCACTATAACTCGTATCACACAGGTGTGAGTGCCACTACATGTTCACTAGGAACTGGGCTGAGAACCACCACAATTTGTATCACACTGGCCTGATTGCCACTACATGTTCACTAGGGTAAAGATGGTGGCCATGTTGGGCTGCACATCATGAACATAAGGAGGGAGTCCATTTAGTGGCATTTTAAAGCCGTTTTTAAGTTGTTTTGTCTTATTTTTTTACTGTTTGTATTGTTTTACTTGCTACTGTTTTTGCTTTCATTAGTTGTTAAGTAGTTAGCAACGAGGTGCAGGCGGGATAGCGCTAGTGAGAGCAATGAGTGAGATTGCAGTAGGAGTCAGAGTTATTATTTTTAGTGAGAACTGTATGTCCAAGGCATAAAAAAAAGGTAAAAATCTGCTGGGGTTCCACTTACTGGACATTATTCCTGCTGTAGTGAGTTGCTGAGATGGTGAAGGTGCTGCTCTGCTGAGGCTCTAGCTAGAGGTCGGAGGTTGGAAGAGGAAGAGGAGGAGAATGGCAGAGGGGCTTGGCCAACCAGGTTGCTTCACCGGGAGCTAGGAGTGGACAGAGGAAAGAGGGATGCTCAGTGGATTTTGGACAACGGGCCCTGTTGTGAACTGCCAGGGTTGGAGAGAAAGAGCCAGGATTTGAAAGCTCTGACCTGGGGCGGTGTGATGGTGGAGTAAGAACTTTCACTGGAGAACGAGCAGAGTCCCCAAAGTGTAGACTTAAGCATTTTGGTAAAAACTCGTAGACTGTCACCTGGATGTGAGCACGAGCCATAAGAGGGCTGAAAGTGCAATTTTTGGGGGACTGCGCCTTGTGAGGAGCGCAGTTAGGGGGTGAGAGATCACTGTGCTCACAAGGCTAAATGGAGTGCGATCTGCTAGCTCTCATTTTGTGAATCACCATCTGTTGGAGTCTGAGTTAGACCCCAAAGTGTCTTGTCGGCTGTACTGGGAATTCGGGCAAGGACACCCCAAGTGAGAGTGGAGGTGTTCACCAGGATTGACAACACAACTGTGAGTGGTTTTAATAGCTGCTCTTGACTTTGGACACTACTCCTTGGGCACTGGACTACCTCGTTGTTTGACTTTCAAAGTTTTGGATTTTAAGAGTTTGTGTTGGAATTTTAAGATGGGAGGGGGATTGATATTTTGTGGGTTGTGCTGATTGGGACGGATTGGAGGGAACGTGGGGAGGGGTGGGTACGTTTGGAGTATTGTGTCTTATAGCTGGGATAGTGGGGGGGAGAAGTTGTTTGTCTGGGGTAATTTTATTGTTGTTGGTTGGGTGGGTTGGGGTGGGTTACATAGGTTTTAAGTGTTTATATTATAAGCAATACTGCAAGTAGTTCTAGTAGTGGATTTGTAGTTCTATTATTAGGATAGGTTTTTTGGTACAGTCCCCTGGCCTTTGTTAACATAGAAACATAGAATTTGAAAGCAGATAAGGACTGCTTGGCCCACCCAGTCTGCCCATTTCCCTACCTAATGGGTAAGCTGCAGATCCTAGTTAACCAACAGACTACTTCTTCCTACCCCCACCCCCTATAATTGCCTTATGACTTTCCCAAGCATGCTTGAATTCCACCACTGTTTTTGACTCCACAACCTCCTCAGGAAGGCCGTTCCATGCATTCACAACCCTCTCTGTAAAAAAAATACTTCCTTACATTACCTCTGAGCCGCTCCCCCATCTTCAAATTGTGCCCCCTTGTTCTTGCACACCTCTTTTTCTGCTCAGTGGATTTTACTCCCCATTCATAGGAAATTCATAGGTTTAATAGGAAATACAAGCAGAATAGACTTATGTCCTTTAATTACTTGCCAAAACTTATACTATCTCATATTTGTTTATACAAAAACTGTCCAGTCTGTTTTTGAAACGTTCCATTGAACTACTTGTTACCACTTCAATTGGTAGACTATTCCACAAGTTAATCACTCTTTGGCTAAACCATTGTTTCCTTTTTAGTAGATTCCATTTCCCTACTACTAGTTGAAGATGGTGCCCCCTGGTGTTATATATGCAGTCTTTTAATTTAAGGCCATAGTCAGTCCTCAGTATGTTGCCATGTAATGCTCTATAGGTCATACACATGTCCCCCCTTAGCCTCCTATATTGTAAGGCGAACATGTCCAAACTCCTAAGACTTTCTGAGTACGGCACATCTTTATTTCCTACTATTGCTTTCATAGCCCTTCTCTGGATTTTTTCCAGCTTTAAGATGTCGCCCCTCTTATACGTAGCTCATATCTGCGCTCCATACTCCAGGTGTGGTCGCACCAGTGCCTGGTACGAGGGGATGATGACCTTCTTATCCCTGCTTTTGATGTGTTGTACAATACAATAAAGGTTTTGGTTAACTTCTTTGGTGCCAATGCTACAGCGTGAGTTGAACTGGAGGTCTGAGGATATTATTATCCCTAAATCTCGTTCCTCACTTGTAAGAGATAATGTTTTGCCCATCATTTTATAAACTATATAAGGGTTCTGCCTTCCCAAATGCAAAATGGTGCACTTATTCACATTTAATTCCAATTTGTAATTATTAGTCCAGTTCCCTATATCAGTAAGGGCATTTTGCATGATAATGTCTTCCTCTCTGGTGTTAACTATTGCCCTTATTCTACAATTATTGTAAACTTGGTTATCCAAATGTTAGTGTAACCCAAGGGGTTGGGTTGGTGGTATTTTTTGTGTTATTAGCGCTGTGCGGTGCCTCCATATGTAACCCCCTACCTGGGACCTGGGTTCGGGGAGAAAACTGTTGCTCGGCATTTTGGCTAGATTTGACTTCTAGTCAGGGGTACCCAAGTAACTCCGGACACAGAAAGCAATAACTGTAATGTCCAAACCAGGAGTGGGATTCTAGAGTGTGGCTTTTATTCACAACCAACAGAATAACAAAGCATAGATGGACCCCCATGGGGCTAGACTCCTGGTAATGCAGAATTATGGAGATCAGAACATATCCTTCTTTACACACTGAAACCCTCAGGTTAAGAAACACTCTGGGCACTCAGCCTGAACTTGTACTCTTCCTTGGAATTTCCTGGCCTGGCACATCTGACCAGCCTTGGACTACTTCCCTGCATGGCACATTCGCCCCGCACTCGGACCACTTTCCATATGCCATGGAACATTTCTCGGTGGCTCCCTAAACCACCCATGAGCACATACAGGCTCCATAAAGGGAATCTTCTCAACAATCCCATGTCTGGGTACTTTCTTCGAGCACTGGCCAAGTACCCAACAGAAAGCAACAGGTGTCCCAAAGCAAACCCGTAGAGGTGAATTTGGTTACTACTGATGGGGGCTCTCCCACTTCTTGCTCCCATAATTCATACCCGGCCATTTCTTTGGACTCTAACGCTTCTTCTTCTGAAAACTCTGATTTGTAGATTATCACTTTAAATGTATTTCACATTTCAATCTACAGTCTCTGAAACCTCAGTGCTGACTTGAGGCATACTTGTTAAGTGGCTATGTCCATCCCTGTAGACCCCCACTGATTAAAGATGTCCAAATCGCACACTCCTTAAGCACTGTACTTGGCTGTCCTTTCCTAACCCACAGTGGCAGATACTTAAAACACAAAGTCTCTGGGGAAACATTGGTCCTTTATCAGAGCAGACTCACTCTTGGTTGCAGGTGCCCCACAGGTTTTTCTCTCACAGGAAAACCACATGAATTCTTGGTGCCTCAGCACAAATCTTCAAGACAGCTTCTTTCTCTCTCTAGCTGGGCCAGGGGATTGCCCCTGGAAACTGGCTGTTGGCTCCCCCCATCCTCATAGGGATGGGGCCCTGAACCAACTGAAGAGTGGTCTCTACCATTTCAATTCAGGACTTCTATGTTCCTCTTATGGTGAGAGCACGCAACAAAACAAAACTGTAGCTCTGTGATAGAGCTGAGGGCTCTGAGGGCCTGTAGATGCAGCACACCTCCTCCCTCCACTGAGTCTCCCACTAGACTGACTTCAACCCCCCCCCCAATGTTCTATCTAACTCCCAGTTGCAACATTCCAGTGTGGCTTATGCTGCTGCGAGAATTCTATATGATGTCATCCCTCAGTCTCAGCTGAGACCGAGAACAGATTGAGACAGTGTGAAATCCATTTAACTGGAATTTCACAAGCTGCCTTCCCTGCCTGCCACTAGATCTAACTGGGATTCTTGTAACGCCATGTATTAGAGGGGTTACACCCAACCGCAGCCAGGAAAATGACTGTCCGCAGTAATTACTAACCCAGCCTAGGCCATCGTACCCTCTGTGCTACCTACAGAGAGGGGTGATCAGGCCCTCTCCTACCATGTGCTAGGCACAGGCAGGCAACACTAAAGGCTCAGAGACCATCAGCTGATGCATCAGCCTCTACTCTAAGATCTTACTATGGACACCTAGTGGCCCTGGTAGAATTGTCCAGAGCATATCCCTAATAGATCAGCACTGCGGCCCCTACTGCAGGTCAGGACCATAGTCTGTCTATCCCCCCCAGCCCTCTAGGGAAAACCTATCTGCCTTTAACCCAAATACCCAAAAACAAAACCAACAGTGGACCTCCCCCAACCCTGGACACCCGCAACCAAACACCAGGAGCTAATACCATACACTATGCATTACTCCCCACATTCCCCCATTACCATACCTGTGGAAGGAAAAGTTACACACAGAAACAACATTCTGTACTTTAAACACTACACACTAGAGTACTACTGAGGAACTACGTTGAGTCACTGCTCCTCTTCTTGTCTTCTCTTCTTGTCTTACTTGAGGAATACCTGCAAGAAATAGAAAGACAAAACACACTCCTAATCTGCATACACAGTCTATCTAAACCCCTACCATCAAAACACTGGAGAATCCAAAAAATATTTTTTAGAAAAGTAGAAAAACAGTATAAACAGTAGAAAACAGTAGAAAACAATGACATGATTTACAATACACAATATTTAGGGGATGGAGTACCCTAAAAGTCCCTTCTTGTGACAACAGTGCCCAAAGGTAAGTCCAATAAAGAGTCTCTCCTGGGCTGGAGCCTGGTGAAGCAAAGTTCTAGCAAGCCAAAGTCCCGAAGGGGAGAGTCTTTGAGAACAGTTCAAACATTTGGAGTCTGCTAGTGTAGGGTGTGTACTGCAATGTCATAAGAATAGAAAAGTCTGGACTTACCAGTCCCTTGTAGAACGAAAATGGTACCACACCTGGTCCTCGGCCGAAGACTCTTCCTGGCAGCATTCTTCTGATACAGCTGGGAGGACATCTTCTGGAAAACGACAGGAGAGCACATCTGGAAAACTGCTGGGATGATGTCATCTAGGAGATGGAACCTTGGAACAGGAAAAAAGAAAACAGCTGGTCTGAAGTCATCCGGCATCCCAGGCGATGAATCAGGATACAGCTGGTCTGGTGTCCTCTCTGGATATGAAGTCATCTGGTGGGCCAGTCAATGGATTCTGGAAGGCCAGTACACTGCAAGGCTGATGAATGTGGGGCACCTGAGTCCTGGAACGCCAGTCTGGTGGAACAACATAGGTACGGCAACTGCTGGATGGCAGCATTGGCTACCACTGCTCTGCTCTCCACTTGGTAGGCATGGGCACATACGCAGGGAGGTCTTTGCATTGTGACCAATAGCACAACGGGTCAGGTGCTGGAATTATGACCCCTTCTGGGCGCTTATAATCCACTCTGTGAAAGGTTTCATGTCCCTCTCCATCCACAATTCGAACAGTGTCAATAAACAGTGTCCTGCCCCTTTTCCACTGGCTGTATTTTACTTGAAACATTCTGTCTGTAACATACTTGTTGGCACCAGGATGCACATATTTCATTGCCTCTTCCATAATCCAGGATTTCCTGCTTTTTTCAATCTCCTCCCAGACTCTCCGAGAAAAGGTAGGAAAGGACATCCCAAAGATTTAATTCTCTTTCCTACAAACCAGTCTTTCCTCTTTACTAGCTTTGATCAACTTGAGACCTCTGGCCTGGCTTGGGGGTGTCCAGGCCTGGTTCTGCCAGCTACGCATTCTCAATGCGACATAGAATGGATCTTTAACTCCTCCTGGCAGGGGCAGAGTTGCAGAGTCAACACTCTCTTGTACCACTGGTTCCTCTGAGGCAAGAGCTTGAGTCTGTGGATCCATACCTTCTTCACAAGGCCACAACGGCTCCCACTCTTCTTCTTCCTCACTAAGAATCTGTGCCCAGAAGTGAGCAGTCATCCTCACTCCTGAGACTGTCCACTGTTTACAGGGCACGGAGGTCGAAACTTCCCATTCAAAGGCCTCCCTTGTCTCGTCTTCACCTATGGGACTTGGCCTAGGCCCCTCTATCCAAGGGTCTACTGATGCTCTTCCCAATATGTCTCTCTGCGATTCGGACTCTGAAACATCAGCACATTGTTCTGTCTGTAAATCTGCACCCTCTTGCTTCATGCCATACTCTGAGGGGCCTTCTCCAACAGGCTCCGCCTGGTGCTGTGTGCTGCCAACTGCAGATTCTTGAAGCTTTGTCCATGTAGGAGCAAAACGAATCTTGGGTGCTTTGGTCAAACCATATTTCTCTAGGCACCCAGAAGAGTGAAGTACCATAAAGACGTCCCTTCCAGCATTTAAGCACATCACATATACTCGTACTGGATATCCAGGAATTGCCACATGAGGAGGCAGTCATCCCCCATAGTAACATCTCTCAATATCTCTCAACTTGTTAACTTCTTCTACTATCATAGCCCCGGCATGATCTGGGTAACGGGCTGGTCCTGAAGCCATGACTGCAGAGAGAAACAGACAACGCTCACTGTTATTTCAAGTCCCACATCACTGAAAACTTTTCTTTTTCTTTCAAAGTGGCTCCTTTTGCTGCTATGTTTACATTACTACCCCACCCTGTAATGGCAGCGGCAGCACCCCTATGCATCAACATTCTGTATTTGGGTCAAGCCATTGCGCATCCGATTTATACACTCTACTGATAACTTTGCTCAAACTGCACAAACTTGCACTGTTCTCTCTCTTAGCACATTTATATGATTTACCACAGACTTTTGACTTGCTGAAGACACTACTCTAGCTTACAGTCCCATAAAGCCTCAGTGTTCCATAACACAGGATTGCCTGTATTTCTTGCTGCATCACTCATACAACTCACAGTCTCTCACATTGCTCTGAAAATTATACTGACGCTGAACCTATCATTATGCTCACAGTCTGTTGCTTAGAAATCTTGCTTTAGCTTAGAAAACTAGCACAGTCCTTCTTTGCAAAACAATCCACTGCTACACACAGATTCAGCTGGCTTATTGTTGAAATTGCACAGTTTGAGCTATTTCTTTTGAAGGTACTCGCTGTTATCAGTAGCTGTTTGCTGCGATGGAAAAAACGGCCTATAGCCGATCGTGGAGGCCTCTGGAAGGAAGCGGGCTGGCAGTCCTGCTAATTGTCATTGGGACACCACACTCACAGTCCAGACAATTGAGATGCGGGTTGAGCCTGAATTTGAACAGCAAAGTCTGATTTTAACTTTTTTACAGTGTTTTCAATCACCGCGACACTCCTCCTAGCAAGCCTGCTCACACACTCCATTCACTCTCCCTCTCGAATGCTATGCAGTTGCTCTAGAGCTGGCTTGGGGGTGGGACTGATTGCAGTCTCACCAGTTATTCAACGCCATGCAAATGAGCCTCTTTCCTCTCGAATGCTCTTCTCCTCATGGTGATAATCGAGCAGGCAAAATTTAAACTGCAAACCACACTTTTTTTTTTCAACTGTAGCTCTTCGGCAGGAGCCCATTTTAACCATTTTTCATGGCCATTAAGCACAAATCTCTCAGTCCACACAGAAAGCATTTCCAACATCCAGGGCACAATTTTCCTTTTGCTACCCACAGTTTTCCACACTTTCCTTTGTCACAATTACTTTTAAAAGCTGGCAAACGCTGTAATTTGAAGCAGAACAAGTGCATACACACTCTGGCTTTACTGCTCCTTGGTAACAGTTGGCAATTTAAAGCAGCACATAGACAGCAGCACACAGCGGCACATTTAGTTAACATTGCTTCAGCTTTTCAGGCTACCTACTGCCAGACTGCCAAAATGCTAGCCACCATCCGAGCAACCTTTCTTGTGTTTTCTCCCAAATTGAATGCCAAATCCCAGTGGTAGCCTCCATTTTTGTAACCCCAGGGGTCGGGTTGGTGGTATTTTTTGTATTATTAGCGCTGTGCATATGTAACCCCCTACCTGGGACCTGGGTTCAGGGAGAAAACTGTTGCTCGGCATTTTGGCTAGATTTGACTTCTAGTCAGGGGTACCCAAGTAACTCCGGACACAGAAAGCAATAACTGTAATGTCCAAACCAGGAGTGGGATTCTAGAGTGTGGCTTTTATTCACAACCAACAGAATAACAAAGCATAGATGGACCCCCATGGGGCTAGACTCCTGGTAATGCAGAATTATGGAGATCAGAACATATCCTTCTTTACACACTGAAACCCTCAGGTTAAGAAACACTCTGTGCACTCAGCCTGAACTTGTACTCTTCCCTGGAATTTCCTGGCCTGGCACATCTGACCAGCCTTGGACTACTTCCCTGCATGGCACATTCGCCCCGCACTCGGACCACTTTCCATATGCCATGGAACATTTCTCGGTGGCTCCCTAAACCACCCATGAGCACATACAGGCTCCATAAAGGGAATCTTCTCAACAATCCCATGTCTGGGTACTTTCTTCGAGCACTGGCCAAGTACCCGAGAGAAAGCAACACGTGTCCCTAAGCAAACCCGTAGAGGTGATTTTGGTTATTACTGATGGGGACTCTCCCACCTCTTGCTCCCATAATTCATGCCAGGCCATTTCTTTGGACTCTAACACCTCTTCTTCTGAAAACTCTGATTTCTAGATTAACACTTCAAATGTATTTCACATTCAATCTATGGTCTCTGAAACTTCAGTGCAGACTTGAGGCATACTTGTTAAGTGGCTATGTCCATCCCTGTAGACCCACACTGATTAAAGATGTCCAAATCGCACACTCTTTAAGCACTGTGCTTGGCTGTCCTTTCCTGACCCACAGTGGCAGATACTTAAAACACAAAGTCTCTGGGGAAACATTGGTCCTTTATCAGAGCAGATTCACTCCTGGTTGCAGGTGCCCCACAGGTTTCTCTCACAGGAAACCCACATGAATTCTTGGTGCCTCAGCACAAATCTTCAAGGCAGCTTCTTTCTCTCTCTCTAGCCAGGCCAGGGGATTGTCCTTGGAAGCTGGCTGTTGGCTCCCCACGTCCCCACAAGGATGGGGCCCCAAACCAACTGTGGAGTGGTCTCCACCACTTCAGTTCAGGACTTCTGTGTTCGTCTTATGGTGAAAACACACACCAAAACAAAACTCTAGCTCTGTGATAGAGCTGAGGGCTCTGAGGGCCTGCAGATGCAACACACCTCCTCCCTCCACTAGTCTCCCACTAGACTGACTTCAAGACCCCTCAACATTCTATCTAACTCCCAGTTGTTAACATTCCAGTGTGGATTATGCTGCTGTGAGAATTCTATATGATGTCATCCCTCAGTCTCAGCTGAGACTGAGATCAGAGTGAGACAGTGTGAAATCCATTTAACTGGAATTTCACAAGCTGCCTTCCCTGTCTGCCACTAGATCTAACTGGGATTCTTGTAATCCCGGGTACTAGGGGAGTTACATTAGTATGTTCATGTTTTAGTGAAGATATATACATATATATTGAAAAGACAGGGACCCAATACAGAGGCCTGCGGTACCCCACTCATCACACTCACCCGATCTGATAGAGCTCCATTAACAGTCACGCTCTGTCTCTTCCCTCTCAACCATGAGATAATCCAACTAATCAAATTCCCATCTAGCCCTGTTTGCTTGAGTACAATCCAAAAAAACATTATGTGGCAGTTTGTCGAACGCCTTTGAAAAATCCAGGAAGGCCACATCCACTACATCACCATCATCCAAAGCTTTGCTTACTTTTTCATAAAATACTAACATGTTTGTCTGACATGAGTGAGATTTCATGAATCTGCGTTGGGTTGGATCTAACAGATTAGATGCCTCAAGATGTAATAGTATTTTGTCTTTTATTATACCCTCTAAAATGTTACATATCATGGATGTCAGACTAACAGGACAGAAATTTTCAGGGTTAGTCCTAGGGCCTTTTTTCAGAATTGGTACAACAGCATCTCTCCAACCCTGTACTACCTCACCCAAATCTAGGGATTTCTGGAAGATATATGCCAGTGGAAGTGCTAAGCTCTCTGAAAGTTCTGCCAGAATTCTAGGGTGTATGTTATCAGGGCCAGGGGATTTATTTATGTTGAGTTTTTGTAAACTTTCTAACACGTCTTTTACTTCAATTTTAATTTTTACCAGGCATTGGTTTTGAAGTAGCTAAAAGGATATATGTCTTATTTATGTTGTTAAATACAGAACAAAAATAGTTGTTGTGAATGTCTGCTGTTTCCTTGTCGTTTGCTGTGTTCCCCTCAGAATTTGTATATGGGCCGATGTTGTACACAGTTTTCTTATTACTGTTAATATATGCATAGGACATTTTATAATTATCCTTGGTTTTGGAGGCAGGTGCTAATTCATAGTTGGCTTCTGCCTTTCTTTTGCAGTTAATCTTTTTATTGGTATATATAACAAAAAGAAAGATATACATCTTCCACAACACAGCAATGTGTATATAATGACATGGTTGTACAATACAAACAATAGAACATATCAATACCAAGCATGGTAAAAGAAGGAAAAATAAATAAAGTCTATACAATTGCGTACAGGCAAATAATGAAACTATATTAAGCAGACCTGATAATTGCACATTCAGAAAGATGCCCTGTAAGTCGGATTGAACAAAAAAAGGTGGGAGAGAGAAAAAGTTCTTAAAAAACAGTTATTTAGTTTGCATATAAATATTGTGGTGTTAAATGTATTGTAAAGAGAAAAAAGAGGGAGGAGAGAGAAGAAAAAATATTGAGAGAAAGGAGGGATTTATGGAGTTTGTGAAGGAGGTATATAGAGGTTAAAAAAGGAAGATTAGAAGAGAGAGACAAAGGTAAGTAAGAAAAAGGTAGAAGAAATTAACAGAGACACCAATTAAATGTTATTATCATACATTACATTATGAGGAATTATTTGAGGTTTCTAAGTAATTAAAGTAGCCCTGCCAACATTCATTGTATACATTGAGACGGTCGGATGAAATATGTGTTATACGATCCAAGGAGGCAAATTGAGTTAGGTTTTTAAGTATATCTGCGAATTTGGGGATAATAACAGATTTCCAGAGCATAAGAATATGCCTTTCAACATAGAGGAACAGTATGTTCAGCCATCTTGATTTGTGCATGAGAAATTGTTTTATTATTATGAAAAAAGGGAATGCCTAGTAGAGAGTATTTAGGGTCTATTGCAAAAGTTTGACCGATCACTTTAAATGCGAAGTGATGAACAGTTTGCCACAGGTTTTTAATCAGAGGGCAGTACCATAAAATATGGAGAAGGTCAACGCCAACAGTTATTGTTATTGGTGAGTCTCATTTGTTGTAATACCACTGGGGTCCTATATCATAAATGTAGAATTTTTGTCTGTATAAGTGCGCTGCGTGTATCCTTAAATGTTTTGTGACATGATTGCCAGCATTTCTGCCATTGCTTATCTGTAATGTTATAATTAATAGTGTACTCCATTTATTTTTAGTCTTGATTGATTGGTCCAGGAGAGAATCTCTAATATTTTTGTAGATATTACTGCTTAGATGAGATGCTATTTCAGTCCAATGGGATACCTGGTGTTCTAATAAGGATTGTGTAGATAAAGGTTGAAAGTATATGTTGCATGCAGTTCGAAGCTGTAGATATTTCCAGACCTCTGTTTTGGGAAGATTCCATTGGTTACAAAGATTAGAGAAGGTTTTAAGTTTTAGGTCTTTTGATTCAATTATGTCGGACAGAAAGAGTATACCTTTGTTTTTCCAAGTCTGAGAGATAATTGGGTGATGTTTTAGGTAGATATTGTTGTTACCCCACATGGGGGAATATGCAATGGGCATTGGATTAGAATTCAGTTGTTTATGCAGCAATTTCCAATAAAACACTGAAGGTGCAATTGTAGGGTGAGGTTTTAGATAGTGGGGTAGTTTATTATAGATGTGGGAGGTAGGAACATTACCAGGACATAAAGAGGCTTCCATACTGACCCATAGAGGAGTCTGGGCAGATGATTTGCAAAACCATTTGATGGTTTGGGCTGCACGATAAGCCCATAGGTAAGCTTGGAACCAGCGTAGTCCAAAGCCACCTTTTGACCAGTGAGAGCGAAGTTTAGTTCGACTAAATCTTGGAATTTTCACCTCCCATAGATAGTTATCAATTAGTTTGTCTAATTTGTTTAAGAAATTACAGGGGAGAATTAGATAGATATTAGCAAAAAGATAGAGTATCTTAGGTGAGATAGACATTTTGATAGAGGATATTTTCTCGATAAAAGAAAGATTAAGAAGTGTCCACCTGTCTAGACTGGATCTGATATTAGATAACACGGGGGGTAAGGTTGGCATCCCAGATTTTGTCTAATTTAGGAGTGTTTTGAATACCAAGATATGAGATACATTGGGGTGCCCGATAAAAACCCACAGTGGTATTCATAGAGGGTTTACATAAATTGTTTAGAGGCAATGTTTTGGATTTATTACGAACATACGAACATACGAAATTTGCCAGCAGATAAAGGCCCAGAGGTCTATCAAGTCTGCTCGAATGTGCAGCTAGCACCCCTTATTCTGCAGCTGCCCCTCCCTTCCACCCTTCCCCTTCATTAACCCACCCCCCTTGTCCTGTCCCATCCTCGTTTGAAGCAGTCCACTGTTCTACTGCATACCACTTCTGCAGGTAATGCATTCTACCCAGCCACCACCCTCTCTGTAAAAAAGTGTCTCCTCATCTCCCTCCTGAACCTTCCTCGCTCCAGTCTCATATCATGGCCCCTGGTGGCCCTCCCTTCCCTTACTTTGAACAGCCCCTCTGTACCCATCTTGTTTATTCCTTTCATGTATTTAAAGGTTTCAATCATGTCACCCCTGTCTCTCCTCTCCTCCAGTGAGTACATGTTCAACTCCTTCAACCTCCTCTCGTATGATAAGTCCCCAGACCCTTGATCATCTTTTGTCGCCCTGGGCGCTGCACCCCTCCAGTAACTTAATGTCCTCTTCAGATACGGACGCCAGTACTGCACGCAGTACTCCAGGTGTGGTCTAACTAATGACCTATACAGTGGCAGAATCACCTCCTCCCTCGAGGATATACCCCTTGCAATACAACCCAGCATTTTGTTGGCCTTGCAGCTGCCTTCCTACACTGTCCCGAGTTGTTCATTGACCCTGTAATGAGCACACCCAGATCCTTCTCCTCCTCTGTCTGGGCTAGCTGCACTCCCCCTAGCTGGTAAGTCCTCCTTGGGTTCTTCATCCCAAAATGCAGTACCTTGCACTTTTTGACATTAAAGCCCAGTTGCCAGGTGTCTGACCAGGTTTCAAGCTTTGCCAGATCATCCTGCAACCCCTGCCATCCCCCTAGGTCATCCACCACCACGCCAACCTTGGTATCATCAGCAAACAGACTGATCTTTGCTCTTGATGTCCCATGATATGTCTGCAATGAATATCCCAAACAACACTGGTCCTAACACCGAGCCTTGTGGGACACCGCTCACACTGCCCTTGGGTGTGAGAGCTTCCCACCCACCACCACCCTCTGTTGCCTTCCCTGCAGCCAGTTTCCTACCCATCTCACCAGCTTTGCACCCGCCCCTGTGCCTACTAACTTCCTTCCCAGCCTTCCATGTGGCACCGAGTTGAATACCTTACTGAAGTCCAGATACAAGACATCCACTGCATGGCCCCTGTCCAGTTGCCTAGTTACCCAGTCATAGAACTCAACCAGGTTGGTTTGGCAGGATCTGCCACGTATGAAGCCATGCTGTCTGCTGTCCTGTAGTCCTTTGGCCTCTAGGAGGGCCACTAGCCTCTCCTTCAGGATAGTCTCCATTAGCTTACCCACGATGGATGTGAGGCTCACTGGTCTGTAGTTTCCCGGTTCATCCTTGGGGCCACTCTTGTGGAGGGCACCACATGAGCCATCCTCCAGTCCGGAGGTACACACCTAATGTAGTGAGGCATTAAATAGGTCTGCCAAGGTCCTGCAAGGACCTCTGCCAGCTCCTTTAGTACCCTAGGTGGATGCCATCTGGGCCTGGTGCCTTGTCCACCCTCAGTGCCTTCAAACCCTTTCGAACTCTGCCTCCATGATTTCCCATCTGTCACCACTTCCCCCTGCGTCTGCCATTTCTCCCACCTTGGGTGTCACCTCTTCTCTTTAGTAAATACTGAGCAGAAGTACTCATTTAGTGCTTCCGCCTTATCGCATCTCAAGCTCCACCCAACCCCTCCTTCCTAATCCTTACTATGTGGTCCTTACAACCTTTTCTCCTGATGTACTTAAAGAAGTCCTTCTCCCTTCTTAATGCCTTGTGCTAGCCTGAGTTCCATAGATGCTTTGGCTCCCTTACTGCCCTTGTCACCTCCTTCGATTCTGTCAAGTACTCTCTCTGTCCTCCCCTCCTGTTTTCTTGTACTTCCAAAGGCAGCTCTTTCCTCCTTACCTTTTCCATGACCTCCTTGCTCAACCAGCTCGGTTTCTTAGCCCTAGCTTTCTTGCTCTGCTTGCAGCAGGTTTTGTTGCCTCCACTATCCCCAGCTTGATGAGCTCCATCTCTGGTTAGTATCCATACTTGATTGAATTCTGGCCAGGTACCCTTTACCACTTCCCATCCTTCCAAAGTTGGCCCTCCTGAAGTCCAGCACTCTTGTGCCAGATTCCACCTTCCTTGCCCATATCTAATGTGAGCCATACTGAGGTGGTCACTCCTGACAGTGGTTCCTCCACTGTAAGTTCTCTCATAAAGTCCCCATTTGCCAGCACAAGGTCAAGGGTATTCCCTAACCTGGTTGGTTCACTGACCATTTGCAGCAGGAAGCTGTCCTGGAAGGCATCCAGCAGTACCTGCTCCCTTCTGTTACTGGTTGTTGGGGTGCTCCAGTCCACTCCTGGCATGTTGAAGTCCCCCACAATCACCACACTACCCTTCTCACAGGTCCTCCTGATCTGTCCCGCTAGTTCCCTGTCTAACTCCTCCATCTGAGATGGTGGCCTGTACACCACTCCCATTCTAAGAATCCTATTCTTTGAATCCTGGATTTGCACCCAAAGTGACTCTGTACTACCCTCCTCCCCTTCCTCCCTTACACACTTCAGTCCTTCCTTCACATATAGTGCCACCCCCTTTCCCAGTCACCCTGTCCCTACGAAATAACCTGTATCCTGGTACAGACAGGTCCCAGTCATTATATTGGGTGGCCCATGTTTCCGTGATGGCTGCAATGTCCACCTCTCCCTCAGCCATGAGAACTTGTAACTCTGCAGTTTTCCTCCCAAAGCTCCTAGCATTAAGGGTAACCACCTTCCACCCTCCCCCCCCCATCCTGCCCTCCTTTCCTAGCATCACCAATAGTACCTGCCATTTGTCCTTTGTCACTGTTATGGGGGTAAGCTCATATGATTTCCCAACCTGTGGGACCTTATTATAACCTTATTATAATTTAGAGCTAGACCAGATAGTAATGTAAATTCCCTAAGAGACTGAATTAGTGATGAACCTAATAGATCCAGATTCTCTAATAGAATGAGGAGATCATCAGCATAGAAAAGAGAGGTGTAACAAGAATTACCAATGTGAATACCTTGGATATCTTTGGAGTGGCGGAGATAAGCAGACGGGGTTGCAGAGCAAGGATAAATAAAGATGGAGATAAAGGGCACCCTTGCCTGGTACCTCTGGCTAATAAAAAGGAGAAAGAGAGAGTAGAATTTGTGAGAATGTGTGCTGAATGGGAGGTATATAACAGCTTAATCCAGTCGCAAAATGTATTGGTGAAGCCGAAATGAGAGAGTACCAGATAGAGGTAATTTCATTTTAATGAATCAAATGCTTTTTTTTTAAAATCAATAGCTATAGCAGCTGCTGGTGAGTTAAGAGTTTTTGCTTTGTGAATTATATTGAATAAGGAACATATGTGGTCGGAACCAGATTTATTCGAGAGAAAACCTGCTTGAGAAGGATGAACTAATTTTGCTATTAGTGGTTCTAGACGAGAGGTTAATAATTTTGCAAAGATTTTGCCATCAGTATTAGATAGTGAAATGGGTCTGTAATTAGAGGGGAGAGATGGGTCCTTATTTTTCTTAGGCAAGACAGTGTTAATGGCCTCAGTCATAGTAGAAGGGAGTTTACTGGTAATTGTCGATTCTGTAAACACATTATGGAGCAGAAGACAAAGGGTGTCAGAGAGTGTTTATAGAAATCTATAGTGAATCTGTCACCCCCCTGGAGATTTACCAGATTATAAAGAAGGTAGTGCTTTTTGGAGCTCCTGGAGGGTGAAGGGTTCGTTGAGAGTTGCCTTATCTTGTTCTGAAAGATGAGGGAGGTGAAGATTGTCCATATAATGTTGTATTTGTTTATTGTGCACAGTATTATGTTGCAAGTATAACTTCTGTTAGAAAGTTCTCATAATGAGGTTAATAGCCACTATGCTGCTTTAAAGGGACATTGTCAACTTAAAATGATCAAAGTTATGAGTATGCGCTGGAAAATTTCAATGTACACTCATAACTTTGTTCTTTTGTAATATTTTTACCCTACATATTCAACATAGCCTTCTTATTACCCCACCTCATGAACAAGGGTGGAGAAAATTTTCAAAACCTGCCCAAAAGGTGATTTAGCACAGCAATATCATTCTGTGCCACAGGTGCGAAAACACATTTTGGTCGGGATGTGAAAAATGGCAGTTGTCACATTCATGAGGTGATGTGAAGAAATGGCTATGTTGAAACATTTGGGGTCAAAATAGTGAAATTACCAAAGTTATGAACATGGGTTGCAAAATTTCAACATACGCTTGTAAGTCTGCCACTTTTAAATATTTTGACCCAGAACATTCAATATAGCCTTCTTATGACCCCACCTCATAAACAAGGGTGGAAAAAATATTCAAAACCTGCACAAAAGGTGATTTCATGCAGCTCTAATGTCATTCCCTGCCACAGGGGTGAAAACACATTTTGGTCAGGATTTGAAAAATAGCAGTTGTCACGTTAACGAGGTGATGTGAAGAAATGGCTATGTTGAAAATTTGAGATCAAAATAGTGCAAATTACCAAAGTTATGAGTGTGTGCTGCAACATTTCAACTTAGGCTCATGACTTTGCCATTTTTAAATATTTTCACCCCCAAATTTTCAACATAGCCATCTTTTGATCCCACCTGATGAACAAGGTCACTGAAAAATGTCAAATCCTGCCCAAAAGGTGATTTCACCAAGTGACTGGGAAAATACCTTTTGGGCCTGATTTGCATAATTCCACCACCAGTGGTCATGAGGTGGGGTCCCAAAAAGGCCATGTCGAAAATTTGGGGTGAAAATATGCAAAACTGCCAACGTTATGCGTCAAAGTTCAAAACCCCTATTAAAATACACCGAACTGCAGTTACCTTAGTTTCTCAGATTGCAGTTGCAGGTTCGAGCAGCAAGACATGTCTTCAATTGCAGAGTGGACCTTCACTATGTGATCTGTTCAGGTGAGTGAAGGTGTGTGGGGGTTGTACTGGGGATGTGGGGTGGTGACTGCTGACTGGGAAGTCGGGGTGGGAAGGGTCAGACCAGTGAGAAATCATTTTTTCCAGGTTTATGGAAAAAAAAACATCAAGTGACAGTTTTCTTTATTAAAGATCCTGTATGTGGACAGTGATCAGAGAGTGGGGGGTGCCACTAGACACCAGGGAAAACATTATATGGGACAAGGATCAGAGGGTGGGGGTGCCAGTAGACACCAAGTAAACATTACATAAAACAGGGGGCCAGCAATCAGACAGCAGAGCAGACACAGCTCCCTCTTTTCTTATTTTTTTATGTATATTTGGCCATAATGGGGAACTGAAAGAAAAAGGGGATCAGAGTGTGGGGGGCCACTATACACCAGGGAAACATTATATAAGCAGGGGGCCGGTGATCGGACAGCTGGGCACAGACGACTCTCTTTTTTAATTTTATTTTATTTTCAGCCCTAATTGGGAACCGGAAGTGAACTAGAAGTGACAGGTAGCAACAAAATAGTGAGCCCGTGGAGGGGAGCGGCGGTGGGAAAGAAAGAAACAGCACTGACTGCATGTGCTTCACCGTATCCAGTCACGTGCTTCCTTGGTCCTATTCACCTAAGTCATAGCATTATGTCATGCATAGCTTGTAGCTATGTAGCTGTAAAAAGGCTCTGTGACCCACTGCCAGTGCACTGAATCATTCAGCTCCCCATGACTCGCGTGACATGCATGCATTGCTTACTCCTTCTCTTCTTGTTTACAAGGCTGCACTTTATCAGTTCATGCTCGACTGACTAGCAAATACAGGACAAGCCAGAGCTGAATCACTACTTTATAGATGCGTTCCACACTGTTCTGCTAAAGTGCACTTTCTATTTCTGCACAAGTTAAACACAGCTAATCCCCTCTAGCTAGGCTCAGTAAATGTCACATTTAATTAGTGGTAGAGTCCCACTAACTATGCTGTCAGTCAACAGTTGCCACCTTTTGTTTTAAAGTTGCAAAGTGCTGGAGACTTCAGGAAAGGCTCTGTAAATAAAACATTCTTTTATTCTATCATGTAGCGATCACCCATTTCTGTAACACTTGCAGTGACATTAAAATCATAGACAGAAATAATACCATTCCAATACAACAAACTCTAGTCAGAGCCACGACTGCTACTGCAATAGTATTGTAGTCATTTGTATGCACATGCTCATAAGCTCCCCCATCCCATTTTTATGTTGGCGTGCTTGTGCAGCCAACATCTTGCAGCAGTGGGGATTTGAAGGCACGGTCACTGTTGGGTGAATGCAGGGCACGCACCAGTAGGTGCGTCCCTCATTCCCCAATCAGCCTGCATGCCGGTGCCACACCATGCATGCATACTGTGGTGAGCACATCTAAGGAAAGGTCTACTGCAATGTGAGCAAAGCTCGTCTCATGCAGCGGACCCTTCCTATGTGCTCATCAGCTACTAACATGGCTGCTAAACTGCCGACTTTGAGGGTGCGCAATCCCCCGGTTGGCTTACCCTGCAAAGTATGTGCCGACGGGGGAGCCCACTCCCTGTCGGCAGAACGTGTCTCTTCCACCCCCCGCTTTCATTGTTTGACAACAGGGTGCCCACCCTCGGCATCCATCTCCCCTTTCCTCTGCAGTGCGCTGACGGGGAGCCCACTCCTGTCAGCATGATGTCCCCCTTCTTCAGGTTGACGAGGGTGCCCAATACCCCATCAGCTACTGTACCCCCAAAAAAGAAACCACCTGTAAAAAAGAAAACCATCCACAATGTGTTTCGTTTAGTACCTGCAAGCAGAAAACGGTCCCTCATAGTTTCGCTACCCACCACCCGCACCCACCCACTGCGCACCCTGCCTCCCCACACCCCCCCTCACCCCAGTGGCTCAGTTGGTAGCACATCCACCTCTGGAGCAGAAGGTTGTGGGTTCTTGTCCCACACCGGGACTGGACTTGCACCTAAAAATCGCTGGCATCCGAGTGCAGTATTGGGGGGTACTATACTGCTGTGGTGTGCCCTCCTTTGGATGAGACATTAAACCGAGGTCCTTTCTGCTCATCCTGGTGTTGTCCTGGTGGGTGTCCAGGTGGAAGTAAAAGAACCCAGGGCACTCTTCGCAAAGAGCAGGGAACATTCCAGGTGTTCTGGGCAACATTCCCCTCCCCATAAACCAGTTCATGCAATTATCCAGGCTGTGTGTGGGTGATGACGTGCAATATGGCCGCCACCACACATTCAGTCACTTCACTACCAGTCTAGCATTGCTTGTAAAGCACTTTGGGATACTGGCTATGAAAAGTGCTATATAAATGCTGATTCTTCTTCTTCTTCTACTTACTTCTGGAGCTTGGCACGATGATCTTTGGTGAACCGGGAACATGTCTTCACTCTTCAAAGCCGATTGCGAACTGAGAAAATGCCAGTAAGCCGTATAATGGAATAAATAGGGTTTTTTCCAACTTTGACGCATATCTTGGGCATTATTTGGAATATTTGCACCAAATTTTCAACATAGGTTGTTTGGGACCCCTCCTTATGAATTCTGTCACAGTTATCATGTCAATTGGTCCTGAAAGGTGATTTCTCAGTCATTGCGTGGAATCACCTTTCAGGACCAATTAACACAAGGACAGTGGCAGTGTTCATGAAGTGGGCTCTCAAAAAGGCTGTGATGCAAATTTGGTGGAAAAATTAAAAAAAATGACTGTTTTACGAGTGTACATTGCACAGTTGCTACGCACGCTCACAACTTCGCAAATTCGCAATATTTTCATGCCAGATTTTCAACATTGTCATTTTTCTACACCTCCTTGTGAACAGTGCAGCTGTCATTTTTCAGATCCTGACCAAAATGTGTTTCCGCACTTCTGGCGCACAATTTATTTATTTATTAATTTATTTAAGCGTTTAACCAGGAAGGCATGCTGAGCAGGCTACTGCTCGATTCCAGATGCATCCTGGGGGAAGGGGGAACAAGTACATAGGTGGATGACAAACAGTACAATTGAGATTCAGGAGGGGTAAACACGACACAATGTGTCCAGAATAGAAGGACATAGCGGATCTGGGGAACAAACAGAAATACAGGCATAGTTTAAATACATTAGCATACATATACTGTAGCTCGATAGGTATAACAATTTGTTGATATTTTCGCAGAATGGTTTAACAAAACTGCCTAGGCACATGTACAGGTAGTGGAGAAATGAACTTGGAGCAAGGAGCTAAGATGCCGGGGGGAGGAGAAGTGCCAAATGTGTGCAGGGAGGGAATTCCACAACTTAGGAAAGCAGTAGCTGAATGCTCCCTGCTCAACAGCGGTGGCCCTATGTGGGACAGTTAAAGACCGGGAGGCAAGTTTTCTGAGGGAATATGCTAGGGTGCTGGGGTTGGCTAGAGCATCGGTGAGGTAGCGGGGGAGTAACTGGGACCAGTACTTGGCTGGGATTTTAGCGACCACGGTCACTGTGGGAAATCAGTGTTCAGAGCAGATTACAAAAATGACAGTGACACTGTTCATGAGCAGAGGTCCTAAAATGCCTATGTTGAAAATTTGGTGATGATACTCCATAAAATGACTGTGTTACGAGCATGCGTTGCGCAGTTTGCACGCACACTCATAACGTTGTGCATTTGTAATATTGTCACTCTGGATTTTCACCATTGGCATTTTTCCACACCTCTTGATGAATAGTACAGCTGTCATTTTACATATCCTGCCCAAAATCTGTTTTCCAACATCCAGCACAGAATAGAACAGTCGCTGTGCAAAATCACTTTTTGGGACAGTTTGAGGAAATTACATTGACACTGCACATGAGCAGAGGTGCTAAAATGCTTATGTTGAAAATTTGGTGCCGGAACTCCATAAAATGACTGTGTTACAAGTGTGCGTTGTGCATTTCCCATGCACCCTTGCAACTTTGCACATTTGCAATACCTACATGCCACATTTTCACCACTGCCATTTTTCACACCTCCTTATAAACAGTACAGCTGTCATTTTTCACATCCTGCCAAAAATGTGTTTCCGCACTGCACTACCAAAGCCAATGCCAGCGCAACAACATTCGGCATTGACAAATGCTTGTTTAGTGTACTGTCATCTTGAACAAAAAGACAAATCCAAGTTGTGAGAAAAACTGCCCCCTTGGCCCCTTCACTTACAGGGCAGTTCCTCTGTCAAGGACTTCAAATCCTTTGCCACTACCTGATTTTTACCAGGAAACCTGTCTTTACCTCCTGCTCAAGGTCAGGGATCTCACCACAATAGCTATTGGCAGAGTGCTCTTTGGAGGCAGACTGCAAACAGAGTCCAACAGAAATAGTAAAATTACATTTTTAAATAAATCAAGTAGTTGCTGATTCTATAAAAAATGAATTCTTTACTAGAAGAACTACAAGTATTTACAAACAGGATATATTTACATTGAAACAAAAAGATTACCAGTTTACTAAGAAATAGAAAATAAAACTTCATCCCTTTGAGTGACACCTCCCTCCTGTCCTCCCCGCTCCAAATGTGTGTGTGGATGACATCATCCAAGCCAATAGTCCTCCTTTGCACCTAGACATCCTCTGTCCAGCTTTAAAATTTTGTTTTCCAGGATGTCTGAGGTGCTCAAAATCGCACCATCCCATCTGCTAGGATGTGCAACTTAGATGAGCACATGGGAACACCACACTGAGCAGTTAACCAATATTTCCCACCAGACCTGCCTGGACATGTGACTTGGAAGCCATGTTTTCATTTGCTTTCAAATAACAGAACCTACAAATTGAAAATATCTACACTAACAAAAGAAATGAACAGATCAGTCTGGCCATATGCCCATCACACAAGCGCATAAACCGTTTTACAGCATGGCAATAAAAATGCATTTACTTAGGGTTTGATTTGGTAGCTGTACCACAGATGCAACCAAAATAGATTTGAGACCACCCCAGAATTTACCTCAAAACTATAGCTGCTACTTTTTTTGTTGAAGAAATGGACCTTGGCAGATCAGATAGCAGGGAGAAACAAGCCTTTAACCCCAAGGACACAGCGATCCACCCATCGCTATTTCAGGCAGGAGGAGATTAAAACAGATGCTAAACGGGATCCTTGGCCAACTGATATCATACATCCCTAGCAGAAGCAATCCAGTTGATTTTGAGAATATTTAAAAAAGAAACAAAAATCAGAGTTGTATACAGATTAAAATAGCTGCAAGCCTAAAATACCAAGTCAGGTGCACAAGTATAGGGGCTGAAAGTAAAATCATTAATACAAAAAAAAAAAAAAGAGCAGACCTCAATAAATGGCCTGAACTAATTGTTAATCGTATTTGCACATACTATTCCCCGTTACTGCACTGAAGACAATAACAACAATAACATTTCTATATGTATTTGTATTCAGTTTGAAATTTGACCTCACAGAAACCTACAAACACCCGAAGAGAGCATTTTAAAAGTATTTGGAATGCAAAATCACATGCAGCTAAATTGTTCTTCTTCAGTATGGTCAAGCTCACAGCAACCATCTTCTCTCTACATCATCAAAGAACAGCCTTGCCTTTTAGTATCCTTGTCACAAGTAAGCAGACCAAAAACACTAAATAACAAACAACAGCAGAGGTGTAGTTGCATCCATGAGTTGTGCTACTGTATTGTATTACTACCTACTTACATGATTCAACTTCATCTCTCAGGGACAGGGTGGAAAAAGCATTAAAGCATTTTTCACTTATCCAGGGAACTTTTTGCAGCCCTGCAGAGCAGGGTTGGGAGCAAGACAATAATGTGGCCGTGGGGGTGGGGGGGTGTGAGGAAGCAACCACACTTTATTGGATGCAGAGAGATGTGCTTCAACTCCACTCCAGTGGAAGGACACAGCTGTGGTATATTCACAGTCACATGCTACCAAAGCCCCCTTCTCAATATAATTACACTACGTTGAGTACATGTAAATTTATATGTAGAATATTTATTTCCGAAAAGCCCTTCCACAAGGAAAGCTGCAGCCTGATGTTTTTGTTGTCCAGAGAAATGACAGCAGACAGTTGCACACCAACTGTCACACACCAAGGAAGACACAGATACAGCCATCAGTCTGAATGGGGGGATTGTCACAGACATTGGCCTTGCTTTTCCCACCTCTAGATCTGTCATACAGTAGGAGACTCTGTCGCATATAAGTCTCTTTGTAAACTAAGCCCTCACCATGATGTGCAAAGTTAAAACAGGAACTGTGTTGGCTTCCGGTGACGTCATGCACTAAGCAACAGCTTGGGTCGCGAGGCTCCCTACGGAAAATAGTTAATACCTCAATTTGAAAAGATTAACAACAAAACAGAAGCCACTAATTGTAAACCAGAGGTAGCAGAATGCCCAGAAAAAGAGGCGACTCCGTTTGTGGATCCCCAAAACGCATAGATGGAGAGAGATCCCAGGAAGAAGATTCAGAGAGCGGGGACTCGCGGGCATCATCGACCTCCCGCCATGGCAAACACAGGCCGACTCAGGTCCCGCTTCCATTTTACAGAGGCAAATGTCCCAAATGTTAACAGAAATAAGGGACTTTCGAAAGAAATTGGGCAACGGTCACTGCACTACGCACGGACATGGGCAAGCTCGAGAAAAGCAGGAGGAACATGAAGAGCAACTGACCGCCACGGACAAGAGAGTCGGGAGGCGGAATGTGCGATCGTCCAGCCACATGCACAATTAAGAAGCTCCAGGATCGTGCTGGAGGATGCAGAGAGTAGGAGCCACCAAATAATATCCCGGCTGTCGGGTCTCCGGAGGGAACGGAAGGCACTGAAATTATTACTTCACCCAGAAAATGCTGAGAGAAATCCTAAAATTACCAGAGGGGATATCGCTAGAAATGGAGAGGGTACACCGCACTCTTGGTCCTAGGCCAGCAGTAGGCGCCCGGCCTCGCACACTACTAATAAAATTTCTAAGACACCAAGAAAAAGAAACAGTGCTACATACTGCTTGGAGACAGGGAACAGTCTGTTATGGATCGCACAGGTTATTCTTCAAAAACGACTTTGCCCCCGAAGTAATGGCGCGCCGGAAGGCCTACATTCCCGTCATGAGAGAGCTTAAAGCGGCAGGAGTACGTTTTAAGACACTTTACCCGTTGAGGATTGTGATCCACTTTAAGGAGGGGTCCCACACATTTGATAATGCGGCTGAGGCAATTGCTGAACTTAAATCAAGGAAAATTGAGATCGCGCAGCAGCAAAGGGGAACTGCAGCTACCTCTGCCTCTAAGTTGGCCCAGAAACTGTGGAATGCTGGCCAACGGACTCAGATGTCGCCAGGGTATAGAAGCCAACAATCGATTGTTAATTCCTGAAATCCAGACCCAGTGTTCCGATTGAGAAAGTTACCCTAGCGCCTAGCACCTGAAGTGGTCGCAAGTATTTGAATGGACTCTGCCTATTAAATGTGGTCATGACAGATAGATCCCGCTATAATTGCTTCAATCTGAACGTTTTTCCTCGCCATGTTCCGGTAGGGGCGGGGGTGGTAAAGCATGGGAGTCCTTGGGGTAATATGGACAGGGCTTAACGTGGGGTAGGGTGGTACTGAGAGCTGTAGAGGTTATTGAAACGAAGACAGTCTTTGAAGAGGGTGGCCATCGATCTCAGGGAGGTATTGGAATCACGGGTATTAATCATTGTGCCAGCAACGGCATACTTTTTGAGTAGCCACGTGTTGCAATGGAGACTGTTGGGAGGGGGGGTCGATTCCGACCGGCCTGTACATTAATTGGCCATATTACACTGTAAGCTTCTGGGGAGATGGAAGTGGGGACCAGCCTGGTGGATGGGGGATCACAGGGTGGTGCCTCCTTGTACTTCTGTGAGCTGGGCTGGGACATTGTCAGTTCTGAGTCCCAATGGAAGAGACAGCTGACTCCTGGAGGTGCTGAGAGGGAAGGGCCTTAGAGCCTGGGCAAGTGGCACTGACATGGTGGCTGCTGGTGTGGTTGGGCGGGGGCTTTTAGCGGACCCGCCGATGGCAGTGACTGCACTTCTTGCGGTCCATACAGGAGCGGGTTCGGGGAGGGCTGCGAAATGGGCTGAGAATGCAAGGGGGAGGGGTAGGGGGTACATGTTCGGGATCGGGACTGGCACGTAGTTAGATGCGACGCCTAACGGGAGAAGGTGCGGTCGAGTGGGGGTGGGACAAGGATACTGAATGATGAGGTGGTCCGTATGTCGCATCCCCACCCATCCCTGTGGTTCCTTCGTTGCTTTGGACGCCAATGCCAGCTGAGATGACATCACAAATATTGACCCCTAGCTTTTACACCCAGGGAGGAGAGCCCTGCATGTGCAATCGAGGGGAATGGAGGGGTGACTTAGGGAGATGGGGTTACAAGCTACTCACCCCAGGTACAGTGGACCGTATAGCCTGCAAAGAGTAACTGGCTGTGAGATAAGGAGGGTGAGAGGGAAACTAATTAGATGGAGGGTGATAGATATACAGGTGAGAATGGAGGAATCCACGAACTGAAGACTATATATATAAGATACAGGCAAGAAGGTCAAAGTGGACACGTGTAAAGGATCAACTAAAATAGGATGCAGGACTATTAGAGGTGGGGAGGTGGGGGGATTGTGGACAGACTAAGGTTGGATCAAATAAACAACTCACACCAGTTGGGTCTTAATGGGGTGTGGACTGTCCCAGCCCATGGGCCACGGATGAGGTGCTCCTTCACCTAGGGGTGCTGGATCTGGGCTGGGGAGCCCTTCCGGTGACCACAACGAGGGATGGGAGGTTAGTTCTGGGAGGGCAGAATAGGGATTTCCTGCTCAGGGACTAGCAGCCTTGCGGAGGGAGCCATAGGAGATGTTGGGCTGCACGTCTACGGAGTTCCGTGAGAATGGAGAAGGCGTGAGATCAGGGAAATGTACTCTCATGGATGGAGACTTTCTCGACCCAGGGGGGCTCCGTGATGGGTTGGTAAAGGCCGAGTTACAAGCTGGGACATACCCGACTGGATGGTGGAAGGACGGTCGTCGCCCAGTTTGCACGACGGAAGTCCCTCTAGGTCCATTATAGCTACCGGGGGAGCCTACGACCCTGACATGGCTGTCACTTATCCCTATTACCTTTCCCTTACAGGTACCTTGGTATCTTAAGCCCTGAATAAATAAGGGCTGCTCAGGTTGGGTCATACACTCACTCGGATCAGGTCAGCCCAGATCGGTGGAAGTGCCAGTGTTGTTTAGTTGGCCAGGTTGGTCATTAAGGGGTATATTATGTACCTGTTTCTTGTTGGTCTGTGTTACCTGTTTTGTTGGTATTGTTCTGTTTGTCTAGGAGCCACTGGATTCATGCAGTACAGAATACAGTCACAAGCTATGTCTGACCCCGGTGGGGGGCCCTGCGGGGGACTAGGGAAGCCGGGCATTAAATACCACAATGATTGTTTACAATGCAAGCCCATGCATTGAAGTTGTTGTCCCTTAATGTCAAGGGTCTGGCCTCGCCCATTAAGAGATCCAGGGCACTGGCTTATATTAGAAAGTCAAAGGCAGATATTGCCTTCCTCCAGGAAATGCATATGAACCCCACTGAACATAACAAGTTAGCTAAACTAAGTAGGGGGCAAGTGTTCCATTCATCTTGTAAAGCTGGTAGAAGGCGAGGGATGGCTATTATTGTATCTTCGCACACCCCACTTTGGGTAGAGACCACTTGGTCCGACCCAGAAGGTCGACTAATAATCGCCCAAGGGAAAATTAACGATACAGAGGTGACGCTAGCAAATGCTTACCTACCACCAGGCATTACGGTCTCAAGACTGAGACCTCTGTTGGATAAGATAATTCAGAAGACCAAGGGCATCCTCATGCTGGCAGGTGACTTTAACCTAATTATGGTCCCCCGGGACGACTTCACCAGCCAGAGACCTCAAAAGCAAACGTCTACCCCAAAATTTTTTAGTAAATTCATATCGTAGGTAGGCTGGTGTGACGTGTGTCGGAAACTACACCCAAATACGAAAAATTACTCCCATTATTCCCCGGTGCACCATACTTATTCCCGAATAGATCATGCATACACCCAAATAGAAACCTAAGCACCGTAGGGATGCCCAATTGGGCGATATATCCATCTCAGACCATGCACCCTGACCACCCACTGTGACGTAGGCCTTCAACGAGAAACACGCAGTGGCGTAATGAACCATTCCACCTGAGGTCAAAAATTCGGGAATTCTCTCAGATAGAATCGCAGAAATCATAGCGGATAACCCGCCAAGATGACTCCACGCCCTCAGTACGCTGGGACACAATTAAAGCAGTCCTTAGAGGACACATAATTAAATATACAGCGGAATTAAGGAGGCAGCGAAAAGAATACAGGAGTAAATTGGAGGGCACTCTTCACTTCCTCCAAATGGCGCACCAACAGGGGGATGAGGCGGTCCTACCCCAACTACAACAAACCAGGTGGGAGCTGGACTCGCTGATTCAGCAACAAACTGAAATTGCCTTAACCTTCCTGAGACAAAGATTTTATGAGGTAGGCCCACTGGCTACACGTTTGCTCACATACCAAGCATGTAAACAAAAGAAGGGGGCAACTATTGCATCCATTAGGCACCCTAGAGGGGGCCAACCGTTATCCCGGCTACATGACATAGTGGATGCCTTTGCAACATTTTATAAAGCCCTTTACACCCCGGAGACTACGCCTCCCGTAAAGCAAATGATGGGGCACCTGGACTCGGTATCCCTTGCCTCTCTTACGGAAGCACATAGGAGGACCTGATGAAACCCATCACGAATTGAGGTAACTCAGGCAGTGGCCAAGGCTAACCCATGAAAGCCCGGGACCGGATGGCTGGCTGCCCAGAGTTTTATAAGGCGGTTAAAACCCAGACTGCTCCCTACTTTTGGTCTTTAACTCGGTTCTGAAGGGAGAACCTCCACCCCAATCGTGGTCCCACGCCACAATTTCAGTAATACCTAGCCAGGTAAGAACCCCCAAGAATGTAGCTCTTATAGGCCGACATCCGTGATCAACCAAGACTATAAAATATTTATGAACATACTGTCACACTGCTTAGACAGGGTGCTACCCCTACTAGTACACAAAGACCAGACAGGGTTTGTTAGATCCCGCACTACCACGGATAGCATCAAGTGATCCTTATATATAGTGCAACAGATGCAAGAGAATAGAGATCCGGCAGTTTTAATAAGCCTTGATGCAGAAAAGGCCTTCGATAGGGTCGCGTAGCCTTACCTGTACCAAACCTTAAACAAATTTGGATTTCCCCCCTTATTTGTCCAAACCCTACAGAATATATATTCTGCTCCCAGAGCATGTGTTAAAGTGAATGGGCACCACTCTGTTTTTTTCCAACTTCAAAGGGGCACCCGTCAGGGATGTCCTTTATCACCCCTATTGTTTGCCATAGTCATCGAGCCTTTAGCTCAACATATCCGGGAATCCCAATGAATCCGAGGGATCAGAATAGGAGATACTGAACACTGTGTGGCTTTATACGCAGATGATATACTTTTGTACCTTCGGGACCCCGACCTCACGATCCCAGCTGTGAGACGGATATTGGATGCCTATGGGCCGGTATCAGGATATAAACTTAACTTTGCTAAAACAGAAATTCTTACCTTTAACTATGCCCCATGCAGGGTATCCGAGATTCTCTACCAGGCAGATGGGACTTGCAGAAATTGAAATACCTTGGTATATACATTCCAAAAGATCACACCAAATATTATAAACAAAACTATACACCATTTATCTTACAATTAAAACAAGATTTGCAAGCTTGGGCCACCCTGCCCTTAGCCTATCAAGGAGAGTGGACCTAATCAGAATGACAATCCTACCAAGAGCCCTATATCTATTTCAAAACATTCCCCTATACATTCCATTAAAAACTTTTAAGGAAATAAACCGCCTCATACGGAAGTTCATATGGGCCTCCCAAAAACCCCGAATTCGGCTAGGGATACTCTCCCTCCCACGCCAAGATGGGGGTATAGCTATGCCGGAATTGATGCTTTATCATCAGGCAACTACCCTCACACATATAATGACTCGACAGAGTGGGGCCCATGCACCGCACTGGCTTGAGATAGAAAGGACCCTTATTAGCGATCAGGCATACCTCAGGACCCTATATCGACAGGACCCAGGGGGAAGAGCCCAACAGAGTCCCAATCTCTGGCTGGAGGCGCAGTTTAAAAACTGGTGCATACTTAAAAAAAACATAACATTTGGCACCCTATCAGGCACTCATCTGCCCGATCTCAAGCCTAACTGACTTCGCCCCTAACAGCATGGACAATGGTTTCATTCATTGGGAAAGACAGGGGTTAAAATACTTGTTACAAATAATGACACAGGGCAATATCTGGTCATACGCTGAAATCCAGAGAAAATTTCACCTGCCACACAGGGATTTTTTCCGCTATCTCCAGCTGCAACACTATATAGAGGGTCTCCCACGAATGTTATGGAACCCGGAGGGATACCCGCCGTTGATTCAATGCCAGATACAGCTAATGGCACAAGAACACGAGAGCACTTGATCTCGCGGTATTATCAGGCACTTAACACACAAAGAAGTGCTCTCACTGAGGGCGTTCGTTCACAATGGTCACAGGAGACGGGACATCAGCTTTCCCTAGAGGAATGGAGACAGGCTTGCAGTCTGTCAGGCCGAGTTACTAGCTCACATCAGTGGCGAGAATTTGCCTGGAAAGTTCTGGTCCGATATTTTTGCTCCCCGGTGGTTACACAGCATTATGCCTCAAACAACACAGCAGAATGCTGGAGGCAATGTGGGGAGCTGCAAGCCAATTTGTCCCATGTTCTGTGGCTGTGTCCGGCTCTCCGAGGATTCCTCGTACAGCTTGAGGCTCAGCTGTGAGAACTAATTGACCCACAACTCCAACTGTCCCTGGAGATGTTTTTATTTCTAGATCTCCTAGAGCCTTTAGAAGTCTCCAACACCAGGTACTTACTTATTCTGCTCTTAACGGCTGCAAAAAGCAACTCTAGGCAGTGGTTAATAACAAAACCTTCAGTCCAAGACTGGTGGATATCACGAAGCAAATTTATAACATGGAGAAAATAACACATAACCTAAATGAACAGGAAGAGAAATTCAAGGCCAGATGGACACGCTGGCAGATATACTATATGTTGAAAGATCCTACCTTTACACCCTAGGGAATCTTAATGTGGGAGTCGGTTGGGATTCGTGGATGGAGATGGTGGTGGATTGCATCCTGCTGCCCCTTGCCTGGCTTCCCTGGTCCCCCGAGGGGCAACGATCCATAAATAAAGGTGATGCACTGGGGCTGATCCAGGTAAGGAATGGCCATTGAATGAATAAGGTAGTGGCAAGAGAACCAAGGGAACGATCAAGAGATCGGTATAGTTAGAATGTAACCCGAACCGGGAGATAGGACAAACCAAGGCCATGTATTGACACCTCAGCCCCTTTCTCTGATGCGGAGGGGACTATCTGGGGGTTGACCTGGAGTGCCATGGCATCAGGGTGGAGCAGCTTAATGCAATGGTGAACCTGTGCCCTCTGGGGGTAGATACCCATATGCTTGAGGTCATCTATAGAGGGGCGGTTGGAGAGTAACTTAGCTCTCAAGCCTGGGTGAGACCCCAGCAAATATTAAACCGCTCAGATCCTGAAATTGAGGGTACGGCCCGGTTGTATTATTATAATGAACTAAGCATATAACTGTAAATTAGATAATGAGCCACACAGGGGATGAATTTCATTGAATTTCACAACATCACTATTGTCTGACTGTATATTATGAACTTTATGAAGATTTTATAACTGTCTAAATACTGGTGACTTATATGTATATATGTTGGAAACTTAATAAAAAGAAGAATTACAAAAAAAAAAAAAACAGGAACTGTTTTAAATTTGGGCTGGGAATGCAAGTTTAACCACCATCTGTCTACCTTACATTCAACCTACATTTTCTATTGATATTTGCAGTTCCTGCTAGTGAGCTATACTGTGGATTTTACCAAGTCTAAGAAATCAATGACCAATAACCACCGAAAATGTACCTCTGGTTATCACAAGTGTCACCACATCTCAACATGGTAACCTGGCTCTCAACATTTGATTTTTTTTAACTAGCCTGCCTGTGTTGCTCTCCACCTGTAATGGCTGCTCCTGTCAAAGTGAAACCAGAGTTTAAGTCCTGAGATGATAGTCAGGTCTCTACTCTATGATGGGCTTGTGCCAGAGCAGCTTTGATCACAGCTCCGCAGCTTGCCTGCTCCCCGTAGCTCTGCCATGACCCTACACAGTTCACAGGAGCTCAAGCTCCCGGGTCCTGACTCCACTCTGTGATCAGCTTCTGCCTGTGCAGGGCTCTGACTTTGATCATGGCCCCACAGCTCGCCTGCCTTCTCGTGGCTCTGGTGTAACCTGATACAGTTTTCAGGGGCTCAAGCACACAGGTGCAGCAGTCTGACTTAGTCAGTCACTTCTGTGGGGTTCACTATGGGATTGTGGCTGCTCACACTGCTAATGTCTTACCAACACAAACTTCTTTCAATGACTTTGAACTCCCTCCCAGGCCTCATGAAAAAAAACACCAAAAATGAAAGGCTGATTCTCCAACCAATAGTGTTGGTCTTTCCAACACTTTCTAGCCCTTCAGAACCAATCAGAAGGATTAAGTGTGATCTCAGTGACTACAAGATTCTCAGAATCCATTTTGAAACCATCTGCCAAGAAATTTGTGGCCATCAAGCTCAAGATTTGGCCCTTTTGATTGGTCCTCTTGTAGCATGCTACCACTTCCCCTGAGATTGCCCATGCAGCAATTTTCCTTCCCATTTTAATCCCCCTAGATCTTGGAGCACTGGGGAAGGCACTTTGGAAGCAAGAAAATAGTGTGGTGGGGGGGGGAGGAAGCAACTGCACTGTATTGGATGGAAAGAGATTTCTGTTGGAAGGACAAAGTGAACACAGCTGTGATGTATTCACAGTCACATGCCACCAAAGCCACCCCACTCACAGTCATGTGCTACCAAAGCCCCCTCTCTCAATGTAATCGCACTACATTAGCATAATGCTCCCTATGCAGCATTAAAATGTAGGCACAGCAAAAAAGAAAAAAGAAGGAACAAAATCTGAAGTAAAACTGATTAAATTAGGTATTAAAATGTGTATAATGAAGAAACATTTCCCTTGACCCTGTTAGGTATGTTTAGTCCTGCCTCATAGTTGGTGGGTTCTCACAGAGCATCCTTTCCATTTCCAGCTCTGAATGTGTCAAATGCCCAGTGCCCTTGGGGTTCTGATTTGGTGATCGGTTGAGTGAAGGACTGGACTACACTGAGGAATTCAAACTGGATGAAACATGTGTCTGGAGTTTGTTGTTCTCAGCCTGTACTTGGTCAGACGTAGAAGTCTGTTTCAAAGGCAATATCTGGTCTGACAAAGTCTTGTCAGTCTGCCTTGTACAATGATTTGCATACCCATGATGCTTTGCTCTGGTCTTGAGGCTGTAGACTATATGTGCATGACTCCCCAATGGTACACCAAGCAGCCTGCATCTATGCCCCGGATGGATGGGTGTGTGGCCCAAAGTATTCCCGTGTCTAGGGTTAATGATGTTGCACTCACCATGTGCCCTGTAGTACTGGTCCACCTTCTCCCTCAGGAGCTGCTGGTATAGGGTAATCCTTTACCAGTGCAATGCCAACTCTCACACAGGAATTCCAAAGACTTGACACTCTCTTTTACTGAGGCAGATGATCAGTTTATGGCAGTATAGTTAACTCATTTTGGTCCAGAGATCCAAATCATACATCTTCCGCACAGTTAATTATGGTACTCTTGCAGCTCCATCATGACAGCTTGGTCCAGCTGCTGCAACCACAATGTCATCTATGACATGTCTTGGACTCTCCCTAACCCTGTTTTATTCAAGCATTGCTGTGCCCAGGTAATCCCTGTTACTAACGTCACTCTCCTTCCTGCACTCCAGAAGGGGGCCCAACCTGAGTATTCTTGTACTTTGGGCTTAAATGGCACTGTAGAAGGGGGCCCAATTGTTTAGGATAAGGTTTTCCCTTTCTGGTCCCACCAGACCAGCACACCCTCACCAGGCCCTCCCAACATTCCACTAATGTCCTTTCTAGACAGGGCCAACCTCTGATTGATATTCCACCTCCTTTCCTAGGTAGAAACATTTCGATCACCTGAAGTCCGACCTGCATGCCCCAAACTTATTGATGTAGGATGTGACTCCCGAACCATACAAGATTTCTCTGTGCTCATGCCTAACCCCAGCCATCAAGGATGATGTGGTACTCACATCTCCAGGTGGGAGCTTGCAGCCCCAAACTGTGTGCCCCTGGCCCATGTCCTGCAACCCGACACATGGTGATATACACTGTGTGTCTGCCCTTCCAGGAACATCCATAGTCCCTGACACTCAGTAAGCTGGTGATCCCTGCATGCTTCCCCCAGCCAGCACCATGGTATAGACTGACCCCTCACCACTACCCAGTGGGCACTGTGGCAATGGTACCTGGCATGTGATCTCCACTACCCTGCCTGCTCACTCTGAACTTCCCGCCTTCTAACTCTTTCACACCCATTATGCCATGAGGGCTCTCTACTTTTACTGCCTAAGCTCCTCCTACAACCACTGTTGCCCTGAGCACAATGCCAAGGCACCCTGTCTCTCTGCAGGGCACAACTAGTAACAGTTACTCACATGGACTGGAACCAGACCAGCTGATCATATTCAGTAAATATTTTTAGAAAATGAGATTAGAAATTCCCAAGCTCTGATTGGCTGATACCCATGGCAAAGTGGGTATCTATCAGACAACAGAGCCCAGGTAAAAAAGGGCCAATCCCAACCAACCTGATTACCAATATTATGGTGCCATTTGAATCTTAAATTTCAAACTGCTACCATTTTTTCTCTTGCTTAGTGAGAGATAGGCCCCCCCTACCCAATCTCCTGAAAGGGTCACTTCACCCAAGAAAAAAGAGCTTGTATGTCAAAAATAAACATTTGTCAATGCTGGATGTTCGTCAGTGGTATGGAAGGCCCAGGGTACGAGATGCTTTGTGGTACACTTTGTAGCTTATGTTGAAGCTAAATAACATCTCTATGCAGTCCTGGTGGAGGAGATGCTTGTGTTCCAGTCCTCACTCATTCCCAGCGTATTAATCTTTAACAATGGTTTACAAATAATGACCCACCAAATCTAATAATATTGTCATAAAAGATGTTCATAATGCATGCTGCAGCTGCAACCCTGTCTCAGTACTTGCATCTATACATACACACTTAACATTCGACTTGCAAACATAACCGGGTCTTGCTTGTACACATTTTTACTATATATTTACACAGAATACAGCAGTTGAGATGCCATGTCTCATTTTCAGTGGAGTCCTGCTTTGACACATTGTTAGATTGGTAATTAACCAGGATAGTGTTGCTGAGAGGCAATATCTACTTTTAAGTGGGCTCCCACATTTTGACCCAGATATCCAACAATCTTTTTATGACCTGACATTATGAGCAAGACAGGTGGAATTTTCAAAAATCCTATCTGAAATGTGATTTTGTTGTACGACTATGGCAACAAGTTTCGGAGGTGATTTGAAAAAAAATGACACCTGCCACGTTTAGAAGGTGGGGTAACACAATGGATATGTTGAGCATTGGGTGCCAAAATGTGTTATGAGTACATGTTCAAACAATTTTCTCATAACTTAGTTTTTCACATTTTTACTCCAAATTTTCAACATAATATTTTTATGACCACTCCTTCTGAGCATGACAGGTGTCATTTATAAAACAATGGCTAAAACACCATTTTGCACCACAAATGTCAATACACATTTTGGGTAGGATTTGAGAAAGGAAAGCTGTCACATTCACGAGGCGGTGTCAGAAAATGGTCATGTGTAAAAGTTGCGGTCAAAATATTGAAAATTACCACAGTTACGCGCATGCGTTGAAAAATTGCAATGTAGACTCTTAATTTTATTGTTTTCTCATATTTTTACCTTCGATTTTCAACATAGCCTTCTTATGACACCACACAGCCTTCTTATGAGCCCACCTCATGAAAGAGGGTGGAGAACATTTTCAAATTCTGCCCAAAAGATGATTTTGCACCACAAGTGTGAAAACACATTTTGGCCAGTATTTGAAAAATTGCAGCTATCACATTCATGAGGTGCTATGAAGAAATGGCTATGCTTAAAATTTGGGGTCAAAATATTGGAAATTACCAAAGTTACAAGCCTGCATTCGTAGATTTCAGTGTAGGCTTAAAACTTTGTTGTTTTTTAATATTTTGCCCCAGATTTTCAACATAGACTTCTTATGATCCCACCTCATGAACAAGTGCAAAGACATTTTTTAACTCCCCCAAAAGGTGATTTCCTGCACGGACTGCAAAATCATCTTTTGGGACATTAAAATGCATTTTGCCCAAGATTTGAAAAATGACAGGGAGACTGTGAAAAGGCAGAGATACTAAGCAAATATTTTTGCTCAGTATTTACAAATGAAGAGGGGGAGGTACATAAAACAAACAGTAGTAACACTCAGGATACAGAAGTTGATACCAGCCCATTTACAGAAGAAAGGGTTCTGAAAGAACTCTTAAAACTGAAGGTGGACAAAGCAATGGGGCCTGATGGGATTCATCCCAGAATTTAAAGAGCTAAGGGTAGAACTAGTGACACCACTGACTACCCTTTTAACAAATCATGGGAGGATGGGGTGGTACCCGAGGACTGGAGGAGGGCAGATGTGATTCCCCTTCACAAAAGTGGAGAAGGCAGAAGCAGGAAACTACAGACCTGTTAGTTTAACCTCAGTGATAGGGAAAATGATGGAATCACTTCTGAAGGAAAGAACTGTCTAGTATCTAGAGGCCAGAGGGGCACAGGACCCTAGGCAGCATGGATTCAAAGCAGGAAGGTCATGCCAGACAAATCTGATAGATTTCTTTGACTGGGTGACCAAAGTAGTAGATCAGGGAGGGGCTGTGGACATGGTCTACCTAGACTTTAGCAAGGCATTTGACACAGTCCCACACAAAAGATTAACATACAAGTTAGCCAGCCTGGGAGTGGGTCCCAAGATGACAGCCTGGGTAAAGAATTGGCTGGAGAATAGGACACAGAGAGTAATAGTAAATGGAGTCCATGCAGAAGAAAGGAAGGTTACTAGTGGGGTACCGCAGGGTTCAGTATTAGGACCGGTCCTCTTCAATGTCTTTATAAGTGACATTGCGGAAGGTACTGGAAGGAAAAGTATGTCTCTTTGCAGATGACAATAAGATCTGCAACAGAGTTGATGCACAGGGTGGGGTGGAAAAGATGAGAAGGGACTTGGCAAGATTAGAGGAATGGTCAAATGTAAGGCAGCTTAGATTCAATGCTAAGAAGTAGGTAATGCACCTGGGAAACAAAACCCAGGGAAGAGTACACAATGGGGGTGAGATACTAACAACAACAAAAATGGAAAGGGACCTGGGGTAGTCATATCAGATGACCTAAAGGTGGGCAAGCAATGTGAGAGGGCAGCAAGGAGGGTTGGGGATACTGGGATGCATAGGAAGAGGCATCACCAGTAGAAAACAGGAAGTTATTATCCCTCTGTACAGACAGCTAGTGAGACCCCATCTGGAGTACTGTGTGCAGTTCTGGAGACCCAATATCTGCAAAGACATAGACAGGATGGAAGCTGTCCAGAGGAGGGCAACTAAAATGGTGCAGGGTCTTCACCGGAAGACATATGAAGAGAGACTTAAGGAGCTTAATATGTATAGCCTCGAGGAAAGGAGGGAGAGGGGGGACATGATAGAAACTTTCAAGTACCTCAAGGGAATCAACAAAGTCCAAGAGGGTAGCATCTTTCAAAAAAAGAGGTATGCAAGAACAAGAGGGCACAATTTGAAAATAGAAGGGGCAGCCTCAGAGGTAATTTAAGGAAGTATTTTTTCACAGAGAGGGTTGTGGATGCATGGAACGGCCTTCCGGAGGAGGTTGTGGAGTCAAAATCAGTGGTGGAATTCAAGCATGCTGGACAGTCATGGCAATTCTAGGGGGTGGGGGTAAAAAGAAGTAGGCTGCTGGTTAACTAGGATCTGCAGCTTATCCAGTAGGTAGGGAAATGGGCAGACTGGGTGGGCCAACCGGTCCTTATCTGCCGTCAAATTCTATGTTTCTATGTTTCTATGACAGCTGTCACATTCATGAGGTGCTATGAAGAAATGGCTATGTTGAAAATTTGGGGTCAAAATATTGAAAGTTACTAAAGCTATGAGCCTGCATTTATAAATTTCAATGTAGGCTCATAACTTTGTTGTTTTTAATATTTTTGCCCAAAATTTTCATCATAGGCTTTTTATGGCCCCACTTCATGAACAAGTGCAGAGAATATTTTCAACTCCTCCTGAAAGTTGATTTCGTGCATGGACAATGACATCACCTTTCGGGATATGAAAATAGATTTTGGCCAGGATTTGAAAAATGAAAGCTGTCACATTCATGAGGTGCTGTGAAGAAATGGCTATGTTGAAAATTTGGGGTCAAATTATTGAAAATTACCAAAGTTACAAGGCTGCACTCACAAATTTCAATGTAGGCTTATAACTTTGTTGATTTTTTATATTTTTATGTCAAATTTTCAACATAGCCTTCTTATGACCCAACCTCATGAACAAGGACAGAGCAAATTTTAACTCTTGCTCAAAAGGTGATTTCATGCAGCAACCATTAAATCATGTCTTGGGACAGATTTTCCTAATTCCACTGCATTTGTTCATGAGATGGGGTCCCAAAAAAGGCATGTTGAAAATTTGGGGCAAAAATATTAAAAAATGGCCAAGTTATGCCACTAACTTCAAACACCCCCGCTGCACACCACACCCCACCCATTCCCCACACATATACACTCTCTCAGCTTTGGAATTCTTTTGATATGCATCAAAACACCAGACAGTGCTGGTATGTGGAGGTGCCTCAGTCCACACAGGATATCAAAGGCAACATTTTTTTTTTTTAGTTGTTTAACCAGGAGTAGCACACTAAGCTGAAAGCTTTTTTTACAGGCACGACCTTGGGGCACAGAGAAATTAAGTGTATAGGAGGCAGTATAGCACAGGTGGTCTAAGGCTCTGAGCTGCTAATCTGGTGACATCCAGCAGACCAGACCTGGGTTTGAATCCCACAGCTTCCACTTGCATACTGTGTGACCCTGAGCAAGTCACTTAACCTCCTTGTGCTCCCAGGTTGCTCCTGTAAAAAAGCTTTCAGCTTAGTGTGCTATACCTGGCTAAACAACTAAATTAAAAAAGGAAAAAAAAGTGACTTGCTCAGGATCACACAGTATGTAAGTGGAAGCTGTGGGATTCAAACCCAGGTCTGGTCTGCTGGATGTCACCAAATTTGCAGCTCAGATCCTTAAACCACTGCTCTATACTGCCTCCAACTACTTGGCTGCCAAGCAACATTATGAAGAAGAATCAGCATTTATATAGCGTTTTTCATACACAGTATGTCTAAGCACTTTACAAGCAATGCTAGACTGGTAGTGAAGTGACTGAATGTGTGGTGGCCATATCGCACATCATCACCCACTGCCTGATAATTGCATGAACCAGCTTATGACCAGCTTATGGAAAGGGGAATGTTGGCCAGGACACTGGGAATATTCCCTGCTCTTTGCGAAGAGTGCCCTGGGTTCTTTTACTTCCACCTGGACACCCACCAGGTCAACACCAGGATGGGCAGAAGAGACCTTGGTTTAACGTCTCATCCAAAGGACAGCACACCCAAGCAGTACAGTACCCCCCAACACTGCACTCGGATGCCAGCGATTTTTAGGTGCAAGTCCAATCCCGGTGTGGGACAATAACCCACAACCTTCTGGTCTAGAGGCAGATGTGCTACCAACTGAGGCACGCTGACACCTACTGACATTTACTATCATTTAGACACTTAGCAAAACTCTGTAGTGTTCCAGCTTTGGCTCTGTACTGTGGAAATCTTGTTTCCTCTAGTTGGTGATAAATTCTACAGTTTAACTTGGGCTAGGGCTTTGCAAACTTCCTTTCATGACTAAGTGAAACAGATCAGAGGACAACTGGAGAGGGAAGGGAGGAAATGTAATAATGAGCTTCTGTGGAAGTGTTTGGTAGTGGAAGTGTTAAGGCTCTGGATGTTTAACATTCCTCAGCAGGCAGATCAGCTTGCTGCGCAGATCAAAGGGAAAAGTTGACCCATAATTAGATCAACTTTTCCTTTTCAAGTACACGACTGTTTGTGGGCAGCAAGTCAAAACTCTGTCATGATTATCCTTGCTGATAATTGGTGTGGCACTAACACGCTCCTACCAGACAATTCTGCATTGGACTGACAGTGTCAAACTCCTCAAAAGGCACTCTCATTTTAAGATGTTCATTTGCAAATACACACAGGGTGAACATAAAAAAATCACATGTGACACACAGTGTACCCTTGTTAAACATTTTGACCAACCTTTGCCTGTACTCGTAGCGCTAGCATGTCTCGTGCTGAGTGTTACTAGAGACTGCTTCCCCAGCTCCAATCCTGCTCAACCCAAGATAAAGTGGTATTAGGCTTGTTTGTTTTTAATTCCACTTACCCACCTTGTCCCTCTATCACCACTCAGACTGCAAGCTCACCCTCACTCTTGTTCCCAAATTCATTTAGCGCTATTGTTGTTCTCCAGCAGTGCTGTAACTCCCAGCATTTATTCCTTGCCAGCTGATCATGAGTGCTGCTTTGGATATCCCACTTGCTTTCAACTACCGACAAACAGGATGAGGGGCGAGTAAAAAACAAAACTATAATGGCCATTAGTCGATCTGCCATGTGGGAGAGGGCAAGCTGGTGCACCACAGGAAACACCACAAAAAAACCTAGTGTGTGAGTATGGGGGTTGATGACGGCTACAGTAATAAAAGAGAAGACCTCCAAGAGCAGTGCCCTCTGCTGGCAATTGAACCACATAAGGGACTACTTTACAAAAATCACAAGTTCTGATGTCAATTTTATTTATTTTATTTTACCTTTTAATCAAAGTTTTATAACAAATCCATTTTCTAAGTGCAATAATACCCTCCAGGGTGGGTGGTATTGGGCTATACTGGACCTTCCAAGGGTTGTAAGACACCTCACCTGTGGCATTTAGCCTCATTACGCCCCTGGGCTGTCCGGTATAGCCCAATACTGCCCACCCTGTTGGGTATTATTGCTTACAATATGCACATAAAAGGACATTAAAAAGTGCCACTGAGCCAGCCCAGTGGCGCTGAGGGTTGAGGCACTGGACGCCACACCTCGCACCATGCCAGTGACCTGGGTTCGGGAATGGACTCGGGCCGCTGGGGGCTGGCAGGGGAGAGGTTGGATTGAGCATCTCAGGACTGCTCTCCTTCCTCTTGGGTGGGCTCATGGGGTTGTGTCGGGCTTGAGCTGCCCCTGGTGAAGACTGGGGGAAGCACAAGGTGCGGCGCTAGCATGAGGCAGAGTTGGGCAAGATGCTTACGTAAGCACAGTGCATCATTGCACTACCGGCTTCGGGGGGACAAAAAAATCAAGGTGGAAAAGGGCTGGGCATGACCAAGCAGCTTGATGGCCATGCACCTGGAGGCCTGTCATGGAATCACGCTAGATCCGTGACAGCCATGTTTGGACCTGCGCACGAGGAGCCTGCTGTCCTCTGTCGGTGGGGACCGGCAGCTGGATGCCCCTGCCGGAGCGCTGCAGAGGTACAGAAATCGAAGTAAAATAAAAAAGTGCCACTGGTTAAGTTTAACATGAAATTTTAAGTCTGTTTCAGCACTCGGCCAGCTTGATTACTATTGTCTCTTTAAACAGTTTACATATTGAACACTAGTTATTAGGGGATTTTGGTGTTGGCAGAATGCCCCGGAGAAGCACAGTAGTGTGAAACTGGTCAGGGGTCAGAGGCAGTTTGTCTTGTGTCACAGCCCTGAAGAAGCATAGTACTGTGAAATCGGTCAGGGGTCAGTGGCGGTTTGTCATGTGTTGCTGCACTGAAGAAACACAGTAGTGTGAAACCATTCGGGAGGTCAGTGGCAGTTTGTCTTGTGTTGCTGCACTGAAGAAACACAGTAGTGTGAAACCAGTTAGGGGGGTCAGTGGCAGTTTGTCTTGTGTTGCTGCACTGAAGAAACACAGTAGTGTGAAACCAGTTAGGGGGGTCAGTGGCAGTTTGTCTTGTGTCACCTTCCTGGAGATGCATGGTAGTGTGACACTAGTCAAAGGTCAGTGGTGGTTTGTCTTGTATCTTCTCCCTGGAGATGCATGGTAGTGTGACACCAGTCAGAGATCAGATGCAGTTTGTCTTGTGTCTCCTGCTCATGAGAGTATTCCACTTTTGTCTCTTTTACACCTAGCGCTTGGCACTTTTTAAGTCCTTTTATGTAAATTAACTGGAACTAGCCATGGAACAGATTAGCAGCAGACATGATGGAGTTAGGGCAGGGACTAGCATTGTGTTCAAAAACTTCTTGGACAGCCTACAGAGGACTGAAAATTCAGAAGAGGAGCTAGGGAGGTGAAGGGTTGGGTAGACGTCTTAGCTAATAGCCCCTTTTAGACAGTAGGTCCGGGAGTAGGAAACTCCTTATCGGCAGACCAGATTTTGGTGTGTGTGTCTGCCAGCAGCATCTTTGTTTCTTTTCTTTTTCCAAAAAGGTTTTTATCCCCCTAGGCAAGTCGGGGTGACTTTTCAGCCTTGTTCCCATCTTCAACAGTTGTCCTTTTACCTCTCTATGAGTCTGGAAGCAGGTACACCCGCAGATTTCCAACCGCAGCAGAGCGTGAGGGGAAAGGCTGTCCTCTCTTCCCCTGGCAGACAAATACAGTGCAGCCTCAGGACAAATGTGGCAGGACAGGCTGTCATGACACAGGCAAGGCTTCACGGAGCCCAGGCCTCCATTTTTTTCACTGTTTTTCTTCCCCTGGTCCTACGGACATGCAATGAGCGCAATGTATGAGCTCTGCCTCCACAGAGACACCCTCAGCACTCTGATCGTGGGATCTCTTCCTACTGTTTGACTCCCTGCACTGCCACCTAGATACCTCCAAGTGGCAGACAACAGTGAGTCACGGCAAACCCCCACCTCCACGCCAAGGTAGGAGAGCAGTCCTACAGATGCTCAATCCTCCCTCACCTGGCCAGCCTCCGAGCGACCAGCATCCATTTTTTGAACCTGGGTCACCGGTGTGGCAGGAGGCGAGGCACCCAGCACCTCAGCACTCCACACCACTGGGCCATACGTCTTTGTTTCTGTGACTGAATATGATCAGGTGGTCTGTTGCCGGTCTGTGTGAGAGATTGTGGTTAAACTGACCAGCATCTCCCCTGAGCAGCCCTTTGATGTTGTGACTTGCAATTAGTAACAACCCTGCCCTTTACTTTACAGAGGGTGTGGTTACACAAAAAAACAAACAATTTGGATAGTTCTTCTCTCCTTGTGTCTATAGCACTATTCTTCATGCAAACCACCTTTTCAGTACACGAACCCCGATTGTACTGATTATCTACCAAAAGGCATTTAGCTGATTTCCCACCTTATCATATGTTTGCTACACATAATCTTCAAAAGAAGGAGTCTGATTTAGTACCAGACCTAACGATTTGAAATGGGGTGCCATTTCTAAATAAATGGTAAACTAAAAATATTATTATAGTTTAAAACTTGTCACAAGAATCCCTATATTGTCCGACAGTACTTTTTCTTTAGACAGAATGTTTTCCTCCTGACTGGACTAGTTTTGATGGGACTTTTTTTCTGTCATTAATTTCTTTATGCTCCTGTTTCTCTGGTTGGCCCCCAATCTCCTCTAATGTCCCACACCATCCCCAAGGATATCTTTGCATCTTGAGTTTCCGCAGTGCTTTCCCCTCTGGCAGGGGCAGCAGGGCACTCCAACTCCCGCTGCAGAATGGATCCGGTTATGGGAGGTGGTGCCTGGGTAGCCAGGTACAGGGCCTGCGAGCAACTGGCATCATCTAGCTGGTCAGGGTTATCATGCTTTCTCCCATTCTCCCAGGACGTCAGCAACAAGGGTGTATGAGCATGCATGCATGCAAGCATGCACCACCACCCAATGTCTTCCCACCCATGAGCTGCTCCCGACTGCACTGCCACCTGTGGTCACCCAGGTGGCAGTATAGCAGTGGAGCGGGCTGCCCTCCCTCCCTGGAAGAGGACAGCATCCTCTGGGATGCTCACTCCCCCTCATCTGGCCCCCGACAACCCAAGCTCATTCCAGAACTCGAGCTGCTGGTGTCACAAGTAGTAGCGCAACTGCTGCACTGTTGGGCTGGCAGTTTGATGGGGATTTGGTGAAATCTCAACTGCTAGACCTAGACCAGACCAAAAATGTAAAAAACGGACTTGGTATAACTTGTGCTGTCTGGCCATTCCAGATGGACCAGTCAGTCCGGTTTTTACCATTTTTGTCCAACCATTCTGGCTGGTCTGAATTTTACCTTGGTGTGCGAAAACATTGGGCCTTTGTGAAATCCGCCCCCAGACCTGGACCGGATCAAAGTGGTAGGACACTTGGTCTGGTTTTTACTCTTTTGGTCCAGGCTAGGTCCAGATTTCACAAAACCAGAATGTTTTATAACACCTAAGTGAAATCCTGACCAGCTGGAATGCACAGACCAAAATGGTAATAACCAGACCAACTTACCTGGCCAGAATACTGATTGCAGCCAGTCCAGACAGTTTGGCTGGACCAGCTAATCTGTTTTTTACTGTTTTGGTCCAGTCTGGGTCCGGTGGTCCAGCTTTCACCCACATTTAGTTTGGCGAGTAGGAACAGCACTTAATTTCACATAATCTGTATCAAACTTGGTACACTTCATACTTTATCAGCCATGTGGCTGAACATGATGACATCATAAATGGCAAAGCGGGGTCACTCATCTTTCTACATCATTTGCCATGTCATAGACAGTGAGGTCATGAAATGCTAATAAAGTGTGATGGGGACTAGCACTAGATATGCCAGCCTGCAGGTAAAGTGCCATTGTACACGTCATGCATTGTGCTGCCAGGCACCAAAATTTCTGAACGGCAAAGGAAACAAGCATTTGTCAATGCCGAATGTTTGCTTGCTGGCATTGGCAGTGGTAGTGTAGAAGTTACAGAGCTGCGTAATAGGAATGGCAGTGAAGTATTGAACTGAAGCCAACCCCACCACCACCCTGTAGAGAGTGACAGGCATTGGGGTGTGCGTTTGGGTCGTCAGGCATAACGGCCACGCCATTTCACCACACCCCACCCTGCAGACACTGACAAGTGTCACGGTGTTCCTTGGGGTCTTTGGCCCTTATGCGCACCCCATTTCATTAGGAAATATGGTGAGATGGGTGTGATATAGGAAATGGGGTGAAGTTTGGGGCCGAAGAGTCCAAGGCATACCTCGATGCCTCTCACTGACTACAGAGTGTGGAATGGTATGAGCATCACAGGCAAGAATCCCAAGTCACACCCCTGATGCCTGTCATTCTCTACAGGGTTGGGCGTTATAGTTGGAAACCCTAATACCTCAGGCATTCTTTGGTATTTTCACTCCAAATTTTCAACATGTTTGTTTTGTGACCCCACCTCATGAACAGGGGGAATATCAGTTTGTTAGCCGAAAGCTGCTTATGCACAGTGAGTACGGCATTTAGCATCACAGGTGCAAAAACATTCCGAACAGGATGTAAAAAATGACAGCTGTACTGTTCATGGGGAGGTGTAAAAAATGGCAATGTTGCAAATCTGTAGTAAAAATATAAAAAAAAATGGTGAAGTCACGAGCGTACATAGAAACTGTGCAACGCACACCCATAATATAATTAAGTTGGGGATTTTTTACAGCAGATTGTCAACTCAGGCATTTTGGTGCCTCCGATCATGAACAGTGTCACTGTGATTTTCTTTATCTGTGCCGAACAATGATTTCCCATAGCGACCACACATCTCTGCGCTGAAAGTGTGAAAACACACTTCAGCCATGTTGTGAAAAATGACAGCTGTACTGTTCATAAGGAAGTGTGGAAAAATGTCACTGGTGAAAATCTGGACTGAAAATATTACAAAGTCATGAACTAACGAGGATGCATGGAAACTGCGCAATGCTCACTCGTAACACAGTCATTTTATGGACTTTTGTCACCAATTCTTCAACATAGCCATTTTAAGACCTCTGCTCATGAACAGTGTAACTGTTATTTTCTTAAACTGTCCTAAACATTGCTTTAGCACACTAACAGCACCATTGTGCGCTACATGTGCGAAAACACATTTTGGACGACATATGAAAATTTGCAGCTGTACTGTTCATAAGGAAGTGTAATAAAATGGCAATGTTGAAAATCTGGAGTGAAAATATTACATTTGCAAACTTCCGAGCATGCATAGGAACTGTGCAACGCACACTCGTAAAAGTCATTTTTAGGAACTTTTTCACCAAATTTTCAACATAGCCATTTTAAGACCTTTGCTCATGAACAGTGTCAATGTGATTTTATTAATTTGTCCTGTACATTGATTTCCCACACCGACTGCGCCATTGTGCGCTACATGGGCGGAAACACATTTTGGGTGAGATGTGAAAAATGACAGCTGTACTACTCATAAGAAGGTGTGGTAAAATGGCAATGTTGAAAATCTGGAGTGAAAATATTGAAAATTCGCAAACTTACGAGCGTGCGTATAGAACTGTACAATGCACACTCGTAAAACAGTCATTTTTGGATTTTTTCACCAAATTTTCAACATAGCCATTTTAAGACCTTTGCTCATGAACAGTGTCACTGTGATTTTCTTAATTTATCCCGTACATTGATTTCACACACCGACTGTGCCATTGTGCGCTACATGGGCGGAAACACGTTTTGGGTGAGATGTGAAAAATGACAGCTGTACTACTCATAAGAAGGTGTGGCAAAATGGCAATGTTGGAAATCTGGAGTGAAAATATTGAAAATTCGCGAACTTACGAGCGTGCATAGGAACTGTACAACGCACGCTTGTAAAACAGTCATTTTTTGGAATTTTTTCACCAAATTTTCAACATAGCCATTTTAACACCTTACCTCACCTCATGAACAGTGTCACTGTGATTTTCTTAATTGTCGATACGATACAGTCTACGCACGCTTCGACTCGCCATTTATGCGCTACATGAAAACCACGTTTAGGTGAGATGTGAAAAATGACAGCTGTACTACTCATAAGAAGGTGTGGTAAAATGGCAATGTTGAAAATCTGGAGTGAAAATATTGAAAATTCGCGAACTTACGAGCGTGCGTAGGAACTGCGTAACGCAAGCTCGTAAAACAGTCATTTTTAGGAATTTTTTCACCAAATTTTCAACATAGCCATTTTAAAACCTCTGCTCATGAACAGTGTCACTGTGATTTTCTTAATTTGTCTCATACATTGATTTCGCACACTGACTGCGCCATTGTGCACTACATGGGCGGAAACACATTTTGGGTGAGATGTGAAAAATGACAGCTGTATTACTCATAAGAAGGTGTGGTAAAATGGCAATGTTGAAAATCTGGAGTGAAAATATTGAAAATTCGCGAACTTACGAATGTGCGTAGGAACTGTACAACACATGCTTGTAAAACAGTCATTTTTTGGAATTTTTTCACCAAATTTTCAACATATCCATTTTAAGACCTTTGCTCATGAACAATGTCAATGGGATTTTCTTAATTTTTCCCGCACATTGATTTCGCACACCAACTGCGCCATTATGCGCTACATGGGCGGAAACACGTTTTGGGTGAGAAGTGAAAAATGACAGCTGTACTACTCATAAGAAGGTGTGGCAAAATGGCAATGTTGGAAATCTGGAGTGAAAATATTGAAAATTCGCGACCTTACGAGCCTGCATAGGAACTGCGCAACGCACGCTCGTAAAACAGTCATTTTTTGGAATTTTGACTTTATTCAATAGGGTTTTGGGACCCTTTCTCATGATGATGTCATTGTCATGGCATTATTCAGGCCCAAAGGGTGATTTTGCGCAGTGACTGCGAAATCACCCTTCAGGCCCGAATAACGCCATGACAGTGAATCGTTCATGAGAAGGGGTCCCAAAAACCCCATGTTGAAAATTTGGTGCAAAAATTCCAAAAAATGCCTGAGATATGCAACAAAGTTGAAAACCCCCTATCTAGCCCATTACACAGCTTACCGGCATTTCTCAGTTCAAGGGTCGGCTTTGAAGAGTGCAGACGTGTTCCCAGTCCGCCAAGATCATCGCGCGAGGTCCGGAGGTAAGTATGGGGTGGGGGGTGGGGAGGCAGGGTACGCAGTGGTGGTGCGGTTGTGGGAGGGGCCAGGGAGACTACGTGGGACCGTTTTACTTTACAGGTAAAAAAAACACAAAAAGACCGACGTGGGACATTTGCCACGCTGGGTGGGCTCCCAGTGTGGCACAAGGACGGTTGGGGGCGTTCAGCTGATGGGGATTGGGCACCCCATCGGCCTATGATCGATTGCCATGCTGGTGGGCCCTCAGCGTGGCACTTACTACTCGGGGTGAGGACAGTGGATCCCCGTCGGCTATATCATTAGTTGCCACGCTGGGGTGGGCACCCAGCATGGCATTTTGGAAGGCTTTGGGGGAGGTGGGGGAACGGCACAGCCGATGGGGATTGGGCACCCCGTCATTTCTACAGTATATGTGATGCATGGGGGGGCGGGCGCGCACGCCTGGTGTGGGCGTGTGTGTGGGGGAGCCACATGACAGGCGATCTTATCGTTGCTCACCAAGCGTAGCTCCCCCTTTGAACTGTATGCCACTGCATTTTGGAGCTTGTCATAAACAGCTCCAGCATGCATTGGCTTAAAGGGGCTGCGCCTGCCAACACACTGACTGAATTGGAGGAAGAGGTGACACACCTCCGAAATCTCCGATGATGGCACTATGTTTCTTGCACATGGGTGCAAGCAAACATAAAAATCAGTTCAAAAAAATAATAAAAGTGGCCACTTTAAAAAATTAATATTTCCAGTTAAGTACTTAAAGATGCACCATGTTTTTAAAGGAATATAATGGTTTTCATTTCAATATTGTTTTCCAGCATTATCTGACAGCACTTGGTGGTCTCGTAGCTATCCCCCTGATCCTCTCTAAGGAACTGTGCCTGCAGTATGACACTCTGACCCAAAGCCTCCTCATTAGTAATTTCTTCTTCGTTTCGGGGATCTGTACCTTGCTCCAAGTCTTCTTTGGTGTCAGGTAAGCAATGGAACAAATTATATTTTTTTGGGGAGGGCAAAGGCAAAGTACCATTTCCAGCTTTAGCGCAAGTTAAGATAGGCAACATCAGCTGTGGTAAAGGGCTACCCCATGGAAAACAGAGCAAGCCATTGCAAAGGTTAATAATATTATAAATTTTTTTAACAAACTACGAGTAACTAGACCTGGGGATGCCACCAGAAGCAACAACTGTGATACACTTGGATATAAGACATGTTGCTTTTACTACCTGTCTGAATGTATCAGTCTGGATATGTTTTGAACAGCACACTTGAGATTTGTGCATAAACAGGTACAGTTCATAATGCTGGAAAGTTCTTTTGGTCAAATTCAAATTAAGTTCTGGCAATAGTACTGTAGGAATCGTTCACTGGAAGAAGGGAAAACATAAACATAAAAATATCATATGGTGGTTACAACATGGAATTCTTTGCCAGAATGGGTAGTTACATGCAACACCATGGAAGCCTTTAAAAAAACCTTGGATAAACACATGGGCTTGGTGAATTGCAGGTATTACCACTAAGTAGTGGCAAGTTATTATAGGTCTTTGACCTCCTAACTTGTAAAGCACTTGTGAACCTATGAACCAATAAACACAAGAAAAACACTATAGCGGACATAGATGTCAACTGTTACATGTGACATAAACCATTGGTTCATTGAGTCTAGCCCAAATCTAGCTCAGTAAGAATACCCTTTCACCCCTATTTATTTAAACTACCATGTCAAGTCTTAGTGTAAAGGTCATGTTAGCTGGCACCACGTATTCTGGCAGTCTCTTCCACATGCCAACCCCTTGTTCTGTGAAGTACTTCTTGTTGACATTTCAGTTGAATCTTCATATATTTTTCAGCTACCATGGTTCCCCCACCCTACTGCCTAAGAATAGTCTTGTGCAGTGAGGCAAAGTGCTATCTCACCAAGGCCTCGGCGAATGTGCGCTATAGTAGTGACACTATCGACCTCAAAATTCTCAGACTTACTCTGGATGAGACTCTGCCACATCTCACCAAAATACTAAACTGGTCGGTAAGCCTCAGCCAGTTTCCCACTCTATGGAAAAGTGGCATCATTACCCCCATCCTTAAGAGCGGTGACCGCACTTCCATCAGTAATTACTGACCCATCTCGATCCTTCCGCCCCCCCAAAGGCACTCGAAAAAATAGTCTCGGACCAGCTTACCAACTACTTGACCAAACACTCGCTGCTCTGCCAAGAACAACACAGGTTCTGGAGGGGACCCAGCATCACCACAGCCCTCCTGGACTTTACCTCATATGTCCATGAGGCCCTCAACCAGGAGTCCTTAGCAGGAGCCATCTACGCTGACTTAACCAAAGCCTTTAATACCATCGGTCACACTCTTCTTCTGCACTCCCTTCCATCCTAACACTTCTCCCCTGAAGCAACTGCCTGGTTCAAAAACTATCTCTTGGGCAGGACACAACAGGTCAAAATTAACACTACCCTTTCCTCCAAAAGGTCAGTCCAATCGGGTGTCCCACAAGGGTCTATACTTGGCCTATTGCTTGTCACTCTTTGCCTAAACTCCCTCCCTCAATCATGCAATGGGAAACTTTTGCTCTATGCAGACAATGCTGTAGTGCTATGGAAACACCCCATCCTAACTCCCTCCAATCTGCCCTGCAAGGCTTCTTCAGAGAAATAGAAACCTGGTTCTCCGAGCATCGCCTAATACTCAACTACAACAAGACAAAATCTATGATCTTTGCCCATCACCAAAGCCCACTCAGTAGTGTCCCGCTTCTCATCACTAACTCCCAGGGTCACAGTCTTGAACAGGTCAATAGCTTCAAATACCTGGGTGTCACCCTGGACACCTCCCACACCTACCATGCACACATCCAACACCTTTCCTCCACTGTAAATACCAGATTGGGGATCCTGTATAGACATAAACATTGCCTACCCCCTCAGGCCCTACATCTTGCTGTAACTTCTTCTGTCCTATCTCTGGTGGACTACGGTATTATGATTTATGGATTAACAGATCAAACGGCCCTATGCAGTATCAACATAGTGCTCAATAAAGCCTGAAGACAGGTCACTGGATGCGATAGAGACACCTACATGTGCGGACTTTACAAACTCGCGGATTGGCTCACCTTCGAAGGGAGGCTTAAGTATCACACCTCCCTCCAAGCCAAAAAATGCTCCTCAATCTAGCACCCAAAGGCCTTCTCCCCCTCATCCAGACTGTCCCACACAGGAAGGCCCCTAGACGCCTAACTTACACCTCTCTCCTGGTCCCCCACTGTAGGACCTCCCTAGGGCAAAGGTCTTTCCGATACCAAGCTCCCCTCTGGCTAAACAACCTACCTGCCTCCATCTCCCTAGCCCCTAGTCTTGGCCAATTTAAAACTGGTCTTAAAAAACTCCTCCTTGAATCAACTACTTGTGATGGCAACCATTGCAGTCTATAGCACTAGTGCAGTAAAAAAAATCCACAATGGTAGGGTTAAATGCCTAACCTTAATCTATGACTGCATCCTCAAAGTCCCACAATCACATTGTATATAAACTCTGACTCAGGGTTCATTTAGGACCCTCTGAAACTGTAATCTACCTTGTATCATACCTTAGACCAAAGGACTGCTTAAGATACTTGACTCAATGTTTATACACTGTACTATGTGACCTATGTATAAATACTAGCAAATGTTATGTTTGTTCTTTTGTACTGACGTGGAGCCTTTGCAAAGGAGTCTATGACTCAAAGGATTGTAATTCTGATTCTCTTCAATAAATAAATAAAATGTTAATTTTCACCAGGAAGTGAGCTGGATATATTCATTTTCCAGTCATGCCTGACATAAAGAAACATACATTACAATATTTCCTCCTTACTCACCAACAGTCCTGTTTTCAATGTGATGGTAATATTTTGCCTTCTGTTTTATTGTATTTCCAGAACAGTTTTGTAGATTGTATTTTTCCAGTTTTTGTTTTCACCATTAAGCATTTCAAAATTCACTCTGTATAAAAGTTGCAATATAGAAAACAAATATTGTACTGCACTGTGTTTGTGAAGATAAACCAATTAAAATAAATGTCCTTGTTAGCGCATAGACACAGACCTGTTTGTGCCCCATAAATGTTTCTAATATATTGTTTTATTGAGTGAGAGTTGTTAACCTCTGGCAAGAACAGCACACTATTCTTGTCTTGTACAAACCTGCCATTTGTTGAACACATCTATTATGAAAAATGGTAATACTGTACATAAACCTAAGAAACCTGCTATACTGCTTAAAGAGCAGCTCTGCAATCAGCCAGTAATTTCATAAACACAGTGTTTTAGCTAACAAACTAGTCTATGCATCCAGTAAAAGAAGCCTATGTGTCTGATAGAACATAGGTAGAGATCTTGGACAGACTGGATAGACCTAGCCTTGAGCCATTATCTGCCATCACATTTTGTATGTTTCTGTGCCTCTAAAGAAAACAGTTACTGTACATCGAAACAAAGAAATTGTCAGCAGAAAAAAGCCACTAATCCAACCTCTCTGCCCTGTTGCCATGGCATTTGATGCTAAAGCAAAGTTATCTAAACTTCTCTCCTTCGCTCCTCTGTCTTAAGATCCCACATGGTCCATGTAACATCCTTTAACGACATACCTTGGAGTTTCTCTTGACCAGCTCTTGACCAACCCGTCAACTTCTTCAGTCACACTGTCTCCATTAATGCCAAAGTCCTCTACTCCGAACTTGGTTTCTTCCACTGCAACAAACCTGTCTTTCCCAAGACTGGAGATGCCATAGAGTACTACAAAGATTCCCTGATTTTGGATTATAAGGGTGTTTACGGTACTGTTCCCAAACCCTCCATGGCCAGATTGCCCCACCCCACCCCTTCAATGCTTTCTGACCCATCATTTCTGCTTAACTGTCTGCCCTGTACTCACTATAGAGTCACAAACTGCAGACTGGGCTTTTGCACACTGGATGGGAGGAGGCTCGCATTTGGTGCATCACTTATCTGCAGGTACCGGTCATAGAAACATAGAACATGATGATAGAAGGGGACCACAAGATCCATCTAGTCTGCCCAAAAACCTTTAGTAGGATATTACCCTTCCCCCCTTCTGATCAGGTAATTCCCCTTACTACTTACTCTCTCTCCTCACTACTCCACGTACTTCCTAATCGATCAGTGTACCTTCTGCCCCCCAGATGCAAAAGTACTATTGGACATGCTGCTTTCTTTTTTTTAAATGTTTTATAGATGTTCCAAATTAAAAGACAACATACACATTTGATAATCACATGCACAACTAGGCACAGTATCTGAACAGTCTAATACATCAAGCTGCTGCACAATATAACCAGTATTTCATTCCCTCCCTTGAGATATTTACTTCATTTACTTGGGCTGGACAGCCCAAAGCTGTAGTCTGGCCATGAGTTAATTGAAGAAGGGGGCCCACTGGGACATAATCACCTTCTGAGATTGTGGTAGTCCCAAAGTATTCAAGTGCGGTAACGTGGGGGGGGGGGTTCAGAGGAGGGAAGAACTGGGAAGGGACGGGAGAAGAAAACACAAGGGAGATGGGGTTAAAACATTGATACTATGACCTTCAATGACTCCCCTCTCCACATGCCCCAAAACATAAAGCCAGTGAGTGGCCTCTCTGGAAGCCCCAATGGTTGTATAACCCATGTGTCACATTTTGTCTTTTAGTATCATAACTGGTCCCTTTAACACAGGTCATGTTACTATCCTGTCTTTAGATGTGCTGTCCTGAAGCATTTATATTCCCACAGTAAGTGTGTGGGGGATCTTTTTTATACAGTACTCTGTTTATTTGAAAGTTAAAGGGTTGAAAATATACAGTACACGAGTCTGCAACATCGCATACAGTAGAACAGCACAGCAGATATCCAACTATACAATATACCTACAACTACAAACCAAACAGATCAAAACAAACAATCATTGGGTCTCAGGAAGAAAATAACAATCTGGCCAAAACACAGAAAACATAGCTCAAAGCAGCTGATAATGTCATTAAAAAAAAGAGTGTGGGGGAATCTTGGCTGCACACTGATCCTTGTTCGCTGTTCCATACTGGTCTATGGTGGGGAGTGTACTACGTCAGGATTCTGGCTATCATTGTCCTGACTGTTTGCGGGGATTCTTAAAAGGGCATCTGAGTTCCCAGATTTATTTAAGTAGGCCTTCCTGGCTCTTCTAAGGGCTTGGGATAATCCCTCCAGGGGCAATAGTTCTAGAATGTTCAAGAACCATTCTTGATAGTTGGCGCTCCCTTATCCAGACAGAGTCTCAGTATTCGTTTTTTGGCCACTGCCACTACTAATGTAATTGCTTGTTGCCAGCTGATCGCTGTTTTAGGTTGGGTGACATTACCCACCAAGAAGAGACTGATGGAGTGCCTGGAGATAAACAGGCGGCAGCTCCACTGGCAGCACGACTTCACAGTGGGGAGGTCATGTCAAACAAATCTCATAGATTTCCTTGACTAGGTAACTAGGTCTTAACAATGGTCTTAACTTCCTAGCTTCCTTCCATAATGACTGTAGTGATGTTCCGTAGCCACTCTCTGCACTTTTCCTTTCTCCCTGTGTTCATCTGTGCTGTAAAACCTTTTTGTACTGTATTAGATCAATGCTTCCTACCACTTACTTTTACTGTATGTACCTTATCTGTATTAAAGCTGTAGATTTAGATCTAGTGAAGTAATTAAATACCATGTGGCATATAGTATTTATGACCCTTGACTGTCTATTGTCTTAATACTCTGCCAGAAACTAGTATCATTACTGTATATGTCAGATGTCTGAATATTCTGTCTGTAATTAATACTGGGACATCCCTGTAAAGTGGCCTTATGACCTGTATGTTCTGCCTGTATTTAATGCTGCCTCCCTGTAAAGTGACCTGTATATTATACTTGTAACTAATGCTGCCATTTATGACCTGTATATTCTACCAATATATAATGCTGCCACTGGATCTTGAATTTATATGTACATTTTGTTTGTAATTAATTCCGGGTCACCCCTGAAAAAGGGACCTTGGGTTCCAATGGGCTCACCCGGTTACCAAAATTCAGTAAATAAATATAAATAAATATGGGCTCATTGGTCCCTGGCCAGACCCTGCAGGATCATCACCGGCCGGTTTCCTGATGTACTGAACAGTATGGTGGGGACCAGAGGGGCAGCATGGCAGCACTCCTGTCAGCGTCACCCATCAATGTCCTGCTATCTTGGCCCCAGAACTGGCAGCAGGTCGGGACCAGGACTGAAAGTGGGTGGGACCAGGACTGGAAGCCAGTGCCATTGGGTACAGTTGCAACTGTGCCCCCGACCCTCAGGGATGGAAGCAGGGTTGGGGACAGAAGAGGACTGAAAACTGGGGCCACCATGTTGACAGTGGAGTGGCCATGTCATAAAGGGTCCAGAGCCCCTTTCCAAATTGGACTGTATGCCGGCAGCATTCAAACCCCCTGATTCTGCAAAGGGCCACGAGCCTAATAAAATAAGTGTATTTCTGGCCCCCAGGTAGGCCGCAGGGCCAGGCCCCGTGAGAGGAATTCTGGGCTCTGGGAAAAGTTCAGACTCAGAAGCCCCTGTGCAGCTTCGTACAGTAGCGTGTTGGGTGTTTGGGGTCCCTCTTTGGTGCTGGGCCCTTGGAATTATCCCTGGCTCTCCCACCCTCTCAAGGGCCCTCTCCAAGACTTAAATAAATCAGCCCCCCAAGAGCCAGCGATTAGCAGCAGGAGGCTGAATGAACTGCAGCTAAAGGGACTGCTAAATGTAAACACATACAGCAATGGCCATGTAATCTAAACCCTGTTACCTCACTAAAGCTCATGGAAAAGGGGTCAGAGGTGAAGAGAGAGAATCCAACTGAGCATTCCAACCAGTCCCGAGCTTGTAAAGTTAGAGAGACTGCATGCATGTTTTGCATGGCTGGGCAAACAACCCACATCCCTGCTAGCCCAGCAACTACTGAACTAATCAGATGTCAAGTTGTACTGAGTGTAGAAAAAGTCCACAAAGAAAAATATAGGCTCAGATTGTGAGTGTCTGTAGCCAAAGGAAACTGTGATCCAGAGTCTGCCAGGAAATAAAAATTACATACTCAGCATAATTCTTGATCGTCCAGAATATCTTCACTATTCATTCCCACTATTGATCCGTGCCAGAGGCCCTAAGACCCCGGGAGAACAAAGTTTTTCTGTGGTCTATAACCTAGGGAGCTGACATCAGGAACAGTGGTGGACCATATGACGTGGCGCTTGTGGACTGGCCAGTAACTCACACCGGCCCCCCACCTTCCTCAGTTCTGTTTGCCACAGGAGAAAACAAGTGGGAGAGAAAAAAAGAGAGAGAGAGGGACTAAGGGAATTAGCCCAAAGGGATAGGAAAAGAATATAGGATATAAAATCATAAAAACAATAGAACCCTACTACCAGCTTAGAGAAAGGGGCTAAGATGGGCCTAAGGGTAACGGGTTAAAGGGAGTCAGAGCCTAAGCCCACCTGGGCAGCAAAAGTGGGAAGGAAGAGGCTACGGGAGTGACTCTGGCAAGAAAGGGAGACAAAGGGATCTCCCTAATCTTTAGTTATTATTTTTTTTAAAATCAGAAAAGAGTTGTACAGAAGTACAAGTAGAGGAAAAGGACAGCGAGACTGAAAGAGGGATATCCCCTTGCCGCTGTACTAGGGAATGAGAGGGAGAAGAGATGGAAAATAAGAGATTGGTCTGTCCTTCCCTGAAGAGAAGGCTGTCATGACCCAGAGGGTTAACTATTGCTAACAGTGGCCAAAAGGAGGCTAGATAGAAAATCTATGTCTAGGGGGCTATAGCAGCAGCTGCAAGAGCGCTGTAAGGCAGCAACAGTTAGTGAAAAGAAAAAAATGGCTGAAGGGGAGGACAACAGATGAAGGAGGGAAAATGTCTCTCAGAAAAAAATACCTTTTTTATTGACATTTATTTGGGGGAGGGGGGAGAAAACCCCAAATGGAGACATTGCCCCTTCCCCTTTACTGTCTTTTTTTTTCAAAAAGGAGTTCCAATAGGAACAGAGGTCACAAGGAAAAGGGGAAAGAGTGCAAGGGGAAAGGAGAAGAGAAGAAAGACAGGGTGAGCTACCCAGAGGCCCTGGCTTGTAGCTGAGCGGGGGATAGTGGAAAGGGATGTGAATAAATGGTGAAGATATTCTGCAAGATCTAGAATTATGGTGAGTACGTAATTTTTCATATCTTCTTGGAATCAGTCTTCCCCATTTATTCCCACTGTTGGATCAGAGTACCAAGCTTGCTACCCAGAAGGGTAGTGCTCTCACTCTAAGGGGAAAAGGTTATTCCCTCAGCTCTCCATGGGAGATAACCACAAGACGGTATGGACACCTCATGGGTCTGGTGAGACCCAAGACTGATTAGGGGCAGGTGTAGGCTTCCGTGGCCTGGGAGCAGGAATGTAACCCGACATATCACACCTGACCTTACAGGAAAATAAGTGGATCCCATGGAAGCACAAGGTGAACACCCTATGCTGGGCCAAGGGTGACAACCTGGAAAGGTAAAGCCCATATTCCTACCCATGCCCCTCCCCTTACTCGGTACTAAGTCCTTGCCTGGACCTCCTGCCATCCAACCGAGCCTGCACCAAGTGACCACTAGGAGTCGCTATTGTGCACCCCTTTTTGGTCTTAACATACCCTGTTTTCTACCCTCAGAACGTGGAGCACGGATCCCTCCCAGGTGCCTTGTCCAACTGCCGTAAGCTGGTCTTGAACCGGGTACCCTATTCACCGGAGTCCGTGGCACTACCACTAATCCAAAGGGGCATCCACACTTTGCTGAGGGACACATAACAACTTCAACCCACCACTAGCATTATGTTAGCCCACCTCCTACTAAAATGCCTCCCTCTCATCCTTACCCTGCCGCCACTGTCTCGCCTACCAGATACCATTTCAGACACGCTGGCACCTGATCCTCCTATTGTTCTGGAGCCAGTACACTCCCACCCTACTCTCATCAGCTGCCCCAGCCCTCTACACCCTCCCCCCAGTCAGCCCCCAACAGTCTCCCCAGGTGCTCACTGGAGACCTAGCATCCTCACTTTCACAGCCTGGAAAACCCTGCCCACCCCCTGTGCCCAGAAGCACACCCCCTCCCCTCTGCATACTTATCGACAGCGCACCTTCTACCGTCCCCTGGCCAGGGTCATGGTTTTACTACTACTCCTGACAGGAAATATCCATCCAAACCCTGGCCCAACTCACTCTAGCACACCAACAGTGTCACCCGGGCTCTGCATAGCATCTATGAATATATGCAGCCTGCTGAAAAAATTTGACTCCTTCCAATGTTGGGTCTCTTTGCATAGACCTGATATTATTATGTTGGTGGAGACCTGGCTATCAAAGTCCATTCCAGACTCCTGTGTCTCCATTCCAGGGTACTCCCTTGCCCGGGAGGATCGTGTAGGTAGAAGGGGGGGGGGCTGTGCGATATACATCAGGGACTCTCTCACTGGACAGACACTCCCTGCCCCTGTCCTCACTTTTGGGGCACAGGGCCTAACCTCAACTGACCCTGACCCCTCCAGGGTCCTCTCTATCTCACCACTGCATACATTCCCCAAAAACCAAACTATGGCACTGGTCTTTAACCGATTATCTCAACCCTCCTCACTCCACTGACCAAATTCTTGTGGGTGACTTGAATGTGAACTGGCTCAGCTCATCCGCTGATACCACTCGTGACTCCTTCGCAGCCATTGACATGTCCCAACTCATTTCCCAACCCACCAGAGTTAACAGAAGGACGGGTACCGCACCTCACTGGATGTGGTCATCACCAACCGCCTCAACAAATATATAGATTCCCAAGTCCTTCCTGGACTCTCTTAGTGATCACTCCCCTATCCTTTTCCATTGGGCGACCCCCACACCCATACCCAAGGCCCTTCCCACTCTACGACGGTGCCTCAGACCAGGTGGACTAAAAGGCCTTAAGCAGCTTCTTGCCCAAATTAACTGGTCCCCTATACACCATGCCCCGGATATAGATACTGCCCTTAGCTTCTTCTCCCAAACCCTCAACAAAGCCTGGGATATTTTTGCGCCTTTTACAGCAGTCCGTACCAAAGTTCCTAATGCCCCCTGGATTACTCCATCCCTGCTGCAACTGCTCAAACACAGGAATAACCTGTGGCACCTGGCCTCCAAAACAGGCCATTCAGCAGACAGACAGGCGTACAATGCCGCAAGAAACAAATGCACCTGGGCCATCAGGAAAGCTAAAGCCGATCACTATCAGGCCATGCTTACCTCCTCCTGGGGGAATGCGGAACTTTCTGGGACAACATAAAACAACTGAATGGGAGTGTGCGCTCCCCACCCCCATCTCAGATCACCATTGATGGCTGTATCTCCACTGACCCTGCCCACATAGCCAACTTCCTCAACTCATCCTTCACAGACCTTAGTTCAGTCCTCCCTAAAGACTTCTTTGACCCCCCCCTACCTGCCCCGGTCCTTCAATATCCCAGCTTCGACTTATGCAGGGTAACTCCCCAGGAGGTCAGGCCTCACCTGCTGAAAGCTCTAAAGAGCAATAATTCTGGCAGTGACTCCCTGGACCCAAGTATCCTCTGCCAGGTTCTGGATCAGGTCCTTATCCCACTAACTAGCTTGCTCAATAAGTCCCTTTGCCTGGGGCAGTTCCCCTCTGCCTGGAAAACTGCCACAGTTACGCCCATACACAAAGGAGGTGACAGGTACACAGCCAGAAACTACAGGCCAATCTCCATCCTCCCTCCCCTCTCCAAAGCCCTAGAAAAATTGGTGGCTACCCAGATCTCGGACTATCTGACCAAATACAACATCCTTTGCCATGAACAGCATGGTTTCCATGCAGGTCACAGTACCAGCACTGCCCTTATTGAGTTCTCTAATTTCCTGCACTCCTCTCTGGACTTGGGCTCACTAGCCAGGGCAGTGTTTATTGACCTCTCGAAGGCTTTCGACACTGTCTCCCACCCCCTCCTGCTGGATGCCCTCAGCCGCACTGGCTTTGCCACCGGCCCGATCTCCTGGTGCTCCAGCTACTTGTCTGACCGGTCTCAGCATGTTAAAATTAATGGGACCCTCTCCAATACCTGTCCCATCCAATCCGGTGTTCCCCAGGGTTCTATCCTTGGTCCACTTCTCTTCTCACTCTACCTCAACACCATGCCCAAAGCCTGCACTGGTAAAATCCTGCTGTACGCTGATGATGCCATCATCTTCGCCTCCCACCATAACCCCATCTCCCTTCAAGACACATTGCAACTAGCCTTCAAGGATGCTGAAGCCTGGTTCAGAGAGCACCGACTAGTAATCAATCTAAAAAAGACCAAGGCCATGCTCTTCGCCCATCCCCAAAGCAAATACAGTAATTTCCCACTCTGCATCCTCCCTAGCTCTAAGCATCCTCTCAATCAAGTCCGCCTGTACAAGTACCTCGGGGTCTCCTTTGACTCGGCACTCACTTTCCACAACCACATTGATGCCCTAGCCTCAGCAACAAATGCACGGCTAGGAATCCTCTACCGCTACAAGCACTGCCTCCCCCCCGATGCCCTCCGACTAGCAGTCACCTCCTCAATAATATCCCTTGTGGACTATGGCCTGCCAGTCTATGGTGCCGCAGACACGACCGCCCTTAATAAAACCCGACTCACCCTGAATAAGGCCTGTAGATTAATTAGGGGTGCCCCTAGGCTCACTCATACCTGCCAACTATATGATGAGGCTAGGCTGCTTAATCTGGACGAACGGCTCAGGTACCAGACCTGCCTCTTAACGAAGAAAATACTCCTTGAATCTCCCACCTGGACTGTCAGAATCTATCCATCTTGCACAACCCTTAGTCCATACTGCATCTCCTCTAAGACCACCCTGCTAGTCCCTAGGTCTAGGACCACTCATGGTCAAAGGTCCTTTAGCTACAGAGCTCCCTCCTGGTACAATACTCTTCCCTCCACCATCTCTGATACACCTACAATACGCCCACTTCAAACCACTTTGGAGTCAACTGTTCAACATGCGTAGTGTGCCTGTCCGTCGGTGTTCTAGCACACCATGCCCTTACAAAACTCTCTGCGGCTCCTCAACAAACTAATTGACAACATTTTCTGAGTGGCTCCATGCCCAAACTTATCACAAGCTGTGCCCTCACCACCTGTATAGCTTACTTCCTGCTATCTCCATTTCTAGGCTACTGGTCTGCACTATCTATGTATGCTTATCTCTCAAACCTGTTACCAAGTCCTGTATTAGCCTATGTATACCAAACTTGTAACACCCATATTGTAACAAATAAATAACTGCATCTACCTGCCAAGACTGTAACCACAATGTTGAAAATATGCTAATTGCAATGTGTAATCTAAATGTTGTACTGTATGTGTCCTCTTTGTGACGAGGTACCTTTGGAAATGAGCCTCTGGCTCAAAGGTTGTAAACCGATGTACAAATAAAATAAATATCATCCACCCAATACAGACTGCAGTTCCCACCAGCCTGGATGCTGCCTCATTGATGTCATAACATGCTCTTGCTCGGTGCCTCGCCAGCTCCAGGCCCTGGGTGGAAAAGTGACTGGCCTGCCTCATTGCCTTGTAGTAAGGCATGGATGCTTGGAGCTGACCCAGTGTCATCTACAGGTGCCTGCCATAGGTTAATTGATGGACCTGATGTGCAGAAATGCACAGCGTGGTGCGTGCCACCAAAAAAACTCTTCTGCCCCAGACATCGAACTCTGTGGAGTCAGAGTCGGGGGGAGGTGGTCATGCAGCAGGTTCCTATACCCACAGAGGGTATCCAGGAGCAGAATCCCTGAAAAGGGATTTGGCATAGCACTTGGAGACCCCAGAGGAATGTAATATCTGCACTGGACGTCCTTCAGGGCTGGAGAAGGGGCAGAGGGACGGAGTCACAGATCCCTGGATGTCTCCTTGAAGGACACAGGTCATGGAGGGATGACTGTAGAGTCTCTGCTGTATTCACCCATGAATGACAACACCAGGTTAGCAGAAATGCGACTAGCAGAATGGTGTAGACCAAGCTCCTGTATTATTTTCCTCAAGGAACCGCTGGTGCCGGCTGTACTCAGCATCAGAGAAGAGAAGGATAGAGGTGTCCTCTTCCCCAGAGGAGGAAGTGGGAGAAGATGAGGAGCTGGCATCAGGGGCAGACAAGCAAAGACCTAAGGCCGAAAGATGGCCTGGTCTATTCTGTGGTAATGCTGGGAAAAGCATCAGCTGTTGCCCTGAACTGATCCCAGGACAGGTGCCCAGGAGGGCAGAGAATGCCTGGGAGAGGAGGATGGGGCAGAGGAGGAGGAGGAGGAGGATTATGCAAGACCAATCTGGGTCCTCTACTAGAGCCGTGAAAATACTCAGGGGATCTCTCCCAAGGGGGTGTGGGCTGGCAAACTCGCCCATCAGCAAACAGCCAACAACTGTGGACTGATTGTGATGGTGCCCTTGGAAGGAAGCCCCCAGGTGGTGAGATCTGAACTATACAGGTCCCATGGGGCAGTCCCCATCCCCACCAGTAACAGGGTCAGTTACTTCCAGAGAGAAACAAGGGTCTGAACTGGTGCTGCGACTTCTGCCAGAGCTGCCACCTACGCTTAGCAAGGAATTAGGTATCAACCTAGACCTCAAGGTCCCATCCTCACTGAGATGGCCCTGTCTCTTGGGACAGGCCAAGAACAGAATCCCTGGGGCAGAGGTGCTGGAAACAGCACTACGATTGGCACTGACTCCGCCCCCGACACTGCAAATGGCACCAGGACTAGGGGTGGCACCAGGAATGATGTTGAGACCAGCCATGGCACCACCCACAGGCACAACCACCTGAGGAGACCTAGACCCTGACCTAGGTCCAGAATCAAACCCAGGCAGAGGTTCTCCCTGATGCCCCACCCTACCCCGAGTCATCCGACCGCTTTGGAGAGGATATCCAAAACACCTCCTGGGGACAAGAGGAACCAGCTCCAGAAGAACTTTCCTGCCCTGCTCACTGGTATCAGCCTGAGTACTCTGAGCCGAGGTGGTTCTGGGCTGCAATGCCAAGGTGGCCACTGGTGTCAGCCTAGCATATAGTTTCAACCTCACGAACAGGGGCATCCACTGCCTCAGTGGGCCAGTGGATTAGTAGAGGTGATCAGCCAGTCCCCTGGAGGAGACTAATTGTCCACCAGACCCCTCACTCAGGCTCTCCAATGTCCCAGTGGGGTGAGGGCAAGGAGAGGGCCTGGTCTTCTGCAGTATGTATAGTACTGGGAATAGGCTTAGGGGGCATGCCCAAGGACCTCAATTTGGCATCTCTGGTGCAATGCCTGCCTATGAAACTGGGGATCTTGCAACCCCACTTCAACTTACTGATCTCAATGGTGCAGTAGTCCATAGAGAAGCAGGCGTCACACCTATCCATATTGTGGTCATATTTATTTATTTATTGAAATGTTTCACCAGGAAGGCACACTGAGCAACAAGTCGCTCATCTCCCTGTGCAACCTGGGGGGAAGGTGTACAATAGCAGTGAAACATTAAACATTCCAGTTACAAGATCAACATTAACATACAATTGTAAGGCAGGTGTTACAAACAGTGTTAAAACAGTATTGCGCATAATATGTAGAAAGAGTGGACAATAATAAGTGCCGGGTTAATAAGTAAACAAGTGCTTACAGGAAAGAAAAGGGGGAAAGGAGAGGAAGGGGTGAGGTGGAGGGATGGTGGGGGAAAGGGAGTAGATGAGGGATACAAGCCCCTGGGGGAGAGGGACCCATGGAGAGCATTTGGGGTCCCTTACATTCTGTGAGAGATCAAGTGAGGCTAGTGAGGGGGAACAATTTTGGGGAAGGGGGAGAGCTAGAAATTTAGGGGGTGGGGGTGCACAGGGTAAAATGAAGGTGAAGGTAGAGGGGTAGGGTTTATCCAGGGAGAGTGAAGGGGAGGGACACAGGGATAGCTAGGGCATCATGGGTCTCAGGATTGGAGGATGAGTAGATGATAGAATATTGGATGGAGGCTAGGACATAAATGGCTACACCACCACCCCTGTCAGCACAGTCTTGCCTTAGCAGTGAGTAGCCAGGAACGGAGACCGGGTGGCCAGGGATAATGCTCTTTATCCAAGTTTCTGAGATGATTAGAATGTCTGGTTTTAGAGTGCACACCATGGTCTGAATCTGGTCTATTTTTTGCAACAAGCTGCGGGCGTTTAGATGTAGGATCTTTAAGCCCTTTGGGAGATCTGAGAGAAGAGAGCAGGGGAAGGTAGAAGAGGAGGAAGCACCAGAGGAGCTAAGGGAACTAGGGCCTAGGATAGGGTGGATATCCCTGGTGGAGAGCAAGAGGAGAGCGAGTATGAGAAAGTGAAGCTTAGGGGAGTTTGAAGAGGCTGGCAAGGAGGTTGAGAGATTTGAGGAGAAGGGAGTGGATGAGTGAGGAAGAAGAAGGTGGAGAACCGCAGTGAAAGTGGACACCGTTATCAAAGCCACATGAGGAATAGTAGTAGAGTGAGACCATACTTCAAATGGGGGGAGTGATAGCATGGATGTGGGTAGGGGATTGGAGATAGTAACTAATGGGGTTGGGAGAGTTATTAGGAATAGATGAGTAGTGAGCAAGTGGAGGTGGTAAGGACAGGGATATAAGCAGAACAAGAGAGAGAGAGAGAAGAGAGTAGGGGATGCATTGTTCATAAAAGCCGAGAAACTGGTGAACAACTGATTTGTGAACAGGAGGAATTTGTAAGCAGGGAGCGCGGGGGGAGGCTGGTCAGATAGAGGTGGTAGCTGTAGTTTAGGAAGGTATCTATATGAACAGGCAGAGATCGCTTTAGATAAAGATTGTGTCCCTGTAGTGGCAGTACAGTACAACTTGCTAATGGGAAAAAAAAGCTATGAACAGAGACAGGAGAGCTAAATTAACAAGCATTTGTCAATGCCAAGTGTTGCTTGCTGTCATTAGCAGTGGAAGTGCAGGAGTTAGACAGATGCAGTATAGAAATGGCAGTGAAGTACTGAACTTACTTCAACTCCACCCCCCACAATGCAGAGATGGACAGGAATTGGGGTGTGCCTTTGGGTTGTCGCCCATAACGGTCACGACATTTCACCTCACCCTACCCTGCAGACACTTACAAGTGTCGAGGTTTGCTTTGGAGTGTTTGGGCTTTACACTCACCTCATTCCATAAGGAAATATGCTGAAATGGGTGCAGTATAGGAGAATGGGGTGAACTCTGGGGCCAAAGGGTCCAAGGCGCACCTCGATGCCTGCCACTGGCTGCAGGGTGGGGGTGGAATGGCATGAGCATTACTGTCCACAATCCCAAATCACACCCCTGACGCCTGTCAGTCCCTACAGGGTAGGGCGTTATGGTCGAAAACCCTAATACCTTGGGCGTTTCTTGGTATTTTTACTCCAAGTTTTCAACATGGGCTTTTTGTGACCCCACCGCACGAACAGTGACACTATCATTTTTCACAGTGACTACGCCACTTGGCACCACAGGTGCAAAAACACATTTCAAACAGGATGTGAAAAATGACACCTGTACTGTTCATGAAGAGGTGTAAAAAATGCCAATGTTGAAAATCTGGAGTGAAAATATAAAAAAACTGGTGAAGTCACGAGTGCGCATAGAAACTGCGCAACGCACACCCGTAATGTAATTAGTTTGGGGATGTTTTATAGCAGATTTTCAACACAGGCATTTTGGGACCTCCACTCATAAACACTGTCACTGTAATTTTCTTAATCTGTCCCGAACACCGATTTCCCACAGTGACCGTGCTATTCTGCGCCCGAAGTGTGAAACACATTTCGGCCTGGGTGTGAAAAATGACAGCTGTACTGTTCATAAGGAGGTGTGGCAAAATACCAGTGTTGAAAATCTGGACTGAAAATATTACAAATTCGTGAACTTACGAGGGTGCATGGAAACTGCACAATGCATGCTCGTAACACAGTCATTTTATGGACGTTTGTCACTAAATTTTCAACATAGCCAGTTTAAGACCTCTGCTCATAAACAGTGTCACTGTGATTTTCTTAATCTGTCCCAAACATTTTGGGCAAGATGTGAAAAATGACAGCTGTACTGTTCATAACAAGGTGTGGTAAAATGGCAATGTTGAAAATCTGGAATGAAAATATTAAAAATGCTCTAAGTTATGAGAGTGCGTAGGAACTGCGCAACACACGCTTGTAAAACAGTCATTTTGGGGAAGCTTTTCACCAAATTTTCAACATAGGGTTTTTGGGGATCTACCTCATGAACAGTGTCACTGTGATTTTCTTAATCTGTCCTGAACATTGATTTCGCACACTGACCACACCATTGTCAGAAAGTCTCAGAAAGAACTGGAAGGGGACAGGATCAGTTGTGTTCCAGGACAGTAGCTGCTGCTTGTTGTTTTCACAGGATTCTTGTGGATTTTACTTGGTAGAAGGTTAGTTCTTTTCTTTCTTACTTCTAAGGGGCTAGCAGGGTATTGTTTTGGGGGCTGCTGGAAGTTTGAAAACTAATTTGTTGGCTGTAAGTGGGCTCATTTTGTGGATGTTTCACTGTGTAACAGGCTGCGCTGGTAGAGGCCTATTTCTTCTGATTTAAAACCTATTTGGTGGGATTTGCTTTGGCCTGGTTCTTTGGCTGCTGGGCTTGGAGGGGAGACACAGGGCTGATACACTCTCTCTCTCTCTCTCTCTCTCTCTCTCTCTCTCTCTCTCTGGGTCAGGTGTCTGCCCAATACCCCCTCTCCACCCCTCTCTCCCCAGACGCTCTGCTAATTTATAGGGAACACCTGCCCTGCAATTGAGGAAAAGGCTGCAGGTGCAGCTCATGTAGTTCTAGCCACTGGGGGTTGGATTTAAAGGCTGGGAGAGAGGAGCTTAGGGAGTTGTTCATTTCCCTTATAAGTTTAATGTGTTGTACTGCACCTAGTAACAGGGTTACTGGTGTACAGTGGGACTGTCTCTAAGATTAGTGGGTGACCTGATTAGGCAGTAGGGTGTATCTTGGACTAGGGGGGAACCTGGTGGCTCACCCAAGGAAACCTATTTGGAAGGGGATGGAACCACACGTCATTAGGGCAGGCATCTTTGGGAGGGTGGTGGGGTGCACAGGGTGTGGAGCAGCCATGATACTGGACTGGGCTTGGAAGTTCGGTGGTTGCCCAGTGTGCTACCAGCTGGCACAGCTTAGGGAGGAGGTTGAGGGGATTAGGAGAAAGCTGGGGAAGGGGGTGGTATGGTTGGGAAAGGGGCTGGAATCTCACGGGGTTGCACCAAGCACTGGGGGTGGGGGCATAGGAAAAGGAGTGCAGGAGAATACTCAGGGGTCACATAGGGACCCTGGCAGAGGGGGTCCAAAAGGACACTACCAAGGAAGCAGGCAGGTAACTGGGGACCCTCACAAAGGAGGGACAGAGGGACAACATTCTCAGGGAAGTAGGCAGATGGCCAGGGCTGGACAGAAGGAAGCAAGGCGGGGAGGCGGATCAGACCTTACACTCAATAACCGCTTCAATTCTCTTCTTCTGCTCGAGGATGAGGGGGGTGATGTAGCCACGACAGGGGTGGTTAGAGACGGAAAGGGAGTGGGGGCAGGAGGCAGGGGCCAGATAGCAGGAAGAACAGGGGGACCTGGAATGCAGGAAAATGGGGGGAGCAGTGAATCAGAGCAGGAGGGGCAGGGGGAAGAGGGAGGAAAGCGCAAGGAGAAGGACCAGTTGGGAGGAAAGGTAAAGGAGAAGGACCAGAAGTACAAGGAGGATTCAGTAAAGGGAGCTGAGGGTTTAGGCCAGGGGAGCACGACGAGCAAGGAGGAACTAAATGGAGACAGGAAGGAAGGGAGGACGAGCCAGGCTAGTTTAGCAGATGGGGGAGAAGGACCAGTTGCGAGCAGTGAGGGGGGAATTAGCAAGGTACAGAAGGATACTCAGGAGGAGGAGGGCATAGGATTGGAGGAGGGGTGTGATGGGGAATAAGGAGGGGGTGGCATGTGGCACCCAGATAAGGGAGGAACAAGGAGCTGGCTGGGTGGAGGGGCGGTAGAAAGGATGAGGGACATGGAAGGGGGAATGGAGGAAAGGAGTGGTCAGAGTGCTCCTGTTGGGGATTCTATGATCAGGGGTATCAAATGGGATAGGGAGGAGAAGCCTGGCCAGTTAGAACAAGATGCTTCCCTGGACTAACTGGCACAGGGCTAAGCACAAGGTATATCAGCTGGCAAAGGATTGTGGGGGTTCCCCAGACATACTGGTCCACCTGGGTACAAATGACATTGAGGGAAATGGCGAGCTGGAGATACAGACAAGATTCAGGGAGCTCGCCAGGGTCTGTCATGACATAAGATGCACAGTTTCCTTCTCAGAAATCCTGCCAGTGCCAAGGGCTAGTGGGGAACACAAAAGGAAGATTAGAGAGATTAACCAGTGGCTCAGGGAGTGGTGTGAGGCCAGAGGGTATGGGTTGATGGGGGATTGGGGGGAGACCTGGGAGGATAAGGAGCTGTATGCTAGAGATAGACTCCATCTCAATTTGGAGATGGAGGGGAATCCTTAAGTTGAAAACAGAGGGGTTCATTGGTGAAAAGTGGGGTTTAAACTTGTGAAGGGGGGTGGGATGGGAGAAAAGGCTGTCAAGGGGGTGCCGATAAAGGAGGGACTCTGTCTCCATCCCCCTGGGGACCAGGAGGATTGCAGGAAAAGGCCAACTGGCAAAGTGCAGACCAGGGGAAAACAGAATCCCCATGGGAACACGAGCAGGGGAAATGGAACTATAGGGAAAGGGTGGAAGGTAGTCCTGCTAATGCCAGGAGCTTGTGCAATAAAATGCCTGAGCTCCAGGCTATGCTAACTGAGGGAGCAGTGGATGTGGCAGCGGTCACTGAGACTTAGACCACTGCAGGACATGACTGGGACCTGAACCTGGAGGGTTACACTATGCTCAGGAAGGACAGGGGCAAGGGAAGGGGAGGAGGGGTAGCAATGATAGTCAAAAACTGCATTGGCATAGGGGGAGTAGAGGAGGCGGAGGGAACCATGGAGGAGATTTGGGTCACCTTGATAACAAGGGGGGCAAGAGAGTAAAAATAGGAGTGGTGTATAGACCTCCTGCCCTGGCGGAGTTGCTGGAGGACAGTCTGGTGGCAGATGTTGGGAGACACTGCAGACTGGGCAGAGGAACGGTGGTGGTGTTGGGGGACTTAAACATGCCAGGAATAGACTGGGAGACTATGACATCCTCTGTGACCAAGAAACAGAGGTTGTTGGATGTCTTTCAAGACGCGTTCCTAACTCAGCAGGTGAGGGAACTGACCAGGGAGGCGGGGGTACTGGATGTGGTCGTGGCAGACAGTGACCAGATTGGGGGCCTGGAGGTAAGGGTCCCATTGGCAGGGAGTGACTATGCCACGGTCTGGTTCTGCCTGGACCTAGGAGGGGTAGAAGGCTGCACAAAGACGGAAGTAACCGACTTCAGGGGGGCGGATTTTAAGAAAATGGGAAGGATTCTTAAGGAGCATTTGGATGGGATTGGGTCAGACATGGACGCTGATAGTAGGTGGGAAATCATCAGGAGAGGGGTGCAGGATGCTAACAGCACCTGTGCAAGAATAAGACGAAAATGCGTTAGGGCCCAAAAACCCTGCTGGAGGACCAGGGAGGTCCAGGAGGTGGTGCAGGGAAAGAAGGCAGCCTATAAGCAATTCAAGTGCTCAAGGAGTGAAAGGGATCGAGGGGAGTACGAGCTGATGGCTAGAAGGGCCACTAGGATAGTGAGGGGTGGCTAAGGCAAGGAAGGAGCAGAACCTGGCCAGGGAAATTAGGAGAGGGAACAAGGGGTTCTTTAGATACACTGGGGAAAAACGAAGGGTGAAGGGGCAGATTAGCAGGATTAAATCAGGGGAGAGATGGGCACAAGACCCGGGGGAGCAGGCTGAGGTACTAAATGAGTACTTCACCTCAGTTTTCACCAAGGAAAATGGGGGTGCTGCATCATACATGGGAGGAGACAGAGATACTGAGGAGGAGGGGACCCTTACCGATCGGCGGGTCTGGGGAGAGGGGGAGGCATCACTGGCAGGTGGGGGGAGGGCTAAGCAGGGAGAAGAGGTACCGGAAGTGGAAATCACAGCAGAGAGAGTGAGGGAAGCCCTCAGCTCCCTTAAGACAGAGAAAGCACCGGGGCCGGATAAATTACATCCCAGAGTGCTGAAGGAACTTTCGGATGTCCTGGCGAAACCCCTGGCGGAGCTTTTCACCATCTCTCTGAGGACAGGGTGGGTGCCCCAAGACTGGAAGGTGGCGCATATAGTGCCTATCCACAAGGGGGGATCAAGGGAGGTGGCAGGGAACTACAGGCCTGTCAGCCTGACATCGGTGGTGGGCAAGGTGATGGAGGGCATTGTCAAGGAGAGGATGGGGGGGACCTGGATAAGTCAGGGTGCCTGGACAATAGACAGCATGGATTCATCCTGAGGAAATCATGTCAGACAAACCTTGTGGAGTTCTATGACTGGGTGACTAGTGCCTTGGACCTGGGTAGACCAGTGCATGTCCTCTTTCTAGACTTCAGCAAGGCATTTGACTCTGTTCCTCACGTGGGCCTGTTGGATAAGCTGGGAGAAATGGGGGTGGGGAACCAGATGATCAGATGGATAGGCAACTGGCTCCAGGACCAGACCCAGAGGGTCATAGTTGGCGGGATGGTCTCATCCCCAAGGAGGGTCATTAGTGGGGTCCCACAGGGATCAGTCCTTGGGCCCCTTCTGTTCAACGCCTACGTCTCTGACATAAGGACAGGAATCAGGAGTGAGATGAGTCTCTTTGCAGATGACTCAAACTGGGGCGGTGGTGGATGGGGAGGAGGGAGGGTGGCCCACAGGGGACCTGAAGGCTCTGGAAAGATGGTCTAGAAAGTGGAAGCTGAGGTTCAATGCAGGGAAATGCAAGGTACTCCACCTGGGGGCCAGAAACCCAGGCCAAGTGTACACCCTGGGGGGGCAATGCTACAAGTCTCGATGGCTGAGAGGGACCTGGGGGTGGTGGTGGATGTCAAGATGAACAACTCTGAGACTTGTAGGAGGGCAGCAGCCAAGGCCAACAGGATGCTGGGATGCATCGCTAGGGGGATCACCTCCAGAAGGAGGGAAGTGATACTCCCTCTGTATAACCGCTTGGTGAGGCCACACCTTGAGTACTGCGTACAGTTTTGGAGGCCACACTTAAAGAGGGACATTAACCTCCAGGAGAGGGGTTCAGAGGAGGGCAACCTAAATGATTTGGGGCTTGGAGGACAGGACCTATGAGGAGAGGCTCGAAGAACTAAATATGTACACATTGGAAGAGAGAAGGGACCGGGGGGACATGATAAAGGTCTTCAGGTACATGAAGAGGGTAAATAGGGGAGGAACAGTCAGGGTGCTTCGAAGGAAGAAGGAGGAGGGGACCACTAGATGGCATGGGTGGAAGCTGGAGGGGGGAAGATTCAGGGGAGAAAGGAGGAGGTGCTACTTCACTGAGAGGGTGGTGGAGCCATGGAATGCAGTGCCTAGGGGGCTGGTGGAGGCAGAGACAGTGGAGGGGTTCAAGAGGGGGTGGGACAGGTACAGGGGAAGGGTTCTGGAAGTAAAATCCAATGCAGCAAGAATATCCGGAACTGGGAAGGGAGAAGCCAGAGAAGGCGAGGGGGACAGCAAGGTCAGCACCCAGGGTGGGGGCTCACCAAACGAGCAGACACGAAAGACCGTTAGGCCTACTCTGCTGGCATTTTAGTATGTTAGTATTGTGCGCTACATGTGTAAAAACACATTTTGGGCAAGATGTGAAAAATGACAGCTGTGCTGCTCTTAAGAAGGTATGGTAAAATGACAATGTTGAAAATCTGGAGTGAAAATATTAAAAATGCTTGAAGTTACGAGCGTGCCTAGGAACTGCACAATGCACACTCGTAAAACAGTCATTTTAGGGAATTTTTTCACCAATTTTCAACATAGGGTTTTTGGGAGCCTGCCTCATGAGCTGTGACACTGTCATTTCATTAATCGGTCCTGAAAGGTAGTTCCAAGCAGTGACCGCAAAATCACCTTTCAGGACAGAATAACAAAATGACAGTGACTGAGTTCATGAGGTGGGGTCCCAAGAACGCCATGTTGAAAATTTGGTGAAATAATTCTCAAAAATGGCCAAGATATGCACCACAGTTGAAAAAAACCCATTTATGCCATTATGCAGCATACCGGCATTTCTTCAGTTCGCAGTCGGCTTTGAAGAGTACAGACGGGTTCCTGTCCATCAAGATCGTCATAATGGCCCGGAGGTAAGTGTGGGGTGAGGTGGGGTGTAGGGAGAGGTGGGGTACGCAGAGGGTGGGGCGGGGTTGTGGGAGAGGGGGCAAGAATCAACGAGGGACCGCTTTTATTCATCTAGTTTTTTTTGTTTTTTTCACAGATGATGGGGACTTTGCCACTCTAGGTGGGCTCCCGTGTGGCACCAGGCAGTTTGTTTGGGAAGTGGAACCAATGGGGATTGGGCACCCCATTGGCCAAAGATTTTTACCATGCTGGGGTGGGCTCCACAGCATGGCAGATGGAAGTTTGTTTGGGGGGTCAGTGGAGCCAACGGGGGATTGGGCACCCCCGTCAGCCATACAGTGTGCTGGGGGGGACGCATGAGCCAAGGGGGGATTGGGCACCCCCCTCAGTAAACAACAAATGGGGGGAGATGCATTATGCTGATGGGGATTGGGCTACCCCGTCAGCAAATAGAAACATAGAAACATAGACTTTGATGGCAGATAAGGTCCACTAGGCCCACCCAGTCTGCCCATTTCCCTACCTATTGGATAAGCTGCAGATTCTAGTTAACTGGAGAGGGGGTCATGCTGACAGGGGGATTGGGCACCCCGTCAGCTTTTTTTTTTTATTATTGAAATGTCTCACCAGGAAGGTACACTGAACGGTAGGTGGTGGCTTTCCGTCCACTTCCTGGGAACTGTGAGAGGCCGACGGAGAAGCCGATGGAGACACCAATCAGCTGTTTTGGTAGCTTGTAATGCACCAAAACAGCTGATTACATGGTGACATGGCCCAAATTTCCTGATGCATTTAGGCATTCTCCCTAACTGCTGAAAGCTATGTGTTTCTTGCACATGTGTGCATGCAACACAAAAAGGTAAATTATTAATTTCTGAGAGTTTACAAAGAAGGGCAATGCAGAGACAAAGCAGGGTATAGTGCTGGTCAGTGCCAGGTTCAGAGGGGGGGCATTAGAGAAAGTGAAAGAACACAAAGAGAAGGATTTCAATTGTTAATTATTAACTTGGCACATTAATAAATTAATTAGGCACAGTAGCCAACTAAGCACAACTGTACCGAGGCAGGTCGAACAGGCATCATGCTGGTCCCGGATACCGATGTGACCCCCGCAGGAGCACCAGTGCATGGGGGTCCATCCTTCTTCTTCTTCTTCTGAGAAGATGTTTTCCTGGGTTCCTCAGAACTGGACATAATGACAAATGGAAAATAAGAAAAACAAAGGAGAGAAAAGGTTTGATGCTACAGAGAGAGAGACAATAATAAAAGTGGTACCAATGTGGATACAGAGCCAAAGTATGACATTGAATAGAGCAGCAGTCAACTGAGGAAGGAGTATGATACAGATAAACAATAACTGAAACACTCTCATGGTGTGCTTTCCACAGTGGGAAAAACAGAACTGAGGAAGGTGTGGGGCTGGCATCAGTTACTGGCCAGTCCACAAGTGCCACGTCATGAATTCACCTCATGGATGGTGCTGTCACCAACATCAGCCCCCTAGTTGTAGGCTGCTGAAAGACTTTGCTCCCACAGGGCCCTAGTGCCTCCAGCACAGACACAATAGTTGGAATAAATGGGGAAGATCGATTCTTGGAAGATCTGTAGTCCTGGCAGGCCCTTGCATTGTGTGCACACCTGTAGTGAAAAAGAAAGCAGATTGAGAGACTGAAATAAAAGACAAAGAGTGGAGCAAGGGCGTGAGCTACCTCAGTAGTGACTGTTCCCCACTGGAGATCATTTCCATACCAAAACTGACCAGCTGAGGCAACTGCCTACATAGGGTTCCTGGACCATCTGCATCTGTGGCAAACAGACCCACAGAAAGTGAGTACAGTGACTTGAGAGACCAGCCCAGACGACCCCGAGGAAAGCCTGCACTTCAGTCTGAAGCCATTCAGCATCCTGCCAGTTCAGTAAGCCACCACGAGAGATCTCCTGTAACCATGAGAAATCACTGGCATTTCTGCCCTGCAACTGCAGAGGGACACTATGCATTTCCCAAAGGAAAAAGTCCTGGGTGGACTGTGCAAAAATGCTAGGCTCAGGTGAAGACCCACTGAACCTATATCTCCGGATTACAATTAGGGGCCCTTTTTTCAATGAAAGTAAAATGTGGTGTTTTTCTCAAGTTGTGTTTTCAAAACATACAGATTTTATTAAATTCATCACTGAGTCCTCTACCCTGCCAGCAGGAACTGTGTCCTCTGTGTGGGGCCCACTGCAACTTTAAGAGGTCTCACTTCTGACCTGTTGGGTGGATTAAGCTGGGTGCACCCACTTTAGGTCTGGAGGGACTGCTGGTGGAAGGACAATTGTGTGGGGGGCTTTCTACTATTATTGCAGTATATTACTGCCTCTCCATCATTCTCATTTTCCATTCTGATCCCTTGTTTTTTCCTTACTCTCCCTGTTAATAAAAGTGTTGGTCAAACTGCATTCTATAGTGTGGGGCTGTTGTGAGTAAGGCCACAGGTTTGAGGATGGACTGTGTGGCCAAAAGCAATTCTGCTGTTCCTGGGGGGAGGAGTGCAATGAAAGTGTTTAACATCCAGGTACCCCTATTGCTCCCACCAGGTCAAAGCACCAGGTCACTGTCAGACCTGAGTGTCCCGTGTAGCGCTGTACTGGAACCCAGGCAAGCATCTTCAGAGAGTTCAGAGGTGGGGACCCTGAGGACCTCGGACAGTGGCTACACATAGAAATCAGAAAGTGTGTGTGGGGGGCAGTGGGTAGGGGGTTTGTCATTGTGGATGTATCTGTAAGCTGCTGGAACCTGCACCTAAAATGGTACTTTGGACCTTGCAGGTGCCATTTTGCTCCTGTTCCTCCTTCCCAGTAAAGATGCACACAATTTGGATCGTTTATAAATGGCCACAGGCAGCCTCCTGACAAACATTCAATCAATCAATACAAAACATTTCAAATCAGTTTTATACACTTTCAGAACCATCAGCATATTCCAAATCCTTTAAAAATATCAGTAAACAAGAAATTAGATCAGGAAGGAGTGATCATTAGTAACCAAACAAGGATACATCTTACGATTTTTTAAGTTCAGCATCCACTCAGGCAGGAGGCAGCAGAGCAGAAACCAATACACCTGCCACTCCTTCACTGAAGGAGTTCTTAGCCTGGCTGAAACCCCCCAGTGCCCATATCCAGCATTTCTGTGGGGATCCCCTTAAAGCAGCAATACTAGTTAGCCTGCAAAAAACATCATCCTACTTACAGACAGACATTCACGGTGACTTCCATATTATCATTATAGGAAGGTTATAGAGGGAATCCCAGTTCTAGAACAGATGGTGGGTTAACTAACCAACTTTTTGAAGATTTTACTTTATTTTTGTCCCCCATCCCTTTTATGGTTCAAGCTTAACTATTCTATGAAAAAGGTAATAACACACAGCACAGAGGATTATAGTTGTTTATTATGGGTTTTTTTCCCCAGCTTGTTGCCTTACTAGTGGTATTATTCTCTTTTTTGTTATGAAATCATTCTTCATTGGTAAATGCAGTTGCATATATTGTTTAAATATTTACAGGATACTATAGAGAATTTTAATATTTTTCAGCTCATTTCTGCAGTCTGAATTCAATGGTTTGGAGTTCCATATGACTGTGCTGTTTGCTTGGAGATACGTCCTGATCTAGACGATTAGTTTGGAACGCCTCAGTACTGGACTACCAACACAATATTGGATGTGCTTCTTTTTAGCCTCTGTAATAGAGAATAAGAGACAGGTTATACAGTGACTACTGCACGCATTTAAGATATTCTTTCTTTGTATTATTCTGAGGCTATAAGTGCTGATATTGTTATGTCACTAATATGACCTTGTGTTACCCTAACAGGTTGAATAAAATTTACAAGTTAAAAAAAAAAAAGTCATCCTACTTTTTTTGGCAGTACTGTATTCCTGATAATCTTAGATTCTTCATTCAGGTATTTTAAATTCAATCAGCTATTTTTAAGACTGTGTTCAATTACAACTTATGTCATTTGCGTGGAGTTACAATAAAGATGGCAGCCCCCAGCAACTTTCAAAAATCTTCTCCCCAGAGATCCCACACTACCTGTACCCATTGGCCCAGATATTCAAAAGAGTTAAGCCATGCGCATTAGGGCTGCACCAGATCATCCGAAATTGCGCCGACTTCTGGGCGATATTCAGCAGGAGGCAGTTGGCGCTCAAATCATGCTGAGCAACAGCGCAATGATAATGAAGGCATGCGCAACCGAAGGGGGAGGAACCATGCATAAATGGCGCAGTGCGATATTCAACAACTTGCACCATGCGCAATAGGGGAGCAAGCAGAAGTTGCACCATAGCGGAAATGAGCCAAAATAAAAAGAAGCAAGGGAGAGGCGCAAGAACACTATAGGGAAGCCACATGAGGCAGAACCCTAGGCAGACAGACAGACAGGGCAGGAGGGACAAACAGGGCAGGTTAGGGAAAGGGCACACTGAACACTCAGGCACAGGGAAGGTGTGGGGAGCCACAGCTAGTGCAGAAGGGGGAAGTGCCACACAGCACAGAGGCCACCACAGGCAGGTGTTCCGGCAGGGGAAGTAGCAGGGAGGACAGCGGGGAATACAGTAACAGCTGCCGGGGTGGACAAGCCAGGACATGGCCAGTGCCACCTTCCAGATGGAGGCCATTATGAGGGGGGTGAGAAAGCGGGTGGCGGGGGGGCGTGGCCGTGGAAGGGCCCGTCGGTGGTATGCCCCCAACAGGCAGTACCGAGCCCGCACCAGCTTTGAGCTGTACACTGATACTGAGATTGTGGGCCGGTACCGCCTGAATAGGGCAATTCTGAGGTGGCTCTGTGAGCTGTGCAGTAATGTGATGCAGGCACCCACACGACGGAGCCATGTCCTGTCAGTGGAGACTAAGATAACAGCCTGCATGTGCTTTTTCACCACGGGTACCTTCCAGAGACCAACTGGGGACACCACAAGCATAACCCAGTCGGCCACGTCATGCCACTTCACCCAATTCCTCAGCGCACTGCTGCCACATGCTGTGGAGTACATCCATTTCCCCAGCACAGCAGCGGAGCGCACAGCAAACATACAGGAGTTCCACAGGCTAGCACGTATGCCTGGCGTGCTAGGGGCAATAGACTGCACCCATGTGGCCATACGCACACCACCTGGCCCAGTGGGGGCCGCATACATCAAATCACAAGGACTATGCCAGCATCAACTGCCGGGTGTGTATGGATGCAGTGGGCACATAATCAATGTTCTAGCCACGCACCCTGGGGAGCACACACGCCTTCATCTGGCACCAGTTGGCACTGTGCCACAGATTCGAGAGTGGGGACATCCCCACTGGACACCTAGTGGTGAGTATGCAAACCACATGGACAATCATAGGGCCTGGGGGCATGGCCAGAGGTGACATGGGTAGGGGCCACATGGCCCGGGCAGGGCGATGCTGATCACCAAACTCACCTCTGCCCTCTACACACAGGTGACAGTGGATACCCACTCTGTCCCTGGCTGCTCACACCTCTACCGGGCGCCCGTGACCCCATCACAGCAACGCTACAATGAGGCACATGCCACCACATGTAATGTCATCGAGCCGGTGTTCAGGATGCTGAAGGCACATTTCGTTGCCTGACACCCGCGTGCGTCTCTTACAGTACAACGGTTATTCCTGGCCTGTTGCATCCTGCACAACATGGCCAACGAATGTGGGATAGCCGTACAGGTCGAAGAGGGGACAGCAATGGGGACGGCGTGGACACCAGTGACGATGGTGATGGGCAGCCCCTCTTGGCCGACAGGACTCCTGACTGATCCGGCTGGCACAGCTGCACCGGGACACCATCAATGGAGGAGCACTTCAGCCAACCCAGGTAAGTCATGGGGCCATGTGCAACCACAGTGGCTAAGGTACAACCATAAACACGCATGGACACACACCGGTGCATGCCATCAAGGGAAGTGGCAGGGAGCATGAAGCACACACAACCAGGGACGGGGAAGATTAACATGCCACGTGGACAGACACACACACATGCACACACACAATGCACCAAACATGCACAGAGGGCAGGAGGCACACTGACCCAGAACGCCAACCCTAGCAACACACATGTCCACAGGGCACCACGCCCACTGCCTGTCCATGTGCGTGTGTCAGATGCTGAGTACCAATGCACATTGGTGTACAGTGCAATGCAGGCATCATCATGCACATGCAACTGCGGACAGCAGCCGGGAGGTTATGCAGGTGGACTGTGTGTCCACATGCAGGGCCGGGTACCCACCCGTGCACCGCCCACTGAAACACACAATGCACACAGGGCAGCACCAGATAGTAGCCACGCTGGGAGACAGGTCAGTCATGCGACACAGTGCCCCGGCCACCACGGATGTGTGGGCAGCCCAGCCGAGACCCGCCAGCCCTGACAGGCTGACCACTGGCCTCATGGGGTGGCACCGATGGTCCCCCAGGGGTTCCACTGCGTGAACGCGACCATGCTCGTGCAGGGGTCTGCAGCACACCGAACATGCCTGCGCCAGGAGTGTTCGGGATGCCCACAGCTGAACCCGTGTTGACAGGGTTGGAGTCGATTTCGAGCCGGAATGGGGTGGATAGTATGCGGGTGTCCGCGATGCATGGACACCTGACTGTGTGCTCATTGTGGCCATGACAGCAGTGAATGCCTGTGCATGCCTGTCAATGGCAGCGGTCACATCCTCCCACAAATGGTCCATCCCTGCCAGGATCAGTGCGGTGTCCCTGCTGCGATGCTCCTCTGCCCACTCTGGAGCCACACGCAGTGCATCCACGGACGTTGCAAGCCGCATCTGCTCTGGACTGATGCTTGCGGTAGGTGGATGTGTTCATCCAAGAGGTCATCTGCCTCCTCAGCATCCTGTCCCTCAGGGTGTGCATGGCCATGATGATCAGCACCCCTTGAGGGTGGGTGCTGCACACCAGGACCAGGTCTGGGCATGTCCACAGGCGGTGCACAGATGCTGCCGCTGAACCCGGTACCCCCAAGCCCATTGGCCGACTGCTGATGCTGCCCCTCTGGCTGCCGCTCCCCAGGGCTCATTGGTGCCGCCGCAGTGGCCGCAACAGTCCCACTGTCCTGAACAGACACCAGTGCTGCCCCACTGGTGCTGACAGGCACAGGCTGGGACTGTGCTGACATGCAGGCCTCCACGGCAGCACCACCCACAGCCATGGGCACAAACTGCCCTGCTGTGTGGCCATCCCATGGTATACACGTGTCACTGCCCATGATGTTAGCGTCATCATCACCGGTGACGGACTCTGCACCGGCCACAGTCACAGCATGCTGGCATCCATGGACGCCAGCATGCTGGGACACAGGCAGGGCTTCCTCCGCACCTGTTACTACAACATCAGTGTGGACAGCTTGGCGGCCCCACTGTCGCAATGATCCATGTATACCTGTGGAGGTGGATGGGCCCTCCTCCAACTCCAGCCGACTGTCCTCAGTGGACAGGCCCACCACCGCTGTCCCATGCAGATGCTCAGGATCTGTAAGGGAAAGCAAAGTCGCGTTACTGCATGTGACCTACCCTGCCCCCCCCATTGACAGACCATGACTTACCATGCAGTGATGGGCCACCACCCGTCTGGAAGCCACCACCCGGAACACCCTCAGTGGCACTGCGCTGCATGCTTCCAGCAAGCCTCTCCTCCTGTGGGGTCAGCTGTACCACCTCCGGCTGTTCCCCACCTGTTGCAGCACGTGCTGCCCTTGATGGCAGCTACCTTCTCCTTTATCTTCCTCCTGTCCGTGCTCATCTTTTTCTTACACTCCTGCACGGAGCGCTGGTTCACAGCACATGCCACCTCCTCCCATGCAGCAGCACAGGCTTGAGGTGTTCCCCGCCATCCACTGAGAAGTGGCTCCTGATCCAGGTAGGCCTCAAACAGGGCTTCAGTTTCGGCCTTGGTAAAGTTCGGCCTCCTCCTCCTCCTCCCACCACTATGTTCCTCCTCTCCAACAACCTGCTCGGTCATTATGTTGCCTGTAAGAATGGCAGTTGTTACCTGTGACTGTGCAGTCCCATGCATGTCCCTAAATCCACAGTCCACACTCCCAAACAGCATGCAACTCACCAATAGACTGCAGTAACCGACTATGGCCACTGCATCACAATGTCGCATTTTTATAGCGCAATCCATGCAAATGAGGCGAGGGGCAACTTTAAGTAGATGCAAATTGCAGTGCTACACCATTGAATGGCTGATTAGATGATTTGCATATGACGGCTGAATATCGAGCTGTTGCTCTTTGCACAATTGTGTTGAACGTGCTGAGCCAATGGCGCAGTTCTGTGACATGCATAGTACACACCTCACTGCGCATGCCCGGGTTGCTGACACAGGCGTCTGCCGCGCTGATGATGTGCTGTGCGCGGTAGGCAATGCAGGGCATGGCCACCATTGTGCCAGTGGCACTATAGCGATGGTCACTACATGGCGCTGTGGCACTGGGCCATCATAGGCACAATGGGCCAACTGAACGGTAGGCCGCTATTGCGCCAGCACACAGGCAGCCAATCACGTGACATGCATTGTGTTCCAATGGCGCTGTGCGTGTCCATGCGCCAGAGACCCTTGACCCTGTGCCCGACCTTTGCCCCCTAGGTGCCATGCATCAGGCATGGGTGCACCTCTATCGCGCTGTTCGGTGACAGTGCGATAGGGAATGGCAGCGCTGTACCGTGCAGCATCTGCACGTGGGGAGCCGTGCTGTAGAGCGCCATATTGCCAATGAGAAAACAGAGAATGGCATGCAGAAGGGCAGCCCAGTGGTCTGCTATTGAACTGGCCAACCTAGTGGCCATTGTGGAGCCACACCATGGGCCTCTGTTCGGGGAGGCGCCCCTGGACAGGGCCAGGACCCAGGTGTGGCAGGAGGTGGCCACTGCCCTTGAGGAGGCCACTGGATGGGAGAGGAGTGCAGAGCAGTGCAGGCACTGATACGGGGACCTGCGGTGGAGGGAGCCAGAGCTACTGGCACGCCTGTGGGCACGTGCCAGGAGGGGCACGGTGCCATGGACAGACAGGGGTTCCGTCAACACACTTTTATCGTCCATATGGGTAACAGTGTTGTATGTGCCCAGCACATAGGGGAGGGACCATCCGGGCTGGCTGTGGTGGTGTTCACAGGGTGTGGGGTGGGTGGGTCTGGCTGGGTGGGAGGGCACACACCTGGGGCAGGGGACTTTGCTATGGGATTGTACTGATGTTCCTCTCTCCATGTTTGCCCCACAGGCCCGGAGGAACACCACCATGTGCGGGAAGAGCGGCAGCGGGAGGAGCATGTTGCAGCCAGGCGAGGCGAGGGCCCTCACCGCCCACTTGACCGGCCCGATGAAGGTGAGTGCCATACATCCATGATTACTATTGCATGCTGTGTGACAGGGTGGGCAGTGGGGCACGGCCACCATCCATCGACACCACTGCCATGCATGCGACTTGTTACAGTCAACACTGTCCAGTGGCAATGCATGTCTGGGACTGCGTCAATGGTGGTCCATGCATGCACCAGGTACATGGTTGTGCCACTGCCTTTGCACCACATAGCCGTCACTAAATGGCCATGGTGGTGCTGTGCGTGACTTGGCCGGTGGGTGTGTGCAGCGTTCCACATGGCTGTATGCGCCTGGGTGGGCAGGTCATGTGGACGTGATCACTGCGGGTGGTCACACACCATCACAGAGGTATGTCCCACGGCCGTATGCCATGCACAGTGGGCGGGCTGTATGGGGTTGTGTATTCACACCTATTGACTGTGCTCCCTTGTCGTAGGTACCCGCCAGCTTCGTGAAATCCAGGAGGCACTGCGGGAGATATTGTTGGTGGCAAGGGCGTCGCTGGACATCCTGTGATGCATAGACGAAACTGGGGTCCTGAGGAGGCACAGGGCCCAGAGGAGTCAGAGCGGGGAGAGGCGCTCCTGCTAGGGATACATTGGTCCCAGTATTCCCCTACCCCCCTGGACCCACCTTCACACCCCTCCTTCCCCATACCATTTATCCACCCCTGCCCTCTACCCACCCCCACCTTGTTTGTGGCCCCCCAAACTTGTATATAGTTCATATGTAATATTGTATATAGTTCTTGTAATATTGTATATAGTTGATTGTTATATATTTTTTCAATACATTTAACTTTGATATGAATACTGTGGTGGTCTCTGATTTGCAGCGGGCTATAGGTGCTCAGCTGCAGTGGTGTGCATGGCATCTGCAGTGGTGCGGTCATGGGTGTGTGTGTGTGTGTGTTCGTGTGGAGGTGACTATGGTGTGGGCGTAGCTATCAGTCAGTGTCTGTGGTGTGTGTGTGTTGTGCCCTGTGCACTGGATGACTGTGTGCAGTGGTCCATGGTGCATGTTCTGTGTCCATGACCTGCAGGGTCCGCTGGCATATCAGTGGTGGCAGTCCCTGCAGGGCAGCCACTGTACCCGTCACATTGCTGGGTTGCCTCCTGTCACTGGTGTGGTGCATGCCTACCTCAGGTGGCACTGTGGGCACCACAGTTGTTGTCCCACCTCCATGCTGTCCCTTGTGTGTGTTGCAGTGGATGTGCCCCACTGTCTGTGACTTGTGCTTCGGGCGACTGATGGTGGTGTATGGGTCCACAGTGCCTGCGCAGGGTGGCTGGCACTCCAGTGCCATGGAGGACTGCGGGTTGTGTGTACACAGTTTACATGGGCCCACACTGGGGGCTTGCTGCCCCACCACCGCGCGCCCCTGTGTTGTTGTGCCCTTGCATGGGTGGGTGTCTGTCCATACACTGTGTGGCATCCGGTGTGGTGCATGCTTCCACGCACCACTGTGGGTGTCTGTGCTGGCTGTTGTGGCCAGTGGTGGGTCAGGGTGTGTCATTGGATTACTGTGCAGGGTGCTGTACCACTGGTGGTGGTGTCAAGGGCACGCCCTGTCCTGTGTGGGGTACCTCATGTGCCGACACATGGTTGTTCTCTCAGCAGTACCTCAGGGGGACTGTGTGTGGTGGCACTATGTCTGCCGTTGTTGCATTGCTGTGTGATGCCACCCACTGATGGGTGCTCGTGGTGGGGCTGGCTTGCATGGTTCTGTGGTGCACAGGGTTGCAGTGTCACAGTGGAGGTGGTGGCATGCATGGGGTTTCCTGCAGTGGTGGTCACTGCTCATGGGGGATGTCTGGGGGTCACAGTGCAGGGTGTGCTCTGCATTGGGGGATGGTGTGGCACGGGGTGGTCAGCCCTCCTTGTGTGCCAGTCATAGCTTGCCGGTAGGTGTGATGGGGCACCGTGGCCCGGCTGTGGGTTGTTTGCTTGTCTCCATGGGCCAGTGGTTATTCCAGCCTTCCCCCAGTTGTGCAGTGCATGGGGTGTGGGGGGACGATGTCTGTTCTGCTGTGTGTTCCTGTGCCCATCTGTGGCATGGGTGGTGGGCCCTGCCTCCCTGGTTGTGCAGTTACATTGCTCTGCTGCTGGGGGGGCATCCCTGGTTGCGCTATGGCGCCTCTGGACTGCTCAGCTGAACATCCCTTGTTGAGCTATGGCGCATCAGATCTGCTCAGCTTCCCCTCCCTAGTTGTGCTATGGCGCAGATGGTGCGATATTCAGTCATCGGCTGTAGGTGCAGTTTGGCCTGCTCCGTTTTTGAATAGCGCGTCTCTTGCGCATGGGCGCAATAGACTTGCGCTTGCTCCTGCTATTGAGCACTTTTGGGGCACAGTTTGAATATCTGGGCCATTGTATTTATAATGCAGGCATCTCGAGGTGTTGCCAGCACATGTTTCTGATGGCCAACAGCACAACACCACCCTGATCTGCTTACATCTATGATGGTGGACCTGGCAAAAGACCAATAACTTTTAAGAACTTCGGAATCCTCTCTCTTGCCTCTGGAATGAAATAAAGCAAAAAGAAAATTAGATATATTGATGTTTTGCCCTACCAACCAAATTATTTAAATTTTTGTAAACTAGTACTGCTGCTGTAATGTTACAATTGCACTTTACCCATGCACAGTGAACTGGTTTCTCCCCTCTGCAGCTTAGAGCCCAAGTCATCTGCCCTTGGCCAACAGCTGGGGGGTGTCAATTAATCAACTGCCATGTAAATTTCCTGTCTCTGCCTCTGTCTTCTTCATCACCTGACCTGTCTCAATCAAATGTTCCTTGACAAGTGCCATGACTAAGTAAACATAAGAACCGTAGACTGCTGTGACTAATGTACAGTAACCAGAACAAGTGCAAACTGAACCAGATCAAACGACTGCAGACTCCACAGCCCATGTGATAAAGAGTGGGAGGGTAGGTTAAAAAAAAGAGACAGCCAATGGATACAGCAAGCAGTGAGAAGGGAGAGATTCTAGCCTGTGCACAGACATTATTTCTCCTACTCCCCAGCACCAGCATTCCACCCCGGTGGAATCAAAGAGAGGAGGATATGGGGAGGAGAATGGTCCAGATTGGCTGGGTACCTGAGCCAGGTATTGCTGAGACAATCTTCCTTTGTACCAAACAACTCCAAAAATATTTTCAGCTGGAAGCCATCCAGCCCTACATCTAAATCGCCCCCCCCCAAGTATCCAGTCCTTTGTTCTTGGCTCCTTCCCATCCTAGCCCCCCAGTGTACAGCCTCCTGGCTCATTTTTTTTCCAAGTGCCAGGTTAATGGGAGGGAAAGAAGCCACCTTCTAGAACAAGAAATGGGTTAGGGCAGCGAGCAGCGCCATGTGGTCAAATTTTCCTGGTCTTGAAATGCCAAGGGCCCCTCACTTTTTTTCTTTCTTATGTTAATTTCCCCATATCTGGTTTTCTTTTGTTTGGATACAGACTGACTTCTGTGACTTGCATCCAGACTTATAATTTGTTTTTGTGCATGTCTCCAAACCATACACATACTCATTCCAAGACCAAGGCATCATGGGTATTTAACTCCTTGTGTAAGTCCGGCTGACAAGGCTTCATATAGTGTTGAGTTTGCATGTGGGGGCAAAGTAGGATACAATATAAAGAATTTTTTTTCTCCAAAACAGAAAAAATACTTCCTGAATGAATTTACATAGGTATGGAAGGGAGGGAAAAGACCCCAGAAATGCTGAGGAAGCTTGGGATTACTAGCTTAGAAAACATAGTAAGTGGATCAGTTTAGCATATACTGCCGGGATTGGCATCTATCATTCAGCGTAGTGGCTAATTTTGGGGGGCTGCAGTGGGTGGAGCCCTGCAGACCTGTTGCTATCTCAGTAGAAAAAGGAAGCTATCCAGATTCCAAATGGACTAGATAAAATTGGAGGTTTTCAGCAATCACTCCGCTTAATTGAAGTGTTGAATTGATTTTGCCTGCTGTGCCTAATTGAATTGCCCGCTCTGTTCATTCAGCTGAGTAGTGTTGCACTATTTTCTGTGATAAAGCTTTAGTCTGGGTAGTATCCTCTTTCAAGACAGATTCATAGCTCATAAACATGTCAACTTAGTCAGCTTTTCCCAGCTTTCTGCATAACATTCCTTCTGTGACATTTGAGCTACACAGAACTAGAGTTTCTAAGACTGTTTTCTCATCTCTGGTTGTGTTCTTATCTAATTACTTCATTAATCTGAGACCACAAAGTGTTTCCACAAAGTGGAAAGGGGGTCAGCACTTTGTAAGAGCAGGACGCATACATCTTCTTGCTTAATTTCAATTACCTTTGATCCATATATTCAAAGAAAAATATGTGTAAAAACGTGTAAAAAAGCGGTACAAACAGTAGAAATCACAACAACCCAATTATTCTTAAGCATCAGCTACACCTTTACAGGTTCTTGGTAATTGCAAGAGAATTCCCCCACTGTTTTTGACCCCACTACCTCCTTAGGAAGGCCATTACATGTGTCCACCACCCTCTCTGTGAAAAAATACTTCCTCATGTTGCCCCTGAGCCGTCCCCGCTCTAGCTTCAAATTGTGCCCTTTTAGTTCTTGCACAACTTATCTTCATGGAGATGACCTAGTATCATCTCCGCGGAGCTGCAGGACAGTCTCTCAAAGCTTGAGGCCTGGTTCTCAGCGAATTCCCTCTTACTCAATGAAGATAAAACCAAAGCTGTGCTGTTTGGGTTTAGACACTTAGGCCTTGACAGAAGTCAGATGCTCCAGATCAGCACCAGCCAAGGAAAAAGAGTTGCGATATTGAGCAGCTTTAAATACCTTGGAATACATCTTGACCAGGAGATGACCTACGAGTCCCACACCGACTCCGTAACCTGGGCCATCCACCAAAAACTTAGTCTCCTCTACCGGCTGGGGGACTCCCTTTCCCTGGCTGCTTGACGGGCAATTGCTAGCTGCAATCTTCTCCCCACCATTCTATATGGTGCTCCACTACTGCAGTTCCTCCGAGAGTCGGAATTCAACAAACTATCCGTACTCTATAATCGAGTGGCACAGTTCGCCACAGCTCCCTCTCCTAGAAGGCATCACTCAGAGGCACTTAGGAACTTAATTGGCCCACTCATGCACAACAAACTCGCTGCACTTCGTCATTGCTCATCTTTCAAGTTCTCTACCCTGGGTCCCCCTCCCCATCTTAGAGGACTACTCTCCCCTAAAGAACAAATCAGAACCTTGCGATCATCCACCTAACACCTACTGGACATCCCTCGGGTGCGCTCCAACCAAGGCAAGCGCTCTTTCAAATTTGCTGCCTCCCACCTATGGAACTCCCTTCCTGCTAGTCTGACTGACTCTCCCACCTTCAACCAGTTCAAGGCTGGACTCAAACTTTATCTACTCAATCTCAGTCTCTGTGGCTGCAACCGTTAGCCCCCAAGCCCTGGTCTCATGCCTGCTGAACTGCTCTGAACCTCTCTACATCCTGTCTTTCTACCTAGCCTCATCTGTACTGGCTAACACACTCTAACTGATGGGTGCCAGGTGTCTGAACGTGAAACAGATGTCTACTACTGTATGCTGTTTACTAATGTCTATCTACGAAATTAATGTTATAGCTGTAAATCATGACTGAAGTCTAGTTGGGAGCCTAACTGTCCTATTCCTGTATGCTGTTGTAATGTTTATGTGTGTACAATATGTAATTACTGTAAATATTGCCTATAAATGTCTCTTTATGTAACTAATTCCGGGTCACCCCTGAAAAAAGGGACCTCTGGTCTCAGTGGGCTTACCCAGTTACCAAAATCCAAATAAATAAATAAAATAAATCTCTTTCTCTGAAAGATGCTACCCTCTTGAACTTTGTTGATTCCCTTCAGGTACTTGAAAGTTTGTATCATGTCTCCCCTCTCACTCCTTTCATCGCGGGTATACATATTAAGCTTTTTAGCCTCTCTTCGTATGGCTTTTGGTGCAGACCCTGCACCATTTTAGTTGCCCTCCTCTGGACTGCCTCCATTCTGTCAATGTCCTTGTGGAGATGGGGTCTCCAGAACTGCATGGAGTATTCCAGATGGGGTCTCACCAATTGTCTGTACAGAGGGATAATAACTTCCTGTTTTCTGCTGGTGATGCCTCTCCCTTTGCATCCTAGTATCCCCCAGCCATCCTTACTGCCTTCTAACATTGCTTGTCTACCTTTAGGTCATCTGATATGACTACCCCCAGGTCCCTTTCCATTTTTTTTTGTTAGTACCCCCCCCCCATTGTGTACTCTTCCCCAGGGTTTTTGTTTCCCAGGTGCATTACTTTGCACTTCTTTGCATTGAATCTAAACTGCCATGCATTTGACCATTCCTCCAACCTTGCCAAGTCCCTTCTCATCCTTTCCACCCCCACTTGTCTATCAACCCTGTTGCAGATCTTTATGTTGTCTGCAAAGATGCATACTTTTCCTTTCAGCCCCTCTGCAATGTCACCTATAAAGACATTAAAGAGGACCAGTCCCTGTACTGAACCCTGTGGTACCCCACTAATAACTCCTCTTTCTTCAGCGTGGACTCCATTTACTACTACCCTCTGCATCCTGTTGTCCAGCCAATTTTTTACCCAGGCTACCACCCTGGGACCCACTCCCAAGTTGGTGAAGTTGTTTATTAATCTTTCGTGTGGGACTGTGTCAAATGCCTTGCTGAAGTCTAGGTAGACCATATCCACAGACTGTCCCTGGTCTACTACTTTCGTCACCCAGTCAAAGAAATCTATTGGATTTGTCTGACATGACCTTTCCACTGTGAACCCATGCTGCCTTGGGTCCTGTGCCCCGCTGGCCTCCAGGAAATCAACAATTCTTTCTTTCATAAGTGATTCCATCATTTTCCCTATCACTGAGGTCAAACTAACAGGTCTGTAGTTTCCTGCCTCTTCCTTGCTCCCACTTTTGTGAAGGGGAATCACATCCACCCTCCTCCATTCCCCAGGTACCACACCATCCTCCCATGATTTGTTCAAAAGGATAGTCAGTGGTGTCACTAGTTCTCCCCTTAGTTCTTTTAGAAATCTGGGGTGAATCCCATCAGGCCCCATTGCTTTGTCCACCTTCAGTTTTAGGGGTTCTTTCAGGACCCTTTCTTCTGTGAATGGACCAGTATTGACCCCCTATCCAGAGTGCTTCTATTGTTTGGTTTAGGTACCTCCCCCCATCTCTTCTTTTGTGTATATAGAGCAAAAGTATTCATTCAGTATCTCTGCCTTTTCACTGTCACCCTCTGCCTACCACATCCCCGTTATTAAGCCTTTCTATCCCTCCCTTTGTCTTTCCTTGCTCCTTAATATACCTATAAAAAGTTGTATCCCCCTTCTTAACTGAGTCGGCTGTCTTTTCCTCAGTTTGAGCCTTTGCTATTCTAACTGCTTTCCCCACTTCCTTCTGCTTTAACCGATACAGTTCTCTGTCCTTCTCCTTCTGTGATTCATTATACTTCCTGAATGCTATCTTTTTCTCCCTAACCTTCCCCACCACCACTTTTGAGAACATAGTGGGTTTTTTCCTTCATTTTGTTTAGTTTATTTGCGTCACACGAAGGCGTGTTGCCTCTGTGATGGCAGGTTTGATTTTTCCCCATTGTTCCTCCATCCCTCCTTCCTGCCCATTTACTAGTGCATTGCTTAGGCACTCTCCCATTTTGCCAAAGTCAGCCCTCCTAAAGTTCAGTACCCTCACTTTGGTATGGCTTGACTCTACAGTCTTTATGGTGAATCACACTGTTTGGTGGTTGCTTGTTCCCAAATGGCTACCCACTTCTAAATCTGAGACCCTCTCTCCGACCCCGTTTGAGAGTACCAGGTCTAAGACTGCTCCCTCCCAAGTGGGTTCCAACACTAGCTGTCCGAGGAATGCCTCCTGTACAGCATCAAGAATGACCCTGCTCTTGGATGTAGCTGCAGCAAATGTTCTCCAGTTAACATCTGGCATATTCAGGTCCCTCATCAACAATATCTCTCTCCTTTTTCTGCCATTCTAAGGATGCCTTCTATCATTTCCTTGTCCATTTCCTCCCCCAGAGATGGGCAGATTGTGTTGCCATTTCCTGTCTCCAAGGTGACCCACAGTGCCTCCTCTCCTCCCTGTTTACCCTTTAGTTCCACTGCTTTGATCCTTTCCCTTCCCTTACGTAGAGGGCTACTCCTCCTTTTGCTCTTTTACCCTCCCTGTCCCTCCTGTAGATTGTGTACCCTGGTATGCTGACATCCCAGTCATGGTTCTCTGTGTACCATGTTTCTTTGACTACCACAATATCTAAGCATCCCTATTCCATCAAGGCCACTAGTTCAGGAAGCTTATCAACCAGACTACAGGCATTGGTACTCATCACCCTCCAATTTTTGATGGCATTACCCCTTTTAGCCCCATCCCTGTCCTTACTGTCTTTGCCTTTTTCTCCATTTACCCCTGTCCTGCTCCCTATCAATCACTCCACCTTGGTGTTTACCTTGCTAACTACCCTGTTTTGTGGGGGAGGCTGGGAATTCCCTGTTCCTTTTCAGTGCCTCCCCCCTTGGCTAGTTTAAAAGCTTGCCAATGATGCATTTAAACCTATAGCCTAGGATCCTGGTTCCCCTCCCGTACAGATGCAGGCCATCATGCCAGTATAGGCTTGTATCCCTCCATCTGGATCCCCAGTTCCCAATGAAGCTAAAATCATGTGCTCAAGAGCTCTTTAAAAATTCAAGTTCAGTTGTAAAATTCCAACACATTCCTTTTTACCATGCTAAACAGTTCAAAGAACACAGATACCTCAAGATCAGTGAGTGTACTAAAGGCAATGGAACAGGTAGAAATCCAAAGGTTGTAGACAGAATAGTGTAATGGAAAAGCAGGGAGACAAGAAGATCTCTCACCCGTTTACTTCCTGGTTATGGCCAGAGTCCATTGTTTGAAGTAAAGTGCAGTGCAGTGTACTATTCCTGATCAATGCCACTTAGCCAGAACTTGGAAACAAACTGTTTTAGTCTCAGTAGAAACAAAGGACGGCTAAAGAGTGGTTACGTTTAATAATATTAACAATAATAACTTTATTTATATGACGTGCAATTCAAAGAATATCAAAGAGCTTTTACAAAACCACTAAAACCATGAAATTTTAAGACCACTTAGAACAACAGTTTAGAATATTATGTACAAACTGCTATTTTCCAAAAGCGTGCATATTACCTTGCAGCAAACCTTGTAAAAGCACCTACAAAATGGAGGTCACGTGCTTACATTTTGGCTAAGAGTCATCATCAGAACGTGCTACAGGTACTCTGAGGTGTGTTTTTAAAGACAAGGCTTAAAGGGACACACCAACCAGTTCACAATGTGAGGGAAAAAACACACACACGCAATGTAGTGGAGGGGGGTTGGGGGTTGGGGGTGGAAGTGAGTAGTGAAACACAGAAAGTAACATGACCAAGATAGTAAGATCACCAATAACCCACCGTTTAAAATTACAACAGAGACTTCAGAGCTAAAAAACATTTCAAACAGCAGTCAAACTAGCCATTTTGAACCTAAGCTTAAGGACAACGTATCCATTAATGACTTTGAAGAACTAAAGAACAGAACTTCAAACAATACTGAGAAATATAAGACAGAACTCCTCAGTTACAAGCAGAGGAAACATCTAAGGGATGAGAATGATTGTAAAGCCGGTACAATCTATAATTGGCATGGTCCCAGAAGACAACCAAATCCCAATCCAGATAGAACCATCGATTTTAGAATTGAAGGACAGGACATATTGTCAGGTCCAAACAGTGACTACGGTGAGGAAAGAGGAAGAAGTTGATCAAAAATGGTTGTTTTTTTCGATGAGACTAGGGAGACCTGGAACCGGATCTGAGGAGCACTGGGGACAGAGAAAAACAAGACGAGGACTGGGGAAGAGGAAGCACGAGAGGGAATAGAGGAAGAGGACAGAGATTGAGAGGGAGACAGCAATGGGGACAAACATGGAAATCATCCAGAACCAGGATCACCATCTGATGGTCCTCAACCTATCAAACATAGAATTATCAATGGAAGAAGTTGAAGTACTTAGTAAGGGACTCACATTTGTTCCAACAAACCAGGTCAATGACTTTCAAGTTGAGGTAGACCTTTTTAAGTTTTTCAGGTGTCTACAATTTAGAGAATTTTTTGGAGAAAATGAGGCACAGGCATCCAGCAGTAATGACCAGAATGGAAATCGTGAATCAACTCCTTTTAAAAGACGTCCTCCTTCTGCACTCTGTAAAACAATCCTACATTATCTACTTTTGTAATATGTCAAAAAGATGTCAGTGCACTTCTCAAAACAACACCCCAATATGAAACAAATGTGACACGATTCCAGCACTCTATCATAAAAAACCTTAGTGAAAATAAAGAAATTGTCATCAAATAAGCCGATAAGGGGGAAGCCATAGTGGTCTGGGGTCAAAAAGAATATGTTACAGAAGCACACAGACAATTGTCTAATGAAGTGTTCTACAAAAAAATTACAGAAGGATCCGACACTAGAAATCAAACAGAGAGCAGACTCTTTGATCAACATGGGACGAAATATTTACTGGATTACCGACAGTGAAGCAGATTTTCTGAGAGTAGATAACCTGAGAATATCTGCCTTGTACCTATTACCAAAGGTACATAAAGACACTGTCCAAATCCCAGGAAGACCGATCGTGTCTGCCATTGGCTCAGTTACTGAGCCATTGTCAAAATTTAGATTTTTATATTAAAACATGTGCCACATCTATAATCATACATAAAGGATACTAATGACGCCCTGACTATTATAAAAAAATTGACGTTTCTGACTGCAATATCCTGGTTACCATCGATGTGGAAAGCTTGTATTCAAATATACCCCATGAGGGGGGTTGGAAGCTTAAGAAAATGCATTAGGATTTAGAAATAACATGCCCCCAAAACCACTATATTCTGGACCGTACAAGATTTGTACTGGAAGCTAACTATTTCCTTTTTGAAAACAGCTATTATGCCCAGCACAAGGGTACCGCCATGGGCACCACTTTTGCGCCTGATCTTGCAAACATATATATGGGGGCATGGGAGGACAAGTATATTTTTGATGAAGCTTACAATGCATTCAGCACCAAATAAAAACATGGAAGCAGTATATTGATAACTGTGTACTTGTCTGGAGTGGATCTATGGAACACCTACTCGAGTTCCTGCAATATATAAATTCTACAGAGATATCTCTTCCTTACTAAAATTGGAACCATTTAAAGGCATTCTTCATCAGCATCTTATAGCTAACAGTTCCTGTGACTGTTTCAACTGACATGACACTACCTCAGCAGTAATGACAAATCCTTGTACCTACTTCTCCCCTTTTCTCTGCGAATTACCACTTTCACCCTAACGGCTCTGCCCTATTTCCTGCCTCCTTCCCCGATCCTTCTTTCACCTCACCCCTCTCACCCTCCACCTTCTTTCCACTGTGTATCTTCACTTACCTGAACTTTTGTTCACCCAAATCTAACTATACCTACTTGACAAAGCACCTTGGGCTGCCTCCTTTTATTAGGTTATTTTTTATTTCCTACCAATTCATAGTTTTAATTTTATTTGCAATATTAATGTCATATAGTCAGTTTAAACACTTTCTTGTCAATATTTTATGTAATACCATCCGTTGTATGTCTGTCACCATTCCCACTGATGTGGAACCTTTGTAAAAGAGCTGTTATGTACTCAAAAGTATTGTAATCCGAGAATGAATAAATAAATAAATAAATAAATAAATAAAATACATCCACACATTTTAAATTCACGTATACCATTGACCAGAAGGAAATAGCTTTTTTGGACATTCTAATCTATAAGGAAAATAGTAGGTTAGAAACAAAGCTACACAGGAAATCTCTCTCTAGGAACACATTACTGAAACATGACAGCTGATATCCACGTAGTATCATGAGAAATATACCCAAGGGGCAATTTATACGGGCAAAAAGAATCTGTTCTACAAATGAAGGATACAAAGAAGCTGCAGAAGATCTAACATCCAGATTTATGGAGAGAGGTTATAACAAGAATCTGATAAATGGGGCAGACATGTCAGCAAGAGAACTGAATAGGGACCCTCTCCTACAAAGAAAAACACGTGACAATGAAAAAAAGATACCTACATTTGTAACTCAAGTTTAATCCACTGGCCCCAAGAATTGGTAGCATTATCCAAAAAACATTGGAATACTCTTGAAATTGATCCTAAATTGCAGAACCTTGCAAGACAAAGACCTAGGATAACATACAGAAGGGGCAAAAATCTGAAATACAGCCTTGTACATGCCACCTTACCTCCTGTACAAAATCAGAAAAATTGGCTACCTAGACCTCCAGTGGGGAACTATAGATGTGAACATTGCATCCACTGTTCAAATACCACTAATATGCAGTCTTTTGGGCATCTTCACTCGGGCAAATGCTTTGAGATTGAACACTTCATAAATTGTAATTCATGCGGGGTGATCTACATGCAGACCTGCCCATGTGGTTTTGGCTATGTGAGGCAGACTAAAAGAATGCTCAAACTTCAAGCAGGAGAACACAAGGCAGCAATTCGAAACAATAACTTTGACTATTTAATAGCCAGACACTACTCTGAAATAGGACATGGCTCTCCTGCTTCCTTTGAGTTTGTAGATCTGGAAAAAGTCAAACTGGGTAAAAGGGGTGGTGATCTATGACTACACCTTCTGCAAATAGAAGCTTTCTGGATACACACCCTTAATACCCTTGCTCCAGGTGGGCTAAATGAAGATATCCCACTTTATTTTTTTTTATATTCTTTCTATTTTTCCTCCACACTGAGGAGCAGTCCCAGTGATCACCCAGCTGCTGGCACCCTGCACTCGACCAGGTCTACGCTGGCGAATCACGCCCCTATCCCCATGGGCTGGTCACACCCGGAGGCTGCGCCTCCCATGTCCAGGGGCACAGGGTGCAGCCATCAGCTGCCACAATCACCCAGCAATTTTCTGCCATCTTTTCTCCCTGAAAGAGTCAGATGTGCAATGGCATCGATGCACAGCTGTGCGGACGCCCACTGCACTTTTCCTCCTTGCTGAGCACACAACTGTAGTACACCTGGCCTCCACCAGGTGCCACTGCAGTGCGATGCTATTCACCCACCCACCCCAGAGGAAGGAGAGCAGTCATGGGATGCTCAATCCTTCTTCTCCCCTGCCAGCCCCCGATGGCCCGAATCCATTCCCGAACCCGGGTTGCTGGTGTGGCACAAGGTGTGACATCCAGCACCTCAATCCTCAGCGCCACCATGCTGGCCCAAGATATCCCACTTTATAGTTATTTGACCTAAAATTATTCTGCGGTCTCCTAATTAAGACTTTTAGGCTCTGTTGGGTAGATGGTTTCCCCAGGTAAGACTTGCAGAATCTGCTGTGGCTACTAGGTGGTACCTTATTTGTGCCATTGCCAGCTTGATTCTCTCGACGCAATTGTCCCCAGGTAAGACTTGCTGTGTGTCTTGTTTACAGTGGTACAGTCTGATTTACATTCATAAATTTCCTCCTTTATTCATAAAAGCAACTTATTGTACAAGATCAATCATCCAGACACACTTGCCTGCTCTGTTGGGGATGCAGCCTCACTCTCAGTATTCATCGAAGAGGAATATTCTTGAATATTCTTTAATATATCGTGAACCTGTGAGTACAACCTTTTGACCTCCCTGAAGAATATTTTTGCTAGACTATCGACTGCTGTATGAAATGTTTTTTAGTTCTGAAGTCTCTGTTGCAGTCTTAAATGGTGGGTTATTGGTGATCTTACTATCTTGGTCATGTTACATTCTGTGTTTCACTACTCACTTCCACCCCCGACCCCCAACCTCCCCTCCACTACATTGTGCGTGTGTGTGTGTGTTTTCCCCTCACATTGTGAATTGGTTGTTGTGTCCCTTTAAGCCTTGTCTTTAAAAACACACCTCAGAATACCTGTAGCACTCTCTGATGATGACTCTTAGAGGAAACGGAAACGTATGACCTCCATTTTGTAGGTGCATTTACAAGGTTTGCTGAAAGGTAATATGTAAGCTTTTGGAAACTAGCAGTTTATACATAATATTCTAAACATAGCCACTCTTTAGCCATTCTTTGTTTCTACTGAGACTAAAACAGTTCATTTCCAAGTTCTGGCTAAGTGGCATTAATCAGGAATAGTATGTTGCACTGCACTGCACTTTACTTCAAACAATGACTCTGGCCATAACCAGGACGTAACCGGGCGAGAGATCTTCTTGTCTCCCTGCTTTTCCATTACACTATTCTGTCTACAGCCTTTGGACTTCTACCTGTTCCATTGCCTTTAGTACACTCACTGATCTTGAGGTATCTGTGTTCTTTGAACTGTTTAGCATGGTAAAAAGGAATGTGTTGGAATTTTACAACTGAACTTGGACGTTTTAAAGTGCTCTTGCATTTACTAAGAACCTGGAAAAGTGTAGCTGATGCTTAAGAATAATTGGGTTGTTGTGATTTCTACTGTTTGTACTGCCTTTTTACATGTTTCACACGTATTTATCTTTGAATATATGGAATAAAGTATATTGAAATTAAGCAAGAAGGTGTATGTGTCCTGCTGTTACAAAGTACTGACCACCTTTCCACTTTGTGGAAACACTTTGTGCTCTCATGTATAAGATAAGATTCCAGGGTATTTGTGTACTAACCACTTTGGTGGCATAAAAGTGAGTCCCCGGTCCTGTGTTTTCATAGATACTTCATTAATCTGCCACATTCGTGTGTAAAATATTTAAGCTCTGGGTATTTTAAAGTGAGCTTTTCAGAACTAGAGTTTTTAAGAATGCTTACTCACCTCTGGTTGTGTTCTTATTTAATTACTTCATTAATCTGTCACATTCATGTGTAAAATGTTTAAGCTATGAGTATTTTAAAGGGGAGGTGCGATCCTGGGTTCCAGTGTTCCTGCATTATGACTCCCCAAGTAAAACCTCATCATTTGAGCATAATTTTAACCTGCTCACTGAAGACATAAATTTTTTAAATAATCCTACCATTTTGTTATTTATCCTCACGCCATATTTACCCACAATATCCATTGCACCCAGAGTTCTCTTTTCCCTGTGACGTGAAGAGGTGAATAGGGGAATAGATCTCTGTGCTGGTATGCAAGAACAGGGAGCCTCTTGTGTTTTAAGGAGATACATTCCCCCGCCCCATTAAGACTTCTACCATTCCACGATCCTTTTTTTTTTTTTTTACGTTTCTCTACCAGACTGCACAGCTATCATAGTGAGCTACAGCCAGAAACACTCACTCTCAGCTCAGGCTATGCAAATTAGTGGAACGCCATGAGAGATGTTCTTGTGCTCCTGAAATACAAAGTTCTCTGACAGCATCCCCATGTACTGCTGAAGTGTCAATTGCTGCTAGTCTGTTTGACAAGGATGTCCTTTGTACAGTCACTAAGATGAAAAAAGTGTTGCAGCACCTACTCTCTGCGTCACTTACCTCCAAGGTGGAACTCTGTATTCAGTAGTGCTTCTTCTGGTTGGCACCATTATGCTGTCTGTTTATGTTTATTGATGTCTCTTGCACGCTTGAAGCTCACTCTCATGTTGCAGAGTTCAACTTTGGAGACGAGTGATGCAGAAAGTAAGTAGTACAACAGTTTTTTGTTTTAGCGACTGCACAGAGGACATCCTTGTCAAATAGACTAGCAACCAGTGACATTTAAGAAATACATAGGGATGCTATGAGAGCACTTTGTATTTCAGGTGCACAAGGATGTCTCCCACAACGCCCAACTTATTTGTGTAGCCTGAGCTGAGAGCGAGCATTCCTGGCTGCAGCTCGCTATGATAGCTGTGTGATCCGGTAGAGAAACTAATAAAAAGAAGTTTCTGAAATGGCAAAAGACTTAATTGAGGAGGGGGGGGGTGTATTTCCTAAAAGCACAAGAGGCTCTCTGTTCTCGCATACCTGCACTGAGATCTATTTGTCTTTTCATGTCACTGGGAAAAGAAAACTCTGGGTGGAGTTGCCATTGTGGGTAAATATGGCACAAGGATGAGTAACAAAATGGCAAGATCATTTAAAAAGTTTTTGTCTTCAGTGAGCAGGTTTAAATTATGCTCAAATTATGAGGTTTCACTCAGGGACTCATAATGCAGGAACACTGGAACTCCAAAGATGGCACCTCCCCATTAAAGTGAGCTCTTCAGAAACCTGCAATTTTTAAAAAACGAATGTTGGATGCAGGTAGAGACAAAGGTCTCTAAATCTGCTCACATCATGGAGAGGAGAGTGTGTGTGTGTGTATATGTGTGTGTGTGTGTGTGTGTTTGACCCTTTCCTGGTACATTAACCTTTTCTTAGTCAATTTGCAAAGAAGCAGTGCATGTGTGTTAAGTGTGTCAGATGGCCTATCCTAAACACAATAAAAGTTAGGCTTACATGTATCATAGTAAAAGCCAGCAGAATAGGCACCATGGTCTATCATGTCTGCTCGGAAGCTAGCCCCCTACTGGGAGCAGCTAGCCCCCTACTGGGAGCTCGCTCCTCCACCCCCCCATCCCCAGAGGTGGCCCTCCCTGGCCTCAACTTCTCCCTGTACCTGGTCCCAACCCTTCTTGAATCCTTCCACTATGGTCACTTCCACCAGACTCCTGGGCAGTGCATTGCATGGTTCCACCACCCTGTCTGTGAAGAAGTGTCTCCTGCACTCCCCCCTGTACTTCCCCCTTCCAGCTTCCACTCATGCCCCCTGGTATTTCCCCCTTCTTAAGCCTGAACACTTCCCTGGCTCCACCCTTTATTTTATCCCCTTTACATACTTGGAGTCTCTATCATGTCCCCTCTGTCCCTCCTCTCCTCCAATGTGTACAGATTGAGTTCATCCAGTCTCTCCTCATGGGTCCTACCCTCCATGCCCTGAATCATCCTGGTCACCCTCCTCTGGACCCTCTCCAGCAGCGCTATGTCCCTCTTAAGATGGGGTCTCCAAAACTGCACACAGTACTCAAGATGTGGCCTAACCAGGGCATTATACAAAGGGAGGATCACCTCCCTCCTCCTGGAGGTAATCCCCCTGGTTATGCAGCCCAGTATCCTGTTTGCTTTTGCTGCAGCTCTTCGACAATTCTCTGTGTTATTCATTTTGCTGTCCACCACTATCCCTAAGTCCCTCTCACCCGATGTGACTTGCAGTGTGGTCCCCCCAGGGTGTATGCATGTCCAGGGTTTCTGACCCCCAGATGCAGCACCCTAAATGTATAAGTAAATAAATGCCATATAAGGCAGTGTATTTATTATTTCTCATATAGCAGTTAAATGAGCACAGACAGTCCGTCACCTTTCACCAGCACGCAGTACACAACTGTCATGGGTGCCATGTCACCCCTTTGGGTTCACACAGTGCTTCTGAGCATCACACTTTTGTGCAGGTGGTCCCTCCCCTTTCACCAGCAGGCAGTACTCCACCATGATAGGTGCCATGTTGCCCCACTGTGTTCATGCAGTGATTCTTAGCATCACTCTACAAAGCAGGCAGTTTTTGCTTTTCACCAGCATGCAGTACACAACAGGGATGGGTGCTGTGACTCCCCAGTGTGTTCTTGCAGTGCTTCTGAGCATCGCTCCTCAGTGCAGGCAGTCCCTTGCCTTTCACCAGCATGCAGTACAGAACAGAGATGGCTGCCATGTCACCCCGCTGTGTTCATGCAGTGCTTCTGAGCATTACTCCACAATGCAGGCAGTCCCTCACCTTTCACCAGCTTGTTGTACACTGTTGTGATGGGTGCAGTGTCACCCCACTGTGTTCATGCAGTGCTTCTGAGCATCACTCCACAGTGAAGCCAGTCCCTGACATTTCTCCAATACACAATACACCACTGTAATGGGTGCCATGTCACCCCATTGTGTTCAGGCAGTGCTTCTGAGCATTGATCCTCGATGCAGGCAGTCCCTCATCTTTCACCAGCCTGCAGTACACCAACATAATGTGTGCCATGTGGCCCCACTGTGTCCATACAGTGCTTATGAGCATCACTCCCCTGTGCAAGCAGTCCCTCACCTTTCACCAGCATGCAGTACACCACCATACTGGGTGCCGTCTCACCCCACTGTGTTCATACAGTGCTTCTGGGCATCGCTCCTCTGTGCAGGCAGTCCCTGACCTTTCACCAGCACACAGTACACAAGCATGCTGGGTGCCATGTTGCACCACTGTGACCATACAGTGCTTCTGAGCATCGCTCCCCAGTGCAGGCAATCCCTACCCATTCACCAGTCTGCATTATACCACCTTGATGGGTGCCATGTCGCTCCACAGTGTTCATGCATTGCCCCTGACCATCACTCCACAGAGCAGGCACTCCCTCACCATTCACCAGCAAGCAGTGCACCACCGTGATGTATGCCTTGTTGCACCAGAGTGTTCATACAGTGCTTCTGAACATTGCTCTCAATTACTCCCTTGTGCATGCAGTCCCTCACCTTTCACCAGCACGCAGCACACCACCGTCATTGGTGCCATGTTGCCCCACTGCGTTTAAGCTGTGCTTCTGAGCATCACTCCCCAGTGCAGACAGTCCCTCACCTTTCACCAGCACGTAGTACACCGCCGTAATGGGTGCCATGTTGCCCCACTGTGTTTAAGCTGTGCTTCTGAGCATCACTCCCCAGTGCAGACAGTCCCTCACCTTTCACCAGCACGTAGTACACCGCCGTAATGGGTGCCATGTTGCCCCACTGTGTTTAAGCTGTGCTTCTGAGCATCACTCCCCAGTGCAGACAGTCCCTCACCTTTCACCAGCACGTAGTACACCGCCGTAATGGGTGCCATGTTGCCCCATTGTGTTCATGCAGTGCTTCTGATATTACTCCCTTGTGCAGGCATTCCCTCCTCTTTCACTAGCAAGCAGTACATCACCATAATGGGTGCCATGCTGCCCCATTGTGTTCATGCAGTGCTTCTGAGCATCACTCCCCAGTGCAGGCAGTCCCTTACCTTTCACCAGCATGTAGTATGCAGCTATTATGGGTGCCATGTCACCCCTCTGTGTTCATGCATTGCTTCTGAGCATTGCTCCCAAATACAGGCAGTCTCTTCCTTTCACCAACACACAGTATGCAACAGGAATGGGTGCCATGTCGCCACACTGTGTTCATGCAGTGCTTCTGAGCATTGCTCCTCAGTGCAGGCAATCCCTACCCATTCACCAGTCTGCATTATACCACCATGATGGGTGCCATGTCGCTCCACAGTGTTCATGCATTGCCCCTGACCATCACTCCACAAAGCAGGCACTCCCTCACCGTTCACCAGCACACAGTACACTACTGTGATTGGTGCCATGTTGCCCCACTGTGTTCAAGCTGTGCTTCTGAGCATCACTCCATAGTGCAGGCAGTATCTCACCTTTCATCAGTATGCAGTACACCACCTTAACGGGTGCCATGTCACCCCACTGTGTTCATGCAGTGCTTCTGACATTACTCCCATGTGCAGGCATTCCCTCATCTTTCACCAGCAAGCAGTACATCACCGTGATGTGTGCCTTGTCACACCAGAGTGTTCATACAGTGCTTCTGAGCATCGTTACACAGTGCATGCAGTCACTCACCATTCACCAGCACACAGAACTCAACCATAATTGGTGCCATGTCACCTCACTGTATTCATGCAGTGCTTCTGAGCATTGTTCCTTGGTGCAGGAAGACCCTACCCATTCACCAGCACACATTACATCATTGTGATGGGTGCCATGCCACCCCACTGTGTTCATGCAGTGCTTCTCAGCATCGCTCCTCCGTGCAAGCAGTCCCTCACTGTGTTCATACAGTGCTTCTGAGCATCACTCCACAGTGCAGGCAGTACCCCATATTTAACCAGCGCACAGTACGCCACCTTCATGGGTACCATGGATACCCAACTATGTTCATGCAGTGCTTCTGAGTATCATTCCACAGTGCAGGCAGTACCTCGCATTTCACCAGCACATGGTACGCCACCTTCATGGGTACCATGAAATGGGTGCCCTGTCACCCAACTATGTTCATGCAGTGCTCTGAGTATCACTCCACAGTGCAGGCAGTACCTCACATTTCACCAGCACACAGTATATCACCTTGATGGGTACCATGTTGCCCCACAGGGTTCATGCATTGCTTCTCAGCATCGCTCCTCTATGCAGGCAATCCCTTACCATTCACCAGCATGCAGTACACAACCATGATGAGTGGCATGTCACCCCACTGTGTCCATGGGACAAAGCTGTTTATCTCCTTCAGCACCCTAACTTGCCCGCATCTGGGCCAGTCTTCCCAGGCACATCACCCACCTTCTCTGGGACTTACCTTTTCTGGTGGTCCTGTCACAATACCTTAGATCAGAGGTGCCTAGTCATTGGTGTGGGGCCTGCTAGAGGGCAGGCCACCACTGTTCTACAGTCGGTGGGATTTTCCTCCTATTTTCTCCCCATTGGGCCTAGACATGTGTATGCTCTGTCTCCGTGGAGACACCTCAGGCATCCAGGTTTGGGGTCCCTTCTCATGCTGTCCCATGTTGCTGCCACCTAGATTCCTCTCCCTGTCCTACAGATGGGCATTCTCCCTCCCAGGCCAGTCCCCAAGCGGCCCAGGTCCATTCTTGAACCTAGGTTGCTGGCATGGCAGTCAGTGGCTAAAAGCAATTCAGTCAGTGGCTAAAAGCTTGAAACAGAAAAAGGTAGACAAACCTAGAACTGGAAATCAGAGCTACACAGAGTAATGATCCCACATTAAAAGGTATCAGGCTGCCCCTTGCATAGTCCCTTTCCTTAGTGCAAATTAGCACAGTTCACTAAATTTGCTGTATTGAAACATGTTTGGAACAAGGTGTGAGTGCCCCAAGCATATCTGAATATAGTCCCCCAAAGCAAAAATGAGGCACTGAAATGTGCACTCAGCACAATTCACATCCCCCTGTTGGCCAGAGAGATACAGTATCTGGTCACTGAAAACATGCAGGCAGTGATGGAGCCACCTCATTTAGGGCATCCCAGATCTGTCAGTGTTACAATAGGCACAATCAAGACCTCACTGAAAATGAGATACTGCATGACCTGTGCTGGGTAACTACATTGTAAAAATGTATAAAAGCAGGACCCCAGTCAAAATTAGGTTCTGTATTTTACCTGTGTTAACTCTACTAAATGCACTGGAAAAAAATGTATAACAGCAGGACCCCACTGAAAATGAAATATTCTAGCTGCTCTATCCTACCATGACACTCACACCTATGTGTCTGCACAACTGTTAGCAACTTATTTCTGGCGTGTGTGTGTGTGTGTGCATGCGTGCACATTTTTCAAGGGGATGTGTATGTCCAGAACTGAAAAACACTTTTCACTGCATTACCTTGATGTTTATGGTTTTGTTTTTTCTACTATTGTGGTGTAAATGTAGACATAATTGTCCTCTTTATCTTTGTTACGTTTATTCCATTTCTATGAACTTTATATTCTATATTTTGTATCTGTTATCATTTCCCCTTTCCCCTTCCCCAGGACACATCTGAAAATGAGCTGTTACTAGCTCAGTATGTCTTTCCTCTTAAAACTTTTGAAATAAATACATTGCTTATCATATTAATACATTAGCAGCTGTTGTGGCTCTGATCAGAACTTGTTATCATGAGCCTGCAGGAATACCCATCTCCCCAGTCCTCCCTGTTTTCACATCAGACTGCCCCATCTTTTCCAGTCAATCAGGTCCTTGTGGCCATATGCATGCCAGGGAACTTTTAGGGACAGCCTTCCTCCGTAGCAACCATCACCAGTGGGATGAAGTTAGGACAGGGATCAATTTGTTTTCTTACAATTCATTTACCCAGAGTATCCCAGATAAGATGCAACATCTCATTTCAAGTAGGGTCCTGGTTCAACCCATTTCCACAGCTGGGTATCCTGGAGCACTGAGCTGTGAAGTGATTTGCTCAGGGTCACACAGACAGTATTTGGTTCCATTGAGGTTTGAACCTGTGATCTTCTGGTTCCCATACTGCTGCTCTAACTGCTAGACTATACACTGATTGATGTGAAGGGGAAGGGCTCACTCCCCTTTGGATCACCAGGAAGTGGCCAGTCCACAACAAATAAGTGGGTCCTACACTGAAGAAGAGTCTTGTCATCAAGGGACAGTGCTTCTACATCCTGTTACAACCGACTAGGACAAGGGCTGTAGGGGTCTCTCTTTAACCACCAGGAGAGTTAAACAAATGAGATGTTATATTTCAGTCAGGCTATCCAGGGTAAATAACTTTAAAATAAAAAACAGATTTAAAATGATAAACTAAAAAAAGAACGGACATGTTAACTTGTATTGAAACGTTTAATATCTTTGCTTTACTTCCCTGGTACAGTATAAACCTAAATTGCATTACACTTTAATAAGATTAGTATTGGGCTTATCAAATCAGAGAGTTTCAAAACTGCACAATCTAAGGAACAATTAAGAACTTATTTGAAGTCTCTGTGTACAGAAATAGAGCTGTCTTCCTTCAGACCAGCAAGCCTTCAAATAATCCAATATCCCCTCCGTCTTATGAAGCATGCTCTGTTATTACACCCTTTTTTCTTCATCTTTGGCAGGATATAATCATCATTAGGAAACCATGTGAGGATATGTTAAACAAGAAAAAAGGGACTGTGGGAGTCATATTTCAATTAAAACCTGGCGGCAGCAAGGTGGTCCCATGCCATGATCTCTGGAGTTATGTGTGTGATAATACTCTGTAATCCTGTTATATTGCCATGCCTAGCCAGGCTGTTCAGTCATGTGCCTATCTAAATCCCAGGTCTTTCAGAGATGGAGAGAGGGATGAAGTAGATCACCATATAAAAGTGTATTCCTGGGCTGACCGAGGTTGATCCTAAAATTTGGGACCCCTTGTACGTCTCTGTGGAAAATGGCATCTTTCCCATGTAATTTAGAACCCTACCTTATTGGGCTGGCATACAGCCCCACATTCCTAGATGGATTTACTTTACCATGTGATAGCAATTGGAGAGTAAGGAACAATTAGCTCTTTAGTCTTGCCCTCTTGTTTTGTCTCTTGCCTTTAGAATATTGTACAGTTTATGTTTGCCAGTACTTTTTGTATATAGACTGCACTGTCATTTGCTAGTATTCTTATATACCCAATCAATTCTACTGTGTTTTATTACTCTTATCAGAACTTTCAATAAAAATATTTTACAAAAAAAGTGTATTCCCTTAGGAATTTAATGCATTTTTAAGGGTTCCCAACAAGCACAATTTTGAAAGTGGAAGGCTGATTTTATTGATATAAAGAGTTAGTGTCATACTGTTTTTTTTAGTACTTTGTACAGCTGTTCATTTTAATGTGACAATGTGGTTGAAAAGGGTAAAGGACAAACAGCGCAGTTTCTTGACCTGCTCTTGTAATCCCAAAGGTTTTTTTTGCATATATTGTGCCCAACTACAAAGTAAATGGTCAGTGCCCAATAGTTTGCATTTGGGTGCAAAGTGTCATATTAGAATGTGGCTGTTGTTCTGACAGCTCTGTGATGCCAAGTGATGGGGCATTGGTCTGGCATGCTGGCGATCAGGATTCATGCCCCAAGACCAGATGTCAGGAGTGAAAGCTGGCAGGGAGGGAGTCGGAGTATCAGTTGGATGCTTCTCTCCCGGGGGGTGGGTCGTGGCATTCTGCTGCTAGAGTGACTCCTGGTGGTGGCCTAGTAGAGATATTCTTGGTGGCAAGGGTGACTACACGCTGCAGAATGCCCCCGCCCCGCGATGCCCTGGTGGACATGCACATGTGGGAGGTGAGTGGGGCTCCAGAAAATAGAAAATTGATGCCTCAGCCAACTGGATGATGGCCACAACATTTCACCACACCACAGTCCCCCCTTCAGGTGAGCCACTCCTGTCCTCCACACCTGCCATTCAACAGGGGTCAGAGCCTGTCACTCCACACCCCCAAGCCCTCCCCTGAAAGGGAGGGGGGCCCCCTGACAGGGATTAGCCAGAACCTTCCAAATGCAGGTACAGAGTGGCAACCAGATGGCAGGAGCTGGCAGCAGAGGGGTGAGACTGGTGGGCAACAGGGACAATGTGCAGCCTGAAGGAGTGGCAGGCTGAGGGGCATGGGAAGGTAGGAAAAAAGAATGTGGCTGTTGCAGCTCAGTGGCATATTCTTGTGTCGTGACAGCAGCAGTTTGGAATGAGCAGATGCAGCAATGCAGGTTCGGCCTCGGGAAGACAGCATGCACAACCTTTATTGTATATGAGGAGGCAGGTTGAAGAGGGCCAGTAAGCAGACTATTTGGTCCCTGGATTCTGGGAGGTTGGCCTGCCTACTGTAGGTCCTGGTTCACATCCTGACATGGTATGGGGACTGTACATGAGGCCGCTGAAATAGGTGGTTGGGCTACTGGCCATTTGGAGAGTCATTGCAGCTAGCCTGCTAGAATCATGCTGCTAGTGACTAGCAGGGAAATGTATCTTAAACAAGTGGGCTTCTTTGCAAAAGCCAACATTGGCAGTGTGTAGAGAGCTGCTGATCAAAGTCCTGACACTTGAATGGCTCAGCTCACGTGCGAACTCAAAGGCCAAATTGAAGGATTTGACAAAAAATGTGGCTTCTTCCTGAATAAATTACTAGCAGGGAAAGCCCTGCTAACCAGGCAGGTGTACATGTGAGTGAGCCTTCAGGAAAGCTGCTCAAACTGCAGAGATGGCATGAACGGTAGTGCGATGGGGGAGTTGAGATGTGGAATGAACTAATACAAGTTTCCACAATGCATGAAATTTGGAAACTAGTCAGCTGCATTTCATGGGAGACACTCGTGAGTTCTGATTTATGAATGTACCATTAACGACTACTGAATTCCTCGTTAAATGTGGTTTTTTTTTTCACTTTTCTAACCTCTCACTGCTTCTGTGGTACAGCAGATAATTTTATGCATTCACATGTACTGTCTAAGTGCATAATACTGCATGAACTGTCTAGTTGATGTACTTCTGTTGTCTCATATTGCAAAATTTAATAGAAGTAATCTTCATATAAGCCTCCCCAAAATCTGGGGGCTTACCTGCTGCCTCCTCCAGCCATCAGGGGGGACTGGCATGGCCACCACCCCGGATTCCAGGAGCCCTGGCAGGAGCTGTGCCAGGGCTCCTTTCAAGAATACTTGTGGCTGGAGCCTCAGGGAGCACCCATGTCTTGGCCACCCGGACTGCCTTCTGGTGCCAAGATCAGGTGTAGAAGCACCATCAGGCACAGTTAACAGACTCCCTGATCCATGGAACTGCAGTGGGTCAGGAAAAGGGAAAAGCCATCCCACTGATGGAAGAGGTAGAACAGCAGAGCATGAGCAGCAGCAACCTGCACAGAGCCATAGCTCCATTCTCAAAACTGGGCCACACACCAGCATCAGTGCAAGGATCCTGGCTCCAAGGAAGGCAACAGAGCCAGGACCAAAGATCTGCAGTGCCACTGGGCACCAATAATGGTGTTTCCTGGCCCTGGGGTAGGCAGCAGAGCCAGGAAGGAAAAGTGAAAGCACACATAGATACATAGAGTCTATAGACAGTGTCGGCAGATAAGGGCCTATGGCCCACCCAGTCTGCCCATTTAAGTTTGTAAGTTCAGTTTATGTTTTCCAGGAAGTCTGTTGCCCCTTACCCCTGACCTCCAGAATTCCTTTATGTCTATCCCATGCGTTCTTAAATCCTGTGATTGTTTCAGCCCCCACCACTTCCTCTGGCAGGGTGTTCCACTTGTCCACCACCCGTTCTGTGAAGAAATTCTTCCTCACGTTTCCTCTGAATCGTCCTCCCTCCAACTTCATCCCATGCCCTCTAGTCCTGGAACATCTTTTTCGCTTAAAAAATAGTGCATTCCTGCACCCTGTTCATCCCTGTAAGATACTTGTATGTCTCTATCATATCCCTCTCTCCCTCCTCTCCCCAGGAGTACATGTTCAGTGCCTTCAACCTGTCCTCATAGGACTTGTGATGCAATCCATGCACCATCTTTGTTGCCCTCCTCTGAACCTTCTCTACTCTGTCTATGTCCTTACGTAGGTAAGGTCTCCAGAACTGCACAGTGTACCCAGGTGCGGCCTCACTAGTGTCTTGTATAGTGGAATTATGACCTCCCTTTTCCTGCTGGTGATGCCCTGCCTATGCATCCCAGCATCCTATTTGCTTTACCTTCTGCCTTGTCACACTGTTTCCTGCCTTGAGGTCATCAGAGATGATAACTCCAAGATCCTTTCCTGCTTGGTGCATGCTATATCCTCACCCCCAACTGATATATTGTGCCAGGGTTTGTGCCCCTTATGCATTATCTTGCACTTCCTTGCATTGAATTTCAACTGCCAAACCCCTGACCATTCTTCAAGTTTCTGCAGGACCCTTCTCATTCGGTCACACCCTCTGGTGTGTCTACTCTGTTACAGAGCTTTGTGTCATCAGCGAACAGTGAAATTCTGCCTTCTAGGTCCCATGAATGTCACTGATGAAGATATTGAATAGTACCGTCCCAGCACTGATCCCTGTGGAAATTCCCCACTGGTCACTCTTTCCTCTGTGGAGTGACAGCCATTTACCACCACCCTCTGTGTCCTGCTGCCCAGCCAGTTACCTACCCACTGCACTACTGTCCTGCCCACACCCATATTCCCCAGTTTGTGCAATAGTCTTCTATGTGGCACAGTGTCAAAGGCCTTGCTGAAGTCCAGATAGGCCATGTCCACTGCCCTCCCTGATCCACCTCCCTAGTCACCCAGTCAAAAAATTCAATGAGGTTGGTCTGACATGACCTTCCCCTGGTGAAACCATGCTGCCTTGGGTCCTGTAGTCCATTGACAACCAGATGTTCCACCAATCTCTCCTTCAGTAGTGCTTCCATGATCTTCCCCACTACCGAGGTGAGGCTGACTGGTCTGTAGTTCCCCGCTTCCTCTTTGTTCCCACTTTTGTATAAGGGGACTACATCTGCTATCCTCCAGTCTTTGGGTACCTCAACTGTTTCTAGTGATCGGCTAAACAGGATAGCAAGAGGTTCAGCCACCACCTCTCTAAGTTCTTTAAGGACCCTGGGGTGCACCCCATCTGGCCCCATTGCTTTATCAACTCTTATTACTTCCAGTTCCTTCAGGACCCTTTCTCGTGTAAAGGGACTTGTGTCCATTTCTGCACCATTTTCACCCCTTGTACTCCATTCAGACCCATTACCCTCCTCTTCCTCAGTAAAGACTGAGCAGAAATACCTGTTCAATATGTCAGCTTTACTGTTGTCATCCTCCACAGAGCCCCCATCCTCCCCCTTCAGTCTCACTATCCCTCCCTAACATGCACACAAGAATCGGGACAGCATCTCAATGGCCACCTCCCATACTGCAGCCCCTGATCTCCAAATGCGCTAAGTGCCCTTATGTACACACACAACTCCCTGGCCCCAGAACAGACAACCAGGGAGGACAAGGGCCAGGACAAAGGAAAAGCAGCTTTCCAGAACTTTAAATAAAACCGCAGCAAGCTGCTAAAGTCTGCTCAGCTATGGCAACAAATACGGTGGTCTCCATGTCTCCTCAACCCTGCAAAGACTTCTGAGAAGGAGTCTGGGGTTGGTACAAGATTTATCTGTGAATTTTGGCCAGTTAGGAGCCCACAATGCAATGTTTATTGTTTATTGAAGAGAAATCGGAATTACAATCCTTTGGGTCATAGACTCTTTTGCAAAGGCTCCACGTCAGAACAAGAAAGGTTAAAACATTACATTACACAGAAATTAAACATACATCAATCAGTTCTGGTATATATACATATTATTTACATAGTAGGATAACAGCATCCAGGATCTTAGAGAAGACCCTAGGTCAATTGTTGTGGGATACTGCAGGTTATAGTTTGAAGGGTCATTAGTAGGACCCCCGAGTCAGGGTTTCTATACATAAATTATAGGACCTGAGTATGTAGTCATTGGTAGGCAAAACATTTTGTCATTACTACACGGGGATAACATTCTGCCCTAGCGCTATTACTTTTTACAGTAGTCCTATTTTTTAGATTCTGGGTGGGGAGGAGTATCAGTAACAGCCAAAGGCCACAGAGTAAAGGAGGAGGTTCTTGAGTCCTGTCTTAAAAAGGCCAAGACTGAGGGCCAGGGAGATGGAGGATGGTAGGCTGTTAAGCCAGAGTGGCGCACGATACCGGAAAGACCTTTGTCCTAGAGAGGTCCTACAGCGGGGGGGATTAAGAGAGAGGTACTGGCAGGGCATTGTGGGGCCCTTCTGTGTGGGACTGTCTGGATAATGGGGTGGAGGCCTTTAGGTACCAGATTCAGGAGTACTTTTTTGGCAAGGAGGCATGTGTGATACTTAAGCCTACCTTCAAAGGTTAGCCAGTCCGCAAACTTGTAGAGCTCGCATATGTGGGTTAGTCTATCACATCCAGTGACCAGTCTGCAGGCTTTATTGAGGGCTAGATTGATGCAGTGTAGGGTAGTTTGGTCTGCTGATCCATAAATCACAATGCTGTAGTCCACCAAGGATAGTACGGAGCTTGATACAGCTAGACATAGGGCACGCGGGGGTAGGCAGTGTTTATGTCTGTATAGAATCCCCAACCTAGTGTTAACAGCAGAAGAAAGGTGTGGAATTTGTGAGAGATAGGTGAGGGAGGTGTCCAGGGTGACACCCAGATATTTGAAGTAGGAGACCTGCTCTAGTTGGGAACCCAGAGAGTTTGAGATGTTAAGGGGGGCATTCTTATGAGGGCTTTGGCGGTGGGCAAAGACCATGGATTTTGTTTTGTTGTAACTGAGGACTAGGAGATGCTCAGTGAACTAAGATTCAAGTTCTCTGAAAAAGCCCTGGAGGTTAGTTTGGAGGGTGATTGGTTGGGGGTGTTTCCAGAGAACTACTGTGTCATCCGCACATAGCAATAGCTTCCCACTGCATGATTGAGGGAGGGAGTTTAGGAAAAGGGTGAAAAGTAGTGGGCCAAGAATTGACCCTTGTGGTACCCCAGTCAGGACAGGTCTAATGGAGGAGAGTGTGGTGTTAATTTTGACCTGTTGCATTCGGCCTGAGAGGTAATCTTTGAGCTAAGCTGTGGCTTCATGGGAGAAATTTAATAAGGAAAGGGAGTTGAGAGTAGCACGTGACTGACTGTGTCGAATGCTTTAGTCAGATCTACATAGATAGCACCTGCCATGGACCCCTGTTCCAGGGCCTCATGTATATAGGAGGTAAATTCAAGGAGGGCAGTGGTTGTGCTGTGACCCCTCCTGAAACCATGTTGTTCATGGCAGAGTGTATTATGTTTGGCCAGATAATCGGTAAGCTGGTCCGACACTATTTTTTCAAGTGCTGTAGATAGGGGAGGTAGGATCGAGATAGGTCGGTAGTTGCTGGTGGAGGTGGGGTCACCACTCTTCAGGATCGGGGTTATGATTGCTGTTTTCCAAATAGTGGGGAATTGACAGAGGCGTATTGACCAGCTAAGTATCTTGGTGAGATGTGGTAGGGTCACATCCAGCGTAAGTCGGAGAAGTTTAAGATCAAGGGAATCATTACTATAGCGGGAGTTCGCCAATGCTTTGGTGAGGTAGTGCTTTGCTTCATTGCAGGAGATGACTCATAGTCAGAAAGGGAGGGGGAGCCATGGAGGTTGAGGTTCCCACAGGACGGCTTGGGATCGGGTCAAAGAAGTTTTTAGGGAGGATATGACGGAGGTCTGTGAAGGTGGTATTAAGGGTGTCAGAGATGGTAGTGGGGTCTTGGGAGAGAGCTCCATCAACTAGCAACTGCGTAGGCGCAGGGGAGATGGGTTTCCCACATAGTTCCTTAATATTACTCCAGAATTTTTTTCCGGAGCCCCAGGTGGTGGTTAGAGTTTGCTTGTAGTAAGTAGCCTTGGCTTGCCGTATGGCCCAAGTGCATTTGTTTCTGGCCTCTCTGTAAAGCTGTCTGTCCTGTGGTAACTGAGAGTCCAGGGCCCTGTGCCAGAGGTTATCTCTATGGTGCATCTGGTCAAGCAGAGATTGTGAGATCCAAGGGCTATCCAATTTTTTTTTAAATATTCTTTGTGAAGGGAGCAAAGATGTCACAGGCAGCATTAAAGGTGGCAATAAAGGAGGTGAGGGCGGCATCTACAGATAGGGCATTGTGGATTGGTGACCAGTCGCAGGAAGTAAGGTACAATCTGAGACGGGAGAGAGATCCTTTTTTCAGGCACCTTTGGACTATAACTTTAGGGGGGCTGAGGGGAGTTTATTTGACCACCAGCATGTGACAGGGGAGTGGTCACTTATTGAATCAGAGAGTACTTTGATCTGGGAGAGGTTGCTGGGATGGTTAGTGAAGATGAGGTCGATAAGAGTGGAGGACCCAGTTCTGGGATCTAGTCTGGTGGGGGATTTGACTACCTGGGTGAGGTCGTAGGCAAGAACTGAGTCTTTGTAGGTAGTAGACTTGGCAGATAGCCAATTCCCATTGAAGTCACCCATTATAATGACTTCACTCTTGGGAGGGAGATGGGTGATGCTGGATAGTATAGACTCAAAGGCTAGCTGTTGGTTTGTGGGGGGGTATACTGCCATAATGTAAAGCATTTTGCCAGGGTTGCCAAGGATTACCTTGATGGTTATGGCTTGGGCACATGGGCAGGTGAGGGAAGGGAGATGGAGAGTGCCTGCAGCATTGATTTGACATAGATGGCACATCCTCCACCCGCTTGTTTAGCCTGTCTGCTCGAAAGATGGAGTAGTCACTTAAGGTGACAGAGGCATCCGGGGTGTTTTTGAGAGCCAGGTCTCAGGTAAGGCAAGGATGTCAGGAGTGTGTTGAGCAATCCATCCCTGTAGAGATGTAAACTTCCTTGGTAGGCTGCAGATATTGAGGGATGCCAGAAGCAGGCTTCCATGCCTGTCCCCTAGGGTGGCATTAGCCGCAGATGGCCCCGGGTTAGGGTGCACATTTCCTGATAGTAAGAGGAGGAGGAGTAGTGCATGGCGAAGAAGAGCTAACTGGCACAGTTTGGGTGCAATGCGAGAATACTGAGAAATAGTGAGGTTTTTAGTGGGCACGACTGGTATAGGAAGGATGCGTAAGAAGTGGGCTACCATGGTTGTAGCCGATGTGGGATGAGGTTGAAGTGGGGAATAATAGGGTGGCGTGAGAGGGTGAGATCCACCGGTGGATTGAGTGGCAGTACTGCCTGTAATAGGGGAGTAAATACTGCTTTCTAGTTTTGGATACAAGTACTTTGAGAGGGGTCTTGGTGGAGTTTCATTATTGGGAGAAGTAGTAGGCCAGACACTGTGGTTCCCTATTTGTGGCTCTTTATCTTGGAAAACAGGTGGAGGATAAGCCACGAAAGGGAGCAGGGTGGTGAAAAAACTTATCACCTGAAGACTGTCCATGCTGTACCAGTGTGTGTTTAAAGGCAGAGGTTGGGTTGAGGACCTCTAGTGGCGAGAGTGTATAAGCTGCTAGTGGCAAAGTGGGCTGATTGGTTAAAATGACCTTGTGACCTCCCCTTATATAGTACAGAGCTCACCAAGGGCAGTGGTGGGGATGGAGGGGCAGCCGGAGCGCAGCGACGGCGGGGTCTCCGTTCTGCGCTGTCTAGCAGGCAAAGCAAAGACAAGCTAGCAGCACATTTACAAAATCCTCCTTGGTAATATGTTTCTGCATGTGGCGACTCTGTACCTGCAAACTTTCTGTGTGGGGAGGGCAGCTCTGGGACCCTCTCAACCTCGTCACTATGTGGCTCAGCTGTGGACAGAGAGAGGGAGAGGATACAGTTTAAAAAAGGTAGGAGATGTGGGGAAGGGTCAACATGCTGAGCAGCTATTGTTTAATTCCTGTATGTGGCGCTGGAGTAAGACTGGAGCAAAAAGCAGCTAAGAAAAGCAGCGTTTACTTAACTTAGGGCACAAATTAAATGTCTGGCTGCTGCTGAAAATAACGCCTGAGCTGTTTGGTGCAATTTGCTTAAAGCACTTAAACAGGACAAAGTAGGCTGCTAAATTGTGGTCTATAACTGTGGGAGCAAGCGCCCGACTAAGGTGATTCAGGTTAAACACTCAGACTGCATAACATTATACCTCTGGTTTATGTGGAAACTCTAAATGTAATTACTGTAAGTTCAGCGTTATCGAATTAATGGCTTTTCTGTACAAGCTGTGAATGTACTTGAGAACTAATACGGACGATGCTTAGGCAATATTCAAATCTGAGTTTTGGCGCCAACATGCACAACAATTAAGGCATCTGTAAGAGTGAGCAGTTCGGTCTCTGTTTTTAGTAAAATTAGGCTATATACGAATAAAGAAACTATCTGCACATGTATGGGGACAGAAAAGGCTTTATAGCCGTAATTAGTCCCTTAAGGAAACAAGGAAATAGTTCATAAGTCCCCCATTCTACGCTGTCTAGCAGGCAAAGCAAAGACAAGCTAGCAGCACATTTACAAAATCCTCTTCGGTAATAAGTTTCTGCGTGTGGCGACTCCGTACCTGCAAGCTTTCTGTGTGGGGAGGGCAGTTCCGGGACCCTCTCGACCTCATCACTATGTGGCCCAGCTGCAGGCTTTCTGTGTGGGGAGGGCAGCTCCAGGACCCTCTCGACCTCGTCGCTATGTGGTCCAGCTGCAGGCTTTCTGTGTGGGAAGGGCAGCTCCAGGACCCTCTCGACCTCATCAGGATCAACATTCCAAAGACTGTTTCCCCTGGAACAGGACCATCCAATAGGATGTCTAGTTTCATCCCTTATAAAAGAGGCAGTTCCAAGGGATGTGGCCAGTTCTGCTAGTGAAACACAGATAAAGGAACGATGAGTGGGTGAACCACCATTTGTCAGGCACTGCAAGCCTGGCAGACTAAAGAAGTCTGGGATCCCAGCAACTGACTCTTTCATGAAATAAAGAACAGTTTTTATCAAAACTAACAGTTTAAAGGCAAAGATTGGAGCTAGGGTTTAATTTTTCCAGCCCCACCAGTGACTTTCCCCTCTGGGGATGAGCTCCTTTGAATATCAATGACTAAGAAGGCCACTGCCTGCTTCAGGAACCCTGGACCCCTTGCACCTGCAGTCCAAAACCAAATGTGAGAGAACTGAGACTGGTGAGTGAACACCAGATGATCTGGATGAAGGCCTGCTTTCCAGTCACAAGTATTCCCAGCCATCTCACAGTGTTCCATTTTCAGACACCTGAGCTCTCTGTGATGCTACAAAACTATGAGTAACCATTTAGGTTTCGACCTCGCAACTAGGAACATTGTGTTTGTGCGAGGGACTGAGGGCGAAGTGCTGGGCAGGACTTTGCCTCTGTGATAGGCCCTGGCAGAAGACTTCTGGAGGTTATGTGGCCACCCATTTGTGTTGGCTACAAATAGGGTCCGCTTTTCAAGATTTTAAAATTTAATTGTTCAGGAACAATTTGTTTTTTTGAAGTGCATTTGCCTGAAAGAGTTTAAAGTATGCCACCGAGCTCCTATCCTGCTAACAGCAGCTACATCCTCAAAGAGGTACCCACTGCAACTAAAAAAAGAGCTCTCGCCCATGGCCTTTGGGAGGATTTAAGACGGGTGCACCTGCTTGAGGATTTAAAGACTCCCAGGCGGCTGGGCAAATTGTGGGACAATATTGTTGCATACAGCATACAGATTTTATGGTTACTCCATCGCTCCCATTTTTCCCTATTGTCCTCTTTTTCTATCCATACCCTCCCCTTTTAAATACATTATTTGTTTGAACTGCAATTGTTGGTTTGGGGTTGTTATTACTGTTGCAGTGTCACTTGTTCTGGGGGCGGGACTGTATGGACAGGTTATACACTGTGTCCTGGGGATAACAGCCTTGTGTGTCAGCATCCAGGTACTTCATGTTGTTACCCCAGGTGGAGGCACCGTGCCATTTAAGGCCCGAGTGCCCAGTGTTGTACATTCTCAGGTAACCCAGGCCTGCCCCCTCAGAGGGTTTGTAGAGTGAACTTCAAGAGTCCCTGGGAGCCCACTACATTCAAAAAAGAAAAACAGGAAAATGCAAAAAGTGAGGGTCCATGGGTAACACGGGCATTCTGCCGGAGGGCATATAAAATCACTCTCCCATGTCTTCCAGGTTGCCTATTCTCCAAGGAGGAACATTCGCTTTTCTGACCCCCACCATGGCCATGCTTTCCCTCCCAGAATGGAAATGCCCTGCTTGGACTCAGAATGCCAGCCTGGTGAATGCCACCTCCCCTGAGTTTGTTGAAGTTTGGCAGTCCAGGATGCGAGAGGTAAAGAATCAGCGTTTTATAAAAAGTTTTGTCTGAATCATCTGTTATAGCTGTATATTGATTCTTCAGGCTACCCTTTTTTTATGTTATTTAATTTCAAATAAAAAGGAAAAAAATATATAGACATAGGACAAAGAATGCACAGCAAATCTGGGTAACAGTATGAGTACAGATAGTTGAGTCATAAGTGCTAAACTAACAGATCTAATACAATACAGTTATAATAGGACTATATCAAATAATGATGAATCAAAAATGGAACTCAGCAAGTATATACCAGTTTTCCCCCAATGCATTTGGCATAGCGGTGCCCATATTCTTTTGTTTTGAGCCCACATGCTTTTCCAACGCCCCATGCTTTCTAACCCCCACCCCACCCCCACCATGTTTCAGGCAGTGTTCTCTGCCCAGTAATGTTACAGGTACATCTAAGGGACCACAGAGGAAAAAACAGCAAAGAAAAAGGGGGGAGGGGGAGAGAGAAAAGTACAGGGAAAGTGAGGGGGAGAGAGAGAGAGAGAGAGAGAGAGAGAGAGAGAAGATTGCAGCAAAAGGGATCAGGACAGAGAGAAAAGTTCAGGGAGAGTGGGAAGAAGAGAAGTTTGGGAGAGAGGAATATAAAAAGAGGGGGAGAGAGAGAGAGAAGAGGAAGGGAAAAAAGAGAAAGAGAGGGGAGTGCAGAGAGGAATGGAAAAATATAGGAGAAGAGCAGGAGCAAGACAAAGGAAGAAAGGAACAGCAAGGGAGAGAGGGATCAAGAGAGAGAGAGAGAGAGGAGTGCAGAGATGGAGACAGAGACAGAGAAGAATGCAAAGAGTAGGTCGCCGAAAGAGAGAGAGAGAGAGGAGTGCAGAGAATAAGGAGCGCAGAGGGTGAGAGAAAGAAAAAAAGTATAAGGACTCAGTGAAAAAATTAAGGAGGGATATCAATGAACAGAGAAAGGGATAATGTTTTATGCCATTTTTGTTCGACAACCAATAGTGAAAAAGGGAAGGACCTGAGGAACTTAGTTCCAGAAATGAAATTCAAAGTCTGACTCAGTGCCAGGAGCGCAGCGGAGAAGGACTGCTCCTGTGTAAAATGTATCCCCCCAAAAAGGCGTAAAATGGACTAAATAAAGGGTACAAATGCACTACATAATTAGGAAATGTGTCCCCTAGACCCCGGTGAGGTAGGTTGGATCCTACATTAAAGATGGGGGTGGAGGAGGTCCCCCCAGTAAATGTTTTCCATTTCCAACATTTTTTGACAACTGCCCCAGCCTTCCTGTCTGCCCCGAGGACAACATAGTATACCATGAGTGGAATGAGTAATTGCATTAAATTTAAAAATTTTTGAAAAGTTTTGACAGTGGTTTTACTACAGCCGACAATTTTTATCGACTAGTAATTGCCCTGATAATGTGGCAACAGACACCATTCCGCTGCCAGTCGTGGTCACTACAGGGAACCCGACAACATCTAAAATGGTTTTAATAATGTTAGGCCATTGAAAAGTTAAACTCAATGCTGCTTGGCTCGAGCCTTATCTCCTCCCTCAGTTTATCTTCCAGGAAAAGCTCTCATCATCATTTCTTCTTAATTACAATTTTATTGTAATGAGAATGCTTCTCTTTATCTTCAGCCACAAGTAGCGGGCTTAAATTAGCTGAGGTGACAATATCGCTTTGTTTCACCTGATGGCAGGATACCCAATTGTGGTGCGGAACCAGCCACTGGTATGAAAGAAAAAAGTGCCTTAACAAGGGGGGGAGACACTGTTCCCCCAGAAAAGGTACTGCTGTCACCACCCTGAGAAGCAGACATGACGAAAGGAGTTCAAGACTTACTCGGAACAACCACTTAGAACTCAAGATTCTTAAAAAATAAGTTGGACTTTACTGAAGCAATATAGTAAATCGATAAATAACAAGAGCTAATTTTTATATTATTATTATTATTATTTATTTTTTTTTTACAGTTTTTGGCCAGGAAAGACACACTAAGCCAGGGTTTGTTTCCAGGTGCATCCTGGTAGCACAGGGAAGTTAAGTGAGTTGCTTGTGATCACACAGTATGCAAGTGGTAGCTGTGAGATTCAAACCCAGTTCTCCAGGTTTGCAGCTCAGTGCTCCTAACTCCTACACTATACTACCTCACTAGTTAATAAATAGTAGTTCTCAAAAACAGAATGGGGGGGCAGGAGGCACAAAAGGCAAATGAGTAAGTAACGGCATCAATAGGCATTAAACACAGTAATGCAATTAATAATGCAGCAATTAACAACGAGAGAGACTGCTGTGTAAATAAACCAGCAATTAACGACTGGATAAAGCTCTGTCTGGATGATATTTCAGAAGCTTGACATCAAGGCTGTGCAAAAAAGCTTTATTATGTACAAATGTCCATCCGTCCATCATTCAGATGAGACATTAAACCATGGTTCCCTCTGCCTGTTCCAGTGATTGTTCAAGTGAGCGTTAGAGATCCTATGGCACTTCTTGAAAAGTGTAAGGGAATTTCCCCAAATTTCTCCCGTTCACTGAAAACGCCACCAACAACTTAAGCTTATTCAATATGTCAGTTTGCATCTGTATCTCCTGCTCCCTGGAATGAGGCTGAAAATAAGCAGAATTGCCTAGCCCTCCTTTCCTGATCAACAAGATTATTCAGCAAGGCATTTGACTCTGTGTCACATGGGAGACAAATGGGCAAACTAAGGAACCTAGGGATGGGGTGAAGCTGGTACAGTGGATAGGGAACTGGCTGAGCAATAGACAGCAGAGGGTGGTGGTGGTGGTGGTGGGGAATTCTCGCCACCCAGGAAGGTCACTTGTGGGGTCCTGCAAGGATCAGTTTTGGATCCACTGCTATTTAATGCTTTCATAGTGGACATAGCAGAGGGAGTTAAGAGCAAGATGAGTCTGTTCACCGACGACTCCAAATTAGGTACGGTGGTGGACAGTGAGGAAGGGAGTAGGGTACACCAGGAGTATCTGGAAAGACTTGGACAGTGGTCAAACACATGGCAGCTGGGGTTCAATACTAGGAAGTGCAGTGTACTGCATTTTGGGGCCAGGAATCCAGGATACAGTTATCACTTGGGGTTGGGGGGAGTGATATCCACATCTGAGGATAGATAGATATTTTATTTATAAAAGTGCCCATTTCCAAGAACTCTGGGTGCTGTACAATAAAACAAAAACAACATAATACTATACAGTAGTGTACAACTATGTACTTGAACTTAGTTCAACCAGGAGCAACATTAAAATTCATCTATCTGTCATTAACAGACCACTAGTCAACCAATAAAAGCCTGCTGGAACAGCTAGGTTTTTAACCTCTTTTTAAAGGCTTCTACCGAGGAAGCCTCCCTCACATAAGCAGGAAATCAGTTCCACAGGGTAGGCACGGCCACTGAAAATGTCCTGTCACCCAAATGCCACAACCTTGCCCTGGGAACTCTAAGGAGTCCTCCCCCCGGTAGAACAGAGCACCCAGGGTGGATGGTAGGGGACAAAGATATCTTGCAGATAGACAGTTTCCCGATTGTGCAGGGTCTTGTAGGTCAGAAGCCCTACCTTGAAGACAATCCTCCACCTGACCGGCAACCAGTACAGTCCACAGAGAACCTGGGTGATATGTTCACACCTCCTCACCCCTGACAGTAACCTTGGCGCTGCATTCTGCACCAGCTGCAGCCTGCGGAGGTTGCTTCCAGATAACCCTAGGTACAGGGCATTACAATAGTCCAGCCTGGAAGTGACAAAAGCATGTACCAGAATGGTCAGGTCCTCAGCCAGGATCAGGGCTTGGATTCGGGTGATATTCCTGATAGTAACATCCACTCTTGACCACGGCCGAAACCTGTGTATCAAGTGTCAAGCCATCATCCAGGATCAGGCCCAAATCCTTCACCTGTCTAGACAGGGCAAGGGGAACACCCCCCAACACTAGGCTGAGGGGAGACCCCACTCCCCCTCAACTACCTCGACGACCTGGATCCACCACTAGTACCTCTGTCTTGTCTGGATTAAGCTTAAGCCAGTTTTGAGTCATCCAAGACTGGATCTCCTCGAGACAGGTGTTAAATACAGAGGCCGACACCTGGATATCGGATGCACAGGACAAATACAGCTGGGTATCATCTGCATAACAATGAAATCCCAGCCTGTACCACCTGATAATGTCCCCCAATGGCAGCATGTACACCATGAACAACAAGGGTGACAAGACCTATCCCTGCAGAACCCCACAGCACAGAGGCTTTGGGTTAGATGAGGTTTACCCCATCATCACCCTTTGCACTCTGTCTGTCAGGTATGACCTGAACCAGTTGATGACATTACCAGACAGACCACACCAGAACCACAGATGGTCAAGCAGCACCTCAAGGTCCATGGTGTCAAATGCTGTGGAGAGGTCCAGGAGGACCAAGATGGTACAGTCTCTCCTGTCCCTCGCCATCAGGAGATCATTAAGCACCCTCACCAGGGCAGTCTCCATACTATGCCCCGCACAGAACCCAGACTGGAAAGGCTCATAGGTGGAGGAGGAGACAAGATGCCTCTCAAGTTGAATGGCCACTACCTTCTCAATAACCTTCCCCAAAAATGGGAGGTTCGAGACTGGCCTGTAGTTGCTGAGGCAGTCCGGGTCCAGAGAGGGTTTCTTCAATAGGGGTCTAACCAAGGTCTCTTTCAAGGCCAACAGAAAGACTCCACTCCTCAAGAAACTCCAGATGAGGCAACCACAGGTCCAATTAGGTTCAAACATCCAACCAAAAGTCGGGTCGAACCCAGATCTAGATCACATTGTGTTGGCCACAGCTTCAAGACTATCTCAATAGCCTCCTCCACCCCAACCAGCTCAAACTCATCCCAGACAGGAAGAGTGTTTCGGCACAACTCAGGCCAGGCTCTGCATCCCTTTCAAGAGGCACTCGAGGAGACTCCATCCCTGATAGAGGACACTTTGTCGTCGAAGAACACAGCCAGCTGCTCACACCTAGTACTAGAACTCGCTCCCCCTAAACAGAGACAGGCAGGATGTAAAAGCCCATCTACCATGTGGAAGAGCTGAGCCAGCCTGTTCCTCACCGCAGCAATCTTCCTAGCCAAATAATTAGCCTTCTTACGGGTGATTGGCCCTTGATAGTTGACATAATGCGACTTCAGGGCCAATTTGTCCTCTAGCAGGTCAGATCTCCTTCAGCGCCTCTCTAACCTCCGCCCCTTAGTCTTTAAACCCCAGAGATCCTCATTGAACCAAGGAGGTCTCCAGCGAGTAGACAAGGGGTGGACACAAATGGGTGCGATGGAATCGAAATCTGCAGTGACAGCCCCATTATAGGCTGCCACCGCTTCCTCCGTCCCAACTGCACAAGCTGCCCCAACACTCGATAGGTCCAGCACCGACGACAGTCCCCTAGAGGAGGAAATGGATGTGGGAGTCGTGATCACAGAGAATATGTATCACTTAGTACAGTGTAGAAAAGCAGCGGCAAAGGCAAACAGAATGCTGGGGTGCATTGTTAAGGGGGATCACTTCAAGGAGGGAGGAGGTTATTCTGCCACTGTACAGATCACTGGTGAGGCCACACTTGGAGTATTGTGTGCAGTTCTGGTGCCCATACTTAAACTGGAACATCAGGCTCCTAGAGGGAGTCCAGAGGAGGATGTCCAAGATAATCCAGGGAATGGGGGAGAAACCCTATGGGGAGAGACTAAGAGAGCTCAACATGTACTCCTTGGAGAATTGAAGGAACAGAGGAGATGTACTAACATACTAAAATGCCAGCAGAGTAGGCTTAAATGGTCTTTCATGTCTGCTCGTTTGGTCAGCCCCAACCTGGGGGCAGACCTTGCTGTCCCCCCCACCCCCTTGGGATTCTCCATTCTCAGTCCCAGATATTCCCCTTGTATTGGACTTTGCCAGCTCAGCTCTTCCCCTATACCTGTCCCAACCACTCTTGAGCCCCTCTGCAGTCTCTGCCTCCACTAGTTCCCTGGGCAGCGCATTCCATGGTTCCACCACCCTCTCAGTGAAGTAGCACCTCCTCCTTTCCCCCCAAGTCTCCCCTCTAGCTTCCACCTGTGCCCTCTAGTTGTCCCCCCTTCCCTTGGAACACCCCGACTGAGCCTCCCCTATTCATCCCCTTGATGTACTTGAAGACCCCTATCATCCCCCCGCCTCCGCCTAACGCAGCATGTTGAGCTCCTTGAGCATCTCCCACAGGTCCTTTCCCCAAGCCCCAGATAATTTTGGTTGCCCTCTTCTGGACCCTCTCCAGGAGTGCAATGTCCCTTTTTAAGTGCAGCCTCCAAAACTGTACACAGTACTCGAGGTGCGGCCTAGCCAAGGAGCTATACAGAGGGAGTATCACTTCCCTCCTTCTGGAGGTAATCCCCCTAGTGATGCATCTCAGCATCCTATTGGCTTTGGCCGCTATCCTCCTACAAGTCTCAGAGTTGTTCATTTTGACATCCACCACCACCCCCAGGTCCCTCTCGCCCATCGAGACTTGTAGCATTTCCCCCCCTCAGGGTATACATTTGGTCCAGGTTTCTGGTGCCCAGGTGCAGAACCCTGCATTCCCATACATTGAACTTCATCCTCCACTTCCTTGACAACCTCTCCAGAGCATCCAGGTCCTCCTGCAGGGCCACCTTCCCCTCCTCTCCATCCACCACCGCTCCCAGCTTCGGGTCATCCACAAAGAGACTCATTTCACTCCTGATACCTTTCCTTATGTCAGAGACATAGGTGTTAAACAGGAGGGACCCTAGGAATTATCCCTGAGGGACTCCACTGATGACCCTCCTTGGAGATGAGTCTAGCCCCCAACCACCACCCTCTAGGTACACTCCAAGAACCAATTTCCTATCCATCTGATCATCTGTTTCCGCACCCCCTTTTCCCCCAGCTTATCCAACAGACCCCCATGAGGAACCGAGTCAAACGCCTTGCTGAAGTCAAGAAAGAGGATGTCCACCTGCCTACCCTGGTCCAGGGCACTCGTCACCCAATCGTAGAACTCCACAAGGTTTGTCTGACATGATTTTCCCAGGCTGAAGCCATGCTGTATATCTTCCAGGTACCCCAACTTCTCCAGTACCTCCCCAGCCTTTCCTTGATAATACTCTCCATCACTTTGCCCACCACCGATGTCAGGCTGATGGGCCTGTAGTTCCCTTCCTCCTCTCTTGATCCTTCCTTGTGGATCGGCACAATATGGGCCACCCTCCAGTCCTGGGGCACTGACCCCATCTTCAGGGAGATGTTGAAAAGCTCCACCAGGAGTGCTGCCAGGACATCCGCCAGTTCTCTCAGTACCCTGGGATGTAATTCATCTGCCCCTGGTGCTTCCTGCATCCTAAGGAACCTGGGGGCTTCCCTCACACACTCTCTCTCACTCTCTCTCTCTACCGGGATTTCCACCTCCTCTTCCTCCCCCTTGGTCCCCTGTTCTGCCTTCCCCCCTCCTGATGGTGATGTCTCGCCCCTCTCCCTAGACCCATCAGGGCTCCTGATCTGTAAGGGTCTTGCCCCCTCCACAATTTCACCATCCCCTCCCCTGAATGACACAGCCCCCCAATTCTCCCTGGTTAAAAACTGAGGCAAAGTATTAATTTAGTACCTTGGCCTGCTCCCCGGGTCCTGTTTCCAACCCTCCCCTGTCTTAATCCTGCTAATCTGCCCCCTCCCCTTCCTTTTTTCCCAGTGTATCTAAAGAACCCCTTGTTCTCCATCCTGATTTCCCTGGCCAGGTTCTGCTCCTTCCTTGCCTTAGCCGCCCTCACCACCCTAGTGACCCTTCTGGCCATCAGCTCATACTCTCCCTGATCCCTTTCACTCTTTGTGCATTTGAAGCACCTATAGGCAGCCTTCTTTTCTCTCACTGCTTCCTGAACCTCCCGGGACCACCAACAGGGTTTTCTGGCCTTATCGCATTTGTGCCTCACTCTTGCACAGGTTTTGGTAGCCTCCTGCACCCCCAATGATTTCCCACCTACTGTCAGCGTCCATGTCTGGCCTTATCTCATCCAAATGATCCTGGAGTATCCTTCCCAACCCCTTGAAATCTGCCTCCCCGAAGTCAGTAACCACCGTCTTTGTGCCGCCTTCCTCTCCCCCAGGTCCAGGCAGAACCAGCCCGTGGCATGATCACTCCCTGCCAATGGGTCCCTCACCTCCAGGCCTCTAATCTGATCACTGTCTGCCAAGACTACATCCAGTATCTGGGCCTCTGTAGTCAGCTCACCCACCTGCTAGGTCAGGAACGCATCCTGGAATACATCCAGCAACCTCTTCTCCCTGGCCACTGAGGACGTCATAGTCCCCAGTCTGTCCCTGGCATGTTTAGGTCACCTATCACCACTACCCTTCCCTTGCCCAATCCACAGTGTCTCATAACATTTGCCACCAGACTCTCTTCCAGATCCTCCACCAGTGCAGGGGGTCTGTATACCACTCCTATTTTTATCCTCTTACCCCCCTTTATTTTCAGGGTGACCCAAATTGCTTCCACAGTCCCCTCCACCTCCTCCACCCCTCCTATACCAATGCCATTTTTGACTATCAGTGCTACCCCCCCCCTTTCCTTGCCTCCACCCTGTCCTTCCTGAACATAGTGTAGCCCTCCAGGTTTAGGTTCCAGTCGTGCCCTTGGGTGGCCCAGGTCTCAGTGATAGCTGCCACATTCACTGCCCCCTCAGCTAGCATTGCCTGGAGCTCATTCTTCCCCCTCATGCTCCCATGTGACCGCATGCTCCCCCACACCCTACCTGTTGGCCTTTTTCCGTATTCCTCCAGCTCCCTGGGGGGTGGAGACTGAGTCCCTCTTTTATCAGACCCCCTGCAACAGCCCTGTTTCTTTAGCAACTTCTTGCCTATATCTTGAGCACTCCCTATTTCTACATGATATGTGTATGAAAAATGTTTTCTTTATGTCTAACTCCTAATGTCCTATTGCCTGAATGTTTCTCCACCACCTATCTGCTTGTAACCCTATGAAGTCTTTTATTGTCAAACAATATGGTATTTACCCGTGTGTACTGATCTGCTTACCTGTATGTAATTTTTACCCCCGGGTCGCCCCTGAAAAAGGGACCTCCGGGGCCCAGTGGGCCTACCCGGTCATCAAAATTCCATAAATAAATAAACAGCCCTTTCTCCCATCCCTCTCCCCTTCACAAGTTTAAACCTCACCTTTCACTGACAAACCCCTCTATTTTCAGCTTAAGGATTTCCCTCCCTTCCAAACTGAGGTGGAGCCTGTCCCTAGCATTCAGCTCCTTATCCTCCCAGGTTTTCCCCCAGTCCCCCATCAACCCATACCCCCTGGCCTTACACCACTCCCTGAGCCACTGATTTACCACCCTAATTTTCAGCTTATTCTCCCCACTAGTCCTCGGCACTGGCAGGATTTCCGAGGAGGAAATCGAACATCCTATGGAATGGCAAACCCTGGCTAGCTCCCGAAACCTTGCCTGTATCTCTAGTTCACTATTTCCCTTTATGTCATTTGTACCCAGGTGCACCAGTATGTCTGGGGAACCTCCACATTCCCTTGCCAGTGAGTATACCTCATGCTTGGCACTGTCAGGCTGGGGAAGCATTTGCTTCTATCCAGACAGGCTTTAGCCTCCCCATCCCATTTGATACCCCTGCTCATGGAATCCCCCAACAGGAGCACTCTAACCTCCCTTTGCCTCCATTCTCACCCCCCAGGTCTCCCCTCCTATCATGCCCCTCCTCTTCCTTTTTTCTGGCCCCTCTCCCCAGCCAGCTCCTCGCTCCTCCCACTATCTGGGTGTCATGTGCTCCCCTCTCCCTATTGACAGTGGCCACCCCCTCTCCTCCAATCCTGGGCATCCCTCCTTCCCAAGTATCCTTTCTTGCATCACTACCCCCCATCCTGCTCATGACTGGTTCTGCCACCCTAGTTCCCTATCTATTGTCCTAGTCTGGCTCATACTTCCGTCCATCCCTTCTGCGTTCAACACTTCCTTGCCTGCCATGCCCCCCTGACCCATACCCTCAGCCCCATTTACTGCATCCTCCCCCATATACACCTGATCCTCCTCCTTGCCCTTTCCCCATTACCCCTTCCCTCAGCCTGCTCTGAGTCCCCCCCCCCCCGTTTTCTCGTACTCCATGCCCCCGCCCGTTCTTCCTATTTTCTGGGCCCTGCCTCTTGTCCCCCTCCCTTCCCTCCTATCCACCCCATCACAGCTGCATCCTCCCAGCACTCCCCTCTCACTACTAGATGCAGAGGGTTGAAACGGTTGCTGAGCCTAATGCCAGACCCCAAGACTCCCCCACCTGACCCCCATCCTGATTCCCTCTGTCCAACCCAGATGCCTGCCTGCTTCTTTGGGAGTGTCCTCCTTTTGGAACCCCTCTGTCAGGGTCCCCATGTGCCCCCGAGTACTCCCCCTGTGCTCCTCTCCCTATGACCCTGTCTTTAGTACTTGGTGCAGCCACGTGGGTGACCCCTTGTCCGTTTCCCCACCCCTCCATACCTCCCCCCAGATCCCCTAGTTGCCTCCTAATCCCCTCAACCTCCTCTCTGAGCTGTGCCAGCTGGTAGCACACTGGACAACCACCGAACTTCCAAGCCCAGTCAAGTACCATGGCCACCCGGCACCCTGTACACCCAACCACCCTCCCAAAGATGCCAGCTCTAACGACGTATGGTCCCATCCCCCTCATAGTAGATTTTTCTGAATTAAATTCACCAGGTTCCCCAATGATCAATGCAACAGCACCTACACAATGATCAGAGCTAGAGTAGCTCAATGTTCACTGCTAGTTCAGGGAAACTCCTATCCCTTGACTCCTCCACCTCTGGCTATTTAATAGAGGTCGGGGCAGGGGTGGGTGGGAAACAACTACAGCTCCTCTCTGCCAATATCTGTGAAGGTGGCTGGGCCTGTCCTTTATAGCCCAGCTGTGAGTTCAAATTTGGCGCCCTGGCTCCCGATTGGTCCTCAGCCCTTCTTTGTCCTCCTTGCTCCAGTAGCCCCGCTCTCTCCAGCCCTGGCCTGCCACCAACTGCAGCCACTGGGAAATGCTTGCCCTGGTGCCTTTCCTGCTGCAGATGCAGCTCCGGCTCCTCTTGTTGCCAATGTAGCCCTCGGTGCGCTCTCCTCACCACAGATGCAGCCAGCAACCGCCACTGCTCCTCTGCAGCGATTTCCACTCCTGCTGCCAATGCAGCTCCGGCTCCTCCTACCCCTGGTGCGCTCTCCTCACCACCAATGCATCCAGCAGCTACAGCCCCTCTCTGCCAATATCGAGACCTTTAAGTACTTGAAGGGCATAAACAAAGTTAGTACTGAGGGTATGTTTAGACTGAATGGGGAAGGGACCACGAGGGGATATAGACTGAAACTGGTGGGGGGGGAGGTTCAGGAGGGAGCTGAGGAAGCATTATTTCATGGAAAGGGTGTTGATGGCTTGGAACATGCTGCTTGAGGAGGTGATCTCGCTGGATTCAGTTTGGAGTTCTAAGAAGGGATGGCATAGGTTCATGGGCAAGGTACAAGTAGGGAGAGATTTGACCGGGGTGGTGAACTCTGGGTGGGAAAATTCGGTGTTAGGGATGGAAAGGGGGGGGGCAGCAGCAGTTGTCAGAACTATGAACTGCATTTTTGGGCAGCCAATATAGACCTTGAGGCCTAATTCTGCTGGCATCGTCATATGTTCATATGTTAGCAAGACCTGAATAAATAAATAAATCAACAGGAGCACAAACAAATATTTAGCAACCACTACCTAATGTTTTGCACTGGGGGCGCTTCATCACCTCCAATGTTATATCTCTTTATTACCATTGTGCTTGTCTGCAGGTGGGGCTTGCCAATGGTGCCTCCACCAACCTCTACCCAGTGTCACTCTGTGGGTGGGTCTCTGCTGACCCTCACCCCAGGAGGACAGCATCTGAGTGGATGCTTTGAGTCCTTCCTGCCACCAAAGCTCCTGATGTCCCGGGCTCGGGGGTCACCAATGTACCAGCGCAGTCCACCATCACTCAGTGCCATGGAGCCAGCCCTCTATGTTGAAAAGTTTGAAAATCACACACAGATGTCTTTATGCATTTCTTGCAGCCCGAGGATTATACAAGTGTCCTTCCCTTGAAAATCCAGCCTTATATCCCCACAGCAGGGTCACATTTTACATTTTAGGTACCGTAGCAGGTAGTCGATGGGCTAAGGTAGCAGCAGTTTCAAGCAGTGCCACCAGGAGTAGCTTCTAGTCAGGCCAACATCATAAGTAAGAAAGAAAAAATAAGATAGTGTGAAAAAAAATCTAGGAATAAGTAAGGGATCGAAGAGAGATTTTTTTGGCAGCACTTGAAAATCAAAGGTAGGTTCTTCATGGGAAAAATACCAAGGCCATACTGTTCGGCCCTAAAAGCTTAGGCCTCAACAGGTCACATCTTTTATCTCCAGCTCTTTCTAATGGTTCAAGGATTGAGGTGGTTGACTGTATCAAGTACTTAGGTGTGCACCTTGACCAAGATTGTACCTTCAAGGGTCACATTGACCAATTGACCAAGATCTTAAACCAAAAGTTAGGTCTTCCATACTGCCTGAGCCCACTACTCACTAAGGAATCCAAATTAAAGGTAGCCACTGGTACCCTCCTACCCTCCTTGTTAAACGGGTCCTCTATGCTACATTCTGTAAGAAGCACAGAGATGCAAAGACTGAGAACCCTGTACCGCAGGATAGGATGCTTCACTACAGGGGCCCCGTCTCTGGAGCATCATTTTAAAGTACTACTTTCATTAAATTGGCCTTCTCTCAATGGCAGATTAGCATCTCCATCTCGGAGCCTTGCCTTTAAACTCCAGCAAAACAACACTCCCCCAGCCTAATTAACATGATAACAGCTAAATAGAATGGAAGAACACTAAGGTCCTCCAACTGCCAGCTTCTCCATGTCCCCAGGGTCAGGACTTCCCAAGGGCTCTGGTCATTTGTTTCATTCATTCCATCCCTTTGGAACACTTTTCCTTGTAGTCTCCCAGAATGTACCTCCCTTGGAGGTTTTATGAAAGAATTTTAAGACTCACCTACTGGAACTGAGTCCCTGCACCTGCTACTGCTGAGGTTCAAATTACGTGGTCGAAGGGCTGCTCTCATGGCCGCGCTGGTTCCTTCGCAGTTCGCTGCACCCATATTGGGACCTTTACCTGAATTTGGCTGTATTGTGTAATATGTACTGCTTTTCTTGTTGGTGTTAATTGTAATTAACTTGCCCGCTGTACCATTAATTGTGCCTTATGTTTGTAATGGCTGTATTGTCCAATATGTACTGGGCTTCCTAATGTTTTCTTTAGATATATGTAATTAATCCTGGGTCGCCCCTGAAAAAGGGACTGTAACAGTCTCAGTGGGCCCACCCAGTTACCAAAATTTAGATAACTAAAAATAAATAAATGTACATATCATCTTCCAGTGAAAACAAATGGCAACATTTTATATCCAAACAAGCAATTTAAAATGAGGCAGTGCACATGTGGGGAGTACTAGTTCAAATAAAGTATTGGTGTTTACAGTATATCTTGATTTGATGTGTCTGGAAGGCCTCATTTTAAGTAGGGGTGGACTAGAATTACAGCACATGGATGTCTATTGTGTCTACTGCATTACACATGAATCATGAACCTGACAGAGGCCAGGAACCTAAGGAGCACAACAATTAGTGTGACGCTTGAAAAAACATTGTTAACATGAAAAGGGTTCGAAGCTGAATTCCTTCTCATTGTACTTGATTTTGTCTCTTTCTTTTAGCTTCAAGGAGCAATAATGGTGGCTTCCTGTTTCCAGATTTTTTCGGGATTTTCCGGTCTCATCGGCTTCTTCATGCGGTTCATTGGCCCTCTGACAATTGCTCCAACCATTTCCCTCATTGGATTATCTCTCTTTGACTCCGCTGGGAATGATGCTGGATCTCATTGGGGGATTTCGGCCATGTAAGTTTAAACACAGCTAATGGTGCTAGGTGGTGTCGCTAAATGATGATATTGTTTCCAGAATTTCAGAACTGGGTTTGAATCCAAATACAGTGATGAAACTAAACTCATTTGGTTAGATGTTTCATTTTATTGAATTATCAGGGATTTTATAGCACACTTAACTAAACTTTTTAACAGTAATTACTCAGCACATAAAACACAAAATAAGTATATAGCATATGCTTGGATGGCCCTTAAACATTCGGGGAACAATCAAGGCTGGTTGTGAAGATACATCATTAAAATGACTGTAAAGAGATTCAATTTCAAATAGCAAACAGCATTTTGAAGTATGTAAAAATATCTAATCTAAAATTAAACCAACCTCCTTAAAACAACTAGTTGAAATGCATCTAATGCCAACCCCCCCCCCAACCTATGCTAGTATACTTTGTGGTTGTTGCGAAGGGAGCCAAACATTTTTTCAATTCGAAGAGCTCCTAAAATGGAGTTATGCCATTCTTGATATGTAAGAATTGCATCATTCAACCAGTGTTTAAGTAGAACTTTTTTGGCTATGGCTGAGACTACTGAAATATGTTATTTTCCTTTTCCCATGACATGATGTAAATTAAGCCCTAGGAGGCATACCTGAGGCGTAAAGTCTGTCTCCAATCCCAGAAGTGGGTCCATATGCCTTTGAATAGCCTCTGATAGTGGCTGGACCTTTTCACAATCCCAGAGATTATGTTTTAATACGCCCTTACTGCAGCTGCATCTAGTACGTGTCCGTTTCTAGCTGGCCTATTGTATGGAGCTTTATGGGTGTATAATCCTGTACACATTACAAGCAATTTTTAATTGCATAAGTCTTAGGCCATAAAATTTGATGTATTTATACAAGTTCCCTCACGTCTTAGTCCTTATAGCTGGGTTGGATAGTTCTTGGAATTCTCCAAGCCAGTATAGGCATAAGTCCCTATCTCCAGGACTGGTAAGGTGCATCAGTATTTTGTATACCAGAGAAGAGTGCCTCTGTGTGGGCAACTCCCTGAGCTCCTCCCAGTCTGAAAATGTGTCTGTGGTCCAGGGACTGGGGCCCAGGGAGTGGGCCAACATATGCTGAAGCTGCATGAACAGGAATAGAGAAACTGGGTGTGGGCAGTATTTCTCCTGAACTGCTCATGCCCTGGGGAATCAGTCTATTATGCTCTAATGGGGCTGGCTGTATAGCCTAGAGGTTAGAGTAATGAGCTGTAAATGAGCTTGGTACATCCATCAGAACTGGGTTTGATTCCCTCAACCTCCACTTGCATACTGTGTGACTCTGAGCAAGTCACTTAACCACCCCAGTGCTCCTAGGTCACCCCTGAAAACAGGCACTTGTGCCCAGTGGGCCTTACCCAGTTACCAAAAGAATGAAATAAAACATATCACTCAATTTACCTATGTTTGCTTGACGAAGAACATTTGGTGGAATCAACTGATTCTGAATGCAAAAATTAGGGTTGTATGCAATTGGTTGGTCTGGGTTCAGAACAGGTTTGGTGCCTAATAGTCTATGTAAGGAGGAATTGTAAAGCTCAAAGGGAAGGAAGGGGAGTGTGAGGAGGGTGACCTAGAAAAAGCGTCAATACTGAATGACTACTTCTGTTCAGTACTCACGTGGAGGGGGAGGGACAGGGACCACAACTAGATAGCAGAATCAACAGATGGAGACAGGTAAACACCAGTCCTTTTACAGAAGACAGAGTCCTAGAGGAACTCTCAAAGCTGAGGGTGGACACAGTGATGGGCCCAGATGATGTACATCCCAGGATATTAAAGGAAGTACAGGCAGTGCTGGTTGCACCACTAGCAGCCCTGTTTAGTGAGTCGCTCAATAAAGGGGAGGTTCCTGAGGACTGGAAGGGGGGTAAATGTAGTCCCTCTTCACAAAAGTGGTAGCAGGGAGGAGGCAGAAAACTATAGGCCAGTCAGCCTCACCTCAGTAGTGGGTAAGGTCATGGAGACGCTGCTTAAGGAAAGGATTGTGGAACACCTGGAAACCATGGGAGCACAGGATCCAAAGCAGCATGGATTCACAGCAAGAAGGTCATGTCAAGCTAACATGATTGACTTTTCTGACTGGCTGATGAAGGAGGTGGATCAGGGAGGAGCAGTGGATATTGCCTGCCTTGGTTTCTGCAAGACCTTTGACACCGTACCCCACAGAAGACTGGTGAACAAGCTAGGTAGCCTGTGGGTAGGCCACAAAGTGGAAAACTGGGTTAGAAACTGGTTGAGAGACAGGAAGCAGAGGGCGGTAGTAAATGGGATTAAATCCGAGGAAAGGAGGGTGACAAGTAGGGTGCCTCAAGGATCAGTCCTGGGACTAGTCCTTTTTAATATTATCATCAGCAACATTGTTGAAGGGCTGGAGGGGAATGTTTGCCTATTTGCAGATGATACCAAGATCTGCAATATAGTAGACAATCCAGAAGGGGTCAAAAGAATGAGGAGCGATCTGAGATAGGCTGGAAGAATGATCAAGATTGTGGCAATTAAAATTTAATGCAAAGAAGTGCAAACTCATGCACCTAGGGGGAGAAAAAACCTGTGGAGAGCTACAGGGATGGGAGGAGTGCTGACTGTCAGCAGGGAAGAAAGAGATTTAGGGATCATCATCTCAGATGACCGTAAGGTGGTCAAACAGTGCAATAAGGCTGTGGGGAGGGCCAGTGGGATGTTGGAGTACATAGGATGGGGCATCACTAGCAGAAAAAGAGAGGTGGTTATGCCCCTATACAAAATGCTGGTGAGGCTAGATCTAGAGTATGGTGTTCAGTTTTGGATGCCACATCTTTGCAAGGACATAGACAGGGTAGAGGCGGTCCAGAGAATGGTGACCAGGATGGTGCAGGGCTTACATCAGAAGGCATATGAGGACAGATTAAAAGACCTCAATATGTATTCACTGGAAGAGAGGAGGGAACAGGGGGATATGACAGAGACCTTCAAGTATCTTAAAGGCTTAAACAAAGTGCAGGTGGGTGATATCTTTCAATATAAGAGTTGCACAAGGACAAGGGAGCACAGTATGAGATTGGAGAGGGCCAGGATAAGGGGAAAAGTGAGGAAGGTTTTTCTTCATGGAAAGGGTGGTAGATGCTTGGAACAGCCTGCCCCAGGAGGTGGTGGGGGCTAACACAGTGGGGGATTAAAACATGCATGGGACAGACATAAAGGAATCCTAGATGTGGGAAAGAGAGAAGAAAGCCAATGACCAAGTAGGGTCAGCAGCCACTGATGCAAGCTGAGAATATGGGCAGACTAGGTGGGTCGAGCAGTCCTTATCAGCCATCAACTACTATGTAACTATATAGTTGTCTACTGATCAGGAGGGAGGTGCCTATAGGAACTACTTTCAGCAGTGATGGCATCTTGCTGAAGGGGATGCTTAACAGAGCCTTTATACATACTTTGGCATTATTACAAAAGTTTAGTTCCATCATCTTCCATTGTGGGAAGTAGGAGTTTTCCTCATCTTGAGTAGGATCTCTCTTCCACCATAGGAACTGACCTGCATGCATTGCCAAGTAGTACAGTCTAAAATCTAATAGTTGCAACCCCGCTGTGCCTTAAAGGGAATGAGTTTGTGGTATGCTCTCCTGTGATTTTTGTTATTCCATAGGAATGTGGACAGTGTAGATTTAAATTTAGTGGACCAACTGTTTAGGACAACTGCATCTGTCATTCCCAGCTGGTAGAGAACACATGGTAAGATATTCATCTTGATTGTATTTATTTGTGCCCACAATGTCAGAGGTAGGGCTGACCATCTCGTATGGTCCTGCATTTTTGATGTGGAAGCAGGTCTACATTTTTGGTTAGTAGTGCTATTTTATGGCTGCATGGGCAGAGCCCTGCAAGTGTTTTTGGATCACTAGGAGAGAGAGAGAGAGAGAGGACTGACAGGATACGACGACTGTGTTCTTCCCCTGAGTGCTTCAGAGTGGACATAGATCAGTGCTTCGGTCCAGGATATCTCATTTAAAGCTGTGGTCTGTTTGTGTCTGCCTTTGCCTTCATTTCCTGTTAGCCTGTCTGCACTACATCTGCACTTTTATTTCATTGCTATCTCTCTCTCTCTCTCTCTCTCTCTCTCACTGCTCTACATCTGGACTCTTATTTCATTGCTCTCTCTCTCTCTCTCTCTCTCTCTTTGCAGCCTGCCAGGCAGAGCTAAACTCATTCATGGACAGGAATTACTAATTTCTGCATGAATGACAAAATACATTTTCTCAAAGTGTGGAGTTCACTGTTTCAAAAGTGAAACTCACTCTTGACATGCTCCCTCCTTAGCAATAGAGCCAATAAGAGAATCATTCTTGTCCTCTCATTTGCATGAAGCATTTGCAACACTGTGTTATTGTAAATAAATGAATAATTTTAAACTGCTTCTTTCTTTTCAAGTCAGCCAGCTATTACTTCCCTGTCTCAAATATCAGTCTCTGGTTTATTTAACTTAGTGAAGTAGCATTAAAACAGAGAAATTAGCTAGAGCTTGGTAAATGGAGATCCAGACTGGAGATTGAGGTGCTTTCAGTTTCACATGCCTGTCTCTTTGAGCATAGTTGTTTAATTGCTCGCATTTCCACACCCCTACTGCTCTCAAGTTTACAGATCTGAGTTTTAACCCTTAATTATATGGGCAGTTTAGCTTCAGCCTTCAATGTGTCGGCATAGGTCTGTTATTTAGTTTAAACTACCTAACTCACCTCTTACTGCAAATGTTATATTACTTCACTGCAGTAATACAGACAATTTAGAACTACAGGCTGTGAGTTCTGATCATTTTTTATTATTTAGCTCAGATATTCATGAGGCATTGTTTCTTGGTTGTGATGTCTTTGGTAAAATAAATTTTACCTAAAAAGAATGGATTGAAGGAGCATAACCTATTCTGGATTTAAAATGGATTGGATTGACATAACATTTTCCAGATTTACAAAGACAAAGCGTTGCTTATAAAACGTGAGTATTGTCATCATCCCTCTAGATCAAGAGCAAAATAAAGGTTACCTTCTGGAATGATGTTGCGAATCTTTAAAAATGTTACTGTCACTAGGGCAGAACCAATGAGATCAGGAACAGGTTGTTTCTGTAATCAGGTACCTGAAAGCTAACATTGTCCTGTGGTGGTGCATAGAGCCAAGAGCTGTGGTGTTATTCAGATTCTTCCACAGCCTCTGACAGTCACTCGACTTCCCTGTGCTTCACTCATTCCCCCAACTTCACCTGTAAAACAGGGTTACAGCAGTTTCAGGACTGAAATTGAGACCCTTCTCCACTGGGCTGCCTTGATAGGCAGCTTAGCCAGAGTTGTCTCCACCCCCCCCCGGTGAATGCAGTGTACTGAAAGATAAATGCTAGAACAAAGAACATTCCTATAACCAAATGTGCATGAAGATGCAGTGGTGGTTGCAAATGTATCCAAGAAAAGTGTTCTTTCTTTTATATTTCAGTACACTAGGGCTCTGTTGGAACAATACCACAACTGTTCTACTCAAACCTGGTGGAAGCAAAAACAAGCTGTAGAAAGTTTTTTGTTTTTTTGTTAGAGGAAAATAAATACTTAAATGTGCTAAATGTGCTTTCAGTAAGACACTAGTACTGTAGCAAGTAGATATGGGGTTTGATTCCAACCCAGACAATGACAGCCACTTGACTTCCTTGTGATTCATTTACTCCCAGCTGTAAAATTGCTTTGAAGCAGATCCTGCACTGAAAATGAGATGCTTCTCAATTGGGTTTTATTGGCAGGCAGCTCAGCTGGTGCTGCTGAGTACCCCCTTGGTGACATACTGTACCTGCACAGAAGCACCTCCTCCATACCATCTCATTCACTCCATGCAGAGGGGGGAAAGGATATTGAGACCTGTTCATATGATTCCATGCTGCATGTCTGCATAAATCTTGTTCAAACCCACCTGATGACTGCACTAGCACAGCTGCCTGAACTTAGGCCTGCTTTCCAGAGTCTAGGGACTGCTGAGATCTTACAATTATTTTTTATTCTTTGCTAACTGGGTAAGACCCACTGGACACAAGGTTCAATTACAGGAGTGACCAGGAAGCACAGGGAGGTTAAGTGACTTGCTCAGGGTCACACAGTATGCAAGTGGAGGTTGTGGGTATCAAACCCTGATCTGATGAATGTACCAAGCTCATTCATAACTCATTGCTGGAAGCTCCAGGCTATTCTGCAGATACTGCACTTAAAATGAGATGCTTCTTGGTTTACTGTTAAGACAATCAGATATTTCAGATTAATTCAGCAAAGTGAGGGGCCACACAAGGAAAAACCTTAGATACACAACCCTTAAAAAAAATTTGATTCCATACTCCTGCAGCTCACGGGATAGAACTGGCACTAGAAAGGCTGCTTTGAGAGTCAAATGAATACTCAAATGTGATAAAACTTCCTTTGATGAGGTGCTAGTATTATATCTAGGAGGTACGCTGTTCGAATCCCACCACAGCCACTAACAGTCACTTGACTTCCCAAGTGCTCCACTCATCCCCAGTTGCAGAACTGGGTCAAAGCAGATCTCACACTGAAAATGAGACACTTCTTAAATAGGCTGTTTCAACAGGCAGCTTAGCCAGTGCTGCAAGCTGCCTCCCCCCCCCCCCGGCGAGAGACACACGTGTCAGTGTACTGAAAGACAAACGCTAGCATTTTGTCAATAGTTTATTGGCTACAGTTTCTATTTCCTGATAACCAAACTTACATGGAAATGCAGTGATGGTTCCAAATGTATCAAAGAAACCAGCAACAAACTGCATTGTTTTTTTTCATAATTATTTCAGTACAGTGGGGTTCTGCTGAAACAATAGCACAATGTTTCTACTCAGACCTGGTGTAAACAAGACATTCATGAATTACAGACTGTAGGAAGGTTGTTCACTTAAAATACAAAAATAGGCTAAAACTACCTTTCATAAAGTGATAATATTGAACCTAGGAGGTATGGGGCCCAATTCACAAAGGTGGACGTAAGGCTTGCGTCATGCCTGCATCCACCCCAGTGCTGCACCGACCACTTCAGCGCACCATGCACCCAATTCACGAAGGTCACACACGTTTGTGACACTTCACCCCATTTACAGTAGCTTGCGCCAGGCATGTGGCGCAAACCCCGTAATAAGGGGGGGCAGCAGTAGACCAGCGAAAAGTTGGTCTAACATCGGGTCGGGGGTGCACCAGCTGTGAATCCAGACTTTCAGCCGGGGACCACCACAAGCCCCATGTGCCCTGTGTTTGGGGCACAGGGGCCTTTCGTCGGTCCAAACGTTTTGTGAATCGGGCCCATGGTGATTGTATACTAACACAACCAATGACAATCACTTGATTTCTCTGTACTTCACTCACCCTCAGCTGTAAAACTGGATCAAAGCAGATCCCACACTGAACAAGTTCTGGCCAGAGTCAACACAACTGCATCAGCACTATAAGGGACCAACACAAAAAGTGTATGGCTGTAACTGAGTGATGAAAGGGAAAAGGGGATAGGAGATCTGCCAGAGACTGGAATGAGTAAGTGCAATTGCCATTTCAGGGGCAAGATCTGTTGTTTGTGAAGGAGCCCTCTGGAAGGAAAAAAAATGGAAAAACCATCACTCAGTTACATTCACGCGATTTGTCTTGGTGCCTTATAGTGCTACTGCAGCTGTGTTGGCTCAGACCAGAACATGTTATTTTTAGTGATAGTTATAACCAGGTACTTAAGTCCATCTGAAGACTGGGTGCCTCCCCACTGCATTATTTGTTCCATGGCGGTGAGATGGTTTAAGGGCATTAGGTTCATTTTAGAGAGGTTGAGCTTATAACCAGAAATTTGCCCAAATTTGGTTAGTATATTTAGGGTGGCAGGAATGGAGGCTTCTGGATCTTCCAAGTGCAGGAGAACATTGTCTGCATATGTGGAGAGCTTGTATCTACTGCCTCCTACTTATATCCCATTTATGTTCTCCTGCTCAGGGGTTGCCTATTTAATGGTTCCAAAGAAACATTAAATAAATACAGGAAGAATGGTAGCCTTGGCAAGTGCCTTTTTGAAAGGCAAAGGAGTTAGAGTGAACCCCGTTACAGAGAATTCTGACAGAGGGTTTTGAGTCTAACAATTTTATCCAGTCTATGAAGTTCAAGGGGAAACTGAATTCTGCAAGAGTGAAATATAGATATGGCCAGGATATGCATTCAAAGGCTTTTTCTGCATCCAGGGACATTAGAAACGCTGGATGCTGAGACTCCCTGAATGGAGCAAGTAAGTGACGTAATTTGCGAAGGTGGTCTGCAAATAACCTGCCCTGCATGAACCCCACCTGTTCTGGGTTTATTAATGATAGCCAGAACTTGTTGATTTGGTTGGCTAGTATCTTTGCTAGAATTTTGATAGCTATATTTAGAAGTTAGATAACCTTATAGCTCACCATCATCTCAGAGTCTCTGTCAGGTTTAGGGAGAAGAGTGATAACTGCCTCTTGTAGGTTGGGGTCAAGTGTACCCCTTTCCTTAGAGAAGTTGAAGTGTTGAGTCAAGGAGCTGTGACCACCTCAATCAATGCCTTATTTATTTATCTATTATTTTATTTATTTATTAAAGTCTCGGATAACAATCTATGAGCGCATAGCTCATTTGCATAGGTTCCACGTCATGGTACATAAGACAAATGGCATACATGAGTATACATATGAAAGGCATAAGTAGGCCAACATTGGTAGCAAGGACATTACAAGTTTTACATATAGGTGATTAGGTAGCATACATAGAGCTGTGCATTTTGACAAGAGATGATCGAAGATTATACACATTGGTGGAGAAGACATCTGGTCCTGGGGCTTTATCTAGGGGTAGGCTATTAATGGCTTGCTTAACTTCCCACACCAAGATGTTTTCCCCTTAGCCCTTCTGCCTGTACAGAGTCCAACTTGGAGAGATGTGCTTCAGTTAGGAACTTTTGTATTTTCTGTTCTGCTAGTGGTGGATCTGCCTTGTGTAGTGTTTCCTAAAAATCCTTGAAGGCTGAAGCAATTTCCCTAGAGTGGGTAAGGGATCAGTACAACTTCCTGACATGACTCTGCACGTCATAAATTTTCCCGATTGCATTTTCCCGTCATGGTTGATTGACCAACAAAAGACCGACATCTAACCAGCCTGAAGAATTCAGCTAGATTCAGCTACGCGGAGGTGAATGCAGGTAAGTTCAGCAGCTTGTACTGGTGGCATCGGGGGGGGGTGCACACTGACAATGCAAGTCAAAATGTTGGTCGGAGGTGAAGGCAGGCAGTTCGGCAGCAGATGCAGATGCAGCAGCAATGAATATAATAATGTACAATACGATTCAAGGGCTTAAGTATATATAGCAAGAAAAAATGAAAACACAACTCTGGAGAGAGAAAATCAGAGAAACAGGTTAGTTCAGCAGCATTTCTGCTGAATTCCTATTGGTTTCTTCGGCACTTTCACTCCAACCCCACTGCACCCCGAGTTGAGTGTGTGTTTTTTAAGCTAGCCAAGGCGTTCCCAGTCAGTACAATGAACTGGATGTTAGCTCATTAAGTCCAAAAATCCTGTACGAGCTTTTAAAAAACTTAGATTTATTAAGTTCCACTTGCAGTTTTTATGCCTGGACTTTTTCAAAGTTCTCATCTTTTAAATAGAAGATGCATTGTCACACACTTACAGATTTGCGGACTGTTAAGACAAGTCAATTCTCAATGAATACAATGATGTCCAATAAGGTTCAAGGGCTTAAGTATATATAGGAAGACAATAGTATTATCAAAATAAGGAACTGGATTGAAGGGTTCATCAAAAGAGATAGGAACACAACCAGCACCAATCATTTAAAGAATTTGAATCCACCAGATAAAATCTTGAAAAGTCGACAGGAAAACTGGTGTCTACAGATGCAGCAAAAAAAGCCTATGATACGAAACTAATTATGAGTGGGGTATACCACAACATTTCTGAACACTGGGTGATTTTTGCTTTCATAATTATGAATCTTGCACCCCTCTATGAGAAAACGACATACCATTATCACGAGCTCTTTCACCTCAGATCACTGCAGCTCCCTGAAGCTTCAAATTTGGATGTTTTGTAATATAAATTGCTTTTGTATGCATCAGTATATTCTGCTATTTAAGCTTAAATTTTGCTAATAGGCTCTTTTTCTCATTCTTCCCTACTGTTAATTAAAGCTCCTGTCACTGGTGGGGGGGGGGCATACTGACAGCAGATGAGCTGTCACTTTAATTGTGTTGTGCTGTAAAGTGCCGCAGGTAAATGCAGGTAATTTAAGAAGCTGGTACTGGTGGTGGGGTGGGGATGGGGGTGGCGTACTGACAGCGCAAGTCAGAATGTCGGTCAGAGGTGAAGGCAGGCAATTTCGGATGTGGGAGTATGTACTTTTGTATAATAGGAAAAGGATTTGAGCATTAAGAAGAAGTGATGTTTATTTTTTATGTATTTATTGTTAGTTCAACACTGTGGGCCTAAGGTAATTTCGGCAGCTGTTACTAGTGGACTGACAGTACAGGTAGCTCCGTGCAGTCAGGAATGTAATCATCGGTATATTGTACTGAACAGGATAACTGTTGTTGGGAACTAGGAGTCGGGAAGATGTGTGTCAGTGAAATCAATGTCAGGCAATCATACCAGACCCGTTGGTAATGAGTGCTCTCTGGGGCAGAAGGTGGATGGTACAAACTGTTTTACTCATTTCATGTTGTCTCAGTCTGAGAGCATGTCGCCTCCCAGCCTTTTCCCTCTCACCTATAGATTTAGTCTTTGTCCTGAAAATTGCGAATTTTGGCTGTTCTCTTCAGAGTTCCACACATTTAGCCTTGGCTGTTTTCAATTTGAGCCAGTCATCAGTTGAAAAAGTACCTGAGATTCTTTTTCCCCTTTGTCCAATCTCCATTAAAAGTTGCTCACACTCTGCCTCCCTCTTTCTTTTCCTTGTGGCTGTGAGGCACATAAGCTCTCCTTGTAATGTGCACTTCTAAGCCCCCCACAAATGCTCTTGGCTAGGCACTGAGTTAGCATTGTTAACAAAATATTGTTCAGTGCAGTTCTTAATGAATTTAAGTGTTTTGGGGTGTTTCAACAGTGTGTTATTTATTCTCCACCTTCTGTCTTTGTCAGCCTGATCCAGGAACCAAATGGATAGTTTGACAGGTGACAGAGCTGAGATAACTCTAGCAAGGATTTCATATTGCATTGTGATGGTTAATAAGCCAGGGGTGTGGAGGGGTTGTGGGATAACAGATGGACCAGACACCGAACTTCAGGTTCAACACAATCTCTGTGTAATGTTTATTCAAAATACAAGAAATAACCTTCTGCAATGGCATATTTCTTCTTCAGTACATCAGTTTGCAGCAACAGACTATGAATGTCCTTTCTCTGCACTTAACCAGCACCTACTGACACTGATCTCTGATCCCATTCACTAGTTGAGATGTAGCGACCACCCCTATGCAAACCCCATTTGCTTGTGTAGTGGGGGCTCAAAAAAAAAAAAAAAAAAACAAGCTATAAACAAAGAACCTCAATGCAGAATCACTGAAAGAAGGGTTACCCTGAAGGGCATTGGCAATAAATCAAGTTTTGAAGAAATACAACATCATACATACTTCCATAATGCAATGCATCATGGGATATATGCAAATCATCATGACATTTAGACTTTTTCAGTTTACATCAATTTCCATGCATTTTAAACAGCACAACTAGCTTAATTTCTATAATAGACACCTAGTACCTTTTACCATTATCAAAACACCAAGTGCTATGGTATTTTAAACATTTACAGGTTTCATAAACATAAGGTATATACATTAAGGTATTTTATAACATAGTGCTATTACATACTAAAGTCAACAACAATAAACACAATGGCCCAGATATTCAAACTGTGCCCAAAAAGTGCGCACTAGCAGGAGCAAGCACAAGTCCATTGCGCCCATGTGCAAGAGGCGTGATATTCAAAAACTGAGCTGGCCAAACTGCGCCTACAGCCGACGACTGAATATCGCACCACCTGCGCCATAGCGCAACTAGGAAGGGGAAGCTGAGCAAATCAGATGCACCATAGCGCAACAAGGGATGTGCAGCTGAGCAGTCCAGAGGCGCCATAGCACAACCAGGGACGCCCCCCAGCAGCAGGGTGGCAATGCAACTGCACAACCAGGGAGGTAGGGGCCATCCACCCATGCCACAGATGGGCACAGGAACACACAGCAGAACAGACATCATCCCCCCACACCTCATGCACTGCACAACTGGGGAAGGGCTGGAATAACCACTGGCCCATGGAGACCAGCAACCAACCCACAGCTGGGCCATGGTCCCCATCACACCCCACAGCAAGCTGTGACTGGCACACAAGGAGGGCTGACCACCCCGTGCCACACCATCCCCCCAATGCAGAGCACACCCTGCACCATGACCCCTAGACACCCTGCCCAGGAGCAGCGTTCACCACTGCAGGAAACCCCATGCATGCCACCACCCCCACCGTGACACTGCAACCCTGTGCACACAGAACCATGCAAGGCAGCCCCACCACGAGCACCCATCAGGGGGTGGCAGCACACAGCGATGCAACAACGGCATACACAGTGCCACCATGCACAGCCCCCCCGAGGTATTGCTGAGAGACCAACCATGTGTCGGCACACGAGGTACCCCACACGGGACAGGGCATGCCCCGGACCCCACCACCAGTGGTACAGCACCCTGCACACTCTCCCAATGACACACCCCGACCCAGCACTGGCCACAACATCCAGCACAGACACCCACAGTGGTGCATGGAAGCATGCACCACACCGGATGCCACACAGTGCATGAACAAACACCCACCCATACCCAAGGACACAACAACACAAGGACACAGTGGTGGGGCAACCAAGCCCCCAGCGTGGGCCCATGTAAACTGTGTACACACAACCCGCAGTCCTCCATGGCACTGGAGTGCCAGCCACCCTGAGCATGCACTGTGGACCTGTACACCACCAGCATTTTCCCGGAGCACAAGTCACAGACAGTGGTGCACATCCCCTGCAACACACACAAGCCACAGCATGGAGGTGGGTCAACAACTGTGGAGGCCACAGTGTCACCCGAGGCAGACATGCACCACACCAGTGACAGGAGGCAACCCAGCATTGTGACAGGTACAGTGGCTGCCCTGCATGGACAGCCACCACTGACATGCCGGCAGACCATGCAGGTCACAGACATGCATGAGTGTCAGCTGCACAGGCCATGGACGGGCTGACAGGGGTGCCATGGACACAGAGCACGCACCATGGACCACTGCACACAGTCATCCAGTGCACAGGGTACAACACACACCACAGACACTAACTGATAGCTACCCCCCACACCATAGTCACCTCCACACAGACACACACACATACCCATGACTGCACCACCCCGACGCCATGCACACCACTGCAGCTGAGCACCTATAGCCCGCTGCAAATCAGAGACCACCACAGTATTTATATCAAAATATCTGTATTAAAACAACATATAAAAGGTAACTATGTACAATAATATATAGAAGGTGGGGGGAGGGCCACAAACAAGGTGGGGTGGGTAAGGGGCAGGGGTGGACAAATGGGACAGGAAAGGAGGGGTGTGAGGGTGGGTCCAGGGGGGTAGGGGATATCAGGGGCAGAGGGACTTTTAACTGTAGCCCCGCTCCCCGCTCTGGCTTCTCCGCTGCCTGTGCCTCCTGAGGACCCCAGTCTCGTCTATCCGGCGAAGGATATCCAGGGACGCCCTCACCACCTGCAGTATCTCTCACAGTGCCTCCCGGATGTCGTTGAGCTGGCAGATACCTAGGACAAGGGAGCACAGTCAATAGGTGTGAATGCACTGCCCCATACAGCCCACCCACTGTGCATGGCATACGGCCGTGGGACATACCTCTGTGATGGTGTGTGACCACCCACATTGATCACGTCCACATGACCTGCCCACCCAGGCACATACAGCCATGCGGAACGCTATGCACACTCACCGGCCAAGTCAAGCACAGCAGCACCATGGCCGTTTAGTGACATGGCTATGTGGTGCAAAGGCAGTAGCACAGCCATGTACCTGGTGTATGCATGGACCACCATCGACGCACTCCCAGACATGCATTGCCACTGGACAGTGCTGACTGTAACAAGTTGCATGCATGGCAGTGGTGTCGATGGATGGTGGCCATGCCCCGCTGCCCACCCTGTTACACAGCATGCAATAGTAATCATGGAGGTATGGCACTCACCATCATCAGGCCAGTTCCTTGGGCGCTGTGGACCCTCGCCTCACCTGGCCTCCCTCTCCTCTGCATTGTGCCGCAGCTCACGGGCCAGGCGCTGCTCCTCCAGGCCTGTGGTGCAAACATGGAGAGAGGAACATCAGTACAATCCCATAGCAAAGCCCCCCTGCCCCCAGGTGTGTGCCCTTCCACCCAGCCAGACCCAGCCACACCACACCCTGATAACACCACCACAGCCAACACCGGACAGTCCCTCCCCCATGTGCTGGACACATACAACCGTGATACCCATATGGGAGATAAAAGTGTGTTGACGTAACACCTACCTGGCCGTGGCACCGTGCCCCTCCTGGCACGTCCCCGCAGGTGGGCTAGCAGCTCCGTCTCCCTCCGCCACAGGTCCCCATACCTATGGTGGCACTGCTCAGCAGTTCTCCCCCATCCAGTGGCCTCCTCCAGTGCAGTGGCCACCTCCTCCCACACCTGGCTCCTGGACCTGTCCAGGGGTGTCTCCCCAAACAGTGGTCCATGGTGTGGCTCCACTATGGCCACTAGGTTGGCCAGTTCCACCTGCATCCATTGAGCAGCCCTCCTGCACGCCATTCTCTCAGCTCGGTCTGCAAATGTGGCGCTATGCAGTGCAGCTCCCCATGTGCAGATGCTGCGCGGTACAGCGCTGCCATTCCCTATCACGCTGTCACTGAACAGCGCGATAGTGGTGCACCCATGCCTGATGCATGGCGCCTAGGGGGCAAAGGTCGGGCACGGGGTCAAGGGTCTCTGGCGCACAGACACGCACAGCGCCATTGGAACCCAATGCATGTAGCGCGATTGGCTGCCTGTGTGCTACCTCCAGTAGTGATTTACTGCGCTGTTGCCCCAGTGCGCCTATGATGGCCCAGTGCCACAGCGCCATGTAGGTGAACATCACTATAGCGCCACTGGCACAATGGTGGCCGTGCCCTGCATTGCTTCCCACACACAGCACATCAGCAGCGCGGCAGACGCCTGCATCAGCAACCTGGGCATGTGCAGTGAGGTGTGTACTACGCATGTCACAGAACTGCGCCCTTGGCTCAGCACGTTCAACACAATTGCGCAAAGCGCAACAGCGCGATATTCAGTCATCATATGGAAAACAGCTAATCAGCCATGCAATGGTGCAGCACTGCAATTTGCATCCACTTAAAGTTGCGCCTCGCCTCATTTGCATGGGTTGCGCTATAAAAGTGCGACATTGGGCTGCAGTGGCCATAGTCAGTTACTGCAGTCTATTGGTGAGTTGCATGCTGTTTGGGAGTGTGGACTGTGGATTTAGGGACATGCATGGGACTGCATAGTCACAGGTAACAACTGCCATTCTTACAGGCTAAACAAGCATTTGTCAATGCCGAATGTTTGCTTGCTGGCACTGGCATTGGTAGTGTAGAAGTTACAGAGCTGCATAATAGGAATGGCAGCGACGTATTGAACTGAAGCCAACCCCACCACCACCCTGCAGAGAGTGGCAGGCATTGGGGTGTGCCTTTGGGTCATCAGGCATAACGACCACGCCATTTCACCACACCTACCCTGCAGACACTGACAAGTGTCACGGTGTGCCTTAGGGTCTTTGGCCCTTATGCGCACCCCATTTCATTAGGAAATATGGTGAGATGGGTGCGATATAGGAGAATGGGGTGAAGTTTGGGGCCAAAGAGTGCAAGGCATACCTCGATGCCTCTCACTGACTGCAGGGTGTGGAATAGTATGAGCATGACAGGCAAGAATCCCAAGTCACAACCCTGATGCCTGTCATACTCTACAGGGTGGGGCGTTATGGTCGGAAACCCTAACGCCTCAGGCATTCGTTGGTATTTTCACTCCAAATTTTCAACATGGTTTTTTGTGACCTCCACCTCATGAACAGTGGCAATATCAGTTTGTTAGCTGAAAACTGCTTTGCTGACAGCGACTATGGCATTTGGCACCACAGGTGCAAAACACATTCGAACAGGATGTGAAAATGACAGCGGTACTGTTCATGGGGAGGTGTAAAATGGCAATGTTGAAAATCTGCGTGAAAATCTTAAAAAACTGGTGAAGTCACACGCGGCTATAGAAACTGTGCAACGACACACCGTATGTAACTAGTTTGGGGATTTTTACAGTAGATTGTTAACACAGGCATTTTGGGACCTCCGATCATGAACAGTGTCAGTGTGATTTTCTTTATCTGTCCCGAACAATGATTTCCCACAGCGACCACACATCTCTGCACTGAAAGTGTGAAAACACATTTCAGCCATGTTGTGGAAAATTACAGCTGTACTGTTCATAAGGAGGTGTGGAAAAATGCCACTGGTGAAAATCTGGACTGAAAATATTACAAATTCATGAACCTAAGAGGATGCGTGGAAACTGCGCAATGCTCACTCGTAACACAGTCGTTTTATGGAGTTTTGTCACCAAATTTTCAACATAGCCATTTTAAGACCTCTGCTCATGACCAGTGTCACTGTGATTTTCTTAATCTGTCCCAAACATTGTTTTCGCAAACCGACTGTACCATTGTGCGTTACATGTGCGGAAACACATTTTGGGCGAGATGTGAAAAATGGTAGCTGCACTGCTCATAAGGAAGTGCAGTAAAATGGCACTGTTGAAAATCTGTGTGCAAACATTACAAATTCGCAAACTGCAGCGTAGGGAACTGCGTAACGCAGGCGCCCTAAAACAGTCATTTTGGGAATTTTTCACCAAATTTTCAACATAGCCATTTTAACACCTCTGCTCATGACCAGTGTCACTGTGATTTTCTTAACGTGTCCCATACATTGATTTCGCACACGACCGACGCCATTGTAGCGCTACATGGGCAGAAACACATTGTGGGCGAGATGTGAAAAATGAAAACTGTACTGCTCGACAAGAGGTGTGGTAAAATGGCAATGTTGAAAATCTGAGTGAAAATATTGAAATTTCATAAACTTGCGAAGCGAGAACTGCAGAACGCACCGTCAAAACAGTCATTTTAGGAAATTTTCACCAAATTTTCAACATAGCCATTTAAGACCTCTGCTCATGGAAGAGTGTCACTGTGATTTTCTTAATGTGTCCCATACATTGATTTTGCACACCCGACTCGCCATTGTGCGCCTATATTGCCGGAAACACATTTTGGATGAGATGTGAAAAATGACAGCTGTACTGCTCATAAGAAGGTGTGGTAAAATGGCAATGTTGAAAATCTGGAGTGAAAATATTGAAAATTTGCGAACTTAGGAGCGTGCGTAGGAACTGCGCAACGCACGCTCGTAAAACAGTCATTTTTAGGAATTTTTCCACCAAATTTTCAAAATAGGCTTTTTGAGAGCCCCCCTTATGAACATTGGCAGTGTCGTTTTGTTAATCATTCCGGAAAGGTGATTTCACACAGTGGCTGCGAAATCGCCCTTCGGTCCCGAGTAACGCCATGACAGTGCAAGAATTCATGAGGAGGGGTCCCAAAAACCCCATGTTGAAAATTTGGTGCAAAATTTCCAAAAAATGCCTGGGATATGCAACAAAGTTGAAAAACCCCTATCTATCCCATTATACAGCTTACCGGCATTTCCTCAGTTCGCGGTCGGCTTTGAAGAGTGCAGACGTGTTCCCAGTCCACCGAAGATCGTCGCGCCGGACTCCGGAGGTAAGTATGGGGTGAGGGGGGGGCGTGGGGAGGCAGGTGCGCAGGGTGGGCGCCGGGTGGGTGCAGACTCTGCGTGGGGACCGCTTTTTGCTTTTCAAGTTGTTTTTTTAAAAGACGATGCGGGACTTACAAGCTCAAATGGGCAGACTAGGTGGGCCATAGGCCCTTATCTGCCGACACTGTCTATGCATCTATGTATCTATGTATCTATGACGTTTGCCAGGCTGGGGTGGGGTGGGCTCCCAGCTTGGCAGAAGGACGGCTGGGGGGGGCGTGGAGCTGACAGGGGATTGGGCACCCCCGTCGGCCATAGCATCTGTTGCCACGCTGGGGTGGGCTCCCAGCGTGGCACCCTGTACTGGGGGGGGACAGTGAAGCCGACGGGGATTGGGCACCCCTCGGCAACAGCATGGGGGGGTGGGGGAGAGACAGTGGAGCCGACAGGGGATTGGGCACCCCCGTCAGCCATTACATCATTTTGCCACACTGGGGTGGGCTCCCAGCATGGCACCTGGATGCTTTGGGGGGGGCCTGGAGCCGACGGGGGATTGGGCACCCCACGTCGGCCGTACAGTGTGGGGGAGAGGCGCATGAGCACGCAGTGTGCGTGCGTGTTTGCCTGTGTGTGTGTGAGGAGGGGGAGAGCTCTGCTCACTCAAGCGGAGCTCTCCCTTTCAACTGTATGCCACTGCATTTTTCAGCTGTCATAGACAGCTGGAGCAGTGATTGGCGCTCTGCGACCGCACCTGCAAATATACTGACTGAATTGGAAGAGGCTGACACACCTCTGGAAAACTCGTATGATGGCACTATGTTTCTTGCACATGCGTGCAAGCAAACATAAAAATGACTGAGCAAGTTGTGGGAGAGGAGGAACACAGTGGTGGGAGGAGGAGGAGGCCTAATTTTACCAAGGCCGAGACCGAAGCCCTGTTTGAGGCCTACCTGGATCAGGAGCCACTTCTCAGCGGACAGCAGGGAACACCTTAAGCCCGTGCTGCTGCATGGGAGGAGGTGGCACATGCTGTGAACCTGCATGACAGCCACCAGCGCTCCATGCAGGAGTGCAAGAAGAAGATGGGCACGGACAGGAGGAGGATAAAGGAGAAGGTGGCTGCCATCAGGGCAGCATGAGCTGCGACAGATGGGGGACAGCCGGAGGTGGTACACCTGACCCCACAGGAGGAGAGGATTGCTGGAAGCATGCAGCGTTGTGCCATTGAGGGTGTTCCGGGTGGTGGCTTCCAGACAGGTGGTGGCCCATCACTGCATGGTAAGTCATGGTCTGTCTATGGGGGGGGGCAGGGTAGGTCACATGCAGTAACGCGACTTTGCTTTCCCTTACAGATCCTGAGCATCTGCATGGGTCAGCAGTGGTGGACCTGTCCACTGAGGCCAGTCAGCTGGAGATGGAGGAGGGCCCATCCACCTCCACAGGTATACGTGGCTCAGTGCGACAGTGGGCCTGCCTGGCTGTCCACACTGATGTTGTTGTAACAGGTGCAGAGGAAGCCCTGCCCGTGTCCCAGCTTGACAGCATCCACGGATGCCAGCATGCTGTGACTCGGGCTGGTGCCGAGTCCGTCACCGATGATCATGTCGCTAACGGCATGGGCAGTGACACATGTGTGCCACAAGATGGCCACACATCAGGTAACATCGCGGCCATGGCTGTGGGTGGTGCTGCCATGGAGGCCTTCATGTCAGCACAGTCCCAGCCTGTGCCTGTCAGCGCCAGTGGGGCAGCACTGATGTTTGTTCCGGACAGTGGGACTGTTGCGTCCACTGCGGCGGCACCACTGAGCCCTGGGGAGCGGCAGCCGGAGGGGCAGCATCAGCAGTTGGCCAATGGGCTTGGGGGTACAGGGTCCAGCGGCAGCATCTGTGCACCACCTGTGCAAATGCCTAGACCGGGTCCTGGCGCGCAGCGCCCACCCTCAAGGGGTGCTGAGCATCAGGGCCGCACACACCCTGAGGGACAGGATGCCGAGGAGGCAGTTGACGTCTTGAACGAGCACACCCACCTACTGCAAGCATCAGTCCAGCAGCAGATGCAGCTTGCGACGTCGGTGGATGCACTGCATGTGGCTCTGGAGTGGGCAGAGGAACGTCGCAGCAGAGACACCGCTCTGATCCTGGCAGGGATGGACTGGTTGTGGGAGGATGTGACCGCTGCCATTGACAGACATGCACAGGCATTCACTGCTGTCATGGCCACAATGGGCACACAGTCATGTGCCCATGCATCGCGGACACCATGCAGTGCACTGTCCACCCCCCATTCCCGGCGTCGTGCGACACCCTCCCTGTCGACACGGTTCAGCTGTGGGTATCCCGGCACACCTGGCACAGGCATGTTCGGTGCTGCAGTCCCCTCTGCGAGCACGGGTCATGTTACACAGTGGAACCCCTGGGGGACCATCGGTGCCACCCCATGAGGCCAGTGGTCAGTCTGTCAGTGCTGGTGGGTCTGGCGGGGCCGCCCACACGTTCGTGGTGGCCGGGGCACTGTGTTGCGTGACTGACCTGTCTCCCAACGCGGCTACTGTCTGGTGCTGCCCTGTGTGCATTGTGTCTTTCAGTGGGCAGTGCATGGGTGGGTACCCAGCCCTGCACGCAGACACACAGTCCATCTGTACACATTCCCGACTGCTGTCTGCAGTTGCATGTGCATGATGATGCCTGCATTACGCTGTACACCAATGTGCAATGGTGCTCAGCATCTGACACATGCACATGGACAGGCAGTGGGCGTGGTGGTCTGTGGACATGTGTGTGGCTAGGGGTGGCGTTCTGGGTCGGTGTGCCTCCTACCCTTTGTGCAAGTTTGGTGCATTGTGTGTGTGTGTGTGCATGTGTGTGTGTCCATCCACATGGCATGTTAGACTTCACCCATCCCTGGTTGTGTGTGTGGTTCCATGCCCTGCCACTTCCCTTGATGGCATGCACCCCTGGTGTGTGTCCATGCGTGTTTGTGGGTTGTGCCTTAGCCACTGGTGGTTGCACATGGCCCCATGACTTACCTGGGTTGGCTGAAGTGCTCCTCCGTGGTGGTGTCCCGGTGCAGCTGTGCTAGCTGGAGCAGTCGGGGGTCCCGTCGCCCAAGGGGGGACTGCCCATCACCATCATCACCGGCATCCTCATTGTCCCCATCACTGTCACCCTCTTCGACCTGTACGGCTATCCCACATTTGTTGGCCATGTTGTGCAAGATGCAACAGGCCAGGAATAGCCCACGGGCCTTTGAGGGGTTGTAATGTAGGGCACTGCCGGAGGTGTCCAGGCAATGGAAATGTGCCTTCAGCATCTTGAACACCCGCTCGATGACATTAAGTGTGGTGGCGTGTGCCTCATTGTAGCATTGCTGCGATGGGGGGTCACGGGCCGCCGGTAGGGTGTGAGCAGCCAGGGACGGAGTGGGTATCCACTGTCACCTGTGTGTAGAGGGTGGAGGTTAGTTTGGTGATCAGCATCACCCTGCCCCGGGCCATGTAGGCCACTACCCATGTCACCTCTGACCATGCCCCCCCAGGCCCTATGATTGTCCATGTGGTTTGCATACTCACCCACTAGGTGTCCAGTGGGGATATCCCCACTCTCGAATCTGTGGCACAGTGCCGACTGGTGCTAGATGAAGGCATCGTGTGCTCCCCCAGGGTGCGTGGCACAGACATTGATTATGTGCCCCCTGGCATCGCACACCACCTGGCAGTTGATGCTGGCATAGCCCTTGTGATTGATGTATGCGGCCCCCTCGGGGCCAGGTGGTGTCTGGATGGCCACATGGGTGCAGTCTATTGCCCCTAGCATGCCAGGCATATGTGCTACCCTGTGGAACTCCTGTATGTTTGCTGTGCGCTCCGCCGGTGTGCTGGGGAAATGGATGTACTCCGCAGCATGTGGCAGCAGTGTGCTGAGGAATTGGGTGAGGTGGCTTGACGTGACCGACTGGGTTATGCCTGTGGTGTCCCCAGTTGGTCTCTGGAAGGTACCCATGGCAAGCAAGCACATGCAAGCTGTCACTTTGGTCTCCACTGACAGGGCATGGCTCCGTCGTGTGGGTGCCTGCATCACATCACTGCACAGCTCACAGAGCCACCTCAGAATTGCCCGATTCAGGCGGTACCGGCCCACAATCTCGGTATCACTATACAGCTCGAAGCTGGTGTGGGCTCAGTACTGCCTGTTGGGGGCATACCCCCGACGGGCCCTTCCACGGCCACTCCCCCCTGCTGCCTGCCTTCTCACCCCCTCTCATAAAGGCCTCCGTCTGGAAGGTGGCACTGGCCATGTCCCTGGCTTGTGTTCACCCCCAGCAGCTGTTACTGTATTCCCCGCTGTCCTCACTGCTACTTCCCTGCACCGGAACACCTGCCTGTGCTTGCCTCACTGCTGTGTGGTGTACCTCCCCCTTGTGCAATGTCTCCCCGCACCTTCCCCTGTGGCTATTGCTTCCAGGTGCCCTTTCCTGCCTGGCCCTATGTGTCCCTGCTGCCCAGTGTGTCCTGCTGTGTTTTGCTCTCATATGTGGCTTCCCTGTAGCGTTCTTGCACCTCTCCCTTGCTCCTTTTTATTTTGGCTCATTTCCGTTATGGTGCATCTTCTGTTTGCTCCCCTATTGCGCATGGCACAAGTTGTTGAATATCGCACTGCACTATTTATGCATGGTTCCTCCCCCTTCAGTTGCACATGCCTTCATTATCATTGTGCTGTTGCTCAGTGTGATTTGGGCGCAACTGCCTCCTGCTGAATATCGCAGAATACGGCGATTTTCAGATTGCGCAGGCGCAACCTTATAAGCATAGGCTCAACTCTTTGAATATCTGGGCCAACCTTTTACATATACTCTGAAGTCACCACAATAACCTCCCTGTACGAGGATGTGAGAGGGAAAAGGAAAATTAAAGAGGACACTATAGCATAGTCAAGAAAGGGAAGGGGGTGCCCATAGGTGGCCAACCATATGGACTAGAAATTGTGAAGGATAGATTAGGCTAAGAAATAGAACTGTTGCCACAGATTTAAGAAAAGATCGGTCCTCAAGAGTGGCAAGAGCTCCAGGTTACAAGGGGCAATGAGAAAATAGTCCAACTGTGAGAAGGTATTGTGAGCAGCCAACCACAAAGTAAAGTCTTCAGTATCTAGGTGTAGTGTCTGCCACATGTCTGTAAGATCTAATGCATATTGTAGTTCTTTATATCCCATTTGGTTAGAGGATAAATGTAGTCTCCTATCTCCCAGTCTATCAGCTGTGTTGTCCTTAACCAATGGGCAGTTTACCCAGTGTCACTAAAATTGAGAGGATTTTAGTAAAAAAGCTTGAATCCTCTTTGTTAGGCCTGTATATGGATGCTAGTATTATGTCTGTCTGGTCTAGGGTTCCTTTAATAATACTGTATCTGCCCTCAGTGTCAATTATTTGTTCAATTTGGGTGAAGGGAACGCTCCTATGTATTAGAATCGCTGTTCCTGCCCACTTGTTGTCTTTACCAGAGGCAAACACTTATCCTACCCTATTCCCTCCTCCAAAGATTGGCATTATCTGCAAGTGTGTGAGTTTCTTGTAGAAAGACTATTTTTGCACCAGTGGATTTTAGGTGCCTCAGGATCTTGTGTCACTCTTCCCTGGTTTGCCATCCCATGATATTCCAAGTTGCAAAGTCAGGTGTATTAATGGCCGCTTATAGAGTAGGGTCTAGCTGATAGCCCTCATTGGTGCCCCTATGGGGTGAGGATGTTCTTTATGTGCAACCCCACTAATTCTAGTGACATATTCATTTTATTGATTGGTATAGGCTGAACAATAAGTCTCAAACTCTGTATTCTAAGGGTTATACCAATTTGTGGTATCTTCCAAGCCATCATAATCGGTTTAGTAACAACAACAACATTAAAACATTTAGTTAACATCAAAACCTAATACAGTAACATAGTAACAAGTACTGTAATATAACAGGATTAACAGTTTAGAATTAAGGGTGACTCTGCAGAAATCGACCGTGTGCCCAACTGATATCTGTGGCAGGTGGTGTATACTCAGCAGGGTAGTTCACTTAGTGTGTGCTGAGCTTGTACGAGGTGTTCCCTGAGCTCTGCAACCTGTACTCCATTTAGTACTAAAAAAAAAGAAACAGAATATTTTTGTGGTGTTGAAGCCCTCCCCTCCATGCCGGTACCCAGTGCCAAGTTGTTTTATGACTACAGATTTGCTTGTCCCCAGCTTGTGCCCGCCATCTTGTCATACAATGACAGTTTTGGTGCTCACCCCCCCCCCCATGTTATACTTATTTTATTTATTTATTTATTGATACATATCGGATAACACCTTTGAGTCAAAGACTCTTTTACAAAGGTTCCACGTTATACATAAGAAGAGACAACAGTGTACAGAGTAACAAGTAACATAGTAGTTAAACACAGCGGTTACAGAATGGTTGCAGATGATTACGGAAAATACAAAAAATACAAAAAATAGCAGCTGGGAATAAAGGTTGCAGGTATATGCATAGCATTTCAGGGTGATGGCGCTAGCCATGCCCACAAGTTATTCATTGGCCAAGGCTGGACAGAGATGTCCATTGTCATGGTATAGGCACGCTCAGGGGTGGCAGACCAGAGTTAGACCCGTAGGCGTGGGGAGATGGGAGGTGGTAGAAAAAATGGAGGGTCAGGTTTAGGGGCAATCACATGCTGATCCTTGGGTAATAAGGTCCCTTAGTTGGTACTTGAACCGACCAAGTTTGGGTTCAGTGAGAAGGGATTTTGGGAGTGAGTTGGCAGGTTGGGGCCAGATATCGAAACGTTCTTTGGCCAGAGGTGGTTTTGCAGTAAGGTACCCTAAAGTGGGTAGTTGCTGACTGCCGTGTGAGCCGGCTGGACAGTGGGGCCTGAAGTAGTGGGGAGAGGGCTGGAGGGAGTAATCCTGAGGTGATTTTCTTTGCGAAGAGGCAGGCCTGGTACTTTAGCCTTCCGTCAAAATTGAGCCAGTTTGCTGAGGCGTAGAGGGTGAATGTATGAGTGAGTCTAGGACAGCCTGTAGCAAGTCTGCAGGCCTTATTGGGGGCCAGTCTAATCTTGTGTAGGTGGGTGGTGTTGGCCGCACCATAGATGATGATACCATAGTCAGTTAGGGATAGAATAGATGTAGAGATGGCTAGGTGGAGAGATTCAGGAGGCAGGCAGTGCTTATAGTGGTGGAGGAGTCCAATATGTACGTTGATGGCGGTGCTTAGTAATCAGATATGGTCATGGAAAGTGAGACCTGTGTCTAGGGTGATGCCAAGGTATTTGAAAGTGTTAACCTGTTCAAGGGGGTCATTTAATGAGTTCAGAATGTGCAAGGGTTGTCCTAGGTTCTTATTTTGGGGGAGTGCAAACATCATGGATTTAGTTTTTTTGTAATTTAGTACTAACCTATGCAGGCTATGCTGAATGAACCAGGATTCAGCTTCAGAGAAGGATTTCTGGAGTGCCAAGCGGAGGGCTGTGGGATCAGTGTGAGAGTTGTAGAGGACTGCATCGTCTGCATACAATAGCATTTTCCCAAAGCAGGCATTGGGCAGGGTGTTGAGGTATAGGGAGAAGAGAAGTGGGCCAAGGATAGAGCCTTGAGGGACCCCAGACCTGACTTGGTGGGGGATGACAGGGAGTGGGCAATCCAGACTGTCTGGGTTCTCTCAGACAGATAGCTGGCAAACCAGTCAATGGTCTCATGGGAGAGGCCTAACTGAGTGAGGGAGTCCAGGAGAAGTGAGTGGTGCATGGTATCGAATGCCTTTGAAAGGTCTATAAAGACAGCGCCAGTAGTGTTACCAGTGTCCAAGGATGTATGGAGGGCGTTTGTAAATTCCAAGAGGGCAGTGGTGGTGCTATGGTTCTGGTGGAAGCTGTGTTGTTCAGGACACAGAATACTACATTTAGTGAGGTAGTCTGTTAGTTGTATGGCCACGATTTTTTCCAGGGTTTTAGAGAGGGGAGGCAGGATTGATATTGGGCGGTAGTTCCCAGGCAGGGTGCGGTCACCACTTTTAAGGATAGGAGTGATGAGGGCAGATTTCTATTTGGATGGGAACTGGCCCAGAGAAAGGGAGCGGTTCAAAAGCATGGTAAGGGGGAGGAGAACTTTGTTGAATGTGAGTCTAAGCAGTTTTAGGTCCAGCGAGTCACTGCTGAAACGGGATTTGCTGAGGGCTTTGAGTAGGAGAGGGGCAGCTTCACGCTGGGAAACTGCTTTAAAGTAGAATGGGGGTTGGTGTGAGGGACAGTGTGGTGTGGAGTGGGTGGGGGAGAAAAAATTGGGGGGGGGACACCAGAGAGGTCAGAGAAGGTGTCATTTAATGTGTCAGCGATAAGGGCTGGGTCTGAGGTGATAGATCCATTGGCCCAGATATGGGTAGGTGGGGCAGTGGGGGCTTTGCCACTTAGCATTTTTAGTGAGTCCCAAAACTTGCGACCTGCGCCCCATGTGTTGGTGAGCAAGGTTTTAAAGTACTCAGCCTTTGCTTTACGGATATCCCATGTACATTTATTACGCGCTTCCTGATAGTGCTGCCTGTCAGAGGGTTTTCTGCTGTCCTGTGCAATGTGCCACAGATTGTCTCATTCACGCATCTGGTCCAAAAGGGCTTGGGATAGCCAAGGTGTGTTGGCACCTTTAATTGTTTGTTTGGTTAGGGGTGCAGACCAGTTGCAGGCAGTGTTGAACATATGAATGAAATAGTTGAGGGTAGAGTCAATGTTCTGAGCATTTCTTATGAGGGACCAGTCAGTAACTAGGAGGTACTGTTTAAGTGATTGTAGTTTACCAGGTTTGAGGTGGTGTTGTAAGACAGTTTTGGGGGGGAGGGCTTATTAATACAGTATGACCATTGACATAGCACTGGGGAGTGGTCGCTCAGAGCATCGGGTAGTACCCTGATCTGTGTTGCTTTATGTGAGGAGTTGGTGAGCACTAGATCCAGGAGGGTGGCAGTACCAGTCCTCTGGTTTATTCTTGTGGTAGTAGTCACAAGCTGGGTCAGGTTCTGGGCAGTTACAGCATCCCTAACGGGCTGGAAATGTCAGCCAGCCAGTTTGTATTGAAGTCTCCGAGGGCAGTGATGTCAGCATTGCCAGGGAGAGTCTGGAGATGGTTGAGGACAGAGAGGAAAGCGGTCTTCTGATTTCGGGGAGGGATATATACCGAGGAGAGGAACAGAGGGACTCTGTTACAGGCAAGAGTGATCTTCAGTGTGAGGGATTGGGCCCCATGCTCAAGTGATGGGGAGAGTAGGGCGAGACACTGTAGTGATTCCTGGACATACAGTGCACAACCACCCCCTTTCTTTGAGGTTCTATGTGCTCGGTATAGTGTGAAGCCAGGAAGTGAGACCGCAGAGTCAGGGCTGTGGTTGTTGAACCCGGTTTCAACTACTGAGATGACATTGGGGCGATTCTGGGCAACACATCCCTGAAAGGAATCAAATTTCTTGAGGAGGCTACATATATTGAGGGAGGCGATCGTGAGGCTCTTGGATGTAGTAACCGTGGGGGTGGGAGGGTGGGTCCTGGGTTGGGGTGTACATTTCCAGAAAGAAGGAGTAGTAGTAGTAGGATGCGCAGGGAGGCCAACCTTAAATGTTTCTTCATGAGCTTCGGAACCATTAGGCCGAGTGCATCCAACCCCTTAGCCTAGTGTTAGAACTAACGCACACCCTGGAGTGTCTTATTGCTCTTATAAAATGGGCCATTCTATATTACATGGATGTAGTGGTCATAATTTGTATGCTTAAATAGAAAAAATTAAAATGTTTACTGTGTTTTGATGTAAAATAGTTCCTCTGCCTGTTATACCTTTTTTTTTTGCACTTTGGACTTTTGTCCCAGGTTTGGCTACTGTAGTTAAAGGTGATTGCTGTAGTTAGGAAGTATCCCTCCATAGTGTTGACTCTCATCTAGACAGACACACATTGTGATTTGGAGATACACAGCAGGATGTGTGTGTTTTGTTTCATTTTATTAATGTATTTGTTTATTAGATCAGTTGTTCAGTAAGCTCCGAGGAGCTGGTAAGGAGCGAGTTATCGTGCATGCATGGTCTGGTGAAGAAGAGGACGGGAGCGCACTACTGCAGCGAGGGCTTGTAAGCGATTTAAAAAGTAAAGGAAAATAAAAAAAACTTGAACTAGCTTGTTATTGCTAAAGCATCTATGTCTTTACATCATGGGAGGAGCGAATGGAAGACAGGTCTTGGCGGGGAGGGACAGTGAGTGGCAGAGCCAGGGCTGAGCGGTCAGTCGGTGGGAAAGTATTAAAAAAAGGGGGGTAGCCGGCCTGCCTGTGCAGTGGCAATGCATTTGCTTATGACGCTGACATCCCAGGTTTGGGAATGGACACAGGAGTCAGAGGGCTGGTTGGGCAGAAAAGGACTGAGCAACCGAGTGGCAGCTCTCCTTCTCTGGGAGGAGGGGGGGTTATTGCCTGGTACATCAGCAGCCCCTGGCAGAGGCTGAGGGATCTGCAGAGACCAGCACCACATGAGACAGGAGGCAGGACAGACGTCGGGTGTGCCCATTGATGTCACTGCACATCCCACCCCCAAGGGAAAGCAGCATACAAAAAATCTGGCCCCGTTTATGATGCCCCTGTCTCCACTATTGTTCCCACTGAGACTCATGTCTACAGGGGGGGTTGTCCCATTCCTGTAGCTTGACCCTGGGGGTAAGCCAGGGCTATAGAGATTGTGTTCCTCTGCCTGGGGGGGAGTCTGGGCATGGGTGGTGGTGTGCAGGGTGGGGGGGGCCAAAGCCTCAGCCCAGTCTGCACAGGAGAAGGAGTACCGGGCCAAAAAAAAAAACAGGGCTCACAAAGAATGTCAGTGCTCTCTTTTATATTGCTTACAGGATCTGACTTGTTGAGATGGGGATGGGGAGGCATGTGTGTGCCTGTATTTCTGCATGGCTAAGCAAGGGGGAAAAATAGCATCTGACACTTTTTAAAAATTCTACTGGCCCACTGATTTCTTTCTTTACCTGTGTCCGCCTGGCCAGGACTAGCTTTAGCCGTGCATTAGACAGTTCTAATGCATGGCTAACAACCAATGAAATTGCTCAAAATCCTTAGACCATTTTATAAAGTCTTTTTACGGCTGTGGGCGGAGCCTGCAGCCATCTTGCTGAAGGTGGAAAAATGGGATACTGAAGCACAAATTTTAGGAGTTTTCAGTGTATCCTTCCACAACTGCAAATCACTACACCAGCTTAATGAAATACTCCCTTCTTTCTGTTGAGTAGACCAGTTCCAACACTATTTTTTTCAGCTTCTTTGTCTCTCTCGTCACGCCTGATTTAACCCTTGCATGGCCACAGACTGATATATCAGTCCAAAAGTCCTGTACATTCTAATTCTGTTGACAACCTAAGGGTTAAGTGACCTGACAGCTAATGTTTCTGAGTAGGCACAAAGGCAAGTTAATTACACCACTCCTTTGAAGTAGTTTAACTATATGCAACAATGCAATTAGAAACTTTTTCAGGCTAGTGTCAAAAAAGCCTTGCTTGAGTAGCCAGCTACTGAGAGAGACAGTGAGTGAGAGAAAGAGAGAGGGGGAGGAAGAGAGCTGTCCAGTTTGTAGCCAGAGATGTACCAGGCAGTTGTAAAAAGAAAACACCAGAAGTCTATTTGACCTCTTTTAACACAGAATTTAACATATTCACTTGCTGTCTTGTTAATTGTATTTATTATTGAAATGTGATTTACTAGTCTTTGGAATCTAAATAATGTACTGACATAATTTTCACCAGAGGACACAGCAAGGTTTTAGAGGAAGTAACTCCAGAAGAGTTTCAAATTACTTTATCTATCCCAAAATATGTGTGTGTGTGTGTGTGTGTGTGTGTGTGTGTGTGAACAATTTATCTTCTCTGAAGAGCTGCTTTATGTTAACCCTCTTAGGACCTATTTATCTGATAGTGGCATTGAAACTCTCATGGCTTTATATTTGTAGGAGGGGTGCATGCTAGCCAACTAATGTTTTAGGGGTTGCAAGGGGCATCATAGGGGATTGCAAAGAAATCATAGTGATGTCAACTGCAACACCTGGCTACCCCAGCATGCATACCTCTCACCCTGCCAGGACCAAAATGAGTGACACTGCCCATTAAAATCAGGGACAAATGCTCCCAATCAGGGACACACTTCTTACTTGATATACAGTGCAGTGTCACACTTTTTATATCTATTCAAACGCACTCCACATCCTGTCCTAACGGTAATATTGTGCACTGGCATTAAAACATATAGTACTCTCTTGTAAGAGGCATGCATAGGTAAACCAAAAGTTAATTGGCTGAACAGAATTGCAGTCATGTTACAAGTGATTTCTCCAAAATGAATAAAGTGGTAAAAAAAGGTCTCAAACTGTAAGCAGCATCATTGGCTATAAGTCATTACTGTGTAGACAATTTCTGGATTATTAAATATAAACAAAAATAAATAAAATCCCATATTGTAGCTTATTGAACATTGGTATACAGCTGGATACCATCATAATACAGCAACTTCATACAGTATGCACCTAACATGGTGTCACCACTCTATGAGTAGTATATTGCTTCTCACATGTTCCCCTTTATTTTTTCTCCCTTGTTCAATGCATATATTATTACATAGACAATGAAAAGCGTAAAATATCAATGGTCCATCTAGTCTGCCTAGACTTCCCTATCTGCCCCTGGACCTAATGTCCATACAGGGTTTTGTCGCTCCCGGTCCACCTCCTGCTTCCATCATTAATGCTGCTGACATGAGCAAACACCAAACCCTTCACTCTGTCCTATTCATGCCTGAAGCCATTTATGGTCTTGGTGCCCACCACCTCCACTGGCAGACTGTTCTACAGCTTTACCACCCTTTCTGTAAAACAGAATTTCCTCTCATCCCTCTTAAACCTTCTCCCCTCCAGTTTCAACTCATGACCTTAGGTGCTTGATTATCAGAACATGTTTGTTTACAGTTCTTGATGAACTCCCATTGCATCTTTCCTGGACTGGGGACCCCCCCCCAAAAAAACATCATTATGCAGTGGGAGGGGAGGAAGCTTGACATAGCCGTATCAGCTTTGGCTAGAGTTTCTTATAAGTGGTAGGGCAGGTTTTTCCTTGTGAACACACAGTACCTAGTTTTGATTCAAACAGCTGAAGACATTGGATGGCACTGCTCATTATAAATTTGAACAGGCTAGCTGGTAACAGTGATCCTGCTCTTAAAAATCTGCAGCCTAGATGCTCACATGCAAAGACAACAATAATAGCTTGACTAAAGTCTGAAAACAAGCTTATAAAACACAAAATGTTTCTGAACATTTATCTTTACCTAAACAAAATCATTGCAGTCACAGTAAAAGAAAAGTAAATGACAGGGTACCTTGACTACTGTATGATACAGTAAAAATATATTGGTATGATTTTTTTTATACTCTTTGGTAACCAGGTAAAGTCCACCAGGCACAAGTGCCTGTTTTCAGGGGTGACCTGGGAGCACTGAGGAGGTAAAGTGACTTGTTCATACAGTATGCAAGTGGAGGTTGTGGGAATCAAACCAAAGTCTGCTGGATGTACCAAGCTCATTCACGGTTTAGGGCTGGCAGTATAGCCTAGAGTTTAGAGTAATGAGCTGTGAATGGGCTTGGTACATCCAGCAGACCAGACCTGGGTTTGATCCTCACAACCTCCACTTGCATACTGTGGGACTCTGGACAAGTCACTTAACCGCCCAGTGCTCCCAGGCCACCCCTGAAAACAGGCACCTGTGCCTAGTGGGCATTACCCAGTTACCAAAGACTAAAATAAAATAAAATAAAAAAAAATAAAAATAAAATAAAAAATTGTAACTTTAACCTCTAGGCTATACTGCCAGCCCCAGTAACTACCAGATTTAATGTTTTAATATGTGATCTTAAATATTGTACAATACCAACAGTGCAAATTATGAATAGTAAACATTTTAACATAATTTGTTTTACTAAAACTTAATTATCCACCACTCTATCTGCTTCTTTTTTTCTTGCGCCAAAGTGGGGTGAGTAGTTGACAGAGCACTGTAAATAGCTGTTGATCAAGCTTCATTATTCTACATCCAGAAACAAACAACATTTGTTGATTCTGGATTTATTTAATATCATTTTGCTGTGTCACAACACCATGCTACACCACAGAGTATACATGTGGGTGACACGACACCATGCTGCGCTACAGAGTATACATGTGGGTGACCTGACACCATGCTACACTATAGAGTATACATGTAGGTGACATGACATCATACTACACTACAGAGCTTACATGTAGGTGACATGGCACCATGCCACACTACAGAGCTTACATGTAGGTGACATGGCACCATGCCACACTACAGAGCTTACATGTAGGTGACACGATACCATGCTACATTATGGAGTATACACGTAGGTGACACAACACCATGCTACAATATGGAGTATACACATAGCTGACACACCATGCTACACTACAGAGTATACATGAAGGTGACATGACACCATGCTACACTATGGAGTATACAAGTAAGTGACATGAAACCATGCTACACTATTGAGTATACTCGTAGGTGATACGATACCATTTTACACTATGGAGTATGCACGAAGGTGATACAACACCATGCTACACTACAGAGCTTACTTGTAGGTGACACAACACCATACTGCACTATGGAGTATGCATGTAGGTGACATGACTCTGGGCTACACTACAGAGTTTACATGTAGGTGACACAGCACTATACTGCACTATGGAGCCTGCATGTGACATGACACCATGCTACACTATGGAATTTACATGTAGTTGACACACACTATGTTGCACAATGCTGTGCTACAGAACTTACATGTAGCTAACACCACACTATGCTGCACCATGCTCCACTACAGAGTTTACATGTAGATGACACCACACTATGCTACACCATGCCACTTCACCATGCAACACTATACCACAGAATTCACATGTAGTTGACACCAAGCTGAGCTACGCCATGTTTACAGAGTTTACATGTAAGAGACACCACACTATGCTACATCATGCTACATTACCAAGTGTATTTATTTATTTAACTTATTTAAACTTTGGTAACTGGGAAAGGCACTCTGAGCCAGGGCTCATTTCTGGGTGCAACCTGGGAATGTGGGGGTTACAGTACAAACAGAGGGAGAGAACAGACAAGGCATTTATAACAATGGTCAAGCAAAAACATACAGAAGGAGACAAACAGTAACAGCAATTATAACAAAGTCAAGTGCTATGGAGCAAAAATAGGATCAAAATCATACACTCAGTTACTACAGCAATTATCTAAAACAAGTAAGGTAGGCAGCTCAACAAATTAAATAATGTGTCAGGAGGAGACTGGAGGTTGTCGGGGCAAGGGGGGCTGAGGTTGAGGGACTAGGTTGAGGGACTGGGGAGGAGGCAGCATAGGAGCAAGGGAGAACAGGAGTGTGTTGAAGCAGATGCTATGGGCTGGAAGTGAGGGTGACGGGCGAGTGATGGGGACAGCTGATTCCAGAGGGAGGGGAGTCTGTAGGAGAATGCTGACAGACCAGAAGTTGAGCGGGGGTGAGGCAGGGAGAAACAGCGGGAGTCCCTGGAGTGCAGCGGGTAGGAGAAGGGGACCGCTGGGGAAAGGAGGGATGAGAGATAGGAGGGGAGGGTCACAAACAGTATTTGGCTATGAAAGCTAAGCAATTAGTCAGGCAATGTTGGGGTAGAGAAGTAATAGCGAGGGAGGAGTATAGAGAGCAGTGATGCATGCAAGGGGTGGGAGTTAGAAGTGAAGTGGCAGAAGGAGTTCAGGAGAGTATCAAGCCCAGACAAGGACATGGCAGGGGCAGTACTGTAGACTATCTCAGCATACTCAGTTACTCGGAGAATCATTTTCTTGACTAGCTCATGCCGGACAGAGAGAGGAAGGCTATCTCTGTTTCAGTAAAATATGCCTAACTTAGGTTGGAGCTTAGAGCATATGGCAGGAATGTGGGAGGAAAAATTGAGATTGCTGTCCAGCCAGACCCCATGGTATTTAAATGAGGTGACTACTTCGAGGTTGGAGCCATCATGAGCTGGAGAACAGAGGGAGAGTATGGAGCTTATCCAGCTTTTGCCTTGTCCCACATATCACAGAGATGGTTTTCTAAGTATTGACTCTAAGATGATAGCATGGAACCAACAAAGGACACTGTTGAAATCCTGCTGAAGGGGTCCTGGACGTTAGTGGCGGTGTTCCAAGGAGTATAGGATTGTATCATCTGCAGGCATTTTAGGAATGGGTGAAATTGGGCAGTTTCACCCACATGGAACTTCCGTGGAAATCAGGGAACTTTCGTAGAAGTTTCTGAACTTCCACCTGTGGCGGAGCAGAACATTTCTACAAATGTTATGGGCGAAACTTCACCCTGTATTAAGCCCTGATGGCTAGTGGTCCCTTCCCCCACCCACCGCACATGTAAAAAAATATCCCTAATAGCTAGTGGTCTCTCCCCTCCACACGGTCACCCGTCGCCCTGAAGAGTACAGTAACCCCCCACATCTCCATATTCTGTATAATTTAAAAAAATCCCTGGTGATCTAGTGTTTTTTTTTAAATTGTAAACCCTCCCCTCCCCAACCCCAGTCCCAAGTCCAACTCTCAAATCCCTGGAGGTCTAGTACCCCACCCCCCTTCCCAGAGAGTTTCCCACCACCCTGCTCCCTTCCCCATCGTAAACCCCAGCAGCAATGGACGGACCGACACAGTCCTCCTCCTTTCTCCACCATGGTCAGCCTGCCCACTGAGCTGTCAATGAATGAGCATGTTCCTGTACAAGAACATGTAGATGACATCAAGCTGAGCTACACAATGCTTCACCATGCAACAATACAGAGTTTACATGCAGCAGACTTCATGCAATACTACTGCATGCAACACTACAGAGATTACATGTAGCTGACCCATGCAATACTACAACATGCAACAATACAGAGTTTACATGTAGCTGACCACATGCAATACTACAGCATGCTAAATACAGAGTTTACATGTAGCTGAACCCATGTAATATTACAGCATGCAACAATACAGAGTTTACATGTAGCTGACTCCATGCAATACTACAGCATGCAACAATACAGAGTTTACATGTAGCTGACCGCATGCAATACTACAGCATGCAACAATACAGATTTTACATGTAGCTGACCCCATGTAATACTCCAGCATGCAACAATACAGAGATTACATGTAGCTGACCCATGCAATACTACAACAAGCAACAATACAGAGTTTACATGTAGCAGACCACATGCAATACTACAGTATGCTTAATACAGAGTTTACATGTAGCTGAACCCATGTAATATTACAGCATGCAACAATACAGAGTTTACATGTAGCCGACCGCATGCAATACTACAGCATGCAACAATACAGAGTTTACATGTAGCTGACCGCATGTAATACTACAGCATGCAACAATACAGAGTTTACATGTAGCTGACCCCATGCAATACTACAGCATGCAAAAATGCAAAGTTTACATGTAGCTGACCCCAACCAATACTACAGCATGCAACACTACAGAGCTTAAATGTAATTGACCCCATGCAATACTACAGCATGCCACAATACACACTTTACATGTAGCTGACCCCATGCAAAACTACAGCATGCAATAATACAGAGTTTACATATAGCTGACCTCATGTAATACTACAGCATGCAACAATACAGAGTTTACATGTAGCTGAATCCATGCAATACTACAGCATGCAACATTACAACACTTACATGTAGCTGACCCCTTGCAATACTACAGCATGTCACAATACAGGGTTTACATGCAGCTGACCCCATGCAATACTACCGCATGCAACAATACAGAGTTTACATGTAGCTGACCCCATGCAATACTACAGCATGCCACAATACAGAGTTTACACATAGCTGACCCCATGTAATACCACAGCATGCAACAATAGAGAGTCTACATGTAGCTGACCCCGTGCAATACTACAGCATGCAACAATACAGAGTTTACATGTAGCTGACCCCATGCAATACTACAGTATGCCATAATATAGCATTTACATGTAGCTGACCACAAGCAACACTACAGAAAGCAACAGTACAGAGCTTACATATAGCTGACCCCACACAATACTACAGCATGTCACAATACAGAGTTTATGGGTAGCTGACCCCATACAATACTACATTATGCCATAATACAGAGTTTACATGTAGCTGACCACATGCAATACTACAGCATGCAACAATACAGAGTTTACATGTAGCTGACCCCATACAATACTACATTATGCCATAATACAGAGTTTACATGTAGCTGACCCCATGCAATACTACAGCATGCAACAATACAGAGTTTACATGTAGCTGACACCACACAATACTGCAGCATGCCACAATACAGAGTTTACATGTGGCTGACCCCATGCAATACTACAGCATGCAACAATACAGAGTTTACATGTAGCTGACCCCATGCAATACAACAGCATGTCACAATACAGAGTTTACATGTAGCTGACCCCATGCAATAATTCAGCATGCTACAATAGAGTTTACATGTGACTGACCTCATGCAATACTACAGTATACCACAATACAGAGTTTACTTGTAGATGACCCCTAACAATACTACAGCATACCACAATGCAGAGGTTTACATGTAGCTGACCCCACACAATGCTACAGCATGCCACAATACAGAGTGTGCATGTATCTGACCTCATGCAATACTACAGCATGCCACAATACAGAGTGTACATGTAGCTGACCCCATGCAATGCTACAGCATGCCACAATACAGAGGTTACATGTAGTTGACCCCATGCAATACTACAGCATACTACAATAAAGAGTTTGTCTGTGGCTTACCCCATGCAATACTACAGCATGCTACAATGCAGAATTTACATTTAGCTGGCCCCATGCAATACTGCAGCATACAACAATATAGGATTTACATTTAGCTGACCCCATGCAATACTACAGCATGCAACAATACAGAGTTTAAATGTAGCTGTCCCCTTGCAATATTACAGCATGCAACAATACAGCGTTTACATGTAGCTGACCCCATGCAATACTACAGCATGCAACAATACAGAGTTTACATGTAGCTGACCCCATGCAATACAACAGCATGCCACAATACAGAGTTTACACATAGCTGACCCCATGCACTACTACAACATGCCACAGTACAGAGTTTACTTGTAACTGACCCCATGCAATACTGCAGCATGCCACAATGCAGAGTTTACATGTAACTGATCCCATGCAATGCTACAGCATGCTACAATGCAGAGTTTACATGTTACTGATCCCATGCAATACTGCAGCATGCTAAAGTACAGAGTTTACTTGTAGCTGACCCCATGCACTACTACAACATGCCACAGTACAGAGTTTATATGTAGCTGACCCCATACAATACTGCAGCATGCCACAATGCAAAGTTTACATGTAACTGATCCCATGCAATACTGCAGCATGCCACAATACAGAGTTTACATGTAGCTGACCCCATGCAGTACTGCAGCATACTACACCACTGGGTTTACAGGTAGTTAACATCACCCTATGATATACCATTCTACACTACTCTACAGAGTTAACAAATAGAATAAAGTATGGGGTGGTGTGTCTAGCAAGAAGTTTACACACCCCGAGATTCTAGATGCTACATGAACCCTGAGAGTGAAGCTTTAGGGGTTTATTACAACATCTAACACCAAGGGTATGTGTACACTTCAAGTTTACACACACCACCCCATATTTTATTTTATATAATTGCTGGGTCTCCCCTTTTTCACCACAGCAATTATATAAAATACTAAGCATTCTGGTGCAGTCGCACTTCTGTTCCATTTTCGGCTGTCCTCACATTTTCATTACCTGAGGTTTTTAAAAGTTTTGTTCTTCCCCTGTATGTGGAAAAATAACAGCTTTTTTAAATTTTTAAAATGACTTACCACTGAGTCCTTTTTGCAGTTGAGTTGTTGGTGAGAAGGCAGGAGAGCAGTCAGAAAATGAGGAACTGTCGTGTACATGCCCAGAGTGAGGGAAACTGTGCGTGTGCTTGCTGTAGTAAACACTTCTTTATTATGGCAAATCACAGCATGGTTTCCCTATGGGGGAAAAAGGGGGTCCCATTAATTATATGTAGTTACCACCACATTATACTACAACATGCTATATTACAGAGTTTACTTGTAGTTACTCCCCCACTCCCCTCCCTACTGCTACTGACCTGAGCAACCACTAAACCCTTCACTCTGTCCCAGCCACACTTGAATTCATTTATAGCCTTGGTACCCAGTGCCTCCGCTGGCAGACTGTTCCACAGCTCCAGCTCCCTTTCCATGAGATAGAACTTCCTCACATCCCTCTTAAACCTTCCCCCCATCAGTTTTCACTCATGACCTCATGTTGTTGACTCTGTACTTCTGCTAAAAAGTACTCTGCAGTTCACCTTGTTTATTCCCTTAAGGAGCTTGAAGGTCTGTATCATATCCCCTCCTCTCGCCTGGTCTCCAGTGTGTACAGGTTCAGTGCCTTGAAATGATCCTTCGTAAGATCTGTCCTGTTGGCCCTGAATCATCTTGGTCATCCTACGTTAGACTGTCTCCAGTCTGTCCCTGTCCTGCCTTAGGTGAGGATTCCAGAACTGAGTACAGTATTCCAGGTGCATCCTCACCAGTGACCTATATAGAGGTAGTAGTACCTCCTTTTTCTAATCCCAGGAATCCCTCACTTGATAGTTACATGCTAAGCATCATCTCCTAGGAGACAGATACTCCGAAGACAGAACCATATTCTAATAACAGAATTAAGAATTTAGATTAGAGGTGTTGATAAACTCTGCAGCCACCTTCCACTCTGGCAGTTTCCAGATTTGTTTCTCCACCTGGAGAGAACAATCGCCCCGAGTTGGGTTCTGGTACTACTGGGTCTCCAGTTTTAAAATTGTTATTAGTTACTGTTTAAATTACATTTTTTAATACTCTGCCTTTAGTTAGGGCATTTTTTCATATCTTTCTGTTCCTTCTGGCTCCTGTTTTGATTCCCAGGAACCGGAGACCATCCTGTGGATACCTTTTTTTATTTTTATGTTCACCATGCATGCAAGTGAAGCAAGCATTTTGCTAGGAGAATGACTTTTGAGGGGTGTGACACTGTCAGTCCAATGCAGAGTTGTCTGCAAGGGGCTTATCAGTGTCACATCAATCATCAGCCAGGCTGATGCTGACAGTATTCTGGCTTGCTCGGTGGAAACTTTGTGTATTTCAAAGGAAAGAGATGATCCAATCATAGGTTGACTCTTTTCTTTGATCTAGGACACCCAGCAAGGACAACTAATCTGTCAAGATCAGCCTGCTAAGGAATTACACCCTGTAACACAAAATCCTGTCCATTGATGTTAGTTGCTTGCCCCAGCTTAACTGTTCTCCCCACCCAACCTTCCCTCTCAGCATCCACCACTCCACCCCCCCCACAAACATAACACTGACACTGGGGGTGCCCAACAATCCCCCAGTGTCCACCTGAAATTTTAAACAATGTCTCAAGACCTGAATGAAGAAGGGGCTCTACTTGTGACTCACCTCGAAGGAAAGGCATAGTTCACAGAACGTTGTTAATCACAGTCCTCCCCCCCCCCCCCCACCCAGTACAGTCCAGCACAGAGCAGTGAGTCAACTGCAAGGACTGCAACAATGCCACGCAAAGGAAAAGGCAGAACATTTTCAAAAGGGACAAAACCTGTAAGTATGATATTAATGAATAATGATTAAATAATAATTCTGCGTCTGCGTGAAAAAGCAGCCATCATTGTTTTCCTTCAAAAAATGCTGTGCTTCTTGAGGTACGCTTGCCACCCCCCCTCCCCAACCTCTCTGTAAGATCCACATTCACACAATGTCAGAACCAGCAAACTTGATTCATAAAATATGGTAGGAGGCAAAGAACCAGCACACTGAAAATTCTGTGTAAACATGCTGTCTTCTGTAATAAGGACTACTACCACAAAATAGACATATATACATGCACATAAACTATTCAGTGCCACAATCCACATAGGTGCTATAAAAATATTCACAATGAGCATAGTTGATCTCCACGAAATGGATGTACATAGATATCCATAAACAGTAAAAAGTCTATTCAGTCCATTGAAATGCAAAACTGTCTGGCGACCTGCCTTGAACCTGTCACTAAGATGTCTATTTCATGGAAATCAGCTGTGCTCATTGTGAGTATTTTTTATAGTACCTAGATGGATTGTGGTTTATGTGCACGAATATATATATTAACTTTTGGTCCCCAGTCCTTTATTACTTGGGAGCAGCGTGTATTTACACAGAACGTTCGGCAGATGCCGTTCCCCTTTGCCTCTGACTGTGACTTGTTACACCGGGTCACTGCCTTTCTCTGGTTGCGGTCTCAAGGTCTTCAGTCTTCATTCATAAAATATGGCCACTTTCAGCTCCCCCCCAAGAAAGTTTTTACGCATCATTTTTTAATTTACATTGCAGTGGTGGCTGGGTTACAAAAGAGGTCTGTGGAGGGGTTGTGGGATAACAGATGGACCAGACACCGAACTTCAAGTTCAACACACAATCTCTGTGTGATGTTTATTCAAAATACAGGAAATAAGCTTCTGCAATGCCATATTCCTTCTTAAGTACATCAGTATGCAGCAACAGACTGTGTATGTCCTTTCTCTGCACTTAGCCAGCACCTACTGAAACTGATTTCTGATCTCTCCTACGTCCTCAGGTGGAGCGTCTTCAAGAGGAGGCAGTTCCCTCGATTCTTCCACATTCTCTTGCATCTCTTCATCATCTTCAGGCTTGGCCTTCCTCTGAGCTCCCAGGTCCAGGCCAGGCAGTAGCTTCTCTCCCAGTCTGTCAGCCATAGTTCTGATCAGAACTCCACAGACTTTCTTCTATGGGTTCTCCTCTGGCAACTCCTGGTGCATCAGTCCACCTGGGATATCTGGGTGATATCCACAGAAAACGTCCCTCTTCAGCCAGTCCAGATGCTTGAAGCAAGTTATTCCACTTTTGACACTAAGTCTGTGGAGGGTTTGTGGGATAACAGATGGACCAGACACCGAACTTCAGCTTCAACACACAATCTCTGTGAGATGTTTATTCAAAATACAGGAAATAAGCTTCAGCAATAGCATATTCCTTCTTCAGTACATCAGTTTGCAGCAACAGACTATGAATGTCCTTTCTCTACACTTAGCCAGCACCTACTGACACTGATCTCTGATCTCACTTACCAGCTGAGATGCAACCTCCACCCCTATGCAGGCCCCATTTGCTTGGGTAGCTGGGGCCCAAAAAGAAAAAAAAAAACAAGCTATAGACAAAGAACCTCATGCAGAATCACTGAAAGAAGGGTTACCCCAAAGGGCATTGGCAACAAATCAAGTTCCAAAGAAATACAACATCATACATACTTCCATAATGCAAAGCATCATGGGGTATATGCAAATCACCATGGAATTTCAGATTTGTTCAGTTTACAACAATGTACATGCATTTTAAACAGCACAGCTAACTTAATTTCTATAATAGTCACCTAGTACTTTTTGCCATTATCAAAAACACCTACTGCCATGGTATTTTCAACCTTTACAGGTTTCACAAACATAAGGTATAGATATCAAGGTATTTTATGACATAGTGTTATTACATGCTAAATCCAACAACAATAAACACAACCTGTTTTACATATGCTCCGAGGTCACCACAATAAGCTCCTTATACGAGGACCTGAGAGGGAAAAGGAAAATTAAAGAGGACACTATAGCATAGTCAAGAAAGGGAAGGGGGGCCCATAGGTGACCAATCTTATAGACTAGAAATTGTAAAGCATAGATTAGGCTAAGAAATAGAAGAACTGTTGCAACAGATTTAAGAAAAGGTCGGTCCTCAAGAGTGGGAGGAGCTCCCTGACACAAGGTCGTACTTGAACGCCAGATTTCAAGAGCTTATTACTTCAATTTTTTTAAACCATGTAAAAATTAAAACCATCCATCAATGTCTGTTGCATTGTTAGTCCCCCCATCCGACCCTCCTACTCAGCTCCCACCACCCCACACCCCCTCAAGCCCTTACTTACCCACCAGGAGTCCAGTGCCATAATCCTCTCTGGACTACAGAAACGTTTTCACTCTTCAAAGCTGGACTGCGAACTGAGGAAATCAGATACACAATTCAATGTATTTCAGTGGGGTTTAGAACTTAGTGGCCAAACTTGGCCATTTTTGAATAATTTTGCCCAAAAGGTTCAACATGCCTTTTTTGGAAACCTGCCTCATGAACAATGGCATTAGACAAATCTGTCCTGAAAGGTGATTTCACAGTCACTGTGCAAAATCACCTTTCTGGCAGGAGTTGAAAATGTTTGCCACCTTTGTTCATAAGGTGGGGTCATAAGAAGTCTATGTTGAAAATTTGACTCACAGATATGAAACAACAACAAAGTTATGAGCCTACATTGAAATGTGTGAATGCAGGATTGTAACTTTGATCATTTTAAATAGTTTGACCTCAACAATTTTCAGTGTAGCCATTTCTTCACAGCACCTCATTTTTCATATCCTGACCAAAATTGTGTTTTCACATCCTGAAAGGTGATTTCGCAGTCACTGCATGAAATCACCTTTCTGGCAGGAGTCGAAAAATGTCTCCCCACTTGTTCATGAGGTGGGGTCATAAGAAGGCTGTGTTAAAAATTTGGGGTAAAAATATTAAAAAACAACAAGTTATGAGCCTATGTTGAAATCTACGAATGCAGGCTTATAACTTTGGTAATTTTCAATATTTTGACCCCAAATTTTCAACATAGCCATTTATTCACAGCACCTCATGAATGTGAAACTGCCATTTTTCAAATCTTGATCAAAATGTGTTTTTGCACTTGTGGTGCAAAATCACCTTTTGGGAAGGATATGAAAATGTTCTCTGCCCTTGTTCATGAAGTGGGCTCATAAGAAGGGTTCCACGCCATAGTGGCAACACTTTTATGGTGCAGAGTCAAAACAGCACCAGATTATGGCAACTGACACAATCAGTGAACTCTCTGTTTGTGGGGGACTGTGCTCCCACCCTGTCAGTCACCAGAATCTCATACTATTTTGACTCCACACCATAAAGAAGTTGCCATTGCAATGGTATATGTATAAGAAGTCTACCTGGGGTCATAAGAAGGTTATGTTGAAAATTTGGGGTAAAAATATGAGAAAACAACAAAGTTATGAATCTACATTGCAGTTTTTCAATGCACATTTTCAATATTTTGACCTCAACTTTTCAGCATAGCCATTTTTTGACACCGCTTCATGAATGTCACAGCTGTCATTTCTCAAATCCCACTGAAAATGTGTTTCAACACTTGTGGTGCAAACTGACATTTCAACCATTATTTTATAAATGACACCTATCATGCTTGGAAGGAGTGGTCATAAAAAAATTATGTTGAAAATTTGGGGTAAAAATATGAAAAAATGGTAAAAAAGCAATGCTTTACCAGCGGTGAACATTCAGCATTGACAATGCTTGTTGTATACTGTATCACTTACTTGTTTTTTGTTTTTTTTGTTAAGTGGTCCAGGTTTTCAGGCTATGTTATTCTGAAATGGAGGTGTTTCACTTTCCATTTCAGCCTCTGCCCTTTCACCCTAATTAATTGCTTCCTGTACAGGAAGCCAGGATTTGATCTTTGGCACAGTTTTTAGAGATAAGAGATGCTTTTCTCCATAGAGCTCTTACCTTTTTTATGTTTTTTTGTTTGTTTGTTTGTTTTTTGAATGGATTTAAGTTTTGGGCTAGGATCTTTCTAAAAGTGGCACATCTGAGATTCCAAGGGGGTCCACAGGTTGAATAAAATATTACATTTGTTTTCAGCTCCTGACAGATGCAGACTGTCACAAGCTCAGTGCAAACTGTCTCTGTACCAGTCATTACTTTATTAGTTGTTAGTCCTGCATTATTTTGCCCCAAACCCCAGAAATAAAAGGGTAAATAAATTATGCGTCATTATGGCTTCTCAGTCTGCCTCCTTGTCACCAAAAATAATAAAAGAGGCTCCAAGGGAGTTCCCAATGGTGATGAAAAGCACGCATCAGAAGGTTTTGTCTTCTCATGTTTAACAGCAGCATCAAAAAATGTAAAGGGTGACAGGAAAAAAGATAACACTGCTCAGCCACCTCAAAGGCACGATAAAGATGGATCAGACACCAAGGTGACCGAAAGGGAAAACCCTAAATTAATTGATGGCAAAAATATAAAACAGTCTATGACCAGATACTGGAAATGGTTCCTGCTAAAAAGACATTAAAAGAAAAAAGAGTTGCTGTGACTCCTGAACAGAGAAAGGAGCAGGAAGATGACGAATTCAAAATACCTTTGTCTGAGGACAAATCAATGTTGTGGCAATTTTTTCAGGCCATGTAGGCTATGGGAAATTTTAGTAATGTAAATGACACCCCCTTCCCAAGGTTCAGGCTCCAGCCTATCTGCCTGCGCAAGAGGAAGGAGCACTACGTACAAGAAGAGGAAGGTGACTGCACAAAATCGGAAGGTGCACCTGTCTTCCAGGGCCTAATAAGGACTATACTTCATTTTCCTCATTTATCAGACATATGCTTGATACTCTCAACATCCACCCTCAAAACACTAAAGAGGATGAAGAAAATGCTGAATTTGTGGGTGTGATGGATGGGGCACCTTCAAGGAAGTTGCTAGTCCCCATACATAAGTCTCTTGAGAAGGCCATATCAAAAATCATGTCTGCACCTACTTCAGCTGCAGCCGTTGATAAAAATATTGGAAGAAAATATCAGGTGCCACTACTATGATTGTGGGGGACTTCAGTCTGCCAGGGGTAGATTGGAGCACCCCATCCACCTCAAGTGTCAGGGAACAGATCATCCTGGAGGTTTTCCAAGACAGCTTCCTGGTCCAGATGGTTAGGGAGCCAACCAGGGAAAATAACATTCTGGACCTTGTACTAACTAATGGGGAGCTTGTCAGGGAACTGTGGGTGGAGGACCCATTGGCAGGGAGTGACCACCACACAGTGTGGTTCTCACTTATTATTGGCAAGGAGGCAGCCAGGACCAGGACAAGGGTGTTGGACTTCAGGCAGGCTGACTTTAGCAAGATGAGGGGCATAATGTCAGAACACCTAGCCAGTATCTGCCCACACATGGATGCTAACCAGAAATGGGAACTTATCAAACTCGGACTAGCAGAGGCCACTAGCTTATGCATAAAGATCCAGAGCAAAAAGGCCAGGTCCAAGAAGCTGAGCTGGTTCAACAGGGAAGTGTTAGGAAAGGTGAAGATAAAAAGAGCAGCTTTCAGGAAATTTATGAGATTCAAATGGGGGGAGGATAAAGTAGAGTATAAGAGGAGTTTGAGGGAGGCAAGCATGGCAGTCAGGGCAGCCAAGGCTTCAAGGGAGCTTAGGCCAGCACAAGGTATCAAAGAAGGGGAAAAGGAGTACTTCAAATACATAAGGGAAAGAAGGAGTTGTAAACATCAAATTGTAAGAATTAAAAAAGGTGAAGGATGGGCAGATAAGGGGACAGAGCAGGCAGAAGCACTCAATGAATACTTCTGCTCTGTGTTTACCAGGGAGAAGCATGGGCCAATGCCACAGGAGATGGAAAGGGTGGGCACAGGAGGTGTGAAGATAACAGATGAGGAGATCCCAGTGAGCAGGGTACTGGAAGACCTAAGAGCCCTGTGGGTAGATAAGGCACCCGGACCGGATGGTATACACCCCAGGGTTCTGAAGGAGCTGGCGGAGGTCCTGGCGGAGCCTCTTACAGACCTGTTCAATTCCTCTCTGGGAACTAGATGTATGCCCCAGGACTGGAGGATGGCACATGTGGTGCCCCTCCACAAGAGTGGACCCAAGGATGAACCAGGCAACTATAGACCAATCAGCCTTACATCCATTGTGGGGAAGCTGATGGAGACTATCCTTAAGGAAAGGTTAGTAACCTTTCTGGAGGTGAATGGTCTCCAGGACGGCAGGCAGCATGGGTTTGTCTCTGGCAGATCATGCCAGACCAACCTGGTTGGCTTTTATGACTGGGTGACCAGGGCACTAGACAAGGGCCAAGCAGTGGATGTCCTGTATCTGGACTTCAGCAAGGTCTTCAATTCTGTGCCACATGGGAGGCTGATTAGCAAGTTGAGATACCAGGGGGCAGGGGATAAAATGGTGGTTTGGGTCAGAAACTGGCTCCACGACAGGCAGCAGAGAGTAGTTGTGGGAGGGGAACTCTCAACTCCAAGAGATGTAACCAGTGGAGTACCACAGGGCTCGGTACTGGGCCCAGTGTTGTTAGGCATTTTCATTGCCATCTCACATGGGATTAAAAACAAGATCAGCCTTTTTTCGGATGATACACAAATATCGGGGCAGTAGTGAATGATGTGAAAGGGTGGCAAGGACTACATGGTGATCTGGCTAGACTTGAGCACAGGTCATACACATGGCAGCTGGGGTTTAACATGAAGAAATGCAAAGTTATGCACTTGGGAGCAAGGAACCCAAGGAATTATCATTTGGGGGGGAGTACAGTTGTCTCCTACAGAGGAGGAAAAAGATCTTGGGGTGCTAATAATAGGGCAGATGAACCACTCAGTGCAGTGCAGAAAAGCAGCAGCAAAAGCTAATAAGATGCTGGAGTGTATTACGAGAGGAATCACCTCCAGGAGAGGGGAGGGGAGGTCATCCTGCCACTGTACAGGTCATTGGTGAGGCTGCACCTGGAATATTGCATGCAGTTCTGGCAACCCTACTTGAAGAAAGATATCAAATTGTTAGAGGGGGTCCAGCACAGAACAACCTGGATGATCCTTGTGTAAGCCCCACCCCCTCCTGGTGTCTAGGGGTATGCCAGATGGTACAAGTGTTCATCAAGACAACCTTTTAGATGCATGTGTCTGAATTTGCATTTTAAAAATAATGCTTGCTTTTTTTATGCAAATTGGCACAAACTGCAACATTTTATTGCACACAGACACAGCGTTTGAAAATGTAGTTTACAAAATCAGGTGCATGTTGGCGGCCTTGTGAGGCCTAACAATACCTATCTTCCCCACCTGTGACATCACTTCCTGTCTCAAGGTGCTGTAAAATGGCTACTGCCTCTATTTAATTTAGGGTACATTTTTAGACATATATATCTCTGTAGTGTTAACACCTACAGGTTAGCCCAATGCCTTAGTTAGAGGAGTGTTTCATTGTCTTTTAGACTTCTTTAAATAAGTGCTCATAAAACCAATATATGGTCTCCTCAGCTCTATAAAATTTCTGTGTATTTTGGCAATGAGCATTAATTGAAAATATTACAGGGAAAACATATTTTCTTACTGTTTATGTAGTTTTCTAAATGCTGCTGCTTAGGTTGCGCTTATTAATTTGTCCAGGTTTCGTTGTAAGGTCCCAATCCACATCTGGGCTGAATACATGGGCATTGTGCGTATCTGGCCTGTGCAACTTCACGTCTGATATTACTCGCAGAACACAACATCTTCAACCCATGGCTTCCCATGCATGGAACATTCCACAGGAACAGGAGGCAGCTGGGGGGGGCCCTTAACCAGATACCAGGCTTCTTATAGAAAACCCAGGTCAGCCAGAGGGTGACTCCCCTGCTCCATACCAGTAGGGGACTGTGAGATCCTGCAGTATGCCTTAACTGCCGTATCCCTTTTATAAGCCTACACACCCTTGTAGGGTGCATTGGGCTCTGTGGATCTTGCCTTAATGGATTCAGCATTCTGCACTCATAAATGGAGACTCCAACAGTAATATTTATTATCCCAACAGCACACTGATTAGAAGAGAGATAAAGTGGCTTATCACAAAACAAAAATGTTCACCACAGCTTGACTTCTTCAGCTGTTAATGTGAAAAAGCATCTTTAAAAATGTGTTTCTGATAATCCTGGTTTTGTTTTGTTTTTTCACTTTATTTCAGGACGATTGCCTTCATTGTCCTGTTTTCTCAGTATCTGAGAAATGTATCTGTACCCATACCGGCTTATAACAAGACTCAGAAGTGTCATGTCTCCAAAATGAAACTTTTCCAGATGTTCCCTGTAAGTGACAACATTTTGATCCCACAATTATTGGGCACAATTTTTCAGTTATAATGTAAGCTAGAGATGGCTAACACCCAATACGTTCTGGTGGTTTAGGATGGAAATTAGAATTGAGACTTTGGCATCAATAAAAAAGAGTTAGAAAACTGGTAAAGAGAATCCAGCTTTCTGATAAGTTGGTGGAACCCATGTGGTTATCAAACTGTAGGGGTGTACAAGTATCTTTTTTTCAAATACTCAGTGAATAGTCATATTTGTCCTCCCTCCCCAAGAGTTGGCTTTCCTGGGGGACATACTCAGTGCCGGCCAGATGCGCGCACAGAACAGTGCATCACGCAAAACAGATACACTGGCTGGCAATGTTGCCATATTGAAACAGAATGCATGATCGGAACAGAATATGAGACCCTGGATGCATGGCACAAAGTGGGTGGCCACTAGGTTGGGAGCAGTGCAACCAGGGTCAGGGCAGAACATCGCCAATGAGGGAATGTGTGGTGCATACCTGGATGTGCCATTTCCCCAACGGCGAGAGTCAGCTGGAAAATGCTAATGAGCTCATTGGGCATGCATGGCACAAAGGGAGCTCATGCATGCCCATTATGGGCTCATTAGCATAGCTGCACCTGGTGGAATGTGCTGAGCAAGCCCCCTCTCAGCCCCGATCCCCGATCACAGACAACCGAAGGAAATCCCCAACAGTTTCCATAGTGTAGTGGACCCCCCAACCTTGCTCCGATCCCCAATCACAGTAACAAGCATGCACTACCCAGTTTCCATTGTGTAGTGTCCCCCCCCCACCTGCTACCCAATCCCTGTACAGAAATGTATATCCCATTAATTCCATAGAGTAGTGTCGCCCCACCAGCTGCACAATCCCTGTACAGTATGGTCACCCCCAGCATGATTTGTAATGTAGTGACCCCCCACTCCATGGCCCCAAGCAATACCATACACCCGGCCCCCTCAGTCCTAGTAACCATACTGAGGATCCCCCCCCCCGCACCGATCGCTGGTGCAATAGACCAACTCCTATCTCCTGTCCCTGGTGGCTAGTGGCCCACCCACCCTGGTTGCGGGAAATGATTCCCTGCACCCCCACCCCACCTGGACCAGTGCCAGCGACTGGCACAGCCCTCACTTCCCTGTCATGGCCAGCCCCTGACTGATCGGGACCATATGTATACAGTATGTAGTACACGCTCATTGCCTGCCACGTCCCTTTACTGCAGGGCACCTTTGCAAATAGTAGTAGACAGTTATCTGGCTGAATTAGGGCATGGCATATGCATCCAGGAGGGTGGGAGGACCAGTCTACATCATTAATGATGCAATGAAGACTGACCAATCCGTCATTTATGGAGAGGGGACCAAATGGGCTAACCTGGATTTTAATCACCCTCTCCCAATCGTGGAGAAACTCCCCGCTGGTACCAACAGAACACCGATGTTCTGCTTTAAAAAAAAAAAACCTTCTTTACTGATTTACATGAAGCCTAGAATTATTCTGCTTGCATTTCATTTTCAGCTGGGGCTTACTCTGCAAGTTAAGTCAGAATGCCCAGCTGGTGACATCAGACATTTTCACTGCAACAGACAATGATGTCACCAGCTGGGCATTATGACCTAAGCTCCAGATCAGCCTCAGCTGTTAGTGACATGTAGGGTACAGCGATTGAGGTTTCTTGTCAATGTCCTTTATAATAAAGAAAATAATTTCTCTAAATTTGAAAACATTTGAAGTGTTTTGCAGTTAAAGTTTGCTGCTGCCACTGGTCATTGTTTTGCTGGTCACCAGAGCCCTTCTTTAAAGGGCTTACATAGAAACATGAGATGACCCTTGTGACCATTCATTCCTTCATTTATTTATTTATTTATGACTTTGTTGACCCCTTTCTCCTATTATGCGTTCCATATATTTGTCCCACTTGCATTTGTATCCTTCTATTGACAGTACAGACAACTTCCCTTGATTGCTTTTTCTATCTATCCACTACTCTCTCCATGAAAAAGTCTTTCCTGACATCTTTCTTGAATTCCCCCCCCCTTGCCAATTTTATTAAGTTCCCTCTTGTAGAAACAGAATCTGATGGCAGATAAGGACTGCTTGGCTCACCCAGTCTGACCATTTTTCCCCATCTACAGTATCACCACAGTCCCTACTTGATCTACTGCTCTTTCTCACCTCCTTCCTTTCCATTAAGATCCCCTTATGCCTATCCCATGCATTCTTGAACCCCACCACTGTTTTTGCCCCCACCACCTCCACTGAAGGCTCTTCCAAGAACCCACTACTCTTTCTGTGAGGAAGTACTTCCTCACATCTCTCCTGAATCTACCCCTACCCCCAGCTTCATAGGATGTCTCCTTGTTCTTGAGCACCTTTTTCTCTGAAAAATACGTCCCTCCTGTACCTTATTTACCCCCTCGAGGTATTTAAAGGTCTTTATTATATCCTCATCTCCCTCCTCTCTTCCAGGGTGTACATACCTTTAATCTCTCATCATAGGGTATTTGGTGCAGACCCTGTACCATTTTAGTTGCCCTCCTCTGGCCCAATTCCATTCTGTCTATGTCCTTCTGGAGATGTGGTCTTCAGAACTGCACACAATACTTAATGTGGGATCTTATCATTGATCTATACAGGGGCAACACCACCTCCCTCTTACTGCTGGTGTTACCCCTCCCTATGCATCCCAATATCCCACTAGTCCTTCCAGCTGCCTTGCCACACTGCTTGTCCACCTTTAGGTTATCCAATATGATTATCCCAGGTCTGTTTCTTGTTTGGTGGTTGTCAATACAATGCCACCCATTTTGTATTCCACCCCAGGTTTCTGTGCCCCTAAGTGCATTATTTTGCACTTTTCTGCATTGAAACCCAGCTGCCATACCCTTGACCACTCCTCCAGTTTTCTCAAGTCTCTGCTCATCCTTTCCACCTCCCTGGAGTGTCCACCCTGTTAAAGATTTTACTGTCATCCACAAAGAGGCAGACCATCCCTTCCAGCTGCTTTGTAATGTCACCTATAAATACATCAAAGAGGACTGGTCCCAGCACTGATCCCTGAGGCACCCCGCTGGTCACTGTCCCTTCCTTGGAGTGAACTCCGTTTACCACCACCCTCTGTTGCCTATCCCCTAACTCTCCTAATCAATTTCTTACCTAGTTTACCACCTTTGGACCCACTCCTAAGCTACCCACCTTGCTTACTAGTCTCCTTTGTGAAGCAATGTCGAAAGCCTTACTGAAATCTAGGTAGGCCATGTCCATCATTCCACCTTGGTCTAATTCTTTGGTCACTCAGTGAAAGGAATCTATTAGTTTCATCTGACGTGACCTCCCAGCCCCCCCCCAGGAATCCATGGTGCTTCATGCCTTATAACCCATTGGATTTAAGATGTTCAACAATCCTTTCCTTCAGCAGTGTTCCCATTAATCTTTCCCACCACTGATATCAGGCTGATTGGCCCATTATTGCCAGTCTCCTCTTTCCTACCAGTTCTGAGAAGCAGGACTACATCTGCTCTCTTCCAGTCTTCCAGTACCACTCCTGTTTCCAGTTAACTGTTAAATAGGACTATCAGAGGTGCAACCAGTACCTTCTGAGCTCCCTCAGTACCCTTGGAAGCATCCTGTCTGACCCTGTTGCTTTGTTCACTTTCAGATTAGTGAGTCCAGGACTCTCTCTTCTGAAAAAGGACTAGTGTTCGCCTCCCACCTCCAAAGCTCTTGTTGCTTTTTTGTGGACCCTCCCTGTTTCCTTCCCCTTTGAACAGTAAACAGAAGTATTTGTTCAGGATGTCTGCCTTTTCCTGGTCCCCCTCTGCATAGTCCTCCCTTCCCTTCTTAACCTTATAGTCCCTCCCCTGGTCTTCCTCTTTTTGCTTACATATCCAAAAATTGTCTTGTCCCCTTTTGTTACAGCCTGGGCTATTCTTTCTTCAGTTTGAACCTTTGGGCTCCTTATTGCTTTCCCTGCTTCCCTCTGGTTCCCCTAATACACCTCCCTATCCTCATCCCTCTGCATCTCCTCATACCTTCTAAATGCTACCCTTTTAGCATTTACCTTTTCAACCACCTCTTTCGAGCACCACAGTGGTCTGTCTCTTTTTCCTCTTGTTTTTGCTCACTTGCTTGACTCAGAGGTTTGTCACCTTAATTATGCCCCCTTTTAGCTTCACCCACTGTTCCTCCACCCCCCAGGTCATCCACTCCACCAGGTCATCCCCCCCACCAGGTCATCCCTGAGGCATTCACCCATCTTTATGAAATATGTCCTCATGAAGTCCAGGACCCACGCCCTTGTATGGTTAAAGCCTGCAGTCATCCTTAAATTGAACAACACTGTACGGTGATCACTGATCCTCGGGTGACCTCCCACCTTGATGTCTGCAGCACTGTCCCTGTTAGTGAGTACCATGTCCAGTATTACCGCATCACAAGTGGGTTCACTGACTAGCTGCCTGAGGAACACCCCCTGCAGCGAGTCCAGGATGTCCCCGTTTCTAGCCGAAGCCACAGCGGGGAGGCTCCACTCTTCATCCAGCAGATTGAAGTCCCCATGAGTAGCACTTCCCCATTTCTGCCATCTTGCCAATAGCATCTACCAGTATCTTACATAACTCCTACTCCTGTGCTGAAGGTCTGTAGATCACACCAGTGTGAATAGTGTCTCTGTTCCCCATCTCCAGGGTGACCCACAGTACCTCTTCCCCTCCTGTATACCCTGTATCTCCATTGTTTTTATGCTTTCCCCTCACATAAAGCACCACACCACTCCTTTCCTTCCTACCCTGTCTTTCCTGAGCAGAGTATAGCCTGGTATAGCCATGTCCCAGTCATGGTTTTCAGTGCGCGATTACTCGGTAATGGCCACAATATCCAGGTCAGCCTCTGCTATAATGGCCTCTAGGTTCAGAATCTTATTTCCTAGACTTCAAGTATTTGCACACATGGCCTTCCAGATTTTGTTACTACTCTCCTTGTTACCCTCCCCCTTTTTTCCTTTTGGCCCCTTCCTTCAACCCTCCCTTTTTAATGAACCTGTTCACATCCCCCTTTATTTCTTTCACCCTGCTTCCTGTATTAATTTGCACCCTGGGTGGGTTCCTCTCCCCTCAGACTCTCCCTACTTTCTACTTTGGACTGTGTGTTCTGTGTTACCATTCAGTGGAACAACTCCTTGCAGTTTGCCTTATTAAATCCATGGACTTGCATGTCTCTGTCATGTCCCTTCTCCCTTTTTGCCTCCACAGTGTACATGTTAAGGTCTTCCAACTTCTCTATGTAGGATTTCTCTTGTTGTCCCTGGATCATTTTGGTTCCCCTCCACTATACTGTCTCCACCTTGTCCCTGTCCTTCCTCAAGTGTGAACTCTAGAACCTAACCCTAATGTCTCTCCCCCCCGCTCCTGCCAACCCTGTTCCTGAACCAGTCCTTAACTTTGCCTGACATTTGACCACCTTTGCCTCTCCTGCCCCAATAACCTCATAACTCCAGCAACCTTGTTGAAGTTTATCAACCTGTTTTGACTCCTACTTTCAACACCGGCTCAGCCTCCCTTCACTCTGGCACTGTGCACTTTGAGTTTTTCCAGTTTGCACAAATGATTTGTTTGCTCATTTATTTGTCCTCTATGAGCAATGTTTTGCCATTTTGTCTGTACTGTACTCAACCTTTGCTCATTATGTCACCCTAGTAGTAACCATATAACCTGACTGGCTGTATTTTGTTTGTAATTATGCTTCTTCCCTGTCCCTTTCCCCTGGGTTGCACCTGGAAATGAGCCTTGGCTCAGTATGCCTCTCCAGGTTACCAATTTTTAAATAAAATAAAATATAACCACATACAATACTCCAAGAGAGGTTACAGTAGGAGCAGGATCACATCCCTCCTCCTCCTCCTCCTACTGCTGATCCCCTCCCGATGCCTTCCATCATTCTATTTGCCCTTCCCCCACCCTGTCACCCTGAGCTGATTATTCCGAGCTATTTGTGATTATCACCAAGTCTCTCTCCTCTGTTGTTCACCACTCCTCCCATCCTGTATTCTCTCTCCCTCTTTTTTTTGTTTGTTGGTCCGACCATTACATCATAAGGTTCAGCTTCAGGGTTCCCCCCAATAGGTCTGCCCCTACGGAGATGGTTCAATACCACCCTTTAAGGGGAGTTACCCCTAGTGACCTATCGGCAGTACTGGATCTATTGGGTTTGTTGGGTGAATGCATGAGTCCAGGTGATCTTGTATTGGCCTATAATAAGGCTGTGGGAGATGCCCTGGACAAGATTGCTCCTGTTCGTGTTTGGCCTCTCACTCTTCGCCCAAGGAACCCTTGGTTTGACGGTTCCTTGAAGGAACTGAGGCGAGTTGGTCGAAGGACGGAGAGAGCCTGGCGAAAGTCTGGCCTTGATGCTGACAGGCTTAAACTGATGGCACACTATGATGGCCATCAGTCAGAAATCACCCGTAAGAAGGCAGAATTCCTGTCCAGGGAGATTTATGCTGCGCAGAATTGACCAGCTCAGCTTTTCCAGACTGTCGACAGATTGTGCAATCCAATCTGTCTTCAGCCCAGAGAAGCTTTTTCTCAACTGAAATGCGAGGAGTTTGCTCGATTTTTTGCAGATAAGGTTGCCAGCATCAGGTCAAGCATCGTCCGGCATCTCCTATGAGGGACTGTGGTGATCGGCAGGAAGTGGCATGCACTCGGTCTATCTGGTCAGATTTCTGCCAGCCAGAATTCACAGACATTGTGAAGATCATCCAGACATTGTGCCAAACCAGTTGTAATTTGGATCCGGGCCCTACACCCCTATTATTGGGATGTGCTGATGTTATCTGCCCAATCCTTTCTGAAATTGTCTGAAGGTCTTTGGAGACAGGGTCTTTCCACAACACCTAAAGGAGGCAGTCGTTCGACCACTCCTTAAGAAATCCTCCTTGGACCCAGACTGTCTGGCTAACTACCAACCTATCTCTAACCTGCCATTTGTTGGTAAGGTTATTGAAAAGGTGGTTGTGCTGCAACTGGATGATCAACTTATAACTCACAAGGTCTATGATACTCTCCAGTCCGGAATTAGGAAGAAGCATAGCACGGAGACGGCACCTGTCCGAGTATTGAATGACCTCCTGAAGCCTAGAGATTGAAAGGCACGTAACATTCTGGTCCTTCTTGATCTCTCTGCAGCATTTGACACTGTAGACCATGGTGTGCTGTTGGAGCGCCTGCGGCTTCTTGTTGGGCTGTCTGGTACAGTCCTCAAATGGTTCCCTCATTCCTCGCAGACAGGTCCCAGAGTTGCCACCGAATTTATTTCTCTGACACTCACTCCCTGCCCTCAAGGGTACTGGCAGGCTCCATCTTGGCCCCATGTTGTTTGCAGTAGTGTATATACCATTGAGAGAAATCATCAGGGTGGTACAGTTTGAGTTTTCAGTGCTATGCAGATGATACTCAACTGTATATGTCCTTTCTGCCCAGACAAAATGATGCACTCTCTGTGCTAAACAACTGCCTTACCGAGATCAGAACCTGGATGAGTACTAGCTGGTTGAGACTGAATCTGGACAAGACTGAAGTGTTGGTAGTGGACCCTGGTCATCCGGGAGCGGGTATGGGGGCTGGACAGGAATCTGTTTTTTTGATCGATGGCATACAGCTCACTACCTCAGACCGAGTGCTTAACCTTGGCATTATTTTTGATGACTGACACTAAAATCTCAGGTGTCAGTTGTCATTAAATCCTCTTTTTACCATCTGAGGAACATCGCCCGGGTGAAACACTTGGTTCCTCTGGATAATCTTCCAACATTGGTTCATGCCTTCATCACTACCCACCTTGATTACTGCAATTCCCTTTACCTAAGGCTTCCAGAGGTTGATATCTGCTGCTTGCAGCTAGTGCAGAATGCGGCAGCCAGGCTTTTGACTGGGACTTCTAGGTCCAGTCATATTATGCCTGTGCTCCACGAACTGCACTGGCTGCCTATTCAGTGGTGGATCACCTTTAAGGTTGGCTTGCTAACCTTTAAAGCCCTACATGATCAGGGACCCAGTTTTCTGCAAGACCTCTTGGTACCCTACTGTCCCCTCTGTCCTCTCTGATCCACCGACAAGGGATTGCTAGAGATTCCCAGGGTGCGATTAAAAACATCTGGTGCCCATGCATTTTCTTTCTCGGCTCCAACCCTGTGGAATTCTCTACTTCATCGGTTAAGAGAATGCCTGACCATCGATAGGTTTAAGACTGAATTAAAAATGTATTTATTTAACCTGGCCATCCCTAACTATGGTTAATCTGTTTTATTCTTCTGTTTTAAAGCTATATTCATATTTGATTTTATGTACAGCGCCTTGGTTTTGAAAGGTGCTTTAAAAATAAAGTTTGATTAGATTTGATTTGATTCTTGGCTCCTGTATGAATCACCTTATACTACTTTCCATTGAATTTCAGTTGCCATACCCTCGATCATTTCTCTAGAATCTCTAATTCTCCCCTTCCTCGATGTCCACCCATCCACAGATCTTTTCTAAGAATAGTCTGTAGCTGTATTTCTCCATGTACAAACAGATAAACAAAGTAAGTGACACAAATTTTCAACCCACACAGTGCCCTTTTGTAGGCGTTGGCAGGTTTTACAGAAAGGATTTCTTATATAACTAGGGTAAACACCTCTTTGCAGAAATTAACATATTAGCAAACCATAGAAGATGTTTGATTTACAACAGGATAACTGTAAGCAGGTGTAAGAGACTCTGTTGTAAACAATAGGCAGGATTACATTTTCAGGCATATAGCAGTGCAGTCATATCCACTCCACCACCACTTCTGCTGCGCTTCTGCCTTACACAGATGCCCATCTGCACCAGTGCAGATTCAGGAGGCACTGCCCCTAGCACTTCTGGTGTTCTGAGCAGTACTAGAGTTTTGGAGGGGGTGGTGGGTAAGAATTGGCAAAGATTTGAGAGGGGGTTGAGAGAGGAACATGGCTAGGGTTTGGGAGGGGGTTGAGGGTTAGAAAAGACTAGAGTTGGGGAAAGGGGTGAGGGTCAGAAGGAGTAGGGTTTGGGAGGGGCTTGAGGGTTTAGGAGGGCGTGGAGAGTGGAAAATGACTAGGGTTTAGGAGGGTGTGAGAAATGATTAGGAGGGGTGGAGGGTAGGAAATGAGTAGGGTGCAGGAGGGTGTTGAGAGCAGGAAATGACAAGGGTTGAGAAGGGGTGGAGGGTGGGAAATGACTAGGGTTTGGGAGGGGTTGGAGAGCAGGTCATGATTAGTGTTTGGGAGGGGGAGGAAGGTGGGAAATTACCATAGTTTGGGAGCAGTGGAGGTGAATACTGACTAGGGTTGGGGTGGGGTGGGAAAAGAATAGAGTTTGGGGTGTAGGGTGGGAGATGCTGGGTTTGGAGAGGTGAAGGGTAAGAAATGACTAGGTTGGTTAGTGGATTGAGGGTGGAAATGACTAGGGATTGGGATGGGTGGAGGGTGGAAATGAGTGTGGTTTGGGAGGGGTGGAAGGTGGGAAATGACTAGCATGGGGAAGGGTTATGGGCTTGAAGTGATGTTAGGGTTTGGGAGGGAGAGGGTGAGAAATGACTAGGGTTGGGAGGGGTAAGGGTGGGAAATTACTTGGATTGGCAGGGGGTTGTGGGTGAGAAGACACTTGTGTTTGGGAGGAGGTGCAGTGTGGCAAATGACTAGAGTTTGGGGTTGGGTTGGAGGGTGAGAATGACTTGAGTTTGGGAGGGGTGGGGGTAGGGGAATGACTTGGGCTTGAGAGGGGGTGCAGTGTTGAAATGACTAGAGTTGGGGAGAGAAGGAGGGTGGAGAATGGCCAGGGTTTAAGAGAAGTTGGAGGACAGGACATGACTAGTGTTTGGGAGGGAGGAGGCAGGGAAATGACTAGGGTTTGGGAGGGGTTGAGGGTGGAAATGATTAGGGTTGGGGAGGGTTGATGGTGGGAAATGACTAGGTTGGGGTGGAGAGGGAAATGGTAGGATTTGGGAGGGGAGGAGGTGAAATGACTAGGGTTTGTGAGAAGGTGGAGGTGGGAAATGACTAAGGTTAGGGAGGGGTGGAAGGTGGGAAATGACTAGGGTTTGGGGTGTATGGCAGAAAATTACTAGGGTTTGGAGGGGTTGGAGGGTGGGAAATGACTAGGGTTTTGGAAGGGGTGAAGGATGGAGGTTGGGAAATGACTTGGGTTGGGAAAGGGTGGAGGCCAGGAAATGACTAGGGTTTGGGAGGTGTGGAGGATGGGAAATGACGGGTTGGGGAGGGGGTGAAATGTGGGAAATGACTGGGATTTGGGAGGGTGTGGAGGGTGGGATATGACTTTGTTGGGGATGTGGTGGAGGGTGAGAAATGACAAGGGTCTTCAGGGTGTTGGGTGAGAAATGACTAAGATTTGGGAGGGGTTAGGGTTGGTAAAGACTAGGGTTGAGGAGGGGTGGAGGTGGAAATGACTAGGGTTTGGGAGGTGGTAGAGGTGGGATATGACTAGGGTTGGGGAGTGGGTGGAGGTGGGAAATGACTGAGTTGGGGAGGGTGAGGGAAAGACTAGGGGCTGGGAGGGGTTAGGGTGAAAAGACTAGGGTTGAGGAGGGGTGGAGGATGAAATAGCTAGGGTTTGGGAGGGGGTGAAGGATTGGGAAAAGACTAGGATTGGGGAGGGGTGGAGGGTAGAAATGACTGGGCTTGGAGAGGGGTGGAGGATGGGATATGGCTATTGTTGAGGGAGGGCAGAGGGTGGGAAATGACAAGGGTCTTCAGGGTGTTGAGGGTAAGAAATGACTACGGTTTGGGAAGGAGTTGAGGGTGGGAAAAGACTAGGGTTGAGGAGGGGTGGAGGGTGGGAAATGACTAAGGTTTGGGAGGGGTGGAGCATGGGATATGACTATGGTTTGGGGTGGAGGGCAGGAAATGACTAGGGTTTGGGAAGGGCTGAAGTATGGGAGATGACTAGGGTTGGGAAAAGGTGGAGGGCAGGAAATGACTAGGGTTTGGGAGGGGTGGAGGGTGGAAAATGACTAGGGTTGGGGAGGGGTGAGAGGGAAATGATTAGGATTTGGGAGAGTGTGGAGGGTGGGCTATGACTATTGTTGAGGATGTGGTGGAGGGTGGGAAATGACAAGGGTCTTCAGGGTGTTGAGAGTGAGAAATGACTAAGGTTTGGGAAGGGTTGAGGTGGGAAAAGACTAGGGTTGGGTAGGGGTGAAGGGTGGGAAATGATTGTGGTTGGGGAGTGGGTGGAGGGTGGGAAATGATTAGGGTTGGGGTGGAGGGTGGGGAATGACTAGGGTCTTCAGGGTGTTGAGGGTGAGAAATGACTAGGGTTTGGAGTGGGGTTGAGGGGTGGGAAAAGACTAGGGATGAGGAGGGGTGGAAGGTGGGAAATGACTAAGGTTTGGGAGGGGTGGAGGTGGGATATGACTATAGTTGAGGGAGGGGTGGAGGTCTGGAAATTACAAGGTCTTAGGGTGTTGAGGCTGGGAAATGACTAGGTTGGGGAGGGTGGGAAGTGAGAAATGACTAGGGTTTAGGAGGTTGAAATGACAAGGGTTGGAGAGGGGTGGTGGTGGAAATGACTGAAGTCGGGTAGAGGGTAAGAAATGACATGGGCTGGAAGGGGTCTGAGGGTGGAAATGACTATGGTTGGGACAGAGTTAGAGGGTGGGATATTAATATTGTTGGGGAGGGTGGAGTGTGGAAATGACTAGGATTTGGGAGGGGGAAGAGGGTGGGAAATGACTAGGGTTGGGGAAAGGCAGAGGGTGGGAAATGACTAGAGTTGGGAGGGTTGAAGGTGGAAAATAACTAGGCTTGGGGGAGGGTTGCCCAGGGACTTGCCCAGCCACATGGGACGGGCTTAGATGGTTATTTTTATGTTTATTTTTTTTTTGTTTTTATTTTTTTTGTGTTGTATTGTTGGACTATGTGAACTGAGAAACCTACTAGGGTCATGGCAAATTTTGCCTGGTTTGAAGTTTGTATGGTTGAACTTTGGAAAGTTCGCATACCTCTTATATTGAAGACTGTGTGGCAAAATGTGGCAAATTATTGACATTTAAGGTGAACGTTGGGTAAAAGTGATGATTTTTCTTATTGTCTCATGTGTTGTAAGGGCTGTTTAAAAAGTAATTCCAGAAAGATAATCTGTCGGCCACCTATGTTTGGATTTAGGTACTTCTTGGAATGTCGTTCTCTTGGCTTTTTTGCTATATCCTGACTCTTACCAACACTTTCCCATCTGACCCAAAAGCCTACGGATACTTGGCAAGAACAGATTCTAAAGGAGATGTCATAAACCGGGTTCCGTGGTTCCGATTCCCTTATCCAGGTGAGAGTACAATACACTACATGGACCCATTAGAAGAACTTGAAATAAGTACTTCTGTTACTGCCTTGGTTTCTTTTTTTCATTATGTATTTTACTGAAAGAAATAGAAACATAGAACATAGAAATGTAGAATTTGATGGCAGACAAGGACCACTTGGCCCACTCAGTCTGTCCTTTTTTCCCTACCTACATTGTTACTGCAGACCATATTTGATCTACCTCTCTTTCTCCCTCTCCCCCCTCCTTTCCACTATGATTCCCTTGAGCCTATCCCATCCCTTCTTGAACCCTACCACTGTTTTCACCCCACCACCTCCACTGGAAGGCTGTTCCAGGAATTCACCACTCTTTCTGTGAAGAAGTACTTCCTAATATTGCTCCTGAATCTACCCCTCCAGCTTCATAGGATGTGCCCTTGTTCTTGAGCACCTTTTCTTTAAAAAAAAAAATTTCCCTCCTGTACCTTATTTACCCCTGTGTGGTATTTTAAGGTCTCTATCATATCCCCCCCCCCTCTCTTCCAGGGTGTACATATTGAGGTAATTTAGTCTCCCCTCATAGGGCGCTTGATGCAGACCCTGCATCATTTTAGTTGCCCTCCACTGGACAGCCTCCGCTTTATGTCCTTCCAGAGATGTGGTCTCCAGAACTGTACACAGTACTCTATGTGGGGTCTTATGAGAGATCTATACAGACGTAACACTGTCTCCCTCTTTCTGCTGGTGATACATCTCCCTATGCACCTCAGCATCCTACTAGCCCTCCCAACTGCCTCGTCACACTGTCTGGCCACCTTTAAGTCATCCAGCATGATTATCTCGAGGTCTCTTTCCTGCTTGGTGGTTGTCAATACCACTCCACCCATTGTGTACTGTGCTGCTGGATTTCTGTGCCCTAAGTGCATTATTTTGCACTTTTTCACATTGAAACCCAGCTGCTATATTCTTGACCACTCCTTTAGTTTTCTTAGATTTCTGCTCAGCCTTTTCACTCCCCCTGGAGTGTCCACCCTTACTTTGGTGCCATCTGCTAAGAGGCAGACCTTCCCTTCCAGCTACTCTGCAGTGTCACTTATGAAGACATTAAAGAGAACCAGATGGTGCCAGCACTGATCCCTGAGGGTCCCTGCTGGTAACTCTCTCTTCTTTGGAGTGAACTCCATTTACCACCACCCTCTGTCTCCTATCCCTTAACCAATTTCTTACCCAGTTTACATCGTTTGGACCCAACCCTAAGCTTCCTAGCTGGCTTACTAGGCTCCTATGTGAAAAGGTGTAAAAAGTCTTACTGAAATTTAAGTAGGTCGCATCCACCACTCCATCTTGATCGAACTCCTTTGTCACCCCATCAAATAGGATACAACAAAAACACTGAGTAATACCATACAAAAAAAATGTTAAATGTAGAATATTAATTTTACTGGATGCAAAAACATACTATATTCTCAGTAGTCAGATAGAGGAAAGCTGGTTATAGTGATAATAGAGGAGTATGAATGACATAAACACTATAAGTCTTGTGTAAGCATAGAAATATAGTAGCTTTAAGAGTTGCTATGTAAATTCAAAAGGGTGTCCAAATGTTCTCAAACATTGATGCTTAAGGAGCAGCTCTGCACTTCAACATGTACATTTTGCTGTGACAATACATTTTTTCATTTCAATGTTAATTTACAGCACACCTTGGAAGTCCATCTAAAACGTCTGTATAGAAAACATATGCCTCTCCCCTGTTAACCTCACAGTGCCTTTGTTTATGACATCATAGTGCTCGTCATGACAACAGACTCTGATGTCACAAACAGCAATTGTGTGGTTGCAGGGGAGAGTCAGATACATGTTGAAAAACTCAGTGAAATAATTGCTGCATTATCTACAATATTTAGTAGATCAACAGCAGGGGAAGTAAAAAGCAAATAACAGATAACTAGGAAATAGTTAAGTTAAAACATAATCGGTTTAACTCTAGTGTTTTTAAGCCTTTTATTGTAATACAGAGTAGCTCTTTAAGCCATAATAGAATAAATAACTTCCATTATTAGCTACAAGGCTCATCTGATAATGTCATTCTTGTAAGGTGGGTATTTCTGAAGTTCAAAGGACAAAACACACAAGGGACTGCTCTCAGTATGGCTGGTGCACTACGGTAACAAACCAGAAAATGATAAACTGGGCTACGATCAGTCTTATCCGCAAAGCCATAGGCTGACCAACTTCAAATGTGCAAAGTTCTCTTTATTAGAAGGTGCAGTAATCAGCAGGGCACAGAGAAATAAAACTTTCCAAAGTTTTGTGCGTCCAGGTGTGCTTACTCATGAAATGCTTCCTTCCCAGTGGTCCCAGTACTTGTTACACCATACATATGTGCCACAAGAGTGCAGTGCAAAGTGAAAGAAATGTGCAAAAAAGTGCACTTAAAACAGATATTAAATTAATACCAATGATACTGCAGCATATATGAACTGGATAAGAGGAATTAATAAGAGACACAGCTAAGTTTTAGCTGACATTAAATACAAAATTTGAGTACTAATCCCACCACTGTTAACTCATAAACATTTGCTATAGGAAGGCTAATGTATAGAGCTAATAAACATAGGTCCTAAGTACTAGTCTAACTAGATAAAATCAAATTAGATCAAACGATTACCTTCTCCCCCTCCTAATCTGGCTGTTCAGGTGTGTGAAAGACTGTAGTCAACAGCTGCAGTAACCTTTTGCTGAAGAACAAAGGCCTTCTTTCAGTACTTGTACCAGACTAGAGCGGGAAACTATAGAGAGCCTGAGAAGCAACACCCACGCAACTATAAAGGCGACTGATAAGGAGGGTCTCCTTAGTGATCATGAACAGTGAGGACTAGAACGCTGAGGTGAACAGACAGCTTGATGGCAGGGATTTTTACAGTCTTGTCATCAGACCCTACTCAGGTTTTGTATATAATGTCAGCTGAAACTTAACTCTGCCCAGGGATTCAGCTAACTCCACTGTTGGAGTATTTGATTCCCAAAAATAAGGCAAAAACTTTCAAAATAAAGGGGAGGAAGTCACTGACTTCCAGATGTAAAACCAAAAATTAAATGACTTCCAAAATTGCAGGCAAGAAAGTCACAAATAGTGGCAATCCAAGATGGTGTGGGGAGCATTCTGTTGGCAGGCTGCGGAGCCGTCGGAGCCTTCTAATGCTAGACGTCTGTTGATTCCCTCAGTGAAATACTGCTCTTATGGGTGCGTTGCATCTGCAAGCTACCTAACCTTCAAAGTCTTGAGTGGAACATTTCCTGCTGTATTCGCTAAAGAAACACGCCTCGCTAAACATAGCTTTTTTTAAAATGACAGGAGCTGTGTGTGCAATGGGACCCACGGAGGAGAAGAAAACTGATTCAGAGCCTCAGTCAGCGAGTTACCAGTTTGCTGGGTACGGAGTGGCTGAATCCCTCTCCACATTCTAAATCAACTAGATTAACTTTCATGAATGAGACTCACCTTAAAACTGGTAACTAGCTGCTGTCTGTAATCTTTATTTTAAAGTGTGTCTATGTATTTTTTCACCCATGTGTTCATCCCTGTCTCTACTCACCTAATTGTTGTCTCCCCCCCCCCACGACGAGGTACCTTTGTAAACGAGTCCATGACTCAAAGGTTGTAAAACTGATTGTCTCCAATAAATAGATAAATAAATAAAACTAGTAATTGTTTAGCCTATTGAAGTCATTGGTGGAGCATGTACCTCTCGAACCATAAAAAACACACCCCATTAAATACTGTTTCACAAGACCTACAAGGCCAATGGGAGCCACAGAGAAAGAGAAAAGTAATACCTGAACTCAAGCTTGCAACTGAAACTGCAACGAGCTCTCTGGAGGTGACAGATAAGTAAGCAATAAGACATGACAGGGTGTGTGTTGAACAGATATTACCGCATGCCCAGAGGCATAGTAAGGCACGAGGCCACCGGCCAAGTGTCTTCAGCCCCTGGAAGTGTGGTAATATCTGTTCAACACACACCCTGGAGTATCTCATTGTGCTTATAAAATGGGCACCTTTTTTATCTTATAAAAATTTAGACAAAAAAGTATGTTTATATGTAGAAAAAAAGATGATTTAATTGTTAATATATGATAAAATAGTCCTTCCACCTATTTAAAAGTGACATCATTATGTAGTTGTGAGTGGTACTACTGATTTAATTTTGTTGCACTACCCCAGTGCTCTCGTGTACTCATTACAGGTTTTTTTTCTGGTTGTATTTTTTTTTTATAGGAACAAGCTCAAACTGGGGAATTAAATCTGAGGGATGCTGAGCAGGGAAAACCCGACTGGTGCCATGCCCTACTGTTTGAATCCCAGTCCAGTGACTATTTCTGTGGCCACTTGAAACTCCCAGCCCGTACGGAGCTCAGGCTATGGTCTGCTCCGTGCGAGTGGGAGTATTCGTGAAAGACAGCCGGTGTGGTGTTGGAGGCACTGATTGAAGCGCCCCCGTTCTTTTATTACTTGCAGGTTTTGCTATGGTCCATTTTTTTTTTCTACTAAGAAAAACGAAGAGCGAGTGGCTCTAAAGCTTCAGTGATCCGATATGCTGCTAAAACAATGGCAGCTTTAAAAAAACAAACGTTCCATGCTTAGCTCTGAACATTCCATTTAGGGGCATTGATTTCTTTGCCTGTACTTTTTTCCCCCATGTGTAATACATATATGGCACTGCTTTTCTAGCCAATCAAAATGCTTTATTTGCTATGCCCATTTATAATAACATTTCCACTACTGGCCACACTCATTTGCAACAGCAGAAATTTAATTCATACCTGTTATTACCTACAATTTTCTCTGGCAAGCCGCTCTCTCCAATTCCCGACCTGCCTGTATCGCAAGTTCCCTCCGCCTTGCTTGAACTTGTGGCTGAACCAGACGATCTGAACTACACTATGGCTGATGAGGAAGAAGTGAATCCCCTCTGCTCCAACTCTGCCATGAATGAAAAGTGTTCTACAGCTCATCTGCCATGAATGAAAAGTGTTCTACAGCTCATCAGGACAGTCCGGGCAATTTACCATCTTTTCCGGGGTAATGGGACTATAACTAAAAACTTAGCACCACAAACAGTTGAAATTATGGATAATTCAAGACCTATGGTGGCAGAAGAGGTGGCCCAAAATGACATTAGAATGTTTAATAAACAACTTGATGAAACTACCGACCAATCAGATTATAGTAATCGACCAGTCACGACGCTTACATTTGAAGCCTTTCAAAGTTTTCAAACAGAAATACAACATAAAATACATAGTGGCTTCTCTACAATCACCTCTGCCCTTTCAGATTTAACACATGTTTTTAATGAAATTAATCAAAAAATGGAGAGTTTCTCTCTGAGAATGGGCGAAGCTGAAACTCAGATTAGACAACTAGAAGACAAGGTTGATCCCCTTGCTAAAAAAACAGTCAGAGCACAGTACTATCATTTCTGAGGTTCAGAAGAAAATTTCTGAACTTGAGGACCGATCTCGGAGAGCAAACATTAAGATTATTGGCTTGCCAGAGGGTAGTGAAGGCCCAGGAGAACCGTTACTGTATTTTGAGAAATTTTTGACTATGTCCCTCAATTGCAAATACCCAGAAGAAAAATTATTCTTGATAGAGTGCACCGGGGGGGAGAGAATCCAAACAACATGGTAATTATGCAGGACAAAAGCAATACCCCCGAACTGTCTATGTGAAGCCCCATTACTTCCAAGATCAAGAGACTATACTCCAGGCAGTCAGGATAAACAAAGGCCTTTTCTTTGAAAACATAAAAGTTTCAGTTTATCCTGACTTTTCATCTGGAACAAAACAACACCGTAAGGCTTTTGATAGAACAAGGGAGATACTTCGAGGCAGGAACATTCAGCATACCATCTTACCTCCTGCCCGCATTAAGTTCTCTATGTACGGCAAAACTATGGTCTTTTCAGACCCCAAGAAGGCAGAATTATTTCTGAATACATCTTCGAATAATATTCAAGATGATGACAATCCTTCCACCTCAGGGCTGTAGTTCTCTAAGATCATTAGTTAGCTCGTATGATTAGATTCTTTAAATGACAGTATTTACATTAAAAAAAAATAATGTGTTTACATGCTTGTTGTTGGAGAAAATTTGGGCTACTTCCCTGTATATCAATAGGACAAGTCATTTATTATGATTAAAATGAAATCTTAATTTAGTTGATTAAGGTTATATTTCTTGCCCTGTCTGTGTGTATATTCTAACTGTATGTTGGCTTATAAATAAGTTTGAGGGCAAGTAATTTGAGACAGGGCTTGGCTCTATCAGCCTGCTTTCATTTTTCTGAATGCTCAGTGTCTATCTGGACGAAATGTTGGGGGGAGTGGGGCATGATTAATTGTGGGTCATTGTTATTTATAAGTACTGTATTTGTTATTTGCTGTCTTCTTGTCTACTTTACCCTTGTAGTATAATTGGTATCCAGCTTAGCCTTCCGATCTTTTCGGATATAGCGAATATTGACTCTATACAAAATAATTTTTACAGCTGTTTTTTTATGCAACAAAAAGGCAACACATACTGTGTTATTCAGTTTGCTAGATCTATCTTACATAAAATGAAAAAACAGACTATAAGAAATTACATTGTTAATCTATTTAGGAGAGTAGGGGAAGCATCAAGGGTTTATCTTAATATCGAAACTATTTTACAATATATTATTAGCTATTTCAAGTCTGTAACTATATGGATATTTGTACCCGGCAGTGTTGTGTGCTATTACATGATGTGCTTGACTTTTTTTTATATTTATAATCTTTACTTACATGTATGGCTTATCAGCTTAGTATAGCCAGTTGGAATGTGACAGGGATGAATAATCGCATTAAGACAAGGAGAGTGTTTAGCTGGCTGGATAAGTTTGCAGTTAATTGTGCATTGCTTCAAGAAATGCACTTGGCAGAATAGGACTTTTCCTTTCACGCCAAAAGGTGGGGTCTGAGCATTAATGCTCCGTTTAAGAATAACACTCAGGGAGTTTCTGTCTTTAAAGAAAATCACTTTCCACCCATATAATTAAGCAATCTATTGATGTTGAGGGCCGTTATATATTATTTGCCACATTTCATTGGCAGACCAGTTAAACACTGTTGGGAATTTATATGGGCCTAACGAGAATTCTCCCTCTTTTTTAGTAATTTTTTTTGGAATTAAGTACATTTCCTGTTCCCAATATTGTTGGTGGTGAGTTCAGTTTGGTATTGGATCCTGTTTTAGACAGATCTAATATTCAGCCCGATAAAATTACTTCAGCAGCTAATGCCACCCTGCAATATATGGAGGATTTGAGGCTTATTGAAGTATAGCGCCACATAAAACCAGTCAGCATTTCTCTTATTACTCTGCAATGCACAAAACACACTCTAGAATTGATTTCTTTTTAGCTCTCAACATCCTGTGCCTAGCAGGTTAGGTCAGTGGAATATGGCCCTATCATTATCTCTGATCATGCCCCAATAGTGTTAAAATGACAATATACTGAATCCCAAAAACAACATAAATTTTGATTTGATCCCTTACTTTTGAAAGATTCGAATTTCTACAAGCAAATCAAATCAGATATAGATATTTTCTTTTCTCAAAACAAAACAAACAATACAAATGTAGGGATTATATGGGAATTCTTTAAGGCATTTCTTCATGGCTCTATTACTACATACACAATTAGGCGTAACAAAAAACGGACACAGGCCCTCAGCAATTTAGAGTCCTCGATATCTCATACTGAAAATTTATATATAACAACTAATGACCCAGATATATTTATGTATTTAAGCTCTCTTAAAGAGCAACATAATAAATTGTCAGCTGAGGACTCGGAAAGGCAGCTACTTCACACTCGTAGCCAATATTATGCCTTCGGCAACAAGACAGATAAACTGCTTGCTTGGCAATTAAAAGTACAACAACAAAAAATCTCATTACATCTATACGGGTCACTTCTGGTCAAATTGTCTCGACACCCTTTGAAATCAATATTGCATGTAGGTAGGGCTAGAGGGATGTTGGGGTGTGTTATTAGGGGTATCACAAGTCATAAAAGGGAGGTAATAATCCCTCTTTACAAGACACTGGTTAGGCCCCATCTGGAGTACTGCATGCAGTACTGGAGGCCACACCTTAACAAGGACATTAATCAAATTGAGGCAGTCCAGAGAAGGGCAACCAAAATGGTGCAGGGACTGCATCAGAAGACATATGAGAACAGATTAATGGAGCTCAATATGTATACCCTAGAGCAAAGGAGGGAGGGAGGGAGAGCGGTGATATGATCGAAACATTCAAACACCTTAAGGGCATTAACAAGGTGAAAGAATCTAACATGTTTAAATATAAGAAAAATAGCAGGACAAGAGGACACAGCATGAGATTAGAGGGAGGCAGATTAAGGGGTAATGTGAGGAAGTTCTTTTTCACAAAAAGGGTTGTGGATGTATGGAACGGCCTACTTCAGGAAGTGGTGGGTATGAATACAGTGCAGGGCTTCAGACAGGCATGGGATAGGCATAAAGGAGCAATACAGATGAGTATGAATAGATAGGCCATTGACAGAGCAAAGGCCGATGGCACATTCATGAGGAAGAAAAATAAAAATAAATGGGCAGACTGGATGGGCCTTGCGGTCCTTATCTGCTGTCAACTTCTATGTTTCTATGTATTTAGTCAATATCATCAAGCGCTTTACTCATCTGAAATTGCTGACTGCCCCAAAAATACAGCTAACTTTTTTTCTGACCTTATATGTCTGATGCTGCAAGCAGAAGAGTGCCAGTATTTAGAACAAGAAATCACTGTTTTTGAAATTATAAAAGCTATTAAAAAATTTCTATCAGGAAAAGTTCCTGGACAAGATGGCTTGATTATAGATTTTTTTTAAACATTTTCTCTAATATTGGCCCCACATCTTAAACTAATATTTGATTATATGTTTAATACAAAATCTCTCCAGCCATCTTTTAAAGAGGCAAGTATATATCTATTTCTCAAAAAAAAAAAGACCCTCTTTATCCTGGATCGTATAGACCAACTTCTTTAATAAATTCCGATGCTAAGATCCTGGCAAAGGTCCTGGCCACCAGGCGGGAAAAAGTCCTCCCCGCTCTGGTTCATCTGGATCAGAATGGTTTTATTAAAGGCTGATCTCTAACATCTAACACTAGGGAGATTCTCAATATTGTAGATTACTGTAAAAATTCTGACCTTTCTTTACTTTTTATAGATGTCAAAAAGGCATTTTTGACCATGTTGAATGGTCATTTATTAAGGCTGTTCCCCTTAAATTTGATTTTGGGCCAAATTTCAGATCATGACTGGATGTTTTGTACTCTAGCCTGGTGGCCAGGGTCAAGACTAACTAGTATCTTTCAGCATTCTTTGAGATTCATAGGGGCACCTGTCAAGGCTGTCCTTTATTCTCGCTTATCTTCGCGTTAGTGATTGAACCACTTGCTTTGTCCATTAGACATTCTAAATTAATCAAAGGCCCCTCTATAAACAACACAGAATATCACATCGGTCTGTATGTAGACAACATGTTAATTATGGTTCAAAATCGTAACAATTTTTTTTCACCAGTTATGGAGATTATAACCCAATTTGGACATATCTCCGATTATAAGATCAACTGGGATAAAACTGAAGTTCTTGAAACTAAACATCATTCCAATCCTTTTCACCCTTCATCTGATCTTAATCTCAGAATTATAACAGAAATATTATATCTGGGAATTCGGATCAATAATGAGTTAAAAAACTTATTTGCTCTAAATTTCAATCCTCTTCTCAAAAAAACTAAGCAGACCTTAAAATGTTGGGAAAGCCTCCCCCTTCCTCAAATAGGTTGAGTTAATACCATAAAAATTGACACTCTTCTGAAATTTCTATTTCTTTTTCAGAATATACCCATCATAATTAGAGAAGATTTTTTTATAGGCCTAGAAGTATTAATAAAGATATTTTTGTGGCAAAGCACAAAACCCCAACTTAAAATTCAGAAATTATATTTTTCTACTTCAGAAAGAGGGTTGGCTCTTCCATGTTTTAAAAATTATTATAAATCTGCAAACCTGGTCCCATTGGCTAACTGGTACCATAATGATACGAATGACCAATCGTACATTATTGAAACTTCTCGTTGCTCAAACTCCAATATTAAACATAGCCTTTATATTGGTAAATACTTTAATACACTTAAAAATGTATCCTTTTGTTTTATGACAGCGATAAAAATTTGGTATAAGACTATTGGGCAGACTTCTCCAGCCATACACTATTCACCGCAATCTCTCAGTTATAGGAATCCATTTTTTCCTCCTTCTATTAATGATACTAACTTTAAACGGTGGTACCTAAAGGGCCTGGGTGAAGTTGCACAATTTTTGGGTGACAACCAAGTCCTGGATTATGAAGCTCTTAAAAATTAGTATGAACTGCCTAATTGTCATTTTTACAGTTACTTACAAATTAGAGATTTCATTTGTAAAAAATATAGAACATCAAGCAACCCTAGATTAAGACAGATAGAAAACCTTTTTACATGTACACAAAGATATAAATTAATTTCTCAGATTTATCAGACCCTGGCATCAAATAGTCTGGAAGAATTGAATCGATTAAATCTATATAGGAGGATGAATTGAATCAGACCATCCCCCTCTTCCTATGGAGAAAAATTATATATCCAAAATGCTGGGGTTTTAAATCTTCAGGATTTACTCAGATTCAATTCAACATCTTACATCGTACTTATTATATACCCCACCATTTAAACCTTATGAATCCCATGGTTTCTAATACTTGCCCTAGATGCCATTCCAATATAGGAACTGTGGAGTATATGCTCATTTTATGCCTCATATTAGATTCCTTTTGGTTGCCTATTTTGGGATTCCTGTCATATATGGTGGATAAACTCTTCGTTAAGGATCCATTTTGGATGCTGCAATGTAACGGAGGCCCTATGTGCTGTTTACCTTCTCATAATAGATATTTACTTAGGTTTACTTAGGTTGAGTAGGACAAAAGAAGGCCATGGGCCCATTGTGATTGTTCCCTGCCTTTGCAGGCCATTTATTACCAGTTAAATGGTTTATGTGAGCCATTTATCTAATTTTTTTTAAAGAATCTGGATTGTCTACATCAATTAGGTCCTGAGGGAGAGTATTCCAGAGTTTAGCCACTCTGATATTGTAGAAATTATCTCTTTTAGATGTGTTGGCCCTTTGGACATCCAAGATTTTGTTTTACGATCTGCCTACAACTTGTCTACCAGTTAGTTATAATAACAATATCTGTATTATTAACGCTTTTAAACTGATCCTCGTGAAATAGAAGGACAGTGATCCCCCATTATTTATGGCATGGATCAATATGATGCTCTCTATCCACCATATCGAAAAATCCATTACATTACTTATAAACAAATTATTAAATTTAACTCAATCTGGACTCCATTTGTTAATATCCTTAACTTATAACCGATTGGGTTTAGACTATATATGATGCTCAAACTCTCCCACACTTCAGGCATTGGCTTCTAAGAATCAGGACATACCTGCTGGATTTTAATCAGTTAACCAAATTAATTTGATGTAAAACAGTGTTTTTCTTTTATATATTATATTCTGCACTGTATTCCTAATGGTGAAGTAGTGATATAGCTAAACTGACATCGTATTAGTTATGTGGCTATTCTTTCATAGACCTGTTAGATACCCTTCTCTACATATTAATGTATACTGATGTGATGTTTGTATCTATTTTCCCTTTTTTCCGCATAATAAAAAAAAAAGAAAGTCACAAATGATGGATTTTTTCTGAAAGAAATTGTATTTTACCACTAATTTATTATATTAACATCCATAAATTGGTCCTTTCTAGAATACTGGCTTCCAAAAGTGTGATCCTGGAAGTATTTTGACTTTCAAAAAAATTGGAATGACTTCCAGATTTCAACTCATGAAAGTTCTACACTTCCACTAAAAAATAAATTAACTGAACCCCTGGCTCTTCCACTTACTAAGTTCAAATTTACTAACATACTAACATTTGCCACAGCATCATTGGTATTAGTTTAATATTAGTTTTTAATTGCACTTTTTTTCACATTTTTCACTTTCCAGTGCACTTTTAAGGTACATGTCTACAGTGTAACAGGTATTAAGACTATCGGCCCTACCTCCCTTCCTCTCCCCTCTCCCCTCTCCCTACCTACAATGCAAGATTGTATAACGTGTTGCTGTAAACCAATGAACTGTGTATTTTGTCCAGATATTACTACTGTTGCTCTGAGCACTGTATCAGGAATATGCTACTTTCTGCTGTAAACCAATGACCTGTCGATTTGTCCAAATACTACCTTTTTGTTGCACTGTACAATGTTGAAGCAGAACCGTTGTAAAAGAGCTCTGCTCAATGGTGTTTCTGAATTTTAAATAAATAAATAGAATAAATAAGCACTGTTTGTATAAATTATATCGGCCATGGGAGGGCAATATCCTATGACTAAACACATGTAGATGAAAGAAATGTTGGGAAGTTCTGTTCCTCTCTGTCCTGCTGATTGTTGCACTTTCTATTAAAGTGAACTTTATTTGAAACTGATCAGTGTATGATGTTGTGGGTAAAGCTGATGGTAGCCCAGTTTATTGTTTTGTGGCCCCACTTCTGCAGTTCACCAGGTTCTCAAAATAATGTATTTAAGTCCTATTCCAGCTGCTAGAGTTCAGAGCTTTTAAAATGTGGTTAAATTTGTATGAGTTGAAAAAACTCCCAGAATGAGTACCGAGGACAATGAGGGACATCTTCACAAATTTGCCTGACCACAGACCTAATCAGCGTTATCTTAGGACAGCTCCAAAGCATGTGCACAAGATCTGCACTAGGCTGCTAACATCTCCAACATTAGCCTCTTCTAATGTAACTGTACTGGTTTCTGTTGTATCCACTTAAGAAAGAGTTAATGCACTGACTATCTGTGCTGCAGCTTGTCACAGTGCCACCAGGAGGACCTCAAAGATACAGACTAATGCTTTGCCAAGAGGAAATAAATGAAATTAAAAGGATGGTCATCTGGGTGGCACTGGCTGGTACTGCGCTGCACTGCCATATGGAGAGACATGCGGAGCACAGACTCCAGGGTGGGAAAGCTGAGGCCACCCATCTAACCTCTGATGCTGTGTCCAGCTGAACCCCTCCCATCCAGATCTATGTTCCCTTTAAAAGTGGGGTTGTATAGTACATGCTGCAAGGACAACTTTATAAAATCTTGTTCACACACAGTACAGTATGAACATGGCTGCCAGCTAAGAATCAAAATATTTATAAAACATAATTATGCCTGGCCCAGTTTTGAACTCTGCTTTATGCACAAGTAAATCAAAGTGATAAACATTGTCCCCTAAAACAGGTTCTGGTCATGTTTTACTTAATGTTTCCAACTTTAGGTCAGTGGGGTGTTCCAACTGTCAGTTTGGCTGGTGTGTTTGGAATTCTAGCTGGTGTTGTGTCTTCTATGGTGGAGTCGGTGGGTGACTATCATGCCTGCTCTCGTTTATCTGGTGCCCCTGCCCCTCCGAAGCATGCTGTGAACCGTGGAATTGGTATGGAGGGCATAGGCTGCCTTCTTGCTGGAGCTTGGGGCACGGGCAATGGGACAACTTCGTACAGTGAGAATGTTGGAGCACTGGGCATTACAAAGGTAATATATATTTAATGTTACTTGCTAGTATTATATGGGTTTTCCAGCCTTTTGGTTGGTTCATACTAGTCACAAGATAATAATGAGGTTCTACAGTATGTGCAGAGACATTGTATGACAGCTCTGAATCTTATGATATACAGCTGACTCACTTAGTAGTCATAAAGATACCATAAGAGATTGACTTTAGGGAGGCCCTCCTAGGGACTCCCAAAAAAGGAAACTGGTTTCCTGCCCCTGAGCCACAGGAACACTGTTCCACAGCCTCTTACCAAATTGCATGACAGTTCTTGCACCTCTGTCATCTTTCCCCTTTGAATACTCTAGGACTGTTCTTTCCCCATTAAATACTATAGGAATATTCCACCACCTACAGATGACAATTCCCCTGCCTAAAAATCTAGAGGTGAGAGTTTCATCACCTAAACCTTTACAATGTACAATTTACAATGTAATCCACTGACTGGGATCTCTGCTTGTGTGTCAGATGTGTCCTACATAACCGTACAACACGGCAGCCAGTGGAGCCTGCTTAAAGAACAAGGCTGTGAGCCAGGAGTTCTGTGTCTGAATGACATCAGAACTGCAAAATTAGCAAATGATAACTGGCTTTGTGGCACAGAGCAGTGGGGCATTCATTTGTCTTGCTAATGACCTGGATTTGTCCCCCGAGCTCGCGATGTCAGGAGCAGGGGCAGGCAGGGAGGATGCTCTCCTCCAGAAGTGGGGAGGGATCCTTGCAATGCTGACTTACTGACACTGAGGGGAGGTCTGGTGGTGGTTCCATTAACATTGTGTTTGACCACACAGTGTCAAGCCCTTCCCCCCCCAACTAGGGCAATCATCAGCATGCACCTGCCAATACAGGGAGGTGGGAAGGACACTAATAGGAAAAACACTTCCCCATTCATGGCATGACAGCCTGAACTGAAGACCGTCTGTGTACAATGGCCATGGGAATGTGCCACCCCTCTCCCCAAAGTTGCACCACCACAACTGGGTTTATGTCCTCCCAGGAGTGATTGCTAGCACCCCTGGAATGGGAAATTGACCCTGGAGGCTAATCCTAGGGAGAAAGTGGTTGGGGATCAAGGGGTCTGGAAGACAAATGAGTGACAATGCCATTACCAGAGATCCCAGATGGGCAACAGATCACACCAGGACCAGAGGTAATGCCAAGGGAAGAAATAAAGAATGAATTAAGAATCTTAAATGTTTCTTCATCAGATCTTGTCATGAGTGCAAAATGCAGTGACTGTACATTTCTTTCTCCTTTCAAGGATTTCTTGGTTTATTTTATCTGAATGCCACTGGAGACATATGCCAGGCTTAGTACATACAGATAAACCATGCCTCAAAGTGCTTACAGTCTCGTGTTGTTGTGTGCAGAGCCATCCTTAGCACAGTTAGCACAATGCAGCCACACAAGATCTCCAAATCAGAAACCCCCCCAGAGGCTTCAAATGTCCAGTTGACCTCACTTCCTCCTGGTTTTGTTTCTCTTTGTTTAGTTTTCTAGAGACCTTTTTGCTAGTTCTATATATTTTGTTGTCCTTAATGAAAAAAACGGACTTGCTTTATTGTTCAGATGATGGTGATGGTTGAACAGTAACATCCACCTTCTTGTGCAAATCATCACTTTTTAAAAATAACATTTAAATGTGCTTTTCATGCTGGCGGCCCCAGTTTGCATCATGAAGCTGGGATGCCAGGAGCAGATGCCATTGGGGAAGGTTACAGAATATCCTATGGATGTCTCCTCCTGGTTGGGGGGGGTTTACACAGCACCACTCTGTGAGCAGTCCCTGGTGGTGGAGTGGTGACGGTCTCCTAGGTGACATGGGTGATCATTCACCACTGGGTACACCCAGGGCCCCATTATCCGTGCATGCAAGGGGTGCTAAGCAAAGAAAATACTTGAAAATGTCATTGGCATGCCAGATGACTACACCTGAGGCTCCTTCCATGCCACCAGACCCTGTAGAAGCATGGCTGCACTCCCCAGGATCGCCATCCTGAATGGCATTATAGCTGTTTCTTTCCTGATGGAAGTAGGGAGGCCCCCTGGAAGAGTCAACCTGGATCTGAAAGGTTGTCAGAGTCATTGGGGAATCAGGGGGTAATGGGGCTCCTCTAGGGAAGGCCTGAAGGAGATACCAGCAGAGTGAGGAAGAATAAAGAGGTCACTCAAAAACGTAGCATTGCCAGGGCCAGCCCATCGGCACTACCAATCACGATGCTGGTGACCCAGGTTCAGAAGCAAGCCTCGGTCATCGGTGGCTGGCCATGAAATAGGATCAAGCATCACAGAGGACGCTGTCTTCCTCAGGGTAGGGAGGACTGTGTGCTCCACTATGACTCTGCCACCCGGGTGACCACAGGTGGCAGTGCAGCAGAGCCACAATAGGTGAGCAGAGCAGCTCCTGACTAGGACATCTGCATGCTAGCGTGCAGATGACCACTTATTCCTAGCCCATGCGGCGCTCAGGGAGGAGAGCTAAAAGGGAAGGAAAGCCTCCAAGTCCTGAAGATGCATGATGCCGTTTCTCACTCTGTAGGCTGCGCACCTTTCATTGGGTTGCTGACTGCACATCCCAGCTCTAACTCCTCCCTGGTTTGGAGAATCTAGGGGCTCTGCCATGGGGAAGTAAACCGTGAAGCACTGATTTGGTTTTAGGTTAGTCCTGGGGGCTGTGCATGACAGGGCTGGGAGAGAGAGAGAGAGAGAAGATGGCCGAGGTCAGCCAGACAAGTAAGAGAAAACAGGATAAATAAAAAATCTTGCGTTGTCTTACTTGTATAAGGTAGATGTCATTTCCACCGTCAGCAATGAAAGTCTCAAAATAAAGGCAGTCACAGCTTCCTCAATGTTGTTTCAGGTAGATGTCTTACAAAGAATTGGAATGGAGGCGACTACAGTGGGACTCTGTTAGTCCACTTACATTAACTTTTGCCAAAAAAATGCCTAAAGCAGTATGAAAAGATCACTTTGCTTTGGGAACCTGCCAATGTGTAGCTCCATGGTTTGTTTTGCGATAATGGCTACCTCTGCAAAGATTGACAGTCTTTGAGACATGAGCGATTGGTTGTCTTGTATGTTTTTATCTGAGCAAGACAGGCGGGAAGAAGACAATTATTAACCATTTTGTGCTTTATTCCCTTTTGAAGGTGGGAAGCAGAATGGTGATTGTTGCCAGTGGTGTCCTACTGATTTTGATGGGCATGTTCAGTAAAATTGGAGCTATTTTCACCACCATTCCAATCCCTGTGGTTGGAGGAATGATGCTTGTGATGTTTGGAGTTATCACAGCAGTTGGGATTTCCAACTTGCAGGTACAATACAGAAAGCCCTTAGTGATGAACTGAGTTCTAGAGGAAAGGTTGGTTGAGTGATTGATTGATAGATTGATTGATTGAATGATGGATTGGTGGATTGATGGACGGATGGATGGATGGATGAAATGGTTGAGGGACGATGGATTGATTGATGAATTGATTAATGGATTGATTGAGTAACTGATCGATCGATGGTTTGATCGATGGATTGATTGATTGACTGACTGACTGACTTGATTTAAAATGTGGTCTGCTGGGAGAGCCCCATGAGAAGTGGCCTCTCATCTCCACAGGTGTCCCAGCGAAAATGCAGATCAGCAGTACACAAAGTTGCAGGTATGACAAGGGACAATTAGATTCAAACTTAGTGTACAACAAATCTCAAATTTCAGCTGGTAGGTTGCAGTGCAGAAGAGAATGTGAAAAGAAGAAATAATTAACCATTGTAAAGTATTACAGAGGTTTATATACTACTTTTCCATTCAGTGGCTAGGCACTGGTGATAGTCAACTGAAATTTTAATGGATTGCAATTGTTATTTTGTATTACATTTCAAACATGTGTGCTTGTTGTACATGCAAAGTGTTTTTATTAATTTGCACAGCACCTTGAACATTGATGCGAAAAGGTGCTATATACAAACTGATTGAACTGGACTTGTTAAAACAGAAAAATTGCTCATTAAGGAGGGTGCAGGCCAACCAGCCCAGTGGTGTGGTGGACAAGGCATTGGCTGTACTATGTGACACATCGGCGACTTGTGTCCAGGAATGGACCAGGGTTGCTCAATGGTCAGCTGGGCAAAGGAGGATTGAGTGTCCACAAAGACAGCTCTCCTCCTTCAGTTTAGGGGGACAGTGACACTGCTGCTTGGTTGTCACCTATCAGAGGCCGAGGCATAAATCAGTTGCCAACTCTCAGAGGGCCGAACACCAGTGCTAAGTGTGTGCTGCATCTTTAATTTAGATTTCTTAGGGTTTAGTACAGCAGTCCATGCCAGGGCTGTTTGTGTTACAGCTGCCCAGTCCATAGGGAAAACCCTCCTCTTGCAGTCCTGACAGTTTCAGACTAACAGGTTTTCATTTTCATTTGATTTGCTTTCAAAATCTTATTTGATGCACACTGTTTTGGTAGCACACAAACAGTGCCTGTACCGATCCTTAGTCTGGGGCCTGTAAGCTGGCTAAAAATTGGCCATTGGTGGGTGTGATATTTGAACCACAAAAACATGGAATGCAAAACAAGTTTCAAAATAATTTATTTTAGTTTATTTACTCTCTCGTTTTCTCATTTGTGCAGGGAGCTGCATACAACCAGGTTATTTCTAATTTTCTGTCCTTAGCCCTTCTCTGGATAATAGCAGGACTCTTTTACCTTTCTCACTTTCCAGCATTTAGGGATTCTGTCCTCAACCCTCCTTTGGCTAGTAAACAGACTTTCTAAACTAACCATTTCCAGCATTTAAGGATTTTGGGCAGGATTCACAAAGAAAGCCAAAAATCCCGCAGCTGCAGGAAAAAGGCCTGCAGCACTGCGGAAACGCAGTTGCATGATATTCATAAAGAAATTTTGAGCAGGTGCGGAATTTTGTAAAATCCCTGCAGCTCGGGAAATTCAGCAACTCGGAAGTGCGCATGTGCTGAAAATCCGCAACTGCAGATCCGCAGCTGCAGAAATAGCTTAGGAGGCACAGCAACAGTGAACTTAATTAGCTGGAACAGCAGACTTTAACAGGGCTGCCATAGAATGAAGCTGAAAGCACCCACAAAGAGACCAGCAACCAGTCCCTCAAATGGGACCACTGCAGCACCACAGGTACCAGCAATACCATGGCACCACAGTGGCCAACTGTCACTGCTGGTCCTCCCTCCCTGGGGTGTTCCTGTTGCCTGCAGGGGTAGCACTCACTGCAGGCTGGCCAGGCTCTGCTGCCTGTGGGGCTCCATCATGGGCTGCACTGGGTCTGGTGGTTGTTGCCTGTTGCCATATCATGGCTGTGTGTGCTTTTGTTGCTGTTACAGCAGTCACTGTTATACTATTTGGGATGCTATCACCTGTGCCTCACCTCCACCTTAATTGATTCCAATTGCTGGGGCACTACTGCAGTTTGCTGAGGGAGAGTTACACCTCATTCCACTGTGTGTAACATTTTGGGCTGGATTCACAAAGCTTTCTGAAGGTACAAAACCTTTCCTAAGTCCCCAAAACTGCCATAGCTATGGAAACAAAGGGGAATTTGCACTGGGTGCTATTCACAAAACCCTCCGCAGCTGCGGAAAACAACACTAAGGACTGTGGAAAAAAGTGCAGCTGTGGAAGTCCCTGAGGAAAAAAGGTGTGAGATAAGTAAGGCACAGCCCCTGAAAGGCTATTCACAACCAGTTTTTTTCCGCAGTTGCAGAAAAAATGTTACACAGAGTGGAATGAGGTGTAACTCTCCCTCAACAAACTGCAGTAGTGCCCCAGCAATTGGAATCAATTAAGGTGGAGGTGAGGCACAGGTGATAGCATCCCAGATAGTATAACAGTGGCTGCTGTAACAGCAACAAAAGCACACATTGCCATGATATGGCAACAGGCAACAACCACCAGACCCAGTGTAGCCCATGACGGAGCCCCACAAGCAGTACAGCCTGGCCAGCCTGCAGTGAGTGCTACCCCTGCAGGCAACAGGAGCACCCCAGGGAGGGAGGACCAGCAGTGACAGTTGGCCACTGTGGTGCCATGGTATTGCTGGTACCTGTGGTGCTGCAGTGGTCCCAGTTGAGGGACTGGTTGCTGGTCTCTTTGTGGGTGCTCTCAGCTTCATTCTGTGGCAGTCCTGTTAAAGTCTGCTGATCCAGCTAATTAAGTTCACTATTGCTGTGCCTCCTAAGCTATTTCTGCAGCTGCGGATCCACAGTTGCGGATTTTCAGCACATGCGCAATTTCCGTAGCTGCTGAAATCCCACAGCTGTGGGGATTTTACGAAATTCCACACCTGCTCAAAAGTTCTATATGAATATCACGCAACTGCACTTCCGCAGAGCTGTAGGCCTTTTCCCCGCAGCTGTGGGACTTTTTGCTTTCTTTGTGAATCCTGCCCTTTTTCCGCAGCTGTGGAAAAAAAATGGTTGTGAATAGCCTTTCAGGGGCTGTGCCTTACTTGTCTCACACCTTTTTTTCCTCAGGGACTTCCACAGCTGCACTTTTTTCCACAGTCCTTAGTGTTGTTTTCTGCAGCTGCGGAGGGTTTTGTGAATACCACCCAGTGTAAATTCCCCTTTGTTTCCATAGCTACGGCAGTTGTGGGGACTTAGGGAAGGTTTTGCACCTTCAGAAAACTTTGCGAATCCAGCCCTCTGTCTTCAGCAGTCCTTGCAGTAGTAACCTTACTCTCTCAAACTTCTCTCCCTTTCCAGCATTAAGGGATTTTGTCTTTAGCCATTATGTAACCAGCAAAAGGATTTGTCTCTTCAGCCTGCTAGAAACTCATTCAACCGCTGGCTTACATAATCTAGTGTAGACTCTGGGAACCTGGCTGCCTCTCTCTCACTAGGGTCACAGCAGCCTCTTTTATATGGACCCAAACTGAGTAACTGGCATCCCACACTTCACATGAGGAAATGCCTATTATAACCTCTGTGTGAAACTGATCTGTTACCCTCAGCCTTTCCCCTAAAACTCCCAGTTCCTTCACTCTTTTCCAGTGTACAGATCTGGGAAAATAAAGACACCACTCTGATTACTGAATAAAAAAGGCTCATGCTTTGATCTAAATTAAAAACATAAGCACATTTATTTTATTTATTTATTTAGTTTTTGTTAACCGGGTTAGGTGCACTAGCCAAAGTTGACTATTTTCAGGCACGACCCGGGAGAATACATACATAAAATGAGATGACATTATACAATACATAGTATACAGTACAGGTACATAGTATATAGTACAGGTAGGTTAGAATACAGATCAAGTCAGACAGTACTCGAGATAATACACATAGCTATGCAGAGATGACAAAAGTGACAATAGTACATGCAAATAACTGAAAGTGGGCTGAGTGGCAGCTATAAAGACATTTTATAGCAAAGCTTGTTCAGAAGTGCAGCAGTATCTTGGGCGAAATAGGGTGGTTAGCTGTGAGGCATTAAGTGGGATCAAAGCATGTGCAGGGGTCCCGGGACAGGTGGTGATATAGTTCTTTTTTGAAGATTGGGTGGGAGTTAGCCTACCTCAGGGCAGGAGTGAGGGAGTTCCAGGTGGCTGGGGCAGTGCAGTGAAATAATTTACATTATGCACCAATCAATTATTGAATCTCGAGATTAATCCAGGCATATTGAATTATACGCAGGGTCCCACCCCCCGGGGGTGGGGTCACCACAGGAAGAAAATATCTGACAGGAATGACTGGGTGCAGGTTACAGTGCTGTCAGCACTGAGATGAGCTATCCAAACCAGGAAGACCACTAACTCGAATGGGCCCACTACACAACCTCCACCCGCAAGGTGCATGTGGCAGCTCCAGTGGGTAGAAAAAGAGACTGAGTCACATCTTCCCTGAGTATTAACCCCACCTACCGGGTCTCCTCCACAGGGTGGAGCCTAGGCCTCCCCTTCACATGATCCACCACTCCACACAGCCTGGCTGGCAAATGTCTTTGTTCCCGAGGCCACCCCCTTGCTGCCCATCTGGCCTCACTAGACTCCATGACACCATCTGTTTCTTTCGGAGGTGGGGCAGAGGCTCTGAAGTCAAAGTTACCTTCCACCTAAAAGGCACAGACACATTTTCCCCAGACTCAATTCTACCTTTAACCAGGTCTCTGTTTCTGGCCCATCACTTGGTAAGCAACACAAGTGCCGCTCCCTAATCACTAAGGGTTATAAACCCAGTGCAGAACCTTATTTTCCATACTTTACAATTCCTAAGGCTCAAGGCCTACATATTATTTTTTTAAAGACAGAAAAAAGTACCAGAACAAACCTCTGAAATCTTACACAACTTTGGAAACATTCATATTTTTGTGGCAACAAGCCAAAACAAATACGGCTTTGAGACTTTAGGGGCCTGGAATGCTCCCTCTGGGTCCCAAGGTCAACCAATTGTTTGACAGGGAAACAATACACAAACACCTCATTGAATTTCCACCGCCTGGACAAAGAAAACATGTTCATGCACGTTGAGGCACATGACTGGGAATCTTTGCTAAACCAGGAATGGGAGGCACAGACATCATCACAGGCCGCACCAGCTACAACCAATCATGACTGACGTTACATTATTTATTTATTTGAAATTACTCCAAGCAGGATAACTCCATGAGATGTTGCACCTTGTTTCCATGGGGGTCCCAGAGAGGACAACAGCAGTCAGCAGGTTAAAACAGTCCAGCAGGAATTGGAAAGGAAACGATGCTTAATCAGGAGTAGCACACTAAGCAGAAGCTCATTTCCAGAGTGACCTGGGAGCACAAGGAAGTTAAGTGACTTGCCCAGGATCACACAGTATGCACCTAGGTGGCTGTGGGATTCAAACTCGGGTCTCCAGATCTGCAGCGCAGAGCCTTTACCCACTGCACTATACTGCCTCCACAAAAGTTTGTGAGGCCCCAGAAATAGTTACATACAAGCTAAAATATACAAAGAAAAAACAAACGAGCCCTAAAGGGAACATAATTTAGGGTCAACAGGGAAAACGGGATCATCACGTCCATCCCTCTTGCTACATAAACAGAGATAAAACAGTATTCTGTGCAAACATGAACTTATTCATAGGGATTCCCTACCTACCCTGCCATTCAGGGTACTCAATAATTCCCTACCCACTCTACTACACAGGGTATCCACTGATTCCAAACCCATTCTACTATGCAGGGTAATCACTGATTCGCTACCCACTCTACTATGCAGGGTACCCATTGATTCCCTACCCACTCTACTATGCAGGGCACCCATTAATTCTTTACCCACTCTACTATGCAGAGTACCCATTGATTCCCTGCCCACTCTGCTATACACGGTACCTGTTGATTCCCTACCCACTCTACTATGTAGGGTACCCATTGATTCCCTACTGAATATACTATGTAGGGTATCCATTAATTCCCTACCCACTCTAGTATGCAGGGTACCTATTGATTCCCTACCCACTCTACTATGCAGTGTACCCACTGATTCCCTGCCCACTCTACTATGCAGGGTAACTACTGATTCCCTACCCATTCTACTGTGTAGAGTACCTGTTGATTCTCCACCCACTCTGCTATACAGGGTACCTCTTGATTCCCTACCAACTCCACTATGAAGGGTGCCCATTGAACCCCTACCCACTCTATTATGTAGGGTACACATTCATTCCCTACCCATTCTACCATGCAGGGTATCCACTGATTCCCTTCCCACTCTACTGTGCAGGGTACCCATTGATATCTGGCACACTTTGCTATGCAGGGTATCCAATGTTTCATGACCCCCTCTGCTATATTGGGTACTATTGTTTCCGACCCGCTTGGCACCATTGTTTTCCTACCCACTCTACTTTGTAGGGTATTACTGATTCTCAACCCACTCTATTATGCAGGGTACCTGTTGATCCCTGACCGACTCTGCTATGCAGGGTATCCATTGATTCCCTACCCATTCTACTATGCGGGGTACCCATTGATCCCTGACCCACTCTACCATGCAGGATACTCACTGATTCCCTACCCATTCTACTATGCAGGGTACCTACTGATTCCCAACCCCCTCTTATGTATGGTACCAACTAATTCCCTACCCAGTCTACTATGCAGGGTACCCATTGATCCTTACCCACTCTACTATGCAGGGTACCCACTGATTCCCTACCCACTCTGCCATCCAGGGAACCCATTGGTTCCCGACCCACTCTACGATTTATTTAAAATTTGGTAACCGGGAAAGGCACGCTGAGCCAAGGCTCATTTCCAGATGCAACCTGGGGAAGGGGATAGGGACAATACTATGACATCATATACAGGAAAATATACATATAAAGAAATGCCATAAATACAATATATACATTGAAGTGAAAACATTACACCTTGTGGCTAATACACATTGTGGCTAATACAGCGATAAAAATCCAATATTTACATTGATGTGAAGACATTGCACAAATATCGATCAGACTAAACTAGCAACTGGGGAACTCCAATGTGGAGTTGTAGTCTGTAGAGGGTGCCAGAGAAGGGGAGCAAGGCGAGGTGAGGCTATAGAGGGATGTAGATGGGAGGGAGGGTTAGTGGGTGGAGGGTGTTGGGGGGAGGGAGTGGGTGGCTAGGGCAAGTAGGGGGAAGGTGGGGCAAATTGACTCAGGTGTGAGAAGTGGGCAAGCATACACGGGAGGAGGGGAAGTAGTTGGAAGTGCTTTTTGAGAGATGCTATGGTTAGGAGACTGTGGATTGGAAGAGGAAGGCTGTTTCAAAGGGTTGGGAGCCTGTAAGCAAAGGATAATTTCCCCGAGATTGAATGTGGTTGGGGCAAAGCAAAGGAGCGGTGGTTGTGGCTATATAGCGAGTATCCTAAGTTGTGGGCAGGGGCTAGCAGCAATGAAAGATAGGAGGGAAGGGTGCCAAACCAGAACTTAGCAATGAAGGTGGCACAATGAGCAAGATGGCAATTGGTGAGGGAGGGGAGAGATGTGGTACAATACAGGGAGCAGCGATGAGTGTGATGAGGGAGGTTTGTGGCAAACTGGCAGAAGGCATGGAACAAAGGGTCCAACTTGGCTAGGGATGATTGGGTGCTGAGCTGTACACTACATCAGCGTAGTCAATAGAAGGGAGGATGAGCTTGGAGATAAGTTCCTTTCTGATGGGGATCAATAGACAGTCCTTGTGTCTATACAGCATGCCTAATTTTGGACCCAGCTTGCTATGGATAGCATCAAGGTGGCATGAGAAATCCAGTTTAGGGTCCAGCCATACTCCCAAGTATTTACAGGAATCAACGGGCTCGATATTGGAGCCATTTAGGGAAAGGAAGGAGAGGGGAGAAGGGATTTTGGCCAGTTTCTGAGCAGAGCCAAATGCCATAGCGACCGTTTTCTTGGCATTACATCTGAGCAAATTGGCTTCAAATCATCACAGCATATTTGCAAAGTCAGTCTGTAGGCTAGGTTTGATATGCGGAAGGGAGAGACCAGATGCAAAGATAACCATATTATTGGCCTACATATGGACAAGTGTGGTAGAGCTGATGGGGGGAGGGTCATTTGCAGATATAGAAAAGTATAGGCCCAAGGATCGATACCTGCAGTACACCAGCCAGGATGGGGGATTTGGTGTTGCCCAGCTGCACATATTGGAATCTGACAGATAAGCCTTGAACCTGTCAGTGATCAAGGGTGAGAGACCAATAGAGGAGAGTTTATCCAAGAGGAGTCTATGGGAGACTATGCAGGGTACCCATTGATTCCCTACACACTCTACTATGTAGGGTATCCATTGATTCCTTACCCGCTGTACTATGTAGGGTATCTATCCACTGATTCCCTACCCACTTTACTATGCAGGGCACCTGTTGGTTCCCTAACTACTTCTACTATGCAGGGTACCCACTGATTCCCTACCCACTCTACTATGCAGGGTACCCACTGATTCCCTACCCATTCTACTAGGTAGGTTACCCACTAATTCTCCACCCTCTCTGCTATGCAGGGTACCCATTGATTCTCTACCCACTTTACTATACAGGGTACCCAATTATTCCCTACCCACTCTACTACACAGGGTACCTGTTGATTCCCAACCCACTCTACTAAGCAGGGTACCTGTCGATTCCCTACCCACCCTACCATCTAGGATACCCATTGTTTCCTTACCCACTCTAATATGCAGGGTATCAATTGATTCCTGCCCACTCTAATATGCAGGGTACTCACTGATTCCCTACACACTCTTCTATGCAGGGTACCCATTGATTCCTACCCACTCTAATTAGCAGGGTACCCATTGATTCCCTACCCACTGTACTACGCAGAGTGCCTGTTGAGTCCCTACCCACTGTACTATGCAGGATACCCATTGATTCCCTACCCATGCTACTATACAGAATATCAATTGATTCCCTACCTACTCTACTATACAGGGTACCTTTCAATTCCCTACCCATTCCGCTATGCAGGGTACCAACTGATCCTCTACCCACTCTAATATGCAGGGTACTCATTAATTCCTACCCACTCTACTATGCAGGGTACCCACTGATTACCTTCCCACTCTACTACACAGGGTACACACTGATTCCCTACCCACTCTAAAATACAGGGTACACACTGATTCCCTACCCACTCTACTATGCAGGGTACACACTGATTCTCTAAGCACTTTACTATGCAGGGTACCTGTTGTTTCTCTACCCATGCTACTATCCAGGGTTGTGATGAAAATCCCCTCACCAGGGACTTCAAGTTCACTGCAACCACCAGGTTTTTACCATTAGGAACCAGGAAACCTGTTTCTTACCCTCCTCCCTCCTCCTCCTTTGCACAAGGTCAGGAAGGTCAATACCATAACTGTGGGTAGAGTGCCCCTTCAGAAATGGACTATAAACAGATTTGAGTAGAAACAACCATTAACACATACACAGGCAGTCACTTGTTCTATCAAGATATGCTTCTTTACTAAAAGACTACAAGTATTTACAACAGGATTTATGTACAGTCAGACAAAAGGATTACATTTTACTAGAAATGAAAATAAATGGAGTTACACCAGACAGTTAGCAGATAGAAGAATCTGAGCCATTCTCACTCTACAACCTATTTATTTTCCTGCTGTTTTCTGAAGAAAACACTATTCCCTAAGCTGTCTTTCTTACCAGACCTCTAGCTTCAGGGCTCTGGGTTTTCAGATGTTACTGGGTCCAAGAGAGCAAGCCATATCTCAGCTCCCTGATTTATTCACTCTATGACTGAGGGAGGTGGTTTCACCCCTTTAAATGACAGTTTATCCCTGCCTCCCCTTCCCCAGATATGTGTGTGTGTATGGAGGGATGACATCATCCAGGCCAGCTAGCTTCTACACACATTCAGAAATTCTCAGTCCAATTTTATGATTTTGTTTCTCAGGATATCTGAGGTGTACAACCACATGCCTCTGCCTTTCAAGCTAACTGAGGCACTCAAAATGGCACTCTCCCATCTGCCTTACAAGGTCTGTAGCTACAGATTCCCACGAGAATATTTTTCTGCAGCTGAGTTGACTAATTATTTCCCATGAGGCCTGCTTGGTCATGTGACACTGGAAGTTATGTTTTGTGTGTCCACTTTGCCAACAGCACAACTTAGAACACAAGCATGACTATATTCACAAAGGAAATTAACTAAAAGGAAATTAATAGATGGCTCTGTTCCCATGCCCGTTACGATGGTAGACACTGATTTCCTACCCACTCTACTGTTCAGCATACCCATTGATTCCCTACCCACTCTGCTATGCAGAGTAACCATTGATTTCCTACCCATGCTACTATCCAGGGTACACACTGATTCCCTACCCACTCGACTGTACAGTGTACCCATTGATTCCCTACACACTCTACTACATAAGGTACCTGTTGATTACTTCAGTAAGCAGGCATTTGTGCAGGCCTGAATGTCTAAATATCCATCATCTCTGCTGGTAGTCTGTTCATTGTACTCTGGGGAAAACCATCATGTTCAGTCTTTTCGATAATGACTGTGCAACACAGGCCCATAACAATAGAACTGGGAGAAGGCATCACATGTATTCTAGTGTAAAGTGCGATAAAGTAGATTTTTGAAAGGAAATCAAGGGCAGATATGGCCCCAACCTACAAACAGATGACTCCATGGCCAAAATGGCTCTGAAAATGATCAAAAAATGTTCCCTTAATATGATATTTTATGCTTGCTGATCAGCGATCTTTTCTACAGTTTGCAGATATGAATTCTTCCAGAAATTTATTTATTTTGGGATTTTCCATGTTTTCCGGCCTTGTTATTCCCAACTGGGTAAATAAGAATCCCACAACCATTGAGACAGGTAAGAACATTTTATTTTCCAAATAAATGTACATTATATGTTTCAAACTCACTGAAAAATGTATATTCCAGGTTTAGCTGTCAAGGAGCCAGAAAATTCAAAGGCACAGTTCTATCAGACTTATAGTTATTTATTTTTCTGTTAGCGCCAATGTTGTCCATGGGAATTACTTACATTGAGTAATGTGCACCCAGACAATTGGATCACTGGTACTGGTACAGCTATAGCTTTTTCTAAAAAAAACTGATTTTATTGTCATTTTCATAAATGTAGCATAACATACATAATAATCAGCAGACTACAGACATACATAGAAAGACAGCATTCCTCACATATTGAAAAGTTACTACATGGCTAATACTTTACATTGCACAAGTCGGCTTATAAGATCAAACGGGTAATATAACTTAAAGGCAAATTACCCCATATTTAAATTATTAGCGTGACACTAAGTGGGTTAGCGCTGTGCTAACTTAGAATAGTGTGAGCTGACGAGGCAGGGGCTATATTCAAAGGCCCTCAGTGCACTTTGCTGACCCAACAGTGTGACCGCACAGAACATACCACTGCTCCCCTGCAAATGAGGAATTCCTCATGCATACAGACTGCATTGGTATATTCAGTGGTTTTGACAGTGCTAATCAGCGTATGGGACCCCATACAAGTGTACCATGAAAGTCTGGTCTACAACCAGTGCTGAAGACAGTCTCTTCTCATAGTCAAAACTATAGTGGAGGAGCACCTGGATGAGAGATGGAGGTTGTTCAGAATCACATCAGCTAGAAAGGAGGATTCTGGGGAAAAGAGATGCAAAATGTTGCACACTGGAAAATCCTCCGGTAGACTGTCCAAGAGAGCTGACATCCAGTCACACAGAGCCCTGGAAACCTAGAAAAAGGCATACATAACTCCAGTGTTAGACCTTGCTGCCAAAAAAGCGTGCTAGGAGGCTGCATCTACTTTCTTATCATTCCCATGAGAGAGAAGATATTTTCTCAATTAGGATAGCGGCATGCTTAACCATATTGTCCACCAAACCATCAGTGATTGGTGGGATCTCCCACTTTTCCAGCTTAGCCTCCTGAAAAGGATAGCATTTAGTTTTGGATATTGCAAACTGTTTTTTCTTATCAGCATTTACCACTTCTGGTTGATAACCTGATCACAGTGCTGAAAACTTGGGAAACACTTAGCAATGTTCCCTGAGCTGGAAAATCTGGGATTTACTGGTAGCGGAGTTGATTGAACCTCTGAAAATGTTAGCATTCTGCATGATTTAGCTACTAGAAACAAGCATTTATCAATGCCGAATGTTTGCTTGCTGGCATTAGCAGTGGAAGTGCAGGAGTTAGACAGATGCAGTATAGGAATGGCATTGAATGATTGAACTGACGCCAACTCCACCCTCACTCTGCAGAGATGGACAGGCATTGGGGTGTTCCTTTGGGTCGTCACCCATGACGGTCACGACATTCACCTCACCCTACCCTTCAGACACTGACAAGTGTCAAGGTGTGTAAGGGTGTTCGCCTTCACTCACCTCATTCCATAAGGAAATATGCTGAAATGGGTGCACTATAGGAGAATGGGGTGAACTGTGGGGGCAAAGGGTCCAAGGCACACCTCGATGCCTGTCACTGACTGCAGGGTGAGGATGGGGGTGAAATGGCATGAGCATTACTGTCGACAGTCCCAGGTCACACCCCTGACACCTGTCAGTCCCTACAAGGTAGGGCATTATGGTCGAAAACCCTAATGCCCTGGGAGTTTCTTAGTATTTTTACTCCAAGTTTTCCATATGGGTTTTTTGTGACCCCACCACATGAACAGTGACACTATCAGTTCGTTACGTGAAAGGTGATTTTGCAGAGCGACTGCACCATTTGGTGCCACAGGTGCAAAAACACATTTTGAACAGGATGTGAAAAGTGACAGGTGTACTGTTCATGAGGCAGTGTTAAAAATGGCATTGTTGAAAATCTGGAGTGAAAATATACAAAAAACTGGAGAAGTCACGAGTGTGCTTAGGAACTGCGCAAAGTAGTTTGGGGATTTTTGACAGCAGATTTTCAACATAGGCATTTTTGCACCTCCACTCATGAACAGTGTCACTGTGATTTTCGTAATCTATCCCAAACACTAAATTCCCACAGTGACCACCCTATTCTGCGCCAGAAGTGCAAAAACACATTTTGGCCAGGGTGTGAAAAATGACAGCTGTACTGTTCATAAGGAGGTGTGGAAAAATGTCAATGTTGAAAATCTGGACTGAAAATATTACAAATTCGTGAACTTACGAGGGTGCGTGGAAATTGCGCAATGCACGCTCATGACAGAGTCATTTTATGGACTTTTGTCACCAAATTTTCAACATAGCCATTTTACTACCTCTGCTCATGGCCAGTGTCACTTTGATTTTCTTAATGTGTCCGGAACATTGATTTAGCACACCAACCACACTAATGTGCGCTACATGTGCGAAAACACATTTTGGGCATATATGAAAAATGACAGCTATACTGTTCATAAGGAGGGGTGGTAAAATGGCAATGTTGAAAATCTGGACTGAAAATATTAAAAATTCTCAAAGTTACGAGGAACTACGCAATGCACCCTCGTAACACAGTCATTTTTGGAAATTTTCTCACCAAAATTTTAACATAGGGTTTTTGGGGGCCTACCTCATGAACTGTGACACTGTTGTTTTGTTACTCAGATCCAAAAGGTGGTTCTGTACAGTGACTGTGAAATCATCTTTTGGGACTGAATAAAAATGACAGTGACTGAGTTCTATGGTGAATCTAAGAACTCATGTTGGAATGGTGAAAAATTCCCAAAATGTCGAGATATGCACCAAAGCTGAAAAAAGAATGTATTGCATTATACAGCTTACGGCATTTCTTCAGTTTCGCGTTCGACTTTGAAGAGTGCAGGCGTGTTCCCAGTCCACCGAATCGTCGCCGACCTCCGGAGGTAAGTAAATGGTCGGGTGTGGAGATGGGTGCGCAAGAGGTGGGTGTGGGTTGGGGAGGGGGGGCGACAGTCAATAAGGGACCTTTTTTACAGGTGTTTCTGTGTTTGTTTAGACTATGTGGACTTTTCCACGCTGGGGTGGGCTCCAGCATGGCAGCTGGAAGTTTTTTTGGTGGGGGCCAGTGAAGCCAGTGAGGGATTGGGCACCCCCGTCAGCCATATGGACTTCTGCCACACTGGGGTGGGCTCCCAGTGTGGCATGTGGAACTCTGGTTTTGGGGGGGTACAAACTGTACAGTGGAGCCGATGGGGGATTGGGTACCCCCAGTCGGCCATACGGACTTGCCATGCCGGGATGGGCTCTCAGGGTGGCACTGGAAGTCTGTTGGGGGGGCAGTGAAGCCAACAGGGGATTGGTGTGTGGGGGGGGGGCGGATGAGCACGCTAAGGTGGGCTCTCAGCGTGCTACTCGGGAGGGAGAGTAGACAAAAATGGAGCTGTCTATGACAGCTATACAGATGCAGTGCAGAGTGTAGGCACTTTGCATACTGCTGACGGCAGTATGTAAATTACCTGCGACAGCAGTATGAAAATTGCTTACACGTTACCACCACTGATTGCAGAAGTTTTTTGCTTGTTGCTTGTGCCCACTGCATCTGAATGGCTGTCATAGACAGCTCCAACATTCACTGGCGTGGTGCAGCCATGCCTGCAAAAGGGAGCAGGGCATTGGAAGTGGGGGAGGCACACCTACAAAAACTGGTATGGTGGCACTATGTTTCTTGCACATGCGTGCAAGCAAACATAAAAAAATGAACTGAGAGCCAAACAAAGGTGGAATGAAGGACATAAAGGGGCCCTCAGACTGCTCGCCTTCCTCTTCCTCAGAGGAGTATTTACTGTTGTCCTGCAGCTTATCATGGGTTGCTGGGACAGAATGCTTCTTATCAGTACTGTAGGCTTATTTTTGCCTGAGTATCAGAGTCACCAGAAATATCAGGGGAGGCCTGCAAATTGGTTTAAGCATCTTGGACATACTCTGGTACATCTACACATGCCTGTTGTGGGCCCCCTGAGTGGCCCGCCTCAGGTGTCTTCACAAGAGCAGCCTGTGGTACTTCAGCGTTGAAAATATAATTCAGGAGTTTCATTGGGGACTGATTTAACTCAGTTTTGCTACTGCCTTAAAAATGCCCAGATGTATCCATCCTTCTCCATAACACCAGAGGTCTTGGTGTTGGGGGCCAAAAAAGCTTATCTTTGCTTGACTAGCATGGAAAGGACAAAATGAGCCACAGGAATGATGTCTCAATGTATGTCTCAGGCCATACAGTTTTTAAACTTTATTTTTATTGCATTACATGAAGGAATCTTACAATACTGTTGTTTATCCCACGACATCCAGGAACAGTGATAACGTAATGGCATACAAGGATACATTACTGCACATCTGCAGTCACCTCATAGGAGGGTGTAGCATCACAAAAAGCATAATTATTCAAAAATAAGTGTTTGAAGGCCATGACCATGGACTATAATACAAAAATCCAAAGTTTGGTAATTGTCTGTGGTGGGCCTTATGCTTTTTAAAAGAAAATGGTCTGCAGAATGCCATGGTACCAATATACAAATTCCCCCAATGGCCAGAAAACAGTAAAAATGCTGAGCTGTTTAAAAATCTTTTTTTTTTTCTTATCATTGAGGCAAGCTAGCAAGCTGCCAATGAGAAAAAGAAACTGTTCTGTGGAGCTGCTCAGCGCTTTACCCCCAGAAAGCCCTTAATGAGAGGGCCGCAATAAAAACCAAACTAAAAACACTGGAAATGAGGTTTAAGCATAAAGGAATAGCCTGGGGATCGAAGAAGAAGAATGATTGCACACGTGCATCTGCGTGATGATGTCACACAACCAATGCTGAGTGTATACTATGCTGTTACAACAAACCCTCACAGCGACTCAGCCCGATCGACACCCGCAGTGTGGAATGGGCTGTGGGAGAGATGAATGGATTCATCGACTCCCGGGTTCAGCCGCTGTCCCCCAACATCCTTCCCCCCCCCCGAAGTTAGGAATCTAAAAGTCCAAGGGTGCGGGGGGCAAAGCCCCTGCAAGCAGTACATGACTCCGGCCGCTGTTGGGTCTGTCGGCACTTTGCCACAGTGATGTGATCGCTGTTGGCAAAGTGCTGTCACTGTAAAGTCCTTCGACAAATTTCTTGTCAAAGTGACTTGGTGGAACCATGCTGAGCATGTGCAAAGGACATGCCCATGTCATTAGAGGGCAGGAGTGTGCACTCCTGAAACTTTAACAACAGCCACAATTGCACAGGAGGCCTGGTTTCAGCTGCTGGGAGAAGCACAAAATCAGCACAGTAAGTAAACAAGTCAAAAAACACCAATAATCTGCTACACTCTAAAATACCAGGAAAACCAGACACATTAGGCAAAACCGAACAATCAGCAATGTGGTGGTGGAGGTGGGGCATGACTGATCTGAGGCAAAACAAAAGAACCCCAACTTACACCAGGCAGGTAAAGAGGCAGACAAAATACAGCACAGACTTTAATTACACAACTTTTAAATTTACACAGATAGTGGCAGTGGCCAAAACTCATCTTGACGAGTAGTCTGGACGATGAAGGCCCACTCACCACATATTCATATCAAAGTTTATTTACATGCACAAGAAATAGCCCCATCAATGTTTCCTGACGTGAGTCAGTCACTGCTTCAGAATGTATAGTGTTCTATATTACAGTTACACATAGGGTTACCACCTGTCCCTATTTTCCCAGGACAGTCCTGATTTGGGCAGCTGTGTCCTGCAGAAAAACATGAAAAATACTAAATGTCCTGACATTATAGTAGGAAAAAAATGTTCTGATTTTCCTCTAAATGTTGCAAGAAACTATAATACCTTAACTAAAATGCCTTAAAGTAATAGAAAACACAAGAAACAACTAAAAAATTACAACACTGAGTCTTAATTCTGATTATTTAGAGAAAACGTGTCTGTTGCATTGGTCAAGATGACATATTGTCCTGCGAAAAATCCAGTTTCAGTAAGAAATGTCCCACTTTGGGCTTCTTAAAAGTAGGTAACCCTATTTACACAGATAGTGGCAGTGGACAAAACTCAACTTGAGTAGTCTGGACGATGAAGGCCCATAGTCTGCATGTGTTTTGCCCCCAATTAGCATATGCAAATGCAGCTCTCAGGCACAATGAGATTTCAACAACCATAAAATGGAAACCCCCAGGATAGTTACAGGGACTCGTATGAACAGTGAAAATAAACTATGGCAAACGCATATATCCTCAACAGCTACACAGAAATAGTTGTCAGTCGACAAGGAAACAAATAACATTTACAAGCTCTGAGCTTGTACTACTCCTTTAAGTTAAGAGTATTAGGCACTATCCCTAAAGTGAAAAACTGTGGAGAAAGTGGAATTGATTTTTTTGTGACATCAGTGCAAATTTTTTAGATTTGGCACCACAAAGACTGAACACTCGCACACTTCCTTTGTAGCTGGGATAGGTCTGCTTCTGAATTCCCACACCTCCAGCAGGGTCCATCTGAGAGATATCCAGTCTGTTTAAGTGTTTTAAGGGTCTGATAAAAATAATGTAACATTTTAAATTGAATTAATTTCCCCTGGAATTCTTTGATGCATTTTGTGGTTTTGAACCAGGTGAATAACCATTCAGAGTACTAAAGGCTTGTCCTAACTCTGACTCCCATTTTTCTTTTGCCAAGTTGGTAAATGGTGTGTCGTTTTCCAGAATATTTTTGTAGGATAGGCTTATTCCCTTCCATATAGAAGTTAGTTTGGCTACTTTGTTCCACTCAGGCGATTCAGGGACAGACATGCCATTCTAAAGTATATTATTGTAAGTGCTTCCCTTAATTGGAGGAAAGAACAACACTGAAATCTGTGTAAGTTATATTTTCTTTTGAGTTCCTTGAAGGACATTAGCTTACCCATTTTTGGTCTACTATGTCCTTTACCCTTCTGATATCCAGGTAACTCCAGCCAGGGTCTGCCATTGTTTTGTTGTCATAGAGTATGTGTTTTTTGTTCCATAGGAGTAGAATCTTTGTGGATAAGCTAAGCACACAATTAGTTTTGATAAGTTTCTTAATTATTTGGATAGAGTCTATTATGCATACGTTTCCTTTTAAATCTGAGGGGAATAGCAGGAGCAAAAATCAGAAAGGACATTTTTTTTAAGGAGATGTTTCTCCATTTTTAGCCAAATGGGTGAATCAGGTAGGTCTATAATGTTAAGATGTAGGATGTCCTGTTTGAAAAGGAAAGCCTCTTTGCATTTTCCCCACCAGGGTAGGGCAAAACCACCTCTGTCTGCTCTCGCTCTAACTTTAAGTGCAGGTCTGGGAGGTTTGGCTCCCCAAATGAACTTTCTGACCAGTTGGCCAATTTTCCTCAAGAGTTTGCTAGGAATATGGGAAGGTAAACTCTAAAATAGATAACAGATCTTTGGAACCACGATCATCTTGATCATGTTACTCTTCCCCCCATAGGAGAAGGTTGAGCTTGTTCCATTATAGAAACATAGATGTTGTCGGCAGATGGGGACCATACAATCCATCAAGTTTGCCCTTGGCTTCCTACCCCCCCCCACTTAGCTGCCTGCTTTTGTATCCTACAGTGTCTGTCCCATGCCCACTTGAATTCCCCCACTGTCTTGGCTCCCACCACCCCCTCCGGCAGGCTATTCCATAGTTTCACAACATGATCTGTGAAGAAGAATTTTCTCGTATCGCTTCTGAACTTTCCTCCCTTAAGTTGAAGGTTGTGCCCTCTAATCTTGCTGTAGTCCTTTATCTGAAAGAGGTTCTTCACATGTACCCTGTTGTTGCCTTTAAGGTATTTGAATGTTTCTATCATGTCCCCACGATTCCTGCGTTGTTCTAGGGAGTATAATTTGAGGACATCCAGTCTTGCCTCGTACAGTTTCTGATGCAAGCCCTGCATCATCTTTGTTGCTCTTCTCTGTACCGTCTCCAGCCTATCTATGTCCTTCCTGAGGTGTGGCCTCCAGAATTGGACACAGTACTCCAGGTGAGGCCTGACCAGGGACCAATACAGGGCATGATTACTTCAAGCCTTCTGGTTGTGATGCCCCTACCTATGCATCCCAGGATATCACTAGGCTTTAGTGTTGGTTTTTCATATTGTCTACTGATCTTGAGGTCATCTGATATGATCACCCCCAGGTCTCACTCCTGCCTGGTAGCCACCAGTTGCTCCCCTCCCATTGAGTACAGTTTCCCTGGGTCACGCTTTCCCAGGTGCATGATCTTGCATTTTTTGGCACTAAATTTCAGTTGCCAGATCTTGGATCACTCCTCCAGTTTTCAGAAATCAGCTTCCATGCTTTGCTGTCCCTCTGTTGTGTCTACCCTGTTGCTGATTTTGGTGTCATCTGTAGGCAGGCACACCTTTCCCTCCAGTTCATCTGCAATGTCGCTGATGAATATGTTGAAGAGGATCAGCCCCAGAACTGTGCCCTGCGGGACCCCGCTAGTCACCCTCCCTTCCATAGACAGAGTGCCATTTACTAATACTCTCTGAGTTCTCCCATGTAATCAGTTTCTGACCCAGTTTGTAACCTTGGGCCCAGTTCCTATGTTCTCCAGTTTTTTGACTAGTCTCCTGTGCGGAACGGAGTCAAAAGCTTTGCTGAAGTCCAGGTAAACCACATCCACTGCCCTACCCTGATCCACTGTTTTGGTGACCCAACTGAAAAAATCAACCAGGTTTGTCTGGCGGGACCTCCCTGCCAAGAAACCGTGTTGATTTTTGTTGAGCTGACCAGTTTGCTCCAAAGAAGCTATGATTCTTTCCTTCAGCAGGGACTCCATCAGTTTTCCCACGACTGACGTTAGACTAACCAGACAGTAGTTACCTGACTGTTCCTTGCTTCCACTCTTGTGGAGTGGTACTACTGTTGCACTCTTCCAATCCTCCAGCACCTACCCACTCCTTAATGATTTGTTGAAGAGCACTGCTAAGAGGGCTGCCAGTTCCCTCCCTAGTTCTTTCAGTATTCTTGAGTGTATCCCATCTGGCCCCATAGCTTTATCTACCTTTAACTTGTTTATTTGCTCCAGGATCCTTTCCTCTGTGAAGGGACTCGTGTCTATTCCTTCAATCAGACACTTCTTTATGTCTATTGTTGGTCCATTACCATCTGCTTCATGGGTGAAGACTGAGCAGAAGTAATCATTGAGTGCCTCTGCCTTCTCCCCATCTTGCTCTGTGGTTTGTCCATCTTTTTTTTGCGATTCTAACAATGCCCCCTTTGGTCTTCCTTTTTTCACGTATGTACCTGTAGAAGGTTTTGTTACTACTTCCTGAGCTATCCTAACCTCTGTTTGAGCCTTTACATTTTTCATCACTTTTCCTGTCTCTTTTAGTTTCTGTTTGTATTCTGTTTTGTCTGCCTCGTTCCCCGACTCCTTGTACTTTCTGAAGGCTATGTGCTTTTCTCTCATCATGGTTGCCACCTCCTTGGAAAACCATAGTGGGTTTTCCTCCTTTAGTTCTTACTAACCTGCCTGGCACACTGTGATGTGACCATGGTTATTGCATCCCTCAGCCTTGTTCAATATTCCTCAGTGCTCCCTTCTGTCGAGTTACTAAGGTTGTCTCTAAGGTAGGCCTTCATGTTTGTGAAGTCTGCCCTCCTGAAGTCAAGGACCTTCAGTTTGGAGTGTGTGGAGTCTACAGTCCTTTTACCCTGAACCATACCATATTATGATCACTGATGCCCAGGTGGTTCCCTACTTCAACATCCATAACCCTATTGCTATTTGTGAATATCAGATCTAGAACTGCATTATCCCTTGTGGGTGATGTCACTAGTTGACTAAGGCCTGCTTCCTGTAGTGTGACCAGGAATTCCGTGCTCTTCTGTGATGCCGCTGTGTGGGTATTCCAATCAATGTCTGGCAGATTGAAATCCCCCATCAGCACCATGTCTCCTTAGAGGATGGTTTCCAGGATTTCCTTATCCCTGGCTTCCTCCTGACTTGGGTGTCTGTAGATTATTCCTACCCGAATGGGTTTCCGGATTCTGGCCCCTATTGTGATCCATAGATCCTCTGTTTCCCCTACTGCCTGCTGCATTTCTGTAGCATTGATGGTATCCTTAACATAAATAGCTACCCCCTTCCCTTTTTCCCAATCCTATCTCTCCTAAACAAGTTCTACCCCAGGATAATCACCTCCCAACCATGATTACTTGTGAACTATGTTTCAGTCACGGCCACCCAGTCTAGTCCTGCCTCAGCTATTGTGGCAGTGAGGTCAGTCATCTTGTTAGCCAGACTGCGTGCACTGAGGCATAGTGCTGACCACTCTTGCTGTGTCACTTTGTTTGTCATGCCTTCCTTGATCTTATTGTTCATCCCTTTGTAGTTTTCCCTGTTTATGGCTCCTCCCTTTCCATTGTGATGGTCAATGCCAGAGGTAGAAAGGGTTTTATGTTCTCGGCTATCTGCTTTTGCTATCCTGGAGTGTGTAGCTTGGTGCTAGCTGGAGGGGTAGAGACAACAGGCTCTATATGTGCTTCTCCTAGAGCTACCATCATCTCCCTTCCCACTAGTTTAAATGTCCTATGTGGACATCAAATTTCTGGCCCAGTGCTCTGACTCCCTCTTTAGTCAGGTGGAGGCTGTCAAATTTGAAGAACTCCCTTTCCCAGAAGTTGCCCCAGTTTCCGACGAAGTGGTGCCCCTTTGTGTGGCATCAGTCCTTGAGCCATGTGTTGAGCTCACTTATCTCTTTCTCTCTGATTTTCTGCCTGTTCTTCCCCTTTTTCCAAACAGGTAGAATCTCAGAGAATGCAATGCTAGACAAAAATTTAACTAATTTCTCGCCGAGCTTCGCAATGTGCTCCTTATCCTCCTCAACCGACCAGCTAGCAAGGTCATTGGTCCCTAGGTGGACCAGGATGTTTGAGCCCTCTTCTTCCTTTTTAACTATGTTGACTATTCGGTCAGTGTCCCTCCAAGTGGATGCTCTTGGGAGACAACTGACCTGTATATCAGCATATTTGTTTTGCCTCAGGTGGGGGGTCCACACCGTGAATCGTGGAGTCCCCTATGATTATGATTTTTTTTCCTGTTGAAGCTTTGTTTATGATGTTGTTTTGCTATCCTGTTGTATTTGGCATTCCTTTGGCCCGAGACATCCTCTGTCATTATGGATGGTATGGACACAAGAGGTGTGTACCTGTTTGCTGTGTTTAGAGTGCTTTGTTGGTTTGGGAGAGTTGCCCCAGCTCTGCCCCCTTTTCCTGCAGCCAGTTGCCATCCCCCAGGCCTGGTCGTTCTCTGAGGGAGAGGTGTGCTGGTTTGGTGTCGTCGATGTGGAGGTGCACTCCTAAAAGAAATGCTTCCCTGTAGGAGGTTATGCAGGATACTGATCTCACCCCATGCCTCCTGCAGCTGAGCCATGAGGTGACATATCTCTGAGCATATAGGACATATTATTAAAATTTAGAGAAAGACGATCTGTTCCAGGTGGACGAAAGAGAAACAGGCTTTTTTTTTTTTTGCCTTCTAGTCAGGTCAGGCAGGAAGTGAACAGTGACATGCAGAACCTATAGGGAAGAGGACCCAGGGGTGGGTGGGATTGGGGGTAGGGTGGGAGGCAGAACCTTTGTTACTCCTTCCTGCTGAAAAAAACAATCAGTTTGTTAAGGCCTGCCACTTAGTAGCACAACTAGAGACTGGAGGAGAGAAGGTCTCTTTCCCAGTCGGTGAAGATCAGGGAAGCTCAGCAGACAGTAAGGCTAGGGTCTGGACTGCACTTGGTATATGCCTCCTAGGGTTGCCCTTTGTGTCTGAGCTGTTGCCCCTGGTTGTTTCTGTCTGAGAGCTTTCTATTAGCTGACCACTATTTCAGTAGTGGTACAGCAGTACAAATGCTGTCAAGATTGTTTTGTATTTCATTGAGGACAGGTATCAAGTTGACTTCTCCAATATTTTTAAGCTGTATATTATCTCTATTCCTAGATTAGTAAGGCTTGTAATAATTATGTTTGAATTAAAGGGACACTGTCAACATTTTTTTGCATCATATTATTTCTAGTTAAAAATCCACCTTTTATAACCGCGTACCTTCTCTAAAATTCATTGATGTTGCTGCTTGTTTTATCTGCCTCCTTGCTTAGCAGAACTGAAATGCGTGCTAGTGTATAGTTATACCCAACCCTGTCTTATTTCAAATTCTTGATCTACTCTTATTGTGCACTTTCTGAACATTAGAAGCATATCAAAACAGGCAGCCACTCATGATGCAATAGTGACCTCTACTCCCACAGCATTATGAGTGACTAAACTGTGTTGGGAGTATTCCAAAATCCAGAAAAGATACAGTGGGAGCTGATCAAGGAATGTAAACGAATGTTTTGTGTGGCAACAACAGTATGGTTGGCAGTCTGTTTTTCACTTTTTAAAATAAAAAAAGTATTGGAATCAAACTACCAGCTATATCAGTAGTCTCTTCAGGATGTGAACAATCATAAAATGTGTTTTTTAAACTAGGGACACTTTGAGGCCTGAGAAGGTTGACAATGCTCCTTAAAACTGTTTGTCTAGGAGGGATTCTAGTAATTTTGTGCAGTACGGTGGTAAGAGTTGCATTTTCCTACAACTGAGTTTAAGTTCTGAAACCTGTTCAAATGTATGTAGAACATGTTTAAATTCTTTGATTGAATCTAGGGATTTACTGAGAGTTAAGAGTACATTGTTTGCAAAGGCAAACATTTTGTTGGTGTACCTCCCTTTCCCTAGTCTATGGCTCGATTGGGACTCTTTGATTCTAATAAAGTGTTCCACTGAAAACATAACGAGATAGTAGGATAGAGGCAACCTTGCCTTGTCCGTCGATATAAATCAAAGGAGGGAGAAATTGTTCCGTTAGTTATTATTACTTCCTAACTGGGGCACTCACCTTACCTTCTGGCTCTCCTCACTCCCCTTATCTGGAGTCTGTCCTTACCCATAGCCCTGGTATCACTATTTGCTGTTATGACACTTATGGGTTCCCCTGCCTACCCCCCGTTAACCTTCACAATTCCATTCCTTTGTTTCCTTATCAGCTTCCTAACTTCCCTTGTTGCCCCTCTCACTCATGTTTGTTCTTCTGCCTTCACCACACCATAGTGTCCAGTCTCGACTATAACCTGTATTTAGCTGCTCATGTGTGTATACAGTACTCATGCACTACCACTGTCATTACCGTGTGTATTATATTTAGACCTGACTATGTTAGTTAGTTATTTAAATATTGTGTGATTTTATTGTGTTCAATGTGCTGTGTATTTTTCTTGTATCCTGTCCAGGTCCATCTTGCAAATGAGCTTTGCTCAATGATGTTCACCTGGTTAAATAAAGATTTTGATTGATTGATTGATTGATTGATGATTGATTGATTCGTACAGGGTTGATATCCAATCTGCAAACTCCTTATCAAATCTGAATCTTTCCAAGACTTTGAACATGAAATTCAAATTTAGAGAGTCAAATGCCTTTACCAAATCCAGGGAAAGGGCGACAGTAGGTATTCTGTTTTTGCGTGAAAACCAGATGGTGTTTAATAGGCATGTGATGTCATCTACACCCGCTCTTCCTTTAATAAAACCAGCTTGCTCAAGTTCAATTTTATAATAACTTTTTGTATCCTGGTTGTAAGGATTTTTGCTAGAAACCTAGAATTTGACAACAGATAAGGATGGCTTGGCCCACTTTTTTTTGTATCAATGTTATATACGCATTTGTCAATGTAGGTGGCACTGCTGTTACTTTTGCTTCTAGAATGGCCTTGTGAAAATAGCTGTAAATATTTGAATTAAGAAGTTTGAAGATGTCTCCTGGGATACCATCTGGACCTGAGGTTTTCCTATTAGGCAAGTTGTTTACGGATTCTGAAATTTCTTCCAGTGTGATGGGTTTAGTGAGCCCAGTATTGTCTTGAGGAGATAATTTGAGCAGGTTGGGAATTGATAGAAGTTGTCTCTTTTACTATCAGTGGAAACATAATCTCTTTTATATAGTTTTCTACAGAAATTAAAGAATACTTTGTTGTTTTTTTTTATTGTTATGCATAATGTCACCTGTTTCATTTCTGATTCATGGTTTTGTGTTCTGATTCTACTTTTTTTCTAAGTCCATACAGAAGTAGTTTGGCTGATTTTTCTCCTGATTCCCAATTTTTTTGCTTTGCACAAAGTACAGTGCATTCAACTCTAGCAGAGTGTATCTTATTTATCTCATATTTAAAGGTTGTGATTTGTAGAGAAGGGAATTTCTTTCCAAATGCTTCTTGTTTAAATCATGCTTCTATCTGCTGGAGTGAGTTTTCCATTTCATTATGCTCTTTATAGTTGTTCTCCCCTCTGGAAGGAGAAGTTAATTATTCTACCTCCAATAAAAGCCTTAAATGATTCCTTCAGGCAGGAGTAGGAGGCTTTGCCGATATCATTTATGGAAGAAAAGCCCTTACATTTCTTGCACATCCATTCTGGAGTACCTGCCCTGGAGTCCAGGACAAGAGGTTGCTGCAGGTGCACAGCCCAATTCAAAAACTGGAGCTTCACCTCTGTTCATGCAATGGTGGCTACATAACAGTGCAATTCTGACAGTTTTCTTCACTCCAACCCTGTTGCTTATCCTGAGGTAGGAAGCACCATTCCTGTGCCCAATGGCACTTCTTGGCTTTTCTGTCCCAATCCTGACACCACAGCATAGTTCTAGGTTCGGGATCACAGGACTGACTGGATAGCTTCAGCCATGATAACCTGTCTGGGAGCCAGGATTAATTCCCGCCTGAATGCCTTACCACCGAGCATAGTGCCCACTCAGTCTGCAGCTGCATTTCCAAGGGGAACTGGGGGTAAAGAATCTTCTTCCAGACTAGTGGCTGGAGAGGCAAAGCTGGGGCCCATAAGCCCAAAAGTGAGCCCTCAAATGAAGGGTGTTAAAATAGCTCATAATGCCAGCTAAGTGGTGCTGAGGGTTGAGGCGCTGGACCACCTCGCTCCACTCTGGCGACACATGTTTGGAAATGAGCACAGGACACCAAGGGTCAGCCGGGGGTGGATGGGACAGAATCAAGTGTTCAAGGGACTGCTCTCCTCTCCCAGTGATGGAGCACTGCTCGATCTGCCAAAAGACTGCCACCAGGTGAAGGCCTAGTGATAGTGCAGAATGAGAGTGATAGTAGTGGTAGGTGCTGCGGGACTCTGTGGCATGCATGTGCCTCCACACACGCATGCTGATATGCATGCCCCAGCAACTGGGGGGCTGAGGGAGAAAACAGGAGGAAAATGGCAGTGGGACAGGCATTAATGAAGCTCTGCTCACCAATATCACACCTGCTTCACCACCGGGATGCCAGGGCACTGAGCTAGATCGGGCCAACTTGGTAAGTCTTGGGGCAGTCATGGATGGTGGGGGTCAGCAAGGCCAAAGGTGGATGGAAACCAAGCCTGTCCCAGCTGAGGAGCATAAAATATATATGGAAAACAATTGCTCATAATATTTAATTTTGTTTTTGTTGAGCAGGAAAGGAGGGCTACGCAATTCTGTCTTCAGCCTCATTCTGGGGGGGAGGTACAGATGCAAACTGATATATTGAACCAGATAAAGCTGGTGGTGGTATTTTTTAGTGAATGGGGGAGATTTGGTCAGGACACCAGGGAAATTCCCCTACTCTGCTTCCCATGCGCAGGGAGGACCCATTTTCCGGTGGGACCAAGATGGCTGCCCCTGGACATGCTGTGGAGGACATGGAGGTGTTGGAGGCAGGGTAGTTGGTCTCCTCCCCTGTCTCTGGATTGCCAGAGACCTCATCAGTTCTTCCTCAAGCTTCTTCTAATGGATCTAAGTTGCATGCATCTCCCAGTTCATTTCCTTCCTCAGAAACCTCGATGGATCAAAGTAAGCAAACAACTGTTTCTTCCCAGTCTGTTCCTAAACTGCAACAGCTAGCATCTGCTAAAGAGTCTCTACATAATACTGAATGTTTACGACCTACAGATGTGGACGCTTTGCTATTACTTGAGGAAACACGCTATCTTACAAAGAAACAGGAGCTTTTAGCACTTAAGAACTCAGCTTTGCAGCTGCCTACTGATTCTGACTCACTGTTGCAGGCTGCTGCGTCAGACGTTCGAAAGACAGCCTTGACATTTCCGCATTTCAATGTGGTCTGTTTGACGATTTCTTCTGCTCCTGCTGCTGAAACTTCTCCTGAAAACTTTGGTGATTCCCCGATCTTCTTCCATGAACCACTGCATCTGTCTTGCCCCCTGCAGAGGTTGTTCCTCAGGGAAACTGGTCAGTTGACTCTGCTCTTGTTGCAGCAGGGTGGGAGAGGGATCCAGTTGTCGGTACCTGGCGCTCCGGTCCTTCCCCCATTCGGATCACCCCTGCAGACACCCCAGCTATTTCTCCTATGCAAGACCGGTTGAATTTTATGCTTACGCCTGCTTTGCGCTTAACACAGAATCCAATTTTCAATTTACCAGTTTCCACTTCTCCTGCAGCTCTGTTTTCAGACTCTGACCCTCTTTAACGAAGTTTACCACCCCAGGGCCCTTGTCTACCACCTCAACGGACTGAACGACCGACTTCTCTTGCTTCTACATCTGCTAAAACGTATGCATCTTGTTTTTCTGTTCCCACCCAAGAGGCTAAGAGACACAATGCTGTCAGATTACAGCATTTGGTGGGTTTACTTGACAAGCCTGATAGGGGTTTTTGCTGGGCGCACTTTGCTTAAAGACTCCATGAAATTTGCTACTTATGATATCCACGCATTGATACATGTTTCTAATGAGTCCCATTTTGATATAAGTTTTAAAACCTTAAAAGGTTTAGAGAAATTTTGGTCCCAATTTCATCTGTTGAAAAATACCCCTTTATGGTCACCTTTCAGTGCAATTTCTTTAATGAAACCTGCACAAAAGACTGTCACTATTCTGTTTAGAAATGAAGGTGTTAGTTTGAACAATATTACAGTTTGGCTGAAACAAAGATGTACAGTGCTCTCTGACCCTGAAGCCATTTTTGATTTGGAAAATTTGTGGACGGGAGGGTGGAAGGTTAGGATTATGCTCCGGACTACTGATACTGGTATTCAACACCTACCCGATAGTTTTCTGTTAGGCAGGAATAGGGGAGTTTTGTTCTATTCTGGACAACTTAAAGCCTGTCGTAAGTGTGGTTCTACCTCTCATCTCAGCAGCATTTGTGACACTATTAAATGTACTGTTTGTGGTGGTCTTGGTCATGCAGGCTCACAGTGTACTGAAGAACCTCTCTGTGTTTTATGTGAAGACCTGGGACATACTTTTCAGCAATGTTCCTGGGCTTCCCATAATTCTCCTACTTTAGCTGATGGAGAGAAGCAATGGCTTATTATTACAGTGGCCCACCGTTCTAACATTAAGGGTCCCTCTTCTTCTACAGTTGCCCCCCTCCCCCCCCCACTACTTTAGCTGAATCACATTGTGTTGTTTCCACTGCCACTGTAGTAACTGCTGGGGAGGATTTGATGGAGCCTGTCCCACAACCTGTTACATTTTCTCTACCTCCTCACCCTCCTTCTTCCCCAGTTCTTCCTAGCTGTTCTACTTCAGTTGGCTCTTCTATGGGACCCCCCCCCCGGCACCATTAGAAACAATGGAACCTTCTTCTTCTGACCCTTTTACTACACCTTCTAGAATTACAAGGGGTTCAAGAAAGTTTGGTTCACCTTCATCTAAGGCTCAGAGGGTAGAGACTCTCTCTTTGATGAATAAATATGAATTGCTGCGACATACTTCTGAAAACACAGACTCTGACTTTTCTTCTGTCCAGCCCTCTCACTCTGAACTTACTACAAATACTGAAGTCCCTATCGACAATGTGGGGTCCCAAAAAAGGAAAGCCAAGGCCAAGACAAAACATAAAGAATGTACCCTGAGGAAGGGTTGACAGAGGTGATTGCTATGCATATGTCTACTTCTTTTGAAATACATACTGTTAATGATAACAGTATAAAAAAACAACATAAGAGGGATTCCGTTTTTTCATTTTTGTCTTGCCCTACTGCCGGTCTCATACTTCTACAAGATGTTAGATTCTATTCTTTGCCTGAAATTTCTAGGACCCAAAAATCCCTGGCATTTAGGCCCCTCCTATTGGTCATTTGTACAGGAGACATGTTCTGGGGTGGGTATTTTGTTTCATCTTCCTAATGTCTCTGTTATTAAGATTCTAGATTTATGCCCTGGTAGAGTATTATTGATAGAATTTAGTTTCCTTTCTATCCCTTTTCAGATTATCAATATTTATGCCCCACAAACCAAGTCACTTAGGATTGAACTCTTGAAAGTGGTTCGACCCTATCTTTACACCTCTATGCATGTCATTTTTTGGTGGTGATTTCAATTGTGGGTTGTCCACTAAGGACAGGTCCTCATTCTCAAAAACCACAAAATTATTTTGTTATGCCACTTTTCTCAAAAATCTTTTATTCTCTGCAAAACTGAAGGATGCTTATCTTTCTCTCACCCAGACACATACCCCTACCTTTCATAAAGGCTCTTTAGCTACCAGGATAGATTTTATTTTTGTGTCCTCCTTTTCACAAACTTCCGCTGCTGAAGTACAGGTGGCTGAATTTTCAGATCTTGATTTGCTTACCATTTTTCTTGGTCCTAAGAATGTTGCAACTTTTGGTCCTGGCACTTGGAAATTTAATGTTTCCTTATTGGAGAATTCTCTGTTGTTAACACTTCTTAAATCTTTTTTTCAAAACAGAAAATCTGTGTTTTCTTTACGATGATCCTTGGTGGTGGTGGTTAGATCGAAGAAGGATTTGATGAAATTACTGAAATCCTTTAGCAAAACCCATCATGAAGATTGTTATTTCACATACCATAGGACATGATATCAGCCTCAAAAACTCCTTACCCTTTTGTATACCACTGGCCAGGATTTTTTTTCACAAATTAGTACCCTGAAAAAATCTTTAATGGAATATCACTTCAAAAAATATGCTTCAATGCAACAACATCAACATTTTAGTGTAAAAGGTGCCTATGATGTGGTCTGCCCGTTTGCACATTTTTCTAAACAGATTACTGGGAGAACCATTGATACTATTGTGACTGAAGCTGGTCATACAGTTACTGATTCTAGGCTTATCCAAAATTATGTGGCCGAGTATACTCAAAACTTATTCAGTCCATTCCCTATATGTCTACATGATGTATTGACCTTCCTTAGTCCCATTTCTGTTCCTGATGTACAACAATCAGTTTCTGATATGCTTGCTTGTGATATTCAGGCATGAGAAGTAGTTGAGGTCATCACAACTCTGCAATCTGGAGTATCTCCAGGCTTGGATGGCCTTCCAAATGAGCTGTATAAATTTCTTAATATTGAGTTGAGCGTGGAATTGGCTGCAGTTTATAACTTCCTTTTAAAAGCTGATACTTTACCATTAGAATTTAATATGGGTAGTACCTTCTATATCCATAAGAAAGGAGACAGAAAATTACTGACTAATTGGAGGCCTCTTAGCCTATTGAATACGTACTTTAAAATTTTAACTAAAATTATTGCTCTCTGTCTAGCAAAGCTGGCCCCTCTTGTTATTTCAGAAGCTCAATCTAGTAATGTTCCAGGCAGAAGTATACATAATCATGTCCTTTTATTACGGGAATTGGTGGAACATGGCAATTCAAATAGGTTAACAGGCCTCCTGTATTCATTGGATCAAAGACAGGCATTTGATTCGGTGAGTCGTGACTTTTTATGGCAGGTTCTGAGACATTATAGGGTTCCTGTGACCACTCTCTCCTGGTTACACTTATTATATTCTACAGCCACTTCCATCCCTCTTGTTAATGGCTGGAAGGGTCCTTTGATGCCTTTAAAGAGAGGTGTTAGACAAGGGTGTCCACTCAGTCCCCTTCTGTATATCTTTTTTTGGATCCCTTACTTCGCACCATTAGTACAGCACCCAATGTTAGGCCTATTTGTCCCTTACCACTTTCTGTTTTAGCCTTTGCTGATGACATGAGTCTAATAGTAGCTGGTATTCCTTCGGCAGACGCATCTCTCCATCTCTGTAAGTCCTTTGGTCTTGTTTCAGGAGCATCCCTGAACTTGTAGAAATGTGTCAGTCGACGGCTTGGATCTCAGTAGTCGAATGATGTAATAGTTTCCAGTATTGCACTTTGTGACACCCCTATTAAGATTTTGGGCATTCTATTTGGCTTGGGTCCTTTAGACATTCTCAACTGGACTCCCAAACTGGACCTAGCACAGGCCAAAGTTTCTCTTTGGAACACCTGGAAACTCAGTAAAAAAAAGAGGGTTTACTTAATAAAGTGTCACTTGCTGCTGATTTTTTGTTTTTGGCTTATGTTTTTCCCCTTCCCCATTTTTGGAAACCAAACTTCTGAGTATATTTTTTCAGGCCTTATGGGGCAGCCGCCTGAATCCCATTAAGCGTTCCATTACCTGCTTACCTTTCAAGGAAGGTGGTCTTAATATGATACACCCATTATTTTTTTGTAATAGTTTATTTTTTGTGATTAATCTTAAACCACTTTTAGTTAATTATGATGTGGGATGGGAATTTTATTTTTTTCAATCCTGTCAACCCTGGTTTCATCTTTAGGACCTTAACACTTTGAAACAGGTTAAACATGTATCGTCTACCCCTTCTTATTTTCGCAATACCTTTTGCCATTTAAAACAATGGAAGATTACTAGCCATATGATTATGACTCAAAATAGGAAAGCCATTTATAATTTTTTGATAGATACCACTTGTGCAGACCTTGTAATTTTTCCCAAATGTCCCCCTACTTCCTTACCTGCTTTATACACACTGTTAAGGAATCCTCGCATCCCCCAGAAGATGTGGGATCTACATTGGCTTAGTTGACATGAATGGATCAATATTAAGACAAATCATAAAGATAAACAGCTGAATGAAAGATTGTGTTCCAGACCTTTATGTGTAAATCAGGATGAAACAATACAACACCTATTTTTTCTTTGTTCCTGTATTGCTGGTTTTTGGTTATTTTTAGTGAACAGATGGAAGGGACCTTTATTTACTTCTGTTACTTATGAGACGTTATTGTATGGTAGGTTTCCAGCGACCTGGAAAAAGTGGAATATTGACACGCTAAACTTATTGTTTACCATCATTAAATGGCGTTTATGGACTGCTCGCTGTCTTTTCGCCTTGCAGCAAAAAGATACAGTATGTCCCACCTACTGGTGGTCCAAAGTATTGAACAGGATTTAAAAGATGTTTATTTTTCTGAACTAAGAAGTTTGTCATCTGGACCATTGTTTGCTTTATGGAAATGCTTCCCATGGGTGACTGATTCTGATTTTCCTGTTACATGAGTCTTTTGAATTTATTTTTGTCAATGTGATTTTGGTTTGTAGTTTCTTTGTCAATAAAAATTTCCCCTACTCTCCAGTAGGGGAACCTCTGGCTGTCTGGAAGATGGCCACTCTGGGGGAGGATCCAGAGAGGACGGATGTAATGGAAATGGGGGTGCGGACCTCCTCCCCCACCCCTATTGCTCTAGAGGCTGAAGAATTTTTTGATACAAACGGCAACACTGGATGATTGTCCAAATGAAAGAGATGTGGAAGAAAAAACTTTGTTGAAGGAAAGCAATGGACAAACTGCTAGAACAGTACTGCACGGAGATGCCTGCTTAGCTACAGATTCCTGTATATCCACCGATATGATGGATCTAAATATTTTACTGAGGGAAGAAGAACAACGTTTTCAAAAGAGAAAAAAAGAGCTCACCATAGCCATTGAACAAGCTAGAATGCAAACCGCAACTATCTTTACATCGGGCCCTCTCTGGGATCGAAGCGTTGATTCTAGTACCTAGAATTACTGGCCATGGCACCCAATTCAGACCCGGTTCACCAAGATTCGTACTAGGATTCATACTAGGAAGCTCTAGATGTACAGAAGGCTGTTAACCCATTGTGATACATCTCCCACAAGGCAGGTTACACATTGCCCATGCTGGGAAGAAGGTACTTGTCTAGTTCAGTTTTTTTTGTTTTTTTTTTTAATGTTTGTACTCCTGCAGCTCAGCCTGCAATTGTCTGGCTGCTGTCCTCCACACCCCATGCAATCCCCATTGGCTCACTCGCTCAGGCTACCACGCAGAGTACCTGTGGCAAGACGCCCCTATTTCCCCTACCACCAGGCCAGGATCTAATACCGGAGCGCGATTTCTTCAGGTCTGAGGGTGTATGAAGGCATGACCATCAAGCCACTATGACTGACCACCATTTTCCTCTGTTATTTTTCCCCTTGGGAGTATGGGCATGCAATGACGTCAAGGCAGTACGTGCCGATGTCCGCCGTACTCCCCCCTCTAGATATGCTGCAACTATAGTGCCCCCGATTTCCTCTGGAGGCCACTGCAGAGCTGTGTGAGCTCTAAACCCACCCCAGAGAGAGGAGAGCAGTCAGTAGATGCTCAATCCTCTCCCTACCCAGCTGACCCCGATGATCCGGGCTCATTCCCGGACCCCAGTCGCCGGTCTAGCGCAAGGTGTGGCGTCCAGTGCCTCAACCCTCAGCGCCACCGGGCCAGACTGTCTAGTTTAGTTTTCAAGATGTTGAAGGACTCGGCTTCAACTATGTCCCTGGGCATGGAGTTCCATATAGGAATAATTTGTTGTGTGTAAAAAGAACCTTCTCCTATTTCTCTTGGAGAAGGTCAACATAAGTTGCTGTGGATGACTTCTTAGTGAAACATCTCTAGGGTTAGTTTTTAGTCCCAGATCTGCCATAAGCTGTCTATCCTTAGAAATATGGTACATACGCAGCAGGTCTCCTCTGGTTCTTTTGAGTTCTAGTGGACAGAGATTTAATTCTGTCAGTCTCTGCTCATAGCGCATACCCTGTAGTCCATCTACCAGTCTGGTAATTCTTCTCTGAATACCCTCCACCCTTATTATGTCCCTTCGTAGCTATGGGTTCCAAAGTGGTGAGCAGTAATCCAGATGGGGCTTTAAGTATGCCCTATAAAGTGGCAGAATGCATGCCCTGTTTCTGGATGTGAAGGCCCTTTTAATGCATCCAATGATTTTATTGCATTTAATGATTACCTCACTGCACTGTAAGCTGAATTTTAGGTGACTGGAGATAATAACACCCTGATCTCTCTCACTGTCTACCAATTTTAATGGTATATTGCTTAAGTAATAGTTGTTTTTCCTGTTAGATTCTCCCAAGTGCATAACCACACGTTTGTCACTGTTAAAAATCATGCCATTAACCCGTGCCCAGTCTTCTAAGAGTATTAAGTCCCTTTTCAGTGATTCCACTTTGAGGTCACTGTTGAACTCAGCTGCTATTTTAGGGTCATCAGTGAATTTAATAGTGAAGTTGGAGAGTTTAACTGCCATATCAGAGATAAAGATGGAAAGTAGAGCAGGACCCAATACCAACCCCTGCAGTACCCCACTAGTAACTGGTCCCTTGCCTGATATGTAGTCTCTTATTCGGACGCTTTGTGTTCTATTATCCAGTCATGCCTCCACCCATTTTACTAGGGTACTGTTCAATATTATATGGTACATTTTGTCTGTCAAGGTAGAATGTGGAACTTTATCGAATGCCTTACAGATGTCCAGATAAATAAGATCGACTGGTGATCGTTTTTCAAATAAGGCACTCACTCTCTCATAGAAAACTAGACTGCTGGTAAGACAGGATCTCTGGTTTTTAACCCCATGTTGGGTATTGTCTCCCATTTTTTATGGTAATGATGTCCTTTTCTAGCCTGTCTTTGATCAATGATTCAAGAATTTTCCCCAGGGTACTTATTAAACTGATCAGTCTATAATTTACCATGTTTCCTCAATCCCCTTTTTTTGAAAATTGGCACCACAATGGCTGATCCTCAGTCTGACAGAATTTCCCCTGTGGTGATAGACATATTATACATTTTATGTAGTGGGTTTATTAACCATGGTCCTATTTCCTTGAGTAATCTGGGATGTAATTTATTAGGCCCTGGGGATTTATTTGCTTTTATATTGTTTAAGTTCTCCTATATTTCCTCTTTTGTAAATTTAGGTGTACTCTCAGTTTGGGTACCCATGTCTGATGATGTAGTTCTTGGTTGCCCTGCACCATAAACTGAACCAAAATATTCATTCAATTCTTGGGCCATATCTTGTGGGCCAGTCACCTCAGTGTTATTTATTTTTAGAGGACCAATCGATCTTTCTGTGCTTTTTTTGTTATTAACATAAGCGTAAAACCTTTTCCCACCATCTTTTATATTAGCCAACTTAAATTCTAATTTTTTCTTCTCTTTACTGATGTTGGCTTTACATTTTCTTAGGGCATTTTAGTATCTATACTTATTATACTCGTTGTTCTCCCTTTTTATTTTATTTAGTTTTTGTTTACCAGGTAGGTGCACTAGCCAACAAGACTATTTTCAGGCCCGACCCGGGAGGGTACAGCGACATACTACAGGAAAAACATTTTAGTACAATACTACAAGTGACAAGTAAATGTTTGAGTAAATTAACAGCGGAAAACTGAAAAAAACAGTACATCATTTAGGTTAAGCATGTAACAAAATACAATCAGGTCATTTTAGAGTGACTGAGCAGTATACAAGGGACGAGGAACAGAGCACAAAGAGAGCAGCTAGTAATTAAGTAGGAGACAGGTTGGTAGTGGGAAAATGGAAGGAAGAAAAAAGGAAAAAAAGTGCTCCCTGTAGGAGTGGACCCCAGGGGCAATGGACAAACAGAGGAGAGGGGTCAGAAGAGGAAAATGAGGGCTAGGATGGCTTAAAACAGGAGCAGACATAGGAGGAGAAGAGATAGTGGTGTAGTTCTCTTTTGAAGGAGATATGGGAAGCGGATTAATGTAAGGTTAGTGGGAGTGTGTTCCAGAAAAGGGGAGCATGGCAGGCAAAGGCATGACCACCTTTGGAAGTGTGGTGTCTTGGAATTAGAACAGGGGCCTGGACAGCAGAGTGCAAGGCATAGTTGGATTTCTGGTGGAGAAAGAGACTGGCGAGGGGTTTAGGTGTACAGGATCTGATGATGTTATCAGTAATGGATCCAGAGCATAATCATGGGAGGATGGAGTGGTACCTGAGGACTGGAGGAGGGCAAATGTGATTCCACTTCACAAAAGTGGGAGTAGGGCAGAGGCAGGAAACTACAGACCAGTTAGTTTGACTTCAGTGGTAGGGAAAATGATGGAATCACTTCTGAAGGAAAGAATTGTTGAGTACCTAGAGGCCAGTGGGGCACAGGACCCAAGGCAGCATGGTTTCACAGCAGGAAGGTCATGTCAGACGAACCTAATAGATTTCTTTGACTGGGTGACCAAAGTAGTAGACCAGGGAGGGGCTGTGGATATGGCCTACCTAGATTTTAGCAGACATTCGCACAGTCTCACACAAAAGATTAATATAAAGTTAGCCAGCCTTGGAGTGGGTCCCAAGGTGGTAGCCTGGATGAAAAACTGGCTGGACAACAAGACGCAAAAGGTAATAGTAAACGGAGTCCACGGTGAAGAAAGGAGGGTAACTAGCGGGCTACCGCAGGGTTCGGTACTTGGACTGGTCCTCTTTAGTATCTTTATAAGTGACATTGGAGAGCACCTGGAAGGAAAGGTATGCCTTTTGCAGATGACACAAAGATCTGCAACAGGGTTGATATACAAGGTCGGGTGGAAAGAATGAAAAGGGACTTAGCAAGGCTGGAGGAATGGTCAAATACGTGGCAGCTCAGATTCAGTGTAAAGAAGTGCAAGGTAATGCGTCTGGGAAACAAAAACCCAGGGGAAGAGTATACAATGGGGGATGAGTTAACAACAACAACAAAAATCGAAAGAGACCTAGGAGTAATTATCTCAGATAACCTAAAGGTGGGCAAGCAATGTGAGAAGGCAGTAAGGAGGGCTGGGGGGATACTGGGATACTCACATATTGAGACCTATCAGTCAGGTAGCTATTAAACCAGTTCACAACATTTGATGAGAACCCTAGAGAGACGAGAGTGGCAATGAGGGTGGAGTGGTCTACAAGATCAAATGCCTTGGTCATATCTATGAAAATGGCACCTGTGAGCCAGCCAGAATCCATGGTCACTAGGGTGCCAGACGTGAGTTTGAGCAGGGCAGTAGTGATACTGTGTCCCTTCTGAAAACCATGTTGAGCATCAGTTAGGAGGTAATTTTTCAGAAGGAATCAGTAGTTTGGAGGGCAACCACTTTCTCTAGAATTTGGCCGAGTGCAGATAGTATGGCAATAGGTCTGTAGTTAGAAGGGTTAAGCGGATCACCCTTATTGAATACAGGGGTAACTCTGGCTATTTTCCAGATGTCCGGGACGGAGCCCTAACACAAAGAGAGAGTGAAAATGTTAGCTAGGGAGGCTGCTATGTATGGGGCAGCTAATTTTAGGAGCTTAGGCTCCAAGTTATCAGACCCCATGGCTGTGTACTCAGAGATGTTCCATAGAAGTCTGAGAACCTCATGCCTATATACTGATTTGAAGTGGAAAGTGGGCCTGGCAGGGTTTGCTTGTTGGACCAGATTTGAGAGGGAAGGGAAAGTGGAGGTGTATTGAGTGAGGTCAGCAAACTGCATGTTAAAGAAGTTTGCAATAGTGAGGGGATTGTTACAGTGGATGCCATTAAATGTTATTAGGTGTGGTGGACTGACTTGAGCCTAGGAATTGCTTAATATGGACCCAGAATTTTGGGGGGGGTCACCCTGGGAGTCAGTTAGTAGAGCCTTACAGTAGGAGCTTTTTGCTTGCTTTATGTCTTTCTTACAGACATTTCTAAGTTCCCTGTAAGTAAGTAGATATGCTGGTAGACCAGATTTCTTAAACTGATACCTGCTTTTATCCCTCAGACGTGATTTAGAGAGAAGATCGGATTTCAGCCAGCGGGACTGTCTATTTCTTTGTTGGTGTTCAATTGCACTTATATCTGAAGCTCTATAGCACACTTCTACTGACAATTTGCTGTGCTTTTCTCTGAGCAGTTCTATCCATATTAATTCTGTAGGGCCCTATAAGCTCTTCTTTTAGTGGCTATGTTTTTTTTTATCCTTGGGGTAAACCACAAGGGGACTTGCACTTTTTTGTTGTATAATGTTTTGTTTGGGATCTATTTGGTTTATAGTTCAAGTATTTTATTTTTGACTTTAGTCCACAATTGTTCTGGTGATGTTGCTGCATCATCCCATTCCCATGAATAAAGTTCCTGTTTTAGATGGTTGAAGTCAGCCCTACTGTAGTCCTTTATTACAGATATTGCCTTGTCCTTCTGAATATTAAAACTGATGGAAAAAGTAATACTAATATGGTTAGCATTCATCAGGGGTACATATGTCTCTAGTTTGTGTATTTTATCGGATGTGTCAATTAGTACAAGGTCCAGAATGTTATTTATTCCTAGCTAACTCCCTAATCATTTGTTGTAGCCCTTTCACAGAACATAAATCCAAAAAAATCTGTTCCTGTTTGTTAGATGCTGTTCCTGCTTCCCAGTTAATCTTGGGGGTATTGACATCCCCTAAGATTAAGGGTTGCTTGTTACCCAGTTTACTCTCAGTGCTGTCAACTAATTGTTGGTGTTAGACGATTGCACTTATATCTGAAGCTCTATAGCACAGTCCTACTGACAATTTGCTGTGCTTTTCTCTGAGCAGTTCTATCCATATTAATTCTGTAGGGTTATTTTCTAAGTGTGAGTTCTGTCTGCATTTTATACCATTCTTTATGGAGATGGCAATACCTCCCCCCTTCCTACCATTCCTATTTTTATAATAGATGTTATAGCCAGGAATATTGTTGTTCCACCTAGATGTCTCACTCCACCAGGTTTCTGTAATGGTGGCTACATCAATGTTTTTTTTGTTTTAGAATTAGTTCTAATTCATCCTTTTTGATGGTGTTTAAACTCCTAGCATTGGTTAGTAGAAAGGATAAGTCCTATTGTTTTCTTTTACCTTAGTTATACTTACATTTATCTGTGGCTGTGAGAGAACCTCCTAATCATCGACTTTTTACTTTTTTCTGGATTTGTTTGCCTGTTGAATTGTGTTCATATTTTTATTGCTGACTGAGAGTGAGAGAACCAGTCAGTTTTCACATTTGAATTTATTGTCTGTTTTTATTTATTAGTAATTTTTACTAGTTTTCTTTTTTTTCTAGGAAGGTTTTATTTTATTTTTTGGGGGGGACTGCGAGAGTTACTAGTTACTTTGTTTATATTGTTTAATTGTTTAAGTTTTTAATTTGCTTGTTTTAGTTATTTTGTTTAATATTTTTCCCACTCTGAGAAAGAGAGTGGTGTTTTATGCATTGGCTGCATGCAGATATGTTTTAAGAATGTGTAGGAAGGGTCTAAGGATGGTCAGGCAGTATTCCCCCACCAGGCTCAGGGAGTTGCACCCCTTCAATTGTCTCTTTTTATCAACAGAGACATATAAACAATGTCAGTCCCTCAAGATTGCTAGGAGGCATGGGGGCGGGGCTGGGCCTGGTGGGGGAATGGAAAGGGGGAAACGTATTGGGGTGGTAGGGACCAGGCAATGCCCTGGGGTGAAATGGTGCCAGGACAGGGGTAATCCCTGTTTTGTTCCCATACCCAATGGCCCAGAAATTGATGTTGGACAGGAGTCAAGGTCTACCCCAGCATCTCATCAAACCCAGGCGGTGTTGTGTAATGCTAGGTCCATCAAAACCAAGACAGCCATTATAGCTGATCTTGTTGAAATGGTGGACCTGGCATGCATCACCGAGACCTGGCTGGATGAAAATGCAGGCCCAGTATTGGCTTCTGCAATTCCAGCTGGGTTCTCAGTGATTCACCACCCAAGGTTGGATCATAGGGGTGGGGGTGTAGCCATCTTTTTTAAGACTGAACTGGGCCTTGTGGATGTTCCAGTGGGGATCACTAGATCCTTTGAGTGTATCATGGGTGAGGGTGTAGGTTGTATGATACTCCTCATCTACTGCCTACCAGGTGATGGGGGGCTTATTCCTACAGGAGATGGCGGACTTTGTCATCGATATGGTGTTGGAGTCCCCCAGATGGATAATTTGGGGGGACTTCAATGCCTGGGTTGATGATGAACTCTCACAGTTTGGTCAAAATCTCCTCCAGCTAATGACAATGCTGGGCCTTACACAGGTAGTTACCTCCTCTACCCATATAGGAGGTCACACATTGGATCTACTGTTCCTCCTGGAGATGGAGATCACTGACTTGGGGGTGGAACCAGTCAGTTGGTCTGACCATCACACCATAGGGTTCAGTTTTGGGGCCCCCCAAATGGACCTACCCCTTCGGAGATGGTCTGGTACCGCCCTTTGAGGGGAGTTACCTCGGTTGGTCTGTTGGCGGTGCTGGACTTATCGGGATTGCTGAGTGAAAGCACAAGTCCTGGGGACCTTTACTAGCCTATAATAAGGCAGTGGAAGATGCCCTGGACTTGATTGCTCCTGTTCATGTTCAACCACTCACTCTTCGCCCAAGGTCCCCCTTGGTATGATGGATCCTTGAAGGAGTTGAGGCGGATTGGTCGAAGGCTGGAGAGAGCATGGTGGAAGTCTGGCCTGGATGCTGACAGGCTTAGATTGATGGAACATTATAAAGGCTATCAATCAGAAATCACCTGTAAGAAGGCAGAGTTCCTGTCCAGGGAGATTTCTGCTGTGCAGAACTGACCAGCTCCACTCTTATGAACTGTCGACAGATTGTGCAATCCAACCTGTCTCCAGTCCGGGAGAGCTTTTTCACAAACTAAGTGTGATGAGCTAGCTTGGTTTTTTGCAGATAAGGTTGCCAGCATCAGGTCCGGAATTGGCCCGGCTCTCTCCATGAGGGGTTGTGGAGGTCGATGGGAAATGATGAGCACCCAGTCTGTCTGGACGGATTTCAGCCAACTGGAATTCATGGATATTGTGAAGATTGTCCAGACTTTGTGCCCAACCTGTTGTAGTTTGGATCCGGGCCCTACCTCCCTTTTGGTGGGATGTGTTGATGTTATCTGCCCGATCCTAGCTGAAATTGTATGAGATCCTTGGAGAAGGGAATCTTTCCGGACCCCTTAAAGGAGACAATCATTTGACCACTCCTTAAAAAACCCTCCTTGGATCCCATCGATCCAGCTAACTACCGACCTGTCTATAACCTTCCCTTTGTGGGGAAGGTTATTGAGAAGGTGGGTGCGTTGCAACTGGACAATCATTAGATAACTCACAATGTCTGTGAAGCTCTCCAGTCTGGTTTCAGTAAGAGGCATAGCATGGAGACCGCCCTTGTTCAGGTATTAAATGACCTCATAATGGCGAGAGATTGAAAGTCTAATACCATCTTGGTTCTTCTCTATCTCTCCGCAGCTTTTGACACTGTGGACCATGAGATGCTTTTGGAGACCCTGCGGTTCCTTTGTGGACTGTCGGGTATAGTCCTTGAATGGTTTCAATCTTTCCTTGTAGGCAGGTCTCAGAGGGTGGTCACTGGAATTTATTCCATTGATGCCCTCCCTCTGTCCTGCGCGGTGCTGCAGGGCTCCATATTGGCACAGATGTTGTTCGCAGTGTATATGCTGCCATTGGGAGATATCATTAGGCAATGTGGCTTGAGTTTTCACTGCTATGCAGATGATACTCAGCTATATATGTCCTTTGTGCCTGGACAGGTTGATGCAATCTCTATGCTAAATAGTTGCCTCTCTCAGATTAAAGACTGGATGAGCTCGAGCTGGTTGAGACTGAATCTGTATAAGACTGAGGTGTGGGTGGTAGATCCGGGTTGCCCGGGGGGTGGGCTTTGGTGCTGGGCATGGGTCAGGCCTATGGCTTGATGGTGTCCAGCTTATTACCTCAGACTGGGTGCGTAACCTGGGCGTTATATTTGATGATGGTCTGACCCTGAAGTCTCAGGTGTCAGCCATGGTCAAATCCTCATTTTACCATCTGAGTAATATTGCCCAGGTGATACACCTAATTCCTCTGGGCGACCTTCCAACTGGTCTACACCTTCATTGCAACCTGTCTTGACTACTGCAATGCCCTCTACCTGGGGCTGTCTGGGGTAGATATCCGCCGCCTGCAGCTAGTGCTGAATGCTGCGGCCAGGTTGTTGACAGGTACCTCTAGGAGCTGTCATTTTATGCCTGTGCTGCGCAATCTGCACTGGTTGCCAGTTCAGTGATGGATCACCTATAAGGTAGGTTTGCTTACCTTTAAAGCCTTACACAAACAGGGACCTGACTATCTTAAAGATCTTCTGACTCCCTACTCCCCCAATCGCCCTCTCTGATCCACTGACGAGGGATTGCTAGAGATTCCCAGGATTCATCTTAAAACATCTGGAGCTCGTGCTTTTTCATTTGCAGCACCAACCCTGTGGAATTCTCTACCTCATTAGTTAAGAGAATGCCTGACCATCAGCAGTTTTAAATCAATGCAGAAAAGGTATTTATTTTCTTTGGCCTTCTCTGACTAAGTATGGATTTATTTTAAATAATTGTAATATTGTCTGTTTTTATATGGTGTTTATATTATGTACAGCGCCTTGGTTTTTGAAAGGTGCTTTAAAAATAAAGATTTGCTCATTTGCTTGCTTGATTTCTCTTCACACACTCCCAGCCTAGTGTTTTTATGAGGCCTGTGAGTTGCCTTTGAGGGCACGGTAGAACATGCTACCCAGTAATCTTGTTCCCTTCTTACTTAGATGTAACCAGTATTGGCAAAACAGTGTATGGTGGTCTACAAAATGTTCCAATGTTCTAGTGCAGGAGATGTCATTTGCGAGGCACCATCTACGTAACCAGCTATTGTAATCTTTTATACTGTTGGTTTTTCTCATACCAGCCCTGGGTACAGGTAATACCTCAGATAACATGGGCTTAGCATTAAGCTTCTTCAGTATTTTGACAGCATGTTCCATATCGTTGATGGTTTCATCTACCCCCTGTTTATTTAAGTTGTTCGTACCTGCATGTACTATTACCGTTTTTGGGCTTGTGATGTTCTATAAAATGCCAGGTAACATTTGATTGATATCTTTAATTGTTGCTCCACTGTAGCTGCAGCTAGCTGTGTTTTCTTTATTACCACTTGTAGATATTGTGTCAGTGTATTTAATAATGGAGTCCCCTAATATGAATATCTGCTTGATATTTATCACCTCTCCTCTTTCCTCCCCTTGGGTATTCATAATTTCACTGCCTTCCCATGTGTTGGTTTGATTTCCCTCACTACCAGCATTAATGTTGCCTGCTTCTTCAGTATTAGTGCTGATATATGTGGGGGTACTGTTCTTTTGCTGCTGTGGTAGGTCCTCAGTATACATGGGGGAGCTACGGGTGGCATTTTCATAGGTTCATAGGTAATTTCAAGCTAGTTAGACTTGCATCCAAAGAGCTTGCCATTATTTTATATATTAAACATTAATCTATATTGTCTTTTATTTACCAAAAATATACTTGTCTAATCTATATTTAAAAATATCCATATTAATACTGGCTACCACATCTGTTGGTAAAGAGTTCCAGCCAGAAACCACTCTCTGGCTAAACCAATGCTTTCCTGGAAGAGTATGCTATTTTTGTATTGTTAACTGAAAAGGATGTCCCCTAGGCTCATATTTTGATTTTTTTGGGGATCAACCCTAGGTCCGCTAATAGAGCATCATCTTGCAAACACTTAAATAACACAAAATAATCTCCCCTAGTTCTTCTATGCTGCAGAGTAAGCAAATTTAGCTCTTTTAACGTTTCAGAATATGACATGTCTCCTAACCCTTTGATGGATCTAGTAGCCCTTCTCTGGATACGCTCCAAGCTATGAACATCCCCTTTTTTATATGGAGCCCATACCTGGGCACAATACTCCAGGTTTGGTCTCACCAGAGCACTATAGAGGGGCATAATCACTTGCCTATCTCTGCTGGTAATATGCCTCAATATGCAGTTTAATATCTGATTATTTTTCTTTACTGTTTTATCGCAATGAGAACTAAATTTTAGATCTGAAGTAATTATAATCCCTAAGTCTCTTTCCTCCGTTGTTTTTCTTAGTTCAGTGGTGTCTATTTTATAAGATGAGTTGTTATTTCTCTTTCCCAATTGCATAACAGTACACTTAATTCTATTTAATTCTAATTTATTTTCTTTTGTCCACTTTTGTATAGTATTTAGTGCATCCTGCAGATCATTTGTATTCTTTTGATTATTTACTATGGTTCCAATTCTGCAGTCATCTGCAAATTTAGTTACCCATATATTTTCATTTTGTACAAGTAATGAAGTTATATAGATGTTAAAGAGACAGGGGCCCAAAACTGAGCCTTGGGGAACTCCGCTAGTCACTGCCACCCAGCTAGATGTATCTCCTTTAATTACCACTATCTGTCTTCTCTCCTTTAGCCATGTATCAATCCAATTTACTATATTATTGTCAAAATTATAATCTTTAAGTGTGTTTATTAGTTCCTGATATGGGAGTTTATCAAAATCCTTGAAAAAATCCAAGAAGACAACATCCACACTATTACCCTCATCCAGTGCCTTTCCCAATTTCTAATAGAGCACTAATAAATTTGTCTGGCAGGATCTATTTTTCCTAAAACCATGTTGTACTGGATCCTGCATTTTTCTAGTATCTAGAAAATCCATTATATAATCTTTTAATATTGACTCCACGATTTTTCCCACAACTGATGTTAGGCTGACTGGCCTATAATTCTGTAAATCAGTTTTTGATCCCTTTTTAAATATAGATATTATTGTTTGAGCACATATTTGAGGTTCCCAGTGTGGGGGTATCTGGAATGCTAAGTAACTCCTCAGAAGAAACTGAAGCCAATGGTTCAACCCTAGTATTGGTTCAGAGGATAAAGTGCTCTGCCTTTCGCCCTTTTTTTACTGCCCTTGAACTCTGAATATTATACCTCTCATCTGCAGCATTATTTGTGGTGTCTTCCTCCTTCACTCTCTTTTTATTTGTTAGGTCAGTAGGTGGAACATTCGTACATCCTTGAAGGTTGCAAATATAACTGCTTGGGGCAGTTAGTAAGGCCCTGTGCTGATTCATATGATGTGCTTCAGCAACCTTCAGTATGTTCCTGTAGCAGGGCTGGGTGTGGTAGATTTATTGGGGGGGGGGATTCCCCTATCTTTTAACCTCTTGATCACGCTCTGTTGATTCTTTCTAAGACAACAAGTTTACTGTTAAATAAAGAGATTTCAGTACGAATTTCTGACTTCTGGGTGCATTTGGGACATATATAAGGGCGATCTGGAACTGTCTCAGTTGTTAACGTATACATGAGACAATCAGAGCATTTGATCCCCAGCACACCCTCCAAGGTCGTAATAGTATCAGGCATGTTTAATGTCAAGGCGTTGCAACTACACAGTTTATACAAGTAAAACCCCAAGGAGCTATCTGTTTTATAACAACACAGATATCGTTTGAAAATTAGGTACTGTAATTTACAGTCTAACTTTATTAGTTGGGACTGCGGTATCTTACCAGGCTTGAATGTATTTTATTTGACCCTTGACAGGTAGTAGACCAGGAGACGAGCAACTTGTTGTTCAGTGTGCCTTCCTGGTGAAACATTTCAATAAATAAATAAAAAATAAATAAAGTGCTAAGACTTCCCCAGGGTAGGCCTACCTTATGTAATGGGGTTGCAGTGCCTTGTTCCACTTCTACATCTCCACGCTGGATAATGGCTGACAAGTGCAAGAACGTGCGAGTCTCTTCGTACATCTCTGAGCACGACACCATGCACACCCTGCTCGCAGTACAGCTTGAATTTATACAGCTGGCAACCCAGAAGTGGCTGTCGGGGTCACGTTTTGCACAGCAGAGATCGCCCTTGATTTTAATTCAGTACCATGAGCGAAAGCCACTCATGCGTGGCTCTGGCATGTATGTTACAACAATAGTGCCCTTTTAAAACTAATAAAAAGAATTGAAAGTAATGATCCCAAGACTGGTAGTTCAATCTGCCTAACTGAACTACCCAGCCTTTCTTCCTGCTTCCTGTCTAAGAAGCAGGGCTCCGAAGCACTCATAAGGCAGTGGTGAAAATACCTTTACTGAATGGCCACACATAGCCTGCTCCCATGTCAGCTGTGAGCCACTAGCAGCGTCTCACAGCTCCAGCACAGCCAGTGTCTTTTTTAATCAAGGTAGAACAATTTTTCATAATGCTGCACATGATCAAACTGCTGCAACTGTGTTTACCTTTTCAGCATATAAAAAGAGTAAAGAAATAACAGCTCAAGGAAATGTACTACCTATAGTGCCAAATGTTAGTTTTTCAGATCCAGGTTCTAAAACCGTGAATGGCACTGTAAAGCTCCCGACTCCCTCGCATACAAAAACTACTGACACTAGCAAGGCACTGTACACTTCCTCTATTACACCTGTTATGGATAGGAATGAAATGGAAGACACTCAGAAAAGTACATGCAGCAACATAGTAGACACAACCAAAGGGAAAGTTGAAGAGCCACTCACAAAAGAATTGGAGGGAAAAAAATAACACTGTTAAAACTGTTAAATGAAAACAAGTCCACTCAAAAGAAAAAGATGGAAGGATCAAGACACAAAAGGAACACTGTTATGAGATCCAAAAGAAACATTCAGAACGATACACAAATGGTTACCGAAGAACCTTCTAATGTGACTACAGGTGCTAGGTCAACTGGCGTAAAGACACAGCAGCTGATATCTGCCGCAACTGCTATTAGCACTGCTTTTTCTGTAAATAAGCACACTGGGACACAGGGAATTTGGTCTCCAGAGGCAGCACTACTGAATGCCAGGTGGACACTTAATGAAAAAGGACAATGGACTCCTGATTCGACTTGAGATTCCATAGCCAGCTCCCAGAATAGCCCGGAGTGGCGGCCACCAGGACAAAAGTCAGGAGATACCCATCTGTACACAATACTCAACAACCTGATAAGGAAAATAAAAACAACACTACACCATCTGGGACTGAGTCACAAGACAGAGACAAGATACCACTTAAAGGACGCCAGGAAGAAAAAGGCACCACAGGGGATAGGGACAACAGTGCAAATAAGAAGCAATCTCAGGAAATTCCTACACAACCTGACTGGCCTGAGCAACCACCTAAATTCTCGGATTTTTGTAAGAAAACCGAAGCCGTTCCTCGAGGGAACGCTGTGAGGCTACAACATATGGGTGGCTTGGAAATTCAGCCGGATAGACAATATGAGGAAACAATTATTAAAGGAGTCCCTTCATTCCACACCAGCTGATGTATTTGCTTTCATCGATATCTCAAGAGAAGATAATTACAACATCAGTTTTCAATCCCCCCCAAACACTGGAATTATTCTGGACATGATACAATCAAGTTCAATTCTCACCACTATGGTCTCCATTCCTGGCAATACATTTAATCAAACCTCTAATAAAGTACATAACCATAATGTTCTGAAATGAAGGCGTTCATGTGGAGGACGTCACTCACTGACTGCAACAAAGATGCAACGTTCTGAGTGCCCGAGGCCATATTAGACTTTGAGCAGTTTTGGACAGGGGGATGGAAATACAAAATCAAATTGTGGCAGACAGAGGAAGGACTCAGTCACATTCCATATGGCTTTTTCTTGGGCAGGGATCATGAAGTGTGTTTCTACCCTAGACAGTTGAGGGCTTGTTAAAAGTGTGGGGCAAAGACACACCTCTCCTATGTTTGTGATAAGCCACAATGTGGCATCTGTGGTGAGGTAGGACGTATTAGTTCACAGTGTACCAAGCACACAAAATGTAACTTGTGTAAGGATATAGGGCACCTATTCCATGAATGTCCATGGGCATCCAGAAACAAAATGAACAATGTAAACCCTGATGATCTGATTCAGAAGGTGCAACAAGAAGCCAAGCAAAATAATGCATCTACAGCAGAAGAGCCCCCCCCCCAACGTCTGAAGTGCAGAATGTCCAAGAAGAGGAGGATAAGAATGCACCAGAGACAATCACTCACCCCCACCCTCCCCCCAAAACACAGTGACCTGAAAGAACAAAACACTGGAACTGCACCAAACATCCTCACACCGGGTCTATTAACCATGTGTTTTGTTGACTCTGCTAAGAAAGACACACCCAAATCAGAGGGTAATATATGTCCCCCACAACCCTGGATAATTCCACCCACAGTGAGGTGTTCATCAAGGATCACCCCAGCAAACCCAGAACCACCAGACATTAACATGGATAACCCCTTCTCTGCCTTGATGAACATCAATTGGGGTGACACTGAAATGGAAGAAAGGGACTCTGATGCTGCATCTGTGTCATCAGAGAAATTAAAACAAGAAGAAAATAAATATAAAGGAAAGAAGAAAAAGGAAGAAAAATAACTAATGTTTATTAAGTGACAGTTCACATATCACAGTGCCATGAATCATATTTTATACAATGAGTTCTACATTATACATATCAGACTGTAGAAACTTATACAAAGTTCAGTCCTAGTATTGGTACGCAATAGTTAAATTTCAGGTTCATTGCCGTGTCCATTACTGTCAGATTTTGTATGTTATCAGGAACAGTAAAACAATAAAATTCAAGCAGGTAAACACCAGCAAACTAACTGGTCTGTGTCTGTGTCTTCACTGTTGTGTTGTAAATTGTATAAAATAATTTCTATACTCTATCTCTCTTTCATTTCATAGAGCCTCTGGGTCTTATTATTAACATTAATTTTATTCATTTCTACAGTGGCCCACTTCCCTCCAATAGAGCCCTTTCCCCTCCGCTCAGAGTGCTCAGATATCCAGTCCAGGCCCTTTTAAATGTATCTTCTTCTCCCTTTAGAATGTACATTAGTTTATCTATTGCTAATACCTTTAAGGTTATCCCCTTCCATTGGTCAAGTGTAAGGCCAGGTTTGTGATCCATACATTTTGTATTCCCTGCCTTGCAACTACAAGGAACACTCTTATCCATCTAGGATATAGTATCCAGTCAGTGTTCTTTATTTCTTCAATCCCTAAGAGCAGTGACTTCTGAGAGAATTCAATAGGCTGTCCCCTCATTGTTGAGATTCCATGTGTCATACCTCTCTAGTATTTCTCAATCACTGGGCATCCCCAATAATAGTGCATATACGTCCCTTGTGCAATTTTATACATATTGCATATCGGGGTCACGTCTTGAAAGAACCTATGTACCAAAGAAAGAGGGTAATACAATTGCTGTATAAACTTATACTGCACCTCCTTATATTTATTGCAAACTAGCAAGTCTACATGTGATTCTAGTAATATTTGCCAATTAGAATCACTAATTTCCTCTCCTAAATCTGTTTCCCACCATTTCTGGGCCACTTGTAGAGGTTCTTGAAAAAATGTTCTGTCTAATTTCACTGCCCACCTCATTAACCCCTTTTCATTCTTGGCTGCTCCCAGAATTTCTCTTTCGAGGTCATGCATCGGGGCAAGGTCCCCGGGATCTACTATTTTCTTATAATAGTCTCGCACTTGAAAGTATTTATACAGATGTGTATCTGAAAGGTTCAACCCATCTCACAATTCCTGAAAGGATAGCATTTCATTCCTTGTGATCAAGTCCACCACACATCGTACCCCCCTATTCTGCCATATTTTAAATCCTTCATCCTCTAACTCTGGGAGGAAGTCAGGGTTCCCTGCAACCAGTACCAAAAGTGTACCAGCTGAGTCTATCCCTTCCCTCTTTTAAGTGATCCTAAGCCTTTAAACCAGCGACTACCATGGGATTAGATTTTGTAAGTCTATTATATGCTTTCAGGCCCTCACGTCCCAGATATACCGAGATTCTACCTGGCACCCCTTCTTCTTCAAGCTCTAACCAACTCACTACTTTATTCCTATTTACCCAGTTCTGGATGTATCTATATTGGGTTGCAAGAAAATACCCCCTTATATCAGGGAAGTTAAGACTACCTTGGGCTGTGGGGGCCTTTAGTCTTTTAAGACTGATACATGGCCATTTACCCTTCCATACAAAGTCTGTAAAACCCTTCTCTAATTTTTTAGTATTGCCTATAGTTGGGCTAAATGGAAGCATTTGCATGATGTACAAGATTCTGTGGAGCACATTCATTTTTAATAGATTAATCCTACCCATCCACGATACTGGTAAAGCCTTCCATCTGCTTAAATCCTTTAGTATGTCCCTAATTAAGGGTTTATAATCCATCTTATTTAAAACCCCCAGATCCTTCCCTATTTCTATACCCAAATATATGAGGGTCCGATTCACTACTTTCAGTCCCCATGCCTCGTTACCCCTTCTACCATCCCTTCCCCCCAGGAACATTATTTCAGATTTCTTAAGATTAATCTTGTACCCTGAGAATTTAGCAAACTGTTCTACTACAGACAATAACTCTGGCATTGATCGTTCTGGGTTAGTCAGGAACAGAAGAATATCATCTGCATAGAGAGTTATAATGTGCCTCCCCCCTTTCTTCCCTATTATTCCCGTTATATTAGGGTAATTTCTAACTCTAAATGCTAGGGGTTCAATTGCTAAAGCAAAGAACAGGGGTGACAAAGGGCACCCCTGTCTGGTCCCTCTATTTAACTGAAACTCCAGAGATGGGGTTCCATTCACCGAAACTTGGGCCACCGGGGTTCTATAAAAGGCACTCACCAGTTTTATAAATCCCTCCCCTAGTCCAAACCTGTCCAAAACATTCAACAAGCATTCCCACTCTATCCTATCAAATGCTTTCTCGGCATCCATGGACAGGACACATGCCCTCCCCGGACGCCGAGAACACCACCATATAACATTAAGCAATCTCCTCAGATAGTGATTCGACTGCCTTCCCTACACAAACCCAGTCTGGTCCAGGTTAACCAAAAGGGGGAGAACCTCCTCCAACCTTCTAGCCAGGACTTTTGTCATTATTTTACAATCCTGGTTCAAGAGAGAAATTGGTCTATATGACCCGCATTCCTCTGCATCCTTACCAGGCTTGGGAATAACTGTAATGAGGGCCTGGCAGCAAGTACGAGGGAGTCCCCGGTTACCCCTAGCCTTCTCTAATACATTGCACAGGAGATCTGCCACCTCTCCCTTCAACAATTTGTAATATTCCGCCCCAAAACCATCTGTGCCAGCTTCCTTGCCATTCTTCAATTGTGCAATTGCCTTTTTAACTTCCTTTATGGTTATTTTTGCCCCTAACCTTTTCCTTCTTTCTTTGTTTAACTCAGGAATCATGAGGCCCTGAAGGAAATTCTCTTTCTACGCTCCTGACCTGACATTCTGCTTGGTATAGCATTTTGTAGTATTCCTTAAATCTTTGTCTTATAGCTGCTTCTTCTTTTAGTGTACCCCTTTTTTTTGTCCTTGATTTGAATTATTCGCTTATTGGTTTCCCTCTTTTCATGAGACGTACGAGAAGGTGACCCAGTTTGTTTCCCTACTCATATACTTTCTGTTTAGCAAATAAAATTCTGGTATTAATTTTAGACTCTAAATTTGAGTTCAGCATTTCCCTAGCCAATTTCAGTTCTCGGGCTTTTTCTTCCCTTCCCCCCTCTGATTACCTCTCTTTCTAACTCCCTATCCTGGCCTCTAACTCTCTCTCTGCTTCTGTCTTTTCTCCTGTTTCATTTTAGCTGTATACCCTATTATCACTCCTCACATATATGCTTTGCTAGCCTCCCAATAAGTACCCTCAGCCTCTATTGTACCTTTATTTTGTTCTTCAAAGATCTTCCAGAGCTCTTTAAGGAATTCCCGAAAATCTTACTTAATCAACAAATAGGTAGGAAACCTCCACTGACCCCTCTTATTTTCGGACTGGGCCAGGTCCAACTTCACCTCAACCATAGCATGGTCTGAAAGAAATATTGGACTGTGCCTCACCCTTTGTGTATGTGGGTAAAGATCCCTCTGAATGTAAATATAGTCCAATCGAGACCATGACCATGTGGGCTAGAATAGAACATATACTCTTTTAGCCCAGGGTTAGCTGTTCTTCAGCCATCAATCAAGCCCAGTTCTGACAGCCCAAGTTGCCCTTGCTGGATTGCTTTCACTACTCTGTCCCTCCCTCCCAAATAGTCCACCTTGGGGTCTGCCACACAGTTAAAATCTCCATCGAGAATTAGGTTCGGGAACTGTTCCCTTACAAGTATGTCCAAAAGTTTTTGGTTAAAGGCATTATCATGAACACCAGTGGATAAACATTGCCAAATGTAATTTGTCTGCCAAATACCTTCCCCACTACAGATATGTATCTACCCTATACAGGGTCTTTTACCACCCATTGAACTGTAAAAATGAGAAACCTTAATACTACATCATGCCTTGCTTGGTCTCAATAAACGCCTGCAGCGTATTGAACCATGATAAAAGACAGTCATTTTTTCAGCATATTCATGCTCAGGACTTTGATATCTGTTTTGTGCAAGAGAATTGGATGTGGGCAGATATCCAAATACAGCTATATAAATCTGAGTGGCATTGTGGACCATCATACTGGTCTTTTGGTTTGGATAGGGCAGATAGAGTAGGGATCCTTTTTAAATGGGATCACTTTAGATTGTCCAAACTTATAGACCTTGTCCCAGGAATGGCCTTAATCCTAGATGGATATTGGCAATCTCAACCCTGTAGATTCATTAACTTACATGGACACCAGTCCAAAGCAGAAAGGGTCAAACTAATTGAAAACATATAACCTTTCTTAATGACTACAAAAACTGTATATTTTGGAGGTGACTTTAACTGTAGCCTAGCTCCCTTTAAAGAGCAAAACAAAAAGAAAATACATTGTGTTTCATGGGCTCTGCAGAAACACATACAAATGACAGACATGACAAATTGTGCAGACTTTCAGAGGTTAGGACCACCATTCACCTATCAGAGAGGAAGAATTACCTCAATGATAGACTACTTCTTTATCGCAAAACCACATCAAAACATAACATTAGATATCACACCCCAGTTGAATTTTCTGATCAATTACTTGTCAAAATCCATATTAAGACTACCATGACCCCATATGAAAAGACTAATAGGTGGAGATTGAATTCCTCCGTGTTGGTAGAACAACACGTCCAAAATGACATCAGAGGGTTATTGAGTGCCAGAGCATCAGTCTTTGATCTTTATGAAGACATTGATAAATGGTGGGAGGACATAAAAAAATGATCTTGTCCAGTGGTTTCAACATCATGGCAAGACAACACTGAGAGGGCATGTCATCAATACCTAAAGCTTAGATCACATCTGCAGTGTGTCATGACAATGGCTGCCTCTTCGACAGTGGATGACTTTTCTCATCAAATAAGTTGTTTGAAAAATGAGATGAAGAAATGTCAATATGATAGGGCTAACACCATGAAAGCTGAATTTATGTATGGCATCGAACCCCCCCACACACACACAAGGAGATCCCTTTGAGGCTTGCAAACTCAGAAAGGACGCTACAACCTTTTGACCCTGCAAAATGCACATGGAAATGTGGTTTCCAACCCAAAACACATACAAGAAATTGTCACTAGACACTTGAAATCTTTTCAGGTAAAGAACCCTCCGAATATGGAAGAAATAGCTGATTTTTTTACTTCCATTCTCAGAACCTGTAACCCACACATCCAAGACCTGATTCAACCTATCACAAAGCAAGAAATTGTGTCCACAATAACAACTTTAAAATTAGGTTCCTCACGAGGGATAGAGGGACTCCCATATGAGCTATATAAAACATTTCCTGATGAAGTGACTTCTTGTTTAGTAGGTATTTAATTTTTTCCTCTCTACCAGACAAATCCCTTATTATTTTACAAAAGGTTTAGTCGTATTTATATTTAAATCAGATAATAGGAATCCTATCCGGAAGTGGAGACCAATCAGTCTCCTAAATGCCGATTCCAAAATATTATCTCACATATTAAGTACTCGATTGAAAAGTCTAGCTAGTACATTAATACACTCTGCACAATTTTGTGCAATACCAGGGAGAAAAATTCAACATCCACTTATAATTTTGAGATAACTTACAGAATTTTATAACACACACGATGCTACAGGTTTCCTCATTTCCCTGGATCTGAGTAAAGCTTATGACAGGGTACGCCACAATTTCTTAGTTCATGCCCTAATAGCATATGGCATCCCACTGCAATTTGTTCAGTGGCTACAAGCTTTATACTCCACAGCAACATTATGCTCCATTCTACTTGGCAAAATGTTAAGCCCCCATCTCTATGCTTTTTCTTTGGATCCCCTTATCAGAACCCTTGTACAGAATAACTATATACAGGGACTCTCAGGGAGCCAGACACAAGGTGAGGTTAAAATTCTGGCATATGCTGATGATATATGCCTTTTCTTAAAAAATAGCTTTAGTATTCAACAGACATTACAAGAATTTCACAGATACTCCAACATTTCTGGAGCAACCCTGAATTCAGACAAATGTAAGGGACTAAAATTAGAGCCAAATATAGAATCCCCCACAACGGTGTCAGGAATACAAATCTCTGATACCCCCCCCCCAAAATATTAGGACTCCATTTCGGGGGATAACATATGGCACTCTCAAACTCAGTAACAGCCCTAAACAACTGTGATTATAAAGTAAGGAAATGGAAAGGGTGGAAGTTGTCTGAACTCAAAAGAGTACAGATAATAAAGAATTTTTTGATCCCCTGCCTATTATATGCTGGATTGTTTTTTCCTCTTCCCTTCAAACTGGAAACAAAACTTTATGGTTGTTTCTTCCAAATGTTGTGGGGTAGCCGCTTAAATCCCATAAAGCAGATGTACACTTATCTAACAAGAGAAAAGGAAGAATTAGGGATGATAGACACACATATTTTTTCACGCACTCTTTTAGGCACAGAGTCTAAAAGTAGGACAAGTAATAGTCCACAGAAATGGATCCAGAACAACAATGGAAACTTCTTAGAGGCATGGGGCAATACCCCCCCAAAAAAACATCTAGGGCTATTAAGAAAATGGCACACCCCTAAAACTAGTATGTCCCAATGTTCTAGTACCAAACTATATAAAGTAATAACACAAACTATACACCCCTGTGATCCAGTATTCAAAAAATGCCCCTCAGGAAAGAACAAGGCAGTACTGATACAACTCAATAACACTAGAATTCCTAAAAGAATGTGGGAAATAACAGGTTAACTTGCATATGGCAGGCTAAACGTGAGAGAAAGTAATCAGCACAAAGCCATAAAGGAAAGGATGTGTCTTTTCCTCCACTGCCTGGCAATAGAAGAAACAGTTGAGCACTTTCTGATTTCCTGTACATATGCTCACAAGTTATGGCCCTTTTTGGCCCTGAAATGGAACTTACCATGGTTGACTAACATCTCCTATGAAATAATTGCACTAGGCATTTACCCAGCAACATATAATCAATGTGACCCTAGCACACTCAAAGTACTTTTTGCCTGTCTCAGATATTACTTATGACATGCGAGATGCCTATGGGTATTACAACAACAGTTTGTACCCTGTGAAAACATTAATAGACTGTGCATATACGCACTACAGAAATCAGCTCTATGTTGCCACTTCACTAACAATTTCATCCACCGGCATCACAGTGATGGAATTTCTGTTGACCACAAGTTACAGTTGACATAAATCCCGATGGACTCCCGGTCCGTTTTTCTATAGGGTGGCTTCTCACATCAACCCCCCCATGCAGGGAGCTCTGCCCCCCACCGCACCCCCATTCTAATTATAATCAACTCCGAGTCGGAGTTGCTTCGGGAAGGGGGTGCAGGATCAGTAGAGTTTGTGCCCCTGTCTCTGGTGCACCAATACAGTGATCTTTTGACAAACTGTCGATTTTGTTGGCAGCGATGTAGGCCTGCATTGGTGTCGCTGTCAGGGGGGTGTACCCAGAAGTCTATACATATGAAAGGGAGCATTATTCACCTACTAAAGTAAATAGATGGTGGAAAGGACTTTCCTTCTTCATTAAATATAAATAGCATAAAGAAATATAACTTATGATAATAGTATGAGTACACTGTAAGTGTATATAACTAAGAGTATACAAAAGGAAGACGGTTATATTTTTTGACTGTTATATGACAATATCAATATGTGACATGCTGAGCGTACTTCCTTTTCTTCGAGCTTCTAGAAGTTAAACCATGTATTGTAATGTGTAATGGATTTTACCATGATTGCACAATGGAACCAGTTGTAATGATTTGTGTTGATTTGTTTTTTTTTTATTCCTTATGATTCTTTAGTTTTAACTATATGATGTTTAGATTTTCAATAAATATACCCCTACTCTTCTCAAGAAATGCCATGGGAGCTTTAACGTCCATCTGAACAATCAGCAAAACAGGCAATGGGACCTCAGTTTAACATCTCATCCAAAGGACAGCACCTCAGGACTGCAGCACCCTCCTCATGCTGCACTACAGTGTCAGTACTGGGATTTTACCCACATTTCCTGGTGTGGGGCTAGAACCCAGAGCCTTCCTATCTTCTGGCCTTAGAAGCGAGTGTACAACCTGCTGAACCATTGACACTATTATGACAGTGTTTATTTGTAAAAACATTTTATGAATTACCAGAATGTATACCTTAATGCTGGTAAGAAAGGAACAGCCTGCCTATAACATCTGACATTTAATACACACGTGCACATGTGCTGTCACCAGATTTAGCATGCTAGAAGACGTAGGCAGTGACTTTTAAGCCATGGTACCAGCAGAGTAGCAGAGTGTTATAACATTTGTATCATGTGATTGACTTGACCTGGAGCTTTATAGTTCCTATTATTGTGTTGTTCTGTATTGTGTTGTATTTTATGTAATACGACTGTGGGTCGTACCTGAAAAAGGAATGTATCCAGTGTACTTACCTAATAAATAAATAACTGAAATGAGAGAATTTTGCTTTGTTAGGGGATTCGGCAGACACCAAAAATGGTTAACTCTTAAAGGTAAGAAGCTTTATTTCCTGTTCATATACAACATAATGCAGTACCATTGAAAATATTTTTTAACCAAGTACTGTATTCTGGAACACAGCAACTGTCTTTCATCATACAGGTTATTACTACCCTATTAAAAGGGACACTGTCAACCTGTTTTGTGTCATATCATTTCTAGCTGAAAATCCACATTTTATGATTGTTTACCTTCTGTAATATTCATTGATGTTGTTGTTTGTTTTATTCACTTTCTTTCTTAGTAAATCAGAAACGTCTGCTAATGGAGCAGTTATACCCAACTTCGTTTTGTTTCAAATCCCTGATGTACTCGTATTGTATACATCCGAAACATTAGGAACCCGCCAAATAGTGCAGCCACTCATGATGCAATAGACTCTTCCCATCCCACTGCATTATGATTGGCTAGACTGAGTCAGGGGTGTTCTACAAATCCAGGTGAGATGCAGTGGGAGTTGATCAAGGACTGCAAACAAACACATTTTTGTGTGGTAACACCAGTAAGGTGAACAGCCTGTTCTCCACTTTTAAAAAGAAAAAAGGAATAAGAATCAAACTGACCAGCTACCTCAGCAAATTCTACAGAATGTGAAAAATTATAAAATTTGATTTTTAAACTGACACTTTGAGGCCTAAGGAGGAGACAGAAAAAAATGGCAGACTGCACATAGGTCAGTTTGGTCCTTTAAACTATTTAGAGCAATTTGTTTGACTTGTATATCATAAGGAAACTGTATTTCCAGGAACTTAAAGGACATCATACTTTCTTACGCAGGTTCTTGATACCATATTGATTCTGAATGATGGAACAGTAAACAAATCAGTCTGGCCCATTTATTAAGCTCAAGTGTTTGCTTTGTGATAGTGCTGTAAAATCCCGTTATGCAAGCGCTAGTATTCTTATCAAATATTTGTGTCACTTGGAAAAGAAAATGCAAATGAACTGAACAGTGCTGGTTGCCCAGATAGATGAGGTTCTGTGACATGAATTTAATTATTTTAAGTTATGTAAAGTGGAAAAAAAAGTGTTGCTATTGATAATGCACAATGAACCAGTTACTGAGTTTGCAAAGTATAGTGATGTTAAAGGGGACTGACGCTTCCAATCACAGTCCTTTATCACACCATAAGTGAATATTTGTTTTTGGTTTATTTCATTTAATATAAAACACTATGCATTCTTTTTTTAAGCTTTTTTGGGTTTGAGAATTTAGTGCTCATGAAAGGTGCTGGACTGACAGCACTGGAAACTGAAGTCCTCTGATTATCCACATGACAAGTGCAGCATGGGCGATCACAGTGCAAGCTTCACCACAATGCTCTGCCAATGTGCCTCAAGCCTGTCATGCAGGGACCACCATGTAGGTGGGAGGGTAGTTCAGACTCCTTGTCCATTCAGTCCTTGACCTCTCACGCCAGACTGCCAACAAGTGTGCAAATTAGTGCCACTTGTGTTGGTGGTTTTGTGATGTGGACACTTTCCCATTGGGAAATGGCCAGAGACCACCACAACTCATGTCTCATAGGCTAGTGAACAGTCCTCAGGCTAAAATGACTTCAGGCCACTATCGATTTGTGCTAGATTTGAACCAGTGACCTAGAGGTGAAATGTTCTTTAACCCGCTACCAATCCCCTGGCCAGCCAGTTATCCACGTACTATACACTCTAAAGAAGTGACCAACCTAAGTCATGAAATGTTGTTGTGGATGTTTCTTGTGCACTTTGCAACTGATATTTTAACTGTTTTACATGACATTGTAGTGACTGGGTCCTCATTGTCCAGACTATTCAATGGGCTCGACTCTCAAAGGGAGGCGCAAGCTTCACCAGTAGCAGCTTGCACTGATTGCCGCTACGCCAGGGACCCTGTGCTGGATTCTCTATCGGGTAGGGTCCCACGGCAAAGTCCTTCAGTTTGCAGCAACTGTGGTCATGTACCAAACAGATGGTGCATCTTAAAGGTTTACTGCAAGCTGCGGATGCAGGCAGGCGGCATTCTTGTACATGCAGAAACAGGTCATAGGTGAATGCCACACTGCCCAAACAGTACATACAATAGTAACATGTAACATGTACAGCATTCCCTGGTGGCTAGCGGTCCCCCTCTCCAATCCCTGATGTCCCCTCTATGTGTACTGAACAGAACTATGGTGTCCAGTGGTTCTCCCCAACCCTGCTCTGATGTTGTCTATAATAAAACAGTTCCCTGGTGGCTAGTGGTCCTCCTTCCCTGATCCCCGATGTCCTCTGTATGTGTAATTAACAGAACTTCTTGGTGTCCAGTGGTTCTCCCTCCCATTCCCAATCTCCCCATCTAACAATACTCAACAGTCACTGGTGTCTAGGGGACCCCCACCCTGGCAGGTAGTGCCCCACCACCATGCTCCCCCCATTCCATCCTGGAGCCAGCGACCAGCACAGCCCTCTGCTCTCCACCACAGTCAGCTGCTGACTGAGCAATCAAGCAGTATGTACTGTACAATCAGCAGTTATAGTATGTGCTCATTGACAGCTCAGTCAATGGCCAGCTGTGGTGGAGAGCAGAGGGCTGTGCTGGTTGCCAGCTCCAGGATGGGATGGGTAGACAGGATGGTGGGGCATTACCTGCCAGGGAGGGTGGTCCCTTAGACACCAGGGACTGTTGGGTATTGTTGGATGGGGTGCTCAGGGATGGGGAAGGGGAGGATCATTGGACACCAGGGAGTTCAGTTAATTACACATACAGGGGATGTTGGGGATCGGGGGTGGGGGATCACTAGCCACCAAGGAACTGTTTTATTATAGGCAACATCAGATTGGGGTTGGGGGGACCATAGCACATGTTTTCTCCCACCCAGGGAGGGCTCTGGGCATGGGATCCATACTTAATCCGAACACACTAAATCCCAATTTACAAAATCCCGTCACCGAAATACTGACATCATGAAATCCCAACAGCGCAACTGCCCAACATCCAAAATCCTGTCATGCTTATTTCACATCGACATTCCAGCACCAAAAATTACAAACTGCACCTGCCCCTGTCATATGCTCCTTAATGAAAGAAATTAAAAGGGATGTCACAGGCTGGAATCACGGAGACACAGCACATCAAATATAATCAGCCCAGCAAAAATAAAACTACATGAAATGGAGGCATAATAAATACTTTAAATCACAAACTGACTAGGAAAATTGCAACTTACCATAAGTAGAACCCTTAACTGTCAGTCAAGTTTTAGTCCAGAGCAATCCGTAAGAGTAATCCTCCATCAGTCAAGTCCAGTTTTAAGTACATTTTTAGTATACTCCATTAAAATCATAGTCATTCATTCTTTATTTAAAAGTTATAAGTATGAAGTTACTGTGTGGCTGTCGGGATTAAAAGGGTCAAATTGTCAAGTTGTGTGGAGTACCGCAAAGAAATTCTATTGCGGATCTTTGGGTCTTTCACCGACCACATTTGCAATTTTAGCCTCTCATACAACACAGTGTTTCTTGAGAGGAGACTTTGGTAATCCTCTGATAATCTTTCCTATAGTGGTTTCTACTAACATCTGCTCTTTTTTGAGCTGCGAAATGAATCAATTGGTGCCCACATGTGCCGAGCCAATTAAGGCGCCTAATCACCGGTGCCATGCTTCCACATTATTTTGCATGCATAGAATACCGTGGCTGACCTGATCATGTACTGACCAAAATTCTGGTGGGAAAATGGGGGGGCCTTCTGATAGCTGTTTTCTTTCTCATTTGCCACCTGATGTGTCCCAAAATATAATTCTCCTCACACCACTCTAGTAATGTTATTCTATTGTCTGGCATGGCCTTTTTTTAATTCAAGAAATGCAGGTTTTATTTCCTCAGGTGGGAGAAAGGCAAGTGCAGCTAAACGTCTCATCATTAGGCTAAACTCAGGGTCACTGCCATACTGTGTCACCAAGCCCAGACTTTGAATCTTATGCCAAAACATTTGGCCGAAGTGAAATAAGCACCCCTTGTTGGCAGTGTCAGGAAACTCTATTTTGCTTGTGGCCTGTTCAGAATCAGTTATAATAAAGGAAGGGGACAGACTTAGATTTGACTCATCTGCAAAGTCCTGCAGATCTTGAAACAGGCACTGAAAGCTATTTTGGGACTTTGCAGACATCAGGGCAAACACTAAGGGAACAATCCTTGAGTTTTCTGCAGTACCCACGGAAGCATGGATGGAACAGAGTTGGCGGAACATGGAGGGTACAGTTTTAAACGTTTCATCCATAATCCAATACTGTACATTATGGAGGTGCTCAACATTTTCTGATGTGGTGAAAAGCAGAATCCTTTCTTCCCCAGAAGTAGAATCACGAGCTGGCCAGAGACAACCATTAATGTGCCTCAGCTCCTCAGATATGGACAGTTCTTTGAGAGACCTGGCATCTGGGAGCATATTCATTAGCCTGGCTTTCTTAACCACTTGCACCAAAGCTTGCTTTTTGAGCAAGCATTGACACACTTTGGCAGGCAGTGTTGGCATAGCAGCCTGAATAAGCTGAGCTGGGTTATCGTGGGTGCCCAGTGCCCATTGCTTTAGGGATACCATGGCATCTGCTATGGGCACATCTGCTGCATTGGATGAGTGGTTAAGCTCCGTGTGGTTACTCAGATGATGTTGCTCACCCACTAAAACAGTTATTGCTCTGCCATGGCAATGTGAGGACTTGTGGCTCTGGCAACACTAATAAAAATGATCACCGCAATTTCTTTCCTTGACAAGTAGATATCCACCAACAAAAACGTTTGTCCCTACCCTTCTGTGAAGGGACAGTTCTGCAAACGTCTGCAGCAGATTCTGCCATAACAATGACTTGCACGAAATTAGTGTTCTGGTATCCTGGTTACAGCTATATCTGGGATGCACTCTTGCATCTGAGCTTTATACTGAATTTTAACCAATAGGGTGAGCCTTCATTGAACCACTGACACATTTCAAAACCCACTGTCAAGCTGTCAGACTGCCATTTGTCAAAAGAAGTCATTTTCGGTACTGGGCAGTTGTCGGGATTTCGGATGACAGGCTTTGGAGCTGTTGGGCACTTGTGAAGTCAGGAACTCTGTGACGGGATTTTGGATGTCGGGCACGTAAGTGTTGGGATTAAGTACCTAACCCCGGGCATACATCTGAACTGTCCCTGATTATGAGGGACCTCCCTCATGTTACTCCTCAAGATTGATCTGTCTCTCATCATCCCTTGTAGGAAAGACACTGCCCACACATAGAATGTACTGTAAATTCACACTTTACAGCTGACATTCATAATATTTTAAGATGCTAAGTCAGACACAAACTATGTACAAGTACACACAATAGTTTCCACAATGTTTAACTCTTCTATCTTCAAGTTTGTGGCTGTGTCCCTCATTATGCGGGGGGTCACTGTCCCTCACTGTCCTACTGCTGGGTATCTTTGTCCCTCATTTCACAGCTACAAGGTTGAGAGGTATGGGTCCGGGGATGGCAAAGTTCTCTAAACCCTCCCAGAGGACACATTTGTAAGTACCCTTAGACCAGTCCTGGCTGGTCTAACAGTACTTAGAAATGTGCCCTCTGGGAGGGTTTTGAGAATCCTGATTTAGGGGATATGGCAGCCTGCATTTACCACAAGCTCCCAGCACCATGCCGGATCATGCAAGACCCCTTTGGCACACACTGCCTGCGTTTGCCGCAGGCTGCGTTTGAGAGTCGCTTTTGGCACACTTTGTGGCGCAGCCTGCACCATGCGCATTTCCTTTAGGTGCAAGCCGCTTGTAACATTCGGGGAGGCTTTGAGAATCAGACCCAATGAGTTTAAGTGATTGCTCTTGTTTGGACTAGACTCCTCCCAGTATCTGTTTGTCTTTTAGGGTCCATGGACCATGCTGGACAATATGACTTTTCAGGACCTTACCTAAATCTTCAAAAAGGTTGTAAAAGCTGATGTCCCACTTCCCACTTTAAATTCCTTTTTAGACGGGCACAATCAAACTTAGAGAGAGACTTCCTGTAGAAAGAAACAGCCCCTGCCTACTAGAGTAACCCAAATAGAGAGAAAAAAAATCACAAAGATGAGGGGCACTAGAGAGGCAACCATCCTGTGCTAAGGCAGATGTGTCTCACAGGGGCTCTGTACCCACATACTTCAAAAATGCAAAGTAATTTTACGTATTGGAATATACCTTAAAACTTGCATGACTTGACTCTACTTGGTGTGTAGAGACTGTATACTAAAAATGATGCATCTGAACACAGCTGGAGCAGCAGGAGAAGTGAAGGTATAGTAGCATTAGACTTATCATTCAAGGCCTGCAGCAGAGAGGTTAAAAGATGCAGGAACAGAGCCACCCTGGCAGTCGGTGCTGGCAACAATGAAAACCAGGGACACTAAGACCGAAATGATTTTGGGGGACTCACAGCACATGATGACAAACTGGAGGCAGTGGTTAAGACAGCAAAAAATGAAAATATTTGCTTTTTGCAGGTGATGGTAACCACAACCCAAATGTTCCAAGAAAAGGCTGTCCTGAGATCCCACCTCAAAGAACTGGAGAACCAGAGTAGGTCAATGAACATCGGAGTAGTGGGCATGGTAAAGGGAGCAGAAGGGTTCAGTGCAGTGGACTTTTTGCTCAGCAAGCTGCCTGATGCTCTAAAGATCAGAAGACAGGCCCTAGTCAAGATTAAAAGGGCATATCAAGTAAATTTGAAGACTGCATAGAATGCTGATAATACCTCACTCATGCTTTTGTTAGTCTTAGACAGCATGGAATTCAGGGGTTATCTGTGGAGGCTGGCTCACAAGTGCCACCCAGTTTGTGAAGAGAACACTACTATTCACCTTTTCCCTGCCTTCACTGGCAAGACCCCATCTGGAGTACTGTGTCCAGTTCTGGAGGCCGCATCTCTGGAAGGACATAGACAGAGTAGAGGCAGTTCAGAGAAGGGCAACAAAAATGGGGCAGGGTCTGCATCAAAAGTCATATAAGGAGAGACTAGAGGATCTCAATATGTATACCCTGGTAGAGAGGAGAGAGAGGGGGGGGATATGATAGAGACCTTCAGATACCTCAAAGGCATAAATAAGGGACAAGAGGGTAGCATCTTTCAGAAAAAAAGATGTTCAAGAACAAGGGGTCGTGAATGATATGAGGCTGGAAGGGGGTACACTCATGGATAATGAGAGGAAATTTTTTTTCACCGAAAGGGTGGTGGATGCATAGAACAGCCTCTCAGCGGAGGTGGTGGAGGCAAAAATGCTAGGGGGATTCAAGAATGCATGGGATAGGCATAAAGGAACCCTAGCAATAGGAAAGAGAGGGTAAAAGCTGGAGATCAAGTAGGATCTGTGGAATTGCGGTAGGTAGGGTAAATGGGCAGACTAGTCGAGCCGAGCAGTTCTTATCTGCCATCAGTTTCTCTGTTTCTATCCTTTGCTGTAAGTTTGAGGCACAAGCAGTTTGATGCGAGTTACAAGGTTTGGGAGTGGTGCACCCATTGTTAATGCTACCATGGCTTCGAGTTACCTATGGTGGACTGCCCTGCTGATTCACAGATCCAAAGGATGTCAGCAAATGGGTGACAAAGAGGGAGTCAGAAATTCAGGAAGGGGACATGGAGGAGTTAGAAGATGGAAATGGGCTACATGATATCAGATGTGTTCAGACTGAACAGTGGGGTGCCCTTTCTTTTCTGCAGGCTGAGATGAGCTATGTACACTTATCATTTTGGACATAACCCAGCAGAGTTAAAGGGATGTTCAAACCACGAATGCACCACTCACGTCTGTATTTCAGATACAAGTGCTGCATCCTGGCAAATGCATCAGGAGGCTTGTGGTATATTTTCAAACATCCTGATGAATTTTGAGACACTTGCCATAGTTTACGGGAAAAAAATGATGCATGCATCAAAATTCTGATGCATGCGTCATTGTCAGGGCACCAACTGTGCCCAGAACCTAGACCACCTTTTAGGTGATCTAACTGTCTGGGTGGATGTCACACAGCCACGGCCGAAAAACAGATGCAGCCCTTTGAAAATGTTACCTAGTATGTTTTATATACTGCTGACTGATGGCTAGGGACAGTTTCTGAACTGGGGTTATTTGTAATCTATGTAGTTATACATGAAAATAGGATGCCGCTTAATTTTAATTTTTATTTTAACTTCAATTGCTGTTTAAAATTGCACTGGACATGTGGTGAAGACACGTTTTGGTGGTTTTAGCTGGGCCCCAGATATACTAAAACATTATGACATTTGTTTCTTTTTAGGTATCATGTGCTGTCCATTAGCGATTTGTGGAACCCAGTTTGTTTATTGAGGCAAGGCGACTTTAAACAAGCAGAGTTACCCATGTCATTTCGCTATAATAGGACCCAGTGTGTGCTGCATGGGATATGCTAATTATAGTTCATTGAGTGTATGTGTGTGTGGGGGGGGAGGTGTTTGAGACAGATTAATTATTTTTTGAAAATATTTGGGTAACAAGAAGCCTAACAACATGACAGGCTGGCTCACCGCCCCATCTGCATTACAGCATTGCTTCTAAGCTTTATGGTCGGTAGCATGTCATGAATAAACATGGTGATGAATGACACCTGCACAAAGACTATTCGAACTGCCAAAAGTAGCCACTTCAAAGAGGAACTGATCAGAACCTGGGATGATAGCAAAAACTTTTAGAACAATATGAAGGCCCATCAGGAAAAACTAATAAAACATCACTGACTATGCTAGACATAATTGGTGTCATTACCCAGGATCAGAAAATGATTGCAAACACTTTTAACGCTGCATTCACTGACCTGAGTAATGTACTCCCCCCCCCAGACTACTATGAGTCAACAAACATAAGCAACAAAGATACTGATGTACCCCAACCGCTGAGCCCCCCCCTTCTGTTGCAGAATCATCCCCAAAAAAGATGCAAAAAAGTACATGCAACGGGTATTAAGTAAGTTGCAATTCGGTGGTGACACACTAGATCTTAAACTAGTCTCCCTCACCCTTGACAAAATACTTATAACACTAACCAATATCCTAAACATTTCATTAAGGTTTGCCAAATTCCCCCAGAAATGGAAAACAGCTATGGTAAAACTGGTCCATAAAAGTGGGGACAGGTCCTCACATACAAACTATTGCCTAATTTCTATTCTACCCCCTCCATCCAAAGTGCTTAAGCATATTGTATCTGATCAGCTTGTTGAATACCTAGACAAATACCGGATACATTGCCCTCAGCAGCATGGTTTTAGAAAGTCATACAGCACCACCACAGCTTTCATTGAATTCGCAGGGTACATCCTTGAACCTACCAGAATCAACCCGAATTCTAACAAACACTCCCTACTTGATTGGGAGCTCACTTCCCACCCACACAGAGTCATCAAATCTGGAGTACTTTCTGACACTCTGAGCGACCACTGCCATGACCTTCATAGTACACAGAATCCACCACACCAAAGCCCCACACAAAACCCTTGTGACTCGCTCATACAACTCAGTGCACCTAGGGTCGCTCCTACTTGACCTATCACGCACTAATTGATCCCCTATACCTTCAGCTACCACTATCGGAGAAGCCGCAGAGTATTTTAAAGGCAAATTCCTCGAAGTATGGAACCAACATGCTTGGCTGAGCAAAAGGTCAGAGTCCACAGAAATCATCTTCTGTGGGTCTCACACAAACTAATAGCTTGCCAACGAGCAAGGGACCATGCCTGGAAGCGACACAAAATCTCTAAGCTCCTGATAGATTATAATTACTATCGGCAACTTCACAATAAGTGCACCAAAGCCACTCATTTGGCCAAAGCTGACTACTTTACCAGTACCTTCCAATCAAACATTAACTGCCCTTCAAAATTCTGGAAGGTCATCCACTCCCTCTTCTCTCCCCCTTCTTCCCTTCCTACACTTCTCCTCTCTATAAACAACTCCTTAATCTCTGACCACTAGTGTGTTGCCTCAGAATTTAATACTTATTTCACCTCTTGTGCCTCTGCCCTCCTATCCTCCTTACCTTCTCCTCAGTCAATTACTGCCCCTATCCCACCTCACACCCTACCCTAGCTCCCCTTCTCCTTTATTCATATAACCACCTCTGTCACCTTGGACGCCTTGCTCACCCTAAATCACTCCAAAGGCTGCTCGCCTGTTGGGTTGGACCCCAAGCTGCTCTACCTTTCCACAACAGCTATCTCTGCTCCGCTGACAGCTTCTCAACCTCTCATTTACTCTGGAAGCTATCCCCACTGGCTGGAAGCACACTATTGTTCTCCCCCTCCCTAAGGGTGGGGACCCTTTCTGCCCTGGAAACTTTCGACCGATATCTCTTCTTCCCACTCTCGCTAAGCTGCAAGAACACCTAGTCCTATCTCAACTCTCTGACTAGCTATCTCACTCCAACTTCTTTACCCTCTTCCAATCTGGCTTTTGAAAAAAACACTCCACCACTTCCTCCTTGATTAAGCTCACTGACTCCATCCTCTCCAGGATGGACAGCGGTCAAATCATGTCCACCATCTTTTTTGACCTATCCAAAGCTTTTGACACAGTCTCCCACTCTATCCTGATCCACTCCCTGTTTGCTGCAGGCCTGTCTGCTGCTCCTGAAAACTGGTTCTGAGCCTATCTTATAGGCCGGACCCAGTCTGTTAGAATAGCGGACTCCATATCCTTCCCCTCCCTATCGATACGCGAGTCCTCCAGGGATCAGTGTTGGGCTCCATTCTCTTCTCCATCTTTCTCAATGACCTGTCATCTGTCTGTGAATCTACCTCTATCTGTATGTATGCAGACGACACAGTACTTTACACCTCTGGTCTCTCCCCCTCGAATGTAGCAAACAGATTCTAGAACGACTTCAACAATGTTCATCGCTGGTTTTGCTCTCATCAGCTTTTTCTAAATGCAAGAAGGCTGTTTCTATGACCTTCGACACTAGGCAGAGATTCTCTAGGCTCCCCCCCTTACCCACCTTCCACACCCTCAACAGGACAGTCCTTGAGGACAGCTCCTCTTTCAGATATCTTGGGGTCTGGCTTGACCAACATCCCACCTTCTCTGGTCACATGGACACCATCCTAAACAAATTGTGCCCCAGGTTAGGTACACTATATAGGAACTGGGACAGCATCCCTCTCCTGGCTAGTCATGAACTTGTCCAGAAGATGACCCTCCCCATCTTTGACATAGTCCACAGTGTTGCACCTAAGACCTCCCTAGCCAGATTGGACTCCCTATTTAATTCCTTCTGCTGTTTCACCTTGGATGCCCCTACTCTTAGTCACCACTGTCATCTTTACCACTCCCTGGCTTTTCCTTCTCTAGAAAACAAGTGCTTCCACCACTGCACTAAATTCATCTCCAAATTCTGGTCTGGTTCTCTCCCTCCATACCTTAGCTCTTCACTGTCAATCCTTCCCCCACCCATCCATTCTCTCAGGTCCACAGATTCTCACACTTCAGGTGTCCCTCACCGCAATACTACAGTCGGCCAGGCAGCTTTCTCTCACCTCTTCCCTGAGTTATGGAATTCCTTGCCCCACCAGATATGCCACTCCTCATCCCTTCCCTCCATCTCCACTGCATTTCACAGTTATCTATCCATGAACTGCAATTGCAACTGAACTACCTGGTTGTTCCATTAGAGTTGTGTATAGGTATCATAGACACCGCTCTAATAGGTACCCTATTATCGCACTTACCACCCAGATGTAACTGTGCTAATGAACTTACTCACAAATTTTATGTCTTGATGTCTGTTATTGCTTGTATTTTGCTCTCTACTATGTACTGTACCCAATGCATATTGGCACTGTCTACTGTGTTCTCTGGATACCTATGTCTCAATTGTTATGTCCATCCACCATTTATAGCTATGTAAACTGTTGTGCTGTTCATGACTATTGTAACTTCCCAATTCCACTTCCCCCAGGACACACCATGAAATGAGCAACTAGTTGTTCAGCATGCCCTTCCTGGTGAAACTCTTAAATAAATAAAATAAATAAATACTTAGAGCAGTAGACCATGGGCAATTGATGGGAGCATCTTTTGTAGATCTCTCCAAGGCTTTTCACATGGTCAACTACGCACTGCTACTTCAACAACTGTCCAGCACCAGGCTCTCCCCTGACACCGTGGGTTGATTCAGTAGCTATCTCATGGAAAGAATACAACAGGTCAAAATAAATGGAGTTCTCTCTGAAAGCCATCAAGTTCGGACGGGGGTTCCCCAAGGGTCCATACTGGGCCCACTGCTCTTCAGCATCTTCCTGAACCACCTTCCCTATAAGTGCCAAGGCAATATCCTCCTATATGCAGATGATGCAGTGCTCTTTACAAGTACTGTAGACCCAGTACTACTTGAGAACCAAATTCAGAGGAACTTCTCCATAGCTGAAACCTAGTTCATAGAGTCGACTCTGTGGAGCCGAGCAAAGGGGTTCACTTGGCATGCTGGCGACCAGGGTTCATGCCCCGAGCCCAGGTGCCAGGAGTGGAGACTGACAGTGAGGGGATTCATAAGCATCCATTGGACGCTTCCCTCCTAGGGGGTGGGATGAGTCTGGGCTCCTGGAGGTGGATTAGGGACGAGCTTGGTGGGGCGTGGGGCCTCAACATGCCCTCCCATATGTTCCCACTTCAGGACACACAGCTGTGTGGGGTGGTCCAAGTAAAATGTGAAAATGGTCACCCTGCCAACTGCATGATGAGTGCCCAGCCCACACTGCCATGGAGCTCCAGATAGCCTGGATTGACCTGGCGGCAGTCTCCAGGAATATATAGTTGCACCTCTGACACTTCCCCCTCAAAGGAGAGGGACCCTCCCAACACAGGGAAATGTTGAGTTACCCCAGTAAGGTCACAAGACAGGGTCAGGGAAGTGGTGCAGGGTCGAGGTGGTGGTGTGGTGGACACTGGCGCTCTGAAGGAGTGGCCAGCAGGGGTGCCAGGGGGAGGAGCCTAAATAGATAAAATAAACCAAAACAAGAAGACTAGTTCAAGAAACACAGTTTGCTCATGAAATATAAAAAGACCAAACCACATTATTACAACCACATATAACAAGCACAGATCTTACCAACTCACTATCCAGAATAACCTTAACACTCCCTTCGACCTTGTTCATATATTCAAATGCCTAGGGGTGACACTCGACAGTAACTTATCCTATAAAAACCATGTAGATCACGTGGCCAAAGCAGCCAGTGTAAAATTAGGCCTACTTTATCGGCACGAACAATGCATGACTGCTGAAGCACTCAGACTTGCAGTAAATTGCTCAGTGACCTCCATAATAGATTATGGCCTGATAGAATATGGCGCCGCAACAGTCACCACCCTTAAAAAAATTTCAGTAGCCTTAAATAAGGCCTGCAGACTTATTATAGGAGCCCACCGGCTCACTCACACCCGTGATTTATATGTCCAAGCTGGTTGGCTCAATCTTCACTGCAGAATGAAGTACCAGACCTGCCTGCTTGCCAAAAAGATGTCTCTGAGCCTTACCCCCACCCCCCCAGGTGTCCAAAACCTCCTGTGCATGTTGACTAATCCCCGCCACACCAGAGGAGCAATCAACCAGCCATTCTAAGTCTCCTTCTGTCTAACCTTACAAGGACAAAGATCGTTAGAATACCATGCCCCTTACTGGCTGAATTCTCTGTGCTGTGAAGCACTGGCTGAATCCAAAATTGGCCCTTTTAAGCAGAAATTGTGAGCCTACCTAACTGCGCTCGGTAGCTATCACTGCAAAACCTAATTTCAACCCTGGCTGTCCTTTATACTCTGCCCATCTGTTGCACATATCCCCTAAGGCATGTACCAACCAGGGCACTTACCTCTACTCTTCTTCCAAATATCACAGTTACCTTCCTCACCTCTCATTTGTCTTTGCTCACACTCACCCAAGTTAGATTTTCCTTCCCCAAGCCTATCTCTCTCTCTCTCTCTCTCTCTCTCTCTGCTTCCCTCTTTGCCCTTACACCTCCTCTACCAATTCTGGCACGCTGGGAGCATGACAAGGCTCTATTGGCTGCAAACCTTTAATCAAAATGTTTAATGTAATTGTCTTAGGTCCTATCCAACATTGTATGTAAACTTTATCACATAATTAGCACTACCTTGAAGTCTTCTGTTTGCATGAAATCCAATATGCTGTACTGGTTTTAGGTCTACCCTGATTGTAATGTATCCAAACAATCTGTTAACCACTGCATGTATTCCCATTCATGTTGTTGTCCTCCTTTACCCACTGACGTGGAACCTTTGTAAATGGGCTGCCAGATCAGAGGTACTTGTAATCTGAGAACTCAATAAATAAATAAAAATATTTAGGTGCCAAACAAGGTTCAGTGCCTATTGTATTGATTTTTTGACATCAGAGTGAGGCGTGGAGGAGGGTCTAGTACATATTCCTGACCGTCAAAATCCTGCCAGATGTGAGCCCGACACCATAATCCCAACTTTGAAAACGCAGACAAATACATAATATCAACACCCCAATATCCCAATTTAATGTAATTTTGATCAGCTCTCTGAGTCTGGACAGTGAAAGCCGCCTGGATCCACAGCAGTAGCTGAAGTGCAGAACACAGGGGTCCCCAGAAGCAAATCTCCCACAGACCCACAACAGGTTTGCAGATCTGTGTAGCCATTTTCCCTCACTGCTTGCATATTTTCCACTGCAATCCCAGATGGAGGGGCTAGAAGAAGCAATAAGCAACTCGCCACGCTGTTAGGCAGACATGAACTGCTGGCACTCCGTACCTGAAGAAGCCCCCTTAATTGACAGATAGACTGGGGATGACTGTTCAGCTTAACTTTCTTAACATTTCGAAGACCCAAATAACTACTTCTCTCTCTCAATGCAGTGAGCCACTGTGAGGCATTATTTAGAAATCCAATTGTGGATGAAAGGAAAAAATATGACTCTCAATGGGACTTGAACCCAGGACGTTGGCAATCCATGCCTTAGCTCTTACCATCTAAGCTATGAGAGTCCCAGACAAGTAAGCCTCCTGAATTTTGCCAATGAATCACATGCATTCCTTTCAAGGGAGTTGCGTAATGAGTAACTAGGCAGTCTTTTTTTCAGACCCAAATAACTACCCCTCTCTCTCTCTCTCTCTCGCTCTCTGTCTCTCTCAACGCAGTAAGCCACTGCAAGGCATTATTTAGAAATCCAATTGTAGATGAAGGAAAAAGTGTGACTCTCACTGGGACTTGAACCTAGGATGTCGGCAATCCGTGCCTTAGCTCTTAACATCTGGGCGATGAGAGTTCCAGACAAGTAAGCCTCCTAAATTTTCCCAATGAATCACACACATTCCTTTCAAGGGTGTTGTATAATGAGCAACTAGGCAGTCTTTTTTCAAAGACTTAAAATGTTATGCTGATTAACTCAGCAATGCCTTGGTTATTTTTGGCTCCTAAAGTAGTCACGGCAGAAGGTGAATTTATCAATTTCATTAGAGGGAATCAGTTGTCATTTTAGGAAGATGAACTAGAGTCATAAAACCATATACTGTACATATGAGCTTCCCCCTGCATGTACTCAGCAGCATGTGCTCAATGGGGGCTATACACAAAAGTGCGTAAAATGTGACAAAAATTGTCAGACTACTGTGCACACCCCACATGGCTCCAGACAGGCGCTGGGTGCATAGATGCATGACCGTAAGCAGCCACAGGGCATCTGTCTGTGGCCCTGTCCCCCCCCAGCATGCAGGTTTTCAGGGGCAGATAGGTGCGGAGCAGTGGACCCAGGCAGGCATCCAATCAGATGTCTGAGCTGGGTCTCAGAGTGGATCTCATGTACTGTGGGAGCAGGGGAGTGTGAGAAGACGTGGGTCCAGTCTACTACAAAGTATGGGCACTCATCCGAATGGCTGTCCCCAGCCCTCCCCATCTGCCCAGTGGGCTGGAACAGCAGTGTAGCAAAAGTTCAGGTGCCTTCACCACCGGCAGGTGTCTGTTGGAGGGCCCTGTAACACTTATGGCTGGGGTCCTCCCTTCTGTACAGATTCTCACCCTAACCCAGCGTGCAGTGCCTTCAAGCATGCCGTGCATAGCCTGGTATAGGGTGGCAAGATCGGCACGATTGGCCAGGGGATCTGGCATGCAACTGTCTGGCGCACCGATAGTGCATGCCGCCGGGCCACCGCTGTGTGTGATCCACATGTAGGGTTGCCTATGCATCTCATTTACACAACGTGTAAGCACTATGCACTTTTGTGCATAGATCCCAATAATATTTCATAGCAAGTCTGAAACAGCTGTTGGTTTTAGTGATATACAGTAAATATTTCTTGTTTTGATTGCTGTGTGTTTCATCATTGTCTGAATTACTTAGAACTGTAGCGTGTGTATTTATTTACTTCTTTTTAATTACTTAGAACTGTATATGTAGCATGTGTATTTACTTCTTCATTTTTAATTACACAGAATCATATATGCAGGGTGTGCATTTTTTTACTTTTTTGTAGTGATTACTGTTTCTCCTCCACCGGCTTGTATCAGGAGGGCGTTCCCAGCCCCGTCCCCCGGTGTCCGCCAGCTGACGCTGGCCTAGCCCCAGGGTTAACCCCCCCCCGGTGGAGTCAGCAGGGGGTCGAAATCCCCCACCGAGGACCGGAGTAGGTGGCCAGTGCCATGGCTAGCTGGGGGCAGAGCCTGCAAGGTGTTCTCCACCATCCTGCATGGCGGTATCCATTTTCTCCTGTTCTCCCAGGAGTCAGGACCGTGTCATGACATCAGTGGAGTGCAGCGCACATGCGTCCGCACGCACTCCCTCCAGACGTCTGGCCCAACTCCTCCCCTACTTGTGGTGCAGCGCCCTGTCCTCCAGCCTCCGCTGGGGGGCGAGCAAGCACCGACCACCAAGAGCCCCCCTCCCTGGAGAAGGAGAGCAGTCCATCGGATGCTCAATCCTTCTCCTCCCCTGCCGACCCCCGATGGCTCGTGCTCATTCCTGAACACGGTTTGCCGGCGTAGCGCAAGGTAAGGCACCAGCGCCTCAGCCCTCAGCGCCACCAGACTGGTCGGGTGTGCATTTATTGACTCGTTTTTAATGACTCAGAACTGTATATGCAGCATGTGTATTTATTTACTTACTCTTTTTGAATTACTTGGAACTGTATATGTAAAGTGTGTATTTATTTACTCATTTTTAATTACTAAGGACTGCATATGTAGCGTGTGTATTTACTCATTTTTATGTTTGCTTGCACACATGTGCAAGAAACATAGTGCCATCATCTGAGTTTTTTAGAGGTGTGTCAGCATCTTCCAATTCAGTCAGTGTGTTTGCAGGCGTGGTCACAGTTCTCCAATCACTGCTGGAGCTGTCTATGACAGCAGTTGAAAATGCAGTGGCATACAGTTGAAAGAGGGAGCTACGCTTCAGTGAGCAGCTCCTCCCCCACACACATCAACTGTGTTGATTACCTGATAGATTGCTGTAGTCTTGTCTAGCTTAGAGAGACAAGCCACACATTACTTTAATAAACTGTTCCGTGCCACAGCAGGACCACCAAAATGTGTGAGTGCCTAACAGTCCTTACTCACGCCAGCTCTCCAAAGCACACCTTCATGGACTCCATGGGTTCTAATCCTCCAGAAAAAAATACCCCAGCATTTGATGTGAAAACTCAGACTTCATTGTATGTGTAATTGCAAGCGTTTTCTCTTACTAGACTCTGTCAATGTGAACTCCCCACTGCTAAAACCTATGCAAACAAACTTGAGCGTACTGTACTACCTGCAGCTGAAGCAAAGAACAGCCAGAACGCACAAAGGAGAACATACTGCTATGCATTTCAGCAGCAGCCAGTGGGGGAGGTTTTCATGAATGAAGCACTTTAATGCACCTTTTAGTGCTGTCATATACACACCCCTGTGTGGTAATTCACTAAACTGCACACTTAGTCTGGTAATGCAGCTTCAAAATATTTTTTTTTCTCTGAATTGCCATGAGCTGGCATTTTTATGTGACTGCAGAAACAAGATGCTGTATGTCAGCCATGTGTCTGCATTCCCACACTCATCCCCTTCACAACTCTCTAACAAAGCCAATGGTGCTTACTGAACTGAGAAGAGTTACACGGATTTCAGAAGTTGTGCCAGATACACTGCACATTGCCTCATCCACTCTCTTTGTTTCAACCCTCCACCCCCACTTCTCTTGGGCAAAGCATGAAGGCTAGTTCACACTAGCACATTCAGAGACTTAATAATTCACACTTCCTTTCAAATCAGGTAAAGGCATGTTGTTGGTCTATTACACTTTGAAAACAAGCATTTGTCAATGCCGAACGTTCACTTGCAGGTATTTGCAGTGGTATTTGGCACTTGGACATGGCTTAAAAAAATCAGTGACAAAGAAGTACAAGCATTTATCAATGCTGAATGTTGCTTGCTTCTATGTGCTGTTTAGGTATTTGGAAGTCATTTGAGTGCAAATATTGAAAATTTGCGAACTTACGAGCGTGAGTAAGAACTGCGCAATGCACACTCGTAAAAGTTATTTTTAGGAATTTTTTCACCAAATTTTCAACACAGCCATTTTAAGACATCTGCTCATGAACAATGTCACTGTGATTTTCTTAATGTGTCCCATACATTGAGTTCACACATCGACTGCACCAATGTGCGCTACATGGGCGGAAACACATTTTGGGCAGGATGTGAAAAATGACAGCTGTACTGCTCATAAGGAGGTGTGGTAAAATGGCAATGTTGAAAATCTGGAGTGAAAATATTGAAAATTCGCAAACTTAGAAGCGTGCGTAGGAACTGCGCAACGCAGGCTCGTAAAACAGTCATTTTTAGGAATTTTTTCACAAAATTTTCAACATAGCCATTTTAAGGCATCTGCTAATGAACAGTGTCACTGTGATTTTCTTAATGTGTGCCATACATTGAGTTCGTATACCGACTGCGCCATTGTGCGCTACATGGGCGGAAACATGTTTTGGGCAGGATGTGAAAAACGACAGCTGCACTGCTCATGAGAAGGTATGGTAAAATGGCAATGTTGAAAATCTGGAGTGAAAATATTGAAAATTCGCAAACTTACAAGCGTGCATAGGAACTGTGCAACGCACACTCGTAAAACAGTCATTTTTAGAAATTTTTTCACCAAATGTTCAACACAGCTATTTTAAGACCTCTGCTCATGAACAGTGTCACTGTGATTTTCTTAATGTGACCCATACATTGATTTTGCACACCAACTGCGCCATTGTGCGCTACATGGGCGGAAACACGTTTTGGGTGAGATGTGAAAAATGACAGCTGTACTACTCATAAGGAGGTGTAATAAAATGGCAATGTTGAAACTCTGCAATGAAAATATTGAAAATTCGTGAACTTACGAGCCGGCATAGGAACTGCGCAACGCACGCTCATAAAACGGTCATTTTAAGGAATTTTTCCTCCAAATTTTCAAAATAGGCTTTTTGAGAGCCCATCTTATGAATGCTGGCACTGTTGTTTCATTAATCAGGCCCAAAAGGTGATTTCATGCAGTGACTGCGAAATCACCCTTCGGGCCCGAATAACGCCATGACAGTGACAGAATTCATGAGAAGGGGTCCCAAAAACCTCATGTTGAAAATTTGGTGCAAGAATTCCAAAAAAATGCCTAAGATATACCACAAAGTTTAAAAAAAACCATCTAGCCCATTATATAGCTTATCGGCATTTCCTCAGTTCGCGGTCGGCTTTGAAGAGTGCAGACGTGTTCCCGGTCCAGTGATGATCGTTGCGCCGAGCTCTGGAGGTAAGTATGAGGTGAGGGGGGTGTGGGGAGGCAGGGTGCACAGTGGGTGGGTGCAGGTTGTGGGAGGAGGGTGGGGAGACTGCGTGAGACTGTTTTTAATTTACAGGTTTTCTTTTTCTATAATGGACGATTTAGGACGTTTTCCATGCTGGGGTGGGCTCCAGCATGGCAGCAGAGAACGCTGTTTGGGGAGGTGGAGCCAATGGGGATTGGGCACCCCTGGCCAGCAGACAATTTAGGACGCTTTACACGCTTGGGTGGCTCCTCAGCGTGAGCAGCAAAGATTTGGGAGGGTGATGCGCTGCAAGCACACAACGGTGGTTTTCTTTGAAGAGAAGACCACCGCTGTCATACACAGCACCGCAGCGATTGGTGCAGGACCGCCATGCCTGCTCAAAAGAGCAGGGGATTGCACAGGGCAGGCACACCTCCAAAGTGTCACATTCTCCCAAGACGTTCCTTGTGCATGTGTGCAAGCGAACATAAAAACAAAAAACAAATGATGGACTTTAGAGGACACAGTAGCAGTGCTATCACATTGATTTTGCATTTTCCTGTAACTCTAGTGCAAATTTTCCTCCTCCCCCCCCCCGTACATTTCATTATTTCACATGAAGCAGAATTGCTCTGTTGCCCCTGAAGCAAATGATTATTTACCTTTAATGGACCAACATAGATGTAACAACAAGAACAAAGTGCTCTAGCTTTCAGACCAACCAGTCCTTCTTCAGAAGCTCATGGCAGTTGTTTAGAAAATACAATACTTATAACAGATAGATAATGCAGAGAAAACAGAAAAAATTCCCATTGGTTTAAAAATACTCATTTAAAAAAAAAAACAGAAGATGATGTCAGAGAAGTTTAACAGTACTATACTGCCTTCAGCCAGAAGCAACCTTGGGTTAAACGTGCTTGGTGGAACACACACACAAAGAATCCTACTGCATATAAATTTAATTGACATAAGATAACACTACTGAAGCAGATAACTCCTAAATCAAGCTATGAGTGTCACAGTTAGTATAAGGATATGATTACTGAAAGGCAACCCCCACCCAGATTAAAGACAAATGAGATTGTTATAGGGCTCATGAAGTTTTAATGTCTGCATTATAGACAAGAATTTACCAGTAAAGTTGTCTTAAAGACATAAGTGCACACTGTGTGATGTGTAAAACCTAGCTGGACCTGTCATCCAGCTGTACTCTCCAGCTAGATATAAGGCCCAAGAAATTTCAAAAACCTCAGGACTATATAAATGATAATTTAAATATAAATTGATAATATTAGTGTCAAACAAAAAACTCTAGTCGAGGAACCTCAAGGAATTAAGACCACATAGCCTGATATGTACTGATGTCAATATACACTGAGAATGTAACAACTTGATGTACCACAAGTGTCTAAGGAATCTGAAAAGAGATAAAAATGCAATTTCTCCTCCTCTTCATACAAATAATACACCCTAACCCACCCCACATCACCATAATGTGGGTGGGGGAGATACATAGCTTTAAGGAGATGTTGTCTCTCTCTCTCTCACCCCCCTTTTTTCCTTCTCTCTCTCTCTCTCTCTCTCTCTCTCCCTCTCTCCCACAGACACACGTACACACACACTCACTCTCTCCTAGTGAACCTATATTCACTTCAGTCACTGCAATTGTTCCCCAAAAGAATTCAACTTGCCATGAAATCCTGAGTAAAAGGGTTTATGTCTGATGCCCCTGTAACCAATGCAAGTCAATGGGAACAATTTCCCTGTAAATGACTCCCTATAGATCTGGGAGCCCTGATGTATGTAGTCTGCCAGGGTCTTACAATATAATTCTTATTTTAATGCAGTGCATTCAAAAACATTATACTGAAGCAAATGGTTTGTTGCCTTTTACAGAACCAACATACATGGATGTTACAAAAAGAACAAAGTATCTAAGTGTTTGGCCCAACAAGGTCTTCTTCTGAAGCTTAAATGAGTAAACTTACAAGGGATGTTCTAGCCTGTGTGACAATGGTTTCAACTATGCCACTGAATTTGAAAAAAAACAGCAATGAAATAACTTAGGATAATGCAGAATATATAAATGAAATCAGTACGCACATGTGAAGGCATTGTTGTCATGTCAAAAGACAGCAACAGTACAGCAGCTACCTGAATTCACCTGCCTTTAATGCTGTTTTGAAAGGGGAATTTTTTTAAATATCCTGTAAATAGTTTCACAATAATTCCCTCATACCTTTTTACCAAGTGTCTGCTCTACATAATTCAATGGTTGGCAGCTCCTCCACACACAAATGAACAGAGACTATTTTAGTTGTCATTTTTCATATCTCGCCAAAATATGTTTCGGCGCATATGGCGCTAATATGGCGCGCGTTGGTCATGCGAAATCAATGTTTGGGACAGATTAAGAAAATCACAGAGACACTGTTCATGAGCAGAGGTCTTAAAATGGCTATGTTAAAAATTTGGTGACAAACCTTCATAAAATGACTGCATTACGAGCGAGCATTACGCAGTTTCCACGCACCCTCATAAGTTCATAAATTTGTAATATTTTCAGTCCAGATTTCCACCACTGGCATTTTTCCACATTCCCTTATGAACAGTACAGCTGTAATTTTTCACACCATGGCCAAAATGTGTTTTCGCACTTCCAGCGAAGAAATGCATGGTCACTGTGGGAAATCGCTGTTTGGGACAGATTAAGAAAATCACCATGACACTGTTCATGAGTGGAGGCCCAAAATGCCTGTGTTAACAATCTGCTGTAAAAAATCCCCAAACTAATTACATTATGGGTGTGCGTTGTGCAGTTTCTATGCTCACTCATGACTTCACCAGTTTTTCTGATATTTTCACTACAGATTTTCAATATTGCCATTTTACACCTCCCCATGAACAGTACAGCTGTCATTTTTCACATCCTGTTCAAAACATTTCCACAACTGTCAGTAGCACTAAATGGCGAGTCACTGTGCAAGATCAGCTTTCAGTTAACGAACTGATAATGCCACTGTTCATAAGGTGGGGATCACAAAAAAACAATGTTGAAAATTTAGAGCAAAAGTACCAATGAACGTCTGCAGCGTTCCCTGTAGAGACTGACAGGCCTCAACGGTGTGACTTGGGATTGTCGCCTGTAATGCTCATACCATTCCACCCCCACCCACACCATGCAGCTAGTGAGAGGCATCGAGTTGTGCCTTGGACTCTTCGGCCTCAAAGTCCACCCCATTCTCCTATACTGCACCCATCTCACTATATTCCCTAATAGAATGGGGTCAACATAAGGGCCAAAGACCCCAAGGCATACCGTGACACCTGTCGGTGTCTGCAGGGTAGGGTGTGATGAAATGCCATAGCCATTATGCCTGACGACCCAAAGGCACACCCCAATGCCTGTCAGTATCTGCAGGGTGGTGGTGGGGTTGGCTTCAGTTCAATACTTCACTGCCATTCCTATTATGCAGCTCTGTAACCCCTACACTACCAATGCCAATGCCAGCAAGCAAACATTTGGCATTGACAAATGCTTGTTAATTACTGAGGACTGTATATGCAGCATGTGTACCGTCTTTATTTCCTCATTTTTAATTTACTTAGGACTGTATATGTAGCGTGTGTATTTATTTACTCATTTTTAATTACTTAGAACTATATCTGTAATGTGTATGCTTTTATTCACTCATTTTAAATTACTTAGACCTCTATATGTAGTCTGCATTCATTAGAACTGCATATGTAGTGTTTGTATTTATTTACTCATTTTAATTTTCTTAGAACCGTATGTGTAGTGTGTATTTATTTACTCATTTTTAATTACTTAGAACTGTATATGAGCATGTATATTTATTTACTCATTTTTAATTACTTAGAAGTGTATATCTTATTTATTTATTTTATTTATTGAAGGAATTAGAATTACAACCTTTGAGTCAAGGGCTCCTTCGCAAAGGCTCCACATCAGATATACATACATTAGAAGAAAAGACAAAACATACTATAATAAATATACAGAGAACACATCAGAATACTTACATTGCAAGTTTAGAAACAGTATATACAATAAGAGACATATAATGAAGACAAGTTACAGGTCAAGGGTGGAATGGAGCAACCCGTGTCAAATCATTATAAGTTCAGCATTTACAATAACAGTATACAGAAATCAAAAGGTTATAGTCACAGGCAAGGAGAAGGACTAAGCACCATTACAGCTGGAGTGTGAGAGGATTTCAGCACAGAGTAGGGTTTTAAATGGAGCTAGTCATTGTTCCAGGGCAATGGCCAATGGCATTTCATTCAACCACAGGGGGGCCCTGTAGTAAAAGGAACGTTGGCCCAGACAGGTCCTGCAGTGGGGTACAGAGTGGGGGTCTAGCAAGGAGCCCCATGTAGACAGTGGCTGAGTGGAGAGCTGAACAAGGTGGTGGAGACCTGGGGGGGGTGTTTAGGGAGAACTTCCTAGCAAGGAAACAGGTCTGGTACCTGAATCTGCTTTCAAAGTTAAACCAGTTGGTGCATCCATAGAGCTCACAGGTGTGTGTCCAACGATTGCATCCAGTGACTAAGCAGCAGGCTTTATTTAGGGAGATCATGATTCGATGCAGGGCAGTGGGGTCGGCTGTGCCATAGATACATGCAGCGTATGTATTTATTTACTCATTTTTAAATACTTAGAACTGTATATGAAGTATGTGTATTTATTTACTGTACTCATTTTTATGTTTGCTTGCACGCATGTGCAAGAAACATAGTGCGACGATCCAAACTGCAGTGCTGTACAGTTGAAAGAGAGAGCACCACTTGAGTGAGCAGCACTCCTCCCTCCCCACACACGCCAAGACAAGACGCATATTACGTGCTCATACGCCTCCCTACTGCAAGACGCACTGTATGGCTAACGGGTGCCCAATCCCTCGCAGTTTCAAGGGCCCTCCCAAAAACAAACTTTCCAGTTGCCACGCTGGGGAGCCCACCCCAGCATGGAAAATTGTTATTGCTGATGGGGTGCCCAATCCCCATCTGTTCCAGGCCCCCCAAAAAACAGCCTTCCAGCTACCATGCTGGGAGCCCACCCCAGCATGGCAAAAATTGTTATGCCAATGGGGTGCCCAATCTCCTGTCGGCTCCAGGCCCCTCCAAACAGCCTTCAAGCTGCCACACTGGGAGCACACCCCAGCATGGCAACCGTCCCGCATCGCCTTGAAAAACCTGTAAACAAGAAAACGGTCCCTCGTAGTCTCCCTGCCCCCACCCACACCCACCCACTATGCACTCTGCCTCCCCACACCCTCACCCATACTTACCTCCGAGTCCGCGCGACGATCTTTGGTGGACCAGGAACACGCCTGCACTCTTCAAAGCCGACCGCGAACTGAGGAAATGCCAGTAAGCTGCATAATGTAATAAATAGAGTCTTTTCAACTTTGATGCATATCTGAGGCATTTGTTTGAATTTTAGCACCAAATTTTCAATATGGGGTTTTGGGACCCCTACTCATGAATTCTTGAACTGTCATGGTGTTAATCGGGCCCGAAGGGTGATTTCGCAGTCAGTGCGCGAAATCACCTTTCAGGACTGATTTAGGAAACGACAGTGTCAGTGTTCATAAGGTGGGCTCTCAAAAAGTCTATGTTGCAAATTTGGTGAAAAAATTCCTAAAAATGACTGTTTTATGAGTGTGCGTTGCACAGTTCCTAAGCACACTCGTTATTTCAAGAATTTTTTATATTTGCACTCCGGATTTTCAACATTGCCATTTTACCACACCTCCTTATGAGCAGTACAGCAATCATTTTTCACATGTCACCCAAATGTGTTTCCATGCATGTAGCACACAATGGCGTGGTTGTTGAAAAGCAATGTTTGGGACAGAGTAAGAAAATCACAGTGACACTGGTCATGAGCAGAGGTCTTAAAATGGCTATGTTGAAAATTTGGTGACAAAAGTCCATAAAATGACTGTGTTACAAGGGAGCATTGCGCAGTTTCAAAGCACCCTCGTAAGTTCATGAATTTGTAATATTTTCAGTCCAGATTATCACCAGTGGCATTTTTCCGCACTTCCTTATGAACAGTACAGTTGTCATTTTTCACAACATGGCCGAAATGTGTTTTCACACTTTCAGCACAGAAATGCGTGGTTGCTGTGGGAAATCATTGTTAAGGACAGATAAAGAAAATCACAGTGACACTGTTCATGACCAGAGGTCCCAAAATGGCTGTGTTGACAATCTGCTGTAAAAAATTCCGAAACTAATTACATTACGGGTGTGCGTTGCACAGTTTCTACGCACACTCATGACTTCACCAGTTTTTATGTTGCTTGCACGCATGTGCAAGAAACATAGTGCCATCATTCGAGATTTCGGAGGTGTGTCACCTCCTCCTCCAATTCAGTCAGTGATCTGGCATATGTTCCACTCATCGCATTTTGGAGCCGTTCTATGACACGCCCAAATGCAGTGGTATTACAGTTGAAAGGGGAGCTATGCTTCAGTGAGCACCGATAAGCGTAGCTCCCCCACACGCAGGCATGCGCACCCTCAAGACGCTCCTGTGTAACCGACGGGTGCCCAATCCCGCCGGCTGAGCTGCTGTCGCTCCCACCCCCCATAGCTGGTGCCATGCTGGGAGCCCACCCCAGCGTGACAATCTGTTGTTTACCGACGGGTGCCTAACTTCACGGGCTGAATGGCCCCTGGCCTCCTTGTGCCACACTGGGAGCCCACCAGCGTGGGCAAACGTCCCTTTAGTCTTTTTTTCGCTTTAAACCTGTAAAAAATAGTCCTCGCTGGGCGCCTCCCGACCCTCCAACAACCCGCACCCACCCACTGCGCACCCAGCCTCCCCACACCCCTCACCCCATACTTACTCCGACCGCGCGACGATCTTCGTGGACCGGGAACACGCCTGCACTCTTCAAAGCCGACCGCGAACTGAGGAAATGCCGTAAGCTGTATAATGGGCTAGATAGGAGGGTTCAACTTATTGCATATCTCAGGTATTTTTTTATTTTGCACCACTTTCAACATGGGGTTGAGGACCCCTTCATGAATGATGTCACTGTCAAGAAGATTGAGGGTCAAGGTGATTTCGCAGGACTGCGAGTGACTGCGAAATCACCTCTGGCCTGAATAATGCCATGACAGTGACACGTTCATGAGAAGGGGTCCCAAAACCCCATGTTGAAAATTTGGTCCAAAAATTCAAAAAAATTACTGTTTTACGAGCGTGTGTTGCGCAGTTCCTACGCAGGCTCGTAGGTTCGCGAAATTTCAATATTTTCACTCCAGATTTTCAACATTGCCATTTTACCACACCTTCTTATGAGCAGTACAGCTGTCATTTTTCACATCTTACCCAAAATGTGTTTCCACCCTTGTAGTGCAGAATGTCGCAGTCGATGTGCGAAATCAATGTATGGGACAAATTAAGAAAATCACAGTGACACTGTTCATGAGCAGAGATCTTAAAATGGCAATGTTGAAAATTTGGTGAAAGAATTCATAAAAATGACTGTTTTACGAGTGTGCATTGCGCAGTTCCCACGCACGCTCGTAGGTTTGCGAATTTTCAATAGTTCCACTCCAGATTTTCAACACTGCCATTTTACCACACCTCCTCATGAGCAGTACAGCTGTCATTTTTCACATCCTGCCCAAAACGTGTTTCCGCCCATGTAGCGCACAATGGCGCAGTCGGTGTGCAAACTCAATGTATGGGACACATTAACAAAATCACACTGACACTGTTCATGACCAGAGGTCTTGAAATGGCTATGTTGAACATTTCGTGAAAAATTTCCTAACAATGACTGTTTTACAAGCGTCCGTTGCGCAGTTCCTACGCACGCTCGTAAGTTCGCAATTTTTCAATATTTGCACTCCAGTGCCTTCCAAATACCTAAACAGCACGTAGAAGCAAGCAACATTCGGCATTGACAAATGCTTGTTTTAATATTTTCACTGCAGATTTTCAACATTGCCATTTTTTACACCTCCCCATGAACAGTACAGTTGTCATTTTTCACATCCTGTTCGGAATGTGTTTTTCCACCTGTAGTGACAAATGCCGTAGTCGCTGTGCAAAAGCAGCTTTCAGCTAACAAACTGATATTACCACTGTTCATGAGGTGGGGGTCACAAAAAAACCATGTTGAAAATTTGGAGTGAAAATACCAACGAATGTCTGAGGCATTAGGGTTTCCAGCCATAACGCCCCATCCTGTAGAGAATGACAGGCATCAGGGCTGTGACTTGGGATTGTCGCCTGCAATGCTCAAACCATTCCACCCCCACCCACACCCTGCAGCCACAGAGAGGCATCGAGGTGTGCCTTGGACTATTCGGCCCCAACATTCACCCCATTCTCCTATACCACACCCATCTCACCATATTTCCTGATGGAATGGGGTGAACATAAGGGCCAAAGACCCCAAGGCACACCGTGACATTTGTCAGTGTCTGCAGGGTAGGGTGTGGTGAAATGGCATGGCCGTTATGCCTGACAACCCAAAGGCACACCCCAATGCCTGTCACTATCTGCAGGGTGGTGATGGGGTTGGCTTCTGTTCAATACTTCACTGCCATTCTTATTATGCAGCTCTCTAACTCCTACGCTACCAATGCCAATGCCAGCAGGCAAACCTTTGGCATTGACAAATGCTTGTTAATTACTTTGAACTGTTTATGTAGAGTGTGTATTTATTTACTAACTTTTAATTACTTAGGACTGTATATATAGCATGTGTACAGTATTTATTTCCTCATTTTTAATTTACTTAGGACTGTATATGCAGTGTGTGTATTTATTTACTCAGTTTTCAGTTGCTTAGAAATGTATGTAGTGTGTGCATTTATTTACCCATTTTAAATTACTTAGAACTCTATGACCCAGCTATTCAAAACTTTGCACTGGGCGCAAACCGCTTTCGTAGGTTTAGTGCAGGATTAGCGTGGGTCTGCAATATTTAAAAGGCTGAATAGCGTGTGCAAACTGCATTAGCGCTGGGCAAAACCATAACATATGCAAGGGGCAAACTGAACATGAATGAATATAGGTGCAATGCTATATTCAGCGACTAGTTCCACGCTAAGTTGTTTTGCGTGACTTAGCACGACCCTTTGCGTGGTACAAATTACCACCAGGAAAAGCTGATCTTAACCATGGGCAGTCCTGCTTTGTGTGACATTGTGGCTTTGCGCGATGTTTGTGCAGCTTTGCATGACCCTAACATATGAATATGACACATAGAAAAAGCCAGACATGGAGGACACATGCTGCTCAGTGATGGCACCACACATATGCCAATAGCTGCCACCAGTCGCAGCCATGCCAGGCAGTAAGGGGTGACCTGGCCACCAGGGGACACCATGGTAGTGTGGCCATACAGCACACACCTGCAGACCATACATCTGTGGTGACCAACAGATGCCAGCATACACATGCAGCACTGTGGGCATGGTGGCTGTTGAGGGGACGGTGTATGGGTGGCCAGGCCTCACCACAGACCAGGTGTGGCCAGAAGGCTGGGACACATCACACAGTGCACATGGGCCAGTATTGGGAATACCCCAACACCAGTGTGCCTGTCGGATCGTACGTGCCCCCCCGCCACATACAGCACAACTGTACAGATGCCACAGCACACACAGCCGGCCATGTATATGTCACTGTGAGCATTCCATGCCAGAGGTGCAGCATCTGTGGATCACTCAACAGTGTAACAGTACTGTCCACTGTCAGTAATCACCTGCACATTGGGCCTGTCACTGTGTACAGTGCAGTGGTCATCACTGCCCTACATTCCATAGGCATTGCTGTGTCCCTCACACTACTAGCACCCTTGCTACTGTAGTGTCTGCTGTACACTGTAGCATGACCTACAGTGTGACAGCTGCATGCAGCACCACCACCACCTGTGCCTGTACTGTGTTGTCCCCTGGGGGGCAATATGCTATGCAGTACTATATACATGTAGCCTGCAGCTATCATCATGCACTGCCAGACTAACCTACAGGTGGCACTGTGGGTGTACCTGACCAGTCCCTGTACTGCCAGACTGACCTACAAGTGGCGCTGTGGGACTCTGTAGTAACGCTGGGCAAACTGCATGCAAATCAGGGCATAATGAGATGCTAATGTGGATGTTTTCCCCAGGGACTACCTAAGTAGGCTCATTTGCATGTCAGTTTTGAATATGGCAAAGTTTAGCACCGGACAAACGTGTTTGCACCAGGAAAATGGCTTAGCTCCATGCTAAACCCACAAAAACACATTAGCACCACACAAACGGTTTAAGGACTATTATACAATTTTGCACATTGTACTTTCACATGCGCTGCTCCCTGCAGCTGTACTGGGTCCACTCATTTACTGGCACACACATTGACCACATAGGTCACCTCTACTAGTCTTCACGTCACTGTGCACTGTGTTGCTGTTGTGGTATGCACTTCCTGGTTGCTATATTCAGAGCTGTCTTATTACAGGGCTACGTTTGCCCTGCACTCCCAGACCAGTTTTCCCGGCCTCATTCCCATGCTATATTCAGAAGCTGTTTGCCCTGGGCTATTCCTTTTGAATATAGCCTGCTTTTTGCTGTAGGCTAAGTTTGTCCACCAGGCAGTGCTAATTTAGCCCCGAGGCAAAGTTTTGAATATCTGGGCTTAAATGCAGTCTGTATTTATAAGAACTGTATATGTAGCATTTGTATTTATTTACTCATTTTTGATGACTTAGAACTGTACATGTAGTATGTATTTGAGCATTTTAATTTACTTAGAACTGTATATGTAGTGTACATTTATTCATTTTTAATTACTTAGAACTGTATATGGCCTGGCAGATAGCGAACACCAACTTAACTAAACAAGGTCTAAACTATCACGTGTTGCCTTTGTCACGAACCATGTACCTTACACATAAGACTGTTTAGATGAAACATTTACCTGTAATGTCACTGTCTTCTCAAATAAAAATGAGTTTAAACAAGAACTGTATATGAACCATGTGTATTTATTTACTCATTTTAATTAGAACTGTAAATGTAATAATAATAATAATAAATAACGCTTTATTTAGCACAATTCTAAAAATCAAAGCACTGTACATACTTAAAGCATCATAAAACAAAACAGCTCAGCTTAAAAATGATTTACAATATAATTTAGATACTTAAATTAAAATTATCCAAAAATCCCATATCAGATACTGAATGTCTGCTGAAACAAATATGCTTACAGGCCTGTTTTAAATGTAGTGTGTGTATTTTCATTTACTCATCTTTACTTAGAACTGCGTTCAGTATGTACCATGTGTATTTATTTACTGATTTGATCACACTTTATTTTAAGTGTCCACTTCAATGTTACTGCGGGGTGAGTAAATATTAATTATGTGCAACAGAAGTAAATACACTGTGGTTACATGTTTGTTGCATGTAACTACAGTGCAGTTGAACTCTATATGTAGCATGTGTCTTTACTCATTTTTAGTTACTTAGGACTGTATATGTAGCATGTTCATTTACTAATTTTTAATTATGTGAAATTGTTTCTGTAGCATATTTATTTACTCTTTTTTTTTTGTTGTAATTTCTATTTATGCTCCTCTGGGCGCCCGGGGCATACTTATCCCACATCAGCCTTGTGCATGGGAGCTCAACTCCACCCCTTCAGCCAGCCTCTGCCATGGAAGCAGAGTTGGGGAAGACTGTGGCTTCCCCTCCTCCCATGGAGGGAGCCCCCCTGATGAGTGTCAAACTATGGGGATAGACTGCATCACCCTTGGGCCCCCACTCTGGCTTACTCTGGGCTTTGTTTGGATGTGGGGGGAGGTCCCCCATCATTAGCGTCACCTTGCTCATCCAGGGGGCCCATCATTGGTGTCATCTTGTTCATTCAGGGGGAATTTCTTACTGTTTCCCTCAAGACGCGATGTGCACTAGGTCCTATGCTGTGTAACCCCAACACCTCCGTGCCACTGGAGTCTGCCATCATCCCTCCTCCCCTTCCATGTCCCGTGCACTTTCACCACCCCTGGTCTCCACCAGAGGCCACTGTGGTGGCGGGAACCCATTACAACCCACCCCGGGAGAGGAGAGCAGTCCTCCGGATGCTCAATCCCCTCCCACCCCCGCTGACTCACGATGAACCTGGTCCGTTTTCTGAACCCAGGTCACCGGCATGGCACGAGGTGTGGTGTCCAGCACCTCAACCCTCAGCACCACCGGGCCAGCCTACTTACTCATTTTTAATTACTTAGAAATGTATATTTAGCATGTGTACAGAATTTATTTCCTCATTTTTAATTACTTAGAACTGTATATGTGGCATGTATATTTAGTTAACACATGTTTAATTACTTAGAATTGTACATGTAATATGTGTATTTCCTTACTTTTTTTAATTACTTTTAACTGTATCTGTAGCATGTGTATTTACTCATTTTTATTTATTTAGAACTGTATATGTAGCATCTGAACAGCATTTATTTCCTCATTTTCAATTACTTATGATTGTATATGCAGCATGTGTATTTATTTACTCATTTTAATTACTCAGAACTGGTTCAGTGTGTTAATATCACGGTAAAAAACATCGCAGCACAAAACATCATGGGCAAAATAATGTGGAACAAAATAAAGTGAGGGAATAATATCGCAGGAAATAACTGTGCAGACAGGGAGTGGACTGCACTAGCAGCAGGACCAGAAATAAGCACAGGACACAGACGGTACGATGCACACCTTTACTCAGGGAATGCAGTGCCACAGGACCCCAGCAACACACACACACACAGCACATCCCACCACCAAATGCAAAAGTCAGATCCGCAGCCCACAGCCAGTGGGGATGTCAGTAGTCCAGAACCATGGGGAGCTCACATCTGCAGCTGAAAGTTGTAGGTGATGCCCTTGAGGGCGTCATAGCTGCTTTTGCCACCATAATCCATCACAATGGCCTGGATACACTATGATGAATCCTCACATTTCTGCTTGCCCCCAGTGGCATCATGTGTGGAGACGTTTTGTTCAGTCTTAATCTCATTAAGACACTGCTCATGCTTGAGCACATCAGTGAAATGCCGAAGGGTGGGGTGACAAGCATCAATGAAGGAGCTGAAGACATGGTGCCACCCCTTCACCGAATTTATCATACGCACCTTCCCAGCCTTGCAGAATTCATGGCAGTTTCACAGTTCAATGGGAAAGGGTGGACAGCAGCGGACATCACCACAGGTGGGCTGTCCCACCCACATAGCACACTTGCCTCTGAGGCCAGGAGATCAGAAGGCTGTGGGTTCTATCCCCACACCAGGCACTTGCGTTAATATCCCAATACTGACACTGTAGTGCAGCATGAGATGGGTGCTGCACTCCTGAGGTGCCGCCTTTCGGATGAGATGTTAAACCGAGGTCCCATCTGCCTGTTCTGGTGGTAGTTCAGGTGGATGTTAAAGATCCCATGGCACTTCTCGAAAAGAGTAGGGGTGATTTTATTATAATAATAAGAAAACATAATATGATTAATACAAAATATGAAAAATAGAGATAATTATACAAAAACTACGTCAAATCATTCAGTATATACATTTCTCAATGAAAGCTGTCATATATACACATTCTGCATTCATTTCCTATTTGTATTTTATAATGTGTGAAAACCCCTTCCACCATGTTTTAACTTTTTCTACAGTATGTATTTGTGACTCACGTAAATATACTTTTTTGTAATTCATTAGTAACATAAAGAAAAAATGCTTCCTCTGTAGTTGGCTTTTGATACAATACCCATTGACATCTAATTTGCCATAGACAAAATCTTAAACAAGCAAGTAATAACTACACCGTACTTTTCTCATATTTTTTTAAGTGTCGAGGGAGTTCACCAATTATTAAGAATTGATAAGTCAGCTTCAGTAACCAAGGAAATTACCATTTTTTTGCTAAATAAGCCCATAATGGAACTGAATTTGAGCAATCTTAAAAAAAATGTTCCATGGTTTCGTCTTCATTAATACATTTTAAATACGGGCAATTCCTTTCCTCCTTTGCTTTATACTTTGCCATCCCCCTAATATTTAACCAACCGTACATAATTAACCATTGAGTCTACCACATATAAGGGGGCAGCCTAGGATTATTCAGTTGATCTAGTACTGTCTGATTCGAGGTTGATGGACAATTCTTGAAAACCGGACTCGTCGGATAGATAGAAGCTAGTATTTCTTTATATAATTTCTTAGCTGAACCGTCATGGATTTGGGTTTTTGTCAATTTCCATTTATACAGTTTTTGAGCAGCTGGCCTAAAAAACACTGGAAGGGAAAGATGGGAGCTTAATTTTGGAGCATACTGTGTCCAAGTTCTTAAGTATCGGCCTACTGCTGACCTAAACCACTGATCCCCACTTCTATTTGTAATACCTATAGTAGTTTTCAATGATTGTGTAAAAATCAGTGAGAAACAAAAAAAACACTGGGTCAATCATACCCACACCACCGTTTTTTTTTTCCAAATAGGTGTAACATCTTTTAATAGGATTGAGTCTATTCCCCCATAATAATTGAAAACAAAGACTATAGAGTTTAGTTTCTAGATGGGAAGGTAAGGGGTAAATCATCGCTATATATTGAAGACAAGGGAAAATAAATTGTTTCAAAATCTGTACTCTTTTAATTTTACTGAGACGAAACCGCTTTCATCTATTTATTTTCTGTTCCACTATGTCTAACACTTGTATCCAATTTTCAGTAGGAAGATTTTGTGGTCCATAGATTACACCCAAAACAATAATTGGGCCCTTTGTTATTTTAATCTCTTTATACAGTACTGGCTTCTGATATCTGCACCCCATCAATAACCCTTTTGCTTTAGCATAATTGAGTTTAGCATTACAGAACCTAGCATAAAGTTGGAACTCCTGAAAAAAAATGTCTATTTGTGCTAAATTCTTAAAAAATAAACACACACCATCTGCATAAGCTTGTATTGTTAACTTACTCATTGTACCTGGGATTTTAAATCCCTCCCATTTTGTCCTTATACTAACTGCTCTAATCAAAGGCTTTGAAATAAAGTTATACATTAAAGGACTCAATGGGCATCCTTGTCGAACCCCAGTAGTGATTGCTAATTGTTGTCCAACTATCCCTTTGATAATAGGGGATACCTTAGCTGTTGTGTACAATCCTTTTATTATATTAAGAATTTGTACTGGAGTACCAAAAAAACCTTAAAGTTTGAAAGAGAAATACATGGTTTACCCTATCAAAGACTTTTTCAAAATCCAATGAAATCAAACCACCTCTAGTATTCATATCAGACAGGTGTTCAATCACATAACCACTATGGTCGCTATTTGTTTTAATCAATTATTAAGCAGTGATGCTAAAATTTTGTAGTCAGAATTTAACAAAGTAATCAGTGTCCAGTTCTGTATATGTCCTTTCTCCCCTGATTTAAAAATATATATTTGTACACCTTGAGAAAAATAACACGGAATATGTTTTCCGGCTAAAAAAGCATTAAATAGTAACAATAATCCAACAATTATTTCTGTTTGAAAAGTTTTATAAAACGGGTTGGATAAACCATCTATTCCTGGAGAAGTATTATGTTTCAGTTTACTTATGACAGCCTCAATTTCCTGATATGAAAAAGGTTTAACCATATCAGTAATCACATCTTCATCTAACCCTGGGGCAGGAAAAAGGCTTAGATAATCATTAATTTCCTGATTAGAAGGAGACTCTATAGGCTGAAGGGTCTGAAACTGATTATTAATACAGAGGCCAATTGCCTTCACATCTTCCACTCTACCTGAATCAGTTTCCAAAAACTCTAGAGTAGTGGAATCTTTAATTTTTTTACATAAAGAATAAGGGTCTCCAATAACCGATTTCCTCATATGGTTGTTTAAAAGGGCTTGCAAAGATTTGTCCCTATCATATTGTAATCATCTCATTTCTAACTTAATATTATGAATCTGAGAGGATAAATCCTGTTTTGAAATATTTGCGATCGAATACAAATATTGCAAATGAGCTCTAAGTTTTAAATAAGAGCCAAACTGTGATTTCCTCTTGTATATCCCATAACTTTTGAACCATTTGATACAATCTGCCTTCATTTCCTCCCACCAAACTACAAGATCTGAATATAAAAAACTTGCTGAAAGTCTAGCTGCCATAATTAGTTTAATTGAGTTTTTAACCATCTGATCCTGCAGACTAGCTGTATTTAATTTCCATCTGTTCATCCTAGAATTCTGGAAATTTGTATCTACTACCTCTACCTGTAAGAGCAGATGGTCTGAAAATTCTACGGTTACTGTTAAAAAATTTTGAACTAAAAGAGTTTTGGAAACCAACAAATAATCAATAGTGGAACCTTTTGTCCCCTTATAAAAAGTATATCCCAAATTATCCTCCTTATTTTGATTACAATTAACCATATTTGCAACTGCCAGCATTGTTTTCAAACAATTAGAGTCACAATAATTTTTTTCCGTAGTCATCCTTTTAATAAGCAAGGTGCAGTTAAAATCCCCTCCCCAAAGAATAGGTAAAGCTGTAACCAAATATGGTTGGATCTCTTTCATACACGTAATTCTAGATGCTTTTGTTTGAGGGTTATAAAGATTAATCAACCGATATGTAGTGTCCAACCATGCACCATCTAGTATCAGAACTCTCCTTGGAATTAAATCAATCAGTTTATATAAAGAAAACTGATAACCGTTAAAAAGAATCCCAATTCCATCCACTTTTTCCCTTCCAAACAACCAATATGATGGTCCCCACGGCCAATCGTTTCTAAAAGAGTGAATCTGTTCTTTAGAGAACATCTAAGTCTCCTGTAAAAAATAATAGAAATATTTCTATCATGAAGTAAATGAAAAAGTGCTTTACGTTTAACAGTATGCAGTAAACTATGTGTGTTCAGAGAAGCCCAAAGGAACCCCATTATCCAGACTAAATTAGTGAAAACTAGCTTTATTTTTTTTCTACGTTTCTTTTTTTTCTCTTTATAATCACCTAGAGGCTCTCCTGGAGTGCCCTGTACTGATTTTTGTGAGTCCGAGTCTCCAAAGTCCTTTTCAGAATCTCCCCATGCAGGAAAAAGGGCTGCATATGTGTTATGTGTTTCTACCTCTACTTTCACTGGGGGTGAAATCGGTTTAAAGTTCCTACTGGACCTTCTAAGAGGCAAAGACAGTTGCTGAACTAAATCTACACCTAGTTTGTCATCTGGTTCTTTATAACAGACTGGTTGTAATAATCCTACCAGCTGAATTGTTTGTTCCTTTTTAGTAGATGCCATATGCCTCATGATGACTATACCTCCCTCTGATGGGGGGGACAGATGGAGGTACTGTTGTTACTGGTACTATTGGTACCAAGGGTTTATCCACCTGCTTTGGAAGAGAAGGGGGGGTGCAGAAACCTGCACTTCAGATGTTACTTTCTTTACAGGCTCCTGGGCCTGTTGCAATATTAAATCAATACTTCCACAAGATGCCTTGTTCTTAACTGCCCACATACAATCTCTAAAGGCATGCCCATACTCTTCACACAAATCACATTTTGTGTGGTTAGCACATTGCATTGTTACGTGTCCAATTTCCCCACAATTATCACATCTTGGGTGATCACAGGAGCTAGATAAGTGAGTTTTCGAGCCACACTTGTAACATGCTCGGGGTTGGCCACTATAAAAACACACTCCTCTATTCCTGCCCAACAAGAAGGAGTTTGGGATATGCTCTACCCCTTTATCAGTTTGTCGTAGTTTTACCTTAAATTTTCATCCCCCCGTCCAAAACTGTTCTGAATCTAAAATTGGCTCTGGGTCCCCTAGAAGCTCACATTTTAGGGATAACCAGTGCGTAATATCTTCAACATGGACTCCTTCATTCCTAAACATGACAGTAATATGTTTAATTAAAGGAGTAGAGAGTGGAATAACTAAAAATGGAGTCCACGTTGGAGAAAACTTTACTTGGTTATATCTTTCCCAAAATAGTTCTAATAAATACGCAGAACGAAAACTAACATCATAATTGTCTTCACCTGAAATGTGGATAAAGGCAAAGACATCCCTAGGAGAGAACCCAAGAGAATCTTTAATTAACAATCTACTCACATGGTACCTGTCTGGCCTCTCTGGTAAACCTCCTTTATATCTGATACGTATTGCATTACGACGAGGCGCAGCCTCTCTTTTTGCAGTAGTAAACAGTGAAGACATTAGTGGTTTTTCAGTCGTCTGTACATTAACAGAATCAAGCAAAACAGAATTTCTATCGGCCTCTTTCATTTCCACTTTAGTACGTAGTTCATCACAAAGACTGGGCTGCAAGGACCCAAGTGTAACACCCCCTTCTATAGCTATCCCCTCCCGCAATCCCTGAGGTTTCCAGTCAGGCAAACCCCTAGTTAAGTCCAAAACCGGGTCCCATGCTTGGTTTGGAGTCCAGACCCCTTTTTCAGTCTTCTCCCAGCCAGCAGCCATTAAGGCTCCCTGCATTGACCAGGTGTTATCATGGGCTTGAGGGACCATTATCTGCTGAGTTTCGACCTCTGGTACTGGTAGAGTTGTCACTATCTTATCATAACACTGTTTTGTTGTGCCCTGCTGAATCCCAGTCTCCACCTGCCATAAATTCCGTGATTTGAAACTAAATTCAGTAACACCCTCCTGATTATGAGTGTCCACTTGGTAGCATACCAACCCTTTGAAGTTAGTACACATATTGTCCCCCTCCAAAGGTTTGAATACAAACCCCGACTCTTTATTTAATTGCACCAGTTTCCTGTCGAGAGACTCCTGAATAATACTCACCGGTGACTACACTTTGTTCTCAGACTCTATAAAAGTGCTCGCTGTTACCTTCTCCAACACTGGTAGCGACTTTTGTAAACTGTCCATCGCTATGTTTGCAGCAGACCCAAGTTCGCTTTCATTTCTATCCAGCAGCACAACTTGTGCGGCTTTGTTTCCCGTAGACGAACCTTTCGTGGACACTTCCGCATTCTGATGCACATTCTGGACATCTCACAGAGCCAGACCATCTGTTTCCATTTTCTCCCTTGCTATTTCATGCGCATCTAGAACTTCAGGAACCTCTGCTACAACAGCTTGTAACGTAATCCCGTTTAAAAGCTTCTTAATTTCGATCATAGATGTTGACCCAAAACCTTCTGTAGTTGTCCTTGCCTCATCGAAAATTTCTTCTGCTTCAATGTCTGAGAAGGAAATTAACTGTGATTCAGGTTTAAAGATGCATTCCAACTCCTCCTCTGCCACCTCCACAACCTTCTCCTCTGATCTCACTGCTGTAGTGGCCATCCTGCCACAAGCCAGCCATCCCCCTACTTGTCAAGAGTAGGGGAATTTCCCCGGTGCCCTGGCCAAATTTCCCTTCATTCACTAAAAATACCACCAACAGCGTAATCTGGTTCAAGGTCATTTGGCATTCATCTGTATCCCCCTCCCCCGGGCCGTGCCTGAAAATAGGCAGGATTTGTCTAGTGCACCTACCCAGTCAACAAAAAGTAAATAAAGTAAATAAATAAAAATAAATGTCCTCATAGTAGTCAATCACCAGTGCAAGGAGCTTGTCATGGTGCACATAAAAGGCCCATGACTGCAGTTCTTCAAAGACCTTGGAGACATCACCGGGGGCACAAATGCAATGGACGGCAGCATACGGAAGTGTAGTGCAAACTCCTTGTCTGCCATATAGTGCTGCTGGATGGCAGACACGCCCTACACCTTACTTCACATCATCTGGTAAAGATGAAAAAACACCCATGTAGGCTGGCACCAGGGAACATGGTTCCGAAGGACTTCATCACGGCCTGCTCAAAGTCCAGCAGTACAGAAGCAGGGTGGAGGTCATCCTACAGCCCACGGATCTCTGTGAAGGCCTTGGTGTAGGCCACACCTGTCTTGGATGTGAGAAGTACGTAGACAGTGGGTATCACAGCACTGTATTGAACCTCATGCACTGTGTAGAGCTGTAGGAATGGGGTGTCTTGAATGTGCTGTCTGTGAACGACGTGTCACACTGTGCCATGTGCTGAAGGTTCTGCTGTGTTGAGAATATCAGGCACCTATCCACACCACCACCACTGTCGTGCATTAGGAATGGCTCCCATGACAGTGTCATCCTGTACTCCTCAGGGATTGAAATGTCACTGATGGCTGTGGGAAAGGGGGTGGGCAGCTGGCCACCTTAATGGTATGCTGCGCCCATCACCTCAGGAGTTCCACGCTGGGCAGCTTCCCACCAACAAAGGGTGTCACAGTGCTGTAACAAGTAGCAACAACCTGCTAGGGGGTCTCATATGTGCGGACAGCCCTGTCTTTCACCTCTGCCATTGTCTCCCTGACCACGATGTCTCCATGGTTCAGGACGTGGTTATGGGCATTCATGACCTTCACTACGACATCCCCTTCGGTGTGCAGACTGGCCTTGCACTTGCCCTGGAAGTACTCCACACACTGCCAATATGTCTTCCCTGCTGTCCACTGCTCTTGGTAGAACAGGTGGCCATCATGCTGCAGAAGGGTCTTCCCCTTCTTGCTTTTGACAAATTGCAATGCCATTGCCTGGTACTGGCACACCTCAGTCACACAGTCTCACTCAGTAGCAGCACAGGTAATGAGGAGCTTCTGGCATGACAGCTTGTAACTGCTGCATGCCTCCCTTTTGTACTACCTCACTGATTGGGACCTGCTGCACTTGTGTGGGTGGTGGCTAATTGCAACCCCCTTAAGGCAACCACCAGCACACCACTGCGATCCATTGGGGGGCTTGTACATAAAAGCATTTGGTTTGCCTTGTTGGTGCCAGGTGCATGCTGGGATCCCTGCAGGCACCTGGGTATTGCTGTGCACTGCTCCAGTTTGCTCCTCTGGACATGCTTTCTCCCTATGTGTTGTAGCCCCCACTGTGTGAAGCGTGTCTGGCCTGCTTCTAGCCAGGCACCTTGGGGGGGCTTTCGTGCATGCCCATTGCGGGCTTCTTCCCAACCACCACTGTGGCTGAATGTGTCTGGTGTTGGGCGCCTGGCTGTGGCACTCACCGGTGCTTCTAGCAGTTCATCACCCACTACCGCTGTGTACATGTTGTGGTCCATGTCAGTGGTGTGGGGTGCTCCATTGTTCAGCAAGCATCACTCATGTCTGGGACAGTGCCTTGCCTGTGTCCCATGCTGGCCGCAGCACTCACCCTTGTAGCATTTCGCTGACTATGGGGCCAATGCTTGGATGGAGCTACAATGTTCCTGTGCTGAGCACCGTGCTGCATCTCACAGGCAGCAGGATGACAGGATGGCTTCTGGTGAGGTAAGCATTCTCCTTCTGGCAGGGTTGCATTGTCTGTAGCAGGGGTGAGCAAGCACTCTGAGGGCAGGTTTGGGAGATGTGGGTGGGCCATTGTTCCTGTGGCTCATGTAGTGGGGGGCTATGGAGGTGGGTCCATATGTGGGGCAGGCACCTGGAACCATTGTTATAGTGTCCAATGTAGAGTCCCCAATGCGCCCTCCTCCTGCATGGCTCCTGTGTTCCTGGTCGCATTGTCCTTCGACTTCTGTTGGTGTGGCATGTTACAGCTGTTTTCCACTGGTCTGTGTGGCTCTGCCTTCACTCTTCATCTCTCCCAGTGCCGTTACAACCGGGTGCCACACCATGGCTGCTGCCACTGCTGTCTCTCCTGTCTCAGCTGGGGTCTGGCGGTGCACCTCGGGCTGGTGTCATGCAATGTTGTGGTCCATGATATTTTCCCCTTGTGGTGTTTCTGACCGTGATGTAATGCCTGTGATGACTTGCCCCACTTTATTTTTCGGGCTATATTTACAGATGGAACCCTTAGAACTGTATCTGTAATGTGTGTATTTATTTACTCATTTTTAATTACTCAGACCTGTATATGTAGCATGTGAACAGTATTTATTTCCCCATTTTAATTACTTAGAACTATATATACAGCATTTGTATTTATTTAGGAAAATTAAAGTAACAGTGCTTCAAAGGAAAGAACACTCCTGGTGTTTGAGGAGTGTTCTTTCCTTTGAAGCTCCATTACTTTCTTTCTCTTGAGTTTGTCGGTTTTGGGACTGCTGCTTCATTCGGCAGTGTGCCAGAATTTGAGTGATTTGTGTATTTATTTATTCATTTTTAATTACTTAGACCTGTATACATAGCATGTGTATTTACTCATTTCTAATAGAACTGTATATGTAACGTGTGTATTTATTCACTCATTTTTAATTACTTAGACCTGTATACACAGCATGTGTATTTACTCATTTTTAATTACTTAGAATTGTATATGTAGCATGTGTGTTTATTTACTCATTTTTAATTACTTAGACCTTTATACATATCATGTGTATTTACTTAATTTTAATTACTTAGAACTGTATATGTAGCATGTGTATTTATTTACTCATTTAGTCAAACTTAATTTTAAGTGTCCAGTTTAATGTAACTACTGGGTGGATAATTATTAATTACATGCAGCTGGGATAAGTACACTGTAGTTACGTTTGTTGCATGTAACTACATTACAATTGCAATGCAGTTACAGTGTAGTTATACTGAAACCATAGTGTCGTTAAGGAAACTTAAAGTGTTAACACTCATTTTTAATTACTCGGAACTGTATATGTAGCATGTGTATTTATTAACTCATTTTTAATTACTTAGACCTGTATACATAGTATGTGTATTTACTCATTTTTAATAACTTAGAATTGTATATGTAGCGTGTGTGTGTATTTACTCATTTTTAATTACTTAGAACTGTATATGTAGCATGTGTATTTATTAACTCATGTTTAATTACTTAGAACTGTATATGTAGCATTTGTATTTATTTACTCATTTTTAATTACTTAGAACTTTGTGTTTGTGTGGGGTATGTCCATAGTGTTTTGACGAGAGATATGTAAATCATCATTATTAGTGAGTAAGGATTGTTATTGTACTGTGATCATTAGTCATCTTAGTAAACAAGCTGCCTGATCTGGAATGCAGAGTCTTCTTACACGGCCTTGATCTCCTAATATTGAAACGTCAGTTGAAGCAATTCACCATGACGCTTTATGCCTTATGAAATTTTTTTTACTGATTTTACTAGTTCAGTGTTCAAAACCAAAAAAAAAAATCCATTTTCCTTTTTTTGGACCACTACAGAACAACAGAAATGTAAACGTGAGAAAAAAAACTTTAAAAATGAAACATGTCAAAAAAAGAACACTAGACAGTGTATATCATCTATTAAGAAACAGCAAATACAAAAACTGTTCAAAGTAAAAAAGCTGTTTACAAAAAAAAAATTCTAATTATAAACTATTTGGACAATAAACAAATGAGTGATTGTACGAAACCAAATGAGTCGATAATTAATTTATAAAGAAAGCACACTTCTAAAACTATGCTTCTAGGTTATAATACCAAATAAATTCAGCACATGATTTCAAGTAACTACCTCGGCTTTCACGTGATCACAACAGCATGCAGGATGTAATCTAAGTCAGACAGAGAGGTTCTTGCTAAGGGCAAGGGAGAGCCACAGATAATGATGGAAATCCAAAATGATAAATCACAGTGGCGTGGTAGTGCCACTATAGTTAGGGTTAAGTAGGCTGTTTAACATTAAACCCCTAACTTTGCACCTTAATAGCTTGCCCCTCATTCAATGGATTTGCACAAAATTTTGCATGCATGGTTTCAGGGGCAAGGTCTCTTGACAAGCCAAGTTTTATTCCAGTTGGATGTAAAGATTCCAAGATTCAGATAGTGAAAAAAGTGGAAAAATTGGGAGGGGGGGTTGCTGTTTTTTTGTAATCGTCTAGCACCCAGACCATTTGGAATTTTGGTCTGAAATTTTCAGGGTAGAAAAGACTTGGCCCAGAGTAGTGCCTTTCATTGGTTTGGCGGAAAAAGTACAGTTATGTAGATCTTCACAAGGATCTCTTGCAGCAGGCCATCACTGGTAGGACTTAGCCACCAGGCAATAGGACTATACGTAAACCTTCTAGCTAGCAATCTACCAAAGGGGACTGTCCACCCTCAATGTCAGCACCTGATGTCAGCCAATCCTGGCCCCCACACCCTCCTTAGTTCTCCTGCCGGAGATTATAAGCAGGATGCCAGAAAGGGGGCACTGAGGAGGACTCCGAAGTGTCCCAATAGCCTAGAATCAATAAAAGCAGAAGGGTCTCCCCTATAGTTCAAGCTCAAGTTTATTGCAGGAAAACTCCATTGAGCAAGCTCATTCACAAGGAGGTCCTGTGACATAAACACTTAAAGTACAAACACAGATAGGTAATAACAGTATATACATGAAATGCATGTTACGTGATACAGGCTGGATATACATACAAGGGTACCACATAGGGTGACCGCAGGTGGTAAACATTGATATGAGACAGGGAAGCGACTTACAGGTTGCATACTGATAAATGAAACTTGATGACTGGTGTGTGCAATACATATACAGTATTTTGGCAGCTAGAACAAACAACAGCCTACAACTGATATGGGGGGGGGGAGTGATTTGATAGAGTAGCAGTGGAGCGTAAGCAAAGATAAAGCCAGGAGTAGAAGGGGAAGGGAAAGCAGTTAATATGACAAATCAGTTATACCTTACCAGTGGATTAATATGGCACACATGGGGAAGGAAGAGAATGACAGTTACAGGTGTCTTTTATTTTGGCTGAACTTAGCGATTTGTAGAAGTTTATTGAAACTGCGCTAGTTAGTTTCAGTATGGTTTGTAATTGGTTCCAAATGGAGGGAAGGGCATATGCAATAGCACGTTTACCAAAGGAAGTCCGCATCCTTAGTATGTCAAGCATAATAAAGTCAGATTTTCTTAACGAGTATGCACTATGTGAGATACTAATAAGGAAGAGAGATAGCTTGGCAATTTCTGCAGGAGCAGTTTAAGAGTCCATAGCCCAGCATGGAGCAGGCGTCTAGTAGTAAGGGATGTCCAACCAACAGCTGCATATAAGTCACAGTGGTGCGAACGGTAAGGGGAGTTGGTAATGAACCGTAACGCACGGTGATAAAGGATGTCCAGTTTACTTAGATTTGCAAGAGTGGTGGAGGAATAGATTACATCGCCATAGTCGAGTAGGGGGAGAAAAGTGGCCTGTACAAGCTTGTTTCGAGTTTCAAGGGGGAAAAGGGGCCTATTTCTGTAGAAGAAACCTAACCTTGCTTTTAACCTTCTAGAGACATCTTCAACGTGGTCACTGAAAGATAATTTATTGTCAATCCAGATACCTAGATATTTAAATTTGGTTACAACTTCCAGAGGCTCATTTAGCGTGGTGACAATGAAGTCTTGGGCAAGGGTATTGAGGGGCTCTGACAGCACTGCAGAGAATATCATTGCTTTAGTCTTCTTAGCATTGAGCAGAAACTTGCCTTTATTAGTTATGCTCGTTGTGTGTTAAGTCCACAGAAGCACCCTCAACTTCAGATAACGATGGAGTCAGAAGTATACAACACAGTATCATCTGCAAAAAAGTGCAGATTGGACGTAGATATGTTAGCATCTAAGTCATTAATGTACAGAGAAAACAAGATAGGCCTAAGATGGATCCTTGGGGACTCCTCTTGTAACTGGCAAGGCAGCAGAAAAAGCTTCTGCCTTTACTTTTGGAATCTTCCAGTTAGGTAGCTAGAGAACCACTGGGTGGTATGGTATGTGGCACCCAGCTTTGCAAGGCAATTGACTAATAGTTTGTGATCAACAGTATCAAAAGCTTTGCTGAGGTCCAAAAGACTGCACCTAGTTACCTTCTTAGCATCTATAGCAGAGATCCAATCATTGGTTACTTTGCTAGTGCAGTGATTGTGCTATGATTAGCCTGAAGCAGATTGAGCTGGGTTAATGACAGAGGTTTCAAGTAGATTTTAATTGAATATGGATCAGTTTTTGAGAACTTTAGAAAGGATAGGCAATATAGAGATAGGCCTATAGTTGTTTACATCACATGGGTCACCAGATTTAAATAGAGGGAGGATATGTGCTGATTTCCAGCAGGACGGCACAGTAGTAGATGTAATGGAAAGACTGAAGATGTGGAGAATTGGGGCAGTGAGATGGGCGTAGCCTGACCTTAGGAAAAAGGGTTCCAAGCCATCGTCCCCTGTGCTTTTTTTGGTGTCTAAGTTAGGAAGAGAATCTTTTACTTCTTTTTAAGTTATCTCGTGCAGTTGGAAGGGGCTGGGTGCAGGACTAGATGTGGTGGGAGGGGTATGCTGGCTCACCGCAGCACCAGCATAAGATGACGAGTCAAAAGCTAATCCAGCTGTGGCAAAGTGGCAGTTAAGTTCCTCCAGGATTAGGGACTTGTTTTCCACAATCTTGCCACTTGCAACTATCTTTGTTGGGACAGAGGGGGCCGTGGGCCGTCCTTCTATAGCTTTGATAGTCTTCCATATTTTATGAGGGTTACCTTTAGCTTGTTCGAGAGTAGAAATATAATAGTTAGCTTTAGCACAGTGAAGTTTTTTCACACAGTTATTCCTGGCTGTTCTAAAGGCCTGCCAATCCAAAGATTCTTTGAATGTCTAGCTTTAGCCCAGAGCTTATCTCGAGCTATAAGGGCTGCCTTGAGATCCGAGATGAACCAGGGTTGGAATTGTTCCGCACTCTTACTTTGATGAAAGGGCATGCTTATTTATTATTGTAGTGAGTTTGTCATTAAGGATGTAAGCTGCCTTGTTGACATCTTTGGCTAGGTAGAGATCTTGCCATCTGATCATCTCAGGTCAGATAGGAAGTTTACTGCACTGAATTCATGAAAGAATCTTTTGTTATAAAGATGGGTTATGCTGGCCTTAATTTGAGATCTTATAAGCAACAATTCCATGATCACATGTCGTGAAACACTGCCAAATGAGATATTTTGTGTGGATGGGTGGTTAGTACCACATCTAGAATGGAACTGTTGGCAGTATTTAGAGTGTTGTTCCTAGTAGGTTCACTGACTAATTGCCCAAGACCTAGCTCGTCACAAAGGGATTTGAGGCCGTGTGATTTAGGTGACAGCCAGTACATATTTAGATCTCCTAGAAATATTGTTTCAGTTTTTGCATCTACGAACATGGATTTCAAAAGATTAAGGACTTCATCACCACCAGACGGGGGTCTATAGCCACCTAGGATAGTGATGCATTCTGAGGAGGGGAGATGAAGGCTCACGTAAACTAACTCAAATTCCTTGGCTAGAGATTTGCAACTAATATTGGTGACCAAGTACTTAGATTTGATATAGATAACCACACCCCGCCTCTAGACTCTCTATCTGCTCTAAATAAATTGTAGCCCTGCAGTGATATTTGTTGATCAGTGTTCGTCTTTTTTAACCACGACTCAGTAATTATGATAAGGTCTGGGTTAACGTATGCAACCCAGGCTTGCAGCTGTACAAGTTTTTAGGCAGGCTTAAAATGTTGACCATCATCATTTTGAGACCTGTGGCCTCAGCAAAATCGATAGGCGAGGTAAGTTGTGGTGGGGGCCAGGGTTGAGCTCCACATTTCCTGAGCAGAGAAGAAGCAGAAGTATAACTTTCTTTAAGGAGCTTATAAGAATGGAGACTGCTTTTTATTTCTTCGCTGTAACCCATATCGCTGGGCGCAAGAGGCGGCACCACTGTAATGACAGTTGATCGTGATCAATGTAAGTGCTTGCAGACATAGGTGAGGACAGTAGCAAGGGGGTGTAGGCTAACCGGGGAAATAGGCTGAAAGGGAGAGGAGAATGACATAGTGTCTGCATGGTAGACTGTTATAACATTAGGTATTGATAAGGTACATTGGAGAACTGAATTGCATTGAGGTACTTCAATTGCACTGTATTGCTGGAAAACTCTGCACCTTAGGAGCAATAAAAACACAATAAGGAGAGCAAGGGGGAGAGAGAAACACAGGAGAGAGGAAGGGGGGAGGGAAGGAAAGCAGGGCCTGTTGCAAGAGATCCTCTTGAAGATCTACTGTTGTGGTAAATTCTTACGTAACTGTACTATCTTACTTCGAGGGTATCTTTTGCAGCAGGCCATAACTGGTAGGGCTGAGTCCTAAGCAGTTATGGCACTACAGACAGACAGTCCAGGTGGTAGGCAAAAAGAATAATAGCCTATGAAAGAAGGCCTTGAAGAACAGCTAGGCTGAAGTTGGCCCTACGCCTAGAGGCAATGTCCAGATTACAATGCCTGGGTGATCCAGGGTGTCCATGCGTTTATTTATTTGTTTATTATTTAAAAGTTTTACCAGGAAGGCATGGTGAGCAGACAACTGCTCAATTCCAGATGCATCTGGGGGGGCATGGTAGACAGTACATAGAATATACAGCAACAACATAAAGGAACAGCATACTTTTAACACAGAGATACAACAGATAGTATAATACAATGCAGTAGTAAAACTACTATGATATAATACAATCACTGGTGCATCAGCGAGTCCAGTATAATACAACCAGTAGATACACCCTGTCAGCATGATCTGGCATCCTTGCCAGACATGGTTTGTAAGTGCTGAGACCCACTGGACCCCCAGCATCCATTGAGGGATTTGCATGTGCAGCCTGAGGGAACTGTGGCAATGGCTGCAGCCATGAGGCCTAAAAGTCTCAGACAGACCCTCACTGGAACAAGACAGTTGGAGCAAAGAAGACAGATCTGGTCCACCAGTCACTCTGCTCTGTCTGGAGGTAAGAAGGCCTTCTCCTGGGTGGTGTCCGGCACTGCCCCTATGTACAGGAGGTACTGGCAAGGGGGTCAAGAAAGACTTTGGTAGGTTGATCATAATGCCAAAAGCTTGAAACAGGCTACAGGTGTGAGAAAGAGTTTGAAGGAGATGGTCCCTGGATGAGGCTGCTAGCAGTCAATCGTCCAGGTAGGAAAAGACATAAAATCCATGCCATCTCAAGGCAGCTGCCACCACTGCCAGGCATTTGGTGAAGATCCTGAGTGCTGAGGATAAACCAAAAGGCAGCGCTCTGAACTGGTAGTGTGCTCACTGGAAGTAGAAATGGAGGAAGTGACGGTGGGAGGCGAAAACTTTGACATGAAAGTAGGCATCCTGTATATCCAGGGATCAAAGCCAGTCCCTCTGATGTAGCAGGGGCAGTAAACCTTGAAGGGTGACCATCCGGAACCGTTTGTACTCTATAAACAAGATCAGCTAGCTTAGGTCTAGGATGGGCTGAAGGTCCCCCATCTGCCTGGGGACCAGGAAGAAGTGGGAGTAGAATCCCCTTCCTTGTTGATGCTGCAGGACTGGCTCTATGGCCTTTTTTTGAAGTAAGGCCTGAATTTCCTCCCAGATGAGAGGGGCATGGCTGGGAGGATACAAAGAATTGCCCGGATGGTTTTCTAGAGACCACTGCATGAACTTGAGAGTGTGGCAATGCTCAATGAGCTGCAGCACCCAATTGTCTGTGGTGATCTCCCTCTGCCTGTCCAGGTGCAGGAAGAAGTGATCCCCAACAACTGCCTGCTGTGGAACAACTGGAGGGGGGTCTGGCAAGGAGTCAGAAGGTGGGAGCAGCCACTGCTGGGGCTGCTGCACCTCATGCACTGCAGGTGGCAGCAGAGGAGGGAGCGTGAGCTTCCCCCACTTTACGCTTGCCCTGGGTTTTGGGAGTGGACGGGCCTGTCTGCAGAAGGAGTGATGAAAGAGAGCCCATTGCCCCAACTTCAGCTGGGTATGGTAAAAAGAATGGATGGATTTGAGAGCCCGTCCTTAGGTCTGAAGTTTGGAGATGATATCCTGACATCTTCCCCAAAAAGCTTGAAACTCCTGAAGGGTGCATCCATTATGTTAGATTGGACATCCTCCAGGCCGGTGGTGCTGAGGGTTGAGGTGCTAGGTGCCACACCTGGCGCTGCACCGGGAGACCCAGGTTTGGGAACGGGCTGGAGCACTGGGGGTCAGCAGGGGAGGACAGGATTGAGCATCTGGAGGACTGTTCTCTTCTCCTTGGGGGGGGAGGTTCACACTCCTCGCTGCTATAGTAGCTCCTAGTGGAGGCTGGCAGTCACAGCAAGATGTGGAGCATGCAGAAGGGGGATTTAGGAGCATCAGTGGATGTCCTGCAAGTGGGTGCAGGAGCGTGCCCCACGTTGCGCTGGATGTCATTGCACATCCACACTCCCGGGGTAATGTAACAGAAAAAAAACACCCTTAGGGATAGGCGGAGGCACCTCCGCCCCCAAACCACACTCCCAGCACCGGGCTGTCTCCTCTCTGGCCCCGCTCGCTCGACAGACACTTTATACTATAGATAGAGCACCCTGGGTGGATAGGGTGGCCCCTCCCTGGGGATTCAGATCTGGGGGCAGTGTCGGCTGAAGCAAGGGAGAAGGATGAGAGTCTCAGGTGGGAGGTAGATCTCGGACAGACAGAGGATGCCTGAGAAAGTACCCCGAGAGAGTGGTGCAGAAAAAAGATTTTGAAAAAAAGATTGGACATACTGCATGAAGCTAGAGACTCAAAGTCAGGAGTGGTGCCTCATACAGATGCCGATGTTCATCCCCAGCCTGAGGCATCTACTGCATCATAGGCAGCCCTGAGGATGTGTGTACCGCTGTCTGAGCCCATTTTAAAGTCATGTAGGGTCTGTTGCTTGGAGGAGTCATCCAGCAGGGCTAGGACAGCCTCCCTAGCCCGGTTCCATAGCAAAGTTCTGGTATTGTACCAAATGAGCCAAATAACTAATGCCCCGAATAGCCAGAGTGGCAGAGGCAAAGGCACATTTGCTCATCTGGTCCAGCTGATGAGACTCCCTGTCCAGGGGATGGGAGCTTAGGTGCTTCGGTCACTTGGTGCGGTCATGAACCACATTGAAAATGACTGAATCGGCCTTGGGCTGTTTGCCAAAGTACGGCTTGCCCTTTGGGGCATGGTAAAGCCTGTCAACATTTTTGGACACCACCGGGACCATATGGGGAGGTTCCAAGCGGCCCAGGTAGCATCCTCATAGAAGTCAATAATCAGGGGGATCACTAGAGGAGGGGCGTTGGACTGATGTAGGTAGATTGACAGTCAACGCTTCTGTGGATTCTGTTCTTCTGTCCCCACCCCCTAGTGGTCTGAATGTGCCTCATGATGGCCATAAATGTAGGGTCATCCAGGGGGAAGGGGAGGATTTGGGGACATTGCTCAGGGACATTGCTCGGTGCCTCTTTTCCTTCGGAGGATTCTGGGCCCAAGGAAGAAGACTCACTGCTGAAACTCTGGTCATAAGAATATAAGAACATAAGAATGGTGTTGGCAGATAAGGACCACTTGATCCATCTAGTCTGCCCAAGGTGACTATCCCCTCTCCTTTAATTGTTCCAGCCAAGCTGTCCACACTGTCTGTCCCACACTAGCTTAAATTGTCTTACTGTTTTAGCTCCTACCACCTGTGCTGGCAGGATGTTCTATGGCTATATCACCCTCTCTGTGAAGAAGTACTTTCTATAGTTGCTCCTGAACTTACTTCCCACCAGACGCAAGTTGTGCCCCCTTGTCTGAGTTCCCTTGTCTTCTTGGAAGAGGTTCTCCATCTTGTCTATTCCCTTGATGTATTTGAACGTTTCTATCATGTCACCTCTGTTTCTTTTCTGTTCTAGTGAGTATAACTTCAGTTCTTTGAGCCTAGTTTCATATGACTTATGGTGCAGCCCCTGCACCATTTTAGTGGCCCTTCTCTGCACCATCTGTAATGTGTCTTTGTCTTTTTTCAGGTGTGGCCTGCAGAACTGGACACAGAACTCCAGATGCAGCCTCACCAAGGATCTGTACAGTGGCATGACTACCTCTTGCTTTCTACTTGTAATGCCCCTACCTGTACATCCTAGGATACCACTTGCTCCCTGTGCCACTTTTATGCACTGTTTTTTGACTTTTAAGTCATTGGTGATGAGTACACCCAGGTCCCTTTCCATCTTTGTTACCTCCAATTAGTACCCATCCAGTGTGTACTTTACTTCTGGGTTTCGCTTTCCTAGGTGCATAACCTTGCATTTCTTGGTGTTAAACTTCAACTGCCATAGCTGTGACCACTCCTCTAGTTTCCTGAGGTCGGCCACCATGCTTGTAGCCCTCTCCTGTGTGTCCACCCTGTTGCAGAGCTTTGTATCATCTGCAAACAGGCATACCTTTCCCTCCAATTCCTCTGCAATATCACTGATGAATATGTTAAAGAGTATTGGACCCAGCACTGACCCCTGTGGCACGCCACTGGTCACTCCCTTTCCTGTGACATAGCCCCATTTACCAAGACTCTCTGTTTTCTATTCTGTAGCCAGTTCCTTACTCAGTTGACTATCTTGTGCCCTAACCCTGTATGCTCCAGCTTATTTCCCAGCCTCCTGTGGGGAACGGTGTCAAAGGCTTTACTGAAGTCTAGGTACACTATGTCCACCGAGCCGCCCTGCTCCATTGTTTTGGTAACCCAGTCAAAGAAATGTGTCATGTTTGTCTGACATGATCTTCCTGCCGTGAAACCATGTTGCCTGGGGTCTAGTTTTCTATTTTCCCTCAGGTATTCCATTATTCTCTCCATTAGTAGTATTTCCATCATTTTTTCCACTATTGAGGTTAGGCTGACTGGGTGATAGTTCCCAGTATCCTCTTTACTTCCTCTCGTGTGCAGGGGCACCATTATTGCTGTTCTCCAGTCCTGAGGTACTGTGCCGCATTCCAGTGATATACTGAATAATTCTGCTAGTGGTGCTGCAATTTCTTCCCTCAGTTCCTTCAACACCCTCGGGTGAATTCCATCCAGCCCCATCGCTTTATCAACTCTGTTTGTTTAGCTCTTCTAGGACTCTTTCTCTTGTGAAGGGGCTCGGGTCTGCCTCCCTGTTATTGTGTTCTCTCTGCTTTGGTGGAGGACCTTTTCCACTGTCCTTTATTGTGAAAACAGAGCAGAAGAACTTGTTTAACACCTCTGCTTTGTGACTGTCATCATCTGCCATCTGGCCATCTTGTGCTATTAGTCTGACTATTCCCCCCTTACTCCTCCTTTTTTCTCTCATGTACCTATAGAAGGTTTTATCTCCCTTCTTAACTCCCTGCACTATTTTTTTCTCTGTGCTTTGGCTCTTTGAATGGCTCTTCCTGCCTCCTTGACCTTGCTCCTGTAGTTGTCCATGTCGACTTCCTTCCGTGATACATTGAATTGCTTAAATGCCCTCTTCTTATCCCTTATTATTGCTCCTAAGTCTCTAGTGAACCAGAGCAGTTTCCTCCTTCTTTTTGATTTACTGATTTGACGTGTACATTGTTCAGTAACTGTTGCTATGGCCTTCCTAAAATGCTCCCAGTTATATTCCACACACCCCGTACTTCCCCTAGCTAGTAATGATTTGATTCTTGATCTCATCTTTGGATAGTTTGCCGTACGGAAATCCAGGATCTTGATTTTTGTGTGACATATTTCTTCAGCCTTGTTGATTGATAGCCAGACTGATCTGTGGTCACTGGTCCCTAGGTTTATGCCCACCTGAACATTTGAAACCCTTGAGCTGTTTGTGAGCACTAGGTCAAGGGTAGTGTGGTCTCTAGTGGGTGAGTTCACCAGTTGGTTGAATCCTGCCCCTTTCAGTGTGAGCAGGAACGCCCTACTCCTTTCAGAGGGTGCTGTGTATGAGGTCCAATCTACATCGGTCAGATTGAAGTCCCCAACTATTATCAGCTCACCTTTGTTGACCATCATTTAGATGGCTTCTAGGAGTTCCTTGTCAATTTCTAGTTCCTGGGGAGGTCTGTATATAACCCTCACTCTGATGCGGTCCTTGCCCCCAGATCCTAGGGTAACCCACAGGGCCTCTGTGTTCCTGTGTTTTCCCCTGGATCACTGTTGCATTGATCCCCTCCCTTACATACAGAGCCACCCCCCTTCCTTCCCTTGCGGTCCCTCCTGAAGAGCGTGTAACCTGGTATGACTACGAGTACAAGGTCCCTGCCTTGTGAGGTGTAGGCCGTCAAAGGCAAAAAACTCCCTCTCCCAAAAGGTGTGCCAGTCCCCTATATAGTGATGTCCTTTTTCTTTACACCAGATTTTTAGGCAGTTGTTAAGTTTTGTTATGTCTTTCTCTCTGATCTTCTGCCTACTGTCCTCCCTCTCCCAGGACAGAATCTCAGAGAAAGATACATTGGACGAAAGGGAAGCCATCTTGTTGATAAGTTTCATTAGGTTTTGTTTTGTTTCCTCTACTGGCTAGGTCATTGGTTCCTATGTGGAGAATGACCTTAGTGTCGGGTTCCCTATTCCACACAATATTTTCTATGCGGTCTGTGTTCCGTCATGCTGATGTCCCGGAGAGGCACTTAACCTCGATCCTCTCCTTGTCATAATGCAAAAGTTGAGACTTTACCTTCCTAATCATAGACTCTCCAATTACGAGTACTGTTTTTTCAATGTTTTGTTTTGTCTTTTCCTTGGTAGTGCGCACAACCTTGTGTGGTGCAGGTTTCTTGACCTGCTCTATGTCCTCCTTGTTTTCCGGTTGCATTGAAGACAGCATTGCATATTTATTTGATGGGTATGTAGGAGGTATTCCTATGTTTGCTCCGCTATTTGGTTTTATACCACATTTTACAACCCTTTGCCAGCCCCCTGGATGGCATGCCCTTTGTGGTAGGGGTGTCTGCTTGAGGGGGTGGCAGGTTGCTGTTGCGATGTTATTTTTTCTAGAGAACTGAACAAGCTTGTGCCAGATGGGGTGTATCTCAGACCATGCTGCATTTATCTGAGATGTTTGGTTCCTTATTGCAAAGCAGGTAGGACAATGCCCTGCCCTGTGAATATAACAAGCATCATCTGTATCATCATCCCTGCTAACCTGAGGCTGATGACCATCCCAGCATTCAGCTGATCTGGCATAAGGCCTATCCCTGGGCATTTGAGGAGCACTAGGGCCCAGCCAAACTGGGACCAGGGAAATGGGTCCCAAAGGAGGCCCTTGAGGGGTGGCCAGGGCTGGTGCCCTCGAGGCAGGGACCTGGGTCTGCATAAAGGACCACAGTGCTGAAATCAGACCATGATAATCCAAAGGGGTCGGCATCATTCTCACAGGAATTGGGTAAATGGGTACCAGCAATGGTCCCAAAGGGGCGAGGTATGGGTAGCCCGGCATAGGCTCCACTAGTGCAGAGTAGGGGTATACAAGTGCTGAACCCATGAAAGCCACTGTAGAGTACACAGGCTGAGGTCCTGTGGGTGTAGGGTGTGGCAGGACAGGTGTCAGATCCACTGGAGTGGGTGATGGGAGGCTGGGCGATGGGCTCACAGGGCTGGCGTGGGTCCCACAAGCTGCAGCAGAGGACAGACAGGTGCAGACCTAGTGGGCATCAGCTGAGACAATGCCAGAGGAGTGTCCATGGGTGCTGGCTGTGGAGAGACAGGCACTAGAGTGGAGGGTGACCGCCTGGGTGAGGGCTGAGGAGAAACTGGGACTGGGGAGGCACTGGTGTCCTGCAGCATCTGTCCCTGAGAAGGAGAGGCAGAACTGGCAGCAGTCCCAGTAGATGAGAACTGCATCAGTGGCATGGGTAGCTGGGGGGGAAGCAGCTGAGAGACTGGAGTGAGCCACACCCGCACCAGACGAAGAGGCTCTGCCGAGTCGCCTGACTGTAAGCCCACAGAGAACAAGGGCTGGAACAGCAGGGGCTGGGGGGCAGGATACACAGTATCCTGTTCTGCAGAGCCACAACCCATGAGGAAGACCCAAGCAGGTGGCAGGGCCATCAGTAGCTTTGTGGCAGTTAGGGCGTCTGGGGCCATGGAGGTTGACCCCCCCCAGAGAGGAAGACCATTTTGTGGTTGAAGACTGATTGTGTGGGGACTGCGAGTGGGAGGCAGACTGGGGTCAGTCCCGGTCCTTGTCCCTATGCTTATGTTTCCTGGTAGATTTGTCCCAGGGCTTTGACGAAGACAACCCCAAGGACTGGTCTGAAGAAATGGAGGAGCTCCTGGCCTGCATCTCCCATTCCATTGAGGTGACCTTCTGCTTAAGGAGGTGATTCTTCAGGACCTTCTGGTGATGTCTTCTGGTGGCTGGGTTGAACTTCTGGCAGGCATTGCACACTTGGATGTCGTGGTCTGGGCCTAGGCACAAGCCTCAGGCAGAATGGTTGTCTTTGTCCAGGATCTGTTTGCTGCAGGTGCACTTAGTGGAGCGGTTGGAAGAAGAGGAAGGTTTTGAAGACATAAACTGTCAGGTGAGAACACTGAAATTTTCATGTTAAACTACAGTAAAATTGAAAAATAATGAAGTGCAGTAAAATGCGGGAAAATGGCGGTCAACTGTAGCCGTGGCAGTATCAGTGGTCTGATGTGCATTGGCCAACAGCAGAAAAGAACTGAGGAGGGTGTGGGGGGCACCCACGATTATAGGATTGGCTGATGTCAGGCGCTGACGTTGGAGGTGGGTGGCCCCTCTGGTAGACTGCTAGCTAGAAGGTTTCCATGTGGTCCTAGTGCCTGGTGGCTAAGTCCTACTGGTGATGACCTGCTGCAAGAGATACCTTTGAAGTAAGATATATTAATCCATTCCAGAGTTATTAGGATTTAAAATTTTTGTTCTGAGCATGCTCATTACACTCTTTTGGATTGCTATTTCATACAAAAAAATAATTTGGCTATACAAAAAAGGATTCTGTTTTGTATGGGGGGTAATCCTGTTTTGCTAGAAACAATTATTTTTTCATATGACCACCATCTTGTTTCTGTTTTTTGTTTTTGTTTTGTTTTTTAAAACATTTTTTTGAAACCCATAAAAATCATATCATGGAAAAACACCAACACATGTATCTTGCTAATCAGGACCCCATTAGCTGTATTCTGCAGGTGTTTTTTGGAAAATGACCCAGAAATGTGTTTTTAACATATTTGTAAAATTTTTTTTGTGAGATGATTTTCTTTCTTTCATATGGCCATACAAAACTGGAATAGGGACACACGAAAAAAGATTACCTTCATACAAAGAAAGAATTTAGGCTTAGTTTTTTTTTCACCTTCTTTTTTTTTGTATGAAGGAATCTTTTTTCATGAGAATGACACAATCTTATGAAATAGGATTCCTTCATATGATAAAAGAATTTGGACTTATTTTTTTCTACATTTCAACTTTAGCAAGCCATAACTCAATATTTGCGGTTAAAGGGCAATCTATATATCAAAAGAAAGGTCTTAATGCATACTACAACAGTAACACATAATACCCTACAACAGAATTCGTGCACCATATAAAAAACATAAAAAACTAAAAATTACAATTACTATAGGATGACATTGCAATTTTAACAAGCTGTAAGTCTGTCAATCTTTGGAGTTAAGGGAAACTCTATGTATGAAAAAAGGGATTTGATGAGTACTACAACCGTAACACATAACACCCCCAAAATATTTAGATGTCATTTAAAAAAAATAAAAAATAAAAAATGTAAATTCCCATAGGATAACATTGCAACTTTAACAAACCATAACTCTGTCACTCTGTGAAATTAAAGGAGAATCTACGTATCAAAAAAAGTCTCAATGAATACTACAGCACTAACACATAATCCTTCCCCCCCAAAAAAAAATTTAGGGGCCATATAAAAAAAATAAAGATAAAAAATGAAAATTCCTGTAGGATAACATTGCAACTTCAACTTCTGGTCAAGTCACGGAGCCATTAAGAGCCTAAGGTTCCAGCTCCAGTCCTCTGGAGCAAGTTTTAAACCTCCAAATTGCCAAATATGTCAGGAGGAGGACGCAACATGGATTGAGGCAGCAGAAATAAATTCAAAAACACACTTCAGATTCCAGATTCCAACAGATCAGCTTTGGATCCTTGAGGCCACAGCAGGAGCCCATCTCTAAGTAGTGCAAGAGGCACAGATTATGACACAGAGGGAGAAGCTGATCACCTCTCGCGCTCTAGATTTGAAACATTACAGAAATGAATTAGGAGTTCTGGTGCAGAGAATAAAAAAGAATTAAACTTAACTCAGCAATTTACGAAGCTAGAATGCTGACTTGATTGGGCTGAGAAGAAGATCTCTGCTACTGAGGACACCAACACTAAGTTGGGGTGTGCAGTAGAAGCCCTATTTCAACACTCTGTCTCCCTGCATGCTAAAGGCCTGGATCTTGAGGGATGATCCAGGTGCAAGAATTTGCATCTCTGTGGCTTAGTTGAGGTGGCTGAAACTGTCCTAATGACAGCTTTTATTGAAAACCTTCTCCGTGATGGCCTGGATTTACCCCCTGACTATGTCCTCTTGGTGGAGAGGGCCCATCGCTCGCTGATTCCAAAGCCTCTTGAACCATCAGCCCTCCCCATTCCATAGTGCTTAAACTAAGCAGTTTTAAAACTAAAGAAGATCTTCTGTGGCGGGTATGGGTCAAAAAGGACTTAACATACCTCAGCTCAAAGCTCATCCTAGACCACAATTATCCCCCTGAGGTTCAGAAGGCTCATCAACAGTATACTCCATTTCTCAGGCTATTGAAGGAAAAGGGAATCTGATTTCAAACTCTTTTCCTGGCCAAACTGAAAATCTTCTGGGACGATGGTCCCCAACTGTACACCTCAGCTGATAAAGCATTAGAGGCTCTCCATCTAAAGGGTATCAGTATCAATACATTTTATTGTTTGACGGTTTAGTCATAACAAAAATTTAAAAAACACAGCATAGATACAATACCAAATAGAACTCATTCACATAAAACCACAGGTAACAAAGTTTACGCCTATCTTTAATAGAGAGAACCTCATTGTAAAATGTAAAATCAAAAAATGCACATGTTCATAAATTATCTACATGCAATTATTTTAGCACAATGTGGAATTCTTGTACAATTTTTTAAATATCCAGTTTACATAATTTGCCATATCTCTAGCAATAAACTCAAGTGGTGGATTCTCAATACTTCATTCGCTGTAAGTGTGTTTGTCAGAAAATAAGGGGATATAGTCTTGTCTGGCAATTCACCATATTTTGGACAATGTAATATAATGTGCTCTAATGCTTCCAAATGTTTTAAGCTGCAGTTTCAATTTGTATCTTGTATTTCATTCTTATCTTTAGCTTACAAATATTGTTTAAATTTTGAGGGATATAATTCTAATCTGAATTTTGTAAAAAGAAATCTCAGATTTTTATCCATCAGAAAGAATAGATAAGGTTCCAAAATATGGTTAATTTTATTTTGGGCATACCAATGATAGGCATTCAAGGACCTTATTCTATATCCTCTTCAAATTAGATTTTATAAAGTCTATTTTTGATTAGAAGAATAAATTTAGATGATATTAGTATGCCTCTTTGCTGATCAGTCCACAAATGGTGGAGCCCTATTTTGTTTAATATGGAAACTACTTGCATTAACCATGGGGAAGAGGAACCCTGCCCTATCAATTTTGCTTTTTTGCTTAGGCATTTATATGCTAATCTATTTAAATCCAAATCTGAACATCTAAACCAATACCTTAATTTTGTTAAAAGTGCCACATATTTAATTTGAATTCTTCCCAGTTCTGCCCTTGCCACCGCTGCTGGGGTGGACCTTAATAAGCCCAGTATTATTTTATACAATTAATCAAATGCTTTTTCTAATGTTATGACATGTTTGCCAAGCCAGATTTCAACCGTGAATAAAGCTATCAGGTTCATTTTCATTTCTGCAGCTCGAGTTTATGAAATTTGGTGTTAAGGGATCCAGATAAAAGATAGACAGCAGGTATGAGTACATTCAGGAGATACCATGAGGCATATTGACCAGTTCTGAGATTCAAGAAAGGATGGGGTGTACAACCATGGGTTTAGGCCTTGTTCTAAAGGTTGAACTATTAGGTGTCTGAGTTGAAAGACTTTGAAGATATAGGATTGACTGATATGAAACTTCATAAGGATGTCAGGAGAGGAAATAAGGGAGACCTGATCATATAAATCAGTAACCTTGGCATCCTGTAGCTGGGGTAGCCATCCTAGGGAAAGGGTCTTGCCTCCAATCTTGGTGACAGGATTAGAAATTATTGGCTAGAATGGGTCCCTAGAGAGTGGAATCTTCAAAGAGGAGCAGAACTGAGAGAAGACTCTAATAGAGGTTCCAATTGCTGATACTTTGATGGGTGCCAGCAGGGTTTTCCATGGCAAGCATAGTATGTTAAAAGGAAGAAGATAATGTTGTTGCATAATTTGATTCTCTGTTTATAACCAGAGGGGGATATAATCCCCATTGGGTTTAGAGAGCCATGACTAAATTTAGAAAAATGGCTGGCCCAATAATAAAGGACATTTGGGAGACAGAGCTTTCCAAACTCCTTAGAAAGGCTCAACTTGAGAAAGGAGCATCTGGGGAATTTTTGTAGCCAGTTGAAGTTAGATATAATAGAGGGAATGTGTTGGAAAAAGGAAAGGGGGAGCCATAGATTCAGCATGTTCAGGGGATAAAAAAAAGCCTGGGAAGAATGTTCATTTTAATAATACTGATTTGACCCTATCGGGAAAGTGGAAGGGACTCACATCTCAGAAGGTCCTGTTGAATACAGCTCACCAGATCATCCAGATTTAGTTTCCTGACAAGGGAAGGTTCTGTGGATAGGGAAATGCCTAAGTATCTGATAGAATTAGCAGACCATTTCATACCAAACTGCATGAACTCCATTTTGTAAGTAAGGTGGATGAGGGGAAAATTCCTGTCTTACTAAGGTTTAACTCATAATTGGAGAGAAGGTTAAACTGAGAGATTACATTCAAGGCACAGGCTAATGAGAGTGAGGGATGGTCTAAATGCAACAGGATGTCATCTGCATATACAGATAGAGTGAACTTGACACCCCCCTATCGGGATTCCATGTAGCTGAGGAGTTGACTTGAGATATCTAAGAATAGGCTGTAGATATAGGTTAAAAAGGAAAGGTGATAGAGGGCAACCCTGTCTCCTACCTGTAAAGAGGGGAAAGCAAGAGGAGAAAACTCTGTTGCAGTATATCCTGGCTGAGTGGGATGAGTAAATCACTTTGACCCAGCTGAGGAACTTAGCAGGGAAGCCCATTTTCTGCAGGGATGACCATAAAAAGCCCCAGTCCACCCTGTTGAAAGCCTTCTCAGCATCAAGGGATATTAGGGCCATGGGGAATTGAGAGTATTGAGCTACTTGAAAAATGTCCTATAATTTGCATAGGTGATCTGCTGAGGACCTACCTGGAACAAATCCCACTTGTTCTGGGCTCAATAAATGGGCCCAGACTTTCCTTATTCTACCAGCGAGAATTTTTGTATTTTGATGTCATTGTTCAGAAGAGAAATAGGTCAGTAGCTAGAAGGATGGGAGGGATCTTTGTTTGGCTTAAGGAGAAGAATAGTGATGGCTTCCAGAAGAGAAGGATATAGAAAGTCAGACTCCAGAATATAGGTGTAGTGGTGGTGCAGGACAGGGGTAAATTCTTTAGAAAAAGATTTATAGAAATTAGAAGGGAAACCATCAGGTCCTGGTGCTTTGTCCAAAGCTAGACCTTTAATAGCTTCTTCTATTTCTACAAGAGAAATTGGAGACGATGAAAGTAGTTGGTGCTGGTTTAAGAGAGATGGCAGGAAAAGAGCATCCAGATAGGCGTCTGTCTCTCCAGGAGTTGGTGGTAAGGGGATTTTACCATATAACTGACGGTAATAAGCCTCAAAAACAGAGGCGCCTTCCCTAGGAAGAGTTTTATTTGAGCCATCCAGAGCCGTGGCAGAGGGAATTAATCTGGAGCTTTCCAATTTCCTTAGGCGGAGGGCCAAAAGCCTCCCAGCCTTTTCACCCTGATCTATATAGGTGGACCTAGTCTTTAGGATGGTGTATTCAGCTTTCTCCCACATGAGATCAGTGTATTTATTCCTTAGAGAAAGTAGAGTTACTAGAGAGTCAGATGGAGAGGTGAAAGAGATGGATGATTATAAGGACCTTATTTGAGCTAGGAAGGACAAGGCCTGGGATTCTCGCAGCTTTTTCCTGGTAGAGGCTAGCTTAATGAACTTGCCCCATAAGAAGCACTTAAAGTGCACACCATTCATGATCAACTCTGGGCACAGAGTCTCTGTTGAGATCGGTGAAGATCTGAATGAGAGATTGTATTCTAGAAGTGATGGACTTATCTTTCAGAACCTGGGTGTTCAGCTTCTAGGTGGTATCCTTGTGTATGTCTGGCTCAGGAGATAGGATTATCCAGGCTACCGAGTGGTTGGAAATGACAATCAATTCAATGCCTGTATTGCAAAGACCGGAGAGAAGGGGAAGACAAATCAATATGTAGTTTAGGCGGGACGAGGATTGATGAATAGCTGAGTAAAAGGTGAAAAGGTGATGAGAGGGATTAAGGATTCGCCATGGGTCACATAGGCCTAGCATATCCATGAGATCACCCAGAGCTCTTTAGGATGATGAGGGAGGTTTGAGCGGTATGTATGTTCTGTCCAGGTCTTGCGTAGGTGGCACATTCCAATCCCCTCCCAAGATTAATTGGTTAGGTAGAAGGGTGGCCAACTTATTTGCAAGATCCATAAAAAAGTGGACATCACCTCCTACAGGTCCATATATACTGCCCAGCACCACCTCCTTATGATCTAGGAGCCCTTTGACCAGAATGTATCCACCATTCGGATCCACTATGGAAATATCCGCCTGGAAAGAGACATTCCCCATAATTAAGATAGTTACCCCTGGCTCGAGGATGAGTCCCCGGCCACAAAAACCTGACTCACACCTTGCCGGCACAGCCAGTTGGTCCCTTGGGTCAGGAGGTGAGTCTCCTGTAATAAAATGATATGTATCTTTAAGAGGGCACAGTGCTTCAAGGTCTGGTATCTTTTAGTGGGGTCTCTCATTCCTCTGACATTCCAAGTTAGAATTTTCATTACATTACTCATCATGTTTTATAATCATCAAGACTAACAAGTACCATAAAGTAACAAGCAATAACCCATGTAAGGCACACTTCACCCCCCCACACCAAGCCAAACCCCCCAAAAGGCATAGTCAGGCTACAAAACAAAAGAGTCCTAGTGACACAATAATAACAATTGCACAAAACTAATGAACAATTAGTCCAAGTCCAGTTATCAATGTCAGATTCTGTAACAAACTGAACCCACTCTCCCCACCCCCCCACCAAACCTCCCAACAAATCCAAGGTTGTTATAAACAGAGAAGACAGCGCTACCAAACCAATTCTTAAGCACCCCTATTAAGAGGTATGCAGTCCAGTCTAGAAAGCTGATAATAAACTCTCCCCAGGGCCCTCCCCAGACACTCCCAACAATCCTGATATTGATTAGATACATACATGTTGGTAACCTGTCCTCAAAATACCAGAGCATCCCCCGCCCCTCAATCGCATGCCGCCCCGAGCGTGATTGAGCAATGAAAAAGATAACCCTCCTGAGACCCTTAATATACCCCAAACAGGAAAACTGTGTACAAAATCCTCCCCATTAACCAGTGATCTGAGCAACATACTATGAACAACATGCAGGAGAGGATTAAACCCCTTGTGCCTGGTTCTACTCACCATTGAGGAGTAACAGAGAAAAGACAGGCTGAGATGGTCAATAACTCAAGCGAGCAGAAGCAGGCACAAACTCTGGTTATACCGGTGCATGATGTTTCGCAGATTCACCAGCAAGCCCACCCAGGGCCCTCCCCTGCCCCCACATAGCAAACTCCAATCATTTGAACATTTAGAAAAACCAGCCAAGAACATCCAATTTTGTAGGTTGCCTACCTCCCCTTCCAGCAGCAGAATACTGGGAGCATAAATCCCTGGGGGAGTCCCGAGCTCTTGTCACCCCTACGCCGATGCAGGCTGCCATTCTCTAACCCACATGACCAGTGTGAGAGGATGGACCCAACCAAGTCAGGATAAGGGCAGGAGTGCAGAAAGGTCAGGGCCAGGGACAATGAATTCATGCACTGTAGTCACAGGGGACACACAGTAATGTGTTTCCGCTAACTAGAGTCCCTGCCCTTCCCAACCAGGATATGCATGGCAAGCCCTGTAATTAAAGTGATGGGGCTGCGTGGAAAAGAATGAAGGCCCCCTTTAAACACTATCCCCTTAATGGTGTGGTCCGACCGAGGGGAACCAAAATAGAGCTGGACCGGTACACACAAGTCAGTTCTCTCGGAAACAACCACCCTGCTCAGCATTCCGGTTCAATGGGGACCAATCAGCCTTGAAACAGACAGAGGCACCTCCTAGGGAAATTGCTGGGATCCTAGCTCAGAGGCCTAAATATGGAATGCCGGTGGAAATGCTGTGGCCTATCTATGCCTTCAGGCCCTGACTCCCACCCCCCTTCAGGGTCCTCAGGATAAAAGTAAAAAACAAGGCAATTCCGGCTCTGCACTAAAACTCAACAAAAACACAGGTAAATGCTTAAAGCAACACATTGAACAGATTAATAAGTACAAGTTCAGGTGGTGGTGAACAGATCAGGTAGATGCTGAGTCAGGTCCTTCCTCGCGGCTTCGGGGTTATCGTAGGAAAGCCAGGCACCATTAATGTAGACTTGTAAGTGTGCTGGATAGGACACCCTGAATTTTATCCTGGCAGCGATTATTTTGGAGATAATCGGATGAAAGGCAGTATGTTTCTGCTTAGTCTCTAGTGGTAAGTCCTGGGTGAGCCGCAGAGGTTTGCCCTCCCATAAGATGGCCTGAAGATCACAAGTCTTGGAGAGCACATGCTGTTTTTCAAGGTAACCCAAACATTTTAAAATGATGTGTCTTGGGGGGCCTCTTTAAGGGGGTCACAGTCTCAGCGACCTGTGTGCTCTCTCAATCTGATAGCCTGGGTTGAAGGGAGAGGGCCCCACAACTTTATCCAGCAGCTTTTGGATGAAAGAGATAACGTTGGAGCCTTCATCAGATTCTGGTAAGCCGAAGATGAGCATATTATTCCTCCAACTTCTTCCCTCGAGATCCTCAGTCTTGGCCTGAAGCCTGGTCACTTGTTGCTGTTTCTTGACTAATTTGGGCTCAGTCTGGTCTTTCTATGCCTCCAGTGAGATGGTTCTAGCATCCACATCACCGATTTTGTGCCCCATGTCCCCCATGTCAGCTCGCAGGGACTTGGGCTCAGAAGAGATATCTGCCAGAGCTTCCCTGAAGGGAAGCAATTCCTGGAGAAAGCGATCTTTAGTGAGGGGACCAGCAGAGGAGGACTGAGTGGGTGAAAGAGCAGACTGAGTTCCCTGAGCCTTGGCTTTCTTCGGAGCTTTCTGAGGAGAGGTAGGTGGTGTGTGGTGCGGCGGGGCCTGCCTCATGTCGACCTCCTTCGCGGCTCTAATCTTGTCAATAGTGATGAAAAAAGACAACAGGTAGAAGCAGCAGGTAGGCAGGTATCCGATGCAGTTTGTTGGAGTTAAGATTTATGAATTTTAGCTGAAGACTAGGCAGGATGCAGAGGAGGAGGGAGAGAGAGCTCCACTAGAAGGCTGCTACCAGTCTGCAGGTATCACGTGACCGATTTGTAGATTTTTGAGTTTCTGCCATAATTTGTTTCTGTTGACTTTGTCAAATGCACCTTGAAAGTCCACCAAAGTGATGTATATTGGTAAATGTTTCTTGATATAATATTTTTCTATGATATGTGACAATACAAAACATTGATCTACTGTTGAATATTTTTGTCTGAAACTTGCTTGAAAGTCATTAATTATATTTTTTCTTGTAGCCACTTGTTTATTCTGGCCAATAATAGTCTTGTAAATATTTTATTTAGGCTATCCAGGAGGCTAATGGGTCTATAATTTTCTGTCATTTTTGGATTTCCTTTCTTTCGAAGTGGTATAATTATGTTTTCTTTCCATGATTGAGGGATCACGTTCCCATCTATTATGTTATCAAATAACATTGCCAGAAGACCGCACCACCACTTCTGCTCCACCTTGTATAGAAACTGTGGGACATGATCAGGACCTGGCTCTTTATTGGGTTTAGTTACCAGTATAGCTAGGGAGACTTCCCATGGAGTAATATTTAATGATATGTGAGCATCCTTTAATTGTGACAGGATGTTATTTTGAATGTTAGAATCAGTTTCTCGATAAAATAATTTTTCATAGTAAATGATCCAGTTTGCAGCTGGAATATATGCTGAAATATTTGGAGCAAAATTCCCTGTCCCTCTTGTGACTTTGAGCCAAAAATTTTTGAGGTTGCCACTTTCTGTTGTCTCTAACACGGATTTCCATTTTTCCTGGGTATACGTATTGTGTTTGTTGTTAAAAGAGTTTTATTTTATTTTCTCTGTTTGTTCAGATGTTGAATATTTTCTATAGTTCTATTTGTTTGTACTATTTTAATTATCTTGTTCAGATTGTCCTTAAGATTCTGACATTCTTTGTAATTCCAAGGTCTTTGTTGCCTTGGTCTATTAACTTTATAGAGTATAGGCATAATCTTGTTTGTTGTTGCTTGGACTGAGTTATAAATTTCTGTTGCCGTACTTTCCTCTATAATATTTTCTGTTATGGTTTTTATCTCTGCTGACTTTAACATTGTGCTAATGTCCACTTGTATATCCCAGGAATATTGTACTCTTTTGTGATTTCTAATCTGAATTTCTGGAGGCATCTCTATCTGTGTCCCTGTATTTCCTTTTGGTAACTCTATGGACACTTTTAAAGGGTAATGATCACTTTCAGGATATAATATGACTTCAAGCTTCACAATATTATGAATTTGCCAGGGAAACATACAAAAGTAGTCAATTACACTTGCCTTCCTCCCACTTAAGAAAGTAAAATATGTGGTGTTCTCCCCCAATATGCTGCCATTCAGGGTAATTAGGCCATATTTTTCTAGAATATGATATAAAACTTTCCCATAAGCATTAGTTGTTCTATCCTGAGTATAATTCTAGACAATTGAGGTACCCCTCAGCAATCCAACTGTAAGCGGTCCCAATCTGGCATTAAAGTCTCCCATCAACATTAAGTTTGCATTGGGGTATTTATTTATTACTGAGTCCAAAGGTGAATCCAAATTTGTCCAAAAAGTATTCGAAGATAATTTTGTATTTGTTGGGGGTGAATATACATTCATTATTATGAACAGCTCATTATCTAATTCAACTATAACAGTTACTATGTTAGAAGAGATAAGTTCTATTGTTTTAATTCTGATTCTGTCTGTAATGTTAATGAATGTTACTATGCCGACTGAAGGTCGGCTTTGTTTAAAGATCTTTTGGGCCTTTGCCTCAAAAGAAGCATATCCCCTGAGACACAGATCTTCAAGAGCCCATGTTTCCTGCAGGCAAACAATTAGATTTGCTGAGAGGAACCTTTCCAATTTTGCGTCCATCAGCTTTTTTGAGAAACCAGAAATATTCCAAGGCATTATATAATTCTCCTGTACATTGTTTTTTTCAATAGGCATCTCACTCAATGTAGTATCTCTATCCTGATGTCATTGTTGTTCCTCCTGTGTAAGTATATGAAATCTATTTTGAGTGGGAACATTATACTCCTGCATCTGCCTTGGAATTTGTTCACTAGACTTTCCTTTTGTGATCCACTCTGGGACTAGTTTTGTTCCCTTTTTAGCTTGTTCGTAATCGTCTGGTGAGCATAATAAAATGCCCATGTCATCTAATCCTGTGGCTGATCTCAGTATTAATTTAAATAGAATTTAATCTCTTACAACAAATGTTATCTCTCTCTGGTTTGTAAATCCTTCCTCCCTGGAGGCCCATAACACTCACCTTTTTCCCAATTTAACCCCCATAACTTCTGTCAAAATATAACAAACTGTTCTCATCAGTGATCTTTCTGTTTCTGATGGGGTTGCTCAACCCCATATATTGATAAAATATAGTGTTTTTCCATGTCGATAAATGATTTTATATGGCATTTTTGCATGACTAGGATCAGATCTTGTTCTAACATAAAAATGCCATGAATTAAGTTTATGAGGTCTTTATTTAAAAGTTGCTCCATATTTATGACAATTTTGAATTCTATTCTATCCTTCCCAAGTTTTGTTTTTTTGCTGCTAAATCCAATTCACTATCTGTTTATCAGAAAGAAGAATTAAAAACTGAGAATTGCCCTCATTGTCGGTACTTGTGACATGGACAATATTGTTCATCCCTTGTGAGATTTCAAGTGCCACTTCTAAGATTTGGATGGCTGTATCTAGCATGGCCTCCCTAAATGGTTTTCTCTTCTGTCACCGGAAATGGATCGCATTTCAAACAGACGCTCTTTCCATCCAGACTGGGTTCTTGTTACACGGAGGACAAAGGGTACTTCCTCTCTTCAACTTGCCAAGGAGGCTCTGCAACAGTTGGGCGCAGTGCTCCAACAAACTAAAGGCATTTCAAATGCGCTGGCTTCATCTTCAGTGCACTGAACATGTCTATGGATCCTGGTGGATTTCTGCAATTTTTCTTCCCTAAGAGTAACGCCTTGATGTGGTCGGAATCTGGGCTTTTCTAAACAAAGTAAGCAGTTCACTTTCTTATTTACGTATCTGGCAATGGTCCCTAAATAAATTTACTTCAGTTTATTCTTCAGCCTCAAATGGATTTATTTCCACGGAACTCAAGATAACTAAAAGACAGATGCCCAAGAGACTTTGGTACTGCACCTTGCTCTACAATCTGGGCAGCATTTTTCTTTAAGTTTTTGCAGACTGAAGTGTCCGATGTTACATCACTGCTCAGCTGGTCCTGCGGTTTTCTTAAGCAGTTTGGCTTCAATTTAGTTAAACAAAATTCCTTGAGTCCATAACTATGAGTCCGGATTGGGCTTTATTCACACTATCTGACTCAGGGTGATTTCCATTATTGTTTCATTGGACACAAGCTGATATACAAAAAGACCCAACATTTTATACATAATTTAAGACATGGTCTTGCTTTTATTGGCTCTAATTGCTAATGGCTGGACTTTGAATCTTTTTATTTTTAATTTTTATGCAAGACACAGGCCATGTAGTCAGCTTTGGAAACTTCTGATTAGACTGCAGTCTCTTGCTTTAGCTTTAATACCTGGGCTGAATATATATGTATTTTATTTCTGCTTTATTATTGTATATAAGATGGTATACTACTGTTGGGTTCATATTTACGGGCTCATAAATGGATAACGGGACCTTTGACCTGATTGGAGGTTATTCTTATTACTATGAGTATTATTATGTTTACTGAAGGAGGCTGCATTGTTATTTTGTCACTCATATTATTTTACCCCTTGGGGAGACTCAGGCTGATTTTAAATGGGTCTCTTGGGTTCTTGGTGACAGCTTTTTTAAGGACTTGGTCCTTCTATAGTGAGTTACCTCGTTCAGGGGTGACTTAGGGAGGGGGCCTCACACATTTGAAGCGAAACTATTTCTCTCATCCCTAACCCATCAGACATTTAACACCTAGGTGGAAGGGAATAGAAGTTCTCTACATAGGACTTCCCACCTTGAGATTGCCAGTTATATGTTTTGTAGTTTTATCACCCTGTTGGCATTTATTGGTTTACAGTTCATAGATCTAATTCTTTCAAGAAAAGTGAATAATTTGGGGTAAATTCATTTCCTAATTCGGTCAGTTCATCAGAAGCTGGAAAAGGATCAGATATAACAATCAAGATGATTTTCTATTGTGATGGATAAATCTACGGTGATCTGTTCCAATAATGTTAATGTTTTGACAAACTCAGTCAAACGCAGTAAAATTTTAAGTTTCCTGAGAAATCATGCAGATTTTTTATTTCTCCAGGAGATGCATCTTTCTCCTCAGGAACATAATAAACTTGGTAGGTTTGGGTTCTGTGCTACCGCCTTTGCTTCTTACAAAAAGGGTCAACATAGGGGGGTTACCATACTGGTACCCACATGAGTTACTTTTGAGCAGCTTGATGGCTTAGCAGATAAGGAGGGGAGATTTGTTTTTATGAAAGGCTGATTTCAGAGCAGGGTAATTACACTTGCTTCTGTTTACATCCCTCCAGGGTCAGACTTTCAGACTTATCATCACTTCTTTCTCAGTCTACAAGAGAGGGCAGACAGAGACGTCATTTGTGATGGGGATTTCAATGTAATTCTTAGCTCGCAACTGGATTCTATTTCAGGTATACCTAGGTGGGAGCACAGAAACATAGACTTTGATGGCAGATAAGGACTGCTTGGCCCACCTAGTCTGTTCATTTCCCTACCTATTGGATCAGCTGCAGATCCTAGTTAACCAACAGCCTACTTCTTCCTACCCCCCACCAGAATTGCCTTATGTCTGTCCCATGTATTCTTGAATTCCCCCACTCTTTTTGACCACATGACCTCCTCAAGAAGGTCATTCCATTCATCCACTTCCCTCTCTGTGAAAAAATACTTCCTCTCATTGCCCCTGAGCCGTCCCCCCTCTATCTTCAAATAGTGTCCCCTTGTTCTTGCACATCTCATTTTCTGAAAGATGTTACCCTCTTGGACTTTCCTGATTCCCGAAAGTTTCTATCATGTCTCCACCCTCCCTGCTTTTCTCAAGGGTATACATATTAAGCTCCTTTAGTCTCTCTTCATATGGCTTCGGTTGCAGATCCTGCAACATTTTAGTTGTCCTCCTCTGGACTGCCTCCATCCTGCCTATGTCTTTGCAAAGATAGGGTCTCCAGAACTGCACACAGTACTCCAGATGGGGTCTTACCAACTGTCTGTACAGAAGGATAACAACTTTTGGTTTTCTACTGGTGATGCCTCTCCTTATACATCCACGTATCCCCCAGCCATCCTTACTGCCTTCTCACATTGCTTGCTTACCTTTAGGTAATCTGATATGACTACCCTCAGGTCCCTTTCCATTTTTGTTGTTGTTAATACCTCCTCCCCATTGTGTACTCTTCCCCTGTTTTTTTGTTTCCCAGGTACATTACTTTGCACTTCTTTGCACTAAGTCTAAGCTGCCTTACTTTTGACCATTCCTCTCATCCTTTACACACACACACACACACACACGTGTATCAACCCTGTTACAGATCTTTGCGTCATCTGCAAAGAGACATACTTTTCCTTCCAGTCCCTCTGCAATGTCACTTACAAAGACATTAAAAAGGACCAGACCCAGTACTGAACCCTGCAGTACCCTGCTAGTACCCACCCTTTCTTTGGGATGGACTCCGTTTACTATTACCCTCTGTGTCCAGTTGTCCAGCCAATTTTTCACCTGGGCTGCCACCCTGGGACCCACTCCCAGGCTGGCTAATTTGTTTATTAATCTTTTGTGTGGGACTGTGTCAAATGCCTTGCAAAAGTCTAGGTAGGCCATGTCCACAGCCCTCCCTGGTCTACTACTTTGGTCACCCAGTCAAAGAAATCTATTAGACTCGTCTGACATGACCTTCCCACTGCAAATCCATGCTGCCTTGTGTCCTGTGCCCTGCTGACCTCTAGGTACTCAACATTTCTTTCTTTCAGAACTGATTCCATCATTTTCCCTACCACTGAGGTCAAGCTAACAGGTCTGTAGTTTCCTGCCTCTGCTTTGCTCCCACTTTTATGAAGGGGAATCACATCCACCCTCCCCCAGTCCTTAGGTACCACACCATCCTCCCATGATTTGTTATAAAGGGTAGTCAGTGGTGTCACTAGTTCTCCCTTTAGTTCTTTTAGAATTTTGGGGTGAATTCCATCAGGCCCCATTGCTTTGTCCACCTTCAGTTTTAAGAGTTCTTCCAGAACTTGATAATCAAGTTCTGAACTTCCAAGGCACTTGCCAAGTTGCTGAGGGAGATGGGATATTCTGACGTCTGGTGCCATTTCCATGGTAAACAAAAGAACTATACTTATTATTCTCCACCACACAAGATATACTCGAGAATTGATTACTTATTCCAAAGGAGATTCTGAGCTACTTCCAGGACTGCTGGATAGGAGACATGGTCTTATCTAATCATGCCCCTCTCTTTTCAAAGATGAAACTAAGGCTGGCCCATTGATGCAGTGGTTGGATTTCTGCCTGTGACGCCAGCGACCTGGGTTCGGGAATGGACTTGGGTCGCTGGAGGGCCAGCCTGGAGGGGGGAAGGAAAGGAGCATCTGATAATGGCTTGCCTTCTGCAGGGGGAGGGTGGGGAGGCAGTCCAGCACATGCTGGCCCCTGGCGGAGGCTGGGGGCACAGCAAGGGAGTTGGACCTCAGTGCACTACAGGGAGTGATGGACATCGGCGTACGCCATGACGTCTGTGGCACGTCACTCTCCAGGGGAGAAAACAGGAAAATGGCACCCTGGCCAATTGGGTAACGGCCTCCCGGACCCTCACCACTGGGCTCCCGGACCTCCATTCACTGCCCCAGCAGCACCCAGGTATCATTAGGTATGGCCGTCAAGGCTCATCCCCTATGAAGGTAAGGGACCCACCTAGTGAAGGGATACATCGGGGTCACCTGGGATGGCTGCGATGTGGGGCGGTGGAGTCAGGAGTAGTGGGGAAGTCCTTGGGAGCCTGAATGAGTGACCAGCCAGGGTGCAGGGTGGGAGTAAAAAAAAAAAAGATGAAACTAGGGGTTTCAAAAAGAACACCTTCTGGCATCTGAATAACTCATCATTGCAGGATGCCAATGTGAAACAGTTAATCCAGGAGATGTTTGATCAGGCCCTTTTAGATAATGATTCCCCTGATACTTCCCCAACCCTACTTTGGGAGACTGTCAAAGCCATATTGAGATGGAAATATATTTCTCTTTCTCCCCACAGGAAAAAGCAATGAGAAGCTAGGAGGGAGGAGATAAATCAACAGATTACACATCTAGAGTCTCAGCGGCAGGTTCGCTTTGATAAAAGCTGAGCAAAATGTTATCTGCCCTTAAAAAAGAATTGGGTAATATACTTGATTATCAACTTGAACAAAAACTCCTTTTCCTAAAACAAAAGTATTACGGGAGAGGGTCCTAGGTCCCTGAGACTATTAGCTGGTAGACTGTGGATACAGAGGGCAAGGGCCACCGTATTGGCTCTGAAACATCCACACACGCAGCAAACTCTGTGTTTAGTCTCTGAGATTGTAGAAGCTTTTAAGCTGTTTTATACAGAACTTTATATTCCTGGCCCTTATCAGGAGCAGGCTACTGTGGCTCAGTATTTAAATGGCTTATCCCTTCCAACTCTCATAAAACAGAAGGGTGCAACCTTGATGTCCCCTGTTACCTCGGCTGAGTTATTAACAGAGATAGCTAATCTTAAATTCGGGAAATGCCCAGGCATGGATGGCCTGCCTGGGGAATTCTATAGACATCATAAGAATATGCTTTTATCTTTGCTGCTCAGGGTTTACCGGGAGGCTACATCTAAGGAGGTTTTCATTCCAATTTTTTGGTCCCAAGTAGTTATATCCATGCTGCCCAAACCTGAAAAGGACCCCTCTGTTTGTTCTTCTTACAGGCCTATCTCTATTCTCAATACTGATTACAAGCTACTTACATCCATAATTACTCAGAGGTTACAGCAGGTGATCCCAGAACTGATATATTTGGATCAGACTGGGTTCATTCCTGGCCATCAGTCGCAGGACAATCTCAGATGTACGGTCCATATTATACATTTTCTTCACGCTTCCAAACAACCAGCTCTTCTACTCAGTTTAGATGCAGAGAAGGCCTTTGATAAGGTCTCTTGGGCCTTCTTGAGGGCTACTCTTTCCAGGTTTAGGTTTCCAGGGCCATTTATTAATTTTCTGTTTAACTTGTATAGTAGTCTGGTGGGATTTATTAGGGGTGAATGGACATATTTCATCTCAATTCCGATTAGGGAGAAGCACCCATCAGGGATGTCCTTTATCCCCCCTTCTGTATGCCCTATACATTGAGCCCCCCCCCTTTTTTTTAAAGTCTTTGGTAACCAGGTAAGGCCCACTAGGCACACATCCTGTTTTCAGGGGCAACCTAGGAGCACTGGGCGGTCAAGTGACTTGCCCAGAGTCACACAGTATGCAAGTGGAGGTTGTGAGAGTCAAACCCAGATCTGGTCTACTGGACGTACCAAGCTCATTCACAGGTCGTTACTCTAACCTCTAGGCTATACTGCCAGCCCAGAGTATAAGATAGAATCTGGCTATTGAAGGAATTTCCTTAGGGGGATTACATCATAAACTCACGTTAGACGCGTATGATATTTTACTGTATTTAGCTAACCCCAGAGCATCTCTTCCAGCTGCATTAGAACAAATTTCTTATTTTTCTACCCTTTCAGGTTACACCCTCAACACTACAAAAACTGGAAGTTTTAAATTTTAATTACGTGGTCCTTCTTCACCTTCGATAAGCTTTTCCTATGAGATGGGATCTCCCCTCCCTGAAATACTAAGGATTCATTTAGCTTATCAAGCGTCTCAGATGTATTACTTAAATTATGTTCCCCTAATAACACAGTTCTGGCAAGATATACAGAGATGGTCTTTGTTGCCCCTCTCTCTCCATTCATGGATTCAGGCCCCAAAAATGAATGCTTTGCCTAGACTCCTATTCTTATTTCAAGGTGTCCCTTGCATAGTTTCCAAGAAGGAGTTGGAGTCTTGGCAATTGCTATTCATGAAATATGTCTGGAATAATGAAAGGCCTAGAGTCCGCAGACAGATTCTCTAGCTCCCAAAATGGTCTGGTGGGCTGGCTGGCCCATATTTGCCTGGTTATTGGGTGGCAGCCCAGATGTGTGTTGCTTTAATGTTGGGGGCACCCTGATTATAAATCTCTTTGGAAAACCATAGACCTCGCTACAGGTCTTTCCCCTCCCCTCTTGGCACAGTGTTTCTTTCCCTCCCATCCCTCAAACTGGGAGAGATCTCCATTCTAGGGCGCATAGGCAGTGCTGGTGGGATGCAGACGTGGGCTTAATTGAGGCATTACTTGATGTCATTTATAGAAATATCAATGACGGTCGATAGATTCTGCATTTCTCCCAGCCCACTCTGATGCCTGGTTTAAATTGCAGGCAACTAAAGGCATTTGTGCCCCCTGGCAATTTTTGCAGGGGGGAGCAGTTATTTCTTTTGAACTTGCACAGGCCAGATATGGGTGGCTCCCAGCAGATCCTTTAAGATATTAACAAATTAGGGATTACATCAATACCCGCATGAGAATATCCATTCAGAAAGCTGAAGGCTTCCTTCCAGGTCCTCCCTTTGAAATCATTTGGAGTTCCAAGATGGGGGAGAAGGCTATTTCCATATTATATGCTAATTATATCACAAATTTTTTCTAGACTATAGATAAAATTAAGCAAAAGTGGGAATAGGAGCTAGGAATTATACTAGATGCGATGCAATGGCTCAAGATTTGGAAATATACGTGGCAAACCTCCTTTTCTCCAGGGTGGAGGGAATTCCTTTGGAAACTGTGTGCAAGGTATTTTTGAGTCCCAGTAGTAGTGTCCAGGTGAAATCCAACAGTACCTCCCACCTGCTGGAGGGGTTGTGGAGAAGGAGAAGCCTCTCAGGCCAACATCATTTGATCCTGCACATATCTAAACCTTTTAGGGCAGAAATTCAAGGCCATCTGGTGGATATTGTTGGTCTTTCCTCCCCTTGGGCCCTGAAAATATTCTCTTAGGTCTTCCAGCTAGGGAGTTGGTAGGTAAAGAAGCAAAATATTTATGGGGTATACTAAACAAAGCTGTCTTTAAAACAATTACCAGGAAACAGCTCCTCCGACCTTCCACGTGTAATAGATTGGAAGGATACAGTTAATCTGATTTATATATTTGAAAGAATTACATACAGTACTCCCTACAACAGAGGATTCCTCAACTCCAAAACAGATGGACCAGGTGGGAGCTCTATGAGGTTTGGATTAATTGACAGTTGAGGGGGTTGTCTTCTCAAGAATTATTGCATTTTACTACCCCCATCCCTCCCCCCCTTACACCTTTCCTTTTTCATCTCCTTGATCTCCACTGTTAACCTTGACTCACCTTTTAAATACCCTAATATTCTGATACACTCCCATGCACTAAGAGAAACTCTAATGAAGGTAATAATATAGCCTTTAGACTGAATTGAGTACTTGTGCTAGTTTTTCCACTATGGGAATGAAATTATTTCTACCCCGAGATTTACTTTGCTATATGATGCCATACATATATATATATATGTAACCCACTCGTTCCCAAGGGTTACTAGAATCCCAGTTAGAACCAGTGGCAGGCAGGGAAAGGCAGCTAGTGAAATGCCAGTGAAACGGGTTTCACACTGTCATGTTCTGGTTTCAGTCTCAGCTGAGCTGGAGGATGATATAATCTTAGAACTCTCGCAGTGGCATAAGCCACACTTCTTTGCTAGCTCTAGGGAGATAGCTTTAGAATGTTCAGTTAGAGTGAAGTTACTCCTGAATAGGAGTTCCAGGAGGAGGCTGCAGCTTGCTGTGCAGCTCCTCAGACAGCTCTGACAGACAGATCTACCACTGTGTTTTGGATAGATTGTTCTCACCCTAGAAGAAGAACATAGAAGACAGTGATTGAAGTGGTGGAGACCTTGCTAAGTGGGTTTTCCTTTGCCCCATCCCAGGTGGGATGGGGGCGATCTTCAGGGTTCAGGGGCAATCTCCTCACCCAGTCTGTCTAGTGAAGCTGCCTGTGACAACTTCAGAAACTGTGAGTACTTTTGTGTCAGCCCAGGATGGGCACCTACATACCTTTGGTGAGTTTTCTCTGACTAAGGGACCCTGTCACCTAGAATTCTCGTTTAAAAGTGTCTGCCTGCGTTGGAGTCCGGTGTGGGACCATCCAAGTACAGAACTTTTAACTTTCTGACACCTCAGAGGTGTGTCAGGTAGTATGTTAAGTGTGAAAAACATTTTAAGATAGCATCTACAAGTTTTCTGTGAGGATATTAACCAGAATAATGGCCGAGTATAAACTTGTAAGCAAAAGGTGGGAGACCCCCCCATCTGGAGTAACCAGTTTACCTCTCCGGGTTCAGTTTGGGCTCCAGTTAAATTTTCAGTCAGTGCATTTGGCCAGTGCCTGATGGAAATAGTTACCCAGATGTGGGTTTTGGATTCTCTGTGAGCCTATATGTGCTCTTTGGTGGTCGTGTGTGCCACTAGTATTCCTCATGAAATATGGGAAAGTGTCCTAGTACTAGCCGTGTGTGCCTAGTCGAGGGGAAATATACCAGTAACTGGTCATGTGTGCGAACCTCCATTTCAGAACCTGAGTGTTTGCTGTTTTGTGTCTTTACCCTATGCTAAATGGGAATGTTAGGAATTTCTGTACTCTGGAGAATCTGCAGTACCAGTATGTGTAGCCCTGTGGGGGTCCATCTTCAGTTTGTGATTATTCCTACTCTGTGTACATGAATAAAAGCCACACTCTAGAATCCCAACCTGGTTTGGGCAGTAATGTTATTGCTTCCATTGTCTGGAGTTACTTGGGTGCCCCTGTCCAGAAGTGCAAACCTAGCATAATTGTGAGCAGCCGTTTTCTCCCAGGGACCTGGGTTGCTGGCCATGGTAAATGGTCCCACCAGGTGTGTGCCAGGTAGTTGCCACACTTGGTTGCCTGTCTGTGATAGCAGGCTTAGAAAAGAAATGTGTATACTTGTTATGTAAACCCCCATCCCTCTCTTTTGCCCCAGATGCTATGTGGTGAGAGAAGCAACCCTGCTAGTTAAACAAGGGGGGGGTTACATATATATATATATATATATATATATATATATATATATATATATATATATGAGATCTAAGAAGACCCACTCTTTTTATGATTGTAGGTATACTCTTTTTATTGTCATGATATAGTGTTTTATTATCTTTAAAACATGAAAATTCCCATAGGATAACACTGCAACTTTAGCAAGCCTCAAGTCTGTCAATAATTGGAGTTAAGGGACGATGCATATATATAAAAAAGGTGTCGTTAAATAGTTAATAGTTTAATAATTAAATAGTAAAAAAAAAACCTAGTTTGAAAACATTTACTCAGTAGGATATCATATATATATATCTATATATATATATATATATATATATATATATATATATATATATATATATATATATATATACACACACACATTATATTTGGAATAACATTTTGAGTGAGAAAAATTAGCACACTAGCTGGGAGTTGAATCCTGGTCTGTTCACACTTCCTCATAGACCTGGGTTCAGATCCTAGTTATGGCTTTTCTTTTTTCTATCTTCCAAATTGTATTTTACATATTATGTTCATATTCAAATGTGTTTACTGGGTAAGGCACTCTGGACCAAGAGTCCTTTTTCAGGCTCGACCCAGGCATACCAAGTTGGGCATAGAGGGAACAGTGATGGGCTCGGACAGGAGCAAGGAGTACAAAGCTATAGACATTATTGTAAACATCTGTTGCTCAACCGACCCAAAATTAAAAAAAACAGTGGAGAGACAAAATCAAAAAAGGGGAGAAGTGAGTTAAAAGTAATGACTTTTCGTATCTTAAGAGAAGTAATCCTTGAGCTTGTAGGCTGTTCCAAGTTTCTGGTTGATGTTTTTACAAGACCTCCCTAAATAGGAGTCCAAAAAGACACATAGATACTTAAAAAGATATACCTGCTCAGAAACGGTGTAATCTAAATCATGAATTAATAAGGGGAAACTTTTTTCAATAAACTGGAACATCCAAAGATCATAGATTTTGTTTTACAGGAGTTCAGAACTAAACTGTTATTACTCCTAAACCACTTATTAACTGTACAAAAATCAAAGTTGGAAAATGTATCAATCTTGGAGGATTGCTTAGAACTCTTAAAAATTAGTAAATTGTCTGCATATAAAATGATACCACAGTTTACACAGACCTCAGAGACCATATTAATGAACAGGCAGAACATTAAGGTCCTAAAATTGACCCCTCTAGTAGCAGCTTTGGGAGAATAGATGACTGGACCAATTTCAACTAGTTGTGCACAGTTGGAAAGGTCATCACTTATTCAGGATACAATGCTGCCAGAAATACCCAAAATTTACAATTTAGAGCAAAGCAATTTATAATCAATAAGATCAAAAGCTTTGGTCAAGTCCAAGGACATGGTCCCCAACAAGAGCCCCTTCTCCAAATCACAGAGGACCGCGTTCATGAACTTGACCAAAGCAGTACCAGTACCTTTCCCCTTCCTGAAACCATGCTACTGTGCAAAAAGCAAATTCCATCTTTCCAGATAAACATTTATTATGTAGACACAATTTGTTTCAAGAAGTTTGCTTGAGGGATTCGAAATTGAAAGAGGACAAAAATCATCCATAGGAACAGCATTTGTTTCTTTTGGAACTGGGACTTCTCAGGTAGTTTTCAATTAGCGGGAAAGTGTTGAGTTGTAAGAGACAGATTAATTAAACAATAAGGTATGACAAGGGGTTGCACTAACCAGATGTTAATCACCCCCAGGCTGTAATCTGGCACAAGGTGACACCAAGTGCCATATACCATCAGGACGTGATTAACATATGATTAATGTAATCCCTGGGAGTACCTTATTGTTTTTATAGCAATGCACACACACACACACACACACACACATACACACACAATTATTTTCATACTTTTCATAGGTCTGTTTTAAAAAAAAAAAACTTTATTTAGTGGCAAAATAGTCCTTCTGCTGTTTGCTGATGCTGGAGCCGACGTTGCAGTCATTGTTACTTTTTTTCTTTCTATGCAGGTTTTTATTCTCCAGGTGCACCACAGGAAGTTGTTCAGCCCTGTCCCTGCCTCCCTCATCTGACAACTGCCTCTCTGGTCCATCGAGTCCCATATCCCCTATGGATTTTCCCCTGTAGTGGGGCTGGGAAGAGGAGATCTGTCCTCCACTCAGAGACCCTGTGTCCAGATTTGGAGGGTCAGCAAGTTGGTGTCAGTGTGGGGTGAGGGCAGACAGGCAGGCAAGGCTGCGACTGCCATTTTTCTCCCCTTGCCACAGCAGGCCATAGGCATGTGCACATGTAGGTGCATACATGCTACATAACTGCAGTCCTGCATCTGCACTGCTTGAGCTCTGGTGCTGTAACCCAGCCTCCACTAGGTGGCAGCCAACAATAACCCCAACCCCGGGAAAGGAGAACAGTCATTCAGACGCTCAATTCTCTCCCTCCCCTGCCAACTCCCAGCAACCTGAAGTCATTCCCAAACCCAGGTCATGGGCATGGTGAGTGGTAAGGCACATAGCACCTCAGCCCTCTATGCTACTGGACTGCATTCATTATTTCTGATCATTCTGTGGACAGCTTGTTCAGCAAGCTTGCTGATGTGGTAAGGAAAGAATTTTCCATATTTGACTGTTTTACATCTGGGAGTGACAACGTGGATCACATTGTTCATATGGCAACCTGTAGTGCTGCTCTGCTATTTGGTGCTGTATAGGTGTGCCTTTTTATGTAGTCTTCATAGCAGTTTTAGTTGTCATGGCAGCGATTGTGCACAGAAAGGAAAAGCCTTATTGTCGTGACAACACTATGGACATCTGCAGAAAATAAAATGTTGGGGATCGCGATCTTGACCATCTGTGGATATGTTTTCCATTTCACAAAGGACCTGACAGCCTTAAGTAATTTGTATAATGTACATGAGTTGTGTGTGACATTTAACATCAGCTGTGTCTGCTGATCGTCCTTTCCTGACTGTCAGTGACAGAGGTCATCAGTAGCACTGATGCTGGCATGTCCTACACAGCTCATCGTTACAAACAACATATGGCTGTAAAGTTCTTGGTATAGTGGAAAACTTATCTCTCTCTTGCTCTCTTTTTCTTCAAAGAAACGATTGTGCAAAGATTCTTTACTGCACATTGTCTGCCCTTCTGAGATCGGTAAGTGGGTGCAGCAATGGCAGTCACTCGGAACTGTCATGGAATGCTAGTGCTGAGTTAAACTTCAGAATTCCAGCATTCCATGACGGACTTGTTGCGGGGATCATGCTGCATGTGATAAGGCTGTACATGGCTGTTAATGAAAGATTAATGTAACCTTTCTTAGCCTGTATTAGCCAATCATAGTGCAGCAATTAAAACTGCATTGCTATAAAAATAATACTTAATGCAGCAGCAATTTGGGAACCAACCAGTTTCAGGAAGCAAGAGTCCAAGCCATCCTCATTAGCTTCACTTTTTATCCGGAAGTGTATGAAGTAATTTTAAGATTTCCTGAACAGTAACCTTACTTATATCACTGTTTGTTTCTTTATGAGATACCTGGTTTGTAAAGTTTTGGAACTACTACTATTCTGGAAAGAAGAGTACTGTGAAGTAGATAGTAAACATGAATTGAGATTGGTTAGGAAAGAGTGTTGGACGATTGTGTCACTGAAGAATTAATTGTCCATTATAAAATGGGCAAGAAAAATTCTGTAATCTGATTGGTCAGACTGGGGTTTTAGCCATGTGAAAATCTCACAACAAACACATGGATAAAGTCCCAAGTGACCACTGTTGACCTGATAACATCTGGACAAATAGGTATCAAGTGAACGAAGGTTCACAACTTGGAGAATGAGTTATTTGTTTTAAGTTAGCCAGTAACGCTCTGCATGTCATCGAGGCACAGATCAGGAAGCACAGGAAAAACCAGGAGCAGTTGTAAAATTCGCAAAAAGTGTTTATTAGTACTAGCAGTAACATAAAAAAATAAACTTGTTCAGTATAACTATTTACAAATGCAGAATAAACAGAGAAGATCCATCTAAGTTTTCCTCAATCTCTGTGTCTCCCTTTTTTGCCGAACATTGCAGCTCGTTTTTCATAAGTCTGTCCAGGAGCTCAGTAAGAAAATAGCATGCTTCTCACAGAATGTTCTTGTAAATTTCCAGTGTTCTTGTCAATTTCATGCAGATGCAGCATAACAGTACATTGTGATTCAGAACTAAGCTCTTGTTTATAACTTCTGCAGAAGGCTTAAAAATTGAATCTCAGGTTAACTCCTTAAGTTCCAAATAGCTTTGCAGTCATCTTAAACTATAATTATATACATTTCAACAGTAATACTACAGTACATAATTTCTAAACAAAGGGATCCCAATATCAGTTACATTTCCACATCATGACTTACATGTATCGTTATACCAGCAGACATGCAAGGGAGGAAAAGGCAGAAACAGCAAGGGAAGACTGAAAGAGATAGCAAGAGGCAAAGAATTGCGAGACTGTTGGGGTGATCAAATCCTAGGTCTCACAGGAAAATTTGGTTGTGCAACCAGACAGACAACAGACAGGAAAGGAAAGAACAGAACATATCCCTACATTCAAACTTTCCATAACAACTGGGACCGGGTCCTATTCAACCCTGTCACACTGAGGCAGTGGTTTGTTCACCATAAATACCCCTATACCCACAAAGAGACAAAGAGAAACACAGGGCCAAAAACTATTTCAAAAAGGAAAGTATCTATTTCAATCTTTTCCATGGCTCTGTAGATGTGTTCATGGACAGTTTTTGTGATGGGACCTTCAATCAGGACCAACAGCGACTGACTTTATTGCACATCAGCCATATAATTTCACAACAGAAATCCCGGCAGAAGGTATCCCTTTGTCCCTGGGCCAGCGGCCAGCCCTGCACACTACGTTTCTTCAAAACTTTTTTTATATATTTTTACTCCGGATTTTCAACATAATGTTTTTATGACCCACCCTTCTGAACATGACAGATGTTATATATAAAATACTGCCCAAAACATAATTTTGCACCACAAGTGTGTAACCATATTTGGGGCAGGATTTTAAAACTGATAGCTATCAAGTTCATGAGATGGTGTGAAAAATTGACTATGTGAAAAATTTGGGGTCAGAATATTGAAAATACCAAAGCTATGAGTGAATGTTGAAAAATCTGAATGTTCACTCATAACTTGGCCATTTTAAAAATATTTTTCTCCAAATTTTTAACGTAGTCATTTTATGAGATATCCTGTGACTCTGGCAACCTTGATTGGGTGCCTACTGAAAGGGTGACTCAATCACGGTGCCTGTCATCGGGGCGACAAGGGAAGCTGGGCAACCAGAAGGGGGAATGTGTGAAATAGCGACATCCTGTCACTACATGCTGATGCACGTGGGGGGGAGTGAGCACGCCGAGCATGGGGTGGGAGGGGACTGAGGGGTTGTAGGGGGTGGTGCCAAAGTGAGCTGCCGAGCTGCTGCCGTAGTGTGGTGGGTGGGATCAGGGCTGAGGCAGGAATGGTGCTGGGTTTGGGTCCGGGTGCAGGTACTTTTTGTTGTGTCTGACCCAAAATTTTATTTATGCTGTGTTTGCACCTTCCCCCAACATGCACCCCCCCTGTAGTTGAGAATCCTTAAGTAGGGGAGTGCAGGGGGCATAGCCCCCCACATTAAACAAAATATCACTGCTCCCGGTGCTGTTTTGTTGTGCGCCAGGGAGTATATCGCTGAAATATTTTTTCGATGATGTGCCATTGCCCTAATGGCGATCACCCATTGGCAATTGCTGTTAGCACATAGATCCATATTATGACCCCACCTCATGAACCTGGTAGGAGACATTTTTCAAATCCTGCCTGAAAGATGATTTTTCTGGGTGACTGCAAAACCACCTTTCAGGACGGATTTGAAAAATGTCACCTACTTTATTCATGCAGTGGGGTCCCAAAAAGGTCATGTTAAAAATATGTAAAAAATGACAGATGTATGAGTAAAAGTTCAAAATGCATTGAAAATAGATTGATGGCACGTACCTTGTTTCCTCAGTTTGTGATCATGCTTTGATTAGTATGCGAGTGAGGGTGTGAAGTGTGTGTGTGTGTGGGGTGGTGGATGCCTAATGGAGGAGTCAGGGTGGGGTAGGAGGGGGTCAGGGGTCAGAGTTTGATGAGTGATCATTTTCTTCTTTTCAGATGATATAAAAATGAAAATCTTTGAGGGAAGGTTTTCTTATTTTCAGGGGTACTGACACTGGAGACTGGGCATCTTAGTTTCAGCAGACTCTTTGGCAGCACTGGGGGTGAGCACCCTGGTGTCACCAACTACATGTGGTGGAATGAGGGGTGGCCAAACTGGAAGGATGGGAGGGGGGATGTCACATACAGTGGTACCGGGGGTGTACATTCTGGTCTGCTTCTTATTTGGAGAGGGGTTATCTCAGGTGGCACCAGGGGTAGGTACCTCAGTCTCAGTTTTAGCAAATGTATAAAGGCTAGCAGAATTGGTCACCCACTGGCCATTTTAGTTTATTAAAAGTGGGTTGGGTGGGAGGGAGGATACCTGTGGTGGGCTTGGGCACCAGCCATCCAGTAATATAATATGAAACATGGGTCGGGAGGGATGGGGATACTGGAGACGGGATTCCCCCCCACCAACAGACAAAACTGAATGTAGGTTGGGAGGAAGGGGTTCTTAGAAAAGGGGGTTTGGTGGGTTAGCAGTGTGAGTAAAAGTGACTCAGTGCCTACCAGATTTTGGGCAAATCAACTGAATGGGCCAGAGTTATTAAGGTGCAATAATCAGGGTTTAACATTAAAGTGGAGAAGATACATCAGTGATTCCTTATGATTTGGCGAGGCACGATGAGGGAATCAGACTTGTTTGTAAAATACCTTTAATCCTCGACCCTTACCTCCAATTTACTGTTTCAACAAACTACACACATATATCCCTTCCGGATATATGTATCATTAAAGATGAGAGCAGTGCTGGAGAGACAGACTTTCATCACAAGCCTATGATCAGCAATATGGTCCTACTTGCTAGCTCCTGCCTCCCCTCCATACCATTAGGGGTACACCGACTGGGCAGTTTATTAGGGTGCACGGCAATTGCAGCACAGAGACTATCTACCTTAAATGCCACTGACCTGAGTGAGAGGTTTGAAAGAAGTTACAGTCACTCTGACATCTCCAGAGCTGGGCAGAGGATGGCGGATATACAGACAGACACTCTTTTGGATCAATAGCAACCAAGGGATTCCAACCCTAACAAGATCAGTTTTGTCACTATGTACAGTATCCAAGCTAATCCCATTAATGGCATACTACATAAGAACTAACATATTTTACAAACTGAGCCAAAACTGGAATAATATGTTTCAGAGAGTCCATATACCAAATACTGTCACCTCAAAACACTGCTAACAGGGTGACGCACAGCACCTCAAACCAGTACCAACATCCTCAACTTGGTTGTCAGTTCTGCCATCTGACTGCCATAAGTGTCAAAGGTGTAAGTAGTGTAATGTGATCCAGAATACACCCACATTTTTTTCATACAGATTTTTATCCTCCTCGGGAGCCCTGGCAGGGGCTGTGATCCTCCGCACGGAGGAGCTCACTTCTCTGATCCTCTCGCATCTCTGCTCCTGCCATCCCAGAAATTCCCTCACAGATTACCCCCCCAACGGCGGGACCAGGAGGGAGAGTGCCGGTTGTCCCCCTCGCCAGAGACCCAATCCAGACACCAAGATGGTCCTCAGAGATGCGTGGCCATCATGGAACCTCCCGGGCTCCTATTTTCTGTTTTTCTCCTGTCCCCCCCTCCCCTACCAACATAGAGACATCTGTACATGCCTCCCTGCCTGTATTGCCCTCCAGCCGCTGCCAGAGGGCAATTAACAAGCCGAACTACAAGACACCTTCCCCCCAAGAGAGGAGAGCAGTTCTCTGAAAGCTCGATCCTCTCTCCCCTCCCTGCTGACCCCCAGCAGCCCAGGCTTATTCCTGAACCTGGGTCACCAGTGTGGCATGAGGTGTAGTGACCAGTGCCTCAACCTCCAGCACCACTGTGCCAGCGAATACACCCACATTTGTGAATCATTATGATGGTGAGACATTGGAGATAAAATGTTTCTTCATTTGTGACTCCACCCATGTAATATACCTAGGCATCTATAATTGCGGTGAATACTATGTGGGGAGGATGAAACAAAAACTCAAGGAGAGGGTCGGCAACCATATGCAGGCTATTATCAACCACATTCTCGATTATGTTACTGCAGCCCACACAATCCAGCCCTGCATGCATGGCAGTTCATGGATACTGAAAAATTCAGAGTTGGGGCTCAACGTGAAGACATGGATTTGAACTTAGCATGGAAAGAATAGTTCTGGATATTTAAAGTCTGTGCTACCAGTCCACCTGGACTGAATGATAGTGTGGAGCTACTGCCCTTCTTGTAATTCATGCAGTCTCTTGTATATTTCTTCTGCTTGTCTTAACCCTTTAAATTTGTATGACACTTCAGAGCTCAATATCAAATTGCCTAACACAACATCATTTCGTTTGAGTAGTGCAAGCTCTGTACATGCAGTTTTGGTATCAGCAGTGTAATTCATTTTATGTTTGAATGTACTTTTGATTATCCACGCACCGTGGACAGGCAGCCGGCAACTGTGAATGGTGAGCCATGCGCACCTGTCTGGGGGTACAGTTGGGCATGAATCATGTACATGCCTGTCATGCATACCTGAACTGCTATAGTACACAGGCTCCAGTGTAAGTAATTCCCATTGCCAACATGAAGGGACACAGAACTGTTGTTTTGTGACCAGTTTGTAGGTGTCATCACAGAACACTTTGCATGCTGCTGGTATGCTTGTGGAAAACTCCAATGAAGGTAGAAGCTACTGTAGGCACATAAAATGGTTTAGTCTTTTGCTGTTGTTTAATTTCATTTACATGGTATTTTTTTTCTGTTGAAACAGAAGGATGTAATCTTCATTTCTTTTTTCCACCAACATAACTCATTTCTGGGAAAAGTTCTTTGGCACTTTGACACAATTTCATAATTTTTTATAGAAAACTCTTATTTTATAAGAAAATACATTACAGCACATGATCAAGCTAATTTTCAGAGTATGCTCCAGCTAGGTTGATACTAAGAGGCCTGTGGGTGTGTAGCTTACTCTGTCCTATGCAAGACAACCATTTCACATGTCCCTGCACAGTCTGTCTCCTGGTTTGCTTTTCCTGTTATGAACCTCAAAGCAGCTGCTAAAATCACCCCTTCCTATCCTAACTCCCCCTCACCCTCACCCTCACCCCAGCCTGCAGTGCTCTAACCTGGGAGAAAGGTTTCTGTATACACTCCCTCCCTTGCTACTGTTACAGAGGGTAATCCTCAAGGTTCGCCACGAGTGACCCAGGAGGATCAAGATACAGCGTGGGTTCAGGAATTGAACCTCCATCTAAGTGTACAATGAGGGCCTTAACTGGGCATCAAACATGAATTGTGTAGATCACTATGGCTGAGTTTAATATATACTGAATAATCCGTAACTATTATATATACAGTACATAGTTTGATCACAGTTGGATACATGGTTCTGAAGATGAAACCAAAATGTAAGAATGAATCACAAGCCAGAATTTATGCACACATATGTAGGTCACTACTTCGAGACTAAAATATATAAAATTATAAAAAGGGTCTGAGAAATTAGCTTTGTGATTGGCTGTAAGTATTGTATCAGCGTTATGTTTAAGCAATAATGCCCGACAGGGTGTGTGTCGTGCTGGGATAACGTCACGCCTCAGGTGGTTGGGCACGAGGCCACGGGCCCGGTGTGTCACTAACTGAGGCTTGGCGATATCCCAACCCATTCACACCCTGAGAGCATATTGCTATTATCTAATGGCTCGTTGTTATACAGCATAAAAAATATATTTTAAAAGATGTTTTCGTGTGGAAAAATGTTTTTGTTTTTTAAGAGCAGATGAAACAATCAAGCAAATGATGAGCATGCTGCTGCTCAGCAGCAGGTTCACAGTGAGGCTGAGACTAGACCCGTGATGTTGTACTGATTAACAGCACGGGTCCAGCCCAAGACTGACCAATCGGAGTCCAGGATTTTTTCTTGCCATTGTATAATAATCTTTGATTAACATGTAAGTAGAGCCTAATTATATGCTGAACAAGGTTTAACGCTGTTTAAAAAAAACACTTTTTTATTGTAATAGCAATAAAGCACTCCCAGGAGTTATGTTAATGGTCAGCTAATTACCCTCTAGGGGCATGTGGCACTCGGATATGCCTTGTGCAACATTACAGCCCTAGAGGGTGATTAGCACACCCGTAACATATACCCCTGTTGATGATTTATTGCTTAAGTGTAATTAATACATGTCTCCACAAAGGCTTGACACAACTGGAAACATAGTTTTCAAGACAAAGATTTTACAGACGGCCAGTCAGTACAGCGTTACCATTCATGAACTGGGTTCAGAAGCAAGCCCAAGTCACTGGAAGACTGGCCAGGGTAGGAGGATTGAGTGTGCAGAAGACATTCTCCTCCTTGGGAAAGGTGGGTTCCCAGCTTCCACAGCACTATCACCACCTAGGTGACCACAAGTGTCAGTGCATGTGGAGCTGAGCACAGGAAGTGGGGATGCCAACACAGCCTTTTCATGCTGACGTGTGTATGGCTAGCTCTGCCCAGTTGACATCCTAGGGAGCTGGGCAAGCAAGAAGGAAAAAAAAACAGCCAAATGCAGGATGAGGACGACTCCCACTCCACAAGCCCTGCACTGTCAATTCAGTACCCACTTCTGGACAGAGTAGTACCTCCAACAAGGCGCCTAGCCCATTGACCCTGCTCGGGGGGGGGAGCCAGGGAGTAACAAGGAGGAATGGGGTAAGTCTGGGATATTGTGGGTGACAGGGCTGGTAGGTGGATGGCTGATAAGGGCAATGTGGAGAGAACAGAGCAAAAAAAAATAAATGATAAGGCTTTAATTCTCACTTAGGACCTAAAATTTGATATACAGTAGTTTAATTGCACGGTATACAGTAAATGATTGTTTAATGTTCGTTGATTCAGTTTTGTAAGAAATCTATAACAATGCATACTTCTTTTTTTAGGAATAGTTCAACTTGACCAGGTGATCCGTGTTCTTTTAACAACGCATATGTTTGTTGGAGGATTCTTTGGATTTATTCTGGATAACACAATACCAGGTATGACCAAAACTGCTGTATCTGCCAGTACCTGAAAAAAATATAAAATCATTAACATGTGGGTACAGGTCAGTAGTTGCATACAACATTTAATGGTTTGATATATGTAACAGATAATACACTGCAGGGCGTACGGTTGTGCTCTGATATACACACATCTAGGTTGAGTTGTGAGGTAGAAGGCCACAGGTCAAGTGCTTTCAACCACCCAGGTCTTGCGTATATCACAGCATGACCGCACGCCCTGTAGTGTATTATCTGTCTTATAAAATGGGCTGACTTTTAAGGGGAGTGAACATGTTGTCCCTGTCTGTCAAATATTGTAGGTTGATGATGTTTACAAAAACAGATATCTGGGTTCAGTTCTTCCATGATTCTGCCATTTAAAACAGTTTTAAAAGCAGTTATCTAGCTGATTTTGTCATTGTGTTATCCCCCTCGGTTCTCCTCTTCAGATTATTTTCAGATTTCTTTCTGTAAACTGAGCAGGCATTTGTGTGTTAATATCTGAATAAAGGTTAAAATTGAAGATCTTTTTTTTTTTTTTTGGCATAAATAGCATTAAACTCAAGTGTTTCATTGTACTGTAGCCCAGATAACTGAAAATATTATAAAGTAATGCCAACTTTAAAGTGAAAGTGAGTGAGATGGCAACTCCAGTGCAGCAGAGTGAAGTGAGAGAGAGAGAGAGAGAGAGAGAACTGCTATAGCAATGCTCGTGCTTCACTTTGTAGCACTTTGTATGTTGCAGCACCAAAACATACACAACATTGTGCTCTTCTGTTGCCAGAGGTTTTTTTTTCCATAAAATTGTTTATTGGTTTTGCAGATTTAACAAAAACAGTAGCCAGTACACAAACAGTTGTAATGTACATTGAGTTCAATACCTGTCATACATCTCTAAACAATCTCTCTGTGAGTTAAATTACATCAAAAGGGCACAATTTACAATCTGAGGGAATACGTGTAAAATTTTCTTAGTTTACTACTAAACATGGCATGCCTTAACTCTGTAGTACTATTATGTATTGTACCATATTTGAGGATGCATCGATGATTCAGCATTTAAGAAAGGACTCCAAATGAGATTAAAGGTTTCCAACTGATCCCGAAGTATATAGCTAATTCTTTCATTATTCACCACTGAGACCATGAAGGAATACCAATTAAGTATTGTGGGTACTTGAGTGGAGCCCCAGTTCCTCTGAATCAGGTGCTTAACACCTAGAAATGCAGCCTTTAACCAATTCAGTTGAGGTTTAGCTACATAGAGGCCTACTGGGATGGTCCCTAGGATGCTGAATAAGGGAATATGGAATTATAAGACCCGTTATTTTAGAGCAATGGCTATTTATTTCTCTCCGAAAGAGGGCTAGATGGGGACATTTCCATAAGATGAGCAATAAACCTGTATGATGTTCCTGGCATCTCCAGCACGGGCCATCTTCCAAGTATCCCATACCTTCTAACCACTTAGATGTGTAATAATGATAATAATGTAGTATTTTAAATTGTAGTAGTTTACGTTGAATCTCTTTACTGGATTTGACAGCATATGTCCATACAGAATTCCATCCTTCCTCTCTGATGACCATATCTAATTCTTCTTCCCATTTGGATGTAGCTGAAAGAGTTGTTATTACACCATTATCAGAGAGATGTTGATAAATCCACCCAGATCCTTTCTTTAAACCTGCTACCTTCACCAATTGAATCCATTCTGTATCTATTTCCCTTGCAGCGGAATCTTTCAGAGGGCCATTGTTTAATGCAGTCCTAAGCTGAAGATAAATGCAGAAGTTAAATCTCTGCAATTTGTATTTTTCCCTAAGGGCCTCAAAAGGTAGCAGTATATTAGTGTGTGGGTCAATAATATCTGCAAGATGAAAAATCCCGAGTTTTGCCCAGCCTGGGTCCATTAGAGGGACCCTGTTGTAGCAAATATTCGGATTATTCCAGAGATGTTGCTTAGCTCCAAGAGGGTTGTTTATTTTTAGATTCTGTACTGTTCCCTTCAATATTTTTACTGAATTTGTAATACAAGGATTATCCCTTAGATGTTTTGGGATTGGGAGGGCTATGAAATCAGTCAATGGGCTAGGACTTAGCGTAGATTCTATTGCAAGCCAAAGTAGGGTGTCAACTAGCCTATAATTATTTAAGTGCAGCAAGGTTTGTTTGAGTAAGAAAGCTTCTCTATATTTTTTCCACCAGAGCATGACAAAGCCCCCTTTTGTTTTTTGTCTGAGTTTATTAAGGGAGAGACTTGCTGGTTTGAGTCCCTATAGGAAGCCTCTAACTAATGAATCTATTCTTTTTTCTATTGTACGAGACATAACCCTCAGGACGTTCTGAAGAACATAAAAAATCTTAGCAGCAGAAATCATTTTAATGGCCTGAGTTTTTCCCCATGTGGATAGATTTAATTTGTCCCATTTTCTTAAGTCTAACTTTAAGGCATTTAAAATAGAGATTTTTTTTCCAGAAGCATGTCTAAATTATTTGAGATTTCAAAACCTAGATATAAAATTGTGTTTTGAAACAATCCCAATCCCACCTCCTGCTGCAGCTAGGTTAGTAGTGCAGGTGGGTAATAGAGGGGCATTACCTGGGTCTTTTCCCAATTTAGTACTAAGCCTGAGAAATCCCCAGCTTTCTCTAATGTTAGCTTGAGAAAATTGACTGACTCCCTTGGGTTCCTTGCAGTGTTAAGTAAATCATCAGCAAATGCAAACACTGAGTGGGATATTCAGACTGCACCAGGCAGGGGCGCAAGCCTGGGCGCAGCGCAACTGGGATGCACCAGGGAGTGTGCTGGGCGATATTCAATGGTGCTGCGCCATGGCTCAGCAATATTGAATATGGCAACGTGGCCTCCTGTATTGCGCATGGCATAGTGGCACTGCACCAGTGCAAGTGGCAAGAGAGAGAAGCAGGGGGATGCACCTGCGCAAGTGCAGTTGCGCTAGGCGTAGGAACTGTGATATTCAGCGGTGGATATGCAAATGGAGCCATAATGCATGCAAGGAGCAACTGGGGCCATTAGCATGTCATTATGGCCTCATTTGCATGCAGGTGCACCGATCCCTGGTGACTTGCACCTGGTGCCCTGCCAGGCTGCAGCCATCGGGGACCAACACTCCCTGCACATCGCGGCACAGTGCCCCGATGCCCGATCATGGGCATAGGTAGAATAAAGCATTTTAAAGTATCCCTGGTGGTCCAGAGGACTGCTTCCAGCCTGATTGCAGGCTTAAGCAACATTAAAACATTTTAAATTATCTCTGGTGGTCCAGTGGACCGCTTTCAGCCCGATCGCGGGCATAAGTAGCATTAAAACATTTTAAATTATCCCTGGTGGTCCAGTGGACCACTTCCAGCCCGATCGCAGGCATAAGTAGCATTAAAACATTTTAAATTATCCCTAGTGGTCCAGTGGACTGCTTCCAGCCCAATTGCAGACATACAGTAAGTAGCATTAAAACATTTTAAATCATCCCTGGTGGTCCAGTGGACCACTTCCAGCCCGATCATGGGCATAAGTATAACAAATACAATTTAAAGAAGTCCCTGGTGGTCCAGCGGTACCCCTCCACCCACCCACTGACCCACTGAGCCTAGCCACCCACTTCCCCCAGTCAGTGGCGGGAGGCAGCTCCCCACCAGAGAAGTCAGCCTCGGGTTGCCGACTGACTGCGTACATAGTACGGTTGCACATTTGAGTGGCCCACAGCATGGGCCACGGGCATGCAGATTGTATTGTACACTACATTAGTCCAGATATGTGAATGGATCCATTACATATTGGGACTGTGAGGGCCGGGTAGGCTGCACGCCCATTGACCCACACTGTGGACCAATGGGCGTACAGCCATACTGTATGCAGTCAGTCAGTGGGCGCCTGCCACTGACCAGGGGTAGTGGGATGGCAGGGCTCAGTGGGCAGGTGGGGAGGAGGATACCGCTGGACCACCAGGGATTCTTTAAATTGTACTTGTTATACTTATGCCCACAATCGGGCTGGAAGAAGTCCACTGGACCACCAGGGATAAATTAAAATGTTTTAATGTTACTTATGCCCGCGATCAGGCTAGAAGTGGTCCAGTGGACCACCAGGGACAAATTAAAATGTTTTAATGCTACTTATGCCCGTGATCGGGCTGGAAGCAGTCCACTGGACCACCAGGGATAGTTTAAAATGTTTTAATGCTACTTATGCCTGTGATCAGGCTGGAAGCAGTCCACTGGACCACCAGGGATAGTTTAAAATGTTATACTTCTACACATGCCTACGATTGGGCTGGAAGTGGTCCACTGGACCACCAGGGATGATTTTTCTATTACAATGCCCATGATCAGGCGGGGGTATGCGATGCCAACAGACCCTGGCTCCGGAGCTCGGGCTGGCGGCTGCTGTGTTGCACCCTGCAATACGACAGCTCATCTGTAGGTGGCCAGCCCTTGGTCCTGTATCTTTTTGGCTCAACTTTGAGCACCAGTGTGCGGCACAAGTAGGGGTTGCACCAGCATATGCGCCGCACATCCCAGGCTGAATATCGGGCTGTGCAGAATATGCATGGGCATGCCCCCCGCACTTGCGCTGTATACATTACTGGTGTGCCCCGGTGCATTGGGATCTATATGGCGCAACATCCCCTTTTGAATATCGTGCCAGGGTGCATCAGTGGGTTGCACGTGGCGCAACACTGTTGCGCCATGTGCAACCCTTTGAATATCCTAGCCATTTTGTTTTCTATTTTACCGGCCAGGATCCATTTGTTCATTTGGATGGTTCTCCTTAACAGTTCAATGGCCAGGATGAGTAGTAATGGAGAGAGTGGGTGTCCTTGTCTTGTATCCCTATGTATGGAAAAAGGCGTGGAGATTAAACCATTTGTAATTGATGCAGCTGAAGGTCTAGCATAAATCATGGAGATCAATGTAATAAATTCTTCGCAGAAACCAAATGAAGATTGGGCCGTCTGCAAGTATGACAATGTTAGAGAGTCGAATGTTTTGTGCATATCTAAGGAAATTGCCAGTGCCGGTATTTTATTCCAGTGAGATGACTAGATAGTAGTGTATAATCTTCTGAAGTTATCTGTTCCTTACCTGCTTGTAACAAAGCCTACCTGCTCTTAACCAATTAATTTGGGCATAAGCATTTGGAGTCTATTTGCAAGAATTTTTGTTAAAATTCTATAATCTGTGTTCAGTAATGAGACTGGCTTGTAACTGGCACAGTCAAGGGCATTTTCCCCCTTTTTGGGAATTAATGATATTAAGGCCCCGTTCATTGATTGGGGAAGTTGTTGTAGTAGTGCATGAGCATCTGTAAGAGCTTTATGCAGGTAGCCAGAGATGTCTGGGTTTAATATCTTCAACAGTTCGCCAGTGAAGCCGTCGGGCCCTGGGGTTTTATTATTAGGCAGAGCATTATTGTCTCAACTACTTCTTGTAAGGTAATTGTCCCTGCAAGTTTCAGGTTCTCTTCTGTTCCAACACTAAGCAATTGTAATTTTGTTAAGAATTCTCGGATTTGTGGCAAGGCATTACTTTTGAGAGAGGAGTATAATTCCTGAAAGTAGGCCACAAGGACTTCATTTATTTCCTTATTAGTATAAACTACTTCTTTTGGGCCTTTTTAATACCCTGTATTAAGTTCTGTTGCTGCACTTTTTCAACCTGTATGCCAATAGTCTGCCAGCCTTTTCTCCGGATTCCCAATATTTTTGTTTTCTGAATAATGCATATTCAGCCTTATTTGAATGCATTTGATTCATTTCAAATTTAAAGTTAGTTTGTATAAGAGATTTTGTTTGCTGCTAGGGTCTTTCTTGTAGCTGGTCTCAAGCTGTTTGAGTTTTCCTTCTAGTTCCATTAACCTTTTTGCTCTATCCTTTTTCTTGTATGAGGAAAAACTCATAATCCTGTCCCTAATCAATGCCTTAAAGGCATCCCCTAGGCATGCACTAGACACTTCTCCATTGTCATTTGTCTAAAAAACTCAGTAGTTTCCTCTTGGAGAGATTTAGGGAAATCTTTATCTTTAATCAACATGTTATTGAATTTCCATCTAAAGGATTTAGTATACTCTGCCTGCACTATAAGAGATGCCTTAAAGAGCAGCTTTCGACTAGCCCCTTACTGAAAACCAAACAATGACTGACCTGGCCAGGAGTCCAAATGTGCAAAGTTTTCCTTTTTTTTAATGGCTATTTAAAAGTTATGCCCCTCATAATTTTATTCCCAGACCCGCTGGATCCTACGGCCATGCCCCCATGCCGGAACACGCAGCCCCATTTTGTGATGTCAGTAAATGAAGGCTGCGTGTGTGCGCCCCATTGACTTGAATGGGGGTGATTTTTTTCAAAGATTTTATACCCATTCAACAACGGGATTTTAACAAATCAAAGCGATCGCTCGACTAACAGGGGCACTTGAGAGAAGCAGGTGGGAGGAGAGGGGAGTTTCAACTGGTTCTTAACAGAACCAGGGGAGGTGAAATGGTGGGGGGAAGAGGAGAACCAGTTCCAGAGGGTTGGAAGTCAATTGGAGAAGGTGGATTGCCCAGTAGAGGAATGAGAATGAGGCGTGGAGAAGGTTTGAAGGTCCCTGAAGTGGACGGGCATACAGCAGGGGGAACTGGAGTGATGAGTGAGGAGAGATAGGATAGAAGGGAATGAAACCAGAATTTGGAAATGAAGGAGATGCAGTGTGACTAGCAACATGAAGGAAGGGAAGGATGGATAGGGAGGAGTAGAGGGAGCAGAGGTGCGTACAAGGAGAAGAGTTTGTAATGAAGTAATAAAAGGCATTGCAGAGGGTGTCCAGTCTGGCTTGGGAGGTGGAGGTGGCAGTACCATAGACCGCATAAGCATAGCTGAAAACCAGGAGCACCATTCTGGTGATCAGCTCCTGGTGGACCAACAAGGGTAGGCAGTCCTTATTATGGTAAAAGGTACCCAGTTTAGGGTGGAGTTTTGCATGGATAGCATTGCTGTGGATAGCATGTGAGCTAAGAGGTCAAGCTTCTTGTCAAGCCACACACCAAGACACTTGAAGAACTGCACTGCTTCAATGGGGGAGCCATCCACCATGAAGAAAACCAGAATCTGTAAGAGTCTGTCAGTTTCTGGCTGGTACCAAAGGTCATGGACACCGTTTTTTTGGTGTTGATCCAGAGATGACTAGAATGGAACCAGCACAGGACAATGTGGAAATCCTTCTGGAGCAGGTCTTCCACAGCTGCAGTAGAGGGCCGGAGGTGCAGATGACTCTGTTATCTGCATACATGTGAATATGCAAGTTGGCACAGGTGGATGGGAACTAATTCAGGAAAATTGAGAAGATGGGACCAAGGAAAAAGCCCTGTGGACTTCAGACTGGATGGGAAGGGGTGGTGATGAGATGCCTTCAACCTGTATCGACTGCAGGTGGCCCATTAGGTAGGAATGGAACCAGTCAGCAGCAGGAGCTCAGAGGACAGCAGAGCTAAGCTTGTCCAGGTGGAGCAGGTGGGACACTGAGTTGAAGGCTTTGGTCAGATTAATGAAAATGGCAGCAGTGATGTGCCCTGATCCATCCCAGAGAAGACAAAGTCAGTAACACACAGCAAGGAGGAAACAGTGGAGTGGTACTTCTGGAAGCCAGACTGTGGGGAGAGGAAACTGGAAGATATGAGGTGGTCTAGAAGTCTAGGGTAGACTTGCTTCTCTTGCAGCTTAGAAAGTGAAGGGGGGAGGAAGGAGATAGGATGGAAGTTGCTAAAAGAGGAGTGGTCACCTCCTTTGTGAAGTGGAAGAACTTTGGCAATCTTGCAGTACTGAGGAATGGGGCGGAGAGAGAATGAAAGGTTAAGCAGGTGAATAAGTGGAGTTGTAAGGGCAACACTGAGAAGTTAAGGAGTTTAGGATCAAGCCTCTCAGGGCTGGACTTTGGCAGATTGAGGGAGGAAAGGGCAAGCAGGGTTTCCTTAGTAGTGATGGGGGAAAATGGAAACCTGGAGGGGGAGAAGAAGAAGAAGGAGAAGTAGTAGGGGAAGGGGGGATTCAGTAGTGGGAGGGAGAGAGAGCACATGTGGCGAAGCAGCAACAGAGGACACAGGTGAACCATAACCATGAGGAGGGAGATGCAGACTGGGCAGGGGTGTCAAAGAGGGAGTGGATTCCCTTCCAGAATCTGGTTAAGGAATTAAGGTTGTTCTGGAAGTTGGCTTTGAAATAGTGGGATTTCACAGCCTGGATAGTCCTTGTGCAATCATTTCTCAGGAACCTGTAATAGAAGAGATCAGGAAGGGAGTGGGATAATGTATAGCAGATCCAGGCAAGATCAGGAGACTTGCACTGCTCGATGATTTCAGGTGATATCCAGGGGAGATTTTAATTTTTTTATTTATTAAAAAGTTTCACCAGGAAAGGCACACTGAACAATATAAAACTGATCATCTCACTGAACGTCCTGGGGAAGAGAAACATGGGAGTACAGTAATCAAAGGCACATTTCCATGCAGTATTATAGAAAAGTATGTATACAGTAATCAACAACACATTTCCAAAGGTACTATAAAACAGAGGAGCAACAGAGTAAAAAAAAAATACATCAGTTAGTTGCATTGCATAAATATTGGGATTTGATGTGAGAGAAGCAAATCAACAGCACTGCAGACTTAATACATACAATGCAGACAAGGAAGTGCAATAAATACATTGGTTTCTCCTCACGTTAAGTGCTAGGCTGGGAAAGGGAATGGGGAAGCCAGAGAGGAAATTATGAGGAGTGAGGAGCCAGAGGGGAAATTAAGAGCAACTGCAGGATGAAGAGAGGAAGTTGAGGAGGGAGGTTGAAATGCACCATGGGGAGCAGAAGTGCCTGATTTGATGAGGCATTGAGTTCCAAAGCTTAGGAAACCTATAGGAGAATGATGATTGGCCTATAGAGGTGGTGCGCCTTGGTATACCTAGGGTGTGGGAGTCACTGGATCTGAGGGAGAGAGTGGTAGTGGGTCAGGAGGACAGTGAGGAGGCAAGGTAAGGGGGAAGCATATCAAACCAGAATTTAGAGGCAAATTTTATGCAGGGGGCTAGACGGCAGTTTTCCAGGGAAGGAAAAGCTAGAGAATGATATAGATCACAGTGGTTGGTAAAGAAAGGGACATCCAGAGCAAAGCGACAGAAAGCACTGAAAAGGGTGTCCAATCTGGTTAAGGATGACTTTGGTGCGGCACTGTAGACTACATCACAGTAGTCAAAGATGGGTAGTATCTGTCACAACCCCACTCAGCAGGTCAGGCCCTCTGCTCCCACAGTGCCAACCTCCAAGCACATTATTGTGGACAGGTAACAGAACAGGGTAACCCTCCTGTCTGTTTGTGGGTCTGAATCACCTTTGGTCTCAAGTTCTGGGGGGATTCAAACTGTGAACCTTATGCTAGCGTACCCAAATGTACAGGCTCAGATAATTCTGCTCTTCAGGGAATGCCAGATATCTTTTGCCTAAGGGCACCTAAACAGGTATCCAAAATGAACCCTAAAAACTCTATGAAAGACCTTAGGAAAATTCTTACCTTTTTCCAGTTCAATAACACCCTTAAGCTTATGCACAGTTGTCAACTTTAACCGTCTATACTTCACATGCAAAAGAAAGAATTTCGAAGGCACACCAGGCAGTCTTATTAAGATAATAGGTTTACTTAGAAAATGGATAAAAATATGTAAAATGTAAACACAGAACAATATATCACAAAGCATACAATCACTTAAAAGAAAACAAGGAAAAAGTGCAAACAAACTCATACCACAGTACAATTGGACTTGTCTATCTAATGTATTATTACCTTCTTACAGTGCTTATAGTTAGATGTTATTTCAGAGTCCAACAGGAATGTATCAAAAGATCAGCCACAGAATAGTTTAAAACTGTCTTTGAACCTGCCTCTTCCATGATGTCACCTAGCTCCTCCCTGTTAAATATAAAAATTAATACACACAGGATGTCCCATCGCTCAGGAGGTATATTAAATAAGGTGGCATCAGCAAAAACTCATTTCCCAATATGATCTCGAGTCTTTCCTTTGATCTAGTGTGATTTCATGTTTTTCAAAGACATCACAGGACTTTTACAACTCTGTAGTTTTCTCACCTAGATGTCATATAGCTTCTTTTAGCACCAGTTGAAATTAACTGTCCTTCCTCTGAAGATGTCATAAAATGGATAGTTTAGTTCCTGGCTTCAAAGCAACACAGATCATAAACAAGGCTATACAATGCGACTTCTTGGAAGTTAATCACATTACAGTGCTCTGTTGTTTAACATATATCCTGTTATTTTAACAGAAACCTGGAGGTTGGGGGGTCATTCACTAAAAAAAAATACCACCAACAGTTTCATCTGGTTCAAGGTCAGTTGTCATTCATCTGTATCCCCCTCCCCTGGGTCGTGCCTGAAAATAGGCAGGATTTGTCTAGTGCACTTACCCGGTCAACAAAAATGAAATAAATTAATAAATAAATCCCAGGAGCACAGGTTGTCTCATGACAGACAATCACACTCTACATTTTTTATATTACAAAAATCATACAGCAATCAGAACCAGCTGGCCAAGCGTCACAGTATCATTTTCTGGACAATCTTCCACCTGGCCTGTAGAGGTAGGCAGCTTTGGTTCCTGCAAAGGGCATCTAATTTGGGGTGCAGCTTTTTTAGGATGGAGTCTATGTGTCCAGTGAAGTTTAGGTGCTGGTCTAGCCAGACACGAGATACCTAAAGGAGGAGGTGTCCTCCAAAGTAGAGCCATCAAGGGTGTGGAAGGAGGGCAGTTATTTAGCCAAGAGAGTCTCTGCCTAGTGCCGAAGGTCATGGAGTCTGTTTTCTTGACATTAAGGAAAAGCTGATTGGAGCTTAGCCATTGCTGAACTTTCTCAAAGTCATGCTGAAGTGTGGAAGCCACATCAGTTGGTGATTGGCCAGAGTAGAAAAGGACAGTATCGTCAGCATACATATGGATGGAGGAGGAGGTGCACACTGACAGGAGGTCATTAAGGAATATGGAGAATAGTAGGGGACCAAGGATGAAGCCTTGGGGTACACCAGCATTAATCTGGAGTGGGGGAGAGGTGGAATAAGCAATTTTGACTGACTGTGTCCAGTCTGTTAGGTAGGAGCTAAACCAGTTTGAGGCTGAATCAAACAGGCCAGCAGATCACAGATTATCTAGGAGGAGGGGGTGGGAGATAGTGTCAAACGTCTTTTCAAGATCGACTAAGATTACAGATGTGATTAGACCACTGTCCATACCTGAGAGTATGGAATCGGTGAGCCTAAGCAAGAAAGTGGTAGTGGAGTGATCTTTCCTAAAACCAGATTGATAGGGAGTGAAAAAGGCAGAGTCAGAGAGGTAAGAGGAGAGTTGGAAGAGGACCAGGTGCTGCTGAAGCTTAGCGAGAACTGGTAACAGAGAGATTAGCCGATAGTTCCCAGGCATAGAAGGATCACCTCCCTTGGGTAGTGGGAGAACTACAGCATGCTTCTATGAGTCAAGGATGGAGGCCAGTGAGAAGGAAAGGTTTAGTAAGGCAGAAAGTGGTGAACAAATGGTATGAGTGGAGAGGAAGAGAAGTTTGGGGTCAAGGCCATCAGGTGAGGAACCCTTAGATGGGTTGAGAGCAAGGAGAGCATTTAGAGTATCATGAGGTGAGACTGGAGAGAAGGAGTAGAGGTCACTAGGGAGGGTACTTGGGTGTGAGTTATTGCGAACAGATGCAACTGGTTGGGTAGGAGGAAGAGAAGCTAGTAAAGCAGCAGCACAAGAGGTAAAGTAAGAGTTGAATTCAGTGGCAACTGAGAGGTGGGCAGACGTAAGGACATTATTGACATAGATGAGTGGAGTTTGGGATTTGGGGGGGAGAAGAGGGAGTTAATAACTTTCCAAAATGTTGATGCGGTACATATATTAGCATCAAAGGTGGATCTAAAGTATTCGGACTTAGCGAGCCTTGTAGCCTTGGAGCAGGCATTTGGGAACAGTCACTGGAGGTCAATGGTTCACCAGGGGTTGAAAGGGCAGGGAGTGGACTGAACAGCCAAGAGGCAGCTCTCCTCCCCTGTGTTTGGGAATGTTACTGTCTCGGCTATTGCTGGTCCTGATGCGGAAGCCTCTTGGTATTGCAGAGCATGAAAGGTGAACATAACTTGGGAGAGGGGGAACCACTGTTCTGAGTTGCATACATTGCTCCTCGTGCATGTAGACCCTGTGCCACCGCAGCAACATGGAGGCCCACAAAACCAGTGGACAAATCTGACAAAGGCGGCATCAGTGACTATATCCACACCAAGATAACAAGAGCCTCAACCCCATGTTACCTAGCAGCTGTACTGGATGAAGACTTGGAGTGGGGAGTATGTGCAGCCCAGTACAGGCACCGCAACAGTGTGTAACCCTTGAGAGTAAAACACCAGCTCAGGTAAGCATGGGGAAGTGATCGATGTTGGGTGTGGGTGTGGGTGTGGCAGAGCAGTTGCTTGCCAAAGCTATATGAACCAGGGTGAAAAACCATATGATAGAGAAATAAAAGTACCTTGAGTTAGCATCATGATATCCAGTATAATGTTGTAAAGGCCAACATTCCCTGATGGTGAGAACAACACAAGCAGGGAGGACAACATGGACATGTCTACCTAACCATCCCCAGCACCACCTTGTAAAGCACCTGTATGCCAAGAAGCGGTTCCTCCTGGGGGAAAAAAAAAACATTTACACAAATAACTCACAATTGCATGTCACAGTATTACAGTCCATGAAACTGATCATTTTTGGTTGTTATGAAAATGGAATTATGATTCTGATAACACAATGCCCCTGAAATGAGTTGAGTTAGCATCATCAAACACACAGCAAGGAAGGGATGGTCAAGACAATGCTCATGACCATGCCGATCTTGGTTTGAGAACAAGACAGGGCCATTGCTGCCCCAATGAGGAGGAGGAGGACATTAGGCTGAGATCTTTAGGAGGGAGCACAGCTGCAGTGATGACACGAAACCTTGAGGCCCCAAAAGAAACAGTCTGTGAGCAAAGTAGTGGTGTTGGAAGGTGGTCATGAGGAAGGAGGATACACCGCCTGGCAGTGTGCCGCACTTCTCAGCAGAAAATACAACATGGAGACTTGCTACTCTGGGCATTATCAGTGGTTGTGTTATGATGCATGGAGTGCAGTACGACACCAGCGTACTGGAGGGTGGTTGACTTGACATAAACAGAAATGTGCATTATGTCATCACTAACACCATGACATTGTTGTGTGCGCCATCATGACAATGGTCCAGTGGTGTTTCTGGGGATGGTGTGACCTCATCTACTGCATGAACATGGGCTTTATTAACAATGTGTACTGACCAATGGTCTGGCTTGCAGTGAAGACGGCACGTGACCATAACCTTTGGCAACAATACCTGCTACTTACAGATGTGTTAGTATGCATGTGTCAAGTGATCATTGCAATGTAGGTACACCACCACCACCCTCAACACTCCCGTGGGGACTGCAGACCCATGTATGCTAGTATGCCCCACAGCTCTGACAGTCTCTTGTTTTGTGCTTTGCTGTGTAATTGTGGAACTGAAAGGGGTCATTAATACAGTGTGCCACACAGTAGTGTACCAGCAACTGGTGACTGCAAGGTCACAAATAACAACTGTAAATGACATACAGCCATCTATAGATGATGTTTTTTTAATAAATTTTAACTGAGACACGTCCCCCCCCACACACACACACACAATTACATTCATCAGGTACCACACCAGCAATACATATAGTATTCAACTGATGTTATTTACACAGTACACCTATAAGGGCCATGTCAGGAAACAAAAACAGTCAATGACAGCAATAATAATAAAATGTACGATGACCCCATCACACAGACACACATGAAGACACTGAAAAAGAAACAAAAGTCAAAGGCCTAAAAAGACATAAAGAAACTGTTCACATGCTGGTCGATCAACGAACTACAAGTCACACATGACAAATGTACTCTGCATGCCCATGCATGAATAACTATTGTATTTAGCAGTGTGACATTGTTGTACAGCATGGTGCCTGATGACTGGACTGGATGTATTTTTCTCATGGTCATACACAAAATGCAGCAGTCTGGCTGAAGTTATTTAAGGCAACATACAGTGTGTGAAAAAACTACCTCTAGTGTAGTGTAACCCCCCTACGAATGGGCATTCCCGAAAAGTCTTCCTTGAGCTTGCCTAAATGCTCACTGCCAGGCTGGTGTCCTGCGTTTTAGCAGTTTAAATGTGACTGCCAGAGAGTGCCTGAATAGCCTCTGTGTACTGTCTCTTTAAGAGCTGCCTGGATTACAGTCATAAGTAATCTGAGAGGGAGCTCTGTTGAAAGATGTAACTATTTGCTGAAAATCATTTAGAATGATAATGATAATGTAGTTTGTCTAACCTGCCTTCTTTGCAGCAAGGACTGTTTTGTTTATCTCCACTATCTTGGCCCGGGACTGCCGGATTGGACCAATCAGTACTGGTGGGACCTAAAATGGAGCCGGTCTACAGGAGCTGTCTGGAGTCAGAATCTGTAGGGACTGTAGTTTTGGGCTTTTGGTGCCTTTTTGCACCTGAAAGGGGAGCTTCTGTTGTGCCTGACAGATGAATCAGCCAACCAAACCTTTTGGATCTTGGGGAAATTCCCAGGCTTGCTGGCAGTTGAGTCAGATCCAAGTTGGGAGCTAAAAAGCAACAGCTCGAGACTGTCTCTGTGGAAAGGCCTGAGATTTGACCTGCATGCCTGCCTGCTGCCCCTGAAAGGGAGAAGAGAATCAGTTCGGACTGAATCCGAATTTGTGAGAACAAAGTAAGCCACTGAGTTGTGACCAGGATCAACCTGAAGAAGACCGAAGATTTGCTGAATGCATCAGCTTGTCAGGATTTCCAGCTACCTCTAAACTCCCGGTGTGTGCAGAGACTTTGCAATTGTGACCGGAGAGCAGTTTGCCTGGTATAGTAGAATCCCTTATATGTAAATATGCTGTGTGTTTATGGTGGGTCGTGATTTGGTTCCCCACTGTGTGAATTGTGTTCTGCTTGCTGGAAGCTGTAACCAGCTCAAACGGGCTGAATCTGCGTTCATCTCCATACAGCCTGGGCCTTGACACACTGGCCCTGCCAGACTACCCCACTGCTCAGAGAAAGCCATCGATGAGAGATCTGCCTGGGGATCAGCCCCTGCTCCACGTTTGTACAGGAACGACGCTTCAGCGAATCGTGTGGGCCCTGCTTCTACTGGCACTCCAGATCAACCGCCTGCAGTCTCAATTTTCATCCAGCCTGTGTCCAGTCTTGGGTATCATGAGTAACCATCAGGGTAGCTCCCTGCAACAACAGCTTAATCTAAGTGTGTCATCTGATTGTCTTGTTGTTTCTTTTTTTCACGAACTGAGCCCTCCGGCACCGGATTACAATTAGTGTGTGGTGCATATTGTTTTCTTCCATCACAGGGCCCCAACCAGCTGTGACGCCGGCCTATCCCAGGCACCAATCATGGCTAGCCCACCTCTTCTTCACCTGGGTACCCAGAGTGTGTGACTGTTTATGGACCCTGAAGTGCATGCATAACTATTTGATTGATACAGCCTTTAAGCAAATTAACCTGATTATGCCCCTCCCTTGTGCAAGTCCCTTAAATAAATCAGAACTAACTCTTTTTGCACTTACCCTGACTATGGTTCCAGTTTGTGCAAGAGTACTGTACTGCTGTTATTTGCTGTGTATAACCTTGTTTTACAGGGGGTCCCCAGGGTCAAGCCAGAGTAAAGCCCTGGTGGTAAGTGCAAACAGTGTGGGTACTTGTGTGGTGTATCAGGGGTATTGTGAAAGTGATTATCGTGTATTGTTCCAGCCACTAGTAAGGAAAGAGGAGGGTTACAGTGTTCCAGAGGGCTGTGCCCAGGTTAGCTTGACCACTACCAACCCTGACCTCCGGGTGGAGGCACCCGTTTCAGAACTCAGGCCCCTTAACCTGCTCCTAGTCAAGCAGGCAGGGGTAGTAGCCCTTGGGATAGTGCCACCTAGGGGTTACATCTTGGAGGCTCACCACTGGGATTTGTGCCTTCTAGTGGCAAAAAATTACAAATTATTGTTAAAGATTAATGGCTACCCCAGTAGAAATGACTGTACACCAGTTGGTGGAGTGGTGTACTGGGCAGGAGATTGACCCCCAAAATGCTCTGCTTATATTGGATATTCCCCTGGGAAACAGTAAGGACACTGTAGAGGGAGCACTCTCCAAAGTTGAATGTTTAAAAAACCCTGTGGTAGTGGGTCAACAGGCTGATTTGATCGCCCAAACTTTCATAACCTTGGTAGCATGTAGTGACCTCGTGGACAGCTCTAAAGTGCCACAGACTACTGCCTCAGAAGGGGTCCCAGCCACCAGGAGAGTGATAACAAAAGACAGTACAGACCCTGGGGAGGATGAGCTCCCACCATTATCTGAGACTTTTGAGGAGAAATGTGCTAAGTTGTTGCTGGAGGAAGAGAAAACCATAGAGGACTTTAAGAAACTGTTCCTGCCACCTGGAGGTGTTCTTTCCGCAACACCCCCACCTACTCCAGCACCTGTTACTGCCCTGCCTTCTGTGCCCATGCCAATGCTGGCCCCTATATCTGTACCCGCCATTAGTCACAACTCCTAATGAAGGCTGAAAATCTTCTCAGGCACCCTCGCCATCCCCCAGGGGGAGGATGACTGGGAGACCTGGATCGACTATGTTGCCCCCTTGGTACCTGAGTGGCAGTGTGCAGAGGCTGAGAAGCGGAAAAGAATCATAGAAAGTTTGAGGGGCCCTGCCCTTGAAGCCATTACATTTTGAGGTCCACGAACTCTGACGCATCTGCTCAGAAGTACCTATCTGTACTTGAAGGCAATTTTGGGAGCATTGAGTCAAGAGAGACTTTGATGCGGAAATGCCAAGGTATCAAACAATAGAAGGGGGAAAGTTTGTCTGCGTATGTTACTCACCTAGAAAGAGCTCTGCAGAAAGCTTACCGGAAAGGTGGGGTAGCCGCTAGTGATTTGAATCGTGTGAGATTGGGGCACATACTGCAACATGCCAAGCATTCTAAACTGCAGATCAACCAGTTAAGGCTCCAGGATAGGAGAGGTAACCCACTTGACTACTGTGACTTGATAAAAGAACTCCGGGATGTAGAAGATGAAGAGGGAGATTGTAATAATGGGGTGAGTGCAGCCCAAGTGATCATGGCACCGGAAGGCCCTTCTCAAATGGAGACCACTAAGAGTGTCCCGCCATGGGCTAAACAGTGTGGGGAGGAGTTGCTGAAGGAAGTCAGAAAAATACAACCGGGTGCATTCGCTGAGTTATCCCCTGCTGACAGAGACCCAGGTCCCTGTCAGGACATGACTGTTACGGGGGGGTGGGGGTGCACCCTCAGGCATCCTCTACTGAGGGTGGCTTCTCGGCTGAGCTCAAGGAATTGACTGCCACCCTAAAGGAACTTTTGAGACATGGTACACTATCCACAGAAGTCAGATCACAATCTCCCATTGATGCTCCAGCATCCCCTGCTATGTTTTCCCCAAGGATGCCCCGAGAGCGTGTCATTTGTCACAACTGCGGCAAGGAAGGCCATATGAAGAGGGAATGCCAGTCTCAGAAGGAGAGAAAGTGGTGAACCAGCTTCAAGGAGAGCTTCGGAAAATGAGTCAGTGGTCAAGGGGTGCACAAAATGACCACAGTAAAGGCTAAGGCCATCTTAACTCAAACCCCTCTGTAGCTAAATTGTCTGTCCAGGCCCCTGCTGTTGTCCCTCCAGACTGGTCCAAGATAGTGGGCCCTTCAATGGAGACTAATGTGGCTGTGAATGGTATTCCTACTTGAGCTGTGCTTGATTGTGGGTCACAAGTGACCATTGTGTTTCAGGACTGGTATGACAAACACTTATCTAATGTGCCCTTACAATCCCTGGAAGGCCTACATGTGTGGGGGCTGAGCGACAAGTCTTATCCTTATCTAGGATATACCCACCTCTGGTTGTCTTTTCCTGCAACTGTCACTGGTGTACAGGAGCAAGTAGAGACACTGGCCCTAGTATGTCCCCCCACTGGACTGTATGATGGGGTTCCCCTGTTAATTGAAATAAACGCCCACATGTTTGGTAGACTTGCACAACTCTGCCATGAGAAACAAGGGCAGCTGACTGGACGGGCCCTAAGAATTCCAGCCTTAGTAAAAAGGGCTTATGACTAGCAACAGAGACCTGATGAGGTGGACCCAGAAGAACTGGTGGGGATCATGTGGAAGAAGGATCCCGAATCAATGGTGCTGGCCCCTAATGCCCAGTGTGCCATTCAAGGGGAGGTCCGCCTCTGGAAAGAACAAAATACTGATGCTGGATGCACCAGGCGATGGAAAATTGCTAGAAGGATTATTGGTCAAGCCCAGCATCTTGCCTGCTTGTGCCCATGCCTATGCACGATGAGTGATGGTCCAGAGTCACAATGTGTCAGATCGGGAGATCCAGGTGAACAGAGGGTACACCCTAGCTATGGTACACTGCACAGACACTGCAGTATTGCCCAGCAACAAGTGCCCTGGTGAGAAGGAGAGTGACCCCAGACTCATTTGACTTTGGTGACTCCCCGTTGCCAGCTGAATGGAAGTCTAGAATTGGTAAGAAACTTGCCCAGAGAGACCAAGTGTTTTCATTGAAGGAATGGGACGTGGGATGTGTCCAGGGTGTGGAGCATCACATACGCCTGCATGATGAACAGCCATTTCAAGAGAGGTCCTGATGCCTAGCCCCAGCAGACATAGATGATGTGAGAAGACACCTGCAGGAAATGCCCACTGCTGGCATGATACATGAATCCAGGAGCCCATACACCTCTCCCATTGTGGTTGTGCATAAGAAGAATGGGTCTGTAAGGATGTGTGTTGATTATCGAACGCTGAACCGGCGGACCATCCCAGACCAATACACTATGCCTCATATACAGGATGCCCTGGACTGCTTGAATGGGAGCAAATGGTTCTCGGTGTCATATCTTCACAGCGGATATTACCAGATTCCAATGGCCCCAGAGGACCATGAGAAAACAGCCTTCATCTGTCCGTTGGGGTTCTATGAATTTCTGAGAATGCCACAGGGGATATCGGGCACCTCAGCCACCTTTCAGCGACTGATGGAATGTGCGGCGGTGGGAAATATGAATTTGCTGGAATGCCTGGTGTACTTGGACAATGTCACTGTGTTTGGGAGCACCCCAGAGGAGCATGAGAACTGACTGTTTAAAGTTCTAGACCGACTGGAAGACTTCGGCCTCAAGCTGTCCATTGACAAGTGCCAGTTTTTGTAAACCTCCATGAAGTATGTGGAACACATAGTATCTACAGAAGGGGTAGAGACTGATCCCAGTAAGGCTGAAGTCCTAACTATTTGGCCCCAGCCCCATAATTTGAAAGAACTACAATGTTTCCTGGGGCTCTGTGGCTACTACCACAGGTTCATAAAGGACTATTCCAAGGTGATTCGCCCACTATTGAATCTTACCCAGGGTTACCCTCCTACCAATCATAAATACGAGAAAGGGGCCACCGAAGAACCAGAAAAAGTATACTTCCGCCCAGGTGAACTCTTCGGGCCCCACTGGACGCCCGACTGTGAAGCAGCCTTCCACGAAATCATATACCAGCTCACCCATGCCCCCATTCTCGCCTATGCTGACCCCACCAAACCCTATGTGCTGCATACTGATGCTAGTCTGCAGGGTCTAGGAGCTGTGCTGTATCAAGACCATGAGGATGGTTTGAGACCAGTGGCTTTTGCCAGTAGGAGCTTGACCCTGTCAGAACGAAACTGTCCTATACATAAGTTGTTTAAAGAAGGCCCCAGATTGAAGTTGCTCAATCAGTTGTTGTATAGAGAGATAGTAGATCATAGTGGCAAAGTAGACAAGCAACAATTGGTCCTGCCCACGGCCTTTAAAGATTTGGTACTGAGGTCCCTCCACAATCACATGGGGCACTTCGGTATTGACAGAACCCTTGACCTGGTACGATCTCGCTTCTACTGGCCCACAATGGGGGCCGATGTTGAGCACCATGTAAAGACTTGTAGTCGCTGCCTGCAAAGAAAAGCCCTGCCTCAGAGGGCTGCCCCCTTGTTAATATTACTACCAGCACTCCAATGGAACTAGTCTGCATAGACTTCTTGTGTTTAGAACCTGATCAGCGGAACACTGGCAATGTGTTAGTGGTTATGGATCATTTCACATGGTATGCACAAGCTTTTCCCACCAAAGATCATAAAGCATCTACTGTGGACAAGGTGCTAGTGGAAAATTTCTTCATCCACTACGGTGCCCCCCAGCGGATCCACTCTGACCAGGGCAGAGACTTTGAGAGTCGACTAATCAAAGAAATGCTCTCTCTATGGGGGGTGTGGAAGTCAAGAACCACCCCTATTATCCGCAGGGAGATCCCCAACCAGAACGATTTAACCGCACCCTGCTAGACATGCTGGGTACCCTCCACCCAAAGGACAAGCACAAATGGAGCCAGCAGATTAGCACCTTGGTACATGCATACAATTGCACGAAAAATGATGTTACCAGGTTCTCCCCCTACCACCTCATGTTCAGGAGAGAGGCCCGGCTGCCAGTTGATGTTTGCTTTGGGGTCTCTCCAGATGGGGTCTGAGCCGAAAACTACCTGCAATATGTACAAAAACTGAAAGCTCAATTGAACCTTGCCTATCAACTGGCCCAGACAATGGCCACCAAGAGAAATCTAGCAGACAAAGAGAGGCATGATAAAAAAGTAAAGGCTCAAGAGCTTCGATCTGGAGACCATGTCTTGTTATGCTATTTGGGACTGCATAGCAAACACAAAATTGCTGATCGGTGGCACCATCTCCCCCATGTAGTAGTTGGAAAGTTGGATGATTTACCCGTGTACAAGGTGTGCCCAGAGAATAACTCCAAAGCTGTCAAGACCATGCACCGTAACCACTTGCTACCTATTGGCCAAGTCATAATTGAGGCTGAACCTTCAGACATTGATTCCCCTGGGCCGGTGACTCATGCTGCAAGAAAAAGACAGAGTCAACCTACCCCAGTGGTTACAAGTTCAAGGTTTCCCCGCAGCAGGTTCAGAATGATAGTGACTGTCAGTACACCTCGGACGAAAGTGAATGTGACAGTGCCTATTACCCCTCCTATGAGTTGAGTCAGCTGTTTCGAGGTCACCCTATGACTAATTGTGGGGATGAAGCTAGGTCTTCTAGACTGTCTAACCTCCCAGCTTCATCCTTGGAGCCAATGCTCCCTGAAAGTGAAGTGCAAAGTATCATGTCTGAAGGTGCTGATTCCCTGTGTATTGTGGAACTGTATGATTTGCCTGAAGGAGGGGCTGATGGTTTGAGTCTTTCTGGTGACATACCAGAACTTGAAGAACACTATGAGAGTGCTGACAACACCCCTTCAGTACCTCAAAGCTTGATTGTGCCTGAGCCTTCGCACAATGAGTCAAGTGTTATAGAAACAGAGCCTGCAGAGCAAGGGGCCGACAGTGCCCCTAGTTTGGACATTCCCGTCCAGGCAGAGGCACCCCTCACAAGTGATGAAAGCCCCAAGGCTGTTGCTGAAAGTACAGAGACTGTGGTTGTTCCCCCCAGAAAGACTGGCCGAGCTGTCAAGCCAGTATTGCGTTTCAGCTATGATTCTCTGGGGAGGCCTGTGGACTTGCCTCTCCATGTGGTTCACAAAGGTGTTTATGTTTCTCAGAGCTCACTGCCTAAACTGAGTCTAAGTGCCAATTCCAGGTTGATTGTTCTGCCTTCTAGGTATGGTGCCCCTGCCCCATCTAGGCCCAAGTTAGCTGATAGGGAAGGGCCACCTCTTACATTGTTCAATGTACAAGAAGTTATTACATGATTCCACATAGTAATGTGTAAATTACCTGTGTGAAATATGCATGATGTATTGTCAGAATGGATATAGTATTGTGAAGTGTAGAGAATATGTATAGTAAAGGTATGAGTTTACGTTGACTGATGCATCAGATGTCACTTGCATAACATGCTAATGGTATAAATGTCTCGTATAGTTTGAATTTGCAATACTGTGATGGTACAGACTTGATGCAGATGCCAAGTTTTCTCCAGGCAGGGAAGGGTGTAACCCACCTACAAATGGGGGTTCCCGAAACGTCTTCCTTGAGCTTGCCTAAATGCTCACTGCCAGGCTGGTGTCCTGTGTTTTAGCAGTTAAAATGTGATTGCCAGAGAGTGCCTGTATAGCCTCTGTGTACTGTCTCTTTAAGAGCTGCCTGGATTGCAGTCATAAGTAATCAAGAGGGAGCTCTGTTGAAAGATGTAACTAGTTGCTGAAAATCATTGAGTGATAATGATAATGTAGTTTGTCTAACCTGCCTTCTTTGCAGCAAGGACTGTTTTGTTTATCTCCACTATCTTGGCCCGGGACTGCCGAATTGGACCAATCAGTATTGATGGGACCTAAAATGGAGCCGGACTACAGGAGCTGACTGGAGTCAGAATCTGTAGGAATTGTAGTTTTGGGCTTTTGGCGCTTTTTTGCACCTGAAAGGGGAGCTCGTGTTGTGACTGACAGATGAATCAGCCAACTGAACCTTTTGGATCTTGGGGAAATTCCCAGGCTTGCTGGCAGTTGAGTCAGATCCAAGTTGGGAGCTGAAGAAGCAACAGCTCGAGACAGTCTCTGTGGAAAGGCCTGAGTTTTGGCCTGCATGCCTGCCTGCTGCCCCTGAAAGGGAAAAGAGAATCAGTTCGGACTGAATCCGAGTTTGTGAGACCGAAGTAAGCCACTGAGTTGTGACCAGGATCAACCTGAAGAAGACCGAAGATTTACTGAATGCATCAGCCTGTCATGATTTCCAGCTACCTCTAAACTCCCGGTGTGTGCAGAGACTTTGCAATTGTGACCAGAGAGTGGTATGCCTGGTATAGTAGAATCCCTTACATGTAAATGTGTTGTGTGTTTATGGTGGGTCGTGAATTGGTTCTCCACTATGTGAACTGTGTTCTGCTTGCTGGAAGCTGCATCCAGCTCAAACGGGCTGAATCCATGTTCATTGCCACACTGGCCCTGCCGGACTACCCCACTGCACAGAGAAAGCCCTCAATGAGAGACCTGCCTGGGGATCAGCCCCCTGCTCCACGCTTGAACAGGAACGACGCCTCAGCGAATTGTGTGGGCCCTGCCTCTCCTGGCACTCCAGATCAACCACCTGCAGTCTCAATTTTCGTCCAGCCTGTGTCCAGTCTTTGGTATCATGAGTAACCATCAGGGTAGCTCCCTACAACAACAGCTTAATCTAAGTGTGTCATCTGATTGTCTTGTTGTTTCTTTTCTTTCATGAACCGAGCCCTCCAGCTCCAGATTACAATTAGTGTGTGTGGTGCATGTTGTTTTCTTCCATCACAGGGCCCCAACCAGCAGCGACGCCGGCCTAACCCAGGCAATGATCATGGCTAACCCACCTCTTCTTCACCTGGGTACCCAGAGTGTGTGACTGTTTATGGACCCTGAAGTGCATGCATAACTGTTTGATTGATACAGCATTTAAGTAAATTAACCTGATTACGCCCCTCCCTTGTGCAAGTCCCTTAAATAAATCAGATCTAACTCTTTTTGCACTTACCCTGATTGTGGTTCCAGTTTGTGCAAGAGTACTGTACTGCTGTTATTTGCTGTGTATAATCTTGTTTTACAGGGAGTCCCCAAGGTCGAGCCAGAGGAAAGCCCTGGTGGTGAGTGCAAACAGTGTGGGTACTTGTGTGGTGTATCGGGGTATTGTGAAAGTGATTATTGTGTCTTGTTCCAGCCACTAGTAAGGAAAGATGGGGGTTACAGTGTCCCAGAGGGCTGTGCCCAGGTTAGCTTGACCACTACCACTACCCGTTTCAGAACTCAGGCCCCTTAACCTGCTCCTAGCCAAGCAGGCAGGGGTAGTAGCCCTTGGGATAGCGCCACCTAGGGGTTACAGTAGTAAAAGGACACATTTACGGATCACAATAACTTGGTACAGACGGTGCATTATCTTGTTGTGATGGGCCTTCTCGTGTGGAGGAAGCACTTGGTTGGCTTTGCCTCATACTTCAATCTACCCAGGGAGTGCCATTACCACATCATAACCAAATCTCTGTCATGGGTCATTGGTAAAAGAACCCATGTAGGCAGTCCCCATTCAGTCAAACACATAGACACAGTGAAATGCACACACAAACACATACAGAGATTATGACATTACTGTTAACTACTTGGCTAACTATATATTTGCATGTACAAAAACACTCCAAAAGTCATTGCATTCTTACTCACTGACAGGGATGTTCTGACGACCATGACACTGATGATATTCGGCTAACGCCATCTCCAGGACCCATTGGCTGAAGCATACATCAGAGAATCCAGGATGGGTCGTTATGCAATCAGGGATTGGTACACCAGGGGATGCATTTTTGGCATCTGTCATTTTGTTAACCACTAGTGCGACTTCTCTGCAGCATATACATTCCCTCTCTGTAGGCATAGGTTTGCAGTGACCACACATGTACCATTGGACAATATATACATATATGTAACAAAATGTAAATAAGAGACTAGGTACTGTGCATGTTAAGTCTTTGTCATTTACCAAGAGGGAGTCATAAAGACGTAATGTGGCCACATGACACCTTGGATCTAATGCAAACTCCGCCATCCGTATCACAGTGAAAAACACAAATGTAAACATGTTGCATAAAGAATGCTGTGTATCCTACCATGGCACTTGTGCATTGCAACAGGAGCTGGAGGGGCAGCCTCAACAAGTGATGGAACTAAGGCTTTATCGGCAATGTAGAGACACAACTGTTGTGTCTTGTCGATCAGTAGGCACACTGTTTTTCTTTATTTGTTATACGCATGGGTACACGGATTACAGATAGTTTTCATGTACGATCAGGGGCACAAAGATGGGACATACAAAGTGCAGGGTCAACAAGTACAAAACATACAAAGCACCTTAAGTAGTCAAAATGCAACTTACTTGCTAGCAACAGTGCAGAACAAAATGCACTGTAAAGTGACCTCAGTGCAGTCAATTGTAGCATAGAGAGATCGGAAGGCAGTGCAGTGCACAACGAGTAACATGACAGCAACAGCATTTCTAACTGTCAGGCATGACAGTAATGATAACAGCTTGCAGGGTAACTGTTGAACCCTGGTTGTCACAACAGGATGAGGGGAACAGTCGATGTTTCTCCCTGGGGCAGGTTCAGGTTATCATGGGGTGGGGGCATTTACAGGTGGTGGTGGTCAGGGTTCACAGTGGAGCACATACAGTGTTTGTAGAATTAGGGCCAGTAGAGGAGAAGGCCTTCTGACCCATGCATGTGTTGACTTGTGAGCACTCAACTTGTACTGTGTCAGAGGTCAGCAGGGATGGACAGCAGGGCTTAGCTATGACCATGGGGGGCGGGGACAGCTCCTTTTGTCTCATGGATTTGTAATGGGGCAGTGGAGGACATTGTCCCTGCAGGCATGAGGTGGGAGGCACACTAGGGCCTGGTACAGACAGTAGTGATGCATGGAGTAAGGCTCCATGAAAGGAAACATGCAGATATTATACATAACCTTCTGCTTGAATCCATACTCACCTCAAAGATGGTATTTCTCCAGTACATTGTCAGCCAATTAGTGAGATGCAGCCCCCCCCCAAAAAAAAAACCCTGCAGGAGTGAGCACAGCTGTCCATGGAAAGCATGTACTCCCCATACCAGTGACTTTCTACATTTTTATGTTTGCTTGTGCGCATGCACAAGAAACATTATGTGGCAGCTTAGGAGTGAAGTGGGTTGTGGAGGTGCGGCACTGTGGCAGCCAATGGAGGCACTGCATTTGGGGGCTTGGCACTGGTGGACCAATGGAGGCACAGTGTGCTGATGACGCTGGTTTCCAAAAGTGCCACCAAGTTAAAACGTTTTCACCACTGCAATTAGGGGCTGCCTCATCATTGCAGCGTCAGCCATTCCACTGCAACGAGGGAGCGACCCATCATTGCAGAGCGGTACCTTGCCTAGTGTAATATTGTTTGTGAACACAGCGGCAAGCTGCCGCCGTGTTTACAAACAGTATTACACAGCCCCAATGCTGAGGTGGTGCCCAATCCCCCTTGGCATCATGCACCCACCCAAAACAGTCTTTGTTTGACGACGGGTGTGCCCAATCCCCATCGGCTTCAGTCCCCCCTTCCCAGTTTAATTTGGCAATAGGGGAGACCACTCCCCATCAGCATAATGTCCCCCACAAAAATTAGTCTTGTGCCGAGGAGGGTGCCCAATCCCCCATTGGCTACAGCCCCCCCCAAAAAAAACACTCAGGTGGCATGCTGGGAGCCCACCCAGCGTACAAATGTCACTGTAAAAAATCATCTCGCAATGTTTTGCATTTTTTTTTTAAGAGACCTGTAAAACAGACAACGGTCCTCGTTGAGGCTGGTGGCCCTCCCCAACCCGCACTCCACCCTCTGTGCACCCTACCTCCCCACGCCTCACCCTATACTTACCTCCTGAGCCCAGCGCGGTGATCTTTGGTGGACCGGGAACACATCTGCACTCTTCAAAGCCAACCGTGAACTGAAGAAATGCCGGTAAGCTGTATAATGGCATAAATAGGGTTTTTTTCAACTTTGGTGCATATCTCAGGCATTTTTGGGAATTTTGGCACCATATTTTCAACATGGGGTTATTAGGACCCCTCCTCATGAATTCAGCCACTGTCATGACGTTATTCGGTCCCGAAAGGTGATTTTGTGGTCACTGCGTGGAATCGCTTTTCAGGACCGATTAACGAAACAACAGTGCCAGTGTTCATGAGATGGGCTCTCTAAAAGTCTGTGTTTCAAATCTGGTGGAAAAAATCAAAAAATTACTGTTTTACGAGCGTGCGTTGTGCAGTCGCTATGCTCGCTCGTAACTTCGCGAATTCGTAATATTTTCACTCCAGATTTTCAACATTGCCATTTTTACACACCTCCTCATGAACAGTAAAGCTGTAATTTTTCACATCCTGGCCGAAATGTGTTTTCGCACTTCCGGCACAGAATAGCACGGTCGCTGTAGGAAATCAGTGTTTGAGACACATTAAGAAAATCACAGTGACACTGTTCGTGAGCAGAGGTCCTAAAATGCCTATACTGAAAATTTTGTGATGAAAGTCCCTGAAATGACTGTGTTATGAGTGTGCATTTTGCAGTTTCCACGCACGCTCGTAATTTTGCAAATTTGTAATATTTTCACTCCAGATTTTCAACACTGCCATTTTTCCACACCTCCTTATGAACAGTACAGCTGTCATTTTTCACGTCCTGGCCAAAATGTGTTTTTGCACTTTGGGCGCAGAATAGCATGGTCGCTGTGGGAAATCAGTGTTCGGGACACATTAAGAAAATCACAGTGACACTGTTCATGAGCAGAGGTCCTAAAATGCCTATGTTGAAAATTTGGTGACAAAAGTCCATAAAATGGCTGTGTTACACGCATGCGTTGCTCAGTTTCCACGTATGCTCGGAAGTGCGAGTATTTTTAATATTCCCACTACAGATTTTCAACATTGCCATCTCTTCACACCTCCCCATGGATGGTACAGCTGTCATTCTTCACATCCTGCCTGATCTGTGTTTTCGCACATGTGGCGCAGAATGGCACGGTCGCTGTTGGAACTCAAAGTTCAGGACACATAGACAAATTCACACTGCCACTCTTCATGAGAAGAGGTCCCAAATTCTTTCATGAGGTGGGGTCACAAAAAGACCATGTTGAAAATTTGTAGTGCAAATACCAACAAACGTCCGGGGTGTTAGGGTTTCTAACTGTAACGTCCTACCCTGTACAGGCTGACAGGCATCAGGGTGTGCCTTTGGATTGCCGATTGTACTGCTCATGCCATCCCCCCCCCCACGTCCCAGCCAGTGACAGGCAAGAGGTGTACCTTGGACTCTTCGGCCCCAGAGTTCATCCCATTCTCCTATGCTGCACCCATTTCAGCGTATGTCCTTATGGAATGGGGTGACTGTAAAGCCAAACACCCTAGGCACACCTCAACACGTGTCGGTGTCTGCAGAATAGGGTGAGGTGACATGGCATGAACGTCAAGAGTGATGACCCATACACTTATCCCAATGCCTGTCCATTTCTACAGGATGGAGGAGGGGTTGGCGTGAAGTTCAATACTTCACTGCCATTCCTATTCTGCATCTGTCTAACTCCTGTATTTCCAATGCTAATACCAGCAAGCAAACATTCAGCATTGACAAATGCTTGTTTTTATTTGGTATACGATGGTGAACTCACAAGGTTTGGAAAAAGGCAATAGGTCTCACAGTACACTGCCAGGAAACATGGTCCACAAGGTCATACCACACACATACACACACACACAAACTGAAATACACACAAATCACACATGTTACAGTACATGGGTCCCACAACAGTACAAAAAAATGAAATATCACACTTTAAATATGACATGTGTACTTATCATCCAACCGTCGATCAATAATGACCCTCCCACACACACAGACAAATACAAAGGTCGAAACCCACACACAGCTCACAGCCATAAAGCCTCAAAATGTGTGATCCTATAAAAATCCTATAAAAAAACAAAAGAAAATATTACCCCACCTGGACACAGACTAGCACTGAGGTCATTATTGCAATTATAAGTTTAATTTCAATAATTTAGCTTTTTATTGACAGAAGTGCCAAAAACAGTTCTTGTTTTGGTCCCCATGCCACACGCACACACACACACACACACACACACACACACACACGCACACACATTGAACTGCACACACACACATGCACACACATTGAACTGCACACACAGAAACATCCACACACGCACACACACATGCACACACACACACACGCACACACAGAAACATCCACACACAATGATATATAAAATATATGATATACAGTTAACTATCCTGTGCTGAATGGAATGTTTACGAAATTACTTTCATACATAATGCTGCTATGTTCGTGAGACTTCGGTGTCATTCACTGTGTTTCTGACACTGCAGAGGCATACTGTACAAATACGCATTACCTAAACCATGCATATTAGCATATCAAACAAATAGTATTCAGTATTTAGTGTAAATAGTAGAAATCCGCACCAGTCAGTGTTGTACAGATGCTGTTCAGGAGATCCATTAGGCAAATTCAGTAAAAACAGCACCAGGCATCAGAGATACACATCCAGTTTTATTTCTGTACACAAGGGTAGTATCATGGCACAGGTAATGCAACATCACTGTCCCAGAGACAAGCCAAGGGAATTTGGCACTTACAAAATAATAATGTATGGTAGAACGCTGCCATTTCCTAAGGTTGTTAACCTATCGATGTGACGTAGACATGTTGTTAACCTATCGATGCTACGTCACATCGATAGAGTTAACAACAATGATCTGCGTATGCGCGCTTTTTTCAGTGGGGAACCAACGGATGAACAGCAGTGGTTAGGAAGGACTGAACGACCATGGCGGTGACTAGTTAGCAAAAAGTAAGCAGCCTTTTTACATGGGACCATACATTATAAAAAATAATGTATGGTCCCTCTATCGGCAACCGGTCAATGTTAACTGTCTCGAGGTTGCCATGGCAATGTAAACCTCTCGAGCTTCGCTCTCGAGGTTTACACAATCGCCCTGGCAACCTCTCGACAGTTAACTGACCGGTTACAGACAGAGGACCATACATTATCCTCTATATAGTGTATAGTGGAGTGTTGTTCTGTATAGAATTCCATCCCTTTCAAAATACTGTTCTACCACAGTTCTAAGGTCATGGAATGCTGTTCTACCCTACTGTGGTAGAAAAGCATTCTAGAACCTCTAGAGACTGCATGAGTCAGTTTCATTTTGAAAGCAAAAGAACTCACAAAACACATTTTTCACACAGTACTACACACTATAAAAAATACAGGATAAGCAATTCTATGCATAACTAGTGTGTTTTTGCCACCTCGGTTCTGATTCGATGGACTTTGAGCTTCACTTCCCGAGGTCAGAGGAATCAGAATCCTCTGTGGCAGAACACACCAGTTCTGCATAGTTGCCTACTCAGTATTCTATATATATTCTGGGACCAGCACGTGGGGTGCGGGCTGGAGAGTGTCGTGAGCTCTGTCAGTGGTCGCATTGCCTACAGTTTTGGTGAACAAGTGCACCTTGACGTTTTAAACATTATAACTTGCTGCCAGCACTGCAGCCAATGAGTTTCCCCTCTGAAACGCATTCAGAATCTTGAACACACATTTAGTACATCATTTCAGAAATCTGACTGTATCACGTAATGCAGTACTGTATTTCCTTCTTGCAGACATTTTTTAGGCTAAAAACCAAAAAACACTGGCAATGGTGGGGTTGGGACAGAACACAACACAGGAAAAGAAAATCCAACCATGGGACCTCCGTTTGAAACAGATAGGACAATCATCTGGGATACAAGGAGATGAACAGTTGCTTATATGTGTAACAGTACCTAGATCAGCAGCAACTATCACGATGATAAGATGCGGATTTCCTTTTCTTACCAAAAAAGAAAAGAACATAAATGTAAAATGTCACTGCAGGAGAGCTACTGTAAGCATGCACATCCAGCCTTCTCATGAAAGACATTCAAAGGAAACATCACTCCTTGTTTGACGTCAGTAGCTGAGTCTACTGGAGCCGACTTGGTAAAAAAATCAAATTGCCGACTGCAACTACAGAAAAATAGAGACATAAAACATAATTAACAATGAAATAAACCACAGTAGACCTATAGATTCTTGTAAAACAATTTTTATTGAAATACCTGTAAAATAAATTAAATAAAGGAAAAATGTATTAATATGGTTGCCTTTGATCTTTAAGGCATCTGGCAGTCAAACCCCTGCCAGACATCTCCAAACATTTCCATTAATAACAGCTAACAGCTGAACATTACAGCCCAACTGAACCACGGCTGCATTTTGCCTGGTTCCCCACAAATGGACAAAAACCAATACAAATTAATGAATCACAACCAACCCTGACACTGAAACAGTTACTACTATTAAAGAGCTAGTGTACTGCCTAAAATTAATATTAGTTTTTAAAAGCAGTCAGCCATTACTTTTCATATCTGAAGTACTTTATCTTTTCCCTTTGTTTAATTAGCAGAGTGTTTACCTGATGTTAGTCGGTGTGATGTGTGGGACAGTACTCTGCCTGGCAGCTGACATATCTAGCTCTGTTCCACTCACTAGATCTTTAGTACTGTGACCTCACTGACTGTGACATCACTACTGCTTAGGGACAGCCACTCAGTAACTGTCAGGTCAGTCACCTGTGAGGTCATGGTCAGTGAGAGGTATGGGGTCATAATGTCGCAGCAAAAACAGCAAGGCGAACAATGACACATAAAAAACAGCATGAGCTAAAACAACATGGGGGGAAAAAAGACAACCACAACACAAACAGTGCACCCCATAACAAATAATGGGACTTTCTTTGTTTTTGTGGGGGCTTTGCCACCGGCACCCCCTGATGTTGGGGGGCTTTGCCCCCACCCCCTGGACTTTAAATAACAAACTCCAAGGGGGTGTGGACTTCAGGGATGAGGAGATACTTGAGGAGGGGGAAAAGTTAACTTTAAAAAAAAATAAAACAACAACCAAAACAGTCGCAACACCGAGAGACCCTGCGGGGGGGGGGGACCGAACCATGGTCCCAGGTCTCCAACCCTGCCGTGTGCTGGTGCTTTAATCACTCCACCACAGAAGCGGCTCGATCAGGCACCACACACATGGCAACTTGATCACTTGTGTATGTCAGTGCAGAGCGACAGGGGTAGTAGTAATTTTCTACTACTGTTATACCCGTAACTCTTAATTTTTCCGCACTTTACACAGTGCAGTTATTGCCGTACTGTTGTTGCAGCGCTATATTGTCCCGGTAACAATGTCACTGTCAGTGAGATCACAATGCTGATGATGTGGGGGCGGGGTAGACATAGAAATGTCAGCTGCCAGGCTAAGAGCTGTTCCCCCACATCCTGCACACTATTATCACATAGAAGACTTACTAATGAGCGAAAAGGAAAAGAAAAATACTTCAGAAATAAAAAGTTATAACTGACTACTTCTTAAAACTTGCATCATTTTATGCCTGCTTTGACTCCACTAGCTCTTTACGCCAGGGCAAAGAAAATGGCAACAAAAACAGAACACTGCTGTACAGTACATCTAACCTTTCTTCTGGTTTAATTCTTCTGCCTGGTGCCAACAAAATAATGTCTGCACTGGGCTGTCCATTCACTCAGCCTTCTCGCTGTAGTGACAAATCCATTCAGCTGGAACAGGCTTCTGATGTTGCTCCTCTGCCATCCACCTCCAGACTGAATTAGCACATGCATAGACTGAATGAACACCACACTCACAAGTCTCAGCAGCCAATCAAAATATTGTTTGCATGCTGCACTGATGAATCAAAATGCACGTGAACTCTGAAGTACCCTCTCCCGTTTGTTTTCAGGATACCCATGTGTCCATCCCACTCATGAGTAGTCTCCCCCCCTCCAACTTCATACCGTGCCCCCTTGTCAGTATGAAATTGGAGGGAAGGCAGCTCAGGGGCAATGTGAGAAAGTATTTTTTCATGGAGAGGGTGGTGGATACTTAGAATGGCTTCCCAGAGGAGGTGGAGGGGGAAAAACAGTCATGGGATTTAAGGATGAGTGGGACAGACACAAGGATATCCTGGAAGCAAGAAAGGGGTGCTCCAGAGTTCAGTTTGGGCACTGGGCCTCACAATAGGTAGGGATTAATAGGGAAGACTAGGTGGGCCAAGAGGTCCTTATCTGCTGACAACTTCTATGTATCTAAGTATGTATGTATCTGTGACCCACTGAGTGGCACAGCAAAGAGAAGCCACAAGTGCTGAGTCTGGAGGGCAAACTCAGTAAAGGGCAGATCAACCAGTTATTTTTTTTACCAGCTTCCCATTGCATATTTGATTTAGATTTTGACAGACGTCAATCTCAGTTCATCCAAATTTATTTTTTTGCCATGCCCATCATGTACCCCTTATATTAAGTGGCTGTACCACTGGTTTCCAAACTATATCAAGACACAGCTGTATTTCAAGTTCCAAAAATATACCAAAACATGACTGTAGGGCAGTGGATGCGTGGAACAGCCTTCCTGAGGAGGTTGTGTGGTCTAAAACTGTAGGAGAATTCAAGAATGCATGGGACAGACATAAGGCAATTCTTGTGGGGGTAGGAAGAAATAGGCTGTTGGTTAACTAGGCTCTGCAGCCTATCCTGTAGATAGGGAAATGGCAGACTAGGTGGGCCAAGTGGTCCTTATTTGCCATCAAAGTCTATGTTTCTATGTATCATAGGTTCCATAAATATATTTAAAAATGGCTGTATCAGACCGGCCTGGTGGTGCTGAGAGCTGAGGAGTTGAATGCCACACCTCACGCCACGCCAGCGACCCGTGTTCAGGAACGCGCATGGGTTGCAGTGGCTCGGCTGGGAGGAGATGGATTGAGCATCCTATGGACTGCTCTCCATCTCCGGGAAGGGGGGATTACAGCGGCCAGTGCTCGCCCGACCCCTAGCGGAGGCTGGGGCGTGATGGCACGGAGCTGTATTATGGGGGATGGCAGATGCTTCACTGGTTCATGCATGGGAGCATGCACAGACCCAGTCGCTGGCATCATTGTACGCCGCACTCCCACAAGAGGGAGAAAAACAGGAAAACAAGGCTCCCAGAGGATAATGAGGGGGAGCTCACAGGCCCCACACCTGGCTAGCCACGGCACACAATGGATCCGATTTTGGTGGGGGAAGGACCCCCTCTGCCAACCCCACCAGGGGCGGTAATCCCTGGGGTACTTGCACTGGCAGGTGAATGCCAGGGTGTTGGGGCTGGGGCTTCCCCCAGACTGTGAGTGCTGAGGAGCAGGAGCATAAATAATAATAAAAAATATATAAAAATGGCTGTATCATAGGTTCCCAAAATATACTAAAACTCAGACGTATCACAAGTTCCCAGAATACATCAAACATAGCTGTATCACAGATTCTCAAAATACATTAAAATAAGACTGTGTCACAGGTCCCAAAATATATTAAAACATGGCTGTATTACAGGTTTTCAAAATATATCAAAACATGGATGTATCATAGAACCCCAAAATACATTAAAACATGGTTGCATCATAGGTTCCCAAAATATATTAAAGAGAGGATAAAGTAAGGGTTAGTGTGTGTAACGTGAAGTTTACACACACCCGAGGGGTTTATGTCAGCATCTAACCCTGAGGGTGTGTGTAAACTTCAAGTTTAAACACACTAACCATATTTGTTATATAATTGCTGGGTTTCCCTTTTTCGCCTCAGCAATTATATAAAATAAAGACATAGTAGTGCAACCGCAGTTCGGCTTAGTGTTAGTGTGGTGCTGAAATGGGAATCCGTCTCTGTCTTTTTAAAATGGCTTACCTCTGCCTAAGGGTCTTCCACATGTTTCAGAATAAGCCTTAAGCCCATTGATGAGCCCAATAGTTCTTATCGCCGAGTTCTTCTTGCGGTGCTGTTTTTGGGAACACAGAAGCGGTGAGCAGTCAGGAACAGTCACGCTGCTGCGTAGGCATGTGCACATCAAGGGAAACCATGCGCGTGTTTGCCATTATAAATACTCCTTTATAATGGCAAATTATGCCATGGTTTCCCTATGGGAAAAAGGGGAAGCCAGTTATTATAACATGAGTATATCACAGGTTCCCAAAACATAGTAAAATGTGGCTGTATCACAGGTTCCAAAAATACATTAAAACATGGCTGTATCACAGGTTCCAAACATATATTAAAACATGGATGTATCCCAGGTTCCCAAAATATATTAAAACATGGATGCATCACATGTCATAAAATACATTAGAACATTGTTGTAGCACAGGTTTCACAAATATATTAGAAGAAAGCTGTATCACAGGTCCCAAAATATATTAAAACATGTCTGTATCACAGGTTCTCAAAATATATATATATATATATATATATTTTGTAATTGTTTAACCAGGAGTAGCACATGTTAAAACATGGCTGTATCACAGGTTCCCAAAATACAGTAAAACATTGCTATAGCACAGGTTTCCAAAATATATTAAAACATGGATGTATCACAGGTTCCCAAAATATATTAAAACATTGTTGTAGCACAGGTTTCCAAAAGATATTAAAGCATGGCTGTATCATAGGTTCCAAAAATTTACTAAAACTTGAATGTATCACAGGTTCCCATAATATATTAAAATATGGCTATATCACAGGTTTCCAAAATATATTAAAACATGGCTGTATCACAGATTTCCAAAAGATATTAAAACATGGATGTATCCCAGGTTCCCAAAATATATTAAAACATGGCTGCACCACAGGTTTCCAAAATATATTAAAACATGGCTGCACCACAGGTTTCCAAAATATATTAAAACACGGATGTATCACATGTCGTAAAATACATTAAAACATTGTTGTAGCACAGGTTTCACAAATATATTAGAAGAAAGCTGTATCACAGGTCCCAAAATATATTAAAACATGGCTATATCACAGGTTCCCATAATATATTAAAACATGACTGTATCACAGGTTCCCAAAATACAGTAAAACATTACTGTATCACAGGTTTCCAAAATATATTAAAACATGGATGTATCACAGATTCCCAAAATATACTAAACATTGCTGTAGACAGGTTTCCAAAAGATATTAAAACATGGCTGTATCACAGGTTCCCGAAATATATTAAAACACTGCTGTTTCATAAGTTTCCAAAATATATTAAAACATGAATGTATCACAGGTTCCCAAAATATATTAGAACATTGCTGTAGCACAGGTTTCCAAAATATGTTAAAACATGGATGTATCACAGGTTTCCAACATATATTAAAACCTGGCTGCATCACAGGTCCGAACAGGGTTGATACACAAGGAGGCATGGAAAGGATGAGAAGGGACTTGGCAAGGCTGGATGAATGGTCAGAAGTATGGCAGCTTGGATTCAATGCAAAGAAGTGCAAAATAATGCACCTGGGAAACAAAAACCCAGGGGAAGATTACACAATGGGTGGGGAGGAGGAAGTAACAATTACAAAAATGGAAAGGGACCTGGGGGTAATCATATCAGATGACCTTAAGGTTAGCAAGCAATGTGAGAAGGCAGTAGGGAGGGCTGGGGGTATACTGGGATGTATGGGAGAGGTATCACCAGCAGAAAACAGGAAGTTGCTATCCCTCTGTACAGACAGTTGGTGAGACCCCATCTGAGCACTGCATCCAGTTCTGGAGACCCCATCTCCACAAGGACATAGACAGGATAGAGGTAGTCCAGAGGAGGGCAAGTAAAATGATGCAGGGTCTGCAAGAGAAGCCATACGAGGAAAGACTAAAGGAGCTTAACATGTATACCCTTGAGGAAAGGAGGGAGAGGGGGGACATGATAGAAACATTTAAGTACCTCAGTGGAATCAACAAAGTCCAAGAGAACAGCATCTTTCAGAAAAAGCGATGTGCAAGAATAAGGGGACACAATTTAAAGATGGGGGGGCAGTTCAGGGGTAATGTGAGGAAGTATTTTTTCACAGAGAGGGTGGTGGACGCATGGAACAGCCTTCCTGAGGAGGTTGTAGGGTCTAAAACTGTGGGAGAATTCAAGAATACATGGGACAGACATAAGACAATTCTTGTGGGGGTAAGAACAAATAGGCTGTTGGTTAACTATGATCTGCAGCTTATTCTGTAGGTAGGGAAATGGGCAGATTAGGTGGGCCAAGCAGTCCTTATCTGCTGTCAAAGTCTATGTTTCTATGTATGTTTCTAAAACATGGCTGTGGCACACCTTCCAAAAATATACTAAATTATATTAAAACATGGTTCTATCAAAGGTTCCCAACTATATATTAAGGCATGACTGCACAACAGGTTCCCAAACTATTTAAACAAAATGGCTATATTATAGGTTCCCAAATATACTAAAACTCAGATGTACAGTAGCACAGGTTTGAAAATATATTGAAACATGGCTATATCACAGATTCCCAAAATGTATTCAAATATGACAGCATCACAGGTCCCAAAATACATTAAAACGTGGTTGTATCTCAGGTTCCCAAATATATATTAAAGCATGACTGTACTACAGGTTTGCAAAATATATTAAAAACATTACTGTATCACAGGATTCCAAAATATATTAAAATGTGGCCATGTCACAGGTTCCCAAAATATAGTAAAACATGGCTGTATCACAGGTTCCCAAAATATACTAAAACCTGGCTGCATCACAGGTCCCAAAATATATTAAAGCATGGCTGTAGTACACCTTCCAAAATTATATTAAAACATGGCTGCATCACAGTTTCCCAAACTATATTAAAGCATGGCTGTATCATAGGTTCTAAAATATATTAAAACACAACTGTATCAAAGGTTCTCAAAATACATCAAAACACGGTTGTATCACTGGTTCCCCAAAATATATTAAAGGAGATCTACTGGGAAGGGAGCTCGAGGCACCGTTGCATAGATTGTGGCTCAAGCTCCCCTTTCCCCCAGTGTGTCCCAATATTTATTAATGTAAATAAATACCTGAATGCTCGTAAAAATCATTTTCCCGGGGGCTGGAGTCGGCATATTGACAAACAGAGCACAGCCCCCTCGGAGATTGCACCACATGGCAGATATTCACCTTTTGTAAAAATAACACCCGGCATAGTATAAATGGAGATTTTAATATCTCCGTACATATGGACAATGGGGATGAAGAGGCAACACTGCGTCATCGTGTTTGCCCAGCGCGGTCTCCCAGGGGGCTGTGCTCTGGTTGTCAATATGCCAGGTGCAGCCCCCGGAAAAATGAATTTTATGAGTGTTGAGGTATTTGTTTACATTAATAAATATTGGGACTCATGGGGGGGAAGGGGTTCTGGAGCCACAATCTATGCAATAGTAGCTCAAGCTCCCTTCCCAGTAGATCTTCTTTAAAACATGGCTGTATTGTAGGCTCCCAAAATATATTAAAAATATGAATGTCTCACAGGTTTCCAGTACATATTAAAACATTGATATATGACAGGTTCCCAAAATATGTTAAACACGGTTGCATCACAAGTTCCCAAAAAAATATTTAATTAAGGCTGCATCACAGGTTTCAAAAATATATCAAAACAGCTGCATCACAGGTTCCCAAAATATAGTAAAATATGGCTGCATCACAGGTTCCCAAAATATATTAAAAAAGATGCATCATAGGTCCCAACATATACTAAAACATTGCTGTAGTACTGGTTTCAAAAGTTTTTTAAACATATCATGTAACTGAATCACAGGTTCCCAAAATATATTAAAACATGTCTGTTTCACGGGTTTCCAAAATGTATTATAAAATGGCAAGAAAAAATCTAGAAATCTCATTGGCCAAGAGACATCAGCTGACTGTACATTAAATCTCTATATACGCACAGTCATCCTGGTCTTAACCACATTACACAATGAGCAAATCAGTCCTCCTACAACCAGAACTATCTTCTATCAGTCCCTCTGCAACCAGAACTGATCTTCCATCACAAACATGGCTGCTACTTTTACACTGTAAAAACCTTCAACTGGGCCCTAAAAATAAAACTACCTTAAATAAAAAATAAAACAAATTAATTAAATGTTGTTTACCTGATCATCACACTTTCCTTATACACATAAACACATTAGAAACATTAAATATTGTTTATAGTTTTCATTACAACTGTTTCTTTACTGACAGTGAAAAATCCCCCTTCTGTCTTTACCTGCTCATCAGGGAAATCTCTTCTGCTTGCCCTGACAGTGAGATAATTGAGTTTCTGGCTCTAAAACAGGCCTGTGTTGTCTGTGTGTAAAGTATGTTAGGAGAGTAACAGTCTACCAGTGGAACAGAGTAGAATTTTGAATCCCTGTATTCCATAGTAATCATTCCATGATAAACATTCTGGGCAAGATATTCAGAAGGGTTGCGCATGGCGCAACTCATGATATTCAAGCGGGGTTAAGCCTGGCACAAATCTCGATGCACCAGAGGCGCATCAGTAATGTATCGGGCGCCCAGGTGGAAGCGTGCCATGCGCTCTGTACATCCGATATTCAGCCCAGGATGTGCTGAGCCATGCACGCGCAACCCCTACCTGCGCTGCACACAGGTGAGCCAAAAAAAAAATGGAACAACAGCTGGCCACCCACAGGTGAGCTGCCATACTGCAAGGTGCAACACGGCAGCTGCCACCTGTGGGTGGCTACCCAAGCTCTGGCTGCACCTTCGTGGTGGCCCCTCCCATGCCCAATCACGGGCATACATAGAAAAAGGATAGTCTTATATCCCTGGTGGTCCAGTGGACCGCTCGCAGCCCGATCGTGGGCATATGTAGAATATTATAATCATCCTATATCCCTGGTGGTCCAGTGCACCGCTTGCAGCCAGAATGTGGGCATAAGTCTGTTTAAAACTGTTAACACTATCCCTGGTGGTCCAGTGAACCGTTCATAGCCTGATCGCTGGCGTCAGTAAAAAATAATGCCACACCAATCCAATCCTGGTGGTCTGTGGTACCCCCTCCCACCCGCCCACTGAGCCCCACGCCATGCTCCCTCGTCAGCGGCGGGTGGTAGCTCCCACATGCTTGCCGCCCGCCACCTGCTGACTGACACCGTATGGATCCATTCACATATCTGGACTGTGTAATGCAGTGCAGGCTGCACACCTATTGGCTCATGCTGTGGACCAGTGGGCGTACAGCCTACTGTATGGTGTCAGTTGGCGGGTGGCGGGGCGGCAGCGGGTGGGGAGCTGCCGCCCACCACTGACCAGGGAGCAGGGTGGTGGGGCTCAGTGGGTGGGTGGGAGGCGGTACCGCTAGACCACCAGGGTTGGATTGGTGTGGCATTATTTTATACTGATGCCCGTAATCGGGCTGCGAGCAGTCCACTGAACCACCAGGGATAGTTTTAACAGTTTTAAACAGACTTATGCCTGCGATCGGGCTGCAAGCAGTCCACTGGACCACCAGGGATAGCGTTAACAGTTTTAAACAGACTTATGCCCACGATCGGGCTGCAAGTGGTCCACTGGACCACCAGGGATATAGGACGATTATAATATTCTACATATGCCTGCGATCTGGCAGTGAGACACTTTGCCTCGATGTGCATGGGGTGTCGGTCCCCGACGGCTGCAGCCTGGCAGGGTGCCAGACGCAAGTCGCCGGGGATCAGCGCACCTGCATGCAAATGGGGCCATAATGACATGCCTACATTATGGCCCATTTGCATGTGCGCTTTTGAATATCATGGTTGTTGCACCTAGTGCAACAGAACTTGTGCTAGCGCATCCCCCTGCTCCACTCTGGCCACTTGCGCTGGCACAGTGCCACTGTGCCATGTGCATTGCGGGTGGCCAGGGTGCGATATTCAAAGATGCTATGCCATGGCACAGCTCCGTTCAATATCACCCTGTCAATGCCCCTGCGCAGCCAAGTTGCACTGCGCCCAGGCTTGCACTACAGCTGGGCGCAGTCTGAATATCCCGCCCTCTATGTCTTGAATGTGGGGAAAAACAGAAAAAAGAACAGGATGAAGAAATTAGGCAATATAGTAATACTTTATAAACAAAGAGAAGAGGTGGGAAAACACAGTTACATAGGCAGATCCAAACTGCTCAACTACATTGCTGATGTTTATAAAAGCACGTACATTTTAATTACATATAGGTATTTTCAGGTGAAATCTACCCCCACCACCACCAAAAAAAGAGGCAACTTGGCAGGTTTAACGTTTTTTTTCTTACTAACCTTTCACCTCAATCCTACAGCAATTTTCCTTTTATGTACTAGACTACAACACATGAGTAAAAAACAAAAATAAAGAGAAGGTTGCCTTCATTGAAAGTATATAACTACAGTGTAATGAAAATTAAGTTTTAAACACTACTTATGTTTTACAAATTTACAGATATTACAGTGCAGTTATATGATAATTTACATGTTACAGAGAAAATATTTATTTTCAGCCAACTCTTCTAATAAATACTTTTACTGCAAAGTGCTGTACTAGTTAACATATTGCTGAGATATGCTATTTTATTCATTAATAGGGACTACGTTTTTCAGGTTTTAGATGTAGACGTAATGTATTGTTCACTCTTCTGAAAATAGTAAATAGGTTTTAATCCCTATCAGAGTAAATCTAACTAATTCTTTTATGATAGTGGCCCATTTTATAAGTGTGATAAGCCACTCCAGGATGTGCATTAAAGGATTTTAATGTACTTCCCAAGGGCGTAAGGACAGTCGGCCTTTGACCTTGTGCCTTAGCACGCCCCTGGAGCGTGCATTAAAATCCTTTAATGCACACCCTGGAGTGGCTTTTTACTTACTTAAAACATGGATGTATCAAAGATTTCCAAAATACATTAAAACATGGATGTATCACAGGTTCCCAAAAATATGGCTGTATCACAGGTTTCCAAAATATATTAAAACATGACTGTATCACAGATCTCAAAATATATTAAGGCATTGCTGTAGCACAGGTTTCACAAATATATTAGAAGACAGCTTTATCACAGGTTCCCAAAATATATTAAAACATGGCTGTAGCACAGATTCCCTAAATATACTAAAACCTGGCTGCATCACGGTCCAAAATATATTAAACATGGCTGTAACACAGCTTCCAAAAATTTACTGAACTATATTAAAACGTGGTTGTATCAAGGGTTCCCAGCAATATATTAAGGCATGACTGTACCACAGGTTCCCACAATATATTAAACAAACTGTAGCCAGAGCAGACACGGCTGTGGCAAGTTTGCAAAGCTCTGAAGAGCGAGTGCCTCCAAGTACCATCTCCAAGATGGTGGCAGTAAAGCAACTGCGCGCGTGTGGCATTCACATATGCGCAGTTGCAGTGAATGGCAATATGCCATTTGCAAGATAGCAGCACCAGTGAAACTGCATGTGCACATGGCGCGCATGCACAGTTCTTGTTCCAAAATGCAGAAGCAACAGCTGAACTAGTGCGGCTGTTACTCCATAGCGGCTGATTGTAGCAGAATGTTACAAGTTCCATTGGACTTTTGGAAGAATACTTCCAAAAATCTAATGGAAGGTGCCAGGATCGGCCATTTTAGCAACAGAAAGCAAAATGGCTGTAGGCTCCACCCACAGCCATAAAAAGGAACTAGGTTAAAAGCACATTTCAATAACAGTGTGGTTAAAATCCGTGCATGGAACACAGCAGGAGAAATAAAAGCGCTAATCAAAACCAGTGACGGTAGAGACAGTGCTGCAACCAGTGAGTATGCAAGTATCAGGGGAGTGGGCAGGTTCAAGAATGGTAGTGGGAGGCGCATGGCACTAGGAAGGGAGGCACATCCAGGTGGGAGACACAAATTCATATGGGTGCACAAAAGAAATAGAGAAACTGCACAAAAAATTAACTGGGGCGGGTTGAGGTGTGTTGGACAATTTTAGATTGTGGTCATTGCCCCTCACACCAACCCCTACTATAAATATACATCCTCCACGACTGCACAAATTTCCACACAATGAGAATATTAGTAGGGAGAAATATTCGGCAAAAAAAAAAGTAGTAAAGTAAGAGTTCTATGCTGGGCTTGAACCACGGTCAGGCATACCTCATGCACTCACAGCTTGTCCTTCTACTACACCACGAAGCCTGCACACACTCATTGACTTATCCTGCTTGGCACAAGTGAAAACAAGTACTGGTGGAGTGCTATGACATCCATGCTATTATTCACCCATAGCTGTTTCACTTATGCTCTTTTCTCTGTGTGGTTTTTACTGTGCTGTTATTGAAACATGCTTTTGACCAGCTACCTTACAAAATGGCTGTATCATAGGTTCCCAAAATATACTAAAACTCGGATGTATCACAGGTTCAAAAATATATTGAAACATGGCTACATCACAGATTCTCAAAATGTATTTAAATATGGCTGCATCACAGGTCCCAAAATACGTTAAAACGTGGTTGTATTTCTGGTTCCCAAATATATATTAAAGCATGGCTGAACCACAGGTCTGCAAAATATATTAAAACATGATTGTATCACAGGATCCCAAAACATATTAAAATGTGGCTATATCACAGGTTCCCAAAATATATTAAAAATATGAATGTATCACAGGTTTCCAGTACATATTAGAATATTGATATATGACAGGATCCCAAACTATGTTAAACATGGGTGCATCACAAGTTCCCAAAAAATGTTTAATTAAGGCTGCATCACAGGTTTCAAAATATATTAAAACAGCTGTGTCACAGGTTCCCAAAATATAGTAAAACATGGTTGCATCACAGGTTCCAAAAATATATTAAAAAAGTTGCATCATAGGTCCCAAAATATACTAAAATATTGCTGTAGCACAGGTTTCAAAAATATTTTTTTTTGTATAATATTTTTATTTGCTTTTTCAACAAACATCAACATACACTCAAATATACAACTTATTCTGCTACTATCACCATACATCATAAAAATCAGTCTTTCCACTTCATCCCAAACTTTGTTTCATTTCAATTACACCAAATAAATTAAATTAAATAGACAGTACAACTACGCCTTAATCGATTTCATCACACATAAGAGAAAGAAAGAAAAGGGAAGAAAGAAAGAAAAAAAAAGGTATTAACTTTTAGTTTTAAACATAGCATTCAATATTAACTATTTACATTGGTCCACTTCCTATCAATTATTAATATATAAACAATTATCTTAATTTCCTTATAAATCACTCATCTTAGGTTGTAGGCACAATTTAATCTCTCCTTTCATTAGTGCTACCCTCCTAGCCAGGTAGAGCCTCCCTACATTTAATGCAGTATTAAGATTATTCAGCTTAAAGCAAGGGGTACTGGTACTGTCATTCTGTTTCCCCCTTTTAAATACCCCAGTTCATAACCACTAGCTCCTCTTGTGGCAGGGCTGAAAGGAGTGGGCCCCATATGATCCCAAACATCTCACCTCTCCCCTGCAACTGGTAAGCCCTTCTCTCCATAGCCAAAGCCGACAAAATCATTGCTCTCCATTGGCCAATAGAGGGATCCTTTGCTGAAATCCAAGTATTCAAAATGCATTGCCTGGCCATTGCCAAGGCCACCCTCACCCACTTTTTATGCAAGCTCCATTCCTCCTCTTCCTCCCACTCAATTCCAATTAGGAGCTCTAATGGTTGAAGAGAGACCCTGGCTTCTGTCTTCTCATTCAAAAACTGTGTGACAGCCTTCCAGAAGCCCTGTATCCGGGAACACTTCCAGAAGCAATGTATGTATGTACCCACATCGGATTTACATCGGGAACAAGTCTCTGATATCTCCGGGCGGCTTTTATGAACCACTACCGGGGGGAAAAACAGTCTATGAACAAACTTGTAAGCTGATTCCTTATATCTATTCGAAAGTAATAGGCCCAAGTGTGTCTCCAGCATCAATTCCCAATTTGACTCTGAGATCGAGATCCCAAGGTCTCTCTCCCATAATACCCTACTACCCAACTTCTCCCTATTTAGGGCCTCTCTAAGGACCCACACAGCACTGCCAATCACCCCCTTAGGGTTATGCCGAGCTCTACAGATTATCAGCTCCAGTCTTTGTTGGGGTATGGACTGCATACCTGGTCCTCCCAAGCTTCGGGCAAAGTCCCTAGCCTGGAAGAATCTGAACATACGGTTACCCAGGATTCCCCTCCTTTCCCCCAGCTCCTTTAGGGAGATAATATTCGAACCGTCATATAAATCCCTCACGCAGTGTATACCTCTCATCCCACTCCTCAAATCCTTGGTCCTCCAGGCCAGGAAGGAAAAAAGGATTACCACATACTGGAAGGAGCAATGTTTCTGCCTTGTCACCACTTACCCTTGTCCTGATCTGTTCCCATCCCTCTAGGGTCCAGAGCACCAGTGGATTGGGTTTTAGTTAATTCAAGTAGGCCCTCTTACCTCCCTTAATTAGGTAAGCAGACAGTCTACCCTTTGCTCCTTCCCCTTCCTCAAAAATATTTTAAACATACCCTGTAATTGTATCACAGGTTCCCAAAATATATTAAAACATGGCTGTATCACATATTTCTAAAATATATTAAAACATAGATGTATCACAGGTTCCCAAAATATATTAAAACATGGCTGTATCACAGATTTCCAAAATATATTAAAACATTTATGTATCACAGGTTCCCAAAAACATGGCTGTATCAAAGGTTTCCAAAATATATTAAAACATGGATGTATCACAGGTTCTCAAAATATATTAAAACATGACTGTATCGCAGGTCCCAAAATATATTAAGACATTGCTGTAGCACAAGTTTCACAAATATATTAGAAGATGGCTGTATCACAGGTTTCCAAAATATATTAAAACATGGCTGTAGCACAGATTCCCTAAATATACTAAAACCTGGCTGCATCACCGGTCCAAAAATATATTAAACATGGCTGTAACACAGCTTCCAAAAATATACTAAACTATATTAAAACAAGGTTGTATCAAGGGTTCCCAGCAATATATTAAGGCATGACTGCTCCACAGGTTCCCACAATATATTAAACAAACTCTAGCCAGAACCGACATGGCTGTGGTGAGCTTGCAAAGCTCCGAAGAGCGAGTGCCTCCGAGTGCCATCTCCAAGATGGTGGTGGTGACACAACTGCACATGCATGGCAATCGCACATGCATGATTCACGGTGAATGGCAAGGTGCACACATCACGCAGGATCTTGTCCCAAAATATGGAAGTAACAGCCAAAATAAGTAGCCAGCAGGTTGTAGCTGCGTCAATCGTAGAGGTTATTAGTTCATTGGTCTTGAAGGATACTTCCAAAAGTCCAACAGAAGGTACCACAATTGGCCATTTTAGCAACAGAAAGCAAAACAGCTGTAGGCTCCACCCACAGCCGTAAAAAGGAACTAGGTTAAAAGCACATTTCAATAACAGCATGGTTAAAATCTGTGCATGGAACACAGCAGGAGAAATAACAGCGCTAATCAAAAACAGCAATGGTAGAGACAGTGCTGCAACTGGTGAGTGGGCTATTGTTGGGGGGGTGAGCAGGTTCAAGAATGGTAGTGGGAGGCACACGGCACTAGGAAGGGAGGCATATCTGGGTGGTAGATACAAATTTATGTGGGTGCACAAAAGAAATAGAAAAACTGCATGAAAAATTTAACTGGAACGGGAGGGTTGAGGTGTATTGAACAATTTTCGATGGTGGTCATTGCCCCCGCACCAACCCCTACTATAAATATACATCCTCCATGACTGCATAAAATTTCCACAGAATGAGAATATTAGTAGGGAGAAATATTTGGCAAAGAAATAAAAGTAGTAAAGTAAGAGTTCTATGCTGGGCTCAAAGCACAGTCAGGCATACCTCATGCACTCACAGCTTGTTCTTCTAACTACTACACCATGAAGTCAGCACATTGACACTGCACACACTCATTGACTTATCCTGCTTGGCACAAGTGAAAACAAGTACTGGTGGAGCGCTATAACGTTTGTGCTATTATTCACCCATAACTTTTTCACTTATGCTCTTTTCTCTGAGCGTTTTTACCATGCTGTTATTGAAACGCACTTTTAACCAGCTACCTTAAAAAATGGCTGTATCATAGGTTCTCAAAATATTCTAAAACTCGGATATATCACAGGTTCAAAAATATATTGAAACATGGCTATATCACAGATTCCCAAAATGTACGCAAATATGGCTGCATCACAGGTCCCAAAATACATTAAAAACATGGTTGTATCTCAGGTTCCCAAATATGTAGTAAAGCATGACTGAACCACCGGTTTGCAACATATATTAAAACATGATTCTATCACAGGATCCCAAAATATATTAAAATGTGGCTATATCACAGGTTCCCAAAAATAAACTATGGCTGTATAACAGGTTCCAAAAATATTTCAAACATGGCTCTATCACACATTCCAAAAATATATTAAAACATGGCTGTATCACAGGTCCCAAAATATATTAAAACATGGCTGTAGCACACTTTCCAAAAACATAGTAAAACATGACTGTAGCACATGTTCCCAGAATATATTAAAACATGGCTGCATCGCAGTTTCCCAAACTATATTAAAACATGGATGTATCATAGGTTCCAAAATATACAAAAACACAACTGTACCAAAGGTTCTGAAAATATATCAAAACACGGTTGTATCACTGGTTCCCCAAAATATATTAAAACATGGCTGTATTGTAGGTTCCCAAAATATAATAAAACATGAATGTATCACAGGTTTCCAGCATATATTAAAACACTGATGTATGGCAGATTCCCAAAATATATTAAACATGGCTGCATCACAGGTTCCAAAAATATATTAAAACATAGCTGCATCCCAGGTTCCCAGAATATATTTGAAAAAGATGCATCATAGCTCCTAAAATATATTAAAACATTGCTGTAGTGCAGGTTTCAAAAATACTTTAAACATAGTTGTATCACAGGTTCCCAAAACGTATTAAAACATGGTGGTATCCCAGGGTCCCAAAATATACTGCAACATGGCTGCATCACAGGTTCCTAAAATATATCAAAACATGGTTGTGTCACAGGTTCTCTGCTGAAACATGGCTGTATTACTGGTTCCCAAAATATATTTCAATATGGATGCATTGCAGGTTCCCAAAATATATTAAATCATTGATGTATGACAGGTTCCCAAAATATATTAAATCACTGATGTATGACAGGTTCTAAAAATATATTGAATGTGGCTGCATCAAAAATGCTAAAAATGTTTAAAAATAAGTAATTTTGCATGATAGTCCCTTCATAGATGGGCTGTCACAACAGTGTGCTAGGCCTGAGTTGTACTGCATGAGCCAGTGCAGTGTGTGTATGCTTTTAGTGTAAACTGACCCTTGAAGTCCCCCCCCCCACACACACACACACCTGCCAATTTGGTTCTTTAAATTAAAAAAAATGATAGTTTTACTTTGTGGACTTGAATTGGAAATAATTAGTTTTGGTATTTTAGTTCAGTGACTGATTGGACTGGCAAGGTAGTTTGTGTGCATAAAAGTGAAAAAGGGATTAGGGACTGCAACATCAAGGAGTTGCACAGTGATATTTTTAGTAATTAAGAAACATTGGCACCGGGACATTTTCATACCCATTGATTATGCTGTTTCAATCCAATTGTAGAAACAAGTTTCAGTCAGTCAGGATGCAGGACTCTTGGTACCCATTTTATAATGTGGCTTTATGATGAGACTTTTGTTAGGTTTTGCAGCCCACATAGAGAGAGGGGCTACTGATTTGTAATCAGAAAGGGTAATAATCCCAGAACTTGACTGTCTACAAATTGATAAAAATCATAGGATTTCATGGAATTTAAGCAATAATGCACAACAGGATGTGTGTCGTGCTGGGTTAACATTACGACTTGGGTGGTTGAAGCACAAGGCAGCAGGACAAGTGCATTCAGCAGCCAAGAAATGATGTTATCCCAGACAACATGCATCCTTTGCGTGTATTATTGTTATTTTACAATGACTTGTTAGCATAGATTTCTCAGCTTTTTGGTGTGGGTAGGAATACATATATATCTATATATATCTATCTATATATATATATATATATATATATATATATATAAAATTTGTTACAGCTCTTGGCCAGCAGGTGGCACTCTGTGGCTGTGGCTGCTTCTCTCAGGGCTTCTCTGAGCCGCGCCCCACATCTCTTTCTTATAATGTGTCCTAGTACACTGACACGCCCTCCATCCCATCTCCTTGTTAAGTTTGTTTCAGTGGTAATTGGAGCACCATTGAGGAATGAATGTTCAGGTTGAGCAGGGACTGTGGAAAGGCCTTCACTTTCTATTACAGATGCTGAGGCTGGCTGCAGACTTTGCGATGGTTCACAGTGGTTTTACAAAGGGTAAGTCACCAGAATACATAGGGAAGTCACTGGCAATGGAGGTTTTTATAAAAAGACATGTGCCTCCCTGTCCTGGAATTGGAAATATAGGGAATAAGAAAAGACACTCAAAGTGGAGCAGTGGAATGTGAGGCAAGTGCATGTGCTCAATAGTTTCAGAAGCCACGTGTAGCAGTGATTTGAAAATGAAAAAAAGCATTTGCAGTTTAGTTTTTCGGCACTTTCGAGTTGCTGTATATGCAGGCATTCCATTTTTGTGGGTCAATTTGCATGAAAATTACAAGGCAGGGGAGATGAGAGGGGTGGATGAGTGATTTCTTTTTTTAAGTTTTGATATGGTCAAGTGACAGCTTCGAGATGAAGGGGCGCAGTGATTTTATTTCTTTCCTGAGGTAGTGTTGGTGCCCGGTCCTTCATACAGTAATACAATGCTCAGATAACATCACTGGTGAAGGTGGGCACTGTAAAATCAGAGAGCAAAATATTTTCTTGCCATGTAGAATTGTGATTTTATACCAGAGCAGGGAATCTACAGAATATTTATTTTGCTCGAAATTATGTCTTGCATTATTTTAATTTTCCTTTAATGAATTTGCTGTAAATATAGATTTCATTTATGCTATACATTTATACAAATAAAGCAAGCTGGACAAACAAATATTGTTCAAATCCTAAAATTAGACTAGTAATCACTGGCGCATTCCAGAATTTGAGGCAGTATGACCCAGCAGTTAGGGCACCAGTCTGGCAACTAGGAGATTACAAGTTCAAACTCCACCAGAGCCAAAAACTCACTGTTTAACCCTGAACAAGTCTCGTCACCTCTCGGTGCTTGAGTCCACACAGCTGTGGAAATGGGTAGAGGCAGGACCCAACCAAAAACAAGGTGTTGCATATCAGCTGAATTACCCTGCATAATTAACACACAAAAAAAGACTTTTAGACCTTGAAAATGGAATTCGATAACTAGATTCATAGGAATCATAGGGAGTGTACAAGTCGAGAAGCTTGCGCCATATTGACTTGACCATAACGTTAAAACTTTAACCTCCCATGAATGTTCATGTGATAGTCTAAAGAGCTTTTAAAAATAGCCATGCTGTTGCTGTTAACCACCGAGGCTGGCAAATTATTCTATTCCGATATGACCCTTTGGTTGATCCAATGACCCCTTGTATTCTTCTTATAATGTATACCTTTCAACTGTTTGCTATGCCTTCTGGAGCCCCCTTCATAGTACCTTGACTCTAGCCCCAGGCATTCCCATAGATCATGGTTATCATGGGCCCTGTAGACTAGGCACATATCTCCTCTCAATCTCAGGTAATTGAGGGAAAACAAATCCAATTCTCTTAACCTGTCTTCGTAACTTAAGTTTTTAATATTGGCAACCATTTTCGTGGCTCTCTGCACGTTCTTTAGTGTATCAATTTGACCTTGAGCATAGGGTGCCCAGAACTGCATACAGTACTCCAATATTCCATTCACCATAACTTAGTTGCCTTAATTATGATTATGCCAGTAGAAATACTGCAAGGATCAGAAAATGATCAAACCCTTGTTGAACAGGCCAACTGGTAATTTTGTAGGCAAAGTAAGGAACCATAGCTTATATTACAGAAGTCCCATTATTTCTATTATTGAGAGTGCATGTATTATGTTCTGTGCTTTAATTTTTGATTATGTAATATAGAGAGTAGCATAGAATGCTGATACAGTCTTTATCCAATTAGGATCCAAGAAGGAGCGAGGGATCATTGCATGGAAGGAATCCCATAATAAGGACTCAAACAAAGGACTTGACGCAGCGCACGTGTACAGCCTTCCGTTTGGAATTGGTACAAAATACTGTAGAGTTTCCTGGGCTAAATACATACCATTCTGGCCCAAATTCACTCCCCAGTGCATCGAAAATGGTGAAGCAATTACAGAAAAAAAGAAGAAAGAAGACAAAGTCCCAGATACAGAAAAATCAAAGAAAGACACCGATACAAAACTCTAACTTTTTATTGACTAGAAAGTTTTTCTTTGTTATTTAAAATTGTAACAAATATTTTGAGGAAATGCCATTTCTGATGACATACGCATGAGGTGCTGCTGGTAAGAAACTGAAATATGGTTCTGACGTAGCGGAGTCTGGTTTTATGTTACTCGTTCCATACAAACTGTCTCTCCAATTGCTTTTCCAGGAAATAAGGCAATGGTATTGCAATTACTGTACTGGCAAATTTGTCACCTCAGTAGCATTCGGTATACAGTCACAGCAACTTCGTTAGGGAAAGCTGGCAATGACACTGAGGCTAATCCTGCTACTCCTTGTGAAAGTGGCACAGCGTCTTTCACTTGCACCTAGACACCCACAAGAGACATATAGATTGGGACCACATTGGTTTACTGCTATCTCAGAAGGGCAGAAGTAATGCCCCTTTTTCCTCAAGAGATAACACAACACAGTTATTGTTACCTCTTGCCACTATTAAGGCCAATGACATGCACTGCTTAACATTACTGTGAGCTGGAACAAACTGTCACAAGATGTCACGCAAAATATCACAGTAAATGAGCACATTACTTGTGCTATCACTGCACTATAGGTTTGTCAAACACCAAAGACTTTGTGAAGTGACAGCTGCAAATTTTAAAAACATTGCCATTAAAAAGGTTTACCTTTATGTATGAAATTACATTTTTCAATGTACTTCGTTACCTCTCTCCCCACAATGCACATACCTCGCCTGAAAATTACCCATGGGTAAACTTCCCGCCCAAAGCTTAGCTGGCTGGGGAACCAAACTTCAGGGTTGAACTTATTACAGATCAGGCTAGTGTAGTCAATAAGTAGTCAGAGGAAGCTTCCACAACCAGTCTCTTACTAGGAATTCAAGTTGCAGTCCTTTTTTTTCTCATAACAAGGCAGCAGTCCTACATACAGCAGTACTTTCTGTGGGACAACACTTCCATTTCTCCCTGAATTTCTCCCTGTGCCCATGTGGACATAAGCACTGCTGAGGCCACGCTCCATCCACCTGCTGGGAGGGGTGGTGGTTGTTTCGGCAGCTGAAACCAGTTCTGTTCCATAATCATCTGGTAGGGGGTTTGTGGCTGCCTGGCAGGTTGCAGAGTCCCATACTGGGCATCAAGTTCCTCACCAGTGGGACATGAATGCACTTCCCCTAGGTGGCAGTCTGGAGTACTGCTGAAGTGCTACTGGGCAAGACCCAGCTGCACATTATAAAATGGGTCTCAAAAATCCTGTAGCCTCATTGGTCAAAGCATGTCACATGACCATGCGTAAATCCTGCAACAGACAACCGATAAAGGTCCCCCTGATCAAATGTTTACTTTCTTTGAACCCAATTCATGTTTTTATTCTTAACATATTCATTTTATAATCACAATAATGCACTTCAGGGCGTGTGTAGTAGTGGGATTTACACACTTCTTGTGTGGTTAAAGTCACTTGGCTGTGCCTCATGACACACTACACAAGGTGTGTGTAAATCCCACAGCAACACATGCCCTGTCATGAATTATTGCTTAATTTGAAACCATTGTCAAATATAAGAGCCTTCATTAATTGTTCCTAATCCTACATTAGTCTGCTAAGGTGGGTGATATTCTGCTTACAGATGTGCTACTTTAGCCAGTGGACTGTCATTTGCTTATTGTTTGCTCTGCAGTACAAAATTGCTCTGAATCCGCTTCCTAGGTCACAAGCAGTCCTGAAGCTTCTGTTTCCACTGCAGGTCTGTACTGCACAAGAGCCACTAATCTCTGATGATAGGATCCTGGTGCCTGCGCCCAAGTAAGAGCTACCTTGGAAGCAGCACAGTGCTGGGTAATTACAAAAATAATAAAAGTGGTCACAATTCCCAGATGAATGAAATGGTGCAGGCATAAAATTGTAAATCTGCATGTACAGATTTGATGGGGAAAAACACATGCGGTACAAGAGAACTTTTATTTCATAAAAATGAAATATACTAATATACAAATCTGCTCACTAGAAATTTGCTTTGAAAAACAAACGTTTTCCCTATCCCCCCACCCTGATTGGGTAATTGGCTGGTCCTACTGTCTGTCCCTTGAGGGGACTGAACTTGGGGAAGATTAATTCTGTCCTCATATCCCTAGGCGACTGCATATATTACTCTGGTGTTTTGTGTTTTTTTTTTTTTTTCCTTCTTCCATCCCTACTGTGTGGTCTAATCCTCTGGGGGTACAGATCTTTACAGCAGAACTTTCCTTGGCAGTCAGCTGTGGACTATAAAGTTTGTATCAATTGTAGGCACTAGCCATTGGGGCTTGTGTTTATCTTATTGTCTGCCCTAGTCTTGCTGCCTTACTATGGGTTGTTTGCTTGAAAATTGCTGTGTTGGGCATCAATTGTGGAAATACGCAACCCTGTGGTACTCTGTTCCTGGTGGTGTGACGGCTGCAGGTCTAATTGTCCTATTTGCCTGCTCCTCTGTGCCCTCCAGGTAGCCTGGGGGGTTTGGTCAGCCTTATTTCCTGCTATTCTGCTGGGCCGTTGTAGAATATAGGTCTGACTCAGGTGTGAGTGTGCATACAGTACTATGGGGGCCTCAAAGCATTCCAGGAGGGGGTCTGAGTCCGTCCCCATCTCTAACACCCTCGCCATATGGCTGCTCATGGTAATGTTCCTCCCTCTTATCATTCTGGACTGTGCTCCCCCCATGGGTCAACTCGGGTTCTCACCAGGACTACTTGATGAGAAGGATTTTACTTTTTCTAACCTAATAGCCAGAGACAGACAGCCTCCCTGGCCCATCTGCTGCCTTAACCTGCGGAGCTTCCAGTATCCTGTCAAAGTGGTCAGGCGTATTGGTCGCAGGCCGTCCACTAGGGTTGGCACTCCCCCTTTGAGGCATTTCCTCTGGCTCCTCTTGGTAACACTAGTCCTGGCAGGGGACAGGGACTTGAACCCAGGTCCTCCATGCCAAGCCCGCTCCTCTCCTGTGGGCTGGCAGTCAGGGAATGGACTGAAAATAGCTAATCTTAATGTCCGTAACCTTCTGCCCAACCTGGCTGAACTCCTTGCCTGGGTCACCCATTACAAGCCTGACATCCTAGGGATAACCGAATCTAGGCTTAAACCTTCGATCCCAGACTCTGCTTGTGCACTTCCCGGCTTTGAATTCCTTAGGTAGGATCATCCAGGAAAAAGGAGGGGGGGTGGTATTCTGGTCTACTACAGGAGCCACCTTAACCTGTCAGTGCTGGCCTGCCCTCAGCCAGAGCAGTCTTCCTGTGAGCTGCTGCATACTGTACTGCTACTTGGGAACGCAAAGAAGCTGCACATTGTATGTACCTATAATCCCCCCCCCATGGGTGGTCTATTGGGCTTATCCTCCCTTCTTGAATCTGTTGGTCTCAGGACGTGAAATAATGAGGTAATAATCCTAGGGAATCTCAACTTAAACTGACTTGGAGGCAATGTCAAGCAGTATGAGACTCTGCTAGCAGGCTTCTCAACGTCCGAACTCATTCAGGAGCCCACCAGATGGTTGTCCACAGGTGGTAACAGCTCTCTCCTGGACTGGGTCCTGACCAATAGGCCCGAGAGGATTAGCTCCTCAGGTACCCTCCCTGACTCCATCTCTGACCATGCCCCTGTGTACAGCATATGGAAGATCTCCGCCGCAAAGATCCCTCCCAAAATTATCCAGGTTGGGAACTTTTCTAGGTTTGACCCAGGGACTTTCCAGGAGGATCTCATGTTCACTGACTGGTCTGCAGTGATGGATGCTGAGAATGCTTCCTCAGCAGTCTGTCACTTCCTTAGTATCTTCGGGGCGTTACAGGATAAGCATGCCCCTCTTGTCAGACGGAGGGTAAGGGGGGGCTGTCACAAAATGGTTGCATGGGAGCCTCCTTGCTCTCATGAGGTCTAGAGACAAAAGTTGGGCCAGTTTCAAGGTCTCGATGGACCAGACCATATTCCAGCATTACAGAAGGCTCAGGAATGAATGCAAAAAGGCTATCAGGGCTGCCAAAAGTGACTTTTGTAAAGCTGCCTTGCAGACTTCAGCTAAGGACCCTAGGAACTTCTGGAGGAATATTAAAAACATAGTGAGTGGCTCCTCCTCCTGTGAGGCCCCTGACATGCTTATTGATGGTGCTAGCTGTAATAATCCGCTAACCAACACCAATGCATTTAACTCACATTTTCAGACCTATCCGCCTTCACCTCACTATTCTCTTCCACTGGTTATGATAGTCCTGTCGAAGTCCCTCTGCCTCAAAAGGCACCTTCCCCCCATTCCTCCATTCTATTTCAAGGCTGTGATGGCAAAAGAGATGCAGAGTTTGCTCTCTGGTCTCTCACCCTTTTCTAGTGCTGGCCTTGATGGTATGGAACCAAAGTTTCTCTGCCTTGCTGCTGCCTACATTGCCCCCCTGTGGCCCATATTGTCAACCTATCCTTAGCCTCTGGGGTTATCCCAGACCTGTGGAAGGTGGCGCGGGTTGTCCCTGTGCTCAAACAGGGCAACCCCAGGATCCTTGACAACTTTTGTCCGATTGCCATTCTGTCTGCCATCAGTAAGCTTCTTGAGAAAGTTGTGGTGGGACAACTCATGGATTATATCTAGGCTCATGAGCTTCTGTCTCTCTCGCAGCATGGCTTTCAAAAGGAGCATAGTACCACCTCTGCCCTGGTCACTGTCACGTCTGGGATAAGAGCTGCTATGGACCAGGGTAGACTCTCTGGGGCCATCTTTATTGATCTCTCTAAAGCCTTTGACCTTGTTGATCATGCCTTACTATGCTCTCAACTTAGGTCTTTGGGCTTGTCCCCCTCTGGCGCTCAGTTGGTTCTCCAACTACCTTCAGGGATGGCAGCAACTAACCAAATATTGTAAGGTGCTCTCGGACACCACCCCCATGTCCTCAGGGGTTCCCCAGGGGTCAATCCTTGGGCCCCTGTTTTTTTCCATATTCATCAACAACCTTCACTCCTCGGCTGCCTCCTGCAGGGCCATCCTGTATGCTGATGACCTAGTTATTCTCACTCATTCCAGGGATATTGGGGTCATTAACCACAACTGAATTAGGGGTTCAGGAATGTCCAATCCTGGATATCGTCCCACAAGCTAGTCCTAAATCTTAAAAAGACTCAGGCCATGCTGTTCGGATCCCTGGCCAAGTTAAAGGCCTCCCCTGTTCCTATGTGCATCTCAGGTATTGATGGTACTCCCGTTCTCATCACCGATTCTGTCAAATACCTTGGAGTGACACTTGACCCTCAGCTCGATCTTGGTCACCACATCCAAAATGTGTGTAGAGCTGTTAACTGGAAATTGGGTCTGGCTTACAGGGCAAAGAATAACCTTACTCCGGCTGCTCACCTAGCACTGGCCAGAGGGGTGTTTCTACCATCTCTCTGTTATGGGCTCCTTTTGTTTGGCCATACTTCCAAGGTCCACCTCTCTAGATAGACCGTAGCCTACAATAACATCTGCTGTTTTGCTCTTGCAGTCCCTCATCTCACTCATCACTGTGATCTGTACAGTAAGCTCAACTGGCTCTCCCTGCCCAACTATATGAATTTTGTTATGGGCAGTTTCACGGGTAAGGTTCTGGGTACTGGCACCCCCCCGGACTGGCGGAGCTCCTTGTGCCAGCAGCCTCCACTACCTACCCCCTAAGGTCACTGGGCCCCTCTATCCTTAAGGTTCCTGCTACATGTACCAAAATGGGGGACAGGGACTTTGTGTCATGTGCCCCTAGATTATGGAACTCCCTTCCTGTCCAGATCCGGACTTCCCCTTCCCAGGCGTGCCTACGCACCTCCCTGTGGAACCACTTGAAGCTCTCTTCAGTATGTGACTGTCTTAAGCCTCCCTGATTAGCCTGGTCCCCTGCACAGTATCTCAAGCATATCATCCCATGTACCTTGCTTAGTTCCTGCTGTGGTCTGCCTGCCTGACCGAGTGTTGCCCTGTGATAAATGTGTAAATTCTGTATATATATCTGTATATATATTGCTGGTAACATTGTGTCAGTGACTCTGTACTTTATTACATTGACTGTCTTTACTGTAGTAACCTGAGATATCTTACTATGTATGTTTTGCGTCTCCTGACGTCTGCCCTACTTGCTTCAATTTGTACTATGTATTTCTTTGATTCCCTGTACTCTCCCGGGTCATACCTGAAAATAGGCATGTGTTTGTCTAGTGTACTTACCTGGTTAACAAAAGCTAAATAAATAAATAAATTCATGTCACCACAGCTGAAACATTTCTCTGGCTAGCACTAATACTATTCCAGGACTGGCTGGTAGATAATGCTCAAGCTCTCTTTTTGGGAGCTGAGTTGATGCTATGTATACAGTGGTGTGACTGCCAAACATGGGGGAACCTGATGCTGGAGAGAATGTGAATTTCAGGTAGATAAATGTATTTCTTATGCAGACCATACTCATATAACATGTGGACCACTTAAGAAATAAGGCATGATGGGGTGTGGTTCATTCTGCACATCATCATTCCTCAGATGTATGGTGAGGCTTGAGGCCGAATGCCTCCAACCACTGAGAAAACAAATGTAGAATGTTACAAGCAGAATAATACCTGAGGTCCATCCAGCTCCCCAAAGACCCTATCTGTAAGTAGTGACGTGGTCCCTCTGTTCTGGATGGGACATCCTGTAGAAGCCTTCCTCCTCATGATCCTCCCCCTTGAACCCCTACTACTGCGTCCATTACCAGCCCCATGGATCTGTGGACTGCAAAACATCTATACAGAGCTCAACAGTGAGTCAATATGCCAACCTAATGCCCCTCTATAAAGAGAAAGGAAAGGTCTTTTTTTTGTACATTCTATTTCTGCACCAGAGGCCCATGGCATTTCTCAAGTGTACCCCTTGGAGTCGGCCTCTACTCCCTGTCTGAGACCCCTTCCACCAGGAGAACAAGGGCCGAGCACCCCCTCCCCAAGGCTATGGACTCATCTGGTACCCCTGGATCTAAGCTCCTTGGGGAAGGAAAGCCGCTCTTACCTGGCAACCTTTCTGAAATCCAGATGGATGGTCCGTGGCTGGGTTGAGGAGCTCAGGAGAGCCGGTGGAAAAGAGGTTCAGCATTGGGACATGGGCATTAGCCTCTGGGTCACCAGCACCTCCCTAGATCCTCTGGGGATTTTTCTTGGTGCTGTGTCCCCTGAGGCATGGCATGCAATGACCCTGCGTGGCTCCATCTCTGCTGCTGGCGTCTGCCGTCACCTTGCCTATACTTCACATCCTGTTCTTGTGCTGCCCCCGGTTTCCATTGAGGACCACTACAGAGCAAGAAACCTCCCACAACCCACCCTGGGAGAGGAGAGCAGTCCTCCGGATGCTCAATCCTCTCTCTCCTCTGCTGACCCCAGGTGTCCCAAGTCCATTCCCGAACCCGGGTCACCACCGTGACGCAAGGTGTGGTGTCCAGCACCTCAACCCTCAGTGCCACCGGGCCAGCCAAGAAAGGAAAGATTGCCTGAGCTGCAGTGACTGAGCCTACTGCATTACCAAACTGTACATTGAGATGTATCATAGCTCACATGGATGTCTTACAAGAACTTGCTTGCAGCAGAGACAGCAGTGCAATCGAATGCCTTCACTTTTGTCTGAGCCCTTCCTCCCTCTACAAATAATCAATCACTCTTGAACATTTTCAGTATTTTAATATTTGCATTAACACAGATTTTAATTACATATAGAATAATGCATGGAGAAATGTGGTTTATGGGGATTTTATGCACCCCCAAGGTGTGTGATGCCCCATAAACCCCAAGGACGAAGCCCGAGGGGTTTATATGGGCATCACATACCAAGGGGGTACATAAAATCCCCAAAGAACCACACTTCTCCATGTTTTATTTTTTTTTATATTTCCTGGTTTTTGGTGTTTTTTGGTTTAAATTGTCTTTTTTGTCACTTTACGAGGGTAACTGTTATCGCCAACAAGCTTGTCTTGCACTGAGTGACCGATTGTGTAGCGCTTGTTTACTTCCAGTGCAAGGACAGCTTGTTCGGGTTTTTTTCTGGTGATGCTGCAGTATTGTTCTGCCTGTGGTTTACGGAGCTCTATAAACCACATATGTGGTTTATGGAACTCCATAAGCCACATATGTGGTTTATGGAGCTGTTGGGCACTCACTGGCAGTGGTTTATAACCACTAGCAAGTAAATATATATAGAATAATGCATAGGGTGGTGTGTTTAATGTAAATTTTGCACACACCCGAGGTGTTGGATGCTACAAAAACCCCAAGAGCGAAGCTCGAGGGGTTTATTTAAGCATCCAACACCGAGGGTGTGTGTAAAATTTGAGTTGTACACACCATCCCATGTTTTATTTTACATAATTGCTGGGGAGCATTTCTTCACAGCAGTTATATAAAATAAAAGTACATCGCTGTTCAGACATGGTTGGGTTGAAGCGTGGCCCATGCCCCAGTCTGTGGTCAGGCTGAAGCACTGGTTTAAACTGTTAAATTTTTTTAGTGACTCCCCCAAGTAAAAAAATTAAAAAATAGTGAAAAAAGATTTAAAACGTTTGTTGTCATAGGGCTTACTGACTGTGCAGTCCGCATATAAGAAGTGGGGAAGCGCAGCTGCAGTCTTCGGTTTACTCAATGACAGGAAGACTGTGGATGGCGAATGCGTGGAGAGAGAGAACACCGCTGCGTATAACATCAAATTATAACCGGGTTTCGCTATGGGAGAAAACACTCCTCAGTTATTATAAACAGGTTAATGCATTAGTTTTAAAAGAAAGAAGTCTGTAACATTACCTGTGTTTGAGTAGTTGAACCAAATATGGATGTGTTCTCCAGTGGGTACTTTAGACTATTTTGTTACTGCTCAGTGCCTGCGTATTTCCTTTCCCCAGGAGAACTATCTCTGTAACAGTGATGCTTCTGAACATGCCACACTAGCTTCACTGATCCTCAGTTTAGAATCCAGTTTGCCACCACAGTGTATTTTTACAATTATGAGCAGAGTATAAATACTACATTATTCTAGTGGTAAAGGTCATTATGATATTTGAAGTACTACAAAGTGCAAATAGATTTGGTGGTAACATTATGCTATTGCCCAATCCCGTAACTTAGCGCAATTCACATGGGCAGGGCTAGCAGCTTTTCTCAATAAGCTTTGTATAGACACAAGCAGAACTCTGTTACTGGCTGTCAGAATTAACTTTTGTCTGGCAAGCAAAGTGCCACTGTAACTATAACCTTTCTTTTTTTTTTTAAATCAAAGTTTATTGAAGAATTTCTCAATTAGAATACATATATACACAAACAAACAATAATCAACTTCTAACCTCTAAGCAATAATAAACAGTATAAGAAGAAAAGAGAAGAAAGGAGAAAAGAGAAGAAAAACAGAGAAAGAAAGGGGGAGAAAGGAAGGAAGAAAAGAAGAGAGAGTGCCATTACTCACAAAGAAAAAGAAAAAAGGGGAAGGAATAAAAATGTAGTATTAGCTGCCAATCATAAGTTATGGTTTCATACCTAATACCTAGTGCCTCCCATTGATATAGGTATAACTGCAGATGCAGGAGAACAAGGAGGAATAGATCAAAGGGAATGCAAGTGGATTATCTATGTAAAATATATAAAATATAAGCCTCAGGGGGAAGGGAGGCATCACCATTACAGTCACAGCTTATAAATCTCAGCTAAACCTGGAGCAATGCCCTAAGCATATCGGGCCAACAACTCAAGAATAGGTTTCCCCTCACGAGAAGCCATGAAATGCAGAAAGGGAAACCATTTCCCTTTGAGTTTGTCTGAGGATAATCTCAGTTTGGCTGTCAGGTACTCCATGTCTAAAATCCTAATACAGATATCGTACCAGGAGGTGGTGGCGGGCCTATCCGGGATGAGCCACAACAGATTGATGGCCTTAAGGGCTGCCGCCACTAAAATTACATACAGATAACAAGAGGATCTGGAATTGAGAGAGGTTGGGGGCAGCCCCAATAGCCAATATTGAGGGGCCTCTGGCAATATGGTCTCGAATATCCTCTCCATAATATCCCTAATTTTCCTCCAATAACCCTGAATGATACTACATTCCCAGTGAATGTGAAAGTAAGATCCAATTGACCGACAATTTCTCCAACAAAGGTCAGAGAATTCAACCCTTAATTGATGGAAAGATTTAATTTGGTTCCCAACAAAACATTGGCCCAGGGTTTTTAAACCATTTCTGCCCCAACGGCGAAAAGTCAGATCCCACCTCAATGGGCTGAAGTCTTGACAACTTAGTATTGTCGTGGATTGACTAAGCATTAGAGGTAGACCAATTTTCTGACTCGTCCCTCCATGTCTGAGCGATAACCCTCATGAAGGGTTTTCTGAAATCCAGCAAACGCAATCTGGAAATATCCAGAAATATTAAATCTGAAATGTTACCTAAGGGTGAGTCAGCCAATTCAATGTGAACCCATTTAGGAGGAGAGTCCTGAACCATAGTGATCAGTGGTTGTAGTTGGGATGCTCAAAAATACTTCTGAATGTCTGGAATCCCAAAGCCCCCCCTCTCCTTGGGGGCCAGCATGACCCTCCATTTTATTCAAGGCCTTCTCCCGGACCAGGTGAATTTGGAGAGCGTGGAATTCAGATCCTGCCTGAATTTCTTTGGGGGTCTAAGAGGAATAGCACCCAGAATGAACAACAGGGGAGGGATATTCATGCGGATAGATTCCCTCTGCCAGAAAGGAGAGAGAAGTTCTCCACTTGTTGCAGTCCTCCAATCTCCTGGGCACCCTCAAGTGATTTGTGGAGTGTATAGCCTCGTAGTCCTTGGGAACCCAGATTCCCAAGTATCTGAACCCAGAGTTACACCACTTAACTAGCTGCACCTCAGGCAGGGACTGACCTAAGGGGCCACCCAGAGGAAATAACTCAGACTTATCAAAATTTACCTTGTAGCCTGAGAGGGCACCAAATTTGGAGAGAAGACCAAAAATCCTGGGAATGGCTAGAAATATATAGTAAAGTATCGTCGGGGTATAAAGAAATTTTGACCTCCACCCCTTGGACTCGGAGACCCTGGAAAGTATCAGTTTGTCAAATATAGGCTGCGAGGGGTTCCAAACTAAGGGAAAACAAGAGAGGGGAGAGAGGGCAGCCCTGACTGGTACCTCATCCATCTCCCAAACTGGGTGGAAACTGATCCGTTCACCTGGACCCTAGCCCTAGGTCTAGTGTAATGATTGGTGATCCAGGACCGAAATTTATCCCCGAATCCAAAGCCCCCCATGACCAGATCCAGATAGTTCCAATTTAAACAATCAACTGCTTTCTCTGCATCTAGGGACAGAATTGCAGAGAGAGGAGAATCCATGGGGAGCTGGGTCGAGGAAATAACATTCAGCAACAATCTAATGTTGTCCTGGATGTGTCTGCCGGGTATAAACCCAGTTTGGTCCAGGTGGATGATAGCGGAGACCACCTTCTGTAAACGTTCACTAATAACCTTGCAAATATTTTTGCATCTTGGTTGAGCAATGAGATAGGCCGGTAGCCAGCACATAGGGCAGGGTCCTTGCCTGGTTTGGGCAATACTGATATGAGGGCTTCTCCCCAGGTGTCTGTCAAGGCCCCTGGCTCCTGCGCCACATTACAAACATTAGTAAGCAGCGGGGTTATCACATCTTGAAATCCTTTATAAAATTCCGATGTAAATCCATCCGGGCCAGGAGCCTTGCTGGACCCGAGAACTTTAATAGCTGCCCCCACTTCCCCCTCTGAGAAAGGAGCCTCCAGGGACTCTCTCTGAGTATGAGACAAGACAGAGAGCTCCAATCTCCCCAGAAAATTCAAGACTCTCTCACCATGGTCTTGTATCTCCTCCACTGCATAAAGTTGCTTATAGAAATTGGCAAACTCCTGGGCTATCTCACCAGGGAGAACCCTGTAGATTGGACTAGAAGATCCTGAACTGACCTTCACCACATACCTATCAGCCGCCTGCTTCTGAAGTCTTTGTGCAAGCAACCTACCTGCCCTCTCCCCCCTCTCATAGTACCTCTGCCCTGCATATCTAAGGGAGTTCTCTACCCGTCTTTGCATTAATGAATTGTATGTGTCTCGGGCTTCCCTGAGTTTTTTAAAAGTGAGATTAGACCCTGTACACTTATGTGTTGCCTCTACATTGGCAATAGTGGTAAGGGCTTCTTGTATACGAGCTTGATGTAGTTTATGCTTATGAGAAGCAAAAGCTATCATGTGTCCCCGCACCACGGCCTTTAAAGCATCCCAGAGGTATTTGGTTTTGGAAAGTGCCTCTGTGTTTTCTTTTAGGTAGCACTGGATGACCCATTTAGTAGACTCCCTATACTGTTTATCATTTAATAAAGCCAGGTCAGATCTCCAGAATCCACTTCCCACTGCTGTATCCCAACGAAGCTGAGCCCTTACCATGGCATGATCAGAAATCGTGATTGGAAGGATGGCAATATCCCTGAACGGATGCAGGGCATTTCTGTGGGTGTAATAGCTTGGCAGAAGACACCAGGAGAAAGGACTGCTGTGTGACTGGACTTCTCTGCTGGGACTAAAGTAGAAGAACTTTTGTACTTGGACCTTTAATTTAGGGTAAAAAGAAACTAACATACAAAACAAAAAAAAAGTGTGTGTTTGTCTGGGTTAACTGAACTGAATGGGTATCTGAGCAGTTATCTAGGTGTAAATCTCAGGTGATTGAAAGAACTTAACTGCTGTGAGGTTTAAATTACTTGTAGAAAGATCTAGTAAGTAGGGGAAGTGGCTTAGCTAGAAGGAAGCTACATTTAAAGACTGCCTTAGAAAGATTCTGCTAATAGCTTGGCAGAAGACACCAGGAGAAAGGACTGCTGTGTGACTGAACTTCTCTACTGGGACTATATTGCCCTCCTTCCCTCCTCTGCACCCCCCACCCAAAGCTAGTTCTATTTTTATAGGCACAGGATTTGACTGACAACAGGAACTTCCTGTTTGTGAGAGGGAAGTGAGTGATCACAGAACCACCAAAGACCCACCATCCTAGAAGGGCAAGAGTAGCTCTCTGGCCCCCTCTAGCTGCTGGAGGTCTGCCTCTGAGCAAGCAAGTGGTCTACTGAGAATTATAGGATATTCTTGTCTCAGAACAGGACAATCAGGAGCTTAAAGAGCACACAGGCAGAAAGTAAGGAGAGAGAAAAAAAACAGAGGAAAGTATAAGGATTGCAAACAGTTAAGGGGCCAGAAATAAGACATGATTGGAGTGGGGCAGTGCAGTGGCTGTGGAGCAGCAGTCTTCTGGGAGACGTTCTGGAGGATGTGGTGTTGTCCCAGCTGCAGGCACCTCTTTGGGCTGAGGGAGGAGGTTGCTCATCTCCAGGCTGAGTTGGCCAGGATTTGTGGGACCTCCTCTTTCATCCAGGGACCACCAGTGCCACTGCCGTTGCCTCAGAGGTTGCCAAGAAAGAGGAGCGGTTGGACCACAGTGGGTTCAGGGAGGGTGAGGGTGGTGGAATAGAGGCACATCCCTCCAGCTGTACCTCTCCACAATTTCTATGCCATTCTGGCAAAGTGTGGTTCCTCTATGGCGGCACCTGCAGTGGAGACCAACGAGGATGCTGGGATGCTCCACAAAGGAGACCCACAGGAGGGTGGTAGGGGACCCTGCAGGGGAAGGAAACAACTCCTGGTGGGGGACTCCATTGTTAGGAAGGTAGAACTGGGGGAGGAAGGGGAGAGGGAGGTAGCTGCCTGCCTGCGCCATGGCTTGAGGGACAGGGAGCAAATCCTCAGGATTGCGAGCAGCTGCACAGGGGAGGGAGCTGGATGTCATTGTCCACCTAGGGACAAATGACCTGGCTAAGAAAGGGATTAGAGAAGTGCAGGAAGAGTTTGTGGAATTGGGGAGGGGCCTTAGTCAAGTAGCACGATGGTAACCTTCTGGAGGTGCTGCCCATCTATGGCATAGGAGAGTCTAGGTGTTCTGCACCATGGGATTCAATCAGTGGTTGAAAACTGGTGTGGGCTCAGGATTTAGCTTCATTGGGGACTGGGGGTCCACCTGGAGTGATGCAAGCCTATACTGGCATGATGGGTTTGCATCTGTCCGGGAGGAAACCAGGATCCTAGGTGATAGGTTTAAATGCTTCATTGGCAAGCTTTTAAACTAGCCAAGAGGGGCACTGGAAAGGAGCAGGAAATCCTAGCCCCTCAAATAATCACGGTAGTAGTCGGCAAACACCAACATAGAGGGTGTCGATGGGAGAAGGGCAGGGGTAAATGGAGAAAGTGACAGGCAAGAAGGACAGGGATGGGGCAAAGGGAGTAAGGCCATCAGGAAATGGAGGGTAATGAGTACCAATGCCCGTGGTCTGGGCAACAAGCTCCCTGAGCTGGTGGCCTTGATGGAAGAGGGATGCCTGGATATCGTAGCAGTCACAGAAACATGGTACAGAGAACCATGACTGGGATGTTAACATACCAGGTACATAACCTACAGGAGAGACAGGCAGGGAGAAGAGGGGAAGGAGTAGTTTCTATGTAAAGGAAGGGATAAAAGCAACTGAACAAAAGAGTAAACAGGAGGAGAGGAGGCACTGTGGGTCACCTTGAGAGACTGGAAGAGGCACCACAATCTGCACAGGGGTTGTGTACAGACCCCCATGTCAGGGGAGGAATGGACAAGGATATGATAGAAGGCATTCTTAGAATGGCAGAGAAAGGGAGATACTGTTGATGGGAGACCTGAATATGCCAGATGTTAACTGGAGCACATTTGCTGCAGCCACATCCAAAGCAGGGCCATTCTTGATGCCCTACAGGGTGGCAGGCATTTAGACAGCTAGTTTGAACCCTACTCGTGAGGGAGCAATCTTAGACCTCGTACTCTCAAATGGGGGCAGTGAGAGGATCTCAGATCTAGAAGTGGGTTGCCATCTGGGGACAAGTGACCATCAAACAGTGTGGTTCACGTCAAACTCAGCTACAGAGTCAAGCCATACAAAAGTGAGGGTACTGGACTTTAGGAGGGCTGACTTTGGCAAGATGGGAGAGTGCCTCAGAAAAGCACTAGCAAACAGGCTAGAAGGAGGTGTGGAGCAACAATGGGGAATCATCAAAACTGCCATCACAGAGGCAACAAGCCTTTGTATAAAGCAAATAAACAAATCAAAACGAAAGAAAAAGCCACTATGGTTCTCAAAAGAGGTGGCTGTGAAAGTCAGGAAGAAAAAGATAGCATTCCAGAAGTATAAGAAAACACAGAAGGAGCAGGACAGAGAGCTGTACAAGTTAAGGCAGAAGGAAGCAGGGAGGGAAGTCAGAATAGCAAAGGCCCAAACTGAGGAAAAGATAGCCTACTCAGTTAAGAACCTTTTATAGGTACATCAGCGAGCGTAGAAAGACAAAGGAAGGGATAGTGAGGCTGAATAGAATGAACGGTGGGTGGGCAGAGGGGGACAGCGAAAAAGCAGGGATACTGAACAAATATTTCTGCTCAGTATTCACAAAAGAGGAGGGGGAAGTGCCTAATCCAATTAACAGAAGCACTCTTGATACGGGTGTCGATCCCAGTCCTTTCACAGAAGAAAAGGTTCTGCAAGAACTCCTAAAACTGAAGGTGGACAAAGCAATGGGTCCTGATGGAATTCACCCCAGAATTCTAAAAGAATTAAGGGAGGAACTAGTGAAACCACTGGCTACTCTTTTTAATAAATCATGGGAGGATGGTGTGGTACCCGAGGACTGGAGGAAGGCAAAAGTGGGACCAGGACAGAGGCAGAAAACTACAGACCTGTCAGTCTGACCTCTGTGGTAGGGAAAGTGATGGAGTCACTTCTGAAGGAAAGAATAGTTGAATACGTAGAGGCCAGTGGAGCACAGGACCCAAGGCAGCATGGGTTCACAGCGGGAAGGTCATGTCAGACGAATCTAATAGATTTCTTTGACTGGGTGACCAAAGTAGTAGACCAGGGAGGGACTGTGGACATGGTCTACCTAGACTTTAGCAAGGCATTTGACACAGTCCCACACAAAGATTAATAGTCAAATTAACCAGCCTGGGAGTGGGTCCCAGGGTGGTAACCTGGGTAAAACATTGGCTGCACAACAGGACACAGAAGGTAATTGTAAATGGAGTCCATCTGAAGAAAGAGGGTTACTAGTGGGGTACCGCAGGAGTTCAGTATGGGTCCAGTCCTTTTTAATGTCTTCATCAGTGACATTGCAGAGGGACTGGAAGGAAAGATGCCTTTTGCAGATGACACAGAGATCTGCAACAGGGTTGATTCACAAGGAGGCATGGAAAGGATGAAAAGGGACTTGCAAGGTTGGAGGAATGGTCAGAAGTATGGCAGCTAGGATTCAATGCAAAGAAGTGCAAATAATGCACCTGGAAACAAGAACCCAGGGAAGAATACACAATGGGTGGGAGGTAGTAAGAACAACAAAAAGGAAAGGGACCTGGGGTAATCATATCAGATGACCTTAAGGTTAGCAAGCAATGGGAGAAGGCAGTAGGGAGGGCTGGGGGTATACTGGGATGCATAGGGAGAGGCATCAGCAGCAGAAAACAGGAAGTTGTTATCCCTCTGTACAGACAGTTGGTGAGACCCCATCTGGAGTACTGTGTCCAGTTCTGGAGACCCCATCTCCGCAAGGACATAGACAGGATAGAGGTAGTCCAGAGGAGGGCAACTAAAATGGTGCAGGGTCTGCAAGAGAAGCCGTATCAGAGAGACTAAAGGAGCTTAATATGTATACCCTTGAGGAAAGAAGGAGAGGGGGACATGATAGAAACTTTTAAGTACCTCAGTGGAATCAACAAAGTCCAAGAGGTAGCATCTTTCAGAAAAAGAGACTTGCAAGAACAAGGGGACACAATTTAAAGAAAAGAAGGAGAGGCGGTTCCAGGGGCAATGTGAGGAGTATTATTTCACAGAGAGGGGTAGTGGATGCATGGAATGGCTTTCCTGAGGAGGTTGTGGGGTCTAAAACTGTGGGAGAATTTAAGAATGCATGGGACAGACATAAGGCAATTCTTGTGGGGGGTACGAAGAAATAGGCTATTGGTTAACTAGGATCTGCGGCCTATCCTGTAGGTAGGGAAATGGGCAGACTAGATGGGCCAAGTGGTCCTTATCTGCCGTCAAAGTCTATGTTTCTATGTGTAAAATCTATCTAGTCTGGAGTACATATTTGAGGCCAGAGGAAAAAAAGTATAATTTCTCATGGAAGGGTTAAACTGCCTCCATGGAGCCACAAGTCCTGCCTCCCTATAAAGGTTATGAAGCAGTTGAGAACAAGACTTAGATCCTGGAGTTTTGGTGGAGCTTCGGTCTCTATTAACGTCCTCCACACAGTTCCAATCCCCCATAAGGATTACCTGCCCTGGGGGCAATTTAGCTACAGAATTAAAAAGGGAGTGGAAAAATTCCCCAGAGGGTGAAGTTGGGGCATAAACCCCTATCAAATGTAATACCTGGCCCTTATAAATACCAGAGACTATTAATTGATGTCCGGAGGCTGACTTAACAACGGACTGAATTTGAAAAGGAAGCCCCCTTCGAAAAAGGATGGCGACACCCCCCTTTTTATTTTGTGGGTGTTCGTCAGAGCATACTGAACCTATCCAAGCCCTACACAGTTTCATGTGCTCTCCCGAGGTCATTCTGGTCTCCTGTAAACAGGCAATATTACATTTCTCCCTTTTAAGTTCAGCTAAAACTTTAGCTCGCTTAATTACATTATTGATTCCTTTTACATTAAGTGAACAAATTATCAAGTCAGTCATTATCTATACTTGGGGGGACTCCAGGGATTTGTAGGTAACCTGTAATCACTCCTGCAACCATAGGCCCATACAACCAAAAATAATCCTCTCTCAGGAAAAAGAAGGAAAGATGAGTATAGAAAAGAAATAGAGCAAAGAACAGTGAACAAATACCAAAAACATTAAGTACAATGTAACCTGAAATGCAACAAACAGTTTGCTAGTTTTTGCTTCTATGAAGGAGCTCAACGACGTAAAGCCGTTGGTACTGTGTGGCTTAAGAGCCAAAGCGTCCATCAAGGGTAATGGAAGTTACCCCAGCGGGCATGGGAGGGGAGAAGAACTATACCCCCAAAAGGGAACAACACTCTACTAAGGAGTGAAAAGGCTAGGGGTCCCCAGAAAACCTAGGAAACCACAACCCGTGCCCTTTTTTCAATATTGGAACTTCTGGGATGGGCTGGAAAAAACTCTTCACATCTCCAGCATTAACACATAAACATTAAACATCATTAAGGGAGAATCAAGTGCAATAATAAAACTTATGATCTTGAACTGAGTCAACATTAATAACAAGAACCACCCCGGAGGGGGGCACCAAGATAAATGCTCTCCCAATTGCTGCACGGTTGCGTGGAACAAGGACCAGACGGGTGCAGCGAATTTAAAAATAATATGACTAAGCAATGCCCCATCCACATCAGAACGACCCCCTTAAAATTAAAGAAAAGGAATACAGCTGTAACAAAACTCAGGAACCAGAAACAAAGGCCATGAGACCCCTTCCTGACACTCTCAATGGCTCTGCTATAACAAACTAGTAGATAATAGTTATTATTGCCTGAAACAAATGAACAATGACCTAGCAAAGCAGTATTCGATAGTGATAACTGCATGTCGTTGAGAGTCTGGCTATACTGCTTATCGTCACTGTCCAGAAAAACTGCAACCTCCCACACAATGTAGAAAAATGACTCAATGGATAGGGGGATGGTATGAGCAATATAGCAACCTAACAAATTTAGCATTGTCACTTATCTCAACAAGTAGTGCTCTGGCCCCTGTCCGTAGAGAAATCCGAGGTTGAACATGTAAACAAAGGGTCCCACAGTGCCAGGCCTCGTACTAGACTAGATCCAATCTTTGGTGAAGGCTGGGGGAAGAAAACTAGGACCGGACACCAGGAAGGTGCCTCACCATGAAATAAGCCCTCCCTGCACGGCCTACCTTAAAAGAAGGTCCACCCTCCAATTCCTTAATGTGCCAAGTGCAAAACACAACAGAAAGAAATCTGCAGAACTCCTCAAAGCCCAAAATGAAACGGGCTGACAGGGAAAATCAGAAAGGTAAGCATCTGATGGCACGAGATTTCACTTTGTGTGGTACCACCTTGGATTTGTCAGAAGCAGGGCGGCTTTGACCTCTACGAACAATCATGAAGAAAAAATACGGTTAGAACAGTTCAGGCTGTCTTCTGGGAGTATTTTCCCTTGGAGATCCACTTGGGGAGATCGGCGTGGAGGGGCAAAATGGAATCTGCTCTAAAGTGGGGTCGGTGGTTTATTTTGGGACCTGGAGCCGCGGCCCATAGAAGTTGCTCTATCTCCCTTTCCGTGATTTCTTCTTTAATATCTGGTATCTGAATATCTTTGGAAACCAGGAAATCATTTGCCAGTAATAGTGACTCAAAGATTTTAGGACCTTCAGGGAGTTCTATCCAAAGTCGAGCGGGGTAGCGCAGTTGGGCCTTCATTCCCTTCTCCCTGAGCTGTTTGACTACATTGAGCACTTTTCTCCAATGATGGGCCATCACGGAAGGGAAGTCCTGGTCTATGAAAACCTTGGTCCTGTCAAAGTTTAGATCCCTCTTTGCCAAAGCGAGACGCAGAATTTTATCTTTTGTTGGGTACCTTAAAAATGTAATAATGATGGCTCTAGGTGGGGCACCCTGCTTGAGTTTCGGGGCTAGGGCCCTGTGCGCCCTCTCAATTTCCAGTGGAGTCTCTTCATCAATTTGCAGCTCCATTTTCAGCCAGCACTCCATGAAGGCTACCATATCGGCTTGCTCTGCCCCTCAGGAATACCGACAACTCTGACATTATTGTGCCTGGAGCGCGCCTCTGCGTCCACCGTTTTGGCAGTTAAGGCTTTCTCTCTGCCATATAGAAAGGCTAGAGAGCGACCATAGGCCATGTGCTCGGCTTGTAGACCCTCAAGGTGCTGTTCCACTGAGGTCATCCTGGACTCCAGTTTTTTGAAATCGCGCTGGATGTCCAAAACTTTGCAATCTATCTTATGGAGTAGTTTCAGGATTTTTCGTGATTGAGACCTGGTACTGGTGGAGCCGGAGTCTGAGCAGGAGTCCTCAGCCGCAGACCCAGAAAGCACAGATGACCAGGAGGGAGCTGGACTAAGGCCCAACATGGGTCTGGCTTGTGAGTTGGCTGTAGCAGATTTTGAGATCAATGATCCCCTCTTTTTTATACGGATCATCGCGGGTCCACTCCTGTAGACAGAGCGTGAGAAAGAAATGCAGGATGCCGCCGTGGTGCACATGATTCGGTGCAATATATTACCTGAGAGCTTGGAGCAAAGAGTTAAGCGGCCATTCTCACCCACTACGTCAACGGAAGTCGTCAACTATAACCTTTCTGATTGTCCCTTTAATGAAAATCCTGTACAGTATAAACAACTTAATTTGACCACTAATTTTATTGTATTTCATTGAGGGTACTGAAATAAACATGAATTATATACATCTCAAAACCAAGCCCTAGATACAGCCAGGATGTTCAACAGGAGTTTATTTATGCACTTTGTAGTTTCCATACTGTCTAATGTTTCCAGCCTTCGGCTTCAATGATCTGCATTTTTCTGAGCATTCTGAAGCCTTCTCTCGACTGTGATGAAGTCACTTTTCCATTCTGTTCTCTAGTTCACCCCAGCTGTAAGTAAGTTAGAGGCAGAACCCAGCTGTAGACAAGATTGTATAGCTCAGCTGGGCTATCTGGCATACATATTAAAAAAATAAGCATTTTGTCAATACCAAACATTGGCTGTTTGTTAAACAATTTTTTTTTTTGAAATTCTGATCCCAAATTTTGAAGATCTTTGTTTTAGGATTTGCCTTATAGACATGACATGTGCCATTTATAGTATATTGGCCAAAATGTCATTTTACACCAGAGGTGCGAAAACGCATCTCGTTCAGGATTTTAAAAATGACAAGTCACATTTATGAGGTGGTGTGAAAAATAGCTACATTGAAACATTGGGAGTCAAAATATTGGAAATTAGTGAAGTTATGAGTGAACGTTGAAATAGGGTAACGTTCAGTCATAACCTGGGCATTTTACCATAATTGTACACCAAATGTTCAGCATAGTCTTCTTATTACCCCACCTAATGAATGCAGTAGGTGAAAATGTTCAAATCCCTGGCAAAATATCATTCCGTGCCACAGGTACGAAAACACATTTTGGACAGGATTTGAAAAATGACAGCAGTCACATTCATGAGGTGCTGTAAAGAAATGGCTATGTTGAAAATTTGGGGTCAAAATATTGAAAATTACCAGAGTTACAAGCTTGTGTTTTCAAATTTCAAGATAGGCTCATAATGTTGTTGTTTTTTAATATCTTTACACCAAATTTTCAACATAGCATTCTTAGGACCCCACTTCATGAACAAGGGCAGAGAACATTTTCAACTCCTGCCTGAAAGGTTATTTCACACAGTGGCCACAAAAATCACCTTTCAGAACAGATTTGCCTAATGTCACTGTAATTGTTCATGAGTTGGCATCCCAAAAATGGTATGTTGAAAATTTGGGGCAAAAATATTAGAAAATGGCCAAGTTATGCCACGAAGTTCAAAATCCTATTGAAATACATTGAACCACATACTTGATTTCCTCAGTTCATGATTCGGCTTTGAAGAGTGAAGACATCTGTGCAGTCCAGAGAATATTACAGCATTGGACCCTGGTGGGTAAATAAGGGCTTGGAGGGGGTGCTGAGTGTCAGGGTCAGGTGGGGGAACTAGGTGCAACAGACAACAAAGGAAGTTCTTCTGTTTTACAGGGTTAAAAAAACAAAACAAAGAGGGATGGTTTTCTAGACTTTAGGTGATGATAGTGGGGTATTGGGCACACCCAGTGTCAGTGTGATGTTTATAGGGGGGTGGGTCCTGAGAGGGAAGGTCAGGTGTGGGGGCAACAGTTACCCGGTTCCTGCAACAGACATTGATGGACAATTTTCTTTGTTACAGGCAATCTATATCAATAGAATACAATTGAAAAAAAAAAACTACAAGGGATGACGCTGGGGATTGGGCACCCCCCAGTGTCAGTGTGTTATGTTTGTTGGAGGGTGGCTGCTCAGACGGAGGGTCGGGTGAGGGGGATCAGTCACAGGGGCGCCAGCTACAGACATTGATAGACAGTTTTCTGTGTTACAGGTTACAAACAAAATAACCAAAAAAATAACTACGAGGTGGCAACACTGGGGGATTGGGCACCCCCAGTGTCAGTATTATGTTTGGGGAGGTATGGGGTGGTGGGTGATGAGAGGGAGGGTCGGGTGGGGGACAGTTAGAGGGGCCAGCAACAGACATCGAGGGACAGTTTTCTTTTTTACAGATTGACCTGCTCCTGATGTTGAAATCTGCTCAGCTGTTTGCTGACCAGCTTCATGCAAATCAACGGACCGAAGCCCCCTTTGATTGGAGAGGTTTCAGTCCTTTGAAGTACATGAAGTTTCTGCCCAGCAAACAGCAAGTGAAGTCAGGACCACAGCATGTGGTCATTGGTGTGGACTGCCAAACCTCTGCTTTTGTGAACTGCAATGGGCTCGGCAGTGACCCCCCCAAATCCCTTATCCTTGCCACAAAACAGGTGCTCAAGCGCAGCCAACGCAATGAGTTAGACTCTGCTCCTCCCATAGAATGCCCTTTTGCATTAAAGTAAGTCTTTAATGATAAAATCCCACACAGGACCACAAAAGCATTGTGAGAATATATTTTCACAAACCATTTTCCCCTCCCAAGTCAGTCCTGAATTAACACATACTTAAGCAGTAAGACACCGTGAATGGTGGATTACTGTGAAGTACTTGGAACCACCACCTGCTGTGCGCCTAACCACATGAACCGAACATGAGTGTTCTTTGCCATGGGGGTAAAATTATCGAACAGTAACCCATCCCTTGGTGTTGCCTTACCATTATTATGAAATGCAGTAATTTTTTTATTTTGATAACTGAAAAACACACCACCAGCTTTTATACTTGTGTCTCTGCAATGCAAAATGGCAGGGCGCGAGAGACCCATGTAATTACTGGGTGGTATTCATACTGGCCCCAGCCAAAAAGAAGACTCGATTACTTTCCCTAGTTTTATAATGCACAGAAAAGAACCCACAGCAGCAAATTAATGACTGGGCCCTTCGGTATTAGGACACATAGTGGTATAAACAGAAGTTCCCAAACCTGAAACAACAGGCATATAGTTCACTAAACACACTGAAGACAACTGAAGGCAAGGAGTCGAAACATCTAGAATAAAAGGGCGGCACAGTGAAGACAAAAAACAGGAAATAATGTATTTTCCAAACATTATAATAGCAGTGCAGCTGTGCATGAAAGAGAATGAAGTTCTTGTGATTAAAGCTGCAATCTATTGCAATGATGGCATAAGAATAAATAAACATGAAACAAACACCAACTTTAAATCTTTTATAAACATGAAGCACTGCAGAACAATTATGAAATGTTAATAAAAGTGCAGAATGTAGGCTGCTCGGTGGCCCAGAGAAAGTAAGACATGCTTTGATGGGAGTAGCCTGTGTTCTGGATCAGAGACAGGCGCTTGCAGTTGGGTGGTCAAGGCAGGGAGTGGCGCTGTCACTTGGCAACGCTTCTTAGCCACAGTAGGTTGGTGCTGCTTCCTGCTGTGGCAGTGACCCTCTGCAGTGGGCTGAGGGGCCTGCTTTTTTTTTATATCAAACATACTCAACACAGTACAAACATACAACATAGACATAACAGTGTTCCACAATCAGAGCTAGGGTAATACAATGATCAATTTGTTATAGAGTCCATCGTGGATACATAAACAATTTAGAGACATTCCTTAATACCCATGCATCACCTTTCCTATATTGCTACATCAACATGTGACTGTCCAGTTACTCTAAGCCCCCCAAATTGGGAAACTACGATGTAATGTGCAGCTGGTTTCTTTGGGAGACTAGCTCCATAAGCACTTGAAGTTTTTCCCACCTTCTCTGGTACCCTTTCATCCAGTTGTTAAGACTAGCAATAGATTTTTGGCCCTGATGGCAAACATGAGCTCTGCATGTCACTTTAGGCAACTTCATGTCTCTTCGTCCAGCCAGTGGCATAAAAGCATTTTTTAGCATGTCGCAATCAGTGCAATGTGATACTTCTGGGCCAGCAGGTCATAGTCTCCCCCTATACAAATTTCAGGGGTAAAAGCCTATTCTAGGCCCAGGAGGGGATCTTACTTCTCTTTAATGATTTGCCAGAAGAGTTGTGTCCTCGGACATTGCCACAGTATGTGCAAGAGGGAGCCTAGCATTTCCCCACACCTTGAGCAGGTGTCCGAGGGAAGTTTCAGCATTTTATGTAGCTTCACTGGTATGAAGTACATATTGTGCAATATTATGAGCTGCATCAGTCTATTAAGTATCAAATTTCTCATGCTCATATAAATCAGCCCAAATACGCACTCAGTTTTATTCCCTTGCGCCTTAGGCAGGGCAAGTTGTTAACACTGTACCATCTCCCTTGTCTGTGTTAGAGCGTAGATGCTTTGGAAGAGGTTGGAGATAGGGTGTGGCAGTGTTCTCCAACTTGCCAGTAGAATAATTAGTTTGCCATGGTTAGATGTCCATGGGTGACCTCTGAAGTGGTTAGCCAGGATGTGTGTGATCTGAAGAAAACACAGGGTGATTTGAGGTACAGTATCTCTGTTGAAAGTCAGTGTAGCTAATAATTATCAAAAGTGTGTTGTCCCACTCTGTGGATATCTAAATCAGCCCAGGGAGGAGTTGTGATAGGTTTACTTCTGATCAGGATGTTAGAGTTGCACAGTAAAGGTTGCATTACATCCATTGAGTGTGAGAGCTTTAATAGTTGGCACAGTTGAGCATGCGTTTGCACTGATGAGGTTATTGGAGTGCCTCTGAGAGTCTTAGGTAGGGACTGCACATGCGTGTACAATGGGGTTTATAAAGGCTTTATGACATAAAGTCTGCTCTATCTGGAGTCATAATGGGATGTGTACTCGCTCCCAATGGTGAGGTGGTTCTCTGAGCCATTCCAAGTATTTACTGGCATGGATTGCTAGGTAGTACATGTATAGGTTAGAAAGCCTCAGGCCCCCCAGGAGTTTGAGAGCTGACAGCTTTTGAAAAGCTCTGCAGACAGCCATATGAATTTAGAGATTAGGCTATGGAGGGTGTCAAACCACTTTTTAGGGATAAGAGAGTTTATCATGCTCAAAGAATAAAACACTCAGGAAAGTAAGTTCATTGTAATCGTAGAAACATGTATTGAAGTTGTCCGCAGATAAGGACCTTTTGGCCCACCTAGTCTACCCTATATTCCCTACCTATTGTGCCACCAGGAGAAAGGACTGCTGTGTGACTGGATTTCTCTACTGGGACTATATTGCCCTCCCTCCTTCCCTCCTCTTCACCCTCCCACCCAAAGCTAGTTCTACTTTTATAGGCACAGAATTTGACTGACAAAAGGAACTTCCTGTTTGGGAGCAGGAAGTGAGTGATCACAGAGCCAGCAAAGACCCACCATCCTAGAAGGGCAAGAGTAGCTCTCCAGCCCCCTCTAGCTGCTGGAGGTCTGCCTCTGAGCAAGTAAGGGGTCTACTGAGAAATATAGGATATTCTTGTCTCAGAACAAGACAATCAGGAGCTTAAAGGGCACACAGACAGAAAGTAAGGAGAGAGTGAAAAAAAAAACAGGAAACAGTAAGGATTGCAAACAGTTAAGGGGCCAGAAATAAGACATGATGGGAGTGGTGCAGTGCAGTGGCTGTGGAGCAGTTGTCTTCCGGAGACGTTCTGGAGGATGCGGTGTTGTCCTATCTGCAGGCACCTCTCTGGGCTGAGGGAGGAGGTTGCTCATCTCCAGGCTGAGTTGGCCAGGATTTGTGGGACCTCCTCTTTCATCCAGGGACCACCAGTGCCACTGCCGTTGCCTCAGAGGTTGCCAAGAAAGAGGAGCGGTTGGACCACAGTGGGGTCAGGGAGGGTGAGGGTGGTGGAATAGAGGCACATCCCTCCAGCTGTACCTCTCCACAATTTCTATGCTATTCTGGCAAAGTGTGGTTCCTCTATGGAGGCACCTGCAGTGGAGACCAAGGAGGATGCTGGGATGCTCCACAAAGGAGACCCACAGGAGGGTGGTAGAGAACCCCACAGGGGAAGGAAACAACTCCTGGTGGGGGACTCCATTGTTAGGAAGGTAGAACTGGGGGAGGAAGGGGAGAGGGAGGTAAGGTGCCTGCCTGGCGCCATGGCTTGGAGGACAGGGAGCAAATCCTCAGGATTGCCAGAGCAGCTGCACAGGAGGGAGCTGGATGTCATTGTCCACCTAGGGACAAATGACCTGGCTAAGAAAGGGATTAGAGAAGTGCAGGAAGAGTTTGTGGAATTGGGGAGGGGCCTTAGACAAGTAGCACACATGGTAACCTTCTCAGAGGTGCTGCCCATCTATGGCGTAGGAGAGGCTAGGGTGTTCCGCACCATGGGATTCAATCAGTGGTTGAAAAACTGGTATGGAGCTCAGGGATTTGGCTTCATTGGGGAATGAGGGTCCACCTGGAGTGATGCAAGCCTATACTGGCATGATGGGTTGCATCTGTCCAGGAGGGGAACCAGGATCCTCGGTGATAGGTTTAAATGCTTCATTGGCAAGCATTTAAATTAGCCAAGGGGGAAGGCACTGGAAAGGAGCAGGGAAATCCTAGCCCCCCCAAAAAAGTCACGGTAGTAAGTGTGGTAAACACCAACATAGAGGTGTCAATAGGGAGAAGGGCAGGGGTAAATGGAGAAAGTGACAAAGGCAAGAAGGACAGGGATGGGGCAAAAGGGAGTAAGGCCATCAGGAAATGGAGGGTAATGAGTACCAATGCCCATAGTCTGGGCAACAAGCTCCCTGAGCTGGTGGCCTTGATGGAAGAGGGATGCCTGGATATCGTAGCAGTCACAGAAACATGGTACACAGAGAACCATGACTGGGATGTTAACATACCAGGGTACATAACCTACAGGAGAGACAGGCAGGGAGAAGAGGGAAGGAGTAGCTCTCATGTAAAGGAAGGGATAAAAGCAACTGAACAAAAGAGTAAACAGGGAGGAGAGGAGGCACTGTGGGTCACCTTGAGACTGGAAAGGGCACCACAATCCACACAGGGTTAGGAACAGACCCCATGTCAGGGGAGGAATGGACAAGGATATGATAGAAGGCATTCTTAGAATGGCAGAGAAAGGGAGATACTGTTGATGGGAGACCTGAATATGCCAGATGTTAACTGGAGCACATTTGCTGCAGCCACATCCAAGAGCAGGGCCATTCTTGATGCCCTACAGGTGGCAGGCCTCAGACAGCTAGTTTTGGAACCCACTCATGAGGGAGCAATCTTAGACCTCGTACTCTCAAACGGGGGCAGAGGATCTCAGATCTAGAAGTGGGTTGCCATCTGGGAATAAGTGACCATCAAACAGTGTGGTTCACGTTAAACTCAGCTACAGAGTCAAGCCATACAAAAGTGAGGGTACTGGACTTCAGGAGGGCTGACTTTGGCAAGATGGGAGAGTGCCTCAGAAAAGCACTAGCAAACAGGCTAGAAGGAGGTGTGGAGCAACAATGGGGAATCATCAAAACTGCCATCACAGAGGCAACAAGCCTTTGTGGGAAGCAAATAAACAAATCAAAATGAAAGAAAAAGCCACCATGGTTCTCAAAAGAGGTGGCTGTGAAAGTCAGGAAGAAAAAGATAGCATTCCAGAAGTATAAGGAAACACAGAAGGAGCAGGACAGAGAGCTGTACCAGTTAAGGCAGAAGGAAGCAGGGAGGGAAGTCAGAATAGCAAAGGCCCAAACTGAGGAAAAGATGGCCAACTCAGTTAAGAAGGGGGATAAAACCTTTTATAGGTACATCAGCGAGCGTAGAAAGACAAGGGGAGGGATAGTGAGGCTGAACAGAATGAATGGTGGGTGGGCAGAGGGGGACAGTGAAAAGGCAGGGATACTGAACGAATATTTCTGCTCAGTATTCACAAAAGAGGAGGGGGAAGAGCCAAATCCAATTAACAGAAGCACTCTTGATAGGGGGGTCGAACCCAGTCCTTTCACAGAAGAAAGGGTTCTGCAAGAACTCCAAAACTGAAGGTGGACAAAGCAATGGGGCTCGATGGAATTCACCCCACAATTCTAAAAGAATTAAGGGGGAACTAGTGAAACCACTGGCAACTCTTTTAATAAATCATGGGAGGATGGTGTGGTACCCGAGGACTGGAGGAAGGCGGATGTGATTCCCTTCACTAAAGTGGGACCAAGACAGAGGCAGGAAACTACAGACCTGTCAGTCTGACCTCTGTGGTAGGGAAAGTGATGGAGTCACTTCAAGGAAAGAATAGTTGAGTACCTAGGAGGTTCTGTGAGGCACAGGACCCAAGGCAGCATGAGTTCACAGCGGAAGGTCATGTCAGACCTAATCTAATAGATTTCTTTGACTGGGTGACCAAAGTAAACCAGGGAGGGACTGTGGGCATGGCCTACCTAGACTTTAGCAAGGCATTTGACACAGTCCCACACAAAAGATTAATAGTCAAATTAACCAGCCTGGGAGTGGGTCTCAGAGTGGTAGCCTGGGTAAAACATTGGCTGCACAACAGGACACAGAAGGTAATTGTAAATGGAGTCCACTCTGAAGAAAGAGGGGTTACTAGTGGGGTACCTCAGGGTTCAGTATTGGGTCCAGTCCTTTTTAATGTCTTCATAAGTGACATTGCAGAGGGACTGGAAGGAAAAGATGTCTCTTGCAGATGACACAAAGATCTGCAACAGGGTTGATACACAAGGAGGCGGAAAGGATGAAAAGGACTTGGCAAGGTTGGAGGAATGGTCAGAAGTATGGCAGCTAGGATTCAATGCAAAGAAGTGCAATAATGCACCTGGGAAACAAGAACCCAGGGAAGAATACACAATGGGGAGGTAGTAACAACAACAAAAAAGGAAAGGGACCTGGGGGTAATCATATCAGATGACCTTAAGGTTAGCAAGCAATGTGAGAAGGCAGTAGAGAGGGCTGGGGGTATACTGGGATGCATAGGGAGAGGCATCAGCAGCAGAAAACAGGAAGTTGTTATCCCTCTGTACAGACAGTTGGTGAGACCCCATCTGGAGTACTGTGTCCAGTTCTGGAGACCCCATCTCCGCAAGGACATAGACAGGATAGAGGTAGTCCAGAGGAGGGCAACTAAAATGGTGCAGGGTCTGCAAGAGAAGCCGTATGAGGAGAGACTAAAGGAGCTTAATATGTATACCCTTGAGGAAAGAAGGAGAGGGGAACATGATAGAAACTTTAAGTACCCCAGTGGAATCAACAAAGTCCAAGAGGGTAGCATCTTTCAGAAAAAGAGACTTGCAAGAACAAGGGACACTATTTAAAGATAGGGGGTGGTTCAGGGCAATGTGAGGAAGTATTATTTCACAGAGAGGGTAGTGGATGCATGGAACAGCCTTTCTGAGGAGGTTGTGGGATCTAAAACTGTGGGAGAATTCAAGAATGCATGGGACAGACATAAGGCAATTCTTGTCGGGGGTAGGAAGAAATAGGCTGTTGGTTAACTAGGATCTGGGGCCTATCCTGTAGGTAGGGAAATGGGCAGACTAGATGGGCCAAGCGGTCCTTATCTGCCGTCAAAGTCTATGTTTCTATGTTTACTTGATCTCTGATCTTCTCCACACTTTGCCTCACTTCTAAGGTCCCTTTGTGTCTATCTCATGCATGCTTGAATCCTGTTGCCATTTTAGCACCCACCACTTCTGCTGGGAGGCTGTTCCAGGTGTCCACCACCATATCCGTGAAGAAGTATTTCCTCACATTTCCTTCAAGCTTCCCCCAGCTTCATAGCGTGACTCCTGTCCTAGAGCATCTTTTTCTATGAAAAATGCTACCTTCCTGTACCTTATTAATACCTGTGAGGTATTTACTAACATACTAAAATGCCAGCAGAATAGGCCTAATGGTCTTTCATGTCTGCTCATTTGGTCATCCCCCACCCTGGGAGCTGACCTTGCTGCCCCCATCTCCCTCTCTGGCTTCTCCCTTCCCAGTCCTGGATATTCTCGCTGCACTGGTTTTTGCTTCCAGAACCCTTCCCCTGTACCTGTTCCACCCCCTCTTGAACCCCTCCACTGTTTCTGCCTCCACCAGCCCCCTGGGCAGCACATTCCATGGCTCCACCACCCTCTCAGTGAAGTAGCACCTCCTCCTTTCTCCCCTGAATCTCCCTCCAGCTTCCACCCATGCTCTCTAGTTGCCCCCTTCCTTAAAGCACCCGATTGCTCCTCCCTATTTACTCCCTTCATGTACCTGAGGCCTCTATCATGTCCCCCCGGTACCTTCTCTCTTCCAATGTGTACATATTTAGCTCTTCGAGCCTCTCCCCATAGGTCCTATCCCCCAAGCCCCAAATCATCTTGGTTGCCCTCCTCTGGACGCTCTTCAGGAGTTCAATGTCCCTGTTTAAATGTGGCCTCCAAAACTGCATGCAGTACTCGAGATGTGGCCTCACCAAGCAGTTATACAGTGGGAGTATCACTTCCCTCCTTCTGGAGGTGAGCCCCTTAGCAATGCATCCAAGCATCCTGTTGGCCTTTGCCACTGCCCTCCTACAAGTCTCCAAGTTGTTCATCTTGACATCCACCACCACCCCCAGGTCCCTCTCAGCCATCGAGACTTGTAGCATTTCCTCCCCCAGGGTGTGCACTTGGCCCGGGTTTCTGGCTCCCAGGTGCAGTATCTTGCATTTTCCTGCATTGAACCTCAGCTTCCGCTTTCTAGACCACCTTTCCAGAGCCTCCAGATCCCCCTGTAGGGCCACCCTCCCCATCTCCCCATCCACCACCACCCCCAGTTTTGAGTCATCTGTAAAGAGACTCATCTCACTCCTGATACCCTTCCGTATGTCAGAGATGTAGGTGTTGAACAGGAGGGGCCCAAGGACCGATCCCTGAGGGACTCCACTAATGACCCTCCTTGGGGATGAGACTATCCCACCAACCACGACCCTCTGGGTCCGGTTCTGGAGCCAATTTCCTATCCATCTGATCATCTGGTTCCCAACCCCCATTTCTCCCAGATTATCCAACAGGCCCCCATGAGGAACAGAGTCAAACGCCTTGCTGAAGTCAAAAAAGAGGACATCCACTGGTCTACCCAGGTCCAAAACACTCGTCACCCAGTCATAGAACTCCACAAAGTTTGTCTGACATGATTTCCCCGGGACAAATCCATGCTGTCTATCGTCCAGGCACCCCAACTTTTCCAGGTTTCCCCCTAGTCTCTCCTTGACAATGCCCTCCATCACCTTGCCCAACAGCGATGTCAGGCTGATGGGCCTGTAGTTCCCTGCCACCTCCCTTGAGCCCCCCTTGTGGATAGGCACTATATGCGCCACCTTCCAGTCCTGGGGCACCTACCCTGTCCTCAGAGAGGGATGCTGAAGAGCTCCACCAGGAGTTTCGCCAGGACATCCGCCAGTTCCTTCAGCACTCTGGGATGTAATTTATCTGGCTCTGGTGCTTTCTGTCTTAAGGAACCTGAGAGCTTCCCTCACTCTCTCTGCCGTGATTTCCACCTCCGCTACCTCGTCCCCCTGCTTTGCCTCCCCCCCACCTGCCAGTGATGCCCCCCCCCCAGACCTGCCGATCGGTAAGGGTTCCCCTCTCCTCAGTTTCACTGTCTCCTCCCATGTATGATGCAGCCCCTCCCCATTTTCCTTGGTGAAAACTGAGGCAAAGTACTCATTTAGTATCTCAGTCTGCTCCCCCGGGTCTTGTGCCCATCCCTCCCCTGTTTTAATCCTGCTAATCTGCCCCTTCACCCTTCGTTTTTCCCCAATGTATCTAAAGAACCCCTTGTTCCCTCTCCTAATTTCATTGGCCAGGTTCTGCTCCTTCCTTGCCTTAGCCGCCCTCACCACCCTAGTGGCCCTTCTGGCCATCAGCTCGTATTCCCCTCGGTCCCTTTCACTCCTTGTGCACTTGAACTGCCTATAGGCCGCCTTCTTTCCCTCACCACCTCCTGAACCTCCCCTGGTCCACCAGCAGGGTTTTCAGGCCCACCGCATTTTGTTCTTGCTCTTCATGCAGGTGCTGGTAGCATTCTGAACCCCTCCTGGATGATTTCCACCCACTGTCAGGTGTCCATGGCTAGCCCAATCCCATCCAAGTGCTCCTTAAGGATCCTTTCCATTTCCTTGAACTGCCTCTGAAGTCACTTCCTCTGTTTTGTGCAGCCTTCTACCCTCCTAGGTTCAGGCAGAACCAGACCGTGGCATGGTCACTCCCCGCCAATGGGTCCCTTACCTCCAGGCCCCCAGTCTGGTCACTGTCTGCCAGGACCACATCCAGTATCTGTTCCTCCCTGGTCAGTTCCCCCACCTGCTGAGTTAGGAATGCGTCCTGAAAGACATCCAACAACCTCTGTTCCCTGGCCACTGAGGATGTCATAGTCTCCCAGTCTGTTACTGGCATGTTTAAGTCCCCCAACACCACCACCCTTCCCCTTCCCAATCTGCAGTGTCTCCCAACATCTGCTACCAGACTCTCCTCCAGCTCCTCCGCCAGCGCAGGGAATCTATACACCACTCCTATTTTTACTCTCTTGCACCCCCCCCTTGTTATCAAGGAGACCCAAATTGCCTCCACAGTTCCCTCCGCCTCCTCCACTCCTCCTATGGCAATGCAGTTTTTGACTATTATTGCTACCCCTCCTCCCCTTCCCTCCCCCCGTCCTTCCTGAACATGGTGCAACCCTCCAGGTTCAGGTCCCAGTCATGCCCTGCGGTGGCCCAGGTCACAGTGACCGCTGCCACACCCACCTCTCCCTCAGTTAGCATCGCCTGGAGCTCAGGCATCTTATTGCCCAAGCTCCTGGCATTTAGCAGGACTACCTTCCACCCTTTCCCCATATTTCCATTTCCCCTGCTTGTGTTCCCATGGCGATTCTGTCTTCCCCTGGTCCGCACCCTACCAGTCGGCCTTTTCCTGCATTCCTCCAGCTCCCCGGGGGGGGGTGGAGACAGAATCCCCCCCTCGACAGCCTTTTCTCCCATCCTTCCCCCCTTCAAAAGTTTAAACCCCACCTTTCACCAATGAACCCTCTGTTTTCAACTTAAGGATTTCTCCCTCTGAATTAGATGGAGCCTATCTCTAGCATACAGCCCTTATCCTCCCAAGTCTCCCCAGTCCCCCATCAACTCCATACCCTCTGGCCCACACCACCCCTGAGCCACTGGTTTATCATCTAATCTCCTCTTGTGTTCCCCACTAGCCCTTAGCACCGGCAGGATTTCTGAGAAGGAAACTGCACATCCTATATCATGACAGATCCTGGCAAGCTCTCTGAACCTTGCCTGTATCTCTAGCTCACTATTTCCCTCAATGTCATTGGTACCCAGGTGGACCAGTATGTCCAGGGAACCTCCACAATTCTTTGCCAGCTGATATACATCATGCTTGGCCCTGTACACCATTAGTCCAGGGAAGCATTTTGTTCTAACCAGGCAGACTTCTCCCTCCCTATCCCATTTGATCCACCTGATCATGGAATCACCCAACAGGAGCACTCTGGCCACCTCTTTTCCTCCATTTCCCCCCCATGTCCCTCATCCTTTCTACCGGCCCCTCTCCTCAGCCAGCTCCTTGCTCCTCCCCCTATCTGGATGCCACCTGCCATCCCCTCCTTATTTACCCTGGCCACTCCCTCCCCTCCGATCCTATGCCTCTTGTCCTCCTGAGTATCCTTCTGTACCTCTCTACCCCCACCGTTACTGCTCGCGACTGGTCCTTCCCCCCCATCTGCTAAACTAGCCTGGCTCCTCCTCCTTTCCTTCCCATCTCTGTTCAGCCCCTCCTTGCTTGTCATGCTCCCCTGGCCTAAACCCTCAGCTCCCTTTACTGTATCCTCCTTGTACTTCTGGTCCTTCTCCTTGCCCTTTCCTCCCAACTGGTCCTTTTCCTTGCACTTTCCTCCCTCTACCCCCTCATCCTCCTGCTCTGATCCCCTGCTCCCCCTGTTTTCCCACATTCCAAGATCCCCTGTTCCTCCTGCATCCAGCCTCCGCCTCCTGCCCCCTACTCCCTTTCCATCTCTAACCGCCCCTGTCATGGCTACATTACCTCCCTCATCCTCAAGCAGAAGAAGAGAATTGAAGCGGTTACTGAGCTTAAGGTCTGATCCACCTCCCCCCATTGCTTCCTTCAGTCCAGCTCCAGCCATCTGCCTACTTCCCTGAGAATGTCCTCCCTTTGCCCCCATCTGTGAGGGTCCCCAGTTACCTGCCTGCTTCCTTCGTAGTATCCTCATTTTGGGCCCCATCTGCCAGGGTCCCTATACGACCCCAGAATACTCTCCTGCACTCCTTTCCCTATGCCCCGGCCCCTAGTGCTTGGTGCAACCCCGTGGGAGAGCCCCTGTCCTATTCCCCCAACCTACCTCCCCCTTCCCCAGCTGTCTCCTAATCCCTCAACTCCTCCCTAAGCTGTGCCAGCTGGTAGCACACTGGGCAACCACCGAACTTCCAAGCCCAGTCCAGTATCATGGCTGCCCCACACCTGTGCACCCACCACCCTCCAAAGATGCCGGCCCTAATGACATGTGGTCCCATCCCCCTCCAAGTAGGTTTCCTTGGGTGAGCCATCAGGTTCCCCACTAGTCCAAGACTTTTAAACTTGCAACACTTGAGTGGCTGAACTTTTCCCCACCTGACTATTAGCCTTAAGAGTTTGCTCACAGTGGAAGTTTGCAACTTCCTAAACTCCTCCCTCCCAGCCTTTAAGCTCAACCTCCAGTGGCTCTTCTGTATTTAAGAAAGACTAATGCAAGGGGTGAGTGGGAGGGCTTTCCAGAAAGTTCTTAAGGAGTTAGGCCAATTTTAAAACACAACTTACAAACAATAACAACTTACAGAAACTTATGACAAAGTTAACGTTCCAGAACCTCACCACATTTTCAAATTTCAACTGCTACCTCTGCCCCAGCAAGAAGACTTAAAATGCCTCAGTGAGCATTTTAAACAGAGATTAACTGAAATGCAAACAACCTTGATTGGCTGGCTGTGTTACTGGCCAAAGACCCTCCCCCACAAGAACAGTCTCCAGCTAGCACAGAAAGATTTAAGGATTTGTGTCCCTCTATTCCAGATAGTTCTTAAGGAGTTAGGCCAATTTTAAAACACAACTTACAAACAATAACAATTTACAGAAACTTAAGACAAAGTTAGCTTTCCAGAACCTCATCACATTTTCAAACTTCAACTGCTACCTCTGCCACAGCAAGAAGACTTAAAATGCCTCAGTGAGCATTTTAAACAGAGATAAACTGAAATTAACTGTATTTGAATGTTTCTATCATATCCCCCACCCTTCTTTCCTCTAGAGAGTACATATTTAGTTCCTTGCATCTTTCCTCATAGGGTTTTTAATGCAGGCCCTGCACCATTTTGGTAGCTCTTCTTTGTACTGCCTCAAATCTATCTATGTCCTTCTGGAGATTGGGCCTCCAGAACAGGACACGGTACTCAAGGTGGGATCTTGCCAGTGATCTACGCAGGGGTAATACTACCTCCCTCTTTCTGCTGGTGATGCTCCTCCCTATGCACTTGAGCATCCTGTTAGCCTTCCCCATTGACTTATCACATTGCTTGGCTACCTTCAGGTCATCAGAAATTACTACCTCTAGGTCGCTTTCCTGTTTTGTGGTTGCTAATACCTCCCCACTCAATTGGTATGTTGCCCCTGGGTTTCTGTGCCCCCAGTGCATGATTTTGCAGTTTTCTGCACTGAAACCCAGCAATCATTCCCTTCATCATTCTTCCAACTTTTTGAGATCATCCCTTATTCTTTCCATCCCCCCACTCTGTTGCAGATATTTGTGTAATATTTGTGGACTAGCAATATAGTCTAGCGGTCAGAGTAATGAGCTTGGTACCTGCAGACCTGGATTTGATTCCCATAGCCTCAACTTGCATACTGTGTGACTCTGAGCAAGTCACTTAACCAGCTGAAAGCTCCTGGGTCGCCCCTGAAAACAGGCACTTGTGCCTAGTGGGCCTTACCCGGTTAACAAAGAATAAACAAACAAATGAATAATCCGAGAACAAGCATACTTTCCCTTCTAGCCCTTCTGCAACGCCACTAATAAACATCCAAAAAATGTTCTTATAAACAGGATGCTGTTATATCCAATGTTCTTATAAGTGGGCTCCACTCCATAGGGAGTGAATCAAACTGATTTTACTCCACGATGTAAATGGCAGATGAGCCCATCTAACTATGTCTAGTTTCAACTTAGTGAACAGTGGGTCCAGATGATGTGCGATCATATCCTGAGGTTGCTTAGTGACTACTGTCCCCAGATATTTCATTTTGTCTGCCTTCCAACCAAGACACATTGCTGTAATCTCCTGTGTAGTCACTCCGTAATTCAGTGGCATGACCTCTGTCTTGTCTACATTTAATTTATAGATACCGCAGCAAAGGCTGCAATTTTCTGAAGCGTATGAGGTAGGGATCTATTGGGGTGCATAACACGCAGCAGGATGTCATCTACATGCACAGAGAGTTTGTATTTCATGCCTTCAGGTTCTATGCCCGAAATGTTAGTGTTGTTCTTAATTTTAAGTATCAAGGGTTCCAAGAATAAATTACATAATAGGGAGGGTAAGGGACATCGCTGTCTTGTACCCTTGTAGAATATAAATGGTTTGGAGTATACTCCATTATGGAATATGTGGAGCCCACTTATAACAACAACAGCTATAAGAACATCTGGTTTATAAGAACATTTTTTGGATGTCCCGATTTTTGCTCATTATTGTCAATGGCAGCAAAGCCTGTTTATAAGAACACAGGCAGCCCATTTTTTTATACTTTTTATTTGTAGTATTTAGGACATAAGAATACATAATACTCGGTTTCTGAATAGGTATACAGTTTGCTGACATAGTAGAACATTACTTAGGATGTAGACTATTCGGTTGGTACAGCATAAGGGGATAAGACATCAAAGGTGGAAAGAAAACAGCTCCTCTATTTCAGGAGCTATAATGCAGCCAATGCCCAAATTAGGTTATTTAGTAATAAGAAATATCGACATGTTAAACCGACCAAAGGTCTTGTTTGAAATTTAACATCAATAAAGTAATAGAGTGATCTATGTTCTGGAGCACCCCCTAACATAGAAACATAGAATTTGATGGCAGATAAGGACCACTAGGCCCACCTAGTCTGCTCATTTTCCTACCTAATAGATAAGCTGCAGATCCTAGTTAACCAACAGCTTACTTCCTCCTACCCCCCCCACTAGGACTGCCTTATGTCTGTCCCATGCATTCTTGAATTCCCCCACTGTTCTTGACTCCACGACCTCCTCAGGGAGGCGGCTCCATGCATCCACAACCCTCTCTGTGAAAAAATACTTCCTCACATTACCTCTGAGTTATCCTCCCTCTATCTTCAAATTGTCCCCCCTTGTTCTTGCACATCTCTTTTTCTGAAAGATGCTACCCTCTTGGACTTTGTTGATTCCCTTGAGGTACTTGAAAGTTTCTATCATGTCCCCCCTCTCCCTTCTTTCCTCAAGGGTATACATATTAAGCTCCTTTAGTCTTTCTTCATATGTCTTCTGGTGCAGACCCTGCACCATTTTGGTTGCCCTCCTCTGGACAGCCTCCACTCTGTCTATGTCTTTGCAGAGATGGGGTCTCCAGAACTGCACACAGTACTCCAGATGGGGTCACACCAACTGTCTGTACAGAGGGATAACAACTTCCTGTTTTCTACTATTGATGCCTCTTCCTATGCATCTCAGTATCCCCCCAGCCTTCCTTACTGCCTTCTCACATTGCTTGCCCACCTTTAGGTCATCTGATATAATTACCCCCAGGTCCCTTTCCATTTTTACTGTTGTCAGTATCTCACCCCCATTGTGTACGCTTCCCCTGGGTTTTTGTTTCCCAGGTGCATTACCTTGCACTTCTTTGCATTGAATCTGAGCTGCCATACATTTGACCATTCCTCCAACCTTGCCAAGTCCCTTCTCATCCTTTCCACTCCATCTTGTGTATCAACCCTGTTGCAGATCTTTGTGTCGTCTGCAAAGAGACATACTTCTCCTTCCAGTTCCTCTGCAATGTCACTTATAAAGACATTAAAAGGACTGGTCCCAGTACTGAATCCTCATGTACCCCACTAGTAACCCTCCTTTCTTTACTGTGTACTCCATTTACTACTACCTTTAAGGCCCTGTTGTCTAGCCAATTTTTAATCCAGGCTACCACCTTGGGACCCACTCCAAGGCTGGCTAACTTGTGTATTAATCTTTTGTGTGGGACTGTATCAAATGCCTTGCTAAAATCTAGGGTAGGCCTGTCCACAGCCCCTCCCTGGTACTATTTTGGTCACCCAGTCAAAGAAATCTATTAGATTCATCTGACACGACCTTCCCATCGTGACTCCATGCTGCCTTGGGTCCTGTGCCCCACTGGCCTCTAGGTACTCAAGAATTCTTTCCTTCAGAAGTGATTCCATCATTTTCCCTACCACTGAGGTCAAACTAACTGGTCTGTAGTTTCCTGCCTCTGTCCTGCTCCCACTTTTGTGAAGAGGAATCACATCTACCCCCCTGCAGTCCTTGGGTGCCACCCCATCCTCCCATGATTTGTTAAAGAGAGTAGTCAGTGGTGTCACTAGTTCTACCCTTAGTTCTTTTAGAATTATTGGGTGAATCCCATCAGGCCCCATTGCTTTGTCCATCTTCAATTTTATTAGTTCTTTCAGAACCCTTTCTTCTGTAAATGGACTGGTATTGACCCCCCGTCTTCAGAGTGTTTCTCTTGTTTGGTTTAGGTATCTCCCCCTTTTCTTCCTTTGTGAATACTGAGCAGAAATATTCATTCAGTATCCCTGCTTTTTCACTGTCACCCTCTACCCACATTCCCTCCCCTTTATTAAGCCTCAGTATCCCTCCTTTGGTCTTTCTTCACTCCCTAATATTCCTATAAAAGGTCTTATCCCCCTTCTTAACAGAATTGGCTATCCTTTCCTCGGTTTGGGCCTTTGCTATTCTGACTGCCTTCCCAGCCTCTTTCTACTTTAACTGATAAAGTTCTCTGTCCTGCTCCTTCTGTGTTTCCTTATATTTCCTGAATGCTATCCTTTTTCCTTAACCTTCCCTGCCACCTCTTTTGAGAACCATAGCGTTTTTCCTTCATTGTGTTTTATTGATTTGCTTTACACAAAGACTTGTTGCCTCTGTGATGGCTGTTTGATTACTCCCCATTGTTCCTCCACCCCCTTCTTGCCTGTTTGCTAGTGCTTTCTAAGGCACTCTCTCTATTTCCCAAAGTCAGCCCTCCTAAAAGTCCAATACTCTTGCTTTTGTATGGCTTGATTGTATGGCTGTGTTTATCGTGAACCACACTGTTTGGTGGTCGCTTGTTCCCAGATGGCTACCCACTTCTAAATCTGAGATTCTTTCTCCATCCCATTTGAGAGTACCAGGTCTAAGATTGCTCCCTCCAGAGTGGGTTCCAATACTAGCTGTCGGAGGCATGCCCCCTGTAGGGCATCAAGAATGACCCTGCTCTTGGATGTGCCTGCAGCAAAGGTGCTCCAGTTAACATCTGGCATATTCAGGTCCCCCATCAACAATATTTACCCTTTTTCTGCCATTCTAAGGAAGCCTTCTATCATTAAGATGGGGGTCTGTATACAACCCCCATGAGGATTGTGGTGCTATTTCCTGTCTCCAGGGTGACCCAGAGTGTCTCATCTGCTCCCTGTTTACTCTTTAGTTCTGTTGCTTTGATCCCTTCCTTTACAAAGAGAGCTACTCCTCCTCCTCTTTTACCCTCCCTGTCCCTCCTGTAGATTGTGTATCCTGGTATGTTGACATCCCAGTCATGGTTCTCTTCGTACCATGTTTCTGTGACTGCCACAATATCCAGGCAACCCTCTTCCATCAAGGCCACTAGTTCAGGGAGCTTGTTACACAGACTACGGGCATTGGTACTCATCACCTAAGGTGCAAAGGAGGTAAATGGTGCTGCCTGCAGCAGTCTGGAAAATGAGCCCATACAATATTAAATAGAAATGGTGCATTGGGTGCCTACAGAGGAATACTTTCACTCGCACAAAAACCAGCTTGTGCCTAAGGTTTATTTAATAAAGGCACCCAAATATAGGACAGCAAATCTTCAGGGCTCCCAGAAACAACTGCATTGTCGCATAAACTAGGATACCACAAGGCAAAAAGCACCTCTCTCCCCTTCTAATTCAGAGCTCAGAACTATAAACTGTCACGCCATTAAGCAAAAGATAATAACAGCACAAACACTGGCAAAGTGAAGTATCTGGTAAATGCCTATTTTAAGTTTTAAATGTCCCAATGCACTTGAGTCATTTTTAGGAACTCGTCTTTCAAATAGTAAAATTAGAAAGAGTCTTGGTTAACAGCGCCTTTAAGAAATGCAACCTTTAGAAAGTAACTCACTGAATATGAAAGTACAGACCAGATAACTGAATAACAGGGTTCACTGTCCCAAAAAACAAATTCAGTCCCCTTCTGATTCTTCTCCTGTCGAGGAATGTTCCTCCTGTTGTCGTTTGGTGACTAGTCTCTCTATACAGTCCCAGCTTCTTTCAGATCCGTAAAGCAGTATTGACAGCAGTCAACCATGAAGCATAATCTGGCAGGAAAAGCGAGAAAGTAGGTAATGTCCAAAGCTCGGGGACGCTGCTTCACACCATCGAAGGCCTTCCTTATCATGCAGGTGGCATAGGATACATCAGGAAAAATTAGGATATGGGCCTCATCTATATGGACTGGGCCCCTATTTCTTAAGACCCCCCCCAACAGCAAGTCTCTTTCTTCTGGGGAGCGCAGTGCAAAAAGAACAGTGCGGAGATTTTGTAAGTCCAGTTGAAGGTCTTCTAGGAGTTATATGGTATGCTTTAATGATTTTAAAATCTGATAAATCAGTCAGACCCTCAAGTCAGGATTGCAGATGTTACAGTAGGGAATCACCTTCAGTCTCCTCTGGCATACCAAGAACCCAGACATTGGTGGCTCATACAGATTTTTCAAGCTGTTCCATGCGGCTTCTCAGGGCAGCTTGTTCCTTAAGAGATGTTGCCATGGCAGCCAAAACTTTCCCGCCATGGCTTCCAACTTTGTAGTTTCCCTCATAGCATCTAACCTATGCTCCATCGTAAGGAATTTTTCAGAAAAATTATCCAACTTCTGACCCATTTGTCGGACTGTTTTGGTGAGCGCTTGCACTGCAATTTGCAATGATGTCAGGGTAGCTGCATTGGAATCGGAGCTCGAGGCTTGAGATGGGCCTTGTGGCTCATCTGGTGGTTTGACATTTGAGGAACGTGGCAAGAAAAAGTCCTGTTTGGTCATTTTTGTGCGTCCCATTTTGGTCCGGATTTCATTTTTCCAAGTGCAGGGTCTCTTCCTCTATCAGTATTTTGCAGTGAATAGCAGTTCTAGGCTCAGAACTATATTTTATATAGATTTAAATAGTTCAGAAGTAGGGAGCTCCAGAAAATTGCCACTGCTGGCTGGGCTGCTAGCTCCACCCCCACAGGCAGCCCATTTATAAGAACAGTAAACTGGATTGAAAATTGGTTAAAGGGTCAAAAACAGAGGATAGTGGTGAACAAAACCTAATTAGAGGAAAGGGAGGTGACCAGTGGGGTACCTCAAGATTCAGTTCTGGGTCCGGTCCTCTTCGATGTCTTCATCAGTGACATTGCACAATGGCTGGAGGAAAAAATTTACCTGTTTGCAGATGACACCAAAATCTGCAACAGGGTGGATACCCCAGAGGGGTGGAAAGGATGAGAAAGGACCTGGAATGGTTGGAGAGATGGTCAGATGTGTGGCAACTAAGGTTTAACACAAGAAATGCAAAATCATGCACGTGGGGAGCAGGAATGCTGGAGCAAGCTACAGGTTGGGGGAAGAGCTGTTGGCAGTTAATAAGTAAGAGAGGGACTTGGGGTCATAATCACAGATGACCTGAAGGCCACAAGGCAGACAGTCAAGGCAGTTGGGAAGGCCACTGGGATGTTGGGGTGTATTGGAAGGGGAATCACAAGTTGAAGGAGGGAGGTGATAGTTCCACTGTACAGGACCCTGGTGAGGCCTTACCTTGAGTACTGTGTCCAGTTCTGGAGGCCACACCTTCATAAGGACATTGACAAAATAGAGATGGTGCAGAGGAGGGTGACCAAAATGGTGAAGGGTCTACATCACAAGCCTTATGAGGAAAGAGTCAGAAACCTCAATTTGTACACACTGGAGCAAAGGAGGGAGAGAGGTGACATGCGTGTGTAAGGCGTGTTAGGAGGGTTGAGAAGGAACTAAATACTTCAAATAACACAAGACAGGAAGGTGAGAGGTGTATTAGATTTGTATACTGTCCCTATCAACACAGAATAATTGCTATACATTAACTAAGTAGATAGTTCCGTAATCACTACCAGGATGAAAAGTGTTGGTTTCAATTAAAGGAAAAGACTCTAGACTGTGTATCTCCATGAAATATTACTAACTCTACTAAAACAAGAAAGTATAGCCTTTGGAAACTCTGTAACAAGCAATCTCTCTAAGACTACTATATCAAGGAATTACATCTGGAACTTTGTCATCCAAAAGCCCTACTCTATTTACAAATTAGAAAAAAAATATACATATAAAACAATATATTTCCTGGATTAGAAAACAGGATAGGCCCAAAAAGAGTATGCATTAAATAGCAATTTAGAGAAGCTACCAAATTGTTCTGAGCCCCCCCCCCCCACTACAGCTTCACTATGGCTGAAGACTTGGTTTCACTGATTGGACAAGTCAATATTAGATGTTCCACCTGTCTAATGTATTTGGTAACCACCGAGGTCTTTCCACATCCCTTTAAATGTAAAAAATGTATCCATAATGAAGAATTACTACTTCAACTCAATGCCTTCTCTGACAGACTATTACAACTAGAGGCAAGCCAAAAAGAAATGGCCAATAGACTTGGTACTACACAGCTTCCAGAAGCTAATATGCCAACTAATCCTTCTGTTTGTACAGGTCAAATAAATGGAGGTGTACCAAAGATTATTACAACACATGAAACCTTGCATAAGGTGTTACAACCTGATGAGCCATATAAGGAAACATTTAAAATTAAAAAAAGAATAAGGGAAGATGACCCTAACTTTGAAAACAAATAAGCTATGGTACAATGTACAGTATGCAACTAAATTTAACATTCCTCTTAGCAATAGATTGACTACCTTAACAGAATTAAAGGATGACTCTGAGTCTTCTTCATTACAAGAGTTGATATCATTTGACACACCTACTGAACCTATACTGTCCATTACAGCTTATAATAATCCCCCTATATCAAATAATCCAGTACCTGTTACAATAGTGAATGTCCCAAATCCAAATCCAGTTATAAATCATCTTCAAAGAAATGTATTAGTTATGGGAGATTCAATGATAAAAAACTTAGACAGAGAAGTATGCAACCCAGACAAAGCCCATAGGACACTATTATCATATAGAGGGGCTAAAATAGCAGATTTAACATCTATGACTAAAGCCAATATTAAGCACATAGGTAGTAATCCATTAGTACTAATCCATGTAGGAACCAATAACATGCTTATGGACCCTATTGATTAGATTAAACAAGACATGGTGGCACTCTCAAACAAACTGATCAACCTTGGATGTGAGACTGCTATCTCTGAAGTTGCACCCATACCTAGAGCCTCACCAGGATTAAATGTAAAAATTAGATTTAATGACTGGTTAAGAAAATGAACTACCAGGCAAGAAACCCAGTGTTTAACTTACTGGGAAGAATTTTTCCATCTTGATGACCTTAATTGTCCTGATGGCTTGCATCTAAATAGAAAAGGGAACATACTCTTAGGTAATCATTCTACAAATTTCATTAATAAACATTTAAACTAATACGGGGGGAGGGACATGGGCAAGTAATGACCAAAACAACTATCAGAATTCAAACTTACCAATAAATATATCCAAAAACATATCTCCTATTATTACAGACACCGCTGAAATAAATAATAATAAAATAAATATCTCACTTCTTAATGCCCACAGCCTTGTCAATAAAATGGATGAACTAAGATATATTATACAAAAAGAATCTGTTGCAATTTGTGGGGTTACTGAAACTTGGCTTCAGGAGGATAGCTGGGATACAGACATACCAGTATACAATAAAATCATAAAAAACAGAAGTGATAAGTTAGGTGGGGGTTAGCAATCTATATATCCAAAGATTATGCTTCATATCCTATTACCCCCAAATATATCCCAAATAATGATAACAAAATAATTTGGGCAGAAATTAAGTTACCTAACATAACACTAAGTGTTGGCTTAGCATATAGAGCACCAAATCTTAATAAAGACCAGAATACTGATTTTCTACGCTCAATAGAAAAATTCAATCCAAATAATAACTATATTCTCATGGGAGATTTAAACTTTCCCAAAATCAGTTGGCAAACATCCCATTGCTTAGGAAGAATGGAAAGAGAATTTTTGGAGATCACAGTTAATCAAAACTTGGAGCAAATTATTAAAACTGGAACTAGAAACAATAGGTGAAAAAATTACACAACCAAATATACTAGCACCGTTAGGAAATAGTGATCACAACATGATCATATTTCAAATTCAAACTAAATCCAAAGTCACAAAAGGAAATACACTGGTCAGGGATTATGCCAAAGCAAATTATCATGCAATGAAGAGCTATCTCAACTCATGAGATTGGGAGACAGAACTTACTAACCTTAATGTTGAACAGGCCTGGTTGCTTATTCTACTAAAAATGAACCATTGTCTTGATACATGGGCTCCAAAATATATATATATATATATATATATATATAAACGGATATAGAACTCCAATTTGGTGGAATAACAAAATAAGGAGACAAATAAAAAACACAGAAATTATAGAAAATACAAAAAAAAATCAGTAATCAACTGGAATACATATAAAAAATTGTCTAACAAAACAAAACATTATATTAAAAAGCTAAAAATTTAATTGAAACTAGATTAGCTATTGATACGGTTGATAATAAAAATAAATTCTTTAACTATATAGGTTCACTTAGAGATACTAAACCTACAATAGGACCAATCAAAACTAAATCTGGGGTAATCAGCAATGAGATTGAAATGGCCACTGAACTCAATAATTATTTTGGCACCATCTTTACTCCAAAGGAAAAAAATAATAGTATTGATGATAACATAACTACATCTCAAAACTTAAAAGTTAGTCATTTTACTAAAGAAGAAACTATGAGAGTATTCCAAAATCTAAAAACCAACTCTTCAGCAGGACCAGATGAAATACATCCTCAGTTTCTTCTTAGATTTTGCTAAGGCATTCGACCGAGTTTCCCATGTGATCTTATTAAAGCAAATGAAAAACATTGCTTTTCCACAATATTTAACAAACTGGATAGAATCATGGCTAAATAAACGTAGACAATGTACAATAATAAAGGGGTATTCATCTGCATGGGCGGACGTTACAAGTGGGGTCCCTCAGGGCTCAGTATTGGGCCCTGTTTTGTTTAACATCCTGATTTCCTCAATGCAATCATCAAATAACACCTGGATGACTAAGTTCGCTGATGACTGTAAGATTGGATGTGTAGTTAACTCCATTGAGGCATCCACTAACTTCCAAAAAGAAATAACCTCCCTGGAATTATGGGCTAAAAAGAACAAAATGATGTTTAATATACAAAAATGCAAAGTGATGAATCTGAGTCATAACAATTTAAAATACAAATATACACTAAATCAAGTGATGTTACAGGAGACCGATAATGAAACAGATCTAGGAGTAATAGTGGATAACAAAATTAATTTCAAAAATAACACACTAACAAAGGTGAAAAAAGCTCACCGTACCTTGGGATGTATATTTAAGCACATAAAGAGTAGACAACATAAAGTTATAATGCCTCTATATACAAGCCTAGTTAGATCAAACTTGGACTACTGTTCTTCTTTTTTGTACTCCCTATACAATTAGAGATAAGAAATTGGTTGAAGGAGTTCAAAGAAAAATGACCAAAAGAATTGTAGATATGCTGAATAAGACCTATGGGGAAAGGCTATTGGAACTAGATTTACATGCTGTGAACTACCGTCAACTTAGAGGAGATCTTTGCTTAACATATCTATTAAAGATCCTGTACTCTTTGAAACAATTGGTTTAGAAAAAAATACAAATCATACTCAGACTAGATCTCATAACTTTAAATTAAGAGGGGCCCACTGTAAAACACAAAAAAGAGAAGTCACTGGTACACACAACGTATAGTTAACAAATGGAATATGTTGCCAGGATCGATTATAGAAAGCAATACTATAAATACATTTAAATATCAGTTGGACCAACATATGGGTAATGCAAAATTTGAGTATGTATAAACCTCTTTCCACCTTCGGGTGGTGAGCTCATATAAAGGTAATACCTCCTGAGCTTGTAGCACACTATGATACTATGATAGAAACATTCAAATACCTCAAGGGCATGAACAATGTGGAAGGGGACAACATATTCCAGTTTAAAAGTAGTGCCAGAACAAGAGGGCATGATATGAGACTGATGGGTGGCTGCATAAGGGGTAATGTCAGGAGGTTCTGTTTTACAGAGAGGGTAGTGGATGCATGGAATAGCCTACCACAGGAAGTGGTGGCCACCTGTACGGTGGCAGCCTTCAAACATGCATGGGGCAGGTATAAAGGAATATTAGGAATCGGAAGAAAAAGCTAAAGCCAGTGACCAGATAGGGTCACTGGCCACTTCATTAGGTAGTATAAACAGGCAGACTGGATGGGCCTGGTTGCCCGTATCTGTCAACAGTATCTATGTATCATTTTTTCCCAAAGGTATTGGTTGATGGTCATTATCATCTCTGAGTGTGCTATGCCTGGGCTGAATTGCAATCTAATTTCCTCATTCATTTTAATTAATATCTTTGCAATATACATCAATAATCTGGACTCGCAGCTGGGCACAGCCAATGTGCACTTATTCGCAGATGATACTGCACTCTATACCACAAATTCATCCTTGGATTTGGCCCATGAATACTTACAGAAAGACTTTGTCACTCTCCAATACAACCTTATCACTCATAAGCTCCTCCTCAATGCCAAAAATACTAAAGCAATGATTCTCTCACCAAAGTCTACATCCGGATGTCCACATATCACACAGATCCGAACACTCTTAGATGAACCCCTTGAAGTAGTTGATACCTTTAAATACCAAGGGTTCTGGCTGGATAACAAGATCAACTTTCTGTGCCACTTAAATTAAACCTCGAAGAAACTAAGACAGCGATTAGGTTTATTCTGTCGCATTAAACACTTACGTTAGAAGCCAGAATGAGACTAGTACAAACTACATTCATACCTATACTGGACTATGCTGACTTCCTTTACAGTCATTGCTCATCAACGATGCTAAACAAACTGGACACCCTTTACCACCAGCCTTTAAGATTTATCCTAAATCTACTCCTTGGTACACATCACTGTCGTCTATACCAGGTTTCGGGATGGACCTCACTCTCAACTAGGAGAAAAAGGAATGCTCTCCTCTGGTTTTTTAGAGCATTATCTGATAACCTCCCTACATACATCTGAAACCTCTTCAAATGGGCTAAAGGTTCCTCTGGCCTGAGACACTTCTCCATAATCTGCTTCCAGATTCCTAGAGTGAAAACTACCCTTGGCTCGGCAGCAATCAACTTCTCACTTCCATCACTTTGGAACACTATGCAAGACTCATTAAAATTATCCTCACTTCCAAGCATTTTCACATTCAAAGCTCTATTAACGGATTATCTGAAGGAATCATGCAACTGTTTCAGACGCCTATGACCCCTAAGCCCCGGGTGTCACTCTCAAATCCTACGCCTAAGTATCTCATCCACCCCACATTCCTAACAACAGAAACCTAGAACGTACAAGCCTAGTTCCCTTAATCCGAGATGGCCTTGCCTATTCTCTACCTTTTACCTATTCTGGCCTCCCTCTTGGCTGCCTACTCTTTCACCCCAATTTCTACCCTATTCCTTAATACCTCCTTATTTTTTATCATTTAGGTATGAGCTCTTACTTAGCGGAGACTATATGGGATTGTTGTCTCTTCTCATTCCAGTAAAGCTTATCATTATGTACCTTTGCATGTTAATTATGTTGACCGGTATGCACAGGCCCATATTGACCAGCACCTTCACAATGTCTTTTTTTTTTTTTTGCACCGTTGTCCACCATAATTGTAATCTTATGAAGTGTACTGTATTGTATTTATGCCCAGGACCACCTTGAAAATGAGCTTGCTCAATGGTGTTTATGCCTGGTTAAATAAAGTGACTGATTGATTGATTGATTGATTGATAATGGCCACTTAAGTAGTGAATGGATGTGTGAAAGATGCCCTGTGTAAAAGGCATCACACATTCCATTATGGTTAGCTATGACACTGAATGAACTTTGCAAAAATACTTTATTTGGGCATGGGCTCTTTTAAAAAAGCTATATTATACTACTCTGTTCTCTAAAAACTAGTTTGAGCCCAGTTTCATTGTGTTAACCATAGATTTTACATGGATTTTCACTGCTTTCAATGAAGCCCTCTTATAAGAACATCCTGGTTATAAGAACATTTTTGCTTGGCATTTAGGGTGTGCTAATAATAGGGCTCCACTGTATTTGTGCAGTAATGCTTGTGAATAACAACTTCACCCATTTCACAAATTGTTCCAGTATGCCATATTTGGTCAGTACCACAAACAATAGTCCAAAAACACTCAGTCAAATGCTTTCTCTGCATCCAGGGATACCAGAACCGCAGGGGTATCTAGCTCCCCAGATGGAGAGATAAGGTGAGTGAGTTTTCGAAGATGGTAGGAGGATATTCTACCAGGCATGAATCCCACCTGCTCATGTGCTATCAATGTCTGTCAAACTCTGCTTAATCATGAGGCCAGAACCTTAGACACAATCTTAATGTCTAGGCTCAGCAGGAAGGTCAGCCCATAATTTCCTAGCAAGCCATGGTCACTGCCTGGCGTGGGCATTAATGTAACTAGTACTCCCATGAGTTTCTCTGTAATGCCTTTCTCGTATATTGTACATGCTCGAGGAGTTCAAGGAACATGGAGCTAAGTTCCTCTTTGAAGCTTTTAAAAAAATTACAGGAGAACCTGAACTCATCTGGCCCAGGGGCCTTATCTGGGGAGAACTCTTTTATTGCTCTGTGAATTTCTTTCAGGGTGATTTTGGCAGCCAGTATAGCTTGCTGGTCCTCATTAAGTTTAGGTAGAGGTATATCTCTGCGATAATAGAACAGTTACATACTTACCGTAACAGTAGATCTTCAAGAGAATCTCTTTCGTCAGGCCATACCTATAGAACTATAGCCGTCAGACGCTAGGACCACAAGGAAACTTTTTGGAAGCAGTCCACTAGGGGTCACCCATGACAGCATCTTACGACAGATCTCCCCATATAAACATGGGCAGCCCCTGCCCTTCTTGGTCCCCCCCCATCATGCTCAGAGGACTTCTCCATGGGGAACCAGGAGGGGAGCTATGACTGATGACCAGGTGAGGCAGAAAGCAGCTAACAAAACCCTATGGAGAAAGAGCCCTCAGAATGTAGGGTGAAGGAGAGTGGGACGGCAAGGCCTGATGAAACAGATTCTCTCTAACATCTACTGTTATGGTAAGTATGTAACTGTTCTATCTTCTTCGAGGATATCTCTATCATCAGGGCACATTCATAGAATGAGTACCGAGCAGTACTGACAGAGAAACAGTCTGGGTGGCTGGAGCCTGCAGGTTTAGGGAGGTAGGCCTTGTAGTACAGCTAGGCCAAAGCCTGCCCTTTTTCTTGAGGCAATGTCCAGACTAATGTTTAGTGAAGGTGTGGACAGCACTCCAGGTGGCAGCTGCACAGATCTCAGCAGTAGACACATTCCTGAAACAGGCAACAAAAGTGACCATGCCTCTAGCTGAATAGCCACGAACAAACAGAGGAAGTTCCTTACTGTACTTCCTGTAACAGAAAGTAATACAGTTTGCCAACCATTTGGACAAACACTGTTTAGAAACTGAAGCCCCTCTTTCCTGGGGTGAAAGAAACAAAAAGCTGCGAGGCACATCAGGTTTACTCCTGCACTGATTTTTTCCTGGTTTCTGCTGAGTGGCTGCATACGATGGAGTGGTGTGACATAGGATCTACCACTCTTTCTGATCATGCCCCAGTGATGCTTCATCTATTGATTACCCCAAGTGTAAAGCTTAATAGTTGGAGACTTAATGTCTCACTCCTGAATCATCCTGACTTTCCAACAGATGATCAAGGAGGAGACTAGAAGCTATGAGGCTACAAATCCCAGAGGAGAACCCTCTATGTCAGCTTTTGGGATGGCCTCAAGGCTGTACTTACAAGGCATATTATAAGCTATGCCTCCAGGCATAAAAAAGAAGTACAAAAGAAACAGCTGGAACTCAAAGAGCAGTTGTTCGATTTGGAGGCAGAGCGCAAAATCATATTTAGTGCTACGGTTAAAGAGAGGTTGAAGAGATCCCATGTGCAACTTAATCAACTTCTTGAAACCCAAATTGAGGGCAACCTTGGGTACTCAAGGCAGCAATATTGTGATTTAGACCAAAAGACTACTGGCATGGCAGCTCCATAGAAAGACCACTAGCTGACCAATGCTACATATATGACAGCCAGGTTCACAGCAATGTGATTCAGACCCTTCCACGATCTTGCAACACTTTGTAAGGTTTTATAAGGAGCTGCATAGACAGGAACAGATCCCTGATCTTGGCCATAAGCTAGATGAGTATTTTCAAACAGTCAAGGTACCCAAATTTTCAAAGGAACACCAGGAAGCCATATTGGCGCCTCTTGCACTGACTGAGGTATTAGGTGCAATTTCCAGACTCAAAGCCGGAAAATCTCCCGGCCCTGATGGAATTGGCATGGAGTTCCATAAAAAATCTCATGAAAAATTGGCTCCCCTGTTGTTGAGGGTTTGCCAAGGAATCCAGGAAGGGGAGACAGCTCTGCCCTCATTGCAATATGCACAAATAGCGGTGCTACCAAAACCAGGAAAAGATGCTACATTATGTTGTTCCTACCATCCCATCTCTGTACTGAACACTGATCTAAAGATCTTTACCTCTATATTGGCTGCTCACTTGCAAAACTGTGTGGCATCCCTAGTTCACCTGGATCAGATAGGCTTTATCAATGGTAGACCAATACATGATAATATCAGGTGCCTTCTCAATATAATGGTCAAAGCCCAGCAAGAGAAAGAGCTGTCCTTCCCAGTCTTCATGGTTGCAGAGAAGGCGTCGACCGCATGACCTGGGGATTTTTATACAGAACTGTGGAGGAGATGGAACTAGGGGGTATGTTCCTCATATGAGTGCGGGAACTGTATGCTTCCCATACTGGCCATGGTCAAAGTTTGCAGGGAAACACCGGGGAGATTTTTCCTAACCAGACGCACCAGACATGGCTGTCCCCTGTCCCTGCTGCTTTTTGCACTCTGTTGGCACAAGCAGTTCAGGCAAGCCCAGGGATCAGGGGACTAAGAGGACAGGATAGGATAGGGAAAATAAAATATCACTATATGCAAATGATTCAGTTTTTCGTAACCCAACCCCAGAGATCAGTGCCAGAGCTACTCACCAAGCTTGAGGCATATGGTACAATTTCTGTATTCAAGATTAACCTCACCAAATCTGAGGTGCTACAACTCAGCAGTACACGCCATCCTTGGTTGCGGGAGACTTTTTCATTCCAATGGGTGTCACATGGTGCCACATGGTGTTGTTCGGTGTAACTTGGATCTCTCCCAAGCTTAGCTCCCTTTTCAAACTAAACTATGGGAAACTAGAAGGGGAGGTCAAAGCAGACACTGCAGGTTGGAGCCTTCTCCCCAGGGTGTAGCTGGGTGTGTAGTCACTCATAAGATGAATGTTCTGCCTGGGTAACTCTTCTAAGCCTTGCCAGTGAAAATTCCAGAGATATTTTGGAAAAGGCTCAAAAAGACCCTGCTGACCTTCATCTGGGCGGGCCACAGACACTAGATCCGGAGGAAAGTGCTGATGCTCCCTAGAGATGAAAGAGGGTTAGTGAAGCCAGATATGTGCCTATATTACTTGGCAGCACAACTATCCCCAATGATTACCTGGACAAAACAAAATACAGATTCAGGTTGGATGGATCCGGAAGCGGTCCCCGGACTCCCAGAACCCCAGTTTGCACTACCACACATCCGCATTACTCCAGCACTGCTGGCATCTATCCAGAACCCCTTAATGCAACATACCCTATGCATGCTCTTGAAGGTTAGGTCAGTCTCAAATACGCCTAATGAGATAGGACCACAAACAATTATTATTGGTGATTCAGATTTCACCTTTCCTAGAGAGGACAGAGGTTTCTGGCACTGGGACCACAACTTTCTTATTTGATTCAAGCAATCTATACAAAATGGGACTTGCCTTTCCTTCATGGACATACAGCATAAATTTAACCTGCCATGGCAGGACTTCTATTGCTTCTAACAGGTCCACCACTATCTGAAAACCCATGGGAGACTTGCTCCTATTGACTGAGATCTCATAAGGCTTGAACATTTCTTATACTGGGCCACTATGCTAGTTGGTAGATCAAGTAACACAGCAATGGCTTATAAAACGTTGCAGGGCACTGAGCACCTTGCATTTCAGGTTGTCAGGGAGGCATGGGAATGTGAGGCCCAGATTCTGATTGGTGAGGAAGACTAGGGAACTTACATGGAAAACTGGCTGGTGCACCCTGGTCTCTCCCCCACGTGATGAGAGTGTCTCATATGATACGTTCACAGTCACTAAACATTTCACATCCGGAGGTTCTGATTTGTGCTAGTGGGAGTGTGGGCAGGTGGGCACACATTATCATGTCTTCAGAGGCTGCCTCGCATACAACCCTTTTGGTCCCAGATTCATAAAGCCCTTGAAAGTATTTGGGGACTCAGTATTCACTTCACTTTTAAGCACTTGTTTCTTGGTAAGAAGGTCCCAGGAATTGGACATTGGCCACAGGAGATGCTCTTCAGGATCTTCTGCCAGGCAGCAATGAAAGGAATTACATCACGCTGGCTTACAGGTGTCACACTGACAGCTGAGGTATGGAGGGCTAGGTGAGACAGCTTTGCACCATGGAGCTCATCAGCGCAATGCTACTGATCACCCAAGAAAAAATCTGCTGAGTTATGGCACAGGTGGGATACCTATTAGTTGGGGCATGTGGCTCTACCCTCAGTGGAGTGGAACGATGGGGCTACGACTCTGCTCAGGCCTTAATAGGTCCCTGTGACTGCGTGAATGACCCCTAGACTATGATGGGTGGAAGTATGCTCTGGTAGCCAGTAAGGGGCTCAGAAGTTGGGTTTTCTCTCTCCCTTGTTCTTTTCTCTTTTCCCTTGCTTTGGGTAAGAGTTTTTGTTGTTGTATTAAGTTTAGTTAACAGTTATCTACTAATTAATTGCTCCAGTGAATCTATGAAACAGCTCCAGTTTCAATGTCTCCTAGACTAGAAGAGATCACGTTATGTATACCAGATTTATATGGTTAACTCTAGTTTTTATAAAACTGGTTTATGCTGTACAATCTTTGCTGTGTATTTGTATGCTGTATTGATTTGGAACATGTGAATAAAGCTGATTCAAAAAAAAAAGCTGCAAGGAATTCCTGCAGTCCTTCATACAGTGTATATAGTAGTTGAATATTCTACGTGCATCTAAAGTATGGAGCAAAGCGTCCCCTGGACTGGCATGCTCTGGAAAATAAACTGGCAGGTGGATGGTTTGATTTAAGGTGAACTCAAGACACCACTTTCGATAAAAACTTAGGGTTGGTACACAAAGACACCCTGTTTTTGTGGAAAATCAAATAAGGAGGCTCACACATTAGAGCCTATAGCTCTGAAATCCTCGAGCAGAAGTGATGGCAACTACATACTGCAGCCATTGGCAAGGGGTCAGGACTGATTTTGGGACAATGACAGTAATCTCTGGAGCCTTGAACAGGTGTCTGGTATGGTCTTGGGTGTGAGACAGTTGCTCCTTGGATTAAACTTTGAGGAGCCAGTCATCCAAGTATGGGAAGAAATATAGGCCTTCACTGTGGAAGGCTGCTGCCACAACTGCTAAACATTTTGTAAATACCTGTGGTGCAGATGATAAGCCAAAGGGCAATACTCTGAACTGGTAGTGCTCTCCCTGAAACAGGAATCTGAAATATTTCCTGTGTGATGTGCAAATCCTGTTGTGCAGGTAAGCATCCTGCATATCCAGGGAGCATATCCAGTCCCCTACTTGCAGTAGTGGAAGTTGGCCTTGCAATGTAACCATCCTGACCTTCTGAGGTCCAGAATGGGTCTCAGGTCTCCTGTGCACTTTGGAACTAGGAAGTATCTAGAGTAGAACCCTGTGTTCCTTTGCTCCATGGGGACAGGTTCTATTGCCCTTTTCTGAAGCAGGGAATGGATTTCCGCTAAGAGCAAAGGAATATGTTCTGGAGGGTAATAGGAAGGCACTGGAGGATGGTCAGGAGGTGATTCCAGGAGCTCCAGAGCATGGCCTTGGCCAATTATCTGTAGGACCCAAGTATCCAACATTACCTTTCTCCACTGGTCCAGGTGAAGACAAAGGCAACACCCAATCACCATCTCTGGAGGCACTGGAGGTGTGGGGAGTAGGAAGGAGTCAGGCAGAGCTGGTTGCTGTGGCTGCCACCGCGGTGTCATCTCTAGGGGCTTTTGAGCTGGCCCTGGATGTGGAGGCAAGGTTGCTGTAGCTCTACCCTTGCCCTGTGGCCTGTTCGCAGATCTATGTCTAGTAGTGGCTAGAAGAAAGAGCACCTGCTGTCTAGGCCTAGACTAGGTATGATACATAAAATATATGGATTTCAGGGTTCTACCTGAGGCCTGTACAGTTTGTAACCCATGAAGGGTGCATTCAGAATGGATTGCTGAATGTCATTAGCAAAACCGTCCACTCTAAGCCATGAGTGCCATCTAAGGCAAACAGTAGTGGCAGCTTCTCTGGCAGAGGCATCAGAAATGTTGTAGGTGGACCACAGGAGATGTTTTCCTATGCTGGCACCTGTGGATAAGACATTTAAGATTTTTTGCTTAGCATTGTCCTCAGGGAGGGCCTGAGCTATTGCTTTGGCCTTCCGCAAAAGTGTATCATGATATTTTACCATGTGTGCCTGCTAATTAGCTATTCTTAGCCCTAGAGATGCTGAGGCAAAGCTCCTCTTGCCCATGACATCAAGTTTCCTGGACTTCTTGTCCAGGGGAAGAGAACTAAGGTGCTTAGGAGCCTTAGATCTATCATAAGCTGCACTGATGACCACTGAATCCACCTCTGGCTGTCCTGCAAAGAAGGGCTTGCTTGAGGGGCCTGGTATAACTTATCTGCCTTCCTTGGTATGGCAGGTATCACATTAGGCCTGTGCCAGGCAGCGAAAGTGGCATTCTCCAGGGCTGGCAGGAGTGGAGGGATGACTATTGGTGGGGTATCAGATAATTCTAAGAAATCCACTAGGTTCCTCCTAGTGATATCTTGTTCCTCTGCATCAAACCCAATTGCAGACTGGAGCTCCTGCATCACTGTGATGAAGGAGGGGTCCTCGGGGGAGACCTAGGGGTATACACCAGAATATTTACTCCCAGTAGAGCCTGTGGAACTATATATTGTTCCACACATCCTTCTCCCTCTTCCTCCTCCGCATCCATAATTAGCTGGATTATACTCCTGGTACTCGTTGATGTGGTCGGGAGGACACCATGGTGGAGCTGAGGAAGCCGTCGACAGCCTAGAAGGTGTCTGGCATGTTGAACAGACAGGCACCGCTGTGGGGGAGGAGGAGAGGGCTGTGCTGACCCCATTGTCAGGACGTTTGTCGATGGAGGAGAAGGTAACAGGTGTTTAAGGATGTCCGTGAAAGATGCTAACATTGCCTGCACATTGACGCCCGTGTTTGTGTCAACGGGAATGCTGGCAGATGTCGACGGGAAGTAAGCTCCAATGACAGCTGCGGCAAACCAGCTGCAATAGGCCTGGAGGTGCTAGAGAGCGAAACAGCTGAGTTAATGGTCTGGGCGATATGCTGGGTCACTGCCGGAGCTGTCGACAGGCCAGAGGAGGTCATATCTCGTCCGATGCATGATCTGGATCGAGCAGGAGAGGTTCTGAACTTATCTTTGGGCCTATCCATGTGCTTGTGGTGATGCGACCCAGACATTTTCTCCTGGGATTTGGATCCTTTGGAACCGAAGGAGTGGGCTGGTGACACGGTGGGAGTTTCATGGTGGAGCTCCTTCTCCATTCAGGCTAAGCACTGTTTAAGTAAGTGCTGCTCTAAAGAGCCCTTTCTTTGTTGTCAGGTGGCTGTATTGAAGCCCTTGCAGATAGGGCAAGCTTTCATGTCGTAGTCCAGGCCTAAACAGCACACACAGATGCGCCAGTCCTTGGAGTAGATTTTTTCACCACACTCGCAATATTGAAAATGCTTTGACAGCAATGGCTTGAGAGATGACATACATGCTACTGACTTACTAAGAAAAGAAATGAACATCGATAGTAGTAATGGCGTTTCTGTGGCTGGTCTGATGAAAATGGTCAATGGCAGGAAAAGAACTGAGGGCAGGGACCTCCCACGTTTATATAGGGAGAGCTGACATAAGATGTCATTGGAGGCCCCTAGTGGACTGCTTGCAAAAAGTTTCTGTATGGTCCTAGAGCCTGGCAGCTATAGTGCTATAGGTGTAGCCTGAGATATTCTCGAAGATCCCCTATTTCTGTATCCATGGGGGCATTATCCGCTTTGCAGTACAGTTGTTAGTAAAAAAAAAAAAACAGAATTCCCAAGTAATCCCTTTAGGGGAAGTGACTACGTCAGGTTTCTCGAGAATTCAGAGCCCCTGGACTGTATGAAAGGCCTCATGTTGTGTGATACAGACAGACATTAATTTACCGGCTTTCTCTTCTTGGTCAAAGTACTTTACTTTGGCTCTGTACATAGCTAGCTCCGCAGCCTCTCCCTATTAAGCTCTGCATTGGCAGCTCTGAGGGAATTTAATTCAACCCATGCCTCAGCTGAGGTGGAACGTGATAGTGTTTTTTTTCTATATTTCTAATCTTAGTAAGCAGCTCTTGAAGTTTTTTTGTTCCCATTTTTTTCCCCTAAAGGCTGTGAGCCTGGCCAATTCGCCCTGGACTCCACATTTAAAGGACATCCAGAAAGTATCTGCATTTGCTACTGTATATTTGTTAGCATATGTGTTCAATAAATTTGGGATCTTTCAGGACCTTATTATTAAGTCTTCATTTCTTGTCTTGGGGTGAACTGTTACTGATTTGTAATGAGAGGGCAACCAGGGAGTGGAACCAGGCAGTGGTCGGAGATTACCCTAGCCTGTATCTCTCATCTGCGTAGCCCCTGGAGCTGTTCCTTGCTAGTTAGTAAACAGTCTAGCCTACAAAAACTATGGTGGGCAGCAGAGTAAAATGTGTAAGCTGTCATCTCAGGGCATAGTGTGCGCCATGGATCTACTAGCCCTAAGGTGTCCATGAGGTCTTTGTTTGCTCTGTGCACTGGAAGGAGGCCCCTATGTTCCATATGACAGTGGGGGCATATAACAATGTCAGTGGCTCAGCAGGTAGCACATGTGTCTCTGAGGCTGGGAGATCAGAAGGCTGTGGGTTCTATCCCCACACCAGGCACTTGGGTTAAATCCCGATACTGACACTGCATTGCAGTATGAGGGAGTGCTGCACTCCTGAGGTGCCGTCGTTCGGATGAGACATTTAACCGAGGTCCCATTTGCCTGTTCTGGTGGTAGTTCAGGTGGATGTTAAAGATCCCATGGCACTTCTCAAAAAGAGTAGGGGAATTTTATTGAAGATTGATTTTCATTACATTGCATACATTAGAATTTAAAAAAAAAGGCAATCTAAAAAAAGAGAACATAATAAATGTTCATAAATACAAAAACGTAATTTCTTCATGTCATGATCTAACAAAAGAAGTACAATACAGGTATCATAAATCATATTTTGATACTTAAATACACCATTCCATACAATTAATCCATAAGTGTTTCACTTTCTCAGAAGGAAATCTGATTACATCATATTGCATAGTTTTATTCAAAGCTATTTTTATAGTCTGAAGCAATTCTGTATGTGATACTTTTTTTTGTTGCAAGAGCCATAAGCAACGTGACTGCCAAATGACGTATTTACTGAGCACAAATACAATATGAATTGTGTCTACATGGTATCTACTAAATGAGCTGTCTGAGGGTTCCTATACTATAGCGGGATAGTTTATCAATAAGAATTTTGGCTCTTTTAAATGTTCAGCTAGTATTTTCCAAAAGGATTGTATATATGCACGTTAAAAATAAATGTTCCTGGAGGGATTTGAGGGGGGGAACCCCCTGGAATTTTAAAATCAAGGGAGATATATGCAGACATATCATGCTTGTCTGGCTGGATGGAGGGCAGCTACAACGATGATAAAGACAGTTATAATGTTACAGTGGGTTAAAGATTGATAATAAAGAAGCCATTGGGCAGTTGTTTGACTCGTAAAATGCAGCGGTTTGGGGAGGCATTTTCTGATTTGCTTCATAGAGGGAAGGAGAGTAAAATTTCTGCACTGTGCAGTTCCTGTTACGGGGGATACAAGAAAATAAGGGAATGTGGAGGGGGGGTTGGTTTTTGTATATAGTTACTACTTGTTAGGTTTTTTACAGTTAGAAATCAGTTTGCAGATCCATAGGAAATGCCATTCAGACAATCTAGCGGGGATGGAGTCAGGGCCCGGATTGGGGTTTATTGGTAGGTTAGAGGTAGAGGAAAGGATTCTGAGGGTATGTCTGGAATGCAGGATTTAAATGTGGTATTGTTGAATGTAAGGGGAATAGCAACCCCCGTCAAGCGAATGATGTTGCTTACAGCTTTGAAAAGGCAGAATACTCAGGTTGCCATGATACAGGAGACACATCTCACGGAAAGGGAGCATGCAAAGTTAAAAAAGGGTTGGGTGGGGGAATGTTATTCAGCTGCTTTTAACGCACATAAAAGGGGAGTGGCTGTTCTCCTGAATAAGGAACTTCCATTCCAAAAGGAGCGAGTGGTTGCTGATCCTAGTGAAGGATGCTATGTATTTGTGGTAGGAACTCTATATGGGGAGAAAATCTTGTTTGGAAGCATATATGCACCTGCTGTACATGACCCGAATTTTTACGGCAGGATCTTGTCTATAATAATTGCGGAGCAATTCCCACATCTGATACCGGGGGGAGGGGGGTATGAACTGTCTGATGAACCCTATTTTGGACCACTCAGAACATAGAGGGCTCCCTAAAAATGCTATTCAGGAATGGATGGCAGAAATGAATGATTTAGATCTTATAGATGGGTGGTGAACAGCTCACCCTACAGCCAAGGAATACACTTTTTTTTCGCACCCCCATCGAATGTGGTCATGGCTTGACTACATATTTCTTCCCAGGGAGTGGTATTTTCGAGTTAGGCACATTAAGCATGGACCCATTCACATCTCTGACCACGCTATGGTTATCACGTCTCTGAATATAGGGGAAGAAAAGGAAGCGCTAAGGACGTGGAGGTTTCCTAATTATTTACTAGCCAGTAAGGAGTTTCAGGAGCACTTATATGAGCACTGGCAACAGTATGTGAGAAATAACTCAGGGACAGCCACTTCTAAAGCAGTCTTTTGGGACGCAGGGAAGGCATTTATGAGGGGGATCATTATTAGATATGTAGCTCATCACAAAAAAAAAGTTAAGGAAAGGAGAATGAATCTAGAACAGAGACTCAAGGTGTTGGAGAGAAAGGCTGCTCTGGGTGCGGGTGGAGAAAATGTGCACTTCTTGTTGGCAAGAACTAGAGAAGCACTGAATAATCTATTGCTGGGAGAGGCGAGGAAGGCTGGGCTATTTATGAGGAAGCATTTTTATGAGTGGGGGAACAGACCGGGTACTATGCTTGCAAATCTTATAAGGGAAAAAGAGGGAGACATTTAATTCAGGCCATGCGAGGACAGGATGGGACTCTTAAAAAATAAAACAGACATTGGGGAAAGGTTTAGGTGATTCTATCACAAGCTTTATCAGGGTCAAAAGGGGGAGAAGACAGGGGAATGGCGGAATTCTTGAATAAGGTGGAGATACCGCGGATAACAGAAAGACAAAGAGAGCGGTTAAATGCCATTACAAAGGAGGAAATTCTTTCCGCTATTGGGGCGCTTAAAAGGGGCAAAACCAGTGGGCCTGGCGGTTTTTCAGCTGAATACTACAAAGTTAAGAAATTAAAAATTGTGGACCACCTTGAGGCAGTATTGCAAGAAGCGAGGGAGGAGGAGGGAGTACTACCTCAATCTTCGGGAGAGGCCACGATTTGCCTGATTCCGAAACCCAGGAAGGACCCTATAGAGTGTAGACTGATATCCCTCTTAAACTGTGACTCCAAGGTTTTGGCCAAAAGTTTAGCTACTCGGCTGGAGAGCCTGTTGCCAGAGCTCATTCACCCAGACCAGACCGGGTTTATTTGGGATAGGTACTCATATCACAATATGAGGACCCTCCTGAACGTAATTTGAGGAGCAAAGAATAGTAGGGAAGTGGTGCATATACTGTCAATGGATGCAGAAAAAGCCTTCGATAGAGTAGAGTGGGAATATTTAATGGAGGCTCTGGCCCGGTTTGGCCTGGGTGAAGGGTTTATAGAGATGGTGCGGCAGATATATCGGAACCCTAGGGCCAGAATACTAACCAATGGTACCCTCTCGGATAGCTTTGATTTAGAAAGAGGCACCAGACAAGGGTGCCCGCTTTCCCCTCTCTTGTTCACTTTAGCGCTCGAACCCCTGGCCATTGCCATTCGGAAACACCCTGAAATCTCAGGAGTGGTGGGGAAGACTGGTAGGGAGACCGAGCTTTCACTTTATGTGGATGATATGTTACTATATGTAACTAAGCCCAGTAAGTCTATGCCTGCTCTCTTGAGCTTGATTGACTGGTTCTCGCAGTTCTCCGGATATAAATCAAATCTGGATAAATCGGAAGAGCTGAGGGTCGGAGTGCAAGATGGAGGAACTGTTACACAGAAATCAAAATGGGGCTTTCAGGTTGTCAGAGAGTCTTTCACCTATTTGGGCATCAGAGTGGGGGGTGGGGATTGAGGCTCTATATCACCTGAATTGTGTGCCACTCGTGCAAAATATAATTATGGACTTGTCTAGATGGAGGGACCTTCCTATAAAGTGGTTGGGTAGGATAAATCTTATCAAGATGAACCCACTCCCTAGAATACTCTATAGTCTAGGAATGCTTCATATTGGATTAAGAGGAATAGAAGTGAGAAAATTGGAAAAAGCTTTCTCTGATTTTATTTGGAGAGGGAGATGCTCAAGGGTAGGCTTAGCCCGCTTGAAGGCCCCTATAGAAAAGGGAGGACTACAATTTCCAGATTTAAAGAATTACCAAAGGGCCATGCAGTGTCGATATATTCAGGACTGGATTGGCAGGCCTAGGGAAGCTGGCTGGATAGATCTAGAGGAGAGAGGGAGTGTGGGGAAAATCTCAGCATATCTGTCCCTTGGAGGCCGGAAGGCATACCAGAGACTTCCTAATCCGAATCCCTTGGTCATGGCGGTGTTAGACAGTTGGAGGGAGATGTCTAAATTGAGAGGTACCGGACAGGATGATACACTACTCCTACCATTGAGGGGAAACCCATTTTTTCTTCCGGGGCTGGAGGACAGGGGGTATAAGGAGTGGGAAATAAAAGGAATTAGCTGCTTCAAGCATCTATTTACGCGTGGAGTGCTGGATTCATTTGAGAGTATACAAGATAAGACAGGGCTGGGACGCCAGCACTTCTTCCGCTATCTCCAAATAAGGGCATATATTAGATCTATTGGGAGGCTTGGGAGCTCCATATCACAATGGGAGGCAATAGAACAATTAATAACGGCAGGACAAAGAAAACCTAAGGGAACCATCCAGAGAATGGCCAAAGAAAGTAAAACATGGCCTCCGGATAAAACACAAAATACTAGGATGCTCTGGGAGAGAGACTTAGGGATCACAATTTCAACAGATAATTGGAAAATACTTCTCCAGCTACATCAAGGTGTCCTGTTATGTAATAAGTATAAAGAATCTTACTATAAGTTCTACCATAGGTTATATTTCCCACCTTTGGTGGTTCATAAGTAAATTTCTGCAGTCTCTCCCGTATGTCCTAGATGTAATAACAACCTAGCTTCATAGTACCACTACTTCTGGGCCTGCCTGATTTTACAGACGTTTTGGGGAGAAGTGGTATCTGAACTGCGAAGGATAGGAGGACAACAGTATCCTTTGTCCCCTCTCCTGTTGCAATTTGGGGTGGAGAAAACAGGGGAAGGAGACTGGGCCCCCCATACAAAAATGGCTTAGGGTGCTAGTATATATGGCTAGGCACTGTATTCTTAACACTTGGGTCACGGCTGCAAAGCCTACTGTAGCCCAATGGAAAACCCTGATAATACAGGCCATTACTCTGGAGCGACTAACATATGCTGTTAAGGATAAAGAGGAGCTTTTTTACAGAATTTGGCAACCATATCTTTCATCGCTGACAGTAGCAGAGAGTGTTATGTTAAAAGAGGGCTGGGTTTGAAGTGAATATAAAAGAGAGGGGTATATGTGGACACTAAAATAACAGGGGCCCCGACTCCTTACCACCCGGGATAATAGTTTAAGAGGAAAATTTTTTTTTTTACTGAATGGATAGAATAAGATGTTAGAATGACGAAATGGATCTTGATGTAAATAGGTTATGAATTAAGATTCATATTGTATATGTCTGTATGTATGTATGTTTGTATGTTTCTTTATGGAAAAAAAGGAAATAATAAACAAATGATGCAAAAAAAAAAAAAAAATGTTCCTGAGTTTCCGTTACTTGGTTACATGTATCTCTAGGGCAATACCTTTCATTCATCTGTTTATGTTTACTATTTCCCTTTACACTTAATCTGCCAAAATTGCATAACCAGGTACAGTCCAACACATAGGGTGGTATTCTGATATTTGATAACTGATGAAGTACTGAACTGAATTGTGAGTCAGGACAGTCAGGAAAGGTAATAGCCGATGTGCTTTCCGCCTCTAATATTTGTTTATAGATTGTCTTCCTATCACACATTAAAACTTGTTGAGGGGAGATTCCCCATCCTATCAAATTTTTAACAACCTCTAGACCATACTGAGGAACTTCCGGCCTATTCAGGCACCTCATCTGTTTGTTTTCCCCTTTAGGAAGACAAAGACCCAACCAGGTTTCTACCAATCCTTTCCAAGGAAACGATCCAGGTTTCATAGCCTGATTTAGATTATAAGAAATAAATACACTCATAAAAAAAACAACTGGATTCACCATCCCCACACCACCTTTATTAATCGGGAGAGAAGTGAATTCCCTTTTACCAGGGTTCAAGCGTGAGCCCCAAAAGGCCTGGAAAAAAAAAATATTCAACAGGCTTGTGAAACAACTTTGTGGGGGTGGGTAAATATAATTAAGATATACAAATACTGGGAGCAACAAGGTTTTTGTTAGTATTACTCTCCTTTTTTTGACAGCTGCTGACCTTTCCAGCTATTAATCAGCAGTGTAGCTGAAACTAAGTTTGTGTCCCAATTGTATTCTGCAATCTTACCTGGTCCAAAATTAGTACCTAAGACTGGGATTGGTTGATCAGAAAGAATAATCCCTAGTATCCGACCTGCAGGTGGTATTGGTGTTTTACCAATGATTACCCCTTTACTTTTCTCTAGGTTTATTCGAGACCCTGAAATCTTTGAATAGTTTTCTAGTGTAACGGACATTTCTGCTTCAGATATTGTGGGAGGAACTATAAGCATGAAATCATCTGCATAAGATAATGTTTTTATGGTAGGAGCCTGAGGAATGACCTCCACACCCTTAATGTTAATATTATTCTCAATTTATCTGATCAGAATATCAATTGCAAATACGTACAGTAAAGGGCAACCTTGTCTGACTCCTTTCCTACTCATAATTCCCCCCAACCACCCATTCACACTTGGTACAATATAGGCCTTTTATACATTTGTATAATCCAACTGACAAACAACTCAGGTATTCCAAAGGCTTTTAATACTGTAAATAAAAATTCATGGGATAACCTATCAAAGGCATTTTCTTGATCTATTGTAAACAAGAACCCCTCCAACCTCCCATCTTCCCCCCTAGCAAATAATTCCCTTAAAATGATCAAATTATCCTGTTGTTTCCTTCCAGGAACTGCACAAATCTGTCTAGGGCTTATTAAATTAATTGCAACTTTTAATAATCTATTTCCTGGGCCCCATACTATTCTCACTCTTCATTAATGAACTGCTCTAGTGTTGTGGTGGTGCCTCTGTACATCTTTATGCAGATGACGCTATACTTTACCGCTCCTCGTGCCACACTGACATTATTAACTGTGACCTTGCCTCTGACTTTGCTTCCTTAGAAAGCTGGTTCCTTCACAATCATCTTGTCCTTAATGCTAATAAAACTAAGTGTATGCTCTTCTCACATCGTCCTATTCCTAATCTTCAGCCCCTACCCCTTCACATCTCAACCATTAAGGGTGAGACCTTGGAGGTAGTTCACTCATTTAAATATCCGGGATTCACTCTGGATCCCATGCTCTCCTTCAGCTCCCATGCCTCAATCATTGCCAAATCTCTTAATCAGAAACTAGGACTCCTCTACCGTATTCGTCCCCTTCTCGTGTCTGCCTCCCGTCAGAAAATTGCCTCCTCCTCCCCTCTACCTCTCTTAGCCTACTGTGCTCCCCTGCTCCTCTCTACCATCTCTGGCTCCATGTCCCTCCTCTCCCAGGCATACCACAGGATTTGAATGTTTGCCCTGGGGGTAAAAGCCTTCTCGCACCACTGTGATGTCCTCTCCTCACTAGGCTGGTTTACTTACATTGATAAATTAAGGTACTCCTCCTTGAGCCTCATATTCAAGCTCATCCATGATTTTACACCTCTTTGCCTTGACGAACTCGTTCACCTCCGGCATGCACCGCGCACCCTTCGGTCCACCTTACTTCCCCTTCTTGTCCTACCGAAACTACGTTTGACCACTTCCAGGAGATCTTTCTCATTCGCTGCTCTTTTGGATTGGAACTCTCTTTCTCTGACAGTCTTGTCTTGCTCTTCTCTCAATTTGTTCCAATCTAAGTTATCTGCCTTGTTATCCCCTTCTTCACCCTGTTGATGCTTCACCTGATTAGGTCCCCCCCTTTCCCCCCCTTCCTAATATACCCCTGATGTGCACTTCCCTACTTAATGCTTTGTTGAAGTTATTATCATGTGCCAATGCCTAATCCCTGTTTTTACTTATCTCTTACCCTGACGAACCTTGCTTAAGTATTTTATCTTTGCTTTGTTTTATTGTTCTTCTATATGTCGAATGTTTTGCCACTCTGTTAATTTGCACTATTACTGTATGTCCAATGTATTACCACTCTGTTAATTTGCACCGTTACTGTATGCAATCCATACCCGGGTCGCCCCTGAAAAAGGGACTGTATTGTCTCAGTAGACTTACCTGGTCACCAAAACTCAAATAAATAAATAAAATAATAAAATCTTACTGAGAATTTTTAAATCAGTATTTAATAAACTTAATGGGCACCAATTTCTTATGTTATTTTTATCCCCCTTTTTGTATAGCAGAATCATAATTGCTTCTTGCATGGAGCTACCATATGCTGAGGTATCTAATATTGTATTATATAAATGTACCAGAACCGGGGCCAATTCAGTACTAATTTTTTTATAAAACCCTGTTCCTATCCCATCAGATCCAGGAGCTGTATTTGAAGCCAATTGTGTAATTGCCATCTTAACGTCTTCCAAAGTAATCTTAGCAGTGAGGTATCCAAAATCTGCCTGTTTAACCTGAGACAGGTTTAATGATTGTAGTATTAGATCTGCATTCACCGCTTCCTGAGGACAACCAAATTGTTCTATGACATATGTCTCTACTGTGTGTAAAACTCTTTAGGGGAATGAACCAAATTTCCGGAAGGAGAGGTTAGTTCTAAAATGATTTTATTTTCTGTTCTCTTTTGACATTCTTTGTATGGATCTAATGAACCCTTAGATAACCGTGTTCCAAATTTCATCTCCTGGTTGAACGACTGTGCCGTCATATTGTATGCCCACAATTTTTTGTTTTATGTTCCTTATCTGATCACTGTAATCTTGATTGGATTGTGAGGCCTGTGAAATTAAATGCTGTAACTGATGTCTCAGCTGTAAACATTTCATATAATTCCTCTGGGCCACATATTGAGTTATTTTCTGAAAGAATTCATGCCAATCTTTTTTAGTAACTTCCCACCATTCTATAATACTATCAAATAAATCTATTACAGATAGTTGGGCCACCCATTCCCTTTTCCATTTGTTTTGCAAGTAAGGATCTTCCAAAATAGTCTCATTAAGCCTCCTGATTTTTTCTACACCTAGGGGTATTATCCCCATGTGATTTGAACCATTACTACCATATGGTCTGAAAACTCATTTGGATATATTTTTGCCTGTAAAATTTCTAAGGACTGGGAAATAAAAATAAAATTAATTCTTGTTCCCTTAAAAAATGTATTACCCTCATGTGAACAGTATGCTCTATATGCATCTTTTAAACTAGTAGTTTGAATTATGTTTCAGGTTTTGAGAGTCAAAGAAAAGTTTATTTGTTTTTAGGCCCCTGTCCTGTATATTAAGCCCACAATTAAAATTCCCTACCCACAATATTAGTCTGGATGTGTGCAGGTACGGTTGTGTTTCTTGAAATAGGACTACCCTCTGGGCTTTTGTTTGGGGTGCATTACTTACTATTAGGCAAAATCTTTCTGATAAATAAGCAATGTCTAATAAGAGAGTTTGACCAGGATGGATATCTGTAAGTCTAGAAACATTCAGAAAAGGATTTTGAAACAATATACCTATGCCATCACATGTAACTGGCCCTGTAGACCAAAACTAAGGCCCAAGAAGCTTTCTGGAGTTCTTGATGAGTTTTTAATCTGGTATCCTGAACGCAGATTATATCATATCCATTTCCCTGAAGGGAGAGTAAAGCCCTTATGCATTTTCCATCACTTTTGATACTGTTTACATTTAATGTAACCATTGTGAGAAAGTGCATAGATTCTTATAAACTGGAAATTATTATATCCCCTGGGCTTTGTGTGTTCTTAGAATTTTTTCGCTGTCTGGTCTTTTTTGCTACAGGGTCTTTACCTCCCTCTTCTGTGTCTGTGGTAGGTACTATTGAAGAGGCATCAGTACCTTCCCCCTCAGAATCACGATCCATACCTTCTGTGGCTAAAATTGTGAATTTGTTTCCAGTTTATATAGGTCCCGGGGCAAACTCAACTATAAGGACTGATTTTCCCTGTCTATTTCTCTTTTTTGGGGAACTTTTTTAAAGGGTGGATCATTACTCCCTGGTTGGGGGGGGGGCATTTCAGTTTCCATGTTATCTGCTACAACTGTCTGGTCTGGGGCCTGGTCTGAAGTTTCTACTATCCTGCGTTCAGTACTCGAGTCTTCAACCAAAGGTCCATCAGGCTGTAAAGCTGGACCTTCAGGTATGGGATTCTGAGTCTGATTTTCCATATTCCTATTATCTTGTTCAGCAATTTTTGCCTGTGGGTGTTGAGCTATATTGATCAACCCCTCGTGTGAAGGGCAATCAATCGTCCCTGTTATGGGAGGCCCATGGACATTTCCCATAAGCGTGCCCAGTTTGTTCACAGAGGTTACATTTGAATAAATTGAGACAATCTGAAGCTTTGTGCCCAAAATCTAGGCAGTGGCTGCAACAGGATGAGTCACATGCTGAGCTCAAGTGTGCCCTTGCTCAACACTTGAAACATGATTTGGGTTGTCCAATACAAAATATGGCCTCTCGGTCTTTCCCTAAGTAAAAAGTACTAGGAAGATGGATTGGGCCTATGTTTGTGGTGAACAATTTTACTTTAATTCGCCAACTTCCATCCCAAATTTGTTCATTATCAAGGTTTGGTAAAGGTTTCCCCATTATTTCGTACCTTTGCCTCAGCCAAAACATGATATCTTCAATATTCACCCTTTCGTTCTTGAAGAGGACTGTAATGGTTTTAATCAGAGGTTTGGTTAGGGGGATTACATGAAAGGGACTCCATACTGGTTTATTTCTGAGAGTCTGGTACTGTGCCCAGAACCGTCTAGACTTGATACATCTTTAAAGCTGACATCACCGTTCCCATTGCCAAGGCCTATCAAGGCAAATATTTCAGAGGAAAAAAACTCATAGATGTTTTAAGTAATGTCTTTGCTATATAAATTCTGTTGGGGGGGGTTCTAGCCCCCCTTTGTATAACAATCAGACCGCATTGTGCCTAAGGGTCGGTTTGCCCCTGTTCACAGAGAGGTCAGAAAGCCTAAACATTGGTGCCAGAGAAGGTCCTGCAGTATTATCTAAATTATTCACATTTGGACTTAAACATATTGGTTCTGCTTCCTCTCTCTCAGATGTATTAACCATTACCCCTTCTGTGATTTTCACATTCTGTGTATAAACATTTACATCATTATTTGAAACAGAGTCATCATGTATAATAACAGTATCAGAATCATTACCCCGGGGTATGTTGGAGCTCGGTGTTATTCTTTCATTGGTGGCCACTTCTGACGTTGGAGAGATAGTACATGGTTGATAGCCAGGAACCCTTGGATCAGGGATCCAGCGACCCTCCTGTCCATCCAGCTTAAACCAGAGCATTCTCTGGCGTCCATGTGTCAAAATCAATGCTGGAATAAATGTCCATTCTAGAACCCCAGTCTTGCTTAGAGCGCCTGTCCAAAAATGAAAAGTTTTTTTGTAATGTTCCTGGCATTGAAGTGGAGCAACTAGCTTTTCCAACCCATAAGCGATGTTTAGGGTGTCTTTTGGTCAACTCCTCGCATTCTAGAAGTATCTGTAAATTCTCTAGTGGATCTAGGCATGGGGTCGAATCTTCCCTTTCACTGCCAGCCACTCTCTCAGTGGTATTTATAGTTTCCACAGGCTCCCTAGGCACTTTAGGCTTCTTCCCGGATGCCAGGTGACTCAGCTGCATTTTGACAGCTGTCTGTGAACTTCTGACAGCTTCTTCTGTTTCCATCTGCTGTATTGTCCTGTCCAACTCCTGAGCTTTTGCAAGTAAACATTTTTTTTCTTTTCTATTAGATTACTTTTAGCATTAGATGTAGTATTTTCTCCATCCTTTACCTGATTTGCAAGATTCGTAATCTCTTGTACAAGTTCAGTCTCTGATTCCTCTTGACTCATATTCACTTCTTCCACGTGAAATGGATCTGTTGCAAATTCAGCATCCAGTATTTCTTGTGAGGATTCTGTAGGCCTTGAATCAGGGCCTCCTGCCTGCAACACGTCCTGCTCCTCTGCAGACGCCTTCATTCTGACAAGCTTGTGGACCTCAGCCAAGGGGTCCCCTACTGGCAAGTAGGGGAATTTTATTGAAGAAATGGACTTCATTACAAACAAATTACAAATCATAATCCAAAATAAAAAATATAACCACATTTTCATCACACCCTATACATAAATACTAATTAACAGACATAATAATTACCTTAAGAAATCCCCTTTGTTTACATGGAAACACAACATTCTTGCCCAAGAGATTATTACCCCATCATTTTTTCCCCTTTTTACATTGCCCAAAAATCACAATTTACCCATAAATACTTCATTTTTTGGGGTGAAAATCTCACTGCATCCAGTTACCTAGTTTTTACTGACAGCTTTCTGTAAATTATTCAGTAGTTCTCCATGTGTTATACTTTTTTTTGCAGGACCAAAACACATCTAGACTGCCAGGTATAATACTTAAGTTATTCCTAACACTATATACACTGCATATATATGATACCTACTGAAGATAGGCCCTAAAGACCCAAATAACAAAGTTTGATAATCCATTTTTGAAAATTGGGGCTCATTCCAAACCTCTGACAATAACTCCCAAAAGGGAGTAATATATGCATACTCAATGTATAAGTGTTGCTGTGTTTCTAGTGTATTCCCACAATTATATCTGGGGCAGTATCTCTCATCATGCTGCTTGTGCTTATTATTACCCTTTACACTTAAGCGACCAAAATTATTCAACCAAATGCAATCCCAGGCAAAGGGCAGAATCTTAGGATTAGATAACTGAACCAAAATTACCGGAATCCGAAAAATAGGGCAACCGGGAAATTCCAGTACTGATTTACATTCAGCCAATAATATTGCCCCATATATGGATTTTCTATCCATTGTCTAGAGATGTCCCACTGTAATACCCCACCTCAAAGCAGCTTTTATGCTCTTCAGCCCATATCTTGGCATATTTACTATACTCTTCAAACCTCTGGGCTTTTTAAGTCCCCAAGGCCCAATACTAGGTAAGAGCCACGTCTCTACTGAACTTTTCCAAATGAGTCCCCCTGGTTTTAGTACTCAACTAAAATTGTATGCAAAAAAGATACTTTAAATAAAAAGCCATCGGATGGATCATATCTATCCCTCCCTCCCTGAAAATAGGCCGATAGGTGAATTCCCTTTTTATCTGGTTCAATCTAGACCCAAAAAAAGCCTGGAATAACACACTATATAGAGCAGTCACCACCTCTTGGGAAGGGGGAAAAATATAACTAAGGTATAAGAAAATTGGTACTAATAGAGTTTTTATTAAGACAAGCCTTTTTTTCTTGGATACCTGTAGCCTCTTCCAACCACCTACTAACCTATTCACCCTTCCTAAATATTTTTCCCAGTTTAGGATAGCAATTTCACCTGGACCATAATCAATACCTAAAATAATAATAGGTTCTGCTTCCACCTGAACCACTGCTATTTGTCTGTCCAGAGGGAGGAGGGTGTTCATAACTATAACACCCTTACTCTTAAAATTTATTTATTTTAGAGCCAGAAATAATTGAGTATTCCTCTAATAATGCAGTTAGCATGTGTGTTGCAACTGTGGGTGCCACAGTCAAGACCAAGTCATCTGCATAGGCCCAAACTTTTATTGCTGGAGCACTCGGTGTCACTACTATCCCTTCTAATTCCTCCGAGGCTATTAATTTACAAATTAAAATGTCTATTCCGAATGTATATAGAAATGGTCTCAATGGGCATCCCTGCCTAACCCCTCTGGAGACATTAATATGTCTGCCATACCACCTATTCACATTGGGCACAATAATGGACCCTTGGTACATGTTCTGTATCCAATTAAACATATTTGGAACCCTATACGCTTTCAAAACTGAAAAAAGGAAAGCCTGGGAAAGTCTATCAAAGGCCTTCTCCTGGTCAAGGCCCAACACATACCCTTGCAAATCATCTAATTCCCCTCTACTAAAAATCTCCCTTAGTAAAATCAAGTTATCTTGCGGTCTGCACCATGGAATAGCACAGGGTTGTTTAGGCCTTATTAAGTAACCCAAAATTTTAGAAAGTCTAGCTAACAAAACTTTATTTAGGATTTTTAAATCTGTGTTTAGCAGACTCAGTGGACACCAGTTGTTAATGTCTGACCTATCTCCTTTTTTGTGAATTAAAACTAAAATTGCTTCCTGCATGGAAGCGTCATATTCCCAAGTAGCCAAAATTTGATTAAACAGAATAACTAGGGCCAGAGCCAAATCCTCAATATACTTTTTGTAAAACCCTGAACTCAACCCATCTGTGCCAGGGGCAGACTGTGAGGGTAATTGGGATATAGCAAACTTAACCTCTTCCAGAGATACTGCAGCAGTCAATGTTGCCACCTCCCATTCTGCCACATGAAGGAGCTCTAGCGCTTCTAATTGATCAGAAGAATCATGAAAGGGAGGTGGATAACCAAAAAGACCTTCAGTATACTTCTCCACCTCTTCCAATAATTCCGGTGGGGAGTGTACCTGCTGCTCTGTACTCGATGTGAGGCCCTTGATAACCCTGCTGTCCACCCTGTTCTTGCATTCCTTATAGGGATCCAAGGAACGTTTATGAAACTTAGCACCAAATCTGAGTTCCTGATTTAGGGATTTTACTCTGTTGTACTGAAGCTCCATCATTTCTTTCTTGGTGTGACTAATTAAAGAGCATAATCATGCGTGGTGCTTTCAGATTGAGAGATCAGGTGCTGCCAATATTGGTGGAGCCACAAATAATGCAGGTAATCTTTACTTGCTACCTGTTGAGATCTCTGTTGAAACATGCTCTGGACTATTGCTTTTGTGACCTCCTACTAGTCTTGTACCTTCTCATAAAGCTCTACCACAGAGAGCCTAGCTGTCCAATGTTGTCCCCAAATTTTATCCATCCCTGGATCTTCTAAAAGGGACTCGTCTAGCCTCCATTTATTTTTTTTACAGCGGGGGGGGGTGGGGGGAAGAGTTCCAAGATGTAGTGGCTGTCAATGCCACATGGTCAGAAAATTCAAAAGGACAAGTAGAAACTTCTACGATCTCTAGAACTGCAGATATAAATATAAAATCAATACGCGGCTTAAGTTGCCCCCTAAAGAAAGTAAACCCCCCGTGGGATGTAATTTCCTATACACATCTATCAGGCCGGCCGTATCAATTTTCTGTTTTAACGCAGAGGAATCACAATCCATTTTATTAGTTTGTCAACCTCTATCCATTCTGTTTAGCCCACAGTTAAAGTCCCCCAACCATATTAAGAGTCTAGAAGAATGTAAAAAGGCTGCACCTCTTTAAATAAAGCCACCATCTGTGCTTTAGTTTGGGGAGCATAAATCGCAATAAGGCAAAATCTCTCTGTTAAAAAGGAAAGGTCAAGCAACATGGCCCTTCCAGGATGAATATCTACTAACCTTGTAACTGAGAATTGGGGATTTGCTAAGAGAATACCTATCCCATCACAAGTTTCTTTACCAGTTGACCAAAAGGAAGGCCCTAGAGTCCATTCCTTGGCTGACTGTTGAAGTTCAAAGTGGATCTTTACCCTAGCATCCTGTATGCATATTACATCACTCTTAACGTTGTTCAAAGAAAATAAAGCACCAATATGCTTTCTTTTACTTTTCATGCTATTTATGTTAAGGGTAGTAATGGTGAGTGAATGCATAAAGATAATGGGAAAAACAAAATATGAAGCCCATCACTAACAACATAGAACATTTAAGGGGTCTTGTTAATGTTCCGTTGCCTAATTCTTTTAGCTATGGAGTCCTCCGTCCCCCCTTCACTATCAGTAGTAGAAGCAATCAAGGAGGTATCTGTACCTTCCTCATCAGTGTCTCCATCCTGCCTATCACTAGCAAGGGGTCCAAACTGGTTTTCTAATTTGGGGGGGGCTCCACCCCTATCTTTTAGAGGAGAAGATTGCAGCATTCTCTTCCCCTGCCTATTCCTTTTCTTTTGTGCCACAACTTTGAAGGGAGGTTCCTTTGCAGGTGGCAGAGGAGGGGGGCATTTAATTCCCTGAACACCCCGTATCTGGAGATGACTGCTGAATATCCTCTACCCGAGGAACAACCTGAGGAATGTCGGTAGTAAGAGGGGTGACTGTTCCTACATCCACCACTGTCTGGGTTGGGGGGGGGAGAATCTGGACGATGTGCCTCCTGTGCTGCACACTGAGCTGCAACCCTTTTAGCCTGCTGATGTTGGGCCTGGTTAATAAGACCTTTGTGTGACAGCCAGTCCTCCCTATTGTGAGATGCCAAAGGGCATTTCCCATACGCATGACCAGTTTGTTCACATAGGTTACACTTAAAAAGGTTTAGACAAGATGCTGCCAAATGACCGTGTTCCAAACAGTGGCTACAGCATGGGGTGTCACATGCTGAGCTTAGATGCAACCTTGACCCACACTTAAAGCAGGACCTAGGCTGCCCGCTATAAAATATTGACCCTTGATCTTTTCCCAGAAAAAAATAACTTGGTAAATGTACTGGTCCTGTGTTAGTAGAAATCAGCTTCACCTTTATTTTCCAGCTCCCATCCCAGATTTATTCGTTATCCAGGTTGGGAACTGGTCTCCCCAAAATTTCACACCTTTGCCTCAACCAGAATAAAATGTCTTCGACATTTACACCCTCATTTCTGCACAATATATTGATCGTTTTAACCTGAGGTTTAGTCAAGGGAACTGCATAGAAGGGGATCCATGCAGTAGTGTTTTTTAGTTTCTGATATACCTCCCAAAAATGTTACAAACTGGGGACATTCTTTAAACTGATGTTGTAGTGGGGATGGGGACTTCCAGTGACATCACTCACCTAATGGCAGCCTAGTTGTGTCGGCTCCCGAACCTCCCCAAGATAATACCTTCAAAATCACAGCAGTACCAACCAAACTCCTCAGAATCAATGTGGAGGTTAGTGGAAATGCCAAAGAAAGGGGATTTAACCAGCATAAAGCCCAACGAGGAGCGGGATGACTGCAGATTGTCGGATGGGGATTCGGGAAGTGAGGGCTCGCAGGCCTCAGGTTCCTCACGGCGTGGCAGGTCCCAGGCAAAACAACTACCCTTAACAACCATCCAAAGACAGATGTCCCTGACGCTCAGTGAATTAAGAGACTTCAGAAAGGAGATGAGGTCCACGACTACTGCTCTCCGTATGGAGATTTCAAAACTGAAGAAGCAACATGAGGTCCTTGAAAAGCAGGCCACGGAAGTTGACCAAAGGGTAGATAGTGCTGAACGTGTGATCGTACAGCTGCACCAGGAGGTACGGGATCTGCAGGCAAGGGTGGAGGATGGGGAGAGCCACAACCGTAGAAACAATATCCAGATTGCCGGGGTCCCTGAGGAGATGGAGGGCCCTGACATGCTCATCTTCATTCAGTAACTAATTCAAGAGGTGGTAAAGGCCCCAGAAACCCACACCCTGGAGCTAGAGAGAGCCCACCGAACACTGGGCCCAAAGTCTGCCCCAGGAGCTCGTCCTCACACTATACTGGTGCGTTCTCTCCGCTTCCAGGAGGAGATGATTCTACATTCTGCATGGAAACAAGAAGCAGTGCTTTACCGCTCGCATCAGCTCTACCTAGAGAATGACCATGCCCCAGAAGTCATGACTTAATGCAAGCAATACATCCCAGTCATGTGGGCCCTGAAAACAGCGGGGCTCCGATTTCGTACTCCATACCATGCCAAGCTGGTAATTCACTTCCCGGAGGGGTCCCAGACATTTGAAATGGCATCGGAGGCCACAGCAGAGCTCAAGAACAGGAGCATCGAGGTTGCACAGAGCCAAGCAGCTCAGCGGCTGACAATAGCCTCCAGCCTCTCGCAGAAAGTGTGGAACTTGGGTCAAAGGGACATCCGTAGACAACAGGGGAAAGATGTGATCCAACACATAGCCAAAGCCCATTGAGATCAGCCGCAGAGCGCTTCCCCAGGTTCATACCCTATAAAGACAACTGGCCCTGGATCCCCACGCTGAGGACTACCGGATTAATATCTGAGGGAATAGATTTACTCCCATAGGAGTACTCAGGACTGTGGGACTGCATTGGGGGAAACCCAACTGTAGGAGAAGATCTGAACACTCTGAACACTATCTCCTTCTTCATAGCTGCATTCCGGAGAATGTCGGAGACAGACCGGCCATATACCAATGATACAGATAAGTCCCAGTCTTACTAACCTTTTACTTTCTACTCCATCCTAATAAGTCTATGTTTAATCCTATACAGCTAACAAAGAAGTTCCAGTACTAACGGTTCTGATCTCCTCCCCCAAACTTATACATGTAAAGCAGTACCATTTCAATCTCTTCTGGGGCCCCAATCTGCCTCTCCGGGGAACTAATAACCCCTCAGTGCCGAAGTAACGAAGGCAGGGGCCTTACTCACTTTGCTGTACTAGACTGGGACAGCTATTGTTAACAAATGTATATTAACAACTCATTTTTCTGGAGAAGTTAAAAAAGGGTTGGGGTGGGCGGGTAATGTATAGCTGAATGACTACACAGTGTTATCCTGGCACAGGCCGGCAGAGGTTATCGGGATGGATGATGCACAACGCAGATAACCCAAGGTCCATAGAGACCGGAAGGATACAAGACAACACCCCCCCCCCACAGGGAATAAGAGTGGGGGCAGCCGAGAATACTTCTGCCCGCCTATAAATAGCTGAGTTAGAAGGATTGCACTCCTCAGCTAGTCGTCCAACTAAACTATCCTCTATGAAAATAGAGCTGGTTCACAGGGGAGGAACAGGGAAACTAGTGACATCCCAAACCCCTATATACCTTCTCCCCAATAGCATCTAAGAGTGCTTAAGGGCCTCTAACTCCATCAGGGGCACACAGTTATGTGCCACGTGCATGCAACAAGGCCATGATGTTTGACTATACTAATGGAAGATTCACAATCCGGTGGTTGATCAGGCTCATTATGCTGGCCCAGTTGGCCCAAAAGTTTTCCTGCATCCACCGGACCAGGAAGGAGACCCCCCCTCCCTAGTTTGCCAGTTTGTTATCAGGTTATAAATCAGGTTCTTGTTAATTTGTACAATAGATGCCAAACGGCTATGGTTGCAAATGTTTTTCCATTTAAGATCACCCAAAACCCCAAGGGGTTACACGTTAGGCTACTGGTAGACAGTCATGGGTTTCTACTAAATAAGACAGTGGTTGTACTGAAATGTGCATTGATTTGGTGGTTTGTAACATCTACCCCAGTAAGTTATGAGGATGGCTAAGCAGAATTTAACATTATGTTCACTGAATGTGAATGGCTTGGGGGTCCCATTAAGAGGACCAAAATTATTACACTACTTAAAAAAACTAAGGCAGAGGTAGTATACATACAGGAGACACATATGACACAGGCTGAGCATAAAAAACCGAAGGGGAGGGGCTTTACTCAGCTTTTCTCAGCAGCAATGGGGAGTGGGGGAAGGAAGCGAGGGGTCGCCATATTGATTTCAGGCCAGACCCCATTCCGATCGGCAAAGGAATGGGCGGACCTGGAAGGTTGATTAATAATTGTTCAGGGTAAGCTGCAAGAGCAGGAGGTGACAATGGTTGACATGTATCTCCCCCCAGGTTCAAATACATCAATAATTAAATTCTTACTTGACAAGCTGGTTGCCATGTCTAAAGGAACCTTGTTATTAGCAGGGGATTTTAATATTGCTCCCAACCCCTCTTTAGACACCACTAGAGGCAAGCAACCAACTCCACACACATTTTTTAAGCATTTTATTAGGGAAATGGGTTAGCTGGATGTTTGGCGATCTCTCCACCCTAGGGTTAGGGGGTATTCATATTATTCAGCAGTCCATGGTACCTATACCTGCATAGATCAGTGCTACACACAAAAAGAAAACTTGGAAAAGTTAGCTGATGATAAAATGGGTGCCATGGCATATGTGGATCATGCCCCTTTAGTGACCTCCTGGCACCTGGGCCCAGAAAGACATAACACTAGATGGAGATTTAACCCGGCCCATCTTAAAAGCGAACCCTTTCGAGAATTCCTCAGGGGAAAAAAATAGAGGAGGTTATAGGGGATCATTCAGATCCAAACATCTCTGCGACCATTAGGTGGGACACCCTGAAAACAGTCCTCAGGGGTCACCTCATTAAAACACACAGCCATGCTTGCCAAAGCTCGGTAAGAGAGGCAATCACAGCTTGAACAGACACTACAATTTCTGCAGTATGCACATCAACAGGGTGATGGCTCAGTATTGGCCCAGATCAAACAAACCAAAAAAGACCTGGACGCTTTGTGCTCTCAGCAGGCTGAGATGTCCTTGGCATTCCTAAGACAAAAGTACGGTGAGATAGGTCTGAGGGCATCCCACCTGCTGGCTTATAGATTATGCAAGCAGTGCAAACAGTCCACGATTGCGGTTATAAGGGACCCTAATACAGGTACTCACCTAACCAAACTTAAAGATGTTGCCCAAGCCTTTACTCGCTTGTACAAGGAACTATACACCCCAGAACAACAGGCAGTCCCTAACCATATCAATAATTTTCTGGCCCCACTTGACCTCCCCTGACTCACTGGAGAACAACAGACCTCCCTAATGGCTCCTACCACCCAAATGGAACTGACTGCAGCCATAACTAGATCCAAAATGCAGAAGGCCCTGGGCCAGACGGTTATGGGGCAGAGTTTTAAAAAAGTATGGCTCAGCCTATGACACCTACTGTTGAATACCCTGATCGAGTTCATGCAGAGGGATCCTTCCCCCACCCCCAGCTGGGCTTATGCCACAATTTCTCTCATCCCCAAACCAGATAAGGACCCCTTCCAGTGCAGCTCCTATAGACCAATTTCGGTTCTCAATACAGATTACAAATACAGTACCTTATATCCATACTGGCCTGAAGATTGGACGCCGTACTCCCAACCTTAATAAACCTAGACCAGACAGGCTTTATGAGTGCCAGATCTGCTGCAGACAACACACGCAGAGCCCTGCACTTGGTTCTTGAGATGCAGACTCATGAGGCTCCGGACGCCCTTCTTAGCCTTGATGCTGAGAAGGCGTTCGACTGAGTGTCCTGGTCCTTCCTTTTCACCACCACCATGGCTAAAATGAACTTCCCTCCCCATTTTATAGCCACCGTCCAGGCTCTGTACTCCTCCCCCCAGGCTTGTGTAAAGGTCTCCAGACATCACTCAGACTACTTCCCCCTGCATAGAGGGACAAGACAGGGCTGTCCTCTGTCACCAGGCCTTTTTACTATTTTTATTGAACCCCTAGTGCAGGAAATACGGCTTGAGGACACTGAGCATCATATAGCACTGTATGCCGGCGATGTCCACCTCTTCCTTTCCAACCCCACCAAATTTATCCCAGCGGTTTTCCATATTCTGGAGGAGTATGGAGCCTGTTTGGGATATCAGCTTAACACTAACAAGACAGAAGCCCTTATCTTCCACTTCAACCCACCTGGCTGGCTTAAAGAGAGGTACTCCTTCAGGTGGAACCTGGATAGACTGAAATATCTGGGTATCTATCTTTCATATAGGCCAGAAGATGCTATGCGCTACAATTACATCCCCTTTTTCACACAAATGAAGCAGGATTTGGAGAGATGGAGCCTCCTCCCTCTAAATTTGGTGCAGAGGGTTGAGGTGATAGGGATGGTGGTCCTCCCAAGGGCCCTGTACCTTTTTCAAAATTTACCCCTCAGCTTGCCAGTAAAGCTATTTTGAACATGGAATGGAGCCATCTCCAGATTTATCTGGATAGGCAAACGCCCAGGAATCAGATTCAGTACCCTTACTTTGTCTAAGTCACAGGGGGGACTAGCACTTCCTAACCTCAAACTATATTATTGGGCCTCCCATGTGGCGTTGCTACTCAGACGTTGTATGAGTACCACCCAAGCCTGCTGGAAGGAAATAGAGGAAGATGTACTCCCTCAGCCTGAGTGGGAGAGATTGATGTTTCATTGAAACCCCCCTCCCTGGGGTAGTACACCTCAAATCCCTGGATTATGCACCAAATCCGAGTCTGGCACACCATTCGTAAATCCCTTCAGATCATCCCATACTTAATGCTGCTCTGACCACTAGGATTCCTGGAGAACTTTCCACCTGCACTGACTGATCACACATTTAGTAGTTGGAGGCATTTACACCTTACAAATCTCACACAGTTCCTTAGGGGAACTCAGTTTAAAACATTTAATGAGATCCAGCAGGAATTTAATTTGTGACAGTCCAACCTCGTCCGGTTTCTACAAATTTGTCATTACTACAAAGTCCTCCCGGCTGTAGTACGTAACTCTGAGGGGTACCCTCATCTGATAAAACTGCTACAACAGGTTCTCCGAGCCAATGGGCTACCACATGCAATTTCAGTACTCTATAAATCCATAGTGGAGACAACAGGGAACAATACATGCGTAATAATGGAAAGATGGAATTCAGAACTGGAACTCCATCTTACCCAAGAAATATGGGGCATAATATGTCTCATCTTCCAGACTCACTTGTTCCCACACATGGCGACTGTTTTCTTGGCAGCTCCTCATAAGATTTTTTTGCACCCCATCCATAACCTCACACTTCAGTAGTGCCTCAACTGCAGTATGTTGGTGCCTGTGTGGCGAAGTTAGTGCTCACCACACACACATGCTGTGGTCATGCCCCAAGCTACAGCCATTTATGAGAGACCTCCAGGGAGAGTTGGAGGAGCTGTGGGGGGTGGGAATCCCCCTAACCGGGGAGTTTTTTATTTTACATGTCTTTCCTAGGGAGCTGAGAGGCTCATACAATGGTCACCTACTGGGGATCCTACAACTTGCCGCAAAAAAGGCCATCACTAAATGCTGGCTCACTAATTTGATACCAACCATTGAAAATTGGAGGGCTATAGTTAACCGTATTTATAGGGCGGAGAGAATTATATATACCCTGAATGACAAAGCAACACTTTGCACTATGAAATGGAGTAGATGGATATTATATATGATGTCCAAGGACCCTGACTTTGTACCCTAGGGCAGAGTAATTTGCATCCCGTGATGCCAGCCTGATGTCCCTATGCCCCCCACCATTCTGGGATTTTAACTCTAGGGGGTCTCACCATGTTGAAGTGGGCATGCCTAGCACTGGGAGGGTCTGGGGGCCTCAGGGGGCTGTATGGGGTTATGGGACGGAATAAACATTAAAGAGACCAGACGTATTGGGATCTGCTTGAGAAAAGAGGGGACAGACAGAATGATTGGGAAATTAGAATAGGATCATGAATAGGCTGAGGGGAAAGGGAAAATTAATTGTACCTAAGGTTATGATATCACTAACATTGGGCCAGTATATGTACAAGAATCCTGTCAATACAGTAATAACTGCCTTTTATTTCTGTGCGAAACTGACTGTGAAAATATGAAAACAATATCAAATATATTTACACAAATAAAAAAAATAAAAAACTGATGTCATAGTTACCACTGCCCGAACTAATTAAGGCAAAAATGTCTGCTAAAAAAACTTCAAGGAAGTTTTTAACAACACCCTAGCAATATGTACTTTATCTGGGTTTTTTTTTCTAATCCCCCTTTATACAGTAGGCATACTGCATTATGCTGTGGAGCAGGTTCACCCCTACTAGCAAACAAATCTGATAATTAAAATAGGGGGTCCATAGACCTCCCTTGCTGCACATTTTGTAGTGCCTCCGGCCTATGCCCAAGGTGAACCACCGCCTCCCTATCTTGCTCATTACTTATTGGGGCATCCCCAATTCCTGTGATCACATTTAGATACACTCTGCACAGCATCAGGCACAATATCAACATTACAGTTATTAGATGCAGTGTTTATATAATTACCACGGGGAATGATGGAGCTCATCTCCTGTTCTGCGTAGGTAGCCACTGAGGTAGAAGCAGTTGAAACCATACATTGATACAAAGTATCTGTTGGATCTGGGGTCCATTGTCCATTCTGCCCCTGTATCCAGCCGGCGTCTACAAGAGCTAATTCCGGGGACCAATTACCGGGCCTTATTCTGGCTGTTCCTGATGAAATAGAGGTCCGGTTCTCTTGCTCAACAACCTGGTCATTCCAATCTTTCAAATTCTTTCTGTCTTTAAAGAAGTAAGACTGTACTCCGACCCCAGGTAATGCCTCTTGCAGCGTGCAATCCTGCTGCATAGCATGGGCCTGCTTCCCAACTCCAAGACGTTGTTTGTTACTTTTCCCTTTTGTGATTTAACTGCCGGTTGTTCTATTTCCTGAGGCTGTGGGCACACAGAGATTCTCTCCGTTTCACTGCCAGTTGCATCCCTGTCCATACAAGTTACCACTTCTTTGCTCAAATCTTGTCTTACAATGCTTAGCCCAGCACCTTCGGGCCAAAGTGGTGAGTTATTACATGTCTGGCCCTGAAGTCCCTTAACCGCAGAGCTGTTAGTTTTAATAGCTGCTTACTCAGACAACTCCTGCAGTGCAGCTTCTAATTTCAGCGCTTGCTGCAAACATTTTTCTTTCTTAGCCAACAACTGATGACACTGCTCACCCTGTGAAGAGGGCCCTTCAGAGTCCGCTTGCTGCTCCACATCCACACTTTCGTTCCTATGTCCGGATTCACCTGACTGTCTACTCCTTGCATTTCTTCACTTTCACTAAAGCCAGCAAATGCCATCGCTAAATCAACGGCCTCCTGAGTAGCTAAGACAGGAGGAGAGGCCTTTCACCCGTCCCAGGCACATCCATCTTCCCTGCCACATCAGCACTTCCTCCTCTGTCTGACTCCAAACTGGGCTCCTCCATTCTGCTCTCAGGAAGTAAAGCCCCCTGCTGGCAGAGCAGGGAAATTTCCCCAGTGCCCTGGCCAAATTTCCCTCCATTTCACTAAAAATACCACCAACAGCTTAATCTGGTACAATGTCAGTTGGCATTCATCTGTATCCCCCTCCCCCGGGTTGTGCCTGAAAATAGGCAGAATTTGTCTATTGCACTTACCTGGTCAACAAAGACTAAATAAATAAATGTCTCTGTGGGTCCCTATCCAAATCACGGTCTTGGGTGATGTTTCAGTCCCCTGCCAGCAAAATCAGGAAGTTGGTCCACTGTGCCAGGATTGCCACCAGCTCCATGAAGAAGCTTGGCTCGTTTGTGTCTGGTCCATAGACAGAGCCTAGTATCACAGTCGTTTATCTCAGTATCCCTTTTAACAAACTAGATCTTTCTTGTTGGTTTATTTCTTCTAGCCTCTGAAATTGCACTGTTTATACAATTAGTACAGCTAACCCCTTTTTCCTGGTGTCATCCACCACCCCTAAATATCTGTCCCGTCCAATTCCTCCGCAATAGGTGGATTTGCTCTGTTTTACTGTGCATCTCCTTCAGAAAACAGATCTGGGCTTAAAGTTTACTACGATGCTGCAGTATTTTTTATCTTTTCTCTCTGGTTTGCACCTCCTTTATGTTCCATGTGTCATAATTAATTGGATTACTCATATGTACAGGATGCATCTATTGTTAGGTGTACATCTGTATATGGTTGCATACCCCAAGTAGACTTCTGGTTTGAAGCTGTGCTCTGCCCTGCTCCCCCCTCCACTAACAACAGACCCCCCCACCCCTGAATGTCCCCAACACCACAGTAGACAAACAAGAATAAATCAAATTGAAAACATTAACAAGAACAGTTGAGTGGCTATCTACTAGATCTCCCGACACACAAGGATTTACTCCTCTTTTTTCCTCAGTGAAGGGCAAGCCCTTCTCCCATATAGTCCATGAGGGTCTTGGTCCAGTAGAAGTCAGTTGGGCCCCATGGTAACTTGCTACATGTGCTTGTAGCAACTGTCCACATGAGGATCCAGAAGGTGAGCGAGGTGAACTATAACTTATGGGGGGGGGGGCACCAGTATTAATGAAGCCCCTCCATAAGTGTTGTTGCAGATGAATGTTCGTGCCCAGCACACGCTCACTCCCCAAGTGGGTGGCACATGGTCATAGCACAGACACCATTACTCACAATGCATTGTTTTCCTTCCATGCTGTCGCTAGGGTTTCTTTATTTCCTTCTCAGTCCCTCGCTGTAAGTGAAACGCTACACTCTAACATTTAGTAAACAACTATACCTCTCAACCTCTTGCCTCATGAATCAGGGACAAGGCTTAAAAAAATCAGGGACAAAGACCCCAAATGAGGGACACATCTTAAAAATTTGTACTATTCACTCAGAAAGCTGACAGAATGAAAGGATTTGTGTTAAGATGCATTTTGTGAAGAAAACAAAGTCTGTAACTTTAATGTTTGACACTATTTTGTGCCTTTAATCACCACTCTCCTGTCACAAAAACACAAATTTTATGAAGGACAGAGGAAAATTTTGAGGCAAAATCAGGGACAGTTGAGAGGTATGCAACTTATAAACACCATTTTAATTACTCCCCACCCCCAAACCAACTCATTTAGTGACTGCTGAAGCCCTTGTTTTGTGTTTAGCCTTCCCCCTCCAGAAAGGGTTCTTTAGGGCATGCCAGTTAGATATGTGGAATTCTGACTGAATCCTTATATGAGTGTACCCCCCCCCCCCGAAGTGGAAATGTTTAGCACACCTGAGCATATATGAACTCTGGAAGCACTAGCCTCCTTGTCCAGTTGTTAACAAATTCCTCTGTCCTGGCACACTACAAGGTCCCATATAAGCAACAAAGGACTGCCAACAACTAATAAAGTAGCTGCCTTTAACCAACAAGAACATACCAACTGTTGTACTGTTTGTAACTTCCCCTGGACTGCTCTGTCCCCCTATGCCCCTTTTCTGCAGGCACGTAATGTTATTGAGGCACCCCTCATCCAGCATTATACAGTAAAACAGAACAGGGAAAGAAACTGCATGGGTCCTTAAAGTCTTACAGTTGTGTAGGCTTTCAAACTGCAGTAGTGGTAGTGGTCTGCGGGAGCTTCCGTGCTCCAGGTTCTAAGCTGTTCTACAGTCTGTGTCCACAGGGAGAGAGAGGCCTGGTACAGCTCTCCAGAGTGATGACTCAGAATTGGGTTCTACTGCGCCACACAGCTCTGCCATGTGCAGGCTGAGTGAACCCACTCCCTCGCCATCTGAATTTTGTCCAAAAGGTTGAGCCCTGTAGCTCAACTGGTCAGGGAAAAGGCTGGACAAGTAAGAGTTCAGATTCATTTCCCTCCATTGTCATTTCCAGTGCATTATTTATTCGGATGCTACTCAGTACAACAGAGAAAAGACATTCTTTTTTTTTTTAATTTCTTTTTATTCAAAAGATTTTTTCAAAACTACACATTGGACATTGCTGATACAAGATGATACATAGATTGCAAGATAAAAATACAGATAGGTGAATTATATTTGATTAATAAAGTATCAAGAAATACAATTTGTTAGATCTGATTATCCAGTGGATGCAGCCGAGGTTTCTCAGGGAGGTATGGGGGTGATGTAAGGCGGGGATATACTATAAATGGCTAGCTCATTTTTGGGGGTGATAGGTTTAAAGTGCCAATACTAAATTCTGAGAGGTAACATATTGAGACCATTGATTCCATTTACAGGCTTGTAGTATGGAGCTTCCCCGAAGCTCTAGGTTAAAGGTCTCCACTTTGTAAATTTCTGACATTATTTGTCTCCAGTTTTGTAGTGTAGGGATCTGTGTTCTCATCCAACATCTCGTGACCGCTTTCTTTGCGGCCACGTAGCATAATGGAAGTATGGTCTTCTCCCAGGGGAGAGTGTGGTCCAGGTACACCCCCAAAAGGAACTGTTTGGCTGTTAGCTCTATAGATTCCGAGAACAAAGTGGTCAGTTCATTTTGGAGAGTTATCCAAAATGGCATAAGATATGGGCAAGTCCAAAAGACGTGAAAGAGGGTGGCCCGGGGGCTCCCACATTCCCTCCAGCACCTACCGAATGTGTCCGGGAGATATTTCATTAAAACTGAAGGGGCCCTAAAGTATCTTAAGCGACATTTCCAAGCGAATTCCCTCCAGTACGGGGATGAGGTAAACTTTATCTCAATCAGTGCTGTTTTTAACCATATTTCAGGAGGTATTTGCAGCTGCAAGTCTCTGTTCCAAGCAGACAACGTTAGGGATGTGGGATTGGGGAGGCCAGATTGTAATTCTGAGTATATTAGGCCAATTATATGTGACCCTAACCTCTCCTCATTGGCATCAATGAATAGTTTAAGTAGTTTGGGCATTGGAGAGGGGATTTTAGGGGACAATACATTATTTCTTAGAAGGTGGTTTCGGATTTGAAAGTAACGAAAAAGATCCGAGGGCCTTAGGAAAAATTGAGGCTGAAGCTTGTCAAAGGGGATTATGCCATCAGGGGAGAGAAAGTGATAGATATGTGATAGGCCCAATGTTCGCCATTGAGAGAAAGTTTGATCCATATAGTTGGGGGCGAACTTTTCATCTTGAGATATTAATTTACAAAATTCAAATATATGTTGGATGGGGCCTGCTTTTCTTAGTTGTTTCCAAATCCTTTAAGTTTGAGCCGTTAATACCTGTAAAGGAAGAAGGGCTTAAGGAGTTACCATCTGTGGAGAACAAAATCTTCTTAATGTCGTGTAAGTCATTGAGTTGGAATTCAATGGACATCAAGGGGGAGTTATATGAGGATGTAAGCCATAATATAAGGGTTCGGAGGAATGCTGCTTGTGCGTATAGAAGGAAGTCTGGAAGGTTCAGGCCACCTTGTTTGACAGATAGTTTAAGAATGGGGAGTCTAGTCCTCGGTCGGGTTTTCCCCCAAATAAAATTTTGAATCATTTTGTTCCACAAAATAAAGTAAAATTTGGAAGGGAAGTAAGGAACGGTCTGGAGCAAGTAAAGTATTCGTGGGAGGATATTAGTACAGAGCTCTAGGATATTTTGATATAGGAAGGTACAGTAAGCAGACCATTTATTTAGGTCGGATTGTATTTGGATTGTTAGGGGTTCAAAGTTGGAGAGTTCAATGACTCCTGGATCTTGGGGAAGGTGGATCCCCAGGTATTTTATTTTAGTAGTCCTCCATTTAAAAGGAAAAACCTTTTTAATCTGGAGAGGGGGAGAATAGTTGAAAGATAAAATCTTGGTCTTGTTTATATTTAAATTAAATTCTGCTAATTTCTCGAATTGGGCAAATATTTTCCAGGCCGATCGGATCGTTTGCGAGGGGGACAGTAATGTTAGCATGATGTTGTCGGCAAATAAGCCTACCTTTTGTATTCAGTTTGGGATATTGGGACCCCTTCCATGGTGGGGGTGTTTCTGAGACAAGCAGCCAAAGGCTCAATAAACAGAGCAAGTAGGTAGGGGGACAGTGGGCATCCTTGTCTAGTCCCATGAAATAGGTGAAAGGGGGTGGAAAGGGAACTGCTGATTTTGAGGTAGGCTTTCGGGGAGAGATATAATTTTTTTAGAATCACTATGAATTGTGGAGGGAAATGGAGTGCTTTGAGTGTCTCCCATAGAAAAGACCATGAGTCCCGGTCAAAGGCCTTCTCAGCATCAAGACTGATAAAGACAGCTGGGATCTGTTGGGTCCGAACAAATTTTTGAAGTAGGAAAACCTTACGTATATTATCCATTGTGTTTCTATTTTTAACAAAACCAGTTTGATCAGGGTGAATTATTGTGGGAATTAAGTTTTCTAGTCTAGATGATAAGATGGCCGTGTACATTTTATAATCAACATTTAGGATGGAAATTGGTCTATGAGATTTGGGATCGGTAGGGTCATTATTAGGTTTTAGAATAGGGGCTATTGTGGCGTAGTCCCATGAGGGGGGGGGGGTCCTCCCCGGGATATGTCGTTAAAGAGGGCTTGGAGCTTTGGAATTAGGATTTTTTTAAACTTTTTGTACCATTCTGGAAAAAATCCGTCTGGACCCGGGCATTTCCCTTGCTTAGTATTTTTAATTGTCTCTTCAATTTCAAAGTCCGTGATTGGGGCAATTAGGGAATTAATTTGTCGAGGAGTAAGGGATGAGAGGTTAGTTTGGGCCAAGATTTGCATGACTTCTGTATGGTTTAATGGTCCCGGAGGGGAGTAAAGTTTGGCATAGTAATCCATAAAGGCTTTTTGTATGTGGGTAGTAGAGTGGTGAGTTTGACCAGATGAGAGATTCCTGAGTTGAAGGATTGTAGAAGATGCTTTATTTCTAAGCCTACAAGTTAAGTTCTTAACACTTCTGAGGCCTCCCTCGTGACTAGTTTGACGAAAGTAGTAAAGGGACTGTCGGACTTTATTATCTACAATTTTCTAGAGATCTGCCTTCGTTTTCCTGATTAAAAGCTGAAGGTCTGAGTCGCCCTCTCTATAAAGCAGCTGAAAGTTTTTGAGCTGATTGGTTAATCTATGATACTCTAGGTCTCTTTGTTCTTTTTGGAAGAAAATGCTATTAGTTCCCCCCCCGATTGTCGCCTTCATTGCGTCCCATAACATTCCCTGAGTTACAGAGGGGTCAGTGTTTTCAGCAAAAAATCTGGGAATTTTAATTGCTAGGGAGTCTATAAGATCTGGATCTGAGAGAAGAATAGGGTTAAGCCACCATACCGATCTCTTTCCTTCCCTACCCAGGTCAAGAGAGGTAGTTAGTGGGTGGTGGTCCGATAAGAATTTCGGGCCTATACTGATGTCCTGGATCAAGGAAAAGTGTTCATAAGTGGTCAGGAAGTAATCTAACCTTGAGTAGGTATTGAATCTAGGGGAGTAATAGGTGTACCCCAGATCCGAGGGGAAAATCCCTCGCCACACGTCGATCAGACCCAGGTGTTCGATTGACTTCCTAAAGTGTCTAGCAGTGTTATTATTTCTATGACTAAGGGGTTTAGAACAATCCAAGTGTGGGGATAAAGTCAAATTTAGATCACCCCCCCCCATAATCAGCTGTCCCTTCAGGTTAGAAAGGACTGAAATGAAACATTTACAAACCTGGAGGGTTGAACCAGGAGGGAAGTAAACACTGGCTAACGTAACCTGTTTACCGTATAGTGTAGCTTGGAGGATAACATATCGTCCCCCAGGGTCGATACGCGTGTGTTGAATTTCCAATTGAGTAATTCTGGGGATCAGGATGACCGTGCCTCTTTTTCTGCCCCTAGGATAGGATGAGGCCACCACTTTGCATCTCCCACCCCATTTCAATTTAAGATGTTCCGCCTCAGAAAGATTAGTTTCTTGCAAGAAGATTAAATCTGAGGTTTGTTTGGATAGACATTGCATTAGTCTGGCCCGCTTAATTGGATCGTGTATCCCATTTATGTTGTGGGAAAAAAATCCTTACCGGGTTAAGCGTAGGCATCTCTGTAGAGGACGGTATTGTTTTTAATTATATATTTCTTTTCTATCCAGGGAATAGATGGAAGAAGCGACCCGGACCTAATGGCCCCGAGAGGATAGGACCCGGCTTCATCCAAACTGTTGAAGGATTCTTACATTCCTTTATCAATAAACAAAGCATATGAATAATAAACCAGTCCGTTGTGTAGTATTTTATAACCTTCAATCCCCCCCCCTGTTGGCCACACCACTGGGGCCAAGTTAAACCATAGAACAAAACTATATACATAATTGAGTCAACCCAACATCTTATCCCCTTAGTTTTCTCATATATTTGATAGTAATGGTAATGTAAGGTATTGTCTGGGGATAAACCTATATACATAGAGACTTCCAAGTGGAAGGAGCTCATCTAGAGCTACTTAAAAAATCTCCAAATCGAAGGGCCTGAAAGGACCCTATTGGAGAAGGGGTTCTTAACCTGGACCCAAAAGGAAATTCCAAGACCATGAGCGACACCCCTAAGGGAGCGGTATCTAGACCACTCCTAGGGTGGTTCGGTAACTACCTGTAAAGAAGGTGTCGAATAGAGCTACTGAATAGCCCAATGCCTCGACCATGGTAGTGTGGCTAATTTCTCAATTTAAGGGAGGAGGTCATATAGTTTGGTATTAGTGAGAATAAGGTTAAAAGCCCCAGTTATATGTTCCATTACTGTTCTGTGCCTCACAACTAGGGGGAGGAGAAAGAAAGAAAAAAAAAAGGGGGGGTGGGGAAAATAGGAAGGAGATCCGTCCCACCTAACCACCCGTTTGAATGTGGTATGCCATATGGGGGGGGCTGTATGTTTCCTACACTGCCCAGGGTGGAGTATTGATGTTGGATCCCTTCTCCCATCAGGTACTCAATCCAACCCACAAGGTCATGACCGCAGATCAGGAATCTTTATCGATTCTGCGGGGGGACCCCGGGTATAAGTAGGAAGCATCTGGCTCCCGTCCCCGCAGCCAACAGAAGGTATGAACCCAAATTATTAATCTGGACGGGAGCCAGTACCCCAAGCTCACCCCCGTGTAGTAAAGAGGGTCATAGAACCATGCCAGATAGGGAGAGGAACCACTATTATATGTAAATCGTAAGGGTGGGGGGGGACCTAGTCCCTGACCAGGACGTCCTGAGTTCTACCCCCCTTAAGGAGAGACTCTCAAAAGTGAGAGTAGGAGCAGAGAGAGAGAAAAAGAAAAAAGGGGAGGGGACAGCCAAGGGTAACATTGAGTGAGGGTTGTTTGTCAACAGGCATAGCCTGGGTCTCGAGCAGGGGGAATAGAGTGGGGAACATGTCGCTTCGAGTGGGGATCATAGGGCCACCATATGCCATTTGGGGTGATTACGGAGCCGGGGGGGGAAGAGGAGGGGAACCAACCCACTCAGAGAATAAATCCTCGGCCCGAGTCAGTCCCCGCGGGGCCAACCCCGGACACAGGACCAACCCGAAAGTCAACTCCAGGGTGGCAAGCTGCTCTAAATATAACCGAGGCTCAGGTTCCCCCCACACACACACTCTCACACACACCCGGATATGTTGAGACTGTGTGACTGGACAGCTTGATAGGCAACTCTCCGCTCCCCCCCCCCCGTTGATCCCCGTCAAAGAAAAAAGACAACCACCCCTCGGGAAAGAGGAGACTCCCCAACCCACAGCAAAGGAAACAATCCTCGCAAGGTCGGAATTCATCTCGTGACCCAGCAGCCTCGTTTTAAGTCTATCAGGATAACAGGAGGCACTACAAGGCTGCGGGTCCACCGGGAGGAAGACCAAGAAGAGATCCCCATTGAACAGGGTAAAAATCGTCCTCATTTTTAGGAGAAGGTCCCTCCTCGTTTGATCGAAGGGTCAGAAGGGGATTAGTTAGGAGGTGGTGAGCCCCGCTTAGAGACAGGAGCCACGTCGGGAAGTTGGGGGAAGCTGACACAGAGAGGTACCTCGCCGGGAGGGAGGGCAAGGAACGTGGAGCACTGCCAACTAGTAGAGGGAAGCTACTGGAGACCAGGGACCTTCCTCTGTGAGCCAAGCTCGCGCATCCCGACTGACCATCCAGGTCCATGCCCCGCACACGCCCGAGAGGCCAAATCACTGGAGACGTGGGCAGTCATCTCCCTCAGAGGGCGGCAGTCCAAGAGGAACCCCAGACAGCTAAGAGAGGAGAAATCCTCTGATCTACAGAGCGTCTTCGTTCTCATAGAGCCAAGGACCATACAGCCCTGAAAAGGGTAGGGAGGGGGACCAGATTAAGGACCAAGGAGGCGGGGGGGGCCGAGGAGGACATCCGGAGGTGGAAGGGGCCGGACACCAAGGGGCCAAAATCAACAGGAAGCCCCAGGAGGTGACCCCCCCCAGGCACCCACCATCCGACCGGGAAAGCACACTCCCAAGATCCGACCTCCCCCCCGAAGCCCAGCTGATCCTTCGCGACAACCAGCCCGGACAGAGAAGCCTCAAATGAAAGGAGGGAGGGGGCCCAGGTAGCAGATCTCCACCCCACGCATAACGCAGCGAGGGAAGAGAACCATGGAGGGCCCAAGGTGGGGGCAAGCCCCAAACGGTAGAGAGGCTGCCCCAGAAGCCAAAAGAGGATGCCATCTGTCCAGGACAAAACACCCATGCAATAAGGCAGATCCGGAGTCCCCCCCACCACATCTCCGCCCAGAAACGGAGACCAAGAAACCCACCACAACCCAGTAGCCCGCCCCCAAGCTACTTTTGCTCAGGAGTCAGATATATTCAAACCCTCAGGGAACTCCTCAAGTTCCAATTCCAGTCGGAGGGGCTGAGAACAAGGTACGCGATTTCATCTTGTGAGTGTTCATTTTGAAATTGCTGAAGCTGTTGAAGTAGTTCTTGAATCGTGTTAGCCATTGGAGATGCTTGCTGTTTCTTCTGGGCCTGGGGTTTCAGGGAGCATTGTACTGTGGAATCTCTCGCCTGCTCCGGGATTATGCCTCTTGCCTGGAGGTTGCGGGCTGCTTCAGATGCCGAGGCATAAACCTGGGTTCCTGAGGATAGATGGACAACCAATTTAGCGGGGTAGGGGGTTTTGAACTTGATTTGTTGCGCCCTGAGATGCGGGAATAATGGTCTGTACTCCCTTCTTTGTCGTTGCGTCAAGGGAGCATAATCATTGTCAAAAAACAGTCGTGTTTGACCCCATTTAATTTTCCCCCTTTGCCAAGCTTTGATGAGAAGGGTTTCTTTCACCTGAAAGCTGAGAAATCTAATCAGGAAGGATCGGGGCCTAGCATCAGGCCGTATAGGCTTTGGGCCCAGGGCTCGGTGGGCCCTCTCAATATCCAGCTGGTAATCTAGGTCGAGCGCCAATGCTGTGTGGAGGAGATAATCTGAGAAAGCTCGAGGGTCGGAGCTTTCTTCACCCTTGGGGATACCAAATATACGGATATTGCGCCTCAGACTTCTGTTTTCTGCATCTTCCTGGCGCAGTGAGAGGGAAATCTGCTCCGTCAGGATAGTTTGAATTGTAGCCTCAAGGACATCTAGGCGCGTAGGATTAGTAGAAATCTGCGAGTCAGCTTCTGTCAGCCGAGCCTCCAGGTGGGTCAAATCTCCCCTCAGATCCTTCAGTGAGTCGCGGACCTCGACCTGAAAGTCAGCAATTGCCTGGAGTATTGTGTCGGTGGAGGTTTCCATCAATTTCTTAGAAGATTTGGTTTTTTGCTGTTGTTTTTTTCTGTCTGGGCCTTGTACATGTCTAGGTTGGGCCTCCCCATCATCGGAGTGCATCTCCTCCCTGTCGCTCTGTTCCGCAATCGGAAGAAATCGTTCCTGGAAGCTTTAGCTATTGACAGGTTTTATCTCCGAGCAATGATTGTTTTGTGTTTGGCTCTTTTGCTGTGGAATTTCCTGTTAAGATTGCTTGATTTTAGAAATTGTAAGGCAGGAGCTATTCAGACGTGGTGTTCTCTATACCATACCGGAACCGGAAGTCAGAGAAAAGACATTCTGATGTAAAACCAAGCCTTGAAGAAAGCTGTCTCATCTATAAAAGCAGATACTTGCCTTATACTATACATATTGTGTTAAACATTATTTCATACTTAAATGTTGTGATTAGGCCTCTGGGGGGAGCACCAAATAGGCCTGGAAAAATGGCAGGAAGCCTGTCTACCGCCTCCTTTACAGAGTTGAACGATTTAGCACCAACACTCAGTTACCAGTAATTTAGCTGGATAATTTATGCGAAAGTGGATGCCGGCTGCATGGAGCGTAGTTTTAATTTCCCTTTATTTGTTCTGTAGGGCACAGGTTTGTGGACTGAGGTCACTGAAGATGTGCTTATCCCTGAGCTGGATTGTGCTCCTTTCCTGGGCCTTATGCTGGACATGGGTCTTGTCCAAAAAATTAAGCAGCCAAAAGATGATGGGGCAAGGGCGTTCCAATGCTCTGTCAAGGGTCTAAGAACGTTATGACCTCTTTCAACAATATAGCTCTGTCCAAACGGGGAGAGACCAGCAACATCCATGCACAGTTGCTATATAAATTTTAACTTCTTGCCCCTTGATCTTTTCTGGAACCACAACTAATTTATTGTGCTCTTTCTGATCCTCAATATGGGCCTCCACTTTGGTGACTTTCTGACTCAGGGCAGTTAATTTGGATTCCTCTCTCACTCTTGCATCCTGCAACAAGCTGATGCAGGCCTCGGTATCTCTGACCTGCCAGCCTAAATCCTCGAGTGTTGACTTGAAGGATCTAGTCAGTGAAGAGATCCAGTATTGCTGCTTTTATGGACCCCAGCTCCCAGAAGAATCTATCCATAGAGTCCCATGCTCTATTTGGGGTTGGAGAAGTTAGCGGGGAATCAACAAAGTCTGTATTGTTTGGGTGCCTGTGAGCGCTCTGCGATAGGAGATGGCATTGCCATGCTGCTTTAGGCCTGCAGGCCATTGCTCAAATCTTCCTGTATGTTGTTCATTTTAGTCTATCAGTTTCTCAGGATGCTTTCCACTACAGATGAGCTGTAGTTTAGGTAGTTTGTGGCAAATCTGAAAAGCTGGTTGCTAATTAAGCAAAATGTTATAGTTTTCAACAATGGAGCTTGAGATGACTGCTGCTCAGCTAGGTGACATGACGTGGCTACCAAGGAACCTACATTTTTATGAGGGATCGCGCATGGTCAAAGTGTCGCTGTTTCTGGCAAGTCTGAGCCAGCAAAGTGTGTGTGGGTACTGGGAATGCACATACATCAAGACACCCATGATGTGGTCTTTTTGCAGGAAAGAAAAAAATACTCACTGTAGTAACAACATTTCTTCTAAGGGGTCTAATAGTGATTCATAGTAGTCTGTAGTCAACTTGCACCAGTCTCTGGCATGAGATGATACAGACTTGTATAACATCACTATTAGACTCCTGGAGCCTGATATTCAAAAAGGCGCAATGTGCAGCACAAACATTAGGACTACACTTCGTCGTTGCCCAGATATCCAAAAATGCTATATTTAGTGGAATAACTCACCAGCGCTATTCAACTGAATATAGGGTCATGTTGGCCCAGTGCAATGCCATTCAGCACTGGGCAGACAGGGCTCCAAAATAGGGCACCACAAAGGCTTGTGCTCGCACTAAATTTCCCATATTCAAATGGCCCCTTGCAAATAAGCTTATTGGGCATGCAAGGTGCCAAGGGGCCATTAGCATGCCCATTATGGGCTCATCTGCATGGGTAGCCCGGCAATTTAGCACACCTTCACCAACTGCTCAGTCCCAGAGAGCTATCCCTGGTGCTAGTGGTCCTCTCTCCCCCCCCTCCGATAGCCGACCCAATGTTTGAAATAAATCAGACACTGGTGCTAGTGGTTCCTCCCTGCCGGATGCTTGAAATAAATCAGTCCCTGCTGCTAGTGGCCCCCACTGTCGGCCTGATGTCTGAACTATATCAGTCCCTGGTGCCAGGGGTCTTACCCCCCCCCGTTAGCCTACTGTTTGAAATAAATCAGTCCCTGATGCTAGTGGTCCCCCCTGCCGATTGCCAGCCCGAAATTAAATATAAAGCATTCTCTGGTGTCCAGTGGTCCCCCTCCACTTGATGTCCACCCGATCCTAAAAATGGCTTTCCCTGGTGTCCAGTGGTCCTTCCCCTCACTCGACACCAGCCCAGTGTATTAATGTAATGTTCCCTGGGGTCCAGTGGTCCCCATCCCAATCTTCTGTATTTGAAGTTATACCATTCCCTGGTGTCTAGCGGACCCCCCACCTTGGCAGGTAGTGCACCACCACCCCAATCACCCCCCCTTCCATCCAGATGCCAAGCCGGCAACTGGCATAGCCATCCGCTCTCCAGCATGGCCGGCCACCGACTGAGCTGTTAATGAGCATATATGCCAATCGACAGCTCAATGTCTGGATGGGGGGGTGCGAGAGGGGCAGGGACACTACCTGCCAGGTGGGTGGGGGGGTCTGCTAAGCATCAGAGAATGGTGTAATATAATGATATTAGGTCCTAGGATTGAGCAGACATCGAGGGGGAAAGGACGAAAAGACATCAAAGAATGCTATACATTTAACATCAGGCGGCGATTGGCGGGAGGAGGAGACCACCACTAACGCAGTGTTTCACAAATCGGGCGGAGTCAGTTGGGGAGGGGATGGGACACACCACTAGTGCCAGGGACTGATTTATTTCACAACTCAGCCTGATGGGGGAAGGGGGGGACACTATCACCAGTGAAAGTTTGTTTTACAATGGGCGGGTGATCATCATGGGGGGACCACTAGCACCAGGGACTGATTTATTTCACACACTGGGTTGGCGATTGTTGGGGGGACCACTAGCACCAGGGACGGTTTGCTGCACAACGGGCCTGCGATCAGTGGTGGTCCATTCAACCCCAGGAAATACTTATTTTTTACATCGGGCCAGCGACTGGTGGTGGTGGTGGTGGTGGGGGACCACTAGCACCAGGGAAAATATATATGTTGCATCATGCCGGCGATCAGCAGAGGGGACCACTGGACACCAGGGACTCCTGTAATGGGTCGGCCAATGCACTTCCTCCAACAACCGTTAAGGTTGCACAGGAGTAAGTTGTGTTGTACATTGGCGGTATCTGTGCTGTGCAAGGGGACTTCGCAAAATGGCCTTGTGCGGTGCAAATACTCCAAATGTTGGACTGCACCAATATTTAGGTCCCTGCCCATTCATTTACATTGCGCCCCCCTTCTGAATACTGCCTGGGCACAAACCGTTTGACCACGCTAACCATGCTTTTCAATATGGCACATCTGCGCAAAACCCGATTTACACAAGCAAATTCAGATTTGCGCCCGGGCAAACTTTTGAATATCTGGCTCCTGCTGTTAAGAAGAAAAAAATACTCATCGTATTAACAATGTTTCTTCTAAGGGGTCTAACAGTGATTCATGCAAATCTGCATTGCCCCGTGCCAGAGACAGGTGCGAGACGGTTGCAGACTTGTATGGCATCACCATTACACTCCTGTTGTCAGTAGCACCCATTTCATGCTATCAATATGATGGAATACCTGAAACACTTGGATCCTGACTGGCTGGCCTGCCACCTTCTACCCACATACTGAGTAGCCGAGTGTTGCCCCCATGGAACAGCTGGGAGTCAGTAAGCCAGGCGGGGCTGGGAGGTTGCTGGGGGAGCCTGAGTGCTGAATAGCCGAGAGCCAAATGTACTAAATGAAATAAGACTTGCATGAAGGTACAAAACTTGTTTTCACAATGCAGCTGTAGATGATACGAGTTCAAAGGGGAACAGGATAAAATGCAGAGCAGGAACTGCAAGGATTTTTTTATAAACAGCAATTCAAATAATTTTATTGTCAAGGAATAACAGTCATCTGTAACAGCAGAAAATGTAAACAGTTAAATGAAAGCTTCTTCACCAGTAAGTGCGATACAGCTTTACAAAGAACAACAAACTAGTAGGTGAAGACATCAGTAGCTCAAATTATATTATCCAAAAAGGAGTACTAGTCCATTCATAGTAAAACAACGATGCATTCTGAACATGATGACAACACACTACATTTGACTGTTAATAAGCCATTTTTTTCTGTTGGTTTCCGATTGTTAGACTACTTGTATCTTGGAAGAACTTGTCATGAACCTATGAATGGATTTGTTTGTTCTTTCTCTGAAGCGTGGTGTGGGAGGGGGCCACATTAACTGCTGGTCTGTCAGTAGGGTAATGTAGCTAATAAAACACTATGGCACAAATATTCAAAAGAAAAATGTTCTGAGATAATTTGTTTGGAAAGCAGGTGTGCCCCCAAATTCTCAAATGTGTGTGCAACATGGGACGAATATTTTATGTATGCTAGGACTGGCAGATGTTGAACAGGGTAACTACTGGCTAACATGTTAACCTCGGAGACAAGGCGACTGAGAAGAGACATGGTCCCAGTTTACCTCCTATTCAATGGTCTTGACAAGATCTAACAGGACTTAGTCTGCTTAAACCACCATGGATGAGTTTCTCGGGTGGTTGTTCTGAGCCTACAGGGTCGCTGTCCATCACCCTGACAGGGCTCTTTTTTCTGGTTTACACCACATTCCCAGCCTGGCACATGTGCAACAATATGGGCATATGCCTGAAGGACGTGCACTATCCCCCCCTTGAAGGTGGAGAACCATCAGTGGACGCTTGATCCTCCTCTCCCCGAGCAGTTCTGGTCCATTCCCAAACCTAGGTCACCGGTGTGGCATAGGGTTTTTTAGCCCACCAAGCCACTCAGCTGGTAAAGTCCAGTTACGTAAGAACTTACCGTAACAGTAGATCTTCGAGATAGGCTCTTGCAGTAGGTAATTACATATAGGACTGAAGCCGGCAGGCGTCAGAACCCCACGGAAAAATTTCAAGCTAGCAGTTTCTGGCGGGGAATCGCCCCCACGCCAGGTGACCGACGTCATGCGACATTAGTATAAAGGGGCGGTCCCCCACGCCCGCCTTCCAGTTCTTTTCCACCAAAGGCCAAAAGGTGAGACGAGAGAGAGAAGCGGATATTTCCCCCCTGGAAAAGGAGCTGAAAAAGCTAAGGGTGATGGAGGGCGGGAAGGTATTACCTACTGCAAGAGCCTCTCTTGAAGATCTACTGTTACAGTAAGTTCTTACGTAACCGTACTATCTTACTTTGAGAGGGCTCTTGCAGTAGATAATTACATATAGGACTGAGTCCCAAGTAGTCTGGAACAAAGAGAAGCTCACAGGAGGAAGAAACTACTCATACACAGATCTTCTGGCTGTGAAGGTCTTAGGAAAGGAGACCTTGCAGAACAGCCAACCCGAAGCCAGCTCTATGGCGAGAGGCAATGTCAAAACTGTAATGTTTTGTAAATGTATGGACAGAAGTCCAAGTTGCGGCTGCCGACACATTCTTGAAACAAGCAGCAGAGGCAGCTACACCCCTAGTCGAGTGACCTCTGACCTGTCCTGGCAAGGTCTTGTGATACTTGTCATAACAGAAAGTAACACAATGAGCCAATCATTTTGAAAGGCACTGCTTGGGGACAGCATTGCCCTCTCTTTTGCTCACAAAACAGACAAACAGTTGATCAGTCTTTCTGAGAACCTTTGTCCTGTTGGTGTAGTATCTCAGAATCTGGCGAACATCCAGAGTATGCAAGAGGTACTCCCCTTGATTGGAATGTTGCGTAAAGAACGCAGGCAGTCCCATGGACTGATTCAGCATAGATTCCGCTACCATCTTAGGGAGAAACTTAGGGTTTGTACGCAGAGCCATACGTTCCTTGTGGAAAATCAAGTACGGGATTTTGCACATTAAGGCCTGAAGCTCAGAAATTCCCCGAGCGGAGGTAATGGCCACCAGGAAGAGAGCCTTCCAGGAAAGGAACTTACGGTCTGCAGAAGCTGCCGGCTCGAAAGGAGGCAGGGTAAGCTTCTCAAGAATGAAATTCAAGTCCCAAGGCAGGGCAGGTGCAAGGAGGGGGGGGGGTCTCAAATGGAGGACCCCTCTAAGGAAAGTCTTAGCGACTTCCAGCTGCGCAAAAGACCTGTCCCCAAAGGGAACATGGTAAATGGAAATAGCCACCATGTGAACCTTCAAGGAGGAGTAACTGATAGCCAGGTCAAAGAGGTGACACATGTAATCCAGGAGCCTCCCAACAGAGCAGGAGAATGGCTCGAAAGCTCTGGAAGAGGCCCAAACAGAGAACCTTTTCCATTTCATGGTGTAAGTGGAATGAGTGGAAGGCTTTCTGGCCTCCACTAGAATCTCCGCCACCTGCGACGAAACCCAGAACCGGGGTTGAATCACGTCTGCAGGAGCCACGAGTGCAGCTGAAGGGATCCAAGTCCTGGATGGACCAGGGTCCCCTGATCCTGGGTCAACAAGAGTTGCGACAGAGGTAGAGGAGGTTCCTCCAAGTACTGTTGCAGAACAGAGACCCAAACTCGCTTGGGCCAGAATGAAGCGATGAGAATCATGTACGCTCCTTCTGAACATAGTTTGTGTTGGACCCTCGGAATCAACGGGATCAGGGGGAAAGCATAGACGAATCTGCCCTTCCAGTTTAGAGACAAAGCGTCTCTCCAAAAAACTCCGCGCCCTGGAGCGAGCGAGCAGAAGATGGGAAGTTTTGCATTGAGAGGAGAGGCAAATAGGTCTACCTGAGTGGTTCCTCAGCGTAGAAAGACATCTTCTACTACCCCGATTCAGTTCCCATTCGTGTGCTTGGACGGACGACCAGCTGAGGTGGTCTGCCAAAGTGTTTTCGACCCCCGGAACATGGACCGCTGTGAGGTGAAGGTCGTGAAGTATCGCCCAATCCCAAATCTGCATTGCTTCCCTGCAAAAAGGGTAGGAACGAGTTCCTCCTTCCTTGTTGATGTACCAGACCACACACATGTTGTTGGTCTGAACAGCCAGTTGACTGGGAAGCAGATGCAAGTGTAGGGCTTGTAAGGCATACAGGACGGCCCTCAGTTTGAGTACATTAATGTGAAGAGTCTGCTCGAGCCTGGACCAAGAGCCCTGGGTCCGCTGAGATCCCAGGTGGGCTCCCCAACCCTCACCCGAGGTGTCTGTTGTCAGGATTTGGGAGGGGGGAGAAAGAAAGAAGGGAACTCCCCGGCAAAGGTTCTCCTGAGCCATCCACCACTGCAAATCCTGAACTACTGGAGAGGAGACCAGGATCTCGCGATCCAAGTCATCCACCAATTGATCCCATTGAGACCGAGCGTCCACCGAGAGATTATCATGTGGAGCCGAGCGCAAGGCACTGTCGGGATGGCAACCGCCATGAGCCAAAGGACCGACCTGGCAATGGCCCGCCTGTGGCTGGACAAAAGGTGTGCCTGAGCCTGAAGGGTGGCCACTCTGTCCATAGGCAGGAAGGCCATACCGGAAGTCGTATCCAGGATCGCCCCGATAAACTGCAGTTTTTGAGATGAGATCAAATGGGACTTGGCCTGGCTGATGGTAATACCCAAGCTGGTGAAAACCTGCAGGGTAAGGGAAAGGAAACGCAGGAGATCCTCCCTGGACAGGGCCGCCAGGAGACAATCGTCAAGGTAAGGGAAAACCTGAACCCCCTGGGTATGCAGGTGGGCTGCCACCACAGCAGGGCATTCGGTAAACATTCGGGGGGCCGAGGAGAGACCAAATGGGAGGGCCCAGAACTGGTAGTGGTCCCCCTGGAAAGAAAACTGGAAGTATTTGCAGTGGGACTGGCGGATAGGGATATGCAGGTAGGCATCCTGTATGTCCAGGGCACACAGCCACTATCCTGGCCGAAGGAGGGGCAGAAGGCTCTGCAGAGAGAGCATTCGGAACCTCTTGTACTCCACGAACATGTTCAGGGAACTGAGGTCCAGGACTGGTCTCACGTCGCCTGACTTCTTTGGAACCAGGAAGAAATGATAGTAGTAACCCTTCCCCCTGAGATGGAGGGGGACAGGATCTATCGCCACCTTCCGAAGAAGGGCGGAGATTTCTTCCCAAACCAGAAGAAGGTGATCCGGGGAGTAAGACGACCTTGGAGGGTGTTTTCTGAAGAAACTCTATTGAGTGTCCCTCTGCTATCAGCTGGAGCACCCAAGCATCTGACGTGATCCTCTCCCAACCCGGTAGATGCAGGGAGAACCTCTCACCTACCGGTTCCTCTGGAAGGGCCAGAGCCTGTGGAAGTGGAAAGGAGTCAGATGGTGAGAGCAGCGCCGTGCTGAGACTCCCGCTGTTCGTTTAGGCGGAGGAAGCCGCGCCTGAGGGGCTCTGCGTTTATTGGCCTGCTTCCCTTGTGGTTTCACCTTGGCCCATGCATGTTTGCGAAAGGGACAGTGCTGCTGTTGAGGGGCTCTTTACAAGTCATCAACCTTGAGAGCAGTGCCCTTCTCTCGCAGTCCGGTGATGATATCCTTGACATCACCACCGAACAACACCGAACCCCTGAAGGGCGTGCTGGCACTTCTCCACCTGATGGTCTGGGCCCAGACAGAAGAGTCACTGGGAATGGCCGTCCTTGTGCGTGAGTTGGGCACCACACGAGTTGCACTTATTCTTGTGCTCGGAGGGTGTAGGGGAAGACATACACCACTGAAAAAGTAAACAATCTGTCAAATAAATCAAGAAAAAGACGATGGTATAACTACCGACAGGCTGACGAGCATTGAACTTTACCGCGAGGCGCTGACACGAGCTAACGGCGGGAAAGAACTGGAAGGCGGGCGTGGGGGACCGCCCCTTTATACTGACGTCGCATGACGTCGGTCACCTGACGTGGGGGCGGTCCCCCGCCAGAGACTGCTAGCTAGAAATTTTTCCATGGGGTCCTGACGCCTGCCGGCTTCAGTCCTATATGTAATTACCTACTGCAAGAGTCCTCTCGAAGTAAGTCTTTTCTTTGAACTGGAACATTTCACCAGCAAATGAAACTGGAAGATGTCTGGAATCTGTTAACTGTTAAAAAAATCAGGGCCAAATTTTTTGCTGCTGCTTTAAACTACTCTTGTTACTTTGCATACATCCGCAGCCCTTTGCTCAGATATTCAATTTGTTAGCAATGACTCACGACAGGGTATGAGGGTTATAGACATTTAATTCACGCCTGGGGTGCACTGTGAGGCATGAGGCTGAGTGTTCTCACAGCACCCCTGGCGTGGATTAAGTGCATATAACCCCATACCTTGGAGTGGGTTATTGCGTTTATAACATAGGTTATGTCCAAAACACGGAAAAAGCCACAGGAAGGTTTTTTTCTCATGTTTAAAGACCAACAAAGGTACTGTATCCTGCCACCCTGCAAAACAGTTCCTCATAAGTACTGCACACTGCATTGGTGTTATGCACATAGAAATGTCACAGATACACTACTGACATTATTTGTGACATTTCCTGTGCATAGCACTGTCTCCTTTTTTGTCTACCACATGTACTTTATGGCTTCCCCCCTCCACACACACACAGACATTCAGATGCAGCTCACTGGGAGAAATATACCAGCCCTTCGTGACAGCTGCGATGACAGAGAGCGAAAGAGAGACACACACACAGCAGGAACTCTGTCATGCATCTCCTGGTCGCTGTCACTGCTTGTCTCTCTCACAGAAAGATAGTCTCAGGAAACAGGAGGGCACACTGCCACCTTACTAAGCGTGACATAGGGAGCAGCAGGACATGCTGACACAGACCCACTGATCAATACTGTTAACTTGTGCTGCTTCCCTACTTTCGGCAACTGGCATGAGAACAGAAACAGCATTTCTGTTGGTTGCAACCATCTCTCTCTCTCTCTGCCTCTCTCCCCGCAGCGCGATGCTGCTTAACTGATGTACAGTACGGCCACTTAGTGAGCTCATCAGTGGTGATGGTTGGAAGGAGAATCGCCATCAGCCACACACTACCTGGTTTCACTTACATTTCTGTCCAAGACTACCAGCTCTGTCCCCCGCACCAGCCTACTGCTTACTTACTGTGGAGTCAGGGAGATAACGGCTGCACAATGTGTATTTTTTAACTGATGCTTTCACTAAACCATGTTGGTCTGATGACTAGTCATGTAACAGTCATCAGTATAAAATGTATGAAAGTTTATTTTAGATAGACTGATGTAGAATGTTACAAGAACAGAATGCTTCTATGTTCGCATTCTTGTGTAAAACGTTTCCCCCTGAAGAAAGCAGAAAGGCTGACATGTAGACTGTTAAATTTAGAACATATTCAGAATTCACTGAGTTTTGCAGACACATATACAAATACATGTATGTAACAGATAATCCACTACAGGGTGTGCGACTGTGCTTGCTCTGATATACACATGCCCTGGGTGTGTTGTGAGGCACAAGGCTGCAGACCGTGTGTTCAAACACACAAGTCGTGCATACATTAGAGTGCGACTGCACACCCTATAGTGGATTTTATGACTTACAAAATTTCCAAAAGATTCTGAGGGGTGAAAAGAAGTGCAGGCATGCCGTCATTGTGGAATAATGCATGGTCATGTCGTGTGTTTCATCCAATCAGGAGACAGGATTTTCACAGGAAAATCTTATTCATTTTATAAATATATATTTATATACGACTGGATTTGCAAAGGCCCTCTGGACACCCGTGACTACCTGCAACATGATTAAAACATAACTGAGCTACTTGGGTCAAACTGTTAGCCCACATAAAATGCTGTTTAACCTCATGTCACAAGCGCTGCAAGTTGCACTCAGAATGACGCATGAGTCAAACAAATGGCACATGCATTGTTTTCTTTTGTCGTAAAGCAGGTAAACTGTCATAACTGGACCGTAATGTTTGAAAACAGCAATCCAGCATATTGGTACATTTATTCTGAAGCAGATGTAGTCGCAAATCAGGAACTGTGCCTGCATCATAGAGTTACCACCTGTCCTTATTTTCACAGGACAGTCCTGATTTGGGCAGCTGTGTCCTGCAAAAAAACATGAAAAATACGACATGTTCTGACATTATAGTAGAAAAAATATTTTCTGACTTTCCTGTAAATGCTGCAAAACAATATAATACCTTAATTAAAATACCTTAAAATGATAAGAAACACTAGAAACAGCTAAGAACTAGAATACTTAGTCTTACTTCTGATTATTTAGTGAACACAAGTATGTTGCATTGGTCAAGATTAGATATTGTCCTGCGAAAAATCATGTTTCAGTAAGAAATGTCCCACTTTGGGCTTCTTAAAAGGTGGTAACCCCACTGCATCAAGATTTTTGAAAATCCAACCAATTGTGTTTTATTTGTAAAAATGCAATTATTATTACCCTTAATGGTTTCTTTTATGCAAGATGTGATGTTTGTATCAAAGCAGCACATGTAAGTGACAAACACAAAGGTGTTTGGCCTCACACACACACAAAAAGTGTGGAGGTGCTCAACAATAGTGTCATGCCATCACTATCTTTTGCTACATACAAAGTGAGTGCATGGTCGCCAGGGGTTTGACCTACAACAATGCCACTCAGTGCTAAATGCTACTTGGCTGAGCCAGATGTTAGTGGGTACAAGTGAGGTGTGCCAGTTGCTGTCCCATGACCAGAGCTCCGAGCCAACAGTGTTACCGCTGTAGTCACTCCCCACTCCTCCGGTTATACCCGCTTCTGAGCTGGTGTATCTTTGTAGGTCATTCACATCACTGGTGGTTCAGTTGCTCTCCCATGATTTATAGTCCCTGGTGCCAAGTGCAACCCCCCCAACTTGTTCTTTCTAAGTGCCACTTAATCCTGCCCCCTCACCAGAAAATTAGTTCCAGGTTACTAGCCCTCCCCCTCCTTGAACTGCTTTTAGTAGTTTACCAGGCTTGAAAGGCACTGTGACTTGTGACTGGAGGTGTACGGCTCAGTGGCTCCAGATGGCCCTCACATTTACACGGTTGCCCCGTCTTTCTCTATACTGTTGCAATGCACTTGGCAACTGATCAGAGTTTAGTACCAGGTCTGCGCCCGACAATCCTTTTCTGGTTCTTTGCATGAAAGCCTCACTTGGTCAAAGAACTTTTAAATATAGGGCTATTATTTTAATTCTTTACCGTTGTTCCTTAGTAAGTCTACATCTGTTAGGAATCTCAAAGTGTTGTTAAAACATTATTTGTTACCTTGTAATTCTTGTAACTGCTTTCAAATGTGTATTTGTTTATGTAATTTGTTCTGCCTGGTTATGACAACGGGCTTTATATGTACTCATGGACTCACCAGGTAACCAAATATCATCTAAGTGGTCATTTCAAAGTAAAAATAAAATAAAAAGTATGCTGGGAAGATTAAGAAGGCTACTCACACATCCACATTTGCAATTACATTAAAAATGATAAAGCTAGGGATTATGTTCTCTTTAAAGCAGCAGCGCAATAATAACTTTTTTTAAAAGCCTGGTTTCTAGCTTCAATAATTAAGACTATTAACATACATGTTAAATCTGCTTTCCTAGGTGATTCCTATTCTGTTTACTGTATTTTTATTGTACCTTTTATCAGTTTTACAATGCCATTTCTTAGCCAAATGAAGCAGCTATCTTTTTTTCTTAGAAAAAAAAGTAAGTTAAAATAGTTATAAAATATCAAGATTCTGGCAGAACCTAACAAATCTGATTAGCAAATGAAACTGGAAGATTGTCTGGAATCTGTTAGTTAAAAAAATGTAGAGTCCAAGTTTTTGCTAGATTTCGTTGCAGTGCTGCTTTAAACGACAACAGCCAAACAACTAGGGTCAACTGGCCCCACTAAGAACTAGTTAAAAGGGAAATATTTTCTGCCTGCAAATATTTTCCCTCACTCAAATTTAGGAATCAGCCCTTACATTTTTGCTTAGTACCAAAAATATATATACATTTTTATAATGTTGAACTGCATGGTTTGCAATGAGAACTGAATAACAGTTGTAACTGGCATAGCACATTCTGATGAGGAGTTTGAGAGAAAGACTGAGGGGCTAGTTATTTAAAACGTCTTTAAAATAACAGTTTTAAGCTTCTGTGTTACATTCCAATACAATACTATTTAAGACATTATTAATTCAACTAACTGCTATGATCTAACCTAAATGCAGATGTTTTTAAAACATAACCTGTATGATTCTAAAATATACAACTTTTGAGAAAATATCTGAAAAAATTGCATTAAATGTGGCTTCAATCACAGATCTTCGTCATCAAAAGTTTCTGTACATCTCAGCATGACAGTTTCATAGTCAACACTAGGGGCAACATCCTGTAAATTATAAACAAAAAGATTAAAACAGAGGAAGTTTGATAAGGTCATTACATCTCTTCTTAACATTATGAAACACTTCAGAAAGAGAGCATTAAAATACAAGGGTGCTAAACGAATTATTCTATGCAACTATTGCACTTACACTTGCAGGGTCACTTCTAAAAATGTTCTTTTTTCTAGGCTGGTCCTGGTGGCGCTGGACGCCAGACTGGTGACCTGGGTTCGGGAACGACCTCAGGTCGTTGGGGGTGCTGAAGCAGGATCGAGCAGCCTAACGGCAGCTTTCTTCTCCTGGGGTGGTTGTTCCCCCACCCCTGTAGTTCCGCTGCCACCAGGTGGAGGTCTGGTGGCAGCGCAGGCGGGAGGGGGTGGCAAGTTGGAAGGGTGCCTTGGAACGTGGCACATGCGTACCTCCACACGTGCGTGTGCCTGGGGAAGGGGGCGGATGAAAATGGGGAAAAACTCTGGATAAAAATCTAATAGAAAAAAAAAAGTTCCTTTTCTATTTATTTATTTATTTTTTTACTCCAGAGTACCTACCTGGTCAAAAAACAATATATATATAATAATGATCATAATCATATTGATTAAAAACAAAACCAACATTAATAGTTGTTTTGTGAAACAAACACCCTCATACTGTGCATAAAATGGCAATCATACTGACATTAGTCTCAATAGACGAAGACCTTTCATAAATTTTCATTCATTTTTGATTCAGAGTTTCTCCACTGCAGTTCCCCTTGCACTTCCGAGTTGTGGGTAGGTAGTGAGGGGGAGAAATGCAGATGTGCACATGTACAAGCTGATGTTTTGCCGAGATGCCAGAATTTCATCAGAGCTATGAGAGTATGACTGCTGTCCTGGCTTATATGTCCCTGACTGAGATACAAAGAGCTAGACAGTGGGCCCAATTTTAAAAGGGTGATGCAGGGCTTGCGTCAACCCTGATGTTTGGCGCAGTTGTGACAGTTTTCACAATTTATGGCACCTTGCGCCAAAGCTTTGGCACAAGCCCCATAAATAGGCACCCCCAATGGTGCAAAGTTAGACCAGGGAGTAGCTGGTCTAACTTGGTGCATTTGATGCAGGCGCCCTTGCAAATTCAGCAATCGTCGCAAGGATTGCCACAAGTCGTCCCTTGCATCCGACTCCCTGGCACAAGTCCCTTATGGCGGTCCACAGCCATTTTAAAATCGGGCCCAGTGTGTCCACTGGTTGATCAGACAATTCAGAAACAAAAACATATACATATGTATACAACATGGGCTCTCAATGCCATAAAGTGCCAAGTGCAAATACAAGGAAACATCCAGCATACACAGTGTTCTCAAACAATGGACATGCAGTCTGGCTCTTTGTATGCTAATGAGGGGCATGCAAGCTGGGACACCGGGCACACGCTCATAGCTCTGATAAGGCTGTGACATCATTATGAAACAGCAGCTCATGTGTTTGGATGTTTCTCTGTGCCTGTCTGCATTCCTCCCTCACCACCTACCCACAGCTTGGGAATGTAAGAGAAATTACAATTGGGAAGTAAGTTTATTAACTTTTACACTGATACTGAGCACCCTGAAATACACAGGCTGAAAACATACACAGTTCCGGAAAGTCAAACTGTTTTTTCTGTTGATTTAAAGGCCACATGTCATAGTATTTGCAAGTTCTTACTCCGGGCAGAACTTTACAATTAAGGCATTGCCATCATACTTGGTCTTATGTTAAAATACTCATACAGTATATGGTTAGTCCCTATTGTGTATGGATTTCCATACAACTTTCTTGTTGTGGTACTGTTCAAAGGTCAGGAAAAGTTGCTGTGATATCATTTTGACATCACAATGATATCACAACTTTTCAGCCTTAACATCAAAGTGTGGCAGGTGATTCACTGAGGATGTGGCTTTCACAAAAATACAAAGTCATGGAAAAATGGCAGTGCTGTTTAGCAAGCAGGTCACCGGGGCTCATTTCAAAAACCATAAATGCCTCTCTTGTTACTTTACGAATAGTGTTTATTTGTTGCAGTCATTTTTTTTTTTTTTTAAACTGTGACCGTGTCTTATAGAGCAACAGAGACATGCCAGGTGCCAAAGCCAGTGGGAGCACATTTATTTTTTGGTCAGTGAGGTGCCGGAACAAGTGGAAGCACTGCAATGTTCAGTAAGAATTTTTTAATTGAGGTAGACCATACACTATATAAAACAGTGTATGGCTGACCATACACAACTAACGTTATGTTTTCATCTTGGGCATGTGATGTCATCATAGATACCTCTCGAGCTTCGCTCTTGAGGTCTCTATGATGTCATCCCATACCCTTGATGGAACCACAGCCTTATTGTACATAATCACCATACACTAAGCTGCATTTTCCGTAAATTTAACAAACAGTATTATTACAAACACAGGAGTATGGCAAGGCTGCATACTGGCACCACCTCTTTTCAGTATCTATATGATCACACTGATATTATAACAAAATGATTTCCACTCGCCTACAGTTTCAGAGACTACCATTGGTCATCTGATTTATGTAGCTGACGTGATACTGATCTCATCTCTCTTGGTCCTGCAGAGAACGACGGATCTTTTTGCCTCTCTCTCTCTCTCTCTCTCTCTCTGAGCATCCAAGAAGCTAATCTTAAACATTGAAAAGACAGAAACTACAGTATAGGTCATTCACCTGTGGCCGTCATTCTATTACTGTTATTCAGTTCACATCTACACTCTGGCAGTTCTGCTAGAGACAGCTGAGTCATCGGAAGTCTTCAAGTTAAGCTCCTCCCACCACCCAATTGGTATATCCTCTGTCTCTGCCCCATGACGTTAGATCTTTTGCATGCTGGAAGCAGGGATCTGGGTGCCACTTATATAGGGAGGCCAGGTGGGTTGTGAACTGAATACCACTCAGAACTACAGTTACAGGTGAGTAACCTTTATTTCTGGTGATGTGGATTTAATTCACAATCCACACTCTGGCAGACTCCACGCCAGTCCTCCGGGAGGAGAGGGCAAGGTGCTCACCCCTATTTGGCAAACAGAGACTTGAGGATCGCGGGTCCAAAAAGCAGCGTCCCAATGGCTCATGATGTCAATGCTGAAATGGGAGATACAGATGTGTGCTTTACTCTGGCTGAAGCCCTGAATATCTTTGTAATGGGAATATCCCTGAATGCAGCCACCAAGGCAGCAGTAGGTCTGGTGAAATACAGACATTTCGGGGTGGGGTGGGGCACTGTCAGACCACCAGGGAATTATTTATTTTACATAAAAATATACAGGCATATCGGGGTGGGGAGGGGGCACCACAAGACAACATTTATTTCATAAACAGGGATCGGGGGGGGGGCACTAGCTACCAAGGATGTGCTTTTTTTTTTTTTAGATATACATTACTGAGGATCAGAGTTGAGGGGGTGCTAGCCACCAGGGGCTGCTATCCGTGGGGCTTATTGCCACAGGGCTACCCCATGGCTTGCGGCACACATGCCAGATGCACCGTCTGTTTGGCGCAGGGCCAGGGTTGCCACAAGCCACGGGACTTTGCCGCAGGGACCCTACTCAATAGTGAATCTTGTGCAGGGTCCCTGGCACACCGGCGGTCGGCGCAAGCTGCCTTCAGCGCAGCTTGCACCAACCTTTGTGAATCAAGTCCATGATGTTTGTACAACCCCTTCCCCCGAACGAAGTCTGTAAAGGTACTATATAGGGGTGTTTGTCTCATGGAGGTGTTGCTGCTGTACAAGTTTTTAAATTATTTCCAGCATGGTGTGTGTGCCGCTTTAATTTTGCTTTTGTATAATTGCAATTATCTTATAATGGCAGCACCTTTGGCAACGGTCAGAGTGTGAGGTTCTTTTGTTTTGAGCAGAACTACATGCCGTGCTCCAGAGATGGTATTATGTGGTTCAGCATGACTATCCTGAATTTACGCTTTCTGAGAAACTGGTTCAGATTCTGAAGACCCAGCACGAGACAACAACTCCTGGTCCGTTTCAGGACCAGGAAATACCTGGACATGAGCAATGGCTCCTTTCTCAAGGAGTTGAGCAACGTCCTCCCTGAGGGTGTATAGCGTGTCCTCTGACACCTTGGCATGTGGGGTCGATAAGGCCGAAGAGCCTCGAAGTCAAGAGGCAACCCTCTGCCCACCACTTCTAGGATCCTGTTCTCTGACATAATTACAGACCAACTAAACCAGAAGTAGTGAAGTTGAGCCCCCACAGGGAGCTGGGGCAGGGACTTGACAAGTGGAAGGTAGATAACCCCCAACCTGTTACTGGGGAAACTTTGGAGGGGTCAACAGTACCTGCTGCTGGAACAGTACCACTACCTCTGCCTCTGCCCTTTTTAAATCCTGACTGGGGAACTTGGTCTTGGGCTGCCAAGCATGTGATGATCCCTCCTGGGTCTGCTGCTGCCTAGGTTGCTGTGACAGAAAGGGCCAAAACTGAAAAGACTTCTGTTTCTGCCCTTTCAGGTCCTTCTGAGAGGAAGTCACAGAATCCAGGGTGGCACTGGACTTCTCTATCCTGGTGAGGTGTCCTTCCACCCCAGGGCCAAAGAGGCTGGTGCCCAAGAAGGGGACATCAGCCAACTTGTGCTGGGTGTCTGCCAGAAAGGTAAATATACACAGCCAGGCCCGGAGATTATCGCAATGGCCACTGTCATGGCACAGGTGCAAGAATCGCCAACGTACAAGACCATCTGAAGCTGGCGTTTTGCCAGCGCTTCACCCTGGTCTCGGACCACTTTCATCGCAAGCTGCTTGTTGGCAAGGATGTATGGGAAGACACTGATCCAGTACTCCCATCAAAAAGTGACCGAAATGGGCCATCATCAGTGCATAGCTTGTCTGATGGAGATCAAGAGAGGACGGAGTGTAGCCCTTCTTTGCCTCGTTGTCAAGTTTTTGGAATCCTGGTCAGGGGGATTTGAGAGCACGTCCCCAGTATTGCTGGCCTTACTAAAGACTGAGTCGGCAACCAGACCCTCGGCCAAGGGGTGGTCCAAAAATCTGGAAAAAGTGCTGGTAGGGACCACATACTTGTGGACCACATGGGAAAAGGAAGCCGGGCAGGAAACTGGGTTGCCAAAGCTCCAGTGCCAGTCCCAGGATGGCCTCGGCCATCAAAAAGGTAACCTTGGGGGATTCGTCCCTATCAAGAATCTCAGTGAAAGAGTATTTAGCCCTTTTCTGGACTGGCTCCAAGGGAACCTCCATAGACTCAGACATGAGCAGGAGAAGAGATGTGAAAGGCACCAGCCCGTGGTCAGTTCTTTAGCAAAATAATGGTCAAATGCAAAAGTCCTCGAGGACTATATGGAGGAGTCATCCAAGGAATCATCGAAAAAAGTCTTCGGCCGTTTGCCACTGTGCACCACTCGAGACTCATCTGAGTGCGCAATCCCCCCCCCCACCTAATGTTTGGTGCTTGGGCCTTCCCCATGGAGCCTTGGTGTCCCCCCACCCAGGCGGGGGACACAGCAGATTCTCTAGCTACATTAACCCCAATGAAACTTTGTCTGGAAGCCATCGCTACAGAACAGGCAGGGAGAGATCAGGGACAGTGCCAGGCACTCCGTCAACTATGCATGCAGGGACCATTTGCGCCGATGGGCCAGCAGCCAAGTGCGTGACTGCCACAGACAATCGGCCTGGCAAGTCGGTAGCTGGACAGAAGTCCTTAGAAGGGGCTCTCTGCAACGGCTGTTGTGAAGGTAGTTCTACCTGAATCGGTGGCGAAACTCATGACAAGGATAGCTGTCTTGGCAGGATGACTGGGTGACTGCAGGGGTTGGGGTAGAGCCCTACACCCTGCCCAGCCAAGGCCCACTGCTGCCAAAGGAGCTCTTCATAGCGCAGCGACATACGCCAACGGAGCCTCTCTTTGTCCGAACACGAGAAGGAAGAAGAGCACCGATGGCGACGCCTCCCAGTCCAAGTGAGAGTGAGTGTGAGAGGAATCCCTTGACCTGGACCTCGAACATCGACATGGCTGACGACGACGAGAAGATACATCCAGAGGGGCAGTGTATACTACCTGCATGGGGTTCAGTTGTTCGAACCTGCAGGAAGGCAACTCCTGAGAGGAGACAGTTGGGTTTGCCAACTGCTCCTCGCCCTCTTAGGTGAGGCTCGACAGGAGCTGGGCCCTGGAGATCAAATCTTCAATCCCCCTCCAACAACAGGGTTGAGAAGAATCTTGGCTGTCTGTTCGACTTTTGTCAAGGCTGACAAGCCTGACAGGGTCACTGTGGAGTTAGCGGCCTGTCCCTTAACCAAGGCGGACTCGACTGAAGCCGAGCGCTCCACAGCTGTTGAGTGGTTGGGGGAGTAGAGGGAAGGGTGCGCCATTTCCCATTCCCACAACCGATGGCAGTCTTCTCAGACTTTTTCGACTTACTGTGTCAGGCAGGGCTCTCCTCGAAGGTCTGGAGGGTCCTGCATATTTTGTGGAAATTACCCGCAGAGGGCATACCAGCACTGGCACCTAACGACAACAGCACACAGACCAACAAGGTGTCCGACGCAGCCTTGCCTGTCGCCTCTTCCATAGCTGCCAGCTGGGCTATGAACCCTGTAGCCGCGGTGATCAACTTGTGAGCTTCCTTCTATTTCACTGATTGATCTTGTTTGGCTGGCTAGTTGAGGAGAAGACGAGTGTAGCAGTCTTCAAGGGAAGTAGAAGGCATTGCCTGACATGTGGCAGGCAGCTACATCGTGTCGTTCACCCAGACAAAAAATGCACAACATGTGCGGATCCATCTGTTACATTTTTTGATTGCATTGTACGGAGCGCTTGAAGCCAGGAGCTGGCTTAGAATCCCTGTGTTTCATGTATACGTCGACAGACAAGAACGGGAACCGAAGAAAGATATCCCAAGGAGAAGTTTGAAATAAGTTTGCCAAATGGCATACTAAGAGTTTTCAGGCCTACACCACACGCAGAGCTGCAAAGGAGGAGATCCGACTCTTCCAGTAAAAAGGAAAATCTGACGTCACAGGGTGGAACCATCAGATATGCCACCTGGATGGTGGGAGGAGCTTTTCTTAAAAGATGGCCCAGCAAGCTGGCCCCAAGATGCAGCAGTAGGGCTTCTACTTGCGATGCCGACGTCCTGGGAGGGAGGGCTGAGCATCTTGGTGACGGCTCTCCTTCTCGGGAAGGGGGGGGGGAGATAGCTGTCCGGTGTACCACTGATCTCTGTGGAAGCCGGGGATCGGCCACAACTGGCACCGGTTTAAAGGGGAGGCATGTCGGATGTTGTGCTTTGTGTGCTCTTCACTGCATGCCACACCTCCCGGAGGTCAACATGCAAAACCGCTGACAAGTACCGCCCATGATGCCCGCCTCCGCCCACTGCGACTCCTGTCCCCAACCAATTTTTCAAGTGAGTGGGTTTTGCTCTGCAACACTTCCAGGGGTGGGAGTGGTGTAAGCTCTAGGGAGCCCTACTCTGACGTGAGCCCGGGGTGGGGAGTGTCTCGGAGGCCCTACCTTGAGGGACAAGCCAGGGTGGATCGAAGGTCTGCAGCTGTCCTGGTGGATGGGCGGGTCCGGGGAGGTTAGGTCTGAAGCCTTTGGGGGCTGCTGGCACAAAGGAAAAAAAATGTCTGGGCTCTTAAAGGGAGACTGTCAGAAGTGTGGATAAGTGATCATATCCACGTCCCTAGAAACTATTTTATGGTCATGCTTCTAATCATCACAGCTACAGATGTGTAAAAAGTAACAGTGTCATGCTTCTCAAAATTTGGTCTGAATAAGACACCACGATTACTGTCAGGCAGACTAACAAAAGGATTTACTACACAGAAATAACAGAAATCCTTCAAGCACTGTAGTATAGCAAATTTTACCTGGGAGATTTGTGCACCACAGAATCGGGCTTTAATAAAACTTATTATCTGCTTGTAAAGTCTGCAGGTCCCCTCTGGATTTTCAGAAACAAGACTTGAAAACATAAGACTGGTAAGAGAAAAAAAAAAAAGCAGACATGGTACTCAATGCTGCTTGACAACACACTTTAAAATAACTTGCTCTAGATACGTCATAACACCGTTTCTACTTAACAGATGAATGTAAACATTTGTCCACAAACACTTTGCTAGCTCCGATGTCTCTGCAAAACATCGTCAATACCTCAAAAAAATAAATGCATGGTTGAAAACCACATGGACAAGACAGCGTGCGCAGTTTGGAGTTCACTGATTTATATTACCATGGTTTTTGATTGCATGCTTTTGGGGTGTCCACGCAGTACGCCTTTTGACCATGTGGTTTTCGACCGCGCATTTATACAGTGGACTCTGCCTGCATAAAGACACTGCAGTTACATAAGAACTTACTGTAACAGTAGATCTGTGAGAGAAGTTCCTGCAGTAGGTCTTCACATATAGGACTGCACCCCCTGGCGTCAGGTTCCAACGGCAAACTTGTAGACAGCAATCATCAGCGGGGACCGCCCCCGATGTCAGGTGACGAGACGTCAGCCAGATTATAAAAGGGGCGGTCCCGCGCCCACCCTCCAGTTCTTTTCCACCGGAGACCTATAGAAGGGTAAGAAGAAAATAGGAGTAAAGACTCCTAGGACCCTGCTTCCTCTCTAGACCCAAGGACTAGGCAGGATGAAAAATAAAGGAAAACATTCCAGGAGCTGGGGGAAGGTGGGTGGGAAACTAGACCTACTGCAGAAACCTCTCTCGAAGAGCTACTGTTACGGTAAGTTCTTACGTAACTGCTATATCTTACTTCGAGAGGGTTCCTGCAATAGGTCTTCACTTATAGGACTGAATACCAAGCAATCCCCTAAGCAAATAACACGGAGGTGCATCCGGGAGGAGGAGGAGTCGTCACAGGAAATCATGACAGAAGGCCTTGTAAAACTGCAAGACCAAAGCCAGTTCTGCGCCTAGAGGCAATGTCCAGACTGCAATGCTTAGTGAAGGTGTGAACAGATGGCCACGTGGCTGCTGCACAGATTTCTGCAGTAGACACATTCCTGAAAAAGGCAGTAGAAGCTGCAACACTCCTAGAGGAGTGACCTTTAACTGCCCCCGGAAGGGACTTCCCACATTTCTTGTAAGTGAAATGGATGCAGTTGGCTAACCATCTAGAAATGGTCTGTTTGGAAATAGCCTTGCCCTGGCACTGGGGGGCAAAGGCTACAAAGAGTTGGTTGGAGTTACAAACCTCTTTAGTCCAGTTTGTGTAGTACCTCAGAATCCGGTGCACATCCAAAGTGTGCAGCATGTATTCCCCTCTGTTGGAATGCTGTGGATAGTATACTGGCAATTCCATGATTCAGAGTGGTTTCTGAGACCACTTTGGGAAGAAATGAAGGGTTAGTCCGAAGGACTACTCTATCCTTTTGAAAAATTAAATAGAGTTCCTTACAGATAAAAGCCTGAAGCTCAGAGACCCTTCTAGCGGAAGTGACTGCAACTAAAAATAAAGTCTTCCAGGAAAGGAAGTGTAAGTCGCAAGTGGAAGCTGGTTCAAATGGAGGTAAGGTCAGCTTCTCGAGCATGAAATTTAGGTCCCAGCAGGGACAGGGATTCCGGATCGGAGGTTTCAAGTGAAGGATGCCTTTCAGAAAAGTTTTGGAAACCTCCAGCTGAGCCAAGATTTTGCCCTCCACCGGGAGGTGGTAGGCCGACACTGCAGAGAGATGGACCTTAATGGAGGAGTAGCTAAGGCCCGTCTCACATAAGTGTGCGAGGTACTCTAATACCTGGGCCGCCGAGCACGAAAAGGGATCCCAGCGCCTTGCTAGGACCCAGATCGAAAATCTTTTTCACTTCATGGCGTAAGTGGATCTAGTAGAGGGTTTTCTGGCTTCTACTAAGATATGTGCCACCTGCGAGGAGACACCGTAGTGGGAAACCTCTATGTCCACAGGTGCCACGCATGAAGGTGGAGAGACTGAAGGATCAGGTGTACCAAGGTTCCCTGCTCCTGAGTGAGAAGGTCGTGTGAAAAAGGCAAGGGGACCGGAGGTTCCAATGCCAGTGGTTGTAAAAGAGGATACCAAATCTGGCGTGGCCAGAGAGGAGCAATGAGGATCACATGCGCTCCTTCCTGTTGAAGTTTCAACAGAACCTTCTGAACAAGCGGAAAGGGAGGGAAGGCGTAGAGAAACCTCCCTGTCCAGGAGAAAGACAGTGAGTCTCGCCAAAAAGCACCATGCCTGGGAATGAGCGAGCAGAAGCTGGGTAGTTTTGCACTGAATGGGGAGGCGAACAGATCTATCTCTGGTCGACCCCATTGAAGAAAGAGTTCTTCGACCACCTCTGACTTTAGTTCCCACTCGTGAGTCCTGGCTACTGATCGACTGAGACTGTCCATCAGGACATTGCTTATGCCTGGGACATGGACTGCTGTCAAGAAAAGGCTGCGCTGAATCGCCCAGTACCAGACCCTCATTGCTTCTCTGTAGAGAGGGTACGAGTGAGTTCCTCCCTGTTTGTTGATGCACCATACTGTGGACATGTTGTCCGTCTGGATTAGAAGAGATCCCGGCACCAGGAGAGACTGGAACACCTGGAGGGCGTAAAGAACCGCGCCGGTTTCCAGAACATTGATGTGGAGCATAAGCTCCTGGTCGGACCAAGACCCCTGTGTCTTGTGAACCCCCAGATGGGCTCCCCAGCGCAAGTATGAGGTGTCCATGGTGAGGATTTAGGTTGGGACAGGGGAATGGAAAGGTGTTCCCCTTGAAAGGTTGGAGAGATCCTGCCACCAGTGAAGATCTCTCTGAAGGCTGTTGGAGATCATGACCTTTTGGCTCATGTCGTCCATCCTCAGATCCCAGTGGACTTGGAGAGACCACTGGGTGACTCTCATGTGAAGTCTGGCCAGGGGCACTGTGGAAATGGCTGCTGCCATCAGTCCTAAGAGGCAGAGCACGGCATGTGCTGGGATCCACCGAGCCTGGGCCACGAGAGTGGCTTGAGCAACAAGAGTCTCGGCTCGATCAGATGGCAGAAAAACCTTGCTGTGAACTGTATCTAGTACTGCTCCAATGAACTGGTGCTGTTGTGATGGTACCCAGAAAGGAGAACAAGCTCAGAGCGAGAGAGAGAGCCTCTTTCAGGCTGGTAGGAGAGGGTGCTGCGAGGAGCCAGTCATCCAGGTATGGGAAAACATAAATGCCCTGGCAGCATTGGAATGCCGCCGCCACCATCGCTAGGCACTTCGTGAACACCAGAGGGGCCGAAGAAAGGCCAAAGGGGAGCGCTTGGAACTGCAAGTGGTTCTCCATAAAAACAAAATGGAGAAAGCGGCGGTGGGCCGGGAGGATGGGGATGTGCAGATAGGCATCCTGCATATCCAGGGAGCACAGCCAAGAGTTTGGATGGAGCAGGGGGAGGAGCCCCTGAAGAGTCAACATGCCAAACTTCTTGTACTCGACAAAGAGGTTTAGTGGGCTGAGTTCCTGGATCGGTCTTAGATCACCTGTTTTCTTTGGGACTAAGAAGAACTGGGAGTAAAATCTCCTTCCTATTTGGTTTGGATTGACGGGTTCTATGGCCTTCTTTAGCAGAAGGGACTGGATCTCTTGAGAGACAATGGGGACCTGATCCCTGGGATAGAAAGACCATCCCAGCGGAAGAGGGGCTGGGATCTCAGAGAAGTCTATCGAGTGATCCCACTGGATAAGCTGAAGCACTCAAGATTCTGCGGTGACGAACCTCCATCCTTCCAGGTGGAGGCCTAACCTCCCTCCGACCGGTTCCTCCTGACTTAATGGAGGGAGCGGAAGGAGGGAAAAGGAGTCAAGACGCCGAGGGGAGCTCTTGCCCCAGAGGCCGGCTTGGGGAACTTGACCTGGGGGGTTTGTGCTCTTGAACCAGTGGTGCGTCTTTTTCCCCTGACGCTTACCCTAGTTCCTATTCCACCTTCTCTGCGGCAAAACGGCTGCTTTTTCTGTCCCATCCAGTACATAGAACGTACATCCCTTAAGGAGCATCCGCTCTCCTGCAGCCCTGTGATAATGTCTTTGGCATCGACGCCAAAGAGGATGGAACCCCTAAAAGGGTTGTCCAAAAGGGAAGACTGTATGTCTTGTGCCAGACCTGCTATCCGTAGCCAGGAAAGGCGGCAGAGACAGATCCCCGTGGCTGCCACTCTAGCCACTGAGTCATACGTTGCTCGCAATGCATGACGGCAAGAGGACTTTCCCATCCTGACCTTGTCCAGAAGCTTTTTCCTGAGGGATTCATCCTGAACTTACAGGGGTTCCCTTTCCAGGTCTGAAAGAGACACCTTCTGGAAAGCAACCATGTGCGAGACATAGTTGAGGGACCGAATGGCGCAAGAGGAAGAAGAGTAAATCTTCCAGCCAAACTGGTCCAACTGATGAGAGTCCTTGTCCAGAGGCGAGGAGCTCAGGTGTTTTGGTTGAGCTGACCGGTCGTGAGTGGCCGTGATCACCATAGAGTCAGCCTTTGGATGGGTGGTGAGATGCTGAATCCCTTCTGGGGAATAATAAGTACGGTCCACCTTTTGGGAAACTGCTGGGATGGAGGACGGCTGTTGCCATACCACGGTCACCAGATCCTCATGAGGGCCCATCCATGGAGGGATTGGGATGGGATCAGAAGTAGTTAAGTCGAGGTGCTCCGCCAGTCTCTTGCGTTGTGGATCCACCTCTTTCGAAAGCCAGCCTCCTGCTGCCTGGATTGTGCGTAAGAGGTCTCCGAAAGAAGGGTTCTCTGGAGAAGATTTTGGGGACTCCTTAGGAAGGACCTCAATGGGAGATCTGGGATCCGAAGGCTCAGAATCAGACTCTGTGTCGGAGGGCTCAGAACCACTGGGGATGGAAGGATCCACCCCAGCAGATCCCACTATTAGAGCACCCAATGCTCTTCCGGAGGGAGGCGGTGAAGGGGGGGGGGGCCCTGGGTAGGGGGCTATCCCCCACAGACTGCCTGATCTCCGTGAGGAGCTGGGTTCTGGCATCCTGCCACCATTGGGGGGCCGACTCACGGTCAGGCACCGGTGGTGGCGGAGGAGGAGGAGGCTGAAAACCCGGGTAGCCTGGGTACTGAGGGTATTGCCATGAGGGGTAGTGAAAGCCGGGCAATGCTTGAGTATAATAGGTGTACCCAGGGTATCCTGGCATCGGGTATCCCGGCATCGGGTACTGCGGAGCTGCCGGTGGGCTGCCCAGTGGCGGGACAAAGGGTTCAGGACCAGGGAACCCGCCTGAAGGATCTGGTCCTACCGGGGGAGGTGCCAGAGCGCCATTAGGTGGTGTGGGATCCGGGAGGGCCCCTGAAGATCCCGAGGGAGAAGGCTCCATGGATGGATCCCCAGCCGACAATGGACTCTTGTCCGGGGGCGTCGATAGACCTGGTGAGGGGGGAAGTTCCGGAAGGGACCCCAACAAAAGGTCTAGTTGCGATCCTGCTGGAATAGGAATCTCAGGATCGGGTGGCGAGTCCCTGGGGTGAAGAACCCGGTGGGACGCGAGTCATTCTGCCGCTCACTCTGTCCAATGTCAGGGGCCAAGCTGTAACCTGATGGGACAGTGGAAGTGTCCGGGTGGGCGATGGAGGAGCCGTTGTCCGACTGATCGGACCGCACCGGGCTAGTGGAGGTCGGGAGACTGCCGCTAGACTGACCGGCTGGAGCCGTGCGCCCTTCAATGAGGTCGAGGGGTGGCTTATTGGCTAAGCAGATAGGCGACTTGACGGAAACCTCCAGAGAGGCTACCCCTGGCTGCCCACTCACCTCGGCAGGAGGGGGAGAAGGTGCCCGGCCCAAAGAGGCGGATGGAGTACCAGAAGGAGTACTCACGGTTTTGGGAGGCCTCCCACGTGGCGATGGACTCCTGTCCCGGTGCTTCACCTTACTACTCTTCTTTCTTGGGGCCGGTGATGATGACCTTTCCCTCAATTCCTGGAGCTCCTTTTCCATCGATGCCAGTCGTCGGGTCAGGAGGTGGGCCTCGAGGGTCCGCATGTGCCTGGTCCAAGTTGCCTGGTTGAAGGCCTGGCTGATGGGGCGGTGTTGCTCTTGGAACCTTAAGCACAAGAGGCAGCGGGAATAGTCGTCCCCGTGCGAGATTTGGGCTCCGCACTTACAGCACTTCTTCTTAGGTCTAGAAGACATCAATCATCAAAAATGTTTTGAAAAAAGTGTTTTTGAGGTGAAGAAAACTTTGACTAATGTGGGCATTTGATCACTGTTCTACTCGTGGCCGAACGTACTGAGGTGACGTGGAAAGAACTGGAGGATGCCGGACCGCCCCTTTTATAGTCGGTCTGATATCTCGTCACCTGACGTTGGGGGCGGTCCCTGCTGATGATTGCTATTTACAAGTTTGCCGCTGGAACCTGACGCCAGGGGGTGCAGTTCTATACGTGAACACCTACTGCAGGAACCCTCTCGAAGTAAGATCACTTTATTTCCATGTACTTTCCTACGCCATGGATCTAGATGGTCAACTTAAGAACCTGGGTTTGATCAGTTCGTATTTGCTCGAACCAGAGTTATGTTGCTCACCACTCAACTAAGACTCAGAAGAACTGCAATCATTCTTCTGAGACCAGTGCTGATGTTTGTCAGGTGAACCTGCAGAACTCCCCCTCCTCCCATATATCCAGAACCAAAGTATCATGGGTCAGAACCATGGAAAGAAGATTTGTATCTTCCTTTAAAGATGGGTAGCTGGCAGCCAGGCTGGATTTACCTAGGCTTGGCCTCACAGGTAGACACAGCTTTTTCTGTGCATGCCTTAACACTTACCAATATTATGCAATTCAAGTCCATCTATTTAGTGCATTTTTTCTAGATAGGTTTTAGTTCTCAGCCGGCTGCAGTCATTCTCAGAGATATACCCAGTTCAGGATTTCACCATCATTTGGACAGCTGTGGTTTTTGCCCCAGTTCTTCTCTCTCTCTCTTGCCTTCCTCCACTCCATGACATAGGTCAGCCGTCCTAAGGCCTTGGACAATGTAGTGCATTCTGGGTGCATGTAGCACCCTTTGCACTGGAGAAAATTCCCCAAGCCGCTGCAAGGGGCCACTGTGTCACTGGACATCTTCTGTCCTCAACCTGAGCTGGCTTACGTTGTCAACAGCAGCACTCCCCAGCCCTGGCTGCCATGATCCAGGATCCCTGAATCCGCTCCCAAACCCATGCGGAGATATACATCTAATTTATAAGGGGTTCCTGGCAAAATGGCAACAGAGAATTCCAGGATGTTAACTGTTCAGGTATCCATACAAGCAGTGCAATAAAACAAGTTCAAATTTAAACACAGTGGTTACAACCAAAATGGGAGGTACTGCCTCACATGTGCAATGGCACTCCTTCGGCAGACTGAATATCCCTTTTCTCTAAAGATGACAGCCAGTACTGGATCTCAAAAGGTAACTACAAGCTGTTTAAATCGGATAAGGAATTGATTTTCCTCTAGCAGGGGATCTGGATAGACCCAGGCAATCAAGACTTTATGGCATCAGACATAGGCGTTAGTTTCTTGCAGACACGGCAGTGTTCGAAAAACAATAAAGGGTGTGAAAGACTCCTCTTCAGAGATTCAGTGGAGGATAGACCAAAGAAAACCAAGAAAGAGAAATGTAATTAAAATAAAAGGAACTGCCTGAAGCTTGCGTGTGTGGAGAGGGATTTACAGTGTCCTTCTCTTATTGCATTTTTCCCTTATGGATGCCCCAAGCCCCAGTAATTTGTCCCCCATGGCTATCCCCTTCCTCCGGTCAGAAAGGCAGGAGAGCAGATGCCTTCACATCATTCAACAATAACACTATGTGATAGTCCAGCAAGGGTTGCACAAATGCACATTCCTTCAGGGAGCGAGCACTTCACCTCTACAACCTGCCCAGCTCTAGCCAGCTCCAGTGTGGGATTCTGGGGCTCACACTTAAACCTCGGTCTTTCAGGGGGCAACAGAACGAATTTCCGCTACCACCGTGTAACTGAGCCACCCTGACAGTGTCTCAAGCATAAAATCAAAGTCTGCATTTAAGTCTTCCAGTCAATGTCTAGTTTAAAAAAATGCCCTGAAGCTCAGAGATGGTAAATACAATGATACTGCTAGAAAGCACTTCTCTCAGTGAGTGGTGAACCTATGAAAGAGCCTACCAGCTGAGGCAATGGACATGAAGACAGCACAAGCCTTGTAAATCAGGTAAAAATAACTGCTTACTAAGGGAATACCACAGTACCCTGGGTAGTAGGGCGGACAGGGAATCACACTGTACCCTGGGTAGCAGAGTAGACGGGGAATAGTACAGTTATACAAGAACTTACCGTAACAGTAGATCTTCGAGACGATCTCTTGCATCAGACCATCACCAAAAGGACTTAGCTGCCAGGAGCTGCCCACCTCTGACATCAGTGGCCGACGTCAGCATATCTTATATAAGGCGGTCGGCCACCATACCCTCCTCAGTTCTCCTGCCAGAGATCATAAACAGGATCTCAGAAGACGGGAACTGAGGAAGACGTGAGGTAACCCTGTAGCAGAGTAAAAGCAGAAGGCTCGCCCCAATGGAAGGGGAGAGAGATGCAGGGAAAAAAAAGGGGGGAAAGAAGGAGGGAAAGCAGGGCCTGTTACAAGAGATCCTCTCGAAGATATAGCAGTTAAATAAGAACTTACTGTAACAGCAGATCTTCAAGACAGGTTCCTGCAGTAGGTCTTAACATATAGGACTACGCTCCCTGGTGTCAGGTTCCAATGGCAAACTTGTAGCTATCAATTATCAGCGGGGACCGCCCTTGGCGTCACGTGATGCGGTGTCAGCCAGACTACAAAAAGGGGCGGTGCTGCGCCGGCCCTCCAGTTCTCTTCCACCGGAGACCTAAAGAAAGGTGAGTAGAAATGAAGGAGTAACAACTCCTGGGATCTTATGCCCTATCTAGACCTGTGGGCTAGGCAGGAAGGAAAGGAAAGATTTCCAGGAGCTAGGGGAAGATGGGTGGAAAACTAGACCTACTGCAGGAACCTCTCTCGAAGATCTACTGTTACGGTAAGTTCTTATGTGACTGCTATATCTTACTTCGAGAGGGTTTTCTGCAGTACATCTTCACATATAAGATTGAATACAAAGCAGTCTAAAGAGAAGGAGTCAGAGACAAGGTTCCGGGAGGAGGAAAATGTCCGCCAACTGAGCTCTGCATTAGGATAGAAGACCTTGCAAAACAGCAAGGCCGAAACCAGTTCTATGCCTAGAGGCAATGTCCAGACTGTAGTGTGTGGTGAAGGTATGGACAGAAGACCAAGTGGCCACTGCACAAATCTCTGCAGTCGATACATTCCTGAAAAAAGCGGTTGAAGTGGCCACACTTCTGGTGGAGAGGCCTTTAACGCCCCCGGAAGGGTCTTTCCATGTTTCTGGTAAGTATATTGAATACAGTTAGCCAGCCACCTAGAGATAGTCTGCTTTGAGATGACCTTACCCTGGCACTTGGGGGGCAAAGGCCACAAAAAGTTGGGTCGCTTTATGAACCTCCTTAGTCCGGGAGGTATAATACCTTAGGATCCGGTGCACATCCAAGGTATAGAACAGATATTCCCCTCTGTTGGAATGCTATGGATAGTAGACCGGCAGTTTGACAATCTGGTTGAGAGTTGTCTCCGAAACCACTTTGGGAAGAAAAAAGGAAGGATTAGTCCTAAGGACCACCCGGTCCTTGTGAAAAATCAAATAAGGCTCTCTGTACACAAAGGCCTGAAGCTCTGAAACTCATCGAGCTGAAGTAACCACAACTAAAAATAAAGTCTTCCAGGACAAGAAGTGCATATCGCAGGACGCTGCTGGTTTAAAAGGGGGTAACGTAAGTTTCTCCAACATAAAATTGAGATCCCAGGGAGGACAGGGGTGCCGGACTGGAGGTTTAATATGAAGGATGCCCTTCAAGAAGGTTTTTGAAACCTCTAGCTGTGCTAGGGTTTTGCCCTTCACCGGGAGGTGGCAGGCCGACACCGCAGAAAGATGGACCTTAATGGAGGAGTAACGAAGGCCCAACCCGGAAAGATAGACAAGGTACTCTAACACCTGGGAGGCCGAGCAAGAAAAGGGGTCCAAGCGTTTAGCTGTGGCCCAGATAGAAAATATCTTCCACTTCATGGCAAAGTAGATCTGGTAGAAGGTTTTCTCGCTTCTACTAGGACCCGAGCGACCTGGGAAGAAACTCCATAGTGGGAAACTGCTATGTCCACAGGTGCCACGCATGGAGGTGGAGAGACTGAAGACTTGGATGTACCAGGGTGCCCTGCTCCTGAGACAGAAGGTCATGAGATATTGGCAGAAGGACCGGTGGTTCTAGAGCCAGCTGTTGTAGCAGCGAGAACCAAATTTGCTGAGGCCACAGAGAGCCGATCAGGATTAAATGGGCCCCTTCTGCTTGAAGTTTCAACAGAACCTTCTGAATAAGAGGAAAGGGAGGAAACGCTTATAGAAACCTCCCTGTCCAAGAGAGAGAGAGAGTGCGTCTCATCAAAAAGCACCATGCCCGGGAACGAGCGAGCAAAAGCTGGGTAATTTTGCATTGAATGGGGAGGCGAACAGATCTAGATCTGGCTGGCCCCATCGAAGAAACAGGTCTTCGACTACATCCTGCTTTAATTCCCACTAGTTAGTCCTGGCTACTGATCAGCTGAGACTGTCCGCCAGAACGTTGTGCACACCTGGGACATGGACTGCTGTCAGAAACAGACCGTGCTGAATCGCCCAGTACAATACTCTCATTGCTTCCCTGCAAAGAGGGTGTGACCAGGTTCCTCTGTTTGTTGAGATACCAGAGAGCCACCATGATGTCTGTCTGGATTAGGGGTGTTCCCGGGGAGAAGTAACGACTGGAAGGCCTGGAGAGCATAGAGTACTGCTCTGGTCTCCAGGACATTGATATGGAGCTGCTGCTACGGGGGGTCCATGAACCTTGGGTTTTGTTCGATGGACTCCCAACCCATATCGGAGGAATCCGATGTGAGGGTCTGGGTAGGGGCCCGAGAGTGGAAAGGAGCTCCCACTAACAGATTGGTGAGATCCTGCCACCGAAGAAGATCCTTCTGCAGGCTGTTGGAGATCACGACCAATTGGTTCATGTCGTCCAACCATTGGGCCCACTGGACCCGAAGAGACCACTGGGTGACCCTCATGTGCAGCCTGGCCATAGGGACAGTAGGAATGGCTGCTACCATGAGTCCCAAGAGATGGAGCACCGTGTGTGCCGGGGTCCATCGAGCCTTGGCCACCAGAGTGGCCTGGGAAGCTGAAGTCTCGGCCCGATCCAATGGCAAAAAGGCCTGGCTCTGGACTGTGTCCAGTACCGCCTCAATAAATTGGAGGCGCTGAGAGGGTACTAGCTGGGATTTGGGGAGGTTGACTGAGATGCCCAGCTTGACAAACAAATCCAGAGTGAAAGCAAAAGACTCCTTCAGACTGTCCGTGGAGGGGGATGAAAAGAGCCAGTCATCTAGGTACGGGAACACGTATATGCCTGTGTGGTGGAGAAACGCCGCTACTACCGCTAGGCGCCGAGGACAGGCCAAAAGGAAATGCCTTGAATTGGAAATGGTTCTCCTGAAAGGAGAACTGGAGGAAGAGGTGGTGGTCTGGGAGGATGGGGATATGTAGGTAAGCATCCAGCATATCCAGGGAGTACAGCCATGTGTTTGACTGAAGCAGGGGTAAAAGTCCCTGAAGGGTCAGCATGTAGAATCTCTTGTATTTCACGAAGAGGTTAAGAGTGCTGAGATCCAGAATAGGTCACAGGTCCCCGTCCTCTTTGGTACCAAGAAGAAATGGGAGTAGAATCTCCTTTCTAGTTGGTCTGGAGAGACGGGTTCTATGGCTGCTTTTTGCAGCAAGGCCTGGATTTTCTGGAGGACGATGGGGATCTGACCAGGCGGGTAAAAGGACCTTGTGTGGAGGCAGAATCTCCAGGAACTCAATAGAGTGACCTTGTTGTAAGAGCTAAAGAGCCCATACGTCTGTGGTGACGGACTTCTACCCTTCCAAGTGGAGGCCGAACCTCCCTCCTACTGGTTCCTCCGAGGGGAATGGAGGTAACGGAAGGAGGGGGAGTGAGTCAGGACGCGGAGGGGAGGGGAGCTTTGGCCCCTGAGGCTGGTTTGGCGAACTTTGCCTGAGGGGTTTGAGCTCCAGAGCCAGTGGCACATCTTTTGCCTTGACGCTTATTCTGTGTCTTATTCCATCGTCTCTGGCGACGAAATGGCAGCTTCTTTTGACCTGTCCAATACATCGAGCGTATGTCTCGAAGAGACCATCCACTCTCCTGCAGTCTTGTTATAATATCCTTCGCGTCGCCGACAAAGAGGACGGAACCCCTGAAGGGTGTGACCAAAAAGGAGGACTCGATGTCTTGTGCCAGACCTGCAATATGAAGCCATGACAGGAGACAAAGGCGTATCCCCGTGGCCGCAGCCCAAGCTACCAAGTCCAGGAGAGTATGACAGTAAGAGGTCTTGTTCATATGGACTTTGTCCAACAACTTGGCCCTGAGGTTGTCGTCAGGGATAGCCTGAAGGTCCCTTTCCAGCTCAGCAAGGGATGCTTTCTGGAAGGCCACAATATGGGGACACAAAATTTAGTGACCGTATGGCACAAGAAGTAGATGAGTAGATCTTTCTACCAAATTGGTCCAGTTGCTGTGAGTTCCTGTTTGGTGGAGACAAACGCAGGTGCTTGGTTTGAGTCGACCGGTCATGCGCGGCTGTGATGACCATGGAGTCAGCTTTCGGGTGCGACATCAAATGAGAAATCCCTTCTGGGGTGGAAGTAAGTTCTATCGGCTTTTCTGGAAACAGTTGGGATGGAGGAGGGCTGTTGCCAAATGGTAGTGACCAGGTCCTCATGAGGGCCCATCCAAGGGGGGATGGGCAGAGGATCTGTAGTCACTAGATCAAGGTGCTCAGCCAATCTTTTGCACTTAGGATCTATCTCCTTACAAGGCCAGCCTCCCACTGCTTAGATAGTTCTCAACAAATCCCCGAATGAAGGGTCCTCTGGAGGGGATTTAGAAGATGCTTTCAGAGGAAATTCGACCGGAGATAGAGGGTCAGAATGGTCGATGTCCAAATCTATGTCTGAATTAGAGGGCTCAGAGCCACTTGGAAGAGAAGGGTCCCGCCCACGCTTCCCGCAGGAAGTGAACCCTCAGCTCAGCCCAGAGGGACTGGGGGGGGGTCTCTGGGTAGAGGAATAGCCCCCCAACGGTTGGGACTGTCTGATTTCAGTGATGAGCTGGGTCCTGGCATCCTGCCATCATGCTGGAATCGACTCTCAATCAGGCAGCGGTGGTGGAGGAGGAGGAGGAGGCTGATACCCTAGATACCCCTGGTAAGTTGGGTGGTGCCAATAAGGGTATTGATACTTGGGCAGCCCCAGCAGATAGCCTTAAGGTGGATATCCGGGTGTAGGCAACCCCTGCGTCAGCTATCCAGGTGTCGGACACCCCGGCATAGGGTAACCCGGCGCCGGTGGCACACTGCCTGGCGATGGATACAAAGGATCTGTCGGAGGGCCGGCCGGTGGCGGAATGCGGGAGTCAGGCCCCGGAAAACTGCCCAAGGGTCCTACAGGACCAGCCAGTGGGGGTGCCGCAGGTCCACTGGGAAGTGGCAGGGGATCAGGAGTGGCACCTGAGGGTCCCAAAGGAGGGGTCTCCATGCCTAACAGATCCTGGTCCGGTGACGGGCCTCGTGGAGGAGGGAGGTCCGGGGTCAGAGTGAAGCCTGGCGAAGGGGAGAGTTCTGGGAAAGACCTCAGCGACAGGTTGGGTAATGATCCCGAAGGCAGAGACAAGTCGGGACCGGGTGGCGAATCCCTTGGAGAAGAAATCAGCAGGGATGAAGGATCACCAGCGAGCACACTCATGCCATTGTCGGGGGCCTCAGGGGAGCCAGACGGAAAAGTAGGAACGACTGTGTGGTCGACGGGTAGTCCATCGTCCGACTCATCAGTCTCAACTGGGCTGTTTGTGGCGGAGGAACTGTGGACAGGCCGATTGGCCTGTGCCGGGCACCTGGCGGCAGGGTGACTTAGTGGCAGTACTATGCGAAGGAGAAGAAACAGAGACCTCAAGAGAGGCTACCCCCGTCTGCCCGCTCACCTCGGCAGGAGGGGGAGAAGGCACCCAGCCCTCAGAAGCAAAAGGAGGGCTCGGAGGAGTGGTACTCACGGTCTTGGAGGTGGAAGGCCTTCCTCGTGGTGACGGGCTCCTCCCCCAGCGCTCCTCTTTGTCCTTCTTCTTCTTTCTTGGTGTCGGCAATGACGACCTCTCCCTAAGCTCCTGGAGCACCTTTTCCATAGAAGCTAGCTGACGGGTGAGAAGTTGGGCCTCAAGGGTCCGCTTGCGTCGGGTCCGGGTGGTCTAGTTGAATCCCTGGCAGATGGCACACTCGGCCGAGTTGTGCTTAGGCCCCAGGCAAAGGAGGCAACGGGAGTGGTCGTCCCCGTGTAGGATTTGAGCATCTCACTTGGTGCACTTCTTTTTTGGACGAGCCGACATACACTCATTCGAAAACTGTGGAAAAAGTGATTGAGAAAAAAGACTAAACGTCGAATATAAAGCGGCAACTGATCGCTGTTCTAACATGTCTGCCAAACGAATGGAGCGTGGGGAAAGAACTGGGCGGGCGCGGGACCGCCCTTTATAGTCACATCAGGCTGACGCCATGTCACCTGGATGCTGGGGAGGTCCCCGCTTGATGACTGCTAGCTGTAAGTTTGCTGTTGAACCTGACGCCAGGGGCTTAGTCTATATGTGAAGATTCACTGCAGGAACCCTCTCGAAGTAAGATCTACTGTTACGGTAAGTTCTCACGTAACTGTACTATTTTACTTCAAGGGTATCTCTTGCAGCAGGCCATCATTGGCAGGACTGAATCCCAAGCAGTTCTGGTACTATAGAGAGGTAGTTAGGGCGGAAGGCTAAAAAAATAACTGCCTAAGACAGGAGGCCTTGGAGGACAGCTAGGCCAAAGTTGGCTTGACACCTAGAGGCGATGTCCAGACTGTAATACTTGGTAAAGGTGTGAACAGTGTGGCGAGCTATGCCATTGCCAGTTAGATGTACAGATATACGAACATACATACGAAATTTGCCAGCAGATAAAGGCCTAGTGGTCTAGCAAGTCTGCTCGAATGTGCAGCTACCACCCCTTATTCTGCAGCTGCCCTCCCTCCCTTGACCCTCCCTCTTGCCCTGTTCCAGCCCCTTTTGAAGCAGCCCACTGTTCTACTGGATACCACTTTTGACGGTAACGCATTCCACCCAGCTACCACCCTCTCTGTAAAAAAGTGTCTCCTCATCTCCCTCCTGAACTTTCCTCCCTCCAGTCTCATATCGTGGCTCTGGGTGTCCCTCCCCTCCCTTACTTTGAACAGCCCCTCCGTACCTCTCTTGGTACATATATATGGTGTTATATTTTTTTATATTTTGTGTATGTTTAAACTGCCACAAGGAAAATGGATGGAGAGGGGGAGAGAGAGAGAGAGAGAGAGAGAGACTGGATTTTTAAAATGTCTGACCTGAGGGGGAAGTTTGCTGGGCAGGAAGCCAACTTACTTCAAGGGCTGCTCAACAAGGATGTGCCATAAAACCATCACCTGTCATAATACATCGCCCGAGGTTGGATCGTAAAGGGGGGGGGTCGCTATTTGTTTTAAATTGGAATTGGGCCTTGTGGAGGTTCCAGTGGTGTCCCCTAGATCCTTCGACTGTATCATGGGAGCGGGTGTGGGCTGCAGAATCTTGCTCGTCTACCGTCCACCCAGCGATGAGAACGTTTTTCTGCAGGAAGTCGCGGACTTCATTGTTGACCTAGTGTTGGAGCCCTCCAGGTGGTTGGTCCTGGGGGACTTCAGTGCCTGGGTCGACGATGAACTCTCGCATTTTGGTCAAGACTTCCTCAAATTGATGATTTCATTGGGCTTCACACAGGTGGTTACCGCTGCTACCCATATTCAAGGTCACTCTCTGGATCTGGTGTTCACCCTGGAGATGGAGATCACAGAACTGGTGGTGGAACCAGATGGGTGGTCTGACCATCACTCCATAAGGTTAAATTTCGCGGCCCCCCCCTCATGAGACCTACCCCTTTGGAGATGGTCCAGTATCGCCCTTTGACGGGAGTTACCCCTGAGGGTCTTATGGCAGTGCTGGACCTATCGAGTTGGCCTATGGAGTGCATGGAACCAGATGCCATAGTAGTGCACTGTAACACATGGTGCTGAGGGCACTGGACTCCATAGCACCTGTCCGTGTTCGCTCCCTTTCTCTTCGCCCTCGGTCCCCTTGGTTTGATGGGACATTGAGGGAGTTGAGGAGAGTGGGGTGAAGATTGGAACGTTGTTGGCGGAAATCCGGCCTGGAAGGTGACAGACTTAGATTGCTGGCCCATTATGTGGACTATCAATCAGTAATCTCCCAAAAGAAGGCAGAGTTCCTGTCCAGGGAGATAACTGCATCAAGAAACCGACCTGCTCAGCTCTTCCGGACCACTGACAGACTGTGCAATCCAGCTTGACTGCGGGGTCGGAGAGCTTTTTCACAAATACGGTGTGATGAGTTTGCTCGGTTCTTTGAGGATAAGGTGTCATCAGTCAGGTCGGAGATCCACAGCACACGTTCAAATGAGCATTGCAGCGACCGATGTGGGGTTACATGCCCTCGGTCTACCTGGACAGATTTTGACCAGCCAGCGATCATGGATATCAAGAAGACTGTCCAGGGCTTACGACCGACTTGCTGTAGTTTGGATCCTGGTCCTATGTGCCTCCTTGTGGGGTGCATGGATGCGATCGGACCAGTTCCTGCGAAGATAGTCTGGGGCTCTCTGGACCAAGGGGTGTTTCCGGAGTCTTTAAAGGAGGCTGTTGTGACACCCCTTTTGAAGAAATCTTCCCTTGACCCAGACTGTCTAGCTAACTACAGACCGATCTCTAACCTGCCCTTTTTGGGCAAGGTTATTGAGAAAGTAGTCACGTTGCAGCTCGATGACTTTCTTACCACCCATGAGGTCTATGATCCTCTCCAGTCCGGTTTCAGGAAGAGGCACAGTACTGAGACGTCATTAGTCCGGGTACTTAATGATCTCCTAATAGTGAGAGATCAGAAAAGCCGTTCAATTTTGGTTCTCCTTGATCTCTCTGCAGTGTTTGACACTATGGACCATTGGATGTTGCTGGATTGCCTGCGGCTACTCTGCGGACTGTCGGGGACAGTCCTCGGATGGTTCCACTCTTTCCTCACAGGCAGAAGTCAAAGGGTAGTTTCAGGGATTTTTTCTTCTGCTCCCTTTGCTCTGTCCTGTGGGGTGCCGCAAGGCTCTGTGCTTTCCCCCATGTTGTTCATGGTGTATATGCTGCCGTTGGGAGACATTATAAGGCGTTATGGGCTGAGTTTTCACTGCTATGCAGATGATACTCAGCTCTATATGTCCTTTGTGCCTGAACAAAATGATGCATTATCAGTCTTTAACAACTGCCTCGCTGAGATTCAGGACTGGATGAGTGTGAACTGGTTGAAACTAAATCCGGATAAGACTGAGGTGTTGGTTGTGGACCCGGGTCACCATGTAGAGAAGTTGACTCCTGGGTCTCCCTCTGGTCTTTTATTAGAGGGTAACCAGTTGAGTCCTTCTGAACAGGTGTGAAATCTGGGCGTAATTTTTGACAGTGGGCTGACGCTGAAGACACAGGTATTGGCCACTGTCAAGTCTTCCTTTTACCATCTGATGAATATCGCCCGGATAAAACACCTTGTTCCGCATGATGACCTTCCTGTGCTGGTCCACGCTTGTTTCCTCGTGTCTTGATTACTGTAATGCTCTATATCTAGGGTTGCCGGGGGTGGATCTCCATTGCCTGCAGCTGGTGCAGAACGCTGCAGCCAGATTGTTGACTGGGTTACCAAGGACTTGCCATATCACACCTGTGCTGCACGAACTGCACTGGCTGCCAGTGCGGTGGAGAATCACCTTCAAGGTCGCGTTGCTGACCTATAAGACCCTACACGGTCAGGGACCGGGCTACCTGCAAGATCTCCTTCATCCTTACTGCCGTCTCCGCCCACTCCGTTCCACTGACAAGGGATTGCTAGAGATTCCCAGGGTTCGTCTTCAATCATCTGGGGCCAGCGCCTTTTCTTTTATGGCCCCAACCTTGTGGAATTCTCTACCTTGTCAGATTAGAGAGTGCTTGTCCGTGGAATCATTTAAGGTGTCTCTGAAAAGCCACTTATTTGCACTAGCATTTGAATACGCTTATGGTTGTTTTTACTGTTTTATGTCATTATTTATTATGGTTGATGTTTATTCTTGATGTGTATTAGCACTTTGATATATTGAAAAGCGCTCTATAAATAAAATTTTGATTGACTGATTGATTGATAAACCTTTGCACTTGAAAGGCAGGAGGCTTGGGAAACTAGGTTTTGGGAAATAGCCCTTTTTGACCAGCTGGTGTAAATTATCTTACCAGTAAGGCAGCAGGGCATCAAAGGCAGCCAGAAAAATGGGTTGTGGGGAAAGCGCAAGAGTGACCTCTACTGGCCTAAAAGAGAAGGCCACACTTGGGATCAGACATTTTTTTTTCAGGCTGGACCCAGACTATTTAAGCAGCTCTGACACGGAGCAAACACGCTCATTTTCCTGAAGCATTTCATTCTCAACACTTTTCTGACAAGACACAGAACTAAATGCCAGAGGTACCCTGAAGGCCAGTGGCTGAAGAAGGAGGAAAGGATTCTTCAGACTATTTATTCTTCTGAACTTTCAATTCACTACGAACATTAAGGTAGAACTTTACATAACAGTTATAGTTAATTTTTCATGTATATGTTCCACTTTTATTTGTGTTATTCTGTAACCAAATTGATGAAACCTTTTTGGTTGTAATGCATGATTATTTAATTTAGTAAAGACATTTGTTTTGTTTAAGAAACCTGCCTGAGCGAGATTTCTATACTGTGTGTGTGTGTGTGTGTGTGTGATTGTGGGATGTTTCAGTTATATTCTGTGACTAAACTGTTATTGTTATGGGGTGCCATCATAAGCTATTAAATCGAACAAGGGTCTGACAAAGGGAAAATCTGGGTAAAGATAAGGGGGAATACCAAAGTCTCAAGGAAGGGTCTGTGGGGGATTTGAACCAGGTTATTGCATGCTTTGTGGGAGAAGGCAGAATCAGGGTTACAACGCTACCTCGAAGAGGTTATAACATGTGGATCTACCCCCTTTGTGTAACAACCAACAAGGGTTCATATTTGGCTACAAGACTCGAGACTAGTATTGCACCCTGATCCAGAGTAAAGAGGGGACCCTGGAACTTTGTGGCGAGTGCCCAGTTGTGAACTCAGCAAGCATTATAGAAAGGCACAAAGAGGGTATCCCCTGTTTTCCCCTGTCACGGATTGCACTTAGGAGTAGGCACTGTCAGCTCAGTGGACCTGACCCTCAGGAGTGGGTTTGTGACAGACAGTACTCCAGGTGGCAGCAGTGCAGGTGGCAGAAACTGACACATTACGGAAGCAAACCACTGATGCAGCCATACCCTTTGTGGAATGGCCCGTAACCCCTCCAGGAAGGTCCTTGCTGTATTTCTGGTAACAATAAACAATGCAATTTGCTAACCACTTAGACAAACACTGTTTGGACACCGGGGCGCCCTCTTTGCCAGTGACAAATGAAACAAACAACTGACTGGCCTTCTGAAAGTCCTTAGTGTGTATTGTACCTCAGGATTCTATGCACATCTAGGGTATGAAGCAATGCCTCTAATTGGCTGGAATGCTCCGGAAAATAAACGGGAAGGTGGATGTATTGATTCAAGGTAAACTCCTAAACCACCTTAGAAAGAAACTCAGAATTTGTACACAAAGACATCCTGTCTTTGTGAAAAACTAAATAAGGCTCCTTACACATGAGGGCCTGAAGCTCTGAAATCTGAGCAGAAGTAATGGCAACTAAAAATAATGCTTTCCACAACAGAAAGCATAGCTTGCAAGATGCGGCTGGTTCAAAGGGAGGCAGTGTAAGATTTCCCAGCACAAAATTAAGGTCTCAAGGCGGGACAGGGTCCCTGATCAGGGGCTTCAAGTGCAAAATGCCCAGCAAGAATGTGCAGGACACATCAGCTTGGGCCACTGAGCACCCATACACAGATACATGATACGCAAAGATGGCAGACAGGAGTACCGTAAACTGGTATCTGAGAGGGACATAGAGTACTCGGAAACCTGAGCCACTGGACAGGTAAAGGGATTCAACTGGTGCGATGCAGCCCAAAAAGCGAAGTGCTTCCATTTCATAGAGTAAGTGGCCCTGGTAGCAGGGTCCCTGGCTGCCATCAGGACATCCGCTACTCCTGGGGTAGACCCTAAATCTTGCATTGGCTATGTCGTCAGGAGCCATGCATGGAGATGGAGAGATCTAAGATCCGGATGGACCAGGGTGCCTCATTCCTGGGACAGCAAGCCTGTGCACAGGGGCAAAGACAGCGGAGGGTCCACTTCCAGCTGCTGGAACAAGGGGAACCAGATCGGATGAGGCCAGAAGGGGGCGATGAGGATCACTGTAGTCCCCTCCATCTGGAGTCTTTTTTTTTTTTTCGCCTTCCCCCTTCTTCCTGGCTGCCCACTCCTTTGGGTCTCTATTGCCCCTCCCGACTGCCTGCCCCGACTCCCACACCGGCTACCAACCTCATATAGCAGTCCCCTCCGGTAACCCGGCGTATCCCTTCACCAGGCGGGTCCCCCTCCTCCGAGGGGGAAGGCACCGGTGGGGTGGCCAGCGCACTCTTTTATTGGCCTGGGGTACTGCTGAGGTGCGTCAGTCATGGGATCGGCGGCAGCGGAGGACAGAGAGACCGTCATCGGGCCAGCCAGGAAGCATTTTCCTGGTTTTCTGTGGGGAGTGATGACCTGACGTCAAGGCCTACGCCGACGTCTGTCACTCCCCTTGAGCATCGGACCCAGGCGTCACTGCTGTGCTCCCAGCCTCCGCCAGGAGTCAGCGGCCCGGTGCATCCCACCCTCCCCGGAGAAGGGAGGCTGTCCCTGGGCGGCTCCATCCTTCTCCCCACAGCTAGCCCTCCGGCCAGTCCGTTTCGAACCGGGTCACCGCGTCGCCAGGAAATCCAACCACTGCGCAGACGGGCCGGCGTCTCCATCTGGAGTCTGATCAGAACGCATTGTAGGAGCGGGACAATGTGTCTCACCAGAAAACTCCAGGCCCTGGATCTAGCAAGCAGAAAAGTGGCAGTTCTGCATTGTGTGGGGACACAAAAAGGTCCAACTTGGGATGACCCCATCTGTCAAATGAGTCTTCGACCACTGAGGTCAGAAGTTCCCATTCAAGATTTTTCTTTTTTTAAACTTGCTTTCTTTGCTGAGTTTCCATGAACTCTCTCAGGCAGGCCCCTCTCACTCCTACAGCTCTATCACCTGCCTGGTATGTGCTCTTCCGGAAAAATCGGGGACAGACACTCCCCACCTCGTCCAGACAGACAGACCCCCCCCCCGAACTCTCTGGGGCAGGGTCACCGACCAACCGTGGTGCTCTATCTGTAAATCTAGTGTGCCACACCAGGGCAAGGCGAGGGATTGGGAGAGCCGAATAGACGAGTCTGGCACTGGGTGTGTGGCCCTGGAGGCTGCCGTCACCTATCCTGGGATTCAGGGTTTTCTGAAAGTGACTGCCTGAGGCAGCGGACGTGCAGTGACATTGGTGTGGCGAACATGCAGACTGTCCCCTTCCGCAGCCACTTCCTCTAATGTTACATCCCCGCCTGATGCAGTCCCACCAATCTCCACTGCAGACGGGGAAACCCCCTGGATCCCACCCCAGGAAAGGACAGCAATCCTCTGGATCCTCAATCCTCTCTTCCCCCATCGACCTGAGTCCACTCCTGAATTCAGGTCACCAGCGTGGAGCGAGGTGTGGCGTCCAGCGCCTCAACCCTCAGCGCCACCGGGCCAGCTCCCCATTCATGAGCTGTTGACTGTGAGTGACTTAGGCTGTCCGCCAGGTCGTTTTGGTCACCGTGGACATGGACGGACGAGAGTTCCAGGCTGTGCTCAATGGCCCAGTACCAGAGTCTTATTGCTTCCCTGCACAAGGGATAGGAATGAGTCCTCCCTTGCTTATGTAATAAACTACACACATGTTGTCTGTCTGAACGAAGAGCGAATCCGGGGAGAGCCGAGTCTGGAAGGCCTGCAGGGCATGCAGGACTACCCACATTTCCAGGACACTGATGTACAGATCCCTCTCAATCTCGGCCAAGTTCCCTTACTTTGGTGGGTCCCTATGTGGACTCCCCAACCAAGACCACAGGTGTCTGTAATAAGGATCTGCTGAGGAGGATGTACAGACAAAGGGACTCCCTGAAACAGGTTGCTGGGCTCCAGTCACCACAACAGCACCTTCTTAACTGGACCAGACACTAGCACTGGTTGATCCAGGATGTCCATGCGTTGGTTTCACTGGACTTGCAGGGTCCACTGGGGATTCTCATGTGCAGCCTGGCTAAGGGAACTGTCACAATGGCTGTGGCTACGAGGCCCAAAAGCCTTAGGAACACCCTCGCCAGAACATGGCGGTTGGAGCAAAGAAGGTGGGCCTTAGCCATTAGGCGCTTCGCTCTGTTGGAAGGTAGGAAGGCCTTGCACTGAGCCGTGTCCAGGTCTGCCCCTATGTAAAGGAGGCGCTGGCAGGGGGTGAGAAATGATTTAGGCAGACTGATGGTAATGCTCAAGGCCTGGAACAGGCTGCAGGTACTTGCAAGAATTTGCAGCAGACAGTCCCTGGATGGGGCTGCCAAGAGCCAGTCATCCAGGTAGGGGAAAAACGTAAAAACCCTGTCACCCCAAGGCTGCAACCACCACCAGGCACTTGATAAAAAGGGGGCTGAGGACAGGCCAAAGGGCAGAGTCCGAAACTGGTAACATTTAATTGTTTTACTTATTAATTACTAGGATTACAAATACCTTTGAACCAAGGATTCTTTTACAAAGGTTCCGCGTCAGCAATGGGTGCAAGCAAAACAGTGGTAAGATACAATACAAGGTCAGGAGGCCAACATAGAAGCAAATAGTGGTAAGACACAATACAGATCAGGAAACTTAGTAGCAAAAGACAGTACATGTGTATAGAGTGGCACAGTAGCAAACAGTCAGTGGCAAATAACAATGCGCAAGTAACAATACGGGTGTATATTTAGTAAAGACACAGATACAAATGAAAACCATCCGAGGGGTGACATAAGTGGAGCAAGGGGTGGCGGATAAGAGGAGGAGGAGGTGGGGATAAGGAAGGGTAGGCAGTCAAGAATTTGACATTGTCGTAAATGCAAGAACAGAAAGGTAAATGCTAGGTGGTCTGGGGTGGAGCAACAAGAGATAGGGTGATAGGGAGGGGGAGACAGGAGGAGAGGAGCGGGAGAGTGGATAGAATGGTAGGTGGGAGGTGAGAGGGGGTAGAATGGTAGGTGGGGGGGTGGGAGAGAGATGGGGAATAGAAGGGGCGGAGAGAGGTAGGCAGGGTAGCAGGGGAGGGAGAGGTGAAACAAAGCCACAAGCCTAGGCAGAGCAGTCACAACTACTAAGGTCAGTGAGGTGCTGGCGGAGTTTACGTTTGAAAGGGCCAAGCTTGTTTTCAACTGCAATTTCAGGGGTAAGGTTGTTTCAATCAATCAATGTTTTATTTATTAAGCGCCTTTCAAAATCAAGGTGTTGCACAGTCACATAAAAGTATCAACAATATAAATATTTAAAATCAGTCTGGATAAGCCTTAGAAAATAAATAAGTTTTTTAACATAGTTTTAAAACTACTGACGGTCAGGCATTCTCTTAACCGACGAGGCAGAGAGTTCCATAGGGTCATTGTTGCACATGAACAAGCGCAAGCCCCAGAAGTTTTTAAACGAACCCTGGGAACCTCTAGCGATCCCTCGTCGGCGGATGGGAGCGGACGATTGGGGGAGTAGGGAGTAAGGAGATCTTTCGGGTAGTCAGGTCCCTGTTCGTGGAGGGCCTTAAAGGTAAGCAAGCCTACCTTATAGGTGACCTGCCACTGAACTGGCAGCCAGTGCAGCTTGCACAGCACAGGCATAATATGACCGGCCCCAGAAGTGCCAGTCAGCAGACTGGCCTCAACATTCTGCACTAGCTGCAAGCGGCAGATATCAGCCCCAGGTAGAGGGCATTGCAATAGTCAAGATGGGTAGTAATGAAGGCATGGAGCAGTGTAGGAAGGTCACCCGGAGGAACCAGGTGTTTCACCCGGGCGATATTCCTCAGATGGTATAATGAGGATTTAACCACAGCCGACACCTGAAATTTCAGAGTCAGGCCGTCATCAAAAATAACGCCCAAGTTATGCACCCGGTCAAATTCATCCAGTCTTTGATCTCGGAGAGGCAACTATTTAGCATGGAGGCAGCATCAACCTGTTTAGCAGCAGGGGGGCCCTGGTGTGGAAAGCACGTTGAGTCTGGTTGGTACAGCAGAATGGAACAAAAGACGTTGGTTTGAGGGAACTGCGCGTAAAATGTGCAGTGACTGCAGGCAACATTAAGGCATGAGTTGGAGGGGGTGTGAGGTTAACAGAGATTTTCTTAGCCAGTAGGCAGGTCTGGCAGGCAAGTCTACTATTTAGATTGAGCCGGCTGGATTGCTTGTAGAGATCACAGGTATTCGTATGCTTCCCTGCGTCAGTGAGAAGTCTACAGCATTTGTTAAGGGCTGTTCTGACCCGTTTTAGGGTGGTATCAACGGCATCCCCACAGAAGACAAACCCATAATCAATGATGGGTAGGACTGAGGCGGTTATGGCTGCGCACATAGCTTCATTGGTAAGACAGCGACGGTGGCGGTAGAGGACCCCAATTCTTGAGTGGTCTGATTTTGAGACATGTTGAACATTCGAGCTGAAAGACATCGTTCAATCAAGGGTAATACCAAGGTATTTACTCCTGCACTCGCTCAAGTGGCTGTTGAAGCTCATTATGTATGGTGAAGTTTATGGATTTATATTTGCTGTGAGAACTATGAAACAGCATGGACTTTGTTTTTCTGAAATTCATCAACAGCTTATGTTGAGGAAGCCAGGTTTCAACTAGGCTGAAGTTCGTCTGTAAGACCTTGGAGAGCAAGACGGGGTCAGTATGGGAGAAAAAAAGAGGACTGCATCATCAGTACGGAGTATTAAGTTATTATTGCAAGCCGCAGGAAGAGTATTGATGAAAAGGCTGAAAAGCAGAGGGCCAAGGATGGAACCCTGGGGTACATCAGAGTGGACAGGAAGGGCACTTGAGAGAGAGAGAGCGAGTTGATTTTGACTCCTTGCCGAGAGGTAGCTTTCAAACCATTTGGCTACATCATTAGATAGTCCAAGGGAGGAGAGTGAGTGAAGCAGGAGCTGGTGGTTCACAGTGTCAAAGGCCTTGGTCAAATCAATGAACACCGCACCCAGTATGTGGCCAGTGTCAATCGCCTTATGAATATGGCTGGTGAAGTCAAGCAGGGCAGTGGTAGTACTATGGGCTTTTCTAAAGCCATGTTGTTGCGGGCAGAGTAAGTTATATTTGTTGAAGTGTTCAGACAACTGGTCAGCCACAAATCATTCCAACGCCTTGGAGAGTGGTGGGAGGATAGCGATGGGGCGGTAGTTAGAGAGAAGAGACCGGTCACCACTTTTATGAACGGGTGTGACCACTGCAGATTTCCAGAGCTGGTGGAATTGTTTATGAGAGAGTGAGAGATTCAGAAGTTTAGTAAGAGGTTGTAGGACAATGTCAAGGGGGGGAGAGAGAGAAGTTTGAGGTCAAAGGTATCGCTGCTGAAACTGCCTTTGCTTAGCACGTCGTTAAGATATCTTTTAGCTTCAGACATGGATACTCTCTTAAAGTAGAACAGGAGGGTATTATTCTGGAGATTGGTTTTATTATTTAGGCAGTGCTGGGCTGAGTTGTCAAAGAAGTTGGGGGGGAATGCTGCTAAGATCAGTGAAAGTGAGATTAAAGGAGTCCGCTGTTTCTTTGGGGTCCTGTAAAGTGGAGCCGTTAACCTCAATCATAGTGAGGGAGGATTTGCTCAGTTTACCCGTGAGGCTCTTGATGTTCTCCCAGAAGGGTTTGCCGTTTCTCCAGGAGTTAGTAAGTTCCTGGTTGTAGAACGCTTGCTTGGCTCTGCGAATAGCTATTGTGCACTGGTTCCTAGCCGCCTTATACAGCTGCATATAGTACAGTTACGTAGGAACTTACCGTAATAGTAGACCTTAGAGAGAGGTTCCTTCAGTAGATCATCACATATAGGACTAGCGCCACCTGGCGTCTGGGCCGCACGGCAGACTTTTCTAGCAATACCTGACGGGGACCGCCCACCCCATGTCATGTTACTGACGTCAGTGTGACCGTATATAGTGGGCGGTCACCACGCCCGCCCTCCAGTTATCCCGCTGGAGCCTGGAAGAGGCTTGACAGCAGGAGTAAACAGGATTTGGAGTCCCTGTACATAAAGCAAAAAGGGGAAGGAGGGAGGGAAAAATAAGACCTACTGAAGCAACCTCTCTCGAAGATCTACTGTTACGGTAAGTTCCTATGTAACTGTACTACCTTACTTCGAGAGGGTTCCTTCAGTAGGTCATCACATATAGGACTGAATCCCAAGCAGTCCCTCAGAGGAGAGACTAAGAAAAACAAGGGAGGAGGAGGAGAGAAAAACTCCCAACAAAACTGGGAAATAGAATGGACCCATCCTAGGACAGAAGGCCCTGCAAAACAGTTAGGCCAAAACCTGCCCTCTGCCTAGAAGAATTGTCCAGACTGTAGTGCTTGGTAAAGGTATGGACAGAACTCCAGGTTGCTGCAGCGCAGGTATCGGCTGCGGAAACGTTCCGCAAAAAAGCAGTGGAAGCAGCCATGCCCCTGGTAGAGTGATCTCTGATGGGACCTGGCAGAGGTTTGTCATATTTCTGGTAACAGTAATGAATACAGTTATCTAACCAATTGGAAAGGCACTGCTTGGAAACAGCTTTTCCCGCCAACCTGGGGGCAAAGAAAACAAATAGCCGATCACTGTTACGGATATCCTTTGTTCGGTGTATGTAACACCGAAGGATCCGATGGCCGTCCATGGTGTGCAGGAGTGCTTCACTTCTGTTCACAAGGGACGGAAAGAAAACTGGAAGCTCCACTGATTGGTTCAGTGTGACTTCTGACACCATCTTGGGTAAAAACTTAGGATTTGTCCTGCGGACTGCCCGGTCCCTGTGGAAAATTAGGTAAGGCTCTTTATACACTAGAGCCTGGAGCTCCGAAATCCTTCGAACTGAAGTAACAGCAACCAAAAATAACGTCTTCCAAGAGAGGAGCGTAAATCACAGCTCATCGCAGGTTCAAAAGGAGAGAGAGTAAGCTTCTCCAACACAAAATTCAAATCCCAAGGGGGTGTAGGGCTTGGGATGAGGGGGTTTCAGATGGAGACTCCCTTTCAGAAAGGTTTTTGAGATTTCCAACTGAACCACGGGTTTACCATCCACCAGCTCATGGTATGCCGAAATTGCCAAAAGGTGGACCTTCAAAAAAGAATACAACAGACCCGAGTTTGAAAGATGGAGGAGGTATTCCATGACTTGTGGGGCAGAACAAGAAAATGGGTTCCAATCTTTGGAAGCGGCCCAAATAGAAAAACATTTCCACTTCATGGCATAAGTGGAACGAGTAGAGGGCTTTTGTGCCTCTACTAAGACTTGAGCGACTCGAGAGGAAACCCCAAAGCGAGAAACCGCTATGTCTACAGGAGCCACGCATGAAGATGCAGTATCCTGATCCCCGGATGAACAAGACTACCTTGATCCTGGGATAAGAGGTTGTGAGTCACTGGAAGTGGAACCGGTGGTTCTCTCGCTAACTGTTGCAATAGCGGGAACCAAATCTGTCTCGGCCAGAGAGGGGCGATGAGAATCATCCGCGCCTTCTCTTCCTGAAATTTTAGGAGAACCCTCTGGAGAATGGGAAACAGAGGGAAGGTGTACAAAAATTTCCCTGTCCAAGAGAGAGACAGTGCATCGTGCCAGAAAGCACCATACCCTGGAATGAGCAAGCAAAAACTAGGAAGTTTTGCATTGGAGTGAGAGGTGAAGAGGTCGAGTTCCGGATGCCCCCACTTTAGGAACAGAGACTCTGCCACTTCCTGATTTAGTTCCCATTCGTGACTTACGATCCAAGACCTGCTGAGACTGTCCATCAGGACATTTTGAATGCCTGGAACATGCTCAGCCACTAGGACCAGATTACGCTGGATCACCCAGTTCCACACCCGCATCGCCTCCCTGCAAAAGGGGTATGAGTAAGTTCCTCCTTGTTTGTTGAGGTACCAAACTACTGACATATTGTCCATCTGGACAAGCAGTGATCCCTTGGGAAGGAGGGTCTGGAAGGCCTATATGGTGTACAAGACTACCCTCATCTCCAGAACACTGATGTGTAATGATGCTTCCAAGCTGGACCACAGCCCTTGTGCTTGGTGCTCCCCTAGATGTGCTCCCCATCCCATATTCGATGCATCTGTAGTCAGGGATGCAGAGGGGGGCCAGGCTCCTGAAAGGAAGACCCAAGGAAAGGTTGCAGGGGTCCCTCCACCACAGCAATTCTTTCTGAACTTCTGACAACACCAGGACCAGATGGTCCAGGTCCTCCAGGAGTTGATCCCACTGCACCTGCAAAGACCACTGAGTAACTCTCATGTGGAGCCTCGCCAAGGGAATGGCAGTGATGGAGGCTGTCATCAGGCCAAGTAGGTGGAGAACCTCCCGGGCCAGGATGGTCCTGGATGAAGCCACCAAAGAAGCCTGACGGACCAGGGTCTCCACCCTGTCTGGAGGAAGGAAGGCTCTGCATTGGACCGTATCTAATACTGCCCCAATGAACTGAAGTCTCTGGGATGGGACCAGGGATGACTTGGGGATACTGACAGTGATCCCCAGTTTGACGAAAAGGTCCAGAGTAAAGGACAGAGCCTCCAGTAAGGAAACCCTGGAAGGGGCTGAAATCAGCCAGTCGTCCAGGAAAGGGAAAACCGCAATACCATGGTGGCGAAGAAAGGCCGCCACCACTGCCAGGCAGTTGGTAAACACCCGAGGTGCCGAGGACAGACCAAAGGGGAGGGCTTGAAACTGGAAGTGCTCCCCTTGGAATAGGAACCACAGGAATCAGCGGTAGCTGGGAAAGATCAGAATGTGCAGGTAAGCATCCTGCATGTCCAGAGCGCAAAGCCAATGGTTCTCCAGGAGAAGTGGGGGAAGGCTCTGGAGTGTCAGCATCCGGAACTTTTTGTACTTGACGAACAGGTTGAGACTGCTCAAGTCGAGGATGGGTCTCAAGTCTCCCGTCTTTTTTAGAACCAGGAAAAAAATGGGAGTAAAACCCCCTTTCCCTTTTCTGGAGGGGAACGCGCTCTATTGCTTCCTTGAGCAAGAGGTTTTGAATTTCTTCTCGAACAAGAAGAGCCTGATCCCTGGAGTAGGAAGACCATTTTGGGAGAAGAGTCTGGTGGGATCTCTAGAAACTCTATAGTGTGCCTGGAGGACACCAATTGCAGGACCCATGCATCAGCGGTTATGCCCTGCCAGTCCTGCATGTGGCGGGCGAACCTCACCCCCACCAGCTCCTTGCCATGAGGCTGAGAAGGTGGTGGGGGTGAGGGAATCAGGAAGTGGCAGGGCGGTCAGGAGGACCTCCTGAGTGTGTCTGGTTCTTGGAGGCAGGAGGAGTGGCGGAACCCGTGGCCTTGCATTTCCCCTGGTGTTGAGCTGGGGCCTGCATCCTCTGCCTTCAGGTCTGTTGTTGAGTGCCCGATCGGTGCATAGACCTTACTGACCTCAGGGTGAGGCCTCTATCCTGGAGGTCAGTGATGTCTTTGGTGTCGCCACCAAAAAGCACTGAGCCACGGAAGGGGGCGTCATGAACCGCAGACTGCACCTCATTGGCGAGGCCAGAAATGCAAAGCCAGGTGTGCTGTCTTAACGCAATGGCTGTCGCCGAGGCGCGGGCTACAGGGTCGACAGAGTCATATGTAGCCCGCACAGCATGCCTACAGGAAAAATGTGAGAGGTGGAGATCCTTGACGAGATCCTCCTTGAGGCTCGAAGGGTCCATAGCCTGGAGTCGGGCCTCCAGCCTGGCCAAGGCAGCCTTCTGGTGTGACACCATATGGGCCACATAGTTTAGGAACCGGAGTGCACATGTGGCTGAAGGATAGACCTTTCTACTGAACTGGTCCATCTGCCTCAACTCGTTATCTGGAGGAGATGTGCTCATGCGCCTGGGTGCAGACGAGCGATCAGGAGCAGCCGAAATAATAATGGAGTCCACCTTCGGATATGCATTGAGAAATGAAGCCTCCTTAGGCGCCGGTACACCCTGTCCGCCCTCTTGGGGACAGCTGGGATGGAATGAGGCATCTGCCAGACCGTAGAGGTGAGATCCTGGTGAGGTCCAATCCATGGAGGAATTGGGACCGGGGACAGAGACTCTTAAGTCCAGATGTTCGACGAGTCTCTGTTGTATTGGGTCCTGTTCCTCCGACTCCCAGTCAAAAAAGTCTTGCATGGACCTCAAGAGGTCCAAAAAGGTAGGGTCCTCGGTGGGGGGGAACACCTTGCCCTTTAGAACCTTGGGTCCATCCGAGGGCTCCTCTGGCGACTCATTGCCATCCTCCTCTTCATCATCATCATCATCATCATCCCCCTCATCTGGACGGTCTTCAAGGTCTGGGAGAACAATGGTTTTGCGGACCGTCCCCGAGACGTGGACTGTGGATGGAGGAGAACAACTCTTCGGGGATGGAGATCTAGGAGAGTGCAGAGGTGGGAGCCTGCTTTCCAGATCTGACACCAGCTCCGAACGCACCCCCTGCCACCAAGACTGAATTAAGGTCTTGAAGTCCGGCGTGGCTGGAGCTTGGGGTGGGGGCGGGGGAGGAGGTTGAGGCTGGGGAGGAGGAGGAGGAGGAGGGGGAATTACCGGGGGAGGTGGGTAGTGGTACCTCTGGTAACCAGAAAAGTGATACCCTGGAAGGGATTGTACCCAGGGTAGTACTGTCCTGTGGTACTCCAATCAGGAGGAGGAGTAGATGGGTGGTGGTCCCCAAGATACCCCGGGGGGTAATGAGGGGCAGTCTGGGGTCTAGAAAAAATCCCCAACATCAGGGGGTCTGAGGGAGGGGGGACCCATGTCGGGCCTGCCATCGTATAGATCAGCGGTGGGTCTGGCATCAGGATAGCCAGCGTTTGGGGTACCAACGTTGGGACCGGCACCACCGATCCGACGCTGGAAAAGGATCTGGTGTCGGAGCAGCCGGCATCGGGGCCAGACGAAGGGGGCCTGACGGAGGGACCACATCTGCTGCCGGAGTTGAAGGCTGGGGCAGACGGGTGGGCCCAGGCTCTGAGACCATCGTCGGAGGTTCTGGCGTCAGATGAACCCAAGTTGGATCAGACGGTGGGATTGGGGCCGGGATGGTCGCTGGATCTGGAGAGATTCCACCTGAAGGTAGAAGAGGGGCCTCCACAACAAGGCTGGATGGCTGGGGAGGAGCCTCCTTCCCGGTGAGCCCATTAGGGGAGTGCAGAGTGGACCCTGAGGAATGGTCTTGTACGTCGAGGGGCTCTGCACTGTCCTCACCTGAAGTAACCGCTTGAAAAGGGGAAGGTACCGTTGGGGGGGGGGAGAAAGGGGAGAGGGACAGTCCCCCCCCGGCTCTTCTGGATGTCAGGTGAGGCACCGTGAGGCCCCGACAGGACAGCCACGCCTGAGCGGCTGTCAAGAGATGGGTGTCTTACCAGATGGAGCCGGGCGGGTGGGGAAGGAGCCCCCAGATGACTTATTGGATACAGCCGGGCATTGCCTGGAGGAGCCGGGGGCCGACTTAACGACAGTTGTGGAACGGCAGTCGGAGAAGCCGGCAGTCGACTTACCCACAGAAGTTTTGTCTGACTTACTGTCAGAAGTCTTCACTTTAGGTGGTGGCTGAGAAGCGGCTTTGTTTGTCGAGGGCTGAGAGGCCTCAGTGGCACGCTCCCAAAGTTTCTCCTTTCAGTGCTCTTTTTTGGAAGGAGAAGATTTTTCTAATAGGACTCGCGGATCTGGTCCATCTGCTTTTCCAATGAAGCAAGACGGACTTGGTGGGCCTCCAAAGCCTGCTGCCTCCTTTTTCTGGTGGCCTGGTTGAAAGGCTGGCACTCTGGGCAGGATGAGATGGGATGGTCTGGGCCCAGGCAGATCACGCACTTAACATGGCCGTCCTTGTGCGGCATTTGGGTGCCGCAGGATGAGCACTTCTTCTTACGTGAAGACATAAGCAAAATAATTGAAAATTTTGTTAGGAAAAAGCGATGGAATAAATCCGAAGCAAGAACTTTCACGACGAACGCTAATGGAAGTCTGCAATGCGACTGTCACGAGGCGATGGCGGGAACGACCCAGATGCCAGGTGGCGCTAGTCCTATATGTGATGACCTACTGAAGGAACCCTCTCAAAGTAAGATCATGCGGTTTCCCTGAGTCCATGTCCTGGTGCTAGAGGTTATCTCGGTTTTGCATCATGGAGATGAGTTCGAAGTTAATCCAGTGATTAGTGGTGGACTGAGTTTTGCATTTACGTGGGGGGGACAAAACTGTTAAACCTTGCTAAACCAGGCAAGGAAGAAATCAAGTGCTTGGTCGACACTACTCAAGGAATCAAGGGGTGTCCAGTCAACCGTTGACAGGGCAGCACAGAACTGTGAAAGCTTTCCTTTTGTTAAGATTCTTTTATAGGAAAAAGAGGACTTAGGTTTAGGTGCCTTATTTGACCAGTGGCAGACAACTGGGGAGTGATCACTGAGGGCATCTGGGAGAACTTCAGTATTAGTGATTCTGCTGGGATGACAGGTGAGGAGGATCAGGTCAAGTAAGGAGCTACTACCAGACTTATAATTAAACCTAGTGGGAGAGGCGACCATTTGAGTAATGTCTACGGCAGCAATGGCATCCTTATATGGGTCAGCTTCTGTAGCAAGCCAGCTAACATTTAGGTCACCTATTACAATTGTCTTGCCGCGGGAGGTGCTGTCGTCCATGAAGTCTGTGACCATTTGGAAGCCTGTAACATGTTCACAAGGGAGATGTATACTGATGCAACTGTGAAAAATGTTCCCTACTGGCCAAGGATTATTTTAACTGCTAAGATTTGAGAGTTGTTTTCTGAGGGCGGTAATGGGATGACTAGCCCTTTAAGAGTCTCTCTCAAATAATGTTTTTTTTCCCCCTTTCTGATTTGGTCAGGAATCGGGTCATGAGATTTTCCCTAAGATCAGCTGAGGGCATTATGTTGGAGGGTTATTCAGCGAAGAATAAATATGGTTCTCGCTTGTCTTCATTTCAAGCCCCCAAATTGTGGAATGAACTCCCTGTTTGCCTGTGTGTACTGAAATCACATAGTACTTTTAAAATTAGATTTAAAAAATATTTGTTGTCTATGATGAATTGTACTTGTTCTTTGAATTATTAGTTGGTAACTTTGTCATGTTGTTAGTATGCTTATTTTGTATTTATGTATGTTATATTGTATGTACAGTATGTGTTTGTCCGGGTTGGACCTGAAAAAGGGCCTTGGCCCAGTTACCTTAACCCGGTTAACAAATAAATGAAATGAAATAAATGGCGCAGCCACTCCCTCGACTGGCAATTCTGTGGAGTCGGAACAGGGCATAGCCTGGAATTGATACAGCGTTGTCTGGGACCTTAGAAGAAAGCCAAGTTTCGTTGAGGGCTATAACGTCCGGCCTATGTTGAAACACCCAGACTTGGAGTGCATCGAGCTTAGCTGGCAGGCTGCAGAGGTTAAGAGTCGTCAGCTTAATGGAGCCTTGTTTCTTGTATCGTTCGTATGCAGAGGTGGGAGGTCCAGGGTTTGGGTGTACATTCCCAGCTAGGAGCAGGAGGAGAAGTGCAATGCTAGCAAGATAGTAAGCAAGGAGCTTGTGAGCCGAATGCCTTCTACTTCTGACGGAGTTTTTAGCAGGTGTTACTGCAGGGTGTGAGAAATTGAAAGAGAAGGGGGTACTCAGGGATTGGGAGGAGATTATCTCAGTTATTAATGAGGGATGCTAGCATGGGAGCGCCATAGTGTGTTTTTGAAGGCGGTAGGGTACACTAAGGGATATATCCCAACATAGAATGGCAATGCTGATAAAAGAGGGGGGTAACAGTACTAGTGGAGTTGAGGGGTATGAAAAACAGAAGTAGAAGCAGCGTTAGAAAAGTATTTATGGACATAGTGCAAAGGGGTACAGGTGTCCAAAGCAGAGGGCAAGCAGAGAGTGCAGAGCTTATAAAGTTAGGGTGGTGGAGGGGAGTAGAACAGAGCTGAGTGTTAGGCAACAGGGGGCGAATCCAAAAGCACAGGCCTTGACAGAAGTAGAAGGAGGGGGCAAAGACTGATGAATAGTGACAGACTGACCACACAATAAGTGAAATGAGACAGGGATTAGATTGGACTGGGTAAGCGTGCTTATAACTTGGGAGAAGTCAGCTTATATGCGCCAACAGAACAAAGGCTTATGGCTCATAAAATGGAATCAAAGCAAACACCAGCAGGATGCAAAAACTTTGATGTGCAGGTAAGCACCCTGCATATCCAAAGGGCAGAGCCAGTCCCTCGGTGAAGCAGGGGCAGCAAGCCCTGAAGGGTGACCATCCGGAAATGTCTGTACTCTATGTGCAGGTTGAGGCTGCTCCGGTCCAGCATGGATCGGAGATCCCCTGTCCTCCTGGGAACCAGGAAGAAGTGAGAGTAGAATCCCCTTCCCTGTTGGGACCATGTGGCGGGCTCTACTGCCTTCTTTTGCAGTAAGGCTTGAATTTCTGCCCATTTGAGGGAGATATGGCCTGGAGGATATGCGGATGGCCCTGGAGGATTTTCTGAAGGTCACCACAGAAACTGAAGAGTGCAGCCATACTTGATGAGATGCAGCACCCAGTTTTCTGTAGTGACTTCCCTCCACCTGTCCAGATAAGGGAGAAACAACCCTTGACTACAGACTCCTGAAGCCCTTCGGGGGGTCTGACAAGGAATCAGGAAGGAGCTCTAGATGCCAGGGAAGGTCGGGTCTGTCTACTGGAGGAATGGCGAAAGGGGGCCCTGTGACCCAACTTCAGCTGGGTGTAGTACATGGAATGGACTGACTTCAATGCCCACCTGGAGGTTTGGAGCTCAGAGAAAAATGTCTTGAACATCTCCCACAAACAGCTTGGGACCTTGAAAGGGAGACTCCATAATGCTGGATTGGACATCTGGAGCAAAGACCAAAATCCTAAGCCAGGCATGGCACTTCATGTCAATGCCTGTGGCAGCCGCCCAGCCTGAAGCATCCACGACATCATACGCCATCTAGAGGACGTGGGTGCTGACTTCTGATCCAGTCTTTAGGGCCTGAAGAGTTTGCTGCTTTGAAGGGTCATCTGGCATGGACAAGACTGCCTCTGTAGCTTAGTCCCACAATAAGTTTTGGTATTGCACCATGTGGGCCACATAGTTAAAGGCCTGGATGGCTACAGTGGCTGATGCAAAGGTACACTTGCCCACCTGGTCCAGCTGTTGTGATTCTCTGTCTGGAGGGAGGGCACCGAGGTGCTTCAGCCTCTTGGTATGGTTGTGGGCTGCATTAATAACTACAGAGTCGACTTTCGAGTGTTCACCAAAGTAGGATTTGCCAGCTGGCGCATGGTAAAGCCAGTAAGCCTTTTTAGAGACTGCTGGAACAGTATGGGGATAGAGCCATGCGGCCTCAGTAACGTCCTTGTATGACTCAATGAATGGGGGGGACTACCAAAGGTGGAGTGTCACCCTGACGAAAGTAGACTGCCAGGCGGCGACGCTCTGGGTCCTGCCCCTCAGTCTCCCACTCCCATCGCGACTTGGATAAGCCTCATGACATCCATGAATGTGGGGTCATCAGGAGGTGATTTGGGGACATGACTGAGCTCCCCTTCATCCCGAGAAGCCTCTCACTAAAGAGGAAGATTTAGAACTGGCACCATTGTTGGTGGTGGAGTCGTTGTCCCCACTGTTGCCAGGCTGGCAGTCGACCAGGTGTGCCCGTGTTGGTAGGGCTCCTGGGGGTAGGAGGAGCACTCGATTCCAGGCGGATCACGGCCAAAGGAACGGGGTCCTGAGGAGGCCCTGGGGGTGCATCTGGGACGACCCACTGGGAGAAGGGACCTGGGATTGCATGAAGGTCCACAGTGCTGAGATCAGGCCATAGTAGTCCGCAGGCGCCGGTGCCATTACCCCAGGTACTGGCTAGTTATACACTGTCTGGGGTCCTACAGGCATAGGGTAAGGGTAAGCCGCTACGATCCCCCAGGCATTGGATATGGGAAGGCCAGAGTTGGGCCCCCAGGTACTGGAGTCGGATACCCAGGCTGTGGTCCCTCAGGGGTTGGAGGCAGTACAGGCGCTGATCCCCCTGGCAGTGGGCGTGGGGGGACTACAGCAGGCTCCCTGGGTGTTTGTAGCAGGAGGGCCAGTGAAGGCCCTGCTGGCAATGGAGATGGCAGAGCTGGTGAAGGGCCCGTGGGCTGCAGGATACTAGGCACCAGCCCAACGAGCAACAGCCTGGGTGACGCTGGGGCTGGAGAGGAGGGCCCCACCACCAAAGGCTGAGGGGAAACTGGGCACTGGGAGGTGTCGGTACCCTGCGAAAGAGGGGCAGGACTGACGGAGGTCCTGGGGGTTGAGACCAGTATTGGGGGCACAGGTGACAGGGCAGCAGATAGAGAATCATGCCAGCACTGCATTCCACTCAGAGGAGTTCCAGCCAAGCTGCTTGCTGAGGAGCCCGAGAAAACAAGGGCTGCAAAAGCAGTTGTTGGGGGGCAGGATATGGAAGACCCTGCGTCAAGGAGCCGCCGCCTGTGGCAGAGATCCATGTGGGCGTGGGGCCACTGGCAGCCCTGAAGGCCGAGGAGATCGACTCTCTGAGGAAGGAAGACCCTGACACAATATATTTGGGTGCCTTGTGCAGAGATTGCAAACGGGAAGCAAACTGGGGTTGGTCCTCATCCATATCCCAATACTTGAGCTTTCTCAAAGACTTGTCCTTGGATTTGGAAGAAGACAAGACCAAGGACTGGGCCAGGGAGGTGGAGGAACTCCGGGCCTGCAGCACCCGTTCTATCTGGATGACCTTCTACTGGAGGAGATGACTTTCCAGGGTCTTCTGGCGGCCGGGTTAAACTTCTGGCAGATCTCGCAGGCTTGCACATCGTGGTCTGGGCCTAGGCAGAAGAGGCAAGCAGAGTGGTCATCCTTGTCCAGGATCTGTTGCCGCAGGCACACTTAGTGGAGTGGTCTGAAGAGGGTTGAGAAGACAAATGTGAGAAAGGAGCACTGAAAAAATTAGATGTTTGACTAAATAAATGAGAAAACAAAGCGTGGCAAACACGGGAAAATGGTTGACTGTAGCTACGGTGAAGTCTGTGGTCCGACGTGCACTGGTCAACAGCGGGAAAGAACTGAGGAGGGCATGAGGGCTGCCCGCCTTATACAGGATAGGTTGATGTAACATCAGCCGCTGACGTCAGAGGTGGTCGTCCCCCTCTGGTAGACTGCTAGCTAGAATGGTTTCCATGTGGTCCTGGTGCCTGACAGCCAAGTCCTACTGGAGGTGGCCTGCTGCAAGAGATACTGTTGAAGTAAGATCACACAGTACCCTGGGTAGTAAAGAAGGCTGGGAATCACTGGGTACTTTGGGTAGCAGGGTGTTAGGGGAATCACAAGCTACCCTGGGTAGTAGAGTGGGCGGGGAATCACATGGAACCTAGAAGCAGAGTGGGCAAGGAATTGTACAGTACCTTGGCTAGTAGGGTGGGAATCACAGGGTATCCTGGATTGTAGAATGGGCACAGACTCACTGTACCCTGGGCAGTACAGTGGGCAGGGAATTACACAGTATATGGGTAGAAGAGTGGCTGGGGAATCACATGGTACCCTGGGTAGTAGAGTGGATGTGGAATCCCACAATACTCTGGGTAGTAGAGTGGGCAGGAAATCACATGGTACCCTTGGTACTAAGGTTGGCGAGGAATCATAGGGTACCCTGAGTAGTAGAGTGGCATGGTATCCCACAGTACCCTGGGTAGTAGAGTGGGCGGTGACTCCCATGCTACTGTGGATAGTAGAGTGGGCATGGAATCCCATGGTACCATAGGTAGTAGAGTGGGCGTAGTATCCCACAGTACCCTGGGTAGTAGAGTGGGTCGTGGACTCCCATACTACACGAGTAGTAGAGTGGGTATGGAAGCCCATGGTATCAAAGGTAGTAGAGTGGGCGTGGAATCATAGAGTGCTCTGGGTAGTAGAGTGGGTGGGGAATCCCATGGCACCCTGAGTAGTAGACTGGGCGTGGAATCACAGGGCACCCTTGCTAGTAGTGTGGGTAGGGAATCCAGTCTGCGCCAGTGTGGGAATCTGGGGCTCACAATTAAATCTCAATCCCCCAGGGGTGTAACAGAATGTATTTCTCCAGCCACTGCATAACTGGGCCACCCTGACAGTGTCTAAAGCACAAAATTAAAGTCTGCATTTAAGTCTTCCAGTCAAGGTCTAGTTTAAAAAAATGCCATGAAGCTCAGAGATGGAAAATACAGTGATACTGCTAGAAAGCACTTCTCCCAGTGGGTGGTGAATCTATGGCACTGGCTACCAGCTGAGGCAATGGACATGAAAACAGTTTAAGCCTTATAAACCAGGTTAAAACTACTGCTTACTAAGGGAATCCCATAGTACCCTAGGTAGTAGGGCGGGCAGGGAATCACACTGTAGTCTGGGTAGCAGAGTGGGCATGGAATCACTGGGTAGCTTGGGTAGTACAGTGGGAAAGTAATACCTTAAATTGAGTCCATCTTTGCGCAGCATACTTATTCATAACTGCTTACAAAGCAGTGGCCAGGGAAGGGAGCCTGACACGATGGAGCTAGAGTAAATTCTGACTTTAAATTTCTGTTACTATAGTTTTTTTTTTTTTTAAATAGAACTGTAAGGCTTTACCAACCACCATCTTACGCCTTCTTCAGGCATCCTGCCCGTACCCCCAGTCCCATCCTCCACTTCCCCAACCATCATGCGGGGGGCGGGAGTTTTAAATAAGCTCAGAAAATCGACTAGCAGTTTTACGCTAATCAACTGTGAAAATGAAAAGAACATGCCTCAATTTTTTTTTTATTTTAAACAGTACACAACACAGTTTTCCAGCTATAGATCCTTTTTTCTCTGCTAGCGCAGTGGGAGGAGGGACCATTAATCTGTGAGGGGGACTTTAATTTAAACCTAAGCTTAGCATTTGAACAAGGATCCATCCAACACAGGCTGAGAAAGAAAACTAGAGACCTAACTAGGTTGCTTAATGAGCTTGGTTTCACAGACACATGGAGATATCTTAATGGCACAAGTAAATACAGCACATTTTTTTCTCAAGCTCACCAGAGTTACTCGGCAGTTGACTATTTTTTAATGTCACAAGAACATATACAGATAGCTCAAAAGTCCTGGGTTGGTGACTTTGTATTATCAGATCATGCCCCTGCATTTCCTAAACTTAAAAATGATCATTTTCAAAGAAATATGGTCTGGAGATTGAACTTATCTCTGCTCAGAGATAAGGAGACTACCCAAGAAGTAAAAGATCTGGTGAAAAAAAGCTTTGGTGGACAACGATACACCAGAAGTAGATGTCTCCATAGTCTGGGATACTCTTAAAGCCCTATGCATAGTTAAGTTTATTGAAATTGCTGCCAAAAAGAAGAAAATGAGGTAGCAAAGCAGAACCATATTATTAACAGAAATACAAACTTTGGAAGAACAACAAAAAAACAAAACAAAACAAGGACCTCCACTGAGCTTTCTAAAAAACGTAAAGCCTTGAAACAGGAACTTGATACTCTTTTAGATTTTATGTAGAACAAAAGCTCCTGTTCTTGTGGCAAACACACTATGAAGGGGACCCTCGACCTTTAAAATTGCTAGCTGGGTGTTTGAGGGCCCAACGGGCTGAAGCTCAAATATCGGGCCTTAGGCACTCCCCCAAAAGCCCCCCACAACACTCAATGTATTACTCCCAGCTATACGCAGCTCCTCAACACCCCCCAGCTAACCAGATTAAAGACTTTCTGGGCTCTCAATCTCCCAACGCTCCCAAAAACCTTAGCAGATACCTTAGTAGCCCCAATAACAAACCAGGAGACAGCAACAGAAATAGGTAACCTTAAAACAAACAAATGCCCTGGAACTGATGGCCTCCCAGGGGAATTCTATAAAACCTTCAAACAAGAAATCTCCCCTCTACTCCACAGACTCTTTACCAAAGTTTCATCCCATAAGGCCCCTACTCCCCCGTCCTGGCACTATGCAATAATTTCTGTAATTCCAAAACCCAGTAAAGACCCCTCTCTGCCGGGTTCCTACCGCCCCATCTCCGTCCTAAATACGGACTACAAAATTATGGCTACAAAACTCTCCAGCAGACTTAAACACATAGCTCCAACTATCATTTATCAGGACCAAAGTGGCTTTATCCAAGGTTGACAAGCACAAGATAATATTATACATAACATATACCTAATTGAACATATTATCAAGCAAAAAAACTCCCTTTTAATCAGTTTAGATGCTGAAAAAGCATTTGACATGGTCTCATGGCCTTTCTTAAGAGAAGTACTAGCCTCCTTCCGATTTCCAGACCAATTTATTAATCTTATATTTAAATTCTACCATAACCCTCAAGGATACATCAGATCAAAAGGCCATACATCACAAAAATGTTCACCTCAAAGAGGAACCAGGCAGGGATGCCCTATCTCACCGTTATTGTTTACCCTTTATACAGAACCCCAGCCCAATTTATTCGACAGGATAAAAATCTCCCAGGAATACAATTTGGCAACACAGAGCATACACTAGCCCTGTTTGCAGACAATGTTTTGGTTTACCTCTCCAAACCTGACATCTCCCTCCTGCACCCATTTCAAAAACTTAGGTATTTTCTATTTGGCAGGTATTCCCTAAATACTACTAAAACCGAAGTACTAGCCTACAACTATACCCCATCATCACTGATACAGTACAAATATGATTTTAAATGGGACTTAACAGACCTAAAATATCTTGGCATCAAAATCCCCATTGACCTGAAGCTCCTTTTTAATCTTAATTATTCTCCCCTAATGAAGGCCCTTAAAACAGACATAATGAGATGGACTATCTTCTCTCTATCTTTTTATACCAGAAATCAAGCTATTAAAATGAATGCCCTCCCCAGGCTACTATATCTATTTCAATGTGTACCATGTGTGGTCCCTATAAAGTCCCTTATTCAATGGCAACGTACTCTTTTACATTTCTTACGGTAGGGTACGAAACCGAGGCTCAAATCCCACCTCCTTATGCAACCCAAAGACCAAGGGGATGTAGCACTCCGGAATCTGCAACATTACTGGAATTCCTCACAGATGAGGCTGGCTCTCCTCTGGGGGAACTCGTCCTATACAGCACACTGGAAGCAGATGGATCTCTCCAGATCCCAAATACTTTCCACTGCAGTGGTCCTGTTTTCCTCTTCCCAACTGAAACAACAGCTATATGTGATACCAGAAAGTCCCACCTCAATTCTAGAAGGTTGGAAAAGGGGCTACACCTAAAGAAGATATAATACCCACAATTGGAAACATTCCTGGTTCATAACAAACTCAAGATTTCCCCCCTGCAAAGGTATATGCCTGGTCTACTTCCCAAATGTCCTGGGGCATGGTGGCCCCTTGGCAATTAATCCGTCAAAATGCAGTTATATCTTTTACAAAACACAAATTAAATTTAGATGGGACTCAGAAGATCTAATCTATTATCTCCAGATCAGGGATTTCATAAACTCACAGTTTAGATTGTAAACTTCAAAGTCCCAAAGCCCTGAAGACAATAGCCCCTTTATCCAAATATGGACCTCGACTGAAAGTGACCATGCAATCTCTATACCATATGTAACCCCTAGGTGGCGCTATCCCAAGGGCTACTACCCCTGCCTGCTTGGCTAATAGCAGGTTAAGGGGCCTGAGTTCTGAAACGGGTGTCTTCACCTGCAGGTCAGGGTTGGCAGTGGTCAAGCTAACCTAGGCACAGCCCTCCGGGACACTGTAACCCCCCTCTTTCCCCTCTAGTGGCCTGAACACTGCACAATAATCACTTTCACAATACCCCTGGTACACCACACAAGTAACCACACTGTTTGCACTTACCACCAGGGCTGGTTATTCTAGCTCGACCCTGGGGACCCCCTGTAAAACAAGGTTATGCACAGCAAATAGCAACAGTACAGTACTTTGAGCACAAACTGGTACCACAGTCAGATTACATGCAGAAAAAGTTAGATCTGATTTATTCAGGGGGACTTGAACAAGGGAGGGGTAAAATCAGGTTAATTAGTTTAAAGGTTATATCAATTAAGCAGTTATGCATGCACTTTGAGACCCCCCACACAGTCACACCTCTGGGTACCCAGGTGGAGAAGAGATGGGCTAGCCAGAACTATTGCCCGGGGTTGGCCAGCGTCGCAGCTGGTTGGGGCCCTGTGATGAAAAACACAACATGTAAAGTACACAATATTTGTAATCCGGAGCCAGAGGGCTCAGTTCGTAAAGGAAAACAAAACAAGACAATCAGATGATACACTCAGATTAAGCCATTGTTGCAGGGGGGCTATCCTGGTATTTACTCACAATACCCAAGACTGGACACAGGCTGGACGAAAATCGAGACTGCAGGTGGTTGATCTAGAATGCCAAGAGAAGCAGGGCCCACACGAGTCACAGAGGTGTCGTTCCTGTTCAAGCGTGGAGCAGGGGCTGATCCCCAGGCAGATCTCTCGTCGATGGCTTCTCTGTGCAGTGGGTAGTCTGGCTGGGCCAGTCTGGCAAGGTCCAGACCACATGGAGACAAATTCGGATGCAGTCCGTTTTGGGCTGGATACAGCTTCCAGCAAGCAGAACACAGTTCACACAGTGGGGAACTAACTCACAACCCACTAGCAGCTCATAGCACATTTACATGTACGGGAATTCTATTGTACCAGGCAAAGCCCTCCCTGGTCACAATCGCAAAGTCTCTGCGCACACCGGGAGCTTAGGGGTAGCTGGAACTCCTGACAGGCCGATCGCATTCAGCAAAATCTTCGGTCTTCTTCAGGTTGGGCCTGGCCCAATTCAGTAGCTTACTTTAGTCACACAAACTTGGATTTAGTCCAAAATAATTCTCTTCTCTCCCTCTCAGGAGCAGCAGGCAGACATGCAGGCCAAACTCTCAGCCCTTTCAGCTTTCCCATGCGAATCTACTCAGGACTGCTGCCCAAAATCCACTTGAGCTCTTCTCATTTCACTTCCCAGCTCAGAACTAACTGAAAACTGCAAGTAGCCCAGGACTTCCCCAAGATCCAAAAGATTTGGTTGGCTGATTTGGCTGTCAGTCAAAGCAAGAGCTCCCCCCTTCAGTTGCAAAAAAAGGCGCAAAAAAGCTCCAAACTAAAGTTCCTACAGATTTTGAATTCAGATAGCTCTTGTAGTCCGGCTACATTTTAGGTCCTACCAGTACTGTTTGGTCCAATTTGCAGTCCAGGACCAAGATAGTGGAGACAAACAAAACAGTCCTTGCTACAAAGAAAGCAGGTTAGACAAACTACATTATCATTATCACTCTAAATGATTTTCAGTAAATAGTTACATCTTTCAACAGAACTCCCTCTTAGATTACTTCAGCTGCAATTAGGCAACTCTTAAAGAGACAGTACACAGAAGCTATACAGGCTCTGGTAATCACATTTAAACTGCTAAAACGCAGGACACCAGCCTGGCAGTGAGCATTTAGGCAAGCTCAAGGAAGACTTTTTGGGAACCCCCATTTGTAAGGGGGTTACACCTATAAGTTTTTGCTCTCTCAACAGGCCCACTTTACAGATGCATTAAAACTCCGGTGGGAGCAAGACTTGGGCTCCCCCTTCTTCAGACAATCTGGCCCAAAGTCTGGCGAATGACCTGGTCTACAACACTATCCCCGAGGTGGCAGGAATATGTATGGAAGGTCTGTACTAGATATTTTCTGGTACTCAAGTTCCTTGCCAGACATAAACCAAGAACCCCATCTGAATGCTGGAGACTATGTGGGACCACTAAAGCAGCTCATGCTCACATGTTCCTACTTTGCCCTAAAATCCAGGGTTTCTGGCACTCAGTCTCACAGCAGGCAGAAAACGAACTCAACCGTCAAGACCACTTGCACCCAGAGAACCTTCTATTAGGTCTATCCCCCCAGAGAGCTTAAGAGTAAAGATCCCCAACATCTCTGGTCCACACTTCTGGCAGCGGTCTATAAGGCCATAACTAAAAAATGGTTACAGCCAACTTCTCCTACAGTAGAAGATTGCCTTAGCATTGTAAAACACATACAAAATTTTGAGCAATTAACTCATAATTTACAAACTAGGACCGCAGCCTACCAGAACCGATGGACCAGGTGGGACCTGAGAGACAGCCCTCACCTATCCCATAAGGACCAACTCAGGGTAGACCTGGAACCCCCCCACCCCCACTGGGGGAGACCTAGGAGACCTATCTTAAGGTGCCCCCCCCCCCACTGGTGAGACTGAATATATGCACGTAAGTTACATACTCTCTCCATTCAAATGATATGGACTAGATTCCCCCCAAAGCTGAATACTATTTCTCTTATTAGAAATAATATATTGCTGACAAGTTTTTATTATGACTTTGTTTCTATTTTCTTATTTTTATTTTTTAATTGTAGGTTATTTCTTTTGTAACTGTTTTATGCCAAATATATAATGTTTTTTATTACAGTTTAATCTCCAAACAATGGATTATTTCTAACCATGGGATAATAGATACCTTAGATATCTGATTCAGCAATGCAAACACAGAGTTTTGACTTGAACTAAACATGAAGTTAAGCATCACTAGTAAATCATTTGGTCGTAAACAAAACAGAAGTGAACAAATCACTCTGTGCTATCTCTGTAAAGGTATGTATTGTTTTTATATGTGAAAAAAAAGAAAAAAGCCTTAGAAAAAATGAATTATAAAAAGGCTAATGAAGTTCATTTAAGATGGTGCTCTGTGAGATTATACTGTTTTAGTTTAGGGCCTAATAAAACAGCTGCTGGGTCTTTATTTAGTTTGCAGCCTATGCCTCTTTCTAAAAACCACCAAAATTTAATCCCAGAACTTGGTTAATTTTTTACATGTGAGGAACATATATAAGAACGAGGGATCCCTGATTGGTCTGACATTCAGAACATTTTTCATCCAAGTCTGGATTAAATTTGTGCAGTCAGGAAGGTGTCAAATAGGTCCTATGTACTATATTAAATTGAATCTGTTGCAGTTTGTGGAGAAAAATTCAGTCTGGGGGTACCAAATAACCTTATCCCAGTCTTCTTGCAATATTTCCTATCATAAATGTTGTTCCCACTTTGTTTTTAAATGAATTAAGCTAAATGGTGATGTGTCTAACAGCAATTTATATAGTGTCGATAAGGGTCTGGTATTGGAGTCTTTATTTAACATTATATATTCTATCGGAGAGTAACCTTGGGAGAAACCCCTCTTTATTATGTATTCCCGGATTTGTAAATATCTAAAAAAGTGGTGGGTTGGTATATTGTATTTATTCTGAACTTGATTAAACGATAATAGAAGGTTCCATCATAAAGGTCCTATATTGTCTTAAGATGCTGTTCTTCCCATAATAAAAAAGCCAAATCTGTGGTAGAGGGTGAAAATCCAAAATTACGATAAATGGAGGTGAAATAGTTTCCTTCCATCCAATAATTTTACTAATTTGCTGCCATCATTGAGCAGCAGTGAGAGATGCCTTTAGTTTGTTTCAAGTAGATTTACCCTTATTATAATACTGTGTGTAGAGAACGCATTTAGGATTTGGATAACTGGGGAAGGTACAGGTGCGCAAGAATTTACTGTAACAGCAGAACTTCAAGAGAGGCTCTTGCAGTAGGCAATAACCATTAAGACTAAGCCGCTAGGTGCTAGGACCACACAGAAAACTTTAGGTAGCAATGTCTGGCGGGGGAACACCCATCCGGAGTCATTGTGCCCGTCAGTCCGGTGACATATAATGGACGGCTCCCGCGCCAGCCCGCCCTCCAGTTCTCCCACCGGAGACTTAAGAAAGGTGCGACAGGAGGAGTGGGCTCCTGGAGCCAGCAGAAAGCCTGAAAAGCAGCAGCAGTGGTAGCAGGGGGAAGGAGGGAAAAAGCTTGCCTATTGCAACAGCCTCTCTCGAAGATCTACTGTTACCGTAAGTTCTTATGCAACTGTACTATCTTACTTCGAGAGGGTTCCTGCAGTAGGCAATAACCGTTAGGACTGACTCCCAAGCCGTGTAAGTCAGGAAAGGACTTAGCACAGGAGGCCGGAAAAGGTCTGCAGTAGGTAGGGAAATTAAGACAGAAGGCCCTGAAGGACAGCTAGTCCAAAGCCTGCCCTGCGTCTAGAAGCAATGTTCAGACTGTAGTGTTTAGTGAAAGTGTGGCCAGAACTCCAAGTAGCTGCCGCACAAATGTCCATGGCTGAAACGTTCCTGAAACAAGCAGCAGATGCAGCCATGCCTCTGGTTGAGTGCCCTTTAACTTCACCCGGAAGGGGTTTGTTATACTTCTGATGACGAAACAGAATGCAGTTTGCCAACTAGTTGGATAAACACTGCTTTGAAACTTTGGCGTCTCTCTTTTGGGTGCAAAAGAAATGAACAACTGATCTGTTTTTTGGACTTTGTCCGATTCATGTAATACCACAAAATTCTGTGCACATCCAGAGTGTGCATGATTGCCTCCACTTGGTTAGAATGCTGGGGTAATACACTGGCAAGCATATGGTCTGATTTAAGGTAAACTCAAAAACTACCTTTGGAAAAAAACTTAGGGTTGGTATGCACAGCCACCCGGTTTCTGTGAAAAACCACATAAGGCTCCTTACACGTCAGAGACTGGCGCTCGGAAATCCTTTAAGCAGAAGTAATAGCAAATAAAAACAGCGCTTTCCACAAAAGGTAGAGCAGGTTGCAAATCACGGCCAGTTCAAAGGCTTGCAAAGTATGTTTCTCCAGTATGAAGTTCAGTTCCCAGGGAGGAACAGGGTTCCTGACTGGGGGTTTCATGTGAAGGACTCCCTTCAAAAAGGTATGGGAGACTTCCAACTGAGTCAAAGTACTGCCGTCCACCGGGGTGCGGCAAGCGGAAATGGCAGACAAGTGGACCTTCAGCGAAGAATAGCCGAGTCATAGGTTGGAGAGGTGTAACAGATACTCCAAGACCTGAGGAACAGGGCATGAAAAGGCATCCTAACTCTTGGAGGCTGCCCAGTGGAGAACCTCTTTCACTTCATAGCATATGTAGTTCTTGTGGATGGCTTTCTAGCCTCCATGAGAACCTGAGCAACACTGGAAGAGATCCCGTAGTGTGAGACAGCTGCATTAGAAGGTGCCATGCGTGAAGGTGAAGGGACTTCAGACCTGGGTGAATCAGCTTGCCTTGCTCCTGGGTCAGAAGGTCCTAGCAGAGGGGTAGGAAGACCAGAGGCTACACTTCCAGCTGCTGGAGCAGAGGGAACCAAATTTGTCGAGACCAATAAGGGGTGATCAGAATCATGTGAGTCCCTTCTGCCTGCAGCTTGAGAAGCACCCTCTGTATCATTGAGGAGGCGTACAAAAACCTACTTGTCCAGCAAAGAGACAGCGCATCTCACCACAAAACACCAGGCCTGGGAAAGAGCAAAGAAAAACTGGGTAGTTCTGCATTGTATGGGGAGGCGAACAGATCGAGATCTGGGCGACACCCGAGGTTGAAAATGTCCTCGACCACTGATTATTTCAGTTCCCATTCGTGTGCCCTTGCCTGAGTGTGGCTGAGACTGTCCGCTAGGACATTTTGGATGCCCGGGATGTTCACTGCCGTGAGCTGAAGGTGGTGCTGGACTGCCCAATTCCATACACACATCGCCTCCCTGCATAGGGAGTATGACCAGGGTGCCTCCCTGCTTGTTCAGATACCAGACCACGCACATGTTGCCCGACTGGACAAGGAGTGGGCCTGGAAGGAGGAGAGGCTGGAATGCCTGAAGGGCATACAGCACTGCATGCATCTCTAGCACACTGATGTGTAGAGAGAGCTCCTGCTGGGACCAGGATCCCTGGGGTCTGTGGTCTCCCAAGTGGGCACCCCAGCCCTAACCTGAAGTATCCATAGTCAGGGTTTGGGCTGGAGGAGGGAGGCTGAAAAGGCACCCCTCTGCAAAGACTGTCCAAATCCGGTCACCAGAGGAGGTCCTGCTGCATGGGGACAGATATCAGAACCCTGTGATCGAGGTCAGCCAACCTCTAATCCCACTGAACCGAGCGTCCACTGTGTAATTCGCATGTGGAATCTGGCTAGGGCAGTGAGCCTCCCCAAATCCATGGAAAAGATTCTGAGCCTCCCCTAAAAATTAAAATAATCTTGGGCCTCCCCAAAGAAAAATAATGTACTGTACTTTGCACAGTACACCATGAATACATTGAAACCCCTTTGAGTTCTTTGCTTACATTCAGTTCTTTCATTCAGTTCTTGGTCTTATACTGATGTGGAACCTTTGAAAAAGAGCTCCTGTACTCAAAGGTGTTATCTGAATAACAAATAAATAAAATAAACAAATATTATTATTCAGCTTATTGTAACCCCCCCACAGGCCAAGCTACGTGTTCTATTTTCATTCTTGAAACATTGTTACCCCTTGTTGCAGTACCTTCTTGGGTCAGACTACTTTCTTTGTTTCCTCTCTATATGAAATAACCTTCCTACATGCTTTGCCTCACCCCCACTTCCCTGCTCCTAAACAACTTATCGGGGATTACTTTGCTCCTTACTGCTATTGTTCTTAGCACTTCTATGCTCAACCCTTGTATTTGGGCTGTTCTGCCATCAGGCTACAAATTGATCAATTACCACCACTCATTATTAGTTTATTGTTCATATTTATTTGCACTATTGTTCATTGTGTATTTCTTGATTGTTATTCAGTTGCCTTTTGAAATGTATTCACTCCCTACCCTTCCCCGGGTACACCTGAAATGCGCCTTGGCTCATTCACCTTCCCTTGTCACCTATTAGTAAATAAATACATACAATTCACCTACTATTATCCTCTTTCAGTTTGCATCATCTCTTCACACATAATATACAAAACTCAAAATGTAAATACAGTACTTTTTCAGACTTGCTTGAGCCTCCCCTGGAACAGGTTGGGGCCTCCCAAGGGAGGCTGGCCTCACCATTTGAGAACCCCTGGGCTAGGGAAACAGTGGGAATGGTTGCCGCCCTCAGGCATAGGAGTCGGAGGATGGATCTGGCTGAAGTCCAGCGGCTGGAGGCCACTAGTCTGGCCTGCTGCTATAAGGTTTCCACCCTGTCCAAGGGAAGGGAAGCCTGACCTTGGGCTGTATCCAGTACCACCCCGATAAACTGGAGGCGCTGTGAGGGTGTAAGGTGCGACGTGGAGTAGTTCACTGCAACTCCCACCTGACGGAATAAGGCCAAGGGTGGCTGACAGAGAGGCTTCCAGACTGGCCTTCGAGGGAGCTGTCAGGAGCCAGTTGGCAAGGTATGGAAATACGAAGAGGCCCTGGCGCCGCAAGGCAGTCCCCACCACTGCTAGGCACCTGGTAAACACCCTGGGTACTGCAGAAAGGCCAAAGGGATGCACTTTGAACTGAAAATGCTCCCCCTGAAAGGCAAATCTGAGGTAGTGGTGGTGGGCTGGGAAGACAGGTATGTGCAGGAATGCATCCTGCATGTCCAGTGCACAGAGCCAGTGTCCCTTCTGCAGCAGACCTGGCAGGGTCAGCATGCAGAATCTCTTGTACTCCATGTACAGATTGAGCGTGGTGAGGTCCAGTACTGGCCAAAGGTCACACGTCTTTTTGGGCACCAGGAAGAAGTGGGAGTAATACCCTCGTCCTGTGTGGCTCTGAGGAACGGGCTCTATGGTGGATTTTCTCAGTAGAGCCTCAATCTCTTCTCTGAGAGGAGGAATGTGGCTTTCCGGGTAGTGAAAATGACCTGGAGGGGTTTCTGAGGGTCTTTACGAGTTCTAGTGTGTGGCCCTGAGCAATTAGCTGAAGGACCCACGAGTCTGCTGTGATAGCCTCCCACCCAGGTAGGTGACTGGCGAAACTGCCCTACTGGCTACTCTGTAACTAGAACCCGGGGGCAGGCAAACACGCAGTCAGGAGATGGAGGGACAGTTTGCAAGCTTTCTGGGATTTGGCCGGGGGGGGGGGTGGCGTTTGTCCCAACACTTTGCGAGCTGTGGCTTGTACTGACGCCACTGCTGCTGGTGGCAAAAGGGCTGTCGAGGCTTGGTGTTAAAGCAGTACATAGAGTGGACTGAGCGCACAGCTTTGCCGCTCTCCTAAAATTCAGTCAAGAGATCCTTGATGTCGCCCCCGAAAAGTACCACACCACGAAAGGAAGCATCCAAGATAGAAGACTGAACATCCTGGAAGACCCCAAGACCCGTAGCCTGGTGTGCCTGCATAGACAGATCACAGTCGTGGTGTTCTGAACAGAGGCATTGACAGCATCATAAGTCGCCCATAGGGTGTGATGGCAGGTAATCTCAGCCGTCTTGACCGTCTGCTCAGTCTTGACCTTGGCTTCAGAAACAGGCAAGGCCTCAAAAATCCGATTTGAGCTGTCCCAGGATAGCCTTCTGGAAGCATACCATATGGGCGACACAGTTCAGAGCCCTCATAGCCAAAATGAAGGACAAATAGACTTTGTGTCCGAACTGGTCCAGTTGCCTCAACTCCTTATCCGGAGGGGAGGTGCTCATGTGCTTGAATTTCAAGGAACGGTCGTGAGCTGCATTTATGACCAACGAGTCAGCCTTAGGCTGGGAGCTAAGGTGGTCTTTAGCCTCCGGGCCGTGAAACAACCTATCCACCTTTTTCGAGACAGCAGTCACCGAAAACAATTGTTGCCATATAGATGGGGCTAAATCATCGTGAGGCCCAGTCCATGGAGGAATCAGGAGAGGGGTCAACTCGGAGATCCAGGTGCTCTGCCAGTCTCCTATGCTGAGGATCCTGCTCCTCAGTCTTCGAACCACTGGCCTCCTGAATCTTTTTGAGGATTTCCGTGAAGGAAGGGTCCTCCGGGGGAGACTTAGGAGTCTCTTTGGGCATAGGTTCCTCCTCCGGAGGGGAATCATAGCCTGAGGCCAGTGAGGAGGTACCAGAGTCAGAGTATGATGGGCTGATGTCAGGGGACTGGGACCGTCAACGGGGAACCTCCTTTTGAGGTTCAATCAACCCACTTCCCCGCCCTTCCATCGTGAAGACACAGACCATGTGATCTGAGGTGGAGGGACAAGATTCCAATGGAGATGGAGATCTAGGAGTGGCTACAGGACAGGCAGGCGTGGAGGCAGCAACCAGCTGACGAAGGTCCAGTTCCGAGACCAGCTGCGTCTTGGTTTTACTTCACCAGGACTCAAATAACTCCTCATAGTCCACCCGTGTCTCTGGATGGGCAGGTGAAGGAGGTTGGTACAGCAGGTGATAGCCCGGTGTGGGGTAACCCCGGCGTCAGGTACCCTGGCGACGGATACCCGGGTATAGGGCATCTGGGTGAAGGATAGCCTGGGTTGGGATACCACAGCGTGGGCTAATTCTTTGTAGGATACCCCGGCATTGGGTACCCTGAAGTGGGGTAGTGAGACGTGAGGTAACCCGGCGTCAGATAGCCTGGCACTTGCCCCAACGGTGGTGCCGAAGGACCAGATGGCTGGCCCGAAGGGCCAGGATGAGGCCCAGAAGAGATGTCCGAGGGACTTGGCAGTGGCTCTGCTGGAAGACCACCCAGCATTGGCCCTAATGGGCCGGAAGGTCCCTCCCGAGTCGGGGAGGGCCCAGACAGAGAGACCTGCATAGTAAGGTCCGGAGGATCCCCAGGAAGATCTGGTGTGGGGAGGTCTGGCGTTGGCCTATTTGCAGGACCAGTGGGTAGCAAGTCCTCCAGCTCCAAGGGAGAAGAAGCCAGAGGCTCCACCGTAGGCAGCGGAGTAGGGCCGGGGGGGCCCCCCTCAGGGCAGCTGCAGCTTGCGCGTAACATAGATACATAGACAGTGTCGGCAGATAAGGGCCTATGACCCACCCTGTCTGCCCATTTGAGCTTGTAAGTTCAGTTTATGTTTTCCTAGAAGTCTACTGCCCCTTACTCATGACCTCCAGAATTCCTTTATGTCTATCCCATGCATTCTTAAATCCCGTGATTGTTTCAGCCCCCACCACTTCCTCTGGCAGGGTGTTCCACTTGTCCACCACCTGTTCTGTGAAGAAATTCTTCCTCACGTTCGTCCCATGCCCTCTAGTCCTGGAACATCTTTTTCGCTTAAAAATAGCGTATTCCTGCACCCTGTTCCTCCCTGTAAGATACTTGTATGTCTCTATCATATCCCCCTCTCTCTTCTTCCTCTCCTCCAGGGAGTACATATTCAGTTCCTTCAACCTGTCCTCATAGGACTTGTGATGCAATCCATGTACCATCTTTGTTGCCCTCCTCTGAACCTTCTCTACCCTGTCTATGTCCTTACGTAGGTAAGGTCTCCAGAACTGTACACTGTACTCCAGGTGGGGCCTCACTAGTGTCTTGTATAGTGGAATTATGACCTCCCTTTTCCTGCTGGTGATGCCTCTGCCTATGCATCCCAGCATCCTATTGCTTTACCTGCTGTCTTGTCACACTGTTTCCTTACCTTGCGTCATCAGAGATGATAACCCCAAGATCCTCTTCCTGCTTGGTGCATGCTATATCCTCATCCCCAACTGATATATTGTGCCAGGGTTTTGTGCCCCATATGCATTATCTTGCACTTCTTTGCATTGAATTTCAACTGCCAAACCCTGACCATTCTTCAAGTTTCTGCAGGTCCTTCTCATTCTGTCTACACCTCTGGTGTGTCTACTCTGTTACAGAGCTTTGTGTCATCAGCGAACAGTGAAATTCTGCCTTCTAGGCTCTACGCAATGTCACTGATGAAGATGTTGAATAGGACCGGTCCCAGCATTGATCCCTGTGGTACCCCACTGGTCACTCTTCCCTCTGTGGAGTGACAGCCATTTACCACCACCCTCTGTGTCCTGCCGCCCAGCCAGTTACCTACCCACCACACTACTGTACTGCCCACACCCATATTCCCCACTTTGTGTAATAGTCTTCTATGTGGCACAGTGTCAAAGGCCTTGCTGAAGTCCAGAGAGGCCATGTCCACTGCCCTCCCCTGATCCACCTCCCTAGTTACCCAGTTAAAAAATTCAACGAGGTTGGTCTGACATGACCTCCCCCTGGTGAAACCATGCTACCTTGGGTCCTGCAGTCCATTGACAACCAGATGTTCCACCAGTCTCTCCTTCAGTAGTGCTTCCATGATCTTCCCCACTACCGAGGTGAGGCTGACTGGTCTGTAGTTCCCCGCTTCCTCTTTGTTCCCACTTTTGTATAAGGGGACTACATCTGCTGTCCTCCAGTCTTTGGGTACCTCCCCTGTTTCCAGTGATTGGCTAAACAGGATAGCCAGAGGTTCAGGTAACACCGGAGTCAGGCCTCGATTCGGAGCCCCGCTGACCCATTTGGTTTGGACCCAGAGGTTTTTAAGGGCCTAAGAATGGGAGAAGCCTCCGAATCCCCAGAGGTGCCCGTCTGAATCATGACCAGCTCAGGCCGGGAGACCAAGGGCTGTTCCGAAGTGGAAGGGACAGGCTTGGTCGGAGGGGCACTTCCCTTGGAGGAAGGCTGCTCCTCAGCCTCGGTCTACGAGGAGATCTGCTGCCTGGATGAAGACTGACCCCAGACTCGGTGCTTTTCCTTCTTCTTTTTTGCCTTTTGGGAGTCAGAAGAACCCCCTGGGGAAGAGAAGCGCTCCGCATCTGCTGCAGTTCCTTTTCCATTGAAGCAAGTTTAAGTTTTAAAAGATGGGCTTCCAGGACTTGCTGACGGCGATTCTGTGTGACCTGGTTAAACTTCTGGCAGGCCTCACAGCCTGCGGTGTCATGGTAGGGACCCAGGCACAGAAGACACGAACTATGGCCATCTTTCTCCGGCATCTGCTTGCAGCAGCAACACTTGTTCTGATGAAATTCGGAAAAAGTTGGAGAAGACATTCAATCTGAAGATAAATTTCACTCGTAAAAGAAAGAAATTTTAAATGACATACTTATCAAAAATAGCAGTCAACAGTAGCAGCGTTCCGCAAGGTCCAACGTGCGCAGATCGACGGGCGGAAAGAACTGAAAGCGGCTTAGGGACCACCCATTATATGGTGCTGGACTGACGCCAGATGGTGTCCTCTGCCAGACACTGCCGCTAAAGTTTTCCATGTGGTCCCTAAGCGCCTGGTGAAATAGATCCCTAGCAGTTGTCCTACTGCAAGAGCCCTCCCGAAGTAAGATATATTGTTCAATGTGGAAACTCTTAGTAGGGTCTCCCATAAACCAGTCTGTAATTTGTGATATCTGGGCAGCTAAGCAGTAGTGTTTAAAATTAGGCAGAGCTAATCCCTCTGTGTTTTTGATAATGTAAGTTTCTGTTAACAATAGCCTGTTTTTTTTTTTCATTTCAAATTAACTGTGTAACCCTGCAATCTAAATTTTGTAAAAAAAATTTCTGGAATAGTTATTGGCAGAGCCTGAAGGGAATAAACGGGGCAATATATTAATCTGTATTGCGTTACACCAGCCAGTCAAAGTCAGTGGTGTGTCCTCCACTTCTCCAGACCCCTCTGTATGTTATGTATTAGTGGTAAATAGTTTAACTCATATAGTTGTGTTAACTGTTTGAGTATTATCACCCCATAATATTTAATTCTGTACTTTATTATATCTCGATACTGTACAGAAACTGATGAGTGTGGTGCGGGATTTAAGTATAAAGCTTCAGCTTGTTATATTTATTTTATGACCTGACACCTCAATGAATTCTGAGATTAATGACAAGCATGGTGGTAATGAATCTTCCAGGTCTCACAAACAGATCAGGGTATCATCTGCATACAGACTAATCTTCTGTTATTATTTATATATTTATAATTATTTCTGTGTTTTTATTGATCTATTGTTCAATATGTGTCTACTTATTTGTACGGCGGCACTCAAAGCCTCCAGGATTGGTCGTCTTTTAAAAAAATTTTGCTTTGCCTCATCTTACCAATCTTGATTCCTTGTATATCGTTATTATTTCAAATTGCTATTGCTAATGGTTCTATTGCCAACATGAATAACAAAGGAGACAAGGGCATCCCTGTTGAGTACTTCTAGACAAAAGGAAGTTATCTGAAGTATTGCTATTAGTTTGAATCGAAGCTGTAGGGGCAAGATATAGTGTTCTGATCCACCTAATAAATGAATTGCCTATTCCAAATTTATATAGAGCTTGAAACAGAAAGTCCCATTCAACCCGATCAAATGCCTTTTTAGCATCCAATGTCAATATTAGGGATATTTGTCCTTGCAGAAATCTATCAAGTTGATAAGTCATCTGGTATTTGCACCAAGTTTTCCGTTTTTAATGAAACCATTCTGTTTGGGTTGAGTGAGACTATGGAACACCTTTTCCAATCGTGCGGATAATATTCTGACCCAAATTTTCAAGTCTGTCCAGCCCGGTGTCGCGGAGGGTTGAGGTGCTGGATGCCACACCTCGCCACACTGATGACCGGGGTTGGGAGGCGACCTCAGGTGTTGGAGGGCTGGCCAGGGGAGGAGGAGGATTAAGCATCCCAGGGACTGCTCTCCTCCTTGGGGGTGGGATTACCACGGCTGTGCTGGCACCTGGTGGTGACTGGGGGTCCGTGCAGGCAGGTGGTTCGCTAAGGGGCTGGCATGGAGCGGTGTCGGACATGCAGTGAGTGGAAGCACGCACAGCAGCTGCCACTCACGCCTTGCATGCCCGCAGCTCTGCGGGGTGGGGACCAAAATGTAAAAAAAAAAAATCCTCTGGCACACTTCATGACCTCCGATCCATCAGTGCAGCACCACTCCAACTCAAGATAGCGCCTCCCAGATCTGGACCATCGGCTTTCCGTGGTGGTGGGGTACATACCAGCCGTGAAGCAGCCGGTGAGAGGAAAGGAGGAGGGGTCAAGCTCAGGTACTGGGAGTGGTGTGGCGCCACAGATCCGGACAGATGGGGAGGAACCATAGGTAACACCCCCCCCAGCTGAGGAGGGAATAAAGAAAGCAACGCAAAAAACCAAACAACAACAAAAAATGTTCATGTCTGTTTTTAATAATGAAATTGGTCTGTATGATGATACAAATTCTGGATTATCTTTTTTAGTGAATACAACTATTTTAGCTTGATAAAATGAGGGTGGGAGGGCCCCTGATTCAATGAGATAATGGTAGAGCTCGACTAAGAGATACCCACTAAGGTCTGCATACAATTTATAAAAATTGGCAGGAAGCCCATCAGTTCCTGGGGCCTTACCTGAGGAAAGGTTTTTAATAGCCTGAAGTGTCTCTTCTATGGAGATGGGTAAGTCAAGCATCTGCCTATCTTGTAAAGAGAGTGAAGGTAAAGTACTTTGTGTGAGAAATTTCTCTATGGCTTGGGGATCGGGCCTTTCTGTTGTATACAGGGTTTTTTTTAAATGTAGAAAGGTTTTATTTATTTGTGCTGGATCTGTAATTAATTTTTCTCATCTCTAATCGAGAGGATCGTGCAGGCTTGTTTTTCCTTTTGTAACTGAAGTGCCATGACTATCTGGTTTATCACTCAAGATGTAATATTTTGTTCATGTCCGCAAGATATTCTTTTCAGCGTCCTAAACAGGAAATCTTGTTATACGCATCTTTAGCATGTAAGAGATCTTGAAAAATCTGTGGGTCTTGAGCAGCCATGTATATTCTTCCTAACCTATTTAGTTCATCTTTGGCATGTTTGAGTTTTTGTTTGGCAGTTTTTTTGATAAAAGTGCCGTGTCTTATCATTGCCCCTCTGGCTGCAGCTTTAAAAGTCTCCCGTCAAACTTTCAGTGAAGTTTCGGAAATATTAAATTGAAAATATTCAATTATAACAGATTGTAAATATTGGGAACATGTTTTACCTTGCAAGTAAAAATTATCCATATGCTCCACTTCTGTCAGGGACCTATATATTTCCATTAAACAAAGAGCAATAGAGCAAGCTGAACTAAAGCTAAATACTGAGACAGTGGTAAACATATGGGTCAGGGAACGATGGCCTGCACTGGATCAGGACCCACTGAAATGATTACCTTGACCATGTAGCCCAGTCAGGCACTAGGCCAATTTGCAGATCAGGGCTCAGCTCTCAGAATTGAACTGATCTCTAGGGAAATCACCGTGGCTTCAGAACAAATTAGGACACCTATTCTTGAGAAAACCACTACCAGACCAACAGGAGAAAATACCTCGTCAACCTTTGAACAAGAAGTCCTAGCACACATCAATTTGCTTCAATGGACTCTTGAGTCAGCACAACTGCAGCGGATGGCATTAGCTCCAAACTAAAAGCCCTTACAGTTCGTACGTCAGAGGTCGAAACCCAGATCGGAGCTTTAGAGGATACAGTTAGCCCCATGCAAAAAACGAGTGCATTCCATATAACATAACTGGATACAGTATTTTGACAAAGAAGATCAAAGAACAAGAATACCGGTCTCACAAGTGGAATCTTAAACTGGGCTGGATTCCGGAGGTAGCAGAAGGCATTGGACACTAGTTTCCATTTTCTGAAGAGCTGGTTACCCTAGCAGCTGGTTGAACTTACCGTGACCAAAAAAGTCAGTTAGAGCATATAGAACCTCTGTAGCCAGAAGATCAGCTAATTTAGATTTGTTTATATTAAGCCTCACAATTGTCAGACAAGGAGTTCTTGCTGTAAAAAGCACGTATAGATAAAGGACTTTGCTCCAAGGGAATTAAATTTCAGGTTTTTCTGAACTTCAGTACTGGAACACTGTCAGACAGATGATCTTTCAACCCCGTTATGAATATCCTAAGAGACAAAGGAATCAAATATCTGCTACCTCTACCTGCAAAGCTAAGTTTTTTATTGGCAGGGTCAGATGAGGTACTTTGTAAATCCCAGAGAGGCTGAAACACTGATACGCAAGGACAACCCTCCAGGTTCAAGTTCCAACAAAACTTCACCAAATTTCTCAATTAACTCTAACTTGAGCCCAGACAGTTCTGAAAAACTCCTTCGCACCACTTACCGAGACATCATACACTTAAAATTAAAAACAGAAGTACTGGAATGTGCAAGGGAGGAATAAAGGGGTTTAATGGAATAAATATATATATATGTACTGTATATATTAAAAAAAGAGGGCAACTATTAGCAGGGATGGGGGAACAAAGGGACTTAAGCTTTTATAATGATGCATAGAAATATTGAGCCAGCATTAATTTCCATACTTTTTTCAATGTTTTCTATGTTGCAGGTTTCTCTCCACTCTACTTCAAGAATGGTTAAGGTGCTTTGGGACGTGGTGGTGCCAAGACCTCCGTTTCCTCCGTCTCTTTATTTTCTTTCATCACTATGCCAACTCCTTCGGCTTAGCAGACTAAGAAAGGAGTGGGCAGGCTCACTTAACACTACAGATAAGAGGAACTCAGGCTGTCTTCTACTGGTGTAAGTGGGGGAGGGGTGATATAGATAGGAAGCTGAGGGGGGCACGTTTTGGACAACATACTGTTTGGTTAGAACTCGAAGGTTTTCTAGAGTTAGGTTTTAGTTTAAATAAGAAGGTTAAACTCAGCAGAATAAAATATTTAGATTTGAATATTTACATTTTTTTTGTATGTAGTAAAAAGAGAATCTGTTATTATTTTAGGAGAAATACAGCAATGGTGTTTAAAATTCTAACTTCGAATGTTAAGGGCCTGCGGAATAGGGTTAAAGCAAACCAAATCTATAGATAGATATATATCGATAGCAAGAATGCTAATATCTTATTACAAGAAACACATTTTTCAACTATAGAGGTTTCACTCTACTCTAAAAAGGGGGAGAATGTTGAGCAGCCAATTATATTAACGTATCAAGAGGGACTGCTACCTTTACAAAAAAGAACTCCCCATTCACTTCTGGTAAATCAGTTAGTGACTTGGCAGATAGATACATTATTACAGAAGGCTCAGTTTACCATAGCCAATATAGATGGTCCTAATGCAAGCAACTCCCATTTTTTTTTTTTTTTTTTTTTACGGACCTGTTCCTCACCCAATCTAACTTTAATAGTCCAAACATTATTGGGTGAGACTTTCATTTTGTTATGAACTTGAGGCTAGACAAGTCCTCTTCTTATACAGACAACATGGCAACAGTATGAAAAACGTTTAGGGACTTTATGCAAGATTTGAGATTGGTGGATTCATGGACAGACGCTCACCCCACAACTTAAACATATTCTTTTTTTTCCTCCCCCCATCAGTGTTATACCAGCATAGACTTCTTTTTGATTTCACAAGTATTGTATAGTAATGTCCAAGATATAAAATATAACAACATTCATCTCTCAGATCACGCCCCACTTCAAATTTCTATTGGCTTGAATAGTACTCCTAGGTGAGCACATGCCTCAATCTGATTAGCAGAATTAAAAATGCTAAAATGCATGTATGTAAATATTGTAACCTAAATAAAATCTTTCACTAAACTCAATTCTGTCTTTCTTTCATCTGTTTCAGTACCAACACATAGAACCACTAAAACCCTCCTTCCACCCATCTCAGTGACTAACCACCCAACTCCACCCATGTCCCCTTTGTCAGAATAGGGTACTTGCCAAAACGCCCACCCATCTCAGCCTCCCCAGCACGTCCCCTTTGCCAAAAATGAAAGGTCCGAGTCTCCTTTCACCCCTCCACCCCACAATACCTCTCAACCTTTAGGCACTGAAATGAGGGACATGGGACACTCAAAATGAGGGACAGTGACTAAGCTATCCTAAACAAAATCAGTTATTCTTGTTTTCTTGCTGTTTCAGTGGGCACTTTGGTCCTCAGGGCAATCACTGGTAACACCCCACTAGCCATATTACAATCACTGAGGAATTTACTGCACTGAAGATCTGCTTGGCCAGGACCATATATTTAATTGAGGCCTTATACTGTCCAAGGAATTAAATACCATTGTTAACAATGGCTTGACACTAAATCAGAGTGCAAAGGTTTTTGCTAATTATGTGTTTGATTTGAATGTGATATGTGATAGTAGGTTTTTATTTATAAACATTTTTATGTTGATTGCGCGCATGCGCAAGAAACGTATTGCGGCAGCTTTCTCCACAAGCAGATTGTGGAGGCGCGGCACTGTTCTGGTCAATGCCCCCACAGCCTGCAAAGGCTTGTGCAGCGTCCCCCAATGCCGTGGCACACTGCTGCTGACACAAGTTTGGAACCGTGCCACGAACTTGTGACAATTTAGCTGCTGCAATCAGGGGCCGCCTTGGTATTGCAGCGCAGCCATCCGCTGCAATGAGGGAGCGACCCGACATTGCAGGGTGGGATGTAGAAAGCCCGATATTGTTTGTAAACATGGTGGCAGCTGCCGCCATGCTCACAAACAGTATCACCCCCCATCATGTGGTGTATTTGTCGACGGGGTCCCCAATCCTCACGGGTTCAGTGGCCCAATGTTGATTTTGCCGAGGGGAGCTCACTCCCGTCAGCATGATGTCAACCTCACCCTTTCGTTGTCTGCCATCGGAGTGCCCAATCCCCATTGGCATAGACGTCTGCTGTGTTGTGGTGCTGATGGGGTGCCCAACTTCGTTGGCTACAGCTGCCCCCAAAGGAAAAGAGTCTGGTGGCATGCTGGGAGCCCACCCCAGTGAGCCACATGCCCTGTAAAGTAAAAACGGTCCCGCTGATGTCATTTTGTTTTTAACCAGTAAAAGGAAACTGTCCCGACGATCTCCTGCCCCCCACCTGCAACCTACGCCCCTCACTGCGCACCCTGTCTCCCTGACCCCCTCACCCCATACTTACCTCCGAGTCCAGCGACGATCTTTGGTGGACCGGGAACATGTCTGCACTCTTCAAAGCCGACCGCGAACTGAGGAAATGCCGGTAAGCTGTATAATGGAATAGGGTTTTTCCAACTTTAATGCATATCTCAGTCATTTTTTGGAATTTTGGCACCAAATTTTCAAAATGGGGTTTTTGGGACCCCTCCTCATGAATTCTTGAACTGTCACAGCGTTAACTGGCCCGGAAAGGTGATTTCGTGGTCACTGTGCGGAATCACCTTTCGGGGCCGACTAGCCAAATGACAGTACCAGTGTTCATGAGGTGGCTCTCAAAAGCCTATGTTGTACATTTGTGAGAAAACTCCCAAATGACTGGTTTATGAAGGCGTATGCTATGCGAGTTGCTACGCACGCTTGTAACTTTGTGAATTTGCAATATTTTCACGCCAGATTTTCAACATTGGCATTTTTTCACACCTCCTTGTGAACAGTACAGCTGTCATTGTTCACATCCTGGTGGAAATGTGTTTTTGCACTTCCGGCGCAGAATAGCGCAGTCGCTGTGGGAAATCAGTGTTTGGGACAGATTCAGAAAATGACAGTGAAACTGTTCATGAGTACAGGTCCTAAAATGCCTATGTTGAAAATTTGGTAGCGATATTCCATAAAATGACTGTGTTACAAGCATGCGTTGCGCTGTTTGCACGCACGCTTGTAACTTCGCGAATTTATATTTTCACTCCAGATTTTCAACATTGCCATTTTCCCACACCTACTTATCAACAATGCAGCTGTCATTTTTCCCATCCTGGCCGAAATGTGTTTTCCCACTTCCGTGGCAGAATAAAGCAGTCGCTGTGGGAAATCACTGTCCGGGACAGATTAAGAAAATGACAGTGATATTGTTCATGAGCAGAGGTCCTAAAATGCCTATGTTGAAAGTTTGGTGATGAAAGCCCATCAAATGACTGTGTTACAAGGGTGCATTGCGCGCTTTCCACGCACCCTTGTAACTTCGGAGATTTGTAATATTGTCAGGCCACATTTTCAACAGCGGCATTTTTTCACACCTCCTTATGAGCAGTGCAGCTGTCATTTTCCACATCCTGACTGAAATGTGTTTTCACAGTTGCGGCGCAAAATAACGTGGTCTCTGTGGGAAATCAGTGTTCGGGACAGATTAAGAAAATGACAGTGGCAGTGTTCATGAGCAGAGGTCCTAAAATCCCTATGTTGAAAATTTGGTGACGAAACTCCATAACATGACTGTTACAAGTGTGCATTGACCTGTTTCCACGCACCCTTGTAACTTCGCAAATTTGAAATATTTTCACGCCACATTTTCAACAGCAGCATTTTTTCACACCTCCTTATGAACAGTACAGCTGTCATTTTTCACATCCCGGCTAAAATGTGTTTTTTGCGCTCCTGTTGCAGAATAGCACGGTCGCTGTGGGAAATCAGTGTTTGGGACAGATTAAGATTGAATGAGTGAGACGGGGGAGTGACCGAGCTCAACTGAGCTCTGTCAGGACTGCTTCGGATTTGTTTGTGGGCAGAAAAAGGCCCCAACGGAAGAGCCCAGTACAAAAGGGCAGCCTGCAGCACTGGGAGACACAGAACAAGAGAGCGAGTGAGGGAGAGGGAGTGAACGAACTCACCGGAGCGCTGTCAGGACTGCTGCAGATTTCTTTGTGGGCAGAAAAAGGCGTCAATGCAGGCAGGGGCCCAGTACAGAAGGCCAGCTTGCAGCGGTGGAAGAAACAGTATGAGCGAGTGAGACGGGGGGCTGAGTGAGCTCAATGGAGCTTTATCAGGACTGCTGTGGATTTCTTTGTGGGCAGAAAAAGACGCCAATGCAGGCAGGAGCCCCGTACAAAAGGGCAGCTTGCAGCGCCAGGACAAACAGAATGAGCGCGTGAGAGAGGGAGACTGAGCGACCTCAACGGAGCTCTGTTGGGACAGCTGCGGATTTCTTTGTGGACAAAGGTGCCAATGCAGCCAGGAGCCCCATACAAAAGCGCTGCCTGCAGCGCCAAGAGAAACAGAACAAGCAAGTGACAGAACGGTACTGAGCGAGCTCAACGGAGCTCTATTGTGACTGCTGCGGATTTTTTTGTGAGCAGAAAATGCGGCAACATAGGCAGGAGCCCAGTAGAAAAGGCCAGCTTGCAGCGCCGGCAGAAACGGAATGAGTGAGTGAGAGAGGGGGGAGTGAGCGAGCTCAATGGTGCTGTGTCGGGACTACTTCAGATTCCTTTCTGGCCAGAAAAAGCCACTAATGCAGGCAGGAGCCCAGTACAAAAGGCCAGCCTGCAGCGGTGGGAGACACAGAACGAGCGAGTGAAGGAGGGGGAGTGAGCGAGCTCAACGGAGCTCTCTTGGAAATGCTGCAGATTTGTTTGTGGGCAGAAAAAGGCAGCAATGCATGCAGGGGCCCAGTACAAAAGGGCAGCCTGCAGTGGCGAGAAAACCAGAATGAGCGAGTGAGAGGGGGGGAGTAAGCAAGCTCAACAGAGCTCTATTGTAACTGCTGCAAATGTTTCTGTGGCCAGAAGAAGGCGGCAATGCAGGCAGGAGCCCAGTAGAAAACGGCAGCCCGCAGCGCCGGCAGAAACGGAATGAGCGAGTGAGAAGGGGAGTGAGCGAGCTCAACGAAGCTGTGTCGGGACAGCTGTGGATTTCTTTGTGGGCAGAAAAAGGTGCCAACGCAGGTAGGAGCCCAGTACAAAAGGGCAGCCTGCAGCGCTGGGAGAAACACAATGGCGAATGAGAGAGGGGGTGAGCGAGCTCAGTGGAGCTCTAAGCGTGACTGCTGTGTGAACCCCCTTGTTACCGGGGTTACTAGAATCCCAGTCAGACCTAGTGGTAGGCAGGGAAGGCAGCTGGTAAAACTCCAGTTAAATGGGTTTCACACTGTCTCACTCTGTTCTCCGTCTCAGCTGAGACTGAGGGATGACATCACCAATAGAACTATCGCAGCTGCATGAGCCACATTGGAATCTACAGCAAGGGAGTTGGCATAGAACGTTGGGAGGTTTTGAAGTCAGTCTTCAGTGCATGAGTGTGAAGTTGGGAGCTTGTTGAGAAAGCAGTTCAGTGAAGGCTCTAGGAGCCTCAGCCCTGACAGAGGGCTACTTTTAGTTTAAAAGGGTGTGTGTCTCCACCTTAAAGAGAGACACAGGAAGATAACTGAAGTGGTGAAGGCCGCTGTTTTCGGGTCTCAGTGACCCCTCCCTCGGGGGGGGGGGCAGGAAAGGGTTCCCTGCAGATTCCTGGGGCAACCCCCTAGTTCTGCTTCTAAAGGAAAAGCTGCCTATGTGTTCCAGAGTTTATTTTTGGAGAACAAGAAGATTTGTGAGTCGCCTGTGGGGCACCTGCAACGTGAGGGTGAGTGTCTGCTCTTGCTCAAAGGGCCTATGTTTTTCACCCTGGGACTTGTGTGACAATGTGGGGATTGAACTACTAAATATTGGGAAGCCTAGAGTAATGGGCTAAGCAAAGTAAAAGTAGGTTCAAGTCCAGAGCTTGTTGGGATGCAAATGATATGTAGAGAAGATGTGACAGACGTCTACCCAGAATCTACATTTGAAAGTTCAGTAAAGGAATTGTTCAGTTTCCAGAGAAATGGCCGGGTATGGGCTTTGGGAGCTGGAGGTGGGTGGCCCCCCATCTTTAGTGACCAGGTCCACCTCTACGGATTTCTTCTGTGGATTTCTACTTTACCTCAGGCACTTGGCCAGTGATGAGGGAACTACCCAGACATGGGATTGTAAGGAAAATTCTCTCTAGGAGTTGAAGACTCTAGTGTGGTTTGGGGAGCCACAACAGGATAGTTGGTTCATTCCTCAAATGGACCGCAGATCAAGTGGCCAGCGGGGGAGGCGGGCCAGTGGGGAAAACCCAAGTAGTGTACAAGTCGGGCTGTGTACCCAAAGCTGCGTGCAAGTCTGGGCTGTGTGCCTGGTGGGTTTAGAGCCTGAGGGCTGGAAATGGTGATAAAGTGTTCTGTTGTCTCTAATCTGCATTACCAGGAATGTAGCCCCGTGGGGTTCCGTCTAAGCTTTGTTTTGCTCAGCTAGTATGTGAATAAAAACCACACTGAAGAATCCCATTCCTGATTCTGGACATTACAGTTATTGCTTCCTGTGTTCGGATTTACTTGGGTGCCCCTGTGCAGAGTAGCCAAACCTAGGTCCCCTGTGCCGAGTAACCTCATCCTCCCCGAACCCAGTCCCCACCAGGTACTGCTGTCAGCTTCAACAGCATGCCACCTGTCATTTTGCTAAAAAGGCAGGGGTGAGGGGTTACATGTGGATTTCTTTGTTGGCAGAAAAAGATGGCAATGCAGGCAGGAGCCAACTACAAAAGGCCAGCCTGCAGCGCCGGCAGAAACGGAACAAGCGAGTGAGAGAGGGGGAGTCAGCAGGCTCAACAGACCTGTGTCGGGACTGCTGCAGATTTCTTTGTGGGCAGAAAAAACCACCAACAGAGGAAGGAGTCCAGTACAAAAGGGCAGCCTGCAGTGCAAGGAGAAATAGAATGAGCGAGTGAGAGGGGGAGTGAGCCACCTCAACGGAGCTCTGTTGGGACACCTGCGGATTTCTTAGTGGGCAGAACAAGGTGCCAACGCAGGCAGGAGCCCAGTACAAAAGAGCAGCCTATAGCACCAGGAGAAACAGACTCAGTGAGTGACAGAGGGGCAGTGAGCAAGCTCAACAGACCAACACAATCAATATTCGGCATTGAAAAATGCTTGTTTATTGTGTTTTGTATTTATATAATGTGTGTTTTACATGTTAAACTTGTCACTTGTGAAAACGGGCAATTTGCTCATCTTGCTTACAAGTATAAAAAGTAAAAATGAAAATGAAAAACATGGACAGTGTATGTCAGGAGGTAAGAGATCCCCACTTCGCCACTCATGAGTTACGGCCTTGTCCCCTTACGTATCACCTGTCTATCCATATTTACAGTTAAATAATGGGATAGTTAAAAAAAATACAGGTCATTAACAACTCAGTTCACAAATACTGGAAATCAGTCAGTGCCTTTTGGATTGCTCCTTCAATTTTCTTTAGCTTGCTTCCCCAAAACATCGGGTTCAGCTTCAGACTGCAGGTGCACAGAATCAAGAAATCTGCTGGGTAAGGTATCTCTTTCTAAATAGCAAATCCCCAGTTTTGTCACTAGGTCCTCTTATCTCCTGTCCTCCTAGCACTCAACCCCTCAATGCAAAAAGTGAAAAGGCGCCACTCACCAGCACAGGTAACACACAGCAGTCTGCCTCATCACACATTCGTGCAGCCGAGATTCTGTGTACCCACCACCTCCTCTAGCTTTTTGGTGCCACAGGACCCCTGCTGATATTGTGCTAACACTCTTACTGCCGCTGACCCCAATGCTGGAAATCACTCCCACACACAATATCGCAAAGCACTAATGGAGTGACTGCTGGTATTTGGGGCAGCAGCGGTGAGACTGTAACTACTAGTGGCTGAGGACCGAGAAGAAAAAAACTACTGTTGGGAGGCTCATAGAATGGATCTCACTTTTTTGTGATCCAAAGATAGAAACAGGTTGTATGAGCAGATGGTTCGCATCGCAAAGTGCAATGTGATATTGGCTATTTAAAACCCTGAGATAGGACCCAAGGGCACTGGTGTCTTCATTTAGGATGTGCAGGGCACATGCCTTTTTCTTGCTTTTCTCCCATTTCCCCACTCAGGCCAAGCCACATGCAATGATGCGAATGTGTATATTGATAGGCACATGTTACAGGCATCCACATCGGCGTCTTCAAATGGCTGACATTCAATCTTCCTTCCTCAGCCTGCCCCCAAGAGACCGTGGTCCGTTCCTGAACCTGGGTCACTGGCATGGTGTCAGGTGAGGCACCCAGTACCACAATCTTCCACACCATTGGGCCGACTTATGTTACTATAGTTCTCATAAGACATAAGTGCTTTCCTAGCACTCCCATTGCTAAAAACAGTTTTTCTCCTGCAAGTATCGAACCTGAGCCGGGACAGCTTCATGTTTAGGCCCACAATACCAAATTTCATCCCAGACCTGATTTTGCCACCTCTAGACTCCCCAAAAGGTTCTCCACTCCGCTATTTCAAGCAGAAATATTCTCACATTCAAAGTAAAAGCTCTTAGTCGCGATTTCCACACTTACCTGTCATGTAACATGACATGACTGTCACCTCTTTCAAGGAAACCCGCAGCAACGTCAAAAGCATCTTCAAAGAGAATCTAAAAACAAGTAAAGCAAATCACTTGATGTGAAATAAACATGTCTGTATTCATGAATAGTAAGAAGCAGAGATGCCCCTAAAAACTAAAGCCCTGTATTTAGTAACAGGGCAGAAACAGTCTAGGCTTCTCTATCCTGTTTGGCTAATGTAACCAACAGTCTCAGGACTACCACTCTCTACGCTCACTTAAAGGGGAACATTCAGAACTGTGCCAATCAAAGTTTGGAAGCCCATAAAAAGCTCTTTGAAATGGGGTATAGGGCTTACCTGTAGCTGGCAGCAGTCTGAGTTATCGATGATTAAGTCTTTCCCATACTGGTAGTACACTGCCACCACTTTTAGAACCTTGTTATGTCAGAGACAATCAAATTGTGGCTAACCACACTGTAGTCAAGCACAGCTTGATCGTCAGTGACATCACAAGGTTCTAAAAATGGTGGCAGTGTAGTGTTAATATGGGGTACACATAGCCATTAATATCTCGGGACTACTGCTAGTTATACAGGAGTGCAATACCCCATTTAAAAGATCTTTTCATGAACTGTCATAAAATGATGGGCACGGCTTATAAATTCTCCCTTTTAAGTTGAGCCATATAAAAGACTTTGGGTTAGTACTTGGTGCTGTGTCAGTTACTGTCACTAGACACCGTGGGAGGTGATGCCAACAGGCATTACAGGAGGCACTGCCCTTTTGGCACTGTGGGAGGAGCTTTAACTTGGCATTGTAAAAGGATCTGTCATTTGCCATTTTGTGATGCGCTGTCACTTGGCACTGAAGAGGAGTTATCACTTGTCATTGTGAGAGGATCTGTCACTTGACATTCTGTGATCGGCTCCCACTTTGAATTTTGGAAGGCATGGTCACTCGGCATTTTAAGGTAAGATTCAAGAGTCAAGATTTTTACTTGAGATAGGAGAAATATGGTACCTGACCAACTTGGCATTAGCTCATTGACATTTGTTTCCTGAAAGTTTTACAATGTAAAGGAATAGAACTGGTTTTATAAGCTCCCTTTCATCTTTCAAACAAACACAAACTATATCCCACAGTGTTTTACATTTCAGGAGAGGTAGGGAACAGAATGCTGCTGCAGTTTTCAGAATACAAGGAGACAGAAGGTTGCTGGCCTACTGATGCCACGGCACAGCTGCTGTTCCTGACCCAGGAAACTGAGGTTCGGGAACAAATCAAGGTCACTGGAGGGCCAGAGGGAGGAGGCAGAGGGATCGAGCGTCCCAGTGAATAGTCTCCTTCCCAAGGGAGGGCAGCTACCACTCTTCATCACAGCTCTACCACCATCCAACCGCAGCATGGACTGAATGTTGAGGATTAGGCTCATGTTTGCCCCGACCCCTGTGCCACCCCATCCAGGTGCCCATGTAGCTCTGCCTGTGGCATCGGACTGAGTGAGAATGGGATGCACACCCAGCTACGAGAATGCAACAGAGTGTTCTGCAGGTGCACGTTGTGTGTGATGGAGACACTCCACAGCTTTTCTCTGCCATCTGCATGTGCTACTGTTTACTTAATGCCCACCATAAGGAGTTCTATTATTTACTTAGCAACACCCTTTTGTGTGTTTACTTAGTCCACACTCTGTCAAGAGTTAATGTTCACTCACTAAGCACATTAAGTGCTCTTGTTTACGTAGTGCACACCCTGTCGATTGCTACTGTTTACCTAGTGCACACCCTACTGAGTGTTCTTGCTTACTTAATGGATACGCTACTCATTACTATTGTTTTTTTAGTGCACACCCTAACAAGTGCTATTGTTAACTTGATGCACACCATCTCGAGTGTTATTGTTTACTCAATGCATACCCTGTTCAGTGTTAATTTACTTGGTACACACCCTATCAAGCATTGTTGTTTACTTAGTTCACACCCTGCTGAGTGTTACTGTTTAGTTAATGCACACCCTGTCAACTGTTATTGTTTTATTTGGTAAACACCCTGTTGAGTGTTGTTTACTTCGTGCACATCCTGTCGAGTGTTATTGCTTACTTGGTACACACCCTGTTGAGTGTTATTGCTTAATTGGTACACACCATGTTGAGTGGTATTGTTTACTTGGTGCACATCCTGTCCAGTGTTGTTTACTTAGTGCACACCTGTTGAGTGTTAGTTACTTGGAACACACCCTGTTGAGTACTATTATTTGATTGGTGCACACCCTGTTGAGTGGTATTATTTACTTGGTGCACATCCTGTCCAGTGTAATTGTTTACTTAGTGCACACCCTGTCAAGTGTTGTTTACTTGGCGCACACCCTGTCGAGTGTTATTGTTTACTCAGCACACGCACTATTGAGTGTTGTTTACTTGGTACACATCCTGTCAAGTGTTATTGTTTACTTAACGCACACCCTGTTGAGTGCTACTGTTTACTTAGTGCACACCCTGTCAATTGTTGTTGTTTACCTGGAACACACCTTGTCAAGTGCTGCTGTTTACTTGGTATACACTCTGTCGAGTGCCACTGTCTACTTAGTGCACACCCTGTCAAATACTATTGTTTACTTAGTGCATATGCTATTGAATGTTAATTACTTAGTACACTGTCGAGTGCTATTTCGTACTTATTGCACGCCTTGTCAAATGTGATTTACTTACAGTAGTGCACACTAACAAGTGCTATCGTTTACTTGATCCACACCCTGCTGAGTACTATCCTTTACCTAGCCCACACCCTGTTGTATGCTATTTCTAACTTAGCACACATCCTAAGGAGTGCTATCGTTTGCTTATTCCACACCCTGCCAAGTGCTATTGTTCATTTAGATTGCAACCCTGTATTATTTTGCAGCAGAACCCAGAAATGCATACACTAAGCTCTATAATGTGGCTGCTGGAGAAAGTCTTTGAAATGTTTGTTACTGCATTAAGAATAAATTTTGTTGGCATGGGCTGTAAAAGACAACACAACCAACATCCCTCACTGTCTTGCGGGTTACTATGACGCTGCATATTTAGGAAAACATGCTACAGCAAGAGCAGACAGCTGTTTTTGTCATGGTAGCACAGAAGCTGAGAAACAGAAGTCATCCTTGGTCATCTTTTTTCAAGCAAAAAGGGAATCCCTTTATTAACCAACTACAATAATAAAACAGCATGTTAGAAACATTCACCTCCCTGCAACCATGTAATGGAGATAAGCGACTCCAACTCCAGGCTCAGTGCTATGCAAGTTTAGAACAGATCCAGAAGCAAATGGTTTGATACCTTTTATTGGACCAACATAGATGCTACAAAAAGAAGACAATGTCTAAGCTTTTGGACCAACCAAGTCCTTCCTCTGAGACTTATGACAATTGTGGATCTGTTCTTACAAGGATCAATAAGGCAACTAATCTATTTGTGTATATGAGTTTAGATGAATTGTTTATTTAAAGAGCTGCTGGCATCATGGGAAATTTGGGAACAACAGAAATGTTAGACTTTTCTGCTTTTGATTCACTTATTTCCTGTATTTTTACTTATATTTTTCATAACAGAGCACATTAATGTTACATTGGGGTCCCTTCATCTTCCCTGTCTGCTTGTCTACATCTGACATCATCATAATTCCCACAGCAACAGGCTGTGATGTCACAAAATGAGGAATATGAAGTCGGATACAGACAAACAGTCAGAAAAGATGCAGTCTAGGGGACAGTGCTCCTGTTTTCATGTTAGTGTGCATTAGGGATGTCAGCATATCACATTTTTAGTGTCACGATATTTGTCAAAGAAATAGCACGCTATCATTATCAAAATAATTAGCATTTCTAATTTTAGAGAAAACAGTAAAAATCTGACTGGAGGAAGAAGGGGAATCAGGAATCATGGTTGCGCCTGGAGAGGGACATGCTGCTGAAGCAGCAAATTAGGATGGATTATCATGGTAAATTGTGCTGCATGATGATGGCAACATTGTTTGTTTTACAATGATAAGTTCTTGCCAGTGGGAATTATCACCCTTGGTGGAAACCTTTAAAAAGGGCTTGAAGACTTTTATTCAATCACGCATTTAATTTTAATGATTAAGGGCGTAAATTTTATCCCGACTTTTGCTGTTGTTCACCCTACTGGATGTATGTTAATTGTTGCTTTTGATTTTAATGTTCAGCGTTCCGTGTCCCTGGAATGGGGTGCTATACAAATAAAGTATCTATTTAGCTAGATACATCATCATATCGTGACATCCCTAGTCAGCATGTTTTGTAAATAAAAATGTGCTACTAAACGCAGCAAATATATGAAATATAAAGCTAAAATTAGTCTAAAAAAGCACGTTTCTTCAAAGTTCCCTGAAACCTTAGCCAGCGCTCTTCAACTACAACCAATAAGAATACCTAATTTTTTCACAATTCTTGACTGTAGAAGCTAAAGATTACAGTTGTGCTGATGACTCCATGACCCCATATTTACCTCCTTTGGTGTGGATTCTGGAGAACTACTTCCTTCCTGGCTGCCTTGCATTTTGACTCTCATGTGACCCTCAGTGCACACTGGCATTTGATACAAAAACTGCAAATTTGGTGGGGAGTTAGCCTCACTTCGGCTGCACCGCTGGAAGATAACTGCTTTCCTATCAACAGGAATGTCCTGCCACAAATGAGAGATGGCTTTTGACACGACAGGGAGCGTGATATGTTCTGGTGACACAATGCTGTTCTCAATCAGTAGGTCTACTGTCTTTTTATAAAAATAGAGATATCTGCAACAGATAATATTAACTGTGTTATTTCTGCAGTATGCAATGCCTCTGAAATGGCTTTGTAATAAAACAGAGACAATACAAACATTTTATTTATACTGTTAGATCTGCCAGTGCTTACTGCTTCTAAACAGGTCCACTGAGCTCTAGATCCATTTCTGAAGAGGCAGCGTAGTCCCAGTTAGCTTGGCTGTAATGTAATCGAGAGGCTGCCCAAGAACTGAAGCAGCTGGCCATTTGTCTGGGGCCCTGGATCTGGTCAGACATAGGATACCTCCTTCTGGAGTGGCCAGTAGGCCCTGGGAATGACCCAGGAGGAGGTATCACCAGGCTGCCCACAGGGAGGTGACATCTATCCAGGGGAGGAGACAGGGGGCTATCTGGACGGCTGGACAGCGGTTCCCCGTCTTTCTCCTCCTCCTGTTGGATCGGAAACACCAGCTATCTTGTCTTGGACAGGTAGGCACACAGGCCTTGTTATGGTTGGGGGAAGTTCCAAGGTATTAGGTAGCTTTGTGGTATTGGCAGTACAACGTTAAATTAGGAAAGGCAGGGGCATCCCTGCATATTGGCTAGGGAGAGAGCTTAGTAAAAGGGGTTATTTTCTCCAGGTCTGTCCGGCCATGACACCAAGCCACCCCGCGGACACAACCTTTGGCCAGTCATCCACCTAGGCAGGGTAACTCATGGCAGTCTGCCCGGGGGATCATTAGCATTGTCTTTGCTCTTGGTTGCTGCATTTTACAGTGATGGTTCATTATCTGAGTCAGTGGATGTGTTTTTCCCTTGGGGGCTGTCTCTTGGAGAGAGGGACGGTTGGTTCCTGGTCCATGGTCATCCCGAGGGGCTAGGCGTCAGGGGACTGGTGTTACTTTTCTTGATCTGCATTTGGGCTCAAGGGGTGGCTTTGTTTAAGCTCTGCACCCCAGGAGTCTCGTCGGCTGCGAGAGTTTGGCCTGGGAGTCCACTGGTGGCGCAAATCTCACGGTGGACGAGACCTCAGAGGCCATCTTTATAACAGCAGCATTCCTAGCTGCCATGGAAGCTCACTCAGTGAACAGGCCATCCAGAGGTCTGACTCATACAGCACTCTGATGCTGACTGGATTACGGACAGTCTCTTTGCCCCAGGAGACTAAAAAAGAACTTTAAAAATGGAGGTTTGTTAGGGGTCGCTGAGGGGACCGTGAGGTCATACAAGATGGCGGTGGCCATGCAGAGCCGCCATTTTGAGAAGAAAAAAAGGAATATAACAAAACAAGGTATCCAATGGTCATCAGCATCCCAGTGATGGGAGATCTGTTTCCATGTGGGAGGGAGCTTAGCTCCGAGCCCAGGGGCCGAGTTGGGAGTAATTGTTCTGGGGTTGGTCTATGGAGAACTAAACAAAGAGGGGTCACCTAAGATGGCAGCAGCCATGCAGAGCTTCCATAATGAGTGTGGGCAATTATTTAAAAATGAATAAATAATAATATGTAATATTAAAGTTGTTTCTCTGCAACTTCAGCTCCACTGGTTTAGGCAGCTGGCTACCTGATGGGTTAGGAGGAGCCCTGCCTAGGCTAAAGGGGCTCAGCTCTGATATTAGAGGCCACAGATAAGGGTTCGGTACCTAGAGCCTTCCCCAGTTGTGACTTGATCAGAGAGCCCAGCCTTCCTGCACTGTTCCCTGTGCCTCGTGGTAGGTGGAGGCCTGGGGCCTTGTTCCCATCGATTACAAAATGTTGACATGTTATCATTGTGAAGAGTGTAACCGGGGCACAATGTGGGGATCTTCCCCACCAGCAGCCATCGGGTCTTGATTGGGCACGGTTCGAGTTTTAAGTCAGGGCCTAGCCAATGTGAATCAGTATGCCCTCCTCTTGGCCCCCCCCTTAAAAAAAGTAAACTAGGTGATCCAGGCCAAGGGGGCCAGGGCCTATTTGAAATTTGTCTTTAGCAATGACTAATTATGTTTTCTTTTCTTTTTTTGGGGGGGAGGGGGGTTGTCATTTCAGGAAGATGCCCAGTCAACAGAAGAACCCCTCACCAAAGGTGCTGGCAGCTGTGGATGAACAACTTCGGCAATTACAGAAGAAAAAAGGAGAGGCATGGTTGGAGGCCTGATTGGATGGAGTAGAAGGCCCATCAATGTCTGGAGAGGTAGCACAGAAGAAGAGGTCGGTCAAGGCAAAGAGGTTGCCCTCGGCGAAGGTACTTGTTAGTCATGATTGCTCTCCACCTGGCCATATTTGTCCATATAAATGTAAGTAAAAATTGACCCCACTGATTTCAATAGGGCATGTCCCCACGCTCTTCCTGGGTTCATGTCATCAAGCCTAAAGGGGCTCAGCTCTGATATTAGAGGCCACAGATAAGGGTTCGGTTCCTAGAGCATCCCCCAGCTGTGACTGGATCAGACAGCCCAGCCTTCCTACACTGTTCCCTGGGCCTTGAGGTAGATGGAGGCCTTGGGCCTTGTTCCCATGGATTACAAAATGTTTACATTATCTATGTGAAGGGAGCAACTGGGGCATGACGCAGGGGTCTTCCCCGCCAGCAGCCATCGGGCCTCACTTGGGCAGGGTTTGAGTTTCAGGTCAAGGCCTAGCCAATGTGGATTGGTATGTCCTCTTCGCCCTTTAAAAAAAAAAAAAAAAAAAGTAAACTAGGTGATCCAGGTCAAGGGGGCCGGGGTCTATTCGGATTTTGTCTTTGGCAACAACTAATGATGTTTTTTTTTGGGGGGGGGGTGGGTCTTAGCTGTCATTTCAGGAAGATACCCAATTGACAGAAGAACCCCTCACCAAAGGCACTGGCGGCTGTGGAAGAATAACTTTGACAATTTAGAAGAAAAAAGGAGTGGCATAGTAGGAGGCCTGCTTGGATGTAGTAGAAGGCCCATCGATGTTTGGAGAGCTAGCTCCGAAGGGGTCGGCAAAGGTGAAGAGGTTGCCCCCAGCGAAGGTACTTGTTAGTCAACCGGTGTCCATGATTGCTCTCCACCTAGCCGTATTTGTCCATATAAACGTACTTAAACTTAACTCCACTGATTTCACTGGGGTGCGTCCCCACGCTCTCCCTAGGTTCATGTCATCAAGTGCCTGAGCACGGGGGCAGTGCCATCAAACTGGGAAGTGGAAGGGACCCAGGGACAGCAAAATTACGATCCCATCCACTTGAAACATAGTGAAGAAAATGTTACTAGCTATAAACAGATGGCAATTTGGTTAGGTAAGGCACCACAACAGGTGGTACATGTAAGTAGCTTGGGGGGGAGGGGTCTCCTAAAAATGTAATAACTTTTGAATGAATTCATATTTTTTCACCAAATCTTCAAAAGGCATATCTGCAATCCAAGAACTTTCTACTCTAAGAATTTCAGATCAAAATCCCATGCCATTTTTGCACAGTAGCGTGACAAAGAATTTTATAGAAAAATGGTAAATTTTCACATTTTTTGACACTCCAGATCTCTGAATCCACAAATCCTACCAGAATGAACCTTGGCACATCAAGAGATCTTTCTTCCCTGAAGGCACATAAGAAATATCATGCAAACTGTTGAACAGTTGCGCGAAGTTATTAAAGTGCAAAATGCAGAAAAAATTATTTCCCATTTGTGACAAAGATTACTCATTTGCAACACAGGACTGCCCATTTGTCACACAGAATCCTTTTTTGAAGTGAACATCTAATTTTTCCCATTGAAAATAATGGGAAACTTCAAAATTTAGTAACTTTCAAATGGATTGCTTTTTCACCAAATCTTCAATAAGCGTACTGTATCTGTGACCCAATACCTTTCTACCCTAAAAATTTCGGACCAAAATCCCAAGCTGTTTTTGCACAGCAGTGTGACAAAGACTTTTACAAAAACATGTCAACTGTCACATTTTTTGACACTCCGTATCCCCGTACCTACATGTCCGACCGGAATGAAACGTGGCACATTAAGAGATCATCAGTCCCTGATGGCGCATGCAACATTTCATGTTAATCGGCTGAATGGCTGTGAAGGTATTAAAGTGCAAAATTTCATGTTTAACATAGAGGTGAAGGTTGAACCCTAACTACAGGGGCACAACTGCACTCTTATAACAACACTCCGTATCTCCGCACCTACATATCCGGCCAGAAGGAAACCTGGCACATCAAGAGATCTTTGGTCCCTGATGGTGCATGAGAAATAGCATGCAAATCGGTTGAATGGTTGTGAAGTTATTAAAGTGCAAAAAGCACAAAAAAAGTTTCCCCCATTTGTGACAAAGGATTGCTCAATTACAACACAGGACTGTCCATTTGTGACACAGGATCCTTTTTCCAGGTGAACATCTAACTTTTCCCATTGAAAATAATGGTCATTTTTATAATTTAATAACGTTGAACAGATTGATATTTTTTTCAGCAAATCTTCAAAAGGCACATCTGTGACCCAAGACCTTTCTACCCTGAAAATTTCAGACCAAAATTCCACACCGTTTTTGTGCAGCAGCGTGACAAAGAATTTTACAAAAAAGTCAACATGTTTTTTGACACTCTGTATCTCCGTACGCACACATCCGACTGGAGTGAAACTTGCCACATCAAGAGATCCCTGGTCCCTGATGGTGCATGCTAAATTTTATTTGAATTGCTTGAATGGCTGCAATGTTATTAAAGTGCAAAATTTTGAGTTTAACATAAAGTGAAGACTGAACCCTAACTACAGGGGCACGACCATGCCCATATAATATATATGTATACTGTAGTACTAAAATATTCTGCATTTAACATATTTCACGGATTCTGCAGTGCCTACATATTCACTTAACGTAAATTCCACTAATGGCCGGTGAGGACATTAAGAGCCTTTTAACGGATGCAAGATCACCGATGTTGACATTTTCTCCATGGAAATTACTGTGTGGGACAAAAGCACTGTACTAAAGAAAAAATTACTCACCTTAGTAATGTTGTTTCTTCTAATGGAGTCTTGCTATATTATAGACATTAGCAGTTTGTTCCAGCTCTAGAACTGCCCCGGAGTGAAATGGTTAAAACCATTCCAAAATAGAATTTTGGCACGAGAGCAGCTCTATCTGTGTCATTTCAAACTTGAACTGTCAGATCTTCACGAGCCAAACTCACTAAGGTCTGTGTGGAAGCTGTAACCTACACTAGCCAAATGGCTACCTAAATAATAACAACCATTGATGGTCCCAACACCCAAGACTCAAGTCAGGGGACCAGAAATACTAACACCATTCTAATAATATGAAAATGGAACATAAGTATAATAAAACACACACACAGCGTACACATACACACTCCAAAGTCCCAAAGGGGACAAAATGCTAACAGGACATAAGTAGTGCCCACACTAGTTGCCTGCACCCCACCAAGTAGAGGTTCTGAGAGGGGCAGGTTGGGAGGTCATTAATATAGCAAGACTCCATTAGAAGAAACAACATTACTAAGGTGAGTAATTTTTCTTCAAACAACATGAAGTCTTGCTATATTACAGACATGTAACAGAATACACAGCAGTACCTCCATGGAGGAGGGGCAGAACCTACTTAGGGAATAGGCTCTGAAGAACAGCTGTTCCAAACCGAGCATCTCTCCTGGCCTGGACATCCAGGGAGTAATGCTTGGTAAAAGTGTGTACCGTTTTCCAAGTAGCAGCCTGGCAAATCTCTAATAAAGGGATATCTCTGGCAGCAGCTAGAGACGCAGCTGTACCCCTGGTAGAATGAGCCCTCAAACCAGGTGGGGGGGCTCTGCCCACTTTCTGATAACAAAATTGGATACAAGAGACAATCCACCTGGCTACTGATCTCTTAGTGGCAGGTTTGCCTTTCCCAACTTCACCATAGGTAAGGAAAAGTTGGAGGGATTCGAACCTGTGACCTTTGGTACGCTCTATATAATAACTAAGAGCTCTCTTAACATCCAGGCTGTGCAACCTCCTCTCACCCGAAGAGGAATGATCAGTGAAAAATACTGGAAGGGAGATAGATTGATTAAGATGGAAATCTGAAACCACCTTAGGCAAAAACTTCCTATTAGTCCTAAGGACTACCTTATCCCTGTGGAAAGAAATAAAGTCAGTCTCCACTGACAAGGCTTGCAATTCACTTATGCGTCTGGCAGAAGTGATAGCCACTAGAAAAACACAGTTTTCCAAGTTAGGTACTTAAGCTCTGCAGAAGACAGAGGTTCAAAGGAGGTTGCATTAACTGGGCAATGCAAACATTAAGGTCCCAAGCAGGGCAGTTCCCGAAAAGGAGGATCAGTATAGAGTAATCCTTAAAAACTTGGAAAACACAGGATGAGAGAAAAGGGGATGACTTTCCTGCTGACACAAAAGCAGACACAGCTGCCAAATGAACTCTCAGGGTAGCTGGTCTGAGGCATGAAGGAATTAAGATGTACCATGTAATCTAACAAAATGGGCAATTCAGCAGATTCTGGGGAAATATTTTCCCAGCACACCAAATGGAAAACCTTTCCATTTAGAACTATAAGTAGCCCTAGTGGAAGGCTTTCTGGAAGCCTTTAGGATCTCAAGAATACCGTGAGAGAGTGTAAATCAGCAAACTCTAACTCCTCAAGAGCCAAGCCTTGAGGTTGAGGATTGAGGTCCGGATACAAACCCTTCCTGGGCACAGGTCAACAGATTGTGATTCCTGGGAGGCACAGGGGAAGATGGACTGTCACAGACAGAAGGAGTGGGTACCAGGGCTGCCTGGCCCAATCCGGGGCAATCAGAATCACCTACAGGCTGAGATCTGATTTTGACTAGTACTTTGAATAGGAGAGGAAAGGGGGAAGCATAGAGGAACTCCCTCCCAATCCAGAAGGGCATCCAGGAACTGAGCCCAGCACTGGAGGCCTGCAACAGAACAGAGGAAGTTTGTGATTGTCTGGGGCTGCAAAAGATCTATCTGAGGATGCCCCACCTGGCAAAAACTATCCCCAGCACTTGAGGATCCAGGGACCATCTGTGATGGCCCTGGGAAATCCTGATGAGGGCATCCGCTGGACATTGTCCTTCCCTGGAAGATGAACTGCTATGAGGAAGTGTTCAGGGAATAGGCCAGAGACCACAACTTCATTGCCTCGGTGCACAAGGCCGAAGACCGAGTGCCCCCCTGTTTGTTGATGTACCACATTGTTGTGGTGTTGTCTGTTCTGACTTGTATCACCTTGTCGTGGACAGATGCAGAAAAAGCTTGAAGAGCTAAAAAGACAGCTCTGAGTTCCAGCAAATTGATGTGGAGCAGAGATTCCTGGGGGGACCAAACTCCCTGAGTGAAAAGGTCGCCCATGTGGGCTCCCCAACCCAGAAGGGAAGCATCTGTAGTGAGAGTCAAGTCGTGAGAAGGGGAAATGAAGGGGACCCCCGCTCTTAAATTGCTCTGATCCTGCCACCACTGGAGAGCTAGGATCAAGGTTCGAGTCACTGGGACCAACTTGGAAAGGGGGTCTCTTCTCTGAGGCCAAAAGGTTCTCAAGTGAAACTGAATGTCTCTCATCTGAAATATGGCTACCTGCACAACAGCTGTGGATGCAGCCATGTGCCCCAGGAACTGCAGAAAGTGTCTTGCTGGTCGAGAGACCTGCAGAGTGAAGGAAGAGGCCAGAGCCACTAAATTCCTTACCCTTTCTGGGGAAGAAGAAGGCTCTGGCTAGCTTTGTGTCAATTCTGCCCCTATAAAGGTGAGTACCTGGACTGGTTCCAGAACCGACTTTGGTAGGTTTAGCAGAAAACCCAGGAGGTGAGAAGCTGCTGGGTGACCTGCAGGTGAGATTTACCTGTTCTGGGGACTGGCCTACAATGAGCCAGTCGTCTAGATAGGGAAAAACAGCAATCCTCTGCCTCCTTAAGTGGGCCACTGCCACTGCTAGACACTTTGTGAATACCCTTGGAGCAGAGGTAAGGCCGAGGCATTGCTCTGAACTGGTAATGACCAGGGCAGTTGAATCTGAGGTACTTTAGATGGGATCTTCTAATTAGGACATGGAAATAGGCATCTTTGAGGTCCAGGGAGGCTAGCCAGTCCCTGGCCTTAGGAAAGTAAAATCATTGCCAGAGTTACTATTTTGAACTTTGGTTTCAAAGATGCTTGTTCAGATATCTTAGATCTAAAATGGCCGCCATTCTCCTGTCTTTTGGGGTAAGGAAGTATCTGGAATACAGACCCCTGCCCTGATGCAGGGAGGAACCCTTTCTACTGCTCTGAGAGCTAACAGGATGAGACCTCTGTTTCCAGAGCGAGGTCTCTGAAGCACTTGCAGGTAGAAAAAGTCTGCTTCTCAACTTGGGAAACTTTTTGAAGCTGAGAACCAGACCCTGGCTTACTACTTCCAGAACCCACTTGTCTGAGGTTAAAGAAGCCCAATTCTGACTGAAGTAAGCCAGCCTGCCCCCCACTGGTACAGGAGAATCGGCCCTGGGCACCCCATCAGGGTGCCTGTTTCGCAGGAGCTTTAGGCTGGGAGCAGGTCTGCCCACCCCTCGTCTGCCCCTGCCTCTGAAGAAGCCCCTCTGAGCATAGGCAGAGGAGGCCTGAGTATGGTAGAAAGGCCTGTGAAAAGGCCTACCCCTACCCCTGGGGGCATGCCTTTGAGGAGTGGCTTGCCACTCCTTAGCCTGGGCACTCTTGTAAGTAGTCCTATATTCATCCATCTTCTTCATGTAATTCTCTGTCTGCTCTCCAAACAGAGAATTTCCCCACAGGAAAATCCATAGCCTTAATCTGGGTATCCTGTGACAAACTAGTACACCTGAGCCAGGCCAACCTACGAAAGCTACAGATGTGGCCATGACCCTAGAGGAAACATCATTAACATCCACAGCAGCATGAAACTGAACCTTAGAGGCTTCAATGCCATCAGCAGCCACCTGTTCTAGTTCACTAGCCAGCTGGCCATGGGCCTGCTTGGCCAATTGCATAACAGTATCCCATCTAGATTTCTGATACCTAGCTACATAAGCCATATAATTTGCTTGCCTGAGTCCCAGGAGGCTGCCATATACTGTTTTTTGCCATGGCATCAATTTTCCTGGAATCCTTGTCAGGAGGATGTGAAGCCAAGGAATATTAGCTTTATCACAGGCAGCAGCCTGAACTACCCTAACATGACTGCATTGCTGAAAGGAATTCTGTATCAGGGCCTGACAATGTATACCTTCTGTCCATCTTTTATCTACAGGAGGCACAGAATTAGGAGCTTTAAAATTTTAATTGTTTGTTTCCTAAAAGACTTATGTAAAGGAATAGACAGTCTCCTAGACTCTGGAATATCCATAATTTCTACAAAATCAGGCTCCTCTTGCTCATCCACAGCCTCTTCTAAAGGAAGCTGGAGGGTTTCAGCAACTTTTTATAAAACATAAAATGAGATGGGGACTCAGACAGCATAGGGGAGATTCTAAAGGTCTGTCTGGGGAGATGTCCAGTTCAATGGGCACACCCAGACCTTCCCAACTCATTCATACTGTTCATAATCCTCCTCCCTCCTCTGGTTCATAAAATTCCTCAATATCATAATCCTGAACCACTGGGACCGGACGAACCCGACCTTTTACCAGATAGTGGTGGTTCGGACGGACCCTGGGCAGTGACTGGACAATTAGTATAGCTTTTGCTCTCTGCAGCTGTTGGAGAAAAATTTTGGACTCCAGACCTGCTGATTTTCTTGTTTTCTTTACTGGAATTGGTTCCTCAGAACCAGCTTTTCTTTTGCCCGAGGAAGTCTGACCCTGGTCAGAGGGCACTCCCTCTGGTTCAGTTGGCACCGAACCGGGCTGGCCATCCGGGTCAGCGGACTTTTTGGCCTCTCGTTCCCTGAGCCTGCCCAATCATTTTTCCAGGGTGGCTGCAGGGGAATTCTTACATACCTGGCAGTCTGACTGGAGGTGGTCAAACCCCAGACAATAAACACATGTGGTGTGTGGGTCAGCCTTGGCAAAGACTTCCCACAAACATCACAGTGTTGAAACCAGTGGCCCGGTTTTCTTTTGGGTTTCTCAGACATAATGCCAGCCTAACCAAAAACTGCCCTTTTAACGGCGAGTACCAGGCAAAGACACCCATATCGGTTCTAACCGTGTCACGGTATTGGAAAAAACGTATAAATCTGCTTTTTTAGAACCGATAAGAACCGGGAACCGCACTCTAAAATAGTAACTTTTAGTTTTAAATGAGTTTAAACCCACTGATCGGTTCAAAACTGAACCGATAACTTACAAGTTCCACACAGACAAAACCTTCATTTACTTACGGTTACCACAGATAGAGCTTGAACCGAACGGTTTAGGTTAAATAAAACTATTCTCGTTAAATCCAACGAGAAAACACTTTTTAAACCGAAATGAACCGAGCAGAAGGAGAAATCTCCGGAGCGACTGTTCACTGAGGCGGAGTAAAGATCTGACAGTTCAAGTTTGAAATGACACAGATAGAGCTGCTCTCGTGCCAAAATTCTATTTTGGAATGGTTTTAACCATTTCACTCCGGGGCAGTTCTAGAGCTGGAACAAACTGCTAATGTCTATAATATAGCAAGACTTCATGTTGTTTGAACCAGGCATTCTGCATTCTCACAGTGACACCTATTGAACAGCCACATCTTGAGCTACAGTAGATAAAATATCTGGGAGAGCCAGCAGATAATCCTGCAGTCTGAGATGTAAGCGTGGATGGCCAGGAGTGATCGAAGGATGGAAGAGCTAGATTCTGACAGAAAAGGAGGGTCTTGAAACATGCATTTCAGAGCTGTTCAGCTGGCTGCAGGTGTGCCTTGCTAGTTTGGGGAAAGTGATAGTGCTACTATGGCACAGTCCACGGCTTAACAACCTAATGTTTTTAAATAAAAATTTAAATTTTAAAATTTTAAATGAATGTGCAGAGCATAAAGTAGTACTTTAGTTTTCCAGCTTCACTTTATGGTTTAGCTGAATCGACATCCTGCAAGGAGATTGGAGGGGAACAACTGTACGCCAGGGACTGGGCTTTGGTCTTGTGCCAGGGTTGTGGACTGGAGATCCTGCAACCAGTTTGTGGATTGGGGTTCAGACATTGGGGGGGGGCACGGTCCATGGCTTAACATCCTAATGTGTACTATATACAGAGCACAGTACAGTAGTTTTCCAGCTTCACTTAATGACAGGGAGGGATTTGAACTAGCAGCTGTAAACTCTTGTGAGTAACCTCTCAAGTGTAATAATATATTCCTTTTTTGAAATATTTCCCTTATTAAATATTTCACTGTCAGATTATTTTCACTTATACAGGCTACTCAGTGAATATAGCAAAAATAAAATGAAAATGAAATATATTAGCTCTACAGTACATTTATATACTTTTATTTTTATATATTTTTCAAAAATGTCACCTATAGCCCATTTTCTAAGTACAATAATACCCTCCAGGGTGGGCATTACGGACAACACTGGACATTCCAGGGGCTTTAAGGCCTTCCACCCGCAGTGTTGGGCCTCATTACGCCCTTGGGCAGTCTGGTATTGCCCAATATCGCCCACCGTGTTGGATATTATTGCTTACATAGGTAACATGGCTCTGAAAGACAGGAGAGTCTCAGGAGAATTGTATCGATGTGTGCATTTGTGGTCTGATGCATATCAGTGTGGATTATCTCTGCATTTTCTTAGGGTCCTTGGGATTCCTAGCAAGGGCAGGAAGGAATTTTCTTAGCTCCAGCTATTAGTGTAAAGTACTTCAAAATGCTCCAGGGTTTGTTTTTAAGGGGGGAGGTAATTGCTAGGCGAACATCTCTATCCTCTTTGATGTAACCCCGATGTCGAAATTGGGGATATGTTAAGTGATGCCCTGCTGGCATGGGAATGCAGCTGGAAGGCCATTAAGAAGTTTGAGAGAAAGTCGTAAAGAGGACAGGAGTGGGTTGTGCCTGTTCCAAGGCCTAAGTGGACAGCCACCAGTTGGGGCTGGAGAAGCCCTGGGTCGGGTGGGGAGACTGCCTCCCAGCCCCTAAGGAGAAGCAAGGTCCCCCACAAGCTATCAGTGGGGCGGCAGATCCGGAGGGAGTAGCAGCCAGAAGAAAGTTACAAGGAGTCTGTCCTGCTCCAGATTCTGTCTTGAGAAGAGTGGCTGCCATGGATGGCCCGAGAGGTGGAGGTGGCAGCGACGTCTCTAGTGGGGTTTTCAGGCGGCAAATGGGACCCCTTGCTTGATCCGTGTCCACTCCAGGTAGGAGCCGCTATCCTGGGATGGGGACTGCTGGTACCGCAAGAAATGTTTGACCCTGCACTGTGCGAACCCTGCCAGAGGATCGGCATGTGCCAGTACCATAGAAGAAAGGACTATGCCCTACGAGTATCAACCTCCCCCCCCTTGTTTGAGGAAGGAGTCACAAGGTTCAGAGGATAGTGCACCCCGCTACCACTGGCGGGGATTCCTAGAAACTGTGACCAGAATGGGGACATGGAGTGTGTCCTAAAGAGAGTCTGAGCCCCCTTAGGCTCAATGGTCAGGGATGTGTAGCATAGGGTCCAGGTTCGAACCCAGGCCTCCTCCCCTGCCCGACTGTGCCATGGCACCTTGCTGTGGAAAAAATGTGGAACTGTAACAATCAATTGTGAGCACCCTCCATGGAGTTTTGTTGATCAGCTTGAGCTTTCCGTGACTAAATAAAATGCTGGTTTGCATCCTATTCCTGTTTGGACCTAATCTTTGGGAGTCCTGAACTGCTACGCTGTGTTTCTGCCTAACCCAACTGTTTTCCAGACTACCCAGTGGTCCAGTGCCACCAGTCGTGAAGGGAGGAACATTACCATCCAGCCCGCGCCTCGACGGAAACCGAGCTGTCACCAGTGGAATCCCAATCTATAAAAACTAAGGTACTGTGTTGAAACCCTGATATTTTGCTGCCAGTCAAGATGGTGCCCTCTTCCTTTCCCAGAGACTTTAGTTCCAGCAAACCTCCAGACAGGGAGGGAAGGGGGGGTAGCTGTCTGATGTAGTTGATCACTTCATGGGACTGAAAGCTGCTGCCTGCCTGAAATGTAACTACCAAATCCCTCTAGCAGCAGCAAGTACAATCCAAATGACTGTCTATTTTGAAAGAAACACTATACAGTTGGAAGAAATATTCAGGGGCAGAAGGCGGTTAAATAAGCAATTAAAAGTACAGAAAGGAGAGAAAGAGATAAGTCCAGGGCCTCTTGCGCATCTTTTCTGTCCCATTCCCTCTGTCTCCCAGAACAAACACCCTTCCCTCATTAACTGGGCAGTTTTCCTCGTACCATTGCTCAAAAAGTACTGCAGCTCCACCCAGAAGCTAAAAGAACAAGCATTTGTCAGTGCCGAATGTTTGCTTGCTGGCATTGGTAGTGTAGAAGTTACAGAGCTACATAATAGGAATGGCAGTGAAGTACTGAACTGAAGCTAACCCCACCACCACCCTGCAGAGAGGGACAGGCATTGGGGTGTGCCTTTGGGTCGTCAGGCATAACGACCATGCCATTTCACCACACCCCACCCTGCAGACATTGACAAGAGTCAAGGTGTGCCTTGGGGTCTTTGGCTCTTATGCGCACCCCATTCCATCAGGAAATACTGTGAGATGGGTGCGCTATAGGAGAATGGGATAATGTTTGGGCCCGAAGAGTCCAAGGCACAGCTTGATTCCTCTCACAGGCTGCAGGGTGTGGGTGGGGGGTGGAATGGTATGAGCATTACAGGCAAGAATCCCAAGTCACACCCCTGATGCCTGTCATTCTCTACAAGGTGGGGCATTATGGTCGGAAACCGTAACGCCTCAGGCATTCATTGGTCTTTTTACTCCAAATCTTTAACATGGTTTTTTGTGACTCCCACTTCATGAACAGGGGCAATATCAGTTTGCTAGCCGAAAACTGCTTTTGCACAGCGACTACGGCATTTGGCACCATGGGTGCAAAACACATTCAGAACAGGATGTGAAAAGACAGTGGTACTGTTCATGGGAGGTGTAAAAATGGCAATGTTGAAAATGCTGTGAAAATCTTAAAAACTGGTGAAGTATGAAGGCAGTATAGAAACTGTGCAACGACACCGTAATGCAACTAGTTTGGGGATTTTTACAGCAGATTGTTAACACAGGCATTTTGGGACCTTCGATCATGAACAGTGTCAGTGTGATTTTCTTTATCTGTCCCGAACAATGATTTCCCACAGCGACCATGCATTTCTGTGCTGAAAGTGTGAAAACACATTTCGCCCATGGTGTGGAAAATGACAGCTGTACTGTTCATAAGGAGGTGTGGAAAAATGCCACTGGTGAAAATCTAGACTGAAAATATTACAAATTCATGAACTTACGAGGGTGCGTGGAAACTGTGTAATGCTCACTTGTAACACAGTCATTTTATGGAGTTTTATCACCAAATTTTCAACATAGCCATTTTAAGACCTCTGCTCATGACCAGTGTCACTGTGATTTTCTTAATCTGTCCCAAACATTGTTTTCACACACCGACTGTACCACTGTCGCCACATGTGCGGAAACAAATTTTAGGCAGATGTGAAAATGGTAGCTGTACTGTTCATAAGGAAGTGCGTAAAAATGGCACTGTTGCAAATGTGTGTCAAATATTACAAATTGCAACTTGCCAGCATGCTGTATTTAACTACTTAACGCATGCCCTAAAACAGTCATTTTTGGAATTTTTCACCAAATTTTCAACATAGCCATTTTAACACCTCTGCTCATGACCAGTGTCACTGTGATTTTCTTAATGTGTCCCATACATTGATTTTGCACACCGACTGTGCCATTGTGCTTATATGGCGGAAACACGTGGGCGAGATGTGAAAATGACAGCTGTACTGCTCATAATGAGGTGTGGTAAATGGCAATGCTGAAAATCTGGAGGAAAATATTGAAAATTGCATAACTTATGAGGCAGGAGGAAATCAAGCAACGCATCAGAAACAGTCATTTTTAGGATTTTTCACCAAATTTCTAACATAGCCATTTTAAGACCTCCGCTCATGAACAAATTCACTGTGATTTTCTTAATTTGTCCCGTACATTGATTTCACACACCGACTGCGCCATTGTGCGCTACATGGGCGGAAACACGTTTTGGGTGAGATGTGAAACATGACAGCTATACTGCTCATAAGGAGGTGTGGCAAATGGCAATGTTGAAAATCTGGAGTGAAAATATTGAAAATTCACAACTTACGAAAGTGTGAGGAACTGCGCAATGCACGCCTAGAAACATTGTTTTTTAGGAATGCCCACCAAATTTTCAAAATAGGCTTCGAGGGCCCACCTTATGAACACTGCAGTGTCGTTTACTTAATCGGTCCCAAAAGGTGATTTCGTGCAGCGACTGCAAAATCACCCTTCAGGCCCAAATAACGCCATGACAGTGACAGTAATCATGAGAAGGGGTCCCAAAACCCCATGTTGAAAATTTGGCGCAAAAATTCCAAAAAATGCCCGAGATATGCAGCAAAGTTGAAAAAACCCTATCTATTACATTATACAGCTTACTGGCATTTCCTCAGTTCACGGTCGGCTTTGAAGAGTGCAGACGTGTTCCCAGTCCACTGCAGATCGTCGCGCCAGACTCTGGAGGTAAGTATGGGGTGGGGTGTGGGGAGGCAGGGTGTGCAGTGGTGGGTGCGGTGGAGGCAGGAGACTGCGAGGGACCGTTTTAATTTACAGTTTGTTTTTAATTACTGAGACAACATCAGGACGCTTTGCCACGCTTGGGTGGGCTCTCGCCGGCTATAAGAGCGGAGCTTGTGCCACGCTGGGTGGGTTACCAGCGGCAGCTGTAAGGCTGTTTGGGAGGGGCTGGAGCCGACGGGGATTGGGCACCCTGTCAGCCATAATGGACATGTGCCATGCTGGGATGTGGGCTCCCAGCTGCAGCATCAGGAAGCTTTTTGGGGCGGCATGGAGCCGACAGGGCACTGAGCACCCTGTTGACTATACTGTATGTGCGTTGGGGGGGGAAGCGCGTCAACATACAATATGCGTGCTTGCATGTTGGGGGGGGGCTCTGCTCACTGAAGCGGAGTTCTCCCTTTCAACTGTATGCCACTGCATTTTCAACTGCTGTCATAGACAGCTGGAGCAGTGATTGGTGCACTGCGACCGCGCCTCCAAACACACTAACTGAATTGAAAGAGGCTGACATACCTCTGGAAAATTCGGATGATGGCACTATGTTTGTTGCACATGCGTGCAAGCAAACATAAAAAGGACAGAATACCCAGATGCAGAAAGCCATCTGGTGGGGGAAGCTGGTAAAAAAAAAAACAAAAAAAAAAAACAGGAAGAGATACTGTCTAATGTAGCAGAAACAGTGAAGCAGTAACTACATGAATAGCGCCATCTTGTGGTGAAAGAAAAACAGTGCAGCAGAATTACTGGTATTGTATATTCTAGAATTACTATGACAATTGATTCAGACAGCTTGTAACATGGCAAAAATACTACTAGTGCAGGCAAGAAAGACGATTGGTCTAAGGGTGTCAGGTGGTACAAGAGCAACACGGCATTGAGAGACGATAATGCCGTGTTGCTTGTGTGGTATTGAAACGAGCCACAGAGGAGAAAAAAAGCAGTGTTCGAGAAGCAGAGACACAGAAGATGTAGTAGATGCTCTGTATCCAAGATACCTGTGCAAGTTGGTGCAGGACAAGTGAACATGCCCTCAGAGGACATACAAACAAATGTGGTGGATGTCACCAAGTGCACTAAGCAGTGACACTAGTCCTAAGGTAGAGAAACCGTGAGTATGAGTCCCTGACATCTAAAATGGTACGGGGAAACCAGCATAGAGATAAAAATGTTTGCAGAGAAGAGAATACGTGCAGACGTACATGAGCAGGAATGACCAATGCCTGCAACTGTCAGTCATTCATGATGGTTTCAAGGTGCATGGAACCGCTTATGATAATTACAGTTGTGTTCAGCATGCTGTGGAATGAAAGGATAGAGAAGATTCGGCCTGAAACAATACGCATAATAAAATAGAATGGAAGCATTGAAAGGCGCGAAATCGGATAAAGGGGCAGGACCCACACACATAGGCAGTATGCAAATTAGCCATGTAGCTAAGTTGCGGAGGAGAAAGACGCCAGCACATGCTGGACCTCCCAAGCAGACGATTGCAATAACAGCCGTGCAGATTTTCAAAATATAGATAAAAGAATGTTAACCAACCGTTCGTCCGTCAATATGTAGGTTTTTTTTATTTTTTGCAGCGTCTGCATGTAAATAAACAGCTGTTGTCAGTTGCAAAGCACACGAGAAATTTCAAACAAAACCAAACTGTGTCTGCATACAGTTCTTGACATGATATTATCTGTATTTGTAACACCGCAACTATAAGAAAACACACTGTTAGCAGACATCCTCTGAAGGTGGCTCACGGGAATTACTGATGGGAGACCGCCAGGATGCACTCGGCCTCCGGCCTCGGGCACAACGGTCCCAACCATGCATTAACTCCCCATTAGATGCCACCTTCAGAGGGGATTAATGCTTACATGTACCACACTTCTAGTTAAGTTAGCAAATGTTTCTTGGGTGTTTGCCTAGTTTTTATATGTTTATAGTATTAAGGCACAGTTTGGATACTGACTAGCACTGACTGTACTAAATGCATTATCTGTTATGCTCAACACCCTATTACTGTTGTGTACATTCTTCGAAGACTGATGTTCTGTGGAGCCTATGGGAACTGGGAGGCGGGGTTTTTTCTCTAAAGAAATCCCTGCTGATTTGGACTTGGTCAGTTGCTGTCTGGTCACTGCAAAGGAAAGCTTACTTGCTGGAGGCACTAACGGATAGAACTGTGACTCCTGGAGAAACCTTGTTAGCACAGACTGCTTCACAGAGACTTTGGACATGCCATCCAGTATTCTAGAAAGGTTCCACAGTGCAAGAATTTAAAGGAAAGCAGCCCAAAACATGGGCTCCCTCCATCGGACAGCTTACCCTCCGGTTTAGCTCTGACCAGCAATAGTGGGATTTTTGTGCACTGCAACTTGCTGAATTAATATTTTTAGAACTCAGGAACCTGGAAGTATGGAGGAGGAAGGGGTTCCATTTGCTGAAGCAGTGCGGCAAGCACCGCCCGCCTAACACAAAAGTATTGAGCGAAGCAGTGCGCCCGCTGCACTGCTTTCAGCAAATGGAGCCCCTGCCTCCATTCTTCCAGGTTCCAGAGTTTTAAAAATATAAATACAGCAAATTGCGGTGCACAAAAATCCCACTCTTGCTGGTCAGAGCTAAACCTGACAGTAAGCTGTCCGAAGGAGGGAGCCCACGTTGTCGGCTGCTTTCCTTTAAGTTGCTGTGATATTCCTATCTTTTATTTATTTCATTTTGCTTGTTTCTTCAGTCATTTCAAGTAAATCTTTATTGTTCAGCTAAAAAAGCCATTACAAAAAGATGCAAAACCCATAACATCTCCTGGTATAGTTACACATACTAAAATCGCACATATACAAAATATATACAGTAACATCATTTCATCATACCTGAAACCTTAAAACTGTTGCTATATTGTTTCACTACATCAGCTGACAAAGAGCACCAAGATAGCACATAACAACATCAAGTAACAATCAATTTCTATTTTTTTTTTAATTGCCACAAAGCATTTCACAAGTCTCTCAACTGTCCAGGAGTCTTCAGTGTACAATAATATAATGGTTAAAGTGCTTTTATCAATTTCATTAATAAATGGGCCTAACCAGTACTTCCTTCCTTTCTTATACCAGGGACATACCTATAAAACACGTAGCAAATTCTCTTTCCTGCCTACAGAACAGTCACATTCATCAGAAATTCCCACATTTTTATTATGACGTTTAACTAACATATTACTATAGAAACGCTCAAATTTATAGCATATAAAAGCTTGACATTATTCAAAGAGTCCAAATAAAACTTACAAGCAAAGTTAAAATTACCTGCAAACCATTCTGAATAATGCGAATTAGAGATCGCTTCTAAACCCAGCTTATTCCAATAGTTTATAATTTTCTTCGAGACGAACTTTTTATATTGTAAACTTAATTGAATTCCCTTATCCACAGCATATTTTAGTGCAATTAACTCATATTTTTTTGACAACATAATCAGGGATGTATACCAGAATTTAGTTTTGTATTTTAAATTATATCAATAATGTTTTTCCTTTAGGCATTGCTTTGACAGTGACGGATCCGGCAGATTAGAAAGTCTGACCCAAAATTCAATTTATAAGACTCCATTAAAGCCTTCATATTTATCAGACCAATTCCGGCATGAATATAAGCTGCAGGGCATGAGTGACCCAGTCTCAAAATATTTCTAAACATTTTGTAAAGTGGACAAATTAACTTACTGGTATGATTTGGTTTCCAAATCTCAATTCCATAGAGCAACTGTGACTCAAATTTAGCTTTAGTAAGACCTATTATTGAATATTCCCCAAAGTTACAGTTAAACCTTGTTAGGCCACCTATAGTTTTGTTCGGTTTTCCTTTTACTCCCCTGTTTGTAAATTCCATAAGCAACTAGCAGAAAATCATAACCTAGATAGGTTTAGGCGGGGACAATGTCCACTTTCTGATGCCCCAAGGTACAGCTGCTGGATGTTTTTATTTTCCCAAATATACCTATTTGTGTTTTACTGAAATTGATTTTCAACTGTAGCTTCTCTGACCTATTCCTAAGGAAATCCATCTTTTTCTGTAGTCCCATTTTCGAGACACTATGTCATCAGCAGAGGCCAATGCTGGATATAAAAGGTTACTTATCTTAGAAGAGTCAGACTACATTTTCCATATCTTTTAATAAATTATTTACGTATAACAAGAATAATGGGAGCTAGCAAACACCTTTGTTGATCTGAAAAGGGTGTGAGAGTTCACCTTTGGTTCCTAATCTTATTTGTGCCCATGTAGCTTGCTACAGACTGGCAAGAATATTGACCAGTTTCCCATCAATTCCTCTATTCAGCAACTGGCTCCACAATATAGTTCTAGAAAAAGTCTCAGCACAAGAGAAGTCAATAAGTACAGAATACAACCTCTGCTTCCTTAAAAATACACATTTTTCAATAAAATGTCTCGAGATAAAAACATTATCTAGAGTTGAGTAATTCGCCCTGAAACCCACTTGCAAGACAGACAGACCTCCTGTAACATCAACTTGAACTCTGAGTCTTTCCAGGAGATTAACGTCTAGTAGACCTACTGACTGGTACATTGCAGGGTCTGATAAATTACCCTTCCTGTGAACTGGAAGAATGTTTGCTCAATGCCAGGTTGAAGGAAAATAATTAGAGCAAATACACTTATACAAAATAGTCACCATTTTGCACCACATACCAGTCTGGCATAAATGAACTTCTGCGGGTATGCAGTCTGGACCTGCAGCTTTATTTCTTTTTAATGAATTTATGGCTACATAAACTTCATCATATGTAATTGGCTGGAAATTTGTACTATCAATTCCCATATCTATTTGTATTCCAGGAGCCATGAGATCACAAAATATCTGAGTAAAATTGTCCCTGTCTCTTCTCAGATATAAGAATCTATTTGGACTTCATAATTGTCAGCACCCTTTGTCACCAATGACCAACATTTTCTGTCATCCTTTGATGTTATAGCCTTTAACATCTCGATCCACTGCTTATTATAATAGATAACTTTTTCCCTTTTAGTATAATCTTATAAGCTTTGTTTTTCTTATTCAAGGTTTTCAACACAGCTGTTTTGTTGCTTTTTCTAAAAGTCTCAGTAGCTTGTTAAGTTCTTTTTAAATTGTCTGCATTCTCTTTCATACCAACTCTTGTCAAGCGCTGTCACTCCAGGCAGCTTACAAGGATATTCTAACCTCTTTTTTATTTCAGTAAAGAGTTTGGTTAATTCTGCCATCAAAACTTCAATATCAATATTTAGCAGGTAGCTTAAGCTGTTGTTGTTCAAGAAAGAGTTAAGAATCACAGGGAGGACATCCTGTTCTGAATTATGGGACCAGATAATCCCACTTATGTGATCTAATTTCAGAAAATGGAATTTGCACATGTCTCTCCGATTGAGCTTCAGGGCCTAAATATATATTCTGCAATGTTATCGGCAAATGGTAACTTTCTGATCTAGTCTGCACGTGTAAGCTTTTCCATACATCTGCAGTTCCTATCCATAAAACTAGATCTACTACAGAAGCACCCATTGGACAGACGCAAGTAAACTCACCCACTTCATCGCCCTCTAATCTTTCATAAGAGGATAGAAATTGTGTTCAGTTAGAGTTTCAATCAGCTTTTTACCTGACACATTCACTTTCTTATCTCTAATTTTTCTATTTGAACAAGCCTCCATGGGGTTTGTGTAGATAAAAAATGAATTGTCACCGAGGCCATCAAAACATCCAATTCTCGCATTAAAGTCTCCTAGCAAAACAGATTTTTTTTTTTTTTACACTTTATTATTTTGTCAGTTGAGTCACAATCAGTAACATGCCATATGGTATACAGTCCAAAAGAGGAATACAATACCAATGGGGCAGATAGCCCCTTTATCACAGTAGTAAAGAAAAACATGCGTCTACCATACTAATGATACAACACTGGGGCAATATCACATTAAAGTGTGCAGAAATAAAGCTAAAGTTAGATTAAATAACTGTATAGAAGCCCATGGGCAATGTGGCGATGCCCTTAAAAGTTTGAGTCCAGTATTTTGTCCAACAATTAACTACCCCACCCGAGGGAACATATTGCCAGGCTAGTCAGCTGAAGTTTATGTCTCCATTATAGGCACAGGTGCGCTCATATGTATAAGAAACTCGATAATTGTAAACGTTAGTTAAAGACCTCCATATAACACAAAGACAAACAGATTATTAAGCAAAACCCTTAATGCGACTATTAGGCAGGGAACAAAGAACATTTCTTCAAAGTATAGCCTCCAAATGGAAGGTATATCTATGGAACTAAGTAACAGACTTAACAGTACTACAGTGGCTTACTACTCAGTTCACGATTGTGCATTATAAACGTAGGTATAAGTACCCAATTATAGCAAAAGAACCAGGGAAAGAGTAAAGTTCTCAAGTTAACAGTCCTGACCCAGCTTTGTCATCTGTATTTTCTTCGCCATCCGCCTCTTTGCTGGAGTGTTACCTTCACCCTCTCAGCCCATTTACCAGCTTCCACAGGATCAGAAAAAGCCCAAACTTTGTCCTGGTACACAATACGCAAACGAGCTGGAAAAACTATGGTGGCATCACACAAAATGTGGCGAACCCCATCAAACTTCTTCCGTCGTTGTCTGGTCGCATAGCTGATGTCTGGGAATATATGCACATGCTGGTCATCCTGAGTAATAGGACCTTGTCTTCTGGCCAGAGAGAGAGAATTTGATCTCATTCCCCCAATCCTGCAGTAACCACCATGAGAGTGCAAGGCATATTAGCAGCCTCTGTCCGCCCACGTGACGTGATGCAGTACACTTTTTGGATCTGAAAGCCACTCGTATCACCTTCTGCTTGCAGCCTTTCGACCAGCCACTCCCAGGTAAACATAATTGAGTGATCCCCTTCAATGCTCTCTGGAAGGCCAAGAATTCTTAAGTTTGCGGATTATACCTGGTTTTCCAGGGTCTGCAACCGCACTCGAAAGTGTTGCACCTCTTTCATTACCATAGCTGATGAATCAGTGGCTCCAAGACTTGTTTTTTGACCTCAATCAGCTCCATTTTGATATAGTCCACCATGGATTCCACCACGGTTACTCTCAAGTTAAAGGTATTTATTTGCTGGTTCAAACTGGCGACAGACCCCATCAATCGTTGCATTTTTTGGCCCAAGGTTTGTATTGTCTCAGTGTCTGAGCTCTGCCAGGGACTGACCTCAGCTACCGCAGCAGATTTGGACGCCTGACCCATTGCTGCCAGTTTCCCTTTTCCCAATTAATTTGTGCCCCGATCGCAGCGAGGATTTCCCATTTTGTTCACCAACAGCTAATCCACCCAACAAGCCACAAATGATAGGGTGAATCTCAAAAAAGTTGACTTTTGCTCTTTTATTGGATATATGAAGGAGCTGACGTTGAGTATGACTGTTCTGCTCGGGCGCCACAACCCCCCCCCAAAAAACAGATTTCTTCAAATAAATACATGTCTGTTACGGTTTCCTCAAGATCTGCCTGTCTGTGTGCTTCCTGTATACTCATGCCACGACAGAGGGCACCATTAAGGAAACCAGCCTTTGCAAGAAAGATGCGAGTAAAAGCAAAAGGAAAAAGATCATCATGGTACTGTAGGGAAGTGGCCATGGTGGTGAAAGAAAAAAGGGTGGCATAAGGAAATGCAGAGGAAGGAAGACAGGGAGGGGTACCGGGTAAAACAGAGAGAAGCAGGTAAGGCAGTGTGGAGGGCAAAAGACAGAGGAAAGGCTAGCAAAAGGGGGTAAAAATTTCTTTAGGTATACAAGTGAGAAGAGGAAAGCAAGGAGAGGAATAGTGAGGATAAGGAGGATGGTAGAGGGAGACCACACAGAAAAGGATAAAGAAAAAGCAGACACCTAAACAGGTACTTCTGCTCAATCTGTACTGTTGGGGGGAGGGGGACGATAAGGGAGCAACATGAGCAAGGAGGGGAGCAGACGCAAGTCCATTTTCACAAAGAAGAGTCCTGAAGAGACTAGCATCTCTGAAAGTGGACAATACTGTGGGAGCAGATAGGACACGTACAAGGGCACTAAAAGAACTCAAGGAGGTGCTGGTTATGCTGCTGATGGCCTTATTCAGTAACTCACCAGAATTGGGTGTGGTTTCAGAGGACTGGAGGAGAGCAAAGTCCCTCTACATGAGCAAGGTAACTGGGAAGAGGTTAGCAACTATAGGCCAGTTAGCCTCACCTCAGTGGCAAGTAAATTAATGGAAACATTGTTAAAGGAAAGTTTGGTAGTTTCTTGAATCAAATAGGCTGCAAGACCAAAGGCAGCATGGATTCACGTGGGGGTGGGGTGGGGTGTTGCATATACAGTGGGATGCCAGGGCTCGGCCCCAACAGCTCTGAAGTGAGCACCAGTAGCTCAGGCCTCACTGTCACTGACTTATGATGGGAAGGGGGGGCTCAGTTTAAAGACACAGACCTCACAGCCCCCCCCGCCCCTTAGCTCCCAAAGCTTGTAAAGTGCAATTTCAACACGGGGGGGTGCCAGATGAACCTAATTGATTTCTTTGACTGAGTGACCAAGGAAATAGATCGGGGATGGCAGTAAACATGGCTTATCTGGACTTTAGCAAGGCCTTTGGCACTGTGCTGCACAGAAGACTAATTAAGAAACTGAACAGCCTAGGGGTGGGATCCAAAATGGTCAACTGGGTTTGAAATTGGTTGACAGATAGGAGGCAGGGTGGTGGTTAATGGCACTCACTCTAAGGATGGAAGGGTGACCAGCGGGGTGTCACAGGGCTCAGTACTACAAGACTCTCGGGGATGTGGGTACCCGCATGCTTTATGCTCAATGAGCGATTCAGGATGCTTGTTTACGAACAAATGAAACTGCCAGCAGATTAGGCCTTGAAGTCTATCGCGTCTGCTCGAAATGCAGCTCACAGTTTGATAACTGCTGTTGCCCCTCCTTCCAATCCTCCCGATTCACTTTCAGAGTTCCCCCTGGTCTCTACACTCCCTAACTGTACCCTGCCCATGTAACACTATCCCATCCTTTCTTAAACCTCCCACTGATTCCCTTGATACCAACTCTTCAGGTAGCGTGTTCCAAGGCACCACCATCCTCTCCATGAAGTAATGTTTTCTCAGGTCTCTTCTATACCTTCCCCCAACCAGTTTTAGGCTATGTCCCATCGTGGTCCCTTCCCTCTTCAGTATGAACAAACCCTCAGTGTTCACTCTGTTAATACCATTCAAATATTTAAAGGTCTCGATCATGTCCCTTCTGTCTTCCAGGGAGTACATATTTACCTAAGTCTCATAGGGTTTATCCCCCATTCTGAAGATCATCCTTGACGCCCTCCTCGGGACCCTCTACAGGAATATAACGCCCTTCTTTAAGTAAGGACGCCAGAACTGCACACAGTACTCCAAGTGCAGCCTCACCAAGAATTTGTACAGTGGCAGTACTGCCTCTTCCCTTACACAGAAATTGTCGGCAGAAGGACCTCTAGGCCCATCCAGTCTGCCTGTATGCCCTATATATGCACATGTCCACTGACCCTAAGTAATCAATGGCTTTTCATCACTCCTTCCCCACCCAAGGTTCCCTTGAACCTGTCCCGGGCATGTGTAAACCCCTCCACTGTGATTGCCCCCACCACTTCTTGTGGCAGACTGTTCCAAGCATCCACCATCCTCTCTGTGCAGCAAAACTTCCTCACATTACCTCTTAATCCACCCCCCTCCAATTTCATATTGTGTCCCCTCATTCTGGTATATTTTCTACATTGGAAAAGATCCCTCATCTGCACCTTGTTTATACCCTTGAGGTATGTAAAAGTTTCTATCATGTCCCCCTTTTCTCTCCTCTCCTCCAGTGAGTACATACTGAGGTCTCTTAGTCTCTCCTCATATGTTTTGTGATACAAGCCATGCACCAACTTTGTTGCCCTTCACTGGGTAGCCTCCACCTTGTCTATGTCCTTATGCACGTGTGGTCTCCAGTACTGCATGCAGTACTCCAGGTGAGGCCTTACCAGTGTTTTATACAATGGCGTTATCACCTCCCCTCCTGGTAGTAATACCTCTGCCTATGCACCCCAACATGCCACTGACCCTCCCTGCAGCCTTTGTGCACTGCTTTGATACCTTAAGGTCATCAGATATAACCCCTAGGTCCCTTTCCTCTTTGGTGACAGTCAGCACCCCCCCAAATTCTGTAGCTCTCCCCAGGGTTCCCCCTACCCAGGTGCATTATCTTTTGTACTGAACCTCAGTTGCCACACCTCTGATCAACTTTCCAGTTTCTCCAGGTCCCTCTTCATTTTCTGCACCCCTTCTGGAGTATCCACCCTTTTGCAGATCTTGGTGTAATCTGCAAATAGGCAGACCTTTCCTTCCAGCCCCTCTGCAGTTTCACTAGTGAAGACACTGAACAGGGCTGGTCACTGTACTGATCCCTGTGGTACTCCGCTGGTCACCTCTCTCTCTCCCTAGATTGGAGCCCATTTACCACCACCCTCTGCCTTCTGTCCATCAGCCAGTTTCTATTTCTAACCCAATGTATCACCTTAGGCCCTATGCCCAGACTACTCATCTTGCTAACCAGCCTTCTGTGCGGGATGGTATTGAAGGCTTTGCCAAAATCTAGGTAGGCGACATTTACCGTCCCTCCCTGATTAACTTCACTAGTCACCCAATCAAAAAAATCTATCAGATTCGTTTGACAAGACCGTCCTGCTGTGAATCAGTGTTGCCTCAGATTCTGGGCACCACTGGACTCCAGGTGTGTCACCATCCTTTCCTTCAGCAGTGTCTCTATGATCTTCCCCACCACTGAGGTGAGGCTGACTGGCTTGTAGTTCCCCACTTCCTCCCTACTGCCACTTTCTTTTGCAGTGGGACTACATGCACTCTCCTCCAGTCCTCTGGAACCACGCCTGTGTTGAGTGACTCTGTGAACAGGGCGGCCAGAGGCACTGCTAGTCCCCTTCACACGTCCCTTAATATCCTCGGGTACATGTCATCTGGCCCCATGGCTTTATCCACCTTCAGCTTTTTGAGTTCCTCCAGAACTCTCTCCACTGTGAATGGACTGGTATCCACTTCTTCCTCCCGATTGCCTCTGCTCCCCAACTGTGGTTCTTGACCCTTTCCCTCCTTAGTGAATACCGAACAGAAGTATTTGTTCAGTATTTCTGCCTTGTCTAGATCCCCCTCTTCCCCTTTGAGCCTCACAATCCCTCCCCCCATTTTTTCTTCTATCCTTGATGTACCTGTAGAATGTCTTGTCCCCTTTTTTCACAGTCCGTGCTAAATCCTCCTCTGTCTGTGCCTTGGCTCTCCAGACAGCTTTCCCTGTTTCCCTTAGACATTCAAGGTACACCTCCCTGTTCTCCTCCCTTTGGGTCCCCCTATACTTCCTGAAACTTGCTCTTTTAGCCCTTATTTTGTCTGCCACCTCTTAGAACCATAGTGGTTTCCTTCTTCTTGATGTGATCCCCCTAACAATGCACCACAGCATTGTTTGCCTTAGCCACTGCTCTCCTGCATTGTCCTGATCGATTCATTTTACCAGTGATCACTACTCCCAGATCGTTTTCTTCCTCCGAGACTGCTGACCAGACCCCACAATTGGTAGCTGTGTCCTGGATTCCTAGTTCTCAAATGAAGTACACTGCACTTCCGAGCATTAAACCCCTGCTGCCATGTGACCGATCACTGTTCTAGTCTTCCTAGGTTTTTCTGGAGTGTCCTCCTTCCCTCCTCACTGTACACAACCACTCCTAGTTTGGAGTCATTGTGACAGGGTTGAATAAGGCCCTGCCCCATTTGTTATGCAGAAATAGTTTAAATGCAAGGGTCTGTTCTATCCTTTCTTTTTCTGTCTTGTCTGTCTGGTCGCGCAACCAAATTTTCTTGTGAGACCTAGGAACTGATCACTCCAACGGTTTCACAATTCTCTGCCTCTTGCTATCTCTCTGCCTTCCCTTGCATATCTGCAGTTATAAAAAATATATATATGAATCTCTGTGTAAAACTGTATGTGATATTGGAATCCTTTGTTAAAAACTGTATATAGTTATACTGTTGAAATGATTGCAAAAAGCTACTTGAAACTCAAAGGGTTAACCTGAGATGCAGTTTTTAAGCCTTTTGCACAGCTGTAAACAAGAGGTCAGTTCTGGTCACTATGTTCTTTTTGCTGCACCTGCATTGAAATTTACAAGAACGTTACGTGAGAAGCAGGCTCTCTTAACGAGTTCCCAGACAAAGACTTATAAAAAGAGTAGCAATGTTTTTGCTAGAGAGACAAGGAGAGTGAGAGACTGAGACTTGGAATTAAGAGATACCCTCAGAAGAAGGACTTAATTTTCTCTGTTTGTACTGCCTTTGTAAATAGTTACACTGAATAATTTTTATTTTTCTGTTATTGAGAAAAATAAAATGCTATTTGTGAATTTTGAAACTGCCCCTGGTTTTCCTATGTTTCCTGACCGGTGCCTCGACGACAGTCATCAGCAAACAGGCTAATTTTACTCCTAACTCCCACCACAATGTCTGAAATGAAAGTGTTAAATAATAGTGGACCCAGAACCGATCCCTGCGGGACCCCGCTAATGACCCCCCTGACTGTGCATAACTTTATCCTTGTTGGCCCATGGCCTACAATTTACAGGCGAGACCCATAATTGTTCACTCCAACCCCCCAACCTACCTGTCCCAGGTCCCTTTCTGACACCACCAGATGTACCTGATGCACATCCCCATGAAGGAAGCCTCAACGGCTGGGACTCTCTCTCCACCACCGTCCCCACCCATCCCTTAATTACTGATTTTAACATCTCTTATTTAATTTTTAAAGGAGAACAGTACTTAGGTAAAGCTCCTCACCCCCTGAAACCCAACCGCCCGATTTAGCTTTTGGCAATAAAAATAAAAAATTCAGTGTTTGCACTTACTCGCTCCAACACTCGTAAACTTTGCCTGCAGGCAACATGGTGGGTGCTGCACGGTGCCATCTCATGTTAGTGTGCAACGCCACACCGTTCACTTGTATGCTGAGTGAGCAGTACGGCACCGCACACTAACACGAGATGGCACCATGCAGCGCCCGCCATGTTGCCTGCCGGCAGAGTTTACGAGTATTGGAGTGAGTAAGTGGAAACATTTAATTTTTCATTTTTACTGCCAAAGGCTAAATCGGGAAGTCAGGTTTTGGGGGGTGGGGAGCATTACCTAAGTACTGTTCTCCTTTAATACAAATCTTAATGTCCCATGCCACGTGCTGATCCTCAGCTTTCTTTTCTCATCACCAAACCCAAATGCCAGTAACCACGCTCCATCATGTTTTGCGTGATAGGGTGAGAGTATCAGCACTTGGGCCTGGCAGTGAAAGTGATTCTAAGCCCTTGAAAAAGATGGAAACTAAAAATATTGAGTTTGCTGCCAAATTTTGAAAGCTAGTGGCTAAACTGACCCCCAGCTCACAAAATGATTTGTCCCACCCTGCAGGGGATGAGTTTGGAAAGCTAAAACCCAAGTAATGTTAAAAGGGGTAGGGGAGAACAGGGACTAGGTTCATGGCCTGCATGCGAGGTTGGCATAGGCTATGCTCACTACAGGGGAGGTGCGAGGGCCCCGGGGGGGGGGGGACCACATGGGAGAAAAACACACTGCAGTTTGAATGATGTCTGGGCTTCTGGCTCCCCTGGGTCCTAGTACCTATCAGCACTGGATGGATCCTAGTCCATATGGTGAACTACCACGGGTTAGGGAGATGGGCCTCCCCTCAGAGCTCCTGCCATGAAGGGCAGAACTGTGGGGGTAACCAGTGGGATGTTAGAGGACATGGCGGGGGGGGGGAACTAGGTTCATGGCCTGCATCCAAGGCTGGCATGCTCACTACAGGGGATGTGCAAGGGACCATGGGGGGGGGCACACACAGGAGAAGAACAAACTGCAGTTTGAATGATGTCTGGGCTTCTGGCTCCCCCGAGTCCTAGTACCGATCTGCATTGGATGGATCCTAGCCCATATGGTGGACTACCACAGATTGTGAAGATAGCCCTCCCCTCAGGGCTCCTGCCATGTAGGGCAGAATTGTGGGGGTAGCCAGTGGGATGTTTGGGGGGGGGGACCAGACATGCAAGACTGAACAGGGTACATCCCTGGAACTATGCTGTATTTCTAGAATGGCAGACATGGCCAGGGAGGAAAACCTCTAGGGAAAAATAATAAATGAAGGCCTAAGCTTTCAGGCTATAACCTGGTGACACCCCTGGCAGGGATACACTGAATGAAAGGGATGTGAAAAGCTTCACTGTGTTCTCAATGCCTGAAGCTTATTCTGTCAACTGCAATACCAATCAATACATAATGAGACCAAATGAGGTTCATGTGCATCTATTCTCTACCCTTCAAACTCCATCAGATCAGGGGATGAGCCAGCTGGAGACTGGCTGAGGTCCACTTTCGCATCTTCAGCTGCAGACTCTCCATGTTCCTTTATGAGATACCAGACTGCAGATCTGCTTTCATTAATCAACTCTCCTTGCAATGTGCAGCTAAAAGAATTACCAGTTAAAAAATGTCAATCACTTGTTCTTTTTTACTGAGAACACTTATTGTGTGAACTATTTACAGTAACTTTTATTTTAGACCTGAAAGCTCACTATCATTCCAGACTTTTCATATAAGAGATCAGAAACTAAGCTGAAGCCTTACATTGTTAGATATACCCTCCTTATTATGATTTTTTTTTTTTAAAGTTCCAAAAAATGGAGGCAGTATAGAGCAGTGGTCTAAGGCTCTGAGCTGCAAATCTGGTGACATCCAGCAGATCAGACCTGGGTTTGAATCCCACAGCTTCCACTTGCATACTGTGTGACCCTGAGCAAGTCACTGAACTTCCTTGTGCTCCCAGGTTGCTCCTGTAAAAAAGCTTTCAGCTTAGTGTGCTATTCCTGGTTACACAACTATAAAAAAAAAAAAAAAAAAAAGATGTTGGCCCGTCAGTACAGCAGCAGAGCACCTGTGATGCCAACGACCCAAGTTCTGGAATGAACCCAGGTCGCCAGGGACAAGCCTGGGAAGGATGCATGGAGCATCCCAGTGGGTGCTCTCCTCCTCCAGGATGGGGAGGCGACGATGTCGGTGTGCAATCATCACCAAAGTGACCAAAGGTGGACTTGTATGTAGCATTTCTGGGGGAGGGAGAATGACAGTGAGTACCGTGCGCCAGTGTGCTTGCTCTCCATCTCTGACATCCCACGGGACACGGAAGAAACAAGGTGCAAATGCCTCTGACTGCAGCAGGGTGATGCGGGTTTCCCACAGGATTCCCGCACAGTTGGTTGTGGCACCTCTCCTCCTCCAATTGGATTTAGTCTCCATGGGGTTCTGTCTACTTTTGCTGCCCCACCAGAGAGGTCTGTGTCTGGAAGATGCAGCTGAAGAGGTCAGACTGGGAGAAAACAGGTAACTGGATTAGGGAAGGGGGGGGGGGAACACGTCAGTGTGAAGAAGTATAACAAAGTTTTTAAAAAGCTCCAGAAAATGGAAATTTACAGTGGGGACACTTCCTACATCATTTAACCAATTATGGGGATACTTCCTACCTGAAAATGCACATTTAGAATGAGGACACTTTCTACCTGAAAGTGGGCATTTACACACTTCTTACCTAAAAATGGCTATTTACAATGAGGACACTTTCTACCTGAAAATGGGCATTTACAATGGGGACACTTCCTGCCTGGAAATGGGTATTTACAATGGGGACACTTCCTATCTGAAAATGGGAATTTACAATGGAGAAACTTTCTATCTGAAAATGGGCAATGGAGAATTTTCTACCTGAAAATGGGCATTTACACGTGTTACCTGAAAATGGGTATTTATAACAGAGAAACTTCCTACCCGAAAATGGGAATTTACAATTGAGACACTTTCTACCTGAAAATAGGCATTTACAATGGAGACACTTTCTATCTGAAAATGGGGAATGAAGAACTTTCTACCTGAAAATGGGCATTTACACACGTGTTACCTGAAAATGGGTATTTACAACGGAGACACTTCCTACCTGAAAATGGGAATTTACAATTGAGACACTTTCTACCTGAAAATGGGCATTTACACACTTCTTACCGGAATATGGGTATTTACGATCGAGACACTTTTTATCTGAAAAAGGGCATCTACAGTGGGGACACTTTCTATCTGAAAAAGAGCATTTACAATGGAGACACTTCCTACCTGAAAGTGGGCATTTACAATGGGGACACTTTCTATCTGAAAATGGGCATTTACACAGTAGACACTTCCTACCTGAAAATGGGCATTTATACTGGAGACACTTTCTATCTGAAAATGGGTATTTACAATGGAGACACTTCCTACCTGAAAATGGGCATTTATAGTGGGGACTACTTCCTACTTGAAAATGGGCATTTACAGTGGAGACACGTCCCACCCGAAAATGGGCATTTACACTGGAGACACTTTCTACCTGAAAATGGGCATTTACAATGGGAACTCTTCCTACATGAAAATGGGCATTCACAATGGAGACACTTTCTAACTGGAAATGGGCATTTACAATGGAGACACTTTCTACCTGAAAATGGGCATTTACAATGGGAACACTTTCTACCTAAAAATGGGCATTTACAATGGGAACACTTCCTACCTGAAAATGGGCATTTACAATGGAGTCTGTGTCTTCTGTTGGCACCCTTTTCAAACTGTGAGAGGCCTTTCAGCACCATGCATTTCTGCTTAAAGTTGAACCTGCATAATATTCTGTGGTGATTTTCATATGCAGTCCATGATGCTTTGCATTATGGAAGCATGTGTGATTTTGTATTTCTTTGAAACTTGGCTTCCTGGCCAATGCCCTTTGGGTAACCACTGCCTCAGTGCTTGAAAGCTGAGGTTCTTTGTCTTTTAACTTGTTTTCTGTTTTAATTGGGTTCACCACAACATAACCCAGATAGACCATCTTAGGGTAGCTGGTTCATTCCACTGGGGTGTCAAACGGACGAGGCACACTGATGAGTCCTGGTAGGACAAAACATGTGTCTGTATCTTCTGTTGGCACCCTTTGCAAACTGTGTGAGAGGCCTTTCTGCACCATGCATTTCTGCTTAAAGTTGAACCAGCATAATATTCTGTGGTGATTTGCATATGCAGTCCATGATGCTTTGCATTATGGGGCGTGTGTGATTTTGTATTTCTTTTAAACTTGGCTTCCCAGCCAATGCCCTTTGAGGTAACCATTGCCTCAGTGCTTGTGTGCTGAGGTTCTCTGTCATTTACAATGGAGACGCTTTCTAACTGAAAATGAGCATTTACAATGGGAACACTTCCTACATGAAAATGGGCATTTACAATGGGGACACTTTCTACCTGAAAATGGGCATTTACAATGGAGATACTTTCTACATCATTAAACCGAGAATGGGGACACTTCCTACCTGAAAACAGGAATTTACTATGGGGAACTTCTGACCCAAAAATGGGCATTTACAATGGTGACCCTTCCTACCTGAAAACAGGGATTTACTATGAGGACATTTCCTACCTGAAAATGGGCATTAAAACAATGGGGACACCTTCTACCTGAAAATGGGCATTCACAATGGAGACACTTTCTGCCTAAAAAAGGCATTTACACATATTTAGGGGAGAAGCTGACCATCACCAAAGAGGAAAGGGACCTAGGGGTTATCATCTCTGATGACCTTAAGGTGTCAAAGCAGTACGCAAAGGCAGCAGGGAGGGCCAGTGGCATGCTGAGGTGCACAGGCAGGGGTATCACTAGCAGAAGGTGGGACGTGGTGATGCCATTGTAAGGCCTCATCTGGAGTACTGCATGCAGTTCTGGAGGCCACACCTGTGCAACGACATAAATAAGGTGGAGATTATCCAGAGACGGGCGACAAAGATGGGGCAGGGCCTGCACCATAAAACATATGAGGAACATATGAGGAGAGACTAAGGGGCCTCAATATGTACTCACTGGAGGAGAGGAGGGAGCGGGGGAACATGACTAAAACTTTCAAGTACCTCAAATGCATAAACAAGGTGCTGGTAGGGGACATTTTCCAATGTAGAAAAAGTACTAGAACAAGGGGGCACAATATGAAATTAGAAGGGGGTAGATTAAGAGATAATGTGAGGAAGTTTTTCTACACAGAAAGGATAGTCAATGCTTGGAATAGTCTGCCACAGGAGATAGTGGGGGCAAGCACAGTGGAGGAGTTTAAGCATGTCTGGGACAGGCACATGAGAACCTTGAGAGGGAAGGGAGTGATGAAAAGCCATTGATCACACAGAGTCAGTGGCTACATACAATGCACAGGGCCTATGGGCAGACTGGATGGGCCTAGTGGTCCTTATCTGCCGACAATTTCTGTTTCTATTTACAATGGAGACACTTTCTACTTGAAAATGGGCATTTACAATGGAAACACCTTCTACATCATTTAATGGAAAATGGGGACACTTCCTGCCTGAAAAATAGGGATTTACTATGGAGACACTTCTGACCTGAAAATGGGCATTTACAATGGGGACACTTCTTATCTGAAAAGATGGGCATTTACAATGGAGACACTTCTTATCTCAAAAAGACAGCCTACTAACTTGTAACCCCTGTTCTAGGAGTGGTATACAGTTCACGTCCCCACTCTGGTAGTTTCACTGAAAGTGCTGATTCATTGGACTTCTTTAAACTAAGCTCCTCCCACCACCTGGGTGGTACATGCTCCAGCTCAGTCGAGTGACATCCTTGCACGATGGAAGCAGGGATCTGGGTGCCACACTGCCAGGGAAGGCTGGGTGGGTTGTGTGGATATGAACTATATACCACTCCTAGAAATGAAAATTATGTACCTACCCGTAATTATGATCTTTCTGTGTATCTTCACCATTCATCACCTTTGGATGGAGGTCATGACCCCGCGGGAGCTTTTTTTTGGGGGGGGGATGGGCGGAGCCGACGCACCATTGGCGCCGCCCTCGAGGCCGACACACTGCATGGCGCTCACGGATTGGCCATTAGGTGCTGCCAACTCCACCCTCCTGCCAGTTCTGACTCGCCAGAGAGGTGAGGAAAAGGGATTGGGAGGGTGGGTCAAGGAAGTCCACGGGAGAGACAAAGGAAAATATATATAAACCAAAAGGAGAAATAAATGACTGAGAGGACAGAAGAAGAAGGAAGACCAAGGGGATTGGGTAGGGGCCCCAATCTCTGAAAATAGGAAAAGGGGAGAGAGGAGGATTTAGGATAAGCTTGGGAGAGGTGGGGAGAAAGGTAATGACCATACCCTGGAACCTTGACTTGTCTCCAGATAATACAGGAACTGCAAGGAGTAGCCAAAGGCTCACTGTCAGAATTCAAGGCACAGAATCACTGGCAATAACCCCAAAGCAAAAAACGGCTATTCTAGAAGAAAGACAGGACCCATGGTTATTCTCCCCCCCTCTCGGGAAAAATTTTTGGTGTAAGAAATTTTGGTTTCTTAAGGAAATTAAGGATATGCCCACAGGACAAGGGAATTAAGGATTGATGGGACAAGGAAGTGGAGAGAACAGAGGGTAATTACCAACTCCCACCCCACAGGGGTGAAGTCAAAGCACTGGAGAAGGAGTGCCCCCCCGTCCTGACCACTCGATCTAAAACATTATCTCCCTATGTGTCCCTGTCTTACCCCACCCCTGACTAACAGAAAGGAGGGGGGTGAGAATGGGCACAGAGAGGAAGGGGGACCCAGAGACTGAGGCCCCAGGGGGATGGCAGGTGGGACTGTGATGAATGGTGAAGATACACAGAAAGATCATACTTATGGTAGGTACGTAATTTTCATATCTTATCTGTGTCAATCTTCACCATTCATCACCTATGGGTGAGTGTCGAGCCCCCCCAAAGGGTGTTTTCAACCCTAAGGGTCAGAGTCCCTTAGCTCTCAGTGGGTGACACACTAAGAGGGAGACCCTTCTGGGCCTGGAGAGGCCCGAGAGTGGGGGAAAGTGAGACATGGACCCCCTGGAGGGGGAAGGAAGTTGCCCCGACAGATACCGCCTCACTCTAAGGGAGAAAAGATAGGTTCTCTGGTGCGCAGAGTTAATCACCCTATGCGGGCCAAGGGTGACAACCGGGAAAGACGCAACCATGCTGTCCACCTAGTGCAGATCGCTGTCCCTATGACCCTGGTAGTTATCTCACTGACATCATACGATGCCCTTGCTTGGTGCCTTGCTAGCTCCAGGCCATGTGCAGAGAGTGCACTGGCTTGTCTGGTTTGCTCTGTGTCAGGCAATGAGGCTAGGAGCTGACCCAGCCTGGACCACAGGAACCTATCATAGGATGCGTAGTGGGCCTGATGTGCTGCGAAAGAGAGCAGCAACCATGCCGAGTAGAACATCCTCCTCCCCCAGAAGTCAAAGTCCAAGGAATCTTGATCTGGGGCTAATCACAGTGGAGGGCGCAAAGCCCATCATTGCATCAATCCTGACTGAGGATGAGGCATGGAACCTGGAGACTCCGGGGGCACAATACCGCTAGCAGAGATCCCTAGGGATAGGAACTCCGGAGAAAGGTCTCTGCCAGGAATGCAACGACGCCTCCCGAAAGGGAGCAGGCCAGGGGGGCACCACAAGGGTGTCCTCACTCAAATTGGCTAGAAAGGTGTGCGTCGAGTGCTCTGGATTGTTTTGAGTGGAAGGGGTGATGTGCAGGTCCTTCAACATCCTCACGAGGAATCACATACTCCACAAGATCAGCAGCTGGGGAAATGTGGACAGATGGCTCCTCTCCCCCAGAAGAGGGGGATGAGGAGTCAGAGGACCTCAAATGCTCAGAGAGTGGCTGCTCGGGGGTTGAAAACCCTGTCTGCCCATGGCCCTGACGTGAGCGGGGAACCGAGCAGCCATGGCCCTGAACTGCTCCCAGGAGAGAGGCCCGCGGATGCCTGGGAGCGCAGGAGAATGTGGCAGAGAGACAGGACAGAGCCGACAAGAGAAATCGACTGACCTCTGCCTGGGCTAGGGAGTGCACCAGCAGCCCCAGAAGATGATGGAGCTCTGGAAGACTCCTCAGCAGACAGCTGAACAACCATACCAGAACTGCCTTGGCTGCGCCCAGAAGAATCCCCCCTGTGAGGTGACTGGGACCATGTAGGTCCAGAAGGACGGTCCCCTACCTCCAAAGAACGGTGCCCTCTCAAGGAAACCGAAGGGGAAGAGTGGAGATCCGCACTATGGCTCCTCCCAGAGCTCGGGTGGGTTCTGGAAAAAGGCCACCGGACAGAATTCAAACCCCTCGACCCCTCGGAATCTGAGAGTGCCCTCCTCCTCGAGAGAGCCAGCCTAGGCAACTGGCAACTGTGGTCAGCTCCCGAAGGGGCTATCCAGGGAGCAGTACCCTCCCCTCCCGTGGGTGCTCCAATTGGCCCTAAAGTTGGGCGATCCAGGCACACCACCTGAGGGGGTACCACCGCTGAGGGGTCAGAGAACCCTCCGAGACCAGGCTGCAGAGCAATGGTGGCCTGCACCACTGCCTGCTGGTCAGCACCCCTGACCCTGGTCACGGTCATCCCTGCACGCTCCTCAGAGGAGAACTGACTGCAGCCTGTCAAGGACACCACCAGAGTGTCCACGTGGGCAGCTAACTCCAGAAAGCCAGACTGCCTGTCCGACTGCTCCTCCAAAGAAGCGGAGACCGAAGTCCTGTGCCAGACAGTGTGTGGACGCTCACTGCCATCCCGACTAAATAGGGCACCAGAAACAGTGACTGCACCGGAGTCGGTACTAGTGCCCCCCGCAGCACCGCGAACTGTGGCAGAGGAGGACACGGCTCCAACAAGGGCAGCAGCCTCAGTGCCAAGGTCTGACATGGCGCCGTCTGGCCCCACAGTGCTGCGAGGGGTGTCGAGGGCAGAGACTGTGCTGACGATGGCGCTGACAGCGCTCTCGGCGCCGAGATCCAGAACCCCCACGGCGCCATGCCCATGTCCAGAACCGTGAACAGCTCCAGAGCTGGACATGGCACCGTGCTCAAACTCAGCACCGTGGACGGCGCCGAAGTGAGAAAAAGTCAGAGACGGAGCCATAGGACCTCCCACGGCACCGTTAGCACCATCGGCACCGCATACAGTGCCGACAGCAGCCACGGCGCCGCCATCAAGGCAATGGCGCCAAGGACCGAAACGCACCGACAGACAGCGTCGAGGACGGTGCCAACCCAGGCCTTCCGAGCCGCAGGTCCGACACCAGGGGAGCCTTCGCCCCCGAAGGGGCGACTGCCAATGCGGTGCCTCCCATCCATCCCCTGGAGGGAACAGGCTGGGCCTCCTGCACCGCAGGAGCAGCCTTGGCCACATCTAGGCTATAAGAGGCTGAGGCTCCCCTCCTCCTCAGTCTGTAGAGAACCAGGAGGGGACCTGGAGGAAAACCAGACAACGCGCTTAGCCCAATGAGTGCGCGCCCGACCCCGAAAGTCGGGCGGAGCTCACCCCACCTCCACGTGACGATGCCTCGATGACCCGGCGGTCCATGGAGAAACAGGCAACGCATGAGTCCATGTCGTGAAGCAGGCTAAGACACGCGAGGCAATGGTCATGCTGGTCGGTGATGAAAAACTTACGGCCGCATGGGCATCATCACATGGGGGGGGGGGCCGTCCCGTCTTAGAAGTCTTCTTGCCCTCTGACCTAGACATAACCTACGGGGGAAACAAGACTCGAGTAGCAGATAAAACAAATAGTGGAAAGATCTTACCGGGCGACGTCGAGTGGGCTCACAGAACCGGCAGGAGGGAGCCGATGGACTTCAGCACCGAGGAGAATCGACACGGAGTTGAAAGGGATTAAATTTGCTGCGCAGCAAAGTAGGCCTCAAAAATCTCTGTCTCAAAGCGTCCCATGAGGTGACCTCGATGGCTGGAGACGAAGAACTGGCAGAAGGGCAGAGTGCACAGCACCTAACGACCAACCTGCGAGCACCGATGGTGCGTCAGCTCCGCACATCCCAAAAAAAAAAAAAAAAAAAAAAAAAAAAGAGAAAAGCTCCTGTGGGGTCATGAACTCCGGCCAACAGCCCAAAGGTAATGAATGGTGAAGATTGACACAGATAAGATCAGCAGTTACAGGTAAGAAGCCCATCTTTCTAGTGGCGTGGATAGAGTTCACTATCCACACTCTGACAAACTTGTACAAGTTCTCCGGGAGGAATGGGCAAGGCATGCACCCCATTTGGCGAAGAGAGATTGGAGAACAGAGGTCCCAAAAGCAGCATCTCGATGTGACTCAAGGTTAGTGCTGTAGTTGGAAATGAAGGTGTGTGCTGACTCCCAGGTTGCAGCTGTACAGATCTCCTGTGTGGGAATGTCTCTGGAAGCAGCCACCAAGGCAGTGGTAAGTCTAGTGAAATGAGCTTGAAGCCCTACAGGAGGCTCCCTACAAGTCAACCTATAGCAGAGGCTGATGCAGAATGTGATCCACCTGCCAACTGTCTGCTTTGCTGCCGGTCTGCCAGGCACGACTAAAGCATATGTTACAAAGAGCTAGTGAGCCTCACTCTGAGAGCAGCCCGAGCACTCCTTATAATAAGAAAGCACCATCCATAGGTCCAGAGGGTGGAACCTACAGTCAGCCTCCAAGGAAGGACTGATAAAATATACCAGAAGATTAATCATCTGGTTAAGGTGAAACTTCAGTACTACCTTCGGCAGGAACTTCTGGTTGGGGCAAAGGGTGACCTCATCCTTAAGAAGATCAGATAAGGAGACTCCACAGAGAGCACCCGGAGCTCACTGATCCTTCTGGCTGACTGAATGGCCTCCAAGAAGGCAGTCTTCCATGACAGGTGTGACATCTCACACATGTGAACAGGCTCAAATGGCTTGCCCATGAGCAGAGCCAGCACCAGCAGTAGGTCCCATGGTGGTGGTGGTTCTCACACCAGAGGGGACAGGTGGTCTAGATCCTTGAAAATACACCCAACCAACTTCTGGGCCACTGTCAGCATACCAGCCCACACCTGGAATGCAGAGGTGGCTGCCAGATGCACCTTAAGGGTCATCGCTCGCAGTTCCAACTGACAGAGGGACCAGAGGTACTCTAGAATACTGGTCACAGGCCAAGCAAGGGGATCCAGCTCCTTGCCCAGATACCAAATGGAAAACCTCTTCCATTTAAAGACATAGCACCAGTGAGTCAACGCCTTCTGGGGTAGCACATCAATATGGCGACTAAATAAGGGCAACTCATTAACGGTGATATCTTTATAGCAAAACCATTTACAGCGACCATTAATTAATGGTGACAGGGTGGAAACGGCTGCTCCAAGTGCTAATCTACCCCAGTGTCAAGGAGTATCTCGGAGTAGTGATCCTAGAGATAGTGGGAGGTTCGGGGGTGCAGCACCTGGTGGGGGATGTGGAGGGTGGAGCCCCCCCACTGACAGAAAAGGTCTGTAAAGATAGTGGCCTGTTTACCTGCTGTACACAGTATATAGGGCGCATGTTCGCTATTCTGGTTGGTTGCTGTTTAATATATGTGTCGTAATTGCAGTTGCTCATACGGAATCACTATTTTGACTCTTGCCGTTATCACATTGAGCCCTTTTTGGGGGCCTCTACAATGTGGAACACAGCTTCTGAAAGACACAAGCTCTGGAACTCTAGCCGCTGAGGAATCAGGCAGTGAGGTGCAGTGATTTAACGTCCCAGTGCAAGACCTTCCCTGCTGTCTGGTCAGCAAGTCTGGGAGAAGAGGCAACCACCACAGAGGCCTGCTGCTGAGGGTGAGGAGATCTATAAAGCAGAACTGTCTGAGCCACTCTGGAACTATCAGAATCATCTGTGCCATGTCACTCCAGGCCCCTCCATGAGAGGCGTGCTTTGTGGATCAAGGGAAGGGGAAGGAAGGTGTACATGAGGCCCTGGGTCTAGGGCCTCAGGAAGGCATCCCCCAACAGTGTCTCAGACTGTGGGGGGTGGATACAAAACAGCTTCAGCTTTTTTCTCAGACCTCAATATGTACACTTGAAGAGAGGAGGGAACGGGGGATATGACAGACTCTTTCAAGTATCTTAAAGGCTTGAACAAAGGGCTGGGGGTGACTTCTTTCAGTACGAGTTGTACAAGGACGAGGAGGCACGATATGAGATTGGAGAGGGGCAGGATAAGGGGAAATGTGAGAATGTTTTCCTTCACAGAGAGATTGGTGGATGTTTGGAATAACCTACCCCAGGAAGTGGCGGATGCTAACACAGTTGGGGGATTCAAACATGCATGGGATGGACATAATGGAACCCTAGATGTGGGGAAGAGAGGCAAAAGTCAATGACCAAGTAGGGTCAGCGGCCGCTGATGCAGTCAGGGAATACGGGCAAACTAGGTGGGTCTAGCGGTCCTTATCTGCTGTCAACTACTATGTTACTTAGCAATTTATGGCACTGCACTTAGCAACTTACTGTATGCTATTAATGATTTTCTCTCCATGATATTTTGTCTTCTAGTTTTATGTTATTACCTAACGCTGAACAATACCCCTTTGTACCCACTATATCTTTCCTTGCTCCATTGTACTACTCGTTTTGTTTGTAATTCTTGTTGACGTGGAACCTTTGTAAAAGAGCCTTAGCTCAAAAGTGTTTATTCTGAATTCTGAAATAATAAATAAATATGCTGATTAACAGAGAGCTACCTTAAATATACAATGTATAAACATGTAAGGAACAAGCTACTGAAATGAAACATCATTGTTCCTACTGGAAGAGTCTGTAAAGTAAATGATTCTAACAAAACATAATTCCACCTCTACAGTATAGTCAACATTAAACTTTAAAGCAGCTTCATTGCTACTGAGTTGGCTAATCGATTGCTTGAATGCAGTAACAATGAGTCTGAACTATGATTTTCCAGTCAAGTACTGTAGGTAATGAACTGTCAGCATTTTTGCATCAAATTGTTTCCAGGTATACTTCAAATTTAACATTTTTACACTGCATTACTATACAAATTCAACTATTAAAAACTCTTAATTAAAATGTAAAACAACCAAAAAGCACCTCAAACAAAAGATAGAAACTTACTGCAATTAAAGATTAATTCTGACTGTACATACAAATTTGTGTTAAAAGTATTATTAATCGATCTAAAGATATTTTGCCAGAATGTGGAAATCTTGGGGCATAAACACCGTTAAGTATGACAAAGTTTCCACTTTATTCTTCTGTCTCCGACACACTTAAGAAATATCAGGTTAGAAGACAAGGGGCCCAATATTCAACAGGACGCAAAGCGCAGGGCAAATGTTTGTATTGCACTTTGTAATTGCCCAGGGGTTCCAGGATGATATATTCAGTTAGGCACTAACTGACTGAATATAGGGCCATTTCGGCACAGTGCTAAATCAGTTAGCGCCGCCTCAGTATGGCTCCTGAAGTTCGCATCAAAGAGTTGGTAGCACAGGAGCACTAGCTGCAATTCTCAAAGGTACCCATGCAATTAAGCCCATGGAACATGCAAGGCACTAAGGGGCCATCTGCATGCCCATTATAAGCCCACTTTCATGGGTAGCAGAGGTAGGTAGCACAGTGCTGCCCATCCATGACAGCCATAGCTATCCCTGGTGCCAGTGGTCCCCCTCCCTCTGTTCACAGCACAATCCCTGGTGCTAGTGGTCCCCCCTCTTTCCAATCACTAGTCCCTTCACTCAGTACACTATCCCTGGTGCTACTGACCCCCCCCCCCGATTGCAAATCCCTACGTTCAATATACAATCAGTGGTGCTAATGGTCCCTCTCCCACTCTGGTCATGAGTCCCACCATTCAAAACACAATCCCTGGGGCTAGTGCCCCCTCAATCACCAGTCCCTCCATTAAAAACACAATCCCTGGTGCTAGGGCTCCCCCCACCCACAATCTCTGGTGCTAGTGGTCCCCCTTCCTCTTATCACCAGCCCTTCTATTTAATACACAATCCCTGGTGCTAGTGGTCTCCCCCACTCTGATCACCAGTCCCTCCATTCCAAACACAATCCCTGGTGCTAGTGGTTCCCTTCCAATGAGACGCACACTCCTTGCCTAGACATATGGCAGTCAGTCAAGGAGGTGTGAGGAGGGCTCTGCCAGTCACCGAATGAACCCGTGGCACAGACGATACTGGTAAGGGGATGGGGAGGGGGGATTGGTGCCACAGTGGGGGGTGCTGCTAGGAGCCAGGCAGTAGGGCATTGCAATCCATAGTCATAAATCGGTGCCGGGAGGGGGGACCACTGGATGCCAGGGTCATTCGTCCCCCCCTAGTCTGGGCTGCCTATCAGTGGGTGGGTGGGGGAGAGACTACCAGCAACAGAGCTTCTTTTTTTATATTAGGGGCTGGCGACTGGGGGCCAGGGATTCTGTTTTGAACGGAGGGACTGGGGATCATCTGGGGGGAACCACTACCACTAGGAATTGTGTACTGAATAGAAGGACTGGTGATCGGAGGTGGGGGGGGGTGATTAGTACCATGGACTGTGTTTTGAATGGAGGGACTGGCGATCGGGGAGGGGAGGGCACTAGCACTACGGACTGTGTCCTAAATGGAGAGACCGGCGATCAGAAGGGTGGGGGACCACTAGCACCAGGGATTGTATATTGAACGGAGGGACTGGCGATCAGAAGTGCCATGGACCACAGGGGCGGGTATACTCCCCCAGTAGCCAACCGGATGGTTGGCAGCGTCACCTCCAGCAGTCGCTCAGGTTGCCAAGTAAAAAGAGGTTTTCTCTGGTGTATTTGGGTGGTGAAAAAGGACTGCACAAAATCCTTCTGAGCCATGCAAATCCACTGAATATCTGCTTACGGCGATATTCTTGTCCCCACCCCTCATTTGCATATCCCTCTTTTCCTTGTATGTGCACTACCCCTCTTTGCTGCGCAACAGAGCCTTTTTAATACTGGGTTCCAGTGCGAAACCCCATTTGCACGGCCAAACATCGATTAGCGCCCACGCAAACTTTTGATCATAGGGCCCAAGGGGTATAATAAATCAGATGTAAAATATAAAACTGAATCTGGTTTAGTCTATTATTCATAGTTACTTTCCAGGAAGAATATATCATGTCCTATTTATCCATTGCTTTTAGAACTTGTAATTCAGCTTACCATTTAGTTTTCAATACAATAAGATCAACAAACTATGGTTCAATACTATATCCAAAAATTGCAGATCTTGATCAAAGGCATCTATTGCAGCAGGCCACACCTATGGAACTATAGCCGGCAGGTGCCAGGACCACGCATAGACTTTTCTAGCGAGCAGTCTTCAAGGGGGCTGCCCAGTCTGTCTCACGCTGACGTCCAATCCTATAAGAGTGGGCGGCCCCCGTGCCCTCCTCAATTCTTTTCCTGTCATCAACCATCACATGTTGGACCTTTCGGAGATCCAGCCAGCTTCAGTCGACCACCACTTCTTTGAATTTCTTTGGATTTTCTCTCCTTAGTTTAGCATCACTTTAAAGTGATTCTTTTTCTTTGTTTATGCCGAGCTCCGTCTCCAATATGCTCTTCAGGAGGTGTGCCTGCAGCAAAAAGATTCTAGAGAAGAACAATCACATCTCCTGTGTCCACTGCCTAGTCCCAGGCCATGACATCCAACCTGCGAGATCTGCCTCAGCTTCAACCACGCTACCAGGTGGTGCCACCAGAAGACCCTGGAAACCTTCCTGCTCAAGCAGCAGGTCGCCCGAACGGAGGGGCTAAAAAACAGGAGTTCCTCAGCTTCCCCAGCCCTGTCCTAGGGTTCTACCTCCTCTAAGGGCTGTGAAAAATTCAGCGGGAGGCACAAACACAAGGACTGCACCAAGATCCAGTCCTCCCCAACCCGCCTGCAGTCCCCGATTCATGTGTAAGCCATGGCGGGTCCGTTCTCCTCTTTGTAAGCAGCCCCCTCTGTCTCGCATGCCCTCTACCCCACAGAGCTACCGTTGGCAGCTCCCCCCGCCAGTCTCACTTTGGTGGGAGTTGGTTCCTCGGGAGTGAGTGCCCCACCGATGTCTCAGCCCCAGCTGTTTTGGCTCCTGTTTTCTGTGGGCCAACAGTCAGGCAGCTCTGCCAGTTCAACATCGACTGGCGCTAGCTCGGCACTTCCAGGTGCTCTCCCTGCTCCCTCGACACCAATCTTGGCCGTTTTCTTGGCCAAGCCCTCAGTCTCAGGGCCCCGGCACGCCCCTGCATCGCCCGGGGTGGTTTCTCGGTTGTCCTCTCTCTCTGACAACGGCCCAGGCAGAGGAGATGCCCCGCAGGGCTTGGACTGCTAGGCTGCCCTCCCCGGCCCCATCTCCAGCACCGGCCCCAGTGCCCCCTCAGCCAGAGCTGATAGGTGCCCTGATGTCAGTTATTGTAGATTTCCAAGCCATGCTTTCCTCTCTGTGGGATTTTATGCAAGCTCGGCTCATCCCCCCCACAAGGGCTAATGCTACAAGGGCCTATGGTGCCTGCCCCCTCCTCCCACGGGGCCATGGCACACACTTTGGAATCCGGTGCCCTCTCACCCCCCCTCAGAACCTGGGGGACGAGGAGGAGTATCACCCGGACACAGGTGTAACTCCTCCCTGACAAGGACGACGAGGAAGATGCTGGAGATGAAAAACAGGTTACTCACCTGTAACAGTAGTTCTAGGAGTGGTATATGGTGTTCATCCACACTTCAGGTAGTGTTCCTTTTCCCTGACTTGCCAGAATGTCTTTAAGCTGGCTCCTCCCACCCACCTGTGCGGTAACTCCCTCGGCATCACCCTGTGAGTCAGATCTTGCCCGCTGGAAGCAAAATCCGTGTGCCACTTGCCAAGGGACATCAGGTGGGTCAGTGTGGATGAACACCATACACCCCTTCTAGAACTAGTATTGCAGGTGATTAATCTGTTTTTCTAGGGACGTGGATATGGTGTTCTATTCATGCTTCAGGCAGACTGCTAGCAGTTCTCTGGGGGGGGGGGCAAGGCACACACCCCTATTTAGGAAACAGAGATTGGAGAACCGAGGCCCCAAAACCAGCATCCCGGCATGACTCAAGGTCAATGTGGTACTGGGAAATGAAGGTGTGTGCTGACTTCCAGGTAGCAGCCCTGCAGATTTCTTGGATAGGGACATCCCTGGAAGCAGCCACCGAGGCAGTGGTATGACGGGGGAATGAGCCTTTAGCCCTATGGGAGGCTCCCTACCTTTCAACCTATAGCAGAGGTCAAAACAGGAAACAACCCACCTGCCAATCATCCACTTAGCTGCAGGTCTTCCTGGTACAGCTTCAGCGGAGGTGACAAACAGCTGGCGAACCTCTCCCCGAAATCCAGCCGTGCACTCCTTATAATAGGCCAGCGCTCGCTGCAGGTCCAAGGTATGGAGCCTGTGCTTGGCCTCTGAGGTGTGGCTGGTGAAGTACCTTGGGAAATGAATCACCTGGTTAAGGTGAAAATCCAACACAACCTTCAAGAGGAACTTCGGGTTGGGGCGAAGGACAACTTTGTCCCTGCTGAAGACCAAGTAAGGAGATATCACACAGACAGTGCCTGGAGTTCACTGATCTTCCTGGCTGACGTGATGGCCACCAAGAAGGCGGTCTTCCATGACAGATGTGACATCTCACATCTGTGCACTGGTTCAAATGGCTTACATAGAAACATAGTACATAGAAATTGTTGGCAGATAAGGACCGCTAGGCCCATCCAGTCTGCAGCCTCTGACCCAGTCTGGTCAGTGGCCCTTCATCACTCCCCCCCCGACCCCCCTGTGCCTGTCCCAGGCATGTTTAAAATATCCCACTGTGCTCGCTCCACCACCTCTTGTGGCAGACTATTCTATGTGTCTACCATCCTCTTTGTGAAGAAAAAATAGCAGTTACGTAAGAACTTACTGTAACAGCAGATCTTCAAGAGAGGTTCCTGCAGTAGGTCTTCACATATAGGACTGCGCCCCTGGCGTCAGGTTCCAATGGCAAACTTGTAGCTACCAATCATCGACAGGGACTGCCCCTGACGTCAGGTGATGCGGCGTCAGCCCGACTATAAAAGGGGCGGTCTCTCACCCGCCCTCCAGTTCTTTTCCACCAGAGACCTAAAGAAAGGTAGTTAGAAAGGAAGGCGTAACCAACTCCTGGGACCTTGTGCCCTATCTAGACTTGTGGGCTAGGCGGAAAGGAAAGATTTCCAGAAGCTGAGGGAAGGTAGGTGGGAAACTAGACCTACTACAGGAACCTCTCTCGAAGATAGTACAGTTACGTAAGAACTTACCGTAACAGAAGATTTTTGAGAACAGCTCTTGCAGCAGGTTACACCATTATGACTGAAGCCGGCAGGTGCCAGGACCCCACGGAAAAATTCTAGCTAGCAGTATCCAGCAGGGACCGCCCCGACGTCTGCCCCTCGATGTCAGGCATCACATAAAGGCGGTCCCCCAGCATCCTCAGTTCTCCCGCTGGAGACTCCGGCACAAAAGTAACATCTGAAAGGACCAAGGATCAGCTTCCAAAGGAAGGTTTGTAGTAGTATGGCGTCAAAGACGCTGTAACCTAGAAACTAGGTCAGAAGACTCAACCTCCAGAGGGGAGGTGGGAGGGGAAACTACTGGCTGCAAGAGCTGTTCTCGAAGATCTACTGTTACGGTAAGTTCTCACGTAACTGTACTATCTCACTTCGAGAAACAGCTCTTGCAGCAGGTTACACCATTAGGACCGATTCCCAAGCAGTAAGGGAACAATTTGTTATCAGGAGGAGGATGGAAGAAATATTTCAGCTCAGGACAAAAGTCCTTGAAGTACCACCAAGCCGAAGCCAGCTCTGCATCTAGAGGCAATATCCAAACTGTAGTGCCTGATGACAGTGTGTACCGTGCTCCAGGTTGCTGCCACACAGATGGCTGAAGTGGAGACATTTTTGAGCGCAGCGAAGGAGGTAGCCACCCCCCCACGTAGAATGACCTTTTACCGGTCCCAGTAAAGGTTTGTTGCGCTTCTGGTAACAGAACATAATACACTTGACCAGCCATCTAGAAAGCAACTGTTTGGAGACAGGAGCACCGGGCATCCTTTGTGAGCAGGAAACAAAGAGCTGGTCCGACTTACGATGGGCCTTGGTTCTGGTCAGATAATATCTGATACTCCTATGCACATCCAGAGTGTAAAACAGGGCTCCCCCCCCCTATTACAGTGATTTGGGTAATACACCGACAGGTCTATATCCTGGTTGAGTGTGACAGCCGAGGCCACCTTGTGAAGGAACTTAGGATTGGTTCTTAAGGACACCCTGTCCTTGCGAAAAATCAAATAAGGATCCTTGCACATTAGTGCATGAAGCTCAGAAATTTTTCTGGCAGAAGTAACAACAACTAGAAGGAGTGTCTTCCAAGTAAGGAGACACAGCTCGTGACCCATGGCTGGTTCAAAAGGAGGCAGTGTAAGCTGCTGTAGAACAAAAGGGAGAGCCCCAAGGTGGAACCGGGTCTTTGATGGGAGGTCTCAAGTGCAGGATACCGCGCAAAAAAGCGTGAGAAGCCTCTAGTTGAGCTAGAGACCTGTAACCTATTGGAGAATGATACGCCGAAATGGCGCACAGGTGAACCTTAATGGAGGAGTAGGCAAGACCTGCCTCACAGAGGGATAGGAGGTGGTCTAACACAGACCTCTCAGAACAATCCAATGGGGTCAATCCATGAGCTTGAGCCCAGTTACAAAATCTGTGCCACTTCATGGCGTAAGTGGCATTAGTGGAGAGTTTTCTGGCTGCCACCAGAATGTCCGCAACTTCCTGAGAGACCCAGTATCTCAGGACTGCTATGTCCTTAGGAGCCAGGCATGCAGGTTCGGCGACCGAAGATCCGGATGGACCAAGGAGCCTGCCTCTTGGGACAGAAGGTGAGAGCTGAATGGGAGAAGCACCAGAGGTTCCTGGGCCAGCTGATGTAAGAGAGGGAACCAAATTTGCCTGGGCCAAAAGGGCGCTACTAGAATAAGATACGCCCGCTCTTGTCGGAGCTTCAGTAGAACCCTCTGGATCAAAGAGAAGGGCGGAACAGCTTTGAGGAACCTGCCTGTCCAAGAGGAGGACAACGCGTCTCGCCAGAAAACACCAGGCCCTGGATCTAGCGAGTAGAAATTGGGCAGATTTGCGTTGGATGGGGATGCGAAGCGGACTAATTCTGGTGTCCCCCATCTGTGAAACAGGTCCTCTGCGACTTCCTGAAGCAGTTCCCATTCATGGACTTTGGCCTGTGATCGGCTTAGACTGTCCACGATAGTGTTGTTCACTCTGGGAACATGCACTGCAATAATATCTGCGCCGTGTTGCAGTACCCAGTTCCAAACCCTTTGAGCCTCCCTGCAAAGAGGGTAGGAATGAGTGCCTCCTTGTCTGCTGAGATAGTACATCACTGCGGTATTGTCTATTTGTACCAGAAGAGTACTTGGTGGAACCTCCGTGTGGAATGCCTGTAGGGCATACAGGACGGCTCTCATCTCTACAATGTCTATGTGAAGTTGGGACTCTACAGACGACCAGGAGCCTTGAGTTCTGACCCTGTTGAGGTGAGCTCCCCATCACTCACCATCCCCTGAGGCGTCCGTGGAGAGAGTCGCTGAAGGAAGTGGTGCAATGAAGGGGACTCCCGTTGAAAGGTGGTCTGGGACGAGCCACCAATGCCAGTCTCAGATGACGGCGTTCGTGATCAGGACTGGATGCTGCAGATGATCTTGCTTCCGGTCCCATTGTGCTTTCAACATCCATAGGGTGACCCGCATATGGAGTCGAGCTAGGGGAACCGTTGCAATGGCAGCTGCCATGTGCCCAAGCAGGCAAAGGACGGTCTGGGCTGGTACTGTGTGCTTTTCCTTTATGTCCCTTATAAGGGATCTGATGCATTCCGCCTTGTCCTGAGGAAGGAATGCCCTTCCCATAGTGGTGTCCAGAATTGCTCCTATAAACTGCAAGTTCTGAGACGGGACAAGATGAGATTTCTCCTGGTTGATGGTGATGCCCAGCGATAGGAAGAGGGAACAGGTATCCTGAATCGTGGACATCAGGGCATCCTGTGAGGGCGCCATGAGGAGCCAGTCATCTAGGTGCGGAAACACATAGCGGCCTCATCTCCTGAGAGCTGCTGCCACGACTGCCATATGCTTTGTGAATACTCGAGGTGCCGAGGACAGTCCAACAGGGAGGGCTCAGAAAGTACAGTTACGTAAGAACTTACCGTAATAGTAGAACTTCGAGAACAGCTCTTGCAGCAGGTTACACCATTAGGACTGAAGCCGTCAGACGTCAGGACCTCACGGAAATTTTCTAGCTAGCAGTCTTCAGCGGGGACCGCCTCCGACGTCGGTCCCGCCCCCGACGTCAGGCAAAGTACATAAGGAGGCGGTCCCCCCACAATCCCCAGTACTCCCGCCGGAGACTCCCGGCCGCTGGATGACATCAGAAGAGGAGACCGAGGATCCACCATCAGATGGCCAAGACTAAAAACAAATTGCCCCATCTCGTAAGATGGATGTTAGGCTATGACCTACCTCCTCAAGAAAGGGGATGGTGGGCGGGAAGGTACCTGCTGCAGGAGCTGTTCTCGAAGACCTACTGTTACGGTAAGTTCTTACGTAACTGTACTATCTTACTTGAGATGCAGCTTTTGCAAGAGTTACCACCATAGGACTGATTTCCAAGCAATAGTGGCAATCTTATGCCATCGGGAGGAGGAAGACAGAATTAAAACCCTGCCCGAGCCTAAGACAGAAGTCCCTGGAAGACGGCTAGGCCGAAACCTGCTCTCCGCCTTGAAGCGATATCCAGGCTGTAATGCCTAATAAAGGTATGCACCGAGCTCCAGGTAGCCGCAGCACAAATAGCTGAAGTGGAGACATTCTTCAGCGCTGCAAAGGAGGTGGCCACTCCTCTGGTAGAATGACCCTTGACCACAGCTGGCAAGGGTTTGCTGCGCTTGTCATAACAGAAAGAGATACACTGGATGAGCCAACGTGAAAGAGACTGTTTAGAAACAGGAGCTCCTTTCATCCTCTCAGCAAAGGAGACAAACAGTTGATCCAATTTTCGATACTGTTTGGTTCTGGTGAGGTAATATCTGAGACACCTGTGAACATCTAGGGTGTGAAGCAGTGCTTCTCCTCGACTGATGTACCTGGGAAAGTACACTGGTAAGTTGATGTCCTGATTAAGGGTGAGGGCTGAGACCACCTTAGGTAGAAACTTAGGATTTGTCCTCAGGGATACCCTATCCTGGTGGAAAATTAAATAGGGCTCTTTGCACATAAGGGCATGCAATTCGGAGATTCTTCTAGCCGAAGTAACTGCAACTAAAAACAACGTTTTCCACGACAGAAAGCGTGGCTTCGCAATCGCGGCTGGTTAGAAAGGTGGCTAGCGAGCTGCTCAGGACAAAGGGCAAGTCCCAAGGAGGAACTGCATCCTTGATAGGTGGCCTAAGGTGAAGGACCCCCCTTAAAAAGCCAGGAGTAGTGTCCAATTGAGCCACCATATGATGGCCTAAGGGGGCATGATAAGCCGAAATTGCACAGAGATGCACTTTGATCGAGGAGTAAGCTAGTCCAGATTGGAAAAGTGAAAGCAAGTATTCCAGAACCAGCTTTTCAGGACAGTCTAAGGGCGAGAAACCACGCGTTTGAGTCCACAAGCAAAACCTGTGCCACTTCATGGCGTATGTTGCGTGTGTTGCCGGTCTTCTAACGGCAGAAAGTACTTTTGCCACCTCTTGCGAGACCCCGTGTCGCATCATGGCTATGTCTCTAGGAGCCAGGCATGTAGGTTCAATGAACATTAAGTCCGGATGGACTAGTGAACCCTCCTCCTGAGACAACAGATGGGAGCTGATTGGCAAAGGAAGCGGAGGTTCCCGGGATAGCTGATGCAGAAGCGGGAACCAGATTTGCCTGGGCCAGAAAGGCGCTACCAAGACAAGCGTCGCGTACTCCCTGCGAAGTTTGAGAAGAACTCTCTGGATCAACGGGAAAGGAGGGAAGGCATAGAGGAATCTGCCCGCCCAGGAGAGGGACAACGCGTCTCGCCAGAAAACACCAGGCCCTGGATCTAGCGAGCAAAAATTGGGCAGTTTTGCGTTGGATGGGGACACGAAAAGGTCTAATTCTGGAGTGCCCCATCTGTGGAACAGATCCTCTGCCACCTCCTGTAGAAATTCCCACTCATGGACTCTGGCCTGAGAACGACTCAGGCTGTCTGCAATGGTATTGTCCACCCCGGGGATGTGAACTGCAATAAAGTTTACGCCGTGTCGTATTACCCACTTCCACACTCTCATGGCCTCCCTGCAAAGGGGGTAGGAGTGCGTGCCTCCTTGTTTGTTGAGGTAATACATCACCGCAGTATTGTCTGTTTGCAACAGGAGAGTACTCAGTGGGTCTCCGACTGGAAGGCTTGCAGGGCGTAAAGGACTGCCCTCATCTCCAATATGTTGATGTGGAGATGAAATTCCTGGATTGTCCATGTGCCCTGAGACCTCACTCCACTCAAGTGCGCTCCCCACCCCAGCCCTAAGGCGTCTGTGGAGAGAGTTACCACGGAGGCAGGCTGTGAAGGAACCCCTCGGAGAGGGTTTCCAGATCTAGCCACCATTGCCAGTCCCGAATCACGGCCTTCGTGATCCGAACTGGCTGCTGCAGATGGTCTTGCCTCTGGTCCCACTGCACCCTCAACATCCACTGGGTTACCCGCATGTGGAGTCTTGCCATCGGGACTGTTGGAATGGCCGCAGCCATGTGTCCGAGCAGGCGAAGGACCAGTCTGGCCGGGATGGTCTTCTTCGCAGACAGGTCCCTTATGAGGGATCGAATGTGTTCCGCTCTGTCCACGGGAAGAAAGGCTTTTCCCTTGATGGTGTCCAGAACTGCACCTATAAACTGCAGTTTCTGGGATGGTACCAGAAGAGACTTCTCATAGTTGATGAGGATACCCAGAGATTGAAAAGGAGCCTGGGTACAATGAATGGCCGTCAACAATGCTTCCTTGGAGGGAGCCATGAGAAGCCAGTCGTCCAGGTACGGGAACACATAGTGGCCTTGTCTCCTCAGAGATGCCGCCACGACTGCCATGCACTTCATAAATACGTGGGGTGCCGATGACAGCTCGAAGGGAAGTGCTCCGAACTGATAATGGCGGCTCTGAAACTCGAAGCGCAGGAACCTCCTGTGCGCGTGAGCAATAGGGATGTGCAGGTGAGCGTCCTGCATGTCCAACGACGCCAAGAAGGCGTGCCTCTTCAGCATGCGGATTACACCCGGGAGGGTCACCATGCGGAAGCGTTTGTAGACAACCGACAGATTGAGGTCGCTGAGGTCCAAAATTGGACGGAGGTCCCCTGTTTTCTTTGGAACCAGGAAGAAGTGAGAATAGTATCCTAACCCTCTCTGGTTCTCTGGGACGTGCTCCACAGCTTCCTTTTCCAGAAGTGCGAGCACCTCCTGTTGTATAAGCAGGGCATGCTGACCCGAGTAGAGGGAAAGCAGAGGAGGCCTTGTGGGTGGGTTGCCTCTGAATTCTATATAATGGCCTTTTAGAACCAACAGTAGCACCCACCTGTCGGTGGTGATCGACCGCCACCCTTGCAGGTGGCGTGCGATGCGACCCCCGACCTTCCTTTCCCATTGATCCTGAGGAGGGCCGGGGGCCGGGAAGGAGTCATGCTGTGGCAGCAATGGATCCCGCAGGTTGGGCCGACTTTGCAACTCGCTGGCCTCTGCCTGAGGATGTCTTAGCCTGGGCTTTTCATGTGAAGGAGCCCCTTTATTGCTGGCCGGAACGTGGTTGTTGCCTTTGTGTCCGGCCACGAAAACGACTCTGGTTCCTGCGAAAGGAACTAAGTCGAGACCTGTACATAGCTTGCAAAGTTCTAACTGCCTTCCCGGCATCTTGAAGTTTGGTGATCACCTTCTCCGAGGCTTCGCCAAACAAAACTTCGCCATGGTAAGGGACGTCCATGATATTCTTCTGGACGTCCGGGGTAAAACTGGAGACACAGAGCCACGAATGTCTCCGGAGACACACGCTCGAGGCTGCAGCTCTGGCTGAAGAGTCCGCAGAGTCGTATGCGGCTCTGAGCACCTCGGTCCCCACGTCTGAACCCGTACGGAAGAGGTTTAACAGCTCCTCCTTTTGACCACCATCTCCTATGGGTCTTCCCAGACGACTCCCCCCTGGAGGAAGGTTCTCTATCCATGGCCTTGAGTTTTTCCTCGAGAAGAAATGCCTGAAGGGCCTTCTGGCGGCGGATCCTGGTGCGGCTATTGAAGCCCTAGTAGAAGGAGCAGGCCTGGGTGTCGTGGTCGGGGCCTAGGCAACGCACGCAGGCCGAGTGAGGATCCTTGAAGGGGATCTGCTTACTGCAGGCACACTTCAATGGATGACCCTCCAAAGAGGTGTTTGGAGAGAACATCAGATGAATCCAGTAACGGAAGAGAAGAAAGACGTTGAAGTTCCTAGTCGTCGCACGCTAGAAAGTGACTGCGAGGCCAATGCTGCGATGTCGATGGCGGGAAAAAGAACTGGGGATTGTGGGGACAGCTTCCTTATGTACTACGCCTGACATCGGGCGGGACCCGGCGTGGAGGTGGTCCGCTGAAGACTACTAACCGAAAATTTCCATGGGGTCCTGATGCCTGGCTGACCAGTCCTAATAGTGTAACCTGCTGCAAGAGCAGTATCTCGAAATAAGATCTGGTAGTGAGGTCCCAGAAACACGAAGCGCAGAAATTTTCGGTGCGCTCGAGTGATCAGGAGATGTAGGTAAGTGGCCTGCATGTCCAGTGATGGCAGCCATGTGCCCTCTTTGAGCATGGGAATGAGACCCGGCAGGGTCACCATGCGGAAGCGCTTGTACAACACAAAGGTGTTGAGGTTGCTGAGATCCAAGATCAGGCGCAGGTCCCCTGTTTTCTATGTAACCAGGAAGAAGTGAGAACAGTAACCTTTTCCTCTCTGGTTCGGTGGAACATACTCTATGGCCTCCTTGTCGAGAAGGGCGAAGATCTCCTGCTGGATGAGCAGGGTATGCTGACCTGAGTAGCGGGAGAGCAGGGGAGGGCTGCATGCTGGGTGGTCGAGGAACTCTATACAGTGGACTCGTTGTTCCAACTGCAACACCCACTGGTCGGAGGTTATCCTGTGACATCCCGAAAGGTGATGAGAGATGCAACCCCCGACCTTCTCGAGCCTTTGATCCAGAGGAGGGGCTGGGGCCAGGAAGGAGTCATGCTGTGGTGGTATTGGACCCCGTGGGCTGGGCTGCTTTGGACCTGGCCCAAGGGGAACCTGACTTGATTTTTGCAACCAAAGTTGCCCCTGGGTTGCTGGCTGGGACGTGGCTGCTGCCGTTGCTGCTGGCCGCAGAAACTGTTCTGGTTCCTATGAAAGGAACCAGACTTGGGTTTGTATATGGCCTGTACAGTCCTGACTGCCTTCTCGGCATCCTGTACACTGGTGATGACCTTCTCGGATTCCTCACCGAACAGGACAGCTCCATTATAAGGGACGTCCAGGATGTTCTTCTGGACGTCCGGGCTAAATCTGGAGACTCTCAACTAAGAAAGTCTCTGGAGACAAACGCCTGTAGCTGCTCCCCTGGCTGCAGAGTTCGCTGAATCATAAGTGGCTCGGAGAACCTGGGTCCCCATGTCTGACCCAAGTTTGAAGGAGGTTAAGCAGTTCCTCCTTCTTTTCGCCATCCAGGAAGTCCTTTAAAAGGTCTTGGCCCTTTTCCCAAAGGGTATTCTGAAACCGCGCCATGTGCGTGAGATAGTTCAGAGACCTTACTGAGCATGTAGCAGCCGCATACATGGGTCTTCCCATAGAATCTAACTGCTTAGATTCCTGGTCCGGAGGCTGGGTACTCAAATGCTGAGGCCGCTGAGACTGATCATGAGATGAGGTAATGACCGGGGAATTGGCCAGGGGTTATTGAGCCAAATACAGGTCTTCCACAGGAGCCCTGTAGAGGCGGTCAGCCTTCTTTGGAACAGCCGGTGTAGAATGCGGACGCTTCCAAGCTGCCTTGGTGACGTCTGTAAAGGTGGCCACCAGAGATGGGACCACCACAGGCTTCGGGTCTTTCTCCCTGAGGTAACGGGCAAGGCGATGTCTCTCAGGATCTAAGTCTTCTGTCTCCCATCCCGTATTTTCCTGGATGTGCCTCATGATTTCAGAAAAGGAGGGATCATCCGGTGGTGACCATGGGAGGTCTCGTGGGTCTGGTGATGGGGGACTAAAAGAGATGTAGACCTGGAGGTATCGGATGTATCCAGTTTGGAGACATCCTCCGGTGAGTGGCATCTGCCCCTGGGTCGTTGGGACTCCGGGACCCTGAGGGAGACCGTGATGGGCATCTTTTTCTCTCTCTCAATCTACCCCGAGGAGTTGGCGCCTTGGGACTTGGGAGTCTTGAACTTTCAGCGCCCTGAGGAGGAGGTGGTAGAGGCTTATGGGGAACCACATCCGTCTTTATGATCTCCCACCAGCAGATGAACAGTTCTTTCATCTTCTGTATATTCGTGCCAGGCGACGGGCCCGGTGTCAGTGTGGGTCTGTCACTGGGGTCGGGCGTTGGGTCCCGGGGAACCACCGGATCCGGCGACGGCTCCCTGGGCAAGCCAGCGTCCTCCGTGTCGCCCGTCTGGTCGTCCGGTGGCACTGTAGCCTCTTCTCCTGAGGATCCCTGACGTCTGGTATCCACCGGCATCGGTATTACTAGCGTTGGTATAGTCCGTTTTACGGGTCTTGGGTCAGATGCCTTCTTAGCCTCCGACGTCCACTTAGAAACATAGACTTTGACGGCAGATAAGGACCACTTGGCCCACCCAGTCTGCCCATTTTCCTACCTATTGGATAAGCTGCAGATTCTAGTTAACCAACAGCCTACTTCCTGCAACCCCCCACTATAATTGCCTTATGTTTGTCCCATGCATGTTTGAATTCCCCCACTGTTTTAGACCCCACAACCTCTCCAGGAAGGCGGTTCCATGCGTCCACCACTCTCTCCGTGAAAAATAATTTCTTCACATTACCCCTGAGCCGTTCCCCTTCTAACTTTAAATTGTGCCCCCTTGTTCCTACACATCTCTTTTTCTGAAAGATGCTACCCTCCTGGACTTTGTTGATTCCCTTGAGGTACTTAAAAGTTTCTATCATGTCCCCTGTCCCTCCTTTCATCAAGGGTATACATATTAAGCTCTCTCAATCTCTCTTCATATGGTTTCTGATGTAGACCCTGCACCATTTTACTTGCCCTCCTCTGGACTGCTTCCATCCTGTCTATGTCCTTGTGTAGATGAGGTCTCCAAAATTGCACGCAGTACTTCAGATGAGGTCTCACCAACTGTCTGTACAGAGGGATAACCACTTGCCTTTTTCTACTTGTGATGCCCTTCCCTATGCATCCCAGTATCTCCCTGGCTCTCCTTACTGACTTCTCACATTGCTTACCCACCTTCAGGTCATCTGATATGACTACACCAGATCCCTTTCCATTATTGTTATCGTTAGTACCTCCCTGCTATTGTGTACTCTTCTCCTGGATTTTTATTTCCCAGGTGCATTACTTTGCACTTCTTTGCATTGAACCTAAGTTGCCATATGTCTGACCATTCCTCCAACCTTGCCAAGTCCTTCTCATCCTTTCTACCCCCGTGTATCAACTCTGTTACAGATTTTTGTGTCATCCGCAAAGAGGCATACCTTTCCTTCCAGACCCTCCGCAATGTCACCTATAAAGACGTTAAAGACTGGACCCAGAACTGAGCCCTGAGGTACTCCACTGGTAACCCCCCTTTCTTCAGAATGTGTTCCATTCACTATTACCTTCTGTGTCCTGTTGTGCAGCCAGCAGAGCGTCAGACCGACGCCAAGACCTACCGAGTCCCGATGCTCGTCCCGGTGTTTCCCTGTCTTGTGGGAAGATTCCCCTTTGGAGGAAGGCCTTTTCTCCATCTTCTTTAATTTCTCCTCAAGGAGGAACCCCTGAAGGGCCTTTTGGTGGCGCATCCGGGTCCTGCAATTAAATTGAGGGATGTCAGCTCTGCAGCCTTCCTTTCAGGAACCTTTGGAGGCTGGGAGACGGACCTGACGTCGGTGTCCCGGTGTCGGTCTGACGCTCTGCTGGATTTTGAGGAAGACTTCTTGTGCCAGTCTGAAGAATCAGGCTGAGAGGCGGCGTTGGGTGCCTGAATAGTCTTGAGCGGGTGTAAAGAGGCTGAGGAGCCCCCTGAAGACCTTACCTTAACGGGCGGAGAATAGGAGTGCGCCCTGGAAGGAGATCTGTTGGACCGCATAGAGCTGGCCCTGGACTCAGAGGCCCGGCTGGGGGTTCTCGATCTACCCGAGTCCCGATGCTCGTCCCGGTGTTTCCCTGTCTTGTGAGAAGATTCCCCTTTGGAGGAAGGCCTTTTCTCCATCTTCTTTAATTTCTCCTCAAGGAGGAACCCCTGAAGGGCCTTTTGGCGGCGCATCCGGGTCCTACAATTAAATTGCTGGCAGATTGGGCAGGCCTGGGTATCATGCTCCAGGCTTAGGCACCTACACAGGCCGAATGATTGTCTGTAAAAGGAATCTGCTTGCCGCAGGTGTACTTAGAGGGGTGTCCTTTGAGAGGAGTAGCAGAAGCAGACATGGATTGAGATTAATCAGGATAAAGATTTCACACGTCATTTCGTTGAAGCAGGCGTCCGTGAGGCCAAGGCTGGCGAGTCGACTGCGGGAAAAGAACTGGGGATGTTGGGGGACTGCCCCCTTTAATGTGATGCCTGGCGTCGGGGAGAGGGGCGGCTGTCGAGAGGAGGTCCCCAGCTGAATGCTGCTAGCTAGAATTTTCCGTGGGGTCCTGCGTAAGCCAGCTTCAGTCCTAATGGTGTAACCTGCTGCAAGAGCTGTTTCTCGAAGTAAGATCTACTGTTACAGTAAGTTCTTACGTAACTGTTGTATCTTACTTCGAGAGGGTTCCTGCTGTAGGTCTTCACATACAGGACTGAATACCAAGCAGTCTAAAGAGAAGGAGTCGGAGACGAGGTTCCGGAAGGAGGAAAATGTCTGCCAACTGAGCTTCTGCCTTAGGATAGAAGACCTTGCAAAACAGCAAGGCCGAAACCAGTTCTACGTCTAGAGGCAATGTCCAGACTGCAGTGTTTAATGAAGGTGTGGACAGAAGACCAAGTGGCCGCTGCACAAATCTCTGCATCGACACGTTCTTAAAAAAAAAAGGCAGTTGAAGTGGCTATACTTCTGGTGGAGTGGCCTTTAACTGCCCCCGGAAGGGTTTTTCCATGTTTCTGTTAAGTGTAGTGAATACAGTTAGTCAGCGACCTAGAGATAGTCTGCTTCAAGATGGCATTGCCCTGGCACTGGGGAGCAAAGGCAACAAAACGTTGGGTCGCTTTACGAACCTCCTTAGTCCAGAAGGTATAATACCTTAGGATCCGGTGCACATCCAAGGTGTGCAACAGATATTCCCCCTGTTGGAATGCTGCAGATAGTAGACCAGCAGTTTGACACTCTGGTTGAGAGTTGTCTCTGAAACCACTTTGGGAAGAAAGGATTAGTCCTAAGGACCACTCGGTCCTTGTGAAAATCAAATAAGGCTCTCTGCACAAAAAGGCCTGAAGCTCTGAAACTCTTTGAACTGAAGTAACCGCAACTAAAAATAAAGTCTTCCAGGATAGGAAGCACATATCGCAGGTCACTGCCGGTTCAAAAGGGAGTAACGTAAGTTTCTCCAACATAAAAATGAGATCCCAGGGAGGACAGGGGTTCCGGACCGGAGGTTTAATATGAAGGATGCCCTTCAAGAAGGTTTTTGAAACCTCTAGCTGTGCTAGGGTTTTGCACTCCAACGGGAGGTGGTAGGCAGACACCGCAGAAAGATGGACCTTAATGGAGGAGTAACTAAGGCCCAACTCGGAAAGATAGATGAGGTACTCTAACACATGGGAGGCCGAGCAAGAAAAGGGGCCCAAGCGTTTAGCTGTGGCCAAGATAGAAAATCTCTTTCACTTCATGGCATAGGTAGATCTGGTAGTATGTTTTCTGGCTTCTACCAGGAACAGAGCGACCTGGGAAGAAACTCCATAGCGGGAAACTTCTATGTCCACAGGTGCCACGCATGGAGGGGGAGAGAATGAAGACTCTAATGTACCAGGGTGACCTGCTCCTGAGACAGAAGGCCATGAGATATCGGCAGAAGGACCGGTGGTTCTAGAGCCAGCTGTTGTACCAGCGGGAACCAAATCTGCGAGGCCACAGAGGGGCGATCAGGATGAAATGGGCCCCTTCCGCCTGAAGTTTCAACAGAACCTTCTGAATAAGAGGAAAGGGAAGAAACGCGTATAGAAACCTCCCTGTCTAAGAGAGAGACAGTGCGTTTTGACAAAAAGCACCATGCCCGGGAACGAGCGAGCAAAAGCTGGGTAGTTTTGCGTTGAATGGGGAGGCGAACAGATCTAGGTCTGGCCGGCCCCATTGAAGAAACAGGTCTTCGACTACGTCCTGCTTTAGTTCTCACTTGTGAGTCCTGGCTACTGAATGGCTGAGACTGTCCGCCAGAATGTTGTGCATGCATGGGATGTGGACCGCTGTCAGAAACAGACCATGTTGAATCGCCCAGTACCATACTCTCATTGCTTCCCTGCAAAGAGGGTACGACCGGGTTCCTCCCTGTTTTTTGAGATACCAGACAGTCGCCATGTTGTCTGTCTGGATGAGGAGTGTTCCTGGGAGGAGTAACGACTGGAAGGCCTGGAGAGCACAGAGTACTGCTCTGGTCTCCAGGACATTGATATGGAGCTGCTGCTCCTGGGGGGTCCACGAACCTTGGGTTTTGTGGTCCCCCAGATGGACTCCCCAACCCATACCGGAGGCGTCCGATGTGAGGGTCTGGGTAGAGGCCCGAGAGTGGAACGGAGCTCCCACTAACAGATTGGTGAGATCCTGCCACCAAAGAAGATCCTTCTGTAGGCTGTTGGAGATCATGACCAGTTGGTTCATGTCACCCAACTGTTTGGCCCACTGGACTCGAAGAGACCACTGGGTGACCCTCATGTGCAGTCTGGCCATGGGGACAGTAGGAATGGCCGCTGCCATGAGCTCTAAGAGACAGAGCACCGTGTGTGCCAGGGTCCATGGAGCCTTGGCCACCAGAGTGGCCTGGGAAGCTAAAGTCTCGGCCCGATCCAATGGCAAAAAGGCCTTGCTCTGGACTGTGTCCAGTACCGCCCCAATAAATTGGAGGCACTGAGAAGGTACTAGCTGGGACTTGGTGAGGTTGACAGAGATGCCCAGCTTGACAAACGAATCCAGAGTGAAAGAGAGACTCCTTCAGACTTTCCGGGGAGGGGGCTGAAAAGAGTCAGTCATTTAGGTACGGGAACACGTATATGCCCGTGCGGCGGAGAAATGCTGCTACTACCGCTAGGCACTTGGTGAAAACCCAGGGCACTGAGGACAGGCCAAAAGGAAGTGCCCTGAATTGGAAATGGTTCTCCTGAAAGGAGAACCGGAGGAAGCGGCAGTGGGCAGGGAGAATGGGGATATGAAAGTAAGCATCCTGCATATCCAGGGAACACAGCCATGTGTTTGACTGGAGCAGGGGTAGGAGTCCCTAAAGGGTCAGCATGCGGAATCTCTTATTCCACGAAGAGGTTGAGTGTGCTGAGATCCAGAATAGGTCACAGATTCCCCGTCTTCTTTGGTACCAGGAAAAAATGGGAGTAAAATCCCTTCCTAGTTGGTCTGGAGGGATGGGTTCTATGGCTGCTTTTTGCAGCAAGGCCTGGATTTCCTGGTGGACGATGGGGCTCTGACCCGGCGGGTAAAAGGGCCTTCCTGGAGGGTGTGGAGGTGGAATCTCCAGGAACTCGACAGAATGACCTCGTTGTAGGAGCTGAAGAACCCATATGTCTGCACAGACTTCCACCCTTCCAGGTGGAGGCTGAACCTCCCTCCTACCGGTTCCTCCGAGGGGAATGGAGGTAACGTAAGGAGGGGGAGTGAGTCAGGACGCTGAGGGGAGGGGAGCTTTGGCCCCTGAGGCTGGTTTGGCAAACTCTGCCTGAGGGGTTTGAGCTCCAGAGACAGTGGCGCATCTTTTGCCTTGACGCTTATTCTAGGTCATATGCCATCGTCTCTGGCAATGAAATGGCTGCTTCTTTTGACCCGTCCGATACAACGAGCATACGTCTCGAAGAGACCGTCACTCTTCTGCAGTCCTGTTATAATATCCTTCGCGTCACCACCAAAGAGGTCGGAACCCCTGAAGGGTGCATCCAAAAGGGAGGACTGGGCGTCCTGTGCCAGACCTGCAATACGAAGCCATCACAGGCGATGAAGAAGATCCCCATGGCCACAGCCTGAGCTACCGAGTCCACGGAATCATAAGTGGCTCGGACAGCGTGACGACAAGAGGACTTGTTCATACGGCTTTGTCCAACAACTTGGCCCAGAGGCTGTCTTCAGGGATAGCCTGACGGTCCCTCTCCAGCTCATCAAGGGATGCTTTCTGGAAGGCCACTATATGGGACACATAATTTAGTGACCATATGGCACAAGAAGTGGATGAGTAGATCTTTCTACCAAATTGATCCAGTTGCTGTGTGTCCTTGTCTGGTGGAGATGAACTCAGGTGCTTGGATTGAGCCGACCAGTCATGCGCAGCCATGATGACCATGGAGTCGGCTTTCGGGTGCGACGTCAAATGAGAAATCCCTACAAGGGGGAAGTTAATTTCTATCGGCTTTTCTGAAAACATAGAATTTGACGGCAGATAAGGACCACTTGGCCCACCCAGTCTGCCCATTTCCCTACCTGATGGATAAGCTGCAGATCCTAGTTAACCAGCAGCCTACTTCTTCCTACCCCAACCCCCTAGAATTGCCTTATGACTGTCCCATGCATACTTGAATTCCACCACTGTTTTTGACTCCACAACCTCCTCTGGAAGGCTGTTCCATACATCCACAACCCTCTCTGTGAAAAAATACTTCCTTAAATTACCTCTGAGCCGCCCCCTTCTATCTTCAAATTGTGCCCCCTTGTTCTTGCACACCTCTTTTTTTGAAAGATGCTACCCTCTTGGACTTTGTTGATTCCCTTGAGGTACTTGAAAGTTTCTATCATGTCCCTCCTCTCCCTCCTTTCCTCGAGGCTATACATATTAAGTTCCTTAAGTCTCTCTTCATATGTCTTCCGGTGCAGACCCTGCACCATTTTAGTTGCCCTCCTCTGGAGCCGGGATGGAGGAGAGCTGTTGCCAAACGGTAGTGACCAGGTCCTCATGAGGGCCCATCCATGGGGGGATGGGTAGAGAATCTGCTGTCGCTAGATCAAGGTGCTCAGCCAATCTTTTGTGCTAAGGATCCATCTCCTTACAAGGCCAGCCTCCTGCTGCCTGGATAGTTCTCAACAAATCCCCAAATGAAGGATCCTCTGGAGGGGATTTAGGAGATTCTTTCAGAGGAACTTCGACTAGAGATTGAGGGTCAGAATGGTTGATGTCTGAATCAGAGGGCTCGGAGCCACTGGGAAGAGAATGGTCCTGCCCAGCGCCTTCTGCAGGAAGTAAACCCTCAGCTCGACCCACAGGGACCGGGGGGGGGTCTCTGGGTAGAGGAATAGCCCCCAAAGGTTGGGACTGTCCGATTTCAGTGATGAGCTGGGTCCTGGCATCCTGCCACCATGCTGGAACTGACTCTCGATCAGGCAGCAGTGGTGGAGGAGGCCGATACCCTGGATGCTCTAGGTAAGTTGGGTGGTGCCAATAAGGGTATTGATAACCGGGCAGCCCCAGTGGATAGCCTAAAGGTGGATATCTGGGTGTAGGGTACCCCGGCGTGGATATCCAGGTGTCTGATACCTCGGCGTGGGGTACCCCCGCGTACGTTAACCAAGCGTGGGGTATCCTAATATTGCGTATCCCAGTGTCGGTGGCACATTGCCCAGCGATGGATCTGAAGGATCCATTGGAGGGCCGCCCGCCGGGGGTGCTGCAGGTCCACTGGGAAGTGGCAGGGGATCAGGAGTGGTGCCCGAGGGTACTGAAGGAGGGGGCTCCAAGCCTAACAGATTCCAATCCGGCGATGGGCCTCGTGGAAGAGGGAGGTGCAGGGTCGGAGTGAAGCCTAGCGAATGGGGGAGTTCTGGGAGAGATCCCAATGACAGGTCGGGTAACAATCCCAAAGGCAGAGATAAGTCGGGACCGGGTGGCGAATCCCTTGGAGAACAAATCAGCAGGGATGAAGGATCTCCAGTGAGCACACTCATGCCGTCATCGGGGCCTTCAGGGGAGCCCGACGGGAGAGTAGTAACGACTGTGTGGTCGACGGGTAGTCCGTCATTCGACTTATCAGTCACGACCGTGCTGTCTGCGGCAGAGGAACCGTGGACAGGCTGATCAGTCTGGGCCGGGTGCCAGGCGTCTTAGTGGCAGTGCTACACGAAGAAGAAGAAACAGAGACCTCAAGAGAGGCTACCCTCATTTGCCCGCTCACCTCGGCAGGAAGGAGAGAAGGCGCCTGGACTGCAGAAGTGGACGGAGGGCCTGGAAGAGTGATACTCACGGTCTTGGAGCTGGAAGGCCTTCCTCGTGGCGACAGGCTCCTCCCCTGGCGCTTCTCCTTGTCCTCCTTCTTCTTTCTTGGGGCCGGTGAGGATGACCTCTCCCTAAGCTCCTGGAGCTCCTTTTCCATAGAAGCTATCCAATGGGTAAAAAGGTGAGCCTTGAGGGTCCGCTTGCGTCGGATCTGGGTGGCCTGGTTGAATCCCTGGCAAATGGCACACTCGGTCGAGTTGTGCTTAGGTCCCAGGCAAAGGAGACAACGGGAGTGGTCGTCCCCATGCGGGATTTGAGCGCTGCACTTGGTGCACTTAAACACACTCTTTCGAAAACTGCGGAAAAAGTGATTGAGAAAAAAGACTAAACGTCGAATATAAAGCAGGCGACTGATCGATGTTCTAACATGTCTGCTGAACGAACTGAGGTGACGATGAGAAAGAACTGGAGGGCGGGTGCAGGAACGCCCCTTTTATAGTTGGGCTGACGCTGTGTCACCTGACGCCGGGGGCGGTCCCCGCTGATGATTGCTAGCTGCAAGTTTGCCGTTGGAACCTGATGCCAGGGGGCACAGTCCTATATCTGAAGACCTACTTCAGGAACCCTCTCGAAGTAAGATCAAAACTTTCTCTCATTTCCTCTTAACTTGCCCCCCTCCAACTTTACATCATGCCCCCACATTCTTGTATTCCTTCTACATTGGAAGATGTCTTCCCCCTGCACATTGTTTATGCCCTTGAGGTACCTGAATGTTTCTATCACGTCTCTCCGTTCCCTCCTCTCCTCCAGAGAGTACATATTGAGGTCCTTTAATCTCTCCTCATACGTCTTGTGGTGCAAGCCCTGTACCATCTTGGGCACACCTCTCTGGACTGTCTCCATCCTGTTGATGTCCTTGTGAAGGTGTGGCCTCCAGAACTGCACACAGTACTCTAGCTGAGGCCTTACTAATGTTTCATACAATGGCATCACCACCTCCCACCTTCTGCTAGTGATACCTCTGCCTATGCATCCCAGCATGCCACTGGCCTTCTCTGCAGCCTTTGTGCTCTGTTTCGACACCTTTAGGTCTTCTGAAATGATAACCCCCAGATCTCTTTCTTACTTTGTGAGCGTCAGCACCTCCCCCCCCATCCTGTATCTTTCCCCAGGGTTCCCTCTTCCCAGGTGCATTATTTTGCACTTCTTTGCACTGAACCTCAGTTGCCACACCTCCACCATTTTTCAAGCTTCTCCAGGTCCCTCCTCTTTTTCTCCACCCCTTCTGGAGTATCCACCCTGTTGCAGATCTTGGTGTTATCTGCAAAGAGGCAGACCTTTCCTTCTAGCCCTTCCGCAATGTCACTAATGAAGACATTCAAAAGGACTGACCAAAGGACTGATCCCTGAGGTACCCTGCTGGTCACCCTCCTCGCCCCGGATTGGATCCATTTATCACCACCCTCTGTCTCCTGTCCGTTAGCCAGTTTCTAATCCAATCTACCACCCTGTGCCCCATGCTCAGACTATCCATCTTCTTAAACAGCCTTTTATGTGGGATAGTGTCAAAGGCTTTGCTGAAACTGAGGAAGGCGATGACTCCCCCTTCCCCCCCCCCGATTCACTTCCTTTGTTACCCAATCAAAAAAAAAAAAAATTCTGGCTTCCAGGTGTGCCACTATTCTTTCTTTCAGCAATGCCTCCATGATCTTCCCACTACTGAGGTGAGGCTGACCGGCCTGTAGTTCCCCGCTCCCACCCTGCTACTGCTTTTGTGTAAAGGGATTACATGTGCTCTCTTCCAGTCCTTTGGGAACCACTCCTGCCCACGAGCTTTGTCAAAACCAGCAACAAATGCCAAGGTGGTGGTGGTTCATGCGCAAGAGGGGAAATATGGTTAAGGCCTTTGAAAAAGTGGCAGACCACCTTTTCCTGCGCCACCGACTGCGTACCACCCCACATCCGGTAAGCAGAGATGGCTGTCAAGTGTACCTTAAGGGTCGTCATCTGAAGGCCTGACTGTGAGAGGGACCAAAGGTGGTCGAGAATGCTAGCCACCAGGCAAGATAAAGGGTCCAACCCCTTGCCCTGGCACCAGATGGAGAACCGCTTCCATTTGAAGGCACAGCATTTTCGGGTCGACTCCTTCCGAGAAGCCAAGACTACATTGAGGACATCTTCGGAGAGACCTAAAGCCTGGAACTCTAGCCACTCAGGAACCAGAATGTCAAGTGCAGGGACTGAAGGTCCGGATGGAGTACCTTCCCGACTGATCAAAAGCAGGTCCAGGTGTAGAGGAACATGCCTCGGAAGCCTGCTGCTGAGGCTGAAGAGATCAGAGTACCAGAAATGGCAAGGCCAGTCCAGAGCCACCAGGATCATCCGTGTCTTGTCCCTCCTGGCCTTGAGCAGCACTTTGTGGATCAAGGGGAACAGAAGGAAGGCAAAGAGAAGGCCTGGGGTCCAGGGCCTGGAAAATACATCCCCTGCAGCAATCCCTGCTGAGGGGGGTGGGCACAAAAGAGCCCCGGCTTTGTGTTCTCCCTGGAGGCAAACAGATCCACCAGAGGGGTGCCCCACTAGAAGAACAGGCTGTGTACTACCTCTGGGTGGAGAGACTACTCGTGAGATGCTTTGCTCACATGGCTGAGAGCATCCACCAGCTGGAAACACCGGCCACATGGATTTCGAGGAGAGTGGCCCCCAGGCTGCTCAAGAGGGTCCAAATGCGGAGAGCTTCACTGCACAGAGGAAGGGAGTGCACGTCGCCCTGTTTGTTGAGGGAGTACACAGTCGTGGTGTTGTCCGTCTGGACCTGAACAACCTGACCTCGGATGTGTAGAGCAAAATCAGTCAGCACCAGTTGCTCGGAGCTCCAGCAGGTTGATATGGCACTGGGACTCCTCGGGGGTCAAGAGCCCGTGGACTCTGTGGTCCCCCCAGTGGGCACCCCAGCCCACGAGAGAGGCATCAGCCGTCAGGATGACCATTGGTTCTGGGTGGACAAACTGGGTACCTTCCTGCAGAAGTTGCGGACTAACCACCACTGGAGGGTGTCCCACATGGGTCACAGTGACTGGCTGGTCGAAGTGGTCCAGCTCCCATTGCACAGAGTGCATTCTCCAGCAGGCCCAACGGACCACACAGGTGCAAGCCTGCCCCCCACCTCCACCACTGGAAAATCTCCCAGAAGAGGTGGTGTGGCCCTGGCTGCAGGTACTACCTCAGCCTGACTTCTTGCTTGGTCCCACCCCCCAAGCCAGGTAGTCGGTGGTAGTCGGGGGTCGTCACTTCTCCTTGCACCGGACAAGTGGCTGGAGATCACCAGAGATGTCTGGGTCTTGCATAGGTCATAGAAAACAGTCATACTCTGGAGCTTCTGGACTGGCCTCCAGAAAACCCTCCAGTTCAGTCCTCTTACCCTTCAGACCACACTCCAGTACTCTGGGAGGAGATTCGCACCTTGCTCCATAAAAGGGCCACAGAACCTGTCCCAGAGACACAGCATGGGGTTCTACTCTCACTTCTTCCTGGTTGCCAAATTCACAGGAGACCTCAAGCCATCCTGGACCGCCAATAACTAAACCTCTTCATTCAGTACAAGAAGTTTCAGATGGTCACCCTTCAGGGACTGCTACCCCTCCTGCATCAGGGAGACTGGATCTACTCCCTTGATATGAAAGATGCATATCAAGGTATATTCCTCCCACTGTTAGTAGCTCAGGTTCCACTTTCAGGGGTTCACTTCCAGTTCTGGGCCTTGCCTTTTGGCTTGTCCTTTGCCCCTTGGGTGTTTACCAAATGCTTGGCAGTAGTGGTGGTAGCACTCAGGAGGGAGCGGCTCTATGCCTTTCCGTACCTGGACAATTGGCTCCTCAAAGCACAGTCCAGATTTCAGAACGTACCACTCACCTGTTCCAGGAGCTGGACATCACAATCTGCTCAAGTCAGTTTTTATCCCGTCAACACCTCTAGGACATAGGGGCAGTCCTGCATATGACTCAAGGTATGGCCTTCCTGCCCCAGGGCAGACTGCTTAATGGCTCAAGACTGTCTGCTGTACAACAGCAAACATGTCTCAGCTAGAACCTTCCTCTGGCTCTTGGGCCTGATGACTACGGCTACAGTCACAGTGCCTCTAGCCAGACTGCACAGGATGGGACCCCAGTGGACACTGTCGGTCCAGTGGGATCAACGTACCAATGACCTGGAACAGTGGGTCCTAGTCTCCTCTCCGGTCAAAATGGTTCCGCTTTGGTAGACGGAACCCAGTAATCTGCTAAGAGGGGTTCCCTTCCTCATTTTCTCCCCTCAGCAAATTCTCACCACAGATGCGTTGGGGTGGGGGGGGGGCTCATCTGGGGCCCCATGAAATATAAGAGACATGGCTCAGGATGGAGTCTTCTCTCTACATCAACATCCTGAAGATGCAGGCAGTGCTTTATGCCCTGCCGACCTTCCAGACATAGCCATCCCCGGGCCTTCTGCTAGTGCAGATGAACAACATCAGTGTAGTTCAATATATCAACAAACAGGGGGGCACTCACTTGTACCCACTCGGCTGGGAAGCGATGAAAGTCCGGTACTGGGCTCTAGAACATGAACTGCCGGCCATCCATGTTCCAGGCATCCAAAACGTTCTGGTGGATAGGCTAAGCCGGTCGCAGTCCAAGATGCTCAAGTGGGAACTGTTGACCTCTGTCGTAGAAGACCTGTTTGATAGGTGGGGTCATCCAGAAATACAGGTTACTCACCTGTAACAGGAGTTCTAGGAATGGTATATGTTGTTCATCCACACTGTCTGGCAGGTTCCTTGCTGCTTTAAATCTTGCCGGAAGGTCTTCAAGGTGGCTCCTCCCACCTACCCGGGTGGTAAAACTCTCGGCTCTGCTCCATGACTCCAGATCTAGCCCGCTGGAAGCCAGGTTGTGCGTCGAAGCCAGGGAGGTCAGGTGGGTCGTGTGGATGAACATATACCATTCCTAGAACTCCTGTTACAGGTGAGTAACCTGTATTTCTAGGGACATGGATATGTTGTTCTTCCACACTGTCTGGCAGACTCCTAGCAGTTCTCCGGGAGGAGGGAGGCAAGGCGCACACCCCCTACTTAGGAAATAATGAGTGGAGAACCGAGACCCCAAAACCAGCATCCTGGCGTGACTCTAGGTCGATGTGGTAGTGGGTGATGAAGGTGTGTGCTGACTTCCAAGTAGCAGCCCTGCAGATTTCCTGGATAGGGAAATCCCTGGAAGCAGCCACTGATGCAGCGGTATGGCGGGTAGAATGAGCTCTTATCCCTTTGGGAGGCTCCATGCCCGCCAACCTATAGCAGAGATCTATGCAGGAGGTGACACACCTGCCTATCGTCCCACTTGGCTGTAGGTCTGCCAGGTGCGGCTTCATCGTGAGTGACAAACAGCTGAACCTCTCCCGAACTCAGCCGTCCGCTCTTTATAATAAGTGGCGCTCTTCTAAGATCAAAGTATGGAGCCTATATTCGGCCTCAGGTGTGATTGGGGTAGAAACACCGGCAGAGTCAACACCTGGTTAAGGTGAAACTCCGACACCACCTTCGGAAGGAATTTCGGTTGGGGGCGCAGGACAACCTTGTCCCCTGTGGAAGACCAGATAAGGAGACTCGATGGAAAGTGCCTGGAGCTCTCCCATCCTTCTGGCTGACGTGATATCCACCAAGAAGGCGGTCTTCCACGACAGGTGAGAGATGTTACACCTGTGCATCGGTTCGAATGGCATGCCCATGAGCTTAGCCAATACCAGCAGTAGATCCCACGGAGGTGGAGGTTCTCGAACCGGAGGGATATGTGATCACAGGCATTTGAAAAAGCGCCGACCACCTTCTCCCACCTGACTGCTTCCCGGCCCGCGCCCGGTAAGCGAGATGGCTGCCAGGTGCACCTTAAGGGTCGTCGACCAAAGCCCTTGCTGAGAAAAGGACCACAGGTAGTCCAGAATGCTTGCCAAGGAACAGGAGGAAGGATCCAGGCCCTTGCCCTGACACCAAATGGAGAATCTCTTCCATTTGAAGGCATAGCATTTTCTGGTCGACTCCTTACGGGACGCCTCAATGACGTGGAGGACCTCGTCGGAAAGACCCAAGGCCTGGAACTCTAGCCGCTCAGGAACCAGGCCGTCAGGTGCAGGGATTGAAGGTCCGGATGGAATACCTTCCCCAGATTGACTAAGATCAGGTCCGGGCGGGCTGGAAGCCGCCTCGGGAGCCTGGAGCTGAGACTGAGGAGATCTGAATACCAGAATTGGCGGGGCCAGTCTGGGGCTACCAGAATCACCTGTGCCTTGTCCCTCCTTGCCTTAAGAAGCACCTTGTGGATCAAGGGAAATGGGGGGAAGGCGTAGAAGAGGCCTGGGGTCCACGGCCTCGAGAAGGCATCCCCCTGCAGTGAGCCCTGCTGAGGGGGGCGGGCATGAAACAGTCTCAGCTTCGCATTCTCCCTGGAGGAAAACAGGTCCGCCTGAGGCGTGCCCCAATGGGAGAAGAGATCTTGTACTACCTCCGGCAGGAGAGACCACTCGTGAGATGCAGCCCCTATCCGGCTTAGGGCATCGGCCAGGGTGTCGGAGGCTCCTGCCACATAAATGGCGAGGAGATCCGCCTCCAGGCTCCGCACGAGTGACCAAATGCGGAGAGCTTCCCTGCACAGAGGCATGGAGCACGTCCCACCCTGGCGGTTTAGGTAGTACATGGTCGTGGTATTGTCCGTCTGGACCTGAACCACTTGACCCCATAGAAACGGAGTGAAGGCGGTGAGGGCTAGACGAACCGCTCAAAGCTCCAGCAGGTTGATATGGTATCGGAACTCCAGAGGGGACCAGAGGCCGTGCGCTCTGTGCTCCCCCAGATGGGCACCCCAACCCATCAGAGAGGCATCGGTCGACGTCGGCTTGGGGAGGACAAACGGGATGCCCTCCTGCAGATGTGCTGGAACGGTTCACCACTGGACAGCGTTCCACATCCCCTGGGTCACTGTCACTAGCTGATCCAGCGGATCGAAGTGCTGTGACCATTGGCTGGCCAGCCCCCATTGAAGGGGACGCATGTACCAGCGGGCTCAACGGACCACGCTGGTGCAGGCCACCATGAGGCCCAGGAAGTCCCGGTCAGGGCGTGATTGCCCAACCTGAAATGATTGGGCAAAGGAGGAAAGAACCTCGGCCCTGTCCGCCGGGAGCCGTGCTCTGGCTCGTGGAGAGTCGAGCTCTGCCCCAATGAACTGTATCGCCTGCTTTGGCATGAGTTCCGACTTGGCCTCGTTGATGAGGAGGCCAACCTGAGAGCAAACCTGGAGGGCCAGATCTCTGGACCGCTCCACCTCCGCTCTGGAGGGGGCTACAATCAGCCAGTCGTCCAGGTAGGGGTACACCCGGACCCTTCGGTGCCGCAGGAATGCTGTCACTACTGCCATGCATTTGGTGAAGACCCTGGGAGCTAGGGAAAGGCCGAAGGGCATGACCCAGAACTTTTAAAGGGATCCCTCCACTCTGAAGCGGAGGAATCTTTGATGGGACGGACGGATTGGGACGAGAAAGAACGCGTCCTGAAGGTCCAGAGAACAGAACCACATGCCTCATTCCAAGGATGGGATTATCTGAGCCAGAGTGACCATCCTGAAGGTCCGAGATCTTAGGAACCTGTTCAGGTCGAGAATGGGGTGCCAGCCCCCGTCCATTTTGGGACCAGGAAGTACCTGGACACAAACCCCGGGTCTGGAGGAGGATCCGCCACCTTCCTGATCACCTCTTTTTCAAGGAGCAGGGCAATATCACCTTGGCGGGCGACAAAGGGCTGGACCCGTAGCCCCCAAGGCGGCGGATCGGAAGAGGCGGGGTCGCCCGAACTCCAGGGCAGACCCTTTCCTACCACCTGCAAAACCCAACGGTCCGTGGTGATAACGGACCAAGCGGAAAGGAAGTGACGGAGCCGTCCCCCCACGGGGGGAACCGGGGGGGGAGTGAAGAGGCTGGGGGCGACACTCCTCAACCCGTCACTGGGCAGGCTTAGAGAAGGGACCAGCCGAGAGACCTCCTGGGCCTTTACCTCCCTGCTTCCTGTTGGAGGAAGCCGCGGGCTTGGGTTTGGGATGCCAAGCGCGAGCCTGCTGGCCCTGGTGCTGGTGCTGTTGGGCCGGACGTGCTGCAGGCGCAGAAGAATGAAAGGACTTATGCTGCTGCTGCGGGCGGCCTTTGTCCTTCTGGGCGGAGGTGACCGAGTCCAGAGTGGCATTGGACTTTTCAATCCGCTGGAGGTGACCTTCCACTCCAGGGCCAAAGAGGTCAGTCCCCAAGAAGAGTACATCCGCCAGTTTGTGCTGGGTATCCGCCGTAAAGGTGGATATCCTCAGCCATGCTCTGCGGCGCATGGCCACCGCGGCTGCAACCGATCTGGCACAGGAGTCTCTGATGTCCAGAGCCGTTTGGAGCTGCTGCTTGGCCACTGCCCTACCCTGGTCCCGTACCTGCCGGACCGTGGTCTGCAGGTCAGCCGGGAGATGAGGGATCACCTCATCCAGGGAGCCCATGAGGGCGTGGGAGAAGTGTGACATCAGCAAGGCCGAGCTGGCCTGGCGGAGGCCAAGGGAGGACGCAGCGTACACCTTGCGCCTGGCATAGTCCCGCTTTTTGGACTCCTTGTCGGGGGGCTTGTCCACATCCCTAGCGTTCCCGGAACACCGGAAAACGCTGTCAGTGACCAACCCCTCGACAGGGGGTGTTCTGAAAAACCCGGCAAAGAGCCGGTAGGGACCGCATACTTCCTGGCCATCCTGGCCGAAGGTGCAGGACAGGAAGCAGGCCGCTGCCAGAGCTCCAAGGCTGGGCCAACAACGGCTTCAGCCACCGGAAAGGCCTCTGTGGGTGAATCCCCTCGGTCTAGTATCTCCGTTAGGGGATACTTGGCCCACTTGGATACGGGCTCGAGCTGCATCCCGGTGGACTCCGAGATGAGCCGAAGCAAACCCATGAAGGACTATGGGCTTTCGTCCATCGAATGGCCCCCGGAGGACTCCAGGTCAATGGGCCTGGAGAACAGGAGGAGTCGTCATCGGACTCTGAGGAGTCCGCGAAGAGCTGCCTGTGGCCTGAGCCACCCTCCACCTGCCGAGGATGGTCGGGAGTGAGGGTGACCGACAACCTGTGGGGCAGGCCCTGACCCAACCGAGAGTCCTTGGTTGGCGCCCCCGATTTCGGTCGTGGAGGCGGAGGTTCCACCACAATCGGTGGGGCAGCTGGTTTCGGCCGAACAACTGGCCCAGGCTTGGGCACCTCGGCTACAGCGAGGGGTTGTTTCGGCCACTCGGGTGACAGCCATTTTATGGCCGGGGAAGGCGACGGCATCGGCTTGTTCCCGGACAGAAGTAACTGCTGCCACATCAGGTCCTCGTAGCGTAGACGCAATTTGCGCCGCAGCCTCTCCTCTTCCGAGGAGGAAGACGAGGACGAGCGGCGGCGTCGCTTACCTCGGTGCCGAGACCGAGACCGCCGATGTCGGTGGGATCGGCTGGACCAAGACGATGTCTGAGACTGAGACCGAGATCCTCGGCGTTTCTGAGGATGGGTCTGGGAAGGGCCGGGGGACACCTGCTCTTCCCTCGGCTTGGAAGCCTTAACCGGGGACTGCAGCACCGGAGGCGCAGGCAAGTCCTCTGTCTCCACCAGGGGAACTGGTGAAGAAGGGTTGTCGGCTTCACCAGTCGACAGCCCACCCGACGGGTCGAGAAAAATCTCAACCGCGTCGACGGGTGTCTCGGCCGGCTGACCTGACAGGGACCCCGTGAAGCCAGCGGCCTTAGCCGCAACCTCGACCGAAGTCGAATGTCTGGGGAAGGGGACCTCTCCCGCTCCCACGAATGCCGACAATGGGACTTACCCTTTGAGTCCTCCTTTTTGGACCGAGAGGAATGTCCCAATGGCCCCTCTCCCTTCGTGGAAAGGGATTGGCAAAGCTCCTTGAAAGAAGCTGAATAAGAGGTACCCAGTGACGGCAGGATAAATGCCGTGACCGAGGAAGAGGACGATGCGGCCTGAGCCACCTCCTCTTCGAGGGCGATCATCTGCTCGAGTTGCTCAGCCGAGCCAGCCACCACGGTAACCGCCCAATGGGCCTCCTTCGACTTAACCAGTGGGTAGCGCTTCTCGGGGCACCCAAGCTGTAACCGGGCAGCGCGGTCTTCCAGGACGTTGGCTGAGAACGAACGGCATAACTCGCAGGCCTGCGGGTCATGTTCTAGGCCGAGGCAGTAGATGCACGTGGAGTGCGGGTCCGTCCTGGACATTTTCTGCCCACAAGGGCACCGCCGAAATCCGGGAGTCGATTTGTCCATCGCAGCTGCGAGGGAGAAAGTTGAACGAAGTCTTGAAAATTTTAAAATAAGTTTCGGGTGAACTGAAGAATTAGGATCCAGTCTACACGCAGAGCGTTAAGGAGGGAACCTGAGCTTCCAAGCGGTAAGGAAGATCTGGTGTCGTGGGGCGGAGCCGAGAGTTTTACCACCCGGGTGGGTGGGAGGAGCCAGCTTAAAAGACCTTCCAGCAAGATTTAAAGCGGCAAGGAACCTGCCAGACAGTGTGGATGAACAACATATCCATGTCCCTAGAATTGGACCTTTTTGCATCCCCACTCAACACAAAACTGCCGTTTAGTTCACTTGTTCCAGGGCCTGGAATTTTCTGGCGAGACCTGTTGTCCCTCTCTTCGAAAAGGAGATTTCTTTACACCTTCTCCCCTTTCCCCTACTTCAGAGGGTACTGATCAAACTACAGATGGAAGGGGCCACTATGATGCTCAAAGCCTCCCTTCTGGCATCCTCAGATCCAGTTCCCCATACTGAAGCAGTTGACAGTAGAACCTCCAGTGCCCCTGCCCCTGTGCATCGGCTTGCTCTCCCAGGAAAGGGGCACCCTGATCCATCCGTATTTCAAATCCCTGCATCTTCACGCCTGGCTCCTGAAGATGTAGCCATGACTAGATTTGGGGTGTCCCCCAAGGTGGCTGACGTCCTGGTGGTGGCTAGGAAGCCTTCCAACAGGGCCACTTATTCCATGAAGTAGAAGCACTTTGCTCTGTGGGCTGTCATCTGGATCCCCTTCACTTGTCCAGTGACTCAGATTCTGGAGCGCTTGCTGTCCCTTTCAGACTCCGGTCTGAAGTACTCCTCTCTTAAAGTACACATATCCGGCATTTCTGCCTTCCATGTGCCTGCTGTCGGCCGTACGGTCACACAATTGGAGGTGTCACGTACATTTCTGAGAGAAATTCTCCACCTGAAGCCTCCTATCTGCAATCCTGTCCCGCCTTCGGACTTGAAATGTGTACTGGAGAAACTTAATTTGGCTCCTTTTGAGCCTGCCGCGAAATGTGAGCTATGCTATTGCGGAAAGCATTATTTTTTGCTGCTATTACTTCTGCTCGAAGGATTTCAGAGCTACAGGCTCTCATGTGTGAGCAGCCTTACTTGGTTTTCCACAAAGACAGAGTGTCTCTGAGTACTAATCCTAAGTTTCTTCCTAAGGTGGTGTGTGAGTTTACTTTGAATCAATCCATCCACCTACCTGTTTATTTCCCAGAGCATACCAATCCAGGGAAAGCACTGCTCCACACTTTAGTGCACAGAATTCTGCATTACGATACATATCGTACGAAGGACTGTAGGAAGTCCTCCCAGTTGTTTGTTTGTTTCGCCTCTGGGAAAGAGGGCTTTCCTGTTTCTAAACGGCGCTTGTCCAAAAGGTTGGCCAACTGCATTACTTTTTGTTATAATAAATATGGTAAGGAACTTCCTGGGGTTGTTCATGGCCATTCCACCAGAGGCATGGCCACTTCTGCTGCCTGTTTCAGGAACGTATCAGCTGCAGAGATGTGTGCTGCTGCCGCCTTGAGTACTGTCCACACCTTTACCAAGTGCTACAGTATGGACATTGCCTCCAGGGGAAGGGCCAGTTCTGGCCTAGCTGTTCTACAGGGTCTACTTTCTTAGGCTCTTGGTTTTCAACCACCGAGATTGCATTTCCTGATGTCAGAACTGCTTGGGACTCATTCTATAGATGTGGCGTGCTGCAAGGGATACCCTCGATGAAGACAGTAATTACATAAGAAATTACCGCAACAGTATATCTTGACGATGATCTCTTGCAGCAGGTCATGCCATCCCACCCTCCATTTCCCTGGCCCTTCCTGTCTTTGTCTTTTTTTCTCCTTAGCGGAGAACATTCTGCGATTTGTTTATTGGCGGGAACCTTCAATTCTTCCTCAGTTCCTCGGCAGAAGACAAGTTGCTTCTGGTCTCCAGCGGGAGAACTAAGGAGGGCATGGGGGCCACCCACTTTTCTTGGACAGGACGACATCAGCATGTGACATCGGAGTGGGCGGACCTCTGGAAGACTGGAGGCTATAGTTCCATAGGTGTGGCTTGCTGCAAGAGATCGTTCCGAAGATCTACTGTTACAGTAAGTTCTTACATAACCGTGCTATATCAGCTTAGTTTGACATAGACAGGATAGAGGTAGTCCAGAGGAGGGCAACTAAAATGGTGCAGGGTCTGCAAGAGAAGCCGTATGAGGAGAGACTAAAGGAGCTTAATATGTATACCCTTGAGGAAAGAAGGGAGAGGGGGGACATGATAGAAACTTTTAAGTACCTCAGTGAAATCAACAAAGTCCAAGAGGGTAGCATCTTTCAGAAAGAGAGACTTGCAAGAACAAGGGGACACAATTTAAAGATAGAAGAAGGGCAGTTCAGGGGCAATGTGAGGACGTATTTTCACAGAGAGGGTTGTGGATGCATGGAACAGCCTTCCTGAAGAGGTTGTGGGGTCTAAAACTGTGGGAGAATTCAAGAATGCATGGGACAGACATAAGGCAATTCTTGTGGGGGGTAGGAAGAAATAGGCTGTTGGTTAACTAGGATCTGCGGCCTATCCTGTAGGTAGGGAAATGGGCAGACTAGATGGGCCAAGCGGTCCTTATCTGCCGTCAAAGTCTATGTTTCTATAGTTCTATTAGATGCTAGATACACCATGTCAAATAGTTCATGTCCCTTTTGACATAACTCACTACCCTATATTGCTTCAAGAGTTGCTTTTGCCCGCAAATAATTTAAAAACATTTTCTTGGGTAAGCCAAACTGGTCCATTATTTGCAGAAATGACTTAAAAGTACTGCCCTGATATAAATCTCCGATAAGACGTGTTGAATTGTTATCAAACTTTAAAATGATCACTATTAAAATTTGTATGAAAATTATTTATCCACGTAGAGGAAAGTTTATTTATTTTCCATTTTAGTTTCACCACTTTTAGTAATCATTTCCCATGTCAGTAACAAATAATCTAAAAATACATTTTGATAGCGTATAGTGTTTTTTTTTTTTTCTTCAAAAATGCATTTGGGTCATTCTCTGCTATTTGGAGGCCAGTAGTGTGACATTCAGAGCAAAAAAAACAAAACAAAAAAAAACAAGTAATTTCAACATTCATATTATATATTTGTAGTACTCACCATTGTTGCTAATTCTGGACAACTTATAACATAACAGCGTTTTTTGTCTTTCACATATGTTGCACGGAACAGCACTCACCAGGTCTGTAGAATGCGTGTGACATTTGTCCATTCGTTGTGTTCTCCGGTTTCTTCATTTATCAACCTTTGTTTCATCTGCGTTCACCTTAAAACTGCTAACTAGCATATCATTATTGTAAAGTTTTTTTCATTAATTGTTTCTAATGTTATATTTGTTAAGACTAAATTTGTCCAGTAAAAACAGTACATTTTGTGAATGTTAAGTTTTGTATTCCTGAACTGCTTCACAATAAAGAAACCAAAAGTATGCAGTGTGCTAATTATTACTTGGTACTTTATTAAGTACAGTTCATGTAAAACACAATTGCTGTAATCATTAAAGAAGCTTTAAAAGCATACCGCATGTGACATAGTACAGTTACGTAAGAACTTACCATTACAGTAGATCTTCAAGAGAGGCTCTTGCAGTAGGTAATTACATATAGGACTGATGCTGGCCGGCGTTAGGACCAACAGAAAAATTTCTGGTGACTGACGTCTGGCTGGCGTCAGTATAAAGAAAGCGATCCCCGCCGCCTTCCAGTTCTTTCCGCCAAAGGCCAAAGACAAGACGAGAGAGAGAAGTGGATATTTCTCTTCCTGGAAAGGAGCTGAAAAGCTTAGGGATGGAGGGATGGATAGATATTTATCACTGCAAGAGCCTCTCTCGAAGATCTACTGTTACGGTAAGTTCTTACGTAACTGTACTATCTTACTTCGAGAGGGCTCTTGCAGTAGGTAATTACATATAGGACTGAGTCTCAAGCAGTCTGGAACAAGGAGAAGCAAACGGGAGGAAGAAAGCTACTCAGAAGAAGACCCTCAGGTTGTGAAGGCCTTAGGAAAGGAAGCCTTGCCAAACAGCCAGCCCGAAGCCTGCTCTAAGGCGAGAGGCAATGTCCAAAATGTAATGTTTCGTAAAGGTATGGACAGAAGTCCAAGTGGCGGCTGCACAAATGTCAGCCGCTGACACGTTCTTGAAACAAGCCGCAGAGGCAGCGACCCTTCTGGTGGAGTGGTCTTTAACTTGACCCAGCAGGGTCTTGTTGTACTTGTCATAACAGAAAGTGATACAATGAGCCAACCATTTCGATAGGCACTGCTTAGAAATAGCACTGCCTTCTCTTGTATGAGCAAAAGAGACAAACCGTTGATCACTCTTTCTGAGATCCTTCGTCCTGTTGGTGTAGTATCTCAGAATTCAGTGAACATCCAAAGTATGCAGGAGGTACTCTCCTTGATTGGAGTGCTGCGTAAAAAAGGCAGGCAACTCTATGAATTGATTCAGTGTCGATTCCACTACCACCTTAGGGAGAAACTTAGGATTGGTACGTAGAGCCACACATTCCTTGTGAAAAATCAAGTATGGGATTTTACACATCAGGGCCTGAAGCTCGGAAATCCGTTGAGCAGAAGTAATGGCCACTAGGAAAAGAATCTTCCAAGAAACAAACTTTAGGTCAACTGAGGCTGCTGGCTCGAAACGAGGCAGAGTAAGTTTCTCTAAAATGAAATTCAGATCCCAAGGAGGGGCAGGAACCCGGATAGGGGGTCGTAAGTGAAGGACCCCCTCTCAAAAAGGTCTTAGAGACCTCCAGCTGAGCAAACGTTCTGTCCGCAAAGAGGACATGATAGGCCAAAATGGCCACCATGTGAACCTTTAAGGATGAATGGCTGAGACCCAGATCGAAGAGGTGTCGCAGGTAATCCAGAAGTTGGCCGACAGGGCATGAGAAGGGCTCGACATCATTGGAGGCAGCCCAAATAAGAGAACCGCTTCCATTTCCTGGCATAAGTAGATCTGGTTGAGGGTTTCCTGGCCTCCACTAGAATCTCAGCTACGGGGGGAACCCCCGAATCAGGCTTGAGCTACATCTGCAGGAACCACGCGTGCAACTGAAGGGACTTGAGGTCTGGATGAACCAGGGTCCCCTGATCCTGGGTCAGCAAAAATAGCAACAGAGGAAGAGGAGGCTCCTCTGAGTACTGTTGCAGAAGAGAGAACCAAACTTGCCTGGTCCAGAAAGGAGCGATCAGAATCATTTGAGCTCCTTCTGAACCGAGTTTCTGCAAGACCCCCGTAATCAGTGGAATCGGGGGGGGGGGGAGGCATAGACGAATCTTCCCTTCCAGTCTAGAGTCAGAGCGTCTCTGCCAAAATTGCCGCGCACTGGAGCCAGCGAGCAGAAGACGGGAAGTTTTGTGTTTTGAGGGGAAGCAAACAGATCTACCTGTGGAGTTCCCCAGTGTAGGAAGATGTTGTCTACGACCCGCTGATCCAGTTCCCATTCGTGAGCTAGAGCAGATGACTGGCTTAGTCTGTCTGCCAGCGTGTTCTCGATCCCTGGGACATGAGATGCCGTGACGTGAAGGTTGTGCTGTACTGCCCAATCCCAGACTCGCATCGCCTCTCGGCAAAGGGGGTAGGAATAAGTTCCTCCCCGTTTGTTGATGTACCAGACCACACACATATTGTCCGTCTGTACAGCTAGGTGACCGGGAGACAGATACAGATGTAGAGCCTGAACAACATACAGTACTGCCCTTAGTTCGAGCACACTGATGTGGAGAGACTTCTCGAGCTTGGACCAGGAGCCCTGGGTCCTGTGAGGACCAAGATGGGCTCCCCAACCCTCTCCGGAGGTGTCCGCAGTCATCGTCTGTGAGGGGGGAGGGAGACTGAAGGGAACTCCCCAGCAGAGGTTCTCCTGAACCATCCACCACCGCAAGTCCCGAGCCATGGGAGTGGAGACCAGGACAAGTTGATCTAAGTCGTCCACCAGCTGATCCCATTGAGACCAAAGCGTCGACTGAGAGATTCTCATGTGAAGCCCAGCGCGAGGGACTGTCAAAATCGCAGCCGCCATTAGCCCGAGGAGACGAAGGACTGACCTGGCGCTGACTCGCCTGTGGCTGGACAACAGGCTGACCTGGGCCTGGAGAGTGGCCGCCCTGTCCAGTGGCAGGAAGGCCATACCAGAGGTCGTGTCCAGGATTGCCCCAATAAACTGGAGCCTCTGGGACGGGATCAGCTGGGACTTGGCTTGGTTGATGGTAATACCCAGGCAGGCAAAGACCTGCTGGGTAAGGGAAAGGAAGCACAGGAGTTTCTCCCTGGATGGGGCCGCCAGAAGCCAATCGTCCAGGTACGGGAAAACCTGCACCCCCTGGGTACACAGGTAGGCAGCTACCACCGAAAGGCATTTGGTGAACACCCGGGGTGCCGAGGAAAGACCAAATGGGAGGGCCTTGAACTGGCAGTGGTCCCCCTGGAATGCAAAACGCAGGTATTTGCGGTGGGAAGGGCGGATAGGGATATGCAGGTAGGCATCCTGCAAATCCAAAGCGCACACCCATTGTCCCGGCTGGAGAAGGGGCAGGAGGCTCTGCAGTGAGAGCATCCTGAACCTCTTGTGCTCCACGAACAAGTTCAGGGAGCTGAGGTCGAGAATCGGCCTCACGTCACCTGTTTTCTTCTGGACCAGGAAGAAATGGGAATAGTACCCCGTTCCCTGAAGAGGAATGGGGATGGGTTCTATCGCCTCCTACAGCAAAAGTGCTGAAATCTCTTCCTGGACCAGAAGATGTTCCCGAGAGTACGACGACCTTGGGGGAGGGTGTCAAAGGGGTTTCTGAAGAAACTCTATTGAGTGTCCTTCTGCGATCAGCTGGAGCACCCAGGAATCTGAAGTTATCCTCTCCCAACCCGGGAGATGGAGGGAAAACCTCGCTTCTACCGGTTCCTCTGGAAGGCCAGAGGCTGTGGGAGAGGAAAGGAGTCAGGTGGTGTGGAGCAGCGTGGCGGCTGGAAAGCACCAGCTGCTCTTTTAGGCGGAGGGGCTTGGAAGCCGGAGGGCCCGGCGTTTATTGGCCGCTTTCCCTGGGATTTGGCCTTTTGCCAATTCTGCCTACGAATTGGACGGTGCTGCGTTTGATGGGGATGGTACATGGAGTCCACAGACTTCAGTGCAGTCCTGTTCTCCTGCAGATCAGTGATAATGTCCTTGACATCACCACCGAACAGCACGGAACCCCAGAAGGGCGCTTCCTGAATAGCGGACTGCACTTCTGGGACCAACCCTGACACACAGAGCCAGGAATGACACCGTAAGCCTACGGTGAAAGCGGAGCTCCTACCAGCAGTGTCCACTGCATCGTAAGTAGCACAAAGCATGTGCCAACTGGCCGAACGTGCAGAGCGGACAAGGTCAGCCACTTCCTGTTTGACTTGAGAGTCCGGAAGGGAGTCCAATTTGGATTCCACCTCACTAAGAATCACCTTCTGGTAATCCCCCATGTGACCAACATAATTTAGGGCCCTAATACCTAGAGTAGAAGAAGCACAGATCTTCTTCCCGTACTGGTCCAGAAAACGAGATTCTTTGTCAGGTGGAGACGAGCGCAGATGTTTCGGGTTAGCTGCCCGGCCATGACCGGCGCTAATCACGACCGAATCAGTTCGAGGGTGAGAATCTAGAAAGGCAACACCCTCAGGAGCCTGATATAGCCTGTTCGACTTCCAAGGAAGCGGGGCTAAAGCCGACGGTTGCTTCCAAACAGTGGAAACAAGGTCGGCATGAGGCTCAATCTAGGGTGGCATCAGTGTAGGAGCTGTCTCGGGCAGGTCCAGATGCTCAGCGAGTTTCTTACGCTGTGGATCCGGCTCCAAGGAATGCCACTTGTGAACCTCCTGGATTTTGCGTAGCAACTCCGTAAGGGAAAGATCCTCCGGAGGAGACTTCGGAGGAGTCCTAAGCCTGGGCTTAGACGGAGAGCGTGGCTCGTTGTCCGGCTCGGAGCAACCATCTGAGTCGTCCGAGGAGGAAGAGGAAGACTCCCTCTCCCGGTGTGGGGGAGCAACGGACCCCCTGGAAGGTCCTCAGGGAAGCTTATCCTGCCCCGCCCTGGAACCAGAGGGCTCGCCCCTGGTGTCTGGAGGTGGGGAGGGAATCTGTCGTCGCGGACGTACAGGAGCCGGAATTGACACCGTCACCGTGAGATGACTCTCCACCTCTCTGGTGAGCTGAGCCTTGGCCTCAGCCCACCAGGAGGCCAGAGTCTCCTTCAAGTCCACCGGCGGCTGAGGGGGCGGTGGAGGAGGAGGAGAGGGATACGGGTATTGATTGTACCCGTAAGACGCGTATCCATAACCCGATGGCAGGTATTGAGGCACCGGGTACTGCTGTGTCGGATAGGCCGGCGTTGGGTACTGGGGCATCGGATACTACAGAGCCAAGTAAGACGGCGTTGGATACAATGGCGTGGGATACCCAGGAACTGGGGGGTCTGCTGGAGATGGCCCGGCCAGAGGCACATGGGCGGTCCTGGAGCAGGAGGCCCGGTGGGCGGAAGGCCCGGCGTTGGAGCGGCATGTCGCCCAGTGTCGGCAAGACCAGCATCAGAGCCGGCGTCCAGGGAACCAACGTCGGGTCAGTCGGCCCAGCGGGCGGACGGCCTGACGGGGGTGCAGCAGGAACCTCGGCATCGCCCAGGGATGGAGGATAAAAATCCCTGGGGTCAGGCTGAGGAGACCCAGGGTCCCCAGAGGGCAGCGAAGGCTGTGGGGAGCTGGGAACAGCGGACGTGACAGGGTCCGGCATCGGCTCAGCCGACGTGTGGGTGTCAGGCAGGTCGACGTCAGACTTATCAGCGGAGTCCGGGTGGACGCCGGACAAGCCGACGTCTGACTTATCGGACCCATCGCCTGAGGCAGGTCGCGAAGGAGGAGTGGCCTTGTTCGGCAGAAGAGGGGCCGTGCGCCGCCCCAAAGGGTCGGGCGAATTATCGACCATTTCCGTGCGGGCATCAGAGGAGCCGACGTCCGGCTTATCGGAGCCGCCTGAACCAGTAGGCTGCACGGTGGCAGTTTTACTGGGAGCGGAGGCTTTCAATAGCCCGGAGGCGCCAGAAGGGCCCAAGCTCGAGCCAGATGGGTGGGCCGACGCCACCTTGGAAGCCTCCAAAGTAGCCGTCGCAGAGCGGTCCTGTGGAAGGGACGTTACCTGTAGCATGGTGACTCCCGAAGAAGACGTGGTGGATGAGGAGCCCTTATCCTGGTGCTTCTCTTTGTCTTTCTTCTTACAATGGCCTTCGGGGGTAGTGGACGCCAGCCGGAGCTTTTTTAAGTCCTTCTCCACGGAGGACATTTTCTTCTTTAGTATGTGGGCCTTCAGGGATTGCTGCCTCCATTTGTGGGTGGCGGCGTTGAATTTAAGGCAGTGCTGGCACTTCTCCACCTGATGATCCGGGCCTAGACAGAAGAGGCACTGGGAATGGCTGACCTTGTGCGGGAGTTGGGCGCCGCACGAGTCGCATGTATTTTTGTGCTCGGAAGGTGTAGGGGATGACATACACCAACGATTTCAGTCGGAGAATCGAGAAAAGACAGTAAAAACTACCGACGAGAGAACTGACGAGTGTTGAACTTTACCGCGAGGCGCTGACACGAGCTAACGTCGAAAGAACTGGAAGGCGGGCGGGGACCGCCTTTATACTGATGCCGCATGATGTCGGCCACCTGATGTGGGGCGGTGCCCGCCAGAGACTCGCTATGAAATTTCATATCCTGACGCGCATCAGTCCTATATGTAATTACTACCGCAAGAGCCTTCAAGTAAGATCTAATGTTACTCGTGTTACATGGACAAGGTTATTGCTTTTAAGTTCCGAATAAGAAAGAAAATATTAACTGAGCGTAGTTTCGATAAAAAAAAAATGCGTGACAAGCAATTGTTAAAAATATATAATTATAATAACGTTAAATAAACATATGTTGCATAAAATATGAAAGAAGCAGGGACAGTACACAATTTCCTAAAATGGTTTTGTTCCTCCCCAACCCCCATCGACAGCTGATCTAAACCTCATGCTTGATTTTTTTAAAGAATGTAGTGAACTGAAATTAACTGTTTGTCAATGGACAGTATATGACAACCTCCAAAACCAACCCTCTATATTCACAATTTGTTCTGCTACCATGCACACCTTGTGATCACAAACCCTCGGTGTTTACATTCTGTGATGTAGAGTGTCTCTTTGGGATATGAAAAGCATCCCAAACGTTAAAGAATGATACGCTGTCAGACATATGAATTACAGAATGTGGATTGTTCTCTTAATGTTTAAATCAGCGTGCAGCATGGTTGCGGAAAGTACAGTTACGTAAGAACTTACCGTAACAGTAGATCTTCGAGAGGAGCTCTTGCAGCAGGCTGTAACAATAAGGACTATGCCGCAGGTTGTAGGACCCTCTGGTGAATACTTCAGCCAGCAGTACACAGCAGGGACCGCCCCCGACCCGACGTCGGCCTGGGTACAAAAGGGGGCGGACCCAGCTCCACCTCAGTTCTCCCGCCAAGAGAAGGAGATGAAGCGACTGTAGAAGATAAATGGAGATGTAAATGAAGATGGATCTGCACACCTCGAGGGGGAAGGCGGGTGGGAAGGAACGCCTGCTGCAAGAGCTCCTCTCGAAGATCTACTGTTACGGTAAGTTCTTACGTAACTGTACTATCTTACTGCGAGCGGGAGCTCTTGCAGCAGGTTATAACAGTAAGGACTGAATACCAAGCAGTCCACGTCAAAGAGGTAGACGACCTTGGGAGGTGGAATATGCTGACTCCAGAGGCCTCAGGACAGAAGCCCTTGCAAAACAGCTAGGCCAAAGCCAGCTCGGCGTCTGGAGACGATATCCAAGCTGTAATGCTTGACGAAAGTATGTACCGAGTTCCAGGTGGCGGCCGCACAAATGTCCCTTATAGAGACATTTCTCAGGACGGCGAAAGAAGTAGACACTCCTCTGGTGGAGTGACCCCTGACCGGGCCCCAGTAGGGGCTTATTGTGTTTCTCATAACAAAATGAAATGCAGTGAACTATCCACTTAGAGATAGTTTGCTTGGTCACTGGTCGACCCAAGCATTGTGGTGCAAAGGCCATAAAAAGTTGCTCCGATTGACGGTGCGTAGCCGTCCTCTTGAGGTAGCACCTCAAAGTCCTGTGGACATCCAGTGTGTGGAGAAGAGCCTCCCCTCTACTGGAAGGGGAAGGAAAATAAACAGGAAGGTCAACCGACAGGTTGAGGGACAACTCTGAGACCACTTTTGGAAGAAACTTAGGATTCATTCTGAGGGAAACCCTTTCCCTGTGGAAAACTAAATACGGCTCTTTACACATCAGAGCCTGAAGCTCGGAAACCCTTCAAGCTGAGGTAACAGCAACTAAAAAACAAACCTTCCAAGAAAGGTAACGCAGCTCACAACCCGCTGCCGGTTCAAAAGGAGGGAGGGTGAGTTTCTCCAACACAAAAAGGAGGTCCCAGGGTGGGATAGGGTCCCGAATGGGAGGTCTCATATGCAGAATTCCTCTAAGAAAGGTGCGGGCGACATCCAATTGCGCCAATGTCCTATCTCCAACGAAAGCATGACAGGCGGAGATAGCCCACATATGCACCTTGATAGAGGAGTAACTCAGGCCCTTTTGATATAAGGAGAGGAGATACTGCAATGCTGAGTTCACTGGGCAGGTGACAGGATCCAAACGCTGTAGCGATGCCCAAAGACACAAACGCTTCCACTTCATAGCGTAGGCGGAGCGGGTAGAGGGCTTTCTCGCTGAAGCTAGGACTGCTGCCACTTCCAGGGAAACCCCGTATCTACATTGAGCTATGTCTGAAGGAGCCAAGCATGTAGGTGTAAGGACCGAAGGTCCGGGTGGACCAGCGACCCTTGGTCCTGGGACAGTAACTGCGAGCATATGCGCAGCGGAATTGGAGGTTCAGTTGATAACCGCAGCAGGAGTGGGAACCAAATCTGCCGAGGCCATCTGGGGGCTACAAGGATCATTCGGGCCCCTATCTGCCTGTAACTTGAGCAGCACTCTCTGAATGAGAGGGAAGGGTGGAAAGGCACAGAGAAACCTCCCTGCCCAGCAAAGGGATAATGCATCTGGCCAGAAAACGCCAGGCGCGTGCTCTCACAAGCAGAACATTAGCAGTTTGGTGTTGCGTGGTGACGCAAAGAGGTCCAGCTCTGGAAGACCCCACCTGTGGAAGAGCTGGTCTGCTACGGACTGTAGCAGCTCCCACTTGTGTGCTCTGGATCACGACCTGCTGAGGCTGTCGGCCAGATCGTTGAGGATGCCTGGAACGTGCACTGCAGACAGCAGAATGCCCCACTCCAGTGCCCAGTACCAGACTCTCATCGCCTCCCTGCAAAGGGGCTACGAATGAGTACCTCCTTGCTTGTTGATGCTGAAGACAACCACCATGTTGTCTGTCTGAACCAGAAGACAGCCTGGCACCAGGTCCTCCTGAAAGGCCTGCAAAGCATAGAGAACTGCTCGCATTTCCAGTACACTGATGAGAAGGGACCGCTCCTCGGGTGACCAAACTCCTTGCGTTTGTCGAGCACCCAAGTGCGCCCCCCACCCCAGGTCCGATGCATCTGTTGTCAGGGTCTGATCTGCTGGCTCTGGACGAAAGCTGACCCCTTTCCCTAAATTCCTGGGGTCCATCCACCAAAGCAAAGTTCTCCTGACTGGCCCCGAGATCTTGACCGGGGAGTCTAGATCATCGTAGCCTTGGTCCCACTGCACCCTGAGCATCCATTGTGGGACCCTCATGTGAAGACGGGTCAAGGGAATGACAGGGATGGCTGCCGCCATGTGCCCCAGTAGCCTGAGGAAGTTCTGAGCTGGAACTTGAGGAGTTATTGAGATCTGTTCTGCAATCTCTCCTGTCCTGGGGGAGGAAGGCCATGCCCTGGATGGAATCCAGGATCGCTCCGATGAAGACGAGCTTTTGACTGGGCTCCGGGGACGATTTTCACAGATTCAGGGTGATCCCCAGCCCTCGGAACACAGTATAAGTGTCATCAAGGGCGCAAAGAAGGCCTACCCTCGACGGGTCCGTGAGCAGCCAATCGTCGAGGTAGGGGAACACATAGTGCCCCATGCGCCTTAGAGCCACAGCCACCACTAAGTATTTGGTGAAGACTCGCAGAGCGGAAGAGAGGCCGAACGGAAGCACTCGAAACTGGTAGTGCTCCCCTTGGAAGTGGAACCTCAGAAACTTCCGGTGGGGAGGATAGACCCTGATGTGCATGTATGCATCTTGCATGTCTAGGGAACAGAGCCAGTCTCCTTGGTGCAGCAGAGGAAGTCCAGAGGAAGTCCTTGAAGGGTCACCATCCTGAACCTTTTGTACTCAATAAAGAGATTTAGAGGGCTGAGGTCAAGAATGGGACGAAGGTCCTGTGTCTTTTTTGTAACCAGGAAAAAGTGTGAATAAAAGCGCTGTCCTCACTGATGCAAGGGGACTATCTCTATTGCCCTTTTTTGCAACAGGGTCTGTATCTCTCCTTCTGTTAGTGGGATATGAGAAGGAAGAGAGACGGGAGAGCTTTGGTGGAGTGTTCGGGGGAAACTCCATGAACTCCAGCATGTGTCCCCTCCTGACGATGTCTAAGACCCATTGGTCCACAGTTATTAACTTCCACCCTTCGAAATGAAGAGAGAAGCGGCCCCCAACCGGCTCCCCTGGATCTTCCCGCGGAAGAGGGGGAGGCGGAAGGGAGTCATTGGGCTGAGCCAGGTGTAGGCAGAGAGGCCTGGGAGGACTTGGGCCCATGGGCGGGAGCTCCACCAGGCTGCTGGTTCCTGGATCTCCTCCGAAAGCCTCCTCTCTGCCCCTGTTGGTTGCTACAGGCATGACCTTGACCGCCTGAGGATTTACGAAAAGGCTGTTTTCGATGTCTTCGCCGGTTACTGCGATACATCCGGCGGACCGACCAGATAAACTTGCCCGACTCCTGGAGACGAGAGATCAAGGCTTCCATCTCCTGCCCAAACAGCACAGTACCCTGGAAGGGCAAATCCTTGATACCGGCCTGCAGATCCTGGTGAAAGCCGGAGACTGTCAACCAGGCGTGGCGCCGTAGGCACACTCCGGAAGCGGCTGCCCTGGCTGCCGTGTCATACGAAGCTCTCAGGACATGGGAGCCTACGTCTGAGCCCGATTTTAGGACGTCCAGGAGCTCTGTCTTCTGGGCAGAGTCTGGAAGGGCCTTCAGCAGCTCTTGTCCCCTCTCCCAAAGCGCATTCTGGTACTGGACTATATGCATCAAGAAGTTGAGGGAACGTATGGAACAGGTGAAAGCAGCATACACCTTCTTGCCCACCTGGTCCAAATAGCGAGATTCCGGGTCGGGAGACTGACAGCTGAGGTGCTTCGGCTGCCTGGACTTATCATGGGCAGCCATGATCACCGAGGAGTCCGCCTGAGGGTGTTCAGCGAGGAAAGCTTCTGCCCTCGGGGCCTTGTACAGCCTATCCGACTTCTTCAGAACAGCCAGTACTGAAGCCGGATGCTTCCAGGTAGTTCTAGTGAGGTCCTGGAACGTAACCACCAAAAGAGGGATTACCAAAGGTTTAGGTTCCTTTTGCCTCAGGTACTTTGCTAGCCTCTGGCGTTCTGGGTCCAGGTTCTCTGTCTCCCACTCGTTGGAGGCCTGGATGTGCCTCATGACGTCCATAAAGGTAGGATCGTCTGGAGGCGAGCAAGGCTGGTCCTTCTCTCCCAGGAAGCACTGCAGACTGAGAGAGGAAGTTGAGGAAGACAATGAGGAGGAAGATCGACTATAGGATTTTGAATAGTCTGACCTTTCCGTGTGACCAGGCTCCCGCTGTTGTCGGTAGCTAGGGGACCGACGTCGGAGCAGAGACCAACATCGATCAGAGGACCGAAATCAGGAGCATTCTCGCCTAAAGGACCAAGAAAGGCTCCTAGAGCGCGACCTGGACCGACGACAGTCACTAGAGTCCCTGGAGCATCGTCAGTGGTCCTTGGACCTGGTACGGGAACAAGCCCTAGAGGGAGATGTATGCGGGCGCTCTGGCGACTTCCGCGGGGAAGGCTCACCTCCTGGCTGTGTTTATTCCGCTGGGTCCGGTACTGGTGTCTGGGCCGGCGATGGGGGGGACCGCTTGTGGACCTGCCCTCAACAGAAGGAAAACAGTTCCTGGAGCTCGTCCTTCGTGAAAATCTCTGCCGCCCGGCTTGGAAAGGAAGTATCCGGGACGTCGGGGTGCGAAGGAGAGCCCTCCTGGGTGCCCAGGGGGGAGGAGGACTTGGGCGACAGGGACGTCGGCTCTTCCACAGCCAATCCCTCGCCCTTCACCCGGCGTCGGTGTAGGTACCGGCGATGGGGTGCCCTGAGAGATCCTTGGAAGCTCGGGCGTGCCTTTAACAGGCGGTGGACGGTGCCTTGGAGGTGGGGCCGGCATGCGCCTCCAAGGGCTTCGTGGTGACCCTTAGCGGGGTCACCTTAGGCTTAGCCGGCTTCTCCACCGAAGGGCCAGCCTTGGCCTGAGCGGATTGGGGGTGCTCTCCTGATCCCAAGGGACGGGCCTTCTTTGGAAAGGGCCACGAGTGACAGCGGGACCGCGACCGGTGCCAGGACCGACTCCGGTCTTTGCTGTGCCACTTCTTCTCTTTCCGTTTCCCCTCCGCGGAGTGCAGATCCATTTTCTGCTCCAATAGAAAGGCTTTCAGGGCCTTAAGGCGGCGGATGCGGGTCCTGCTGGTGAAGGCCTGGCAGTCGGAGCAGTTTGCAGTGTCGTGGTCCGGGCCTAGGCAAAAAAACACAGCGGCGATGGCCATCCTTGGCCAGGATCTGCCTCCCACACTCACACTTATTCAGATGTTCCGGCGAGGCCGATGTCCAAGAAGACATCCGTCGGACTTCACAAAAACTGTCGAGCAACGGCTGACGTCGGTAAACAGAAGAAAAAAAACGTTGAAAAACTGTTAAAAGTCGACGGACAGTGGTTTGACTTCGGTGTAGAAACGAAGAAAAACCATCAAAAAAACAGCTTAAACGTGGGTTTTTTTCCTTGATTGTAGAGTTTTTGCTGTAACTGGCAAGCAGAAGCTGTTCTTCCTTGTTCACGTGCGGGACGCGGTGGGAAAGAACTGAGGTGGATCTGGGTCCGCCCCCTTTTGTACCCAGACCGATGTCGGGGTGGGGCTGGCGTCAGGGGCGGTCCCTGCTGTGTACTGCTGGCTGAAGTTTTCACTGGAGGGTCCTAGTGCCTGTGGCATAGTCCTTGTTGTTATAGCCTGCTGCAAAAGCTCCCACTCGAAGTAAGATCTGTCACTTATTACCCTAATGGGTTCATGACTATCCTTTTCCCTCCTCATGAACATTTAGAATCCCTTCATCCTATTGAACAGTTAATTGACAGTGCTGATCCACTAACATTGGTTGGGTGATGTGTTTGTTAATGGGAAAGTTACACCTTCCCCCCCCCCCAAAAGAAATTTCATAAAATTTTGGTGAACTCGTCAAATGGTCTCAGTTTTTCAAAGAGGGTGTTAATGCAAAGGTCATTTGTAGTGTTCAGTGTTCCCCAAATAAGGGTAGGCAGACAGCATTGAATCGCATCACAAACAGCAAAATCATGCCCAAATAAATACTGCAGTCAGCAAACAAAAGACAACTTTAATACCAAATAGTTGCGTCCATGCCCAGCAAATGCAACCAGCTGTTGAAACATCATTTAAAACAGCCTAATGCATGCTCCTCTAAGAGAAAACAACATTTTCCAAAACTGATGGCATGCCTGTCATTCAACATTGTTCAGGTTTGTACCATAGAGGTCTACTGATGGAGAGAGATTAGTGTGGTGTAACACTGGCTCAGTTGAATCTGCGCATCCGCCATATTACCGGGTATTTGAGCTACTATTAGATAGCAGGAACCACATGGTGTGTAGTGGGTGACTGCAAGAATGTTGTGGCACACTGGTCTGACAGGATCCTAGGACAGCACTGCTGATCCCATACTCTAAAACCACGGAAATGATGAAGCAGGCACACATTGTGAAAACATGGTATGCTCCGTTTCTAATATTGTTAGAAGCAGTGCTGTCCTAGGTTAAATGACACACCAGTGTGCTACTGCATTCTCGCAGTCACCCACGGCGCACCATGTGGTTCCTGGTATTTGGTGGCAACTCAATGCCCTAGTAAAATGTCGGACGCACGGCTTAAACTGAGTCAGGCCAGTCTGTACTCCATCCTCTATCCGATAGCCCCAGACATAGTGTGTACATGAAATCTGCATTTAGATGCAGTTTTAGAAACTGAGAAAGAAGCATTCAATCATTCTATCTTGATGTCCAATTTTGTAGGACGACAAATCAATTTTCATTGATTTTAATGCATGGGATGAACTCACGTCACCGAAACATTTGTGGCCACCATCGTGGTGTGCAGATGTGGTATCCTGAGTCCGCCCCATGTCCTCAGCTGTCCCCCGCACCAGCAGTATACATTGATTTCAAGTAATCTCCCTGATGGAGCATCCATGCAGCGCATGAGATGGACCCAGGTTCCAGTAACACCTGTTCCCACTGCCTGGGTGGGTAGACGCAGGTCCGAGTCCACCCCATGTCTTCAGACTGTCCTTTTGAGGGCCGATTATGGCCCGTTTGACCTGACTGAGCACGCTGCATGGAATGGACCCAGGTGCCCATAACGCCTGCTGCCACTGCTTGGGTGGGCAGATGCGGGTTCTTAAGTCCACCCCATGTCCTCAGACTGTCCCCTCGAGGGACGAGTATGGCCCGTTTGACCTGACTGAGCATCCATGCAGTGCATGGGATGGACCCAGGTGCCCGTAACGCCTGTTGCCACCGACTGGGTGGGCAAACATGGGTCCGGGTCCACCCCATGTCCTCAGACTGTCCCATCGAGGGCAGATTATGGCCCGTTTGACCTAACTGAGCATCCATGCAGTGCATGGGATGGACCCAGGTGCACGTAACGCCTGTTGCCATCGCTTGGCTGGGCAGTCGCGGGGGCCCCTGGGTCCAACCCATGTCCTCAGACTGGCCCCTCGAAGACTGATTATGCCCATTTGACCTGACTGAGCATCCATGCAGCACATGGGATGGACCCAGGTGCCCGTAACGCCTGCTGCTACCGCCTGGGTGGGCAGATGCGGGTCCTTGAGTCCACCCCATGTCTTCAGACTGTCCCCTTGAGGGCCGATTATGGCCCATTTGACCTGACTGAGCATCCATGCAGCACATGGGAAAAGACCCAGGTGCCTGTAACGCCTGTTGCCACTACTTGGGTGGGCAGACACGGGTCCCTGAGTCCACCCCATGTCCTCAGACTGTCCCCTCGAGGGTCAATTATGGGCCATTTGACCTGACTGAGCATCCATGCAGAGCACAGGATGGACCCAGGTGCCCATAACGCCTGTTGCCACCGCCTGGGTGGGCAGACACAGGTCCCTGAGTCCACCCCATGTCCTCAGACTGTCCCCTTGAGGGCCGATTATGGACCGTTTGACCTGACTGAGCATCCATGCAGTGCATGAGATGGACCAAGGTGCCCATAACACCTTTTGCCGCCTGGGTGGGCAGACGCGGGTCCCTGAGTCCACCCCATGTCCTCAGACTGTCCCCCTGCAGGCTGATTATGACTCGTTTGACCTGAGCATCCATGCAGCGCATGGGATGGACCCAGATTCCCATAACGTCTGTTGCCACCGCTTGGGTGGCAGATGTGGGTCCCTGAGTCCACCCATGTCCTCAGATTGGCCCCTCGAGTGCTGATTGTGAGCCACTGAACACATCAATTTTTAAACCACACTTCCACGTTACACAATGGAAATATTGTCAGTTCTTGTAAGCTTACGCAGCTATTTCAACAGTCACATCAAATCATTCATTTTTGCAACCTGGACACTATTGAACACAAAGGTCCTTGAGCTGTAAGGCTCCGATGGGTCCATTTTTTGTACAACAGATAGTTTTGCATACCATCCCTTGTCGGATACAGATGGCCATTTGAATACTGTCCCCTTTCTGTCAGTAGGAACCAAGAAATTAACAGAATACCGGTCCTCGTCTTCTTCCTCTATGACACCTATTTGGATAGAAAAAACACATTAAGTACAACATACAGTATTCAGTGTGGTTATTAGAGTGTAATGTCTATCAGCTTACTTGGGTACCATCTGTCATGAAACATCAGGGCAACCCATGTTCCCAAATCAGTATTTTGATGGTCCCGCATAAGGGTATCAGCTTGCTCCAGAGCTTCATCTTTCAATTCATGTTGCTGTACCTCCTCCTGTCTGAAATGATCGTCATCTATGGGTGAATCTAATGGTTCAATGATAACTTCTTGTGTTGTGTTGTCTTCTTGTGTTCTGTGGTTCTCTTCCGCTGCATCTAGTTTCCTGTTGTCATCTGCCAGAATGTCATTTACATGTTCGATGTATTTGCATTCATGTTCCAGATTGTCAGAATTTCCATGGGACACACTGACTTCACTCTTGTTAGCAGTGGCAGTGATTGGTGTATCTTGTTCTTCACTGTTGAATGCCTGTTTGGCGTCTGTGTTATCCAGATCTGGCTCACTTACATCAAATGCTGTGTCATTCGAATTCAAATGGTTGAACAAATCGTTGCTGTCCAGTTGGCTGGAATCTGTATGAGGCTCATCAGAAAGGTCTGCAAGGATCACTTCAAATGGACTGTAATCATGGGCTTCATTGTTGTCACTGCATACATGCTGACAGTCACGGCTTTCATAATAATGGATGAGGGCCTCTCCTTCGAAAATGTTTTCATTTGTTTCATCAACTGATACATGCAGTTCGAAACTTCCGTTCTCAACTTTAGGCGATGTTACAGATGTACTGTCATCTGGTATTGGCTGCACAGTCACCACATTTTCAGACTCCCATACCGAACGGACCATACTCAGATTCCCACGGTTCCACTGGGTGACGTAGTCAGTGCTGGCACATGTCCCAACATTCTGCTGACACGCATTGCAAAAACAGCTTTGTTCACGAAATTCTACAGTTCCAGGTTCCACAGGTCTAACAGCATGGATCTTACGAGTACCCAGCACTGGACACTTAACCGCATGACTAGTGTGATTACGGTCAATTTCTCCACTTTTCACAAGAAAGAATTTCCTTTCCAAGTGACAGCATTTGTCTCCATCAATTGCAGGACGAGTGACATTTTCCCTGCACTATGCATATAATTCGTTACAACGAACAATGACATGACCTTCGATTACTGCGTGAGTTACAGCACTTTTTATGACTGCACTCTCCCCATCAGATGGGCCTTTGCCATGGTGTGAGACGAAGTAGTGGTTTTCAATTGGGAACCCGAACTCTTTAATGGAGAAGCTTACATCGGCAAAAGGGATTTTAGATTTGTATTGTGCTGCACATCCATCACTAAACTTCAAATTTTTTTGATATTAATTCTTGAGCAAAGAAATTTTACTGCCAAAATCATGAAGTGGTGTACAGTGTGACTGTTATGTGTGACATCATCGGAGACAAAAATGAAGGATGCCCGTGACATGGCACCACAACTCTTAGACACTGGTACGTACGTACGTACATACAATGGGATGTATGGTGACCTGGGCCTGTGACCAGTGTGCAGACTGCACCTCCTTCTGAAATCGACAAGTATAGTTCTCGCCAAAATCCAACACCATTACTATGGTATCTTCAGCTGGATTGCTTGAAATCAGTGCATACTGCTGGTGCTGCCGGCTAGCCACAAATAGATGCTTCAACAGCATATGCATATCGGATTCAAGTCTGGAAATGAATTCTTCCACAGGACTGATCTTGGTGACTATGGACTTTCTCTGGAACTCTTTTCCGTTCTCTTTATGCGTCACAGTTTCCCACGTCTGCCAAGTGATGGCTGCTGACATTTTGTTGTGAAATAACAAGGATAATTTGTCAGTTAGCAGATGTACTCCACAGTATCTACAGTCTCTATAAACGCAGCTTAATTTGTGTTTGGATCTCCTTTTGGACACAGTGTCGTCCTTGTGGCATCATACCGGTCTCTGATACTAAAGCCACTCCCCTTGAGATACGGTCATAAAGTCTTTAGTTTCAGTTCTACATTTTCACAGTACTCCCACAAGCAGCTATCAAACTGTCCATGCGTTGTGGTCTTTACATGTTTAGGACTCATGCGACAAAATTTACTGATTCCAAGTTTCCGGTTATTTTTGGAACTATACTGTTGATAAGCGTTCTTCAGAGAACATTCCATGACACGCCTTGGTGCAGATGTCTTCTTGCTGACCAGCCTCTTAATCGGCAATTTCCGTGCCACTTCTACACTATGACAGAGTAGAATGACTGAATGTCTGTCTTCTCTGTGTCTGAGACTGCATCTGACCACCTCTTTCTGGGAATATCACAGTATCTCATTTTTTTCTGGAAATACACATGATTTTTCTGAAGCATACAAGAACCAGTACGCAAAAAAATTTATTTTTAAAATTGCTCTGACACATCGAGCAATGACTTTCACATCCTACGACTGCACTATACACATCCGTATTCTTCTTGTTCAGAGTAATAACCCCAACATCCTGTAAAGCAGCCAGCTTACGCGGTGAGGCGTGATCAATTAATTTCTTGACCAGTAAGGCAAACTTACTGGGACTAGCAGGTAGTTTTGGACTTAGTCGGGAAATCCGTTTCTGCAAAGACACATGCACTTTTTTACTGACAGGTGTTTCTGCCACTGCAAGGCACTTAGATGGCCCAGAGGACCATGCCACTCATCATCTGTGGTTGGAAGTGAAGGACATGCTTACTGGAGACCCAGTGGCACAACCACCAGACTTCACTCATGTTAGCAGTGGCAGTGATGTTGGGATATGGGAAAGAAACCTGAAGGGAGAGGGATGCTTTTACCTTATGTGTAAGGGGTTGGCGCAGATAGTCCAGAAACTGGATCAAGGGAATCAGCATTGCTACCGTCACCCACCAGGAAAACGTAGAAATTTTAAAAACTATACAGATTGACTCCCCCACCCCAAACACACACCACCACCGAGAGCAATATGTCTGCTATTAGTTTTAGTCTGCAGTGGCTGCATGGCAAGAAAAAACAGGAGATTATAGGGAGTAAAAATATGGCTGAAAGGGGATAAGGCTCAGTCCAATTGAAGACACAAAACTACTGCTGACAAATTTTGACATGAATAAGACAAGACAGAAACGTGCAGACAGAATTTACACACGACTTGGGACATTTGACATGAGAACAGAAAAGCTCAGACTAACAAACAACACACAAAAACATTCCATCTGTCTGAATTTAAGGATCCCCTCCCCCCCCCCAACAAAAAAGTTGAAGGCAAGTCAATATTAACATGGCAGCACCATCTGGAAGGGACACTTAATTACTGATGGCCACAACTTAAATTCACACACCAAACAAAACCAGGGTTCATTGACTAGGAAACTGAATGAAATGCCAATTAATACAGAATTTCAGTCCTCATTGCCCAACTGTAACTCAGACACTAGAAATGTAATGGGTGGTGCAGTCAACAGAACTGCGCAAACAGGTTGGCAGGAAAATTTAATATTTTCTTTCTCCACATTAAGCCAGCGCTCAAATAAGTTGATGTAGCAGCAAGTAATACTAGAAAATGGGGACCACATTACTAAACAGGATACCATGAAAAAGATTTGGCACGTACATACTGAAGGAGACAAAGACAGTTTATCAGGAAGCATGTTGTTAGTGCAGCTGTGTGGAGTGCACCAACCATATACTGTGAGGCAGGCATGTAAAATTACCAGAAATACCATTACGAGTGAGCCCACAACTATTCAGTTTTACACTCAATTACTGAATTTCAGCAATGTTATTTTAAGCGCTGCACTGCATCTCGAATGAGTCTTAAGACAGCACTTCATGACTGTCACTACCTGCAAGTACTGTTCATGCGGGTAGGGAGCTGACAAGTCTTAAGGTACTTGCAGGAACAATTAATGATGAAGATATAAATTTGCACTTGCATTTTCTAACCACAGCAATCCAAAAATGCAATTGGGGGTCTAAATATCTAACAACTTTAAGCGGACTGTTACTTTGACTTGCAAGTTCAATACCCCGCCACTGCTGTCCACAGTACTGTGCAAATGTGGTAGTCGACTTAAACTGCTTCACAAGCTAACTCCACAAAATCAACAATCAAGACACAAAGACAGGGCTCAAAATGTATTATTTTTTATCCGGAGCACCATAAATGTTCAAATTCCCACACAATAACAGCATTCTCATTATGACTGGTACTAGTACCAACAGAAAGGATGTAAATTTAGCCAGTCATAAATACCGTGCAGCCATGGTCACCTGTTCCAAATTCAACCACCACACATCAGAGGGTATTTAAAATTAAATTCAGTATGCTTGCAATAAAACATTTTGAAAACAGCAGGGGTGGGTGGAATTACTTAGATCTATGAACATTTTTAAGTACTATACTGAACAGGCCTGAGACAAGGAACTTTGAAAGCAAGGTCTCCAGTCACTAGCAGTATTTCTGCACCTCGTCAGTCCAAAATGATCACAAAATGAAACTTTACATTTACAACAGTAATATTATTTTTTATTTTTCAAACTGGAAATGCCACATTGTGATTTCTAAATACTTTCAGTCAGTTTGAATACTTATGGTTAGGTGTTACCAGGATAAAACCCAGAACAAGTTTCAGATGCTCGATCACATTTCTAGAATCTTTTGCTTTAAACCCGGTATCCGAGGTGGGGTTGGACACAATGAATTGGTTCAGCAATTTTAATCTCAGGTTCCAATTTGAACATACACATGTAAATTCAAGACAAAAACCTACCGAACGAGATAGACTGTTGCAAACGTCGGTCTCGGTCACTAGCACATCCCCACCACAAAGTGCCATGCTTGTTTAAATTCGATGCTGGATCCAGACGTCTTGCGTGTTTACTAATATTTGGGCCTTAAAAGATGCAGCAGATACCACAGTACCTACTTTGCTGCAGTTTAGCACAGTAGTGCTAAAGGAAAGTAAATGTATTAAACTTTTACTGCTCGAAGGCAGTAGCTTGTACTGCGTGTGACACACTTCAATGCCGCAGTCATCCATGGACCACCCTGTTGTTCTGCCTTCACACTCCCTCACAGAATCTTTCCCGCTGCTGTCTTTTACTCAGTGGGTTCCTAGTCACATGGCAGTGAGGAACGTGGAAAGAAATGTGTGCAAGTGGCAGCCTGCATATTTTTTCAGGTAAAAAAATGAACAGTACATTTTGACAAACATTTCTACAGGAGTTGCAGATGTATTACAAAATACAAATACTGAGCACTTATAAGTATTTTAAAAGAATGTTTCAGTGCTTGGTGCTCATGCAAACTTTACAATGGCAGTTTTAATGTTTTTAATGCATTTTAGGCTTTGCAGTGTATTTGATAATTGCAGGTTACAAGTTTGCCATGCACTGTAACCTGCAATATGACGTTTTTCATTATTTTATAACTTAACAATGGCAAACATGAACAATAAAATGTTGCCTAATGGTGGATTATACATATGTGTAGTTTACTACAGTGTATTGAACTAAAGCAAAACCAGTTCACGTCTTGAACTACAGACCTTTTAAAATTGCTTGGCAAAAATGTCACACTAAACACACAAGAAAAACACAAAGTTTTTATTATTAAAGAAAAACCACTCAACACATCTATTTGATTTTATAATAAATATTTATTCAGTTAAGTCACCACCAGAAAATGCATTCAGTATTTCAAAATACTTATTATGTTTTAGCAATTAAATGCTGAATTATGGACATTACATGGCCTCCAAATAGCAGAGAATGACTCTCTTAATAAAAAATATAGCTTCCTTCTTTTAAATGGATTACATTTATTCTCTAAATAGACCCTTGGCAGTGTTTCTTTACTCATCCATTCTTTAAGTGGCTTCAGAACTGTGGCTGTATGATAGTCAGGTAGTTTCAATCCTGCTCTATTATTAGGAGATATTAATTTTGTTTTTTTTACCCTTGCCCAACCACCCTTCCACACAAATTTGGAAATTATTCTATCCAATTCAGTAAAAAATTGTTTAGGAATAATAAGAGGTATGGCCTGAAATAAATAGAGCAATCTGGGCAAGATGTCCATCTTAACAATACCAATACAACTCAGCAATGTTACAGGACGACCTGTCTGACCATCTACAGTAAATCCGGTCAGCATAGGTTTAATGTTTAGCTCTATTAATTTACTAATTTCATTTGATAAATGAATCCCAAGATATTTTATGAAGATATTCTGACTTTTAATCGGAAATTAGTCTTGTGTTATATTACATTTCTTGGGATTTATAGTCAAAGCTTCTGATTTACTCCAATTAATGAGATAGCCTGATACTTTCCCATAGTCTAGTACCATTTGTAGTACACTTTTTATTTCTGCTTCTGGGATTTTCAGGTATAAGAGTACGTTGTCTGCAAACAATTACATTTTATTCATTCCTATACTGGAGTCCCAGTATGTCTTGTGTTTTTCTATTACTATTAGCCAATGGCTCAATGGCCGTAGTAAATAACAGTGGTGGTAGTGGGCATCATTGCCAAGTTCATTGCTGTACCTGAAAAGCGTGTGATATATTGCCATCGGCCAGGATTTTAGCACACGGTTTCCAATATGTAGCTTTAATCCAAGAAATGAAACCTGTTCCAAAATTAGTAACACCTAGAACATCCAGTAAGTATGCCCATTCTACTCTGTCAAAAGCATTTTCTGCATCCAGGGACACCATTACAGAGTTCAGGTCAGTGGCCAAATGAATAAAGTTTAATGCATTCTTTATACTGTTGTGGCCCCTCCTTCCCTTGATGAAGCCCCATCTGATCCGGGTGTATTACAGATGGTAAAACTAATTCTCGCCTTACTTCTGCTATTTTAGTAAATATCTTAAATCAGCTTTCAAAAGTGATATTGGCCTGTGTGATGTACACTGTGTTTATCTTTCCTTTCTTGGGTATGGCCATTATCGGGGCTTCATCAGAGAAGAAAGGGAGCCCAGCCTTGACCAAACTAAATACTTGTATTAAACATGGAGTCAAAAGTTTCTTAAAAGCCTTAACGAAATCAATGAAAAAGCCGTCTGATCCCTGTGCCTTTCCAGATTTCGGATCCCTTATAGCTTTATCAATTTTGTAAAATGTAATTGCTCCCCTCCCCCCCGACACAGATTTTTGGTATTCACTTACAACAGAGATATCCTTAAAGTTATCAACTGTGTCTGTCATACCTCAAGTCTTATATGTTTTATAATATTCCACAAATTTGTTGTTCATTTTTTCAGGGTCTGAAGTATAACTATTTAGTTGTTCATTAATACTTTAAATTATGCGTTGAGGTTTTTCCTTTTGAGTTAGATATGCCAACAGTTCTCCACTTTTATCAGCCTGTGCACAATATTCAGTCTGTGTAAAGAGCATCAATCTTTCAACTGTCTCGTTTAAAACAGAACTGTATTCACGTCTCAACTTCTCTAGTTTTTTTTTTATGGTGCATCTTTCTGTTGTACACAGATTGTAATTTTTGAAACTGTACTATTTGAGACGCATTTTGAAAACTGTTTTTTTCTTCCTTTTAACAGCATAAGAAACAACTCCCCTTAGAAACGCTTTATATGTTTCACATACTATATTAGAGGCAACACCCTTATCCATGTTACATTCAAAAAGTTTATTACTTCTCTAAAAATTTCATCATTCAAAAGTAAGGAATCAAATCTCCACAATCCCTGTTTGGTGGTGTCTCTGGACACTAGAAATAGGCTGATAGGAGCACGATCAGAAATTGTTATAGGGCAATATTTGATGTCTACGATTTGAGGATATAAACATTTCAATCCAATAATCATAGCAATACAGGAATATATAAGATGTCTGGCTGAGTAAGAAAAAGAACAGTTATATAAGAACTTACTGTAGCAGTAGATCTTCGAGGGGATCTCAGTCATCAGGTCACACTGTAGGAACTTCACCGTCAGTGAAGCAGGATCCACACAGAAATTTTCCAGCAGTATTACTTAGGCCACCCATGCCGACATCACCTGTTGATATCACCAACCCTATAAAGGCACAAGTGGCCCCTCTCCCTCCTCAGTTCTTTCCCCCAGAGACTAAGGAAGCAACCCTGTGCCATGGGGAACCGAGGAGAGAGGTGCCCAGGCCAAAATAAAAGGCTGGCTACACCAATTAGTCAGTTCTGAGACGAGAGCTCCACAAGAGTGGGATAGTGGGAGGGAAGACAGACCTGATGACTGAGATCCCCTCAAAGATAGTACAGTTACGTAAAATCTTACCATATCAGTAGATCTTCTAGAGGTTCTTGTAGTAGGTAATGACCATTAGGACTAAGCTGCCCGGCACCAGGACCACACAGAAAACTTTAGCTAGCAGTGTCTGGCGGGAGACTGCCACCCGTCATGTGACTGTCAGCATGATGCTATACAGTGAGCAGTCCTGACACCTGCCCTCCAGTTCTCCTGCCAGAGACCTTGAAAGGTGCGACAGGAGAAGGAGTGGGCTCCTGGAGCCGAGGAAAGTCTATGTAAGAAGCAGCAGAAACCTCAGGGGGAAGGTGGGAGGGAAAGCAGTATCTACTGCAAGAGCCTCTCTCGAAAATGTACTGTTATGGTAAGATTTTACATAACTGTACATTCTTGCTTTCGAGGTAATAACCACTAGGACTGAGTCCCAAGCAGTCAAATTCAGACAAGTCTGAAACATGGGAGGCAAGGAAAGGTCTGCAGTAGACAGGGGTCTAGGATAAAAGCCCCTGAAGGATGGCTAGGCCAAAGCCAGTTCTGCACCTAGAAACAATGTCCAAGCTGTAATGCTTAGTAAAGGTGTAGACAGAACTCCAAGTGGCTGTCGCACATGAAAAAATTACTCACCTCAGTAATTGTATTTCTTCTAATGGAGTCTTGCTGTATTCTGACAATTTGCAGTTAGCTGCAGCTCTTGAACTGCCCCACAGAGTGAAGGGTTAATTTGTATGCCAGGCATAGAACGTTGGGCTCGAGCTCGATTGAAAACTCTGTCTGTGTCCTTCCAAACCCAAACCGTCAGATTCTTATGAGATAAAACTCACTGACTAAATGTGGAAATTGTAAAACTCCTAGTAGCCAACCGACAACAAAGACTTTGGATTCCCCAAAAGACTCAAGTCAGGAAACCCAAAGAACCAAAAACCAGATAATAAGAACAAAAAACTCAATTAAACAATTACAACACACCCCACAAAACAAGAATGGGGAAAAGACACCCCTGGGGTGCAACACTGCACCTGCCCACCCACTTCCCAAAAACAGGTTCTGAGAGGGGAGGCGGGTCAGAATACAGCAAGACTCCATTAGAAGAAATACAGTTACTAAGATGAGTAATTTTTCTTCAAACAACATGAAGTCTTGCTGTATTCTGATAATCTACAGACTACCAAGCAGTACCTCCAAGGAGCAGGGATAGAACCTACTTTGGGAACAGGCTCTGAAGCACTGCTGTGCCAAACCTAGCATCACTCCTAGCCTGGATATCCAGAGAGTAATGCTTGGTGAAGGTATGAACTGTTTTCCAGGTGGCTGTTTGACAGATTTCTAACAAAAGGATATCCCTAGCTGCAGCCAGAGATGCAGCTGTACCTCCAGTGAAATGAGCCCTCAGGCCCGAGGGTGCAGTTTTTCCCAGCTTTTCATAACAGAATTGAATACAGGACACAATCCACCTGGCAAGGGTTCTCTTGGTGGCAGGTTTTCCCTTACCTACTTCCCCATAACTGAGGAACAACTGAAGGGAGTCAAACCTGTGACCCTTTGTACGTTCTATGTAGTAACTAAGGGCCCTTTTAACATCTAAACTGTGTAGCCTCCATTCCCCTGAGGAGGTGTGATCAGTGAAGAACAGGGGAAGAGACATAGACTGATTTAACTGGAAATCAGAAACCGCTTTAGGTAGGAACCTTCTATTGGTTCTAAGGACCACCTTATTTCTATGGAAAGAGATGAAGTCAGGCTCCACTGACAGGCCTTGCAATTCACCGATACATCTGGCAGAAGTAACAGCAACCAAAACCACAGTTTTCCAAGTCAAGTACTTGAGCTCTGCTGAGGACATAGGCTCAAAGGGGGGGTTGCATAAGCTGAGCAATACAAATATTCAAATCCCAGGCAGGAGCAGGAGCCCTAAAAGGGGGATTGGTATGAAGTAACCCTTTGAAAAATTTACAGAATACAGGGTGAGATGACAGAGAGGAAGACTTCCCCACTGACAGGAAAGCAGGAACAGCTGACAAATGAACTTTGAGAGTAGCTGGTTTGAGGCCTAGGCCATTAAGATGGACCATATAATCCAAAACTGTAGACAACTCGGCAGTGTCCGCGGATATATGCTTCTTGGTACACCAAATGCTGAACCTTTTCCATTTGGAGCTGTAAGTTTTTCTTGTGGCAGGCTTTCGAGAAGCTTTGAGAATATCCAGAACCCCTTGGGACAGATGCAAATCTGCATACTCTAACTCTTCAAGAGCCATGCCTTGAGATTGAGTAACTGAAGACTGGGGTACCAAATCCTCCCCTGAGAGGAGGTTAACAGGTTGTAATTCCTGGGAAGAGACAGGGGAACATGGACTGCCAGGGACAGCAACAGGGGGTACCAAGGTTGCCTGGCCCAATCTGGAGCAATCAGAATCACTTTGCAAGACTGTGACCTTACCTTGACTAGAACCTTGAACAGTAGAGGGAAGGCATAAGAACAGGTTACTCACCTGTAACAGTAGTTCTAGGAGTGGTATATGTTGTTCATCCACACTGTCAGGCATGGTCCCTTTCCCCTTTAAATCTTGCCGGAAGTCTTCAAGCTGGCTCCTCCCACCCACCCGGGTGGTAAATACCTCGGCTCCGCCCCATGACGCCAGATCTAGCCCGCTGGAAGCCAGGTTGTGCGCCTTAAGCCGGGGAGGTAGGGTGGGTGCGTGTGGATGAACAACATATACCACTCCTAGAACTACTGTTACAGGTGAGTAACCCGTTCTTCTAGGAGCGTGGATATGTTGTTCATCCACACTGTCTGGCAGACTCCTAGCAGTTCTCCGTGGGGAGGAGGCAAAGCGCACCCCTACAGGAAACAGAGATTGGAGAACCGAGGCCCCAAAACCAGCATCACGGCGTGACTCAAGGTCGATGTGGTAATGGGTAATGAAGGTGTTCGCTGACTTCCAGGTAGCAGCCCGACAGATTTCCTGGATAGGGATGTCCCTAGAAGCAGCCACCGCAGCAGCAGTATGGCGGGTGGAATGAGCTCTTATCCCTCTGGGAGGCTCCCTGCCCGCCAATTCATAACACAACTGATGCATGATGTGATCCATCTTGCAATAGTCCGCTTGGCTGCAGGTCTGCCAGAGGCGGCTTCAGCGTAGGTGACAAACAGCTGGCGAACCTCTCCCCGAATTTCTGCCGTCCTCTCCTTATAGTAGGAGAGGGCACGCCTGAGGTCCAGAGTATGGAGCCTGTACTCGGCATCCGAGGTGTAGGTAGGGTAATATACTGGCAGAGTCAACACCTGGTTGAGGTGAAACTCTGACATCACCTTCGGAAGGAATTTCGGGTGGGGGCGCAGGACAACTTTGTCCCTGTGAAAGACCAGATAAGGGGAGTCCACCGAGAGTGCCTGGAGCTCCCCTGTCTTTCTGGCTGACGTGATAGCCACCAGAAAGGCAGTCTTCCACGACAAGTGTGAGAGCTCACACCTGTGCATGGGTTCAAATGGCTTGCCCATGAGCTTTGCCAAAACCAGCAAGAGATCCCACGGAGGTGGAGGTTCACGCACTGGAGGGGATAAGTGATCCAGGCCTTTGAAAAAGCGCCCGACCACCGTCTCCTGTGCCAACGTCGGCTGACCGGCCCGCGCCCGATAAGCAGAGATGTCTGCCAGGTGCACCCTAAGGGTTGATGACCGAAGACCCCTTTGGAGAGGAGCAACCAGGTAGTCTAGAATGTTAGCCACAGAGCAGGATAAGGGGTCCAGGCTCTTTCCCCGACACCAAATGGAAAATCTTTTCCATTTGAAGGCTCAACATTTCCTGGTCGATTCTTTTCGAGATGCTTCCACCATGGTGTAGACATCCTCAGAAAGACCCAAAGCCTGGAACTCTAGCCGCTCAGGAACCAGGCTGTGAGGTGCAGGGATTGAAGGTCCAAGTGGAAGACCTTCCCCTGGTTCAACGATATCAGGTCCGGGCGTGTACAAAGCCAGAGAGTCATCGACAGGCGTCGGCGACAACGGCTCAAGCGGGTCGAGAGATATCTCGGCTGGTTCAGCCGTGTCCTCGACTTCGGTGCCCTGGCCTGACGGAAGGTCCGAAAAGCCGGCAGCCGAGGAGGTGATCTCGACCGTGGTCGAGACCCCCTGTTCCTGAGAGACGGACTGCTCTTGGTCCCAGGAGCGTCTTCTTCGGGAAGAAGAACATGGTTTGGGATCCTTATCCTTTTTCTTGGATTGGGAGGAGTGCGAGCCCGAGGGCGCATCACCCTTTGTAGGGAGAGACTGGCACAACTCCCGGAAGGATCCGGTGAAGGTGGAGCCCAAGTTGAGCGGCACGAAGAAGCTTCGGTTGGCCAAAGCTTGGGCAGCTTCTTCCTCGAAGGCTGTCATTTACTCGAGCTGCTCGGCAGATCCCACAGCAGCAGAAACTGCTCACCTGGCCTCCTTGATTTCACGGTGGATTCGAAGCTCCGGTCTCCCGGCTAAGCACGCCTTACGGTCCTCAGAATGGTGGGATGGAAGGCCTAACAAATAGTGCCTTGCAGGGTATCATGCGAGGGTACGGGGCAGTAAGCCACTGCAGAGGTGGGGATCAGTCGCGACATTTTTGTCCACAAAGACACGGGGCGAGGCAAGGGACGACTTGTCCTCCATATCCCAAGCGCTCGATCGAATTGCATACCCAGTTTAAAGCAGTGCGTGGCGAAAACCGCCAATTTGACTCCAGGGCCTCTACTGCTGCAAAGTAGCACGAGGGAATCTGTACCTTCCAGCAGAAAGGAAGATCTGGCGTCATGGGGCGGAGCCGAGGTATTTACCACCCGGGTGGGTGGGAGAAGCCAGCTTGAAGACTTCCGGCAAGATTTAAAGGGGAAAGGAACAATGCCTGACAGTGTGGATGAACAACATATCCACGCTCCTAGAATGAAATTTCCCTTCCCAGTTCAAAATCAGAGCATCCAGAGGGACTGAGCCCAAGACTGGGGGTCTGCAACAAAACAGAGGAAGTTGGTGATTGTCTGGGGCTGCAAAGAGATCTATCTCTGGAGTGCCCCACCTTGAGAAAATCACCTTCAATACCAAAGGATCCAGAGACCATTCGTGATGGCCCTGGGAAATCCTGCTCAATGCATCTGCTAGCACATTGTCCTTTCCTGGGAGGTGGACTGCTACCAGAGAAGTCTGTAGGGAATAAGCCAGGGACCATATTTTCATGGCCTCTGTGCACAAGGCCGTGGACCGAGTGCCTCCCTGCTTACTGATGTACCACATGGTGGTAGTGTTGTCCGTCCTGACCTGAACCACCTTGTTCTGTAATGACTGAGAGAACGCTTGTAGGGCAAGAAATACTGCCCTGAGCTCCAGAAGGTTGATGTGAAGAAGGGATTCCTGATGGAACCACAGTCCCTGGGCAGTGAGAGCCCCCAGATGGGCTCCCCACCCCAAAAGGGAAGCATCCATGGTAAGAACCACAGAGTGAGTCTGAGAGACAAATGGAACACCCTGCCTCAGACTGTCCAGGTCCTGCCACCACTGAAGGGCCTGAATTAAGGTCTGAGTGACAGGAACTAGCTTGGTAAGAGGATGTTTCCTTTGGGACCAAAAGGTTCTCAGATGGAACTGAATGTCCCTCATCTGAAACCTGGCCCCTTGGACCACTGCTGTGGAAGCTGCCATGTGGCCCAGAAGCTGCAGAAAATGCCCTGCTGGTCGAGAAACCAGAGGGAGAAAGGAAGAGGCCAGCTGAGAGATGGCTTTTGCCCTTTCCAGAGGAAGGAAGGCTCTTGCCTTGAGGGTGTCCAACTCTGCTCCTATAAAAATGAGGAGCTGTACTGGTTCGAGAACCGACTTGGGGAGATTGAGAAGGAACCCCAGGGAAGTGAGAACTTTCTGGGTAACCTGCAGATCTGACTTGACTTGGTCTGGGGACTGGCCCACAAGGAGCCAATCGTCCAGATATGGAAAGATTGAAATCCTTTTTCTTCTTAAAAAGGCTACAACTACTGCTAGGCACTTTGTGAACACCCTTGGAGCTGAAGTTAGGCCAAAGGGCATTGCTCTGAACTGGTAATGGCCTGAGAGCAATTCGAACCTGAGGTACTTTCTGTGGGAGCACCTGATGGGAATGTGAAAGTATTCATCCTTGAGGTCCAAGGAGGCTAGCCAGTCTCCTGGCCTCAGAGAAGGAAGAACTGTTCCCAGAGTCACCATCTTAAACTTTGGCTTTACTAGGTGCTTGTTTAAGTATCTTAGATCTAGGATGGGTCGCCACTCCCCTGTCTTTTTCGAGGTAAGGAAGTACCTGGAGTACAGACCTTTGCCCCTGTATGGAGTAGGAACTCTCTCTATGGCCTTTAAAGCCAGTAGAGACAAAACTTCTGCCTCTAGAGCAAGGGTTTCTGATGTATTTGTAGGTGGAAAGGAGCTGGGTCTCAGTTTCGGAAAACTCTTGAAACTGAGAACCTGCCCCTGGCTTACAACCTCCAGGACCCACTTGTCTGAGGTAACAGACATCCAGTCCTGGACAAAGTATGCCAGCCTGCCTCCTACTGGAATGGGGGAGTCAACCCGGGCTGCCACATCAGGGTGTCTGCTTGGCAGGAGCCTTAGGCTGAGGGGTGGATGCAGCCTTGCTCATCCCCCTTCTGCCTCTCCCTCTGAAGAACCCACTCTGAGAAAAAGAAGAGGAGCCCTGTGCCTGGTAGAAAGGCCTGCCCCTGCCTCTAGACTGCTGCCTCTGAGGAGCTACCTGCCTCTCCTTGGCCTGGGCACTCCTATAAGTGGTCCTGTATTCATCCATTTTCTTCATGTAATTCTCTGTCTGCTCCCCAAACAGAGAATTACCTACTACAGGAAAATCCATGGCCTTAGCCTGGGTGTCCTGCGAAAGGCTAGTACATCTGAGCCAGGCCATTCTCCGAAGAGCCACAGATGTAGCCATGACTCTTGATGACACATCACTGGAGTCCACAGCAGCATGAAACTGCACCTTTGATGCCTCAATCCCATCAGCAGCCACCCCCTCCAGCTCCTTGGCTAGCTGGGGGGAAGCCTGTTTAGCCAATGCCAGTACAGTGTCCCACCTGGACTTCTGGTACCTGGCTGTATAGGCCATATAATTAGCCCGCCTGAGTCCCAAAGATGATGCCAAGTACTGTTTCTTTGCCATGACATCTGTCTTCCTGGAATCTTTGTCTGGGCGGGTGTGAAGCCAAGGGGACGTTTGCCTTGTCACAGGCAGCAGCCTGCACTACCCCAACATGGCTGCATTGTTGGCAAAGACATTCTGTATCCGAGCCTGACAAGATATACCTCTTGTCCATTCTTTTGTCAACAGGAGGTACAGAATTAGGAGCCCTAAGAATTTTTAGTGTCTGTTTCCCAAATTACTTATGAAGGGGAACAGACAGTCTCTTAGACTCTGGGATGTCCATCTTCTCTATGAAGTCAGGCTCCTCTTGATTCTTTACAGCCTCCTCAATAGGAAGCTGGAGGGTTTGAGCCACTTTTCTGTATAACAGAAACTGGGGAGGGGACTCAGAAAGCCTAGGAGGGGAAACACCAGAAGTTCTGTCTGGGGAGATGTCCGGTTCCACAGGCACATCCAGACTTTCACCGTCATAATCATCCTCTTCAAACTCACCCTCCTTATCAAACTCCGGTTCGTAAAAATCTTCAGGGCAAATATCCTGAACCGGGGGAACCAACCGAACCGAACCTCTGCCAGAAGGCGCCGGATCAGTTGGAACCGGACGAAGCGATTCCACAATCCGAATCACTTTGGCTATTTCTTCGGCGGTCGGAACATGCAGCTCTGGATCCGAACCGACCAATTTATCCTTTCCTTTTCTTTTTGTAGGAACCGATCCCTCTGGATCAGCTCTCCTCTTGCCCGAAGAAGTATCGCCCTGGTCAGAAGGCACTCCTCCTGGTTCGGTAGGAACCGAACCGGGCTGGCCTTCCGGGTCAGCGGATTTCTCGGCCTCCTTATCCCTAAGTCTACCTAACCTTTTATCCAGGGTAGACTTTGGGAAATTCTTACAAATTTAGCAGTCTGAATCGAGGTGGTCAAACCCCAGACAGTAAACACAGGTGGTGTGGGGATCGGCCTTAGTCCATGCACCATTTTGGTTGCCCTTCTCTGAACTGCTTCAATTTTGTTAATGTCCTTGTGAAGGTGTGGCCTCCAGTACTGCACACAGTACTCCAGATGGGGCCTAACCAGTGTCTTGTAAAGAGGGATTATTACCTCCCTCTTACGACTTGTGAAACCCCTACTAATAACACCCCAACATCCCCCTAGACTTACCTACTGCTTTAGTGGTCTGCTTGGATGATTTCAGGTAATCTGTGATGATGATGTCCAAGTCTTTTTCTTCCCTTGTGACTGCCAGCAACTCCCCTCCCAGCCTATAGGTGGCTTCAGGGTGTCTCTCCCCTATGTGCACGATCTTGCACTTCTTTGCATTAAACCCCAGCTGCCACTTTTCCGACCATTTTGCCAGTTTATCCAGATCTCTTCTCATTCTGCCCACCCCATCTGGATAATCTACTCTGTTGCAGATCTTGGAGTCATCTGCAAACAGACAAACCTTACCCTCAGTCCATCTGCAATGTCACTGATGAAGATATTGAGAGGACTGGCCCCAGAACAATACCCTGAGGTACCCACTTGTGACTTGCATCTCTTCTGACTGTATACCGTTTACCACCACTCTCTGTTTTCTACCTGTCAACAGTTTGCCACCCAGTTGACCAACTTCTGACCACCGAGCCTACCCTGCTTATTAATCAATCTTCTATGTGGAACAGTATCGAAAGCTTTGCTGAAGTCAAGGTAGGCGACATCAACTGCTCCCCCTTGGTCCACCACTCTGGTTACCCAGTCAAAAGAAATCTATGAGATTAGTTTGACAGGACCTTCCTTTTGTAAACCCATGCTGTCTTGGATCCTGTGCTCCTATGGATTCCAGGTATTGTACTATCCTTTCCTTAAGGAGTGCCTAAATAATCTTGCCCACTACTGAGGTAAGACTGACTGGTCTGTAGTTCCTAGCCCCCTCCCTGCTACCACTCTTGTGGAGCGGGATCACATGAGCCCTTCTCCAGTCTTCTGGAACCCCTCCTGTGCTCAGAGACTCACTAAACAGTTCTGATAATGTCTCTGCTAGTTCCACCCTTTGCTCCTTTAGTACCCTGGGATGTATGCCATCAGGTCTTATTGCCTTGTTCACCCTGAGCTTATCGAGCTCTTGTAGGACCTCCCTTCCCTATGTCCATGGTGCTGAGCTGTGGGCCCTGCCCTACCTTCTCTTCAGTAAATACTAAGTAGAAGTATCTATTTAGGATAGATGCTGTTACAAGGTCCTCCTCCTCACACACACACCCTTATCCGCTTTGATCTTAGCAATACCCCCCCCATGACATTTTCCTTTCACTAATGTATCTACAGAAAGTCTAGTCACCTTCTTTTACTGTTTGTGCTAGTGTTTCCTTGGTTTGGGCCTTTGCCTGCCTTACTGCCTTCCCTGCTACCCTTAGGGAAGTTTGGTATGCCTCCCTATCTTCATCCTGCTGTGTTCCCTTATATTTCCTGAAGACCAGCCTTTTGGCTCTGACATTGTTTGCTACTGTTTCTGAGAACCAAAGCAGTTTCCTTCTTCTTTTGCACTTCCTTTTCCCTCTAACACAATTGGATGTTGCTTCAAGTGTTGCATCCTTAATGCTTGCCCACTTTGCCTGTACCCCCTCACCTGCATTTCTTTTTGACAGGGCTAGCTTAACTCTGTTGGCCATCTTATCAACGTCAGCTCCTCTGAAGTCCCATATTTGTGCCTTGGAATGGGATGATTTAGTTCTAGTGGCCAAACTGAACCATACCATGTGATGGTCAATGGCCCTCAGGTGACCTTCTACCTGGAGATCTGTGATCCTTTCCCTGTTAGTCAATACTAGATCTAGGATAGCCCTGTCTCTTGTGGGTTGTTGTACCAGTTGTTTGAGGCCCTCCCCCTGCAGGGAATCCACTATGTATCTAGTTCTGGCAGATGTTCCTGCTGGTATTGACCAATCTGTACCTGGCATGTTGAAGTCTCCCATTATCAGAACCTCCCCCTTTAGCTGTCATGTTCTGTACATCTTCTAACAGTAATGTGTCTATGTCCTCCCCCTGGTCTGGAGGCCTATAGACAACCCCAGTTCGTAAGGCTGTCCCATTTCCTGTTTCCAGGGTGACCCGACAGTTCTTCTGGCTCCTTATGTGTATTCTGAATATCTGTAGCTTTGATATTTTTATTGACATAAAGGGCCCCTCCCCCCCCCCCCCCCTTTTTTTGCACCTCGGTCTCTTCTGAACAGTACACAGCCAGGTACTGAAGTCTCCCAAGTGTGGTTACTGGTAAACCATGTCTTGCTAATGGCTACTACGTGCAGTTTAGCCTCTGTTATTATTGCCTGCAGGTCTGGGATCTTGTTTCCCAGACTGTGAACATTTGTGTAATTTGGCCAGATTTTGGTGTGTTAGTTGTGAGTGTCTCTCCACGCTGATATACCTGGGAGGACATCTTACCCCTGGCTGGAGATAGGTATCAACTCCCCGAATCATCAGTCTCCTATGATCAGAAGCTTTTTGGATTTTCTTTTTGCCTTTTTTGTTTTGGTTCCTGTTTAGGGCGAGTTTTGTTGTGCTAGCTCCTGTGCTACAGTGTCCTCTGTCCCTTTGTTTGATTCAGAGATAGAGGCAGATATCTGTTTGTAGTTTTTCTATGGTTTGTGGAGGTGATATGCTGGAGAGCACCAAGTGATGGGGCACTCGATTTGCCCCTCCTAACCACATGCTAACCTCCGGAACCAACTACCCTCTGTGGTCGAGGTGCTTCTGTTCGATGTTGGGGAAATGGTGGGCGGTTCTTATAATATAATTCCTCCTGAATATGCGATTTGAGGCGCGCAGTCTCTGCCCATGCTGCCTGGAGCTGAGCCCTTAGATCTTCAATGGCCCAGCATGTAGGACAATGTCCTAAGTCCTGTAGAACTGCCCTTCTGAAACTGCATTTAATAATATCCATTCCAGATAAGTTGCTGGGTTTATAACCAGATCAGAGTAATTAGAAGGAGGAAAATTACAGGAAATGTCACGACTGTGCTACCCTATAAAAGGTGTGAGGGGTGTAGTGTGGGGTGAGTTAGGGATGGGGGGTGGGCCTTTTCCCTGCCGAAAAAGATGAACCACGGACGAAAGAAACCAGGAGGTAAGAGCAGAAACAATCAGCCAGCAACAAATGCAGTAGCCCTGAAAGATTATCCTAATGACAGATAAAACTGTAAAACCTGTAAAGTACCACCTGTAATAATTTCACAGAAGATATACCCTGTAAGAAACACTTTGCTACAGAGAAAAATAAAGCAGTAACAGAAGATATACCTTGCAAAATACAATTTGAATCAGAAGCTTACAGCAGTAATCTGTAAGCACACACCCGTAGGCACACCCTGTAATAATGCAGAAGGTATACCCAGCAACAACAATTTGAATCAGAGAAAAATAAAGCAATAAAATGTTAGCAACAAACAGTAACAATCCCTGTGAGCACAAAAGAAAATAATAACACACAATAAATCTGCCTAGCCAAAAAGAAGCCTTAATCCGTTTCCTTGCTCTGTTGGGTTCTTTGCCTGGAAGAAAAGAGCTCAGGTGAAGCTAGGTGCCTTTGCCAGCAAACCTCCAGTGAAGAGAAAGAACTCCCGAGTTTCTGCAGCTCCTTCTCCATGGAGGCCATTTTTTGTTTTAAGATATGGGCTTCCAAGGCCTGCTGACGGCATTTCCGTGTGGCCTGGTTGAAGCTCTGGGAGGCCTCGCAGTCCTCGAGCTTGTGCTCTGGGCCCAGGAAGAGTCAGAGGCAATGGCCGTCCTTGTGAGGGAGCCAAGATCCGCAGGAGTCGCACTTATTTTTACGCGATTCGGAAGGCGTCGGAGACAACATACACGAAACTTAGAAATACTAATACTTTTAAAAAAATGTAAGAAAAAAAAGGAGTAGAAATACTGTTCCAAAATGGCAGTCGACAGAAGCGGCGTTCTCCACAAGGTCTGACGTATGCAGGTCGACGGCAGGAAAGAACTGGAGGGTGGGTGTGGAGACCACTTACTATATAGCCTAACACTGACATCGATCACATAACATCGGATGGGTGGTCTCCGCCAGACACTGCTAGTTAAAGTCTTCCATGTGGTCCTAGCACCTGGCAGCTTAGTCCCAATGGTTATTACCTACTGCAAGGACCTTCTCGAAGTAAGATCTACTGTTATGGTAAGTTTTTTATGCAATTGTTCTATCTTCTTCAGGGGTATCTCAGTCATCAGGTCACACTGTAGGAACGAGTCCCAAGCAGTTACAAGTGCAACAGAACACTCTGAGAGGTAGGCAAACCAAGGCCTAGGACAGAAGGCCCTGTAGAATAGCAGAGCCAAAGCCTGCCCGGGCTCTAGAAGCAACGTCCAGACTGTAGTGCTTGGTGAAAGTATGGACGGCATTCAAGGTGGCAGCAGCGCAAATGTCAGCGGCCGAGACCCCAAACAGGCCATACAGGTAGCCATGTGCCTTGTGGAATGGGCTTTCACCATCCCCAGCAACTCTTTGCAATGCTTGTTGTAGCAGAACACAATGCAAAGGGCCAACCATTTGGATAAACATTTGTTTAGAAACCTTAGCGCCCTCTCTTCCTGGGGCAAAAGAAACAAAAAGCTGCTTTGTTTTTCTGCCGTCCTTCGTTCGGAGCTGACCGTATTTCAAAATTCTACGCACATCTAAAGTATGGAGCAGTGCTTCCCCTGGGTTGGCATGCTATGGAAAATGAACTGGAAGGTGGATAGATTGGCTGGTTGGTTCAGGGTAAACTCAGACACCACCTTAGGGTGAAACTTAGGATTTGTGCTCAAAGACACCCTGTCTTTGTGAAAAATCAAATAAGGCTCCTCCCACCAGAGAGCCTGAAGCTCGGAAATCCTTCAAGCAAATGTGCAACAAAAATAATGCTTTCCAAGAAGAAAGCGTAGCTATCATAAGTTGCAGTTGGCTCAACAGAGACGGGGTCAATTTCTCCAAAACAAAATTTAAATCTCAAGCTGGGACAGGGGAATGGATTGGAGGTTTCAGGTGCAGGATTCAGCTAAGAAAGGTACAGGACATATCTGAGCCATAGTATGACCGCCCATGGGCTTGTGAAAGGCAGAAATAGCTGAAAGGTGCACCCTGAGGGAGGAGTACTAGAGACCCAAGTCCACCGGGAGATCAGGTAGTCCAGAATCTGGCTCACTGGACAGGTAAAAGGGTCCAGATGATGTTTGGCAGCCCAGATGGCAAACCTCTTTTATTTCATGGTGTAGGTGGCCCTAGTGGAAGTCTTTCAAGCTGCCATGAGGACACCCGCCACCCTATGGGATACTCCAAACAAGGCAATGGCTGTGTCCTCAGGAGTCAAGCACGCAGACAAAGGGACTTGTGGTTTGGAGGACCAGGGTCTCCTGATCTTGCATCAGCAGATCCCTGCAAAGGGGGACTGGAACCGGAGGTTCCTCCCCTAACTGTTGCAGTAATGGAAACCATATCTGCCGTGGCCAGGAGGGAGTTACTAGGATCATGCTGGCCTCCTCCAACATCAACTGGATTAGCACCCTCTGAATCAGGAAAATAAGAGGGAAGGCATAAAGGAACCTCCCACTCCTAGAGAGGGACAATGCATCTCACCAGAAAACTCCAGGCCCTGGATATAGTGAGCAGAAATTAGGCAATTTTGCGTTGAGTGGGGACGCAAAAAGGTACAACTCTGGATGACCCCATCTGTTGAACAGATCTTCAGTGACGGAGGAGAAAAGTTCCCATCCATGCATTCTGTCTGTCTGAGACTGTCCGCCAGGGTGTTCAGCACGCCGGGGACATGAACTGCCGAGAAGACCAGGCCATGGTCCAGTGCCCAGTACCAGACTCTCATGGCCTCCATGCAAAGGAGTACGAATACGTTCCCCCTGCTTGCTGATGTAATAGACAACACTGAGGTTGTCTGACTGGATCTACAACTGAGCTGGAAGGAAAACGGTTCTCAAAAGCCTGCATGGCATGTAGGACGACCCACACCTCGAAGACGTTGATATGCAGAGATGACTCGATCTGGGACCATGTCCAGAGTCTGAAAAGGACGCAGGAGCACATCCCAACCCAAACCTGAGGCATCCGTAGTGAGAATCTGCTGGGGAGAGGAAATCAGGAATGAGACTCCTTGCAATAGGTTCTGGTGGTACAGCCACCACTGGAGCACCTTACGGACTGGAGATGAGACCAGCACTAGCTGCTCCAGGGTGTCCATGCATTGGTTCCACTGCACCCGGAGGGTCCACTGGAGCACATGCATGTGCACTCTAGCCAGGGGAACCGTGCCTAATAGCCTCAAGTACACCCTCACAGAGACATACTGGCTCTAAGCAACTACCTGAGCTTGTGAAGTGATGCATTCTACCCTGCTTTGGGGCAGGAAGGCCCTGTCTTGCGCCAAGTCCTGGACTGCTCCTATATACTACAGTCTCTGGGACAGAATCAAGATGGACTTGGACAGACTGACAGTTATGCCAGGGAGTAAAATGGCTGGAGGGTCCTCTCCAGGGTCTGGAGGAGCTGATCTCTGGACGGAGCTTTGAGGAGCCAGTCGTCCAGGTAGGGGAAGATGTACAGGCCTTCTCTCCAGAGGGCAGCAGCTACTGCTGCTAAGCATCTTGTAAAGACCTGTGGTGCAGATGATAATCCAAAGGGCAACACCCTGAATTAGTAATGTTTGCCTTAAAAAAACCCACAGAGAAACCACCTGTGCGGAGGACAAACCGAGATATGTAAGTAAGCATCCTGCATATCCAGAGACCATAGCCAATCGCCCTGTTTGAGTAGGGGCAGCTGGCCCAGCAGACTGACCATGCAGAATGTTTTGTACTTGATATAAAGATTGAGGTCCTTCAGATCTAGAATAGGCCTCAGATCTTCGGTTTGTTTGGGGACTAGGAAAAACCTGAAGCAGAAACCAGTTTTTCTGCCACCTGGGCACTGGCTGAATGGCCTTTTTCCACAGAGGTGACTGACCCTCTTCCTGAAGAACAATTACATTGGCTGGAGGATAGGAGGAGGGTACTGTTCCATGCGCTCCAGAGTGTGACCCCTCTCTATAATCTGAAGAATCCAGGCATCGCTGACTTCCTGTTGAGCTGTCGGCTGGAATGTAGCACTGAAAAATCAAGCTCCTGGGACCCGACAAAAAAAACTCCCAGAATCAGTACAAAACAAATCAAAACCAGAAAAACCTTTTTATACAAGAGGCTAGAGGAGTTACAGAACTGAATGGGAGCCGGAAAAAAGAAAAAATCAACTGCTTTAGCTGCACAGCAGACCAGACAAGTGAAAGACTCTCAGACTGGTGATTCCGGCCTACCAGACATGGCGAAGCCCCCACGATCTCCTAATGGACAACACAGCAATGCTGCAATCCTGGCAGAACTCGAAGGATTCAGAGATGAAGTTCGCTCCTTTTGCACTGAACTATCCACAGAACTGGCTAAAATAAATCAGAAGGTATCTGAATTGGAGTCGGCTCACACAAAAATTGATACAAGAACTGATAGCCTGGAGAGAGTTGTGGTGCATTTAATAAATGAACAAAAGCTATTAACAGACAAATGTGAAGACCTTGAGAATAGATCAAGGAGAAATAATCTACGCATTCATGGAGTACCAGAGGAGGAAGAAGGAAATGATATGCTTAAATTTGTGGATACTTTATTACGGGAGGTACAACAACTGGATCCAGCCACCAAACTAGACACAGAACGAGCTCACAGAGCCCTCACCCCGAAACCTCAACATACTGATCAGAAGCGCGCTCTATAGTGCTCAGCTATTAAACTCATGATAAAACAGTAGTTGTTGTCAAAGAGCATAGGCGCGGGGACATTCAATACAAGGGCAGACATCTTTACTTGATAATGCTACTCCCCACAAATAGCAGCAAGGAAAGGGCCTATGCCCCGATACCGCTGACCCTGAAACAGCAGCAGCTGAAGTTCGTTACACCATATCCTGCAAAGCTTATAATAATGTTTCCTGAAGGCCCACAAACATTTATAACTCCAGAGGAAGCCAGCAAAGCTCTTCACACCAAGAACATTGTGGTACCCCAGTGGATAACATCGGAAACTTGGGACCTAGAAGCACTCAAGTCAGGAATCATGTAGGAGAAGGCGCAGAACATGCAAAACAGAAAGAGAGAAGGCTACTCCACATTACAAGATGTTAAAAAACTTTCACTCAAGTTCCAGAGGACTGCCCCGGATTGACTGTCTGAGAAAGGGGCTCTGGTAATCTTTCCAGCCCACTACGAGAATCTAGGCATGCACTTACTTTTAGAGCGGCTGTTTGAGCCATCTAAAAAACTAGCCGAGGTGGTGCGATGTTATAAGGGCTGAATCTTTGTAATTTAGAATGCTAGACAGAGATATTAATCAAGGGAAATGGGGGCTGAAGTACAAACTCTAGCGATCTATGCATAATAATCTGATTTGTTTTTAATGTTTAACGTAGAAAAAAGAGTCTGGGACAATTATGGTGAAACAACTGAAAACTTTATCCCCCCCCCACCACCAATTTATACCTACCTCTGTAAACAGCCTCGGCTACCATTCCTCATTTGCTGAGGAGCTCCCCTATTAAAACTAATTTTTTAAATAATACTGTTGGGTCCCATGCAGCAAGCTAATGGGGATGCATTCAGCTAGACGGCAACATGGCAACAGTCACATGCAGCGGATATTGGGACAGCATCAATTTATTTGGTACAGTCCAGAGCTGCGTGTTTTGTTTGCCTGCTCCATGTTACTAATTTTTGTACATGGTGCTGGGGGCATACGTTGGCCTCGTGAGCTTTCCTCACAGGGAAATAACATTCATCCCTGCACAGGAGGGAGTACAGATCTCTCCCTATTTAGGGAATCATTACAGACTTGTTCTATAATCCATGTAAATAAGTTAATGTTGCACTGTTATGATGAGAAACCTAGGCATGAAAGTTACAAATCCTCCCCCGAACCAATATTCTTTTACTTTTGCTACTCCCGCAGGCTAACACGAATTAAGATATGTGTTAAACCTAGCTGGAAACAATACATGGTTGGGAGTACCATCAAATCACCACTAGAGGAAGATAAAGGTGTACAAATATGCTTTGAACATTTGTACCCTATCTTATGAGCATATTATTTTGTATATGTTGTTAAAATTAGGCAATGAGGACTCGAACATACAAGAGGCTATTTTGGTGTGTTTGCTTTGGACTGAAACTGCTTACCAGCAATTTGGGCTGAGAATATATGGAGAGGAGATGTTTACTATATTGGGTGACAAGGAGAACAGTAGGAAACTGGGCTTATGCAATATAAAATATTTGTTGTTGATACAAAATGGGGAAATCATCACTGATATCATCCTGTAAATATTAATGGGATCCACAGCCCAGTTAAGAGATCCCGTTTGACACAATTTATTAAAAGAGACAATCCTGAAATCATATTTTTGCAGGAGACTCACATGTGCTCTCCTGAGCATGAAAAATTCACCAAATGAGGGGCTTCCAACGGTGATAGCTTCATCTCACAGCTCGGGTAGGAGATGGGGAGCGGCCATCCTGATCAGATGTTAGGGTACCATTCGAACTCCATCAGAAGGTAACAGACCTGGAGGGACGATTCGCTATTGCAACGGGCATGCTCCATTCTAGCCCGATTACTCTGGCATCTGTTTATTTTCCCCCAGGGACCTCAAAGAGATTGGCTCAGAGTTTTTTTGCGCGGCTTTCGGAGATCCTCCGTGGGCAACTTCTGATGGGGGGCGACCTGACTACTTCTCTGAACCCTGCAAAGGATGTCTCAGTCTATCTTCCTCACAGGGTTAACCCGCTTCAGAAGTACTTGTGGGGTACAATTGCTGCTTTGGGGCTGGTAGACATCTGGTGTTACTGTTACCCCACACAGAGAGAATATACCCATATAGCACCAGGACCAGGGGTGGCGTCTCAACTAGATTATATGTTTACCACAGCAGAACATCTAGAAACATTACACGAAGTGTGGCATGGGGCGACCATATTATCAGATCATTCCCCAGTATATGCCAAATTTTATTTGGGCAGGGGACATAAAATGAACTTCTGGCGCTTCAAATTGATGCACTTGAGAGCTCCAAGGTTTAATCAAATGGTTAAAGACAGGATCCCACAGATCCTGGGGGAGAATGGCGACCCAGATATTTCGGCAGTGATTCAGTGGGATACCCTTAAGACAGTGTTGTGTGGGGATATTATTGCTTATTCATCTAGGAAAAATAAAGAGAGAGAGGCATAGCTTATTAAGCTCCAGGGGGAGCTGAAAGTACTGCAGTCTTTATATGCTCAGGGGGATGGAACTGTAAAGGTACAACTACTAACAATAAAACAAAAAATTCAAAAATACCTAGATCAGAAAGTAGAGCAACAGCTCTTTTATCTCAGACTCGCAGCACATGAGGGGGGCCCTAAAGGAGCCAGGAATCTGGCCCGTAAACTTAGAATGCATAAGGCTAGAGCCTGTGTTATGGCCATGCAAGACCCTACTATGTGGAAGCTAGAACATCACCCTAAGATCATTAGACGAGTCATGGCTGAATATTATCGGGATTTATATAGAGCAGAGTCTGAAGATCGTAGTCAACAGACAGAGGCATACCTTAACAACTTAAAGTTTTTCAAATTGACTGCCTCCCAGATAAGATATTTTGAGAGCCCCTACTACCTTGATTGAGATAGAGGGAGTGTTGCAGACAGCTAAGACCCAGAGAGCTCCATGACCAGAAGGATATCCGTTGGAGTTCTATAAAACTCATTAAGAAGAAAACCTACCACCAGTACTCCAGGCTATCCATGAGATACAGGAAGGAGGTATACCCCCCCCCCCGGCAATACGCAGTGATATCTGCCATACTTAAACCAAAAACCCTACCCTACCCTCATCATACAGGCCAATTTCAATGTTAAATTTTGATTACAAAATGTATATGTCTGTGCTAGCACACAGACTTGAAAATATCATGCCTTTACTGATCAATCATGATCAGGTGGGCTTTGTTAAGGGATGACAGGTTCACGATGCAGTGCGACGAACACATCTACTTAAAGAGTACACAGCATTGCGTTAGATTCCCCTGGCACTCATTGGATTGGACGCCGAAAAAGCATCTGACAGGGTGGCCTGGCCATTTCTGTGGGCTACCTTGTCTAGTTTTGGCTTTCCCCTGGAGATCATACAACAATTGCAAAATATGTATAAACACCCTTGGGCTTATTTAAAATTAGATGGCTCTACCTCTGGTCCTTTTCCTCTACAGAGGGGAATTCGTAAGGGATGCCCCCTCTCATCCCTGTTATTTGCTCTGTATCTCGAGCCATTAGCACAAGCCATTAAAGCTCACCCGGAGATTGAGGGCATACCTATGGGAGGCACAAACCATAACATTTCACTATTTGCGGACGACATCCTTATCACTTTGCCTTCCCTGGATATATCAATCCCAAGGGTCTGGGAACAACTGGAGATGTACGGTAAAATCTCAGGGTATAAAATTAACCAACAAAAAACAGAGGTACTACATCCCTTCTGCTTTAAAACGTGCATTTCCCCTTAAGTGGCATAAACAATCGATGCGGTACCTTGGGATCCATCTTACTAAAAATCAGATACATGCAGATATTGCAAATTTTGAACCTCTAATCCAAAACATAACTGAGGACCTCACACGATGGTCACAGATACCTTTGAGTTTCCTAGCTCGAACAGAAACTATTAAACAAAATATATTTCCCCGGATTTTATTCTATCTGCAGACACTCCCACTGTTTCCAACACAGACTTATTTTCAAGCTTGGAATAGGTTGATCTCTCGCTTTATATGGCAGAGGAAACCTCCCAGGATTCGGTACTCTCTATTACAGTTATCAAAAGACAGAGGTGGGTTAAATTTACAAAATCTCCTAAATTATGCCCAAGCTTCAAAATTAAAGATCTTACTCTCCTGGATGACCCCCAATTATATTATGCCCTGGAAGCAGTTTGAGATGACTTGGAATGGCATAGAAGACCTGACGGACTGTCTCTTTGGTTATCCTCCTGGCTGCATACCTCCCTCTAAATTCCCACAATATACTGCTGAGGTGTTTAAGCAGTGGCTGACTGTACTCAATAAAAGATTACTGCCCATGGAGGCACTTTTTCTGAGATCCCTTGCGGTTAACAGTGCCTTTCCACACAATTCTTTGGATAGATCCTTAACCCAGTGGTATAAATATAATATCAAACATATTTTCAATTATTAGGCCCACAGGGCCTTTATTCATTTGTCCAGCTCCAGGCTCAGTATAAAATACCCCAGGGCTTCTTTCATAACATAGAAACATAGACTTGGACGGCAGATAAGGACCGCTTGGCCCACCTAATCTGCCCATTTCCCTACCTAAAGGATAAGCTGCAGATCCTATTTAACCAACAGCCTATTTCTTCCTACCCCCCACAAAAACTGTCTTATGTCTGTCCCATGCATTCTTGAATTCTCCCACAGTTTTAGACCCCACAACCTCCTCAGGAAGGCTGTTCCGTGCGTCCACCACCCTCTCTGTGAAAAAATACTTCCACCCATTGCCCCCGAGATGTCCCCACTCTATCTTCAAATTGTGTCCCCTTGTTCTTCCACATCTCTTTTTCTGAAAGATGCTACCCTCTTGGACTTCGTTGATTCCACTGAGGTACTTATATGTTTCTATCATGTCCCTCCTCTCCCTCCTTTCCTCAAGGGTATACATATTAAGCTCCTTTAGTTTCTCCTCGTATGGCTTCTCTTGCAGACCCTGCACCATTTTAGTTGTCCTCCTCTGAACTGCCTCCATCCTGTCTATGTCCTTGCCGAGATGGGGTCTCCAGAACTGGACGCAGTACCCCAGATGGGGTCTCACCAACTGTCTGTACAGGGGGATAACAACTTCCTGTTTTCTGCTGGTGATGCCTCTCCCTATACATCCCAGTATTCCCCAGCCCTCCCTACGCATTCTCACATTGCTTGCCAACCTAAGGTCATCTGATATGATTACCCCAGGTCCCTTTCCATTTTGTTGTTGTTACTACCTCCCCCATTGTGTAATCTTCCCTGGGTTTTGTTTCCCAGGTGCATTATTTGCACTCAGAATCCAAGCTGCCATACTTCTGACCATTCCTCCAACATTGCCAAGTCCCTTCTCATCCTTTCCATGCCTCCTTGTGTATCAACCCTGTTGCAGATCTTTGTGTCATCTGCAAAGAGGCATACTTTTCCTTCCAGTCCCTCTGCAATGTCGCTTATAAAGACATTAAAAAGGACTGACCCAGTACTGAACCCTGCAGTACCCCACTAGTAACCCCTCTTTCTTCAGAGTGGACTCCACTTACAATTACCTTCTGTGTCCCATTGTCCAGCCAACATTTTACCCAGGCTACCACCCTGGGACCCACTGCCAGGCTGGTTAATTTGACTATTAATCTTTTGTGTGGGACTGTGTCAAATGCCTTGCTAAAGTCTAGGTAGGCCATGTCCACAGCCCCTCCCTGGTCTACTACCTTGGTCACCCAGTCAAAGAAATCAATTAGATTCATCTGACATGACCTTCCCGCTGTGAACCCATGCTGCCTTGGGTCCTGTGCTCCACTGGCCTCTAAGTACTCAACAATTCTTTCCTTCAGAAGTGATTCCATCACTTTCCCTACCACAGAGGTCAAACTGACAGGTCTGTAGTTTTCTGCCTCTGTCTTGGTCCCACTTTTGTGAAGGGGAATCACATCAGTCTTCCTCTAGTCCTCAGGTACCACACCATCCTCCCATGATTTGTTAAAAAGGGTAGTCAGTGGTGTCACTAGTTCTCTGCTTAATTCTTTTAGAAATCTGGGGTGAATTCCATCTGGCCCCAAACCTTCAGTTTTAGGAGTTCTTTCAGAACCCTTTCTTTTGTGAAAGGACTGGGATCGACCCCCTCTCCAGAGTGCTTCTGTTAACTGGATTAGGCACCTCCCCCACCTCCTCTTTTGTGAATACTGAACAAAAGTATTCATTCAGTATCCCTGCTTTTTCACAGTCCCTCTCTGCCCACCCACTGTAAAATCTATTCAGCCTCACTATCCCTCCCTTTGTCTTTCTACACTCCCTGATATACCTATAAAAGATTTTATCCCCCTTCTTAACTGAGTTGGCTATCTTTTCCTTAGTTTGGGCCTTTGCTATTCTGACTACCCTCCCTACTTCCTTCTGCTTTAACTGGTACAGTTCTCTGTCCTGCTCCTTCTGTGTTTCCTTATACTTCCTAAATGCTATCTTTTTCTCCCTAACCTTCGCCGCCACCTCTTTTGAGAACCACAGTGGCTTTTTCTTTCATTTTGATTTGTTTATTTGCTTCACACAAAGGCTTGTTGCCTCTGTGATGGAAGTTTTGATGTTTCCCCATTGTTGCTCCACCCCTCCTTTTATCCTGTTTGCTAGTGCTTGTCTAAGGCACTCTCCCATCTTGCCAAAGTCAGCCCTCCTGAAGTCCAAACCCTCACTTTTGTATGGCTTGACTCTGTAGCTGAGTTTATTGTGAACCACACTGTTTGGTGGTCACTCATTCCCAAATGGCTACTCACTTCTAGATCTGAGATCCTCTCACTGTCCCCATTTGTATTTGCAGCTGAAATCTTATTTGCGGCCAATGGAGGAAGCACTGGCAGCAGTGGCTGAAAACCCCCCACTAATAATAAAATTACTTCTAGCACAGAGACAAGGTACCACTCTAGACCACAGTATCAGTCTGGCCTACCTTGCTTTGGGAAAGAAACCAGAAGACTCTACTAAGTCGATTACAGCCCACTGGTCCTCGGAATTGGGGACTGACCTATCGGTTACTAACTGGAAGATGGCCTCCCCATTTGTGCTTAAAGCCTCGGAATCCCCATATTGGAAAGAGTTTGCATGGAAATTACGATATAGATTTTTCCGCACTCCTGCTGTGGTAGCTAGTTTTACAGGTGATCCTGAAGGAAAGTGCTGGAGGGGATGTGGAGCAGTACATGCAGACCAGACTACATATCTTGGAACTGCAGCATGCTGGGTCCTTATGGGGGGTAGTGCAGGAGCTGGTGGCAATATATGAAAACCCAGGTCTTTTTATCTCTGGGTATATACTGACAGCTACTACCTCATTTGGTTTAAAAGTAGAGAAGAATGTATACCTGCAAACTACTTTGCTAATACTGGCAGCAAAAGGTAATAACCAGACTATGAGGGCGAACAGGTTGCCAGCTAAGGGAAGGTGGCTAAGCTTGACAAGAGATATATATAGGATGGAAGACTGACCAGATTACGGGATAGAGTGGAGGTATTTGATACAAAATGGAGAAAATGGATTATGTATCAGTTAAGCACTTCTTCAGACTTTGTTCCCTGAAGCTAATCAAGTCAATACTAGAGAAATGTTAAAACGAGACTTGTCTAGTTCATGTGATTAATTAGTTCTGATGCTGGGTGAGAGTTTTTTTTTTTTTAAAGTCCAAAGTATAATTATATAAACTGAACAAATACATCTATGTAAAATGTCTCGTATAATTTATAAATGCCCTCGTGCCTAAGAAAAAAAAAAAAAGAATCGGGCATCTGAAGTTATAGGTCTCCATTGACTGAAATAGCGGAAGAACCGGGGAGGGGGTCGGGTTGTCTGGCAAGGAGTCAGGCAGAGGCAGATCCGGACACTGGGGCTGATACGTCACCTCTGGGACGTTTTTGGTGGCCGGGCCCCAGGAGGAGGGGGTAGGCAGGGCCAAGGAGGCTTTTTCCCTGGGGATGGGAACCTGCTCCAGACTTGTGAGACACCTTGCAAAAGAAGGGACGCTGTCTGCTCCTAGGCTGGGTATGACATAGCGAATGGACAGACTTAATAACTTTGCCAGATGCCAGTAGATCATTAATGATGTCCTGGACATCTGGTCCAAATAACTGAGCCATTGTAGAAGCATTCAGCACCTCCTGTTAGACATCCGCTGCGGAACCCAAGACCCTCAGCCAGGCGTGCTTATGAAGGCAAATACCTGTGGCAGCAGTCCTAGCACCAGTATCAGAAATGTCATACAAGGCCCTGAGGAGGTGCTTACTAATGTCCTCAGCGGCTTGCAATGACTTGAGAATCTCCTGTTTCTGGGAACATTCTGGGAGGGTTTGGGCAGCCGCATTGCCCTTCTTCCAGATGGTATTTACTTGACCATATGTGATAGACAGTTGCCAATCCGAAGTCCCAAAGTGGAGGAGGCATAAACCCTCTTACCCCAAAAGGTCGAGCCATCTGGATTCCCTGTCAGGGGGCAGAGAGCTAAGGTGCTTGGGCACCTTGGACCAGTCATGTGCTGCTTTGATTACCAGGTTGGGCAGCATAGCAAGGCAGGCCCTGGGGGGTATGATAGAGTTTATCTGTCCTGCGAGGCATGGTGGAAACCATGTCTGGATGGTGCCAAGCCACAGTAATAGCATTCCTCAGAGCTGGGAGGATAGGAGGAATGACCTTAGGGGGAGATTCTGGAATCTCCAAGACGTCCACTAGTTCTCTCCTGGTGGCATCCTCTTCTTCATTGTGGAAGTCCATAGCTGTGGACAGCTGCTTCATGACATTACAAAAGGTAAGAGCTTCAGGAGGGGACCTGGGAGTATGTTTAACAGAGTCCTCACTCTCTGAAGAAGTAGCTGACCTATCAGAGGAAAGAGGTTCCTCCTCCTCATCTTCCTCAGGGAGGATGAGGTCAGGTTGGTATTCCTCCTCGATGTCGACCTGTTCTGACTCGAGGTTCAATGATCGAGGGGCCAACAATGGCCTACGGGGTGCAGCCCGAGAAGGTCTAAGCGTTATCAACAACGACGGGGCCAACAGCGCTGGAGATCCAGGTAAGAGCCCAACTGATGCACCGGGTCTGTGGTTATCCTGGCCAAAATGTCACCGAGATCAATAGCAGTGGAAGGATGCGTCAACGGTGGAGGGGTCACCAGCACAGAGAGCGACGAGCCATCTGTTGGGTCTTGAAAGCCAAAAGGCCCTGACATCGTAGGGCCTGGAGAAGCATCAGGCCGAGACGGAGGGTCTGTCACTGATGACCCAAGGGTTGACGGCTGGCCTCCCTGAGATGCGGGAGGAGGTGCAGTCGGTAGGGGCCTAGGAGAAGCAGAGGCCTGGACAGCAGAGCGCATCGGTGCAGCCACAGCCAATGGAGTGCCCCCAGAGGAGGAAGAAGAAGTTGTCAGGGATTGGAAGCACCACCGGGGGGGGCATTCATGGTCTTTTGTGACACACACACACCCTCGAGGACTTGTCCTGGGAGCTCGACGAACCCACGGGTTACTGGGAAGGAGAAACCCTGGAGACCCCTTCCTAGAACTGGCTACCTGTTACTCCATATGAAATTTCTTCAAAGCCTTTTTGTGTTGTCTAATGGTCGTGAGATTACATTTTCGGCAGAGCTCACAGTCGGAGACATTGTGGTCAGGCCCAAGACAGCAGACACAGAAGAAAAAATTACTCACCTTAGTAATGTTGTTTCTTCTAATGGAGTCTTGCTATATTATAGACATTAGCAGTTTGATCCAGCCCTAGAACTGCCCCGGAGTGAAATGGTTAAAACCATTCCAAAATAGAATTTTGGCACGAGAGCAGCTCTATCTGTGTCATTTCAAACTTGAACTGTCAGATCTTTACGAGCCAAACTCACTAAGGTCTGTGTGGAAGCTGTAACCTACACTAGCCAAATGGCTACCTAAATAACAACCACCATTGATGGTCCCAACACCCAAGACTCAAGTCAGGGGACCAGAAATACTAACACCATTCTAATAATATGAAAATGGAACATAAGTATAATAAAACACACACACGCGTACACATACACACCCCCAAAGTCCCAAAGGGGACAAAATGCTAACAGGACATAAGCAGTGCCCACACTAAGTTGCCGCACCCCACCAAGTAGAGGTTCTGAGAGGGCAGGTTGGGGAGGTCTATAATATAGCAAGACTCCATTAGAAGAAACAACATTACTAAGGTGAGTAATTTTTCTTCAAACAACATGAAGTCTTGCTATATTATGAACATTAACGAAATATACACAGTACCTCCATGGAGGCAGAACCTACTTAGGGAATAGGCTCTGAAGAACAGCTGTGCCACAACTGAGCATCTCTCCTGGCCTGGACATCCAGGGAGTAATGCTTGTAAAAGTGTGTACCGTTTTCAAGTAGCAGCCTGGCAAATCTCTAATAAAGGGATATCTCTGGCAGCAGCTAGAGACGCAGCTGTACCCCTGGTAGAATGAGCCCTCAAACCGGGGGGGGGGGCTCTGCCCACTTTCTGATAACAAAATTGGATACAAGAGACAATCCACCTGGCTATTGATCTCTTAGTGGCAGGTTTACCTTTCCCAACTTCATCATAGGTAAGGAAAAGTTGGAGGGATTCGAACCTGTGACCTTTGGTACGCTCTATATAATAACTAAGAGCTCTCTTAACATCCAGGCTGTGCAACCTCCTCTCACCTGAAGAGGAGTGATCAGTGAAAAATACTGGAAGGGAGACAGATTGATTAAGATGGAAATCTGAAACCACCTTAGGCAAAAACTTCCTATTAGTCCTAAGGACTACCTTATCCCTGTGGAAAGAAATAAAGTCAGTCTCCACTGACAAGGCTTGCAATTCACTTATGCGTCTGGCAGAAGTGATAGCCACTAGAAAAACAGTTTTCAAGTTAGGTACTTAAGCTCTGCAGAAGACAGAGGTTCAAAAGTGGGTTGCATTAACTGGGCAATGCAAACATTAAGGTCCCAAGCAAGGGGCGGTTCCCGAAAGGGAGGATTAGTATGGAGTAATCCCTTAAAAAACTTAGAAAACACAGGATGAGAGGAAAGAGGGGGATGACTTTCCTGCTGACATAAAAGCAGACACAGCTGCCAAATGAACTCTCAGGGTAGCTGGTCTGAGACCCAAGGAATTAAGATGTACCATGTAATCTAACAAAATGGGCAATTCAGCAGATTCTGAAATATTTTTCCCAGCACACCAATGGAAAACCTTTTCCATTTAGAACTATAAGTAGCCCTAGTGGAAGGCTTTCTGGAAGCCTTTAGTATCTCAAGAACACCCTGAGAGAGGTGTAAATCAGCAAACTCTAACTCCTCAAGAGGCCAGGCCTTGAGGTTGAGGATTGAGGTCCGGATACCAAACCCTTCCCTGGGCACAAGTCAACAGATTGTGATTCCTGGGGAGGCACAGGGGAAGATGGACTGTCAGAGACAGAAGGAGTGGGTACCAGGGCTGCCTGGCCAATCCGGGGCAATCAGAATCACCCTGCAAGGCTGAGATCTGATTTGACTAGTACTTTGAATAGGAGAGGAAGGGGAAAGCATGAGGAACTTCCCTCCCAATCCAGAAGAAGGGCATCCAGGGAACTGAGCCCAGCACTGGAGGTCTGCAACAGAACAGAGGAAGTTTGTGATTGTCTGGGGCTGCAAAAGATCTATCTGAGGGATGCCCCACCTGGCAAAACTATCCCAGCACTTGAGGATCCAGGGACCATTCGAGATGGCCCTGGAAATCCTGCTGAGAGCATCCGCTAGGACATTGTCCTTCCCTGGAAGATGAACTGCTATGAGGGAAGTGTTCAGGGAATAGGCCAGAGACCACAACTTCATTGCCTCGGTGCACAAGGCCGAAGACCGAGTGCCCCCCTGTTTGTTGATGTACCACATTGTTGTCGTGTTGTCTGATCTGACTTGTATCACCTTGTCGTGGACAGATGCAGAAAAAGCTTGAAGAGCTAAAAAGAGCTCTGAGTTCCAGCAAATTGATGTGGAGCAGAGATTCCTGGGGACCAAACTCCCTGAGTGGAAAGGTCGCCCATGTGGGCTCCCAACCCAGAAGGAAGCATCTGTAGTGAGAGTCAAGTCGTGAGAAGGGAAATGAAGGGACCCCGGCTCTTAAATTGCTCTGATCCTGCCACCACTGGAGAGCTAGGATCAAGGTTTGAGTCACTGGGACCAACTTGGAAAGGGGTCTCTTCTCTGAGACCAAAAGGTTCTCAAGTGAAACTGAATGTCTCTCATCTGAAATCTGGCTCCCTGCACAACAGCTGTGGATGCAGCCATGTGCCCAGGAGCTGCAGAAAGTGTCTTGCTGGTCGAGACCTGCAGAGTGAAGGAAGAGGCCAGAGCCACTAAATTCCTTACCCTTTCTGGGGAAGAAGGCTCTGGCTAGCTTGTGTCCAATTCTGCCTATAAAGGTGAGTACCTGGACTGGTTCCAGAACCGACTTTGGTAGGTTTAGGAAAACCAGGAGGTGAGAAGCTGCTGGGTGACCTGCAGGTGAGATTTTACCTGTTCTGGGGACTGGCCTACAATGAGCCAGTCGTCTAGATAGGGAAAAACAGCAATCCTCTGCCTCCTTAAGTGGGCCACTGCCACTGCTAGACACTTTGTGAATACCCTTGGAGCAGAGGTAAGGCCGAAGGCATTGCTCTGAACTGGTAATGACCTGAGGGCAGTTCGAATCTGAGGTACTGATGGGATCTTCTGATTAGGACATGGAAATAGGCATCCTTGAGGTCCAGGGAGGCTAGCCAGTCCCTGGCCTTAGGGAAAATAAAATCATTGCCAGAGTTACCATTTTGAACTTTGGTTTCAAAAGATGCTTGTTCAGATATCTGAGATCTAAAATGGGCGCCATTCTCCTGTCTTTTGGGGTAAGAAGTATCTGGAATACAGACCCCTGCCCTGATGAGGGAGGAACCTTCTACTGCTCTGAGAGCTAACAGGATGAGACCTCTGTTTCCAGAGCGAGGGTCTCTGAAGCACTTGCAGGTAGAAAAGTCTGCTTCTCAACTTGGAAACTTTTGAAGCTGAGAACCAGACCCTGGCTTACTACTTCCAGAACCCACTTGTCTGAGGTTAAAGAAGCCCAATTCTGACTGAAGTAAGCCAGCCTGCCCCCCACTGGTACAGGAGAATCGGCCCTGGGCACCCCATCAGGTGCCTGTTTTAGGAGCTTTAGGCTGGGGGTGGGAGCAGGTCTGCCACCCCTCTGCCTGCCTGCCTCTGAAGAAGCCCCTCTGAGCATAGGCAGAGGAGGCCTGAGTCTGGTAGAAAGGCCTGTGAAAAGGCCTACCCCTACCCCTGAGGCATGCCTTTGAGGAGTGGCTTGCCGCTCCTTAGCCTGGGCACTCTTGTAAGTAGTCCTATATTCATCCATCTTCTTCATGTAATTCTCTGTCTGCTCTCCAAACAGAGAATTTCCCACAGAAAATCCATAGCCTTAGTCTGGGTATCCTGTGACAAACTAGTACACCTGAGCCAGGCCAACCTCTGGCTACAGATGTGGCCATGACCTAGAAAACATCATTAACATCCACAGCAGCATGAAACTGAACCTTAGAGGCTTCAATGCCATCAGCAGCCACCTGTTCTAGTTCACTAGCCAGCTGGCCATGGGCCTGCTTGGCCAATTGCATAACAGTATCCCATCTAGATTTCTGATACCTAGCTACATAAGCCATATAATTTGCTTGCCTGAGTCCCAGAGAGCTGCCATATACTGTTTTTTGCCATGGCATCAATCTTCCTGGAATCCTTGTCAGGAGGATGTAAGCCAAGAGGAATATTAGCTTTATCACAGGCAGCAGCCTGAACTACCTCAACATGACTGCATTGCTGAGAAAGAATTCTGTATCAGGGCCTGACAATGTATACCTTCTGTCCATCTTTTATCTACAGGAGGCACAGAATTAGGAGCTTTTAAAATTTTAATTGTTTGTTTCCTAAAAGACTTATGTAAAGAATAGACAATCTCTAGACTCTGGAATATCCATCATTTCTACAAAATCAGGCTCCTCTTGCTCATCCACAGCCTCTTCTAAAGGAAGCTGAGGTTTCAACAACTTTTATAAAACATAAAATGAGATGGGACTCAGACAGCATAGGGGAGATTCTAAAGGTCTGTCTGGGGAGATGTCCGGTTCAATGGGCACACCCAGACCTTCCCAGCCACATTCATACTGTTCATAATCCTCCTCCCCTCCTCTGGTTCATAAAATTCCTCAATATCATAATCCTGAACCACTGTGACGGACGAACCGACCTTTTACCAGATAGTGGTGGTTCGGACGGACCCTGAGACAGTGACTGGACAATTTGTATGGTTTTGCTATCTCTGCAGCAGTTGGAGAAGGAATTTTGGACTCCAGACCTGCTGATTTTCTTGTTTTCTTTACTGGAATTGGTTCCTCAGAACCAGCTTTTCTTTTGCCCGAGGAAGTCTGGCCCTGGTCAGAGGGCACTCCCTCTGGTTCGGTTGGCACCGAACCGGGCTGGCCATCCGGGTCAGCGGACTTTTTGGCCTCTCGTTCCCTGAGCCTGCCCAATCTTTTTCCAGGGTGGCTGCAGGGAAATCTTACATACCTGGCAGTCTGACTGGAGGTGGTCAAACCCAGACAATAAACACATGTGGTGTGTGGGTCAGCCTTGGAAAGACTTCCCCACACATCACATTATTTGAAACCAGTGGGCCCGGTTTTCTTTGCGTTCTCAGACATAATGCCAGCCTAACCAAAACTTGCCCTTTCAGCGGCGGTGCCAGGCAGAACACGCCTTATCGGTTCCTAACGTGTCACGGGTATTGGAAAAAAGCGTAATAAATCCGTTTTTTAAGAACCGATAAGAACCGGAACCGCACTCTAAAATAGTAACTTTTAGTTTTAAATGAGTTTTAAACCCACTGATCGGTTCAAAACCGAACGATAACCACAAGTTCCACACAGACAAACCTTCATTTACTTACGGTTACCACAGATGAAGCTTGAACAGAGCGGTTTTGCGGTTAAAATAAAACTATTCTCGGTTAAATCAACCGAGAAAACACTTTAAACCGAGAAATGAACCGAGCAGAAGGAGAAATCTCCGGAGCGACTGTTCACTGAGGCGGAGTAAAGAATCTGACAGTTCAAGTTTGAAATGACACAGATAGAGCTGCTCTCGTGCCAAAATTCTATTTTGGAATGGTTTTAACCATTTCACTCCGGGGCAGTTCTAGAGCTGGATCAAACTGCTAATGTCTATAATATAGCAAGACTTCATGTTGTTTGAAGTTGTGGTCGTCTAAAGAAGCAATCTTCTTTCTGTAGCGATGGTAGAGAGCTATGGAAGGAGTAACTCTCGACATAAACGAGGTGAAGGAATCTCTGGTTTAAAAGAGATTCTTAAAGCTAGGGTAAAGGAAAAAATTTGTAGGTGAAAATGGCGTGACCTGCAATGGAGCTTCCATGGACACCCATGCGAACAGAGCAGACGGCAGGAAAGATCTGAGGAGGGAGTGGGGCCACTCATGCCTTTACAGGGTTGGTGATGCCAACGGATGATGTTGGCATGGGCGGCCCCAGTGATACTGCTGGAAAATCTTCTGTGTGGATCCTGCTTCACCAACGGTGAAGTTCCTACGGTGTGACCTGATGAATGAGATACCCCCGAAGACGTATTCTTTCACTCCTGGATAAAGATTATGCCAAGTATCTATTAAAACCAAATCCTTCATTGTATACGACACAAATTCAACAGCTTTATTTAGTTTTCTATTTTTCACTGTAGTATCTAGGAGGAATTCAGAATCAAGTTTCCTGTCACAATATATGGTTGCTGACATTCTGCTAACTTAAAAAAAGTCACTCAAAAGGGGATAGAAACATTATTTGAGGCGTTGACTGATGCAAGGGTATATACTGTTATCAGATTCAACAGTTGGTATAACAAATCTCCCTTTACTGTCTTTGTAAGTTTTTAATATGTTGATATGGAAGCCTTTTTTTTTTTTTTAAATATTAGCAAGGCCCACATGATTTATTATTTATACTAGAATGGTTACTCCACCCCATATCTTATCAAATTTAGCAGCTTCAGCTGTATTTAAGTGAGTTTCTTGAAGCATTATAATATCCGCTGCTTTGCTTTTAGTGATCTTTTTCCTTTTAATTGAATTATTAAATACATTAATGTTCAATGATAGTATTTTAAGCTCTTTCATTGTTTTTATTTAAATAGATCCACTTAACACTGCACTGAGAAAAACTGATCCAGAAGCAAGTGATTTGATACCTTTTATTGGACCAATATAGATGTTCCAAAAAGAAAACAGTGCCTAAGCTTTTGGACCAACCAGGTCCTTCCTCGGAGACTTATGCCAGTTGTTTAGAGAATCAAATTCTATTAACACCCAGATCATACATTAAAAAAAGACAAAGAATTCTCATTGGTTTGAAATATCTATTTTAAAAAAGTAGGAACTGGAGTCTACTAGTTTGCTACTGCCTGAGAAACCTTACAAGGTCAAATGTCAACAGAAGAGATAATAACACTCAAGTAGACAGTCCTACTAACTGAAATTATGAATGAATGTGTTATGCGAATACATTCTTAATTAAAAGCAAGACCTTTAGATTTAATATCCACATAAGTGCATGTTAAAATTTGAAATTATTATATGATAAAAAGCTATGCAACAGAAATGTTCTATGTATGGAAAAATGGGGGTATAAAGAAAATGTCCCTAGTATGAACAACTGAGTAACACACAGAGTATAAACATATCTCCTCCCCCCCCCCAATGTTTCCATGAAGTAGCTACCCTGACAAACAGGAATTGTCAAGTTGTTATTGTACCACATGAATTGTGTGTCATGTGCTAATACTACTGTTGTAACCTTGTAAACGTGACATGGAATCTTTGTTAACGAGCTCCGCTGAAAGGTGTTTCGGAACTACCAATAAATAAATAAATGAAAGTTTCTTGATTTTGCAAATTCTCAGATACTACTTCTTTACTTGGAGATTGTTGTGGTTTTCTAACATTTTGGTTCATTCAGAAACTCTAATAATCATAGAAGTTTGTCAGTAGAAGAGGATCCCATTGGCCCATCTAGTCTGCCCTTGTTCCCTCCCTCTAAGTAGCTTTGAAGCTACCACACTACATCACACTTACGTGTCCTCCCCCCAACCACATTGATCTTTGACACCCTTTTCCTATCAGGGTATCCATCCCTCTCTCTGTTTAAATCCATGTATTTATCCCATGCACTTTGAATCCCCCCTCTATTAATGCCCCAACCACCCCCTCTGGTAGCCCATTCCAGGGACCCACCACCCTCTCAGTGAAGTAGTGTACTCTCTTATTACCTCAGAACTGACCACCCTCCAATTTCAAGCTGTGGCCCCTAGTTCTTGGATTGTACTTCCTCTTCCAGATACTCCCTTCTCTCACCTTGTTAATTCCCTTCAGGTATTTAAAGTTTTAATCATATCCCCCCCACTCTCTCCTGGTTTCCAGTGGATATAGGTCAAGCTCCTCCATCCCTTCCTCATATGTCTTCCGATGCATACCATGCACCATTTTGGTCTCCCTCCTCTGTACTTTCTCCACCCTATCAATATCCCTCTGTAGGTGCGGTCTCCAGTACTGTATCCCATATTCTAGGTGTGGATGGCACATTGACCTGTATTTGGGCACTATCACCTCCCTTCTCCTGCTTGTGATACCTGCCCTATGCATGTCAGCATACCGCTTGCCTATCCAACCACTTTGTTGCACTAGTTGACCATCTTAAGGTTGTCCAAAATAATAATCCCCAGGTCCCTCTCCTGCTCCATAACCACAACATCCTCTCCTCCTAGTGTGTATTTGGCCCGTGGGTTCTTATGCCCTATGTGCATTATTCTACACTTTTGGCATTAAATCTCAGTTGCCACCTCTTCGACCATTCCTCCAGCTTTAACAAGTCCTCACTCATGCTCTCCACCCCCCCCCCCCGTATATCCACTCTATTGCAGATCTTTGTATAGTCGGCAAACAGACACAATTTACCATTCAGACCCTCCGCAATATCTCCAATGTAAATGTTGAAAGTACTGGCCCTAGAACAGTCCCCTAGGGTACCCTACTTGTCACTCTTTCCTCCCTGGAATGAAACCCATTTACAACCACCCTTTGACTCCTGTCACCAAGCCAGTTTTTCCACCCAGTTTGTTATTTTTTCCCCTACCCCTAGACTTCCCATCTTTCTCACCAGCCTCCTGTGAGGGATGATATCAAAGGCCTTACTGAAGTCAAGATACGCCATGTCCACCGCCCTTCCCTGATCACATACCTTTGTCACCCAGTCAAAGAATTAGATGAGATTCATCTGGCATGACCTTCCCTCAATGAACCCGTGCTGCCTGTCATCCTGCAGTCCATTTTTACAACATATTCCACTATCCTTTCCTTTAGGAGTGCCTACATAATCTTTCCTACCACTGATGTAAGACTGACTGGGCGATAGTTACCCGGCTCTTCCTTTTCTCCGCTCTTGTGTATTGGCACTACATTCGCCTTCCTCCAGTCTCCTGGTACCCTCTCTGTGTCTAAAGATAGGTTGAACAGCTTCATTAAAGGTTCTGCCAGCTCTTCCTTAAGCTCTCGGAGCACCCTGGGATGCAGGGCATCTGGACCCATTGCCTTATCCACCTTTAACTTCCCAACTTCCTCCAATACCATGCTTTCCTTGAATGGTTTATTGTCCACCTTCCTACCCTCCTTGCCACTCACCTTCAGTTCTGGTCCATGTCCCTCCCTTTCAACCATAAACACTGAGCAGAAATATCTGTTTAGCAAGTCTGCTTTTTCTGAGTCCCTCTCTTCGAGATCTCCCCCCCCCTTCTTTAAGTCTCATTATACCCTGCTTGTTTTTCCTTCTCTCACTGATGTATCTGAAGAACTTTTTGTCTCCCCTTTTGGCTTCTTTTGCTATCTTCTCCTCAATATATGCCTTCACCCTCCTGATTAACTGCCCTGCCACCCTTAGTTTATCCCCACATACCTCCTTTTCACTTTTTCTTGTGTTCTTTTATATGTTTTAAAAGCCACCGGCATGGTGGCGTTGAGTACTGGATGCCTTACCTCGCCACGGTGACCTGGGTTTGGGAGCGAGCCTGGGTCATCGGTCTTCGGGGTCAGCTGGGAGGGAGGTGGATTGAGCATTCTGGGACTGCTCTCCTCCTCCCGGGAGGCATGACCTACCCGTGCATGTGCTGGCTCCTAGTGGCAGCTAGGAGGTGGGCGAGTCATGGAGCAAGAATGGGTCCACAGCGTAGACATCCGAAGCACTGGAAGTGTGGGAGCGCTGTGACTGCCTCAGACATTGGCAACATTGCATGCAAGTGCTGAACTGGACTAAAGGGAGGAAAAACCAGCCCCAATACTCCAGTGCGAGTGATGGTCTAGCCCCGCAGCACTGCACCAAGCGTCCCTATGTAGCTCCCTCTGGTACAGACTCCCTGGGTGGTCTTTCCTGCTGTAGGGGAATGCGATGCGGCCAGGAGGGCGAAGGGGTGGCAGCTCGGACATGGCAGTCGGTGCAGAGGCTGCTGGGGTTGGACTGGATGCAGGAGGGAACCGTAGGACCACCCCCCCAACTGAGGAGATAAGGCAATAAAGATAACCAACAAAAAAAAAGTCTTGAAAGCCCATTTTTTTCTCCTCTATTGCCCTTGCCACCTCTCTAGAATACCAAAGCGGCCCCCTTCCCCATTTTCTCTTTCTTAACTTCCTAATACACTTTTCAGCAGCCTTCACAAGTCCTCCCTTTATTGTCCCCCACAATTCTTCCACATCTCCTACCTTTTTTACTATCTTCCATCTCAACCCTAAAAATATCTCTCATTTTTTTTTAAATCCGCCCTCTGGAAGTCCAGTATCCTGATGGTGGTTCTACTTCCTTCCTTCCCCGTTCTGATCTTAAACCTAACTGCTCTGTGGTCACTTGTCCCCAGATTGTCCCCCATTTGATACCTCGGCCACACTGTCCCCATTTGTCAGTATTAAGTTTAGTGTGGCCTTACCTCTAGTAGGTTCCCTAACCAGCTGCTGTACTATTGCTACCTGCAGGGATTCCAGTATCTCCCTACTCCTAGCTGATGGAATCTTCCAACTCACATCGGGAGATTAAAATCCCCTAACAGCAGGAGTTCTCCCTTTCTTGACATCCTTTGTATCTCATGCAATAACTCTGTCCACTTCCTCTCCCTGATTTGGTGGCCTGTATACCACTGCCAGGCGTATTGCCTCTCCAGTCCTTTTTTTTTTTTTTTTTTTTTTAGCAATGTGACACAGAGGACCTCAGCTGATCCTAGACTTAGATCACCTTTATCCCATCCTTAACATATAGAGCCTAGAATCTAAAATCTAAATCTAGAAGTTTCAGTCCAATAATCTCCTTAATAAATTGCGCTGCCTTACTTGTGTTGTCAAAAGTAATTTGCTTCCCATTGAAAAAAACATTTAATATGTTAGGCATTAAATGCTGAAGTTTCACCTTGTGCTCCCACAATAAGGATTTTAAGGGACTAAATGCTTTTCTTTTTTGAAAATATTAGGTCCAATATCTGGAAATACAAGGATGTGTTTCTCATTCAACTGTAAACCATGTTTTTTCCATACATAAACACCCCTTCCCTGTCTTGGTATCTGAGAAAAGAGACATATGTTATTCCAGGTCTAGGATATCGTTGTTTAATATTAGGAAGCCTTCCCGGAGTTCTCTTTACTCTTTCAGGTTCTATAGGATTCTGTTCTGGGTTTCTGTATAAACATTTTTGCAGACAGTTTGTCATAAATGAGATAGGCTTAGTTCCTTCTATTCCCTCTGGGATGTTAAGAACATTTAGGTTGTTCCCCTTGGCTCTCCAGTCCAGGAGTTTAATTTTCTCCTTCAATTCTTTTAGACTCCCTAGTGCTCCATGCCAATTTTTCTTTCCATTTGAGGGAGATGGACTTCAATTTCAGCAACTTTGTTCTCAACTTCATTAACTCTTTGGTGAATACCTTTAATTTCTTCTTTTGCAGGGGCTACCTCATTGGCTACATGTTCAGTGCAGGTACAAACATCTTTAACATTATACCCATTAGCGCCATATGGTGTCAAAACCATCCATTGCTTAACCTGACCCAAAATGGCCGCATCAAATAGAATGAGTTAAAGCCTTTTTTGATTTCATTCAATATAGCATTTAAATCATGATTTGATATCCGAGTTTGATCTACTGTATTTGCTGATGAGAGAGTTACTGTTTTTTGAGGTCTAGAAGATGTATTCGGAATTCCATTAGCAACATTCACATCTTGAATTCCATTTCCTGATTGATATTCACTTTGTTGAAAACAATATAGAGAATATTGGATGGGCAATTATGCATAACCAGTGTGTTCTGCCACAGAGGAGTTTCGATTCCCTCTGACCTCGATAGTGAAGCTCGAGAGGTCCGTGGGAATCAGAACCCCCAAGGTGGCAGAATACATTGGTTATGCATAAAGTTGCTCATCCTGTATTTTTTGTAGTGTACAGTATGTGAACTGTGTGCATTGGGTTTATAGTGTATGGTGGAACGTTGTTCCTACTAGAAATTCCACCATACTGAAATGCTGTTCAGTCACAGAGAAAACAATGAATGGAATGCTGTTATGACCGTACGTGCAGAACAGCATTCCATTCATGTAGACTGTGAAGCTTAAGCTCAGTCTATGAAGCATAAATGGAAAACCACCATGTGCTAATTCTTTCTCTAAACACACCGAAAATGGCCGTGTTAGTTTGTCGGACAACGGATCAGTTAATTTTTAAGTTGGATCAACCAGATTGTATGTTTAAAATAAGTTAACTTACATATTTCGGCAAAACAAGTTTGTTTTTTCTCGCTAAGCGAGATGTCCTGTTGCCATGTAATTTTTTTACCAAATCCTGCCCACACAAGAACTGCAGCCAATGGGAGTGTGCGCTGCTAATGTAGGGAGGCCAAGTCCCTAGCAACCACACAACTCGCCAGTATGAAGCCAAACACAGTATTTTTTTTTACACTAACAGAACAAATTTTTAAAGCCGAAAAACTACCGTTATAATAAATTAAGAGGCACCATACACTATAAAAAATTCAGGATGGTTAACCCAATGCAGAACCGTGTGTTCTGCCACCTCGGGGTCTGATTCCCAAGGACCTCTAGAGCTTCACTCTCGAGGTCACAAGGAATCAGACCCCTCTGTAGCAGAACCCACTGGTTCTGCATGGTTACCCATCCTGTATTCTCTATTTTTTCTCCTTCAGAATGAAACTGGCTTGAGCAGTCTCTAGAGGTTCTACAATGCTGTTCTACCAGAGAAGGGTAAATTCACATTTCATGACCTTTGAACTGTGGAACAACAGCATTTTGAAAAAAAAAAAAATGGATTTCTATATAGAACAATGTTCTACTAAACACTATAATTAGGTGGCATATTTTTACTCACAGACTCGAGTTCCCTCTGAACTTGTATTTTTGTTAAGGGGAAAATTAAAGTCGTTTGGAATTTTTAATATTATTGGCTATATCTCAGTTCCTTTTTCCACTTCTGGAATTGTATTAAGATTTAGCTACCTCTTGTTGTGTGATAGATGGGTTAGCAATTTTTTTTTTTCACTTTTATAGTGTCTCCTTGATTTGTTCTGGATTTATTTCAAAATTGGCCTCAGTAATTAGAGTACTTTGATACAAACTAGTACTAGGAAAGAAGGTAAATTCATACTCGCTTAAGGTCTCTCCTGTATTAGTTCTCATCCCAGTGGGCTTGTTTGATTCATATATACCTCCTTGTTGTTTTCCAGGAAAATTTTTTGTTACTTGATTTTTTACACTGTTTTTACCTGATTCTGGTACAGTTTCTTGAACAGCTGCTTCAGTTTTGTTACAATTTCTGGTATTTGTTCTAGGAAAAAAATTATTTTAATTTCCTTGACTGCCTTCAATTTGGTAGGCATTTCTTCTTCTTCTCTGGGTTGTTAAGCAAATGTAAACTGCTTTGAGTGCTTGTCCCCCTAGCAGTCCCTTTTCCTGCTTCTGAAATTAAAACCTGAACTTTGTCACAGTGCGCTCCTGTGCTCAGCAGGAGCAGTGCACCGGGGGAAAAAAGTCTTTCCTCCCACCCTCTCCGTTCCCTACTCCCGTTAAATGCCCAGAAGTCCCTCCCACTAGCACCAAAGGACCCTCTATGATTGGGTGAACTTTCTGAAAATTCACTAGGGGCCAGCCCCACAGACTATACAATTTTATCCCAGCGTACTTTTTGCTCCACGTTTTTCCCAGTGACTGCACGTTACAAACTGACTGAACTAATTACAGAAGTGACTCTTTACTGCTGATTAGCCTAGCAACCTGATACTCCCATGCTGCTAAGATCTGTTCTAACTACCTATACAGTCCTAAAACAAAGAGGCCTGTCAACTATTATTTTTCTCCTTCTAGGTGGGTTGTACTGCTATATGCCAGCTCAGGGATGCTGCCTGAACTACTGTTAGAAGTGACCCCCCCCTCTAATAATAGGCGGGGTAATTATATTTCTCCTGTTGGGCCTGCCCCTCAGTGCTCCTGCCTAAACTACTGACAGAAGGGATCCCCTCCTCTAACATAGGTGGGGTAACTGTATCTCTCCTGTTGGACCAGCTCCTCAGTGCTACTGCCTGAACTACTGATAGAAGGGCCCCCCTCCTCTGAAATAGGTGGGGTATTTGTATTTCTCCTGTTGGGCCCGCCTCTCAGTGCTACTGCCTGAACCTACTGAGAGAAGGGCCCCCCTCCTCTAAAATAGGCGGGGTAATTGTATTTCTCCTGTTGGGTCTGACCCCCCAGGGCTACTAACTTTCTTTTGCATAAGTAAATATAGACTGCAATAACTGTTGGAGACAGGGGTGGCTCAAGCAGAAGGCCAGTAAATCAGTCCAAAGTACGTTTACAATTATTCTTGTATAGTGCACATTGCTAGCAGAATTTACCGTACGCTGAGAAAGTAATTGTATTCTCTACGGCCTGAGCACACTCCACTCCTGAATAACCCAGTGTTACAACCTCTGCTACCCTAAACTGGACCAGGTGAGTGCCCCATCCGAGAGACAGCAGAGGTTATCTAGGAAAAACACATATGGTTCCACTGCTCTCCAAACATGTTGCCCGAGAGGTGGGCCACAGCCAGCTACCCACCCTGTCCCGGACTAGGTAGAGTAAAAAAGCCCTGTACCCTGCTCCCCAACAGAGGAGTGCTCCTGGCAACGCTCTACATACTGTCCCTCCTGTGGGTGGACATGATTTTATGCCGAGGAGACCCTGACATCAGGGGACCTCAGGACTACAACACCCCTCCTATGGACCTACACCTCACCAAGTCCCACCCTAGCATGCAAACCCTACTGATAGCCCATGAGCTAGTAAGAAGGGGCGTATGCTATGAGACACTCCACTTTACAAGCAGGAGACTCAGAAGTAACCTAATCTCATCCGCCAACCCAAAGTTACTAGGCCTGCTGGCAGCACTGCTTCTCCTTGCAGGCGACATCCAGCCTAACCTGGGCCCTCCTATGGACAATATCTTAATAACTTCCCCACAGGACCCACACTGGGTGTCCTCCAAGGGTCTGAAGATTGCACACATGAATGTCTGCAGCCTCAGACCAAAAACGCGAGAGGTACAAGCCTGGCTTGACCTCTACAAGCCAGATATTCTTGCCATATCAGAGACCTGGCTCAAGGCCCACATCCTTGCTCATGAGATCATGGCCCAAGGATACAACTCCTTCCGCAAGGACAGGGGGAGCAAAAGAGGGGGTGGTGTGATAATCTATGCGAAGGACTGCCTAACGGTGTCAAACTTAACCCTGAAACAGGACTCCTCCCCAGAAAGTGAATCTATATTTATATGGGTTACCCTCGGCCAATCCAAACTCCTCATTATAGGCTGTGTCTACAACCCCCCAAAAACGGCCCTCCAATCCCTTGAGGCTATCACCAGAACACAGCCAAGAATGTCTCAACGGAGCTCCTCATTCTGGGGGACTTCAACTTAAATTGGGCCCATGATCCCACCAAAGTCCTCATGTTCCTGACACAAGAGGCAAATCTGGTACAGGTTGTCTCAGAACCCACCAGAGTGAACTATAAGACGGGGAACCACACCATCCTGGACTGGGCTCTGGTGACAAACTCCGCCAACATCCAGAAAGCTGGACTAATGGCCGATGCCCTGAGTGACCACTCCCCAATATTCTGCATCTGGAGGAACAGGGCGCCCAAGGTCCAGCCCAGAATACTAACCGACCGTGACTACTCAAACTTCACTGCAGCAAAATACAATGACTACCTCAGCAACCTTGACTGGAGCCCCATCAGACTCCTCCCCTCCTTGGATGAGGCACTAGAATACTTCCACAACTCACTGACCAAGGCAGCCAACCTCTTTGCCCCATTAAAAAAGCTCAGAGCAAAAGGCAGCTGCTACAAGTGGATATCTCTAGCCCTAAAAGCCCTGATGATCAGCCGAGACAAGGCCTGGAAGAGATTTAAGAACTCCTCTCTCACGGCCGACCTTGTGGCATACAAAGTCCTGCGAAACAAATGCAAGAGCGCTACTAAACTGGCTAAAAGGGAGTATGTCACCAGTCTTCAAAAAAACAGCTTAAGTAGCCCGAAACTATTTTGGTCCCATATCAATGTGCTGATTAGAGGAACCACTAAGGCTGAACCAGGCCCCATGGAGGTCAACGGTAAGCAACTGAGCGATTACTCACAAATTGCCACTGCTCTCAATCTGCACTTCACCAACCTCGATGCATACAAGGCCGGACTACCCCCTCCCACCCCGGCACCAAACAAGGCTGAGATCACAAACCTACACTGACCACTATTTCACCTAAGGCTGGTCAGCACTAAAGAGGTACAGACTCTCCTGAAGGCCCTGAAAACCAAGGGCCCAGGAGGACCTGATGGAATAAATCCCAGGCTACTCAAGGATGGAGCCCAATCCCTCTCCAGACCCTTGACCTGGCTCATAAACAGATACCTACTGGAAGGAACCGTTCCACACCAGTGGAAACAGGCAAACGTGGTTCCCATCCACAAGGGCGACTCCAGGGAGCACACGTGCAACTACAGGCCAATCTCCCTGCTCTGCTTGCTTGCTAAACTGCAGGAAAGGCTCATATACAGCCAACTCCAAGACTACCTGGAGTATCACCAACTACTAGCCCCCTCTTAGTACGGATTTCGAACTAACCATGGGACAGACACTGCCCTCACGACAGACGTACTCAGAGCCATGGACAAGGGAACCCCCTCTGGAGCAGTATTTGTTGACCTTTCCAAGGCCTTTGACCTTGTCGACCACAACCTCCTGCTAGTCAAGCTGAACAATATAGGCCTAGACACATTGGCTCTCAAGTGGTTCGAGAGCTATTTATCTGGCCACACCCAGGGAGTCATCTGGAAGGGAGCGCTATCAGACTCGCTACCCCTAAAAGAGGGAGTACCTCAGGGCTCAATCCTTGGTCCCCTACTATTCTCTCTGTTCACGAATGACATAAACCTCCACTGCGGGGGAAGCTTAGTCGTACAATACGCGGATGACACAGTCATTTACCATTCCTCCGACAACCTGAAGGATCTGGGCCCCTTACTCCAAGAAGACCTAATGTCACTGGAGGACTGGCTAAAAATGAACAGAATGGTCCTGAATGCAAGCAAAACAGAAGCCATGTTGTTCGGGCCCAGATCCCTAGGGCAAGACAGGACCAACTCCCTACAGCTTAACTCACTTGCAGGGACTAGCATTGAAGTGGTGGCCTCCCTAAAATACTTAGGGCTCACACTTGACCAAGGTCTCACCTACAAGAACCATATGGAACAGGTGACCAAGACCATCCATGGGAAACTAGGCATCCTGTATCAGATTAAGGACCAGATTATACCAGAAGCTAGGATCGCCATTGCTCCAGCGTCCTGCTCCCCACACTGACCTACGCTGCCCCGGTAATACAGAGTATGGCCAAGCAGGAGGTCCACCGGCTGCAGATCCTATACAACAAAGTAGCACGGTTCACTACCCAGGATCACTCCAGAAGCCACCACTGTGATACCTTAGCCAAACTACAGTGGCCTTCTTTTGAAGCACGCCTCCAATACCCCCTCCTTTGACTAGCATTTAAACTACTCAGCCTGGTGGCTCCGCCAAGCCTCACAGCTACCACTGCCTCCAAGCACAACCCTCGGACCCTGAGGACCTCAGGGCGGACTCTGCTAGAAACCCCCAGGGTCAGGACCTCCGCGGGTGGCAAGTCATTCTCCTTCACAGCCCTCTATCTGTGGAACAAACTTCCACCAATGGTACAGGAAGCCGCCTCTCTCATGAACTTCCATACCAGGCTCAAGACACACCTGCTTGAGACCAGTACTTGCAAATGTCAGGTCACCTGACATTCGCCCCCCACCACCAACTTATGCTAACCACCTTACTCGTACAACCAGGCACAGAACTGTCCCTTATCTGGGTAACCCACCAATGCTCAAGGGTCATGCCATACAATTATAGATGGAATATCATTATTGCTCTGCATCTATGACAAAAACTGTATGTATGTACTCTGTAACCTTCTCACTGCCTGCATTGTTCCATGTAATGTCTCTCCGGGGTCACCCCTGAAAAAGGGACCTTCGGAGCTCAGTGGGCCTACCCGGTCATCAAAATTTAATAAATAAATAAAAAAATTAATAAATATTTTAACAATCTCTCAGTGGATTTTCTGGGATCAAATAAATATAGTCAGTATCTTCAGGATTTTAGGATTTAATGTACTGAGTTTTCCTAACACCCTTCAAGGCTTAATAATAAGAACTACTTTTAACCAGCAGGAATATTTATCACAGCAGCTATAGACCATAAAAGCCTTAAGTTTAATTAAAAGGAAGCAGTTGGATGGTATGCTGCAGATTATGAAAGACTTACTTGGTTTCTTTTTTGTTGCATATAAGTCCACACAGAAAGAGCGGAGCTGCAATAAAATGTAAAGTGTTACCACTTCAATGCTCCATTTCTTGCACACATTCCTCAGATATCAGAACCAAAAAAGAAGGTACAGCCACGCTCGGGGAGCTGCAGTTTAAGCTTGTTCTTTTTTTTCCATCACACAGCTTCTATTCCCCTTAATTTTCTGTTTGTGCAAAGTGCATCTTTTAAATATTGGGGGGTAGACCAAAAATAGAAAACTGTGACACCTGCAGTTCTCTCGACTGCCACCTCAGTCAGTCAATGCCTTTACCCATAGAGTTTTCACATGTTCATGTGGGTTGCTCAGCATCCCGTTTTACATACCACGGTTTTTGCTGCCAACAGCAGGGGGATTAAAAATAATAAACAAAGTTCTTAGACCTGGCAACTTAACTCTCAAGCAGGCTGACAACATCTCTGCACTATTGGGCTGTTCATCATGCTGGCATCTCACAGCACTATCTTAGACTTGCCTGGTGGACTAACACCATTGTAACACATCAACAGTATGAATCTAGCATGCAGATTAATTGTGTCCTGAGACACCAAGGACCCCTGAGGAGCAGAGTCAGTAGGGTGGAATAGCTTCAAAGGCGAGAGACAACCATCTGACTACCACCTCCAGAACTGACCTGTCCATAGTAACGAAGGACCAATGTGGTCAGAAGTGGCGTAGCTGATCCCTCACAGGGAGATGGGTCAGGGACTGGACAGGTGGGAAGATGACACCCCCAACCCATCACTGGGGAGCCTTGAAGGAGGCACTGGCAGCTGATGCCAGAGGAGCACCACTTCCCATACCCCCCCCTCCTCTGGGTCCTTGGCCAATGAACCTAGCCTTGGGACACACCAGGCTTGGTATTGCCCCTGCTGGGACTGCTGAGGCTGAAAGGATCTACACTGAAAGGTCTTCTTCTTAGGCTTCTGAGCCTCAGAGTCCTTTTGGGACAAAGACACAGAATCCAGGGTGGTGCTGAACTTCTTTATCCTAGTGTGATGTTCTTCCACCCCCGGGCCAAAGAGGTCAGTGCCCAGAAAGGGAACATCACCCAGCTTGTGTCGAGTGTCCGCCATAAAGCCGCAGCCAGGCCCTGTGATGCATCGCAATGGCTGCTGCCGTGGCACAAGCCCAGGAGTTGTCCATGTTCAAGGCCATCTGGAGCTGGTGTTTATGCAGCGCTCGACTCTGGTCCTTGACCAGCTTCACCAGCAACTACCTGTTGGAAGGGAGGCGAAGGAGGATTTCATCCAGCTCTCCCAACAGGGATTGACCAAAGCTGGCCTGATGCAGACACAGAGAGGAGGGAGCATAGACCTTTTTGGCCAATCGGCCAAGCTTCTTCGACTCCTTGTCAGGGGGCTGTCCACATCCCACTGGCCTCTGACTTTTCAGAAGGCCAAGTCTGAAGCCAGCCCCTCGGCTGAGGGGTGGTCCAAGAACCCTGTGAGGAACCCTGTAGAGACTGTGTACTTGTGGACCATACAGGTGTAAGGTGCCGGGCAGGATGCTTTATGCTGCCAGAACTCCAGGGTTGGTCCAAGATGGCCTCAACCATACGGAAGGCAACCCCAGCACCGAGGAGGGGCCCACTGTTGCAGCCACCGCCATTTTTTCTGGGTCTGCAAGCTGAGCAACTGACCCCACTAGAGCAAAGGCCTGCTTGCGACCCTTAGGTCGGATGTTCACATCCCATTCAGCCAGCCAATCGAGAAAAAGCTGTGCGATCTTTCAAGGATGATGGAAGCATTGGTGGCATAGGCCACAGTCAGAAACACTGTGGTTCACCCCTAGGCAGTAGAGGCAAGACACATTCAGGTTCACGTTTAACATCTTTTTCCAACACATGACACAGAACCTGAAGCTGCGGGACAGCTTAAATTCCTCAGAGTCCATCTTCGGGTTGACAGAGGCAGAGCCGATGCAAAGGAGCAGAGTACTCAGGAACAACTTCAACAATAAATCTCTGAAGAAAATTGCCAAAATGTGCAATAGATGCCATAAATGCTGCATAGCTGAGAGGGAGGAGATCTATAAGGAGGTGACCTATCCCTTTCAGCGGAAAGAAAGATCTGAGACGTCACGGGAGGGAGAGTAGGATATACCACCTGGGTGGTGGGAGGAGATTAGCTTAAAGCTGTCTGATGAATCAGCACTTCCAGTAAAACTGCCGGTGTGTGGATAGTGAACTGTATCCACGCCCCTAGAATGGGCAGTTACTATGGGGACATGTCCTACCTGAAAATCGGCATTTACAATGGAGACGCTTCCTACCTGGAAATGGCCATTAACAATGGGGACACAACGAACCTGAAAAAGGGCATCTACAATGCAGTCACTTCCTACATCGTTTTTGCCAATTTCCTTTGTCTGAATCTTATTATTGCATAGTATGATGATATATCAGGGTATTTCCTGCTGACAATAACTTATAATAACAACAAAAAAAAATAAAATAAAATAAAAAATTATCATACAACATGATATACTGTAATAACTTATCTCAACTTTCTCACCTCCACTTCTCTGGCAGTGTTTCCCCATCTGGACGAGACCAAGATTCTGGATTCACCACCTCCCCCCAATCACATTTGTCGCTCTTTTTCCTAAAATTAGAAATGCTAAAAAATATTATGGTAATTAATATACTGTAATATTTTTTACACAAATATCACAATCTTCAAAACTTGATTTTGGGACTTCTCTATCCGCCACCAACCAGTTTGCTGGTTACACCCTTATCATATTCCCAAGCCCCGGCCTGACTTGCTGCAACCACCCCATCTCACTCCCTTGTCACCTGCTCAGCTCACCTTCTCACCCGACCTTCCCTTGCCCCACCCAGCTTGCTGGTCCCCCCTCGACCTACGACCTTATATCAGGTGCAGGGGATTCTGGGATTTGTAGTCACAGACAATGTCAGCTTGCAAGTCAGCATAATCAATCTCATACAATCTACTGTCGTGCAGTAATAAGTAAAACAAACAAAAAAAATGTTTTTTTGCACACAAAGTGAAACTTGGGACCAGCCACACACTTGAGTGTGAGTCTCTTGGGGCTGGTTGTGCCCCTTTAAAAAGCTGGTGTACTGCCTGAAATGAATACTGACTTTCAAAGGCAGTGAACTATTGCTTCTTAAATTGAAAGTATGATGTTATTTTCCCTTTTGCTAATTAAAAAATTAACTGCCCGAGATTACTAAGTGTATACAGTACAGTGTATTAACTGCCAGTATGTTAAAGAGCAGTAAAAAGAGCTACATTAGATCAAGGCACAAACCATTTAAATTAGCTGTTCTTCCTAGAGCTAATACCGTATCATGTATTTTCTTTCCTTCTATGTTCTTTTTATCCTCCTAATCTCCAGTGCTGGCCATTTTTACATGGCCACCTCCCAGCCCAGTCCCTCCCCTTCTCTACTACTTCACCTCTCCACCCTCCACAGCATGCTCCCCCTTCCATGGCAAGGCCCACACGGGTCAGCACTCCAAAGCAGGAGCACATGTTCAGTGGAGAGGCAGGCAGCAGGCTCTGACACAGCCTGCAAGTACCAGACTTCCTATTTGACAAATGGATGTGTGTGTGTGCATGCCCCTCAAGGACAGGTGTGTTAAGCATACCAGCCAGCGAGGTGTGAACCTTGCGTCCTTCTTGCTTAGGCAGGCTGCTGAATTATCACCTATGGTCACCCAGGAGGCAGTAAAGCAGTGACATCTGCCTTCATTCCCAGAGGAGAGGGTACCCCGGAATGCTTGATCCCACCCCCACAAACTTAAATTCCACAGTATGTATTTCTATCATATGACTGAAGTCCAGCACCCTCCCACACCCCTACTCAAGTGCTGGTCAAAAGGGGCCTGCAATTCATTCCAACCTGTTCTTTTCCTTTCTCCTAGTTCTTACCTTACGAGTATTTATTTACCAGATTTCAGTTGAAACATTGGTAAGCTTGGCATCACTTTCACGGTAACAGTTTATCAGCATACACTATCATAGAATTTAGATATTAACTTGCTCCTAGTGAGCTGAAGTATTGCTTACTCTAGTGCTCGATGCAACTCTTGGACTTCTCTTAAATGTATGAATCACCTGGGTTACCAATTAGGGAACATGTTTCTACATGAGGATCATGTTTCCTCCTAAATAATTTAATCAGATTACAAGATAACATGTTCTACCCCTGCTCACATATTCAATTTTAAACAGATCTGATAACAATTCTTATACTTACCAGTATCAAACTCTAAGGTCAGTGTACCTATTTATTCTCCCCTTGTATCCTTTGTAGATCCCAACACATAGCTCTTTTTCTAGTCCCCCTCTCTGGTATGTTACAGCACATCCAACTGTACTAAGGGACAGTGAGGCAGTACAGGGGATGCAGTGTAGGGCTACCACAGTGGTCATCAGTATGGGGGATTAAAGCTATGAGGAGGGGCTACAGGCCCCTAACCTGTTCACCCCGAGAGAAAAGAAGGCTAAGAGGGGACAAGAGTTCAGTGTTCAGAATGTTCAAGGGTACCAACAAGACTGAATAGTCAGAAATGTTTAATCTTCTGTCCTGCAGCAGGGGCACACCCTCAAGCTGGGGGATGTAATGCTGTAATGGTTGTATTGAGGGGTTGTGCCCAATTAATAAAGTTGTTTGACTGGGGGCCACCCAATGGCTCAGTGGAAGCATGTTGCGCTTCCATGTTGGCGACCGGGCTTTGGTAGTGAGCCTAGGGTTACCAGAACTAGGCAGCCAGGCAGAGGAGTGCTCCCGAAGGGACCATAAGTCACCCAGGAAGGGAGACAGCAACACATGGCGAGCCAGAAAACTACCTACCTCCGTTGTGTGGGGTGGCATCAGCCCAGTGGGCGCTGCTGTGTCGAGAATGCCAAAGACTGGGCCCAACGTCATGGCCTGGAGGGAGGGTAAGAGGGAGAAACAACAGCAAAAAAAAAAAAAAAATATGTGCATGGTCTATCATAAATGATGGCCCCCTCAATCCTCGGGTCTCGCTCCAAGTAGATCCCCGCTGGACATGACAGCAGGGGGAGTGGCAGTCAGGGCTTGGGGTTGGCCAGGGACCCGAAACAAGGACTTGGCAGCAGTCACAAGCCAAACAGTTTTATGAATGAATGAATAAATAAAGGTGTTTGAGTGCAAGATGATTTAAGGATGAACCATCAACTTCATTACTCAGTATCAGGAATAAATGTATAATAAAAACACCGCCTACTCAAATTAGTTCAAGCTTCAGACTTTTTTTTTAAAGAATCAAACAAATTGTTCTACTAACAAAGGCGATGTACTCTAATAAAAACATTACAGACATACTGTGCAATAAATAACTAGATGAAAAAATTGTCCAGCACTTGCATTTCCAGTGTTAATGGTTAATGTTTTCATTGAAACAGTTTAAATTAAGGCAAAGAACAGTTAAGTAAGAACTTACCATAACAGTATATGTAAGAGAGAATCTCTTGCAGTAGGTCACACCTTTGAAACCATAGCCGCTAGGCACTAGGACCACAGGGAAACATTTTTGCTAGCAGTCTACCAGGGGCCACCCACTGCAACGTCATCATGTTGACATCCTCCATATATAGCCGTGGGTGGCCCTGCGCCATCCTCAGTTCCCTGCCAGAGACCATCCATTAAGGACATGCTCCTGAGGGACCGAGGAGAGTTAGAGGTTCCCACCACTAGGCAAGGGAAGAACAGAAGGTATACTGTCCTGAAGAAAGAGAGACAGGAGAAGAAGAGCTCCGAGACCAAGGGGGATGGAGGGTGGGACGGCATGACCTACTGCAAGAGATGTGACCGTTCTGTGTTCTTCGAGGATATCTCTTGCAGCAGGCCACACCTTTGGAACGAGTCTCAAGCAGTACTGCACAGGAAAACAGTCTGGGTGACTGGAAGGCAGAGGCCTAGGAAAGGAGACCCTGTATCACAGCTAGGCCAAAACCTGCCCTTCTTCTAGAGGCAATGTCCAGACTGTAGTGTCTTATAAAAGTGTGGACAGTACTCCCAAGTTGCAGGCAATTAAGGCAGCCATGCCTCTGGTCTAGTGGTTCGTGACAGACCCAGGAAGTTCCTTGCTTTCCTTCTGTAACAAAACGTACTACAGTTGGCCGACCACTTGGACAAACACTGTTTAGAAACTGGAACACCCTCTTTCCCAGGGCAAAAGAAATAAATAACTTTGAGGGCTTCTTGCAGGCCTTTGTACAGTGTGTATAGTATCTAAGTGTTCTATGTGCATCTAAAGTATGAAGAAATGCTTCCCCTGGATAGGAATACTCTGAATAAAAAACAGGCAGGTGGATGGTTTGATTTAAAGTGAACTCAGACACCACCTTTGGTAAAAGTGTAGATTAGTACGCAAAGACACCCTGTCTTTGGGGAAAATCAAATAAGGCTGCTCATACATGAGCGCCTGTAGCTCAAAAATCCTTTGAGCAGAAGTAATGGCAAGTAAAAATAACCTTTCCGCGACAGAAAAGTTTAGCCAGAAGTCGAGCTGGCCTGAAGAGGAGCCGTAAAGTGCTTTTCCAAAACAAAATTCAAGTCCCAAGGTGGGACTAGATTGCGGAGGGGAGGCTTCAAATGTAGAATGCCTCTCAGAAACGTACAGGCCACATCCAGCAGGAGCACCATACTGCCATCAACGGGCACATGGAAGGCTAATATGGCGGACAGGTGCACCTTAATAGAAGAGTATTGGAGTCCTGCATCTGACAAGGACAGTAAGTACTCCAGAATCTGGTTCACTGGCCAAATGAAATGGGTCCAGGTGGTGAGAAGCAACCCACAGAGCAAAACGCTTCCACTTCATAGAGTAAGTAGCCCTGGTGGAAGGTTTCCTAGCAGCCACCAGGGCATCAGCCCAGGCCTCCAGATAAGATTTTTTGGGATCAGTACTGTACTCGTTTCGAAAGTGAGGTGAATAAAACCAAATTCAGATGAATATAAATGTCAGGACGGAGTGGAGTGAGGAGTACATTTTTAAAAACAATGTAGTTTTTTTAGATAAGAATTGATCAGGTGCCAACAATGCTTCAGATAATGTTGGCAGGTAGGAGTAATTTACTCACCAGTTTTAAAATATAGTGAGTAAAACAAATCTGGGATGCACACGAGTGCTGTAAATCTAGAAAAAACTGCTCCTTTTGAATCACCAGTTATGTTATGAAGCACTATTCTATGGAGTGTGGAGCATTTACAAATGTTGAATGAGTACTGGTACTCATTAAAAACAGTTTATGAAGAGTATTTCCTAAAATTAGGTGAGTAAAATAGGTTAGTACTCACCTTATCTGGAGCCCCACATCAGTCACCTTAGGAGATGCTCCAAATCTGGCAATGGCTATGTCTTCAGGAGCCAAACATGAAGATGGAGTGACCTGAGCCTGGATGGACCAGGGTCCCCTGCTCCTGTGACAGCAGGCCATTGCACAAGGGCAGGGGCACTGGAGATTCCACTGCTAACTGTTGCAGGAAAGGAAACTAGATTTGATGAGGTCAAAAGGGGACCACCAGAATTAGAGTAGCTCCCTCCATCTGGAGCTTGATTAGGACCCACTGAATATGAGGAAAGGCATAATAGAACCCTCCTTTCCAAGAGAGGAACAATACGTCTCTCCAGAAAACTCCAGGCCCCAGATCGAGTGAGCAGAAATGTGGCAGTTTTGCATTGTGTGAGGATGCAAAAAGGTCCAACTCTGGATGATCCCGCCTGTCGAACAGATCTACCACCACTGAGGTCAGCAGCTCCCATTCATGCATTCTGGACTGAGACCTACGTAGCCTGTCTGCCAGGATGTTTTGGACACCTGGAACATGGACGGTTGACAGTTCTAGACTGTGCTCTAGGGCCCAGTACCAAACTCTCATCGCTCCTCTGCAGTGAGTTCCCTCCTACTTGTTGATGTAGTGCACCACAATGATATTGTCCATCTGTACTAGCAGAGGACCCAGGGACAGGTGTCTCTGGAAGGCCTGCAGGCAATACAGGACAGCTTGCATCTCCAGGGCATTGATATGGAAAGATGCCTCCACTGTAGTCCATGTTCCCTGGGTCTGGTGAGGGCCCAGATGTGTTCCCCAGCCCATCCCCGAGGCATTCGTAGTGAGGATCTGATGAGAGGAAGGGATGAGAAAAGGAGCTCCCTTCAGCAAATTGCTGGCTTCCATCCACCACCGAAGTACCTTCTTTACAGGCGATGTTCCTAGAACCTTCTGTTCTAGATCATCAGTGCACTGATCCCACTAGACCCTCGACATCCTTTGAGGGATTTGCATATGCTGCCTCACTAGAGGGATCATGACAATGGCTGCTGCCATCAGGCCCAGCAATTGCAGGAATGTCCTGGCTGTGACACGCCTACTGTTGTAAAGCTCCTGCGCCCGTGCTAGCAGGTGTTCCACCCTGCACTGGGGTAGAAAAGCTGAACCCTGGGCAGTATCCAGTATAGTGCCTATGCACTGGAGACACTGACATGGAGTCAAAACTGACTTGGACAGGCTGACTGTGATCCCCCCGTGCACTGAACAGTTGCCTAGTACGCTCTAGTGTCAGAGACAGTTGCTCCTGGGACTAGGCCTTCAGCAGCCATTCGTCCAGATAGGGGAATACGTACAGTCCCTCCCTCCTGAGGGCTGCTGCCACTACTGCTACGCATTTGGTAAAGACCTGTGGCGCAGATAACAAGCCAAAGAGCGATACCCAGAACTGGTAGTGAGCCCCCAGAAACAGGAACCTAAGGTACTTCCTGTGGGGAAGGCACACCTTGGTATGCAGGTAGGAACCCTGCAGGTCTAGGGTGCATATCCAGCCTCCCTTCTGTAGCAGAGGCAACAACCTTGCAGAGTTACGATTCCAAACTTTTTGTACTGGATGTAGAAGTTCAGGTTTCTTAAGCCCAGGATGGGTCTCAAGTCCCATGTGCAGTGGTCCAGAAAATTTTTAGGTCTCAGAAGTATTTACCACTACCTTGTTACACCTTGTAGTATTTTCATCCAAATCGTAGTACTGTCATCCACCGACCCATTTCGTACCCTCCACAGCTAAACCAAGCCTCAAATCCCATTGGACGCCTGCAGTCACTGACTGTCTAATACTGCTGTGGAGTCATACTATAACCTTATTTTTAACACTGTCATGTTGCAACAGTCCTTCTAACCAGTCAGTGAGCAACTCCTGTCCCCACCCCTACAGGTTCCTGTGCAGTACCACGGCTGCTAGCATCTCATGGTACTGCCAACTTTGTACACGTGTATCATATATTGTAAATTTGCAGGGTGGGAAAAAACTTCCTAAAATCAGAAAGTGGGATTATTTCAGTCAAAAATGGCAGTAAAATACTCCTTTACTCCCCTTATTTGTTCCCCTGCCCCTGTGGACTTGGAGATGAGAAAGAAGTGGGAGTAGAATCCCTTGTTCCTTGGGAACTGGTTCTATGGCTTTTTTGCAGCAGAGTAAGGACCTCCTCCAGCAACACTGGTATGTGGCTGTGAGGGTAGCTGGCAGGATTTGGAGGAAGGTCTGGAGGCAGCTCCAGAAATTCTAGAGTATGCTCTTGTATGAATTGCAGAACCCCGGCATCTGTGGTAATCTCTCTCCACCTGTCCAAGTGGAGGGAGAAGCGACCCTCTACCATGACCTGCTGGAGTACTAGATGGAGGGGTCCGAGCAAAGAGTTAGGCCAAAGCAGAACCTGGGGCCAGGACTGCTCCTCCACCTCTTGGTGTTTTCCCATGGTGGAGGTAGGGTTAAAGCAAGGTTGTCCCTCCTTTACACTTGCCCGGCTGTCTGGTCCCAGACCTGGGTCTATGGGAGGCACACCAAAAGGGCACACACTGTCCACTTTTCGAGTGGGTGTGGCAGAGGGAGTGGATGGACTGCAGAGTCCTCCTAGAGGCTTGCAGGTCATTAAGGATATCCTAGACGTCCACCCCGAAGAGCTTGTTACCTCTGAAGGGGGCTTTCAGAATGGATTGCTGGATTTCAGAAGCAAAACCAGATACTCTGAGCCAGGAATGCCTCCTTAGGCAGATTCCCACCACAGGTGCTTTACCAGAGGCATTTGTAACATCACAGGCAGCTCTCAAGAGATGCTTATCCACATCTCCCATGGGACTGAAGGGCTTTAAGAAGCTCCTGTCTCTGAGAAGATTCTGGGAGGGCCTAAGCTGCAGCTTTGGCCTTTTTCCAGAGTGTGTTCTGAAATGTGACCACGTGGGCTAGAATAATTAGTAATCTGTATGCTCAATGTGGAAGAGGCAAAGACCCTCTTGCCAATAACATCCAGCTTTCTAGACTACTTGTCCGGAGGGGGGGGCGCTAAGGTGCTGAGGCCTCTTAGACCTATCACGGTCGCATTTATCGCCACGGAGTTGGCCCCTGGGGGCTCTGCAAAGTGAAGTCTCCCAGACGGGGGCCTGATACAATTTGTTCACCTTTCAGGGCATAGCACGGATCATCTCTGAGACCTGGCTAAAGCCTCACAACTTGGGACACCGAAATCTCCATTCCTAGCTTCACTATCATTCATCATGACTGTCCTGGTAACAAAAAAGGTGGAGGTGTAGCCATGTATATCTCCTCCTTGCTCCAGTTTACCCCGGTCCCACTCTCATTGCCCACACAGTCCATCGATGCCTTGTTGATAAAACTCTCCTTCCCCCACTCCATCCCCATATCTACAGTAGGATCGTACTGCCCCTGATACACCCGCGCCCTCCATCCTGGATCACCTGAACTCCCTAAAGGAACACACAGCAGGTGGGGAACGCCATATCCGTGGGCATTTTAACTGGAACTAGCTCTCCAATACTTACACCAAGTTTCGTAACCAGGTAACCACACTAAGTTTGCAACAACAGATTACTGAGCCCACTCACTTGAACCACAAATCTCAAAATCACTCCCTCCTGGACTGGTCCCTTACCTCTCACCCACATCGAATTATTGCCACAGCCCTCTTACTGGACTCCTTAAGTGATCACCATGTGATCTACTCGGTAAGGAAAATATTTAAGCCTAAGGCTCCACCCTCTAAAATCCTCCTGACCAGGTCCTACAAATCCCTTGACCTTACCTCTCTGCTAAATGACCTGGCAAACACAGACTGGTCCTTCATCCCCTAGGGCCCCTCTATCGACTCCGGCCTTGAGTATTTCAAATCCAGGTTCATAGCTTTCTGGGACAACGACGCCCCGCTAAGGAGGACTCGGATGAGGGGTGCTCACCTGTCCGGGATCTCCATGGATATTCTGGCCCACCTCAGAGCCAGGGACAAGGCTTGGAAGACCCACAAAATTACAGGCACTCCTGAGGCCCACCTAAAGTATCGTACACTACGAAATACTTGCACAAGACTAATCTGCCAGGCAAAGGCTAATTATTTTCAAAGCCTCCTTCCACATTAACCTAAACCACCCTAAGTTTTGGAAGGTAGTGAAACGTCCGTCCCCCCCAGCTCCCCACCCCAGCTGCTGGAGGCTCTACTGTCACAGAACCCCTTGCAGTGGCTTCTGAATTTAACTCCTTCTTCACAAACTGTACCTCATCTCATCTATCCACTCTCCCACCAGCCCCTCAATCCACCACTGCCGGGATGGCCCGTGCTCAAGCCTCCCCCCCCCCAATCACCCCTTTCTTCTTTTGTCAGGTTAACTCGTCTGAGGTACTCACGGCCCTGCTCACCCTAAATCCTACCAAGGGTAAATGCCCCTTGGGTGTGGACTCAAGAATGCTCTACCTGTCAGCACCTACCATCGCCTCCTCCGGCCTCACTTTTCAACCTCTCTTTCGCTCTCACTTCTATACCTTCTGACTGGAAGCACGCCACAGTCGTCCCCCTTCCCAAAGGTGGTGACCCCATCTCTCCTGGCAACTATCGCCCTATTTCCCTCCTCCCCATACTATCAAAACTTCAGGAGCACCTAGCCCTCTCTCAACTCTCCTCCTTCTTTTCACCTTACCAGTCTGATTTTAGGAAGTCCCACTCCACCGCCACATCCCTGCTAAGGCTCAAGGACTCCATCCTTACAGCTATGGACAATGGCCATGTCACCTCAGCCATTTTTGTTGACCTGGCAAAGGTGTTTGACACCGTCTCCCACACACTCCTCCTGTCCAAGTTAGCTTTTGCTGGGCTCTCCAATGAGGCCACCAGTTGGTTTCACTCCTACCTGGTAGGCAGGTCCCAATCTGTCAGAATTGGTAATGCCACCTTTGCCTCTCTCCCGGTCACTACCGGCGTACCACAAGGCTCTGTCCTCGGTCTGATCCTGTTCTCCATCTTCCTCAATGACCTGCCCTCGGCCTGCTCACACACATCCATACACATGTAAATGGATGACACGATTCTGTATACTTCTGCCTCCACCATCACTGACGTGGCGAACAGACTCCAGCAGGACTTCAACAAAGTCTGGCTCTGGTTTCGCTCAAATTGGCTCTTCCTCAATACCAAAAAAAACCTGTCTCCATGACCTTCGGCACAAGACAGAGACTTTCTTGACTCCCCTTCAACTCCACCTTCCACACCCTGGACAGGACTATCCTGGAGGATTGTGCCTCCTTTAGAAATCTCAGGGTCTTACTAGACCAGCACCTCGACTTTTCTGTTCACATTTATGCCATCCACAAAAAGCTGCATCCTAGCCTGGGTGCCTTATACCGCAACAGTGGTTGCATCCCACTGCCATCTCGCCCTGCTATTGTGCAGAAAATGATTCTCCTAATCTTTGACTATGGAGACGTAGTCTGCAGTGCCACTCCCAAGTCCACCCTATCCAGATTGGACCCCTTCTTTCACTCGTTCTGTCGCTGCCCTTGACTCTCCTCCTTCCGTCCATCACTGTGTCCTCTACTGGACCCTCGACCTCCCATCACTTCTGAACTGGAGACAATCACATTGTGCTAGGATTACAGCCAAGTTCTGGTCCAAATCTCTAACTTCCTACGTCGCCTCAATCCTGACAACTCCATCCCTCCCTCCCTGGCTACACACTGAGGAGCAGCGACTCCAGTTCCTTGGCCTTTCCACACATGTCCACAGCCATAGGGCAGGTAGCCTTTAGATACCGTATGCCTAAACTGTGGAACTCCCTTCCCGAGTACACTCAGCAAGCCTACTCCTCACAGCACCTCAACACACTCCTCCAAGCTCACTTCTCCTCCACCTGTTTGTGTGCCTAAAGCAGGACTTGTCACTAGGACTTAGCCTCTCCTTAAGTGGATAGAACAAAGTGCTGGTTTTTGATCATGCATGTCTCATTCTCTGTGCAATTACCCACCTGTCTTAACAGCTCTAACTTATCTTGTTTGTTGTATTTGTTCACTGTACTCTGTATTATTATCCCTTACTCCCTTCCCCCAGGACGCATCTGGAATCGAGCAGTAGTCTGGTCAGTATGCCTTCCTGGTAAAACTTTTAAATAAATAAATATTCAGCCGGCACCAAACAGCCATGGTGGCATCCTTGAAGGCATTCGGGAGAGGAGGAATAATTATGAGAGGAGAATCTGGCAATTCCAGATAATCAGGTTTCTGCAAGTAACATCCTGCTCCGTAGTATCAAACCCCATTACAGTCTACAGCTATTTTATCACTGAGATGAAAGAGGGGTCATCAGGAGGGCACCCTGGGTATAGTGTGTGAGTCCTCAACCCTTGAGGAAACAGTGGTAACAGAACTGGGGGGTGCTCCTGCACCCTCTTCATCATCCTCTCATCAGGAGGGTTCAGAAATGGGCATCAAGTATGTCGATGAGATGGAGGAGATGGAGGGAGTCATTGTGGTTTCTCACCTATGAGGTCCTGCGGCCGATGGGCGGCGCTGGCAATGCATAAACCCCGAAGGGAAGCATGGTCTGGACGTCGATGGTCTTGGCACTGGTGAGGACCTTGTGGCCTGATGGGGGTATTGGGGTGTTGGTGTCAGCAGGGTAGGCTGAAGGGATGACACAAGCGGCTGAGGCCCTGGCGTTGGTAAAGCAGGCTGAGCTGTCAGAAGGAGAGGCTGTGTCCGTGGCACTGGAAAAACAGCTAGAGGTATCGACTGAAGGGCCTGAAGCCTGATGTCAACTGGCCAGTGCCAGCCGAAGCACAGCCGGTGGAACCCCCTGGCTGTGGCCCAAGAGAGAAGATGGGTGAAGGCAGAGGATGAAGCATCAGCAGGGGCGAGAAAAGCCCTGATGCTGATGGTCCAGCGTCAATCGAGGTAGAACCGACAGGCCAAAATGCCAAAGTCCCCCCTGTAGCAGATTTGGTGAGGGAGGCAGTAGGAATCGTCAGCATTTGCTAAACTGTGGAACTCCCTTCCTGGGAATGTCCGTCGGAGTGTGGTCCGGCGTCGGCACCTTGGGAGTGACGCCGGGCGGATGTCCCCCCCCCCCGCTCCGAATGGTGAGGAGAAGCCGTCCCTAGAGGGAGAACACTCAGGGGAAGGCTGCAGCACCTGTGGTGGCAGGCACTGAAACATCAGGCCTGTTATAGGGACCCGACGGAAGCACTGTGGCTGGGCATTCACCGGGGGAGCCAGCGTTCGACTTATCAGCTGGGGCTGTGCACTCGTCATTGGAGCCGATGACGTCTTACCAGCAACGTCACTTGACTTGAACCGTGTGCTTTAATGGGATTAAGAGTGGCTGAAGTCTCAGAAGAACCTGGGTGCCTGCCTGAACCGTTACCAGTTTAGGCGGGGGGCTAAAGGGCTGCTCCATGGTGGTGGGAGCAGCCTTGGCAGGAAGGGCACTCCCTTTACTGAAGATATGGCTGCCGACATCTGAAGTCCTCAGAGGGAGCTGCAGGCGAGAAGGAGACCTATCCTGGTCTTGGTGCTTCTCCTTGTCCTCCTTCGTATGGGAGTCAGAAGAACCCCCCCCAGTGAGGAAGATGAACTCCACAGCTTCTGCAGCTCCTTCTCCATTGAGGACATCTTTAGATTCAAATATGAGCCTCTAAGGCCTGTTGACAGTATTTTTGTGTGGCCTGGTTGAAGCTTTGGCACGCCACACATTCCTTGGTCTTATGCTTGGGTCCCAGGCAGAACAGACAGAGGGAATGGCAGTCTTTATGTTGGAGCTGTGAGCTGCAGGAACCGCACTTGTTCTTATGTGACTCGGAAGACACTGGAGAAGACATACACAAAAAAATACTACTTTTACAAAAAGATAAAGAAATAAAGAAAAAGGATGGAAATATTCATCCAAAATTACGGTTGACTGCAGCAGTGTTCTCTGCGAGGTCCGACGTGCGCAAGTCGACGGCGGGAAAGAATTGGAGGCCGGGCGTGGAGACCGCCCCTTATAAAGCATCATGCTAACGTCAGGGGGTGTCTCCCACCAGACACTGCTAAAGTTTTCCGTGTGATCCTAGCACCTGGCGGCTCAGTCCTCAAGGTTATTGATTACCTACTACAAGAGCCCTCTCGAAGTAAGATCTCACTCTTGCTCATGATATGATATGGGGCAATTATGGAGAGAAGGGTGCTGGAGGGTCTGAAGGCACTAAAGGTGGCTAAGGCACCAGGTCCGGATGGCATTTACCCAATGGTACTGAAAGAACTGGCACAGGTATCGGCGGGGCCACTGGCAGACCTGCTCAATACCTCCCTAGATACAGGTTGTGTACCACAGGATTGGAGGATGGCTCACGTGGTGCCCCTCCTCAAGAGTGGCCCAAAGGATGAACCAGGCAATTACAGACCTGTAAGCCTCACATCCATTGTATGAAAACTTATGGAAGCAATCCTGAGAGGTTGGTGACCTTTTTGGAGAAAAATTGACTCCAGGACGGTCAGCAGCAGCATGGATTAGTCTCTGGAAGATCCTGCCAGATCAACCTAATTGAGTACTATGACTGGGTAACGAGGGAACTGGATAAAGGCCACACAGTGGATGTACTGCATTTAGACTTCAGCAAGGCCTTTGATTCAGTGCCTCATGGGTGGCTGGGGGGTAAGCTGCAATATGTGGGGGCAAGAACAAAGATGGTAAACTGGATTGTGAACTGGCTGAAGGGGAAGCAGCAACGGGTGGTGGTGGGGTACTCTCGCTGCCAAGGGCAGTGACAAGTGGGGTGCCGCAGGGATCAGTGCTGGGTCCAGTGTTGTTTGGGTTTTTAATATCAGATATCTCACATGGTGTTAGGAGCAAGATCAGTCTGTCTGTAGATAATACCAAGACAGGGGTGGTGTTGGACGACATAGAGGGGTGGCAGGGGCTACAGAAGGACCTGATGAAACTGGAGGAGTGGTCAGAAAAGTGGCAATTGAGCTTCAATGCGAGAAAGTGCAAAGTTATGCACTTCAGAGCAAGGAACCCAGGGAGGGGCTACCAGTCGGGAGGGGCTCAGATAGAGGTCACCAAGGAAGAGAAGGAACTAGGGGTGATCGTAACGGGTAACATGAACTACTCAGCTCAGTGCAGGAAGGTGGCAGCTAAGGCCAACAAGATGCTGAGGTGTATTGCAAGAGGAATCTCATCCAGAAATAGGGATGTGATCCTGCCACTGGACAGGTCACTAGTCAGGCCACATTTGGAGTACTGCGTGAAGTACTGGTGTTCCTTTCTGAAGAAGGATATCAGATTGCTGGACGGGGTGCAGCGCAGGGCAACTAAGATGATCCAGGGGCTGGAGGGCAAAACCTACGAGGACAGGCTGACTGAGTTGAATATGTACACCCGGGAAGGATTGGGGGGATATTTGAAGGGGATTAACAAAACGGGCACAGAAGTGATATTTAAGCTGAGGAGAGGAAGGGACATGAGAGGGCATGGTCTTAGGTTGGAGGGTGGAAGTTATCGGAGAGAGATGAGGAGGCATTTTTTCACAGAAAGGGTGGTGGAGAAATGGAACACTCTACCCGAGGAGGTGGTATCCTGTAGGATGGTGGGCAGTTTTAAAAGGGCATGGGACATGGTACGAGGAGGGTTAAAGGTGGGGGGGCAGCTGCAACATAAGGATGCTAGCTGCGCATTTGAGCAGACTAACTTGATAGACCATAAGGCCTGGTTCTGCTGGCAGATTCATATGTTTGTATGATACTAAATGGTATGCACTGCCAACAAGCACCACATTGCCACTGCATTCAACTCACAGTTCTCAGATCTCTCTTCATACACATGTGCCTTCTCAATGTGCCCCCTTCCAAACTACATGCTAGCACCCTCTCTGGGTCAGTACCAACCCTATCACAACCACCCTTTTATTTTAAACAGGTCAGTCCTGCTGAGGTTCACAACTCCCTATGCGGATTCCTGTCTCCAAATCTGCAGGCATGCATGGTATTGAACCCAGACTTCTCAAACTTGCCGCCAACGAGTTAGCCTCCCCAGTAACTAAACTAATCAATCTATCCCTCACTACTGACATAGTGCCTGATAACGAAAATTTCAAACTTTTCTGTTTTTTAAGAAGGGGGATTATAAAATTCTAAATAATTACAGGCCCATCGCTAGTCTCCCTTTTTTAAACAAAATACTGGAAAAACTAGTGGCCTCACAACTCACTAGTTACCTCTCTGCCCACCACCTGCTATCCCATGCACAGCTTGGTTTCCAGAGAGGGCACAGCACCACCACTGCCCTCCTCACCCATACCAACTGTATCTCCTCAGCAATGGACACTGGAATCCTCACAGGTGCCATCTTTACTGACCCAACAAAAGCTCCTTAGTCACTAGCAAACTAGCCAACCTGGGTATCTCACAAACTGCTCTCCCCCCAGTTTTGTAATTATTTGGCAAACAGAACCCAGAAGGTCTTGTACAAGTCCTCCTTTTTGGTTCCTGCGCCAACTCTGCTGGGCGTTCACCAAGGCTCCATACTAGGCCCACTGCTGTTTGCCTTACACATCAACTCCATAACTCAAAGCCTGACAAACTGCTCTGCCGTCCTCTACGCTGACATTCTGGTTCTTTACAATCTGCTCCAGAAATAGTGACCAAATCAACCAGTACCTAACAGCTTATCTACGGTCAGTGTACACCTGGTTAACTGAAAACAAACTAATCATTAACATCAATAAAAAGCAATCCATGCTATATAGCATATCCCTCAAACACAGAGCATGCCAATTCCCTCTATCTGTCACATACCAAGACAGTACCTTGGTCCCCACTACCTCCACTGTCACATACCTCAGAGTCACACAAGACCCCACACTAGATTACACACCCATGTCATGAGTGGTCTGCAAGTTAATGAACTCCATGCTGGGTGTCTCATATAAAGTGGCCCAAGACTGCAAATAATGCATTTCCTTTATAGCTACATTGCTATGTTCATGTTTTTGTTTTCTCTGTATTGTATTTTTGTAACACAGTGTATTTCTACTATCTATAATTTGGTTGTAGCCTCCAGGGTCGCTCCTAAAAATAGGCATTCTGTTGCCTAGAGTGCTTACCTGGTTAAAAACTAAACAAATAAATGTTCTGAATGTATCTCACTTCTCTATTCATGAAACTGCATTTTATCTCCAAGAAAAGGGCATATGCCAGGTCTTGTACTGAAATGAGTACCTGAAAATGTCGTAGTACAAAGCGATGTATTCCTGTTTCACCTCCTCCAAGCTGGACGGGTTCCTGTCCTCCACATTATAGGACTCTGTTACGTTACAGTAGAAAACAAATATTGTAATGTTGTAGATAACATTATGGCTAGAAAAAAGTTCTCCCATTGAGTCTAGTCAGTACTGGAGAAAACCACAAAGCCTGTGCATATCCAGCAGTAGCAATGAAGGAGGTCATTCACAAAAAGGTGTATGACTACAACTACTAAGCCACATTTTTTAAAACAGTAAAAGGGAAGGAAAGCATTGCATTATTCCCAATGCATATTTACCCCATTCTCTTTCTCTTTTTTATTTTGAATTAAATTGCTTTATTTAATAACCAGGTGAGTATACTGGCCCGATGGTCCCTTTTCTGGAACAACAACAACACAGGAAACAATACATATAAATTTCTGACTACCTGGAGACGGATTTCCCAAGGGGTGAAGACAACCCAGAGGCTAAGTCCCATGCCGCAACTCGCCGGTGCGGAGAAAAAAGCTTTGCAGTGGCAGATATCAGATTTTCAGCCCGTGATGTGCACCGGCGGCAGGTGTAGTTGCGGAGGATGTCATGACTGGTAGTATCAGGCATAGCATTTCAGCGCTTGCTGCACAGACAACATCTACAAGCTGTCGTAAATCGCACAGTCAGTAGCAAACCGGCTCCACGTACGAAAATATTGCGCACAAGGTAAAACCTGGGGTGCACAAGTAAAGTCCCCCTTGCACACAGGTTTCATCTCCGTGTACGATTTTTAGCAGTTCCGAAAATGTGGCCCCTGATATTTAAGATCATCTCTGTATGTAGCCCCCCCCCAACCTCCACTGTGTCATTATAGATTCTCCAGCTGGTGACATTTTTTAAATAACTTATTTATCCAGGGTAGCTCAGCTGAGATGCAACATCTCATTTCTGGTGGGGTCCTGCCTCTACCCTTTTCTACAGCAGGGTGTACTGGATCACGGAGAGGTTATTTATTTATTTTTTTATTTATCACATAATCAGAATTACAACCTTTGAGTCATACACTCCTTTGCAAAGGATCCATGTCAGTATAACAGATACAGAATATGTACACAACAGTATACAAGACCCAGCGTACAACAGTAGATGGGCACATAAAAATACAATCTAAGTTAAGTAGTTTAACCTAACGTCAAACAAAGTGATATCCCTTTTACAGAGACACAATGACATAAGGAGCCCTAGGAGGGTTCCAGGGCTGGAAGTCAGCAGGTAGGAGGAGGACTAGGGCAGTCACAAGATGAAAGTTCAAGAAGATGGTTTTTAAGGTTTGTTTTTAAGAGCTTCAAGCTTTTCAAGGTTAAGTGACTTGCTTAAGGTCACACAGTGAGTACTTGACTCTGGCAGGGTTTGAACCTCAGAAGCAAACTTGTAAGGTTGGCCCAATTATTAGAAACAACAATATCATCTCCTCTCCAGCCGATATGGCAGAGAATCTAAATAGCCATTTCTGTAAAGTTTTTCAAAATTCATCTTCTAAAGATATAATAAATGAAAACTTTACTAATTACTTGACAATTTCCATACAGTTAATTAAAGAAAAATTTAATAGTATTAAACGAGGCTCATCATCCGGTCCAGATGGTATCGCTGGTGAATTGATTCACTTAATGAAAGGTGACCTACTTATTATACTAAAAATTATATTGGACACTAGTTTAAATACTGGGGTAGTACTATCAGACTGGAAGAAAGCTAATATTATGCCCCTTTTTAAAAAAGGTGATAAAGTAAACCAAGACAACTACCACCCAATCAGTCTTAAGCCAATTCTAGGTATGGTTCTTGCGAGAATAATTAAAGATATGATAACTTCACAACTGGAAAATTTTGATAACACACAGCATGATTTCATCAGAGGTTGATCTTGTACCACAAATGTGATTAGTTTCTATAATACAGTACGTTTCAATCTGGACAATAAAACCCCATATGATGTACTATATCGCAACTTAAAAAAGCATCTGATTCTGTCCCACATTGGGTTGTAATACAAAAATTAGAACTATTCTGAATTCAAACCGGCCTTGTTAAATGGATTGCAAATTGGTTAAAAAACAGAGACCAGAGAGTGATTATAGTTGGGCACGTATCTACATGGCTTCCAGTTACCAGCGGTATCCCTCAGGGATCTGTTTTAGCACCATTCATTTTTCAGATTTTTACTTCTGATTTATCATTAAATTTGCATTGTAAAATAAGTATGCTGATGATTGTAAAATCGGTAATGTCTGCAACAGCACTGAGGATATTACACTCTAACAAAACAATTTGGACAAATTAGGCACTTCGGCTTGGATATTCAGAAGGGTTGCGCATGGCGCAACACAGTTCGCATCATCGCAACCACTGATCTTGGTAGCGATATTCAAATAGGATTGAGCCTTGCAAACCCGATCGCGCCAGTGCATCAATAATGTATGTAAGCGCAGGTGGGGGGGTGGCGTGCCCATGCATACTCCACACATCCCGATATTCAGCCCGGGATGTGCTGAGCCCATGCATGTAACCCTACCTGCGCTGAACACAGGTGAGCCAAAAAAGGAGCAACAGCTGGCCACCTATTGCGAAACGGCGGCAGGCAGCTGCCACCTTGTCGGTGGCCGCGAACTCCGGCTGCACCTTCGTGGCGCCCCGCATGCCGGATCGCAGGCATACGTAGACAAAGGATAGTCCCATATCCCTGGTGGTCCAGTGGACCGCTCGCAGCCCGATCGTGGGCAGGAGTACATTTCAAATTCCCCTCCTACATCCCTGATGGTCCAGTGGACCGCGTCCAGCCTGATCATGGGCAGAAGTATGAACAAAACCCCTCCACTAACCCTGGTGGTCCAGTGGACCGCGCCCAGCCCAATCGCGGGTGTCAGTAATACAAAATCAGACACCAAGCCATCCCTGGTGGTCCAGCGGTACCCCCTTCCCCAGTGAGACCCACCATCCCGCTTAGCGGCGGGCGGCAGCTCCCCACCCGCATGCCGACCCGCCGCCCGCTGACTGACACCGTACAGTAGGGCTGTCGCCCATTGGTCCTGGCGATGAGCCAATGAGCATGCAACCCGTACCACCTACTGATCCAGGTGTGAATGGATCCATTCACAATTCTGGGCTAATGCGGCTCTGAGCTGCCGCGCCCGTGGCTCACGCTGTGGACTCAACGGCTATCGGTGTCGGTCGTGACGACAGCGAATTGAGGGAGCTGCCGCCCGCCGCTGAATGGGGGCAGGGGACGAGGCGGTCTTGACTCAGTGGGGCGGGTGGGGAGGGGTTACCCTGAACCACCAGGGTTGGTTTGGTGTGGCATTATTTTGTACTGACGCCCGCAATCGGGCTGCGAGTGGTCCACTGGACCACCAGGGATATTGGATGTTATTATACTCTACATATGCCCGTGATCGGGCTGCAAGCAGACCACTGGACCACCAGGGATATTGGATGTTATTATATTCTACATAGGCCCACGATCGGGCTGCAAGCGGTCCACTGGACCACCAGGGATATTGGATGTTATTATATTCTACATATGCCCGCGATCGGGCTGCAAGTGGTCCACTGGACCACCAGGGATATTGGATGTTATTATATTCTACATATGCCCACGATCGGGCTGCAAGCGGTCCACTGGACCACCAGGGATATTGGACGATTCTTTTATTCTACATATGCCCACAATCAGGCAGTGAGGCACACTGCCACGATGTGCAGGGGGGTATCGGTCCCCGACGGCTGCTGCCTGGCAGGGCGCCAGGCGCAAGGGATCGGCACACCTGCATGCAAATGGGGCCATAATGACATGCAAATGGCCCCATTTGCACCTTGCATACATTATGGCCCCATCTGCATGTACACTTTTTAATATTGCGGTTGTTGCGCCTAGCGCAACGGAACTTGCGCTAGCGCATCCCCCTGCTCCACTCTGACCACTTGCACTGGCGCAGTGCCACTGCGCCATGCACACTTCGGGTGGCCAGGGTGCGATATTCAATGATGCTGTGCCATGGCGCAGCTCCGTTGAATATCACCCTGTTGACGCCCCTGCGCAGCCAAGTTGTGCTGCGCTGTGCCCCAGGCTTGCGCCACAGCCTGGCGCAGTCCTAATATCTGGGCCCTCGTCTATTAAATGGGGCATTTGCTTTAATACATCTAAATGTTGTGTTCTTCACTTCGGAAAGAAAAAACAGAGATATAATTACATGCTGAATGGTGAAATTCTGAGCAGTAAGACTACGTAAAAAGATCTAAGTGTTACAATTGACGCTAGTTTAGACTATGATCGACATATATCAACTACTCTGAGTAAGGTTAATAAAATATGGTGAGCGGTTAAGCATAACATTAAGTCAAAAGACCCTCAAATCCTTTTGCCTCTTTACCGTGACTATATCAGACCTCATTTTGACTTTGTATTGTAGCTCTGGAGTCCTTATAAGGCTAAGGACACATAATGAATTGAAAAATTTCAGAGAAAAGTCACAAAACGTATATGCCCAGACAAAAATATGTCATATGAAGAAAGATTAACTAAATTTAATCTTACTCCACTTGAACATCACCGCATGAGAGGTGACTTATTGTTTATATGGGATATCAATCAATCAAAATCTTTATTTTGCCAGGAGGAACATCATTGAGGCAAGCTCATTTACAAGATGGACCTGGGGCAAAACAACTGCCAACAGGGTTAAGACATAACAGGTTGAGTGAATGTACATAACAATTACATAGTAATAGTAACACCATAACAACATATAACTATCACATGTGACAAGATACTTGCACCAGAACATAGCAAAAGGTTCAGCAGGAGGTAGTGCCATTTAAATACAATTGCATGATACAGCTATGTGGACGGAAGGTAATGAGCTAAAGTTTATACAGTAAACATCATTGGAGGAATCACAGTGAGCAGGAGTGGCAGTTCCTCTAGCGTCAAAGTGCGTAGAAGATTAAGATGTAAGAGTCCTTTGATAAGTACTGTAGGCATGTCCTGGCAAGTGGGGTAGAAAGGGAAGGGGGTACAGGGAGTGGGGAGGGAAGGTCAGACGAGATAGGAGAGGGTTAGACATGAAGGCCTAGGGAGGAAGGACTGTTCAAAGGGAGAACACGACAGATGTCACAGGCAATGGTTGGGGTTTAAGTCCAATATTTGAAACAAAAAAAGACTGTGATGTTGGCACCTTGATTTGGACAATGACAGAAGGGAGGACTCAAATGATGCCTCACGCAATGGTTGAGGTTTAAGTCCAGAATTTAAAGCAGTACCAAATCGTGATGTTAATACTTAAACTTGAAGTAATGACAGGCCTCGGAGAAAGTACTCAGGAACAAGGATTTGAAGAGGAAGAACATGATGGGGGAAGCAAGCCTTAAGGTTTTCTGGATCTTATTCCAGAGCATAGGAAGAGTGAAGCTTATTGAGGCTCTACCAAAGGGCGTTTTAACTTTATAGAGATAGCCAGAAATAAGATGGTAAGATGTCTGACAGAATAGGCACTAGGGATGCAGGGAGTTAGGCAGCTTGTGAGGTACTGAGGTAATTTATGAGCGATTGCCTTATATGTCCATAGAATAGCATTCTTTTGCCTCCTGAAGCTAAGGGAGCTCCAGCCTATGGAAGAATAGAGGATGCAGTGGTGCGTGTCATAAGGGGCATAGGGCTCTGTGGTATAGGGTATCAAGCTTGGAGAGAGCTGTGCTAGTACTATGGCCATATAGGAAGTCCATGTAGTCTAGGAGAGGCAAGAAGGTAGCTTGCACTAGGAATTTTCTAGCCTCCTGGGTTAGTGAGTGCTTGATCCTGAAGAAAATACCGAGCCTTTGACGCAGTTTCTTAGTGAATTCTTTAATGTGATCAGTGAAGGACCATTTGTAGTCAATCCAGACCCCCAGGTATTTGAATTGTTCCATGAACTCCAGGGCTTCTCCCAAAAGGGTGCTTATGTGAGGAACCTTATCTGTTTTTTTGTTTTTTTTTTTGAAATGAGGGGCCAGTTGAGAGAAAATCATGGCCTTAGTTTTTTTGGCATTAAGCAGGAGTTTCAAGTTGAGTCGATTTTTTTGGAGGATGTCAAAATAGTTCTGGAGGTCCAAAATGGCTTGATCTGGATTTGATCTGTCAATGTATAGCACTGTATCATCAGCGAAGAGATGAATACTAGATGACTTTAGGCCAGTGTCGATCTGATTAATATAAATGGCAAAGAGAAGTGTACCAAGTACGAATCCTTGGGGGACACCTCTACGGAGTATTTTTTTTGGCGCTAGGTCTCCTTCAGCCTTGACCTGCTGCTCTCTGTCCACAAGATAGTTTGATCCTTCCCTTATGCAGGACTGTGGACTGGAGTTCAAAGAGGTCACGGTTAATACAAGAGTATGTTACAGCTAGCAAGGGATAAGTTTAATACTAAAAAGAGGTCTTACTTCTGTTCACAGAGAATAGTGAATCTGTGGAACTCGCTTCCAACTTGTGTTATAATTAGTGAAAATACAATTACCTTTAAAAAACAGACTTGACAAATTTCTGCTTTCCTGAAATAATTTCATGTACTACGGGTGAATGACAGGAGCTTCTTAAGGGCATCATCACCTTTTTTAGCTCCTATATTCCTTAGTATTTCCCGGTTGCCAAGCTGGTGCTCTAACTGCTAGAGTCACTACTGTCAGAGACACTAATAAGGCTAACAGCATGGGCTGCCTCAGAGATGAAAATGCAGCAGTTCCTCCATGTGTTTAACTTTCATCAAAACAGCAGCTTATGCAAGAAGCTTCTCAATATTTTCTTCAACGATCTGGATGCTGGAGTCTCTTGCAGGCTGCTTCAGTTCGCTAATGACACTAAGCTGGCTAGGGTGGTGGACTCCCCTGAAGACTGGGACAAACTTCAAGAGGACCAGGACATTGTGAGCCAAACTGTAGCCAAATGCAAGATGCCATACTTGGGGAGCAGAAACAGAGGTGGGACCTACACACTGTGTGGGGCCTCTCCTACTGCACTGGAGCAGGACAAGGACCCTTTGGGTCATAATAAGTGTCAGGATGGGCGAGCGGTCTAGGGTGGTGCGTTAAGGCTGACATCTCCTCTGGAGGCATGGGTAGGAATCATATTTCTGACAACTGTTTCTATTTCTTCTAGCAACAGATACAGGCTAGTTTTCAGGGTTATGCTGGCCACCACATCCAAGGAGAGGGATCATGCAATCATCAGTGACTCTCTCAAGTAAACCAGCCAATGCAATAAGGCCTACAGTAAGGTATCCAGGATGCTGGGGAGTATTTGAAGGGATTTTGATAGTAAGAGGAAAGTGATACCGCCCCCATAAAGATCACTGTGAGGCCTCACTCGGAAGATGGTGACCAGTTCTGAAGTCCTCACCTAAGATAGGACATAGATAGTCTGGAGTCAGTACAGCAAGATGTCACTAAAATGATCCAGGGCCAACACAGCAGATCCTATGTGGAACAGTCGGAGGCCCTGAACATGTACTTACTGGAGGCGAGACAGGAGAAGGGAAAATGACAGAGGCCCATAAGTTTCTAAGCAGTATAAACAGGGTGAATAGTGAAGACCTATTAAAAAGAAGGATGATGTCATGAGGAAGTTAACTTGGGGGGTAATTCAGAAAGGATATGAGGAAGTTTTTCACCGACAGGGTGGTGGAGCTGTGGAACAGACTACTGCTGTAAGTGCTGGAGGCAAGTGCCATTAATGGGTTCAAACACAGCTGGGACAGAGCAAAGGGACTCACAGTCCCACTGGGGGGATCCAGGGAGAGACAAGGGATGCAAGAGGGGGCAGAGAGGGATGACCCTCCAGGACCATAGGCTAGGGGTTAGGTAGTATGGTCGGACTCAATGCAACATCGGTCTCTTTCTGCTATCAGCGTCTATATTTCTAAAAGACAAAGTGCTAAAGCACAACAAGCAGTGTGTGGCTGCTGTCAAGACGGCTAGAATAATGTCCGCGTGCATTACAAGGAAGGAGCCCTGCAGTGCAGGGGAAGTAATCCTACCATTTTACAAATTCCCGGCCACATCCCATCTGGCATACTGTATGCCATTCTGTGCTCCCCAATACACAATGAACATTGAGATAGCAGGAAGGGTGCAGCAAAGGGCCCCAAGAATTATGAAGGAACTGTGATAGTAGAGAGGGTGCAGAGCAGGACCCCTACAATAATCAGGGGTATGGAGGAACTGAGACAATAGAAAGGGTGCAGTGCAGGGTCCCCAGAATAATCAGGTGTATGGAGGAAGTGAGACAGTAGAGAGGGTGCAGCGCAGGGCCCCAAAAAACTCAGGGGCATGAAGGAACTGAGATAGTAGAGAGGGTGCAGGGCCCCCAAAATACTCAGGGGTTTGGAGGAACAGAAAAGTACAATTACGTAAGAACTTACCGTAACAGTAGATCTTCGAGAGAGGCTCTTGCAGTAGTAATTATATAATCACCTACTGCAAGGGCCCTCTCAAAGTAAGATCAGTAGAGACGGGGCAGTGCAGGGCCCCTGGACTAATCAGGGGTACGGAGGAGCTGAGACAGTAGACAGGGTGCAGTGCATGGCCCCAGAATAATCAGGGGTATGAAGGAACTGAGATAGTAAAGAGGGTGCAGCACAGGACCCCCAGAAAAATCAGGGGCATGAAGGAACTGAGACAGTAGACAGGGTTTAGCGAAGAGCCCCCAGAATAATCAGGGGTATGGAGGAACTGAGATAGCAGAGAGGGTGCAGCGCAGGGCCCCCAGAATAATCAGAGGTATGGAGGAACTGAGACAGTAGACAGGGTGCAGTGTAGGGCCCCCAGAATAATCAGGGATATGGAGGAACTGAGACAGTAGAGAGGGTGCAACGCTGGGACCCAGGAATAATCATGGGTATGGAGGAACAGACAGTAGAGAGGGGGTAGCGCAGGACCCCAAGAATAATCAGGGGTATGGAGGAACTTAGATAGTAGAGAGGGTGCAGTGCAGGTCCCCCAGAATAAGCAGGGATATTGAGGAACTGAGACAGTAGAGAGGGGGCAGCGTAGAGCCCCAGGAAAAGTCAGGGGTATGGAGGAACTGAGACAGTAGACAGGGTGCAATGCAGGGCCCCCAGAATAATCAGGGGTATGGAAGAACCGAGACAATAGACTGTGTGCAGCGCAGGGCCCCCAAAATACTCAGGGGTATGGAGGAACTGAAACAGCAGAGAGGGAGCAGCGCAGGGCTCCAGGAATAATCAGGGGTATAGAGGAACTGAGATAGTAGAAAGGGTGCAGCGCAGGGCTCCCAGCATAATCAGGGGTATGGAGGAACTGAGACAGACAGGGGGTGGCTCAGGGCCCCAGGAATAATCAGGGGTATGGAGGAACTGAGATAGTAAACAGGGTGCAGAGCAGGGCCCCCAGAATAATCAGGGGTATGAAGAAACTGAGACAGTACAGAGGGGGGGCAGTGTAGGGCCCCAGGAATAATCAGGGGTATGGAGGAACTGAGACAGTAGAGAGGGAGCAGTGCAGGGCCTCAGGAATAATCAGGGGTATGGAGAAATTGAAACACTAGACTGGGCACAGTGCAGGGCCCCCAGAATAATCGGGGGTATAGAGAAACTGAGACAATAGTGAGGGGGCAGCAGGAATAATCGGGTATGGAGGAAAGTACAGTTACGTAAGAACGTCCTGTAACAGTAGATATTCAAGAAAGGCTCTTGCAGTAGGCAAGAACCATTAGGACTGAGCTGCCAGGTGCTAGGACCACACGGAAAACTTTAGCTAGCAGTGTCTGGCGGGGACTGCCAACTCGGCGTCATGTGGCCGATGTCGGCCTGATGCTATATAGTGGGCGGTCTAGCGCTTGCCCTCCTGCAGGAGACCTACGAAAGGTGCAACAGGAGACAGAGTGGGCTCCTGGAGCCAATATATAGGCTGAAAAGAAGCAGCAGTAGAAGCAGGGGAAGGAGGGAGGGAAAAACTTGCCTACTGCAAGAGCCTCTCTTGAAAACCTACTGTTATGGTAAGTTCTTACGTAACTGTACTATCTTACTTCACGAGGGCTCTTACAGTAGGCAATAAGAAAAAATTACTTATCACAGTAATTGTGTTTCTTCCCAGTGATGCTCAGATATTCATAACTTTATGCAGTAAGCCTTCTAAGCAGAACTGCCTGGAGAGATGGAACATATGCAAATGATGGAATCTTTTACATACTAATATACTAAAATGCCAGCAGAATAGGCCTAACGGTCTTTCACGTTTGCTCGTTTGGTCAGCCCCCACCCTGGGAGCTGACCTTTCTGCCCCCCTCGCCTTCTATGGCTTCTCCCTTCCCAGTTCCGGATATTCTCGCTGCATTGGATTTTGCTTCCAGAACCCTTCCCCTCTACCTGTCCCACCCCTCTTGAACCCCTCCACCGTCTCTGCCTCCACCAGCCCCCTAGGCAGCGCATTCCATGGCTCCACCACCCTCTCAGTGAAGTAGCACCTCCTCCTTTCTCCCCTGAATCTTCCCCTCCAGCTTCCACCCATGCTCTAGTGGCCCCTCCTCCTTCCTTCAAAGCACCCTGACTGTTCCTCCCTATTTATCCCCTTCATGTACCTGAAGACCTCTATCATGTCCCCGGTCCCTTCTCTCTTCCAATGTGTACACATTTAGCTCTTGAGCCTCTCCTCATAGGTCCTGTCCCTAAGCCCCAAATCATTTTGGTTGCCTCCTCTGGACCCTCTCCAGGAGTTTAATGTCCCTCTTTAAGTGTGGCCTCCAAAACTGCACGCAGTACTCGAGGTGCGGCCTCACCAAGCAGTTACACAGAGGGAGTATCACTTCCCTCCTTCTGGAGGTGATCCCCCTAGGGATGCATCCCAGCATTCTGTTGGCCTTGGCTGCTGCCCTCCTACAAGTCTCCGAGTTGTTCATCTTGACATCTACCACCACCCCCAGGTCCCTCTCAGCCATCGCGACTTGTAGCATCCCCCCCAGGGTGTACACTTGGCTCGGGTTTCTGGCCCCCAGGTGCAGTATCTTGCATTTCCCTGCCTTGAACCTCAGCTTCCACTTTCTAGACCATCTTTCCAGAGCCTCCAGGTCCCCCCGTAGCGCCACCCTCCCCTCCTCCCCATCCACCACCGCCCCAGTTTTGAGTCATCCGCAAAGAGACTCATCTCACTCCTGATACCTGTCCTTATGTCAGAGATGTAGGCGTTGAACAGGAGGGGCCCAAGGACTGATCCCTGTGGGACCCCCACTAATGACCCTCCTTGGGGATGGGACTATCCTGCCAACTACGACCCTCTGGGTCCGGTCCTGGAGCCAGCTGCCTATCCATCTGATTCCCCACCCCCATTTCTCCCAGCTTATCCAACAGGCCCACGTGAGGAACAGAGTCAAATACCTTGCTGAAGTCTAGAAAAAGGACTTCCACTGGTCTACCCAGGTCCAAGGCACTCATCACCCAGTCATAGAACTCCACAAGGTTTGTCTGACACGATTTCCCCGGGATGAATCCATGCTGTCTATCATCCAGGCACCCTGACTTTTCCAGGTCCCCCCTAGCCTCTCCTTGACAATGCCCTCCATCACCTTGCCCACCACCGATGTCAGGCTGACAGGCCTGTAGTTCCCTGCCACCTCCCTTGATCCCCCCCTTGTGGATAGGCACTATATGCGCCACCTTCCAGTCCTGGGGCACCCACCCTCTCCTCAGAGAGATGGTGAAAAGCTCTGCCAGGGGTTTTGTCAGGACATCCGCAAGTTCCTTCAGCACTCTGGGATGTAATTTATCCGGCCCCAGTGCTTTCTCCATCTTAAGGGACCTGAGGGCTTTCTTCACTCTCTCTGCTGTGATTTCCACTTCCGCTACCTCTTCTCCCTGCTTAGCCTTCCCCCTTCCTGCCAGTGATGCCTCCCCCTCTCCCCAGACCCGCAGATCGGTAATGGTCCCCCCCTTCACAGTATCACTGTCTCCTCCCATGTATGATGCAGCACCCCCATTTTCCTAGGCGAAAACTAAGGTGAAGTACTCATTTAGTACCTCAGCCTGCTTCCCCAGGTCTTGTGCCCATCTCTCCCCTGTTTTTAACCTGCTAATCTGCCCCTTCACCCTTCGTTTTTCCCCAGTGTAGCTAAAGAACCCTTGTTCCTCTCCTAATTTCCCTGGCCAGGTTCTGCTCCTTCCTTGCCTTGGCCGCCCTCACCACCCTAGTGGCCCTTCTAGCCATCAGCTCGTACTCCGTCAATCCCTTTCACTCCTTGAGCACCTGAATTGCCTGTAGGCTGCCTTCTTTCCCGCACCACCTCCTGGACCTCCCTGGTCCACCAGCAGGGTTTTTTGGCCCTACCGCATGAGACACTTTTCAAATGTTGCATTCTACTAACTGCCTTTGCTCTAAACCCCTCAGATTTCCTAGAAGCCTGGAAAGACAGGTGTAACCCCTAGATGGCGCTATCCCAGGGGCTACTACCCCTGCCTGATTTGCCACTAACAGGTTGAGGGGCCTGGATCCAATGGCGGGTGCCTCCACCCAGAGGTCAGGGTTTGCAATAGTTAAACTAACTGTCACAGCCCTCTGGGACACTGCAACCCCCTTTCTTCCCACTAGTGGCCCACACAATATATCAATTACCTTCACAGTATACACTTACCCCAGGTCTGGTTCCGGCACTGGGACCTCCTGTGAAATGAGATACAGTGCAACAATCACAGTACAGTACTTTAACATGAACAAATACCTCAGGCAGTATAACTTTGCTGAAACAAGCAGCTCTGATTTATTTGGGGGATATAACAAGGACGGAAATCAGGTTAATTAGCTTATCACTCTAATAATCTACCTATGGCTCTGTGCACAGGCCTATCCTATCAGTTACTGTCCCTGGGTACCCAAGCCCTAGTGGCTAGTCAAACCGTGGCAGCTGGTAGGGCCCTTTCACACAGAAAAGGAGAATTAAACAGTCAGCAATACAGTAATTCCATTTGGATTTAATGTGGCAATTCAACAGGGGCGACCCTGAATTAGTACTCACGACCTCCAAATAAGATAGGGTCCTTCAATGGCAGCAGGGCTCACTTGAGGTACACAAACCTCTTCACACATTTATATAAAAGAAAGCACTATACCAGGCAGGCTGCATCTGTATCCGATCGCAATTACTGCACAATACCGGAGAACACACAGCAGATTCAGTTCCTGACAGACCGAGTGTAATTTTCAGCAATTCCTCCAGTCTTCTACAGGGTGAGCCTGGTTTCTACTCTTCAGAGATCCTTTGATTCTTTTCACAGGACAGATTCAGTCTAACAAGCTGCAGACGGAACTCTGGGCCTTACACGTTTTTGACTAAAACTGCACACTGAAAAAGTACAGGGCTCCTTCCTTCTTCACTGCCAAGCTCAACAGAACTCCAACCGACAAAACCGGGCACTTCCTTTGAGTTCCTCCCAGTTCTTGACTGGATTGGCTGTCACTCACAATAGACTGCTGCTGTTGGTCCAAAAGGCACTGAAGTCTAAACTACATCTCCCAGAGTCACTGCCCATACAATCCTCTTGTGGCTGGCTCAGATTATGAGTCAAGTTCTGATTCGTCAAGGCACCATTTTAGAGCTAGCTTACCCCACACTGATTGGTCCAGTTCAGCAGTTCAAAACTAGAATGGGGAACTAGCAGACACAGTTCTGACTGCAAAGAAAGCAGGTTAGACAAACTGTAATTTCATTATTACTCTAAATAATTTCTGGCAAACAGTTACATCTTTCAGATAGGTTCCTTTGCACTCCTAGTGACTGCAAAATGAAGTGAATTGGCAGCAGCTCAGTGGTACTCAGAGAAGCACACAGTCCCCCATACAAACTAATTATGTCTGCAAGCAGACAGCTCTTAAAGAGACAGTACCAGAACTCTAAAACACTCACTGATAAATGGCCTAAATGCCAAACACCATTCAGGCTTGGAGCATTCAAGCAAGCTCCTGGAAGTCTTTTGGGAACCCCCATTTGCAGAGTTTACACATTCAACTGGAAAGCTTCGGCGTCCGGCGTCAAGCAAGTACCCCATAGTTTCAGCAGCCATACATTGCATTAGGCTGCTACATGTAATCATCCAGTCAATATATCATTTACCAAGAACACATTTCTGAAACATTGCAGTCGTCACTCTTTACACAGTATTACATACACATTGTACCATAACTCAAGTTATTATCTCTTGTACATGAAACCTGAAGAGAGAGGGCCCTTCCTATCAGTTACCTTGGGGCTGGATGGGGCAAGGGCACCATATGAAGAACAACACAAGTAACTTGGAGTTGGCACTGATGCTCAGTTTGGGCAATGAGCTCAGGGACACATACACTCCTTTATGGACAACATTGAGAGGCAAGTCCACAGGCCTCCCAAGTGAATCATAACTGAGGTGCACCACAGGCTTTACAGCTCGACCAGTCTTTCTAGGGGGAACTGTTATAGTCTGCACTCTGAGCCTCATTTTCAGCATTGTCCTCACTTGTCAGGGGAGTCTCCATGGGGTAGAGAGGCTGGAGCTTGGGGCACTTTCAGCTCAGGAGTTACAGTTTCTGAGTCCACAACATTTGGCTCATGGAGAGCTTTCGGACACTGGCAGTGGACTGTCAGAGCACTCAAAATACTCTTCTTGTTGGGTGTATCACCAGTCTGCCCCAATCTATCATTTCCTCCCTGAAAGCTCAAACAGTTCAACCATGCACAATGATTCCATTTCATCTGATCTGATGCTTTGCACTTCACTTTCTGGGAGCATTGGCTCCAGGGATGAAGCTGGGGGCTTAGACAGTCCAGAAGGCAGCTTTGTCTCCAGTGATTGACTAGGGATTGCCCGAAACAATTGACTCAGTTAGTAAGAAGGATAGTATTCAAAGTCACTCTCACTTTCTTCCGATATGGACTGACAGTCATGCTCAACTGGGACTTGTGGAGGGAACACTTTAACTTTGCTTCTGTGGTGCAGACTTTCTTGATCTTTTCTTAGCAGCAGCTCTAGTCACTGGTCCAGAGGGGCATCTTCTGAGGGCTCAGACTCAATTAAGATTTGTCCAATGGGCAGTAAATGATTTCTATGTATTGTTTTACATCTTTTGAATTATTCTCAGGCCTTACTTTGTACACTGGCAGATCATCTAGTTTGCCCACTACAATGTGAGGAGATGGTGCTCATCAGTCAGCAATCTTGTGCTTGCCATGCAGTCCCAGATTTCTTAACAATACCCGATCTCCCTCCTGGAGTTCCTGTGCTTTCACCTTTTATCATGCCTTTCTTTGTTGGCCAGTTTCTTTTGGCAGCCATGGTTTGAGCCAGTTGGTACGCATGAGTTAGCTGGGCCTTTAACTTTTGCATACTGTAAATAGTTGTCAGCTTGAACCCCATCAGGAGACCCCAAAACACACATCTACTGGTAGTCGAGCTTCTCTTCCAAACATCCAGGCGGTAGGGAAATCCAGTGGCATCACACCAATTTTAAGTTATAAGCACTGTACCAGGGTGCTAATTTGTTAGCTCCATCTGGAAGCTTGTCCTTTGGGTTGGAGTGCCCTAGCATATCTAGCAAAGTGCGGTTGAAAGCGTTCAGGCTGTAGGTCCCCTGGGAGAGTGGTAAGGAGTGGTTCTGGACTTTAGCACTCCCCACAGAGAAAGCATCTCTTTGATCAGACGACTCTCAAAGTCTCCCTTGATCAGAATGGATTCTTTGTGGAGCCCATAGTGAACAAAAAGTTTTCTACAAGTACTTTGGCCACAGTGGATGCTTTCTGGTCTTCGTTGAGGAAAGCTTGGGCATATCTCGTGAAATGGTCGTGACCACCAGCACATTACTGATATTTCTTTGATCGGACTCCAAACTCAGAAAATCAATACAGACCAGCTCCATGGGTGCACTGGTGGTGATGTTAACAAGGGGCAGCCCTCTGGGGCAAAGCTTTCCTCTGTAATAGCGACTACAAGTTAGAATGTGTTGCTCACATCAGCCCCATCTTAGGCCAATAGAATCTGGATCTCACCAAGTCAAGTGTTCTGTCTATACCAAGGTGCCCCATGTGGTTTGTGCAAGGACCTCAGTACTGAGTCTCGAAGGCAGTGGGCAGCACTAGTTGTTGTTTGTCTACTTGTCCCCTCTATCTACTGTTTCTCTGTATAACAGTTTATTGATCAGTTTCAACTTAGGACCTTCTTTGTATAACAGTGCAGTTCTCAAATCAGTGGGCGTAATTTGGACAATCTTTTCCTGCATAGAGGGCTTCTAAAAGCTGCTTTGATCATGGGATCGTGAGTTGAGCCACGCCGAACATATCATTGTCCAGCTGAGGCGGTGCACCAATGTCTATTGCAGAAAAGTGGCAATAAGCAACGGGTATGCAATTCTCAGGGGTCCCAAACAATCCACCATACGGATCCACTACGTCCATTGGACATTGTTCCTCCCTGTCAAACTTCGGCAGAGTGCCCGAATGTCAGGTTCTGCAATCGGACCCAATCATTCTGGGGAACAGGCCTCGGAGAGGGCATCAGCATCTGTGGTTCAGACCTGCGCCAGTGATCAGGGCATAGTCATATGTAGATAATGCGAAAGCCACCTATGGCCAGTGGCATCCAACTTAGCTGAGGTCTGCACATAGGTCAAGGATTATTGTCAGTTTTTACTAGTATTTTAGCCCCATACAAGTACTCATGGAATTGGTCAACAATAGCCCACTTCAAAGCTAGGAACTCTAACTTATGTACAGGATAGTTCTTTTCGGATGGGGTCAGGCTTCTACTGCAAAGGCCACTGGTCTCAGGCCATTCTCGTGCTCTTGGTACAACACAGCCCCAACCCTTGCAAGCTAGCATCAGTGTGTGCAGGGCGTAGGTTTTCTTGGATCGGCATAGAGCCAGCACTGGAGCATGGGTGGAGTTGATATATGATCTCATGAAAGCAGTCTCACAATCAGGAGTCCAGCGGGCCCCAAATACTTCACTCGGATGAAAATACACTCTTTCAGTCTTGAAGGGCTGACTTTGGTATTTTTGTGGGTTGGGGATACCCTTGAGTAAGGTTAAGTAAAGGCGGATCACTCTTGAATAGTCCTTGATGAAAGCCATAATAACCACAGAATCCCAGGAATCTTTGCAGTTCTTTTAGATTTTGGGCTGTGGCCAGGTGGTCAAGGCCTCAACTTTAGCTTAGGTCGGTCTCCTATTCCTCGGTGGATACTATGTGTCCCACATACTTTACTGATGTTTGAAGAATTGACACTTATCAATGGACAGTTTAAAACAAAGTCCTCCAGTCGGTCCAATACCTTAAATAATCTGCCTCATGTTCCTCCAGTGACTGCCAAACACAATAACATCATCTAGGTATACAGGCACTCTAGTAAGTTCATGTCCCCCACTGCACGCTCCATCAATCGTTGAAAAGTGGCTGGGCACCAGAAATCATGAGGCATCCTCATGAATTCATAGAAGCCAAATACAGCGGACAGATAAAGGCGTCTTCTCACGGTCCTCTGGGGCCCATGGGATCTGGTGTACCCACTGCGGAGTCCAGCACAGAGAACCACTCCGTTTAGGCAGTCCAAGCATCCTGAGATAGGGCATTGTGTACTGATCAGGGATAGTCCGCGGTTTAAGGTGCGATAATCCACACATCATCACTGTTCCATTCTTTTCCTCACTACCACAATGGAAGCATAAAGGCTTCTGGATTCTTGTATTACACCAGCAACTAACATCTCTTGCAGATGCCGTCTCACATCATCTATGTCAGCGGTGCCAGGCGTCGAGACCTCTCACGAAATGGTCCTTTCGTCATGCAGCGGATATTGTGCTCAGCTCTTGCACGCATCCTACATCCCATTCCTTCAAAAAGAAACACCTGATGCTCTCTGGGCAAGCTTCTCACTGATCCTCACTTTCCATTCAGCTGGCAGCGAGGGTCGCGAAATCAAACAAGTCAGGCGTTACTCTGTCATTCTTCCTTGAACTCTTGCTGCTGGGTAGCACTGCAGTGTCTGCACAATGCACAGCAGCCAGGATGCAACCTCTGTTTTCGAATGTCTCTTTCAGACACATTATGAACTTGGACCATTACCCTTCTGGCATAAGCATGGGCTCTAGCGGGCAAATACTGAGCTTGACCATGAGTCCCTCTGGCAATTTTCCATCGCCTGGTGCATCCAACATTAATATTTTATTCTTAACATCCTTTCTGATCTGGACCTCTCCTGCTAGGTACACTGGGCATTTGGCAAGATCGAGAGACTCAGGATCCTTCTTCCATACAATTCCGACTGGTTCCTCTGGTTCTGTTTTCAGCATCTCCTGTGCCTCATAGGCCTTCTTAATTAAAGCGAACTCTTAAGCTCTGCAGTCTTTGACCCCTGTTTTCATAACACAACTGTGCCAGCCTTCCGAACATATGAGCATTTGTTCCAATCAACAAAGGGACACCATCTATGCAGTCCAGTGGGGGACACACTAAGGCTAGGTCTCTACTTGTTCGGCCACTCCAGCCACGGAGGTGGGGAAAGACAACCAAATTCGGATATATACCCGGAATGAGGGTGAGCCTTCTCACTTAACCCCCATACATGCAGTCCTTCTAATGGTTGTGAAGTCGTCTGACAAATGCTTCTGATACCAATCCTGGAACATAATTGTCACTTGGAGCCACTGTCTAATACAGCTCTTGTAGACACTCCATTCCACCTTTACAGTGGTCTCCATGGAGGGACCCACTATTCTGGACCAGTCTGGAGAGGCAGTAGTGGGGGCCTGGGCAACCCTTGCCACAAAGGACGTGAATTAGCATTTTTGGTGGCCCTCACTGGGATCATGTCATTGCACCTCTTAACCACTGATTTCTTCTCCAGAAGCTCTCCTTGTAGCCTATGCAACTTTGTCAGTGTCTTTTGGGGACTGGCATTCCCTTTTCATGTGCCCATCTTTCCCACAATTATAGCAAAACATACTTTCTGGAGTTTGAGCTGGCGGGCGCCACACTGGGAGCCAGGGCGGGGTATTACTAACTGGAAACCTGGGTGCCATCTCTGTCTCGTGACGTGATAAGCATTTGGAACATCTCGTCAGTTTCTCCACTTCCATGGTCAAGGAATTGAGTTTGGAGCTGTTATCAACAGAGAGATACATGGGTGAGTACCCCCACCCCCATAACAGATGCAGTCGGGATATAGGTCAGAGCCCGTGCTTGCAGGCGTGGCCTTCATAAAGGACTGTTTTTGAATTCCGGATCTCTCTCTCAACAGTTAAGCCCATTGTGGCATATCTTTTTCCTTGTCAGAGCACTCATTGACTGTCAACCTCTGCCCCTGAACTTCACTTGATGGGTCACCCTCAGTCACTCGGGTGTAGCCACAGCTGTTGGTGCAGAGTGCCTCCCGGTCGCCTTTTCTCAACTCCTCGAATTTCTCTCATTAACTCATCATGGGAGGTGGGGATTCCAGTGATTGCCAGGCAACTGGAAGCAACAGCAGTTCTGAGAGGGGCAGACTTAAGGATTCTGTCCAGTCTGGTTCGGTCAGGTTCAATCAGCTGGCAAACTACCCTTTCTGAGGCATTCTTGCAACAATTTTTTCCAGCGAGAGACATACACAGAACAACTCCCTTGGTACTGTTGTGCATTTCTTACTCTCCACCATAGGTCCTCATCAGAATGGGCTCCCATACACATTCTCCAAGGCCTCAAGATAGGCCTGTGCAGTCGCTTCAGGGTTACTGGCCCGTTTAGCACGCGGATGGTGGCAGGGCAGGACCTCGGGCTCTCATAACCCTCTTTAGCTTTGCGCCTTCCAGGGCATTGCCATTCTAGCAGGGGGCAACATAGTCTATCAGGTCTCCCAGTCATCCTCCCTTGGGGGTGGGAGGTGCCAGAGAAGATCCTCAACCTTCGGTGGAGTCGTGACTAATGGCAGGGCAGAAATAGGGTCTGCATTGGTTCCAGCCACCATTACGGGCACTGGAGCAGGAGGGTGTTGGGGAGGAACACCCCAGGTGGCAAGAATAGTTTCTTCAGTCCTCACAGTTTCCCTCTCCAGCAACCATTCAGCAAATTTCTCCTCAAAAGTTTCGAATAGTGGTGGGGCTGATTCCCCGGGTCTTTACTGTCCTGATTATACTCTCCAAGCAGTGAGGGCTCCCTCTGGGGTAATGGTCTGTGGCACTTTGGAGCTATCTATGGGATCCTTAAACTCTACTAGGGCCAGGAAAGTGTGGGTGAGCAGATTAGCATGCCGACCCACCACCACAGGGTTTGTAAACCTTCCACCTTGGAAAGTATTCCTGCACAGTGTCCGTATTGATGCAGTGGGATGTCAGGATAAGCATAGCATTTTGAGGGTCGATCTCCTCCCAGTACACCCTCCACCAGCGGTGCACAGCCACTTCTGTCGGGTGCCCATTTTTCAACAGTGGTTAAGTAAATATGGCCACTAGGGACACACAATCCAGCGGTGAGCCTCAAAGATGTAACCCTAGATGGCGCTATACAGACTACTACCCTGCCTGATTTGCCACTAACAGGTTGAGGGCCTGGATCCAATGGCGGGTGCCTCCACCCAGAGGTCAGGGTTGCAATAGTTAAACTAACTGGTCACAGCCCTCTGGGACACTGCAACCCCTTTCTTCCCACTAGTGGCCACACAATATATCAAATTACCTTCACAGTATACACTTACCCCCAGGTCTGGTTCGGCACTGGGACCTCCTGTCGAAATGAGATACCCAGTGCAGCAACAATCACCAGTACGGTACTTTAACATGAACAATACCTCAGGCAGTATAACTTTGCTGAAACAAGCAGCTCTGATTTGATTTGGGGGATATAACAGGACGAGGAAATCAGGTTAATTAGCTTATCACTCTAATAATCTACCTATGGCTCTGTGCAGGCCTATCCCTATCAGTTACTGTCCTGGTACCCAAGCCCTAGTGGCTGGTCAAAGCATGGCAGCTGGTGGCCCTTTCACACAGAGAAAAAAGGAGAATTAAACAGTCAACAATACAGTAATTCCATTTGGATTTAATGTGGCAATTCAACAGGGAGCGACCCTGAATTAGTACTCACGACCTCCAAATAAGATAGGGTCCTTCAATGTCATGAGGGCTCACTTGAGGTACAAACCTCTTCACACATTTATATAAAAAGCACTATACAGGCAGGCTGCATCTGTATCACGATCGACGTTACTGCACAATACCGGAGAACACACAGCAGATTCAGTTCCTGACAGACGGTGTAATTTTCAGCAATTCCTCCAGTCTTCTACAGGGTGAGCCTGGTTTCTACTCTTCAGAGATCTTTGATTCTTCTTTTCACAGACGGATTCAGTCTAACAAGCTGAACGAACTCTGGGCCTTACACGTTTTTGACTAAAACTACACACTGAAAAAGTACAGGGCTCCTTCCTTCTTCACTGCAAAGCTCAACAGAACTCAACCGACAAAAACCGGGCACTTCTTTGAGTTCCTCCCAGTTCTTGACTGGATTGGCTGTCACTCACAATAGACTGCTGCTGTTGGTCCAAAGGCACTGAAGTCTAAACCACATCTCCCAAGTCCTGCCCATACCAATCCTCTTGTGTTTAGCTCAGATTAGAGTCAAGTTCTAATTAAATCAAGGCACCATTTAGGGCTAGCTTACACACTGATTGGTCCAGTTCAGCAGTTCAAAACTAGAATAGAGAACTAGCAGACACAGTTCTGACTGCAAAGAAAGCAGGTTAGACAAACTGTAATTTCATTATTACTCTAAATAATTTCTAACAAACAGTTACATCTTTCAGATAGGTTCCTTTGCACTCTAGTGACTGCAGAAATGAAGTGAATTGGCAGCAGCTGGAGTGGTACTCAGAGAAGCACCCAGTCCCCCCATACAAACTAATTATGTCTGCAAGCAGACAGCTCTTAAAGAGACAGTACCAGAGGCTCTAAAAACACTCACTGATAAATGGCTTAAATGCCAAACACCATTCAGGCTTGGAGCATTCAAGCAAGCTCCTGGAAGTCTTTTGGGAACCCCCATTTGCAGGGGGGTTACACAGGCCCACGAGGACTAAGTGTGACAATGATAACAATATTGAGCATAATAATAATAAAAATAATAATTATAGTAGGAACTCCTTTAACACCCAGAAAAAGATCTCCAACAGGAGGGCATAGCATATGAAAGAATACCCTTGAATGGCAGAATCACCTGACAAGAGGAATAACAATAGTGAACACGAACACAATTACAACATATGTGCCAGACATGGCATTTATACCCCTGAGAGCACAGTATACAGGAGTGCAGAGGCTGAAGTTCTGGAAGAGGAGGTATGAATATCTAAGGCATCACTGGGAAGAAACACAATTACTATAGTAAGTAATTTTTCTTCCTAACCCCAATATGAGCTAACCCCTGAAATGGGGTTCCCAAAAGACTTCAGGAGCTTGCTTGAATGCTCCAAGCCTGAATGGTGTTTGGCATTTAAGCCATTTATCAGTGAGTGTTTTTAGAGCCTCTGGTACTGTCTCTTTAGAGCTGTCTGCTTCGAACATAATTAGTTGTATGGGGGACTGTGTGCTTCTCTGAGTACCACTCGAGCAGCTGCCAATTCACTTAATTTTGCAGTCACTAAGTGCAAAGGAACCTATCTGAAAGATGTAACTGTTTACCAGAAATTATTTAGGTAATAATGAAGTACAGTTTGTCTAACCTGCCTTTCTTTGCAGTCAGAACTGTGTCTGCTAGTTCCCATTCTAGTTTTGAACTGCTGAACTGGACCAATCAGTGTGGAGTAGCTAGCTCTAAAATGGTGCCTTGAGCCGAATCAGAACTTGGACTCATAATCTGAGACCAGCCACAAGAAAGTTGTATGGGCAGTGACTCTGGGAGATGTAGTTTGAGACTTCAGTGCCTTTTGGACCAACAGCAACGGTCAGTCGTGGTGACAGCCAATCAGTCAGAGAAGGGAGGAACTCAAAGGAAGTGCAGTTTTTTGTGGTTGGAGTTCAGTTGAGCTTTGGCAGTGAAGAAGGAGGAGCCCTGTGCTTTTCAGTGTGCAGTTTTAGTCCGCGTGCGTAGGCCCAGAGTTGGTCTGCAACATGTAACAGCATTGAGGGACTGAATCACGTCCTGTGAAAGAATCGGATCTCTGAAGGTAGAAGCCAGGCTCACCCTGTGAAGACTGGAAGAGGTGCTGAAAATTGCACTAGGTCTGTCAGGAACTGAGTCTGCTGTGTGTTCTCCCGGGTGATGCAGCAATGGATCGGGGATACAGATGCAGCCTGCCTGGTATAGTACTATTTTATATGGATGTGTGAAGGTTTGTGTACCTCAGTGAGCCCTGCTGACATTGAAGGACCCTATCTTATTTGGAGTCGTGGTACTAATTCAGGTTGCTCCTGTTAGAATGCCACATTAAATCAATGGAATTACTGTACTGCTGACTGTTAATTCTCCCTTTCTCTGTGAAAAGACTACCAGCTGCAGTTTGGACTAGCCACTGAGGAGCTGGGTACAGGGACCCAGTAACTGATGAGGACAGAGCCTGTGCCAGAAGCCATAAATAATTATTAGAGTGATAAGCTAATTAACCTGATTTCCCGTCCTTGTTATATCCCCTAAATAAAATCAGGCTGCTTGTTTCAGCAAAGTTATACTGCCTGAGGTATTTGTATGTTAAAGTACTGTACTGTGATTGTTGCACTGTCTCTCATTTCACAGGAGGTCCCAGTGCGGAACCAAACCTGAGAGTAGTGTATACTGTGAAGAGTGGTTCCTGATATTGTGTGGGCCACTAATTGGGAAGAAAGGGGTTGCAGTGTCCCAGAGGGCTGTGACCAAGTTAAGTTCAACGACTGCAAACCCGACCTCTGGGTGGAAGCACCCGCTCTGGATCAGGCCCCTCAGCTGGTAACTGAAATCAGGCAGGGTAGTAGCCCATGGATAGCCATCTGGGATCACATCTTGGAGCTCACCGCTGGGAGTTGTGCCTCTAGTGGCATATTCACGAACCACTGTTAAGAAAAATGGGTACCCGACAGAGTGGCTATTTTTGTGGTGGAGTGGTGTGCCTGGGAGGAGTCATTTAAAATACTATGCTTATCCTGGACATCCCACAGGTATCATGCGGACACTGTGCAGGGTACTTTCAAGGGAAGGTTTACAAAACCCTGTGGTGGTGGGCATGCTAATCGCCACACTTTCCTGGCCCTAAGCAGGTTTAAGGATCCATAGATAGCTCAAAGTGCCACAGACCATTACCCCAGAGGAGCCTCACTGCTTAGAGTGATAACTAGAGACAGTAAAGACCGGGGAATCAGCCCCCCCACTATCTGAAACTTTTGAGAGAAAATTGCTGAATAGTTTGCTGGGAGAGGGAAAACTGTGGAGGACTTGAAGAAACTATTCTTGCCACCTGGAGTGTTCCTCCCAACACCCTCTCCTGCTCCAGTGCCACGTAATGGTGGCTGAACCAATGCAGACTCTATTTCTACCTACCATTAGTCACGACTCTTACCAGAGGTTGAGGATCTTCTCCTCGCCTCCCACCCCAAGGGAGGATGACTAGGAGACCTGGATGAACTATGTCCCACCCCAAGTGCTAAGATAGCAGTACTCGGAGGTGGCGAAGAGGGGTTAGTGAGAGCCTCAGGGTCCTGCCTAGCCACCATCCGTGCTAAAGCAGGCGAAGTAACCCTGAGCGACTGCACAGGCCTATCTTGAGGCCCTGGAGAAATATGTATGGGAGCCCAGATTCTGATGGGGACCTATGGTGGAGAGTAAAGAGATACAACAGTACCAAGGGTTGTTGTCATGTATATATCTCGGCTGGAAAAATTGTTGCAAGAATGCCTCAGAAAGGTAGTTGCCAGCGATTGAACTGGACCGAACCAGGCTGGACAGGATCATAGGTCTGCCCCCTTCTCAGAACTGCTGTTTGCTTCAGTTACACTGCAAGATCGACTGGAATCCCCACCACTATGATGAGTTAACGAGAGAATTCGAGGTTGAGAAAAAGGCGACCTCGGGAGGGAACCTGCACCAATAGCTGCGGCTCGACCCGGTGACTGAGGTGACCCATCAGAGAGAAGTTCAGGGCAGAGGTTGGCAGTCAATGAGTGCTCTGACAAGAAAAAGATATATCACAATGGGACGAACTGTTGAGAGAGATCCGGAATTCAAAACAGTCCTTTATGAAGGCCAAGCATGCCAAATGCAGACTATTACCTATCGCACTGCTATGCGGGGTGGGTACCACCATGTATCTCCTGCTGATAACAGCTCGAACTTCGATTCCTTGACCATGGAAGTGGAGAAAACTGACGAATGTCTCCAAATGCTTATCCTTATGAACAGAGATGGCACCAAGGTTTCCAGTTAGTAATACCCGCTCTGGCTCCCAGTGTAGGCGCCTCGGCCAGCTCAAACTCAGAAAGTATGTTTGCTATAATTGTGGGAAAGATGGGCATGAAAAGGAAATGCCAGTCCCAAAGACACATGACAAAGTTGCATATAGGCTACAAGGAAGCAGGAGAAGAAATCAGTGGTTAAGAGGTGCGACATAGTCCCAGTGAGGCACCAAAATGCTGAATTCACGTCCTTTTGTGGCAAGGTCAGTTGCCCAGGCCCCCCACTACCGCCTCTCCAGACTGGTCCAGAATAGTGGGTCCCTCCATGGAGACCACTGTAAAGGTGAGCAGGTGTCTACAAAACTATATTAGACAGTGGCTCCCAAGTGACAATTATGTTCCAAGGTTGGTATCAAGAAGCATTTGTCAGGCGTACCCTTCTAACCATTAGAAAAGGACTGCGCTATGTATGAAGTTAAAGCTGAGAAGGCCTACCCATATTCAGGTATATCCGAATTTGGCTGTCTTTCCCCACCTCCGTGGCTGGAGTGGCCGAACAAGTAGAGACCCTAAGCCTTAGTGTCCCCCACTGGACTGTATGATGGTGTCCCTTTGTTGATTGGAACAAATGCTCATATGTTAGGAAGAGCTGGCACAGTTGTGTTATGAAAAACAGGGGTCAAAGACTAGTAGAGGCTTTAAAGAGTTCCGACTTTAATTAAGAAGGCCTACTGAGGCACAGAGAGATGCTGAAAAAACAGAACCAGAGGAACGGTGGTGTATGGAAGAAGGATCCTGAGTCTAATGATCCTGGCGCCAAATGCCAGTGCCTTACAAGGAGAGGTCCCGTATCAGAAAGGATGTTAAGAATAAAATATTAATGTTGGATGCACCAAGCGATGGAAAAGTGCCAGAGGGACTGCTGGTCAAGCCTAGTATTTTGCCCGCTAGAGCCCATGCTTATGCCAGAAGGGTAATGGTCCAAGTTCATAATGTGTCTGAAAGAGACATTCGAGTAAACAGAGGTTGCATCCTGGCTAATGTGCATTGTGCAGACACTGCAGTGCTACCCAGCAGCAAGAGTTCAAGGAAGAATGACAGAGTAACACCTGACTTGTTTGATTTCGACGACTCCCGCTGCCAGCTGAATGGAAAGTGAAGATCAGTGAGAAGCTTGCCCAGAGAGACCAGGTGTTTTCTTCAAAGGAATGGGATGTAGGATGCGTGCAAGGAGCTGAGCACAATATCCGACTGCATGACGGAAGACCATTTAGTAGAGGTCTCGGCACTGCACCTGCGGCATAGATGATGTGAGGCGGCATCTGCAAGAATGTTAACTGCTGGTGTAATACAAGAATCAAGAAGCCCTTATAAATCACCCCATTGTGGTAGTGAGGAAAAAGAATGGAACAGTAAGGATGTGTGGATTATCGCACCTTAAACCGTGGACTATCCCTGATCAGTACACAATGCCCGCATTCAGGATGCTTTGGACTGCCTAAAACAGGAGCAAGTGGTTCTCTGTGCTGGATCTCCATGATGGGGTACTATCAGATCCCGATGGCCCCAGAGGACCGTGAAAAGACAGCCTTATCTGTCCGCTGGCTTCACTGAATTCATGAGGATGCCTCAAGTGATTTCAGGTGCCCAGCCACTTTTCAACGATTGATGGGCGTGCAGTGGGGGACATGAACTTACTAGAGTGCCTGGTATACCTAGATGATGTTATTGTGTTTGGCAGCTCACTGGAGGAACATGAGCAGATTATTTAAGGTATTGGACCGACTGGAGGACTTTGGCCTTAAACTGTCCATTGATAAGTGTCAACTTTTTCAAACATCAGTAAAGTATGTGGCACATAGTATCCACCGAGAATGAGAGACCGACCAAGTAAAGTTGAGGCCTTGACCACCTGGCCACAGCCAAAAATCTAAAGAACTGCAAAGATTCCTGGGATTCTGTGTTTATTATCGGGCGCTTGTCAAGGACTATTCAAGGTGATCCGCCCTTTACTTAACCTTACTCAAGGTATCCCCAACCCACAAAAAATACCAAAAGTCAAGCGTCCCTCAAGACTGAAAAGAGTGTATTTTCATCCGAGTGAAGTATTTGAGCCCGCTGGACTCCTGATTGTGAGACTGCTTTTCATGAGATCATATATCAACTTACCCATGCTCCAGTGCTGGCCTATGCCGATCAGAAAACCTTACGTCCTGCACACTGATGCTAGCTTGCAAGGGTTGGGGGCTGTGTTGTACCAAGAAACACGAGAATGGCCTGAGACCAGTGGCCTTTGCCAGTAGAAGCCTGACCCCATCCGAAAAGAACTATCCTGTACATAAGTTAGAGTTCCTAGCTTTGAAGTGGGCTATTGTTGACCAATTCCATGAGTACTTGTATGGGGCTAAAATACTAGTAAAACTGACAATAATCCTTTGACCTATGTAAACCTCAGCTAAGTTGGATGCCACTGGCCATAGGTGGCTTTCTGCATTATCTACATATGACTATGCTCTCAGAATACCGAGCAGGTCTGAACCACATAGATGCTGATGCTCTCTCCCGGAGGCCTGTTCCCCAGAATGATTGGGTCCGATTGGCAGAACCTGACATATCAGGGCACTCTGCCGAAGTTTGACGGGAGGAACAAATGTCCACGGACGCAGTGGACTGCATGGTGGATTGCTTGGGAGCTCTGAGAATTGCATACCTGCTGCTTATTGCCACTTTTCTGCAATAGACATTGGTGCACTGCCTCAGCTGGACAATGACAGTATTCGCGAGGCTCAATCCCGCGATCCCATGATCAAAGCAGCTTTAGAAGCCCTCTATGCAGGAAAAGATGTGTCCAAATTACGCTCCACTGATTTGAGAACTGCACTGTTATACAAAGAAGGTCCTAAGTTGAAACTGATCAATAAACTGTTATACAGAGAAACAGTAGACAGAGGGGACAAGTAGACAAACAACAACTAGTGCTGCCCACTGCCTTCGAGACTCAATCACTGAGGTCCTTGCACAACCACATGGGGCACCTTGGTATAGACAGAACACTTGACTTGGTGAGATCCAGATTCTATTGGCCTAAGATGGGGGCTGATGTGGAGCAACACATTGAACTTGTAGTCGCTGCTTACAGAGAAAGCTTTGCCCCAGAGGGCTGCCCCCTTGTTAACATCACCACCAGTGCACCCATGGAGCTGGTCTGTATTGATTTTCTAAGTTTGGAGTCAGATCAAAGAAATATCAGTAATGTGCTGGTGGTCACTGACCATTTCACGAGATATGCCCAAGCTTTCCCACAAAAGACCAGAAAGCATCCACTGTGGCCAAAGTACTTGTAGAAACTTTTTTTGTTCACTATGGGGCTCACAAAGAATCCATTCTGATCAAGGGAGAACTTTGAGAGTCGTCCTGATCAAGAGATGCTTTCTCTGTGGGGAGTCAAAGTCCAGAACCACTCCTTACCACCCCCAGAGGACCCACAGCCTGAACGTTTCAACGCACTTTGCTAGATATACTAGGCACCCTGCACCCAAAGGACAAGCCTAGATGGAGCCAACAAATTAGCACCCTGGTACATGCTTATAACTGCACCAAAAGTGATGCCACTGGATTCTCCCCTACCGCCTGATGTTTGGAAGAGAAGCTCGACTACCAGTAGATGTGTGTTTTGGGGTCTCTCCTGATGGGGTTCAGGCTGACAACTATTTACAGTATGTGCAAAGTTAAAGGCCCAGCTAACTCATGCGTACCAACTGGCTCAAACCATGGCTGCCAAAAGAAATCTGAGCCAACAAAGAAAGGTATGATAAAAGGTGAAAGCCACAGGAACTCCGGAGGAGATCGGGTATTGCTAAGAAATCTGGGATTGCATGGCAAGCACAAGATTTGCTGACAGATGGCACCATCTCCCTCACATTGTGATGGGCAAACTAGATGATCTGCCAGTGTACAAAGTAAGGCCTGAGAATAATTCAAAAGATGTAAAAACAATGCATAGAAATCATTTACTGCCCATTGGACAAATCTTAATTGAGTCTGAGCCCTAGAAGATGCCCCCTCTGGACCAGTGACTAGAGCTGCTGCTAAGAAAGATCAAGAAAGTCTGCAACTACAGAAGCAAAGTTAAAGTGTTCCCTCCACAAGTCCCAGTTGAGCATGACTGTCAGTCCATATCGGAAGAAAGTGAGAGTGACTTTGAATATTATCCTCTTACGAACTGAGTCAATTGTTTGGGCAATCCCCCAGTCAATACTGGAGACAAAGCTGGGCCTTCTGGACTGTTTAGCCCCAGCTTCATCCCTAGAGCCAATGCTCCCAGAAAGTGAAGTGAAAAGCATCAGATCAGATGAAATGGAATCATTGTGCATGTTGAACTGTTTGAGCTTTCAGGAGGAAAAAATGATAGATTGGGGCAGACTGGTGATACACCCGAACAAGAAGAGTATTTTGAGTGCCCTGACAGTCCACTGCCAGTGTCCGAAAGCTCTCCATGCGAGCCAAATGTTGTGGACTCAGAAACTGTAACTCCTGGAGCTGAAAGTGCCCCAAGTTCTAGCCTCTCTACCCCATGGAGACTCCTGACAAGTGTGGACAATGCTGAAAATGAGGCTCAGAGTGCAGAGACTGTAACAGTTCCCCTAGAAAGACTGGTCGAGCTGTAAAGCCTGTGGTGCACCTCAGTTATGATTCCCTTGGGAGGCCTGTGGATTGCCTCTCAATGTTGTCCATAAAGGAGTGTATGTGTCCCCGAGCTCACTGCCCAAACTGAGCATCAGTGCTAACTCCAAGTTACTTGTGTTGCCCTCTAGTATGGTGCCCTTGCCCCATCCAGCCCCAAGGTAACTGATAGGGAAGGGCCCCTCTCTTCAGGTTTCATGTACAAGAGGTAATAACTTGAGTTATGGTACAATGTGTATGTAATACTGTGTAAAGTGACGATACTGCAATGTTTCAGAAATGTGTTCTTGGTAAAATGATATATTGACTGATGATTACATGTCGAGCCTAATGCAAATGTATATGGTTGCAGTTGAAACTTATGGAGTACTTGCTTGACGCTGACGTCAAGCTTTCCCAGAGCCAGGAAGGGTGTAACCCTGAAAATGGGGGTTTCAAAAGACTTCCAGGAGCTTGCTTGAATGCTCCAAGCCTGAATGGTGTTTGGCATTTAAGCCATTTATCAGTGAGTGTTTTAGAGCCTCTGGTACTGTCTCTTTAAGAGCTGTCTGCTTGCAGACATAATTAGTTTGTATGGGGGACTGTGTGCTTCTCTGAGTACCACTCAGAGCTGCTGCTAATTCACTTAATTTTGCAGTCACTAGGGTGCAAAGGGAACCTATCTGAAAGATGTAACTGTTTACCAGAAATTATTTAATAATAATGAAATTACAGTTTGTCTAACCTGCTTTCTTTGCAGTCAGAACTGTGTCTGCTAGTTCCCCATTCTAGTTTTGAACTGCTGAACTGGACCAATCAGTGTGGGGTAAGCTAGCTCTAAAATGGTGCCTTGGACGAATCAGAACTTGACTCATAATCTGAGCCAGCCACAAGAGGATTGTATGGGCAGTGACTCTGGGAGATGTAGTTTAGACTTCAGTGCCTTTTGGACCAACAGCAGCAGTCTATTGTGAGTGACAGCCAATCCAGTCAAGAACTGGGAGGAACTCAAAGGAAGTCCCGGTTTTGTCGGTTGGAGTTCAGTTGAGCTTTGGCAGTGAAGAAGGAAGGAGCCCTGTGCTTTTCAGTGTGCAGTTTTAGTCAAAAAACGTGTGTAAGGCCCAGAGTTCGGTCTGCAGCTTGTGTAACAGCTTGTTAGGACTGAATCCGTCCTGTGAAAAGAATCAAAGGATCTCTGAAGAGTAGAAACCAGGCTCACCCTGTAGAAGACTGGAAGAATTGCTGAAAATTGTACTCGGTCTGTCAGGAACTGAATCTGCTGTGTGTTCTCCCGGTATTGTGCAGTAATTGCGATCGGATACAGATGCAGCCTGCCTGGTATAGTACTTTCTTTTATATGGATGTGTGAAGAGGTTTGTGTACCTCAAGTGAGCCCTGCTGACATTGAAGGACCCTATCTTATTTGGAGGTCGTGAGTACTAATTCAGGGTTGCTCCTGTTGAATTGCCACATTAAATCCAAATGGAATTACTGTACTGCTGACTGTTTAATTCTCCTTTCTCTGTGTGAAAGGGCCCCTACCAGCTGCCACGGTTTGGACTAGCCACTAGGGCTTGGGTACCCAGGGACAGTAACTGATAGGGATAGGCCTGTGCACAGAGCTATAGGTAGATTATTAGAGTGATAAGCTAATTAACCTGATTTCCGTCCTTGTTATATCCCCCTAAATAAATCAGAGCTGCTTGTTTCAGCAAAGTTATACTGCCTGAGGTATTTGTCTATGTTAAAGTACTGTACTGTGATTGTTGCACTGTATCTCATTTCACAGGAGGTCCCAGTGCGGAACCAGACCTGGGGGTAAGTGTATACTGTGAAGGTAATTCTGATATATTGTGTGGGCCACTAGTGGGAAGAAAGGGGGGTTGCAGTGTCCCAGAGGGCTGTGACCAAGTTAGTTTAACTATTGCAAACCCTGACCTCTGGGTGGAGGCACCCGCCATTGGATCCAGGCCCCTCAACCTGTTAGTGGCAAATCAGGCAGGGGTAGTAGCCCCTGGGATAGCGCCATCTAGGGGTTACACACAGTATATTCATAACTTAATGCAGACTACTAAGTAGTACCACGGAGGTGGGTACAGAACTCTAATTTGGAAACAGACTTTGCAGGACTGCTGTGCCAAACCTAGCATCACCCCTAGATAAAATATCCAGATTGTAATGCTTTGTAAAGGTGTGTACTGTTTTCCAGGTAGCTGCTTTACGAATGTCCAGTAATGGAACATTCCTGACAGCTGCTAAAATAGCAGCTGTCCCTCTTGTGGAATGAGCCCTGAAACCTGATGGGGGCTCCTTACCAGCCTTTGTGTAGCAGAACCGGATACACTGGACTATCCATAGAGAAATGAACCTTTTGATGCTGGATTACCCTTTCCCACATTTCATAGGTTCTTTTTTTTTGTCCTCTCGTTCCCTGAGCCTGCCCAATCTTTTTTCCAGGGTGGCTGCAGGGAAATTCTTACATACCTGGCAGTCTGACTGGAGGTGGTCAAACCCCAGACAATAAACACATGTGGTGTGTGGGTCAGCCTTGGCAAAGACTTCCCCACAAACATCACAGTGTTGAAACCAGTGGGCCGGTTTTCTTTTGGGTTTCTCAGACATAATGCCAGCCTAACCAAAAACTTGCCTTTTACTTGACAGTGCCAGGAGAGACACCCTTATCGGTTCCTAACCGTGTCACGGGTATTGGAAAAAAACTTAATAAATCCGTTTTTTTTAGAACCAATAAGAACCGGGAACTGCACTCTAAAATAGTAACTTTTAGTTTTAAATGAGTTTTAAACCCACTGATCGGTTCAAAACCGAACCGATAACTTACAAGTTCCACACAGACAAAACCTTCATTTACTTACGGTTACCACAGATAGAGCTTGAACCGAACGGTTTTGCGGTTAAAATAAAACTATTCTCGGTTAAATCCAACCGAGAAAACACTTTTTAAACCGAGAAATGAACCGAGCAGAAGGAGAAATCTCCGGAGCGACTGTTCACTGAGGCGGAGTAAAGAATCTGACAGTTCAAGTTTGAAATGACACAAGATATACAGGTTACTCACCTGTAACAGGAGTTCTAGGAATGGTATATGTTGTTCATCCACACTCATTGGCAGGTATCCTTGCCGCTTTAAATCTTGCCGGAAGGTCTTCAAGCTTGCTCCTCCCACCCACCCGGGTGGTATAACTCTCGGCTCCGCCCCATGACGCCAGATCTGGCCCGCTGGAAGCTCAGGTTGTGCGTCGAGGCCGGGGAGGTCGGGTGGGTCGTGTGGATGAACAACATATACCATTCCTAGAACTCCTGTTACAGGTGAGTAACCTGTATTCTAGGGACATGGATATGTTGTTCATCCACACTCATTGAAGACTCCTAGCAGTTCTCCGGGAGGAGAGGAGGCAAGCGCACACCCCAATACTTACTTGGGAAGAGAGACTGGAGAACCGAGGCCCCAAAACCAGCATCCCGGCGTGACTCAAGGTCGATGTGGTAATGGGTAATGAAGGTGTTTGCTGACTTCCAGGTAGCAGCCCTGCAGATTTCCTGGATAGGGACGTCCCTGGAAGCAGCCACCGTTGCAGCAGTATGGCGGGTAGAATGAGCTCTTATCCCTCTGGGAGGCTCCATGCCCGCCAACTTATACAGAGATCTATGCAGGAGTTACCCACCTGCTTATCATCCACATCAGCTGCAGGTCTGCCAGATCGCGGTTCAATAGGTGACAAACAGCTGGCGAACCTCTCCCCGAATTTCAGCCGTGCGCTCCTTATAATAAGCGAGCGCCCTTCTAGGGTCCAGAGTATGGAGCCTATATTCGGCCTCCGAGGTGTGATTGGGGTAGAACACCGGCAGAGTCAACACCTGGTTAAGGTGAAACTCCGACACCACCTTCGGAAGGAATTTCGGGTGAGGCGAGGAACAGCTTGTCCCTGTGGAAGACCAGGTAAGGAAGTCGATGGAAAGCGCCTGGAGCTCTCCCATCCTTCTGGCTGGACGTGATAGCCACCAAGAAGGCGGTCTTCCACGACAGGTGAGAGAGAGCACACCTGTGCATAGGTTCGAATGGACTTGCCCATGAGCTTTGCCAGATACCAGCAGTAGATCCCACGGAGGTGGGGTTCCCGCACTGGAGGAAATGTGATCAAGGCCTTTGAAAAGCGCCAGACCACCTTCTCCTGCGCCACTGACTGCTTCCGCCGCCCGGTGAAGCAGAGATGGCTGCCAGGTGCACCTTAGGGTCGTTGACCTAAGCCCTTGACTAGAAAGGGACCATAAATAGTCCAAGATGCTTGCCAAGGAACAGGAGGAAGGGTCCAAGCCCTTGCCCTGACACCAAATGGAAAACCTTTTCCATTTGAAGGCATAGCATTTTCTGGTCGACTCCTTACGGGGCGCCTCAACTACATTGAGGACCTCGTCGGAAAGACCCAAGGCCTGGAACTCTAGCCGCTCAGGAACCAGGCCGTCAGGTGCAGGAGATTGAAGGTCCGGATGGAACACCTTCCCTGATTGACTGAGAGCAGGTCGGACGAGCTGGAAGCTGCCGAGGTCCTGGAGCTGAGACTGAGAGATCTGGGTACCAGAACTGCGAGGCCAGTCTGGGGCTATCAGAATCACTCGCCTTGTCCCTCCTCGCCTTGAGAAGCACCTTGTGGATCAAGGAAATGGGAAAGAAGCGTAAAAGGAGCCGGGGTCCATTGCCTCAGAAGGCATCCCCCTGCAGCGAGCCCTGCTCAGAGGCGGGCATGGAACAGACTCAACCGCGCGTTCTCCTAGAGCAAACAGGTCCACCTGAGGTGTGCCCAAAGGAGAACAGATGCTGTACTACCTCCGGCAGGAGAGACCACTCGTGGGATGCAGCCCCTATCCGCTCAGGGCATCGGCCAGGGTGTTGGAGGCTCCTGCCACGTGAATGGCTAGGAGATCCGCCTCCAGGCTGCGTACGAGTGACCAAATGCGGAGAGCTTCCTTGCATAGAAGCATGGAGCGCGTCCCGCCCTGGCGGTTTAGATAGTACATAGTCGTGGTATTGTCCGTCTGGACTCGGACCACTTGACCCGGAGGAGCGAACAAAGGCGGTGAGAGCTGGCGGACCGCTCGAACTCCAGCAGGTTGATGTGGCATCGGGACTCCAGCGGGGACCAGAGGCCATGAGCCCGGTGTTCCCCCAGATGGGCACCCCAACCCATCAGAGAGGCATCGGTCGACAGAGAGACCGTTGGCTCGAGGCGGACGAACGGGATGCCCTCCTGCAAATGATCTGGGAGGTCCACCACTGGAGCGTTCACATCCTGTGTCACCGACATAAGCTGGTCAAGGGATCGCAGCATTGTGACCACTGGCTGGCCAGTCCCACTGAGGGGCATGTTCCAAGCAGGCCCAGCGGACCACGCTGGTGCAGGCCGCCATGAGACACCAGGGCGCAGAAGTCCGGGCAGGCGCAATGCCAACCAGAAATGATCGGGCAAGGAGGAAGAACCTCGGCCCTGTCCGCAGGAGCGCGCTCTGGCTCAAGAGAGTCGAGCTGCGCCTGATGAATAGAATCACCTGCTTGACTCGAGTTCGACTTGGCCTCATTGATAAGGAGGCCCAGTTGAGAAACAGACCTGGAGGGCCAGATCTCTGGACCACTCCGCCTCCTTCCTGGAGGAGCTGCTATCAGCCAGTCGTCCAGGTAAGGGCACACCGGACCCCTCGGCCAGCAGAATGCTGTCACCACAGCCATGCATTTGTGAGACCCTGGGAGCTGGAGACAAGCCGAAGGGCATGGCTTGGAACTCGAAGAGGGATCCTTCCGCTCGGGCAGAGGAATCTCTGGTGGGAGCGGACGGATGGGGCACTGAAAAAGCGTCCTGCAAGTCCAGGAGCAGAACCACGCACACGCGTTCCAAGGATGGTATTATCTGAGCCAGAGTGACCATCCTGAAGGTTCGAGACCTTAGGAACTTGTTTAGGTCGTGTGGTTGAGAATGGGCGCCAGCCCCGTCCGTTCGGAACCAGGAAGTACCTGGACTGAAACCCTGGGTCTGGAGGAGGGTCCACCACCTCTCTTACCACACCTCCTTCTGGAGGAGGAGGCGATGTCGGCTCGGCGAGCCGCCAGTGAGCTGGGGATCCCGAAGCCCCCGAGTGGCGGCTCTGAAGGTGGTGCCTGCTCGAATTCCAGAGGCAGGCCTCTTACCACCTCCAGACCCACCTGTCCGTGAAACAGCGGACCAGGCGGAGCGAAGATGCCGGGCCGTCCCCCCAGGGGACCCAGGAGTAAGGTGACGGGGATGGGGGCGACACCCCTCAGCCCGTCACTGGGCAGGCTTGGAGGAGGGACCGGCCGAGGGACCTCCTGGGCCCTTTCCTCCCTGCCTCCTGTTAGAGGAAGCCGGCGGCTTGGGTTTGGGATGCAAAGGCCGAGCCTGCTGGCCCTGACGTTGCTGGGCCGGGCGCGCCGGGGGCACAGAAGGACGAAAGGGCTTAGGCTGTGGTTTGCGGCCTTTGTCCTTCTGAGCGGAAGAGACCGAGTCAAGGTGGCATTGGACTTCCGATCCTCTGCAGGTGACCTTCCACCCCAGGGCGAAGAGGTCAGTCCCAAGAGAACATCCGCCAACTTGTGCTGGGTATCCGAAGTAAGGTGGATATCCTCAGCCAAGCCATCGACAACATAAGCCACTCGGCCGCCACCGATCTGGCACATGAGTCCCCTATATCCAAAGCAGTCTGGAGCTGCTGTTTGGCCACTGCCTGCCCTGGTCCGCACCTGCCAACACGTAGTCTGCAGATCGGCGGGAAGATGAGGATGACCTCATCCAGGAGCCCAACAGGGCATGAGAAAAATGTGCCATGAGGGACGGCCGAACTGGCCGTGAAGGCCGAGAGAGAGGACATAGCGAGACTTTTAGCCCGACATAGTCAATTTCTTGGACTCCTTGTCAGAGAGGTTTGTCACATCCATGGCGTTGCTGGCGCGCGACGCTGTCGGTAACCAACCCTCAGCAGAGGGTGTTCCAAAACCGGACAAGGAACGGTGGGGACCGGATACTTCCTGGCCATCCTGGCCGGAGCGAGGGCAGGAAGCGAGGCTGCCTAAGCTCCAGTGCGGACCCACTATAGCCTCGGCCAATGGAAAGGCCTCCGCCGAGAATCCCTCGGTCCAGAATCTCCGTGAGGGATACCTGGCCCGGTTAGGCAGGGTTCGAGCTCCATCCCGGTAGACTCCGAGATGAGCCGAAGCAGTCCTAGGAAGGACGACGGGCTATCGTCCATTGACTGACCTCCTGAAGACTCAAGTCCAGTCGCTTGAGAAAAGGAGGAATCATCTTGGACTCGGAAGAATCCTCAGAGAGCTGCCTCTGGCCTGAACCACCCCTTCACCTGCGAGTGGTCGGTCGGGAGTGAGGGTAACTGACAGCCGATGGGGTAGACCCTTAGCCGACCCGAGAATCCTTGGTCGGAGCCCCCAGTGGTGGCTGTGAGGCGGAGGTTCCACCGGAATCGGTGGAGCAGCTGGTTTAATAGAAGAACAACCGCCTGGTCATAGGCTCTCGGATAAGTCGAGGGGTTGTGGTCGGCCGTTCCCGTGACAGCCATTAATGGCGGGGGAAGGCGGCGGGGTCGGCAATACCGGCCAGGAAAACTGTTGCAACATAAGGTCCTCGTACCGTCGGCGTAATTTACGCTGACCTCCCCTCATCCGGGAGGAGGACGAGGACGAGCGGCGACGCCGCTTACCGCGGTGCCGAGACCGAGACCGCCTATGACGGTGGGATCGGCTGGACCTCGAAGAGGTCCGAGACCGAGAGTCCCGGAATTTCCGAGGTCGGTGCGGGGAGGTGTCGGCCGGAACCGGCACTCCCTTCGGCTCGGATGGTCCATCCGAGGGCTCCGGAACCGGAGGCATAGGCGAGCCCACGGGATCCTCAACTCCTCCCGGGGGAACCGGGGAGAGGGGAATCTCGGCTGCTAAAGGCGACAGCCCGTCCAATGGGTCGAGAAAAATCTCGACTTCATCGGTGGGAGTCTCGGTCAACTGACCTGACGGGGACACCGTGAGGCCAGTGGCCGAAGCCGAGCGGTCGACCGAAGCCGACGGTCGACGGCCCGGGGAGAGGGACCTTTCCCGCTCCCAAGAGCGTCGACGGAGGGACTTACCCCTGTCCCTCTTTTGGACTGAGAATAAGGTCCAGCAGACACAGGCCCTTTCTCCTTTAGTGGAGAGGACAGACAAAGCTCCTAAAAGAAGCCGTGGTAGGAAGAACCCAGAAGAGCGGGATAAATGCAGCGTCGAGAAAGATAATAGCGCCGCCTCCTCTTCGAGGCGACCATCCGCCGAGCTGATCCGCCGAGCCCGGGCCGCCGACACCGCCAACCGGGCCTCCTTGACTTCACCGAGGGAAACGCTTCGGGACGGCCCAGCTGCAATCGGGCAGCACGGCCTCGAGGACGAGGCCGAGAAAGATGAGCACAGGTCGCAAGCCCGCGGGTCGTGCTCAAGGCCTACAGTAGACACACGTGGAGTGGATCCGTCCCGAGACATCTTCTGCCCGCATGGGCATCTCCAAATCCGGAGTCGATTTGTCCATCGTGGAAGCGAGGGATGAAGACTGAAGTCTTTTTGCAAAATTTATTTTTAAATCATAAACGGAGAATAGGAACCAGTCACAAACGCAGAGCGTTAAGAGGAACCTGAGCTTCCAAGCGGTAAGGAAGATGGGGAGCCGAGTTATACCAACCGGTGGGTGGAGGAGCAAGCTTGAAGACCTTCCGGCAAGATTTAAAGCGGCAAGGATACCTGCCAATGAGTGTGGATGAACAACATATCCATGTCCCTAGAAAGAGCTGCTCTCGTGCCAAAATTCTATTTTGGAATGGTTTTAACCATTTCACTCCGGGGCAGTTCTAGAGCTGGATCAAACTGCTAATGTCTATAATATAGCAAGACTTCATGTTGTTTGAACAGGTGTTCCCTGTCCTGCCTATGGACTGTAGTGGCTGTCAAGTAGTAGCAAAAAGCTCTTTGACATCCAAACTATAAAGACTCCTTTCACTTGAACCAAAGTGTTCAGTGAAAAGACAGGTAAGGTAATAGTTTGGTTCAAATGGAAATTAAAAACCCATTTTAGGAAGAAACTTCCTGTTTGTTTTCAGGACCACTTTGTCTCTGCGGAATGAAATGTAGCCATGTTCAATGCAGTGAGACTGGGGCTCACTGATTTCTCTGACAAATTACCATAAGGGAAACACAATTTTCATGTGGCATATCTCAAATAAACTAAAAACATAGGCTCAACAGGGGAACCCATGAGCCTAACCATACACACACATTTAGGTACTATGCTGGCACCGGTTCCTTGTGAGGGTGTGTGCAAATGGGGTAGGCCTTTAAAGAATCTTTTGAAAACAGGGTCTGAGGCACAGAGAAACAGAGAAGCATTCTGTCCACTGAAATATAAGTATATGCTTTTAAGGTACTGGACCGTAAGTCCAGTAAATGCAATAGGTAAGATAGTCCAGCATAGCTGGAACACCAGCCTGTACTGTTATGAGTGAAGCCCTTAAAGAGCCTTTTGGAGCTAGGATCTGGAGTGACTTGAAACATTTTGTCTAGCTGATATGCAGGCTGATGCTACAGCTAGGTGGACCTTAAGGGTGCTGGACTGCAAGTCCAGTGAATGTAAATAGGAAAATAATCAAACACAGCTGGGACCCCAGCATGTGCTGGTACCAGTTCCTAATTGAATACCAATAGAAAAACCCTTTTCCATTTGAAGCATAGATTTTCTTAATAGAGGGATTCCTGTAACCACTTAAAATGTCCAAGACATTTTCAGAATAAAAAACAAGCCTACATGTTGTAGGCCCTCAAGAGCCATGCCTCGAGCCCAAGTTTTGGGTACAGGAGCCTCCCTTGGTTGGAGGTTAGCAGATTGTGCCTCCGAATAAGGTGTATTGGTTCAAACCCAGACATGGAGAGTAGCAGAGAGTACCATGGCTGCCAGGCCCAGTCTGGTGCTATCAAGAGCACTGATGCTGACTGGCACCTGAGCTTAAGAAATACTCTGTACACCAGAGGGAAGGAGGAAAAGCATGTAGGTGCTTCCCTGACTAATCCAGAGCCACAGCATCCAGAGGGATTGTTCCCGTATCTGGTGGTCTGCCATAGTACAATGGCAGCTGATGGTTCTGGTGGGACACAAACAAGTCTACCTCTGGGGTGCCCCACCTCCTAAAGATTACTTGCACCACCTGACTGCCCAAATCCCATTCATGATGGGACTAGCTGATTTGAGTCAGGGTATCTGCCCAGGTATTGTCCTTGCCTGGCAGATGAATAACCTGCAGGGGAACCCCACCATGGAGCATCCTAGACTGACTCCCTATTATCATGAGTCTTCTGCAGGCAGGGCTTGACTTTATCCATCCCTGCATGTTTGTGTAATACATTGTGGTGGTACTGTCTCTTCTGACCTGTACCACCTTCCCTGTACTAGCTGTGTGAAAACCCTTAGTGCCAGTAACACTAATCTTGGCTCCAGCAGGTTTGCGTGCAGAAGTGACTCTGTGCTGGGATGGTGTGAACCCTCAGATGGGAGCCCCACGCTAGCAGAGATGCATCTGTTGACTTAACAACTTATGGGGACTCTTGTTGAAAAAAGGGACCCCTTTCCTCAGGTTGGTTTCTTCTTTCCACCCTTGGGTGACCTGTAACAATGTTTTTTGTTACCAGAATTAGTTTTAAGAGAGGGACCTTTCTCCCAGCGAACACAGAGGTGAAACTGAATGTCCCTCATCTATAACCTGGATTCCAGGACTATGCCAGTGGCAGGTGTCATGGGTCCAGTAGCTGAAGAAACTGTCTTTTGGCTTTTAGTTTGTTCAGGCTGAATGAGCCCACTATCAGTGGGATACATCTTGCCCTGCTGAGAGGCAGGTAGGCCCTGCCTTGCAAGGTATCTATCTTTGCTCCTATGAACCGTAGTGCCTAAGCAGATTGAAGGACAGAACTTCTTTAGATTTATCAGGAACCCTAGCGACTTTAGGAGCCCCTGGGCCACTTGCTGGGTTGATTTTACAACCCCCGGCCAGTCATCTAGGTATGGGAAAACTGTGACACCTTGTCTTCGAAGGTGTGCCAGAACCCCTGCCAAGCACTCTGTGCAGACTCTTGGAGACTGACCTGATGGGAGTATGAACCTGAGGTACTTTCTGTGAAACTCCCTTATGAGGGTGTGGAAATAAGCACCCTTTAAGTCCAGTGATGCCCACCCTTCCCTTTTCTGGAGTGTTGGCAGAATCAGTGACAAAGTTATCATTATGGACTTTGGCCTTGTTAAAAAATGCCTGTTTAGTACCCTGAAGTCTAAGACAGGCCAGCACTCCCCGTTTTCTTTGTGGTACCTTTTGTTGTACTAGGACAGGCTCCACTGTGTGATAAAAAAAAAAAAAAGAGTCAAAACGTGTTAACTGTTGGCAGGGATTTGAACTCTGAGGCAAACCCTAACTCACTGTGGTGCCTGAAGTACCCCTGCTGTGGGTACTGCTGATACTGAGGCACAACTCTGGCCTGATGAAAGAATGGCTTGGTGTGAAATGATCTGTCTCTGCCTCCCCCTTCCATATGTTTTAGTGGAAGGGAAGCTTTCTTTTGCAGAATTGCTACTATAGACGGATTTGGTATACATCCACCTTTGTCATGTAAACCTTTATCTTTCTTCCAAGAGAGAATTACCCTCAACTGGAAAATACATAGCCTTGGTTTGAGTAACCTGAATGAGGTTTGTGACTCTCAGCAAGGCAAACCTCCTTTGAGCCACTGTATCTGCCATTTATCTGGCAGCAGTGCCAGAAAAAGCAGCAGTCATATGACTGGTATTTGGCTGCTCCCAAACCCAACACAACTGTTTCAGCTAGATCATCTGACAGTGAAGTCTGAGCCTTGACTGCCATAGCAAGGATAGACTGCCATAGTGACTTTTGGTATTGAGCATCAAAGGCTTGAAAGCCGTGCTGTCAATTTTCCTGAAATCCTTGTTAGGAGAAATGCCAAGGGTATCTTTGCCTTGTTACAGGCTGTCACTTGTACTACTCCTTGGTGGACAGGGTGGGAGAATAAAAATTCAGCTCCCTCCTTGTCCAGCTGATATTTCTTATCCAGCCTCTTTTCAAGAGGGAAAGACACAGCTTTGAATTTGTAGAAATCTTTACAGTATCTTGTAAAGTAAAGTACCTGAGGAATTCCTAACTGGGTCAAGTCTTCCCTTTCTCAAACCCTAAACCACCCTTGCAGGTTCTCACTATTAAAGTTCTACTCAGGGCGCACAACAAGGAGCTCACCATTGCCTCCGTGTACCTACCCCCTAAAGATCAGCCCAATGGATTTATGAGCATATTGGAAAGCCTACAGGGATGACACCATAACTCTGAACTCATGGTACTAGGCGACTTCAACATACATTGGCTATCACTGGAGGCCAGAAACTACAAGGATGCTATCACGGCACAGAACCTCACCCAGCTTGTTACCACCCCCACCAGATGCAACTATAGGACAGCGTTGCACACACTTTTGGACTGGATCCTTACTAATCACCCAGAATGAATCTCAAAAGTCTCAGTGCTCCCTGATGGGATCAGTGACCACTCACCGGTCACATGTACCTGGACAAACAAATTCATTAAGCCCCCTTCTAAAATAATCCACACCAGAGTGTTAAAGCAGGGGTACCTTGAGCTACAAAAGACACACCTAAGCCGCCTGGACTGGACACCAATCGACTCTGCCATTGATGTAAACCAAGCCTTAGACCTTTTCATCAGCCACTTCACTGCAGCCTGCAATATCTTTGCACCTCTCAAAAAGATGAAGGTCAGGGCAGAGCTAACCCTTGGATAACCCCCAATCTCATCACTTTACTCAAACATCGGGACCATCTCTGGCACTGTGCCCATGCAACATACAAGCCTGGGGATATTCATAAATATAAAGCTGCCAGAAATGAGTGCACGCGGGCAGTTAGGAGCGCCAAAAGCATATACTTCAAGGAAGCTCTCTCCAACTCGTGGGGTGATGGAAAAAATCTTTTGAATAACTTGAAAGACCTTACAAGCAAGGGCCCTAAGTCACCACCCACCATGCTCAACATAAATGGAACACCAACATCTGACCTGTATACAATCACCAACACCTTTAACAGTGCGTTCTCTAATTTGGATAGTGTCCTCCCTTCTAATTTCTTCGATGCCCCCTCTGGTAGTAACCCTCCTGCCACTGCTGCTCTCCTATACCCTGCCCTACAATTCTACTTCAAGGAGATCCCAGTGCATGAAGCCAGAACCTATATTCGGAAGGCCGTTCACAACCCAGGCTTCAGCAGTGACTCCCTTGACCTGAAGTTGTTAGCGCTTGTCCTTGAAGAAGACCTTGAACCCCTGGCAAAGATCCTCAACCTATCACTAAGGATTCCCCAGTTCCCATCTCGCTGGAAACAGGCAACCATCACACCAGTACACAAAAGTGGAGACAAATCACTGCACTCCAACTACAGACCTATCTACATCTTCCCTCCATTGTCTAAGGCCCTGGAGCACATTGCCTCAGACCAACTTGTCGAGTACCTGGAAAAATACGACATTCAATGTCATGAGCAACATAGTTTCCGAAAAGGGCACAGTACCACCACTGCACTATGAGAATTCACGGGCTTCATCCATACCACGCTTGATCAAGGAAACTGTGTAGGGGCAGTATTCATCGACCTTATGAAAGCCTTTGATACTGTGAACCACCCACTCCTACTCAAGCAATTATCAAACATTGGGCTCTCCAATGAAGCGCTGCTCTGGTTTTCAAGCTACGTTGGGGAGAGGGTCCAGCGCGTTAAGATTGCCGGTGTCACCTCGGAAGAAAAGCCAGTCCTTTCAGGGGTCCATACTGGGGTCACTACTCTTCAGCCTCTTCCTCAACGACCTTCCCAGTGTCTGCTACCAGAAATTACTGCTCTACACTGACGATGCAGTCATATTCACCAACCACCAAAATGCAGAGCTCCTTGAGAAACAATTACAGCTTGAATTCATGCACATCGAAGAATGGTTCAAGTCACACAAACTGGTTATGAACTACAGCAAAACAAAGGTTATGACCTTCTGCAATGCCAGGAGTTACAAATCCCGTGACCTCACCATCCTAAACCAAACAGGGACCTTACTTGAACACGTTCCTGATTTTAAATACCTAAGTGTCACATCGGACAGCTCACTCTCCTACCTTCAGCACACAGATTCTGTCGTCAAAGCCACCAACATCCGTATAGGCCTGCTCTACAGGTAGAAACACTGCATGACTCCTGACACTCTCCGGTTGGCTATCAACAGCTTGGTCACCTCCATCATCCATTACAGACTAGCAATCTATGGCTCTGCCTCCGCCTCTGCCCTCCGCAGAATTACAGTTGCACTCAACAAAGCATGCAGGCTGCTAACTGGGGCTGACCGACTTATACACACTTGTGACCTGTACACTCGGGCAGGATGGCTTCCTCTCATCAGCCGAACACAGTATCAAACCTGGCTCTTAGCCAAAAAAGTCCTCCTCGGGGTCATGCCCCCCGGACATTGAAAAGCTCCTCATTGACCACCACAGCACCCAGTGAACTAGAAGTTCACAACAGCTAACCTGCTTGTCCTCAGATGCCGGACTACCATGGGCCAGAGGGCCTTTGCCCACAGAGCACCACAGTGGTACAATACTCTCAACAAAGAAACTCTTACTGCTGCTGCTCTTGGCCCTTTTAAGAGACAACTCCAACTTCATCTCATTTCAACTAGTCGTTGTGACTGTCTCACCTAATCAAGGATCCACCACTCACTGCCCTCCACTTGTCTTGACAGCTACCTCTCCCCGCCTTGCCCCCCCTTCTACCTGCCTCACCTGCCCACCCCCTTGCCCCTCTCCTTCCCTCCCTCCCCTTTAGAGCTCTTACCCTCACCCGCTACCCTCCGACAATGGCCTTCCTGCCTGCATAACCCCCCTCTCACCTGCAGCGCTTATTTCTAAGATTGCCCTTGGCTGGTATGTCATGCTACCTAACATTTGGCACATTTCGAATTACTGGAATTTCTTAAGCCTCAGTCTCTTGCTTCTTTTTGTTGCATAACTATGTATTATTATGTCGACCTTTGTATGTATGTATACCCCCCCAATTCCTTCAACGTGGAACTTTGTAAATGAGCAGTTTCTGCTCAAAGGTATTTGTAATCCTAGATTTCAATAAAATAAAATAAAAAATAAATAAAATCTTTCCTGAAGAATGTATTCACAGGAAGGAGAAGCTTTTTAGTGGGTGTCAGCACAATCATTTCTCACAATATGAAAAGTGAAGAACAATCCTCAAATGCTCTGTGGGAATAGGCCAACTCCTGTTCAGGGAAAACCTCAGTTTAATAGATTCCCCTTTCTTCTATTTAATCATAAACATATATTCTTCCTCTTAATAATAGCAAGACTGATCAGAGGAGACAGACTGCTTTGCAGGGGTCTGCTGTTGAGAAACAGACCGCCCTTGCAAGCCTAAACGTTTTTTTTTTTTGTTTTGTTTTTTTATAACCATTCCCGGCATTTTTCTACACTTTCTCTTTGAAAGTTTTACAATTTCTGCAGAAGTATTTAGACTTTATAGCAGGCACGGAAGTCTCCAAATGCTGTCCAGCAGAAGGTTCTGTGTTTGATTTATTTGAGAGAACCAGGGAATCAGCCGGTTCAGTAAGTCTCTTTAGGAACTGCTTGAATACCCATCTCAGGTAGCAGTTACAATAATTGTTGTGGTTTCAGCCACAGTAATTTAGGGTGTCTGCTGGTCAGAGCTAGAGGGACCCTTAGATGGTGATAACTTTTTTTCTTTAGCCTTATCCAGGCATGTTTCAATAGTTTTCTCAGGACACGTAATGCAGATTTCACTCTGCTTGGAAATGTACATGCCCGGAGAGGCAAACAAAGACTATTTGCCTTAACAAAATATCACCACTCTCAACACATGATTCAAAACTGGGATCACCAGTTTTCTTTCTGGGTTTTTCTGACATTTTCCATATAAAACCGATAAAAGTTGTAACCGCTAAAAATGTATTTATTTAAGCTTTATTTAACATTTGCGGTCAGTTCCGGAACCGATGAGGAACCGATTGAGACCAGAAACCAAAGTAAAATGAACTGAGGCTATCGGTTCAGGAACCAGTATTAGCGGTTCTTAAAACAAGCTAAATTAAATAAAATTAAACATAACTAACGGAGTTTTTTTAGTCAGAAAACTCCAATAAATGTAAAATAAACCTCGGTTTCCCCCGTTATACCGAACCGGGAGAAACGAAACTCTAATTTAAACATTAAAACCACGGGTTTACTTTAAATTATAAAAAGTAAAAGGCAGCAAATGAAATGTAAAGAATACTTATATATATAAGTTTTCTCACGTCAGAACAAGATGATGAGGAGAGGATCTCCGAGCGTCTAGTCTTGACAGGCGGAGAGAAAAATCTGAGGGGTTTAGAGCAAAGGCAATTAGTATATTTATTTATTTATTGAAATTGTTTCACCAGGAAAGGCACGCTGAGCAAAAAGATGCTCGTCTCACAGTGCGACCTGGGGGGAAGGGATTACAGTGGAGGCAGATCATATACAGACAAATATAGAATTGCGCAATACAGATGGTGTACATAGCTGGGAGGGATAACATGATCACATTGTTTACAATAGATGGAACAATACAGGAGGACTATAGAGCATTTAAATAATAGGTGCAACAGTACAGCGATCAGAGCATGAAGGACAGGGTATACATAACATGGAACACTTCCGGTTAATACATGTTTAGGTAAGTTCCAGTAGCAATGCAAGGGTGGCAGTGGCATGACGAGAGTTGAAACGAGAAGCAGCAAGTTGACAGTAGGAGCAGGAGAGGAGAAGTGGGGGGTGATAAGGGTGGGGGGAAAGAGGTGAATAGCAGTAGTGCGTGAGGTTGAGAAGCGTGGTTAACTGAGGGAGAGGGAAGGAGCCGGGAGGGTAGGGAGAGATTAGGATGGAAAATTAGAGGTAGTGAAGAAGTGCGAAGGGCAGTATATAAGCCAGGCAATTAGGCGAAGGCCGAGCTGCTGGTCAGGCACAAGGGGGGATGGTGGGAGGGAGCTGGCGGGGTGGGGGTCAAGGGCAGATGCAATTTGGTGCAAGGAAGTTAGTGAGGGCCGAGGATAGGGAGTGTTTGGATAATGAGAGGCGGATCTGAGCTAGAAGGTGATTCCAGAGCTTAGGGAAGAGGTAAGAGAAGGCTGATTGGCCGGTGGTGGTCCTACGGTGAGGGATGACCAATAGTCTTGCATCAGAAGATCTGAGGGAGTGGGTGGGGGGGAAGTAGGGAGGATGTGAGGTAGGGAATAGAATGCAGCATTTGAAAAATGGCTCATGCAAAAGATTCCATCATTTGCTTATGTTCCATCTCTAAGGGCAGTTCTGTTTAGAAGGCTTAGTCAGTGGCAGAGCTAGAGGGGGGCTGGGAGGGGGGAGTCGCCCCTCCTGGCTGCCCCAGTGTGAGTAGCGGTACCCCGCCACCATCTTTATTCACTGTTTAGTGCCCATTGTGGAGCCCATGATTGACTGAATGGCTACCAAACACTCCCAAACCTGGCTCCGCCACTGGGCTTAGTGCATATAGTTATACATATACTGAGCATTACTGGGGTTAGAACCATTAAGACTGAGTCCCAAGCAGTAGAAGTCAGGAAAGGACTTAACACGGTAGGCATGAAAGGTCTGCCGTAGGCAGGGAAACAGTTTAGGACAGAAGGCCCTGAAGGACAGCTAGTTCAAAGCCTGCCCTGCACCTAGAGGCAATGTCCAGACTGCAATGCTTAGTGAAAGTGTGGACAGAGCTCCAAGAGGCTTCCGCACAAATGTCCGTGGCTGAGACGTTCCTGAAACAAGCAGTGGATGCAGTCATGCCTCTGGTTGAGTGACCTTTGACTTCCCCTGTAAGGGGTTTGTTATACTTCTGATAAAAAAAGAACAAAAAAAAAAAAAAAATGCAGTTTGCCAAACATTTGGATAAACACTGCTTGGAAACTGCAGCGCCCTCTCTTTTGGGTGCAAAGGAAACAAATTGATCTAGTTTTTGGGCTGACTTCGTTCGATTAGTGTAGTAACCCAAAATTCTGTGCACATCCAGCATGTGTAGAATTGCCTCCCCTTGATTAGAATGCTCAGGGTAATACAACGGCAAGTGTATGGCCAGATTCAAGGTAATCTCAGAAACCACCTTTGGTAAAAACTTAGGATTTGTGTGCAGAGCCACCCGGTCTCTGTGAAAAATCAAATAAGCCTGCTTACACATCAGGGCCTGAAGCTCGGAAATCCTTCAAGCAGAAGTAATAGTAACTAAAAACAGCGCTTTCCAAGAAAGGTAGCGCAGGTCGCAACTCACGGCCAGTTAAAAGGGAAGCAAAGTGAGTTTCTCCAGAATGAAGTTCAGATCCCACGGAGGAACAGGGTTCCTTATCGGGGGTTTCATGTGGAGGATTCCCCCAAGAAAGGCACGGGACACCTCCAACTGAGCCAACGTCTTGCCTTCCATGGGGGAGTGGCAGGCAGAAATAGCAGACAAGTGGACCTTCAACGAATAGCTGAGCCTGCGGTCAGAGAGGTGCAAAATATACTCCAGAACCTGAGGAACAGGGCACGAAAAGGGGTCACAACCCTTGGAGGCTGCCAAAATAGAGAACCTCATCCATTTCATAGCATACGTAGTTCTCGTGGATGGCTTTCTGGCCTCCACGATTACCTGAGCGACTCTGGAAGAGACTCCGTAGCATGAGATTGCTATGTCAGAAGGCACCATGTGTGAAAGTGAAGGGACTTCAGGCCTGGGTGAACCAGCTTGCCCTGATCCTGGGCCAGAAGGTCCTGGCAGAGGGGTTGGGGAACCGGAGCCTCTACTGCCAGCTGCTGGAGCAGAGGGAACCATATCTGGCAAGGCCAGTAAGGGCGATCAGAATCATGAGCCCCCTCCGCCTGCAGCTTGAGAAGCACCCTCTGTATCAGCGGAAAGGGAGGGAAGCCATACAAGAACCTCCCTGTCCAGCAAAGAGACAGCGGGTCTCGCCAGACAGGCCCAGGAACAAGTGAGCAAAAACTGGGCACTTTTGCACTGTATGGGTAGGCGAACAGATCTAGGTCCAGGTGACCCCAGAGGTCGAAGATGTCCTCAACCACCGACTGATTCAGTTCCCACTCGTGAGCCAGAGCCTGAATGCGGTTGAGACTGTCCGCAAGGACGTGCACTGCCGTCAGCTGAAGCTGGTGCTGAACCGCCCAATTCCACACATGCATCGCCTCCCTGCACAGGTGGTATGAATGTGTGCCTCCCTGTTTGTTCAAATACCAGACTATGCACATGCTGTCCGACTGGATCAGGAGTGGCCTTGGGAGAAGGAGAGGCTGAAAGTCTTGAAGGGCGTAAAGCACTGCACACATCTCCAGCACGTTTATGTGCAGAGAGAGCTAACGCTGGGACCAGGATCCTGGGTTCTGTGGTACTCCCAAGTGGGCATCCCAGCCCTGACCGGAAGCATCCATGGTTTGGGTCGGAGGGGGAGGCCGAAAGGGCACCCCTCTGCAGAGGATGCCCAAGTCCTGTCATCAGAGGAGATCCTGTCTGATAGTGCCGGATATCAGAACTCTGTGATCTAGATCATCCAACCTCTGATCCCACTGAACCCAGAGAGTCCACTGTGTAATTCGCATGTGGAGTCTGACCAGAAGAGTAGTGGGGATGGCCGCCACCGTCAGGCCTAGGAGGCGCAGGACCGATCTGGCCATAGACCAGCGGCTGAAGGTCACTATCCTGGCCTGCTGCCGTAAGGTTTCCACCCTGTCCAAGGGGAGGAAAGCCTGATCTTGGGCCGTATCCAGCACTGCTCCAATAAACTGGAGGCACTGGGAGGGCATAAGGTGAGACTTGGGATAGTTCACTGCAACCCCAACTTGACGAAACAGATCCAGGGTAGTAGACAGACAGGCGTCTAGGCTGCCTTTCGAGGGAGCCAGGAGCCAATCGTCCAGATACGGGAATACAAAGAGACCCTGGCGCCGCAAAACCACTGCCATCACCGCTAGGCACTTGGTAAACACTCTGGGTGCCAAGGAAAGGCCAAAGGGGAGAGCCTTAAACTGAAAGTGCACCCTCTGGAATGTAAACCTGAGGACACGGAGGTGGGCTGGAAAGACAGGGATATGCAGGTAAGCGTCCTGCATGTCCAGGGCACAGAACCAGTGTCCCTTTTGCATTAAGGTCAGCAGACCTGGGAGGGTCAGCATGCAAAATCTCTTCTACTCTACATACAGATTGAGCGTGCTGAGGTCCAGAATTGGCCAAAGGTTGCCTGTCTTTTTGAGCACAAGGAAGAAGTGGGAGTAATACCCCCTTTCCTTCTTGGCCCCGAGGAACAGGCTCTACTGTGGATTTTTTCAGTAGAGCCCAGATCTCCTCTCTTAGGAAAGGAATGTGACCTTTCGGGTAGTGAGAGTGACCTGGAGGGTTTTCTGAAGGTCGCTCTATGAATTCTAAGGTGTGGCCCTGAGCTATCAGCTGAAGGATCCAAGAGTTTGCCATGATCACCTCCCACCCAGATAGGTGACTGGCGGATCTCCCCTCAACTCCTCGATTTAGAGGCGAGGGGGGGACCCAACCCCGAAGCCCCTTGAGACTTGGCTGGGGTGACCGAGTTGGCGAGATTCGTTGTTTTCCCAGATGCTTGGCTGGCTGGGGCTTAAATGGATGTGACTATTGCTGGCCATGAAATGGCTGCCTCAGCTTAGATTTAGCATGGTACATGGACTGGACCAACACAGAGCCTTACCGCTCTCCTGCAGCTCAGTCAAGAGGTCTTTGACATCACCTCCAAACAGTATTGAGCCATGAAAGGGGGCACCCAGGATCGAGGATTGCACATCCTGAGCGAATCCTGACACCCGTAGCTAGGCGTGCCTGCGCAGGCAAACCGCAGACGCAGTGCTGCGAGCAGAGGCATCAACCGCATCGTATGTGGCATGAAGGGTACAACAGTAGGTAATCTCTGCCATCTTAACAGTCTGTTTGATCTTGGTCTTGGCTTCTGAGACAGGCAAGGCCTCAAATTCAGACTTGAGTTTGCCCAGGATGGCCTTCTGGTAGCAGACCATGTGGGCAACATAATTGAGAACACTGAGAACCAATGTGGAGAACAAATAGAGTTTACATCCGAACTGGTCTAACTGCCTCGATTCTTTATCTGGAGGGGAGGTACTCATATGTTAGGGCTTAGAGGACCAGCCGTGGGCAGCATTTATGACCACGTAATCAGCCTTGGGTTGAGAACTGAGATGGTCTTTGCCCTCCGGGGCATGATAGACTCAGTCTGCTTTTTTTGAGATGGTGGACACTGACGACGGCTGTTGCCAAATTCTGGAGGCTAAGCAAACATGAGGCCCGATCGGGGGGCGCAGGAGAGGAGTCAACTCAGGGAGGCTGAGGTGCTCCGCCAGCCTCCTACGCAGAGGATCCTGCTCCTCAGTCTTCCAGCCATTGGCCTCCTGAATTTTCTTGAGGATCTCTATAAAGGAAGGATCCTCCGGGGGAGACCTGGGAGTCTCCTTGGATGTGGGTTCGTCCGGGGGGGTTCATAGCCCAAGCCCAACGAAGAGGAGCCAGAGTCGGAATCCGACGACAGGCTAGCAGCCGGGGACTGAGCCCAGCAACGGGGAACCTCCCTGAGGGCCCCCCCGCCACCAGGTCCCTCCACAGTGGAGACGTCCACTGCATGTCCAGAGATGGAGGGCCGAGCTACTGCCGGTGACAGACTGGGAAGTAGGCATAGGCCGGGCCGGTGTGGAGGCCGTGATCGGCTGACAACGGTCCAGCTCCAAAACCAGTTGAGTCTTGGTCATACTCCACCAGGACTCAAACAGAGCCTCATAGTCCACCTGTGGTTGTGGATTCACTGGTGGAGGAGGCTGATAATTGGGCAGTAACCCGGCGAAGGATAACCTGGCGATGGGTAACTCGGTATAGGGTAGCCCGGCGTTGGATACACAGGCAAAGGGTAGCTCGGCATGGGGTAACCCAGCACAGGGTACCCTGGCATCTGATACCGCAGTGTGGGGTATTACGGCGCAGGATAATTCGGTGTCAGATAGCCCAGAACAGGCCCAGACGGCAGAGCCAAAGGACTCGATGGCAGGGCCGAAGGACCCGACAGCGGAGCCGAAGAGCCTGACAGAGGCCCAGAAATGATGCCTGAAGGACCTGGTAAATTGGGGTCCGACTGCGGCCCTATGGTAAGGAAGCCAGGCTTAGGCCCAGGGGGGAATCTGTTAGGTGAGGTCCAGAGAATCCCCAGGAAGATCAGGTGTGGGGATTTCTGGCGGACGTTCCGGCACTGGCCTTTCTTCAGAGCCAGTGTGAGTCCGGTCCTCCAGCTCAGGAATACAGTTCGGAGGCTCCACCAAGAGTAGCGGAGTAGGGCCGGGGAGGCAGCTGCAGTTTCTGCAGCTGGAAGATCAACGTTGGGCCTCGAATCAGAGTCAGATGTGAGCACCTTGGCTGTGCGGTCACTGGAGGAACCGATGGCCGACTTACCAGCCGACCAACTCAGCTTAGACCCGGAGACTTTCAAGGGCCTAAGAGTGGGAGTTTCCTCTGAATCCTCAGAGGCTCCCGTCTGAACCGTCACCAGCTCAGGTGGAGGACCCAAAGTCTGCCCCAAGGTAGAGGGAGCAGGCTTGGTTGGAGGGGCGCTTCCCTTGGAGGAAGGCTGCTCCTCGGCTTCAGTCTCCGAGGAGAGCCGCGGCCCGAAAGAGGACAGATTCCAGTTCCAGTGCATCTCCTTGTCCTCTTTCTTCTGCTGGTAGGAGCCTGAAGAACCCCTTGGGGAGGATGAAGTGCTCTGCATCTGCTGCAGCTCCTTTTCCATGGACGCCAGTTTTTGCTTCAGAAGATGGGCTTCCAGGACTTGACAGCGTTTTCGTGTGACCTGACTGAATTACTGGCAGGCCTCAGAGTCCTCGGTGTCGTGGTCAGGTCCAAGGCACTGGAGACACAGGGTATGGCCGACTTTCTCTGGGATTTGCTTGCCGCAGGGGCTCTTGTTCTGGTGAGCTTCGGAAGAGGTTGGAGAAGACATGCAATCAGATGAAGAAATTAAAGTAAAAATAAATTATATACTTATCGAAAATGGTGGTTGACTGTAGCAGCATTCCACGAGGTCCAACGTGCACAGGTCAATGGTGGGAAAGCACTGGAAGGCAGCCACGGGACCGCCCACTATATAGCGCAGGGCTGACGTCTGCCACGTGACGCCGGGTGGTTAGACCCCGCCAGACACTGCTAGCTAAAGTTTTTCGTGTGGTCCTAGCACCTGGCGGCTCAGTCCTAATGACTCTAATGGTTACTGCCTACTGCAAGAGCTCTCCTGAAGTAAGATCTGAGACAGCAGAGAGGATGCAGTGCAGGTCCCCCAGAATAATCAGGGGTATGGAGGAACTGAGACAGTAGACAGAGATCAACGTAGGGCCCCAGGAATAATCAGGGGTATGGAGAAACTGAGACAGTAGCAAGGATGCAGCGCAGGGCCCCCAGAATAATCAGGGGTATCGAGAAACTGAGACAGTAGACAGCGCACCCCAGGAATAATCAGGGGTACGGAGGAACCAAGATGGTAGTGAGGGGGCAGCGCAGGACTGCCAGAATAATCAGGAGTAAGGAGCAATGAGACACTAGAGAGGATGCAGCGAAGGGCCCTCAGAATAATCAGGGGTATGGAGGAACTGAGACAGTAGAAAGGAGCAGAGCAGGGACCCCAAAATAGTCAGGGGTATAGAGCAATGAGACACTAGAGAGGATGCAGCGCAGGGCCCTCAGAATAATCAGAAGTATGTAGGAACTGAGGCAGTAGACGGGGGGCAGCGCACCCCAGGAATAATCAGGGGTACGGCGGAACTGAGATGGTAGAGAGGGGGCAGTGCAGGGCTGCCAGAATAATCAGAGGCATGGAGCAACTGAGATAGTACAGAGGGTGCAGTATACGGCCCCCAGAACAATCAGGGGTATGGAGGAACTAAGATAGTAGAGAGGGTGCAGTGCAGGGGCCCCCCAAATAATCAGGGGTATGGAGGAACTGAGACAGTAGAGAGGGTGCATTGCAGGGCCCCTAAAATAATCAGGGGTATGGAGGAACTGAGACAGTATTTTATTTTATTTTATTACACCTAGGATTACAAGTACCTTTGAGCCAGGCTCTTTTACAAAGGTTCCGCATCAGAGAACAAATACAATACAAGTTACAGAAATAGGAACAAAACAATAAATAGGTCGGCATATTAGGTTACAATGGTACATCAATACAATAAGTAGAATGTATACATGGGAACATAGAGCAACAGAGGAATAAGTAGGAGGGAGGGTGGAATATGACGATAAACGTGAGGAGCGAAGTTGGAGAGGGCAGAAATTGAAGCCAATGGGCATGGTCATCAACTGGGAGCAGGCTGAAACTAGTCAACAAGAGGAAAGATCACGAGGGCTCAGAAGAGGGGTGGGAAGTGAAGAGGAGAGTGGAGTGGTGAAAGAAGAAGAAATAAAGAAGCAACAGAGGAAAAGGAGGGAGTGGAGATGTGGTAGGTAATAGTTGGAGGAACAAAAACAGAAAGGGCTGAGGAGATTATAGGTAGCATTCCCAGGAGCTAAGAGTTGAAAGGTGGAGGTGGGTTATGTTTGAATGAGCCAAGGGTGGTGGTGGAAGATGTCAGGATTGGCGCATTTTAACCAGCTGGGGCGACTCTGAAGGCAAAGGATCTTTGGCCCTGAGGTGCGGCAAGGGGAACCTGAAGGAGCTGGTATTCAGAGCCCTGGTGTTACATGGCTTTAGTCTAGAACTAAGCAGTGCTTGGACTCCTGGTGGAGCGAGGCCCATGGTTACTTTCTTTGCCATAATGCAGGTTTGGTATTTTATGCGATTTGAAAGTTGAAGCCAGCCAGATTGGGCATACAGGTCACATGTATGAGTAAGACGATGAGCACCAGAGATAAGCCTGCAGGCCTTGTTAAGTGATGTTGAAATTCGTCTCAGGGCAGTGGCAGAGGCAGAGCCATAGATTATAAGACCATAGTCAGTGACAGAGACCACTGAGCTTTGGATGGCAATATTCAGTGCTTCTGCAGTAAGGTGTTGTCTATGTCGGTAAAGTAGGCCTAGGCGCATATTTGCTGATTTGGCAACATTGTCTATGTGTGCCCCATAGGAGAGATTTGAGTCCAGGGATAACCCTAGGTATCTGAATGACTGCACTTGCTCAAGGGTGTTGCCATTGCTGGTAGAGATAGCTAGGGGGTGAGATCTATGCCTGTTTTGAGAGCTGTTAAACAGCATTACTTTGGTTTTTTTATGATTGAGGACAAGCTTATAATGAATGAACCAGTTTTCCACTGTGGCAAAGCCTTGCTGAAGATTGGTCTGCAGGAGCACAGGGTCCTTGTCGGAGGAGAAGATAACAGCGTAATCAGCATAGAGGATAATCTGTTCAGTGCAAGATTTCGGGAGCGTGTTAAGAAAAAGGCTGAAGAGTAACGGACCCAGGATGGATCCCTGAGGGACTCCAGATCGGACTGGTCTGGGGGTGTCCCAGCAATTTTGACTCATTGATATCTGTTTTGCAGATAGCTGTCGAACCATGAGACAGTGTCAGGAGAGAGTCCTAAATGCTGGAGTTGTTGGATCAGCAGACGATGGTGGACTGTGTCGAAAGCCTTGGTAAGATCTACAAATACTGCCCCGGTTAAGTGACCCATATCCAATGTGCCGTGCAGTGCTCCAGTGAACTCCAGTAATGCAGAAGAGGTGCTATGACCTTTTCTGAAGCCATGTTGTTGTGGGCATAAGAGACTGTGTTTGTTCAGGTAGTCCGTGAGTTGGTTGGATACTATGCATTTGAGTGCCTTGGAGAGAGAGGTGGTAGTATCGAAATCGGTCGATAGTCCACATGGCAGGTCTTATCCCCGCTTTTGAGGACTGGAGTAACTGTAGCCGCCTTCCATTTGTCAGGGAACTGACCACTGCTAAGGGAGAGAATGAGAATGCATGTTAATGGGACAAGAACCTCATCCATAGTGAGGGTTAGGAGTTTTAGATCCAGCAAGTCTCCAAAGGGCGGGAGAGTGGTAGGAGGATCATCGGGGATAGCGTGGGTAGTGTCAAGGAAAAAATTTGTGGGAAGGACGCTGCTGAGATCAGTAAATGCATTATTAAAGGTGTTCACAATGACCAGAGGATCCAGGGTGATGGCCTCATCAACTTTTAGCATGGTTGGGGAGGATTTAGTTTGTTTTCCTGTAACTTCTTTGATATTCTTCCAGAAATCCGACCCCTTTCCCCAGGAGTTTGAGAGAGCTTCTTTGTAGTAGGCATTTTTCAGTAGCCGTATGGATTTAGTGCAGTTATTGTGGGCACATCAGTAGTTCTGTATGTCATGCTGGGCGCCAGAGTCTCTAGCCAGGGCCCAAAGGTGTCCCGAGCCTTTAGCTGGGCAAGTAGCTCTCCAGTTAGCCATGGGTTGCAGAGTGCTTTGACTTTTCGTTTTTTAAGCTGGGCATAGGTGTCACAGGCCGCGTTGAAGGAGGAGATAAAGAGGTCAAGAGCTGTGTTAACATCTGTTGAGAGGAAAATGGGAGACCAATCAAACCGACTGAATAGGATTTAAGGTGTCTTAGCTGTCCACGTGGGAGCACTCTGCTAGTGATGACTTTGGGTGGGGGCTTATGGAATTTATTTGACCATTCACATATAATGGGCGAGTGGTCGCTTAGTGAGTCAGGAAGGACAGAGGTAGAGAGGGTGCAGCACAGGGCCCTCAGAATAATCAGGTGTATGGAGGAACTGAGACAGTAGACAGGGGGCAGTGCAGTGTCCAAGGAATAATCAGGGGTACGGAGGAACTGAGAAGGTAGAGAGGGTGCAGCGCAGGGCCCCCAGAATAATCAGGGGTATGGAGGAACTGAGACAGTAGCGAGGTAGAAAGCAGGGCCCCCAGAATAATCAGGGTGAGGAACTTAGACAGTAGGAAGGGTATAGAGCAGGGCCCCCAGAATAATCAGGGGTATGGAGGAACTGAAACAGTAAAGAGGGGGCAGCACAGGGCCCCAGGAATAACCAGAGGTATGGAAGAACTGAGACAGTACAGAGGGTGCAACGCAGGGCCCCCAGAATAATCAGGGGTTTGGAGGAACTAAGACAGTAGAGAGGGTGCAGTGCACTGCCCCCGAATAATCAGGAGTATGCAGGAACTGAGACAACAGAGAGGGTGCAATGCAGGGTCCCCAGAATAATCAGGTGTATGGAGGAACGGAGATAATAGACAGGGTGCAGTGCAGGACCCCCAGAATAATCAGGGGTATGGAGGAACTGAGACAATAGAGGGTGCAATGCAGGGCTCCCAGAATAATCAGGAGTATGAAGGAACTGAGACAACAAAGAGGGTGCAGTGTCGGGGTCCCCAGAATAATCAGGTGTATGGAGGAACTGAGACAGTAGAGAGGGTGCAGTGCAGGACCCCCCAGAATAATCAGGGGAATGGAGGAACTGAGACAGTAGAGAGGGTGCAACGCAGGGCTCCCAGGATAATCAGGGGTATGGAGGAACTGAGATAGCAGAGAGGGTGCATTGCAGGGCCCCCAAAATAATCAGGGGAATGGAGGAACTGAGACAGTAGAGAGGGTGCAACGCAGGGCCTCCAGAATAATCAGGGGTATGAAGGATACAAGCTACAAGGAGAGACTAGAGACCCTTACTATGTTTACCCTGGAGAAAAGGAGGAATGGGGGAAGAGATGATATCAGCCTTTCGCATACAGTAGGGTACTGACTGAATGAAACTCACTGAAATGTGTAATCTAGTCTGCTCCAGCAGCTGGACCTGCAGATGCTTCCTGAAGCTCAAAGATGGTAAATTCAGGGGTACAGTTGGAAGCACTTTTTGTTCTAGAAGGTAGCGAACCTGTGGAACAGCCTACCAGCGGAGACAGTGGACAGGAAGACAGTGCAAGCCTTCAAGGTGAGCCTGGATAAATTTCTGTTTACCCCAGAAACACAGAATCTGACAGCAGATAAGAACCTTGCCGCCCACCAAGTCTGCCCATTTGTTCCTGCCTATATTGTCACCACAGACTCTAGTTCTGCCCCTCCCCCACACTGCTTTTTCACTAAGATTCCCTTGTGCCTATCCCATGCTTGCTTGACTCCCACTGCTATTTTCGTCCCCCACTACCTCCGCTGGAAGACTGTTCCAGGTATCCACCACTCTTTCAGTGAAGAAGTACTTCCTTACATCTGTTATAAATTTCCCCCCTTCCAGCATCATTGCATGTCCCCTTAGAAACATAGAATTTGACAGCAGATAAGGACCGCTTGGTAAGAGTAGCTGTGGCTTGTTATTCAGCCTGGCACGCAATCATCTGTATGTTTGGACTTGACACTGTGAGGTTGTGCTCCGTAACCTCACTGTAATAAACATACACTGACCAAAGTCCAGGAAATTTTCTTGCTATTGTATAAAACCTCTCCTCCTATTCTGTACTCCACCTCTGGGTTTCTGAGACCTTCAGTATGTGTATGATTTTGCACTTTTTTGCAGTGAAACCCAGTTACCATGCCCTCAACCACTCCTTGAGTTTTCTCAGATCTCTGCACATTCTTTCCACTTCCTCTGGAGTGTCTACCCTACTGCAGATTTTGGTGTTATCTGCAAAAAGGCATACCTTCCCTTCCAACTCATCTGCAATGTCATTTATAAAGACATTAAAGTGGACTACTCCCCATACTAAGCCCTGAGGCATCCCGCTTGACACCTTCCCTTCCCCAGAGTAAACTCAGTTTACCACCACCCTCCATCACCTACCTATCCCAACCAGTCTTCTATGTGGAACACTGTTAAAAGCCTTACTAAAATCTAGAGCACATAGAAACATAGACTTTGACGGCAGATAAGGACCACTTGGCCCACCCAGTCTGCCCATTTCCCTACCTTTTGGATAAGCTGCAGATTCTAGTTAACCAACAGCCTACTTCCTGCAACCCCCCACTATAATTGCCTTATGTCTGTCCCATGCATGTTTGAATTCCCCCACTGTTTTAGACCCCACAACCTCTCCAGGAAGGCGTTCCATGCGCCCACCACTCTCTCCGTGAAAAAGAATTTCCTCACATTACCCCTGAGCCATCCCCCCTCTAACTTTAACTTGTGCCCCCTTGTTCTTACACATCTCTTTTTCTGAAAGATGCTACCCTCCAGGACTTTGTTGATTCCCTTGAGGTACTTAAAAGTTTCTATCATGTCCCCCCTGTCCTTCCTGTCATCAAGGGTATACATATTAAGCTCTCTCAGTCTCTCTTCATATGGTTTCTGATGTAGACCCTGCACCATTTTAGTTGCCCTCCTCTGGACTGCTTCCATCCTGTCTATGTCCTTGCATAGATGAGGTCTCCAAAACTGCACCCAGTACTCCAGATGGGGTCTCACCAACTGTCTATACAGAGGGATAACCACTTCCCTTTTTCTACTTGTGATGCCCCTCCCTATGCATCCCAGTATCCCCCTGGCTCTCCTTAATGACTTCTCACATTGCTTACCAACGTTTAGGTCATCTGATATGACTACACCCAGATCCCTTTCCATTATTGTTGTCGTTAGTACCTCCCCTGCTATTGTGTACTCTTCTCCTGGATTTTTATTTCCCAGGTGCATTACTTTGCACTTCTTTGCATTGAATCCAAGTTGCCATATGTCTGACCATTCCTCCAACCTTGCCAAGTCCCTTCTCATCCTTTCTACCCCCCCTCTGTTACAGATCTTTGTGTCATCCGCAAAGAGGCATACCTTTCCTTCCAGACCCTCCGCAATGTCACCTATAAGACGTTAAAGAGGACTGGACCCAGTACTGAGCCCTGAGGTACTCCACTAGTAACCCCCTTTCTTCAGAATGTGTTCCATTCACTATACCTTCTGTGTCCTGTTGTGCAGCCAGTTTGCTACAGGCTGCCACCCTGGGACCTCCCCAGGCTGGCTAACTTGATTATTAATCTTTTGTGCGGGACTGTGTCAAATGCCTTGCTAAAGTCTAGGTAGGCCATATCCACAGACCCTCCCTGGTCTATTACTGGTCACCCAGTCAAAGAAATCGATTAGATTCGTCTGACATGACCTTCCTGCTGTAAATCCATGGTACTTTGGGTCCTGTGCCCCGCTGGCCTCTAGGTACTCAACAATTCTTTCTTTCAGAAGTGATTCCTTAATTTTCCTTACCACTGAGGTCAAACTTACAGGTCTGTAGTTTCCTGCTTCTGCCTTGCTCCCACTTTTGTGAAGGGGAATCACATCTGCCCTCCTCCAGTCCTCAGGTACCACCCCATCTTCCCATGATTTCTTAAAAAGTGTGGTTAGTGGTGTCACTAGGTCCTCCCTTAGCTCTTTTAGGATTCTAGGGTGAATTCCGTCAGGCCCCATTGCTTTGTCCACCTTGAGTTTTAGGAGTTCTTGCAGTACTCTTTCTTCTGTAAATGAACTGGTGTCAACCCCACTATCCAGAGTGCTTCTACTGTTTGGTTTAGGTAACTCCTCCTCTTCTTCTTTTGTGAATACTGAGCAAAAGTATTCATTCAATATCTCTGCCTTTTCACTGTCTCCCTCTGCCCACCTCCCCTCTCCTTTATTAATCTTCACTATCCCTCCTTTAACCTTTCTATGCTCCCTAATGTACCTATAAAAGGTTTTATCCCCCTTCTTAACCGAGTTGGCTATCTTTTCCTCAGTTTGGACCTTTGCTTTTCTGACTGCCTTCCCCACTTCTTTCTGCTTTAATTGATACAGTTCACTGTCGTGCTCCGTCTGCGATTCCTTATACTTTTTGAATGCAGCCTTTTTTTCCTTAACCTTCCCTGACACCTCTTTTGAGAGCCATAGTGGTTTTGTATTCCACTTTGTTTTCTTTATTTGTTTCACACAAAGGCTTGTTGCCTCCATGATGGCAGTTTGATTTTTCTCCATTGTTCTTCCACCCTCCTTTCTGGCCATTTGCTAATGCATTCCTCAGGTATTCACCCATTATGCCAAAGTCAGACCTTCAAAGTCCAGTATCCTTGTCTTTGTATGGCTTGTCTCCATGGTTGTGTTTATTGTGAAACACACTGTGCAGTGTTAAGCATTTCCCAGATGTCTACTGACTTCTAAGTTTGTGATCCTCTCTCCATTTGAGAGTACCAGGTCTAATATTGCTCCCTCCTGGGTGGGTTCCACCACTAGCTGTCTAAGGCATGATCCCTGTAGGGCATCGAGAATGACCCTGCTCTTGGATGTGGCTGCAGTCCATGTCGCCCAGTTAACATCTGGCACATTCAGGTCCCCCATCAACAGTATCTCCCCTTTTTCAGCCATTTTGAGAATGCCCTCTATCATTTCTTGTCCATTTCCTCCCCTTGAGACGGAGGTCTGTATACAACCCCTGTGCGGATTGTGATGCCCTTCCCTGTCTCCAAGGTGACCTAGAGTTCCTCTTGTCCTCCCCCTTTACTTTTTAGTTCTGTAGCTTTGATCCCTTCCCTTACATAGACAGCTACTCCACCTCCTCTTTTACCCTCCCTGTCCCTCTGTAGATTGTGTACCCTGGTATGTTGACATCCCAGTCATGGTTCTCCGTGTACCATGTTTCTGTGACTGCCACAATATCCAAGTGTTCCTCTTCCATCAGGGCTACTAGCTCTGGAAGCTTGTTTCCCAGAGGGCATTGGTACTCATTGCCCTGCATTTAATGTTGGCTTTATCCTTTTTACCCCATCCTGCTCTTATTGCCTTGTCCATTTTCCATTTGCCCTGTCCTGCCCTCTGTCAAGCTCTGTACCTCAGTGTTTTCCCTACTACCTGCCATGTTTTGTGGGGAGGCTTGAACTTTCCTGTTTCCTATCAGCACCTCCCCTTGGCTAGTTTAAAAGCTTGCCAAGGAAGCCTTTAAACCTGTCACCTAGGAGCGTGTTTCCCTTCCTGGACAGATGCAGACCATCATGCTAGTATAGACCTTCATCTCTCCAGGTGGACCCCCAGTCCCCAATGAAGCCAAAGCCCTGTGCTCTGCACCAGTTTTGCAACCATTCATTAAACTGCATGGTGTGCAGTACCCTAGCCTCACCCCTGCCATAGACTGGCAGCACCTCTGAGAAGGTTACCGTGCTTGCTACCTGTCTGAGGCCCCTCCCCAACTCCACAAATTCATCCTGCACTGCACTGATCTCATGCCTAGCTAGGCATCTACTGCCCCACCCTGATTCATCTCCCTGGTCACTCAAAGAAATCTATCAGATGTATTCGACATGCCCCCCCCCCGCGAATTCATGCTGCCCCAGGTCTTGTAACCTGCTGGATTCAAGACACTCCACAATCCTTTCCTTCAGCAGTGACTCCATTAACTTCCCCCTCCACTAATGTCAAACTAACTGACCTATAGTTGCCAGCCTCTTCCCTGCTACCACTTTTATGAAGCAGGACTACATCTGCCCTCCTGCAGTCCCCTGGAACCACTCCTGTTTCCAGTCAGTTCTTGAATAGGGCTATCAGAGGTGCAGCCAGTACCTCCATAAGCTCACTCAATACCTTTGGGTGTAACCCGCCTGGTCTTCCTCCCTCCTCCCAGTGCTCCCGCTGCTTTTATGTGGCCCATCCCCATCTCCTTCCTCTGTGAAGACTGAACAAAAGTTTTTGTTCAGCATATCTCCTTTTTTCCTGATAATCCTCTACACAGTCCCTCTCCCCTGTCGTCCTTAATCTCACAATCCCTCCCCTAGTCTTCCTCTTTTCACTTATGTACCTAAAAAAGGACCTGTCCCTTTCTGTTACCTCTTGGGCTATTCTTTCCTCCATTTGTGCCTTTGTGCTCCTGCTTCCCTCTGCTTTTCCTGATACACCTCCCTATCCACATTTTTCTCCATCTTTTTATACCTCCTGATTGCTACCCTTTTAGCCTTCACCTTTTCAGTCATTTCCCTTGAAAACCACAGCAGTCTTTTTTCTCTCCTGTTTTTGCTCACTTCCTTTGCACACAGGTTTGTTTCCTTCACTATGCTGTCCCATAACTTAGCCCCCTGTTCCTCATCCCACCAAGCATCCCCCCCCCCCCCGGTCATCTTTTGAGGCATACACCATTTTAAAAAATCTGCCCTCCTGAAATCCAGGACCCTTGTCTTTGTGTGGCTTGCCTCCACCACCATCCTTAGGGTGAACCACATTGCATGGTGATCACTGGTCCCCAGGTGGGCTCCCACCTTGACATCTGCAATACTGTCCCTGTTAGTGAGCACCAGTTCCAGTACTGCCACATCTCAAGTGGAGTCCCTGACTGGCTGTCTGAGAAATGCCTGTTGCAGGGAGTCTAGGATGTTCCTGCTTCTAGCTGTAGCTGTGGATGGGAGGCTCTAGTCTATTTCCAGAAGACTGAAGTCCCCCAGCAACAGCAAAGTACAGTTATGTAAGAACTTACTGTAACAGTAGATCTTCAAGAGGAGCTCTTGCAGCAGGCTGTAACAGTTAGGATTATACTGCAGGCACTAGGACCCCCCGGAAAACTTTTCAGCCATCAGTATACAGCAGGGACCGCCCCTGACGTCGGCCCCGCCCCGACGTCAGCCCTGGTACAAAAGGGGGCGGACCCAGCTTCACCTTAGTTCCCCTGCCAAGGCCCGCAAACAAGCCCTGACAAGAGAAGGAGACGAAGCACTCGATGGAGATGTAGATGAAGATCTGCACACCTCGAGGGGGAAGGCGGGTGGGAAAGTAACGCCTGCTGCAAGAGCTCCTCTCGAAGATCTACTGTTACGGTAAGTTCTTACGTAACTATACCATCTTACTTTGAGTGGGAGCTCTTGCAGCAGGCTATAACAGTTAGGACTGAATGCCAAGCAGTCCCACGCCAAAGAGGTAGTTGATCCCGGGAGGTGGAATATACTGACTCCAGAGGCCTAAGTCCCTGCAAAACAGCCAGACCAAAACCGGCACGGCATCTGGAGACGATATCCAAGCTGTAATGTTTGACAAAGGTATGCACCGAATTCCAGGTAGCAGCCGCACACATGTCCCTTATAGAGACATTTCTCAGGGAGGCAAAAGAAGCAGACACTCCCCTGGTGGAGTGAACCCTGACCGGACCCGGTAGGGGGTTTATTGTGCTTTTCATAGCAGAAGGATACGCAGTGGACGATCCACTTCGAAATCATCTGCTTGGTCACCGGTTTGCCCAAGCATTGTGGTGCAAAGACCAGAAAGAGTTGCTCCGACTGACGGTGCGTAGCCGTCCTTTTGAGGTAATACCTCAAAGTTCTGTGGATGTCCAATGTGTGAAGGAGAGCTTCCCCTCTATTAGATGGGGAAGGAAGGTCAACCGACTGATTGAGGGTCAATTCCAAGACCACTTTCAGAAGAAACTTAGGATTTGTTCTAAGGGAAACCCTTTCCCTGTGGAAAACCAAATATGGCTCTTTACACATCAGAGCCTGAAGCTCAGAAACTCTTCGAGCTGAGGTAATAGCAACCAAAAAACACACTTTCCAGGAAAGATAACGCAGCTCACAATCTTCTGCCGGCTCAAAGGGAGGCAGGGTGAGCTTCTCCAACACAAAAAGGAGATCCCAGGGTGGGATAGGATCCCTAATGGGAGGTCTCATATGCAAAATTCCTCTCAGAAAGGTGCGGGCTACATCCAACTGTGCTAACACCTTGACTCCAATCAGAGTATGATAGGCAGAGACAGCCCACATGTGCACCTTAATAGAGGAGTAACTCAGGCCATGTTAGTACAAGGAGAGGAGGTACTGTAATGCTGAGTTCACTGGACAGGTGATGGGGTCCAAATGCTGTGACAAGGCCCATAAACAAAACCGCTTCCATTTCATAGCATAGGCGGAGCGGGTGGAGGGCTTCATCGCCGACACTAGGACTGCTGCCACCTCCGGGGAAACCCTGTATCTCTGTTGAGCTACGTCTGAAGGAGCCAAGCATGCAGATGTAGGGAACGGAGCTCTGGATGGACCAGCGACCCCCGTTCCTGGGATAGCAACTGCGAGCATATGGGCAGCGGAGTTGGAGGTTCTGTGGATAACCGCTGCAGGAGTGGGAACCAAATCTGCCACGGCCATCGGGGTGCGGGGGGGGGGCTACTAGAATCATTCGAGACCCTTCTGCCTGTAACTTCAGCAGGACTCTCTGAACGAGAGGGAAGGGTGGGAAAGCATAGAGAAACCTCCCTGCCCAGCAAAGGGATAATGCGTCTGGCCAGAAAACTCCAGGCGCGTGCTCTCGCGAGCAATAAATTGGCAGTTTGGTGTTGCGTGGTGACGCAAAGAGGTCCACCTCTGGATGACCCCACTTGTCGAAGAGCTGATCTGCTATGGACTGTAACAGCTCCCACTCGTGCGCTCTGGAACGAGACCTGCTTAAGCTGTCAGCCAGATTGTTCAGGACGCCTGGAACATGCACTGCGGACAGCAGAATGTGCCACTCCAGTGCCCAGTGCCAGACTCTCATCGCCTCCCTGCAAAGGGGATATGAATGAGTACCCCCTTGCTTGTTGATGTAGAAGTCAACCGCCATATTGTCTGTTTGAATTAGAAGACAGCCCGGCATCAGGTCCTCTTGAAAAGCCTGTAAGGCATAGAGAACCGCTCGCATCTCCAATACACTGATATGGAGAGATCGCTCCTCGGATGTCCACACCCCTTGCATTTGATGAGCACCCAGGTGCGCTCCCCATCCCAGATCCGATGCATCTGTCGTAAGAGTCTGATCTGGTGGCTCCAGATGAAACCTGACCCCTTTCTCCAAATTCCGGGGGTCCATCCACCAAAGCAAAGTTCTCCCGACAGGCTCGGTGATCCTGATCAGAAAGTCTAGATTGTCGTAGCCCTGGTCCCACTATACCCTGAGCATCCACTGTGGGACCCACATGTGGAGGCGGGCCAGAGGAGTGACTGGAATGGCCGCCGCCATGTGCCCCAGTAGCCTGAAGAAGGTCCACGCTGGAACTTAAGGAGTTACTGAGATCCATTCGGCAATCTCTTGCAGGCGATCACCCCTGTACAGGAGTAGGAAAGCCATGCCCTGGATAGAATCCAGGACCACTCCAATGAAAAAGGGTCTTTGACTGGGCTCGGGGGATGATTTCTGAAGGTTCAGGGTGATCCCCAGCTCTCGGAACAGAGTATAGGTGTCTCTGAGGGCATGAAGTAGGCTTGACCTGGACGGGGCTGTAAGCAGCCAATTGTCGAGGTAAGGGAAAACGTAGTACCCCATGCGCCTTAGAGCCGCAGCCACCATTGCCAAGCATTTTGTAAAGACTCACGGAGCGGAGGAGAGGCCGAACGGAAGAACTCGGAATTGGTAGTGCTCCCCTTGGAAGTGGAACCTCAGAAACTTCCAGTGGGAAGGGAAGACCCCAATAAGCATATATGCATCTTGCATGTCTAGGAAGCAGAGCCAGTCTCCTTGGTGCAGCAGGGGGAGTAGACCAGGAAGGGTCACCATCCTGAACCTTTTGTACTCTATAAAGAGATTGAGAAAGCTGAGGTCCAGAATAGGACAAAGATCCTACGTCTTTTTTGGGACCAGGAAGAAGAGGGAATAAAACCCCTTTCCCCTCTGATGCAAGGAGACTAGCTCTATTGCCTTTTTTTGCAAGAGGGTCTGAATTTCTCCTTCTATCAGTGGGATGTGAGAAGGAGGATATCGGGAGTACTTTGGTGGAGTATTTGGAGGGAACTCCGTGAACTCTAGCGTGTGCCCTCTCTTGATAATGTCCAGGACTCACTGGTCCACAGTTACCGACCTCCACCCTTCGAGATGAAGGGACAAGCGGCCCACGACCGTCTCCCCGGAGTCTTCCTTTGGAAGGGGGGGGGGCGCGGAAGGGAGTCATTGGGCTGAGCCGGGCGTAGGCAGAGAGGCCTGGGAGGACTTGGGCCCATGATTAGGAGTGCCTCCACGTTGCTGGTTACTGGCTCTCCTACGAGAGCCGCCTCTCTGACCCTGCTGATTACCACGGGCTTGACCACCTGAGGGCTTGCGAAATGGCCATTGCCGCTGTACATTTGGCGGACCGACCAGATGGACTTGCCCGACTCCTGGAGACGAGAAATCAAAGCTTCCGTCTCTTGCCCAAACAACACGGTACCCTGGAATGGCAAATCCCTGATACCGGATTGCAGATCCTGGTGAAAACTCAAAACTCTTAACCAAGCGTGGCGCCGAAGGCACATCCCGGAAGTGGCTGCCCTGGCTGCCGTATCTGCAGTGTCGTACGAGGCTCTCAGGACATGAGAACCTGCATCGGAGCCCGATTTAACAATGTCCAGAAGATCCGTCTTCTGCTCAGAATCCGGCATGGCTCTCAGTAACTCTTGTCCCCTCTCCCACAGAGCATTTTGGTAGTAGACCATATGCGTCAGGAAGTTAAGGGACTGGATGGAGCAGGTGGAGGCAGAGTAAACTTTCTTGCCCACCTGGTCCAAATACTGAGACTCCGGATTGGGAGGCTGTAAGCTAAGGTGCTTCAGCTGCCTGGACTTGTCATGGGCAGCCGTGATGACTGAAGAGTCCGCCTGAGGGTTCTCTGCTAAAAAGGCTTCTGCCCTCGGGGTCTTATACAGCCTGTCCGATTTTTTTGGAACAGCCGGGATGGTAGCCAGACGCTTCCAGGTAGTCCGAGTCAGGTCCTGGGAAGTGTCCACTAAAGGAGGGACCACCAATGTTTTCGGCTCCTTTTGCCTCAGGTATTTGGCCAACCTTCAGTGTTCTGGATCCAGGTCCTCCGTTTCCCACTAATTGGAGGCCTGGATATGCCTCATGACGTCCATAAAGGTCAGATCGTCTGGAGGCGAGTGAGGCTGGTCCTTCTCTCCCAGGGACCACCCCATGTCGAGAGAGGAAGAAGATGTCGATGAAGAAGAGGGAGATCGACTACTAGGTCTGGAATAGTCATATCTCTCCTTATAACCAGACTCCCTCTGTCATCGGTAGCAGGGGACCAACGTCGGTCCGAAGACTGGCTCTGGTCCAGAGACCGGCGACGGAGCAAAGACCGACGTCAGTCAGAGGACCGACGTCGGAAGCGCTCTCGTCTAGGAGAACGAGAAGGGCTGCGAGTGTGAGACCTGGACCGGCGACGGTCTCCAGAGTCTCTGAAGCGTCGGCAGTGGTCTTTGGACTGGGCGCGAGAACGAGCCCTGGATGGAGGTGTAGGCGGCCGCTCTGGGGACTTCCTTGGGGAAGGCTCACCTCCAGGCTGTGGTCTGCCCGCCAGGTCCAGTACCGGTGTCTGGGCGGCGATGGGGAGGGGGGGCCCGCTTCTGGACCTGTCCCCACCAAAGGAGAACAACTCCTGCAGCTCGTCCCCGAGAAAATGCGGCAGCTCGTCCCAGAAAGGTATCCGGGACATCGGCCCACGAAGGAGAGCCCTCTTGGGAGCCCGGGAGGGGGGAGGAGGACTTGGGAGACGCCGGCTCTTCTGTGGCCGCTGCCCGCACCCTTCACCCCTTCAACCGTGTCGGGTGGTGGACTGACGACGGGTGCCGCTGGGGCGCTGAGAGTCCTTCGGCCCGAGGGCGCTGGCCTTAGCAGGCAGCGCCCGGGTGCCTAGAGAGGTGGGGCCAGCTTTTACCTCCAAGGGCTTGGTGGTAACCCTTAGCGGGGTTACCTTAGGCTTGGCTGGCTTCTTCCTCGATGGGCCAGCCTTGGCCTGGGAAGATTTCGGATGCTCGCCTGAGCCTGTGGAAACACGGGCCTTCTTAGGAGAGGGCCGCGAGCGAGACCGGGACCGCGACCGGTGTCGGGACTGATTACGGTCTTTCCCATTGCGCTTGGTCTTCTCCTTGCGCTTCCCCTCTGGGGAGTGCAGATCCATCTTTATTTCTAAAAGGAACGCCTTCAGGGACTTGAGACGTCGGATCCGGGTCCAGCTGGTGAATGCCTGGCAGGCTGAGATGTCGTCGTCCGGCCCGAGGCAAAAGACGCAGCGTTTGTGCCCATCCTTGGCAGGGATCTGCCTCCCGCAGTCGCACTTGTTCTGGTGTGGCTCTGGAGAGACCGACGACGGCGAAAACATCAGTTGAAAACACAGAAAAAACGTCGAAAATAGCACCAAACGGGTTGAAAAAATACAGATTTAGCCATTTCTGGCAAGCTGGAAAATGAAGGCTTCTTCTCATGTGCATGGGACGCGGCGGGAAAAGAACTGAGATGGAGCTGGGTCCGCCCCCTTTTGTACCAGGGCTGACATCGGGGGCAGTTCCTGCTGTATACTGCTGGCTGAAAAGTTTTCCGGAGGGTCCTAGTGCCTGTGGCATAGTCCTAACTGTTATAGCCTGCTGCAAGAGCTCCCACTTGAAATAAGATCTCCTTTTTTCTACCATTATGTTAATGGCTTCCACCAGTGCCTTATCCAGTTTCTCGCCGTGTGTTGGAGGTCCATAGATCATGTCAGTGTGAATAGTGGCTCCGGTTCCTATCTCCAGAGTGTCCCACAGTACCTCCAACTCTGCCCCCCCTCCCGATTCCATGTGTTTCCGTCACTTTGATACCCCACCTTAATTACAGCACCACCCCTCCTCCCTTTCCACCCTGTCTTTCCTGTACTGAGTACAGGCTAGTATGGCCATGTTCCAGTCATGGTTCCCTGTGCACCACTACTTGGTAGTGGCCACAATATCCTGGTCGTTCTCCGCCATGATAGCCTCCAAGTCTGGAATTTTATTTCCTATACTTCTTGTGTTTGTACACATGATCTTCCACACTTGGTTACCACTCTATCTGCTACACCCTCTTTTCCATTTTGCCTTGCCTCCTTATCACCTCCCTCTGGTTTTCTACTATGCTGCTTTTTTCTTCAATTTGCACCCTAGGAGAATTTTCCTCCCCTCAGGTCTTCCCTTCTCTCTGCTTCTGTCGGGGGGAGGGGGGGGGCAGTTGATGCCTCCTTCTTTCCTTCTGCCACCTAAATGTTCATCAAAGTAATATTTAAACCGTACACTGAGGACTGCGATTCCCCTCCCAGACGAATGCAGGCAATCAAAGGAAACATGGGTTACCTTTCACAGTAGCATGGGTAGAAAATCTCTAAAAATTAGTACATGCCTGTACAGCATACTTCTTGGTCCCTACATATACAGCAGGTGGGGTGGACTTGATGGACCTGGGTCCCTTCTTACCTTAAATTACTATGTTACTATGTGGTGTCTTTGTCAGGAGCTACCTGCTGATTGCAACCAAAAATGCTAGGCGCTCCAATCCAGGTACACTCCGTCTTTGTAAGGACATGACAGACCCGTTGGTTACAAGACAGAATTGCAATGCATACATATATGAGAATACAATAATAAAAAAAAAACAAAAAAAAACACATACTTTTCACAATGTTTATGTTTTGCATGTTTGGGACCATGTTCGCACACAATCTATAAAACCCCCTCCTGATGATCTTCACACAGCTGGAAAGCCACCCCAAATAAGTTATCACAATGATACATTGGTTGCCATTTTTGACCAAGTGAGACTGGCAAGTTTAAATTGTAAACTGCACTGGAGACATTTTTTTAAGCATTAATGACTTTCTACCTAATGCTAACTGATAACACTACTGTACTGCTTGCACCAGAAGGCCACACCGTGGATACTGTATCTGACCTGCTCTTTTAGTGTGGGTAATTTAAGGAAATAAAATGTCTTATTATACTGGAAAAAAATCCCTCTTCGCCAGTGAGAATGCAAAGTTACTGTTCGGTTATTCTGCAATAACTGGACAGTTGACTGACCAATGGGATAGTGGCTCTGCATTCTCACTGGCTAAGAACAATAATGGGACAGTGGCTCTGTATTCTGACTGACTGCTGTGTCTCTACTTAGCCAGTCAGACAGGAAGCCCAGTTTGCCTTCCCACTTCAACATGCAGCAGCCAATCAGAGATGTCTAGATACGCTACAGTGCTTCTCTGAGAAACTTACTGCTTTCTCATTTCTCACAGAGGTGCAGTAGCGCAAGGATTTGGCACTTTAATTTTTTTTGGTGCAATTTTCCAGTATAATAGCGATAATATCAGTAGTGGTCTGGGTTTCTTTGGTAATAACTAGACCAGGGGGTTAATAAACACTTCGGCATTTATTACCCCTGATCCGGTTATTATATTGTAAATCCAGTCCACTATGCTATTATTGCTACATAATTACTGGCCACAATTTTTTCCAATACAAAAAACGAGTTATAATTTGCCGTTACAACTATCTCAGCCAGTTATAATGGCAAACGCGCCACTGTGCTCTAGAGAAGCGTGAGACACAAACAGCCGCAGAGCGAAGAAAACAGCTAACTGACTCGTGCTCTCGCAGCTCCGGGTGTCCTGTCAGATCCAACGCGACATGCAGAACTACACAGAAAGCAAACGAAAATCAGTGCCAAGACGTCTTCGAGCCACACCACATAACCAAATTAACAGCTTGAACTCTTAGTTTAAAAGTTTGAAGAGTTTTTTATATCGTTAACAGTTTACAACCTTTCACAGTTCCTCCACATGAATGAAGCCATCTAAAAGGAACGTAATTTCATTCACGAACTGGAAGTTAAAACATTTAAAGATGCTGACAAATGTTGTAATGTTACTGTTCATGTTTCTTTTCCAAACATAAAAAAGATGTTTTAAAAACACAAATCATTAAAAACTGCAATGTAATACAACACCACAAATAAATTGTTCATTATAGCACAACTGCCTTACTCATTTCTTTGCAAATTGAATAGATTACTGCTGAAAAAATTGTGACCATCAATTATAAAAAATAAAGTAATGGACAGGTGGTTATTAATGAGAATTTTACATAACCCCTCAGTGTGGGATGCCTAAATAAACCCCTTGGGCTTCGCCCTCAGGGTTTATGGGGCATCCCACACCTCGGGTGTGTGTACAATTCTCATAATAACCACCTCCCCATACATTATTCTCTATATTATATCTGCAGAGCTGCCGTGGCCTCTTGCATACCACAGACGCATGGGTTATGCTAATGAGGGCTAGCAACTCTCCTTTAGAAACCGACAGATGACCGCTGGTGGCTCTGCAGACATTATGGATGGCGTGGTTCTTTAAACATAAAATGCAAATGCAGCGGGTAAATAAAAAATTCCTTTGAATGCTAAAAGCCCTAATTGGGCATTTCTGCAGCAGCTGTTGCACTTTTTGTGTTTTCAGGAGTTTCCCTATTAACTGAATTATTTATTTTTTTTATATTTTCTCTTCTTTATCTCAGTGAGCCCTTCTGTTGGTCATCCGCCCTGGTCACGGCCCCTGGGACTTCTACCTGCCATCCACTGCTGCTTTTTCTTCCGTTACCCCCCGGCTTACCCCACAGAGGGCTGGGCCTCGGCACTGGACCCCCATATCCGAGCCGCGGGATTGTATCTGGTCAGGGAGTGCAGCGAAGGCAGGATAATCGAAGCCCCAGGGAGGGCTTTACTGAGACAGAGGGCTCACCCCGTTCCTTTTTCCGCCTTTTCTCGGAGGCGGGGACGTGCAGTGACGCCAGCGTCCGCTCCGCCTCCCTGTATATCGAGCGCCGCTAGTATGAGTGACTCCTGGCCTCCATCAGGGGTCCTCGTTGTGCCAGACACTAAACCGCTCTCCACCCTGGAGAAGGACAGCCATCCACGGGACGCTCCATCCTTCTCCCCCGGCTGGCCCTCCGATGACAACTAAATTATTTTTAATGTGGCTTTTCCTTCCATGGTTTCCCCACTGATCTATTTTTTCTATGTATCAGTTTCTCTTTTCTCTCCTTTTCCTTTATTGTCTATTTTTCAATCTCTCTTTCTGCCAAAGAATGCTGCTTTTTTGTGATGCCAGCAGCAACAGTGCAATTGTCAGTTTTACTCCTTTGCTGGTGAGGTACTCTTTAACCTGTGAGATAACTCAAATGACTAACATTTTAGAGATACCTGCTGTTGTTGATCTTTTTAGGGCACTCCAGTAAGGATATCTGTACTTTAAAACTGCCTGTCTGAGGCCACATTTTACCTGCCCTCTAAAGTTGATAATTAGTTGCTAAACTGTTTTAGGTGCTACCTGAAACTGATAACACATTTAGCAACTTCTTGGGGTTGATTGTTTTTGCTATTTAGGTTTTTCTCCCCCTCCCCTGCCATCGTTCAGGGATATAGCACCCTGTATTCAGGGATATACCCAGAGACATATCTGACTGGATACAGGATATACCCTGTAAGCGCAGATACACCCTCTAATCAGGGAGATACCCTGTAATCAGGGGTATACTCACATATATCTCTGATTGGGTATGGGATATCCCCTGTAATCGCAGATACACCCTATAATCAAGGACATACCCTGTAATCGGGGATATACCCTGTAATTAGGGATATACTCTATGATCAGGGATGCACCCTATAATGGGTGATATCCCCTGTAATCGGGTATATGCCCTATAATCAGGTATATATCCTGCAATTGGGTATGTACCCTGTAATCAGGGATACACCCTGTAATCGGGGATGTACCCTGTTATCAGGGATACAACCTGTACTCATGGGTATATCCTGTTATCAGGGATATATTCTGTTATTGGGGATACATCCTGTTATCGAGGATACACCCTGTAAGCAGGGATATACTGTTATCAATGATATGCCCTGTTGTCAGGAATACACCTTATTATTAAGGATGCACCCTGTAATCATAAATATACCCCATAATCAGGGATATACCCTGTTATCAGGTATATAACACTCTGTAATCGGGGATATACCGCTATCAGGGATATGCACTGGTGTCAGGGACAAAAAAATTACTTACCACAGTAATATTGTTTCTTCCAGGGGACCCCTCAGTATGCTTGACTAGTGCAGTATGCCAGCTGGGTTCAGCTGCCCTGGAGGTGGAGACTATACTAATGGTGCCAGGAGAAGTAGCCAATCAGAAGAGCATAAGTGAGAGCTGTGTGCTGCTGCGAAAGCCAGTCAGATTCAATTTGAAGACTGAGGGCCAAAAGGCCTCAAACTCTGAAAATGATCCTAAACCAGGGGTCGACTTTAGCGGTGGCCCGAGGGCACCAAAAATAGTCTCAGGCCATTGTGGTATCACTAGCTGCTGGCCCGACTGGCCAGCAGACTTCTTCCACATTTCATGACTGAGTATGCCTTTAAGACTGGCACAGTGGCTCAGTGAGATGTATGCAAGCGCTCTCGAGTGTCTGCTCGTGCACACCGCATTGGGGAAGAGAGCGCAGCAGCACGCTAGCTGCAAGTGGGAGGCCTGCAGGACTTGACACTGTAAAACCATGTGGTTGTTCAAGGGCTCCCACTTGCATGATCACATGGTGACATACTGGGAAGGTGGCAACAGTCACGGCGTGAACGGCAGAAGCCAATCGGCGGGCACATTTCGGATAGGCATGCTGGGACAGCCAATCAGAGTAACCAACTGAGAACTTAAGTACAGTCCCCCTTTCCCATCACCTTCATTTGTGCCATAGTTCTTGTGAGGAGAGACTGACTGTCGGAAAGTCGCAGCGTGCTGGGCATACTTGACAGACTTTTGGTCTGTCTGACTGAGATCTGATCACTAAAAAAAAAAAAACAGCATTCTCATTCTGTCTGAAACTCAACTGTAACTGGACTATTAATTAGCAGCTTGGGCAGACCTCATGGGGGGGGGGGAGAGCTGAAGCTCCGATTGCTGCTACAGCTTAGTAAAAATAAATAAAACCCTTATTGAATTGCTGCGGCCTACTGTATAATTCTTGCAGTCTGAGTGAAGGAAAAAAATTGAAAGCTCTGTGGTGAAGTTAGAACTTGAGTCGGGTTTGCATTTTGCTGCAGCTTTTACAGACTTACTCTTGAAAATAATAGTTTAGAGAAGCATCAACTAAACTGACTGGTGTTACAAAAATCAGAAGCCAGTAAAGTCTTAAAGTAAGTCTGTGGTGAATGTGGCAGGGGCAAATTACTGCTTTTGCTGTTAAAAAAAAAAAAAAACCTTCAATATACTAGTACTCTTCTATATTTCAAGACAAATCAGTTTGTGCCCTTTCCTGTGTGAAAAAAACAAACAAGTTTTCTGTCTGAAGTCAGTAGTAGGGGAGTGAGTCTGTATCAATTTTGTGGTGCTTGTGGGAAACAGGGGTACACGTCTAATAACTTTTGCAGCTATTGTAGGACCTGGTGAAATAAAAAAGCATACAATATTAACAAGACCCTTCTCATTTTTAAAGTCCTTTCTAATTTCTACTGTCGTACTGTCTGGACAGCGTCAGCAGTCTGTGTGGAAAGTCGGGGGCAGTCTAATATACTAATTGCCAGCAGATTAGGCCTTATGGTCTATCTCGAACCTCAGATCCCTAGATGGGTACCGAGGCCCTCCCCCCATTGTGTTCCAGAAATCCCTATCATCCATCCCCACCAACTGGGCCAGGCCATCTGATACATCCGCTTTCTGTGTCTGTCCCACCCTCTCTTGAAGCCCTCCACTGTGGATCTCTGAACCAGCTTGCCAGGCAGCACGTTCCAAGGATCCACCACCATCTCTCAGTGAAAAACCTCCTCCTCTTTTCCCCCCTCACCCTTCCGCCTTCCAACTTCAAACCATGCCCTCTGGTAATACCTCCCTGCTTTAGTCTAAAGAGCCCCTCCATGTTTACCCTATTTATTCCCTCGAGGTACTTGAAGAACTCAATCATGTCCCCCCGCTCTCCTCTCCTCCAATGAAAACAGGCAGAGCTCCTCAAGTCTGTACTCATCATCAAATCCCTAGTCCTCGTGTCATCTTAGTTGCCCTCCTCTGTACCCTCTCCAGGAGCTATATGTCCCTCTTCAAGTGTGGTCTCCAGTACTGTACACAGTACTCAAGGTGTGGTCTAACCAGTCCATTGTACAGCGGCAGAATGATTTCCCTGCTCCTAGAGGTGATCCCCCTGACGATGCATCCCAACATCCTGTTTGCTTTGCTAGCCGCTCTCCTGCACTGCTCAAAGTTATTCATACATGCATCCACCATGACCCCTAGGTCTTTTTCCTCTGTTGAGGCCTCACAACACCTCCTCCCAGGGTGTACCTGTGTTTAGGGTTTCCCCAAGATGTAACACCTTGCACTTGGTGATACTGAAATTTAATTTCCATGTGTGAGCCCACCTTTCCAGGGTGTCCAGGTCCCCTTGCAGGGCCAACCTCCTCTCTTTCCCCTCAACTACTGCCCCCATCTTGGAGTCGTCAGCGAAGAGACTCATTTCACACCCTATACCCTCCCTGATGTCTGATATATATATATATATACATTAAACAGGCTCAGACCCAGGACCGAGCCCTGCGGTACCCCACCACCGACCTCTCTAGGGTTCGAGAGCTCCCCACCAACCACTACTCTCTGAGTGCGTCCAGCTAGCCAGTTTTCAATCCATCTGACCATCACAGGACCTACTCCCAACCCCGTCAGTTTCTCCACCAGACCATTGTGGGGGACAGAGTCAAACGCCTTGCTGAAGTCCAAGAATAATACATCCACAGGCTTTCCCCTGTCCAGTTCTGATGTTACCCATTCGTAGAACTCCACAAGATTGGTTTGACATGATCTACCTGGCACAAACCCATGTCACCGACTATCCAGACCTCCCACCTCCTCCAAGTATACCCCCAATCATTCCTTTAGTATACTCTCTATTAATTTTCCCACCACTGAGGTCAAACTGATGTGTCTATAGTTATCTGGTACTTCCCTTGACCCCCCTTATGGATTGGCACCACATGTGCATCTCGCCAATCCCTAGGTACCCTCCCTGTCTCAAGCGACCTGTTGAAGAGCTCCGCCAGGGGTGCAGCCAGTATGCCCCCAATTCTCATAGTACTCTTGGATGAATGCCATCCGGCCCAGGAGATTTATCTTCCTTTAGGGTCTCAAGGGCTAACCACACCCTTTCAGTGGAGATAGCATCATCCATCCCCTCCACCTTACTGGCCTTTTTATCCTTATCCTGATGTGACACTCCTGGGGTACCTCTCCCTCCCTTTTGTTCCATTCTGTTGCTCCCCTGATCCCACTTACTACCGCTTCTATCCCCAACGTGCCTTGCTTTGTAGATATCCCATCCCCCTCCCTAGTGAACACAGAGGCGAAGTACTCATTTGATACCTCTGCCTGGTCCCTCGTCTCTTCCACCCACCCTCCTTCTGATCTCAATCTGCCGAGATGGCCTTTAGTTTTTCTCTGCTCCCCAATGTACCAGAAGAACCCCTTTCCCCCTCCCCATATCCCCTGTGCCAGCCGCTGCTCTTTACTGGACTTTGCCCCCGGCACCATCCGGGTGACTTTTCTAGATGCAAGATGGTACATTTCCTTTACCCTATCCCCTCTCATTGTTTTATATTTTTTGTAGGCAGCCTTCTTTTCTCTGACTGCTACCTGAACCTCACTGGACCACCAGCATAGTTTAAGTGACCTTGCTCCCATACGCTTCACCTTAGCGCAGGTCCTGACTGCCTCATGAAGTCCCCGTTTTATTACCTACCCTCTCTTTTCCACATTTTTCATTGTTGTAATCAGCTTCAAGTGATTCTTGAGAATATTTCCCATGCCCACAAAGTCTGCCCCCTGGAGTCCACTGCCAGTGTCCTAGATCACCCCCCTCCCCCCCATGCTTATTTGAAACCAGACAGTACTGTGGTCGCTCCCAGTCAGGGGATCCTCTACAACCAGGTCCCTTACTAGATCCCCATCCGCCAGAACCACGTCCAGGACATGCCCCTCCCTTGTGGGCTCCAGCACATACTATGTTAAGAACACATCCTGGAAGCTGTCAGGCAGCCTCTGCTCCTTGGCCACCTTAGAGGACATGGTTCCCCAGTTTGTACCTGGCATATTAAGGTCCCCCATCAATACCACTCCCTCCACTTTTGGACCACACTGGGCAATGATGTTGTCCAGCAAACCATCTTCCAGAACATCACCCATCCCGGGGGGCCTATATACTACACCCAGCTTGACCTTACCTCCTGCCGGGGTACGGAAGGTGATCCATAAGTCCTCCACATTTCCCTTTGCCTCTTCTACCCTAGCAATTTCTATGTCATCTCTAATGAACATAGCCACTCCACCCCCTTTGCCCTCCTTTCTATCCTTCCTAAGCATAGTGTACCCCTGCACGTTTAGGTCCCAGTCATGGTTTTTGTTGGCCCACGTTTCTGTGACCGCTGCCACATCCACCCCCCCCCCGGACAGCATGGCCTGGAACTCTGGCAACTTGTTTCCCAAGCTCCTGGCATTTACTAACACCACCTCCCCACCCCTTAGTCGAACCCCATCCAGGTTCTTTATACTTCCATCCTCCTCTGCTCCTCCTGAAACCTCCTCCCCAGTCTGTCCCCAGTTTGAAGGCTACTCCCTCATGTGGAGGAGAGGGCTTCTGGTCAGCCCCTCCTTATCCCCTCATAAGTGTAAACCCCATCTTTCTTGAATGTAGTCAGCCACCCACTGTTTAAGGATTCCTTCCCTAATGGGGTAAGATGAAGCCTGTCCTTGGCATACAGTCCCTTATCCTCCCAAACTCCTTTCCAGTTCCCTAAAACCCCCGACCCACTTTCTTCACCCCACTTCCTAAGCCAGTCATTAACCTCTATGATCTTCATTTTTTTTCCACTGAGGCCTTTGGTACCGGCAATATCTCCGAAAAGGAAATGTTGCATCCATTATCCCAATAGACTCTGGCAAGTTCTCGGAACCTTGCTTGGATTTCCAAAACGCTATTTCCCTCTAGATTGTTAGTTCCCAAATGCACCAGGAAATCCGGTTTCCCTCCACAATCCCTAACCAGTTCGAACACCATGAACTTTGCTCTGTGCACAGTCAGCCCAAAGATACTCACTACCTTCACCTGGCTATGGCATCCACCCCCCTGTCCCTCCCAATGGATACCAAATTCTTCGAGTCTCCCAATAACAGAACCTTAATACCGCCCTCATCCTTATGGTTACCTCCACTATGCGCTCTCAACCCTCCCATCCCCCCCCTTCATTCATAATTCAATTTCATGGGAGTCTTCCTACTTTATCAGAGACCCCCTTGTCACCCTCCCCTTTCCTGCCTCCCTTGTTATTTTGCCCACTTAACTCAGACCCCCCTGAATAGGTGTCCCATTTAACCCTCTCTTATCCAAACCATTTATCCTGGCCCTGATGGTTTCCCCTTCCCACTTTGAAAAACCTTTGAAAAAAAAAATTAACTCCTTATTTCTGATTTCTACTCTCTAGTCACTAGTGTAGCAGTATGTGGTCATAGCCTGGGGCTCGCACACATTTAGGGACCTTGCAGCTATCCAGTCTTTGTGAAAAAAAAAATCTGTATTTCCTAATTTCTACTGTCGTACTCTCTGGTCACTAGTTTAGCAGTCTGTGGTCATAGTCCGGGGCTGGCACACCTTTAGGGACCTTGCAGCTATCCAGTGTTTGTGGAAAAAAAAAAAAAATAATAATCTGTATTTCCTAATTTCTACTGTCGTACTCTTTGGTCACTAGTGTAGCAGTCTGTGGTCCAAGTTGGGGACTGGCACACATTTAGGGGCTTTGCAGCTGTTCAGTCTTTGCGGAAAAAAAAAAAATCTGTATTTTCTCATTTCTACTGTCATACTTTCTGGTCACTAGTATAGCAGTCTGTGGTCAAAGTCAGGGGCTGGCACACATTTAGGGGCCTTGCAGCTATCCAGTCTTTGTGGGAAAAAAAAATCTGTATTTCCTAATTTCTACTGTTGTACTCTCTGGTCACTATTGTAGCAGTCTATGGTCAAAGTCGGGGACTGGCACACATTTAGGGGCCTTGCAGCTATCCAGTCTTTGTGGGGAAAAAAAAATCTGTATTTCCTAATTTCTACTGTTGTACTCTCTGGTTGGTGTAGCAGTCTGTGGTCATAGTTGGGGACTGGCACACATTAGGGACCTAGCAGCTATCCAGTCTCTGTGAAAAAAAAAAATCTGTATTTCCTGATTTCTACTGTCGTACTCTCTGGTCACTAGTGTAGCAGTCTGTGGTCAAAGTCGGGGACTGGCACATATTTAGGGGCCTTGCAGCTGTCCAACTTTTGAGAAAAATAAAAGTAGTCTGTATTTCCAAATTTCTACTGTCTCTCTGGTCACTAGTGTGTAAGTCAAGTCTGTGGTCAAAGTCTGGGGCTGGCACACATATTTAGGGACCTTGCAGCCATTTGTGAAAAAAAAATAGTCCATATTTACAAATTTCCACTGTCGTACTCTTCTCTGGTGTGTCTAACAGTCTGTGGCAATAAGGGTTTGGTACACATTTAAGGGCCTTTTGCAGCTATCCACTTTGTGAGAAAAAAATAAAGTCTGTCCTAATTTCTCTTCTCTGTTCATTTATTTATTTATCTTTTGTTGACCAGGTAAGTGCACTAGACAAATTCTGACTATTTTCAGGCACGACCCGGGGAAGGGGGATACAGATGAATGCCAACGAACTTTGAACCGGATTAAGCTGTTAGTGGTATTTTTAGTGAATGTGAATTAGTGAATTCATCTATCAAACCTTTGTGAAAAAAATAAAATAAAAACAATCAACATTGAAAATAAAAAACACAGGAGCCAGTTTGCTTTGAAAAAGGTTTTATTGCACACAGAATAAATCATGTGGCGTTTTCTTTCGACTATTCAGCCCCATCCTGCAAAAAAAATAAAGCAAATGAAGAAAAGTTGGAAAGTGATCGAGCTTATGAAAAAAATGTCAGGTGCAGGACATTTAAGACGGCTTGGCAAACTAACTTTCCATGGGTTAGGTATGATGCAGAGAAAAAACTTATGTTCCGTACCATGTGTCAAGGGTGTGATGCAGCACATACAGATTCCCCTTTTGTGCACGGTTGTGCAACATTTAAAGTGTACAGTTTAAAATTGCACCATACGAGCAGGGGGCATGAGAGAGTTGCAAGCAAAACTTAAAGATCATGTGCAACGGTTTTTACATATTTTTAATAAAAGCTTAAAAAGTTGCAGTTCAAGTCCTTGTGTCATGATTAGTGTTTCCTGAAAATTTCACACTGTTTGGTTTTGTGGTTTTCTTTAAATCAGCATTTGTTAAATTGCTCTGTAGTGGCTGAAAACAGTGGAGTTATTTCTGTCCTCTCAGTCAAACTTAGAGTGCGATGACATCATTTTGGAGTAGCTTGCTGTTTCAGATTCCCAATCAGAGCTGCACTCTGTAGAATTTATGGTCTGCTAAGCTCTCCAGGTTTCTTACAACCCCAGTCTCTGGTTTGTGTTTAGATAGATCAGCCTAAAATATATAATTCTCTTCCTTTAAAAAGCTGTTCATTTTAGTTTCAATGCGGAATTGAAGTAGTGGAAATCTTTTTCTGTGAGAAATCAGCATGTCTGTATCACAGCTCTGTTCTTTCTAATCAAACCTCATTTTTTTTTAACTATGTAACACATGGCTGTTTAATGAATATAAAATAAATCTAAATTTTGTTCATTCACAGAAATGTTGTTTTTGACGTAGCCTTCATAAATATAATCATGTAAGAACATTTTATTTTCCATGTCAGATTAACAAACAGGTGCTTGTCACATTCTGCTACAGTATTTCAAGCACATGTCCTGTCAGAACTCACAAATTTCAGTTCTTTGGTGGTTTCTGTGTGAAAATACATCATGTATGTGTATAATTAAAAACACTATGTGGCTTCCTGATGCACCATGTCTCTGCCCCCACAGTTGAGGCAGCTGCAGTCTACTGCCACCAGTCCCCTGCTTCACAAGCCCCCTGCCTTATACTCCACATTCGAGGCTGCTGCACCCTGCTGCCCACTGTTCTCTCCCACACAGTCGAGGATTGTGCACCCTGCTGCCTCCATCCGTTGCCTAAAGAATCAGAACTACTGCACCCCTCCCACCCTGCTGCCCTCTCTCCCCCACCCTCACAGTTAGGGATACTGCACCTGTTGCCCCATTCCTGTCTCCACAGTTAGGGTTGCAGTGCTGTGCTAAGCCCTAGAGTGCCAGATTCCTTGCCTCCACAGCTGGAGCTGCTGCACCATGCTGTCCTAACACCAGAGGTGGGGCTTTTGATGCACCCTGCTATCCACTTCCTCTGCCCCAAATGGTCAGGGCACCATGCTGTCTTCTATCCCCTGTCACCACTGACAGGGCTGCTGCACCCTGCTCCTTTCTACACAGTTGTGGTTGCTGTGGTCTGCTGTACCCTAGAGCCCCATGCCTCTGCAGTTAGGGCTGCTGCACCATGATGCCACTTGCCACAAGATTCAGAGCATTTGCTACACCCTGTTGCATGCCTCCACAGTTGAGGCAGTTGCGCCCTGCTGTCTCCCTACCGCCAGAGTCAGATCCTTTGCTACACCCTGCTGAGATAGGAACAGGGGGCAACATGTACAGTGTCCCTAATTGTGAGGGTGAGAGAGAGAGGGTAGCAGGGTGCAGCAACCCCAGCTGTTCGGGAAGGGTGCAGCACAAGAGTAAGGGCATTTACTGCACCCTGTCCCCTGCCTGTGGAGGCAAGGGGCTCTGTGGTGCAGTAAGGCACAATGGTGGCAGGGGACAAAGGACAGCATGGGGCAGAAGCCCTGACTGTGAGGCAGGACACAGGTATACATCAGGGTACAGCAGCCCTGACCATAGCACAGGGAGCACATTGTGCAGCAGCCCAGACCAGTTGGGGCAATGGAAGTGCGTAGCAGGGTTCAGCAGCCCCAACTGTGGATGAAGGCAGCATGACACTCTAGGGTGTAGCACAGCACAGCAGCCCTGACTGTGAAGATAGGAACAGGGGGCAACAGGGTGCCATGGCCCTGACTGTGGGTGTGGGGACAGAGGGCAGCACGGTGCAGCAGCCCTGAATGTTCAGGCAGGAGAGAAGGGTGGCAACAGCATACAGCAGCCCAAACTGTGGGACAGTGTGCAACAGTCATGCCTGTTTGGGACAAGGGATGTGGGAAGCAGGGTGTAGCAAAAGATTTGACTCTGGTGGTAGGGGGGACAGCAGGATGTAACTGCCTCAACTGTGGAGGCATGCAACAGGGTGCAGCAAATACCCTGAATCTTGTGGCAAGTGGCAGCATGGTGCAGCAGCCCTAATTGCAGAGGCATGGGTCTCTAGAGCACAGCAGACCATAGCAACCCCAACTGTGTAGAAAGGAGCAGGGTGCAGCAGCCCTATCTCTGGGGACAGGGAATAGAGAACATCATGGTGCAGAAGCCTTGACTGTGTTGCAGAACACAGGTGGCATCAGGGTACAGCAGCCCTGACTGTGAGATGGGGTACATGTGGTGCAGCAGCCCTGACCATTTGGGGCAATGGAAGTGAATAGCAGGGTGTAGCAAAACCCCCACCTCTGATGGCTAGGGCAGCATGGTACAGCAGTCCCAGCTGTGGAGGCAGGGAACCTGGCAATCTAGGGCTTAGCACAGCATAGCACAGCACAGCAGCCCTGACTGTGGAGACAGGAACAAGGGACAACAGGTTCAGCTTCCCTAACTATGAGGGTTGGGTGGAGAGAGCAGCAGGATGCAGCAACCCCAATTGCTTGGGGAGGGGGAGGCAGGGTACATCAGCCCTGATTCTTTAGGCAGGGGATGGAGGCAGCAGGGTGCACAATCCTTGACTGTGTGGGAGAAGATGGAGGAAAGCAGGATGCAGCAGCTTCAAATGTGGAGCAGAAGGAAGGGGGCTTGTGGGGCAGGGATAGGTGGCAGTAGGCTGCAGCTGCCTCAGCTTTGAGGCAGAGACATGGTGCATCAAGATGCCTCATAATGTTTCTAGTTATACCTAACAATGTATCTTCACACAGAAACTACCAAAGAACTGAAATTTGTGAGTTTTGACAGGTGCCTGTCACACTCTGCTACAGTTTTTCAAGCGCATGTACTGTTTGTCAATCTGACATGAAAAGAAAATGTTCTTACATGAAATCTATTTATGGAGGCTACATCAAAGACAAACTGTTTCTGTGAATGAACACAATTTAGATTTATTTTAATATACATTTAATAGCCGTGTTATATAGTTAGAAAAACAGTTTGAGTTTTGATTAGAAAGAACCGAGAGCTGTGATAGACAAGCTAATTTCTCAGAGAAAGATTTTCACTACTTCAATTCAGCCTTGAAATTAAAATGATCAGCTTTTTATGAGAAGATAATGTTATATTTTAAACTGATCTTTCTAAACAGAAGCCAGAGACTATGTTTGCAAGAAACTTGGAGAGCTCAACAAACCATTAACTCTACAAACTACTGCTCTGGTTGGGAATCTGAAACAGCAAGCTACTCCAAAATGATGTCATTGCACTCTAAGTTTGACTGAGAGGACAGAAATAACTCCACTGTTTTCAGCTACTGTAGAGCAAGTTAACAAATGCTGATTTAAAGAAAACCACAAAACCAAACGGCAGGAAATTCTCAGGAAACACTAATTATGACATAAGGACTTGAATTTCAGCTTTTCAAGCTTTTATAAAAAATATGTAAAAACCGTTGCACATGATCTTTAAAGCTGCAGCTACTGATCCCCTCCTGTAGTGAGGCTGGTAGAGCTCTACAGAGTTTAAACAATGCTCAGGTTAACAGGCTTACTATTCTAATGAGGAACAGTCATGCAATTGCCAAGCAGTCTCGTCCATTCACAGATTTTGTCTGGATGAGTAAACTGGACCAAATGAAGGGTCTGGAGACAGGAAGCAACTATGTCAATGACAAGTACTGCAGGAGATTTTGTGCTGCCATTGCAGAATATGAACGACTTAAAATTATGAATGAAGCTAAGAATTCCTCATTCTGTTCTGTTCTATGTGATGAAGCAACTGTTACCTCCATTGCAGAACAACTTATAATTTATATCTGTCATGCATACAAAGGTGTTATAAAAACAGCATTTCTAAATATGGTTCAACTTGAGAAGCCAATGCTGAAAATATATATGAAAGCCTTGTAAGTGAGTGTTCTGCAGTACTTAAAATAACTCGTGAAGAGTTTCTAACAAAACTAGTTGGCTTAACAGCAGATGGGGCAGCAGTCCTGCAGGGCAGCAGAACAGAAGTCGCAGCAAGTCTTCGTGAAGTACAACTCTTTGATAGTTGTTACTCACTGTATGCTTCATCGGCTGGAACTAGCCTTTAAAAAAGCTGTAAAATCAATGCCCTGTTACAGTAAGGTACAGGACGAGATGCTGCAGATTTACTTATTCTACCACAACAGTCGTTTGAACAGAACAGAACTGAGGAATTCTTGCCAGGCAACAGGGGTCCGATGTTTAGTCCCAACTAGGGTAGGAGGCACCAGATGGATCCCGCATCTAAAACGTGCCTTTGAAAATTTTTGGGAGATTTATCCTGCAATTATTTCACACCTTGAAAATACTGTTGCATCACGAAACTCAATGGCCAGTGCTAGAGCTCAGGGATTTTTGAAAAAGCTCACATCAGAACACTTTGTGCAGAGTGCATTGGAGCTTAATTACGTTATTGTTGTAACAGCAAGACTTTCCCTGTTGTTGCAGGAAGAACAGGTCAATATTAGCAAAGCAATGGAGGGACTGACAGCTGTTCATAATGCCCTTGAAAAGTTGAAAACTAAATCTGGACCAATGGCCCGAATGTTCACAAAGGAGACATTTCAGGGTATTCCCTTACAGGAAATAACTAGAGAAAAAAAGGATACCAACTCCTTTGCAAGATTTATAGAAACTCTTTTAACAGAGGTTAACAGCAGGTTTCCAGACAATGACCTGTCTGTTGTAAAGAAAGCTGGTGTGACACTTTTAAACCCCAAAATGTGGCCCAATTTGACAAACAGCGCTGATTTTGGTGATAGTGAAATTGAAGAACTTAATACTGAATATCGAGAAGTACTTCACAAAAATGGTGTAAAACTGGAAGAAGTGGAGATTGAATGGGTCTCTTTAAAACATTCCCTGAGTTCTTGTACCTCTAGTATCACTACCTGGGAAGAGATAAATAAAAGGTTTTCAGATGGACACCAAAATATTCTGTCTCTTGTCGACTTCCTCTTATCCTTAACAAGCACTTCAGTGGAGTGTGAATGTGGATTTTCACTTATGAAATCTGTGAAGTCAGATTGGAGGAGTAAACTCAGAAGTGATACACTCACTGATCTGTTACGAATTAAACTTCACTCACCGGCCACTGAGGAATTTGATGCAACAGGTGTTGTCAATTTATGGCTAGCCTCTGGGCAGCGAGTTAGAAGACCATGCAGTGGATCTCACAGTAGAAGAACAGATGCAGCTGCTACTGAAACTGTAGACAGCTCTGATTCAAGCATGGGCTCTGATGACAGTAGTGTATGACAGCCCTTGAGGATGTTGAAGTGTGCCAAGACACTGATTCTGATAAAGACTGACCAGAAATGTGTCACTCTGACCCACTCTGCTCTGATTTGATTTTGTACTTAACCACAACCCTCTGCAGTGTCCCTCCAACCAGTTTCTCGTCCATCTAATGGTGTCATTCTTGTAGACAGGTTCATTTTGAATAAATGAGCAATTGAATATTAAAATTCACCACTCGTGTGATGCCAACCTCGTGTCCTGCTTTAAATTTCCAAAATAAGTTGCGAGCCACCATTAAGTACTGCAGGCCACCAAATTACTGGAAGTCTCTGGCCCGATGGCGGCAGTTTTTTCCCTTAAAAGTCGACCCCTGCTAAACCCTATAGAAAAAGCAAAAAATAAATTGCCTGTTGGCGAAATATATACACCATGCTTCACGAGGGAACATTATATCTATCAAAGCTCTACAGCCAGAAATTTAACCTAAGGCACGGACTGCAGAACTACATGCAAACAGGTTATGTGAGGTCCAGCATGCTGAGGGATCCTTGGAAGAAACAATATTACTGTGGTATTTTTTTCTTCTCACCCAGGAATCTCACAGCATACTTGACTAGTGCAGACTACAAAGCAGTGCAGTTGGGATGCGGGAACAGAACCAACTTTGGAAACAGGTTCTAAAGGACTGCAGTGCCAAATCTGGCATCAGATCTGGACTGTAATTCCAAGCAGTAGTATTTCGTGAAGGTGCGCACAGTCTTCCAGGTAGCTGCTTTGCAGATGTTGAGCAAAGGTATTTATTTATTTCAATTTTGGTACCCAGGTAGACCCTCTGAGTCAGGAAGATCCCTTTTTCAAGGTATGTCCCTTGTTGCTGCCACTGAGACTGCAGTGCCCCTGGTGGAGTGGGGGCATTACCAGAGCATTCCGGGTCCACTGTGCACTCATTTTTTTTTTTGGTGAAATATGGTACTTACTGGGGCGTCTTCATGTAGATGCTTCAACCTGGTAAAATTGCACTGCGCTGTATTCACAATCTAAATAAATGCACAGCAAGGAAACTGAAATAAAAGGAAATATTTATTACCATTAACTGCAAGTTAAAGACATTTACATCTGCCAAGGAGTGAAGTTAAGTGAAATGTCTCCCCGGTATTGTCTTTTCAGATTATTTTTATTTTCTCTTTAGTTTGGGGCTCCACCCCCACCCCACCCCACCCCGTTCATCAGCTATGATCGTTTCCAGTATGTACGATGTAGAGACCGAACATTAGAACACACATTGAAAACAGGGATTCCTATTACTGACAGACATGTTCAGAAAATGAGCGGAATGCAGACAGCAATAGTAGTCTTGTTTACACGTAGTCTTTTCTTTTAAGGGTAGTCTTTTAGTTGGGGGGGGTTCTGCCCCCACCCCACCCCTCCGTTTCGGTTGTCAGAACACCATGGAAGCAGTCAATAATGGGAGGCAGTATAGCGCAGTGGTTTAAGGCACTGAGCTGCAAATCTGGAGACCTGGGTTTGAATTCCACAGCCCCCACTTGCATACCGTGTGACCCTGAGCAAGTCACAACTTCCCTGTGCTCCCAGGTCACACCTGTAAACAAGCTTTCAGCTTAGTGTGCCACTCCTGGTTAAACAATTAAAAAAAAAAGTCTATTTATTTACTAATTCTCTTTATATTCCTTGTTGTGTGTTATATTCCCCGTTAACATCGTAATACCACAATACCACAGTAAGTAAAGTTCTCTTACTCAAAAGCTATTTTTCTCTTTTATTATTCTCTTATTCGTTTATTCTCTTTATATTCTCTTTACATTCCCCATTGTGTGTTCAGCTTTGGGATCAGAAAACTGCATAATCCGTGCGTGATGCCAGTGTACCGCAATACCTACAGTCTTAAATTAAGTTCACTGCGGGTCCAGAGTGCTCCGTTATCACCAGAGTGGGGCCCCAAGGTCCTGAGAAGGCTGCTTGCCAGACGTACTGTAACAGAACTGGATACAAGAGACTATCCAGTGGGAAATAGTCCTCTTAGAAGCTGGCCTGCCCTCACCTACCTCACCATAGATGAGGAAGAGTTGGGTATGAGATAATCTCAGCTGCTTGGTGAGCTCCAGGTAGCAGGTTAGGGCCCTTTTTACATGCAAGCTGTGAAGCCTGCGCTCACCAGGAGTGGATCTGTCTGTGAAAAAGAAAGGAAGTGTTATAGATTGATTAAGGTGAAACACTGACACCACCTTGAGGAGGAACTTCCTGCTTGTCCTGAGAACTACTTTGTCCCTGTGGGAAATAATGTAGTTCGGTTCCGTGCATAAATTTTGTAGCTCAGAAACCCTTCTGGCTGAAGTGACTGCTACTAGGAAAACAGTCTTCCAAGTGTCATACTTTAGATCTGTAGAAGCCATGGGCTCAAATGGGCCTCCATGAGCTTGGTTATGCAGAGGAAGTCCCAGGGGAGAACAGGTTCCCTGAGTGGGGGTTGAAGGTGCAGAAGGCCTTAAAAAATTTCCTGAAGATGTACTGAGAAATTACAGATTTCTCTTCATCAGTAGAAATGTAAGCCGAAATGGCTGCCAGGTGGACTTTCAGAGATGAAGCTTTAAGACCTGATGCTTGTAAGCGAACCAAATAGTTCAGTATAGAGGACAGACTAGCATGCAGTGAGCTGATGTGTCTGTCTTAACATCAGAAAGCAAACCTCTTCCATTTTGAAACCAGTCTTTTCGGTACTTGGCTTTTTAGCAAATCAAAGGATTCTGAGGACCTGTTCTGAATACTGAGACTATGGGAACTCTTAACTCCTCAAGTAGCAAGCTTTGAGGCAAAGAGACTACGCTGGGGTATGTTATCCTTGTCTGAGGAAAGGTCAGAAGGCTGTGAGTTGGGGGCAGATGAATGGGCCTCTTGACCGAGAGGGCGAGAAGCAGGGAGTGCCACGGTTGTTTTGCCAAGTCTGGGGCCACCAGAATCTATTTGCTGGTTGGTTTCTAAGTTTGTGCAGAACTCTGAGAATTAGGGGACATTGAGGGAAGGCATACAGGCACCTTCCAGTCCAGCCCAGAGCTGGAAGCCTGCAGCAGTTCAGTGGAATTTGATGACTGAGGTTGGAGGCAAAGAGATCCATCTCTGGGGTGCACCACCTCCTGAAAACTGTGGCCAGCACTTGTTAAGGGTTCACTCATGGTGGCCCTGACTGATGCGGCTCAGGGAATCTGTCAGCACATTGTCCTTGCCTGGCAGATGGATAGCAGAGAAATGCATGTCTAGAGAATAAACCAGAGACCAAATTTTCATGGCCTCTGTACAGTTTTTTGTGGATCTTGCACCACCCTATTTGCTGATGCAGAGCACAGCAGTGGTGTTGTCTGCCCTGATTTGGACAAACTGACCCTTTAGCTGGGGAGCAAAAGCTTTGATAGTCAGATAAATGGCTCTGAGCTCAAGGAGATTTATGTGACAGCTGGACTCCTGGGGAGCAGACCCTGCTTATGAACTGATTCACCAGGTGTGCACCCCAACCCAGGAGGGATGCATCCGTAATGAGCATTATGGAAGGAAGTTCCTTCCCTGAAGTTTTGTATGTCCTTCCACCAGTCCAGAGCCTGCAACAGGGTCTTTGTGACTGGAATGAGCTTTGACAAGGAGTCCCTTTTTTGAGACCAATAAGATCCGAGATGGTACTGAATGTCTCCCATCTGAAACCTGGTGCCTGGAACTACTGCTGTAATAGAGGCCATGTGCTTTAAGAGCCTTAAGAGGTGCCTCACTGGCCTTGGTTGCCCTAGGACAAATGAGTTTGCCAGGGTCTGCAGGTTGTGCACTCTGGCTAGAGGGAGCAGAGATTTTCCCATCTGTGTGTCTAGCTCTGCTCCAATGAACTCCAAGATCTGAGCTGGCTCAAAGTGGAACTTCTCTATGTTGATTAGGAAGCCCAGGGACTCTAAGGTGCTCTGAGTTAGTGTGAGGGAGTCTCTGACCTTTTGGGGAGACTTGCCCACTATAAGCCAATTGTCCAGATAGGGAAAGACAGAAATCTGCTTTCATCTGAAATAGGCCGCCACCATTGCCAGACACTTTGTAAAGACTCTGGGAGCTGAAGAAAGGCCGAATGGCAGAGCTGCAAACTGGTAGTGGCCAGAGGGCAGTCTGAATCGGAGATATTTCTGCAAGAGGGCCTGATTGGAATGTGAAAATAGGCGTCCTTCAGGTCTAGGAAGGCTAGCCAGCCTCCCTGTCGCAAAGAAGGGATCACCACTGACAGGGTGACCATCTTGAATTTGGGATTGAACAGATGCTTGTTTAAGTATCTGAGATCCAGAATAGGTCGTCAATTCCCACTTTAAAGTGAGGAAGTATCTCGAGTACAGGCCTTTCCCCCATTAGGAGGGAGTCTTTCCACTGTTAGGAGAGACTTCACCTCTAATTCTAACAGGATCGTCTCTGTAAGAGTTTTAAGGTCCTGTGGCCCTGCTTTTGGGAAATTGTTTAAACTGCAGAGTGAGACCTTGGCCCACTACCTCTAGCACCCACCTCTCTGAAATGATGCGTTGCATTCTCTGAGGTAGTGGGTAAGTCTTCCTCCTACTGCGAAGGGGAGGTGGTCTGGGCCTTCCAGTCAGGAGTTCTGTTAAGCCTGGGCTTTTGTAGAAGGGGTTGGTTCAGCATGTTTCTGAACCCTTCTACCTCTTCCCCTAACGAATCCTCTCATCTGGAGAGTAATCTAAGGGCATGGGCATTGGCATGGGATAGAAGACACTGGGATAGTACTCTCTACCCTTGCCACGGGATTTGTAGGATGTAGAGGGTTTCTCTTTAGCTGCATTGCTCCAACAGGTGGACTTGTACTCTTTTACTTTTTTCAGGCAGTATAGCACAGTGGTTTAGGGCTCTAAGCTGCAAACCTAGAGACCTGGGTTTGAATCCCACAGCCCTCACTTGCACACTGTGTGACCCTGAGCAAATCACTTAACTTCCTTGTGCTCCCAGGTTGCACCTGGAAACATGCTTCGGCTTAGTGTGCCTTTCCTAGTTAAAAAATGTCTCCTTTCCCTTTCATGTAAGCCTCTGTTTTGTCCCCAAAAAGAGAATTATTTTCAGAGGGGAAATCCATAACTTTAGTTTGGGTGCCCTGGGAAAGACTGGTAGTTCTCAGCCAGGCAAACCTCCTGAGAGAAATGGCCTGAGCCATAGCCCTGGAGGCAGTATCACTGGCATCCACAGCCATATGGAACTGGTATTTTGTGGCTTCCAAGGCAGATATGACAGTTTCTGCCAGGTCCTGCACCACTTTCTATGGGGCTTGCTGGCTAATAGCCAGGACAGAGTTCCAGAGAACTTTCTGATACTGAGTTGTGTATGCCAAATAAGTAGAGAAGCATTGTGGCGAGCTAGCTGTCAGTCATTATTTGCAGATATAATTCTGTTATATATATTTTTTATGTGATTCTGTGTATATGTACATGCCGCAAGAATGCCAGTGTTTATGCGAGGGGCACATGGAGAGAGAGAGAGAGAGAGAGAGAGAGATTGGATTTTGTTTAAAAATGTTTGACCTGCCCCTGACCTGAGGGGCAGCTGCTTGCCAGGAAGCTAAGCTTGCATTTCCAGGTCCCTTAACAGAGCTATCCCAAACTCCATTACCTGTTATCAACCATGCACTTCAGAGGCAGGATGCTCTGATTCCAGGAAACCATTATGGTATGTTGCATCTTGCGAGGTGAGAGGACCAGGAATATTCTTTCTGGTAAACCTGTGTGAATTCTCTTACAGGTGTCATAAGTGTACGGCTGTGTGACATAACAGAGTAGTCAGGAAATTGTGTTGTGGGGAAAGTGCAAGGGTGCCATCTACTGGCCTAAAAGTTATGAGATTTTCACCCACTATATACAGAGCTTACAAACTAGGGTGTCTTTCTCATTTTTGCTGAGCATCTACAAGGGGCTCTTCTCCTGACACAAGAAGCAAAACTGCTGAGACCCAAGTCTGCCAGTCAACTGAATCTTTCATTTACTTTCTTTGGACTTCAATTTACTACAGACTTAAGGTAGACTTTAGATAACAGTTATAGTGCGTTTTCAGGTATATTTTTCCACTTTTTTTCTGTTATTCTGTGACCAAATTAATATTTTGATTATTTAAATATTTTAGTAAAAACATTTGTTTTTAAGAAATCTGCCTGAGCGAGATTCTTTTTAAATTGTGTGTGAACTGTGGGACACTTATTATAATCTGCGACAAACTGTTATTGCTAAGGGGTGCCTCCATAAGCAACCAATCGAGCAAGGGTCTGTATGGGATATCTGGGTAGAGATAGGGAGAATACCAAACTCTCAAAGAAGAGTCTTTAGGGATTTTGAACCAGGTTGTTGCATGTTCTGTTGGAGAAGACGAAATCAGGAACACACTGCTACCCCAAAGAGAGCGTGACACCTAGATCTTCCCCATTTGTGTAACAACCAAGAAGGGTTCATATTTGGCTACAAGACTCGAGACTGGTATTGTGCCCTTATCCAGAGTTTAGAGGGACACCCTGGGTCCTCCTGGCAGGTGTTCAGTCGTGACCTCGGTGAGCATTCTTTTTTTCCCCCTATTATTTCTTTATGCTCTCTGGGAGCCTGGCAGGCTCCCTCGGAGGGACTCAGTCTCTGACTCTCCATTCCTTGCCCGACTTCCCCAGCAATCCCCCACACATCGCCCCCCCTCCCCAGAACAGGACCAAGGCGAAGGGGAGGCCAGTTTCCCACCCGGGCAAAATCCAGATATCGGGAGCCAAGACAGGCGCAGGAGAGCCATCACGAGCCTGCCAGCTCCTTCTTCCTCCGTTTTCCCAGATCACCCTCCCGCCACCAAGCGCCAGTAGCTTGCCTCCCGACTGCGCATCTCCTACAGCCACGCCAGAGGAGATCGGCGGGATGGCAATCCCTCCCTCCTCGAGAGAGGAGAGCAGTCCTCTGGACGCTCAATCCACTCTCTCCCCTGCCAACCCCCAGCGGCCCGGGCTTGTTCCCGAACCTAGGTCACCAGCGTGGCGCGAGGTGTGACATCCAGTGCCTCAACCCTCAGCACCATTGGGCCAGCCCTCAGCGAGCATTCTAAAAAGACATGAGAAGGATATCCCTATCCCCCCGTCATGGATTGCACTTAAGGGTGGGCACTGTGAGTTCAGTGGACCTTACACTCAGGAGTGGGTTCATGACTAGTGTAGCATCAGGGAGGCTCCTTTTTCTCCATTTTCTTATCCAACCCTGGATTGGAGGTAGGATTTTGAAGTATTTTGAAAGTAGCCCTTTTTAAGAACTTGTGAACTGGAAGGAGGAACTTTCTGGCAGGAGGGAGACCCATCATGTCTAAGAAGTCTGCCTCCTCTACCTCCTAAGTGGACTCTTGAATAGAAAGGCCAAGAGCATCCATCACGTGTTGAACAAAAGTAAAATGAGAGGAAAAATCCTCCTTGTCATTAGAGGAAGAGCCAAACTCCTGAAGGTCAGGTTCAAGTAGTTCAGCCTCCTGTTCATTATCAGCTCCCTCAAAGAAAAGGCCCTGGCCTAAGAGAGGGTCAGAGGGGTTTGGAGCAACAGGAGTAGGTGAAGCACTCAGGAGAGTGCCCACAGCCTGAAAAGTCTGATATAATTGCCAAGCCATAGTCATATCCTTCACAGAGGGTATATCTTGATGAAACACTGGCATCTCCCTTTGCTTTTCAGCGGGAGGGGCAGTGATATGTGTTTCTTTAAATTTCTTTTTAGCAGGTCCTGAATTAGAAACCTGCGGAGAATGTCTCTTATTTTTGGCTTGGCCCTTATTATTATTACTAATATTTTTATCAGACTTATTTTCCAAGGGGTCCTTGGAGGACCTTTCTTTAGATTTTTGTTGAAGGATGAATTTTTTTTTTTGTATTATCTTTTTACTTCCTCCTACATGCACCGTTTCAGCCTCTCCTTCGGGCTTACCAATGCTGACTTTGGTCCGTCTTTCCTCCAATCCTCTGGTCCCATATAGCAGCCGGCCCCAGGGTAACCCGGAGTAACCCTTCTCCGGATGGGTCCTCCTTCTTCTCCAAGGGGGAATGCACCAGCCCAGAGGGCAAGCCAGCGCTACTCTTGGCCTCGAGGTGCTCCTGGGATGGAGGACTTGGCAGGGACATGAACAGCACCAGAGAGCCGGGCAGCCATCATCCGGCTTAAAGCGGGGCGGTATTTCTGCTTTTCTGGTATTTCCCCAATATGCGTCTGCTGTACTCCTGGTTTCCACCAGGGGTTGCCACAGCGCGACATCAACCCCACTACCAACCCCAGGAGAGGACAGTTGTCCTACGGACGTTCGATCCTCTCCTTCCCCTGCCAGGCCCCGGTGTCCCGAGTCCATTCCCGAACCCAGGTCGCCGGCGTGGGTCTAGGTAAGGCACCAGCACCTCAGTCCTCTATGCTACTGGGCCAGCTAGATTTTTTTTTGGAAAGGCAGAGAGGTGGTGGTGGCGCAGAGGGCTGAGGCTCTGGACGTCATGCCTCACACCACGCCGGGTTCGTAAATGAGCCAGGGTCATTGGGGAGCCAGCGGGGGGGTGGGGAGCTCTCCTATCCTGGGGAGGATCTGTCACACCCCCACCTCGTAATTACACTGTCCTTGGGTGGAGGTTCGATGGGCAGCATAGGCGGATGGGGGCGGTAAGTAGCAGGAGGGTGCCTTGGAGCCGTGGCGTGCGCATGCCTCCACACGTGTGACAGAGGCATGGGGTGGGGCAAAAATGGGAAGGGGGTTCAGAATGGGGCATAAAGTACTGTATATATATAAAAAAGCGGCAGACTGGGAAGCCATAATTTGAAGCCAAAAGGCTTATTTCTCAACTGTTGAGCAGAAATAAAAATGATGCTCACAGAGAAGTAAATTGACTGTAAACAAAATCAAGGTTGCGGCAGTCTGCCAAGAGCACAATGAGTAATGTAAATCATTAGACAGAAAATTCCAATCTGAAAAAAAGGTACGTCTGGCTAGGAAAATGTGCCAAAAGACAAAAAGTAACTGTTCTCAAAAGGGAAAAATAAAAGTTAACGAGTCCTCAGTTCTGTGAAACTGTGCTAAAAAGGGTCCCTGACTAAGGAAAACACAAGAAAATGCAGTAAAAATTGCTGATTCTTGTCAAAAATAAGAACCGTAGAAAGAATGTTGCTTAAAAAAATAAAAAAAAACACTTTTTTTTAACGTCAGATGTGGTATTTTTTTAATTCAAAATAAAAGGCAGGAACCGTAGAAAACTGTGGTAAAAAATGAGTTTCCTGGGAACAAAAGGAACCGTGGAAAAATGTTAAAATATAGCAAAAACAGTGATAAACACTATAAAAGCAGCACAAAAGAGGAAACATTAGTAAAAAGACAGAAAAACTTTACTTCAGGAGAAGTGTAAAGAGACACTACGGGGCAGACTTGTCCAGTCAGTGGAGAAATGAATCTAGGACTGGCCTTCAGCAGCACACAGCTCTCTCTTACTCTCTTCTGATTGGCTAATTCTCCTGGCATCATTAGCATAGTCTCCACCTCTGGGTCTGCTGAACCTGAATACTGCACTTGTCAAGCACGTTGAGGGATTCCTGGGGTGAGAAATATCCTGTTGTCAGGAATACACCCTGTAATCATGGATATTTATTTATTTAAACGTTTTTACCAGGAAAGCACACTGAGCAGAGTACTGCTCGATTTCAGGAGCGTCCTGGGGGAGAGGACATTAGGTGAGCATCAATCCAAAATACGGATATACCCAGTTATCACAGTTACACCCTTTTATCAGGGATATAACCTGTAATCAGCAATACTTATTTTTATTAATATAGTTTTTGTTGACCGGGAAAGGAGGGCTAATCAATTCTGCCTATGTTCAGCCTCGTCCTGGGGGACAGGGTAGATACCGATGGTAAGCAACTGAAACTGAACCAGATTAAGCTGCTGGTGGTATTTTTAGTGAATGGAAGAAATTTGGCCAGGACACTGGGAAAGTTCTACTGTTTTTGAGAAGTGCCATGGTATCTTTAACGTCCACCTGAACAACAACCAGAACAAGCAGACGGGACTTCCGTTTAACATCTCATCCGAAAGATGGCACCTCAGGAGAGCAGTACCCCCCTCATGCTACACTGCAGTGTTAGTATGGGGATTTTACACCAAGTGCCGGGCATGGGGCTTAAACCCACAACTTTCCAATCTTCCAGCTTCAGAGGCGAGTGTGCAACCTGCTGAGCCACTGACACTAAACATATACTATAATCAAGTATATACCGTTATCAAGGATATACCCTGTAAAAACAGGTTACTCACCTGTAACAGTAGTTCCAGGACTGGTGTATGATGTACATCCAGACGTCTGGCAGATCTTCTCTTTAAATCCTGCCAGAACATTTTCAAGCTGACTCCTCCCACCCGCCTGGGTGGTAACTCCCTCAGCACCGCCCCGTGACATCAGATCTTACCCGCCGGAAGCAAGACCCATGTGCCACTTGCCAGGGGAGGTCGTATGGGTCAGTGTGGATGTACATCATATACCACTTCTAGAAAGTACAGTTACGTAAGAACTTACTGTAACAATAGATCTTCCGAGGACTGTCTCTTGCACTAAGTCATTACTTATGGGAGTATCCAACAGGTGGTGCTGGGTCACACGGTAGGTTCTTCTAGCAGTCTTCAATGGGGGCCGTCCACATGACATCGCTTCCTGTGGATGTGTATAAGAGTGGGCAGCCCCCAGTACCCTCTGTTCACCGTTTGCTCCGGTGAGCACAGCCTGGACAGAGGTAAATGAGGGCCAGAAAAAAAGAACAGCGATCCCACCCAACGTCCTGAGTTGCAGATTCGAGGTGAAAAGGCAGGGGGATGGAGGGCGGGGGACTTACTGCAAGAGACAGTCCTTGGAAGATCTACTGTTACAGCAAGTTCTTATGTAACTGTACTATCTTCTACGACTGGTCTCTTGCAGTAAGTCACTACTTATGGGACATTATGAAGCAGTAAAATCCAAATGGGAGGAAAAGCAAGGCTGGAAGCTGGGCCAGAGGGCACACCCGACTGTCGAGCCCTTGCAAAACCCAACTGACCACGATGCTAAAGAAGTAAATGTCATGGTAAATACGTCAACTTCAACCACACCCGCTCTGGCAGATAGGCCAAAGATAGGGAGGATAACAGGTATGGTATTTAGTAGAAATGTCAACTTCAAACTGCACCCCAGAGGCAGACAGGCCGGGGTGGGGTGAGAACAATGTGTGTGATATGTAACAGAAATGTCCAACTCAAACGTCTTCCATGCAGGCAGATAGACAAACAGTTAGGCAAAGACATTTGGCATGAAACTAATAGAAATGTCAACTCAAACCACACCCGCTCAGGCAGAAGGTTCAAAGGTGGGTGAGGACAGCATGCAGGAGGCATGATGTAGAAAGAACTGTAGGTGGCCAGGCACAGTGATTCATCCTGATGAGGCAGAGGTAGACAGGCTCTGGCATAACGTCAAATCCAGTAAAAATAAAAATAGAGCGGATCAGAAAGCAGAAAATGAAGCATCAGGGAAAAAAACAGCTCGGATGGTAAGAGGAAGGAACAACTGAAGGGCTCCAGCAGGGACAGTAGCAGGAGTTCCAATCAGATCCGCATGGAGGAGTAAAGCGTCCAGTCTGGAAGCAAGCCTCCAAGAAAACGTAAAGAGATACCAAGGCACCTCAAAGACCTGCAAGAGGAGACAGGGGAAAACCAGAAAAGTGGTTTAGGGCGCAGAAGCGGGTCCCGCCCTGCGTGAGAGGCAGACTGAGCCGCCCCCCCTGGAGGCCCTACCACGGTCCCGAGAGGCACCCCGTGGGGGTGGGGGCTGGGCATGAGGAGGCCTGCCCGTGCGGGTGTAGGGGTGTGACCTGGGTGACAGAGGTCCTGAACAGACCGGAAAGTATGCTCCGAAGCTTCAAGGGAATCCAGGATGGACTGAGCACCAAGTCCAAACAGCAGGTTCCCAGAAAAAGGGGGCATCATCAACCAACAGCCGGACATTGGGCTGCAAACCTGAAACCCGCAGTCAGGTAAAGGGCCGAAGGGCGACACCGGAGGCCGAGATGCGGGCTGATGCATCAACCGCAGCAAAGCACGCATGAAGCAGGTGACAGGAAAGGGAGGACATGGCAGACAGCGGCTGAGCCAGCCTGACAGACTCCAGGAAGGGAGGCAAGCTGAGCGGAAGCAGGACGAGACCAGAGACGAGAGTGTGTTAAAAGACGCAGGAATCAAAAGCAGGACAACCATTGGCAGGCTCCTAGGGAACATCAAGGCAGGCAGCCACTTCCCGATGAAAGGAGTCCTGATCTGCAGCAGAAAAGCCTAAAGCATGCTGGATCTGCAGCATGAGCTCCGTGAAGGATGGATCTGGGAGTGAGGAGGGATCAGGGGGTCAGGCGGGGCGGCATCCAAACAGGAGGACACGGACAACGGAACCAAGGTCCCCATGGTCCAAGAGGTCCCCGCCAGGAACATCCTCCACGAAAGGATCTCCCCTCCTGGAATCCCCATAAAGGGGGGAGTCATAAATTGGGGGCCGGGGGGGACCAGGCTGGAAGCACCATATCCGGGCGCAAGTGCTCGGGTGAAGGGGAGGGCTAATGGGACAAGGCCGGACCTTGCCCCATAGTTCACAGGACCTCCATCACAATGTGGGCGATGCCCGGCATGAGGAAGAGGGCGACCCAGCCCAGGAACCGCCGACCCTGAGTGGGAGGCACCCCAACCCCCCAATCCAGGACCAGCAAAGGAGCAAGGAACCCAGGGTGGGGTCCATGCAGCAGGGCCAAAGGCCCGGAAAAAGTTGCGACTCAAGGGCGCAAAATGGGCGACAGGGGACCCCCAAAGACGCCAGAGCGAGGCGCTGTTGTCGGGACACTGAGGGGTGGGGCATCAAACAGAGCCCCAAGCAGAGGTCAGTAGTGGACATCCATCATCGATGAGGAAGCAGCCTCGTTGATGAGAGAAGGAGAAGAGGTCCCTCCGTCAACGGTGAAAGCATCCCATCGATGAGGGATCAGAAAGAAGCCACCTCACGAGGGAGGCCGGCCCCGCCGATGGGAGAGATGCCCGCCGATTTAGGAGCGCCGCGCCGACGTGAGAATAAGCCTCCGCTGCCGAGAGAACAATAGAATCATGTCCCATCAACGGGAGAAGAGCTCCCGTCGACAAGGGAGAGCAAGGAACATGTGTCGTCGACGGAAGCATTCCCATTGATGAAGATGTTCGATCGATGAGCAACATGCCCGTCGATGGTTCAGAAACAAGCTCCATTGACGAGGCCCGTCGAAGATAGCAAGCCCAGCAGGCTCCGTCGACAGGGGGAGCAGCCCCGTGGATAAGGAATGCACCGTCGACAACAGAGGGCCCATCGTTGACAGACCACGGCGGAGGGAGGGTGAATCCTGCTCCCTCCTATGCTGAGAACAAGTGCTGTTGGCCGGGGATCCTTGAAGGCGACCCCCCCCCCGGTCAGATTAGCCAGGAGCAAGACCCAGGGCCCAGCAAAAGTACCTGGGATCAGCAGGTGTACCATGAGCAAAAATGGAACACCAGGCCTGCTGTATAAATGAAGAGAGAAGAGCCAGGGACTGGTAGTAAGCCACAGAAGAAAAATCAGGCTGGGCCAAGGCTTCAGCCCTAGTGGAACCCCAGACCCAGCAAGAGTGCTTGGGCCTGGGATGAGCAGGGGTACTGTGAGTGGATCACAGGCCTGCTATGGAAGTCCAGGGGTGCAGAGAGAAAGTCCCAGGCACCGGAACCGAAGCTAGAAAATCGGATCAAGTTTGAGTCGAAGACTGCAACCCACGAGAGCGTAGTGTGCGAGCTGAAGCCAGCAGGATAATGAACAGAGGGTACTGGGGGCCGCCCACGCTTATACACATCCACAGGAAGTGATGTCGTGTGGACGTCCCCCATGGAAGACTGCTAGAAGAAACTGCCGTGTGACAGCGCCACCTGGTGGGTACTTCCATAAGTAATGACTTACTGCAAGAGACCAGTCCGTAGAAGATCTACTGTTACAGGTAAGTAATCTGTATTCCTAGGGACGTGGATATGATGTACGATCCACACTTCTGGCAGACTCCTAGCAGTTCTCCAGAAGGAGGGGGCAAGGTGCACACCCCTTGTTTAGGGAACAGAGAAGGGAGAACTTAGACCCCCAAACCAGCATCCCGATGCGACTCAATGTCGATGTGGCAATGGGAAATGAAGGTGTGTGCTGACTTCCAGGTAGCAGCCCTGCAGATTTCCTGAATAGGGAACATACCTGGACGCACCCACCAAGGCAGCAGTATGACAGCTGGAATGAGCCCTTAACCCTACAGGAGGCTCCCTACCCATCAACCTATATTTTATTTATTTATTGAAATTGTTTCACCCGGAAAAGGACACTGAGCAACAACTGCTAGTCTCCCAGTGCGACCTGGGGGGAGGGGTACAGAGTGGGAGGATAACATAAGGTCATCAAACTTCTTACATATCTGCATGCAATTTACATAATACAGATGCATGGAGTAACATTTTACGTACATTTGACAGAAATACTGAGCGTGGATAAAAACAGGTTACTCACCTGTAACAGTAGTTCTAGGAGTGGTGTATGCTGTTCATCCACACTTATTGGCATGTCCCTTTCCCCTTTAAATCTTGCCGGAAGTCTTCAAACTGACTCCTCCCACCCACCCGGGTGGTATATTCCTTGGCTCCGCCCCATGACGCCAGATCTTAGCCTGCTGGAAGCCAGGTTGTGTGCGTCCACAGCCGGGGAAGTCGGGTGGGTACGTGTGGATGAACAACATATACCACTCCTAGAACTACTGTTACGTGTGAGTAACCCGCTTTTCTAGGATTGTGGATATGTTGTTCATCCACACTTATTGGCAGACTCCTAGCAGTTCTCCAGGAGGAGGGAGGCAAGGCGCACACCCCCTACTTAGGGAACAGAGACTGGAGAACTGAGGTCCCAAAACCAGCATCCAGGCGTGACTAGAGGTCGATGTGGTAGTGGGTAATGAAGGTGTTTGCCGACTTCCACGTAGCAGCCTTATAGATTTCCTGGAAGCAGCCACCGATGTAGCAGTATGAGCTCTTATCCCTCTGGGAGGCTTCATGCCCGCCAATTCATAGCACAGGCCTATGCAGCATATAATCCATCTTGCTATGGTTAGGATTACCACTTGTTCTGAATTTCATAGGACAGTCCTGATTTGGGTAGCTGTGTCCAGCACAAAAACATGAAAAATACTACATGTCCTGACTTTTTAGTAGAAAAAATATTTTCTAACTTTCCACTAATTCTTGTAGAAAACTATAGTACCTTAACTAAAATACATTAAAATGATACAAAACCATAGAAGCAACCAAGAACCTACAATACTTAGCCTTAGTTCTGATTATAGAGAGAAAATGAGTCTGTTGTACTGGTCGAGGTTACGTACTGTCCTGTGAAAAATCATGTTTCAGTAAGGAATGTCCCACTTTGGGCTTCTTAAAAGGTGGTAACCCTAGCTATGGTCTGTTTGGCTGCAGGTCTGTCAGAAGCAGCTTCAGTGTAGGTGACAAACAGCTAACGAACCTCTCCCTGAATTTCCCCCGTCCTCTCCTTGTAAAAGGAGAGAGCACGTCTCAGGTCCAAGGTATGGAACCTGTACTCGGCCACCGAGATATAATTAGGGTAGTATACTGGCAGAGTCAATACCTGGTAAAGTGAAACTGACATCACCTTCGGAAGGAATTTCGGGTGGGGCGCAGGGCAACTTTGTCCCTGTGGAAGACCAGATAAGGGGAGTCCACCGAAAGCACCTAGAGCTCCCCTGTCCTTCTGGCAGACATGATAGCCACCAGGAAGGCCGTCTTCCACGACAAGTGTGACAGCTCACACTTGTGCAATGGTTCGAATGGCTTGTCTACGAGCTTTGCCAATACCAGCAGTAGATCCCACGGAGGTGGAGGTTCATGCACCGGAGGGGATATGTGATCCAGGCCTTTGAAGAAGCGCCCGACCACTGTCTCCTGCGCCAGTGTTACGCCTAGGTGCACTAAGGGTCGATGACTATAGACCCCTTTGGAGAGACCAAGGTAGTCGAAATGTTAGCTACAGCACAGGATAAGGGGTCCAGACCCTTACCCTGACACCAAATGGAAAATATTTTCCATTTGAAGGCGTAACATTTCCTGGTCGATTCCTTTCTAGATGCCTCCACCATGGTGTAGACATCTTCAGAAAGACCCAAAGCCTGGAACTCTAGCCGCTCAGGTACCAGGCTGTGAGGTGCAGGGATTGAAGGTCCAGATGGAAGACCTTTCCCTGGTTCAAAGATATTAGGTCCGGGCGTGTACAAAGCCGCTCCGGTGGCCTGCAGCTGAGGCTGAGGAGATCTGAATACCAGAACTGGCACGGCCAGTCTGACAGAATCACTTTTGCCTTGTCCCTCCTCACCTTGAGTAACACTCTGTGGATCAAGGGACATGAAGGGAAGGCGTAGAGGAGGCCTAGAGTCCACGGCCTCAAGAAGGCATCCCCTGCAGCGAGCCCTGCTTAGGGAGCCAGGCATGAAACTGCCTCAGCTTGGTGTTTTCCCTGGAGGCAAACAGGTCCACCATTGGTTTGCCCCAAAGGAACAACATGCTGTAAGCTACCTCTGGATGAAGAGATCACTAGTGGGATGTCTGGCCTATGCGGTTGAGAGCACCCGCCAGCTGGTTCGAGGCGCCTGCCACATGGATGGCTAGGAGATCCGCTTCCAACTAGGGTCCAGATGCGGAGCGCCTCCTTGCATAGCAGATGGGAGTATGTGCCACCCTGTTTATTGAGGTAGTACATGGTCGTGGTATTGTCCGTCTGGACTTGAACCACTTGACCCCGGAGCTGAGGAGTGAAAGCTGACAGTGCCAGTCTGACTGCTCTGAGCTCCAACAGGTTGATGTGGCATCGGGACTCCTCGGGGGTCCAGAGCCCATGAGCCCTGTTGTCCCACATGTGGGCTCCCCAACCCAGAAGAGAGGCATCGGTCGTGAGGACGACTGTCGGTTCAGGGCGGACAAACGGAATCCCTTCCTGCAACCGGTCTGGGGTGGTCCACCATTCGAGAGCGTCCCATATCTTCTGGGTTACCGTGATCAGCTGGTCGAAATGACCGTGGCGCTGAGTCCACAGGGCAGCCAGCTCCCATTGGAGGGGGTGCATGTGTAACCAGGCCCAACAGACCACTGAGGTGTATGCCGCCATGTAGCCCAGAAGGCGCAGAAAGTCCTAGGCAGGGCGCACATGCCCAACCAGAAATGATTGGGCAAAGGAGGAGAGAACCTCCGCCCTGTCCACCGGAAGCCGAGCTCTGGCTTGACAAGAGTCAAGCTCTGCCCTGATGAAGCCCATCACCTGAGAAGGCACAAGTTCCAACCTGGCCTCGTTGATCAGGAGGCCGAGCTGGGAGCAGGTTTGGAGGGCCAGATCCCTGGATCTCTCCACCTCCTATTCTGACCCCCCCCTCCCGAAGATGGGTCGCCACCACAGCAATGCATTTGATGAAGACCCATGGGGCCGATGACAGGCCAAACGGCATGACTCAGAACTCGTACAGGCTCCCCTCGACCCTCAAGCAGAGGAACCGCTGGTGGGATGGATGGATTGGGACATGAAAGAACGTGTCCTGCAGATCCAGAGAACAGAACCACATGTTTCGCTCAAAAGATGGTATGAGCTGGGACAGAGTGACCATCAGAAAGGTGTGTGACCTGAGATATTGATTCAGGTCGTGGAGATCTAAAATGGGGCGCCAGCCCCCCATCCGCTTGGGCACCAGGAAGTACCCGGAGACAAAGCCTGGGTCTGCAGACGGATCCGCCACGAGAGCTACTGCCTCCTTGAGGAGGAGCTGAGTGATGTCGTCTCGAAGAGCAAACTGGGTTCAAGTGGAAAGCCGTCCTTCCCAAGGGGCGTGGACTTGTCTGGGAGGGTACTGCTCAAATTCTGGAGGCAGTCTCTAACCGACCACTTCGAGAACCCATCTGTCCAAAGTGATAGTGGACCAGGCAGAAAGGAACTGGTGGAGCCGGCCCCCCAAGGGAAGACCCAGAGCTGTCATGACGGGAATAGGGGTGGCAACCCCCACCCCATCACTGAGCAGGCTTGGAGGAGGAGGAAGCTCCAGGACCTGAGCCTCGGCCTCTTCTGCGGGCCTGTTGGGGTCCAGGCTTGGGCCGAGGGTGTCAAGCTTGAGTCTGCTGCTGATGCTGCTGTCCTTCCTGGAAGGAGGACTGCTGAACCGCTGGGGAAGAGTGCCAAAAGGGCTTCTTTTTCTTCTGCTGGTTCTTGCCCGAAGCACTCTTGGCAGAAGTGGCATCCAAGGTGACACTGGACTGCAGTATGCGCTGTAGGTGACTGGCCACTCCTGGGCCAAACAAGTTGGTCCCAAGGAAAGGCACATCAGCTAACTTGTGCTGAGTATCCGCTGGGAAGGAGGAGAGCCTCAGCCAAGCCCTGCGGCGAGAGGCAACTGCAGCAGCCATCGAGCGGGCACAAGAGTCCCCGATGTCCAGGGCCGTCTGGAGCTGCTGTTTGGTGACAGCACGGCCCTGATCTCGGACCTTCTTGACTGTGGTCTGCATGTCCGTGGGGAGATGAGGGAGGACTTCATCCAATGACCCGAGAAGGGCATGGGAGAAGTGTGCCATGATGACGGCCGAACTTGCCTGACGAAGGCCCAAGGAGGACACCGCCTAGACCTTCCGCCCCGAGTGGTCCAAACACTTGGACTCCTTGTTGACAGGTCGGTCAGTGTCGGCAGAACTGCCAGTACGCCTGAACACAGAGGCGGTCACCAGGCTCTCGGCCGAAGGGTGCTCTGTGAACCCCGCAAGGGACCCCATGGGCACCGCACACTTGCAGGCCATGTGGGCAGACGGTGCTGGACATGAGGTAGAACGCTGCAATAGTTTGAGTGCTAGACCAACAATGGCCTCGGCCACAGGGAAGGCCTCCGTCGGGGTATCCCCTTTCTTGAGGATGTCCATGAGAAGATACGCCGCCTTTTTCTGGATGGGTTCCAGGGGCATCCTTGTGGAATCAGAGATGAGATGAAGGATCCCCTGAAAGGAGGAAGGACCTTCCTCCATCCCTGTGCCAACGGATGACTCCTCATCCCCAGGATAAGAGTGAAGCCCGGTGACATCCGAGCCCAAAGAGTCAGGGTACAGTGGCCTGCTGCCCAAATCACCCTCAACCCGCCGAGGGCGGTCCGGGGTGACCATGACTGGCAGATGTCAGGGAAGCCCGGTATCTGGCCGGTCCTCTTTGGAAGGAGCCCTTCCCACAGGCTGCTTAGGCGGCAGCTCCACCACTATCGGTGGAGAGACCGGTATAGGCCGAACTGGAAGACGGGCCGGCCCCGCGGGCGGAGGAACCAAAGGCTTTGGTTCCAAGGGGGTCGTCTTCGGCCTAGGAAGTGAAAGCCAAGTAATGTCCGGGGTAGGAGTCGAAGTCGATTTGTGCCCGGACAAAATCAGCTGTTGCCACATGAGGTCCTCGTAGCGCCCAAGTTTCCGTCGGAGCCTCTCCTCATCCGAGGAGGACGAGGACGACCGGTGGCGTCGCCTCTTTTTCAAGCGCTTGTGGCTCTTCCTCGGCCATCTGGACGAGGGGGTTCTAGATCTCGATCGAGATTGGACAGGCCGACTCGGTCACTCAGGAGACACCAGCTGGACCGGTGATACCCGGGGATCCGGAACCAGGTCCTCAATGGGGACACCAGCAGGCTGGGTCTCCTCGTCAGGGAAGACAAGAACCGGAGTCCTTTCCAAGGAGTCGTTGACAGGGGCCGGAGACAGAGGATTGATGGGGTCGAGGACAATCTCGACCTCATCGGTCGGATCCTCGGTCGGCCGGCCTGATGGAAGGTCCGTGAAGCCTGCGGCCGAGAAAGCGATCTCGACCGAGGTCGAGACTGCATGCTCCTGGGACTGAGACCTCTCTTGGTCCCACGAGCGTCTTCGCCGAGACAAAGACGTGCTCGGTTCCTTATCACTCTTACAAGATCGGGAGGAGTGCGAGATCACGGGCGCCTCTCCCCGAGTGGAGAGAGACTGGCACAACTCCTTGAAGGAACCTGAAAAGGTGGAGCCTTGGTTGAGTGGAAGGAAAAAGCTTAGACAGTCCGAAGCGTGGGTGGCTTCTTCTTCGAACGCCTTCATGCGTTCCAGCTGCTCGGCAGAACCCGCGGCTGCGGAAGCCGCCCACCTAGCCTCCTTGGACTTCACCGGAAGATTCCTTTTCTCCCCAACTTTAAATGTGCCAGGCAGTCATCCAGAACGTTGAGATGGAAGCCAAAGCAAAAGCTGCAGGACGAGGTGTCATGGCCGACACCTAGGCAGTAGACGCATGTGAGATGGGAATCGGTGCCCGACATCTTCTGGCCGCAAGGACACCAGCGAAATCCTGGAGAAGATTTCTCTTCCATGATTGAGGATGCAAAAGCGCGATCGTTAATTCGGACGAGTTTTAATTTTGGTAAAACCAAAGTATTGAAAGCCAGGGCCTACGAAATGCATGAGCACGAGGGAGGCAACCTGTATCTTCCAGCGGAAAGAAAGATCTGGCGTCATGGGGCGGAGCGGAGGTATATACCACCCGGGTGTGTGGGTGGAGCCAGCTTGAAGACTTCTGGCAAGATTTAAAAGGGAAAGGGACATGCCAATAGGTGTGAATGAACAACGTATCCACGATCCTAGAACATTAGTTCCCTAACAGACATAGTAACGGTAACAATGAGGAAAAACAGATCGGGTTAGTTGCTGTGATATGTAACACTGACTGAATAAGTGCAGAGCTGGCTAGCTCAATATTTGGGATTAACTGCAGTAGTTAGGCACTGAGTCAGCAAGCGTAGCACCCTTGGACCTACTGGAAGTTGGGGGGGGTGCGCATGGATGAACAGGGGACTGTTAGTTGCAGGAGCAGTTTACCGGGTAAAGGTTGGCAAGGGCAGTGGATAGTGATCGGACAGAGGAGGAGTGGCGAATTTGACCTGTAGCAGAGGTCAATGCTGGAAACAACCCACCTGCCAATCGTCCACTTAACTGCCAGTCTGCCAGGCACAACTTCAGCATAGGTGACAAACAGCTGGCGAACCTCTCCCCAAACTCCAGCCACGCACTCCTTGTAATACGCAAGCGCTCACCACAGGTCCAAAGTATGGAGCCTGTGCTCAGTCTCTGAGGTGTGGCTGGTGAAGTACACCAGGAGATTGATCACCTGGTTAAGGTGAAACTCAGACACAATCTTCGGGAGGAACTTTGGGTTGGGGCGAAGAACAACCTTACCCCTGTGGAAGACCATGTAAGGTGACTCCACCAAGAATGCCTGGAGCTCACGGATCCTTCTGGCTGATGAGACAGCCACCAGGAAGGCGGTCTTCCATGACAGGCGAGACACATCACACCTGTGCACTGGTTCAAATGACTTGCTCATGAGCTTTGCCAACACCAGCAGCAAGTCCCAAGGAGGTGGTGGTTCACACACTGGAGGGGAAATATGGTCAAGGCCTTTGAAAAAGCACCAGACCACCTTCTCCTATGGCACCGACGGCATACCAGCCCGTGCCCGGTATGCCGAGATGGCTGCCAGGTGCACCTCAAGGGTCACTGACCAAAGGCCCAACTGAGAGAGGAACCAAAAGTAGTTGAGAATGCTAGCCACCGGACAAGATAAAGGGTCAAGCTCTTTACTCTGGCACCAAATGGAGAACCTCTTCCATTTGAAGGCATAGCATTAGCGGGTCAGCTCCTTCCGAGAAGCCTCAAATATGATGAGGACATCTTTGAGGAGACCCAAAGCCTGGAACTCTAGCAGCTCAGAAACCAGGCTGTCAGGTGCAGGGATTGAAGGTCCGTATGGAGTACCTTCCCGATTGTTAGGTAGCAGGTCTGGGCAGAGAGGAAGACGCCAAGGGAGCCTGCTGCTGAGGCTGAGGAGATCGGGGTACCAGAACTGGCGGGGACAGTCCAGGGCCATCAGGATCATCCGTGCCTTGTCTCTCCTGGTTTGATCAGCACTCTGTGGATCAGAGAAAATGAATAGAGGAGGCCAGGGGTCCAGGGCCTCAAGAAGGCACCCCCCCCGCAGCTTTCCCTGCTGAGGTGGGTGGGCACAATGCAGCCTCAGCTTGGCATTCTTTCTGGAGGCAAACACATCCACAAGAGGGATGCCCCTTTGGGAGAACAGGCTGTGTACTACAACTGGATGGAGAGACCACTCGTGAGATGCCTCACCCACATGGCTGAGGCGTACGCCAGCTGGTTGGAGATGCCAGCCACATTGATGGCGAGGAGATCGGCATCCAGGCTGAGCATGAGGGTCCAGATGTGGAGAGCTTTCCTGCAGAGAGGAAAGGAGTGCATCCCGCCCTGTTTGTTGAGTTAGTACATGGTCGTGGTGTTTTCCAGTCTGGACCTGAACAACCTGACCCAGACTGTGTGGAGCAAAGGCTGTCCATGCCAGCCAAACTCCCCGAAGCTACAGCAGGTTGATATGGCATCGGGACTCCTCGGGGATCCAGAGTCCATGGACTCTGTGCTCCCCCAGGTGGGCACCCCAGTCCATCACAGAGGCATTGGCCGTGATGGTGACCATCGGCTCTGTGCGGACAAATTGCATTCCTTCCTGCAGGTCTTCCAGGACTAATCACCACTGGAGGGTGTCCCACATAAGCTGGGTCACAGTGACTGGGTGGTCGAAGTGGCCCTGGCACTAAGACCAATGACAGGCAAGCTCCCACTGCAGACAGCGCATTCTCCTTGGGACCAACAGACCATGCTGGTGCATGCCGACATGTATCCCAGGAGGCACAGGAAATCCCGACCAGGGCACAACCGCCCAACTCAAAATAATCGTGAAAAGGAGGAGAGCGCCTCTGCCCAGTCTGCTGGAAGCTGAGACCTGGTTCTGCAAGAATCGAGCTCCACCCTGATGAAATGTATCACTTGAGAAGGTATGAGCTTCAACTTGGCCTCGTTCACCAGGAGGCCAAGGGACAAGCAGGTCTGGAGTGCCAGGTCCCTGGACCGCTCCACCGCCTCCCTTGAGGGACCCGCTATAAGCCAGTCATTCAGCCAGAGATACATCTGGACTCCTCGGTGCCTCAGGTAGGCTGCCACCACTGTGATGCACTTGAAGTCTCCGGGAGCTGAGGAGAGGCCAAAGAGCATGGTCTGGAACTCATAGAGAATCCACTCTGCACGGAACTGCAGAAACCGCAGTGGGACAGACAGATGGGGACATGGAAGAATGCATCCCTAAGATCCAGGGAGCAGAACCACATGTTCCGCTTCAAAATTATCTGAGACAGAGTGACCATCCTGACAGTGTGCGACTGAAGAAATTTGTTCAGATCGTGCAGATCTAAGAAGGGGCACCAGGCCTCCATCCGCTCTGGGACCAGGAAGTACCTGGAAACAAACCCTGGGCTTACTGGAGGGTCCGGGACTTGAGCCACTACCTCCTTCTGGGGGAACTGGGCAATGTCTTCCTGAGGGGCTGACAACATGTTGGCAGACACCATGTCGCCCTGTGGGGCATGGGTTCAGCAAAGCGGGTAAGCCTCAATCTCTAGAGGCAGACCCTGACTGACCACCTGGAGGACCCATCTGTCCGTGGTCCCGGCCCCTCACCGGATGACCCATGGGAGTCAGGACGGGCATGGGGGAGGCACCTCCATCCCGCCACTGGGGAGGCTTGGAGGCAGAGGAGGCACCAGCTGAGGAAGCAGCGGGACCTTGACCACCTGGTTTCCAGACAACTGAAGCAATCAACTTTGGCCAAGGATGGCTTGGCTGCAGGGGCAGAGAGCAGCCGAAAGGGCTTCTTCCTTGGAAACTTGGAGCCCTTGGAATGCCTCTGGGCAGAGGTGACAAAGTCCAGGGTGGCACTGGACTTTTCAATGCGAGTTAGGTGTCCTTCCACCCCGGCCCAAACAAGTCAGTGCCCAAGAAGGGAACATCTGAAAATGTGTGCTTGGTATCTGCCATAAAGGTAGAGATCTGCAGCCAAGCCCTGCAGCGCACGGCCACCGCAGCAGCCACGGACCGGGTGCAGGAGTCGATGTCCATGGCTGTCTGGAGTTGCTGTTTGGCCACCGCTCAGCCCCGGTCCTGGATTTGCTTGACCGTGGTGTGTAAGTCAGCTGGGAGCTAGGGAAGCACCTCATCAAGAGTGCCAAACAGGGCATGAGTGAAGTGGGCCTTCAAAAGGGTCGAACTCTCCTGTTGAAGGCAGAGCAAAGAGGCTGCGTAGACCTTCTTGATCATGTGATCCAATTTTATGGATTCCTTGCCTAGAGGCTTGTCCACATCCCCAACATAGCCAGTATACCGAAAAGGAATCCATAGGCACTGCATACTTGAGGGTCATACAGGCCGACAGAGCACAGCAAAAGGAAGGGTGCTGCCAAAGCTCCAGAGCGGGGCCAATAATGGCCTCGGTGACAAGGAACACTACCCTTGGGTGTCCCCCTAGTCAAGCATTTCGGTCAAGGGATACTTGGCCCGTTTCTGGATGGCTCCATCTGGATCCCGGTGGACTCTGAAATCAAGCAGAGTAATTCCCCGAAAGAGGCGGAACCATGCTCCGTGGACAAATCCTCCCTGACTCGACGTCCAACGAATGGGAATGCAGGGAGGAGTCCTCACATTCCGAGGATTCGTCAAAAAGCGGTCAAGTGCCAGTGTCCCCACTAACCCTATGGGGTCTATCGGGAGTCATGGTGACTGACAGCCAGCGAAGAAATCCGGGAGCGGTATGAGCATCCTTAGGAGGGGGACCCATCTTCGGCCGCTTAGGTAACAGCTCACCTGGATGGGTGGAGAGGCCAAAACAGTCCAAGCTGGAACTGGCGGAGCCAGAGTAGGCTGAGTCCTCAGTGACGGAAACCACGGAAGAGCTGGGGTGGAGGCCAGAATTGGCTTAACCTTGGTAAACATGAACTGATGCCACGAGTTCTTCATAGTGGTCACATTTTGAGGCGGAGCATCTCCTCATCTGAGGAGGAAAAAGGAGAGCAATAGTGGTGGCGCCGCTTACCCAAATGCCAAGAGTGGGAACACCGATGTCGACGTGGGCTGCTTGCCTCCGGACTTCAGGATTGTGACCTCGACCGTCGGGGACGTCAATGGCGAGAATCTGAGGGAATGAGTGAAAGTCGAGGATCCCCCACGATAATGGGATCCCGAGGGTTAGTGACCGGATCAGCGTGCTGGTCGACACACCCTGAGATGTGACAGGTAGGACCAGAGTCCTAGAAAGTGAGGTATTCACCTTGTCCTGCGACAGCTTGTCGACCGGCTCGAGAAAAATTTTGACAGGTTGGTCAACGGGCATCTCGACCGAATGGCCCAAGGAGGAGACTGTGGAGCCAGCAGCCTGGACCCAAGGACCGACCATAGTTGAAACCTTCAGAGAACAGCAGGAACCTGAGGCCCGAGAGTGCTCGCGATCCCATGACTGACAACAAGAACTGACAACAAGACTTCTTTTTAGCCTCCTTTTTTGAAGATGTGAAGGATTTCGTGCCCTTAGAGGGGCCCTGCCCAAGGGTGGGAAGGGACTGGCACAAATCCCCAAACGCCCCAGTGAAGGTGGCGCCAAAGGAAAGTGGAACAAAGGCCAAAGCTGAAGAGACATGCTCCGTGGCCTGAGCTGCCGCCTCTTCAGAAGTCGCAAGTTGTTCTGCAGATCCCGCAGCCATGGAGACACCCGCGACGGACGTCTTTTGACATAACAAGAGGGTCCTGTTCATCTGGGCACCCTAAAAGTAGCCGATTGTGCTGGTCTTCCAGAGTACTGGGATGAATGATGTGACACAGGCTACACACCTGTGTCTTGTGATTGTGGCCTAGGCAGCAGATGCACAAGATGTGCGGGTCTGCCCGGGACATCTGCCTGCATTCGCATTTTTTTAAACTGGGCGCTGACTTCAAGTCGTCCATGATGAGGATTTGAAATTATTTGAATATCGCTTGAAGACAAGAGTTGTTTTGTAAAGTTTTGAAGCAAACAGCCTACTCAGTGCAGAAAACAGTAAGGAGGGAACCTTCCTCCAGCAGAAAGGAAGATCTGACGTCACGGGGGTGGTGCCAAAGCAGTTACCATCAGGGTGGGTGGGAGAAGCCAGCATGAAGATGTTCTGGCAGGCTTTAAATGGAAGATCTGCCTGAAGTGTGGATTATACATCACATCCACGTCCCTAGAATCAGGGATATACCCTGTTAACAGGGTTAACCCAGTTACCAAAGAATAAACAACAGGGATATATGCTATAATCAGGGAATACCCTGCTCAGGCAATTTCACCATCATGCAGACAGCAGAGGATTTTTCTCCCTCAGCAACTCCCTCCTCCCCTTGGCATGAGTGATGCCCTTCAGCCTCAGCAGTGCAGCATGCCCTGAAGGAGGCAAGCTCCCTTGCCACCCCAGGGGTTGCTGCAAGCCAGAACTTGCCACCAGCCCTCCACAGCTGAGAGACACTGCCCTCAGCAGCTGTCTGCTGTCTGGACTGCCTCTTGATGTGGTGATCAGAGTCCTCTCCTAAATTCCAATCATCTGCATGTCATCAGGCAGCCTGCTGGAGACCGATTTTAACACTGTGTTGTTGGCCTGGGGCATAATCAAGACTGCCACAGGGAGTGCACCTCACTTCCAGGTTTTCCAGTGCGGACAGATAAGAACTCAAGGAAGGAAATCTGGACCATGTTGCTGGAAGAAGCTGGATGTTACTGCAGTGCTACCTAAAAAAGGTTCCCACTGTAGCCATAGGCAATGCAGTCACCAGTCACCAGCAACATTTTGGTTCTACTTTCCCTGTCAGCCAGTCACCCCAAGAAGTGAAGTGTGACCTCTGCTTGCTGCTCAGAATTGAAGTAAAGGCCTTCACAGCATCAGTTGAGGAATGTCACTCGATTTAACAGGTAAAACAGAGAGGGTGGCCAGAGCAGAAGGGGACGAGTGGGAAGCCAGGATACAGGATAAGAAAAAAGGGGGTATAGCAACAAGGCCAGGGGATCAATCAGGGTAAAGCCAGAGTATGCATGACAGATGCCAAGGAGGATGGCCCAGACTTGTCCACAGCCTGGTTACGTGCTAAGGCATGGTAGAGTCAAGGAACCTTGTGTGCAGTCACTGGTAGATTAAAAGAGCCAAGTAGAGTTAATCTGGCAAAGGTGAACAGGTAGGCTATTCCATTTATGGGAAGAAGACTTAATGAAAGAAAGACCACCAGAGGCACTGGAGATATTGAATGAAGTCAGAAAAGTAAGAGAGAATACAATAAATACACTCTTCCATTTAAAGCTGTCTTATTAAAAATCACATTTTACTTAACACACTCTTCTAGGAAACCCACTCACAGAGACCTGCAATAAACCTTAAAAGCAGCAGTTCATGTTAGCTGGGAAATGTTTCACCATTTTTTAGCAGCTCTATATTCCTTGCATCCTTAGATATTGTACTGTACTGCAATATATTTTGTCCACTCACCCATGTTCATAATTGCATTTATTATTAGTTTTTGTAATTAGTGTGGATCAGCAATAAAGAAGGAAGTCCTTGACAGCTATTAAAACAAGCATTTGTCAATGCCGAATGTTGCTTGCTTGTATGTGCTGTTTAGGTATTTGGAAGTGACAGTTTCATGCCTTCCTCCCAAGACATCCACTGTGTCTTTCCGTTCAGTATTCACAGAAGAGTGGGAGGGGCAAGGGCCACAGCAGTACAGCAGTTGCCAAGGGGGTGAAGAGGTGGACAAAAGAGTCCTGCAGGAGCTCACTAAATTGAAGGTAGACAAAGCGATGGAACCAGATGGCATACGCCCAAGGATATTAACAGAACTGCGAAGGGAGATAGCAGTACCTCTGGCAACCATGTTCACTGAGTCATTTTAACATGAGTGAATTGGAGGAGGGCACATGTGGTCCCTCTACACAAGTCTGGCAGCAGGGAGGAGGCAGGGAACAATAGGCCATTCAGCCTCACCTCAGTAGTGGGGAAGATCATGGAGACATTGCTTAAAGAAAGGATAGTGGGGCATCTAGATGCCATCGGAACCCAGGACCATAGACAACATGGATTCACAGTGGGGACATCATGTCAGATAAATCTAGTTGATTTATTTGACTGGGTGACAAAGGAAGTGAATCAGGGTGGGGCAGCGGACAATGCTTACCTTGATTTCAGCAAGGCCTTTGACACCCTCCCATATAGGAGGCTGATAAACTAGCTGGGTAGGCTGGACATGGGGGAAAGGGTGGTAAACTGGGTTAGAAACTAGCTAACAGACAGGAGGCAGAGAGTGGTGGTAAATGCTATGCAGTCTAGGGAGAGGGGGCGACCAGTGGGGTGCTGCAGGGATCGGTCCTGGGGCCAGTTCTGTTCAATGTCTTCACTAGTAATATTGCAGAACATCTGAAGAGAATTTTTTCACCAAATTTTCATCATAGCCATTTTAAGACCTCTGCTCATGAACAGTGTCACTGTGATTTTCTTAATTTGTCCCGTGACATTGATTTGCACCGACTCGCCATTGTGTGCTACATGGTAGGAAACACGTTTTGGGTAAGATGTGAGAAAATGATAGCTGTACTACTCATAAGAAGGTGTGGTAAAATGGCAATGTTGAAAATCTGGAGTGAAAATAATTGAAAATTCGCGAACTTCACGAGCATGTGTAGGAACTGCCTAGCATGCGCTATAAAACAGTCATTTTTGAATTTTTTCACCAAATTTTCAACATAGCCATTTTAACACCTGAGCTCATGAACAGTGTCACTGTGATTTTCTTAATTTGTCCCATACATTGATCCGCACACCGACTAGCCATTGTGTGCTACATGGGCAGAAACCGTTTTGGGTGAGATGTGAAAAATAGCAGCTGTACTGCTCATAAGAAGGTGTGATAAAATGGCAATGTTGGAAATCTGGAGTGAAAATATTGAAAATTCGGCACCCACGAGCCGCAAGGAACCGCGCAACGCACGCTCGTAAAACAGTCATTTTAAGGAATTTTTTCACCAATTTTCAACATAGCCATTTTAAGACCTCTGCTCATGAACAGTGTCACTGTGATTTTCTTAATTTGTCCCGTACATTGATTTCGCACACCGACTGTGCCATTCTGCGCTACATGGTCGGAAACACATTTTGGGTGAGATGTGAAAAATGACAGCTGTACTACTCATAAGAAGGTGTGGTAAAATGGCAATGTTGAAAATCTGGAGTGAAAATATTGAAATTTGCGATCTTACGAGCCTCGTGGAAATGCATAGCATAGCTCAATGAAACAGTCATTTTGGGAATTTGTGCACCAAATTTTCAACATAGGAGTTTTAGGACCTTCTCATGAATGATGTCACTGTCATGGCGGTATTCGGGCCGAAGGGTGATTTATGATCCAGCGAAATCACCCTTGAACTCCAACTCTACTCATGTTACGTGACATTCATGAAGGAAAGAGTCTAAACACTGATAGTGGTCTCGCATCCCAAAATACTACAAGACTAATAACAAAGTTAGAAACCCTATCTAGCCCATTATACAGCTACCGCATTTCCTCAGTTCGCGGGTCGGCTTTGAAGAGTGCAGGCGTGTCCGGTCCACGGAGATCGTTGCTGCCGAGTCTGGAGGTAAGTATGGGGTGGGGGTGTGGGAGGCTGGAGTGCGCAGTGGGTGGGTGCAGGTTGTGGGGGGGTTGGGAGGCGCTCCATGGACTACGGTTTTGTTTTACAGGTTTAAAAAAAAAAAAAAAAAAAAAAGGCGTCGTGGGACATTTGCCACGCTGGGGTAGCCTCCCAGCGTGGCGCACAGAAGGACGATTGAGGCGTTCAGCCGATGGGATTAGGCACCCCCGTCGGCCATGGCATTGTTTCCGCTGGGTTGGGCTCCCAGAGGCACAGGACGGGGGGGGCATTCAGCCGGCGAAGATTGGGCACCCCGTCGGCCAGAGACTGCTTGCCATGCTGGGTGGACTCCAGCGTGGCACCTACTACTAGGCGCAGCTCAGCCGGACGAGATTAGGCACCCGTCAGCTATACAGTGCGTGATGAGGCGCGCACGCCTACGTCATGTGTCTGGGAGCTGCACATGAGCAGCCGATATTCTATCGGGTGCTCACTGAAGTGTAGTTCTCTAATCAGAAAAGCCACTGCATTTGGAGCGTGTCATAGACAGCTCCAAAATGCATTGGCTTACAGGGCCGCGCCTGCCAGCACACTGACTGAATTGGAGGAGGAGGTGACACACCTCCGAAATCTCTGATGATGGCACTATGTTTCTTGCACATGCGTGCAAGCAACATAAAAACCTGCTCCACGAGTTCTCTCTACAGCTGTGAAGGCTGTATTCAGCGGGCAGTCATGTCCATATGGAGCAAACTGATGTTTAAGATGATTGACAGCTTAAATCTGCCAAAATCAATGTAGATTTATTGATGTGGGCCTGGCAAGGAAACAGAATCTTTTAAAATCTTCAAACACACATATTTTAACTTGGGAGTGAAATAAAATGGTTGGATAAGAGGAATCCCAGGACTCCATCTACAGTTGCAGACTTTAGGGGTGTGCATAGAGGCTCACCATTCCACCATCCCAAAAACTTCTATATGCAAAGGCAGGGGTGTTCAAATCAAAATTTGTATTACTTGCCCAGCCATGACTATAGCTGAATTTTCACTTGCCCCTCTATTAATTACAATGAAATTAACTTTCTTTTTTCAGTTAATAGTTTTATTGATTTTTCTCATACAAACATAGACCACAAACAAAACAGAAAAGGCATACAACATTAGCCGAGAAGGATCTTTACAACAGTATATCCATAAACTTACAGCATGCAGTCTACATGTAGGAAACATAATAAAAGGACTAAAGAAAGGGCAAGTGGGGGGGATCCCTAAACTCTCTGCTCTGTAATGATGCAAAAGAACCAAGAGAAAGAAAAAGAAAAAAGACGGGTAACTGTTTAATGGTACCATATAATCACTAATGCACTATGGAATTGTGTAAGTTATTTCACATTGCATGGCTGACTAAGCTGAGCTTATATCAGGAACCACCATACTGGTAGTATCTAAGGAGGAAGCCAAAACAGTGACCACAGGTGAAACTCATCCTATCCCCGTCCTAGGTTTCAAATAAGTCAGAAAGGGGGCCCAACAAGCAGTATATGTCGTGAGTTTATTGGCTATAACATGTGACAAGGGGTCGAGTGAAGCCAGCAGCGTAAGAGCATCTTGAACCTCTAGGATAGAGGGGGATTTCAGTTGACCTCCACCAGCAGAGGATGAGACGCTTGGCTGAAATACCTAGAAGGACTAGCCAGCAGAGTCGGTGGGCTTTGAGGCGAGTTCCGTGAGGGGTAGGCCCAGGATCCGGACAAAGGGGTCTAGCTGGGTCGCCAGGCCTAGGATTTTCGTAGCGAGTTGATTCACTGCCTGCCAGAAGGGAGTTAGGAGAAAGCATTGCCAGATAATAAGATATAGATCCACTATCTGGGCTTGGCACCTCCAGCAAAGGTTGCTGCCCAGAAGCTTAGCTTTATACAGCACATCTGGTGTTCTGTACCAGTGGTGCAGAAGTTTATTCTGAATAAGTCTGCTGCGTGCGTCTGGATACCTCGAGTGTGCCATTTTCCAGCAAAGGACCCATTGAGTGTCATCTAGCTTCAATTTCAGTGCTTTCTCCCACTTATTAACTCTGTTTTTATACTTGCCCTTCAATGAAATTTACTTGCCCCAGACAGGGAACAATGGGATTTGCACACCCCTGCGCAAAGGCTGGTCACAGTGTTAATATGATCACCAGATGTCCGTGGTCTCAAGCAGGAGCTTTGACCACAAACATCCTAAGCGTGACCAGCACGGACACATGGGTACAGCATTGCACCAATCGCACAGTGCGCTGCCATGCCAAGAGGCCTTGAAATGAGGCACTGCAATCTCAGTTGTCCTGCTGTACCCCCAACTCAGGGAAGTATCTGTGCATAGCACAGACATCAATTTGCAAGCTGGCCCTCACCCCTTTCCCTGTGCCGTCGCTTTGCCCACTTTGATGGTGCAGGGAAAGACTTGCAACCCCTTTATGTATAGCACTGAGAGGTGTACAGTCAGACCATAGATTACATGATCATTGCAACCACCCTGTGCCACTTAACTGCGACTGTGTGTGCGGCCTCTTAAGTTACTGTTTCTTCTAATTCCAGAATAGGTTATTACCAGGGGTTAAATTGGGTTGGAACCCATAGGAACTCAGTCCCCCCTTTACAGAACTGTAGGGAAGGTCTTTCTCCATTGAATAATATAAGAGAGAGTTCCTTCACTTAGAGATGACAGCTTCCCCACCTACAAATCTACAGATATTTTGTATCATGAACAGCAGCTGTGAAGCATTAAAACATACCCAGTAAAGATGAACACAGCATCATTATTTGCACTTTTATGGATATGTTCACCAATAAAAAATAATTCTTAGAATATACATTTTAAAACTAGTAGAAATCTTCAAAACACCCAAAGCAGGCAACACTGACCTTTCATCTTCAGCAAGTTATCTAGCGTCTGTTCCAGTTCCTGTACGTAGGTCTTTGCTTTGCGCAGCACCTGCCACTAGAAAAAAACAAGTACCTATACGTAAATCTTACTGGGAGGTAAGTTCATATACCGTCATCTCGTATATACTGCTAAATGTAATTTATTTGAATTTTGATGACTGGGCAGGCCCACTGAGGCATGCAAGTGCCTTTTGCAGGGGTGACTCGGAATTAGTTACATGCAGTCGAGTAAACTTTCACAATAATTACAGAGTAGGACAAGATAATAAAACAATAAGAGGGAAACACAAAAAGAAATAATAAAAAAAAACTTCAGTGAAGAAATCCTACATACGAAGTAAACAAGTTGGTGACAATTCGATATCGTAGTCAGTGCCAGCAGGGGGAAGAAGAAAGGCCCAGCCAGGTACATGACACATGGCTGCTTGTCCAGACCTCCTGCCTGCCAGACAACAATGAATTTTATTCCACTGTCTGTGTTTCAACAGACCCCTGAGTGATGTTGGCTCAGGGCTGGACACAAGAGGCCTTGTCAGACTCCCACACTTCACTGGGGTGGGGTGGGGGGTTTACTTCAGAGAGGGGTTGTGCCTGTGAGTCGCCCCTCCTCCGTGACCACCAAAAGGCAGTCATATAACAGCAGATGCCCCACACCATCAACAGAGGAGTTGAGCTTCATTTGAGATTGCGCTCAGTCAACTAGCTGTGAGAACAGAAGCCCAAGCTTGAATCAAACCTAGATCACCTGCATGGTATGTACAAACACTTATCATTAGCCCTTCAGGCCATGTCACTAAAATGTGGGACATGGACATTCGCAATATATGACACTGGCCCCATAATGTGGGACACGAAAAAATGACTCACCGTAGTAATATTGTTGCTTCCAAGGTGTCCTTTAGCATCAGTAACAGTATGCAGTAAGCTGGCTGGGGTGAGCTGCCACCGAGGTGGAGTTTATGATAATTAATAAAATCAATTAGCCAATCAGAAGAGAGTCAGAGGGCGTGATGAGTGGAGCTTGACCAGAGGGCACCAGAATATTTTTGAAGTTAGGATGGGAACATGCCCATGTAAGGTGTGACCGAAAAGGATTTAAAAATCATGCAACAGCATGAACAATTGTAAAAAACATGTAAATTTTTCTTTAAATGCAATTCAAAAGTTCGGGAACAAATTTGGCAACAATAAAGGAAGCAGAGTCCTCTTCAGTTAGGTTACTTCAGAAGGAAGGGTGGGAGGTTACTGGTACTAAAGGACACCTTGGAAGAAACAATATTACTACGGTGAGTAATTTTTTTCTTCTCGCCTCAGGGGTCCTTTAGCATCAGTAACAGTATGCAGACTACAAAGCAGTGCAGTTGGGAGGTGGGTACAGAACCTACTTAGGGAAGAGGCTCTGCAGGACCGCCCTGCCAAATTTGGCATCAGATCTGGACTGCACATCCAGGCAGTAATGCTTTGTGAATGTGTGTACAGTCTTCCATGTGGCTGCTTTGCAGACATTAAGTAAGGGAATATCCCTTGCAGCTGTCACTGTGGCAGCGGTGCCCCTGGTAGATTGGGCCTCGAGGCCTTCAGGGGACTGTTTATCAGCCTTGTCATAACAAAACTGAATGCAAGAGACTATCCCGCGGGAGAAGGTCCTCTCAGTGGCTGGCCTTCCTCTACCTACTTCACCATAGGTGAGGAAAAGCTGGGTAGCAGAGCCCCTAAACTGCTTGGTGTGCCCCAATAGTAAGATAGGGCTCTTTTCACATCCCAGCTATGGAGTCTCTGTTCTCTAGGAGTGGATTTTTCAGTGAAGAATACAGGAAGGATAATAGACTGGTTAAGGTGAAATTCAGAGACCACCTTGGGCAGAAATGTTCTGCTCATTATGAGCTCTGCCTTATCCTTGTGAGGGATTATGTAGTTTAGCTTAGTACAGAGTGCCTGTAACCCTGAAATCCTTCTTGCAGAGGTGACGGCAACTAGAAAAACTGTCTTCCAAGTGAAATACTTTAAATGGGCCATAGCCATGGGCTCGAAAGGTGGCTCTATGTGCTTGGCAATGCAGAAGTTGAGATCCCATGGGGCATCAGGTTCCCTAATTGGGTGGGAGATGAAGATGGAGGAGGCCTTTAAAGAATTTTTTGAAAACAGGCAATGAAATGATTGACTCGTCCTTGACTATGGACAGGTAAGCAGAAATTGCAGCCAGGTGAAGTTTTAAGGATGAGGCCTTTTAGACTGAGGCCTGTAAATGAACCTAATCTAGAAGACTAGGGACTGAGGCTTTGAGAGGATTTATGTGCTTCCTCTTGCACCAGAAAGAAAATCTTTTCCACTTAGCTGCAGTTTTCTTGGTACTAGGGTTTTTGGCCATCCTCAGGATTTTAAGGACCTGTTCTGAATACTGAGTGGCTAGATACTCTTAACGCCTCAACAGCCAAGCTTTGAGGTGAAAAGACTGCAGATTTGGATAGGTCACTCCTAGCTGTGGAAGAATCAGGAGAGAGTGACTGAGAGGAAGCCAAATAGGCCTGCTGTGCAACAGGGCTACCAGGAGAGGATACCAATGTTGCCTTGGCCAATCCAGTGCCACCAGGATCATTGCTTCTGATTGGGCCCTCAGCTTCAGCAACACCCTGTGAATGAGAGGAAATGGAGGAGAGGCATAAAGAAACTTGCCTGCCCAGTCCAGAGTTAAGGCATATGCTGGGACAGTCTCAAGTGCTGGGGACCTGCAGCAGTACAGAGGAAGTTGATGGTTGAAGTGAGAGGCAAACATATCTATGGAGTAGAAAGATGGAAGGAGATTCCCACCGACAGATTGGCAGTTTCCTTCCACCAGTCCAGAGCTCGCAGTAAGGTTTTTGTGACTGGAACCAGCTTGGACAAGGAATGTCTTTTCTGGGACCAGTGTGCCCACAGGTGGTACTGTATGTCCCTCATTTGGAATCTGACACCTAGGACAACTGCTGTCATGGACGCCATGTGTCCCAGGAGCTTTAGAAAATGTCTGGCTGACCTGGCCTGGCCCTGGACAAAGGAGTTTACCACTGACAGGAAATTTTGGATCTTGCCTGCTGGAAGAAAGGCCTTGCTCTGCTGCGTATCCAGTTCTGCTCCTATAAAGGTGAGGAGCCGAGTGGGATCCAAGTGGGATTTCTTTTCGCTGATGAGGAAGCCTAGAGAATGCAGAGTTTTCTTTGTGTAACTGAGAGCCTGTCTGACTTGATAAGGGGTCTTGCCCACTAGAAGCCAGTCGTTCAAGTATGGATAGACTGCAATGCCCTGTTTCCTGAGATAAGCTGCCACAACAGCTAGGCACTTGGTGAATACTCTTGGGGCCGATATTAGGTTAAAAGGCATGGCTGCAAACTAGTAATACCCTGATGGCAGCCTAAACCTTAGAAACTTTCTGTAGGACTGCCTTATCAGAATGTGGAAATAGGTGTCCTTTAAGTACAGGGAGGCTAGCCAGTCTCCCTGTTGCAGAGAATGAATCACCATTGAGAGAATGACCATTCTGAATTTTGGTTTCAGTTACGTGCCTGTTTACGTACCTGAGGTCGAGAATAGGTCGCTACTCCACATTTTTATTTTCTGTGAGGAAGTATCTGGAGTAGAGGCCTTCTCCCATCTGGGAAGTGGGTACCCTCTCCACTACTTTTGCTGATAGCGAATTCTTTACCTCCAGCTCCAATAAGAGTTTTTTTGTTGGTGTTAGGGGTTTTGAGAACCAGGGACCCCTGAGAAGTGGACATTTTTTGAACTGGAGGGATAAGCCCTTTTCCACTGCCTCCACAACCCACTTGTCTGGGGTTATGTGGTTCCAAAATTGGAGGTAGTGGGAGAGCCCACACCCTACTGGGGAGGCAACCTGGCTGCTGGAGTGAGGGCTTAGGCTGGGTAGAAGGTGCAGGAAGTGGTGGTAGCCCTTCTCTCTGGCCCCTCCTGCCTCTTCCTCTGTAGAAGCCTCTCATTTGAGAGTAATCCATGGGCACTGGTATGGGGAAAAATGCCCTAGGATAGAATCCTCTGCCTCCATTTCCCCTGTACTGAGTCTTTTGAGAAGATGAGGATCTTTATTTAGCAGCATTGCTCTTCTAGGTGGTCATATACTAACATAACATATTAAAAGCCAGCAGAATAGGTCAAATGGTCTGTCTTGTCTGCTTGAAAGCCAGCAACCTAATGGCTGCCCGCCTCACCACCCCCCCAACCCCCAGGAGTGTCTTCTCTAGATTCAGTTTCCCCTTGAACCTGTCCCACCCTTTCTTGAAGCCCTCCACTGTGCCCTCCTCCACAAGTCTCCCGGGAAGCGCATTCCATGGCACCACCACCATCCTCTCAGTGAAAAAAATGCCTCCTACGTTCCCCCCTGTAATTTCCCCCCCTCCAACCTCCACCCATGACCCCTGGTCACTTCCCCCTTCTTCAGCTTAAACAACTCCCTGGTTCCACTCCTAATTATTCCTTTTACATACTTGAAAACCTCTATCATATCTCCCCTATCCCTCCTCTCCTCCAGTGAGTAAAGCCTGAGCTCTTCCAGTCTCTCCTCATAAGGCCTCCCCTCCATGCCCTGAATCATTCTGGTCGCTCTCCTCTGGACCCTTTCCAGCAGCGCTATGTCCTTCTTCAGATGAGGTTTCCAGAACTGTGCACAGTACTCAAGCTGCAGCCTGACCAAGGCATTATATAGAGGGAGAATCACCTCCCTGCTTCTGGACGTAACTCCCCCTGGCTACGCAACCCAATATCCTGTTTGCCTTGGCTGCAATTCTTCTACAGTTTTCAGAGTTATTCATTTTAATGTCTACCACCACCCTTAAATCCCTTTCTCCCAATGTTGCTTGCAGTGTACCCCCACCCCCCCGGGTGTATACATGGCCTGGGTTTTGACCCCCAAATTAAGTACCTTACATTTCCTGGCATTAAATTTCAGTCCCCACCTCCTTGATTACCCCTCCAGGATATCCAGATCCCCCTGAACTGTCTCCCTCGCCTCCTCACTATCTACCAGTACTCCAAATTTTGAATCATCTGCAAAGAGACTCAACCTATTCCTAACCCCCCCTCCCTATATCAGAGACGTAGGCATTAAACAAGAGTGGCCCCAATACTGAACCTTGAGGGACTCCACTGATTACCTTCCTGCGGGAGGATATTATCCCACCCACCATTACACTCTGTAAATGCCCCAAAAGCCAATTTTCAACCCAGTTTAGCTCCTGACCTCCCACCCCCATCTCCCCCATTTTTGCTATCAGTCCATTATGAGGTACTGAATCAAATGCCTTGCTGAAATCTAAGTATAGGACATCCACCGGCCTATGTCTATCCAAGGCCCCCGTCACCCAATCATAAAACTCTACGAGGTTGGTCTGACATGAACTCCCCGGGACAAAGCCATACTGTTTATCATCCTGGTGTCCTAACCTTTCCAATTGCCTCCCAAGCCTCTCCTTGATAAAGCCCTCCATTACTTTGCCCACTACAGACGTCAGACTGACCGGCCTATAATTCCCCATCTCCTCCTTAGACCCCCCTTTATGTATAGGCACTACATAAGCCACCCTCCAGTCCTGTGGCACCCATCCCATCTGCAGAGAGATGTTAAAGAGTGCAGCCGGTGGGGCTGCCAGCACATCTGCCAATTCCGTCACAACCCTCAGATGTATTCCATCCAGCCCCAGCGCCTTTTCAGTTTTCAGATTCCAAAGGGCCTCCCTCACCCTATCCACTGTGATTTCTCCCCTCCCAATCCACTCCCTCATGCAACCTTCCTACTCCTTCTTGGTCTGGTCTAGCCCGTGCCCTAGTCTCTTGCCATCCTATGGTCTCAGACTGAGACTGACCTCTTGCTTTTTCTGGCTCCTCATCTCTCCCATCAGGCTGTAGGGATCCTGTGTCACCCTCTGCAAATATTGAGCCAAAGTACTCATTTAGCACCTCTGCCTGTTCCACTGCTTCCTGAGCCCATCCCCCCACAATCTTAATCCTGTTGATCTGTGTCCTCTCTTTTCTCTTCTCTCTTATGTATCTATAGTATCGCCCCTACGGATATCCCTAGCCAGGTTTTTTTTCCATTCCTGCCTTACCACCCCTCACCACTCTGGTGACCTTCCTGGCCAATAGTTCAGACTCCCCTCGCTCCTTATCCCCCCTGGAATGTTTGAAATGTAAGTAGGCAGCCTTTTTATCCCTCACCGCCACCTGCACCTCCCTGGTCCACCAACATGGCTTGCCGGTTCTACTATGCTTACGCCTTATTTCAGTACAGGACCTAGTAGCCTCTGTACCCCTTCTTTAATGGTCTCCCACAATCTTCCAGCATCCATATCTGGTTCAACCATGTCCAACCTCTCCCTTAGAATCCTACCCATACCCACAAAGTCTGCTCTCCTGAAATCAACCACTACTGTATGAGTGCGGTTTTATTCCCCCCCTAGATAAAGCAGGAACCAAACCGTGGCATGGTCTCCACCCACCAGTGGACTGCACACCTCCAGGCCCCTAATTTGTTCACTGTCCGCTAGGACAACGTCCAATAACCGTCCCTCTCTAGTAGGTTCCCTCACCTGCCGGACCAGGAAAGCATCCTGAAAGTCATCCATCGGTCTCTGTTCCCTGGTTACAGAGGATGTCATGGTGTCCCAGTCTGCCCCGGCATATTAAGATCAACCATGACAACCACCCTTCCCTTTACAAGGTCACATTGAGCCTTGATGTTCTCAACCAACTTATCCTCCAGAGCCTCATCTATTACAGGGGGCCTGTATACCACCCCTATAGTACAGTTACGTAAGAACTTACTGTAACAATAGATGTTTGAGAGAGGCTCTTGCAGTAGGTAATTACATATAGGACTGACGTCGGCAGGCGGCAGTACCCCACGGAAATATTTCTAGCTAGCAGTCCCTGGCGAAGGACCGCCCCCACGTCAGGTGACCAGCGTCAGGAGACGTCGGTATAAAGGGGCAGTCCCTGATGCCCGCTTTCCAGTTCTTTCCCACCACAGGCCAAAAGAGGCCGGATGAGAGAGGAGCGGATATTTCCATCACTGGAAAAGGAGCTGAAAAAGCCTAGGGGATGGAGGGCGGGAAGGTATTACCTACTGCAAGAGCCTCTTTTCGAAGATCTACTGTTACGGAAGTTCTTACATAACTGCACTATCTTACTTCGAGGGGGCCCTTGCAGTAGGTAATTACATATAGGACTGAATCCCAAGCAGTCTGGAACAAAGAGAGGCACCGGGAGGAAGAAAACTACTCCAAGAAGCAGTTCTAACTGTGCACGCTTCAAGATAAGAGGCCTTGCAGAACAGCCAGCCCGAAGCCTGCTCTATGGTGAGAGGCAATGTCCAAACTGTAGTGTTCAGTAAAGGTATGGACGGAAGTCCAGGTGGTGGCAGCACATATATGTGCCGCTGACACATTCTTGAAACAAGCCGCTGAGGTAGCTACTCCTCTGGTGGAATGGCCTCTTACTTGACCCGGGAGGGTCTTGTTGTATTTGTCATAACAGAAAGTGATGCAATGAGCCAACCACTTAGATAGGCATTGCTTAGAAACAGCATTGCCTTCCCGTTTATGAGCAAAAGAGACGAACAGTTGATCAGTCTTTCTAAGATCCTTCGTCCTGTTGGTGTAGTACCTCAGAATCCGGTGAACATCCACAGTATGGAGTAAATACTCCCCTTGATTAGAGTACTGCGTGAAAAAGGCGGGTAACTCTATGGACTGATTTAGAGTAGACTCCGCTACTACCTTTGGGAGAAACTTAGGATTCGTGCGCAGAGCGACATGTTCCTTGTGAAACATCAAGTATGGAATTTTACACATGAGGGCCTGGAGCTCGGAAATTCTTCACCGGAGTAATAGCCACCAGGAAGAGAGTCTTCCACCAAGGAACTTCAATCCTGCGGAAGCTGCCGGTTCAAAGGGAGGCAGAGTAAGTTTCTCAAGAACAAAGTTCAAGTCCCAAGGGGGAGCAGGAGTACGTATAGGGGGTCTCAGATGGAGGACCCCTCTGAGAAAGGTCTTAGAGACCTCCAATTGAGCGAATGTCTTGTCTGCAAAGGGGACATGATAGGCTCAGATGGCTGCCATGTGGACTTTTAGAGAAGAATGACTGAAACCCAGGTCAAACAGATGGCGTAGGTACTCCAGCAGAAGCCCCGCTGAACAGGAGAAGGGTTCCACGTTCTTGGAAGCAGCCCAGATAGTGAATCTTTTCCACTTCATGGCGTAGGTGGATCTAGTGGAGGGTTTTCTAGCCTCCACCAAAATCTCCGCCACTTGAGGAGAAACCCCAAAATGGGATTGAGCTAAGTCTGCAGGAGCCATGCGTGCAGCTGAAGAGATTTGAGGCCTGGATGGACCAGGGTCCCCTGATCCTGGGTCAATAAACCTCGAGGAAGAGGAAGAGGATGATCCTCTGAGTATTGTTGTAGAAGACAGAACCAAACTTGCCTGGGCCAGAAAGGAGCAATCAGAATAATTCGTGCTCCTTCTGAAGCTACTTTCTGCAAGACTCTTTGGATAAGTGGAATTTGGGGAAAGGCATAGACGAATCTGTCCTTCCAGTCTAGAGACCGAGCGTCTCTCCAGAAAGTGCCTCGCTCTGGAATGAGCGAGCAGAAGACGGGAAGCTTTGCATTTAGAGGGGATGCAAACAGGTCGACCTGTGGTGTTCCCCAAAGTCGGAAGATACTGTCTAGGACCCCTTGGTCCAGTTCCCACTCGTGAGTCAGAGCAGAAGAACGATTTAGCTTGTCTGCCAGGGTGTTGTCGACTCCTGGAACATGAATTGCCATGAGGTGAAGGTCGTGTTCTGTTGCCCAATCCCAAACCCTCATAGCTGCCCTGCAAAGAGGGTAGGACCAAGTCCCCCCTTGTTTGTTGATGTACCAAACCACACACATGTTGTCCGTCTGGACAGCTAGGTGGCCGGGAAGGATGTATTGGTGAAGGGCCTGGAAAGCGTACAACACTGCCCGAAGCTCGAGCACATTGATGTGGAGTGTTTGTTCGCGCTTGGACCAGGAGCCCTGGGTCCGATGGGTACCTAGATGGGCTCCCCAACCTTTGCCCGAGGCATCTGTGGTTAGAGTCTGGGAGGAGGGGGGAGGACGAAAGAAAGGAACTCACCGAAACAGGTTCTCTCGAACCATCCACCATTGCAAGTCTCGAAGCATTGGCGAGGAGACTAGAACTGGGTGATCCAAGTCATCCACTAACTGATCCCATTGGGAGCGGAGAGTCCACTGAGATACTCTCATGTGGAGTTGAGCGCGAGGAACTGTCGGGATAGCAGCTGCCATGAGCCCGAGAAGGCGAAGGACTGACCTTGCACTGACCCGCCTGCAGCTGGACAACAGAAATATCTGAGTCTGGAGGGTGGACGCCCTGTCCAGTGGCAGGAAGGCCCTGCCAATGGTTGTGTCTAGAATCGCCCCGATGAACTGCAGTCTCTGGGATGGGATCAAGTGAGACTTGGAATGGTTGATGGTAATACCCAGGCAGGCAAAAACCTGCTGGGTAAGGGTGAAGCAGCGCAGGAGTTCCTCCCTGGACGAGGCCACCAGGAGCCAATCGTCCAGGTGCGGAAAACCTGCACCCCTGGTGGTATGCAGGTAGGCCGCCACCACTGCCAGGTATTTGGTAAACACTCGGGGCGCCGAGGATAGGCCAAACGGAAGTGCCTTGAATTGGTAGTGGTCCCCCTGGAACGCAAAACGAAGATATTTGCGGTGAGATGGGCGAATGGAAATGTGCAGGTAAGCATCCTGCATATCCAGGGCACATAGTCATTGACCCGACCGGAGAAGGGGCAGAAGGCTCTGCAACAAGAGCATTCTGAACCTTTTGTACTCTACAAAAAGATTTAGGGAACTGAGATCCAGAATTGGTCTGAGATCTCCTGTCTTCTTTGGGACCAGAAAGAAATGGGAATAGTAACCCGTCCCTTGAAGATGAAGGGGGACGGGTTCTATTGCTTGTTTAAGAAGAAGAGCTGAAATCTCCTCCTGGACCAAGAGAAGGTGTTCCCTTGAATATGACGACTTTAGAGGGGGGTGGCGAGGTGGTTTAAGTATAAACTCTATCGAATGTCCTTCTGCGATCAGCTGGAGCACCCAAGAATCTGATGTTATCTCCCAGCCCGGAAGGTGGAGGGAAAACCTCCCTCCTACCGGTTCCTCCGGGAAGCCCAAAGGCGGTGGGAGAGGGAAGGAGTCAGGTGGTGTGGGGCAGCGCCGCAGCTGAAGCACCTGATGCTTTTTTGGGCCGGGGGGGCCCGATGTTTTGTGGCCTGCCTTCCCTGGGGTTTCACCTTGGGCCGATTCCATCTGCGAAAGGGATGGCACTGCGACTGGTGGGGGCGGTACATGGAATCAACAGACTTCAGTGCCATCCCCTTCTCCTGCACATCGGTGATGCCGACCCCCGGAAGGGTTCTTCCTGGAGAGCGGATTGCACTTCTGGGACCAACCCTGACACGTGGAGCCAAGCATGACGACGTAAGCCTACGGCAAAAGCTGAGCTCCGTCCAGTAGTGTCCACTGCATCGTAGGTCGCACGAAGCATGTGTCGACTGGCCGAACGTGCAGAGCGGACAAGATCAGCCAACTCCTGCTTGACTTGGGAGTCTGGCAAGGAGTCCAGTTTGGCTTCCACCTGAGTAAGAATGGCCTTCTGGTAGTCCCCATGGGCGATAGTTCAGGCCCTAATCCCACAGCGTGCAGGAAGCAAAGATCTTCTTTCCATACTGGTCCAGTAGGCGGATTCTTTGTCAGGTGGCGACGAGCTGAGATGTTTTAGGTTGGCCGACCGGCCGTGAGCAGCGCTAATCACAACAGAGTCGGCACGAGGGTGAGAATCTAAAAAATTAACACCCTCGGGAGCCTCGTATAGCCTATTCGACTTCCGCAGAAGTGGGGCTAGAGCCGATGACTGTTTCTAGATGGTGGTGACAAGGTCGGCATGAGGCTCTATCCAGACTGGCACCAAAGTAGGAGCTGTCACGGGCAGATCCAGATGCTCAGCGAGTTTCAAACGCTGAGGGTCTGGTTCCAAAGAGTGCCACTGATGAACCTCCTGGATTTTCCTTAGCAACTCCGTAAAAGAAGGATCTTCCGAAGGAGACCTCGGAGGAGTCCTTAGCCTGGGCTTCGACGGAGAGCGTGGCTCGTCGTCCCTTTCGGAGCAACCATCGGAGGAATCTGAGGAGTCTGAGGGTGAAGAGGAAGAGGAAAAGACTCCCTTTCCCAACCCGGGGAGGAACGGACCCGAGGAAGCCCCGGGCAGGTCCTGCCCTCTCTGGACCCAGACGGAAAAGCTCTGGAGTCCGGAGGTGGTGAGGGTGTGCCGCCTGGACGTACAGGAGAACCTGAGACGGCACGACGTCGGTAGGAAGCTCTTCACCTCCCTGTTGAGCTGAGCGCGGCCTCAGCCCACCAGGAGGCCAGAGTCTCCTGCAAGTCCATCGGCGGCTGTGGGGGCGGTGGAGGAGGAGGAGGCGGGGGATAAGGATACGGGTTGTACCCATATGGAGAGTATCCAAAACCCGGCGGCAGATAGCCCGGCGTCGGGTATTGTGGCGTCGGGTACTGCGGTCCCCGGTACGTCGGATAGGATGGAGGGTACCTGGGAGCCGGAGGAGCTGCCGGAGCAGACGGCCCGGCCGGCAGCCTCACGGGTGGATCCAAGCTGGAAGGCCCAGCGGTGGGGCGACATCCGGAAGTGGGATGTCGGCCGGAGTCGGTAAAACCGGCGTCGGGGGCCCCGGCATCGGAAGAACCGGCATCGGGGCCGGCGTCCGGGGAGCCGTCGTCAGATCCGGCGCACCTACAGGAGGACGGTCCAACGGAGGAAGGTCTCCAGCGTCGCCCGGGGATGGAGGGGAAAAAACCCCGGGGTTGGGCTGGGGGGACTCTGGGTCCCCATATGGCAGCGAAGGCTGCGGAGAACTGGGAACGACGGACGTAGGTAGGTCCGTCGTCGGTTCAGTCGCTGACCGGACATCGGACGAACCGACGTGCGGTTTTACGGCGAGCTCCCGGTGGGCGCCGGAGCCGGCGTCCGACTTATAGGAGCCTTCGCCAAGGCAGACCAGAGAAGGATCGGCCTGGTCCGGTGGGAGAGGGCCGCGCGCCGCTCCGAAGGGTCATGCGCCTTACGCTTTCTCCACAGTGGAACGCTGGAGGAGCCGACGCTCGGTTACCCTAGTCGCCTCACGCCCAGTAGGCCGCGAAGCTGCGGCCGAACCGGGGCGGAGGCCTCCAACTGCCTGGGGCGCCCAAAAGGCCTGAGCGCGAACCAGACGGGCGGGCCGATGCCCCCTCGGAAACCTCTGAGGTGGCCGTCAAGGAGTGGTCCCCCGGAGGGGACGTTACCCGAGACCCGGCGGCTCCCGAGGGAGACACAGTAGAGGAGCCCTTGTCCCAGTGCCTCTCCTTATCTTTCTTCTTCCGATGGCCTTCGGGGAAAGTGGACGCCTGCCTCAGTTTTTTGAGCTCCTTCTCCATCGAACTCATCTTTTTCTTCAAAATGTGGGCTCCCAGGGATTGCTGACGCCTTTTCCGGGTAGCCGCGTTGAAGCTGAGGCAGTGCTGGCACTTCTCGACTGGGTGATCGGGGCCTAGGCAGAACAGGCACAGGGAATGGCCGTCCTTGTGCGGGAGTTGCGCCGCATGCAGTGCACTTATTTTTGTGCTCGGAGGGAGTAGGGATGAGCATACACTGGTGATAACCTGACGTTGTTCGAAAAAAATCAAAATACTTCGTTAAAAAATGACGAAGGGAGGCTGACGAAGCAACAAACTTTTCCGCAAGGCACTGCACGAGCTAATGGCGGGAAAGAACTGGAAGGCAGGTGTCAGGGACCGCCCCTTTATACCAACGTCTCCTGACGCTGGTCACCTGACGTATGGGCAGTCCCTCGCCAGGGACTGCTAGCTAGAAATTTTTCCGTGGGGTCCTGCCACCTGCCGACATCAGTCCTATATGTAATTACCTACTGCAAGAGCCCTCTCGAAGTAAGATCTTCAATTTCTTCCCTCCCCTCGTTTGCAGTGTTACCCAAATCGCCTCCACACCCCTTCCAGCCTCCTCCACTCCACTAACCATTATGCCACTTCTCTTCCATACTCTTCCACCTTTTTCATACATGCTTCAGTCCTTTCTCCAAATAAAGAATTATTTTCACAAGGGAAGTCCATAGCTTTGGACTGGGTATCCTGTGTTAAATTTGTGGTTCTTAACTCCTTCGCTTCGCTGCCAGGGGTATTTTACACTCCTGTGCCAGGCAATTATTGTTATTTTTGCACAATATTATATAAAATTAAAATATCACTATGTTCCCCTTCAAGGAAAAGTAGGGAAAAAAACCACTGATGTTTTTTATAGGCAGACTCTGACCTTTTTATAGGTAGTAAGGTTTTGCCAATATCGGGTCATGTAACCATGAAACATTGCCTGAAATGTAAACACAATGCTATTTTTACTCAAAAATGTTGCAGAAAAGATCCCAGAAAACTTATCATTTAATTGAGAATCATGGAAAGCTATATGTTGCTGAACTTCTCAATGTCTGAGCTATATGCACACCAAAACTCCTTTTCTATAGGCAGAAACATATTACAGCAGTAGTACTCTAATTTCTACTTGAAGTGACTTAAATTCGAATTTAATGCACAGCATTGTTTCTCTTGCTTGCAGAAACCCAGAACTTCATGTTATATTAGAAAAGTACATATTTTCTGAAACTACACAACATACTGTTTTTAAACATGGGTAGCATAGCCCACTATCCAAATAAATACTGCACATTATTCTTTATATTTCTTGCAACTATGAAAAATAATTTAAATTTGCAGAATCTTCACGTTCCAACAAAGCAAATGTAACATAGGAGGCAGGTACATAAACATCACATTTTTTGATTATACGGAGAGCACTGGTTGCATCGGTACCACATTTGTGAGCCTTTACTAAAGAGGTCTAGCAGAAATAAGCCCTATACACAAAGGTTGCTATGCACATTTTAAAGTGGAAAGATTTTGGTCCACAACAGTAAATGCCTGGCATTGCTTCTCTGGCCTGTAGACATTCAGGACACCTTGTTATCTTAGAAAAAGTATATATTTTCTGAAACTGCACAAAGCACTGTTTTTAAAAATGTATGACATTGCCTGCTATCTAAATATTTGCTACCCATAATCCTCTTTTACATTTGGTAGAACTACGCAAAATTATGAAAGTTTTCACAGTTTAGCAAACCAAGGGTGGGATATTCAAACTGCGCCAAAAATATGCGCAATAGCGAGAGCAGGCGCAAGAGCAGTGCGCCAATGTGCAACGTGTGCGATATTCAAACCAAGCGCAGGCCAAGGTGCACCTGCGCAACACAGCTGAATATCGCGCCCGATGTGCCATGCGCAACCAGGAATGCGCAGTGGAACAGGGCCAATGCGCAGTAGCACATCCAGGGATGCGCAGGGTCAAGGATAGGAAGCAGGGGTGCATTAGCCATGGGTGCGCCATGAGTGGAGAAGCATGCAGCAGGCCAGACAGATCAACCCCCCATGAGCTGCATATCCAGAGGTGGGCTGAGCAGACACCAGCCCATGTACCCAACACCGATCCAACAACAGACACAGCCAGCTGTCACACCCGAGGGTAAGATGCCCCAGCACACTCCCCCGGCAAACAGTGACCGCAACACAAGGAGGGCCAGGACCCTCACGCGCCACAGCACCACACCAATGCTGACCACCCCCCTGTAAAGCGATCACAAGACACCCGGCCCTGAAGCGTTACCAAACAGTGCATGACACCGAAGGTATGCCACCACCACCACGACAATGCAACCCTGTGCCCCATGGCGCCATGCATGACAGCCCCACCGTGATCCCCCCGCTGCAGGTGACACCAGCCACTGACGCCACCACAGCATACACAGTGCCCCCCTGCACGGCCCCCACAGTGGCACAGCAAAGAGGTCAACCATGCGTCAGTACCCGAGGGACCCCGCATGTGACAAGGCCCGCCCTGGACGCTGCCACGAGCAGGACGGCACCCCGCACACCCACCCATGCACACACCCTGTCCCAGCACTGGCCCCACCAGACAGCACAGCAGCCCACTGTGGTGCATGCAGGCATGCGCCACACAGGATGCAACACAGGGCACGGACAAATCCACCACCCAGTCCCAAGGGTACCCCGTCACAGAGACACACATAGCGGGGCAACAGATGCCACTGTCGCAAGTCCAATGGTGCCATGTACCCACGGCCTGCACACCACCATGGCGCTGGTGAGCTAGCCATGTGGTGCGTGCACCACGAACCTGTCCGCCGCCAGCATGCAGCTGGAGCACATGTGACAGACTGCAGACCACAGGCACTGCCCCAGACACCATCGACAGCATGGAGGGGGACAACAACAGCACCGCCCACAGTGTCACCAGAGGCAGATGTGCAACAGTCCTGGAGTCAGGACGCCAGCTGCCAGGGCGCCGTGCCCAGAGGGTGGCTGGCATGGAGTGCCACCAATGTCATGCCAGCAGACATGCATGCGGTGGAGGGGTCGGCATGACCGTGCGTACAACAGACACTCAAGGGGCACAGCCGCACGGGCCAGGCACACACTGCCAGGAGCGACAGGGACACAGCGCATGCACCAGAGACCGCTGCACACAGGCATACAGTGCACAACACACATACCACAGACAGGGACTATGGCCCCCACCCACACCAGTGGAGGGGCCCTGGCAGACACACCCATGACTAGGCCGGCACCACCCCCAGATGCCATGCACACAACTGCAGCAAGGCACCAGACGCCCGCTGCAAATCAGAGACCACCACAGTTGTAGTATGAAACGTATCTATAATTCAAATGGTAACATATTCAACAAGAACTATATACAGTACTATATACAAAGTGGGGGAGGTACAAGGCTACAACTTGGGGGGGGGACGCTCCATCCCGACGCTTGCCATGTTTCTACCCCTGGCTCTCACTCTTTTCCTATTAACTCTTCCTGCTGCACCCACCCTACCCTGTCCACTCCAGCCTGGCTAAAGTCCCACCCCATCCATAGTAGTGTCCCAATTATCTACCCCTCTGCCGTCATTATCATAATAAACAAGTACATGATAGCCATCGTCACTTTCTGTGGTTTTAGCCCAATTTTCCCCCCAGTCGTTGGTAATATATCCCTCCTCTTCTTTACCTCTCTAACCTGCCACCTCATACACGGCCTCTTTCCCCTATATGTGTAGTTGCTGGGTGCCTCACTCAAAAAATCTCTGCTTATAACCCCTGTATGCCTATGGTTGATTGTATATCTGCTGACTTCTTCAATTGTACAATAATGTTTTTTTTTTTATTTATTTAAACTTTGTACTGTACTGTATACACTGTATATACTGTACTTGTTCTTCCTTGTATATTATTGCTTTTTGTACACCTGCTTCTGTACTGTACTTTGATGTATTCATGACCAGGTCCACCTTGCAAATGAGCATTGCTCAATGGTGCCTGCCTGGATAAAGATTTTGATTGATTGACGGGCAGGGGGCAAAGGGGAATAGCAAGGAGGGCGACAAAGGGGTGTGAGGGACAGTCCAGGGAGGGGAAGGAACAGCACGGGCGCCGGAGGCCCTACTGGCGGCCCCTCTCGTCCCTGCGCTCCCTGTGGCGCCTTCTGTGCCGCCGTCTGTCACTCCGCTCCATGCCCTGCAGCAGCTCCAGTGTGGCTCGGGTAACCTGCAATATCTCCTGAATGTGACGCTCCAGGGTCATCCAGCATTGTCCACCTAGGACAAGGGAGCAGAGTCAGTACGTGTGACTGGCCAGACCCCCGCAGCCCACCCAATGTGCATGGCATACAGCTGTGGTCTGCGCCCCTGTGATGGCATGTGACCACCCACAGCGGGTGTGCCCACATGACCCGCCTACCCAGGCACCCATAGCCATGCAAACCGCTGCACACCCCCACTGCCCATGCACTGCACAGCACCAACGTGGCTGTACAGTGTCATGGCTATGCAGTGTGATGGCAGTGGCACAGCCAGGCGCCCAGTGCACGCACAGCCCACCTGCGACACCCACCCACACGTGCAGTCCCACAGAACGGTGCGGAATGCACCATGGGGTGTGCACGGCAGTGGGGCCATGTGCAGGGGGCCATGCCCCCCCACCACCCCTGCAACCCACCATGCACAAATGTAACGGGAAGCATGGCACTCACCTGCGTCTTGGTCAGTAGGGCGCTGCTGACCCCCGGCACCACCACTGTGCCCTGGCTGCAAGGCCACCCCTCCGGTTCCAGCCTGCCGTCCCTGCTCACGGGCCAACCGGGCCCTACGGCGATCCTCCGGGCCTAGAGTGAAAACATGGAGAAGGTAACATCAGTACAGGCCAATAACATAGCCCCCCACCCCCTGCTGTGTGCGTGCCTGCACAGCCCAGCTGTGGCGCGGTGGCGCAGGGTGTACATGAGGCACCCCCAACACTGGCAACACAGGTAGGGGCCCCCCCCACGGCATGTCCTGACGACCACCGCGATACCAGGACAGACAGATACTACCACTGTTGTGAAAGAGCACCTACCTGGCCGTGGCACGGCGCCCCACCGGGCACGTGCCTGCAGTCACCCTAGGTGGTCAAGGTCCCGCCGCTGGAGGTCCCCATAATGGTGGCGACACTGCTCAGCGTTCCTGCTGCACCCTGTGGCCTCCTCCAGGCCCTCTGCCACCTCCTGCAACACTGCTGTCTGTGGCCTCAGGAGGGGTACCTGGCCAAAGACGGCACCTGCATGGGGCTCCATTAACGCCACCAGGTTGGCCAGCTCAATCGCCGTCCACACGGGCGCTCTGGTGTGCGGCATAGTGCTGTAGCTAGCGGCCACAAAATGGCGCCCTGTAGCACACGTGCCCCACGTGTGGAGGCAGCACGGTACTGCGCTGCCAGTTGCTATCGCGCTGGCACCGGACTGTGTAATAGGGGTGCAGCCATGAGTATGCATGGCGCCTAGAGGGCAAAGGTCAACCGCAGGGTCAAGGGTCTGTCCACGCACGGAGCGCCACAGCGTTATTGGGAAGCCCTGCATGTAGCGCAGTAGGGTGCATGTGTGTACTGCCATGCAATGGCCTACCGCGCTGTGGCGCCATGGTGCCCACGGCACACCATGGCACGAGCGACCCTCTGAGCATTTAGCGCACTTGCACCACAGGCACAGTGGTGCCTGCGGCCCTGTACTGCCTCCCGCGCAAGCTATCGGCAGCGCCGCGACGTGTGTGCCGACCGTGCACATCATGGTGCGCCATAGGCTAAGCACGCCAACACCACTGCGCAAGGCGCAACAGCGTGTTATTCAGCCAGAATATGCAAATCAGCTCATGAGCCATTCCACGGCACATCCACTGCATTAGCATCCCATTACAGTTGCGCCTGCCCTCATTTGCATGCATTGCGCTATAAATATGTGACCTGAGGCTGCATAGGCCATGGATCGGTATTGCAGTCCTTTGAGGTAGGTTGCATGCTGTAGGGACGTGGGGACAGTGGTCTGGGAGGGCTGTATGGGACTGCACAGTCCAAGGTAACACCTGGCCATTCCCCCAGGCACGAGCATGACCGAGCGAGAGGATGAAGAGGAGCAGGGGAGGGTGCGATGGAGGAGGCCCAACTTTACCAGGGCAGAATCTGATGCCATGTTTGAGGCATACCTCGACAGGAAGCCGCTGCTTAACGGACAGCGGGAAACACCATAGGCCGTCAATCAGTAGGGCAGCCACCAGCGGTCCGTGCAGGAGTGCAAGAAGAAGGTTGACACGGACAGGAGGCGGATTAAAGATAAGGTGGCCGCCATCAGGGCGGCACGTGCTGCCACCAGTGGGGGCCAGCAGGACATACCCCAGCTGACGCCACGGAAGGAGCAGGTGGCCAGCAGCATGTGGCGTAGTGCCGTCGAGGGTGTTCCTGGCGGTGGCTTCCAGACGGGCAGCAGCCCATCACTACATGTTAGGTCCAGCGCTGGCAGTGTGTGGGTGGTAGAGGGGCAGGCCCTGGACATGGTGGAGTGCCCATCCACCTCCACTGGTGTCCGAGGAACCGACTGTCTGCAGCCCTGCACGTCTGTCCGGACTGATGCTGGTGGTGCAGTGCGGACATGGCCCTGCCTGTGTCCCAGCGTGACACCGCCGTTGGTGTCCAGTGTGCTGGGACACAGATCGGGGCCGGCTCCAGCACTGATGACGACGTGACATGTCCCGGACAGTGATGTATGTGGGACACAGGATGGTCCCACAGATGGCATCCGCCCAGGCGGTTCCGCAGGTAGTGCTGGCATGGCTGCCTGCACAACAGCCCATTCCCAGGCTGCGTCTGCATGCTCCAGTGGGGCAGCACTGGCGTGCGGCCAGGGTGGTGGGGCTGTTGCTGCTGCTCCGGCCGCGACAATGTTGCCTGGCGATCGGCAGCCAGAGGGGCAGCGGCAGCAGATGGCCAATGTCAATGTGGGGACAGGGGCGGTGGCAGTGCACCACGTGTAAACGTACCCCAGACTGGCAGCACTGTGCAGCTCTCACCGTCGAGGGGTGCTGGGCAGCAGGGCCAGGAACACCATGGGAACAGCATGCTGGACATGCAGATGACCCCTTTGGACGACCACAGCTGTCTTCTCCAGGCCTCAGTAGATCAGCAGATGAGGCTTGTGGCGGCGGTGGATGCGCTCAGTGCGGTTCTGCGCCAGGCAGAGGAGCAGCGCAGCAGGGACGACACCTTGCTCCTGGCAGAGTTGGCCCAGCAGCGTGCGGATGTGACCGCTGCCACTGACAGGCAGACCACTGCAATGGTGACTGTTATGGCTACACTGGCCAACCGGTTGGATGCCCAGCCGCCGCACACCCCACAGAGTGCTATGTCCACCCCCTGTTCCCGGTGTCGTGTAACCCCTGCTATGTCGATGCCGGGTTCGGCTGTGGGCATACCTAGCACGCCTGGTGCGGCATGTTTGGTGGCCTGCAGACCCCTGTGCGGACACGGTCGCGTTCATGACGCGTCACCCCTGGGGGCCTGCCGATGCCACCCCATGAGGCCACTGGTCAGCCTGGCATGGCTGGAAGGTCTTGGCAGGGCCGCCCACGCATCTGTGGCGGCCATGGTACTGTGCCGCATGACTGACCTGTCCCCCTCCATGGCCACTGTCTGCCACGGCCCTGTGTGCACTGTGGTGTTCTTTGTGCGATGCATGGGTGAGGTGCCCAGCCCTGCACACACATGGTCCCTGTGCACACCCTCCCAGCTGCTGGCCACTGTGGCGTGTGCATGATGATGCCTGCGTAGCGCTGTCCACCACTGTGCAATGGTGCTCAGCGTCTGAGGCACGCACAGTGCCAGCCACTGGGCATGGTTGTGTATGGTCCTGTGTGGGTGTGGGCGTGCCCGTTGCCCTTTGGGCATGTGTTGTGGTGTGTGTGCATGTCGTGTGCAGCCCTGCCCGTCCCTGTCTTTGTGTGTGGTCCCCCGCCCATTCCCATGCCCCTGATGCCGTCTGCCCCTGGTGTCCACCCCTGCCTGTCTGTGGGCTGTACCCTTGCCCTTGGTGGTTGCATGTGGCCCCATTGCCTACATGTGTTGTCCAAAGTGCTCCTCTGCGATGGTGTCCCGGTGCTGCTGTGCCATTCGAGCCAGCCGGGGGTACCTTCGCCCAGGGGGTGGCTGCCCTACACCAGCTGGACCGGCATCGTCTTCGTCCCCACCGCTGTCCCCCTCCTCGACCTCAACAGCTATCCCACAGTCGGTGGCAATGTTGTGCAGGATACAGCAGGCCAGGAATAGCCCGCAGGCCATTGAGGGGCTGTACCGCCTGACGTGTGCAGGTAACGGAACCGTGCCTTCAGCAGCCCGAACACCCGCTCGATGACATTCCATGTCATGGCATGTGCCTCACTGTACTGTTGCTGCGCTGGGGTCATGGAGCGCCAGTATGGTGTGAGCAGCCAGGGCCGTGGCGGGTAACCACTGTCACCTGTGTGTAGAGGGGAGTTGTTAGCATGGTGGTCTGTGTCACTGTACCATGGGCCATCATGGCCATGTCCCATAGCACCCCTGCCAATGCCCCACTCCCCCCACGTCTGCACCCATCATCCAGCCTGCTATGCGTACTCACCTACCAGAAGGCCAGTGGGGATGTCCCCACTCTCGAACCTATGGCACAGTGCAGACTGGTGCCAGATGAAGGCATCGTGTGCTACAGACGTTGATTATGCGCCCCCCGGCATCGCACATCGCCTGGCAGTTGACACTCGGGTAGCCCTTGCGGTTGACGTACACCACCCCTCTGGGTCAGGTGGCATGCGGATGCCTACATGAGTGCAGTCTATGGCCCCGAGCATGCCAGGCAACCGTGCTACCCTGTGGAGCTCCTGTATGTGTGCTGTATGCCCCGCCTGTGTGCTGGGAAAACGGATGTACTCCGCAGCATGTGGCAGCAATGCGCTGAAGAATTGTGTGACTAGGCGTGACGCGGCCGACTGGGTTATGCCTGTCGTGTCCCCTGTTGGTGTCTGGAAGGTGCCCATGGCGAGCAGGCACATGACGGCTGTGACCTTCGTCACAGCCGTCATGTGACCTTCGTCTCCACAGACAGTGCGTGGCTCAGTCGTGTGGGTGCCTGCATTTCATCACTGCACAGCTTACAGAGTTGCCTCAGAATCGCCCGGTTCAGGCGGTATCGGCCCACGATCTCAGTGTCACTGTACTGTTCGAAGGTGGCGCGAGCTTGGTACAGCCTGTTCTGGGCATATTGCCGACGGGCCCTTCCACGGCCGCGCCTCCCTGCTGCCTGCCTTCTCACACCCCTCATTACCACCTCCATCTGGAAGATGGCACTGGCCATGTCCCTGGCTGATGTCCCCCCTGCTGTGTATTGCTGGTGCTGCCCCTGCACCGGGTTCACCTCTGGCTGTTCACCTCTGTGTGCCTTGCCTCTTGCCACTGCCCTCCGTCCACTGTGGCACTCTCAGGCCCTCTCATGTATACACACACACACACACACACACACACCTTCTCTCACTCAGGCACACCTCCAGTGGGCCCTGTCCACCTCCTGGCCACGCCTGCCCCCTACTTCCTGTCTTGCCTCCCTGCCACTCTGTCTCCACGCTCCCACCTATGGCTCCTCTGTGGCGCATTCATCCTCCCCTCTCTTGCTCCCTTTTATTTTGGCTCATTTCCACTGTCGCGCGACTTCCACTTGCTCCGCTACTGCGCATGTCGCCTACTGATGAATATCGCACTGCGCACATTATTCCTGGTTCCGCCCCCTGCAGTTGCGCATGCATTCATTTCAGTTGCGCTGTGGCACACTGCATGTTGTGCTGCCGCGGCTGAATATCGCACACATGCATTTCCGCTTCCTTGCTAGAGTGCATCCCATTACGATGGCATCTGCTCTGAATATCTCACCCCAAATGTATATGCAACATAGGATGGAGGTACACAAGCATCACATATGTGGGTTCTTCCGAGAGTACTGATTACAATGATGTGCCACTTATGTACCTTTACCACAAAGGTTTGGTGGAAATGGACTCGAAACCTATAGGGTGCTAAGTATATTTTAAAGGGGAAACTTTAGGCCCACAATGGAAAATCCACCACCTTGATCTCAGGACACCATGACACCATACAAAAAGTGTATATTTTCTGAAACTGTATAAAATACTTGTTTTAATCATGGGTAAGACTGTCTGCTACTGAAGTACGTGCTTCCCATAATCCTCTACATTTGGTAAGACTATGAAAAATGACGACATTTTGCATAATTCTCACATTTTGGCAACCAGCTATCTAAGTTAAGTAGGTTGCTGGTATACAAAAACGTTTTTTATTATACAGAGAGTACTGCTTAAAGTGATACTACATTTATGTTCCTTTACCACAGAGTCTGGCAGAAATGAGCCCAAAACACAGAGGTTGCTAAACGTATTTGAAATCCCTTGTATGTACATTGATAACAGGTTTGGAGCATTTTGTACTCAGGGTCCTTTGTACCACAAACTTGTACCTCCACCACAGTTAGTACTCCTCAAAGAAGCCCAACATGGTATGAGTGTGTACTTGAAAAATGAGACAGCTGGAGAATTAGTTAGAAATGGGTCAACATATTGCATTTTATTCAGTATTTTTGGCTGTGGGGCTTAATTCAATGGAGGATTATATATAACAAACATTTAGGGGGGGAAGACTTTCTCAGACATCCTTAAAGTCTTTATTTTGTAACCTTTAAAGTAATAGATTTGTTCCCTGGTTAACATGAATGTATTGAAGATTTCTGGAGGTGAGAAATACAGGCAGGAAGGAGCTGCACGACAACGTTTTCTACAAAAGCATATTGCCTTCCAATCCCTCCTTGCCCCCCAAAATGGAGCAAATCTTACTTGGCGACCTAAACATTAACTGGCTTGCTGACTCCACCTCCCAGGGTAGGGATGCCGCCGCCGCCCTAGACCTTACTCAACTTGTTACTCTGCCCACCAGATCTAACCTGGTCACTGGTACCTTTACTTTATTGGATATTGTTCTATCCAACAAACCCCACAAGATCTCCAACCTCACTGTGCTCCCTTATGTGCTCAGTGATCACTTCCCTATCACTTTCTCCTGGTCGTGCATAATGCCTAACCATGCACCCAAACTGTCCACTTGTCGTCTCTTACGCCCTGGTAAACTTGCCCAACTAAAAAGAGTACCTTGCTGGTTGTGACTGGTCCCCCCATTGATCGTGCCCCCGACACTGGCTTCACCCTTCTCTATTTTATTCAAGTTTTCAACAAGGCCTGTGATACCTTTGCTCCCCTTTCCAAAGTTGTCTCCAAGGACCATGAATCTCCCTAGGTCACTCCATCTCTGCTTGGTCTCATGCACCACAGAGACAACCTTTGGCTCAGGGCTGTTGAATCCAGTAGGACTGCAGACAGGCAAGCTTACTGCACCGCTAGAAATAACTGTACCTGGGCTATCCATAAAGCCAAGGCTGAACACTACAGGTCCACCCCTGCCTCCTCCTGGGGTTCGTCCCGTAATTTCTGGAACAATATCAAGGAACTTAATGGCAAGGCTGTGACCCCCCTCCTGCCCAATACGGCTATTGCTCACTGCTTAAAAAGTTCCTTCTCTGACCTCACGGCTGTCTTCCCTCAAAAATTTTTTTATCCAGTTGCTCATCCCCCGTTTTACTTCAAGGCCCTCTCCCCTCATGAAGCAAGGCCCTACCTGCTCAGATCACTTAAGGGCACACGTCATAACATGACTCCCTTGACTCCAAACTGCTTAAAAGGGTCCTAGATGGTGTCCTCAGCCCCCTTACCAAACTGCTAAACCGCTCCCTCTGCCTCGGTCAATTCCCCCTTGCCTGGAAAACAGCAGTGATCACCCCTCTTCATAAATCTGGTGACCAGACCTCCTCCAGCAACTATCGCCCGATCTCCATCCTCCCCCCTCTTTCCAAGGCTCTGGAAAAAATCGTGGCCGATCAGCTCTCCGACTACATCTCCACCTATAACCTCCTCTACTACGAACAACATGGTTTTCGTTACGCACACTGCTCCACTACCGCCCTTACTGAATGCTCCAATTTCCTTCACACTGCTCTTGACAAAGGTCATGTTGCTGGCTCTGTCTTCATTGACTTGTCGAAAGCTTTCAACACTGTCCACCACTCCCTTCTCGTCTCTTCTCTCCAACCCCTCGCAGGGTCTGTTGAATTGGTTCTCCAGCTAGCTTTCCTCTTGAACCGTGTGTGTTAAAATCGGGTCTACCGTCTCCTGCCCCCGACAGGTTCGTTCTGGTGTTCCGCAGGGCTCCATCCTAGGGCCCTTGCTTTTCAGCCTCTATCTGAATTCTCTCCCCTCCGCTTGTGATGGAAACCTTCTACTTTACGTGGACGATGCTGTCCTGTCTGACTCACAAGCTGACCCTCTCCTCCTACAAACCTCCCTGCAGGACTCCTTCACCCAAGCTGAACTCTGGTTCTCTGACCACAGGCTGGTTCTGAACTTAAAGAAAACTAAAACCATGCTTTTTACGCATAACCAGAGTAAACGTAAAGATTATCCACTCCGGGTTTTATCTAGTACCCTCTTTCCCCTTGAACAAACCTCCTCCTTCAAATATCTTGGCGTTCTCTTTGATCCCTCCCTATCCTTTCACCACCACATCCGCTCCCTTTGCTCCGCTATCAACTCTAGGATAGGCCTACTGTATCGCCATCGTGACTGTCTCCCCACTGAAGTACCAAGGCTGACCATCTCATCCTTGGTACTGTCCCTCGTGGATTATAGTCTGCTTATTTATGGTGCCACTGATAACACCACTCTGCACAAAATTAAGTTATCCCTCAGTAAGGCCTGCCAGCTGCTTACAGGTTCCCCACATCTTACCCATTTATTTATTTAGTTTTTGTTGACCGGGTAAGTGCACTAGACAAATTCTGCCTATTTTCAGGCACGACCTGGGGAAGGGGGATACAGATGAATGTCAACTGACCTTGAACCAGATTAAGCTGTTGGTGGCATTTTTAATGAATGGGGGGAAATTTGGCCAGGGCACCGGGTAAATTCCCCTACTTTTTTCAAGAACTGCCATGGGATCTTTAACATCCACCTGAACTACCACCAGAACAGGCAGATGGGACCTCGGTTTAACGTCTCATCTGAAAGACGGCACCTCAGAAGTGCAGCACCCCCCCCCCACACCATGCTGCACTGCAGTGTCAGTATATTGGGATATTAATCCAAGTGCCTGGTGTGGGGAAAGAACCCACAGCCTTCTGATCTCCATACTTGCACACTGTATTCCCTCTCTAATTTCCTTAATCTAGAGGAAAGGCTTATCTATCAATCTTGCTTCTTGACAAAAAAAAATTACTGCAGGTTTGACTCCCCCTGGTCTGTCTTCTATCATAAGCCTATCTACCCCCTCCCTCTCTACCCGCAGCGCAGTCAGCTCCCTTCTGCAAGTCCCCAGAGTTAGGACCTCCCTTGCTCAGAGGTCATTCCGTTACCATGCCCGTCCTGGTACAATTCCCTGCCTGTTGCTATCGCCTCCCTACCAAGACTGGGGCCTTTTAAAACTGCTCTCAAGAACCACTTCCTCTCCTCCGGCCGCTATGACTGCCCTGGCTGAGTTTCCCCCCTGCCTTTACTCCTCTCAGTCTGCCTATTTTTGACTCTGCCCTTCATTTGACTCATTATAGCCTAGATTATTGTTTATGTATGTTTATTATTGCTAATTTACCTTGACGTGGGGCCTTTGTAACCAGCCCTTAATTCTGACCGTTTGCTTTTAATTGAGCTCATTTACTTTGTTTTCTGTTGCTTGCTATTAATGTATTTGTCTTCCTGAAGAGGAGCCTTTGTAAATGAGTCCCTAACTCAAAGGGTTGTAGAAACATAGAATTTCACGGCAGATAAGGACTGCTTGGCCCACCTAGTCTGCCCATTTTCCTACCTAACAGATAAGCTGCAGATCCTAGTTAACCAACAGCTTACTTCCTCCTACCCCCCACTAGGACTGCCTTATGTCTGTCCCATGCATTCTTGAATTCCCCCACTGTTCTTGACTCCACGACCTCCTCAGGGAGGCTGTTCCATGCATCCACAACCCTCTCTGTGAAAAAATACTTCCTCACATTACCTCTGAGCCGTCCCCCCTCTATCTTCAAATTGTGTCCCCTTGTTATAGAAACATAGAATTCTGATTACTTCTTAAAATAAACAATAGGCAGGTGTGCATAGAATGCCATGGTAAGATTGCATGTATTTCACACCTGCATTACAAAAATACTCTGGCAGAATCAGAAATGAAGTGAGTTTGCCCATACAATGAAAAATAAAATTATATGCCATAGCCTACAGTCCCTTGAATAACGGGCTGACAATATAGCTTAGAGGTTAGTGTAATGAGCCATGACTGAACTTGGTACAGCTTTGGGTTTGATTCTCGCCACCTCCACTTGCATACTGCGTGACCCTGAGCAAGTCACTTAACTTCCTCAGTGTTCCCAGGTTGCCCCTACAAACAGGCATTGTGCCTAACCTAGTTACCAAAAGAATACAAACAAAGGTTTGTGGGAGCTGAGATAAAAAACATAACCTCTCCCAAAATGTTTTTAACCTAGTGACCGATTTGGCCTTATTGTCCTATAGAGGATGAATGTTTGCACCTATCAATTAGTCATTCCAGTAAATGAACTTGGTGTGGTATTTCTCAAAATAGGCCTCCAGGCACAGCCCTGGCCCTGTGGGACACTGTGGACAGTAATATCTTGAGTCTCTCCTGAAGTCTTTTTTGTAGCAGATTCTACATCTCCTCTGGGATCTAGCTTTCCTTTCAGTAGGTGGCAACGTTCTGCAGAAATGTCTTTCAGTCAGCCTGGCTACACCCTCATTTCTTTCTATTTCTGCTGAATCAAATAGGAGACTTGAAATGACATCCGTTTGAAAATCTAGGAAGGATTTTAAATGACCAGATGACTTTGTCTGGTACAAAATAAAAGCATTATACATAGCCAGTTGAAAAAGGTGAACAGCTAATTTCTTGTACCCAGCCATTGTTTTTCGAGTGGCATCATAGGGCTCAAGCATCTGGTCTGTTTTTCCCACACCTCCCATGTGTTTGTTATAATCTAGGACACACTGAGGCTTGCTTATCAATTTGTCCTGACCATGACTTGGAAAAGCTGCTGTAGAGTCATCATGAATTGTACTCAGGAGGTACACATCTTTTTTTATCTGTGAATTTTACAGCCAGCTGTTCACCACATCAGAGAGCACTGGTCTCACCATGTTGTTACTTTCTGGCTACCAACTCTTTGGGAAATCCCTGCCTATTGGATCTGATAGTGCCACAAGCTACTGTATCAAACTGATGCAGGATATTAAAGAGAGGAATCCCAGTATAGAAGTTATCTACATAGAGGTTGTAGTCAGAGCCTAGCAAGGGATGAATTAAGTCCCACACAATTTTCTCATTTGCTTTCAGACATGGGGGCAGCCTGCAACATCCTGTGTGGCATCCTTTTCTGTGTAAATTCTGAAAAGGCATGTGAACCCGGTGGAACATTCACAAAGTTTGTACAATTTAATTCCATATCGGGCACGTTTCAGAGGAAGGTATTGTTTAAATATTCTCCCTCTGAACAGCAGAAGGTACTCATCCATGTTTTAGTATGAGGTGTACACCTCAGAAAACATTTTAAAAAGATGATCAATATTAGGCTATAATTTAAAAACCCTATAATTCTCTGGATGGTCCCTTGGCAAAGCCTGAGTGTTGTCATTGTAGTGCATAAATCTCAGCAGAAGCTAAAATCTGTTCCTGCTCATTATAACTGAAAATAGAGGACGCAGAATGAGCAGGTTGGGTGAACCAGTACATGCTGATGTTAGGCTTTTTCACAATCCCCACTGACAGTGTCAAACCCCAGAACCTTTTCATTTCCTCTACGTTTGTGGAAGTCCACTGGCGAGCCCTTGCGTGTGGTTTTAGCTTGTCCCCATATACAGCCAAAAACTGATCTGCATATAAATTTGTTTGAGCCACTATATGAGACAGTATTTCATCACTAAAAGATAAAAAAATATTCTATGGGGGTAAATTCCTTTGTGTCAACATGGACAGCTGCATTACCAGTAAGTGGTGGAACACACCGTTTTTCCATATTTGGGGGATTCCATTGATAAACTGGAGTATAACCACTGCTGTGCCTGTAGCTAGCAATGGGACAGTAGTGTCAGAGTCAGGCATTGCCAAGGGATCAGATTCATTTGAGAAAGTGGCATTGCAGATGGGCAAGAACTCATACTATAGCAAGGTGTCAGGCTCAGACAGCGCATCATGCTCAAGCTGAGTGTCTCCCTCGGGTAAGATGCAAGGCTTGGGCTGAGTGTCATGCTTAGGCAACGTGTCAGGCTTGACCAGAGTGTCAGGCTCAGGCAACATGTCAGGCTTGGGCAGGGCATCAGGCTCAAGTGGGAAGTCATACGCAGCCAGAGAATCAGACTTGGCCAGAGAGTCATGCTTAAGCAGGGCATCTGGTTTGGGCAGAGTTTCAGGCTCTGGGAGTATGAGAGTGTCAGGCAATTTCTTGCACTTTAGTTTATGCTTTTTTTGTTGAGGTTCTTGCATAGGCTGTGGCTCTGATTCAGACTGCGGCAGATGTTTGTGCTTTTTTTTGTGCGTTTTACACTTGCCCTCATCCTGTGTTGCAGGCACCATATCATGAGTAAATGAAAGCTCCAAGGGGCCTGCTGATCAGGCAGCATTTGAGGCTCAAGTATAGTCTCAGGCTGGAGCCGATACCTGTGTTTTTGTTTTCCATGAGTGCCATGAATTGCCGGTTCAAAATGAGCTTCTTGTTCAGGGAGAATCTCAAGCTCTGGCAATTCCGTGTGTGTGTTTTTTTTTCCTGTTTTTTTGCGCTTGACCAGAGTTGCAGATGCAGGGCCAAAAGGCAATTCTTTTTTAGACTCAGGCAATGTCTTTGCCTGGAACAGTTACTTATACTTGTGTTTTTGACAACTTTTCTCAGCCTGCATTACTGCATCCATCTCCTGCACAGAGCCTTCTTGTTCAGGCATAGTCACAGATTCTGGCAGGTGCTTTTTTCTTATTCTTATGCTTCGTGTGACTTCCCTCAGCCTGCATTGTGGCCTCCAGCTCCACGAAAGGCACACATGGGGCCTCTTTCTAGGGAAATATCTCAGGTTCTGGTACCTGCACAGGCTTAGGAAGATCCCCATGCTTCTTCTACTTTTTATGTCTGGACGCCTGTTTAGGCTGCGAATTCTGCGTTTTGTTTTTAGGCTTGGGGCTGGTGCTTACTAGTGGGCACACGTGTGCTTGCGTCCACATGGGAACTTAAGACTTGACCTTAGGGCTATACGAACCACCCTCGTCTGCATCACTCAATATTGTATCATCAGTGGGGTACTGCTTGGACAGTAGTCACTCCCAGACTCTGGATCAATAAAAAAAACATCCAACTCTGACTCAGAGCTGATGATATATTTTAAGATCTCCTCTGCAGTGTATTTCTGTGGCATGATTAGCAGGCAGTGGGCCAGACAGTCAAAGCTTTGCGTGGTTCGCAAACAGTTTGCGCAGGATTAGCATGGGACTGCCATATTCTAAAGGCCAACTAGCACACACAAACAGCAGTAGCGCCAGGCAAACCATAATGATTTGCAAGGGGCATAGTGAACATGAATACAGATGCTATGAGATATTCAGCGACTAGTGCCGCGCTAAGGTGGTTAACCCGACATAGCGCAACCCTTAGTGCGGTACATATTACCGTCCAGGAAAAGCCGGTCTTAACCCTGGGCAAACAGCTTTTCACATCATTGGTGCAGTGTGCGGCTTGCGAGACCCTAACATAAGAGTATGACACTTAGAAAACGACAGATATGGAGGACACATGCTGCTCACTGATGGCACCATTACGATGCCAACAGCTGCCACCAGTCCCAGCCAAGCACAGACAGTAAGGGGCGATCCAACCCACAGTGGACATCATGGTAGTGTGGCCATATAGCACACAACTGCAGACCATACGACTGTGGTGCCTAACAGATGCCAGCACACACACGCAGCACTGTGGGCATGGTGGCCAGACCTCACCACAGCCCAGGTGTGGCCACAAGGCTGGGACACATCACGCAGTGCACATGGGCCAGTAGTGGGAATACGCCACCACCTGTATGCCTGTTGGATCTTACATCCCCCCCCCCAGCCACATACCACACAACCGTACAGATGCCACAGCACACACAGCCGGCTATGTATATGTCACTGTGTGCATCCCATGCCACAGGCGCAGCATCTGTGGATCACACAACAGTGTAACAGTATTGTCCACTGTCAGTACTTACCTACAAGCTGGGCCAGTCACTGTGTACAGTGCAGTGGTCATCACTGCCCTATATACCAAAGGCATTGCTGTGTCCCTCACACTACCAGCCCCCTTGCTACTGTAGTGTCTGCTGTGCACTATGGCATGACCTACAGTGTGACGGTTGCATGCAGCACCACCACCACCTGTGCCTATGCTGTGTTGTCCTGTGGGGTACGATATGCTATGGTATGCTGTACTGTTCACATGTAGCCTGCAGCTATCATCATGCACTGCCTGACTGACCTACAGGTGCAGCTGCGGCTGGACCTGGCCAGCCCCTGTACTTCCAGACTGACCTATAGGTGGAGCTGTGGGACCCTGCAGTAACGCTGGGCAAACTGCATGCAAATCAGGGCATGATGAGATGCTAATGTGTCTGTCTGCCCAGAGACTATCTAAGTAGGCTCATTTGCTTGTCACTTTTGAATATGGCAAAGTTCAGCGCCAGGCTAACATGTTTGTACCGGGCAAAAAGCTTAGCTTCGTGCTAACGGTTCGGGGAATAATATACAGTGTAGATCGCTGTTCTTTCCCAACTGCTGCAGCCTGCAGCTGTACTGGGTCCACATTTTTGCTGGCACACATATTGGCCACATGGTTCATCTCTACCTACCCTCACGTCGCTGTGCACTGTGTTGTTGTTGTGGTTTACACTTCCTGGTTGCTATATTCAGTGCTGTCTTATTCCAGGCCTACGTTTGCCCTGCAATCCCAGCCCAGTTTACGCGGCCTCATTCCCATGCTATATTCAGTAGCTGTTTACCCCATGCTATTCCTTTTGAATATAGCTTGGCTGTTTGCCCCAGGCTATTCCTATTGAATATAGCTTGCTTTGTGCTCCGGTCTATATTTGCCCTCCGGGCAGTGTTAGCTTGGCCCCGGGAGCAAAGTTTTGAATATCTGGTCCAGGTTGTCTTAGTGGCAGAGATACTCTCTCTCCCCTCCCTCTCCTGGATTGTAAAGTACTTTGGGATAGTGCAATTAAAAGACGCTAGATGTTTTGCCTAGCATTTGAAGCACACAAGTGAGAACTTAGAGGTCTAAGTTTGAATCCCACTATGGGCACTTATACACAGTGTGGCTAGGTGTAATTACTGTATACTATCTGGATTTTTTTCTGATTTTAATTTTTATTTATTCTTTGCTAACCAGGAGAGAACATAAAGCCCTAGGTTTGTATCCCACTGTGGACAATTACAACATTACTGTATACTAACTCACAAATTCTTTTATGCTATTTTTTATGTTTTGTGTGTGTGTCTAGAAAGGCAGCAAAAGAAGGATCGTCTCAAAGTGACTGTGGTGTGTAAAGCCCCAAACTGGAAAAAAAAAAATATATGTAAAAAAGAAAGTTTGCACTGACCACCAAATGCTGTAAACTATATAAAACTGTATCCCACTATGGACACTTACAGCATCACTGTACACTAACTCAGAAATAATTTAATGTGTTTTTTTTTTGCAACTAGAAGGTATCCTATAGCCCTAGGCTTGTATCTCACTATAGACACAGTGTTACTGTATACTAAATATCAAGTTCTTTAATTTTTTTAACTTTTTTTTTTTATTTATTATTCTTTGGTAACTGGGTAAGACCCACCGGGCACAGAGACTGTTTACAGGGGTGACCATGGAGTACTGGAAAGGAGTATAAATGAAAGTAAGTTTAAAGCAAATGAAAGGCACGTTATAAAGCAAAAAATCTTTTTAACACATCACAAAACAACAGGTAGAAAACTAATAAGTCCTAAAATAACAATTACCTGCAAAAAATATATAAAAAAAAATTAAATGGCAAAAATACAAGGCAAATGCTGATAAAAAAAGAGCAAAGAACTTTTTTTTTTTTTTTTTTAATATACTAAATGCGTCTGCCTAACACTCAAAACAGCTTCAGAAACACAATCGGTCTCTTTCAGGACACTGCAGATCCTTGATTTGAACTTAAAAGCAAGTTATAAATCACTTTTATTAGCAACCTCCATCAGCTCTGCTATACTGTCTCTTATCTGTTTGCAGCCCAAAAGAAAGTGAAAGCAGACAGACCCAGACAGACCACGTGTTTGCGTGCTTCTGCAAACACATGATGTCTACTGCATTCCAGACCCCCAGGATCACGACAGTACCATCTGCTCTTGTGACTCCAGGATCCGGTGCACCGGAAAGATTTATGGCTAGATGTACAAAGTACATCTTTATGGCCACGTGCAGCTGTGCCCTGTGACGTACGACACAGGGCACTAAAGGGGTTAACCAGGCCAGCTATCTAAGTGAAATGACTTGAGCCATAACTCTGGTAGCTGCATCATTATTGTCCACAGTCACGTGAAACTGGTACTTAGTGGCCTCTAGTCCAGTTTTCACTGTTTCAGCAACGTCCTGTATCATCGTTTGATTTTTGGTTCAAGATGGCTAGAATGGAATTCCACAGCGCCTTCTGGTATTTGGCAAAGTATGCCAAATAAGTGGAGAGGCGTAAAAGTAAAGAAGCTCTGGTGTAAGATTTCTTAGCCATAGAGTCCAGTTTTCTGGACTCTTTCTCTGGAGGCTGAGAGGATAATGGGACTTTGGTCTTGTCGCATGATGCAGCCTGCACTACCCCCTCATGGTTTGGGTGAACATACAGAAATGCAGCATCCTGTCTTGCCAGCTGATATTTTCTGCCAATTTTCTTATCTACTCCAGGTACAGAAGTGGATGTCTGGAGTAGCTTCGTGGTTGATTTTCCCAATGATTTGTAAATAGGCAGCACTATCTTTTTTTGGAGATGGAAGACCCATCATCTCTCTGTAGTCTTCGTCCTCCTCCTCATCCTCGGTGGTCTCCTGTGTAGGGAGGTCCAGGTTATCCACCATGTGCTGCAGAAAAGTAACTAGCAAGGAAAAATCCTCTTGGCCATTGGGAGAAGTACCAAACTCCTGGTCCAGTGAAATATCAGGTTCCAGAGGCTGGCCTTCTGACTCATCATCACCACCACCACCTCCTGCACCATAACAGTATTCTGGGGCAAAAGCTGAGACAGCAGTACTATGGTGCACAGGAGTAGAGGGAGCACTGAAAATATTGCCCATACTCTGTAGTTTGGTAAAGGTGCCAAGTCTTGGCCATTTCTTCAACAGGAAGTAAATATTTTTCTAAGTCAGAAACTTTTTCTTTCTCTTTAAGTGAGTGACTTTCTTTTGGTTTTTCTTTATGTTTATGTGCCACTGGCGTCTCCCCTTGCCTTGACGCAGGAGGGGCAGTGATATGTTTTCTTTAAATTTCTTTTTAGCAGGCACTGAATCAGTGACCTGCTCCCCTTGTCTCTTTTTAGGCTGGTCACCATTATTATTGTTATTATGCTTATCTGGCTTATTTTCAGAGGAGTCCCTATGGGACTTTTCTTTTGTCTTAACCTGGAAAGAGGACCCCCTTCAGTAGCTTTAACAGAGGGGGAAGCAGATGGAGAGGCCATAATTTCTAATCTGTTGGTTCTTTTTCTTATTGTTTTTGAACAAAATTTAGAATAAAGAGTAGAATAATGGTCTGGACCAAAACAGTGTAAAAACAAGTTGTGGCTGTCTGCTCTTTAGCCACTATTTTTTAACACTTTAAGTAATTTTTAAAACCTGTAGGTCCGGTCCTTTTCTTGGGTCTTTCTGACACGCCAATTTGTCAGAAACTACAGAAAAATATGGTCCCAAATGGAAAAAAATGTAGTTTTCCAGTTGGTTCCCTCACGGTAAAGAACAGCAACTTTCTGAAGTAAAAATCTACTTAAACTGAAGAAAAACGACTGTTCCCGCTAAAAAAATGGGAACAGCTAACTAAATAAAATGAAAAACCATCGAATATGTAAAGACACTGTTTAGTTTATCTCAAAAATAACTAAAAGGAACCTCGGTAAAGATAAGAAAACGCGGTTCCCAGGAACCACTAAAAAACAAAGAAACTAAGTAAAAGACAGTAAAATACTCACAAACTCGGCACTAAATAAAGAAAAATACAAGTGCTTTAGGCAAAGTTTTCTCCTTGGCCAAAAAAGTGAGAAAGCACCCCAGAGACAGTGTTACTCAGTTAGGTGGAGAAAAAATTCTGGTGCTCTATGGGCAAGCTCTATTCAGCACACCCTCTAACTCTCTTCTGATTGGCCAATTCATTGTATTCATTATCATACACTCCACCTCCAAGGCAGCTCAACCTAGCCAGCTTACTGCATACTGTTACTGATGCTAAAAGACCCCCGGGGTGAGACATTTTATTTTACACAGATTTAACTACACAAACAAATAGAGAAGCTCAGCACATGAGAAAGCTAACTATTATATTTATTCCAGCTGAAGTTTGCTTTTGGATCACACAGTATTATGAATTCTTGCTTTATATTCTGATTTTACAATGTGAGACAGCACCTTCTCTACGTGGGACAACACGTTCTCTACATGAGACAGCACTTTGTCTACACTGGTCAGCCCCATATCAACATGGAACAGCACCTTATCTACATGGAACTGCACCTTATCTACATGGGACAGCGCCTTATCTACGTGGGACAGCACCTCCTCTACGTAAGACAGCACCTCCTCCACATGGGACAGCACCTTCTCCACATACTAAGAATCACACTAAGAATGAATAAGGGTGCAGAAGGCCAATAGACCCATAAAGCCCCTAAACTACATATAACTTCAGGTATTAGAACTAGACAAAAAATACCTATTGAGTCTATTTTTAAATGTGTTTTTGTTTGAACTAACAACTATTTTCAGAGGTAAACTGTTCCAAGGTTGAACTATTCTTTGTGAAAAGTAAAAAGCTCTTTTTTGTGTTCTGAATTTACTTCTTCCTAATTGAAGAGGGTGACCTCTAGTATTAATATTTAGTTGTTTAAATTCTAGTCCACATTCCACTATCAAATTTACATCATTAATGATGTCTCAAGTAAACAGCAGATCGCCCAAAGACGCCTCTGTTCTAATGACATTAAATTAAGTTTATGAAGTCTACTCTCAATAAGAAAGATTTGTCAAAAAATAACAACTTAGTAATTCTCCTTTGAATTTTCTCTATCCTAGTAATGTCCTTATACATATATGGTGACCATAGCTGGGACACAAAATCTAAATGTGGACGAACACAGGCACGATAAAGAGGAAGGAGTACTTCAGGATCTCGACACAATATCATGTTTTATTGACCACCAAATTTTATTGACTTTATTTATTGTATTAGTAATGTGAGACTCAAAATTTAAATTTGACTCTATCATAATACCAAGATTTCTTTCATTTAGTTTGGTATCTATAGGTTTATTATACAGATACTATTGACGTTTTCTATTTCGTTTACCAAAGTGTAAAACTGCGCACTTGGAGGTATGAAATTTTAAATTCCAGCAAAGTGACCAAGATTCCAAAATATTTAAGTCATTTTGGATAACTGTACAGTCACTAAGTGATTTTGAAATATTTACAATTTCACAGTCGTCTGCATACTCAGCAATATTACTGTGGATATTATGAGATAAATCAGATATGAATAACTGAAAAATTACTGGTCCGAGAACTGAGCCTTAGGGAACTCCACTTTGCACTGGGTTCCAGGATGAACTGAATCCATCAATTAATACACTTTGGCCCGGATATTCAGACTGCACCAGGCTGTGGAGCAAGCCTGGGCACAGCGCAACTTGGCTGCGCGGGGCATTGACAGGGTGATATTCAACGGAGCTGCGCCATGGCACAGCATCGCTGAATATCGCGCCCTGGCCACCCACAGTGCGCATGGCGCAGTGGCACTGTGCCAGCGCAAGTGGCCAGAGTGGAGCAGGGGGATGCGCTAGCACAAGTCCCATTGCGCTAGGTGCAACAACTGCGATATTCAAAAGTGCACATGAAAATGAGACCATAATACATGCAAGGCGCAAATGGGGCCATCTGCATGTCATTGTCTATTTGCATGGTGCGCCTAACCGGGCGACTTGTGCCTGGCGCCTGCCAGGCTGCGCAGTCGCCGGAACCGACACCCCTGCACATCGCGAAAAGTGCCCCACTGCCTGATCGCGAGCATATGTAAAATACATTAAGCGTCCAATATCCCTGGTGGTCCAGTGGACCGCCACAGCCGATCGCAGGCGCGGCAGAACATGCCACCCCAAACACCCTGGTGGATTTGGAGTACCCCTCCCACTGGCCACCATCCCTGCTCAGCGGTGGCGGTGAAGCCACCGCCTGCTGCCCGGGCCAACTGGCATCGGCGGGATGTCAGAGCGCTGACATACGCGTGAGCATCGGGCGGCAGCTCGCATTATACGAGCACAGTTCAGATATGTGACTGGTTCACATATCTGGATTGTGTAGATGTGGCACGTTGCACGCTCATTGGCTCACGCTGTGGACCAATGGGCATACAGCCCACCGCACGGTGTCAGTCGGCGGGTGGCAAGCGGGTGGGGAGCCGCCCACCGCTGACCGGGGAGCGGGCATTGAGGTTCAGTGGGCGGTGGGGAGGGGGGTACTGGTAGTCCACGAGGGTTGTTTTGGGGTGGCATTATTTTCTACTGACGCCCGCGATGGGGCTGCAAGCGGTCCACTGGACCACCAGGGATATTGGACGATTATTTCCTTCTACATATGCCCGCGATCCGTCCACTGGACCATCAGGAATTTAGGTCTATTAGTTGTATATGTATGCCCGCGATCGGGCATGGGGTGGGGGGCGCCACCAGAAGGTGCAGCCGGAGCTCGGGTGGCCACCCACAGGTGGCAGCTGCCGTGCTGCGCCCTGCAATACGGCAGTTCACCTGTGGGTGGCCAGCTGTTGCTCCTTTTTTTGGCTCACCTGTGTGCAGCACAGTAGGTTGCGATGATAGCTCAACACATCCCGGCTGAATACGGATGTGCAGAGTATGCATGGGCACGCTCCACTCCGCGCCGCATACATCGGATTTGTGTCAGGCTCAATCCTCTATTTGAATAATGCGCAAGATTAGTGGCTGCACATGGCTAACCCTTCTGAATATCTGGGCCTTTGTCTTCTGTCCTATAACCAAGACGCAATCCAATTAACGATTAGAGGATTAATTTTGAAAAATTGAAGTTTTTTTAATGACAGCCCAATGTGGTACAGAATCAAAGGCATTTTGAAGTCCAGCAAAATTACATCACAAGGAATTTTATTATTGAGTTTATCACTGATATAATCATAAAAACCAACCAAATTAGTAGTTACTGAACGCCCTTTGATAAACCCATGTTGGCTTTGATCAATAGAGGATATTGTCAGGGACAGTTCATCCTTAATAGTTAGTTCTAGAACCTTACACATAGTCACTTGGAGTCAAACTGATAGGGCAATAATTATCAAGCTGACTCTTTTCTCCTTTTTTGAATAAGGGCATAACATAAGCATCTTTCCATTCTTATGGAATTGAACTGAACCTCAATCTTTTTTCGTATAATATTTTTAAGGGGACACTCAAATGATCTTTCATTAATAATACCATATCACCTGATATACCATCAGGACCTGGTGGAGAACCTTTTTTTATGGAATATAATTTGTTCTTTATGTTATCTAACATGATATCCATATAATTGTCCACAGCACTGAGCACAACATCAGAACCAGACGTAGAATCACTAAAAGATTTACAAAAATGGGAATTGAAAGCATCTGCCATTTCCACTTTATCTGTGATTTCTGTCCCATTAATGTTTATAGGGCCTACATTACATTCTTGTTTTTTTATAGAATAAATATAATTATATAATATTTTGTTTCCTTTTTGTGCTTGTTGAGCAATGTATTTCTTAATATTTCTTAGATTGCTTCATTTCCTTTTTACTGATTTTTTGTGTTTTTTTAAAAGATGCCCAAGTTTTTACACATTTATTTTTGGTATATTTCTTGAATAATTTGTTTTTCTTTTTAATCATTTTGTGTATTTTATGAGATAACCACTTTGGATGGGTAGACAGTTTCTTTGTTCTTACCTTAGGGATGAATTGGCATGCTGCATCTAATATAACTGTTTTAAATGAGCGCCATACTTCATTAATATCATCAGGTGTTAACAACTCACTCCAGTTTATAGTACGTCCTTATTTAATGCAGCTTTATTTGCCTTATGACACAGATAAACTTCTGTTATTTCTTCTGAATTTAAATGTAATAACTAGAGGTTAAATGTTACTGTATTATGGTCACTGCTTCCTAATGGCATAGAAACCGGACATTCAGAAATTTTTAGTGGTTTGCTTCCTAATGCAATAGCAAGAATGTCTGAACCCCTAGTAGGAGAAACGACAAATTGGAATAGATTTAATTCTTCACATACTTTCAAAAATTCCTTAGAATGATTATAAATAGCCTTCTTTCTTACCTAGTCAATATCATTTAGGTTTAAATCCCCCATAAATATCAGATTACCTAAATCTGAAGCTGCTGCCATTTCTAGCATAATTTCATTTAACACCTGACTAATAGAATTAGGAGCTCTATAGCAACAACCTAAAATAACGTTATTATTATTAGAACTAATGTTCACCCAAAGTGATTCAACAGAGCTAGCTTTAGATTTAACTTTACTTGAGACATCAGTAACATTCAAATTAGAGCTGATATACAAAGCAACTCCCCCTCCTTTACGTTTTTTTTCTACCTAAGTGAAGCAGATAGTAGCCCGGGATGGAATTCACCCCTGCCGGGTCCTTAGGCCACCATGTCTCAGTAATACCTACAATATCAGGATGCTCTATTTCTATTCTGGAAATTAATTCATCAAACTTAGATCCAAGACTTCAGGCATTATACAAATGGATACATAGATTATCTGTGCATTTTTGTAAACTACTTGATTAACTTATACTCCTTGTACCCCCCCCCATTAGTTTAAAGTCAAAGATGGAACAGAACATTGGAATTGCCTGCAAAGCTCCCTTATCCCTACTCTGTTTAAGTGTAAGCCGTCCTTTGCAAATAAATTGCAGTTTTTCTTCTTAAAAATATCCAATCAATCAATGAAAAGGACATTTTCATTCGAGCACCAATTATACAGTCTAGCATTGATTCTCTCAATAGTATTATTTTTTTCAGTCCTTGCTCTTGGAACTGGGAGAATACTAGAGATATGTACTTTACAATTTTTTGACTCAATGTATTTTCCAAGTTCCATAATATCAGAACAAATATCCTTTTCATGGTCATCGCCTACATTGTTTGTCCCAACATGAAGAATGACATTACATGGCTGGGGTATTAGATCGTCAATTTTAGAAGAAATATCGTCAATTTTTACTCCAGGAAAGCAATGAACCTTCAGCTTATTATTACAAAACTGTTTATTAGCATATTTTATGACTGAATCCCCAACAATAATAGTAGTAAGTGTGGGGTTTATATCATTGTGGGCGGTAACCATATCAGACAGAGAAGGGGTAAGTAGAGAGAATCTATTATTGATCTCTGCTAAATTTTCTGGACTAGGAGCAAAACTGTTATCACGAATACAGGCAGCTCTCCTGCCCTTTTTGAACTTTCGTTTTGGAACAGTTTCCCAACCTTCTTCAGATTCTGAATGTGACTCTCTAGGTCTTTTACTGGGGAGGATAGGAATTTCCATATTATGCTGATCTGAAACAAGCAAAGACTGATTCAAAGTTAGGCCGGTTTCTATTGGGGAGAAGAGATTGCAGAGGGTATCTCAGAAACATCTACATTTGGTCGTGAAGAACCCACATTCAATGATCTACTAAGGAAGCAACCCTTCCACTAGTCGCAGGAACTGGGAGCTCTCGAACCATGTTATCTACAAATAGTACCAAGTTCTCTCAGTTCCTTTACAGTTTGCAGCTCAGACTTTAAAGTAGAAATTACATATTTCAAAACACTTATTTCCATGCTCTAGGAGCAGTCGGACATGAATAATGTCCTATCAGCACTAGGCAGTGTGCCATGAACATGTTTACAATTACCACAGACTACTAAAATATCTCCACTGTTCAAAGTAAAGATGATATATTCCTCAGTTGGACTATCCATGTTAGATTCTGTTAAGTTCTACTTACAACCTGTAATAACACGTAGTCTTTAATAGTACAACGATTTCCACAAGGCCAGACTTTCACCGCAGATCACTCTGGACATGTGTGCAGAGATGCGTGTGGAACCGCGCTCTCACTCCGCTCGTGGTGCGAGCATTTTAAATGGTTCAGGACCCGGAAGTCACAGCACATGACCTATTACGGGCATCCCGACCCTAGCAACCAATAGTTTAAACAAACTGCGGTAATTCTAGCGGTTTATGGCCCAAACCCACTGGCAAGCACTGAAATCTATCTGCGCTCAATACAATAAGGCTACAAATGTGTATTTGGCTATCTGCAGCACTGACAAGGACTGCAACACAACAGCTCTACAATAAAAATAGCTTGTTGCTGTCAGCTTCTTGTGAGACCAGTGCCTGCGGGAGAATGGCATTGAAGATTACACAGCATGAGCAGGGGTAACAGGAGTAAACAGACTGCTGAGGGAGAATGGTATTGAGGTTTACACAGCATGAATAGTGGTAATAGATCTAGACAGATTCATGAGGGAGAATAGCACTGTGGGTTACACAGTATGAGTAACAGCGTTAAACAGATTTACTGTACACAGCATGAGTAGGAGTAAACACAGGACTAGACACATTTCTAAGGGAGAATAGCACTGTAGGTTACACAGCAGGAGTAAGGGCACCATTCCAGCTGATAAGCTTTGATGTCCATCGCTACTAACATTGAGTAGTCACTGCTGTGTGGCAGGAGAGGTGGAGAAAATGAACCCTAAGTCCCCCAGTCACCACAATGCCAGGTTATGTTTATATTCCTTTACTTTTGGAATTTTATAACAGTAAGCCACATCTGACTGCCAGACTCGTGAATTCCACAGGTACCTGAAGTAGCAGGCACAGTCACAGTACCTAAGTAAAGCTATTAGCACGGCAGCACAATCTGTTCCACAAAAAACTTGAACCTTATGCTATTGTAAAGAAAACTCCTTGCATGTATTATACTCCTAATGACTCTTTTTTCGATAATCTGTTTTTGCCCTCATCCATCCAGCTACCCCCCATCCCACTTCAGTCACTTACCTCATGGTTGTCATTATAGAATACCCATGGCAAGGCTCATGTGAGTCAGTGTTCCCTGGCAAGGAACACAGTTTTGGAAAGGAAGTGGGTAGTCATTACCACGGGGGGGGGGGGCAGTGTTCCTCAGAAGGAACACAGGACTGGCAGGTAAGTGGGTAGTTGGCACGGGGGGGAGGGTACTGTTCCCAAGCAGAAACATAGGTTTGGCAGAAAGGTGGTTAATTGGCACTACAGGGGGGTCAGTGTTTCTTGGCAGCAACACAGGTTTGGCAGGAATGTAGGCAGTCAACACAAGTGGGGGCTAGTGTTCCCAGCAGGAACACAGGTTTGGTAAGGAGGCGAGTAGTTGGCACAAGTGGGGGTCAGTGCTCCCCAGCAGGAACACATGTCTGGCAAGAATATGGGCAGTTGGCACCAGTGGAGGTCTGTGTTTCCCAGGAGGAACACAGGTTTGCTAGGGAGGTGAGTAGTTGGCACTACGGGGGGGGGGGTCAGCGTTTCTTGGCAGCAACACAGGTTTGGCAGGAATGTAGGCAGTCAACACTAGTGGGGGCTAGTGTTCCCCGGCAGGAACACATGTTTGGCAAGAATGTGGGCAGTTGGCACCAGTGGAGGCCCGTGTTTCCCGGGAGGAACACAGGCTTGGTACGGAGGTGGGTAGTTGGCACCAGAGGGTGTCAGTATTCCCCAGCAGGAACACAAGTTGGTAGCTAGATGGGTAGCCAGCACCAGTGGGGGTCATGTCCCCTGGCAGGAACACAGGTATGGTAGGAAGGCAGGCAGTCGGCAACAGTGGGGGTCAGTGTTCCAAGGCAGGAACGCGGGCTTGGTAGCGATAGTGGGTAGTAGGTGCCAGTGGTGGACAGTGTTCCATGGCAGGAACACAGGTTTGGTAGGGAGGTGGGTCACTGGTTGTTGCCTGGCAGGAACACTGGTTTGGTAGGGAGGTGGGTAGTCAGCACCAGAGGGGGATCGGTGTTCCCTGGCGGGTACACAAGTTTAGTAGGGAGGTGGGTACTCAACTGTTCCCTGACAGGAAAGTACAGTTATGTAAGAACTTACCATAACAGTAGATCTTTGAGAGAGGCTCTTGCAGTAGGTAATTACATATAGGACTGACCCAGCAGGCATCAGGACCCCACAGAAAAATTTCTAGCTAGCAGTCTCTGGTGGTGGACCACCCCCATGTCAGGTGACCGACGTGAGTATAAAGGGGCAGTCCCTCACGCCCGCCTTCCAGTTCTTTCCCGTCAAAGGCCCAAAAAAGGTAAGATGAGAGAGAGAAGCAGATACTTCCCTTCCTGGAAAATGAGCTGAAAAAGCTAAGGGGGATGGTGGGCGGGAAAGGTATTACCTACTGCAAGAGCCTCTCTCGAAGATCTACTGTAACAGTAAGTTCTTACGTAACTGTACTATCTTACTTCAAGAGGGCTCTTGCAGTAGGTAATTACATATAGGACTGAATCCCAAGCAGTCTGGAATAAAGAAAAGCACTCGGGAGGAGAAAAACTAACCAACCAACAGAACCTCCGGCTGCAAGGGTCTTAAGAAAGAAGACCTTGCAAACTGTAGTGTTTCGTAAAGGTATGGACAGAAGTCCAAGTTGCGACTGTGCAGATGTCTGCCGCTGACACATTCTTGAAACAATCCGTAGAGGCAGCTACTCCTTTGGTGGCGTGACCTCTGACTTGACCCGGCAGGGTCTTGTTATACTTGTCATAACAGAAAGTGATACAATGAGCCAACCATTTGAAATACCCTCTCTTTTGTGAGCAAAAGAGACAAAAAGCTGATAAGATTTCCTGAGATCCTTAGTCCTAGTGGTATAGTATCTCAGTATTCTATGAACACAAAAAGTGTGCAAGAGGTGCTCCCCTTGATTGGACTGTTAAGTAAAGAAAGCAGGAATCTCAATGGATTGATTCAGCGTAGATTCTGCTACTACCTTAGGGAGAAACTTAGGATTGGTGCCCAGATCCACAAGTTCCTTGTGGAAAATCAAATAAGGGATTTTGCACATCAGGGCCTGAAGCTCGGAAATTCGTTGAGCTGAAGTAATGGCCACTAGGAAGAGAGTCTTCCAAGAGAGGAACTTCAAGTCTGCTGAAGCTGCCGGTTCAAAAGAAGGCAGAGTAAGCTTCTCGAGAACAAAGTTCAGATCCCAAGGAGGGGCAGGAATGCAGATGGGGGTCTCAAATGGAGAACCCCTGTAAGGAAGGTCTTAGAGACTTCCCACTGCGTGAAAGTCCTGTCTCCAAAAGGGACGTGGTAGGCTGAGATAGCTGCCATGTGAACCTTCAAAGAGGAATGGCAGAGACCCAGGTCAAAGAGATGACGCATGTAGTCCAGGACTCTCCTGACAGGGCAAGAGAACGGCTCGAAGTCCTTAGAAGAGGCCCAAATCAAAAACTGTTTCCATTTCATGGCGTAGGTGGATCTAGTGGAAGACTTCCTGGCCTCCACCAGAATATCAGCGACGAGCGGAGAAACCCCGAACCGGGCCTGAGCTAGGTCTGCAGGAGCCACGCATGCAACTGAAGGGATTTGAGGCCTGGAGTTCATTTGCATCACCAGGTAAAGAAAAAGGTCCGGCTCCCCATACGATGCACCAGGGAAACACAGGACCTCGGCCAACAACTAACACACTGAAATCTGACCAATGGACAATTATGTACACAAATGCTCGCAGTCTGGGAAACAAGATCCCAGACCTGCAGGCAATAATGACAGAGACTAAACTGGACATAGTAGCCATTAGCAAGACATGGTTTACCAGTAACCACACTTGGGAGACTTCAGTACCTAGCTATGTACTGTTCAGAAGAGACCAAGGTGCCAAAAGGGGGGGAGTGGCCCTTTATGCCAATGAAAATATCAAAGCTACAGAAATTCAGAATACACATAAGGAGCCAGAAGAGCTGTGGGTCACCCTGGAAACAGGAAATGGGACAGCCATACAACTGGGGTTGTCTACAGGCCTCCAGACCAGGGGGAGGACACAGACATGTTACTGTTAGAAGATATACAAAACTTGACAGCTAAAGGGGAGGTTCTGATAATGGGAGACTTCAACATGCCAGATACAGATTGGTCAATACCAGCAAGGACATCTGCCAGAACTAGACACATGGTGGATTCCCTGCAGGGGGAGAGCCTCAAACAACTGGTACAACAACCCACAAGAGACGGGGCTATCCTAGATCTAGTACTGACTAACAGGGAAAGGATCACAGATCTCCAGGTAGAAGGTCACCTGGGGGCCAGTGACCATCACATGGTGTGGTTCAATTTGGCCACTAGAACAAAATCATCCCATCCCAAGGCAAAAATATGGGACTTCAGTGTAGCTGACTTTGATAAGATGGCCAACAGAGTTAAGCTAGCCCTGGTAAAAAGAAATACTGGTGAGGGGGTACAGGCAAAGTGGGCAAGCATTAAAGATGCAATACTTGAAGCAACATCACATTGTGTTAATGAGAAAAGGAAGGGAAAAGAAAAAGGAAACCACTTTGGTTCTCAAAGACAGTAGCAGAAAAGATCAGAGCCAAAAGGCTGGCCTTCAGGAAATATAAGGGAACGCAGCAGGATGAAGATAGGGAGGCATACCAAACTTCCCTAAGGTAAGCAGGGAAGGCAGTAAGGCAGGCAAAGGCCCAAACAGAGGAAACACTAGCACGAACAGTACAAGAAGGTGACAAGATTTTCTATAGCTACATTAGTGAAAGGAGACAGTCCAGAGGGGATATTGCTAAGATCAAAGGGGATAATGGGGTGTGTGAGGAGGAGGACCATGTAAAAAGCATATATCCTAAATAGATACTTTGCTCAGTATTTACTGAAGAGAAGGTAGGGCAGGGCCCACAACTCTGCACCATGGATACAGTGGGAGGGAGATGCACTAGTCCCTTCACAAAAAGGAGGTCCTACAAGAGCTCAATAAGCTCAGGGTGGACAAGGCAATGGGACCTGATGGCATACATCCCAGGGTACTGAAGGAGCTAAGGCGGAACTAGCAGAGCCATTATCAGAACTGTTTAGTGAGTCTCTGAGCACAGGAAGGTCGCAACACCTGGAATCCATAGGAGCACAGGATCCAAGACAGCATGGGTTTACAAAGGAAGGTCCTGTCAAACTAATCTCATAGATTTCTTTGACTGGGTAACCAGAGTGGTGGACCAAGGGGAGCAGTTGATGTCGCCTACCTTGACTTCAGCAAAGCTTTCGATACTGTTCCACATAGAAGATTGATTAATAAGCTGGGTAGGCTCAGGGTGGGTCAGAAGTTGGTCAACTGGGTGGCAAACTGGTTGACGGGCAGAAAACAGAGTGGTGGTAAATGGTATACAGTCAGAAGAGATGCAAGTCACAAGTGGGGTACTTAGGGATCAGTCCTGGGGCCAGTCCTCTTCAATATCTTCTAATCAGTGACATTGCAGATGGACTGGAGGTAAGGTTTGTCTGTTTGCAGATGACACCAAGATCTGCAACAGAGTAGATGATCCAGATGGGTGGCAGAATGAGAAGAGATCTGGATAAACTAGCAAAATGGTCAGAAGAGTGGCAACTGGGGTTTAATGCAAGAAGTGCAAGATCATGCACATAGGGAAGAGAAACCCTGAAGCCACCTATAGGCTGGGAGGAAGTTGCTGGCAGTCACAAGGGAAGAAAGAACTTGGGCATCATCATCACCGATGACCTGAAATCATCCAAGCAGACCACTAAAGCAGTAGGTAAGGCTAGGGGGATGTTAGGGTGTATTAGTGAGGGGTATTACAAGTCAGAAGAGGGAGGTAATAATCCCTCTTTACAAGACACTGGTTAGGCCCCATCTGGAGTACTGCATGCAGTACTGGAGGCCACACCTTCACAAGGACATTAACCAAATTGAGGCAGTCCAGAGAAGGGCAACCAAAATGGTGCAGGGACTGCATCAGAAAACATATGAGGACAGATTAACGGAGCTCAATATGTATACCCTAGAGCAAAGGAGGGAGAGAGGTGATATGATCGAAACATTCAAACACCTTAAGGGCATTAACAAGGTGAAAGAGTCTAACATGTTTCAATATAAGAAAAATAGCAGGACAAGAGGACACAGCATGAGATTAGAGGGAGGCCAATTAAGGGTAATGTGAGGAAGTTCTTTTTCACAGAAAGGGTGGTGGATGCATGGAACGGCCTACCTCAGGAAGTGGGGGATACGAATACAGTGCAGGGCTTCAAACAGGCATGGGATAGGCATAAGGGAGCAATACAGATGAGTATGACTAGATAGGCCGTTGACAGAACAAAGGCCTATGTCACATTCATACGGTAGAAAAAGAAATGGGCAGACTGGATGGGCTTTGCAGTCCTTATCTGCCATCAACTTCTATGTTTCTATGGATGGACCAGGGTCCTCTGATCCTGGGTGAGCAAACGCTGTGATAGAGGAAGCGGAAGTTCCACCTAAAATTGCTGCAGAAGAGAGAACCAAACTTGCCTGGGCCACAATGGAGCGATGAGGATCATCCAGGCTCCTTCTGTACTGAGTTTGTGTAAGACCCTCGAAATTAAGGGACCTGGAGGGAAGGCATAGACGACTCTGTCTCTCCAGTCGAGAGACAGAGCGTCCCGCCAGAAAATGCCTCACCCTGGAGCAAGCGAAAAGAAGGCGGGAAGTTTTGTGTTTAGAGGAGACGCGAACAGGTCTACCTGAGGGATTCCCCAGAGCAGGAAGCTGTCGTCTACTACCTCCTGATCCAATTCCCATTCGTAGGCTTTGGCTGAAGACCGACTGAGGTGGCCTGCAAGCGTATTTTCTACTCCCAGAACATGAACTGCCGTCAGGTGAAGGTTGTGCTGAACAGCCCAACTCCAAACTCTCATTGCTTCCCTGCACAGAGGGTAGGAATGAGTTCCTCCCTGCTTGTTGATGTACCAGACTACACACATACTGTCCGTCTGGACTGTCAGATGACCGGGAAGGATGTAAGAGTGCAGAACCTGGACAGCATACAAGACAGCTCTGAGCTCGAGTACATTTATGTGAAGATTATGCCTGAGTCTGGACCAGGAACCCTGAGTCCTGTGAGACTCTAGATGGACTCCCCAGCCCTCTCCTGAGGCATCTGTAGTCAGTGTTTGGGAGGGGGTTCGATATAGAAGGGAACTCCCCGGCAAAGGTTCTATTGCACCATCCACCACTGCAAGTCCCTGACCATGGGATCGGAGACTAGAACCTCCTGGTCTAGATCGTCCAGTGTCTGGTCCCACTGAGACTGGAGCATCCACTGAGAGATCCTCATATGGAGCCGAGCGTGAGAGACTCTCGGAATAGCAGCCGCCATGAGCCCGAGGAGGCGAAGGACTGACCTGGCACCGATCCTTCTGTGACTGGACAACAGACTTGCTTGAGCCTAGAGGGTGTCCACCCTGTCCGGAGGTAGAAAGGCCTTACCGATGGTCGTGTCCAGGATCGCCTCGATGAACTGGAGTCTTTGGTAAGGGACCAGATGGGACTTAGCCTGGCTGATGGTGATACCCAGGCTAGGGAAAACCTGCAGGGTCAGTGAAAGAGAACGTAGGAGTTCCTCCCTGGACGAGGCCACCAGGAGCCAGTCGTCCAGGTATGGGAATACCTGTACTCCCTGGGTAAGCAGGTGGGCAGTTACCACTGAAAGACATTTGCTAAACACTCGGGCAGCTGAGGAAAGACCAAATGGGAGGCCCTTGAATTGGTAGTGGTCCCCCTGGAATGAAAACTGAAGGAATTTGCAGTGGGAAGGGCGGATGGGGATGTGCAGTTAGGCATCCTGCATATCCAAAGAGCACAGCCACTGTCCCTGCTGAAGAAGCAGCAGAAGGCTCTGCAGGGAGAGCATTCTGAAGCATTTGTACTCCATGAACATGTTCAGGGAGCTGAGGTCTAAAACAGGCCTCACGTCTCCCATCTTCTTTGCAACTAGGAAGAAATGGGAATAGTAACCTGTCCCCCAAAGGTGGGTGGGGACTGGCTCTATCGCCGCCTTCGACAGAAGGGAGGATATTTCTTCCAGGACCAGAGGAAGATGTTCCAGAGAGTAAGACGACTTGGGGGGTGGTTTCTGAAGAAACTCGATTGAGTGTCCTTCTGCTGTCAGTTGGAGCACCCAAGCATCTGAAGTAATCCTCTCCCAACCCGGTAGATGGAAGGAGAACCTCCCTCTTACTGGTTCCTCTGGAGGATCCAGAGGCTATGGGAGAGGAGAGGAGAGGAGAGGAGAGGAGAGGAAAGGAGTCAGGAGGTGTGGGGCAACACAGCGGTCGAAGCTCCTGCAGCTTTTTTGGGTGGAGGAGGCTTGCCTGCCGGAGGGGCCTGACGCTGCTGCCCGCCGTCTTGGAGGTTTCGGGGCAGGTTTAGGCTGAGAACGTCTTGTGGTGACGACGTCGCTGTCCCCTGAGGGGGCCAGTACAGAGAATCAACAGACTTGAGTGCAGTGCCCTTCTCTTGCAGGTCGATGATGATGTCCTTGACATCCCCACCAAACAGCACCGAACCCCTGAAAGGCACATCCTGAATAGCGGATTGCACTTCCGGGACCAATCCTGACACCCAGAGCCAGGCATGACACCGAAGACCTACGGCGAAAGCCGAACTTACCAACCGCGCCCACTGCATCGCAGGTGGCACAGAGCACGGCTTACTGGGCCGAATGAGCAGGATTGGATAAGATCAGCCACTTCCTGTTTGGTCTGAGACTCAGGAAGGGAGACCAATTTGGATTCCACCTGACTCAGGATCATCTTCTGGTAGTCCCCCATATGTGCTACATAGTTCAGGACCCTAATCCCCAGGGTTGAAGAAGCGTACACCTTCTTCCCATACTGGTCTAGAAGATGGGATTCCTTGTTGGGTGGAGATGAGCTGAGATCTTTTGGATTGGTCGACTGGCCGTAAGCGGCGCTAATCACGATGGAGTCGGCCTTGGGGTGTGTAGTCAAAGAATCCACACCCTCAGGAGCCTGGTACAGCCGATCCGCTTCCTCGGAAGGGGGGCTAACGCAGACAGTTGCTTCCAAATAGTGGAAACGAGGTCTGCATGAGGCTCAATCCAGGGTGGAATCAATGTCGGAGCGGTCTCGGGCAGATCCAGGTGAGCAGCGAGCTTCTTCCGCTGTGGATCTAGCTCCAGAGATTGCCACTGGTGAACCTCTTGGATCTTTCTCAGTAACTCCAGAAAGGAAGGATCTTCCGGAGGAGACTTTGGAGGAGTCCTTGGCCTGGGATGGTCTGGAGTATGTGGCTCGTCATCAGGATCGGAACATCCCAGAGTCTGAATCAGAGGTCTCCAAAGAAGAGGAGGAGGAGGAGGAAGACTCCTCCTGATGTGGTAGAGGAACAGTACCCTTGGGAAGAGCTCGGGGAAGCGTATCCTCCGCACCCCTGGCGCCTGAGGGTTCACCTCTGGTGTCAGGTAAGGGGAAGGGAGTCTCTCGTCTCCGGCGCAGGGGACCCTGTGCAGGGTCCGGCACCAGAAAACAGCTCTCCACCTCCCTGGTGAGCTGAGCCTTGGCCTCAGCCCACCAGGCAGCCAGAGTGTCCTTCAAATCCACCGGCAGCTGTGGGGGCGGTGGAGGAGTAGGGGGATACGGATACTGAGGGTATCCGTAGGGCGAGTATCCGTAATCAGACAGCGGGAAGCCTGGTGTCAGGTATTGAAGCGCCAGGTAGAGAGGCGTCGGGTACTGCGGTGTCAGATACTGCGGTCTCGGGTAGTACGGCACCGGATTAAGCGGGGTCGGATCCCCAGGAGCCAGGGGGTCTGATGGAGCAGATGGCCCTGGGAGAGGCCCAGCGGGCGGGCCAGGTAAAGGTGGCCCCGCGGGCGCGGGCCTGGTGTTGGGATGGCTAGTATCGGAACCAGCGTCAGAGGGTCCGGCGTCAGGGGATCCGCTCCTATAGGAGGAAGCCCTGCCGTCAGCGTGCCTAAATCCTCCGTGTCGACCAGGGATGGAGGGTTTTAATCCCCGAGGTCCAACAGAGGAGACGCGGGAGCCTCGGCAGCGGTACAGCCATGAGGCAGCCTGGACGTCGGACTGGTCCAAGGGGTCCGACATAGCTCTTTTCGCTGCCGCCGTTGAGGGCTGATGTCCAGCTTACCAGCGGATCCGGGCGGTGCTGGAGGAGATGACGTCAACTTATTGGAACCTCGCCCAGATGAGGTCGCGTTGGGAAGAAACCTTGGCCGGACTGATGGCAGGCAGGCGTCTTATTGGCCCTGTCGGCGGACACTGGTGGCACCGGCATCCGACTACGGACCGCTCAACCTAGAGTACGCGTGGCAGCGATTTTCTAGAAGCTGCCTGCCTTTGTCCCGAGGGTACCCGAGGGACCCGAGCACAAGCCCGACGGGAGGGACACCACCGTCTTGGACACCGCCAAGATGGCAGTCGAAGATCGATCATCCTGCGGGGAAGTTACCTGAAGAACCGTGACTCCGGACGGAGTTGCGGAAGCCGTGGAGGTGGAGTCCCAGTACTTCTCTTTCTTTTTCCCATGTCCTTCAGGCGAAGTGGAAGCCTGCCTGAGCTTCTTCAGTTCCTTCTCTATGGAAGCCATCTTTTTCTTCAAAAATATGGGCCTCCAGGGACTGCTGCCTTCGTTTACAGGTGGCAGCGTTGAACTGCTGATAGTGCTGGCACTTCTCCATGGGGTGTTCCGGGCCTAGGCACAAGAGGCACAGGGAGTGAACGTCCTTATGCAGTAGCTGGGAACCAGATGAGTCACACTTGTTCTTATGCGATTCGGAGGGCGTCGGGGACGACATACACACCGTCAATGTAGGAAAAACAAGAAAAACTGACAATAAACTCGGTAAACTAGACCGATGTAAGACTGACGAGCGAATGAACTTTACCGCAAGGCACTTTCACAAGTCGACGGTGGGAAAGAACTGGAAGGCGGGCGTGGGGGATCGCCCCTTTATACTGACGTCGCATGACATAGATCACCTGACATGGGGCCGGTCCCCCGCCAGAGACTGCTAGCTAGAAGTTTTTCTGTGGGGTCCTGACGCCTGCCGGGTCAGTCCTATATGTAATTACCTACTTCAAGAGCCCTCTCGAAGTAAGATCATAGCTTTAGCAGGGAGGTGAGTTGTCAGCTCCTCCCCGGCAGGAACACATGTTTGGTAGTGAGGTGGGTAGTTAGCTGTTCCCCAGCAGGAATACAGGTTTGGTAAAGAGGTGGGTAGTCTGCACCAGTGGAGGTCAGTGTTTCCCCACAAGAACACAGGTTTGGTAGGGAGGTGGGTAATCAGAGGTTTCCTGACAGGAACACAGGTTTTGTAGGACAGTGGGGCTTCGGCTGTTCCCCGGCAGGAACACGTTTGGTATAAAGGTGGTACTTTGCTGTTCCCTGGCAGGAAAACAGGTTTGGTAGGGGAGGTGGCTAATTCGGCGCCAGTGGGGTGGGGTTACTTTTTGACGCAGGAACACAGGTTTGGTAGGGAGGTGGTAGTCGACAGCAGTGGGGGGGGGGGGTGACAATGTCCCCAGCAGGAACACAGATTTGGTAGAGAGGTGGGAAGTCTGCTGTTCCCAGGCACAACATAGGTCTGGTAGGGACGTAGGTAGTCGGCACCAGTGAGGGGAGGGGATGTCACTGTACCCCAGCAGGAACACAGGTTTTGTAGGGAGGTGGGTAGTTGGCTCCACTATGGGGGTGGTCAGTGTTCCCCAGCAGAACACAGATTTGGTAGGGAGGTGTGTAGTTGGCACCAGTGGTGGGGTCACTGTTTCCCAGCAGGAATACAGGTTAGATAGGGAAGTGGATAGCTGACACTGGTGAGGGGGGGGGCCTGTTGTGTCGTGTCAATGCTGCCCAACAGGAACACAGATTTGGTAGGGAGGTGGGAAGTCCACTGTTCCCTGGCAAGAACACAGGTCTGGTAGGAAGGTGGTTAGTCAGCACCAGTTTTTTTTGGGGCGGCACTGTTCCACAGCAGGAAGAACAGGTTACTCACCTGTAACGGTAGTTCTAGGAGTGGTATATGTTGTTCATCCGCACTCTCTGGCATGTCACTTTCCCCTTTAAATCTCGCCGGAAAGTCTTCAAGCTGGCTCCTCCCACCCACCCGGGTGGTAAATACCTTGGCTCCACCCATGGCGCCCAGATCTTAGCCCACTGGAAGCAAGGTGGTGCGCCTAAAGCCGGGGAGGTCAGATGGGTGCGTGTGGATGAACAACATATACCACAACTAGAACTACCGTTACAGGTGAGTAACCTGTTCTAGGAACGTGGATATGTTGTTCATCCACACTCTCAGGCAGACTCCAAGCAGTTCTCCGGGAGGAGGGAGGCAAGGCGTATACCCCCTACTTGGGAAAAAGAGATTGCAGAACCGAGGCCCCAAAACCAGCATCCCGGCGTGACTCAACATCGATGTGATAGTGGGTAATGAAGGTGTTTGCTGACTTTCAGGTTGCAGCCCAACAGATCTCCTGGATAAGGATGTCCCAGGAAGTAGCCACCGATGCAGCAGTATGGCGGATAGAATGAGCTCTTATCCATCTGGGAGGCTCCTTGCCCGCCAGCTCATAACACGCACCTATGCATGATGTAATCCATCTCGCAATTGTCCATTCAGCTGCAGGTCTGCCAGAAGCAGCTTCAGTGTAGGTGACAAATAGCTGGCGAACCTCTCCCCGCATTTCCACTGTCCTCTCCTTATAATAGGACAGAGCACGTCTTAGGTCCAGAGTATATAGCCTGTACTCGGCATCAGAGGTGTAGTTAGGGTAGTATACTGGTACAGTCAACACCTGGTTAAGGTGAAACTCTGAAACCACCTTTGGAAGGAATTTCGGGTGGGGGCGCAGGACAACCTTGTCCCTGTGGAAGACCAGATAAGCGTAGTCCACCGAAAGCGACTGGATCTCCCCTGTCTTTCTGGCTGATGTCATAGCCACCAGGACGGCCGTCTTCCACGACAAGTGTGACAGCTCACACTTGTGCATGGGTTCAAATGGCTTGCCCATGAGCTTTGCCAAAACGAGCAAGAGATCCCACAGAGATGGAGGTTCACGCACCAGAGGGGATATGTGATCCAGGTTTTGGAAAAAGTGCCCAGCCACCGTCTCCTGTGCCAATGTCGGCTGACCGGCCCACACCCGGTAAGCAGAAATGACTGCCAGGTGCACCCGAAGGGTTGATGACCGTAGACCCCCTTTGGAAAGAGACCAAAGGTAGTCTAGAATGTTAGCCACAGAGCAGGATAAGAGGTCCAGACTCTTATCCTGACACCAAGTGGAAAACCTTTTCCATTTGAAGGCATAACACTTCCTGGTCGACTCCTTACGAGATGCCTCCACCACGGTGTAGACATCCTCGGAAAGACCCAGAGCCTGGAACTCTAGCCACTCAGGTACCAGGCTGTGAGGTGCAGGGATTGAAGGTCCGGATGGAAAACCTTCCCCTGGTTCAATGATATCAGGTCCAGGCGTGTACAAAGCCTCTCCAGGGCCCTGCAGCTGAGGCTGAGGAGATCTGGATACCAGAACTGGCGGGGCCAATCTGGGGCTACCAGGATCACCTTCACCCTGTCCTTTCTCACCTTGAGTAACACCTTGTGGATCAAGGGAATTGGAGGGAAGGCGTAGAGGAGGCCTAGGGTCCACGGCCTCGAGAAGGCATCCCCCTGCAGCAAGCCCTGCTGAGGGGGGCAGGCATGGTACAGACTCAGCTTGGAGTTCTCCATGGAGGCAAACAAGTCCACCAACGGTTTGCCCCAACGGGAGAACAGATTGTAAGCTACCTCTGGATGGAGAGACCACTCATGGGATGTCTGGCCTAAGCGGCTGAGAGCATCCGCCAGTTGGTTTGAGACTCCTGCCACATGAATGGCTAGGAGATCCACCTCCAACAGGCTGACGAAGGTCCACATGCGGAGTGCCTCTATGCATAGCAGACAGGAGTACATGCCGCCCTGTTTGTTGAGGTAGTACATGGTCGTGGTATTGTCCATCTGGACTTGAACCACTTGACCTCGGAGCTGAGGAGCAAAAGCTGACAGGGCCAGTCTGACTGCTCTGAGCTCCAACAGGTTGATGTGGCATCAGGACTCCTCAGGGGTCCTGCTGTCCCCCATGTGGGCTCCCCAGCCTATGAGAGAGGCATCGGTCATCAGGACGACCGTCGGCTTGGGGCGGACAAACGGGAATCCTTCCTGCAACCGGTCTGGGACGGTCCACCATTGGAGAGCGTCCCACATCGTCTGGGTTACAGTGATCAGCTGGTCGAAGTGACCGAATTGCTGAGTCCACAGGGTGGCCAGTTCCCACTGGAGGGGGCGCATGTGCCACCTGGCCCAATGGACCATAGAGGTGCACGCCGCCATGTAGCCCAGAAGGCGCAGAAAGTCCCGGGCAGGGCGCAAATGCTCAACCAGAAAAGATCGGGCAAAGGAGGACAGAACCTCCACCCCGTCTGCCGGGAGCTGAGCTCTGGCTTGACGAGAGTCAAGCTCTGCTCCAATGAAGCCCATCATCTGAGAGGGCACGAGTTCCAACTTGGCCTCGTTGATCAGGAGGCCAAGTTAAGAGCAGGTTTGGAGGGCCAAATCCCTGGACCTCTCCATCTCCTGAAGGGAGGAACCTGCCAAGAGACAGTCGTAGAGATAAGGATATATCCGGACTCCTCGACGCCGAAGATGGGATGCCACCACTGCAATGCATTTGGTGAAGACCCGAGGGGCAGATGACAGGCCGAACAGCATGGCTCGGAACTCGTACAGGGTCCCCTCGACCCTGAAGTGGAGGAACCGCTGGTGGGACGGACGGATTGGGACGTGAAAGAATGCGTCCTGTAGATCCAGTGAACAGAAATGAAAATTACGTACCTACCGTAATTCTTGATCTTCTCTTGTATCTTCACCATTCATTACTGACTGGGTGTAAGCGGAAGCGGCGCACCGCCACAGGCTTTTTTTAAGCTAGCTCTACTGGCCGCCCTCGAGACCGCATCGCCATGGCTGCGCGAGGGGCGGCCGTTAGTAATTACCGACGCCCTCCAACTCAGTTCTGTGAGCCGGAGAGGCAAAAACTTAAATTATGGAAAAAGAGAAAGCGAGGCAAGATAGCCAAGGATAGCAAAGTAAGGAAAATGAACTGAAAAGGAATAAGCCGATGGAGAATAGACAGAGGAGAGAGAGTATATTCCTGCCCTAGGGATCGCAGGGCCTCCTTACCGGGGCGACTCTAGGAGGAGTAGATAGAAAGGGAAGGAGAAGGAATGAAGAAGAGAGAAGAAGAAGAAAGATGGGATGTTGAGGAGACCAGAATGCCCAACGAGCATAGTTAGCTGAGAGGCTTAAGGCTCGATTTAATAAGGGAGCAAGAATCCCCACTGGCAGAGCTGAAGAGAAGGTTCACCGAACCCGCTAGACAGACTAAGGAGGGCATAGTCTTTGACCTCAACATGCCATGGTCCTTGATCCTAGCCGCGGGCTCCTGGCCGGAGAGCAGGCCTTTCGTCTGGAGGACACCCGGCTAGGAAAAGGATAATTCCCAGGCAGCATGTAAGAGCTGCTCAAGGGTTTAGGAAGAAAATTTTAGCCTTTCCAGGCGGTTTGTAGATAATATAATGGAACTCAACCGACTTGCTATGGCAAGCAAGAGAAACTTGAAGCTGGCAAGAACCGTCATGGTTGGCACTGCTTTTCTCGCAACACTGTCCGCAGAAGGACCCTTGAAAAGGGAAAAATTTCAAGACAGAGCATAACTCGCAGGCTTATGAGAGAAAACATGACCTGAGAAGCCAGGGGTTGCCTTCAAGCAGTCTGAGAGAGTTCCCTCAGTTTTAAAGAGAAGGGAAATAACCGTACCCGTTCCTCCTGCTCTGCAAGAAAAAGACAAAAAAGGGGGTTGATTCTAGGGCTTAGTAATTGATTAGCAGAATATTGCGGGATCAAACTGCACAGACAGAGTCAGGCAAGGTCCTTAGGAGTGCCTCGCCAGAGAATATGGCGGAGGGATAGTCGTGTAGCTTACTCACAACTCAGCACTCCTGCAACAAAAGCCCATGAATCTTAGAGTAAATAATTTTCCTGGATTTTTTTTTTTTGGAAAAACAGGAAAGGACAGAGAGATCCCCCTTTTTTTAGAAATTTTTTTTTTGAGCAAGAGGGAGGAACGAGACGGGAGGGGGAGACGCCACAGAAGGAGGCCACTGAGGGGATGGTGGGAGGAAGTCAGTAATGAATGGTGAAGATACAAGAGAAGATCAAGAATTACAGTAGGTACGTAATTTTCATATCTTCCCTTGTCAATCTTCACCATTCATTACTTCCTGGGTGAGTACCAAGCTCCTCTTCCCCCAGAAGGGGGAAGGGGTAAAGACCCTGAGGGAACAAGACCCCCAGCCTCCTGTTGGTGAGAAACAGAAGGGGAAGACCCTGGCTAATTCACAGAAGCCTAAGTGGGAGAAGAGCTAGGAGGTGCCTCCCGAGGACGGGGAGACGGAGAAAGCCCCTGCAAAAGTCTCCTAGCTCTAGAGGAAAAGAGACGGGTCCCCCGGAAGGCGGAGCGAATCACCCTACGCCGGGCCAGGGGTGACAACCTTGAGAGACGAAGCCATGCCGTCCGCCTAATGCAGATCGCTGTCCCCGCAAGCCTGGAAGCCACCTCATTGGCGTCATAAGATGCCCTTGCCTGGTGTCTTGCCAGCTCCAGGCCTACAGCGGAGAGGGCAACAGCTTGTCTGGTTTGCTCCGTATCAGGCATCGACGCTAGGAGTTGAGAAAGCATCGACCACAGATGCCGGTTGTAGGCAGCGTGGTGAGCCTGATGTGATGCTATACAAGCAGCCGCACGAGAAGAAGAGAACACTCTTCGCCCCCAACGGTCGAACTGAAGAGAGTCCGGATCCGGTGGGCGGTCGTGCGCCAGGCAGCGGGCGCCGAAGGAGTGTCAAGGTAGACCAAACCAGAAGGGGGTTGGGAAGGGTACCTAGAGACCTGAGGAGGCACAATACTCACGCTGACAGTCAGCGGGGCTGGAGAAGAAGCGGCTGGTGACTGCCAGGACCGGATAGCGCTCCTGGAAGGGATAGGCCAGGAAGGTACCACCAAATGTTGGGCACTGAATTCCCCAAGGAATTCACGCCTCCTGCTCAGTATTGTCTCTTCAATATAGAGATCCGAAGGCTCTCACCATCCTCAAACAAATCGCTGATATTCCGTGAAATCAGCATCGAGGTGAGATGAGTAGGGGTTCCTCCCTCAGAGGAGGGAGACGAGATGATGGGGAACTGGAATGCCCAGAAGACTCCCATGCTATGTGGGGAGAGTCGAAGACCCGCTCATGCATATATCTAACATATGAGGGAAGGTCCGAGAACCTGAACTGCTCCCAGGATAACGGACCAGTAGGACCTGACATGGCCCGGGAGCGGAGGTGGAGGAGGCAGAGATGGGAGAGGGGCACCCACGAGGAGGTAACAGATCTCTGCCAGGCTCTGGAACTGGGAACGGAGCCCGAGCTGGCGGGTCCCGACAGCAAACCAGGCCGCAAGACGGAACCCTGGGGAAGCGGAGCCTGAAGAGCCCAGGGGAGAACCTCCCCAGCGACGTGTCGGGACTGCATGGATCCAGAAGGGCAGCGCAACAACGCCGAGGGCACCCTAGAGCCCGGAGGGAAGGGCGGGTTCGCACTCGCCCTGGCCACCCCCTGAGGTGGCTGGTAGCAGACCGAGGGCCTGTTCTCCTGCCCTCAACCCTTGGACCCGAGGGAGCCCTCCTCGACTGCAGCGTTCCCACCTCCAGAGGGAGCAACAGTACCCCCGGAGGGTAGCTGTCACCGCCCCCAGGGGAGCCTCCCCAGTCACTCCCACGCCTCCACCTGGGACCACACGGCCACCCCAGCCGGGAGCCCCAGAGGGACCTGAAGGGGGACAGGGAGAGGCCCGCGCGGCCGCCTGGCACTCGGTGCCAGGGACCCGATCAAGAGTGGGGTGCCAGGATGGGTCCACGCCTGAAGTCATCGGCCTCCGAGGAGGACTAGATCAGCAGGACCTCAATGCTGGCTACCCCGGGGGTCCCAGAGGCAACGGGGCCGCGAACGGCACCGGTACCAGAGGCGGCGCCGCCCGCCCCCCGAACGCTGGCAACAGCCAGACCCGATCCCAGATCCTCCACGGCGCCAGCGGGGCCAACGGCACCGCTCCCGGCGTCGGAAACCGAGCCGGCGCCGCGAGGAGGCGAAATCAGGCCAACAGCGCCGGGGTCCAAAGCGGCGCCGCCAACGGCACCGTCTGATCACCGGCGCCGCAAACGGCACTGGATTCGAAACGGGCTCGAACGGCACCGCCACCACCGGCACCAACGCGCCGATCCGGGCGGCGCCGAGGGTCCGGTGCCTGGCCCAGAAACAGAAGGCCTCGACACTGGGGGAGCCTGCACCTCCGAGGAGGTGACAGCTGAGGCGGTGTCGGCGCTGCTGCCCCGGAAGGGACCATGACGCTCCCCCGACACCGCAGAAGGGACTTCCTCTTCGGCAAGAAGAGATGAGGAGGCCCCCTCCTCCTCGGACCATATAGGCCCGGGAGGGGACCCGGGGGACGGGCCTAGAGACCTTACCTGGGAGTCCCGCGAACGACGCCGCCCTCCGAAAGTTGGCGGGGCCTTGCCGAGCTTGAACGCGCGGACTTCGAGGATGCGACGGTCCATGGAAAAGCAGGCATCGCACGAATCCATATCATGGTTGGGTCCCAGGCAACGAAGACACACGTCATGCCGGTCCGAGATGGAGAAATGCCGGCCACAGGAGCACCGACGCATAGGGGCCCGGCCCGTCTTCGAAAAACGCTTCGCTCCAGAACCGGACATAACGCGAACTATTGAGGAAAACACAGTAGGAACCACACCCGACGCTGCATAAATAGAAAAGGAACAGTCTTACCGTATGGCGCCAAGTGCGACATAAAATGGAGGAGTCGCCAAAACTACGGAGTTGAAAATGCTCCAGCGAAAGCAGGTGCTGCCTCGACGGGCGGGAGAAACAGAACTGAGTTGAGGAGCAGTCGGTAGTTACTAACGGCCGCCGCACATGACGCCGGGTCTCGAGGGCGGCGCTATTAGAGCTAGCTTTTTAAAAAAAGCCTGTGGCGGGTGCACGCCCGCTTACACCCAGGAAGTAATGAATGGTGAAGATTGACAAGGAAGATCCACATATTGCTTCCAGGGATGGTATGATCTGGTTCAGAGTTACCATCCGGAAGGTGTGAGACCTGAGATATTGATTCAGGTCGTGGAGATCTAGGATGGGGCGCCAACTCCCCGTCTGCTTGGGCACCAGGAAGTACCTGGACACGAAGCCTGGGTCTGTAGGAGGATCCAGCACTGGAGCTACTGCCTCCTTGCGGAGGAGCTGAGCAATGTTGTCCCGAAGGGCAGACTGAGTGCAAGCTGAGATCCTTTCCTCCCGAGGGGAGCAAGCTCGGCTGGGAGGATACTGCTCGAATTCCAGTGGCAGTCCCTGACCAACCACTTCCAGAACCCACCTGTCCGAAGTGATACTGGACCAGGCGGAAAGAAAGTGATGGAGCTGGCCCCCCACAGGAGGACCCAGAGCTGGAGTGAAGGGGGGGCAGGGGTGGCAACCCCCGACCCGTCACTAAGCAGGCTTAGAGGAGGAGGAGGCTCCTGGACCAGCACCTCGACCTCCTTTACGGGGCTATCGGGAACCCTGCTTGGGCCTGGGGCGCCAAGCTTGAGCCTGCTGCTGCTGGCTTCCTTGAAAGGAGGGCTGCCTAACCGCAGGGGAAGAGTGCCAAAAAGGCTTCTTTTTGCGCTTCTGCTGGTTCTTGCCTGAAGAACCTTTCGCAAAGGTAGCATCCAAGGTGGCATTGGACTGCTCTATGCGTTGGAGGTGACCAGCCACTCCCGAACCAAAGAGGTCGGTGCCAAGGAAGGGCACGTCAGCTAACTTGTGCTGAGTATCCGCCGGAAAGGAGGATAACCTCGGCCAGGCCCTGCTGCGAGTGGCCACTGCGGCTGCTAAGGATTGGGCAGAGGAATCTCCAATGTCCAGGGCCGTCTGGAGCTGCTGTTTTGCAACAGCATGGCCGTGGTCACTGACTTGCTTCATCGTGGTTTGCATGTCAGCTGGGAGATGAGGGAGGACTTCATCTAAAGACCCTAAGAGGGCATGAGAGAAGTGTGCCATGATCACAGCCGAGCTGGCCCGACGAAGGCCTAAGGATGAGGCCGCACAGACCTTCCGGGCAGAATGATCCATGTTCTTGGACTCCCCTTGTCCAGAGCACGGTCGGTGTCGGCTGAGCTACCAGTACGTCTGAACGCAGAAGCAGTCACAAGGCTTTCGGCCGAGGGATGCTCTGTGAACCCCGCTAGGGACCCCATGGGCACCATATACTTGTGGGCCATGTGGGCAGATGGAGCTGGACTGGAGGCAGGACGCTGCCATAGCTCAAGGGCCGGGCCAACAATGGCTTCAGCCACTAGAAAGGCCTCCGTCGGGGTATCCCCGCGTTTGAGGATATCCATAAGGGGGTATTCAGTCTTCTTTTGGATAGGCTCCAAGAGCATTCCAGTAGATTCGGAAATCAGGCAGAGGATGCCCTGAAAAGAGGAAGGACCTTCTTCCAAACCTGCTACTGATGACTCGTCATCCCCTGGATGCGAGTGCAACCCAATGGCATCCAAGTCCGAAGAGTCGGGATATAATGGTCTCCTGCCTATGTCTCCCTCGATGCGCCGAGGGCGATCGGGGACAACAGTGATGGACAGACGACGGGGCAGTCTGGTGTCTGTCCGGTCCTCTTTCGAGGGAGCCCCTCCCTGAGGCTGCTTAGGCGGTGGCTCCACCAAAATTGGTGGGGAGACCGAAATAGGCCAAGCCGGAATACGTGCCGGCCCCATGGGGGGCGGGGGCCGCCGAAGCCTTAGGTTCCAGAGGGGGTGGCGCTGGCCTGGGAGGCGGGGGCCCAGTAATGGTCAGTGCTGCCGGCAGAGATGGCTTTTGACTGGTCAGAATCAGCTGTTGCCACGAGATTCTCATAACGTCTATGGAGTTTCCGTCGAAGTCTCTCCTCGTCCAAGGAGGATGAGGATCGATGGCGACGCCTCTTTCTAGAGTGCTTGCGACCTTTCTTCGGTTTTTCGACCGAAGGGGTCCTGGTCCTCAATCAAGACCGACGGGGTCGGCTTGTTCGATCGGGAGACGCCGGAGTTGGAGAGAACTGAGGTTCCAGCACCTTTCCCTCAATCGGGACACCGGAGGGCAGGGTCTCCTCGTCAGGAAAGGAAAGGACAGGCGTCCTTTCTGAGGAGTTGTCGACCGGAGCCGGCGACAACGGTTCAATTGGGTAGAGAGTAATCTCGTCCGGTTCAGCCATTTCCTCGGTCTCTGTGCCTTGGCTGGACGGAAGGTCCGAAAAGCCAGCGTTCAAGGAAGCGATCTCGACTGAAGTCGAGACCGCATGTTCCTGGGACTCGGACCTCTCTCTGTCCCAGGAATGTCTCCTTCTGGAGGAAGAAGACTTGGGTTCCTTGTCCCTCTTCCGAGGGTGGGAGGAGTGCAAGCCCGAGGGTGTCTCACCCCTGGTGGGGAGAGCCTGGCACAACTCCCAAAAGGAACCAATAAAATATAGCCAAGGTTGAGAGGTATGAAAAAGCTTCGACTGGCCGAAGCTTGGGCAGCTTCCTCTTCGACAGCCGCCATCTGATCCAGCTGTGCCCAGGAACCCGTGGAAAGGGAAACCACCCACCTTGCCTCCTTTCGATTTCACTGGTGGATTGCGAAGCTCCGGTCTCCCCAATTTTAGGCACGTCTTGCAGTCGTCCAGGACATTGGGATGGAAGGCCAGATAGATGGTGCAAGAGGTGGTGTCATGTACGACACCAAAGCAATAGATACACGAGAGGTGGTGATCGATGCGCGAAGTTTTTTGGCCACAGGGACAATGGCGAAATCCGGGGGACGATTTGTCCTCCATGTCCAATGCGCTAGGATCGGAGTCATAAACTCTAATGAGTTTTAAAGAAATTGACGGTGAAAACCGACATTGAGAATCCAAGGCCTGTGAACTGCTAAGGTAGCATGAGGGAACCTGAATCTTCCAGCGGAAAGGAAGATCTGGCATCATGGGGCGCAGCCAAGGTATTTACCACCTGGGTGGGTGGGAGGAGCCAGCTTGAAGACTTTCCGGCGAGATTTAAAGGGGAACGGGACATGCCAGAGAGTGTGGATGAACAACATATCCATGCTCCTAGAACACAGGTTTCGTAGGGAGGTGGGTAGTCAGCTCCAGGGTTGGGTGGTCAGTGCTCCCCAACAGAACACAGATTTTGGTAGGGAGGTGGGTAGTTAGCACTAGTGGGGGGTCACTGTTCCACTGCACAACACAGCTTTAGTAGGGAGGTGGGCAGTCGATACCAGTGGGGGTCAGTGTTCCCCAGCAGGAAAAAAGGTTTGGTAGGGAGGTGGATAGTCAGCATTCCCCTGCATGAATACAGGTTTGTTAGGGAGGTGGGTAGTCGTCTGTTACCTGGCAGGAGCACAGGTTTAGTAGGGAGGTGGGTCCATTGGCTGTTCCCTGGCAGGAACACAGGTTGGGTAGGGAGGTGGGTAGTTGGCTGTTCCCTAACAGGAACACAGGTCTGGTAGTGAGATGGGTAGTCGGCTGTTCCCTGGCAGGAACACAGGTTTGGGTGGGGAGGTGGGTAGTCTACTGTTCCCTGGCAGGAACACAGGTTTGGTAGTGATGTGGGCATTCTGCAGAGAGGTGGTCAGTGTTCTCCCTCTGTCTGGAACACAGATTTGGTAGGGAGATTAGTAGTCTGCACCAGTGAGGATCAGTGTTCCATAGCTGGTAGTCAGCTGTTCCCTGGCAGGAGCAGACGGAGCCTGCTTGCTGTGTTGTACACAGCAGTTGGCTTATCCTACAGAAATATTCGGAGTCCGAGGACAATCGGCAACCAGTACAGCATTCCACTAGTAGTGCCTAGCCTTACTGCCTTTGAAACCAGCCGAGGAGCCACCGCCGACTGCAAAGCACAGAGTAAGGTATGTGATGTTGAAGTTACAAAAATGTATTCCCTTTTCTTTGAGACAGCTAGCTGTTTTTATTTTGGTTCAGAGAGACACAGAGTAGACTCAGCTGAGTTCCCTAACTCTTCCCTGCTAATTTTTATTATGTTTGCTTGGACGCACGTGCAAGAAACATAGTGCCACCATACGAGTTTTCATAGGTGTGCCACCCCCGTTTCCAATGCCCTGCTCCTTTTTGCAGGTGCAGCCGCACCACACCAATGAATGTCCGAGCTGTCTATGACAGCCGTTCAGATACAGTGCCGTACAGTTCTGAGAAAACACCGCTACAATCAGCGGTGGTAACGTAGGCAATTTGCATACTGCAGTCGGCAGTATGCAAATTGCCTACATGTCAGCACTGCATCTGAACTGTCATAGTTCGCTTCTGATCCCCGCCAGATCCAGTTCTCCCCCCCACGAACATTTAGGTAGCACGCTGGGAGCCCCACCCCAGCGGCTTATTCCGCCTCCTCCACCCTCAAGACACTATATGACCGATGGGGTGCCCAACTCGGGCGCTCCACTGCCCCTCCAACAAACTTCCAGATGCCACGCTAGAGCCCACCCCAGCATGGCAAAAGTCTCACGTTGTCTTTATATAAAAAAAAACTAGAACAAAAGAAAACGGTCCCTCGTTGACTCTTTTGCCTCCTCCCCAAACCCATGCCCACCCTCTGCGTACCCCACCTCCCCACCCCATACTTGCCTACGGAGGCCGGCGCGATGATCTTCAGTGGACCAGGAACACGTCTGCACTCTTCAAAGCAAACCACGAACTGAAGAAATGCCGGTAAGCTATATAATGACATAATACCCCCCCCCAACTTTGTTGCATATCTCGCCCATTTGGGGAAATTTTTTCACCAAATTTTCAACACGGGGTTCTTGGGACCCCACCTCATGAACTCAGCCACTGTCATTTTGTTATTCAGTCCCGAAAGGTGATTTCACAGTGACTGTGCGGAACCACCTTTTGGGTCAGAGTAACGAAACAACAGTATCACAGTTCATGAGGTAGGCCCCCCAAATCCCTATGTTGAAAATTTGGTGAAAAGATTCCCAAAAATGACTGTTTTACGAGTGTGCGTTGTGCAGTTCCTACGCTCGCTCATAACTTCGAGAATTTTTACTATTTTCACTCCAGATTTTCAACATTACCATTTTACCACACCTCCTTATGAGCAGTACAGCCGTCATTTTTCACATCTTGCCCAAAATGTGTTTTCGCGCATGTAACGCACAATGGCACGGTTGGTGTGCGAAATCAATGTGTGGGACAGATTAAGAAAATCACAGTGACACTGTTCATAAGCAGAGGTCTTAAAATGGCTATGTTGAAAATCTGGTGACAAAAGTCCATAAAATGACTGTGTTACGAGCGTGCATTGCGCAGTTTCCATGCACCCTCGTAAGTTCACAAATTTGTCATATTTCAGTCCAGATTTTCAACACTGGCATTTTTCTACACCTCCTTATGAACAGTACAGCTGTCATTTTTCACACCCTGGCCGAAATGCGTTTTCGCACCTCGGGGGCAGAAATGCGTGGTCGCTGTGGGAAATCAGTGTTCCGGGCAGATTAAGAAAATCACAGTGACACTGTTCATGAGCGGAGGTCCCACAATGCCTGTGTTGACAATCTGCTATAAAAAATCCCCAAACTAATTACATTACGGGTGTGCGTTGCACAAGTTTCTATGCACACTCGTGACTTCACCATTTTTTTTTTTATTTTCACTCCAGATTTTCAACATTGACATTTTTTACACCTCCCCATGAACAGTACAGCTGTCATTTTTTACATCCTGTTCGATATGTGTTTTCGCACCTGTGGTGCCAAATGGCGTAATCGCTGTGCAAAGTCAGCTTTCGGCTAACAAACTGATATTGCCACTGTTTATGAGGTGGGGTCACAAAAAACCCATGTTGAAAATTGGAGTGAAAATACCAACGAACGCCTGGGGTATTAGAGTTTCCAACCATAACACCCCACCCTGTACAGACTGACAGGCATCAGAGGTGTGACTTGCGATTGTCGCCTGTAATGGTCATGCTATTCCACCCTGACCCACACCCTGCAGCCAGTGACAGGCATCGAGGTGTGCCTTGGACTCTTTGGACCCAAAGTTCACCCCATTCTCCTATGCTGCACCCATCTCACCATATTTCCAGATGGAATGGGGTGAGCATAAGGGCCAAAGACCCAAGGAACACCGTGACACTCGGTGGTGTCTGCAGGGTAGGGTGTGGTGAAATGGCATGGGCGTTATGGCCGACAACCCAAAGGCACACCCCAATGCCTGTCAGTCTCTGCAGGGTGGTAGTGGGGTTGGCTTCAGTTCAATACTTCACTGCCATTCCTATTATGCATCTTTCTAACACCTACACTACCAATGTCAATGCCAGCAAGCAAACATTCGGCATTGACAAATGCTCATTTCCACTCCACTGCTCGTCCCTTCCCCTGCCAGCCTTAGCTGTGCAGCAGCATGTTTGAATTATTTTGTTTTACAGTCCTGACTCCCCTCCCACCCAAAAAAAGCCACTGACCCTCATTAGTCTCACTCATGTGTTGAGTCAACAGTTTCAATGCATTTGAAAGGGTTGGTGAGTGACAGAGGACGGAAGTTGCACACTGACTGTTTCATATTACAACAACCGGGTGGATTTTCTAGCTGCAGAAGCAGAACCGTTGTGAAGTTTCTTTGTATGCCCCCCCCCCCCCAAAAAAAGTTCTTTGGGTGGGTGAACACTTGCAGGACCACCACACTCTGCTCGATTGTAGTGTTCCCCAGACCCATTTATCAGACTGGCCTGGCCAGCGTATCAGACCACCTTGCGTTGGTGGATCCAGCCACTGACATCAGGCACTGGGTGAGTTGGTGCCATTAAATATATACAGGTTACTCACCTGTAACAGGAGTTCTAGGAATGGTATATGTTGTTCATCCACACTCATTGGCAGTATCCTTGCCGCTTTAAATCTTGCCGGAAGGTCTTCAAGCTTGCTCCTCCCACCCACCCGGGTGGTATAACTCTCGGCTCCGCCCCATGACGCCAGATCTGGCCCGCTGGAAGCTCAGGTTGTGCGCCGGCCGAGGTTCGGTGGTCGTGTGATGAACAACATATACCATTCCTAGAACTCCTGTTACAGGTGAGTAACCTGTATTTCTAGGGACATGGATATGTTGTTCATCCACACTCATTGGCAGACTCTAGCAGTTCTCCGGGAGGAGGAGGCAAGACGACACCCCAATACTTACTTGGGAAAGAGAGACTGGAGAACCGAGGCCCCAAAACCAGCATCCCGGCGTGACTCAAGGTCGATGTGGTAATGGGTAATGAAGGTGTTTGCTGACTTCCAGGTAGCAGCCCTGCAGATTTCCTGGATAGGGACGTCCCTGGAAGCAGCCACTGCTAGCAGCAGTATGGCGGGAGAATGAGCTCTTATCCCTCTGGGAGGCTCCATGCCCGCCAACTTATAGCAGAGATCTATGCAGGAGGTTACCCACCTGCTTATCGTCCGCTTGGCTGCAGGTCTGCCAGATGCGGCTTCAGCGTAGGTGACAAACAGCTGGCGAACCTCTCCCCGAATTTCAGCCGTGCGCGCCTTATAATAAGCGAGCGCCCTTCTAGGGTCCAGAGTATGGAGCCTATATTCGGCCTCCGAGGTGTGATTGGGGTAGAACACCGGCAGAGTCAACACCTGGTTAAGGTGAAACTCCGACACCACCTTCGGAAGGAATTTCGGTTGGGGGCGCAGGACAACCTTGTCCCTGTGGAAGACCAGGTAAGGAGACTCGATGGAAAGCGCCTGGAGCTCTCCCATCCTTCTGGCTGACGTGATAGCCACCAAGAAGGCGGTCTTCCACGACAGGTGAGAGAGAGCACCTGTGCATAGGTTCGAATGGCTTGCCCATGAGCTTTGCCAGTACCAGCAGTAGATCCCACGGAGGTGGGGGTTCCCGCACTGGAGGGGAAATGTGATCAAGGCCTTTGAAAAAGCGCCAGACCACCTTCTCCTGCGCCACCGACTGCTTCCCGGCCCGCGCCCGCAAGCAGAGATGGCTGCCAGGTGCACCCTTAGGTCGCCGACCCAAGCCCTTGACTAGAAAGGGACCATAAATAGTCCAAGATGCTTGCCAAGGAACAGGAGGAAGGGTCCAAGCCCTGTTTCTGACACCAAATGGAAAACCTTTTCCATTTGAAGGCATAGCATTTTCTGGTCGACTCTACGGACGCCTCAACTACATTGAGGACCTCGTCCGGAAAGACCCAAGGCCTGGAACTCTAGCCAGCCAGAACCAGGCCGCCAGGTGCAGGATTGAAGGTCCGGATGGAACACCTTCCCTGATTGACTGAGAGCAGGTCCGGCGAGCTGGAAGCCGCCGGAGTCCTGGAGCTGAGACTGAGGAGATCTGGTACCAGAACTGGCGAGGCCAGTCTGGGGCTATCAGAATCACCTGCGCCTTGTCCCTCCTCGCCTTGAGAAGCACCTTGTGGATCAAGGGAAATGGGGAAAGGCGTAAAGAGGCCCGGGGTCCATTGCCTCGAGAAGGCATCCCCTGCAGCGAGCCCTGCTGAGGGGGCGGGCATGGAACAGACTCAGCTTGCGCTCTCCATGGAGGCAAACAGGTCCACCTGAGGTGTGCCCCAAAGGGAGAACAGATGCTGTACTACCTCCGCAGGAGAGACCACTGTGGGATGCAGCCCCTATCCGGCTCAGGCATCGGCCAGGGTGTTGGAGGCTCCTGCCACGTGAATGGCTAGGAGATCCGCCCAGGCTGCGCACGAGTGACCAAATGCGGAGAGCTCTTGCATAGAAGCATGGAGCTCGTCCCGCCCTGGCGGTTTAGATAGTACATGGTCGTGGTATTGTCCGTCTGGACTCGGACCACTTGACCCCGGAGGAACGGAGCAAAGGCGGTGAGAGCTAGGCGGACCGCTCGGAGCTCCAGCAGGTTGATGTGGCATCGGGACTCCCGCGGGGACCAGAGGCCATGAGCCCGGTGTTCCCCCAGATGGGCACCCCAACCCATCAGAGAGGCATCGGTCGACAGAGAGACCGTCGGCTCGGGGCGGACGAACGGGATGCCCTCCTGCAAATGATCTGGAACGGTCCACCACTGGAGAGCGTTCCACATCCCCTGTGTCACCGACACAAGCTGGTCCAAGGGATCGCAGCGTTGTGACCACTGGCTGGCCAGTCCCCACTGAAGGGGACGCATGTTCCAGCGGGCCCAACGGACCACGCTGGTACAGGCCGCCATGAGACCCAGGAGGCGAGGAAGTCCCGGCAGGGCGAATTGCCCAACCAGAAATGATCGGCAAAGGAGGAAAGAACCTCGCCCTGTCCGCCGGAGCCGCGCTGGCTCAAGAGAGTCGAGCTGCGCTCGATGAATAGAATCACCTGCTTGCTCGAGTCTCGACTTGGCCTCGTTGATAAGGAGGCCCAGTTGAGAGCAGACCTGGAGGGCCAGATCTCTGGACCACTCCGCCTCCTTCCTGGAGGGAGCTGCTATCAGCCAGTCGTCCAGGTAAGGGTACACCCGACCCTCGGCGCCGCAGGAATGCTGTCACCACTGCCATGCATTTGGTGAAGACCCTGGAGCTGGAGACAAGCCAAGGGCATGGCTTGAATCAAGAGAGATCCTTCCGCCGGAAGCGAAGGAATCTCTGGTGAGACGGACGGATAGGGACGTGAAAAACGCGTCCTGCAAGTCCAGAGAGCAGAACCACACCGCTGTTCCAAGGATGGTATTATCTGAGCCAGAGTGACCATCCTGAAGGTTCGAGACCTTAGGAACTTGTTTAGGTCGTGTAGGTCGAGAATGGGGCGCCAGCCCCCCGTCCGTTTCGGAACCAGGAAGTACCTGGACACAAACCCTGGGTCTGAAGGAGGGTCCGCCACCTCTCTTACCACCTCCTTCTGGAGGAGGAGATGGTGTCGGCTCGACGAGCCGCCAGTGAGGCTGGGGATCCCGGAGCCCCCCGAGGGGCGACGGCTCTGAAGGGTGGTGCCTGCTCGAATTCCAGAGGCAGGCCTCTTCCCACCACCTCCAAGACCCACCTGTCCGTGGTAACAGCGGACCAGGTGGAACGGAAGTGCCGGAGCCGTCCCCCCACGGGGAGACCCAGGGGTAAGGTGACGGGATGGGGCGACACCCCTCAGCCCGTCACTGGGCAGGCTTGGAGGAGGGACCGCCGAGGGACCTCCTGGGCCCTTTCCTCCTGCCTCCTGTTAGAGGAAGCCATGCTTGGGTTTGGGATGCCAAGGCCGAGCCTGCTGGCCCTGACGTTGCTGGGCCGGGCGCCACGGGGCCACAGAAGGACGAAAGGGCTTAGGCTGTGGTTTGGCGGCCTTGTCCTTCTGAGCGGAAGAGACCGAGTCCAAGGTGGCATTGGACTCTCGATCCTCTGCAGGTGACCTTCCACCCCAGGGTCAAGAGGTCAGTCCCCAAAAGGGAACATCCGCCAACTTGTGCTGGGTATCCGGGTAAAGGTGGATATCTCAGCCAAGCCCGCCGACGATAGCCACTGCGGCCGCCACCGATCTGGCACATGAGTCCCTACATCCAAAGCAGTCTGGAGCTGCTGTTTGGCCACTGCTCCTGCTCCTGGTCCCGCACCTGCTTAACCGTAGTCTGCAGATCGGCGGGAAGATGAGGGATGACCTCATCCAGGGAGCCCAACAGGGCATGAGAAAATGTGCCATGAGGACGGCCGAACTGGCCTGACGAAGGCCGAGAGAGACGAGCGAGACTTTTCGCCCGACATAGTCCAATTTCTTGGACCTTTGTCAGGAGGTTTGTCCACATCCCTGGCGCTGCCGGGCGCCGAAAACGCTGTCGGTAACCAACCCCTCAGCAGAGGGGTGTTCCAAAACCGGACAAGGAACCGTAGGGGACCGAGATACTTCCTGGCCATCCTGGCCAAGGCGCAGGGCAGGAAGCAGGGCGCTGCCAAAGTTCCAGTGCTGGACCCACTATGGCCTCGCCACCGGAAAGGCCTCCGCCGGAGAACTCGGTCCAGAATCTCCGTGAGGGGATACCTGGCCCGCTTGGAACGGGTTCGAGCTCCATCCCGTAGACTCCGAGATGAGCCGAAGCAGTCCTAGGAAGGACGACGGGCTATCGCCCATTGGCTGACCTCCTGAAGACTCCAAGTCCAGTCGCTGGAGAAGAAGGAGGAATCATCTTCGGACTCGAAGAGTCCTCAAGAGCTGCTCTGGCCTGAGCCACCTTCACCTGCCGAGGTCGGTCGGGAGTGAGGGTAACTGACAGCCGATGGGGTAAACCATAGCCGACCGAGAATCCTTGGTCGGAGCCCCAATTGGTGGCTGTGGAGGCGGAGGTTCCACCGGAATCGGTGGAGCAGCTGGTTTTGGCCGAACAACCGCCTGTATAGGCCTCGGCAAGTCGAGGGGTTGTGTCGGCCGCCCGTGACAGCTACTTAATGGCCGGGAAGGCGCCGGAGTCGGCTTATTCTCGCCAGGAGGAGCTGTTGCAACATAAGGTCTCGCACTCGCCGACGAATTTACGCCAAGCCTCCTCATCCGAGGAGGAGGACGAGGACGAGCGGCGACGCCGCTATCAAGGAAGCCGAGACCGAGACCGCTTATGACGGTGGGAACGGGTTGACCGCTGAAGAGGTCCGAGACCGAGACCGAGAGTCCCGGAATTTCCGGGTCGGTGCAGGGAGGTGTCGGCCGAACCGACACTCCTTCGCTCGGAAGGTCCATCCGAGGGCTCCGGAACCGAGGCACAGGCGAGCCCACGGGATCTCAACTCCTCCCGGGAACCGGGAGAGGGGAATTGGCGCTAAAGGCGACAGCCTGTCTCAATGGGTCGAGAAAATCTCGACTTCATCAGTGGGAGTCTCGGTCAACTGACCTGACGGGGACACCGTGAGGCCAGTGGTCGGGCCTGCGGTCGACAAGCCGACGGTCGACGGCCCGGGAGAGGGACCTTCCCGCCTCCCAAGAGCGCCGACGGAGGGATTCACCCTTGTCCTCTTTTTGGACCGAGAAAAGGTCCAGCAGACGCAGGCCCTTCCTTTAGTGGAGAGGGACAGACAAAGCTCCTTAAAGGAAGCCGTAGGAAGAACCCAGAGAGCTGGATAAATGCCGCGCCGAGGAAGATACGCCCGCGCCGCCTCCTCTTCGAGGGCGACCATCCGCCGAGCTGATCCGCCGAGCCCGCCGCTGGACACCGCCAACCGGCCTCCTTGACTTCACCGAGGGAACGCTCCTCGGGACGGCCCAGTTGCAATCGGGCAGCACGGTCTTCGAGGACGTAGGCTGAGAAAGATGAGCACAGGTCGCAAGCCTGCGGGTCGTGCTCAAGGCCTAAGCAGTAGACACACGTGGAGTGTGGATCCGTCCGAGACATCTTCTGCCCGCATGGGCATCTCCGAAATCCGGGAGTCGATTTATCCATCGCAGCCGCGAGGGATCGAAGACTGAAGTCCTTTTGCAAAATATTATTTTTAAATCCGCAAACGGAGAAATAGGAACCAGTCACAAACGCAGAGCGTTAAGGAGGGAACCTGAGCTTCCAAGCGGTAAGGAAGATCTGGCGTCATGGGGCGGAGCCGAGAGTTATACCACCCGGGTGGGTGGGAGGAGCAAGCTTGAAGACCTTCCGGCAAGATTTAAAGCGGCAAGGATACTGCCAATGAGTGTGGATGAACAACATATCCATGTCCCTAGAAATATATATTTTTTTTAAAGTGTTCTGTATCTGCAGTGCCTCTGCTCCCCCCACCTGAAAGCCCTCCTTTTGCTATGGAATGCATTTAATTTCCCTGCGAGTTATACAAAGGCAAGGCATCATAAGAGGAGTGTTGTGTTTTAACTCTACTTTTATTTTATTGAACATCCCACAGTCTCCATTAGGAATAGGAACAGGTAACTTTTTTTTACTTTTGGGAATGCATGAATAGATGAACAGTAATGGTTATCCTGACAGATTAACTGAAGCAATAGAACTTTATAAGTACACTATAAAAATAAGCATGTATAACACTGTAACATAAGGTACAATATTTACGCTAAAAGTAGTCCATACCTAGATGCTGCAACATAGTTCTTCAGTTTGGTTTATACTAGAGTGGTAAGGCATAAGTGAAGGATCATCTGCTCTGCCCCCCCCCCCAAACTACCTGAAAGTCTCCTTTTTGACTTCTCCGTGGACTGCATTTCATTCCCACTACCTGAAATCCCTCCTTTCCAACTTCTCTACTAAGTCTTGTAACTGCCTTGCACTTCACGGACCTTGCCTCCTCAACCCCCCCTACAATCTCCTTTTCTGGTATTTTGCACATGGCATGTGTAGTTCTAAAAATGTATCCGTTGTGTACCGTATGTATGTCTAATGTTTGTGTATTGACTCCTCTTCTCAACTATCTCTTTATTAGTTAGAGCATGTACAGAGTTATACACATATAAGCTGACAATTTGTGATCCAAACTGATAACGTTATCAGGGATGTTCAGAAAACATGTCTTTGGTATCTGGCAATATTTCTAGTATTTTAGTATTCCCTGGTTTTTGAATCAGTACTTTGCTTATCAAAAATTCATATACATTCATAACAAGGCTTCCTGTTACTGTCCAGTGGGTTCTGCTTTGCCAGTCCACTGTCATTTCAGGGTGTATAGATTCTTGGTTGTGTGAGCATCCCTGATGAAAACAATATGATGTTCACATTTTGCTACTTACTCTGTACATGTCCTGTAAATGTAATGTTTTGACATACACTGGTGACTGGGTATTTACTTCACTTGGTGTTCTCCTCTCCGAGCCACTGCTGTTATATAACAGATCAGAGAACTGCATGGATCAATGATACTGAGCTGAATGACTTATTTCCTGGCATGTCCTGATGGAAACAATGGTACAGTAAAAATCTGCAAAAACTGATGTTGTGCAAAGCATTGAGTTGTCCTAATGTCTTCTTTCCTTTGTCCGCTATTAGGAGTTCTATATTAGCTAGCTACTTTACAGTAGCTATATGACCAGGGAGGATCTCGAGCTACTGCCTTGCAAACACTTGACAGCTTCTAAGTGTGTTTCTGTACAAAAACAGCTGGGGTCTTTACTAATTACAGCACTGCTGATCTGTGATAATGTGTGAGCTTTCTGTGGCTGTGGTAATGTGATGGAAAAATTAAAAGGTTTAAAAGCAAAACATACTCCTGCTGGCTAGACCACACACGCGCGCGCACACACACACACACACACCAGCACGCGCTCCTACGCTTTTTAAAGGATGGCTGTCCAAAAGTGCAGGCAATGCGCCGTTTAATGCAGTTTGTGTTGTTCTGCATAGTCGCTAAGTCGAATTTTAAATTGTACTGACCTTTTCCTGCTTTTTGTAGTGTAATGTTCGATATGCCCCGAAGTGCTGCTGTGATGTTTCTTCGCCATTTTCCACCCTCAGCCGCACCGGAAGACACAGTTTTGCTTGCTCCTATGTAATGAGCGTGCACCCATTTTGCGCACTGAGGTGCGCGCTTGCACAACGCTCCTGTCACACCTTTGTATCTCCCGCTCATACAGTCTCGCGTTTCCAGTCGCCTGCCTGTTGATTTTTTACTGACCACAGTACTTGCACTTAATAGGTGCTTCACTGAATATCTTTTGTCTTCCCTGGTTTTATTTTTTAAATCCCTGGGTAGCGAACACAAGTGCTGGCAATAATTTAACTTGTTCTGTTTTTGACCCAATAGTAAGCGTGCCTACCTGTATGGCAATTGGCAGTTCAAATACTTCGGGGAAAACAAAATTACTGCATAAAGTCAGCTACCATCGTTTCCCCAGCATTGATCCCTTCAGAACTCAGTGGATCACGGCACTGAATCCTCCTGAAATTACTGCTGACACCTTCAAGCCAAAGAAGCACAATGTGGTGTGCTCAGACCATTTTACAGCAGCAGATTACTTCAATACAGGTATATATAGTGAAGTTATGATTGCTCAGTAATGAATGTTACATTAATTTCTGTGAATTTTCCTTGACACTGATTTTCGTATAGATTGCTGGTATTGCTTTAAAGTCGACCTCCCCCCATTTTGTTGCCGATCTGTCCCTAATGAGAAGCTGAGTACTTTCAATGACTTTCTATACACAGAGGCTGTTATGATTCCCATTGTACAGTGGCATTGCATCATCGTATCTGTTCAGTCACTGCGTGCCCTGTGACACTATTTATGCTAGGCAGTAGTAGTGCACACTATTTCACCTGACCTCTTATTTGTGTAATTTTATCCACACATGATTTTCCACTCCCCCCGCAGCCTATAATAGTGGATGTGTGCTGTGAAAACGTACAAATTGTCTGCAATGTGATGTTACCCTTGTGCTGTCATGTCACTCCTTTTGATGGTGTCCTTTTTTGCTGTCATTCAGTAGCAGTACTGTTTTACTTCTATGTTCCCACTGTCCGCACGTACAATGTCTTGTTAAACATCTTTGTGCAGACACAAAGGCAAACAGTTCATATGACCATGGGAGTAACTTCATGCTGTAACTGTGACACAGTTATTTATGATCCCTCATGCATAGGGACGGAGGTTATCAATTACGGGCTTAAAGTATGAACCTGTGTGTCGAGTGACACAACAAAGTCTGACTCAGGGTACCAAGCAGCAGTACTCAATGTCACGTAGTGGATGCTGTACTGGTGGGCATCATCTCCCAGTTCACCCAATAACTACAGACGCCATGATCAATGCTAGCCAGTAACAGGTGGCAGGAGGTGTCACTCTGACCCTGGCCACTAACACCACTATGTGTGACACAGGGAAGACTGTCGTGGGTGTCACTCTGACCTTGGTTAGCAACTTGACACTGTCAGTGTGACCCGGGTACACTTGCAGCAGGCACTGTGAGCCACGGGATCATGTACCATAAGGCAGTCCTAGCCAAAAGTACTCACAAGCAGCATGCTAGCCACTACCAGGTTTCACTCTGACCCTGGGGATCAAGTTCATACTGCCAGTCTGACTCGGGGGATAGTATTCCAGCAGGCATTGTGAGCCATGGTAGCAAATACCACCAGCCAGTATGACCCACAAGCAGAATGACACAGTGGATTCTGTGCCACCCTGCACTACTACCCACTGTGGCCACTAACACCACTATGTGTGACACAGGGAACACTGTCGTGGCTGTCACTCTGACCCTGGCTAGCAACTTGACACTGTCAATGTGACCAGGGTACACTTCCAGCGAGCACTGTGAGCCACGGGATCATGTACCACAAGACAGTCCTAGCCAAAAGCACTCACAACCAGCATGCAAGCCACTACCGGGTTTCACTCTGAACCTGGGGAACAAGTTCATGCTGCCAATCTGACTCAGGGGATAGTATTCCAGCAGACATCTTGAGCCATTGTAGCAAGTACCACCAGCCAGTATGACCCACAAGCAGAATGACACAATAGATTCTGTGCCACCATGCACTACTACCCACTGTGGCCACTAACACCACTATGTGGGACACAGGCAAGAGCCAAGTAGCAGGCTGCTAACAGCCTCCTGTAAACAAGCATCAGGCGTTTGTGTAGACCATTGGTCTACCTACTGCCATCCGCGTTTTGCATCTCGCATGCCTGTAAACCACTCTGCGTCTCTCAGTGCCTATGAGCCTGCTGCCACCATACCCCTGGAAACAAGCATCAGGTATGTCCCATACAGAGCCCCTGCCTCCCAGGCTGCTGCTTCAGCTGACAAATCGCCCACCCCACCCCCCTCAGAATCCTATACATGACCTCAATCTCCTCCCTCCCCTACCCCATCCTGCCCCGTTGGCTCCCAATATTACAGCTGTAGAGCGATGGTTATTCCTATTCCGATTCATTAAGCCAGAGACCCACAATCTGCAGACAACTATCACCCTATCTGTATCCTCCTCCTCCTAAGCACGGTACTTCAAAAAGCCATTCCTTACGAAATGCAAATGTAACCAACCCCTAATCATCACGTCCTCTGGTGGCCATGGCCCACAGTATGGGACACGCTTGAAATATGTTGGAGTTGTGTTTCACCCTCTCTTCCTTTACAGAGCACAAAACTCCCTGGTTCTCACATTTTTCACACAAAATAGGTGCTGCCTACACAAACCAGCAATACCTTACCCTGAGACTCGCCATGCTATCATCCAGGGAAACCTGCTAGCAATGCTGGAGTACTGCGGTCCCATGTACTCCTGTAACTCCTTATTCAGCATGATAAATGTATTAGTACCATACAGCAGTGACTGCCACTTCTCCCTGCTGTCTCCTTTCTCCATGCAGCACTGTGCACTGTAAAATACACATGGGTACTTTCGAAGTGCAACCCTGCTTTGACCGTGCACTGTACAGTTTCAATGATTTTCAATTAGATATCTGACATTAATCCACTGTTGCTCCTGTTTCTGTTACGTACTGAAACTGTGCCACCATGACCATTAGTTTCCTTAGTTATTTCTTGTGCCTCAAGTACTGCCACAATGTTCTGCCAAATGTAACAACTGTGACTGCTCTGTATGTATGACCTGCTTTTATGTTACTGATTTTGATGTTTGTACTCCGAGCCGCCTTACGTGGCATTGGTCGTGCCTGAAAAAGGTCACCATGATCAGTGAAGATACTCAGTCAAGAAATTCATAAATAAATAAAAAAATAACAGAAATAAACACTTTCTGTACACGCCATCAAATACATACGACTACGGACATCAAGCATTCTACCTCTTGCATTGCTGTTTCAACTGAAATGTGAAGTTTTCATTCTTCTGGTTCATAATACAAAGTTAAGTAATTCCACCAAAAAGTTCTGTGATTTTAATTTACCTTGCATGATGACAATGTTCCATTGCATGCATTCAGTGCAAAATGTTTGTCATGATGGCACGCGATACACAGATCACAGAAAGCGGACGTGCAATCACGACACTACAAATACACGTTAAAGGCAAAACTGTGTTATTCAGTGTTGCACGCACTGTCAAGCTGTCATTGCATGTAGGTAATGTGATAACTGTTGCACTTAGGAATGCTTCTTTATACATGTCATACATGTCTGTTGCACGACTCTCTAAGGTTTCTGTTCTGTACTGTACTGTATTCACACGAACAGGTTCCATGAACATAAAAAAACTGAAACCGGAGGCAATACCATCTGTGTTCGACCGACGAACAACCATGAGCTGTGGCCACACCAGTACGAAATGCGGCAGGGTAAGAAAAGTACATGTTCTGTGTTCCATTTACAATGACGTATGAAACACATTCTAACATTCCATAATGAACACACATGTGTATTACTTCAACAGGTGAGACGTACAGACTCAGCAACCCATGACAATACTGACATGGATACATTAGTAATACCTGTTCATGCAGGAAACACTACAAGTATTGAGATGTACACAGTTGAAGAATCAAATGCTGCCATTACGGAAATGTGTCAGTACACATCACTGCAATACAGCACCACCATAAATCGCAGCTGTGAAACATCAACTGTGGGAATTCAATGTCAGCCTACAACATGTGACTTTGCCTGCCAGTGGCCTGAATCTTCTGAAAGTGTATTTAAAGATCATAGGTACTCACGTTCCACTGTCAGTGAGCCAACATTTTCCAAGCCACCAATGTCAACATCGACACCTGTGAAGAAAACCAGTATTACTGAAACTGATGAGACCACAGACATGTCCATAGAAGACTTGGTTTGCTGGCCAAGGCACCTAGCTTCACCTGAGCTCTTTCCTTCTAAGACTGCTTGAAAGGCAGAGTAGAGAAACTTACCAGAGCAAGGGAGAAGGATTAAGACTTAGTTTGGCTAAGCAGATTTACTGTGTGGTGGTGTTTTTATTTTTTACTCACAGGGATTGCTACTGTTTGTTGTTAACATTTCATTGCTTTATTTTTCTCTGATTCAAATTGTTGTTGCTGGTATACCTTCTTCTGCATTATTACAAGGTGTGCCTACAGGTGTGTGCTAACAGATTACTGCTGTAATCTTCTGATTCAAATTGTCTTTTGCAAGGTATATCTTCTGTTACTGCTTTATTTTTCTCTGGAGCAAAGTGTTTCTTACAGGGTATATCTTCTCTGAAATTACTGTATTACAGGTGGAGCTTACATTTTTGTGACTTTTATCATTGGGCTAAGCAAAATTACTGTTTGACACTGTGTTTTATTTTATTCTTGTTTGTTGAAAAGGTTTGTTGTCTCAGAGGTGTTTCAGTCTCCTTCTCACATTGAAGGAGCTAATTGCTTTTCCTCCCACAGCTCTTCCAAAGGATTAGGTGTGTATGTGGGGGGTGGAGCTGGCAAACTGTCAGTAATTTCCAACAGAAAGAAGGGTTAAAAAGTCAGGTTAGTTGATATCTTGGAGGTAGAAGACTTGGTTTGCTGGCTAGCACCTAGCTTCACCTGAGCTCTTTCCTTCTAAGACTGCTTGAAAGGCAGAGTAGAGAAACTTACCAGAGCAAGGGAGAAGGATTAAGACTTAGTTTGGCTAACAGATTTACTGTGTGGTGGTGTTTTTATTTTTACTCACAGGGATTACTACTGTTTGTTGCTAACATTTCATTGCTTTATTTTTTCTCTGATTCAAATTGTTGTTGCTGGTATACCTTCTTCTGCATTATTACAAGGTGTGCCTACAGGTGTGCTAACAGATTACTGCTGTAATCTTCTGATTCAAATTGTCTTTGCAAGGTATATCTTCTGTTACTGCTTTATTTTTCTCTGGAGCAAAGTGTTTCTTACAGGGTATATCTTCTCTGAAATTATTACAGGTGGTGCTTTACAGGTTTTACAGTTTTATCTAACATTAGGATAAGCTTTCAGGTTACTGCATTTGTTGTTGACTGATTGTTTCTGCCTTACCTCCTTGTTCTTTCGTCCGTGGTTCTTCTTTTAGGCAGGGAAAGGCCCAGCCACCCACCCCATCCCCAACCACCCCACGCTCACACTTTTATAGGGTACCACAGTTGTGACATTTCCTGTGGCAGAGCAGGAAGGGCGGATCAGTGGGGCCTCCACAAGGTGATCTCATTTACAGGGCACTAGTAATTTAACTTGTTATAACAAGTTAAACAAAGCACAATTAAACCATTACTTGCATTTTTTTTTTCCTTCTAATTACTCTGACTAGGTTACAAACCCAGCAACTTATTTGGAATGGATTTCATTAACTGCAGGTACTGTGGAACAATTTTCAGAAGGACAGTCTTACAGGATTTAGGACACTGTCCTACATGCTGGGCCTTTGGAGATCTTAGGTCTCAGCTCCGGGCAGCATGGGCAGAGATTGCACGCCCAAATTTCATATTGAAGAGGAAATACATTATAAGAACCACCCGCCATTTCCCCAGCATCCAACAGAAAAACCTCGACTCGCAGAGGGTAGTTGGTCCAGGAGGTTGGCAGGTGGTTAGGAGGAGCAAATCAGGTGCCCCATCACTCTCTGCTCTCCAACACATTACCTCCAAAACCATATAAACACTACAAACAGGTATCTGCCTCTATCTCTGAAATCAAATAAAGAGGCAGAAGACACTGCAGAGCAGGACATCTGGCACAGGAGCTAGCACAACAATACTCACCCAAATCAGGAACCAAAACTAAACAAGCACAAAGGAAACCAAAAACTTGATCATAGGAGACTCCATGATTCGGGAGTTGATACCCATCTCCAGCCAGGGGTGATGGTCAGATGTCTCCCAGGTACATCAGCATGGAGAGACACTGACCGCATTGCTAAAATTGTTCACAAAGCAGGAGAAAACATTGATGTCCTAGTACACATAGGGACTAATGATCTCGCCAGCCGGTCAGTTGTGGAGACCAAGGAACACCTGACTAGGCTGGGTGACAAACTATCATCTATTTCGTCCGGCATCTCCTTCTCTGAGATCCTGCCAGTCTGGGAGAAGGGAGCAGATGGACGGAAGGTCAGAGAAGGGGAGATAGGGGAGCTAAACACGTGGCTCAAGGACTGGTGCCAGAAAAAGGACACAGATTTGTAGGGAACTGGCAACAGTTCTGGGAGCGAAAGTTCTTTAAATTTGATGGACTGCATCTGACTAAGGAGGAGTCAGTGCATTGGGGCAGAAGTTTGACGCCTTTGCAGAATATTTAAACTAGCAATGGGGAGAGGGGTGCAGCACCCCATACGCCGAATGGAAAGAACACCCTCCCCTCAGCTAGTGGTCAAACAGGAATTCAGCGGTTTGCCTGCTCATTTGCATCACCAGGTAAGAAAAAGGTTTGTCTCCCATACGATGCACAGGGGTAATGCCAAACTTCACCCAACAACTAACACACCAAAATCTGGCCAATGGAAAATCATGTACACAAATGCTCACAGCCTGGGAAATAAGATCCCAGACCTGCAGGCAATAATGTCAGAGGCTAAACTGGACATAGTAGCACTAGTGAGACGTGGTTTACCAGTAACCACACTTGGGAGACTTCAGTACCTGGCTATGTATTGTTCAGAAGAGACCGAGGTGCAAAAAGGGGAGGAGTGGCCCTGTATGTTAATGAAAATATCAAAGCTACAGAAATTCAGAATACACATAAGGAGCCAGAAGAACTGTGGGTCACCCTGAAACAGGAAATGGGACAGCCATAAGAACTGGGGTTGTCTACAGGCCCCAGACCAGAGGGAGGACATAGACACATTACTGTTAGAAGATATACAAACATGACAGCTAAAGGGAGGTTCTGATAATGGAGACTTCAACATGCCAGATACAGATTGGTCAATACCAGCAGGAACATCGGCCAGAACTAGACACATAGTGGATTCCTGCAGGAGGGCCTCAAACAACTGGTACAGCAACCCACAAGAGACAGGGCTATCCTAGATCTAGTACTGACTAACAAAGAAGGGATCACAGATCTCCAGGTAGAAGGTCACCTGGGGGCCAGTGACCATCACATGGTATGGTTCAATTTGGCTACTACATCTAAATCATCCCATTCCAAGGCAAAAATATGGGACTTCAGAGGAGCTGACTTTGATAAGATGGCCAACAGAGTTAAGCTAGCCCTGGCAAAAGAAACACAGGTGAGGAGGTACAGGCAAAGTGGGCAAGCATTATGATACAATACTTGAAGCAACATCCCATTGTGTTAGACAGAAAAGGAAGTGCAAAGAAGAAGGAAACCACTTTGGTTCTCAAATACAGTAGCAGAAAAGGTCAGAGCCAAAAGGCTGGCCTTCAGAAATATAAGGGAACACAGCGGGATGAAGATAGGAGGCATACCAAACTGCCCTAAGGGAAGCAGGTAAGGCAGTAAGGCAGGCAAAGTCCCAAACTGAGGAAACACTAGCACGGACAGTAAAGAAGGTGACAAGACTTTCTATAGATACATTAGTGAAAGGAGAAAGTCCAGAGGGGTATTGCTAAGCTTAATGGAGAAAAGGGAGCATGTGAGGAGGAGGACCCTGTAAAGGCATCTATCCTAAATAGATACTTTTGCTCAGTATTTACTGAAGAGAAGGTAGGGCAGGGCCCACAGCTCAGCATCATGGACACAGGGGAGGGAGGTGAGCACTACTCCTTCACAAAAGAAAGGGTCCTACAAGAGCTGCTAAGCTCAGGGTGGATAAGGCAATGGGACCTGATGGCATACATCCCAGGGTACTTAAGGAGCTAAAGGAGGAACTAGCAGAGCCATTAGCAGAATTGTTTAGTGAGTCTCTGAGCACAGGAGAGTCCCAGAAGACTGGAGAAGGGCTCATGTGATCCCACTCCACAAGAGTGGTAGCAGGGAGGAGGCGGGAACTACAGACCGGTCAGTCTTACCTCAGTAGTGGGCAAGATTATGGAGGCACTCCTTAAGGAAAGGATAGTGCAACACCTGGAATCCATAGGGCACAGGATCCAAGACAGCATGGGTTTACAAAGGAAGGTCCTGTCAAACTAATCTCATAGATTTCTTTGACTGGGTAACCAGAGTGGTGGACCAAGGGGAGCAGTTGATGTCGCCTACCTTGACTTCAGCAAAGCTTTTGACACTGTTCCACATAGAAGATTGATAAATAAGCTAGGTAGGCTCGGGTGGGTCAGAAGTTGGTCAACTGGGTGGCAAACTGGTTGACTGGCAGAAAACAGAGAGTGGTGGTAAATGGTATACAGTCAGAAGAGATGCAAGTCACAAGTGGGTACCTCAGGGATCAGTCCTGGGCCAGTCCTATTCAACATCTTCATTAGTGACCTCGCAGATGGACTAGAGGGTAAGGCTTGTCTGTTTGCAGATGACACCAAGATCTGCAACAGAGTAGATGATCCAGATGGGGTGGGCAGAATGAGAAGAGATCTGGATAAACTAGCAGAATGGTCAGAAGAGTGGCAACTGGGATTTAATGCAAAGAAGTGCAAAATCATGCACATAGGGAAGAGAAACCCTGAAGCCACTTATAGGCTGGGAGGGGAGTTGCTAGCAGTCACAAAGGAAGAAAGAGACTTGGGCATCATCATCACTGATGACCTAAAATCATCCAAGCAGACCTCTAAAGCAGTAGGTAAGGCTAGGGGGTGTTAGGGATGTATTAGTAGGGTATCACAAGTCGTAAGAGGGAGGTAATAATCCCTCTGTACAAGACATTGGTTAGGCCCCATCTGGAGTACTGCGCAGTATTGGAGGCCACACCTTCACAAGGACATTAACCAAATTGAGGCAGTCCAGAGAAGGGCAACCAAAATGGTGCAGGGACTGCATCAGAAGACATATGAGGACAGATTAACGGAGCTCAATATGTATACCCTTGAGCAAAGGAGGAGAGAGGTGATATGATCGAGACATTTAAACACCTTAAGGGCATAAACAAGGTGAAAGAGTCTAACATGTTTAAATATAAGAAAAATAGCAGGACAAGAGGACACAGCATGAGATTAGAGGGAGGCCGATTAAGGGGGAATGTGAGGAAATTCTTTTTCACAGAAAGGGTGGTAGATGCATGGAATGGCTTACCACAAGAAGTGGTGGCTATGAATACAGTGCAGGGCTTCAAACAGGCATGGGATAGGCATAAGGGAGCAATACAAATGACTATGAATAGATAGGTCACTGACAGAGCAAAGGCCGATGGCACATTTATAAGGTAGAAAAAGAAATGGGCAGACTGGATGGGCCTTGCGGTCCTTATCTGCCGTCAACTTCTATGTTTCTATGTTTCTGACATCACCACTACAACTGATCATGACATCTCCCTTTTCTTGCCAGACAGTGACATCAACACAGCTGCGACTTCGGAAGATGAAGACTGTCATCATGAACACACATCTGACAGCAGTCTTGCAACACAGCATAAGTTATTAGTGTTCAAGACACAACTGTTTCTGCTGTTTGAAATAATAGTGTGCCACATTTGTAGAATGCCACTGATGATTACTAAATCGTACATCAGAGGCACAATGTTTGTTGCAGAGTTTACGTGTGGTAAGTTACACTCATTCACCTGGAGATCCCACCCACTCATTGACAAAGTGAGTGCAGGAAATCTGCTATTTAATTCTGCTGTTTTGTTCACGGGAAACACTTTTACTCGTATAGCGGAGTTCTTCAAGTGCATGCACGTGCCATTCATGTCAGAGTCTCAATACCACCGCATACAACGTCGGTACCTGTTCCCCATAGTACATTTCTCATTGTTTACACAGAGATCAAGAAACATAGCACTGGTCAGTGGGCGTGCCTTGACAGTCACTGGTGATGGTCGTTGTGACTCCCCAGGTCACAACGCCAAGTACTGTACGTACACTGTGATGGATATGCCCAATAACCACATTCTTCAGTCTGAGCTGATCCAGGTAACTGAGGTGCCAAATTCAAACTGTATGGAAAAGGAGGGGTTTGTAAGAGCAGTCACGAAGATCACTGATGCTGGTGTTAACACTGACACAATTGCGACAGAAAGACATCCACAAATTGCTGCGTTGATGTCGAAAAGTGTTGTTTTCCCTGGCATATCACATCAATACGATGTCTGGCATGTTGCCAAGTCGATTATTAAGAACTTGGTGGCCAAGGGTAAACAGTGTTACTGCCAGGATCTGCTGTCATGGACAAGATCAATAGTAAACCACTTTTGGCGGTGTTCATCGACTTGCAGAGGTAATGCAGCAGTATTGTGTGAAAAATGGGTGCCCGTCCTAGAGCACACCACAAATACACATACTTGGGTGGTCGGATTGGTGTTTCGGGCTTGCGAGCATGGAACCCTGGATGAGGAAACTGAAAAGAAAACATGCTGGCTGCAGAAGGGAACCCCTGCATATGAAGCACTTAAAGGTATCGTGATGGATACCCATTTGCTGAAGGATATTGGGAAGGTCACCGAGTTCTGCCATACTGGGCAGCTAGAAGTATTCCACTCCCTGTTAAACAAGTACTGTTCAAAGTGGCAGCACTTCTCATATGATGGCATGCTGGCCAGAACTCAACTTGCCATGCTAGACTACTCAGCAAACTGTAACAGAGCAGTGGCAAAATGCTCTGTCGGTCCGAATAAAGGAAGTGAGAGGCATGAAGTTGTGTTTTCTAAGGTTACGAAGCAATGGACTACCCATCCTATGTATGAGTGCAAAAAGTATGACTTTCTGGACACCATGCTGAATGACGTCATCAGATTAAAGATTGGGGAACTACATGACATGCCCATTGCAGAGAAACCGTAACTACCAAAGAACATTACTCCAGTGCCATGTCCGCAGAAGGAAGAATTGCTTCAGCGTCATTATTCCCTTTTCAAACCAGCGGTAATAACATTGACGTGACTGATATGTGTGTGTGGCAATTAAAATGTCAAGTTCAAATATATGCCATTAATATTGTACATACGCGTATGTTCATTCTACTGTACAAAATGTTACATTTCATTATCTGTTTGGTGAACGTCAATCTTGCAAGGTATCCTGACTCTGTCTTCAGTCACATACAATTCTGACAAAGGACTGTTGTGGTTTGTGATGTTTTGATGGTGAAAGCAATGAAAACTCACAGAAACACGTATCTGATCAACTGTTTGCTGTTGTGTAGTACCATGGCATGTCACTATGTGTGATGCTGGTGTCGATCACATGGTAATTGTGAGAAGAACTGTAGATGGTTGGGTAAAGAAGTACACATACTTACACGGCACCAAAAATACAGCATTGCACAACTGTGCAACCCACATCTGTCGAGATAAGTGTTGCAGAGCTGCATGATATTGCTTTGATCACACTGTATCCTAAAGTAGCGATGATCAGCAGAACAGCTGCTCACCAAATGGTAGCCTTGAAGTTCTCCTGGTATACCCAAAAAGCAATACCACTTTGCAGAACCGTGATTGAAACACAGTGAAACGAGGATGGCAGTGATACTGCTGTCCACCAACAAACTGCGCCCAGTACGTGTCATGCCAAAGTTGGCACATACTTGTAAGTAAGCCACAGAGTGACTCATACTGAATCACTGTTCATGCTCACACAAGAATCGTGCGGCAATGCATGCTGTCAACGTGTGAGCAATGTGGCGCTCCATTATTTTGACATCTGCAGGCACCCGCAGATATCATGGTGTCCTCACGGCTGCCTTATACCATTCCTCTGGTGCAGACATAGCTTACAAGCACAAGCCACATAACCCTGCGAATGGATAGGACAGATCGTACCACCTTAGTCACGTGATCCCTGGTGACCCTCCCCCTACTTAACTTAAAGACCCCATCTGGCCTCTCCTTATTGATTACCCTCACATACTTCACTGTCTCTATCATGTCACCCCTGTCCCTTCCATCCTCCAGGGTGTACATATTCCAGTGTCTCGGCCTGCTGTCAGACTCCACCCCTTCCACGAGACATATCATGTTTGTGGCCCTCTTTGGCACCCCCTCCAGTTTACTGATGATATGTACTAGGTATGGCCTCCAAAACTGAACACAATACTGTAAGTGCGGCTTTACTAGTGACCTGTAGTGGTGCAAGATCACCTATCTTTGCCTGGCTGAAAACCCCCTCGCTCTGAACCACAGTATTTCATTTGCTTTTGCAGACATTGTCCTGCATTGTGCATTGTTGCCCATGATCCCTGTTATCAGTACCCCTATGTCCTTCTCCTCCTCAGTGATCCCAACTTTAACCCCTTCCATGCCAGTATTCTCTCCTTGGGTTCTTCACCGCAGAGTGCATTATCTCACAATTCTTTTTAATCAACCGCAGCTGCCACCTCTCTGACCACTCCTCTGGGTTGCTTAGGACACCCTGCAACTGCTTCCATCACTCCTCTCCATTCACCACTGATGCAATTTTGCTGTCCTCCCCAAAAAGACTTACATTAATCACCACCACATGTGAAATGGGGTGATATGAAAAGCAAAGGCAATGCTGACCCCAACACAGATCCCTGTGGCACCACACTAGTCACCAGCCTTGGTATTGACAGCTCTCCTCTCACCACCACCAGCTGCAGCCTCCCACTGACCCCGCTTGTAATTCAATTCATCATTTTTGCCCATACCCCTACAGCACTTCACTCCCAAGCCACCCATGAGGCACAGAATCAAAGGCCTTGCTGAAGTCCAAGTACAGAACATCCACCACATGACCCTTATCCAGCTCACCTGTCACCCAGTCATACGAGTGTATCAGGTCGGTTTCACAAGACTTCCCTCAAACAAATCCATCCTGCCTCACATCCTGTAGCCCTTTATCCTCCAGGCACGACGCCAGTCTTTCCTTTAATATTGTGTCCCTGAGTTTGCACACTATGGAGGTGAAACTTACTGAATGATAATTACCATGTTCATCCCTTGGTCCGCTCTTGTGTAATGGTAGTACATGTGCCATCCTCCAGTCCAGTGTCACACATCCCGAGTCCAGCAAGGTGCATACAGATCTACCAGTGGCTACGCCAACACCTCTGCCATGTCCCTGAGTAACATGTGGTGGATACCATCTGTCCCTTGTGCTTTGCTTCCTTCACTGCCCTCATTCCCTCTAGTACTGCACTTGCCTACATTCTTCCATCTTTTGCCTCCTCTCCTCCTGTCCCCACCATCCCAGCCTATGGTGGTAGTGGTACACCCTTTGCTTCTCTCAACAATGACCAAAACTATTCATTCAGTGCTTCTGCCTGCTCCTCACCCTTTTCAGTCCACCCCTCATCCTGAAGCACCATAGTCTGTAGGTGTTACCATTGACAGTGTTACAGTACTGAAGCAACACACACAGAGTCAACCGGAGACACTGAACTAGTAATGTAAGAAAAGATGTGCACCTTTACCCATCCACCAGTTCAACAGTAAATAAAAAAGCAGAGTCAGTGGTTGTTACCAATTGTTATTTCACAGCTGTTTAATGTGCTTTGAAATGTTTCTGTCACACTTGTTTGACACAGTGATCCATGACATTATGCATAAGTTGTTGAAAGTGTATTATTATTCTGTTCAAAATGACAGAAACTGTGCATGATTGTATGAACAATTACAATGCTTCTACCCATTAAAACATGAGCTGCTTCAGAGACAGATCTCAGTTAGTACTTCTACAAATGTTTTTTCACTCTGACTGTGGCATATAGCTGCACTTACAAACAGTGACAGTACAATGTTTTGCTAAAAGCGTTACATTCTCATCCTATGGTTAAGAGAAAAGCCACGTATGTATGTTCATGTCATACATTTTATTACTATACTATTATGCGACTTTTCAGTACTGCTTCACCACGTGGTCTAGCAATCAGTAACCCACTCCAGGGTGTGCGTCACTTGGGGATTAATGAACACCTTGGGTGCATACTCATGCACGAGCCCACATGTTGAATGTCCTCACAGCGCACAGGGTGTTGATTACTCCACAATAAACGCACACCCTGGAGTGGGTTATTGCATTTGTAACATGGGCCACATTTGGGAACAAGCAGACAAAAGCTATTATCATGACATATAAGATGTGTTAAGTTACCATACAGAGACAGTTCTTGATCTTCTACAACAGTACAAATACTTCCACAGACACCAGTTGGTGCTGAACAAGCAAATAATTACTGAATCAAGGTGCATCAGTAACTTTTTAGTCTGATGTCAACATTATGCAGGGGGCTACCATTCTACTTGTTGCTTACACTGCGCTCTCTGATTTCACCTCCCTCCCCCCAAAAGGATACTGACATTTGCAACTGCTCAGTGTTGGAAAAATTAAGGGATTATTACCACAGACAGGCATTATGTACTGGTATTTATATTTATTTATTTATTGTTTACCGGGTAAGTGCACGAGACACAAAAGTGACTATTTTCAGGCACGACCCGGGAGGTTAACAACACAGAGAGATACAATCACAAAGCATACAGTGTCAGGAGATATACAATACATCACACCGAGAAATTGAGACAAGGTATTGACAAGTACTGGTACATGGCATATAAGGTATAAATCATACAAATAGAGATAAGTGCTCATATGAAGACAACGTAATAATATCACAATGTTTGATACATGCAAGAAAGCAAATATAACAACAGGGTAAGGTTACAGTCAACTAAGAACTGAAAAGGATGTTAATATTAGGATGAGGGGGGAGAGGTAAGGGAGGCTGAAAATGATAAGGGGCATAGATAACAGGGCAGTTAGGACAGGGGTTTGACAACGATAATTGACAGATTATGATGCACGATGCACATTCGGTTCATGTAACGCACATCGGATGCCCCCCACTCCTACAAAATTAATGTAACCTCTGCATTATCGGTCAATTTCCGTCGACGCACCACTTGCTTGAGTGGAAGCATGCAATGCATTGCCAAACGTTCGCAGATAATATAACTCAACATTCACTTCAAACTTTAAAATAATGTGTTCTGCACCGCAAGAACAACGTCACAACACACAATACAGGAAAGCTGTCCTGATCGCACCGTCACGCAAAAGCCAATGTTACTGTCCTGTGAAGATTGTAATGTATATTTCAGCATCTTTTGGGCACATACACATACATAATGTTAAATTTTAAACAGTCTGTGTAGTAGTGTAGGAGAGGATCCATTATCTGTAAAGTATGAAGTGAGCATTGTGACGCTGCACATTTACAGGTAATGGAGGCCACCCCTGCACGCGTCACACATCCGTGTTCCGACTTTTAATAACTTACATTAATGTTTGGTGCATCACGAGAAAAACAGAGCAACATGCATGAAGACCATGACCGGAGGGTAAGCTTGGCTAATGCTGGAGGGCATGATCAAGACAGCTGTCCTTTAAAAGGCTTACCCATATGGTTTGATCAGTGGTGCACATGGTTGAGTTAGTGACGCCTTACCTAAAACAAGGCTGGTGTCCAGGGGGTGGTCAGGGGGAGGGTAGCTGGGATTGAGCGTCTTAAGGACAGCTGTCCTATCCTGGGTGGTGGGTTTGGGGATTTACTCGCTCATCATCGGCACCCAGTGGAGACTGGCGACAGTACACGAGTGGCGACGGTTGGATGCTTGTGGATAATGATATTTTGATGAGCATTTCAAAAACACACACACACCACATGTGTGGCTGACATGGACAAGATAAAGAACAGTGAAGTTAGCTGATTTTGTGTTACCTGAAACATCCCATTATCTTTCTATTGCTCACAAGCCCAAATTACATGATGGCATAAGTTTACTGAGAAACACCAACCGATTCCTGTAGAACAAAGATATTCCATAATGTCAGTGACAATAACAGCTCGTACATGTAATGAAATGTAAACGTTAGCAAAAAAAAAAAATCTATTGTGACAGTAACAATGGAAACAGTCACGGGTCACGTAAAACACCAACTGTATAATGCTAGAACTGGTTCAGGAATGACTGTGACCACCCATCTTCATCATCCTCATCTGCATCGTGGAAACCTCTGTATTCGCCACTTGCTTCAGGCCACTGCGCACGGATGGATGTAACGACACAAGCTGGTATAACACAACGATTCTTCCGTCCAAGAATATTATGCACCCAGTGCATATACTGAATATAGGATGACAAGCGCATGGACCTACGGTAAACATGACAATAGAAATCATTTAGAAATATGAATCACACTTCTTTTGCAGAATTACAATACATTCAATGTCTCACAATGAACTCGCTGGGGCAGCCGCCATTGCACCAAGGTCTACCTCCAAGCCTCAGACATGTCAGTTTCCTGGCAACAGCCACGTGATCATAGGACAATGATGAACCTCTGGATCCCTCCCAGTGAGAGCACAGCAGTCCTCCGCACGCTCCATCCTGTCACTCACCCGCTGAGTACCGTCTACACGACTGCATACCCAAACAAAGGTTGCTGGCGAGCTGCTGCACCTGGGGTTGTTCGGCAGTAAAGTGACAGTGCCACTGTGATGTTCTAAAGTTCCCTGAGGCAGCAAGTCCTTTTCTGCACAACATTGTCCAGTACTTGAAAGACAAAAAAGTAAAGCGCACTTGGGAGATTTCTTGCAAAACTTTGTAATGACTTTAATGTGCAATGCAATTGTCCTCTTGTCAACATGCGAACCCTTGACAGTTTGTGTTGCTGTAAAGTATAGTGTGTAAACGGTCTTCATTTGCACATGAAAGTTATGATGAAGTTTGGCAAGCAATCTTCTTAGTGTGTTCTACTTTTCCTTTTTTGGCATGTTTATGCTGTTGTGATGACGCACCTAGTGCTGCTAGACCTAACCTTATTTTTTGACCATCTATTGTTATGTTTGCTTGCACGCATGTGCCAGAAACATAGTGACACCATGCCAGTTTTCATACTTCTCGCAACCCACACTTGCAATGCCATGAGCAGTTTGTAATGCGAGGCAAAACCACACCAATGACTGTCCCAGCTGCCTATGACAACAGTTCAGATGCAGTGGTGTACAGTTCAAAACAAACAAGAGCTACAATCAGATTTGATAACGTGTAGGCAATGTGCATACTGCCGTGTCATCACCAGTATGCAAACTGACTATACGTCACCACCGTTGACTGTAGCGGTGGTTGCACGCGGCACACAACCATGTATTTTGTGGCGTGGGGTTGCCCAATCACCCTCTGCTCATGCATCATCCCCCCCAGAACACTGTATGTCCAACAGTGGTACCCAATCCCCGTCGGCTAAAATGCCAACACCCAAAAAAAACTTAAAGATGCCACGCTGGGACCCCACCCCACTGTGACAAAAGTCTGTCGTGTTTCAGAAGTAAAGACGTGTAACAAAATAAAAACTGTCCCTCATTGACTCTTGACCCTCTGCATCACCCCGCTCCCACCCTCTGCGTACCCCAGGTGTCAGGGGTGTGACTTGGGCTTCTCGACAGTAATGCTCACACCACTACACCCAGCAAGCAGCCTGTGACAGGCATCAAGGTGCACCTTGGACTATTTTTGTATAGAATTAACACCATTGTGGTACACTGCACCCATTTAAGTGTATTTCAGTATGGAATGATGGGAGTGTAAAGCCCAAACACCCCAAGGGCACAGCTGTACACTTGTCAGTGTGTGCAGGGTAGGGTGAGGTGAAATGTTGTGACCGTTATGGTTGACGACCAAAACTCACACCACAATGCCTGTCCATCCCTGCAGGGTTGGGGAGTTGAGTCAGCTGGTACATCACTGCCATTCCTATACTGTATCTGTGTACCTCCTGCACTTCAACCGCTAATGACAGCAAGCAAACATTCGGAATTGATGAATGCTTGCTGTGAACATCCGTCACATAAGCTTTTCAAAATACAAATCCACCGCAAATGCAGGCAGCATCTACAAAATGATGGTTTACATTCTTATGAAACAGATGGTACGGACAGAGCAGTGTAAGGACATATAATTCCGGTTGTCATGTGAGTCAACAAAGTACAACAGGGTAGCATATTTAAAAAAAAATATGCTGAACAACTAGGGGACACAATATGAACATGGGGGGGGGGGGTGGCCTCAGGGCCAATATCATGAAATATGTAGTCACACAGAGGTTGGTGGACGCATGCAAAGGCCTTTCAGAGGAGGTTGTGGCGTCAATAGCAGCAGGGGAATTGATGGATGCATGGCAAAGACAAAAGGCAATCCAAGTAGGTTGTATGAATAAGTAGGCTTCAGGGAAAGACATGGCTCCATGTGGTAACCAGCTCAGGACCAGGTAGGATGAGTGAGAAAGGGGTAAGTAGTAGGCACTGAAGATGAGTCTGGGATGGCAGGACATAGCGAACAAAAACAGTAAGTTAAAAAAAAAATAAATAGATAAAACATGGTCAGAATGGCAGCATGTAATTTAAGTAACAGTTATATTTACCTATTGGGTGCTGGATCAGGTGGGTGAGGATGCCGGTAGCAGGCACAGATGGTTGTCAGCGCTAGACGTACCACGAAAGGATCTAGGCAACCAATCAAAAACTGGGGGTGTTCCAATATGCAGTTTAGATGGCCAAGCTTATCTCCTAGATCATGTTGCACCTCTTTGCAGCACACCGATTCTTGTACAGTAGGCATCAATGCACACTGTCCACAGGTACACCAGCTGCCATCATTTAAACGATCAATCGTGGATGATTCGCTGTCATCATTTTCAGAAGTGGATGCATCAGCATTGGATACTTCTTGATGCGAGGAATTTGATGGTCTCCGTGGCTCAAACTGGTATGGCTGTATTCCGGTAGCAACAGTCAGGGTAATGATATCCCTCAGGACCTCCGTGGTGCCACTGTCACTGTCAGTATCACTGTCACACTCGTCACTTGATGACTCAGACAGGGGTTGTTGAACATCAGTTGGTGCAGCACTTGCCATTGTACCGCACTGTTGAATCAAACAAGTACTGTAGCAGCACAGCACATACATGAGGAGACACTGGCGATGTCACATCTATCTGTAAGAAATAACAGTACAATTAATGATTAGGTAAGAGTGTGATAAAGGGAATACAAAGTGCTGTAGTATAGGTTGAATAATACTGACATGACATACTTAGCAACGTGAAGAAGCAATGGTCGTCACATATGAATTTTCATGAAGTTGAAGGCTCTATGTGAAGAAAAGCATCAAAAACACTAAGTACACTGGTTGCCCCCTTCCCATGCCATTCCTCCGATTGACAATTTCAAAGAAATAATCAGCAGGGGTACTGTGACTGTCCCCCCAACGTACGTCACAGTGCAATATGAACATAATATTATTAGCCCTGCTGCTGTACTGAATATTTTAAAATTACATGGTAGTGTAGTGGTAACCACCCTCTCCATTCCCATATCCACCTGCCAGTTACAACAAAGATCTTGAAGAGTTGGTACCCAGTGGTACCAACAGTCACACAGTACGACGAGCCAAAGAGGCACCACAACATCGTCAGTGGAGTGAAGCAAACATAGCCGCATACCTCTGCATCATAATGCAGAATGACAGTTGACCGTATCATCAGCAAGAACGTTGCCTAACAGTGTGTACTGCAATAGTCAGTCACAACTTTGTTTGCTGCATGCCTCAAAACTGTTGTTGGTGGGCTGGTGGTACTCTGTTGGGTGCTTGCCTTCTGTTGGTGGTGGTACCGCTGGAACACCACGGCATCAAGATGTTTATTTATGGTGTTCGGGGTTGCGTGCATGGTGTGGGGGGACAGTACCAGTCAGTTTCTAAAGTACTTCCCAAAGCCAATTGGTGGGTACGGGGGTAGAGGGTGGTAACACTATAGTACCAGGGAGAATAATATTCTTTGCATATGGCAGTCGAGGTATGGGAGTGGAGGGTGGAACCAGTACACCCCAAGGGAAAATATTTGTTTCATACAGCGATGGGAGTCATGTCAGTGGACGGATGAAGTACAGCACCACCACGGATCTTAAAAGCACTGTGTTACAGCGATCACTTGGAAGGATGAGGAGGGTGCAGTAGTGCAGCACCTGGTAGTGGGAGCGCATGATTTGCAGGGTGACAGTTGCATTTTGATGCCATGTCAGGCACAACTCATGAAAATGCATCCATACTGACAGACATATGCATTAATGACAAATTTAGTAACATACTAACATGACAGCCAAACAGGCCAAATGGTCTTTTGAATCAGCTCACTTTTCAGCACCCACACTAAGGCCAAATTCTGCTGTTCTCCCATCCCCCTTGGGTTCTGCATTGGACCTGATCATAGTTACAGTAACCCTTGCACCTGTCACATCAGCTCAGAAACCCATCCACAGTCTGCGCCTCTACCACATCCATGGGCAGCACATTCCAGGGATCCATCACCGTTTCAGTACAATAAGACATCCTCATCTCCTGTCTAAGCCTGCACCCTTACAGCTTACACCCTTTCTGTGTCATTGCCACCTCCTCCTTCATTTGGAGCACCCCGACTAGGACCCCCTTATTAATCCCTTTTTATGCAGATACACACCTCTGTCATGCCAACCATGTCCATCCTGTCCTGTAGAGTGCACATGTTGAGGTCCCTCAAACCATACGTCCTTTCTTCCAGACCCAGGATCATTTTGTGTAGCTCTCCTTTTGACCCTCTCTATGAGTGTAACGTCCCTCTTTAAATGTTGTCTGCAAAACTGAACACAGCAGTACAGGTGTTGCGGTGTTGCATAACCAAGCAGTTGTACCTTTCCATAGGTAATCACCCTGGTGATGCATCCAAGCATCCTGTTTGCTCATTCTGCTACCCTCCGACAGGTCTCTGAGTTGTTCATTTCTACATACACCAGTACACAGAGATCCCTGTCACCCTACATAAATTATATGTTGTCTACGCCCTGTGTATAACCCCAGCTGACATGTATGACTCCCAGGTGCACAACCTTGCAGTTCCCCACAGTGAATGTTACTTACCATTTGCATGACAAACTTTACCGAGCCTCCAGATCATCCTGTAAGAACACCCACCCTCCCCTGCTCATCAACCAGCACTAAACCAAGCTTTGAATACTCTTGAAAGACATACATATTACTCCTAATCCCCTTCCTTATGTCTGACATGTAGGCGTTGAACCCAATTGGCACCAGCACTGACCCCTTGGTCATCGTACTAGTAAAGAACCTTGCGGATGAGGCTATGCCCCAAACCACCACCTTCTGCATATAGTCAGAGGGCCCATTTTCCGGTCCACCTAAACAACTTTCTCCCTACAGCCATTTCACATTATAAAGCAGGCCATTGTTGACTACAGAATAAAACACCTTGCTGAAGTACAGAAGAAGTACATCCAGCGGCCTACCTCAGTCCAGGACCCTCGTCACCCAGTCATACCGCTCCATAATGTTAATCTGACACAATCTCCCCAGGACCATCCAACAGTGCTGGTAGTTTGTGAACCACTACAAACTTTACTCTCTCACACCGCATTCATCAGCATGGTTACTAAAAAATCCTCCACGTTCCCCACAACTTCCCGTACCACTTCAATACCGATGACATTTCTGAATCACAGTGTAAACAACCAACCAACCCTCACTCACATGTGTTTTCTGAGCATAGTGTTGCACTCCACATTCCATACTCCTTGATTCACGTACTGTCATCGTTCTTTTCTGTGCTGCTGTGAAGATGGTCCGCTTGCTACCAGACAAATCGTAAGCAGCAAATTAAGGTTCAAGGGGAATTCTTCCCACTACAAGTACTGCCCATAGGCGTTCCTGAATGTTACATTTTGGGACCTATCCTCTTTGCCCTTTACATCAACCGCTAGTACTATGGCCTGGTACCTGGAAAGATTGAGATATTTTTTGCAGATGACACAGTCCTGTATGTGATGTAGACAGCCAGCTCTGAGTGCTCGAGTGCTGTATTAATTTTTGTTACTACATATCAAATATGTGAAGGGAAGGTCAGTTCAAGGAAAAAGCTGTCTTACTGAAACTGACAGATCAAGACCCCCTAGGGATAAGTTCAAAGGACAGGAAATATTTTAAACTACAGAGATCTGGGGTGCAATTACCTTATCAATTTGCTTTCATCCCAGGAAATAAGATTAGCCATTCTTAATGCTCTCAGGGAGATCCTTTGACTTGCATAGTTGCCAGGGAAGAACTTGTGGGGAGGAGTGTCGGAGAGAGGCCAGAATGGACATTGAAGAGGTTTGATGTCTGAGCCAGGGAGGACCCAGACGATTCTGGAAGGTCCAACATACATTTCCAGAGAACCCTTGAATTACATCAGAAAGACCTGAGGTGTAGAGTCCAAGGTCCAGATGGGATTAAAGAGGCCAATACACTTTTGCTTTGAATACAGTGACTTAGATCAAAGAAACTTTTGAGACGTTATGTGTAGCATAACAAAAACCAGTTCTGACCAGTTAACCTGTGGAGAGGAAAGTCAGTGAAGTCATCTCATATGTTTTTTTTTAATATTTTATTTGGAGACCCTGTATTGTAAATATAGAGTTTGCTACACCAAGGCGGAGTTAGTGACCTCATGAGAAGGCCAGCTCAGAAGTGTGTTTAAGTGCTGAAAGAACCTGACAGAAAAACACAAGAAAATATTTCTGACTGACACAAGAGAATATTATCTGACTGAGGGAGAATCATCACAGCACTGAAAAAGAGTAAGATTAGACCAGTCTAAATGTATGTATTGTAGGAACTGTACTTTTTCCTGTTAGTTTTAAGGCTGTATGTGTTGGGATATATATATTTGTTCTGTAATTATTGTTCGGTTCTGATATTTTTAAAGTAAAGATATATTTTTACAAACGAAACTGCTGGAGTGCCTTGACAATTCTTTTTATTTTAAATGGAGCTTTTAAAGGTTATAAGTACACTGTGTATGGGCTTATTGTATACCAAACGGGGAAATGGACAGAGTTCTCTCAAAGTCGTGCATAGAGTTCTAAGGGTTAATTTGAAAGACCTGGTTGGGTGCCCTTAGGCAAAGATATCTGGCCCCCCGAAGACAGAATTATCTGAGCCTGATAATTGGGTATGCTAACAAGAGGCTATCAGTTTGAATCCTTCCAGAACTTGAGACTAAGGTGACTTGAACCCACAAAACAGACAAAAGGGTTACCTTGCCTGTTCACTGTACACAAATCATACGCTCAGAGGTTGCCACTTTGGGAGTAGAGGGCTGACCGGCTGAGCGGGTCTGTGACACTGTACACGACCATCCCCTCTGTTTAGCACCTCATTTACCCTGCCTGTTGAGCTACTTACATATCCCCCTATCCCCATAAGGAGTGGACACCCTCTCGCTGTTTCATCTTATCTGGTGGCACTGACCCTTTTCTGATCACCCACCTTAACAACGTTATACCTGTCAATAATAAAAACCACCTAGTTTGAGCTTTGAAATTTCCTTCCCACCCAAATTTAGGTGGAGCATGTCCCTAGTGTACGGCCCCTTAGCCTCCAAGTCCACCAACAGGCCATGCCACATTTCTCAAAACCACTCTGTAAGCCACTGATTTGTCTACCTAATCGTCTTACTGTTTTCCAGGCTAACCATTGCCACCGGCAGGATTTCAAAACAGGACAGCTTATGGCCTATGTACATAATGACCCTGGCCAAGTCGAGGAACATTGCATGAATTTTTAGTTCACTAGTTCCATTTCTGTCAGTTGTCCAGATCTGGAATGATATGCCCGTGGTAGCAACACATTCCCTTGCAAGCGACTAGAAGTCATGTTTTGCTTTGTGCAACTTCAGTCCTCGGTGTCATTTTGTTCTGATCAGGACAATCTTACACTCCCCCTGACCCTACGATTAGATGCCTGTACTCACAGAGTAGCAAACTACCAGTACTCTACCCTCCACCTTTCCTGCCCTGTTCACCCCTCGTGTTTACCCTCCTTACATGCCCCTCCCCATCCCCAAAACAGGCTCCTCACACCTACCACAATCTGGGTGCGAAAGGTATCCCATTCCCTGACTGTACATGGTCACCCCTGTTCTCGTGTCCTGTCACTCTTCATCCTACACACATCAGTATTGTTCTCTGCATCTGTATCCCAACTCCGGAGTAATCCATCCGCTGTATCCATTTGCCTACAATGTTTCATGCTTAGCTTCATCACATTTACGTCCTGCACCTTCCGGGCTGTCTTGTCCCACTTACCTGTACCTACCGCCTCCACCTTGAGAACCTGCTCCTCTGTCTTCTTCTCCACCCTACTCCTCTTCACCCTTCCTGTTCTCCACCTTCAATGACTGCCTATTGCCCACTTCACTCTTACTATCCGTCCCTGACTCAGCTCCACCATCAACATCGTCATCATCCTCCTCCAACGGTCACAGAGTGTCACAATGATATGTGTGCCTTTTACCATCCCCAAATGCCCACCTTTCCCTAGCAGCCCTCTTTGTTCCATCCGGTCACCCCCACTGCCTTTCCCCGTACTGTGTGCCATCCCTGCCTTTGCTTCACAATCATCATCATGGTCATCATCATCATGCATACTGATGCACGAATAACAGGAATTTGCGCACGGCGGATCGGTGATGCAATGGTGCATTTCAAATTCCTGATAGCCATACCTCTCTGTGTATTTAGCAGGCATACTGTATTACAGCAACGTGCATTACTTGATATATTTGTAAGAGATGCGATATAGCACATGTATTCACAATATGTCCCCGTGTTGCTTGAGCTGCACTCACTTGCGATGAGCACAGACATACACCATTTCCAGAAACACTTTTTAATATCAGGGCCCTAATGTACACCACATGTGTATGAACGTTTCCAACAATACAGCATACAACAAGTAACAGCTGATAATGTATTTGGATGCAATCCCAAAAATAAGGTCCATGACAACAACAACAACAACAACAGATCACAGTAAGTCATACCATAGTGCAAAACATTCGGATCATGACCACAACATTTATTTACAGTGAATAACAGCACACTACAGCATCTTTTTACTTCAGCTACAGATGTTGTATATGCCAGCATGGGGTGGCTACACAAGAGCTGGAATTTTACCACATATTACTTTCTGATTACAAGTATCTGGCACCACTTTGCAAGGATGATGATGATGATGTATTTGTGTGTGTGTGTGTGTGTGTGTGTGGGGGGGATGGAAATTAAGGAAATGGGAATACATACAGTGACTGTCACAGTGAACTATAAACCCAGCTTTGTGGTCATCAGACCAACAGAACAGCAAAACATACACTGTTCAATGAAGAGAATCAGTGGTGTGCAGCAATGTACATATAGGTCATCCATTCAGTCTGGGTATCACAGAAGCCACCGCTGCACCTTACCTTACCTTACCTAACATGAATGACAATGACAGTCATATACTGTTCAGTAAACAACATTGGGGTGAAAGGAAATGAAATATTCATAATTTATTATGATGGTACAGTAAGATGGTAGCGAGAATATAATGCGGTTCGTGGCAACGGCTGGCTACATCGGCAACATCCACCAAAGGTACCGTTAGGTGACCGCATTATACAGCAACACATTTCTGGATCGCAATCACAGTAAAAACAGTGCAACACTGCCTGCAACACCATCCAACACCATGATGAATAACAAACGGTGCTGCAGCTGTACTGTAATGTAATCACTGTACAGAAACATTGCTCCGGTACATTTATCAGCAGGCAACATGACCGAAATTCAAAAAAAAGTTGTAGAAATATTCACTGCAAACTTCTAAATTACAGTCAATACCTTATTGATGTTATGCAGTGGGACTGGGCAGAAATGAGAAGCCAACTCTAAACAGTGAACGCTCAGCACCAACAGGAAGTGTGTCACTGGGAGCGCGCATCACAAATCTGACCTTCCGGGAAGGAATAGGAAGAGAAAACTATGAACACGCAGGATTAAAAGCAATGGCTAATGAGAAGGTGACAGTCAGCACTCAGGGACGAGCACGACATGTTCATTTGCATGACTGTCGTGGCAATAGCGGGTGCAAACGGCAGCATGGCAGCGCAGTACTCGGGGGTATATTTTTAAAAAATGGACAACAAAAATTAACACTGCAGACATCCACAGAGGGAAGACACACTCAGCTGATAGGTAACAATAATCATGTCCTGCTACTGTGATCATGACAGCCTTCCTTTAAACAAATAGTAAAAATTTTAACATATCAAAGAATTGAATGGATCAATGTAACAAAATGATTGTCTGGTGTACGTGGGTGCTAAGCTTTACAGCTTGAGTGAGTGAGTGTGAATGGTTCTCTGTGGGAATGGCTACCTTGTTGTGGTACAGAGGCTTGACACCATGCAACATTGTAACTAAAAGCCAGTCAATTATGACATGATGCAACATTGTAACTAAAAACCAGTCTTAGTATGACATTGTTAGTAATTGAAGTATGTGCATTACATCTTTACATTTCATATTTAGAGTACACACCACAGACCAAATGACACGGGGTGGGGGCAGTGGTACATGGACAACTAGGAGTGTGGGGAGGGAAGAGAAGTGTGGCAGCTTGATGTACAAATCTGAAATCCCTGGCTACACCCCTGCACTGTGGAGCAGAGGAATCTGACAGGATAGGATTTACTTCCAAAGCCTCCATGGACTGCACCTCCTTCAGCTGCAATGTCCTACAAGCTTCAGTCATCAGATAGGACAAAGATCTGGCATCAAACAGAGGAGGGATAGGAATCCTCTTTGGCTCCATCCACTCCCCTTCCTCCTCCTCAGAGGGTTCATCCTTAAACATCCTCAAGTAACTACATTGAGTCATGATTATCCCCAAGATCTCTGATACACTCATCCTGACCCTCTGTATGGTGAGGATCTGCCTACAGAGCCATACTAGCAGCCTTGTCCTGCTTCAGGAGAGGAGCCAGGTTTGGATTCAGGTGTGTCTGATGATGGAATGTCCTGTGGGTCACTGGGGCCCAAAAGCTTTCGTAAGAGCAACAACAATCTGTAATTATGTTAACACCCCGTTAGAAATAGTTCTGTGGTATTTTGGTATTGGTCTGCCACAACGGACCCTTACCTTCTACCAAGGTCTGCCAGGCCCATCTCTTGCTTCTGTGGTGGACACCTTCTGGACCATAGGAATAACAGACCGACGTATAAAATAAATGTAGAAGTAAAAGAGTTTATTCTCATACTACAGAGACAGTATACCAAAAGAGTCTAGCCCAAACAGCAGACTCACGCTGACTGACTGACCACTGAGAATTCCAGATTCCCCCAAGCCCCTCCTAAAACAGTAATAACACACCAACATCTGTTCAGTGCTCTTAAAGGGGCAGCAGCAGGCCTTAAGCCCAATGCAAAAGTGTACTCCACACCACCCCCGGTGCAGTGAATGTGAGCACCACTCGAACAAGCAAACATTATAGAATACAAGAAAAGTAAAAAAAAAAAAAACTAAGTAGGGCAGGACAGAAGGTAACTGAACAGTAGACAGCCATGATGGGAAAGGAAGGATCTCGACCACAATGGTGACCAGTCTGAGATGTACTAGGGGAAGGGAAGACACCATAGCAACTTGAAGCTCGTTTAGGGCGCCATATTCCACAGTGCAGGGGAGGGGGAAAGGAAGAGAGGGAATGGGTATCAGCTGGAGAATGTCCAGCACACAAGATATGAATACTGCAATTAACAGTGGCAGAGTACTAAAAATACACATAGAACTAACTGTGCATTTGAAGAGATATTCCTGCAAGGAAAAAGGTTACTGCAATGCATGCAGCACCATGAGCAACAGGTGCACTGGAATGAGGTACCAGGAAGCATTTTCTGCAGGAACTATTAAGAGAGAATACTACTAGAAGAATTACGGAGTCCAGTTACACAAACGTTCAAGACCATAGTCGACTTTTCTGGTCAATGGGAATAGTAGCATGTGTTCTCTGAACCAGTTGTTGACAGGCTGGAGTTAGGTCGTCATAAGCAACCCACAAGTTCTGTGAGCTGTCAGAGCCACACCACTTGACTCCGTAAGTCCAGGATCCATTTACGTATTTCTTTCTTAAAATCTTCTTGATCTGGTACACAGGGGTGTGCCCAAGAGAGTCCTGAGAAGAGGAAGAAGGCTGAGATGTCCCAGGAAGTTCATCTGGCTGATGATCAGGCAAAACAGAATCTGGACAGAGATTGTCAAGAGTGTGAGGGGCAGAAGCAACTGGTTGCAGGTTATCAGGAAGAACTTCTGATTCAGACAGGATAGCAGGCTCAAGTGCAGCTTCATTACTAGGTGGACTGGGATCATCTGGAATGGTGTTACTCAAGTACCCATGTTTCAGACAACTGATGTGAACCTTGTTATGTACGAGCTTTCCATCAGATTTGCATCGCAAATGGACGTGAACTGGAGGAAGCTTTTCCATGATGTAGAAAGGACCAGTCCAAGGGCAGAGCAGTTTCTTTGTGGAGCCCGGAACTTGGACAGGTTGGTACAGGTAGACAAAGTCCCCTACAGAAAATGAAGGCCCTTGAGACTTGGCTGCTGATGTATTGCATGGCAGATTTTCTCTGTCCCAATGTGGTGACTGCAATATGTCTAGCCAGTTCAAGCTGTTCCAGTACAGGAATGATGAATGAAGAAGCTGACTTTGGAACTCTAGCAGTGAGAGATCCCTGTCCAAGGGAGTTCTTGGATGGCATCCATGGACCAAGAAACTGGGGGTGTACTCTGTATTGTCAATACAAGGGTTGGTGTTGTAGGCGAATTGCACAAATGGAACGAAGCGGTCCCAACTGTTGTGAGTTTCATCCACGTACTTGGAGAGTGCGTTTAGAAAGGTAGACATCATTCTTTCACTCTGTCCATTGCACTGCAGATGATAACTTGTTGTGTGTGTCTTCTTAATGTTGAGAAGTTTGCACATTTCTCGAACAATTGTTGAAAGGTAGTAAGTGCCTCTATTGGAATGCAGATACGAGGGGACACCGTGATGACAAATAACAGTGTTGAGGAAGGCATTGGCTACTGTAGCAGCTTTTACGTCAGATCATGTTGGTAACAGTCCCAGAATGTCTGTGCTAACATTTTGGAAGGGTTCAGCAGCTACAGGCACTGGAATGATGTGTGCTTTTGTTGGTTTGGCAGGAGGCTTTCTTTGGGAGCAGGGCTGGCAGGATTTGACAAATTGGACAATGCCCTTGTTTACGTGAGGCCAGAAGAAGTGAAGCCTTGTCTTTTCGAGAGCTCTGTGGATTCCCATATGTGCTCCGGAGAGTGGAGAGGCACGAGTGGAGAGAAGAACTCCATTAGCTAGAGTGGCTGGCACAACTAACTGTACATGAGTTCTATCTGTGCGATGGTCCTTGCCTTCCCTTGTCCAAATGTGAAAAAAGCACGCCATCATTGAGGAAATATTGTGATGCAAGGAGAAGTACATCCTGGTGATGTTCTTTCTGTTGCAGTAAAGTTCCAGACTCCAAGTAAGAGAGTATGTCTGCGAATTGAAGATCTGCTCTTTGTTGCTTCTAAACAGTTGTCAGGGAGAGATCAGAAGTAGAGGAGGAGAGAAGCTCTTCAGCTGCTTGCAGCAGGTGAGGGTTTGTGTTCTTTTCTGATGACGCAGGTGGTAGCAGCAAGGCAACTTGAGATGTCATAGGAGTGTCCACAGGAAACACATCTGTAGCATGGAAGGCAAGAGCTTGTAGGTAGGAGTCTCTGTCTGTTGAGGATGATGCGGAGGGATACCGTCTCCCGGCTTACACCATCAGCACTGGACTGAATTCGACCTGGTCTGTACTGAATTTCAAAGTTGTAGCATTGCAACATGGCACTCCATCGGGTGAACTTGCCTATTGGCTCCTTCATTTCGAATGACCATCTGAGAGCTGAGTGATCAACGAAAGTTTTAAAGGAGGAGTAACGAAGATAACAGTCAAATTTCTTTATGACAAATACCATGGCTAGACATTCTTTTTCTGTGATGCCATAGTTTTGCTCAGCTGAGGAAAGGGAGTACCCGGCATAGGAGATGACCCGTTCTGTTTCATCTTGTACCTGACATAGCACAGTGCCCACTGCAAAGGAACTAGCATCTGAGTAGAGCTTGAAGGGTTGGTTGAACCTTGGGTAGGCCAGTACTGGAGAGGAGATCAGTTTGTCTTTAAAAGTTTCAAGGGCCTCTTGGCACTTGGAAGGCTAGGAATATTCACACACCCTTTTTGGTGAGGGCATAAAGTGGAGCTGCAATCTGTGCATAGTTACAAATGAACTTTCTGTAGTATCCAGACAAGCCTAGCAAAGCTCTAAGGTTCTTGAGATTGTTAGGCTCTGGATAGTCTCAGACTGCTGAGAGCTTGTCTGGGTCTGGAGAGGTGCCTTGAGAACTGACAACATGTCCCAGGTAATGAATTATTTGTTGTGCAAAACAACACTTCTCTGGGCAAAACTTGAGGTTAGCTTGTCGGAAACGTTCAAACACTTCCTTGACGTATTGAAGGTGTTCTGGAAAAGTTCTGCTGAAAACGAGAACATCGTCTAGGTAAACTAAGCAAGATTTCCAAGACAACCCATGTAGTACGGCTTCCATAACACGCTGAAATGTAGTGGAACTGTTCCGAAGTCCCACAGGCAGTCATTTAAATTGAAAGAGCCCCAAGTGACAGCACTAGGCTGGGTATGGACGAGAGGCTGGATCAATGGAGACTTGGTAGAACCCACTCTGTAGGTCTGGCGTGGTGAAGTAAGCTGGGCTGGCCACGCCAAGACTCTCTAAGGTGTCCTCTGTTGTGGGTAAGGGATGAGCATCTTGCACCATGTAAGCATTAAGCTTTCTGTAGTCTACCACGAAGCGATACCCTTTGTCCCTCTTTACCACTAGCAGGCATGTCGCACCCCAGGGACTTGTAGACTCTTCAATGATGTCCTGGTCAAGCATGTCTTTGACCATGTTGTCTAGGACTTGTTTCTGTTTGTGTCCCACCTTGTAGGCTCGCTGACAGATGGATTGCTGACTGGGATGCACCTCAATAGTGTGTTGTAGGATATCACAACATCCGAGCTTGTTATCTGGACCAAAGACATCTGGGTAGCCCTCCAGGAATTTTAAAAGTTGTTCTCTCTCTGTTGGGGATGCCGGGAGTTTAGAAGAGGGTAGTCACGGAATGAGGGGTAACGCTGGTGATGCTGGGGCAGTTGTGATAGAACTGACTGGACTAGAGTTGGTAGGACCAAGCTGAGGTTCTTGCATAAGATGGAGTTGGTCCCCTGTAGACAAGCAGACAAACTTTCCAATAGTGGCACCCTTGGAAATGACTACTGGCTCATCTGTGAAGTTGCAGCATTTCTGGAAGACTGTTCCACCATGCATTGCAGACAAGGTGTTCCCTGGGAGAAGACCTGAGAATGCAGAGCAGGGGAGCCTGTGACGATGCCAACCACACCTTGTGGAAGAGGTTCACCTCGGATCTTGGCCATCAGAACCATCTCAGTCTTAGGAGGTACAGTGACGGACTATGTAGCCGTGAGTTGCCTCCGAGGGTCTAGTGACAGTTTGTTTGATGCAAAGTCTAGGATGGCTTTGTGAGCTTTAAGGAAATCCATACCAAGAATCACTGATGGTTGTTGCTCAGGTACTAGGTAGAATTCGACAATAGCTTGCTGTGAGCCAAAGCGTAGCTTGAGATGGACCACACCTGTGATAGGTACCTTAGCGGCATTGGCTGTGATAATGTCCTTTAGGTCAGCTGGAGAGACATTAGGTTAAGTGACGAACCGCTTTGTTGGTCAAAGTACTAGAGTTCATAACTGAGATTTCAGATCTAGTGTCAATCAAGGCATGTGTGGACCAATCTCCGATGGTTACCGGGACATAGTTGGATAAGAGTGTTGATCTAATGACAGGGACATTGGTCCCTGGAAATGGGAGGGTGCCAGAGTGGGTAGTTGAAGGATACTGTCTGCTTGAGTTGTAAGAGTCAGAGGGGCAGTCAGTTGAAGTGTTCCCCTGCCCAACAGGAGCCCCTAGTGTGTTGGGCAGCTCGTTTCCCTGATCCTGGAAGTAGCTGCGATCATTGTGCTGATTGTACTGTGGTAGGAGCCTTTGGTTCCTGTTATCTTGGCTATTATTATAGTACTTTAGCTTTCGGCAAAATGCAGCAGTGTGTCCTCTGTATCCACACCACTGGCAGGTCACAGGCTCACGTGAAGGCGAAGGTGGTGTAGATGGTTGTTGAGGTGGCTGCAGAGCATTGACAGAAGTAGTCAAAGAAGTTGTTGAGCTCAGGTGTAAACTATTGACAGTCGTGATGAGCTTGTCTATCATGGCTTGTTGCTGCTGGACACATCTTGTTAGTGCAGCCAATTGTGACGAATGAGGTGCTGGTGCACTTGTGGCCTTGAAAAGTGAAATGGACTCCTGTGCAAGTTGTGCTGCTTGGATTGTGTCCATCCATGTTATTAGCTTCTGCTGAATGACATAAGTGCGGAGTTGGGCAAGCAAGCCTCGGATAAAAGCTGTGATTTGATCTTTTTCTGTTTTCTTTAGACGTTTGCAGCATGACTCAATGTTGGCTATGAAGGTTTCCAGGGACTCAGAAGGTTGCACTGTGCGTTCCCACAGCTGTTGTTCCAGTAACCAAGGGGGATGTATGTGAACAAAAGGGTCTCTGAAAGTTGTATACAGAGTAGCAGTATTTCCTTTGACTTGTACTGGAACTGCATTAAACCAGGAAATGGCAGTCCCTCTCAGAAGCAAGCACAAGGCATTGGAATTATGCAAAGGATCAGTCCAACTGTTGAAAGCAATCCAGGCTTGGAACTGCTCGAGCCAGTTGACAGGGTCTTCATGCAAAGGATCAGTCCAACTGTTGAAAGCAATCCAGACTTGGAACTGATCAAGCCAGTTGACAGGGTCTTCATGAGGCAAAGCTGAGAAGGCAACTGGCTGTAAGCTGATATGGATAGGGGACTGGGGTGGCATAGTTCTAATGTAGGCAAGGTCTGCTTGAATGGCTTGCATAGTTGGTGCCCCCTTGGAGTGAGAGGGAAGCTCTAATGTCCTGCAGGATGGTTTCTATGGTGTTGCTCCACACTGGCGAGGTGGATGAGGGTGGAACTGCGGATGCTGTGGCTTGTGTAATGGTGTCATTGTCAGACACTGTGGTTGAAGGTGTGCTTTGCATCCCCGAGCAAAGGCTGTAATTATGAGAAGGACTTGCCTTCATGCAAGAGATGGGACGTCATGGAGTAGATAGAGTGCCATGGAGAAAATTGTTTTTTGTAGACCAAACTACAAGTATTTGTAAGCAAAGTCCATCAAATGACATGTCAATAAACAATTCCAACTCAATTCTGTGTTGTCTGTTATTTCAATCAGGTTTCTTTGCAAAATGCGGCTGTTTATTTCAGTGTCCATTCATTTCAATAGCCTGCACCTCAAAAACATGGCCGCCGTTACTTCCCATTGAGTGATGTCATTTTGGACAAGCTGGTGTCCCTCACAAAGATGGCTGCTGGACCTGTAGCATAGGCTTCTTGGCTAATTTGACATTCCCAATATGGCTGCCAACAGGGGATAAAGGTTGATTCCTGTTTTGTAGTTGTAAGCAGTGGCTTATGTCAGGGTAGCAGAAAGAATGCAAGATGGCCATTCTACAATCTGTTCAAAAGATGAATGGCGGGCTTTGGTTTGGCTGAGTGACTCCCAGGCTATCCAAAGTATTTGTGTTGAGAGATTGATTGCTCTCTTCAAGGTGTAGAAGCCTGGAATACTTTCTTCAGACAGAACAGTCAAAACAAATGTCTGTGTATTGGAAGGCACCTCGAGTTAAAACAACAGAAAGCCATATGCCTCTGGTTTAAGCATTAATGAACAGGCAATCCACAGCATGGTGGTGGCTCAGGCTTGCATGACTGTAATTTGCAGTCCATTCAGTTAGCGGGCTTGTAATATGCGGCACACATTTTTTTTCTTTCACAGCCTACAGTGTTAGAGTAGGGCTGCAGGCTGCTGCACAAGCAGGAGAAAGTTCATTTTTTTTTTTTTTTTTTTGTTTTACTGCAGCTAAGGCTGTGGTGCAAGCAACATGTAAGCTGTGCAGGCATACTGGGACAATGAATTGGGGTACCAAGCTACGCAGGCAAGTGAGACAAGGTCTGGTCAGAAGAAGGACTGCAATCTCCACCATGTGTGGCGTTTTGGTATTGGTCTGCCACAATGGACCCTTACATTCTTCCAAGATCTGCCAGGCCCATCTCTTGCTTCTGTGGTGGACACTTTCTGGACTGTAGGAATAACAGACCAACGCATAAAATAAATGTAGGCGTAGGAGTTTATTCTCATACTGCAGAGACAGCATACCAAAAGAATCTAGTCCGAACAGCAGACTCACATTGACTGACCACTGAGAATTCCAGAGATCCCCAAGCCCCTCCTAAAACAGTAATAATACACCAACATCTATTCAGAGCTCTTAAAGGTGCAGCAGCAGGCCTTAAGCCCAATGCTGAAGTGTACTCCACAGTTCATACCTTCAGATACCTAGGGTTAACACTTGACTGCTCCCTTTCTTTCACCCACCATGCTGACCATGTCGCCAAATCAGTCAACACTAGAATAGGCCTACTGCACCATTACAAACATTGCCTGACAACAGAGTCACTCCATACCGCTGTCAACAGCGGCATAATCTCCATCATAGACTATGATCTAGTTATCAATAGCCCATGTCAGACACCACGCTTAAAAGACTTACCACTACGCTAAATGAAGTCTGCAGACTAGTCACAGGTGCACACTGACTTACGCATACATGCGACCTATACGCTCAGTCCTGCTGGCTGCACCTTAAAGGCAGGGTAAGATACCAGACCTACTAGCCCAAAAAACCTGTCTAGGTCTAACGCACCCCCCCCCCCCACAACTCCTCACCCCAACGTCCAACCCTCACAGGACTTGGGGCAAGTCCCCGCAGTCATACCAGGTCCCATTCCGCCATACATCCCAGGGACAAAGGACGTTCACCTATTATGCCCCCAACTGGCTTTACAGTCTCCCTTGGGACATCCTTGTCAAACCAAGATTGGTCCATTTAAACGCAAGCTTCGCCAAAACCTCACAGCTCTCGGTGGCTGTGACTGCACTCCACAGTACAACCTTCCGCTAGTCGCTAGTAACCATCAGCGACCTCCCGACCACCCTCACCCACAACCTATCCACTACTCACCTCACCCTCCTCCCTCCATGCCCCCATGCTTATCTCACCCCCACACCCTCCCTAACCTTGAAAAAGACCCCTGGCTGCTTATAGCTACACGTACTAAATTCTATAATTGAAGTGTCACTCTCAAACTGTCTGTTCTACTTTTAGCTTTCTATGTATCCTGCCAACTTGTTATTTTATGTTACCTGTTTTGCTCAGATGTGGAACCTTTGTAAAATAGCTTTCAGCTCAAAAGAAGGTGTAATCTGAGATCTCGATAAACAAATAAATGAATAAATAAAAACAAGGATCTATACAATTCTGCTTTGCCACCGCCAGGTGGTACACCAGGTGCACCCCCCCAACTCAGAGTCCCAATTAGGGGGAACCGTAAGAGACATACATATTAGCTTAAGCAACACAGCGGGGTCAATAAGAACCCAGAGGAGAGGGTGGCATTACCATTTGGCAGGTCTTACTTCTTTTTTAAAATCAGGAGGTCTCAGACAAGCCATGGTTCCAAAAAGAAACTAGCCCTGCAGGTGCCCTAATTTAAAAAACTGAAGCTTTCCCACTACTAACTACAGAGGAATACTGCCACAATCCCCACTTCCAATTGTGGGGAAAAGGGAAAAGACCATAAAAGAACACTCCTACCAGCCAAGCCAGCTGCCAGGAGACTGAACAGAACAGCCAGCTGAACTGAAAATAAATGCAAAATCAAGCTGCTGCGTCTAGCATAAAAGACGTGCAGGTGCGCACGCTCTCTCTTAAGTGTATGTGCATGACATCAAGACACTGTGCATGATGCTGGAGTGGGGATGGCGCACAACACAGGAGCATGAAAACCACATTGAGGCTATAAAAAGCCACTGAAGAAAAAAGTGTGTGCGCCCAACAGACAGGGTGAGAGAAAATGACAGGAAGCTGCGTGGCTCAATGGAGCCGTTAAGTAAAACTGCCACACAGCCTTTGGCAAATAATGCCCCACTAAAAAGTCGAAGAGACTCTGATGCTTCCCAGAGCCTAAAGGCTCATACTCCTGTCGGGCTTTTTTTTTTTTCAAACTTTCAACTGCTGAGAAAAATTAAAGGGGAAATGTCCCTTCAAACAAACTGACCAAAATTAAAGTCAAAATGCACAAAGAAAACACCTGCCAGGAATCATACAATCAAAGTCACCCTATGAGACTGGGGGCAGAGAGACGTACCGATGCCCAAACAATGAAGGGAAAACCCCAGGGAACACCCTAATTAAAAACGCCCATGAAAACCAGGTACTTACCTGAGGCAACTTTTTTTCTTTTTTTTTTTTAAACATAAAAAAATCGGAGACCTTCTAAAATATATACCCCTGAACTATGTGGCAGATGTAGACCCCAATCCAAGCACAGGCAGTGGAAATGGGAAAAGAGCAGGTTAGTCAATTTGATAGCCGCAGCTTAACAGGCACGATTTTAATTTAGGGGTGCTGTCACCAGGTAGCCCCAACCTGCTATGCAGAATTGCAGCCCCAAAAGCTAGAAGTCGATTTTGTCTTAAGAGAAGCTTTTCAGATGTTTCCCCTTCTATGACACAGCAAAGACCGGAGAGTTGCTGCTGTCTGTAATGTTCAGGTGCCCACGATTGTATCCTGATTACAGCCTTAAGCTGTGCCAGTTCCTCTAGCAGGAGTGCACATAACCTGTCAGTACTGAATCCCACTGACAATGTGGAATGCTACTGAAATTAACACTATATCTTGCAAGCTGAGCACAAATGAGACAGAAAAGGAAGCTTAAATGTATTCAATTTTTGGAGTTGCAACTGTTAAGGTGAATCAATTCCTCATTAATCACCCTTGCCCACATATGGATGCCACCTACCTTTAGGTGCATATTTTAGTTCCAGTAGATCTTCTAAGTAAGTACGATATTTCAAGTCCAGTACTGTTAGCCGTAATGACTTGTCCTTAATGGATGTATCCCATCCTCCCCTATCCTCGTCTAATGATCTCTTAAACTGTGTAATGTTTGTACTGTGGACTACATTGCTTGGTAGGCCATTCCACACCGAGACCACTCCCTGGTTAAACCATGCTCCCCTTGAATTTTTTTTTTTTTTTTTTTTTTTTTTTTAAGTTTTCTCCCTTTAGTGTTAAGTCATGCCTCCCAATCAATCGTGTTTTATTTTTTAAAGAAATCACAATTCCTTTGCAGATCAAAGCACTTGTACAACATAGAAAAAAAAAACACTTAAAACAAATAAATACATACATGCATACAATCAATAGATAAAAACTGATACACTAGAATAAAACAGCCAACTAATCAGAGTCAGGGAACGCTATGCTGAAAAGATGCATTTTAAGAGCAGATTTAAAGCTGTCAACGGTCAGGCACTCTCTAATCCAATGAGGTAGAGAGTTCCATAGGGTAGGGGCCATAAAAGCAAAAGAATGGACCCCTGAGGTCTTCAATAGAATCCTGGGAACCTCCAGCAATCCCTCGTCGGAGGAACAGAGTGAATGATAGGGGCAGAAAAAATCTTGCTGGTAGCATGGTCCCTGTCCGTGTAGTGCTTTATAGGTCAGTAGCCCGACCCTGAAGGTGATCCACCAATAAACAGGCAACCAGTGCAGGCCGCAGGGCACAGGTGTGACATGACAAGATCTTGACAAGTCAGTCAGCAGCCTGGCCATCACATTCTGCACCAGATGCAATCAGTGGATATCAACCCCCGGTAGCCCCAGGTTAAGAGCACTTAAGCAGTCAAGGTGGGAGGCCACAAAGGCATGGACCAGAGTTGGAAGGTCGCCAGGCGGGACCAGGTGCTTGATCCGGGCGATGTTCCTCAGATGGTAAAAAGAGTGTTTTACAACAGCAGACATCTAAAGTCTCTACAGTTTTCTTTAGCAACCAGTCTCAGATATTCCCATAAATCCATGTTCCTTTGTGCCTTGTGAACTAATCAAAGGTCCCCGCCAAGTCTCCTTTACTGCAGGGACTACATCTCCAGCTCCTTTAAGCTTCTCTCGTAGACCAAGTTCTTAATATTGGATGCCATTTTGGTTGTTCTTCTATGCACCCCCCCCTCCAAAATCTCACAATGACTCCTTTCCCTTGTGTTGCCCAAAACTACACTCAGTACTCCATAAGAGACCTCGCAAGGGCGCCATAAAGGGGTATCAGCACCTACCTTTCCCTGCTCTTTATATTTATGCCAATACATCGAATATTATATTCCCCTTACTTTCTGTGTCTTTACAGTGCAGATCAAAATCTCAGTTTATCAGTAATCAATACTCCCAGATTTTTTTCTGCCTCTGAGGATAGCAATTGCCTACCATTTAGGAAGTACTTTGCCTTTACGTTTTTTCACCCAAAATTCACCTCCCTTTCCCTGGCTCTTTATATTTATGCCAATACATTGAAGTATTCGATTCCCCTTACTTGCTATGTCTTTGCAGTGAAGATCAAATCTCATCAGTAATCAATACACTCAGATCTTTTTCTGCCTCTGAGGATAGCAATTGTCTACCATTCAGGAAGCACTTTGCCGTTCTATTTTTTCAACCAAAATGCAACACCCGGCACTTATCTATACTGAAAATGAGTTTTTTACTAGAAGCCCAGCTGGACACAGTATTTATTTCATTCTGAAGGGCCTGAGCCACAGAAATGGCAGAGATACGTTTTTTTATTTATTTATTTATTGAAATGTTTCACCAGGAAGGCACAGTGAACAACAAGTTGCTCGTCTCCTGGTACGACCTGGGGAGGTTACAACTGGATGAAGAATTAGACATACAGTTTACCATTTAACATATACGAGAAGAAAAAATTACTCACCTTAGTAATGTTGTTTCTTCTAATGGAGTCTTGCTATATTATAGACATTAGCAGTTTGTTCCAGCTCTAGAACTGCCCCGGAGTGAAATGGTTAAAACCATTCCAAAATAGAATTTTGTCACGACAGCAGCTCTATCTGTGTCATTTCAAACTTGAACTGTCACATCTTTACGAGCCAAACTCACTAAGGTCTGTGTGGAAGCTGTAACCTACACTAGCCAAATGGCTACCTAAATAATAACAACCATTGATGGTCCCAACACCCAAGACTCAAGTCAGGGGACCAGAAATACTAACACCATTCTAATAATATGAAAATGGAACATAAGTATAATAAAACACACACACGCGCACACACACACCCCCAAAGTCCCAAAGGGGACAAAATGCTAACAGGACATAAGTAGTGCCCACACTAAGTTGCCCGCACCCCACCAAGTAGAGGTTCTGAGAGGGCAGGTTGGGGAGGTTCTAATATATGCAAGACTCCATTAGAAGAAACAACATTACTAAGGTGAGTAATTTTTCTTCAAACAACATGAAGTCTTGCTATATTATAGACATTAAGCAGAATACAGCAGTACCTCCATGGAGGGGCAGAACCTACTTAGGGAATAGGCTCTGAAGAACAGCTGTGCCAAACCGAGCATCTCTCCTGGCCTGGACATCCAGGGAGTAATGCTTGTAAAAGTGTGTACGCTTTCCAAGTAGCAGCCTGGCAAATCTCTAATAAAGGGATATCTCTGGCAGCAGCTAGAGACGCAGCTGTACCCCTGGTAGAATGAGCCCTCAAACCAGGGTGGGGGGAGGGCTCTGCCCACTTTCTGATAACAAAATTGGATACAAGAGACAATCCACCTGGCTATTGATCTCGTAGTGGCAGGTTTACCTTTCCCAACTTCACCATAGGTAAGGAAAAGTTGGAGGGATTCGAACCTGTGACCTTTAGTGCGCTCTATATAATAACTAGAGCTCTCTTAACATCCAGGCTGTGCAACCTCCTCTCACCGAGAGGAGTGATCAGTGAAAAAATACTGGAAGGGAGATAGATTGATTAAGATGGAAATCTGAAACCACCTTAGGCAAAAACTTCCTATTAGTCCTAAGGACTACCTTATCCCTGTGGAAAGAAATAAGTCAGTCTCGACTGACAAGGCTTACAATTCACTTATGCGTCTGGCAGAAGTGATAGCCACTAGAAAACAGTTTTCCAAGTTAGGTACTTAAGCTCTGCAGAAGACAGAGGTTCAAAAGGGGGCTGTATTAACTGGGCAATGCAAACATTAAGGTCCCAAGCAGGGCCGGTTCCGAAAGGAGGAGAGTATGGAGTAACCCTCAAAAAACTTGGAAAACACAGGATGAGAGGAAAGAGGGATGACTTTCCTGCTGACACAAAAAGCAGACACAGCTGCCAAATGAACTCTCAGGGTAGCTGGTCTGACACCCAAAGAATTAAGATGTACCATGTAATCTAACAAAATGGGCAATTCAGCAGATTCTGGGGAAATATTTTTCCCAGCACACCAAATGGAAAACCTTTTCCATTTAGAACTATAAGTAGCCCTAGTGGAAGGCTTTCTGGAAGCCTTTAGGATCTCAAGAACACCCTGAGAGAGGTGTAAATCAGCAAACTCTAACTCCTCAAGAGCCAGGCCTTGAGGTTGAGGGATTTGAGGTCCGATACCAAACCCTTCCCTGGGCACAAGTCAACAGATTGTGATTCCTGGGGAGGCACAGGGGAAGATGGACTGTCAGAGACAGAAGGAGTGGGTACCAGGGCTGCCTGGCCCAATCCGGGGCAATCAGAATCACCCTGCAAGGCTGAGATCTGATTTTGACTAGTACTTTGAATAGGAGAGGAAAGGGAAGCATAGAGAACTTCCTCCCAATCCAGAAGAAGGGCATCCAGGGAACTGAGCGCAGCACTGGAGGCCTGCAACAGAACAGAGGAAGTTTGTGATTGTCTGGGGCTGCAAAAGATCTATCTGAGGGATGCCCCACCTGGCAAAAACTATCCCCAGCACTTGAGGATCCAGGGACCATTCATGATGGCCCTGGGAAATCCTACTGAGGGCATCCGCTAGGACATTGTCCTTCCTGGAAGATGAACTGCTATGAGGGAAGTGTTCAGGGAATAGGCCAGAGACCACAACTTCATTGCCTCAGTGCACAAGGCCAAGACCGAGTGCCCCCTGTTTGTTGATGTACCACATTGTTGTGGTGTTGTCTGTTCTGACTTGTATCACCTTGTCGTGGACAGATGCAGAGAAAAGCTTGAAGAGCTAAAAAGACAGCTCTGAGTTCCAGCAAATTGATGTGGAGCAGAGATTCCTGGGGGACCAAACTCCTGAGTGGAAAGGTCGCCCATGTGGGCTCCCCAACCCAGAAGGAAAGCATCTGTAGTGAGAGTCAAGTCGTGAGAAGGGAAATGAAGGGACCCCGCTCTTAAGATTGCTCTGATCCTGCCACCACTGGAGAGCTAGGATCAAGGTTGAGTCACTGGGACCAACTTGGAAGGGGGTCTCTCTGAGACCAAAAGGTTCTCAAGTGAAACCGAATGTCTCTCATCTGAAATCTGGCTCCTGCACAACAGCTGTGGATGCAGCCATGTGCCCCAGGAGCTGCAGAAAGTGTCTTGCTGGTCGAGAACCTGCAGAGTGAAGGAAGAGGCCAGAGCCACTAAATTCCTTACCCTTTCTGGGGAAGAAAGGCTCTGGCTAGCTTTGTGTCCAATTCTGCCTATAAAGGTGAGTACCTGGACTGGTTCCAGAACCGACTTTGTGTAGGTTTAGCAGAAAACCCAGGAGGTGAGAAGCTGCTGGGTGACCTGCAGGTGATTTTACCTGTTCTGGGGACTGGCCTACAATGAGCCAGTCGTCTAGATGAGAAAAACAGCAATCCTCTGCCTCCTTAAGTGGGCCACTGCCACTGCTAGACACTTTGTGAATATACCCTTGGAGCAGAGGTAAGGCCGAAGGGCATTGCTCTGAACTGGTAATGACCTGAGGGCAGTTCGAATCTGAGGTACATCTATGGGATCTTCTGATTAGGACATGGAAATAGGCATCCTTGAGGTCCAGGGAGGCTAGCCAGTCCCCTGGCCTTAGGGAAGGTAAAATCATTGCCAGAGTTACCATTTTGAACTTTGGTTTCAAAAGATGCTTGTTCAGATATCTGAGATCTAAAATGGGCCGCCATTCTCCTGTCTTTTTTGGGGTAAGGAAGTATCTGGAATACAGACCCTTGCCCTGATGCAGGGGAGGAACCCTTTCTACTGCTCTGAGAGCTAACAGGGATGAGACCTCTGTTTCCAGAGAGGGTCTCTGAAGCACTTGCAGGTAGAAAAAGTCTGCTTCTCAACTTGGGAAACTTTTTGAAGCTGAGAACCAGACCCTGGCTTCTACTTCCAGAACCCACTTGTCTGAGGTTAAAGAAGCCCAATTCTGACTGAAGTAAGCCAGCCTGCCCCCACTGGTACAGGAGAATCGGCCCTGGGCACCCCATCAGGGTGCCTGTTCTGCAGGAGCTTTAGGCTGGGGGTGGGAGCAGGTCTGCCCACCCCTCGCCTGCCCCTGCCTCTGAAGAAGCCCTCTGAGCAAAGGCAGAGGAGGCCTGAGTCTGGTAGAAAGGCCTGTGAAAAGGCCTACCCCTACCCCTGGGGGCATGCCTTTGAGGAGTGGCTTACCGCTCCTTAGCCTGGGCACTCTTGTAAGTAGTCTTATATTCATCCATCTTCTTCATGTAATTCTCTGTCTGCTCTCCAAACAGAGAATTTCCCACCACAGGAAAATCCATAGCCTTAGTCTGGGTATCCTGTGACAAACTAGTATACCTGAGCCAGGCCAACCTACAAAAGCTACAGATGTGGCCATGACCCTAGAGGAAACATCATTAACATCCACAGCAGCATGAACTGAACCTTAGAGGCTTCAATGCCATCAGCAGCCACCTGTTCTAGTTCACTAGCCAGCTGGCCATGGGCCTGCTTGGCCAATTGCATAACAGTATCCCATCTAGATTTCTGATACCTAGCTACATAAGCCATATAATTTGCTTGCCTGAGTCCCAGAGAGGCTGCCATATACTGTGTTTTTTTTTGCCATGGCATCAATCTTCTGGAATCCTTGTCAGGAGGATGTGAAGCCAAGGAATATTAGCTTTATCACAGGCAGCAGCCTGAACTACTAACATGACTGCATTGCTGAAAGGAATTCTGTATCAGGGCCTGACAATGTATACCTTCTGTCCATCTTTTTATCTACAGGAGGCACAGAATTAGGAGCTTTTAAAATTTTAATTGTTTGTTTCCTAAAAGACTTATGTAAAGAATAGACAATCTCTAGACTCTGGATCATTTCTACAAAATCAGGCTCCTCTTGCTCATCCACAGCCTCTTCTAAAGGAAGCTGGAGGATTTCAGCAACTTTTTATAAAACATAAAATGAGATGGGGACTCAGACAGCATAGGGAAATTCTAAAGGTCTGTCTGGGGAGATGTCCGGTTCAATGGGCACACCCAGACCTTCCCAGCCACATTCATACTGTTCATAATCCTCCTCCCCCTCCTCTGGTTCATAAAATTCCTCAATATCATAATCCTGAACCACTGGGACCGGACGAACCGACCTTTTACCAGATAGTGGTGGTTCAGATGGACCCCCAGACAATAAACACATGTGGTGTGTGGGTCAGCCTTGGCAAAGACTTCCCCACAAACATCACAGTGTTGAAACCCAGTGGGCCCGGTTTTTCTTTTGGGTTTCTCAGACATAATGCCAGCCTAACCAAAAACTTGCCCTTTTAACGGCAGTGCCAGGCAAGACACCCTTATCGGTTCCTAACCGTGTCACGGGTATTGGAAAAAACCGTAATAAATCCGTTTTTTTTAGAACCGATAAGAACCGGGAACCGCACTCTAAAATAGTAACTTTTAGTTTTAAATGAGTTTTAAACCCACTGATCGGTTCAAAACCGAACCGATAACTTACAAGTTCCACACAGACAAAACCTTCATTTACTTACGGTTACCACAGATAGAGCTTGAACCGAACGGTTTTGCGGTTAAAATAAAACTATTCTCGGTTAAATCCAACCGAGAAAACACTTTTTAAACCGAGAAATGAACCGAGCAGAAGGAGAAATCTCCGGAGCGACTGTTCACTGAGGCGGAGTAAAGAATCTGACAGTTCAAGTTTGAAATGACACAGATAGAGCTGCTCTCGTGCCAAAATTCTATTTTGGAATGGTTTTAACCATTTCACTCCGGGGCAGTTCTAGAGCTGGAACAAACTGCTAATGTCTATAATATAGCAAGACTTCATGTTGTTTGAAATTAAACTTTCAATTACATTTATAACAAGACATATAGTTACAAATATAAATAATCATACAGTCATATTTGTGACATAACATACAGTTAAATATATCATACAAGTGGAATATGTATTTAATTACATGTGGCATATCTAAGGAACATAGTACAGAAATTTAATGTAGCCTTGGAGCCATGTGGTAATGGATCACAGTTAAGAGGCAGATCATTTAGCAATTATTGAATGAATGAGGTGCAGTGAGGGGACATCAAGGAGGGTAGAGGGGTAGACAGGGGAAACCAGCTGGGGGAAGAAGAGGATAACAATGGGGGGGAACATTACCAGAGCAAAGTGAGCAAAAAATAAGTTGTGAGGGGCACGTTAACACAGGGCTACTGCAATCTGGGAGCACCTGGACTAACAAAGAATGCAAGTTATTAGCTCAAGTGAACCAATTCCTTTGTTTAAGTGCATGGGGTTGGGGGGGGCAGGAGGGAGGTGGGAGTAAGGGATAGGGTAGGGAAGGATGAGTCATACCTGGAACTGGCCCCTTCACAGTGCGGAGATCGCTGCCAGTGGCAGAATGAGGCAAGGACTTAGAATAAGGGGCAAGGGTAGGGAAGGACAAGTTGGGTAGCAATAGTAGAGGGGATGGTAAAGGAAAGGAAAGGAGGAGGAGGAGTGAAAGAAACTTGCCTAAGACTAGGCCTCTTCAGGATGCTAAGAACCCTGCCAGAGAGCAGAGTCAGGCAAGGATGAGTTAGGTAGAAAGGATGGAGGGGAAAGGGGAGGGAAGGAAGAGAAATTTCCAAGTGCTGGACCACTCCAGGATGCTGAGAACCCTGCCAGGGGGCAAAACTAGGTGAGGACACGTTGGGAAAAGAGAAAAGAAAGGATGAAGGGAAAGGAGGGAAGAGGAAGGAAGGAAAGAAGAAGTTTGCCTAAGACTAGACTAGTCCAGGATACTGAGAACCTGCCAGAGCACAGAATCAGGCGAGGACTAGTTAAGTAGAAAGGAGGAAGGGGGAGTGAAGGAAGAGTAATTGCCCAGTGCTGGGCCCCTCCAGGATGCAGAGAACCCTGCCAGGGGAGACTTAGGAGAGGACAAGTTGTGCGGAGGGAAATGGGGGGATAGAAGAAGAAAGGAAAAAAGGAGGGAGGGAAAAAACTTATGAGAATAGACATCGCCAGGGTGCTCAGAATCCTGACAGAGGGCAGATTTAGGCAAGGACAAGTTAGGTAGAAAGGAGAGAGGGGGAGGAGGAGGAGGCTTGCCCTGTGCTAGATCCCTCCAAGATGCTAAAAACCCTGCCAGAAGTCAAAACTAAGCAGGAGCAAGTTGGTAATGGAAGAAGGTTAGGGGTAGGAGTGAGGGGGTAAGTGGTGAAGGGAGAGGAGAGCGTGCTGAGAAGCAGGCTCGGGGGGGGGAGGAAGGTTCAACAGGGGATGTGAGTCATGGAGAGGAGCAGAGGTATAGGAGGATGGCTAAGGAGGGTTAAAGCAGGAGCAGTTAGATGAGAGAAAGTTGTGTAAAGCAGAAGCAAGGGAGAAGGAGGAGGAGGAGGAGTGCCTGGGTCAGCTCTGCAGAGGATCCCTAGCTCTGCGGTGTGGGGCTCCACAAGACATGGCAACCAGTCAGTCCTGGACTGCCATATCCCCTACCTGTGATGCTCCTATTTTGCCATTCTGTACCGAGTGGCACCAGTGATCCACCAGCCCTGTAACAGGGCTGCTGGGCTATGGGCCAGTTTGGGGGGAGGGCGCATTCTGGTCCCGGTTGTAATGGGACAGCCAGGCAGAAAGGGGCACATCAGTGCGATGACAGACCCCAGGGTCATGTACTGTCCACCCTTTCTACCAGCCACAGTCTCTGCCACAGTGCTGTGCATCAGACAGATTTCCACCCCCATGCCTGCCCTCAACTCAGCCCAGAATGGAGCTTAGTGCAGCTGGGCATCAAGGCACCCAGCCACAGCTGTGGATACCACGAGATGCCCCTAAGTTGCCTATCCTGTGCATGGGGGCACTCTGCAGCTTTCCACAGCCACCCACATGTGCGGAGCAGCTCTGCGCCCTTTGTGGATCAGGCCCCAAGTCATTTCAGCTCTTCGGTTAGGAAGAGGAGTAGAGGAGCCACAATTATTTGCACCCTGGACAGTTTACAAACATGAAATGGTTTGGGCCTCTGTATTTCCCCAAATGGTTCAGAAATGGTAATTGTGAATGGGGCTTTTGCTGTGTTCTGTTTGTCACACTGGGGTGGGGGGTGGGGTAACATATCCCTGCCATGCATTACTGCTCAATTATCACACAGAAACCTGTTATTTATTAAGTGTACATAACAACACTAGAATAGAAACCTAGTAAAGGAACTCATTTCTGTACAGAAAGACTGAACACATTACAGTATATTTGTAAACAGAATGACTGGTACCTTTGTTGGTGTTTTCTTGGACTGTGGATATACAGTTTCTCGCAGATGGTCAAAAAGTCCTGCTAGTGTTGCCCGGTGCCGAGCCTGTGATAAGCGCCGTTTTGCAACACGGGGTTCTATTTCCTGGATGTGTGTCAGATGCCGTGGACCTACTACTGCATATGGACTGGTGTAATCCATATTCGTTGTCTCCACGAGCTACAATACAATCAAACACAGGCACCAAGGTGAAACAGGGTAGACACAGCAATACCATGCTGTTAATTAAAGCCATCGTAAAATGTAGCCATGTATAAAACAAACTGACTTGTAGCTGCAGCAACAAAATGGTGAAACAGATATTTCTAATTAAGAAAGGTATAATTCAATCTTTCACCAGAATGAACACATATCCTTCATCGTTCTAGATAAAAATATCTCAAAGCTGCAATGGGAATTAAATAGGAGTTTACAAATGGTGTTTAGGGCCGCTGGCTTTCCCGCATGTACCATGTCATGCTACCATGCAGGCAGCCCAAGTACAGAAGTGTGCTAAGGTCTCCTGCGATAGAATGCCAGGGTCATGGGTGTGCTGCTACTAGAAGAACTTCCTAGACTGGGGAGGGGAGTGCTTTGCTGCCGCAGCTGTCCTATACTGGTCGGAAGAGCTCTGCCTAATTCACAGGGCACTGCAGAACCCCAGGAGATGCTGGGAGGAGTGAGAACAAAAATGGGTATATACTGTACAGGTTCAACGCCATCTAAATAACAGTTGCTGGTACTCCTGTGCCCTGTGCTGCAGGAGAACCTGCTGTGTACTGGTGTCACGGCTCGACCCCACCGTGCTGCAGGAGAACCTGCTGTGTAGCAGTGTCAGAGCTTGACCTTGCTGCACTGCACAAGAACCTGTGTCATGGCTGGGCCCCTTGCCATGGGAGTACCTGCTGTGTAACAGTGTTATGGCTGGGCCCCGTTATGTGGAAGAACATGGATGTGCAGCACTGTCAGGAATGGGCCCTTCTGCACAACAGGAGACCCTGCAGTGTATCAGTCTCAGGTTCTCCTGTAATGGGCCCAGCCCTGTTAGCGGTGTCTGCACTTAGCCCTTCCACATAGCAGGGGATCCTACTGCGGAGCACTGTCAGGGCTGTGCCCTGCACTACAGCAGCGGTGTTAAGGATAGGACCAATATCACTGGTGAAGCCTGCTGTGCAGCACAGTTAGGACTAAGTACTGCATCACCAGAGAAATCTGCTGTGTAGCGATGTCAGGGCTGGGCTCCGCCCTGCAAGAGAACCTGCTGTGTAGTGGTGTCAGGTCCCCAGAAAAAACTGCTGTGTAGTGTTGTCAGGGTTGCGTTCAGCCCTGCAGGAAAACCTGTTGTGTAGCAGGGTCAAGGTAAGAACCTGTGCTGTGGTACTGGTGTCAGGGCTGGGCCCTACATGGCAGGAGAACCTGTGAGGGCTAGGCCCTGTGTTGCAGGAAACACTGCTGTGTTTCGGAGTTAGAGCTGAGACCTGCACTGCAGTATCAGTGTTAGCGTGGGCCCTGCATCACAGGAGGACCTGCTCTGTTGTGAAGTCAGGGCTCGGTCTAGCATCACTGGAGAACCTGCTGTATAGTGGTGCCTGAGCTGCAGAACCAGTGTCAGGGCTGGACTCTGTATCGCAGGAGAACCTGCTGTGTAGCAGTGTCACAGCTGGGTCCAGCACCACAGGAGAACCTGCTGTGTAGCGGTGCCATGACTAAGTCCAGCATCACTGGAGAACCTGCTGTGTAGCGGTGACAGGGCAGGATCCTGCCTTCCAGAAGAACCTGCTGTGTAATGATGTCAGAGCTGGAGCCTGAGCTGCAGAACCAGTGCCAGGGCTGGGCTCTGTGTCGCGGGAGAACCTGCTGTGTAGCAGCGTCCGTGCTGGGACATGCACTGCTGTATTGGTCAGGGCTGGGTCCAGCATCACAGAACAGTCTACTGTGTTACGATGTTAGGACTGGGTCCAGCGTCACAGGTGCAGCTGATGTGTTGTGGTGTAAAGGCTGAGTCCAGTGTTGCAGGACAACCTTCTGTCTAGTGGTGTCAAAATTGGGTCCAGCATCACAGGAGGACCTACTGTGTAGCAATGTCAGACCTGGGGCCTGCGCTGCTGTACCAGTGTCAGGCCTGGGCTCTGTGTCACGGGAGAACCTGCTGTGTAGTGGTGTCAGGACTGGGTCCGGCATCACCGGAGAACCTACTGTATAGCAGTGTCAGACCTGGGACCTGCGCTGCTGTACCAGCGTCAGGGGTGGGCTCTGTGTTGCGAGAGAACCTGCCTTGTAGCAGTGTCATGGCTGGGTCCAGCACTGCAGGAGAACCTGCTGTGAAGCAGTGTCAGAGCTGGGTCTAGCATCACAGGAGAACCTGCTGTGTAGCAGTGACAGGGCTGGGTCCTGCCTCCCAGAAGAACCTGATGTGTAGTGATGTCAGAGCTAAGGCCTGAGCTGCAGAACCAGTGCCAGGGCTGGGCTTTGTGTTGCATGAGAACCTGCTGTGTAGCGGTGTCAGTGGTGGGACCTGTACTGCAGTATCTGTCTTAGGACTGCACCTGCATTGCAGAAGAACCTACCATGCAGCTGTGTCAGGCCTGGGCCCAGCATCGCAGAAGAACCTGCTGTGTACCGGTGTCAGGGCTTGGTCCTGCATTGCAAGAGAACCTGCTGTATAGCACTGTCCGTGCTGGGACCTGCCCTGCAGTACTGGTGTCAATGTTGTGTCCAGCGTTACAGAACAATCTGCTGTGTAAGGATGTCAGGACCGGGTCCAGCATCACAAGAGCATTTGATGTGTTGTGATGTCAAGGCTGAGTCCAGTGTTGCAGGAGAACCTGCTGTGCAGTGCTGTCAGGGTTGGGTCCAGCATCACAGGAGAAACTACCATGTAGCAATGTCTGACATGGGAACTGCATTGCTGTACCAGTGTCAGGACTGGGCTCTGTGTCACGAGAGAAACTGCTATGTAGCAGTGTCACGGCTTGCTGTGTAGTGGTGTCAGGGTTGGGTTCAGCATCACAGGAAAACCTGCTGTGCAGCAGTGACAGGGTTGGGTCCAGTGTCGCAGTGTCACAGCTGAGTTCAGCACCGCAGCAGAACTTGCTGTTTAGTGGTGTTAGGGCTGGGACCGGCATCACAGGAAAACCTGCTGTGCAGCAGTGACAGGGTTGGGTCCAGTGTCGCAGGGGAACGTGCTGTGTAGCGATAACAGGGCTGGGACCAGCGCTGCAGTACCATTGTCAGGGCTGGGCTCTGTCTTGCAGGAGAACCTGCTATGTAGCAGTGTCACGGTTAGGTCCAGCACTGCTGGAGAACTTGCTGTGTAGTGGTATCATGGCTGGGTCCAGTATCACAAGAAAACCTGCTGTGTAGCAGTGACGGGGTTGGGTCCAGTGTCGCAGGAGAACATGCTGTGCGGTGATATAAGGGCTGGGACTTGCACTGCAGTACCAGTGCCAGGGCTGGGCTCTGTGTCATGAGAGAACCTGCTGTGTAGTGGTGTCACAGCTGAGCCCAGCACTGTAGAAGAACCTGCTATGTAGCGGTGACAGGGTGGGTCTAGTGTCGCAGAAGAACCTACTATGTAGCAGTGTTAAGAGATGGGACCTGCGCTGCAGTACCAGTGTCAGCACTGCAGAAAAACCTGATGTGAAGCAGTGTCAGAGCTGGGTCCAGCATCGCAGAAGAACCTGCTGCATAGTACAGTGAAGCGGTGTCAGGGCTGGGTCCAGCATCGCAGAAGAACTTGTTGCATAGCAGTGTCAGAGCTGGGTCCAGCGTCACAGGAGAACCTGCAGTGTAGCGGTGTCAGGGTTGGGTCCAGCACTGCAGGAGAACCTGCTGTGTAGTGGTTCTCTGGGCCAGGCCATGCATAACTGCAGATCCTGCTATGTAGTGGTGATAGAGCTGGGCTCTGTGCTGCAGGAGAACCTGTTGTGTAGTGGTGTCAGTGATGGGTACAGCGTTGCAGGAGAACCTACTGTGTCATGGTGCCAGGGCTGGGACCTGCATTGCAGAGCAATATCAGGGCTAGGACCTACACTGCAGTACTAGTATCAGGGCTGGGTCCAGCACTGCAGGTGACCTTGCTGTGTAGCGACATTAGTGCTGGGTCCAGCATTGCAGAAGCACCTGCTACGTAGTAGTTTCTGGGCTGGGACCTACGTCACTGAAGAACCCACTGTGTAGTGGTGTCAGGGCTGGGACCTGTGTGCAGTACAGGTGTAAGGGCTAGGTGCAGCACTGTGGGAGAACCTGCTGTGTAGCAGTGTCAATGCTGGGTCAAGTGTCACAGGACAACCTGCAGTGTAGTGGCACCAGGGCTGGGTCCTGCATCACATGAGAACTTGCTGCATAGCAGTATCAGGGCTGAGTCCAGTGTCGCAGGACAACCTGCAGTGTAGCGGTATAAGGGCTGGGTTCAGAGTCACAGGAGCACCTACTGTGTAGCAGTGTCAGAGCTGGGTCCGGCATCGCAGGAGAATTTGCTGTGTAGCACTGTCAAGGGTAGGTCCAGCATCGCAGGAGATCCTGCTGTGTAGTGGTGTCAGGGCTGGTTCCAGCATCATAGGAGAACCAACTGTGTAGCAGTATCAGGGCTGGGTCCAGCATCACAGGAGACCCTGCTGTGTAGTGGTGTCAGGGCTGGGTCCAGTGTTGTAGGACAACCTGCAGTGTAGCGGTATATCCCACTTCTGACAACTGCCTCTATTAGTGCCAGTGGCTCAGCAGGTTGCATTCGCCTCTGAGGCAGGAAAACCAGAAGGCTGTGGGTTCTATCCTCACACCTGGCACTTGGGTTAAATCCCAATACTGACACTGTAGTGCAGCATGAGGGGAGGTGCTGCACTCCTGAGGTGCCGTTTTTCAGATGAGACGTTAAACCGAGGTCCGTCCTGTCTGTTCTGATGGTTGTTAAGGTGGACATTAAAGATCCCATGGCACTTCTCGAAAAGAGTAGGGATATTTTTATTAGTAATCACATCATGAATTAAATGCAAACAATAACACACACCAAAATAAAGTATTTACATGTTTACAAATATAGTACTTATCCTTAAGTATTTTCGGGACAACGCTGTATTACTCTATGAGTATTCTTATATGTGTCTATTTATATCCAATTACTTATCATTTACTTGGTTTCTATTTGTATTTAATAAAGATTTCAAAGCCTTTCCACCATCTGAAAACTTTTTTTGAGTCATTTTTTCCTTATCAGCCATATATACAGAATTCATTGCTTTATGAATCAACATACTAACAGTTTTGTATGGCATCATTCTCTGGTATATCGACCATTGGCATCTTGCCTGCCAAATATAAAATTTAATGCAACATAAAGAAAAAAAAAAAACAGCCATTGTTTCATCATCATATTTTATCCATAGGTGGGGGTAATTTCCTTACACTAGACTCTCATAATTTAAATTCAGTAGCCATAACAAATTACATTTTTTTGCTAGGTATCCCCATAGTGGTTTCACATATGAACAAAAAATTAAAAAAATATGGCACTGTTTCCTCTTGTCCTAGGCAGGCTGTATATGGGCAGTTTCTTTCTTCAACAACCTTATGTTTGCAATTTCCTTTAATGGTTCATTTGCCATACACAGAAAGCCAAAGAACTTCCCACATATGGACAGGGATTCTTTCATTTTTTAAACACTTCAGGGCCCTCCCCCTTAAATCTGGGGAGCAATTTTTGAACGCGGGTTCTTCGGGGTATATTTTGGAAATTATGATATTATAAAGTTGTTTCCCAGAGTTTTGACCAATCTGGGTTTTTGAGAGGCCCCATTTATACATTCTCTGTGTAGTTGGTTTGAAATATTCTGGAATCTGTAAAAGAGGGGTAATTCCAGGAGGGGTATCAACCCAGTTTTTCATATAGCTTGCTAACTTATTTTGAAACCATTTGTATTGAAGGGAATCCGTAGAGCGAAGTCCGTTTTTTACAGATTGGGCAATGAATAGGGTATAAAAGAATGTTACTGGGTCTATCATGCCTAGCCCCCCTTGGGGTTTTTGTAAATAAGTGTAACATCTTTTTATCTGGTTCAGTCTGTTGCCCCACAAAATTTGAAAGAAACAACTGTATTACTGTGTTTCAAATACTGCAGGAAGGGGGTAGGGCATAGCAATGTAAAGCATACATGGGATGAGAAATCTTTTTATTATATGAATTCTGATTTTTGACAGCCTCCAATTTTTCCGTCTCTGCACTTCGTTTTCTGCCATTTCCAAAGTGGTTTCTCAGTTATCATCAGGAATGTTTATGTGCCCAAAGGTTATTCCTAATATTTTACATGGGTCATTAGAAAGCTGGATCTCTTCTATCTGAACTGGGGGAGGAAATTCCGAACCAACAAACAGTCCTTTACTTTTCTGCTTGTTAAATTTAGAATTTAACACCTTGGCGAAATTGCGCATTTCTTCTGAAAATAAGAGCATTTCTTTATGGTCCGAAAAAACCAGACAAATATCATCTGCATAAGCTTGCACTTTTACAGTATCCCTGGGGGTATCGTCACTGACTCTGGCCCATGATGTGCAGGATTCTAATTTCCTGAGAAAAGGGTCAAGCTGAAAAATGTAGAGAAGTAGGCTTAAAGGGCAGCCCTGCTTTACTCCTGTTGAAATTTTTATACTGTGGGTGATGTGTCCTTTTATTAAAGGTTGAATTGATGCTGTAGAGTATAATAACTGTACCCATCTAATAAATTCTTGGGGGATACCACAGTGTTTTAAGGATGCAAAAAGAAAGGGATGGTGAACCATACTGAAAGCTTTACATAGGTCTAAGGAGAGAATACAACCGTTTTTCTTTTGAATAAAGGTGTTTTCTACAATGTCTCTGACAATAAGAGCTCCTTGAATTTTCCGTTCAGGAATGCCACAGAACTGGGTCGGGGATATTAGTATGTCTGCCTTTTGTCTTAGTCTGTTTAAGATCTGTGACAGGATTTTGAAATCAGAATTAAAGATGGTTATTGGTCTCCAGTTTTTTATTTGTTGCCTATCATCGGATTTAAAAAGAAAGGTTACTATGCCTACCACAAAAAAAAGAGGGGATTTCAGAAAATATAAATATAATCCTTCATGGCACAGTGCTATATCTGGCAGAAAAGTCTTCTATAGCTCATAAGGAAGTAAGTCAGGACCTGGTGAAGTACCTAATTTTAATAGTCAAATGGCTTGCTCTATTTCAGAAATGGTAATGGGTAACAGTAAGTCATTACCCACATCAGAGAGGTTGGGATGGGGTAAATCCTGAAAATACGCTTCTATTTCTTTTTCTGAGAGAGGGGATTCTGCAGTATGGGGAAGAATATGTTCCTTGATTATATGGAATTGATCTTCTATGGATTCTGTTAAATTTCCACTGCTTCCTATAAGACTTGCATCTGGTGGCTAGCTTTCTACTTTTACAGGCTTCCATACGGTCTCCAGTTGGGGATGTTTGCATGCCATACTGCAGCATGGCATTTATAATTTTGGCCCTATCATATTGGAATTCCTTCCTTTGTACTTTAATTTGTTCAGTCTGTGAAGAATAATCAAATTGTGTTGTGTGGGTGAGGGTATATAAATGTTAAAGGTGGCCCCGTAACTGTAACTATTTTAAAAATTTGATACTGGATTGTTTTTTGCCATATTTCATGAACCAGGTTCTTAGGCCTTCTTTTATATCCTTCCAGCATTCCCCTATATTGTCATAAAAAATAAGACTGATAATCTGGCATGTAACAATAATTTAAATTCCATTTTTACAGTAGGATCTGAGAGACAAGCAGAATTTAATTTCCACCTATTTGGAGGTTTGCTGTTACGATTATCAAAAAAGGACAGCTTTAAGAGAAGGTGATCGGATAATTCCATGGAGATTATTTATTTATTTTTTTGTTATTACTTTTTGCTCCTCCTGTGCTAGCTATTCTACGGAGAGCACCCCCAGCCCCGTTGTCCACCATCCAGCGCTGACCCGAAACTCCCAGGGCTTGCCCGTCCCCCCCCCGGTTCCCTAACCCCCACCGAAATCCAGATCCAGTGGGCCAGCGCCATGGCTGGCTGTTAGTGGAGCCTGCGATGTGCCCTCCACCACTGTGCTGCAGCAACTCTTTTCCTGGTGTTCTCCCTGGGGATGGGGTGTGCAATGATGCCGGCGGAGGGGAGTGCGCATGCGCTCCCTCCGAGCGTCTGCCTCAACTCCTCCCCTTACTGCAGCGCGGTGCCCTATCCCCTAGCCGCCGCTAGGCAAACGGATGCCAACCACTGAGGACCCCCGAGAACGAGAGTAGTCTGTCGGAAGTCAATCCCTTCTCCTTCCCTGCCGACCCCCAGTGGCCTGTGCTCGCTCCCAAACACCGGTTGCCAGCATAGCGTGAGGTAAGGCATCCAGCACCACTGGGCTGGCCCCATGAGGATTATTTCTAGAGAAGGTGGTAATAGCCCTTAGGAAATATAAACATGGTCTATCACTTATATCAATTTGCCTCTCTCGTAGGTAACCTTTGGGCCTTTTACCTGAAATTTTTTGCAGTCGACTACCTCTGCCAAGGTAATACGTTTTAGTTAAGTGTTTTCCTCGCAATAAGTTTTTTTTCCTTTCGTGCTTTTACCTGGGTCAGGGGTGTCACAGTTAAAGTCTCCCCCAATAGAATATTCCCAGGATACACCAAGTATGGCTGCAATGAGGAGAACAGCTCCACTCGTTCAGCTTTTGTTTGAGGCCCATATACTACAATAATTCTGTACGGGGAAGTATGCCATAAGCCATCTAATATTAGTAACCTGCCCGGGATTAAGTCAAAAAGTTCTGAGAGAGAGAAAGCGAAGGAAGTAAAAAGAATGCCTACGCCATCCACTTTGTCTGTGCCAAAAGACCAGTAGGATGGTCCCCATATCCATTCTGACTGGAAAAGGCGGGCCTGGTCTATAGAGTACATCCAAGTTTCTTGTAATAGACATAAAGCTACACCTAGGTCATGGATGTACTGAAATGTGGCCTGTCTTTTGGCACAGTTAATAATACTATGGATATTCAAGGATCCTAGACAAAAGGGGCTGGGATATTCAAAGTGCGCAACTGAGTTGCGCCGGCGCAAGTGCGTTGCGCCGGCGCAAGTGCGGACATGCGTCAAGGAGCGATATTCAGCAGGAGCCAGTGCGCAGGGCAAATCCCATTCGCCAATGTGCGATAATGAATGCAGGCACAAGAGCAAGGGGCATGACCATGAATATCCAGCGCAGTGTGATATTCAACCATGGAAACATGGCGCAAGTGCAGAGCAAAACCTGGATGCGCCAAGCAGACTTGAGCCTATAAGTACAGGGCGCAAGCACACAGACAGCACTTGCGCCAGGTGAGAGGGGGAGGGAGAGAGAGAGAGAGAGAGAGGCAAAACATGGCAAGAAGGAAGGACAGACAGACCAAGGGAGACAGAGCGAGTGACAGACAGACTGTCACAGGCAGCCACAGGGGGAGAGGGACAGAGGTGGCAGTGGAGAGAGAGGCAGACTGAGCAAGAGGGACAGTCAGGCACAGTGCCAGGCAGTGCACCAGGATGGCACACAGCTCGCAGCTGCCGACTGCCCAGGGGGAGACAGGATATCAGGGGCCATGGATAGTGCGCCCTTCCTGATGAATGTCATAATGTTGGGTGTGAGGGAGCAGGAGAAACAGCAACGTGGCCGAGGAAGGGCCCGTCGGCGGTATGCCCGGCACAGGTGGTACCGTGCCCACACCACCTTCGAGAACTACACTGACACGGAGACTGTGGGACAGTACTGCCTGAACAGGGCCATTCTGAGGCAGCTCTGCGAGCTGTGCAGTAAGGAGATGTAGGCACCCACAAGACGGAGTCACATAATGTCTGTGGAGACAAACGTGACAGCTGTCATGTGCCTGCTCGCCACGGGCACCTTCCAGAGACCAACAGGGGACACCACAGGCATAACCCAGTCGGCCATGCCACGCCTCCTCACACAGTTCCTCAACGCTCTGCTACCATGTGCCTCGGAATACATCCATTTCCCAGCACACAGGCGGAGCGTTCAGCAACCATGCAGGACTTCCACAGGGTAGCACGTATGCCTGGCATGCTTGGGACCATTGACTGCACCCACGTGGGCATTTGCACGCCACCTGGCCCTGAGGGCGTAGCCTATACCAGTAGGAAGGGGTTCCCCAGTGTGAACTGCCAGGTGGTGGGCGATGCCAAGGGGCGCATCACCAATGTCTGTGCCACACACCCTGGGAGTGCACATGATGCATTCATCTGGCACAGCGCTGCGTTGTGCCACAGGTTCGATCATGAGGACGTCCTCACAGGCCACCTAGTGGGTGAGTATGGGACGGCAAGGGGGGTCGGGCAGAGCAGGCCATGGGATGGGATGGGCAAGGTGGGTGAGCTGGCAAGGGTGCCAGGGACAGGCAAGGGGCACAGCAACAGGGTTAACCATGTCATTATCCACACAGAAGACAGCACCTATCCACTGAGGCCCTGGCTGCTCACCCCCTATCGGCACCTGTCGTCCCCAGCAGAGGAACGCTACAATTAGGCACACGCCAGAACGCGAAACATCACTGAGTGTGTATCTGGCATGCTGAAAGCATGGTTCTGTTGCCTAGACAGGTCTGGCAGTGCCTACAGTACAGCCCCTCGAAAGCCTGTGGCCTATTCCTGGCCTGTTGCATACTACACAACATGGCCATTGACCATGGGATAGCTGTCGAGGCTTAGGAGGGCGACAGTAGTGGGGACGATGGAGGCAATAGGACAGAGGATGGTGGACAGCCCCCCTCCCAGATGGAGGGATGCCCGGCTACAAAGGATGGCACAGCAGCACCAAGACACCACTGCACAGGAACACTATGGTGCATGCAAGTAGGTGGCACCAAACCCATGCAAAGGCCACACATAGGTACAGCACACAGGCAGGGGTGTGCATGGCAATGGGCATGCACACACAGAGGCGTGGTGCAGGGGTAGGGGAGTCAGTGACACACATCCACACACAATTGCACAGAGCAACACACACATACACGCACTGGCAAGTGGCGGGGATCAGATGCATTGCACCGGTGCACAAGTGCACTCGGTGCAGAACTGCCCTCATCACGCCCACGCCACATGGGCCAGTGGCTGGGCAGGCACGCACAAAGGTGCCACACCAGTGGCATGCACACACACACACACGCCGCCTGCGACAGGGCAGTGGCTGCAGACTGGCGTCAGGGCGGCATGCACATCAGGGCCATGGCCACCGAGGCCACGGGGGGTCAGGCGCAAGCCGATCGGGCAGCCACAGGCTGCTCATCGCCACAGGGGGTGTCTGCAACAGTCCCCCAGGGGTTGAAATGCAAGACCGCAACCGGGTTCGCGTAGGAGTGTGTAGGCACCCAAACAGGCCCGCTGGATGCCAACAGCAAAGGCCAGCGTCGACAGTGAGGGTGTCACCTGACACTGGGATCGTGGGGTGCACAGTGTACTGCGTGGGGTCCGTGGTGGCCGGCTACGCCCTGTGGCAGCCAGCAGTGCAAGGTCATCCATGATCGCATTGGCAATGCAATCCTGGGATGCAGTCGTGTTCTCCTGCAAGCACTGTATAGCCGCCAGGAGCTGCACAGGGCCTCTCTTGCGCTGCTCGGCCGCCTGGTGCACCTCCACGCGCAATGCACGCACACCAGCGGCAAGCAGCACCTGTTGCTTCACGGAGGCCCGCAGCAAACGGGTGTGCTCTGCCAATGGGTCAGCGCCCTGGGGAATCCAGGCGTGGCGCCGACCTTCCTGCGGTGACTGACCACGCTGCACAGCCCCCCGCTCAGGTGGACACTGCAAAGTGGGGTCCTCATGGGGTAAGTCCTTATCAGGCGCCCCGGCAGTGGACCCTGCATCTGGCTGCCCTGTGGCCCCTGCAGCCTGCTGCCATTGCCCATCAGGCTGCTGAACGCTGCCCAGCACCTGCTCGGTCGCACCACCACCACCACATGGCACAGCTGTGGCAGTGCGCACACAGCACCCACAGTGGCAGCGGGCAGCTGTTCCATTTCTGTCAGGCTGCTGGGTGCGCTGCCGGTGTTGGTGTCTGGTATGCGCATCTCCCCCACACCACCACCCATGCTGTCCAGGATTATGGTTAGGTCGTCATTGATGTCGGACCCCGCCCCGATCTGTGTCTCCACGCAGAGGACACAGAGACTGGCATCCTGTAGAAACACATCTAGGGCCTTGTCCGACCCCATGCCCAGGACATCCGGCTGGACAGTGGTGGTGGTGTGCTGTAGCCTATCAGGCCCCCGGATGCCCGTGGAGGTGGATGGCTGGTCCTCCGGGGTTGGTCCAGCCCCCACGGCTGCTGCTGGCGCCCCATCCTCCGCACACAGGCGTGCAGGTGCTGAAAGAGAAAACAGGTGTGTCAGTGATGCAAGGCCTACGAATGCCCGCCACTCCACCACCCAACTCAGCCACTACATGCTGTGCGTGCCCGACATATGTACTATGCAGTGATGGGCTGCCACTCGTCTGGAATCCTCCACCTGGCACACACTCCACGGTACTGCGGTGCATGGCGGCTGCCACCAACTCCTCCTCCGCCAAGAGCTGTGGCACATCAGCAGGCCCCCAGCTGGTGGCTTTCCAGGCCCCACGGATGGCCACCACCTTCTCTCTGATGCGCCGCTCATCTATGCCCACCTTCTTGCGGCACTCCTGCACTGACCGCTGGTGGCTGCCCTGCTGCTACACGCATGCTGCCACTTCCTCCCAGGCCCTAGCCCTGGCCTGTGGTGTGCCCATGGCACCATTCAACAGCGGCTCCCTGTTGAAGTAGGCCTCAAACAGGTCCTCTGCCTCTGTGAAATTGGGCCTGTGCTTGCGAGCAACCCCATGCTCCTCACCATCCTCATGTTCTGACATGTTGCTACCTGTGGACATAGACAGCACAGTGTGTCAGCGTCAGCAGCACCTATTCCGTCCCCCCCCCTGCTGTGCTGGCTGGGCTCAGTGTGTTCCAGCAGCATGCGCAACTTACCTCAGAAGGTTGCAATACCGGTCCATGGCCTGTGCCGGTCTGTGGCGCTTTTATGGCGCTACGCATGCAAATGAGCACTGGCACAATGGTAATGACATGCTAATTCCCCCAGTGTGCCACGCATTGGCTGATGAGCTCATTTGCATGTGGCGACTGAATTATCGCGAATTTGCTCTGTGTGCGGTGACAGTGGTCTGGAGAAAGTTGCGGCGCAATGCGCAGGACTGCAGTGCACATGAGCTGGTCTGTGTGCTGCTACATATTGTGCACAGTGCAACCACTGTGCAATAGGGACCGTGGTGTACGGTGCGCCAAGCCTGCTACTGCGCACATGCGCACTGTGTGGTGGCCAACCCTGCCCCTACTGTGATCTCTGCCCCGGGTGACCCCTCATGCGTGACCCTGCCCTAGCCACGCCCATGCAGCATGCTTCCGTGACTGCGCGATGGGCAGACACAGCGATGTCACCTCGCCCACGCATCTGGCGCATGCACTGGCCACGTGCGCCTCCTGCTGCCATTTTGCTCCGTGGCTCACACCATAGTGATGGCGCAGCAGCAGTGACGTGGACGTGCGGCCAACTGGACGCGTTGGAGCTGGCCAACCTCGTGGCCTGCGTCCAGCCACACGCACCCCAGCTGTTTGGGCAGGTGCCACTGCAGCAGCCCCAAGTGGCTGTGTGGCAGGCAGTTGTTGCCTCACTCACTCAGCGCGCAGGGGTGGCCAGAACTGGTGAGCAGTGTCGCCACCATTATGGAGACCTGGTGTAGAGGGACCCAGAGCGCCTCAGGAGGATGGAGGCACGTGTCAAGCATGGGGCTGTGCCACAGCCAGGTGAGTAGGCCCATCATGCATGTGTGCTATACTGTGGTGGTGGCTAGGCTGCCTGGCGTGTCCTGCAGGGTGGAGTACTACCATTGTGCGCAGTGTGGGGTGGCATCACCCTCCGCCACTTGCGTTGCGCTGCCACTCTGTGGGATGTGTTGGGCAGGGTCTCACCCTGTGCACAGGGGTGGGGGTGGTGGGTAGCTGATGTGGTTGGTTACTGATGTATACCTGTTTCTGTTCCATTCCCAGGACCTGAGGACAGACGTTAGGTGGCACTGGTGGGTCACCAGGCTGCAGCAGCCCAGGGAGGAGGAGTGTCTCCAGTGCCAGTGGGGCCACAGATGGCAGGTAGGCACTGACATTGTTCTGCGCACTGTCATTGAAGTGGCAGGGACATGTGTGCGGGCAAGGTCACCTGTGCTGTGTGCCCGCCACTGTGACGCATCCATCGGTTACATGTGCCAGCTGCTGGTGGAGTGGGTGTGCGCACGGCCGCCACTGATGTTGCTGTGGTGCAGCCCGGGCACTGTGCCATGTGACTGTCATAGCGCAGTCGGATGGCCACTGTGCGAGGACCACCGCTGTGCGCAGTTGTGGTGTGCCGCCTGCCGGCAGTGGCGCGTCTGTTTCAGTGGGTGGCCTGTATGGGCCTCCGGGGGTTCCCCCCTGCCCAGTACACGCTGTGGTTGGGTAGTGTTCCTTGGGACATTGCACTGATTAACTGTCCTGTCCCTTGTCCTAGGTGTCCGCCGACGGGGTAGGATGCCCCTGTACTGCAGGCTCCTGAGGCAGCTCATCCTCGACAACTATGGAGACTGTATTCCATGTCCGGAGACTGCTCCTGGCAGTCAGGAGGCACTAACGGCAGCAGGGGGTGGCAGGACGTCACAGCTGCTAAACCTACTTTGTGTTCCCGTTTCCCCAGCCATACCTCCCCTTCCAGTCTCTCGTCCCACTGTACAGTCTGTTCCCTGTAAACTTCCCTCGCTATCCTACCCTTTCCCACCCCCTTGTTACTGTATATATTTTTTTAATATATATCTATTTTGACTTACCTGCTTGTGTCTGTGTCTGCTTTGCAGGTGGAGTGAGGAGCCATGCTGCAGTGGCCCAGTGCCTGTCCGTGTGGTGTGCATGTGTTGGGGCGCGTGTTGTGCTTCTATGGATCACTGCTGTGTGTCCCACAGTGGTGGTGTCCCTCCCCTCGATTGATGGTTGTGCCTTGGAATGCCCTTGGGGCGGCTGTCAGGGTTGTGTGGCGGCTATGTCTGCTTGACTGCGTGGTCCAGGGTGTGGCCTGGCTGTGCAGGAGGGGCACGGCCTGCTGCCTGCGGGGGGGCCCCCTTGGTGGCCCTCCGTCCCCCATTAGCACCTCGTTGCCTCCTGTCTGTGCCACTGTTGTGTTCTGGGGTGGGGGTCTGGGTGCCTGTGTGCGCCCTGCTATGCCCTGCTGGTGGTCGTCTCCTGTGGCCTGTCACTCTGCTTCCCTGGCTCTGTCCCTGGGTCGCCTCTCTGTGCCGTGCCCCCCTCAGTTGCTCCGGTGTTCTGCTCCCATGGTTGCCCTGGCTGGGGCTTCTATGTCTGCCCATGGCGCACCTGTGCCATATTCAGTCGTGTTGCGCTGGCGCAGTGCAGCCAGCACAGCCCTGAATATGGCTCCCATGATCGTTTTACTGCTACCGGACTTGTGCACCGCCTTTGGCACATTTCTGAATACCTGACACGGAGTGTTTGATTGTCAGGGGATCATATTTAGGAATTCCTTTTCTTTTTTTTTCTTCCCTCTGTACCCCACAGGATCGGTGCTGCGTGTAGTATTTTCTTGGGAAGGAGTCTTGGAATCTGATTCTATTACATCCATATTAGAGTCTTCCCAGCTAGTAGAGACAGGGCCACGTGGATTGTCAGTTTCAAGTTTCTGATCTTCTTTGGGAGTGCTGGGGGAAGGGGGGTTGGATTGTCTTGTCACCCTTTTTGGTAATGGAGGGATCACAGCCGGGGAACCTGGTTCTGTTCCTCTTCTGCCTTCCCTGATGGGCTCTGAATAGCACAGTGGGGTCAAGAGGTCAGGTGATTTTGCTTCAGGGTTCCTCACATTCACTTCAGGGGTTTCCTTTTTATTTTCTTTAAAGGAGAAGGAATTTGTGTTACCATTCTTTCGTTTTTCTGGAGAAGGGGGAGGGGGATTCCTGGGGGGCAGCCTTCCCGGGAGCAGAAGCTGCATCCTGTGCCTGCTGAATAAGTAGGTCAGGACTTACACATGAAGCCTTGTTCTTAGCTGCCCAGGGACACTCCCTAAGGACATGCCCCAACTCCTCACACAGGTCACATTTAGTAAGGTTGGCACTTTGGAGACTAATGCGACCCATTTCCCCACAGTTGGCACACCTGGGTTTATCACATATGCTTGATAAATGTGTCCTGGATCCACATTTGTAACAGGCCCAGGGTTGACCTGAATAAAAGCAGACTCCTCTATCCCTGTCTAACAAAAACGAATTTGGGATGCATTCTATCCCAGCGTCTGTCTGGAGTAGCTTCACTTTATATTTCCAACTCCCCGTCCAGAAAATTTCTGAGTCTAGTATGGGTTTGGGGGCACTTAAGACCTCGCATTTCTGATTTAGCCAGCAAGTAATGTCCTCCACGAGGACCCCATCATTCCTGAACATAACCGTAACAAACTTAAAGGTTTTGTCAGGGGAATCACAAAAAAAAGGGGTCCACATGAGGAAGAATTTCACTTGGTTATATCTCTCCCAAAAAAGTTCTAATGCACAGAGTGAACGAAAGTTTACATCATAATTATCTTCACCAGATATATTTATGAAAGCATATACTTCTCTAGGCGTGAAATGTAAAGATTCTTTCAGGAGGGTTCTCCCTACATAATGTCTATCTGGTCTATTTTCTAGTCCACCATTGTATCCAGTTCTAACAGCATGCCTTCTAGGGGAAGCCTCTTTCTTTGTTTTTGAAACAGTTCTGACAGTAGTAGTTTCTGCTGGTTAGGTTCTTCTTGGGCCCTTTCTGAGGAGTCTTGGTTTTAAGAAGTCGTTGGGTGCACCATTTCAGGAAGCGGGGGTGGGGCGGAGTCCTTAGAGCCTACTTGCTTGCTTTGTTTTTGAGTCTGTAAATCGTTTATGGGTAGAGATTAGCAGTTTGATCCAGGAATTTCTTTTCCACAGTTTTGGTTTTCAGCCTGGGAGGGAAGAGCAGTTTGTTGTGGGTTCCATTCAGGGGAGGCTAGAAACATAGAATCTGACGGCAGATAAGGACCGCTTGGCCCACCTAGTCTGCCCATTTCCCTACCTGATGGATAGCTGCAGATTCTAGTTAATCAACAGTTTATTCCTTCTACACCCCCCCCCAACTAGAATTGCCTTATGTCTGTGCCATGGATTCTTGAGTTCTCCCACTGTTCCTGACTCCACAACCTCCTCAGGAAGGCTGTTCCACGCATCCACAACCCTCTCTGTGAAAAAATACTTTCTAACATTACCTCTGAGCTGTTCCCCCCTCTATCTTCAAATTGTGCCCCTCGTTCTTGCACATCTACCCTCTTGTACTTTAATTCTCTTAAGATACTTGAAAGTTTCTTTCAAACAACATGAAGTCTTGCTATATTATGACAATTGCAGTTTGTCCCACCATTAGAACTGCTCCAGAGGTGAAAGAGTTAACTCCATTCTAAGAATGGAACTTAGAGCACAGGCTCGGTTAGAGAAGCTCTGTCTGGGTTATTTCAAACCCAAACTGTCAGATTCTTTACTCCGCCTCATTGAACAGTCGCTCCGGAGATTTCTCCTACTGCTCGGTTCATTTCTCGGTTTAAACAGTGTTTTCTCGGTTCAAATCAACCGAGAATATCATTATTTTAACCGCAAAACCGATCGGTTCAAGCTCTGTCTGTGGTATCGTAAGTAATTTCAGTTTAATTTCTGTGTGGAACTTGTAAATGTTATCGGTTCGGTTTTGAACCGATCAGCTTGCTTTAAACTTGAAGTTACAAAAAGGAAAATTACGTACCTACCGTAATTCTTGATCTTCTCTTGTATCTTCACCATTCATTACTTCCTGGGTGTAAGCCGGAGGCGCGCACCCGTCACGGGAGCTTTTTTTTTTTTAAAGTTGCCTAACGGCCCCGCCCTCGAGAGCGACGCCATGCGCGAGGCCGTTAGTAGCTTAATGGACTCTCCTCCAACTCAGTTCTGTGAGCTGGAGAGGCAAAAATGAAAGCAGAAAATATAGATAGCGAGGCAAGATAGCTTGAGGATAGCAAAGCAAGGAAGAATGAACTGAAAAGGAATAAGCCGATGGAGGAAGGACAGAGGAGATAAGAACATCCTAGCCTAGGGAGTGCAGGGCCTTACCTGGGCGACTCTAGGAGGAGAGATGAGTAAGGAAATGAGAAATAGAAGAAGAAGAAGAAAGAGAAGAGAGAGATGGGATGTTGAAGGGACCAGAATGCCGAACGAGCATAGTTAGCTTGTAGCTGAAGGCTCGACTAAAGGGAAGCAAGAACCGGAGATAGAGCTGAAGAGGGTTCACCGAACCCGCTAGACAGACTCAGGAGGGCATAGTCCTCATCTTCAACATGCCATTAGCCTGACACCCACCTCGGGTCCCTGGCGCTTGAAGGCCTTTAACTGGAGGACAGCCGAGGAGGGAAGAATAAAACCCCAGCAGCATGAGAGCGCTGCTCAGGGGTTTAGAAATGGAAATGTAAGCCTTCAGGCGCTCCAAGATAGAAACGGGACTCAGACTGACTGGCTAAGGCCGGCCAAGGCTTAGCTGGCTAAGATTGGAATGGTAGCAGAGCTCTACTGTAAAATTGTCCAGGAGGACACTTAAAGGGAGAAACCATTAGCAAAAACAGCGAGAAGGATAGCCTACCTTCTCATTTGCCTTCTTGTTTGATTTCCTTTTCCTTTTTTTTTTTACAGATAAAAAAAATTTTTTTAACTAGATGCATGACCCAGATACCAAGATGCCTATAGCAGTCGGAGAGAGTTCCCTCAGCATTTTTTTTTTTAGAAGAGAAAGGAACAGACGATTGCTCCTCTGCTCTGCAAGGCAAGAATAGAGGGGGATTAGATTTCAGGGCAACTATCTGAACACGGGATTGCAGGATCAAACTGAATAGCCTGAGCCAGGCCAAACAACCCCTAGAGGTATCTTGCCATAAGAATAGCAAGAGATAGTTGTGCAGTCTGATCGCCAATGCAATCTGCTAGATGGCCCATGAATCTTAGAGTAAATAATTTTTCTGATTTTAAACCCCCCAAGAAGATTTTTTTTTTTACTTTTGTTTTTTTTTTTTGGGGAATGAAGCAATTTTCCTATATTTTATATAAAATGCAGAGAGAGGAAGGAGACGGGAGGTGGAGAAGCCACAGGAAGAGGCCACTGAGGGATGGTGATGGTGGTACGATGAGGAAGAATACAAGAGAAGATCAAGAATTACGTGTAGGCACGTAATTTTCCTATCTTCCCTTGTCAATCTTCACCATTCATTACTTCCTGGGTGAGTATTAAGCTCCTCTTCCCTGGAGGGGAAGAGGCCATACCCTGAGGGAACAAGACCCCAGCCTTCTGTTGGTGAGAAACAGAAGGAGAAGACCCTGGCTTATTCAGAAAGCCTAAGTGGGAGAAGAGCTAGGAGGTGCCTCCCGAGGACGAGGGAGAGAGGGAGCCCCTGTAAAAGTCTCCTAGCTCTGAAGAGAAAGACGGTCCCCGGAAGGCGGAGCGAATCACCCTACGCGGGCCAGGGTGACAACCTGGAAAGACGAAGCCATGCCGTCCGCCTGATGCAGATGCTGTCCTCATGAAGCCTGAAGCCACCATTGGTGTCATAAGATGCCCTTGCTTGGTGTCTTGCCAGCTCCAGGCCTACCGCCGAGAGGGCAACGGCTTGTCTGGTTTGCTCTGTATCAGGCATAGATGCCAGCAGCGGACATCATCGACCACAGATGCCGTTGTTGTAGGCAGCGTGGTGAGCCTGATGATGCAATACATGCACTCGCACGGAAGAAGAGAATACTCTTCGCTCCCAACGGTCGAACTGGAGAGAGTCCGAATCCGTGGGCGGTCGGCGCCAGGCAACGGTGCCTAGAAGGAGTATCCAGGTATACCAAACCTGAGGACGGTTGGGAAGGGAACCTAGAGACTCAGAGGGGCACAATACCTGACTGGCAGCCCGCCGGGCTGGAAGAAGCGGCAGGGACTGCCATGACCGGATAGGACGCCCTGGAGGGGGAGCCAGGAAGGTACCACCAGATGCTGGGCACTGAATTCACCAAGGAATTCACGCTCTCCGCTCGGTATTGTCTCTTCAACGTGAGGAAACTGAGATCCCTCACCATCCTCGAGAGGAAACGCTGATATTCTGTGAAATCAGCATCGGAGGACAGATGACAGGGTTCCTCTCCCTCGGGAGGAGGGAGACGAGGATGATGGGGAACTGGAATGCCCAGGAGGATTCCCGCGGGCGGTGGGGGAGAGACCGAAGACCCGCTCATGCATGTATCTAACATATGAGGGGAAGGCCGCCAGAGAATTTCTGAACTGCTCCCCAGGATAACGGACCCAGGACCGACATGGCCTGGGGAGCGGGGTGGTGAAGGCAGAGAGATGGGAGAGGGCACCTCCGCGGAGGTAACTGCTCTCCAGGGCTCTGAATCGGGGAAAGGAGCCCTGGAAAGAGGGATCCGGATATCAGACCAGGCCGCAGAACGGAACTCTGGGGAAGCGGAGCCTGGAAGAGCCCTGGGGGAGAACCTCCCCTATGACGACGCCGGGACTGCATGGATCCAGAAGGGCAGTCCGCACAAACGCCGCCGGAGGACACCCTAGAACCCTGGAGGGAGGGGCAAGGCTCTGCACTTCGGCTCCTGGCCACCCCCCCTGGAGTGGCCAAAGAAGACCGAGCAGCAGACCCCCTGCCCCTCAACCCCTCGGACTCCGAGAGGGCCCTCCTCCTCGACCACAGCGTCCCCCTGTCCCTAGAGAGGGCAACAGCACCCCGTAAGGTAGCTGTCACCGGGCCTCCAGAGAGGAGCTCCCCGCGTCACTCCCCACGCTGCCCCCTGCTCCCGGCCACCCCCAGCCGGGAACCCTCAGGAGACTGACGGAAGGGGGACAGAGGGAGGGGCCTGCTCGCTGCCTGGCACCTCTCAGCCACCGGGGACCCAGACTTGAAGAGTGGGGTGCCAGGATGGGTCCACGCTCTGAATTATCGCCTCCGAGGAGGACGAGATCAGCAGGACCTCAATGCTGGCCACCCCAGGGGTCCTCTGAGGCCACGGGCCGCTGAACGGCCCCAGTACCAAGGGAGGCGCTGCCGCCTCCTTCACGCGGATGCAGCCAGGCCTAGTCACATTTCAACGGCGCCGCAAGGCCGCACCGCCTGAGGAAGGACAAGGCCCCTGGCGCTGGCGCGCCGGAAGCGAGGCGGCACCGCCTTTGTCCACGGGCGCCGCCGAACGCGCCGAGGCTCAAAGCGGGTATTGGGGCAATGGCGCCGCCCTGATCACTGGCGCCACGAATCTGTGGCGCCCAGGATCCCAAGCGGCGCCGATTTCAAAATGGCGCCGCAGACGATCACCGCACCGCGAACGTGCCAGGATCCAAACGGGCGCCGAAGGCGGCCGAGGGTCCACCCGAGCCAGGCCTAAAAGTCGAGGGCTCCGCCACTGGGGGAGCCTGCACCTCCGAAGAGACTGCCGAGGCGGTGTCGCGGCGCCGCTGCCCCGGGAGGGACTACGACGCCCCGACACCGCAGAAGGGCCCCTCCCGGCAAGAAAAGACGAGGAGACCCTCCTCCTCAGATCGTGATAGGCCCGGAGGGGACCCGGGAAGGGCCTAGAGACTCACTCTGAGAATCCCTTGAGCGACGCCGTCCTCGGGTCGGCGGGGTTTGTTTAGCTTGAACGCTGGCTTCTCGGGAGACACGGGCGGTCCATGGAGAAACAGTCCGCACGAATCCATGTCATGGTTGGGTCCCAGGCAACGAAGACAAACGCATGCGCCGGTCCGAGACGGAGAAATGCCGCCACAGTAACACCGACGATAGGCGCGGCGTTTCGTAAACACGCTTAGCTCCGGAACCGACATAACGCGAATCAACAAGAAAAAAGTAGGAAAGCACACCGCGCCGCTTTAGAAATAAAAAGAACGGTCTTACCAATTGGCGTCGAGTGGGGAAAAGAGGAGTCGTGACGCGGTAAATATGGACGCTCGAAACAGGTGCTGCCTCGGCGGGAGAAACAGAACTGAGTTGGAGGAGGAGTCGGTCGCTGTTAACGCCCGCTCTACGACGCCGCTCTCGAGGGCGGGCCGTTAGGCAACTTTAAAAAAAAAAAAAAAAAAAAGTCTCGTGACGGGTGCGCCTCCCGCTTACACTTGGAAGTAATGAAGTGAAGATTGACAAGGAAGATATTAGAGGTTTTAGTGGGTTCCCTAGTTCTTATCGGTTCTAAAAAACGGAACTCATTACGGTTTTTTCCAAGACCCGTGACACGGTTAGGAACCGATAAGGGTGTCTTGCCTGGCACTGCCGTTTAAAAGGGCAAGTTTTTGGTTAGGCTGGCATTATGTCTGAGAAACCCAAAAGAAAAACCGGGCCCACTGGGTTTCAACACTGTGATGCTTGTGGGGAAGTCTTTGCCAAGGCTGACCCACACACCACATGTGTATATTGTCTGGGGTTTGACCACCTCAATTCAGACTGCCAGATTTGTAAAAATTTCCCTGCAGCCACCCTGGATAAGAGGTTGGCAGGCTCAGGGAACGAGGCCAAAAAGTCCGCTGACCTGATGGGCCAGCCGGTTCGGTGCCAACCGAACCGGAGGGAGTGCCCTCTGACCAGGGCGAGACTTCCTTGGGCAAACGCAAAGCTGGCTCGGATGAGCCAGTTCCAGTAAAGAAAACAAGAAAATCAGCAGGTTTGGAGCCCAAAATTCCTTCTCCAACTGCTGCAGAGATAGCAAGAGCTATTCAGATTTTCCAGTCACTTTCTCCAGTTCCGTCCGAACCGCCACTGTCTGGTAAAAGGTCGGTTCGGTCGGTTCCACCGGTTCAGGAATATAATGTTGAGGAGTTTTATGAACCAGAGGAGGAGGATGATTATGAACAGTATGAATGTGACTTGGAGGGTCTGGGTGTGCCCATTGAACCGACATCTCCCCAGACAGACCTTTAGAATCTCCCCTATGCTTTCTGAGTCCCTCTCACTTTTATGTTTTACAAAAGTTGTTGAAACCTCCAGCTCCCATTGGAGGAAGCTGTGGATGAGCAAGAGGAACCTGATTTTGTAGAAATGATGGATATACCAGAGTCTAGGAGATTGTCTATTCTTTGCATAAATCATTTAGAAACAAACAATAAAAATTTTAAAACTCCTAATTCTGTGCCTCCTGTGGATAAAAGATGGACAGGAGGTACACACTGTCAGGTCCTGACACAGAATTCCTTTCACAGCAATGCAGTCTTGTTGGGGTGGTTCAGGCTGCAGCTTGTGATAAAGCTAATATTCCCCTGGCTTCACATCCTCCTGACAAGGATTCCAGGAAGATTGATGCCATGGCTAAAAAACAATACATGGCAGCGTCCTTGGGACTCAGGCAAGCAAATTACATGGCTTATGTAGCAAAGTATCAAAAATCTAGATGGGACACTGTCATGGCTTTGGCCAAACAGGCCTCTGGCCAGCTTGCTAATGACCTGGAACAGGTGGCTGCTGATGGCATTGAGGCATCAAGGTGCAGTTTCATGCTGCTGTGGATTTTAATGATGTATCCTCTAGAGTCAGGGCTACGTCCTGTAGCCTGAGGTTGGCCTGGCTCAGGTGTACTAGCTTGTCACAAGATACCCAGACTAAGGCTATGGATTTTCCTGTGGTGGGAAATTCTCTGTTTGGGGAGCAGACAGAGAATTATATGAAGAAAATGGATGAATACAGGACTACCTATGAGTGCCCAAGCCAAGGAGCGGCAAGCCACTCCTCAGAGGCAGACCCCCAGGGGTAGGGGTAGGCCTTTTCACAGGCCTTTTTACCAAACCCAGGCCTCCTCTGCTTATGCTCAGAGGGGTTCTTCAGGAGGCAGACGGGTGTGGGCAGGCCTGCTCCCACCCTCAGCCTAAAGCACTCACAAACAGACACCCTGGACGGGTGCCCAGGGCCGATTCTCCTTTACCCGTAGGGGCAGGTTGGCTTACTTCATTCAGAACTGGGTGTCTCTAACTTCAGACAAGTGGGTCCTGGAAGTAGTAAGCCAGGGTCTGGTTCTCAGCTTCAAAAAGTTCCCAAAGATGAGAATCAGATCTTTCCCACCTGCAAACTCTTTAGAGACCTTTACTCTAGAAACAGAAGTCTCAACCCTCCTGGCTCTCAGAGCTGTAGAAAGGGTTTCTCCCCTACACCAGGGCAAGGGTCTGTACTCCAGATATTTCCTTACCCCAAAAAAGACAGGAGAATGGCGGCCCATTTTAGACCTCAGATATCTGAACAAACACCTTTTGAAACCAAAGTTCAGAATGGTAACTCTGGCAATGATTTTACCTCTTCTAAGGCCAGGGGACTGGCTAGCCTCCCTGGACATCAGGATGCCTATTTTCACGTTCTAATCAGAAGCTCCCACCGAAAGTACCTCAGATTCGAACTGCCCTCAGGTCACTCACCAGTTCAGAACAATGCCCTTCGACCTCCTCTGCCCCAGGGTATTCACAAATGTCTGGCAGTAGCAGTTGCTCATTTGAGAGGCAAAGGATTGTTGTCTTTCCCTATCTGGACGACTGGCTCTTGTAGGCCAGTCCCCAGAACAGGTAAATCTCACCTGCAAGTTACCCAGCAGCTGCTGCACCTCCTGGGCTTCTTGCTAAATCTTCCAAAGTCAGTTCTGGAACCAGTTCAGGTGCTCACCTTCATAGGTGCAGAATTGGACACAAAGCAGGCCAGAGCCTTCCTCCCATAGAGAGGTAAGGAACTTGGTGGCTCTGGCCCTCCTCACTCTGCTGGTCTCGACCAGCAAGACACTTTTAGCTCTGGCGCACATGGCTGCATCCACAGCCGTAGTGCAAGGAGAAAGATTTCAGATGAGGGACATTCAGTTTCACTTGAGAGCCTTTTGGTCTGAGAAAGGGACCCCTTTCCAAGTTGGTCCCAGTGACCGAACCCTGATCCAGGCCCTCCAGTGGTGGCAGGATCAGAGCAATTTAAGACTGGGGGTCCCTTCATTCCTCTGTCTCACTCCTTGACCCTCACTACAGATGCTTCCCTCCTGGGGTGGGGAGCCCACATGGGCGACCTCTCCACTCAGGGAGTGTGGTCCCAGGAATCTCTGCTCCACATCAATTTGCTGGAACTCAGAGCTGTCTTTTTAGCACTTCAAGTGTTTTCTGCGTCTGTTCAGAACAAAGTGGTACAAGTCAGAACAGACAACACCACAACAATGTGGTACATCATCAAGCAGGGGGGCACTCGGTCTTCGGCCTTGTGCACCGAGGCAATGAAGTTGTGGTCTCTGGCCTATTCCCTGAACACTTCCTCATAGCAGTTCACCTTCCAGGAAAGGACAATGTCCTAGCAGATGCTCTCAGCAGGATTTCCCAGGGCCATCACGAATGGTCTCTGGATCCTCAAGTACTGGGGATAGTTTTAGCCAGATGGGGCACCCCTCAGATAGATCTTTTTGCAGCCCCAGACAATCACCAACTTCCACTGTTCTGTTGCAGGCCCCCAGTGTTGGGCTCAGTCCCCCTGGATGCCTTTCTCCTAGATTGGGAAGGGAAGTTTCTTTATGCCTTTCCCCCTTCCCTCTCCTATTCAAGGTGCTAGTCAAAATCAGATCCCAGCCTTGCAGGGTGATTCTGATTGCCCCAGATTGGGCCAGGCAGCCCTGGTACCCACTCCTTCTGTCCCCTAACAGTCCATCTTCCTGTGTCTCCCAGGAATCACAACCTGTTAACCTGTGCCCTGGGAGAGTTTGGTATCTGAACCTCAATCCCTCAACCTCAAGGCCTGGCTCTTGAGGAGTTAGAATTTGCTGACCTACACCTTTCTCAGGGTGTTCTTGAAATCCTAAAGGCTTCTAGGAAGCCTTCCACTAGGAGTTACTTATAATTCTAAGTGGAAAAAGGTTTTCCATTTGGTGTGCTGGAAACATATTTCCCGAATCTGCTGATTTGCCCATTGTTTTGGACTATATGGTCCATCTTAATTCTTTGGGCCTGAGACCAGCTACCTGAAAGTGCATTTGGCAGCTGTCTCTGCTTTTGTTTCAGCAGGAAAGCCCTCCTCTCTTTCCGCTCACCCTGTATTTTCAAAGTTTTTAGGGGATTGCATTTCATACTAATCCACCTTTTAGGATCCGGCCCCGTTTGGACCTTAATGTTTGTATTGCCCAGTTAATGCAACCCCCTTGAACCTCTGTCTTCTGCAGAGCTTAAGTACTAACTTGAAAACTGTTTTCTAGTGGCTATCACTTCTGCCAGGCGCATAAGTGAGTTGCATGCCTTGTCAGTAGAAACTGACTTTATTTCTTTCCACAGGGATAAGGTAGTCCTCAGGACTACACAGGAAGTTTTGCCTAAGGTGGTTTCAGATTTCCATCTTAACCAATCTATCTCCTTCCAGTGTTTTCACTGAACATTCTTCCTCTGGTGAGAGGAGTTGCACAGTTTAGATGTTAAGAGGGCCCTAAGTTACTATATAGACGCACTACAGGGTCACAGGTTGAATCCTCCAACTTTTTCTCACTTATGGTGAGGTCGGGAAAGGGAGACCTGCCACTAAGAGATCAATTGCCAGGTGGATTGTCTCTTGTATCCAATTTTGTTATCAGAAACTGGGGAGAGTTCCCCCCTCTGGCCTGAGGGCTCATTCTACCAGAGGTACAGTCGCGTCTCTAGCTGCTGCCAGAGACATCCCTATCTTAGAGATATGTCAAGCTGCTACCTGGAAAGCAGGTACACACTTTGCGCCAAGCATTACTCCCTGGATGTCCAGGCCAGGAGAGATGCTCGGTTTAGCACAGCTGTGCTTCAGAGCCTATTCCTAAGTAGGTTCTGTCCCTCCTCCATGGAGGTACTGCAGTGTAGTCTGCAATTGTCATAATATAGCAAGACTTCATGTTGTTTGAAGAAAAAATTACTCACCTTAGTAATGTTGTTTCTTCTAATGGAGTCTTGCTATATTATGACCTCCCCACCAGCCTGCCCCTCTCAGAACTTCTACTTGGGTATGGGGTGGGCAGCCTAGTGTGGGCACTAGTTATGCCCATTAGATGTTTTCCACCCCTTCTTGGGGTTTTTGGGGTGTGGTGTTTTTATTTTATATTATATTATTACTTCTGGTCCCCTGACTTGAGTCTTTTTTGTTGGGACCAGCAATAGTGTAATATTTAGTGCCAGTTGGCTGAGTGTAGGTTACAGCTTCCACACAGACCTTAGTGAGTTTTTGCTCGTAAAGATCTGACAGTTTGGGTTTGAAATAACCCAGACAGAGCTTCTCTAACCGAGCTCGTGCTCTAAGTTCCATTCTTAGAATGGAGTTAACTCTTTCACCTCCGGTGCAGTTCTAATGGTGGGACAAACTGCAATTGTCATAATATAGCAAGACTCCATTAGAAGAAACAACATTACTAAGGTGAGTAATTTTTTCATCTTGTCCCCCCCTCCCTCCTTTCCTCAAGGGTATACATATTAAGCTGCTTTAGTGACTCCTCGTGTGTCTTCAGGTGCAGACCCTGCACCATTTTGGTTGCCCTCCTCTGAACAGCCTCCACTCTATGTCTTTGCGAAGATGGGGTCTCCAGAATTGCACGCAATACTCCAGATGGGGTCTCACCAACTGTCTGTACAGAGGGATAACAACTTCCTGTTTTCTACTGTTGATGCCTCTCCCTATGCATCCCAGTATCCCCACAGCCCTCCTTACTGCCTCCTCACATTGTTTGCCCACCTTTAGGTCATCTGATATACAGTAATTACTCCCAGGTCTCTTTCGATTTTTGTTGTTGTTATTATCTCACCCCCCCCCCCATTGTGTACTCTTCCCCTGGGTTTTTGTTTCCCAGATGCATTACCTTGCACTTCTTTGCATTGAATCTGAGCTGCCATATATTCAACCATACCTCCAACCATGCCAAGTCCCTTTTCATCCTTTCCACCCCACCTTGTGTATCAACCCTGTTGCAGATCTTTGTGTCGTCTGCAAAGACACATACTCTTCCTTCCAGGTGCTCTCCAATGTCACTTATAAAGACATTAAAGAGGACCAGTCCCAGTACCAAACCCTGCAGTACCCCGCTAGTTACCCTTTCTTCATTGTGGACTCAAGTTTACTATTACCCTTTGCGTCCTGTTGTCCAGCCAGTTTTTATCCAGGCTACCAACTTGGGACCCACTCCAAGGCTGGCTAACTTGTATATTAATCATTTGTGTAAGACTGTGTCAAATGCCTTGCTAAAGTCTAGGTAGGCCATATCCACAGCCCCTCCCAGGTCTACTACTTTGGTCACCCAGTCAAAGAAATCTATTATGCTCTTCTGACATGACCTTCCTGCTGCGAAACCATGCTGTCTTGGGTCCTGTGCCTCACTGGCCTCTAGGTACTCAATAATTCTTTCCTTCAGAAGTGCTTCCATCATTTTCCCTACCACTGAGGTCAAACTAACCTGGTCTGTAGTTTTCTGCCTCTGCCTTGCTCCCACTTTTGTGAAGTGGAATCACATCCGCCCTCCTCCAGTCCTCAGGTACCACCCCATCCTCCCATGGTTTGTTAAAGAGAGTAGTCAGTGGCGTTACTAGTTCTACCCTTAGTTCTTTTAGAATTCTGGGGTGAATCCCATCAGGCCCCATTGCTTTGTCCACCCTCAGTTTCAAGAGTTCTTTCAAAACCCTTTCTTCTGTGAATGGACTGGTATCGACCCCCCTATTCAGAGTGTTTCTCTTGTTTGGTTTCGGTACCTCCCCCTTCCTCTTCCGTTGTGAATACTGAGCAGAAATATTCATTCCATATCCCTGTTTTTTCAGTGTCACCCTCTGCCCACATTCCCTCCCCTTTATTAAGTCTCGGTATCCCTCCCTTGGTCTTTCTTCGCTCCCTAATGTATCTATAAAAGGTTTTATCCCCTTCTTAACACAGTTGGCTATCTTTTCCTCAGTCTGTGCCTTTGCTATTCTGACTGCCTTCCCTGCCTCCTTCTGCTAAACTGATAAAGTTCTCTGTCCTGCTCCTTCTGTTTCCTTATATTTCCTGAATGCTATCCTTTTCTCCTTAACCTTCCCTTCAACCTATTTTGAGAACCATAGTGTTTTTTTTTCCCTCATTTTGTTTTGTTGACTTGCTTCACACAAAGGCTTGCTGCCTCTGTGATGGTTGTTTTGATTATTCCCCATTGTTCCTCCACCCCTCCTTCTGCCCATTTGCTAGTGCTTTTTGGAGGCACTCACTCATTTTCCCCAAAGTCAGCCCTCCTAAAGTCCAATACTCTGTTTTTGTATGGCTTGACTCTATTGCTGTGTTTATTGTGAACCACACTGTTTGGTGGCCACTTGTTCCCAGATGGCTACCCACTTCGAGATCGGAGATCCTTTCTCCATCCCCATTTGAGGGTACCAGGTCTAACAATGCTCCCTCCTGAGTGGGTTCCAACACTAGCTGTCTGAGGCATGCTCCCTGTAGGGCATCAAGAATGACCCTGCTCTTGGATGTGCCTGCAGTAAAGGTGCTCCAGTTAACATCTGGCATATTCAGGTCCCCCATCAACAATATCTCCCCTTTTTCTGCCATTTTAAGGATGCCTTCTATCATTTCCATGTCCATTTCCTCCCCTGAGAAGGGGGTCTGTACACAACCCCCATGCGGATTGCGATGCCATTTCCTGTCTCCAGGGTGATCCACAGTGACTCATCAACTTCCTGTTTACTCTTTAGTTCTGTTGCTTTAATCCCGTCCTTTATATAGAGAGCTACTCCTCCTCCTCCTCCTCCTCTTTTACCAACCCTGTCCCTCCTGTAGATTGTGTATCCTGGTATGCTGACATCCCAGTCATGGTTCTCTGTGTACCATGTTTCACTGACTGCCACAATATCCAGGCATCCCTCTTCTATCAAAGCCACTGGTTCAAGGAGCTTGTTACACAGACAGTGAGCATTGGTATTCATCACCCTTCATTTTTTGATGGCCTTACCCCTTTTAGCCCCATCCCTGTCTTTACTGCCTTTTTCTGCATTTACCCCTGTCCTGCTCCCTACTGACTTCTCTACCTTGGTGTTTACCTCTCTGACTACTATGTTTTGTGGGCTAGAGGACTTGGCGCCCAGCATGGGTCAGGGATCCACTGGCCGTTTTCCAGTCTAGTCCATCTATCTTCTAGCAAGTCTTTCTCAGGGGACCATTGTGAGAAGGGGTCTCTTTGTCCACAGTTCACAGAAAAGGCAGCTTGAATAGCTGAGGTGGTAGATAGGGGTTGATTTAATGTTGCATTTGTTAGCAGAGACAGTTTTGGAATATCCTTAGATGGGCCAGGAAAATCGGCAGAAATGTTTCTTTTTGCCAGAGTCACGACGTCTCTTTTTTGTTTCAGATCATCCCTAGTTGCAGTTTTTCCTGCCGGGCCTCTTACGGTGAAGAAGAACACAGACAGTCCCTTTTGCTTTTGCTTGTTGGATTGTAAGAGGAATTGGTTATCCAATGAACCTGTAATCACTGTGGGATTACCTGGTAAGACACTCACAATACTTTGTTTAGTTGTGCTAGCATCTCAACCAGGATGCTCTCTTGCATTTATGTTGGGGTTTACAATAGTTTGTTCGGAAACAAGCAGAGACTTTTTTCTTTATATTCAACATCACTTTTTTCCTTATTGCTACACACTAACTCTTTCGGCTCTGGGCACACACCATCTGAGGTGTTTCCGCTGCCAGCCATTTTAGAACAAGAGTAAGAATCAGTTTTTACCTTGTGTACAGGGTTTTGTGTTTCTTCCGATTTGGCTGCATCATGAGTTGAGGAATTTGGTTTGACAGCCGAGCCACGCCCAGTGACAGATGCTCACACTGCTTTCAGTTTGTCAGTATCTTCCTTAAACAGCAGCTTCCTACTAGGTGAGTAGCTGCCGTCACCCAGCCTGTACAATGACTGACCTGCTTAGGAGTCACCCAATGAAGTTTGGCCAAAAATATCCGTTTAGTATGAAAGATGCAGCCCTCGTAAACTTTGCCAGCAAAAAAACAGCACGACTTCCAGGTCAGGAAACCACGCCTCCACATCAGACCATGCAGCCTCGTTTTGTGATGTCACAAAACGAAGGCTGCCTGAGTGCACCCCATTCAGTTCTATGGGGCTGATATTTACACATAGCTTTATACCCTTCCCTGTTGGGATTTTAATAAATCAAAGCGATCGATCGACTAATAGGGTCTTTCATACTAAATGGAATTTTTTGGCCAAACTTCACTGGGTGACTCCTAAGCAGGTCAGTCATCATACAGGCTGGAGGAAGCAGCTACTAGGAAGCTGCTCTTTAAGCTGTTTCTTCTTTAGGGCTTGTTTTTCCTCCTCGGAAACGATTTTAGCTAACATTTGTTCCTTCAGGGCGAGTTCCTTGTTTGTAGTAGCACTGAAAGTTAAATCCTCAGTTGAGACAAAAATATATTCTATACCTCCTTTATTTAGATGATCAAAGATTGGCAAATTTTTAGAATCATTTTGAGTCTCTGATACAGCAAGTGCAGGGGAGGAGGCCTGCTCCCCTGACTCTAGGACAATCACCTCCTCACAGTTCCCATTCTGAGTGGCCATCCTGGAAGGCTTGCTCACAGGAAGCAAGGCCCCCTTTAGGCAGAGTGGGAGAATTTCCCCAGTGTCCTGGCCAAATTTTCCCCATTCAGTAAAAATACCAACAGCTTAATCTGGTTCAATTTCAATTGGTTACCATATGTATCCCCCCACCCACCCCAGGTCGCACCTGAAAAAATTCAATAAGGTGTAAGGGCTGGGCTGGGTTCAGAGTTACAGGAGAACATGATGTGTAGAGGTGGCACAGCTGGGTCCAGCATCGCAGAAGAACCTGCTGTGTAGCAGTGTCAGGGCTGGGTCCAGCATCACAGGACAACTTGCTGTGTAGCAGTGTCAGGGCTGGGTCCAGCGTAGCAGGAGACCCTGCTGTGTAGTGGTGTCAGGGCTGGGTCCAGCATAGCATGAGAACCTGCTGTGTTGCAGTATCTGGGTTGGGTCCAAAATCGCAGAAGAACCTGCTGTGTAGTGTTGCCAGGGCTGAGACCAGTGCTGCAGTACTACTGTCAGGGCTGGGCTATCCCAGGAGAACCTGGTATGTAGCAGTGTCAGTGATGTGTAAAGCGTGTCTGGGCTGGGTCCAGCGTCGCGAGAAAATCTGCTGTCGAATGGTGTCAGGGCTGGGTTCAGCATTGCAGAATAACCATGCTGTGTAGTGGTGTCTGGGCTGGGACCTGCACCACTGGAGAACATATTGTGTAGTAGTCTAAGGGCTGGGGCCTGTGCCACAGTACTAGTATCAGGGCTAGGTCCAGCATTGCAAGACAGCCTGTTGTGTAGCAGTGTCGGGGTTGGGTCCAGTGTCACAGTAGAACCTGCTGTGCACTGGTGTCAGGGCTAGGGCCTGTGCTGCAGAACTGTGTTAGGGCTGAGCTGTGCTCCACCGGAGACCCTCCGGTGTAGTGGTGTCAGGGATGGGCCCTGCTTCACAGGACAACCTGTGGTGTAGCAGTGTCAGGGATAGGTTCAGGGCCATAAAAGGACACTGAAAAAATACCATGGATATAATTATCAAGCCAGCAGATAAAGGTAATGTGGTGGCCATCATAAACAAACTAGGCAGAAATAAGGATACCGCCCACTGACTAGCTGCTGTGCCTCGGCTCGGTAGTTCAACAAACAAAGCACAAAAATAAGCCGGCACCAGCAACATATCAGCACACATTGTTTTATTTAAAGTGATGTTGTGCAGAATAAAGTGCAATCTGTGGCAAACCTTGGACAGAAAAAATATTATTACACCTACTGCGTACAGACGGGGCACCTAAAAAACAAACTGCAAGCAAGAAACCCCAGCTGTATGCATTACGTCCAATAATACATTTTCTGCACAAGATCAGCAACAGACTGCACTTTAGTCCGCACAGCAGCACTTTAAACACAACAAATTACCTGCAGGAAACAAACAGATAGCTCTCAAATGAAATGTACTATAGGAAACTACAGGAGGACCCCGCCAACGAATACACTAAATCACTAAACTGTATCATCAAACAACTCCATGCCTCAATCGGTGAACAGATTCAAACACTGATACCCAAGGACTCTAGACCTGGCACCTTCCATATACCCCCCAAACTACACAAAGAAAGGAACCCAAGCCATCTCAGTATCTTAGGAACTGGAACACCATCTGAAAATATCACAGGCTGGGTGTAAAACTTCGTTAAGTCACTAGTAAAGAGCCCCATGGAGATGGACTAACCCACATACAAACAATACCAGCACAACAAAAAAAAAACTGAAGCAGTCACTCAGCTTTTTCAATCTATACTCACATACACCTACTTCTCTTTTGGAAATTACACATAACATGGAAAGAGCAATGGGCACAAGAACAGAACCTCGGTATGCTAACCTATTCATGGCCATGCCAGAACATTTATGGTACACTGACAATATCTTCAAGTGGCCTGCCAATGAACACAATAACCTTATGGTGTATAATTTCACCTTAACTTTAATTCTGCCCTACCTACCTATCTACTTGAAAACTCAAACTCAGCAACTCTCCCACACAGGTCAGCTTTCTAGACACTAGTGTCATCACAAAACATGGACAAAAGGACAAGATCCCAGGCCGTCTATTAGTTTCAAATAAGGAGTAATGTTTCCATGCACCAATATAATCAAGCAGTGAATGTTTTGTGGCTGATATGCCATCTTTTTTTAATTCTTTGGTTACTGCTAAGGCCCCCTAGGCACAAGTGCCTGTTTTCAGGGGCAACCCAGGAGCACTGGGGTGCTTAAGTGACTTGCTCAGAGTCACACAGTATGCAAGTTTGTGGGAATCAAACCCACATCTGCTGGATGTAATAAGCTCATTCACAACTTGTTACTCTAACCACTAGCCTACTCTACTGGTTCCACCACATCTCGTCGACAAAAAAATTACATTACCACAAATTTGTCGTCCAACCACCACGACGCCCCATGCACTGGGACACATTTCGATTGTTTGCTCTGTCCCCCGCACCCCCTGGACTTATGGATTTTCAGCTCGGGGGGGGGGGGTTACTGGGGAGAGCAGCCAACACTGGGAGTCACCATATTGGTACAGTGCTCTGACAACCCTTTCGACACTGTGGATGTCGAATGGGTTGTATCACTGTACTGGTTTCGTTCTAACAGCGGTATACAATACTGCCAGCCATATCAGCCACTTCATCAGAACATGAAGATGGTAATTACTAGCTATAAAATACATAAAAAGTATTTATATATTTTTTTCTTTGAAGGGGCAGCCACTATTGTCACCCAAGCACTCCAATAATTTTTTTTTATACAACTTAACTTGTTACATTTTATTTTCTCCAGTGCAGAGGGTCCGTCTGTCCTTCCTAACGAGTGGATAGCTGGCTCCACCTTCTGCTGCTGATAGGCAGGACAAAAAAACATCCGGACATCCCACGTGATGGTCCCATACAAGCACCACAGCTCCCAAATGATCTCCTGCCTTCCTGCTAATCGCATGGAGGTTTAGTCAGTCTGGCGGTTTTGACATGACTTCTTTGTGCTAGAGTTAGTTTCTTTTTCTGTTTTTTCCTCCTGCTCCTTTATCTCATTCGAGCTCTCACTTGAGTATGACTCCTCTTACTTTGCAGGTTGAATAAACTCTTAAAAGTTTACCAGAGAATTATAGATCATTACCAGAGCATGTTAGACTGTTTAATTCCCACACATATAAATGTGTGAGCCCAAGCAGTTCCTTTTCTTAGTGTAGCACTGTCAGAGCACCATACAGGCATGTTATGCTACTGTTTTACTTAGCTTGCATATTATAAACAAACTACATTACCCTCTCTTTTTTTAATAAATAGTGATATCATTTTCATTTGTGCTTAATCTGTCACTGACATGCTAACCCAAACTTGCATAGTATTTGTATTAAAAAACATTTCTGTCATATCAAAGTGGATAGCCACGTTTCCGAATATCAGGCAGGGTACCAGCTACAAGAGAAAGAAGTGGACGATTCTGGCTAATGGTACTGTAGTAAAAAGAGTGACTAACTTCAGCAATTTAAGCCGTAAGCCCTCAAAGACTGCACCCGCATTATACTTTTATACAAGATGATAACCTCATGACTGCAGTTGGCTCAAACAGGCTGTAACAGGGTCCCTGTAAGGTTTCCTCCCCTACTAAAATAAAAAAGTGCCCCCCCCCCCTTTTCTCTCACACTGTTCTATCCTCATCATCTTTTCTTCTGTCCTTCTCTTTTTTTTTTTTTCGTCAGGGTGGCCAACCTGACATATCTCACTGCTTACTTTACTATCCCTTTTCTCAAACCCCCCTTACGGTGCACCAGATAGGGCTGAGTGCAGTGTAAAGCACTCTCCCTAGTGGAAGATATGACCAAACATGAGTAGTGCTTTACTTTTAAATAGTGAAAACACTCCTGAGTTTCCTGGAGTGTTCCGAGTTTAGCAGCAGTGCCCAGAGCAAAACAGAAATGTCTAGATAAACAATAAAACATTTATGTACAAAGAAAACAGCCAAGAGATGTTGTAACCAGGCTGATATATAAAAGAAACAGCCAAAGGCTGGAAATGGGTTTAGGAAAGGCCCAAATTAAATGTTTTGCTGATGGCTGCACATTTCAGCCATTGGAGCAATAAAGGAAATTGCTGCATAGTGGCAGGGGCTACTAAAGGAACCTTAAAATTGCAGCATTTCTAAACAAAATGAGGGCTAAAATGGTTGTAAAGTTACTACAAGAAAAGAAAAAAAAGAGTGGTAATTACTGAAATAAGGATACAGGTCTCCTAAGCTGGCAGAAGAAGGGAAATGAAGAGCACACCCTCTAGCTCCCATTCTCTTTGCCAAAACGAGACATCTGAAAACTAGAAAGAGTAATGACGCTGTAATTACCTGTGGGTTTCCCTGCAGTTCTTGCTATAGGGCTGGCTGCCCACAAAATGGCTGGTTTTAAAGATGCAGGCTTCAGTGACATAAGAACAAGGGAGGAACTTGCTTCCAAATGAGTCCCAATTAAGCCTAAAAGAGCTATTATTGATCCCAACCTGTAGGTGTTTTTAAACTAAAGTTTATTACCAGGTAAAGGAGTATAGGGACTTGAAAAGCATGAAATAAAATGCATTTATTCTGTGAAATAAAAGAATAAAAGCCTAATTGTTTCCTTGATGTTGGTCACCTGGCCATGATGTCATCAGCCATTAGGCTATACAAACTCACCACTAGAGGAATGTTTAGAGAGAGAGGTAGACCAGTGAGCTGCTGGTCTTGCAGAAGGAAGGTGTATGTGTGTGTGTTTGTTTTTACACTAGTGAACTGGTTTAAAAAAAAAGTGGTAAAATTAAGAGAAGTGACTAGGGAAGAGTCATCTTCAGAGTTCTGTTTATTTTGGTGTATTGACTAAGACCTTGCTTTTTTTTCATTTCTGTAAATATTAATGTTATTTGATTCTGAATAAAAAAATCATAAATGCATTTGTGCGTTTATTTTATGCATCATACCTCCTGCCTAAGTGTCTGTTATTCCCACACTGTAACACAGGCAAAAGTAAAATGGGAAGAGGGCACAGTACTATGCCCCTGGTTTGGTGCTACCACAGAAAAATGGATTCGATAAACTAGAACCCATCGTAATGAAGGTAGACAGATCTAAAATGAAAGGCATCAGCAGTCATGTATCGATCACAACTATTCACATAATCGATTATAGTATAAGACAAGCCATGAGATCTTTCCAGCCCCATGAAATGTTTTACATTACCCCAAAATCTCCAGGGATCACACACAGAACTGTTGGGTTGGTTTCTGTAACAGGCACTTTTATTAGCCCTAACAGCCCCTTTATATACATTTCTCCATTTCCTATATTCAGTCCAACCAGAGTGAAGATTTGACAGTTTGAAACTCTGCCAGCATTTGTCTCTGTATTTTAGCTTGCCCAGCAGCTCCCAAGAAATCCTCCGGATATAGAAGTCCCCTGAGCACCTCCTAGGAGCAGGGGCCATGCTTATTTTAAATAACTAGAAAGGTGTCAAAGGGGAAAGAGTAATGCCATCCCTAAATTTGTAGACTTGCCTATTTCAGCTGTCAGTTCCCACCTCATGTCCAATCCATTTCATTCCTCAACAATTTAAATGTCTGACTGACACCACTGCACTGACCGTTCTTCTAAGCTTCAGGTTCCCCAGAGTTACTCAATGTAATCTGATTGCACTGAGTAACAATGGGGAAGAAAAAGACAAACAGCAAGTGAAGGCAGAGAGAAAGCGAAAGACAGAGAATCGCAAGACCATCAGAGTGATCAGTTCCTAGGTCTCAGGAGAAAGTACAGTTACGTAAGAACTTACTGTAACAGCAGATCTTCGACAGAGGCTCTCGCAGTAGGTATTCATAAGTAGGACTAAGCCATCAGGCATCATGACCCCACGGAAAAATCTCTAGCTAGCAGTCTCTGGCGGAGACTGCTCCCACGTCAGGTGACCGTCATCAGCCGTCGTTAGTATAAAGGGGGCGGTCCCAATGCCCACCCTCCAGTTCTTTCCTGCCAAGCGCCAAAGGGCTGACAGGAGAAGAAAAAATTACTCACCTTAGTAATGTTGTTTCTTCTAATGGAGTCTTGCTATATTATGACAATAGCAGTTAGCCACAGCACTTGAACTGCCCCGGAGAGGAAAGAGTTAACTCCATACAGGATGGAGTTCTGAGCGTGAGCGCTCCTCTTAGAAGCTCTATCTGGCTAGTTTCAAATAGAAACTGTCAGATCTTTACGGAGCCAAACACTCACTAAGAGTCTGTGTGGAAAAAGTAACCTACACTAGCCCAATGGCTACCTATTAGTAACAACAACTACAACAATAACAACAACAACAACAACCAAAATCACCCCTGACAAGCACTACTAGACCCCCTTCCCCAAAAGACTCAAGTCCAGGAGGGGGGCCAGAACACACAAACCAATAACAATAAAACCTAATTTCCCCAAATCCTAAAAGAAAAAGGGGGGAAACACCTATAATGGCATGACACAGTGCTTGCACTAATTTGCCCACACCCTACCCAAGTAGAAGTTCTGAGAGGGGCAGGTTGGGGGGGTGGTCATAATATAGCAAGACTCCATTAGAAGAAACAACATTACTAAGGTGAGTAATTTTTTCTTCAAACAACATGAAGTCTTGCTATATTATGACAATAGCAGACTACACAGCAGTACCTCCATGGAGGAGGGACAGAACCTACTTAGGGAATAGGCTCTGAAGCACGGCTGTGCCAAACCGAGCATCTCTCCTGGCCTGGACATCCAGGGAGTAATGCTTGGTGAAAGTGTGAACTGTTTTCCAGGTTGCAGCTTGACAGATTTCCAAAATAGGAATATCTCTAGCAGCCGCTAGAGATGCAGCTGTACCTCTGGTAGAATGGGCCCTCAAACCTGAGGGGGGTTCTCTACCCAGTTATTGGTAGCAAAATTGGATACAAGAGACAATCTACCTGGCAACTGTCCTCTTAGTGGCAGGTTTTCCTTTGCCAACCTCACCATAGGTGAGAAAGAGTTGGTGGGATTCGAACCTGTGACCGTTGGTGCGTTCCAAATAGTAACTCAGTGCCCTCTTAACATCCAAACTGTGCAATCTCCTTTCGCCAGAGGAAGAATGCTCAGTGAAAAATACTGGAAGGGAGATGGATTGGTTAAGATGGAAATCCGAAACCACTTTAGGCAAAAACTTTCTGTTAGTCCTGAGGACTACCTTATCCCTGTGAAAAGAAATAAAATCATTTTCTACTGAAAGGGCTTGTAACTCACTTATGCGTCTAGCAGAAGTGATGGCCACTAGAAACACAGTTTTCCAAGTTAAGAACTTAAGGTCTGCCGAAGACAGAGGTTCAAAAGGGGGTTGCATTAACTGAGCAATGCAAACGTGAGGTCAGGCAGGGAGGCTGGGTCCGAAAAGGAGGGTTGGTATGGAGTAACCCCTAAAAACTTGGAAACACAGGGTGAAGGAGAAGGGAGGAAGGCTTTCCTGCTGAAATAAAAGCAGAGACAGCTGCCAAATGAACTCTTAAGGTAGCTGGTCTGAGGCCCAGAGAATTAAGATGGACCATGTAGTCCAACAAAATGGGTAAATCAGCAGATTCTGGGGCAATATGCTTCCCAGAACACCAGATGGAAAACCTTTTCCACTTGGAATTATAAGTGGCTCTAGTGGAAGGCTTCCTAGAGGCCTTTAAAATATCAAGGACACCTTGAGAAAGGTGTAAATCAGCAAATTCTAACTCCTCAAGAGCCAGGCTTTGAGGTTGAGGGATTTGAGGTTCAGATACCATACTCTCCCCTGGGCACAGGTCAGCAGATTGTGAATCCTGGGAAGGCACAGGGGAAGGTGGACTGTTAGTGATAGCAGGAGTGGGTACCAAGGTTGCCTGGCCCAGTCTGGTGCAATCAGAATCACCTTGGAATGCTGGGATCTGATTTTTACTAACACCTTGAAAAGAAGGGGGAAGGGAGGGAAAGCATACAGAAACTTCCCTTCCCAATCCAAAAGAAGGGCATCCAGGGGGACTGAGCCCATCACTGGGGGCCTACAACAGAACAGTGGAAGTTGGTGGTTGTCTGGGGCTGCAAAGAGGTCTATCTGAGGGGTGCCCCATCTGGCAAAAACTGTCCCCAGCACTCGAGGATTCAGGGACCATTCGTGATGGCCCTGAGAAATCCTGCTGAGGGCATCCGCTAGGACATTGTCCTTCCCTGGCAGATGAACTGCTGTTAGAGACGTGTTCAGGGAGTAAGCCAGAGACCACAACTTCATTGCCTTGGTGCACAAGGCCGACGACCGAGTGCCCCCTTGCTTGTTGATGTCCCACATTGTTGTGGTATTGTCTGTTCTGACCTGGACTACTTTGTTCTGGACAGATGCAGAAAAAACTTGAAGAGCTAAAAAGACAGCTCTGAGTTCCAGCAAGTTGATGTGGAGCAGAGATTCCTGGGGGGACCACACTCCCTGTGTGGAAAGGTCGCCCAGGTGTGCTCCCCACCTCAGGAGGGAGGCATCCGTAGTGAGGGTGAGGGAGTGGGAGATAGGAATGAAGGGGACCCCCAGTCTTAAATTGCTCTAATCTTGCCACCACTGAAGAGCTAGGATCAGGGTTCGGGTCACTGGAACCAGTTTGGTAAGGGGGTCCCTCCTTTGGGACCAAAAGGCCCTCAAATGAAACTGAATGTCTCATTTGAAATCTTGCTCCTTGCACTACAGCTGTGGAGGCCGCCATGTGCCAGGAGCTGCAAAAAGTGCCTTGCTGGTCGAGGAGACCTGCAGGGTGAAAGAGGAGGCCAGGGCAATCAACTTCTCTACCTTTCCAAGGGAGGAAGGCCTGGCCAGCTTTGTGTCCAATTCCACACCTAGGAAAGTAAGTACCTGAACTGGTTCTAGAACTGACTTTGGTAGATTTAGCAGGAATCCCAGGAGGTGAAGCTGCTGGGTGACTTGCAAGTGGATTTCACCTGTTCTGGAGACTGTCCTACAATGAGCCAGTCGTCCAGGTAAGAAAAACAGCAACCCCTTGCCTTCTTAAATGAGCCACTGCCACGGCTAGACATTTCGTGAATACCCTTGGAGCAGAGGTAAGACCGAAGGGCATTGCCCTGAACTGGTAGTGGCCTGAGGGCAGTTCGAACCTGAGGTACTTTCAGTGAGAAGGCCTGATTAGGACATGAAAATAAGCATCCTTGAGGTCAGGGAGGCTAGCCAGTCCCTGGCCTCAGTGAAGGCAATATCATTGCCAGAGTTAACATTTTGAACTTTGGTTTCAAAAGGTGTTTGTTCAGATATCTTAAGTCTAGGATGGGCGCCGCCATTCTCCTGTCTTTTTTGGGGTAAGAAAGTATCTGGAGTACAGACCCCTGCCCTGGTGTAAAGGAGGAACCCTTTCCACTGCTTTGCAATTTAACAGGGCAGAGACCTCTGCTTCCAGAGTAAGGGTCTCTAGGGGGCTTGCAGGTGGAAAGTGTCTGGCCCTCATCTTTGGAAACTGTTTGAAGCTGAGAACCAGACCCTGGCTTACTACTTCCAAGACCCATTTGTCCAAAGTTAGGGACACCCAGTTCCGACTGAAGTAAGCCAACCTGCCCCCTACTGGTACAGGAGAATCGGCCCTGGGCACCCCATCAGGGTGCCTGCTTGGCAGATGCCTTAGGCTGAGGGGTGGGGGACGGCTTACCTGCGCCCTGTCTGCCTCTGCCTCTGAAAAAAACCCTCTGAGCAAAAGCAGAGGAGGCTTGGGATTGATAAAAAAGGCCTGTGGAAAGGCCTGCCCCTACCTCTGGGTGTGTGCCTCTGGGGAGTGGCTTGCCGCTCCTTGGCCTGGGCACTTTTGTAGGTAGTTCTGTATTCATCCATCTTTTTCATATAGTTCTCTGTCTGCTCCCCAAACAGAGAATTTCCTACCACAGGAAAATCCATAGCCTTAGACTGAGTGTCCTGTGACAGATTAGTGCACCTGGAGCCATGCCAACCTACTAAAAGCTACAGAAGTGGCCATGACGCTAGAGGAAACATCATTAACATCAACAGCAGCATGAAATTGAACTTTAGAGGCTTCAATGCCATCAGCAGCCACCTGTTCAATTCACTAGCCAGCTGGCCATGGGCCTGCTTGGCTAACTGCATAACTGTATCCCATCTAGATTTCTGATATCTAGCCACATAAGCCATATAATTTGCCTGCCTGAGTCCCAAAGAGGCTGCCAAATACTGCTTTTTGCCATGGCATCAATCTTCCTAGAATCTTTATCAGGAGGATGTGAAGCCAGGGAATGTTAGTTTTGTCACAGGCTGCAGCCTGTACCACTCCTACATGACTACACTGCTCAGAAAGGAAGTCTGTATCAGGGCCTGATAGAGTATACCTCCTGTCCATCTTTTATCAACAGGAGGAACAGAATTTGGATTTTTAAAATTTTCATTGTTTGCTTCCTAAATGACTTATGCAAAGGAATAGACAATCTCCTAGACTCTGGAATATCCATCATTTCAACATAATCAGGCTCCTCTTGCTCATCCACAGCCTCTTCTAAGAGAAGCTGGAGGGTTTCAGCAACTTTCTTATAAAAAATAAAATGAGATGGGGACTCAGACAGCATAGGGGGAGATTCTAATGGTCTGCCTGGAGAGATGTCCGGTTCAATGGGCACATCTAGACCCTCCCAGCCACATAAATACTGTTCATAATCCTCCTCCCCCTCCTGTGGTTCATAAAATTCCTCAACATCATACTCTTGAACCACTGGGACCGGACGAACCAACCTTTTGCCAACTGATGGTGGTTCGGACGGTCCCTGAGACAGTGACTGGACAATTTGTATGGCTTTTGCTATCTCTGCAGCAGTTGGAGAGGCAATTTTGGACTCCAGACCTACTGATTTCCTAGATTTTTTTTACTGGGGCTGGTTCCACAGAACCAGCTTTTCTTTTGCCCGAGGAAGTCTCGCCCTAGTCAGAGGCACTCCCTCTGTCCAGTTGGTACTGGACGGGCTGGCCATCCGGTCAGCGGACTTTTGCCTCTTGTTCCCTGAGCCTGCCCAATCTTTTTCCAGGGTGGCTGCAGGAAATTCTTGCAAATCTGGCAGTCTGACTGGAGGTGGTCAAACCCCAGACAATAAACACATGTGGTGTGTGGGTCAGCCTTGGCAAAGCCTTTCCCACAAGCATCACAGTGCTGAAACCCAGTGGGCCCGGTTTTTCTTTTGGGTTTCTCAGACATAATGCCAGCCTAACCAAAAACTTGCCCTTTTAATGGCAGTGCCAGGCAAGACACCCTTATCGGTTCTAACCGTGTCACGGGTATTTGAAAAACAAAATTAAAAGTCCGTTTTTAGAACCGATAAGAACCGGGAACCGTGACTCTAAATTCACATACAATGCTTTAAAAGTATTTTAAAAGTAAACCGATCGGTTCAGAACCGAACCGATAAATAACAATTTCCACACAGACTAAAGACCTGTACTTATGGTTACCAGATAGAGCTTTGAACCGAAATGCGGTAAAATAAAACACTTTTCCCGGTTAATTTTAACCGAGAAATACTGATTTTAACCGAGAAATGAACGAGCTGAAGGAGAGATCTCCAGAGCGACTGTTCAGTGAGGCGGAGTAAAGAATCTGACAGTTTCTATTTGAAACTAGCCAGATAGAGCTTCTAAGAGGAGCGCTAGCGCTCAGAACTCCATCCTGTATGGAGTTAACTCTTTCCTCTCCGGGGCAGTTCAAGTGCTGTGGCTAACTGCTATTGTCATAATATAGCAAGACTTCATGTTGTTTGAAAAGAGGATATGGTCCCACATCTGAAAGAGAAGAAAATGAGGGGAGAGAGGGAAGGTAATACTTACTGCAACAGCCTCTCTCGAAGATCTACTGTTACGGTAACTTCTTACATAACTGTACTATCTTACTTCCAGAGGGCTCTTGCAGTAGGTATTCACAAGTAGGACTAAGTCCCAAGCAGTCTGGAACAAAAAGAAAGCGGGAGGAGGAAAAAAACATCCACTAAGGCTGAACTTCTAGACAGGGAACATGAAAGATTTCCCTGCAGAAAAGCTAGCCCGAAGTCTGCTCTGTGGCAAGAGGCAATGTCCAAACTGTAATGTTTCGTGAAGGCATGGACGGAAGTCCAAGTTGTGGCTGAACAAACCTCAGCCACTGACTCATTCTTGAAGCAGGAGAGGCCTTTGACCTGACCCGGAAGGGTCTTGTGATACTTGTCGTAACAGAAAGTGATACAATTGGCCAACCATTTTTTTTTTGTTTAACCAGGAGTAGCACACTAAACTGAAAGCTTTTTTACAGGAGCGACCTGGCAGCACAGGGAAGTTAAGTGACTTGCTCAGGGTCACACAGTGTGTAAGTGGAAGCTGTGGGATTCAAACCCAGGTCTTGTCTGCTGGATGTCACCAGATTTGCAGCTCAGAGCCTTAAACCACTGCGCTATACTGCCTCCTTAACCCTCTTTAACTGACCATTTAGAAGGGCATTGCCTGGAAACAGGGTTGCCTTCTCTCTTGTGAGTGAAAGACACAAAGAGTTGGCCTGTTTTCTGAGATCCTTAGTCCAGTGAGTACAGTATCTCAGAATTCTGTGTACATCCAGGGTATGGGGGAGATACTCCCCTTGATTGGAGTGCTCCGTGAAGAAGGCTGGAAGCTCGATGGACTGATTCAGAGTAGATTCAGCCACCGCTTTTGGAAGACATTTAGGATTAGTACCCATGGCCACCCTATCCTTGTGGAAAATCAAATAAGGGATTTTTCACATCAAGGCTTGCAACTCAGAAATCCTCCTAGCTGAGGTGATGGCCACTAGAAACAAAGTCTTCGAAGAAAGTAACTTCAGCTCTGCCTCTGCTGCAGGTTCGAAGGGAGGCAGAGTAATCTTCTCTCGAATGAAGTTCAAGTCCCAAGGAGGAGCAGGGTTATGGATCGGGGGTCTTAAGTGCAGGGCTCCTTGCAGAAAAGTCTTCGAGACCTCTAGTTGTGCAAACGTCCTGCTCCCGAAAGGGACGTGGTAAGCCAAAATGGCTGCCATATGTACTTTCACTGACAAGTAATTAAGGCCCAAGTCGTACAGGTGCCTAAGGTAGTCCAGAACCTTATTGGCTGGACTAAAAAAATGTTCTATGTTTTTAGAACCTGCCCAGATGGTGAAGTGCTTCCACTTCATGGCATAAGTGGACCTGGTGAAAGGCTTTCTGACCTCCACCAGGATGTCAGCAACTGTGGGGGAAACTCCAAAATGAACTTTAGCTACGTCTGAAGGAGCCATGCGTGAAGGTGAAGGTGAAGAGACCTGAGGCCTGGATGAACCAGGGTCTCCTTCTCCTGGGTCAGCAAATGTTGTGACAGTGTTAGAGGAAGAGGAGGTTCCTTGGAAAACTGTTGCAGAAGAGAGAACCAAGCTTGTTGAGTACCCTCGGGATCAAAGGTATTGGAGGGAAGGCATAGACGAATCTGTCCTTCCAGCACAAAGACAGTGCGTCCCGACAAAAAAGTCTCACCCTGGAGCGAGCGAGCAGAAGGTGGGAAGTTTGGCGTTGTCAAGGGAGGTGAAGAGGTCCATTTGAGGAGTCCCCCAGTGCTGGAACATGTCGTCTAGCATGACCAGGTCGAGTTCCCACTCGTGAGACTTGGCTGACAAGCGACTTAAGGTGTCCGCCAGAGTGTTCTCCATCCCCAGCATGTGAACGGCTGTCAGATGAAGGCTGTGCTGGGATGCCCAGTGCCAGACTCTCACGGCTTCCTGGCAGAGAGGATAGGAGCGAGTTCCCCCATTTGCTGAGGTACCAGACAACACATATGTTGTCTGACTGTACGAGAAGGTGACCGGGAAGAATAACCAGGAGGAGAGCCTGGAGGGCATAAAGGACTGCCCTCAGATCGAAGACATTTATATGGATCCTTTGTTCGAACTGAGACCAGCTGCCCTGAGTCTGGTGAGGCCCGAGATGGGCACCCCAACCTGCCCCTGATGCATCTATCGTCAGGGTCTGGGTGGGAGGAGCAGTACAGAATGGGATCCCCAGATTGAGATGTTCTGGAACTGTCCACCATTGCAAGTCCCTGACCATAGGGTCTAACACCAGGATTTAGTGATCCAGGTCATCCTGAGACTGGTCCCACTGAGACCGCAGGGTCCACTGAGAGATCCTCAAGTGGAGATGAGCGAGTGCGACGGTCGGGATGGCAGCCGCCATCAGGCCAAGAAGACGAAGGACCTTCCTGGCTCTGACCCTTCTGAGATTCATTAAGAGCTGAGCTTGGTTTAACAGCGTCTTGGCTCTGTCTGGGGGCAAGAAAGCCTTGCCCAGAGTCATGTTCAACACTGCCGCTATGAACTGCAGCTGCTGGCAAGGGATCAGATGGGACCTGGCAGGGTTGACTGTATTCCCCAGGTCGGAGAATACTTGAAGGGTGAGGGAAAGGGAGCCCAAAAGTTCCTCCCTGGATGGGGCTGCCACAAGCCAGTCGTCCAAGCAGGGAAGGACTTGGACTCCCTTGGTACGCAAGAAAGCCGCCACCACCGCTAGGCATTTGGTAAATACTCGGGGGGCCAAGGACAGACCAAAAGGAAAGGCCTTGAACTGGTAGTGGGACCACTGAAAACAAAAACGGAGGTATCTGAGGTGGGAGTGGCAAACGGGGATATGGAGGTAGGCATCCTGCATATCCAGGGCGCATAGCCACAGTCCCGCCCGAAGCATGGGACGAAGGCCCTGGAGGGAGAGCAATCAAAACCGTTTGTACTCCACAAACTGACTGAAGAAGCTGAGGTCGAAAATGGGCCTCAGGTTCCTGGTTTTCTTTGGTACTAGGAAGAAGTGGGAATAGTAACCTGTCCCCTGAAGGTGGGGGCAGGTTCTGTCACAGATTCACTCAGCAGATCGGGCCCTCTACTCCCAAAGTGCCAATCTCTGACCGTAGTCTTGTGAACAGTGTAACAGACAAGGTAACCCTCTTGTCCGTTTTTGTGAGTTCGGATCAACCTCTGGTCTCAAGTCCTGGAGAGATTCAAACTGTTAACCTCTTGCTAGCATACCCAATGCACAGGCTCAGATATATCTGTCTTCGGGGGACCAGATATCTTTGCCTACAGGCACCTAACCAGGTATTCAGAGATGAACCCTTAAAACTTTAATAAAGACCTCAGATTTAAAACGCTGCTCCTTCCAGTTTGGTACCACCATACAAGATTATGTCTGCTGTCTGCTATAACCATGAATATTTCTTAGCAAAAGAAAGAAATTCAAAGACAGACCAGGTATACTCTAAAAATACAGGTTACTCACCTGTAACAGGAGTTCTAGGAATGGTATATGTTGTTCATCCACACTCATTGGCAGTATCCTTGCCGCTTTAAATCTTGCCGGAAGGTCTTCAAGCTTGCTCCTCCCACCCACCCGGGTGGTATAACTCACGGCTCCGCCCCATGACGCCAGATCTGGCCCGCTGGAAGCTCAGGTTGTGCGTCGAAGCCGGGAGGTGTCGTAGGAGTCAGGATGAACAACATATACCATTCCTAGAACTCCCTGTTACAGGTGAGTAACCTGTATTTCTAGGGACATGGATATGTTGTTCATCCACACTCATTGGCAGACTCCTAGCAGTTCTCCGGGAGGAGGGAGGCAAGACGACACCCCATATACTTACTTGGAAAGAGAGACTGGAGAACCGAGGCCCCAAAACCAGCATCCAGCGTGACTCAAGGTCGATGTGGTAGTGGGTAATAGAAGGTGTTTGCTGACTTCCAGGTAGCAGCCCTGCAGATTTCCTGGATAGGGACGTCCCTGGAAGCAGCCACCGTTGCAGCAGTATGCGGGTAGAATGAGCTCTTATCCCTCTGGGAGGCTCCCATGCCCGCTTAACTTATAGCAGAGAGATCTATGCAGGAGGTTACCCACCTGCTTATCGTCCGCTTGGCTGCAGGTCTGCCAGATGCGGCTTCAGCGTAGGTGACAAACAGCTGGCGAACCTCTCCCCGAACTTCAGCGTGCGCTCCTTATAATAAGCGCCTCTTCTAGGATCCAGAGTATGGAGCCTATATTCGCCTCGAGGTGTGATTGGGGTAGAACACCGCAGAGTCAACACCTGGTTAAGGTGAACTCCGACACCACCTTCGGAAGGAATTTGGGTGGGGCGAGGACAACCTTGTCCCTGTGGAAGACCAGGTAAGGAGACTGATGGAGCGCCTGGAGCTCTCCCATCCTTCTGGCTGACGTGATAGCCACCAAGAAGGCGGTCTTCCACGACAGGTGAGAGAGAGCACACCTGTGCATAGGTTCGAATAGCTTGCCCATGAGCTTTGCCAGTGCAGCAGTAGATCCCACGGAGGTGGGGGGTTCCCACTGAGGGAAATGTGATCAAGGCCTTTGAAAAAGCGCCAGACCACCTTCTCCTGCGCCACCGACTGCTTCCCGCCCGCGCCTGCTAAGCAGAGATGGCTGCCAGGTGCACCCTTAGGGTCGCCGACCTAAGCCCTTGACTAGAAAGGGACCATAAATAGTCCAAGATGCTTGCCAAGGAACAGGAGGAAGGGTCCAAGCCTTGCCCTGACACCAAATGGAAAACCTTTTCCATTTGAAGGCATAGCATTTTCTGGTCGACTCTTACGGGACGCCTCAACTACATTGAGGACCTCGTCGGAAAGACCCAAAGCCTGGAACTCTAGCCGCTCAGGAACCAGGCCGTCAGGTGCAGGGATTGAAGGTCCGGATGGAACACCTTCCCCTGATTGACTGAGAGCAGGTCCGGCAAGCTGGAAGCTGCAGAGTCCTGGAGCTGAGACTGAGGAGATCTGGGTACCAGAACTGGCGAGGCCAGTCTGGGGCTATCAGAATCACCTGCGCCTTGTCCCTCCTCGCCTTGAGAAGCACCTTGTGGATCAAGGGAAATGGGGGAAAGGCGTAAAAGAGGCCCGGGGTCCATTGCCTCGAGAAGGCATCCCCCTGCAGCGAGCCCTGCTGAGGGGGGCGGGCATGGAACAGACTCAGCTTCGCGTTCTCCGTGGAGGCAAACAGGTCCACCTGAGGTGTGCCCCAAAGGGAGAACAGATGCTGTACTACCTCCGGCAGGAGAGACCACTGTGGGATGCAGCCCCATCCGCTCAGGGCATCGGCCAGGTGTTGGAGGCCCTGCCACGTGGAATGGCCAGGAGATCCGCCTCCAGGCTGCGCGACGCAGTGACTAAATGCGGAGAGCTCTTGCATAGAAGCATGGAGCGGCCCCTCCCCTGGGCGGTTTAGATAGTACATGGTCGTGGTATTGTCCGTCTGGACTCGGACCACTTGACCCCGGAGGAACGGAGCAAAGGCGGTGAGAGCTAGGCGGACCGCTCGGAGCTCCAGCAGGTTGATGTGGCATCGGGACTCCCGCGGGGACCAGAGGCCATGAGCCCGGTGTTCCCCCAGATGGGCACCCCAACCCATCAGAGAGGCATCGGTCGACAGAGAGACCGTCGGCTCGGGGCGGACGAACGGGATGCCCTCCTGCAATTGATCTGGAACGGTCCACCACTGGAGAGCATTCCACATCCCCTGTGTCACCGACACAAGCTGGTCCAAGGGATCGCAGCGTTGTGACCACTGGCTGGCCAGTCCCCACTGAAGGGGACGCATGTTCCAGCGGGCCCAACGGACCACGCTGGTACAGGCCGCCATGAGACCCAGGAGGCGCAGGAAGTCCCGGGCAGGGCGCAATTGCCCAACCAGAAATGATCGGGCAAAGGAGGAAAGAACCCGGCCCTGTCCGCCGGGGCGAGCGCCTGGCTCAAGAGAGTCGAGCTGCGCCCGATGAATAAAATCACCTGCTTCGGCTCGAGTTCCGACTTGGCCTCGTTGGACAAGGAGGCCCAGTTGAGAGCAGACCTGGAGGGCCAGATCTCTGGACCACTCCGCCTCCTTCCTGGAGGGAGCTGCTATCAGCCAGTCGTCCAGGTAAGGGTACACCCGACCCTCGGCGCAGGGAATGCTGTCACCACTGCCATGCATTTGGTGAAGACCCTGGGAGCTGGAGACAAGCCGAAGGGCATGGCTTGGAACTCGAAGAGAGATCCTTCCGCTCGGAAGCGAAGGAATCTCTGGTGAGACTGACGGATAGGGACGTGAAAAAACGCGTCCTGCAAGTCCAGAGAGCAGAACCACACGCCGCGTTCCAAGGATGGTATTATCTGAGCCAGAGTGACCATCCTGAAGGTTCGAGACCTTAGGAACTTGTTTAGGTGCGTGTAGGTAGAATGGGGCGCCAGCCCCGTCTGCTTCGGAACCAGGAAGTACCTGGACACAAACCCTGGGTCTGAAGGAGGGTCCACCACCTTCTACACTACTGCTGAGGAGGAGAGTGATGTCGGCTCGACGAGCCGCCAGTGAGCTGGGGATCCCGAGCCCAGGGGTAAGGTGACGGGATGGGGCGACACCCCTCAGCCCGTCACTGGGCAGGCTTGGAGGAGGGACCGGCCGAGGGACCTCCTGGGCCCTTTCCTCCCTGCCTCCTGTTAGAGGAAGCCGGCGGCTTGGGTTTGGGATGCCAAGGCCGAGCCTGCTGGCCCTGACGTTGCTGGGCCGGGCGCGCCGGGGGCACAGAAGGACGAAAGGGCTTAGGCTGTGGTTTGCGGCCTTTGTCCTTCTGAGCGGAAGAGACCGAGTCCAAGGTGGCATTGGACTTCTCGATCCTCTGCAGGTGACCTTCCACCCCAGGGCCGAAGAGGTCAGTCCCCAAAAAGGGAACATCCGCCAACTTGTGCTGGGTATCCGAAGTAAAGGTGGATATCCTCAGCCAAGCTCACGACGCACAGCCACTCGCGCCGCCGCACCGATCTGGCACATGAGTCCCTTACATCCAAAGCAGTCTGGAGCTGCTGTTTGGCCACTGCTCCTGCCCTGGTCCCGCACCTGCTTAACCGTAGTCTGCAGATCGGCGGGAAGATGAGGGATGACCTCATCCAGGAGCCCAACAGGGCATGAGAAAATGTGCCATGAGGACGGCCGAACTGGCCTGACGAAGGCCGAGAGAGGGCACGAGCGTAGACTTTTCGCCCGACATAGTCCAATTCTTGGACTCCTTGTCAGGAGGTTTGTCCACATCCCTGGCGCTGCGGGCGCTACCGAAAGCTGTCGGTAACCAACCCAGCAGAGGGTGTTCCAAAACCGGACAAGGAACGGTAGGGACCGCGCATACTTCCTGGCCATCCTGGCCGGGCGCAGGGCAGGAAGCAGGGCGCTGCCAAAGTTCCAGTGCTGGACCCACTATGGCCTCGGCCACCGGAAAGGCCTCCGTCGAGAATCCTCGGTCCAGAATCTCCGTGAGGGGATACCTGGCCCGCTTGGAAGCGGGTTCGAGCTCCATCCCGGTAGACTCGAGATGAGCCGAAGCAGTCCTAGGAAGGACGACGGCTATCGCCCATTGGCTGACCTCCTGAAGACCCAAGTCCAGTCGCTGAGAAGAAGGAGGAATCCTCGGACTCGGAAGAGTCCTCGAAGAGCTGCCTCTGGCCTGAGCCACCCTTCACCTGCCGAGGTCGGTCGGGAGTGAGGGTAACTGACAGCCGATGGGGTAAACCCTTAGCCGACCGAGAATCCTTGGTCGGAGCCCCAATTGGTGGCTGTGGAGGCGGAGGTTCCACCGCAATCGGTGGAGCAGCTGGTTTTGGCCGAACAACCGGCCTGGGTATAGGCTCCTCGGGCAAGTCGAGGGGTTGTGTCGGCCGTTCCGGTGACAGCCACTTAATGGCCGGGGAAGGCGCCGGAGTCGGCTTATTCCCGGCCAGGAGGAGCTGTTGCAACATAAGGTCCTCGTACCGTCGACGTAATTTACGCCGAAGCCTCCCCTCATCCGAGGAGGAGGACGAGGACGAGCGGCGACGCCGCTTACCGCGGTGCCGAGACCGAGACCGCCTATGACGGTGGGAACGGCTGGACCGCGAAGAGGTCCGAGACCGAGACCGAGAGTCCCGGAATTTCCGGGGTCGGTGCAGGGAGGTGTCGGCCGGAACCGACACTCCCTTCGGCTCGGAAGGTCCATCCGAGGGCTCCGGAACCGGAGGCACAGGCGAGCCCACGGGATCCTCAACTCCTCCCGGGGGAACCGGGGAGAGGGGAATCTCGGCTGCTAAAGGCGACAGCCCGTCCAATGGGTCGAGAAAAATCTCGACTTCATCAGTGGGAGTCTCGGTCAACTGACCTGACGGGGACACCGTGAGGCCAGTGGCCAAGGCGAGCTGTCGACAACTGCCGACGGTCGACGGCCCGAGAGGACCTTTCCGCTCCCAAGAGCGTCGACGGAGGGACTTACCCTTGTCCCTCTTTTTGGACCGAGAAAAAGGTCCAGCAGACGCAGGCCCTTCTCCTTTAGTGGAGAGGGACAGACAAAGCTCCTTAAAGGAAGCCGTGTAGGAAGAACCCAGAGAGAGCGGATAAATGCCGCCGAGGAAGATACGGCACGCTGGCCCTTCTTCGAGGGCTTACCCATCCCGCTTCGAAGCTGATCCGCCGAGCCCGCCGCTGACACCGCCAACCGGGCCTCCTTGGACTTCACCGGAGGGAAACACTTCTCGGGACGGCCCAGTTGCAATCGGGCAGCACGGTCTTCGAGGACGTAGGCCGAGAAAGATGAGCACAGGTCGCAAGCTCGCGGTCGTGCTCAAGGCCTAAGTAGACACACGTGAGTGTGGATCCGTCCGAGACATCTTCTGCCCGCATGGGCATCTCCGAAATCCGGGAGTCGATTTATCCATCGCAGCCGCGAGGGATCGAAGACTGAAGTCTTTTTGCAAAATATTATTTTTAAATCCGCAAACGGAGAAATAGGAACCAGTCACAAACGCAGAGCGTTAAGGAGGGAACCTGAGCTTCCAAGCGGTAAGGAAGATCTGACGTCATGGGGCGGAGCCGAGAGTTATACCACCCGGGTGGGTGGGAGGAGCAAGCTTGAAGACCTTCCGGCAAGATTTAAAGCGGCAAGGATACTGCCAATGAGTGTGGATGAACAACATATCCATGTCCCTAGAATTAGAGTTTTTACTAAAATATATAATAATATCTCAAGCATACAATATAGAACTCATATCACAAGACTTACATATCTTTAAACAAAACAAGGTTTAAAATAGTGCAATTCCTACAACAATATTTAGATTTTGTCTAGCTTTCTAAATACCTGTTTTCAGTGCTCAGATGTTTTCTTGGTCAGTGTCAGATAAAAGTGTGTCTGTAGTGAAACAGAATAATCTTTAAAAGCTGGTTTTGCCCACCTCTTTTGCATGAGGTCATCTAGCTCCTCCCTGTCAAAATATCTAAAAAATATATATTCTATACAACCACAGGATGTAATTTCAAAGTATTAATTCTGCAACCTTAGCATAACTCAATTTCAATGACTCCTCTTTTGATTCATGCTGCATCCTCCTCACACAGGCTTCATATGAGCATTTACAACCTCTCACCTCTGTGTGATAACTTGTGTTTTTTCTTCAACGTCATAAACTTTTTTTTATGATTTCCCTTTTAACAAAGTTAACGTAAACAAGTCTGTAATTAACTCAGAGAAACAGGATCTTTGATTAAAGTCTTCCATGTAACACATTTTCTCTAAACACTGAGTGTGTGTGAACTCACATACTGTCAGCCGTTTTCCATGGCTTTCATCTCTCTGCTGAAATCGGGGGGGGGGCGGTCATTCCTAGAGCATTTTATTTTTCAGCAGACATTCAGTCATACATTTTATAAAAAAAAAAAAAAAAATGATACAGCACTTTAGAACTGGCTGTTTACGTCACAGGTTCTGTTGCCTCTTTCAGCAGAAGAGAGTGGATTTCTTCCAGTACCAACTGCAGATGAGTGTGGGAGTACAAGGAGGGTGGGGTGGTCTGCGAGGGTTTTTTGAATGCACTCTGATCGAGTGTCCTACTGCAATCAGCTGGAGCACCCAGGTACCTGCCGTTATCCTCTCCCAACCCGGTAGATGGGAGGAGAATCTCCCCCCTACTGGATCCTCTGGACTGGGCAGAGGCAGTGGAAGAGGCAGAGAGTCAGGAGGTGGGGGGCAGAGTAGCGGCCGAGGCCAGGGAAGCTTTCTTGCTGGGGAAGGGGCTTTGGCAGCTGACACGGCTTTGCGTTTGTTGGGACGTTGGGGTTGCATCTGCTTAGGTCTTTGGCAGTTGGGGCACCGAAAGGACCGTTTCTACCTCTGAGAGGGTTTGCACATTGTTTGAACAGACCTTAATGCCAAATCCTTCACCTGTAATTCGGTGATGATGTCCTTGACATCACCACCAAACAGCACAGACCCTCTGAACGGAGCATCGTGGCTGGCCGACTGCACTTCAGGAGCCAAATCCAAGGATACCGCTAAGGCCGAGCTCCTGCCTGTAGTGTCCACCGCATCATATGTAGCATGTGTCTGCAGGCCGAGCGTACGGAGCGGACAACATCTTCCTGTTCCTGCTTAGTTTGTGAATCTGGGAGGGAGTCCAGTTTTGATTCCATCTGACTAAGGATAGTCTTCTGGTAGTCCCCCATGTGGCCGACGTAATTGAGGGCCCGCATGACCAGAGTGGAAGATGCATAGAACTTCTTTCCATACTGGTCCAGAAGACAGGAGTCCTTGTCGGGGAGACAAGCTGAGATGCTTAGGGTTGGCTGATCAGTTGAGTGCAGTGCTAATCACGACCGAATCGGTCTTGGGGTGAAGGACGAGAAAATCCTTCCCCTCAGGAGCCTGATATAGCCTGTCAGCCTTCCGAGGAAGGGGGGCTAACAAGGAAGGTAGCTTCCAAATAGTGGAGACAAGATCCCTGTGAGGCTCTATCCAGGGTGGGAGAAGTCTCCAGGAGGTCCAGATGTGCCACAAGCTTCTTACACTGGGGATCTGGCTCCACTGATTACCACACGGAAGTGGCCTGGATTTTCTTCAGCAGCTCCAGAAAGGAAGGATCTTCCAAAGGGGACTTTGGAGAACCTTGCGGCCTGGGTGTATCTGGAGTGTAGGACTCGTCCTCTAGATCAGAGCGTTCGGAGTCCAAATCTGACTACGAAGACTCAGATCATGGAGAAGCAGAAGAAGAGGCCTCCCTAAGACGGGAAGGATCGCCTTCTCTGGGGGTTCCCCAGGGAAGCGTGTCCTCCTTGGCCAGAGAAGCAGAAGGTTCAGCTCTGGTGTCAGGCAGAGGAAGAGGAGCCTCTTCACGCCGACGTAAGGGGTCCAGCGTTGGGATCGGAGTCTGTATGCGTTTCTTGACCTCTTGGGTGATCTGTGATTTTGATTCAGCCCACCAGGAGGCCAAGACCTCCCTCCAGTCCATCGGAGGCTGCAGGGTAGGTGGAGAAGGGGGAGAAGGAGGCAGAGGGGGGTACGGGTAAGCTGGAAACCCATAATGTAGGGTACCAAAAACTGACGGCGGTAGGGCCCAGGCCGGGGTATTGAGGCACCGGGTACTGTGGCATCGAGCACTGAGGTGCCGGGTACTGAGGAGCCGGATATTGCGGCACCGGCTATGCTGGCATCGGGTATCCTGGCGCTGGGGTGTCCAACGGAGTCGGAGGTGCCAGCGGTGGCCCTGCAGGTGGACCAGACGGATCAGGCGTCGACCCAGAGGGGAACCTGTCCAGGGTCCTGGGAACCCAGAAGGCTCTGACATTAGATCGCCAGGGAGCAGGATGCCGGAGAGTGACGTTAGGCGGTCTGACACCGAGTCCGGTGTCAGAGGATCCAGCGTCAGGGGGGCACGTGTCAGGCTCCTCGACCCTAGCCGGGGAGGAAGGAGTAAACTCCTCGGGAGGAGCCAGAGAAGACGCAAGGTCCTCAGAGGGCAACACAGCTGAAGTGCGCTGCGGCAACTCTCTGTCAGGGATGGACGAATGGCTTGATGAAGGGTCGCCGGCTGGGCGGATGTCAGGCGAGTCGACGACCGACTTATCAGCTGTGTCTGGGCGGGCATCAGTGGGACCGACACTCAACTTATCGGCCGCACTCTGACCGGAAGGCCTGGATTTAGAGGCCGTAACGGGAGTGCAGGCCTCCTTTGCCCCGGAGGCTCCCGTCAGGCTCGAGCGCAAGCCAGACAGGGTGGGGGGTGGGGATCACGATCCCCAGGGGGGAAGTTACCTGGAGAGCCGCGACTCAAGCTGAAGTTGTGGCTGCTGTGGATGGTGAGTCCCAATCACGGTGTTTCTCCTTGTCCCTCTTTTTCTTGTGATGGCCCTCAGGAGAAGTTGATGCCTGCCTCAATTTCTTCAATTCCTTTTCCATGGATGCCATTTTCTTTTTAGTAAATGGGCTTCCAGGGACTGCTGCCTTCATTTCCAAGTCACAGCGTTAAATTTTCAGCAGTGCTCACACTCCTCCACGCGGTGGTTTGGGCCAAGACAGAAGAGGCACAGGGAATGGCTGTCCTTGTGAGGGAGCTGGGATCCACATGAGTCGCACTTGTTCTTATGCGATTCCGACAGCGTCGGGGACTACATACACAGCGAGGTAGTATTACACAAATAGAGTAAATAAAGTCGAAAAAGACTGCTACTTATCCAAAATAGCGAGAAAAGCAAGCGCTGTTCTTCCGCGAGGTATATTTGCAAGCTGATGGTGGGAAAGAACTGGAGGGCGGGCATGGGGACCACTCCCTTTATACTGACATCGGCTGACGCCGGCCACCTGACGGGGGGGCGGTCCCCACCACAGACTGCTAGCTAGAGATTTTCCGTGGGGTCCTGACACCTGACGGCTTAGACCTACTTATGAATACCTACTGCAGAGCCCTCTCGAAGTAAGACCATTTGGTTGCGCAACCAGACAGACAACAGTTTTTGTAACAGCTTGCCATTTTCTTTTAGTATATTATAGAAATGTAGAACTTGATGACAGGTAAGGACTGCTTGGCCTACCTAGTCTGCCCGTTTTCCCTACCTACTGTAATACTGCAGACCGTACTTGAGCTCCAGCTTTACCTTCCCTTTCCTAACCACTAAGGTTCCCTTATAAGGTTCCCTCATGCCTATCTCATGCATTCTTGAATCCCATTAGTTTTTACCTCCACCACTTCCGCTGGGAGGCTGTTCCAGGCATCCACCACCCTTTCTGTGAAGAAGTACATCATCACATTTCCCGAGTCTACACCCCTACAGCTTCACTGCATGACCCGTTGTTCCTGAGCATCTTTTTTTCTGAAACATGCTTCCCTCTTGTACCTTATTTATATCCATGAGGTATTTGAAAGTCTCTATCATATCACCCCCTCCCTCCTTTTCTCGAAGGTGTACATATTGAAGTAATTTAGTCTTTTCTCATACAGCTTTTGGTGCAGACCCTACATCAGTTTAGGTGCCCTCCTCTGCACCACCTCTACTCTATGTTCTTCTGGAGAGGTGGTCTCCAAAACTGGACACAGTACTCTAGATGAGGTCTCACTGTAATTTATACAGTGGTATCACCATCTCCGTCTTTCTGCTGGTGATACCCCTCCCTATGAACCCTAGCATCCCACTGGCTCTCCCTACTGCTTTGTTACACTGTTTGGCCACCTTTAGTTCATCAGATATGATTACCCCAAATCTCTTTCCTGCTTGATGGTCATCAGTACCACTCCCCCTATCTTTTACTTTACCCTTGGGTTTCTGTGCTCCAACTACATGATTTTGCACTTCGTATTGAAACTTAGTTGCCACACTCATGACCACTCCTCAAGCTTTCTTACATCCCTATCCATTTTTTTCCACCACCACCCCCAACGGAGTGTCTACCCTATTGTAGATCTTTGTGTCATCTGCAAAAAAGCATATCTTCCCTTTTAGCCCCTCTGCAATGTCACTAATAAAGACATTAAAGGGGACCAGTCCCAGTACTGATCCTTGTGACACCCTGCTGGTCACCATCCCTTCCTCTGAGTGAACTTCATCTATCGCCTATCCCCCGACTAATTCCTTGCCCAGTTTACCACCATAGGACCCATTCCCAGGCAGGCCAGCTTGTTTATGAGTCTCCTATGTGGAGCGGTGTTGAAGGCTTTACTGAAATCTAGGTAGGCCACATCCACTGCTCCACCTTGATCTACTTCCTTGGTCACACAGTCAAAGAAATCTATCAGGTTTGTTTGACATGACCTCCCCCTAGTGAATCCATGCTGCCTCAGATCCTGTAAGCCACCAGATTCACGGTATTCCACAATCCTTTCCTTCAGTATTGATTCCATTAATTTCCCCACCACTAAAGTCAGGCTGACTGGCCAGTAATTGCCAACTTCCTCCCTGTTACTTTTGTGAAGTTGGACTATAGCTGCCCTCCTTCAGTCCTCTAGAACCACTCCAGTGTCCAGTGAGTGACTGAACAGGACTGTCAGATGTGCAGCCAGCACCTCTCTGAGCTCCCTCAACATCTTTGGATGTATCCCATTTGTAACTGCCTTCAGTAGCTATATTTTCAGTGAAGCTTATCCCTCCAGGCGAGAACTTGATACACATAACGAATAGTTAATTTGACCTTTCATTACGGAGGCCACATATTTTAGGATTATCATAAAGCACTGTCTACCAAATCAGCTATTCTTTTACACAGTATCAATGTTCATCAAAACTCAGTCATTTAAGATAAGTTATTCTGCCATTATTTTGCCAGACCAAGAAACTTTCATGTTCTACAGTGCTGCCTGTCAGATTCCAGCACTCTTATCACAGTTTTTACTGGCATATCTTGCAGGTATTGCAGGAACTCAGTGTAATCCAATCGCGCTTGGTTACACTGCGGCTCACCTACCAGCCAGCAACTACAGGGTTCAGACAAGATCTGGCTTGCTCCAGGTGACAAGGATGCAGCTCAGCCTGGTTCCAACACCTCAACTTCCTCTTATAAGCCTCTTCCCTCAGACATTCATCCTGATGGGTATCCGCATGATCCCACAGATCTCTGAAAAGGTATGGCCCTCTCCACCCCTAAGTTGCAGTATGTGGAAACAGAATAGGCAGGGAACATTTGGGCAGACTGAGTGGGCCATGCAGTCCTTTCAGCCCCAAAAAATTCTATGTTTATATGTTTCTAAGTTCTCTTGTATGCAAGGCCGAATTATTCTGTTAGGCTAGCTGGCACCAGGCAGGTCAGTTTTTCTTTCTCCTTGTATTCTACTGGGCAAAGTCCAGATACGGTTATGTAGAGGTCATATATACTCATTGTTCAAATGCAGAGACCACAGGTTACATCTCTAACCACAGGCAATTCACACACATCACCACCACTTCCATCCCAGTCACAGCCACAAGGGCTCGTAGGGGAGCAGGCCAAGTCCTTTTCCTTCTGGGACCAGGGTAGTGGTGTCAGGCTGCAGGATGCCTGAAGGGAAGGAAGGACTGGCAGGACACAAGCCAGCTTAGGCTCTGTTCACACTTGTGTTGTTTTTCAAAACGTTTTTAATAACGCTCTGCTGTCCGTGTTTGATCATGCTCGTCAGAGCATCCACACTGTGCTCGGACACCGTGCTTGCCTGCTCAAGTTCTCAGGCACAGAACTGTTACAGAGGTTGCTTTTAACTGTGTTACAGCATCCACACTCCTGTTAACACGGTTAAAAGCATCCGTGTTGGTCTGAAACAGTGTTACAAACCTGCTTCGAATGGGGTTCTAGCACAGTTTGTAGCACTGTTTTACCATGCTACAGTGTGAACGCAAACTGTGTTTGCTGTTCTTGTAATGTTACAGACTGCCGGTAACGTTTTAAGAACACAAGTGTGGATGGGGCCTTAGACACCCCAAACCTTGAGGCTGGAACCTCAGGCAGTTTAGTATTCTGGCTGCTGCCGCTGTCCTCCCACTCAGAATCCAAGGTAGGCCCAGGCTGGTGTGGCTCACAGAAAGCTGCTGGCAGCAAAAGCACTAAGTCCTTCTCAGTAGCTCGAGGGATGTCCATGCTGGTTGGGGCTATAGCAGGTGATGACACTAGCCACTTTTTCAAGTCCACTGGAGATGCAATAACTGGAACAGTTGCCACGGACAAGGTGGCAACAGAGATAGTCTCTGTATTTAACATTGGTAGGTATCACTTTTGAAGACTGAAGTGCTGTCATGCAATAGTTCTGGGGGCATTCGCCAGACCTGGTGACATCTCCTGGGGGGGGGGGGGTAGATGGAGTCTAGGGTGACTTTGGAGCATGAGTTATCAGGTGTGGCCTGCAAGCAAGGAGCCATCGGGCACATTATGGTAGTTTCAGGAATCACTGGAGCATCCTTGGGCACACAGGACAGCATTCAATGTTGAGCCACAGCTGATGACAGACTTCGGGCCACTGGCGGTGTTATTCAGACCTTAAAGGGGTGCTGTCAACTCTTTTTGCATCATATTATTTCTCGCTGAAAACCCACTTTTTAGGTTTACTTACCTTCTCTCTAAAATTCATTATTGCTGCTGGTTGCTTTATCTGCTTCCTTTCTTAGTAGAACTGAAATGCATGCTAATGGTGTAGCTATACCCCACCTTATTTTCTTTCAAATCATTGATCTACTCTTATTGCACAGCTGCTGAACATTAGGAACTCTCCCAAACAGTGCAGCCACTTAATAGTCTCATATCCTCTCACGGAATCTCCCCCCCCACCCCCAACTGTCTTTATCCTCCTTGCTCTGGCCCCTTAGACCTTTCTACAGTGAGGCCTCTCAGAGCTGCTCTGTCCTGCCCAGCTCGAGGTCCTCCTGGGTCTGGTCACCTGCTTCCGGAACCCCCGGACTCTGAGCCCCCAAGGTGAGACCGCCTTTACTCCTCCAGCGCTCTAGCTATAATCTAGAGGAGCAGCCGGGAGTGGAGGGAAACAGAGACCAACCAGGATGGACCCGGCAATGGGCATGGGGTAATCCACTGGCTGCTTTCGGGGGTGCGGGGCCTGTCTGATGACGCCCTGCACGCGACGGGTGCACTCCCGCACCCATGCACAAGCCATCCACCGACACCCCATCCCCCATAAGAGTGCGCCACAAGTTGTGCTGCCCCTAGCCTCCTGGAGCCACTGATACTGCAGCGAGTGCTACCCACCCACCCCCAGGACAGGAGAGCAGTCCTCTGGACGCTCAATCCTCTCCTGCCCCTGCTGACCCCCGACGACTCGAGCTCATTCCCGAACCTAGGTCTCCGGCTTGGCGCGAGGTGTGGTGTCCAGCGCCTCAACCCTCAGTGCCACTAGGCCAGCAATCTCACTGCATCTTGAGTGGCTAGATTGTGTTGGGGGTGTTTATTCATTCATTTTTTTTAATGTAGCGCACTTTTTCATTTTGACTCAAGGCGCTTTACAAACAAAATGATCTAAAACAGTTAAAATACATAATATACAATAAAATATGATTCTAATTAATTAACATATAGGTCCTCTAAATCTGGCTAGACGGAAAAGCCTGTCTGCATAAAGATGTCTTCATCCCCCTTTTAAAAGCTTCCAATGTAAGAATCTCTCTCATAAAATGAGGGAAGGAGTTCCACAGGGTTGGTGCCATAAAAGGTGAAGGCATGGGCACCTGATGTTTTTAAATGTACCCTGGGAATTTCCAAAAATCCTCGTCTGCCGAATGGAGGGGATGGGAAGAGTGGTAGGGCCGTAGCAGGTCTTACAGGTAGCTGGGCCCCTGACCATGCAGGGCCTTATCTGTCAGCAAACTGACCCAGAAGGTGATCCGCCACCTAACAGGCAGCCAGTGCAGACAGCACAGCACATGTGTAATGTGACATGATCTCAACAGACCAGTCAACAACCTGACTGCCGCTTTCTGCACCAGCCACAGACGGTGAAGATCAATCCCTGAAAGCACTAGGTAAAGGGCACTGCAGCAATCGAGCCGCAATGTCAAGAAGGCATGGACCAGTGATGGCAGATCACCCAGGGGTATCAGGTGTTTAATCCTGGCGATGTTTCTCAGATGGTAAAAAGCACTGTGGACCACAGCCAACTCAGGAGATTTAAGTATTAGGCCACAGTCCAGAACAACACAAAGATTTCTTACCCCGACAGAAGTGGGCAACTGGGAGTCTCCAAGCCTCAGCCCCGAAACTCGACCAGATTATACACTAACCCCAGGTAACCAGATTTCACCACAAGTACTTCAGTCTTATCCGGATCCAGCCTCAACCAACTGGCCCTCATCCAGTCTTGGATCTCAGCAATACACTGATTAAAATACCAATGCCGCCTCCTGCTCTTTGGGCGCAAAAGACAGGTACAGCTGAGTATCATCCGCAGAGCAGTGCAATCTCAGCCCATACCATCTAATAATGTCCCCTAACGGTAGCATATACACCGCAAACAACATGGGGTACAAAATGGAGCCCTGTGGGACCCCACATGGCAGGGGCCGAGATGCCGAGGAAAAAATCCCAGACACCACCCGCTGTGTCCTGCCAGTGAGGAACTGAGACCAGTTGAGGACTGTACCAGCCAGTCCAGAACAAACCTGTAGACGCTCCAACAGCACCCCATGGTCCACGGTGTCCAATGCAGTCAAGAGATCAAGGAGAATAAGGATGAACATCTTACTCGATCCCTCGCTACCAGGAGATCATTTAGCACTCGAACGAGAGCCGTCTCAGGGCTGTGCCTTTTCCTGAAACCCAACTGGAGAGAGTTGTATATGTTGTGAGTTCACAAATGGGCCTCCAGCTGGAGGGCTGCCACCTTCTCAATAACCTTTCCCACAAAGGGAAAGTTAGAGACAGGTCTGTTGTTAGCCAGGCAGTCCGGGTCCAGTGAAGCTTTCATAAGCAGTGGTCTTACCACCGCCTCCTTCAGGGGACCAGGAAATACCTCTGTCACTAGGGAACACCAAATTATCTTAGCCGGAACCGGGCCAATGACATCAACACACTCTACTAAGAGGCATGCTGGGCCCAGATCCAAACTACAGTAGGTTGGCCTCAACTCCTGGATGACCTTCACAACATCCACAACTGCCAACTGGTCAAAGTTGAACCTAACAGACTAAATACCTGCAACCTCCAGACCACCACTGCACACTCCATTAGATGGTGCAGACTGGATCCCCAATCTGATGGAGGCAATCTTATCAGCAAAGAATAGAGCAAACTCATCACACCTTGATTGTGAAAAGGCTCCCACAGACTGAAGACAGGCAGGATTACACATCTTACTGACAGTGTGGAAGAGCTGAGCCGGTCTGTTAGTTGCTGCTGCAATCTCCTTGGACAGGAACTCTGCTTTCTTACAGGAGATTGCTGATTGATAACCTCTATAATGAGACTAAGAAACTCCTCCCCAGACCTGGACCTCCGCCAACACAGCTCCAGCCTTCGACCCTTCATCTTCAACTCCCTGAGAATCCCATAAAAACAAGGGGATCTCTGCTGTGAAGTGAGGGGTCGAATACAGACAGGTGCGATAGAGTTGAGAGCTTCAGTAACAACCCTGTTATAGATCATAACCAACTCATCCGGCTTACTGCACGCACTTATCATGCCTGATAGGTAAAGCACCACCATCAGACCCTGTGGGGTCAAACTCCTTAAAGGGAAGTACTGGACCATCTCCATAGGGGAAGCCAGTCTACTGAGGGAGCTTCAAATGAGAACCTCACAGTATGGTGGTCCGACCAAGCGACTGGTTCCACTTGAAGGTCGGTGACCTCCACTCCCAGTGGGAAGACGAGGTCTAAAGAGTGGCCATGTACATGGGTTGCAGAGGTAACAGCCTGCATCAGGTCCAACAAATACATTAGTTGGAGGAAGTCTTGACTAAACTTCGAGAGTTTGTCGTCGACCCAGGCATTGAAGTCGCCCAGAACAATCCATCTGGGCAACTCCAACACCAGTTCGACAACGAAGTCTGTGACTTCTGCAGGAATTCCTTCCCCAAGTCTAGGAAATATGCAGTGGTAGTTGATCAAGGACAGTAAATGAACATTTTTGTGTGGGAACACCAGTATGAGGGTCAGTCTGTTTTTTACTTTGAAAAAGAAAAACATATCAGAATCGATCCACCAGCTCTATCAGTAAATTCTACAGAATGTGAGCAATTATGAAGTGTGTTTTTTAAAATGAGGTCATTTTGATGCCCAAGGGGGTTGACAGTGTCCCTTTAAAGCCGTCCTCCAGTACATTAGAAACCTTTTCAAGATGTAATCCCACAGCATCATGGTACGGCAGGCAGAAATTCAGAGCAACTACACTGGATCTTTGGTGCAAACAGGCTTCACAACAATGCTCTGACTCCTGTCAGCAGGACTTAGTTGGTGACTGTGAGGTGAATTTGCTCTCAGTGTTTATAGCAAAAATGCCATACATGCCAACCCTCCCAAGGGTGTGAGATACACTCACCTAGGCTTCATACACAAAGAGCTTTCAGGTTAGTGAGACCAATCCCTCCTGACGTCAAAGCCTCATAATGCACATGCACCACCAAGACAAGCAATCTAGTTGCTGATGTCCAAAAACCCAGAAGTTCCTGGAGGCATCACCGAATACCTTGTTCACACTTAATGCAGAGCTGAATTTCCCCACAGGGTGAAGCTTCACATATGCAGCTGATTACAGTCCCATGTGTCTTCTCCCCCAATTTAAAATCTGGCCAAACAGTCAATGCCATGTTAATAAGGCTTCCGGAGGAGGCGCACTCCACCTCTCAGACAGTCCATGTGCAGCTGATCACATTTTGGAAACAGCAGGCACCAAAGCCAAGCATCCTCATGGACTGAGACCGCAAGATCAAAACAGCAGCTTGGAATCTTCCAGGGCTCCACCATAGGAACCCATGTACCATGTCCCTGTTCAGGCACCGAACTGTAATCCCTCCAACTCTGGTTTGTCAAGAGTCTCAGAGTCCTCTGTCACAACAGAGGGGTCTGATCAGAATGCTGTCAATTGTTGAATTTGGGGATTACAGACATAGGAGACAGAAAGGAAAACAGCAGGGAGGAGGGATTTATCTTTTTTTTTTAACCTGCTTTTGATTCTTGGAAGGATTTATCTATTTTTATCTTCTTCTGATTCTTTAAAACTTTGACTCAGGGGTGGGGGGGTGCTGATGAACAGTTAAGTGACCAGTCAAAGTTTTCCCAAGCTCCGTACTTCCCGCCAGTTTTTTTTTTTTTTTTTTTAGCTATAAAGTGTTTTGCCCTTATATTTGGCAACCAACTAGTGGTAGCAGTCTACTCATAAGCCATGGATGAATTTCTGCTTAGTTAGTTGGCTGAGCAGCAGCACGGTACCACGAAGAGCAGTAAGAAGATGCAGGATAGGACAGGACGGCAGCAGGTAGGCCCTGACACGATCACCCTCTCAGCCACGGAAATGACAGTATTAGGCCTTACAGTGACAAAGCAAGCCTTAGCAGCTGTTACCCCTAAACTGGATGCCCCTACTGGGAAGCTGGAAGAACTGACTGCCCAGGCTGCAAGACAAGTGAAAAGGCTTCAGGAGGTGGAGCAGCGCATCCCTCAAATTGAAGACTCACATGGGGATTTGCCAGACGAAGCAGCGTGGCTTGAATGGGAAGTGTCAGCCTTAATAGAGCAGCTAGAATACCAAGAAAATTATAATAGGCGCTCCAATTTACAGATACAAGGACAGCCGGAGGGCAAAGAGGGGGGCAGTGTCATGAAGTTTTGTACCATGACCCTCCCCAAACTACTGGGTATTCAGCTGAAGGGATCATGCTTAAAGACTGAGAGGGCGCACCACGCACTGGCCCCTTGCCCTCTACTGGACCAACCTCCATGGCAGATAATATTTAGGATGCACAATTTCAGGGATCGCCAGGCCGTACTAGCAGCCAGCTTTTTTTTTTTTGGGGGGGGGGGCGCCACCAGCTGGCCACCCACCTTCAGTGCGCTCTGCCACCCAACCCCTGGGACTTACCTACCCTCTGGAGTGCACCCTGGCTTACCCCCCCCAGGGCAGGGCCATCATGGAGGGGAGCTCCCTGAACAGAATCTGGTTTGTGATCCTGGGCAGTGCCTCAGTGAGCTGCGTGGGGTCTGGCGGAGGGTGGATGTCCCCCTGCTCGGCCAGTCTTTTTTTTTTTTCATGGATGCTGATCCCTAGGGAGGCGTCACATGCAATGATGTGGCATGCACGAAGCACTGGGCATCTGGCACACCTCCTGGAACACTCAAGCACAAGCTGTCAAATCCCAGGTCTCCACCAGGGGTTGGTCAAGCGCTGGATGTCCCCCCCCTTACGCCCTGGAGGAGGACAGTAGTCATAGGGACACTTGATCCTCCACCCCTGGCTAGCCCTCCAACTCCCCGGAGCAGCCTATCATTCTAAGCAAGAGCTGATGTTTGAAGGGAACTACCTATTTATCCACTAGGACTTCTTCAGAAACAATGCAGAGCCTTTCCCCAGGTTTTGGATGCCTTGAGAGAGCAGCACATTGATTTCACTTTTGCGTACCCTGCAGTGGTCTGCACCAACATTGAAGGGGCTATTTATTTCTTTGAGGATCCTGAGAGAGCGCGGCCGTTCATCGCTGACTGGGATAAGAAGCAACGCTGAGGGGCCTCCGGCTCGCTTTACTCTGGTGAACTGTGAGTTTCTGACTGGATAGAGAACACTGTCTTCCCGCTATGCTGCTCCCATGCTGACGGCCATATGCTGGTCACTACAAGTGACAGTGACAGCACGTATTACATAAAGATTATGTTACTTATTTCTTAAATTAAGTATGGACCACAGGCTGCACCATGTGGGATTCAGTGCTGTGTGGCATATGCTTGCTCAATAGTTAGCGGGTTGGGTGGGGGGCTGCTACTCCTGGGCACCTTGGTCTCTTTTGTCCCTTATGGTAAGATGGTGGCTGCTACGCAACCCTTTGTGAGGGACATGGGGGACTGAATGTGCAGCCCCTATAACCCACGCGTTCCCAGTGGCTCCTCTTGGAGTTGGTAGGTGATTTGGTTTGGCTAGGGCAGAGAGGAAGGCTTTTTATATATGGTCACCAGACCTGGCTGCTACTCAGAAATGTCACAGGGATTTGCATTCCCTCCCTTGGAGTGGTCACTGGGGTGTAGGTTGGGCAGCACCTACCTTAGGGAGTGACAGCCATATATTTGCCTCCTCCTTTTTGTACTGGTAGTTTGGGAATGGTCCCTGCTCTTCTGCCTGATATTGGGTGATATTTTGGGTTGGCAGTGTTGGGGGGGGCAGGGCATGAAATAAGTAAAAAAAGAAAAAAAAAAGTACATGCCCACTGGGGCATGTAAGCAGTACAAGCACATGCCACCTATTTTTTTTTTTTTTACCAATGAGACTAAGTTGTCTATTCAGTGCTTTGGTTGCACTTAAAGTAACTACCTGACTGTATTAATAAAACGCTCGCTGCTTAATTTATTTAGTTTTTGTTTACCAGGTAGGTGCACTAGCCATGACCATGACTATTTTCAGGCATGACCCGGGAGGATACAGTACAAAACAATAACAAAGCATGACAATGTTAACAGAAATATCTTTGGGGAGAACAATATCAACAGAAAAACAAAGTAGGTCAAGAGACATAGGTAAATACATGAAACATTTCAGCAGTACATCTTAACAATAAGTTTACATTAATTGATAAACAACAGAGGTGCTGGAAGGAAAGAGGCAAATCTGAAAGGCGGTTAATGCAGTGAAGAGTCTAAACAGATTGAGAAAAGAGAGAAAAGGAGTTAAGAAAGGAGAGCTGAGTGTAAGTGCAGGACAGTGCTGGTATTGAAGGAGGGGGCTAAGGGGGTTTGAAACAGGAGCAATTGTTTGTTGAGATTAAATACCTGCGAAGCTCAGACTTAAAGGCATTGTGAGAAGGAGCAAGGTGCACAGCTAAGGGGATGGAGTTCCAATATTGGGGCACTAGAACGGCAAAGGCACATGCTCCCCTGGAGGAACTGAACCTAGGGATACAGACAAGGGACTTGCCCACAGAGTGCAATCCGTAGTGAGAGAGCTGTCTGACAAAGTACTCTGCAAATGACATAGGAGTTTGTGAAGATATGATCCTATTTATGATAGAGCCAAGAGAGTAGAGCCTAGTCTCCTTTGGAGATAGCCAATTCAAGTCCGAGTAGAGGAGACACTGGTGTTTAAGTCGGTGGGCAGAGGAAGCACAGTGACAGATACTGTTGTAAGTGACGTCCCACTTGTGTAGACCAGACTTAGAAGCAACAGTATAGGTGGCAACGCCATAGGTAAGTGAGGGGAGTAGAATACCTCGGGCTATTGCTAGCCCGGCAGAAGGGGTTAGCACATAGCTAGTGCGATAGGCAATGCCCAGCTTTGCATTCACAGACTTGCTTGCATTTTGTATACGGAGAACAAAGCTTAGTGATTAGTCGAGGGTAACAGCAAGGTATTTAAAAGAAGTAACAGATCCAATAGTGGAGCCATCCAAGGCCGAGACATACAGGTTACTCACCTGTAACAGGAGTTCCAGGAATGGTATATGTTGTTCATCCACACTGTCTGGCAGGTTCCTTGCCGCTTTAAATCTTGCCGGAAGGTCTTCAAGCTGGCTCCTCCCACCCACCCAGGAGGTAAAACTCTCGGCTCCGCCCCATGATGCCAGATCTAGCCTGCTGGAAGCCAGGTTGTGCGTCGAAGCCGGGGAGGTCGGATGGGTCGTGTGGATGAACAACATATACCATTCCTAGAACTCCTGTTACAGGTGAGTAACCTGTATTTCTAGGGACATGGATATGTTGTTCAATCCACACTGTGTGGCAGACTCCTAGCAGTTCTCCGGGAGGAGGGAGGCAAGGCGCACACCCCCTACTTGGGAAATAAAGACTGGAGAGACAAGGCCCCAAAACCAGCATCCCGGCGTGACTCAAGGTTGATGTGGTAGTGGGTGATGAAGGTGTGGGCTGACTTCCAGGTAGCAGCCCTGCAGATTTCCTGGATAGGGATGTCCCTGGAAGCAGCCACCGATGCAGCGGTATGGCGGGTAGAATGAGCTCTTATCCCTCTGGGAGGCTCCATGCCCACCAACCTATAGCAGAGATCTATGCAGGAGGTGACCCACCTGCCTATCGTCGGCTTGGCTGCAGGTCTACCAGGTGCGGCTTCAGTGTAGGTGACAAACAGCTGGCGAACCTCTCCCCGAACTTCAGCCGTCTGCTCCTTGTAATAAGCGAGTGCTCTTCCAGGGTCCAAAGTATGGAGCCTATATTCGGCCTCCGAGGTGTGATTGGGGTAGAACACCGGCAGAGTCAACACCTGGTTAAGGTGAAACTCTGACATCACCTTCGAAAGGAATTTCGGTTGGGGGCGCAGGACAACCTTGTCCCTGTGGAAGACCAGATAAGGAGACTCGATGGAAAGCACCTGGAATTCTCCCATCCTTCTGGCTGACGTGATAGCTACCAAGAAAGCGGTCTTCCACGACAGGTGAGAGATGTCACACCTGTGCATCAGTTGAATGGCTTGCCCATGAGCTTAGCCAATACCAGCAGTAGATCCTACGGAGGTGGAGGTTCTCTACTGGAGGGATATGTGATCAAGGCCTTTGAAAAAGCACCGATCACTTTCCTCCTATGCTACATCGACTGCTTCCCGCCCGCACCCGTAAGCAGAGATGGCTGCCAGGTGCACCTTAAGGGTCAGTCGACCTAAGCCCCTGCTGAGAAAGGGACCACAGGTAGTCCAGAATGCTTGCCAAGGAACAGGAGGAAGGGTCCAGGCCCTTGTTCTGACACCAAATGGAGAATCTCTTCCATTTGAAGGCGTAGCATTTTCTGGTCGACTCTACGGACGCCTCAACAACGTTGAGGACCTTGTCGGAAAGACCCAAGGCCTGGAACTCTAGCCGCTCAGGAACCAGGCCGTCAGGTGCAGGGATTGAAGGTCCGGATGGAATACCTTCCCCTGATTGACTGAGATCAGGTCCGGGTGGGCTGGAAGCCGCCTCGGGAGCCTGGAGCTGAGACTGAGGAGATCTGGATACCAGAACTGGTGGGGCCAGTCTGGGGCTACCAGAATCACCTGCGCCTTGTCCCTCCTCGCCTTGAGAAGCACCTTGTGGAGCAAGGGAAATGGGGGAAAGGCATAGAAGAGGCCTGGGGTCCATGCGGCCACAAGAAGGCATCCCCCTGCAGCGAGCCCTGCTGAGGGGGGCAGGCATGAAACAGTCTCAGCTTCGCATTCTCCCTGGAGGCAAACAGGTCCACCTGAGGCATGCCCCAGTGGGAGAACAGATCTTGTACCACCTCCGGCAGGAGAGACCACTCGTGGGACGCAGACCCTATCTGGCTTAGGGCATCAGCCAGAGTGTTGGAGGCTCCTGCCACATGGATGGCAAGGAGATCCGCCTCCAAGCTGTGCATAAGTGACCAAATGCGGAGAGCTTCCCTGCACAGAGGAATGGAGCGCGTCCCACCCTGGCGGTTTAGGTAGTACATGGTCGTGGTATTGTCTGTCTGGACCTGAACCACTTGACCCCGTAGAAATGGAGCGAAGGCGGTGAGGGCTAGACGAACCACCCGAAGCTCCAGCAGGTTGATGTGGCATCGGGACTCCCGAGGGGACCAGAGGCCATGCGCTCTGTGCTCCCCCAGATGGGCACCCCAACCCATCAGAGAGGCATCGGTCAATAGAGAGACCATCAGCTCGGGGCGGACAAACGGGATGCCCTCCTGCAGATGTGCTGGAACGGTCCACCACTGGAGAGCTGCCCACATCCCCTGGGTCACTGTCACTAGCTGATCCAGCGGATCGAAGTGCTGTGACCACTGGCTGGCCAGCCCCCATTGAAGGGGATGCATGTACCAACGGGCCCAACGGACCACACTGCTGCAGGCCGCCATGAGGCCCAGGAGGCGCAGGAAGTCCCGGTCAGGGCGCAATTGCCCAACCTGAAATGATTGGGCAAAGGAGGAAAGAACCTCGGCCCTGTCCACCGGGAGCCATGCTCTGGCTCACAGAGAGTCGAGCTCTGCCCCGATGAATTGGATCACCTGCTTTGGCACGAGTTCCGACTTGGCCTCGCTGATGAGGAGGCGAACCTGAGAGCAAACCTGGAGGGCCAGATTTCTGGACCGCTCCACCTCCGCTCTGGAGGGGGCTGCAATCACCCAGTCGTCCAGTAGGGGTACACCTGGACCCTTCAGCGCCGCAGGAATGCTGTCACCACTGCCATGCATTTGGTGAAGACCCTGGGAGCTAGGGAAAGGCCGAAGGGCATGGCTCGGAACTCGTACAGGGATCCCTCTGCCCTGAAGCGGAGGAATCTCTGGTGGAACAGACAGATAGGGACGTGAAAGAACGCGTCCTGAAGGTCCAGAGAACAGAACCACACGCCTCATTCCAAGGATGGGATTATCTGAGCCAGAGTGACCATCCTGAAGGTCCGAGACCTTAGGAACCGGTTCAGGTCAAGAATGGGGCGCCAGCCCCCCCGTCCGTTTTGGGACCAGGAAGTAGCTGGACACAAACCCCGGGTCTGGAGGAGGATCTGCCACCTTCCTGATCACCTCTTTCTCGAAGAGCAGGGCGATATCGGTTCGGCGAGCCGACAAAGAGGCTGCGGACCCCGTAGCCCCCCAAGGGGCGACATCTCGGAATGGCAGGGCATGCTCGAACTCCAGGGGCAGGCCCTTTCCTACCACCTCCAACACCCAACGGTCCGTGGTGATAACGGACCAGGCAGAAAGGAAGTGGCGGAGCCGTCCCCCAGCGGGGACCCAGGGGAGGACGAGGCTGGGGCCGACAGCCCTCAACCCGTCACTGGGCAGGCTTAGAGGAGAGACCAGCCGAGGGACCTCCTGGGCCTTTACCTCCCTGCTTCCTATTAGAGGAAGCCGCAGGCTTGGGTTTGGGATGCCAAGCGCAAGCCTGCTGGCCCTGGTGCTGTTGGGCCGGACGTGCCGCAGGCACAGAAGGACGAAAGGACTTATGTTGCTGTTGACAACGCCCTTGTCCTTCTGGGCGGAGGTGACCCGAGTCCAGAGTGGCACTGGACTTTTCGATCCGCTGGAGGTGACCTTCCACTCCAGGGCCAAAGAAGTCGATCCCCAGGAAGGGGACATCCGCCAGTTTATGCTGGGTAGCTGCCGTGAAGGTGGATATCCTCAGCCATGCTCTGCGGCGCATGGCCACCGTGGCAGCAACTGATCTGGCACAAGAGTCTCCAATGTCTAGAGCTGTTTGGAGCTGCTGTTTTGCCACCGCCCTTCCCTGATCCCGTACCTGCCGGACCGTGGTCTGCAGGTCGGCCAGGAGATGAGGGATCACCTCGTCCAGGGAGCCCATGAGGGCATGGGAGAAGTGTGCCATCAGCACGGCGCTGGCCTGGCGGAGGCCAAGGGAGGACGCAACATACACCTTGCGCCCGGCATAGTCCAGCTTTTTGGACTCCTTGTTGGGGGGGCTTGTCCACATCCCTAGCATTCCCGGAATGCCGGAAAACGCTGTCGGTGACCAACCCCTCGGCGGAGGGGTATTACGAAAAACCGGGCAAAGAGCCAGTAGGGACCACATACTTCCTGGCCATCCTGGCCGAAGACGAAGGACAGGAAGCAGGCCGCTGCCAGAGCTCCAAGGCTGGGCCAACAATGGCTTCAGCCATCGGAAAGGCCTCCGTGGGTGAATCCCCTCGGTCCAGTATCCCCATCAGGGGATACTTGGCCCACTTGGATCCGGGCTCGAGCTGCATCACAGTGGACTCTGAGATGAGCTGAAGCAGACCCATGAAGGATGACGGGCTTTCATCCATCGACTGGCCCCCGGAGGACTCCAGGTCAATGGGCCTGGAGAACAGGGAGAAGTCGTCGTCGGACTCCGAGGAGTCCGCGAAGAGCTGCCTGGGGCCTGAGCCGCCCTCCACCTGCCGAGGACGGTCGGGAGTGAGGGTGACCGACAACCTGTGGGGCAGGCCCTGACCTGACCGAGAGTCCTTGGTCGGTGCCCCCGATTTCGGTTGTGGAGGCGGAGGTTCCACCACAGTCGGTGGGGCAGCTGGTTTCAGCCGAACAACTGGCCCAGGCTTGGGCACCTTGGCTACAGCTAGGGGTTGTTTCGGCCACTTGGGTGACAGCCACTTGACGGTCGGGAAAGGCGACGGCTTGTTCCCGGACAGAAGTAACTACTGCCACATCAGGTCCTCATAGCGTCGACGCAAGTTGCGCCGAATCCTCTCCTCTTCCGAGGAGGAAGACGAGGATGAGCGGCAGCGCCGCTTACTTCGGTGCTGAGACCGAGACCGCCGATGTCGGCGGGATCGGCTGGACCGAGAGGATGTCTGAGACCGAGAACCTCGGTGTTTCCAAGGACGGGTCTGGGAAGGGGCGGGGGACACCCGCTCTTCCCTCGGCTCGGAAGCCTTGACTGGGGACTGCGGCACCGGAGGTGCAGGCAAGTCCTCGGTCTCCACCAGGGGAACCGGTGAAGAAACATTGTCGGCTTCACCAGTTGACAGCCCGTCCAACGGGTCGAGAAAAATCTCGACCGCGTCGACGGGTGTCTCGGTCGGCTGACCTGACGGGGACATCGTGAAGCCAGTGGCCTTAGCTGCAACCTCGACCGAAGTCGAGTGTCGACTGTCCGGGGAAGGGGACCTCTCCCGCTCCCACGAACGCCAACGGTGGGACTTTCCTTTCAAGTCCTTCTTTTTGGACCGAGAGGAATGTCCCAATGGCCCTTCTCCCTTCGTGGAAAGGGATTTGCAAAGCTCCTTGAAAGAAGCTGAATATGAGGTACCCAGAGAAAGCGGGATAAATGCCGCGACCGAGGAAGAGAATGATGCAGCCTGTGCCGCCTCCTCCTCGAGGGCGATCATCTGCTCGAGTTGCTCAGCAGAGCCAGCTGCTTCGGTAACCGCCCAACGGGCCCTCCTTCAACTTCACCGGGGGTAGCACTTCTCGCCGCCTAAGCTGTAACCGGGCAGCGGTCTTCCAGGACATTGGTCAAATGAACGCATAACTCGTGAGGCTCGCGGGTCATGGTCTAGGCCAAGGCAGTACACACATGGAGGCGGATCCGCCCTGACATTTTCTGCCCACAAGGCACCGCCAACCGATAGTCGATTGGTCCATCGCAGCCGGGAGGAGTAACTTGACCAAGTCTTGAAAATTTTAAAATAAGTTTTGGGCAACCAAGAATTAGGATCCAGTCTACACGCAGAGCGTTAAGGAGGGAACCTGAGCTCTATGCGGTAAGAAAGATCTGGCGTAATGGGGCGGAGCCGAGAGTTTTACCACCCGGGTGGGAGGAGCCAGCTTGAAGACCTTCCGGCAAGATTTAAAGCGGCAAGGAACCTGCCAGACAGTGCGGATGAACAACATATCCATGTCCCTAGAATCTGAGATTACTTTGGGGGTACTTGATTTTTGAGTTTGTTCTAAAAAGCATAACCTTGGTATTGGAATCATTTAACACCAGCTTGTGGTTTGCCAACCATGATTGTGTGCTTGGAAAGTCAGACAAGAGTCAATGATTTATGTCATGTATGTTTTTGGCACTGGTGTAAAGTACTATATCATCAGCATACAGAAGGGAGGAAGTCTCAGATAGAGTAGATGTGATGGCATTTATAAAAATGGAGAAAAGGAATGGGCCGAGGAAGGATCCTTGGGGCACTCCAATATTTAGTCCTGTCTTGCATGAGAAGGCAGAGCTGTATTTGACCATTTGAGTCCTGTTTGATAGGTAGCTATCAAACCAATTTACAACATTAGGTGCAAAGCTCAGTGAATGCAGGGTACAGAGGAGGACAGAGTGATCAACCAAGTCGATGGCCTTTGTCATGTCAATGAAGACTGCCCCTGTGAGAAGGCCAGCATCCATAGCAGATAGGGTGTCAGATGTGAGTTTGAGGAGAGCAGCAGTTGTGCTGTGACCTTTGCGGAATTCATGCTGCGCAGCAGTTAGAGGGTCATATTTCAGTAGGAATTCAATAGTTTGGGTTGCTACAAGCTTTTCGAGGATCTTACTGAGGACAGACAGGATGGCAATGGGTCTGTAGTTTTTGGGGTCTTTGGGATCACCTTTTTTAAGAACTGGGGTAACCCTTGCTGACCTCCAGATATCAGGTACTTGGTTTTGACTAAGGGAGAGAGTGAAGATCTTAGCTAGGGGAGCAGCTATAAAAGGTGCAGCCAGTTTTAATAGCTTGGGTTTCAGGGTATCCAAGCAAGTAGCTGTTGTCTCCGAGACTTTCCTTAGAAGGATAAAGACTTCTTTACATGTAACTGACCTGAAATAGAAAAGGGGGACTGACCTAGCAGGAGGAATATTAGGAATTTGCAATACTGGGAAGGAGGAGGTAAGTGCTGTAAGGTCAGAGAATTTGTGACTAAAAAAGTTTGCAACGGTCTCAGGGTCATTACAATATAGGCCCTCAAGAATCATGTCACTAGGTGACGAGAGCTGGTGTGAACCCAGGAATGACTTGATATGGGACCAGAATTTCCTGGAGTAACCATAAGAGTTTGTAAGCAATTCTTTGCAGTAAGAGCTTTTTGCATGCTTGATGTCTTTTTTACAAGCATTCCTCTGAGCTCTGTAGAGGTTATAGTCACTTTGCAGGCCGGAGGCTTTGAACAGGTGCCAACTCTTGTCCCTCCTCCTTAACTTGGAAAGAAGATCAGCCTTTAGCCATTGGGTTTTCCTCTGCTTGACTCGTCGTGTTACCAGGTGACAATGGTGGTCCTGTATGGCTAGAAAGGTGGTTAGAAAGATATTTAGGACAGATTGAACATCAGTAGCCTTTTACAAGTCAGTCCAATCGATGCAGGAGACATCCCATAAAAAGGACTGGGGTGCAAGGCTTGCATAATCACAGAAGGTGATGAGATGGGGCTTTGACGGAGGTGGGACAGCTTTACCCCAGATGCAGAAAGTAGGGGAGTGGTCAGTAATAGCATCAGTTAAGGTGCCAGAGTTGAGAATGTTTTCAGGATGATTTGTCAATATCGAATCCAGCAGGGTGCTACTATTCGAGTTCGGGACTATCCTGGTAGGCTGAGTGATCAACTGGTGTAGGTTGTAGCTTTGAATCCTTGAGAGTGGCATAGCATGGGTACTGCCAAGCCAATTTATATTTAGGTCCCCGAGTATAAGCACTTCATTTCTACCAGCAAATAGAGATGTTTGATTGAGCAGATCATCCAGACCCTTTATACCGTTTTTCGGTGGGTTATACACACAGACGATATGCAATTTCTTTGCTCCCAGTGAGAGAACTGCATGTTGCGCCTCACATTGGTCTTGGGATAAGGAATGAGTAGCAGTAAGGTTTAGGTGGTTTTTGAAATAAATAGCAGTGCCGCCACCTCTTTTATTTATACTTCGGTCATTACGCAGTAGATTATAATAAGGTATTTGGAGGCAAGAATCCTGGACGGAGGGTTTGAGCCAAGTTTCAGTTAAGCAGAGTACATCAGGTTTGTAGAGGGCAGTCCAGGTTTCCAGCTCAGCAAAGTTATGTTCAAGGCTCCTGATGTTATGGTGAGCTATGAAGAGACCTCTGGTGGTGGGCACTGAGTTTGTAGGGTGAGGGCCAGGGTTCAATTTCACATCCCCCGAGAGCAGTAAAGCCAAGATGAGAAGATACCATAATTTGCGATGCAGGAAAGGGGAGAGGGTTAGGAGCCGCAAGGGGCATCTTGCAAGTTTAAAACAGGCTACGAAGCTGCAGATCCTATTTAGCAGGAGGGGAGTGGATTCGCAACGAAATGGGGGCAACATAAGGTGGTTTGAGAAAACGAAGTCATGTGAGAAAGCTTGGCTAGGAGGGTCAACTGGGTTTGTAGGGGGTACTGCACCCAAGGACAGGTGTAGAAATGGCAAGGTGGTTATGAGGAGGAATACTAGCACATGCTTATCCATTTCTAGCTACAGTCCTTATATAGGCCAATGTTTCCTAGCAGGTATTTTACAGTGGGTGGAGAGTCCAAAAAATAAAAGAGCAAAAGACTGTGACCAAATTTGCAGGCACAGGACCCCTGGTGGTTGGTTCTTATAAGCCTCCAATGGGAGAGTAGACACTTAAGTCTCCCGAGGCCTATGACAACAACAGCCCATCCAGGGTGGGTGAGGTGGGGGGAGGGTGGGGAGCCTGCACAAAGCGCCGGCGGGAACAGAGCTGAGTCGGCGGTCCTTGGGAGCTTGTAAATAATAAACAGAAATATTAAGAAATTAAAACCATCTCTGTGTGATTTCAGTACCACTACCCGTGCATGACCCAGCAAGCACTTATTGCAACTGACAAGGTTTTTTTTTGCAGTGTAGTGTAGACTAGTACAGTAGTCCCAAAGAAAGTGTTTTAATTTGTTTTCCCTTCTATCTAGCCACTCCCTGGCTAATGCCCTCAGACCCCAATAGACCTTAAGACAAGAGGACAGACAGACTGTCCACAATACACAAAGGTGACAGTGTAATTTATTTTTAAGAGGACATAACAATCACTCAGCCGCCCCACAAATTCAACACACTAAGTGGCAGGCCGCAGGGCTTTTTAGTTATTTTTTTTATTTCCTGTCCTGCCTAGCCACTACCCTCTGTGGTGCCCGCCTTCAGTCCTCAAGAGGACAAATCATTAGGCCCCTCACTAGTCCTTAGGAGGACAATCAATGAATTGACCCACAAGCTACACAACACATATAGGTGACAAATCCTTTTTTAATTTTGATTTTAGGTAGTCCAAATTAAATGCTAAAGATCTTGACTCTCAGAGTTTAGATTTAACGGGTTTTAAATGAGTCGAAAAAATTGATTAGCAGTTTTACACGTGAAAGTACTAATCAACTGTGAAAATGCATAGAACGGTTAGCAAAATTTTAAAAAATATATATATATAATTATATTCATTTTGTCTACTATGCCATAGGCTCACTGGAAAAAAAAATGGTTAGCAGTCTACTGCTACGCATTTTTGGAAATGGTTAGCATTACCCCGTTTTGCTATGCTATACCAGCTATTTAAAACCCTGATTTAAGGTAGTACAGAATACAGGCACAGACAGTACCTCTTTATAGCTTTAAAGAAAGAGCCTTTTTATGTTGCTTGCATGCATGTGCAAGAAACATAGTGCCATCATCCGAGTTTTCGGAGGTGTGGCACCCATCTTCCAATTCAGTCAGTGTGTTTGCAGGCTCCCAGTTCCCCAATCACTGCTGCAGCTGTCTATGACAGCCGTTGAAAATGCAGTGGTCGTACAGTTGAAAGGGAGAGCTCCACTTCAGTGAGCAGAGCTCCCTCCACACACACACGCATCACATACATACTGTGCTCATGCGCTCCCCACGCACACACTGTATGGCCGACAGGTGCCCAATCCCCGTCTGCTTCACGCCCCCCACAGCTTTCTAGGTGCCACGCTGGGAGCCCACCCCAGCGTGGCAAAAATTTGTTATGGCCGACGGGGGTGCCCAATCCCCCCTTCCCCAAAGCATCCAGGTACCACGCTGGCAGCCCACCCCAGAGTGGCAAAATGTGTTATGGCCGACGAGGGTGCCCAATCCCCTGTCGGCTCCAGCCCCCCCCAGCCTTCCAGCTGCCACACTGGGAGCCCACCCCAGCATGGCAAACGTCCCTCATCATCTTATTAAAAAAAAAAAAAACGTAAATACAAATACTGTCCCTCTGCACTTCTCCCTGCCCCCCTTCCACAACCCGCACCCACCCACTGCGCACCCTGCCTCCCCACACACCCCCCTCACCCCATACTTACCTCCGGACCCCGGCGCGACGATCTTCGGTGGACCGGGAACACGTCTGCACTCTTCAAAATCAACCGCGAACTGAGGTAATGCCGGTAAGCTGTATAAAGGGATAGATAGGGTTTTTTCAACTTTGCTGCATATCTCAGGCATTTTTTTGGAATTCTGGCACCAAATTTTCAACATGGGGTTTTTGGGACCCCTCCTAATGAATTATGTCACTGTCATGCCGTTAATTGGGCCGAAGGAGTGATTTCGTGGTCACTGCGGCGAAATCACCTTCGAGACAATGTGAGCAACAGTGCCAGTGTTCATAAGGTGGGCTCTCAAAAGCCTATGTTGCAAATTTGTGAAAAATTCCTAAAATTACTGTTTTATGAGCATGCTGCACAGTTCCTAGACGCCGTAAGTTCACAAATTTTTATACTGCACTAGATTTTCAACATTGCCATTTTACCACACCTCCTTACGAGCAGTACAGCTGTCATTTTTCATATCTCGCCCAAAATGTGTTTCCACACATGTAGCACAAATGGTGCAGTCGGTACTAAATCAATGTATGGACATATTAAGAAAATCACAGTGACACTGTTCATGAGCAGAGGTCTTAAATGGCTATGTTGAAAATTAGTGAAAAATTCCAAAAATGACTGTTTTACGAGCATTTGTTGCGCTGATCCTACGACCGTGAGTTCGCGACTTCAATATTACTCCACATTTTTCAACACTGCCATTTTATCACACCTCATGAGCAGTACAGCTGTCATTTTTCACATCTCGCCTAAAACACAGCCTCACATGAAGCATACAATGGCACAGGCAGTGTGCTAAATCAATGTGGGACATTAAGAAAATCACAGTGACACTGTTCATGAGCAGAGGTCTTAAAATGGCTATGTTGAAAATTTGGTGAAAAATTCCTTCAGATGTTCTGCAATGTTACTAATGAAGACATTAAACAGGACTGGCCCCAGGACCGATCCCTGCAGCACCCCACTGGTCACCCCCTCTCCCTAGACTGCACACCATTTACCATCACTCTCTGCCTCCTGTCTGTTAGCCAGTTTCTAACCCAGTTTACCTCCCTTTCCCCCATGCCCAGTCTACCCAGCTAGTTTATCAGCCACCTATATGGGATGGTGTCAAAGGCTTTGCTGAAATCAAGGTAAGCGTTGTCCACTGCCCCACCCTGATTCACTTCCTTTGTCACCCAGTCAAAGAAATCAACCAGATTCGTCTGACATGATGGCCCCACTGTGAATCCATGTTGTCTATGGTCCTGGGCTCCGATGGCTTCTAGATGCCCCACTAGCCTTTCTTTAAGCAATGTCTCCATGATCTTCCCCACTACTGACGTGAGGCTGAACGGCCTATTGTTCCCTGCCTCCTCCCTGCTGCCGGACTTGTGTAGAGGGACCACATGTGCCCTCCTCCAATTCACTCGTGTTGAATGACTCAGTGAACATGACTGCCAGAGGTACTGCTATCTCCTTTCGCAGTTCTCTTAATATCCTTGGGCGTATGCCATCTGGTTCCATCGCTTTGTCCACCTTCAATTTAGTGAGCTCCTGCAGGACTCTTTTGCCTTTGAATGGACTATTGTCCACCTCTTCACCCCCTTGGCAACTGCTGTACTACTGCCCTTGCCCCTCCCACTCTTCTGTGAATACTGAACAGAAAGACACAGTGGATGTCTTGGGAGGAAGGCATGGAACCATCACTTCCAAATATCTAAACAGCACATACAAGCAAGCAACATTCGGCATTGACAAATGATTGTTACATTTATAGTTTAGGTAGTGCAAAAGTTCCACAACAGAGTTGCTGTCACAAAAGCAATAGGGTCACACACTCATAGGATCAGATTTTAGGTAGGCTACACAGATTTGCTTTTACGTAAAGCTTCTTAATGAGTTTTTTTTAGGTATCTAAACCCTTATTCTTAACAGTCAAGCTGACTCCCTCAGCTCCACACAGTCCTTAATTTAAATGTTTGAGACAGGGATTAGTGTAGTTAGTTAACTCACACTTAAGTTAAAACAGTTTTTTTATTACACTAAATGTAATGAAGGAGAATTTATTTTTTTACTTTTGATTTTCTGCACCCTGCTGCAACTGTAATTAGTACTACAGAAAACAAAAGACTGCTGTTGCAGCACAGCCTATAGCCTCTGACCGGGAATGGCCCCCTTGCAGTCTGCTGTTATTTTAGTTCAGTTGGTATGACAAGGTTTTTTATATTTATTATAATAAACACAAGCAGCTGCAGCAGCAGTTTCTGTCACAGGCTGCTAATTCCCTCACTAAGTTGTGAAGAGACCTTCCCTCGTGGTCTTACTTTCCCCTTCCCCCTATCACTTGCAGCAGGGCAGGCACTTAATTCTTTGATGTGAGCCCCGTTCGGATGCTTAAAATTAAGAATAGCTGCTGTTATAGCTCTTAAAAAATCTTTTATTTATTTTTTTATTTCCTTCAGTACCTTATGACTCAGAGTCTGTCCCTTCGTGCTCCACTTGAACCCCCCCTTAATCACTTCAAACGTCTCAGTCTCTCAGCAGATATAAAGTTTGATTTGGTTATGTGACTGACTTGATTTAGAATAACTCTTAAAAGAGCTTTTTTTTTTTTTTAAAGAATAGGTAGGTGGTTGATGATCGCCAAACACGATCGCAAACAAATGGGGACGTCCATCCAAGCTGTAAGCATGCCACTCACGCCTCACTTCACCAACAGGAAATGATAGTGTGACGCACTTTACAGGAATCTTATGACACGCTGTGTGAGGGGGGCGGGCGAACTGTGCAAAGACTGTACCCGATTGGTGTCAGTCTCCTGCAGCCCACCTCCACCAGTGATGGTCCAACCCCATACATGAGCAGCTGGCTGATAGGTGTGCCAGTCAAAGGAGTGAGGACCGTCGGACCATTCTTGCCCTCAAGTCAGCTGGTATGTTTAAGGGCTTATCTCATTACCAGCTTGCTCGGCGCTCCTCCACCTGCCCAAAGGAAAATGATGCTTGTGTCTTGCACTCCTCCAGCAGCCCCTCCCCCATGACACAGACAGCTGCTGGTGAGAAATAAAAAAAAAAAAGGCTGCGCGCCCACGCATTGTTCAGCATGCAAAGGGAAAAATATGGGACTCTGTCAAATACCTCAGGTTCCCCACAGGGCAGGCATTAAACTGCAGTAGGTGTCCTGTGACAAAAGTGCCTACCCTGGGGCACCTAAGGTATAGGAATTTCGCACCCTGGCAGGGACCAAGTGAGGCTGGCACTAGGGTGCAATGGGGTAGTGCACTCCCCTATAGGTTGGCATAGCTGGGTTTTAGCCTACTCTTAGGATTGGGGGGGGGGGCACCCACTTTAGAAATTATCCCCTGCCCGCCTTAGATCACAAGCTCTCTGTGCTCCTGGGTCAGGGTAGGAATTGGGGCTCATAACTGAACATAACGAGGGTGGAGGGGCTTCTTGCCATGTGAGATGGTTGGGGGTGAGGCTGCCCCCTTCCCCATGGACCTACAGGTCTCTGTCATGAGCGGCTTCTGTGTCGTAGGCTGTCCTGTGGGGGAAGAGAAGTGGCCCGCACACTTGATTATAGCCTTCTGATGGATGACTGCTGTGGGTGAATGTTTAGCATGTGATTGCTGCGTGCCTAGTTTCTGCGGCTGCAGGGTGGGAACGATGTGGGGGTGGGACTTAGAGATGTCTGTGGAATGTCCCTGATCTGGCTGGTAGACGGGGTCAGACTAAGCAGAGCCGCGGGGGGAGGGGGTTGAGAAGGTCCTGCTTGGCTGGGAGGCCCCAGTGTGTGGGGCTGCAGCAAGTTGCCCTTCGTTCCTTCCTTCCCAGTTTTTTTTTGGGGGGGGGGGCATATCTCGTTACCCCACCTAATGAGTTTTATCATGCATATTGGTTAGGCCTGGGTTATAGTGCCCTTGCTGGATCCTTGAATTGCTTTTGAGTGTTGCTCGTTGGATCTGTCCATGGTTACGGTGGGTTGCCCCATACATATTATTAGGAGCTGAACTTTCATAAGAGGAAGGGACGGGGAGGGGAAGCGCACGGAATGAGGGGAGAGGGATGCTCACGTTAAGGTTAGGATTGCAGGGCTGTCTTGTTGGCATGATGGGTTTTCTAATTATCTATCCTTAGATTAGCTGGGAGGGGTTATGGCTATTTATATGTTATGTTTTTATGGATATAGTTGCGTTTTTATATTTTTTTCGATTGTTATCTTGTTCTTACCCGACACACAGCTACCTGTGACCTGGTATGGGAGATGGGAACTTACTTTACAGATGGTATGGTTACACTATGGGAGGCCCTGGGTCTGTCTTAGGTTAGGGGGGGTTTCCACCCCCAGGACCCTGCTTATACTTGTGTCTGAACATGCATAGACTTTCTATCTGTACCTGGAATGTCTAGGTATCTCTTCCCCGATCAAGCGTAAGAAAATTTACATGGTGTTAACGAGACATGATGTGAGAGTTTCCATGCTTCAAGAAACTCATCTTACCCCTGCCATGCATAGTAAATTGGTAAGGGAATGGGTGGGTCAATGCTACTCAGCCTCTTTTAACAGGCACTAGAAAGGGGTAATTATCTTTCTTCATAAGGGGCTTGCGTTTGTTAAGGAACAAATGGTTGCGGACTCCACGGGCCCTGCAGGGAGAGGCCATTACTATCGGCAACATTTACGCTCCAGCAGAAAGAGACCCTGAGGACAGATTTTCAAATGGTGGCACAGGGCTTGTGTCAAGTTGTAGTAACTGCCGTACAGGATGGAAAATCCTGTTAGACTGCTGCAAGCCTGGTGCGCCAGATCTCTGGCGCACCAAGGGCTAGCGGCAATGAATCTAACCGCTGTGAAAATTTGGCCCCCTGAATTTTATGATTAACTTTTACCCTTACTGCAGAAGGGACCAGTTTCCAAGGTTAATTTTAAGGGGAGATTTCATCTGTGTACTCGATCCATGTCTGGATCGCTCGTCATCTGACCTTAGGCGGAACCATGCCATGAAGACATGGGGACTGGGACTCACTGAGTTGAATAAGGTCATGGATGCATGAAGGGAAGCCAATCCAGGAGCAAGGGAATTCACCTTTTTCTCTAACCCCCATCGCACTTGTTCCCATATTGATTATATAATGGTCTCCAGGTGTTGGTATTGGAAATGTGCCTCAACCATCAGCCCAATCTCTCTTTCCGACCATGCTCAGGGGGTTGTTTGATCTAGGACAGATGAAGGCCGTTTCTCATGGATGGAGGTTTCCTACATATATGTGTCAACTAATTAAAAAAAGTACTTGGTTGCTATCTGGAAATACTACTTGGACATTAATGCCCCTACTGCACCATCCAAAACGGTCTTGTGGGAGGTGGGGAAAGCCTATATGAGGGGTGCAGTGGGTGGCATATGTGGCTGCCCTTCGCAAACAAAAACTGGAGCAGCTGAAACAGTTTGAGGATGCTGTCAAAAGACTCGAACTAGTGGCTTTTCAGGATCCCCAGGAGACTACATGGAAGGGTCTTAAAATAGCCAGAGAGGCCATTAACAAGGAATGTCCAGGTGTTGCCATACGTGATATTTCAGGTATCAAGACCTCTGTGGAAGTAATAAAATAAGTAAATTAGGTTACTGCCACTGCTGCTACAATAAGGGTAGTGGTGTTAGAGACGTCACAAAAAGGGTGGATTACCCATAACTACTTGCACCCGCTGCATCAGGACCTGCACAGCGCTTCCGTGTTCACGGAAAAGTTTCGGCATTTTGTTTAAATAGGTGGATTGCGTCAAAAATTATGTTCATAGCAGCCCCTGACTCCCGCAGCTGTTTTTAAAGGTAGGTGAGGACGGGAGCGGGCTGGGAATTGTCTTTGCAGGTCACCTTTAAGGTTTCACAGGAGTGTTTCAGCCAAATCAGGCAACAGCCCATGTGCAGCTCGCCCTTAAAGCAGCACTGCAACGAAACTGGGCAAAAAATTTGACCCTACCTTTTTTTTTTTTTTTACTATAAAAGATTCTGGGCATCTTCCTGTTTAATTTGGTGGTACAACTTTCTAATTCCACAAACATTTTAGTAATTTTATAAATATTTTACTTTTTTCTCAAAAAAAAAAAAAGATGGCCAGTATTTTTGCATAGTAATAGTACTGTAGACCCGGCAAGGGTTAGTACTAAAAAAATTTAAAAAAGACTCATGGTGAATTGCACAGGCGGTACCTAGACAAATTTGACAGGTAAGCTAATATTTTTAACTGTAGCTGAAACAAGCTTTTTTAGAAAAAAATATTTTGCACAGTTGCATTAACGCAAAGGGAATAGCCATACACAGCATGTGAAATGCAGTGTCTAAACCCATTAAAAAGCAGTCATATCTGCAGTGCCCACCACCTCCAATGGAAGCCTATTCCACAGGTCTACCACTCTCTGGGTGAGCCATGCTGCTCTTTCACTAGTGCGATATAATTCCGGTTTAAATTGAAGTTCATGTGTTCTCATGGTTTGGTAATTGGTCTTAAGTTCTAGTCCGAGGCAGTCCCACAAGTCCTTGTTTGTGAAGGCCCTCAAGACCAGACACATGCCCTTCTCAAATGTCTATACTCAAGTGAGTGTAACCCCAGAGCATCTAGCCTGTCTCTGTAATTCATGTGTCTAACTGATTTAAGCATCCAAGTAGCTCGTCTCTGCACTCCCTCCAGTAGTGAAATGTCTGCTTTGGCCCAAGGGGATGTAAACTGTGCACAGTACTCCAGGTGAGGCCACACCAAAGAGGTAAGCAGCGGCATCAGTACCCTCTTTTCCCTACTCACCTTGATATACATCCAAATATACATCTAGCCATAGGCTGACAGTTACTATTCAGCTTAAAGGATACCTTAACAACATTCTGACAACAAACTATTCAAAAACCTGAGTCTGTAGGTGACTAAAGGAAAGGCTGCTGTACTCAATAATGCTAAAACTACATTTATATAATTTACCTAAACGTGGTTCCAGAGCATTTGAAAATTGTAAAATCAGCCTTCCAATTTCAAATAAATCGTCTTACCTGCTTCCTACAATGGCCGCCAAATGTGTTATGTGATGACATCACTGGAGCCAAGGTCAGAGAGCTATATGGCTCTCTATAGTGCTAACTAGTTCTTTTTTCCCTTTGTATAGAATTGTTTCACTCAAATGGTCAAAACCATGTGCATTATTTTGTATAATACACATGTTAGGCTATGGTTCTCTTCATTTTGTTTACTTTAACATGCTGAAATTGTGTTTTAATCCAACCGACTTTCTCTGTGGCAAACCACAGTGCAGTACAAATCTTGAATAACCTGGTGGTCAAGTGATTATGGCGGATCCAGGATGCCACAATGGGAGTGCTGGGGTGGTGTGCATGCTTAATATGCACTTTGCAACATTTTTATTAAACCTTTACATTTTCTGCTATTCTTTTCTAGTACATTTTTGACAGAACCTACAACTGTAATCCACAGTGTGAATGTAAACATTTGTACAATCAATAAATCAGACTTCTTCAACAAAGTGAAATGCAGCAGCAGCAGCAAGCAAGTACGTTATTATGTGTGGGGGATTGCAGCCACACCCTTCACCACCCCTAGAGCCACCACTTTTTTGTAGCAAAGTTCTTGTGCAGTCCAATGTTAGAGTTCATACTTTCTCAAAACTCAAATATATGCTTATCTTTTCTTCTTTTTCCATGGGAAATAATAATAATAAGAACCAGCATTTATATAGTGGTTTCATACACACTGTATCCCAAACTGCTTTACAAGCAAGGCTAGACTGGTAGTGAAGTGACTGAACGTGTAGTGGCAGCCATTTCATACATTAATATCCACACACAGCCTTGGACAGTAGAATGAACTGGTTTTATGGGAAGGGGAATGTTGGCCAGGACAACGGGGTCAGGTAGTGATCAAGGTGCTGGCAGCCCCACATCTTATTTCTCACAGTAATCTGCTCCTATTTCGCTCCTTCTGTCTTCCCCTTCACTGAATATAGCAGTACCTTGCAAGAGTGGTCTTCTCATTCCCCCTCTGGTATTCATTCTTCACTATTCCTCCTCACACCAAAAACTGGTGAGCTCATCATCCTTCTGTATCATGAATACAAGTAGTACAGTCCCCATTTTATTCTGACATATCAAATATAAACTTATCTTTCCAGTAAGTCAGGCTGATAGCAGCAGGGAACAAGGGGAATAATGGGCTTTCCTATCCTTACAAGATCTAAGCTACCATTGATTAGGCACTATTAAATGATGGGTGTGCACATCATTATGCACATCATTTAAATACAGGTTACTCACCTGTAACAGGAGTTCTAGGAATGGTATATGTTGTTCATCCACACTTATTGGCAGGTTCCTTGCCACTTTAAATCTTGCCGGAAGGTCTTCAAGCTGGCTCCTCCCACCCACCCGGGTGGTAAAACTCTCGGCTCCACCCCATGACGCAGATCTAGCTCACTGGAAGCCAGGTTGTGCGTCAAGCCGGGGAGGGTGTGGGAGTTTGTGGATGAACTAACATATACCATTCCTAGAACCCCTAGTTACAGGTGAGTAATCTGTATTTCTAGGGACATGGATATGTTGTTCAACCACACTTAGTGGCAGACTCCTAGCAGTTCTCCGGGAAGAGGGAGGCAAGGCGCACACCCCCTACTTAGGTATAAAGACTGGAGAACCGAGGCCCCGACCAACATCCTGGCGTGACCCAAGGTCGATGTGGAAGGGGGAAATCGCTATATGCCTGCTTCCAGGTAGGAGCCCTGTGGATATCCTGGACAGAGGTATCCTCGGAAGCAGCCACCGATGCAGTGGAAGGGCGGGTAAAATGAGCACTTATCCCTCTGGGAGGCTCCATGCCCGCCCACCTATAGCGGAGATCAATGCAGGAGGTGACCCACCCGCTCGTCGTCCGCTTGGCTGCAGGTCTGCCAGGTGCGGCTTCAGCGTAGATGACAAACAGCTGGCGAACCTCTCCCGAACTTCAGCCCTACGCTCCCTGGGAATTCAAACGTTAAATAGGGTCCCAATGGATCCTATATACGGCCTCCGAGGCGTGAATGGGGATGAACCCCGGCAGAGACAATACTCGTTTAGGGAAAAAGGACTCAGCCACCGCCTACGGAAGGAACTTCGGTTGGGGCGAAGGACAACCTTGTCCCTGTGGAAGACCAGATAGGGAGATTCAAAGGAGCGCCTGGAACTCTCCCGTCCTTCTGGTGCATGGAAGCCCCAAGAAGGTGTTTTTCCACAACAGGTGGGGAACTCACACCTGTGCAAAGGTTCGAACGGCTTGCCCGTGAGCTAGCTCAAACCAGCGTAAGATCCTACCACAAATGGGGATACTCTCCCAGAGGAGGTGTGCTCAAGGCCTTGGAAAGCGCCAGACCATTTCCTGCGCCATCACTACCTTCCGCCCGCCACTGAAGACAGGAGTGGCTAACAGAAGCACCTAGAGGGTCGTCGACCAAGCCCTTGTTCAAGAAGAACGGACCGCAGACAGTCCGGAATGCTCGCCGAGGAACGGGAGAGGGGACGAGGCCCTATCCCAACACCAAATGGAGGACTCTTCCATTTGAAGGCGAGCTTATCTGGTTGACTCCTGGCAGGACGCCTCAAAAACGTCAAGGACCTTGCCGGAAGACCCAAGGCCTGGCCACTAGCCACACAGGGACCAGGCCGTCAGGTGTAGGGATTGAAGGTCCGGATGGAGTACCTTCCCCTAAAAACAGAGAACAGGACTAGGCGGGCTGGAAGCCGCCCCGGGAGCCTGGGGCTGAGACTGAGGAGAGCTGGATACCAGAGCTGGCAAAACCAGTATGGGGCTACCAGAATCACCTGCGCCTAGTCCCTCCTCGCCTTGCCTGAGGGTCAAGGGAAATGGGGGAGAGGCGTAGAAGAGGCCCGGGGTCCACGGCCTCAAAGGCATCCCCTACAGCGAGCCGTGCTGAGGGGGCGGGCATGAGACAGTTTCGGCCTCGAGTTCTCCCTGGAGGGAAAAACAAAGGTCCACCTGAGGTGTGACCTAGAAGGAGAAGATCTTGTGCTACCTCCGGCAGGGAAACCACTCGTGAGGCGCAGCCCTTATCCGGCTTAGGGCATCGGCCAGGGTAATGGAGGCTCCTGCCATCGAAATGGCTAGGAACCGCCACCCGGCTGCGCGAAACACCCAATGCGGAGAACCTCCTTACGCAGAGGCAAGGGGCTCATCTGATCCTGGCGGGATAGGTAGCACATGGTAGTGGTGTTGTCCGCCTGGACCTAAACCACTAGACCCCGCACAGACGGAGCGAGCGGTGCAAGCTAAGCGGACCGCCTGGAGCTCCAGCGGGTAGAAAAGACATCGGGACTCCCAAGAGGACCAGAGGCGGTGCACTCTGTATTCCCCTTGATGGGCACCCCCACCCATCCGAGATGCATCGATCGGAGAAGACTGTTGACTCAGGGCGGACGAACGGGATGTTCTCCTGCAAAAGAGCTGGAACGGTCCGAAGGAGAGCGTTCCCTAACCCCTGGCCTGTTGTCACGGACTGGTCCAAAGGAACGCAGCGCTGTGACCGCTGGCTGGCCAGCCCCCATTAGAGGGACGCATGAACCGGCGGATCCAAACAGACCACGCTGGTGCAGGCCGCCGCAAGGCCCAGGAGGTGCAGGAAGTCCCGGGCAGGGCACAATTGCCTAGTCAGACCTGACCAGGTAAGGGAGGAAGAACCTCGGCCCTGTCCGCCAGGAACCGAGCTCGGACTCAAGAGTCGAGCCTCGTCCCGAAGAAGGATCACCCGCTAAGACACGAGTTCCAACGTGGCTCCAATAAAAGGGAGACCAGTCTGAGAGCAACCTAGAGGGCCAGAACTCTGGACCATCCCCCTGGAGTGGTTGCAGTCAGGCCGCCATCCGAGTGGGGCTACGCCCGGACCCCTCAGTGCCGCAGGAATGCTGCTGAGCAGAGACCGAAGGGCCTGGCCTGGAACTCGTAAAGAGATCCCCCGCTTAAGAAATGGAGGAGTCTCCCAAGAAACGGACGGAACGAAGTGTAAGTACGTCCTGGAGGTCCAGGGAAAGAGCCACACGCCTCGCTCCGAGGATGGGATATCTGAGACAGAGAGACCATCCCGACGTGCGGATCAAGAATGGGGCGCAAGCCCCCCGTCCGTTAGGGACCAGGAATACCTGGACCCGAACCCAGGGTCTGGAGGAGGATCCGCAACCTTCCTGCACACCTCTATTTCGAGGGGCCAGGCAAGTCGGCTCGGCAGGCCGACAACGAGGCTGCGGACCCCAAGACCCCCGTGGGGCAACGGCTCGAAAGGGTGGGGCCTGCTCGCTATCCCGAAGCAGGACCTTCCACTAGCACCTCCGACACCCAGAGGTCCGAGAAATCGGACCAGGCGGAGGAGGGGCGGAGCCGTCTCCCCACGGGGGAACCCGGGTAGGGGTGACGGGGCCGGGGACAGCGCCCCGCAGCCCGTCACTGAGCAGGCTTGGAGGAGGGACCGGCCGAGGGAGCTCCTGGGCCTTTGCCTCCCTGCTTCCCTTTAGGGGAAGCCGCTGCTTGGGGGTCAGGACGCCCAGCGCAAGCCTGCTGGCCCTCATGCTGGAGTTGATGGGCCGATCGAGCTGCAGGGGCCGAGGGGCCAAGGGGCTTACGCAAAGGCTGCCGGTGGCCCTTGTCCCTCCGGGCGGGGGTGACCGAGTCCGGAGTGGCATCAGACTTTTCGGACCCCTGGAGATGTCCCTCCACTCCAGGGCCGAAGAGATCAGTCCCCAAGAAGGGGATGTCCGCCAACTTGTGCTGGGTTTCCATGGAGAAAGAGAATAACCTCAGCCACGCCCTGCGGCGCATGGCCACTGCGGCCGCCACCGACCTGGCACAGGAATCACCTAAGTCCAGAGCAGTCTGAAGCTGCTGCTTAGCCACCGCCCTACCTTGGTCCCGCACCCGCCGGACCATGGTCCGCAGGTCGGCCAGGAGATGAGGGAGCACTTCGTCCAGGGAGCCCAAAAGGGCGTGGGAGAAATGTGCCATCAGTGCAGCCGAGCTGGCCTGTCGGAGGCCTAGGGAGGATGCAGCGTAAACTTTACGCCTGACATAGTCCATCCTTTTGGACTCTTTGTCGGGGGGCATCCACATCCCGAGCGCTCCCAGAACACCGGAAAACATTATCGTAATTAACCCCTCAGCCGAGGGGTGCTCCGAGAAACCGGGCAAAGAACCGACAGGGACAGAGTACTTCCTGTCCATCCTGGCCGAGGGCGCAGGACAGGAAGTAGGCCGCCGCCAGAGCTCCAAGGCCGGGCTGACAATGGCCTCGAGTGAACCCCCTCGGTCTAGAATCTCCGTCAGGGGATAAGAGACCTGTTTGGACACGGGTTCAAGCTGCATCCCGGTGAACTCCGAGATGAGCTGAAGCAGACCCATAAAGGATGATGGGCTGTCGTCCACAGAGCGTTCCAGAGAGGACCCGGGTCCTCCCAACTGGGAACATGGAGGTGGACGTCCGGACTCGAAGGGTCTGCAAAGAGCTGCCTCAGGCCTGAGTCACTCTTCGCCCGACGAGGGCGGGCGGGAGTGAGGGGAACAGACAACCTGCGAGACAGGTCGTGACCCGACCGAGGTTCCACCGAAGACGGTGGGGCAGCAAGGTTCGGACGAACAACCGGCCCTGGAGTGGGCACCTCGACTGCAGCGAGTGGTTGTGTCAGCCGATCGGGCGGCAGCTGCTTGCTGGACGGGGAATGAATCGGGGTCGACTGATTCCCGGACAATAACAACTGCTGCCACATGAACTCCTCCTAACGCCATCTGCATCCTCATCCGAGGAGGGAGACAAGGAAGAACGGTAATGCCACTTAACTCGGTGCCCCGACCGAGATCACCGAAGTCGGCGGGAGCGGCTAGACTGAGAAGAGGACCGAGACCGAGACCAAATTCCTCGGAAACGAGGTAGGCCTGGGAAGGGGCGGGCGCCCGCTCTTCCTCGGCTCGGACGAAGGACCGAGGCCTGTCGCCCAGGTACAGGCAGAATCTCGGCCTCCGCTGGGGAACCGGCGAAGGATGGCGGCTCCAGCAGAAGACAGCCCAGATGACGGGTGAGAGACCGACAGCGTTGGCCGGAGTCCTGGCGGCTGACCTGGCGGGGACACCGTGAAGCCAGTGACCTGAGCCGCACCCTCGACCGAAGTCGAAAGTCGGGCCGACAGGAAGGGAGCTCTCCCTCCGCCAGCGCCCGACGATGAGACTTAGCCTGCGACTCCTTTGACCTGGGCCGAGAGGCAAGTCCGAGGTCCTCTCCCTTCGAGGAAGGGGAAGGCTGACTCCTTGAATGAAGCTGAATGAGGAGAACTCAAGGAGAGCGGGATAAGCGCTGCAACCGAGGGGAGAGGGGACAGCCGCCCCCTCCAAGGGGGAAAGAAGATCAAGCTGCTCAGCCGAGACAACTAACGCGGACACTGCCCGATGAGTCTCCAAGGATTTTTCTGGTGCGGAAAAAATTTCAGGTCGCCCGAGCCCCAAACAGGCCGCACAATCCTCCAGGGCGCTGGTCGAAAGGGCACAGTAAAAATCGCAAACTTGCGGATCATGGTCCAAGTCAAGGCAGTAAACGCACGTGGAGTGCGGGTCTTTTCTGGAGGAATTAATCGGAGCCTCCGGGAGCCGGAAACGAGTGATCCATCGCAGCAGCTTGGGAAGAAGATCAAGTTTTGAAACTCAACTAAATTCGAGAGACTGAAAAATCAGGAACCAGTCGAGCATAAGCGCTAAGGAGGGAACCTGAGCTTCCAAGCGGTAAGGAAGATCTGGAGTCATGGGGCGGAGCCAAGGGTTTTACCACCCAGGTGGGTGGGAGGAGCCAGCTTGAAGACCTTCCGGCAAGATTTAAAGCGGCAAGGAACCTGCCAATAAGTGTGGATGAACAACATATCCATGTCCCTAGAACAGAGCCTAATCATAAGTGGCTTATATCTTATATGGGTAGGAAAGCCTATTTTTCCACTTGTGCCATGCTGCTATCAGCCTGGCTTACCAGAAGATGTTTATTATTAATATGTAAAAATAACACAGGAGACTGTACTAACCACAGTCATGATGTGGAAGGGTAGCGAACTCACCAGTTTTTGGTGTGGGGAGCAGGTGAGAAGAATGAATGCCAGAGAGGGACTGAAGAGGTAATTCCAGCAGGGTACAGCTATATTCAGGTTAGTTGAAGACATGAAGGAGGACGTTGAGAAGATCACTGTGAGATCTGAAATGTGAGGCTGCCAACATCGTGACCTGACTGTGGACCTCACTACCTGACTGTGGATGAGAGTAGCCAGCAATGACAAATACTCACAGTGGCAGGGCTACATCTAAACTGTTACTTGAATTCAGTGTAGGGAGATTACCCTCGGTGGGGGGGGGAAGGTTGACATTTGTTAGGACAGTATTGAGGGAGTTGTGAGTAGCTCATTCAAGATTTGGAAGGGTGGTAGCCAACTTGCACTGTGGAGTACAGCACAAAAAAGTACTGGTGAAGAATAGCTGGGAACTGTCCTGCGGGGTTCTGCAGATCACAGGTAAAGGAGTAGACTGACACTACAAGTCAGGTGGATTCGCTCAAGGTATTAGTATGCCTCTCCTGCTAATAACATTGTTATCCATTGTAAGTGCAGCCCTTATGAGGGAATGAACAGCAGTTTTTCTGGTGGGTCATGATGCTTATTGCTTGGCCCTCCAGGAAGACCTAGTTGCTGGTTAATGAGACAGGAAAAATAATACACAACAGGGGAACTGTACATACTACCTTCACTGTGCAGAAGGGTGGTGATCCACTCAATGTTTACTGTGGGAGCAGAGTCAAACATTAAGAATGTGGACTGAAGAGTGATTTGGGAGACATTTTTTAACGGTGCCAGCTGATGATGCGTACGGTATAGGTGTGCACAACTCTCTGAGGCACAAGATTACAATCTGAGGTGTGTCAATTCTCTTCATGAGACTGTAAGCACATATGCAGCCCCAGGCAGTACTAAGGACAGGGTATGGATAGTGGGGTGTTCAACAGAAGGCAGGCTAGGTGCAGAGAGTTCACGTGGGAAAAAGAAAGCCTCATTTGTGGATTAACAAGCTAGCATAAGCTTTGGAACCGAACCAGACCGGTACTTTGCGGTGTGACTCTGAGCAAGTCACTAAACTTCCTTGTGGTCCCAGGCCACACCTGTAAACAAGCTTTCAGCTTAATGTCTCTCTCCTGGTTAACAAAAAACAAAATTTAGTGCATCGCATAACCACTAGATCATCAGGTATCTTAAGTCTTGTACTGTAATGCAGTTTGCCTAAAAAAAAAAGACAGCTGGATAGCAAAACATTTTCCGCAAGTTAAAATAAACAAAATGAACAAAATCATGGCCTAACATGTGTACTGATCAAAATAATCCATGAGTTAATACATGGTGTTGATCATTCTGGTACAACAATTCAAAACAAAGAGGGAAAGAAGAACTAGTTAGCACTATAGAAATATATATGGGTCTCTGTCTCTGGCTCCGATGATGTCACCATGACTCATCACTTAACACACTTGGCAGACATCTTAGGGAGAAACCAAGGCTGTTTTTTTAAAGTGAAAGGCTGATGTTTACATTTTTCAAAACCTATGAAACAGCATTTATGTTATTTTACATAAATGCAGTTTTAGCATAAATGTAAACAGCAGCCTTTACTTTACCTCTCAATGAAGCCAGATTTTGGAGTTTGCAGTTTTAAAAAACTGCTTACTTTGGTACCCTTTAAGGTCCCTAGTTATTACCACTCCAAGGCATTGGTGAAAGCGCTAGTGAAGCGGCTTGAGATGGTTTTCCCACCTCTGGTGTGGGAGAACCAAACAGGGTTTGTCAAAATTGGCATTTGTATCACAGTGTGAGGCGACTGCTGGGGTGGTAGAGCTAGTGTCTTGGCATCGGGGGCCTGTGTGCTCTCTCTGGATGCCAAGAAAGATTTTTCTTTCCATATGTATTTACTCCTCCGCAAAGCCGCAGGCGGCTCCGCCCCTCCCTCGAGGAGGCCTGCCTCTCGGGCGAGGCTTTCCTGCACCCACCCCAACCGGCCACCCCCATGGGTTGCCCCCCCGAGACAGGGCACAGGCACAGCTTGCCATCATGGAGTCTGCCCACTCAGATTCTTTTCTGTTTCCTCCCTGGACCCACTTGCACGTGCAATGGGCGGGGTGACTGTTTATCTTCGCCCTATGCATGGGTCCACCCTTTCTAACACTGTGCCTGTGCTGGACCCCACCACGCCTGGGTGTCAGCTCAGCATAATGCTGAGTCCCCCCCACCCCCGAGGAAGGAGATCTGTCGGCGGATGCGCAATCCTTCCTCACCTCAGCCAACCCCAGAGCGACCTGGGTCCATTCCCGAACTCGGGTCACCGTCATGGTGTGAGGTAAGGCACCCTGTGCCTCAACCCTCTGCGCCACCAGGCCAGCTGCCGAGAAAGATTCTGACAAGGTGGAATGGAGCTACTTGTTCCAAGATTTTGTGGAGTTTTGGTCTCGGGCATCAGTTTATGGAGTATGCCAAATTGCTGAATGGGAAGGTTAGTGGGGGCGTTCAAATTGGCGAGGGACACTAACCAGGGATACTCTCTGCCCCCCCCGGTGGTGGCAATTAGGGTGGCAGAGGACATTAAGAGGGTTCAGGGGGCCTGGAGTGTTGAACATAAAATCTCATTATATGCAGACGATGTCCTGCTACGTTTGTCCCAACCGGAGGAATCCATTTCACTGTTGACAGTTCAGATTGAGTTTTCCTTCTTTTCAGACTTACAGAATAAATTCTGACAAATAAGAGCTGATGTGACTGGGCAATGTGAACACTTGAGGCCCTAGTCATTTCCAGTACAGGATTGTGTCTTCCCATATTAGATATTTAGGCATTCAGGTGGGCAAAATGTTGGCTTCTCTTTACAAACTTACACGCCTTTCCTCGAGAAGATCCTAGGGGGCAGCCACAGTTGCAGGACCTCCCCAATCTCTTGGCTAGGTAGAATAAATTTAGCTAGAATGAACATTTTGCCTAGGTTATTATGCCCTATCCAGATGCTTCCGATGGGACTACATAGAAGGGACCTCCAAATTTCAGAAGGGGCATGTGTCATCTTCATTTGGCAACACAAGAGACCCAGAATTAGCCTTCAGAGGCTTAAAAATATTTCCTCTGGGGGGGTTTAAACTATCAGGGTTTTAATCTTTGTTCACCTTGTGGTGCAGGCCCAGGTTATTACAGATTGGATTAAGGGTCCGAGAGATATACGGCTTGGGTTTTATAGATCAGGATGGGTGGCAGCACCGCATTACAGCTTATCTGTGTCAGGGAGGGTTGCGGGCATATTGTTCAGGGAACCCAAAGAGTATTTTAGTTGAACACCTGTTGGAGGACTGGGGGAAGATTAGGAACCATTTGGGAGACCCGTCCAGGGGTATTCTGTTGGCTCCAATCTTTTCCAACTTGGAATTCCTCCTGGGACTTGAGGACTGTGGCTTTCAGAACTGGGAGGCTGATGGGGTTCGTTGACTGGGGGAACTATATGGTAGTCAGGGGGGTTCAAGATGCATTGAGAGCTCATGGAGGAGTTGGGGATCCAGTCCTCTCAGACTTTTTATTATGTGCAAGTTTGAAATTGGGTTAGACGTACGGACCACTTTCAGGCACAAGATTCTCCTCTCTATGATCTGGAGAGAGGTGTCTTGCATGCAAGAGTTGACCCCAAGGGTGCCTTGTCTAAGCACTATCATAACATTAAAGCAGAGATGCCAGTTACCTCACTGAAGGCCAGGGCCCCGTGGGAGGGTGACTTAGAGGGTCCAATACCAGAGGGGGAGTGGAAGGAGTTCTGTGAGTCCCATATGGGACTTAGTATTTCTAATCAATATAAAGATGTCCTAATTCACATTCCTGCACAGGTTATACCTCCCCATGTTGTGGTAAACAAGTTCATTCTAAACGTATAACCTTTATGTGGTAGATGTGGTAACGGGAGAGGTACGTACCTGCACTGTTTTTGGCAGTGTCCTGACCTTCATTAATACTGGACCGAGATGGCTCAATGTACTGTATTTCCTATATAATGCAAGTTAGAATGCCAGTGGACCCTTGGGCCATGCTCTTCGGGGTGGAAGTGAGAGGTGCAGAGGATTGGGAATTTTATCCCAGACCCATTAGGATCATGTTGATTACAGATAGGCACTGTACTTAAAATGAGAAAAATGTTTTTTGTCAGCAGTGCTTCTGGCAAGCCACAAAGAATCAGAAGATGAGGAAGAGGTCAACACCAGGCACAGCAAAGTACAGTTATATAAGAACTTACTGTAACAGTAGATCTTCGAGAAAGGCTCTTGCAGTATGTAATTACATATAGGACTGATACCAGCCGGCGTCAGGACCCAACAGAAAAATTTCTAGGTAGCAGTCTCTGGCGGGGGACTGCCCCAACGTCAGCTGACAGACGTCATGCGGCGTCAGTATAAAGGGGCAATCCCCCACGCCCACCTTCCAGTTCTTTCCCGCCAAAGGCCAAATGGCAAGACGAGAGAGAAGCAGATATTTCTCTTCCTGGAAAAGGAGCTGAAAAAGCTTAGGGGGATGGAGGGCGGGAAGGTATTACCTACTGCAAGAGCCTCTCTCTAAGATCTACTGTTACAGTAGTTCTTACGTAACTGTACTATAGTACCGAGAGGGCTCTTGCAGTAGTAATCATATAGGACTGAGTCCCAAGCAGTCTGGAACAAGGAGAAGCAAGCGGGAGAGCAAAGCTACTCAGAGTGAACCCTCTGGTTGTGAAGGCCTTGGGAAAGTAAGCCTTGCAAAACAGCCAGCCCGAAGCCTGCTCTATGGCGAGAGGCAATGTCCAAACTGTAATGTTTCATAAAGGTATGGACAGAAGTCCAAGTGGCGACTGCACAAATGTCAGCTGCTGACACGTTCTTGAAACAAGCCGCAAAGGCAGCGACCCCTCTGGTGGAGTGGCCTCGAACTTGACCCGGCAGGGTCTTGTTGTACTTGTCATAACAGAAAGTGATACAATGAGCCAACCATTTCGACAGGCATTGCTTAGAAGAAAAAATTATTCATCTTAGTAATGTTGTTTCTTCTAATGGAGTCTTGCTATATTATAGACATTAGCAGTTTGATCCAGCTCTAGAACTGCCCCGGAGTGAAATGGTTAAAACCATTCCAAAATAGAATTTTGGCACGAGAGCAGCTCTATCTGTGTCATTTCAAACTTGAACTGTCAGATCTTTACGAGCCAAACTCACTAAGGTCTGTGTGGAAGCTGTAACCTACACTAGCCAAATGGCTACCTAAATAATAACAACCATTGATGGTCCCAACACCCAAGACTCAAGTCAGGGGACCAGAAATACTAACACCATTCTAATAATATGAAAATGGAACATAAGTATAATACACACACCGCGTACATACACACCCCAAAGTCCCAAAGGGACAAAATGCTAACAGGACATAAGTAGTGCCCACACTAAGTTGCCGCACCCCACCAAGTAGAGGTTCTGAGAGGGGCAGGTTGGGGAGGTCTATAATATAGCAAGACTCCATTAGAAGAAACAACATTACTAAGGTGATTTTTTTCTTCAAACAACATGAAGTCTTGCTATATTATAGACATTAGCAGAATACACAGCAGTACCCTCCATGGAGGAGGGCAGAACCTACTTAGGAATAGGCTCTGAAGAACAGCTGTGCCACACCGAGCATCTCTCCTGGCCTGGACATCCAGGAGTAATGCTTGGTAAAAGTGTGTACCGCTTTCCAAGTAGCAGCCTGGCAAATCTAATAAAGGGATATCTCTGAGCAGCTAGAGCACGCGCTGTACCCCTGGTAGAATGAGCCCTCAAACTGGGGCTCTGCCCACTTCTGATAAAAAATTGGATACAAGAGACAATCCACCTGGCTATTGATCTCTTAGTGGCAGGTTTGCCTTTCCCAACTTCACCATAGGTAAGGAAAAAGTTGGAGGATTGAACCTGTGACCTTTGGCACGCTCTATATAATAACTAAGAGCTCTCTTAACATCCAGGCTGTGCAACCTCCTCTCACCGAAGGGTGATCAGTGAAAAATACTGGAAGGAGATAGATTGATTAAGATGGAAATCTGAAACCACCTTAGGCAAAACTTCCTATTAGTCCTAAGGACTACCTTATCCCTGTGGAAGAAATAAGTCAGTCTCCACTGACAAGGCTTGCAATTCACTTATCGTCTGGCAAGAAGTGATAGCCACTAAAAACAGTTTTCCAAAGTTAGGAACTTAAGCTCTGCAGAAGACAGAGGTTCAAAAGGGGGTTGCATTAACTGGGCAATGCAAACATTAAGGTCCCAAGCAGGGGCCGGTTCCCGAAAGGGAGGATTAGTATGTAGTAATCCCTTAAAAAAACTTGGAAAACACAGGATGAGAGGAAAGAGGGGATGACTTTCCTGCTGACACAAAAGCAGACAGCTGCCAAATGAACACTCAGGGTAGCTGGTCTGAGACCCAAGGAATTAAGATGTACCATGTAATCTAACAAAATGGGCAATTCAGCAGATTCTGGGGAAATATTTTTCCCAGCACACCAAATGGAAAACCTTTTCCATTTAGAACTATAAGTAGCCTAGTGGAAGGCTTTCTGGAAGCCTTTAGGATCTCAAGAACACCCTGAGAGAGGTGTAAATCAGCAAACTCTAACTCCTCAAGAGCCAGGCCTTGAGGTTGAGGATTGAGGTCGGATACCAAACCCTTCCCTGGGCACAAGTCAACAGATTGTGATTCCTGGGGAGGCACAGGGGAAGATGGACTGTCAGAGACAGAAGGAGTGGGTACCAGGGCTGCCTGGCCCAATCCGGGGCAATCAGAATCACCCTGCAAGGCTGAGATCAGATTTTGACTAGTACTTTGAATAGGAGAGGAAAGGGGGGAAGCATAGAGGAACTTCCCCTCCCAATCCAGAAGAAGGGCATCCAGGGGAACTGAGCCCAGCACTGGAGGCCTGCAACAGAACAGAGGAAGTTTGTGATTGTCTGGGGCTGCAAAAAGATCTATCTGAGGATGCCCCACCTGGCAAAAACTATCCCCAGCACTTGAGGATCCAGGGACCATTCATGATGGCCCTGGAAATCCTGCTGAGGGCATCCGCTAGGACATTGTCCTTCCCTGGAAGATGAACTGCTATGAGGGAAGTGTTCAGGAATAGGCCAGAGACCACAACTTCATTGCCTCGGTGCACAAGGCCGAAGACCGAGTGCCCCCGTTTGTTGATGTACCACATTGTTGTGGTGTTGTCTGTTCTAACTTGTATCACCTTGTCGTGGACAGATGCAGAAAAAGCTTGAAGAGCTAAAAAGACAGCTCTGAGTTCCAGCAAATTGATGTGGAGCAGCGATTCCTGGGGGGACCAGACTTCCTGAGTGGAAAGGTTGCCCATGTGGGCTCCCCAACCCAGAAGGGAAGCATCTGTAGTGAGAGTCAAGTCGTGAGAAGGGGAAATGAAGGGGACCCCCGCTCTTAAATTGCTCTGATCCTGCCACCACTGGAGAGCTAGGATCAAGGTTCGAGTCACTGGGACCAACTTGGAAGGGGGTCTCTTCTCTGAGACCAAAAGGTTCTCAAGTGAAACTGAATGTCTCTCATCTGAAATCTGGCTCCCAGCACAACAGCTGTGGATGCAGCCATGTGCCCCAGGAGCTGCAGAAAGTGTCTTGCTGGTCGAGAGACCTGCAGAGTGAAGGAAGAGGCCAGCGCCACTAAAATCCTTACCCTTTCTGGGGGAAGAAAGGCTCTGGCTAGCTTTGTGTCCAATTCTGCCCCTATAAAGGTGAGTACCTGGACTGGTTCCAGAACCGACTTTGGTAGGTTTAGCAGAAAACCCAGGGAGGTGAGAAGCTGCTGGGTGACCTGCAGGTGAAATTTTACCTGTTCTGGGGACTGGCCTACAATGAGCCAGTCGTCTAGATAGGGAAAAACAGCAATCCTCTGCCTCCTTAAGTGGGCCACTGCCACTGCTAGACACTTTGTGAATACCCTTGGAGCAGAGGTAAGGCCGAAGGGCATTGCTCTGAACTGGTAATGACCTGAGGGCAGTTCGAATCTGAGGTACTTTCGATGGGATCTTCTGATTAGGACATGGAATAGGCATCATTGAGGTCCAGGGAGGCTAGCCAGTCCCCTGGCCTTAGGGAAGGTAAAATCATTACCAGAGTTACCATTTTGAACTTTTTGGTTTCAAAAGATGCTTGTTCAGATATCTGAGATCTAAAATGGGCCGCCATTCTCCTGTCTTTTTTGGGGTAAGAAAGTATCTGGAATACAGACCCTGCCTTGATGCAGGGGAGGAACCCTTCTACTGCTCTGAGAGCTAACAGGAATGAGACCTCTGTTTCCAGAGCGAGGGTCTCTGAAGCACTTGCAGGTAGAAAAGTCTGCTTCTCAATTTGGGAAACTTTTGAAGCTGAGAACCAGACCCTGGCTACTACTTCCAGAACCCACTTGTCTGAGGTTAAAGAAGCCCAATTCTGACTGAAGTAAGCCAGTCTGCCCCCACTGATACAGGAGAATCTGGCCCTGGGCACCATCAGGGTGCCTTTTTCGCAGGCTTTAGGCTGGGGGTGGGAGCAGGTCTGCCCACCCTCGCCTGCCCCTGCCTTCGAAGAAGCCCCTCTGAGCATAGGCAGAGAGGCCTGAGTCTGGTAGAAAGACCTGTGAAAGGCCTACCCCTACCCCTGGGGCATGCCTTTGAGGAGTGGCTTGCAGCTCCTTAGCCTGGGCACTCTTGTAAGTAGTCCTATATTCATCCATCTTCTTCATGTAATTCTCGTCTGCTCTCCAAACAGAGAATTTCCCACCACAGGAAAATCCATAGCCTTAGTCTGGGTATCCCAGACAAACTAGTACACCTGAGCCAAGCCAACCTACGAAAGCTACAGATGTGGCCATGACCCTAGAGGAAACATCATTAACATCCACAGCAGCATGAAACTGAACCTTAGAGGCTTCTAATGCCATCAGCAGCCACCTGTTCTAGTTCACTAGCCAGCTGGCCATGGGCCCGCTTAGCAAGTGCATAACAGTATCCCATCTAGATTTCTGATACCTAGCTACATAAGCCATATAATTTGCTTGCCTGAGTCCCAGAGAGGCTGCCATATACTGTTTTTGCCATGGCATCAATCTTCCTGGAATCCTTGTCAGGAGGATGTGAAGCCAAGGAATATTAGCTTTATCACAGGCAGCAGCCTGAACTATCCCAACATGACTGCATTGCTGAGAAAGGAATTCTGTATCAGGGCCTGACAATGTATACCTTCTGTCCATCTTTTATCTACAGGAGGCACAGAATTAGGAGCTTTAAAATTTTTATTGTTTGTTTCCTAAAGACTATGTAAAGGAATAGACAATCTCTAGACTCTGGAATATCCATCATTTCTACAAAATCAGGCTCCTCTTGCTCATCCACAGCCTCTTCTAAAGGAAGCTGGAGGTTTCAGCAACTTTTTATAAAACATAAAATGAGATGGGGACTCAGACAGCACAGGGAGATTCTAAAGGTCTGTCTGGGGAGATGTCGGTTCAATGGGCACACCAGACCTTCCAGCCACATTCATACTGTTCATAATCCTCCTCCCCTCCTCTGGTTCATAAAATTCCTCAATATCATAATCCTGAACCACTGGGACCGGACGAACCAACCTTTTACCAGATAGTGGTGGTTCGGACGGACCCTGGACAGATGACTGGACAATTTGTATGGCTTTTGCTATCTCTGCAGCAGTTGGAGAAGGAATTTTGGACTCCAGACCTGCTGATTTTCTTGTTTTCTTTACTGGAATTGGTTCCTCAGAACCAGCTTTTCTTTCCCGAGGAAGTCTGGCCCTGGTCAGAGGGCACTCCCTCTGGTTGGGTTGGCACCGAACGGGCTGGCCATCGGTCAGCGGACTTTTAGCCTCTCGTTCCTGAGCCAGCCCAATCATTTTCCAGGGTGGCTGCAGGAAATTCTTACATACCTGGCAGTCTGACTGGAGTGGTCAAACCCCAGACAATAAACACATGTGGTGTGTGGGTCAGCCTTGGCAAAGACTTCCCCACAAACATCACAGTGTTGAAACCCAGTGGGCCCGGTTTTTCTTTTGGGTTTCTCAGACATAATGCCAGCCTAACCAAAAACTTGCCCTTTTAACGGCAGTGCCAGGCAAGACACCCTTATCGGTTCCTAACCGTGTCACGGGTATTGGAAAAACCGTAATAAATCCGTTTTTTTTAGAACCGATAAGAACCGGGAACCGCACTCCAAAATAGTAACTTTTAGTTTTAAATGAGTTTTAAACCCACTGATCGGTTCAAAACCGAACCGATAACTTACAAGTTCCACACAGACAAAACCTTCATTTACTTACGGTTACCACAGATAGAGCTTGAACCGAACGGTTTTGCGGTTAAAATAAAACTATTCTCGGTTAAATCCAACCAAGGAAACACTTTTAAAACAGAAATGAACCGAGCAGAAGGAGAAATCTCCGGAGCGACTGTTCACTGAGGCGGAGAAAAGAATCTGACAGTTCAAGTTTGAAATGACACAGATAGAGCTGCTCTCGTGCCAAAATTCTATTTTGGAATGGTTTTAACCAATTCACTCCGGGGCAGTTCTAGAGCTGGATCAAACTGCTAATGTCTATAATATAGCAAGACTTCATGTTGTTTGAAACAGCACTGCCTTCTCTTTTATGAGCAAAAGAGACGAATAGTTGATCAGTCTTTCTGAGATCCTTCGTCCTGTTGGTGTAGTATCTCAGAATTCGGTGAACATCCAAAGCATGCAGGAGGTACTCTCCTTGACTGGAGTGCTGCGTAAAAAAGGCAGGCAACTCTATGGATTGAGTCAGCGTCGATTCTGCTACCACCTCAGGGAGAAACTTAGGGTTGGTACGTGGAGCAACACGTTCCTTGTGAAAAATCAAATACGGGATTTTACACATCAGGGCCTGAAGCTCGGAAATCCGTCGAGCAGAAGTAACAGCCGCTAGGAAGAGAGTCTTCCAAGAAAGGAACTTTAGGTCCACTGAGGCTGCCGGCTCGAAAGGAGGCAGAGCAAGCTTCTCTAAACTGAAATTCAGATCCCAAGGAGGGGCAGGAACCCGCACAGAGGGTCGTAAGTGAAGGACCCCTCTCAAAAAGGTCTTAGAGACCTCCAGCTGAGCAAACGTTCTGTCTGCAAAGGGGATATGATAGGCCGAAATAGCCACCATGTGAACCTTTAAGGATGAATGGCTGAGACCCAGATCGAAGAGGTGCCGCAGGTAATCCAGAAGTCGGCCGACAGAGCACAAGAAGGGCTCGACATCACTGGAGGCAGCCCAAATAGAGAACCGCTTCCATTTCATGGCATAAGTAGATCTGGTTGAGGGTTTCCTGGCCTCCACCAGAATCTCAGCTACTCGGTGAGGGGGGACCCCGAATCGGGCTTGAGCTACGTCTGCAGGAGTCATGCGTGCAACTGAAGGGACTTGAGGCCTGGATAGACCAGGGTCCCATGATCCTGGGTCAACAAAAACAGCGACAGAGGAAGAGGAGGTTCCTCTGAGTACTGTTGCAGAAGAGAGAAACAAACTTGCCTGGGCCAGAAAGGAGCGATCAGAATCATTCGAGCTCCTTCTGAACCGAGTTTCTGCAAGACCCTCGTAATCAGTGGAATCGAGGGAAGGCATAGACGAATCTGCCCTTCCAGTCTAGAGACAGAGCGTCTCTCCAAAAAATGCCATGCCCTGGAGCGAGCGAGCAGAAGACGGGAAGTTTTGTGTTTTGAGGGGAAACAAATAGGTCTACCTGTGGAGTTCCCCAGCGCAGGAAGATGTCGTCTACGACCCCCTGATCCAGTTCCCATTCGTGAGCTAGAGCAGATGACTGGCTTAGCCTGTCTGCCAGCGTGTTCTCGACCCCCGGGACATGAGATGCTGTGAGGTGAAGGTTGTGCTGCACTGCCCAATCCCAGACTCACATCGCCTCTCTGCAAAGGGGGTAGGAACGAGTTCCTCCCTGTTTGTTGATGTACCAAACCATACACATATTGTCCATCTGTACAGCTAGGTGACCGGGAGACAGATACAGAAGCAGAGCCCGGGGAGCATACAGTACTGCCCTTAGTTCGAGCACATTGATGTGAAGAGACTTCTCGAGCTTGGACCAGGAGCCCTGGGTCCTGTGAGGACAGAGATGGGCTCTCCAACCCTCGCTGGAGGTGTCCGTAGTCAACGTCTGCGAGGGGGGAGGGAGACTGAAGGGAACTCCCCAGCAGAGGTTCTCCTGAACCATCCACCACTGCAAGTCTCGGGCCATGGGAGTGGAGACCAGGACAAGTTGATCTAGGTCGTCCACCAGCTGATCCCATTGAGACCGAAGCGTCCACTGAGAAATTCTCATGTGGAGCAGCGTGAGGGACTGTCAGAATCGCAGCCACCATTAGCCCAAGGAGGCGAAGGACTGACCTGGCGCTGACCTGCCTGCAGCTGGACAACAGGCTGACCTGGGCCTGGAGAGTGGCCGCCCTGTCCGGTGGCAGGAAGACCATGCCAGAGGTTGTGTCCAGGATCGCCCCGATAAACTAGAGCCTCTGGGATGGGATCAGATTGGACTTGGCCTGGTTGATGGTAATACCCAGGCAGGAAAAGACCTGTTGGGTAAGGGAAAGGAAGCGCAGGAGTTCCTCCCTGGATGGTGCAGCCAGGAGCCAATCGTCTAGGTACAGGAAAACCTGCACCCCCTGGGTACGCAGGTAGGCCGCTACCACTGAAAGGCATTTGGTGAACACCCGGGGCACCAAGGAAAGACCAAATGGGAGGGCCTTGAACTGGTAGTGGTCCCCTGGAATGCAAAATGCAGGTATTTGCAGTGGGAAGGGTGGACAGGGATATGCAGGTAGGCATCCTGCATATCCAAAGCGCACAGCCCCTGTCCCAGCCTGAGAAGGGGGAAGGAGGCTCTGCAGCGAGAGCATCCCGAACCTCCTGTACTCAACGAACAAGTTCAGGGAGCTGAGGTAGAGAATCGGCCTCACGTCCCCCGTTTTCTTCAGGACCAGGAAGAATTGGGAATAGTATCCCATTCCCTGAAGAGGAATGGGGACGGGTTCTATCGCCTCCTTCAGCAAAAGTACTGAAATCTCTTCCTGGACCAGATGATGATGTTCTCGAGAGTACGACGACCTTGGGGGAGGGTGTTGAGGGGGTTTCTGAAGAAACTCTATTGAGTGTTCTTCTGCGATCAGCTGAAGCACCCAGGAATCTGAAGTTATCTTCTCCCAACCCGGGAGGTGGAGGGAAAACCTCCCTCCTACGGTTCCTCTGGAAGGCCCAGAGGCTGTGGGAGAAGAAAGGAGTCAGGTGGTGTGGGGCAGCGTCGTGGCTGAAGCACCTGCTGCTTTTTTGGGCAGAGGGGGCTTGGCAGCCAGAAGAACCCGGCGTTTATTGGCCCGCTTTCCCTGGGGTTTCGCCTTTGGCCGATTCCGCCTGCGAAAGGGACGGCACTGCGTTTGATGGGGGTGGTACATGGAGTCCACAGACTTCAGTGCGGTCCCCTTCTCCTGCAGATCGGTTATAATGTCCTTGATATCACCATCAAACAGTACCAAACCCCAGAAGGGCGCTTCCTGAATAGCAGACTGCACTTTTGGGACCAACCCTGACACATGGAGCCAAGCATGGTGTGGTAAGCCTACAACGAAAGCGGAGCTCCTACCAAGTGTCCACTGCATCGTATGTAGCACGAAGCATGTGCCGACTGGCCGAATGTGCAGAGCGGATGAGGTCAGCCACTTCCTGTTTGACTTGAGAGTCAGGAAGGGAGTCCAATTTGGATTCCACCTCACTAAGAATCGCCTTCTGGTAATCCCCCATGTGACTGACATAATTTAGGGCCCTAATTCCTAGAGTGGAAAATGTAAAGATCTTCTTCCCATACTGGTCCAGAAGACGGGATTCTTTGTCAGGTGGAAACGAGCTCAGATGTTTCAGGTTAGCTGTCCGGCCATGAGCGAGGCTAATCATGACCGAATCAGCTCGAGGATGAGAATCTAGAAAGTCAACACCCTCAGGAGCCTGATATAGCCTCTTCGACTTCCGAGGAAGCGGGGCTAAAGCCGATGGTTGCTTCCAAATAGTGGAAACAAGATCGGCATGAGGCTCAATCCAGGGTGGCACCAAGGTAGGAGCTGTCTCGGGCAGGTCCAAATGCTCAGCGAGTTTCTTACACTGTGGATCTGGCTCCAAGGAATGCCACTTGTGAACCTCCTGGATTTTGCGCAGCAGCTCCGTAAAGGAAGGATCCTCCGGAGGAGACTTTCGGAGGAGTTCTAGGCCTCGGCTTAGACAGAGAGCGTGGCTTGTCGTCCGGCTCGGAGCAACCATAGGAGTCATCTGAGGTGTCCGAGGAGGAAGCAGATGAAGAGGAAGACTCCCTCTCCCAGCGTGGGGAAGGAACGGACCCCTTGGAAGGTCCTCAGGGAAGCGTATCCTGCCCCGCCCTGAAACCAGAGGGCTCGCCCCTGGTGTCCGGAGGTGGGGATGGAGTCTGTCGTCGCGGATGTACGGGAGCCGGAATCGGCACCGTCGTTGTGAGATGACTCTCCACCTCTCTGGTGAGCTGAGCCTTGGCCTCAGCCCACCAGGAGGCCAGAGTCTCTTTCAAGTCCACTGCCGGTGGAAGAGGAGGAGAGGGATACGGGTATTGATTGTACCCATAAGGCGCGTATCCATAACCCGACGGTGGGAAACCCGGCGTCGGGTATTGAGGCACTGGGTACTGCGGCGTCGGATAGGCTGGCGTTGAGTACTGGGGCATCGGATACTGCGAAGCCGGGTAAGACAGCGTCGGATACGACAGCGTCGGATACCCAGGAACCAGGGGGTCTGCTGGAGCAGAAGGCCCGGTGGGCGGAAGGCCCGGCGTTGGAGCGGCATCCGGGAGCGGGATGTCGCCCGGCGTCGGAGCTAAGCATCTGGGTAACCGACATCAGGTCAATCGGCCCAGCGGCGACGGACAGCGGGTGCAGCAGGAACCTCGGCATCGCCTGAGGATGGAGGAAAAATCCCGGGGTCAGGCTGAGGAGACCACGGTCCCCGGAGGGCAGCGAAGGCTGTGGGGAACCGGGAACGGCGGACGTGAGAGGGTCCAGCGTCGGCTCAGCTGCCGTGCAGGAGTCGGGCAGGCCGACGTCCGACTTATCAGCGGAGTCCGGGCAGATGCCAGAGGAGCCGACATCAGACTTATTGGACCCATTTCCTGAGGCAGGTCGCGAAGGAGGAGCGGCCTGGTCGGGTGGAAGAGGGGCCGTGCGCCGCCCCGAAGGGTTGGGCGACTTATCGACCGTCTCCGTGCGAGCGTCAGAGGAGCTGACGTCCGGCTTACCAGAGCCGCTCGAACCAGTAGGCCGCACGGTGGCAGCTTTACTGGGAGCGGATGCCTCCAATAGCCCGCAGGCACCTGAAGGGCCCGAGCGCGAGCCAGATGGGCGGGCTGATGCCGCCTTGGAAGCCTCCAAGGCGGCCGTCGGAGCGGTCCCCCGGAGGAGATGTTACCTGTAGCACGGCGACTCCCGAAGAAGACGCGGTGGATGAGGAGCCCTTATCCCAGTGCTTTTCCTTGTCTTTCTTCTTACGATGGCCTTCGGGGGAAGTGGACACCTGCTGGAGCTTTTTTAACTCCTTCTCCATGGAGGACATTTTCTTCTTTAGTATGTGGGCCTCCAGGGACTGCTGCCTCAGTCTGCGGGTGGCGGCGTTGAATTTAAGGCAGTGCTGGCACTTCTCCACCTGATGATCTGGGCCTAGACAGAAGAGGCACTGGGAATGGCCGTCCTTGTCTCACGGAGTTGGGCGCCATACGAGTCGCACTATTTTTTGTGCCGGGCGTGAGGGACAACATACACTGGCCGAATGCCTGACAATTTAGTCAAAGAATCGAAAAAGATGGCAAAAACTACCGGGCAAGAGGAGAGCTGACAAGCGTTGAACTTCGCGAGGCGCAACCACGAACCAAGGTGGGAAAGAGCTGGAAGGCGATCGTGGGGGACCGCCCCTTTATACTGACGCCGCATGACATCGGTCACCTGACGTGGGGGAGGTCCCCCGCCAGAGACTGCTAGCTAGAAATTTTTCCGTTGGGTCCTGACTCCGGCCAGCTTCAGTCCTATATTAATTACCTACTGCAAGAGCCCTCTTGAAGTAAGATCTTCAGTCTCACCTGCCGACGTTAAAGCAGCTCTCTTAGCGCTTAGACAGGCTATGGAGCAACGTGCAGATTTGGAGCCCGACTGGTCAGCCCTCAGAACTACCGAGCGGATCTGGGTGAAATACAGCAAAAAAAAAAAAAAAAACAGAAAGGCAGACAACAATGCTGGGCTTCGTAAAAAAAAAAAAAAAAAAAAAAAGAAAAAAAAACTGTGAAGCATGAACAGATTATCCAAGACTAAATGCGACGAAGGATGCGAGTACACTTTTACATTTTAAACTTTTCATAGCCTGATCTTAACTGAAGAAATGAAGTTTCTGGTTTTTAACAGCCACTAGATCAGAGAACATACAGTTTTCCCAGTTTCTTTGAATTGCACAAATCACAACCAGTCACAGATCATCCCGATAAAACACAAAGAAAGCTCCCCCGCCTCCACCCCATTGTAAAGCATACCCAGTACAGCATAGCATGAGCGTAATAAGCTCACCATGCGATACTTGCATTATGGCAAGATCGAACTACACTTATGACACTTACAATAATGCAAAAAAGCACCAAACAAGCACTTTGCAACAATTCAGACACTGTTATATCGTCGCTGTCAGACATGTACCGAGTAGTCTGACATAAGCGAGTTCCGCTGTACATGGATCTTCCATGTGCGCACTACCGTGCAGATGTGGAAAGATCTAAAGGGATGGTCTGATAAGTCTGAACAACAATGGCGCAGGTAGTTGAACTCACCACTCTAGAGCAAGTGGCAATAAGGTTAGGTTAAGGTTGGCTTGTGGCTGGGCCTGGGAGGGGCCGGATCACTAACTTAATTTTCTGTTTTTGCTTATAATTTAGGCATGGCTGCTCTCACGCTTCTCATTTTTACTTTCACTGAAAAGGGTTAGCTTCTGACCTGGCAAATAGGGTGAAGTAATGCTAGGCTCGGGAGCTGTGGTTAATTGATTAGTGTGTGAAACCAATCTATGGATGTTATTCGTCTAATATTGTCTGTCAGTGTGTCGAGTGTTGGTTGCTTGTTTATTTATTTATATGTTTTGTGGTTGTCTCAAGTATCAGTGATGTGGACCTGTTCAGTGCAGACTTTTTAAAATAGGTCTGGAAGTGATATTTGCATATGTCAGACTTGCTGTGCTGAGACAGTGTTATAGTGTTAATTGTTTTATGGAAAATGTGTCTAATAAACAGATTAAAAAAAAAAACTGACTTCTGTTCTAGTTACATCTACAAAAGAGACAACCTCCTACCATTATTAGTGCTCAAATGGCTGGAAGCAGGACCAAGATTGACAGAAATTTGACTAACATCCCTGCACGCTGAGCTGGACTAACCTGCAGACTTACAGACCCCAACTGGAAACCACACCTGTAACACATCCAATTAACTTCCACCCTAAGCAGCATTGGTCATATCAACTGAACCTGTAACTTCTGCAGTCTCCCAGTTTCAGCAAGAGGATCCCCAACTGTGGACTGTATGGAATGTGCTTCTTTTAACAATACTACAGACTACAGAACGTGTTCCTTCTTTTTACTAAATATATATGATATTGTTTTTAGGGTGAACTAAATATCCTTGTATAGTGCTTTGATTCTGTATTACATGTTACAAATTGATTGCTTAAGAAAGGGGGCCTGTACTATTTTGCTCTGTCAAATAGTCTGGCACAGGACATATAGTTCTAAGCATACCATGAATGCCCAAGGCACCATGCATAATACATATATAAAATATATTATAGTGGCGCAGTTGCGCCCCTATAGTTAGAGTTGGTACAGCACTTCAATGTTAAATCTCAGTTTCTGCACCTTAATAACTTTGGCATTTTTTGATGAAATAGCCCAAAATTTGGCAGGAGCGGTCACATCCTGCCAGTGTCGCAAGATCTGGAAAGTTTCGTGATGGCACCTTGTATGGTTTTTGAGATATTAAGTGGTGAAAAACAGTAAAAATGACGTTTTTCCCCCCTGAAGGATAACATGGGATTTTTTTCCGTCATCTACAGCACACACAGAATGATTTTTGTCTGAAATATTTAGGGATGATGGGGTGTGTGTCAAGGGTGTGCCTTTGGATGGTTTGGTGTAAAAGTGTAGCACCATTTTTGAATGATAACGATTTTTGTGATAGCTGCAAGACAGGCAGATAAATGAAAACAGTTCAAACGGTAAATAACCATTTACTGTTCAAACGGTAAATAACCATTTACACTCTTCATAGTTCGAACTTTACTTTTTGAATAGTAAAATTGCCATTTGCATTTCTGGTAGTCCAGTGGTCCCTCCCCCATTCTCTGACTGCAGTCTCCAGTAAAAACAAAGCCCCCTGTAACTCACAGAGTAATTACTGTTCAGTTTATTTACTGTTCGAAATTTACAGTTCGAATGGTAAATAACTATTTACTGTTCAAACAGTAAATAACCATTTACTGTTTGGGCTTTACTGTTCAAATGGTAAATAACCTTTTACACTCATAATAGTTTGAACTTTACTGTTGGAACAGTATAACTGCCATTTGCAGTTCTGGTAGTCCAGTGGTCCCTCCTCCTTCTCCGATCGCCATCCCTGATAATAAACAAACAAAGCCTCCACCACTTGCTAAATAATTACTGTTCGATTTATTTACTGTCTGAACTTTACTGTGCAAACGGTAAATAACAGTAAATAACCACTTGTAAGGACAGAGCAAGGAACACTATCAGAGCAAGAAAAAGATTAAGGCTTCTTTTGGCTAGGCAGATTTACTGTGTTACTATTTTCTGTTGTACTCACAGGGTTTGTTACTGTTTTTTGCTAACATTATACTGCTTTATTGTTCTCCGATTCAAATTGCTGTTGCAGGGTATACTTTCTGCTGCATTATTACAGGGTGTGCCTACAGACACTGCTGTAATCTTCTCGGATTCAAACTGTTTTTTGCAAGGTATATCTTCTGTTACCACTTTATTTTTCTCTGTAGCAAAGTGTTTTTTGCAGGGTATATCTTCTGTGAAAATGATTAAAGGTGGTGTTTTACAGGTTTTAAAGTTTCATCTATCATTAGGCTAAGTTTTCAAAGCTACTGCGTTTGTTGTTGGTTGATTGTTTCTGCTCTTACCTCGTTTCTTTCATCCGTGGTTCTTCTTTTTCGGCAGGGGAATGGCTCAGCCACCCACCCCCATCCCCAACCACCCCATGCTACACTCCTTTTATAGGGTAGCACAGTAGTGACATTTCCTGTAAAAAAGCAGGAAGGGGAGGATCAGAGGGGTATCCACACAGTGACCTCACTTACAGGGGCAAAGGTAATTTAACTTGTTATAACAAGTTATACAAAAACAAACAAACCAAAAAAGTCACAATTTTGCTTTCATTTTCCTCCTAATTACCCGGACCAGGTTATAAAACCGGCAACTCATCTGGAATGGATATTATTAACTGCAGGTACTGCGGGACACTTTTCAAAAGGGCAGTTATACAGTATTTAGGATGCTGTCCTACATGCTGGACCACTGGAGATCTAAGGGCTCAGCTCCAGGCAGCATGGGCAGAGATTGCGCGCCTCAAATCACATATTCAGGAGGAAATATATTATAAGAACCGGCCGCCATTTCCCCAACAACCAAATGAAGCACCTCAACCACAGAGGGTAGTTGGTCTGGGAGGCTGGCAGGTGGTTAGGAGGGGCAAATCAGGTGCCCCATCACTTAATGCACTCCAACGTATCACCTCCCTCCACAAATCACATAAAAACTACAAACAGGTATCTGCCTCTATCTCTGAAATTAAACAAAGGGGCAGAGGACACTGCAGCACAAGAGCTAGCTTAACAAAACTAGCCCAAAACAAAAAAAGCAAAAAAGGAAATCCAAAACACTTCTGATTATAGGAGACTCCATGATTTGGGGAGTTGATACCTACCTCCATCTGGGGGTAATGGTCAGATGTCTCCCAGGTACATCAGCGTGGAGAGACACTGACTGCATTGCTAAAATCGTGCAGGAAGCAGGAGAAAACATAGACATCCTGGCACACATAGGGACTAACTATCTCACCAGCTGGTCAGTTGTGGAGACCAAGGAACACCTGACCAGGCTGGGAGACTGTCAGCCATTTCGTCCGGTATCTCCTTCTCTGAGATCCTGCCGGTCTGGGAGAGGGGGGCAGATGGACAGAAGGTCAGAGAAGGGGAGATAGGGGAGCTAAATATGTGGCTCAAGGGCTAGTGCCAGGGAAAAAGGACACAAATTTGTAGGTAACTGGCAACAGTTTTGGGAGAGAAAGTCCTTTAAATTCGATGGACTGCATCTGACTAAAGAGGGAGTCAGTGCAATGGGGCAGAAGTTTGACGTCTTTACAGAATATTTAAACTAGCAAATGGGAAGAGGGGTGCAGCACCCAATACATCGAATGGGAAGAACACCCCCTCCCTCCCCCCTCAGCTAGTGATCAAACAGGAGTTCAGCATGTTTGTAGTTCATCTGCATCACCAGGTAAGGAAAAAGGTCTGTCTCCCCACAAGACGTGCAGGGGAAACGCTGGGCCTCGCCCAACAACTAACACGCCTAAATCTGGCAGATAGAAAATCATGTACACAAATGCCCGCAGTCTGGGAAACAAGATCCCAGACCTGCAGGCAACAATGACAGAGGCTAAACTGGACATAGTAACCATTAGCAAGACACTGTTCACCAGTAATCACACTTGGGAGACTTCAATATCCAGCTATGTACTATTCAGAAGAGACCAAGGTGCAAAGAAAAAAAGTGGGGGGGGAGTGGCCCTTTATGTCAATGAAAGTATCAAAAGCTACAGAAATTCAGAATACACATAAGGAGCCAGAAGAACTATGGGTCACCCTGGAAACAGGAAATGTATTTTATTTATTTATTTAGCTTTTGTTTACCGGGTAGGTGCACTAACCAAAAAATGACTATTTTTAGGCACGACCTGGGACAGTACAGAGACAAACTTCAAGAGAACATTAAGGAACAAAATACAGGTTACATATATATGTTTGAAGCATTAACAGCAGAAAATTACAAAAACTGAAGTTAGTAAGAACAATACAGCAGTAGAATTTAACATGTGACAATTACAATCAGGTCAAATAAAGTGACTAAACAATGTTCAACCAAGTTACATGTAGATGTATGAGGCATTAACAGCATAACATGACTATAATTGAGGTAGTAAGAAAAATGCAGCATTAAAATTTACAAGTGACTATACATTCAGGTCAAATAAAGTGACTAAGCAATGTTCAATCAACGAGGGATAAAGTGCTGTGAGAGCAGTAGCAGCTGGGCAGTAATAGGTGAAGGGGGAACTAGAGAGAAACTGTAGGGAGTAGGAAGGCAATAGGTTGGGGGGGGCATACATTAGGTTCAGAATAAGTACAGGTTACCCAGTAGGGTACAGCAGGTGACAGAAGAATGAAGCTGTGTCGATTAAGAAGAGAAAGCAAACAAGTTTTCCAGAAAGGTGTAGTAGGAAACGGTAGATGAATGCTAGAAGTTTAGGAAGTGAAAGTGAGAGGAAGTGCTCCATGTTGGAGTGGACCCCATGTGCCCAGGAAACCACAGAGGGAAGACAGGAGTAAGAGAGTAAAGGGCTAGGGTGGTTTGAAACAGAAGCATTTGTAGGAGGAGAAGAGATAGTGGTGTAGCTTCCTCTTAAAAGAGATGTGGGATGCAGTTTGGGGTAGAGTTAGAGGGGGTGAGTTCCAGAAATTGGGCGCATGACAGGCAAAGGCACTACCACCTTTTGCAGTGCGGTGTCCGGGATGTGAACTGGGACATTTTTGGCACAGCGAAGACCACAGCTGGTTTTCTGGTATAGAAAGAGACAGGCCAAGGGTTTAGGTATTTGGGATCTGATAATGTTATCAGTAATGGACCCGAGTGTGATTAGTTCTTGGGGCAGAAGTCATCCTAGATCGGCGTAGAGAAGACAGTGATGTTTCAGCCGGGGGGAGCAGGATGCAAAGCGGCAGATGTTATTATAGGTGTCATCCCACTTTCAAAGACTCGAATTGCAAGCAGAAACATACGTAACAATTCCATAGGTAAGAGAGGGAAGTAATATCCCACAGGCAATGGCAAGCCTAGCAGAGGGGGTGAGTGCATAACTAGTATGGCAGGCAATGCCAAGTTTGGAGTTAACCTGCTTACAGGTAGTTTGGATGTGGAGATCGAAGCTCAGAGATGGATCAAGAGTGACACCCAGATATTTGAAGGAATTTACCAGCCTTACAGATGTGCCATCAAGGGAGGAGACGTTCAAGTGTGTCCGGGAATGTTTTGAGTTTGAGATTGGAGCCAAATAACATAGCTAGGGTCTTAGATTTAATTAAAACAAGTTTGTGATTGGCGAACCACTGCTGGATAAGTTGAAAGTCACTAGAGAGCTGAAAGTTAATGTCCTTAATACTACTGGAACTGGTGTACAGTACAATGTCATCCACATATAATAGGGAGGAAGTACTGTGGAGGTTTGTGGTGATGTTATTGATGAAAATTGAGAAAAGCAGAGGACCTAGGGTAGACCCGTGCGGAACACCAATGTTGACTGTGACCTTGTCAGAGAGGGTGGAGTTAAATTTCACATATTGAGACCTATCCGTCAGACAGCTATCAAACTAGTTTACAACATTTGGCGAGAAACCTAGAGAGATTAAGGTGGCAGTGCGGATGGAATGGTCAACTAGATCAAACGCCTTAGTCATGTCAATGAAAATGGCCCCAGTGAACCTGCCAGAGTCAATGGCCACTAGGGTATCAGCCGTGAGTTTGATTAATGCAGCACTGGTACTATGTCCCTTGCGGAAACCATGTTGGGCAACAGTTAAGAGGTCGTGTTTCAGGAGAAAGTCAGTTGTTTGCAACTAGTTTCTCAAGGATTTTACTGAGAACTGATAGGATGGCATGAGTCTGTAGTTTGATGGGTCAAGAGAATCACCTTTTTTAAATACAGGGGTAATTCTGGACGTCTTCCAGATATCCAGGACAGAGCTTTGACACGGGAAGAGAGTAAAAATATTGGCAAGGGAAGCAGCTATGTGAGGGGCAGCTAGTTTCAGGAACTTGGGTTCCAATGGCAGCACACTCAGATGTTTCGTAGCAGTCTATGAACCTCACTTTTTAAGACAGACATGAAGTGGAAAGTTAGCCCAGTGGGGTTGGCTGGTGTGACAGGATTTGATGAGGTAGAGAAAGTGGAGATGTAGTGAGTTAGGTCAGCAAACTGTGCGTTAAAAAAGTTAGCAATAGTGAGGGGATTGTTATAATGGATGCCATTTAGAGACAGGTCATAAGGTGCAGGGGACTGATTGGATGCCATGAAGAACTTAATATGAGACCAGAATTTTTGAGGGTCTCCCTGGGAGCATGGGTGTAGGCAGGCATACACCATGTACTCCATGGTGTACACATTTATTGAAGGGGGGGCAGCAAACAGGCCCTGAACTGCCTCCCTTGTCCATGGGAACACAACAAAACCAGAAGAACCTTTCTGTAAGTTTATTCGTATTAGTCAAAACCAGAAGGATTGGTCACTGATACTGTCTTTGCATCCGAAGGACTATACAGCCTTACAGGGTCTGGGCTGGTACACTGGTGTGTAAGGAACAATGCAAGGCATCTGTATATACCCATGCATGGGGGGCAGCAACCAGTGCCATGGGGTACAAAAGTTGTATAAATTGTGCCAAACGGGGAAACAAACACAGTCCTGGTGTACATATATATATTGTCTGGCTACACCCCTGCCTGGGAGTCTATTAATAGGTCCTTTCAGTTTAAGCTTTTCGCTTGTTTGATTTCTTTCTTACAGGAGTTTCTCAGTGTTCTGTAGATATTAAAATCCCCTAGGAGACCAGATGTCTTGTAACAAAACCAGCTTTTGTACCTCTGTTGTAATTTAGAGAAGGTCAGATTTTAGCCATCGGGTCTGCCTATTTCTTACCCTTCTGATAGCAAGATGACAGTGGTCTTCTTGTAGTGCTAGGAATTTGGCCCAAAAGAGATTTAGAGCAGTCTGAGCATCCGATGCGCTATAAAGAATGGACCAGTCAGTGAGGGCGACATCAAACAAGAAGGCCTGTGGATCAAAGTTTGCGTAATTACAGTGGGTATTAAGGCGGGGCTTCACTGGTTCAGGCCTGCCTTTACCCCACATGCAGAAAGTGGGGGAGTGGTCAGTGATGGCGTCAGGTAGGACGCCTGCATCAACAATGTTCTCGGGACGGTTCGTCATAATCCAGTCCAGCAGGGTGCTGGTGTTGGATTGAAGAGTGGTCCTAGTGGGTAAAGAGATAAGCTGGTGCAGGTTGAAACTTTGTAGTCTGGTCAGGGCTGTCATTTATGTGTTTCCCAGCCAGTTAACATTAAAGTCACCTAGTATAAGAACTTTGTTATTCCTCAAGGGAAAAGCGGTTTGGTTGAGTAGCTCATCCAACCCTTTTAGGCCATAAGTAGGAGGACTGTAGGCACAGATAATATGCAACTTCTTTGTGCCAAGGGTGAGTAGGACATGAAGAGCCTCGCAGAGGTTTAAGGAAGATGAGCTGATGACCGAGAGCTGAAGGTGTGATTCGAAATATATGGCTGTGCCTCCCCCCCTTTTAGGGGCGCGTCTATCATACTTCAGAAGATTATAGGATGGTAAGGAGCACCGTGAGTCAGGGGGTGGATAAGCTTCAACCAGGTTTCAGTAAGGCACAGTATCTGGTTTACAGAGTGCTATCAGAAGTTCAAGTTCCATGAAAGTTCGCTCAGAGGCTTTAACATTATGGTGGGTTATTAGTAGGCCTTTGCGTTTGTAATAGGAGCGGCTATGGGAGTTAAAGGCCCAGGGTTTGGCTGTATGTCCCCAGAATGGCCAGTAAGAGGAGGTACCAGAGCTTACAGTGCAGGAAAGTTGACAGGGCACGAGTTCGCAAGGAGCAGCATTTATGGGCATGGGCAACCACATGGATCCAGGCCTTGCTTAGAAGTAATGGTGTGGGATTACAACGTAATGCAAGTCCCACTAAAAGATTAGAAAATGTAAAATCATAATGTTGAGCATGAAGAAGAGCAGCTCCAGCATAGGGGACCGCTATTATTGATAGGTGTAACAGAGGCAGCATGGATATGAGTAGAAGCAGCAGAAATTGATTAAACATTCCCAAGCCACAAGACTAGGAGATCAGTGGAGTAAGAGACTACTGGGGATTCAGTGATGAATGCAATGTGGCAAGAGCAAAGCGTGATGAGAACAGATCCAAAAGAGATGGCCCCAGAGGAGAGAAAATAAGCCTCGCAGAGGCACAGAGCCTTAAAGAGTAAGTGCGTTGTGGACAGACGTAGAGATACTTTTAGAACAGGCGGGAGACAATATTGGCATAACAGGAAGGCAGGTCTCAGACACTTTCGTGTGAGAAGTTCTGGGTGAGAACAGCAGACCAGTGAGGAAGCTTTAAGAGAGAGAGAGAGGGAGATCAACAAAGGGGGTGGGGAGACAGAAAGCTTTAAGCTCCAGAGCACTAGTACTGGGAGCCAACGGGGGCAAGATGGTCTAGGGGAGGGAGGAGCTTAAGTGTATTTAAGGGTGACTAGGAGGGGAGGGGTGGGCAAAAAATTTGGCAGCAGGAGCAGCAGCCCTAGAGGCCGGGGATGTGTATAGGCCATATCTGATGCTTGATTCCAGGGGGCTGGTGGCAGCAGGCTCCTTGGCGCTGAGAGAGGCTCAGAGTGGTGTCCAGGTGTGCTGGAGGCAAACTGCGGGTGGGGTAGGTAGTCCAGTGGACTACAAGGACACCGGATGGAAGAGGGACAGAACAGGGATTTATAGCACTCCAAAGTGGTGGGAGTGAAACTAAGATTTAGCACAGAGACAAAAGAGCTGCAATTTACTAAAAGAGGGACAAATTATGGGTCAGGAAGTAGACAGATAGGCACCAGCTCTGTAACTGAGATTTGTAAAACACTGGGGGGTGGGGGGGGGGAACTAAGGGAGAAATGAAAATGATAGCTGCACTGGATTAAAATATAACAAATCAGTATGCTATGCAGACTTTCAGTAAAGAAATCAAACTCTGAATCCTGACTCTAAATTCTGTACATTAATAAACATAGACACAGCAACTGAGGTGACAGGTTAAATACAATACAAACAAGCATTTGTCAATGCCGAATGTTTGCTTGCTGGCATTGGCATTGGTAGTGTAGAAGTTACAGAGCTGCATAATAAAAATGGCAGTGAAGTACTGAACTGAAGCCAACCCCACCACCACCCTGCAGAGAGTGACAGGCATTGGGGTGTGCCTTTAGGTCGTCAGGCATAATGGCCATGCCATTTCACCACACCCTACCTGCAGACACCGACAAGTGTCACGGTGTGCCTTGGGGTCTTTGGCCCTTATGCGCACCCATTCCATCAGGAAATACGGTGAGATGGAGTGCGGTATGGGAGAATGGAGTTGAACTTTGGGGCAGAAGGTCAGGCATACCTCGATGCCTCTCACTGGCTGCAGGGTGTGGAATGGTATGAGCATTACAGGCAAGAATCCCAAGTCAAACCTGTGATGCCTGTCATTCTCTACAGGGTGGGGCGTTATGGCTGGAAACCCTAACACCTCAGGCATTCGTTGGTATTTTCACTCCAAATTTTCAACATGTTTTTTTTGAGACCCCCACCTCATGAACAGTGGCAATATCAGTTTGTTAGCAAAGCTGCTTATGCAGCACTCGGCATTTAGCACACGGGTGCAAAACACATTCCGAACAGGATGTGAAAAATGACAGCTGTACTGTTCATGGGGAGGTGGAAAAAATGGCAATGTTGCAAATTTGCAGTAAAAATATTAAAAAAACTGGTGAAGTCACGAGCGTGCATAGAAACTGTGCAACGCACACCCGTAATGTAAATAGTTTGGGGATTTATTACAGCAGATTGGCAACTCAGGCATTTTGGTGCCTCCGATCATGAACAGTGTCACTGTGATTTTCTTTACCTGTCCCGAACAATGATTTCCCACAGCGACCACGCATCTCTGCGCTGAAAGTGTGAAAACACATTTCAGACATGCTGTGAAAAATGACAGCTGTACTGTTCATAAGGAAGTGTGAAAAAATGTCACTGGTGAAAATCTGGACTGAAAATATTACAAAGTCATGAACTTACGAGGGTGCGTGGAAACTGCACAATGCTCACTTGTAACACAGTCATTTATGGACTTTGTCACCAATTTTCAACATAGCCATTTAAGACCTCTGCTCATGAACAATGTAACTGTGATTTTCTTAATCTGTCCCAAACATTGCTTTCGCACACCGACTGCACCATTTGCGCTACATGTGCGGAAACACATTTAGGCGACATGTGAAAAAATGGCAGCTGTACTGTTCATAAGGAAGTGTAATAAAATGGCAATGAAAAAATCTGGAGTAAAATATAGAAAATTCGCAAACTTCACGGTGATGGTGGGAACTGCACAGCATGCTTGTAAAACAGTCATTTTAAGGAATTTTTCACCAAATTCTCAACATAGCCATTTTAAGACCTCTGCTCATGAACAGTGTCACTGTGATTTTCTTAATGTGTCCCAAACATTGATTTCGCACACCGACTGCGCCACTGTGCGCTACATGGGTGGAAACACGTTTTGGGCAAGATGTGAAAAATGACAGCTGTACTGCTCATAAGGAAGTGTAATACAATGGCACTGTTAAAAATCTGGAGTGAAAATATTGAAAATTCGCAAACTTACGAGGGTGCATAGGAACTGCGCAACGCGCGCTCGCAAAACAGTCATTTTTAGGAATTTTTTCACCAAATTCTCAACATAGCCATTTTAAGACCTCTGCTCATGAACAGTGTCACTGTGATTTTCTTAATGTGTCCCAAACATTGATTTCGCACACCGACTGCGCCACTGTGCGCTACATGGGTGGAAACACGTTTTGGGCAAGATGTGAAAAATGACAGCTGTACTGCTCATAAGGAAGTGTAATACAATGGCAATGTTAAAAATCTGGAGTGAAAATATTGAAAATTCGCAAACTTACGAGGGTGCGTAGGAACTGCGCAACGCGCGCTCGCAAAACAGTCATTTTTAGGAATTTTTTCACCAAATTTTCAACATAGCCATTTAAGAACTCTGCTCATTAAAAGTGTCACTGTGATTTTCTTAATGTGCCATACATTGATTTAGCACATTCCTAGCCATTGCACGCTACATGGGGAAACACGTTTTTGGGCAGATGTGAAAAATGACAGCTGTACTGCTCATAAGGAGGTGTGGTAAAATGGCAATGTTGAAAATCTGGGTGAAAATATTGAAAATTCTTGAACTTATGGCGTGCGTGAAACTGCATAGCCTTGCGTTAAGTAAAACAGTCATTATTGAGAATTTTTCACCAAATTTTCAACATAGGCTTTGAGAGCCCCCTTATGAACAGTGGCAGTGTCGTTTCGTTACTCGGTCCCGAAGGTGATTTCGTGCAGTGACTGCAAAATCACCCTTGACGATGATCATGACAGTGAGAGCACTCATGAGAAGAAGTCCCAAAAACCCCATGTTGAAAATTTGGTGCAAAATTCCAAAAATGCCTGAGATATGCAGCAAAGTTGAAAAACCCTATCTATCCCATTATACAGCTTACGGCATTTCCCAGTTCGCGGTCGGCTTTGAAGAGTGCAGGCGTGTTCCTGGTCCACGAAGATCGTCGCGCGAAGTCGGAGGTAAGTATGGGGTGAGGTGTGGGGAGGCAGGGTGCACAGTGGGTGGCGCGGGTGGGGGCAGACCTAGCGGGGACCGTTTTAAGTTTCAGGTTTTTCTTTTAATGCCAGCAGCAGCGGGGCGTTTGCCACACTGGTGGGCTCCCAGTGTGACAGAAGGATGACTGGTTGGCGGGGCATGGAGCTGATGGGGATTAGGCACCCCCGTTGGCTACTCTGACGTGTATACGCTGGGTGAGGCACCCAGCGTGGCATATGGAACTGTGTTTTTGGGGGTGCAGCACAGCCGGCGGGGATTAGGCACCCCTGTCCGATGCTACAGTGTGTGCGTGGGGGTGTCGAGGCACGCGGCGTCGTGTGTGTGTGAGAAGTGCGCATGAGCAGGCGATATCTGATCACTACTCACTGGGCGTAGCTCCCCCTTTCAACTGTACGCCACTGCATTTTGGAGCTGTCATAGACAGCTCAGCGAGCATTGGAGAACTGCGGCCGAGCCTGCAAACACACTAACTGAATTGGAAGAGGGCTGCCACACCTCCGAAAACTCGGATGATGGCACTATGTTTCTTGCACATGCGTGCAAGCAAACATAAAAATGACTGCAAGCACAAGCACAGGGAAAAATCAGTAGCGGGGAAGCTGTATAGAACAACTTGGTGCACTGAAACTGAAAACTGCACTTGCAGGGAGACAGGAGCCCCATGAGTGCAGGGTTTCAGCTGCAGGAGGGAGGAATAAAAAACAAATCTAATTCTCTACTAGTTCCAGAATGTTTGAACAGAATCAGCTCAAATTAATTCATTGGCTTAATATCTAAGAGCTGAGTCCAGTACCAGGAGAGCAAATAGCCAGTCCGTTCAGCAGTCGATCAGAACACTTCTGCTCAGGAGCAACCAATGAGGACTTTTCCAGGGAAAGGCGCTGGTTTTCGAAAAATTTTGCAGCAGGCGCAGCAGCAGTGGAGGCCGGGGCTGTGTATAGGCCGTACCTGATGCTTGATTTCAGGGGGCTGGTGGCAGCAGGCTCCTTGGAGCTGAGAGAGGTGCAGAGTGGTGTCCAGGCATGCAGGAGGTGAACCGCGGGTGGGACAGGTAGCCTAGTGGGCTACAAGTATGACTGACGCTTGATTCCAGGGGCTGGTGGCAGCAGGCTCCTTGGCGCTGAGAGAGGCGCAAAGTGGTGTCCAGGCATGCAGGAGGCAAACTGCGGGTTGGATAGGTAGCCCAGTGAGCTACAAGGACTCCTGATGCTTGATTCCAGGGGGCTGGTAGCAGCAGGCTCCTTGGCGTTGAGAGAGGCACAGAGTGCTGTCCAGGCATGCAGGAGGTGAACCACGGGTGGGGTAGGTAGCCCAGTGGGCTACAAGGACGCCTGATGCTTGATTCAAGGGGGCTAGTGACAGCAGGCTCCTTGGCACTGAGAGAGGCGCAGAGTGGTGTCCGGGCGTGCAGGAGGCGAACCACGGGTGAGGTAGGTAGCCCAGTGGGCTACAAGGACACCTGATGCTTGATTCCAGGGGGCTGGTGGCAGCAGACTCCTTGGCGCAGAGTGGTGTCCAGGCATGCAGGAGGTGAACCGCGGGTGGGGTAGGTAGCCTAGTGGGCTGCAAGGACACCTGATGCTCGATTCAAGGGGGCTGCTGGTAGCAGGCTCCTTGGCGCTGAGAGAGGAGCAGAGTGCCAGGCCAGGGGGAGGACATAGACACATTACTGTTAGAAGATATACCTGTACAAAACATGACAGCTAAAGGGGAGGTTCTGATAATGGGAGACTTCAGCATGCCAGATACAGATAGGTCAATACAAGCAGGAACATCCACCAGAACTAGACACATAGTGGATTCCCTGCAAGGGGAGGGCCTCAAACAACTGGTACAACAACCCACAAGAAACAGGGCTATCCTAGATCTAGTAGTGACTAACGGGGAAAGGATCACAGATCTCCAGGTAGAAGGTCACCTGGGGGCCAGAGACCATCACATGGTATGATTCAATTTGACCACTACAACTAAATCATCCCATTCCAAGGCAAAAATATGGGACTTCAGAGGAACTGACTTTGATAAGATGGCCAACAGAGTTAAGCTAGCCCTGGTAAGAAGAAATACAAGTGAGGGGGTACAGGCAAAGTGGGCAAGCATTAAGGATGCAATACTTGAAGCAACATCCCATTGTGTTAGGGAGAAAGGCAAGAGCAAAAGGAGAATACCACTTTGGTTCTCAAAAACAGTAGCAGAAAAAGGTCAGAGCCAAAAGGCTGGCCTTCACGAAATATAAGGGAACGCAGCAGGACGAAGATAGGGAGGCATACCAAACTTCCCTAAGGGAAGCAGAGAAGGCAGTAAGGCAGGCAAAGGCCCAAACCAAGGAAACGCTAGCATGAACAGTAAAAGAAGGGGACAAGAGGTTAGAGGAATGAAGTGTGAACAAGCTTGGTACATCCAGCAGACCAGACCTGGGTTTGATTCTCACAACCTCCACTTGCATACTGTGTGACTCTGAGCAAGTCACTTAACCGCCCAGTGCTCCCAGGTCACCCCTGAAAACAGGCACTTGTGCCTAGTGGGCCTAACCCGGTTACCAAAGACTAAAATAAATAAATAAAAGATACAGGGATCGAAATTAAGTTTTGTAGCCACTAGCCAGCAGGGCTAGTGACTGGGAAAATCCAGTAGCCCCACAGACTTTTCCACTGGCCTAGCACGTGTGTTATCTTCTCCAATACAAGCCTGCAGGGCTAGTTAAAGGAAAATCTTACTAGCCCAATACAAAATCTACTAGCATTTGACTAGTGGGCCAGTGCCAATTGTGACCCCTGTAGATACATTAGTGAAAGAAGACAGTCCAGAAGGGGTATTGCTAAGATCCAAGGGGATAAGGGGAAGTGTGTGGAGGAGGACCAAGGAAAAGCATCTATCATAAATAGATACTTCTGCTCAGTATTTACTGAAGAGAAGGAAGGGCAGGGCCCACTGCTCAGCACCATGGACGGGGGGGAGGGGGTAGGGAGGTGTGCACTAGTCCCTTCACAAAAGAAAGGGTCCTACAAGCGCTCACTAAGGTCAGGGTGGAAAAGGCAAGGCAATGGGACCTGATGGCATACATCCCATGGTACTAAAGGAGCTAAGGGTGGAACTAGCAGAGCCATTATCAGAACTGTTTAGTGAGTCTCCGAGCACAGGAGAGGTCCCAGAAGACTGGAGAAGGGCTCATGTGATCTCGCTCCACAAGAGTGGTAGCAGAGAACTACAGACCAGTCAGTCTTACCTCAGTAGTGGGCAAGATTATGGAAGCACTTCTTAAGGAAAGGATAGTGCAACACCTGGAATGCAGAAGGAGCACAGGATCCAAGACAGCGTGGGTTTACAATAGGAAGGTCCTGTCAAACTAATCTCATAGAGTTCTTTGACTGGGTAACCAGAGTGGTGGACCAACGGGGTGCAGCTGATGTCGCCTAGCTTGACTTCAGCAAAGCTTTTGACACTGTTCCACATAGAAGATTGATTAATAAGCTGGGTAGGCTCGGGGTGGGTCAGAAGTTGGTCAACTGGGTGGCAAACTGGTTGGCAGGCAGAAAACAGAGAGTGGTGGTAAATGGTTACAGTCAGAATAGATGCAAGTCACAAGTGGGATACCTCAGAGATCAGTCCTGGGGCCAGTCATCTTCAATATCTTCATCAGTGACATTGCAGATGGACTGGAGGGTAAGATTTGTCCGTTTGCAGATGAGACCAAGATCTGTAACAGAGTAGATGATCCAGATGGGGTGGGCAGAATGAGAAGAGATCTGGATAAACTGGCAAAATGGTCGGAAGAGTGGCAACTGGGGTTTAACGCAAAGAAGTGCAAGATCATGCACATAAGGAAGAGAAACCCTGAAGCCACCTACAGGTTGCGAGGGGAGTTGCTGGCAATCACAAGGGAAGAAAGAGATTTGGGTATCATCATCACAGATGACCTGAAATCATCCAAGCAGACCACTAAAGCAGTAGGCAAGGCTAGAGGGATGTTGGGGTGTATTAGTAGGGGAATCGCAAGTCGTAAGAGGGAGGTAATAATCCCTCTTTACAAGACACTGGTTAGGCCCCATCTGGAGTACTGCGTGCAGTGTTGGAGGCCGCACCTGCACAAGGACATAAACAAAATGGAGGCAGTCTAGAAAAGGGCAACCAAAATGGTGCAAGGACTGCATCAGAAAACATGAGGACAGATTAACGGCACTCAATATGTATACCCTAGAGCAAAGGAGGGAGAGAGGTGATATGATCGAAACATTCAAACATCTTAAGGGCATTAACAAGATGAAAGAGTCTAACATGTTTCAATATAAGAAAAACAGCAGGACAAGTGGACACAGCATGAGATTAGAGGGAAGCTGATTAAGGGGGAATGTGAGGAAGTTCTTTTTCACAGAAAGGGTGGTGGATGCATGGAACGGCCTACCTCAGGAAGTGGTGGGTATGAATATAGTGCAGGGCTTCAAACAGGCATGGGATAGGCATAAGAGAGCAATACAGATGAGTATGAACAGATAGGCCATTGACAGAGTACAGGCCTATGGCACATTCATAAGGCAGAAAAAATGGGCAGACTGGAAGGGCCTTGCAGTCCTTATCTGCCGTCAACTTCTATGTTTCTGTTCAAACTTTACTGTTCGAATGGTAAATAACCATTTACAATCATAACAGGGAGGGAGTATAGCACAGTGGTTTAAGGCTCTGAGCTACAAATCTGGAGACCTGGTTTGAATCCCACAGCCCACACTTGCATACTGTGTGACCCTGAGCAAGTCACTTAACTTTCCTGTGCTCCCAGGTCGCACCTGTAAACAAGCTTTCAGCTTAGTGTGTCTCTCCTGGTTAAACAACTGGGGGAAAAAAAAACTTTACTGTTCAAACAGTAGAACTGCCATTTGCAGTTCTGGTTTTCCAGTGGTCCCTCCCCTTCCCCGCCCCCGTTTGCTATCCTCGTTAATAAACATAAAAAGCCCTGGTACTCCAGTGGTCTCTCCCCCATTCTCTGATCACTGTGCCTTTTTTTCTCCTCGGTAGTCCAGTGGTCCTCTGCACTCCTCCACTGTCCTGATCGCTGTCCCCAGTGCAGTCGGTTATGTTTCTGGAAGTCTAGTGGCACCCCCAGTTCATTCCTGCAAAAAAGAAAACTGTCTCTTGATGTTTTTTTTGGAGACTACCAGTCATCCCTCCCTCTCCGCTGTTTTCCGATCGCCACTCCCGTATTAGCCCTGGTAGTCTAGTGGTCCCTCCACCTCCGCTGTTTTCGGATTGCCATCCCTGGTAAAAACAAATTCAGATCCCGGTAGTCTAGTGGTCCCTCCCCCCTCCTGCAATTGCTGCCACCGGCAATCAAAAGGCAAAGCGTGGTCCCTTCCCCCTCCCCCGTTCTCCATCACTGTATTTTATTTAAATTTTTTTTATCATTGGTGGCCCAGTGGTCCTTTTGAACTCCCCCACTGTAGGATCGCCATCCCAAATTCAGCTCTTTATGTCCCTAGTGTCTAGTGGCATCCCCCCGCCACCCCAAGTCTGTTCCTGCAGAAAAGCAAACCATCCCTTGATTTTTTTTTTTTTTTGGGCAAAAATAAAATTAAAAAGTCCTCACGATCAGCCCTTCACCCCACCTCCCACTCAGCCCCCGAGTACACACACACACACACACACACACACACACACACACACACACACACACATATACACTCTCACTTCTCCTGGACAGGTCCCAGGTTCGAGATCCACTCTCCCAATCGAAGAAATGTTTTGCTGCTGGAACCAGCGAGAAACCAAGGTGTAGTTCAATGTATTTCAATGGGGGTTTCAGCTCGGCTATTTTTTAACATTTTGACCCCAGATTTTAAACATGCCCTTTCATGGACCCCACTTCATGACCAATATGACTATCATTACACAACTCCTGGTCGAAAAATGATCGGTTGGCAATTCACCTTTTGGGTGGGATTTGTCAATTGTTCCTGACCTTGTTCATGAGGTGGGGTCATAACAGGTTGAAAATTTGGGGTCAAAATATGTAAAAATGGCAGAGTTATGACAATCTGTTGCAATTTTGCTACGCATGCTCGTAACTTCAGACACAGTAAATATTTTGACCCCCAATTTTCAACGTAAGACTTCTTATTACCCCACCTCATGGATGTCACAGCTGGCTTTTTTCAAATCCTAGTCAAAAATGTATTTTCGCACCTGTGGCATGTAATGGCATTGTAGTTGAGTGGAATTACGTTTTGGCAGGGATTTGAAAATTTTCAGTAACGGGCATGTGAGTTGGAATAATAAGATGTTTATGATGACAATTTGGTCGCTGTTGTCCTATAAATGGATGCGCAGGGCCCTTCCACAGCTACAAAAATAAATATATATATATATATATATATATATATATTTATAAAATGGGTAAGATGAAGATCATCAATTGCTGCAATCACAGTGCACAAACACCATCACATGACCGTGCGTATATCAGAGCGCGACCGCACCTGCACTTTTACCTCCCTCAAAACAATTTTGACATTTTTATAAGATAGATAGATAAACCACTCTGAGGTTGTGCGGTCGGCGCTCTGATCACATGCGCCTTGGGCAGTTGACGCCTGTTCGTACAATGCACATCAAGGCGTCGTATATCAGAGCGCAACCGCACTACCTCAAGTGGTATATCTATTACATATATATATATATAAATATATATATGTATTTATAGAAGGATGGGAGCACAGGGCCTGAAGGACAAATAAGAATACCATTACTGTATCTCAAAAACTTATACATGGGTGGGAGCGCAGGGTCCAGATGGGTCCCGCACTCCCAGAGGCACTATACATTCCCACAGGCAAATACGGCTATGATTACACTATCTCAAAAGGTAAGGAAATGATGATGGCTCTCTGTGGTTGCTTGTGTGGCCTTGTCCTTTTGCTATTTGGCTGGAAACCCTAATGTCAAATTTTCCAGCTTTTGACACTTTAATATCAACCCTAATTGATGCATTAATGTAGTTTTTTGCATATATATATAGATGTCACTTTGTCTAACGTATGCATACAGGGTTTCCCTATATGCTTTCAGTCTGAGGTGGGTTGAGTGAGTATCTTTTGGTTTGTAGGAATCCTTTTTCCTTGTCACCAGTATGTGCTTAAGAGCTGTGAGTGGAAACGTGCTTTTTTAGGTTTTGGTTCAGGTGCATTTCATTTCGTGGTTTTTTAAGGGGGGTATTAGATGTTTGTGGCTTTCAGCTGTGCAGTGCTGCAGTTGACTATGTGACGTCACTACTGTGTGGATAAATATGCTGGAGTATGAATAAACGGCATTTATCCACACAACAGCTTTGTTATCCACACAGCAGCTTTTTTATCTGCTCTGTATTGAAGATATGTGCTGTTATTCAATTGCATATCCTCTCACCCCTATTGTGTATGTACACATATACATATATACACATACACACACACGGACATACATACATACGTACATACCCACATACATTATATTATATATATGCAAGGTTAGAGTATTTGTATCAGAAAAGGGAAGTAGGGGTGCTAGAGAGCTCCATCCTGAACAAATGTGTTCCAGCAGAGCTCTCTGCCCAATGCCCTTTACAGCGTTTAAAAATATACTTTTTAGAACTTCTGTCTACAAATCTTATACTCCATCTGACTATACATCATCTTTACAACATCGGGTGCAAAAATGGTATGGCATAAAAGGAGCAGGAGCTGGGGGGCTCTTCGAAATCACAGCAGACCAATGGTGAGGCCATGGGAGCCGCAGGCTCCAGCACATCAGTAGACTCACCATTCGAGCATGCATGGTAGATGGCTCTGACGTTATCAGGCCGATGGACCAGAAAATAGAGACATTCTTGTAGAGGATGAGATCACAAGATTTTAAAATCGCAGTGGCCTGAGACATGGCCCAGGAAGCGGAAACCAGGTGGACTACAGTGCTGAATGCCGCAATAAAACTTACACAGGAAAATGCTCAATTAAAGAGCGACAACTGTAGTCATTTGAAGAAATTCCCCAAGCCCCCCCACCGTGGTACCTTACTTGTTTTGGACATAAAATCAGACTGTATTTTGAATTTTTTTGTGATCTTTATTATTCTGTGGTCTTTACTTGTGAGGGGAAGGGATCGTAATTCATGACTCGGAGGAGTCAGGCACCAGATGCCTACCCTTCCTGGTCCCAAATCGTAAAAGCTCCACCCCTGTGCCACCCTCACACTTTATATTTTGTGAAACAGTAGTTTTAGAGCACAGAGGTGCGTTCCATTGATATTAATAGGACAGGTTTTAAATGACCTTTTTATATGTTTCAGAGGTCCACTATAGTCAAATCAAAGTAACTGATCAACAACGCTCCTGTTAGTTGAGCGGCGGCTTTATTTGACCCCAAACCCCAAAGCAAATTACCATGTGAGTCTTGAGAAACATGACATTAAGATTTTCCTGGACTGATCATATGCCACCAGGACCAGAATAAAGCAGTCCGATACCCTGCAGAAGCAACTGCAGGGGTTAGCTGTACACCCCTTCCTTGCCACAGACCGGCTCCATATTACACTCGGAGCCACAAATTTCAATTTATGAAGACATCAGAGGCCATGAAAGAAAAGTGTGGACATAATTGCGGAGGCGTTCCAGACAGGAGTGGGGGCCAGTCAGGTCCCAGAAGAGGAATCGGACAACATGGACTGAATAAGCAGATCGCACAACTGAAGGATTTTATGAAGAACTTGTTCTGTGCTCTGTGAGACTAAAATAAGACAACAATTATAGTACACTTAATTGCTACCTGCTTTTCGAGTCTAAATTCATATGCCTTCACTTTGGTCCTGCTTCAGTTTGCTGTTACAATTTTTTTTTATCCTGTTAGTCTTTCTATATCAATGTTAGGTTACAATCTATAGAAAGAGCGCTGTTAAGATGGTGTCGAGCACAAGGTGTGGAGAAGGACACTTGCAGTGATAACTGCGCCATGAATGTCTGAACCTGTACTGCTTCTGGACCTTCAAGCTTACTATTATTTCTAAATTCCTCAATAGGAGATGCTTTTTCCTTCACGTAGATTAGACATTCTAGTTTGTGATACAACTCTTAGTTTTATACTAGGGATGTTAGAACAAAATGCAAATATTTGAAACTTGCAAACTGGGGTTCAGGAAACTGTTTTTTGAAGTGTTTATGCACTGCATACAGGTAGTTTTTTCTGAGCACTTAATTCTACCTTTCATCAGATAGTGGGATAAATGGGAACAATGTTTTTTATAGCCATGTCTATGACTAGTATTATTTCTCTGATTTTTTCCCCACACAGGCTTGATGCAGCTAGCAAAAGCAGACTTTATGAGTGGCCTCTTATAAGGTCCTTGAATCTACAGAGGTACCCCGCGTGTTGTACCGTGAATTAATTGACTGTAATAACTACCTATTCTAACAAGAGAGTCAATCCATTATGTCATTAATTGAAAATGTTTACATATACTTAAATGTAAACCTTAAGGCAGGAAACCACTGTAGCAGGGCATGGACCTTGTTAGTCGAGCGGTCGCTTTGATTTATTAAAATCTCAACTCTAAATGTTATTAAAATGCATAAAAAAAAAATCACCCCCATTGAAATCAATGGGGCGCTCACACACACAGCATTAGTTTGTGACATCACAAAGCGGGGCTCTTGATATAACAATCTCTGAAGCGTGTCGGCACCTTCAGGTAGATGCCGTCGTTGTCGGCTGTGGTGGCCAGGGGGAATTATATGAGGGAAATAACTTTTAAGATTTTCAGAAAAAAAGTAAATTATGTATAGCCACCAACTCTGGCACAGGTGAGCTGTACATTTTGTTTGGGGGAGCAGGAAAGTACAGTTACGTAAGAACTTACCGTAACAGTAGATCTTCGAGAGAGGCTCTTGCAGTAGGTAATTACATATAGGACTGACGCCGGCTGGCGGCAGAACCTGAAGGAAAAATCTCTAGCTAGCAGTCCCTGGCGAGGAGGACCGCCCAGCATCAGGTGACCGGCGTCATGACGTCGGTATAAAGGCGGTCTCAGCCCCCAGCTTCAATTCTTTTCATACAGGCCCAGACAAGAGAGAAGCAGAAGTTTCCATTTGTGGAAAAAGCTGAAAAAAACCTAGGGGATGGAGGCGGAAGGTATGCCTACTGCAGAGCCTCTCGAAGATCTACTGTTACGGTAAGTTCTTACGTAACTGTACTATCTTGAGAGGGCTCTTGCAGTAGGTAATTACATATAGGACTGAATCCCAAGCAGTCTGGAACAAATAAAAGGCACCGGGAGGAGGAAACTACTCAGAAAGTAGCAGAAGCCTCGCAATCCTCAAGACAGGAGGGCTTGCAAAACAGCTAGCCCGAAGCCTGCTCTACGTCGAGAGGCAATGTTCAAACTGTAGTGTTTCGTAAAGGTATGGACGGAAGTCCAGGTGGCGGCAGCGCATATGTCTGCCGCAGACACATTCTTGAAACAAGCCGTAGAGGCTGCTACTCCTAGTGTGGAGTGACCTCTGACCTGACCCGGAAGGGTCTTGTTGTATTTGTCATAACAGAAAGTGATGCAATGAGCCAACCACTTCAACAGGCATTGCTTGGAAACAGCATTGCCTTCCCTTTTGTGAGCAAAAGAGACGAACAACTGATCAGTCTTTCTGAGATCCTTCGTCCTTTCGGTGTAGTATCTCAGAATCCGGTGAAAATCCATGGTATGGAGTAAATATTCTCCTTGGTTGGAGTACTGCGTGAAAAAGGCAGGTAACTCTATAGACTGATTTAAGGTAGACTTTGCTACCACTTTAGGTAGAAACTTAGGGTTCGTGCGAAGAGCCACTCGTTCTTTGTGAAAAATCAAATAGAGAATTTTACACATAAGGGCCTGGATCTCGGAAATTCTTCGAGCGGAAGTAATGGCCACCAAGAAGAGCGTCTTCCTCGAAAGAAACTTCAGATCTGTGGTTGCTGCAGGTTTGAAGGGAGGAAGGGTAAGTTTCTCGAGAACAAAGTTCAAGTCCCAAGGGGGAGCAGGAGTTCGGATGGGGGGCCTCAGATAAAGGACCCCTCTAAGAAAGGTCTTAGAGACCTCTAATTGGGCAAAAGCTTTATCTGCGAAAGGAACATGGTAGGCTGAAATAGCAGCCATGTGCACCTTCAAGGAGGAATGACTGAGACCCAGGTCGAAGAGATGACGTAAATATTCCAGCAGAACGGCCACTGAACAGGAGAAGGGCTCCACGTTCCTAGAAACAGCCCAAATAGAGAATCTCTTCCATTTCATGACATAAGTGGACCTAGTGGAGGGTTTTCTAGCCTCCACCAGAATCTCCGCCACTTTTGGAGAGACATCAAAACGAGATTGAGCTAGGTCTGCAGGAGCCATGCATGAAGTTGTAGGGACTTGAGGCCCGGATGGACCAGGGTCCCCGATCCTGGGTCAGCAAACCTCGAGACAAAGGAAGAGGAAGAGGAGGAACCTCTGAATATTGTTGTAGAAGAGAGAACCAGATTTGCCTGGGCCAGAAAGGAGCGATCAGAATCATTCTCGCTCCTTCTGTGGTTAGTTTCTGCAATACACGAGGGACCAGAGGTATTGGGGGGAAAGCATAGAGCGAATCTGCCCTTCCAGTCTAGAGACAGGCGTGGCCAAAGCGCCTCGCTCTGGAGCGAGCGAGCAAAAGATGGGAAGTTTTGCGTTTTGGGAAGGCGAACAGGTCTACCGCGAGTCCCCAAAGCTGAAAGATATCGTCTAGCACCTTTTGGTCCAATTCCCTACTGCAGGCAGGGCAGGAGGCGGCTTGCTTGTCTGCCAGGGTGTTGTCGACTCCTGGAGCGTGAATCGCAGTGAGGTGAAGGTTGTGTTGGTGCCCAGTCCCAAACCCTCATTGCTTCCCTGCATAGAGGTGGGATCAGTCCCTCCTGCTTGTTGATGTACCACACCACGCACATGTTGTCTGTCTGGAGGCGAGGTGACCGGGACAGATGTATTGGTGAAGGGCTTGGAGAGCATATAGTACTGCTCAAAGCTCAAGCACATTGATGTGGAGAGCTAGTTCCAATCTGGACCATAATCCCAGGGGTCAGTGAGGACCCACATGGGCTCCCCAACCTTCGCCTGATGCGTCTGTGGTCAGAGTCTGGGAGGGGGGAGGATGACAGAAGGGAACCCCCCGAAACAGGTTCTCTCGAACCATCTACCATTGCAAGTCTCATGCCATCGGCGAGGAGATCAGAACTAGATGATCTAGGTCGTCTACGAGTTGATCCCACTGGGAGCGAAGAGTCCATTGAGAGATCCTCATGTGGAGTCAAGCTCGAGGGACCGTCGGAATAGCAGCCGCCACGAGCCCCAGGAGACAGAGAACCCGACCTTGCGGAACCCTCCTGCATTCTGATAGCAGGAAATCTGTGATGACTGAAGAGGCCGCCCTGTCCGGAGGCAGGAAGGCCTTGCTCACCGTCGTGATCGAGGATAGCCCCGATGAACTGTAGTCTCTGGGAGGGATCCAGATGAGACTTGGAATGGTTGATGGTAATCCAGGCAAGTAAAACCTGCTGGGTGAGGAGAGAAAATGCAGGAGCTCCTCCTGGGCCAGGGCCGCCAGGAGCCAGTCGTCCAGGTAAAGAACACCTGTACTCCCATCATACATGGGTGGGCGCTACCACAGCCAGGCATTTGGTAAATACTCGGGTGCAGAGGAGAAGACCAAAGCAGAGCGCCCGGAATTGGTAATGGTCCCCCTGAAACGCAAACCGAAGATACTTGCGGTGAGAAGGGCGAATGGGAATGTGCAGATATGCATCCTGCATATCCAGCACACAAAGCCACTGACCCAGCCGAAGGAGGGGCAGAAGAGTCTGTAGGGAGAGCATCCTGAACCTTTTGTATTCCACGTAAAGGTTCAAGGAACTCAGATCGAGAATAGGTCCGAGATCTCCCATCTTCTTTGGGACCAGGAAGAAATGTGAATAGTAATCCGTCCCTTGAAGATGAAGGGGAACGGGTTCTATGGCCCTCTTCGCGAGGAGGGCAGAGATTTCTTCCCGGACCAAAGGAAGATGATCCCTTGCGTAGGACGATTTCAGGGGTGGGTGGCAGGGTGGTTTCTGTAGAAACTCTATAGAGTGCCCTTCCGCTATAATCTGGAGCACCCAGAATCCGTTGTTATCTCTCGAACCCGGAAGGTGGAGGGAGAAGCTCCCTCCTACCGGTTCCTCCGGTGTGTCCGGAGGCGGCGGGAGAGGGGAGGAGTCAGGTGGTGTGGGGCAGCGCCGCAGCTGGGGCACCCGCTGCTTTTTTGGGCGGGGGCCTGGCAGCTGCGGGGGCCCGACGTTTAGTGGCCCGCCTTCCTTGGGGTTTCGCTTGTGGCCGACTGCATCTGTGAAAAGGACGGCGCTGCAGGTGATGGGGACGGTACATGGAATCCACGGATTTCAGAGCCATCCCCTTCTCCTGCAAGTCTGTGATGATGTCCTTGACATCACCACCGAAAAGCATCGACCCTCTGAAAGGTGCTTCCTAGATCGCGGATTGCACCTCCGGGACCAAACCTGACACACGGAGCCAGGCATGATGCCGTAGACTCACGGCGAAAGCGGAGCTCCGCCCGGCAGTGTCCACTGCATCGTAAGTCGTCCGCAGAATGTGGCGACTGGCCGAACGAGCAGAACGGACTAGATCGGCTAACTCCTGCTTGACCTGAGAGTCAGGTAAGGAGTCTATCTTAGATTCCGCCTGGGTAAGGATGGCCTTCTGGTAATCCCCGATATGTGCGACGTAATTCAGGGCCCAAATTCCCAGTGTGGAAGAGGCGTAAACCTTTCTTCCATACTGGTCCAGGAGGTGAGATTCCTTATCCGGGGGAGACAAGCTAAGATGTTTGGGGTGCGCTGACTGGCCGTGAGCGGCGCTAATCACAACCGAATCTGCCCGAGGGTGGGAGTCCAGATAGTCTACACCCTCTGGAGCCTGGTACAGCCTGTTAGACTTCCTAGGAAGTGGGGCTAATGCCGACGGTTGTTTCCAAATCGTGGAAACAAGGTGGGCGTGAGGCTTAATCCAGGGTGGCACTAAAGTTGGAGCTGTCAGGGGCAGGTCCAGATGTTCGGCGTGTTTAAGTCGCTGAGGATCTGGTTCCAAGAAGCGCCACTGATGAACTTCCTGGATTTTTCTGAGCAACTCTGTGAAGGAAGGATCCTCCGGAGGAGACTTCGGAGGGGTCCTTGGCCAGGGCTTAGACGGAGAGCGAGGCTCGTCGTCTCTCTCGGAGCATCCTTCGGAAGAATCCGAGGAATCCGAGAGGGAAGAAGAATGGAAGCAGAATAAGACTCCCTAACACGGCTTGGGGCAGGAACGGGTTCCTTGGGGGGTACCCCTGGACGTGTCCTGCCCCTCTCGAGATCCAGAGAGGGCTCTGGAGTCTGGAGGCGTGAGGAGTGTGCGCCGGGCGTACAGGAGCCGGGGTGGCACCGTCGCCGTAAGGCAGCTCTCTATCTCCTTGGTGAGCTGAGCCTTGGCCTCAGCCCACCATGAGGCCAGAGTCTCCTGCAGATCCACCGGCGGCCGTAGGGGCGGTGGAGGAGGAGGAGGGGGAAATGTGTACGGGTTGTACCCGTAAGGCGAGTATTCGAAACCCGGCTGTGGAAAAACCGGCGCCGGGTATTGTGGCGTCGGGTACTGCGGCATCGGAGGGACCGGCGTCAGGTACTGCGGCGCTGGATACTGCGGTCCAGAGTACGCCAGCATCCGGATAACCTGGCGGGTACCCGGGCACGGAGGAGCTGCGGAGCAGGCGGCCGGATGGTGGCCCCAGGCGGATCAACATGAGAGACCCAGAGGGTGCAAGGCCCGACGGAAGGGAAAATCCTGGCGGTGCTGGCGGGGCGGCGTCAGATCCAGTTCCTTGAAGGAGGTCTGACAGAGGTGGAAGATCCCCGCATCGTCCGGGGATGGGGGAGAAATTCCGGGGTCAGGCTGCGGTGACTGGGCTCCCCAGAGCAGCAGCAAGGCTCGCGAGAACCCGAATACGGCCAGGCGTGGGGGTCCGTCGTGGGTTCTGTCGCCCAGCGCTGCGTCCGGGGAGCTGGCGTCCGACTACGGGGTCCCTCATCGGAGGCGGGCCGAGGTGGAGAGGCGGCCGGTCAGAAGGGGACATGGTCGTGCGCCGCCCGAAGGGTCGGGCGTCTTCGACCCTCCCCGGGGGCGCCGGAGGAGCCGGCGTCCGACTTATGGGGACACGCCAGCCAGGCCGCAAGCCTGCGGCAGAACCGAGGCAGAAGCCTCTTTGCTCGGAGGCGCCCGCAAGGCCAGTCACGAGCCAGACAGGCGGGCGGCGCCTCCTCAAACCCTTGGAGGCTGCCGTTGGAGCGGTCCCCCGGAGGGGATGTTACCTGGGCCGCGACTCTGGCTGGAGTCGCAGAAGAGGAGGCCTTCTCCTGGTGCCGCTCCTTGTCCCGCTTTTTGCGATGTCCTTCCGGAGAAGTAGACGCCTGCCTCAGCTTCTTCAACTCTTTCTCCATCGAAGACATCTTTTTCTTGAGAAGATGGACTTCCAGGGACTGTTGGCGTCGTTTGCGGGTAGCCGTGTTGAAGTTGAGGCAATACTGGCACTTGTCGACTGGGTGGTCGGGGCCTAGGCAGAAAAGGCAGAGAGAATGGCCGTCCTTGTGTGGCAGTTGGGCACCGTGACGAAATACACTTGTTTTGTGCTCGGAGGGTGTAGGGGACGACATACACCGGGACGCTGACCTGACGATAGAAGAACAAATAATTTTAATTTTGGTAAAACCGGCGAAAGGGTAGAGGCTATTGAGCACGAACTGTTCCCAGTAGCTACGAGCTAACGGCGGGAAAGAACTGGAAGGCGGGCGTATGGGACCGCCCCTTTATACCGACGTCGTATGACGCTGGTCACCTGACGTGGGGGCGGTCCCTCGCCAGGGACTGCTAGCTAGAGATTTTCCCATGGGGTCCTGCCGCCGGCGTCAGTCCTATATGTAATTACCTACTGCAAGAGCCCTCTCGAAGTAAGATCTAGAAATCTGCTCTTTAAAACTGAATGTTTTAATTTTTCCCCTCACTTGAGGTTTTGTGGTTCTCTACCGGACTGCAGTTTTGTGGGGTTCCTTAAGACAAATTAAAACACAGGGCTTCTCTGTTAACCCCCTACTGAAGTCCCCAAATAAGAATTTTGAGGATTTTGAAGCACAAAAATGAAAGCAATGTTTCAGCACTAACCCTGTATATGGAAAGGTTTTCATGGATTTCGTTAGCAGAAAAAGTATCGGATAATGTTTTACAAAGCCACTACAGCAAATTTCTGACCACAGGATTCTCTGGTCTAACTCCCAACATTTAAAGCAGAAGGTCAACCTGATCCCCACTTTATTAATGGTAATGCACAGGTACGCTTTTTTAGATTTTACTTTCTTAAAGTTACAGGCAAGAAACCCAATGCATTTGATATGATTAGAGGAGTACTTCTCCTCACCTTTTATTTGTTTATTGAATTTTGATGACCGGGTAAGCCCACTGGGCCCCGAAGGTCCCTTTTTCAGGGGCGACCCGGGAATAACAGTACAAGAGATTACAGACAGTTGAAAACATACGGAAGTACAGGTTATCATGGGTATACAGTATCCGGCTGTTTACACATAGCCGTTGTTATATAGGTTTGATATATCTGATTGGTCAGTGTTGTTCATTACATAATCCATTGACGGAGACATTATTGAGACAGTACTATAAATTCATTAGGTAACGTAGTTCAAGAGCATTAGTAGGTTCAGATTGGGGAGGAGAGAGTTAGTGCAACATTGTTAGGGGCTAAAGATTATAGTTAGGTGAGCAGGCTGTTGAGGTCACTGCAGTAGTGTCAAGAGCGGAGGCATTTTTTTGGGTACTAGTAAGAATATTTGAAGCTTCCTTCTGTATATCTTCTGGGTGATACCGGACCCCGGTAAATAGCCTACATAATCTTGGTCTCAGGGAAACTGAAAAGCCGTGGGACTGTGCTGGACTTACATCAGCCACTAGATGGCATAACACACCTCTGAATGCCGAGACCAATAGCTATTATTAATAGCTACATGAAGTTACTGTGTAACTTAGTTCAAAGTTTTACGAAACGAGATGGAGGGAGTTAGGAGCTTTGTTTCTGAAGGGACTCCTAAACATACTGTTATCAGATAATATGGAATTATGTGTAAGCCCCACCATTCAGGTGGTGTACAAAAATAGTTGACAAAAACAAAAATGGGCAAAAGTAGTACATATACTACATCAAATTAACATTATAATATAAATAAAAAGAGGAGTCCACTGTTTGTTGGTGGGATGGTGCTGTTGTGACAAATTTTTTTCTGCTCTTGCCTCTTCCCCCACATGCTGCATCAACAGTTATGAATAGCTATGTATACTGCAGTGATGTGTGATGTATGATGTCCAGGGTGTCTCTGATCCCCTTTACAATAAGGATGACAGTCCATGACAGAGTCAACATATATGTGTTATGCTGGCCCAGTGGCGCTGAGGGTTCAGGCACTGGACACCACATCTCACGCCACGCCAGTGACCCAGGCTCGGGAGCGAGCTCGGGTTGCCGGGGGTCTGCCGGGGAGGAGAGGATTGTGCGTCCAGCGGACAGCTCTCCTCTCCTGGGGGTGGGGTGGTTTGAGTATCCCCGCCGTCAGCGACGCACAGCGGAGGTTGGGTGCACTGCAGCCTGGGGACCATGTCAAGATGGGTGTAGGTGTCGGCGGACATCCTGCAGGTGGGTGTGGGAGAGCGCCTGTCTCGCGCTGGGCATCACTGCACATCCGCGCCCCCATGTGGGGGGGTCACACTCATGAACAAGGAAACACCCTGCACGAGTAGACGACAACGCCCAGCCCCCATGCCCACCACCGAATCCCGCCCACCATCTCCCGATTCTCTCCGCCTTTTGCCTGCAGCTAACTGGATTTCAAGGAGCACCAAAGTAGGAGTGGTGGCCCCGCCTTGAGGGTACAAGCCAGGTGGTTAACTGCAAGGTTAAGTGCGAGGGTCAAGAGTACCACGGGGGAGACTCAGAATGGGGGGCTCACAGGCAGGCAGGAGAAAGCCGGGTCATCCGAGGGAGTCTCGGTGGAACAGCGACCGGAGGGAAAAATAAGCTGAAAAAAGCATCCATTTGTTATGTGATAAAACGATAAACAAGAAGTTAAAAAATCACAAGGGGAAGTAGTGCGATAAAGGATAGTAGTAAAAGGCAATGTTGGATGATTTTATAAATACAAATTAAGATGATGGCTCAAAATATGGTGAGGTAGCAAAAAATATTGGACAGTGGTAGGAAAAAAAAAAACTGGGGTCGTGACCCACCACACTAAAATAATGAATGGGAAACACTGGCATGATTAAACCTCCTTGCACTACCCTAGGTGACAGCCCTAAAGGCACGGGTGTCTCTCATGTGCTAAGCAACATGTATAACTCTACTGCTGCCACTATTTATTATATGCAGACGGTACAACACCACTGGTGAAATATATCCTGAAGCCTGGTGTAGTCACGGGACCTGGGTAGAGCCTCTGTATGACTGAAAATTATCAGGCCCGCTAAACAAATGTCAACACCAAGAAACTCATCATGCCTATCCCCACAAATGTTTGGAAAACCAGGAATCTGATAAGCGATGCACTATGCCTCCTTTTGCTACTTCAGGGTGGCGACACTGAATCAAATCTAGGCCTAGCCGCAACCTCCAGCAAAAATAGACTTCAGATAGCCTGCCCAGACATTAGGAACTTACTACCAAAGACTGACCTGTCACATGCCCGGACCAGGCTGCACAAGCCAGATGTGCTGGCAGTTACTGAAACATGGCTCAAACTCAGTTTCTCAAGCAATGACATTACTGGACGTGGTTATACACCTCACAGAATAAGATCACGTCAAAGGCAGAGTGGAGGTGTAACTTAATATCAGAATGGATCTCACCACTGCAGAATACCAAACTGAACTGCAGCCATCAACCAGGCACCACACTGGAAACGCTACTGATGAAGATCACTCTGGGTAATAAAAATCTCTACCTGAGATGTCCGTATGAACCTCTAAACAATCCCAATGCATCACTAAACCTTATGCCGAACATTATACTGCCACTCTCTATCAGAAGGGAACTCAGTCTTGTAGGGGATGTAAAGCAGCAGTGAAACTTTTGACCTATACTTTTTATTCTGGTTTGGATTGCCCCTTATCTCCTGACTTGTATGATACCCTTCTTTCCTCATTTTGAGCCTGCTTCTGTATTTCTTTTCACATTTGAAATAACGAAAGGTGTGCTCTTTTTAATATGGTTTGAACCAGGTTTTTATCAGTATTCTCAGCTGTTTTTCCAACACCTATTGTCCCATAAAGCCAGGGAGCACTGCCTGCTGCACAATAATTCATGTTTTTCACAACAGAAGTGATTTTAAACAACTGACTCACCTTATGGAACAGATGTACAAAAACAGCGGAAAATACTGATGAAAACTTGGTCCAAGCACTCCTTTTATTATTTCAAATGTGAAAAAAAAGTACTAAAGCAGACTCAAAATGAGTAAAGAAGGGTATCATACTAGTCAGGAGAAACGGGGGCAATCCAAACCAGAATAAAAAGTGTATGTCAAAATCTTCACTGCTATCATGAACTGCTGCTTTAATACAGATTATTTATCGCACCTTCTTACAGCACTCCGAGTCTCAACACGTGGGTAATGAGCACTCTCCTCATAGGCTGATGCACAAAGGAATCCCAAAATTAGAAATCCGACCCCTCTCCTTTCCTTGTTGTTCCCAGAATCCTCAGTTTTCTTTGTGCATCTTCCCAGGCTGGCCACATTTTCATCTGGCTCTGTGCCAAGCTTAAAGGTAAGCTCTTATATCCCATATAGATTTAAATCCCAGACAACAAATATTTTAGTGCCTACATCAATGGCCAGTTAACTTTGGATGCCCTGACTTAAGGAAAGGAATAAAAATATGACTGTTGCTAAATATGTTAGAGCAGATTAGTCTCCGTGGTGCAGGGCTCAGCACAGAAAGATAATTTTTAAAAGTTTTTCTCTAAGACTGCACAACTGTATTATCTGTTTGCTAATAGCAGCAAACTGTTTTGCAATGAATGGTGCATCTCTAATCCACTTACTTTTCCCCCCCCTCGGTTTACCTTGTTCAGCCGAGGAGAGGTAGGAAGCACTGAACGCAAATCAGCATCTGAGACCACCCCGGTTGGCTTATCTCACTCAGCCGACACGGGAAACGGCCAACGCTGCAGTCAACAGCTCTTGGAAAGTGCACTGCATGTTCTGGGGGTCGCGGTTTACCTTGTTCAACTGCGACCACCACAGGGACCCATAATTTACTTCTTTCCTGCCCCCAGCCCCATTCACAACTTGGGCTACACTTAAGGGAAGTGGCTTACCTGTCAAGTCGCTGCGAACACGGTCTGACCACTCAGGGCCTCCCTCCTGGTTCAAAGATGCTATCCCCGAGCTCATTAGAGTCACCTGTGAGACACTCAGGAGGGATGAACCGGTGGAGGAGCCGGACAATAGACTAGACCCTCTAGTTAAGGAAAGGAAGCACTCTTCCAGTTTCTTCCCTGTATGCAAAGCTGAGCATCCTAGCCAAAGAATGGGAGGCCCCAGATCCAACTGAGACAAGGGAGAAGGGAACCTTTGAAAGAAGATACCCACTTCCATCAACAGAGCCATGAGACAGGTCTGGCTCAAACTATGGAATGCAGATCAAGAGTCCAAATCTAGGTTAATGAAACTACAGTTCTCAGGAGACAAGGTGCTTGGGCCCGGCATAGAAGAGTTCATGGTAAAGAAAGGGGAGGACAAGAATCAAGTAGGGCCATCTACTCTACCCTCTTTTCAGAACAACAAGTTTTGTCACTACTCCGGCAGAGCCGAGAGGGGTCAAGGGTACCAGGGTCAAGACAGACGCGGGTTTGGTTTCAAACCAAACTTTTTCAACAACAAACAGAACTTTCAGGGCAACAGGGGCAGAGGCTCTCACTACAGTAGCAAACAGGGGTATTAGATAAACAAATCAAACAGGGGATTCCACCAATGAGAATCTGCCGTTCCAGGGCCAGACGAATGCAGTGGGTGGAAGACTACAGCAGTTTGCCATGACCTGGACCAAATCAATCAAAGACAAATGGGTCAAGGAGATCATCTCAGAGGGCTATGCCACAGAATTCAACTCAGTCCCAAGGCAGGACAGATATACAGAATCACACGACTCAAGGGACAAGGCGACCTCGCAACAAGTACGAGCCATTCTAAACCAATTACCACACAGCAGAGCCATAAAGCACGTCCCAAATCAGGAGAGATACTCCGGCATCTACTCCGTGTTCTTTCTCGTCCCAAAAAAGACCGGAGACCTCAGACTGATTCTGGACCTAAAGTTTGTCAACAGATCTGTAGGGTACCAGAAGTTCAAGATGGAAACCCTAAGATCCAACATTGCGGCTATACGCAGGGGCGATGTCCTAACTTCAATCGACCTGAAGGATGCATACCTTCATATACCTATCAGACCATTCCACCAGGGGTTCATTCGATTCAGCACACTGGGTCACCACTTCCAATACCAGTGCCTACCGTTCGGGTTGGCATCAGCCCCAAGACTGTTCACCAAGGTCATGGCACCCCTAGCGGCAAAACTACGCATGGAAGGCATTCACATGATCCCATACCTAGACAACTGGTTGATACGAGCAAGAACAGTGGACCAGGCAAGAACAGCAATCCACAGAGCCCAGCAACTACTGACCGAACACAGGTGGCTTATCAACAAAGCAAAGAGCCACCTAACACAGACCACACTGTTAGACCACTTGGGGGCAACGTTCAACACAGTAACAGGCACAGTAAGGCAATCACAGACATGCATCAATGCATTGACAGCGCACTGCAGAACAATTATGCAGAAGAACTCGACAACACTATGGCACCTTATGCAACTACTGGATCTCATGGCAGCTTGCACAGACCTACACGACTGGGCCAGGTTACACATGAGGCACCTACAACGCCTACTCCTGGACAACTGGAACTACAGTCAGCAGAATTACAACCAGAAAGTGACAATTCCAACATCGGTAAAGAAATCAATAAGATGGTGGACAGACCCACACACTTTCACACAGGGGGCACAAGTGGAAAGAGAGATATAACAAGAACCCTCGAAACAGACGCAAGCCTGCTAGGCTGGGGTGCTGTACTGGATAGGCAGTTGATTCAGGGAAACTGGACAAACTGGGAGTCAAAACTCCCAACCAATGTATCAGAGACAAGAGCCATCCAGCTAGCCCTCATACATTTCAAGGCTCAAATCGAAAGGCACCATGTAAGGGTGCGCACCGACAGCCAAGTAACAATGGCACACATCAACAAACAGGGAGGAACAAGAAGCAAAGCTATGGCACGAGAGGCAGAAATCCTACTGCAATGGGCAGAAAAATATCTACTCAGCCCCACAGCAGTCCACCTGGCAGGCAGCCCGAACACAAGGGCAGACTGACTGAGCAGGCAGACGCTACAAGGGGAATGGCAACTCCATCCCAGGATACTCAACGAAATCCAGAGGAAATGGGGGCCCTACGATATCGACCTCATGGCCTCAGCGGCCAACACTCAACTTTCAATCTACATGTCCAGATTCAGAGACAAGAGAGCAGTAGGAGTGGATGCCATATCTACCCCATGGAACTTCAAAAGGGCATATGTCTTCCCCCAATATCCATGCTACCAGCAGTACTACAGAGAATCTGGGACACAGGCAGCAATGTAGTGCTCATAGCCCCAGACTGGCCGAGGAGAACCTGGTTCACCCTCATCAGGAAAATGCTGACAGACAATCCAATGGTGCTACCATACCACCAGGACTTACTCAGACAAGGCCCGATCTGGCACAAAAAAACCCTACTATTGAAACTGATGGTTTGGCCGCTCAGAGGTCTAGATTGTTAGGGCTTGGGGTATCACGTAAGATGGTGGACACCTTGGTACAAGCTAGAAGGGACTCCACCAACAGAACTTCAACAGACAATGGTGGGCTTTTGCTTCTTGGTGCAAGAACCAGGATTTCAGAGCAACTCAATGTAGCATTGTAAATGTTTTGTAATTTCTTCAAAAGGGGCTGGAAAAAGGGTTATCAGCCGCATCTCTGCGGGTGCAAACAGTCACCATAGGGGCTATAAGGGGGGAAACCGATGGCCACTTACCCGGAGCCCACCCTTTGGTTCAATCATTCCTAAAGGCTGCTAATCTGATCACACACACCCCTAGGTCCATAACGGCTCCATGGCACCTCAACTTGGTGCTCGACACCCTCGCCACTGCACCATTCGAACCCATCGAATCCATGCCCCTATCCCTACTCACAATGAAGACCGTTTTCCTAGTAGCAATCACATCAGCCAAGAGAACTAGCGAGTTACAAGCTCTGTCGTGCAGGGAGCCATTTACCGTTTTTTCCCCCAGACAGAGTCGTACTCCGACCCATCCCACCCTTTATTCCGAAGGTGGCCAATGCATTCCACACTTCCCAGGAGATCACAGTCCCTACCTTAGACCAACAAATAGGGGACCCTGACAGCGACACCCTATACGGTCTAGACCCAGCCCGGGCAATCCAGACCTACCTGGCCAGAACAGAGTTTCCGTTGGACAGACAGGCTATTCGTACTACTCCAGGGCGATAAACAGGGACTAGCAGCATCCAGATCCACGACTGCTAGATGGCTGCGAGAGGCTAAGGCAAAGGCCTACAGTTCCGGGGGCAAGACCCCTCCAACAAATATCACAGCACACTCCATGACAGCAGTAGCCACATCTTGGGCAGAACGCAATTCTGCGTCTGTCAGAGAGATTTGCCAGGCAGCCACCTGGGCATCCCCGCACACCTTCTTCAAGTACTACCGGTTAGACACCGACCTAACGGGGAACTCAGAGTTTGGTCGCAAAGTGCTCCAGACAGCTTTGATTCAAGTTCCTCCTCCCACCCAGGATAAAGTCTAATACTGCTGTACAATCACACATGTGTTAAGAGTCGGAGTGTTGTAAGAAGGTGCGATAGATAATGGTAGTTTACTCACCTGGTAAAGGTGATTATAGGAGCACCTTCTTACAGCACTCCGTATCCCACCCATTGTGGAGGAATATATAGCTGTCAGAGATTAAGAAAAGCATCTAGAATTGCCACCTAAAAAATGTATGTCAAAAATTTCAATCACTAATTGTGTACGGTGACAGGATATAAATAACAGACATAGTAAAGAATGTCTCTTGATATAATATCAACTTGTGATGTGTATTCTTCTACCCACCGGTCACTCACGGGACCGGTGGAGGGTAGTGTTTTTTGGTTTTTAACATTATACTTTCAGGAGCGAAACAAGCTCTGGAAGATATCATACTGAGGATTCTGGGAACAACAAGGAAAGGAGAGGGATTGGATTTCGAATTTTGGGATTCCTTTGTGCATCAGCCTATGAGGAAAGCGCTTATTACCCATGTGTTGAGACTCGGAGTGCTGTAAGAAGGTGCTCCTATAATCACCTTTACCAGGTGAGTAAACTTCCATTCGTATGGATCTCAAGTGACGATGCTAAAAGGCAGACCAAAAAAACTCAACTCATCCAGCTTGTTTCTACTGCTACCAGAGTGAATGTCAAAACCAACAAGCGTCTGTCAATGCCGAATGTTCGCCACTGGTAAGGCATTGGTTTTGTACTGGTTTTTCAGACTCTGACACCAAATTTTCAACATAATGTTTTTAAGACCACTCCTTCTGAGCATGACAGGTGTCATTGATAAAACAATGGCTGAAATGTCACTGTGCACCACAAGTGTTAAAACACATTTTGGGTAGGATTTGAGATATGACAACTGTCAGATTCATGAGGTGGTGTAAAAAAATAGCTATGTTGAAAAGTTGGGGTCAAAATACTGATAATTACAACAGTTATGAGCGTGCGTTGAAAAACTGCAACATGGACTCATAACTTTTTTGTCTTTTCATATTTTTACCCCAAAATTTTCAACCTAGCCTTCTTACTACCTCACATAGCCTGCTTATGAGCCCACCTCATGAACAAAGGTGGAGAACATTTTCAAATCCTGCCCAAAAGGTGATTTTACGCCACAAGTGCGAAAAATGAAAATTACGTACCTACCGTAATTCTTGATCTTCTCTTGTATCTTCACCATTCATTACTTCCTGGGTGTAAGCCGGAGGCGCAGCACGTCACGGGAGCTTTTTAAAGTTTGCACTAACGGCACCGCCCTCAAGAGTGACGTCATGCATCATGCGCGAGGGGCGGCCGTTAGTAGCAACCGACTCCTCCTCCAACTCAGTTCTGTGAGCCGGAGAGGCAAAAAGTGAAAGCATAGAGATAGCGAGGCAAGAGAGCCAAGGGATAGCAAAGTAAGGAAGAATGAACTGAAAAAGGAATAAGCCGATGGAGGAAGGACAGAGGAGATAAGAGTATCCCTAACCTAGGGACCGCAGGGCCTCCTTACCTGGGCGACTCTAGGAGGAGAGAGAAGGAAGATAATAAGGAAGAAAGAAGAAGAAGAGAAGAGAAAGATGGGATGTTGAAGGGACCAGAATGCCTAACGAGCATAGTTAGCTGATAGCTTAAGGCTCGATTAACAGGGAAGCAAGAATCCCCGGTGATAGAGCTGAAGAGAAGGTTCACCGAACCCGCTAGACAGACTCAGGAGGGCATAGTCCTCATCTTCAACATGCCATGGTCCTTGATCCCCACTTCGGGCTCCTGGCCGAGGAAAGGCCTTTAACTGGAGGACACCCGAGGAGGGAAGGATAAATCCCAGGCAGCATGTGAGAGCTGCTCAAGGGTTTAGAAATGGAAAATCTAGGCCTTTCAGGCGGTTTATAGGTATAGAAATGGAACTCAGCCGGACTTGCCAAGGCAGGCCAGAGGCTTAGGCTGCTGAAGATTGGTCATGGTCAGCACTGCTTCTCTGTAAAACTGTCCAGGAGGACACTAGAAGGGAAAACAATCATCAAAATATTACAAGAAGGATTTTCTTCTCTTGTTTTCCCATTTTTTACAGAGCATACGCCTGGCTTAGGAGCATGACCTTAAATTAGAGATTGCCTTATAGCAGTCGGAGAGAGTTCCCTCAGTTTTTTTTTTTTTTTTTTTTAAAGAAAAAATAGTCATACCCGTTCCTCTGCTCTGCAAGGCAAGAATAAAAAGGTGGGGTTTGAGATTCTAGGGCTTAACAGCTGGTAGCAGGGAATTGCAGGATCAAAACTATATAGCCAGAGTCAGGCTAAAAACCCCAGAAGTATCTGCCAGAAGGTATGGCAAGAGATAGTTGTGCAGCCTGATCACCATATCGCGATTCCAGGAAAAAGGCCCAAGAATCTTAGAATAAATAATTTTTCTGGAGAAATAAGGATCCCCTTTAAGGATATAGATATAAAAAAAAATTTTTTTGGGGGGGGGGAACTGGAGTAATTTTTCCTCCTTCTTTTTTTTTTTTTGTTATATTTTTTTTGGCAGAGAGAGGAAGGAGACGGGAGGTGGAGAAGCCACAGGAGGAGGCCACTGAGGGGATGGTGGGCGGGAGGTAATGAATGGTGAAGATACAAGAGAAGATCAAGAATTACAGTAGGTACGTAATTTCATGTCTTCCCTTGTCAATCTTCACCATTCATTACTTCCTGGGTGAGTACCAAGCTCCTCTTCCCCTGAGGGAACAAGACCCCCAGCCTCCTGTTGGTGAGAAACAGAAGGAGAAGACCCTGGCTTATTCAGAAAGCCTAAGTGGGAGAAGAGCTAGGAGGTGCCTCCCGAGGACGAGGAGACGGAGGGAGCCCCTGCAAAAGTCTCCTAGCTCTAGAGGAGAAAAGACGGTTCCCCCGGAAGGCGGAGCGAATCACCCTACGCCGGGCCAGGGGTGACAACCTAGAGAGACGGAGCCATGCCGTCCGCCTGATGCAGATCGCTGTCCCCGCAAGCCTGGAAGCCACCTCATTGGCGTCGTAAGATGCCCTTGCTTGGTGTCTTGCCAGCTCCAGGCCTACCGCGGAGAGGGCAACGGCTTGTCTGGTTTGCTCCGTGTCAGGCATTGATGCCAACAGCTGGGACATCATCGACCACAAATGCCGGTTGTAGGCAGCGTGGTGAGCCTGATGAGATGCAATACAGGCAACCGCACGAGAAGAAGAGAACACTCTTCGCCCTCAACGGTCGAACTGGAGAGAGTCCGGATCCGGTGGGCGGTCGTGCGCCAGGCAGCGGCGCCCGGAAGGAGTGTCCAGGTAGACCAAACCAGAGGGCGGGGTTGGAAGGGTACTAGAGACTTGAGGGTGCACAATACCTACGCCTGACAGTCAGCCGGGCTGAGAAGAAGCGGCTGGGGACTGCAGGACCGGATAGACGCCTCCTGGAAGGGGATAGGCCAGGAAGGTACCACCAAATGCTGGGCACTGAATTCACCAAGGAATTCTCGCGTCTCCCGTTCGGTATTGTCTCTCCGAACATAGGAAATCCGAAGATCCCTCACCATCCTCGAAAGGAAACGCTGATATTCCGTGAAATCAGCATCGGAGGAAAGATGAGCAGGGGGTTCCTCTCCTTCAGAGGAGGGAGACGAGGATGATGGGGGAGCTGGAATGTCCAGAGGACTCTGGCGCGTGGGGAGAGTCGAAAGACCCGCTCATGCATGTATCTAACATATGAGGTGAAGGTCACCAGAGAACTCTGAACTGCTCCCAGGATAACGGACCCAGGGGACCGACATGGCCTGGGAGCGGGGTGGTGGAAGGCAGAGATAGGAGAGGGGCACCTCCGAGGAGGCAACAGCTCTCTGCCAGGGCTCTGGAATCCGGGAACGGAGCCCCAGCTGGAGGGATCCCGGACAACAGACCAGGCCGTGAGAACGGAACTCTGGGGAAGCGGAGCCTGGAAGAGCCAGGGGAGAACCTCCCTGTGACGACGCCTCGACTGCATGGATCCAGTAGGGCAGTCCACAAGAACTCACGAGGGCACCCTAGAGCCTCGGAGGAGGGGCGGGCTCAGACTCGGCTCCTGGCCACCCCCGAGGTGGCCAAGGAAGCCCGAGAGCCAGACCTCTGCCCTCAACCCCGACTCAGAGGGCCTCCCGACGGCAGCGGCCCCCGTCCCCAGAGGGGGCAACAGCACTCGGGTAGCTGTCACGCCTCCAGAGAGGGGAGCCTCCTCCGCCCCCCATGCCTGCCCCCTGGGACCTGGCCACCCCAGCCGGGAGCCTCAGGAGACGACACGGAAGGGGACAGAGGAGGGCCCGCTGCCGCGCCCTGGTACCTCTAGCCACAGGGGACCCAGACCCAAGAGTGGGGTGCCAGGATGGGTCCATCGCCTGAGTCATCGCCCTCCGAGGAAGACGAGACCAGCTGGACCTCAATGCTGGCCACCCCAGGGTCCCAGAGGCCACGGCGCCGAACGGCCCCGTACCAACGGCGTGCCGCTGCCCCCCAACGCTGGCAGCAGCCAGGCCCGACTCCCAACCCCCTACGGTGCCGGTAGGACAAACGGCACCGCTCCCGGTGCTGGAAACTGACCCGGCGCCGCGAGGAGGCAAGATTAGGCCCACGGCGCCGCCAGCGGCGCCGGAAGGCGAGGCGGCGCCGCCATGAGCATCGGGCGCCGAGGACGCGCGGCACCGCCAACGGCGCCGCTTTGATCACCGGGCGCCACGAACGGGCGCTGGACTCCACCCGAGCTAGGGCCTACAAGACGCAGGGCCTCGCCATCGGGGAGCCTGCACTCAAGAGGTGACTGCCGAGGCGGTGTCGGGCGCCGCGCCCCGGAAGGGACTACGACGCCCCCGACACCGCGGAAGGGCCTCGGCAAGAAAAGACGAGAGACCTCCTCCTCGGATCAGAGCAGGGCCCGGAGGGGACCCGGGAATGGCCAAGAGACCTTACCTGGGAATCCCGAGACGACGCCGTCCTCAGGTCGGGCGGGTTTTGCCGAGCTTGAACGCTGCTGACTTCGAGGACACGGGCGTCCATTGAGAAACAGGCGCCGCATCTAATCCATGTCATGGCTGTCCCAGGCAACGGAAGACAAACGCCATGCCGGTCCGAGACGGAGAAATGCCGCCGCAGGAGCACCGACGCATAGGGCTCGCCCGCTTTCAGAAACGCCGCCTCCAGAACCGACATAACGCAAACAAACAAGGTCAAAATACAGTAAGAAAACACCCGCGCCTGCATAAAAGAAAAGGAACAGTCTTACCAAGTATGGCGCTGAGTGTGAGAAATCGGAGTCGGTCTACTACGCACTTGAAATGACGCTCCGCGCGAACAGGTGCTGCCTCGACGACGGGAGAAACAGAACTGAGTTGGAGGAGGAGTTTGTCACATCGGCCGCCTCGCCGCATGACGATGACGTCACTCTCGAGGGCGGTGCCGCTAGTAAACTTTAAAAAAAAAAAAAAAGTTCCTGTGATTTAGTAAGGCCATTCGCTTACACCCAGGAAGTAATGAATGGTGAAGATTGACAAGGGAAGATCACATTTTGCCCAGGATCTGAAAAATGACAGCTGTCACATTCATGAGATGCTGTGAAGAAATGTCTATGTTGAAAATTTGGGTTCAAAATATTGAAAATTACAAAGTTATGAGCCTGCGTTCAAAAATTTCAATGCAGGTTCATAACTCTGTTTGTTCATATTTGTGACCTAAATTTTCAACGTAGCCTTCTTATGACCCCACCTCATGAACAAGTGCCGAGAAAATTTTCAGCTCCTACCCAAAAGGTGATTTTGCACGGCGACAGCAAAACTACCATTCAGGATTCGAACCCAAATTTTGGCCAGGATTTGAAAAATTGCAGCTATCACATTCATGAGGGGCTGTGAAAAAATGGCTATGTTGAAAATTTGGGGTCAAAATATTGAAAATTATCAAAGTTACGAGCCTCTGTTCACAAATTTCAATGTAGACTCTTTACTTCGTTTTTTTAATATTTTTGTGCCAAATTTTCAACATCGCCTACTTATGACCCCACCTCACGAACAAGGGTGAAGAAAATTTCAGCTGCTGCCCAAAAGCTGATTTCACGCACTGACTTCGAAAGCACCTTTGGGACAGATTTGCCTAATGTCAGTTGCACTGTTCGTGAGGTGGAGTTCCAAAAGTATATGTATGTTGAAAATTTGGGGCAAAAATATAAAAAAAAAATGGTCGAAGGTGCATTGAGCCTCTCAACTGAACTGTATAACTGATTTCCTCAGTTCGCAGTCCAGCTTTGAAGAGGAAGACGTCTACGGGTACAGAGATTACGGGTCGGATCCCCAGTAAGTAAGGGCTTTGGGGGTGCTGCGGAGGGTTGGATGGGGATGGATTAAAGGTTCAACAGACATTGATGGACATTTTACTTAAATTAAAAAAAAAAAAGGCAAGAGAAGGTTTCTTTATTTCAGGTTTTTCGACACGGGGGTTGAGCACCCCAGGTGTCAGTGTTATGTTTGGGGTGGTGGGTACTGAGGAGAGTTGGTAGGGTGACGGCACAGGGCGCCAGCAACAGACATCAATGGGCCATTTTCTTTTTTTCAGGTGTAGGCCCCCCCCCATTCGGGCAGCAGAGAACCCCACCTCGAACCCCGGAGGCTTTATTTGGATGATCCCTAGCTCTGCTGCCTGCCCAGGCGCTTGGGATATGTGTTAATACGGCCACTGGTCAAAACGCAAAATGCAGTCACAGCTCCTTTAACTTGTACCTGCCTGGCCGCTGCGCATGCACACTGGGGCACAGCCGCCATGTTTGTTTGCATCTCGGTGGTCCAGCTTCTCAGAGCCCACTGGACTGCCAAACACCCCCCCCCCCAAAAATGCCAGAAGGCATGAAATAGTAGTCGAAACTTGGCCCCTCTCAAACATGGGTCAAGGTCACCAGATTGTAGCGGCTGTAGCTGCAGAGCACCAGCGGAGCAGGCTGGCCTGAATCCCACCAGGAACCACTGCTATGGGACACCGCGGGAGAGAGGGGGGCCGTAGCCCTCGTCAGGCAAGTCCAATTTGGGGGACTTACACAGGATGGTTTTGTTTTTACCTGTTATTAAAATGAACACAGCAGGATGGGGGGTTGGGGGACATTTACTGAGGGAGAAGAGAGAGTGATTAAGAGGAGGGCACAGCTGAAAGCCACTCAGCTGTTTGCTGACCGGCTTCATGCAGATCAAAGGACAAAAGCTCTCTCTGACTGTAGCGGCTTTGGTCCTCTGAAATACACAAAGCTTCACCCCACCAAGCAGAGAGTGATGTCAGGACCATAGCGCATGGTCACTGGTATAAACTGCCGAGCCTCTGTTTTTGTGAACTGCAATGGGCTCGACAGTGACACACCCCTCAAAAGTGCTCTCACAGCAAGATGTTCCCTTCGCATGCGCGCACAATGAACATAAAAAGGAGACATCATGTATTGCTCAGTTACTCACACATAGACCTGAGAGGATTTCTAGTACCAAGGTCTCTGCAGACATCATGAGTTATCATAATATGGTCTGCTGTAGGTGGAAATGTAGTAATGAAAGGTTCCTCCTCCCTTGATACATCAAGATTAATGTGTCTTCACGAGAATGATCCCTCCCTTCTTGCCGATGAAATTAAAAAGATTTTATCTCATACCAGGTGTAGAAGACACCTAGAGTTACTTTCAAAGTGAGATCATGTTAGGTTCTAACAGGCTTATCCCTAACAAAACTGTCAGGGTCAGGGGACAGCATAAAAATTGGATAACTTCTGACCTCCACAAATTCATGAAGATGCATCACAAGGCTTGGGAGAGGTACAAGAAAACAAGTCTTGACAGTGACTGCACTGCATACCACCAACTAAGAAACAGCTGTGTCACTCAAGTAAGAAAAGCCAAAACAGATTACTCTGCAAACTACTGGTAATTCCAGTTCACTCTAGAATATCTGGAAAGGTGTCAGATCCCTCTTTGGCAAGGAACAGCATAACTTAACCCAGCTTTACCACAATGGCAGATTAATCACACATGACCAAGAAACAGCCAATGCACTGAATCTCCACTTCACCTATTTACACATCTCCTTTCCTGCTCACCGAGATTCATTCATGACTGACTGCATCCAGTCCATGTTCAACTCAGGGATACCATGGGCCCAGAAAAAATGCATCAGGACATCATAAAAATGCTGGAGTGCTGTGGTCAGCTCACCAGAACCATCTCTAATTACAGGCTACAGTCACAGGCAAGGGAAGTCCTCCATGACCAAAAAACAGAATCAATGATAGATCAAAGGGCATTTAGCATTGCAGCACCCAAAAGCTGGAATGCATGAAAATACCATGGGAAGTATATGGGCAGCTCTGTCCAAGTCAGCCATGTGTAAACATTCAGACAAATTATGCCACTGCTACAAGGCACAATTGTAACATGGGGAAGAGAAAGGGTTGCCCAAGATTGGTCAACTTGCATCAGCTGACCATACATTAATCCTCAATTAATGTGAGGTTGTGTCCACCGACATTGTCTTCCTCCTCTCATGAGAGCCTCTTACAGATGCAGTAGTACCATTCTTGTTTGACAGCCATCTGTTGACTGGCCGTGAATTGCAGGCTAAGACTGTTAGCATATACTGCATCTTTAGTAAATGGCTGTCCCTCAACTGTTACGCCCTATTATAACTTAACACCACATATCTTCTATCCTAAACACATCCTAACGTTTTCTTTTAGCAAGCCTAGTGCACACCCCTTAAATGTTGTGTAACTGTAAAGTGCAACTGTGCAGTTCTGTAAATCATGTATAAATTATACTTTCAGATCAATGGAATCCTAACTACTGTGCTTGTGTAAGCCAACTGCACATATGTAAGTTATTTATGTAGAACCTGCTGTTGCCACTGCTGTTTTAAATGCCAGCCAAGGATCCTCTTGAAAACTAGGTGTTGCAACAAAATGAGGCTATCTAGCTACTAAGAATTTCGAATAAAAATAAATGAAAAAGAACACCCTACGTTAACACACAAAATGAATGACTGTTATGGTCAACCAATAGGCTTTACTCTTCCAAGTATACCATACTACCACTTCCAGCTGGCACCACTTGCCAGGGGCACAACTCAGGCACAATTTCTAAATTTGAGGGTGCTCCCTGTCACTAGGCAGCCCCAACCTGCTTCATAGTTGCACAATAGTGTAAAAAAATTGGGGCTAGCAATGTAGCCTACAGATTAGAGTAATAAGCTGTCACTGAGTTTGGTACACCCAGCAGACTTGGGTCTGACGTCCACTGTGACAGGGAGATACTGCCACTCTTGAGGACCGACCTTTTCTTAAATCTGTTGCAACAGTTTTTCTATTTCTTAGCCTAATCTATCCTTTACAATTTATAGTCCATAAGGTTGGCCACCTATGGGTGCCCCCTTCCCTTTCTTGATTATGCTATAGTGTCCTCTTTAATTTTCCTTTTCTCGCTCAGGTCCTCATGTAACCCCCTTGTTCCCAGGGGTTACTAGAATCCCACTTAGAATCGTTGGCAGGCAGGATAAGGCAGCTTGTGAGATGCCAGTTAAGTGGGTTTCACACTATCACACTCTGTTTTCAGTCCCTGCTGAGCTGAAGTGATGATGTCACCTTAGAATTCTCGCAGCAGCAGAAGCCACAATGGAATGCTAGCTGCAGGGGTTAGCAGTAGAATGCTGGGAGACAGTCAGCAGTCTGAGAGGAGTCTGTGTGGAGAGGCTGAAGAGTGAGGAGTGCTGCAGAGTACAGCTCCTCAGACTTAGCTCTGAAAGAGAGCTACCCCAAGAGAAGGGGTAGTGTGTTCTCACCCTACAGAAGAACACAGAAGACCAGTAAAGGAAGTAGTAGAGACCATTCCTAGAAGGTTTTCCACTGACCCATCCCCAGAGGGATGGGGAGGATTCCAGGATTCAGGGGCAATCCCCATGTCCAGCCTGGAGAGTGGTGAAGCTGCTTAGATTTGTTCGTTCTCTGAGTGCCTGAGACTATTTGTGGAAAAAGCCCTGGGGCACCTGCATTCCTGTGGTGAGTTTTTCTCTGACAAAGGGACTCTGTCACCAAAACTGTGTTTCTAGTAACAGTGTCTGCCTACTGTGGGGTCCAAGGGAGACTTGCCAAGTACAGAACTTTTAGACTATGTCTGATTTAAAAGCATCTGCTAAAGTGGGGGTCTAGAGTAAAGACACAGCGACAGAACTTTTAATTTCATGACACCTCCTAGGTGTGAGAAGTAGAATGTTAAATGTGCAAGACATTTCTAGAGGAGATCTACAAGAGTGTTTCAGAGAAAAGTGCTGTAACCAGATGAATGGCAGAGTATAAATCTGGAAGCAAAGGGTGGGAGACCCCCCCATCTGGATGGAGTAACCATGTTTACCTTTCCGGGTTCAGTTTGGGCACCTTTATTTTCTCTCAGTGCATTTGGCCAGTGCCTGAGGAAAATACCCAGACATGGGATTTTGGATTTTCTGAGAGCCAAAGAGTGCTCAGAGGTGGTAGAGAGCCACCAAGAATTCCTCATGATATATGAAAAAGTGTCCTTGTACTGGCCGGGGTGCCAAGTCAAGGGAAAGAATGGAAGTGTACAAGTTTGGGCCGTGTGTGCCCAGATCCATTCAGAACCTGAGGGTTCGCTGTGTGTGTGCTCTGTACCTCAGTAATCTGCATTACCAGTGAGAATTGTCCTGTGGGGGTCCATCTTTGCTTTGTTTATTCTCTGTGTATGTGAATAAAAGCCACACTCTAGAATCCCAACCTGGTTTTGACAGTACAGTTATTGCTTCCAGTGTCTGGATTTACTTGGGTGCTCCTGTCCAGAAGTTCAAACCTAGCATAATGCTGAGCAAATGTTTTCTCCCAGGGACCCATGTTGATGGGCATGCTAAATGGTCCCCAGGTGTGAGCCAGGTGGTTGCCACACTTGGTTTGCCTGTCTGAGGAGGGCAGGCTACGAAGTAGAAGTATGGGGTCAGTAGAACTGTTTCGTAGTGACAACCCCCACCCCTCTCGGTGGTGCCTTGGTTTGAGAGGAGCAGCCCTGCTAGTTGAACAAGGGGGGCCAGTGGGTGGAGGTTACACTCGTACAGGGGAGGTTATTGTGGTGACCTCCGAGCTGGTGTAAAACAACAGGCTGCGCTCCTCATTGTTGCATTTAGTATGCAATAGCATTATGTCATAAAATACCTTGATGTATCTGCCTTATGTGTATGAAACCTGTAAATGTTGAAAATACCATGGCACTAGGTGTTTTTGATAAAGGTAAACTGTTACTAGGGGACTATATTATAAAAATGAAATTACCGGGGTAGAGAAATCAGAAAAAAACCCGTTATTTAAATGCATGTAAATTACAGATTGTTTGAGAGGCCCTTTGGCACCATTCATTCCTGCTTTAAACTGAACAAGCCTAAAATTTCATGGTGATTTGCATATAGATCCCATTGCATTATGGGGGTATGTGTGATGTTGTGTTTCTTTGAAACTTGGCTTTATTGCCAATGCCCTTTGGGGGTAACCCTTGGTTCAGTGCTTCTGCAATGATGTTCTCTGTCTTTAGCTCATTTTTGGGTTTTCCTTTTTCAGCTCCCCATCACTCAAACACACAAAATCAACACAGGGAATTAAATAATTTTCACTAAAACGATAGATCAGTGGGTCAGTGGTGTTGACTAAGTGCAGAAGAACATGCATAGTCTGTGCTGCAAACTGGTGTATTGAAGAAGGGATATGCCACTGCTTAAGGTTATCCTGCGTTTTAAATAAACGTCACACACAGATTGTGTGTTGAACCTGAAATTCTGTGCCTGGTCCATCAGTTATCCCACAACCCCTCAACAGACTTGGTGTCAGAAGTTGGATAACTTGCTGGAAACGTCTGGACTGGGCTAGGGGGACGTTTTCTGGCAGATATTGCCCAGATATCTCAGTTGGACCGATGCACCAGGAGTCGCCAGAGGAGAATCCAGAGAAGAAAGTCCGTGGAGTTCAGACCAGAACCATGACCGACAAACTGGGAGAGAAGCTGCTGCCTGGACTGGATCTGGGAGCTCGGAGGAAGGCCAAGCCTTAAGACAAGGAAGAGATGCAACAGGACAAGGAACAACTGAGGTAAATGCCTCCTCTTGAAGACGCTCCACTTGAGGACGAAGGGGAGTTGTTGAAATGGCTCTGCATAAAACAAGTGCAGATGGAAAGAGATAACAGACCTTGAGTGGAGAAAGCAAGATGCCAAATGGGCGGATACCATAAGAGTCTTGCATGCCAACAATGCAGGGCAAACAGAAAGAGCCAGTAGCCCAAAAGACATTAACTTTCGGAGAGTGATGATATTAAAGCCTACCTCACAACGTTTGAGTGTATCGCTCGAACATGGGCATGACCATGGGAACAGTGGGTTGTTCAACTGGCACCGCATCCGACAGGCAGTGCCCAGTTGTTTTATAGTCATATGGACTCCCAAGAGGCAAAGAACTATGACTGTGTGAAGCAGGAGATTCTCAGGCGCTATGACATAAACACTGAAACCTACTGCCAGAGGTTTAGGCTTCTTAAAATGCAGTCACTGCCCCTCCCCCCCGGGACAGACTTATGCCCGTCTCAAGGAACTGTGCTACATACAAATGGTTGCAGCCAGATAACAAGAGCAAGGATCAACTTCTGGAGGTGGTAATTATTAAACAGTTTATTAAAGTTTTACCCCAGGATGTACAACTTTGGGTTCGGGGCATAAGCTCGATTCCGCTGACAAAATCATCACGTTGGTGAAAGACTTCCTGACAGCCTGACCGTCCAGACCCAGAGGGTTCCAAAGGAACATCACCAGCTGCAACCACCAGCAATCCGGTAAGGAACCCTTTTACTTATAAACTGTCAAATCCAGCCCCAGTGAAACAAGACTGGAGAGCATGGGGGCCGAATTCCTGTAGCAGAGATTGCATGTCATGGGTGCCCAAAGAAGGAACATTATGTAAGAAACTATCCTAATATAAAGAGACAGCTCACGTAGCCTTAGCGAACTGGGGTCACTTTATGGCTACTGCGCAGACTGGATCACAGCAGATGATGGGACTGACTGATTCAGGGAGCTGCCAGACTCCTGTGCAAGCAGATCTGGTGACTGGAAATAATAAAGGGCCGGATACAGCAGTCATCTGTGTGCACAGTGATACCCATTGCTAACCTACAGCCACCATACAAATGACTGTTCAAGAAAAAAGACACGAGGTAAAAGTGGGGTTGGTATTTCACCTACCTGTGCCAGTTATCATCGGACATGACCACCCAGACTTTGCTTCATTTATACATTGTCATACCGCCCAGGACTCTGCTGTAGTTACCATAACCACCAGAGCTCAAGTTAAGCAGAGACATTTACCATCTGTGTTCCCATTTGATGATAATGTTTTTGAGGATCCTGGCAAGGACCGTAAAACTAAGATGGAGTACAGGAAGCTAAAGAAGGACTGAATTGATACTCATGCTGGTGTACAACCAGACTTGGAACACACATTTAAGTGAGATATGCAACATGAGCAAAAAGCAGACCCTTCACCCTTCTTTTCCACAGATGGGGAAGGGAGTGGAGAAAGGTGCCCCTCTGTTTGTTGTACAACAAGGAATACTGTACAGAGAATACACTAACCCCAGAACTGGAGAGGTAGTAGACCAACTAATGGTTCCAGAAAAATTCCACTCCCAAATCATGTATTTGGCGCATGACATCTCTTTAGCAGGCCATGCAGGCAGCAACAACACCCTGAACAGGATATTACCCAGGTTTTATTGGCCCTCTATCCACGAGAACATAGCTGAGTATTGTAAAGCATATGCTGAGTGTCAGAAGCTAGCTCAGGCAGGAAAAAGGGATAGAGTACCACTACAACCCATCGCCATTGTGACTAACCCCTTTGACAGGATAGCCATGGATGTAGTAGACCCTCTGGAAAAGCGCACCAAGGATAACAGATTTGTACTGGTCATATGTGATTATGCTACCTGCTACCCAGAAGCTATCCCCATAAAAACTGTCACTGCCCTGAGGAAAGCAGAGGAGCTAGCAAAGGTATGTAGTAGAAGGCGAATCCTCCAGTAAATACTTACTGATCAGGGGAGTAATTTTAATGCACACCTGATAAAAGAATTGTACTGTCTGCTGGGCATGGTAGCACTGCATACTTCCCTATACCACCCGCAGACTGACGGCCTCATAGAGAATTTTAATCAAAGAGAATGTTGAGAAAGTGTGTAAAAGAAGAGGGTAGAGATTGGGATAGGTACCTCCCCCATTTACTTTTTCGCTTACAGAGAAATCCCTTAAGTATCCACTGGTTTCTTTCCTTTTTCATTATTGTATGGGAGGAAGCCAAGGGGGCCACTGGATGTGGTTTCAAGAACACTGGGAAGAAGGGGAGGAGGTGGGACATCTTAATGTCATACAGTACATGACTCCGTTATGCAAACGCTGGGTGAGGTATATCAACTTGGCACACCAGAGCTCAGTACAGAAGCAAGACTTGCAGAAAGAAAGATACGGCCACGGTTTGAAGACTAAAATACTTCAGTCAGGGGATAAAGTGTTGTTACTTCTTCCCTCAACAGAGAATCAACTACTCATGAAATGGCAGGGCCCCTTCACCATTTTGAGGCAAACAGGAGCAGTGAATTATGAGCTTAGCATGCCAGGAAAGACCCCCAGAAACTGTACCATGTGAACATCCTTAGGAAATGGCGTAAGAAGCCTAACCACTCCCTCTACATCCATCCTGAAGTTAGGGAGTTAGAGCTGGAGGTTGCCTATAAAAGGCTAGAGCAGTCAGGACAGTTAGGGGAGATCCAGATAAATCCTAAATTGGAGCCTCAGCAACAGAAAGATTTGCAGGGGGTATTACAAGAATTTGAGCCCAGATTCACAAACATCCCGGAAAGGGCCAAAGGAACTGTGCACACGCAAGAGAAGCCCATAATACCAAAAACCCTATAGACTGCCCACGAAGGTGAGGGCTGAGGTGTTTCAGGAAGTCAAAGAAATGAAGCAGTTAGGCCTAACTGTGCCCTCAAAGAGTGCATGGTCTTCACCCATGGTCATAGTGGACAAGAAAGAGGGTGGGATACGTCTATGCCTAGATTTTGAAAGCTTAACAACACGTCACTATTCGATGGCTATCCAATGCCCCGAATAGATGACACCACCGACCAGCTAGGCAATGCATAGTATATCTCTACCCTTGACCTTACTAAGGGATATTGACAAATCCCCTTGTCACCTGATTCACAAGATAAAACCGCATTTAGCACCCCAATCGGTTTATATCAGTTTGTCGCAATGCCATTCGAACTACATGAGACCCCAGCCACTTTTCAGCATTTTATGGACCATGTATTAAGACCACACACTGAGTATGGTGCGGCTTATTTGGACAATGTGGTCATATTCAGCCCTGTCTGGGAATCCCAAGTTAGACACTAGTGCCAGGTAGTGCTGGCTAAGCATGCCCTAGCAAAGACTGAGACAAGATACCTAGGGTTCATTTTAGACAACGGACAAGTGAAGCCCGAGGTAGAGAAGGTTACAGCAGTAGCAAACAGCCCAATACCTACCACAAAAAAGCATGTGAGATCATTCGTAGGCCTGGCTGGTTATTACCAGATATTTATTCCCAATTTCTCAGCCACTGCCAGTCCTTTGATTGATCTCACTAAAGAGAGGTGCCAGAACAAGGTTCAGTGGATCTCTATTTGTGATGAGGCTTTTAGGTATATCACGGCCATTCTATGTACAGCTCCCGTACTGAAAAGCCCTGACTTCAACCAAGTGTTTAAGGTTCAAACTGATGCATCAGTGACTGGTATTGGGGCAGTCTTATCTCAGAAAATAGATGGGGAAGACGATCCAATTACTGTATGTATATCAGCAAGAAGCTACATGAAAGGGAGAGAAGATATGGCTACCACAGAGAAAGAATGCTTAGCTCTGAAGTGGGCTATTAAGTCTCTGAAATATTACTTGTGGGGGGCTGAATTTAAGGTTGTAACTGATCATAACCCAATGTGCTGGTTGTACCAAATGAGAGAACAAAATCCCTGTATAATGCAGTGGTACTTAGCTCTTCAGCCCTATCAATTTACTGTGTCTCACAGAGCAGGGACAAAACATATAATTGCTGATTTCATGTCTAGATATGAAGTAGGAATTGATATCAATGAAATATGATGGGCTTTCCTTAAAAGGAGAGAGAGTGCATGGAAAGTACCATTAGTCTCTGTTAAGAAATGTTTTAACACCTCAGGATAAAGAATGATGATATCCACTATGTTTATGATGAAATGTTTATCATTAATAGGGACCCTGAGACGGAGCTTCTGAAGATGGATGGGTGGAAGCTCCATCCCTTCTTGGGACAGGAAGGTGGTAAGCAGTCTGAAATAACTGCGTCCCTCTTAAGATGGGGGATATGTGACAGGGAGATTGTGCCACTCTTGAGGACCAACCTTTTCTTAATCTGTTGCAACAGTTCCATTTCTTAGCCAAATGTATCCTTTACAATTTCTAGTCCATAAGGTTGGCCACCTATGAGCGCCCCCTTCCCTTTCTTGACTACGCTATAGTGTCCTCTTTAATTTTCCTTTTCCCTCTCAGGTCCTCATACAGGAAGGTTATTGTGGTGACCTCCCGAGCTGGTGTAAAACAACAGGCTGTGTTCCTCGTTGTTAGATTTAGTATGCAATAGCACTATGTCATAAAATACCTTGATGTATATGCATTATGTGTATGAAACCTGTAAATGTTGAAAATACCACGGCACTAGGTGTTTTTGATAAAGGTTAAAAGTTACTAGGGGACTATATCATAAAAATTAAGTTACCGGGTTAGAGATATCAGAAAAGCCCTGTTGTGTTATTGAAATACATGTAAATTACAGATTGTTTGAGAGGGCCTTTGGCACCGTGCATTCCTGCTTTAAGCTGAACAAGCCTAAAATTTCATGGTGATTTGCATATAGATCCCATTACATTATGGGGGTATGTGTGATGTTGTGTTTCTTTGAAACTTGGCTTTATTGCCAATGCCCTTTGGGGTAACCCTGGCTTCAGTGCTTCTGCACTGAGGTTCTTTGTCTTTAGTTTGTTTTTGAGTTTTTCTTTTTCAGCTCCCCATCACCCAAACACACAAGACCAACATATGGAATAATTTTCACTAAAGCGATAGGTCGGTGGGTCAGTAGGTGTTGACTAAGTGCAGAAGGGCATGCATAGTCTGTTGCTGCAAACTGATGTACTGACGAAGGGATATGCCATTGCTTAAAGTTATCTCGTGTTTTAAATAAACATCACACAGAGACTGTGTGTTGAACCTGAAGTTCTGTGTCTGGTCCATCTGCTATCCCACAGCCCCTCCACACCCATAACCTCCACTTGTATACTGTGTGACTCTGAGCAAGTCACTTAACCTCCCCAGTGCTCCTGGGTTGCCCCTGAAAACAGGTACTTGCGCCTAGTGGGCCTTCCAAGGTTACCAAAGAATAAAAAAATAAAAATTGTAGACAGACGCTTCTGAGAGAGCTCTACTTATGCTGTCTTACGCCTGTAGTGGAACAGCAAAAGGAGAATCAGTGATCTCGGAATGCTCACGTGCCCAATGTTCTATGCTGACTGAAAGCTCTGGGCTGTGCCACTACCCCAGTAGGGGTGTTCTTTACCCATATATACTAACTTCCCACTGACAACGCAGAACAATACAGAAAGCAGTATTTCACAGTAAGTACATCCAAAATGACAAACCATCCTGTTGCTATCATAGTGTCTGGGATAAAGCATACAGGGTGAGTTCCAGGCCAGGTGGTTGCCAGGCCTTTCAAGGATGTGCCATGTGGCCCCAGTCCTGCACAAACTGCTCTGGCTTCCAGTGAAGTGACGATTCACCCTTAAGGTTGGTTTGCCAACCTACAAGGCCCTACACAGGTTGGGCCTGGGCTATCTGATGCAACTCCTGGCTCCTGCCCTCTCCGCTCCACTGAGGTGGGCTTCCTTTCAGTGCCTAGGGCTAAAGAGGCCTCAAAACTCTCCTTTTCAAGAGAGGCATTCAAAAGTACACACCGGACCACTTGTTTAGCTGTTTATCCAACTAAGTTATTACTGATGCCGTTATAGAATATGATGTAGCTGATGAAGGTTTTAATATCTGAAATGTACTCCTGCTATATACTATGATTTTAAAGGGGGCAGGAAATTTGTGCTAACTGGCATCAGTTAGTAATGCTCCTGTTTATAAAAATGAAATTTATACCTCCAAATGATCCATATTTAACTGTAACTAAATAAATACTAGCATGAAATACTGTTTTCAATTGTTTTCTGTTTATGAGCAGCATTCTGATACAGTTCTCTTAATGGAACTAGTCTGGAGTTTTTACTACTTCAGGGTTTGTGTACAGAATGCCAAGCATGAGCTGCTGACCTATCAGAACCATGCTGACAGTTCTGTACACAAAACTGTGACACAGTTAAAACTCAAGATTACTGGTTCCATGAAGAGAGCTGTAACAGAATGCTGCCCATAAAAACAAAACAATGCAAATAAGTTTTTCATATCACTTTTTATTCAGGTACAGTTCAATATGGATCATTTAGGGGTATGTATATCATTTCTGAAAACAGGAACATTATAAACAACTGCCATTAGAAATAATTTCCTCTCCTCTTTAAATAGTTTTAATAGCTACGATTTAGAATATGCCATGCCTTGAGCCTCCAGGGAAGGGCCCCTTACAAATAAACATACTACTACTACAGAGCCCACGGAATATTTGAGGCTACTGGCATATGAGGGCCTCTTCACCAACAGCAATTTAGGCTGAATAACAAGCCAGTGATGCTTTACAGCAGAAATAGAGAACACCACTTCTGGTAGAATTTACTTCAGGGGTCTCACAGTCTTAGCATGTTATACAACGTGCAACAGTTCAGAAAACAGCATTGCTACTGCTTCCACAAATCTCAAGGGACAGACTGAGGAATACTCATGACTCATCCAACCGCTGGAACAGATCTCCCATCAGAAGATGCCAAAACGATGGCTGTTGCCATGTTTTCCCATTTCAGTGGATGGGCTACATATAACAGTATTGGGGTACTAGCACTACAAGCCAGGCTGTCATTCCTGAAGTGTACTCCCAATCAGCTGCGTTACCAACTAATCACTGCCCTAACTCCCAACACTTCCTAACCTACATTTTACAGTTGCAGATATGCTTAAATAGGTACAATAGACCTTCCCACTTGACACTCCCTGCCCCCCCAGTCAGGTGACAAAGGGCCACAGCAAACTGTTATTTTTTTAAAACAAGAGAATCTGCAGCAGCTCCACAGAAATAACTACATAATCATAAAGGTCATGAAGGCACCAAAGGCCGGGGGGGGTTAAACACTGCTCAACGCTTCCCTTGTATACATCTTCTTCTGAAAATATAACAAGAACTAATTTGTACAAGAACTAGGAGGCAAGCAATGAATCTAGTGAAGGAAGTTTAGGAGGGCCGTGAAAAAGTATTTCTTCACTGAGAGGGTGGTGGATGCCACTGTTTGCCCCCCCTTTTATAAATAGTGTTCCATATTTATAACACATCGCAGGCGCAGGTCCATGCTAACAGCCAGCTGCAAAGGGGCACCATCAGGGTTGTCCTCTCCCACCTCTTCTTTTTGCCATTTATATTGAGCCCCTGGTGTAGGCCATTCGGCAACACAGTAATACCCAGGAGTATCAAGTGCAGGATGGAACAGAGCACTGTTGTACCTTTCCATCCCATACACAGATCTCCTGGTCTCTTCTAAAGTCTTACAGGACTCTCTCAGGATGCAAGCTTAATGAGAAAAAGAAGTAGGCCCTAGCAGTAAACTACTGCCTCTCGGCTGATATGAAGACCCAATTTCCCTTCCGCTGGGGGCTCAAACGAATCAAGTACCTGGAGTTCAATCTGACTAGTAACGCCTCACAGCTGTTACTGGCCAATTTTGTCCCACTGCAGTCACAGCTCCAAGAAAACTTGGATAAACGGTTGGTGCTGCCACTCATGTTAGAAAGGAGAGTAGCAACCATTAAAATGATAGTCCAACCGAAATGCTTATATATATTCCAATCACTGGCCATCCCAATCAATGCCACACAATGGACTATGTGACAGAAAATGTTCACTAGATTTCTGTGGCAAAGCTGGACAGTCACCGGCTTCACACTCAAGCCTACTGCAAGTTGCCCTTTGTTACTATTCCACTTAAGATATGGAAAATGTGGCTATCTCAGGCAACCCTGAAGGAGCAACTTCTATGGCTGCTACCACTTCACTTCCACAGGGACTGTGCTCCAGCCAGGTTAGACTTAGGCTACATGGTCTGGCACCACCGAGGCCTCATGTACCCCTTCCAGTTGCTGCAAGGCTAGGAGATGACAAGTTTTCAAACCTTGAAGGACAGCCTTAGTCTTCCACAGACCAGTATGTTTTGATATTTTCAAGTAAGCGCATATGTCCTGTAATGGATCCACAAAGGCCCTACCCTAGACACCAGCAACCCTGTAATATGACTAATGAAGTAATGATCTCGGCGTTGATGGGGTAACATGCCCCACCTTAACTCACAGTTACATGCTACCCTTCTCAGTTAAAATCAATCTCCTCCCCTTGAAGTGTCTGAAAGGTGGAACCAGGTATATGGGCAGTCATTGACCCAGGATCAACTGAAAGATGCCTGCACTAATAATACAAAGAATTTCTTCCTCTACTGCCAGGAGGAAATTCAGTCGGAAGTGTCTGGTTCAGTACTTTCAGCACAGTTCAACAGGTTCACAGCACAAACCAGTCACTTTTGGAAGCAGTGTGGAGAGGGGCGGGCATAGCATTACCACATCTTTTGGAAATGCCTGCAGCTGGTTCCCTTCCCTACTGAATCTGAGAATGCCCTGCAAGAAATGTTCTCCTCACACCTTTCACTCAGTTAGTACCCCCAGTGCCTATGGGATCCTACTAAGAGATACCTCCTAGAGATACTCCTCGTAGTAGCCAAGTGTATTACAAAAAGAAGACTAGCTGCAGATACTCAAACAATAGAAAAATGGTCCTCCCTTGTAAATTCCGTGTATAAAATGGAAATCTTAACCTATATCCTGAGGAAGCAGGGAGAGAAAGGTTGTAATAGGTGGAATAGATGGTGTCTATATACATAATGAATAAAGATCCAACGTTTGTACCCTAAAGTTGCTTGCTACATGGGGAATATGGGAAGGAGAGAGCTGGGATAGATCCCAAGGGATGCCTATGCCTTAACAGTGCACGTTGCTCATACTGTCTAAGCCTGAGGAGTGTCTGAATGTATTAACAATAATGCATAAAAAAAATTTTTTTATAAAAATAAGAAAGGGTGGTGGATGCCTGGAACAATCTTGCAGCAGGGGTGGGGTGAAAACAGTAGGGGGCTTCAAGCATGCATGGGACAGGTGTAGGAGAGCGGTGGTATCGGGGGGGGGGGGGGTTGCTGGAGACCAGGTAGGGTCTGCGGTGACAGAACAGGCAGGGAAAAGAGGGGCACGCTAGGTAGGTCAAGCGGTCCTTATCTGCCAACAAATTCTGTTTCTGTAGTCCTCCACTTTCCATATTTCACAGCACCCCTCCACCTGTTCCATCTACGGTGCCCCTAATACATGGGTTGTAACTCACCCGCCTCAAAACTCTGGTGACCACTGAGTTAGGTGGCCTACTAAAAACTGCATGAAAGTTACAAAATGCACACAGTATTGTGTGTGTTGAATCTTCCTTTAAACGTAAGTGCTGACTAGTAGATAAACATTAACTAGTGGATGGATCCTTTTTTTTTTTTTTATTATTATTTTTATAGATTAAAAACCAGGCCAACTATGTTTTTTCAACTGAAAAGTACGGAAAACAGCTGATTTTGACAACCCCTGCCCTTTCCTCATTCTGTTACCGAGCTCACAGGTGGCAGAAGAGTATGAAAAGTAGTAAGGCCAAGTATGTAAGAGGTAATTCCCAGCCCCCACCTCAGCTTTTTCTCAACCAAATTTGTAATCTGTGGAGAACCCCCCCCCAACTGACAGAAGTTCCGTGTTTAGGTCCTTGATACCGCCTTCCCCCAAAAGACCTGGCTCATCCTTTTAATTTTTAAAGTTTGATCACTGTGCCTTAACTTAGCAGGCCATGACCCCTGCCCACCTCCATCAACATATTCAGGCTTTCCAAAATCCTGATGACAGGCTGTGAGCCACAACAGGAGTAATTTAAGTAATAAGGCACGACAAGGTGTGTTATTGTGGGATAACTGAACACCTTGGGAAGTGAATCTTTACACACCAGGGAAGTGCTGTTATCCTACAATTACGCATAACCTCGAATGCCTTACTGATATTACAAAATGGCTTTTCTGATTTTTTTATTTTAGGATCAGGTAATGAGGTTCAGAAAGTTAAGCATTTCTGACCTGTGCTGTTGTGCTGGCATGTCAGCACGGTCATGTGACTGGATTCCAACAATCACAGTACGGTATTTCTCTTACCCATTTTATAATAATCAATCAATCAATCACTATATTTAACCAGGCATAACACTCGTAACACTGTTTAGTCCACATGCTGCAGTTTAAAGGCATGGCCTTCCCTAGTAATACATTCACATGATTGCAAAATCGGATAGGGCCATAGCTATACAGCGGGAAAAGGAGGAGGCCAGCCCTGCCCCCCCACCTCTCCCCACTTACGAAAGTAGTAGAGACATGCACATGCTGCTCCCCCCCTTTCCAGTACCTATGACTAAGCCCATACACCCTCCCCTCCCTTCGCAGCATCACGTTAACCCCCCTGCTTATGCCACTTGCTGGAATAGTACTTTATGAGCTATCTGTATATCATTAGCCCCCACCCCCAACAAAATTAAAAGCAGTGATGTACCAGAGAGGCTCATTTCAGGTCCAGTAAAAGGGGAGGAGTCCTTGTACATCCCCCTCCCCCTTTCAACAGTACTCAGTCAATGACTATTTTCACATAGCTCCCCATCCTCCCACTGCGGCAGACTACCCCTCAATTTCTTCTAGTCTCATCAAAACACACACATACATGTATCCCATATAAACGTAGTGCCAGGGAACTGTCGGGCCTTCAGCTCATGTCCTCCCACGCTTCCCGCTCTGTCCCTTTGCACCTATCAGGCAGCCCACTCCACCACTTCCTGACCTGTGCTGGATGACTGACAGCTGCAAAAGGCATGAAACAGTACAACGGATGGAGGATGAGTGGTAGGGGATGGAGCTGCGTAGTATCAGCAAGTAGGTTAACATAAATGTCAGCAAGTAGGTCAGGAATTTATCGTTCCCTCCTTCCATTCTTCCTCTGTTTATTCCAATCACTGTATATCTTTTTTTTTTTTTTTATATATCATCTTTATTCAGATTTTACAACTTATTTACATACAAATCAACCAGATCAGAGAGATTAATTACATTTAGAAACAGGTTTACTACAATCAGCTTGGGTACAGTCTTTAGAGCTATAGTTACAACCACTGTGCTTCCGCCAAGCGGAGCCCAAAGGGAGCAGGGATCCATGGATAGTTCTTCCTACCTCCCTAATGTCATGGCTGGATTCGAAATCTTCCTCTGTAATAGTGCTCACTAGACCTTCGGAGTTTATGATTAGAAAGATCAGCCAGAGTCCAAGAGGTTACCTTCTGTATGTATAGTTCTGGCCTGTTGCAGGTGGGAGTGTAACCCCCACACAGAGGCTTCTACTACCCGAGGGTGTGCTCCCAAGTGGCAGACCCCAGGGCCCAATGCTCATCAGCCCCCCTCACAGGTCCCACCTCTAGGGCGTGAAGGTGGGGTCTTTTAACATGTATTATACAATGGCAAGAAAAAATCCTGGACTCTGATTGGTCAGTCTGAGGCTGGACCCGTGATGTTAATCAGTACAACATCACGGGTCTAGTCTCAGCCTCACTGTGAACCTGCTGATGCCCATTGTATGGATCCTTCCATTGATTGTTTCATCTCCTCTTAAAAAACAAAAATATTTTTCCACACAAAAACATCTTTAAAATGATTTGTTTTATTCTGTATAACAACGAGCCATTGATAATAGCAATATGTCCTCCAGGGTGTGTGTGCGTTTGGGATAGCGTCATCCAGTTGTTGGACGACTTCGGACTGCGGCCTCGTGCCCAACCACCTGAGGCGTGACGTTATCCCAGCACGACACACACCCTGTCGGGCATTATTGCTTAAGTATATTTGCCACCTGATCCATCTGTTGGTGAATTTATCTTTTTGGTCATTTAGAATGTGTGTTATTTTTTCCATAGTATAAATCTGTTTGGTAGTTTCCCACCAATCCTGAATCGTAGGAACCTTCGGTGTCAACCACAGCTTTGTGATGGTTTTCTTTGCCGCGGCAAGAAGTATCAGGAGCAAATATCTGGTGGCTGGGCCGGAAAGGTGTCTAGGTAACACGGAGAACAAAAACAACTCCATAGACAGTTGGAACTGGGGATCTAGCACCTCCCGGAGGTGGGTCTGCAGGTATGCAAAATATGGTTGTAGAGACGGACAACCCCACATTATGTGGGTGTGATCTGCCCTGTCCCAACTACAAAGGTGCCAACAACTAGATGGGAAGTTAGATTTAAAATGACTAGTTATCACGGGGGTTCTAAAGTATCGGATTAAGCATTTCCATGCGTATTCCCGCCATACATAGTATATCTTGAATATCTATGTTACACTAATGGCTACCAATTACTATTGGGTCACCTTACCATCTAGTGCTACATACTGTTGCCAAGTAATGATATGTGTTCCAGTGTTACCAACGGTCACCAACTGTTGCCAATTTGCTATATGTGTGTCTTCATATCTACTATACTTAACTGTTGCATTGTTAGCCAATGTTATTCACCTGTAATCCCTCCTGCTCTCATAGTATGCAAGTAAGCAAACTATATTCCAATACTGTAACATTTCTCTGTATTCTACCCATTGTTCCCTATCCCCCAGGTTGCACCAGGAGACAAGCAACTTTTTCCTCAGCGTGCCTTTTTGGTGAAACATTTCAATAAATAAATAAAACTAGGAAGTCTTCCGTCTTTTAGTGGACTCTAAAGGCAAAACTGTGAAGTTACTGTAAAGAAGGATGATGTCTGAAAACAATCAAAAGAGGCAGGCAAAAAATAAGTAAGCATTAATCCACGTCGAAGGTGGCATCTAATGGGGAGTTAATGCATGGTTGGGACCGTTGTGGCACGAAGCTGGAGGCCGAGTGCGTACAACGGTCCAATGATGCATTAACTCCCAATTAGATGCCACCTTCGGAGGGGATTAATGCACTTGTAACATGGACATCAGCATGGTTATTATGGAGTACACATCTTACTAGTCATAGAAGACAAAAGACTAGGAGACTGATATACTGTGCTGTGATTTTTCCTCTTACTTTCAGAACTGCGATTGAACCCGAGTTACATACATATATTTTTTTTCTGTTTCATATACTACTACAATTATGAGTTTCATAACGATTGTGCAACACTGGGAACATGGCTCAGTGGCTGTACATTTTTTCTAATTACAAGGATGACCGCTGCTTTGCTGTTTCACTGCATCGCGATCTAGCTGTGTCTCTCATTTGCATACAGCTGGCTTACTTTCACCCCCCCTTGCTCCTATTCTTTGCGTGATCATATTCGGGTTCTAATACTCGCTTATTTTCACTACTCACATTTACCGACTCTCTCTTCTCTCCTGTGTCTGTACTTGTGGCTGGATAATTGAAATTAACGGTCCCATACACCGTGAACTTCTTGAAATGCAATTAGCTTCCGGATCTTCCGTGTGCGTCGGCGTCTTTTGCTCCATTCCATCCCATCTCCCCGACTACTTCTGGTGCAGGTTCCTGTCTTCTCTGTGTGACAGGTCCTGTATTTTCGGTCCTTTGGAATATTTCCATTTGTCGCTCCGTGGTCTCTCCTTCATCTACCCATTGCTCCATCACTGTTTCTCCACATAAACTGAACATTTTTGACTTTCTCTCCCTCTCTACATTTTTTCTTTCCCTTGTTCTATCTTTTCTCCTAGTCCCTCGCTAACACTGATCGTACTACTTCTGTAGTGTACCTACTTGCTACTTCACAACTTGCTCCCTTTCATTTCTTGTCCTCTGCTTTTACATTTTACTGCTCTTTTTCCTCCCGTGGCTATTTTGGGTAGTTCAGAAGCAACACGGCATTATTGTCTCATAATGCCGTGTTGCTCCTGTACCAGCTGACGGTATTCCTCCTATCACCTTTCTTCTTTACGATTGATTATTTTTGCCATGTTACAAGTGGTCTTATTTATTAGCAGCCTGGAAGAAAAATATTTGGGGAGAGAAGTTGAAAGCCAAGGATGGACCAATGTCTTCTAAGGAAACCCTTACGACTTAAATTCACATTCTTCTGCAAATAGTCATAGCTAAACTTGACCAGGAGGAAACTGTTTGCTTGTTAATCTTTTTTTTTTTTTTTTTTACTGAAACATTTAAACATAGCATACACATTTTATGACACTGCCTGCAAGGTGGTTCGCAGTACAGCAAATAACATGGGTCTGGCTCTAGGTTGTGAATACAATATTCAGTACGGAGCAAAGCAAGCAGAAGTACAGTTCTGACAATAAAAGTACTCGACAAGCTTGCACTTCAGTGCACACGCAGGCTTAGGTATGTATGCCTGTGGAGCGAAGGATGGTGTAGGTACTCCCTCATGGGGGGGCATCAGCTATGTACAATAACAGAAACGCTAGCAGTGGAAATAGGTTAATAAAAGGGGAGGGGGAAACAGTTCAGCCAAGAAGGGCCAGGTCTGTTGCCCGACGTCTAAGGAATGTGTGGTTCGTGAGTAGGGTTGATTCCATGGAGGTGGAATGGAGTCTCCCCACTCTGATTCTGAGTGGCCCGGGGTTGGGGGCCATGACGCACCTTTACAGTTAATGGAGCCACCCCAGCGTCCGCCATACTTCTGGGTAGCAGACTTTTCATAGTTAAATTAAACTACTTTGTGGGGTGAGAAAAAAGCCGCTTTTTTCATAAAAGCTAAACTAGAGGGTAAGCTTTGCAGGGTCAGGAGTCCCTGCAAATGACTGTATTCCTTTAATACTGCTGAACAGTTTTAAAAATCACCATGTAACCCTGGAGCTGTGTCTAAAGAGGGCTACTACCCCTGCCTTACGTACACAGTCAAGACTGAGGGACCTGTGCTCTGTTCAGAATGGTACTGAGAGTTTTTTGTTTAAAAAAAATGATTTCACAATAAGCGCGGTGCCCCCATCCAGACTAAGGTTTTGTGGGTAGATGGTAAATTGGGTACAACCCCATGATGCTGTACCTACCCACCTCCCTCACAGTCACCCCACACACGGCATACCTGAAACAAAAAACAATAAAAACCACATTTTCAACAACTTTGCATTTAAGAACTTAGGCCGATAATATGCTCATTAGACAGCTGTCAAAAATGTCAAACAACAATTCATTTACAGGGGGAGGGTTAGGACTGGGTAAATGGATGTAAGGTTAAGACAACGGTTTTAACATTTGGCATTCGGTAAACATTCAATCGCTTTGCTGGTAAAATCGAACACATTTCCAATGCCCGCCTCCCACCAGCATTTTACTGTAAACATGTGTTAGCCCACAGGTTGTAACACATATCCCAACTCCCCTGGGTAGTCGGTGTCTAGTCACAGGCCTGTATGATGCAGTTGGTTGGCCGGTGTTGGCGCACATTTAAAACATGTTTCAACCCACTAACCCCACAGGCCATGCAATTACGAAAATGGTATTTAACTGCATCACTGAAATTCTGGCCCGACGGCCAAACCAAACTGTGGTGAAACTGTGTACAATCCAAGATTCAGGGCAATTCCTGTTGTTACCCATGGTTCTGCAGTCTCGGAAACTGCAGATCTGGGGGAGATTAAACAGCAGAACTCTGGAGTTTGAAGCTTAAGACGTGACGACAGGTAGCAAGCACCTTGCAGCTTGAAGACTGCCACCTTTCAACTTGCTTGTAGCATCTAGCAGCTTGTTCCCTTCAGCCCACCAAGCACGCCAGATGCAGAGCACAAGGCAAGGGATTCCAGACCACAAGCTAACCCAGACCCAGGAGGGACCCCACAGTCCGGCTCCCCCACCAAGGGATCTAGAGTGCCCTAGCACTCAGGCCTGAGCCTTTGGCTCCTTGTGGTCCAGCCGGCCCTACTCGATAGGGGTTGCAGTTTCCCTACCTGGCTCCAGGTTACAGCCCGCAGTCATGTTCTTCCACCTGCACTGGAATCAATGGTATCTTGATGCAGCAATGCTTTCTCTGGGATTCCGCCTCACTAGTGGCCGATGCTAGAAAAAAACAGTCTCTCACAGATCCACAATCAAGTTGGCCACTTCATTTTAAAAGAAGTTTTTAGTCACATCAGGTGACTAGAGGACATTTTCAGTCACACTGCTAGCGTGGCAGCTGTGGCTCTTTGCATACAGGACACAGTCTCTGGACTCTCACTGAGCGGGCAGCCTCAGTGAGACGTGGGCACATCTGAATAGGCTCCTCGGAGGACCCCGATACTAGCACTGACAGAACACACCATGTACACAAACAGTTCCTCACTACTAGAACCGTTTTCTTCACCGTGCTGGTACTGACGAACCAGAAGAACAAAAACATCTGACCGTTCAGGTGCAATCTCTATTTCACTTTCGATCATACTGGAAACTTCAGGCAGGCTCCCCTAGCTCTTTGGCTGTACAAGCCTCCTAGCCGACCTCTGTACCTCTCCAGACATCACAGGCATCCCGGGCCATTTGCTTTCCCTTTGGGGACTCCCAGACGATGACCTTGACACTGCTTCAGCTACGACATCTTCATTCTGGCAAACTCCTTCCCTTCAGTAGAAGACAACACAGGCATCTCCTGGGCTAGTGGCTGTACAAGCCCCCAGGCAGGCCTTCTTCTTCTTCACAGAAAACACAAATAGAACTTCCCTTCCCTCAGTAAACTCTCGGGCAACTTTCTTGCCTCTGGACAGCAAATCACGAATTTTTAGCTAAAAGTTCTCCTTCCAGGAATTGGAAGGTAACACAGGTGCATCCTAGCTAGAGGCTAAACAAACACCTAGACAGGCCTTCTTCTTTTCCTTACACTCCATCAGGGAGCAAGGGGCAGGAGCCCCCTCCTCAGGAGGGGCTCCAGCCAAACTGACTGGACTGTCTCTCTCTCCTCAAGGTTTCAAATGACAACTGTCAGAATGGATCTGCCCCCAAGCTTCATGGGATCAGATCAGGGTCCCAAATGGTCAATCAGGCTGTTAATCAGGCAGTTCAGTCTTTAGAATGTTCACTCATAGAAACATAGAAGTTGACGGCAGATAAGGACCGCAAGGCCCATCCAGTCTGCCCATTTCTTTTTCTACCTTATAAATGTGCCATCGGCCTTTGCTCTGTCAGTGGCCTATCTATTCATAGTCATTTGTATTGCTCCTTATGCCTATCCCATGCCTGTTTGAAGCCCTGCACTGTATTCATAGCCACCACTTCTTGTAGTAAGCCATTCCATGCATCCACCACCCTTTCTGTAAAGAAGAATTCTCACATTCCCCTTAATCGGCCCTCTAATCTTGTGCTGTGTCCTCTTGTCCTGCTATTTTTCTTATATTTAAACATGTTAGACTCTTTCACCTTGTTAATGCCCTTAAGGTGTTTGAATACCTCGATCATATCACCTCTCTCCCTCCTTTGCTCAAGGGTATACATACTGAGTTCTGTTAATCTGTCCTCATATGTCTTCTGATGCAGCCCCTGCACCATTTTGGTTGGCCTTCTCTGGACTGCCTCAATTTGGTTAATGTCCTTGTGAAGGTGTGGCCTCCAATACTGCACGCAGTACTCCAGATGGGGCCTAACCAGTGTCTTGTAAAGAAGGATTATTACCTCCCTCTTACGACTTGTGATACCCCTACTAATACACCCTAACACCCCCCTAGCCTTGTCTACTGCTTTAGAGGTCTGCTTGGATGATTTCAGGTCATCAGTGATGATGATGCCCAAGTCTCTTTCTTCCTTTGTGACTGCTAGCAACTCCTCCCAGCCTATAGGTGGCTTCAGGTTTCTCCCTATGTGCATGATCTTGCACTTCTTGCATTAAATCCCAGTTGCCACTCTTCTGACCATTTTGCTAGTTTATCCAGATTTCTCATTTTGTCCACCCCATCTGGATCATCTACTCTGTTGCAGATCTTGGTGTCATCTGTAAACAGACAAGCCTTACCCTCTAGTCCATCTGCAAGGTCACTAATGAAGATGTTGAAGAGGACTGGTCCCAGGACTGATCCCTGAGGTACCCCACTTGTGACTTGCATCTCTTCTGACTGTATACCATTTACCACCACTCTCTGTTTTCTGCCCGTCAACCAGTTTGCCACCCAGTTGACCAACTTCTGACCCACCCCAAGCCTACCCAGCTTATTTATCAATTTTCTATGTGGAACAGTGTCAAAAGCTTTGCTGAAGTCAAGGTAGGCGACATCAACTGCTCTCCCTTGGTCCACCATTCTGGTTACCTAGTCAAAGAAATCTATGAGATTAGTTTGACAGGACCTTCCTTTTGTAAACCCATGCTGTCTTGGATCCTGTGCCCCTATGGATTCCACGTGTTGCACTATCCTTTCCTTAAGGAGTGCCTCCATAATCTTGCCCACTACTGACGTAAGACTGACTGGTCTGTAGTTCCCCGCCTCCTCCCTGCTACCACTCTTGTGGAGCGGGATCACATGAGCCCTTCTCCAGTCTTCTGGGACCTCTCCTGTGCTCAGAGACTCACTAAACAGTTCTGCTAATGGCTCTGCTAGTTCCACCTTTAGCTCCTTAAGTACCCTAGGATGTATGCCATCAGGTCCCATTGCCTTATCCACCCTGAGCTTAGCAAGCTCTTGTAGGACCCTTTCTTTTGTGAAGGGAGTAGTGCTCACCTGCTTCCCCCTGTGTCCATGATGCTGAGCTGTGGGCCCTGCTCTACCTTCTCTTCAGTAAATACTGAGCAAAAGTATCTATTTAGGATAGATGCCTTTACAGGGTCCTCCTCCTCACATGCTCCCTTTTCTCCATTAAGCTTAGCAATACCCCTCTGGACTTTCTCCTTTCACTAATGTATCTATAGAAAGTCTTGTCACTTTCTTTTACTGTTCGTGCTAGTTTTCCCTCAGTTTGGGACTTTGCCTGCCTTACTGCCTTCCCTGCTTCCCTTAGGAAGTTTGGTATGCCTCCCTATCTTCATCCCGCTGTGTTCCCTTATATTTCCTGAAGGCCAGCCTTTTGGCTCTGACCTTTTCTGCTACTGTATTTGAGAACCAAAGTGGTTTCCTTCTTCTTTTGCACTTCCTTTTCTGTCTAACACAATGGGATGTTGCTTCAAGTATTGCATCCTTAATGCTTGCCCACTTTGACTGTACCCTCTCGCCTGTGTTTCTTTTTGCCAGGGCTAGCTTAACTCTGTTGGCCATCTTATCAAAATCAGCTCCTCTGAAGTCCCATATTTTTGCCTTGGAATGGGATGATTTAGATGTAGTAGCCAAACTGAACCATACCATGTGATGGTCACTGGCCCCCAGGTGACCTTCTACCTGGAGATCTGTGATCCCTTCCTTGTTAGTCAGTACTAGATCTAGGATAGCCCTGTCTCTCGTGGGTTGCTGTACCAGTTGTTTGAGGCCCTCCCCCTGCAGGGAATCCACTATGTGTCTAGTTCTGGCAGATGTTCCTGCTGGTATTGACCAATCTGTATCTGGCATGTTGAAGTCTCCCATTATCAGAACCTCCCCTTTAGCTGTCATGTTTTGTATATCTTCTAACAGTAATGTGTCTATGTCCTCCCCCTGGTCTGGGCGCCTGTAGACAACCCCAGTTCTTATGGCTGTCCCATTTCCTGTTTCCAGGGTGACCCACAGTTTTTCTGGCTCTTTGTGTGTATTCTGAATTTCTGTAGCTTTGATATTTTCATTAACATACAGGGTCACTCCTCCCCCCCTCGACACCTAATTGGCTGGCAGTTTTGGTGGGTACAGTCAATCCTCACCCTCTCCCAGAAGTCACAACAGTTTTTTAGGGCTGTTAAACTCCTGAATGGCTGTGCTGCAGTCACAAGTCTGGCAAACATGGCTGCCAGCAAAACAGTTCACACAGTGTCCCAATTTTAACATAATCTTGCAGGCAAACACTAATGCTTTACATTTATTTTCCCCCCACACATTTGCAGCTGCTTCTCTGCCCTTGCTTCTGGCGGCAGAGTGGGTTTAAGTCAGGGCTTCTCTTGCCCATTACTACCTCCGTAGCGCTATCCCCCAGGGCACAAGCAAGCTCAATAATATTCATGAGCAGCCTCAGTTACTCCTTAAAGTATCAGGTGCCCATTTACATTACTAGCGCTTAAGAGTGCTTTTAAAACATTTTATTTATGTTCCTCCCCAAGTGCCACCGGACCCCCCTTTTTACACTTTTGCACTGGAGGCCCCAGGGCACACACACCAGAGAGCTTCTGGAGCCGCATGGAGTGGCTTTCACTTTTAAGCGCCGTAGTGCTCGCACAAAAAGGGAGAGCAAGGAACCAGGAGCACCGACAGCAGCAACAGCTACTTTTCTGACGGCGCACTGTCGGCTGAACCGCCAAGTGGGCGGCTTTACTTTTTTTCACTCTGCCAGTCCCTAAAGCATGTAGAGGAACAATGGGGCCGACAGGAGCATTCAGGGGCCACACGGAACCGGGAACTGGTGGCACAATAGGTGGGAGGCGGAAGCTAAGCCCCCACAGTGGGGGTTACACTCCCTTGTGCTTTAAATACTTGGCGCCCTCACCAAGTCCATACCAGGGCCTGGTACCAATAATATTGCCAAATACTTTAAATCATCTGCTGTCTGACTAGACAAACGATTCCCAACTCTGTAGACAATAAACATATTGTAATCCACACAATTACCAACTATCTACACAATAACCAGCAGTTATTGAACAGTCTCAAAGCTTAAACAGGTGTTACAATCCCCTAGGGACCCCTGGCATTAAAGATTTTTGGCTGGCACAAATAGTATTACAGTTTCTCCCTTTGGCCACTAGGGGACATCCCCCTACATTTTTTTTCTTTCATCAACCAGCAATGAAAACAACCTAGGCAAAAATTGACACCAAAAACACTTTACCAGTACCTCCCATAAATTTCAACCATCTTCAAGGGTCACCACCATATTAGCAAATGCGGGGGTGTCCATGCTGGGCGTGACTGGAAGAGTAGATCCCAGCAGTACCTCCAAAATATGTAACCCTGTCGCCATGTCTAAAGAGGACTACTACCCCGCCTTATGTACACAGTCAAGGTTGAGGGGTTTGGGCTCTGTTTGGAATGGTACTGGGAGTTTGTTTCCCAAAAACGATTTCAAATTAAGCATGGTGCTTCCACCCAGAGTAAGGTTTTGTGGGCTGATGGTAAACTGGGTACAACTCCCTGGGATGCTGTACCTACCCACCTCTATCACACACACCCCACACACACGTCGTACCTGAAACCAAAAAACAAAACAAAAAAATAAACATATTTTAATAACTTTGCGTTTAAGGACTTAAGCTAATAATATTCTCATGAGACAGCTGTCAAAAATGTCAAACAACAATTTACAGGAGGAGGGTTAGGACTGGGTAAATGGATGTAAGGTTAAAACAACAGTTTTAACACTTGCCATTCGGTAAACACTCAAACACATTTCCAATGCCCGCCTCCCACCAGCATTTTACTGTAAACAGGTGTTAGCCCACAGGTTGTAACACATATCCCAACTCCCCAACTGGTACAAGTTTAAACTCCTATAGGTCCTATCAGGGTACCCAGTGTCTAGATGGTTGGCCAGTGCTGGCGCTCATTTAAAACATATTTCAACCCACAAACCCCACAGGCCATGCAATTGCGAAAATGGCATTTAACTGAACCACTAAAATTCTGGCCCAATGGCCAAACCAAACTGTGGTGAAACTATGTACAATCCCAGATGCAGGGCAATTCCTGCTGTTACTCACGGTTCTGCAGACAGTCTTGAGTGGCATACGAAAAGAACAGCTGCATAAAAACTTACTGTAAACAGCAGATCTTCAAGGGGATCTCAGTCATCAGGTTACACCATAGTAACTTCACCAGAGAAGGGAAAATCCACACAGGGACCACCCAAGCCGTCAACGTCAGCCGTCACCAATCCTATATGAGCATGGGCAGCCCCGCTCCCTCCTCAGTTCTTTCCTTCTGGAGATGAAGGGAGCAAGGCTCACGCCCTGGGAAAGTGAGCAGAAAGGGGTCCCAGCTCTAAGTCCTGTACAGGAGCCCCACCCCAAGAAGGGGGATGGTGGAAGCGAAATATACCTGATGACTGAGATCCCCTCGAAGATCTACTGTTCTGATAAGTGTTTATGTAACTGTACTGTTTTTCTTGGGGGTATCTCAGTCATTAGGTTACACCATGCGAATACGAGTACCAAGCATTGACAAGAGTAACAGACAGTCGGGGAGGCTGGATCTCCATAAATTTAAGACAGAAGTCCTTGTAACACAGCTCTGCCAAATCCTGTACGGGCTCTTGAAGCTATGTCCAGACTGTAATGCTTGATGAAAGTGTGGACTATACTCCAGGTGGTAGCAGCGCGGATATCAGTGGCTGAAATCCCTTTAAAACAAGCCACTGAGGTAGACGTGCCTCTGGTGGAAGGAGCTTTGACAGCACCAGGCAATTCCTTGCTGTACTTGTTGTAGCAGAACACAATGCAATTTGCCAACCATCTGAATAAACATTGCTCAGAAACTGAAGCGCCCTCTCTACCTGAGATGAAAGAAAACTGCGTAGACTTCCTGAACTCCTTAGTCCTAAGCAGATAATACTTCAAAGTACTGCGCACATCTAACATATGGAGCAGTGATTGCCCTTGATTGGCACACTCCGGAAAAGAAACAGAAAGGTGGACAGACCGAGTGTAAGCTCAGACACCACCTTAGGTAGAAACTGAGGATTAAATATACCCACTCAGTGACAAATCAAATAAGACTCCTCGTACCAAAGGACCTGAAACACTGGAATTCTTCGCCCACAAGTAATTGTAACCAATAAAATAATGCTTTCCAAAACAGAAAGCGCAAATCGCGATTTGCTCAAAAGGAAACAGAGACAACTTTTCAAAAGTAAAATTCAAGTCCCAAGCTGGGCAGGGAAACGGATTGGGGGTGCCAAGCGCAGGATGCCCCTGAGGAAAGTGGAGAAGACATCCCGTTGAGCGATCGTGCGGTCACCCACAGGCTCATGAAATGCAGAAACAGCCGAAAGGTGGACCTTGAGGGAGGACTGGCAACACGAGTCAGACAAAGAAATCTAGTAGTCCAGGACATGCTGTACAGGACAGGTGAAAGGATCTAGGGAGTGTTTGGTACCCCAGACGGCAAATCGCTTCCACTTCATGGCATAAGTGGCAGAGGTGGAAGGCTTGCGGGTGGCCACTAGGACGTCCGCCACATTGTAAAGACCCCGAACATGGCAATGGCTAAGTCCTCAGGAGCCGTGCATGCAGATGGAGGAACCTTAGGTTGGAAGGGATCAGAATCCTCTGATTCTGGGTCAGCAGATTCCTGTGAAAGGGCAGAGGGGCCAGAGGTTCCTCCGCCAGCTGCTGAAGCAGAGGGAACCATATCTGGCAAGGCCAGAATGGGACAAGCAGGTGCTGGATGGATCCCTGCTGAGGGTGTCCACCAGGTTGTTTAAGACACCTGGCAAGTGGACCACAGAGTGTCAGACTGTATTCTAATCCCAGTACCACACTCGTATAAGCCTCCTTGCAAAGGGCGGTATGAGTGAGTCCCGCCCTGCTTGGTGATGTAGTAGACTACACTCAGATTGTCAGACTCCACCAGCAGCTGGTCTGGAGCAAGGTGCTCTTGGAATGCTTGCTTAGCACAGAGTACCGCCCTCATCTCCAGGACGTAGATATGCAGTGCGGCTTCCCCCAGGATCAGGAGCCGTGAGTTTAAAAGCGGCCAAGTTGAGCACCCCAGCCTAGATTCGATGCATCTGTGGTCAGGATCTGATGTGGGAAAAGAATTTGGAAAGTGACCCATTGAAGAAGATTCAAGAGGTCCATCTACCACAGCAACACTCTGCGTACTGGGGAGAAGACCAGGACTAGCTGGTCCAACTCAACCGTACGTTGATCCCCACTGCACTCTGAGGGTCCACTAAAGGGTGCGCATGTCAAGCCTGGCTAGTCGGGATGGTGAGAATGGCAGCAGCCATTAGGCCCAATAGCCTGAGGTAGTGTCTGGCAGGAATGTACTAACACTGGACAACTTTCTGAGCCTGAGCTATAAGGCACTCTGCCTTGTTTTGGGACAGGAAGGCCTTCCCTTGTGTCGAGTGCAGAACTGCCCCTATATACCACAACCTTTGGGATGGTATCAGAACTGACTGGAGCAGAATGAAAGTGATGCCCAGGGAGTGGAGGGAATGGAAAGTGTTCTCCAGAGACAGCAAAGGTTGTTACCATGGACAGAACCTTTAAGAACCAGTCCAGATAAGGGGAAAAAATGCAGCTCCTACCTCCTGAGAGCTGCTGCAACCACAGTTAAGCATTTGGTAAAGACTTGTGGAGCAGACAGCAGGTCAAAGGGCAGCACTTTGAACTGATAATACTCGCCCTGAGAGGTGAAACAGAAACTTCCTGTAAGGAGGAAAAGACTAAGATGCAAAATAGGCATCCCGCATGCCCAGAGAACAGAGCTTGTCCCTCATCTTCAGAGGAGGCATGAGGCCTGGGCAAAGTTACCATCCGGAACTTTTGTACTGGACAGAGAGACTGAGGTCTTTGAAGTTGAGAATAGGCCGCAAGTCTTCGGTGTCCTTTTTGGGAGCCTGCAGTAAAACCCCCTGTTTCTCCGATGCCAGGGCACTGGTTCAATGGCCTGCAAGTACAGAAAAGAATGAGCCTCCTCCCGGAGACAAAGGGAGCTGGGGGATAACAGAAGGTGGTGGTGGGGTTTCTGGAGGCTACTAGATGAGCTTCAAGGTGTGTGCCCTTCTTATGGTCTGCAGAATCCATGCACCAGATGGAATGGTTCTTCACAGATGCAGATTAGGAGAACTGACCTCCGACCACCGCCTCCAGGTCAAGGACCAGAAGACGGGGGTCCGGCAAGGGGTCAATCGGGTCCAGCCACAGGGCTGCTCCTCCACTTCTGGGGCACTGGGCCGCAGCTCCAGCATTGAGAGGGCGTGGGTGAGGCAGTCAGGGCTCTGCGTTCTTTCTCCTCTAGGCCAGGGAGCCATCCCAGGCCTATTGTTACTTTTGTGAAAAGGAAGGCATACAGAACACGAATAATGTCTGGGACATGAAGGCCAGACAGCTTGGTGCCTTAGAAAAAGGGGTGACATGAAGCGTTTCTGCTACTCAGAGGTGGCAAACCGGGTACCAGGAGTGCCTATGCATGCGTATGCCTGTGGCCGCATCCTTAGCAAAGGTGTTGGCCATGTCACAGAAAGGCTCAGAGGAGGTCCTAAGAACCTCAGCTGTTGGAAGGCACTGAAGCCACTCCTGCTTTCCAAAGATCTTGTCGACAGAAAGGATCCATCGACAGGAGACATCGGCGATGGAAAGGGCATTGCCGAAGGTACGATGGCATACAGCACAGACCTGTTGATGAGCTGGACAGTTGAGGATCCGTCAACAGGAGAGGCACAATGGCATGGTGTACAAACCTGTCGACGAGCTAGACAGCCAAGGATCCGTCGATGGGAGAGACATCGTCGACAGAGAAGGCATCTGCAACATCCAAGATCTCCTTGATGGGAAACATCGTCGACTGAGGAGGTATCGTCGGAGGCATGATAGCACAGAGCACAACCATGTCAAGTCAGACAGCCAAGCATCCGTCACTGGGAAGGGAATCATCGACAGAAAAGGCAAAGAGGAAGGCAGACGAGACTTTAGCACGTAGTGAAATCCTGTCAATAGGCTGTAGACTCCAAAGGGCCAAAGTCGAAGCACGAGAGCAGCTATTGACGAACCCAAAGGGTGGGGTCACCGACCCCAAAGCCTGTGACTTGACGCCCAGCAAAGCGGGCAACAATGCTGTCGGTATGGGTCTGAAGGAGCAAAGATCTGGACAGCGACTCTCGTTGAGGCCGGGGCCATTGACGAGGGAACCCCCTGGAGAAGAAAAGGCCACAGGATCGGGAACACCGGGGGAAGCGGACCCGGGTGGCTGAAACCTATCACTCAGAGAAGCAGGTGACAGTTCTGTCGGTGTAGGTCGGAAAAACTTGGGACAGCACTCCTCATCGAAGACGAGGCCGTTGATGAGGAAAAAAAAAAAACTTTCAGAAGGAGCCCTTGGGGGCCAGGGGCACTGGTGGAAGTGGACCCGGATTTGAATAGCTGGGAAGCAGGTCTCAGGCCTAGCAGGCTGCAAGCTCGAAGGACATGCCGGCAAGGAGGAGGAGGGGGAACCCGGGAGGGTCCCCAGCAGAGACAGCACCAAGAAGGGAGGCTGAAGAGTGTACTTCTGTGCCAGGGGAAGGAAGGAATAAATTGGGTCCATCAAAGCTTGCAGGTCCAGACAAAGAGTGAGGTCCGAGACGGCAATGCTAGTCATTGGAGGCAATCTTCTTTCCGCAGCGACGGAAGACAGATGAAGAAAGTTTAACTCTCGACTTAACAGAAAAAGGGAAATAAATCTCCCAAAAGAGATCTGTAAGGGTTGAAAGAAAAAAGGCTGTAGACCAAAAAAGGCGTGAACACTGTGATGGCTCTTCCACGGAGACTGTGCTTGCAAGACGATGGCGGGAAAGAACTGAGATGGGAGCAGGGCTGCCCACGCCTACATAAGGCTGGCGACGTTGGCTGACATGAACAGCGTGGGCGAACCCAGTTGTACTGGTGAAAATCTTCCGTGTGGATTCTCCATCTCCAATGGTGTTCATATGGTGTAACCTAATGACTGAGATCCCCCCCGATGAAGACCTGTGGATCTGGGCAGACCCAACAGCAGAACTCTGGAGTTAAAAAGAAGCTTGAGACGTAACAACATGCAGCAGGCACCATGCAGCTTGGAAAATTGGCACCTTTCAACTTGCTTGTAGTATCTAGCAGTTGTCCCCTTCAGCCCACCAAGCAGGCCAGATACAGAGCACAAGGCAAGGCCTTCCAGACCACAAGCTAACCCAGACTCTGGAGTGACCCCACAGTCCGGCTCCCCCACCAATGGATCTAGAGTGCCCTAGCTCTCAGGCCCACACCAGTGGCTCCGTGTGGCCCTACCTAATAGGGATTGGCAGTTTCCCTACCTGGCTCCAGGTTGCAGCCTGCAGTCATGTTCTTCCACCTGCGATAGAATCAACGGCATCTATATGCAGCAATGCTTTCTCTGGGACTCCGCCTCGCTAGTGGCTGATGCTAGAAAATCATAGTCTCTCACAGATCCACAATCAAGCTGGCCACTTCATTTTAAAAGAAGCTTTTAGTCACATCAGGTGACTAGAGAACATTTTCAGACACACTGCTAGCGTGGCAGCTGTGGCTCTTTGCATACAGGACACAGTCTCTGGACTCTCACTGAGTAGGCAGTCCCAGTGAGAAGTGGGCACATTCGAACGGGCTCCTCTGAGAACCCTGATCTTGGCACTGACTGAACACACCTTGTACACCAACAGTCCCTCGATACTAGAAACTTTTTCTTCTCCGTGCAGGTACTGACGAACCAGAACAACAAAAACATCTCACCGTTCAGGTGCAATCTCAATTTCACTTTAAATCATACTGGAAACTTCAGGCAGGCTCCCTGGCTCTTCAGCTGTGCAAGCCTCCAAGTAGACCTCTGTACCTCTTCAGACATCACTGGCATCCCAAGCCACTTCCCATCCCTTTGGGGACTCACAGACAATGACCTTGACACTGTTTCAGCAACGACATCTTCATTCTGGCAAACTTCTTCCCTTAAGGGGAAGGCAACACAGGCGTCTCCTTCACAGAATACATAGGGAGAACTTCCCTTCCCTCAGGAAACTCTCAGGAAACTTTCTTGCCTCTGGACAGCAAATCACAAATTTTAAGCTAAAAGTTCTCCTTCCAGGCACTGAAAGGTAGCACAGGTGCCTCCTGTCTAGTGGCCAACAAACCCCTAGGCAGGTCTTCTTTTCCTCCAACTCCATCATAAAGCAAGAGACAGGATCCCCCTTCCCTCAGGAGGGGTTCCAACTGAACTGATTTGATTGTCTCTCCTCAGGGTTTCAAATGACAACTGTCAGAATGGATGTGCCCCACTCCCAAGTTTCAGGGGATCAGATCAGGGTCCCAGTTGGTCAATCAGGTAGTTCAGTCTTTAGAATGTTCACTCAACGCCTGACTGGCTGACCGTTTTGGTGGGAACAGTCAATCCTCACTCTCTCCCAAAAGCCATAACGACAGTTTCTTAGGGCACCTAAACTCCTGATTGGCTGTGCTGCAGTCACAAGTCTGGCAAACATGGCTGCCAGCAAAACATGTTCACAGTGTGCCAATTTTAACATCACCATGCAGACAAACGCTAATGCTTTACATTAATTTTTCTCCCACACATTTGTGGTTGTTTTTCTGCCCTTGCATACAGTGGAAGAGTGGATTTAACACAGGGCTTCTCCTGCCCATTGCTACCTCCGTAGTGCTATCCTCCCAGGGCACAAGCATGCTCATTAATATTCATGAGCAGCCTCAGCTGCTCCTTAAAGAACCGGGCACCCATTTACATTACTAGCGCTTAAGAGTGCTTTTAAAACATTTTATTTATGTTCTTCCCCAAGTGCCTCCGGACCCCCTTTTTACCCTTTTGCCCTGGGGCACACACCAGAGAGCTTCTGCAGCCGCGCACAGCAGCTTTCACTTTTGAGCGCTGCAGCACTCGCACAGAAAGGGAGAGCAAGGAACCAAGAGAGGCGACTGCAGCAGCTCACACACTGCGAGCCACGCAGTAATTGGCTGACCCGCCAAGTGGGCAGCTTTACGTTTCTTTGCTCCGCCAGTCCCCAAAACATGCAGAGGAACAACGAGCCAGCAGGAGCGTTCAGGGGCCACACAGGACCGGCAACTGGCAGCACAATAAGCGAGAGGCGGCAGCAAGGTAAGCCCCACACCGTGGGAGTTACAACCATTTAAGAATCAAAATCTTTTTTGGTTCCAATGGCGAGTGATACAGGGCTAGCTCTGGGATATCCTTTGCTGCAAGCGGTATAAAAGCAATTGTTTGGCTTCAATAATAGCCATGTGCGTTGTGCTCAGGACAGGTGAGAAGTCTTCACTCGTGCTCCAACTGGGGAGGCAGAGGGGACAGTGGGATTGTATGTGTAAAATTGGGAGATTTTTAATGGGGCATCTGGGGTCCTCCCTGGAAGAGTTTGAAAATTCATGCTTCGGCAGAATGCTTTGATTTTACGATTTTTATATAAAATTCAAAAAACAATGCAAAATCACTGTAGCATTTTTGCATAATGTTTATGAAAAAATGGCAGTTTTTGCATGTTGATATTACAACCTGTCTGTACCTTCTGTGTCTTGATGTTGTAACTGTACCCAATCTTGCTATGCAACTATGTGAATATGTAAATATGTTAACTATGTAACCCTGTGATGATCTGTACTGGAAGTGTAACTGTGTTGCTATACAACTATGTAAGAATGTAAATATGTTAACCACGTAACCCTGTGAGGATCTGTACTGTAAGTGTAACTGTGTTATTTATCTCTGTACTCTGACAAGGAGCATTTGGAAATGAGTCTATGACTCAAAAGATTGCAATTCTGATATGTACAAATAAATAAATAAAATGGGGTGTAAATCCCCCATCCATTTGGGAACCAGGAAAAAGTAGGAGTAAAATCCCGCACCCTTCTGAGGAAGGGGAACTGGTTCGATGGCCTTTTTTGAGAGTAAAGCATCAATTTCAGTATGTAAGACCAATGCTTGGTCTGGGGGGTACTGAGATGCCCTGGGTGGCAAAAGGAACAGGCATCTCCGTGAACTCGTGTAACCTGTCATGATCAACTGCAGGAGCCAATGGTCAGAGGACACAGCTTGCCACCCTTGCAGATGCAGGGAAAACCTGCCCCCAACGGCCGTTGGTAGGGTCTCTAGTCCCACGACTGGAAGACGACCTTCAAGCTGAAGGCTGCCCCTGCTGGGGGACGGCAGAGACGTAACGGTGTTTCTGAGCATTTCTAGGACCTGGCAATTGTAATTAAGGTTCTCTTACTGGCAGGCAGTCTTTGAGCCGTGGGACGGACCCTGTAGGGGGTGGCCCCTCGAGGAGCCCCTGAAGGCCGTTTTGGCTTTAGGACGGTACAGGGATCGTACCGATTGAAGGCTACGACCTAAGTCTTGTTAAGTCTTTCAATACATCTTGGGTCTGTGGACCGAACAGCTGAACCCCATTAAAAGGAGCATTCAGGATAGATTGCTGTACGTCCTGTGAAAATCCTGACACCCTGAGCCAAGTGTGTCGTCTGAGACATACTCCTGCAGAGGACGTATGAGCCATAGTGTCAACGGCAGAAGTGGCCCTTAGCAGGTGGCGGCTTACTTTGTGTTTCAGGAGTCTTTCTACGAACAGCTTAAGGGAACAGCTATGGGGGCTACCTTTGCCCCCAGCTATGCCAATCTCTATTTGGGTCTCTGGGAGAAAGAAAACGTCTATGATGTCCAGACCAATCTGTTTTACAGTAAGACTAATATCTGGCACTGTTATATAGACGACATCTTTATGGTGTGGCGTGGCACAAGAGATGAACTTGTAGATTTGATACAGTACTTGGAAAATAGTAATAAAAATTTAAAATTGTCCATGCAGTGTGACTTCAAGTCCGTCTCCTTTCTGGATCGGACTATACATAAGAAAGAGGATGGCACTCTGCGTACTGACTTGTACAGAAAGGCGACAGGAATTCACTTTTGCATGCGACAAGTTGCCACCTTCACTGTCAGTTCCTTGGAAACCATTATTCTTGGTGACCTGAACTACGACTGGCTATCAGTGCATCAGCTCCTTTAAATCCTGTTGTGACACTCTAGGGCTGGTGCAACTTATTGGCGAGCCTACTAGCCCAAATAAAAAGAACCTTAACAATAGCTCCCTTTTAGATGTAATTTTGGTTAGCAAGCTACACCTGTTCTCTCATGTCGGAACATTTTTCTCAGACATTAGTGATCATTGTATAATCACCACCATTATATCTGTGCACAACCCACAGTTTGGGGCAAAGTTCTCTATCAAGAGGTGCAAACGCAACATTGATTTGTTTGCTTATGTCCATGACTTGAAACATTCACCATGATAGCAGGAATTCTTCCTAGCCAAAACGGTTAACAGGGCATATACTATTTTTTACAATATTTTAAGTGAGGCTTTAAATAAGCATGCACCCTTGGTTAAGGTGTGGGTCAGGAGCAGCACCTGCCGTTGGTTCTCACCTGAGCTCAAAGCTTCCCTGTTAGAAAGGGATACTTTATGGAAAAAAGCCCAAAGAAGCAAGAACGTCTCGGATTGGTGTCTTTTTAAGAGAGCACATAACAAGTCACCAAGTTGGTCAGAGCAGCCAAGGCCGCCTACTATCGTTCGGAGCTAGCCTCTGCCTCAAAAAATCCTTCAAAGCTCTGGAAAACTTTAAAAGACATGTCTGGACACGCACCTGGTAATTCCATTCCAGCAAAAATTAAGTCCGGTGGCAGCGTTATCTCTAACCGATCGGAGATATTGGAAGCCCTCAATAACCAATTTGCAATGGCAGGGCTAGCATTTGATACTTCCCCTGCCAATGACCTCTGCACAGCTCAGGGCCCACCAACCCACGAGTCTCCCTCTACCGAGGAGGACTTCTCCCTCCTGCCTGCCTCTCTTTTTAAAAGAGGTGGACAACCTACTGCTGCAACTGGACACCAGGAAGGGAGCAGGCTCCAACTTCATAGAGCCATACTATCTGAAATGTGCCTACCATGTGCTTGCGGTGCCAATCACCCACCTATTCATAGATACATAGACAGTGTCGGCAGATAAGGGCCTATGGCCCACCCAGTCTGCCCATTTGAGCTTGTAAGTTCAGTTTGTTTTCCTAGAAGTCTATTGCCCCTTACCCCTGACCTCCAGAATTCCTTTATGTCTATCCCATGCATTCTTAAATCCCGTGATTGTTTCAGCCCCCACCACTTCCTCTGGCATGGTGTTCCACTTGTCCACCACCTGCTCTGTGAAGAAATTCTTTCTCATGTTTCCTCTGAATCGTCCTCCTCCAACTTCATCCCATGCCCTCTAGTCCTAGAACATCTTTTCGCTTAAAATAGTGTTTTCCTGCACCCTGTTCCTGCCTGTAAGATACTTGTATGTCTCTATCATATCCCCTCTCCCTTCTCTCCTCCAGGGAGTACATGTTCAGTTCCTTCAACCTGTCTTCATAGGACTTGTGATGCAATCCATGAACCATCTTTGTTGCCCTCCTCTGAACCTTCTCTACCCTGTCTATGTCCTTACGAGGTATGGTCTCCAGAACCGTACACTGTACTCCAGGTGGGGCCTCACTAGTGTCTTGTATAGCGGAATTATGACCTCCCTTTTCCTGCTGGTGATGCCCCTGCCTATACATCCCAGCATCCTATTTGCTTTACCTGCTGCCTTGTCACACTGTTTCCCTACCTTGAGGTCATCTGAGATGATAACCCCAAGATCCCTTTCCTGCTTGGTGCATGCTATATCCTCACCCCCAACTGATATATTGTGCCAGGGTTTTGTGCCCATATGCATTATCTTGCACTTCTTTGCATTGAATTTCAACTGCCAAACCCCTGACCATTCTTCAAGTTTCTGCAGGTCCCTTCTCATTCTGTCTACACCCTCTGGTGTGTCTACTCTGTTACAGAGCTTTGTGTCATCAGCGAACAGTGAAATTCTGCCTTCTAGGTCCTGCGCCATGTCACTGATGAAGATGTTGAATATTCAACATGTCACTCTCCCAGGGTAGCCTCCCCCTCAATGGAAAATAGCCCATGTCATCCCTCTATTAAAAGCAGGTGACCCCAGTGATCTAAATAATTACAGACCGATCTCCCTCCTCCCCATCCTGTCTAAATTACTAGAAAAAATAGTGTGTGGCCAGCTAGGGGTATACTTAGAATCCAGAAGCCTATTAAACAGGGTTCAGTCTAGATTCAGAGCAAAGCACAGCACCATAACAGCCCTAGCCAAGGTGACCAATGATTGGCTCCTAGACCTTGAAACATACATAGAAACATAGAATTTGACGGCAGATAAGGACCGCTTGGCCCACCCAGTCTGCCCATTTCCCTACCTACTGGATAAGCTGCAGATCCTAGTTAACCAGCAGCCTACTTCTTCCTACCCCAACCCCCTAGAATGGCCTTATGACTGTCCCATGCATGCTTGAATTCCATCACTGATTTTGACTCCACAACCTCCTCCGGAAGGCCGTTCCATGCATCCACAACCCTCTCTGTGAAAAAATACTTCCTTAAATTACTCTCCCAACAAGAAGCATGTCTGTGCCGTTTTTCTTGGATCTTAGTAAGGCATTCGACACAGTCGATCACAGCCTGCTTCTTTCCTCCCTCAGCACCTTAGGCCTGGACCATAAATCTATGTGCTGGTTTGCAGACTACCTCAGAGCCGGAAACAGCAGGTTAAAGCTGAAGGTTATCTTTCTCCATTAAAACCTATGCTGAGGGGCGTGCCCCAGGGCTTTATCCTTGGTCCCCTCCTCTTTGCAGTCTACATTAACAACATCAATGACCCCATCAGAAAAGCCAACATCCACTTATTCACGGACAACACTGTACTGTACTTGAGTCGCCCCACGCCAGAAGCAGCCTGTGAAGATCTCCAAGCTCAATTTAACCTTCTACAATACCAACTCATAAACAAAAAGCTTTTGCTCAATGCGAAAAATACAAAAGCCATGCTCTTCTCCCCCTCCTTGCATTCAGCAATTCCTGCTGGGGGGGGGGCTATCCCACAAATTACCACTGTTCTTGGAGAAACACTAGAGTATCTAGCTAAATTCAAATATCTAGGAGTTTGACTCGATCATAAACTTTCCTTCGCTGACCATCTCGAAGAACTACAGAAGAAACTAAGGCAAAGATTAGGACTATTCTACAGAATTAGCCACCTGCTCACAAAGGAGACCAAGATTCAACTGGTTCAAGCTACCTTTCTATCTTTAATAGATTACACAGACCTGCTCTACGGCCACTACACTGCCTCTGCACTGGCTAAGTTGGACACCCTCTACCACAGAGCTATCAGGTTCATTACTGGCCTTCCACTTTCCACACACCACTGCTCCCTGTACTCATCGTTAGGCTGGACTTCCCTTCACTATAGAAGGAATAGAAATGCGCCCTATGGGCCTTCAGGCGGTTACCAACAAGCTCCTCATACGCCCCAGATTGTATTCCCCGGAGTGTGTTAGGCACTCACGCCTAAGGAGCTATTCAATTGCCCTCCAGTTCCATGGTCAAACCTGCTTCGCAAAGTTGCTCTAAGCTTCTCTTTACCCACATTGTGAAACGGTTTACAAAGGAACTTGAAGCTGAGCTGCCCTGTTAGCCTGAATATCTTCAAGGCGCTCTACGATCACTACATTAAAGCACCCTGCAAATGTTTTCCTCACTGCTAGCCCACTAATTCCGCAACTCCCCCTTTCCATCCTGACGCTCACCATGTTTCTACCCCTGGCTCTCACTCTTTCCCTATTAACTCTTCCTGCTGCACCCACCATTCCCTGTCCACTCCAGCCTGGCTAAAGTCCCACCCCATCCATAGTACTTTCCCAATTATCTATCCCTCCTCCGTCATTATCATAATAAATAAGTACACGACAGCCATTGTCACTTTCTGTGGTTTCAGCTCAATTTTTCCCCCAGTCGTCGGTAATATATCTCTCTTTTTTACCTCTCTAACCTGCCGCCCCAAACACAGCCTCTTTCCCCTATATGTGTAATTGCCGGCTGCCTCACTCAAAAGATCTCTGCTTATAACCTCTGCACGCCTATGGTTGATTGTACATCTGCTGACTTCAATAGTAAAACATTACTTTCTTTTTTTTTTTTAATTTCAACCTTGTACTTGTACTGTATACACTGTATATACTTTTTCTTCCTTGTATATTATTGCTTTTTGTATACCTGCTTCTGTACTGTACTTTGATGTATTTATGACCAGGTCCACCTTGCAAATGAGCCTTGCTCAATGGTGCCTGCCTGGATAAAAAAAGATTTTGATTGATTAAAAAATATCCCAAAGGCCCAACTGATGAGAGGCCATAGAAACAGCAGTGAGAATGGAGACTTTTTGGTTAATGGTACTGAAATGTGCAGCAGATTTTTGGAGAGGGAGTATTCACAGGGCATTGTCAATAAGGCCTTGCATAACACGCTCTTGATGGATACGGACACCCTTTTAACTAATAGAGAACCTAGAGGTAATGAGACCAGATTGAATTTTGTGACAAAATATTCAAGACACTGCAAAGAAATTCTGGACATTATTTCCTCTAACTGGAATATATATATATTTTTTTTTAATTGTCTATTTTTCCTGACAGGGCCACTGTCAGTCCTCCAGCCCTGGTCACAGCCCGGGACTCCACCATCATCTATTTGCCGACTCCCCAGTTACCCCAGCTTACCCCCGGAGTGGGGCCACGGCAGGTCCTCAATCCGCGCTGGAACTAGCGACTAGTCGGGGGAGTGGCGATGGTCACTATTCAAGCCCGAGGAGGTTTCACTGAGACAGTGGCCTCTGCCCATCTTCTCCTTTTTCCTGTATTCTTGGAGGTGGGGCGGCAATGACACCAGTGTCCGCCCCGCCTCCATGAAGCGGCGCGAGTGCAGTATCTCAGGCCTCCGCCAGGAGTCCTCAGTGCGCCGGACCTCCCCCCCTCCCCGGAAAAGGAGAGCCATTCATGTGACGCTCCATTTTCTCCCCCCAGCCGGCCCTCCAACGACTCGGGTCCATTCCCAAACCCAGGTCGCTGGCATCGCAAGCAGAAATCCCACCACTGTGCCGGCAGGCCGGCGCTCTAACTGGAATATTTTAGAGGGGACCCACTCCTAAAAGAGGTCACACAATGCAGAACGAGAATGGTATTTAAGTGAGGTACCAAACTAAAAGACAGGTTGGTCCACAGTTATCAGCTGAGTACTGAGGAAAATAGGGAGAATGAAAAAATGCCACCACTACTGCCTGGAACATATCCCTGCGGAAACTGCAAATTTTGTAGTTCCATGTTAAAATGTAAGACCTTCACTAGTTATAACAGTAATGCTAATTTTGAGATAAGGGATTCTGTGAATTGTGTGACAGAGAATGTTGTGTATTTGGCCACTTGCCAGTGTGACTCATTCTATGTGAGTAAAATGACAAGAGCCTTAAAATTGCAAATAAGTGAACACCTCAGATCTATTGAGAATAATGACACCCGAAGTGCCTTAGCCATACACTGCAGAGATGCCAGATTAAGAGGTGTGAGACATAGTTTTAAATTTTGTGGGATTGAAACAGCACATCTAGGTCCCAGGGGTGGTAATCTGGAAGATAAGTTAAGGCGGAGAAAGTCCTATTGGATTTTTTAAAAGTAAAAAAATAAATTATGCTTGGAGTTCTTTATTCGCCGGGTCTGAATGACAAAATAGATTTACCATACATCAGAAAATAAAATCTTAAACACCCCCCACAAATTCTTAAAGAATGTAGTTCCCATGATACTGGGATTTGTGGGTTTGGCCTTGCCATCTCTTTATAGTCCCCATGATGTTATAATAAATAGCTCATTTTTTATATTAGTACTAAAACATAGTCTTTTTTTCTTACAGAACTGGAAGGAACTGCTTTGTCTGCCTTCAGTATTTGAAAATTTGAAATTGAGACATCAGTTGGTATTCTTTTTGTGAACCACTGTCTCTAAAAAGTTCACTGTTTTACTGATAAAAATGGTGACTGCATTTATTACTGTAATTTATGCCTGATGCAACCCTGCTGCATATAAACTGTTTTGGTTTTAGTTATTAGTATTTAGAGTGGATGCATGTATTTTTTGTGTGCAATATGAGGTGGCCGGTTTGTATAATATATGAATTTTATCACTATGCACTTTATATACAGTATTATTTGGCACTTTAAATACTGGTGTCACTTTAAATTTATCTCAATATTTAACATCTCAGACCTTTCATGTGAAACCACCCCGATGATATACTGTGTGTGAAACCGGTCGGGGTTTCTGTGAGGTGAGCAGCCAACTGGATTTACTGGCGCATGTTTTAAAGTTTTCTATTGAGTAAAGCCTTGGAACGAACAGCAGAGGTGTGCGGTAGTTTGCTTGTGGTGGAGCTTCTCTATTTACTGCTTGCACCCTCCGTACGTGATTGGAGCTGTATTATCATCCTTGTAGCCCAAAACAGGAGCATTGGCATGTATAATTCTGGTTTTCCAACAAAGTACCCAGCCCTGGGAAGCAGTGGCGTAGCACATTAAACTCTCAGAGGGCCTGGCTGCAAGGGAATGTTATAGCCCCCGCAAGCCGCTGTTTGGATAGACTTTCCATTTTGTAGACGATGAAGAAAGTGTCCTTGCCACCACCACCCCCAAACAAAAACTACTACATTCCTGAAAAGAAAGCGAAAAAAAAAAAAAAAACACAAGAATCATATTTCTTTTGGTGAAACATTGGATGAAGCACCAAAAACTAGAACTCTTGATCATTTTGTGTATCGAGACTGCCTGGGTCAGGGAAAGTAGGCTGCAAAAATGGCTGAAGGTTTTCTAGGTACCAGCACCAATAAAGTACAGTTGTGTAAGAACTTACCGTAACAGTAGATCTTCAAGAGTGGCTCTGATATATTGGAGGGGTTGTGTAGGGATAGTTTACTGCTATCCACACCTGGGCGAACAACTGCAGGGTTTGAGAAAGCGTAACAGCTGTTGGCTGGAGGACACTTTCAGGAGCCAGTCATCCAGGTAGGGAAAAGACACAGACGCCGTCCCTGCAGAGGGCCGCTGCGACCACCACTAGGCATTTTGTAAATTCCCTCAAGGCCGAGGAAAGGCTGAAAGGGAGGACTCTGAACTGGTAATGATGACCCTGAAACATGAAATGGAGAAACGGTCTGTGGGCCGGGTGCATCAGGATAAGGAGGTATGCATCCTTCATATCCAGAGAGCAGAGCCAATCTCCCGTATTCAGCAAAGAGAGAAGTGTCGGAAGAGACACCATTCAGAACGTCTGGTATGTGATGTACAGGTTCAGGCACCTCAGATCCAAAATGGAGCGTAAATCCCCCGTCCATTTGGGAACCAGGAAAAAGTAGGTGTAAAATCCCGCACCCTTCTGAGGAAGAGCAACTGGTTCGATGGCCTTTTTTGAGAGCAAAGCATCGATTTCAGTATGTAAGACCAATGCTTGGTCTAGTGGGTACTGAGAGACCCTGGGTGGCAAAGGAAGAGGTATCTCCATGAACTCCAGTGTGTGTGTGTCCTGTCATGCTCAATTGCAGGAGCCACTGGTTGGAGGAGACAGCTTGCCACCCTTGCAGGTGCAAGGACAACCTGCCCCCAATGGCCATGGGTAGGGTCTCTAGTCCCACGACCGGAAGACCTTCAGGCTGAAGGCTGGCCCTGCTGGGGTGGCAGCAGAGACATAACGGGGTTTCTGAGCATTTCTAGGACCTGGCAATTGTAACCGAGGTTCTCTCTTACTGGCAGGTGGTCTTTGAGCCGTGGGACGGCCCCCGTAGGGGTGGCCCCTCGAGGAGCCCCTGAAGGCCATTTTGGCTTTAGGACAGTACAGGGTCAGTACCGACTGAAGGGTACCACCTCTGTCTTGTAAGTCTTTCAATATGTCTTAGGTCTGTGGACCGAACAGCTGAACCCCATTAAAAGAAGCATTCAGGATAGACTGCTATACGCTCTGTGAAAATCCTGACACCCTGAGCCAGGTGTGTCATCTGAGACATACTCCTGCAGAGGACATACGAGCCGTAGTGTCAACAGCATAAGTGGCCCTTAGCAGGTGGCGTCATACAGCTGCCGCAGTAGACATTTTGACCGTTGGCTCCTCTTGGACAGAACCCGCCAGGAGGGACTGGACTGTCACCTGGGAGACCTTTAGGATTTCCTCCTGATATTTCAGGAGGTGTCCCATGTAATTCGATATACATATAGTCAAGGTGGCCGAGACAAAATCCAGTTTTCCCCATAACACCCAATTTCTTGAACTCCTTATCTGGGGGCTGAGCACTCATGTGCTGAGGCCTAGAGGACATATCATGTGTGACACTGATCACCACCGAATCCACCTGAGGCAGAGACATGAAATAGGGGTGATCCACTGGAGCATGATAAATCCTATCAGCCTTACGAGGATTGGAGGGAATCTTGAAAGGCTGCTTCCATGCAGCCAATATAGCCTCTTCAAAGGAGTCCATCAAAGGGGGATGACCAGAGTGGGGCATTCTGGCACACTTAAGTACCGAGCCAATTTCTTCCTAGAAGCGTCCTGCCCGGTACCCTGGAAACCAAACGTTTTTTGGAGGTGGATCATAATGTCCAAAAACGTTGGGTCATCTGGTGGAGAACAAGGGAGCTCAGGGGTAGGTCCCCCTGAATAGAGGACTGAGGGGAATACTCGTGGTCCATTCATCCTCGTCCTCCAAGTCAATCAGATCCAAGTCCTGCAGGAAAGGGTCCTCCATGTCAATGTCCTGAAGTGTACACACACAGAGGAACAGCTGGCCGTCCACTGGGCCGAAGGAGGCCGAGAGAGAGCAGAGACTGGAGCTGACCCCTCTCTAGGGGGGGCGCGGGGTCCGAGTCAGGTCCAGGATAGTATTCACTAGAGCCTGGACATAAAACATGGCCATCTGCCCAGTGAAAGCAGCCCGGGCAGATTGGACAAGAGTGAATTGGGACCACTGATGGAATAGGGGCAAGCAGTGAAACCAAACATGGAGCCATCGACGAGGGGTGTGTGTATGATCCTAGGATCATCGACGAGGGCGCAACATTAAGCTCTGTGAGGCAAAGCTGGTCGTCAACGTCAACGCTGAAACCCCTGCCGTCAACGATAGAAACGTCGACCGACTGCAAGCAATCGTCAACGACAGGATCGTCAATGGGCTTGTAAGGCAACACTGACGACAATACTATTGTCGACAGGCCTGACGCCATCGTCGGACGATGGCCAGACAGCACTGAAGGGGGAGGCAGCTCTGGAAGCTGCAGTATGACCCAGGACCCACCGTCGACGAGGGAAGAAAGGAACCTACAATCGTCGACGTTGTAGATAACAATGTAATAGATGCAGTCTTCTCCATACTCACTTTGTGTGAAACCTTCATCAACGATAAGGGAGCGTTAGAAACAAGCTTTGTCTTTGATGCATGTTGACGTGGAGGGGTCACCCGTAGAGCAGTGAGACCCCCGAGGACGATGTTGAGGAGTCCCTGGTTGTAGAGCGTTGCTGCTGCACCAGGAGGGCAACCTTTTCCTCCATGAGGAATTCACGGAACTGCTGAAGCCTTCAACGTTTTGTGGCCTTGTTGAACCTGTTGCAGAACACACTCCCTGGAGTTGTGTTCAGGACCAGGGCAATGAACACAGACTTCGTGGAGGTCTTCCTTAGCGATTCTGTGGCCACAGGAATACCTTCAGAAAAAGAGATCGGAAGACATTAGTATATGAACTAGTAAATTTGGATTGGTAGAACTCCTCGTTGATGACAGGAAAGCAGAGCTCCGAAGGAGGACTTGCTGCATGCATGTTGCGGTTGAAAAGAACTGAGTAGTAGCTGGGACCTCCCTTTTTTATATCTGCCAGGTAGACACTACATGGTAGTGCTGGGTGGCAGTCCCCGGGGTCAACTGCTGAGAAGTCAATCTGGAGGAAATTATGCCTGAAGCTATAATCCCATGTGTAATGACCTGCTGCAAGAGATTGCCTCGAAGAAGATTCAAAGATCAACCACCTGTTTGCCTTCAGCAGAGCCAGTAACACAGATATTCTATACCTTCAGGAATTTGCTGCTACTATTTCAGAACTAAAGTCTATTTGTTTCTCACCACATCAATAAATTGATCAAATGTTTGAAAAATTAGAAACCACAGTTGTGGGAGTAAAACTCCATTCCCAGGGAAATTAAAGAGATCACTGTTCTATCCCAACTCTCTTCCTACACCTTGATTTCTCCTCCTCCTTCACACCTTGCCAGTCTGGTTTCCACAAGCACCACTCCACCACCTCCTCCCTCCCTCCCTCCCTCCTGAGGCTCTCCGATTCCATTCTCACTGGTATGGACCACAACCTCATCACCTCTGCTATTTTTATCAATCTAACCAAGGCATTTGATAAGTCTCCAACCCCTTCTACTTACTAAACTCACTGCTGCGGGACTCTGCAATGCAGCCACCAGTTAGTTTCATTCCTTCCGAGTGGGCAGAACACAATCCGTTCAGATTAGTCGTGCAAATTCCCCTCCCCTTCCCATCAACACTGGTGTTCCCAGGGCTCTGTGCTGGGCCCTTTACTTTTTTCTATCTTCCTAAATGATCTTCCAACTGCCTGCCCGCTCACCTCCATCCGCATGTATGCTGATGATACTGTTCTGTTTGCATCTGGCCCTTTCCCTTATGTTGTAGCTTCAGCATGATTTCGACAAAGTACAGCTTTTGTTTCGCTCTAATCAGTTATTCTGAAATACCAAGAAAACAGTCTCCATTACCTTTGGCACAAGGCAGAGACTCTCTAGGCTAAACTCACTCTTTTCCATAGAGTTCAAATATATATTACACAGGGCTACAGGATGGACTCCAATGGCTCAGCTGAAGCCACGTGTCTGCCATATTAGAGGAGGATTGAGGTGCTGGCAGATAACAGGAACCCTTCTGGAAACTTAAGACAGCGGCACCGGCACACTGTTTTAACAGAAATCTGCTGATCCAGTTGGGTGACAAGCACCACTGACAGCCGGGAAGTGAAAAAGCAGATGCACATTGTGGTGACAAAAAACAAGGTATGCTTGTCTGTCCTTTGCTTGTATAAGCAGTGTGTTACTCAATTTTGTCAAAACAGTGCGCCAGTGCCACTATCATAAGTTTCCAGAAGGGTTCCTGTTATCTGCCAGCACCTCAACCCTCCTCTAATACGGCGGACGTGCAGCTTCAACTGAGCCACTGGAGTCTATCCTCTAGCCCTCTGTAGTATATATCTGAACGCTATTCTCCCTTCTTACTATACCCTAGATGGGACACTACTTGAGACCAACTCCCCCTTCAGGTACCTTGGGGTATGGCTTCATCAGCACCTCACCCTCTCTGAACATGTTCCATTCACAAAAAAGCTGCACCCTAAATTGCGCACTTTATACAGAAATCATGGTTGCATTCCTCTGCCAGTGTGCCACGCCTCGGTCCAGAAAATTATCCTACCCATTTTTGACTACGGAGATGTCGTCTACAGTGCTGCTCCCAAATCTTCCCTTAGACTGGACTCTCTTTTTCCACTCTTTCTGCCGTTTTGCTAGACTGTCCTCATCGTACCCGTCACTGCACCCTCTACCAATCTCTCTCTTTTCCTTCCCTAGCCGACAGGCACCATGTCCACTGTGTACAAATTCTCTGCCAAATTCTGGTTTCACTCCCTCCCTCCTCTATTTCCCACAAACCATTTTCTTCTCGCTCACTCAGAAACCATGACCACCACACTTTAAATACTCCACCCAGGTCTACCTTGGGTTGGCCAGGCTGCATTCTCACACCTTTTCCCAAACATTTGGAATGCCCTCCCATCCATTATGCTGCATCCCCGCATGTCCTCAATTCCCTCTTCCAGGTCCACCCCCTCTCCCTACAATTGTATTTAATCTGTTTATTTTTACCCTCACCTTAGTTTGCCTCTGCTCTCATTTGCAGTTCAATTACCTATCCTATATTACATAATCTATGGTTTGTTTTTTCTATCATAGCACCTCTCGTTTTTTATCGTAATGTATTATTACCTTTTTTGTTCATACTGCGTATGTTTATTCTATTTTTTCCATTATGCACAGTATTTACCTTTTTCTGTTGTACTTGCTGTGTATCCCATTTCCCCTCTCCCCCAGGACGCATCTGGAAACTAGCATTGTCTGCTCAGTATGACTTTCCTGGCGAAACTTTTAAATAAATAAATAAATAATACAGTCTGTGGTTGGTACTACACAAAATTACAAACTGAGCAAGCCTTAGTTTCTGCTAAGACCATATATATCTAATATCAGTCCTTCCTAAATTGAAAGAGCTAGAGAACCAGTTAAGCTTCAAGCCCTCAAAAATCTCCAAATTGTATATCTTCCCATCATTAGACATGCAATCTGAAGACGTAAGGAAGGTAATTAATGAATTGGGGCTTCATTTTAAAAGACTACACAACCCTACATGTAAAATTATGATTGCACTTACCCATGTATGAATACAGTGCACTGATATGTCATAGTGAGGTTAGGGTTACCACCTTTTAAGAAGTCCAAAGTGGGACATTTCTTACTGAAACATGATTTTTCGTAGGACAGTACGTCTACTCGACCAACGCAACAGGCTTCTTTTTTCTATATAATGAGAATTAAGGATAAGTATTGTAGTTTCTTAGTTTCTACTGTTTCTTATCATTTTAAGATATTTTTATTAAGGTATTATAGTTTTCTGCAACATTTAGTGTAAAGATAAAAAAAATTTTCTACTATAAAGTCAGGCAGGACAAGTATAATGTTTCAAGTTTCTTTGCAGGACACAGCTGCCCAAATCAGGACTGTCCTGCGAAAATCAGGACAGGTGGTGACCCTAAGTGAGGTATATTCAACTGGAATGCAGTCTGATAAACACACCAGCAAAACAGCTGAACTATAATTAAACAAACGAATTAATAGACAAGACGACTACTGGGACTGCAGCTCGGCTGTGACTACATCCCCTCGCCCGCCGCCTACTCCAGTAAATAGCTATCTTCTTGACTCATGTTCATCAAATTTAATTCTAATTTGTTTGCTGCTTGCAATCACAAATCAAATATATAATGCAATTGCGCTTAGCTTGTCTCTGAGAAGAGCAGCAGCGGTTTTACGTCGCCGTCGCCACTCGCAGTTGAACAGTTACCTTAACCATTCTTGACATTTTATGTTTTATTGTTTTGATTTTTGCACAAGCACACCCCACCGGAGAGGAGCAGTAATTCACCTGCTGCTGCTGTTCCAACCGCCGCAGCTCCGCTCCAAATGACGAAGTACTAAGAAACGATGATGACTGCTAATATTTAGTTATTTGGTGGTGGGTGAACAAGACAGAATAACGTCGCTGAGCCGCCAGACCCAACACACACTGAAGTAGTTGTCGAACAAACCAACTTGTTTTCCCTCCTCACGCAACCAAATTACCAACACGAAAAAGGCGCCATTTGAGTGCTGACATGCGCACTTGGCTACAGTACCTTAACAGTTTACTCGTTCGGTCCGCTACAACAGTCATGTGGTATAGCAACCACACACGCTGAGAGCAGCACTGTATACGAACCCCGCCGTCCAGTGACCTCGTCCTCCTGTCCATACTGCTGCTGTCACTCACTGTGTCTGGAATTCACAGAACTATAACTTTTTCTACATAGAAGCAGAAAGAGAAAGACATTTTCTTCTAGTTCCTTTTTTCCTAGTTCTATGTCGGCCGGTGTTATGCTGCGCTTCCTTCTGGGTATCGTAGTTTGGAATTCTGCGTGCCATTCATTCTCTCTCTCTATTTCTGTTGAACTCTATGGTGCCATCCTTGCTCAGCAGGCGGCTCGCGGCTCGCTTGGACTACATTTCCCATACGGCTCAGCAGCGCGTGGGAACGTGCAGGAGGCGTAGCTCTTTCCGGTTTCTGTACTATGCTGAATGCCTGTAGCAGCAGTGGCTCAAGAGAGAAGGGGAGCAGTAAGTTATCAGCTACCTGTGATGTATTTCCTACAATGTATTGCAATGAGACAGGTCTTTCGTTTCCCTTTGCTGAAGAGTGGTGTATGGAGCCGCAGTATTATAATACGTGGTAGTTTAGTTCTAAAAACGGCATTCATTTACTTTGAGAAACCTAAACTAAAAACAGCCACCTGTCTCGACTTGCAATAGTTCTAATATCTGGTGCACTCTATGTCTTTGTCATTTGCCGTATTTGTCATATGCATTTGCCATATGCCTTGTCTTTGCCGTTGACAAAATGAATGTTTCCAAAAATGTATGGCACTATTTTGTCATCCAGGTATTAATTGCCTATGTTTGCCTCATGATTATGTATGCTGCAAGTTTTTGGCCTTATCTGTGTTTGTTTATGTCACGTAATCGTTTTTACTTGTGTGTATGTATGCATATCTCTTCCTTGTTACAACGTGTGTATATTTTTACTCTGTAATCTCCCGGGTCATACCTGAAAATAGGCATTCCTTGTCTAGTGTGCTTACCTGGTCAACAAAAGCTAAATCATCTGAAGAAGAGCTCAGTGCAAGCCTGAATGCTGGTGTTCTGAATATTTTTTTACTAGTGTGTAATGACCAATACGGCTATAAACAATTTCGTACCCTCCCGGTTATCTGTCATTTTTGACCAGGAAAGGCTCACTGATCAGTGAGGGCGGGTATGTGGACCAGTTTTATTATCATAGTCTTATAATAAGTGCCGTGGAGATGTTTAACTTCTACCTGGACCTCCACTGGAGATGGGCTGAAGGGACCTCAGTTGAACGTCCTATCCGAAGGACGGCACTTAGCAGCTGTGTACTCAGTTAGTTGTTGGTTTCTACCCAAACTGTATTATACTCCTGAAGCATCTGCACTGCCAATCATTAGGGTCGGATTGGGGGGATTACAAATGGACTATGTGTTTTCATTTTGCGATATACTTCAGGGCTTGACAAATTTTAAAATTAGGTACTTGTCCATGGACAAGTGGCTTGTCCAAAAGTGGTTGTCCCAGTGCTTGAGTTGGTAGTCCCGCTATAAAATGGCATATTTTTAATGGAAAATATCAAACTACAGAAAACTCAATGGATTTATTGTAGTAGTTACTTAGTGTTGAAATAGACAATAAGGAGAATAAATAATTTGATTTTATTTTTGTTAGCAGCATGGCAAGCATAAGGATTGTGACAGAATTAGCATCAGCAGCGAGGAGCTGACAGCAAGTGTGGTTACAGCAGCAGCACAGAGTGCCAGCCAGCAGCACAGTGAGAACATCATTACAGAACAGTAGCAGACAGTACAGCATCAGGAAAAGTTACAGGAAGCCTGAGCTTGCTCCAGACGGAGCATCATATTAAGTCATGTCATCATCAAGACTAGTGACAGCCTCAAGGACATTTTCGCGTGAATCAGCAGAACTAGTAGTTGAACTAGCATGACCATGATGACCATGAATGTGGCGTGTGCCAGGACCAGATAGTAGCCAGTGGTTGATAGCTTGATCTGGATCAAAGCTGTCTAATGCAGGGCCTTCAACTACTATATGCAGAAGTGACTGGAGTGTGTCATCAGCCAAACTTGTTCTTATTTTGGTTTTTATAAGATTCTGAATGGAGAGTACTCGCTCACATTTAGCTGTAGACACACTCGTAGCCAGCAACATTTCTTAAAGGTCAAGGATGTGAGCAAGCTGGGCCAGTTTCTCTCGTAGTAGTCGTGAAAACACTTGCAGATATGGCTTATCAACTGCAGACTTAAGCATTGCTTTTAATGCAAAACACTCCCTTTTTACTGATTATGTGATTTTTCAGAAAAAAAGTTGTGAAAGTAGTCTAATAAATTACTTAAATCAGTTGTGCCAAATTGTGCAAGTTCTCACGACAGATCAAAATTGTTGAAATCTAAGCAACTGAACCATTTTAGAGGTTCTTCTGAGAAATTCAGAAAACGCTGATCAATGTAAGATACTGCTGCATCTATTAAACTGTGCAGCTGTGTATCAGTCGTAAAATTTACTTCTGGACAGTTCCCTTTGAAAGTAAAAGGAACAATCTTGTCCTCACTGCCACGTTTTGAAATGAGATAGCTCATGCATTTCTCTGCAGGATTATATTGGTTTAGAAATGATGTCATAAACTTTCCAGGTCTTGTTTTTAGCTCAGTCAACTGAAGTAAACATGTCTCGACGAGTTGGGGGACTTCTAATATTAGTTGGTCATCCTTCTGAAATTCAAGTGATACATTTATCAATATTGGCAGAAAATCTTGAAGAATAAACAGTGATTTTACAAACTGTACTGCGTGCACATCTCTTAGAAGTGCATTTGCTTTGGCCCCATCATCACCAGCAGAGTTTGAAACATGTTCAAGATGTTGTATTGCTGTAGGCAGGTTGACTTGAACAGCATGAACTGAACGCGTCTTACTTGCAAGCCAACGCACTTGCCTTATTGCACTGAAATGAGCCAACTTGGTGTGTATGACATCTGCTATTTCCTGCAGTTCCCTAAGTTTCTTGGGGCTGTAGTGGTAAAATGTAAACATTCCTATCAAGGTGTTTTCTACATTTTGAACAAAGGAATTTTTTTTTTCATGGCGTCGAGAACTGCTAACTCCAGTTTGTGGGCTACGCAATGCATGGGTATTACAGTTGGGACATGTTCTCGGATTTTTTGCTATGGTGCCACCTGTATGGCCCATCATCACACTGGCACCAAAGTTGGCACATACAAGAACTGGTCCAGGTCTGCTCACATCGTTAAAATCCACAAAAGAAAGATCAACAGACTCAAGTGCAGAGCTTATTGCTTTAAAAACTTCATCTGCATGAGAATGTTCAAGAGGTACAGCTTTAATTAACACAGTTGTAACTTTTTTTTCTGCGCCATCAACAAAACGAAGGAAGACATTTTCTCACTCTACAATGCTTGCATCTGTACTGCCATCTACAAGAGCAGTGATAATTTTGTATTTTGACAGTCTGGATCTGTGTTTTAGACATGACAGCTGATATTGCGTTACGAAATCTCTGGCGTTTACCATTTGCGTAATTGCTGCGAGTTTAACCCACAATTTTTTTCTTGCAATGTGCAAACCACTCCATATCTGAGAAAGGGCGTAAATTTTTAGCCAAGGAATATGCGGTGTTAAATAGCGCCTCATTTTATTTTTGCTGACTTCCTCCATCTGAGAAAATGTGTGCTATATTGCAGTTTCAGATATGTTAAAATTGACTGCATGTTGACCAGTTTCGTGACTATGCTGGTTTGCACAAATTATATGTGGATTTAATTTCTCATGGGCTCTCACGGACTCAATTCTGAAATTATTTGAACCAGTGGCAAACACGTTAGGTTTTTTTGAATAAGCAGGAGTCGCAAGAGTGGGATATTTCTCACAGGCAGAGCAGTACATGACGTATTTTTGGTCATCATATCTTAACCAGGTAAACTGATTTAGCCAGTGATGCTGAAATGTTCGAGCCCTTTTTTCAGCATCATATTTTTAATCTTTACTTCTTTTCTCATCAGACTTTAAGTTTGTTGTTTCATTTTCCTCATCTAAAATCAAAGGTCACTTTTTGCTGCTGCTATAATTTTTCTCATTCATTTCAGAAATTGGTGTGATCAAGTCAGATTGATCACCTGTTATGTCTACAAATACAGACCCGGACTGAGAATCATTGTTTTGGTCCTTTTCCTGACTAGGGTGGTGAGGACTCGGAGGGGGGGCTGGTTGGGACTGGCTTGACTGTGAAGAAGAAGGCTCTGAGTCTTCATCTTTACTTTTTGTTCCTGATGAAGATGCGATGTAAGATTGTTTCCCAGTCCAAAGGGAAAATAAAGTAGTTTGCTTTGGCTTATTTTTTTGCATTTTTTTAAACTTCTAATGCAATTGTAAAAAATATTGAAATATTGTTGTACACAGTAAAATTGTATTTTATGTTATATTTGTGTGTGTTGTGTAATATTTTACCTGAAGCTGTTGTGCTTAGTGCTTATGCTTAGAACACTAGTACAAAAGGGCCTGTGGGCAAGACAACAGAGTAGGTGGGAGTAGAAGTGAGAGGGAGGTAGAGGTGGTGGTGGTCGCCAAGTACTACTCCTCCGCAGTTGTTCACCCCAAGTTCCTATACTGTCCTTCAGGGCAGGTTGGGTCTCTCACAGCCACTTACGCACACCTCCACCAAAGAAGAGTTTATTTTTGTTTACCACAACAAATGTTTTTCCCCTTAGTTTGTATTAATTGCTTATTTCTAAGAAGTCTGCAGTTGCTCCCCAAGTTCTTTCCTCTACCCACTAGTGCAGCAGGTTTTATTTGTGTCACACACCTTCGCCAAAGTAATAGTAATATAAGTAGGTAGCTACACTACAAAGTGATTTATTTTTTATTCTGTGTAGCACAAAATGGACCAAAAGTCCACAGTTAGTTGTTGAAGTTCCTCGACCTCTACCCTCCCAGGGCAGCAGCACTCAGGTTGGTTAGGTCTCACACACAGCCACACAATGTTTCACACACCATCCTTCAGCAAAGTAGGTAATATAGGTAGCTAGGCTAGGTTTATTTATTTTTGCTGTGTATCACAAAAAATGTTTTCCCCTTCAGTATAGTTTATATCTAATAAGTCCGCAGGCAGGCTCAGTTCCCCAAGTTCCTCTACCTCTCAGCCTGGGGCCGCAGGGTATTACGTCTCACAGCCACACAGTGTCTCGCACACCTTCACCAAACTAATAGTAATATAGGACAGGTAAGTAGGTAGCTACACTTCAAGTGGTTTATTATTTTTTTTTTCTGTGTAGCAGAAAATGGACCAAAAGTCCGCAGTTAGTTGTTGAAGTTCCTCGACCTCTACCCTCCCAGGGCGGCAGTCGCACTCATGTTGGTTAGGTCTCACACACCGTCCTTCAGCAAAGTAGGTAATATAGGTAGCTATTTATTTTTTAGTATGTATCACAAAAAAAAGTGTTTTCTCCTTCATTATATACGCAGGCGCAGTTGTTCCCCAAGTTCTTCTACCTCTCAGCCTGGGGCGCACCAGCACAGAGTATTAGGTCTTTCAGCCACACGGTGTCTCACACACCTTCACAAAAGTAATAATAATATAGGTAGGTAACTAAACTGGGTTTATTTTTTTGTGTAGCACAACAAATATTTTCTCCTCCTTTCTATAGTTTATTTCTGTTAATCCACAGTTCTTACCCAAGTCCCTCCGCTACCCTGCCTCTCGGGGCAGCAGGTTAGGTCTCACAGCTGAGCCACCACACACCTTCTCCAAAGTAAGTAGGAGGTAGGGGTTAAGGGGTATAGCTAGCAGATGCCAGACTAGCAGTAGCAGACAGTTGGTTTTCTTTTTCTGTAGCTAGCAAAAAAAAGTTCTCACTACCTCTCAGCCTGAGAGCAGGTTATTAGTTCTCACAGCCCCAGCTACACACAAACACACCCAAAGTGGGGTACTAGCTAGATTTTTCTTTAGGTAGTTATAAGTGTACTAGTTAGTTAGTCGCCCCCAATCAGTAGTAGTAGTAAGTTAAGTTTAGTTGACTCTCCTTAGACACAAACACATACAGCCCTCTGATTCACTACTGCAGTGCTGCTGCCTGCTTGCCAAATAAAATGCCCGTTATTTATTTTTATTTATCTTCCCCTCTTCACTGTTTCTTAATTTTCCCTTCTCTCAGCACTCCCTGAGTCTCCCTCCACGTAGAATGGCTTGTCTTCCCTTCCCCCTGCCCAGTCTTTTGACTGATCCGCTACCCCCCTCAGTGCCCTCTCAACAACTGGTTTTATTTTTTTTTTCTGAAGGCAGGATAGTTGTTTAGCCAGGTAGAAAGTTACATTATATTAGTTGTAGCCAGGTAGTATTTAGTATGCAGCCCCTCGGGCAGTCATTTCTCTTTCTGTCTCTCCACCACGAAGCCACCCACCTCAAGCTAGCAGCAAAAATGCTTCTGCTCTCTGCAAGTGTCGGTAGCGAAATGGCGCATTTTCCATCCCGTGCCAGCTACCGACACTCCCAGTTCCTCCTCAAGATGCGTTCTAATCCAATAGCAAGGGACGGCAAGCCTATCAGTTTCCAGTCTGTGCTCTGCCGCTCCCATAGTCCCGCCCGACCTGTCTTCACGCTCCACCAGCGCTCCCCGCCCCCAAGATAGAAAGAGACATTGCCCGCCAGCGCCTGCAACGGGCTCGCATTCTAGACCAGTGCCACATGACTACAGTTGTGGCAATCAGGTGACTGAGCCTCTGAGAGTTTGTTGTGCTGCTGAGAATGTCACCGCGGCGCTGCTGCCACCTAGTGGCTGGGGAAAAAAGCTGCAAAACGAAACAAAGCAAAAAAATAATAAAAATCAAGATTTGGTAGTCCATGGGACAGGCAGTACACAGCAGACTGCTTGTCCCTGGTTAAAAAATAGTTGTCTGGAACGTCAGGCTATGGGATTTGTCAAGCCCTGATATACTTACATAAATTGATACTGTAGTCGCGATTATTATACTTTTTCACTGAACAGCAAGACAATTAAAAATTTAACTAGCCCGTAGAAACTTGCATTAATCTGCAGACAAGTAGAACATTAAGTCTACCAGTACAAGCATGGACTGTGTTAGGGAGAGCAAGCAATTTTAAGTATTTGCTCCATTTTTGTTCCTGTTGTTTCCCCCTCACCACCACAGTGATGATCAGGACCGCATGGCTCTCTCCACTGCCAGTGCCACTCAGTTGGTCAGCTGGCAGGGGATGCGTGGAAGTCTGGTGGTCCATATCCTTCCACCGTGGGTGCTGAGCATTTCACCTCTGGAAAGCTCTGATCTCAGTTCACATTCTCCTCCTGTCCTAAACTCTGCTCAGACTTGCTGTCTACCTTGAACTCGTTTGCACTCGCTTTCTACCCTGAACTTGTTTGCACTCGCTTCCTACCCTGAATTCTGCTCACATTTGTCTTCTACCCTGAAGTCCACTCAGACACGCCTCCTACTCCGAACTCCTCTCACACACTCTTCCTACCCTGAACACATTAACATTCGCTTCCTACCCTGACCTCGTTCACACTCCCCTCCTACCTTGAACTCATTCACACTCGCCTCCTATCCTGAACTCCCCTCACATTTGTCTTCTACTCTGAACTGCACTCAGATACACCTCCTACCCTGGACTGTGCTCACACTCGCCTCCTACCCTGGACTGTGCTCACACTCGCCTCCTACCCTGGACTGTGCTCACACTCGCTTCCTACCCTGGACTGTGCTCACACTCGCCTCCTACCCTGGACTGTGCTCACACTCGCCTTCTGCCCTGAATTCAGCTTACATTCACCTCCTATCCTGAACTCTGCTTACATTGTCCTCGTTTTTTTTGTTTTTAATATAATAACGGGGTTTCCCTTTTTCCCGTAGGAAAACTGTGGCGTTATTTGCCATAATACAGGAGTGTTTATTACGCAAACACGCGCATCGTTTCACTCTGCACACATGCGCCTAAGCCTAAGTTTTCGCTTCTCAACTGCTCTCTGCTCCCTTCTCGCCCAACTGAACCGCCATTCAGAATTAGAGGTAAGTTATTATGTTGAAAACGTTGCTCCTTGTCCACATTTACATTAATGAAAAAAGGAATTTCTTTACATGTAAAAGCTGGGACATCAAACATACGGGAAGCGTTGGAAAATTAAACCGCAGCGCGGCCAGATTGAACCCCGTTCCCTACTCTTTTATATAATTGCTGTGGTAAAAAAGGGAAACCCAGCAATTATATAAAATAAAATATGGGTCAGTGTGTGTATTTCGAAGTTTTACACGTTATCGGCTGATATAGTTTATAAACCCCGAGCTTCACTCGAGGTTTATGTAGCATCTAATCCCTTGGGTGTGTGTAAACTTCTCATTACATACACTGACCCATACTTTCTTCTATATATAATTTCTATTCTTTTTTTCCCTCCTTAGCTTCTTCGGTCCTCCGCCCTGCCCAGTCCTATCACCCACTATCCCCGGCACTTAGCTCACTCCGTGTTCTCAGTTGTGACTGGTTCAATGACCTCCACGTAATGGAAAAAGAAACACTTCACAGAAAATAAATGCGGCAGGACTGCTGCTGTTTACACCTCAAAGTGCCAGAATGTGTTTATGGAGGACGGAGCTTTTCATATGTATATTTGCACACAATAAAGCATTTCTGAATGGATTCAGAGTGCTCACTGTTCTTGTTTCTGAAGGGTTCAGGGATGAGCCAGAATCGTCAGAGGGCCAAGGGTGGAAAGAGGATTGAGAGTCCCAGAGGTTGCTCTTCTCCATGGAAAGAGGGTCCCTGCTTCCGAGAATTGAGAATCCCTGATGCTGCTGTTCTCTGGGGAGGGTCCCTGCCTCCGAGGATTGAGAGTCCCACAGGATGGTGTTCTCTACTGGGGAGGGAGGGTCCCTGCCTCTGAGGATTGAGAGTCCCACAGGATGGTGTTCTCTACTGGGGAAGAAGGGCCCCTGCCTCCGAGGATTGAGAGTCCCACAGGATGGAGTTCTCCGCTGGGGAGGGAAGGTCCCTGCCTCCGACATATTACCACGTGAGTGGCCACAGGTGGTATGCAGTGAAGGGATAATGGGAGGGAGGACATCAGCCAGGACTGGTGGCAGCATGCCACTGTGCATGTGCATTCATCTTGGATCCCTTACAGCGCTGATGTCACGGAGCTGTGAGAACAGTGAAAATACCCTGGCATGGCGGGTTTATCAGCCTGCTACAGTCTGGCCTTGTGCAGCATGCAGGAGTTTCAGAAGGGAAATCGCCACACATACCTACCCCCAACCGCAGGTTAAACCAAAGTATATCTCATCGTGCTGGAACAAAGGTATTGGACAGAGGAGGGCCACAGGCAGGGGCAGTAGGGCTGGCTAGTTGCCTGGTGCTGGACGAGGATGGTGGCAGAGCCACTGTGAAGGGACATTAGCAGAAAGTTAAAAAAAAAAAAAAAAAAAGTTTTGGTTACTGTTACAGCTTCAGGACCATGTGATTTATGTTTACTGCACGACATAAACACGTCCAGGTTTTGATTTGATTTATTAAAATTTGTGACTGCAACAAGTCACAGAGGCTTGGTTGAAGAACATTAAAAAGAAAGCTATAAAAACCATCATAAAAATTACAGAGAAGCAAGAATTATATACAGTATGTAATTTATCTAGCATACAAATAAGTTCAAATCCATAAATGCTTTTAAGATTTTAGTAATAAAGGTTGCAGATAAGAATTCTGCAGATCTAAAAATCTTGAAAAAGTATGTGTTTTTTCTTTGCCAAAATAAAGCTACAAATTACCTGGTACGATTATTATTTATTTATTTATTTTGTTAGGAAATTGTGTTGACCATGGCTGCGGCAGTGGAGAGAACAGACGAGCTAGTTCGAGCGTATCTCACTTACCGGGGATTTACCAACACCCTGAAACACCTTGACACTGAGATTAAAGCGGACAAGGAGAAGGGCTTTCGGGTTTGTATAGTGATGAAGTCTATACTGTATGACTGATTGCTGCTTTTGCAGACGATTTCTCTGAGGGGAGTGGTTTGAATAATTGTGCCTTCCTCTTCTGAGATTTGCCTTTTGTCGAAACTGTCCTATACTTTGGGGCAGATTAACATGCTTTATTTAACTTGCTTTGATGGCCATTTTTGATGACTCTTTGATATGTCATCATGTTTCATGAGGGTGGAGGTGGGGGATAGTATTGAAGTTTTCTTTGAGCTCCCAGCTCAGCCATCCGACAGCGATCAGCAGCTGTTCCTTGAAGAACAGTCAGCACCAAGAGTCGCACATGCAAGTGTGAGGCTGGTCCCAATTTACATTTTGTGTGCCAGATTTTTTCCTTTTTAATTACTTACTGTTTACTGTAGTATGGTAGATTTTATCAGGCTCCTTTTGCTTACTTTCAGGCTGTTATTTTGTGTAACTACAAATCCCCGATTCCCCTGCAGTTTACCCCAGAGCAGGACTGCTGCACTGGGAGATTGAGAAGCCTGCAATGCAAGTTAGAGTTTTTATGATCTCTGCTCACATGTTTTCTGGTTCTGCTTTTCTCCCAGGACAAAGTGCAGTCCTCTGTGACTGTACTTAGTCCCAGGAGGATAGCGGGACCAGCAAACAAAAGATCAAGCTTATAAAAACTCTAGCTTTCACTGCAGGCTATTGACTCTCCCACGACTAAAGCCCTGCTCTGGCATCAGTTGCAGGTCATCCTGGGATTTGTAGTTTACAGAAAATGTAAGCTTTCAAGTCAGCAGAATCAGTCTAATACAATCTGCTATACTGCAGTAAACAATCATTAAAAAAAATGTTTTGGGGCCGGCCCGGTGGTGCTGAGGGTTGAGGCGCTGGACGCCACACCTTGCGCCACGCCAGCGACCCGGGTTCGGTAGTGAGCCTGGGTTGTCGGGGGTCGGCAGGGAGGAAGAGGTTTGGCGTCTGGAGGACTGCCTCTCTCCTGGGAGGAGGGGGTCCAGACTCTACGCTTGCCTGTTTCCTGGCGGAGGCCAGGGGTACAGCAAAGCATTGCACCAGATGTCGGGGGATGAGGAGTGGTGATGCCTTGGCGTAGGGTGCATGCCACTCCTCCAAAGTTAATAGCGGAGGAAAACGCCTGCGGGTGCCGGGGAGACGGTGCGCCAGAGCATGCCTCCAATATGCCCTTGCCTGCCTGACTACCCCTGATCCAACGAGATTCAGAATTTCGGGGTGATCGCTGCCCCACCTCGACCCCACTCGGGGGGATGAGCCACAGCTCCATGGGGACCAAGGGTAAGTATCGGGCAGGCAAGTGAGGCAGAAGGATGACTCCTAGGCACTCCCGATGGGTCAGCACCCACAGGACGTAGGCGTGGATAAATAGTAATTTAAAAAAAAAAATGTGTTTTTGCACACAGATTGCAAATTAGGACTGGTTCCACACTTCATTGTGGGGCCCTTGATGCTGACTGTGCCCCATTAAGTTTTTTACTGTATTGCTTCCTATAGAAAGACCCGTCAATTTCAGCCTCTTTACCCTTTGAGGAAAGAGTTTCTAAGCTGGACAGGCTCAATTTCTATGAAAGAATAACACATGACCGGTGTGCTTTTATTGGTATATCTATGACTGGGTGTGCTTTTGTCAGTATTAAATCTATGTTTGTTCGTGTGTTTTTTTTTTCGTGTGTCTGTATGTATGTATATATATATATATATATATATATATATATATATATATATATATATATATATATATATATATATATATATATATATATATATGTATATATATATATATATATATATATATATATATATATATATATATATATATATATATATATATATATATATCTATATAATATTTGTTATTTCTGACGTGTGTGCTGAGAAACTAAGGCTGCAGGCAGAGTGTTCCTCCATGCACAGTAGAAGAGCACCAACTTACACTGATGTTATCCTGGGGTGTTTTACTGCACTTATAAGATTATCCAATACTAAACGCCATAGCTTACAAAACGTAGCACAGGGAATCTTTGAGTACACGTAGGCAAAGCAGCTGATTTATGGTGACTTGAAGTAATAACATTACATTTTCAAGATTTTCAATTCTGGGATCACTCTGATTATATCCTAATTTCCATATTTTACAGGTCGAACTGTCCGTATACGTATAAGCAGTTCAAGTGATAGAAGGCTAACTATACAGCAAATTAAATAAAGTGAAATAAGAGTAGTACAGAGAACAGTTTGTTGATTAACTGATCCAGTATAAAATGTCAAATTCCGTGAAATTCTTTGGTTTTAGTGATGTGCAGATAATCCAGATTCTGGAATTTTATCATGTTTGATGTTTTAACATTTCCATCGTTCCAGCTGCTCATGCCCCAGCACCCAGCACTTACAATCAGTCTTTGCACCCCTAGCACCTTACCTGTCATATTCCCTCAACAAGGCCCCTGGCTGCACTGTCTCCCGCCCTCGCCCACCTCCTCCCCCTCATGATCTCCACTCCTGCCCTCGCCCCCAACCACCTCCTTACTCCCCTTACCCCTGCACCTTCTCCCCGATCTCCTACCCTCACTCCCCCCCACCCCCACCTTCCCTTGTCTTGTTCATAGCTCAAGTCTTTGTACTGGTTATTACATGTCTGTAAGTCAATGACTGTATGTTTGTAACTAAAAATGATGACTGTTGCACACGCTGACGTGGAACCTTTGTAAAAGAGCCTCGGCTCAAAGGTATTGTAATTCTAGATTGAAATAAATAAATGCATTTCTGCTAAAAGCTGAAAATCCATGATCTTTTGTATGCGTATGGTAGGTGACCTGGCTCATCGAGTCAGAAAACAGCACCAGCAGCTGCCATCTCGACCCATTTTATAAATATATTTAGTATATTTATTTTTTAACATGTTTTCTTTCCTTATTCTTCTGTGGTCTCCCATGTCTGCACTGTTGCTCTGGCCAGCAGGCCGGGAGAGTAACTTCCCTCGCAGCCGACACAAATGCTGATCTGTAGTTGTCCGGCAAAGGGTGGGCAAATATCGGGCGACCAGGCACCCTCCCACACCACAAGACAAGAGTCTCGGGTGTGCCTGAACCCCAGCTGGATTCACCTTGGAATTCTGGAAATATCCATTCCCTTGGGCTGGCACTATACACAGTCTGCATTAGGACAGCTGATTTTTTTTTTTTTCATGTTTGAAAATGGTCAATTCCGTGTGACCAAATTTTAAGAACAGTTTCTTCCATTTTTACCCATGCAGGTTTTTTGTGTTTTTTTTTTTTTTTGGTAAAAACATAAGCACCAAGTGTGTTTTATTGTTTACACAAGGATACATTTGACACCAAGTGGGACCTTAAATTTTGCCACTTCTGTTTATTTTTCTGTGCTTTTGGTTTTTGTAGAAAATCAATGGCCATACAACATAAATCCTATAAGGTACGTGCAAATATTTCTCTCAGTGGTACAGTAGCTGGACAGACGGATAGAGTATTGTGTTAATCTGGCCATAACACCGTCTGGTGAACTAGAGAATGCTTGTATAAATGGCAAGGTTTACAGTCTTAGGACTACAATGTAGTGGCCAAGCACCTTTCAACACCTAAAGGGGCTCCTATATTCTCTCTCAACCCCACACCCTAGAGTGTTAAAAAATGGCCTTTTAAAATAAATAAATTTAAGCAAAGAGTAGTTCTGGTTTGAAGGTGCGTGGTTATTTGGTCAGTTGCACACCCCAGTTGACCAGTCAGGCAGCAGGGTTTTCTGTAGTCGTTTTACTTATTATTTTACTTTTTCTCTTTATTTCACCAACTTGTCTGCAACAGTCACTCGCAGTGCCTCCCTCCTTGTCCCACGTACACCTAATTACTTTCCCCCGGGCTCCTTGGTCCAGATCCTCTCCACTTCTGTTACTCTGACTTGTTCCCACCCATGGTCAGGGCTCCAACAATCGGCCCATGGGCTGCTGACTGTCGAGGAGCAGCCAGAGTCTCCATGGAGTGGGGGGCATTGGGGGCACTCTGTAGTATCTGGGTGATGGGGTGCATGCCCATCTTCACTCTTGCAGCTTAGTGAGTTTTTCCGGTGTGTGGTTTTCTTTTTTTGTCATCTAACCCTCCTCCTTGGCCTTCACCAGTGGTGCCTGCCACGCTGTCCTGCTGGTGGGCAGTGACTGTCCTAGCATGGTCACCAACTATGTCAGTACCACCTCCAGATGCACTGATAGGGCAGGATGCTCTGCTCCACCGCCTTCCCCCCCCGGTTGGGCATGCGATTCCCCCCACATTGCATCCAAGACCACCGCACACCTGCTGTGGTGGACATCGGTGCCACCACAGGCTGTGAAAGTTAGACTCCTCTCTCAAGTCAGAGTCCTCCCACTTGGCAATACAGTGCACCACCAGCTGGTGCCACTGGGCCATTCTTTAGCCATTTTAGAATCTCAGTTCTAAATGATGGGCTCAGGCAAATCTTGCTGACTGAGTGGTCAAACCTGATCAGGTGGTTTGGATAATGTACCTTATTTCCTTCCTCGGAGAAAAAGAAAATGATAAAGTCCTGTTCTCTTCAGGAACACTAAAACCAGTTTATAACTGTAATTGCACACTCCTTTTGTGGATAAAGCTACTTTACTACTTTAACCCCCCCCCCGCCCCAACCTGGTTGTTGAAGGTGTTTGACTGCTCCTTGTGCCTAGCCAACCCGGGGGGGGGGGTGATAGCATAGCTTCAACCACACCATGTCATTTTTTTATTCCTCACTTAAGAACACAGAGCCAGAATGGAACTTTGGCAAGAAATCCCTTGTTGTAATTGTGTTTTCATTATTAGGTTGATAAGATAGTCGACCAGCTGCAGCAGTTTATTCAAAGCTATGATCTGGCTGGACTTCGAGACTACTGGGGTTACCTCGACCGCCGACTCTTCAGCCATCTAGAAGATGTGTACCGGCCCACTGTGAACAAGCTGAAGACCAGTCTATTCCGATACTACCTTGTGCATGCTGTGCAGGTATCTCCCACACTTGCTGTCTACACTTGTTACTGTGGTTTTGGGGCATTGGTAATAACTGCTTCAGCTAGATTTTTCAGTAGAAGTTGTTAGCCAGTTAAAAGTCAAGCTGAGCTCTAGCTGGCCTGGTGGTGCTGAGAGTTGAGGCACTGGACGCCACACCTCACGCCATGCCGGCGACCTGGGTTCGGGAACAGACTCTGGCCACTGGGGGTTGGCAGGGGAGGAAAGGGATTGAGCATCCAGAGGACTGCTCTCCCTTCCCTGGAGAGGGATCTGGGTCTTGCACCACTTCTTAGTGGCCCCCCATGGAGATCAGGGACAGTGCAAGGAACATGCGGTGCCATGGTAGAGGAGGAGGAGTGGCGACAGACGTCGGCACGAGAGTGCCAAGACGTCATTGCATCTTCACGCTCCTGTGGGGAAACCATGAATGAAAAATCCCTGGAGGACCAGGGAGGCGATGAGGGCCCCAGGGATCGGACCCACATCCCCAGTGCCGCACCACTCTGGTCCCAGGTGCCACCCACACAGGATGGACCCTCTAATTACAGAAAGTGCCACTAGGTAGGTGAGGTGGGCCCTCCACGGGGGTGATCCGGGGGTTTGGGAAGTCCTGGTTTGGGGGGGACCATGGAGGAGGGTCTCAGTGGGGAGTAGATGTCCGGATTGAGTGGGCACCTCTGAGAGATGCCCTGGTCCAAAGGAGCAAAAATTGAGTCGAGCTGAGCTGTCCCAGTAGTATGAAGGACTGAGGTGCTTATGCCTTACCTTCTGCCACGCCAGCCACTCAGGTTCGAGAATGGACCAGAGTCGTCTGGGGCAGCAGGGTGAGGGAAGATTGAGTGTCCCAGGATGTTTTTCCTCCCTCAGGGGAGGATGATTCTGAGTCTTGCCACTTACCTGGCTGAGACCACCTAGCACCAGCGGGCCCAGCAGACGGGGGTGGGGGGGCATGTATGCTGATGGAGGATGTGTGTCAGTACACACATAAGTGCGCATGTCACTTGCAGATGCCCTGGGCAGAAGACTGAGGATGCAGCCCTGGTTGGCTTGGCATCCCTTGCAGGCGCTGCGCAACCCTATATGACAGACCACCTGTCGATATGGCTCTGTGTAAGTGGTGGTAAGTGGTGGTTAACCTGTAAATCAACCTGATGGGCTGGGGGGATGCTGCCTGGACTGGGACAGCAGGTGGAGTAAAAAACTATGAAAAAAAGTCAAGCTGAGATGGTGAGACTTATGGTTCAGTGGCTTGGGAGAGGGCTGTAAGGCTTTCCAACTGTCTGTCAGTGATTTAAATCCAGCCCAGGCCAGTAATGGCCTGAAATGGCTATCATTTGATGGTTGTTGCGTGGCCTATACGAAATGAGTCGTGGCAGCCTCAGTCCAGATGTTAGTAACCAGGGGCCAGATTGTTTAGTCTTGTTGTAAGCTGCATCTCAATTGGCCCTTAGTTTTTCCTTTTATGTACATTTTTTTTTTACTTCCGGTTTTCTTTTGTTTGGATGGAGACTGGCATCAGAAATCTGGAAGCAAGGTAACTTGGCGTTAGAGTTTCGGATACAGGCCTCTTTAATCCATACATAGGAGAGAGAAAAATACATCTAATAAAACTTGACAGGAGATCCATCTCCAGCCAGGAACAGCCGTCCCCTGTTAGGATTGGTGGGAATGGAGGGCACGAGACCTCTGTGAGGGCGGAGACATTTAACTGTTTGACCAGTGTTTTATGGTCTACCACTATTATGTTGCAAAACTCTAACTTCTCTCCAAACCAAGGCCCAGGGTATAAGCAGAAAATGTAAAACTTTTAGTTTTTGGCGAATTGCTGCTGAAATTTTAAAGTGAAATCCTCAAGTCTGTAGCCAAACCCAAACATTTAATTTAGTTAGATAAATATACAGCTGCTCTCTGCATCACAGTTAGGCAATTTGGAGCCCAGAAAAGTTGCCAAATTTAGAATTGTATAGCAAAATGCGATTTGGTGAGTGGCAGATTAAACATTGCAGTCCTACATGCAACCAAACAGTAGTAACATAGCAATATAAGGTTGGAAGGGCCTCTGAATCCAGCAGCGCCCTCCCCCCAGCTGCATAAGTAAGGATTAAATAATTATGCTGTGCATACTGCGCAGCTACTAAAGATGCCCCCCAGCCCCAATAAGCAAGACAGTGTACCTCCAACATCCCGCAGCCCCAGTAGCACATCAGCAGTAGGTACTAGGCATCACCTATAGCTAGACAGGCATGCTGGACACATGCTAGCCCTAGACTGGACACAAGCCCCTTGGATAATGTGGACATACGCAGTTTTTGACACTGGGACACCCTGCATATGGAATGTTGAACATAAGCCAGCCATATACCCAAGAGGGAAATTGGAAACTCCCACCCAAGCATTCACGTTACATAAAAAGGCTCAACACAGTTTCTGCCGCACATGAGATGTCCCTAAGAGGGCTTGGTGCCTGAACTGCACTATCACCCACCAGAGGTGGACGGGCTATGACCAGGGTTACGTGCGTCGGTGGGGCGTGTGAGGGGAAACATTTTGGATGAAAATGGGACATTGTTCTTCAGTGCTGTCAACTAAACTGCTTTGCACCTTTCAAGCAAGTTACTGTTATAAATTTAAAAAGAGCAAACAATGCAGCTTAGCCTAAATCCTTCTGTGTCTTTGTTTGAAAGACCTTGTGAAATAACAGAAAGTTTAATCCTAATATTGTTGGTGCTTAAAGAGATTCTACAGTTTCCTGCAGAAAATTGTAAGCCAACGTATCGGCACAAAGGCAGCATAGCGGCCCACGATGCTGACGATCTGGCTCAGGAAAGAGGCTGGAATGCTGAGGGATAGCTGGTGGAGGAGGCTTGAGTATCCCATTTGATGTTTGCCTCCTTCAGGGGGAAGGGGCCCTTCCTATCTGTGTGATCACCATCTGGGGTACCAAATGTGAAGCTGCAAGTGGATCGGCTGTGGAGGGCTGGACATCGGTGCCACATGAGCCCCTGGATCACGTTATGCCAGTGGGGAGGGAGCCAGAACATGGAAAAATGTCTGCCTGTAGGATGGTATGTGCTGGTACTCTCTTGGCCCATGCTGACAGCTGGGCTTGGTGAATTCATTCTCTGGGGGAGATGGCTACCAAACTGAAGGTCTCGGGGTGGGGGGGGGGTTATTGTAATTTCTGGGATCCCATTGGAAGTGTCTCAGAGATGGTGGCTATGGGGCTGAGAAGTTGCCAGCACAAAACTTGGATGGTGGCCATAACGCCAGTAACCTAGGACAGCAGGAACAGAGGCCAGCAGGGGGAGCATGAGAGCGTCGGCTCTCCTCTGGGTGGAGGATTTCTGTGTAGCATTGCTCTTAAGCAACACCTGTAGAAGGCATGGTGGGGGGTGGTGTTGGTGATGTGGGTGACTATGTGATGTCTGCCCCCCATCCGCCCTGCACCATTGTGTATGTGCATACTCTTGTGAGGGAAGTGGGTGGGATGTACAGATGGGGAGAAAAACACCACATTGGTTGCAGGATGATGATGCTCTTGGCTCCTATTATGGGCACATTGACCAGGCATCCCTTGTTGTCCCGCAACACTGTGCAGCAACGTGCATATGCTGGTTCCCTAAAGAAGGCTGTGAGCTGTCAGAAAAAAAGGGTTCTCGCCCCAGGGAGTAAACTGCTAAATGAGACGGAGTTGAAGTGTCAGTGCCTGAGGAGTCAGCCCCAAATTAACAGTCCCTGAACAGAAGATGGTGGCAGGAGGAACAAATTGCAAGCCCAGTGTGGGGTGCGAACAGTAGAGTAAAAAAAACAAAGTAGGCATCATCAGGATTTAGATCTCATATTGTGCCAAAACATTTATGTTTCAGAGCATTACATTACTTGCTAATAAAGACAGTGGCACAGAAACAGGTTTTTTGCCCCACTGACTCCATCTGTTGTTCTTGGAGGATATCTCTTTCATCAGGTGACACCTTTGGAACTATACCTGCCAGGCACTAGGACCACACGGACACTGTTCTGCAAGCAGTCTTCCAGTGGCTGCCCAAGACAATGTCATACGCCGACATCCGTACCATACATAAATGTGGATGGCCCCACTGTCGACCATCTTTGCTGGACTCCACAGAGACGCCGTCACTTCAGTCAGCTGCCAAAACTTGCAAAAACAACATGTATCACTTTATTCAGAGAGATTCTCATACCTGTGTATGTCGAAGTCCAGTGCTGCAAAACTCTTTGGATTTTGTGAGTGTGGCAAGAAGATCCTCGGCAGTGACTAGCAATGACACCTGTGTTCGCTGTCTTAGTGAGCCCATGATGTCGAGGTCTGTGAGGTCTGCCATGGCTGCCACCAATCTACTCGGTGACGCCGTCTGAACTCCCTGCAGACTTTCCTCCTGGAACAGAAGGGAGCCCATATGGAGAAATAGCTTCAGGCGGGAAGTTCCCCCATGCTGCCGACTCTTGTCTTTGGGCTCCCACTCCTCAAAGGCTCAAGTTGAATCTTCTAAGCAACACAAGCATTGGAACAGGGAATGGACCGGGTAGAAATTCCCCTAAGTTCACTCACAGTCACCGCTCCTCGTGGTGTTGGCTGCTGAAGCCTCATCGTCTGCTTCGGCGGTGACCCCTCCTGCCCTCCACACCTTCACTTCCACAGTGTCTGCCTTGGCAGTGAATACCACTGGACCTTCTACGTCCGGCGACAGCACGGCAGTGTTGGGTCTCAACACCTCAGTTCCCTGCCAGCAGATAGGAAGTCGAGAAGGTTGGACTCGTAAGGAAGAAGACCTTTGCCTCGGCCACTCTGGACCTCAGAATTGCTAATTACCAGGCCCATATGGTCAAGTTTCAGAATACACTCTGGAAGTCTTTGGCTGGAATCATTTAGACCCATTTCGCTCTTAAATAGTGATTATAAACTTTTTATGTCGATTTGGTCGAGCAGGTTGGAGGCTGTCCTGCTGGGTCTGATTCATACGGACCAGGCTGGATTTCTCCGGATGAGGCAAACTGCCGATAATACCCAAAGAACATTTCATACTATGGACTACCTGACTAGATCAAAGACACCCGCAGCACTGGTGAGTCTGAACACCTACAAGGCCTTCTATAGGGTCTCTTGGAGATACCTGTGGGAGGTCTTGGTGATCTTTGACTTTCCAAAGGATTTTATAGCTTGGTTAGAGCAAATGTATTCCTCACCAAAAGCCTATATTAAGATTAATGGCGGTATTTCTTCACCTATCCCCCTTCAGAGGGGCAATCTCCAGGGATGTCCCCTCTCCCCACTCCTTTTTGCTTTATATATTGAACCCCTAGCTATGACCATTAGAAAATCAGTACAGATTTCAAGAGTACTTATAGGGAATCAAACCTGGAAACTAACTTTATATGCAGATGATATCCTACTCTCCGTAACCTACCCAGAAACCTCCCTCCCAGCTATGTGGAGTGTGCTAGATTAGTTTGCCAGGGTTTCCGGTTATCAGACAAACCTTACTAAACCGGAAGTACTTACTTTTTATTTCACACACACACACCCCCAATCTAAAAGCTCAATTGCCCCTTAAATGGAACAAGACCAAAATAAAATATTTAAGTATGCAACTACCACAACAGATCTCTAATCTTATGCTACTCATCTATGAGCCCCTTACCCAACAAATTGAACTAGATCTACACCGTTGGTCCCAACTCCATTTACCATTATATTCTAAAGTGGATTTAATACGTATGAATATTCTACCCCGCTTGTTATATTTACTTTTGACAATTCCAGAATTCCCTTTGCAGATATATTTTATTTCTTGGAATAGATCCCTCGCTAGGTTTGTTTGGGCTGGTAAAGTGCCAAGAGTAAAATGGTCAATATTGCAGCTTCCTAAGGGGGGGGGGGGGTGAATTTACCTGATCTCCAAAAATATGTGTAAGCTACAGTTTTAATTCGAATATTTAATTGGTTCAATCCAAATTATGACCCCTCCCCCGAAGGTTTTGGAATTAGCTCTCAGTCAGCTTCAAGACATCCCAGATTTACTGTCCTTCGTTACATCTCCCTACAAAAGAGATTTGCCATTTTATATAGGAGCACAGCCTAACTTAAAGGTCTGGTGCACCCTTAAACACTCTCCAGAAGTGAAATCGATTTTAACCCATTTAGACTCTCTTTGCTTGGTCGTCAAGCCCCTTTCTCCACAAGAGAAACAGACTTTGCTGATCTGGGCCAATAGGGGTCTCTCTTCAATTTATAAAATCACGGATTCGGAGGGAGTCATTCCTTTTAGGAAACTGCAGGATAGTTACAGGCTCCCACCACAAGACCATATGTTGTATACACTACTCAAGGAGTCTTTAGGGCAGAGGACTATGATCCTGGGCTTCTTACCTAAACACCTACCCTTACTTTTGCATCTTGCAATAACCACTAGAGAGGGGCAAATTTGGCCCCATTTTATTGGACTACTTTATAAGAGTCTTTGGAAATTGTCAAGAGAGTCCACTAAAGGGATATTAGAGGCTTGGAATAGAGAGCTCCCCCTGCCAGTCCAAGTAGATAACTGGGAAAAATATACTAACTGTTTTGGCCTCTTGAATGCCCCCTACTGGTGTAAATTTGCATGGAAGACGAGAAGCAGTTTTTTTTTTTTCATACTCCTGCAAAACTTTCTAAATTCGCTGGTGATTGTTGGCGAAGATGTGGGGAACAGTATGCAGGCCATACTCATATTTTTTGGTCTTGTCCAGGACTGAGAGGTTTTTGACATAACATTTCATTGCCTGGGCAGAGTTAGTAGGGGAGGAAGCAGTTCTGACCCCAGAATTGGTACTTTTATCTATACCACCGGAGAGTCTCCATATTCAGAAAGACTCTTTGCTGATAACTTTCTTGGCCGCCAGGATGTCAGTAGTTACTAAGCGTTGGGGCAGAGAGTCCCTCCCCACCCTTCAGGACTGCAGTGGGGTGATTAAAGAGATATATATATTAGATTGCAAGATCAGCTGATAGGCTGGAACTATTTGAATTGAGATGGAGAAAATGGGCATTTTACATTTCCCCTTTGGACCCTTCTTTTGTTCCTTGAAAATTAAAGTTTTCATGTGCCAGATGGAAAACAAGAAAAGTTATATTGTTACATGTATTCAACATTTAATATATATGATGAGCTCTTTATTTTGCAGGAACCATGGACATTCTATAGGACTTTTATTTTTACCTAATGCTCTGTATACAATATGCGTTACCATTTGAATTGTTACAGTTTTTATCCTGGGAAACTGTTTTGAGAAGATAATTTATTTATGTCCTGGATATATTACATGTATCAACTGTTGTACCTCAGTACTGTTTTTTTTTTTTTTTTTTTTTATCTGAAAATTATTATAAATAAACAATATATATATAAAAAAAAAAATACCCTCTGGAAGAATGCAAAAGTGGCAGCACAGACCCTTTCCAGAGAGTCCCCAGAAACAGGAGATGCTCAAGGCTCTCCAGACTGGGGCTGATGTAGGTAAGCACCTCTTGATGTCTGCCTATGATATTTCAGATGCCTCAGCCAGGGCAGCTGCAGCTGGCCTCTACCTTGGAAGGCATTCTTGGCTTGCGGTCTCAGGATTTGCTAGTGAGTCCAGCAGTCCATCCTGAATGCCCCCTTCAGGGGTTATAAGCTCTGTGGGGTGGATGTACAGAACATCCTTTTTGACCTGCAAGCCTCAGGGAGGACTCTGCGGTCTGTCCACTCTCTTTATCAGATTCAACCAAGAAGTGGGCAGCGGGTGCTCTTTCATCATGCTATCCACAAATCCAGGTTGGGGGGCCAAACAGCAGACCAGCAAGCGTAAAGCAGAAGCAGCCTTGCCTGTGCCTACCTCCACCATGGGTAAAACTCTGAAGGGTAGAGAAATGGCTCTAGCCACAGGTTCTGCTTGCTAGACCTCCACCCTCCAGAACCTCAGGAGGTGGTGGTTGGGGATCATTTCTCCCTCTACCTGGACAGGTGGAGAGAGATTGCAACAGATGCCTGGGTCCTGCAGCTCATAGAGCAAGGGCATATTGTAGAACTTCTGGAGCTGTGTGGATCACCCTCCAAATCGCTCTATCTAACCTGCAGACCACATAATAGTGCTATTAGAGGAAGTTTGTGCATTGCTGCAAAAATGGGCTATAGAAGTTCCCTGGGATCCTGGGGATCACGGTCTGCCTGTCCAAGTCAGTCTTCAACCCCCTGTCAGCGCCTACAGTATATAGTAGCCATTCTGGACACTGCTCAGTGCACAGCCTTTCTGCGTCAGGACAGGGCAGAACCCCTGATAGCTCAGGTCCGGGAACTTTTACACCACCAGGTATGTCACAGCCAGGACATTCCTGAGACTGCTGGGCCTGATGGCAGCAGCCATTGTCATGGTTCCTCTGGCATGGCTGCACACGTGGATCCCCCAGTGGATGTTACGAGTCCAGGGGGATCAGCGCACCAATGATCTGGAACAGATGATTCTAGTAACACCGCCTGTAAAGAGGGTGTATCAGTGGTGGATATATCCCAGCAATTTTCTCAAAGGGGTTCCCTTCCTTATCCCTTCTCCTCATCAGATCCTCACCACGGATGCTTCAGGGATGGGCTAGAGGCTCACTTGGACTCACATCAGACCCAAGGTACTTGGACCGCTGTGGAGCGTTCCCTCCACATAAACATCCTGGAGATGAGAGCCATTCTGCATGGCCTGCAAGTCTTCCAGAGTCACCTGTCCCAAGGACCTTTACTGGTGCAGACAGACAACATCAATGTAGTCCACTACATAAACAAGAAAGGGGGAGCCCATTCTTACCCCAGTGCAGGGAAGCGATGAGGGTTTGGTATTGGGCTGTAGAACACAGTCTAGAACTGTTTGTTGTCCATGCTGCAGGCATCCAAAACGTCCTGGCAGAGTAAGCAGGTCACAGCCCAAGATGCAGGAGTAGGAGCTGCTGACCTCAGTGGCAGAAGATCTGTTCAACAGCTGGGGTTGTCCAGAGTTTGACCTTTTTGTGTCCCCACTTAACGCAAAACTACTGCATTTCTGCTCACTTGCTCCACGGCCTGGAGTTTTCTGGTGAGACATGTCCCTCTCCTGGAAAGGGACGCTCTTTATGCCTTTCCTCCCTTTCCTCTGATTCAGAGGATGTTATGCTCCAAATGGAGGGGACCACTCTAATTCTGGTGGCTTACGTCTGGCCTTGTCAGGTATGGTTTCATTTGCTACAGTAGTTAGCAGTGGAACTCCCAGTGTCCCTACCATTGTGCAAGGGATTGCTGACACAGGAACAGGGAACTCTGGTCCAACCGGACCTCAAATTGCTTCATCTCCATGCCTGGCTCCTAAAGACAGCCATTGCAAGATTTGGAGTGCCTCCAAAAGTGACTGACGTCCTGGTAGCTGCCAGGAAGCCCTCCACCAGGACTCTGTATGAATCTCTGGTGAGACCCCACCTAGAGTACTGTGTCCAGTTCTGGAATCCTCATCTCCGGAAGGACATAGACAGAGTTGAGGCAGTCCAGAGGAGGGGCAACTGAAATGGTGCGGGATCTGCATCAAAAGCCCTGTGAGAAGAGACTGAAGGACCTCAATATGTACAGACTGGAGGAAAGGAGGGAGTGGGGGGATATGATAGACTTTCAGATACCTCAAGGGTATAAATTGGGTTCAGAAGAGGAAGGCTTTTTCAGAGAAAAGGATACACAGGAGCAAGCGGTCATGCGATGAAGCTGGAGGGGAATAGAATCAGGGGAAATGGAAAGAAACACTTCTTCACAGAAGGGGTGGTGGATTCCTGGAACAGCCTCCCGAGGAGGTGATGGGAGCAAAAACTAAGTAAGCAATAATACCCGAGGGGGTGGGCGGTATTGGGCAATACCGGACCGCCCAGGGGCGTAATGAGACCTGGCGCCACAGGCGGAGGGCCTTATAACGCATGCCGGTATCACCGCCAACCTGAATCATTATGCTTAAAAAATGGACACTGTTAAAGAATGTAAGTTTAATTTAAAAAATTAACTAAAAATTAGTTTAAAATAACTTTTATAATAAAATAGTACCTACACCTTCATTTGACATGGTACATCTGCACACTGCACTCTACATTAGAGTACACACGTCCTTGTTGTACTGCCATGGAAATAAATCACAAAAAAATAAAATAAAGATAGTAGATAAAAAAAATGGTGAATCTTAGTTACTGAAAAGAACGAAGCAAACGGAAGAACTGTGAGAACATCGCGACTCTAATGCCAAATGATTGCCAGAAGTGGACTACATGACCCGGAAGTATGGGAGGGCTGCACAGCAATGTACTTTTAAACAGATTATTGAAGACAGTTCCCTCCCCAAAGTTACATTCTGCAGTTTTCTTTTTTATTATTCAGTTTCATGGTAGTGCTGTTGGAAGATGTGCAGTTTTACAGTAGTGTCAAAATGTACTGCGAGCGGGATTAAGGATCCGGTGACGGTTTTAGTGGAGTTGGTGACCTGGCAGCTGTCTGAGTTTGCGGTCAGAGGTAAGACGTTAAAACAAAAGAAAAACTTTTCTTCTGGAGATTAGGAAACAAAATGAGGATGTGGCACAGGCTATGGTAGTTGAGCTCTGATATTCATCTCACCTTTTTCTGTGTAAATAATAATTTTTTAATCATCGTCGGGAAATCTGTGAGGAGGCGATACTGGCGGCGGCGGCTGCACCACACAAAGCTGTTGACTGTGGAAACAAGGTCCACAGATTTTAACGAACTATGAGCTGGAAAGAGAAATGCAGATTTGTATGATTTGCACAGGCTTTCAGTGATCAGTCATGGGACTGAGCAGGGTATTAATAAAAACTGACGAAAGAGATCAGTGACAGGACGGGGTGCAGAGATGTACTACGGGTTGTTGGACTGTACTGCTTGCACTGTGTTTGAACCCATTTAGTGCCGCTATTAAATGATATATTTTATGTTTTTTTTTACAACAACAAAATACACTGATTTGTGGTCTTGTTGGGAGATGGCACAGAGCATTGTAGGAACAATATCTCCGCTAAGGGACAGGAAAAATGGTGCATTTTGAAATTTAAATTTGGTGTTTACAGCCAATTAGGAAACTGGGTTGGCACTAGGATACTTCCATGGGTGAAGGGGCAGTATAGGCTGGTACTTCTTACTTGCTGGTCGTCTGTTGAAACTTAATGTACCCCTATCTTGAGGGTACTGACCAATCAGATTGCAGCAAGTAAGAAGCCCATTTTCTAATGGGATTTAAGAAGGCATGGGATAGACATAAAGGAACCTTGGAGGTAAGAAAAAGGTAAAGCCAGAGATCAAGTAGAGTCTATGGTGTGACAGTAGGTAGGAAACATGAGCAGACTAGGTGGGCTAAGCGGTCCTTATCTGCCATCAAATTCTATGTTTCTGCTTGAAGAATTTCAGAGCTGCAAGCTCTCATGTGTGAGTCTCCTTATTTAATTTTCCACAAAGACAGGGTGTCTTTGCGTATCAGTCCTAGGTTTTTACCAATGGTGGTGTCTGAGTTGACCCTTAATCGGGCCATCCACCTGCCTGTTTATTATCCGGAGCATGCCAGTCCAGGAGAAGCATTACTCCATACTTTGAATGTGCGTAGTATACTTAGATACTATACACATTGTACAAAGGAATGCAGAAAGTCCTTGCAGTTGTTTGTTTCTTTCACCCCTGGGAAAGAGGGCGTTCCAGTTTCTAAACAGTGTTTGTCCAGATGGTTGGCCAACTGTATTACGTTTTGTCACAGGAAGTACGGTAAGGGTGTTTGGGGTTGTTCGGGGCCATTCCACCACAGGGATGGCCACTTCTGTTGCATGTTTCAAGAACATTTCTGTACCCACCACCTCTGCAGGGAAGCTGTTTGAGGGGTGGTGGACGCCAGGAAAAGCCTCCCAGCAGAGGTTGTGTGCACTGAAATGGTAACAGGTTTCTAACATGTACGGTATAGACACAGAGAGACCTTAGAAACAGGGCGGGGGGTGGAGGTCAATTAGGGTCTACGGTAGTACAGTAGGTAGGAACATTAGGGCAGACTAGGTGGGCCAGGAGGTCCTTTTCTGCTGAAAACTTCTGTGTAATGTTTCAGCTGCAGAAATTTGTGCTCCTGCTACTTGGAGTACTGTCCACACTTTCATAAATCACTACAGTCTGGACATTCCGGACATTGCCTCTAGAGGAAGGGCAGGCTTTTGTCTGGCTGTGCTCCAAGGCCTTCTGTCTTAGGCCTTTAGCCTCCAGCCACCCAGACTGTCTCACTGTCAGTACTGCTTGGGACTTGTTCCAAAGGTGTGCCCTGATGAAAGTGATATCCTTGAAGAAGCTAGGACAGTTAATGTAAGAACTTACAGTAACAGATCTTCAAGAGAATCTCTTTCATTACGTCATGCCATCCCATCCTCCATCCCCCTTGGTCTCAGAGTTTATCAGCCTCTGTCTCTCTTTCTCCTGGACAGTCTACCTTCTGTTCGCTGCTTGCCTTGTGATGGGGACCTCTAGCTCTCCTTTGATTTCCCAGGACGAGATCCTCAGCAGATAGTCTCCAGCAGGAAACTGAAGTGGGCGCAGGGTCACCACGTTTATGCAGGATACGGATGTTGGCATATGATGTCATCATGGGTGGCCCCCGGAAGATTGCTAGCAAAAAGTGTCCGCGTGAGCATGGTTCCAAAGGTGTGACCTGATGAGAGATTCTTTTTAAGATCTACTGTCACGGTAAGTTCTTACGTAACTGTTCTTTACTGAGGCCGATTCTGTCTTGGATTCATATTCTTCTACTCATGACATCAGAATAATTTCCATGCCATCAGATTATGATGTCATAACCAGAGGATGGTGACTTTACAGCAGGTATAAGCAATATGAACAGAGCACAGAGGAATCGGAGGCAAAAAAAAAAATCCTGTTTTTATAATGTCTTCAGTAAAAAAAAAAAAAAAATGGGAATTTTATGTCAGTGAATTCTGCTGACACCAGCTGTAAATTTGTTTACTAGAAACGGGGGGGGGGGTACTTTTTTGCTTGTTTTCTTTGTTGTCTGGGAAATCTCTAGAATTTTAAGACTCTTCAAATACGTGAACTTTTGAATTAATTTAAAATATGATATAGTACACTTACTGAAAGACTGGTCACCACTAGTAGTTTAAAAAGAAATCTGTCTTGGTAGCGCAGGAGTAGTGCTATAGCTCACTAAGCCAGAGACCCGGGTTCGGGGACAGACTCTGGTCCCCCAGTGGTGGCCAGGGGAGAGAGCATTGAGCGTCCCAAGAACAGCTGTCTACCCCTAAGATTTAGGAACACTACCTCCCAAGATTTGACTGACACCTGGTCTCCACCAGATGGCAGCACATTGGAAGCACCTAAAGTGGGAGGGGGGCAGCTGATAGACGCCTCACTGCACACATGTGTGCTCCTCACTGCGCACTGGCACCCAAGATGAGGAAACCAGGAGCTGGAAGAAAAAGCCCCAGTCCACCATTGCACCAGCATCCCCTGCAGGCCCGTACATGCAGGACCGGCCACCCACCAGTAAGGTGTTCCTGGACAAGTGGTAGATAACCGGTGAGTCCGTGAGAAGGTCGGTGCAGGGTGGGTGCCATCTGCCGAGCTTGGGGAGGGAGGGAGGAAAAGCAAGATAAAAAATCGTCGTGTTACGTTTAACTAAGGGGTACATAGCATCAAAGTGCAGTCAACCACTGACGGGTTGTACTTGTGAAATAGTCCATACTGCCACATCTTTACATGTATCTCGAGTATATCATGCCAAATAGGAAGTAATTTTCTTTCTTTTTTTTTTCTGTTGTGTTCCAGACAAGCAGACAGGACAAAACGCATGAGTTTTTTCAGAAGCAAGCATCTGAGTTGCAAAATCAGGTCGAGTGGAAGGACTGGTTTGTTCTGCCGTTTCTCCCGGCTCCTGAACAGAATCACACATTTGCCACATACTTCTCCCGGCAGTGGGCAGACACCTTTTTGGTGTCACTACATAACTTCCTGAGTGTGCTTTTTCAGTGCATGCATATCCTTCTAGTATTTAAAGTTTTCTTTTAGGCAAAAATAAAACAGGTTTTGCCATACACCAGATGTGCAATGTCCAGAACTACATAGCATTTCTTAAAGGGGTCTGGAAGTGTGCCAGGTCCCTCAAATTCAGATAAACCATGCAAAGATTATTGAAACAAGCTTTGTTGGGCTTACCTGTAGTTAACAGTAGCCCTGAGATATACATTTCTGAATCATCTGTAGTAGTAAACTGTTTTTAAGCACAGCTTGACCCCATAGAACTCCTATATATTTAAATCTAAAGGGGTCATCACATGACTTTTTTTGGGGTGGCACTCAGTCGTCATATGCAGGTTATGTACCTTTAGCATTAGAGAGGTGAAACACAAAGAAACACTAAAGTCATGTGATGTGTCCTGTAGTTTTTTTATATAGTAAGTCTTTATACTTGCCCCTCAGTGACATTGTTTCCCATCTCAGGATTCCACAAAATGGCAGCTGCCTTGATTTAATTTATGGATATTATATATTTATGTCACAGGGCTGTTTGAAACCTAAATCCCGTACCACATTAGAAGGATCTTTTCATAGGCTTTTAGAATCTGGGCGGCCTGGCACACTTGCCTTCCCCTTTAATCTTCACTCATTCAGTGGGATGTTAATAGCACCTGCTTTATCTGGAACTGTGATCTGCATTGCTTCCTAATCCCAGTGTGGATGTTGGTGCCTCCGTTTTGTCAATGTCTCCATGAAGTTTGTGTGAGGATTTCCTGACCTTGTAGCACACTTACGGGTACTTATGGTATCTCTGTGATTTCTACAAATAAAGTCTCTAGCAGCAGTTGGGAGGCCAGTTGGGAACAGGCGGATGGTTTTGAAACAGATATGGACTAAGAACTTGTTGAAGTGAAACAATATAATTTGATTGACAGCATTGTCTAGTGGCTAAAGAACATGCTTAGGAACCAGGAGACCCAGGTTCATATCCCACCAGAGTCGGTTACTCGTTGTGTAACCCTTAACAGTTAACACTCTCTCATTGCTTCTGTCCACTCAGCTGTAAATATGGGTACAAGCTGGACCCCACCGAAAACAAGATATTTCATTTCAGCTGGGCTATGTGAGGTAAATAAATAGTAAAAACTAAAGTAGTGTCTATGTAATAATGTCTGTATATTATTGTATAACAGTGGATCACCTAGAGCCAGTCAGCAACAAGAACGGCTGTACCTCTTTATCTTGCATACAGCTGTCTCCTCATGCTCGCTGTCCATTGCACTAGTTCCCAACTTTTCATTTCCTATGGCTCTGCACCATGCCAACTGAAACCAGCTGTCAAGACCCCCCCCCCAAAAAAAAAGTTTTGTTTTTTTTATGGAGTTGCACCACACCAGATGCAGACTAATCATTTCCTACAGCTTTGCACCACGCCAGATCAACTTTCCCATTCATATGACTCACTGCTTTGCCATTTGGAAACTGTTCCCTATGGCTCTCGGCTGCACTATCTTAACTGTGCTTAAACGGAGGCTGCACAAGACTTTGTGCATCCACCGTTACTGGCTATCATTACAGAACATCTGACATTGACCAAACCAAGAAAAGACCACAGGGAGCTCACTAACAAGGTCACATAAAAACTAAAAAGAAAACCAGCTATAATATACCTCAAATCACATCTGTGTGATCCGTTGCCATATAATGTGATTATGGGTATTGTAAGGTCAGTCTCTTACTGTTTAGCAAGTGCTTCTCTTACTGGTGGGGCAGACAGAACCACTCAGCTTTGCTTCACGGTCCTCTCACCCTTCCAGCACAAGAGACACTTGTTAAACAGTAGTAGACCGACCTTACTGTATCCATAATCACATCAGCCTCATTTGGAATACTGCATACAATCCTGGCACACCTCTGCAGTATAACAGGAATTTTGTGGAGATGGAGAAGGTGTAACAGAGCAACAAAAATGTTTACGGAATGGGAGAATTTGAGCTGTTCGGAAAGGTTGGAGCAGCTGGGGATGTTAACACCACAGAAGAGAAGACTGAGGAGGGATATTAAAGAGTTAAAGGATATGATGTCGCCGGCTGTGTGGTGCCAAGCGGTCAGGTACACACTGGAAACAGGTTTGAGCCTCAATCCTGAGATGACTGGAGCAAGGCTGGTTGGGTGAAAAAACGCCTGTCTTGCTCCTCCGTCACCTCCTGGTGGTGGCCTAGTGGAGGTATACTTGGCAGTGTGCCCCAGAGAGGACGCCTGGATGTCCTAGTCCTTATGGGAAGGGCAGGGCTGAAAATAGAAACGCTGCCTGACTGGATGATGGTCTGTGTTCTCCCCTACACCACCTAACCACCTAGTGCACTGCCATACCCCCCCCCCCAGCCAACATCCCCAACCATGAGCAGTGTCTCTTTTGCCTTGGAGGTCCAGTCAGAGGGAAGGGGCCCATCCAGCAGAGCTTATCCCAGACCACTGGAGTATTATCAGAGGATCTGGCGGGGGCTAGAGGCGATGAACAGCAGCAGAGGACAAGCACGGTGGGTAGTTGGAGACACAGGAGGACCCGAAGGAATGGCGTGTTAGAAGGGGCACAGGTGAGGATCAGAAGGAAAGGATATGATTGGGTGAATCAGTGTAGGCTGTTCCAGTTACTACACTACAAGAAGCCATGGTCTAAAGTTTAGAGCAGGACAGGTAAAAGGAATTGTCAGAAAATGTTACTCCAAGGGCAGTGAGTATGTGGAACAATTGGCCAGAGAGCACTGGGGGATCAGGTAACATACTGTCCATAGTAATGTGTCCCAATTTGCCAGTGATGCTGTCCTCTGAATTTTGCTTCCAGATCCAGGTCTCTGGCATTGCAGGGCAAAGGGCTATCACGTGGCCATCAGATGTTCACAGTATAGTGCGTACCTCTCAACCTTTCCTTACTGAAATGAGGGACATGAACACTCAGAATGAGGGACTCATCCTCAAACATGGAGATACAAGCTCAGAACACTGTGGAAACCAGTGTGTTTATTTGTAAAAAGGCTATTTTTAATTTAGCTTCTTAAAATATTAATTTCTGCTTTGAAGTCAGAATTTACAGCACTTTTTTTGTGTGCATAGCACCTTTTCTGTGAGGGATGGATGAGGGACAGGGCAAGTTTGAAAGATAAAATGAGGGACATCCCATGTAATCGGGCAGTTGAGAGATGTGGTATAGTGCATTTTAATGTTTATTTTCATAGGTTCCTTAAAGAACATAACATTACACTTTATGAGCACTGAGCAAACTAGGAGGGACTTGGCATAGCACCTCCCTTCAGACATGATCAGAAAGGACTCTAGGTCCATCAGGTACCCCCTTCCCCTTCATAAGCAGGGAATAATACAAGAGTAGCATAGGGAGTGATTTTTCATACATGTCTTTATCCTATAACCTATCAACCCACCAATGGCTGTTTTTAGGGTCCTGTTTCAACTGAGTGTAGCCCCATGCCATCAGGTGGCATCACCAAGCAGTACTGCTGCATAACCAGGCAGGTGACGTTTTTATTTGGGGGTGGGAGCCATTTAGTTGTACAGCAGTAATATGTCTGTAAGACCAACGTACATGATCTGTAGCATGGTTAAGTATTAAGCAATATTTGTTAGCCAGTGTGTAATTGGCAAAAACATCAATGCACCCATGTTTCTTTTTTGCTTTCTTTAATTCCTGGACTAAAATACCGCATTTTAAAATTTTTTTTCCCGCTTTCTTTCTTTCTGGTCCCCGGCTGGGGGTGTTGTGCGTTTGGTCCCCCCCCCCGCTTCCAGCCAGCCTTCACTACCACTGCCTGAGTCGCACCCAGAGCTACACCTCCCTGCAGGGCCCTTCCCAGAGCGCGCCATGGTGCCACCCACCACTGCGGAGGTCTAGAGTGCAGGCCCAGGAGGAAGCTGACTTGGGCGCAGCAGTGGTGGCAGCCAACATGCTGCTGAGGATTTTTCTTTCTTGTAGGTAGACACCCCCCGTGCTGGTGTGCAGTGGCGTCAGTGACCCTGCAACTGCAGCTTCTATCAGTCCTTGTTGGCCCAGGCTTGTACAGCCGCCGCGCTGGGCAACCTCAGCGGTCATATCCCCTCACCCACTCCAGAGGAGGAGCTGTCCTGGGCGCTCAATCCTCCTCCGGGCAGCCGGCGATCTGTGCCCATTCCCGAACATGGGTTGCCAGTGTAGTGTGAGGTGTGCTGTCCAACGTCTCAACCCTCAGCACCACCGGTCCGGCCATAATTTTTAAGTTTTTAAAAATTCCTACTCCCTTGACTTGCCTACCTTGAAAAAAAAATACATCTTGGTGTGGTGTTGTGTGGGTTACCATCAGAAACTTGTGGTAACACCATACTAATACATCTGCAGTAAGAGTCTAATATTTAGAAACATAGAATTTGACGGCAGATGAGGATCACTTGACCCACTTAGTCTGCCCATTTCCCTACCTACTGTATAAACTCCAGATCCTATTTGATCTGCAGCCTACCTCCTCCTTCCTACCACTAGTTTTGCCTTCTGTCTGTCCCATGCATTCTTGAATTCGCCTACGGTTTTTGCCTCTACAACTTCCTCAAACAGGCTGTTTGATGCATCCACCGCCCTTTCTGTGAAAAAATACTTCCTCACGTTGCCCCCAAGTCTTCCTCCCTCTGTCCTCATATTGTGACCCCCTGGTTCTTGCACATCTCCTTTTTTGAAAAATGCTGCCCTCTTGAACTCTTAATTCCCTTGAGGTATTTGAACTATCCCAACTGTGACTCCTCCTTATTCTAACTGCTAGCCTTACAACTTGCTGCCTGGAGCGATGAATTCACACTGCACTTCTTCCTACTGACTGCAGTGTTTAATACTGTATTGTAATACCTGTTTTTGGTATTGTTGTCTTACAATGTCCCTGTGTTCTGGTCACTTTATATTAACTCTTCACTACTGTTTGCCTGATGAAATCTGATACCTGTAAAGTCCTGTTGTGCTAATTCTATGTAATGTAATCCTCCACTTGTATTTGCCTGATGTTCATGTATGTAACTTGTAATCTCCCGGGTCGCACCTGAAAATAGGCACTTGGCTGTCTAGTGTGCTTACCCGGTTAACAAAAGCAAATAAATAAATTAATGTCTCTATCATATCTTCCCCCCTTTTCTCCAGAGTGTACACATACTGAGTTCCCTCAGTCTCTCCTCATATGGTTTCTGGTGTAGTCCCTGCACCATTTTCATTGCCCTTCTTAGGACTGCCTCTACCCTATCTATGTCCTTTCGGAGATGAGGTCTCACCAACTGCCTGTACAGCGACATCACCACTTCCTGTTTTCTACTGGTGCTACCTCTCCCTAGGCGCCCCAGCATCCCACCGACTTTCCTTGTTGCCTTCTCACACTGTTTTCTACCTTTAGATCGAACGTCAGTTATGACTACCCCAGGTCCCTTTCCAGTTTGATTGTTGCTAGTACCCCCCATCGTGTATTCCTCCCCTGGGTTTTTGTTCCCCAAGTGCATGATTTTGCACTTCTTTGCATTGAATCTGAGCTGCCACACTCTTGACCCTCCTCCAACACCTAAGTCCCTTCTCATTTTATCACACCACCACCCCCCCCCGAACTGTCAGCTCTATTGCAGATCTTGGTGTCATCTGCAGAGAAGCATACCTTTCCTTCAGGTCCATCCACAATGTCGCTCATAGAGACATGAAAGAGGACTGGCCTCCATACTGAACCCTGTGGCACCCCCTTTCTTCAGATTGAACTCTGTTTACCACCACCTTCTGTCTCTAATTGCTAAGCCAATTTCGGACCCAGTTTACCACCTTGGGACCCACTCCCAGATTGCCCAACTTGTTTACTACCCTCTTGTGTGGGACAGTGTCAAATCATGCCTTGCTAAAATCTACATAGGCCATGTCCACTGCCGCTCCCTGATCTACTACTCGTGTCACCCAGTCGAAGAAATCTTATCAGATTCGGTTGACAAGACCTTCCTGTTATGAATCAGTGTTGCCTTGGGTCTTGTGCCCCGCTGACTTCTAGATATTCTGCAATCCTTTCCTTTATCAGTGACCCCATCATCTTTCCTACCACAGAGATCAAACTGACCAGTCTATAGTTTCCCGCTTCTGCCTTGCTCTCACTTTTGTGAAGGTGTATCACTTTTGCCTTCTCCAGTCCTCTGGTACTACTCCCTCGTCCAGTGATTTGTTGAGTAGGGTTGTCAGTGGTGTCAGCAGCACCAGTCTGAGTTCTTTAAGTATTCTGGGATATATCTTGTCCGGCCCCATTGCCTTGTCCACTTTCAGTTTCAAGAGTTCCTTTTGGACTTTCTCTTCCATGAATGGACTGGTGTCCACCCCTCTTCCCTGTGTATGTCTACTGGCTAATTCTGGTCCCTCCCTCTCCCTTTCCATTGTGAATACTGAGCAGAAGTATTCGCTCAGGATCTCAGTTTTCTAGGTCCCCTCTGACCCTCCCCTTCTTTATTTAGCCTCACTATTCCTCCCCTGGTCTTTCTTCGTTCCCTAATGTACTTGAAAAAGGTTTTGTCCCCCACCTTTACTGTCTGGGCTGTCCTTTCCTCTGTTTGTGCCTTTGCGCTTCTGACTGCTTTCCCCACCTCCTTCTGCTTCATGTGATATAGTTCCTTGTCTTTCTCCCTCTACATTTTCTTGTACTTTCTGAATGGCAGATTTTTCTCTCTAACCTTCTCTGCCACCTCTTTTGAAAACCATAATGGTTTTTGTTTTCTTCATCCTTGTTAACTTGCTTCACACAGAGGCTTGTTGCCTCTGTTATAGCTCTTTGAGATTGTCCTACTGTGCCTGACTCCCCAGGCCAGTGTTTTCTTGAGGCATTCTCCCATTTTTGCAGAGTTTGTCCTTTTGAGTCTAGGACTCTTGCTTTTGTGTGACTTGACTCTTCTACTGTCTTTACCTTGGACCATACTGTATTGTCACTGGACCCCAAGTGGCTGCCCACCGATACATCCATTATTTTGTCTCCATTTGTTAGCACCAGGTCCAGTATCGCCCCATCTCAGGTAGGTTCCACCACTAGTTGTGTGAGGCATGCCCCTTGCAGGGCATCCAGGATGACTCTGCGCCTCGATGTGGCTGCAGCATAGATGTTCCAGTTAACATCAGGCATATTTAGGTCCCCTTCCAACACGTTCCTTTTCTCTGCCATTTTAAGTATATTTTTTTACCATTACCCTGTCTGTTTCCTCTCCTTGTGCTGGGGGGTCTGTAGATAACCCCTGTGAAGATAGTGGTGCCATTTCCTGATTCCAGGGTGACCCACAGTGCCTCCCATCCTCCCTGCTTTCCTTTTATCTCCATTGCTTTGATCTCCTCTTTGATGTATATAGCTACCACTCCTCCCTTTTTTTCCTGTAGACTTCACCCAGGTATATTAACATTCCAGTCTCATGGCTTTCTGTGTACCATGTCTCAGTGACCGCCGCAACATCCAGGTCTCCCTCTGCCATCAAGGCTGCCAGGTCAGGGAACTTGTTCCCTAGGCTACGGGCAGTGGAACACATGGCCCTCCATGATTTGATGGCTTTGCCATTACTTGTACCCATGCTATCCCTTCTCTCTATGCCTCCCCTAACATTACCCCCAGTTTCAGTTCCTTGTGATTTCTTATTCTTGGTATTCTCTCGTCTGACTTCATTAACCTGTGGTTGGAGGGGGAGTGCAGTTGATTTCTTTCTGCATATTTCCACCTCCCCCCTTGACTACTTTAAATGTTTGCCAATGAAACATTTTATCCTGTCACTCAGGATCCTGGTCCCCCCCCCGGACAGATGCAGACCATCCCTTGCATACAAGCCTGCATCTCTCCAGGTGGACCCCCAGTCCCCAGTGAACCCCAAACGCCCAACTCTGCACTAGTTCTTCAGCCACTTATTGAATCCCATGGTGCGGAGCATCCTGGCCTCTTCCTTGCTGTAGAAACGTAGCACTTCCAAGAAGGTTACCGTGCATGCCACCTGTCTAAGACCCCTCCCCAACTCCGTGAACTCTGTCTGCCCTGCCCATCCTCATTGTCAGCCAGGTCATTTCTCCCCAGGTGGATAATGACACCTAGCTCCCCCTCCTATGCAACATCCCCCACGATCTTACGGATTCACCTCCTGTTCCTCCAAGCTGTGGTGCCAGGTAGGCACCTTACCTCTCTCCCTCCTCCCTTTCCCAACCCCAGTTCTACCCCCCAACGATAATATAGTCCCCAACTAGGAGTTGCTTCCTTTTCCTCTGGGGTCTCCATGAAGGAGCTTCCTCACATCCATCTTGTCCACCACAGCGGGAGCCTCCATAGGATAGCCTCACTCTACCAGAATGGCATAGGAGTCATGAAGTGGAACCACAGGTGGGATGCACTTCTACCCAACTTCCCTCACTTTCCCTGAGCCCACCATTGTCTAACCACCCCTCATTACTGGCAATCTCTGAGTCAGTGGGGGTGGCGTTGGTGGTCCTTGGGAGGGGGAGGAGGTGTTCCTAATCCTAGCCAACTCGGCCTGGAGACAAGCAACCTCCGTCCTCAACCCAGAGAGGTGGATGCAGCTAGAGCAGCACTGCAGTCTTCAGAATGTCTCACGGAAGATCGCTGCCCCACAGCCACTGCATTGTACCACTTCCATCATGTTGTTTGTTTGCCTTCTCCTTACTGAGCTTTAGTTAACAAAAAGTTTTTTTTATTTTATTATTGTACAAGCAGCTGTGTTAGGAAATCTGCATAAATAATGAGCCATTTACAACCAGTATAATATTAGGACACTAGTCAATCATTCAGTACCCCCACAGAGTTTGCAGACACTGTAGCTCACACTCTCTCTGCCTGAACTCGATCCTTTCAGCGTACTATCTTTTGTGAACTGTAGGTCGCTGTGAGTAGTATCACCCCTTTGGTGCTAGAACAGGATGTGAGAATAGGCCTTTAGAGGAAGGCCCTATAAATGTACACACACCCCTGGGGTGGGTGGAGCCAGGGGTGGGTGGGTGGCTGTACCCGGAGGTATTGGCTCTCAGAAAACAATCTATTTGGCTGGCCCAGTGGTGCTGGAGGTTGAGGCGCTGGTCACTACACCTCGCGCCATGCTGACGACCCGGGTTTGGAAACAAGCCCAGGCCTCCGGGGGTTGGCGGGGGGAGAGAGGATTGAGCATCTGGAGGACTGCTCTCCTCTCCTCTCTCGAGGGAAGGGAGACTTGTCATCCCATTCGCTGACTGCCCTCTGGTGGTGGCCAAAGGGTAGTACAGGTTGGGAGGCACACTCCGACATGCCAACATCAGTAGGGAGGGGGGACGGGAGACGAAGCAGAGGAAAAGAAAGCCTGGCAGTGCTCGATGATGGCCGTTGCTCCTGAGGGCTGGCACCAGCTTCTGGGTTGTGTCTCCGGGGAGGAAGTGTAGCGTGCCACCTCCTTCCTGGCCCCACCACAGGGGAACTGCCGGTGTCTGCGAGTGTGGGAGTGGGCAGATCTGGAGAGGGAGAGAGTCCCTCCGTCAGGAGCACTGAAGCCGCCTGCCAGGGCTGTAGGAGCATAAAGTATGCATGGGGGAAAAAAAAGAAAACAATCTGCTCAGTTTAGACTGAGCTACCATCCATCCCCTTATTAATCGTGTCCCATTTTGCGTTCCTTAGCTCCTGATCACTGCAAAACAAGCCACAAGCAGGACAGCACTAGATCAGAAAGAATAAAGGTCAGTGAAAATGAAAATGCTCCTTCCCTTAATGTACCCCCATTCTCACACTGCTGTAAAAAAATCAGTGGGTTAGTTATGTTCCACCTGCTCTGCCCTCCGACGCTGCGGTCTGAGGGAGAACTGAAAGTTGTTTAACTAGCCAAGCCTTATTAAGTCCTCCAGCTTTGGTGCACTTCCCTCTGTTGTGAAGCGGTCCTTTTGTTTAACTGCTGTGCTCCATCTGCTTTCCTCAGCTCACGGTCCCTGCAAAACAAGCCACAAGCAGGACAACACTAGATCAGAAAGAATAAAGGTCATTTACATTCAACAAGTAACCTAAGCAGAAGAGATTCTTAACAATGTTGAGTGGTGGCTGTCTTTAATGACACGTCATTAAATGCTAAATTAGCTATGAAGGGATTTTGAAAATATCTGAGAAAATTTAAAATCAACTGAGGATGAGTGTAAGGGTCTCAGAAATACATATTTGCTAATGAAAACTGTATGATGAAAATGGCCGCCGACTACCAAATACTGCTGCTTTAAGGCTCAGCCAGGGGTTGGGTTTTCTTTAATCCTCTCTTTCTCCCTGACCCATCCTTATCATACTTGAGTCATCCGGTGATCAGCGAGCCCCATCCGCCACCAGCGTCACTGCTACTGCCAGCTCCCATGGTTCTTCCCTGTGTAACAGAGTTCTTCAAGGGGAAAGCCCCGGCCCCAGGGATTTAATCAGGATCCAGACTGAGGCAGGCATTATCAACGTGGGGAGAGGGCAGAGTGTACTAGCTACAGCCGTCATTCAGAAGGAGCCAGGCTGTTTCCTCCATTGTAATGTGTCCCTGCCACACATCATAGCCTCTGATAGCCTCGCAGACATACAACTTCCCCTGCCTCTCGAAGGTTAACTGTCCAAGGACCTACTGCAGTAGTCAGAATCACAGGTTGCCCGGTTACGACATCTCGGACTCTCCCGAAGCTGGGTCACTGACATGGGAATGCAGCATGCTACTCAGTGCGCCGTCAGGTGGCCCTGGGTTATCTTCGGTTTAACTAACCTGGGAGGGGTAATGGACAGGCAGCGAACCTGAGTGTTGTATGATGCAAGGGTTCAGTTAAGGTAACCAATCCTTAGAGTGCATTAATGCTGTTATTAAACAAATGATTTTATATTTTTAAATTAATGTTTTATAATTTCAGTTTTAATTATAGCTCAGGTGTGTATTCTGAGGGATGGCAAAGATCGCGGGCAAGATTATGATATCAGATGAGATTTCAGCATCATAACAAATTCTTGTCTGACGTCTGTTAACTCTGTTAGCAGTAATTGTAGTAGTTGTAGTAATGGTAGTAGTAGTACAGTACTGGTAGGAGGAGTGGGAAGGAGGGTGTGGGGGGGGCACAGCACCTGAGACTGGTACACTGTTGAGTGTTACCTGGCAACAGTGGGTTGTTGGCCAAAACCTTGGCTGCCATTTTTGCCTTCCCTCAGAATCTGCACCCGCTTCTTAATTGTTTTATTATATGTGCGGGTTTCCAGCTGTTAACATAGCCCTTTAGAATGCATGCCAGCTGATGCAGATGTTCTAGTTCAAGCCATCCTTCTGTAGTGTGTTGGACCCTCCCATCCCCCTGGTATTAGGTTAGCCCTTTTCCTGGTAATTTTTCTTTAACTTATAAAAACCTGTCCCGATCCTGTTGAACTTTGACATTGAGTGCCAGAAGACCGCAGCAGTACAAGAGGAAAATGAAATGTTGCGCCAAAAGGTAAGTGCTGAGCACATGTTACCCAGGATGGAGCGTTTGTACTGTAAGTAGGGTCTCCTTCTCGCACTGAGTTGATAGTAGTCATAGCATGCAACAGTACTGTGGTATTTTGTTTTTGTGGTTTTTGACTATCCCATTTAATGAGAAATTATCCGCTGTGGTGTCTCCCAGTGCTTCATCCTGGTTCCAGTCCCTTTCTCCATTTTCCCAAATGACATCCCCTCAGATTGTCTCCCCTTGACCATATATGTGGGTGACACTACATTTTGCCTCTGGAGCCATAGCCCCTGAGCTGGAAGTCACATTTGCATTGTGATTTTTGACTATGTCCGGCGCTGGTTCTGCTCTAATCAGTTCTTCCTCAGTTTCAAGAAAACTGCCTCCTTGATGTTCTGCAGCAGGCAGGCAGGCAGAGACTCACTTGCTAGTCTCGGACAGTATCCTCTGTCTCCATGACACAGGATGCCCCCCCCCACTTTGAAGAAGTCCCCCATGTACAAGTATCTCAATGTGTGTCTTGACTGTAACCTAGATATCATCTTCGAGGATATCTCCTCCACTAGGCCACACCCTTGCAGCTACCAGCCTTCAGCACAAGGACCACACGGAGTCTTTTGCTAGCCAGGGGCTGCCCGTGATGACATGCAGCATATACCTGTATATAAACATGTGCATCCCCATCACGCCTCAGTTCTTTTCCTGCCATTAATCATCCTTGTCGGACCCGCTGAAGGAACTGCCATCAAGTTAGCCATTGCTGCTTATTCTTTTATTAGTGTATCTGTTGTCGTCTCTGTAGGCCTTGTGACAAGGCGCAGCCTCGCCGTGGGATTCAGGATCAGCTTTGCGGTGGCTAAGGAGTCTCAGGAAGACCAGTTTGTTAACATCAAACCAACCAGGTATATTTTTATTTTCTTAATATGGTTGGTGACACAGAACTTTGGGCTTCTGCCCTTTTCAAGTCCCACCAGGCAAAATTAAACAAAAACAGAAATAAAGAGGCCTAGCACCTGGTGGGAGCGCTGACTAAACAATCCCTGACCCTAACTAGAACCCCCCCCCCCAATCTTACTTCGAGTGGGAGCTCTTGCAGCAGGCTATAACAATTAGGACTATGCTGCAGGCACTAGGACCCTCGGAAACCTTTTCAGCCAGCAGTATACAGCAGGGACCGCTCTCCAACGTTGGCCCTGCCCTGACGTCAGCCCTGGTACAAAAGGGGGCAGACCCAGCTCCACCTCAGTTCTTTTCCCACCGCGTCCCGCACGTGAGAAGAAGGATTTCAGTTCCAGCTTGCCAGGAACAGCAAAATTCTATCAACCCAGTTTTTGTACCATTTTTGACGTTTTTTTTCTAGCGTCATTGACTGGCTGTTTTCAACGGTTTTTAAGTTTGGTCAACGGATGTCTTCGCCGTCGTCGGTCTCTCCAGAGCCACACCAAAACAAGTGCGACTGTGGGAGGCAGACCCCTGCCAAAGACGGGCACAAGAGCTGTGTCTTTTGCCTCGGGCCGGACCACCATACCGCGGCCTGCTCAGCCTGCCAGGCGTTCACCAGCCAGACCTGGATCCGATGTCTTAAGGCCCTGAAGGTATTTCTGTTAGAAAAGAAGATGGATCTGCACTTCTCTGAGGGAAAGCGTAAGGAGAAAACCAAGCGCCACGGGAAAGACTGTAGTCAGTCCCGGCACCGGTCACGGTCGCGGTCCTGTTCTCGTTCGCGGCCCTCTCCCAAGAAGACCCGTATTTCCCCGGGCTCAGGAGAGTGCCCAAAGTCATCCCAGGCCAAGTCCGGCCCATTGGGGGAGAAGCCGGCCAAGCCGAAGAGTAACCCGCTAGGGTTACAGACCAAGCCCTTGGAGGTGAAAGCTGCAACCCACCTCTCAAGGCACCGGTGCCGCCTGCTAAGCGTGCCTCGGCGAGGACTCTCAGCGGCACCCGTCGTCTGTCGCACCACTGGCGCCAGTTGAAGGGGCGAAGGGTGCGGGAGCAGCCATGAAAGAGCCGACGTCCCCATCTCCCAAGTCCTACTCCCCCCTAGGCCCCCAAGAGGGCTCTTCTTCGCAGGCCAATGTCCCGGATACTCCCTTTCCGGACCGAGCTGCCAAACTTTTCTCGAAGAACGAGCTGTAGGAGTTGTTCTTCTTTTACTGGGGACAGATCCAGAAGCGGACCCTCCCCGTCGCCGGCCCAGACACGGTACGGACCCAGTATGGGCAAACCACGGCGGGAGGTGAGCCTTAGCGAGAAGTCCCTGGGCGACCGCCTACACCTCCGTCCAGGGCTCATTCCCGTGCCCGGTCCGAAGACCACCACCGACGCTTCAAGGACTCTGGAGACCGTCGCTGGTCCAGGTCTCGTACACGCAGCCCTTCTTGTTCTCTTAGATGAGAGAACTCCCAACGTTGGTCCTCTGACAGATGTCGGTCTTCGCTCCATCGCCGGTCTCGGCACCGGAGCCAGTCTTTGGACTGACGTCGATTCCCCAGCTACCGACGACAGAGGGGGTCTGGTCATAAGGAGAGATCAGACTATTCCAGATCTTGTAGTCGATCTCCCTCTTCTTCATCCTCATCTTCTTCCTCTCTCAGCTTAGAGTGGTCCCAGAGAGAGAAGGACCAGCCTCGCTCGCCTTCCAATGATCCAACCTTTATGGACGTCATGAGGCACATCCAGGCCTCCAATGAGTGGGAAATGGGGGACCTGGATCTGGAACGCCAAAGATTGGCAAAATACCTGAGGCAAAAGGGGCCGAAACCATTGGTGGTCCCTCCTTTAGTGGACACTTTCCAGGACCTGACTTGGACTACCTGGAGGCATCCAGCTTCCATCCCGGCTGTTCCCAAGAAATCGGACAGGCTGTATAAGGCCCCAAGGGCAGAAGCTTTTCTAGCAGAGAACCCTCAGGTGGACTCTTCGGTCATCATGGCAGCCCATGAGAAGTCCAGGCAGCCGAAGCACCTTAGCTCGCAGCCTCCCGATCTGGAGTCTCGGTATTTGGACCAGGTGGGCAAGAAAGTTTACTCTGCCTCCACTTGCTCCATCCGGTCCCTTTACTTCCTGACGCATATGGTCCAGTACCAGAATGCTCTGTGGGAGAGGGGACAAGAGCTACTGGAAGCCATGCCAGATTCTGATCAGAAGTGGTTCCCATGTCCTGAGAGCCTCGTACGATACTGCAGATACAGCAGCTAGGGCAGCCGCTTCCGGGGTGTGCCTTCGGCGCCACGCCTGGTTGAGAGTTTCAGGTTTGCACCAGGATCTGCAGTCTGGTATCGGGGATTTACCATTCCAAGGTACCGTGTTGTTTGGGCAGGAGACGGAAGCTTTGATTTCTCGTCTGCAGGAGTCGGGCAAGTCCATCTGGTCAGTCCGCCAAATGTACCGTGGGGACCAGCGACGGAAACGGCTGTTTTGCAAGCCCTCACGTGGTCAAGGTGGACACGCTCATGGTAATCAGCAGGGTCAGAGAGGTGGCTTTCGTAGGAGAGCCAGTAACCAGCAACCTGGAGGTGCCCCTACCCATGGGCCCAAGTCCTCCCAGGCCTCTCTGCCTATGCCCGGCTCAGCCCAATGACTCCCTTCTGCCCCCTTGCAGAGGAAGACTCAAGGGAGACAGTCGGGGGCCACTTCTTCCTTCATCTCGAAGGGTGGAAGTCGATAACTGCGGACCAGTGGGTCCTGGATATGATCAGGAGAGGACACGCTAGAGTTCACGGAGTTTCCTCCAAATACTCCACCAAAGTACTCCCGATATCCTCCTCCTCCTCCTCCTCACATCCCACTTATAGAAGGAGAAATTCAGACCCTCTTGAAGAAAAAGGCAATAGAGGTAGTCCCCTTGCATCAGCGGGGAAAGGGGTTTTATTCCCACTTCTTCTTGGTCCCAAAAAACACAGGATCTTTGACTCATTCTGGACCTCAGCTCTCTCAATCTGTTTATAGAGTACAGAAGGTTCAGGATAGTGACCCTTCCAGGTCTACTTCCCCTGCTGCACCAAGGAGGCTGGCTCTGCTCCCTAGACATGCAAGATGCATATATGCATATCGGGGTCTTCCGGCCCCAAAGAAGTTTCTGAGGTTCCACTACCAATTCCGAGTTCTTCCGTTTGGCCTCTCCTCTGCTCCGCGAGTCTTTACAAAATGCTTGGCAGTGGTGGTTGCGGCTCTAAGGCGCATGGGGCACTACGTTTTCCCATACCTCGACAATTGGCTGCTTACAGCCCCATCAGGGTCATGCCTACTTCATGCCCTCAGAGACACCTATACTCTGTTCCAAGAGCTGGGGATCACCCTGAACCTTCAGAAATTGTCCCCCAAGCCCAGTCAAAGACTCGTCTTCATTGGAGCGGTCCTGGATTCTATCCAGGGCATGGCTTTCCTACCCCTGGACAGGGGCGATCGCCTGCAAGAGATTGCCGAGTGGATCTCAGTAACTCCTCAAGTTCTAGCGCAGAACTTCCTCAGACTACTGGGGCACATGGCAGCGGCCATTCCAGTCACTTCTCTGCCCGCCTCCACATGCGGGTCCCACAGTGGGTGCTCAGGGTACAGTGGGACCAGGGCTATGACGATCTAGACTTTAAGGTCAGGATCACCAACCCAGTCAGGAGAACTTTGCTTTGGTTGATGGACCCCCGGAATTTCGAGAAAGGGGTCAAGTTTCATCCTGAGCCACCGGGTCAGACTCTTATGACAGATGCATCAGATCTGGGATGGGGAGCGCACCTGGGTGCTTATCAAACGCAAGGGATTTGGACACCTGAGGAGCAATCTCTCCATATCAATGTTTTGGAGATGCGAGCGGTTCTCTATGCCTTACAGGCCTTTCAAGAGAACCTGGTGCCCGGCTCTCTTCTAATTCAAACAGACAATATGGCGGTCGTCTTCTACATCAACAAGCACTCTTATCCGCTTTACAAGGAGGTGATGAGAGTCTGGCACTGGGCGCTGGAAAGGCACATTCTGTTGTCCGCAGTGCACGTTCCAGGCATCCTGAACAATCTGGGTGACAGCCTAAGCAGGTCTCGTTCCAGAGCCCACGAGTGGGAGCTGCTACAGTCCGTAGCAGATCAGGTCTTCGCCAAGTGGGGTCATCCAGAGCTGGACGGCTTTGCATCACCACTCAACGCCAAACTGCAAATTTTTTGCTTGCGAGAGCACGCGCTTGGAGTTTTCTGGCTAGTCGCGTTATCCCTTTGTTGGGCAGAGAGGTTTCTCTATGCCTTCCTGCCCTTCCCTCTCATTCAGAGAGTCCTGCTGAAGTTACAGGCAGAAGGGGCTCAAATCATTCTAGTAGCCCCCAGATGGCCTCGGCAGATTTGGTTCCCACTCCCGCAGTGGTTATCCACGGAACCTCCAACTCCGCTGCCCATATGCTCGCAGTTGCTGTCCCAGGAACATGGATCGCTGGTCCATCCGGATCTTCCTCCCTTACATCTGCATGCTTGGCTCCTTCAGACGTAGCTCAGCAGAGATACGAGGTTTCCCCGGAAGTGGCGGCAGTCCTAGTGTCGACGAGGAAACCCTCCACCCGCTCCGCCTATGTTATGAAATGGAAGCGGTTTTGTTTGTGGGCCTCGTCACAGCATTTGGACCCCGTCACCTATCCAGTGAACTCAGCGTTACAGTACCTCCTCTCCTTGTACCAACATGGCCTGAGTTACTCCTCTATTAAGGTGCACGTGTGGACTGTCTCCGCCTATCATGCTCTGATTGCAGACAAGGCGTTAGCACAGTTGGATATAGCCCGCACCTTTTTGAGAGGAATTTTACATATGAGACCTCCCATTCAGGACCCTATCCCACCCTGGGATCTCCTTTTTGTGTTGGAGAAGCTCACCTCCCTCCCTTTGTGCCAGCAGCAGATTGTGAGCTGCGTTATCTTTCTTGGAAGGTGTGTTTTTTGGTGGCTATTACCTCAGCTCGAAGAGTTTCTGAGCTTCAGGCTCTGATGTGTAAAGAGCCATATTTGATTTTCCACAGGGAAAGGGTTTCTCTTAGAACAAATCCTAAGTTTCTTCCGAAAGTGGTCTCGGAGTTGACTCTCAACCAGTCGGTTGACCTTCCAGTCTATTTTCTTTCCCCATCTAATGGAAGGGAGGCTCTCCTTCACACATTGGATGTCCACAGGACTTTGAGGTATTACCTCAGACAGATGGCTACGCACCAGCAGTTGGAGCAACTCATTGTGGCCTTTGCACCACAATGCTTGGGCAAACCGGTGACCAAGCAGACTATTTCGAAGTGGATCATCCACTGCATATCCTTCTGCTATGAAAAGCACAATAAGCTCCTACCGAGTCCGGTCAGGGGTCACTCCATCAGGGGAGTGCTTGCTTCTTTTGCCACCCTGAGAAATGTCTCTATCGGACATACAATATGTGCAGCTGATACCTGGAATTCGGTGCATACCTTTGTCAAGCATTACAGCTCGGATATCGTCTCCAGACGACGTGCCGGTTTCGGTCTGGCTGTTTTGCAGGGACTTTTGTCCTAGGCCTCTGGAGTCAGCATATTCCACCTCCCGGGGTCGTCTACCTCTTTGGCGAAGGACTGCTTGGTATTCAGTCCTAATTGTTATAGCCTGCTGCAAGGCTCCCACTCGAGTAAGATACTACAGTTAAGTAGAACTTACCATAACAGTAGATCTTAGGAGAACTCTGGCAACAATACAGCGCCTTCCCCCTCGGGTGTGCAGATCCATCTTCATCTACATCTCCATCGAGTGCTTTGTCTCCTTCTCTTGTCAGGGTTTGTTCGCGGGCCTTGGCGGGGGAACCGAGGTGGAGCTGGGTCAGCCCCCTTTTGTACCAGGGCTGACGGGGTGGGGCCAACATTGGGGGGCGGTCCCTGCTGTATACTGCTGGCTGAAAAGGTTTCCGGAGGGTCCTAGTGCCTGCGGCATAGTCCTAATTGTTGTAGCCTGCTACAAGAGCTCCTCTCGAACATCTACTGTTACGGTAAGTTCTTACGTAACTGTACTTTTTCCATAAGGCTAGACCTTCTGGAAGAACACAAACAGTAAAAAGGAAAACTCACAATGGAAATATTATTTTTTTTTCTTTTTGGCCTAATTCAGGAGATCAGTCTCCTGAGGGTTGCCTAAGGGTTTCCTGTTCTGGAACACATCCAAGCAGCTTGTCAGCCCTCTACCCCTGCAGCAACTGCCTGCTGGCTTTTCCTTCCTGTTTTTAAAGCTCTCCTGTCTGTGCAGCTGCAGCTAATCAGCCAAATCAGCTGGAGCTGTACCCTGACTATCTTACCCGGGGGAAACCCCCTCTCCTCCAGTACCTGAGTTTACCACAGCCTCCAAAGTTGAAAAATCCTTTATTTCAGTATTGTAAGCATGGAGATAAAATTACAAAGAGGGCACACACGTGATTTGTGTGTGCTGTTTGGGTCTAACAATGTGAGGATTTGTGAGATTTGCCCTAACTTCAACAGGGCTATGAAGCAACACCGTAAGAAAGCACTAGAAAATTTTCTTCTGTTAAAAACATTGAAAGCCACGGAGAAGGAAGAAGGCTCAAAATCTGCTTCTTCCTCACAGTCAGCCAAAAGGTGGCTGTCAAAGTCTAAGGATGGAGGCAAGGAACAGTCATTATTGCAGCCTTTCTTGTTCAGCCATAAGCACAAAGATAGAGAAAAAACTGCTTCACTGGTGAGGTCCCGGCTGCCGTTGAAGCAAGATGAACCTTTTTCATCGCCTCCTCTGACAGCATTGACTACAGCTACCCCGACCATTGCTTGGAACTTGGCTTAGGCTCGGCCACACTTACTGTGGACATTGTGACGCCATTATCTCAGGCCAAGGCCTGTCAACCCAATGCAAGCAGTTATTTTGCTGACTGGGCCTTCTGGCACTCGGCTCCTGTCAACAGATTCCAATAGCATGCCACAGATTCCTGCATCTCAGCCACTGCTGGCGTCACCGATCTATTCTGTGGCTCCCATCAGCAGTCATGCTGATGACAATGAAATGAAATATAATCCTGATCTTACGCATTTAGAGGAGGAATTGAGGGTGAATAATTTCAGGAGGGTCTCCCTCACTTTAGCTCTACCCTTTCATCCTATGGCAAGGACTCAATGGTCTATGCCTTGAGATCTCCTCCTGGGACCCATCGTTTCAAGCCGTGATTGAGCAAATACAGTTTTCATGGGCTTTGAGGTAGAAGGGGATGATTCCACTGAAAGCAATCCCATGGAATGTTTGGAGGTGCCCTTTTCCCCCTCCATTATCATTCCACCTATATACCCTGCATTAGAGGATGCCACGTTGGCTGCGTGGTACAGACCAAACTCCCTGCTTGCAGTTCCTAGAAGGGCTGATGAACATTATCCTGTACCAGTTGCTAAGCCTTATTATGCTAACCAGTCAAAAACTGAGTCTCTGGTCATCATGGCTTCTTGTGATCAGTGGTTTCACTAGGAAAATAACACTTGTAAGCGTAAGCCAGAATACTTTGGTGTCTCTTTTTGCCCCCATTGTACAGATGTCTGTACTAGTTAGCCAGACCCTTGTACGCATTAATACTGTACTTTGGAACTGCATAGTAAGAGCAGAACATGCAGTAGGACTTGGTTGTATGAATTGAATATGCTTAATTGAAATGGAGCACAACATTTATAGTGTAACACCAGTAGAGGTGGCTAGCAGACAGTCAAGAGTCACCAAAATCAGTGGTCAGTGTCCAGAATGCTGCCCCCCTCTCCAGTTAACTTGTAAGCCATGGTTTACTTGGCGTACGTGTTCCCACACTCATGCCGATTTTATAGATCTTGAGTCCCTAGACATACGAGTACTTTGCCTCCTGATAAGGAGTCTAGATGTGATGAGCAAGAGTACTTAAGCCGCAGCAACACTGGGCCTTAGGATTGCAAACTACCAGGCCCACATGATCAAATATCAGAACAGCCTGTGGGAAACTGCTCATACTGCTGCCCAGGCTTTGCCTGATGGCTCTGCCAAGAATGATCTGCTAAAAACATTGTCTGCTGGTGCTGAGGATGGCAAACAATTGCTGTGCTCACTTATGATGTCTCCGATGCCTCTGCCAGGGCTGCATGTTCTGTCATTTGCATGAGGACATATTCTTGGCTTAGAGTTGCTGGTTTTGCCAATGGTGTGCAGCAGGCAGCTTTGAATGCTCCCTTTAAAGAGCTGGGCCCCCATATTCAGCCGTGGGGAGATGCGCAGTGCAACTAGATGTGCCGCCCAACAAGATGGGCCAACACAACTGACTGCAGTATTCAAACATGATGCATGAGCCAAGCGGATTGCACATCCTGTATGAATATTACAGACCAAACAGGCAGCACAGAGGGTGGGCGGCTGCCAGTGTGCCCAGCGCATCCCGGGGATGGGCTGAATACCGTCTATGGGGGATGCTCCAGCACATCTTGGATGCGCCGATCCCCCAAAGGCGATATTCAACCAGGGTATGCAAATGAGTCAATTAGGCATGCGTGGTGCAAACGGCCCTCATGCATGCCCATTGTGGGCTCATCTGCATGCCTGCACCCAGCTGGATGCACCTGGCTATGCACCTGCCTGAGCCACAGACAGGCTATGTGTGCAGTGCATCCCCCCGGAATGTGGTGTACATCCCCCCCCAGCCCCCCATCACTGAAGCGGAAGGACCCTCACCCAAGTCCCGCAGCTGGATCCCCCATTGTGACAAACCCCTGCCCCATCGTTCCATAGTGTAATGTCTCTTCCTCCCTCCCCGGTAGGCTGAACCCTGTCCCCATACCCACCTCGCATGCCGGCGATGGGGACAGCCCTCCGCTCACCACCATGGCCAGCCACCAACTGCAAAGTCCAGGAACTGCACTGCTCTGAATACGTGCTTATTGGTTGAGCGTGTATACGGTACAGTGCAGTTTAGACTGTTCAGAGGCGGAGGGGCGTGCCAGTCACCCTTGCTCTGGTGAAGTGCAAGGTAGAGTCCAGCCTTGATGGGGGTGAGAGGCTGGTACACTACAGAACTGGGGGGAGGGGACATCTTATATTTCGGTCCTCGGGATCGGGGCATGATGGGATGCGTGTGTCCCCTGCTGTCGGGGATTGGGGCCGGCGGGGCCTTCTTACCAATGTGGACTGGGATTGGGGCCAGGTAGGGGGCAACCACATAATGGTGGAGGGGTCAGGGGTTGCATCTCCTGTGATCAGGCATGGGTGGGGGGTCCCTGTGCCACGAACAGGGTCGTGGGGAATTCCACAACATCAGTCGGGGATCGAGCACCGGGAGTGGGCCTTACTCTATGGTACAGGGATTGGGTGGGTAGTCTAGTAGGTACGGCGATGGGGGAGGGAGTACCACTAGACAACGGTGGCAGACAGGTTGCTGTGCACCTGCCTGCACTTCGGCAGCCTGCCTGTGGGTGGGTGGCCGATTTAGGTCAGCTTTTTGCTGCCTATCTGTGCGCGGCACATTTTCAGCCATTGGGGGGTGTGCTCGTGGGGGTGTCCAATAAAGTCCAGAAAGCAGTCAGGATCCAATACTTCGAAATTTATTAGAAGCAGAAAAAAATAAAATGAACTTAAAGCGGAACTTGTACATAACTTTCAAAAAAAACATAAGGCACAGGAAATCATATCTTTAACAAGAAATAAAGATTCCTGCCAAAAAGGCACCTAGAATCTGGCTAGGCATCTGGTAGGTTTGCCTTCCTACCACACACTGACCAAACACTTCACATTCACTCTGCTTTTATACAAGTGGAGGAGCACATGACCTAGTTAACTCCTCCCTCAACTTGCATTATATAAGTGGGTCAACAAGGGCCGCCCAGTCCTATAAGGAGTTGGACTGAGAGAGGACTGGAAGCACTTTACAAGTAAGATGTTAGTCTAAGGCTTTTCTTGACCACATTAGGAGTTTTTGGTCCTTTTAAGTTAAACATTTTTCTATCTCCTTTTAAAAGTGGCATGTATTGCCTTTCCCCTTCTAAAAGTACTATTTTAACCTTTTGATTTAAGGAACAAACAAACGCTACTTTTCAAATGATTCTCAGCTAACATTCTGAGGCATAACTTAACTCTGAGCTTCTCTTACTAAAAACTAAGCAAAGTTCATGTAAAGTAAAGTAAAGGCTGTTAACTTGCTCATAGCTTCACTAAACAATGAAAACGCTATAACAACTCTCTTTTTGGCGTCTTCGCACATTCACACGATCGCGAACGTGCGCACATTCGTGAAGGAAAATAATCTATATGGCTTGCACTGCAAGCACAGAACGTTTTGGAACACTGGGGCTTAAATATTAAAGAAAACGAGCTGGAAACAAGGAAAGGGACAGAAAGACTGCTCAGAGGTCGCCAAGCTTGAGTAGGGGAATGACAGAGAAGGAGCGATAGTAAAAGGAAGAAATCAGAATACCAGAAGACTGTTGCAACAGATTTTTCTTAAAGGAACCAATATTTTAGCCCACAATGTTCTCAGACCACCTCCAATACACAGGCAGGTGATTACATATGCTCTGTAACCATATGAGCATATCAGTGTTTTGGGGGGGGGGGGTCACTGACCCTACTACGGGGGGGGCATATTCCCAGTGAATATGCCAGTGTGCGGCATATTCATGGGAACGCCCCCTCTACTTGTACCACATACATTTTGTTTGGGCCATGGCGCATTTGTTTTTGGACAGCTCATCTCCCCCCACTGAATAGTGAGCTGTGGCACATTGTTGGAGTTGTGCAGCGCATCTCTTTCTACCTCCGGGATGCGCTGCGCATCCCCTTTGAATATGGGGGCCCTGGTGTACTGCCTAAAACTAATATTAATTTTTAAAAATAGTCAATCATTACTTTCTATATGCAAGTTTCTTTTTATTTTCCTTTTAAGTAGAAGAGGGTTTACCTGATGTTAGTAAGTGTGATGTGGGTCAAAACCGTTTGGCTATGATGTTGAAGAGACCCTATGTGGCCTTCAGACTTCAGAACGGACTCTGAGGTCTGTATAGTCTTTGTATGCTGCTCCTGCTAGAGGTAGTGGTTAGGATTCCTTTCGTCTGCCTGCGGCCTGATGTGGTTGTGCCTACTGTCAGCAAGGCTGTGGCAGAGGAGGTGGCCCACTTCTGGTCCTTTCCTCTCTGGTCCCACAGAAAAGCACCCAGACAAATCAGTTCTAGTGGCACTGCTGCCCCCCAGTTCCGTCTGATTCTTTTCCATCCCCCCCAACCTCAGTTGTTACCTCCAGGGGTGAGTGTGGAGGGCAGGATTTCCCTGCATCTGAAGCAATGTCAGGAGACCACTACGGGCGATTGGGTTCTGAAGATCTGTCTTCTGGATATGAAGGACGTGTATACCTTCATGTAACGATCAGGATGTCCCAAATAATACCTCCACTTTATGTTGGAGGAAGAACACTTAGTTCAAAGTATTGCCCTTTGGCTTGTTCTGTGCACGTTGGGCCATTACCAAATGTGGCAGTAGTAGCAGCAGCAGCCTTTCGAAGGAAAGGTCTGTATGTAATCCTTTATCTGGAAGTCTGGTGCCTGAAGGCCAACTCCGTGGAACCTCTGCTACACAACCTGTCTCAGACACCTCAGTTATTCGACTTGGGGGTTGCATTAAATGTGCCAAAGTTTGCATTGACTCTGTGCCAAAGTCTGCAGTTAATAGGTGTGATCTTGGACACAAAGAAGGGATGTGCTGTCCTGTTACAGGACAGGCAGACACTCTGATTGCCCAGTCACACTTGCTGTACAGGAGCCACTAAGTCTCTGCGAGGACAGTGTAACATCTCCACGTCTCCTGGCTGCAGCTATACTGACTGTGCCACTGGCATGGCTTCATATGGAGAATCCCACAATGGTGGGATCAGTTGACCGATGAGCTCGACCAAATGATTCTCATCACGTCTCCTCTTCGCTGAGTGTTGTTACGGTGGCTGGATCTTGGAAATCTATGGAAGGATGTTCCTTTCCTTCCAGCTCCTATACAGCTCCTCACCACGGATGTCTCTGGCTCAGTCTGGGGTGCTTATCTTGGCACTTATCAGACACACGGGTCATGTGCCAAGGTAGAGGCTGAGCTGCATATGAATGTCCTGGAAATTAGGGCTGACCTGTACAGCCTGCAGGCATTTCAGAATCCTCTCTGCTGCAGTCCTCTGCTAATCCAGACTGACATCAATATGATGCATTACATCATCAAGCAAGGGAGGGCACTCACTCCAATCCTGTGTGCAGGGAAGCAGTGAGGGTATGGTATTGGGCTCTGTCTTACAGCCTTCAGCTGTCAGCCGTGTTTCTCCCAGGTCTCCAAAATGTAGTGGCAAACAGGTTAAGCAGGTCCCAGTCACTGATTCATGAATGAGAACTGATGACCTCCATGGTAAACGATCTCTTCACAAGATGGGGTCATCCACAGCTGAACCTTTCTGTGTCCCACTCACAATGCAAAACTTCCACGTCTCTGCTCCAGGGCCTGGATTTTTCGGGCAAGACACATTGTTCCTCTCCTGGAAAGGGAACTCCTCATATGCATTTTCCCCATTCCTCTAATACAGAGGGTTCTGCTCAAGCTGTGGGTGGAGAGTGCCGCTGTCTTCCACATTGCTGCACTCTAGCCTTGCCAGATACGGTTTCCGCTCCAGTCAGCATCTAGCGGTGGTGCCTCCTCTTCCCCTACCTCTCTGTGGAGGCCTGTTGTACCAGGATAAGAGATCTCTGGTTCATCTGGACCTAAAGTTCTTACATCTGCATACATGGCTTCTGAAGGCATAGCAGTTACATGTTTTGGGGTATCATCTAAGGTTGCTAATGTCCTGATTGTGGCTAGGAAGCTTTCTACCAGACCTACTTATTCCCTGAAATGGAAGCGTTTCACTTTGTGGGCTGCTTCCCAGAATATGGACCCTTCTACCATGCCCGATGAAAGCTGTGTTGGAATATTTGCTTTCCCTGTCTGACTATGGCATGCAGTATTCCTTCATTTAAGGTGAATTTGCCTGCTATATCAGCTTTCCATGCCCTTATTGATGGTCATATGGTTGCTTAATTAGAGATGCCCCATACATCTCTGTGAGGTATTCTATATATGGAATCTCTGATCCGTAATTCAGTCCCACCTTGGGACTTGAATTTTGTGCTTGAGAAATTTACATTGGCTCCTTTTGATCTGCCGTGAATTGTAGTTTACAGTTCCTGTCAAGGAAAACATTATTTTTAGTTGGGATGACTTGTGCGCAAAGGATTTATTTATTTATTTTTTTCTTTATGTACTTTATGCATTTTTTCCCTGTCTCCCCCCCGCCCGAGGGTCCTGGGACCCCGGCAGATAGGGCAATGCGTGCACGTGGAGGCGCACATGCACTCTAGGTACCGGCTCGGCCCCTTCCGCCCCACTCCTGGCTATCGCTGGGCCCCCTGTAGCCCAAACTGCCATCCGTCCTCTACCGGCTAGCAGCCAATGGCCGGGGAAACCCCTCATCCCTCCCCGGGAGAGGAGAGTCACTTCACAGCTGCTCAGTCCTGCTCCTTGTCCTCCCCCCTGCCAACCCTGGCTCATTCCTGAACCTGGGTCACCTTGTGGCGCGAGGTGTGTCATCCAGTGCTTCAACCCTCGGCACCACCAGGACGGCACCTGCTTGAAGGATTTCCAAGCTTCACACTCTAATGTGTGAGCCTGCTTGTTTGATTTTTCACAAAGACCATCTGTTTGTGTATGAATCCTAAGTTTCTGCTGAAGGTGGTATCTGAATTTACACTGAATCAGTACTCCTTCCTATATATTATTCTCTGCATGTCAGCCAGGGTGAGGAACTGCTCAGTACTTTTGAGGTAGATAGAATACAAATGTAACCCCCAGACCCCTGCCTTTTTGCAAAATGGCAGGTGGCATGCTGTTGAAGCTGACAGCAGTACCTGGTGGGGACTGGGTTCGGGGAGGACTAGGTTACTCGGCACAGGGGGCCTAGGTTTGGCTACTCTGCACAGGGGCACCCAAGTAAATCCGAACACAGGAAGCAATAACTGTAATGTCCAAAACGAGGAATGGGATTCTACAGTGTGGCTTTTATTCACATCCAAACTGAACAAACAAAGCATAGACGGACCCCCATGGGGCTACATTCCTGGTAATGCAGATTAGAGATAACAAAACACTTCTTCACATTTCAGCCCTCAGGCTCTGAACCCACCAGGCACGCAGCTTTGGGTACACAGCCTGACTTGTACACTACTTGGGGTTTTCCCCATGGCCCAGCTCCCCCTCCGGCCACTTGATCCGCGGTCCATTATGGGAATGAACCAGTTTTCCTGTTGGTGGCTCTCCAAACCACCTTAGAGCCTTCGACTACTAGAGGGAATTTTCCTTCCATCCCATGTCTGGGTACTTCCCTCATCACTGGCCAAGTGCATGAGGCAAAGTAGAAATCCACAGAGCAAATCCATAGAGGTGGACCTGGTTACTAAAGATGGAGGGTCTCCCACCACCAGCTCCCACATTCCATATCCGGCCATTCCTCTGGACACTAAACAACTCTTTATCAAAGCTTGGCAATGTAGATTACTGGGTAGACATATGTCACATTTTCTCCACATGTCTTGACTTCCCCTATGTGCTGGACTTGAACATACTTTTACTTTTGGCTAAGCCTATTACTCTAGGCCTCCCACTACTTCAGCAGTCCAATCCCCACTTTAACAAAGTTCAGGATGAAACATGGGCCCTTTAGAAAGAGCAGAACTCACCCTTTGGTTGCAGGTGCCCCACAGGCAAATCACGAAATCTTCTTGTACCCCACACACGTGGACAAAATAAGGCAGCTTATTTCTCCAGCAGTAGCCACGGGGTTGCCCCTGGAATAGTAGGCAAACCTTCCTGCCCCATCCCCTGGGGGATGAGGCACAGAGACCCATATCAGCGGTCTCCACCACTTTAAAAATAGCTTACTGTGTCTCTCTTCAGGTGGAAACACACACCTTTCCCTAAATGTAGCCCTATTTCAGGGCTGAGGCTCCAAGAGCCTGAGCACAGAGCTGCTGTGCTCCTCTCACAACAATCTCCAAACTCCAACTGACACAGACTGACTGTTCAAACATCCCAACATTCTACTCTAACTCCCTTCTGCAGATTCCATTGTGGCTCATGCAGCTGCGATAGTTCTATGGTGATGTCATCCCTCAGTCTCAGCTGAGACTGAGAACAGAGTGAGACAGTGTGAAATCCATTTAACTGGAGCTTCACAAGCTGCCTTCCCTGCCTACCACTAGGTCTTACTGGGATTCTAGTAACCCCAGGTAACAAAGGGGTTACACAAAGATACTGTGTTGCTCACACCAAGGACTGCAGAAAGTCCTCTCAGCTTTTTGTTGCATTCACCCCTGGGGAAGAGGGTGCCCCTGTGTCTAAACAGTGCCTGGCCAAATGGCTGGCACCTTGTATTATTTTCTGTTGCAGAAAGTGAGGGAAGGAACTTCCTAGCACTCTTCGTGGTCACTGCACAAGGGGTATGGCCACTTCTGTTGCTTATTTCAAAAGTGTCCCTGTTGCTGACATTTGTGCTGCAGCCACATGGAGCACTGTTCACACTTTCACTAAACATTACCGTCTGGATATTGACTGTTGCAGATGTGCTGGCTTTGGGCTTGCTGTATTACAAGGCCGTCTGTCTTGCTTACATATCAGACTTTGCTGTCCTCCCAGTTTACTTTATGCTGCTTGAGAATCATTCCAAAAGTGTGGCTTAATGGAGGAGATGGCATCAAGATAGAACAGTTACATAAGAACTTAACGTAACAGTAGATCTTCGAGAGACTGTCCTCCATTAGGCCATGCAATCCCTCCCTCCTTCCCCCTTTTTGCTTTCAGTGGGGGTAATATCAGATGCTGTACTTAAAACCTACATCATACATCCTGTCTCCAGCTCCATGCTTCTCCTTGTATGCTAGGTTCTGATCTCATCTCCTGGTTCCCCATGGTTGGAGGTCCTCTGAGGCTAATCTCTGGCGGGGAACCGTGGAGTGATGGGGCTGCCAGTGTTTATATACACGTAGATGCTACACGTCATCATGGGTGGCTCCCAGCTAGCAAAAGTTTCCATGTGGTCCTAGTGCTGACAGCTTATGGTTCCAAAGGTGTGGCCTAATGGACGAGATTCTCTCGAAGAGCTACTGTTACAGGAAGTGTGTCTTTAACCATTCTTTCTCCACCCACATTGATGCCATCCTTAAAAGGCTTCTTCCAGCTGCACGTTGTACAGCAACAAATGCTCCACAAACCTTCACTAGTTGGACTATGGGGTAAAGGAAATGGTGTTAGGAGTGATAAGTGCCACTGTAAACAAAACAATGGCAAAATCGATCACAGTGGCAGTTGGGCAGTTTCATAAGATGGCATTTGTCATTAGGCCTGGTTTCTTTTGCTTACAAGAACTAAGTCAGTGAAACATTGCTGCCACTAATAAATCATTTCAGAGCGCACTTGTATCATTATGGACCTAGAGTAACAGCTGAATACGGTGAAGTGTAAAAGGTTTGTAGTCACAGCAATGGGATAGAAGACAGCTGTGGTTCCGATACACACTGTGACATAGAAACATAGACTTTGACGGCAGATAAGGACCACTTGGCCCACCCAGTCTGCCCATTTCCCTACTTACTGGATAAGCTGCAGATTCTAGTTAACCAACAGCCTATTTCCTGCAACCCCCCACTATAATTGCCTTATGTCTGTCCCATGCATGTTTGAATTCCTCCACTGTTTTAGACCCCACAACCTCTCCAGGAAGGCGGTTCCATCGTCACCACTCTCCCGTGAAAAATTTCCTCTCATTACCCTGGACGTCCCCCTCTAACTTTAAATTGTGCCCCTTGTCCTTACACATCTCTTTTTCTGAAAGATGCTACCCTCCTGGACTTTGTTGATTCCCTTGAGGTACTTAAAAGTTTCTATCATGTCCCCCTGTCCCTCCTTTCATCAAGAGTATACATATTAAGCTCTCTCAGTCTCTCTTCATATGGTTTCTGATGTAGACCCTGCACCATTTTAGTTGCCCTCCTCTGGACTGCTTCCATCCTGTCTATGTCCTTGTGTAGATGAGGTCTACAAAACTGCACACAGTATTCCAGATGGGGTCTCACCAACTGTCTGTATAGAGGGATAACCACTTCCCTTTTTCTACTTGTGATGCCCCTCTCTATGCATCCCAGTATCCCCCTGGCTTTTCCTACTGACTTCTCACATTGCATACCCACCTTTAGGTCATCTGATATGACTACACCCAGATCCCTTTCCATTATTGTTGTTGTTAGTACCTCCCCTGCTATTGTGTACTCGTCTCCTGGATTTTTATTTCTCAGGTGCATTACTTTGCACTTCTTTGCATTGAATCTAAGTTGCCATATGTCTGACCATTCCTCCAACCTTGCCAAGTCCCTTCTCATCCTTTCTACCCCCCCTTGTGTATCAACTCTGTTACAGATCTTTGTGTCATCCGCAAAGAGGCATACCTTTCCTTCCAGACCCTCTGCAATGTTACCTATAAAGATGTTAAAGAGGACTGGACCCAGTACTGAGCCCTGAGGTACTCCACTAGTAACCCCTTTCTTCAGAATGTGTTCCATTCACTATACCTTTGTGTCCTGTTGTGCAGCCAGTTTGCTACCCAGGCTACCACCCTGGGACCCACTCCCAGGCTGGCTAACTGATTATTAATCTTTTATGCGAGACTGTGTCAAATGCCTTGCTAAAGTCTAGGTAGGCCATATCCACAGCCCCTCCTGGTCTATTACTTTGGTCACCCAGTCAAAGAAATCGATTAGATTTGTCTGACATGACCTTCCTGCTGTGAATCCATGCTGCTTTGGGTCCAGTGCCCCGCTGGCCTCTAGGTACTCAACAATTCTTTCTTTCAGAATTGATTCCATCATTTTCCCCACCACTGAGGTCAAACTAACAGGTCTGTAGTTTCCTGCTTCTGCCTTGCTCCCACTTTTGTGAAGGGAATCACATCTGCCCTCCTCCAGTCCTCAGGTACCACCCCATCTTCCCATGATTTGTTAAAAGTGTGGTTAGTGGTGTCACTAGGTCCTCCCTTAGCTCTTTTAGGATTCTAGGGTGAATCCCGTCAGGCCCCATTGCTTTGTCCACCTTGAGTTTTAGAAGTTCTTTCAGTACTCTTTCCTCTTTAAATGGACTGGTATCAACCCCACTATCTAGAGTGCTTCTACTGTTTGGTTTAGGTAACTCCTCCTCTTCTTCTTTTGTGAATACTGAGCAAAAGTATTCATTCATTATCTCTGCCTTTTCACTGTCTCCTTCTGCCCCACCTCCTCTCTTTATTAATCTTCCTTATCCTCCCTTTAACCTTTCTATGTTCCTAATGTACCTATAAAAGGTTTTATCCCCCTTCTTAACTGAGTTGGCTGTCCTTTCCTCAGTTTGGGCCTTTGCTTTTCTGACTGCCTTCCCCACTTCCTTCTGCTTTAATTGATACAGTTCCCTGTCGTGTTCCGTCTGTGATTCCTTATACTTTTTGAATGCTGCCTTTTTCTCCTTAACCTTCCCTGACACTTCAGGAGGAAAGGCCACTGAATACAGCACAAGGAAGTGAGACTTGGACGTGTTCATTTTTTGAGAGATATTTACGTTTCAGAATATGTTTTAGGAAAAACTAATATAACAGGTAAAACAGGCAACAGCATTTTTGGCTTCTGCCGGGAAGTGAAATCCCAAGTATAACGTTTTTATTTCCATATTTATAATATTGTCTACAGAATTGTTTTGCACTTTGAACACTGTTGTCTTCATGTACTATTCATGGCTCCCCCATCTGGGCATCAATCCGGTCCTCCATCACTTGCCAGGTTCCTGTCCTGGGGACTCTGCTACTCACTTCAGGCACCCTCCTGGTTCAGATTCCCCGCCATCCATGCTGCACACCTCCGATTTCCCCCTCCCCACCAGACAGAGTCCCTTTCTAACCTGGTCAGGGAGTATTTCAGAAAGACTGGATCCAGCAAGAGGTAGGAAAAGTGCCAAGATTTCAGCTGGACTGTCGAGCAGGAATGGCAGTTAGTTGAAAGTGTCACCCTGCAGCCAGTGGATGATTTTCTGTCTGATTTTCTCTTTTCTGCTGCCCGCCACCCTAATTTTTAACTCTTTATTTTTTTAACTCTACTTTATTGGATAAAAGGTATGGTATGTATTAATATGCCCCCCAGAGCCACTCGTTGCTGCATAAGAGTGGTTTCACATGCATTCGGCTTCGCTGTTCTCGCTCAAGCTAAAGGCAAGTGAAACCATTCTTATACCGCAACGACTGGCAACAGAGGACATATTAGTATATTATTGATCGAGGGCGATCAGTAGTGTATTTTTTTTTTAAACTGTTCCAGGACATCGGCACATGAGACACTCTTCACAGAATAAGAGTGTCTTGCGCGCAGAGAAAAGGAGCACTCCTTTGATCTCTAATGTATTTAATACAGCTACAGTGGCTATGTCTGAACATAGAAATACCAGGAAAAATAAAAAGGGGGAACCTCAGACAAGAATAAATAACAGATAGAGCCGGCCCAGTGGCGCTGAGGGCTGAGGCGCTGGACACCTTACCTCACGGCATGCTGGCAACCCAGGTTCGGGAACGAGCCCAAGTCATCGGAGGTCGGCAGTTGGGGGTGGGCGGAGCTGGATTGAGCTGCTGACAGGCAGACTGTCCTCTCCGGGGAGGTGATGTGGCATCCCTCAGACAATGGTGACCCTAGTGGAGGCTAGGAGCTGCACGAGCTCAGAGGGGGCCGGGCGTTAGGCCATGGGTGGGGACAGGGGTCGTAACCGGGGCTCTAGGCGCATGCGCACCTCCACACGCATGCGTTCCTACTCCTGGGGCTCCTGGTCGAAAAAACAGAGGCAGAAAAAGCCGGCGGCAAGCAGGATGATGACCGACTCCCCGCAGGCTCTGCTTCCGGGCTGGGTACAAGGTAAGCGCCGGTGATTCCGGGGGACGGGGCTGGGGAGTCAGGCGGATGGGGGCAGCCATCCGGAGGAGCATAAATAGGAATAAAAAGACAGTAGGCAGTGTGGCCATTGATGGTTACTCAGTGCAGATTAATACATTGTGTCTAAGTACACTAGTGTGTATGATGTCTGGTGGAAAGAAGGGGAGCATGTCCATCAAACAAGTCATCGTCCTACTTTGAGAAGCCCCCTTGTGAGTGGAGATCCCATGGCTACCAGAATTCTAGGAAGTGTTCCAGTTTGAATTGTAATTTAGCAGGGAGGCTTTCCATCTCTTGAACTTCTTTCACCTTTACCCCTTATTGTTTGACACACCTGTGGTGCTGTATGAGGTGGGTGCCGGGCGGCACACACTGACCTGTGCCATCAGCAGCAGTACCCAGCCTTCAAGGTTTTTCCAGGTGGAGGGCATCCAGTGGATGTTCACTCTCCTCCCTGCATGCCTACACTTTTGTCATTCTGTACTTGGGGTTCCTGATGCTGCTGAACCTTGCACACTATTTTCTTTCATTTTTTTTTATCTACTGTATTTACTGCCTTTGTGCTCTTTTGCTCTACATTTCGCATACCATTGAAATTTCTTTCAATAAAAGGTTCTCTACATTTTTTTCATTATTCTGAAAATAGTTGCTCCTCCCGTACCTTGCCCACAGGGTGCTCTTGGAAGTACACAGTGTTATACCTTAGCATGCCTTTACTGGTAAAAAAATTTTAAATAGACACTAGCCCGTTAGCGCTGAGGGTTGAGGCGCTGGATGCCACACCTCGCGCCACACTGGTGACCCGGGTTCAGAAAGCGAGCCTGGGGTCATGGGGGAGAGTTGAGCATCCGGAGGACTGTTCTCTCTTCCCTGGGGGTGGGAGGGATTGCTCGCTCACGGAGGCGACCTCTGGCGGTGGTTGGGGTTTGCTGACTGAGCAGCATGGTACATGCAGGGAGGGCAGAGCTGGCGCTAAGTTGCCGTGCTTGAGCTCCCATGAGGTGGGGAAAAAAAGGCAAGAGAAAAAGCCTTCTACTGCGGTGAGATGGCAGTTTGCCCCTGTGGACCCTCCCACATCTCAAATACCGGCCCAGACGTGCCCAAGAACCCCTTTGGAGGACCCGACGAACTCCCGGGTAAGACCTTTCACACTTAGGAGCAGCCGTCGAGGGGAGGGTGGAATCAGCCCCAAAGATGGTACCGGGGTCGGGTCTGTCGGTAGTGGTTCGGGGAAGGGAGTTAGGGAGATGCAAGGGGTTCAGGTTGGGAGTAGGGTGGAGATCTGTGTGGGCACTCCTGAAGGATGCCCGGGGTGTAGGTTGGAAAAAAAAAAAAAAAATGTTGAAAATAAATATTAGCCTGCTTGAGAGCAGTGGACACACCATCTGTGGTTTTCTGCTTTTCCAGCTGTTTTCTTTACAAGTGGAACATTCCCGAATGAAAAAGGAGGAAGAGATAATTCATCATAAGCTCCCTCATTATGTGCAGAACATGGACCGTCTGGGAGACACGGAACTGTAAGTGCCTCAGTTTTAACTGTACCGAATTAGAGGCTGTGGCCCAGCTGTGCACTGTCAGGGTGAAGTATTGTAACTCCGATACCGAAGAAGCGCAGAGACTGCCTCACACATCATCCAGAGCAATTTTATCTTTTAATTCTTTTTTTTTCTTCATATGTAGCTTCTGTTTTTTTTGCGGGTTTTCTCTCAGCCCCTACTCCCAAGCATCCCCAGCGTAGCGAGTGCATGTGGAGGTGTCCGCAGCCCTCCCTTCCCATTACGCTGTTAACCGCTGGCACTGAACCTCCATTCTGTGATGGCGGGACTATGGGCGGGCGACCCCACCCCTTACCCGGGAGAGGAGATCCAACATTCAATCCTGCTCCCACCCTCCCCTCCGTGCCGGCAACCCAGGGTCGTTCTTGAACCCGGGTCAGTAGCATAGCGCGAGGCATGGTGGCCAGTGCTTCAACCCTCAGCGCCACTGAGCCGGCCTGTTAATTCTTTCTTACTCAAATTTAATTCCCTCTGTTCCCCCATCCCCCACATTGAGGTGTGCTACGTCTACACCCTTCTAGCAACATGGAGGGTGAGCAGTTGCACCCTTCCAGCAGGTGAAAGAGTGGTTAAGTGGTTGTCCCTTCCAGCAGCTAGAGGGTGGGTGAGCGGCTGCCCCCTTCCAATGGTTGTGTGGGCAGGTGACTGTTTGCACCCTGCCAGCAGCTGGGAAGTGGGTGAGCAGCTTCTGGGTAGGTGGACGGTGGGCAGGTGAATGAGTGATTGCACTCTTGCAGCAGTTGGGAGGTGGGTGAGCACCTGCACCCTTCCAGCAACTGGGAGAGCAGTTGAGCAGTTTCTGGGTGGGTGGGCGGGTAAGTGGATGCACTCTCCCAGCAGCAGGCAGGCAAGTGAGCAGTTGCACCATTCCAGCATCTGGAAGGCAGGTGACCAATTGCATCCTTCCAGCAGGTGAGAGGGTGGGTGAGCGGCTGCCCCCTTCCAGTGGTTGTGTGGGCGGGTGAGTGGTTGCACCCTTGCAGCAGCTGGGAGAATGGTTTCTCGGTGGGCAGGTGAGTGGTTGCACCTTTCCAGCAGCCTGCTGTTCCCTTTTTGGCACTTGTCCCTTCTCACTCCCCCCCCCCTTACTTGCACTTCCTGTGTGTTTTGACCATTGCCTCTGGCAGCATCTTCTTCTCGTGTCTCACCAAGTTCTCGTTATCAATGTTATCCCTGTCCTGTGCATGCCACTAGTACCTCCTAATCTGTATGTACTGACGTGATGATAAACAACTGTAACCTGTTATCCTGTAATAATTAATGGCCTGCTTATTTGCTCTCATCCTGACGTGGAACCTTTGTAAAAGAGCCTTGGCTCAAAGGTAATTGTAATCCTAGACTAATATATCAAATAAATAAATAAACCAGCTGGCAGGCAAGTGAGCAGTTGCACCATTCCAGCAGGTGGAAGGCAGGTGAGCAATTGCACCCTTTCAGCAGCTATGTGGGTGGGTGAGTGAGTGGTTGCGCCCTTTCAGCAGCTGGGAGATGGGCGAACAGCTGCCCCCTTCCAGCAGCTGGGTGTGCAGGTGAGCAGCTGCACACTTCGAGTGGCTGTGAGGGCAGGCGAGTGACTGCATCCTTTCAGCAACTGGGTGAGCGGGTGGGCAGCTGCACCCTTCCTGCGGGTGGAGGAGCAGGCAAGCGGCTTTTAACTTTCAGTGTCTGTGGGAGCAGGTGAACGACTGCACTCTTCCAGTAGCTAGAGAGCAGGCAAGCAACTGCAGCCTTCCAGTGGCTGGAGGAGTGGACAAGAGACTGCCCCCTTCCACCATAAGACCACCATCAGTTGATATTTTGTTGTCAGTGGATTTTTTTTTTTTATTATTGTTTGATTATTTTGTATTTTGTCTTTACTTGTATTAATGGTTTACATGTTACTGAATGTTGCTATGATCTGTGATCCTGGTCCATGCTTGTGACAGGATCTTTACTCCAGTGCACCTGCCCAGGTAACAAAATAATAATTGCTAATTTACTGTGATATACTTGTCTAGTTGCATCTTTTTGTCACTGTGACGTCTAGTGTTTACATAAGTGTTTTGTATGTACTCCATTGCTTCTGTTGCACATGTCTCATCTATGCATTACTGCTTATTACAGCTCCAGCCCCTCTCCCACCCGACACACCTGGAACGGAGCTGCTCCAGCTCCATGCATCCCTCTGACCAAATCTTGTCACCAAAAAAGGAATAAAAATAACGCACACTCCAGGGTACAGTGGGATTATATAGTGTGCTACATCTCAATCGTTCGCACACTCCAGGGTGCAGTGGGATTGGTGTGTGTTACGCCTCACTTGTTGACAAAGGTTGAGAGGTACGTGTGTTAGTATGTCTCACTAGCTTACACACTCCAGGGTGCAGTGGGATTAGGGTGTGTTACACCTCACTCGTTGACAAAGGTTGAGAGGTATGTGTGTTAGTATGTCTCACTGGCTTACACACTCCAGGGTGCAGTGGGATTAAGGTGTGTTATGCCTCACAATTTAGCACACTCCAGGATGCTGTGAGATTAGAGTTTATGCATTACTCGTTCTCACACTCCAGGGTGCAGTGAGATTAGGGTGTGTTACACCCCACTCATTCACACACTCTAGGGTGCAGCGTGATTAGGGTGTGTCATGCTTTACTATTTAGCACACTCCAAGGTGCAGTGGTGTTAGAGTGTGTTACATCTCAGTCGTGCACACATTCCAGGGTGCAGTGGGATTAGAGTGTGTTATGCCTCACTGTTTAGCACTCTCCAGGTTGCAGTAGTATCAGGGTATGTTTTGCCTCAGTCGTTTACACATTCCAGGGTGCAGTGGGTTTAGAGTGTGTATTGCCTCACTATTTAGCACACTCAAGGTTGCAGTGGTATTGGGGTGTGTTATGCCTCAGTCGTTCACACATTCCAGCAGATGCCTGGGATGGAGAGTGTGACAGAGGGCATGTCCACCCACCCAGGCTTGGAGCTATAACGGAGGGTTGTTTTCCTGCCGGTCCTTACATTTGCAGGTGAGTTTTTTTGGAGTGGAACAATCGGGAGAGCTGCTGCTGGACTGAAACTACTGGCAGGGAAACGGAGCAGCAGTAAGGAGGTTTCTTTTCTTGCAGGCTTGCTTCGCAGCAGAACTGAGGGACAGCAGGAGGTGTAACTTTATTTGATTGGGTACATTTATCTATATTTCTACCTTTGCTTTTGTATTGTTCTTTTAGCTGTTGCTGTATGAGGGGAAAGGCTCCCACACAGGAAGAGGGGCACAGAGATAGAGTACATTTTCTGTGCAGCCAGAGGGCATAGATTCTTTTTAGAGTGCACAGGATAACTCCGCCACCCACCCACACTGAGTTCATCCGCCTTTATAGGCACATAACAGGTTACAGCTTCTGGCAATCACTCAGAAGGAGGATTAGCACAGGTAGATAACACAGCTTCTCAGATAGTGGACATTAGCAAAACAACTTTGAGGAAATTTCTTGTAAAACTCAAGTACCTACGTAAAGAGAAAGAGAAGAGAGTGTGGAGTTTAGGTAAGGGGGAGAAAAGAAAGGAGAGAGAGAGCGAAAGAAACAGCAAGGAGGCTTATCTGGGATTAAAAGGGGGATCAACAGCAGAGCAGTAAAGGAAAATGCAGGCTGTGGTGCAATGCAGTGGATGCAGGGCTGCAGTCTTCAGGAGGACGTTCTGGGTACTGCAGTGCTGCCCCACATACAGGCACCTCTCTGGGTTGAGGGCAGAGGTTCCCACTCTCCGGGCCGAGCTGGCAGATGTACTGGCAACCGTGTACACAGACACTGCTGCAGCGGATGCTAAGGCAGAGGGCTGGCTGGACTATGGTGGGCTCGGGGAGGGGTTCAGAGGCTTATCCCCCATTTGGTCCAATTTATGAACACCTTTGCTGTCCTGGAGGAGCAAGCAAACCTCACAAGGGAACCTGAGGTAGAGACCAGGGAGGATGAGTGGGTCCTTCAGGAGGGAGACCCAGGGGCAGAAGGTAGAGGACCCCAGAGGAAGAGGAAGCTACTCCTGGTGAGGGACTCAGTAGACCGAGGAATGGATCTGGGTACAGATAGCGGGGAGGAGAGGGAGGTCAAGTGCCTTCAGGAGGCACAGCTCGGTGGGGGGCAAATCCACAGGATCGCTACAGCAGTAGCAAGGATGGGGGAGTTGGAAGTCATGGTCCATCTGAGGACAAATGACCTAGCCAGAGAGGAGGTGAGCATAGAGCAGGTACAGGAGGTTGAGGGGCAGCCATGGAGAGGTAACAAGTTCCGTAACATTCTCTGAGGTGCTGCTAGTCCATGGCAAGAAGGAGGCTCGAAATCTCCACATCAGCAGGTTCAATATTTGGTTGAGAGGCTGGTACAGAGATAATGGTTTTGGCTTCATTGGGGACTGTGGACCGACCTGGAGGGATGGGGGCCTGTACAGGAGGGATGGCCTCCATCCATCCAGGGAGGGGACTGTGGCCCTCAGTGAAAAGTTTGGATGCTTCCTTGCCAAGCATTTAAACTTGCTGGGGGGGGGGGGCAGTTGGGAGCAGGGAGACTTAAGCAGCCTACCCCCCACAGGTCAGAGTAGCTAGCAGGGTGGAACAGGTGGAAATTAGCTCATTACAAGGGGAAAGCTAGAGGAAGGGAGGCAGCAAAAGAAAGAAACCAGGGTTGGAAAGGGGAAACAGGATAGCAAGTGTAGACATACAAGGGGGACAGTTTGGGAAACCTAGACAGATGTTCCTGGGCCTATTACGGGAGATGGGGCAGAAGTTGGGAGGTGGCAGGAGAGGGAGACCAGGGTAGGAAGGAGGGGGCAGAAAGGCAAAGGTAAAAAAGCATGAGGCACAGGCTGCGACACATGGACAGCTATGTATAAAATTGCCCGCAGTCTGGGAAACAAAATCCCAGACCTGGCAGCCTTGATGGCAGAGGTGGACCTGCACATGGTGGCATGGTACACGGGAAACCATGATTGGGAGGTAAATGTATCAGGGTACGCTCTACACAGGAGGGATAAGGAGGGTAAAGGGGGGTGGCCCTCTACGTCAGAGAAGGTATTAAAGCAACAGAATTGCAGGGTAGTCAGGGAGGCCAAGGCACTGTGGGTCACACTTGAGCCAGGAAATGGCACAGCAAAATTTGCACAGGAGTGATCTACAGGCCTGCAGCACAGAGGGAGGAGATAGATGAGGTAGATAAGGCTGTAGTGGAGGAAATACACAGGATGGAGGCAAAGGGGGAGGTACTGCTGCTGGGCGATTTTTAACATGCCAGACGTGGACTGGACCATCCCAGCAGCTGCCTCAGCCAGGAGCCGAGACATCATAGAGTCCTTGCAGGGGGCAGGCCTCGGGCAGTTGGTTCAGGAGCCCACTAGGGATAAGGCAATTCTAGACCTTGTGATGACAAATGGAGACGGGATCAAGGAAGCCAGAGTGGATGGACACCTAAGGTCCAGCGACCACCATACAGTGTAGTTCAGCATCAGTACAGTGTCGGAGGACAGCCACACCAAGACTAGTGTCCGGGATTTCAGGAGGGTGGACTTTGTTAGGATGGAGAGAGGGGTCAAAGAAGCCCTGGCAAGAAGGGCTCCAAGGGGAGGGGTTGAGGAGCAGTGGGCACACCTAAAAGTAGCCATAGGGGAGGCTACAAAGCAGTGCATTAGGCAGCATAACAAGGGAAAAAGAAGGAACAAACCACTATGGTTCACAAAAGAGGTGGCAGAGAAAGTGAGGGATAAAAGGTGGGCTTTCACAAAATATAAGGAGACTCAGAAGAAGGAGGAGGAGGACAGGGCAGTGTACCTAGAGAGACAAAGGGAGACAGGGAAAGGCACAAACAGAGGAGAGATTGGCATAGACGGTAAAGAGGGGGGACAGAACATTTTATGGATACATTAGCAATAAAAGGAAGGCTAGGGGAGGGATTGTAAGGCTCAAATGGGATAAGTGTGTGTATGTGTGTGTGTCCTAGAAAAAGCATTAATACTGAATAAATACTTCTGTTCGGTAGTCACAGTAGAGGGAGAGGGACAGGGACCACAATTAGGCAGGAGAAACAATACGGGGAGGGATATAAACACCAGTCCTTTTACAGAAGAAAGAATCCTGGAGGAACTCACAAAACTGAGGGTGGACAGAGTGATGGGACCAGATGATATACACCACAGGATGTTAAAGGAATTACGGACGATGCTAGCAGCACCACTGGTGGCCCTGTTTAGCGAGTCACTAGATACTGGGGTGGTTCCAGAGGACTGGAAGGGGGCAAATGTAGTCCCCCTTCACAAGAGTCGTAGCAGGGAGGAGGCAGGAATCTATAGGCTGGTCAGCCCCACCTCAGTAGTGGGTAATATCATGGAGGCGCTGGTTAAGGAAAGGATTGTGGAGCACTTGGAAAACCATGGGAACACAGGATCTGAGGCAGCATGTATTCACAGTAGGAAGGTCGTGTCAAACAAATCTGATTGACTTTTTTGACTAGGTGACAAAGGAGGTGGATCAAGGAAGAGCGGTGGATATTGCCTACCTTGATTTCAGCAAGGCCTTCGACAGCATGCCGCACAGAAGACTGGTGAACAAGCTAGGGAGCCTGGGGGTGGTTCACAAAGTGGAAAACTGGGTAAGAAACTGTTGAGGGACAGGAAGCAGAGGGTGGGATCAAATCTGAGGAAAGGAGGGTGACCAGTGGGGTGCCTCAAGGATCAGTCCTGGGGCCAGTCTTTTTTAATGTCTTCATCAGTGACACTGCTGGAGGGCAATGTTTGCCTATTTGCACATGATACCAAGATCTGCAATGGAGTAGACAGTTGAGGGAGTCAAAAGAATGAGGAGGGATCTAGGAAAGCTGGAAAAATGATCCAAAGTGTGGCAGTTAAAAGTTAATGCAAAGAAGTGCAAAATCATGCACCTGGGGAGAAGAAACCCTTCGGAGAGATACAGGGTGTTTTTTTTGGGGGGGGAGGGGTGCTGACAGTCACCAGGGAAGAAAGGGATTTAGGAATAACCATCTCAGATGACCTAAAGGTGGCCAAACAGTGTAATAAGGCTGTGGGGAGGGCCAGTGGGATGTTGGGGTGCATAGGAATGGGTATCACTAGCAGAAGAAGGGAAGTGGTGATGCCATTGTACAAAATGCTGGTGAGGACTCCACTAGAATATGGTGTTCAGTTCTTGAGGCCATATCTTCACAAGAACATAAACAGGGTGGAGGCAGTCCAGAGAAGGGCAACCAAGATGGTACAGGGCTTACATCAGAAAACATATGAGGACAGATTAAAGACCTCAATATGTACACACTGGAAGAGAGGAGGAAGGGGGATATGATAGAGACCTTCAAGTATCTTAAAGGCTTGAACAGAGTGCAAGAATTGTACAAGGACAAGGGGGGCACTATATGAGATTGGAAGGGGGCAGGATAAGGGGAAGTGTGAGGAAGTTCTTTTTCATGGAAAGGGTGGTAGTTGCTTAGAATAGCCTACCCCAGGAAGTGGTGGGTGCTAACACAGTGGAAGATTCAAACATGCATGAGATAGACATAAGGGAACCCTAGATGTTAGGAAGAGAGGGGTAAGCCAATGACCAGGTAGGGTCAGCGGCCGCTGATGGCTGGCAGGCAGGGAATACAGGCAGACTAGGTGGGCCTATCGGTCCTTATCTGCTGTCAACTACTATGTTACTATGTCCCAGGGTGCAGTGGTATTAGGGTGTGTTATGCCTCACTATTTAGCACACTCCAGGTTGCATTGATATTAGGGTGTGTTGTGCCTCAGTTGTTCACACATTCCAGGGTGCAGTGGGATTAGTGTGTGTTATGCCTCACTATTTAGTACACTCCAGGTTGCAGTTGTACAGTATTGAGGTGTGTTATGCCTCAGTCATTCACACATTCCAGGATGCAGTGGGATTAGTATGTGTTATGCCTCACTATTTTGCGGTAGTACAGTATTGGGGTGTGTTATACCTCGGTCGTTCACACATTCCAGGGTGCTGTGGGATTAGGGTGTGTTATGCCTCACTATTTTGCAGTAGTACAGTATTGGGGTGTGTTATGCCTCGGTCGTTCACACATTCCAGGATGCAGTGGGATTAGGGTGTGTTACTTCTTACTCGTTTGGAACATAGTGACATGTAAATATGATTGGGATAGTTACTGGTCCATGTATGGTGTGTAGTCCCATAACCAAACTAAATATCTACACCCTGGAACTCTTTATACCACAACTGTTCCAGATTACAGGATTTGTTCTCTGTTGCATTTTACTGACTTGTGTTGCTTTGCAGTCCTCATGGCCAACTTCATTTGTTGTAGTTTCTATGCCCCACATACACTGTCTCATTCAATATCTTTCAGTGATCTGATATCCACCCAGCGGAGCTCCTCTTCCTCATCTCAGCCTCGAACAAATTCATTTTTGTCAACGCTATTGCCTCAGAGTAAGAAGGCGCCTTCCAAACCACCTCAACCAGCGGGAACCTCTCCAACACAGGGCAGTTCCCAATCAGGCAAGAAGGAGATTGGCAGCAGTCAGGTAACCTGTCAAGACTTTAAGCATTTACCTGTATGATGGTAGTGATCAGATCAGTCTGGGGGGTCTGCTAAACAAGCCTTGATTAGTTGACAAACTGAGCCCTGTGAGCAAATCCTAGGTAACCTGTTGTGCTACATATTACGGTTATCATTCCCCATGGAATACTTATTTGCTAAATGCAGCAACATTTGGAGAAAGGTATGGCGGATTGAACCCTGATCTCTCATGGGGCGGTTTATGTGCAGCCCCCCATCATTAGGCCAGCCATGACCGTTTTTTTTTTTTTTTTTTCTCTCCCAATGTGGTCTCCATACCTTATGTTTTGGCACACCAGGGCCCCTCTGCCAGTCTGGACATTCCACAGGCACCTGGATTCTCTCCCTGTGCTCACCCAGTGCCTCTGTTAGAAACCCTTAATTTATTCCAGCTTGGGGGGGTGGCACTCTGCTGCAGCTAGAAGGAAGTAGCATTGTTTGGTGTGATGGGGGTATCCACTGCTGTCTTCGACCCTGTGACTTTAGGGGAATTAGCTTTTCCCTTGTTTTTCCCAAAATTCCCACCCACTTCCCCAGTGATAGAAAGACACCTGTAGGACCATCCATCTAGGTGAGGGCTGACCGGCAGGGTATGTTTCATCCATGCTATTAAAAGGGCACATCTGAGTAGAAGCCCTGCTGTAGCATCTGCCACCAAAGCCAAATACCTGCATAGAAGCAGTATAGCAGCATGTGCCACCAAAGCCACACACCTGCGTAAAAGCACTGCTGCAGTATCTGTCTCCCATCCCCTCCACTGAGGAGTATGAACACTCTGTCTTTTTAGCAAATCCAAGACTCCACCTCAAGTGAGGAGTTGGGCTTGCACTGTGGGCCTGGATCCCCTGCATGGTACGATAACCCCCGACATTCCCATGCAGGGCAGAGCCTTGTGAACCTAGGGCCCCTGCATGGCACTATACCCCTGACACTCCCAGGCAGGGCAGAGCCTTGTGAACATAGGGATCTTACTTCGAGAGGGTTCCTGCAGTAGGTCATAGCATATAGGACTGCGCCCCCTGGTGTCAAGACCTCACAGCAGACTTTTCTAGCAATGTCTGGTGGGGGACGTCAGCATGACCCTATATAGTGGGCGGTCCCCGCACCCGTCTTCTAGTTCTTTCCCACCATCGACCTGCGCAAGGACCTTGCGGTGAACGTTGCTCCAGTCGATCGCCAGTTCATATAAGTATTTTACTTATTTTTCGATGTAACATTTCGTTTTAGTTATTTTTTTTATGTCTTCTTCACCTCCGACTCCTAAGACCAAGAAGAAGTGTGGCATGCAAATCCTTCACAAGGACGGCCACCGGCTCTGCCTCTTCTGCCTAGACCTGGGTCACGACACTAAGGCCTTCCCCGATTGCAAGCCCTTCAACCAGACCACGCAGAAATGCAGGCAACAAGCCCTAGAAGCCCATCTTCTGAAATCCAGAATGGCCACCTTAGAAAAAGAAAGACAAAAGCTGAGGGAATCCGCTTCTTCCCCTTCTCCGGAGCTCAAGAAGAAAAAGAAAGATAAAGTGAAGCATCGGGAGTGGGAATGTCTGGAGGACCGGGAGCGTGTCTCCTCCAGCAAGGTCGCCAGGACCAAGACCATGGTCTCCCCGATGAGCAAGGCTGTCCCCCGCCGCCTTCCCTGGTGATAGTCCAGGCTGCTTCCGTGGGTTCTCCAGGTACCTCTTCTACTTTCAAGCCCATTAAAAAGGGCTCCAAACCTGGTTTCTCAACCAATAAGCTGCCCACTGGCTCCTTTGGTGAACGCCTGGTTTTTACCTGTAATTCGGACTCTGGGCCTCCCAGAGCCCACCTGGTAGTCTGTAAGATGGGTTCCCGCCAAGAGGGAATCTGCACGACACCTGCCGATAAGCCAGTCAGGGGACCCCCATCCACCCGGCTACTCCATCGACCAGTAAGTCAGCCGCCAGGGACTCTGGCGACCACCTGGTCGAAGCTCACCTGTCTGGGGCAGACGCCAACTCACCCGATGTCCGGTTGAGCTTGCTGACCTCTGAAGGTCAGCCCTCCTCCCAGGCCCCCCCCCCCCCGGACGGGAGCCTTCCCTCCGCCCTCCCCGGTAGAACCTCCAGTCTCAGACCTTACAGCTGGGATGGAGGGGGAAGCAGGTCGCCTGGATGTGGCTTTACCTTCTCTCACTCCAGTGGTAGTACCCACCATCACTCCTTCAGATTTTCTCCCTGGGACTCTGACATCAGAGCCAGTTGTTACACTGTCTCCCAGGGACCCTTCTCTTCTGTCGGGCCTATCTCTTGCCCCGTCGTCAGAGGTCCCTTTTATCAGGCACTGTGCAACTGACGTCCAGTGTTACGCAGGATCTTTTCAGTAGACTGCCTTCTGAGCCACCATCAGGTCCCTTACGTCTGCCCCTGACGCGAGCTGACCCGACGTCGGCCCCGATGCCAGATCCTCTGACGTAGACTTTTCCAGCGCCAGATGGTTTCCCAGGTCCTTCGAGGCCTCCTTTGGATCAAGGCCATTCGTCAGGCTACCACCATTATCCAGGCTTTCTGACACAAGGCTTTCCGCTGTTGGGCCCAACGTTGGCCCCTTTGACCCAAGGGTATTATCCTGGGTATCAGGCGCAGGGCTGTGCTCCACCCACTTTCAGGCGCCAGGTTACCCTCCACCACATTAACCGGGGATGGACACCCCTTACTACCAGCCTCCTCCTCTTCCACCACAACAGGATTTCCAGGCCATAATACAGACCTGGTGGCAGGAGGCCAGGTCTGAGTTGGTTTCCGACGTGGACAAAAGGTTGCCAGCCCCAGTGGATCCCCCCCCTTCTTGTCAGCTGTGGTCTCTTTTCATTCGACCACGGTTCACATATCTGGAGGGGCCACTCAGGAGGTCACTTTGACAGGTGCTAGGACCTCTGAAAAAGAAAAGTCTTCAGACTCTGTGGAGGATTCTTCTGACTCTTCGTCCGGAGAGTAGTCCATAACCTCCGGAGCTAAGTGCAAGGAGTCACCCAAATCGCCTCCTGAAGACCCCTCCTTTACAGAGCTTCTCCGCACCCTCCAGCAGGCTAATGCGGAAGAACAAGACCCCAAACGTAAGCACCTAGCTGTGCATCTAGACCTTGAAGAGGTATCTTCCATTCCAGTTCCACCATTTGGCAGTTGTCTCATTCCATTCCAGCCGTCCCTAGAAAGGCGGACCGGATTTATCATACGCCGGAGGGCGTTCCCTTTGTAGATTCCCAACCCAAAGCAGCCTCCATCATTAGAGTTGCGGCTCGCTATCATACTGCCAAACCAAAACGCATGAGTATCTCTCCTCCTAATAAGGAGTCTAGGCAGCTGGACCGGTTTGGGCATAAGCGCTATGCGTCCTCCACCTGTGCTCTTCATTCCCTGAACTGCATAGCACATGTGGTCTCTTTTCAGACAGCTGCCATGACTAAACTTGAGGCTCGTCTCGAGACTGTGGAGGACTCTGACCTTAAGACGGAATTTACAAAGGCCCTGCATTGCCTAAAATCTCTTGCAGACATGCGCTTAGAGCAACTTGTGACTCAGGGGATGCAGTGGCTTGTTCTTCCACTGATGTATGCCTCCGGCATCATGCTTGGCTGCGTATTATTGGGCTTTCCCCAGACGTACAGGCAGCCATACAGGATGCCCCCTTTCGAGGGTCCATCCTCTTCGGATGGGACACTAAGGACATCATTATGGGCCTTCAGGATAGTGGACAGACCCTAAGATCTGTCAAGTCCATGTATAAGGCGGACTTCAAACCAAAGCAGTCCTTTCGACGCCAGCAGAAGCAGCAAATCAAGCAACCATTCTCCAGGCATTAGAACAAAAGGAGAGCATCGGGGTCAGCCGTCACCTCCCCCTGCCTCCAATGCCCAGAGAGCAGCTGGAGGTAACCTCCCCTCCCACTGCTCCGCCTCCTGACTCGTTCAGACCTCCCCCTCATCCACCTCCCAGCAGCGTGGAGCCAGTTGGAAGAAGATTTGCCCTTCACCTAGAGGAGTGACAGGGCATCATGTCAGATTCATGGATCTTGCAACTGGTAGCAAGAGGGCACACCATCTAGTTTCTGGAAAGACCTCCAGACTCGCTTCCAGGTCGATCCCATTATTCCCCAAACCAGGCTTCTATGGTCGGGGAAGAGATACTGACCCTACTTCAGAAGTCAGCCATAGAACCAGTTCCTTGGGCACAGAGGAAGCAAGGGCTTTACTCCCATTTCTTCCTCGTTCCCAAAAAGACGGGCGACTTCAGGCCCACCCTGGTCCTCAGCCAGCTGAACCTTTTCGTGGAATACAAAAGGTTCCACATGCTGACCATACAGGGTCTTCTGCCCTTTCTCCAGACAGACCATTGGCTCTGTGCACTGGACATGCAGGATGCTTACCGCACGTTCCAGTGTTCCCCGGCCACCGCCATTTCTTGCGCTTTCTTTTCCAGGGGGAGCATTTCCAATTCAAAGCCCTCCCTTTTGGTCTTTCCTTGGCACCCCGGGTTTTTACCAAGTGCCTGGCAGTGACTGTTCACCATTAGGGCATTGCAGTGTTCTCGTACCTGGACGATTGGCTCTTGGCAGCTCCGTCCAGGAGCAGCCTAAGAGGATTCCCTGTCCTTCACTCTGGACCTTTTTGCTCGACTGGGGATTACAATCAGTTGCCCCAAGTTGTCCCTGACTCCTTCTCAATGCCTCCAGTTTATTGGAGCAGTATTGGACGCGGTCCACGGCATGGCCTTCCTGCCTTCGGACAGGGCAGATACTCAGCTGGAGCATGCCAAGCTGGTAGCCTCCTCCAGACTTATTCCAGCCAGGGTGTTCTTACGCCTTCTCGGTTTGATGGCAGCGACCATTTCCGCAGTCCTCTTGGCCAGGTTGCATAAGAGGGTCACCCAGTGGACGTTAAGAATCCAATGGGATCATCACTTGGACGACCTCGATCACCCTGTCTTGGTGTACAGCGCACTCAAGAAGGACCTCTTATGGTGGCAGGATCCTCAGAACCTGTCTTGGGGTTGCCTTTCAGGACACCCCTCCCTCCTGGACCCTCACCACAGACGTTTCAGGTTTGGGTTGGGGGGCCCATCTGGAAGACCATCAGACCCAAGGGATGTGATCCTTGCTGGAAGCACCTCTCCATATAAACATCCTGGAGATGAGGGTGGTCCTGTATGCCCTTCAGGCTTTTCAGCCCCTCCTGTCTGCAGGAACACTGCTAGCACAGACCGACAACATGTCAGTGGTCTGGTACATCATCAAGCAGGGAGGCACCCGGTCGTATCCCCTTTGCAGGGAGGCAATGCGGGTGTGGTACTGGGCAGTCCAGCACAACCTGTTTCTCACGGCCGTGCACGTCCCCAGACGTTCACAGCGTGTTCTACTGAAGCTTCAGGCAGAGGGGGCTCAAATGCTGCTGATAGCCCCCCTCTGGCCTAGGCAGATTTTGTTTCCACTCCTGCAACAGCTGGCCGTGGAACCCCCAGTACCTCTTCCTCTTTGGCACAACCTGTTAACGCAGGAACAAGGCAGACTGGTGCATCCAGGACTCTGGTTCATGCATGGCTCCTTCAGACATAATTGTGTCACGTTTTGGGGTCTCCCCGAAGGCCGCTCAAGTCTTGGTGGAAGCTAGGAAGCCTTCCACTAGGTCTACCTATGCTATGAAATGGAATCGCTTTTCCTTCTGGGTGGCCGCTAAGAGTTGGAACCCCCTTTTCCTGCTCAATACCCCACGTGATGCAGTATCTTTTGAACCTGTCTGACTCTGATCTCAGCTATTCCTCGCTGAAAGTCCACCTGTCTGCTGTTTCTGCCTATCATATTTTGGTGGACGGGAAGACTGTCGCACAACTGGAGGTCTCCAAAACCTTTTTGAAAGGGGTCCTCCACTTGAAGACCCCTATCCTCAACCCTACCCCACCTTGGGATTTGAATTTTATTCTAGAAAAGCTTACTTTGCCACCTTTTGAAACTGCAGTAAGCTGTGAGATGTGCTATTTGTCTTGAAAAGTGCTCTTCTTAGTTGCAGTTACTTCTGCTTGAAGAATTTTTGAGCTTCAGGCCCTGGTGTATAAGGAGCCTTATTTAATTTTCCACAGAAATCGGGTGGCTCTGTGAACAAATCCTAAGTTTCTTCCCAAGGTGGTCTCTGAGTTCACCTTGAACCAGACGGTTGAATTGCCGGTATATTACCCTTCTTATTCTAATAAGGGTGAGGCTCTTCTGCACACGTTGGTTGTGCACAGGATTTTGCATTATTATGTCCACAGGACCAAGGATGTACGCAAATCAGATCAGTTTTGTTTCTTTCACCCCCAAGACTCTGGGGTCAGCAGTCTCTAAGCAGTGTTTGTCCAAATGATTGGTTAACTGCATCCATTTCTGTTATCAGAAGTTCGGTAAACCTCTTCCAGGGGATGTCAGACTACTAGGGGTATGGCTGCTTCCACAGCCTTCCTAAATAATTTTTCTGCAGCTGATATTTGTGCTGCAGCAACCTGGAGTTCAGTCCACTCTTTCACGAAGCATTACAGTTTGGACATTTCCTCTAGGCGTAGGGCCGGTTTCAGCCTAGCAGTTCTGCAGGGTCTACTGTCCTAGACCTGCTCTGGTCTGTCTACTGGCTTTCCTCTTCCCTTGCTTCTGTGGGTCTCACTGAGCGTGAATGCTTGGGATTCAAAGTCCTGTATGTTATGACCTACTGCAGGAACCCTCTCGAAGTAAGATAGTGCAGTTACTTAAGAACTTACCGTAACAGTAGCTCTTCGAGAGAGGTTCCTGCAGTAGGTCACCATTTTCCCTCCTTCCCCCTATTGTTTTCTCAGGTTTTCTGACTTATCAGGATGGGCTCCAGGATTTCATCCTTTCTTCTGTCACTACCCCTTTAGGTCTCCGGCGGAAGAGCTGGAAGGCAGGCACGAGGACTGCCCTCTATATAGGGTCACACTGACATCTGTCACGTGAGGTCAAGGTGGGCAGCACCCCCCACCCCAACATTGCTAGCAAAAGTTTGCCATGCGGTCCTGACACCAGGGGGCGCAATCCTTTGTTATGACCTACTGCAGGAACCTCACTGAAAGATCTACTGTTACGATAAGTTATTACATGACTGTACCTTCCTGCATGGTACAGTATCCCCAACACAGGGCAGAGTCTTGTAAACCTAGGCCCCTGCATGTTACAGTACCCCACCACCACCAGGCAGGGTGGAGCCTTGTGAACCTGGGGCACCTGTATGGTACAGCACCACCAACACTGCCAGGCAGGGTTGAGCCTTGTGAAACTGGGGCCCTTGCATGGTACAGTACCCCCCAGCGCTACCAGGCAGGGCAGAGCCTTGTGAACGTGGGATCCCTGCATGGTACAGTACTCCCAGCACCGCAAGGCAGGGTGGAGCCTTGTGAAAACAGGGCCCTTGCATGGCACAGTACCCGACACCCCAGCAGGTTGGAGCTTTGTGAACATGGGGACCCTGCATTGTACAGTACCCCCAGTACTACCAGGCAGGGCAGAGCCTTGTGAACCTGGGGCCTCTTGCATGGTACAGTACCCTCCAGCACCACAAGGCAGGGTAAAGCCTTGTGAACCTGGTGCCCTTGCATGGTGTAGTTCCCCCAGCACTGCCTGGCAGGGTGGAGCATTGTGAACCTGGGGCCTTTGCATGGTACAGTACCCCCAACATCCCCAGCAGGTTGGAGCCTTGTGAACCTAGGGACCTTGCATGGTACAGGACCCCTGGCACTGCCAGGCAGGGTGGAGCCTTGTGATCCTGGGGCCCTTGCATGGTACAGTACCCCCGAACAGTCTGTGGATGCTCAATCCTCCTTTCCCCAGCCGACCCCCAAACAACCCTGGTCTTTTATCAAAACCAGGTCGCTGGTGTGGGGTGTGGGAGGTGGTATGGTATCCATTGCCTTAGCCTACAGAACCACTGGGCCAGCAGATCCTTGATATTTTATCTTTGTAGCATGGAAATATTACTAGGCACGTGACTGTGTTATTGGTAATGTGGAATAATTACTAGGCATGTGACTGTGGCATTGGTGGTGTGGAAATATTACTAGGCATGTGACTGTGGAATTGGTGGTGTGGAAATATTACTAGGCATGTGACTGTAGTATTGGCGATGTGAAAATAGTACTAGGAACGCGACCGTAGTATTGGCAGCATGAGAATATTACTAGGCATGTGACTGGTATTGGCTAGGAAATATTACTAGGCATGTGACTTTGGTATTCATGGCATGGAAATATTACTCTCTATGTGACTACAGTAATGGTGATGTGGAACTATTACTAGTCATGTGACTCTGGTATTGGCGGTGTGGAAATATTACCAGGCATGTGACTGTAGTACTGACGGTGTGAAAATATTACTAGGCATGTGACTGTGGTATTGGTGGTGTGGAAATATTAATAGGCATGTGACTGTGGTATTGGTGTAGCAATATTACTAGGCATGTGACTGTGGTATTGGTGGTACGGAAATATTACTAGGCACGTGACTGTAGTATTGGCAGCGTGAAAATATTACTAGGCATGTGACTGGTATTGGTGGCGAGGAAATATTGCTAGGCATTTGACTTTGTTATTCATGGCATGGAAATATTACTCTTTATGTGACTGCACTATTGGTGATGTGGAGCTATTACTAGTCATGTGACTCTGGTATTGGTGGTGTGGAAATATTACCAGGCATGTGACTGGTGTTGGCGGCGAGGAAATATTGCTAGGTATGTGACTGTGGTATTGATGACGTAGAAATATTACTAGGCATGTGATTGGTATTGGCGGCAAGGAAATATTGCTAGTCATGTGTAAAGAATCTTTTAGTACAGGTGAGATACTGGAGGACTGGAAACTGGCAACAGTCATTCCACTACATAAAAAGGGTAGTAGAGCCAATACTTCAGATTATAGACCTGTGAGCCTTACGGCCACATTGTGCAAGATTGCAGAAAGCTTCATTAAGGAGAAGCTGGAAGAAAATCTTTCACTTTTAGGATTTGAGGACAGGAGGCAACACAGATTCAAAATAAACGGGTTGTACTACAAAGCAACTCCGTTTTTATGTATACATAAACAACAATTTAAACAGCACAGTAATGGACATTATATTTCTGGACTTTTCGAAGGCCTTTGATAAGGTCCCACATGACAACCTAATTAAAAAGCTGGACACAATAGGGGTAGACAGTAGAGTATTAAAAAGGATTGGGAACTGGATGAACAATAGAAAACAAAGGGTTCGAATCTTGGAATTTTCTGAACTCATGGAAGTGACAAGTGGTATGCTGCAGGGTTCCGTGTTGGGACCGGTCCTGTTCGCAATGTATGTAAGCAACTTACATTACAATATAAATAATATGCTAGTTAAATTTTCGGACAATATAAAAGTGGGTGGTCCGGTTGAAACTACTGAACAACAACAGAAGATGAGAGAGGATCTGACAAAAACTGAAGAACGGTCTGCGCAGAATGAGATACCATTCAGCATGGAGAAGTGCACAGTGATGCACTTGGGTAGGCAGAGAATAACACAGTCCTATATGTTGAATGGGAAAAACCTGAAAGTGTCAACACAAGAAAAAGACTGCAGCATTATCGTAGATAATAAGTTGAATTTAGACAACAAAAGACACATCTAATACAAAAGACAAACTATACTGTAAAGAACATTAAAAGGAGCTTTGTAAATAAATCAATAGGACGTCTGGCTCTGCTCTAGGAAACATATTTTAGGCCACACCTGGCCTATGGGTCAGCACTGTGGAGTACATTTACAGTGGGGGGGGGGACAATAAGAGTGGAAGGAATTCGGAGATGATGTACAAAAATTATATATAGGCTTATTAAGACAACATAAATATGATGAACAATTTAAAAAATTAGGATTATTTACATTGCAACAAATAAGAGTAAAAGGTGACTTCCTAACAATGTACAAAATATTGGTAAAACCAGAATTAATGGAGGAAATAGGAATTATCCTTCAGAACAAACCCTTAAGTCTTAGAGGGCACAGAAAGCAAATAAAAATAGAGACTGCTAGGATTAACAGCAGGCATGTTACATTCATAAACAGAACAGGTAGAATATGGAATGCACTTCCAAGTGACTTGGTGAGCAGTGATTCACTTGAAAACTTTAAAGGAAAACTCTCATAATCCTAACCCTCCAACCCCTGAAAGCTATAGCCCCCGATTAAGCTTTTCCCACGGTAAAAGAAAAAAAAGATTCTGTTGCGGTTAACTTACTTTATTTTTATTTTGTAAACTCCCCGATCACCAAACATGGCGGATGCTGTGCAGTTCCATTTCAGGTAATGGTGCGGCGCAGTGCTGTTCATCGGAAATACATTTTGTATTGGGGCGAGCGCTGCGGCACCGCATCATTATCTGAAATGGTACGGCGCAGCATCCGCCATGTTTAGCAATCTAGGAGTGTACAAAATAAAAATAAAGTTAGTAAACCGCAACAGAATTCTTTTTTTACCATGCAAAAAGCTTTATCTAGGCATGTGACTGTGGTATTGGTGGTGTGGAAATATTACTAGGCATGTGTCGGTGGTGTTTGCAGTGTGAAAATATTACTAGGTATGTGACTGGTATTGGCAATGTGGAAATATCACTAATCATGGGCCTGTGGTCTTGGCGGCATGAAAATATTACTAAGCATGTGACTGTGGTATTGGTGGTGTTGCAGTATTACTAGGGACGTGCATGTGGTGTTGGTGGTGTGGAAATATTACTAGGCATGTGACGGTGGTATACATGGCATGGCAATATTAATCTACATGTGGCTGCAGACAGTATTGGTGATATGGAAATATTACTACTCATGTGACTGGTGTTGATGATGTGGAAATATTACCAAGCATTTGACTGTGGTATTCGTGGTTTGGAAATATTACTGGGCATGTGACTGGTATTAGTGATATGGAATATGACTAGGCATGTGACTCTGGTATTGGTGGTGTGGAAATATTACTAGGCATGTGACTGTGGTATTGCCGGTATGAAAATATTGCTAGGCATGTGACTGTGGTATTGGTGGTTTGGAAATATTACTAGGCATATGACTGTGGTATTGGTGGTTTGGAAATATTACTAGGCATGTGACTGTGGTATTGGCGATGTGAAAATATAACTAGGCATGTAACTATGTATTGACATAGTGAAGATATTACTAGGCATGTGACTGCGGTATTGGCGGTGTGAAAATATTACTAGGCATACAACTGTGGTAATGACGGCATGGAAATATACTCACATGTGACTGGTATTGGCAGTGCACAGGGTTTTATTTAACTCTGAAAATTGATTAGCGTTTTGCCCATAAAAGTTCTAAAACATTGTGAAAATGCATAACACTTGCCCCACTGTGTTTAACAAACATAACAGTTCTAGAAAACCTATATAAATGCTTTCTGTACAGTTAGTATTGTCCCAAGAAAAAAAACTGCTAATCAATTATTTAAAACCCTGGTGTGGAAGTATTACTAGAGATGTGACTGTGGTATTGGTGGTGTAAAAATATTACTAGGCACGTGACTGGTATTGGCAACGTGGAAATATTTCTAGGCATGTGACTGTGGTATTGATGACGTGGAAATATTACTAGGCATGTGACTGTGGTAGTAGCGATGTAGAAATATTACTAGGCATGTGACTTAGTATTGGCGACACGGAAATATTAAGTCATGTGACTGGTACTGGCAATATAGAAATATTACTGGTCATGTGATTGTAGTATTGGCAACGTAGAAATAATACTAATCATGTGACTGTGGTATTTTCGTAAGCTGTGTGTAACCATACATTGACTTAGGAAATTTGAGGAAGTTACAGTGTTTGTTTTTAGGTTCCCAAAGGTAAGGAGACTCCGACAACAAAAGATGGAAAAAGTCTCTTCAGTAATCCTGCAGTAAGCGAGCCAGTGTCTGGGCAGCAGCGGCACAAGAGAATCCAGGAGCATGGAAAAGAAAGGAAGGAGCTGTTATCTAAGGCTGGCTTTCAGGTAAAGTGGGCTGTCATGAAGCAGTGTGGTCTGGTACGAGGTGGGCAGCCAGACATTCAGTGTACACAGAGGTACTGTAGCTGATGGGAGAGGCAGCATGCATGAAGAAAAGGCATATGGGTTCTTTAAAAAGGATGCACAGAGAGAGCAAATATCCAGACTGTTCTGATCTTACTTCAAGAGGGTTCCTGCAGTAGGTCTTCACAAATAGGACTGCGCCCTCTGACATCAGGACTACACGGCAAACTTCTAGCTAGCAATACATAGCGGGGGACCACCCCTGGCGTCACATGACAGGACGTCAGCATAACACTATATAGGGGGCGGTCCCCACTCAAGACCCCTACAGTTCTTTCCTGCCGACCTATATACGTCTGACCTCGCGGTGAATTCGGCTACAGTGGACCACCATTTTATAAGCATTGTGTGTTCTTTCATTGTGTCTATTTCTAGTTTAATGCATGTCTTCGCGTAAAACCGATAAGAAGTGCTCACAGTGCAGCGCTCAGATTTCGCATGGCAACGATTACTCCCACTGCGTCCTCTGCCTGGGCCCAACACACCGAGTTTATGACTGCAACATCTGCTAGTCCTTCAACCAGGCCATGCGTGTCAGGTGCCAGAAGGCACTCGATGCCCATCTTTTGTAAAAAACGCCTTGTCATCGATGGAAAAGGAGCTGCAGAAACATTCCTCTTCACCCACCTCCGAGCACAAGAAAAAGAAGGAGAACTGCCGGGACCAGGATCAGCCTCCCTCTACCCAGCGTTGACAGACAGTCAACACTACCTCAGGTGGGGCATCCACTTCGATGAGTACTCCTCCTCCATCTCCATCCGCTCCGGTGGATTAGTCGCCAACACACCCCCCCCCCCGCCTTAGTCAGTGGGCGACAGGGGTGTTCCTCCCAGGAGGATGTTGCTTCGGGCATGTCAGTAGCTCTTTGGCTCATAAGTCACGCTACAGCTCTGCCGCTGGGTGCTTGACCTCGGTTGGTAAGCCGGACTTCAGCTCCGCTGTTGCCTGCTCGACAGCAACCAATAAGTCGGACGCTGGCTCCTCCGACATCCGCTTGGTCGAGACCGATCAGTCGGTCACTGGCCTGTCCAACAACCGTTTGGCCCAAGCTCTCCTGGCAGACCAGCCTTTAGTACCAGATGTGGTGCAGAGCCAGCTTGCAGGTGCTCCTTTCATCCCGTGAGGGTTCTCCCTCTCAGAATTCACTGACTCAGCCTGACCACTCATTTTCCCCGGACTGCCAGGACACGAGTCTTGCGGGACTGGTATTAAGACATCCAAACCTCTCTCCTGGACACCTCCTTCAGGGGTTCTGTCCTGTTCAGCGGCGACTCGAAGGATATAATTACAGCGCTACAGGAGTGCAGTAGATCCCTGCGGGACGTCCACTCCATGTATTGCTCCAACCAAAAACCCAAACAGCCTTTTTGTTGCTCACAGAAAAGCTGAAATAGACAAAACCAGAATAGGGTAAGTGCTGCGCCACTGGTTCTGGCGCCCAGACCCCTCGGGCAAAAGGACACTGGAGGCAGTAAAACGGCCCTCCCTCCGCCTCCTGACTCGAGGGGGTCCCCTTCACCTCCTCCCCTTCTTTCAGCAGAGCCAGTGGGGGGGAGGTTCGCCCTGCACCTAGACGGGTGGGAGGCGATAACTGCAGACGCTTGGGTCCTCCAACTTATCGCAAGAGGGCACTAAGTCGAGTTCCTGGACAGACCCCCAGACAATCCTCCAGGCGGGTCTCACTACCCGTCAGGCCATCTACTTGTCATTCAGCAGGAAATCCAGACTCTATTAGAAAAATCAGCCATAGAGCTGGTTCCTATCAGATAGACAGGAAGGGGGTATTACTCCCATTTTTTCCTGGTGCCCAAAAAGACTGGTGATATGAGGCCCATCCTGGACCTTGGCCTGCTCAGTCTCTTTGTGGAATACAAGAGGTTCTGCATGCTAACCCTCTAGGGACTCTTACCCCATCTCCAACAGAACCATTGGCTGTGTTCGCTGGACATGCAGGATGCTTACCTGCACATCCCTGTCCTCCAGGCCCACCGCCGTTTCTTTCGGTTCACCTTTCTGGAGAACCACTATCAATTCAAGTCCCTTGCTTTTGGCCTTTTTCCGGCACCTCTGGTTTTTACCAAGTACCTGGCGGTGGTGGCTATAGCCCTGCGCCAAAGGGGGATTTATGTGTTCCGATACCTGGATGACTGGCTGTTGTCAGCCGCATCTCAGGACAGTCTGATGGAGTCTCTCTCCACCACCCTGGACCTCTTTTCCCAGCTTGGCATCACTGTGAACTATCCCAAGTCTCAGCTTTCACCCTCTCGGCACCTCCAATTCATTGGAGCAGTGCTGGATATGGTCTAGGGTAGGGCCTTCTTACCTTTGAACAGGGCAGACACTCTGATTCAACAAGCTTCGTCTGTGTCCGGCTCGCATTGGACCACAGCACGCTCCATCCTTCACCTGTTAGGTCTAATGGCAGCGGCCATTCCCATAGTTCTGTTGACCAGACTGCATATGAGGGTGACCCGGTGGACCCTCGGAGTCCAGTGGGACCAACGCTCAGACGACCTGGACCACAGGGCCCTGGTCTCCGGCAGTATGAAGAGGGAACTCCTCTGGTGGCAGGAGCTGTGCAGCCTCTCCTCAGGAGCCCCCATCTCCCGTCTCCTTTCATGACCCTTACAACGGACGCCTCGGGTCAAGGTTGGGGAGCCCACCTAGGAGACCATCGAACTTCAGGGAGATGATCTCCACAAGAGGAACACTTCACATAAACGTTCTAGAGATGAGAGCTGTGCTCTATGCTCCCCAGGCATTTCAGTCCCTCTAACAACCAAGAACACTCCTAATCCAGACCAACAACACTGCTGTGGTCTGGTACATAAACAGGAAGGTACCCGATCATACTCCCTGTGCAGGGAGTCGATCTGGGTGTGGTACTGGGCAGTTCAGCACGACCTGTCTCTGACAGCAGTCCGTGTCCCAGGAGTTCACAGCATCCTGGCGTATAGTCTTAGCTGCAGTGTCACATGGGTACACAAGTAGGAACTAAAGCAGGAGGTAGTGGAAGATCTCTTCGATCAGTGGGGACGGCCAGAAATAGATTTGTTTGCCTCCCCATCCAACACAGAACTACCCAGCTTTTGCTTGCTCATTCCCAGGCGTGGTGTTTTCTGGCAAGATGTGCTGTCTCTTTGTTGGACAGGGAGGTTTGTGTACACTTTCCTTAGCTTTCCAATTCTGCAGAGGGCGCTTACATGATTCTCATAGCTCCCCTCTGGCCTCGGCAGATCTGGTTCCCCCTGCTACAGCAGTTGGCATTGGAACCCCCAGTTACCTCTTCCTTTCCTCCACGACCTTCTGTCTCGGGAGCAGGACAGCCTGGTGCATCCGAGCCTCAAGTCTCTCCACTTGCATGCGTGGCACTTTTGGATGTAGCAGTCAGACTATCTGGCGTCTCCTCACGCGTCGCCCAGGTCTTAGTGGAGGCCAGAAAACAGTCCACTAGATCTACATATGCCATGAAGTGGAAGAGATTCACTATTTGGGCCAAAGCCAAGGGCCTGGACCCCTTTTCTTGCTCAGCACCCCAGGTCCTTGAGTGCCTCTTGTACTTGTCTGATTCGGGCATCAGTTACTCATCCCTGAAGATCCTTCTTTCAGCGGTTTCTGCCTACCACCTTCCAGTGGATGGCAAAACCATCTCGCAGTTGGAGGTCTCAAAAGCCAAGGTAATGAGCACTCCAGGACACAGAAAAATATACTGCAAATGATTTTAATCCAAATGGCAAGTCCAGACCCCTGCGCTTTGGCTCTGTGCTTGCCCAGGAGCATTAGAACAGGCGCGGGGGTCTGGCTACTGATCGTAAAATCACTGCAATATATTTTCTGTGTCCTGAGTGCTGCATTGGAACTTTGTGTGAATTATTGAGGTTTGCACCTCACGCTGTGAGCACCCGCTCGTCGTGTTGCACTGTTTATCTGTTGGATTCGATTGGAGGTCTCAAAAGCCTTTCTCAAAAAGAATCTCCACATAAAACCTCCAGTCAGTAGTCCGGATGCTCCCGGGCCTAAAATTTATTATTTTAGGGAAACTTAATTTGCCCCCTTTTGAGCCAGCAGCAAGTTGCGACATGCACTATTTGTCCTGGAAAGCGCTCTTTTCAGTTGCTGTTACCTCAGCTCGAAGGATTTCAGAGCTTCAGGCCCTGTTTTGCAAGGAGCCTTATTTAATTTTCCATAGAGAAGGGTTGGCTCTTCGGACCATCCCTTCTTTTCTTCCGAAAATGGTATCAAAATTTGAATTGCACCAAGATGTTCAACTGCTGGTTTATTTTCCTGAGTATTCCAGTAGGGGGGAATACCTCTTGCACATGCTGGGTGTGTGCACAGGATCTTGAGATACTATATCTCTCAGACCAAGGAGGTGTGCAAAGTCTGACCAGTTGTTTGTTGCTTTCGCACCCAGACATCAGGGTATGGCCATCTCTAAACGAGGCCTGTCCAAATGGTTGGCTAATTGCATCTCATTCATCTACCAGAAGTACGAGAAACCCCTTCCTGGGGAAATGAAAGGCCACTCGACCCGTGGCATGACTGCTTCGACGGCCTTCTTATAGAATATGTCTGCTTCAGATATTTGTGCCACGGCCACTTGGTCTTCGGTCCATACTTTCACCAAGCATTACAGTCTGGACATTGCCTCAAGGCGTAGGGCCAGTTTTGGACTTACTGTCCTACAAGGTCTCTTATCATAAAAGGCTTTCTAGTTGGTAGGCATTCCACCTCCCAGACCTTAGTCTCCAACTTGCTTTTTCTTGAGTGCTTGGTATTCAGTCCTGTCTGTGAAGACCTATTGCAGGAACCCTCTCGAAGTAAGATATAGCAGTTGTGTAAGAACTTACCGTAACAGTAGATCTTGGAGAGCGGTTCCTGCAGTAGGTCACATTTTCCCCTCCCACCTTCCCCCAGCTCCTGTTTTCCTATCCCTTTTCAGGGCAACTACCAGCAGCTCCAGGCTCTAGGAGTTGCGCTGTTTTCTCCTGTCACCCTTACAGGGATCGAACTAGAGAGTGGGCGTGGGGACCGCCCCCCTATATACTGTCACTCTGACATCCTGTCATATGTTGTCTGGGGCAGTCCCCCACTATGTATTGCTAGCTAGAAGTTTGCCATATGGTCCTGACGCCAGAGGGCGCAGTCCTATCTGTGAAGACTTACTGCAGCGAACCTCTCTCGAAGATCTACTGTTACGGTAAGATCTTACGTAACTGCTGTTTTCTCTGCCACTCTCATAACTACGTACATAGCCTCAAATCCAGTGCAAAGCATGATGGGTAGCATTATGCAAACCAATGTTAAGGGCAGGCTGACTGGGCTTTTACAGGAGGTGAGGGGGAGGGCTGCCATTGGCCTTACTGGTCTAAAGATCATATGCTGACCATATTGTATAACGCAAAAATGTCTCTTTAAAACTTCAGGCAGACTAAGTGATGTACAGGGCAAACGGGAATATTCTCAATTGGTTTGCCTGGAGCTTCAAATAATAATTTTTAATAATCTTTGTTGTCTGGTTTAAAGGAGAACTGCACTGAACCTGTAAGTCACTTTTCCCAGTAGAAGCTGTTTTCAAGTACTGGTTAAAATTCTGTTATTGTTCCATCTGTACAGTCTTTTTAGTAACCTCAGTGGGTGTTTCTGCTTTACAATCTAGTGGTAAGTACCATTTTAGAACTGTATGATGTAGTTCATGTCCCAAATAACCTCAGAGTTCAGTAGTAGAACATAAATGCATTGTGCCAACAATAGATGAGTAGAACAGGGACATAAACTACATCATACAGTTCTAAAATGGTTCTTACTAGCAAATCAGAAACGCCCACTATGATAACTTGAAAGCCTGGATACCGACAGCAATAACAGAATGTGAACCAGTATTTAAAAAACAGTTGTTACTGGGAAAATGACTTGTAGATTCAGCACAGTTCTCCTTTAAGCAGTATTTACCATGGGCACCAGGTATTTCAGGAGTGGTCCCTCTTTTTTTGTGTTTGATTGCTGGTCTTTACTAAGGGGGCACGTGGTGTTGGCGCACCTACTGCATAACAACCTAGAAGCGCAAGTGACGTAAACATAGAGAGTGGCCAGACTTCCTGAAAATGTTTGCACCCATCCTGAGCACAAAGCACAGTCCTGACTGCCTTCATGAAGTGATCAAGGAGTTTGGGCAGGTAAGAATTACATATTGGATTTTAGAGTCCAAGATACACAGTCTCTTTAAAGGGCACCAGTTCTGGTGCTTTAATAATGCACTGAAAGCGCCCCTGCCTCTGTGGGAATTAAGCACTTTTCAGAATGTTTAGTAATCCACCAGGACCACCACTGGGAAGGGAAGGATCATATTTTGGCTCCAAAGAGCGATCAATCCCTTCTACGTCCCAGAGTGTGTGGGCACACTCCATACAAGTCCATAGAGGCTTTTTTTTTTTTTTTGTTAAATTAACATTTGTATATGTTTTAAAAGTCCATTTTGGTCAAAGCAAAGCCACCACTTGACTAGGAGGAGCCATATTAGTTTAGCAGCGGCTTTGATCCCGGCACTCTGGGAAGTGGAGGGGATTGGGCAACCTGCTCCTCGAAGCCAAAATATGATCCCTCTCCTTCTTAGTGGCAGGCCAGTAATTCTAAAAACTGAAAGTCTGACCTCCTACAGAGGCAAGGGACCTCCAAGGGATTTGAGGGCTTGGTTTTAAGTAGGCATGACAGATGCTCTTTAAATAAGAGACTAAAAGCAACTAATGAAAAGTTGGCTAAACAGAACAAGTGTAATGGTTTGCTGTGGAAAAGATCGCAAGTAGCAACTCGGAGAAAACTGTTGTATGTTACACTAATGTGTTGCCGGGGGATGTGGTGTGTAGACCTAATCACAGAAACATAGAAAATGTCAGCAGAAAAAAAAACTTTGGTCCACGTAGTCTGCCTTGTTTACTGTAAAACTCTTAGTATGCAGAGACTGAGTATTGCGGCACTGCTTTTTAAATTAAAACTTCGTGTTTTGACAGAGCGTTGAAAAGAAAATTGAGACTGCTGTACCAGAGTCTGAGGCCTCCCCAGAGGTAACCGTTGATCAGACAGATTCTGTGAAAGCACCCAAGTCCAGTACAGAGAGAGATGGCATGAAATCGGAACAGCCGTTTATTGTTCTGAGCCAGGAGGAGTACGGGGAGCACCACTCGTCGATCATGCACTGCAGGTACTTGTGCACATTTTCAGGCTGAAGCAACCTCTGCTAAGTTCTTAGCCAACCTGGATGCAAGTGGGCAGGAGTATCCCAGCGTGGAACACAGCCTGGGCAAACAGCAAGAGCGTGTTTGTGGCTACTGCTTCATCACATAACTTGTTCCACAGATTTCCTTTGTGATCAGTTGCTTCCTGACGCCCCTTGTCTGAACTTGAGTTTCATCATGCTCCTGTGCCCTTTGGCTCTGAGTTCTGTTTTGGGATAAAATAGGAGTTGGCCTCCAGCCCTCACTAGGAATCAGACTTGGGACCGTGAGTTCTGAAGGCAGCAGCTCTGACCATCCTCTGAGCTGCCTTACTTTACAGAGACTGCCTTCTCCTCTTATATAGTACACCTCATAGAATTATATAATTTCAGCTAAATTGCCTTTTACCCCACTTGTTAGCCTGTCCCTATCATGTTAGCGCTCCAGCCCTGTCACCTGTCCTCCTTCCCTCATGCTCCCCCCCCCCCGATGTCCGGAGCCGGTGGAGGAGGGTACCTGGTTGGAGGTGCGGGGTCTATAAGGGCCTGCTATCACCCTGCTGCAGCCAGCTTAGTTTTTCCTCTTGTTCTTCTGTCATCTTCACAGAGGTCAGCGTGCATGTAGTGCTGTGGGCGTGCAACATAAAGATGCTGCATGTATTCGAATGCCTGCGCCCAGCCCTCTGAGAGGCAGCCGCATGTTGTAGTACCTAGCCGCCACTAGGTGGCGGACAAGCAGCAGCATGTGCTGCCTCCCCTCCTCGATAGAGGAGAGCTGTCTCTTAATGCTGAATCCTGCTTTCCCTGCCTGGCCCCTGAGCAGTGCTGGTCATTGCCAAACTCCGGTTGCTGGCGTGGCATACAGTGATGCACTTGTGCCTCAGCCCACCTCACTGTCGGGCCGGCTACCGAGATCTTTTTTTTTTTTTTTTAGGAGCAGTGCGTGAAATATCTGACACACTACTATGAAAAGAAAGGGAAGCAGTGTTGCTGCCATCGTTTTTTGCAATTAAAGGAAAACTGAAATTTTCTGACACTTCCCAGCCCCCAAAGCATTAGCCCCCAATCAGACTTTTCATGAGTCAAAAGAAAATTCTGCAGTGCTACTTTATTTTAATTTTGAAAGCGCGATCAGGGAACATGGCGGGTGCTGCATGGTGCCCCTTTCCGGTTACAGTGCAGCTGTGCACTGATCGCTTGTATGCTTTTTCGATAAAAGCAAGTGATGCGGAGCTGCACTATAACCTGAAATGGAACAGCTCAGCACCTGCCACATTCCCTGATCACACTACTTACAAAGTTAAAATAAATAACACTGCAAAAAAAGTATTTTTACATATGAAAAGCCAACTCGAGGGCTAAGGCTTTGGGTGGGGGCTCAGAAAACAGGTTTTCCGTTTAAATATTTGTGTTGTTTCAGGAATTAGCAGGCATGTAAACCTATGTGCAGTTTTACTGTGGTATCCACCTGGATCAGACATACAGTGTTAGGTAATGGCAGTTGTCATGCAAGAAACTGACACAATATGACAGTGTGTCTGATCCTACAGAATTCTGCAGGAAACGATGCAACTTAAAGAGAGGGTCCCCTCAGCCATTTATTCTGTTTACCTGTGTAGTTTGCAGGCATAAACAATGATCGCCTCTACTGCACCCTCCTAATTCATAAGAAACATAGACTTTGATGGTAGATTGGGACTGCTTGGCCCACCTAGTCTGCCCATTTCCCTACCTATTGGATAAGCTGCAGATCCTAGTTAACCAACAGCCTACTTCTTCCTACTCCCCACTAGAATTGCCTTATGTCTGTCACATGCATTCTTGAATTCCCCCACTGTTTTTGACCCCACAACCTCCTCAGGAAGTCTGTTCCTTGCGTCCACCACCCTCTCTGTGAAAAAATAGTTCCTCACATTGCCCATAAGCCGTCCCCCCTCTATCTTCAAATTGTGCCCCCTTGTTCTTGCACATCTCTTTTTCTGAAAGATGCTACCCTCTTGGACATTGATTCCTTTGAGGTACTTTAAAGTTTCTGTCAGGTTCCCCCTCTCCCTCCTTTCCTCAAGGGTATGCATATTAAACTCCTTTAGTCTCTCTTTGCATGGCTTCTGTTTCATCAGGATTTAAATGCAGAAGAAGGCACTTTAAGTCTGGTGTGAAAACCTGCTTGACTTCTTTGCAAGGGTCATGACTTGACTCATGTAAGGCATTCTGGAATTTTATGCTTTGATGCCAAAGCCTGCTGTAGTTATACTGTATTAGTAAGTGCTGTTGCTATCCTCTGCAGTCCTTACGTTCTTGTCTTATGCTGGCCATGAAACTTTTCAAGGCGTAGTAAGTGCCCTGCTGTTTTCTGTAGTTTTTTTTTTTATTATTTAACTTTTTTATTGAGACCATTCAGTTTTACATACATTAGCATTGTTTTACATTTCAGAGTTGCATGTTTACATCATCATTTGCAGTTATACACTTTGTTAGATATTTGAGCTTGCTGTGATTTCATGTTTCCTTTATTTTCTATTCTCACTATTGTTATTATTCTAGTTCTAGCTTACATTTCATGTACTTTAATAGGTTCAGTGAAGTTCATCGCTATCTTATTTCTCCCCTTCACGTCTTGTAGATCTGGCGTGGGTAACTACTCTCCAACCACTGTTTTCTATAGTTTAAAGTGTATCTAACTTAGAAAAAAATGCCTTTTAGAGAATACAGGGACTCATAAGACATGTAACAGAACTGAATGAGAGTATAACTGCTGCTGGCTTGTGCAGTTACGCATCATCTACTCCTGTGGTGCCTTGCATGAATGGGGTCATGACCTTTGCTATAGAGACAGACAGGTTTTTACACCAGGGCAAAACAGAGTGAAGCAACTTCATTTATATTAGGATGAAATTAGAAGGGGATGCAAGAGAAGGAATCACTGTTCACAACAACTAGAGTACACAGGTATACAGAAAATAGGTTGAGGAGACTTTTCTTAATGGCAGTTGCCGTGCAGGAAACTGGCACACTGTGACCCTGATCTGCTCCTGGAGGACATCATGTGCTGTTTATCTCAGTTCTGCTGCATGCACTGAGGAGTCGAACAGGACAAAACACATATCTATAGCTTGTCATTCTCGGTCCTGGCTGAAGAGGATGTAAAAGCCGGTTTAATGAGGAACTGTGTTTTGGTGAAAACTTGTCAGTTTGCGCGCGCGCATACACACACGCTTTGCACTGGGGCTAAGGTTTTAGGGTTTGTATTTGCTTTGGAGAGATAACAGTATACAGAAACCGAACAGTTTGGGTACATGCTCACTTTCTGCATCCATTTTGGTGCCCCCACACTGCTGTCTTTGCAAGTTGCCTCTGGGGTACACTGCTCCAAGCATAAATACCTGACTTACACCATATGAGATTCAAACCTGTGAGTCAGAATAGTCAGTGGTTCAGACAGTCACAGACTCTCCAAGAAGTTTAGTTCTAGCCTGCAGTATAAGGTAGACAGATGAAACTCTAACCCTGCAGACAACGTGATCTGATGCTTACTGAGTAGGGCTGTGGGTCTGAAGGCACGCGGTTGAGTCTTAGCTGAATCACTTGCTGTCTGTGTGACTGTAGCCAAGTCACAAGACCTCAGTGTGGTTAAGTCACATGACTTCTCAGTGCTCAATTTTGCATCCCAAACTTGTTCAGTTAAGAAGTTGCAGGACCTTTTCCTTTTTGTATATAAACATTTTATTGAAAATTCAGAAAAATTACAATATAGTAAACCTAGTAATAAAAATATCTCAAAGCAGTGGTAAAAACAAGAGCAAGGAGACATTCTTCATTGCAGAGATTCAGCAGCCATAAGTTTTCCAAAAGGAGTTAGGATTAGAATAAAACCAAGAAACAACAAATATAATTGCAGGACCTTTTCCAACAAGATATTGCTTCTCATTTTGGAATGCCCAGAGTTATCTACATTACAGGTGAAAATTAGAATAAACCATATTTTTTTTTGGTGTTTTTAATCTTTTAGACATTTGCTGGCCCGGTGGCGCTGAGAGCTGAGGCACTGGTTGCCTTACCTTGTGTCACACCAGCGACCTGTGTTCGGGAACAAGCACAGGTCACCGGAAGTCGGCAGGGGAGGAGAAGGATGCGTGTCCATTGGACTGCTCTCCTCCTGTGGGGAGGGGGTTCTTGACAGTCGGTGCCTGATTGCCTCTGGCGGAGAATGGAGGGCAAGGCACTGCGCTGTACGTCAGGGGAGGGGTTGTGGGGCAGACGTCAAGAGGGAGCACGTGCGCACTCCCCACCACTGGTGTTATGGCACGCCCTCAGCTCCGGGGAGAAAAAAATCGAGAAAAAGGTAGACCTCCTGGTCGGGCGGCTTGATGGTCATCGAGTGGAACACCAGCACTGAGGGAAGTTGCCGAATCTGGATCCGGACAGGGTGGGTGAGTTTGTGGCTCCCCACCACCCCGCTGTGGGGGGTAAACAGCAGGGGAAACAGGCAAGGACCCTAAACGGAGCTCGGGGGCTGTTGGACAGCGGCCAGAGTCCCAAGGAATTGGAGCAGATCAGGTAGGCCAAACAGAAAGAGATAATCAAAAAAAAAATAAATATTTTAGATGTTCCTGGCAAGGGATTATCATATTAGAATAAACTTATTAATAGTGTTTCAAATTAATACAGTGTCTCAAAGCCATTCGCTAACACAGATGAAAATACAGTGTATTGCCAAATTGTATTTCTGCCAGTGCCATTCTGACATGCCAGAGCTAGGATCCAGTGAGCACCTTACAGTGTAGGCTGCGGAATCGAGCCACACACGGATGAGGGTCCTGGACTTCAGAAGGGCAGATTTTACAAAGCTGGGAGAATGTCTCGGGGATGACCTGGCAGGGGAGGATGACCTGGAACAGTGGGCGAAGCTAAAAGGGGGCATAGTGAAGGCAACGGACTTCTGCATCAAGCAAGTGAGCAAAAGCAAGGGGAAAAAGAAACTGCTATGATTCTCGAAAGATGTGGCGGAAAGGGCAAAGGGTAAAAGGGTTGCATTCAGAAGGTACAGAGAGACACCGAGGGAGGAGAATAGGGAGGCATATCGGGGAAAATGGAGGGAAGCAGGAAAAGCAGTAAGGACCGCAAAGGCACAAACTGAGGAGACAGTAGCGCAGGCTGTATCAAAAAGGGACAAGGCATTTTTTTAAGTATGTAAGCAAAAAGAGGAAGACCAAGGGAGGGATTGTAAGATTGAAAAGGGGAAGGGGGGGACTTACAGAGGGGGACCAGGAAAAGGCAGACATCGTGGAACAAATATTTCCGCTCAGTGTCCACAGAGGAAGGGGGAGGGGAGCGACCACAAAAAAGTTACAGGAACTTTGAAGAGGGAGAAGTGGACACTAGTCCTTTTTCAAAGGAAAGTCCTGAAGGCACTTGCTAATCTGAAAGTGGACAAAGCGTTGGGGCCAGACAGAGTGTATCCTGGGATGTTGAGGGAGGTCAGGGAGGTACTGGCTGCACCTTTAATGATCCTGTTTAACAGATCAGTAGAAACTGGAGTGATTATGGAGGAGGGCAGATGTGGTCCCACTTTACAAAAGTGGTAGCTGTAAAGAGGCTGGCAATTATAGGCCAGTCAGCCTGGCATCGGTGATGGAAAAGTTATTGGAAATACTGCTGAAGGAAAGGACTGTGAATGCAGTGGGTTAAAAGACCCGAAGCAGCATGGATTCACGGGGGGAGGTCATATCAAACACATCTGATAGATTTCTTTGACTGGATGACCAAGGCATTCTATTTTTTTTATTTATGTATGTGTTCACCGAGTGGGTGCTTTGATCCAGTGGATCGTTTTCGGGCACAAACTGGGCCATGGAGATGGCACAGAGTTTACAAGAGTGTACAAGGTACAAAATACAATACAGAAGAATTACAAAGTACAGAGAATAGGAGTACATTACAATTTAAGAAATACAAAGGAAGGTTACAAATACAGCATAGATGAAAACCACAGTAAACGTTTGTAGTGTACGATCCATCAAACTGAAGTGCACAGACAATACAGAGCACCATATAAGTTGCTAGGCAGAGCTGCTCAAGTTAGTAACCAAGTTATTCATTTGCAGGTCACTACACAGTAGTGTTCCTGAATTACTAGGGACCCCAGTGTTTGGGGGGGGGGGTGGCAGGAGCAAGTGGCAGCCACCAGCAAGGCCTTTTTATAGCAGGATTTAAAAGCGAAGTGCAAGTCAAGGGAGCGAAGGGAAGAAAGTAGAGTGTTCCGTAGTTTAGGGGCGGCTAAGGAGAAGGTTTTGCTACCGAGGCAAGTGGTAGGAGGTAGGATTAGATGAGGGAGGAGTGGTGGACGTGGCCTACCTAGATTTCAGTAAGGCTTTCAACAGTATTCCATGTAGAAGACTAGTAAGCAAGCTGGGCAGCTTAGGGGTGGGTGTAAAGGTGGTAACCGGGGTAGGAAACTGGTTAAGGGATAGGCGACAGGGGGTGATGGTAAATGAAGTTCGCCCCTGAGAAGGGAGGATGAACAGTAGGGTAACCCAGGAATCAGTGCTAGGACCAGTCTAATGTCTTTATAAGTGACATTGCAGAGTAGATGAAAGGGAAGGTCTGCCTCTTTGTGGATGACACCAAGATCTGCAACAGGTTGGAGTGAGTGTGTGTGTGTGTGTGTGTGTGTGTGTGTGTGTGTGTGTGTGTGTGTGTGTGTGTAGGATAAGCAGAGACCTGAGAAAATTTGAGAAGTGGTAAAGTGCATGACAACTGGGTTTCAGTGTGATAAAGTGCAAAATAATGCACTTGGGGCATAGAAACCCAGGGGCGACGTACAAAATGGGTAGCGTAGCATTGATGATTGCCAAGCAGGAAAGAGACCTGGGGGGATTGTATTGGATGACCTAAAGGTGGCTAGGCAGTGTGACAAGGCAGTCGGGAGGGCTAGTGGGATGCTGGGGTGCATAGAAAAGGGTACCACCAGCAGAAAGAGGGAGGTGGTGTTGCCCCTGTATAGATCACTGGTAAGACTCCACCTTGAGTACTTTATCCAGTTCTAGAGACCACATCTCTGTAAGGACATAGAGTGGAGTCGGTCCAGAGGAGGACAACTAAAATGGTGCAGAGTCTGCATCAAAAGCCCTATGAGGAGAGAATGGGGGACCTTAAGATGTATAGCCTGGATGAGAGGAGGAAGAGGAAGCATGACCTTTAAATACCTCGTGGGGTAGATAAGGTACAGGCGGGAAGTATATTTCAAAGAAGATCTCACTTTGAGATAGAGCTCTTGCAGCAGGTAACACCAGTAGGACTATGCTACCAGGCACTAGGACCCCACGGAAAAATTCTAGCTAGCAGTCTTAAGGCTGGGGACCCCCCCGACATCATCCATGATATAAAGGGGGTGGTCCACCAGCAACCTCCCCCCCGACGTTGACGCGTGCATATTAGCTCCATGGACACCTCCTGCCTCCAGTCAGCCGTCATTTTCACGATTCACGCAGTTAACGTTTTTTTCATCTGAATTTCAAGTTTGTTGTGTATGTCTTCCTAGCTATCTTCCTCTTCAAAGCGGCAGAAATCAAAGTGTGTGTGGGGCTAACAAACCCTGACCACAGGCCAGACGACTGCCCGCACTGCTAAGGCTTCAATAGGAGGACCAGACTCCACCACCTGAACACCTTGAAAGTGTATCTCCTTGGAACAAAAAGTGGCCACCATGCAAAAGACTGACCCAGTTGGGGTACAGCTAGTCTTCCTCGTCAGCGAAGGACTTCTCTCCCAGAGAGAAGAATTCGAGTGGGAAACACCATCATCAGGACAAGGACAGGTCCGGGTCATAATCCCATACCGGGTCCCTGGTTAAGACTTCCAAGTATTCAGCCTCCAGCACGAGGTCAGACTCAGCCCCCCCTCCCCCCAGTCCCACTGGCTCTCGCGGAGTCACAATTGAGGAAGCCCCCCCTCCCCCGCCTCATCTCAAGTGCACGGTGGGGAGTCTTCCGGGCTCTGGCTTTCTCAAGCCCCCATGTCACTGGTTATCCAACCTCACAAGCATGCGCTAGGGTCTCAGTCAGCAGGACAGGTGCACTCTGCGTCGGGCGGCAGGTCGGAGCCTGCCATCCACAAGGCCGTAGGCCCTGGGTCGTCCAACAGGGCGACAGGATCTGATGACTACAGCCATCGCCAGGGTAGTGAGCACCAGAAGAAGTGTCACTCGCCTTCCAGGCGGTCATCTGCTGAGGCTTCAGACCGGTGTCGGGCCTCAACGCCCTCTGACTCCATTATGAAACCAGACCAGACACTGCCATCTAAGCCCACTGTTTGCTCCACAGGGCCCCACTGAGAACCTGACTACAGACCAGACGTCAGGGGATCTGATGCTAGCTTCCGGCAGGTATCTGAAACCAGGCACCACCACCTCTGTCTTCACCTCCTCCTTGGGAGCCCGACGACCAGACTTCGGAGCACCCGACGACACAGGATACTGTCCCGTCAGGTGCACCTGATGCCCCTAACCCGACGCCAGCACCCCAGCCAAACTCTGTCGTCCATTTTGCCTGAGGTAGGGGCCTTGTTTACAAGCTGATGGAATACCATAAAAGGGAACCTTTTGTCTAGGCCACTGGAGCTGGCCCCCAACCCCGTGGGGACCCTAGCCCCATCTAGGCAGCCTTCCCCCAGCATCCACCCCCTGCCCCCGACGCCAGACTGTCCAGTGTCAAGAGATAAGAAACATGGGTCACCAGTAGAATGGCGGCATGGTCGCCACCTGTCATCCAGATCCTCATCCAGGAACATCCTTATACATCTTCAGAAGGACAATCTGGAGGTTCCTCCTACTGTGATTCTTCAGAGGATGACCTCTCCCTGCCGTCGTCGGCCCATAGGAGCGACTCACCGAGATCTCCTCCAGATGACCTCTCATTCCTGGACATTATGAGACCTATTCAGTTCTTAAACCAGTGGGAAATGGGGAGTTGGATCCTGAGAGGCGACGTTTAGTGAAGTTCTTAGGGTCTATTGACCCATAGCCTTGGTCATCCCACCCTTAGTGAAACCCTTCCAGATGTTACAGAGGTGGCCTGGAAGTGCCCCTCTACAACCTTGGCATCCCTAAGAAGGCTGATTGATTGTACAGGGCACCTTGGGGAGAGCCGCATTTGAGCAAGCAGCCCAAGGCAGACTCTGTGATCCTCATGGCTGCCCATGGGAGAACCCAACAGCCACAGCATGTGAGTTCTCAACCACCATATAAGGAGTCCAAGAAATTGGACCATTTAGGTCGCAAAGTGTATTCCTTGGCCACCTTTACGGTCAGGTCTCTTAATTTTCTGGCACCTGTGGTAATGTACCAAAAATCACTATGGAACAAGGCCTTGAACGTGGCCAAGACTCAGCCTGACTCTGCCAACAAAACTGAACTGTTAGCAGCCCTCTAATCCATTGCTGATGTTGGCAAGCACGTCCTTAGGTGCTAATATGACTTAGCAGACGCTGCCACCAGAGCTGCAACCATCGGAATTTGCCTAAGGCGCCACTCGTGGCTGAGGGTTTTAGGATTCCGCCAGGACCTACAGGACGCCATCATGGATAACTTTTTCCAGGGTCCAGTCCTTTTCAGTCAGGAGGCCAAAAATTGGGTAAGGCAGTGTCGGAAGTCCACATATTGTACAAATCCGAACCAGCCACATCTAGGCATCACCCCTTTCTTAGGCAGCAGGGCCAGCAGGGAAGGAGATAGCAGCACAGAGGGGTTTACAAGAGAAAAGGTGCCCCCCCATCCTTAGGTGTACAGGGACCTAAGAGCGTGAAGAACACTAGAGCTCCCATGCCCATTCCAACAATGTCGGCATGACTTCCTGCCTGCCCCCCCGGTGGAGTTGCGGGGGAGGCAGTAGGTGGAAGATTCTCCCTTTACCTCACCGTCTGGTCCAATATTACCACAAATCAGTGGGTATTCCAGATCGTAGAGCAGGGTTATGCTCTGGAATTCAACCAGATCCCTCCAGACAACCCACCTGTTCCCTCCCATTGCTCTCCATCCCATGCAGGTCTTATCAGAGCAGAAATCCAAGCTCTTGTGAGCAAAAAAGCAATCCATGCAGTGCCACTGTCTCAGAGGAAAGGGATATTACTCCCACTTCTTCCTCATCCCAAAAAAGACAGGGGACCTTCGTCCCAACCTGGACCTCAGTCAACTGAACACTTCCATCAAATACAAAAGGTTCGGGATGGTGATACTGCCGGGATTGCTGCCCATGCTTCACCTAGGGGACTGGCTCTGCTCCCTGGACATGCAGGACACCTATATGCATATGAAGATTCTGCCATCCCACAGAAAATACCTCCACTTTACCTTTCAGGGAGAGCACTACCAGTTCACAGTACTACCATTTGGCCTTTCGACAGCACCCAGGGTGTTCACCAAGTGCCTGGCAGCAGCTCTCAGGAGGCAGGGGCATTATGTCTTCCTCTACCTCAATGACTGGCTATTAGCTCCCCCAAAAGATCAGCTATGTCGCTCTCTGGAAGACACTTTCCATCTGTTCCAAGGTCTGGGGGGTTACCTTGAACCTTCCCAAATCATCCTCCCCCCTGGCCCACCCAGAGGCTACAGTGCATAGGGGCAGTTTTGGACACTGTCCAAGGGAGCAACTTCCTTCCCTCAGACAGGGCAGCTCAACTAAGGGCGCTGGCCCAGAGAGTTGTCTCCACAAAACAAGTTCTGGCAGAATGATATTACAGCTGCTGGGTCACATGGCAGTTGCCATCATTGCAGTTCCCTTAGCTCGTCTGCACATGAACATTCTCCAGTGGAACCTCGGTGCAATGGGACCAGCGCTTGGATGACCTTAAACAGCCGGTCTAAGTCTCCATAGCAGTGTGTCAGACTCTGAAATGGAGGCTTACCTCTTCCCAGTTAGAATCCAGGGCTCCCTTCCAAAGTCCCAGTCCTCAGCAGATCCTGACCATGGATGCCTTGGGACTAGGGTGGGGAGCACATTTCAAAGATCATCAGACAAGGGGGACTTGGACTTCTTTGGAACGTAATCTTCACATAAACGTGTTGGAGATGAGAGCCGTCCTGTACACCTTACAGGCGTTTCAAACAGTTCTCCTGCCATGACCCCTACTAATCCAGTCGGACAACATGCCAGTGGTCTTTTCTACATCAGCAAGCACGTAGGCACTCACTCTAACCCCCTTTGTAGAGAAGCCATGAGAGTCTGGTACTGGGCAGTGGAGCACAACCATGAACTCACAGCGGTTCATGTTCCAGGAGTTCAAAACACCCTAGCTGACAGCCTCAGCTGCTTTAGGTCTCAGGCTCACAAATGAGGGCTACTACAGGACATAGTAGACAACCTTTTCGAAAGGTGGGGCCTTCCAGAACTGGACCTCTTTGGGTCCCCACTCAATGCCAAATTGGCCAATTTCTGCTTGCTAGATCCAGGGCTTGGTATTTTCTGGCAAGATGTGTTATCCCTCTCTTGGGCAGGGAGGTTTCTGTATGCCTTCCCTCCCTTCCCACTACTTCAGAGAGTGTTACTCAAGCTACAGGTGGAATGAGCTGTCATAATTCTCATAGCACCGTTCTGGCCTCGAAAGATCTGGTTCCCACTGCTCCAGCAGTTGGCATCAGAACCTCCAATTCCCTTGCCCCTGTCTCCTCGCTTGCTCTCTCAGGAACAGGGAACTCTACTACACCCGACTCTTCAGTCACTGCATCTGCATCCATGGCTCCTACAGACCTAGTCAGAGACAGAGATGGGGTGTCTTCAGGGGAAGCAGAGGTCCTAGTAGCCACAAAGAAACCCTCTATTACGGCCACATATGCCACAAAATGGACATTTATTTTTAATTTTTTTTATTTTAATCTGTGCCAGCTCCTCAAGCCCCGACAGGCCTTCCAGGCTTCAGCAGCTGCACTCTCATACTCTGGCTTTGCCGATAGGCGAACTCTGGTGGCCAGAGGGACAGAAGTGAGTGGGCTCATTAGCAGGGGCGCATATTTTTGAATGCTGTGGATCCCACGGGCAGGGACGTGTTGTGACAACCCACGTCTGCCCCCGCGGACGCTGCGCACCAACGCAGTGGAGCTCCTGGCCTCCGCCAGAGAGTCTGTCGTCGTCGGACACTCAACTCCGCCTACCCTCAGAGTAGGAGAGCAGTCCACGGATGCTCAATCCTACTCCCCGCTGGCCGGCCCTCTGATTTCTGAGTCTGTTACCAGACCTGGGTCATTGGCACTGCAGATGCAATCATGCTTCTGCGCCAGCGGGCCGGCTTGAAATGGAAATGTTTCTGCCTGTGAGCATCATCTTGTTCTTTGGATCCTTTTCCTGCCCATTGAATTCTGTACTGGAGTACCTCCTTTCCCTATCTGACAAGGGTCTCAGCTATTCGTCCACAAAGGTACGCCTTTCTGCACTGTCAGCTTACCATGTACCATTGGAAGGCAGGACTCTGATGCAGTTAGACTTGTCCAAGACCTTTTTGCATGGCATTATGCCTATCAGTCGTCCCAATCAGAATCCTATCCTCCCATGGGACCTTTTTATTTATGTTAGAAAAGCTTACGTTGCCTCCCTTTGAGTCAGCCGCAAGTTGCGAGCTGCACTTCCTCTCATGGAAAGCATTTTTGGTTGCAGTTACTTCTGCTAGGAGGATTTCCGAGCTTCAGGCTCTGATGTGTAAAGAGCCTGATTTGATTTTTCACTGGGATAGGGTGTCCCTGCACACCAATCCTAAGTTTCTCCTGAAGGTAGTGTCCGAGTTCACTCTAAACCAGGGTATTCAACTTCCAATTGACTACCCAGAGTACTCAACCTAACAAAGGGGAGGCCCTGTTGCATACTCTGGATGTTCGCAGAATTCTTAGTTTCTACATAGATCGCACTCAATGTCCTAGAAAGACAGACCAGTTGTTTGTCTTGTTTGCCCAACGCATGTTAGGGGAACCAGTGACTAAGCAGACATTGTCCAAATGGTTGGTCAGTTGCATAGTTTTCTGCTACCAGAAGTACAACAAGCCTTTACCAGGACCGGTTAAAGGTCACTTCACTAGGGGTGTTGCCACTTCTTTTGCATCCCTAAGGAATGTCTCAGCAGTGGATCTTTGTGCAGCTGCTACTTGGAGTTCAGTCCATACCTTCATAAAACACTACAGTCTGGACATTGCTTCACAGAGGAGAGCAGGCTTTGACCTTGCTGTCCTCCAGGAACTACTCTTTTTTTTTTTTTTTTTATTTTATGTTTTGTAGGTTTTTCTCTCATTTTCTTCCTGTCCCTGCCTGTGCATGTCCAGGGTGCTGACGTTCAAATGTGGAGGCATGCGCACCCAAGGAACTGCAGAGTGCCCCACCCTGCTAGCCACCCTCTTACCGCCTGCACCACCACCGAACCTCCACCTGGTGGCGATGGGACTAGAGGAGGGACAGTGTCCACCCCAGGCGAGGGAGAGCTGCCGATGGGTGGCACAGCCCTGCCCCAGCCCCCCCCCAAGCCGGCTTCCCAATGATCCAAGGTAATTCCCAAACCTGGGTCGCCAATGTGATGCAAGGTAAGGCTAGATGCCTCAACCCTCTGCGCCACTGGGCTGGCTAGGGCTACTGTCTTAAGAGTACCAGTGGTTTACCACTTTGTATAACCACCACCCTTCTGACCTGGATTCTATCTTTGTACTGCTTGGGACTCCATCCTAATGGTGTTACCTGCTGCAAGAGCTCTATCTCGAAGTAAGATAGTACAGTTAACTAAGAACTTACCATAACAGTAAATCTTGGAGAAGAGCTCTTGCAGTAGGTATGCTTCCCTCCCACCTACCCCCGGGATTATGTAGCTGTATTTTTTCCTCTGGGGGATGTGAGAACCTCTTTGGTTTCCCATCCTTTATGCTAGCCGGGTCTCCGGTGGACAAACTGAGGTGGTGCCGAGGAACTGCCCCCTTTATACTAGGGGTGACACCGGAGGCAGGGCCAACGTCAGGGGGCGGTCCCCCACCTTAGACTGCTAGCTAGAATTTTTCCATGGAGTCCTAGTGCCTGGTGGCATAGTCCTAATAATGTTACCTGCTGCAAGAGCTCTTCTCGAAGATCTACTGTTACGGTAAGTTCTTGCGTAGCTGTACTGTGCTCAGAAACAGGGGACATGCTATGAGGCTGTTTTAAGGGGGAGGGGTAGGTTCAGGAAAGATGTCATAAAGTACTGAACTTCACAGAAAAAGTGGTGGATTCTTGGAACAGCCTTCCAGCAGAGGTGGTGAAGGCAAAAACAGTAGTAGGGTTAAAAAAACGAATGAGATTGGCACTAGGGAATTGTAGTGGAATCGAAGTGGGGGGAAGAGTTGCAGATCAAGTACAGTCTGCGGTGAGAATGTAGGTAGGAAAAAATGGGTAGACTGGGTGGGCCAAACAGCCCTCACCTACCATCAGAATCAGCGTTTCTGCATTTCAGCTAAAAGCCAGGAACTGACTGGTCCAGAGGTATAGCAGCTTGCAGTGTTGATGGCCCAGGGTCGCTACCTAAACTCCGAGTGTCAGGGGTAGCAGGAGGAGGAGCGAGCTGTCCAGCTGATGTTGTCTTCTCTGGGGCTACTGTACTGCTGCCACCAGGGTGCGCATAGTTGGCTGTGGTGCAGCATAAACAAGTCATTCAGCTTTGTTGGGATTTCCAGCTAACATGTAATTTAACTAATAAATATTCATTATCTGTTTTCTTAGGGTGGATTGTTCAGGAAGGAGGATAGCTAGTTTGGATGTTGACGGTGTTATCAAAATATGGTCGTTTAACCCCTTAATGCAGACAAAAGCCACTGTCATGTCCAAATCAGCGTTGTTGTCTCTGGAGTGGGCAACCAAGCCAGACAGACTGGTGAGTATCACTTTTACCAGCGGTAAACCACAGAAATATTACAAATAATTTCTAAAATGATTGCTAGCAGAATTGTAACTCCCTGTGAGTGTCCTGTCTTTTTTTTTTTTTTTTGGCATTGTTGAGTCTTGCCAAAGCCATTAGGCTATGCTTCTTTTCAGATTTCTATGAACATACAAAGAAGCCAGCAGAAGGAGGCCATTTGGTGTATCAAGTCTGCTCGTATTGCAGGGTCCACTGCTTGAGCTAATGTCCCTGCCCTCCCTCCCACTCCTCCCATCCTCCATACCCATGATTCTTATCTTCCCCCTATGCCTATCCCAGCATCTCTTAAAGCTGCCCACTGTCCTCATTGAGATGACCTCTTCCAGCAGTGCATTCCAAGTGTCCACTACCCTCTCTGTAAAGAAGTGCTTCCTGACCTCTCTGCTAAACCTCCCACCCTTCATTTTAAGACTGTGCCCGCTTGTGTAATGGTTGCCACTCCACTTAAAGAGACTCTACTTATCAACCTTATTTATCCCTTTCAAGTACTTGAAGGTCCCAATCATGTCCCCTCTCTCCGGGGTTTCCTTTCATAAATGATTTTTTCAGGTATAGCAAGGCAAGTTTAGAGTATCCCATCCCACAGGCTTAGGGTGCATTGCAGTTTACGAGAAAAAGGAAATATGTAAACAATTCAATAAAATAAACACATTACACATAATGTAGTTCGTTATAAATTCACACAGTCAGAGATTGTGAACACTAAACCTTATATATAGAATTTAAAAAAACTAAAAGAGTACTCCTGGGAGACTCACAGCCACTAGAAACCATTAAAGGCCTGCTTAAATGAGTAAAATTTAGTTCCTTCTTACACGTCTCCACCAAGGAAGAATTCTGTAGATTAGTTGGCAAGACGTTCCAAATTGTAGAAGCCGCTGCAGAAAATATCCTGTCACCAGATCGCATCAACCAGGAACTAGGGACAACAAGCAGATTTGCCTCAGTGGAATGGAGTGGGGGCCCACTGTGTATAAAGCAGAGTTCTTTCAGGTAGCCTGGACCCAGTCCATGCTGGGCTTCGTTAGTCAGCAAAGTAACCTTGGAAGTGGTGCACCACCATGCTGGCAGCTCTGTGTGTGGTCTTAGAGAATCATAGAACTTGACGACAGAAAAGGACCCCGTGGTCCATCCAGTCAGCCCCTCCCCCCTACACTATCCGTCTCCCTCTTTGAGTACCCACCCCACCCCACCCAGTAACCCTTTGTGCCTGTCCCAGGCCCTCTTGAAACCAGACACTATCTCCACCCCCACAACCTCCAGAAGCCCATCCAAGGCATCTACCACCCTCTCTGTAAAGAATCGCCCTCTCACGTTTCCTCTGAAGTGCCCCTCCCCCCAGTAGCCTCAGGCCATGCCCCCTCATAGAAGTGTCCTTCATTTGGAATGAGCACCCCAGGGCTACAGATAGAGAACTTCTAGCACTTACCTCCTCCTGCCCTTTTACCTCCTATCCCCTATTCCTCCTTCTCTCACACTCCTCCTCCTTCTCTTCCCTCACCACCTGCAACCCCATTCTGCTACCTTGGTAAGATCGGACAAAAGGGTTCCCTTCACCCTCTGCCTCCTCTGACTGTCATTCAGCCCTTCATGACAAGGGTGTTCCTTTACCCAAAAAGCAGCTGCCACAAACTCCTTATTAAGCCATGCTGCTCCACAAGTTCAAGGCAGCCAACCTTAATGAAACACAAATCCAAATAGTGGTGCACACATAAGAACAGTTAAAGGCAAAAGTGGTGCAAATAAAATGAAGTTTATTTTTCATTTCCCTTTTCCACAAGATGCCAAAATAACATCACAAATTAAGTGCAAATAGCTGTACCTCCTGGTCTAGCACAGTCCCCAGCGCCTCGACTCAAGAGAGCCTTCAGTGGGGGTCTCACTCTGTAGGCGCTAGGGGACTGTGCTGGACCAGGAGGTTAAGCTATTTGCACTTACTTTGTGCTGTTATTTTGGCATCTTGTGGAAAAAGGAAAAGAAAACTTCATTTTATTTTCACCACTTTTGCCTTTGACTGTTCTTATGTGCGCACCACTATTTGGATTTGTGTTCCTTTACCCGCCTGATGACTGCTATGTACCGTTTGTTATTCCTGTATCTTTATTCTCTGGAAACTACTTGTTTAATTTACCCGTAACAATGATTGGCCTGTATGTACTGTACTTGTAATGTTCTGTTTGCACTGTACTTGTCCTTGATGTGGAACTTGCATAAAGAGCTGTTGCTCAGTGGTATGAATCCTAGCTCGCAATAAATAAGATAACCTAGACTCAGTCCCATTAAAAGTCATAATGATCACTTTTTCAGTGGGTGAGGGCTGCAGTACCAGTGACTAATTCCAAAGGAGCTGGGTGGGGGTGTCATTCTGTCCTTTGAACTTTGCTTGATACCCAAAAAGGAATTTTTAGGCTTTTTCAATTTCATGCTAATTTGGAGGTATGCATTGGAACCCAGTGTTCCTCATGACTTCTAGGCAAGGGGTATCTTCTCCCCATTTTTGAAGTTTTCCATTTAGCATTTCTGATAATCTTACTTCAGGAGGCTCTCGCAGAAGGCAATAACAGTTAGGACTGAGCTGCCAGGCGCTAGGACCACACAGAAAACTTAGTTAGCAGTGTCAGGTGGGGACCACCCACCCGGCATCATATGACCGATGTCCGGCTAGTGCTATATAGTGGGCAGTCCCCACACCCGTCTCCAGTTCTTTCCCACCATTGACCTGCGCACGTCAGACCTCGCAGAACACTACTTCATTTGACAGCCATTTTCGATAAGTATATTCTTTCGAACTTTATTTTTTTCCTTTTGATCAGTAATTTCGACATCAGATTGCATGTCTTGTACATCTCCATCAGAGTCCCACAAAAACAAGTGTGCCTACGGCAAGCAGAATCTGGAGAAAGATGGCCATACCGTTTGTCTAATCTGCCGTGGTCTTGACCGTGACACCGTGGGCTGTGAGGCCTGTCAAAATTTCAACCAGGCCACACAGAAACGCTGTCTGCAAACTCTGGAAGCCCACCTTCTGAAAGTGAAGTTAGCGGCCATTGGAAAAGCATAGAAACATAGAAGTGGACAGCAGATAAGGACTGCAAGGCCCATCCAGTCTGCCAGTTTCTTTTTCTGCCTTATGAATGTGCCTTTGGCCTTTGCTCTGTCAATGGCCTATCTATTCACACTCATCTGTATTGCTCCCTTATGCCTATCCCATGCCTGTTTGGAGCCCTGCATTGCATTCATATCCACCACTTCCTGAGGTAGGCTATTCCATGTATCCACCACCCTTTCGGTGAAAAAGAACTTCTTCACATTACCCCTTAATTGGCCTCCCTCTAATCTCGTGCTGTGTCCTCTTGTCCTGCTATTTTTCTTATATTAAAACATGTTGAACTCTTTCACCTTGTTACTGCCCTTAAGGTGTTTGAATGTTTCGATCATATCACCTCTCTCCCTCCTTTGCTCTAGGGTTTACATATTGAGCTCCGTTAATCTGTCCTTATATGTTTTCTGATGCAGTCCCTGCACCATTTTGGTTGCCCTTCTCTGGACTGCCTCAATTTGGTTAATGTCCTTGTGAAGGTGTTGCCTCCAGTACTGCATGCAGTACTCCAGACGGGGCCTAACCAGTGTCTTATAAAGAGAAATTATTACCTCCCTCTTCCGACTTGATACCACTACTAATACACCCTAACATAGAAACATAGAAGTTGACGGCAGATAAGGACCGCAAGGCCCATCCAGTCTGCCCATTTATTTTTCTACCTTATAAATGTGCCATCGGCCTTTGCTCTGTCAGTGGCCTATCTATTCATAGTCATTTGTATTGCTCCCTTATGCCTATCCCATGCCTGTTTGAAGCCCTGCACTGTATTCATAGCCACCACTTCTTGTGGTAAGCCATTCCATGCATCCACACCTTTCTGTGAAAAAGATTTCCTCACATTCCCCTTAATCGGCCTCCCTCTAATTTCATGCTGTGTCCTCTTGTCCTGCTATTTTTCTTATATTTAAACATGTTAGACTCTTTTACCTTGTTTATGCCCTTAAGGTGTTTGAATGCCTCAATCATATCACCTCTCTCCTCCTTTGCTCAAGGGTATACATATTGAGCTCCGTTAATCTGTCCTCATATGTCTTCTGATGCAGTCCCTGCACCATTTTGGTTGCCCTTCTCTGGACTGCCTCAATTTGGTTAATGTCCTTGTGAAGATGTGGCCTCCAATACTGCACGCAGTACTCAGATGAGGCTAACCAGTGTCTTGTAGCAGAGGACTGCTACCTCTACGACTTGCATACCTCTACTAATACACCCTAACACCCCTAGCCTTACCTACTGCTTTAGAGGTCTGCTTGATGATTTTAGGTCACGTGATGATGATGCCCAAGTCTCTTTCTTCCTTTGTGACTGCTAGCAACTCCTCCCAGCCCATAGGTGGCTTCAGGGTTTCTCTCTTCCCTATGTGCATGATTTTGCACTTCTTTGCATTAAATCCCAGTTGCCACTCTTCTGACCATTCTGCTAGTTTATCCAGATCTCTTCTCATTCTGCCCACCCCATCTGGATCATCTACTCTGTTGCATATCTTGGTGTCATCTGCAAACAGACAAGCCTTACCCTCTAGTCCATCTGCAAGGTCACTAATGAAGATGTTGAAGAGGACTGGCCCCAAGACTGATCCCTGAGGTACCCCACTTGTGACTTGCATCTCTTCTGACTGTATACCATTTACCACCACTCTCTGTTTTCTGCGCGTCTACCAGTTTGCCACCCAGTTGACCAACTTCTGACCCACCCGAGCCTACCCAGCTTATTTATCAATCTTCTATGGAACAGTGTCAAAGCTTTGCTGAAGTCAAGGTAGGCGACATCAACTGCTCCCCTTGGTCCACCACTCTGGTTACCCAGTCAAAGAAATCTATGAGATTAGTTTGACAGGACCTTGCTTTGTAAACCCATGCTGTCTTGGATCCTGTGCCCTATGGATTCCAGGTGTTGCACTATCCTTTCCTTAAGGAGTGCCTCCATAATCTTGCCACTACTGAGGTAAGACTGGCGGTCTGTAGTTCCCCACCTTCTCCTGCTACCACTATTGTGGGCGGGATCACATGAGCCATTCTCCAGTCTTCTGGGACCTCTCCTGTGCTCAGAGACTCACTAAACAATTCTGCTAATGGCTCTGCTAGTTCCTCCTTTAGCTCCTTAAGTACCCTGGGATGTGTGCCATCAGGTCCCATTGCCTTATCCACCCTGAGCTTAGCAGCTCTTGAGGACCCTTTCTTTTGTGAAGGAGTAGTGCTCACCTCCTCCCGCTGTGTCCATGATGCTGAGCTCTGGGCCCTGCCCTACCTTCTCTTCAGTAAATACTGAGCAAAGTATCTATTTAGGATGAGATGCCTTTACAGGGTCCTCCTCCTCAAATGCTCCCTTTTCTCCATTAAGCTTAGCAATACCCCCTCTGGACTTTCTCCTTTCACTAATGTATCTACAGAAAGTCTTGTCACCTTTTTTTTACTGTTCGTGCTAGTGTTTCCTCAGTTTGGGACTTTGCCTGCCTTACTGCCTTACCTGCTTCCCTTAGGGCAGTTTGGTATGCCTCCTATCTTCATCCGCTGTGTTCCTTATATTTCCTGAAGGCCAGCCTTTGGCTCTGACCTTTTCTGCTACTGTATTTGAGAACCAAAGTGGTTTCTTCTTCTTTTACACTTCCTTTTCTGTCTAACACAATGGGATGTTGCTTCAAGTATTGCATCCTTAATGTACCCACTTGCCTGTACCCCCTCACCTGTGTTTCTTTTTGCCAGGGCTAGCTTAACTCTGTTGGCCATCTTATCAAAGTCAGCTCCTCTGAAGTCCCATATTTTTGCCTTGGAATGGGATGATTTAGATGTAGTAGCCAAATGAACCATACCATGTGATGGTCACTGGCCCTTAGGTGACCTTCTACCTGGAGATCTGTGATCCCTTCTTTGTTAGTCAGTACTAGATCTAGGATAGCCCTGTCTCTTGTGGGTTGCTGTACCAGTTGTTTGAGGCCCTCCCCTGCAGGAATCCACTATGAGTCTAGTTCTGGCAGATGTTCCTGCTGGTATTGACCAATCTGTATCCGGCATGTTGAAGTCTCCCATTATCAGAACCTCCTCTTTAGCTGTCATGTTTTGTATATCTTCTAACAGTAATGTGCTATGTCCTCCCTCTGGTCTGGGGCCTGTAGACAACCCCAGTTCTTATGCTGTCCCATTTCCTGTTTCCAGGGTGACCCACAGTTGTTCTGGCTCCTTATGTGTATTCTGAATTTCTGTAGCTTTGATATTTTCATTTAACATACAGGGCCATTCCTCCCCCTTTTGCACCTCTGTCTCTTCTAGACAATACATAGCCAGGTACTGAAGTCTCCCAAGTGTGGTTACTGATAAAGCCACATCTCACTAATTGCTACTATGTCCAGTTTAGCCTCTGACATTATTGCCTACAGGTCTGGGATCTTATTTCCCAGGCTGTGAGCATTATGTACATGATTTTCCATTGGCCAGATTTTGGTGTGTTAGTTGTTGGGTGAAGTTTGGCATTACCCCAGTGCGTCGTATGGGGAGACAAACCTTTTTTCTTACCTGGTGATGCAAATGAACGGCAAACATGCTGAATTCCTGTTTGACCACTAGCTGAGGGGGGAGGGGTGTTCTTCCCATTCAACGTTTGGGATGCTGCACCCCTCTCCCCATTTGCTAGTTTAAATATTCTGCAAAGACGTCAAACTTCTGCCCCAATGCACTGACTCCCTCTTTAGTCAGATGCAGTCCATCAAACATCCCCCTAGCATAACCTAGTGCTTTAGTGGTCTGCTTGGATGATTTCAGGCCATCAGTGATGATGACGCCCAAGTCTCTTTCTTCCCTTGTGACTGCCAGCAATACCCCTCCCAGCTTATAGGTGGCTTCAGGGTTTCTCTTCCCTATGTGCATGATCTTGCACTTCTTTGCATTAAACCCCAGTTGCCATTCTTCCGACCATTTTGCTAGTTTATCCACATCTCTTCGCATTCTGCCCACCCCATCTGGATCATCTACACTGTTGCAGATCTTGGTGTCCTCTGCAAACAGACAAACCTTACCCTCCAGTCCATCTGCAATGTCACTGATGAAGATATTGAAGAGGACTGGCCCCAGGACTGATCCCTGAGGTACCCCACTTGTGACTTGTATCTCTTCTGACTGTATACCATTTACCACCACTCTCTGTTTTCTGCCTGTCAACCAGTTTACCACCCAGTTGACCAACTTCTGACCCTCCCTGAGCCTACCCAGCTTATTAATCAATCTTCTGTGTGGAACAGTATCGAAAGCTTTGCTGAAGTCAAGGTAGGCGACATCAACTGCTCCCCCTTGGTCCACCACTCTGGTTAACCAAAGAAATCTATGAGATTAGTTTGACAGGACCTTCCTGTTGTAAACTCATGCTATCTTGGATCCTGTGCTCCTATGGATTCCAGGTGTTGCACTATCCCTCCTTAAGGAGTGCCTCCATACTCTTGCCCACTACTGAGGTAAGACTAACTGGTCTGTAGTTCCCTGCCTTCTCACTCCTACCACTCTTGTGGAGTGGGATCACATGACCCTTCTCCAGTCTTCTGGGACCTCTCCTGTGCTCAGAAACTCACTAAATAGATCAGATAATGGCTCTGCTAGTTCCACCCTTAGCTCCTTTAGTACCCTGGTATGTATCCTATCAGGTCCCATTGCCTTGTCCACCCTGAGCTTATCGAGCTTTTGTAGGACCCTTTCTTTTGTGAAGGGACTAGTGCTCACCTCCCCCCCCCCCATGTCCATGGTGCTGAGCTGTGGACCCTGCCCTACCTTCTTCTCAGTAAATACTGAGCAGAAGTATCTATTTAGGATAGATGCTTTTACATGATCCTCCTCCTCCCATACTCCCATATCTCCTTTGATCTCAGCCATACCCCCTCTGGACTTTCTCCTTTCACTAATGTATCTATAGAAAGTTTTGTCACCTTCTTTTACTGCGTGTGCTAATGTTTCCTCAGTTTGGGCCTTTGTCTGCGTTACTGCCTTCCCGGCTTCCCTTAGGGAAATTTGGTATGCCTCCCTTTCTTCATCCCACTGTGTTCCCCTATATTTTCTGAAGGCCAGTGACCTTTTCTGCTGCTGTTTTTGAGAACCAAAGTGGTTTCCTTCTTCTTTTGCACTTCCTTTTCTCTCTAACACAATGGGATGTTGCTTCAAGTATTGCATCCTTAATGCTTGCCCACTTTGCCTGTACCCCCTCACCTGTATTTCATTTTTGCCAGGGCTAGCTTAACTCTGTTGGCCATCTTATCAAAGTCAGCTCCTCTGAAGTCCCATATTTTTGTCATGGAATGGGATGATTTAGTTGTAGTGGCCAAATTGAACCATACCATGTGATGGTCGCTGTCCCCCAGGTGACCTTCTACCTGGAGATCTATGATCCTTTCCCTGTTCGTCAGTACTAGATCTAGGATAGCCCTGTCTCTTGTGGGTTGTTGTATCAGTTGTTTGAGGCCTTCCCCCCCTGCAGGGAATCCACTATGTGTCTAGTTCTGGCAGATGTTCCTGCTGGTATTGACCAATCTGTAGAGCTCCTCTTCATCAATGAAGAAGCACAAATGAGACATGGACATGAACCAAGACCGGGATTGGTCTCCATCCAGGCCGTGATCCTCTTTGGAGACCGTGGCAATCGAGTGACCCTCTTCCCCTTGGGTCAGACCTACTCCGCTACTTTGGGAGCAGCCTTCAGCCCCCCTGCCTGAGCTGGTAACCATTTGGGTGGATGCCTCTGGGGCTTCGGAGATGGCCACGCTGTGACCCATCAAACCTTTGCCTGGGTCTGATTCGGGTGGAACAGCTGGTAAGTCGGACATTGGTTGTGCTGACGTCTGCACAGTCCTGTGCTCCTATCAGACCCCGACTTGAGGCCTGACGCAGCGTCTCAGGATTAGCACCAGCTGCTGCTTCGGCTGCAGCCTCCCTGAGAGGCCCCGGGACACTTCTGCACTCCCAGTGGACCCCTCTTAGTCTCCCACCTACTCGAAGCCAGAGGAACCGCCACCACCGTCTGACCCTATCGAAGAGCCAGCACCGGCGGATCCTACGTTGGACCCTCCAGGGAGCCTTCTGGACTCCCAGCCCACTAATCCGTCTGGGACTTTGGCTCTCCCCCCAACTCCAGGCGCCAGTTCGCCTCAAATAACCGTGCCCCTTGTGGGTCCAATGCCAGATAACCCTCAGCCTGGGGCCTCAATCAGGTCCTTTGAGGCCTCATCCAGGCCCTTCTGCTCCGCTGTCAGGCTCTTCACCGGGCTGTCCTACGCCGGGTTACCCTACTCCAGGGTACCTGACACCAGGCTACCCAAACCCAATGCCAGGGTATCCAGTGCCCGGGTACCCAACAACAGGGTATCCATCGCTGGGTTATCCACTGGTCTATGCTCCACCAGTATACCAACTTCCTTCTCTGTGGCCTCAGGTGGAGTATGAGTCCCTCTTTAACTCCTGGTGGCACAAGGCAAAAAAAACAGGTGGTCTCGGAACTGGACCAATGACAGCCAGTCGTGACCTCCATGCTGATCCAGCCTACTCCTATGCCCCAGTCCCTGTTGCCAGTGGAGTCTTGCCCCTGTATCGCAGGCCACACTGCAAATACTGCCACGGTGGAGGTTCAGGGTCACAGGTGAGAGGACTGTCAGAGAGAGGTCCCCCGTTGAATGTCACAATTTCCTGAAAAGAGCCCTTCGTCGGACTCCGAGTCAGACTCTGCCTCCTCACCCTCCAGCTCGGAATCCCCTAAGCCAGAGGAGCGTAAACCCAAGGAGACTCCCAGATCTCCCCCTGGAGGATCCCTCCTTCATGGACATCCTCCGTTAAATCCAGGAGACTAACGGCTGGAAGACTGAGGAGAAGGATCCCCAGTGTTGGAGTTTATCAGAGCATCTTGACCTCCCAGAGCTCAGTCCTTTTATCATCCCCCCTTTGGACGGGGCCCTATGACGACCTTGACACCACTTTTTGGTAGCAGCCGTCATTTGTTGCGGCCTTTGCTAAAAAAGTGGACAGGTTATATCATGCCTCAAAGGGGAAGGACCACCTAGCAAACCATCCTTAGACTGATTCGGTGGTCATCAGTATGGCTCACGACTGCTCCAAGCAGCCAAAGCACGAGTACCTCCCCTCCTGATAAGGAGTCGAGGCAACTGGACCAGTTTGGTCATAAGATCTGCTCATCCTCTACTTTGGCATTGTGGGCATTAAATTACGTTGCCCATATGGTCTGTTACCAGAAGTCTATATTGGGCCAACTGAAGGCTCAGTTACAGGATTTGCCGGACTCTGAGGCCAAGACCAGAACTGAACAACAGTCAAGACTGCAGAGATCACCTGTCGTCACACCCTGCATGACACCATCAATGCCTCCATGAGAAGCACAGCAATGGTGGTCTGCCTATGCAGACATTCCTGGTTGCAGTTGTCCAGATTTGCCCAGGGTGTCCAGGCATCCATCCTGGATGCTCCCTTCAGGGGCTCGGTGCTCTTTGGAGGGGATGTCCAGGACATTGTGACTGACTTACAGGAGTAAGGAAAGGCCCTTCGGTCTGTGCACTCCCTCTGCCATACCAATCCAAAGCCTAAGCAGCCCTTTCGTCGCCAGCAGAGGCACCAGCCTGTCAAACATTAGGGCAAATGTCTGGCTCCCTCTTCGGGCTCCGTCCTCCCGCCAAGTCTCAAAGAGCTTCAGGGGTGGCGCTCCCCCACCCTCCCTCTGCCTTTTGACTTGTAGCCTGTCCACCCCCCCCACCAACTGTTCCGGAGGAGCCAGTAGGGGGCTGATTCTCCAGTCACCTATCAGGGTGGGAGGCAATCATGACAAACTCTTGGATACTTAAATTCATAGCTCAAGGTCACACGCTGGAATTCTTTGAGTGACCTCCAGAAAATCCTCCAGCTCACTCTCATTACCTGCAAGATCACATTTCTCTCATCAGAGAGGAGATCACGGCTCTACTGCAGAAATCCGCCAAAGAGCATGTTCCTTGGAGGCAGGAAGGAGGTATACTTCTTCCTGGTCACCAAAAAGATGGGAGACCTCCGACCAATACTGGACTTCAGCATGCTCAACCCTGGAGGCTCAAATAGCTGTAGTTCAGGGTAACCTGCTTCCCATCATCAGTTACTGCTCCCCATCTATTCTCGTGCATCCTCTGCTCTCAGAACCAGGCTCATGACTGTCTGTAATAGTGCTTGCCGCTTTGCTGTCTTGGCTTAGTTCTCAACTCATCACTGCGATCTCTGTAGAACCCTAGGCTGGATAGTACCATCAGGGCCAGTAACAAGTCCCCTCTCTCTTCCTTACTAAAGGTCAGAACCCTACCCCGGAGTCTACGCTCATCCACTGTCCCTCCCGTCGAGGTACAGAGGGTCCCTACAACAGGGAAGGGAAAGTCTTATCAGTTGCAGCACCTACACTGTGGAATGGGATCCCTGCACCCAATCTCTCCTCTCATCTAATGCCCATACAGTCTTCAAATCCCTCTTTAAAACCTGGCTTATGGCTAGAACCCGCTGCTCCTGCCCACCAGGGAAGCCCCTCCCCTTGCACACTGCAGCCTTACCATCATACTAACCTGACTTCCGGTGGGAGTTGTTTTAACTCATCCTGTTACAGGTCCCTTTTCCCGCTTCTCTCCTCCCTCTCTCTGTGTCTTTCAAAGGTGTGTTGATGGGGGAGAAAGGGGGGACTGTTGTACCCTACAATGTCACGAGCAGTAAACCTACCTGTAATCTACCTCCTGTACCATGCATACCAATTCCTGTATGTAAATAAGTTGACTTCTGTGTTTTTATCTATTTTGTTCTTACTATCGTACTGTTGTTGTCACCTTTGCCATTTTTTATGGCCAGGTCATGCCTGAAAATGGTCCCTCGGATCAGTGCACCTAACCCGGTAACCAAAGACAGACAGACATAAATGGGAGTACTAAAGGTTTCGCATGTTGACACTCCAAGGACTGTTGCCACTACTCCACTAGGGACACTGGCTCTGCATGCTGGACATGCAGGATGCCTACCTGCATATCCCAGTTTTCCCTGCCCGCCGCTGCTTCCTCAGGTTTTCCTTCCAAGGGGAACATTTCCAGTTCAGGGCCCTCCTCATTAGTCTTTCCTCGACACCCAGGGTCTTTATCAAGTGCCCAGCGGTGGTGGCAGTGGCTTTACAACATCAGGGTCACTATGTGTTCCCATATCTCGACCACTGACTCCTGTCAGCTTTGTTGAGATATGAACTGGAAGCCTCTCTAGTAGCTACCCTGAACCTGTTCCACAGAGTAAAGGTTACCATGAACTATTCTAAGTCTCACTTCATTCCTTCTCAACGCCTCCAATTTATTGGGGCCATACTGGATACGACACAGAGCCAAGCCTTCCTCCCTCTAGACAGGGCGGAAACGTTGCAGAGACAAGCTGGGGTGGTGGCCTCCAGCCACTGGTCTATGGCTAGAAGAATCCTCCACCTCCTAGGCCTTATGGTGGCAGCTATCCCCACGGTACCCCTAGCCTGGCTCCACATGTGAGTTATGCAGTGGACCCTCAGGGTACAGTGGTACCAGAGGTAGGCCGACCTGTATCACAAAATTCTTATGTCCAGCCCTATGCGAAAGGACCTCCTTTGGTGGCAGGATCTGGACAATCTGTGCTGGGGGGGCCCATTCCAGCCTCCTCCTCCAATCCAGTCCCTGACCATGGATGATTTGGATCAGGGCTGGGGAGCACATTTGGGGGATTGCAGAACCCTAGGATCCTGGTCTCAGCGGGAGCTCTCACTGCACAAAAATGCGCTAGAGATGCGTGTGGTGCTGTATGTCCTCCATGCCTTCCAGACCCTTTTTCTCCCAGGACCACTCCTGATTCAGTCGGACAACATGTGTGTGGTCTGGTATCTGAACAAATGGAGGCACTATATCGTACCCCTTGTGCAAGAAAGCAATGCGAGTGTGGTACTGGGCATCCAGCACTAGCTTCAGCTGTCAGCGGTACACGTCCCAGGCATCCAGAAAGTCCTGGCAGACAGTCTCAGCTACACTCAGGCAAGGGCTCACAAGTAGAAACTACGGCAGTCAGTGACTGAAAGCATTTTCGGCCTTTGGGGTCACCTAGATCTCGATCTGTTCACCTCCCCATACAACGCAAAACTACCCAGGTTTTGTGTGCTCGTTCCCAGGCCTGGTATCTTTTGGCGAGACGTGCTGTTTCTTTGCAGGAAGGGGAGGTCACTGTACTCCTTTCCACTCTTGCAGAGGGTGCTCCTCAAACTGCAAGCCGAAGGAGCTCAGATGGTTCTTATTGCCCCATATTGTCAACCGATAAATATTATTCCCTCTGCTTCAGCAGTTGGCGGTGGAGCCTCCGGTTCCTTGTCCCCTCTGCCAGGACCTTCTGACTCAGGATCAGGGCAGACTGGTCCATCCGGACCTCAAGTCCTTTCACCTGCATGCGTGGTGCCTCCAGACATAGCAGTATCTCACTTTGGAGTCGCCTCCAGAGTCACTGAAGTCGTTGTGGAGGCAAGGAAGCCAACCACAAGATTCACCTATGTGAAGAAATGGAAGAGATTCTCAATCTGGGCAACCTCCAAGTGTTGGGACCCCTTCTCGTGTCCTGTTCCTCAGGTCTTGGAGTATCTGCTGCACCTCTCCGACCTGGGTCTGTCTTAGTTATTCCTCGCTGAAGGTTCACTTGTCTGCCATATCCGCCTACCACACTCCGGTGGAGGGCAAAACCTTGCCTCAGTTGGCGGTCTCCTGTACCTTTCTGAAGGGAATACTCCACATAAAACTCCCAGTTAGAAACCCTGTTCCCCCCCTTGGTATCTGAACTTCATTCTTGAGAAACTCACTTTGCCTCCCTTTGAACCAGCCACGAATTACTACCTATGCTATCTGTCTTGGCAAGCGCTGTTTTTAGTTGCTATTACTTCAACTCTAAGGATTTCCAAGCTTCCAGCCCTCGTGTAAGGAGTCTTAATTGATTTTCCACAGAGACTGGCTAGCTCTGCATACAAGTCCTAAGTTCCTCCAAAGGTAGTTTCTGAGTTTACGTTGAATCAAACCATACGCTTACCAGTGTATTATCCTGAGCACTCTAACCAAGGGAAGGTAATTTTGCACACACTGGATATGCACAGAATTTTGCGTTAGTACACAAAACGGATCAGCTTTTCATTTCTTTTGTGCCCAAAAGTGCAGGCGCTGCAGTTTCAAAACAATGTTTATCCAAATGGTTGGCAAATTGTCTTGTGTTTTGTTTTGTTTTGTTATCAGAAGTGTAACAAACCCCTTCCGGGGTAAGTTAAAGGGTACTCAGCCAGAGGCATGGCTGCATCTACTGCTTGTTTCAGAAATGTTTCTGCTGTGGAAATCTGTGTGGCAGCCACTTGGAGTTCTGTCCACACCTTCACTAAGCATTACAGTTTGGACATTGCTTCTAGGCACAGGGCAGGCTTTGAACTAACGTCCTTCATGCTTAGTTCTCTGCTCCTTTCTTCTGCAGACCTTATCCTGCCTCCCGTGTTCAGTCTGCCTGAGTTACACTGCTTGGGACTCTGTCCTAAGTGTTACTATCTACTACAAGAGCCCTCTCAGAGTAAGATAGTTCTGTTACGTAAAAACTTACCCTAATAGTAGATCTTCGAGAAAGGCTCTTGTAACAGGCAAGCTTTTTCCCTCCCTCCCTCCTTCCCCTGCTATTGTTGCTTTTCAGCCTACTCTATTGGCTACAGGAGCCCTCTCCTTCTCCTGTTGCACCTTCTCTTAGGTCTCTGGCAGGAGAACTGGAGGCGGGCGTGGGGACCGCCCACTATATTGTGCCAGCCCGATGTCTGTCACGTGACACCAGGTGTACAGTCCCCTGCCAGACACTGCTAGCTAAGTTTTCCATGTGGTTCTAGTGCATGGTGGCTCAGTCCTGAGTATTATTGCCTACTGCAACAGCCTATCTTGAACATCTACTGTTACTGTAAGTTCTTACATAACTGTACTTTCCTGCTGTATGGATAATATATTTTTGGAGAGTAAAAACACTCCTATCCCGGAAACAGCTGGTGTCACTGGCTCAGTAGGCCACGTGTTTGCCTCTGGGCTTGAAGATCAGAAGGTTGAGGGTTCTCACACCAGGAACTTGGGCTAATACCTGATATTACTTCGAGACACAGCTCTTGCAGCAGGTTACACCATTAGGACCGAAGCCGGCAGGCGTCAGGACCCCACGGAAAATTTCTAGCTAGCTATCTTCAGCGGGGACCGCCCCCGATGTTGGTCCCGCCCCCAACGTCAGGCGTAGTACATAAGGGGGCGGTCCTGCCAGATTCCCCAGTTCTTTCCGCTGTCGACTTGCAAGTCCTACGACCCTTCGGTTCCAATTCTAGCTCGCACGACGCGTGGTTAAGTTTTTTCCTTCGGAAAATTCGTTTTTCTTCAGTCAGTTTTTTGTCTGATGTCCTCTCCAACCTCCGGTCATTCTTCCAAGTGCGCCTGTGGGAAGCAGATCCCTTTCAAGGATCCGCATTCGGCCTGCATCCGGTGCCTAGGCCCAGACCACGACACCCAGTCCTGTTCCTTTTGCCAAGGCTTCAACAGCAGAACCCGGATCCGTTGCCAGAAGGCACTACAGGCGTTCCTGCTTGAGGAACAACTCAAGACCATGGCCTCTAAGGGAGATTCTTCGGGGAAGGCCCACAAACATTCGGAGAAGCATAGGGAGAAGGCCCCTTCCAGGTCCCCGTCTAGGGCCTCTGATTCTCATAGCTCCGGCTCCGGGTCCGACCGCTCACCTTCCCGGGCCAGTTCTCAGCCTCCCCCGGCTGCGGTGAGAAAATCTTCAGGCTCCTCTTCTCAGGCTAAGTCTTCCAGGCCTCCTTCGTCTTCCAAGGCCTTGGTCAAGTCGGGGGACCGCCACCATCATCACAAGTCGGGTTCCCGCCATTCTGAACCCGACGTCAGGTCTGCCTCCTCCTCCCCAGCGGAAGACCAAGGAGCTTACCTCTCTGAAGAGACCTTCGGACCCGAAGTCGACCTGCCCGACGTCGGCCTCTCGCCACAGGTCCCAGAGCCGTCGACTGCCAGACAACCATCGCGTGACCTACACACCCCAGGGCGCGCTCGGTAGAAGGGCCGGCGTCCGTACCTGTCCGGATTGAGAAGAGGACCGGCGCCTCCGACCGGCGTCGGTCAGGAGACCATTACAGAGGAGGAGTTAACACAGCCCGAGGACCACACGGGCGACCCCGGTCCTGTCGAGCCTCCCAGGGAACCCTCCCCGCAACCCGAGGCCCCTGTGGAGCCGACGCCGGAACCCGACGACTGACCACCAGCGCCCGGTCCATCATCGGGTCTTTCTGTCTCAGAGGTTAAGGAGCTTTTCACCTACTGGTGGGATACCATCAAAAAGGACGTGGTCCCCACTCCACCTCCTCCTCCTCCTCCTCCTAGGCCGGTTACTCCTCCGGTTCCTGCGCCCCCTTCTCCATCCGGGTCTGCAGGCCGGTTACCTCCTCCCCGGGAGCCCAGAGTCCCTCCAAGGGGGAGACCACATAAAAGGAGACCTCTGTCCAGATCCTCTTCTGGGTCACCCAGCCCTAAGAGACCCAGAAGACGCCGTCGTTCGCCTTCGACAGAGGACACGGGATCAGAGTTTTCAACAGAATCTAGATCCCCATCTCCCCTCCACATCCCTTCTCCGGACCCACGTGAGCTTCCAAGGTCTCCTCCGGATGACCCTTCATTCTCGGACATCATGAGACACATCCAAGAGAACATGGGATGGGATGCGGAAGAGTTAGACCCCAAAAGGCTACGCCTCGCGAAATATCTTCGGCAGAAGGACCCCAAGCCTGCGGTGGTGCCACCCTTGGTAGACACTTTCGTGGACGTCACCAAGGCAGCGTGGAAGCGTCCACATTCACTCCCGGCGATGCCGAAGAAAGCTGACCGCCTGTACAAGGCTCCAAGGAAGACCAGTACTTGGCTCAGCATCCTCAGGCCGACTCTCTGGTCATAACAGCCTCTCATGACCGGTCCCAGAGACCGCAACATTTGAGCACTCTGCCACCGGACCCGGAGTCCAAACAGCTGGATGCTATGGGTAGGTGCACGTATGCTTCCGCTACTTGTGCCATCAGATCCCTGAATTACTTGACCCACATGGTGCAGTTCCAAAATGCCTTGTGGGAACAGGGTCTGGATCTGGCTGAGAAATTGCCAGAAGGTGAGCAGAAGGAGGAGATGTTGCAGCTCCTCCGGACGGGTTCGGAAGTGGGAACCCAAGTGCTATGAGCCGCGGACGACTCAGCGGACTCCTCAGCCCAAGCAGCAGCTTCAGGTGTATGTCTCCGGAGACACTCTTGGCTCCGTGTCTCCGGCTTTACCCCGGACGTCCACAAAAACATCATGGACGCCCCATTTGAGGGAGAAGTTCTCTTTGGTGAGCCCTCTGAGAGGGTCATCACCAAGCTTCAAGAGGCCGGGAAGGCGGTGAGGTCGGTCCAGGCTATGTACCGACCGAGGCTTAGTTCCTTTCGTAGGAACCAAAGCCGTTTTCGTGGACGGGCACAGAGACAACAGTCCCGCACCGGACCACAACAGAGGGGCTCCGGTTCCCGCAGAGCCCAGGGTAGACAGCCCGTGGGCCGAGGTCAACGCCCAGCAAAACTGGCCCAGCCCGCAGGCCCCTCCGCCGCCACAGCATGACTCCTTTCCGGCCCCCGCCCCTCAGGATCAACGGGACATCAAGGTCGGGGGTTGCATTGCGAAGTACCTGCCAGGGTGGTAGTCCATAACCACTGACCGGTGGGTTTTTCAGTTGGTCGAAAGAGGCCACTTTATAGAATTCGCAGAAAAGCCACCCTCGAGGCCTCCTCTGCTCTCCCGTTACTCGGGTCAGCACAAGCCTCTGATCAGGCAAGAAATACTCACGCTCCTGCAAAAGGGGGCGACAGAGTATGTCCCAGAGAACCAGAGAGGATACGGGTACTACTCCCACTTCTTCCTGGTTCCAAAGAAAACAGGGGACCTCTGTCCGATTCTGGACCTCAGCGACCTCAATATGTCAGTCGCCTACAAAAGATTCTGCATGGTGACTCTTCTGGGTCTTATTCCCATGCTAAAGAAGGACGCATTTTTAGCGTCCTTAGACATGCAGGATGCATACCTGCACATCCCTGTAGCTCAGGCGCACAGGAGGTTCCTGCACTTCGAGTTTCTCGGCCACCACTTTCAGTTCCAAGCACTTCCATTCGGACTGTCATTGGCCCCCAGGGTCTTTACCAAATGCATGACAGTCGTGGCCGCATCTCTAAGGAGACAGGGCCATTATGTGTTCCCATACTTGGACGATTGGCTTCTCATGGCCGCCTCCAGAGAGGTGTTGTTACTGGCTATCCAGAGTACCCAGGATCTGTTTCAGTCTCTGGGCATCTTGATCAATTACGAGAAGTCTCTCCTGGTACCATCGCAGAAACTGCAGTTCATAGGCGCAGTCCTGGACACCATTCAGGGAAGAGCATTTCTTCCAGACGACAGAGCGGAGCGCATCAGATCCCTCATCAGGAATCTTTTGTCGAACAAGACCGTTCCAGCCAGGTCGGTCCTTCGCTTGCTCGGACACATGGCTGCGGCCATTCTGACCGTCCCTTTCGCAAGGCTCCACATGCGGGTAACTCAGTGGATGCTCAAGGTGCAATGAGACCAAAGGCAAGACCATATGCAGCATCTGGTCAGAATCACGAACGCCGTGATTCAAGACTGGCAATGGTGGATAGACCCAGGGACACTCTCTACGGGGTTCCCGTTTATAGCACCGTCCCCGGAGGTAATCCTCACCACAGACGCCTCAGGGCTAGGGTGGGGAGCACACCTGGATGGGGTGAAGTCCCAGGAACATGGACCCCTCAGGAGCTCACCTTCATATCAGCGTTCTGGAGATGAGGGCGGTTCTTATGCCCTGCAGGCATTTCAGTCAGAGATCCCACGAGCACTCTTCTGCTTCAGAAAGATGACACGGATGTACTACCTCAACAAACAAGGAGGAGCACTCTTACCCCTTTGCAGGGAGGCTATGAGGGTGTGGGATTGGGTAATCTGACACAGCGTGAACCTGATCACAGTACAGGTTCCGGGGTGGACAACACAATTGCAGATGGCCTGAGTCGTTTCCCAGGCCAGAGTCCGAGTGGGAACTTCTTCAGGAGGTAGTGGAGGATCTGTTTCTTCGATGGGTACTCCAGAATTGGACTTGTTAGCTTCCCCATCCAGCATAGAACTGCCCAATTTTTGCTCGCTAGATCCAGGGCCTGGTGTTTTCTGGCGAGATCGTTGTCCCTCTCCTGGGCGGACAGATTCCTCTATGCTTTCCCTCCCTTCCCGTTGATCAAAGTTCTTCTCAAACTGCGCAGGAGCATGCAACAATGATCCTGGTGGCCCCTTTCTGGCCCAGACAGATCTGGTTCCCTCTACTAATACAGCTATCCCGGGAACCTCCGCTCCCGTTGCCATTCAGCTCCCATCTCTTGTCTCAGGAGGAGGGTTCACTGGTCCACCCGGACTTAAGCTCACTGAACCTGCATGCATGGCTCCTAGAGACATAGCCATTTTGCGACACGGGGTCTCGCAAGAGGTTGCGGAAGTTCTTTCTGCAGCCAGAAAGTCGGCAACGCATGCGACGTACGCCATGAAATGGCGCCATTTTTGTCTATGGTCGCAAACACGCGGCCTTTCCCCTTTAGGTTGTCCGGTGTAAGCGGTGTTAGAGTACCTGCTCTCCCTTTTCCATTCGGGTCTCGCCTACTCCTCTATTAAGGTGCACCTCTGTGCCATTTCAGCTTATCACCTCCCGGTGGGACAGCGAACAGTGGCACAATTAGACGCCTGTCGAGAATTCCTGAGAGGGGTGTTACACCTTAGGCCGCCCATTAAAGACCCATTGCCTCCATGGGACTTACTCTTTGTCTTGGAGCAACTCACGCCCCCCTTTGAACCTGCCGCGGATTGCGAGCTGTGTTTTCTGTTGTGGAAAACGTTGTTTTTAGTTGCTGTTACGTCAGCGAGAAGAGTTTCCGAGCTTCATGCTCTCATGTGCAAGGAGCCTTATTTGATTTTCCACCGGGACAGAGTATCCCTGAGGACGAATCCTAAATTTTGCCTAAGGTGGTTTCCACACTCACTCTCAATCAGGACATTGACCTGCCTGTCTACTTCCCTAATTACTCTAATAGAGGAGAGGCGCTGCTCCACACCCTGGATGTTCACCGCAGCTTAAGGTACTACCTTAGCAGAACTAAGCAGCTTCGTAAATCGGAGCAACTTTTCGTTTCCTTTACCGAAAGGATGATGGGCCAACCAGTATCCAAGCAGCCCCTTTCTCGCTGGCTTGTCCAGTGCATATCATACTGTTATGATATCAAACAAAAGCCCTTCGGGATCAGTCCAGGGCCATTCTACTAGGGGAGTGGCCACCTCCTTTGCAGCACTTAGAAACGTCTCCACCTCTGCCATTTGTGCTGCAGCCACTTGGAGCTCTGTACATACTTTTATCAGGCACTATAGCCTGGACATCGCTTCACGAAGAGCCGGCTTCAGCCTGGCTGTGCTACAGGGTCTCCTGTCCTAGAATCAGGACCTGGAATGATCTTCTAGTTTCCTCCTCCCAGAATGTTTGCAAGCGCTACTGCTTGGGAATCAGTCCTAATGGTGTAACCTGCTGCAAGAGCTGTGTCTCGAAGTAAGATAGTACAGTTACGTAAGAACTTTACCGTAACAGTAGATCTTCGAGAACAGCTCTTGCAGCAGGTACCTTCCCGCCCACCTTCCCCCTTGGAGGAGGCATGGCTTAAGCCTTTTCTAACGGATTTATTCCCTTTTTGTCTTCTGACGGTGGATCCTCAGTCTCCCATTTCTATGTCAGCCTGCGGCCGGAAGTCTCCAGTGGGAGAAGTGGGAAATCTGGCGGGACCGCCCCCTTATGTGCTACGCCTGACGTCGGGGGCAGTCCCTGCTGAAGATAGCTAGCTAGAAATTTTCCTTGGGGTCCTGACGCCTGCCGGCTTCAGTCCTAATGGTGTAACCTGCTGCAAGAGCTGTTCTCGAAGATCTACTGTTACGGTAAGGTCTTACGTAACTGTACTATACTAATGCAGCACTAAGGGGCACTGTACTGTAAAGGTGCTGCCCTTTGAGTGAAACATTAAACTAATGTCCCTTCTGCCCATCTCTGATGGCTGTTCATGTGGAAGTTAGAGATCTCACTTGGAGAGGGAGCTCTTGCAGCAGGTTACACTGCAAGGGCTGAAGCTGGCAGGTCCCCACAGAAAACTTCTAGCTGGCAGCCTATAGCGGGGGACCACTTCTGATGTCGACCTGCCCCCATCACCTATGGTATATAAGGGCTGCCCTGCAGCAACACCACCTCTGTTGTTTTCCCACCATTGATCTCGCACAACAGCTCCACAGACATCTTTAGCTCTAGTCAACCACCATTTCTAGAGTGTGTTCAGCCCTTTTTATTCTTTTTTCAGTTTATAGTCTCTATTCTCTGCATGTCTACTTCCCCATCATCATCTGTCGAACGGGGCCAGTCTAAGTGTGCCTGCAGCATGCAAATTCCGTTGAAGGACGTCCATTCGGCCCACCTCTTCTGTCTGGGCGCAGACCACACAACACCGAGGCCTGCCAGCATTGCCAGAAATTCAGCAGCAGGACCAGGATTCGTCACCAAAAAGCCCTTAAATCCTTCTTGCTAGAAAAACAAATGGTAGACATTCAGAAGGAGACCAAGTGGAAGGGTTCATCTTCTTCACCCTCAGGGGCTTGACATCCTCGGATCACCAGAAGAAGTCATCAAGGAAGCATCACTACAAGGAGAGGCACAAGGACAAGGATTCCCAGTCCCCACACAAGTCGGGCTCCGGTTCTGGGCCTCCTTCCCAGGAGGATGAACTTGTCTACTCAGGCTGCCCTCACCTCCTCTGGCCACCTGTGGTCAAGCCCCTAACCTGGTAATGGACGTTGGGTGGAGCTCTTCTGGGTCTTGGACCAAGTCCTTGGCCCTTCAGCCCCTGAAGCTTTGGCCCTCTTCTCAGACCTCGGGGCTACAGCCAGGTGGCGTGGCCACTTCTTCATTGGGTGGCGGGTCTCTACCCGTTATCCGACCAGCCAAGATGTCCAGGTCAGCCACTGACTCCAGCGCTGACTCCTTGGACCGATGACGGGGGGTACAAGCTCACCTCTCCCAGGAGAGTGACTCCTTTACCCCCCTTGAGACTTTTATGTATGTGTTAATTTATTGAAATGTTTCACCAGGAAGGCACTGAGCAACAAGTACTTGTCATCCTGTGCGAACGGGGTGAGGGGTACAGTTAGTTGGGAAGATCAATAAATTATACAAACAATTACATTCAACATACATTGACGATTAGGATACAGTAATAAAAACAACACTTTAGCCTACACTAACAATAACATTTAGCATGCATAAACGGTTAGGATTTAGTAATAGAAGCAACACTTTTTCCTACCCCTGAAGGATTAACATAGACAATCACAGTTATCAGTACAGTTGCTTTGAATTAAAAGGGTTGCAGTGGAAGGTTAAGCAAGAGGGTTGGGGGAGCCAGTTGTGGAGGGAGAAACAGGCAAGAACAGGGGAGCATACTGGGGAGGGGGAAATAAGTAGGTCAGTGGAGCAGGCAAGAACGGGGAGCCTACTAGAGAGGGGGGGAGGTAGGTAGGACAGAGGTGAGCAGGGGCTAAGCCAGTAATAGCAAATAGCGGAGCTAGTAGTGTGAACATAGGTTAAACTGGATTAAATGCAAGCTGGTGCTCACGCCCAGACAGAGCAAAAGTGCAATTAAAATGTGTACAGTGCCGGTAAGTGCAGGGGCATAAAAGGAGGGGGGAATATGTAGGGAAGATAGGGTGCATTTAGAGTAGCCTAACCAAAGAGCAGTGGTATAGCAGTGGAATGAAGGGGAGAGGGAAAGAGGGAAGGGGGAAGTCGGAGGATTGGGAGAAAGGTTGGTAGTAGCAGGGAGGAGAGGAAGAGCTTGCTTAAACTAGCCCTCCTGGATGCTGAGAACCAAGCAAGAGAGCAAACTAAGCAAGACAGTTGGAAGAGCGGGGTGGGAAAGGGTGGGTGGGAGTCGCAAGGCAGTATAGCGCAGTGGTTTAAGGCGCTGAGCTGCAAATCTGGTGACATCCAGCAGACCAGACCTGGGTTTGAATCCCACAGCTTCCACTTGTATACTGTGAGACTCTGAGCAAGTCACTTAACTTTCCTGTGCTCCCAAGCCAATCCTGTAAAAAAGCTTTCAGCTTAGTGTGCTACGCCTGGTTAAAACAACTAAATAAATAAAAGGAGCATTGAAGAAACTTTGCTTAGAGCTAGAGCTAGCCCCCTCCGGGATGCTGAGAACTCAACGAGGGAGTGAAAGCTAAGCAAAGGCAGATGGAAGAGAGGAAGTGGGGGTTGGGGGAGAAGGTGAAGGACGAGGCTTGCCTAGACTAGGCCCCTCCAGGTTGTGGGGAGCCCTGCGCTGGGACAGTAATATGCAAGGACTGACATAGTAGAGTGTGGGGAGAAGGGAGGGAGGGAGGAGGAAGAAAGTAACCTAGGCCATCCCCTTCAGGATCAGACAACCCTGTGTGGAGACAGTACTATGCTAAAGGGAGAGGGAGAGTGAGAATAGAGGGGAAAGGGGACAGCATTAAAGTTCAGCACTCCCCTCGATGAGTCTCTCCGAAGCCGATGTTGGCCGCTACTCCGGACTGTCATCCGCATAAGCCCATCTATTTAACGCTGGTATCCCCAGCGCCTGTTCCAGTGACCTCTAACCCAGCGTTGCCAGACCCGCATACGTCACCGGTGGATGAATGACCAGAATCTCACCCAATCAACCGACGACACTGGACGACAGTACCTTGGGACCACCAACGCCAGATGCTCCCAATCCACAGACACTGGCGCCGCCTTAAGGCCCAACGTGAGGACCATGCCCTGACCCTCAGCCAAATGGAACCTGTGACTGTCCCCCTAACAAAGGTCCACCTGAGCAAAGTGCCAGGGCACCTGGGTAATGGTCCCAAGTTTTTGAGGATCAGTGTGGACTTTATATTTGCATTTCTCCTTCAAAATAAATCACCTAGCACGCATTTTGAGTGGCGTGTCATTTACTAGAGGGCATCCAACACACCACTTGCTCCAGGAGTGCTGTCTGTTGTTTTTTGTGGATTTATCCAGGGAGGCAGCAGACCCCTGACCAGCATCTGCCCCTCGCCAGAGAGAACAGTGCTCTCTGCATACCTCTCAGCTGTCCTACATTACGAGGAACAGTTCCGCATTTTGCATAAAAAAACAAACAAACTGTTCCACACTGAAACAGTGTGGCCCACAGTGTGCACTAAAATTTTAAAGCAAAAATCCAAACGCTAAATGTGAACAATGTGTTGTCCAATGAACAGTGAACTTTGTAAACATGAAATCACACATCCCTACAGTGTTCTGGGCTTCTGTCTCCATGATTTGATGAGGTGTTCTTTATTTTGAGAGGCAGTGTTCTGTGTTTGGGGAATGAAAGGTTGAGAACTGTGACTTTCTGGGTCTGATTAGAATGATGGCCCTACACCCCCACTGGCAATAGTGGATGTGTGTTTTGATGGGGAACCCTCTAAAGGCTCCACTCCACCCCATGGGGTAAATTGTGGGGAACACCAGTGGGCTTGTCAGGCTTGAACAGGGTTGCCTGGTATGACCGAAACAGAGTAATGCAATTGTAACCCCCCCCTGCAAATGGGGGTTCCCAAAAGACTTCCAGGAGCTTGCTTGAATGCTCCAAGCCTGAATGGTGTTTGGCGTTTAAGCCATTTATCAGTGAGTGTTTTTAGAGCCTCTGGTACTGTCTCTTTAAGAGCTGTCTGCTTGCAGACATAATTAGTTTGTATGGGGGACTGTGTGTTTCTCTGTTTGAGTACCACTCGAACTGCTGCCAATTCACTCCATTTTGCAGTCACTAGGAGTGCAAAGGAACCTATCTGAAAGATGTAACTGTTTGCCAGAAATAATTTAGAGTAATAATGAAATTACAGTTTGTCTAACCTGCTTTCTTTGCAGTCAGAACTGTGTCTGCCCTAGTTCCCCATTCTGGTTTTGAACTGCTGAACTGGACCAATCAGTGTGGGGTAAGCTATCTCTAAAATGGTGCCTTGGCCGAATCAGAACTTGGACTCATAATCTGAGCCAGCCACAAGAGGATTGTATGGGCAGTGACTCTGGGAGATGTAGTTTAGACTTTGGTGCCTTTTGGACCAACAGCAGCAGTCATTTGTGAGTGACAGCCAATCCAGTCAAGAACTGGGAGGAACTCAAAGGAAGTGCCGGTTTTGTCTGTTGGAGTTTCAGTTTAGCTCTGGCAGTGAAGGAAAGGAACCCTGTGCTCCTTCAGTGCACAGTTTTAGTCAAAAAACATGTGTAAGGTCCAGAGTTCCGGTCTGCAGCTTGTTAGGACTGAATCCGTCCTGTGAAGAGAATCAAAGGATATCTGAAGAGTAGAAACCAGGCTCACCCTGTAGAAGACTGGAGAAATTTCTGAATTGCACTCGGTCTGTCAGGAACTGAATCTGCTGTGTGTTCTCCCGGGTATTGTGCAGTAATTGCGATCAGGATAGAGAAGCAGCCTGCCTGGTATAGTACTTTCTTTTTTACCATATAAATGTGTGAGGAGGCTTGTGCAGCTCAAGTGAATCCTGCTGCCATTAAAGGACTTTTGCCTGTGACTGTTTACCATATAAATGTGTGAGGAGTCTCGTGGAGCTCAAGAGTAGCCCTGCTGACGTTGAAGGACCCTATCTTGTTTGGAGGTCGTGAGTACTAATTCAGGGTTGCACCCTGTTGAATTGCCACATTAAATCCAAATGGAATCACTGTACTGCTGACTGTTTAAACTAATTTTTCTTTTCTCTGTGTGAAAGGGCCCCTACCAGCTGCCACGGTTTGGACTAGCCACTAGGGCTTGGGTACCCAGGGACAGTAACTGGTAGGGATAGGCCTGTGCACAGAGCCATAGGTAGATAGTAAAGTGATAAGCTAATTAACCTGATTTCCCCCTGTCCTTGTTATATTCCCCCTAAATAAATCAGAGGTGTATGTCTCCAGAGTACCCAGGATCTGTTTCAGTCTCTGGGCATCTTGATCAATTACGAGAAGTCTCTCCTGGTACCATCGCAGAAACTGCAGTTCATAGGCGCAGTCCTGGACACCATTCAGGGAAGAGCATTTCTTCCAGACGACAGAGCGGAGCGCATCAGATCCCTCATCAGGAATCTTTTGTCGAACAAGACCGTTCCAGCCAGGTCGGTCCTTCGCTTGCTCGGACACATGGCTGCGGCCATTCTGACCGTCCCTTTCGCAAGGCTCCACATGCGGGTAACTCAGTGGATGCTCAAGGTGCAATGAGACCAAAGGCAAGACTATGCAGCATCTGGTCAGAATCACGAACGCCGTGATTCAAGACTGGCAATGGTGGATAGACCCAGGGACACTCTCTACGGGGGTCCCGTTTATAGCACCGTCCCCGGAGGTAATCCTCACCACAGACGCCTCAGGGCTAGGGTGGGGAGCACACCTGGATGGGGTGAAGTCCCAGGGAACATGGACCCCTCAGGAGGCTCACCTTCATATCAGCGTTCTGGAGATGAGGACGGTTCTTATGCCCTGCAGGCATTTCAGTCAGAGATCCCGCCGAGCACTCTTCTGCTTCAGAAAGATGACACGGCGGTGATGTATTACCTCAACAAACAAGGAGGAGCACACTCTTACCCCCTTTGCAGGGAGGCTATGAGGGTGTGGGATTGGGTAATCTGACACAGCGTGAACCTGATCACAGTACAGGTTCCCGGGGTGGACAACACAATTGCAGATGGCCTGAGTCGTTCCCAGGCCAGAGTCCACAAGTGGGAACTTCTTCAGGAGGTAGTGGAGGATCTGTTTCTTCGATGGGGTACTCCAGAATTGGACTTGTTCGCTTCCCCATCCAACGCAGAACTGCCCAATTTTTGCTCGCTAGATCCAGGGCCTGGTGTTTTCTGGCGAGATGCGTTGTCCCTCTCCTGGGCGGACAGATTCCTCTATGCTTTCCCTCCCTTCCCGTTGATCCAAAGAGTTCTTCTCAAACTGCGCAGGGAGCATGCAACAATGATCCTGGTGGCCCCTTTCTGGCCCAGACAGATCTGGTTCCCTTTTAATACAGCTATCCGGGAACCTCCGCCCGCTGCCATTCAGCTCCCATCTCTTGTCTCAGGAGGAGGGTTCACTGGTCCACCGGACTTAAGCTCACTGAACCTGCATGCATGGCTCCTAGAGACATAGCCATTTCTGACACGAGGGTCTACTAAAGAGGTTGCGGAAGTTCTTTCTGCAGCCAGAAAGTCGACAACGGATAGTATTATCCCATGAAATGGCGCCATTTTTGTCTATGGTCGCAAACACGCCGCTTTTCCCTAGGGTTGTCCGTGTAAGCTGTGTTAGAGTACCTGCTCTCCTTTTCCATTCGGGTCTCGCCTACTCCTCTATTAAGGTGCACCTCTGTGCCATTTCAGCTTATCACCTCCCGGTGGGACAGCGAACAGTGGCACAATTAGACGCCTGTCGAGAATTCCTGAGAGGGGTGTTACACCTTAGGCCGCCCATTAAAGACCCATTGCCTCCATGGGACTTACTCTTTGTCTTGGAGCAACTCACGCCCCCTTTGAACCTGCCGCGGATTGCGAGCTGTGTTTTCTGTTGTGGAAAACGTTGTTTTTAGTTGCTGTTACGTCAGCGAGAAGAGTTTCCGAGCTTCATGCTCTCATGTGCAAGGAGCCTTATTTGATTTTCCACCGGGACAGAGTATCCCTGAGGATGAATCCTAAATTTTTGCCTAAGGTGGTTTCCACACTCGCTCTCAATCAGGACATTGACCTGCCTGTCTACTTCCCTAATTACTCTAATAGAGGAGAGGCGCTGCTCCACACCCTGGATGTTCACCGCAGCTTAAGGTACTACCTTAGCAGAACTAAGCAGCTTCGTAAATCGGAGCAACTTTTCGTTTCCTTTACCGAAAGGATGATGGGCCAACCAGTATCCAAGCAGCCCCTTTCTCGCTGGCTTGTCCAGTGCATATCATACTGTTATGATATCAAACAAAGGCCCCTTCCGGGATCAGTCCGGGGCCATTCTACTAGGGGAGTGGCCACCTCCTTTGCAGCACTTAGAAACGTCTCCACCTCTGCCATTTGTGCTGCAGCCACTTGGAGCTCTGTACATACTTTTATCAGGCACTATAGCCTGGACATCGCTTCACGGCGAAGAGCTGGCTTCAGCCTGGCTGTGCTACAGGGTCTCCTGTCCTAGAATCAGGACCTGGAATGATCTTCTAGTTTCCTCCTCCCAGAATGTTTGCAAGCGCTACTGCTTGGGAATCAGTCCTAATGGTGTAACCTGCTGCAAGAGCTGTGTCTCAAAGTAAGATAGTACAGTTACGTAAGAACTTACCGTAACAGTAGATCTTCGAGAACAGCTCTTGCAGCAGGTACCTTCCCGCCCACCTTCCCCCTTGGAGGAGGCATGGCTTAAGCCTTTTCTAACGGATTTATTCCCTTTTTGTCTTCTGACGGTGGATCCTCAGTCTCCCATTTCTATGTCAGCCTGCGGCCGGAAGTCTCCAGTGGGAGAAGTGGGAAATCTGGCGGGACCGCCCCCTTATGTGCTACGCCTGACGTCGGGGGCAGTCCCTGCTGAAGATAGCTAGCTAGAAATTTTCCTTGGGGTCCTGACGCCTGCCGGCTTCAGTCCTAATGGTGTAACCTGCTGCAAGAGCTGTTCTCGAAGATCTACTGTTACAGTAAGGTCTTACGTAACTGTACTATACTAATGCAGCACTAAGGGCACTGTACTGTAAAGGTGCTGCCCTTTGAGTGAAACATTAAACTAATGTCCCTTCTGCCCATCTCTGATGGCTGTTCATGTGGAAGTTAGAGATCTCACTTGGAGAGGGAGCTCTTGCAGCAGGTTACACTGCAAGGGCTGAAGCTGGCAGGTCCCCACAGAAAACTTCTAGCTGGCAGCCTATAGCGGGGGACCACTTCTGATGTCGACCTGCCCCCATCACCTATGGTATATAAGGGGCTGCCCTGCAGCAGCACCACCTCTGTTGTTTTCCCACCATTGATCTGCGCACAACAGCTCCACAGACATCTTTAGCTCTAGTCAACCACCATTTCTAGAGTGTGTTCAGCCCTTTTTATTTCTTTTTTTCAGTTTATAGTCTCTATTCTCTGCATGTCTACTTCCCCATCATCATCTGTCGAACGGGGCCAGTCTAAGTGTGCCTGCAGCATGCAAATTCCGTTGAAGGACGTCCATTCGGCCCACCTCTTCTGTCTGGGCGCAGACCACACAACACCGAGGCCTGCCAGCATTGCCAGAAATTCAGCAGCAGGACCAGGATTCGTCACCAAAAAGCCCTTAAATCCTTCTTGCTAGAAAAACAAATGGTAGACATTCAGAAGGAGACCAAGTGGAAGGGTTCATCTTCTTCACCCTCAGGGGCTTCGACATCCTCGGATCACCAGAAGAAGTCATCAAGGAAGCATCACTACAAGGAGAGGCACAAGGACAAGGATTCCCAGTCCCCACACAAGTCGGGCTCCGGTTCTGGGCCCTCCTTCCGCAGGAGGATGAACTTGTCTACTCAGGCTGCCCTCACCTCCTCTGGCCACCTGTGGTCAAGCCCCCTAACCTGGTACGGACGTTGGGTGGAGGCTCTTCTGGGTCTTGGACCAAGTCCTTGGCCCTTCAGCCCCTGAAGCTTTGGCCCTCTTCTCAGACCTCGGGGCTACAGCCAGGTGGCGTGGCCACTTCTTCATTGGGTGGCGGGTCTCTACCCGTTATCCGACCAGCCAAGATGTCCAGGTCAGCCACTGACTCCAGCGCTGACTCCTTGGACCGATGACGGGGGGTACAAGCTCACCTCTCCCAGGAGAGTGACTCCTTTACCCCCCTTGAGACTTTTATGTATGTGTTAATTTATTGAAATGTTTCACCAGGAAGGCACTGAGCAACAAGTACTTGTCATCCTGTGAACGGGGTGAGGGTACAGTTAGTTGGGAAGATCAATAAATTATACAAACAATTACATTCAACATACATTGACGATTAGGATACAGTAATAAAAACAACACTTTAGCCTACACTAACAATAACATTTAGCATGCATAAACGGTTAGGATTTAGTAATAGAAGCAACACTTTTTCCTACCCCTGAAGGATTAACATAGACAATCACAGTTATCAGTACAGTTGCTTTGAATTAAAAGGGTTGCAGTGGAAGGTTAAGCAAGAGGGTTGGGGGAGCCAGTTGTGGAGGGAGAAACAGGCAAGAACAGGGGAGCATACTGGGAAGGGGGAAATAAGTAGGTCAGTGGAGCAGGCAAGAACGGGGAGCCTACTAGAGAGGGGGGGAGGTAGGTAGGACAGAGGTGAGCAGGGGCTAAGCCAGTAATAGCAAATAGCGGAGCTAGTAGTGTGAACATAGGTTAAACTGGATTAAATGCAAGCTGGTGCTCACGCCCAGACAGAGCAAAAGTGCAATTAAAATGTGTACAGTGCCGGTAAGTGCAGGGGCATAAAAGGAGGGGGGAATATGTAGGGAAGATAGGGTGCATTTAGAGTAGCCTAACCAAAGAGCAGTGGCTATAGCAGTGGAATGAAGGGAAGAGGGAAAGAGGGAAGGGGGAAGTCGGAGGATTGGGAGAAAGGTTGGTAGTAGCAGGGAGGAGAGGAAGAGCTTGCTTAAAACTAGCCCCCTCCTGGATGCTGAGAACCAAGCAAGAGAGCAAACTAAGCAAGACAGTTGGAAGAGCGGGGTGGGAAAGGGTGGGTGGGAGTCGCAAGGCAGTATAAGCAGTGGTTTAAGGCGCTGAGCTGCAAATCTGGTGACATCCAGCAGACCAGACCTGGGTTTGAATCCCACAGCTTCCACTTGTATACTGTGAGACTCTGAGCAAGTCACTTAACTTTCCTGTGCTCCCAAGCCAATCCTGTAAAAAAGCTTTCAGCTTAGTGTGCTACGCCTGGTTAAAACAACTAAATAAATAAAAGGAGCATTGAAGAAACTTTGCTTAGAGCTAGAGCTAGCCCCCTCCGGGATGCTGAGAACTCAACGAGGGAGTGAAAGCTAAGCAAAGGCAGATGGAAGAGAGGAAGTGGGGGTTGGGGGAGAAGGTGAAGGACGAGGCTTGCCTAGACTAGGCCCCTCCAGGTTGTGGGGAGCCCTGCGCTGGGACAGTAATATGCAAGGACTGACATAGTAGAGTGTGGGAGAAGGGAGGGAGGAGGAGGAAGAAAGTAACCTAGGCCATCCCCTTCAGGATCAGACAACCCTGTGTGGAGACAGTACTATGCTAAAGGGAGAGGAGAGTGAGAATAGAGGGGAAGGGACAGCATTAAAGTTCAGCACTCCCTCGATGAGTCTCTCTGAGCCGATGTTGTCACATTCGACTGTCATCCGCATACCATCTATTTAACGCTGGTATCCCCAGCGCCTGTTCCAGTGACCTCTAACCCAGCGCTGCCAGAATCCGTGACACGTCACCGTGGATGAATGACCAGAATCTCACCCAATCAACCGACGACACTGGACGACAGTACTTGGGACCACCAACGCCAGATGCTCCCAATCCACAGACACTGGCGCCGCCTTAAGGCCCAACGTGAGGACCATGCCCTGACCCTCAGCCAAATGGAACCTGTGACTGTCCCCCTAACAAAGGTCCACCTGAGCAAAGTGCCAGGGCACCTGGGTAATGGTCCCAAGTTTTTGAGGATCAGTGTGTGGACTTTATATTTGCATTTCTCCCTTCAAAATAAATCACCTAGCACGCATTTTGAGTGGCGTGTCATTTACTAGAGGGCATCCAACACACCACTTGCTCCAGGAGTGCTGTCTGTTGTTTTTTGTGGATTTATCCAGGGAGGCAGCAGACCCCTGACCAGCATCTGCCCCTCGCCAGAGAGAACAGTGCTCTCTGCATACCTCTCAGCTGTCCTACATTACGAGGAACAGTTCCGCATTTTGCATAAAAAAACAAACAAACTGTTCCACACTGAAACAGTGTGGCCCACAGTGTGCACTAAAATTTTAAAGCAAAAATCCAAACGCTAAATGTGAACAATGTGTTGTCCAATGAACAGTGAACTTTGTAAACATGAAATCACACATCCCTACAGTGTTCTGGGCTTCTGTCTCCATGATTTGATGAGGTGTTCTTTATTTTGAGAGGCAGTGTTCTGTGTTTGGGGAATGAAAGGTTGAGAACTGTGACTTTCTGGGTCTGATTAGAATGATGGCCCTACACCCCCACTGGCAATAGTGGATGTGTGTTTTGATGGGGAACCCTCTAAAGGCTCCACTCCACCCCATGGGGTAAATTGTGGGGAACACCAGTGGGCTTGTCAGGCTTGAACAGGGTTGCCTGGTATGACCGAAACAGAGTAATGCAATTGTAACCCCCCCCTGCAAATGGGGGTTCCCAAAAGACTTCCAGGAGCTTGCTTGAATGCTCCAAGCCTGAATGGTGTTTGGCGTTTAAGCCATTTATCAGTGAGTGTTTTTAGAGCCTCTGGTACTGTCTCTTTAAGAGCTGTCTGCTTGCAGACATAATTAGTTTATATGGGGGGACTGTGTGTTTCTCTGTTTGAGTACCACTCGAACTGCTGCCAATTCACTCCATTTTTGCAGTCACTAGGAGTGCAAAGGGAACCTATCTGAAAGATGTAACTGTTTGCCAGAAATAATTTAGAGTAATAATGAAATTACAGTTTGTCTAACCTGCTTTCTTTTGCAGTCAGAACTGTGTCTGCCTAGTTCCCCATTCTGGTTTTGAACTGCTGAACTGGACCAATCAGTGTGGGGTAAGCTATCTCTAAAATGGTGCCTTGGACGAATCAGAACTTGGACTCATAATCTGAGCCAGCCACAAGAGGATTGTATGGGCAGTGACTCTGGGAGATGTAGTTTAGACTTTGGTGCCTTTTTGGACCAACAGCAGCAGTCATTTGTGAGTGACAGCCAATCCAGTCAAGAACTGGGAGGAACTCAAAGGAAGTGCCCGGTTTTGTCTGTTGGAGTTTCAGTTTAGCTCTGGCAGTGAAGGGGAAAGGAACCCTGTGCTCCTTCAGTGCACAGTTTTAGTCAAAAAACATGTGTAAGGTCCAGAGTTCCGGTCTGCAGCTTGTTAGGACTGAATCCGTCCTGTGAAGAGAATCAAAGGATATCTGAAGAGTAGAAACCAGGCTCACCCTGTAGAAGACTGGAGAAATTTCTGAATTGCACTCGGTCTGTCAGGAACTGAATCTGCTGTGTGTTCTCCCGGGTATTGTGCAGTAATTGCGATCAGGATAGAGAAGCAGCCTGCCTGGTATAGTACTTTCTTTTTACCATATAAATGTGTGAGGAGGCTTGTGCAGCTCAAGTGAATCCTGCTGCCATTAAAGGACTTTGCCTGTGACTGTTTACCATATAAATGTGTGAGGAGTCTCGTGGAGCTCAAGAGTAGCCCTGCTGACGTTGAAGGACCCTATCTTGTTTGGAGGTCGTGAGTACTAATTCAGGGTTGCACCCTGTTGAATTGCCACATTAAATCCAAATGGAATCACTGTACTGCTGACTGTTTAAACTAATTTTTCTTTTCTCTGTGTGAAAGGGCCCCTACCAGCTGCCACGGTTTGGACTAGCCACTAGGGCTTGGGTACCCAGGGACAGTAACTGGTAGGGATAGGCCTGTGCACAGAGCCATAGGTAGATAGTAAAGTGATAAGCTAATTAACCTGATTTCCCCCTGTCCTTGTTATATTCCCCTAAATAAATCAGAGCTGCTTGTTTCAGCAAAGTTATACTGCCTGAGGTATTTGTTCATGTTAAAGTATTGTACTGTGATTGTTGCACTGTATCTTATTTTACAGGAGGTCCCAGTGCCTGAACCAGCCCTGGGGGTAAGTGTATACTGTGAAGGTAATTCTAATATATTGTGTGGGCCACTAGTGGGAAGAAAGGGGGGTTGCAGTGTCCCAGAGGGCTGTGACCAAGTTAGTTTAACTATTGCAAACCCTGACCTCTGGGTGGAGGCACCCGCCATTGGATCCAGGCCCCTCAACCTGTTAGTGGCAAATCAGGCAGGGGTAGTAGCCCCTGGGATAGCGCCATCTAGGGGTTACACAATTAAGAACTGGGTTTTGAGATGGAACGCATCTAATTTTCATGTGAAGGACCATTTCTGGTTGGTGTGTAGAGCTGGGTTAGTAATGATCTAATTTCATATACAGTTACCCCTTGTGCATGGATTCCATCCTTAGAAGAAGAAAAAAAAAAAAAAGCTTTTGTACTACAGTTCAGAGGTCACAGAATGATCTTGTACCCTTCTGTGGTAAAACAACTTTTTTAATTAGAATAGAAACTCGTGCCACCTGCTGTTTTACTTACATTTTCCCAACACTCACAGAACCCAGACTCTCACCCAAAATAATGTTTTATTTTTTCATTTTAAAACCCAGAAACCCACCCCTCACACAGGTGGGTTATCAGTATCTAGTGAGGGTGAGATCTTCTTAAACAAAACATAAGAAAAAAATTAAACTGAAGATTTCTGAAAGAAAAAAGTTTTTTTTTTTTTTTTTAATTGTGTTTCAAACCATGTACTGTGCAAAATATCACGTGGGTAACCATACTTAACCTTCCTGCGTTTCCATCTTGGGGTTCTGATGATATATGGTGCCTCTTGTGCTGTGCTCCGGAGCTCCCTATGGTTTAATCAGAACCCCTCGATGGAAGCACAACCTTGACGCGCATGGTCTCCCCTGCATTATTCTGTATGTTGCTAGTGACATTATTGTACTAACGGAGGCTTTCTAGAGAATTATCACACTTGTCCTATGCACTTACTGTGGGTTAAAGCTTCCCTGTATCTTTGGTTTGACTGTAGGCTTGGGTCTTAGCTCAGCAGTCGGTGTGAGTTTCTCTTTATCCCGTTACCTCCTATTTGATGTTGAAGTTGAGGTCATGCAATGCATTCACCTTGGGTATTCTTTGTTCTACAGCTTTTACTTGGCAGTGGCGTCGGAACAGTAAGACTATATGACACAGAAGCCAAGAAAAACATCTATGAAATTAATATCGACGACTTGCATCCCAGGTAACACTCAACAGAGCCACAAGCTGTTTATCAGGAGCCCAGTTCAGAAGGAAATGACTAAGAAGATGTCCAACAGTATTTGCTTTTAAGCCACCTATGTAGTAGCTGTTATAAGCAAGGCTACCGATCAGTGGCTTCAAAAAAAAAAAGTAAAATTTTGTTTTTAAAAGTGATATTCCATCATTTTCTGTTCATCTATATTCTTCAAATCCAGATATTTTGTTGCTGTTAATGGGTTGGAACAAAAGTGGTGCCATGCTGGATCAGTACCACTGCTGGACTGACAGTAACACCATACAGGCTTGTTTACAGTGTTGTACTGTCGGCTGCATTCCTTAACTAATGCACTGGTTTCCTCTCTTCTTTGTTTTGTTCCAGAGTCCTTTCGTTGGCCTGCAGTCCCAGCGGTACCTCCTTTGTCTGCTCTTCAGCAGCCCCAAGCCTGAACTCCAAATTTGGGACCATGCCAGACATCGGGGGTAAAGGAATGAACCAGGTTCCCGGAAAGTTATTGCTATGGGATACCAAGGTCATGAAACAGCAGGTACCATCGCAGATTTTGCACATGTAGGTCAAGGTTCCTCCAGTTCTGTGATTCTGCAGATGCAGAAGGTTCCACAGGAAAAGGTCCTTCTAAATTATGTGATTCTGCAGATGAAAAAAGGTTCCACAGACGTTTCATCCCACCGCAGAACTTATGCAGTGCCATAAAATTCATTATTTGTGGTGATTTTGTTTAAAACATACTGCTTTTCACAGTTCTAGTTCCCTTCCTCTCTTTATCTCGATGCCCCCCACACCATGCCTGGCATTTGATGTTCTCTATGACATCACATAATACTACAGCCAATGATTACACCACATTCAGACACAGAAGTGGATCTTTGCTACCATAGAAGCAAGCCAACCCCACCACTGAGGTCTGACAGCCCTGCCTTAGAAATTAAGGCTGAAGTGACACGAATGAATAGAGGTCCTGGGGAAGGAATGCAGCAACACCTCTTGGCATGTGTGTGCACCTGGGGGAAGGAATGCAGTAACACCTCACTGTCTGCATGCGTGTGCACCTAGGGAAGGAATGCAGTAACACCTCTCTGTCTGTGTGAGCACCTGGGGAAGGAATGCAGCAACTCCTCTCTGTCTACAGGCGTGTGTGCCTGGAGGAAGGAATGCAGCAACACCTCTCTGTCTGCATGTGTGTACACCTAGGGGAGGAATGCAGTAACACTTCTCTGTCTGCATGTGTGTGCGCCTGGGGAAGGAATGCAGCAATACCTCTCTGCATGCATGTGTGCCTGCGGGAAGGAATGCAGCAACACCTCACATCTACATGCGTCTGCACCCAGAGAAGGAATGCAGTAACACCTCTCTGTCTGCATGTGTGTACACCTGGGGAAGGAATGCAGCAACACCTCTGTCTGCATGCTTGTGCGCTTGGGGAAGGAATGCAGCAACACCTCTCTGTCTGTATGTGTGTGCGTGCCTAGGGAATGAATGCAATAAATTCACTAAAAATACCACCAACAGCTTAATCTGGTTCAAGGTCAGTTGGCATTCATCTGTATCCCCCCTCCCCCGGGTCGTGCCTGAAAATAGTCAGAAATTGTCTAGTGCACTTACCCGGTCAACAAAAGCTAAATAAATAAATAAACACCTCTCTGTCTGCCTGTGTGTACACCTAGGGAAAGAATGCAGCAACAACTCTCTGCGTGCATGTGCGCCTGGGGGGAAGGAGTGCAGCAACACCTCTCTGCGTGCATGTGTGCCTGGGGAAGGAATGCAGCAACACCTCTCTGTCCGTATGCGTGTGCACCTGGGGAAGGAATGCAGCAACACCTCTCTGTCTGCATGCGTGTGTGCCTGGGGAAGGAATGCAGCAACACCTCTCTGTCTGTATGCGTGTGTGCCTGGGGGAAGGAATGCAGCAACACCTCTCTGTCTGCATGCGTCTGCACTGTGCACCTGGGGAAGGAATGCAGCAACACCTCTCTGTCCGCATGCGTATGCGTCTGGGGAAGGAATGCTGCAACACCTCTCTGTCTGCATGCTTGTGTGCCTGGGGAAGGAATGCAATAACACCTCACTGTCTGCATGTGTGTACACCTAGGGAAGGAATGCAGTAAGACCTCTCTGTCTGCATGATTATGCACCTGGGGAAGGAATGCAACAACACCTCTCTATATGCATGTGCACATCTGTGACAGAAACCAGATGCTGTATTGTCAGCTGAAACCATGCTTTTCAGGGTTCCATTGATACCTAACAGAACAACAGAATTTTTACTAACACTGTCTGTCCAGCTTATCTGTAATGTAGTGAGTGGTTTTGTGCCTTGGTTACCAGTAGCTGGAGTCACAGCATAAAGCAGAAGTACTTGTGGTGTTTTTTTTTTTTTTTTGCAGGGTCAGCGTTCCTTCTTTCTCAGTTTCATTGTGTAATCTTATTTGTGTGTTTTGTTTGTTTTTATTTAGCTTCAGTTCTCCCTTGAGCCAGACCCCATTGCTGTAAACTGCATAGCTTTTAACCATAATGGAAACCTGCTTGTCACTGGAGCAGCAGACGGTATGATCAGACTTTTTGGTAAGATGAAAACCTTACAATTTGTTTCAATGTTTTTTAACTTACATGTTTTTAAGTTCAACCCGAGGAGAATTGGTGTAGTTTTGGTTTTATTTATTTTACTCATCATGGCCTGCAAAACTGCAGCTAATGACTGGAAGGCCAAGCTTTGGAATTTCTAAGAACGAGGAGTCAGGCGAGCCAGATGGCTACTGATTCCAGTACTGTAGGTGAAAGTGGAAAAGTCACTCTGCTCCTAACCCACTAAGGTATAGATAATTTCATTCAGGGTTTTTCCTGGTTCATATACATTTCCTGTAATGTGAAGCTTATTTGCATTCAAGTAAAGTTTGGCCAGGCATGCCTGTTGCTCCTCCCTCCTTTGGAGCACCATTACGAGTTGAGGTGCACTGGGCTCCCAGTCTCTGCCCTTGACTGCTTTTCTTCCTACCTCTCTGGAGTTGGTCAGTCTAGGTTGGAGAATACTTTTCCTGGCCTTTCCCTATTGACTCTGCTGTACCTCAAGTCTCCATTTTCAGACCAGTCCACTTCTGTATGTTCCTCAGGGACCTCCCCTTAGCCTGTATCACAGCAAATATTCATGTGCATGCTGATGAGACAGTTCTCTGTGCCACTGGAGCTACTGACCTCTTGTTGCAACAGCCCCTACAGCTTGTCTTTGATACCAACCAGTGCTGGCTCTGCACCAACCAGCTTTCATTGAATGACAAAACAACAGCCACCATGCTGTCTGTTAACACTACTACTGCTTAATAGGCTTGGCCAGTCCCTTTTTTCAAAACCTTTGTTGGAACTCCCCTTGAAGCTGTCCCCTGCCTCAAATACCTCGAGATGTGGCTTGATAGTCATCACAACTTCTCAATCCATGAGCTATTATTAATAAATTACGGCCCAAACTTGGTGCTCTTTATGGGAAGAAATCCCACCTTCCACTCTGTTCAGCATGAGATTGTTTTCAAAATGATCCTCCCGCTGTTTGACTATGCAGATGTGATTTATGGTAGGGCCTCCAAATCTACCCTAGCCAGGTTGGCCCATATCTTTCACTCCTCTCGCCATTATGCTGTTGGGTCTCCTCCTCCTCTCACCTATCAGTGCTCCCTTTACCAACTCCACTCTCTTCCCTTCCTGTCTTCTTGGCATCTCTCCAATAGTGCTTTCTTCTGTTCTAAATTCCGGTGTGTGTGTCACTGCCCTCTTACCTTTCTGACCTGCTTTCTCCTTCTGTGCCTTCCATGTATTCCCTTCGCTCTTCCAACATTTGCTTCTGCACGGTTCCCCACTGCACTAGGTCTGCAGTCACTTCTCTTACTTAGCATGTCTGCCTTCACTCTGGAACTCCCTCCCACCCACACACTTTGGCTTGCCCCCTTGCACCTTTCTCTCTCTTAAACCTCTTCTGTGCTCTCACTTGGCTCCAGCTTGCTCCTGTCCTCAACTACCTATCTCCTGAACCTGATTGCCCCAGCTCACCTTTCTCCAGTGTAACCTTAATTTGCTCTGTGTCCTTTTCTGCCTTCTATTTAACTTTATTGTGGGAAAGCATATGATTTTATCCACTGACTGATCGATAATGGGGTTAAACTTCAGTGTTTAGAGAATGTCATGCTTGAGTCAGTCATTTTCTGTATTTCTTGTTACTTTACTACATTTGTCAATTATAGTATTCAGCTGCCACGTTTGGTTGTATGTATTGGCATGGAATTGTTCTCTACCTGCCTGTAATAGTTATTACTTTTTTAACCCCCAGCCACCGTTGCAGCTGGAAACGAGCCATGGCTCAGTGCCCTTTTCCCATTTACCAATTTTAAATAACTAAATAAATAATGTATACAGAGAGTCCTCATTTTTTTTTAAATTCTCTTTCAGAAATGCAACATTACGAGTGTGCAATGAGCTGGCAGGCCCACGAGGGCGAGGTGTACTCTGTTGAATTCAGCTGTGACGAAAATGCATTGTACAGCATTGGGGAGGATGGCAGGGTAAGCATGATAGCATGGTTGCAGTGTTGCTGTTTTCCTATATTCTGTCACCGGAGGACAGGCTGCACTGTGTAGCAGAGATGCTGTCTGTGGATGGAACATACAGTGTTTCAGTAATACAGGACCTCGGAGCTGCAGTCCGTGGATGCAGCACAGTAGTACAGGACTCCCCATGTCTAGGTTCGCAGCTTAAGCTCCATGTAAGAAATATATTATCAGGCTGTGATACCAACTTCCTGATCATTGATTAATTCCAGTAAATAGTGTAGTTAAAGGTTTTTTTTTTTTTTTTGCACAGCTTCTTCAGTTGCCTTTATATTTTTACCAGAGGGCTTCATATTCTTACTAGAGGGCTTTATACTATTACTAAAGGGCTTTTGTGGGTTACAGCGCCTTTAACTTTTGGGTCATCAGTTTGAAATCTAGTCCAGCAGCAGCGTGACCAAATGCAGTTCTAATTATTCATTTTATTGTTCAGAGATTTTAGAAATGCACCTAAAAAATAATGTTTAAAAAAAAAATCTGACTTTCTAACCCCAGAAATTATTGATCAGTATAGCTTTACAATAGCAAACAGTCAAATGGATTGAGTTGCCCTGGGGATGGTACTTATGCTAATTTTGGAGTCTTAGCATTAGAAACAAGTTCAAACTCTGCACTGTGGTCACACTCCCGCCAACACTCAGATTAGTGTCCCCACTTGGAGAGCAGTTACCCCAAAGTACAACTCCACTCTTCTGGCTTCCAGAACAGTTTAGTGGTTTAATTTCTGGTATAGTAGTTATTTTTAGTTGTTTCCCAGTACTCTCTGTTAGTCAGTCAGTTTGTTTGTTTTAATCGTATTTCATTGAATAGAAGCTGCCTTCAAACAGAAGCTGCCCGCAAATACAAGCCGCATGGAACAATTGATGCTTTTAATAAAAGCTACCCTCAAATAGAAGCTGCAACGTCTGATCAGGGTTAAAGTCATATCAGATAAAGCTCTGTAAGTGGAACTCTGATTTTTATCTCTGTAAATATGATTATGAGATTTCTTTTTAAAATGTATCTTTACTACCTAAAGCCTTATGTCCCCTGTGGATATTAGCCTCAAAGAGGTTACTGTAAGTGCAGGGGCAGGAGGGACACTAAGCAGACAGCCATAGTACCAACCCCTAAGCCACCACCAAAACAAATTTCTGACAGTTCTGTCCAGGTTGCCTAGCCATTCACAGTGGGGGGTAAGACTGGCTCACTGCTTATTGACTGATTTCAAAGGTTTTACCAGGAGAGACATGCTGAGCACCAGCAGAAGCAAAACCCCTGACAGTTCTGCCCAGGTCACCCAATCATTACTGGGGGATGGCTCAAACTCCAGGAACAGGAAAATCACTATAGACAAGTGGGTCCTGAAGTAGAGTCAGAGTTTGTACCAGCAGTCCAAAAAGTTTCCCAAACTGCACAAACCAAAACTGTTCCCATCTCACTCTCCAATAGAAAACATCTTGCTGGAATTAGAGGTGAATAAACTCCTGCTGGCAAGAGAAGTAGAGAAGGTCCTTGCCTGACAATGGGGCAAGGGACTGTTTTCCAGGTATTTCCTAATGCACAAGAAAATAGGGAATGGTAACCCATTTTAGGCCTGAGATATCTGGACAAACGTATAAAAAGGGAAAATTCAAGATGGTCATACTGGAGTCAGGAGAGTGGTTGGGGTTTTTGGATCTGAAAGACGCCTACTTTTATATTTCAGTCAGACATACCCACAGAAAATACCACAGGTTCAGACTAGAGAAGTGCCAGTGGCAGTTCACAGCCCTTTCCTTCAGCCTTACCTCTGCACCAGGGGTTTTCACAAAGTGCCTGGCTGTGGTGGCAGCACATTTGAGAAGGCAAGGTGTGGTGGTTTTTCTTTACCCAGATGACTGGGTAGTCTCAGGAAAAACACAGCAGGAGGCAAGATGCTTAATACAGGTGATAAAAATCACTGTGGAGGGTCTAGGCTTCCTGAGAAACCTACAAAAGGTACGAACAGAACCAGAACAAGTATTGTACCTAATAGGTGCGGAGGTGGATACGCAGCAGAGGAATGCTTTTCTTCCTCAGGCAGGGATTTCAGGTCTGATTACTACTGCAAAATACTTTACACTAGGCCACCTAAGACCTGCAAGGGATTTTCTGCAACTCGTGGTACACATGGCCTCTTCCACTGCAGTGGTACCAGGGGCTGGGTTCCAGATGAGGGGCATTCAGTAATACTAAAGGGATCACTGGTCTCAAAGGTGGGACCCTCTGTCAAAACTAATGCCAGTCACAAAAGCTGATGAATGCACCAGAGCAGTAGAAGGAAGAGGACAACCTCTGAGAGGGCATTCCCTTCCTCCAGCAATCCCCAACAAGTATCCTCGCAACGGAGGTCTCATTCCTAGGGCGGGACACCCACCTGGAGGACCTTAGTGTGGGTTGTACCTGGAGCACACAGGAGATTTAGGAACATATCAGCCTCCTGGAGCTGGTATTCCTAGCAATGCAAGCTTTTTCTTTCCAAATACAGTGTCAGTCTGTTCAGATCCGAATGCACAACACCACAACAATGTAATACATGAGCAAGTGGGGAGAAACAAGATCCTCAAGGCTATGCTCAGAAGCCATGAAGATCTGGAACTAGTCTATTTCCTGGATGTAGCACTATCTGCAGTATACCTACCAGGAAAGGACAATATCCTGGCAGAGTCACTAAGCAGAATCAGTCAAGGAAACCATGAATGGACCCAGAACCTACAGATGCTGGCACCAGTGTTCAGAAGGTGGGATATACCAGAAACAAACCTGTTTGCTTCCTGGAAGAAGAACCAGCTCCCTCAGTTCTGGTGCAGGCCTCCATCATTGGGAACAGTCCCAGAGGATGCCCTGATCCTGTACTGGGCAGGGAGGTTCCTGTATGCCTTCCTTCCATTGCCACTCCTGCAGAGGATACCCATAAACCTCAGGGGGGAGCCAGCAATACTGATTTTGACAGCACCACACTCTGTCAGACAAGGCTGGTACTCCATGCTCCTGAGTCTGTCCAGCAGGGCTTCAGTCAAACTGCCACTGAGATGCAGTTTGCTGACCTTGTCCCAGAGCAGGATAACCATTTTCAGACCAAAAACTCTGTGTCTGAGGACATGGTTGTTGAGGAGTTAGAATTCTCTAGTTTAAATTTATCAGAGGAGGTCTTGAGTGTGTGGAAGGTTTCTAGGAAACCAGCAACAAGGAAAGCATATGCCTCAGATTGAAAGAGGTTTTTCATTCTGGTGTGCGTCTGGAAAGACAATCCCTATGCAGACAGGCCTGCCTACAGTCTTGCATTACCTAATGCATCTGCAGTCCCTAGGCCTGAGATTCTCAATCCTGAAGGTGCATTTGGCAGCAGTTTCAGCTCACATATCAGCTGGTGAGAATAAGTCTCTGGCCTCACAAAACGTCAGTTATTTAAATCCTCCTGTGAGGGACCTGGTTCCTCCATGGGATCTGAATGTGTGTACTGCTCAGCTGATGGAAACACATTTTTTTAACTCTTTATTATACTTTGGGTTCTGAGACAGGATTTAGACAAAATTGTCCTTACTCAGCCTGACTCAAAATTCGATTTAAAAACTCTTTATAATATCCACGGTACCTATCTAGTTATTTTTTGGGCGATTCATTGCTACTGGCTGTAACTAGCTCTATTGGGAGATTGTTCCACAGCCTAAGCACCTTTTGTGTTTAAAAAAAAAAACAAAAAAAAAAACAATTCCTGTTTGTTGTCCTGAAATGCATTGGCCTTATGTTCATGTTATGCCTTCTTACTGCATATAATTCCTGCCCTTCCGTGACATTTAATTTGTCCGTTAGTTCTTATCTTTGTAAACTGAGAATAATACTAATAATAATAACTCTTCCCTCATCTGCCTCTGCTCCAGGCTATGTAACCCCAAGTCCTCCATCTTTCCTCATATGTTTTTATTTTCTAACCCATGCATCATCTTTGTTGCTTTATGTTGTAGTTTTTGTATTTTGATGTTATTACCCATAGTCAGACCTCCCCATACTTGTGACCCGTCGTCTGTAAGTGGTCTTACATAACTACACTACAGTGGAGGTACCACCTCTCGCGACCTGTGTGTGAAATTTCTCCTAATTGTATTCAGTAATTTGTTAGCTTTATTGTACGCTGAATTGACATGTTTCCTACTCTGTAAATCAGTTTATCAGAATTATGCAGATGACAGAGCAGTTACGTAGCAGTCAGTTTGGTAGACAGACCACAAGTCCAGTCAATTCAGAGGTAGACGTATTACAGACTATGAAATGTACACTAGAAGTAACAGATTATCATCCAAACTTTGACTCACAACCAGAGTTCAGTAAATAGGAATTACTAGATCTTACTTCGAGAGGGCTCTTGCAGTAGGTAATTACATATAGGACTGAAGCCGGCAGGCGGCAGGACCGCATGGGAACATTTCTAGCTAGCAGTCTCTGGTGGGGGACCGCCTCCACATCAGGTGACCATCATGCGGGTGCAAAGCTGGTGAGATGGGTAGGAAACTGGCTGCAGGGAAGGCAACAGAGGGTGGTGGTGGTTGGGGAGCAATCACACCCAAGGGCAGTGACGAGCGGTGTTCCACAGGGCTCAGTGTTGGGACTAGTGTTGTTTGGGATATTCATTGCAGACACATCATGGAACATCAAAAGCAAGATCAGTCTGTTTGCTGATGATACCAAGGTAGGCGCGGTGGTGGATGACCTAGGGGGATGGCAGGGGTTGCAGGATGATCTGACAAAGCTTGAAACCTGGTCAGACACCTGGCAACTGGACTTTAATGCCAAAAAGTGCAAGGTGCTGCATTTTGGGATGAAGAACCCAAGGAGGAGTTACCAGCTAGCCCAGACAGAGGAGGAGAAGGATCTGGGTGTGTGCTCATTGCAGGGGTCAATGAACAACTCGGCACAGTGTAGGAAGGCAGCTGCAAAGGCCAACAAAATGCTGGGTTGTATTGCAGGGGTATATCCTCGAGGAGGAGGAGGTGATTCTGCCACTGTATAGGTCATTAGTTAGACCACACCTGGAGTACTCGTGCAGTACTGGCGTCCATCTGAAGAGGAAAGTAAGTTACTGGAGGGATGCAGCGCGAAGCGACAAAGATGATCAAGGGTCTGGGGACTTATCATACGAGAGGAGGTTGAAGGAGTTGAACATGCACTCACTGGAGGAGAGAGAGACAGGGGTGACATGATTGAAACCTTTAAATACATGAAAGGAATAAACAAGGCGGGTACAGAGGGGCTGTTCAAAGTAAGGGAGGGAGGCCACCAGGAGCCATGATATGAGACTGGAGCGAGGAAGGTTCAGGAGGAGATGAGGAGACACTTTTTACAGAGAGGTGGTGGCTGGGTGGAATCGTTACCTGCTGAAGTGGTATGCAATAGAACAGTGGACTGCTTCAAACAAGGATGGGACAGGACAAGGGAGTGTTAATGAAGGGAAGGGTGGAAGGAAGGGGCAGCTGCAGAATAAGGGGTGCTAGCTGCACATTCAAGCAGACTTGATAGACCTCTAGGCCTTTATCTGCTGGCAAATTTCGTATGTCCGTATTAGACGTCAGTATAAAGGGGCGGTCCCCCGCCTGAGACTGCTAGCTAGAAATTTTTCTGTGATGTCCTGACGCCTTCAGTCCTATATGTAATCACCTACTGCAAGAGCCTCTCTCGAAGATCTGCTGTTACGATAAGTTCTTACGTAACTGTACTTTCAGCCTAGTGAGTCCATAGAACTTCACACTCTCACCTGTAATTGAAACCAACAAGTCATTATACCCGGAACTCCTCATAGGAATACTAGTAGTTGGAGGGCCTGAGAAGCACACAAAACATAGCGGGATATCAGAGAGCCTGGACTCTGATAATTTGTCTTGTACATGGCACAAAGAGGTATCTATACATTGATACCGAGCTGGGGGCAGGAGTTTTAATTGGAAAATCTTCAGTCCACAAACTGAGGTATGCACACCTGTGCATTTTTCTTAGAAATCAATGTTTTATGGTAAAATCAAAAAGGTACTGTATGGCCTAAGCACCCATACTAACCGTTGTATGAATGCAGCCATCAAAATACCACTACCCCCCACAGGCCACTCTGTCTGACCTGGAGGCAAACCAAGAGTAAAGTAAATAGCTGATCTTACTTCAAGATACAGCTCTTGCAGCAGGTTACACCATTAGGACTGAAGCCGGCAGGCGTCAGGACCCCATGGAAAAATTCTAGCTAGCTATCTTCAGGCGGGACCGCCCCCGACGTCGGTCCGGCCCCCAACGTCAGGCGTAATACATAAAGGCGGTCCGCCAGATTCCCAGTTCTTTCCGCCCGATCGACTTGCATGTCTCGACCCTTGATTCGCTTTCTAGGCGCGACGCGTGGTTAAGGTGTTTTCCCACGGGAAATTGCTCTTGGATTCTAGCCTTTTCTGATGACCTCTCCCACCTCCGTTACTCCTCGAGAGCGCCTGTGGAAGCAGATCCCATTCAAGGACTCGTCACTGCCTGTGTCCTGTGCCTGGACCCAGACCACGACACCCGGTCCTGCTCTTTTTGCCAGGGCTTCAATAGCAGAACCCGGATCCGTCGCCAGAAGGCCCTTCAGGCTTTTTTGTTAGAGGAGCACCTTAAGACCATGGCTTCCAAGGGGGATTCTTCGCAAAAGGCCCGTAAGCATTCTGAGAAGCATAAGGAGAAGGCCCCTTCCAGGTCCCCGTCTAGGGCCTCTGATTCACGCAGCTCTGGCTCCAGGTCCAACCGCTCTCCTTCCCAGGCCAGCTCTCAGCCTCCCCCCGCTGCGGTGAGCAAATCTTCTGCCTCTTCTCAGGCCAAGACTCCCAGGCCTTCCTCATCCTCCAAGGCCCTGGCTAAGTCGGGGGATCGCCACCATCACCATAGGTCGGGTTCCCGCCATCCTGAACCCGTCAGGTCTGCCTCCCTTCCTCCGCCGCTCCACAGGAAGACCAAGGAGCTTACCTCGCTCAAAAAGCCGCGGGACCCGACACCGGTTCGTCCATCGTTGGCCTCTCGCCACAGGTCCCCAGAGCCATCGTCAGTCAAGAGACCGTCGCCGGCCAGGCAAACTCATCATCGGACGCCGGTAGGGGGACCGGCGCCCGCTCCTACCGAGAAGAGGACTCTGACGCCTCCGACCAACATCGGTCAGGAGACCATCACTGAGGAGGAGTTAACTCAGCCCGAAGACCAGACGGGCGACCCCGGTCCTGTTGAGACTCCCAGGGCACCTTCGCCTCCACCCAAGCCCCCTGTGGAGCCGCCGCCGGGACCCGACGACCGTCCACCGGCGCTCGGGCCGTCGTCAGGATTTTCCTTTTCAGAGGTAAAGGAGCTGTTCACTTTCTGGTGGGATACCGTCAAAAAGGACATGGTTCCCACGCCACTTCCGCTTCCTCCTCCTCCTCCTGCACCGGTTGCCCCTCTGGTTCCTGCGCCCCCTTCTCCATCTGGGTCTGCAGGCCGGTTACCTCCTCCCCAGGAGCCTAGGACCCCTCCAAGGGGGAGATCAGAAAGAAGGAGACCTCCGTCCAGATCCTCTTCTGGGTCACCCAGTCCCAAGAGACCCAGAAGACGCCGCCGCTCGCCTTCGACGGAGGACGCGGGATCGGACTTCTCATCATTAAGATCCCCATCTCCCCTCTCCATCCCTTCACCGGACCCACGTGAACTGCCGAAGTCTCCTCTGGATGACCCTTCGTTCTCGGATATTATGAGACACATCCAGGAAAACATGGGATGGGATGCGGAAGAGTTGGACCCCGAAAGGCTGCGCCTCGCAAAGTAACCTCGGCAGAAGGACCCCAAGCCTGTGGTGGTGCCACCCTTGGTAGACACGTTCGTGTATGTCACCAAGGCAGCGTGGAAGCGTCCACATTCGCTCCCGGCGATGCCGAAGAAGGCTGACCGCCTGTACAAGGCTCCAAGAGAAGACCAGTACTTGGCTCAGCAGCCTCAGGCCGATTCTCTGGTCATCACAGCCTCTCATGACCGGTCCCAGAGACTGCAACATCTGAACACCCTGCCACCTGACCCAGAGTCCAAGCAGTTGGACTCAATGGGTCGGCGCACATATGCTTCCGCTACCTGCGCCATCAGATCCCTGAATTATTTAACTCACCATGGTGCAGTTCCAAAATGCCCTGTGGGAACAGGGTCTGGAAGCGGCTGAGAAACTGCCGGATGGTGAGCAGAAGGAGGAGATGCTACAGCTCCTCCGTACGGGTTCCGACGTGGGAACCCAAGTACCATGAGCTGCGTACAACTCTGCGGACTCCTCGGCCAGAGCAGCAGCTTCAGGCGTGTGCCTCCGGAGACACTCTTGGCTTCGTGTCTCCGGTTTTACCCCGGACGTCCAGAAAAACATCCTGGACGCTCCATTCGAGGGAGAAGTTCTGTTCGGTAAACCCTCAGAGAAGATCGTTACCAAACTCCAAGAGGCCGGGAAGGCGGTGAGGTCGGTCCAGGCCATGTACCGACCCAAGCTTAGTTCCTTTGGTAGGAACCAAAGCCGATTTCGTGGACGGACGCAGAGACAACAGTCCCGCTCCATTCCACAACAGAGGGGCTCCGGTTTTCGCAGAGCCCGGGGAAACAACCTGCAGGCTGAGGCCAGCGCACTCCTAAGCCAGTCCAGCCAGCGGGACCCTCAGCCGCCACAGCCTGACTCCTTTCTGGCCCCCGCCCCTCAGGATCAACGGGACGTCATGGTCGGGGGTCGCATTGGGAATTTCCTGCCAGGATGGCAAACTATATCCACAGACAGGTGGGTTCTACAGTTGTTCGCAAGAGGCCACTTTATAGAATTCGCGGAAAAGCCACCCTCGAGGCCCCTTTGCTTTCCTGGTACCCGGGTCAGCACAAGTCATTGATCAGACAAGAAGTACTCGCGCTCCTGCAAAAGGGAGCGATAGAGTACGTCCCAGAGAACCAGGGAGGACACGGATACTATTCTCACTTCTTCCTGGTTCCAAAGAAAACAGGGGACCTCCGTCCGATTCTGGACCTCAGCGACCTCAATTTGTCAGTCGTCTACAAAAGATTTCGCATGGTGACCCTTCCGGGTCTTATCCCCATGCTGAAGCAGGACGCCTTTTTAGCGTCTCTAGATATGCAGGACGCTTACCTGCACATCCCCAAAGCACAAGCGCACAAGAGGTTCCTGCGCTTCGAGTTCCTTGGCCATCACTTTCAGTTCCGAGCTCTTCCATTCGGGCTGTCATCGGCACCCAGGGTCTTTACCAAATGCATGGCAGTGTCTCTGAGGAGACAGGGCCATTATGTGTTCCCGTACCTGGACGATTGGCTTCTCATGGCCGCCTCCAGAGAGGCGTGATTACAGGCATGCATCCAGGACACCCAGGACCTGTTTCGCTCTCTAGGTATCCTAATCAACTACGAAGTCCCTCCTGGTACCGTCCAGAAGCTGCAGTTCATAGGAGCAGTACTGGACACTGTTCAGGGAAGAGCATTTCTTCCAGACGACAGAGCGAAGCGCATCAGATCCCTCATCAGGGAGCTTTCGTCGATCAAGACCGCCCAGCCAGGTCGGTCCTTCGCCTGCTCGGACACATGGCTGCGGCCATTCCTGCTGTCCCTTTCGCAAGGCTCCACATGCGGGTAACTCAGTGGATGCTCAAAGGTGCAATGGGACCAAAGGCAAGACCACTTGCAGCATCCGGTCAGAATCACGAACACCGCGATTTGAGACTGGCAGTGGTGGCTAGACCCAGGGACACTCTCTGTGGGTGTCTCGTTCGTAGCGCCGTCCCCGGAGGTAATCCTAACGACAGACGCCTCAGGTCTAGGGTGGGGTGCACACCTGGACGGGGTGAAGTCTCAGGGTACGTGGACGCCTTTGGAGGCCCATCTTCACATCAACGTCCTAGAGATGAGGGCTGTCCTTTATGCCCTGCAGGCATTTCAGTCAGAGATCCCGCCGAGCACTCTCCTGCTTCAGACAGACAACATGGCGGTGATGTATTACCTCAACAAACAAGGAGGCACACACTCTTATCCCCTTTGCAGGGAAGCCATGAGAGTGTGGGATTGGGTAATCAGGCACGGCGCACACCTGATCACAGTACATGTTCCCGGGGTGGACAACGTTATTGCAGATGGCCTGAGTTGCTCCCAGGCCAGAGCCCACGAGTGGGAACTTCTTCAAGAGGTAGCAGAGGATCTGTTTCTTCGATGGGGAACTCCAGATTTGGACTTGTTCTCCTCCCCATCCAACGCAAAACTGCCCAATTTTTGCTCGCTAGATCCAGGGCCTGGTGTTGTCTGGCGAGACGCGTTGTCCCTCTCCTGGGCGGACAGATTCCTTAACGCTTTCCCTCCCTTCCCGTTGATCCAGAGAGTTCTTCTCAAACTGCGCAGGGAGCATGCATCAATGATCCTAGTGGCCCCATTCTGGCCCAGACAGATCTGGTTCCCCTTGCTAATTCAGCTGTCCTGGGAACCTCCGCTCCCGTTGCCATTCACCTCCCACCTTTTGTCTTAGGAGAAAGGTTCGCTGGTCCATCCAGACTTACGCTCTCTGAACCTGCATGCATGGCTCCTAGAGACAGCCATCCTGTGTCATGGGGTCTCGCAAGAGGTTGCGGATGTTCTTGCTGCAGCCAGAAAGCCGGCAACATATGCCATGAAAAGGCGCCGCTTCTGTTTATGGTCGCAAGCACGCGGCTTTTCCCCTTTAGGTTGTCCAGTAAAAGAGGTGTTAGACTACCTGCTTTCCCTTTTTCGCTCGGGCCTGCCTACCCTCTATTGAAGTGCACCTCTGTGCCATTTCAGCCTTTCACCTCCTAGTAGGTCAGCGACAGTGGCACAGCTAGACGCCTGTCATGAATTTTTGAGAGGGTGTTGCACCTTAGGCTGCCCATTAAGGACCTGGTGCCTCCATGGATTTGGTTTTATCCTGGAGCAATCACGCCCCCTTTGAACTCCGCCGCGGATTGGCAGCCGCGCTTTCTCCTCGTGGCAAAATGCTATTTTTAGTTGTTGTCAGCCAGCGAGAAGAGTTTCTGAGCTTCAGGCCTCATGTGCAAAGAGCCTTATTTAGTTTTCCACAGGGACAGAGTTTCCCTGAGGACGAATCCCAAATTCTTGCCTAAGGTGGTTTCCACACTCACTCTCAATCAGGATATTGACCTACCGGTTTATTTTCCTAATTATTCCAACAGAGGAGAGGCGATGCTTCACACCCTGGATGTTCACCGCAGCTTAAAATACTACCTGAGCAGAACTAAGCAGCTTCGTTCTTCAGAGCAACTCTTCGTTTCCTTTTCTGAAAGGATGATGGGTCATCCAGTTTCCAAACAGTCCCTGTCTCGCTGGCTTGTCCAGTGCATCTCATACTGTTATGATATCAAAAGAAAGCCCTTCCCTGGAGCAGTCCGGGGACATTCCACTAGGGGTGTGGCAACTTCCTTTGCAGCTCTTCGGAACGTCTCCACCTCTGCTATTTGTGCTGCTGCCACTTGGAGTTCTGTTCATACTTTTATCAGGCATTATAGCATTTTTGTATCGCATCCTTATTTAGCGCCTTGCTGCGGTGCCTACCGGCGAGGCATCCAGCCACCGGCCCTGCCCGCGAGGAGAGCAGCAGGCTCACTGGCATGATGGGGGGGGGGTCCAGCATGGCTATAGCCGATCCACTGGAGGGCTTCCCCGTCCCTTACCAGTCAAACCGGTGCCGCACCCCCCCCCCCGTGCAATTCCATGACAGTTCTCCCTGCACTGCATGGTGCTGCCATCAAGCTGCTTGGTCGCACCCAGCCCTGTTTCCGCTTTTCTCCGCAATGGGAGCACGAATGAGCAATGACATCCATGCACAAATGTGCAGATGTTCGCCATGCTCCTTCCCCTTAGGCACGCGCGTGTCTGCAGTGCCACCAGGTGTCCCCAGGGACTGCTAGGGTGCGACGTGAGTCCCACTGTATTCCCCAGGACTGGGAGAGCTGTCGTTGGATGCTCAATCCTAGTCCTCCCCTGCCAACCCCCAACAGCCCGGGCTCGTTCCCGAACCCGGGTCGCTGGCGTGGAGCAAGGTGTGGCATCCAGCACCTCAACCCTCAGCGCCACTGAGCTGGACCACCCTCCACTAACATAACCTTATGCCTGTTCCATGCATTCTTGAACCCCACTACTGTCTTCACCCCCCCATCATCTCTGCTGGAAGCCTGTTCTAGGAATCCACCACTCTAAGAAGATGTACTTCCTCACATCTCTCGTGAATCTACCTCCTCCAGCTTCATAGCATGCTCCCTTGTTCTTGGGTTCCTTTTTTCTGAAATATACTTTCCTTCTGTACTCTTGTGAGGTATTTAAACTTCTCTTATCATATTCCCCCTCTCACGCGTCTCTTCTAGGATGTCCTTTAGTCACTCATAGTGTTTTTGGTGCAGACTGCACCATTTTTAGTTGCGATCCTGTGGACCACCTCCACTCTGTGTGCTTCCAGAGATGTGGTCTTCAGAAATGGACACAGTATTCAAGGTGGGGTCTTACTAGCAACATATACAGGGGCATGGCCAGCCCAGCGGTAGCACTGCCGCTTGCGACCCTGGTTTGGGAACGTGCCCGGGGAGTCGGAGGGCTGGCCGGGGCAGGAGGTTTGAGCATCCCAGGACCGCTTGCATTCTCCGGGAGGGAGGGAGGGGACTGAGGCTCGGTGCTTAACTGACCTCAGGTGTAGCCCTCCGTCAGGGCTATAATTCTTCTATAGAACGTACGCACAAATCTTTAGTTAAGAAACCCATGGATCCAGCACGCGCCCCATTCAACAGTGCTGAAATGCTCCAGTTATAAAATTAAAGAGGACCTTCTAAGAAGAACATGGTCAAAAAAAAATTACCTATTTAAACTCCAAACTCAGTTTGACAATGACTGCCCCCAGAGTTACAGACATTCTGTCAGCAGTACGCTCCTGTGCTTAAAGTCTTAAAGGAGCAGAACATTAAATTTCAGACATCATACCCAGCTCGCCTCAGTTTTAAAAAGATGGATCAGTGACCTATGAAACGGCTTCACAAACTAAACAAGCATTTATTCAAAAATGTTTTCAGGTCCTGAGTTCAGTCGCGGAACACTTGAGTGGGAGACAGTTGTTCCAATCAGGCTGGCAGATGATACTGGGTGGGAGACAGATCGGCCTACAAAAGATGTTGGTACAGGAAGCCATGAAGAAGCTTGCATCAGTGATGGCTCAATTAAACAAGACACCTGTCGAGGAGACATCTCAGCCAAATACCCAAGAAGATTGGCCGTAAGAGATGCAGTTATAGGTAGCGGCGATATGGGGGATGGGGAACTACCCTACCTGGTGAGCAACGGAGATTTACCCAACTTTCTAAGGGAACATTATTTTAATACTCTGCAACAGAGACTGAAAATTTTTTTTTTTTTTTGCTCTGGAGATTACTTGATTAATATGGACAAACTTCTTGTCTTACCCTCACTGCTGTAGATTGTATATTGGTGTTCACCCAAGCTATCTTTACTTTGGTAACCACATCATGAATTTAACCATCTTGGTTCTTTTAGATCTCTCATCAGCGTTTGACACTGTGGACCATGGGGTTCTTCTCAATCACCTGAGGTTCGTCTGCGGCCTGTCAGGTACAGTCCTCAGGTGGTTTACATCTTTCCTCACTGGCAGAACTCAGAGGGTGGTGTCAGGGATTCACTCCTTTGACCCAGTCTCTCTGTCGTGGGGTTCCTCAGGGTTCAGTATTGTCCCCCATGTTGTTCGCAGTTTATATGCTACCCCTCGGAGACATTGTAAGAAGGTATGGGCTGAGGTTTCACTGCTATGCTGATTATACCCAGCTGTACCTTTCTTTTGCACCTGACCAGGATAGAGCTCTCTCGGTATTTAACTGCCACCTCACTGAAATCCAGGATTGGATGAATTCGAGCTGTCTGAGATTGAACCCTGAAAAGACTAAGGTGTTGGTCGGGGGCAGGTTCACCTTCGGGACTTTTCCTGGGAGGCTTACTGCTCCTTACCACTGAACGGGTGCGAAACTTGGGAGTGATTTTTGACGAAGTGCTGACACTGCGATTGCTGGGGTCAGCAGTCGTCAAATTCTCTTTCTACCATTTGAGGAACATCTCCAGGGTTAAGCACCTTGTTCCATCTGGCGACCTCCATACGTTGGTCCACGCCTTTGTGACCTTGTGCCTTGATTACTGCAATTTCCTTTACCTAGGGCTACCTGGGGTGGACATCCGCTGCCTACAGCTGGTGCGGAATGCCACAGCCCGGTTACTGATGGGGACTCCTTGGTCTTGTCACATCTCTCCGGCACTGCGCAAACTGCACTGGCTGCCTGTGCAGCAGCGGATCACCTTTAAAGTCGAACTTCTGACTTATAAAGCCCTACATGGACAGGGCCCGGACTACCTGAAAGAGCTTCTGGTCCGTTACTGCCCCGGGCGATCACTCCGCTTGGCTGATGAGGGGTTGCTAGAGATTCAAAGGGTTTCCTTAAAATTTTCCAGGGCCTGTGCATTTATGTACGCAGCCCCAGCCCTTTGGAATTCTCTACCCCATCAGTTATGGGAGTGCATGACTGTGGAGGGATTTAAACAGGCCCTTAAAACACATTTAAGGCATCAAGCCTATTCCATATGATTTTATTCTGTTTTCTACCAGGATTTTATTAATATTCATAAGTGTTTGTATTTATTGTTTTTATGTGTTGTTTTAACTTATTGTTAGGTGCTTTGGTTTGTTGAAAGGCGCATTACAAATAAAGCATTTTTATCGGATAGGAGTGCCAAATGAAACATTGCGTTATAGAGCACATTCCACCGGGACAGACTGAGACGGACAAGTTCTGGAGAAAAATGGCTGCAACCCTATATTTATTATAATCAAATTGTAATTAGCAATTCATCCAGTCAGCGTGATGCGCACAGCTAGGTAGTCTTGGAAGTATTGAATCCGCTTGCTCTGATTCACCGATGGCGGACCCCCTCTTTTTAGGAGGCCGCCAACCAATAATCCCAAACCCTGTGAGGGCACCAGCTCCAGGGCATGAGGGATGGCTCCCAAGACCGGCTACGGTCCTGTCCTTCCCCATTAGAGGACACTGCCATGCCATGAGCGTATGCTCCAAGAGGCCTGCCATCCCAACTGTCACCCCTTTATACCAGGGGAACTCCAGTCATCTGGCAATGACCTCTCGTCAGCCTCAGGGGATTTGGCTGCATAGACTTGTAATCCCCTGTTACCCCCCTCTGCACAGACCTTCCAAGACTACTAAGCCCCTCCTAAGAGACAGAGCTGAATACCTTATTTTTAGGTCTAAAGTCACTTATTTTGGCCAAGGAGATAGGGCTGGAAAATTACTGGCCTTACGCCTTTGTGCCCAAGCTGCAGACACAATTGTAACCTCCCTCCATAATTTGTCTGGTGGAGTAATCCCTTCCCCTCGAGAGATAGTCTCATGCTTTCGGAAGTATTACCAAACATTATATTCCCAGCCTTCCAGTGCCTTCAACCTAGCCTTAATGGACCAGTTCTTATAAGATGTCCATCTCCCACACCTGGAGTAGCACCAGATCACTTTCCTACAAGCCCTCTTGACTTTAACAGAAATCAAGGCAGCCATAGATGCATTACCAGCTGATAAAGCACCAGACCCTGATGGTTGTACCTCAGATTTCTATAAAGCCTTCAAGTCCCAATTAGCCCCTATTTTCCTAGACACTTATAGCTACATATATGAGCAAGGCCTGTCAGACTAATCCTTTACCGAGGCCACTATCGTTGTCCTTCCTAAGTCGGGCAGGGACCCACTGTTTGTTTCCAACTACCATCCCATATCTTTGATCAATGTGGACCTCAAAATTCTCGCAAAGGTTTTGGCTAATCGATTAGCTTAGGTCTGGCATGCCCTCATAAGTCCGGAACAAGTTGGCTTCATGGCCAGCAAGCTTTCTGCGGACCACCTATGAAAATTAGCCCATCTGATCTCTGCGTCCGAGGACTCCTGCATTCCCTCTGTGTTGGGGTCCCTGGATGCAGAGAAAGCTTTTGACACAGTATCCTGGGATTATCTTTTTAATCTGCTTCCCAAATACAGGATCTCCCTCCCAATTTATCCCATGGATTAAGGTATTATACACCCATCCTACTGCCCACATACTTTGTAATGGAGTACTTTCTCCCACTATCAACTTGCAACAGGGCACCAGACAGGGCTGCCCCCTTTTTCCTTTCTTATTTAACTTATTTCTGGAACCTCTTATTTGACAAATTAACAATTCCCCACTTGTTTCTGGGATTGCTATTGGACCAAATCAGTATAAACTCCTGGTGTATGCTGACGATATACTTTTGCACATAACGTACCCTTCTATCTCTCTTCCTACTACATCAGCAATTATCAAGGATTTTGGGGAGTTTTCCAACTATAAGTTAAATCTTTCAAAAACAGAAGTTATGCCTCTTAATGTTTTCACTCTGTATGCGAATATCCAGCATTTGGGACTAAAATGGGTCAGAGATTAAATGAAATATCTGGGTATTTACTTATCCCGATCTGGCACCAAAATTAAACAATATAACTTGGACATTGTTCTTAAAATCAAAATTGACTTGAATTGCTGGGCTTGCTCCTGATTTTCCTCTGTGAATGGATAAGTGTTGTGAAAATTAACGTTCTACCTCATCTCCTGTATCCGTTACTGATGTATAATTACTCTCTCCCAAAAAGCTAGTTCACCCAAGTACATGGAGTTATCTCCAACTTTATTTGGTAAGGTAAACCGCCTTGCAGAGCCCTCTCTAAGTTATAATGCTAAAAAAAGAGGAGGCCTCCAGTTACCTAACCTTTTTTTATATTACCTCTGTGTTAATTGTTCCATTTTCCTCCATTGGTTACTGTCAACAGGAAGGGCATGCCCAATGGTGTATTCTCCATTGTGGTTACAAATAGAAAAAAACATTTGTGCTCAGTACAGTGTAGATTTAAGCGTCCTGTTGTATGTTCCTATCAAGCATGTCCCTAAACAGTTACGAGACACCCCTATTATGGCAGCTGTCCGGTACATTTACAGCTAAGTGCAATCACCCACACTTCCTTTATATTAGATGTCTCACAACTTATATTAAATTTTCCAAATTTCAAGATCGGGGGCCAGATACTTAGTTCATCCTTCTGACCGCATGACATGAGAATAATAGTCAGTGATCTGCTTAGAGTGCATAAATTGTCTTCCCAGAAAGCTCGGCCTAAATTTGATCTTCCCCTCTCCTACTGTTTCAGATACATCCAGCTCTCACACCTGCTTTGTCATCATTTTGGCTTAGGGCCCTGAAATCCGAACCAAGCCAGCCCCATTCTTCCCATGGTTTCGGCTTCTCCCTCTTCCCATCGTGCCTTCTTTTTCTATCATTACCTTTGTTGCCCATTGGGGAATAGAAGGCCAACCCAGCATACGTGGGACCAAGTCTTACCCCCTGCTCCCTCCCCTATTCGCCCTTGGCCACAAGTGTGGGACCATTTATATAAGGATATCAAATGGGACTGATATCGCTTGCTCCAATTCCAAGTGATCTTTACTACACCCCTGTTAAGTTTCACAAAATGGGGAGACTACCATCCAATCTGCTCCAGATGTGGCGAACAACTGGGTACATTACTGCATATTTTGTGGGACTGTAGTAAAGCCTCCCCCGCTTTGGGCAGCGATCAAATCCAAGTTAGATCCTATGCTTGGCCTAACTGACACTTTCCAGCCTGAGATATGCATACTGGGGGATTATGGTGACAATTTGATTGGTAACCAGCGAAAACATATGGCTTAATATCATTATGTGCTAAGAAGGTGATATTGCGCCATTGGTTATACCCACACTCCCACATTTACGGAATGGCTTCATAAAGTCCTTTTTGCTCTACAAGCTGAAAAACTCTTGGCCAGCATATCAGAAAGAGAAAGTTAGACTTCCTGGTAAATCTGTTAAATAAATTACTTAGCATCCTCTACATACATTATTGACTCTCTAACTCAAGTGTATTATTACCGCTTTCACCAATTCCAAACTCAACTAAGCTTCTATATTAATTGTTTATTGTGAATATTATTTATGTCTACCTGCTTTCTACATTGCTGTTAGTGGTGTAGGGTGGGGGGAAGGAAGGGATAAGCTCGGGGGGGTGGTAGGGGGGTTCAAATGTTTATTGTTGCAGTTAATTAATGTATATTTTTTCAGTTAATATCTGGCCTCTGAATATGTAATACTGGGAACTGGGGCGGATGTGTCTTATGGTCCATATTTTGTTGGTATGCTCTCGACTGTATACATAAGGTTGTTATATATTCACCTAAATTGCAATAAAGTATACAAAATTAAAAAAAAAAAAAACTACTGAGCTGCCACAGGGTAAGCTTTTGCTCCCCCTCCCCCCAACAAGCTCATCACGCAAACACATTCTCCACTACTCACTGTATATCATCTAAAAATATCTCTAAGCCTAGCTCTGTTAAATGTACCCCATCTTTGTGATACAATTCCTCTCTCTTTACACCAATTTCTGGGTGACCCACTGTGGTCCCCCCCAGTGCTAGCCATGAATGGCTGCATAGCCCCATTGTGAAGCCTGCACACCTTTTCGATTGCAATAGGATTATGGGCATGTCGCCATTGCCGCCACTGAATAATGGCCGACCATATGATGCAGGTTTTTGGCCACTTGTCCTTCAGTCTTGACAGGTCACTTTTTACCGTCCGCTGCAACTCCAGGAACTTCCCCCTGCCTCAGGTCATTTCCCCCAAAGTGAACTACTAGGACATCCAGAGGAGCCTGCCTCCGACACACTTCCGCTCTGTCTTGGCAACAACTCCTCCTATTTCATCCCGTTGCCTCAGCCAGCTCACTTCTGCTCGCCTGGGGTCCAAAAACAGCTCCTTGTCCCCTTTTCACTGCCTTGCCTGTGTGGCTGCCCAATGTACAAATGAGTGTCCGCACACCTAAATCTGTGCCTTCCGTAAGCTGTCACTTGTCAAAAAAGAAGAAGTTATAACATCAGTGGTCGGACATAACTCTCAAAGGCTTGGGATCTCCAGCTGCCTAATGCCTGAATCTGTACATCCGTGAGTCCTTCTGCCCTAGTGTGCGATGCTGCCCCTATCCTAAATGAGTGTTGAATTGGTTTGCCTCCAGCCCCAGTTGCTGCAATGCCTTCTGCAGCACATGGCGAAACTGGTATACCATCATCAGGGAGCCATCATCATGCCTAAAAAAGGCCTTCCCCACTTGGTCCGCCTGGTCATATAGTCTTGTACCCATACCTGAACTTCCTACTGCACCCCAGTTGGTGCTCTCATGCTACACCAGCAACCCCGAGCAGCCCGGTCTATCTTGCTGTTTCTTAATCAAATGAATACCGCAGCCGTGGCTACTACCACGTCATCATCTTCCCAATGCCAGTTGCTGTTGTGCCGCCTTGCTTGGTTGCACCAGCTCGGAGACCTGAAACGCCCCACGGAACACCATGAGGTAGGCTATCCTGAATAAGTGTGTCTTTCCCTCTGACAAACAGACCCCGGGCAGCTCATCCCATATGTGCGTGAACAGTGTGAGGATAATCGGCCGTTGTTGATCCAGTATCTTTGGTACCGTCTGCGCCCAGCCTTGAAGCATCTTTCGAAGGGGAAAGGTTGTCATGGCATCCATGTACTCCCTGGCCTTCTGAAACCAGGCTTTACCCACCAAGTGTTCTGCTGTGGCTGGTGTAGCCCCTCCAACCCCGCTTTTTATGCAGCACATATTCACATAACTGTTCCACTGGGACAGGCCATGCCGTGCTCCACCTTTGAGTGTGCCGCACTGCCAGGAAACTTTCTAACCCCCTTTTATACGCTGCCTGCGTATTGGGTGCCAGTGCATTCCTGATCAGTTCCCAGGCTTCTGCATTACTAAATCCCAAAGGTATGCTGGGACTTCCTGTCCGTTCGATTACGATTTTACCAGATTAGAAACTACATTCACTCTCGGAAGGGACTGGGTCCTGGTGGAGAGGGCAATGAACTCTCACAGAATCCATTCTTAAGGATTTGGGGTCAACACATGGGGAGAAGGACATCACACTTTTTTATATTTGAACTATATAAATGATAGAGCTGTATCCACACAGTACATTAAGCAAAGGTGGGGGAGGGAGCTGGGTACCACTCTGACCCAACAGCAGTGGCTGGGGGTCTGACGGGGTGTTTGGAAAACATCTTTTGCAGTCCTCTAGAAGGAATTTGTGTGGAAAGTGAGAATTAGGTTCTTTCAGGTACCCACTCAGGTGGCCCATTACTCTCAGGGAGGCCCCCCCCCCCCAATGTTGGAGAAACTGTAGGTCTGAGCTTATTTATTTATTTTTATGTTTTGAATTTTGGTAACCGGGTAGGCCTTCTGAGACAAGACAGTCCCTTTTTCAGGGGCGACCCAGGAAGTGCAGTACATTGATAGTGCATTCATTGACACATGAAATTAGACAAGGAGTAGTCCTAGGGTAAAATAGTACATCAGTTACATTCAGTTATGTAAAATAAGCAAGCTAAAGCACAGTCAACAGCCATAGAGTAAATCAGTTACATTGTTATGCAAAAATAAGCAATTTAAAGCACAGTTAACAAAATCTTGCATACATTCGGACATTAAAATTATTTTTCTTGGTGAGCAGGACATAGACAGAGAGCGAGAGAGAGGGAGAGAGAGAGAGAGAGAAGTTTTGCTAGGAGAATCGTGCAAGAAGTGAACAGGGGTTAGGAGTCAGCGGAAGCAGGAGCAAGGTGGAGTGGTTAGGTGAATTAACAGTGACCTTTGAAATTGAGAGAGGGAGGTGCAGACCAATATAGAAGGAGGTAGAGTTCAGTAGGACACAGCAGAAAATGCAAACGATCTCAGAGCCATGGGGAGTCTCAAGTTTGGCTCTGAGAGAAGAGTCAAGAAGGTAGATCTGAGGGCACGTTGAGGGAGACGACGTTGAACAATATCAGCAAGGCGAGGAGGAGTGAAGCGATATACAAGCTTATGTATAAAGCTTAGTGTGACATAGTGTAATTTAAATTCATGGGGTAGCCATCCTAGGACAGACAGGACATCGCAGTGATGGAGCTGAGCATTGGCCCCGAGAGCAAACCTGCCAACTCTATGGTAAGCCTGCGATAGGCGGGATAGTACGGATGTGGAAGCAGAGAGTAGTAATGGAGCACCATACATAAGGAGGGGCAGGAGTGTGGCATCTGCAGTCTTGTGGCATGAGGTCAATGTAAGGAACAGACGGATGCGGAAGAGGACACCGTTTTTTTTGGTTTATAGTTTGTGATGGCTGTAACATGTGCATCCAGGGTAAGCGAGGGATCTGAGGTGACTCCCAAGTATTTGAAGGACCTGACCGATTCGAGTGCATCCCCCGTACATGAGAGGATAGCCAGAGGGGGGAGGGTTGGTGCGGACGAGTTGGAGAATAACATGCTCTTTGTTTTTTTAGTGTTAAGGATGAGCTGCTTCTGAAGGAACCAGTCCTCAAGGGTGTGGAGATCAGAGGCTAGCGTTGAAATGAGCCACCCGATATCAGGAGAACGGTATACGATAGCATCGTCTGCATATAGGTGAACAGAGGCCCCACCAAAATTATTAGGAAGGTCATTAATATGCAAAGAAAAAAGTAATGGACCCTGGGGGACACTATGGGTAATGGGCCTCGGGTCAGATAGGGAGCCTGCCCATTTTACTTTTTGGTACGGCCGTAAAGGTAACTTTGGGTCCAGGACAGGGCAGTGGCATCAAGGCCAAGGACATGCAGTTGTTGTAATAGAAGGCCATGGTTAACCAAGTCAAAAGCCTTGGTCAAGTCTACGAAAATTGCTCCAGTGGCTCGACCATGGTCCATCTCATGGAATATGTCAGGCGTGACTTTAATCAGAGCTGTAAGTGTACTGTGGTTCTTAGTAAACCCATGCTGAGCGGTTGCAAGCAGATGGTGGGGCTCAAGGTAATCCTGTAGGTTGTCATAGATTATCTGCTCTTGTATTTTTGCTAGAGGGCAAAGTATTGAAATAGGTCGGAAATTGTCCACTGTTGAGTTGGGACCTCCCTTGTGGACAGGGACGACCACCGCTACTTTCCATTTTTCAGGGACGGTGCAAGTAAGGAAGGATCGATTAAATAAATCTCGCACAGGCCGGGCTAGGGCATCAGCTCCCAACTTTAGGAATTTAGGCTCTAGAGTGTCATGGCCAGGTGAGCTGTCAGCCTTTAGGTTCATGATGAGACAGCAAACCCCCGCAAGGGTTGCCAGCTTTAGATGAAAGGCAGGGCGGTCCATAGAGTCGACTGATGGTAGGGGGTCAGGTTGGGAGGGAGTGGATGAATTAGCTTGCAAATCAGTCACATATATTCTGGCATTGCCCATAGCTTAAGCAGCTCTGGGACCACATTATAATCTGTTTGAAAAAGCTTTTTACCACCCAAGTTCATATTCGCCCTGAACACTTGGTGCTAGGGTTGGTGCCTGAGGCTATTAAAGGGAAAGACAAACAATATCTATGATTGATTGTGGTGGCGGCTGCATTAAAATCAGTAACTAAACGGTGATGCCAGAGCACACCCCCAGATATCTCAGGATGGTTTGCCATAATGCAAATGGTGCAAAAGATGGAAAAAATTACTTTTAGTTTCGCCCAAAAGATGGACACATATAATAACAAGTGGAGTAGGTGGTAATTAAGAGATCTGGGGGAGGTGATTGATGAATGATTAAGTTACGTTTTTTGGGGGGGCGGGGTTTACCTCTGGCCAGGGTACTTGGGAACAAAGAACTACTCGGTACTTAATAACAAATGACATTAAATCTCAAACTTAATTTGAAATTGAGTATTCTTAAGAGGAGATTATTGAAACTCCTAAAGCAGTACATCCTGCAGGTGCGGAACAGTATGAGGTCTGTAAGATATGATCTTGTCCATAGATGAGACCCATTTTAGTTGTTTTAAATGTTTTACGTTTTTTTTTTTTAATACTTTCTTTTTCGCCCCCTTCTCACCCCAGTGCTTCCTCACCGTCGGGAGTCTCCTACGGCCTTGTGTGTCCCTGCTCGTCTGTCGGCATCGGGTGCAGTCATCCCCCCACGCTGCCTTGGTTTGATCCCCAGGCGGGTACGAGGCGGGGGCCCCGCTTTCCACCACCCGGTGACTGAGTTTGTCGGGGATCCGTCATCACTTGCCGGCAGGGCCTTGGGATTGGGGCCTGAAGCTCCGTCTACAGGGAGCACCGGAGAGTATTTCCTCTTTTCGCCCATCCCATAGGGCGTCTGCCGCTAGGAGAGCCTAGGGCGACGCCGCGTCTGGCGTGCTGTGCTCCGGCTCGGCAGGCGTCCTCTCTCCTAACTTCATGCAGTCCTTGCTGCTCCACCACCTGTGGTCACCCAGGTGGCGGTATCCTAGCGGGACCGCATCCCACCCACCGGAGGAGGAGGCAGCCTCTGGGCTCGATCCTCCTCCTCCCGGCCAGCCCTCCAGTTCTCCGAGTCCGTTCCCGAACCCGGGTCGCTGGCCGCGAGCGGTAACCCTACTGCTGCACCGGCGGGACGGCTATGTTTTACGTTTTTAATGCTTTTCTAATGCATAGTCAAAGTTTTTATGATGTTGTTATACTCTGAGAATTATCAATTTTTCTTTGTACAAATCCAGTGCACCCATTTAATGGTGATGGTCCTTGCACTGAAATGGACATTTGAAAACATAAATTTCAATAAAAGGAGTATAAAAGAGAAAATAACTGACCTCAGGCAGAAGCCTAAGGTACAGCAAGTCCAGCCACGTAGAAGGGGGCTGCGTGACAGACGTTGGTGGTTGGGCGTTGATGTTAGGGCGCACGTCACGTAGGGAAAAACGGAAAATGGCTCTCTGTGCTCCGGGTAGACGGCGTACTGGGCACAGATCCCCAACGCCCCTACCTGTCCTGGACTGGTGTCCCAATGAAACAAAGAAGTTCGGGGTGTACAGGCGGGACAACACTACCTCCCTCGTTCTGCTGATGATACCCTTCCCTGTGCACCCCCAGCATCCCACTAGCCCTCCCAACTACCTTGTTGCACTGCCTGACCACCTTTAGGCCGTCCAATATAATTACCTCCAGGTCTCTTTTATGCTTGGTAGTCGTCAGTACCACTCCACCCATTTTGTACTTTGCCTCTGGGTTTCTGTGCCCCAAGTGCATTATTTTGTACTTGTTCTCATTGAAACCCAGCTGCCATACACTTGACTGCTCCTCAAGTTTTCTCAGGTCTCTGCTTATCCTTTCCACCACCCCCAGAGTGTCCACCCTTGGGTTTCCGTGCCCTAAGTACATTATTTTGCAGTTTTTCACATTGAACCCCAGCTGCCATACCCTCAACCACTCCACGTTTTCTCAGGTCTCTGCTTATCCTTTCCACACACGCCCCCAGTGTCACCCATGTGGTTTTGTGGGTGGTGTTAAAGATTGGGCTTAGCCATACTGTTTGCAAATTGTTTTATAGTATTGTTGAGGGACTTACAAAATTCTTCCCCCTTTTTTTATTTTATGCATAGCTTTGATGATCATTTTTGTGACACTTGTCACCTAGACCCAAACTCAACCAGAAACCCCCTGCTAATTTTCCCTGAGAGGATAATTGTATTAAACAATGATAATCTGCTTCTATTCAAGGAGTGACAACATTAAGTATACATTAGGCAGTATAGTCTAGTGGCTAGAACTCCAAACCGAGCACCTGGAAAACATATAGGCTCAGAGCACCTGGATTTGTGAACCACAACCTCTGCCTGCATACTGTGTGACCCAGGGCCAGTGCTAGTCACATAGCATCCCTGTGCCAATGAGAAGCACCTGGAACTTGGAACAGGCTCTTCAGTAAGCTAGCTCTCTGATACGAATGGTAGGGGCCCCCTCAAATGCACAAGACAAGGCAAGTAGTGGATAAACTACCACACGGGGGCCCCATTTAGGATTCGTGGCACTCACTCTCCCTATCAGGAACACCAACTGGGGGCAGGAATCTGTCTAGCCACTTCTTCCCACTTGTGATACGGGGGGTGGGGGGTGAAGAGACAAAGCAAAGGAAATGGGCCTGTTTACACCTTAAATGTCAGCCTGGCCAGGGGCCCCTGAAGCCATCAGCCTTATTTAACACCTAATCGGGCGGGAGGTGAGAATTACATCACAGTTCAGCCCCTGTCTTGCGTGGATTACTCAGCAGCTGAGTCCTTTACAAAACAAGCATTTGTCTATGCCAAATGTTTCCTTGCATGGTGTATGTGGCAGGGGTGTATTAAAATCAAATCAGTAAATAACAGTCGGGTGAGCATGGGACTCAAATATGGGCAGAAGACAGTGAAGACCTATTCACAAACAGATTTTTATGTCTGATAATAAGACATGCCAGGGCATGTAGTTATGGGTGAAAAGTTACGTGCCTTGAGTGTAGTTTTGGATATGAGATGCTTTCACTGAGTGCCTTTAGATTAATGAGCACAATGACACATTTATGAAATGTTTTATTGCACTTATAACGTGCTGTATTAAAAAAAAAATATATATATATATATATAGTGTTAGGCATTATAATACGAAAACAGAAAGTGTGTAAGTAAGCTACTCGATTCAGCTGTTATCTGTATGCAGTTAGGCCTCTCCACATTTTCCCCTCCCAACCCCCAAACAGACAAGGCATTTTCTGCTACTGCCACCACCCCCACCCATTGCACCCCATCCCACTGCCCTCCTCCCACCCTTCAGGAATGATTTCAAACCCACCCTCTGGTTTATTTACAACTAGCCCACTACCTTCCGAGTAATCTCGTACCGCTTCTCAGTAGAATCAAATTCAGTCTAACAGCCCATCCTGGAGGTCACTGCGGGTAGGGGGCAGGGGGTTTAAAATTGGTGCATTTAATCCTGCTACTAAAACCCTTCAAGTTCTATTATAATTATTGTACATAATTTGTCCAACTATGATGTAATTGCTCCTGAATGCCAATTGAGCAGGCTTTCTGTAAAAAAAAAAAAAACTGTATATGTGTATTGTCCTCTTTGTCCACCATGACGTGGAACCTTTGTAAAAGAGCTCACGCTCAAAGGTCTTTCCAAAAGAATAAATAAATAAATATGGAATATGAGTAGAGCACACAGCATGGGGGACCTTAGAGCGGGGTTGGGGGCACACTGACAAAGGGTGGACAACTGGCTGGGAGGCAGGACACAGAGAGGAGTGATTCAAAGGAAATTATCAGGGGTGAGGAAGGTCAGTATTGGGGGTCCCTTTTTCTTGAAATATGTTCATTAATGATATTGGAGCTGACATCAAGGGGGATAAATATACCTTTCTTGCAGAGTGCACTAAACTATGTAACAGGGTTATTTGCGAGGAAGAGGTCTGTGAAATGAGGGAGGACCCAGAAAGGCTTGAGAGGTTGTCCAGGATCTGGTAACTGGGTTTCAGTACAAGGTCATGCACATGAGAAGCAAAAAATTCAAGGACGGCGCATACATTAAGGGTCTAGACAGTCAAGGTGACCAAGGAGGAAAGGGATGTGATGTGATGATTTCATTAATAAGGAAACCAAGACAAAGTTCTTTAGCACAGTAGTGAGGCTAAAGGGGACAGGAAAGCTGTACTAATTAGCAGCTGTTAGTAATGTTACTACTAACAGAAACGAAACACTTGCCTCCAAATGAGCCTTGTATCTGAATAACCACTGATGTGAAAAATAGTGGTTTCACGTGTTTCCTTTTTATGGACAACATTCTGCACAGTTCCCTTCACGGAACCAGTAATTTGGAGTCTTTGCTGTGTCATGGTTTGAGTACAGAATGCTAAACATGAGCTATTGTCCTATCAGAACCACGTTTAGAGTTCTGTGCTCAAACTGTGACATAGTTAAAATTCTAGATCACTGGTTCCGTGAAGAGAACTGTAACAGAAGGCTGCCCATAAAAACAAAGCAAAATGCAGTTTTTCACATCACTTTTTATGCAGGTACAGTTACATATGCATCATTTAGGCTTATGGATATAATTTCTACAAATGGGAACGTTGTAAACAGCTGCAGATTATAAATAATTTCCTGTCCTCTTTAAGGTGGCTGCTGGAGGGGACACTATCACAGCAGCAGTGTTGCACACGAGTTCTGCCAACTGCATATCATCATTTGGCTGGTATTGTGCCAAAGCCAGAGCTACATGGATGTCACAGGACAGCATGTTAGCAGGTGTAGACCCCGTTTGCATCCGCCAATATATTGCAGATGAGACTGTCCCCTTATGCACAAGTAAATGAAAGCCTTTGCATCCTAAATTTCCATGGCCACCGACTTCACCTGAGAATTGGGCCCAAGATGTGCCACATAATTCAGAGTATCCCAGTGCTAACAGTAAATGAATTAAAAGTAACAATAACGAAGGATTTTCAGGTCCAGTTAGAAAAATATGCTGTGCATTTCACTGATTGTTCCCAGTAATATATTTTTCAGGAAAGCCCCAAAGCCATAACTGGTTAAAAATAATTGTGTTACAGGAATTTATGCATGAAAGCTATGTGATTATTTGCTATGCACATTAAAGATTGATATGTATACTTACTAACCCATTCACTATATGCAAAGGGTATAGAAACCCAAAGCAAACAATCATACATACAGAACCACATACTGTTCTGATGGTTTCAACTCTGTGTCTCAAATGTCACAGGAGAAAAAATGCAAAGCTTTACATATATAGCATAATTCACCGAAAAATAAGTAATACCAAGACTAGTATATAGTCCAAGAAAAGGGAGTTGCATTAAAACAACTATCTTTACAATGCCAGTTATAACGGAAAATATGTAAGAAAATCCTAAACAATTACCAAAGGTCAAAGTACAGAAGGAGGGAGTTTAGCGCAGTGGTTTAAGGCACTGCGCTACAATCCTGGAGACCTGGGTTGAATCCCACAGCCCCCACTTACATACTGTGTGACCCTGAGCAAATCACTTAACTTCCTTGTGCTCCCAGGTCGCACCTATAAACAAGCTTCGGCTTAGTCAAGTGTATCTCTCCTGTTAAAAAAAAAAAGGACAAGAAGCTCTACCACTTAGACTGATAGCAGCAGTCTCCACCCATCTGTCTTTATTCTGCTATAATTACAGAATAAACAAATAGGTTACCTAGCTACTAGTGTCATGTTTGTTTTGTTCGTAGATGACCTAGAGTGACTTGGGAACTTGAAGGGACTTTTTTCAGTTTAAAATCTCAATCCACAGGGCAGGAAATTGGGTAACACCTCAGTGAAAGCCAGCAGTCCACAGAAACAGACTACCAAATCCTGCACAAATACTGAGGCCTTAGTACTATACAGCAAAGTATGCCATTTGTGTTTTCTAAGCTGACAGGTATCACACAAAATGTAAAAATTCCTGGCCCAAGGCAGGTTATGACACTATTACTCTACCTCAACCTCCCTCTGGGGCAAGACAGGGAAAGGAATGTTTCCTCTGTGGAGCTGTTAGAAAGAAATGCCCGGGGGGGGGGGTTCAGCACAGGAACAAAATTGATACAGTCAGGAAGCAGAGTTGGCAGTCCTACTGACTTGTAAAAAAATGTCAGGCCAAACAACCCGGTCAAAAATACTGTCTCCTACACAGCACAGCACAGCAGCTGTTTCGCTAGGCAAATTAAGGAGCACAACAAATAATATAAGCCGGAAATCTTGATCTCACAGGAAAAGGTGCAACAAAAACAGCCAAATCACTGCTGAATGCTGTGTTTCTCCACTTCTCTCTGATTCCACCCATATCACATTCAGCTTCAACAAGTTGGTGAACTGAATTTTTGTTTCATGCTGGCTGTGATAGGCAGTGCTACAAGCTGGCAATTGCAGGGTATTTCCTCCTACGCTGAGAAAGGCTTTGCCCTGCCCAGGACCAGGTCTCCGAATTGGTTGAGTCTGTCGGACAAACACTGCAGCTCAATTCTGAAATAAATTAGTCCCCCCCCCACTTCCCTGCAGTAAGCACTCACTCACATTGTGCTGCATGCTATCACAGACCATGTCCGGTTAATGCTGACAAATTCTGTTAACTTGTCCCCACCCCTGCTGGCCCTATAGTAGCCCCTCCACATTCTAACCCCCACCCCAACATGGTGCTCATTTATTTTTTTTATCCTCACTGGTTTGGCTTGAATATGTGAAAAGGAGCTACACAGTCAGTCAAGGGCCTAACTCACCCCACCCAAATCCTGGCCCTGCATAAACAGAAAGAGAGAAATTATGTCTGGATATTGCAGTTCAGAGACCAACCACTGCTAAATACAAAAAAAAAAAAAAAGTAGGTTGCCTCAAGTCCAGCAAAATACAACAATTCAAGATAACCTCAAAATTTCAATTTAAAATGTTTAGTTATTATTTACACAGTTAGTTTTGACTGACCGTTGTTCTTGTCATCAGTCACCTAGCAGATTTCCCCCACAACTGCACCTCCTGCTAAAACTAGATAGGTTTCAAACTTCTGATGCAGCCATTAACCCCCTTCCCACAATATACAGTACTACAGACAGCCCCTTGAAACTACTGTAGAATAGGAAATATTTACTGTACATAAATTTTCACTGTATTCACTGAAGTGCTCTGAATCATGAAAATAAAATTACGCTAATTAGCACTTTTCCCATTTAGGTGAATGGAAGACTTTTAGTTTAGAGTAAAAATAAACTGACACAAATATGGCCACTTTGTGGCTAGCGCTAAATATAATTGACACATTCTTTTTCTATTCTACAGTATTTCTCCTTGGTTTAGTTTTTGGTTCCCAGTCCCACTTTTGAAGTCCATACAAGATGCTTGCTAGTCTACTGATACACAACTTTAAACACTACCTAGCCAGGCTATTATTTCATTTATTTATTAGAGGGCCAGTATTCTGAAACATTATGACTTACAATATGATAAGCACTCCCATTTTAAGCAAATAACTGATTTAGAATTAGTTCTTGCAGCATTTAGAAATATAGAATCTGTCGGCAGATCAGGATCATACAGCTCACCTAGTCTGCCCATTTCCCTACTTGGTTTGGCAGTCCCTACTCTTGTCTAGATTTCCTTTCCCTTGCTGTGCTGTACAGCAGGGTGCCTTTATGCTTTTCCCATGCACTTTTGAATCCCTGTACTGTTTTCGCTTCCACCACCTCCGCTGGTAGGCTGTTCCATGGATCCACCACCCTCTCTGAAAAAATACTTCCTAGCATTCCCCCAAGCCTCCCTCCCTCTCTCCAGCCTCATGTTATGTCCCCTTGTTTTTAATACTTACCTGCAGTATTACTGCAAACCCAACCTCAGCACTTCCCTGATCTCCACATCAGGGCGCTTACGTTACTTTCCGTCTACATCCTGCCTAAACTAACCACGGCTGTCACCTGTGACCTTATGGACTATATTGCCTTCTTGCCTCAGTGAGATCATATGCCCTCAACAAGCCCATCATGTACTCTGATCTTCCTCGCTCCTCCATCTCTTAAAACCTAAGCTACATTTAGCCTTCGCCCAAAGGTCTTTTACGTTTGCAGCAGTTTGTGATTGGAACTCCATTCCTCCCTATATCCTGTCCTGCTCCTCCCTCTCTCCCTGTGTTCCAATCTAATCCAATCTAATCTGTTTGCCTATCTCTCAGCCTCTGTATCCTGCTCCTGGTTTCATTAATGATGTATCCTTCCTGTCCTATTTTCCTACTCTTATCCCCTTCTGACGCTTTCCCCTACCCCCACCCTCTGTGCTCTATACTCTTTTACTTCCTGCTTATTACCTGCCCATTCCCCTCCCTCTGTACCCATCCTTCTCAGCTCTATAACAGTTAGTTTCTATTGTATAAGCATTGTAAATATGTTTTATTGAAGTGCTTTTGTATCGCACCTTGTCATCTTGCTGTATATATTCCAATGCTGTGTGTTCTAGGATCTGCCTTCTTGTATCTGCTCTGTCTCTGTACAACGTATCTCAGTCCTGGGTCGACCCTGAAAAAGGGACTGTAATTGTCTCAGTGGACTTACCCAGTTACCAAAACTCAAATAAATAAAATATTAGTACCCAGAACCTAAATACTGAAATCATGCTGCTAGGAGATTTTAACATCAGCTGGCTCTCCCCTGCTGCCTCGGTCAAGGATGCCTTATTAGCCATCCACTTCTCCCAAATGGTCGAGACACCAGCCGGAGTCGATTACAAAACTGGAACCAGCACTCTCCTTGACTGGATACTCTCTAACCAACCTGCTCATATCACCAATACTACTGTCCTCCCTGGTTCATTGAGTGACCATTCCCCCGTTAAGTGCACTTGAATCAACAATTTCTGCAACCCCCCTTCCAGAAATATAACTAACCGTGTTCTCCTAAAAGGGCACCTTGCACAGCTAAAAATGGACCTGCAATACCTAGACTGGGTGGACCTTTATTGGAGCCAAGGACGTGGATATAGCCCTTGACCTCTTCATAACAAAATTCACTGCTGTCTGTGATAAGCATGCCCCTGTAAAGACAAGAAAAATAAAAGGACCCTGCAACCTCTAAATTACTCTAGACCAGTTCCGTGCAAGAGACCATCTATGGCAGAAGGCCCAAGCACATGGTACGCCCATTAACATCCAACGGTATAAAAAAGCCAGAAATGAGTGCATGAAAGCTATCCAGCCCGCTAAAAGCAAATACAGTTATAACCAGACATTGACCAGATGATGATTTTTTCCAAAAATGTATGACTGTAAATAATGTCACTTTTTAAATACAGTTGCAAAATACAAATTTGGCAGTATGTCTGTGAAGGATAAAGCGAAAGAAACAAAAAAGGGTCATAAGCATAAAAATAAGCACAATAAAAAAAAGCGTAGATAGGCCATTCACAGAGCAAAGGCAGATGGCACATTTATAAGGTAGAACAAGACATGGACAGACTGGATGGGCCTTGCGATCCTTATCTGCCATCAACTTCTATGTTTCTATAATGTGATATGTGACACTCTGTCATTGAGAGACTTAGCCTGCATCTGAATTAACCTCTGTCATTTAAAATGTAATGTTCTCACTCACATTAAAAGCGCCCATATTTTTACCTATACTTTATCCACCTTGAGCCGCCAGACTGCCTACCTTATCTCGTCAGGCATCCCTCAGGTCTCCGGCTGCTATCTCCGGGAATCCACCAGCTCCTCCTATTGTGGTCCCGTGGTTTTACCCACGCGGTGGCGTGGAGGGGAGTTCACCCCGTAGCTCAACCCCCCAGTACCAGGATACAGTGTACCGTGCATCCACAGAGTCAAACCAGTCTCCCTGCTTGAGACGGCCATCAAGCCGCCACATCCGATGCTCACCTTTTCCACTTTTTCTGCCCCCCCATTCCCAGACATCTGTGGCATGCAGTGACGCCCAAGGACCCGAACGCGCGCCTCCGCACCCCCCCCATCCTGACGTCTGCCACAGTACATCCCTACAGATCCTGCCAGTGCACTAGCAATCTCAAGGGGCTGCCCGAGCACCAGCAGCGATACTCCCCCTCCCCGGAAAAGGAGAGCAGTCCTACAGACGCTTAATCCTTCTCTTCCCCTGTTGGCCCCGGCTCGCTCCCAAACCTGGGTCGCTGACGTAGAGTGAGGTGTGGCGTCCAGCTCCTCAACCCTCCGTACCACCGGGCTGGCCCAAAAGCACCCATATTTTAACAAAATTAAGCATAATGTGAATCACAGAGTGTGGGGAGAGGGGTTAAAATGGTCAGAGGTAGCTATGATCAAGTGCAGCATAGGAGGAATTTAAGTCTGTAATTAAATTTATCACAACAGCGGTGTTTATTGGGAGCAGACCAAGGGTCTCACAGCTTGATGACTAGCCGGGGAGCAGAACGATGGGGTTGGGCAGATTTGAAAATAACAGTTGGTGCACTGTAAATCTTTTTTTTTTTTTCCATTTTCAGTGCTGCTTGCTTTTCCGTTCTGCCCCTTAAGCAGACAGGAGGAGGACAACTTCAGGACAACTCCAGATTGTTTCAAACTTTTTATTAAAATAAGATGAACTGCTGCTTTAAGGACCAGGACCGGGAGCAGCTTGACAGCTAGCCGGGGAGCAGAATGTTGGGTTGGGTGGCCGATGAAAAGTGCAGGAGACCATTTATGGCAAAAGGCCAGAGTGCATGGTACCCCCGCTAACATCAACAGTGTAAAAAAGCCAGAAATGAGTGCACGAAAGCTATCTGGCTCACTGAAGGCACATACCTGTACTATAAAGAAGGCCTCTCCAGCTTGTGGAATAACAGCAAATCATTCTGGGCCAACCTCAATGACGTAACTGGTAAGGACCCCAGAACTGCCCCAGCAATGCTCATAGCTGATAGCATACCGTCCTTGAACCCTCTTCACATAGCTAACTCGCTGAACAATGCATTCACAACCTAAGTAGTGTGCTCCCGGTGGACTATTTCAATTCCCCCACCCCGAATAATCTAAAAGGGAAACAAGCAATATCCTCTAACCACCCATTGTTCTACTTCAAAGGAGACTCTGAGGCTGAAGCCAGAAAATATCTGGAAAAGGCGTGGGGGAAATCAAAACACAGCAGGGACACCCTGGACCTTAAATTTGTTAACCTGACCCTGGAGGAAGTCCTTGGCCCACTGACTAAAATAATCAACCTGTCCCTCTGTCATTCACAGTTCCCCTAACAATGGAAACCGGGTTGGACTGGGGTACAGAGAGCCCACCTGGAAAGAAGATACAAGGGCCCACCTGGAAAATCAATAGATGAGGACCCAGGTTGACACACTCCTATCAAAATTCCTCTGCAATCTGATACACTAGCTCTGTGTTTGCATCTTACATTTGTCAACAGTGTCCCAGATACCCCATTTAATTAGAAAAAAGAAGATAAATGCAAATGTTTTCAAAGTTCAGAAGGTAACCACTTACCCAACTGAGGGGGGCCCACCTGGAAATTTCCATGTATCCAGGTGAGCCAGTCTGACCCTGATATTGGAAATCTGTGACAGTAACCCCTGTGCACAAAAGCGGGGACCATACTGTGCACAATAACTATAGACCGATCTCCATAGGCCCTCCACTCTCCAAAGCTCTTGAGCGGATTGTGGCAGATCAGCTTGTCGAGTATCTGAACCTACACAAACTCCTATGTCCTGAACAACACGGGTTCCAGTCTGGACACAGTACCATCACGGCTTTACTGGAATTTACTAGCTTCATCCATCACATGTTAGTTCAAGGCCATCTGGTAGGAGCAGCATTCATTGACCTGTCAGAAGCATTTGATACGGTGCACCATGCGCTTCTCCTCAGACAGCTAACCGACACTGGGCTTTCACCAGAAACTGTGAATTGGTTCAACAGCTACCTACACAACCGCTGTCAGCAGGTCAGGATAGGGGATGTCATCTCTGATAGCAGACCAGTCCGTTTAGGGGTCCCACAAGGGTCAATCCTGAGGCCTCTACTGTTCAGTTTATTCATAAACAGACTCCCAGTCTCTTGCCCTGGTCGGATGCTCCTTGACACCAATGACGCAGTCATATTCACCAGCAGTCCTCACCCTGAGTTTCTAGAGGTGGATCTCCAAAGAGGGTTTTCATCTGTGGAAAAGTGGTTTAAGGAGCACAGATTAGTTATGAACTATAACAAAAACAAAGACCATGTACTCAAACTCCCTAAGCAAACACAAGGCATTCTGCCTAGCAATCATGAATGACAGCGGTGACACCCTGGAACTCGGTCAGCACTTCAGGTATCTGCGCATCACAGTTGACTCCACCCAGTCCTGTGCCCAACACATAGACAATACAGCAAGGGTGATCAATACAAGAATCCGGATACTCTACCAGCATCAGCACAGTCTAACATATGAAGCACTGAACCTGGCCATCAACAGTTCAGTTGTCTCCCTCATGGACTATGGTCTGGCTTTTTATGGGTTGGCAACTGACATGGCCCTCCACTGCATCTATCTTGCATTAAAAAAGGCTTGCCATCTTCTCACAGGTGCTGCAAGACTCATGCATACCTGTGATCTTTATACCCAGCTCTAACTGAAAAGCAGAACTGGATACCAAACTTGTCTCATCACCAAAAAAATCTCTCTAAATCTACTACCAATGGGTCCAGAACCTACTAACCCTGCACACAAGTACTCGACAGACCAGAAGTTCTACCAGTCAAATCTTCAGTGTACCTAGATGCTGGACTGCCTTGGCCCAATGTGCTTTTTTCTACCATGCTCCCATCTGGACTAACGCTGTACCTCCAGACATTATCGGTGCTGCAACTATTGGTTCTTTCAAATGTAAACTTCGTCAATACCTTACAACTGGCAGCTGTGTCTGCTGCCACTAGTTCCCCTCTCATCAGTATTCACCTGCTAGCACTTAGCCTCACCATCAACAGTCCCAGTTGGTGCAGCCCAACTTCAGCACTTCCCTGATCCCCGCCCTGCCTCCCGTCTTGTGCACTGCCACCACTCCTCCCCAATACAGGGCACCCCTCTCTCTCCTTCTGTTCTCTCCTATGTCGTATCTGTCTGCTATCCAGTATGTGTCCATTTTTGTAGGATGAGTCTAACTTCCAGATGCTGGCATTCCTTATATAATGCCTCAGCTGTTAGTCGTGTGTTACTGTATTGTAACTTTCTGTACCAGCTATGTAAATGCCTCATCTGTTGTACTTTACTGCTTTTTGTCAACTGATGTGAAACCTATAAATGAGCATCTGCTCAATGGTGTAATCCAAGATCTTAAATAAATAAAAATATAAAGTGAAGGGAAAACTGGATGGCGTTACAAGTAGCAAGCAGTGCCAGAACATCCGTGTGTGTTGGGGGGTGCGCATTAATTAAACAAAATCAGAGCCTGGAGGCCGGCCCACCTGCACAGCGGTAGCGCTACTGCTTGCAACACCATCGAGCTGGATTTGGGAACGAGCCTGGGAAGGCAGAGGGCCGGCTGGAGAAGAAGGCTTGAGCGTCCATAGGACAGCTCGCCTTCTCCAGGAGGGAAGGGATGGGTCCAGGCTCAGTGCTTGACTGGCCTTTGGTAGAAGTCAGAGGTACAGCAAGCATGGAGCAGAGAGAGAGAAAGAGGGTTGGTGCATGGTGGACACTGGCATTAAACGCCTTTACGTCAGGGCATATGTCATGTCCCCAGAACAGGGAGAAACAGTGCCGGAGTGCCGAGAGGAAAGAGCACCGAAGTGCAAACCCTGATAGCTCCCACCTGCCTGATCCACCGGGGACCTGAAAAAAACAAGAAGCGTCTCTGGGTGTACAGACACGACCTGCCTGGGGGGTACAGCCATGGCTCCATGGGGGTCTGTCACGATAGTCTGGTAGGGCGGTGAAGTGAGGTGGATACTTGTGCGCCTCCAGATGCAGAGGGGCTCCGGCATGAGGGGGAGAATAAATAGAAATTTAAAATAAAAAAAATTAGAGACTGTCTTGGCTCAGCTCAGATAGCAACTAACCATAAAAAATGTCAGGTGAGGTTAACCTGAAGGAACTGAGATTGTGGCTGATCCTCTGTAAACCTAACTGCTCATCCTTTCCCCTTGATTGTTGCAGACATATGGTTACAGCTATTCACGGAGGCACTATCCCATTGCCAAACTTAGTCACGCTAGCCCTCAACTATGAATAGGAAGACGGTATTGTTCTAGAGTGGTGTGGGAGTTGTTGGCATTTCATACTGACTTGCCAAGTTGTGCATGGGTGTCTGGGAGAGCGAGCTCTTTTGTTTCTGACTCTGGCACCGGCAGCTCCAAAGGCCGTTGCTGGGACTCGGTAACAAGGCAGAGCGTTGAGAACCTTATTTACTTTGGGGGGGGGGGGTCGAACACCACCCATCTTACTGCAGTTCCATCACCTACAAACAAAATCACCTATGTTCAAGATTGCTCCCTTTGAAGCGTTAGCAGGATCATCCCAGTGTCTGAATCACCTAAAGAAATGCCAAACATTATTGGGAGAAATAACTTCTGTAACAGTCTGGTCCATATTCATATTTTCTGTGAGTGAGTAATCATATTAACCAATTGATTTATTTTTGTTTTTTATTTGTTTTGGGCTTTCCGAAGCCAATTCATTGGTAGCCACTTCTGGTATACATTCCTAGCCCACAAGTCGGAAAAGATGGCTGAATGGGGTAGGTGCTGTTAGATAGACAAAACATAAGAGCAACAAGTAAAACTGTAACAATATGGCCGGCCCGGTGGTGCTGGACGCCACACCTCGCGTCGCGCCAGAATGAGCCCGGATGCTGGGGGTCAGCGGGAAAGGAGTAGGATTGAGCATCCAGAGGACAAGTCTCCTCTCCCTGGGGTGGGATCTGGGGCATCTCGGTGCGGTAGTGGCCTCTAGTGGTGACCGGAGGTACCGCCGGCGCTGGGAGCATGTTGGGGGTGCTCGCGATGGACGTCCATGTTCGGCGTATTGACGTCCTTGCACGATCGTGCGTGGGGTAGAAGAAGGAAAAATACCTCGACGAGCTGTATGATGGCCGGCTGTGTGGTGTCACCCGACTCCTTCTCTGGATGCTTCTTGGATCGGGACCCCCCCCCCCAAGATCCTGCGGTGGTGGCTCTGGCGTGTGCCCACCCTGGTAAAGATCGCTGTGTAGATACCGCAAAGGGTAGAGCTTGGGGTTTGGGTGATCAAGAGGCTATGTGGCCAGACTGGATTGGGGAGGAACCATTGGTAACACCTCCCCAACCGTAGAGGAATGAGAAAATATGTAACTAAAAAAAAAAAACTGTAACAATACAGTGCATCTAATGTGCACAAAAATAAAACACACACCAACTGTATGTCACTGCTCTATATCACGACTGTATATGTCACACATAGAGTATGTTGTAAAATGCAATGAACTTAAGTTTCTGTCAGCAGACACTATTAGAATAATTCTTTTTCACACAGGGTAGTTTATACATTTAACATCACAGTAGCACTGCAGTGCACTGTTATTAACCTTCCACTTCTAATAATAAGCAGCTACAGAGAGTTACAATTTAAATAATGTATGTGGAAAGAAGTTCTCAAACCCAGAGGCACATCAGGTAAAACAAGGGTCCCGCAAACCACTGCTGGAAACTGAGAAAACAGCGGGGAAAAAAGCCTCACTAAGTTGTTTGCCGCTTACTGTTACTGCATGCTTTATTTGCAGTTGGATGTACTTCATTCAGTTAGAGGGGTCAGTTGGTTCTACAAGTACGAGGAAGCTTCAATGTAGTGTGCAAGTTTTTTTCAGCGACACAAAAACTGTTATGCTGCTAAAATATTATATTTTGAAATGCACAATACAAAGCGGTAACACTAGGCTCAAGTATGTGGGGACACTTAAAAAACTGGGGCTATAGGTGCAGAAACTGGCGGCGGACGAGCGGTTCCCAGGCTGCATGTTGGTGGAGGTGCAGCTGTGGTTGCTAGGGAGCATGGCAGTCTTGAGTGGAGACACTTAAAAAGCTGGGGATGTGGGTGGAGGAACTGCCCCTGCCGGACAAGCCTCGAAACGCAGCACTCATCGGTTCGTGGAGAGTGCGGCTGTGGTTGTAGGGAGCATGACAATGATGGCAGTCTTCGGAAGCGGAGACACTTAAAAAGCTGGGGCTGTAGGTGCAGGAACTGCCTGCAGATGAGCGGTTAACAGACTGCGTGTTTGTGTAGGGCACAGCTATGGTTGTCAGGAGCATGGTGCCTAGCAGCAGAAGGAAAGAGGTGTGCATGACCGTGTTGCAACAAGTGACGGTGCCAAGCAGGTTGGTGAGGGATGAAGGCTGGTTGCAACTGCACAGGGTACTAGTTAAACTAAAAGTATGCAAAGGAGTAGAACCAGCTGAGTGAACTGGCTTCATGTAAATGTAAGTGTTGAAGCACTCTTGTCTCATTGGAATCGCTTCATTTTTTTCAAGTGCAGCCGCTTCCCCGCTATGAAATTCAGACCACCATCACTCTCTGCTTATAAGTAAATAAGTAAACCTTTATTTTTTAAGCACCTTTCAAAAGCAAGGTGCTATACAACATATTAAAACCAACAATTAAATAGACATATATACATACTTTAAAAATCTTCAGAAAAAGCTTTAAAAAACAGGTTTTGAGCTCAGACGAAAACTCAAGACGGTCAGGCATTCTGTTATCTGACGAGATAGAGAATTCCACAAGGAAGAGGCAACATAAGAAAACGCACGCACCCCAGATGTCTTTAACCGAACCCTGGGAATCTCTAGCAATCCCTCGCTGGCGGATCGGAGTGAGCGGAAGGGGCAGTAGGGAGTAAGAAGATCTTGCAAATACTGGGGTCCCTGTCCATGTAGGGCTTTATAGGTTAGTAACCCACCCGACCTTAAAGGTGATCTGCCACTGAACCAACAGCCAGTGTAGTTCGTGCAGCACAGGCATAATATAACTAGTCCTGGATGTGCCAGTTAAAAGCCTGGCCGCCGCGTTCTGCAGTAGCTGCAAGCGGCAGATATCAGCTCCTGGAAGCCCTAGGTACAGGGCAGTGCAGTGATCGAGGCAGGTGGTTACGAAGGCGTGGATTAATGTAGGAAGGTCATACTGAGGAACCAAATGTTTCACCTGGGCGATATTCCTAAGATGATAAAAGGAAGATTTGACAGTGGCAGACACCTGCAATTTTATGGTCAAACTGTCATCAAAAATAACGCCCAAGTTATGCACTCGGTCTGAGGTCAAGAGCTGGACACCATCAAGCCATAAGCCTGACGGAAGCCCAGCCCTAAGGCCCGCCTTAGGGCAACCAGGGTCCAGAACCAACACCTTGGTCTTATCCAGATTTAACCTCAGCCAGCTAGTGCTCATCCAGTCTCTGATCTCAGCTAAACAGCAGTTAAGCATGGAGATTGCATCATCCTGTCCAGGAGTAAAGGACAAATAAAGTTGGGTATCATCTGCATAGCAGTGAAAACCCAAACTGTATTGCCTAATAATATCTCCTAATGGCAGCATCTAGACTGCGAACAGCATGGATGCCAAAATGGAGCCCTGCGGCACCCCACAGGACAGGGAGATGGTGTCAGAGAAATAAATTCCAGTGACTACCCTCTGCGTCCTGCCTGTAAGGAAAGATCGAAACTAGCATAGAACTGTACCAGACCGTCCACAAAGAAGCCACAGGCACTCCAAAAGCAAACCATGGTCCACAGTATCAAATGCTGCAGAGAGATCAAGAAGGACTAGAATAGTATGAGCCTTTTGATCTCTCGCAATTAGGAGATCATTTAAAACCCGGACCAGGGCGGTCTCAGTGCTGTGTCTTTTCCTAAACCCAGACTGGAGAACATCATAGACATTGTGGTTTGTAAGATGGTTATCCAGCTGCAACGCAACCACCTTCTCAATAATCTTACCCACAAAGGGTAGGTTAGGGACAGGTCCATAGTTAGCAAAGCAGTCTGGGTCTAAGGAGGTTTTTTTTAAGGAGTGGTCGAATGACCGCCTCTTTTAGGGGATCAGGAAAGACCCCCTGATCCAAGGACTTCAAGATGATTTCTGCAAGGATCGGGCAAGGATCAGGCAGATGATATCCACACAACCTAATAATAGTGGTGTAGGGTACGGATCCAAACTACAACTGGTTGGTCGTACAGTATGGACAATCCTCACAATGTCCATGAACTCCAGCCTACTAAAGTCAAGCCAGGTAGCCTGAACGCTCGCCACCTCTCGCCGATCTCCGCGATCCCTTAGAGAGCTGGGCCGATACCCAACCTAATGCTGGCAATCTTGTCTGCGAAGAATCGAGCAAGCTCATTACACTTTATTTGTGAAAAATCTCTTCCAGATTGAAGACAGACTGGATTGCACAGTCTGTCCACAGTCCGGAAGAGTTGAGCTGGTTGATTCCGCACATTGGTCTGTCAGGGTCAAGCCGACTGTAGATTGCTGTGCATTGGACTCGTCCCTGACACATCTCCGAAATGGCATTCTATTGCAAGATGTTTCTTGTGCACGTGCAAGGATACATAAAAAATTGGTACGACTTGGTGTTATGTGTGCAAGTTGGGTCTGTAACCTCAGTTCAGTAGTAGTCAATATTTATGCATTCCAGTGAGCCATCTGGAGTTATTTGAATTTTGTCATAAAACCTGAAGTGTGCAGAGATAGACTCCACACAGCACAACAGTTTATTTTGTTAATTTGGGCTATGCTTGCTGCGAGTTTTAGAATTTTAGATGCTTTCTTAGTCAGCCAGCTTTCTCAAGTTGCCTCACAGACACAAAAACCAGGATCCTAAATCAACCATATTCACTGATTCTCTGAGTTTCATAGTAAAGAGCAAGAATTAAGAAAATGGTGCTGTAAATAAGCAGCAGAGTGGGAGAAACCAGCAAAGTGTACAGGATAGGTGAATGCCCTTCCCCCCACCGAGTTTTAGATGGTCTCTTAATGAGTCAGCCTGGTAGACACAAAAAGCAGGCAACTGCAACCCCAAAGCTGGATCTTAAATGAACAATACTCACTATTTGAGACTCATTAGGTTATAGTAAGGAGTAAGAATGAAGAATTGCGCTTAAGTAAACAAAAGCAGAAAGGTAGTGGTACTGCAGCCAGAGGGGATAATAGTGCCCCCAGTTAGAAAATTAAAGGGAGCGGCACGTACTGGAAGGTAGTCTGTGTTTCTCACATTGATCCATTTAAAGAAGGAACCTCAGACTCAAAAGATTCTCTCGTGCTTGTGCCACAAAATATTTTAATTTTTTCACGGTGCCAATAACATTACTCACAGTTGAGCACTCGCTTACAGAAATAAAGCACATAAAATACTTCTTTTTTTTATACTGTTTATTTATTTCACAGGATATATCATGCAATACAAAATTGCATGGTGCAGTTACAGTATAACAAGAAATCCAAAGCAAAAATCACAGAGAATCAAATCTAAATAATAGGAGCACATACCACATAATAACGTACCTAATAATCGGGGAGCAGAAGAACAAACTATCGAAATATAATAGAATGAAGTAATCAAAATTAATAAGGGGGAGAACCAGAGGAAAACTTCCACTAAAGTCAGTCAACGGCCTAACTACTCGGGTGTCCTGAGATTTCCAACACCTATAGAATACTTCTTGATTTGAAAGTCCAAGTCCACGCAGTTCAAACAAAACACCGGCTGGCATTTCAGATCCAAGCCCCGGACCAAGATTGAGAATCTGGTGTGGGGCTTGAGTCTGAAATGCCAGTCGGTGTTGAACTACATGGACTTGGACTTTCAAATCAAGAAGTGTTCTGTGTGCGTTATTTTTGTATGCGAGTGCTCAGTTGTGAGTAATGTTATTGGCACCACTCCCTTTGATTTTGGCTTAAGTAAGCAGCAGAGGGGGGAAAACCAGCAAAAGTGTACATGATAGGCGAATTTCCTGCTCCCGAGTTCCCAGTGCTGTCAAATAGCCTGAGAGACACACAAAAAATAAATCTCCCACAACAAATCCTGTCTGACTTCAGTGACTTACCAATAGTTAGAAATGCTTAAAAAAACAGCTAGCAACTTAAAACCACTCCACTACTTGCTCTGCTGATCTGCCACAAGTCACAACCACCAACTCTGCTGCTGTGTATCTATCCCAAAGAAGAAGTCTGTTTTGCTGTAGAGTATTCTCCTGAAAAGTGCTGCCACCACATGTCACAGGTTGATTCTCCTACCATGGGATTGGATCGGGGTCGAAATACCACTGCTGCCGCGGGTGCCATTACTGCTCAGTTCATGATCACTGCTACTCTGTTCATCATCATCATCATCATCGTTTTTTATTTGTAAAAAGGTGCCCTTCCAGAGCTCAGGGCACCCGAACAATATCACATAATAAAACAATTTAATAACGTTACAGACACACATTCATACTATTTCAAAGCAGCAAATTACTCAAATACCATTAAAAGACTGAAGTTTAAGTCCTCCCAAACACTGGAACCACAAAGTAAAACAATCTGTCTAGGATCTCCTTGTGAATGAGCTTGCTCAATGGACTTTTCCTACAATAAGCTTGAATTAAAATTATTGCCATGCTTCTGGTTTTGCAAAGCCCGCAGATTCCCATCCCCCATCAGTGGCAATGGAAAGGATCATACGGCTTGCAGCATGTAGCTAATGAGCTTGCCAGTCATTGTTTTCCCAGTCTTCCGAAGTGGAGACACTTAGGAGGCAGTATAGTGCAGTGGTTTAAGGCTCTGAGCTGCAAATCTGGTGACATTCAGCAGACCAGACCTGGGTTTGAATCCCACAGCTTCCACTTGCATACTGTGTGACACTGAGCAAGTCACTTAACTTCCCTGTGCTCCCAGGTCACTCCTGCAAAAAAGCTTTCAGCTTAGTGTGCTACTCTAGTTAAACAACTCAATAAAAAAATAAAATAAAAAAAAGCTGGAACTGTAGGTGCAGGAACTGCATGCGGACGAGCGGTTCCCAGACTGCGTGCGTGTTCATGTAGGGCACAGCTGTGGTTGTCAGGAGCATGGCACTCATCACAAGACTTGGGGTGCCCAGCAGCAAGAGGAAAGAGGTGTGCATGACCATGCTGCGACAAGTGACAGTGCCAAGCAGGTTGGTGAGGGATGGAGGCAGGCTGCCACTGCACAGGGTACTAGTTAAACTGAGCGAACCGACTTTATGTAAATGAAAGCAATGAAGCGCTCGGTCTCATTGGAGCACTTCATTTCTTTCAAGTGCGGCCGCTTCCCCGCTGTGAAATTCCAAACCCCGTCACTCTCTACTTGTGTGGCCATTGGTCTGTCAGGGTCGAGCCCATGCTAGATTGCTTTGCATTGGACTCGTCCCTGACACACCTCAAACATGTTGTTCTACCACAAGATGTTTCTTGTGCACGCACATGAAAACATAAAAAATGTAGCTCAGAAAGAAACGGTATGTAGTAAATATATTTTAGGGATTGTTGGGGGGGCCCCCAGCAAGCAGGGGTCCTAGGCACAGGCCTATGTTGCCTATGTCTTAATCCAGCCCTGAACTAGAACATTCAGTAATAGGAAATCGGTCAACTTGAAAAAAAATCATGCGCTCTGGTTCAGCCTCTGAAGCTTGGTTATCAGGTTGTTCTGAAGAGGTTTGCTGTTCGTCAGAATGCAGAGTCAGTTATGGGTCAGTATAAATTTGGAACTGTTCTGATACTGTAGCCAAGCTGGCTTTAGGAGCTGCGCCATAGTCCCCATATCCATTCCCTGAAGTTACCGTTTCCAAGACTGCATTTGTGGGGAAACATCAGGGAAGATAATGCCCCCCCGCCGACTGTGTGCATCTTGCAATAGGGGATTCCTTGCCCCGGAGGAAGAGAGAGTAGCAATCGCAGTTAAGGGCTTCTGTGTTAAATCTCTAGGACTATACCAGATGGGGATTGCAAAGGCCTTCACAATTGTAATCCTTAGGCAGAAGAACCAGATCAGTAAAACTTAGATGATCAAAGGCTCAGTGCGACCAGAGAAGTGGGGTGGGAAGCCAGCAGTTTGAACATTAGCTTGTTGTCATGCATTTTCAAGCAACTCCACCTTTGCTTGCAAAAAGGTTTACATCTTTTACCAATGTGGCATTCAGGTCAGTTTGTCATTCCACTCCTTGGGTGAGTTTGGAGATTGCTGCCGTATTCTCATTAATGTGACCTTCCAATCTCCCAGCTTCAACTCCACTGTAGCCAATCTCAGATTAGTTTAATCACCGGTAACTTGTAATATTTGCAGGAGTGTTACAATCTGGGCTGCCTCAGGGTCTCCACTTAATCTGCCATGCTGTGTGATCCCAGATTGCTTCTCAGATGAGCCCAAAGCAAAGTACACTTTCACACCGTGCTGCTGGGTCTGTTGATTCTTTTTTGGTCCCATTTCAGCACCTGGTAAATCTCGTCTCCTGTTCAAACCCACAAGTCCAAAAAACAAGGTTAAGTATTGTAAATTAAATTTTAATTTTGATCTCAGTCATGGAGCTCTGTAGAGAAGTGTCCTCCAAACTACATAATCTTCCATAGGGGTAAGGTAGTCCTCAGGACTAGTAGGACATTCCTCCCTAAGGTGGTGTCAGAATGCCACCTGAACCAGTCACTTGCCCTCCCTGTGCTTTTCATGGTACAGGAAAATAAAAACTTCACTGACCAGATGTACAGTAAAGAGGGCACTAAGTTACTACCTGGACTGCACAAAAGATCTAAGGTTCAAAAGCACTGGGGGTTTATATCACCCGTAGCGAAGTGGGAAAGGGTAAACAAGCAACTTGGAGAATTATCTCACGTTGGATAGTCTCCTGCATACAAGTTTGTTATGGAAAAGCTAGCAGAATACCCCCCCCCGAGGCCTAGAGGCACACTCCACAGGGGGCACCTCTGCCTCTGTGCCAGCAGCAAGGGGCATCCCCCTTCAAGAAATCTGTAAAGCAGCTACCTAGAAGACGGCATGCACCTTCACAGAACACTCTGGACGTACAGTCCAAAACGGATGCCAGTTTTGGTACTTCCGTTTTGCAGAACCTTTTTCCTAAATAAGTTCTGGATGCAGCCTCCAAAGGTACTGCTTTGGAGTCTGCTATTGTAAAGCTATACTGATGGACTCCTGGGATTAGAAGAAAAAATGGAGTGGGTGCAGTTTCTGAGGGAGATAAAATGGCAGCTGGGATTTCATCCAAAAGTTGACTGTTGCCAGGCAACAGTCGACAAGAGTATCAGTCTCATACACTGATGGAAATGGAGATGAACCGGGAGACTGTGCCCCCACAGCGGTCCGTAGCCTTACGGGGAGGAAATCCCCCCTGAGAGCCCCTCCAAGTGTAGAAACTGGCATCTGGAAGCTGATGGGAATGGAGACGATCAGGAGGGGGGCTGTGGCTCCCACACACACACATAGTGTCCCCGCTTCTCCTACCAGTACTGTAGTGCTACTACTTCGGCTTTTGCTAATAGTTGTCCTTACAAGATCAAAGAAGTCATCAGACTAGAATTCGTTACGATGCTTAAAATCTCATCTGATGACATAATAATCTTGTCCGCCTTATTGGACCTCCCTCAGAAACTGCGCCCGAGCCAACAAAAATTAGTGCAGTAATGTTGATCTAACTCGGTGGAGCTCTTGCAGCAGGTAATACCATTAGGACTAATGCAGGTAGGCGTTAGGACCTGAAAACACGCTAGCAGTCTGGTGGGGACCACCCCAACGTCTGCCTACGTCCAGCGTAGTATAAAGGGGCAGTCTCGGGCGCCATCTCAGTTCTTTTCCGCTGTCGACCCGTGATAGTTCAGCTCACAGGCGCCTTTTTCAGCAGTTGGCAGCTAAAGAAAAGTGTTTTTCTCAGTCATTCATGTAGTTCACCTTGTGTATGTCGTCGCCTCCTCCACCGCAGCACCAAGCTAAGTGTGCGTGCGGCAAGCAGATTCTGGCCAAAGACAGCCACGCGGCCTGTCTCATCTGCTTAGGCCCAGACCACTGGCCCGATGCCTGCACCCACTTCCAGCAATTCAGTCAAAAAACTTGTGCCAGGAGAGCCAATGCACTCAAAACCTTCCTTCTGGAGAAGCAACTAGTGGCGATGCAGCATGGCTCGGGGCAGCTCCTTTTCTCCCGCCAGGGATTCCTCACCAAAAGAAAAGTCCTCGGGTGGGAAACATCACCACAAGGATAAAGATCAGGCCGGGTCCTAGTCCCGCCCTGAGTTGCTGGATAAGCAGGCCGCTTCCTCCTCAACCTCCGGCCGGAGGTCTAGTTCAGTGCCAGAAACCAAACACTCCCGCTTGAGTAAGTACACTCCCGCCTCTTCTCAGGGCAAGCACTGGGAGTCAGCCTCTTCGGGACGCCAGTCTTCTCTGGCTCATCGACTTCATAAATCTTTCACAGGGTCGACCCAAGAGGGCCAGTTCAAGTCTTCTAAGGACAGACCTAGTTTATCCGAAAAGAGGAAGCCTTCGGACAAACACCCAGGTAAGCAAAAGGTTGTCCGGGCTCAGACACCTCCCCCATTCTCCAGCTAAGGTTCGCCCCCCAGTCGGACAGCGAAAGCCTAGCCGGTGGCCTTCTCCATCATCCCGCTCCCCGATGCCTGATACGGGGCGGTCGCCGACGGATGACCAGACGCCCACACCCCCTCCCGTGGGGTCGATCGCCAGTCAGACCTACTCCGGACACCAGCTCCCTGGGTGGTAACCAGACATCAGCCCACTGACGACAGGGTCCCAGACCCGACACCAGTTCCTCTAGATAACCAGATGTCCGCTCCGGTGGGCCCGACACCAGGCCCAGAGAACCCAGCGCCCGGCCCAGTGGTCGTCCCAGTGGTGCACATAGGCTCCTTATTCAACACGTGGTGGAATACAGTGAAGGGGGATCTCCTTTACAGACCCTCAGATACCACCCCAACTCCACCACCCATGGGGCCTCCCCCCACCCTGACTCCTGATGGGGGTGAGAGCCCACGCCCAGTTCCTAAGGGCAAAAAGAGGAGACATCAGCAGTCTCCCCTTCCTTCCTTCTCCTCCTCACACATCGTCCTCAGAAGAGGGAGATGCAGAATCTGAGCCCGATTTAGATGGGGAATTCTTTCCCCCCTGCCCAGGAACTAAGAATTCCCTAAGGTCCCCTCCAGATGATCCCTCATTTTTAGATATAATGAGGTACATCCAGGCCATTTATGAGTGGGACACAGGACCTGGACCCAGAGCGCAAGCGCCTGGCCAAGTTCCTGGGTGAAAAGGAACCTAAGCCTTTGGTAATCCCCCCTTTTGTCGAGCCCTTCCAAGATGTCGCTCGCCTGACTTGACATACCCCTTCCTTAGTACCTGCAGTTCCTAGGAAAGCCGACACACTTTACAAACCTCCCAGATCTGAACCTTTTCTGGCAGAACAGCCAAAGGCAAGTTCCTTGGTTGTGACCACAGCCCACAGCAGGGGTTCCCAACCTAAACATTTGAGCTGTCAACCCTCGGACCCGGTCTCCAAAAAAAATTGGACAGCTGGGGCCGGAAGGTTTACTCTTCTGCCACAGGTGCCAAGAGGTCACTTAACTTCATGACACACATGATTACATACCAACAATCCTTATGGCAGAAGACCATGGACCTTGTAAAGTCCATGCCGGACTCGGACTCAAAAGAGGAGGTGCTTGCCTGCACCCATTCAGGTCTGGACGTTATCAAACATGGCCTCCAGAGCTGCTGCCTCGGGGGGGTTGTCTGAGATGGCAATCATGGCTCAGGTTGACAGGGTTCCAACCGGATCTGCAAGATTCCATTTTGGATTCCCCGTTTCAAGGCCCAGTTCTGTTTGGCCCTGAGGTTGAAACCATGGTCAAACAGCTACAGGAGTCTGGTAAAGTGGTGGCCAATGTATACTGCATGTACAAATCCCAGCCTCAAGAACCCCATCTCTGTCCCTTTCAAAAAGGATAGGGACAAGGGAGCAGGCCTGCACAAGGCAAAGGGTTCAAGAGGCGGGGTCACCCTGTCCCCACTAAGGTTCCCAGGGCCCTAAGCAGCCCAAACCCAAGGACCCCCACCCCCACCCCCCCGCCTTTCCTGTCCCAATCCTCTCTTCAGGGACCTGCAGAACGAGAAGGTAGGAGGGAGGTTTGCCCTCTACCCACTCGAATGGTCCAGTATCACCTTAGACCAATGGGTACTGGATACCATTCGAAATGGGTATGCCATAGAATTCCTTTCTGTTCCACCGGACAGTCCCCCCCCCCCCAGTCAGTTATCCACTGGCACACATTCTCCTTCTGGCTGAGGAGATCCAGCAGCTCTTGGAGAAAAAGGCCATCCAGCCAGTTCCCCAAGCCCAGAAAGGCAAAGGTTACTACTCCCATTTCTTCCTGGTCCCAAAGAAAACCGGAGACCTTTGCCCCATTCTGGACTTGAGCCAACTCAATCTCTTGGTCAAGTACCAGAGATTTCAGATGGTTACTCTGGCAGGTCTGTTCCCCTTGCTTCGGCAAGGGGACTGGTTGTGCTCCCTTGATATGCAGTACGCATACATGCATATCAGGGTCCTGAAATCTCACAGGTTTCTTCGCTTCAGCTTTCAGGACCAGCACTACCAGTTCAGGGTACTCCCCTTCAGCCTTTCGTCAGCCCCCAGAGTGTTTACCAAGTGTCTCGCAGTGGTAGCAGTGGCACACAGACAGACAGGCCTCTTTGTTTACCCCTACCTAGACGATTGGCTTCTGTCCGCATCATCAGAACAGCAGCTTCAAATAGCTCTCAAAGAGACACAGGGTCTGTTTTGTTCCCTGGCAATCACCGTGACTTGGCCAAAGTCACACCCATGGCCATCACAAAGGCTGCAGTTCATGGGGCAATTTTGGACACCGAACAGGGGAGAGCTTTTCTGCCCTTGGACCAAGCAGAACGTCTGTGGGCTCTGGCAAGCAGGGTCCAAAGCGCACCCTCTATCTCCGCCCGGGTCGTCCTTCAGCTATTGAGCCACATGGCGGCCACCACAGCCACAGTACCCCTCGCCAGTCTGCACGAGGGTCCTTCAGTGACATCTCAAGCTCCAGTAGGACCAAGCGGTGGATGATCTAGATCTCCAGATCCGGATCTCTCGGGCGGTCCATCGTTCTTTCGACTGTTGTCTCTGCCATGAGAATCTAGAGGGAGGAGTCTCCTTCCAGAAGCCAACCCCGCCTCAAGTTCTAGCCACAGACGCCTCTCTGACCAGTTCGGGGGCTCATTTAGGGGATCACAGGATCTGGGGATCTTGGTCTCCCACAGACTGCTCCCTGCATATAAATGTTTTGGAAATGAGAGCAGTTCTGAATGCTCTTCATGCTTTCAGAGACCGATTTTCACCGGGTCCTCTTCTGGTGCAGACAGACAACACACCGATGGTCTTCTACAACTTAGCCGGTTACCAAAGACTAAAAAAAAGAAAATTAAACATCAACAAGCAAGGGGGAACTCTGTCTTATCCCTTTTGCAGAGAGGCCATGAAAGTGTGGGGTTGGGCAGTAGAACACAGTCTAGACCTCATCGTGGTGCACTTGCCAGGGGTCCAGAATGTTCTCGCCGACAGTCTCAGTTGCTCCACCTCTCCGAATCACGAATGGGAGTTACTTCAAGAGGTCGCAGACAACCTCTTCGGTCACTGGGGCCATCCAGAGTTGGACCTCTTTTCATCCCCGTGCAATGCCAAAGTACAGAATTTTTGCTCGCTCGCTTGGCCCCTCTCCTAGACAGGAAAGTTCCTGTGTGCCTTCCCTCTCATTCAGAGAGTACTGCTCAAATTGCAGTCAGAGGGGGCCAGGATTATCCTGATTTGCCCCTCTGTGGCCTCGACAGATCTGGTATCCGTTGCTCTAGCAGCTGGCTTTGGAACCTCCAATACAGTTGCATCTCTCCATCCACTTGCTCTCACAGGAGCAGGGGACACTCATCCATCCTGCTCTTCATTCTCTTCACCTGCATGAGTGGCTCCTGCAGTTCTAGTGGAAGAGAGACTAGGAGTGTCAAGCAGGGTGGCAGAGGTCTTGATTGCAGCAAGGAAACCCTCCACTAGAGCTACTTATGCTCTGAAATGGAAGTGTTTACTGTCTCTGGGCTGCGGCCCGTGCCATAGATCCCTTGGATTGTCCTGTCACACACATGCTGGACAATCTCCTCCACCTCTTGGACTTGGGACTGAGCTATTCGTCCATCAGTGTTCACATGTGTGCGGTCTCCGCATATCATGAGCCGATTGGGGAGAGAACTCTAGCACAGTTGAATGTCTGCAAGACCTTTCTCAGAAGGGTCTTACACATCAGGCCTCCAAGGAGGGATGTCGTTCCTCCATGGGACTTGCTTTTTGTCCTGGAGAAACTCACCCTTCCACCCTTAGAGCCAGCCACTTCTTGCAAGCTACCCTTCTTCTCTTGGATAGATCTCCTTTTGATTGCCATTACTTCAGCTCGAAGGGTTTCTGGGCTCCAGGCATTGATGTATAAGGAACCTTTTATCGTTTTTCACAGGGACAGGGTGACCCTGTGTATGAACCCAAGTTCTTACTGAAAGTGGTGTCCATCCTGATACTGAATCAGGACATCAGCTTTCCAGGTTATTATCCTGAGTTTACCAACCAAGGTGAAGCACTGTTGCACACCTTGGACATCCATAGAATCCTAAGGTATTACCTTCACAGAATACATTCCTCCAGAAAGACGGACCAGTTGTTCAGCTCCTTTGCAAAAAGGATGACTGGGGCTCCTGTCTCTAAGCAGTCTCTAGCCTGTTAGCTAGTGCACTGTATTTCCTTTTGCTACCAGCACCATGGTAAACCCCTTCCAGGTCCCGTTAAGGGCCACTCCAGCAGGGCTGTGGCCGCTGCTTTTGCTTCCCTAAGGAATGTCTCTTCAGCAGACATTTGTGCTGCTGCGACATGGAGCACAGTCCATACCTTCATCAGGTATTACAGCCTAGACATTGCTTCCAGGAGGAGAGCAGGTTTTGGACTAGCCGTCCTGCAGGGCCTACTCTCATAAGATACTCGGCATCTGCCTACATTTCAGTTTTTCTTTACCACCTCCCGCTCAGACCTGGGCCTATCTTTGGGTACTACTTGGGACTCCGTCCTAATGGTATTACCTGCTGCAAGAGCTCCAGCCTCAAAGTTAGACAGGACAGTTACGTAAGAACTTACCGTAACAGTAGATCTTCGAGAGGAGCTCTTGCAGCAGGTGACTTTCCCACCCTCCATCCCCCAGCTATGAGTTTGGCACCTGTACTAGGTTGGGGAGTTCCTGCTCGGTTCTCCAATTCTGTGTTAGCCGGGTCTAAGGTGGGAGAACTGAGATGGCGCTGGGGGACCGCCCCCTTTATACCACACCAGACGTCGGGTGGAGCCAACATCGGGGGTGGTCCCCCTGCTTCAGACTGCTAGCTGCAAGTTTTCCATGGGGTCCTAATGCCTGACAGCATTAGTCCTAATAGTACTACCTGCTGCAAGAGCTCCTCTCTAAGATCTACTGTTACGGTAAGTTCTTACATAACTGTACTTTTCTTCTTAAGGGGTCCGTCAGTAAGCTTTACAGTCCCTTACCCTGCCTTCCCTTCCAGAACCTGAAATAAGGTTTATACAAGAATTTTTTTTTTGTTTGTTTTTAATTTGCTTGACCATTGCTTGTTGCGATTTCAGTACAATTATTGATAGATGGTTAGTTACAAAACGTTTTATACAAATGTTTTTACTGTCCGCTTAAGTTGGCTGTTTTCTAAAATTTAATTAAAACATTTTTTTTTATAAATTGTTGATAGCCATTTAGCTAGTTTTAGTGGCCACAGCTTCCCCAGCTTTAGAAACAGATCTGTCAGTGGGAGTGTGACCACAGTGCAGTTTGAACTTGGTTCTAATTCTAAGATTCCAAAACTAGCATAAACTCTATCTCACGGCAACTCGATCCAATGGACTGATTGCTATTGTAAAGCTTACTGATGGATCCCTCAAAAGGAAACATTACTACGGTGAGTCATTTTTCTTCTCACCAAATGGCTGTTGGTCAGCCTATGTGGAGTTTCTCCAGTTCCTAATGGGCAAGTATCCTCATCATGAAAAATCCCTGTTGTAGCTGGCACCCAGCAGCTGTACAAGAGACCAACAACTAAAAAGGCGTGGCCAGTACAGCAGCTATCTGATTGGTGTGGCCTGTAACAGCAGCTGGCTGATTCGTGTGGCCTGTAACAGCAGCTGGCTGATGGGCGTGGCCTGTGACAGCAGCTGGCTGATGGGCGTGGTCTGTAACAGCAGCTGGCTGATGGGCGTGGTCTGTAACAGCAGCTGGCTGATGAGCAAGTTTTGGCATCATGTTTCGAGGAGGCTGTTCACTGGCATCTCTTGTGTCGGAGACAATGGTGGTTGGCAGCCCAGATGCTAGGTTCAGAGGTGGGGGGGAAATAAGGGAATCCCCCCTGTACCTGAAGAATTGGTGATGCCAGATGATGATGATTTGGTGGGGAGACCACAAAAACGTAAAGCCCTAATCTCAGTAGCCATCTTCAAGATGAAGCATGCTGTACTGTCACATAAAAGGCCATGGTTCACGTCTGACCTTTGGGCTTCCACCTCCTGCTGGCAGAGACTGAGCAGCACTGTAGAGGTGATGCAGTCCGGTTTGGTGGGGGTTGCTGTCCTGCTCATTGCACATCCGTTCTTGCAGTTCTGTCTTGGCCTGCATAAGCAGATATATGTAACCCTGCAAATAAAGGTGTTCAAAAGAATAAACGGATATAGTGCTGATCTGTTACAGACCACTTGCACATGTCTAGGAACACTGAATTTAGTGTCACAATAGCACATAGAATCCAGGGAACCCAGAAGCAGGTCAGCAAAGCAGTGTGAGGAAATAATACATCTTGCCAGATCTTTAGTGGATCATCTTTTTCATGCAATTCACCCCACAGAGGTAACATCCCATAACAGTAATAGCTGCCCCCCATTGAATTTGCCGCTGGAAAAAACACATGATGAGTGCATAATAAGCTCTGGTTGGGCTGGGGAGGAGGGAGGGAGGGTAATAAATCAGCCTCACTTGCTTGAAGCTGCTAAGCAGTGAACTTAATAACAAAGCCAGACTTCACAAAAATTATAAAACGAGTGCCTCTGTAACTCCACTCGTACCATCCGTGATAGTGGATAGTAACCTTTTGTTGTAAAGTTTGTTGCTTAGCAGCTTCAAGCAAGTGAAAAGACAAGGGAATGCACATTCCAGTTATTTGGCTTTGTCGAGTATGTCCTTCTCACATGAGCCTGCAGCAACTATATATGTGCATTTGATTTAATCCTAATTGACGAACTTATTGTGTGCTTTTTCCAGCATGAAATTCATGTTATGGGATGTTACCTTTGTGGGGTGAATTGCATTAAAAAGATGATCCCCTGAAACTCTAACATGCATTATTTGCTGACCTGCTTCCAGATTCCCTAGAACTATGTAGATCACCCTACTAGCCAGAAGAGGGGGTATGATGGGACACAGACTCTGAGGCTAGACATGGATTATCTCTTCCAGACAGACGTGGAGTGCTGCTGGGATACAGAACATAGGCATCCGTCATCCGTAGAAGTTAGGATGCAGATGGAATGCGGAGGGTAAGCATTTAGTATCTCTCTTTGCCAGACTTTGAGGTGCTAATGTAATGGAGAGAGTAGCATTCATTGACCCTCCCAGCCAGATATTAGGGTGCTGATGTGATGGAGGCAGTAGACATTCATTACCCCCCCAGCCAGATGTTGAGGTGCTAATTGGATGTAGAAGGTAGCATTCATCATCCCTCCTAGCCAGATGTTGAGGTGCTGATGGGATGGAGACAGTAGGCATTTATCATCCCTCACAACCAAAACTGGGGTGTTGAGATGCTGAGGGTTCTTAATTCTTCAACCCTCCCAGCCAGAAGCTGAGTGCTGATAGGATGGAGAGGGTAGCATTCCTCATCTGTCACAGCAAGAATTGAAGGCTGATGGGATGCAGGGGTGGCATTCATCGTCCTTCTCAGCCAGAAGTTTGGGTGCTGATGGGCTGAAGAAGTTGTCTTTCCTCATCCCTCCCAGCTAGAAGGTGGGGTGATTATGGGATAGAGAAAATAAGCATTCATTATCCTTCCTAGCTAAATGCTGGGGTGGTGATGGGATGTAGAGAGTAGCATTCATTCTAGGGACATGGATATGTTGTTCATCCACACTTCGGGCATGTCCCTTTCACCTTTAATTCTCGCTGGAAGGTCTTCAAGCTGGCTTCTCCCACCCACCTGGGTGGTATAACCTTCTGCTCCACCCCATGACGCCAGATCTTCCTTTCCGCTGGAAGAATCAGGTTGCCTCCTCTCTGCTACTGTGTTTTGCAGGCCCTGGCTTCGATATCGTCGGATCCCTTGAAGATTAAGCTCATTCGAGCCAGCGATTGCAACTTTTGCTATTCGATTATGGAAGATAAATCTTCCCCTGGTTTTCGCTGGAGCCCATGTTGCCAGAAAATGTCACGCAGTGACCCACATAGCACGTGCATCTACTGCTTGGGTGTCGGCCATGACACCCAGGCATGCGAGATATGTCTCGCTTTTCACCTGAACGTCCTCGATGATCGTCTTGCACAGCTCAAGTTGGGCAGACCCAAGAAACGGAATCCACCGGTGAAATCCAGGGAGGCCCGGAGGGTGGTCTTCGTGGCTGCGGGGTCCGCCAAGCAGTTAGAACAGATGCAGGCCTTCAAGGAAGAGGTGGTGTGGGCCGCAGAGCTGCCCTCTCCTCTCAGCTGATTTTCATTCCACTCAACCTGGGCTCCACGTTCTCGTGCTTCTTCCGGGAGATGTGCCTCTCTTTCCCTAACAAGGGCGAGGACTTCGGCTCGCATACCTGCCGGTCCTGTAAAAGGACAATGAACTGAGAGATCATTGCGCCCAGCAAAGACATTCTTGATCGAGAGCGCACCGGTCACTGGAGTCTCCAGTCTCGACTTTGGTCGACTCGCTTCTTGGACACTGGCTTCTGCTTTGCTGACTGGTCAGCTGGCTAAGGTCTCGATCGACAATGTGGTGGAGATCACTCTCGACCCTGTCAATCTTTTGTCGCCCGACGAGGCTGACAACTCACTTACCAGGACTCCGGTCCTGCCTCTTCCTGATGAGGAAACCCAGTCTGCTGGTATTCCCATCAAGGAACCAGTCCCTGATCTGGGTAAATCACCAGTGTCCCCGGAATGACCCACTCAGCCAGTCCAATCGAGATCAAGATCTCGGACCCCCTCGACCAACATGCCAAGGAAGGCGCACAGGCGCTCTAAAAAGAGGTAACGCCACCGCTCATCTTTGTCATCCTCTGATGAGGAGAGGCTTCAATGGAAACTCCGTTGATGCTACGAAGATCTGATGTGGCAACAACTCATTCTGTCCAGGCAGAAGCCCTCTTCGGTTTCCACCTTGACCATTATGTGGCTTTCGCCTCCCAGGCCAAAGCCGACTACATTAGAACCTGTAAAATCGGTTCCTCCACCCCCGGAGTCAGTAAAACCTGCCCCGATTTGGCCAAAACCAGTCTCTCCACTGATAGTGGTTGGCTCCAGGTCCCCCTCGTAGAGTCTTGGTCACCCTCATGCCTGACCGTCCCAGGCGTGTGCAGGGGGACCTTGGTGGCTGACCGATTTATTCGGATTCCGACTACACAGACCTTCACTCTCATCTGCTGGATGATGAGTCAGTGTGTAGTCTGTCAATGGAGGAGGGCCCTTCGGCATTTATGGGATTTCTACACCTTGTCTCCATATCCATGGGGATGCCCCTGGATCCTGTCCAGAAATAGGTGGAGTACCCACTTACAGATGTTCTTAAAAGATGGGATACCCCTACGGAAGACTTCCCAGTGGCCGAGGCCATTGTTGGCCCGGTTTTGGGGCTCTGGCAGCATCCTGCCTCCTGCCCAGCACCGTCTGCCCGGATGGCCTGCAAGTATGCGGTGCCCTTTGGGTCCCTCTCGGGGTTCATGGAACATCCCTTGGCTGAGGTGTTAGTGACCGCTTCTGGGTTTAGATGCACAGGCAGCTCTGCTGACACTGATAGACCTCCAGACAAGGAGTCCAAAAAACTGGACCACTCCGCCAGGAAGGTTTATGTAGCCTCCTGTTTGGGCCTCCATCAGGCAAGCTCGGCCGTCATCATGGCGCATTTCTCTCATGCCCTCCTGGACTCCTTGGATGAGTTCTCCTGCACCTCCCCATGGACCTTCAGACTACGGTCAAGCAGGTCTGGGACCAGGGCCAAGCCATTGCCAAGCAGCAACTTCAGATGGCCTTGGACCTCGGGGACTCCTGTGCTCGTTTGGTGGCAGCTGCAGTTGCCATGCGCTGCAGGGCTTGGCTGAGGCTTTCCACCTCCATGGCGGATACCCAGCACAAACTCACTGATGTTCCTTTCCTGGGCACCGATCTCTTCGACCCAGGTGTGGATGGTCCTTCAGCGAATTGAGCAGTCCAGTGCCACCTTGGACTCAGCTACTTCTGCCCAGTGACACCCCTGGCGCCAAGAAACAGCAGAAGAAGAAGAAGCGGTATCGGTACCCTGCTCCTGCAGTCCAGCAGCCCCTCTTTCTGGGTGGACAGCAACAGCAGACACAGACTTGGCACCCTGAGCCCAAGTCCAGGCCTCCAGCGGCCCACAGACAAGAAGGTCGGGGTTCAGGCGGCTTCCAGTCTGGACCCTCTTCCTCCAAGCCTGCCCAGTGACAGGATAGGGCTTGCCACCCCTATTCCCGTGTCACCAGCTCTGGGTCCTCCCGTAGGGGGTCAGCTCTGTCACTTCCTTTCTGCCTGGTCCACTGTTACCATAGACAGGTGGGTCTTAGAAGTGGTCTGCCAGGGTCTGCCTCTAGAATTCGAGCAGTACCCTCCCTGCCGAGCCGGCCCCCCACGGGAGGAGAGAGTATCAGCCCACACTCTGTCGGCTCTGAGAGATGACATAGCCAGACTCCTCCTCAAGAAGGCAGTGGTTCGAGTGGCAGATCCTCCAGTCAACCCAGGGTTCATTTCCAGGTACTTCCTGGTCCTGAAGTGGACGGGGGGCTGGCGCCCCATTCTAGATTTGCACGACCTGAATAAATATCTCAGGCCATGCACCTTCAGGATGGTAACTCTGTCCCAGATCATACCATCCCTGGAGTGAAACATGTGGTTCTGCTCACTGGATCTCCAGGACCCATTCTTTCATGTCCCAATCCGTCCGTCCCACCAACAATTCCTCCGCTTCATAGCAGAGGGAACCCTATACGAGTTCCAAGCCATACCATTCGGCCTGTCATCTGCCCCACAGGTCTTCACCAAATGCATTGCAGTGGTGGCAGCCCATCTTAGGCATCATGGGGTCAAAGTGTACCCTTACCTCGATGATTCTCTTGGCAGGTTCCACCCAGCAAAAGGTGGAGAGGTCCAGGGACCTGGCCCTCCAGACCTGCTTTCAACTTGGCATCCTGGTCAACTAGGCCAAGTCGAAGCTCGTGCCATCTCAGGTGATATGCTTCATCGGGGCAGAGCTCGACTCTTGCCAAGCCAGAGCATGGCTCCTGGTGGACAGGGCAGAGGTTCTCTCCTCCTTTGCCCAGTCATTTCAGGTTGGGCACTTGTGCCCTGCCTGGGACTTTCTGCTCCTTCTGGGTTACATGGCAGCCTGGACCACCGTGGTCTGTTGGGCCCGGTGGCATATGCACCCCCTTCAGTGGGAGCTGGCCACCCAGTGGACTCAGTGCCTAGATCATTTCAACCAGCTGATCACTGTGACCCAGAAGATGTGGGACGCTCTCCAGTGGTGGACTGTCCTAGACCATCTGCAGGAAGGGATTCCGTTTGTCCGCCCGAGCCGATGGTCATCCTCACGACCGATGCCTCTTTAACGGGTTGGGGAGCCCACATGGGGAACAACAAGACCCATGGGCTCTGGACCTCCGAGGAATCCTGTTACCATATCAACCTGTTGGAGCTCAGAACGGTTAGACTGGCGTTGTCAGCATTCACTCAGCAGTTTAGTGGTCAAGTGGCTCAAGTTCAGACGGACAATACCACAACCATGTACTACCTCAACAAGCAGAGCAGCACGCACTCCCTGCTGTTGTGCTGGGAAGCACTCCACATCTGAGCACTCATAAGCCAACTGGAGGCGGATCTCCTAGCCATCCATGTGGCAAGAGCCTCGAATCAACTGGTGGATGCTCTCAGCTGCGTAGGCGAGACATCCCACGAGTGGTCTCTCCATCTAGAGGTAGCTTACAACCCTTTCTCCCACTGGGGCGAACTGATGGTGGATCTGTTTTCCTCCAGGGAAAACACCAAGCTGAGGCTGTTACATGCCCACCCCCCTCAGCGGGGCTCGCTGCAGGGGGATGCCTTCTCGAGGCCATGGACCCCAGGCCTCTTCTGTGCCTTCCCTCCTTTTCCCTTGATCCACAAGGTACTCCTCAAGGTGAGGAGGTACAAGACGCAGGTGATCCTGGTAGCCCCAAATTGGCCCTGCCAGTTCTGGTATCCAGATCTCCTCAGCCTCAGCATGCCCGGACCTGATATATGTCAGTCAAGGGAAGGTATTCCATCCGGACCTTCAGTCCCTGCACTTGACAGCCTGGTACCTGAGCAGCTAGAGTTCCAGGCTTTGGGTCTCTCTGAGGATGTACTCACGGTAGTGGAAGCATCCAGGAAGGAGTCGACCAGAAAGTGCTGTGCCTTCAGATGGAAAAGATTTTCCATTTGATGTCAGGGCAAGGGCCTGGACCCTCTGTCCTGTCCTGTGGCTAGCATTTTAGACTACCTTTGGCCTCTGTCCAAAGGGGTCTTCGGTCTTCGAACCTTAAAGTGCACCTGGCAGCCATCTCTGCTTATCGGGCGCGGGCTGGTCAGCAGACAGTGGCACAGGAGAAGGTGGTCTGGTGCTTTTTCAAGGGTCTAGATGACATATCCCCTTCAGTGCATGAACCTCCACCTCTGTGGGATTTACTGCTGGTCTATGCTAAACTCATGGGCAGGCCATTCATACCAGTGCACAAGTGTCAGCTATCACTTGTCGTGGAAGACAGCCTTCCTGGTGGCTATCACATTAGCCAGAAGGACTGGGGAGCTTCAGGCACTTTCGGTGGAGTCTCCTCACCTGGTCTACCATAGGGACAAAGTTGTCCTGCGCCCCCACCCGGAATTCCTCCTGAAGGTGGTGTCAGAGTTTCACCTTAATCAGGTATTGACTCTGCCTGTGTTCTACCCGAACTACACCTCGGATGCCGAGTTCAGGCTCCATATCTTGGACCTGAGATGAACTGTCTCCTATTACAAGGAGAGAATGGCGGAAATTCAGGGAGAGGTTCGCCAGCTGTATGTCACTTATGCTGAAGCCGCACCTGGCAGACCTGCAGCAAAGCGGATGATTGGCAGATGGATTACATCATGCATTGATCAGTGCTGTAGGTTGGCAGGTAGGGAGCCTCTCGTAGGGCTAAGGGCTCATTCCACCCGCCATACCGCTGCATCGGTGGTTGCTTCCAGGGACATCCCTATCCAGGAAATCTGCAGGGTTGCTACTTGGAAGACAGCAAACATCTTTATTACCCATTACCACAGCGACCTTGAGTCACGCCGGGATGCTGGTTTTGGGGCCTCACTTTCTCCAGTCTCTGTTCCCTAAGTAGGGAGTGTGCGCCTTGCCTCCCTCCTCCCGGAGAACTACTTGGAGTCTGGCAAGAAGTGTGGATGAACAACATATCCACATCCCTAGAAAAACCGGTTACTCACCTGTAACAGTAATTCTAGGAGTGGTATACGTTGTTTATCCTCACTGACCCACCCGACCTCCCCGGCTGCGATGCACTAACCTGGCTTCCAGCGGGCTAAGATGTGGCATCATGGGCAGAGCCGAGGGTGATACCACCCGGGTTGGTGGGAGGAGCCAGCTTGAAGACCTTCCGTTGAGAATTAAAGGGGAAAGGGACATGCCAAGAAGTGTGGATGAACAGCATACACCACTCCTAGAACTACTGATCTTACTTCGAGAGGGTTCCTACAGTAGGTCTTCACATAAGGACTGCTCCCCTTGGCGTCAGGTTCCAACAGCAAACTTGTAGATAGCAGTCATCAGCGGGGACCACCCCACCGTCAGGTGACGTGACGTCAGCCCGATTTATAAAAGGGGTGGTTCCGCGCCCACCCTCCAGTTCTTTCCCGCAGTCACCTCAGTTTGTTCGGCTGTGAGTAGATCACCGAGCAAATCCCTGCAGCGTTAGTCGAAGTTTTCTTCACCTCATAAATCTTTTCATTCTATTTTTTGACGATTGATGTCTTCTCGACCAAAGAAGAAGTGCTCGAAGTGCGGAGCCCAAATCCCGCACAGGGACAACCATTCCCACTGCCTCTTGTGCCTAGGCTCTCAGCACAACACTGCGGAGTGCCCCATCTGCCAGGTATTCAACCAGGCAACTTGGACCAGGCACAAGCGGATCCTCGAGGCCCACCTCCTGACCCGACAACTGGCTTCGGTGGGAAAGGTCATCGTCACTGGCCCCGAGGAAAAAAAAGTAAGGAGAAGTGCCAGGGCAGGTGTCCGTCGCCACACTGGAGGCCTCCAAAAACTGTGAGTACTCCTTCTGGTACCCCGTCCACCTCTTTGGGCCGGGCACCTTCTCCCCCTCCTGTCGAGGTAAGTGGGCAGTCAGGGGTCGCCTCTCTGGAGGTTTCTGTACAGTCGCCTCCCTGCTTAGCCGATAAGTCGCCCCTTGACTCCATCAAAGGGTGCATGGCTCCAGCCAGTAAGTCTAGCAGCGGTCTTCTGACCTCCACTAGCCCGGTTAGATCTGATCAGTCAGACGACGGCTCCTCCGTCACCCGCCCGGACACTTCAACTCTCCCGTTGGGTTCCAGCTTGTCCCCCGACATCGGGCAGAGTGTGCAGCAGAGCGACTCGTCATCCCACCGGGTTCTTCGCCCCAGGGGTTCACCACCTGATCCTGTGCTTCCCCCTAAGGCAGGATTGCAAGTTGACCTTTCGTTGGGGTCCCTCCTGGAACTTCCCCCTTTGCCAGGTCTTTCGCAGCCCCCAGTCAGAAGTCCGTCACCAGCTGGGGATCCGTTCATGGAGCCTCCTCCCTTGGGACCTTCAGGGGCCCTTCCAGATCCTATGCCACCTGGTGGCGCTTTGGCACTTCCCACGGTAGGCCCAGATCCTTCAGGCAGGTTCCGAGGCCAGAACCCCACTTCCCGTCACTGGGCGGGCCACCATCAGCTCCTCAGTACCTGACGCCAGGCCATGAGCCCCCGACACCTGGATACCCTGGATACTCTTATTATTCTCAAGCATTGCTGGGTTTTCAGTACCCTCATGGCACATCCTCGTACCCAGGCAACCCGGCTTTCAGCCTCCTCCTTCTCCTCTCCTCCACCTCCGCACCTGACCGTGAGTCCCCCTCCCCCGTGGTGGCAGGATGCCAGAACCCAGCTCCTCACGGAGATCAGGCAGTCAGTGGGGGAAATCCCCCTACCCAGGACCCCCCCCCCTCCGCCACCTCCCTCCGGAAGGGCATTGGGTGCTCTTATCGTGGGATCTTCTGGGGTGGATCCTTCCATTCCCAGCAGTTCTGAGCCCTCCGACATGGATTCTGATTCCAAGCCTTCGGACCCCAGATCACCTGTTGAGGTACCTCCCAAGGAGTCCCCAAAATCTCCTCCAGAGGAACCTTCCTTCTGAGACTTTTTACACACCATTCAGGCAGCAAGAATTTTATCTTTGAAAGAGGTGGATCCACAATGCAAGAGACTGGCAGAACACCTGGATTTAACTACTTTAGATCCCATCCCCGCATGGATGGGCCCTCATGAGGATCTGGTGACCACGGTATGGCAGCAGTCATCCTCCATCCCGGCAGTCTCCAGAAAGGCGGATCATACTTATTATCCCCTGGAAGAGATTCAGCACCTCACCACTCATCCAAAGGCTGATTCTGTGGTGATCTCGGCTGCTCACAACAGGTCCGCTCAACTGAAACATTTGAGCTCCTCACCTCCTGAGGACGACTCTCGTCAGTTGGACCAGTTTGGCAGGAAGATTTATTCTTCTTCCTCTTGTGCCATTTGGTCCCTCAACTATATCTCTCACATGGTTGCTTTCCAGAAGGCATCTCTCTCACAACTGGAAAGGGACCGCCTGGAGGTCCAGGACAAAACCCTTAGGAAAAAGCTTCTGGACAAGGTCAGAATGGGAAAGTCCTCTTGCCGTCATGCATTGTGCGCTATGTATGACTCAGTGGACTCAGTGGCTAGAGCGGCAGCCACAGGGAATTGCTTCCACCGCCTTTCTTGGCTCCAGATAGCAGGTCTGGCACAACACATCCAATCCTCCCTTTTGGATGCCCCTTTTAGGAGTTCTGTCCTCTTTGTCGGCGATGCCAAAGACATTATCACCGGGCTGCAGGAGAGCAGATGTTTCCTTCAGGAGATGCAGCTCTGTGTGCAGACGGGACAGAAAAGCAGCCTTTTCGCCGCCAAAGAAGGTGGAATAAGAACCAGGTAAGGTTAGCAAAAAGACGACCTCGTTGAGGAGCGCAACCCCAGGCTGTTCCTAAGCCGGCCTCAGGGGAAAAGCCCTCGGCATCCTGACTTCCTTTCCTCCTTCCGCTACCTCCATTAAGCAAGGAGGAACCAGTCGAAGGGAGGTTTGGCCTCCACCAGGAGGGGTGGAGGTTCGTCACCACAGAGTCTTGGGTATTACAGGTCATCCAGTGGGGTCACTCGATAGTTTTCCGAGATTCCGGCCCCTCTTCCGCTGAAACAGTCTTTCTATCCAAGGGATCAGATCCCCATTGTCTCCCAAGAGATCCAGGCCCTTCTGCTAAAGAAGGCCATAGAACCTGTCCCCCAAAACCAGATAGGAAGGGGATTTTACTCCCACTTCTTCCTAGTCCCAAAGAAGATGGGTGATCTGAGACTGATCCTGGACCTCAGCATGCTAAACCTCTTTGTCGAGTACAAGAGGTTTTGCATGTTGACCCTTCAGGGGCTCTTCCCCCTGCTCCATCCAAACTCTTGGCTGTGCTCCCTGGATATGCAGAGTGTCTACCTGCACATCCCTGTCCTCCCTGCCCACCACCGCTTTCTCCATTTTACTTTCCTAGAGAACCATTTTCAGTTTTGAGCACTCCCCTTTGGCCTTTCCTCAGCCCCTCTGGTGTTCACGAAGTGCTTAGCGGTGGTGGCGGCCTTTCTTCGCCGCCAGGGCGTTTATGTCCTTCTGTACCTGGATGACTGGCTCCTCGCAGCACCCTCTCCGATTAGCCTGAAAGAGGCTCTCTCTTTCACTCTGAGCTTGTTCTCTTTTCTGGATATCATGGTCAGTCTGCCCAAATCCCAGCTAATATCATCACAGTGGCTCCAGTTCATTGGAGCAGTACTAGATACAGTTCAGAGCAAGGCTTTTCTGCCATCGGATCGAGCCAAGACTCTAGTTGTTCAAGCCACTCTTGTGGCCCAGGCTCCGATGATCCCAGCACATGCTGTGCTACGTCTCTTGGTACTGATGGCAGCGGCCATTTCCATAGTGCCCCTGGCCAGACTTCTCATGAGGGTCACCCAGTGGTCTCTCCAAGTCCAGTGGGATCAGAGGACGGACGACATGAACCAAAAAGGCATGATCTCCAACAGCCTTCAGAGAGATCTTTGCTGGTGGCAGGATCTCTCCAACCTGTCGAGGGGGAACACCTTTTCATTCCCCTGTTCCAATCCAAATCCTCACCATGGGTGCCTCGCACTCGGGCTGGGGAGCCCATCTGGAGGTACACAAGACACAGGGGTCTTCTTCTGACCAGGAGCTTATGCTCCACGTCAACATTCTGGAAACCAGGGCAGTTCTTTACACCCTCCAGGCATTCCAGTCACTCCTGGTACCGGGATCACTTCTGGTCCAGACGGACATGTCCACTGTCTAGTACATCAACAAACAGTGAGGAACTCGCTCGTACCCTCTCTGCAGGGAAACCATGAGGGTCTGGTATTGGTCGATTCAGCACAGCCTTTTCTTGACAGCAGTCCACGTCCCAGGCGTAAGCAACGTCCTGGCGCACAGTCTCAGTCGATCAATAGCCAGGGCTCACGAGTGGGAGCTAAAGTTAGAGGTGGTCGAAGAACTCTTTCTTCAATGGGGTCGGCCAGAGATAGATCTATTTGCTTCCCCATTCAACGCAAAACTACCCAGCTTTTGCTCATTCGTTCCCAGGTATGGTGCTTTTTGGCGAGATGCACTGTCTCACTCCTGGACAGGGAGGTTTCTCTATGCTTTCCCTCCCTTTCCTCTCATTCAGAAGGTTCTGGTGAAACTTCAGCAGGAGGGAGCACATGTGATTCTCATTGCTCCTCTCTGGTTACGCCAGATTTGGTATCCTCTTGTGCAACAACTGGCACTGGAACCTCCGGTCCCCTTGCCGTTTTCCCACAACCTTCTGACACAGGAGCAGGGCACCCTGCTGCACCTGAGTCTTCAGTCTCTCCACCTTCATGCGTGGCACCTGTGGACATAGCGGTTTCCCGCTACGGTGTCTCCTCGCAGGTTGCACTTATCTTAGTAGAAGCCAGAAAACCCTCTACTACATCCACTTACTCCATGATGTGGAAAAGATTTTCGATCTGGGCCCTAGCAAGATGCTAGGATCCCCTTTCCTGCTCGGCGGCCTAGGTGTTAGAGTACCTCACCTCGCACATTTATCTGAGACTGACCTTAGCTACTCCTCCATTAAGGTCCATCTCTCTGCGTTGTTGGCCTACCACCTCCCGGTGGAGGGCAAAACTTTGGCTCAGCTGGAGGTTGCCAAAACCTTTCTGAAGGGCATCCTTCACTTGAAACCTCTGATCCAGAATCCCTCTCCCCTCTGGGACCTGAATTTCATGCTCGAGAAACTGACCTTACCTCCATTTGAGCTAGTTTCTAGTTGTGACTTACACTTCCTTTCCTGGAAGACTTTGTTTCTAGTTGCAGTCACTTCCGCTAGAAGGGTCTCTGAACTTCAGGCATTTGTCTGCAAGGAACCCTATTTAATTTTTCATAGGGACAAAGTAGCCCTTCAGACTAACCCTTCATTACTTCCCAAAGTTGTCTCAGAAAACCACTCTGAATCAAAGTGTAGAACTGCACGCCTCCAATCCCCAGCATTCTAACGGGGATACCTGCTGCACACTATGGATGTGCACCAGATTCTGAGATGCGACACAAACCGGACTAAAGAGCTCCGTAAATCCAATCAGCTCTTTGTAGCCTTTGCTCCCCAGTGCCAGGGCAAGGCTATTTCCAAACAGACCATTTCCAGATGGTTAGCCAACTGCATCCATTTCACTTGCCAGAAATAAGGAAAGTCCCTTCCGGGGACAGTTAAGGGTCACTCCACTCGGAGTGTTTCAACTTCTACTGCCTTTTTCAGGAATGTGTCTACTGCAGAGATCTGTGTAGAGGCCACGTGGTCATCTGTTCACACCTTCAGTAAGCATTACAGTCTGGACATTGTCTCTAGGTGCAGAACTGGCTTTGGTCTTGCAGTTTTACAAGGCCTTCTGTCATGATTTCCTGTGGCGGACTTCTCCTTCTGGATGTACCTCCGTATTGTTTACTTTGGGACTGCTTGGTATTCATTCCTATATGTGAAGACCTACTACAGGAGCCCTCTCGAAGTAAGATACTGCAGTTACATAAGAACTTCCTGTAACAGTAAATCTTCGAGAGAGGTTCCTGCAGTAGGTCTAATTTCCCCACCCACCTTTCCCCTACTCCTGGAATGTTTCCTTCATTTTCATCCTGCCTTGTCCCTGGGTCTAGAGAGGAAGCATGGTCCTAGGAGTCTTTATTCCTATTTTCTTCTTACCTTTCTATAGTTCTCTGGTGGAAAAGAGCTGGAGGGCGGGCGTGGGACTGCCCGTTTTATAGTCGGGCTGACGTCCCGTCACCTGACAATGGGGGCGGTCCCCGCTGATGATTGCTATCCACAAGTTTGCCGTTGGAACCTGACGCCAAGGGACACAGTCCTATATGTGAAGACCTACTGCAGGAACCTCTCTCGAAGATCTACTGTTACGGTGAGTTCTTGCGTAACTGCAGTTTGTGGGTGAGCAACCTGTTTTTATTCCCCCAGCTAGAAATTGGAGTGCTGATGGGATGGAGACAACCAGTCAGATGTTGGGGTGCTGATGGGATGGAGAGGATAGCATTTGTGATCCCTTCCAGCCAGAAGTTGGGGTGCTGATGGGATGGAGAGGGTACCATTTGTCATCCCCTCCCAGCCGGAACTTGTGAGGAGTTGATGGGACACACTGTAGCAGTCCTGGTTCTTTTCAGCCAGCAAACTGGGGGCTAGTTGGATACAGATGGTAGAAATACAGCGACTCTGCCAGAAGGGGTCAGTGAATTTATTTATTTTATTTATTGAAAAATTTCACCAGGAAAGGCGCACTGAGCAATCAAATTGCTCGTCTCATGGTGCGTCCTGAGGGAGAGGGTAAGGGAGTAAGAATCAACATACCATCATATTTTTAAGGATATGGAATACATAATACATGAAATGGAAATTATACAACATGTAAAAAGAAAACTCCTAGGAAGTGCTTAATACCTATGCCATACAGCGAATAGTAAGAATACATATTAGCTGCATTTATTTATTTATTTAGTTAGTTTTTGTTGACCGGGTAATGGTGCACTAGCCATGACAATGACTGTTTTCAAGCATGAACCGGGAGGTACAGAAACAATAAGAAACATGTACAAAGCATAAGAGATGACATACTTATACAACATGTCATTACATTAATATAAACATTTTTGCAAGGATGGGAATACATTGATGCAGGAGTAAAATTAATAACAAGCAAGGTAAGACTATAAAACAGAGTAATTCATCTGTGAGGGAGAAGCAAAACAGTTTCTAAGGTCATATGAGCAGGATCCCAGACAAGTTTCGACATGTTAAAAAAAAAAAAATAAATAATACAAGGGTGGGATAAATAAGAACATATGGTATTGTTGCGGCATTGTGAGATTTAAATTGAAACAATAAAAGTAATTTAAAAGCCTTTGAAATGCAAGGGTGATGTATGCTGTGACTTGAGGAGGGGTACGACAAGTTATAGAAGAGAAGACAGATAGGCAGTGGTAAACAGCTGGCTAAAAATAGTGCATTAGTTGCAAAAGTAAGGGGAAGTTGCAGTAATTTAGGGGCAGGTGCAATCTGGAGAAAAGTTGCACAGGGATGAAGAAATGGAGTGGGGAAGAGGAGTGTCTTATTTGATGGGGTAAAGAGTTCCAAAGTCCACCTGAACAAGGTTTAAATCTGTACTCACTGCTGCAAGTTAGCCAGGGTTCCACAAGATGTGCCCAATGCCCCACAACAGAAACAGATGGGGAGGTGGTGCCAGAAAAACGTCTCTGATTCAGCAAATATTATATTCTTAGTTAATCTTTGGTTACCAGATAAAAACTCCAGGAGTAAACACATTTTCATGAGAGACCTGGGGCACATGACTACTCAGTTTTCAGTAACAATGGATTTAGTCATATCATAATGGATTATGGAGACACTCCTTAAGGAAAGGATAGTGCAACACCTGGAATCCATGGGAGCACAGGCTCCAAGACAGCATGGGTTTACAAAAGGAAGGTCCTGTCAAACTATTCTCATAGAAGGTCCTGTCAAACTAATCTCATAGATTTCTTTGACTGGGTAACCAGAGTGGTGGACCATGGGGGAGCAGTTGATGTTGCCTACCTTGACTTCAGCAAAGCTTTCAATACTGTTCCACATAGAAGATTAATTGATAAGCTGGGTAGGCTCGGGGTGGGTCAGACGTTGGTCAACTGGGTGGCAAACTGGTTGATGGGCAGAGAACAGAGAGTGGTGGTAAACAGTATACAGTCAGAAGAGATGTAAGTCACAAGTGGGGTACCTCAGGGATCAGTCCTGGGGCCAGTCCTCTTCAATATCTTCATCAGTGACATTGCACATGGACTGGAGGGTAAGGTTTGTCTGTTTGCAGATGACACCAAGATCTGCGACAGAGTAGATGATCCAGATGAGGTGGGCAGAATGAGAAGAGATCTGGATAAACTAGCAAAGTGGTCGGAAGAGTGGCAACTGGGGTTTAACACAAAGAAGTGCAAGATCATGCACATAGGGAAGAAAACCCTGAAGCCACCTATAAGCTGGGAGGGAGTTGCTGGCAGTCACAAGGGAAGAAAGAGACTTGGGCATCATCATCACTGATGGCCTGAAATCATCCAAGCAGACCACTAAAGCAGTAGGTAAGGCTAGAGGGATGTTGGGGTGTATTAGTAGGGGTATCACAAGTCAGAAGAGGGAGGTAATAATCCCTCTTTACAAGACACTGGTTAGGCCCCATCTGGAGTACTGCATGCAGTACTGGAGGCCACACCTTCACAAGGACATTAACCAAATTGAGGCAGTCCAGAGAAGGGCAACCAAAATTGTGCAAGGACTGCATCAGAAAACATATGAGGGCAGATTAACGGAACTCAATATGTATACCCTAGAGCAAAAGAGGGAGAGAGATGATACGATTGAAACATTCAAACACCTTAAGGGCATTAACAAGGTGAAAGAGTCTAACATGTTTCGATATAAGAAAAATAGCAGGACAAGAAGACACAGCATGAGATTAGAGGGTGGCAGATTAAGGGGTAATGTGAGGAAGTTCTTTTTCACAGAAAGGGTGGTGTGTGCATGGAACAGCCTACCTTAGGAAGTGGTGGATATGAATACAGTGCAGGGTTTCAAATAGGCATAAGGGAGCAATACAGATGAGTATTATTAGATAGGCCATTGACAGAGCTAAGGCCTATGGCACATTCATAAGGTAGAAAAAGAAATGGGCAGACTGGATGGGCCTTGCGGTCCTTATCTGCCGTCAACTTCTGTGTTTCTATAAAACATTATGAGTAGTACACATCAAATAAAAATTAATTCTACAAATTATTCTGATATCTAATGGTAACAACAGTGACCTGAATTCAAATATTTAGTTGCACGTTAACAAAAAAAAAATCTGAAAAACAGGTTACCGCATCTTGTGATATATCAATCTGTAGTTAAGTGGTTTGGTTAAAGTAAATGTGTGATGTAATGAAAAAACAGTTTGGGCTTCATAGCCCACTACCCTGGGGCGGCGATAGCCCCTCTGTGCTAAAATTACAATTTTTAATGCAGCCTATACAGCTTGGGAAGGGATCGTAATGCTGGCCGAACTGCCAGCCAGCCAATCCCTTCCCACTTCCTAGTCTGCCTGCTCCGCACTCACTGTCCCCCGTTTTGTGACGTGGTACCAGGGAGAGCGCGGGGACATGCCCTATACAAGTCTATGGGGCTGATTTTCAGAATATTTTTACATAACTTCAAAGTACCTTTCAATAAAAATGAAAGCCACCCTTCAACTAATGGGAACCCTATTAGTTGAGTGGTGGCTTTACTTTAAAGTTATGTAAAATTGTTCTGAAAATCAGCCTCATAGACTTGTATGGGGCACGTCCCCACACTCTCCCCGTTACCCATCACAAAACAATGACAGGGGCGGAGCAGGCAGACAAGAAAGTGGGAAGGGATCATCTGGCTGGCAGTTCACCCAGCATTACGATCCCTTCCCAAACTGTATAGGCTGCATTAAAAAATTTTAATTTTAGCCCAGAGGGGCTATCACCACCCCAAGGCAGTGGGCTACGAAGCCCAAACGCCTACATCACACATTTACTTTAACAAAAAACATTCATTTTCAGCACACTGGATTACCTTTGACATGTTTTCGAAATTTTTTTTTCTCATGTTAGCAAAAAAAAATCAGTTGTGTTTTTATAATACAACGGGTTGGCTTTGGTGAGGGAACCTGATGGCTGGAAGGATGGTTGGTTGGATGGGTGAGGATGAGGAGGGTGGGTGGGGTTCGGAGGATGGATGGGTGGGTGGGTGGATGGATGGAGGAATAGATGAACTGACTGATTTTTATTAACTAGGAAAAGAGGGCTAGACAATACTGCCTATGTTCAACCCACAGAGATTGAATATATATAAATACTAGACGGGACACCACATAACTTGATTCCTGTCTTTCTGTTCTCCTAATGTTAAAGATAGGGAATAACTTACATATGGCAACTGAGTGCCCCAGAAATATCATGTGAAGTCCCCCTCTAGTTAGATAAATAGGATCTCTGTGGTTCAGCCTCATCCCGAGGGAAGGAAGTTGGAGATATAGATGCAAACCAAACAAAGCTGTTGTTGCTATTTTGGTGAACATTGTGTTTGACAAATGAATTAATTTGTTTATTCTTTTCCCTTTCAGTTTATTCAGTGGAACATCCACAAAAGTGGGGAGAAAGTGTCAGAGTATTTTGTGCCTTCAGATGCCACCGGCCCATTTGTGCTGTCGGGGTACAGCGGGTACAAACAGGTCCAGGTCCCACGCGGAAGGCTCTTCGCCTTTGACTCTGAGGGGAACTATATGCTGACGTGCTCTTCCACGGGTGGAATCATATACAAGGTAAAAATAGCAACAGTGAAGAGCTGCAAACTTGGAGAGTGTAGTGCATACATTAAGGAGATGCTACAGCTTTACCTTCCTCCCTCTCCCGCAGAAAAGGCTTTTGATCAGTATTATTATCTGGGTGTAAGATACAGTCATTGAGAGGGGCATGTTTGTTTCACTGGCTTTCTAAACAGTTGCAGATATGGAACAAAGTGTGGGGACAAAGATGGGTATAATGCATTGGAGAGGGTTCAGAGAAGGGCAACCAAGATGGTGCAGGGTATGTAGAGAAAGTCATACGAGCAGAGGTGTAAGGAGCTGGATCTGTACACACCGGAGACAAGGAAGGAAAGGGGAGACGTGATTGATACTTTTAAATATGTAAAGGGGCTCAATAAAGTGGGAGAAGAGAGTTTACTTAAGAGGAAGGAGGGGTTAAAAACTAGAGGGCACAGCCTCAGACTGCAAGGAAAAAGATACAGGGGCAGTGTGAGAGGGTGTTTCTTCACGGAGAGGATGGTGGAGCCCTGGAACAGACTACCAGACGGAGTGGAGGGGACTAAATTGGAAGAATTAAAGAGGGCTTGGGACAAACATATAGAGCAGAGTATCGGGGAGGGTGGGGGATGGCAGAGAGAGGGAGTTACAGGGAGGAAAAAAGGTCAAGACTAGATGGGCCAGTATGGTCCTTTTCTGCTGTCAAGCTTCTATGATTCTATGAAATGTGACTATCTCTGTTTCAGAGCCTTGGCACACAGTCTGTAGGCGTATTGGTGGCAGGTGTGCCAGCTGTGACCAGTGACGACAGTGTCACTCTGACTCGTAGAAGGTTCACCACCTCGGTCCATGTTGCACCTTTCTTTCTTTTTTTTTTTTTTTTATTTACAATTTATTGACTCTGGGTAGCCCAGGTGAGAGGTATCATCTCATTTTCTGTGGGGTCCAGCTTCTGGTATTTGCCTTTAGCAGAATTTAAACATGCAATCTCCTGGTTTCAAATAAGAACCAATCAGTGATGCCTTACAGAGTGCAACAGTCTGCAGGAGTGTACTGCCTCAGAGATAGAACTTTGTGTAAATTATAGAATTTGGAAAACAGGTCAAACTCTGCACTGTGGTCACGCTACCGCTACTGGCTTAATGATAAATTTGTTTCTGTATTTGGAGAAAGTAGTCGCCCGAAAGTCTTTTCCAGCTTCTGGTAATCCCATTTTGTCATATTATCAAAAGTGTTGATGTTTTAAGTTTAAAAGTTAGTTTTTTAGATACGTTGTGTTAGGGTGTTTATTTATAAATGTTGTATTTTTAGTGGTTTCTCTGGTTCCCCATCTGAACGGGAGATCGCTTTACATCACAGCTACCGCCTATGAGAACCGGAAGTTTTTCTGAATAAAAACTTTTAGGTGTTTTTGTTTTTACTTAATTTAAAAGCAGTTTACCATGTTTTATTTCAAACTATAGTATTTTGATCGCTTTTGCGATTGGGAATCGAGTATACGTCCTATCAGTATTTGGCATGACTAATAGGTCTGAAAAAGAGAATAGGGCCTGCAGGTTTTAAAAACTGTTTCTTTTTTTAGCTCCTAGCAAAGGCAGACTGCCACAAGCTTTATGTGAAGTACCTGGGTCCGGATCACAGTTTTAATAATTAACTTTTTCTAAAGTTTTGCCCTAAAACTCAAAAGGGCTTTAAAAAGAGAATATTTTATGGCTTCTCAGTCTGCCTCTATGTCATCAAAGCAGAACAAAGACTTGGAGGGAGTTCGTAATGATGGTGGAAAGCACGCATCAGAGGGTGTTTCTCCTCGTAAGCAGCAGTTCCTGTCGAAGGGGACAGATAAGATAAAGCTGCTCAGCCATTGAAAAGGACGGAAAAGACATCAGGGTATCCAAAAGTGGGAATGCTGATCCCAGTGATTGAAAAATACAAATAAAAGAACCTCAGAGTAGGTCCTGGAACTAGTGCCTGCTAAGAAAAAAAAAAAAGAAAAGCATATCCCTGCCACTTCTCCTATTAAGAAAAAGAAGGCAGTGGAACAGAGTCAGATGTCCTCATCATGGGACCTGTCTAAGGTATGGCAGTTTTTCCAGGCCATGGGAAATCTGTTCAGTGTGCCTGCCCCTTCCCTCTCCAGGCTTCACTTCCAGACCAGCAGCCTGTACAAGAGGGGATATGTAATATGAAGAGGAGGAAGAAGGTGAACCCATTGAACCTGATGATTCCCCTTATCAGAAGTTCAGTTCCCCTTCTGTGGCTACTTAGGATTATACCTCTTGCTCATCATTCATCAAGTACATGGTGGACCCCCTTAGTATCCCCTCTGATGAAACTAAGGAGAATAAGGAGAAGGGGGTTATGATGGGACTAGCCCTTACAAGGAGGCTATTGGTCTCCATCCACAAATCCCTCAAAAAGCCACATCTAAAATCAGGTCAGTACCTAATTCAGCTGCTGCCATTGCTAAGAAATCTGAAAAAAAAAGCTTCAGGTGGACAGGCAGGGGTGGAATACCTGTATGCCCACCCTGATCACAAAGGAATGGTACAGGGGGCTGCCTTTGAGAAGGCCAAGGCACCCCCCTCAGCATAGCCCCTGAAAAGGATTCCGGGAAACTGGATACCATGGCTAAGAAAGTACACACAACAGCTTCCCTGCTGCAAAGATAGGCAGCTTACTTAGTGTGTACAGCTCAGTACTACAAGGAAATGAGGGGGTGCTCACAAATACATTATCTGATGTCTTCGTATTTTTGTTTGCCATTTGCCCCAAATGTTTCACCACTATTTATCTGGCTTCTTTAAGGGACTACTTTTGATTATTTACCTTAAAAGTAAAATTATACATTAATGCCCTGTTTATGAAAAAAGTCATAAACCAGTATTGTTTGTTAATTTGTCATAAGAAGTTGTTGTCATTGTATAGTACGTCAGTTAATATCTTGATTTTTTTGGCTGATTTCTTTCCTTGGATCCTCTACTAGCTGTTCTTAGCTTCTTGTGTTTCTGACCAGTTTCAAACACGTCTCTGTAAAACTTGTATTCCATTAAGAATATTTCCGCCCCCCCCCCCCCTTAGCCACAGGTTTTATCACTTGATTTTTGTTAGACTGAAGTTCCTGTAAAGTTTCTCTCTCTCTTTTATCCAAATTTTGCTGTTTGGAGGTATTACCTCCACTCCCTGTGAACAAGTCTTTAGTTTCACTATCTCCGATAGTGATAAATGTTTCTGTTGTGGATTTTCTTCCTACAGGTGGATCATAGTTGGGTCTTAATTTTAAGGCTTCACATACTGCCTTCTTATAAACATCACTATCTGACTGTTCTCCAAACTGTGCATTTAGTGGTAGTGCTCTACAGAATTTCTGTAACTGACATTCAGTTTCAAAAGTGTCAGTATGGGAAGGAGGGGAGGACATCCCTCGACTCGATACCTTAATTTCTGTCTCAGTTAAAATACTAAACAAAAGCAGATGCCTTTCTGATTTGGCTAAATGAATAAGACTGGAGAGAGAAGCTTCACATTGACAGGTATAGAGATGGCTGTTCGTGGGTTAGAGAAGTAAAGGCATAAGAATAGTGTTCCATGTCACTTCACTCACAGGGTGCTGACGCTGCATGTGTAGCAGGCTTTAGGCCTACGGAAAGTAAAAGCCTGAGGAATTTAAAATGTCCAGCATTTTATTTTCAGCAAAACCAGAAGAATAAGATAAAAACTGGAAACTTACCAGAGTGTAAGGTACTATACAATGACAGTAACTTCTTTTGATGACAGAATAACAAAACATCATTGGTTTATGACTTTTTTTCATAACCAGAGCATTCATGCTTAATTTTATTTTTAAGCTAAACAATTAAAATCAGTCTCTTGAAGATGCCAGATAAATAGTGGTGAAAGATTTGGGCAACAGTTGGATATGGGCAGGGAAAGCATGCCGACTAAAGCCAAAATCTTGGATTTCAGGAGGGCGGACTTCAGGAAAATGTGCAAAGTGCTAAGGAGCCACCTGGCGGGCATCAGAGCAGATATGGGGTGGACCAAAAGTGGTCCATCATTAAGGAAGGAATACTAGTTGCCACAGATGAGTGTGTTAGGCTCAAGAGGAAGAACACAAGGGCCAAAGCACCTAGCTGGTTCAGTTCTGGGGTTGTCCAGGCAGTAAGGGAAAAGAGGTTGGCCTATAGAAAAGTCAGGAAGACCAAGAGAGAGGTGAATAGGGAAAATTACCTAAGATTGGCTACTAAGGCAAGTAAGGAAGTCCAGCAAGCAAAGTCACGGAAGGAGCTGCAGATAGCTGAAGGAATTAAGAAGGGGAGAAGGCTTTCTTTTTCTATATAAGTGAGAAAAGGGACAAGACGGAAGGGATTTTAGGCTTAAGAAGGGGGAGGCGTGGGTGGAGGATAATTGGGGGGGGAAGCAGAGATATTAAATGAATACTTCTGTTCTGATGGACCATTGTCTTTAGGAGGGAAAAGAAGAGCGGGGGGAGGGGAACATAGATGTAGTGATAGAGGAGGATAAAGTGAGGGAGGGGCTGCTGGCATTGAAGGTGGACAAATCACCAGGCCCGGATAAAGTACATCCAAGGGTAGTAAAGGAACTGGCTGAGGAGCTGGCTGGGCCACTGACAGACCTACCTAATAGTTCAGTAGAGTCGGGCATGGTACCTCAGGACTGGAGAACAGCACATGTAGTGCCCCTTCACAAAAGCGGTCCCAGTGATGACCCAGGGAATTACAGGCCAGTCAGTCTGACCTCCATTGTGGGCAAGCTCATGGAGACCATACTAAAGGAAAGGATGGTGGAATATCTAGAGGAGTATGGTCTTCAGGATGGGATTCAGCATAGGTTCGGGGGGGGGGGTCGTGTCAAATGAATCTGATAGACTTCTTTGACTCTGTCACTAAGACAGTAGATGGGGGCCAAGCAGTAGACATCCTCTGTCTTGATTTCAGCAAGGCCTTTGACTCTGTGCCCCATAAAAGGTTGATCAGGAAATTGGTGGAGCTCGGGTTTGGGGAAAAGATGGCCAGATGGGTGGAAAACTGGCTGAGGGACAGAATCCAGAGGGTGGTTCTGGGGGAGAGTTGTTTGGCACCATAGAAATAACCAGTGGGGTCCCACAGGGCTTGGTGCTGGGGCCGGTGTTGTTCAGTGTCTTCATCAGTGACATTAGGGATGGCATTAAGGGCAAAATGTGCCTATTCATGGATGACACCAAGCTCTGTGGGAGAGTGGACACAGCTGAAGGGATACAGCACCTACAAGAAGATCTGGAAAAGCTAGGGAGATAGTCCAGGATCTGGCAGCTTGGCTTCCATGCCAAGAAATGCAAAGTTATGCATACTGGAGCCAAGAATCCCAGGACAGAGTACTACCTGGTTGGAGTCCAAATATCTACATCAGAGGAGGAGAAGGACCTGAGAGTGATGATCACTAGTGACCTGAAGCACTCCACACAGTGCAAGACAGCAACAGCAAAGGCAAACAAGATGCTGGGATGCTTATCTTGGGATCAGTCGTAGGAGAGAGGAGGTTATACTGCCCTTGTACAGGTCACTGGTAAGGCCTCATGTAGAGTATGGAGTTCAGTACTGGTGGCCACACTTCAAAAAAATGACATTTACTTGCTGGAGAAGGTACAGAGGAGGGCTACAAAGATGACAGCTGGTCAGCAGGGTAAGGCATATGAGGAGAGGTTGAGGGCACTGAACATGTACTCCCTAGAAGACCGGGGAGGTGGGGAGACATGAATTGTACCTTTAAGTACTTGAAAGAGATAAATAAGGTGGATAAGGAGAGTCTCTTTAAGCTGAGTGACAGCCATAACACGAGGGGACACAGTCTTAAGCTGGAGGGTGGGAGGTTTAGGAGGGAGGTCAGGAAGCACTTCTTCACAGAGAGGGTGGTGGACACTTGGAATGCACTGCCAAAAGAGGTGATCTCATTGAAGACAGTGGGCAGCTTTAAGAGAGGCTGGGATGGGCATGGGGGAAGGTAAGGATCATGGGTAGGGAGGATGGGAGGAGTGAGGGGTGGAGGGCAGGGACGGTAGCTCAAGCTGTGGACCCTGCAATACGAGCAGACTAGATAGACCAAATGGCCTTCTTCCGCTGGCTTTTTCGTATGTTTGTATGTAAATGCCAAATAAAGATACTTAAAAAGTAAGATGTCCGAGAAGTTATTTCTGCACACTCCCCATTTCTTTGTACTGCCTGCAGCATCTGGAGTAACTCTGGCCTTTCTCATTGGAAGTCTGTTTTCATTGCCTGTAGTATTGACTGATCTTACTTCAAGAGGGTTCCTGCAATAGGTCTTCACAGAATAGGACTGCACCCCCTGGCGTCAGGACCGCACAGCAAACTTCTAGCTAGCAGTCTATAGTGGTGGACTGCCCCACCGGTGTCACATGATGGGACATTGGTGTGACTGTATATGGGACAGTCCCCATGCCCACCCTCCAGTTCTTTCCCCGCCGTCGACCTGAATCATTGGACCTCACAGTGAACAGCTTCAGTCGTCCACCAATTTTACTAGTATAGTAGCAAGTTTTTCCATATCCTGCTTTGAAAATCGTGTTGTATGTCTTCACGTTGACCAAAGAAAAAGTGTTCAAAGTGTGCACTCATATCCCGCAGAGGGACAACCACTCCCGCTGCGTTCTTTGCCTGGGCCCCAAGCACAAGGTGGCGGATTGCAAAATCTGCCAATCCTTTACCCAGGCCATGCGCACCCATCACCAGAAGGCCCTTGATGCTGATCTCCTAAAACAACGCCTTGCATAGATGGAAAAAGAGCTGCAGGAGCTGAGGGAATGCTTTTCTTCACCTACCCCGGAGAAAAGGAAAAAGGAGGAGAAGCTCCGGGAACGGGATCGTTCTCCCTCCACTCAGTGTTTCCAGGCAGCTGATGCCACATTGGGTGGGGCCTCTACGTTGGTGAGTACCCCACCTCTTAGGTCTCCATCCACCCCGGTGGATCAGATGCCTTCCCCCCCTTCCTGCCTTGGTCAGTGGGCAGTCAGGGGTCTCTTCTTCAGAGGCTGTTCCTTCGGGGCCTGTTGTAAGTTCAGCCGATAAGTCTCCCTCTGGCTCTGCTGCTGGGTGCTCGGCCCCGGTCGACCAGCCAGATTCCAGCCTCCTGGCTGTTATTGGCCCAACTGCAATCTATAAGTCTGACGTCTGCTCCTCCTACACCCTCCAGGTTGATGCCGTTAAGTCGGTCGCCGGCTCACCCGACGTCCTATCGATGGTTTATGTCCCGTCGGATACTCCTGTGGCTCCCTACGTTGCACAGAGCAAGCTTCCAGGCTCCCCTCAGTCCCACAGGGGTTCTCCTTCCCCGGCCTCTCTGACAAGCCCGATGTCTCGTTTTCCCCGGGAATCGAGTATTGCTGCCCAGGAGACCTTTCCTGCATCGGGCCTACTTTCTGAGACTCCTGTCTCCCTGGCAGACCTGTCGATGGGGGGGTCTGTTCCCTTAACCCCCCCTTGCTTTACTCAGATCTGACTTCTGGCACCTTTAGACCCCCGACACCGGGACAATCCCCAGTTCACATTCCCACTGATTTGGGCTTGGACCAGGGACTATTCATATCAACACCGATGCACCCTTCTGGCCCATCAGGGGTCCCTTTACTGACCCCAGGCCTGCCAATGAACCCTACTGTCCCCAGTGGTGTTGACGCCAGGGTACCAGACGCCGGGCCAGGACCACATGTACCAAGGCTACCACCCATACCATTACTGGTACCAGACACCTGGCTTACCCCCCCTTATCCTTCGGGGTACCCAGGCTACCAGCCTCCCCCTCTACCGCCCCAGCCGGAACCCAAGGGACCATACCGGCTTGGTGGAAGGACGCTAAGTCCCAACTTTTGCAAGAGCTGGGACAAGCGCAACTGGTTGTGGCTGCCACCCCGACGCACAGGGCAGTAACAAGGAGCCCATCTCCTATGGACTGGACGTCCAGTAGGGATTCGAGCCGGTGTCCGGGGGTTCCCTCGGCAGCTAGGGTCACTGAGGCGGTCCCAGATGTAACGTCTTTACCCAGCAGACCGGAGTCTTCCGACTCTGATTCGGACTCCGACTTTGTGGGCCAGCCAGGGCCTCATTCCCCGATAGAGCCTCAGCCCAAGGAGTCTCCAAAGTCTCCACCGGAGAATCTGTCTTTCACAGAACTTTAAAAGTCCATTCAACAGGGCTGCGGCTGGGCATCCCAGGAAATGGACCCCAAGAGAAAGAGGCTGGCAGAACATCTGGATCTCACTAGTGCAGACCTCCTCCCCATCCCTCCATGGACGGGGCTGCATGAGGACTTAACCTCTACCATTTGGCAACAACTGTCCTCTATTCCTGCAGTTTCAAAAAAAGCCGAAGAGACTTATCACCCCTGGAAGGGGCTTGTCATTTGACAACCCAGCGTAAGGCTGACGCTATTGTCATTACAGCAGCACACGATAGGTTGGCTCAGCCTAAACAACTAAGTGCCTCCCCACTAGACAAGGAGTCCAAACAAATGGACCAATATGGCCGCAGTGTCTGTGCCTCTTCTCCCTGCACCGTTTGCTCTTCAAATTATGTGGCCTGTATGGTGTCCTTTCAAAAGTCGTCTCTATCTGACTTGGAGAAGGATCTCCAGGCCATTCCGGACGAGGACCTCAGGAATAGGCTTTTAGAGAAGGTAAGACTTAATAAGTCTTCCTGCTACCATGCTTTACGGGCCACTTATGACTCTTTTGATTCTGTGGCCTGTTGCACCGCTACTGGAGTTTGCTTGAGGTGCCTGGCTTGGCTCTGTCTTGTGGGACTGGCACAAGATGTCCAAAGTACCCTGCTGGACACCCCCTTCAGGGGTTCCATCCTTTATGGGGGTGATGCTAAAGATGTAATAACAGAGATACAGGAGAGTGGGAGCTCCATTAAAGATGTTTGCTCCATGTACTGCTCTGGCCCAAAACTCAAACAGACTTTTCATCACCCCCCAGAAGAGATGGAATAGGCAGAACCAGGGCAGACGACAAGGCAGGTGTTGTGCCACTGGTTCTGGTACCCAGACTCTTCAGGCGAAGTCCCAACAGGCTGCTAGCAGCTGCAAAGTGGCCTTCCCCTCTGCATCCTGACTTGAAGGAATCCCCTCTACCTCCTCCTGTTTTTCTAGAGGGACCAGTGGGGAGAAGGTTCGCCCTCCACCTGGAAGAGTGGAAGGCAATAACCGCAGATGCTTGGGTACTCCAGCTTGTTGCAAGAGGGCACTCCATCGAGTTCCTGGACAGACCTCCGGGCAATCCACCTAGAAGGTCTCACTACCTGTCAGGTCATCAAAGCCTTATTCATCAGGAAATCCAAGCTCTATTGACAAAGTCGACCATAGAGCGGGTTCTGACAGGGCAAATAGGAAGGAGATATTACTTCCACTTCTTTCTAGTGCCCAAAACTATGGGAGATCTAACACCCATTTTAGATCTCAGTCTGCTCAACTTCTTCGTAGAATACAAGAGGTTCCACATGCTAACCCTCCAGGGACTCTTACCCCTGCTCCAACAGAATCAATGGCTGTGCTTCTTGGACGTGCAGGATGCTTACCTGCACATCCCAATCCTCCCGGCCCACTGCCGTTTCCTGAGATTTTCCTTTCAGGAGAACCATTATCAGTTCAAGGCTCTTCCTTTTGCCCTCTCTTTGGCACCTTGGGTTTTCATCAAGTGCCTGGCACTGGTGGCTGCGGCCTTGTGCCGCAAGGGGATTTATGTGTTCCCTTACCTGAATGCTTGACTGCTGTCAGCACCGTCTCAGGGCAGTCTGATGGATTCTCTTTCCACCAACCTGGACCTTTTCTCCTGACTTGGCATTACTGTGAACTATCCCAAGTCTGAGGTCCCACCCTCCCAGTGCCTCCAGTTCATTGGAGCAGTGCTGGACGTGGTCCAGGGCAGGGCCTTTCTTCCTCCAGACAGGGTGGAAACCCTGATTCACCAAGCTGCATTGGTGCCCTCCTCCCTTTGGACCACAGTGCGCTCTATCCTCCGCCTGTTGGATCTCATGGCAGCTGCCATACCCACAGTCCCTTTGGCCAGACTGCATATGAGGGTGACCCAGTGGTCCCACAAGGTCCAGTGGGATCAATGCAGGGACGACGTGGACCACAGAGTCTTAGTCTCCAGCAGTTTGAAGCGTGATCTCCTCTGGTGGCAGGACCTATCAAACCTTTCCCTGGTGTTTCCCTTCATCCCCCGCCCCCTCTATGACCCTCACGACGGATGCCTCAGGCCATGGTTGGGGAGCCCACCTGGGAGACCATCGGACTCAGGGGACATGGTCTTCCCCAGAGGAGCAGCTACATATAAACATTCTGGAGATGAGGGCTGCGCTGTACGCTCTCCAAGCCTTCCAGTCCCTCTTACTTCTGGGAACACTTCTGATCCAGACCAGCAACACGGCAACGGTCTGGTACATCAACAAACAGGGAGGCATCGGATCGTACCCCCTCTGCAGGGAGGCAATGCCAGTGTGGTACTGGGCAGTTCAGCATGGTCTGACATTGATAGCAGTCCATATTTCAGGAGTTCACTGGCGGATAGTCTCAGCCACACTGTTGCACAGGCTTACAAGTGGGAGCTAAAGCAGGAAGTAGTGGAGGATCTCCTCCTTCAGTGGGGTCGGCCAGAAATAGATCTCTTCACCTCCCCGTCCAACGCAAAACTACCCAGCTTTTCCTTGCTCGTTCTTGGGCATGGTGTTTTTTGGCGAGATGCACTCTCTCTATCCTGGACAGGGAGATTTCTGTATGCTTTCCCTCCCTTTCCTATTCTACAGAAGGTTCTGCTGAAGCTCCAGGTAGAAGGGGCCCACATGATTCTCATAGCTCCTCTTTGGCCTCTGTAGATTCGGTTCCTTCTGCTGCAACAGCTGACGTCAGAACTCCTAGTACCTTTTCCTCTCTCCCACGACCTTCTGTCTCAGGAGCAGTGCAGCCTGGTGCATCCAAGCCTCAAGTCTCTCCACCTGCATGTGTGGCACCTTTGGACATGGCCGTCTCACGCTTTGGCATTTCTTCCAGAGTCGCTCAAGCCCTAGTGGAGGCCAGAAAACCTTCCACTAGATCCACGTATGCTATGAAACGGAAGAGATTTGCTCTTTGGGCCACAGACAGAGGCTTGCACCCTTTTTCATGCTTGGCTCCCTGGGTCCTAGAATACCTCTTGCACCTGTCTGATTCGGGCCTCAGCTATTCTTTTCTGAAGGACCACCTCTCTGCTGTTTCCACCTACTACTTTCCAGTGGAGGGCAAAACCATCACTCAGTTGAAGGTTTCCAAAACCTTCCTTAAGGGGATCCACCACTTTAAGCCTCCAGTCCATAATCCAGTTCCCCTCTGGGATTTGAATTTTATTTTAGAGAAACTTCCTTTGCCCCCTTTTAAACTGGCAGCAAGTTGTTTGGACATGGTCGTCTCACGCTTTGGCATCTCTTCCAGAGTCGCTGAAGTCCTAGTGGAGGCCTGAAAACCTTCCACTAGATCCACGTATGCTATGAAATGGAAGAGATTTGCTCTTTGGGCCACAGACAAAGGCTTGCACCCTTTTTCATGCTTGGCTTCCCGCGTCCTAGAGTACCTCTTGCACCTGTCTGATTTGGGCCTCAGCTATTCTTTTCTGAAGGACCACCTCTCTGCAGTTTCCACCTACTACTTTCCAGTGGAGGGCAAAACCCTCGCTCAGTTGAAGGTTTCCAAAACCTTCCTTAAGGGGATCCACCACTTTAAGCCTCCAGTCCATAATCCAGTTCCCCTCTGGGATTTGAATTTTATTTCAGAGAAACTTCCTTTGCCCCCTTTTAAACTGGCAGCAAGTTGTGGCCGGTGTTATGTATCCTGGAAAACACTCTTTTTAGTTGCTATTACTTGGCTCGAAGGATTTCAGAGCTTCAGGCGCTCGTTTGTAAGGAGCTATATTTGATTTTCCACAGAGACCGGGTGGCTCTGCGGACTAACCCTTTCTTCCGAAAGTAGTCTCGGAATTTACTTTGAACCAGAATGTTGAACTGTCGGTATATTAGCCAGAGTATTCCAACAGGGGGAATACCTCTTGCACACTTTAGACGTGCACAGGATTCTGAGATATTACATCTCTAGGACCAGAGAGGCTCGTAGTTCTGACCAGTTGTTGATGGCCTTCGCACCCAAATGTCAGGGCAAGGCCATTTCCCAACAGGTTTTGTCTAAATGGTTGGCTAACTGCATCTTGTACATTTACCAAAAGTATGAGAAGCCCCTTCCGGGGGATGCAAAAGGCCACTCAGCTCGGCGGCCTTCCTGAGGAACGTGTCTACTGTGAACATTTGCGCAGCGGCCACTTGGTCTTCTGTTCATACCTTCACCAAGCATTACAGTCTGGACATCACCTCTAGACGCAGAGCTGGTTTCGGTCTCACAGTTCTGCAAGGCCTCCTGTCCTAAGCAGACCTCTAGTTGGCAGACGCCTTTTCCTCCAAGAACTTAGTCTCTGACTTCCTTTTTTCTTTGACTGCTTGGTATTCAGTCCTGTTCTGTGAAGACCTATTGCAGGAACTCTCTGAAGTAAGATACAGCAGTTACATAAGAACTTACCGTAACAGTAGATCTTTGAGAGAGGTTCCGGCAGTAGGTCTCGATTTCCCTCCCACCTTCCCCAGCTCCTGTATTTCCTTCTTTTCCTTTTTCTGGGTTTTGTTTTAGCAGCTCAGGGCTTCAGGAGTTTCTATTCCTTTCTTCTGTTTCCTCTTCCGAGGTCTTCAGCAGGAGAACTGGAGGGCAGGAGTGAGGACCGCCCCCCTGTATACAGTCATGCCCGACGTCCCGTCATGCGATACCGGGGGCAGTCCCTTGCTATAGATTGCTAGCTAGAAGTTTGCTGTGCGATCCTGACACCAGGAGGCACAGTTTTATTCTGTGAAAACCTACTGCAGGAACCTCTCTCGAAGATCTACGGTTACAGTACTGACGTAACTACTATATTTTTTTACATACAGGTCAGTACCAGGAAGCACTATGGAATTCGGTACTGGCTCTGAGTGACAGAGCAGATGGTGAAGTGGCACAAGATCTGGCAGCATTAGCAAAGTCTGCCCTGGGTGCCACAGAATATTAGTTTCACATAGCTGTAGATACCAGTAACTCTGCATCAAGAGCCTTGACTCATGCAGTGGCACTGAGGAGGTTTGCCTGGCTAAGGGCAACCCTCCTTACGCAGCACACCCAGACTAAAGACCTTGATTTCCCCTATGAGGGAAATTCTCAATTTGGTGATAAAACAGAGGCATACATGAAGCAAAGTGGACAGGTAGCAGGGCCAAATTTAAGAACTCTACTGAGAAAGAAAAGACCTACACATCTTACAGGCCTTATGCAAGGGGAGGCAGGGGTAACTGGCCCAGACCCTGCACTGTCTGTGGGTACCAGACACAGAGAGGATGCTATAGAAGTAGGGACAGAAGGGGCTAAAGGCATGCTGCATCACTAGCCCCTAAGCCACAGCCAAAACAAAACCCCTGACAGTTTTGCCCAGGTCACCACTCAGCCATTGCCAGTGGGAGGAAGGCTGACCCACGATTTCCAGGAACGGGAAAAAAATTACCAGAGACCAGTGGGTCCTGGAAGTAGTGATCAGGGACTGACTCTGCAGTTCCAAAGATTTCCCAGGCTCAGAGACTGAAAAACTTCCCAGCTCACTCACTAACAGAAAGAATGTGGCTGGAACTGGAAGCAAGAAGTTACTGCAAGCAGAAGTAGTACAGAAGGTCCCTGCATCACAGTGGGGGCAAGTGGCCTCTTCTCAAGACACTGCTTGATCCGCAAGAAAGATGGGGAATGGAGACCCATTCTAGACTGAAGATTACTGAACAGGCATATCAAGGAAGAAAAGAATCAGGATGTTAACACTGGGCACAGTAATACCATCCCTACAGTCACTTGACTGGTTGAGGTCTCTGGGACCTGAAGAATGCCTGTTTCCACATTCTAGTCAGAACCAGTCACAGAATATATCTAAGGTTCAGGCTAGGAAACTGCCAGTACCAGTTTGCAGCCCTGCTCTTCGGTCTCACCTCAGCACCAAGGGTATTCACAAAGTACATAGCTATGGCGGTAGCTCACTTAAAAGGACAAGAGCTTTCATAATGTCTGATCAGATATTTTCTGGGAATTGTAATAATTGTAGCCAATTGTAGTTGTATTTATAAAAAAAATTATGAAAATCTAGAAAGGGGGAAGAAAGATATTTTGGGGGTTTGCTTTGCTCCAGAGGCTTGGTGCAGTCCTCTGTGACTGTACTTAGCCCACGGAGGACAGTGGGACCAGCAAACAAAAGATCAAAACTTATGTAAACTGTAACATGCATTGTAGGCTGTTGACTCCCCCACTGCTGCCTACTACTTTGATGTCAGCTGCAAGGGATTCTGGGATTTTGTAGTAACAGCTGTCAGACTAGAACTAAGCAGTGTTAGTCTGATGGTATCTGCTGTTCTACAGTATACAGTAAGTAAAATCAAAATGTTTTTTGTGCACAAAGTGCACATTGGGACCAGACCCACACTTGCATGTGGGGCCCTTGGTGTTGACTGTACCCCTTTAAATTTGTATCATTTCATGTCAGTTTTTGTCTAACAATTTATTTGGGTTTAAAAAAAAAAAATGTTAAGAAAAATGTTTTGAATTATTTTGGTTGCCCTATTTTAGTTGTCACTGCTCCCTGGTTATAGAAACAAATCTGGCATTAAGCCAGTAGGTAGAACATAACCATAGTGCAGAATTTGAATTGTATTCCAAATTCTGGAAGTTACATAAAGTTCTATCTCCAGAGTAGCACACTCCTGCGAACTGATGCATTTTGCAAGGTTCATTGATGGATCTCTGGAAAAGAAACATTACTACAGTGATAATGTTTTTCTTCCAAGCCAGTGCTCTAACCAGTAGTCCACACTACCATCTAACACCTCATGTCACCCATCTGCTCCATCACATCGTAAGGGCTTATGTATTGTATCCGAATTAGGAGCAGTAGTGGTTTGCCATTAAAAACAAGGTTAGTTCCACAACCGAGTAGCATGTGGTGAGCTAGACTGGATAAGCAGAAAACAAAATTGCATGCACTCACCAGAGAGGAGTTATGGCTGTTAGGACTCGCTCTTTTAAAAGACCACAGCGTCCACTCTTGAAATCCCTTAAGAAGGTTTTATTAGAAAGAAGTGCAGTCCAGGTGGTACATACAGCAGTGTAACTCCAGACAATTGTAATGGTGGATACCGGCCTGTGTCTCACATGTGGGTTGATCCCTGATGCCCTGCACATCTCCCAAGAGCTTCATTTGGGGGCAGTGTCTTGAGCTCACAGCCTGGTGCTGCAGGCAAAGTAGGGACTAATGACTGGCTGTGTTGCAGCAGGGTTCCAAATATTGTACCAGGCTCATGCTTCACTCCTTCAGCAGCTGCCGTGGGAAGTGGACACAGAGGAGTCCCTCATCAGGCTAGTGGACATCCTGGAGAAGCAGGGTGCTGTCTGCTTCAGGGAAATCTGCAGTAGTGTCCCAGACCTGCTGTCATCATGGCATCTGAGGTATGGAGCACTAGTAGGGAACCAGGAACAGAATATAGAAGCTGCAACACTGTTTCTCCTCTACCATGTAGTGCCCCCCTATGCATTATGGATATGCTGCCTGTTTACCACATCACCCTAACAGTATTCACTTAAGTGTCATTTGAAAGAATGGATATACTATGTTATCTGGAAACTCTGTATCCTGCCGCTCAGGATACCGAGCCCAGATAACCGACATTGGTGATCCCGACAGCACCACTGTCCCGACCAACTGTCTGGGAACACAGCAACGAATGCTGTAATTGTTAATGTGGGGGGGGGCTGCGCCCCATGCAACCCCCACACCCCCATAACTAAAAGAACCAACTCCGAGGGGGAGCGGACCCTGGAGTTAAAATGTAACTGTTACAAGGATGGCAAAAGTGTATGACCAGATGAGAACCAGGACCATGCTGAGCATACTGGCCAAGCTACCTGTGCTTCAGCCCTCCACACCATGAGGCAGCTCAGCCAGCTTCCGGCTCCGACTGTGTTTTCAGGGATAAGGTAGTTAGCCATCACATTGGCTACCTTACCCCTTCCTGTGGCTCCATCGAGCATGTCTCTGTTGGCACAGTCACTATCGGGACACTGCACCTGTCAGGCAATAGTGCCCAGGCAGGTGCGTGTTGGGATAGTGAGCCACGGAAGACCGTAAGTGTACTGAAATAATTTCTCCTTCTTCCTTGCAGTCCTATAGTCCTGCTGATAAACATGAGTATTTCCATTAATTTGCCCATTTTGAAATTAGCAGATTGAAAGCATTTCAATTCTGCCTTCCCAAGAGCTCTTCACCCTCCCCCCAAACAAACACATATTTAATTGTGCTCTTAAACTTTGAGAGCATTTTTGGACACAACAATATGGCACTAACTACATTATTTTAGGTGATCTGAGAGGCAGTGAACACAGAGTGTTTAAAAAAGCCAAAATAAAATGCTTTTACGTTACAGTGAATGTCTATTTTAGTTTAAACCTGACTATAGGGGCTACAGGGCATGCTGATGTAATATCCGTGTGCTGTACCAGTGCTGAAGTAGCATGCTGATGTAATATCCGTGTGCTGTACCAGTGCTGAAGTAGCATGCTGATGTAATATCCGTGTGCCGTACCAGTGCTGAAGTAGCATGCTGATGTAATATCCGTGTGCCGTACCAGTGCTGAAGTAGCATGCTGATGCCAATATCCGGTGCCCGTACCAGTGCTGAAGTAGCATGCTGATGTAATATCCGTGTGCCGTACCAGTGCTGAAGTAACATGCCGATGTAATATCCGTGTGCCGTACCAGTGCTGAAGTAGCATGCCGATGTAATATCCGTGTGCCGTACCAGTGCTGAAGTAGCATGCCGATGTAATATCCGTGTGCCGTACCAGTGCTGAAGTAGCATGCCGATGTAATATCCGTGTGCCGTACCAGTGCTGAAGTAGCATGCCGATGTAATATCCGTGTGCCGTACCAGTGCTGAAGTAGCATGCTGATGTCCCCAGTTTTATACTGATGAGACTCGTATCAGTGCAGGAGCATACTGTTCCCCTCCTTGCAGAACGTCACTGACCCAGCTCAGTACATCTGGTAGGTAGGAAGTAAGCTAAGATACATGAGAAAAGGAGAAGGCTGGATAAACTGTATCTACAGTCAAGACACAAAGCAAGGATTTATATCATCCTAGTTTAATCTCTGTGGATACTTCATTGAGAAAAAACATGCAATTACTGTCACCCTTCCCTAATGAAGCAACGTTTTGATACAGAACATCTGGCATCTGGTAGGTGGATGTGCAGTGACAGAGAAATTCTGCTACAGACATGTTTGGAGTTGCGCCTTCATTTTCTTCATTATTGACCAGAAAATAGACCCATTCCCACCACAGTATTCCCATTGCAGTTTGACCTGCAAATAGATCCATTCCTACTATAGTATTCACATTGCAGCGTGACTTGGAAATGGACCCTTTTCCCAGTGTAGTATTCCGATTGAAGTTTGACCAGTAAACAAATACGTTCCCATTGCAGTTTAACCCGGAAATAGACCTATTCCCTTTATAGTATTCTCATGGAATTTGAATAGGAGATAGACCCATTCCCATTATAGACTTCCCATTCACAGTTTGATATTCTCTTTGAACTTCAACCAGTAAACAGACCCATGCAGTTTGACCAGGAAACAGACTCATTCCGGTTGTAGCATTCCCATTCCATTGGTAGTATTCCCATGGAATTTGACTAGGAAATCGTTCCATTCCCACTATAGTATCCCTATTGCATTTTGACCAGTAAGTAGACACATTCACATTGTGGTATTCTTATTGTAGTTTGACGTGCATAAATCAGATGTTTTTGGGGACAGTGTCTACGGTGTCCTTCCTCACGCACCAGATGCACTGCAGTTTCATTTTAGTTTTTTTCCCTGGTGCTGTAGCTTGATGAGGAACAGCTCATTTTAACAATGACAAGCAAAGTTTCTGTATTTACTGGAGCAACTGAAAAGGCTGGCTAGAACATTGATTTGCCACCAAGGACTACCCTTTTGAGGTGTGGTGCTAATGTTCAGTGTTTTGCTTTGTTTATAGGTCAACAGTAATGAGAACATCCTGGAGACCTGCTTGTCGCTGGGGGGACACAGAGCGCCGGTCGTCACTGTAGACTGGTGTACTGCAATGGATTGTGGGACATGCCTTACTGCTTCCATGGATGGGAAGATCAAATTAACAACCCTTTTGGCGCAAAAATCCTAATAAACTGACTCTCTTTCAGTAGTGCTGTGGAAATATCACCTTTTGATACCAGAAAAACTAGTGCAGAAACTGGCTATATATCTTGCATATAAAAAATATATTTGGATATAAATAAATAAATATTCAGACCATTTACATTTTCTGTCAGTTTTTAAATCCAGAAGAGTGTATCTTATTTGATGGTGGGCTTGTGCTGAAGTTAGTCAGCAAGTCTTTCTCCTGGCAAGCATTTTAAAGATGTTTGAATCTCTCTTTAACTGTTCAAGGAGGCGTTTTGTCTGCTTATTCTGCTGGCTGCTGGGAGAGGTAGGAGCATGAGCCTGAGTCTGTCCAAGAGGCATTTTGTCTCTGTGAGGCATTTTGTCCGGTGAAGGATTAGCTTAAATTTTTAAGTCTAACTGTTGCTGGCTTGTCTGGAGGAGGATTAGCTTGAATCTTTAACTGTTTAACTGATGCTAGTTGCTGGGGGAAGGGAGTCTTTGCCCAGAAACAGTGGAGCCAATCAGGTAGGAGTTGCTTGTTTGAATCTCTCTATAACTGTTCAAGGAGGCATTTTGTCTGTTCATTCTGCTGGCTGCTGCGAGAGGTAGGAGTGTGAGCCTGAATCTGTCCAGGAGGCATTTTATCTCTGAGTTTTGTTTTTACCCTCCTCCCACCCCACCCCACCTCCACATTATTAAATGCTTAGTTGGGAGGAGCATATAGGCTCTACCCATGGGCTGACTGATAGCTAAAGAGCAAGTAAAATTAAAAGGAGGAGGAGCTGCTGGTTATATCACGTAAGTGAATATTTGTACATTTAAATTGCATGATCTTGTCAATTTTTTTTGTGCCAGCATCCCTTAGCCCCACGCAAGCGGGCTCACCAGGCTCTAGCAGCCTTCCCCCTCATCCTCTGGGTTTGCCCCCTCTCCCTGAGTGGGCTCACGAACAGCGGACTTAGATGGCCAGAGGAGATGGCGCCGGAGCCGGCTCATTAGCGGGGGCTGGCATTTTTTGTGGAGTGATTCCCTTGGGGCGGGGACTTGCAATGATGGCCCACATCCGCCCCGCCCCCGTACATGCTAGCGCCGGCCACTGCAGTACCCTTGGCCTCTGCCAGGGGTCCGTTGTGCATCGGACACTCAACCCCACCTCCTCCAGAGTAGGAGAGTAGTCCAGCGGATGCTCTGTCCTACTCCCCCCAGCTGGCCTTCCGACACCCGGATCCGTTTCCAAACCCAGATCGTCAGCATTGCAGATGGCAGTCATGCCTCTGCGCCAGCAGGCCGGCCCGATCATGTCAATCTCACTCTGTTAGGAATAGGATAAGTTTGACGGTCACGGAGCAGAAAGGGGCAAGAGCTGCAAAAACATATTAGGGTCATAAACAAGAAACTCTGTAAAAGGGAGAGAGACTAAAAAAAAAAAAAAACAGTAAAAGAGGGTAGAAGCATACTTGAGTACGTAGGATGACACGAGTGGTGCAGTGCAGTGGGTGCGGAGCAGGGGTGTTCAAAACAACTTTCTAGGAACTGCGGTTCTAAGGACATGGATGTGTTGTTCAATCCACACTTCTTGGCAGGTACCTTGCCGCTTTAAATCTTGCCAGAAGGTCTTCAGGCTGGCTCCTCCCACCCACCTGGGTGGTAAAACTCTCGGCTCTGCCCCATGATACCACATCATCCTTAGCGCTTGGAAGCTCAGGTTCCCTCTTTAGCGCTGTGCGTTTAGACTGGATCCAAACTCTTCGGTTTACCCAAAAATAATTCTAAAGTTTACAAGACTTGGTCTGTTTAGGTCCTCCCAACTCGTGGATAAATCGACTCCCGGTTTTCGGCGGTGCCCATGCGGGCATAAAATTCTCAGACAGATCCGTACTCCACATGCCTGTATTGCCTCGGGCTGGACCACGATCTGCAGGCCTGCGAGTTGTGCAAGTCCTTCTCAGCCAATGTCCTTGAAGCCCATGCTGCCAGACTCCAACATGGGCACCCCGAGAGGCAAATTCCGCCAGTGAAGTCAAAGGAGGCCCGTTGGGCAGTGTCCACAGCGGAGGGCTTGGCTGAGCAACTGGAGCAGATGATCGCCCTCAAGGAGGAGGCAGCCCAGGCCGCATCATCTTCCTCCTCGGTCGCGGCATTTATCCTGCTGTCCTTGGGCTCCTCCTACGTGGCTTCTTTTAAGGAGCTTTATCAGTCCCTCTCTACAAAAGGGGAGGGTCCATCAGGATATTCTTCTCGGTCCAAGAAGAAGGACTCGAAGGGTAAGTCCCACCGTCAGCGTTTGTGGGAGAGGGAGAGGGAGAGGTCCCCTTCCCCAGACAGTCAACATTCGACTTCGGTCGAGGTTGCGGCTAAGGCCACTGGCTTCACGGTGTCCCTGTCAGGTCAGCCAGCCGAGACACCCGTCGATGTGGTCGAGATTTTTCTTGACCCGTCGGACGGATTGTCGACTGGAGAACCGACAACCCTTCTTCACCGGTTCCCTCGGTGGAAACCGAGGACTTGCCTGTGCCTCCTGTGCCAGAGTCCCCGGTTAAGGTTCCCGAGCCGAGGGAGGAACGGGTTTCCCCCACTCCATCCCAGATCCGCCCTCGGAAAAACCAACGGTCTCGGTCTCGGACCTCCTCTCAGTCCAGCCGATCCCGACACCGGCAGTCTCGTTCTCGGCACCGAGGGAAGCGGCGGCACTGCTTATCCTCGTCTTCTTCCTCCTCGGAGGAAAGGCTTCAGCGCAAGTTGCATCGACACTACGAGGACTTAATGTGGCAGCAGCTACTCCGGACCGGGAACAAGCCGACTCCGTTGCCTTCCCCGGCCAGTAAGTGGCTGTCACCTGAAAGGCCGAAGCAGCCCCTTGTAGTTGTCAAGCCCAAACTGGCACCAGTTGTTCAACCTAAACCAGTTGCACCACCTATTGTGGTGGAACCCCCGCCTCCACAACCTAAAACTGGGGCTCCAACCAAGGATTCTCGGGTCAGGTCAGGGGTTGCCCCATCGGTTGTCGGTCACCCTCACTCCCGACCGTCCTCGGCAGGTGGAAGGTGGCTCAGGCCCTAGGCAGCTGTTCGCAGACTCCTCGAAGTCTGATGATGACTCTTCCCTGTTATCCAGGCCCCTTGACCTGGAGTCCGCTGGGGGACAGTCAGTGGACGAGAGCCCATCCTCGTTCATGGGTCTGCTTTGGCTCATCTCAGAGTCTACTGGGATGCAGCTCGAACCCATATCCAAGCGGGCCAAGTATCCCCTCATGGAGACACTGGACCGAGGAGATTCTCCCACGGAGGCCTTTCCGGTGGCTGAAGCCATTGTTGGCCCAGCCTTGGAGTTATGGCAGCGGCCGGCTTCTTGTCCTGCTCCTTCAGCCAGGATGGGCAGGAAGTACGCAGTCCCAGCCGGGTCACTGACCGGTTTTTTGGAGCACCCTTCTACGGAGGGGCTTGTTACCGATGGTGTTTTCCAGTGTTCCGGGAACACCAGGGATGTGGACAAGCCTCCCGACAAACAGTTCAAGAAGCTGGACTATGCTGGGTGTAAGGTGTACTCTGCGTCCTCCCTAGGCCTCCGTCAGGCCAGTTCGGCCGTACTGATGGCGCACTATCCCATGCCCTTATGGGCTCCCTGGATGAGGTGATCCCTCATCTCCCGGCTGACCTCCGGACTATGGTCAAGCAGGTGCGGGATCAGGGAAGGGCGGTGGCGAAACAGCATCTCCAAAGTGCACTGGATATTGGAAACTCTTGTGCCCGGTCAGTAGCGGCCGCAGTGGCCATGCGCCGCAGAACTTGGCTGAGGATCTCCACCTTTATGGCGGATACCCAGTACAAGCTGGCAGATGTCCCCTTCCTGGGTACCAACTTGTTCGGCCCGGAGTGGAAGGCCATCTCCAGAGGATTGAGAAGTCCAATGCCACCTTGGACTCGTTCACGTCTGCCCAGAAGGACAAAGGGATAAGAGCTCATTCTACCTGCCATGCCGCTGCGTCGGTGGCTGCTTCAAGGGATGTCCCTATCCAGGAAATCTGCAGGGCTGTTACCTGGAAGTCAGCACACACCTTTATTACCCACTACCACATCGACCTTGAGTCACGCTGGGATGCTGATTTTGGGACCTCGGTTCTCCAGTCCTTGTTTCCTGAGTAGGGGGTGTGCGCCTTGCCTCCCTCTTCCCGGAAAACTGATAGGAGTCCGCCAAGAAGTGTGGATTGAACAACATATCCATGTCCCTAGAAATACAGGTTACTCACCTGTAACAGGAGTTCTAAGAATGGTATATGTTGTTCATCCACACGACCCACTCGGCCTCCCCGGCTTCGACGCACAACCTGGCTTCCAGCAGGCTAGATCTGGCGTCATGGGGCGAGCCGAGAGTTTTACCACCCAGGTGGGTGGGAGGAGCCAGCCTGAAGACCTTCCAGCAAGATTGAAAGTGGTAAAGTACCTGCCAAGAAGTGTGGATGAACAACATATACCATTCCTAGAACTCCTGTTACAGGTGAGTAACCTGTATTGCTGCCCCATTTATAGGCACCTCTCTAGGCTGAGGGAAGTAGTTGCCAGGCTTCTAGCACAGTTAGCAGAAGTACTGGGGACCTTTGCCCCCACCCAGAGACCACCAGCCACTGCCACAGAGGATACTCAGAGGCCTGGATGAACTATGGTGGGCTCAGGGACGTTGAGGAAGGTAGAGCTCAAGCACCCCCCCCAAACCCAGTACAACTAAAGAATAAACATGATCTCAAGGAGGAGAGCCCTGAAAGGGAACCCAAGATTGTGACCAGAGGTGAAGGGCAGACCCACCAGGAGGGAAGCACATGGGATGAGGCCAGAGAATCCTAGGAGAGAAGGAAGCTTCTCCTAGTGGGAGACTCAATAGTTCGGAGTATGGAGATAGAATCAAGCATCAGGAGGGAGATGGAGGTTGTGTGTCTCCCCCAGGAGGCACAGCTCTGAGGGAGGAGGAGCGGATTCCGATTAAGGGGGGAAAAAGGGTCCGACTGTGGGGGTAGACGTGGAGGTTACAATACAGGGGGATGAAGGGGGGTTTCAGGTCAAAGGGTAGGGATGGCATTGAGGATGAGGGAGCTCCAGGTGGGAAAGCGGATAACTCTGGTACAGAGAGTGTTAAGGGAAGGGGCAGGACTTGGGAGGCGGCTGGGGTGGAGTTGAAGGTACAGATAGGGATGCAAATTGCAGGCAGGGTGGACTGTTGGGGCAGGCACAAGGGAAGAGTTTGGAGAAGGGATGAGAAACGGGGGGGGGGACATGTTAGTGCTGGGTGATTCCATACTAAAAGGGGTCAGATGGGGGAGTAAAGGTGAAAGACAGTCACATATGGGTAAAATCTGTACTTGGTTGATGGGAGATAAAGCAGGACAGGCTATTCTCAAGTGTGCAAAGAGGGGAAGGCATAAACCACATGTGGTGCACGTGGGTAACAGAAACATAGAAACATAGACTTTGACGGCAGATAAGGACCGCTTGACCCATCTAGTCTGCCCATTTCCCTACCTACAGGATAGGCCGCAGATCCTAGTTAACCAACAGCCTATTTCTTCCTACCCCCAACAAGAATTGCCTTATGTCTGTCCCATGCATTCTTGAATTCTCTCACAGTTTGAGCCCACAGCCTCCTCAGGAAGGCTGTTCCATGCATCTACTACTCTCTGTGAAATAATACTTCCTCACATTGCCCCTGAACCGCCTCCTTCTATCTTTAAATTGTGTCCCCTTGTTCTTGCAAGTCTCTTTTTCTGAAAGATGCTACCCTCTTGGACTTTGTTGATTCCACTAAGGTACTTAAAAGTTTCTGTCATGTCCCCCCTCTCCCTTCTTTCCTCAAGGGTATACATGTTAAGCTCCTTTACTCTCTCCTTATATGGCTTCTCTTGCAGACCATGCGCCATTTTAGTTGCCCTCCTCTGGACTATCTCTATCCTGTCTATGTCCTTGCGGAGATGGGGTCTCCAGAACTGGACACAGTACTCCAGATGGGGTCTCACCAACTGTCTGTACAGAGGGATAACAACTTCCTGTTTTCTGCTGCTGATGCCTCTCCCTATACATCCCAGTATACCCCCAGCCCTCCCTACTGCCTTCTCACATTGCTTGCTAACCTTAAGGTCATCTGATATGATTAGCCCCAGGTCCTTTTCCTTTTTGGTTTTTGTTACTACCTCCCCACCCATTGTGTATTCTTCTCCTGGGTTCTTGTTTCCCAGGTGCATTATTTTGCACTTCTTTGCATTGAATCCCAGCTGCCATACTTCTGACTATTCCTCCAACCTTGCCAAGTCCCTTTTCATCCTTTCCACGCCTCCTTGTGTATCAACCCTGTTGCAGATCTTTGTGTCATCTGCAAAAAGGCATACTTTTCCTTCCAGTCCCTCTGCAATGTCACTGATGAAGACATTAAAAAGGACTGGACCCAATACTGAACCCTGCGGTACCCCACTAGTAACCCCTCTTTCTTCGAAGTGGACTCCATTTACAATTACCTTCTGTGTCCTGTTGTGCAGCCAGTGTTTTACCCAGGCTACCACCCTAGGACCCACTCCCAGGCTGGTTAATTTGACTATTAATCTTTTGTGTGGGACTGTGTCAAATGCCTTGCTAAAGTCTAGGTAGGCCATGTCCACAGCCCCTCCCTAGTCTACTACTTTGGTCACCCAGTCAAAGAAAGCTATTAGATTCGTCTGACATGACCTTCCCGCTGTGAACCCATGCTGCCTTGGGTCTTGTGCTCCACCGGCCTCTAGGTATTCAACTATTCTTTCTTTCAGAAGTGACTTGGCAGGGGAAACGGTAAAGGTGGTTAGGGAGAGGTTCATGGGACTGGGTAAGTTGAGTGAGGAGGTAGGGAGCTCAGTGGCCTTCTCTGAGGTACTCCCAGTGCCCAGGGCAAGTACAGCAAGGAAGGGTAGGATAGATGGATTCAACAGTTGGCTGGGAAATTGGTGTCGATCCAAGGGGTACGGGTTAGTGGGAGGCTGGGGCAGGGTCTGGGACAATAGGGATCTGTGGGGACAGATTACATTTGAGCCGGGGGGGGGAATGGGTGCTAAAATGGGTTAGAAGAATACATAGGAACAAAGGTTAATTTAAACTAGGCAGCGGGGTGGGGAGTGGGTTGCTGAAGGGAAGGCTCGCCGGAGAGGGGAGACATGCGACTGCCCCCCATACAAACTGAGTTGGAAGCAGGGAGAGATCGAAGGGTGGGGCTGAGTAGGGTGTGAAACTGGGTAAGGAGTGTAAGGGAGCATCTTGGAGTGTTGTGTCCTTAAATGCAAGGAGCCTGGGGAACAAAACTGCAGAACTACAGGCTCTGCTGGCAGAGGGGATGGTGGACATAGCTGCAATCACAGAAACATGGGCCAACCAATACCAGGACTGGGACATTGATGATCCCAGGCTATAGGATTTACAGAAGGGATAGGGACAAAGGGAAAGAGGTAAGGGTAACGATGTACATAAGGGAAGGGATAAAAAATGCAAGGAAGGAGGGTAGGACAGAGGCCTTGATGCAATTCCAGGACACAAGGGGTAGGATTCTCAGGATGGGGGTGGTATACAGGCCACTGACTCAAGGGGAAGACCTGGACAGGGAGCTGGCAGTGCAAATTAGAAAGATGTGTGGAAAGGTAACACAATGATCTTGGGGGACTTCGACCTACCAGGACTGGATTGGGGTACCCCAGCCACCTCGAGTGCTAGGGAGCAAACACTCCTGGATGCCTTCCAGGACTGCTTCCTGGCACAGATGGTCACTGAGCCGACTAGGTTGAGGAATACACTGGATCTAGTTCTGGCCAACGGGAATCCTGTAAGGGAGGTGGGGGTGGAGGACATGCTGGCTGGGAGTGACCACCACTCGCTGTGGTTCACACTTAATATGATCAGAGAAGCAGCAGGTACAGGGACCAGGGTGGTGGACTTCAGACAGGCTGACTTTGGTGGGATTGGTGAAATCTTAAGGGGACATCTGGAAAGAGTACAGCCGCAATGGGATGCGAATCAGAAATGGGAAGAAATCTACTTGGTGATATTGGAGGCTACTGAGACATGTACCAGATTGCAGAGCAAAAAGAGGAGGGCTAAAACAATGAGCTGGTTAAGTAGAGGGATTTTAGAACTGGTGAAGGCTAAAACTGCAGCATTCAAGAAATCCAGGAAGGGATAGGATAGGGAGGAGTATGTGAAGAGGTCCAAGGAGGTTACCCTTTAGGGAATTGAGGCTGGCGCAGGGCATCAGGGATGGGGGAAAAATGACTTTTTCAGATACATATAGGAGAGAAGGAGCTGCAAGGACCAGATAGTGAGGATCAGGAAGGATGGGGGTGGGCAGAGAAAGGGGTGGATCGGGCAGAAACACTGAAGGAGCATTTCTGTATTCACGAGGAAGAAAGGAGTTCAGTTACCACAGTGGGTGAGCAAGGGGGAGGAGGGAGTAATGGACGGGGTGATCACTGAGGATAGGATATTAGAGGGGTTAAAGGCTCTGAGGGTGGATAAGGCACCAGGAACAGATGGCATACATCCCAGGGTGTTAAAGGAAATGGCCAAGATCCTGGCTGGACCACTGGTGGAACTATTTAATACCTCCTGGGACATGGTGCGTACCACATGTCTGGAGGATGGCTCATGTGGTACCCATCCATAAAAGTGGACAAAGGATGAGCTGGGTGATTACAGGCCGGTAAGCTTAACTTCCATTGTGGGGAAGCTGATGGAGACAATACTTAAGGAAAGGCTGGTGACCTTTATGGAAGACAGTGGGCTCCAGGACAGTCACCAGCATGGGTTTGTCTCCAGAAAATCCTGCCAAATGAACCTAGTTGATTATTACGACTGGGTCACGAGGGAATTGGACAAGAGTCATGCAGTGGATGTCATATACGTGGACTTCAGTAAGGCCTTTGATTTGGTGCCGCATGAGAGGTTGGGAGGGAAGTTGAGATATATGGGGTGGGGACTAAGATGGTTAAATGGATCGAAAACTGGCTGCAGGGGAGACAGAGGGTAGTGATGGAGATGAGGAACTCTCATCTCCAAGGACTGTGTTGAATGGGGTGCCACAGGGATCGGTGCTGCAGCCAGTGCTGTTTGAAATATAGCAGACATCTCATATGACATCAGGAATAAGATCAGTCTGTTCTCTGACGATACCACATTGGGGGTGGCGGTGGACGGTATAGCAGGTTGGCAGGGGCTGCAGGACGACCTGACAAAACTGGTGGAGTGGTCGGAAGCGTGGCAGTTGAGGTTCAGTGCGAAAAAGTGCAGAGTCCTGTACTTTGGAGCAAAGAACCCAGGGAGGTGTTACCAGCTGGGAGGGGTGCAGCTAGGTTCCAGCCAAGGAGGAGAAGGATCTGGGGGTGGTTGTAATGGGGAAGATGAACACTGCAGAGCAGTGTAGGAGGGTAGCAGTGAAAGCCAACAGGATGCTGGGTTGTATCACGAGAGGGATCTCCTCCAGGAGCAGGGAGGTGATCCTGTCTCTCTACAGGGCACTGGTCAGGCCGCACCTGGAGTACTGTGCAATTCTGGTGGCCATATCTGAAGAAGGATGTGACATTACTGGAAGGGGTACAACACAGGGCAACAAGGATGTTCTTCCTGGACATAAAGTCTCCACCACTCATTCACACTGATGGGATCTACGTCGGAGGCGCTAGGACCCAGCAGGAGCAAACTTTCTTGCAAGAGGGCCAGCGCCAGAGATGGAGCCGTGAGGAGCGGCACCGCAAGCCTCAGCTCGTGCAGCAATGACTATCTCGGCATCGACCCTCCAACTGCCTCAGTTCCTTTTTTCCCGCCATCGAGTGCGCTTTAGTAACAGCATCGCTCGCCCTCCGGGAGTCAAACTTCAAACTAGCAGCATAGTTTTCAGTTTATTGTTTTGTAATGTATCTCAAAATAAGTACCACTTACTTTTACTGTACTTATTAAAGAAACGAAGTCTTCAGCCTACATTGTGGTCGTACTAGCGGTCAGGAGATGGTAGGGAGACTTCGTATGAAAGCTGTTCAGTCAGCCGGTCTGGGTCCAGTCTGCTGCCCTCTCCGGAGGGGGGGCGTCTGACAACAGACGGTTCAATGCTCGAGGGGATGGGTGGTCCTCCGGAAAGCATAAAAGAAAACGGTTGCACTCTCTGCACTGAGCTCTTCTTCAGCCCACAGGTCAAAAAAGAGAAGGCATCACTCAAGGTCGCCTTCTGGTATGTCTGCACATCGACGGTCGGTTATTGGGGCCAGGTGCCAGTCTTCCCCTCCGGCATTGCCAGTTTCTGTCTCCAGTGACCAACCTCTTCAACATCGGGGCCCTTCCCCGTCTTTTGAAAGGGCTTCAGATGAGCAGTTTCATCAGTGGGCCGCTCTTATGGAACAGTGGGCTTGGTGGTTGGTTCAGCTGCTTAGCACGGTCACTCTGAGGCCCTCGGGCCTTTTGAGGGATTGGGTAGGGTGGTTGGACCTCCCTAGTCACACGGCGCCCTCTTCGGTGCCATCGACTCCGCGCTCAGGTGTTTTCCCCCTCACATGGCTGTGGCGCAGGGGGCCACACCAGTGCCTCTATCTCCTGGTATACTTCCTTCTTTTTCCTCAAATCACAGTTTACGGAGCCCTGGATTGCTTTCGGCACCTTTGGCGTCGATGGGTCTCTTGGCGCTGTCCTCGGCACCACTGGTGTTGGCACCATTGTGCTGACTGGCCTTCGGTGCCTATCTCAACACCTGCAGGCCTGTCAGCACTGTCAATAGTATGATGCCATGTTCCTCTTGGAGGCTGCGCAGTCGTCTCGCCTAGCCTTCAGGGTTTCTCTCTCTCAGATTCCTTCTCTTCTTCATTTCCCTTTGACTTTTACTCCTTTCCTGTATATACAGTCCCTCCTGGGCTGTCAGGAGATGATATTGAGCCTGACCCAGATCTTTGGCTGGGTGATGATGTTGAAGGAGCAGGAATTAATCCTGTTGCAGAGCCTGTGGACGAGGACCTGTCATTTAAGTCTCTGCTGAAACATGTAAATTTGACTCTTTCTGTCCAAACTACAGATAATCAATCCTGGGAAGCTCGTAAGACTCCAATACCTTCATGTACCAGAGATCCCTATGGATTTAACTCCCCCGGTACAACCATCCTTTGAGACGCTCTCTCAGATGATATGGAATAATCCCGCTCTCATTCCTTCTGTGGCTAAGTCCATAGATAGGAAGTATACTGCTCCCAAGGATCGACCCATTTTGACCTCCCAGGCCTTTGCAGACCCTGTTGTAATCTTGGCAGAGAATGATAAGGCCGTTCACCCTCAGACATCTACAGCCCGGCCTATAAACAAAGAATCTCATAAGATAGACACTTTGGGTAAGAGTCTTTGCTGCTTCCACCCTGGGTATGCGTATTGCTAGCTACCAGGGCTGTTTCTGTCAAAATGAGTATGTTCTTTGGCATTCGTTCAGATAGTGGAAGCTCTGCCAGAGTCGGACACTAGTTCAGAGCTGCTTCAGACCATAACCAGGGGTATCGAATCCAACAACCAGCAGGTTAAAGCAGCTATGGACGCTTTCGATTCTGCTTCCCAAGCGGCGGCAGGCATTTGTACCCGTCATCACTCCTGGCTCTGCACGTCAGGTTTCACAAATGATGCCCAGCAGCAGGTCATGGCGTAACCCTTTGACGGCATGTATCTGTTCGGACCTCAAGTAGAGCAAGCTCTGGAGGCCACACTGAAGACAAGTCAGCCATTAAAACGGCTCGACCCACTCCCACCCCTTCTCGGGGAGGTGTTAACAAGCGTCAATTTCACAACCGTCAGTCCTTTTGAGGCAAGGGCAGGGGAGGTTTTAACAAAAACCAAGCCCCCCAGCCTCAAAAAAAAAAAAAATGCAACTGAAGGCACAAGGGCCCGAAGCGCCCAGTGCCACCTTCTGAGATTCTGGCCCAGGTCCCAATTCAGCTGCCCGAGGGGAACTCTTACTCAGCAGTGGGAGGATGTCTGACTCAGTTCTACAACCAGTGGAAGTCCATAACTTCAGACAAATGGGTCCTCCAGATAAACCGCAAGGGGTACTTCCTCAACCTTTCAGAAACCCCTCTGGATCATCCCCCCCCCCCCAAATGACAGCCCAGGCTGTCAACAATACAGTCAGACCTTCTTGCCTCCGAGGTACAAGGCCTTCTGAACAACAGGGCAGTAGAAATAGTTCCGCTGCATCAATGAAACACAGGTTTCTACTCCCATTACTTCCTGGTCCCGAAGAAGACCGGTGGCGTGCACCCCATTCTGGACCTCAGAAAGTTAAACAAGTTTCTTCTCAAGGAAAAGTTCAAGATTATATGGCTAGGGACCCTCTTACCCTTGCTTCATCAAGACGATTGGCTGGCTTCCCTGGACATGCAGGATGCTTACCAACATATTCCTGTACACCCGAAGCACCACAAATACCTAAGGTTTGTGGCACTGAGTCAACATAGAGTCCTGCCCTTTGGGCTATCCTCGGTGCCACGAGTTTTTACAAAGCGTTGTGCAATCCTTGCAGCGCATCTCAGAAAAATCGGAATTCAAGTGTTCCCATATCTGGACGACTGGCTTCTAGCAGGTCCTTCCAAACAAGAAACTCTCGACGCCGTAGCCACAGCCTCAGACTTTGTCATGTCCATGTGAGTTCTGCTAAATCTCAAGAAATCACAGTTGTTGCCCTCCCAGAAGCTCCTTTTTATAGGAACTCTTCTGGACACCTCCTGTGCGAAAGCCTTTCTTCCAGAGGACAGAAGGAGCGATATCCTACAGATGGCCGGTACATCAGAGAGAACAGCTCAGTTTGAGCTATCTCGATGCAATGGATGCTGGGTCTCATGGCATCCTTGGTGTTCACTGTACCCCTAGCACGTCTCCACATGAGAACCTCTCAGTGGATGCTCAGTACTCAGTGGTCCCCAACCACTCACCCTCAATCCTTTCTCATCAAGATAACAACCTCTGAACGGTCACTCACCTGGTGGTCGCAAGAGGACAACCTGCTGGAGTGATATCCCTTTGCTCCTCTGGATCATCAGATTTCCATTACCATGGACGCATCCCTGATAGGGTGGGGAGCTTACTGTCAGAATCTCCTCACCCAAGGCACATGGACTCAGGTAGAGTCCCAGCTTCATATAAACGCCCTAGAAATGAGAGCCATCCTCTATGCAGTCCGAGCTTTGAAAGACATTCTCTGTCACAAGGACATTCTCCTTCAAACAGACAACAAAGCAGTGATGTACTACATCAACAAGCAGGGTGGTGCACACTCTTACCCTTCATGCAGGGAAGCAATGAGAGTGTGGAAATGGTGCCTAGAGCACAAGGGTCTAATTCAGGTGGTCTGCCTGCTGGCAGTGCATAACCAACTGGCAGACCATCTTAGCAGAATGGAGACAGATCCTCACGAGTGGTCTCTCGACTCAACCATAGTTCAGTCACTATTCACAGAGTGGGGAACTCCAGACCTGGACCTTTTTGCATCCCCACTAAACACAAAACTGCTTCTCTCCTGCTCCAGAAATCCAGGGCCTGGCATTTTCCGTCAGGATGCATTCAGGCTGCAGTGGACAAAACGCTTTCTATACGCCTTTCCTCCTCTTCCACTAATTCAGAGGGTGCTTCTCAAATTCGAGTCCCGGGGAACAAAATCCTCATTGCTCCATTCTGGCCTCGACAAATATGGTTTCCAGTACTCAACAGTATGTCGGAAACCCCTCCGAAGGGACTTCCCCTTCAGATGAACCTTCTGACCCAAGGTCCTGTGGTCCATCCCAACCTAAGGTCGCTTCACCTTCATGCTTGGCTCCTGAAGAGATAGAGGTGAACATGTTCAATATCTCTTGGAGAGTTTCAGATATTCATTTGGGTGCGTGCAAGCCAGCCACCAGGAAAACTTGCACAGCCAAATGGAAGCGTTTTTCTCTCTGATGTGCAAAATCCTCTTTGAATCCTTTTTCCTGCCCACCAAACAAAGTTTTAGAGTATCTCTTAGACCTCTCAAATACAGGTCTACAATACTCTATAGTCAAAGTTGACCTTTGTGCCATTTCAGCTTATCATGAGCCAGTACTTTCCTCGTCACTGGTTCAGTTACCTATAGTTAAGAGGTTTCTTAAGGGTATTCTAAATACCAGACCTCCTATCAGACATCCAGTCACAGCCTGGGACATTAATCTTGTTCTAGACATGCTCACTCGAAAGCCTTTCGAGCCTCTAGCTACCTGTGAGCTGAAGTTTCTCACTTGGAAACGGCCTTCCTGGTGGCCATGACCTCAGTCCACAGGGTTTCTGAAATACATGCTTCGATCACAGACCCTCCGTACACTGTATTTCATAAGGGCAAAGTAGTTCTTAGGATCCATCCTAAGTTTCTCCCTAAGGTTGTCTTAGAATTCCATCTAAACCAATGTTTAGTCCTACCTACTTAGCGAACTTCCAGAATAAAGGAAAGTGTACGCTTCATTCTTTAGATGTTAAAAGAGTTCTGCATTTCTATTTGGATAGAACAAAAGAGATTCGCAAAGCTCAGCAACTATTTATTTCCTTCAGCGAAACCCGGCTGGGTCAGCTTGTCGCTATCAGATGCATTTCAGCATGGCTCGTGGCATGCCTTCGCCACTGTTATTCCATGGCGCAGGTTAAGCTGGAGGGAGGAGTGTACGCTCACTCTACTAGAGCTGTCACAGCATCCCTGGTGGAAATCTGCAATGTGCCCATTGCAGACATTTGCAATGCAGCTACCTGGAGCTCAGTGCATACTTTCGTCAAGCACAATGCCCTGGATGTCCATGCCAGGTGACATTTTTCATTTGGCAGGATTATCCTTAACTGACTTCTGTCCTAAATTTGTGAGCTCTTGGTTTCTCCTGCCGCCCTCGTGGGGGATTATTAGCTCTGTGCTCTCCCATCAGTGTGAATGAGTGGTGGAGACTTTATGTCCGGGAAGATATGGAAATTATGTACCTACTGTAATTCTTGATCTTCTTGGATGAAGTCTCCACCACTCATTCACACGCCCACCCACCATCTCCTGAGCTCACCTCTTTGTTATCGGTCTTCACTCCCTCAGTGTTATGCTGTGAAGACTTCTTTGTTGACGCTTCTTATACAGGTCGTCCGTACTATCTTATGTCCGGTTTTTCTTAGGCTAATCCTTCTAGGTTAGTTACACTGCATCTCCTTGGTAAAAAGGTACTGAGACTGTTGTAGGGTCGATGCTGAGATAGTCATTGCTAAGCCAAGCCAAGGCTTGCGGCGGCGCTCCTCGAGGCCCCAACTCTGGCGCCAGCCCTCTTGCAAAAAAGTTTGCTCCAACTGGGTCCTAGCGTCTCCAGCGGAGATCCCATCAGTGTGAATGAGTGGTGGAAACTTTGTCCAAGAAGATCAAGAATTACGGTAGATACATAATTTCCATATCCAGGGATTGGAAGACAGACCATATGAAGAGAGACTAAGCGTTGAACATTTACTCCTTGGAGGAGAGAAGGGACTGGGGGGATATGATTGAGACCTTTTAAGTATGTAAAGGGGATAAACAGGGCAGGCACTGAAGGATATTCAGGCTGAGGAGGGGCAGGGACATGAGAGGGCACAGCCTTAGATTGAAGGAGGGAGAATTAGGATGAAAATGAGACGCTTTTTCACGGAGAGGGTCATGGCAGAATGGAATGCTCTACCAGCGGAGGTGGTAGCCAGTAAGACAGTGGGTAGTTTCAAACGGGGATGGGACAAGGTGGGGGGGTAATGGGGGTGCGGGGTAGCTGCAAGGTGAGGGTGCTAGCTGCACACTTGAGCAGACTTGATAGACCAGGTGGCCTATTTCTACTGGCAAATTTGTATGTTCGTATGTGGGTGCACGATGTATAACCATAGGACATGACACCAAAAAAAGGCCTGCTGTCCCACCTGGCCTGCCCAGCCCCTGCCTAATACTCTTGTGATGACCCTGATGACCATCTTCTTCCCCTGGAGAGGTAGAGCTGCAGGACCAGTTTGTCCAGCTTGATCCATGTACCTATAATTATAAGTCTTAAGTATTCATGAGCCTTGCGAGGCTCTTGATTGGCTACTGGGATCGGTCATTAATGTCTTAGAAAAGACCAAGCCTGCTACTAACTGACACTGTACGGCATGCACACCTCATGCTACCCTATTCAACACCGAAAGTAAAAAATAAAAGAACTAAAGTTGTTATTGCCATTAGACTTATAATCGCAGTAACAGCCTAAAAGCCAGTCATTTCCTTGGATTAACGACCAGTTGTGCCTGAGGCCACCCATCCATACCAACCAGCCATTAATCTCTTGGAAATTACCAGTTTCTCAGTCACTATTGCCTAAGTACTCATTAAATCAGTCTGTGGGGATGTGAAACATAGAAACCGAGAGAAAGGGATGGCAGGAAAAGGCCAATTGGACCATCCAGTATGCTCAGCCCTACCTATTACCTGTGCGATGGCCCTAGCGACTATCCTCTCTCTTTTGTGGCTGAAGTTTAGATTTCAGTAGCATTAACTGGGCTTACCTTACAAAGGAGGGTTAAGATCATGTGTACTCCTGCTTTAGCGAACTAGGGGTATGCAGGCGAATACTGAAACAGCCTGGTAGGTACCAAAGCTGGGAAGAGTATTACTTGGGTGTACAGTTCAGTTTGGTGTTGCAGAATAACAGGTTTTTCTAAGGGTGTGGTTACAGTTCACTATCCACACTTTGACAGTTCCCCTGGAACAGGCTTATTCATCAGACATTTTCAAGCTTAAGCTCCTCCCACCTCCTGAGCAGTGTATCCTCCAGCTCCATCCTGTGACATCAGATCTTTCTGCTGGAAGGGACAGGTCTCCTGCTTCACAGTTCTACAACACGTGAGGGATATCTTTACTAAAAACACTTTTAAGTGAACTTTTAACCAAATACAGTCTACTTCTTGAAATCCTCTTCTCTGGTTCTGCCTCTTGACAAGTACAGGATAGATGATGGAAGAACAGAAGCAATTGGGTTTCAGATTCTGTGTTTGATGCCAACAGAAAATGTCTGCCACTGACCCCTACATTTCTTGCCTTGCTGCATGGGCGGGCAACACAACATGGCAGGTTGCTGCCTTTGCCAGGCAATGCTCCCAGCATCGCTGGAGGATCAGAAGGCAAGGCTTGCCTTTAGTTGACTCTCAGAGTGGGATTGAGCTGTGGGCTGCAAGAAGGCCTTGGTGGCTGCTGGGTTGGCTTTGCAGCTTGCAGCCCTTGAGGAGGAGGTAGCTGTAGCCACGGTTAGTTCTTCGTTGGTCTGTGCATGGCTCCTAGCTGGGGCCAACCTCAGAGGGTCCTTCTTCAAAGACTTTTGTGAGATGTGTCATGGTCCTCCAGACCACCGGGGAGAGCTCTTCTTACTGGGTCAAGAAGCACAGATGCTGCCGGTGCAGCTCATGGGATCAAGACCAAGCACATTCATCCTGCTTCTTCAACTCCCCCGACCGCTGGACTTTGGTCAAGCTACCTTCGGTCGAGGGTCAGGTCGAGAGTTCCTCAGTACCTCTGTTGGGCTTGTCGACCTCAACTCTGATCGACTAGGCAATCAAGATTTTTCTTGAGCCTGTTGACCAGTTGTCAGAGCTTGGTGATGTCGACCTCAGTGCTCCCAGTCCTTACACAGGAGGATGCGACTCAATCGGTATCCCTGACTGCATCACTGCGGGACCAACCTTAGCCAATGGTCATGCCTCAGCAGCTGGTGCTACTGAACATAGCTCGGAATGTGATCTTCAAGAATGCATGGGATAGACACAAGGCAGCCCTCACACCAAAGGGCATCTAGAGTGTCAAAATAGGTCTAAAACACTGGGCAGACTAGATGGAAGTGACGTTCTCCTTCTGCTATCAACTTCCATGTTTCTATTATATGTCTATGTCATAGTCCATGAATGTGCCCTTGGAGCCAGTTCAGAACAAGGCTAAATATCCCTTCACTAAATTCCTGGACGTGGATGATTCCCCAGGGGTTGCCTACTCCTTGGCTGAGGCCATTTTTAAGCTGGCACTGGAGCTTTGGCAGCATCGAGAATTCTACCCAGAAGCCTCCATCTGTATGGTCCACAAGTACGCAGTCCCTACTGGGTCCCTCTTGGAGTTCTCCGATCTCCCTTTAGCCAAAGGACTAGTTTCAGACTCAACCTTCTGGAAATCCAGTGGCCAAGTGGACATGGACAAGCCTCTGGACAGAGATTTCAAAAAGATTGGCCACGTAGCTAAGAAGGTCTGTACTGCTGTGTAGTTGGATCTCCGTCAGGCGAGCTCTGCCACGATGATGGTCAACCTTGGCCACTCCCTTTTGGGAGTGCTGAATGATTTCATCCCTCACCTTCCTATTGACCATCAGCTACTGGAAAAGTTGGTCAGAGGCCAGGATCAGTTGCTGACAGAATTACCAGCTCCATATAGCTCTGGACATGGGTGATGCCTGTGCCATGGCAGTGGCCATCACAATGCATCACAGGGCCTGGCTGCGGTTTTCTATCTACACGGTGGATACCCAGCACAAACTGGTCGATGTCCCTTTTCTGGGCACTGATCTCTTTAGCCCTGAGGTGGAGAGACATCTCACCAGGATTGAGAAGTCCAGTGCGCCCCACTAGATTCTGTGGCATCATCCCAGAAGGACCCAAAGTCACAGAAGCCTAAGAAAAAGACCTTCCAGTATAGATCCTTTCAGCCACAGCAGGCTCAGTAAGGGCACTACCAAGCCTGGTACCTGATGCCCAGGTTCAGTAGCCAGCGGCTGAAACAAGGCAGGGGGTGGAGATAGTAGTGCTCCTTGGCCCCAGCAGCTGGGGTCCCCTCCAGAGCTGCCCAGAGACAGGTTGTGGGATGTCATCCTCCCACCTGTACAGTCCCTGACCCAGCTTCCAGTAGGGGGTCAGCTGTGCCACTTCTGGCCACATTGGTCAGTCGTTACTATGGACAAGTGAATATTAGAAGTGACAGGCATAGGGTTGTCTCTGGATTTTGAGGCTCTCCCACCTTACAGACTCCATGCTCCTTTGGAGTCCAGGGTGTTGCAGGACATGCTGTCTGTTTTCAGGGGGGACTTTGCTCAGCTCCTTGCCAAAGGAGCCTTAGTCCATGTCTCTGGAAAGTCAGGTACATGTCCAGGTACTTCCTGGTTTTGAAATGGATAGGGGTCTGGTATCCCATACTAGATCTGCCAGATGTATACCATTTCATGCAAAAGTGCAAGTTACGAATGGTCAGTCTGAACCAGATTATACCATCCCCGGAGCAAGGCATGTGGTTCTGCTGCCTGAACCTTCAGGATGCATTACTCCACATCCCAGTCCTTCCGTCCCACTGGCGTACCTTCAATTTCCCACAGAAGGGGTTCTGTGTTAGTTCCAGGTCATGCCCTTCAGCCTCTCATCCGCACCCAGGGTCTTCACCAAGTGCATGGTAGTGATGGCAGCCCTCTTGAGGCACAAGGGCATCAGGGTGTATCCCTGCATGGATGACTGACTGCTAGCTAGGTCATTCAAGGTAGCACACAAGTGGTCCAGAGAGCTGATCCTCCAGACCTGCAGAGACTTGGGCCTGTTGTTCAACCCAGACAAGTCTGACCTGATCCCCTTGCAAGTGATCAAGTTCATCGTGGCAGAGCTAAACTGCTTGCGGGCCAAGTTCTGGATCTGACCTCCTTTGCCTGATCATTTCAGGTTGGGCTCTTGTGCCCTGCCTGATATTTCCTGAGGCTGCTGTGGTGCATGGCATCCACCTCCTGTGTGGTCCACTGGTGGATGCACTACCTGCAGTGGGTGCTGGGCCACCAATGGTCTCAGTGCCTAGGTCACCTGAACCAGTCAATCTTTGTGATTCAGTCGATGTGCGGTGTCATCCAATGATGGCTGGTCCCACAACATGTGGAGGAAGGAATCTCATTTGTCCACCCAGAGCCATCCGTCATATGACAGATGTGTCTCTGGTGGGGTGGGGACGCATTTGGGAGTCCAAAGAGCCCACAGTTCTGGTCACCCTAGGAGTTCCATTACCACATCAGTCTGTTAGAGCTCCATGCAGTGGGACTGGCTTTCATAGAATTTGCTCCTCTGATCAGGGGTCGGGTTGTGTAGATCCAGACAGACAGTACCACAACCATGTTCTGTCTGAACAGGCGAGGCACAACACACACTTCCCCTGTCTCGGTAGGCTCTCCACACTTGGACACTCATGCACAGCCTTGATGCAGGAGTCCTTGCATCAGGAGGTAGTAAGCCACCTGTTCTCCTAGTGGGGCACCCCTCTGGTGGGCCTGTTCACCTTCTTGGAGAACAGAAAACTGAGGCTGTTTTGTATTTGCCCCCCACAGTCCAGGACACTGTTGTGGGATGCCTTTGAAAGGTCCTGGACCCCAGCCCTTGCGTACACCTTCACTTCCTTCCACTCGAGTCACAAGGTGATGGTGAAGACCCAAAAGGACAAGCCATGGATGAACCTGCTAGCTCCAGAGTGGTCCTGGCAGTTCTGGTACCCAGATCGCCATGGCATTAGCAGCAGGTCTCTGTAGCGGTTGCCTCTTCATCTGGACCTGCTGCCCAGACAATAGGGAAACGTCTTGCACCCAAACTTTCAACCCCTGTACCTCTCAGCCTGGTTCCTGAGCAGCTAGAGTTCCAGGCCTTGGGTCTCTCAGAAAATATGCTTCACACTGTGGAGGAGTCCCAAAAGGAGTCGGCTCACAAATGGATGCATGTAAATAGGAGAGGTTCTCTATCTGGTGCCAGGGCAAGGAGCTTGATCCCCTTGCTTGCCATATAGTGAGTATCCTGGATTACCTGTGGTCCCTGTCCATTGGGCATACGAGTGATGACCCTGAAGGTGCGCCAGGCAGCCATCTGTGCTTACCGGCTATGGGCTGATAAGCCATCGGTGACCCATGAGAAGGTGACTGGGAACTTTTTTATGGACCTTGACCACTTGTCCTGTCCTGTACGTGAACCACTGCCACCTTGGGACCTACTGCTGGTGCTTGCTGTGCTCAGGAGCAAGCCATTTGAGCCTGTGCGCAGATGTGAAATGGCACACCTGTTGCAGAAGATGGCCTTCTTATTGACTTGTCACGTCACCCAGAAGGATTAGTAAACTCCAGGTGCTGTCTTCCACAAGGACAAAGTTGTATTTTGCTCCAACCCAAAGTTCCTCCCAAAGGTTGTATTGGAGTTTCACCGTAACCAGGTGATTAACCTCCCAGTATATTTTAAGAACCCATCTTCAAAGGCTGACTGCAGGCACCATACTTTGGACCTGCAGAGTGTGCTCACTTACTGTAAGTGAACGGCTGGAGTTCGGGGCGAGGCTCAACAACTGTTTGTAATATACACTGAAGCCACATCTTGCAGACCCGCAGCAAGGTGGACAGTTGGCAGGTAGATAACATCCTGCATCAACCTCTGCTATATGTTGGCTGGTAGAGAGCCTTCCAAAGTGCTTAGAGTTCACTCCACCAAACATACCGCTGCCTGGGTGGCACTTCCAGGGACATCCCCATAAGGAAATCTGTAGGACTGCCATCTGGCATAAAGCATACACCTTTAGCTCCCATTACAGCATCAACATCGTGTCATGTCAGAGACCAATGTAGGATGCTCTTGAGGGGGTTCTAGGTTATGGGCAGAATGCAGATGAAATTGATGTATAGTGAATGAATAGTGTTAATCCCTGGTTTTCTTTTGTTGCGGTAAAGGTTATGTTATGAAATACCTTATATTTTGTCCTTCTCTGATATGTTGCCATTTAATAACTACAGTATGTATGGCTGTTATAATGCAGATGCTTGATACGACACTTGTGTTTTCTATAAAGATTATAAAAAAAAATCATGTCACATCGGGATGCTACTTTTGGGGCGTTGGTACTCCAGTCTGTGTTCACCTAATTTGGGGTGTGTGCCTCACCCCCTCCTCCTGGAGAACTGCTAGGAGTCTGCTAAAGTGTGGATAGTGAACTGTATCCACACCCTTAGAAATACAGGTTACTCACATGTAACCATGGTTCTAGGAGTGGTATGGTTAACATCTGTGGGACCACCAACTTTAAAAGCACAAGCACCTTGCAAACTACTGTGGCCAGCTGCTCCATTTCTGCCAACTTTGAAAGCACGAGCCACCCTGCAAACTACTGCAGTCAGCTGCTCCATTTACCAACTTGGGAGGCTGCTTCTGAACTGCCCCAGCCTGCCTTAATGACTGGGCTGCTCAGAACCCAGCCCCTGCTGCATCCAACTGTTGCCTAGTCTGGTGCTCAGTAAGCTTTGGGGGAGCTACTGGGACCTGTGGGTGACATCGGGGTGGGGCTGCTGACTTAAAAGCACGAGCCACCCTGCAAACTACTGTGACCAGCCTCTCCAGTTACCATCTTGAGAGCCAGCTTCTGAACTGCCCAACCTGCCTTAGTGACTGTCTCAGCTGCTCAGAGCCCAGCCCCCTGCTGCCTCCATCTGTTGTCCTAGTTCAGTGTTCAGAAAGCTTGGGGGGAGCTACCAGGACCAGCGGGTGATATCAGGGGGTGGGTCTGCTGACTTGAAAAGCACAAGCCACCCCAGCGGCTTGATGCATGAGTGACTCACACTGGAGTGGCATCACTCACTCAGCGGGAGGCCATGAAAACTTTCCTTTTCTCATTTTGCACTAAAAGCTAAATTGCTGGTTGTAATTTACTGTATGTATAAATATTAATATCTGGTTTCTGATCTTGCTTTCTCCATTCCCATCCAACAATGGAAATAAACTGTAAGTAGAAAGCGAGAACTTATTTTTGTATTGGAGAAGCTGTTATACTGGTGACTGGACGTAGCGAGTTCACAACAGCATAACTCTAAAGCTATTTCTTTAGATTTTATTATATTCTATTGCCTTATTGCAGCTATTTAGAACAAACTATTTAAGTCTCATAGTAATGGCTGTTTATCTTTAGGAAGCAGATGATCCTTCTTTGAGAGTGCTCCTGCAGTGGGTTATAACATCTAGGACTACAGCTGCCAGGCACTAGGACCACACAGAAACTTTAGCTAGCAGTGCCAGGCGGGGAACCCCCCCCCCCATGTCACATGATCAACATCAGTGTGACGCATGTAAGAGGCAGTCCCCATGCTCACCCTTCCGTTCTTTCCTGCAGTCAACCTGTGCACGTCGGACCTCGCAGAGTTCCTTGCTTCAGTTGACTGCCATTTTGGATGAGTATTTTTGGTCCTTTTCTACTTTTTCCTCAATTTGTTCGCTGCTAACTTTAGTTGTGTATGTCTTCTCAGACGTCCTCCAAATGGCATAAAAACATGTGCAACACTTGCGGCTCTCAGCTTCCTCACAAGGATGGCTATTCCCTCTATCTTCTCTGCCTGGGACCCGAGCACAAGACCAAAGACTGTGCGGCCTTCTAGAGTGTCAACCAGGCCACACGGAAATGCTTCCAACAGACCTTAAAATCCACGTTCTCAGACTCCGAGTGGTTTCCATGGAGCAAGAGCTGCAGAAGCTGAGGAGTTCTTCTTCCTCTCTGGACTCTGATTCCCACAAAAAGAAGAAAAAGGACAAGGAGAAACACCAGGATGGGGATTCGTCTCTTTCCTGCCCGTGGCACTCTCCAGGGTCCACGGACAAGGAGTGGCCTTCCACTAGCAAAGGGAGCTTGCTTCCTCTTCAGCAGAGCAGCCTTCGCTCCCCCCCACCTGAACTGGTAACTGGATGGTGATGAGCTGCCTCCAGTGGATCTTGTGCCGAGTCCAGCTCCTCCAGTGCCAGACCCTCCCCTGTGGGGCCCCAGCTCCTTCGCTGGTCCTTCCCTCGGCTGGACCCTCTGCTCCTCCCCAGTCTCCGGTAGGTCCTGCCGGCCCTTCAGAACTGATGCCGGACCCTCATCCTTGGGGTCTGACACCTGATCTGCCCTGCCAGGCCCTTCTAATGTTCCTACAGGGCCTTTGCCAAGTCCCTCTGCTCCTCTGTCGGGCCCCACATCGGGCTACCTGATGCCAGACTTCCAGGTGCCACATTTTCCTATGGGGTACCCTGGTTACCCAGCGCCTTTGTACCCTATGCTGGGGTACCCTGTGCCCAGCAACCAGATGCCAGGCTATCATACTCCCAATTGACCGGTACCTGGGTTTCTGTTGCCGGGCTACCTGATCCCAGGTTATCTGCCGCTATATCAGCCTCCTACACCTCCTCAGCCTCAGGTGGACTTCCAGGCTATGCTGCGGTCTTGGTGGCAGGAAGCCAAGACCCAGTTTGTCTCAGAACTGGACAGCCATCAGCCATTGGGCACATCCACTCCAGTCCACCCAGAGCCGACACCCAGGTCTGTATCTCCAGTGGACTCTTGTCTCTCTTTTGTGAACCAGGTGTCAGATATGGCCACAGTCGCTGACTGTTCCAGGGGTCTATCGACTCATATGGAGACCCTTCTGCCTTGGGCTTCCTTCCCAGACCGGAGCCCTTCATCTGATTCGGACACTTCTATTCCAGTCTCAGAGTATGGCACTCCTCCCCTGGATGAACCTAAGAATAAGGAGTCCCACAAATCTCCTCCTGAGGACTCTTCCTTTACAGAGCTCCTCAAGAGAATCCAGGAGGCCCAGGGGTGGAAGTCGGAGGATCAAGACCTCTAACGTAAGCAACTGTCGGAACACCTAGATATGCCAGACTTATCCCCTTCACTTATTCCACCCTGGATTGGGCCTCACGAGGACCTTGCCTCCACCATATGACAACAACCTTTGTCAGTAGCAGCCGTATCTAAGAAGGCTGATGGGCTGTATCATGCCCCTGAGGGCAAAGTCCAGCTCAGCACCCATCCCAAAGCTGACTCATTGGTCATTAATGCGTCCCACGACCAAACCTAAACATATGAGCACTTTTCCTTCTGACAAGGAGTCAAGACAGCTTTATCAGTTCAGATGTAAGGTTTACTCGTTCTCTACCCTGGCACTGCGGGCCTTGAATTATGTGGCCCACATAGCTGTCTTCCAGAAATCTGTTCTGGGGCAACTGGAGGCTAAGCTAGACACTGCCAGACTCTGATCTGAAGTCGGAGGTTCCCAAGACAGTCAGGACAGCCAAAATCTCCTGTCATCATGCCCTCTGGGCCACATATGACACTGTGGATGCCTCTGCCAGGAGCACGGCCACAGCTGTCTGCTTATGTAGGTACTCCTGGCTACGTATTTGGGGTTTGGCTTACAATGTAGCGTCTGCTATTCAGGATGCTCTCTTCAGAGGCCCAGTCCTCTTTGGGGGTGATGCTAAAGACATCATAACTGAGTTATAGGACAGCAGTAAGGCCTTACACTCTTTCCAGTATATGTACAAGTCATACAGCAAGTCTAAGCAGCCGTTTCAGCACCATCAAAGGAGGCAGACCAAGCAGCAGCCCGCCAAACGTCAAACCAAATGGCAGGCCACTTCAGCGGCCACCACCCCCAAGCTAAATCTCAGCGATCCTCCAGAGGGATGGCTTCTTCCCTCCCCATCACCTCCTGACTCACAGCCTGGCCCTCCACTGCCAGTTCAGGAGGAACCAGCAGGGGGCCAATTTGCTCTCCATCTGTCAGGTTGGGAGGCAGTAACATCAGACTCTTGGGTCCTACAACTTGTAGCTCAAGGCAGCACCATAGGATTTGTAGAGAGACCTCCAGATAATCTTCCAGGTCACTCTCACTATCCAGTATACCACATTCCACTCATCAGAGAGGAAATCGAGGCTCTACTGAGAAAATCTGCCCTACAGCCCATTCCTCAGATCCAGGTAGGAAGGTGGTATTACTCCCACTTCTCCCTGGTGCCCAAAACGGCAGGTGATCTAAGGCCAATACTGGACTTGAGCATGCTAAATCTGTATGTCGAATACAAGAGATTCCCCATGTTAACCCTTAAGGGCCTGTTACCTCTGCTGCATCAGGGACATTGGCTCTGCGGAGGATGCCTACCTGTATATCCCAGTCTTCCCCTCCCATCGCAGATTCCTCAGGTTTGTCTTTCATGGGGAGCTTTTCCCTTTGGCCTGTCCTTGGCACCCAGGGTTTTTACCAAGTGCCTTGCGGTGGTGGCAGCGGCCTTGCGCTGTCAGGGCCTTTATGTCTTTCCGTACCTCGACGACTGGCTCCTAACAGCTCCATCGAAGAACAGCTGGCTGACCTCCCTGTCCACTTCCCTGACTCTTTTTTGCCAGTTCGGTATCATGGTGAACTATCTCAAGTCTCACCTTGTTCCTTCTTGGTGCCTCCAATTTATTGGGGCAGTATTGGACAGTGCACAGGGAAAGGCCTTCGTCCCTTTGGACAGGGCGGAGATCTTAATCCAGTGGGCGAGACTAGGGCATCCAGCTTTATGACTAGTTCCATCCTGTGGCTTTTGGGCCTTATGGCAGCAAAGATTCCCACTGTCCCCCTGTCCAGGCTCAACATGTGGGTCATGCAGTGGACATTAAGGGTACAGTAAGATCAGAGATCGGACAACCTGCATCACAGAATCATGGTGTCCAACCCCATGCGAAGGGATCTCCTCTGGTGGCAAGATCTCAGTCACCTCTGCCAGGGGTTCCTTTTCAGCCCTCCCCTTCCTCCTAGACTCTTGATGACCAATGCCTCGGGACAGGGTTGGGGAGTGCACCTCTGGGATTACAGAACCCAGGGATCCTGGTCACAGAGGGAGCTCTCTCTACACATCAGTATGCTAGAGATGAGGGTAGTGCTGTACGCTCTTCAGGCTTTCCAGCCCCTTCTTCTGGGCATAATTCTGGTCCAGACGGACAATATGTGCGTAGTCTGCTACCTGAATAAACGGGGAGGAACACGCTAGTATCCCCTGTGCAGGGAAGCAATGCAAGTTTGGTACTGGGCAGCCCAGCACAACCTCCTGCTCATGGCAGTGCATGTCCCAGGCATTAAAAACCAGGGCTCATGAGTGGGAACTGAGACAATCGGTAGCCGAAGATATCTTCACTCTTTGGGATCACCCAGAATTAGATGTGTTCACTTCCCCATCCAACGCGAAACTACCCACGTTTTTCTCACTCGTTCAAGGGCATGGTGTTTTCTGGTGAAACACGCTGTCTCTCTGCTGGACAGGGAGATTCTTGTATGCCTTCCCTCCCTTTCTGCTTCTACAGAGAATGCTTTTAAAGCTTCAGGTGGACGGGGCTCGCATGATTCTGATCCCCCCCATATTGGCCTCGTCAGATTTGGTTCCCCCTGCTTCAGCAGCTATCGGTGGAGCCTCCGATGCATCTTCCTCTCTCTCAGGATCTCCTGACCTAGGAGCAGGGCAGGTTGGTCCATCTGGACCTCACATCCCTTCACCTACATGCATGGTACCTTCTGAGATAGTTGCTTCATGCTTTGGAGTTTCTGCCAGAGTTGCTCAGGTCTTTGTGGAGGCCAGAAAGCTTCCCACACGGACCACATATGCCATGAAATGAAAAAGATTTTCCATGTGAGCAACCTCCAAGGGTTGGGATCCCTTCTCTTGCTCTGTTCAACAGGTCTTGGAGTACCTATTGCATCCATCAGACCTTGGCCTTAGCTATTCGTCTCTGGAGATTCACATGCCTGCCATTTCTGCCTACCACATTCCAGTGGATGGCAAAACCCTAGCTCAGTTGGAGATTTCCAAAACCGTTCTGAAAGGGATTCTCTACATGAAACCCCCAGTTAGGAACCCTGTTCCTCTGTGGGAACTGAATTTCATTCTTGTGAGGATTGGTCACTAGTCTGAAGTGAGCCACTGCATGCCGCTAGCTGTGGAGAAGGTAGCACAGCAGGAGCTGCACAAAGTGTTTTTACTTTCTTTCTAGAAAAGGTATGCCACCATTTGTATAGTCCATACTTGTCTGTGTGTGCAGCCTTCTGGGCCGTTTTGTGCGGCTAAGATATTGTTTCCCCCTCCATTGCCATCCTTTCTTTCTCTCTGCAGGACTGAAGTGCTGACAGAGGAGTAGCCTACCCTGGAGAGTCATCAAGGAAGCGCTGCAGAGTGATCGCCACCGGAGGAGAAGCAATTTGCTGCTCAGTCGAGCTGCTACCTTCTGAAATTTTAACCTCCAAACTCTTTCAAATTCCTAGAACAGGAAGCTTGTTCTACCAGTCTTAACAGCGACACCTAGTGCAAGTGTGAACATATGCTATTTGCAAATGTTACGTATTGTTAAGTGTTTTTATTGCATACACTCTACATATATTATAATTTATTGTGGATTAGAAACTGTCCACTTTTTAAAATAAATCCCAAGGTTATCTAAAAATTATTTTTATATACCTACTTAACCTATTTTAGAGAATACTTGGTTAAATAAGAAATTAATTTAGGAAAGTATAGACATTTAAAATTTTGAGTGCCAAGGTTATGTGACCCTGCTCCATAAAGAGCATGCGCTGGTGTCTGTCAGCCAGATCCATCATTTTCAGACCTACCACGCATGCTATATTGGGCAAGCACAGATCTCTTTTTGATTAAAATTTGAAAGTAGATAACTTCTATTTTGGCTTTATGGCCATTTTTCAGGAGCTCTTTACAGAGGAGCATCTGGCGCAATTTGGAGCATTTGGCCTCATAACCTACATTGCAGATAAGAGCAGACGAGCTCTACCTGGATGGATGTCTGTCTTTTTTTTTCCATTTTTTTCTCTGGACTAGCATGGAGTAAGTTCAAATTCTTTTAAACTTATTTAAACTCAGATCTGGCAGTACAGACTATTTTGGATTACCATATAGAAATATATTAAACTTATTAAAGCCTCTTTGAATTTTGGTTTTGCACAAGTAGTATAAAGAATCCACTTTTCATGGAAACCCAATATTACTGTATTTTTTCTCCCTATATTTTAAGCGCTGAAGAATTCCCAGCTTTTACAAACATACCCTGATATACATATAACCCTGAATCTGGACAGAAACTTGAAGGGAGGAACATTTTGGTCAGAAGTTGTTTTAAAAGTTGAAGCCTGAGAAGAAAGCAAGCTGGATGATTTTCTTTTATACTGGACCTGAAGTCTCTGAGACTCCCTAAAGGAAGAAATATTCAAACTCAGTGTCAGATGTGGACCTTTTAATATGAAGGACTGGTGAGATCGATGAACTGATCTTTCTTTGAGCAAAAAAACTTTAGAAAGACCCCTAGAATTTTCTACTCAGACTTCTTTCTCCTATTAATACTCTGTATTTAGGTCAAAGTTAAGCTGAAGGTAGATATTGCACTACTATAGTATCTACTATTTTGTTATATCTATATCTGGTTATTATAACAATTCAGTGTTCGTATTGTTATACTATTGTGGAAAATGGTTAACACCAGGCAACAGAGATTACTGGATCCTCAGTTATCTCCGCTGGCCTCTGAAATTCCTAAAAAACAAAGGCATATAAAATGGTCTTTGATCATTTAAATATATTGATGTCACTAATATCAGTAGACATTCTACGCCCACTAATAAATCTAGCAACTTACAGGAAATGCCGTTTGATATGACATCACGCAGGAAAGAGGATATAAGAATTCTTGAGAACACAGTAGGAGACTCCCTAGAAGATAATACAGGACAGCTAACAGAGCCTTCCAATTTAAAAGAGAATAATGAGGTGGGGGGATTGATTGTAATAGTACAAAGGATTCCCATATCATTCATGAGGCCTTACCAGAGTTATGGAATAATAGTGGATACATTGCCAAAGAAAAAGCTGTTTTAGAAGAGGTCTCAAGAGACCTGCCAGATATTATTACAGGACTTAAACTATGTAGTGACCAGACAGATTATACAAATTGTTGTAGAAATTGTCAACAAATGGATGATAGAGTTCTTCTCAACATCTGACCTGTCAACCTAGTTTTTTGAGTGACGAACTCATTCATTTTCTGTCAAAACAGCACTCAGTAATATCCTTCTCGTGGAACAACTTTTAATTAATAAGGATGTAATAGAGGCATTAAGAGCTGAAGTAGCTGTTAATAGAACAGCATTGCATGATGTTCTTAATGCCAAATAAGGAAACTGGTGAATTCACCAAAAGTGAGTCTATAAGAGACGAAATTGATGGAGTTATAAGACCTGATTTTAGTATAGCACAAATTCTAGAAAGCCCCAAGAAAGAAATTAGACAACTTGGGGGGGGGGGGGCAAAAGAAAAAGGTTTGAGAAAGGGAACAAAAGAAGGAAGGGAAGAAAGAGTAAAAAAAGTTAAGAAATCATTAGAACTAGATAAAAAAAATCTGATGCGAGGAGAAATGCCTTAAAGAAGTTTCTGCAACTAATAAGAATGAATATATAAACCAGATACTAGATAATCAAAATCCTAAAAAGAAATTTTGATTCGTATAAAAACTTTTAACTTAAGTTCCCACATAAGAAATTTAGAAAATGAGATTTTCCAATTGAATAAACAATTGGGACTCTGCCAGCAGCATCAGGATGACGCAACTAATTTGGATTTGGAGCAAGAGAAAAATGTTCAGAATAACGTAGAGCTGCCAGTTAAGGAAAATGGCCCCACAGATAAAAATCTGACAGATTTTAGTCAAAAGCCATCTCTTAAGGAAGGTGCAACTAAACAAGATATAGTGCCTTTAATTAGATTTATGGGTCCTCCTAATTGGCTCCAAATGGGTATTGGAAATCAAATACAACAACTTGTAGAGAAGTTAAAATCTGAGATGGATATTGATATTGCTTATGAAGATATTCTGGCACTCAAAGACATCCAAATTGATTCTGCTATGTTACTTAATGTGCGCTGTATCTCACCTAGAACTGCCAATTTTGTCTGCCTGAATGCCGTGATATTCAAAAGTGCACATGCAAATGGGGCCATAATGCATGCAAGGCACAACTGGGGCCATTTGCATGCAGGTGCACTGATCCCTGGTGACTTGCGCCTGGCACCCTGCCAGGCTGCAGCCGTCGGGGACCGACACCCCCTGCACAGCACGGCAATGTGCCCCACTGCCCGATCGCGGGCATATGTAGAATTAAAAAATCATCCAATATTCCTGGTGGTCCAGTGGACCGCTTGCAGCCCGATCGTGGCCATAAGTTAAAATAAATACAGTCCAATATCCCTGGTGGTCCAGTGGACCGCTACATGCCCGATCATGGGCTTAAGTATAAAAATGATTAAGTCAATATCCTGGTGGTCCAGTGGACGCTCGCAGCCAGCGGGGCATATATACTCAAAGGAGGTCAATAACCCTGGTGGTCAGTGGTACCCCCCTCCACCCATCCACTGGCCCCACCGCCCGCTCACCCCGGTCAGCGCGGGCGGCAACACTCACCCACCTGCCACCGGCGACTGACACGTGTGGTAGGGCTGCACCCAGTGGTCCACTAGCGTGAGCCAGGTGTGCACCACACCTACTACACAGTCCAGATACGTGAATGGATCCATTCGCGTATCTGGACTAGTCATGCAATGCGAGCTGCACGCCATTGGCTCACACTGGTGGACAGATAAACATCTGCCACCATATAGTGTCAGTCGGTGGGACGGCAGGCGGGTGGTGCTGCTGCCCGCCGCTGACCAGAAGGCGAACATTGAGCTGGTGGTGGGTGGAGGTACCACTGGACCACCAGGGATATTGGACCTCTCCTTTTGAGTACATATGCCCATGATCAGGCTGCAAGCAGTCCACTGGACCACCAGGGATATTGGACGAATCTATATTATTACTTAAGCCCGTGATCAGGCATGTAGTAGTCCACTGGACCACCAGAGATATTGGACGAGTCATTTTTATACTCAAGCCCGTGATCGGGCATGTAGCAGTCCACTGGACCACCACGGATATTGGACATTGAAATTTAACATATGCCCGCGATCGGGCGTGTAGCGGTCCACTGGACCACCAGGGATATTGGACGAATCATTTTTATACTTAAGCCTGTGATCGGGCATGTAGTGGTCCACTGGACCACCAGGGATATTGGACATTTAAATTTAACATATGCCCGCTATCGGGCATGTAGTGGTCCACTGGACCACCAGGGATATTGGACGATTATTTTACTACATATGCCTGTGATCAGGCTGTGAGCGGTCCACTGGACCACCAGGGATATTGGACATTCATATTTTAACATATGCCCGTGATCAGGCATGGGGGGGAACCACCACGAAGGTGCAGCCGGAACTCGGGTGGCCACCCACAGGTGGCAGGTGCCATGTTGCACCCTGCAATACGGCAGCTCACCTGTGGGTGGCCAGCCGTTGTTCTTTTTTTTTTTGGCTCACCTGTGTGCAGCACAAGTAGGGGTTGCGCATGCATGGGCTCAGCACATCCCGGGCTAAATATCAGGATGTGCAGAGTATGCATGGGCACACCCCCCCACCTGTGCCGCATACATTACTGATGCGCTCCGGCGCATCGGCATTTGTGCCAGGCACAATCCCCATTTGAATATTGTGCTGGGGCGCATCAGTGGGTGGCACATGGCGCAAAAGTGTTGCACCATGCACAGCCCATCTGAATATCCGGGCCTAAATGTACTGTATTTAGTAGAACAACTTCCCTTGTACCTGGCAAGGGGCAAATATAATCCCAATTCACAAAAAAGGGGACATTGCTAATCTCGCAAAGTACCGGCCAATCAGTTTATTGGATATCAATTTAAAAATGTTTTCCAAGGTAATATTAAACAGATTAAATAATGAAATTAAGGGCACGGGGGGACTTTCGCCTTATCAGGCAGGCTTTCACCTGGAGCACTGTACTCTTGATAACATATACATTCTGTATCACTGAAATGGAAAATATCTTATCCTCAGAAAACAGAAATTAGATACAGTTTTCGTTGATTGTTCAATGGCTTTTGACTCAATATCAAGGAAAATATGGGAACAACTTCTGAAGAGAGGTATTGATAAAGCACTGGTATATATTATTCATAACTTATATAATGGAAAACGGGCAAAAATAAGGATGGAAATGGATGGGCAGCTTTCTTCTTTATTCCAGATAAACAAAGCAGTCAGACAAGGTTATGTCCTTGCCCCTGCATTGTTTGTACTTTATATTGATAGTATATTAACAGAATTTAGTACATATGTCCCGGACTTCCGTAGAATCAATGAACAGCAGTGTACAGTGTTAGCGTATGTTGATGATTTAGTTTTACTTTCCCTAACACAAAAGGGGTTACTGAAAAAAAGTTATCTGCTTGAGAAAAGATCGAGAGATCTACAGTTAAAAGTCAATGCATCTAAAACTAAAAAAATTGTTTTTGGCCAAAAAGTGAAGAAAAAAAATAGGTATCTGGACCTTGGGGGAAAAAATAGAAGTAGTTAGAGCTTATGTATATCTAGGAATGGAATTTAATATGAACAGAGCTTAGAACACTTATTTCTTCAAGATACTAGAAACTTGAAAAAAAAACAGTGCTGGCGTTAGCCAGGTTTAATTATAGATACGGGGGTACTCACATAAGACCCTTAATAGAAGTTATAAAAGCAAATCTGCAGGCCCAATTGCTATATGGAGCAGAAGTCTGGGACCTGAAACATAGAGATAAATTGACTGTTCCCTTATTTAAAAGGTTAAGGAAAACTCTGGGAGTGGGTCCATCCTGTCCCTCCTCTTAGATAAGAACAGAGCTTGGAATACTAAATATAAATGCTCGTTTTGAAGTGCACCAAATACACTTTTGGTTAAGATTAACTAGGCTTTTTTCCACAAGAATTTCAGCACAATGTCTGAAGGAAAAACAAAATGGTTCAACTTGGGGTACACACAAGATTTTTGGTACCCAAAGATACTATCAATATTAAAAAAATATAAATTAGGTTTGCTAATAAGATATGTGGAAAAGAGGGTCAAGATAAGTCTGAAATATAAGAAGTATATTACTAAAAGAATAACACATTTCTGGAACACTCAAGATCTTCTACAAATTAATACTAAATTAAAAATACAGCTTAATCAAAGTGGTTTGTTACTAGTAATTATTACTTTGGATATAAGTCATATTTGGATATTTTGACAGATCCCATCCTACAAAGGACATTTACAATTTATAAGTTTGAGCCATTTGATAGTAACATACTGAGATGCAGATATAATAATACATCAAATATCGCTGAGGACTGCACCTGTTCCAGAGGTGATGAAGATCTTATACACGTAATGTGGTACTGTACTTGGTACATTAAAGAACACACATATTGGTTGGGCCCCTTTATGGATACCAGATATAATGTCGAACTTCCAACTTTGACTTCCATTTTAATTCACATGGAAGATTCATGGACTGTAGAGAGAGTGGCAACATTTTTTTAGCAATTAGTAAAGCTAAAAGAAGAATAAACAGAACAATGTTGAATGAAGTTAGGCGCTAGTAAAACAGATTTGCTTAAGAGCGTATGGGCAAGATATTCAAAACTTTGTGCCAGGCAAAATTGTTTGTGCAGGTTTAGTGCAGGTGTACTATAATCAAAAGGCCAAATAGCACGCGCAAACTGCATTAGCGCTGGGCGCAATCATAATGTATGCAGGGAGCAAACTGAGTGGGTGTGTACATTAATACAGATGCAATGCTATATTCAGCGACTAGCGCCACTCAAAGTGGTTTTGCATGACTTAGTGTGACACTTAGCGTGGTGCATATTACTGCCCAGGAAAAGGTAGTCTTAACCCTGGGCAATCAGCTTTGCATGACATTATGGCTTTGTGCGGTGTTTACGCGGCTTTTGTGCAGCTTTCCGCGACCCTAGCAAATAAATATGAAACATAGACAAGGCCAGACTTGGAGGAAACATGCTGCTCACTGATGGCATCACAATGATGCCATCATCTGCCAGTAGTCCCAGCCATGCTAGGCAGGAAGTGGTGACCCTGCAGCCAGTGGACAGCATGGCAGTGTGGCCATACAGCACACACCTGCGGACCACTCTTCTGTGGACACCAACAGATGCCAGCATACACATGCAGCACTGTGGGCATGGAGGATGTTGAGGGGAGAGCGTATGGGTGGCCAAGCTATGCCACAGACCAGGTGTGGCCACAAGGCTGGGACACATCATGCAGTGCGCATGGGCCAGTATTGGGAATACCCCAACACCAGTGTGCCTTTCTGATAATATATGCCCCCTTGGCTACATACCACACAGCTGTACAACTGCCACAGCACACAAAGCCGGACATATATATGTCACTGTGAGCATCCCATACCAGAAGTGCAGCATCTGTGGGTCACACAACAGCGTAACAGCAATGTCCACTATCAGTAAACACCTGCAGGTTGGGCCTCTCACTGTGTATAGTGCAGTTATCAGCACTGCCCTACATACCATAGGCAGTGCTGTGTCCACACACTACTGGCCCCCCTGCTACTGTAGTGTCTGCTGTGTACTGTAGCTTGACCTACAGTGTGACAGCTGCATGCAGCACCACCACCATCTGTGCCTATGCTGTGTTGTCCCAGTACAGCTGCAGGCAGCAGCACATGTGAAAGTACAGTGTTCAAAACTGTATAATATTCCCCGAACTGTTTGTGCAGCGCTAACATGTTTCTGCGGGTTTAGCGCAGGGCTAAACCGTTAGCCTGGTGCAAACTGCATGCAAATTAGGACACAATGAGATGCTAATCTGGATGTTTGCCCAGTGACTACCTAAGTAGGCTCGTTTGCATGTCACTTTTGAATAAGGCAAAGTTTAGAGCTGGGCAAACATGTTTGCACCAGGCTAATGGTTTAGCCCTGCGCTAAACCCGCGGAAACATGTTAGCACTGCACAAACAGTTCGGGGAATATTATACAGTTTTGAACACTGTACTTTCACATGCACTGCTGCCTGCAGCTGTACTGGGTCCGTCACACACATTGGCCACATATTACACCTCTACCTACCTTCATGTCTCTGTGCACCGTGTTACAGTTGTGGTTTGCACTTCCTGGTGGCTATATTCAGAGCTGTCATTCCAGGGCTAGGTTTGCCCTGCACCCCCAGCCCAGTTTGCCCGGCTTCATTTCCATGCTATATTCAGAAACTGTTTGCCCCGGGCTATTCCTTTTGAATATAGCTTGCTTCATGCTCCGGGCTAAGTTTGCCTGCCGGGCAGTGTTAATTTAGCCCTGGGGCAAAGTTTTGAATATCTGGCCCTATGTGTCTTACGTATATTGAAAAGATTCTGGCACATGAAGAATAATATGTGTGTATGTATGTATGTGTATATATATATATATATATATATATATATATATATATATATATATATATACACACACACACACAATTTTTTAAGTGTGTGCAATATTAAGATATAAGAACTTTTGTACTATAGTAAGTGCTAATCCTAAGTCTCAAGACTGTGGTACTAAGGGAAACTTAGTAATTTTTTAAATGTCATGAATGATATTAATATATGTATAACTGTATTTTTTACTTACTATGTTGTATGCATGTAATTATTGTAAATCCTTTTTGGAGACTGTTTAGTCAAACAATAAACTTTTGAACACTGTTCAACAGGTCTTGGAGTACCTATTGCATCTGTCAGACCTTGGCCTTAGCTGCTCGTCTCTGAAGGTCCACTTGTCTGCCATTTCTGTCTACCATGTTCCAGTGGATGGCAAAACCATAGCTCAATTGGGGATTTCCAAAAACTTTCTGAAAGGGATTCTCTACATGAAACCCCCGGTTGGGAACCCTGTTCATCAATGGGATCTGAATTTCATTATTGAGAAACTCACTTTGCTTTCCTTTGAACTGTCTGCGAGTTGTGACCTGTACTGCCTTTCTTGGAAAGTGCTCTTTTTAGTTGCTATTACTTCAGCTTGAAGGATTTCCGAGCTTCGGACCCTGATGTGTAAGGAGCCTTATTAGATTTTTCACAGAGACTGGGTAGCTGTGCACACAAACCCTAAGTTCTTACCGAAAGTGGTTTCTGAGTTTACTTTGAATCAGACCATACACTTGCCGGCGTATTACCCTGAGCATTCTAATCAGGGGAGGCAATTCTGCATATTTTAGTTGTTCACAGAATATTGCATTACTATACTAATCGGAAGAAGTCTGTCCGTAAAACGAATCAGCTTTTCATTTCTTTTGCAACTAAAAGAGAGGGCATTGCTGTCCCCAAACAATGTTTCTCTAAATGGTTGGCAAACTCTATTCTGTTCTATTATCAGAAGTACAACAAGCCTCTTCCGGGGGAAGTTAAAGGGCATTCAACCAGAGACATGGCTGCATTTACTGCTTGTTTCAGGAATGTCTCTGCCGCTGACATTTGTGTGGCAGCCACTTGGAGCTCTGTCCACACCTTCACTAAGCATTGCAGTCTGGACATTGCTTCCAGGTGCAAGGCTGGCATTGGACTAGCTGTCCTTCAGGGCCTTCTGTCTTAAATTCCCTGCTTCCTTCTGCAGACCTTTATCCTGCCTCCCCTGTTTAGCCCTTATCTGACTGACACTGCTTTTGACTCAGTCATATATGTTATGACCTACTGCAAGAGTCCTCTCGAAGTAAGATACTACAGTTACAGAAGAACTTACCATAACAGTAGATCTTCTAGAGAGGCTCCTGCAGTAGGACACCTTTTTCCTCCTCCTCTTTCCCCTGCTTCTTCTGCTTCTTTTCCTACAAGCCTTCCTCTGGCTCCAGGAGCCCACTCCTTTCTCCTGTCGTCCCTTCTTTGGTCTCCAGTGGGAGAACTGGAGGGCAGGTGTGGGGAGTGCTTCCTCTATAGCATCATGCTGATGTCAGTCATGTGATGTTGGGGGAGGCGATCCACGTCTGACACTGCTAGTTAAAGTTTCTGTGTGGTCCTAGTGTGTAGTGGCTCTAGTCCTAGATATTATGACCTACTGCCAGAGCCTGTCTCGAAGATCTACTGTTATGGTAAGATCTTACGTAACTGTACTTTACAGTGCATTTTGTTTACATTAAAAGCTAAATCTCTTTGATTTAATACTTAGATTTTTATTGATTTCAGCTTTAGTTTAGTTGTTCCCTACTTCTGAAACTATCCACTTTGGTGAGATTGGTGCCATTGGGAGATGGCTTTAAAATAATTATTGGTCTTTTACTTTAAAATTTGTGATCCAATTGTGGACTTGTTTATACCTTAATCTGGTTATGTGCCTGATGTAAAGAACAGTTGGCTTGTTAAGGCATTATCAATCACTGGAATATATTTTAACCTAAATAACTGATTTCTGGAACTCATCCGCATAATCTGTTTTTTCAGTTTTTGTAATCAGTGGCACCCAATTCACTATCATGGTGTGATTAACAGGCCAAATGGCCCTGTGGGGATGCCTGTTGTCAGCTACAAGAACATATATGACTAATATTGCCAATTATAGGTAGGATGGATTTCTATCAAATAGTTTAACTACTTGTGGAAAGATTTTTACCAACAAAAAAACATTTCTTGAAGAAACCTTTTTTTACCACAAAATGGATGCAATACAGTTTGATCAGGATGGTTAAATCAAAAAATTTAGGACCACATTTTTTACCATTAACACTGATTCCGGTGTTAGGGGGTACAGAATTAAATCCGGGCCCAAGACAGGTATAGCAGAATGTACTGAGAGCTGTCCATGATAATGCATGGAGTCTAATCAAAGGAAAAAAAACTGACATTTTCAAACTTTGGGTTACCGACTTGAAATTGGACATTGTGGTCCTAACTGAGACCTGGTTGTCTAAAGAACTCTTAGATAATGAAGTGTCACTGATAGATTAATATCATTTCAGGTATGGTCAGCTGAGGGGTGGGGGGTGGCCTGCTGTACCTAAAACAAGATCTAGGATGCTCTGAATTATTATTCTAGGAGCATGGATATGCTGTTCATCCACACTCTCTGGCATGTCCCTTTCCCCTTTAAATCTTGCCAGAAGTCTTCAAGCTGACTCCTTCCACCCACCCGAGTGGTAAATACCTCAGCTCTGCCCATGATGCCAGATCTTCCTTTCCTCTGGAAGATTCAGGTTCCCTCATGCTACTTAGCAATTCATAGGCCCTGGATTTGCAATGTTGGTTTTTAAAGCAAATCACTCTAAAACTCATCAGAGTTAATGACTCCAATTACAGTGCATTGGACATGGAGGACAAATCACCCCCTGGATTTTGCCAGTGTTCCTGCAGCCAGAAGATGTCACGCACCGATACCCACCTCGTGTGTGTCTATTGCCTAGGTGTCGGACATGGCACCACGTCTTGTACTCTTTGCCTGGCCTTCCATCCCAATATTCTAGATGACTGCAAGGTGCACCTAAAATTGGGGAAACTGGAGAAAAGGAACCCACTGGTGAAATCGAAAGAGGCGAGGTGGGCAGTTTCCACTGCTGCGGGATCCACCGAGCAACTGGAGCAGATGAAGATTTGAGGAGGAGGCAGCTCAAGCTTCAGCCAGTCGAAGCTTTTTTGTTCCACTCAACCGTGGCTCTACTTTTATGGGCTCCTTCAGGGAGTTGTGCCAGTCTCTCCCAACCGGGGTGAGGCACCCTCAGGCTTGCACTCCTCCTGCCCGAGGAAGAGGGATAAGGACTTTAAGTCTTCGACTAAATGAAGATGCTCCTGGGACTGAGAGAGATCAGAGTCCCAGGAACATGCGGTCTCAAATTTGGTCGAGATCACTTCCTTGGCTGCCGGCTTTACGGACATACTGTCTGGCCAAGGGACTGAGACCGAGGAAGTGGCTGAACCGGCCAAGATTACGCTCGACCCGATTGAGCCTTTATCGCCGACTCTGGTCGATGAATCTTTAGAAAGGACTCCAGTCCTTTCCTTTCCCGATGAGGAGACACTGCCCTTGGGTGTCCTGATTGAGGAAACTGTACCGGAACCTCAGTTTTCACTGACTCCGGTGACTCCTGATCGACCTAACTGACCCTGTAAGTCTCGATCGAGGACCAGGACCCCTTCTGTCAAACAGTCAAAAAAGGGCCACAAACACTCTAAGAAGAGGCGCTACCACAGATCTTCATCCTCCATGGACGAGGAGAGGCTTTGACAGAAACTCTGTTGATGCTACGAGGATCTTATGTGGCAACAGCTGATTTTGACTGGGCAGAAGCCGGCCCCGCCAGCCGCCCCGGTCATTACTTGACTCCTGCCTCCAAGGCTGATGCCGACCCCTCTGGAACCAAAGGCCTTGGTTCCACCACCCGTGGGGCTGGCCCATATCCTGGCTCGGCCTATTACTGTCTCTCCACCGATTTTGGTGGAGCCACCTCCTAAGCAGCCTCAGGAAGGGGCTCCTTCGAAAGAGGACTGACTAGACACCGGACTTCCCCAACATCTGTCAATCACAGTTGTCCCTGATCACCCTAGGTGTATTGAAGGAGACCTAGGCAGGAGACCGTTGTATCCCGACTCTTCGGACTCGAACGACACTGGATTACACTCTCTCATCCTGGGGATGATGAGTCATCCATGGCAAGATTGGAGGAGGGCCCTTCCTCCTTTCAGGGCATCCTCCGCCTGATCTCTGAATCCACCAGAATGTCCTTGGAGCCCATCCAGAAAAAGGCAGAGTACCCCCTTATGGATATCCTAAAAAGGGGGGATACCCTGACAGAGGCCTTTCCAGTGGCTGAAGCCATCATTGGCCTGGCCCTTGAGCTTTGGCAGCATCCTGCTTCCTGCCCAGCTCCGTCTGCCCATATGGCCCACAAGTATATGGTGCACATGGGGTTCCTGGCGGGGTTCACAGAACATACTTTGGCTGAAAGCCTAGTGAGTGCTTCTGTGTCCAAACGTACTTGTAGCTCAGCTGACACTGACCGACCCCTGGACAAGGAGTCCAAGAATATGGACCATTCTGCTTGTAAGGTCTGTGCAGCCTCCTCCTTAGGCCTTCATCAGGCCAGCTTGACTGTTATCATGGCACACTTCTGTCATGCCCTCCTAGGGTCATAAGATGAAGTCCTCCCTCATCTCCCGGTGGACATGTAGACCACAGTGAAGCAGGTCCATGATCAGGGCCATGCTGTTGCAAAACAGCAGCTCCAGATGGCCCTGGACATTGGAGATTCCTGTGCCCGCTCTTTAGCAGCAGCAGTGGCAACTCGCTGCAGGGCTTGGCTGAGGCTATCCTCCTTCCCAGCAGATAGCTAGCACAAGTTAGCTGACGTGCCCTTCCTAGGCACCAACCTCTTCGGTTCAGAAGTGGCTGGTCACCTCCAGCGCATAGAGCAGTCCAGTGCCACCTTGGATGCTACCTCTGTGAAGGGTTCTTTGGGCAAGAACCAGCAGAAGTGCAAGAAAAAGACTTTTCAGCACTCTTCCCCTGTGGTTAGGCAGCCCTTCTATCAAGCAGGCCAGCAGCAACAGCAGCAACAGCAGGCTCACACTTGGCACCCCAGGTCCAAGCAGGGTCCCCAACAGCCCTGTAAAGGAGGCCAAGGTGCAGGTCAAGGAGCCTCCTACTTCTCTAAGCCTGCTCAATGATGGGTTGGGGGTTGTCACCTCTACACCCATCATGCCAGCTGTGGATCCTCCCGTGGTGGGCCAGCTCCACCACTTCCTTTCCGCCTGGTCCGATATCACCTCGGACAGATGGATTCTAGAAGTGGTTGGCCAGGGACTGCCTCTGGAATTCGAGCAGTACCTTCCCAGCTGAGCCCGCCCCCCTTGGGAGGAAAGCATCTCAGCTTGCACTCGGTAGGCTCTTTGAGATGACATTGCTCAGATCCTCCACAAGGAGGCGGAGCTCCAGTGCCAGATCCTCCTACAAACCCAGGCTTCATGTCCAGGTACTTCCTGGTGCCCAAGCGGATGGGGGGTTGGCGCCCCATCCTAGAGCTTCATGACCTGAATCAATATCTCAGGTCTCGCACCTTCCGAATGGTAACTCTGAACCAGATCATACTATCTCTGGAGCAAAACATGTGGTTCTGTTCACTGGATCTACAGTACACATTCTTCCACGTCCCAATCTATCTATCCCATCAGCAGTTCCTCCACTTCAGGGTCGAGGGGACCCTGTACAAGTTCCAAGCCATGCCATTCGGCCTGTCATCGGCCCCAAGGGTCTTCACCAAGTGCATCGCAGTGGTGGCAGCCCATGTCCGGCGTCGAGGAGTTCAAATCTACCCTTATCTCGACAACTGGCTCTTGGTAGGTTCCTCCCTTCAGGAGGTGGAGAGATCCAGGGATCTGACTCTCTGAACCTGCTCCCAACTAGGCCTCCTGATCAACAAGGCCAAGTCGGAACTTGTGCCCTCTCAGGTGATGGGTTCATCAGGGCAGAGCTCAACTCTTGTCAAGCCAGAGATCAGCTCCCAGTGGACAGGGCGGAGGTTCTTTCCTCCTTTGCCCAGTCATTTCTGGTTGGGCACTTGTGCCCTGCCTGGGACTTCCTGTGCCTTCTGTGTTACATGGCAGCGTGCACCTCAGTGGTCCATTGGGCCAGATGGCACATGCACCCCCTCCAATGGGAGCTAGCCGCTCAGTGAACTCAGCACCATGGTCATTTCGACCAGCTGATCACTGTGTCCCAGAAGATGTGGGATGCTCTCCAATGGTGGACCTCCCCAGAATGGTTGCAGGAAGGGATCCCGTTTGTCCGCCATGAGTCGACGGTCATTCTTATGACTGATGCCTCTCTGTCATGGGCTGGAGAGCCCACATGGGAGACAGCAGACCCTACGGATTCTGGACCCTGAGGAGTCCTGATGTCACATCAACCTGTTGGAGCTCAGAGCAGTCAGACTGGTGCTTTTAGCTTACGCTCCTTAGCTCCGGGGTCAAGTGGTTCAAGTCCAGATGGACAACACCATGCACTCCCATCTGCTATGCAAGAAGGTGCTCTGAATCTGGACCCTCGTCAACCGACTGGAGGCAGATCTCCAAGCCATTCATATGGCAGGAGTCTCGAACCAGCTGGCGGATGCTCTCAGCCATATAGGCCAGACATCCCATGAGTGGTCACTCCATCCAGAGGTAGCTTACAACTTGTTCTCCTGTTGGGGCAAACTGATGGTGGACCTGTTTGCCTCAAGGGAAAACACCAAGCTGAGGCTGTATCATGCCCGTCCCCCTCAGCAGGCTCGCTGAAGGGGATGCCTTCTCAAGGTGTGTACCCCAGGCCTCCTCTACACCTTCTCTCCATTTCCCTTGAGCCACAAGGTGTTACTCAAGTAGAGGAGAGACAAGCGAAGGTGATCCAGGTAGCCCCAGACTGGCCGTGCCAGTTCTGGTACCCAGATCTCCTCATCCTCAGCTGTAGGCCCCCGGAGTGGTTTCGTACATGCCTGGATCTGATATCTCTGAACCTGGGGACGGTTTTCCATCCAGACCTTCAATCACTGTACCTGACAGCCTGGTACCTGAGTGGCTAGAGTTCCAGGCTTTGGGTCTTTCCAAGGATGTCTATACCATAGTGGAAGCATCTCAGAAGGAATCCACCAGGAAATGTTATGCCTTCAAATGGAAAAGATTTTCCATTTGGTGTCAGGGTAAGAGTCTGGACCCTTTATCCTGTTCTGTGGCTAACATTCTCACTACCTTTGGTCTCTCTCCAAAGGGGGTTTATGGTCATCGACCCTTAGGGTGCACCCGGCAGCCATTTCTGCTTACCAGGCGTGGGCTGGTCAGCCAACATTGGCGCCAGAAGACAGTGGTCGGGCATTTTTTCAAAGGCCTGGATCACATATCCCCTCCGGTGCATGAACCTCCACCTCTGTGGGATCTCTTGCTGGTTTTGGCAAAGCTCATGGGCAAGCCATTCGAAACCATGCACAAGTGTGAGCTTTCACACTTGTTGTGGAAGACGGCCTTCCTGGTGGCGATCATGTCAGCCAGAAGGACAGGAGAGCTCCAGCCGCTTTCGGTGGACTCCCCTTATCTGGTCTTCCACAGGGACAAAGTTGTCCTGTGCCCCCACCCGAAATTCCTTCCGAAGGTGGTGTCAGAGTTTCACCTTAACCAGGTGTTAACTCTGCCGGTATACTACCCTAACTACACCTCAGACGCTGAGTACAGGCTCCATACTTTGGACCTAAGATATGCTCTCTCCTATTATAAGGAGAGATCAGTGGAAATTTGTGGAGAGGTTCACCAGCTGTTTGTCACCTATGCTGAACCCGCCTCTGGCAGACCTGCAGCCAAACGGACCATTGCAAGGTGTATTACATCATGCATAGGTCTGTGCTATGAGTTGGCGGACAAGGAGCCTTCCAGAGAGATACAAGCTCATTCTACCCGCCATACTGCTGCATCAGTGGCTGCTTCCAAGGACATCCCTATCCAAGAAATCTGCCAGGTTGCTACCTGGAAGTCAGCAGACACCTTTATTACCCACTACCACATCGACCTTGAGTCACGCCGGGATGCTGGTTTTGGGGTCTTGGTTCTCCAATCTCTATTTCCCAAGTAGGGGGTGTGTGCCCTGCCGCCCTCCTCCTCCCAGAGAACTGCTTGGAGTCTGCCAGAGAGTGTGGATGAACAACATATCCATGCTCCTAGAAGAACAGGTTACCCACCTGTAACAGTAGTTCTAGAAGTGGTATATGTTGTTCATCCTCACGCACCCACCCGACCTCCTCGGCTTTAGGCGCACAACATTGCTTCCAGCGGGCTAAGATCTGGCATCATGGGGTGAAGCCAAGGTATTTACCACACGGGTGGGTGGGAGGAGCCAACTTGAATACTTCCGGCAAGATTTAAAAGGGGAAGGGACATGCAAGAGAGTGTGGATGAGCAACATATACCACTCCTAGAACTACTGTTACAGGTGAGTAACCTGTTCTTTTCAGGATCAGTAAAGGAAGTGAACATGTGCTGATGCACATTATCCAATTAAATATCTGCGTAAGTGTAATATGTTCCCCACCCAGCACATTTTTAAAATCTGTCTCAGGTCCTAGAAGGCCATGCAAAAGGCAGATTTTTAATGCTGTTTGGAGATTTTAATGTCTAATGGAAAGAACTGAGGGGAGACAAGCTTGAGGCTAGTTTGACTGCAACGGATGTGAGACACATTATTACACTTCCGACTAGGCAAGGATCCAGAACTAGTGAAAGAAATTTACTGCACCTAATTTTTTTGACTTCCAGTGTAGAAGGAAATGATAGTGGATCATCGCCTCCCAGATTATGAGATCATAATCCAGTATACTGTGAACTAAAATTAAATAGGAATTGGCTGGCCTGGTGGCGCTGAGGGTTGAGGTGCTGGACACCACACCTCGCTCCATGCCGGCGACCTGGGTTTGGGAACAAGCCAGGGTCATCGGGGGTCGGCAGGGAAGGGGAAGGATTGAGCATCCGTAGGACTGCTCTCCTTCTCCGGAGAGGGGGGTGTACTTCTGCTGGTACTTGGGCAGCCCCTGGTGATGGCTAGGGATCATTGGAGCTCTGGCAGGATCTGTGGGGATGGACTGTGGAGGATTCCAGGATTAGGGGGTGTGTGGACACGTGCGCACTCGAGTCCTTGGGCGTCATTGCACGCCACAGACGTCGAATAGGGAGAAAAGTGGAAAAATGGGCACCTGATGCAGCGGCTTGATGGCAGTCTCTAACGGGGGAACCAGTTTGGCTCCATGGGTATGCGGCATACTGGATCCTGACTTCGGGGGTTGAGCTAGGGGGAGAAGCTCCCCTCCACCCCACCACGGGGGTAACCACAGGACCCACAATTGGAGCTGAGGGGACTCCCTGGAGATGGCGGCCAGACACCCAAAAGGAGATGCCTGACGTGATATGGGTAAGCAGTCTGGTGGCTCAAGGCGGAAAAAATAGAAACAATAAAAAAAATTCTATAGGAATACTTTGATAGATCAGCAGTGAGAGTTCTCCTGGTGGTCTCCAACCTCCTCTTTTTGGTCTAACTCCACAATCCAGTAGTGAACCTTTCTTCTCCTTGGTGCAAGCCAAATGGAAATATTGATTCAGTACCTCAGCCTTCCCTTCCTTCCATCAGCCTCTCTATACCTTTCTTAACTTTGCACTTCTCCCAAATGTATATGAAGAGCGTCTTGTCCCCTTGTTTTCTGCTGTCTGTTAATTCCAGCTCTACCTGGGCCTTTGCATTTTTGACCACATTGTCAGTTTCACTAGTTGCCTTCGGGTACGACTCCCTGTCCTTATCCCTTGGGCTTGCCTTGCACTTGAGTGCCTTTCTTTTCTCTTTCACGTGCTTTCACCTCCGATGTGAACCGCAATCATTCTCCAGCCTTCCTACCTTTGCTTATTCACCCAATACAGCAAGCTGCTCCTTCTAAGACTCCTGTTTTAAACACTTACCATTTTCTCTCCACCCTCAGTTACTGCTATCCCCTCATTCTGTTCACAAATAATTCCCACAGTCTCCTAAAATCTGCTCTCCTAAAGTCCCATACTTTCATTCTGCTACTCATTGTCTTGGCTTCCAGCTTGACCTCCATCCACACACTCCCCTGGTCACAGCTGTGGACTGTGACAATGTGTACTCTCTTGCTGTTGGTGAGCACTATGTCCAGCATTACTCCCTCTCTGGGGGGGGGGGCTGGGCTCAGCTAATGGTGTATGGAAAGCTAATTCTTGTGCTTGCTGCTGGACCTTCCAGTTCACACATGGCATATGAATATCTCCTAATAACAGAACCTTCTTGGTCTCCACTGCCCTCCGTATAACGTCGCCAATTACCTGTCCATCTCCATACCCTGGGATGGTGGACTGTATACCACTCCAATTTTGAATCTGTCAGCATTATTATCTGGTGCAAGTTCAGCTTTCTTGGGGTGGAAGAAGTTGGGGAGATGCTGTCAAAGCTGCAGCCTACATGTTGTGAACTGGACCCGGGCCCCCAATACATCTCTTAATGGGATGTGTGGGGACCCTAGGTCCAGTGTTCACTGAGATAATCTGGTGCTTCCTCTCATAGGAGGTATTCCCTAGTACTTAAAGAGGCATTGGTGAAACCCCTTTTGATGAAACCATCTTTGAACTGAGTGTCTTGCAAATTATGGACCTGTCTCACCTTTTTTAAGCGAAAAAGATGTTCCAGGACTAGAGGGCATGGGATGAAGCTGGAGGGAGGACAATTCAGAGGAAACATGAGGAAGAATTTCTTCACAGAACGGGTGGTGGACAAGTGGAACACCCTGCCAGAGGAAGTGGTGGGGGCTGAAACAATCACGGGATTTAAGAATGCATGGGATAGACGTAAAGGAATTCTGGAGGTCAGGGGTAAGGGGCAAAAGACTTCTAGGAAAACATAAACTGAACTTACAAGCTTAAATGGGCAGACTGGGTGGGTGGGCCATAGGCCCTTATCTGCTGACACTGTCTATGTATCTATGTATCTATGTCTCTGACCTCCCCTTTTTGGAGAAGGTTATTGAGAAAGTAGTGTCTGTCCAGCAAGAAGCACATCTCACTGCCTTTGACATCAATGAGCCACTTCAGTCTGGTTTCCGGTCCAGGAACAATACGGAGACAGCATTAGTCATAGTAAAGAATGATCTCCTCAGGGTGAGAGATAGAGGCAAAAGGTCAATTCTCATTCTGCTCAATCTCTCCTCAGCATTTGTCTCTTTGGATCATGAGGTATTATTTGATCACCTGAGGGGGAGCTCTGTGGACTCACCGCTACTGTCATCAACTGATTTGAGTCCTTTCTCACATGTAGGAAGCAAAGGGTGTTGTTGGAAATTATTCCTCCTGCCTGATGCCCCTATCCTGTGGTGTTCCCCTTGGTTCTATCCTCTCACCTATGTTATTCGTGGTGTACATGCAACCTCTGGGGGATATCATTAGATGTTAGAGGGTGGGTTCTCACTGCTATCTGGATGATACCCAACTGTATATGTCATTTGCACCAGGGCACAGGATGCAATCTCTGTTCTGAATTCTTGGCTGGCCAAGATTCAGGACTGGATGTCCTTCAACTGGCTGAAGCTTACTCCAGATAGAATGGAAGTATTGGTGTTGGAGCCTGGCCGCTGGCAAGGAACTGAGATGGGGTGGGGAGAAGACTGGACTAGTACTTGCTTCTTTTTCTCTAGCCACTTCAGGAAAAGTGAAGAATTTGAATGTTATTCTGGAAATCAAATGGACAGTGAAGGTTTGAGTGTCATCCATTGTCCAAAATGGTTTCAACCATCTCAGGAATATCACCCAGATTAAACCTCTTATCCCACCCGGTGACCTGCCCTTACTAGTATATGCTTTTGTGACATCCGGTCTCGAATATTGCAACGCCCTCTACTTTGGAATATATGGAGGAACCCTATGTCACCTGCAGCTGGAGCAGAATGCTGTGTTCCAGTTCTTGACAGGCCAGCCAAGGTCTTGTCATAGAACTCTGGTCCTGTGTGATCTGGATTGGCTACCAGTGAGGTAGTGGATTTCCTTCAAGGTTGGCATGATGACCTATGATGCCGTACAAGGATTGGGCCCTTGCTACTTGCAGGACCTCCTGCTTCCTCACCCAGACCTCCTGCCATCTCTGTTCCTCTGAGGGGGGGCCACCTTGCAGTTCCCAGGGTTCGGTTAAAATCTTTGAGCAAGAGGCCTTTGATGTTGCTGGCCTGACCCTGTGGAACTTGCTTCCCAGACCTCTGAGGGAGGCCCTAACATAGAAACATAGAAACATAGAATTTGATGGCAGATAAGGACCACTTGGCCCACCTAGTCTTCCCATTTTACTACCTAACAGATAAGCTGCAGATCCTAGTTAACCAACAGCTTACTTCCTCTTACCCGCCCCTAGGACTACCTTATGCCTGTCCCATGCATCCTTGAAGTCCCCCCACTGTTCTTGACTCCACGACCTCCTCAGGGAGGCTGTTCCATGCATCCACAACCCTCTCAGTGAAAAAATACTTCCTCACATTACCCCTGAGCTGTTCCCCCTCTATCTTCAAATTGTGCCCTCTTGTTCTTGAACAGCTCTTCTTCTGGAAGATGCTACACTCTTGGACTTTGTTAATTCCCTTGAGGCACTTGAAAGTTTCTATCCTGTCCACTCTCTCCCTTCTTTCCTCAAGAGTATACATATTAAGCTCCTTTAGTCTTTCTTCGTATGTCATCTGGTGCAGACCCTGCACCATTTGAATACCCTCCTCTGGACAGCCTCCACTGTATGTCTTTAGGAGATGGGGTCTCCCAGAACTGTACACAGTACTCAGATGGGGTCTCACCAACTGTCTGTACAGAGGGATAACAACTTCCTGTTTTCTACTAGCAGTGCCTCTTCCTATGCATCCCAGTATCCCCAGCCTTCTACTGCCTTCTCCATTGCTTGCCCACCTTTAGGTCATCTGATATAATTACCCCCAGGTCCCTTTCTAATTTTTCTGTTGTCAGTATCTCACCCCCCATTGTGTACGCTTCCCCTGGGTTTTTGTTTCCCATGTGCATTACCTTGCACTTCTTTGCATTGAATCTGAGCTGCCATACATTTGACCATTCCTCTAACCTTGCCAAGTCCCTTCTCATCCTTTCCACTCCATCTTGTGTATCAACCCTGTTGCATATCTTTGGTCATCTGCAAAGAGACATACTTTTCCTTCCAGTTCCTCTGCAATGTCACTTATAAAGACATTAAAAAGGACCGGTCCCAGTACTGAACCCTGCGGTACCCCACTAGTAACCCTCCTTTCTTCACTGTGTACTCCATTTACTACTACCCGTTGCGTCCTGTTGTCTAGCCAATTTTTTATCCAGGCTACCACCTTGGGACCCATTCCAAGGCTGGCTTTCTTGTGTATTAATCTTTTGTGTGGAACTGTATCAAATGCCTTGCTAAAATCTAGGTAGGCCATGTCCACAGCCCCTCCCTGGTCTACTACTTTAGTCACCCAGTCAAATAAATCTATTAGATTCATCTGACATGACCTTCCCATCGTGAATCCATGCTGCCTTGGGTCCTGTGCCCCACTGGCCTCTAGGTACTCAACAATTCTTTCCTGCAGAAGTGATTCCATCATTTTCCCTACCACTGAGGTCAAACTAACTGGTCTGTAGTTTCCTGCCTCTGTCCTGCTCCCACTTTTGTGAAATGGAATCACATCTGCCCTCCTCCAGTCCTCGGATACCACCCCATCCTCGCATGATTTGTTAAAGAGAGTAGTCAGCGATGTCACTAGTTCTACCCTTAGTTCTTTTAGAATTCTTGGGTGAATCCCATCAGGCCCCATTGCTTTGTCCACCTTCAATTTTATTAGTTCTTTCAGAACCCTTTGTTCTGTAAATGGACTGGTATTGACCCCCGTCTTCAGAGTATTTCTCTTGTTTGGTTTAGGTAACTCCCCCTCCTCTTCCTTTGTGAATACTGAGCAAATATTCGTTCAGTATCCCTGCTTTTCACTGTCACCCTGTACCCAATTCCCTCCACTTTATTAAGCTTCAGTATCCCTCCTTTAGTCTTTCTTTGCTCCCTAATGTACTTATAAAAGGTCTTATCCCCCTTCTTAACAAAATTGGCTATCCTTTCCTCAGTTTGGGCCTTTGCTATTCTGACTGCCTTCCCAGCCTCCTTCTGCTTTAACTGATAAAGTTCTCTGTCCTGATCCTTCAGTGTTTCCTTATATTTCCTGAATGCTGTCCTTTTCTCCTTAACCTTCCCTGCCACCTCTTTTGTGAACCATAGCAGTTTTTTCCTTTGTTGTGTTTTATTGATTTTTTTTACACAAAGGCTTGCTGCCTCTGTGATGGCTGTTTGATCACTCCCCATTGTTTCTCACCCTCCTTCTTGCCTGCTTGCTAGTGCTTTTCTGAGGCACTCTCATTTCCCAAAGTCAGCCTCCTAAAGTCTAGTACTCTTGCTTTTGTATGGCTTGATTGTATGGCTGTTTATCGTGAACCACACTGTTTGGTGGTCGCTTGTTCCCAGATGGCTACCCACTTCTAAATCTGAGATTCTTTCTCCATCTCCATTAGAAAGTACCAGGTCTAAGACTGCTCCCTCCTGAGTGGGTTCCGATACTAGCTGTCTGAGACATGCCCCCTGTAGGGCATCAAGAATGACCCTGCTCTTGGATGTGCCTGCAGCAAAGGTGCTCCAGTTAACATCTGGCATATTCAGGTCCCCCATCAACAATATCTCCCCTTTTTCTGCCATTCTAAGAAAGCCTTCTATCATTTCCTTGTCCATTCCCTCCCCCTCAGATGGGGGTCTGTATACAACCCCCATGTGGATTGTGGTGCCATTTCCTGTCTCCAGGGTGACCCAAAGTGCCTCATCTGCTCCCTGTTTACTCTTTATTTCTGTTGCTTTGATCCCTTCCTTTACATAGAGAGCTACTCCTCCTCCTCTTTTACCCTCCCTGTCCCTCCTGTAGATTGTGTATCCTGGTATGTTGACATTCCAGTCATGGTTCTCTGTGTACCATGTTTCTGTGACTGCCACAATATCCAGACAACCCTCTTCCATCGAGGCCACTAGTTCAGGGAGCTTGTTACACAGACTATGGGCATTGGTACTCATCACCCTCCACTTTCTGATAGCCTTACTCCTTTTTGCCCCATTTCTGTCCTTACTGCCTTTGCCTTTTTCTACATTTAAATCTGTTCTGCTCTCTAATAACTTCTGTACCTTGGTGTTTACCTCACTAATCACCATGTTTTATGGGGGGAGGCTCAGATTTCCCTGCTTCTTTTCAGTGCCTCCCCCCTTGGCTAGTTTAAATGCTTACCAATGAAGCATTTAAACCTCTCACCTAGGATTCTGGTTCCACCCCTGGACAGATGCAGACCATCGCACCAGTATAGGTTTGCATTCCTCCAGGTGGCTCCTCAGTCCCCAATGAAGCCAAAACCCTGAGCTCCACACCAGTTTTTCAACCACTCATTGAATTCCCTGGTGAGAAGTGCCCTAGCATCTCCCTTGCCATAGACAGGCAGCACCTCCAAGAAGGTTACTGTATGCACTACTTGTGTAAGACCTCTTCGCAACTCTACAAACTCCTCTTGCACTGCTCTGATCCCATTCCTAGCCAGGTCGTTTGTCCCCAGGTGGACAATGACATCCAGCTCCCTCCCTCGTACAGCTCCTCCCACGATCCTGTGGATTCGCTTCCTGTCCCTCCAAGCCGTGGCGCCAGGAAGGCACCTTACCTCCCTCTCCCCATCCTCCCCCATTTCTACTCCCCTAATGATTGAGTCCCCCACCAGGAGTTGTTTCCTTCCCCTGTGGGGTCCCATGCCACCCTCCTTTGGGTTTCCTTTGTGAAGGTTCCCAGCATCCTCCTTGGTCTCCACTGCAGGTGCCTCCATAGAGGAACCACTATCCACCAGAAGAGCAAATGAATTGTGAAGAGGTACAGCTGGAGGGATGCAACTCTGTTCCACCACCCTCTCCCTCCTTGAGCCCACCCTGGTCCAGCCTCTCCTCTTTCTTGGCAACCTCTGAGGTAGTGGCATTGGCCCTTGTGGTCCCTGGGTGGGGGAGGAGGTTTCACGAATCCTAGCCAGGTCAGCCTGGAGACGGGCAGCCTCCTCTCTCAGACCAGAGAGGTGCCTGCAAATAGGGCAGCATCGCAGCCTCCAGAATGTCTCCCGGAACACTGCCGCCCCACAGCCATTGCACTGCACCACTCCTTTCATGTCTTATTTTGTGTCCCCTCTACTGTTTCTCTGGATGCCTACTCTCTCCTCTCCTTACAACTCTCAATCTTCCTGTTCTGGGACAGCAACTTCCTATCTTCTTTGGTAGCCTCCTTCTTCCTTGTTCAATATCAGACCACCAGCAGCTGGGGGTGGGGGGGAGTGAGCTACTTTTTCTACTTTAGGGTTGACAAAACCAATGTTTCTCTATGATCCTTTCCTTCCTACTGCCAAACAGGAAGTTCCTGTTGACAGTCAAATCCAGTGGCTATAAAAGTAGAACTGGCTTTGGGTGGGATGGAGGGCAATTAGTAAGAAAAAAGGCTAGCAACAGGAAGTTGTAATTTGACTCACCTGCTTTTATAGTGTCTAAACCACACTCCAGGTAAGCTCTCTTTCCTCCTACTGGTTTAGCAAAGTGAGCTGATACAGTACCCTTTACTGCACAGAATACACACTGACTTTCTTTCTTTTCTTTCTTTTTAACCCTAAATAAGTCCCCTTCTACTTCTAATAAAGTTATCTGTCTACTTAATCTTAACAGACACTGACTCCTGCTAAGATATATGTTTTAAATTAAGAAGAAAATGTAGCTTCTTTTAGTTAGCTGCTTTCTGCTCTACAAGCAAGGCTAGCAACAGGAAGTTGTAATTTGACTCACTTGCTTATATAGTGTCTAAACCACACACCCAGGTAAGCTCTCTTTCCTCCTACTGGTTTAGTAAAGTGAGCTGATACAGTACCCTTTACTGCACAGAATACACATTGACTTTCTTTCTTTTCTTTCTTTTTTTTTAACCCTAAATAAGTCCCCTTCTACTTCTAATAAAGTTATCTGTCTACTTAATCTTAACAGACACTGACTCCTGCTGAGATATACATTTTAAATTAAGAAGAAAATGTAGCTTCTTTTAGTTAGCTGCTTTCTGCTCTACAAGCAAGGCTAGCAACAGCTAGCCCTCTCACTGGAAGCCTTCAAAAGGGGTCTGAAGTCCTATCTTTTTACTGCAGCTCTTGGTCTATCTTAGCATACTGGCTGTTCAGTCTATTTATTTTATTGTAATTCATTTCATTCTAGTTATTTTATTCTTACTGTTTAGATTGTGTTCTAATATTGATCTTTATTGGTTTGTTTTTTTGTGGCTGTTCTTTTTATACCTGTGATTTGTATGTAAGCGCTGTGGTACTGGACTGTATATTGTACAGCGCTCGGAGCCCATGGGGATGGGTGCTCTATTTAAAAAAAAAAAGGGAAACAGTATAGCGCAGTGGTTTAGGGATCTGAACTGCAACTCTGGAGACCTGGGTTTGAATTCCACAGTCCTCACTTGCATATGCTGTGTGACACTGAGCAAGTTACTTAACTTCCCTGTGCTTCCAGGTTGCACCTGTAAAAAAGCTATCAGCTTAGTGTGTCTCACCTGGTTAAACAATTTGAAAAAAAAATCAAAATAAAGTTTGCTTTGCTTTGCATAACCCATGGCTACCTGTACCTAAAGGGTTTTATCCCCCTTGGATTTTCCCATATTATTTAACTCTGTGGCCCCTGTATCTTCCTGCCACTACCCCAGTCTTGCCCTTCACCGTATCTTCCCAAGCTCAAAAAATGGTCAAATAGGTGGCAGCTGAAATTCAACGCAAAAAAATGCAAGCTCATGCATTTGGGTAAGAACAACCCTGGTACTGACTACTGTGACACTTGGCCAGCTGGTTATGATTGTTCTATGATATTTGTAATATAAAATGTAGTGTGTGATTCTCATATAAGGCAGCTGTGCCATGGGCGCCCCCCGCCCCAGGTTTCAGTCACAGTCAAGTAACCTGAAACCAGAAGGTAATTAAAAGACCAGAGAGACTTAATTAAGGGTCTCTTGTTTTTCTGTCTTAATTAGAACTGACCCAGCTGCCAGGATATAGGGCTCATAAAGTTTTATGATTCCTATAGGAAGAACATTTTTATACCACCATGGTGCTAAAGTTGTAAAAAAAACTTTGATGTTCCTTGGGAAAACAGGAACTGCTCAAAATAAAAGAGGAAAGGCTTGATTAAAGACTGTCCTAATTTGGGAAATTAGTTTTTGCTGAAGTCACATTATTTGAAATACAAACATGATGTCCAATCAGGAGATTTTTTTTTATATTCTAAAAGGAGGAGCTAGATGACTCATCAAAAGGGGTGTGGGGAGAGACAGTTTAAACTGTACTATGTCTGAGCCATTTGACATATTCCATCTTGGGAGAGAGAAACACACAACCCGGATAAGCACTTGGAGATAATACATTAGATAGAAAAGTATTTAACTGTATGTTGGTAGGAATTTGTCTTTAGTTTTCTTTGTTTTCTTGTAAGTGATTGTATGTAGTGTACAGTTCTGGAGACCTTACCTACATAAGGACATAGGGTAGAGAAGGTTCAGAGGAGGGCAACAAAGATGGTACATGGATTGCATCACAAGTCCTATGAGGACAGGCTGAAGGAACTGAATATGTACTCCCTGGAGGAGAGGAGGGAGAGAGGGGATATGATAGAGACATACAAGTATCTAACAGGGAGGAACAAGGTGCAGGAATACACTATTTTTAAGTGAAAAAGATGTTTCAGGACTAGAGGGCATGGGATGAAGTTGGAGGGAGGACAATTCAGAAGAAACGTGAGGAAGAATTTCTTCACAGAACGGGTAGTGGACAAGTGGAACACCCTGCCAGAGGAAGTGGTGGGGGCTGAAATAATCACGGGATTTAAGAATGCATAGGATAGACATAAAGGAATTCTGGAGGTCAGGGGTATGGGGCAACAGACTACTAGGAAAATGTAAACTGAACTTACAAGCTCAAATGGGCAGACTGGGTGGGCTATAGGCCCTTATCTGCCGACACTGTCTATGTTTCTATGTATGCTTTGTGATATAGTGTTCTGTGTTTACATTTTTCATGCTTTTATCCATTTTAAGTAAAATCTATATTTGAAAGATACTGCCTGGGTCTTCCAAGTTCTTTTTTTTTTTTTTTGCATGTGACGAATAGAGGGTTAAGACTGACAAAACTGTTCAAAAGCTTGATGGTGTTATTAAACTGGGAAAAGGTAAGAATATACCTAAGGTCTTTTATAGAGTTTTAAGGCTTAATTTTGGAAGCCTGGCTGGGTGCCCTGGTGTAAGATTGTACTGCAATCCCCGAAGAGGCTACGAATCTGTGCCTGTACATTGGGTATGCTAGCATAAGGTTCACAGTTTGAATCCCCCCAGAACTTGAGACCAAAGGAGATTCAGACCCACAAGCAGACAGGAGGGTTACCCTGTCTGTTACCTGTTCACATTACTGTGCTTGCAGTTTGGCACTGTGGGAGCAGAGGGCCTGACCTGCTGAGTGCATTTCTGACAGATTTGGTTGGCAGCAGTGCAGATACATTTGGTAACACAAGCTTTAACAGTTCAATGTGTCAGCTTAATACTGTACAGCTCACTTGCAAAGTAAGACAGTGACTTATTTTTTTAAAAAGGAAACAGAACTATATAATTTTGCTTACAGTCGAGTTCCTACCTGCTTGATTGTTTTCTAAAGTGCAAGTTAGAGTGGCAGTAGTTAGGGAAGAAGATGGCTTCCCACTACAGTGGGTACACTACAGACTGCTTGAGGCAGTTGTGCCAGGGCAGAGGAGTCCTGCTCAAGGTGAGAGCCGCCAAGCAGAACCTCATAGATGCCCTGATGGCAGCAGATGCCCAGAGCATCGAGTCACAGACTGTGACTGTAAAAGACCAAACCTTAGGCATGGAGGGGCTAGCGGCCAGTGCAGTGTCCAGATCCAGTGGGGAGGACAGCAGGGTCAGTGCAAGTGATGGGCCACAGCAGCAGCAGGGGAAGGTCACCAGTATTCTGGAGTCATAAGCAATCAGGCTGCAGATTGAGTTGCGCAGAATGGAGCTGGAGTTCCAGAGAGAAAAGAAGCGAAAACAGTGAGCTACAGAGGAGAAGAGGGAGCAAGAATGGTGAGAAGTGGGCCATGAACAGTGAGAGGTGGACCGTGAGGAGCATGAGCGCCAGAGGTGACATGAACTGGAGAAGCTATGACTCCAACCACCAGCATCAGAGCAGGTAAGTGGCTTGGGTGTAACTGGAACTACAGGACTGGGTTACAAATTGAATTCCAAATTGATAGCTGAATTTAAAGAGGGGAAGAATATGGATGCCTTTTTAAATTCCTTTGAAAAAGTTTGCATTCAAGCTAAAATTTCTAGAGGGTCCTGGAGCTTCCAGCTATCCCCGCTACTTACCAGGAAAGCTTGGGATGCACTGGGTCAAATGGACAATGAGGATAGTGATGATTACAGCAAACTTAGAGCTGCACTTTTAAAAAAGTTTGATTTAATTGCTGAAGCATACAGAGCTAAATTCCATAAGCTCAGAAGCCCTGATATGAGCTACGAGGAGCTAGCCACAAAACAAGGTTAGTTTTTAAAACGTTGGTGGGAAGAAATTGAAGCAAACTCTGTAGATAAAACTAGAAATGCTATTTTGTTAGGACAGTTTTTTGGGGCATGCTCTGCAGAGTTGAAAACCTGACTGGAGGACCGAGATTCCAAAACAGTGCAAGAGGCTGCTGAATTCTCGGACTTCTATGCCGAGAGCAGACCTGCTCTGAGATCGAATGGGGTGGGCATTGCAACACAGAAAGGGCAGCTAAAACCATCACTGCCTCCACAGAAACCAGTTAGCCCCAGGTTTCAGAGAATAGATTTATCTGAGAAAAGAAACGAATATTGGGTCTGTAAAGAAACTGGGCATGTTGCCAGACAGTGTCCCAAAAGGGCGAGCAATATGCAGAATGGGACTAGGAAAGAAGTGGGTTGTTTATGTGTCCCTGGAAGCATGCCTGAGAACATGAGAGAACACATGCACCCAGTCACAGTAAATGGTGTACAGACACAAGGGTTAAGGGACACAGGGGCATCCCTGACATTGGAAAAAGCGGATCTGGTAGAGTCTGGTCAGCTTATACCCAATAGATGTGTAACTGTGCAAGGGTTCACTGGTGAGGAGACCACATTGCCACTCGCTAGTATTCTCCTAGACTGGGATGAAACAGGGGGAACTGTGCAACAGGTGGCTGTAGCCAAAATTTTAGCAGTTGATGTCATCCTTGGCAACAGTCTCAAACCGGGGATAGTGTGTGCAGTTACCCGTAGCCAAGCGGCAAGGGAAAATTGTAGTTCCCTGGACCTCACAGAAGCCATTGTGGAAACCACTGGGAGGCTGGTTCCCCAGCCTGTGTCTCCTGATAGGAAGACTAATGAAAAGGGGGTAGAAATTTCCCCAGTAGCAGTTAACCACACAGCTATGGAGGGTTACTCCGAAGAAGGAGGGGTGACCCATTGTCAGAGAGTTAGGGATAATGGTGATCCTGAGTGCCCTGACACTAGTTCTAGGGACCCTAGTTTAGAGACTGAAGGAGACCTGACCCATGCCTTGGAAATGCGTAAGGAGTTTGCAGTTGCTCCGAAAAGTGACCCTAGTCTAGAGAAGCTGAGGGCTCCGGCAGGCTCTGACGGAGCACAGGGAGGTGACGGTAAACATAAAGTTAATTGGGAAAATGGACTGCTGTATACTCAGGCTATGAAGACAGAGGGATGGGTGATAGGCAGGCAGCTTGTCATTCCCCAGGGGTATCGTGAGCAGTTGCTCAAGATTGCACACAATATTACCTTGTCTGGGCATCATCTGGGAATCACGGGCACTACTCAGTGGTTGGCCCAGAATTTCTGTTGGCCCAACTTCACCCAGCAGGTGAAGGAGTATTGCAGGTCTTGTCATGGGTGCCAAGAAATAGGGAAGGCAGATAAGAAATCCCAAGCTGCCCTAATTCCATTGCCCATAGTGGAGGAGCCATTCCCGAGGCCGGGAATGGATATTGTGGGGCCTTTAAATACCCTCAGCTCCTCCAAGAAGAGATTCATCTTGATTGTGGTGGAGTATGCCACCTAGTACCCTGAGGCAGTCACCCTGTCCTCACTGAGGACAGACAAAGTGGCAGATGCCTTACTTGGGATTTTCTCCCGTGTTGGGTTTCCACAGGAGGTTATCACCGATTGAGGGAGTTCCTTCATGTCAGACCTCATGAAATGATTGTGGGAGAAGTGTGGGATGGTGCAGAGGCAAATGACACCTTATCACCCACAAGCCAGTGGGCTTGTGGAAAGATTTAATGGTACCCTGAAGTCAATGCTCTAAACGTTTGCTAAACAGCATGGGAGGGACTGGGAGAAATACCTTCACACCTGTTGTTTACATAGAGGGAGGTGCCCCAAGAGTCGATAGAATTTTCCCCCTTGAACTCTTATATGGATGTCGGGTACGTGGGCCCCTAGACTTGATCCAGGAGGGCTGGGAAGGCAAGCACGCCACCCAGAACACTCCCATAGTAGATTACATCCTTAGGTTTAGGGAAAGGCTGAAGGAGCTTATGGGGACAGCCCAGAGCAACCAGGCAGCTGCCCAACAGAAACAAAAAGTGTGGTACAACTGCAGAGCCAGAGCTCGCTCATACATGGTGGGTCAAGAAATCATGGTCCTTATTCCGGTCTGGAAAGACAAGCTGTAGGCTGAGTGCAGGGCTGGTGTTAGAACTTTGGGGGCCCCCAGCAAACTCAGTTACTGGGGCCCCACAGATGGGCCCCTCAATGGGCCCCCAAACCCCCTCTCTGGGCCTCCTCCTGAACCCCTTCCCATTCCCTCCCAAACCCCCTAGTAATCTTTGTACATAAATCCAACTACTGCACAATTTGTCAGACACAATGACCTGGAGACACTAGAAGTATTACATTTCTAACAGATAATTAATAGAATAAATTGCAAAAAAAACTTCCTTAACTGTCCCACCAACTACTGCATAATTTGTCAGGCTCAGCCTCAGACACAATTTAATGACCTTAAGAGCAATACTACAAATAATATAATTGCAAAAAATGCTCCTCTCCAGCTGCTGCAATATTTTTTTTTACCTCTGCTCTGCTGCTCTCTACCTCTCCAAACTCCCATCTCCCCGTACTTATGCTGCAGACACAGACCTGAGGGGGGGGACAGAAATTTTCAAGTCTGAGTTGGAGAGGTGCGATAAATATCGACGGACCTATTGGAGCCCTGTGATTGGGTCCAACACAGCACCTCCTCTCACGTCTGCATGTTCTGTGCAGCACAATAGAGGAATGTGGGGAACATGAAACAAAGCTTCCTGGGGACAGAATTGAAGGCAGGATGGTGGCATGGACTGTGTGGCATGGTTTGGCATTCCTTTGGGGAAATCGGGGCCCAATTTTTGGGCACAATGGGAAACCAGCAGCAACAAATGCAAAGCTTCACAGTATAAACCACATGAAAGGGTAACTGGATGAGGACATCACATGTTGTTGATGGGGAGCCGGGGCAGAGCTGGAGGGAGTTCACTAGTGCAGTCAGTGAGGAGCACTGGGGCTTGCCAGGTACTAATGCTGCTCAGCTATGTTGATCGGAGGGGGGCAGTATTTTATTTTCTTATAGGATGCTGTGGTGATCCAGGCAGGGAGTTGGGTGGGACAGCCAAAAAGTATGCTGCTGGACTGGTTAAAGGGTTGCTGCTGATGCCCACCGCCAGACCCGCTACATGTGCTGCTTGCAGCCCGCTACATTTTGGGGCCCACCGTGGCAGCAGGGTTCACGGGTGCCTAACGCCAGCCCTGGCTGAGTGAGCAGGACAATACAAAGGAGTTAGAAAGCTAAATGATGTAAAATATGTCATAGTTACCTGACAGAAGAAAGACAGAAAGAATGTATCATATCAACATGATGAAGCCATATGCTAATAGGGCTGACATGGTGCTTGCAGTATGTAGTCCTGGGAAGGGGACGAATGAAGAAGACCCCCTTCTGGACTTTCTGGAAGAAAGCAAGTGGGAGTCCTTTGTGGAGGCAGTTAAATTGTCTCCCCAGCTGGCCCCGGACAAGATCCAGGAAGTAAGGGAGGTTTTAGCAGACTTTGCCCCACTGTTTAGTGCCAAACCTGGACTAACCCCCTTAGTGATGCACAATGTGGAGACAGGGACACAGATGCCCATATGGCAGACACCATATTGGGTGTCAGAGGCTGTCCAAAAGGACATTAGGAGGGAGGTGGAGGAAATGCTGGATTTAGGGGTAATCCAGAGATCCCACAGCCCCTAGGCCTCACCCATAGTCTTGTGCCTAAGCCAGATGGCTCAACTCATTTCTGTGGGGACTATCATGGACTGAATGCAGTCACAAAATCAGACACCCACCTGATGCCCCGAACGGATGAACTCCTGGGCAAGGCGGGAGGGGTGACATACCTTACGACTACTGACCTGACAAAGGGGTATTAGCAGGTAGAGTTAACTGCCAGAGCTAGGGAGAGGTCAGCCTTCATCACTCCAATAGGGCTATTTGAATTTAAGGTAATGCCTTTTGGAATGTAGCATGCCCCAGCCACTTTCCAAAGGTTGGTGAACCAAGTGTTGAATGGTGTTGAGGAGTACGCCGTGGCATACCTGGATGACATTGCCATCTTTAGTGCCAGCCGGAAGGAACACCTGTCCCACCTTAGGGAAGTGCTGGGCAGGATGCAGAAGGCCGGGCTCACTGTCAAAGCTGAGAAGTGCCAGGTGGCCATGTCTGAAGTGGCTTACCTTGGGCAGGTTGTAGGCCGGGGACAGCTCTGTCCTAACCAAGTAAAAATAGAGGTGATCAAGGCATGGCTCAGACCGGAAATGCAGAAGCAGGTCGGGAGTTTTCTAGGGACAGCAGGGTACTATAGGAAATGTGTACCCAATTACAATGCCTTAGCTGCTCCCCTATCTGACCTGGTAAAGAAAAAATGCTAAGAAAATTACCTGGGAACCAGCCTGTGAAAAAGCCTTTACCAGACTGAAGGAGGCACTGTGCAGTGCTTCTGTGTTGAGAAGTCCTGACTATGGCAGACCTGTTATAGTCCTGACTGATGCCTCAGACATGGGTATTGGGGCAGTACTGAGTCAGACATCCAACCAAGGGAAACATCACCCTATAGTGTACCTGAGTAAAAAGTTACTTCCCAGGGAGCAGGCTTACTCTACTGTGGAAAAAGAGTGCCTTGTCATAGTGTGGCACCCTAAAGAAGTTAGAGCCATACTTATATGGACAGCATTTTGAGCTACAAATGGACCACAATTCCCCTGGTTTTGCTGACCCAAATGGGAAAAACTAATGGTAGACTATTAAGATGGAGTCTTGCCTTGCAAGGGTATGACATGACAATCTTATATAGGGCTGGAATGACCAATCAGAACACAGATGGCCTATCGCACATGTATGAGGAGTGAACTGACTTGGGAAGCTCATCTCATGCAGGGGATAGAGCCCCCCAATTCAGTCTAGGTGGGGAGGACTGTGACGCTTGGCCAGCTGGTTATGATTGTTCTGTGGTATTTGTAATATAAAAATGTAGTGTGTGATTGTCTCACATAAGGCAGCTGTGCCATGGGTGCCCCCCCCCCAGGTTTCAGTTACAGTTAAGTGACCTGAAACCAGGAGGTAATCAAAAGACCAGAGAGACTTAATTAAGGGTCTCCTGTTTTTCTGTCTTAATTAGAGCTGACCCAGCTGCCAGGATATAAGGCTTGTAAAGTTTCATAATTCCTATAGGAAGAACATTTTTATACCACCATGGTGCCAAAGTTGTAAAAAAAAACCTTTGATGTTCCTTGGGAAAACAGGAACTGCTCAAGATCAAAGAGGAAAGGCTTGATTAAAGACTGTCATAATTTGGGGAATTAGTTTTTGCTGAAGTCACATTATTTAGAATACCTCCTGACTGGACATTGTGCTTGTATTTTTTTATATTTTAAAAGAAGGAGCTAGATGACTCATCAAAAGGGGTGTGGGGAGACGCAGTTTAAACTCTACTGTGTCTGAGCTGTTTGATATGTTCTGTCTTGGCAGAGAGAAACACACAACTCTCTAATAAGCACTTAGAGGTAATACATTAGATAGAAAAGTATCTAACTGTATGTTGGTAGGAGTTTATCTTTAGTTTTCTTTGTTTTCTTGTAAGTGATTGTATGCGTTGTGATATAGTGTTCTGTGTTTACATTTTTCATATTTTTATCCATTTTTAGCTATATTTGAAAGATACTGCCTGGATCTTCCAAGTTCTTTTTTTTTGCATGTGATGTATAGAGGGTTAAGACTGACAAAACTGTTCAAAAGCTTGATGGTGTTACTAAACTGGGAAAAGGTAAGAATATACCTAAGGTCTTTGATAGAGTTTTAAGGCTTAACTTTGGAAGCCTGGCTAGGTGCCTCGGTGTAAGATTGTACCTCAATCCCCAAAGAAGGTACGAATCTGCACCTGTACATTGAGTATGCTAGCATAAGGTTCACAATTTGAATCCCCCCATAATTTGAGACCAAAGGTGATTCAGATCCACAAGCAGACAGGCGGGTTACCCTGTCACCTGTTCACATTACTGTGCTTGGAGGTTGACACTGTGGGAGAAGAGGGCCTGACCTACTGAGTGCATTTGTGACTACTACCACGGCGGGGGGGGGGAGGCTAGCAATCACCCGGCAGGAGCGAGATCTGGGAGTTATTATTTCAGATGATTTAACCCTTAGGCTGCCAACAGAATTAGAATGTATAGGAATTCTGGACTGATATATCAGTCCATGGCCCTGCAAGAGTTAGAAGTGAGAATCCAATGTGAAAAAGCAGCAATAAGGGTCAGCAAAATGCTAGGATGCATAGGTAGGGGCATCTAAAGTAGAAGAAGGGAAGTGATCCTGCCACTGTACAGGTCCCCGATGAGGCCCCACCTTGAGTACTGCGTCCGGTTCTGGAAGCCTTACCTCAGGAAGGACATAGACAGACTGGAGACAGTGCAGAGGAGGGCAACTAAAATGATTCACTGTTTCCATGAGTTGTCTCACAAATACAGATTAAGGGAGCTCAACATGCACTCCCTGGAGCAGCGCAGAGATGGGGGGACATGTTTGAGACATTCAAGTAGCTAAAGGGTATAAACAGTGTCCCCACCAGGAGCTCTTTCTCATTAACAACTCCATGAGAACAAGAGGCCATGTCATGAAACTGAGGTGGGACAGATTAAGAGGCAACATGTTGAAGTTTTTCTTCACATAAAGGGTGGTTGATCTGTGGAATGGCCTACCTGCCGAAGTCACTGAATCCAAAACTGTTTGGGGATTTAAATCAGCTTGGGATAGGCACAAGGAGTGTGTGACAAAAAGTATCTTAGTGGGGGGGGGTAGGATCTGGGCAGACCAGATGGACCTTTGGTCCCCGTCTACCGTCATGTTCTATGTTTCTATATCCTTTCTAAACAATGTAAATCCTGGAATAGTCATGTCTCAGTCATGGTCCTGTGTAGCCATGCTTTTCTGGCACCCACCAAGTCCACCTACCCTTCCATCACTAGTGCCTACAGCTCTGGGATCTTCTTCCCCCGGCTCCTTACATTAGTGCACACCACCCTCCAGCAGTTTGCTATCCCCTTTGCTCATACCTGCCCTCTAATGTTTACCCTATCAACACTTACATTTGAGGGGAAGGCCAGTACGGCTCCACGGCCTTCTCTTATTAGTCTTGTTACTAACTGAGCTGCCCTACCTACCTACCCAGATTAAACAATTTCTGATACAGAAAGATAGAAACAGAATTTGTTGGCAGACAGGAACCGCTTGGCCCACTCAGTCTGCCCAGATGATCCCTGCCTAGTCTGTCTTAGCAGACTCTATCTGGTCTCTGGTGACCCTCCCTCCTCCCTGCCTGTTTACTAATACTCCCCTATATCTTTCACTTGCATGCTTGAAGCCTGTCACTGTTTTCACCCCCACGACTTCTGCTGGCAGTCTGTCGCAGGTGTCCACCACTCTTTCAGTGAAGAAGTACTTCTTCACATCCTCCCTAAACTTACCACCACCACCAGTTTCATCGCATGTCCTTTGGTCCTGATGCTCTTTCTCATTTGAAAGAGATCCCCCACCTTCGCCTTGTTCACCTCATGAGGCTCTTGTAGGTCTCTATCATGTCACCTCTTGCTTTCCTCTCCTCTAGGTTGTATATGTTGAGATCTCTAAGTCGCTCCTCGCAGGGCTTTTGATGGAACCCCCACACCATTCTAATTGCCTTCCTCTAGACTGCCTCCACTCTGCCTATATCTTTTCTGAGGTGCGGCCTCCAGAATGGGACACAATACTCCAGGTGGGATCTCAGCAGTGACTGACATAGTGGTAGCACCTGCCACCACTTCCCTCCTCCAGCTGGAAATATCTCTCCCTGTGCATCCCAGCATCCCACTGGTCCTTCACACTGCTTTGTTACACTGCCCTGCCACTTTATGGTCATCAGATATGATTACCCCAAGGTCCCTTCCCTGCCTAGTGACTGCCAGTACCCCCGCTATCCTATAATCATCCCCTGGGTTTCTGTACCCCAGGTGTATGATTTTGCACTTTTGGCATTGAATTTGAACTGCCATACTCGTCGGCTCCTTGAGTTTCCCAAGATCCCCACGCATCCCCTCCATACCACTTAACTGTAGCTGACTATGACGGTGTCCCTCATTTTACCCCTTAGCTGCCCTGTTCCCTCATCCATCCCTCATGTAAAAGGTGCTGCCCACACAGAGAATGTGCTGTAAATTCTGACTTTAAAGTTGCAATTCATAATATTCTAAGATGTTAAATAACAAAATAAACAATACAAGTAAATACAGTGGTTTCTACTGTATTCTGAGTGTGTATCTCCATGGTTGAAGACTGTGTCCCTCATTATGAGAGTCATTGTCCCTCATTTTGAGCATCGATGTCCCTCATTTTAGTAGCAAAAGGCTAAGCCATAGGTTCTCTCCACCCTCTCCTGAGCATCCGCCTATTACAGATTTTGGTATCCTCTTCAAAAGGCATACCTTCCCTCCAGTCCTGCAGTGTCACTTACTGAAGTCATGGCATTCAGGAGGTATAAAGAAATGCAGAGGGAGGAAGAGGGGTGTACAAACTAAAACTGAGGGACGCACGTAAAGTGATGAGGAGAGCCCAATGTCACTTACACATTGAAGAGGACCAGATCCAGCACTGAGCACTGCTGCACCCCACTGACCACTCTCTCCTACTTAGAGTAAGTGCCATTTCCCACCGCCCCCTGAAGCCTATCCATTACCCAGATACTCACCCAATTTAACACTTTGAATCCCACCCCTAGACTGCTTAGTTTCTTTATTAGTCTCCTGTATGGCACAAGTCCAAATATAGCTCACTGGATTCAAGATACTCTACTAACCTCTCCTTTAACAGAGTTTCCATTCCCCCCCCCCGACTGATGTGAGACTGATTGGCCTACAATGGTTTGCCTCCTCCCTGCTGCCGCTCTTATGGAGCAGGACTGCATCACCCTCCTCCAGTCCTCTGGAACCACATGTGTTTCCATTGACCTATTGGATAAGGCCATCAGTGGTGCAGCAAGCACCTCTCAGAGTTCTTACAGTAAGTTGTGTGTATCCCACCTGGTCCCATGACCTTGTCCTCTTTCAGATCTGCAAGTCCCTTCAGGACTCTTTCCTTTGAAAATGTACTGGTGTCCAACCCCCCCCCTCCCATTTTTCCTGCTGGTCCTTACCCCCCCTTCTACTGTGAAGACTGAGCAGAAATACGTCATAAGAATGTCTGCTTTCTCCTGATCCTCTTCTGCACAGTCTCCCTCTGCTGTCCTTCTACTCCTTACTATCTCTCCTTTTGTTCTCCTTTTCACAGTTCTGTACCTGAAGAAAGTCTTATCCCCTTTAGGTAGGTAAAATTTATTTTTATACAGGTAATACATGTCATTTGGACAAAGTTCAGTTTACAAGACAGACCTGTGTAAGTTCCTATCTAATACATACAATAAGGTTCCATATTAAAAATAGACAAAACATTAAAGACAACAGAATAAAACTAAAATAAAAACTCAACAAATTCCAAGATATATAAAAAATATTCAACAATCACAAATACGAATATTTAACTCCATTATACTGTAGTATGAATAAATAAAGAATGATTTGTAATTTCCCTTATGTTTGCTGGGAGAAGATTCCAAAAACTGGCAGCTTGATGAATCAAAGTCCGATCCCCATGTTTATTTTGAAAATTTCCTACAAATATTTTATTTAAATGAACTGATCTAGTTAATGACCTGGGTGAATAGTGTTTCGCTGGAAACAATAATAATGAAATTGGATGGCTCACTGATAAACATTTCATTTTATGAATTAAAGTTAACCAATGACACCGGTAACTTATATCCAAAGGTAACCAGTTCACTTTACTTAATAATGAACAATGATGTGTATGATAATTCCCCTTAATACATATCTAGCCACACGATACCAGTTTAGTCAGTAGTGCTTTATTAGTTTTCATATATATCAATTCTCTATATCTTAACACTGGAATAATTAATTGAACAGCCAACTTAGGAAAATGTCCTATCTATTGTTGTTAAACATTCAGTACTTCTTCTTAGTGCCCCAACCCTTTTGTTAACTTTTTTGACCAGTTCTAAAATATGACTAGAAAAGGACATATGTTCATCAAATATAACCCCCAGATAGCTATAATACTTAACCTGTTCTAATTTAACTGAATTTCCTGTATAAATACAAAATGTATTAGTAACTTCACCACTTTTTTTATTGGAAATCTCATACATTTTGTTGTTTTTTTCATTCATAATTAATTTTGACCTGGTGAACCACTCCTCAATCCTCGCAAAATCAGATTGCAGGTTTAATTGTAATACATTTTCTGTTTCCTCAGATGCAATAATTACTGTATCATCTGCATATAATTGAATCTCTGTATGCTGCATGATTTGTGAAAGACTATTTATAAACATTAGAAATATAAGGGATCCCAAGATTGATCCCTGGGGAACACCTCTATTAACACTTCTATTCTCCAATAAACATCCCTGCACCTCTACCTTCTAAGAGCGATTACCCAGATATGATTTTATCCAACTTAAAGGGTCATCCCTAATACCTATCTCCTTCAGTCTCTCGATAAGCAAGGAGTGGTCCACCAGGTCAAAAGCTTTTGAAAGGTCTATGAAAATGACCGCTGTCTCCATATTATTTCCTAAAGACCTGTTTAACAGGTCACTAAATTCCAAAAGAACTGTTGTAGTCGAATAATTTTTTCGAAAACCAGATTGTTTTATTGTTAACAAGATATATTTTTCCAAATAATCCATAATCTGTATAGAAACAAGTTTCTCCAAACTTTTTGATAGAAGGGGTAATAAGGCTATAGGCCTATAATTATTAACTTCCACCACATCTCCCCCTTTATGAATTGGTTTTACTCTACTTTCTTTCCAAGATAAGGGAAAATAACCCATCTGAAGACTCCAGTTGAATAAGTATGTAATAATTGGTGCTATATTAGAAGCTGCTAACTTCAAAAATCTACCTTCAAGACCATCATTTCCAAAGGATTTGTAAATGTTTATTTTTTGAAGTACTTTATAAACATTAGTAACAGTTAAAATTTTAAATCTAAATGGGGGAAGTCCATTACATGAAGATTTTGATTTGATTTGTTCTGGGTCTGATTGGTAGGGAATTTTGTAATTAGGAAGGTCTGATTGGTAGGGAATTTTGCAGTTAGGAAGGTCAACAAAAAAATTATTTAGTGCATTACAAATGTCCTTCAAAATTTCAATAAAAGTATCACCATATTTCAACCTAGATATTTCTTCTGAAGAATTAGATCCTGGATTGGTCAATTTTTTAATCACTCTCCAAAACTGTCTCGGATCAGTACTCATATCAATTTTATTTTTATAACAGGAAATCTTTGAAGCCTTAATTAGCCTTTTACATTTATTTCTTGCAGCTTTAAAAGAGATCCAATCCCTTTCCAATTTTGATTTTAATGCTTTTTTCCAAATTCTGTTCTTAATTCGAATTTGTTTTAATAGTCTATCGTTAATCCATGGTAATTTACTAGGCTTTTTTATTTTGATTCTAGGTGCATGTAAATCACATACTTCTCCAAAAGTCTGAGTAAAATATTCAACTGCAGTATCAATATCTGGGATTAGTTTGCAATGGTCCCACTTTATTTTGCTTATGCTAGACAAAAATCTATACTGAAAATTTTCTAAAATCTCTTGACCAATTTTGAGTTTCCTAAAATAAATTTTGTTTAAATTGGGACCGTGGCACAGTAACCCAGATTAGATTATGATCTCCGAGACATGGGGGTAAGGTACTCTTTGCTTCTATTTCTATTTGGGTAAAGACCAAAATTAGATCTAACATGGATCCATTGGTTAAATTAGATGTATATCTAGTAGGACTTTTTATAAGTTGTTTTAATCCCAAGTTAGTTACTATATCTTTTAAATGTCTCCCTCTCGTGTTTTTCCAATCACAATTCAAATCGCCCATTAGAATTAACGGTCTACTTCCTGCTAAATCAGTTATTTTTGTTAATATGGTTTCCAAATCTGAAATATTGGCCCTTGGAGGTGAATAAATGATTGAAATAATCAATCTTAGGTGTCCTAGATAAACTGCCAAAAATTCAATATTATTTTCACTACCTTGAGTCAAAATTTCCGAATAACCCAAAGTTGGTTTTATAAAAAGCATTACCCTTCCCCTCTAGATTTCCTATCTGCTCTCCATACTTGATAGTTCTGAGTACCAAATTCATCATCCCGATGTTTCTTAGAAAGCCACGTTTCACTTAACCCTAATACACATGGATCATTATTTACCAATAAAGTTGGTTAGCTACCCTTTCCTTTGTCTGTGCCTTTGATCTCCTCACCACCCTACTTACTTCCCTTGGTTTCACTTGGCACACCTCTCTTCCTGCCTCTGTGTTTCTGTTCCCTTTTCCTTCACCACGACCCCTTATTTCAAACTTTCTTTTTTTTTTGGTTAATAAAAAGCAGTACAAAAAAATCTTCCATCATAGAGGGGAAATGTATTACATATTTATACAGGATCTGGATTAGGAAACAGGAAAACCTATAGCACCTCTCCTTCATTGGTACAACACTGGTAGCACATTGCTCACCATAAAAATGAAATTGTCCAAAGTCGATTAAAACCACAACGCGAAGGCACGTGTTAATCATTATGAGTCTATCTTAAAAGTGTGCCACCCTGATATTATCATAGTGCCTGAAATGTCCGAGAGTTTGACAAGATACCAACCTTTTAGCTAGATTATAAAACAGATCAACAACATTTATGATAATTTTAAACAGGATAAGGGATAAACTAAATGTAACAGGTCTGTTTTTATCCCTATAGCCGAGAGACAGATTAATTGACATCCCTTTATTTACTATTAAATACAACTTTTAAACATAGACCATATTACAGTATGTACTGAAACTTGATGACTAGAATTACTCAGCCGCCGCCAGAGACCTCAAGCCTGGACTCCTCAAACTGAAAGGTACGGCAAAAGTCGCTAACCAGTCAGGAAGTGAGTGCTTTTGGGTGCTGGTTTCCGATTTGCTCCTGCAGTCTGATTCTGTTTTCTCTTCTAAATCCTGCTGAAATTGAACTTGCTCTCTAAACTGTTCCAAAAAAATGCTGTATTTACTTGATTCCTGTGTTTAAAGTTTAATTTTTACATTGCTTAGAGTGTAAAGGGACAAGATTTAAGTGATTCAGCTCCTCTTTGAAATCTTTATGTGCACCAGACTTTAGGCGCCAAGGGAATACACATCCTTTTGTCCTGCAGATTTGGCTGTCCTGCTGGTGCAGACAGTCTTTGTCCTTGACCAGCTCTTAAAACTTGTGTTTCTCCCTCTCTCCCCAGCCGAGCTCTAGCTCTCCATGGGCTCCCTGCCCCACAGTCACAGGTACTCGGACACCGGGCGGCTGGCGCTTCCTCAGCCGCCACCCGAGACCTCAAGCCCGGACTCCTCAAGCTGACAGGTACGGCAAAAGCCACTAATTTTACACATACATCCCCATCCCCCACCCCTACCACTTATTAAATACATCATTTTCCCACCCACTTCTAAAACGTGCCCACAAAGGTCCTTATCACCCTCTCTAATTCGTTGGTTATCCCTTGAGGAATGCCCAAAGTTTGCCAGCCAACTCCACAGGCATCTTCTCTTGAGACCCCGTTACCCCATCCTGTATCACACATTCCCCTAATTTTGTACAAAATGGGGGGTCTGGACTCCACCCTTGTGAAGGGTTCTCCACTACTATTGGCACTGATCATCCTCTGTTGTGCTCAGGTGGCAATTAATCCCCAGATGCCAGTGCATACAGAGCCTAACCCCTCGGAAACTTGTTTTACATCGGTCTACCTACCAGCTACTTATGTGCTGTGCAGTCTGGACTACTGTTAGAATACAATCCAGAAATGTATCGAGTCAGTACTCGTACCGAGCAGCCTCCTCATGCTAGTCCTTCTGTTTCATATGGTGTTAGCCACCCTCTACACATCTCAGTCAGGGTGTTGCTTCATCTAGCACTAGGGCGGTACACCCTTGGGGGTGGTGATAGGCACACACATCATGTTAAGAACCCTAAGCGTACCAGGACCAAGCTCCTTAGGCTAACACTAGCTGCCTTAATGAAGATGCTACTTCTTCTACTAATCTGCTCAGGTAATATCGAACTAAGACCTGGTCCTATCTCTCCCCTCACTTCTCCGTCGGATACAGCCACCATCAAAGGAATGAGCTTCTGGCACGTCAATATCTGCAGCCTCCTCAAGAAGTTCACAATGGTTCAGGCGTGGATCAGTCATACCCAACCCAATGTCCTGGTAATTTCTGAATCCTAGTTTAGGCCAGCTTCCCAGGACAGTGAGATTAACATCCCAGCCTGCCAGCTATTCAGTACCGACAGGCCTACCAGGGGAGGTGGAGTAGCTATATATGTTAAGGATAGATTTGTGACATCTTGTTTCGATTCAAGCACTGCTATAAGTGAGTTTGAATGTCTAATTCTCAAGATTGATCTATCCTCCTCTCTGGCCATAGAGTGATCGGCTGCTATAGACCCTCATCTGTAGGTATTCTACTCCTGTCTCACCTTAAGAACATCATTGAGAAAGAGAACCTGGAAACTATCATACTTGGGGACTGTAACTTTGATTGGCTCTCCAAGGCCACTTCACCACTAAATATCTTTTGTGACTCTCACGGGTTAGCACAACTAATGCAAGTACCTACATGTCCGAATAAAAAGAACCCATGTAACAGCTCATTGCTGGATGTCATTTTAGTTGATAAACCGCATCTTTACACGCATGCTGGAATTTTCTTCACTGACGTCAGTGACCATTGCTTTATTGCCGTGGTTAGGTCACTACATCACATAGACACTACAACTAAATTCATCACTAAAAGGACTCGGTGCAACTTTGATGCAGCCACCTATGCATATGAATTGGGACATTCACCACACTGGCAAGATTTCTACCTAGCTACTGAGGTAAACATGACCTATGACATCTTTAATGAGATTCTTGTAGGAGCCCTAGATGCTCACGCCCTGAAGGTAAAAAAACGTAAACCTGTCGCTGGTTCACACCCAAACTGAAAATCGCCTGTTAGGCAGGGATAAGCTTGGAAAAAGGTGAGACAAACAAAACTGGACCCAGACTGGTGCCAGTTCAGAAAAGCACGCAATGTCTGCACAAAAATGATCAGAGATGCCAAAGTATCATTTTACCTCAAGGAGCTGGACTCTGCTGCTAGGTTTACCACCTTTTAAAAAGCCCAAAGTGGGACATTACTTACTGAAACATGATTTTTTGCAGGACAATATTTAACCTCAGCCAATGCAATAGACTTTTTTCTCTAAATAATAAAACTTAAGTCTAAGTGTTGCAGTTGTTTAGGTGTTCCTTGTCATTTTAACGTGTTTTAGTTAAGGTACTATAGTTTTTGCAACATTTAGGGGAAAGTCTGAAAATATTTTTTCCTACTATAATGTCAGGACAAGTAGTATTTTTCATGTTTTATCGCAGGACACAGCTGTCCAAATCAGGACCGTCCTGTGAAAATAGGGACAGGTGGTAACCCTATCTGCTGCAAAGTGTTCCTCCAAATTCTGGAGGACTATTAAGGATATGTCCAGTCATACATCAAGCAACTCCTTGCCACCAAAAACCACGTCTGAAGGAAAAACCATATGCGACAAAGATGACATCCTAGAAGCCTTCAACAATCATTTTGCCACAGCTGGACTGGTCTTTGACAATTCCCTGGCAGCCATGGCCCGCGCTAAACTAAGTGTCCCCTGTACTGACACCGTTGCTCCAGTCCTTGGCTTCTCCTTCCAACCTGTACAGTTGAAGGAGGTTGAAGATCTGATACTTCGGGTGGATGAAAAAAAGAGCACTGGAGCTGACTCTCTGGATCCTTACTTCATAAAAATCGCATATCACGTCCTTGCTTTCCCTATTATACACCGATTCAATCTATCTTTGGCACAAGGATCCCTTCCCATCATTTAGAAAACTGTCCATGTTATCCTGTTGCACAAATCTGGGGATGTCTGTGACCTAAATAACTACAGGCCAGTTTTATTACTGCCTATCTTGTCTAAGTTTCTAGAAAAAGTTGTTAGCAATCAACTTAAAGCTTATCTGGAAGTTAACAACTTATTAAACCCTATGTAATTGGGCTTTAGGTCCAAGCACAGCACGATCTCGGCACTTGCCAAAGTAACTAACGACTGGTACAGTGACTTAGACAGCAAAAACTTTGTCTGCACAGTTTTCCTAGACCTTAGCAAGGCTTTTGATACTGTGGACCGTAGCCTTCTAATCTCCACATTGAAGAGCTTAGGTCTTGAACATGGATCCTTGCCATGGTTTACGGAATACCTGGTAGGTCGGCAGCAACAAGTCAAAGCAGAGAGGGAGCTCTCCTCCCTCAAACCTTTGCTCAGGGGAGTGCCACAAGGATCTATTCTGGGACCTTTGCTCTTCACAATTTATATCAATAACATCGATTTGGGCATCAACAAGGCTAAAATACATCTGTTTGTGGATGACACAGAGGTTTACATAAGTTGTCTGACTGCCCAAGCCGCCTGTGCAGACCTTCAGGAAGAATTTGACCTGCTCCAGACCCAGCTTCTCCACAAAAAGCTTCTCTTAAATGTGAAAAAGATGAAGGCCATGTTGTTCGTACCGTATAGCCGAATGACTAATCCTGCCAGCTCTGGGACATCGCCTCTTAACACTACTCTACTAGGAGAGAAATTGGATTTTACCCCTAAATTTAAATACTTAAAAGTGTGGCCTGACCAAAACCTTACATTTGCAGAGCATGTTGAAGAACTGGTAAAGAAGTTAAGACAGAGACTGGGCCTTTTCTATAGAATTAGCCAATTCCTCACTTGTGGTGCCAAACAGAGACTAGTCCAGTCTACTTTTCTCTCCCTAATCGACTACGGTGATTTTTTATACAGCCACTGTCCTAAAGCCTCACTTATCAAACTGGACACGCTATTTAACTGAGCCATCAGATACACTACCAGTCTTCCCTTCTCTACCCATCACTGCCTACTATACAAAGCCATAGGATGGCCATCGCTTACGTTCAGGCGTGAAAGAAATGCAGTCCTCTGGACTTACAGAGCTGTCCTAAAAAATGTTCCCTCAATATATTACTGAATGTCTCCCTATGGTTGAGCTGGGACCATACGACTTAAGGAGTTCATAGTATATCTCTCTGTGCATCCCTAGAGTCTCTACCCACTTCAGTAGAATGGCCTTTAGCTTCTCGTTGACGATCCTATGGAACAAAATCAAAAAATACTAAAACTAAGTTACATCCGCAGTGTTTATGCCTTCAAGGCACTATATGCCCAAAGCGTGTGTGAATACTGCAATTGTCACCCGGCTACTATTCACTAACCACAGTTAGATGGCCCCCAGAGCCTGGCCCTCAATATGTGCAGCCATTCCCTAAGTCACTCTTGTGCATACGATATTAATCCGTACGTTTTCACTACTTCTAGTCCCTGTGCCCATTTTATATTATAGGTAAGTCTCCCTGAATTTTTTCTGAGTTTCCTGAACCCAAAATAATATGTCATACTACTGTGGTGGTTGTACCTTTGCAAGCCGCCTCAGAGTTCTCCTGCCTGGGCTGTTCACCAACAAATTAATGCTAACGTCACCAACCAACCTGATCACGAGCGCCCTCTGGTCACTGCTCCTTAATTGGTTCCTGCAAATCTCCCTGGTGATCCTCTGATACTGGTGATATATATCGAATGGTCCACCGCACTCCGATTATCCAGCTGTCACCGCATCGTCCCCTCCCAATGAAATCCCTCCACATGGCTAAAGTGCTCTCATTAGAAGTATAAGCGCTAGCCCTCCACATGGCTAAAGTACTCTCACTAGATCTATAAGCGTTTAAGCCCTCCTTTGAATCATAGTCCACATATGGCCACAGGAGCTGTATCGTTCACATCCTATCCCTGTGGTCTGTTGGTATGGTGGACCTGGCAAATAGTGATAGCACCTAGTACTGGACTAAATAAGTGGTAGAGGTTATTCCACCCATGCCCAGTACCTCTCTCATATCGCTCTACAGCATGCCATGGCTCATCTGGCCACAGCTCCAATGTAAGCACCCATGGGATTGCGGTATTAGTACCCAGCAGGCTACCGGCACCTAGCTCCCTCCTAGCATAGACTCACCTGCCCACTCATTTGTGAACTGGTCAAGAAAAGCTGTATCACTTACATCTGCCTGCCCTAATAGCATCACCTGGGGTTAGCCTATCCTTTTTCTATGACAATCACAGTTTTATGATCCATTTCTGTATATCTCAGGTCTGCCTATTCCATCTGCTTACTGGTTAATGCCTATTGTAACACCGGTATTGCTATGTATGTATGTATGTCTTTGATACGTGCTGTATTGTATGTGTGCTTCTTGTTTTGCCCTTCCACTATGTTTTTTATCTCCTCTGTAAATACTGATGTTTGATATTTGCCTTGTAACATAATCTAGACTTAACCAGGTCCATCTTGCAAATGAGCTTGCTCAACGATATTTCGCCTGGATAAATAAATATTTTGATTGATTGATTGATTGATTGAATTAGGAGTCTATCTAGCACACTGTGGATAACATTCAGTAGCTTAATTCATTGTGGGATGGGAGCTCCTTTGTCAAGAGGAAAATGAAGGAGGGAATCCAGACCAGGATGAATGGCGCCAATGACGCCATCTTTACCACTCAGTATCCACCACCATATATAACTCAAAGTCCATCAAATTGGTAACACATTCCTAATTCCCATCTCTGTCCAGTTTGACAGCAGTCCCCCACAGCCTCATATAGTTATCAGTAATACAATGGTAGTTACTGTACATTATATTTTAACATAACCACAAGAGAAAAAAACAGTTGCACAAGTCCCTTCAGGCAATCTGATCTTACTGCACAAGTTGTTTATGGAATCAGTCATCAGAGTCCATCTCCGGTTCTTTGATCCCTGATCCACAGAGCACTCGGCCCTGATTTTTTTTCTGCAAGCTTCCCCACATCGGTTGGATTGGAGAACAAGCGTGTTCTCCCTCCATACTGAACCTTTAGTCATGCAAGGATTAACAAATGGTGGTTGATGCCGAGCTCTGTTAGGAGCACCCTGACTCCATCAAATGCCTTCCAGTGAGTATGGGTGCTGTAACTGAGATCTGAGAATAATTTCAATTTCAAGTCCCCACACTGGATGCCACCTGTCACTTTCACTACTTGCAGAATGGCATTGCATTCCTCTGTGCTGCCAACCGCAAAAAGTACAGTCCAAGAAGTGTTTTCATTCAATGATGATCTCCGAGGGTTAATCCTGTAGGCATTCTTTATATCGATGGCTATATCTACAGATAGTGCCCTCAGGAGCCAGTTCTGGAGTTTCACTTTAAGATTATTCCCCTCAGTATTTTCAGGGAGATCTAGAAGCCTCAGGTTAGTGGCCTAGGAAAAATTATCCAGTTTTTCCAGGCAGGCTTTCAAGATTGAATTTCCTTGACCAAGCCTACACACATTATCATAACTTTTTCTACCACTTCTCCTGCCTTTTTGGCATCCGCTTGTGCCAGCTCTATTTTCTTTTCCAGTAAAGCCATTCGAGTTGATAATTAAAATCTTCCACATTTTTGTCCAGTGATTGGATAGCGAGCAGAAGAACCTTTAACGTGGGCTTCACTCTCCCCAGAGGTTGCTGGTTGCTCCAAGTCCGTGGATGTCTTCTTCTGTAGGGCCTTGGATTTAGGAGGCTCTTGCTGCAGCAGATTCTTCAGCTTACCCATGTCTTTGGCTTTCCAAAATTGCAGCAGTTAAAGAAGGTGATACAGTAATGTGGATAAGTGAGTTTGGATATGGAAAATAAAGTATAATGTTAATTTTTTATGTTTAGTTCCGTTGTATAGTTCAGAGCTCTGTAGTTATGTGTCTGGTCCTGCCTGCTGTCAGGCCACACCCCCGTGGCCACTTTTTATGTTGCTTGCATGCATGTGCAAGAAACATAGTGCCATCATCCGAGTTTTCGGCGGTGTGGCACCCATCTTCCAATTCAGTCAATGTGTTTCCAGGTGCGGCCCAAGTTCCCCAATCACTGCTGCAGCTGTCTATGACAGCAGTTGAAAATGCAGTGGTCGTACAGTTGAAGAGGCTCCACTTCAGTAAGCAGAACTCCCCACACACACACACACAAGCAAGCATACTGTGTGCTGATCGCTCCCTCCCCATGCACACACTGTATGGCCAGTAAGTGCCCAATCCTATCAGCTCCATGCCCCCACAAGCTGTTCAGGTGTCACTACAGGGAGCCTACTGGCGCGTGGCAAAAACTGTTATAGCTCGACAGGGTGCCCAATCTCTCACCGGCTCCACACCCTCAAAAGCTTTCCAGGTGCCACGTAGGAGCCCCACCCCAGTGGAGCAAAGCTTATTAAGCTGACGGGGTGCCCAATCCCACCTGGCTCCACGGCTGCATGCCCCCAAAGCTTTCGGTGCCACGCTGGGAGCCCACCCCAGCGTGGCAAAGCTTGTTATGGCCGACGGGGTGCCCAATCCTCCATCAGCTCCAGCCTCCCCAAACAGCCTTTCCAGCTGCCACGCTGGGAGCCCACCCCAGCATGGCAAATGTCCCGCGTCGTCTTACTTTAAAAAGAAAAAAAAACCTGTAAACAAAAAGCGGTCCCTCGTAGTCTCCCTGCCCCCCACAACCCGCACCACCACTCGCACCTGCCTCCCCACACCTCCCTCACCCCATGCCCCTGCAGGTCCGTAGCGATGATCTTTGGTGGACCGGGAACACGTCTGCACTCTTCAAAGCCAACCGTGAACTGAGGAAATGCCGGTAAGCTGTATAATGGAATTAATAAGTTTTTTTTCAACTTTGTTGCATATCTAAGGCATTTTTGGGATTTTTGGGCCCAACTTTTCAACATGGGGTTTTTAGGACCCCTCCTCATGAATTCTTGCACTGTCATGGCGTTAATCGGGCCTGAAGGGTGATTTCATGGTCACTGCATGAAATCACCTTTCGGGACCAATTAATAAAATGACACTGTCAGTGTTCATAAGGTGGGCTCTCAAAAAGTCTATGTTGAAAATTTGGTGAATAAGTTCCTAAAATGACTGTTTTACGAGCTTGCATTGCGCAGTTCCTACGCACACTCGTAAGTTTGCGAATTTTCAATATTTTCACTCCAGATTTTCAACAGTACCATTTTACCACACCTCCTTTTGAGCAGTACAGCTGTCATTTTTCACATCTCACCCAAAACATGTTTCCGCCCATGTAGAGCACAATGGCGCAGTCGGTGTGTGAAATTAATGTATGGGACACATTAAGAAAATCACAGTGATACTGTTCATGAGCAGAGGTCTTAAAATGGCTATGTTGAAAATTTGGTGGAAAATTCCTAAAATGACACCGTTTATGGGCATCGTTACAACAGTTCCTATGTCGCTCATAGGTTCATGAATTTTCAATATTTTCACTCCAGATTTTCAACATTGCCATTTTACCACCTCCTTATCAGCAGTACAGCTGTCATTTTCACATCTTGCCCAAAACATGTTTCCGCCATGTAGCATACAATGGCACTTGAGTGGGCAAAATCAATGTATGGGACACATTAAGAAAAGCACAGTGATACTGTTCATGAGCAGAGGTCTTAAAATGGCTATGTTGAAAATTTGGTGAAAACATTCCTAAAAATGACTGTTTTATGAGTGTGCGTTGCGCAGTTCCTACCCGCGCTCATAAGTTCACAAATTTTTAATATTTTCACTCCAGATTTTCAACATTGCCATTTTACCACACCTCCTTATGAGCAGTACAGCTGTCATTTTTCACATGGCACCCAAAATGTGTTTCTGTGCATGTAGCGCACAATGGCGCAGTCAGTGTGCTCAATCAATGTTTGGGACAGATTAAAAAAATCACAATGACACTGTTGAGCAGAGGTCCTAAAATGGCTATGTTGAAAATTTGTGTAAAAATTCTTAAAATATGACTGTTTTTACAGTGTGCGTTCGCGCAGTTCTAAATACGCTTTCGTAAGTTCGCAAATTTTCAATATTTTCACTCCAGATTTTCAACATTGCCATTTTACCACACCTCCTTATGAGCAGTACAGCTGTCATTTTTCACATCTCACCCAAAACGTGTTTCTGCCCATGTAGAGCACAATGGCGCAGTCGGTGTGTGAAATCAATGTATGGGACACATTAAGAAAATCACAGTGACACTGTTCATGAGCAGAGGTATTAAAATGGCTATGTTGAAAATTTGGTGAAAAAATTCCCTTCAGCCATTCTGCAATGTTACTAATGAAGGCCCTGCAGCACCCCACTGGTCACCCCCTCTCCCTAGACTGCACCTCATTTACCACCACTCTCTGCCTCCCGTCTGCTAGCCAGTTTCTAACCCAGTTTACCACCCTTTCCCCCATGCCCAGCCTACCCAGCTAGTTTATCAGCCTCCTATGTGGGATGGTGTCAAAGGCTTTGCTGAAATCAAGGTAAGCGTTGTCCACTGCCCCACCCTGATTCACTTCCTTTGTCACCCAGTCAAAGAAATCAACCAGATTTGTCTGACATGATGTCCCCACTGTGAATCCATGTTGTCTATGGTCCTGGGCTCCGATGGCTTCTAGATTCCCCACTATCCTTTCTTTAAGCAATGCCTCAATGATCTTCCTCACTACTGAGGTGAGGCTGAATGGCCTATTGTTCCCTGCCTCCTCCCTGCTGCTGCATTTGTGTAGAGGGACCATATGTGTCCTCCTCCAATTCACTCATGTTGAATGACTCAGTGAACATGGCTGCCAGAGGTACTGCTATCTCCCTTCGCAGTTCTCTTAATATCCTTGGGCATGTGCCATCTGGTTCCATCGCTTTGTCCACCTTCAATTTAGTGAGCTCCTGCAGGACTGTTTTGCCTTTGAATGGACTATTATCCACCTCTTCACCCCCTTGGCAACTACTGTACTGCTGTGGCCCTTGCCCCTCCCATTCTTCTGTGAATATTGAGCGGAAAGACACAGTGGATGACTTGGGAGGAAGGCATGGAACTATCACTTCCAAATACCTAAACGGCACATACAAGCAAGCAACATTTGGCATTGACAAATGCTTGTTTAGAGTACCATAGCAGTCTTTTCTTCCTTTTGCTTTTGCTCACCTGCTTCACACAGAGGTTTGTTACTTTAATTATGCCCTCCCTTATTTTTTCCCCATTGTTGGTCTACTCTTTGATGATTCTTCCCTACTAGGCAACCTCTGAGACAGTCCCCATTTCTTTGAAATCAGCCCTTTAAAGTCCACGATGACTGTTTTTGTGTGGTTTGCCTCAGCACTCATCTTAATGTTGAAACACACTGCACAGTGATTGCTGCTCCCTAGTGGACTGCCCACCATGATGTTTGCAATGCTGTTCCCATTGGTAAGCAAAAGGCCCGGCACTGCCCTGTCCATATTGGTTTCACGGACTAGCTTCTTGAGAAACACCTCCTGTAGGGAGTCAAGGATGGCCCTGCTCCTTGCCGAGGTTGCAGCTGGAAGGCTCCAATCTACAGCTGCAGACTGAAGTCCCCAACTACCTACACCTTTACCTTACTTGGCATCCTAATGATGGCTTGCCCTAGTGTCCTATCCAACTCCTCTCCCCACGCTAGAGGTCTGTATACTAACCCTGTATGGATAGTGGCTCCAGTTCCTGTCTCCAGGCTGACCCACAGCACATCCAGTCCTTCCGTTTCTTTTGGGCTTCCCTGTAATTCCAATAGCCTTGGTTCACTCCCTCACATATAAAAAAAAACCTTCTCCCCTCCCTATCCCTCCTGAACAATGAGTGACCTGGTATGGCCATGTCCCAGTCGTGATTTTCACAGCACCATGACTCAGTTATGGCAGTTAAGTCCAGGCCAGCCTTCACCGTGATGGCCTCCAGGTCTGGAATTTATTCCCCAAACTCCTTGCATTGGTGGACGTTGCATTCCATACCTTACTCCCTACCTGTCTGCAGCCCCTCTTTCCCTCCCCCCACTGCCTATGCTGCTTCCTGTCTCTCCCCCAGACCCCTCTCTTCCCATGTTACCCACCCTGCCTTTTCTCTCTCATTTTGCATTCTGGATTTTTGTCCTCTGCACCCCCTTCTTTTTGCACCCCTGCTCTAGGGGAGCTTTCTCTCCTCAAGCCCTTCCTCCCCATTTGTTCATCATATGGGGGGCAGTTGTTTCCTTCCTTGTTAATACAGCCTTCCCCCTTGGCTAGTTTAAATCTTCATTCAAGTAACATTTAAACATCCAACTAAGGTCTGAGGTCCTTCTCCTGGAAGGATGTAGGCCATTACCCCGGCAAAGGCCAACATCCTCCTAGGGCGCCCCCCCATCCCCAATTTAGCTGAAGCCTTCCTCACTGTACTATGCCTTCTACCAGTCATTGAAAGTCTTAGCCCTATCCTCCACTCAGCTGTACACTGGTAACACTTTGGCAAATGCTTCCGTATGCATTACCTGCTTCAGGCCCCTCCCCAGCTCCCTAAAATTATGTGGCGCTACCCCTACCTCATCCCTTGCCTGTTCATTTATCCTCAGGTGGACAATGACATCTAGTTGCCTTCCGTCACCTGCCCCTCTAGTGAGCCTCTGAATCCACACACCATCATACCCCTCAACCTTTCATCACTGACATGAGGAACAATGAGGGACACTGATCCTGCTAATGAGGGACATGTCCTCAAACATGGAGATACAAGTTCAGAACACTGTGGAAACCATTGGGTTTACTTGTAGTTTATTTTTGATTTAGTATCTTAGGATATTATTATTGTTTGCTGTAAAGTCTGAATATGCAACACATTCTCTGTGTGGGAAACATCTTTTCCATGAGGAACAGATGAGGGACAGAGCAATTTTGAGGGATAAAATTAGGGATCTCCCTCGTATGCATGGACAGTTGAGAGTTATGTTGGCCATCCCTCCAACCCAAAGCAGCAGGGAGATACCTTACCTCTGTCTCCCCTCTACCTTTCTCTTCCAAGTCTGTTACCCTAACGACAGAGTCCCTGACTTGCAGATGCTTACTCCTTAGCTAGGGCCCTCTTCTTCACATCTTGAGGCTTCCCCTTCTAAGGACTACCACATCCTCCCTAGCCACTGCTTTGGGTGCTTCTTCCCAGTTTTCCCATCCCACCAGTGTAGTGGAGAAATTTTGTAGTGGCACAGGCAGAGGAATGTATACCCTACCTGCCTCCTCCACCCTCTTGGAGGCTACCAAGGTCCAGCTGTTACACCTCTGCCTAGGCATCCTATGAGGTAGCAATGGCATTTTTGGTGTCCCCTGGGTGGGGCAATGGGTCCTCTGCATCCTTGCCAGCACAGTTCTGTGTCCAGTGACCTTTGCCCTAAACCCAGAGAGGTGAGTGCAAATGTGGAAGCACCTCAGTCCTCAGTCTCCAGCAGGTGTCCTGAAAGACTGTGGCTCCACACCCATTACATTGCACCACTCCCATGTTTTTGCCTGGGTAATCCTTTTGTTCACTTGAACCTAACTTGTCCCCTCATGCCTTCTATCTGTGCTTGTTTACCTACATCCCCTTACTTACTGTACTCAAAATGTACAGTATCTATTACCTTACCCTAGATAGGGTGTTTCTTATTTTCCCTTCTACCAGTATTTCTGTCAGCTGCACTTCCCCAGTACTCTACTGCCTCCTATTATGTCTGGCCACCTTCTTTTCTTCCCCTCTTTAAAATGGATTTATCAGGGTCGACCCACCAGCACAGAGGTAGGGTGTCCATCTGTGATGCCAACAACCCGAGTTCAGGAACAGACTCGGGATGTCAGAGTGCCAGCCGGGGGAGAAGGATTGAGCATCCTAGGGACACAGCTCCTTCTCTGGGGGTTGTGTGTCTGGCATGCTATGGACCCTAGTGGAGACTGGGAGAACCACAGTGCTGGCACCATATCAGTGGGGGTGGGCAGGGCTCTGGGCATCATGCACATCCAACCCCCCGATACAGCATACAAAAAGTGCTGGCCCCAAAGCATGAAGCTCTGCTCCTCCACCTCCACTGCCTACTGTGTCCACTTAGTGGGCCCCCCTCCCATGGTCCCACCCTGTGGGGTAAGCCAGGGCAAGTTACTGTTGACCTGGCCCACCTGGGGAGGTAAGCCTGGACACGAGAAGGCAGTGAGGGTGGGAGCTGAGTCCTTGCAGTGAGATCGGGGAGCTGACACAAAAAAAATGGACTCATCACCTTACCCTACACAGGGAGTCTCCTGCTTTCCCTCTTCCAGTAGCTACTTATACCCAAGTCCTGCAGGTTTTCCTTTTTCTGTTAACTACCTTTAGATATTGTCCTGCTCCTTGTATGACATGTGTACACAGTTCTGTGTTTTATCCTTCTGGTCTTGTGTCTCCCTGGCAGAGTCCCCTGCTGACTCCTGACACCTGTAGATGCCTCCTGACACCTTTAAATGCCTTAGGATACCTGTTTCACTCTTGCTCTATTCCACTCACACTCTGGGACATGAGTGTGATGGGACATGCTGAATCAGCTTGCTTTTAAGGCTTAATTCAGCCTTCCTGCAACTCCATGATCGTCCAGTTACTCAGGAAGCCCACCCAAAACGGCTGACTTCCTGTTTGTTCCCCAGCAATAAACCACAGCCCCACACAGTAACTGTACCAAAACAGCTTTTTAGGTAAAAAAAAAAAGTTGATAACATGTTAGTTGGGATGTGCTCATGTGGTGTGTTCCTCCCTTTGGCTGTGGAAACCTACCCAGCACTTGCATGCCATCCTTGTTAAGATGCAGGCCATTTCCTTTGAACAGCCTCTAGCCCCTCTAAACTGTCCCCAGTCTCTTTGCTGAAGAAATTAAATCCCTCTTCCCAGAGCCACACTTTTAGCTATGCATTGAACTGGAACAAGTGAAACTGCTCTCTCTCATTCAGGTGCGGCCATGATATCCCTGCCCTTTCCTTATCTACCTGCTCAACAGCATGGAATCTTGCTTTAACCTCCCCATGCTCCTCCCCCTGCTCATGTTGTTTGTTTCTGCCTACATGTATGATCAAACTGGTTTTCCCTGTCTCCTCGCCCACACATTCCAGCACATTGGACCTGGCTAGCACCACATCATCCAGTGTAACACCCTTTTCCCTCCCTTTGCCCCTCACTATAAAATCCCCAAGCGCTAGTACCTTTCTCTACCCCCCCCCTTTTTGTTGACTCAAGTTTATTAAAAAATTACAGTTACAGTTCAGAGTACTTTTTAGATCATTCAACAGACAAGATGGTCCATTGTATGCAATACAGGCACACAGAGTTTAACACATCAGTGCAAAAGCCCTTTAAACAAAAGACCTTAAAAAGATAGAAATTTGATGAAGTCAAAATACTGTCCCAGTTGTTCTCGTGCACTCTATCCTTCTGTTGGTTACCCCTTTATATATAACAAGATAAGTTTCAGTAAGAAACTGTTTGGAGAAACATTCATCAGATAAGAAAAACCTGAACTTATGCACTGCAGAGGCACTTCCATTATTTAATTAAGTGTGGATAGTTTTTTGAAGAACAAGGGAGGGAGAAATATTGAGTGTGTTTTATGCTCAAACTAATATATGTTAATGAGATTGTTACATAATGACAAAGCCAGGGCACATGGGATTAGGTAAAAAGAGATTATAAAGGTGGATAGTTTTTGAATGAGGGTAACTGGACTTTTCCGGATTTTGGTCCAGATTTAAGTAAATTCCACCAAGCAAGAGGAAAGGATAACCCTCCTTCCCCTGCAGTTGCTTTAATTAAATCCTACAGGGCCATTAGCCTAATCAGTGTTAGAGTATTCCCAGCCCCCCTTCCAAGCTATCCATGGGTTCCAGATAGTTCTGAATGATTCCTCTCGGAGATGTAGCCTGGCTGTTATAGACTCTAGGTCAAGGATGTTATTGACTCTGTTTACCCATTCTCGCATGGTTGGGGGTTCCTTCTTCAACCAATGCACTGTAATACAATTCAGAGCTGCTGCGGATAGATCTAATGCCAACTTTCTCATGGATGGGAGAAGGCCCACCATTGTGGGGAAGCCCAACACCCAATCCGTGAAATTATTAGGTATGTTTATTGCTAAAATTTGTTGAGCTGTCAGCCTTACTTTCAACCACAATTGGACAAGTTTTGGGCATCCTCACAGAATATGCCAGTGAGTTCCCACAGCTCCACAAGCCCGCCAGCAGTCTGCTGTGCTGGTGATGTTAAAATGCTTGGTCACTGTTGGTGTCCAGAAGAAACGGATAAAGGCCCTCCAATAAAAATCTCTCTAGGTCAGGGAGGAAGTAGCCCCATCATCCCACCTTCAACCTGTGGAGCCAATCTCCCCAAAATATCTGGCCTGGAATCTCTTTCTCCCAGGCAAGTTAAATTTTTTCCAGTGGTTTGGTTTTCACCGGTTTTAGGAGATGATACAGATGGAAAATATTTCTGATTTTCACCTCTGAGGTGGAGATGATTTGGATAAATTCCTCCCATGAGGTAAGTGGTTGAATAATGAGGGTCATGTGATCGGTTGCTTTAATAAAGTGCTGCACTTGAAAGTATCTGTGGAAGTCAGCTTCTTGCAAGTTGTATTTAGTTTTTATTTGTTGGAAAGCCATGCAGGTACCTCCCTCCAGGATTTGGGCAAAGCAGGTCAGGCCTTTAAGTTCCCATGCTGCATACCCTGAATCTAATTTGGGTTGAAGAAAGGAGGGATGATGTCAAATAAGGGACAGCGGTCCCAGAGTTGCTGTGGAGGCCAAGGTACCTCTGACCCACCGTAGCACCATCAGGGTATGTTGAGTCCAGGGATTACGAGTAAGGGTGCAAATAGAATCCCTAAAATCTGTCAAAGCTAGTGAAAACAAGGGAGTGTCAGCATAGTCCTGGTCCTCAATGGCATACCTACCCTGAGGTCTCCCATCTAGTTACCCATGTGCATACCACCTGCATTTGACATGCTAGGTAGTAGGTTCATAGGTGTGGCATTGCCAGCCCTCACAGTTCCCTGGGCAAATGGAGAATTCTTTGTAAGATGTGCAGTCTGCCCCTTCCCCCAAATAAACTTATTAATTCCAGTATTAACCATGCGTCAGGGAGACACCAGACCAGGTATGGGTAGGGGCAAGTTATTGAACAGGAAAAGGAGACAGGGTAACAAGTTAATTTTAAAAGAGTTAATCCTACCTTCAGTGGATAGAGACAACAATGACCATCTCACCAGGTCCTGTTGCATTGTCTCCCAGGTCTTTTTGTAATTGATTTCAAAGAGTTTTTTGAGATCTACATCTCTGGTCATCTTTGGGGCCTTCCTTGACATTTCTCCATCCTGCAATGCCTGCCTAGTGGGCATACTGGACCATTCCTACCTTCCTTGAATGGGTTACCTAGAAACATAGAAACATTGACAATGATAGCAGAAAAAGACCAGAGGTCCATGCAGTCTGCTTAAGTTCCTCATATCCCTGGAACATTCCTTGAAATCTATTGTTCCTCCAGGGTATTAACTCTCCTGGTCCTCTCCCAATTATCTTCCCTGGACCTGCTGCCCTAGGTAACCACTATTCCCTTCATTCTGTCTCAGGCCTGCTTGAATCCCTTGACTGTGTTTGCACCCACCATCTCGGCTGGCAGACAGTTCCACGGTTCCACCACCCTTTCTGTAAAGAAGTACTTCCTCACATCCCTCCTGAACCTCCCACCTGCTAATCTCCGTTCGTGTCCATGTGACTGTGAACTGGTATTACGGCTAAATAATTCCCCACAGTTCACTTTATTAATTCCATTGAGGAATTTGAAGGTCTCAATCATATCTCCCCTCTCCCTTCTGTCTTTCACTGAGTACGCATTTAGTGCCTTGAGGCATTCCTCATAGGATCTGCCCTGCTATCCCTGAATAATTTTTGTCAGACTGCACTGCACTGTCTCCAACTTATCCTTGCCTTTCTGGAGGTGCAGATTCGAGAACTGGGCACAATACTCCAGCTGAGGTCTCACCAGGGATCTGTGGAGGAGAAGCATTACCTCTTTTCTCCTGCTATCAATACTGCTTCTGTTACATCCCAACATCCTGCTAGCCTTGCTATAGGCCTTGTTGCACTGGCTTGTTTAAGGGAGTTACTGATGATAACTCCTAGATCCCGTTCCTCGTCTGTAGTGCTAAGCTTTTTCCCTCCTATCCAGTTCTCCGTCTTGTTTTTTGTTTTTGGTTTTTTGTTTTTTTCCCCAGGTGCATTACCTTGCACTTTTTAGCATTGAATTTAACTGCCAGACCTTTGACCACCCTTTGAGCTGTTGTAGGTCTTTCTGCATATCCCGTATTCCCTCTTCACTATCCACTCTCACATGTAGTTTTGTGTCATCTGAGAAGAAACACAACCTGCCCCCAAATCCCTCACCAATGTCACTAATGAACATGGTGAAGAGAACCAGACCCAGGACAGATCCCTGTGGAACCCCACTCATTACCTCCCTCGCCTCTCCTCTGCATTTAACCTATTGACCACCACCCTCTGTTGACTCCCTCCTGGTTAATTACCCAACCTATTCACTGAAGTTTTAGCTGCACCCAGATTTTCCATCTTCTTAAGCAATCTCTTGTGCAGTATCTAGTTCTCCTTGGTCTGCAATGTTGACTGCCTGTTGCCTCTTCAAGCCTTGTTTCCATAGGTTTTACCCTCTGTCCTTCCCTGCCCACCCCCTACTAATGTCCATCCACCAGCTATGGTCTGATTGGGCCTTTGTTGTGCCTGAGGCAGTAGCATCCTTGGTGTCTTGGTGGCTACAGCTCTGAAGTGGCATATTTTAGCCCTTGCTGCCTACAGTTCTCAAGCCCCTGTAGTTTATCTCCACCATGGTGGAGCTTGTGGTCAATGGGAGTGGCCACTGACCCCTTGAAGTACTTCTGGACCAGCTGTTGGAGGACAGGTGCTGCAGTCAATGGTGCGAGATCTGTGGGCAGAGGCAGTATCATCCTGCTGTGTCCAGGGTTCTTCCATCATTTAATTCCCCACCTCCTGAGGATGTCTGCACTCTAGAAGCTCAAAGATGGGCCGGGGGGTGCATGAGCTCAGCCACTGTCCAGCTTCTCATTCTGTCTCCATAGTGCTTGCACCCATGGTCACCCAGGTAGCAGCACTGCAGCGAAGTCAGCAACACTCCATCTCAGGGGAGGTGAGCATCCTCTGGGATGTCAATCCTTCTCCCACCAGCCCCGAAGTGCCTGGCTCACTTCCAAACATGGACTGCCAACATCATGACCGGTAGCCCTACCACAGTACTGACTGGCCAACCCATCATCTGCCATTTTACATGTCATACAATGGAGAATAATACATGGGTGGGCATTTGTAACCAGAATGTTATACACACCCAAGGTGTGAAATGCTACATAAACCAACCCAGAGAGTGAACGCTGCTTCTCCCCTGAGGAAGGGGATTAATTACTCTGAAATGTTGGGGGTTAAAAGGCTTTCCTGGCCTGGTGGCACGGAAAGCTGAGACACTGGTGCCACACCTGTTGCTACGTCCATGACCCGGGTTTAGGAACAGACCAGGATCACTAGGGGACTGAAACATAGAAACATAGACTTTGACAGCAGATAAGGACCACTTGGCCCACCCAGTCTGCCCATTTCCCCTAACTACTGGATAAGCTGCAGATTCTAGTTAACCAACAGCCTACTTCCTGCCTCCCCCTACTACAACTGCCTTATGTCTGTCCCATGCTTGTTTGAATTCCCCTATTGTTTTAGACCCAACAAGCTCCCCAGAAAGGCAGTGCCGTGCATCCACCACACTCTCCATGAAAAAGATTTTTCTCACATTATCCCTGAGCCGTCCCCCCTCTATCTTTAAATTGTGCCCCCTTGTTTTTACACATTTCTTTTTCTGAAAGATGCTACCCTTCTGGACTTTGTTGATTCCCTTGAGGTACTTGAACATTTCTATCATGTCCCCCCTGTCCCTCCTTTCATCAAGGGCATACATATTAAGCTTTCTCAGTCTCTCTTCATATGATTTCTGCTGCAGACCCTGCACCATTTTAATTTCCCTCCTCTGGACTGCTTCTATCCTGTCTATGTCCTTGCGTAGATGAGGTCTCCAAAACTACACACAGTACTCCAGATGGAGTCTCATCAACTGTCTGTGCAGGGGGATAACCACTTCCCTTTTTCTACTTGTGATGCCTCTTCCTATGCATCCCAGTATCCCTCTGGCTCTCCTTACTGACTTCTCACATTGCTTACCAACCTTTAGATCATCTGATATGACTACTCCCCGGTCCCATTACATTTTTGTTGTTGTTAGTACTTCCCCTGCTATTGTGTACTCTTCTCCTGGGTTTTTGTTTCCCAGGTGCATTACTTTGCACTTCTTTGCATTGAATCTAAGTTGCCATATGTCTGACCATTCCTCCAACCTTGCCAAGTCCCTTCTCATCCTTTCTACCCCCCCTTGTGTATCAAATCTGTTACAGATCTTTGTGTCATCTGCAAAGAGGCATACCTTTCCCCCCAGACCATCTGCAATGTCACCTATGAAGATGTTAAAGAGGACTGGACCCAGTACTGAGCCCTGAGCTACTCCACTAGTGACCCCCCTTTCTTCAGAATGTGTTCCATTCACTATTACCTTCTGTGTCCTGTTGTGCAGCCAGTTTGCTCCCCAGGTTACCACCATGGGACCCACTCTCAGGCTGGCTAACTTGATTATTAATCTTTTGTGCAGGACTGTGTCAAATGCTTTGCTAAAGTCTAGGTAGGCCATATCCACAGCCCCTCCCTGGTCTATTACTTTGGTCACCCAGTCAAAGAAATCTATTAGATTTGTCTGACATGACCTTCCTGCTGTAAATCCATGCTACTTTGGGTCCTGTGCCCTGCTGGCCTCTAGGTACTCAACAATTCTTTCTTTCAGAAGTGATTCCTTAATTTTCCTTACCACTGAGGTCAAACTTACAGGTCTGTAGTTTCCTGCTTCTGCCTTGCTCCCACTTTTGTGAAGGGGAATCACATCTGCCCTCCTCCAGTCCTCGGGTACCACCCCATCCTCCCATGATTTGTTAAAAGTGTGGTCAGTGGTGTCACTAGGTCCTCCTTAGTTCTTTTAGGATTCTGGGGTGAATCCCATCAGGCCCCATTGCTTTGTCCACCTTGAGTTTTAGGAGTTCTTTCAGGACTCTTTCTTCTGTAAATGGACTGGTGTCAACTCCCCTACCCAGAGTGCTTCTATTGTCTGGTTTAGGTAACTCCTCTTCATCTTCTTTTGTGAATACTGAGCAAAAGTATTCATTCAGTATCTCTGCCTTTTCACTGTCTCCCTCTACTCACCTCCCCTCTCCCTTATTAATCTTCACTATTCCTCCCTTAACCTTTCTATGCTCCCTAATGTACCTATAAAAGGTTTCATCCCCTTCTTAACTGAATTGGCTATTTTTTCCTCGGCTTGGGCTTTTGCTAGTCTGACTGCTTTCCCCACTTCTTTCTGCTTTAATTGATACAGTTCCCTGTCATGCTCCTTCTGTGATGCCTTATACTTTTTGAATGCAGCCTTTCTCTCCTTAACCTTCCCTGCCACCTCTTTTGAGAACCATAATGGTTTTTCACTCGCTTTGTTTTCTTTATCCGTTTCACACAAAGGCTTGTTGCCTCTATGATGGCAGTTTTGACTTTTCTCCATTGTTCTTCCACCCCTCCTTTTTGGCCGTTTGCTAGTGTATTCCTCAGGTATTCACCCATTTTGCCAAAGTCAGCCCTTCTACAGTCCAGTATACTTGTTTTTGTATGGCTTGTCTCCATGGTTGTGCTTATTGTGAAGCACACCGTACAATGGTCGCTTGTTCCCAGATGTCTGCTGACTTCTATATTTGTGATCCTCTCTCCATTTGAGAGTACCAGGTCTAGTATTGCTCCTTCCCGAGTGGGTTCCAACACTAGCTGTCTAAGGTAGGTTACCACCTATCCTGATTTTCGCAGAACAGTCCTGATTTGGGCAGCTGCATCCTGCAAAAAAACATGAAAAATACTAAATGTCCTGATTTTATAGTAGAAAAAATATTTTCTAACTTTCCACTAAATGTTGCAGAAAACTGCAATACCTGAACTAAAACACCTTAAAAAATGATAAACAATAGAAGCAACTTAGAAACTACTGCACTTAGCTTTAATTCTGATTATAGACAGAAAACAAGTCTGTTACATCGGTCGAGGTTACCTACTGTCCTGTGAAAAATCATGTTTCAGTAAGAAATGTCCCACTTTGGACTTCTTAAAAGTTGATAACCCTAGTCTAAGGCCTTCCCCCTACAGGGCATCAAGAATGATCCTGTTCTTGGATGTGGCAGCAGTACATGTCATCCAGTTAACATCTGGCATATTCAGGTCCCCCATCAACAGTATGTCCCCTTTTTCAGCCATTTTGAGAATGTCCTCTATCATTTTCTTGTCCATTTCCTCCCCTTGAGACAGGGGTCTGTATACAACCCCTGTGCGGATTGTGATGCCATTCCCTGTCTCCAAGGTGACCCAGAGTGCCTCTTGTCCTCCCCCTTTACTTTTTAGTTCTTAGCTTTGATCCCTTCCCTTATGTATAGAGCTACTCCACCTCCTCTTTTCCCCTCCCTGTCCCTTCTGTAGACTGTGCACCCCGGTATGTTGACATCCCAGTCATGGTTTTCCATGTACCATGTTTCTGTGACTGCCACAGTATCCAATTGTTCATCTTCCATCAAGGCTACTAGCTCAGGAAGCTTGTTTCCCAGACTACGGGCATTGGTACTCATTGCCCTCCATTTAATGTTGGCTTTATCCTTTTTTCCCCCATGCCTGCTGTTTTTGCCCTTGTCTATTTTTCCATTTACCCCTGTCTTGCCCTCTGTTGAGCACTGTACCTCAATGTTTACCTTACTACCCGTCATGTTTTGTGGGGGGGAGGCTTGAAATTTTCTGCCTCTTATTAGCACCTCCCCCCATGACTAGTTTAAAAGCTTGCCAAGGAAGCATTTAAACCTGTCAGTTAGGATCTTGGTTCCCTTCGTGGACAGATGCAGACTATCATGCCAGTATAGACCTTCATCTCTCCAAGTGTACCCCCAGTCCCCAACGAAGCCAAAGCCCTGTGCTCAGCACCAGTTTTGCAACCATTCATTAAACTGCATGGTGTGTAGTACCCTAGCCTCACCCCTGCCATGGATTGGCAGCACCTCTGAGAAGGTAAACTGTGTTTGCTACCTGTCTGAGACCCCCCCCAACTCCACAATTTCATCCTGCACTGCACTGATCCCATGCCTAGCTAGGTCATTTGTCCCAGGTGGACAATGATATCTAGTTCCCCTCCTGTGATGCTGCTTCTGCAATCCTGAGGATTTGCTTCTTGTCCCTCAAGCCATGGCACCAGGCAGGCGCCTTACCTCTCCTCTCCCTTCCCCTGGTCTACCCCTCTAACAATTGAGTCCCCTATCAGAAGCTGTTTCCTTCCCCTGTGGTGTCCCTTGCCACCCTTCTGTGGGTCTCCCTTATGGGTGTCCTCAGCATTCTTCTTGGTCTTCACTGACGGTGCCATCATAGAGGAACCTTGCTGTGCCAGACTGGTGTATAGTTTGTGTACAGGTACAACTAGGGGGCTTCGTCTCTGTTCCACCACCTTCACCCTCCCAGAACCCACTGTGGTCCAACTGCTCTTCATACTTGGCAGCCTCTGTGGCAGTGGTTGTGGCAGTGGTGCTCTTTGGGTGGGGGAGGCCTCCTTAGTCCTTGCCAGTTCAGCCTGGAGGTGGGCAACCTCCTCCCTCAGAGTTGACAGTTGCCTACAAATAGGACAGCAATGCAGTTTCCAGAATGTCTCCCAGAAAACTGCTACCCCACAGCCAGTGCATTGCACCACTCCCCACATGTCCCTCTCTCTTATAATATACAATATGTAATAAATATATATAAATGTTTTTTTTTCTTCCTTTTTGTGATGTGTACTTACCCTTTATGCACTGTGCTGGGTTATTAAGAATATGACAGTTCTGCCCCAAGACCTGTTGAGGAAGTGATGTCAGAACATTGGCTATAAAGGAAACGTCATGCCTGGGAAGGATGATTGAGTGTCCCATTGACTGCTCTACTCCTTCAGGGAGAGAGAATAGCATGACTTTCTGCCCCATGACCACCCAGCGGAGACAGGGTGGTATGATAGGCGAGAGCTATTTCAGGGCACTGACACAGAAGCCTGTAACATACATGTGCATCAGCATGCATACAAGCCTCATTGCATGCAGCGCAGCCCGAGGAAGAAAATCAGGCAAAATATATGTACACTGACTATCATAAAGGATGGTGTCAGTGCCCTTGGGTCCCACCTCATGTTGATCCCTGCCAGCGTGGCAGCAGCAGGAGTGGAGGATGGGACAGAAGGTATTGGCAGTATGCCTGAAACAAGCATAAGGTGGTGGTTGGTAAGGTCAAACGGCTCTATATGAAAAAAAAAGTTTTCCTGAGGGATGAACCTTTTGAAAAATGAAAACAATATACAGTGGCCCAGATATTCAAAAGGGTTGCGTCATGCACAACAGAGATGCACCAGCGCTAGTCTGAAAATGCGCCATTGTGCGATATTCAGCGGGAGGCAGCTGTGCCCCCCAAATCGCAATGCACAAGAGCGCAATGGTAATGAATGCATGCGCAATTGAAGGGGGAGGAACCATGAATAAATGGCGCAGTGCGATATTCAACAGCATGCGCCATGCGCAATAGGGGAGCAAGCGGAAGTTCTGCAATAGTGGAAATGATCCAAAATAAAAAGGAACAAGAGAGAGGCGCAAGAATGCTACAGGGAAGCCAGAGGAGGGAGAAAGCTGACAGCCATAGAAGACAGGGAAGCAGTGAGTGGGACTGGAAAAGAGCAGGACAGGGCACAACTGGGAACACAGGGCAACAGGACTGGAGTTGGGAGCATGTGCCACAGTGGACTGAGGGCAGTGGCAGTGGGCAGGACAGCCAAATCTTGGAGGTGTTCCCGGTGCAGGGGGAGTAGCACAAAGGACAGCGGGGAGCAACGGGATTACAGCTGCTGGGGGGGAACACAAGCCAGGGACATGGTCAGTGCCACCATTCAGATGGAGGCAGTAATGAGGGGTGTGAGAAGGCAGGCAGCAGGGGGGCGCAGCCGTGGAAGGGCCCGTCGGCGGTATGCCCCCAACAGGCAGTACCGAGCCCGCATCAACTTTGAGTACTACAGTGACACTGAGATTGTGGGCCAGTACCGTCTGAACCGGGCAATCCTGAGGCAGCTCTGTGAGCTGTGCAGTGATGAGATGCAGACACCCACACGACAGAGCCATGCTCTGTCAGTGGAGACAAAGGTGACAGCTGTCATGTGCCTGCTCGCCACGGGCATCTTCCAGAGACCAACAGGGGACACAACAGGCATAACCCAGTCAGCCGCATCACATCTACTCACACAATTCCTCAGCGCACTGCTGCCACATGCTGTGGAGTACATCCATCATCCCAGCACACAGGTGGAGTGCACAGCACACATACAAGAGTTCCACAGGGTAGCACGTATGCCTGGTGTGCTCAGGGTCATTGACTACACCCATGTGGCCATCCGCACTCCACCTGGACTGGAAGGTGCTGCATACATTAATTGGAAGGGCAATGCCAGTGTCAACTGCCAGGTGGTGTGCGATGCTAGGGGGCGCATAACCAATGTCTGTGCCACACACCCTGGGGGAGCACATGATGCCTTCATCTGGCACCAGTCTGCACTGTGCCACAGGTTCGAGAGTGGGGACATCCCCAATGGCCACCTAGTGGCTGAGTATGCAAATCACGCAGAAAGGCATGGATCTTGGGAGGGGTATAGTCAGAGGTGACATGGGTACTGGCCTAGATGGCCCATGGCAGGGTGATGCTGATCACCAAACTAATGTCTACCCTCTACAGACAGGTAACAGTGGATATCCACTCCGTCCCTGGCTGCCCACACCATACCGGCGGCCCACAACCCCAATGCAGCAACGGTACAGTGAGGCACATGCCACCACACGCAATGTCATCGAGCGGGTGTTCGGGATGCTGAAGGCACGTTTCTATTGCCTGGACATGTCTGGCGGTGCCCTACAGTACAGCCCCTCAAAGGCCTGTGGGCAATTCTTGGTCTGTTGCATCCTGCACAACATGGCCAACGACTGTGAGATAGCTGTAGAGGTCGAAGAGGGGGACAGCGATGGGGACGATGAGGACGCTGGTGCAAATGGTGATGGGCAGCCCCCCCCCTTGGTCGAAGGGACCCCTGACTGATCCGGATGTCGCAGCTGCACCGGGACACCATCACAGAGGAGCACTTCAACCAACCCAGGTAAGTCATGGGGCCATGTGCAACCACCAATGGAAAGGGCACAACCCACAAACATGCATGGACAAACCCCAGGGGTGCATGTTGTAAAGGGAATTGGCTGAGCGTGGAACCGCACACGCCATCAGGGATGGGCAAGGCCTAACATGGCATGTGGTCTCACACACACACACACACACCACAAGACATGCACAAAGGGTAGGAGGCACGCCGACCCCAACCGCCACCTGTAGCCACACACACATCCACAGACCACCACGCCCAGTGCCTGTCATTGTGCATGTCTCAGACGCTGGGCACCATTGCACAGTGGCGGACAGCACAATGCAGGCATCATCATGCACACACCATAGCAGCCAGCTGCTGGGAGGGTGTGCACATGGAACGTGTGTGTGTGTGTGTGTGTGTGTGTGTGTGTGTGCAGGGCCGGGTACCCCACCAGTGCATTGCACGTTGAACAACACACTGCACACAGGGCAGCATCAGACAGTAGCCATGGTGGGAGACAGGTCAGTCATGTGGCACAGTGCCACGGCCACCATGGATGCGTAGACGGCCCCACTGAGACCTGCCAGTTGTGACAGACTGACCATTGGCCTCATGAAGTAGCACCGACGGTCCCCCAGGGGTGCCTCTGCGGGAACATGACTGTTCTCTAGCAGGGGTCTGCAGCTCACCGAACATGCCGGTGTCAGGCGTGCTCGGGATGCCCAGAGCTGAACCTGGTGTCGACAAGGAGGGTATCACATGATGCTGGGAATGGGGGATGGACATGGCACTGCGAGGTGTCTGCAGCACATGGGCAACTAACTGTGTGCCCATTGTGGCCATGACAGCTGTGAATGCCTGTGTCTGCCTGTCAATGGCGGCGGTCACATCCTCCCTCAGCCAGTCCATCCTTGCCAGAAGCAGACCAGTGTCTCTGCTGCACTGCTCCTCTGCCTGGCGCAGGACTGCACTGAGTGCATCCACTGCCGTCACAAGCTGCGACTGCTGATCCACTGATTCATGGAGTATGTTTGTGTGCTCATCTAAGGGGTTATCCACCTGATTGGCATGCTGTCCCTCATGGTATTTGCGGCCATGCTGGGCAGCATCCCTTGACGTTGGGCACTGCACACCAGGTCCATGACACTGACACCGCCCCCTGACACTGTCCCCCCATCGCCATTGGCCGACTGCTGACACTGCCCCTCCAGCCGCCGCTCTCGAGGGCTCAATGGTGCCACTGCAGCAGCCACAACAGCCCCACTGTCCTGGATGCACACCAGTGCTGTCCCACTGGTGCAGACAGGCACAGGCTGGGACTGTGATGTCATGCAGGCCTCCACAACAGCACCACCCATGGCTATGCCCATGCTGTTAACTGCTGTGTGGCCATCCTGCGGCCCACATGTATCACTGTCCATGATGTGAGCTCCATCATCATCAGTGACAGATCCAGCACCAGTCCAAGTCTCAGCAGGCTGGCATTCATGGATGCTGTCACGCTGGGACATGGACAGGGCCTCCTCCTCCTCCGCACCAGCTCCACCAACATCAGTCCAGACAGCCAGGCAGGCCCCCTGTCATCCTGACCCTCGGATACCTGTGGAGGTGGATGGACCCTCCTCTGTGTCCAGGGTATCACCCTCAGTGGACGAGCCCACCACCGCTGACCCATGTAGATGCTCAGGAGCTGTAAGGGAACACAGTAGCATTAATGTATCTGCCCTACCCTGTGGCATTCTCCCCCCACAGTGACAGATCAGGACCTACCATGCAGTGATGGGCTACCACCCGTCTGGAAGCCACCATCTGGAACACCCTCGAGGGCACAGCACCGCATGCTGCCAGCAACCTGCTCTTCCTGTGGCATCAGGCATTGCACGGCCGGCTGTCCCCCACCAGTCGCAGCCCGTGCTGCCCTGATGGCAGCCACCATGTCTTTAATCCTCCTCCTGTCTGTGCACACCTTCTTCTTGCACTCCTGCATGGACTGCTGGTGGGTGCCATGCTGGTTAACAGCACGCGCCACCTCACCCCATGCCGCAGCATGGGCCTGTGATGTTCCCCACTGTCCACTGAGCAGTGGTTCCTGGTCAAGGTAGGCCTCAAACAGGGCATCTGATTCTGCCTTGGTAAAGTTGGGACTCCTCTGTCTCCCACGTCTCTGTTCCTCCTCCTTCTCCACCTCATGTTCGGTCATCATTGATCCTGTGGGAATGACAGGTGTTACCTCTGACTGTGCAGTCCCATGCATCTCCCACACACCACAGTCCACACTGGCAAACAGCATGCAACTCACCACAATAGACTGCAATACCAGACTATGGCCTCTGCAGCCCCATGTCGCATTTATATAGCACAACGCATGCAAATGAGGCGAGGCTCAATTTTAAGTGGATGCTAATGCGGTAGCTGCGCCATTGACTTGCTGATGAGCTGATCTGCATATGCCGGCTGAATATCGCACTATTACGCCTCGCGCAATTGTGTTGAATGTGCTCAGGCAAGGGCGCAGCTCTGTGATGTGCGCAGTAGACACTGAACGGCGCATGCCCGGGGTGCTGACGCCGACTCCTGCTGTGCTGCTGATGTGCTGAGTATGGGAGGCAGTGCAGGGCATGTCCACCACTGTGCCAGTGGCGCTCGTGCACTGTTCACATGTATGCCACTCTTGCACAGGGGTGCCGTAGGCACCGTGGTGCGACAGCATGGTAGGCCACTACAGGAAGTGCCACACAGGCACCCTACCACACTACATGCGGTGAGTACCAATCGCACTGTGGCAGTCCGTGCGTGATGTACCCCTGACCATGTACTGACCTTTACCCCCTAGGCACCATGCGTCCACATGGGTGCACCTCTATCGTGCTGTTCAGTGACAGCGTGATGGGGAATGGCAGTGCAGTACCGCGCACCATCTGCACTTGGTGGACGTGCGCTACGAAGCGCCATTTTGGTACTCAGTGCTTGGAAGATGGCACAGAGATGGGCACCCATCTGGAGCCAGGTCGAGCTGGCTAACCTCATATCCCTGGTTAAGCCCCATGGTGCTGCTCTCTTTGGAGAGGCACCCCTGGACAGGGCCAGGAGTGCCATGTGGGAGGAGGTGGCAGTGGCCCTGGAGGAGGCGATGAGGATCCAGCGCACAGCAGAGCAGTGCAGACACCGGTATGGGGACCTCCAGTGGAGGGACCTGGACAGGCTTGCCCACCTGCAGGCATGCGCGCCAGGAGGGGCGCAGTTCCACGGCCAAGTAGGTGCCCCATGCATACACTGGTTACGTCCATACAGGTATTGCGGTGGGCATGTTTCCAGCAGATGGGGGGGCCGTCCAGTGTGGGCCGTGGTGGCGGTGGTGGTATAGGGGGCAGGTGGGTATGGCTGTGTGGGATTGCACACACCCTGGGGTGGGGGCCTTTGCTACCAGATTGTACTGATGTTCCTCTCTCCATGTTTGCACCCTAGGCCCTGAAGAGCGCCGTCGTGCCAGGGAGGGGCAGCTGCAGCGTGAGGCATGTCAAGATGCCAGAGCACCATACCAGCCCAGTGCCGGGACCAGCCTGATGATGGTGAGTGCCTTACATCCAGGATTTTTTGTGCATGTTATGTAGCAGGGCGGGCAGCAGGGCATGGCCACCATCCATTGACACCACTGCCATGCACACAACATGGTACAGTCAGCACTGTCCAGTGGCACTGTATGTCTGGGAGTACGTCAATGGTGGTCCATGCGTGCACCAGGTACATGGCTGTGCTACTGCCTTCACACCGCAAAGCCATGTCACTGTGCAGCCACAGTGGTGCTGTTCAGGACTTGGACGGTGGGTGCATGCAGTGGTCAGCATAGCTGTGTGCGCCTGACTGGGCAGGTCTTGTGGACATGATCACTGTGGGTGGTCGGACACCATCACAGGGGCGTGTCCCATGTCTGTATGCCATGCACAATGGGTGGGCTGCAAGGGGCTATGCATTCACGCCTATTGACTCTGCTCCCTTGTCCTAGGTGGACGGCAGCTGGTACATGTGGAGCGTGCACTGAAGAAGCTGTTGCAGGTGGCCTGGGCCTCTCAGGCCGTCCTCGAAAGGCTGGAGCGCCACAGTGTGAGGCGTTGTCATAACAGGAGGTGCCACAGGAGCGAGAAGCGGGACTCCCTCTGAATATGGACCACAGTTACATCTTGGAAAGCCCCATGGAACCACCCTCACACCCCTCCTTCCCTCTCCCATTTGTTCACCCCTGCCCCTTACCCACCTCCACTCTGTTTGTGTCTCTCACCCCTTTCACATGTATATATTTGTACATAGTTGTGTTACCACTTTTCTAATATATTTGTCTAGTTATGCCTACTGTTGTGGTCTCTGATTTGCAGTGGGCTAATGATGCTCAGCTGCAGTGGTGTGCATGGTGTTGGGGTGGTGCTATCATGGGTGGGTGTGTGTGTGTGTGTCTCCATAGGGGAGGCAAGTGTGGTGTGGGAGTAGCTCTCAGTCACTGTCAGTGGTTTATGTGTTGTTCCCTGTGCAATGGATGATTGTATGCAGTGGTACACGGTGCACGCGCTGTGTCCATGGTGCACCTGTCAGACCATCCATGGCCCATGCAGCTGCCACCCTTGCATGTCTGTGACCTGCACAGTCCACTGGCATGTCAGTGGTGGCTGCCCATGCTGGACTGCCACTGAACCCAGCGCGATGCTGTGTTGCCTCCTGTCACTGGTGTGGTACACGTCTGCCTCGGGTGGCACTGTTGCATCTGCTGTTGTTGTCCCACCTCGATCCTGTCACCTGTGTCTGTTGCAGGGGATTTGCTCCACTGTCTGTCACCTGTGCTCCAGCCGCATGCTGGTGGCGTACAGCATCATGGTGCCTGCACAGGGTTGCTGGCACATCTGTGCCGTGGAGAGGTTCTGCCTGTGTGTACACGGCTGCCGTGGTCACATGCTGGGGGCTTGGCTGACCCCCTACTGTGTCCCTGTGTTGGTGTGCCCTTGGGTATGGGTGGTTGTTTGTCTGTGCACTGTGTTGCATCCTGTGGGGCGCATGCTTCCATGCAACACTGTGGGTGTCTGCACTGGCTGTTGTGGCCAGTGCTGGGACGGGGTGTGTCCTTGGGAGGGTGGGCAGGGTGCTGTGACACTGGTGGTGGGTTCCGCGGAATGCCCTGTCACATGTGTGGTACCTCGTGTGCTGATGCATTGTTGGCCTCACAGCTTTACCTGGGGGGGGACGTGTGTGGCGCCACTGTGTCTACAGCAGTTGCTTCGCAGTCTGCTGCTGCTTTCCGCTGTTGGGTGCTCGTGGTGGGGCTGCCTTGCATGGTTCTGTGGTGCACAGGGTTGTATTGTCACAGTGGGGGTGGTGGCATGCTTGGGGTGTCCTGGGCGCTACTCCTGGGCAGGGTGTATGGGGATCATGGTGCAGGGTGTGCTCTGCATTGGTGGGTTGGTGTGCCATGGGGTGGATGGGCATCCATGTGTGATGGTCCCAGCTTGCAAGGGGGTGTGCTGGTGCACCGTGCCACGGTGGTGGGTTTCTTGCTTGTGTCCCTGGGTCATTGGTTCTTCCTGCTCTCTCTCCAGTTGTGCGGTGCATGGGGTATGGGGGGGGCGATGTCTGTTCTGCTGAGTGCTCCTCTGCCCATCCCTACCATGGGTGGTGGGCCCCGCATCCTGTTCCTGTGCATCCCTGGTTGTGCTGTTGCACTGCTGCCCTGCTCCACTAGGTGTCCCTGGTTTTGCTATTACGCATCTGACCTGCACCGCTGCACATCCCTGGTTGCGCTATGGTGCAGTTGGCCTGATATTCAGTCGTGTACCACAGGCACAACTTGACCTGCGCAGTGTTTGAATATCGCACGTATTGTGCATGGGTGCAGTGGACTTGCGCTTGCTCCTGCTGTTGCACACTTTTGTGGCACAGTTTGACTATCGGGGCCACTATATTTAATCTGAATATCTTGTGACTGAGTCATGTATCTATTGTATTTCTTCCACTGAATAGATTAACTGCCCAGAATTGCTCCATCCCATCTTTATACTTCTCGGCCCAGCAGCAAAAATATTTATTTAGTTTTTGTTGACCGGGTAAGTGCACTAGACAAATCCTGCCTATTTTCAGGCATGACCCGGGGAAGGGGATACAGATGATACCAACTAACCTTGAACCAGATTAAGCTGTTGGTGGTATTTTTAGTGAATGAGGGATATTTGGCCAGAACACCGGGGAAATTCCCCTACTCTTTTCAATAAGTGCCATGGGATCTTTAACATCCACCTGAACTACCACCAATCCAGGCAGATGGGACCTCAGTTTAACATCTCATCTGAAAGATGGCACATCAGAAGTACAGCACCTCTCTCACGCTGCACTACAGTGTCAGTACTGGGATATTAACCCAAGTGCCAGATGTGGGAACTGAACCCACAGCCCTCTGATCTCCCAGCCTCAGAGGCAAGTGTGTTACCTACTGAGCTACTGACACGGCAAAATATGGCATTAATCCGTTCAGCTCAATTCACTTGAGATGGCTAGGTATGGGAGCAAAAAATAAAGTTATTCTAGCTATCTTTGTGAAAGAAATGGCCTTATACCCCTCAACTGCCCACATTATGAGGGATGTCACTCATTTTGCCCCTTAAAACTGCTCAGATGCACATCTGTCCCACATGGAAAAGGTGCTGTGTGTAAAGAAGGCGCTGTAAGCTCTGACAGTAAAGTAGGCCACTATTCTATAATGGCAAATCAAAACTTAACTTTGCACCATAAGGGCATGGCTTTCCACTGCGTTCTGAGTATGCATCTCCATGTTTGATGATGTATTCCTCATTATAAATAAGAGTCATTCAGTATCTCCCATTTTGAGTGTCAGATTAAAACTTCAGTAACAGATCTTGAGAGGTATGAATGTCGAATAACCTTTTGCTCTGGAGCTCTCAGAAGTGTGACTGCTTAATCTATCAGCTGGCTCCACTGCAGCTGATCTTTCAACAACAAAAACATTTGAAGCCCCTCAATTTAACCCTTGCAGGGCTGTAGACTGAACATCTGTCCAGCTCAATCAACTAGATTCATTCTAGTTGTTTCAGCAGCCTAGGAGTTAACTCATTATCTGGCTGTCCTTTGCAGGCCCCCCACACACACACAGGGACAGCAAGCAGGATTTTATCAGTTGCTTGCTATAAACACTGTTTGTTCCCTAAATTATTGGTGTTTTCAATATATCCTGCTACAACTGCATACCGCTACGCGGGCTGAAATACAGTACTCCCTTCTGTCTGTTGAGTAGGCTTGTTTGTCTCTCTTTGTCTGAATTTGTAACATAGGACACAACAGCAAGCTTCTAGAGGAACTCAAAAGGAGTTGCTAAATTACTTTCTTAATGGCCACAAAGAAGCATACAAGTACTGTATACTGTACTGGGCTTTCCCTTATTGAAGCCCTGAAGCAGTGTCTCATTAAGCACACTACAGTGTTAAATTACAGACAGTCCAGATCCATTGTAATTCAAAAGCAAGACTCTCAGTACTGTGGAGGAATGCTGTGCATTTTGTTGTACTGTAATAAAAAAGAATGCATTTGCAAACTGGAAACTTATTGCAGTATAAAATAAATGTGTGCAAATTGGCACTGAAGAATGTGTGTGTGTGTGTGTGTGTGTGTGTGTGTGTGTGTGTGTGTGTGTGTGTCTTTGCAGAAGTCTGTCCAAAGTTGCTGACAACTTTCTCCTGCAAATGCTCAACCACTACCCCCCAACAAACTAAGTTTTAACCCTTATTCCTATGGGCATTTATTGGGATAGGAGACCATTTTCTTCTGTTGTTTTTATATTTGTTTCTATTCAGCCTTTGTATATTTGCTATCCAGTGCTAGTGGAAGGTGGGGGCTTACAACACCTCTGTTTAGCCACAGAATCAGGTTCACTGCTGACTTTTCCACTGTATTTAATGCTCATAAAAGGTACAGCTCAGACAGCACTGCTCAGTAAACTAAAGCTCTTTGTTTATCCACAGGGACAGGTACAGTGTAGGCTTCCCCCCAACCTCTCACCCACTGTGATGAATTTGGTGCTGGTAAAAAGTGGATAAAGCCCTCAGTTTATCCACAGGTAACAGATGGGGCAGGTTCAGTTCAAACTTACACACACTGTGATGGATTTAGTGCTGGTAAGAGGTGAGGGCTTGACACCACTTGAGCTTTAAACCCTCTAGTAATCCACAGGAACAGCTACAGTGTAGTGGCAGGGACAGTGCTTGGTTTCCACACTGTCTGCATTTACTCCTGGTGAATGGCGAGGGACTGCTAGAACTGGGGACTAAAGCCTTTTGTTTATCTACAGTGACAGGTACAGCTTGTGACTGGTGAACAGTGAGGGACTGGCACCACTGGAGCCTGAAGCCCTCTATAAATCCACAAGGGCAGAAGCAGTGCAGAACAGACAGTTCAGGGTTTCTGCACTGTGATAGATATAGTGCTGATGAAAGGTGGTAGACTAACAGCACTAGAGGCTGAAGCCCTCTGTTTTTCCACATGGGTAGGTACAGCGTGGGGGACGGACAGTGCAGGGTTCCCACACTGATGGTTTCAGTGCAGCAAAAGCTAAGGGATGGGCAACACTGGGGGCTGCTCTACTGTCTTCATGTCCACAGTCTCTATTGGCAGGTCATTTTAGAAGGCTACCGCCTTCTTGGACAAAGTATGCTTCCTAATGTTACCCCTAAACTTGCCATCTGTGACCTTCAGAGCATGTCTCTGTATCCTGCTGGAGAACATATCCATATGTTCAATCTTGTCAATACTTCTGAGAATGGGAAGACTGAGATCATGTCCCATCTCAGCCTGCTGTTCTACAGGGAGAAGATGGTAACAACTACTAGTAAACATAAATGTGGATATTATCTGTTAGATCCTTCCAGGTATTCCTGTTTTGAAAATGCGGCTTCTCCTTAACAGTGATATCTAAACAGAAAGCCCACCAGCAAATTTGTTTTTATTTTTTAGTACTGAACACATTTTCTTTACTGCTGCAGTAAATGTAAACACTGGGGGAAATATGAAGAAACTGATAGAGGGACATTTATAAAGGATGTCAGTAGGCATTTTATGTGACTGCATAGATCTGCAGAATTAAAAATGCTACATAAATTCACTGCCACTAAGCAAGTGGCAGACAGGGAGAACAATTTGTCAACACAAAAACGGGGGCTTGGTCTGCACTAAGAGAGGGGTGAGAAGGTCAATTTTCCTATCTGGGACAGTGACCCACAGGGTGTCAAAAGTTGGGGTTATTGAAAAGATGATGGATCGCAATGGTCTATAGAGCCCATTTTCTTAAAGCAGCAGTGTTGTCATCAAGGAAGAAAAAAAGCTGGGCTGGAATTGCCAGTCATCTGACATGTCTCCCAATCCCAACTCAAAAATGAATAGCAACACAATTTAACTTGCTGCAGTATAAGATTGCACCAAAGAATTCAGCATCTATGCCAAGCTGGTGTTTCTCTGCTTGACATATGTGTTGCATTCTTTCAGCAGGGTCTATATAGAGTATAGTACCATAATAAATTTTCTTGACCTTATCCTTGCTTCCATCCAAATGCATCCTAACCCCTTTTCTGCCCTGATATCATGATATTTAGGGCTTGATTAAATGAAGCTGTATCCACATTTCCTCCCCGTGGACAAAGTGAAACTTTTTCAATGCCAAAAAAAAAAAAAGACTAGCAATGCATTCCCTGGGCTTGAATAAATTTAATATGAGGTGGTACTATACTTTGCTCATTCTTGTGTTCTGTGATTCTGATATCTTCACCTATTAAATTATAAGGCTATGCTGAATTTTGCAAATGCAGGCTCATAACTTGGGTAATAGTCAATATTTTTACAGCACATTTTCAACATAGCCATTTCAGTACAGCAACTCATGCATGTGACAGCAGTCATTTTTCAACTCCTGCCCAAAATGTGTGTTTGCAGCCCAAAACTTGATTCTGCAGTCCCTGCACAACATCACCTTTAGGCCAGGAGTTGAACATTTTCTCTGCCCTTTTTTTTTACGAGGCAGGGCCATAACAAGGCTGTGTGGAAAATTTGGTGTAAAAATATTTAAAAGAAAATGACAGTATTTTTAACACAGATTCCACTCCTGCAGCGCTATCAGCTCTGGTCAGATATGTTATCTGTCTGTTGTAGTGTCAGCTGATTTCCCATTCATACTGAAACTGAATGTTCAGTAAACATATAACATAAAGTAAAAAATGCTGAGTAAATGAAGACGTGGAGGAACAGGCAGGAGTGCACTGAAGTGTTATGCAAATGGTAAGCTCCGCTTTTAATTATATTATGAATAATTTTCATATATTTCTACCAGAATAATGCATGAATTTATCACATATGCCATTTTTCTGCATCATATTTGGTTTAATTCTGTACTCTGCAGTAAAAATTCAGCACAATACAGTCTAAAATTTGGCAACATTATTTCTTCATATCAATAGTTTAATTTTACATTGCTTAAACACAGAAAGATAGACTCTGTCGGCAGATAAGGACTGCATGGCCCACCTAGCCTGCCCAGTTTGTCCCTGCTATTCTGTCATTGCGGAACCTACTTGGCCTCCAGCTACTCCCTGCCCCCCCAACACACACACACACACACACACACACACACACACACACACATACACTTCTTACCAGCTATTTTGTTTTTAGGTCAGATAATTGCATTATAATAAAAGGGATGATGTGAACCAGTATCTGAGTACAGAAGTTCTCAACAACACAAGACTATGTTGTTCTCGTTACTACAGTGGGGTTTTTATGTGTCTTTGCCGCTTCACACATTCTTACCTCATTTTCACTGCTATAGCCCCTTAAAAGCTTATTTTTGATTAATTCTGCAGAATGGCATGAGCTATGTGTTTACTCATGTATTATAATTGTTTTAACGGGGGGACGTTAAGGGAGCAAGACACATTTCGAAAGGTGTCAGTGGATACACATATGTCAGCAAAGCCACCGCAGTTAAGAAACAGTAATTCAGCTGTGTATCCTAATATCTGGAGCAATAACCTAAAACAGACGTTAGGTCCTGTAGTAGGACAGGATTAAACAGGGCAGACGGGATGGACCAATGGTCTATTTCCAATGAGATTTTCTATGTTTCTATGTATAAACAAAAATTACATCATCTAATATGCCTGTGCAATCACTAGCCAGATTCGACTACCAGCGTTTCCCCTAGCTGTAACGATACCAATGACTTACTGCAGACAGAGCTGCAAATCCCCAAGAGCTTCAACTTAACTATAGATAATGCCTTGCCTGCTACTACTGCACCATATATTAAACTTGGACACAGGAACCCTAAGTTTGTGTTTTTTGTACTCCTGAAACTTAAAAGAAGCCCAGGACCTTGCTTGGCCCTTCACGTGTATTACTTTACTGTGTAACAGTAACTGGACTTAACTGTATTCCGGACATGGAACCTTTGTAAACGAGCCATGCTCAAAGGTGTTACTGAATAGTCCAATAAATAAAATATTTACAGCACTGTACATATGATTAAAAACACTTGTAATATATGGATATTGAAAATAATACCATCAAAATCTATCCAAAAAAAATCCCTGTAATACACTACTCCATTTTCAATAATAGTGTCATTGCTCAGTGATAATACTATTGATTCTTTTGATAATACCATCGTTCACTGCTGATAATACTATCATTCAGAGCTGAAATGTTAGTATTATCACCAAAATGCCACAGCATGTGCAGCTCTGGCTACCAAGAAAGCCAGTTGCCATGGTGGCACATCCTTCCTCCTAGCCAGTGCTGCGCGATCCCCACTGGCAGCTTTTTCTGTGGTGGGCAAAACAAGCTGAAAAACATGGTGGCTGTTTCCTGTCACTTAGCGAGAGGAATCCCTGAATTTCAAGTCTTTCAATTCTTTCATTTGTTTTTTCTTTTCTTCAAACATACACTATATTGGAATATCTAGCTGATCCTGCAATCGCAAAACAAAGACAAGCATTTGTCAATGCTGAATGTTGTCGCGCTGGCATTGGCAGTGGGAGTGGCGGAGCTAGAGACACATAGTGCTATGATTTTATTAATGTATCTCAAAAGGTGATTTTGCACAGCGAGCACGCCATTGTGCGCCACAGCTGTGGAAAGACTTTTGGGTAGGCAGTGAGAAATGGCAGCTGGACAGTTGATAAGGAGATGTGCACAGATGCCAGTGGTGAAAATGTGGCATGAAAATATTGCAGATTGACGAAGTTACAAGAGTGCGTGGAAACTGCAACACTGGAGAGCCCACACCTGGTGCTACCAAACATAACACCGGCACTGGTGTGCCCCAGTCCACAGTGGCAGCATGAAATAAAGAAAACTGTCCCTCATAGCCTTTTTGTATTTTATATACCTTGAAAATATGAAAACCAGCCATCGATATCTGTTGCTGCCACGCACACTGCCACTGTTACACCCCCCACCTGACCCTCCACCAGCACCCCTCACCCCTTACTTTTAATATTCAAACACTGGGGCCAAATCCTCTGTGCCAGCTAATGCCCCCAATCCTGCCCGCTTTCACTGTGCGACACCTGGGAGCCCACTCCAGTGCTACCAAACATAACACTGACACTGGAGTGCCCAACCTCCTGTGCTGGTACAGTACCTGAAATAAACAAACGCTTCCTCCTAGTATTTTTTTATTTTGTACACCCTGTAAAAAGAAAACTGGTCGTTGATGTCTGTTTCCCACCACCACGACATTACCTTTCCCCCACCTGACCCTCCAACTTAGCACCCACCACCCCATGTTCCTTATTTTTAATTTCCTGATCTCAGGATGTTGAATACCAGTTGCTGGCTAGTATCTCCCACCTTGCCTGTTTTCACTGCGCAACATCAGGGAGCCCACCTCTGGTGGCGTCAAATATAACTCAAATACTGGGGTGCCCAATCCCCATTGTCAAAACCATCCCTCATGGTGTTTTTTTATTGTTATATGTCCTGTAAAAAAGAAAACTGTCCATCAACGTCTGTTGTCACCACTGGCGCACCCTGCCATTATGTTCCCCACCCGACCCTCCTACTCAGAGACACATCTTCACTCTTTGGTTCTGGACCAGGAACTGAGCAAATCAGGTAGGCGGTTCAATGTATTTCAATGGGTTTGGGATTTTCCTCATGACCTGGTAATTTTTAAATATTTTTTCCCACAATTTTCAACATGGCCTTTTTGGGACCCCACGTTATGAACAAATGCTGTGAATTTATACAGATCCATCCCAAAAGGTGCTTTTGTGGTTGCTACATGAAATCATCTTTCACGCAGGAGTTGACTATTTTCTCTGCCCTTGTTCATGAGGTAGGTCATAAGAAGGCTACGCTGAAAATTTGGGTAAAAAATATTAAAAAACAACAAAGTTATGGGCGTTCATTAAAATTTTTCAATGCACACTCATAACTTTAGTAATTTTCAATATTTTGACTCCACATTTTCAGCATAGCCATTTTTTCACAGCATGTCATGAATGCGACAGCTGTCATTCCTCAAATCTTGGCCAAAATGTGTCTCTTCACATATATCTTTTTCATGGTCATGGCCTATGTTATTAATACCATTGTGCACTGCTATTATCGGATTTGCATTATAGCTGCTTAGCAATTTAGGTAAACGGGTCTGAATGTTGCTGCACTCTTTGCACAACGTGAAGCAGGTCACCAACTATTTATGTTGTCCTTTCCACATGTGATGTGTGTCACACTGTCTTATCAAAGACTCTCCCAACCACAATTATTTTTCTGGAATTTTCATGTGTTATGGTATTTTCACTGAGCACGCATTTGGGGAGGGGCTTCATCTGTGAAGTATGCAAATCTGTTTGTTAATGGGATTTCACAACTGCCTACTATAGCTCTTCTACCTTTCTTGTTTTTCTTTTTGTTATAAGCAACTTAATAAAATTCACTACTACCCAAATCATCCAGGTCCTCTCTACCCCTTTTATTTCCTATTTTCTGCATGATTTTCAGTGTCAGATTTGTCCCGTTCCTCCCTAGTCCTTTTCTTGTTTTCTCTTCTGAGATCATCATTTGTGGTCTCTTTTTTTTTTCTTTATTTTATTTTTACTGAAGTTTTAACAAAACTCTCAGTTGTGTTTATTTCAATGGCATTGGAAAGTTCTTGTTTGATGGCTTTCAGTTAACTAGTTAATTAAGCATAAAGATATTTCTGAGGGTTATGTTAATGACCTGTTAATCACACCCTGGGGGTGTAATGTGGCACAAGGTGAAGCTGAGTGCCACATGCCCCCAGGGTGTGACTAACTGACCATTAACATAACCCTCAGAAATGCCTTATTGCTATTATATTAAAAAAAAGTTCTCTGGTTTCTCCCTTAAGATTGTGTTTTTTGTTTTTACATTTTAGGGGCCTAGCTTACTTAAATAGTCCCTCCATCATCATTTCTCGGCAGTCGGTGCATGTGTGTGGAGTGGTTGCCTAGGTAACAGTAACCACGATATAGACATAATGATGAGGAAATGTCTAGCCATTTATCTTTGTGCATAGCCTGTCTGTCGAAGTTGAAGATTTCCATGTATGCATCAGAAGATGCAGTTTCAAGTTTGTGGAGTCATTACAAACAATTTGGACATTCCATGAGCTGCACAAATTAAAGCTGCCTGTTGGTTTCTGGTCACAGTTTCTGATGCAACCACTCCATGCATGCAGCATGCCCTGTTTGTGTTCACTGCAATTTGACCCACCTTTGATCGCCTACAGTTATTTGGCAGAGGTCATACTTTTTGTTTCAACAAGTGTTTGGTTTATTTATTTGTTTCTTGCACTGGGATTTGTCACATTTAGTGAAGTAGATTATCTGTGGTCTTTCGTGGACAGCACATATGAGTGTGTTAGTTCTGCTAGCCAATTCATTATTTACAGCATTTCCAGAAGTACTGCCCTCTAATGGGTCATCCACTAATGCGCTGACGACTGCAAGGTAGCATCAACTTGATTGATGACTGCCGCTGCCATCTGGTGTCCAACTCTTGCAACTATTCAATCAGCAGTAACCATGTTATGTCATACAATGAAACTGAAAAATACCCCCGGTATAGCCCTCACAGAGAACACAATTTTGGGGTACCTGTAAACAAAGGGTGAAGCAAACACTGCATACCCACTACATATAGACATTTTTGTAAACGGAACGCTGTGTGGTCTGTTGCCGTGGTATCGATAAGCTAGATTCCACATGTAGAAAGGTACCTGAGATTCCCAGGGTCCGTTCACAGACATCTGGGACTTGTGTGTTTTTGTTTGCAGCCCCACCCTGTGGAATTCTCTACTCGCTGGATATGTGAGTACCAGACTGTGGAGAGCTTTAAACTGCTTTGAAAACATACTTATTTAATCTCGCTTTCTACTAACTGAATGGTATGGATTCTGTTATTTATTTCATTTTAACTTATCTGTTTTAATGTTTTATTAGTTTATTATTATTAAAGCACTTTGATTTTAAGAATTGCCTCTACAGATAAAGTTATTATTGTTATTATTATTTTTCTGCCAAGCATAGTTCTGCTTGGCTCGGGATGGTGCAGGTTCACTTTGTGCATAAGTTTCCACTTGCAAGGGTGCCGGAAGATGTTAAGAATCAAAGGGCACTTATGAGGGTACAAAGGGCACTTTTCCTGTATACTATACTAGTTTCTTGCCATACAGAAATAAAAGTGGAGTGCCACCGCCCCTTCCGCCTCCCCCAGTTCCGCACCCATGCCACTTCACATACTGCTCACATGTTGAATGTAATTCAAAACGCAACATTAATCAGTTTGCAATGATTGCTTTGTGTTTTTTAGGCCTGCTGTAAGATTTAAGTGCTGTTGCTTAGCAACAGCTAGCTTGTGTCAAACGGCAGAGTTTTAAGATCTGAGCCATAAAGTTTAAAGGTTAACCCCCGCCACAGGAGAATATATTCAGGTTTCTCTTTATGTTATTTTTTTCACTCGGGTAATTGGGTAAAGACACATTAGTACTGCAGAGCGGCAGGTTACCTAGCAACATTGTTCACTACTGAATGTTTATTCCTGAGGAGCCTTATTGGCTGATGCCACTGCCGTGTGCAGTAGCAGCGCCACTGCCTTTCGGTTCTGTTTCTGTGGCGACCAGGGTAGTAGAGGGGAAGAAGCACATGAACATTCAGCAGGGGCCACATTTGCATGTCGTCTGAGTGAGGCCTGATAAATGCTTTTCAAAAAGATTTAACTATTGTTTTTGTGTTTATGGAATGCTGAGTATAGTTTTTAGTACTTGCATGCCAATGGGGGTTTCAACTGAAAGTTATTGGGACCCTATATCTTCTGATATCTGTAGTACAGAAGGTATGATACAGGGTAAAATGAGGCAGCACTTTCAAAAAACACAGGCCACGATTGCTTTCAAACGTGTGATGGACAGCACATCATGATGTTACCGATCTGTTATTTCTTGGCGATACTGCATTTTCAACTGTCAGCAGTTTTTTGTTTATAGTTTGTGCCAACATGTGTTGAATGTTGGGAGGTGGTTTAACTAATCCATGAGAAACCACCAAATACTCATGCTACAGATTAATTATTGTGGGCACTAAATGTCTTGCTGTTCTGATGTACACTTTTCTTTTCTTTCTTTCCTGCAGAGGTATTCAGTTGCTTACTTTTTCCTTTCTAGTTTATGAATACTTGCAACAAAACAACAACAAAAAGGAAAACACACAACACAAAGACAAACAAAAAGAGGAAACAGACTACATTGAACCAGCTGTCTGACTTGCACTGTGGACATGTTTACTTTTTCATTTATTTATTCATTGATTTTTGTTGTTGTTTCTGTAGTTCTGTACAGTGATACTACTACTGTATAGATCGCTGGTCAGGCCTCACCTGGAATATGGAGTCCAGTTCTGGAGGCTTCACCTCAGGAAGGACATTGACCGTGTGGAAACAGTACAGAGAAAGACGACAAAAATTATTCAGGGTCTGCAGTACATGTCCTATGAGGAAAGACTTAAGAAACGGAATATGTACTCAGTGGAGCAGAGGAGACAGAGAGAGAAAGAGAAAGGGGACATGATTGAAACATTCAAGTATATGAAAGGCATTATCAAGGTACAGGCAGAGGAACTTTTTCACTTCAAGAAGGGCTCCAGGACCAGGGACATGACCTCAGGCTGCAAGGTGGAGGTTCTCCACCAACACCAGGAAGTTTTTCTTCATAGAAAGTGTAGTGGACGCCTGGAACAGCCTGCCCCAAGAGGTTGTGGGGGGTCAACACTCTGGGAGGATTCAAGAATGCATGGGATAGACACAAGGGAACCCTGACTACAAAGGGTAACTAGAGTGTCAAAATAGGTTTAAAACAAATAGGCAGACTAGATGGGCCTAGCGGTCTCCTTCTGCCATCATCTTCTATGTTTCTATATATGTTTCTACTTAATTTGCCCATACCAGGTTGTGGGAGTTGACCGTGACTCACTAAGGATTCAGCAGCAAGATTAAAGCAGAAGGCGGGAGGTAGTTATGCCATTGTACAAAATGCTAGTGAGGCCTCACCTAGAATACTGTGTGCAGTTCTGGAGATCACACCTTCTAAGGACATTGACAGGTGGAGATGGTCCACAGAAGGGTGACTAAGATGGTACATGGATTGCACCAGAAAACATATGAGGAGAGACTAAAGGACCTCAATGTGTACTCACTGGAGGAGAGAGGAGGATGGGAGGGACATGATAGAAACATTCAAGTACCTTAACGGCATAAACAAGGTGCCAGGGGAGACATCTTCCAGTATAAGAGATTTACAAGAGCAAGGGGGCATGACATGAAATTGGAGGGTGGCAGGCTGAGGGGAACTGTGAGAATATTTTTCTTCACAGAGAGGGTGCTGGATGCGTGGAATGAACTGCCACAGAAGGTGGTGAGGGCAATCATAGTGGAGGGTTTTAAACATGCATTGGACAGCATAAGGGTACATTGTGGTTGGAAGAAGGGGGGAAAAGCCACTGACTAGGTAAAGTCAATGGAAACAAATCCTTGTAGAGCTTTGGGGCAGACTGGACAGGCCTGGTGGTCCTTATCTGCTGACAATTTCTATGCTTCTATGTTTCAATTAACAGGCCATTTACAGTACAAAAGAAAATGTGGTTAATGTGGGCTATCTGCCTCCAACCCTCCCCCCACCCAACACACACACAAATCAGGCATACATGTGTTTGGATTCTCCCAAGTGTACAATGTACGTGATTTTGCTGATTGTCAGACTCTGCAAGGTTCCATTATTCTAAGCAATAAGGTAGTTCTGAGGTTATGCTAATGGCCTGTTGATCACCCTTGGGGTGTAATGTGGCAAGGGCTAAGCCCCAGGGTAAGATTAACTGACTTTAACATAACTCTCAGAAATACCTTACTGCTAATATAGATGTAGCTAAAGTAAAAGTTTTGCTGCCATGGAACCTTGCAGAGTACAACGATCAGCAAAACCACGTACCGATACTCACAGTATTAGGACAGCAACAGGGTATTGTTGAGGGTTGTGTTAATGGTCCATCAATCACACCCTGGGGGTGTAATGTGGCAGGAGGTGAAAGTCCTGCTACACTACACCACCCTAGGGTGTGATTAACTGGACATTAACATAACCCTCAGAAATACCGGATTGCTATTTTGTTGGCCCAAGGGTTAGATGTTGCTCACTGCCTGTTATATCTATATATTTTTTGTAAAATCTTGCACAGGCAGAATCCGTTTCCTTGCTTAATTTGTTTTTTTACATTGTTTATTTTTCAGGTTTGGAGCATACAGATATATTTATAATTTGCAGGACTGGTACATTGTATAGATGTGGCAGCTAAATATAACAAATTACATTCTATATAGACAATAAATGCTAATTTCAGATACCTTAGTCATGACAGAAATTAGGTACTAGCTGGGAGTTATGCACTTGTACAAACTAGTTACTAAACCTACCCCAAAAAAAACACTGTATGTGACACTTGTCTGCACCTTCTGCCATATCACTAACTCAGAGATTGATTGCCCAGGACAGAAATATAATTCCCAGGCAGTATCATCATTTTTACAAGACATCATTTCCAAATATGCCAGAAACAGAAATGCACGGGTTCTCCGAACAGTCATGACAATAAGGTTTTCTGAGGGTTACGTTAGTCACACATTGATAGGCTGCATGTTACTTTGCTTTACCTCATGCCACATCAGGCCACCAGGGTTTGATTCACTGCCCATTAACATAACATAAAAACACATCTTTTTACTTTGGCTTTTTCTTTATAGTTCTGATTGTTTAATGTTGGATTCTTTTGTTTTATTTATTCTGTACAGCGCCTTGATTTTGAAAGGCGCTTTAAAAATAAACATGAATTGAATTGAATTGAACTCTCTGAGATATCTCACTGTTTACTTGTTCCACCAATTTTTTTTCCTTTCATTTTGACAATTAAAATACCAACAAACAGCGCAATGTAACTTAGGTTAATACTGTGGTGACTAGCTTGAAAAAACTATAAGCACGCCCATAACCTGAAGACTCAAACAGTAAGGAAAAAAACACAGCAGTAAATCTTGCCTTCAACAGAGGTAGACAGGTAACAATTAATATGAAACAAATCTCGTGGTTCTGAGAGTTGTGCGAATGGCAAGTGAATCGCGTCTTTGGTGTGTTTACTACTTGGCTTTGTTTACTTCTATATGAAACAGTGCCCCTTCCCCCCCACACACACACATCCACATGGTGTGATTAACAGGCCATTTACATAGCCTTTTGAAAACATGTATTTATTAATTTGCTGCTCAGAATAAAACAAGCTCTGATAATCAACAGGTGCCTGGATTGTTATGCACGTGGATATGGACCCCCGCCAGTTATGTTGCAGTTATTTAGATACTGATCATTGGTTGGGAGGTACTTTGTGAACTGTAAATTCAGTGTGTTACCTGTTGAGATTTCAGTGGAGGACAAAGGCTCTCTTCCAGTTTTTTGTAGTACAACAGGGTTGTCAGAGCCACGTGACAGAACAGTTGACCACTTCTGCCTCTTAGATGTCGAAGTGCACCAGTAACTGTTTATGGACGATTTGTTCCTGTGACCAGTTACTGTCACGATCTCCTTCGTACCAAGACCAGCTGTGTGTAGTAGATGGACTGCTGTACTGCGCAGAGTGATTGGTGTACCGATGACATAGGCTGGCTAGTTTGCTGAGTTGAGGCACCATCCCAGCCAGATATAATACTCCCATGGGAGACCTGGAGAACCAAATGTCCTGAGTATTAAGAAACTCCCGAGTCTGTCTTCTTGGGTGCAAGTAAAATGCATCCACATCTGGGGGGATTTTTGATAAATATTTTTAAATGATGCAACGGGACAGAGTGGGTCATTTGGTGTGTCATACATATAGCTTCTCAGTTTCTCCTTATTGGCCTCATGTAATCCATGTTGTTTTTTTGTGTCCTTGTTAAAAGCTAGTGTCGCATAATGATTGCCATTCTCAGCTTGCCTCACATTAAATGATGATGGCTTCAGTTCTCATAGGCCTTTACAACCTCTGCAAGCAAAGTGCAGTTGGACATCGAACCGTACCTTTTGTACTATCCCTGATGAGGAACTTGTGCATAGTGCAGTGCTAGCTCTTAGTTTACTAAGGTTGGTGGTTGCTTATTCTTGGTTAGTGTGCTGACTTGTCACCTCCTTTTTTACAGATGGTCTTTAGGAGACCAATGAAGACATTATTGGCAGTGGTGAAGTCTTCTCCATGCATAATGTTTATCTTTCTGCTGTATGGTGGATCATTCAGATGCCTGTTGAGTCCAGCTTGTATGCTTACGTAGCTACCCAGGCTGTAGTGCTTCTGGTCCTTTGTTCTCGCTGATGCATAAAATTCTCGAAGGAGCCGTGATAGAAAAAGACAGCTCCATTTATTTATGCGGACCAGCAGGTTGGCCCAGAACAATTTTTTTCTGCATGTTTACCAGCCTGCCAGGTCCATGCTTTGCTCCTTTGGTCTGTCGCTTGATGGTCGGTGGAGAGACAAGCCTGGCACGCTGGTTCACATGCAGAGAAAAATTGTTCTGGCCTCGGGTGATGGTAGGGAGAGGGGTGAACAGGCACGCTGTCACAGAACAATTTTTTCTGCATGTATACAAGTCTGCCAGGTTCATACCTTGCTCCTTTGTTCTGTCCTTGATGGGCGGTGGAGAGATGGGCCTGGCAGACTGGTCCACATGCAGAAAAAAAATGTTCTGGCCTCAGGAGACGGTGGGCAGATAGGTGGACTTGCAGGCTGACAAAGAACATTTTTTTTCTGTATGTATACCAGCCTGCCAAGTCCATACCATGCTCCTGTGGTTTGTCACTTGATGACTGGTGGAGGGATGGGCCTGGCAGACTGGTACACCTGCAGAAAAAAATTGTTCTGGCCTCACGTGTTGGTGGACAGAGGAGCAGATGAACAGGCTGGCTCAGAACAATTTTTTTTCTGCATGTATACCAGTCTGCCAGGTCCGTGCCATGCTCCTGTTGTTTGTCGATGGTGGAGGGACAAGGTCTGACAGACTGGCATACATGCTGAAAACAATTGCTCTGGCCTTTGATGGAATATGGAGTGCTGTCCAAGCCAGCGGGCACAGAACAATTATTTTCAACTTGCAGACCAGCCCGCTTGGTCCGTCCCTCAGTCTATCAGTACCTGTAATGTAAGTACTACAGCGATTTAAAAAAAGCAAAGCAACAAGAAATCAGGCTGTGATGGTGGAGGGACAGGGTCTGACAGACTAGCATACATGTTAAAAACAATTTCTCTGGCCTTTGATGGAATATGGAGGGCTGTCCAAGCCAGCGGGTACAGAACAACTGTTTTCAACCTGTAGACCAGCCTGCTTGGTCCGTCTCTTGCTCCTGTAGTTTGTTGGTGGTGGAGGGACAGGGTCTGACAGACTGGTATACATGTTGAAAACAATTGCTCTGATGGAATACGGAGGGCTGACCAAGCCAGTGGGCACAAAACAATTATTTTCAACCTGTAGACCAGCCGCTTGGTCCGTCCCTCAGTCTATCAGTACCTGTAATGTAAGTACTGTGGTGATTAAAAAAAAAAATTCAGGCTGTGAATTTTTTTTGTTTGTTTATTAAACGATAAGGAATGGACACCAGTACTGCACTTCTCTGTGCCTGGAGGAGATTCCCCTCGCTATGCACCCCAGCATCTTGTTTCTCTTTGCAGCCGCCTTCCTGCACTGAGCTGAGTGGTCCATACTCCCCGTTATTAGTACCCCTAGATCTTTTTCCTCCACTGTGCTTTCCAACTGTACCCCTCCCAACTGATATTTCCTCCCCTGGTTCCTTACTCCAAAGTGCAGTACATTGCACTTCTTGGCGTTGAACCCCAAACTGCCCTGTCTCTGATCATTCCTGTAGTTGGTCAAATCTTCCTACAGCCCCTGCCACCCCTCTATGTTATCTGCCACTGCACTGATCTTAGTATCATCTGTGAACAGACTAATCCTACTCTGGATCCCATTTGAGATATCGGCTATGAATATCCCGAACAGCACCAGTCCCAGTACTGCACCTTGGGGCACCCCACTCGTAGCATCCCTTAGTGATGAGAGTTCCCCCTCCCACCACCCTTTGCTGCCTACCCCTCAGCTACTTGGTGATCCAGTTGACCATTTTTGTCCCCACCCCAATGTATTCCAGTTTGTCCCCCAGCCTCCCATGCAGTACCGAGTCAAAGGACTTACTGAAGTCCAAATATAGGACGTCCATCGCATGGCCCCTGTCCAGTTCCCTGGTAACTCAGTCATAGTACTTGACTAGGTTCATCTGGCAGGATCTACCTGCTACAAAACCATGTTGATGGCCGTCTTGGAGCCCATTGTCTTCCAGAAAGGTCACCTCTCTTTTAGGATTGACTCCACGAGTTTCCCCACAATTGAAGTGAGACTCACTGGTCTGTAGTTGCCTGGATCATCCTTCAGGCCAGTTTTATGAATGAGCACCACATGGGTCATCCTCCAGTCCTGTGGCATGCATCTTGTGTCCAGCGATGTACTGAACAGGTCTGCCAGTGGTCCCGCTATGATCTCTGCTAGCTCCCTAAGTATCCTAGGGTGAATGCCATCTGGCCCCAGTGCCTTGTCCACCCTCAGTACCCTTAGTCCCTCCAGCACCCTGTCCTCTGTGATTCTGATATCAGTCCTCCCTTCCCACTCTGCCCACTCCACCCTCCCCATGGAGTATCTGCCCCCTCTTCGTGAAGATTGAGCAGAAGTACTCATTCAGTGCCCCTGCCTGGTTCTCCCCCTTCTCCATCCACCTCCTATCTTTCTTAATCCTCACAATCTGGTCTTTGTTTCTTCTTCTCTCGCCAGTGTATCTGCAGAAGTCCTTTTCTGCTTCCTTGATTCCCTGTGCCAGTCTTAGCTTTCTGGAAGCCTTGGCCGCTCTGACTAGCCTGGTAACCTCCCTGGACTTCTTCGTGTACTCATCTTTGTCCTCTTGCCCTCCCGGTTTCTGAAGCCTCTGGAATGCTTTTCTTTTGGCCCTCACCCCTTCTTTTATCTCCCAAGTCAGCCAACTCAGCTTCTTTGCTCTCCCTTTCTTGCTCTGTGTCCTGGAGTAGGTCTCAGTAGCCTCTGCCAGCCCTTTCTTAATGATATTCCATTTTTGACTGGCACTCATGCATGTCTGAATTCCCATCAGATGCGCAGCCAAAGTTACCCCATCCTTTTAGAGTCCGCTCCCTTAAAATCGATCACCCTGGTACCTGTTCCTCCTGTTACCTTTCCCATATTGAGTGTGACCCACACCGTATGATGGTCTCTCCCAGCGAGGGGGTCCTCCACTCCCAGATCCCTTACAGCCTCCCCATTTATTAATATCAGGTCCAGAGTCCTACCCTCCTTAGTCGTCTCATGGACCAATTGCACCAGGAAGGAGTCCCAAAGTGCATCCAGTAGTCTCCGCACCTTTGCACACATGGTGGTTGGGGTCTTCCAGTCCACCCCAGGGAGGTTGAAGTCCCCCAACACTACAGTGTCTCCCTTCCTACAGACTCTTCTAATCTGCTCAGCCAACTCCCTGTCCAGCTCATCCCCCTAAGCTGGTGGCCTGTACACTACCTCCACCCTCAGTGTCTTTCTTTTAGAGTCTTGAAACTGCATCCATAGGGCCTCTGTCTTGCCCTCCATCCCGTCCTCTCTCATACACCTTATCCCCTCCCTCACGTATATTGCCACACCTCCCCCTTTCCCTCTAGTCTTGTCCTTCTTGAATATCATGTACCCTGGGATCATCACAGCCCAGTCCTGGTTCTGGGTGGCCCATGTCTCTTTGATGGCCACACTGTCCACCCTCCCTGCAGCCAAGAGAGCCTGTAGTTTGGCTGATTTGTTGCCTAAGCTTCTCACATTCAGCGAGACCACCCTCCAACCTGTGTCTTTCTCACCCCACCCTGGTTTTCCCCCTCCTGATCCCTCCTTGTGTCCCCACCCAAAATACCCTCTGATAGCTTGGGGGTTGGCATGCCTAGCTTCCCCCTCTGGGATCCCTGCTTACTAGCTGTCCTCCCACCACCCCACCTAGTTTAAATCTATCCTTGATGTTGTGTACCCCTCAAACCTCTGCTTTATTACCCCTTTCCCCTCCCTGCTCAGGTGCAGCCTATCCCCTGCATATAGATCCTTATTTTCCTAGGTACTGCCCCAGTCCCCCATTACACCATACCCCTTAGACTGACACCATTCCCCCAGCCATTTGTTGAACTCCTCAATCCTTCATTTCCTTCCCGTACTCATGCAGAGTACTGGAGCACCTCTAAAAGGCCACTGTTCCCCACTTTCTCACATAGCCCTTCTAATTCCTCAAACCTCCTCCTAACTACCTCCACCGTCTCTCCCTGCCAGGTTATTAGTGCCCACATGCACCACTACATGCAGTTTCTTCCTGCCCCTCCTTGTGCACTTAAGAACCACCTGCCCTGCCCTGCCCTGTGCACTGTTAACCCAGGTATAGCCTCCACCCATATTCTACTATGCCTCTCCCCCCTGCCGTCCCATCTGATCCCTTTACGTATGGAATCACCCAGCACTAGTACACCCCCTTCCTCATTCCTTGTCCCTGTCCCCACTCCTTTTCCAGGGTATCCAATCTTTGAGCATGCCAGCATACTAACTCCACCCTTCCTTCCTACTGCTCTCAACCCCTTCTCCCTCATCCTGTCCCTTCCCTTCACTGCTTCCTCTCTATCCCCTACATCCCTCCCTCCCTGGCCCCCACCCCACCTTTGTTGTTCACTCCCACCAGCACCACTTCTATCCCTTAACCCCTGTCGCCCTCCTCTGACTGACTCCTGCCCCTTGTGGGTTTCCCTCTTCCTCCCTCTGCTGCTCTCCCCTGGAGATCACTCCCCACTCCTCCTCCTCCTCCACCAGTGTCGCCAGCACCCTTACTAAGATGAAGCCTGCTGTATATTCCTCCCCCCAACAGGCAAAACTGCAGCTTCCTGTCTGAGCTCCACCTGAGTCAATCTCACCAGTGACAGCTCAAACAATTCAAACAGCACAGATTAAATATCACAACCTAGAATGTCACTCAGAAACAGTTGCAACTCACAGTACTGATGTAAATCCCCGCCAATGTATCCCCTCACAACACACGCAATTCCAACATTGAAATAAACTGAAAAAAAGAAAAAGAACACACTGCACTTCCTGATGTGCACGCCTGCTTCCATTTCTCTCTAGTGTTTGAGTATATGAGGATGTTGGATATTGTTTTTACGTGCTATATGAAAATGAATAAACAAAGTTAAAAAAAGCACCAGTCTGGTGCAACTACAGTAGTCATCCCTTTAATAGCTGTCCCTTTAATGGCCATCCCCTAATTTTCTTGATGGCAGAGGCTGGCCTAGATATAGTGGTCATTATCAAATCAAGGTGCACTGAAAATCATGACTGAGAGATGGCCATACCAGGCTACTCTGCTTTGTTCAGGAAAGATAGCATGGGAAGAAAAGGAGGAGGTGTGGTACATTATGTGAGGGACAGTATAAACACAACAGAAATACAGGGAATACAGGAGGGGCAGAGGTACTATGGGTCACCCTGGAGTGGAGTCATGGAACAGAGCCACTGTTAGCACCAGTGTGATCTACAGACCTCCAGCACAGGGGGAGGAGTTAGATAAGGTACTGGTGGAAGCCACTAGCAAAATGGCAAAAAAGGAGGAGGTGCTGCCGTTGGGGGACTTCAGTTTGCCAGATGTAGATTGGAGCCTCCCGGCTGTGGCTTCAGCCAGAAACAGGAATATCCTGGACTCCCTGCAGGGGAATTCCTCAGGCAACTAGTCTGTGAACCCACTCATGATGGAGCAATACTGGACCTGGTACTCACTAACAGGGACATTGTTGCAGACATCAAGACGGAGGCCACTTGGGGACCAGTGATCACCCACGGTGTGATTCAATATAATGATGGCTATAGAATCTAACCACATGCAGGCAAGGGTCCTGGACTTCAGGAGGACAGATTTTATAAAGATGGGTGGTTGCCTCAGGGATGACCTGGAGGGGGTATGACCTTGGGGAGTGGAACAGTGGGCAAAGTTAAAAGACGGTACAGTGAAGGCAACAGACCTCTACATCATGCAAGTGAGCAAAAGAGGGAGAAGAGACTGCTATGGTTCTTGAAAGAGGTTGTGGAAAAGGTAAAGACTAAAAGGGTAGCATTCAAAAGGTACAAGGAGACGCAGAGGGAGGATGATAGGGAGGTGTATTAGGGGAAACAGAGGGAAGCAGGGAAAGCAGTAATGAGTGCAAAGGTGCAAATTGAAGAGAGAATAACCCAGGCAGTAACAAAGGGGACAAAACATTCCTTAGGTACGTAAGTGAAAAGAAGAAGACCAAAGGAGGGATTGTAAGGTTGAGGGGAGGGGACTGTGCACAGAGGGGCCAGGAAAAGTCAGACATCTTGAACAAATACTTCTGCTCAATGTTCACAAAGGAGAGGGATGGATCACAAAAAAGTAACAGGAGGTTTGAAAGGGGGGAGATGGAAACTAGTCCTTTTTTGGAAGACAGAGTCCTGAACTGACCCGCTAATCTGAAAGTGGACAAAGCAATGGGGCCAGATGGGGTGCATCCAAGGGTGTTGAGAGAGCTTAGGGAGGTACTGGCTGCACATCTGACAGTCCTGTTTAAGATCACTGGAAACCAGAGTGGTTCCAGAGGACTGGAGGAAGGGAGAAAGTCCCACTTCATAGAAGTGGTAGCAGGGAGGAGGCTGACAATTATAGGCCAGTCAGCTTGACATCAGTGGTAGGAAAGTAATGGAAACACTGCTGAAGGAAAGAATTGTGGAATATCTTGAATATAAAGGGTTACAAGATCCAAAGCAGCATGGATACATGGGGGGACATCATGTCAAATGAATCTGACAAAGGAATTAGATCAGGGTGGAGTGGTGGACATGGCCTACCTAGACTTCAGTAAGGCTTTCAACACTGTTCCACATAGGAGACTAGTAAGCAATCTGGGTTGGGCCACAGGTGGTCAACTGGGTAAGAAACTAGTTGGGGGACAGGAGACAGAGGGTGGTGGTAAATGGAGTTCACTCTGAAAAAGGGAGGGTGACCACCAGGGTGCCTCAGGAATCAGTGCTGGGACCGGTCCTTTTTAATGTCTTTGCAAGTGACATTGCAGAGGAGCTGGAAGGGACGGTCTGCCTCCTTGCGGGTGACACCAAAATCTGCAACATGGTGGACACCCGTTGGGGGGGGGATGAGCAATGACCCGAATAAAGTCAAGGAGTGGTTAAGGGTATGGCTGCTGGATTTCAATATGAAAAAAGTGCAAAATAATGCACATAGGGCACAGAAACCCAGGAGCAGAGTACAAAATGGGTGGAGTGGTATTGACATCCACCAAGCAGGAAAGAGACCTCAGGGTGATCATATCAGATGACCTAAAGGTGGCCAGGTAGTGCAGCAAGACTTTTTGGAGCGCTAGTGGGATACCGTGGTGCATAGGGAGGGGTATCACCAGCAGAAAGAAAGAGGTAGTGTTGTCCCTGTATAGATCATTGGTAAGACTCCACCTTGAGTATTGTGTATAGTGCTGGAGACCACATCTCTGGAAGGACATAGACAGAGTGGAGGCTGTCCAGAGGAGGGCAAATAAAATGGTGCAGGGTGTGCATCAAAAGCTGTATGAGCAGAGACTAGAGGATGTCAATATGTACACCCTAGAAGACAAGAAGGAGAGGGGGGATATGACAGTGACCTTTAAATACCTAATAGGAGCAAATGAGGTACAGGAGAGATATATTTTTCAGAAACAAAAGGAGCTTAACAACAAGGGGACATGCTAAGAAGCTGGGGGAGTAGAGTCAGAAGACATGTGAGGAAGCACTTGTTCACAGAAAGAGTGGTGGATTCCTGTAACAGCACTTCCAGCGGAGGTGGTTGGGGCAAAGTCTGTGGTGTGTCAAGAATGCATGGGATAGGCACAAAGAAATCTTAGTTGAAAGGAGTGGAGGAGGGAGAAAGAGACAGATCTTGATTAGGGTCTGCAGTGATAAGGTAGGTAGGTAGGTAGGGATAAATGGGCAGACTGGGTGGGTCAAATGGTTCTTTTGGTTTCTATGTTCCTCCTGTCTCTCTGAGTTTTATTGCAATCTTTATTTATTGCAATCTAGGAAAACCTTTGAATCAGAGACTCGTTTACAGAGGTTACACATCTGAAGACAACACAGTCACAGCAAATATACATGATACCGAATTATACATTATACTGTACATAAGAACTAGAAGAAAATAGGCAGGTTCAGCATCAGCAATTACAAGTCAAGTATCTGATCGTGCGAGGGCAGAATACTTGCACAGTCAGCAGACATTAAGCATTTAGACAAAGTGATGAGTCTGCCAGAATTGTATCCATTTTACAGTCCTCTAGAAAATAAAATTAGCTACACACTGCTAGGACATGATAATGACCTACAAGTACCTCACAGGGATAAATGGTGCAGAAGGAGTTTCTTTCGAATGGCAAAGAGCACCACGACCAGAGCGCATGTGATAAAGTGGGGGAGTTTAAGAGATGGGAGAACTACTTCACTGAGAGAGTTATAGATGCCTGGAATAGACTGCCAGTGGAAGTGGTGGAGGTGAAAACAATAGTGGGCTTCAAGCATGCATAGGATAGACATAAGGGAAATTAGGTAGGGAGGAGGGAAAGGGGAAATTGTTCAACCAGGAAAGGCACACTAAGCCAGAGCTTGTTTCCAGGTGTGACCTGGGAGCACAAGGAAGTTAAGTAACTTGCTCAGGATCACACAGTATGCAAGTGGAAGCTGTGAGATTCAAACCCAGGTCTGGTCTGCTGGATGTCACCAGATTTGCAGCTCAGAGCCTTAGACCACTGTGCTATACTGCCTGTGCATCAAAAGCTGTATGAGCAGAGACTAGAGGATGTCAATATGTACACCCTAGAAGACAAGAAGGAGAGGGGGTAGAGTTGCTGGAGACCAGTTAAGGTCTATGGAGACAGACTAGGTAGGAATCATCTGGGCAGACTGGGTCTGCTGGATGTCACCAGATTTGCAGCTCAGAGCCTTAGACCACTGTGCTATACTGCCTGTGCATCAAAAGCTGTATGAGCAGAGACTAGAGGATGTCAATATGTACACCCTAGAAGACAAGAAGGAGAGGGGGGAGAGTTGCTGGAGACCAGTTAAGGTCTATGGAGACAGACTAGGTAGGAATCATCTGGGCAGACTGGGTGGGCCAAGCTGTCCTTTTCTGCTGACAGATTCTACGTTTCTATGTCCATCTCTTTAAAACTTTTTAGATCCACTTCAGAACTCAGAGTTCTGCTTCTGTGTGTGGAAAAGACACAAGTACCAGCAATTGTTTCATTTGTAGTTTAGGGTTCTTAAGCTGCAATTTCTTTTCTGACTGCACATCAGTTCCATTGGATAAGGAGCAGAGCTCTCCTTACCCAAACTACGATCCTCTTTTAATCTGATCTCAGGTCTGGTTGACTCCAGTATCCCCAGGCTCTCAAGCGGTGCCTCTGTATTAGTCCCTGCTGCCACCATAGCAGCATCTGTGGGTTTCTTCTGTACCGAGTCTCCTATGCTACAAAAACAGTCGGTAGGTCCCTTCCTTGCAGGTGTTCCAGGCTCCAACAATGACGAAGTGGTTTCCTGTTTATGTTTATGCTGCTTGAGTTACTTATGGAACCTTTTTTCATTGCAAGAGATAAGTTTTAGTCACTTAATCTGAGTGTTGCCGTGGAGCTCATGAGTAGCTTGGCTCCCCAATGGCAGCCATTTTGGATCCTCCCAGCTTTCTGGTGTCTCCAGCAAACTGATCCTGACCACATGAGCGAACTATCTGGAGAAAAATGTTCTTTAATATCCGGGGGGGGGGATAGATCTGAACAACAAACTATTGCGGATGAAAAGTAAATGGCAATGCCTTTTCGCAGCCCATAAGGAAAAGGGTTTAAATGTGGCCTTTAGTATTGTTCCGTTTTTGAAAGATAGCTACAAGTCATTATTGATTGCTAAACATTTTATGCATATTTGGTTTCTTGTGCTATGTCAGTGCTTTTTTGCGTTTTGATCTCTCTCTTTTTTTAACTGTGTGCATTTATATAAACTTTTTTGTATAATGTGGGTGATAAATTGCTGTATTTGCACTGGGATGGGTTATTTATTTATTTATTTATTTATTTATTTATTAAATTCTTGGATTACAAATACCTTTGAGCAGAAACTGCTCGTTTACAAAGGTTCCACGTCAAGGATGAGGGTCAACATACATACAGAGGTAGTAAAGAATGCACAATAAACAACCAAAACAACTACAAGAAAAATAAAGATACTCAGTTATAACATACTTTGAGATAATATTCATATAACGAGCAGCTTGAGTAGGCAGCTGGCTCTGTGTGAATAGAATAGAGGCACCATAGGTAGTTAGTATTGCAGGCGTGCGACTGGGAGAGGAAGTTGGCAGGCTAATGGGCCACTGTCCGATGGTGGTGGAAAATGTCTTGTACCAGTGGAGATGTGAAGCAGGAAAGAAGTCACAAGGAAGGCCCAGTGCCAGAGGGAATGAGACTGGGAAAGGGTGGGCTGTGAGACATGAGTGAGCTGGGAGGTGTTTAGAGAGATCTCTGTTCAGAGAAGCAGTCACATTGAGTGGTAGAGGTGAGGTAAAGTTTGAGATTCCTTTTGAAGGGTCCAAGTGTAGTAGAGGAAAGTGCTTCTTTATTGAGGGAATTGAACCATTGAGTGGCTCTATAGATAAAGGACCGCTGACCCATGGAGGTACAACATCTGGGAACCTGAAAGGTTAGAGATTGGGCACCACGTGTTTGTTGAGTGCCACTGTAGGTAGTAAGGAGTGAGCTAACACCAGGTGGCATGAGACCAAGGAGAATCTTTTTGGTAAGTAAGCAGGTCTGGTATTGTATTCTGCTGCGTAGGGGTAGCCAGCTGGCCTGTGCATAGAGGTCACAGGTGTGAGTTTGTCGGGCTGCCCCGTTAGTAGTCTACAGGCTTTGTTGAGAGCAACTGAGATCCTGCAGAGGGCACTTGTTGGGGCAGAGCCATAGATGGCAAGGCCGTAGTCAATGATAGAGGTGACAGAGCTGTAGATGGCTAGTTTAAGGGCATATGTAGGCATACAGTGCTTGTGTTTGTGTAGTAGTCCAATCCGTATATTGGCGGTCTTGGCAACAGTGTCACTATGCCGAGTGTAGAGAGAGGTACTATCCAGGGTAATACCAAGGTACTTGAACTCCTTGACATGTTTGAGTGGGTTCCCAGCGTGGTTCTTGATGGTGAGGGACAGAGAGTTGTGCCTGCTCTGTCGGTTACAGAAGGACTTGGCTTTAGTCTTGCTGTGGTTCAGGACAAGTTTATGAGAATTGAACCAGTCTTCGATGCAATTGAAGTCGAGCTGCAACTGGGATTCAAGGACTGTAATGTCATGGTGGCTGGAAAACAGGACTGCATCGTCTGCGTATAGTAATATTTTTTGGTGGCAGGCACTGGGGAGATTGTTGATGAAGAGGGAGAAGAGTAGAGGGCCCAGAATAGACCCCTGGGAGACTCCGGAGTGGACCGGTTTCTCATCTGAAGAGATCCCTGCAATCCTTACGCGTTGGATCCGATTATCAAGGTAGCTGGTGAACCATGGAAGGGTATCGCTGGAGATCCCAATGGAGGACAGTTGCTTGAGCAGTAGGGGGTGGTTAACTGTGTCGAATGCCTTGGTAAGGTCTATAAATGCTGCCCCTCCACAATTCCCTTTGTCAAGCATGGCATGGATGAAGGTTGTAAATTCCAGTAGTGCAGTGGTGGTGCTGTGCCCTTTTCTGAAGCCATGCTGCTCTGGGCACTATACATTGTACTTATCCAGGAATTCAACTAGTTGGTCTGACACTATTCGCTCCAGCGCTTTGGATAGTGGGGGGAGGAGTGAGATAGGTCTGTAATTGGTGTGCAGTGTCCTATCTCTGCTTTTGTGAACCAGTGTGACAGTGGCTTTCTTCCAGAGAGAGGGGGGAAATGGCCCAATCTAAGCGAGAGATTAAAGATCTTTGTAAGTGGTTCTAAGATTTCATTGAGGACTTGTGCCAGCAGTTTCAGGTCAAGGGAGTCACCACTGTACCCTTATTTGCCGATGGCCTTTTGAATGTATTTTCTAGCTACTTGTGGTGGGACCTCCTTAAAAAAAAACTTTGGGATTGTACGTTCTAGTTGGGGGGTAACTTGGGAGAAGCTGGAGGGGAGGTCGTCGAAAAAATTTGGTGGAAGGACACTGTCCAGGTTTGTGAATGCATTATTAAAAGTGCTTGTGATGATACCTAGGTCGAGTGTAGGAGTGCCATGAAGGTTGAGCATAGTGGGTGGTGCTTTACGATCCTTCCCTGTGAATTCTTTCATGTTGTTCCAGAATTTGTTTCCCTGGCCCCAAGAGTTGGTCAGAACCTCTTTGTAATAGCTGCATTTAACATTCCGTATTCTTCGAGTGCAATCATTTCTGGCTGCTTTGTATAATTGTATGTTTACATGCGTCAGAGTTGCACAAGCACAATGCCAGAGGTGGTCTCTGTGCTTGAGCAGAGTTAAAAGTTCAGTAGTAACCCAGGGGTTGGTCTGTCCTTTGACCTTCATCTTTTTCACTGGTGCATAGATGTCACAGACTTCGTTGAAACGTTTGATAAATAGGTCCAGAGCTTTGTTGGTGTAATTGAGGGAGTCAAGCACTGCCCAGTTCAGCCTGGTTAGATGGGATTTTAACAGCTGGAGGTATCCTTGTTTGATAACCCTGGCACAGATAAGCTGGGGAGGGGGCTTGTGGTATTTGTTTGACCAGGAGCAGATGACCAGCGAGTGGTCACTTATTGTATCTGGGAGTACAGAAACATTGGAGATGCGTTCAGGGTGGTTAGATAGAATCCAGTCTAGAAGCGTAAGGGAGCCTGTCCTATAGTTACACCTAGTGGGGGCATTGACCAGTTGAGTGAGGTGATGTGCCACGGCTGCATCCTTATAGGTAGCGGCCTCAGTGGAGAGCCAGTTAATGTTAAAATCACCCATGATTATGGTTTCAGAATTATGTTGCTGGACCCTTAGATATTCCATGATGCTATGGAAGCCAGCAACCTGGTCTTTTGGGGGTAGGTAAACTGAGATGACAGTGAGTTCCTTGTTATGTGCACCAAGGAGGATTTTGATTGTGAGGACCTGAGAGGAGTTGCTCAGGCTAGGGGATGGGATGATGTGACCCATAAGGGTATCCTAAATATAGATGGCGCAGTCCCCACCCCGTTTAGCAATCCTGTCTTGCCTGAAAATGCAGTAGCCAAGGATAGAGACTGAGGTATCAGGCATTTTAGGGTTTAGCCATGTTTCCACAACTGAGAGGACATCAGGGTTGTGCTGTAGGATCCATGTTTGGAGGGAGTCAAGTTTGTTGAGGATGCTGCAGGCATTGATTGATGCCATGGTGAGTGTCCCTGTCCTTCTGCTTGGTGCCACTGCTGGCTGCCCAGGTGGTCCCGGGTTGGGGTGAACATTTCCTGAGAGCAGGAGCAGCATAAGGAGAATTTGTAGGAGAAAGGATTTCAGCATCTTGTAGTTACCTGGTGGTTAAGTCATAAGCCAAAAGAAATTATCAACAGCTGAGGTCCAGAGTCACAGAATGTGTTAGAATTCTTGAAGGTGATGAACTGTGCCTGCGCATATGCAGGATGTGAAATCCTTTTGTCTGCATGCTTCTTTGTCATTCAAAGAGGTTGTTGAAAAGCCCACATACAGATCATGGAGCAGGTCAGACGAAAATGTGGATTCAAGCAGACCTAGAGTCACTGAGTTTGTCAACTTAATTGCTTGATTTATGAGAAGACTTGGTGTGCTGGCCAAGGCACCTAGCTTCACCTGAGCTCTTTCCTTCTAAGACTGCTTGAAAGGCAGAGTAGAAAAACTTACCAGAGCAAGGGAAAATGATTAAGACTTATTTTGGCTAAGCAGATTTACTGTGTGGTGTTGTTTTTATTTTTTACTCAGAGGGATTGTTACTGTTTGTTGCTAACATTTCATTGTTTTATTTTTCTCTGTAGCAAAGTGTTTCTTACAGCGTATATCTTCTCTGAAATTATTACAGGTGGTGCTTTACAGGTTTTACAGTTTTGTCTAACATTAGGATAAGCTTTCAGGGTTACTGCATTTGTTGTTGACTGATTGTTTCTGCTCTTACCTCCTTGTTCTTTCGTCCGTGGTTTTCCTTTTTCGGCAGGGGAAGGGCCCAGCCACCCACCCCCATCCTCAACCACCCCACATTACACTCCTTTTATAGGTTACCACAGTTGTGACATTTCCTGTGGCAGAGCAGGAAGGGGTGGATCAGTGGGGCCTCCACAAGGTGAGCTCATTTACAGGGGCACTAGTAATTTAACTTGTTGTTATAACAAGCTAAACAAAACACAAACATAGATACATAGATCCAGAGACCGGAGGGGCTCCGAGCCGCCAGCGGGCCGGCGGCGTCCGTCTAGCCGACCGAGGATCAGGAGGCCCGGAGAAGCAGGCAGAAGTACAGGCAAAGCCGAAACCAATCAAGCGACGCTGACTCTGCCTTCTTCCGATTGATGCGCCTTTCCATAGATTTTAGCTGGACTTTTGCAACACTATTCTGGCCGGGATTTCTGTTATTTTTATTTTAGTCTTAAATTCACCCAAAAGAGCTGTTTTACTCTTTAATTGTGCCCGATTTGAGGTTGTATTGATATCTTGTTAGCTTGTGATTACAGCCTTTTTGTGTTCTGTGTGGGCTAGGCAGCTAGGCACCTAACCCCCATACCCTCCCAGTCTTTTGTTGTGCAGATTCAGATCTTTAGCACCTTTTTGCAGATTGCCTGCAATAAGTACCTTGCTCACTGCCTTCTCCTCTGTCCCCTACCTTGCAGCCGGCACAGCCCTCGAGATCCAGAGACCGGAGGGGCTCCGAGCCGCCAGCGGGCGCGGCGTCCGTCTAGCCGACCGAGGGATCCAGGAGGTCAGGAGAAGCAGGCAGAAGGATGGGGCAAAGCCGCAAACCAATCAGAAAGCGACCGCTGACTCTGCCTTGCTTCCGATTGGTGCGCCTTTCCCATAGACTTTAGCTGGACTTTTGCAACACTATTCTGGCCGGGATTTCTGTTATTTTTATTTTAGTCTTAAATTCACCCAAAAAGAGCTGTTTTACTCTTTAATTGTGCCGATTTGAGGTTGTATTGATATCTTGTTAGCTTGTGATTACAGCCTTTTTGTGTTCTGTGTGGGCTAGAGCTTGGGCCGCTAACCCCCATACCCTCCCAGTCTTTTGTGTGCAGATTCAGATCTTTGGCACCTTTTGCAGATTGCCTGCAATAAAGTACCTTGCTCACTGCCTTCTCCTCTGTCCCCTACCTTGCAGCCGGCACAGCCCTCGAGATCCAGAGACCGGAGGGCTCAGGACGCCAGCGGGCTGGCGGCATCCGTCTAACCAACCGAGGGATCCAGGAGGCTGGGAGAAGCAGGCAGAAAGTGCAGGCAAAGCCGCAAATTTTGCCGCCCCCCTCCCCTCTCGGTTGATTCTTTTATACACTTTCCCGCCATTTCTCTAATCCACGCCCACATCTGTTTCCCTTCCTCTCTTAACCCATACCTAACCTCCACAATGCTACTTTGCTTCCTTTTGCTCCTGAGCCTCTCTTCTCCCCAATCCCTTATGATAATTATGATATACCCCTGTCATGATGAATAAGTTAGTGAATACGATCTGCCCACCCCGCCATCCACAATGGACAGCCACCTATTCCTTATTCATTTAGAACCACTTTTACACTGCAACCCCTGGGTATCCCACATAAAGCCTCTCTAACAATTCAACACTCCCTAGCACCTTACATGTATCCTGGCTTTATATTAACCCACTATGCCTGTCCATCAGATTATTATGTTATGATAAAATTCACACCTATATAACAGGACCTTCTCCCATCACACAGCGGGCACCCAGGAAGAAGAGAAAACGCTCTGACCACTCACTATCCCTGTCCCTTGGTGCCCTCCTCAAATTAATCTTCTTTCTTCTGATCTGCATTAGTACTATTGAAATAAATCCTGGCCCCATTGAAAGTTTCTTTTCCCCTGCTGATCTATCCTCCATAAATGGCCTAAGCTTCCTACATTTCAATGCTTGCAGCCTCTTAAAAAAGTTATCCTTAATACAGGCTTGGGTGGCACATACTCTACCTGACTTCCTGGTCATCTCTGAATCTTGGCTCAGACCTACAACAAAAGACAGTGTTGTAAACCTTCCCAACTATCAGCTCTTCAGAGCAGATCACCCTTCCAGGGTGGCCATATACATTAAGGACACCATCTCTGCAACCTGCCTCATCAATACATCGAACCAAAGGAATTTGAATGTTTGTCAATCAAAATATCCCTTCTAACTTGTCTTCATTTAAATTGATTGGCTGCTATAGGCCCCCTCTGCAGGCCTCAAACTACTATCTCACCTAGGGTCAATACTCAGTCTAGGCCCTGAAGATACCATCATCCTTGGTGATTTGAATCTAAACTGGCTATCTAATGTATCTGCACCATTGGTAACCTTTTGTGACACCTATGGATTTACACAACTAATTAAAGACCCAACCAGGGTTAACCTAAAAAACTCTAGCAACAGCTCACTCCTGAATATTATGTTGGTAAACAAGCCTCACTTATATTCACATGCAGGAGTACTACCGAGTGATGTAAGTGATCATTGTCCTATAGCTGGCATAAGATCTACACTCAAACCACCCAGTCCTGCAGAATTTGTCCTCAAAGGTCAAAAGAAATTCAACATCTCAGGATACCTCCATGACTTGAGTAATACAATATATTGGCAAGATTTCTACCTTACAACCTCAGTTGAAACAGCTCTCCAGACCTTAAAGGACATTATCACTAATGCTCTCAATATTCATGCACCAATCACCAGTATCAGAACTAAAGCAAGATCCTGCCCTTGGTTCACTACTGATCTTAAAGCAGCCTTGTTAACCAGAGACAAACTGTGGAAAAAGGCAAGAAAAACAAAGGATACCAGAGACTGGCTAAATTTCAGAAAAGCAAGGAATTCATGTACAAAACAAATAAGAACTGCCAAAGCTGCCTACTATAGAGCTGAATTGGATGCCTCCTACAATAACCAACCAGACTCTGGGGTACTATAAAGGAATTCTGGGCCAAAACTCTACTCCTGCCTTAACCTCCAAACTGCTACTAAATGATACAGAAATTACGAGCAAACAAGAAATCCTAAATACCTTCAATGACCACTTCACCACAGCTGGCCTAGCATTTGACTCATCACCTGCAAATCTCCTGAGATCTTCCTTGAACCTTCAATCCACTGTGGGACGAAAGGCTACTTCAACTTTTTCCTTCAACCCAATATCCTTGAAAGAAGTAGAAGACCTCCTCTCTAATTTAGATACTTCTAAGAGTGCAGGTACATACTCACTGGATCCCTACTTCCTTAAAATTGCATCACACGTCTTATCTGCCCCCCTCACTCATCTCTTCAATCTTTCCCTAACTACTGGATCCATTCCCTCCACTTGAAAACAGCTCAAGTAGTTCCACTACTTAAATCTGGTGATCCCATGGACCTCAACAATTACAGGCCCATTTCCATCCTATCAGTACTATCCAAGATGCTCGAAAAATTAGTAAACTCACAATTAAGGGACTATCTGGATAACAATAACCTCTAAATTCAGCACAATCGATTTAGATCAAGGCATAGCACCATTTCTGCCTAGCCAAAGTAACTAACGATTGGCAGATTGCCTTGGATAAGAAGAACAGTACCTGTGCTGTGTTCCTGGATTTGAGTAAAGCATTTGACACAGTGGATCATGAATCATTAATCACCTCCTTAGCTCACTAGGACTGGATTCTCTCTCACTCAACTGGTTTAAGTGCTACCTATCAGATAGGTCACAACTGGTAAAAATGGAAATTACCTATCCACCTTAAAACCACTGCTAAGAGGTGTACCTAAGGCTCTATTCTTGGCCCCATCCTCTTTGCCATTTATATTAATAATATCGATGCCAACCTCACTCAATCTAACATTCATCTGTTTGCTGATGATACTGTATTATATGTCAGCAATCCCTCATTACCTAAAGCCTGTGAGTTTTACAATCTGAATTCTCCATCCTGCAACACAATCTACTGGAAAAAACTACTTCTAAATGCCAAAAACAAAGCTATGTTCTTTGCCACAAGAGTTGCTCTGCCACTACCCCATCACCCACCACCCTACAATTATCCACCCTACTTGGAGAGAAGCTGGAATTTGTTGATAACTTCAAATACCTTGAGTCTGGATTGATAATAGGCTTGACTATTCTGTCCATATTGAAGAGCTACTAATAAAACTGAGACAAAGGCTTGGTCTATTTTTTAGAATAAAACACTACCTTAACAGAGACTCCAAAAAAAGATTAATCCAGGCATCATTCCTATCCCTCATTGATTATGCTGACTTTCTCTATGGCCATTGTTCACTCTCCCTCTTAAATAAGCTGGACACCTGTATCATAGATCCATCAGATTTATTACTGACCTTCCTCCAGCACCCATCATTGCTCTCTTTATATGGCAGTCAACTGGACATCACTACAACACAGAAGAAATAGGAATGCTGCAATCTGGATATTCAAAGCTTTATCAGGCAAACTACCCACCTATATCGCAGACTGTTTTACCAATTACTTCTAGGCCATACACTTAAGGATCAGTAAACTCATCATACTAAAGGTCCCAATGCCTGCACCCGGTTTGGGAGGGCGCTATCAGCCACTCACTAGCAGTTGCATGGAACTCACTCCAAAAATCCATGAAACTAAATAGCCTCTTACCTTTAACATCCTTCAAAGATTATTCTCCACCCTATTTCCAGAGCTCTGCAATTGCTTTTATAAGGCCTAATCCCTACCCTACCTACCCTCCACCCCTTTTCCGTGTTCCATTATGTTAGTTCTACTTCTATTTTCCAGTCACCTGATATACTCTCATAAAAGCCAATTAGGCCCTATAATTTATATATTATGCCTGCTATACCCATTGTCTCCTTTTTCTTACAGGTTAAATGGTTTTACTGTGCCTTGTATATATGTAAATTGTTGTATATTATCACTTTATGTCATTGTACTACTGTTTATGTTATTCTTATCTATGTAAAAATACTTGTACTCTTATTTGTATGACCACTCAGGTCCATCTTGTAAATGAGCTACGCTCAATGATGTTCGCCTGACTAAATAAAGATTTTGATTTTGATTGATAGATACATAGACAGTGTCGGCAGATAAGGGCCTATGGCCCACCCAGTCTGCCCATTTGAGCTTGTAAATTCAGTTTATGTTTTCCTAGAAGTCTGTTGCCCCTTACCCCTGACCGCCAGAATTCCTTTATGTCTATTCCATGCAATCAAACCATTACTTGCATTTTTTTTTCTCCTTTTTTTTTTCCTTCTGATTACTCTGACTAGGTTATAAACCCAGCAACTTATCTGGAATGGATATCATTAACTGCAGGTACTGTGGAACAATTTTCAGAAGGACAGTCTTACAGGATTTAGGACACTGTCCTACATGCTGGGCCTTCGGAGATCTTAGGGCTCAGCTCCGGGCAGCATGGGCAGAGATTGCACACCTCAAATTTCATATTCAAGAGGAAATACATTATAAGAACCACCCGCCATTTCCCCAGCATCCAACAGAAAAACCTCGACCACAGAGGGTAGTTGGTCCAGGAGGTTGGCAGGTGGTTAGGAGGGGCAAATCGGGTGCCCCATCACTCTCTGCTCTCCAACATATTACCTCCAAAAACCATATAAACACTACAAACAGGTATCTGCCTCTATCTCTGAAATCAAACAAAGAGGCAGAAGACACTGCAGAGCAGGACACTGCAGCACAGGAGCTAGCACAACAAAACTCACCCAAATCAGGAACCAAAACAAAAAAAAGAAAAGGAAATCCAAAAACTTTTGATCATAGGACACTCCATGATTGGGAGTTGATACCCATCTCCAGCCAGGGTAATGGTCAGATGTCTCCAGGTACATCAGCTGGAGAGACACTGACCGCATTATAAATTGTTCACAAAGCAGGAGAAAACATTGATGTCCTAGTACACATAGGGACTAATGATCTCACCAGCCGGTCAGTTGTGGAGACCAAGGAACACCTGACCAGGCTGAGGACAAACTATCATCTATTTCGTCCGGCATCTCCTTCTCTGAGATCCTGCCAGTCTGGGAGAGGGAGCAGATGGACGGAAGGTCAGAAGAAGGAGATAGGGAAGCTAAACACGTGGCTCAAGGGCTGGTGCCAGGAAAAAGGACACAGATTTGTAGGAACTGGCAACACTTCTGGGAGGCGAGTTCTTTAAATTTGATGGACTGCATCTGACTAAGGAGGAGTCAGTGCATTGGGGCAGAAGTTTGACATCTTTGCAGAATATTTAAACTAGCAAATGGGAGAGGGTGCAGCACCCACGTCGAATGGGAAGAACACCCCTCCCCTCAGCTAGTGGTCAAACAGGGATTCAGCATGTTTGCAGTTCATTTGCATCACCAGGTAAGAAAAAGGTTTGTCTCCCCATACGGCACAGGGTAATGCCAAACCTCACCCAACAACTAACACACGAAATCTGGCCCAATGGAAAATCATGTACACAATGCTCACAGCCTGGGAAATAAGATCCCAGACCTGCAGGCAATAATGTCAGAGGCTAAACTGGACATAGTAGCAATTAGTGAGATGTGGTTTACCAGTAACCACACTTGGAGACTTCAGTATCTGGCTATGTATTGTTCAGAAGAGACTGAGGTGCAAAAGAGGGGAGGAGTGGCCTGTATGTCAATGAAAATAGCAAAGCTACAGAAATTCAGAATACACATAAGGGCCAGAAGAACTGTGGGTCACCCTGGAAACAGGAAATGGGACATCCATAAGAACTGGGGTTGTCTACAGGCTCCCAGACCAGGGGGAGGACATAGACACATTACTGTTAGAAGATATACAAAACATGACAGCTAAAGGGGAGGTTCTGATAATGGGAGACTTCAACATGCCGGATACAGATTGGTCAATACCAGCAGGAACATCTGCCAGAACTAGACACATAATGGATTCCCTGCAAGGGGAGGGATCAAACAACTGGTACAGCAACCCATGAGAGACAGGGCTATCCTAGATCTAGTACTGACTAACAAGGAAGGGATCACAGATCTCCAGGTAGAAGGTCACCTGGGGCCAGTGACCATCACATGGTATGGTTCAATTTGGCTACTACATCTAAATCATCCCATTCCAAGGCAAAATATGGGACTTCAGAGGAGCTGACTTTGATAAGATGGACAACAGAGTTAAGCTAGCCTTGGCAAAAGAAATACAGGTAAGGGTACAGGCAAAGTGGGCAAGCATTAGGATGCAATACTTGAAGCAACATCCCATTGTGTTAGACAGAAAAGGAAGTGCAAAGAAGAAAGAAACCACTTTGGTTCTCAAATACAGTAGCAGAAAGGTCAGAGCCAAAGGCTGGCCTTCAGGAAATATAAGGAACACTGCGGGATGAAGATAGGAGGCATACCAAACTGCCGTAAGGGAAGCAGGGAAGGCAGTAGGCAGGCAAAATCCCAAACTGAGGAAAAACTAGCACGAACAGTAAAGAAGGTGACCAGACTTTCTATAGATACATTAGTGAAAGGAGAAAGTCCAGAGGGGTATTGCTAAGCTTAATGGAGAAAAGGAGCATGTGAGGAGGAGGACCCTGTAAAGGCATCTATCCTAAATAGATACTTTGCTCAGTATTTACGAAGAAGGTAGGGCAGGGCCCACTGCTCAACATCATGGACACAGGGGAGGGAGGTGAGCACTACTCCTTCACAAAAGAAAGGGTCCTACAAGAGCTTACTAAGCTCAGGGTGGATAAGGCAATGGGACCTGATGGCATACATCCCAGAGTACTTAAGGAGCTAAAGGTGGAACTAGCAGAGCCATTAGCAGAACTGTTTAGTGAGTCTCTGAGCACAGGAGAGGCCCCAGAAGACTGGAGAAGGGCTCATGTGATCCTGCTCCACAAGAGTGGTAGCAGGGAGGAGGCGAGGAACTACAGACCAGTCAGTCTTACCTCAGTAGTGGGCAAGATTATGGAGGCACTCCTTAAGGAAAGGACTGCAACACCTGGAATCCATAGGGGCTGGGATCCAAGACAGCATGGGTTTACAAAGGAAGGTCTGTCAAACTAATCTCATAGATTTCTTTGACTGGGTAACCAGAGTGGTGGACCAAGGAGGAGCAGTTGATGTCGCCTACCTTGACTTCAGCAAAGCTTTTGACACTGTTCCACATAGAAGATTGATAAATAAGCTGGGTAGGCTCAGGGTGGGTCAGAAGTTGGTCAACTGGGTGGCAAACTGGTTGACGGGTAGAAAACAGAGAGTGGTGGCAAAATGGTATACAGTCAGAAGAGATGCAAGTCACAAGTGGGGTACCTCAGGGATCAGTCCTGGGGCCAGTCCTCTTCAACATCTTCGTTAGTGACCTTGCAGATGGACTAGAGGGTAAGGCTTGTCTGTTTTCAGATGACACCAAGATCTGCAACAGAGTAGACGATCAAGATGGGGTGGGCAGAATGAGAAGAGATTTGGATAAACTAGCAAAATGATCAGAAGAGTGGCAACTGGGATTTAATGCAAAGAAGTGCAAAATCATGCACATAGGGAAGGGAAACCCTGAAGCCACCTATAGGCTGGGAAGGGAGTTGCTAGAAGTCACAAAGGAAGAAAGAGACTTGGGCATCATCATCACTGATGACCTGAAATCATCCAAGCAGACCTCTAAAGCAGTAGGTAAGGCTAGGGGGGTGTTAAGGTGTATTAGTAGGGGTATCACAAGTCGTAGAGGAGGTAATAATCCTCTTTACAAGACACTAGTTAGGCCCCATCTGGTACTACGTGCAGTATTGGAGGCCACACCTTCACAAGGACATTAACCAAATTGAGGCAGTCCAGAGAAGGGCAACCAAAATGGTGCAGGGACTGCATCAGAAGACATATGAGGACAGATTAACTGAGCTCAATATGTATACCCTTGAGCAAGGAGAGAGAGGTGATATGATCGAGGCATTCAAACACCTCAAGGGCATTAACAAGGTGAAAAGTCTAACATGTTTAAATATAAGAAAAATAGCAGGACGAGAGGACACAGCATGAGATTAGGGGGGCCGATTAAGGGGAATGTGAAATTCTTTTCACAGAAAGGGTGGTGGATGCATGGAATGGCTTACCACAAGAAGTGGTGGCTATGAATACAGTGCAGGGCTTCAAACAGGCATGGGATAGGCAGAAGGAGCAATACAAATGACTATGAATAGATAGGCCACTGACAGAGCAAAGGCAGATGGCACATTTATAAGGTAGAAAAGAAATGGGCAGACTGGATGGGCCTTGCGGTCCTTATCTGCCGTCAACTTCTATGTTTCTATGTTTTGCTTGGGATAGCTTCAAAAAGTTGATTTTTAAATGAAAAATGCAGATACCTGGTTGTGATGTTTTGCAGAAATTCAGTTCAGGAGACTTTCACGGATGTAGTGAGCAAGAATGGTGTAGTTACTCCAAGCAGAAAACCATGTAAATCCACAAAAACTAAGCTACAAACACAGACAAGCAGCCACTGTATCCTTGTCTTCCTTGTTATATTGTGATAAGAGTTGGTTGTAGATTAATTGTTACGTCTATTTATTGATATTTTTTATTGAGGGCTGGTCTTTATAATTGATACCCTATAAAAGGAGGTTACCTGCATTCGGCACTTGTGCATTGATAAAGCGTCTGCTGACATGAAATGTACGTTTGCAAATGTGAGAGGGGGTGCTGCTATTTGGCTTGCTGACCTGCATGGAGCTGTTTTATGTTTAATAAAAGCTTTTTATCATAACCTAACTTAGAGTTTTTTGTTCCGCTTGGTGGGGTGGCCTGACTTAACAGTTTGTACTTGGTGTATTTGTTGTGGCACCCACGTTGCAGCAGAGTGGCCGACCACCTGTTTTGAATTTTTATCTGAAGAACTCACTTCATCTGTCCGTGGAGTTCCATCATGCGGTCTGTCACAGGCTGTGAGTAGAGATGGACTGATAAGGCAGTGAGGTGATAGTAGTTCAAAACAAAATCAATGCCTATTCTTCACAGCAGATCAATAATAGGTAAAGAAGAGAACTTAGGCGACAAAATAAAAGACAAATCAAAAATCAGACTATACACATACATCAACTAGATTAGGCTTGTTGTACTAAGTGTTTACCCTTCAACACCCTGCTGCTATCTACATCTTTAGCTGAGCTCTAAATATATAGGGCTTTGCACCCATGTGATGGGCTAGCTCCACCCATCAGTACATCTTTTTCTTTAAATTCTTTATTTACAACGTATTTTCTATCACATAACACAATATATACATTCTTTCATCATAATAAGGGTTCTAGGGCATTCAAACCATAATAACAATTTTCAGCACCAACCAATACCTTTATAGTGTATGGTGGAATGCTGTTCTCACTCGAAATTCTACCATACCAAAATGCTGTTCATCCACACACATACAAGAATGAATGGAATGCTGTTCTGACAGTACGTGCAGAACAGCATTCCATTCATTAAATTAGCTCGAGCCAAGGTTTAAGCATACAGAAAACGCAAGTGCGTCAACATCACTTATGGTTACATGTTCATTGCAGCAGTGGTTTTCTGAAAGGGGAACAGATCATTTGCCATTATGCAGACTGGAGGATCAACCAGATATGAAACGTTAACTTAGTTTTCGCCATCATGTCTGTTTTTGCTCTCGCTTAGCGAGAGGTTCTGCCGCCATGTTTTTTTGTCTGTAAATCCTGCCTACAGCAGAGCGCCAACCAATGGCCATATCCGCTGCAACGTTAGGGAAGCCCAGTCCCTAGCAACCACCCAACTCTGTCTCCTAGCGAGGGGAGACAATTTCTTTAGCCATAATTTACATTAACTTTGGAAGCCTAAAAATGTTTTAAAAATAATTTGTGGGGAACCATACACTATAAAAAATACAGGATAGGTAATCCTATGCAGAACCAATGTGTTCTGCCTCCTCGGGGTCTGATTCCCAAGGACCTCTTGAGCTTCAATCTCGAGGTCACAGGGAATCAGACCCCTCTGTGGCAGAACACACTGGTTCTGCATGGTTACCCATCCAGTAGTCTCTATGTTCTGTGACCCTAAGCACCTCTTCAAGCCATTCCCTGCATAAATCTAGCAAGGGGGAGGCTGGCCTGCTCTATGGGGGCTGGCCTGCTCTATAGAGACATAGAGCTGAGGAGGGGCTGCATCTACAGGCCGGGCTACACTCTGAGAAACAGCATTTTACAGGTAAACCTTTGCTTTTAATTCTGTTTTAACATAATAGCTCAGAACATGTGCCCAAATGCTTTGGTAGGCTGTTTCCTGCCTATTTTGTTACTTTAGGAGATGTGCTCCAAACACTGTTTAAAGAGTGGTGCTTCAAACTGCCACTTTTACGCAAAAGGGAAAGAGCTTGAGAAGTCAGACCACTAAGGAAAGGTTAGAAACAAACCTCAAGCTCCAGGCAGTTGCTGCTCTTTAGTTTAGAGCCCAGACTGCTTGTTTGTGCAGAAAAAAAGGGCTTTGTTTGGATGTTGCTTTACATTTCAGAGGTACCTAAAGCCATTGTTTTACTACTTACAGGCTTTAGGGTACCTGAGGGAACAAAAGCAGCATTTCGGCATAACAGCCGAAACAAACAGCGGAAAAGGAGCTCTGCCAACATGCGCACAGTCGTTGTTCTGCAGGGCACAGACTGGGGAATTTTACAGTCTGCAAACAGCAGTACAGCTGAGGAGAAAAGTTAGAAAACAGCTTGTAGCTTTCTCTAGGTGGCAGTACCTTGCTTTTCCTGGACCAGACTTCTTTTTAAACAGCAACTACATTAACAATATGGATAATATGGATACCAGTATTTCTTGTATTTACAAGTTTAAAGCTACAGCTTATAACAATGGGGCAAACCTTTCAAGGGCATTTTAAAATGGGAGTTGGGACAGTAACTCCACGCTATGCTGCTTACACTTAAAGCTGGCTAACTAACAGTGGCAAAACCCAGGGCTGTAAACATAAAACATATAGGGACAAATGGACAAACAACAAAGTGAGAGGCCAACAAACAAAACATATAACGCAGTACAACATATAACACAGGATGCTCAGTCACAACCCAGGTATGCTAGCATTACCTTCTTTAGCAGACTGCATTCAAAAAATGAGGGGCATCCTTTCACATAGTCCATCGAAACTGCATCACAGCTATTTCAAATAATTGATTTAGAATGTATTGATGATATTATCTATAAATTAGCACAATATTTCCATTCAACTCATGAACAATACATTTACTGTTTGTAATATTTATGTCTTTATTGTAAAATTTTTGTTTGGGTTGTACTGTCGCTTTAATTCACTGTGGGGTATATAAAAGCCATTGTTCATTGTAAAACCTACCCTTGATAAAACAACTCAGCACGAACGTCTGGTACTCACTACCAAAATAGATAAGCCTACTACCAAAAGCCCAAGTGCCAATAACATTTAAATTGTATAAAGCAACACAGTTCAGTGTGTCCCAGTCTGTTATTTGTGGACTGATGCACTTGACTGTCTCTTGGGATACAATTTTGTACGTATGTGAGTAAAAAGAAACTTTATTTACTCTTGATCTTTTGGTAGTAAGCTTATCTAATTTGGTAGTGTGAATGCAAAGTTTTCTTGTTGAATTGCCTTTACCAGTATTACTTCATGCACCCCCATGGTGGGGCAAACCCTATTCTTGTATTTTTGTCCTCGATAAAGCACCAGTCCAGTGTGAATTGGCATCAGCCATTCTATTTTTTTCCCCATTAAAAACTTTATTTCATCAAAAAAATATAATAACAGGGTTGTAGACAACGCTAATGCAGGGAAGAAAGGAAAAGTGATTGGCTGATTTAATTTATGCATTCTGCTTCACTTAGAGATACTGGCCCAGATATTCAGACTGCGCCAGACTGTGGTGCAAGCCTGGGTGTGGCGCAACTTGGCTGTGCAGGGGCGTTGACAGGGTGATATTCAACAGAGCTGCGCCATGGCACAGCATCGCTGAATATTGCACCTGGCCACCATGCGCGTGACGCGCAGTGGCACTGTGCCAGTGCAAGTGGCCAAAGTGAAGCAGGGGATGCCTAGCACAAGTTCTGTTGCGCAAGGCGCGCAACAATCGCGATATTCAAAGTGCACATGCAAATGGGGCCATACATAGGGCTGTTTGCATGTCATTATGGCCCCATTTGCATGCAGGTGTGCTGATTCCCTGCCAGGCTGCAATCGCCGGGACTGACGCCCCTGCACATCGCAGAAAAGTGCCCCACTGTCCGATCGCGGGCATATGTGAAAAAATAAATGTCAAATATCCCTGGTGGTCAAGTGGACCACTTGCAGCCTGATCACGGGCATATGGTAGAAATTAAACATCAGTATCCTTGGTGGTCAGTGGACGCTCACAGCCGATCGGCGGAACTTGGTCACTAGCCTGACTTGCCCCAGGGTGGAACCACGGGAGCAGAACCACCCCTTAGTGCAAAGAGATCCCCATTTGGTCATGGAACCAAGGCCATAATGGACTTTCTGCTTCTATTGGACTTAATGTGACCTCCATGGTCTCTGGACCATGGAGGTCACATTAAGTCCAATAGCAGAGAGTCCATTATGGGCCATTAAACAGACAACCCCAACACATTACAGGCAGCTTAGTTAAATCCTGAAAGAAAGAAATATCACCACATTCTTTTCAGTCCCCAAAACAGTTCTGCCCCCTTAATGTCTCTTACAGCTACAACTCAACTTCAGGGCCTTTGGTTCCATGACCAAATGGGGATCTCTTTGCACTAAGGGATGGTTCAGTTTGCCTCACACTTTGGGGCTGACTGCTGCTCTCTCCCAACTGGTACACTCTCAGCCTCTCCAAGGGCTGCATCCCCCCCCCCCACAGGCCCCAGCTCTGCTGCATGACTGTCCCTTTTTCCCTCTACGGTGCTGACTAGACATCAGACAGGCAGCCACTGCTCCCCTCATCCACTGACTTGCACATCTTCCTGGAGGCCAGCTCACAACACACACAGCAGGACACATCTTCTTCCCCACTGACCCTCCAATCTCTCTCTGGCATAGCAGCATGGCTGGCCGCCTCTGCCCACAAGAGCAGGATCGAGGTTCCATTTCTGAATCTCCTAAAAAGGGGGCTGCTTATAGAACAGCCACTGCCACATTAATCCCAGCCTCTATGAACACCACTACCCGAGGGAAACTATACCAGTGCTCGGGCGGGCAATCGGCCCCACTTGAAAACCTGTCACACTGTTTTGGCCCCTTCGAACTCAGACCTCAGACCCTGGAATCCTGGCCCCCTTCCCCCATTCCTGCCAGCTCCTTAAATTTCTTTCAGTACTCCTCCCAGGGACCAGTGACTGGCAGTCATTTGAGCGACAGGGGTGAAAGGTTCCAGACAATTAATGCACATGTGCACGTCTAGTGCATTGAAATGGCTGCCTCTAAACCCACAGGGGTGTTACATTTATTTTTTGAGCATTATTTCTACCCTCAGGGATCTCTCACATCAGGTCCACTGATCTGAGTGCCATGAAGATTTAGAATTGTATATAAATGATGGAATGTTTACATAGAACTGGAATACAATTCAAACTCTGCTGTGTAGTCACAGCTCCCCTAGCAACCAACATCAGATTTGCTACTCCACTTGAAAAAGTAGTTGCCCGAAGACAGCTCCACTCTTCTGGTCTTCCAGAACAAGCTTTTTTTCCATCCATTGTTATCCTTCGGGTGGGTGGCTGCTTGTGTAGGCCGTCCGACACTGAGTATCCACGGTTGTTCAGGTACCTCCCACTTACACAGCAGAACCACCAGAGTCGGTACATGGGGCTTCATCTAGCCGCAGCCCCCTGTTTTTCCATTTTCTCCCCTTATTACCTGGAGTTGTCAAACAAGGATGTTGCATGTGCGTGGAGGCACGCACGTACGCCTTGGCCCGAGCAGACTCCACTCCACCCACCCCTGGCCTTGTGCCCATCTCTGCCCCTGCCTGCACTACCATCACACCTCCATGTGGTGGCCATCAAGGGCCGGAAAAGACAACCTCCCCTATCCGGGTGAGGAGAGCTGCCTAGCAGCTGTTCAACCCTCATCCATCTTCCCCTCCAGCCGATCCCCGACAGACCATGCTCATTCCTGAACACAGGTCACCGGCGTGGTAAGAGGTAAGGTGGCCAACACCTCAGCCCATTACATCACCAGGCTGGCAGTTTTATTGTTTTAATAGTATAAGTTTTCTGGTTTAAGGTTTTTTCCCCGGCACCTTCCTCCAAGGACGGAGGATCTGGACTCCCGCTCACCATCCTCTAACCCCAGGCTTACCCACCTGGGCAGGGCCATTGGATGGGCGACCACTCCCCAAGGAACTTGGTCACTAGCCCTTGCTTGCCCCCCCAGGGTGGGACCACGGGAGCAGGACTCCCCCAGCAGACCTTGGTTTACAGCGGGAGCGGCGGTGGAGATGGGGATGAGCCACTAGTGGGCCGGCATTTTTTGTGGAGTTCCCCCCCGGGGGTGGGGACATGCAGTGATGCCAGTGTCTGCCCCACCCTCCAGAGGTGTGGTGCCAGCCACAATGATACCCCAGCCTCCAGCAGAGGTCTGCACTGCACCAGACACTCTTCTCCTTCCCCGGAGAAGGAGAGCAGTCTCTAGGATGCTCAATCCTTCTTTCCCTGGCGGTTCTTTGACTCTTGAGTCCATCACTGAACCCAGGATGTCGCTGCTACAAGCAGGCGCCTTGCTGCTGTGCCGGTGGGCTGGCATTTTCTGGTTTAAGGTTAATTTAGTTTAATTACAATATCCCTGCATTAGGTTGTTTTTAACTATTTGCGGTATTTTAGCAGTTCTTGCTTCAGTTCCAGGAACCAAGGAAAACACTTGACAATGCCTGCCTTCAGGGAACTGCATTTTAAAACATAACTTGTAAAAATGTTGCTAAATTGTTCTTTTAATAACCTCTATTTAAGCGGTTTTACATTTTACCACTTAGGTTCTCTTTTAACCCTTTGACTTCTGACAGAATTATCAATCAATCAACCAATCAATCAAAATCTTTATTTATCCAGGCGGGCACCATTGAGCAAGGCTTATTTGCAAGGTGGACCTGGTCATGAATACATCAAAGTACAGTACAGAAGCAGGTATACAAAAAGCAATAATATACAAGGAAGAAAAAGTATATACAGTGTATACAGTACAGTACAAGGTTGAAATAAAAAAAAAAACAGCATTATTTTACAATTGAAGAAGTCAGCAGATGTACAATCAACCATAGGCATACAGGGGTTATAAGCAGGGATCTTTTGAGTGAGGCAGCCAGCAACTACACATATTGGGGAAAGAGGCCGTGTATGGGGTGGCAGGTTAGAGAGGTAAAAAAGAGGAGGGATATATTACTGCGACTGGGGAAGAATTTAGCTAAAACCACAGAAAGTGGCGATGGCTGTCATGTACTTGTTTATTTTGATAATGACGAGGAGGGGTAGATAATTGGGACACTACTATGGATTGGGTGGGACTTTAGCCAGGCTGGAGTGGACAGGGAAGGGTGGGTGCAGCAGGAAGAGGTAATAGGGAAAGAGTGAGAGCCAAGGGTAGAAACATGGCGAGCGACAGGATGGCAAGGGGGACTTGCAGAATTAGTGGGCTAGCGGTGAGGAAAACATTTGCAAGGTACTTTCATGTAGCGATTGTAAAGCGCCTTGAAGATATTCAGGCCAACAGGGCAGCTCAGCTTTAAGTTCCTTTGTAAACCATTCCACTATGTGGGTAAAGAGAAGCTTAGAACAGCTTTGCCAAAACGAGTGTATACCCTTGGAACTTGGAGGGCAATTGGGAATAGCTCCTTAGGCGTGGGTGCCTAACACACTCCAGGAATACAATCTGAGACATATGAGGGAGCTTGTTGGTCACCGCTCTGAAAGCCCATAAGGTGGCTTTCTATTCCTTCTATAGTGAAGGGAAGTCCAGCCTAATGATGAGTACAGGGAGCAGTGGTGTGTGGAAAGTGGAAGGCCAGTAATGAACCTGATAGCTCTGTGGTAGAGGGTGTCCAAATTAGCCAGTGCAGAGGCAGTGCAGTGGCTGTAGAGCAGGTCTGCATAATCTATTAAAGGTAGGAAGGTAGCTTGAACCAGTTGAATCTTGGCCTCCTTTGTGAGCATGTGGTTAATTCTGTAGAATAGTCCTAATCTTTGCCTTAGTTTCTTCTGTAGTTCTTGAGATGGCGGGTGAAGGAAAGTTTATGACCGGCGAAACTCCTAGATATTTGAATTTAGTTACTCTAGTGTTTCTCCAAGAACAGTGGTAATTTTAGGATAGCCCCCACTCCAGCAGGAGTTGCCACATGCAAGGAGTGGGAGAAGAGCATGGCTTTTGTCCTTTTCGCATTGAGCAAAAGCTTTTTGTTTATGAGCTGGTATTGTAGAAGGTTAAATTCAGCTTGGAGGTCTTCACAGGCTGCTTCCGGCGTGGGACAACTCAAGTACAGTACAGTGTCATCTGCGAATACGTGGCTGTTGGCTTTTTTTTTTTAATATTCTATTTATTAAGCATTTTCTTTTACAAACAGTACATGTATGACATACAGCAACAGGCAACTACAAAATCAAACAGACTAACATCTCAAGTAGACTAATAATACATAACACATAACAACAGATAGATGCAATCGAGTGTGCATTTTAATCCATACCATTAGACATATTCAAGTATTCACAATTAAACACATAATACCCAAGGAATCCATTTCATTCTGTGCAAGATAATAGTATCATGAACACCTAATAAGCAGTTAGTAGTCAGCTAACGAGAGGAGCCCTTCCCCCTGGGCTGGCATTTATTCTGGTGTTTATATATTCAGTCCTGTGCGAAGCATCAGATTTTCAGATATGCTCAAGGACGCCAGAAAGGGAGCCCATCCCTCAAGAACACCTCCTCACTATCCCTTACCAGCAATGTAAGTCTTTCCAATGCTAAAGAGCAGATGGCCATTCTCTGCCACTCAGTCACCATAGGCCCATTCCCAGTGACCCAAGTATTCTGAATACAGTGCCTGGCCAATATTAACAAAACTCTTGTCCATCTAGACAGTGGCAGCCACTCCTCCTCCCCTTCCACTACCTCCACCTGAATAAACAAACCAGGGGGTCCCGAGACAGCTGCCCTCCTAACACCTTATTCACCTCTTGTACTACCTCCCCCCAAAACTTAACCAAGACCGGGCATGACCAAAAACAATGAAAGAAGGTATCCAACCCCCTGTTACATCCCCGTCAGAGCGGGGATACTGCAGGATGTGCCCTATGAACCGCCACTGGGGGCCAGTATATTCTATGCAGAAATTTATAGAAGGCCTCCTTAAACTTATTACACACCATGATCCCCTCTGGCATCCACAGGACTAACTTCCAATTCTTTTCCTATATTTGTTGTCCTAAATCCCTCTCCCAGAGAGCCTTTGTGGCACCCATTAGATCCGGCAAATTTTGATTATCCTGTTTAGCCACTTTCCCTATAAATCCTTTCGGATCTTTCTTAGCCTGGTATACCATCTGCTCTACCCTGTTTGGGTGCAGCCCTCCCCTATCTCCCATTCCCATCTTCCCCTCAAATGCTTTCGCTTGCAGGTATCAGAATAATTGGGATGTCCCCAGCCTCATGTCTCGCCTAATCCTGTCAAACTCACTTAGCTCCCCTCTCTCCAACAAAACTCCCACATAGGCTACTCCTCCCCTTTCCCATTCTAGGAACCCCCTATCCTCCATCCCAGGCACAAAGAAAGGATTCTTCACTATTGGCAGTAGCACAGTCTCCCCCTGAGCCAAGCCTTTCCGCCGCCACAGGTGGTCCCAAGCCTCCAATGTTTCCCCTAACTAATGGGTTACCACTCCCCAGATCTCTATATACTCAAAGTCCCTTACTATGAAGGTAGGCTGTAAGTCTTCCTGGGGTCCCACCTTGTTCCAGCTCTACCCAGCTGGCCACCACCGGCCTATGAACCCAGTCAGCTATCCCCCTGAGCTGCACTGCCCTGTAGTAAGTGCCCAAATCTGGGAAATTAAGCCCTCCCTTAGTCCTATCCGCCTTGAGCCTTTTCAGGCTAATTCTGGACTTCTTGCCCTGCGAGATAAAATCCGAAAACCCCCTCTCTAACCTTTCCACATCCCCTATTGTTAGCCTCACCTGCGACATTTGCAGGGGATATAGGATACGGGGAATAATATTCATTTTTATTAGATTGATCCTCCCAATCCAAGACACAGGGAGCTGCATCCATCGCTTAAAATCTACCAGGACCGATTTAATCAGAGGTTGATAATTTAACATACAACTCTTCCCATCTCCAGCCCTATCCGGACCCTAAATATTTAAAATCTGTCTGGACCACCTTAAATCCCATTAGCTGCACCTCTTGGCCAGCATCCGGAATCCATGACTTCAGATTTCCTGACATTAATCTTATAACGGAGAAACCTGCAAACTTCTCGATAATATTCATCAAATGCCCCATGGAACTATGCAGGTCTCCCAGGAACAGCAGCATGTCATCTGCATATAGTGCCCTTATGCTCTCTCCCTCCATCCTCTCGCCCACCACACCCTTATGCTGGCGTGTGCCCGGCGCCAAAGGTTCGATCACCAAGGCGAAACAGGGGGATAACGGCACCCTGTCGTGCCCTTCCCAGCCTGAATTTTCCGGAGAGGCAACCATTTACCATGACACGCTACTCGGCCTAAGATACATGGCCCTGACCCAACCTATGAACGAATCCCCAGACCAAACCAGGTCATTACTTCAAAAGGTAATCCCATTCCACCCTATCAAACGCTTTTCAAGCGTCCAGGAATCACCCCATTTTCCCTCGGGTCTGGCCTGCCTGCCATATGATGTTTAGCAGTCTTACGCACATTATGATAGGACTGGCGTCCCTTAATGAACCGGTCTGGTCTGGGTGAATCACCTCGATAGTACATTCTCCAATCTGGTAGTCAGGACCTTGTCCAAAATTTTTATATCTATATTGAGCTGAGAAATAGGTCAGTAAGCTGTGCAATCTAGCTCATCCTGCCTCCCCTTGTGCATTAAGCAGATATTCACCTCATAACATGAGTCAGGTAGCACTGGGACCTCTCCCTCCCCTCCCTTCTCAAATACCCTACTCAGTGTATTGGCCAGCTGCCCCCCCAGGATTCTATCATACTCAACAGGAAAACCATCTGGCCCACTGGCCTTACCCAGCTGCAACTTCTGTATAGCCCTTAGGATTTCCACTCTAGAGACGGGTTGACCCAGCAACTCCCTCTGCTCGTCTGTAATCCTCTGCAGAGGCACTCCATCCAAGAACTCCCATATACACTCTTCCTTCCCAGTATGTTCTGCTCTATATAACCTCTCATAAAAGCTCCTGAAACAGTCTGCTATTTCCTTTGAGTTAGTAAGGACCTCCCCTCCCACCTTTAACCCTCAATATTCGTGTTGGGCACCTACCCCTTTCATCAACCTCACCAGCATGGGCCTAGCTTATTTCCCCACTTGAACACCTTCTTTGACAATAGAACCACGCTTTCCCAGCCTCATCCCTTAGTAAAGTGTTGAGGCTTCCCTCACGTTATTAACAATCTGGTAGCATCCCCCCTTCTCCTCCCCCTACCCACTTCTCCAGCTCCTTCACTTGCCTGTCTAGCTCCTCCCTCTTACACCTACTCTGTTTCTTAATTTTGGCTACATAGACTATTATAGCCCCCTTCATGAAGGCTTTTCCTGCCTCCCAGAAAATGGCATTAGAGATCTCACTCGTGGAGTTCGTCTCCTTGTATAGCTTCCACTGTTCTGCTAAATACTCCCTGAATGCCCGGTCTTTGGCTAGATACGTAGGGAATTTCCAAGTGGCAGGTCTGCCCACAGACCCCCCCCCGACAACTTTAGCATAACCACAGCATGGTCTGAGATAGAAATGGGGCTGTGAACTATGTCCCTTATCCTACCCACCCAGCCTCTGAGTAGATAGATATAATCCAGGCGGGACCAGGTCTTGTGAGGGTTGGAATAAAAGGTATATTCCCTCACACTGGGGTTAACCACTCTCCAGCCATCCACCATATCCAGATTCGCCTTCCCAATTCGCCACTGGTTCATAGCCTCTGTCACTCGTCCCTTTCCTGCAGAATGATCCATGCATGCGTCCATGGTCCAGTTGAAATACCCTCCCATAATAAACCCAGGGAATTGCTCCCTGACCAGCAGGCCCAGCAAAGAGGTATAGAACTGCAGCTCATACACCACTGGTGCATATACACAGCCAAACATAAGTGTCTCACCCCGCCACGTTTCAGTGACAAAAATATACCTGCCCTCTTTCGGATCTCTCACAACTCTTTTCACCTCGAAAAGCAGGCTCTTATGCTGGAGTATTGCTACCCCCCTTTTATGAGAGGAGTAAGAGGCAGCCAAGCACTTCCCCACCCAGTTCCGTGCCAACTTGGCATGCTCCAATTCTGTCAGGTGGGTCTCTTGCAACAATGCCACCTACGCCCCCCCCTCCTTCTCAATGCAGTCAAAAGTGCTGTCCTCTTTACTGGGCTCGCTATGCCTTTTACATTCCAAGAGATAACATTGAGGTTCACTGCATCACCCATCCCACCCTAAGCATCTTTTCACATTCCAAACCGTTTCCACCCGGCCTTCCCCTGCACACTTCCATTTTGTCGGTACACTTTGAAATAAGCTTGCACATTGTCTTTCATTTTCTACATAGTCGATTGCATCTAAAGAGAAATAACAATATAACTGCAGTAACAATAATAACAGTAGTAACCCTATTTATGATAATATTTTTCTGTTGGCTTTTTTGATGGGGTCATTGATGTTGTTAATGTAGACTGCAAAGAGGAGGGGACCAAGGATAGAGCCCTGGGGCACACCCCTCAGCATAGGTTTTAATGGAGAAAGATCACCTTCAGCTTTAACCTGCTGTTTCCGTTCTCTGAGGTAGTCTGCAAACCAGCAAAGAGATTTATGGTCCAGGCCTAAGGTGCTGAGGGAGGAAAGAAGCAGGCTGTGATCGACTGTGTCTAATGCCTTACTAAGACCCAAGAAAATGGCACAGACATGCTTCTTGTTGTCAAGGTCTAGGAGCCAGTCATTGGTCACCTTAGCTAGGGCTGTTATGGTGCTGTGCTTTGCTCTGAATCCAGGCTGAACCAGGTTTAATAGGCTTCTGGATTCTAACCATAGCCCTAGCTGGCCACACACTATTTTTTCTAGTAATTTAGACAGGATGGGGAGGAGGGAGACTGGTCTGTAATTATTTGGATCGCAAGGGTCACCTGCTTTTAATAGAGGGATAACATGGGCTATTTTCCATTGAAGGAGGAGGCTATCCTGGGAGAGTGACATATTGAATAGGTGGGTGATTGGCACCGCAAGCACATGGTAGGCACATTTCAGATAGTATGGCTCTATGAAGTCAGAGCCTGCTCCCTTCCTGGTGTCCAGTTGCAGCAGTAGGTCTTCAACCTCTTTTAGAGAGACAGGCAGGAGGGAGAAGGCCTCCTCGGTAGAGGGTGACTCGTGGGTTGGTGGGCCCTGAGCTGTGTGGAGATCATTGGCAGGGGAAGTATCAAATGCTAGCCCTGCCGTTGCAAAATGGTTATTGAGGGCTTCCAATATCTCCAATCGGTTAGAGATAACGCTGCCACCGGACTTAATTTTTGCTGGAATGGAATTACCAGGTCTGTGTCCAAACATGTCTTTTAATGTTTTCCAGAGCTTTGAAAGGATTTCTTGAGGCAGAGGCTAACTCCAAGCGATAGTAGGTGGCCTTGGCTGCTCTGACCAACTTGGTGCACTTGATACGTGCTCTCTTAAAGAACACCAATCGAGTAACTCTTGCTTCTTGGACTTTTCCATAAAGTATAGTATCCCTTTCTAACAGGAAAGCTTTGAGCTCAGGTGAGAACCAATGGCAGGAGCAGCTCCTGACCCGCACTTGAACCAAGGGTGCATGCTTATTTAAAGCCTCACTTAAAATATCATAAAAAAATAGTATATGCCCTGTTAACTGTTTTGGTTAGGAAGAATTCCTGCATGATTCAAGTCATGGATGTATGCAAACAAATCAAAGTTGTGTTTGCACTTCTTGATAGAGAACTTTGCCACAAACTGTGGGTTGTGCACGGATCTAATGGTGGTGATTATACAATGATTGCTAATGTCTGAGAAAAATGTTCCGACATGAGAGAACAGATGTGGCTTGCTAACCAAAATTACACCTAAGAGGGAGCTGTTGTTAAGGTTCTTTTTATTTGGGCAAGTAGGCTCGCCAATGAGTTGCACCAGCCCTAGAGTGTCACAAAAGGATATCAAGGGAGCTGATGCACCTGATAGCCAATCGTAGTTCAGGTCGCCAAGAATAATGGTTTCCAAGGAACTGAGCCCCAGTATGGAACTGAGGTGAGACAGGAGAGAAGGCCCGGCAGAAGGGGGCCTGTAGCAGCCTATTACACAGAGTGCACTGGAAGGAGAAAGTTCAATCTTTGGGGGAGGGTGATGCGTCTATGCAAGCGGTTGAGTATTTGTCCCTTACATAAATTGCCACCCCACCTCCTCTTGTTTGCTTATCAACTTGGAAGAGTAAATAATTTGGGATATTGATTTAATTGTCTGGGGTGGCTGGCCTAAGCCAGGTCTCAGTGATCACTAGGATGTCAGGTAGGGCGTGGCTCACCCAAGCCTGGATAAGGATGAACTTTTTCAGCAAACTACAGGCATTAAGATGCATAAAAGACATTCCTTTGATACCTGCCAGGTCTGATGGAGAAACAAGGGTGTCTAATGGTCCTGGGTTGAGTTTGACATTGCCTGAGCACAATAGTAAAAGAAGCAGCGTTCTTTTTAAGGCAGTGAACTGTAATTTGTAAGCACTATTTTTTGGCGATAGGAGAGGTGGTGAATTAGAATGTATCGGAATACTGGAGTGATATATCAGTCCATGGCACAAAGGTTAAAGGAACTGAGCTGCTTTTACTTTAAACTAACATTTTAATCAAAACTGCTCTTCTAAAAAAAATAAACACTACTGTTTTGATTAAAAAATATAGTGGTTCACTGTAAATTTGGGAACCAAACTGATAATTTTCTGTTTTGAAGAACCAATTTCAATTTTGAGAGTTTCAGTAATTTGGCATGACTGATGATCCTCACAATAAAGCATACAGAACCAACAGGCTTTATCAGTTATTCAAATTGTTTTACACTCCTGGGAAAGGCGGACTGCCACAAGCTCTGTTTAAAATTCCTGGGTCCAGACCACAGTTTTAAAAAATGATCTCTGAATCAAGTTTTGCCCTAAAACCTAGAAGAAAAGGACTACAAAATGAGAAGATCCTATGGCCTCTTAGTATGTCTCTATGTAACTCAAGCACAGTAAGGCTCAGAGGGTGTCCCCACCTTTATTTATTTAATTTTTGGTGACCAGGTAAGTGCACTAGGCAAGCAAATACCTATTTTCAGGCACAACCCAGGAGATTACAGTACATACAAAAATATGGAGTATAATAAATACATGTAGCTTAACAAAAATTATTAGAAACTTGACAACACATATTAAAGCTTAAGCGAACTAGTGTAGGACTAACTACATAGTAGACCATGAAAAACTATACAAATCATAGCGAGAAATCCGGGTGTTGCCGGGGTGTGCATGATGAACTATACAATAATTGCAATGACTTGATTCCATAGTACGTTTCAATGCATGAACAGGTAGAACCAACTCATTGATAAGGCCACTTTGCTACCTTGAGTTCATGGAACCTCCTATGGAATGAAGTAACAGTGGGACATTGTCTGATATCAGGCTGGATGGAGTTCTATAACATGGGGGCAGCATATGTAAAGGAGGATTTATAGTCAGTGGGGATGGGGGGTTAGAATCAGATCTTAGAGGGTACACATTGTGCACTGGATTTAAGAGGGAGGTAAGGGATAGTGGCATTCGTTTATGTTGGATACCGTAGATGAAACCCTCAAAGGAGAGTTTGCAAGATTGTGATGGAGAAGCCAGCTGAGCTTGCTGTATCAAGAATATGTGTGTAAGACTAAGTAATGCCAGTACAAAGCAGCATATATTGTTATAAGCCACATCCCATCTAAGGGAGTGATGTTGGAATCCACAGGAAAGACTGGTGTTCCATAAGAAGCCTGGAAGAAGCATTAGCCATATGAGCTTGGGAGTTCAGATTGCAACTGACTTTATAGTAGAACATAGTAAACAGTAAATGTAAACCTTGCTTTGTCCTATATGTTGTAATATGTAGACATGCTGAATCGTGTATGTAAACCTTGCTTTGATGTATACATTGTACTGTATGGGCATGCTGACCCATGTATATGATAGCACTTGCTCTGATGTATATATTGTACTATGTGTTGTACTATATGGGTATGCTTACCATCTATATACAAACCTTGCGTTGATGTATATGTTGTACTATATGGGCATGCTGACCCATGTATATGTAACACTTGCTCTGATGTATATATTTGTACTATGTGTTTGTACTATATGGGTATGCTTACCCATCTATATACAAACCTTGCTTTGATGTATATATTTGCACTGTATGGGCATGCTGACCATGTACATACAAACCTTGCTTTGATGTACGTTGTACTATACTTGTACTATTTAACATCTTTCACAGCCTCTTACTGGAGCTAATAGACAAACCGCCCCACTAAGACTGATCAAATCAAAAAATAAAACTCCTGGCTGGTTCTCTCCCATCCTGAAGAAAGCACTTAGGGATAGGGACTACTGGTGGAAAAAAGAGAGGAAATCCTACCTGGAGGCTGATTGGTTAGCATTCCGTACTACTAGGAATGCTTGTACCAAGCTAATTAGGTCAGGAAAAAGCTAGGTACTTCCAAAAAGAACTAGAAGACAATAAAAACAACTCTGCCAAATTTTGGAACATCCTCAAAGAAGTCGAAGGTCAGTCCACTGCAACACCCCTTCCAAACAAAATTGTGTCTGATGGTACCACCTATACGGACAAAGCTGATATACTAGAAAAAATTAATGATCACTTTGTCACTGCAGGGCTTGCCTTTGACACCTCACCTATCAGCAAACTTAGCCCGGCAAGAGACTACACTGTTGGCTTCACTGATAATCACAACCATAACCAACCGCATCCCAACCCATTCAGCTTCCTCACAATTATGTTCAAGCAAGTGGAAGACCTCCTCCTTTCTCTGGATACAAAAAAGAGTGCGGGTGCAGATAATATTGAACCTTACTTCCTAAAACCTGGCCATACCTATCTGACCGCCCCCATTACACACTTATTCAACACCTCTCTGATTCAAGGTGAGCTACCTGTGTTGTGGAAAACTGCTCACATCCTACCATTATTCAAGACTGGGGATCCGAGTGATCGGAACAATTACCGGCCTATTTCTATACTATCCGTCCTCTCTAAATTACTTGAAAAAATTGTCAACATCCAATTTAGAGAACATTTGGATTCACAAAAGTTGCTAAATCTGGCTCAGTCTGGCTTCAGAGCCAAACACAGTACAATATCGGCTCTTGCCAAAGTAACTACAGACTGGCAAATGGCCTTGGACTCTAAGAAGCATGTATTTGCCCTCTTCCTTGATCTAAGTAAGGCCTTCAATACTATGGATCATACCATCATGCTTACTGCACTGAGTAACATCGGACTTGATAGTTCTGCCATTAAATGGTTCACCAGCTACCTAACCAATAGGTTACAACAAGTCAAAGCCATAGGAGATCTGTCCCCACAAAAATCCTTGTTACGAGGAGTCCCACAAGGCTCCATCCTGGGCCCTATCCTCTTTGCAATATACATCAATAATCTGGACTCGCAGCTGGGCACAACAAATGTGCACTTATTCGCAGATGATACTGTACTCTATACCACAAATTCATCCTTGGATCTGGCCCATGAGTACTTACAGAAAGACTTCGTCACCCTCCAATACAACCTTCTCACTCATAAGCTTCTCCTCAATGCCAAAAAGACTAAAGCAATGATTCTCTCACCAAAGTCTACTTGCGGATGTCCACGTATCACACAGATCCGAACACTCTTAGATAAACCCCTTGAAGTAGTTGATACCTTTAAATACCTAGGGTTGTGGCTGGATAACAAGCTCAACTTTCTGTGCCACTTAAATGAAACCTTGAAGAAACTAAGACAGCGATTAGGTTTATTCTATCGCATTAAACACCTACTCACATTAGAAGCCAGAATGAGACTAGTACAAACTGCATTCCTACCTATACTGGACTACGCTGACTTTCTTTACAGTCATTGCCCATCAACAATGCTAAACAAACTGGACACCCTTTACCACTGGGCTTTAAGATTTATCTTAAATCTACCCCGTAGTACACATCACTGTCGTCTATACCAGATTTCGGGATGGACCTCACTCTCAACTAGAAGAAAAAGGAATGCGCTCCTCTGTTTTTTAGAGCATTATCTGATAACCTCCCTGCATACATCTCAAACATCTTCAAACTGGCTAAAGGTTCCTATGGCCTGAGACGCTTCTCCTTAATCTGCTTCCAGATTCTAGAGTGAAAACTACCCTTAGCTCAGCAGCAATCAACTTCTCACTTCCATCACTTTGGAACACTATGCAAGACTCATTAAAATTATCCTCACTTCCAAGCATTTTCACATTCAAAGCTCTTTAACAGATTATCTGAAGGAATCATGCAACTGTTTCAGATGCCGATGACCCCTAAGCCTCGGTCCCTCTCAAATCTCACGCCTAAGTATCTCATCCACCCCACATTCCTAACAACAGAAACCTAGGACCTAAAAGCCTAGTTCCCTTAATCCAAGATGACCCTGCCTATTCTCTGCCTTTTACCTATTCTGGCCTCCCTTTTGGCTGCCTACTCTTTCACCCCAGTTTCTACCCTATTCCTTAATACCTCCATATTTTTTATCATTTAGGTATGAGCTCTTACTCAGTGGAGACTATATGGGATTGTTGTCTCTTCTCATTTCAGTAAAACTTATCATTATGTACCTTTGCATGTTAATTATGTTGACCGGTATGTATGGGCCCATACTGACCGGCACCTTCAGAATGTTTTTTCTTTTTTTTTGCACCGTTGTCCACTGTAATTGTAATCTTATGAAGTGTACTGTATTGTATTTATGCCCAGGACCACCATGAAAATGAGCTTGCTCAATGGTGTTTATGCCTGGTTAAATAAAGTGATTGATTGATTGATTGATTGATTGACTATATGGGCATGCTGACCCATGTACATACAAACCTTGCTTTGATGTATATGTTGTACTATATGGGCATGCTGACTCATGTACATGCAAACCTTGCTTTGATGTGTACATTGTACTATATGGGTATGCTGACCCATGTACATGCAAACCTTGCTTTGATGTATATGTTGTACTATATGGGTATGCTGACCCACGTATATGTAAACCTTGCTTTGATGTTGTACTATATGGGCATGCTTACCCATCTATATGCAAACATTGCTTTGATGTATATGTTGTACTATATGGGTATGCTGACCCATGTATATGTAATACTTGCTTTGATGTACATGTTGTACTATGGGCATGCTGACCCATGTATATCAAACCTTCTTTTGATGTATATGTTGTACTATATGGGCATGCAGACCCATGTGTATACAAACCTTGCTTTGATGTATATGTTGTACTATATGGCATGCTTGACCCATGTATATGTAACACTTGCTTTGATGTATATATTTGTACTATATGGGCATGCTGACCCATGTATATGCAAACCTTGCTTTGATGTATATGTTGTACTATATGGGCATGCAGACCCATGTGTATACAAACCTTGCTTTGATGTATATGTTGTACTATATGGGCATGCTGGCCCATGTATAGTAACACCTTTGATGTATATATTTGTACTATGTGGGCATGCAGCCCATGTATATGCAAATCTTGCCTTGATGTATATGTTGTACTATATGGGCATGCTGACCCATGTACATACAAACCTTGCTTTGATGTATACGTTGTACTATATGGGCATGCTGACCCATGTATTTGTAAACCTTGCTTTGATGTTGTATTGTATGGGCATGCCAGCCCATGTATATGCAAACCTTGCTTTGATGTATAAGTTGTACTATATGGGCATGCTGACCCATGTATATATAACACTTGCTTTGATGTATATGTTGTACTATATGGGCATGCTTATACATGTAAATATAACACTTGCTTTGATGTATACGTTGTACTATATGGGTATACTTACCCATGTATATGCACACCTTGTGTTTTATGTATATGTTGTACTATATGGGCATGCTGACCCATGTATATGTAACACTTGCTTTGATGTATACATTGTACTATATGAGTATGCTGACCCATGTATATGTAAAACTTGCATTGATGTATATGTAATGCCCCCCCCAATTTGGGGGGCTTACCTGTTGTGCCTCCGGGTGTCTCCTGCTGTCTCCCAGCATCCTCCTGTACTTCTTCGGCACTTTCCCATTGTCCCCGGTGTTCTCTGTTCCAATGACTATGGCCTATAATCCAAATGCGAGTGGGTGGTATGTTCGCAAAGTCACCACTCACAACTGAGGAGGGCGCACAGCGATCAGACCACTGTTGCAGTCAGAAAGCTTAGTGTGTCTTCTCTATGTTTCCGGTGCCAGGCTAAGTTACAAATGCACAAACAAACAGGCAGCAGAGAAATATTTTAAAATAAGTAAATAGGCAGCTGCCTAACTGCCTCCAGGGCACCAGAGGAAAGGTCAAGGGGCAAATGTCATGGCATGGGAAGCCCTAATAAATATTCATGAGCTGCTGTGTTTTCTGGGGGCAGTGTGTTACGGGAGCAGCAGCTCCCTAGGGGAACAACTCATTTATTTAAAAGTGAACTTGCTAGAGAGAAAACTGTTGGGGCTACAATTTAAATAAAACTAATGTTGCTCCTGGCTGCACCAGAACTTTATGTGAGGGGGCAGTGGAATAGACTGCTTTGGGAACTGTATGCAGCCACCATTTTAGCAGCCTGGAGACAGTTTAAGACAGCTTTGGCAGCCAATGGGACTGTTGGAACTTAGCCCCATATAAAATGGGGAACATCTCATTTTCTTCAGATTTTGACAGACAGCCCAAGAGCTAGTGTGTGTGTGTGTGCCCCTGAGCAGCTTACCAGCTCTCAGGGGTTAAGCCTGCCTGGCCTAGACTTTTCAGCTATCAGTCCGTGGGTCCAAATTGTTCCAACCTGGGTAGCTGCTGTTTCTGTAGCTGCAGGTCATCTGTTCCATAAGTCTGAGAAAGAAGATCAGTCTGCATCCTGCCTGGAAGGACCAGAAAAGGACAGAGTTTGCACATAAATGTGTTTAAGTTCACAAAGTGTTTAGCGGCGAGTAATTGAGAAACCTTGGGTTGCATGTTTCCCTTGGCCAGGCGTTAAGTTCTCTACAGCCTGAAGACCAGCATCTTTGACAAGGACCATGGGGAATCCACCTCAGCATCATCCAGCTATTTTCCACAGGTCTTATTTCATTGGATCATCATTTGGTCTGGGTAGAGTGAGTACAAACAGGGTAGCTCCTGCAACAAAGCTCAATTTCTGTTTGCCATCTGATTAATTGTTAGGTTAGTGCAGGGGACTGAGCCATCCGCCTCTGGATTACAAATTTGGGTTAAAGTGCATATTTAATGTTTTCTTTCCTAAGGGACCCAACAGCAGCTGCATGTTGCGTGTTTTTCTTTCTAAAGGGCCCCAACAATAGCTGCAAAGCCAGCCTACCCACTGACACTCACTGGGAAATAGAGATTGGAGAACTGAGGTCCCCAAACCAGCATCCCGGCATGACTCAAGCTTGATGTGGTATTAGGTAATGAAGGTGTTTGCTGACTCCAGGTAGCAGCCCAACAGATTTCCTGGATAGGGATGTCACTGAAGTAGCCACGATGCAGCGGTATGGCAGGAAGAATGAGCTCTTATCCTCTGGGAGGCTCCATGCCCACCAACTCATAGCACAGACTTACACAAAGCAATCCACCTCACAATAGTCCATTTAACTGCAGGTCTGCCAGAAGCGACTTCAGCGTAGGTGACAAACAGCTGGCGAACCTCTCCCCAAATTTCTGCTGTCCTCTCCTTATAATGGGAGAGAGCTCAGCTCAGGTCCAAAGTATTGAGCCTGTACTCGGCCTCTGAGATGTAGTGGGTAGTATACTGGTAGAGTTAACACCTGGTATAAGGTGAAACTCTGACACCACCTTCGGAAGGAATTTCGGGTGGGGACATAGGACAACCTTGTCCCTGTGGAAGACCAGAAAAGGGGAGTCCACTGCAAGTGCCTGGAGCTCCCCTGTCCTTCTGGCAGATGTGATGGCCACCAGGAAGGCCATCTTCCATGACCAGTGTGACAACACACACTTGTGCATTGGTTTAAATGGCTTGCCCATGAGCTTTGCCAGTACCAGCAGTAGATCCCATGGAGGTGGAGGTTCACGCACGGAGGGATAGGTGATCCAGGCCTTTGAGAAAGCACCCCAGAGCTGGCCCAGTGGTGCTGAGGTTGAGACACTGGATGCACACCTCGTGTCACGCCGCCAACCCGGGTTCGGAAGCAGGCCCGGACTGCTGGGGAGTCGGCAGAGGAGGAGAGGATTGAGCATCCGATGGACAGCTCTCCTCTCCCAGGAGGAGGAGCACCTGCTCAGTGCTTGGCTGGCCTCTGGTGGAGGCTTGAGGCATAGCAAGCACAGGAGCACACAAAAGAGGGTTGGGAGTGGCGGACTTCGTCAAGGAATGCCTTGACATCAGGGCACTGGCCACTTCCTCAGAAAAGGAAAATACACCACCAGAGCATGGGTAGATGGAGCACCAGTAATGACCCTAATGGCGACTGCCTGCCTGACCACTGAGGGACCCAACAAGACATTGAAGTTATCAGAACATTGGCCTCCTGTCCCGTACCACCTGGGGGGTATATCCACGACTCCATGGGGGAACCCCTGTGGATTTAGGTAAGGCAAGTCGCGGGGTGGTACCTTGGTGTCTCCCGAAGAAGCGTAGCTCCGGGGTGAGGGAGGCGATAAAATAGAAGGGATAAAAAAAAAAGAAAAAACGCCCCAACCACTGACTCCTGCGCCAACATTGGCTGACCGACCTGCACCCGGTAAGCAGAGATGGCTGCCAGGTGCACCCTAAGGGTCAATGACTGAAGACCCCCTTTGGACAAATACCAAAGGTAGTTGAGCATGTTAGCCACTGGACAGGACAGAGGGTCCAGGCCCTTGCCCTGACACCAAATGGAAAATCCTTTCCATCTGAAGGCATAACATTTCCTGGTCGATTCCTTTCTGGATGCCTTCACCACAGTGAGGACATCCTTGGAAAAACCCAAAGTCTGGAACTCTAGCTGATCAGGTACTAGGCTGTGAGGTGCAGGGATTGAAGGTCTGGATGATGTACCTTCCTCTGATTGAGAGATCAGGTCCGGGTGTGCTGGAAACTGCTCCAGGTGTCTTCAGCTGAGCCTGAGGAGATCTTGATACCAGAACTGGCACGGCTAGTCTGGGGCTACCAGAATGACCTCCGCCTTGTCCCTCCTCACCTTGAGGAGCACCTTGGGGATCAAGAGAAATGGAGGGAAGGCGTAGAAAAGCCTCGGGGTCCACAGCTTCAAGAAGGCATGCCCAGCAGTGAGCTCTGCTGAGGGGGAAGGCATGAAACAGCCTCATCTTGGTGTTGTCCCTGGAGGCAAACAGGTCCTCCATCGGTTTGCCCCAGTGGGAAAACAGGCTGTAAGCTACCTCTGGATGGAGAGACCACTCGTGGGATGTCCTGTCTAAGTGGCTGAGAGCATACTCCAGATGGTTTGAGGCTCCTGCCACATGAATGGCTAGGAGATCTGCCTCCAGATGGCTGAGGAGGGTCCAGATGCAGAGCGCCCCCCTGCAAAGCAGACAGGAATGCATACTGCACTGTTTTTTGAGGTAGTACATGGTCGTGGTATTGTCCATCTGGACTTGAACCACTTGACCCCAGAGCTGAGGAATGAATGCTGGCAGTGCCAGTCTGACTGCTCTGAGCTCCAACAGGTTGTTGTGATATTAGGACTCCTCGGGGGTCCAGAACCAGTGGTTCCTTTTGTCTTCCGTGTGGGCTCCCCAGCCCATGAGAGAGGCATTGGTCATGAGGACAGTCGTTGGCTCAGGGTGGACAAATGGGATCCCTTTCTGCAACTGGTCTGGGGTTGTCCATCATTGTAGAGCGTCCCACATCTTCTGGGTTACAATGATCAGCTGGTTGAAATGACTGTGATGCTGGAATCCACTGGGTGGCCAGCTCCCATTCGAGAGTGCATGTGCCACCAGGCTCAATGGACCATGGAGGTGCACACTGCCATGTAACCCAGAAGCTGCAGAAAGTCCCAGGCAGGGTGCAATTGCACAACTAGAAATGAGTGGGCAAAGAAGGAGAGAACCTCCCCCCGTCCACTGGGAGCCGAGCTGTGACTTGATGAGAGTCAAGCTCTGCCCCGATGAAGCACATCACTTGAGGAGGCATGAGTTCCAACATGGCCTCTCTGATTACGAGGCTGAGTCGGGAGCAAGTCTGGAGGGCCTGGTCCCTGGACTTCTCCACCTCCTGCTTTGTGAGACCTGCTAAGAGCCAATCATTGAGGTAGGAGTAAATTCTGACCCCCCCCCCAATGCCTGAGATGGGCTGCCACCACTGTGATGCATTTAGTGAAGACCCGTGGGGCTGATGACAGGCTGAACAGAATGTCTTGGAACTCATATAGGGTCTCTTCAGCTCTGAAGCGGAGGAACCACCAATGAGATGGATGGATTGGGATGTGAAAGAACGTGTCCTTCAGATCCAGTGAACAGAACCACATATTTCACTCCAAGGATGGTATGATCTGGGACAGAGTGACCATCCAAAGGTGTGTGACCTGAGATACTGATTCAGGTCGTGCAGATCTAGAATGGAGTGCCAGCCCCGTCCACTTGGGCACCAGAGAGTACCTGGAGACAAAGCCTGGGACTGCTGGAGAATCCACCACTGGAGCTACTGCCTCCTTGAGGAGGAGCTGAGCGATGTCGTCTCAGTGAACTGACTGAGTACGGATGGATACTCTTTCCTCCCGTGGGGCGCGGGATCAGCTTGGTGGGTACTGCTCAAATTCCAGAGGCAGTCCCTGACCAACCACTTCCAAAACCCACCTGTCCGTGGTGATAACGGACCAGTGGGAAAGAAAGTGGTGGAGCTAGACCCCCATGGGAGGACCCAGAGCTGGCATGATGGGAGAGGGGTGGAAGCCCCAGTCCTGTCACTGAGCAGGCTTGGAGGAGGAGGAGGAGGAGGAGGAGAAGGATCCAGGACCTGAACCTCAGCCTCCTTTATGGGTCTGGGAGGGCCCAGGCTTGGGCAGGGGTGCCAAGCTTGAGCCTGCTACTGCTGCTGCCCTCCTTGAAAGGAGGGTTGCTGGGCAACAGGGGAAGAGTGCCAAAAAGGCTTCTTCTTCTTCTTCTGCTGTTTCTTGCTCAAAGAACCTTTAGCAGAAGTAGCGTCCAAGGTGGCATTGGATTACTCAATACGCTGAAGATGATCAGCCACACCTGGGCTGAAAAGGTCGGTGCCCAGGAAAGGCACATCAGCTAGTTTGTGCTGAGTATCCACCGGGAAAGAGGAGAGTCTCAGCAAAGCCCTGCGACAAGAGGGAACTGTGGCTGTCATCGACCGGGCACAAGAATCCCCAAGGTGCAGGGCTGTCTGAAGCTGCTGTTTGGCAACAGCCTGGCCTGGATCCCAGACCTGCTTGATCGTGGTCTGCATGTCCATGGGGAGGTGTGGGAGGACTTCATCCAAAGACCCCAAGAGGGCATGGGAGAAATGTGCCATGATGAAGACTGAACTTGCCTGATGAAGGCTTAAAGATGGGGCTGCATAGACCTTTCAAGCTGAATGATCCAAGAGTTTGGATTATTTTTTGGGAGGTTGGTCTGTGTCAGCAGAACTGCCAGTACACCTGAACGCAGAGGTGGTCACCAGGTTCTTGGCCAAAGGGCGCTCTGTGAACCCCACAAGGGACCCCGTGGGCACCCGCATACTTGTAGGCCATGCAGGCAGACAGAGCTGGACAGGAGGCAGGGCACTGTCAAAGTTCAGGGCTGGGCCAACTATGGCCTCAGCCACAGGAAAGGCCTCCATCGGGTATCCCTCTTTGGAAAATGTCTGTAAGAGGGTACTCTATCTTCTTCTGGATAGGTTCCAAGGGCATCCCTGTAGACTCAGAGATGAGTGCAAGAATGCCCTGAAAAGATGAAGAACCACCCTCCATCTCTATCCCACCAGCCGATTCGGCCATCCCAGGATGAGAATGTGAGCCAGTCTAATCTGAATCCGAGGAATCTGGATAGAATGGTCGACTGCTGAGGTCATCTTTGACCCACCAAGGGTGGTCTGGGGTGACTGTGACCGAGAGATGCCTGGGAAGCCCAGTGTCTGGTCGATCTCCTCGGAAGAGCCCCTCCTGCAGGCTGCTTGGCGGCGGTTCCACCATGATCATTGGAAAGACCGGTAAAGGCTGAACCGGAGGTTTTGCCGGCTCCGTGGGTGGAAGAACTGACTTAATTGGCTCTGAAGGAGTCAGCCTCATCCTGGGAGGCAAAAGCCAGGTAATGGCCAGGGTTGAAGCCGGGGTCAGCTTGTGCCCAGACAAAATAAGTTGTTGCCACATGAGGTCCTCGTAGCACCGATAGAGTTTCTGTCGGAGCCTCTAGTCATCCAAGGAGGATGAGAACAACCAATGGCATCACCTCTTCTTAGAGTGCTTGTGGCTCCTTCTTGAGCTGTCGGTCGAGAGGGTCCTGGACCTCGATCAAAATTGGGCAGGCCGACTTGGTCAATCAGGAGACAATGGCGGGACTGGTGTCTTCCCAGGGTCGGGGACCACTTCCTCAATGGGATTCCCAGCGGGTTGGGTCTCCTTGTCGGGGAAAGAAAAGACCAGAGTCCAATCAAGAGAGTCAGTGACAATGGGTAGATGGATTGATGACAATTTCGACCTCGTCGATCAATGGTTTGGTCGACTGGCCAGACAGCAAGGCCGAGAAGCCAGCAGCTGAAGAGGCGATCTCGACCGAAGTCGAGACTGCCAGTTCCTGGGACAAGGATCTCTCCCGATCCCAAGAACATCTTGGCCGAGATGAAGATGATCCTAGGTCCTTTTCCTGCTTACGGGATCAAGAGGAGTGTGTGTGCCCACAGGACCCTCCTCCTTGGTAGGGAGTGACTGGCACAACTCTCTGAAAGAACCTGAGAAGGTGGAGCCCAGGTTGAGTGGAACGAAGAAGCTGTGAGAGGAAGATTCTGAAGCTCGAGCCGCTTCCTCCTCGAAGGTTTGCATATGTTCCAATTGCTCGGTGGATCCCACAGCCATGGAATCCACCCACCTAGCCTCCTTTGATTTCACTGGAGGGTTCTGTTTTTCTGGCCTCCCCAACTTCAGGCATGCGAGATGGTCATCGAGGACGTTAGGGTGAAATGCAAGGCAGATGTCGCACTTAGAGGTGTCATGGCCAACACCCAAGCAGTAGACACACACGGCGTGGGGATCAGTGCACGGCATTTTCTGGCTGCATGAACACCAGTGAAATCCAGGGGAAGACTTGTCTTCCATAATCAAAGTAGAAGAGTCACAGTCGCTAATGTGAACTAAACGAAGTTTCGGAACAACCGAAGGTTTAGAAGCTAGGGCCTACAAAATGCAGAAGCACGAAGGAGGCAACCTAAATCTTCCAGCGGAAAGGAAGATCTGGCATCATGGGGTGGAGCTGAAGGTTATACTACCTGGGTGAGTAGGAGGAGCTAGCTTGAAGATTCCCAGAGATCCTTAAAGGGGAAAGGGACATGCCAATAAGTGTGGATCAACAACATATCCACGATCCTAGAACTGCATTTCGTTACACTGTAGGTTGCTATTTATTATAATGTATGTGTTTTTGGGTAATTCTCCGGCTCCTGATAGGTTCCCAGGAACTGGAGAAGAGACTAGTTGCCTGAAGTCATCTCCTCAGTTCTGGCTGGTTTATAGTTTCCTACTTTACTTTTAAAAAAGGGTTTAAGTGTTTAATTTATTTCTCAATGATTGCATTTAATTAGATTGTTTAGGCAATAATGCCTGGCAGGGTGTGTGTCGTGCTGGGATAACATCACGCCTCAGGTGGTTGGGCACGAGGCCACAGGCTGAGTGCGTCCAACAACTGAGGTGTGACGTTATCCCAAACATACACCCTGGAGGGCATGATTGCTATTATACAATGGCTCGTTCTTATACAGAATAAAAAAAATAGTTTTAAAGATGTTTTTGTGTGGAAAAATATTTTGGTTTTTTTAAGAGCAGATGAAACAATCAAGCAAATGGCCAAGCAAAAGCAAATCAAGCAAAAGCTCATCTACAGGTTCACAGTGAGGCTTAGACTAGACCCATGATGTTGTGCTGGGATAACATCACGAGTCCAGCTCAAGACTGACCAATCAGAGTCCAGGATTTTTTCTTGCCATTGTATAATATTTATTATAATTTGTGTGTTTTCGGTTAATGCTTTGGTTCTCAATCGGTTCACAGGTAGCAGAGAAGGCAGTTCCTGCTTTTAGGGAACCGTAATTATTATCTTTTAAATTTTATAAAAAGGCTTGCTTTTAGTAACCGCTTTGATGGTTTTGATATTATTCATGCTTGATTCTTTTCTGGGAACCAAGACTTTTTGATGAAAATATTTATTTTAGAACTTTTATGAGATGATACTACATTTGAGGTTCTCGACTGAGGAACTGAACCATATTTTTGAAACAAACACCCTTTTTAATACTATTTGGGCTTGCTTTCAATTTGTTTTTCTTTAATTGGGAACCATAACTGTTTTTCTTAGGTGTCCAGAGTTTGGCATGACTGACAGACCTAAAAACAGAAGCGGACCTACAGACTCTGATAACAATTGTACTATTTGTTTTCAGCTCCTAGCAAACCCAGACTGCCACGAGTTGTGTCTGAGGTGTCTGGGTCCAGACCACGACTTTGTGAATTGTGAACTCTGTAAAAAGTTTTGCCCTAAAACACAAAAGAAAAGGGCTAAAAACTTAGACTTTATGGCTTCTCAGTCTACCTCTGCATCACCCAAAGGCTTAGAAGAGGGTCCAGCCCCTCAAGGTAAGCAGCAGTCCTTTTCAAAGGAGGCAGAAAAGACAGATAACATTGCCAAAGATGGTACAGAAACCAGAATGTTTGACAGGGGGAACCCTGAATCCAGTAAAGATAAAAAAGCCTCTGATCAGACACTGGAAATGGTGCATGCTAAGAACAAACAAAAGAAAAACATACATCTGTCCCTCCCTAAAGGAAAAAGCCACCAATTGACTTAAAGAGATGCCCTCAGCAGAGGACATGCAAAGGCATGGCATTTTTCCAGGCTTTCTAAGCTATAGGAAATCTCATTAATATGTCTGCCCCCCCCCCCCAGCACCAATTCCTTTCCCAATGTCTGTGAAGAGGAGATTGAAATGTATCATGAAGATGAAGAGGAAGGAGAGACCCTGGAACCAGATCGTTCCCTTGAGCAGGAATTTGGCTCTCCTCCTAGGCCTTCAGTGGATTACACCTCTCACTACACATTTGGAAAGTATATGGTAAACACCCTCAACATTTCTTCCAATTAAACTGAGGACGATGAAGAGGAAGTGTTATTCATGGATATGATGGGACTAGCCCCCACAAGGAGGTTGTTTCTTTCTGTGCACACATCCTTCAAAAAAGCCACTAGCAAAGTCATGTCAGCACCCATGTCAACTGCTGGCATTGACAAAAACTTGAGAAAAAGCATCATGTGGACAGACAAGAGGTGAGTATCTGGACCCCCATTCTGATCATGAGGGGTGGTCCAGGCTACAGCCTGTGACAAGGCCAAAGTGCCCTTATCCTCCCAGACTCCTGAGAAAGATTCCAGGAAACTGGATCGTATGGCAAAAAAAATGTATACATCAGCTGTTCTGCTCCTCAGGCAGGCAGCTTACCTGACATACACACCTCAGTACCAGAAAGCACTCTGGAACTCCATGCTGGCACTGAGTAAGCAAGCACCTGGTGATCTAGCACAAGATATGGCTGATACAGCTAGATCAGCAAAAGATGCTACTAAGTACCAGTTCCATATGGCAGTGGATGTGAATGACACTGCTTCTACAGTCCTGACACATGCAGTGTCCTTGAGGAGCTTTGCATGGCTTAGAACCACACACCCCTCCCAGGACACAGAGACTAAAGCTGTGGATTTCCCTTTTGAAGAAAACTTCCTACTGGGTGACAAAACAGAGGTTTACATGAAGAAGGTGGATGAATACAAAACCACGATAAACAGCAATACTGAAAAGAAAAGGCCTCTACTTTCAACAGGCCTTATGAAAGAGGAGGTAGGGATAGAATTTGCTACAAACCTTATTCCCCATGAGTACCCACCCCAAAGATGTCACTATAGGGGCAGGGGGAGAAGGGGCACCAGGCATGCAGCAGCAGCTCCAGCCCCTAAACCCCAGCAAAAACAAAACTCCTGACAACTCTGCCCAGGTCACCATCCATTGCCAGTGGGGGGAAGGTTGGCCTACTACTCCCAGGAATGGTCAAATATAATCACAGACAAGGGGTCCTGGAGCAAGTGGGCCAAGGTTTGCCCTGGCAGTTCAGAGAATTCCTAAAACTGCAGAACCCAAATGATTTTCAGCCTCACAGCCCAACAGAAAAAGTCCTGTTGGAGCTGGAGGTAAAGAAATTACTTCAAGCAAAAGCAGTGGAGAAAGTACCTACCAGTCAATGAGGCAAGTTTTTTTTTTTTTCCTGCAGATAATTCCTCACCCACAAGAAAAATGGGGAGTGGTAACCCACTGTAGACCTGAGATACCTGAACAAACATTTAAAAAAAGAGAAATTCAAAATGGTAACACTGGCCTTGGTGATACCATCTCTGCAAGCGGGAGACTGGTTGGGGCCACTGGATCTTAAAGATGTGTACTTTCACATACCATTCACAGCCAGTTACAGAAAGCACATATGGTTCAGACTAGGGAACTGCCAATACCAGCTCACAGACTTTTCCTTTCGGCCTAACCTCAGCACCAAGGGTTTTCACAAAGTGCCTAGCTGTTGTGGCAGCACATCTGAGAAGGCAAGGTGTGGCGGTTTTCTCTACCTGGAGATTGACTTACCTCAGGAAAAACACAGCAGGAAGCAAAGTCCTCCATACAGCTAACACAAAGCACACTAGAGGATTTGGGCTTCCTCATAAATCTTCAGAAGTCACAGACAGAACCAGCTCGGGTTCTGGACTTCATCAGTGCAGAACTAGATACCCTGCAAGGGAAGGCCTTTCTTTCTAAAGCAAGGATATCAAATCTGATTTCAACTGCAAAAATCTTTTAGGACAGGTCAGCCAAGACCTATAAGGGATTCCCTACAGTTACTAGGACATGAGGCCTCCTCCTCCACAGTGGTACCAGGGTTCAGATTCCAAATGTGAGACATTCAGTTTCATATAGGGGATCACTAGTCTCAGAGGTGGGATCCTCTGTCCAAACTGGTGCCTATTACAGAAACCTTGCTAAAGGCACTGGATTGGTGGAAGGAAAAAGACAACCTTAGAAAGGGCATTCCCTTCCATCAGCATTCTCCCACAACTATCTTCACAATGGATGCCTCCCTCCAAGGATGGCATGCCCACCTGGAGGACCTCACTGTAAGTGGCACATGGAGCACACAGGAGACCCAGGAGCATATCAGTCAATCTCCTGGAGCTCAGGGATGCGCATCTGGCAATGCAGGCATTTTTCTCCTAGATAGAGGGTCAGTTTATCCAAATTTGGACAGACAACACCAAAACAATGTATTACATAAACAAATAGGGAGAAACAAGATCTTCAAAGATATGCACAGAAGCCATGAAGATCTGGAACCTAGCCTACTCCCTGGAAGTAGTGCAATCCAGCCAGGGCCAGGGAAAGACAGTATACTGGCAGACTTCTGACTCCCTAAGCAGGATCTGCTATGGAAATCACGAGTGGACATTGAACCAGCAGGAGCTGGCATCAGTGTTCAGACAGTGGGGTGGTGGGGTACACTAGAAATAGATCTGTTTGCTTCTTGGGAAAATAACCAGCTCCCATTATTTTGTTGCAGACCCCCAGCAGTGGGTTCAGTCCCAGAGCATGCACTAGTCCTGGACTGGTTAGGGAAGTTTCTGTATGCCTTCCTTCTATTTCCTCTCTTTCTGAGGGTGCTCATAAAGATGAGAAGGATGTCAGCAACAATGATTTCTCATAGCACCAGACTGGGCCTGGCAGACATGGTACTTCATGCTCCTGATCCTCTCCAACAAGCCATCTATCAATCTGCCACTGAGATACAATCTGCTGACACTGTCTCTGGGCAGGGTAACATTCCCAGACCTCATAATTCTTCATCTCCGTGCATGGTTCTTAAAGAGCTAGAGTTTTCTGGGCTATATCTTTAAGATGAGGCAACAAAAGTGCTAAAGGTTTCTAGGAAACCAGCAACAAGGAAAACGTACGTGTCAAAAAGGAAAAGGTTTTCTTTCTGGTGTACTCCTAGACGTGATTAACACCATCTGGGCAGGTCTGTCTACAGTCCTGACTGCCTAGTCCACCTCCAGTCACTGGTCCTGAGGCCCTCAACCCTGAAGGTGCATTTGGCCACAGTGTCAGCTTACACAGCAGCTGGCAAAGACAAATCATTGGCCTCACAACCCATTTTCAAAAGGTTTTTCAAAGGCCTTAGTCATATGTATCCTCCAGTGAGGGACCCTGTCCCATCCTGGGACTTCAATGTGTGCATTGCCCAGATGATGGAGGCTCCCTCTGAGCCTACGGCCACTGCTGCACTGAAGTATGTCACCTGGAAAACAGTTTTCCTAGTGGCAGTGACATCTCCTAGAAGGGTGAGTGAGCTGCACACTCTGCACAGATCCAAACTACATTATTTTTCATAGGGACAAGGTAGTCCTGAGGACAAACAGGAAATGATTTCCCAAAGTGGTATCTCAATTCCACCTGTACCAATCAATGCCCCTTCCTGTTTTCTTTACAGAAAATTTCAGATAAGGAGAGCAGAACTTTCACTGCCTGGATGTCAAGAGTGCACTGAGTTACTACGTGGACCACAAAAAGGATATCAGGTTCACGAGCACTCAACTGTTTGTCACCCATGATGAAGTGGGAAAAGGCAAATTATACAATGGCAAGAAAATTTCCGGGGCTCTGATTGGTCAGTGTATGCCTGAGATGGTGATGTTATTACACAATAACACCACTGTACTGATTTCCCACAGCATTGTTTTCTTTTCTCTTAAGAAACAAAGATATAGTGCCTCCCTAAAAATCTACTAAAAAAGATTTTAAATTTTTATTTTTATTTTATATAACATCGAGCCGTTGCATAATTGCAATAAGGCACTCCAAGGTGAGTGTTATAGTGTAATAATGTCACTCCTGGGGTGGTGGAAGCACTCGGCTTCACCTCATGCTTCAACCCACCCCAGGAGTGACGTTATTACACGATAACACACACCTTGCTGTGCCTTATTGCTTAATTATGAACCGGCCATCGTAAATGGAGGAAGCCGATTGGCCGAGAGGTTGTCGAAGCCGTGATGATATCGGGCTACATCATCACGGCTTCAGAAAACCTCCGGTCACCAGCCTCCTCACTTACCACGCAGTGTTCCTCGTCTCCCACACTCCGAGTAGTCGCCGCTGTTTGGAGGAAAAAAAACAAAAAACGAACTGCTGCTGGGAGTTGGGAAGGACAAGACCAAGCTGCCCAAAACATCCTCCACATCCTGCAGGTCTATTCCCTACAGAAACATAGCGTTAGGCGAAGTCGCACAGCATGTCCGATCGTATTCATAAGGGCGAATGAGCAGTCGCGCCTCTTGAGCTAGCATCTTTTAAAAAAAAAAAACAGTAAAGGATCCAAAACTGACCCACGACTTCTTTTTTTTTTTTCAAAGCAGTACAGCCGTCCAAGTGACAGTTTCACATTTCCAGATGACTTTCTGGAAGATATGCATTCTTCCCATTTACACTGCTACTTCCTTCTTGCCACAGATTAGGTTTTGAGAGAGACCTACAGTACACTCCTCCTCCATAACTGAACTTACAACAGTGCCACCTGCTGTTCAGACCTGTCCAGGAACTATTTTATTAAAAGGTACTCCTCCAACACCTCACAAAACACATTTTCAGAACGATTTAAAAGATTTTTATTTTTTTTTTACTACTAAAACTTGTATTCCTGTTCATAATCACAATAATGCACTCCAGGGTGTGGTATATCGTGGGATATCGTCACCTCTCGGGTCGTTGGATGCACTCGGCCTGCAGCCTCGTGCCCAACCACCCGAGGCGTGATGATATCCCACGATATACCACACCCTGTCGTGCATTATTGCTTAATTAAAATCCTCCCCAGAAACTACCTGCTACCAAAACAAAACACTCATTTGAATTTTGTTTGTTGAAAAAAAAAATTATCTCTACCTCCTTGTCCCTTGCTGCATCCCAGTGTTTTCACCCTCCAGTCCCTGCCAAAGAGGGGAACCAGTAGGGAAGTCAGCCAGTCACAGCAGTACAGGACCCCTGAATGTGAACCAGGGCTCTACAGTTCAAACTTGCAGCCATTACTGCTTGCACCCTCTGATCCTCTGCAGCATTCAGGGAGACAAAGGCAGATAAGGGAGAAAACAACAAAATTGGATACTTTCTTTCCCCGACCCAGCAGCTGAAGAGGGCCAGAGATCAAGTTTTACTAAGCGCGCTCATACACAAAATGAGCCTAAAACGTAGCCAGGCAGTGATCCATATTTGAAACTCGAATGGAGCAATTACAGAAGGCTGTCCTGGCTCTTAGAACAAAAACAGAGCTGGGACGTAGTCGAGTGACAACACCGGGCATAGTTGTAACAACTCAGGAAGCTGAGGTGTGAGGGGGACATCACTTTGTATAACAAGCCTGAGGTTTCAATGTGTGGGAGATGTTCTTTAATCATAAATATAGCTTAGAAATTACTCCAGGTGTGAGGTTTTCCTTTGCCTGCAAGGCATTCGAACAGGACATGATCAACGCTACTAGGTGGCAGAGTGAATCGTGCTATACACACGCCTGAGACAGTTCCAATGCACTTAGCACTGTTTAGCCCTCCATAGTGCGTACCTGCAGTTTCTGTTTGTGAATACTCTTTCAAGGCAGACAGAACATTCTAATTGTGTTAAATGGTTAGAAATATAGATTTCTTAAATGTATGAGTTATGGGTGGGGTACATATCTACCAAGTTCTACAGTTAAGGATGCCTCATATGTGTCTACTCTTAAAGGGAGTAATATCAAAGACCTGTTAAGTCTGGCAAGAAATGCTGAAACAGTTCATGAAGTTTGTAACCTTTGTTTTGTTTGTTGAAATAAAGCTGTTACTTCTGTCATCTCTTCTAAATGTATAAACTTTGCAGTTTTGCCTCTTCACAAGCACAAGGACTCTAACATCATGGATGGGGATATGGGAGAAATGGATTATTTTTTCTGGCATAAGAATACATTTAAAAAAAAATCACTTAAAATGCAAAAAAATTTGAAAATTACGTACCTACAGTAATTCTTGATCTTTCTGTGTATCTTCACCATTCATCACATTTGGGTATGTGGCTGGAGGTCACGACCCCGCGGGAGTTCTTTTTTTTTTTGGATGGACAGAGTCGACGCACCGACAGCGCCACCCTCGAGGCCGATGCACTGCGTGGCGCTCGTGGGTTGGCCTTTAGGTGTCATCGACCCTGCCCTCCCGCCAGTTTTGAGTCGCCGTAGAGTAAGAAAAGGTTGGGGAAGGGACAAGGAAGTCCAAGGGACAGACAAAGGAAAAGACATATGAACTAAAAGGAGAAATAAACGACGGAGAGGACAGACAGGAGATGGAGAAAAACTAAGGGAATTGGGAAGGGGCCCCAATTTCTGGAATCAGAAAAGGAAAGGGAAGGAGGGAGGAACACAAGAAGTGGGTGGGGAGAGGACATACCCTGGACTCATTACCTGTTCCCAAACTGAGTTTAAGAACTGCAAGGGAGTAGTAGCCAAAAAGGCTATATCGCCAGAATTCAAGGCACAGAATTACTGGCAGCTAACTCCAGCAGAAACAGTAGAGGCTATTATGGGACAGGAGGGGACAGGAATCCAGGATTGTCCTGCCCCGTAAACAAATAATTGGATTAGGGGAAAAAACAAGTCTCCCTAATTAAAAACTGAGGGATGAGTCACTAAGGACAAGGACAGAGGAAGATAGAGAGAGAGAGAGAGAGAGAGAGAGAGAGAGAGGGCAGTCACCAATCCCACCCCAAAGGGGTAGAGCCAAGGCATTGATGAGGGAGCCCTCCCTCCCCTGATCCCTCTCCCCCCCTCCACCAGAAGGTGAAGGAAAATTCCCCCTGTGTGCCCAAGGTTACCACACTCCTGACCAGTGGAAAGGAAGGGGGGCACATAGAGAGAGGGGGACCCAGAGACTGAGGCCCCAGGAGGATGGAGGGTGGGATTTCTGATGAATGGTGAAGATACACAGAAAGATCAGAAAATTATGGTAGGTACGTAATTTTCATATCTTATCTGTGTCATTCTTCACCATTCACCACACACATTTGGGTGAGTACCGAGCCCCCTCCGAAGGGGGCCCTAGTCCCTAAAGGAATAAGTCCCTTAGCTCCCAGTGGAGAAAAAACACTGAGAGGGAGAACCTTTATGGGCCTGGCAAGGCCTGACACTGTGGAGAGTGAGGCAGAGACCCCTGGAGGGAGGAGCAGGAGATTGCCCGACAGATGCCACCTCACCTTATGGGAGAAAAGGTGGGTTCTCCGGTACATGGTGGAAATCACCCTATGCCAGGCCAAGGGCAACAACTGGGAAAGACGTAGCCATGCCATCCGCCTAGTGCAGATCACTGTCCCTATGACCCTGGAAGCTACCTTGTTGGTGTGGTAAGATACCCTGTCTTGGTGCCTTGATAACTCCAGGCCATGTGCAGAGAGTGCAGTGGCTTGTCTGGTTACCACTGAATCAGGCAAAGAGGCTAGGAGTTGCCCTAGCCTGGACCACAAGAACCTATCATATGTAGCATAGTGGGCCTGATGAGCAGAAATTGAAAGTAGCAACCATGCAGAGAAGAAGGTCCTTCTCCCCCAGAAGTCAAAATCCATGGAATCTTGATCTGGGGCCAGTCATGGTGGAGGGCGCGAAGCCCATTGGGAGTGTCTAGCTGTGTCAGTCCTGACTGAGGATGAGGCATACGACCTGGAGACTCCGGGGGGGGGCACAGTACCTCTGGCTCAGATCCCTAGGGGCTGGGACTCCAGAAAAGGGTCTTTTCCAGAACCGCAATGGCACCTCCTGAAAAGGAGCAGGCCAGGTGGGCACCACCAGGGTCGCCGTGCTGAAATCGCCTAGAAAGGCACGCATCGAATGCTCTGGATTGTGCTGAGTGGGTGGAGTGACATGCAGGTTTTCCATCATCCTCACAAGGAAATGCTGATACTCAGTGAGATCAGAAGCAGGGGAGATATGGATGAAGGGCTCCTCTCCCCCAGAAGAGGAGGATGAGAAGCGGAAGACCTTGGAGATCCAGAGGTTGGCTACTCAGGGGTAGAGTGGAACACCCACTCATCCATGGCCCTGACGTAAGTAGGGAAGTGAGCATCCACACCCCTGAATTGTTCCCAGGAGAGAGGTTCCATAGCACCATGAATGCCTGGGAGAGCAGGAGATGGTGACAGGGGAATGGGGAGCTAAGTCCACAACAGAAGGGGACCACCCTCTGTCTGGGCAAGAGAGTGCACCAGAAGCCTCAAGGGAAGGAGGAACTCCATAAAGCCTAACAGCCGATGGCTGAGCCACCATGCTGGAACTGCCTAGGCTGCACTCTGAAGAATCCCCCCCCATAAGGTGACCAGGACCGTGTAAACCCAGAAGGATGGTCCCTTTCCTCCAAAGACCAGGACCCTCTCGAGGAGACTGAGAAGGAAGGGCTGGGGTCCGTGCTGTGACTCCTCCCCGAACCCGGGTGGGTCCCAGAAAAGGGTCACCGATTGAACCCTGACCTCGACATCAGAGATCGAAGAGCCCTCCTACTACAAACACCAAGCCTAGGGCAGCTGACAACCCTGGTCAGTCCCTAAGGGGACCACCCAGGGAGTAGCACCTTCCCCCTCCCGAGGGAGCTCTGGTTGGCCCTAAAGTTGGGTGATCCAGGCACACCACCTGAGGGGGTAACCCAACTGAGGGGGCAGAAAACCCTCCAAGCCTGCTGGTCAGCATCCCTGATCCCAGACTCGGGGGCTACCTCCCGCTCCTCAGAGGGAGGCAGGCTCCGGTCAGCCTAAGTAACCACCAGGGTGTCCACATGGGCTGCCAAATCCAAAGAGTCGGACAGCCGGTCCGAAGAAACTGAAGTCCAGTGCCAGACCGTATGCGGACGCACACTCCTGTCTGGACTGAGAAAGGTGCCAGTCCAAGTGTCCGTACCAGAGTTGGCACCAAACTCCCCCATGGCACCGTGAATGGCGCCCGAAGAAGAGACAGCACCAAGAGCAGAACCACAGTCGATGACCACCACAGTGCCATCCCATCCCATGGCACCTCGAAAGGCACTGGAGTCAGGGACAGCACCGACAGCAACACTGACAGCTCTCTCAGTGTTGCGAGTGACACTTCCCATGGCACTGTGTCCTCACTAGAGCTAGACATGGCACCATCCCCAGTCTTGGCGCCGCGAACAGCACTGACATGAGAAACGGTTGAAGACAGCACCGTAGAACTTCACATGGCGCTGCCAGTGCTATGGGCACCATGAATGGTGCTGACAGCAGAGACAGCACTGAGTGGCAGACCGGCACCGACCACAGTGCCATCAGGGCCCATGGTGCCATGAATGGCACCAAGGCCCAAAACTGTACCAATGGACAGCATTGAGGATGGTGTCGACCCAGTCTTTCCAGCCCAAGGAAACGACACTGGGGGAGCCTTCACCCCCAAAGGGGTGATTGCCAGAGTGGAGCCTCCTGCCCACTCCCAAGGGGGAACAGACTGGGCCTCCTGTACTGCGGAAGGGTCTTCTGCCACAGCGAGGCTACAAGCAGCGGAAGCCCCCTCCTCCGTGATCCGTATAGAACCGGGAGGGAACCCAGAGAAAAGGCAGAGAGACCGTGGCTTGGCACAACGAGTGCGCGCCCATCCCCCAAAAGTCGGTGGAGCTCGTCCAACTTTCCACTTGCATTGTTCCAGGACATGACGATCCATAGAGAAACAGGCATCACACGAATCCATGTCATGAAGTGAGCCAAGGCACGTAACATAACGATCATGCTGGTCGGTACTGGAGTACTTGCGGCCACACGGGCACTGACGCATAGGAGGCTGCCCTGCTTTCAGTGACTTTGGCCCTCCAACCTAGACATGATAGATGGAAAAACAATGCAAAAACCAGACTTAACGTCGCTGAATATAATAAGGGAACAGTCTTACCAAACAGCGGCGTCCAGTAGGGCAAAATGGAACCGGCAGGTAAAACTCAGCGTCGAAGGACACAAAGACTAGGCCCGATGTGGTTGCTTGGAGCTCCTCACAAGGTGCAACCTCTACGGTGGGAGACGAAGAACTGGTGGGAGGGCGGGGTCGGCGACACCTAACAGCCAACCCGTGAGCACCATGCAGTGCATTGGCCTCGAGGGTGGTGCCGTCTGTGCGTTGACTCTGCCCATCAAAAAAAGAAAAGAAAAAGAGCTCCTGCGGGGTCATGACCTCCGGCCACATACCCAAATGTGATGAATCGTGAAGACTTACACAGATAAGATCTTAATTTTCTTCATTTTTTCTTACAGAAAGCATAGGAGGACATTGCAATAAACCATTCCAGGGTGTGGGTTATGCAAGGATTTACCCACTTCTGCTGTGGTTTGGTCACTCAGCCTGTGGCCTCATGACCAAACCACACCAGGCGTGAGTAAATCCCAGCATAACCCACACCCTGTCATGGTTTATTGCTTAATCAGCATCTAGGAGAACTACTTTTCATTGGATAGTCTCCTGCATACAGTTCTGTTCTCACAAAGCTGGAAAATTGACACCAAGAGGCCTTAGGACACACTCTACAAGAGGCACTTCTGCCTCTGTGCAGCATCAAATGGCATTTCCCTGCAAGAATTTTGTAAAGCAGCTACCTGGAAAACAGCACACAGTTTCACAAAACATTACTGTCTGAACATACAGTCCAGGAGAGATGCCAGCTTTAGCACTGCTGTCTTGCAGAACCTTTTCCCTAAAGTGGTTCTGTACCCAGCCTCCCAAGGTACTGCCATGGAGTCTGCAGTTGTTAAACATAAGCGAGGGATTCCTGAAGTTGGAAGAAAAAACTACTCACCATAGTAGTGTTGTTTCTCCCAACAGGATCCCTCACTATGTTTAACAATCCCTAACCCCAGCCTGCCCTTCCAGAAACTGGTAAAAGGTTCAGACAACGAGCTGTTCTTTTTCTATTTGCTTGAGCATTACTTGTTACAGTGCCTTTACAGTTGTTGCTCAGTGGTCTGGGTTAAACTTGCTTCTGTTTTCAAACTAGGTAAGTTTGTTCTGCCTTGTTTGTTACATTTTTCACACATTTTGATGGGGAAAAAAAAAGATGTTAGTAACCATTTAGCTAGATTGAGTGGTCACAGCTCACCCTAGCTCTAGAAATAAATCGGACGTTAGAAAGCAGGGGGTGAGCATGTCCACACAGCAGAGTTTGAATTTCATCTTAAAGTTCCATCAATAGCATAAAGTTTGAAACCTCTGGGGCTGCTCATTCCTGGTGAATGATTGCATTTGTTGAACATCGTGAGGGATCCCATGGAAGAAACAACATTACTAAGGTGAGTTATTTTTTCTTTGATGTAAATATTATACTATAAGAACATGCTGACCCATGTATATGTAAACCTTGCTTTATCCTATATATTGTATTATATGGACATGCTGACCCATGTATATGTAAACCTTGCTTTATCCTATATATTGTATTATATGGACATGCTGACCCATGTATATGTAAACCTTGCTTTGCTGTATATGTTCTACTATATGAACATGCTGACTCTTGTAAATGTAAACCCTGCTTTGTTGTCTATGTTGTACTATTTGGACGTGCTGACCCATGTATATGTAAACATTGATTTGTCCTATATACAGTATTGTACTATATGGACATGCTGACTTCTGTATATGTAAATCTGGCTCTAGGTTACAATCACGACCATAACAATAGCACTGTAAAGCAGAACGCAGCCATAACAGCATAACAGTACCAACAACAACAGTGCCAAGTAAAAACACCACTGAACATAATATCACCAATGGTAGCGGACCAAACACAAGGGACCGCTCAGCCAAGGCTAAAAATAAATTACTAAATTATGTGTCTATGGGGCTCTGTCATTTCTCTCCCGGACAGGGAAATTAAACTCGGTAGGGGGAACACTGTGAGACGGGACTTGTAAAATATTTTGTAAACTTGTAACCCCTAGGTGGCGCTATCCCAAGGGCTACTATCCCAAGGGCTACTACCCCAGCCTGCTTGACTAGTAGCAGGTTAAGGGGCCTGAGTTCTGAAATGGGTGCCTCCATCCAGAGGTCAGAGTTGGTAGAGGTCAAGCTAACCTGGGTACAGCCCTCCGGGACACTGTAACCCCCCTCTTTCCCCTCTAGTGGCCTGAACACTGTACAATAATCACTTTCACAATACCCCTGGTACACTACACAAGTACCCACACTGTTTGCACTTACCACCAGGGCTGGTTCCTCTGGCTCGACCCTGGGGACCCACTGTAAAACAAGGTTAAGCACAGCAAACAGCAACAGTACAGTACTTTAAGCACAAACTTGAACCACAGTCAGATTACATGCAGAAAAAGTTAGATCTGATTCATTCAGGGGACTTGAACAAGGGAGGGGTAAAATCAGGTTAATTAGCTTAAAGGTTATGTCAATCAAGCATTTATGTGTGCACTTTGAGTCCCCCCACACAGTCCACCTCTGGGTACCCAGATAGAGAAGAGATGGGCTAGCCAGGACAATTGCCTGGGGTTGCAGCTGGTTGGGGCCCTGTGATGGAAAACACAACATGCACAGTACACAGTATTTGTAATCCGGAGCCACAGGGCTCAGTTCGTAAAGGAAACGAAACAACAAGACAAGCAGATGACACACTCAGATTAAGTTGTTGTTGTTGTAGGGAGCTACCCTGATATTTATTCACGATACCCAAGACCGGACACAGGCTGGATGAAAATCGAGACTGCAGGTGGTTGATCTGGAATGCCAGGAGAAGCAGGGCACACACAAGTCGCAGAGGTGTCGTTCCTGTTCAAGCATTGAGGCAGGAAGGAGCTGATCCCCAGGCAGGTCTCTTGTCAATGGCTTCTCTGTGCAGTGGGTAGTCTGGCTGGGCCAGTAGGGCAAAGCCCAGACCGCATGGAGACAAGTTCGGAAGCAGTCCATTTTGGGCTGGATACAGCTTCCAGCAAGCAGAACACAGTTCACACAGTGGGGAACTAACTCACAACCCACTAGCAGCTCATAGCACATTTACATGTACAGGAATTCTACTGTACCAGGCAAAGCGCTCCCCGGGCACAATCACAAAGTCTCTGCACACACCGGGAGCTTAGGGGGTAGCTGGAACTCCTGACAGGCTGATCGCATTCAGCAAAAATAGTAGGTCTTCTTCAGGTTGAGCTTGGCCCACTTCAGTAGCTTACTTTAGTCATACAAACTTGTATTTAGTCCAAAATAATTATCTTTTCTCCCTCTCAGGAGCAGCAGGCAGACATGGAGGCCAAACTCTCGGTCTTTTCATGGTTCTCCCATGCGAATCCACTCAGGATTGCTCTCAGAATCACTTCAGAATCACTTTAGCTCCTCTCTTTTTTCTACCCAGCATAGAAACTAACTGAAAACTGCAAGCAGCCCAGGACTTCCCCAAGATCCAAAAGATTTGGTTGGCTGATTTGGCTGTCAGTCAAAGCAAGAGCTCCCCCTTCAGTTGCAAAAAGGCGCAAAAACTCAAACCACAGTTCCTATAGATTTTGAATTCAGACAGCTCTTGTAGTCCGGCTACATTTTAGGTCCCACCAGAACTGATTGGTCCAATTTGCAGTCCAGGACCAATATAGTGGAGACAAACAAAACAGTCCTTGCTACAAAGAAAGCAGGTTAGACAAACTACATCATCATTATCATTCTAAATGGTTTTCAGCAAATAGTTACATCTTTCAACAGAGCTCCATCTCAAATTACTTATGCTGCAATCAAGCAGCTCTTAAAGAGACAGTACACAGAGGCTATACAGACTCTGGTAATCACAGTTAAACTGCTAAAATGCAGGACACCAGCCTGGCAGTGAGCATTTAGGCAAGCTCAAGGAAGACTTTTTGGGAACCCCCATTTGTAGGGGGGTTACAAACTCATCTCACAGAAAAATATAAGAGACTGGAACCAAAATCCTGGTCTCCAGAACTACGCAGGTTGAGCTGCTGTATGCCTTAGCCCTCTCCACCACGGGAACAACTTGGCCAGCCATCAACTTTTTTCTTTCTTTTTTTTTATATGGCATTTGCCCTCCTCGACCTGCCAGCAAGCATATGTCCTCCTCCACTCTCTGGTTGCCACTTTGCTCCCAGCATCCCCCATGCCCTGTATCCCCCATGGATTAACCCCCCCGTGGTGGGGCGAAGGGAGGAGGGTCATCATCCCCCCTCCAGCGTACATATCCAGAGCGGTCTGAGTGTTCCTGAGGCAGCAGTGCCAAGTGCTGGAGGGGCTTCCATAGAGCTGGCACCTGTGTTTCCATGCTTTACTTGGTTCCTCCCCTTGCAGCCGTGGTGGCGCACACATCATGATGCCACAATACTTGTCTCCCTAGCTCTGGCACTACCCCTCATCCTCCACTGGGAGGCAGCCAAGGAGCAGGACAACATACCCACCCATCCCCGGGAGAGGAGAGCAGTCATCAGACGCTTGATCCTCTCCCTCCCTTGCTGACCCCCGGTGGCCTGTGCTTGCTCCTGAACATGGGTCGCTGGCATGGCATGAGGTGTGGTGTTCAGCACCTCAAACCTCAATGCCACTGAGCTGGCCACCACCAACTTTTTTCAACTCTTCTTTATTTCCTCCAATCACTCCCTCTGATGTGACAGCTGCAGGGGTAGCATAACTGCCATTCCCTATTCTACCCGAGGATTTTGAGGGAACTTGTGGAGGTGCTTGCTGAGCCACTGACAGACATTTTCAACATGTCCCTTCAAACAGGATGTGTGCTGTGGGATTGGAGAGTGGCACATGTGGTGCCCATCCACAAAGGAGGCTCTCGGGATGATCCAGGGAACTATAGGCCAGTTAGTCTCATGTCAATAGTGAGTAAACTACTGGAGACTATCCTGAGGGAAAAAATAATGGCATTTCTGGAGGTGAATTGTCTCTTAGATGAACGGCAGCACAGGTCACAAAGGGAAGGTCTTGTCAGACCAACCTTGTGGATTTTTATGACTGGTTGACCAGGGCTTTGGATGAGGGTAAGCCAGTGGATGTTCTGTACTTGGACTTTAGCAAGGCCTTTGACTCAGTGCCACACAGGGGACTGATAGGCAAGCCGAGGGATCAGAGGGTTAGTGATAGGGTGGTTAGATGGATTGGGAGCTGGCTGGAAAAGAGGCAGCAGAGGGTGGTGGTAAAAGGGGAAATTTCAATACCACGGGAGGTCATCAGTGGGGTACCACAGGGCTCAGTGCTGGGCCCAATGTTATTCAACAGCTAAGTAGCAGATATGGCAGTTGGTGTTCGGAGTTGGAGAAGTATGTTTGCTGATGATACCAAAGTGGGAGCAGCAGTGGATGGGGAGGAGGGTGCTACAGAATGACCTAGAAACCTTGGAGAGGTGGTCAAGTACCTGGCAGTTGGACTTCAATGCTAAGAAGTGAAGGGTTATGCACTTTGGGAACAGGAATACCGGTTTCAGTTATAAGCTGGGAGAGGGGTGCAGTTATTGGTATCCATTGAGGAAAAATATTTGAGTGTGCTAGTCACAGGCCATATGAATCACTCTGCACAGCGTAGGAAAGTGGCAGCAAAGGCTAATAGGATGCTGGGGGGTGTAGCAAGGTGAATCACCTCAAAGAGTGAGGAGGTGATTCTGCCACTGTACATGGCAATGGTGAGGCAATACTTTGAGTACTGTGTGCCGTTCTGGCATCCCTACTTAAAAAGGGACATCAGACTGTTGGAAGGGGTACAGAGAAGAGCAATCAAGATGCTAAGTGGGATGAGGGAAAATACCTAAGAAGAGAGATTACAGTTGCCCAATATGTACAGTACTCTCTTGAGGACAGAAGGGACAGGAAGATGTGACTGAGACCTTCAAGTACCTGAACAGCATTAATAGGGTAAGTCGTTTGTTTGGTCAGACTTGATTCTAGACGATAAAGTCATGTTTCCACCTCAATGTAGTGGTATTAATTTTTTCAAGAAGATTCAGATTACCAAAATGTTACAGAGAATGCAGAGGGATAATATTTGTCTAGCAGGGACTCCATTTACCTGGGATAATCTTAAGGGAATTAACTGTGCTCGTAAGCCTCTGTCAATGATGTATAAGGTGCTTCTCGACTTCTTCAGTAAGGAAGTCTCGGCGAAGGTGGCCTACTGGGAGAAGAAGGATACCCTACTGAGGCCGGACTGGGAGACAATATGGAAAAGTGTGGCTTACATACCTATACCCAAATTTAGAACTATGCAATTTTTCTTTTTTTCTAATTTCTATTTCACCCCTGCCAAACTTTGTGCTAGGAAGCTTGGACAGACAGATCTATGTTTCAGGTGTGGTTTGACTTCGGGAGATACATTACATATATTTTGGGACTGTCCTAGGATATACCCAATTTGGGTTTTAATTAAGCAGTATATGGACCCCCTTCTAAACTATGTAGACTACATCTCACCTGAGGTCTGTATTTTGGGGGATATGACTCAAATCCGGGATCGCAGATCAAGTATCATATTGCCCTGATGTCGGCCCTGGTTAAAGCTTATGTGTTGAGGCACTGGAAAAGTGAATGCATTTATTCATATGACCGCTGGCTAGCGGATCTTTTGAGGTACTAGGGAGGATTAAGCCCACTTGTCTCGGAATGGGAAAAAGGAACATATGATAAGAGGTGGTGAATTTTAGAGGCTATCTATCGATCCAGCTCTAGCCTCCCTGCCATCGGTCTGTCTGTCTAAGTGTAGCTTTTTGAAGTGGTGGGTATTCATATTATCTATGATTGATTGTTTACACTTGAGTATTCTTGTTTTCTTTATCTCTAGATTTAGAGATCTGTATGTTCTAGAACTAATTCCACTTCCCCCTTTTTTCTTTTCCATTAGCATTGTACATTAATTAGATAGGACCTGGACTGCCAAGCAAGGGATTTTAATTTTTTCTTTTGGGGCTCTCTCTCTTTCTCGGGACACAGCTGCGGGAACATCCTCCCCCTGACTAGAGGGGTTTTGGGAATTATAGGACTGGTGGACTAATTCTAGCTTTTACACTTTGGGGTTCTCTTTTTTCGTTAATATCCAGTCCCAACTTGGTACCTTTTTGTTCTTTTTCCCTCAATGTGAGGAGTGGTGTCCTGGTTTTTATGTCTGGATAGGGGCTGGCGGTTCTCTGCAGCTGTGATTGTATATTGTTTTTGTACATAGTTTGCCTACCCAGTTATAGGGGTGGGCACCCGGGATTCCGGGTTTGTTATGTATGTTTGTTTGTATATTCATGCAAAATACAATAAAGATACTTTAAAAAAAAAATAGGGTAAGTCATGAGGGTCTGTTTAAAATTAGAAGGGAAAGGATCACAAGGGGGCACAGACTAAAGCTGGGGGGGGAGGTTCAGAAGGGAGGTGAGAAGGCACTTTCTCACTGAGAGGGTGGTAACAGCATTGAATGCTCTGCCTGAGAAACTGGTTTCGAGGACATCAGTGGGAGGATTTAAGTGGGGGTGGAATAAATTTAAGGGCAAAATCAAAATGGGGAAGGGGGAGTTGGTAAGCTAGTGGGATCATTTGGTGGGGAGGATGGAGGGGTGTGGGGGGCAGCATCAGTGTACAACACTGAGAGGTGCATATTCAAGCAGACTCGATAGACTGTAAGGCCTTTATCTACTGGCTTCATTGTATGTTCATATGTACCCCTGTCAATGTCCTTGTTTCGCTCTTCTTACAGCACTCTTCTAACATGGGCTGTTCAGGAAGTGCTGTTCTGACCGGGTACCGTAAATCTTGTTTTGTTGTATCTGCTGTATCACGGAAGAAACAGTGCAGAAAGGGCTGAGGGGGTTGCGGGTAGATAAATCTATGAGGCTGGATGAATTGCACTCTAGGATGGTCAATGAGGCAGTGAAAGTACTGGCAGATATCTTCAACAAGTTGCAGGACACAGGAGTGGTCGAAAGGGATTGGAAGACTGCTGATGTGGTTCTTTTGTATAAAAGTGGGAGGAAGGATGAGTCATTTAACTATAGACCAACTAGCCTGACATCTACTGTGGGGAAGCCACTTGAGGTCATATTGAGGGAAAGACTGGTAGACTTTCTCGAGGTAAAAGGGTTGCAGTTCAATAAGCAGCATGGGTTTACCAAGGGGAGGCTATGCCAGACAAACCTGATAGAGGTCTTTGATTGGGTGACTAGGGTGGCAGACAAAGGACAGGTAGTTGAGACACTGTACCTGGACTTCAGTAAGGCCTTTGACTCAGGGTCACCCACTTTAGGGTGAAAACAAACAGGACACAGAAAACACAAGTGCAGGCAAAAGACCAAGAGCAACATACGCAACTGCCAATTAAGGCACACACCCCCAGCAGACTGCATACCGCACGTTGCTCTCGCACTCTCACGTTGCCCACATAATTTCCTGTAGGGAGCTCCGACCCACCACTTACTCCCATTGCGGAGGGTTTCGCCCCCTGCGCCTCCCCCATAAATATATATAAACACCCCCACCCTGCACACATTGTAGAGAGGAGAGGACCAGAGTTAAGGACCCAGGGCCACGACGCTCACATTTGCAGATGCAAAGAAATTCCGACTGCCCACAAGACATTTGCCCTAACCACAACGCCCACATTCTGATACCCTCTTTCCCATACCCTATTAACAGCATACCTTGACTCAGTCCCACATAGAAGACTAGCCAAAACATTGAGGGACATTGGGGAACAGAAAGCATCATGGGTGGAAAATTGGATGGTGGGAAGGACCCAGAGAGTAGTGCTGAATGATGAATTCTCAGAGGTTAAAGGAGTAACAAGCAGAGCAACACAGGGCTCTGTCCTGGTGCCCATCTTCTTTAACATTCATGTGTGATATTGGGGGTGAGGGGTATTCAGGGCAGGATCTGTCTCTTTGCAGAGGACACCAGCTCTGCCCAAGGGTAGACAATGAAGAGGGAATTAGGGCACTAAAGGAGGACCTGGGAAGTCTGGTAAAATGGTCCAAGATCTGGCAGCTGAGTCTTATCACAAAGTAATGTAAAGTAATGCACATAAGGAAGAAAAACCTGAGAGTACAGTACATAATGTGGGAATACAGAACACTGCAGAGGGAAAAAACCTGGGGGTAAAATAATGAAAAACCTGAAATCCATAGCTCAGTGTAATAAGGCAATGGGGAATGCTAACAGGATATTGGGGTGCACAGAGAGAGGAATAAGTGGCAGAAATGAGGAGATGATACCCCCCATACAGGTCACTGGTGCACCCATATCTGGAGTATTATGAAAGGTTCAGGAGTGAATGACCACACCTACTAAAGGACTGTGAGAGGGTGGAAGCGGTGCAGTGACGGGCATCTGAAATAAGCCATGGTATTGGGTGAGAAGACATATGAGGAAAGGCCAGGAGACAAAGAAAATATCAGTAGTGAAAAGTATATTGGCACAACCCTGGGGTAAACTGGAACAAATTTGTTTTTATTTAACACAGTTTGTTTGGCTAGTACACGCTACCAGTAAAATATACACTAATGCTGGCCTACCAGGGGTAGTGCTACCACTTGCAATGTCAGCAACCTGGGTTCGGGATTGAGTCTGGATCATTGGGGGATGACCGGGGGGGATTGAATGTCCCAGTGGAAGTTCTCCAGGGAGGGAGGGCAGTTATGCTCGTGTGTCTGGAGACAGTTAATGGGTGGAGGGATGCCGGTGGTGATGCACCCCATGCTTTCATGTGAGCATCAGTACCACCCCGATGCCTCAGGAGGGAAAATGCTGGACAGGTCAACAGTGAGAAGGTCTGACCCCTCGCAGGTCCCGTACAAGCAACAAGGCCCTCCCTCCACAAACTGGATCCATTCTCCAGCAAGTAAGATGGGGGCTTGCTGACCCCACCACGGGGTGGGGGGGGCATGGAGGAGGAATGGAGGTTGAGCTAAGTCCCTGGGATGCCAGCTGATGGGGCTGGGGGTGTTGGAATTTAAGTCACTGTTGCAACCATGGCAGCTCTTGGCAGTCATGGCCCATTTTAGTCTGTTTTACATAAAGGTAAATTTGGCTTGAATTACCAGCATCATCACTTTATTAACCCAACTTTATTCTGGAGTTTATTTCATGGGTAGTCAATGTTCGTATGGTTTTTGTTTTCTATTGTCTGTTGTTTGGTTTGCCTAAGCACTTAGCTTTGCACCCATATCTGTTTGGCCGGGAAGTACGCGGAATGAATGAACAGTTCAAGGCAGCACCACTAGAAAATATGCTGAATAAAACAGGTGGCAATATTGGTACAAGGTCTGTGACCTCAGTTGTCAAGGTGAAACAGACTCGAGGCAGCCTAAAATCCAGTTGTGACGATGCAAATACAATTAAAATGATAATGCTTTCATATAGAAAATGTTCCTAATTTTATTTTCAATTTTCTTTAAAAGAATATTTTCACATCAACTGACACTCCAGAGTACAGAATGGGACCTCGGGGAATATGTTTCCTGTTGGGCTGCATGAGTCTACTGCTGTTCTACGCTCTGATCGTCCTGCGTGGAAACTTTGTTGACCACCCCGGGAAAATCATTAGCCTCTATTCTATCTGCCTTGGAAATGAAAATACAGGAAAACTGAAATGTTTCGATGCAGATGAAGCACAACACCTTCGTGTCAGTACGGCTGGAATAACTGTTGCACGGCTTCTTGTCCACTCTTCCCTCGTCACCTCTTTGTTTGCAACCCTATCATTCTTCTTATGTGCACTGGTTGGGAACAACAATACCTGGGCAGCTGGAGTGTGGCTTGCTCGAATTACTTCTGTTGTCCTTTGTGTTGGACTTGTGGTATTCCTTATATCCGTCTACTCTTTGCTCCTGTTTGAAGATCTGGGATTGGCCTTCTGGATATGTTGTGCAGTAGCATGTTGCTACTTATTACTTCTGTAACTTAGGTTTGCATTCAGGGCCAAAACAATGAAGGATTAAGAAACAGATGAAGCAAAGTGGCTCAATATCTACTCACATTTAATAAAACAAAAGTATTGGTCAGTCAACAAAAAAGGTCATTTTATATATATATATATATATATATATACAGTTTTTTTTAGCAAAAATGTATTTCTGACATCCTTAGATTCATCCTTAGTGTAGTTTTAATTTACTCAGATATTTTTTTTAGTAAATTGTTTAATGAATGGCTCAAGTAATTAGAGATGGCGACCACAGGTTGGCTCTGTGGCACCGATTGTGGTAGCCCATCAAGACAGGGCTTCCAAATGGTGAGGAGTGAAAATGGCACGAAATCACAGTGTGTTCTGTATTGGCAACTGATGGTTCCCTCTCCCCAAGGTCTGCCCCTTTCCCCCACCCCCAGAGTTAGTATATTAAGTAAGGGTGGTGTGGGGGCCCTCACAAACAGAATGTTCGCCAATATGGCGCATGCTGTGATTTCATGTGGTTTTCACTCCTCACCATTTGGAAGTCACTAACCTGGTATGGAGCCCCGAGTGGTAGGGCATTAGCTTGGCATGCTGACGGCCCAGATTTGAGCCCTGAGCCTTGGATGTCCAGAGAGGAAGCCAGCAGGGAGGGTGAGGGAGCATCTGTGTGAACACTCTCCTCCTGGGGGAGGGTGCTGCAGAGCACTGCTTGGAGAGTGACATTCAGTGGTGTGCGGAACCTTGCAGGTGTGGGTGACCAAACATCTGCTGGTGCTGTCTCCAGGGTGTCGCTACAGTGAATGCAGTTGGAATATGGGAAGGGGCCCAGAAAAGGGAAACTAGCACCTGTCTCGGCCTGCTGGGTGACGACTGCCAAGTCCCTGCACACCACAGTCCCCTATCACACTTCTCTTGCCCTCTCAGCCCTGCATGCCTTGGAGGACCCCCCCCCGGGGACTGCTACTCTCCTCCTCTCGCCCAGGGAGGGGGCCCCCAGCAGGGATAAGTCAGATCTTTCAAGGACTCAGGCACCGTCTGGGGAGCCAGGTAGTAAGAAGTAGTAGCAAAGGATGAGACAGACAGGCAGAGAGGGATATTGAGCATCCAGAAGGCACGGGAGGTCAGGGGGCAGGGGAAGGCACAAAAGGAAAAAAAGATGGCCAAGACTGTCAATTTTTAAAAATCTCTTCCACTGAGGTTACCTGTTGTATATACATACTAGATTCATACTGTGAGTATATTAGGATGCTACTAACACACATTTATGATAGTAAACAACACAGCACCACACCAAATAATTTAATTTTTCATAATGGGCGTGACACTGGAGTGGGAACTTTTAACAACTTAAAAATGCCACATATTAGTTCAGGAGTGAAAGAAAACCAAAAATAAAATGGATATATTGGTGTTTTTGCCAGATAAACATTATTGCTGAAAAAAAATGACACAGTGACTAACATACTGCTGCTATAAAGCCCTCATCAGTAACCAAGTTGTAAAGAAACTGTAATAGATGTATGGTCACATTTATTAATGTACTCATCAGTAACCAAGTTGTAAAGAAACCTGTGGTCACATTTATTAACGTACTCGTCAGTAACCAAATTGTAAAGAAACTGTAATAGATGTATGGTCACATTTATTAATGTACTCATCAGTAACCAAGTTGAAAAGAAACATGTGGTCACATTTATTAACGTACTCGTCAGTAACCAAATTGTAAAGAAACTGTAATAGATGTATGGTCACATTTATTAATGTACTCATCAGTAACCAAGTTGTAAAGAAACCTGTGGTCACATTTATTAACGTACTCATCAGTAACCAAATTGTAAAGAAACTGTAATAGATGTATGGTCACATTTATTAATGTACTCATCAGTAACCAAGTTGAAAAGAAACCTGTGGTCACATTTATTAACGTACTCATCAGTAACCAAATTGTAAAGAAACTGTAATAGATGTATGGTCACATTTATTAATGTACTCATCAGTAACCAAGTTGAAAAGAAACCTATGGTCACATTTATTAACGTACTCATCAGTAACCAAATTGTAAAGAAACTGTAATAGATGTATGGTCACATTTATTAATGTACTCATCAGTAACCAAGTTGAAAAGAAACCTATGGTCACATTTATTAACGTACTCATCAGCAACCAAATTGTAAAGAAACTGTAATAGATGTATGGTCACATTTATTAATGTACTCATCAGTAACCAAGTTGAAAAGAAACCTATGGTCACATTTATTAACATACTCATCAGTAACCAAATTGTAAAGAAACTGTAATAGATGTATGGTCACATTTATAAGGTACTCATCAGTAACCATGTTGTAAAGAAATGGCACTGGATGTACTTACTCACCAGTATGGTTCCAGTCACTGGTGGCATTTTACAGGCATGCTTCTCAACTGTCCCTGATTTTCAAGGACATCCATGATCTTGCCTTAAAATTTTCCTCTGCCCCCCCCCTCTAAAATTGGTGCTTTTGTGACTGAACTGTGAACACTGCAACACAAAATATAATGCCTAACGTTAGAATTATAAACTTGTTCTACAAGAAATGCTTTTTATACACAGTCCCTTATTACATACTAACATACTAAAATGTCAGCAGAATAGACATAACTTTCTTTCATGTCTGCTTGTTTGGTCAGCCCCCACCCTGGGAGCTGACCTTGCTGCCTCCCTCTCCCTCTCCCTCTCTGGCTTCTCCCTTCCCAGTCCCGGATATTCTCTCTGCACTGTTTTTTGCTTCCAGAACCCTTCTCCTGTACCTGTCCCACCCCCTCTTGAACCCCTCCACTGTCTCTGCCTCCATCAGCCCCTGGGCAGCGCATTCCATGGCTCCACCACCCTCTCAGTGAAGCAGTGCCTCCTCCTTTCTCCCCTGAATCTCCCTCCCTCCAGCTTCCACCTATGCCCTCTAGTTGCCTCCCTCCCTCCTTCCTTTGGAGCACCCTGACTGCTTCTCCCCTATTTACCCCCTTCATATACCTGAAGACCTCTATCATGTCCCCCCAGTCTCTTCTCTCTTCCAACGTGTACATATTTAGCTATTTGAGCCTCTCCCCATAGGTCCTATCTCCCAAGCCCCAAATCATTTTGGTTGCTCTCCTCTGGACCCTCTCCAGGAGTTCAATGTCCCTCTTTAAATGTGGCCTCCAAAACTGCATGCAGTACTCGAGGTGCGGCCTCACCAAGCAGTTATACAGTGGGAGTGTCACTTCCCTCATTCTGGAGGTGATCCCCCTAGCGATGCATCCAAGCATCCTGTTGGCCTTTGCCGCTGCCCTCCTACAAGTCTCCAAGTTGTTCATCTTGACATCCACCACCACCCCCAGGTCCCTCTCAGCCATTGAGACTTGTAGCATTCCCCCCCACCTAAGTGTACACTTGGCCCAGGTTTCTGGCTACCAGGTGCAGTACCTTGCATTTCCCAGCATTGAACCTCAGCTTCTGCTTACTAGACCACCTTTCCAGAGCCTCCAGGTTCCCCTGTAGGGCCACCCCCCTCCTCCCCATCCACCACCGCCCCCAGTTTTGAGTCATCTGCAAAGAGACTCATCTCACTCCTGATACCCTTCCTTATGTCAGAGACATAGGCGTTGAACAAGAGGGGCCCAAGAACTGATCCCTGAGGGACCCCACTAATGACCCTCCTTGGGGATGAGACTATCCCGCCAACCATGACCCTCTGGTGCCAATTGCCTATCCATCTGATCATCTGGTTCCCCACTCCCATTTCTCCCAGCTTATCCAACAGGCCCCTGTGAGGAACAGAGTCAAATGCCTTGCTGAAGTCACGAAAGAGGATGTCCACTGATCTACCCAGGTCCAAGGCACTTGTCACCCTGTCATAGAACTCCACAAGGTTTGTCTGACATGATTTCCCTGGGACAAATCCATGTTGTCTATTGTCCAGGCACCCCAACTTTTCCAGGTCCCTCTCAGTCTCTCCTTGACAATGCCTTCCATCACCTTGCCCACCACCGATGTCAGGCTGATGGGCCTGTAGTTTCCTGCCACCTCTCTTGATCTCCCCTTGTGGATGGGCACTATATGCACCACTGTCCAGTCCTGGGGCACCTACCCTGTCCTCAGAGAGATGCTGAAGAGCTCCACCAGGGGTTTCGCCAGGACATCCGCCAGTTCCTTCAGCACTCTGGGATGTAATTTATCTGGCCCTGGTGCTTTTTCCATCTTAAGGGACCTGAGGGCTTCCCTCACTCTCTCTGCCGTGATTTCCACCCTGCTACCTCATCCCCTGCTTTGCCTTCCCCACATACCAGTGATGCCCCCTCCAGACCTGTCGATTGGTAAGGGTCCCCCCCTTCTCAGTTTCACCATCTCCTCCCACATATGATGCAGCCCCCCCCATTTTCATTGGTGAAAACTGAGGCAAAGTACTCATTTAGTACCTCAGCCTGCTCCCGGGCCTTGTGCCCATCCCTCCTGTTTTAATCCTGCTAATCTGCCCCTTCACCCTTCATTTTTCCCCAGTGTATCTAAAGAACCCCTTGTTCCCTCTCCTAATTTCATTGGCCAGGTTCTGCTCCTTCCTTGCCTTAGCCATCCTCACCACCCTAATGGCCCTTCTGGCCATCAGCTCGTGCTCCCCTCAGTCCCTTTCACTCCTTGAGCATTGGAATTGCCTATAGGCTGCCTTCTTACTCCTCACCACCTCCTGAACCTCCCTGGTCCACCAGCAGGGTTTTTGGGCCCTACTGCATTTTCGTCTTATTCTTGCGCAGGTGCTGGTAGCATTCTGCACCCCCCTCCTGATGATTTCCCACCTACTGTCAGCGTCCATGTCTGGCCCAATCCCATCCAAGTGCTCCTTAAGGATCCTTCCCATTTCCTTGAAATCCGCCCCTCTGAAGTCAGTTACCTCCGTCTTTGTGAAGCCTTCTACCCCTCCTAGGTTCAGGCAGAACCAGACCGTGGCATGGTCGCTCCCTGCCCTGGTTGGTTCCCCCACCTGCTGAGTTAGGAACGCATCCTGAAAGACATCCAACAACCTCTGTTCCCTGGCGACCGAGGATGTCATAGTCTCCCAGTCTGTTCCTGGCATGTTTAAGTCCCCCAACACCACCACCCTTACCTTTCCCAATCTGCAGTGTCTCCCAACATCTGCCACCAGACTCTCCTCCATCTCCTCTGCAAGCGCAGGGGGGTCTATACACCACTCCTATTTTTACTCTCTTGCCCCCCCTTGTTATCAAGGTGACCCAAATTGCCTCCACAGTTCCCTCTGCTTCCTCCACTCTTCCTATGGCAATGCAGTTTTTGACTATTATTGCTACCCCTCCTCCCCTTCCCTCCCCCCTGTCCTTCCTGAACGTCTTGTAACCCTCCAGGTTCAGGTCCCAGTCATGCCCTGCAGTGGCCCAGGTCTCAGTGACCACTGCCACATCCACCTCTCCCTCAGTTAGCATCACCTGGAGCTCAGGCATTTTATTGCCCAAGCTCCTGGCATTTAACAGGACTACCTTCCACACTTTCCCTATACTTCCATTCCCCCTGCTCGTGTTCCCGTGTGGATTCTGTCTTCCCCTGGTCCACATCTTACCAGTCGGCCTTTTCCTGCATTCCTCCCGCTCCCAAGGGGCGTGGAGACAGAGTCCCTCCTTTATCGGACCCCCCTTGACAGCCTTTTCTCCCATCGCTCCCCCCTTCACAAGTTTAAACCCCACCTTTCATCAATGAACTCCTCTATTTTCAGCTTATGGATTTCCTTCCCCTCTGAATTGAGACAGAGCCTATCTCTAGCATACAGCCCCTTATCCTCCCAGGTCTCCCCTCAATCCCCCATCAACCCATACCCTCTGGCCCCAAACCACTCTCTGAGCCACTGGTTTATCACCGTGATCTTCCTCTTGTGTTCCCCACTAGCCCTTGGCACCGGCAGGATTTCTGAAAAGGAAATTGCACAGCCTATATCATGACAGACCCTGGCAAGCTCCCTGAACCTTGCCTGTATCTCTAGCTCACTATTTCCCTCAATGTCACTGGTACCCAGGTGGACCAATATGCCTGGGGAACCTCCACAATCCTTTGCCAGCTGATATACCTCATGCTTGGCCCTGTGCACCATTAGTCCAGGGAAGCATTTTGTTCTAACTGGGCAGGCTTCTCCCTCCCTATCCCATTTGATCCCCCTGATCATGGAATCACCCAACAGGAGCACTCTGGCTGACCCTTTTCCTCCATTCCCCCCCTTCCATGTCCCTTATCCTTTCTACCGGCCCCTCCCCCCAGCCGGCTCCTTGCCCCTCCACCTATCTGGGTGCCACCTGCCACCCCCTCCTTATTTACCCTGGCCACCCTCCTCTGATCCTATACCTCTCATCCTCCTGAGTATCCTTCTGTACCCGCTACCCCCACCATTACCGCCGCAACTGGTCCTCCCCCCCATCTGCCAAACTAGCCTGGCTCGTCCTGCCTTCCTTCCCATCTCTGTTCAGCCCCTTTTTGCCTGTCATGCTCCCCTGGCCTAAACCCTCAGCTCCCTTTACTGTATCCTCCTTGTACTTCTGGTCCTTCTCCTTGCCCTTTCCTCCCAACTGGTCCTTCTCCTTGCGCTTTCCTCCCTCTACCCCCTCCTCCTCCTCCTGCTCTGATCCCCTGCTCCCCCGTTTTCCTGCATTCCAAGTTCCCCCTATTCCTCCTGCTATCTGACCCCCACCTCCTACCCCTACTCCCTTTCCATCTCTAACCACCCCTGTCATGGCTACATGACCCCCTCCCCTCAAGCAGAAGAAGAGAACTGAAGCGGTTACTGAGCTTAAGGTCTGATCCACCTCACCCCATTCTTCCTTCTGTCCAGCCCCAGCCATCTGCCTACTTACCTGAGAATGTCCTCCCTTTGACCACCATCTGTGAGGGTCCCCAGTTACCTGCCTGCTTCCTTGGTAGTATCCTCTTTTTGGGCTCCAATGTGATCCCAGAGTGTGCTCCTGCACTCCTTTCCCTATGCTGCCACCCCTAGTGCTTGGTGCAACCCCATGGAAGAGCCCCTGTCCTATTCCTCAACCATACCTCCCCCCTTCCCCCAGCTGTCTCCTAATTCCCTCAACCTCCTCCCTAAGCTGTGCCAGCTGGTAGCACACTGGACAACAACCAAACTTCCAAGCCCAGTCCAGTATTATGGCCGCCCCCCACACCCTGTGCACCCCACCACCCTCCCAAAGATGCCAGCCCTAATGACATGTGGTCCCATCCCCCTCCAAGTAGGTTTCCTTGGGTGAGCCACCAGGTTCCCCACTAGTCCAAGATGCACCCCTACCCACTAATCAGGTCACCCACTAATCCTAGATACAGTCCCACAGTAAACAGGTACCTCTGTTACTAGGTGCAGTACAGCACAGTAAACTTGTAAGGGAAGTGAACAACTCCCTAAGCTCCTCTCTCCCAGCCTTTAAACCCAACCCCCAGTGGCTAGAACTACATGAGCTGTACCTGAAGCCTTTTCCTCCAATTGCAGGGCAGGTGTTCCCCTATAAATCAGCCGAGCTCTGGGAGGGAGGCGGTGGGGGAGGGTGGGATTAGGGCCTACACCCAACTCTCTCTCTCTCGAGTGTATCAGCCCTGTGTCTGCCCCTCCAAGCACTGCAACCAAAGAAACTGCCCCAATTAAATCCCACCAAATAGGTTTTAAATCAGAAGAAATAGGCCTCCACAAATGCAGCCTGCTACACAGTGAAACATCAAACAAATAAGCCCATTTATAGCCACCAAAAACAGTTTTCAAACTTCCAACAGCCCCAAAAACAATACCCTGCTAGCCCCTTAGAAGTAGTAAGAAAGAAAAGAAATAACCTACCAAGTAATATCCACAAGAAACCATGTAAAAACAAGAAGGAGCTACTGTACTGGAACAGATCTGCTCCCTTCCCCTTCAAGTTACTTCTGATGTTCCTTTGTGGATATCACCAGTTTTTGAAATTTGTCCCAGATGTTGGTCCTTTGTTCCTAATTATTTCAAGCCTCATCCCTGATTTGCAAGACAGGGAGTTGAGAGGTTTGTTTACAGGCTATGATGTGTTGCAAGTTGATGCTCTGTGGTGAGTGATTCCATGGTTTAATGTAATTTACAGCAGTAGAATTGCTTGATGTTTGAAAATATCCCAAAGAGTGCACACTTGCTATGGCAACAGACCGCACTGTGTACGGCGAGGTCTCTTCATAGGACAATCTTAGCTAAATGCTGACTCAGTTCTAACACTCATGGAGAAGGTGTCAGAATTTTAAGCTTGTTTTTCTGCTGCGAGTCACTGTCCACTCAGAAATGAGTTCTCCATATTGGTTTTGCAAGTTCACGTACTAGTATAAAACACCTTCAAATATTTTAATGTAATGTTAGCACATTCTAAACATTACAACTCAAGTTTCAGTCTGGCTGAGTTGGTAGAACAAGTACTTCTGGGCCAGGCCATGGGTTGGAGTCTAACATCTGGGACCTGGGCTATTGGATGCATTGTTAAATCCAGGAACCTTCATACCATTCTTGGCAGCTGTCCAGGTGAATGTTAAGCCCTTGTGGGACCATGCCAGTGCCAGGAAATCTTCCTCCCCTCCCTACGTACTGTAAATCCTTTAATACTGCAAATATCTATTTGGACATTAGCACTGATGGGACCATGCCAGTGTCCTGGACATTCCCTCCCTACATAAACTATTTCATAGTCCAAATGTCCGGGTGGAAGTTAGCACTTATGGGATCACACCAGTGCCCTGGACAACATTCCATCCCTACATAAACCATTTCATAGTTCAAATGTCATGGGGAAGTTAGGACGTATGGGATAACACCAGTATCCAGGCCACTTTCCTTCCCTATATGAAGCATTTCATAGTTCAAATGTACTCAGTGAAGTTAGACTGTTACATGAAACAGAACTGTGAAACAAAAGTTTGTGGCAAATTCAGAAACAGTGACATTTGTCACAAAATTCAACCACCTGGCAGGAAGAGTTGGAAACATTGTTTAGAAAAAAACTGAAAGATTCCGTTAGGCGAGGAGACACTGGAAATATACAACCTGACAATTCACGATGTATTTTATTCTCGAGGGCTAGACATGGAGAGGCTGAGCTGGTACCCAGCAATTTTTCAGTGAAGTATCATAGTCGGTTACCACAAAAACCTAAAGGATTTTTCTGTTGTGGATGTTGCAGCATCTGCCAATATCCAGTCACAGGCAATAATTTTAAATATCCTAACAGACAAGAGGGTCCAGGTCAGAGAATTTCTTTTTTTTTTTTTTACTTTCAATTTCTCTCTCCCCTCAGCCGGCTTTAGCCATTCTCAAAACCTCATACAGCCCCAACCCCGTCACCTCTGCCATCTCATATGACTTACCTATTTCCTGTAGAAGTACCCTGTGGTTTCCCCTCCCATGGCTGAAACTGAGCTTAGGTCAGTGGGCTGCATTGAGTCATCATGTAACATGGCTGCATTTCCTCATTTTTCTCCATCACTACCCTCCTCACCCCAGGGATGCTGGCTTCGACGGACATGCTTCTGCAAGATGTGTATGTCCATCCAGCCAATCAGCAGTGCCCTAACCCACTGGCTGCACTTCGCCTGCACTGCCATCCGAGGTCACCAGGTGGTGGTCATGTGACGATAGTGAACCCCCCTCCCTCCCTGGAGGAGGACAGCGTCCTGTAGGATGCTCAATCCTCTCCCCCAGCCATCCCTCTGATGCTCTAGGCTCACTCCTGAACCTGAATAGTCAGCATCACAAGCAGCAGCGCTACCACTGTGCCAGCGGGCCAGTGCCCAGATCAGAGATTTGTATCAACCCCATTTGTGGGGTACATGATTGGTAGCCTGTGTAGTCTCACCTACGTGGCCAGAGCGATAAGAAAACTGAAACAGAGACTTCGGGCGCATGTTAAAGCATTAATGAATGAGAACACCACAACTGCGGTGCGAGTACACTTGACAGCAGTACACAATGCCGACCAAAGCTGTGTTAGGTTTATGGGGCTCGAACATACTGTGCTACAGAATATGTTCACTTCCTTTAAAGTTCACTCTTTCGTCTATAGCAACACATTCGCGTCTGTTAATTTTAGCACCCTGCCGATCAGCTGTAATTATACCCCACTGTAATCACTGTGTCTTTTTTATTTCACTGTCCCTTTTAATTTAGCACTTTTTGTAGATCAGCGAACTTATTGAAACTTAAAGGACAGTGTACATTACCTACATAGATACATAGATACATAGACAGTGTCGGCAGATAAGGGCCTATGACCCACCCAGTCTGCCCATTTGAGCTTGTAAGTTCAGTTTATGTTTTCCTAGAAGTCGGTTGCCCCTTACCCCTGAACTCCAGAATTCCTTTATGTCTATCCCATGCATTCTTAAATCCCATGATTGTACCTGTAGTACAGTATTCCCCCACTGCCCTGGGGGAGAAGACAGGGTAACCAAACTTCTCCAAAAGGAGACAAGATGGGTAATAGCTGGGCACAGTCACATCCCAGGGTCTCAGTGATAATGTGGGTTTTATTGTATTCCTCCTGTAATAATTTATAGTGTCTTGCATTGATAATAATAGAGTGCATTTGATGACTTATTCTAGACTGAATAATCCAGGACTGAGAAAAATTAGAAAAACTACTAAACATTGATCCATGAGATTTAAATGTCTATTAGGCATTCTTTATGATTTCACCTAGTAATATTGTTGATAAATGTCATGAAAAAACAGGTTACTCACCTGTAACAGCAGTTCTAGGAGTGGTATATGTTGTTCATCTACACTTATTGGCATGTCCCCTTCCACTTTAAATTTTGCCGTAAGTCTTCAAACTGGCTTCTCCCACCCACTCAGGTGGTATATACCTCAGTTCCGCCTCTTGACATCAGATCTTAGTCTGCTGGAAGCTAGGTTGTGTGTGTCCGCAACCAGGGAGGTCGGGTGGGTCCATGTGGATGAACAACATATACCGATGTAACGCCTAGGTGGCACTATCCCAAGGGCTACTACCCCTGCCTGTATGGCTCGTGACAGGTTAAGAGGCTTAGGTCCAGTGACGGGTACCTCCACCCAGATGTCAGGGTTGTTAGTGGTTAAACTAGCTTGGGCACAGCCCTCTGGGACACTGTGACCCCCTTTGTTCCCACTAGTGGCCCACACAGTACACGGGAGTTACCTTCCCAATACCCCACATATGCACACTCATTACACATACAGTACCTACTTACCCTCAGGACTGATTCTGCAGCACGTCCAGGAGGACCTCCTGTAAAATAAGGTTAGGCAATGCCACAGCAACTATGCAATAATCTCTGCTATATGTACTGACACCACAAGTAGAATATAGTTCAACAAACATAAAACTGATTTATTCAGGGGAAGTAACAAGGAAGGGGAATCAGGTTGATTTTGCATTAAGACATATAAATCACAGTACTGTGCATGAAACTTAGGATCCGAATGTCACACTCGCTGAGTATCCAGGATGGTGGGGGCCTAGCCAGGTCTGTTGCCCAAGGTTCACTGGCTGGTGCAGCTGGTTGGGGCCCTAAAAGAAAGAAAGGCATGCACAGCAAAATTGTAATCTGGAGCAGAGGCTCAGTTCCAGAAAAAGAAAGCACACGTAAATCAGATGGCACACTTTTGATTCATAAATTGTTGCAGGGGGTTGCCCTGAATTGTACTCACGTTACCCAACACAGACTACAGGATGGATGGTGTTGTTTCTGGGTTTCCAGCATTCAGCATGCACTGCAGAGTGAGGGAAATTAAGATCTCAATTTCCCTCCAATTTAAATCACATTTATATGTAAAGGAAAGTACTGTACCAAGCAGACTGCTCCACGATCCTGATCGCAATTACTGCAAAATACCTGGGAGCACGCACAGAATCAGCAGTCCCTGACAGGCTGATCGCGTTCAGCAAACTTCGGTCTTCTTCAGGTTAAGCCTGGTTCCACACTTCTGCTTCTTCTTCCTCCTCCCAAATTCGGATTCAGTCCGCTCTACGATTACCACCGTCGCAGGACCCACTTGGGGATCTTACAAACGCCCTTCCCACGTGAACTACTCACCGCTCGAACAACAGGGCTCCTTCTCTCTTCACTGTCACGCTGGATCTAGCTTGCCAGCAACAGTTCAGTGCATTTCCCTTAGATCCACTAGAGTCTGGTTGGCTGATGAAACTGTCAGCCACAGCAGGGCTCCTTCTATAAGTGCAAAAAAGGTGCCATTGGACCAGAGCTACACTTCCCAGGGGCTCCTTTCATTTAGCCCCCTTGTAACAAGTGCCAGCTAGGTGTCCCTTTTCTGACTGGCCCAAGCTGTCTCCATTTTAAGGCTTCCCCAACCCAATTGGTCCAGGTCGGCGGTTCAGAACCAAAATGGTGGGGCTTCACAAAACAGTTCATGCTACAAGAAAAGCAGGTTAAGCAAACTATATTTTTATTACTTTTCTAAATGGTTTCTGGCAAACAGTTACATCTTTGAAAAGAGCTCCCTCTGCGCCACTAGCGATGGCAGAATCGAAGCAATTGCTCAGAAGCTCAGACGGGACTCAAGCAAAGAACACACAGTCCCCCCAGGCAAACTAATTACGTCGACGAGCAGGCAGACCTTAAAGACACAGTACTCATAGGCTTTGGAGTGCGGGCAGCGCCCACAACTAAATGGAATTTTGCTGAACGCCAGCTAGGCAGGGAGCACTTAGGCAAGCTCCTGGAAGGCTTTTAGGAACCCCCATTTGCAGGGGGGTTACACCACTCCTAGAACTACTGTTACAGGTGAGTAACCTGTTTTTCTAGGATCGTGGATATGTTGTTCATCCACATTTATTGACAGACTCCTAGCAGTTCTCCAGAAGGAGGGAGGGAGGCAAGGCACACACCCCCTACTTAAGGAACAGTGATTGGAGAACTAAGGCCCCAAAACCAGCATCCTGGTGTGACTCAAGGTCAGTGTGGTAGTGGGTGACAAAGGTGTTTGCTGACTTCCAGATAGCAGCCTAACAGATTTCCTGGATAGGGATGTCCCTAGAAGCAGCCACTGATGCAGCAGTATGGCGGGTAGAAAGAGCTCTTATCCCTCTGGGAGGCTCCTTGCCTGCCAACTCATAGCACAGACCTATGCATTATATAATCCATCCTGCAATAGTCCACTTGGCTGGGCTGCAGGTCTGCCAGAAGTGGCTTCAGCATAGGTGACAAACAGCTGGCGAACCTCTCCATGAATTTCCGCCATCCTCTCCTTGTAGTAGGAGGGAGAACATCTCAGGTCCAAGGTATGGAGCTTGTACTCGACGTCCGAGGTGTAATTAGGGTAGTATACCAGCAAAGTCAATACCTGGTTAAGGTGAAACTCTGACACCACCTTTGGAAGGAATTTTGGGTGGGGGCACAGGACAACTTTGTCCCTGTGGAAGACCAGATAAGGGGAGTCCTCCGAAAGGGCCTGGAGCTCTCCTATCATTCTGGCAGACATGACAGCCACCAGGAAGGCCATCTTTCATGACAAGTGTGACAGCTCACACTTGTGCATTGGTTCGAATGGCTTGCCCATGAGCTTCGCCAATACCAGCAGTAGATCCCACGGAGGTGGAGGTTCATGCACTAGAGGGGATATGTGATCCAGGACTTTGAAAAAGCACCTGACTACTGTCTCCTGTACCAATGTCGACTGACCAGCCCATGTCCGGTAAGCAGAAATGGCTGCCAGGTGCACCCTAAGGGTCGATGACCGCAGACTCACTTTGTAGAGGGAGACCAAAGGTAGTCAACAATGTCAGCCACTGAACAGGTTAAAGGGTCCAGGCCCTTACCCTAACCCTGACACCAAATGGAAAACTTTTTCCATTTGAAGGCATAACATTTCCTGAACGATTCCTTTCTGAATGCCTCCTCCACAGTGTAGACATCTTTGGAAAGATCCAAAGCCTGAAACTCTAGCCGCTCAAGTATCAGGCTGTGAGGTACAGGGATTAAAGGTCTGGATGGAATACCTTCCCCTGATTTTGAAATAAGAGGTCTGGGTGTGTACAAAGCCGCTCTGGGTGCCTACAGCTGAGGCTGAGAAGATCTGGATACCGGTACTGGCACGGCCAGTCTGGGACTACCAGGATCACCTTGACCTTGTCCCTCCTCACCTTGAGAAGCACCTTGTGGATCAAGGGAAATGGAGGGAAGGCACAGAGGAGGCCTGGGATCCATGACCTCAAGAAGGCATCCCCCTGCAGTGAGCCCTGATGAGGGGTGCGGGAATGAAACAGCCTCAGCTTGGTGTTTTCCTTGGAGGCAAACAGGTCCACCATCAGTTTGCCCAAACAGGAGAACATGCTGTAATGTACCTCTGGATGGAGAGACCACTCATGGGATGTCTGGCCTAGGCGGCTGAGAGCATCCGCCAGCTGGTTTGAGGCTCCTGCCACATGGATGGCTAGGAGATCCACATCCAACTGGCTCACAAAGGTCCAGATGCAGAGAACTCCTTGCACAGCAGACGGGAGTGCATGCTGTCCTGTTTGTTGAGGTAGTACATGGTCATGGTATTGTCCGTCTGGACTTGAGCCACTGGACCCCGGAGCTGAGGAGTGAAAGCTGATAGTGCCAGTCTGACTGCTCTGAGCTCAAACAGGTTGATATGGCATCAGGACTCCTTGGGGGTCCAGAGCCCATGGTCCTTTTGTCCCCCATGTGGGCTCCCCAGCCCATGAGAGAGGCATTGGTCATGAGGATGACCATCGGCTCAGGGTGGACAAATGGGGTCCCTTCCTGCAACTGGTCTGGGGTGTTCTGCCATTGGAGAGTGTCCCACAGCTTCTGGGTTACAGTGACCAGCTGGTCGAATCGACCATGGCACTGGGTCTACTAGGTAGCCAACTCCCACTGAAGGGGCGCATGTGCCACCGAGCCCAACGGACCACTGAGGTGTAACCCAAAAGGTGCAGAAAGTCCCTGGCAGGGCACAAGTGCCCAACCAGAAATGATTGGGCAAAGGAGGAGAGAACTTCCTCCCTGTCCACCGGGAGCCGAGCTCTGGCTTGAGAAGAGTCGAACTCTGCCCCAATGAAGCCTATCACCTGAGAAGGCACGAGTTTCAACTTGGCCTTGTTGATCAAGAGACCGAGTTGGGAGCAGGTCTGGAGGGCCAGATCCCTGGACCTCTCCATCTCCTGTTGGGTGGGACCTGCAAGAAGCCAGTCATCGAGGTAGGAGTAAATTCTGACTCCCCAATGCCAGAGATGGGCTGGCACCACTGCAATGCATTTGGTGAACACCCATGGGGCCGATGACAGGCCAAATTGCATTGCTTAGAACTTGTACAGGGTCCCTTTGACCCTGAAGCGGAGGAACCACTGATGGGACAGACGGATTGGGATTTGAAAAAATGTGTCCTGCAGATCCAGTGAACAAACCCACATATTTCGCTCCAAGGATGGTATGATCTGGGACAGAGTGACCATCCGAAAGGTGCATGGCCCGAGATATTGATTCAGGTCATGGAGATCTAGAATGAGGCACCAGCCCCCCATCCACTTGGGCACCAGGAAGTACCTGGAGACAAAGCAAGGGTCTGCTGAAGGATCTGCCATGAGAGCCGCTGCCTCCCTGAGGAGGAGCTGAGCAATGTCATCTCAAAGAGCTGACTGGGTGTGTGCGGAAATCCATTCTTCCCGAGGGGCGCGGGCTCGGCTGGGAGGGTACTGCTCGAATTCTAGAGGCAGTCCCTGACCGACCACTTTGAGAACCCACCTGTCCATGGTGATAGTGGACCAGATGGAAAGAAAGTGGCAGAGCCGGCCCCCCACGGGAAGACCCAGAGCTGGTGTGACGGGAATAGGGGTGGCAACCCCCACCCTGTCACTGATCAGGCTTGGAGGAGGAGGAGGAGGAGGAGGAAGCTCCAGGACCTGAGCCTCAGCCTCCTCTATGGGTCTGTTGGGGTCCAGGCTTGGGCCGAGGGCACCAAGCTTGAGCCTGCTGCTGATGCCGCTGTCCCCTTGAAAGGAAGACTGCTGAACCACAGGGGAAGAGTGCCGAAAAGGCTTCTTCTTTTTCTTCTGCTGGTTGTTGCCCGAAGAACTCTTACCAGAAGTGGTGTCCAAAGTGGCATTGTACTGCTGCATGCGCTGGAGGTGACCTGCCACTCCTGGGCTGAACAAGTCGGTCCCAAGGAAGGGCAGATCAGCTAACTTGTGCTGAGTATCTGCTGTGAAGGAGGAGAGCCTCAGCCAAGCCCTGTGGTGAGAGGCAACTGTAGTGGCCATCAAGCAGGCTCAAGAGTCCCCAGTGTCCAGGGCAGTCTGGAGGTGCTGTTTGGCAACAGCTCGGCCCTGGTCCTGCCCTGCTTAACCGAAGTCTGCATGTCTGTGTGGAGATGTGGGAGGACTTCAGTTAATGACCCGAGGAGGGCATGAGAGAAGTGTGCCATGATGACGGCCGAACTTGCTTGACTAAGGCCCAAGGAGGAAGCCGCATAGACCTTCCTCACCGAATGGTCCAAGTGCTTGGACTCTTTGTTGGCATGTTGGTCAGTGTCAGCTGAACTGCCAGTATGCCTGAACACAGAGGCAGTCCTCAGGCTCTTGGCTGAAGGGTGCTCTGTGAACCCTGCAAGGGACCCCATGGGAACCACGTACTTGTGGGCCATGCAGACAGATGGTGCTGGACGGGAGGCAGAAAGCTGTCACAGTTTGAGTGCCAGACCAACAATGGCCTCAGTCACAGAAAAGGCCTCCATCAGGGTATCCCCTCTCTTGAGGATGTCCGTGAGAGGGTACTCTGCCTTTTCTGGATGGGTACCAAGGGCATCCCTGTGGACTCAGAGATGAGGCAAAGAATCCCTTGGAAGGAGGAAGGACCTTCCTCCATCCCTAGGCCAATGGATGACTCACCCTCCCCAGGATGAGAGTGAAGCCCAGTGACATCGGAGTCCAAAGAGTCGGGGGTACAGCGGCCTGCTGCCCAAATCACTCTTGACCTGCCTAGAATGGTCCGGGGTGACCGTAACTGACAGATGTCAAGGAATCCCGGTGTCTGGTCAGTCCTCTTTGGAAGGAGCCCCTCCCACAGGCTGCTTAGGTGGTGGTTCCACCACTATCGGGGGAGAGACCGGTTTAGGCCGAACAGGCTGTTGTGCCGGCCCCGCGGGCAGGGGAACTGAAGGTTTCAGCTCCAAGGGGGTCGGGCTTGGCCTAGGAGGCAAAAGCCAAGTAATGGCCAGGGCGGGAGTTGAAGTCGGCTTGTGCCAGGACAACATCAACTGTTGCCACATGAGGTCCTTGTACCACCGATGGAGTTTCCGTCGGAGCCTCTCCTCATCCGAGGAGGACGAGGATGACCGATGGCGCTGCCTCTTTTTGGAGCACTTATGGAACTTCCTCGGCCGTCCGTACGAGGGGGTTCTAGACCTCGACCGAGATCAGGCAGGCTAACTCAGTCACTCAGGACACACCGGTGGGACTGGTGATACCAGGGGTTCCGGAAACGGGTCCTTGATGGGGACACCAATGGGTTGGGTCTCCTCATTGGGGAAGACAAGAACCGGAGTCCTTTCCAAAGAGTTGTTGACCAGGGCCGGTGACAGTGGGTCGATTGGATCGAGAACAATCTCGACCTCACTGGCAGTATCCTCGGTCAGCTGGCCCGATGAAAGATCCATGAAGCCTGCAGCCGAGGAAGCAATCTCGACCGAGGTCGAGACCACATGCTTCTGGGACTGAGATCTCTCTAGGTCCCAAAAGCGCCTTCACCAAGATGAAGACTGGCTCAGTTCCTTATCCTGCTTGCGGGATCGGGAGGAGTGGAAGCCCACGGGCACCTCTGTCTGGGTGGGGAGAGACTGGCACAACTCCCTGAAGGAGCTCGAGAATGTGGAGCCCAGGTTGAGTGGAACGAAGAAGCTTCGAGAGTCCGAAGCGTGAGCGGCTTCTTCCTCAAATGCCTGCATGCGTTCCAGCTGCTTGGTGGAACCTGCAGCCATGGAAACTGCCCACATAGCCTCCTTGGACTTCACCGGAGGGTTCCTCTTCTCCGGTCTCTCCAGTTTGAGACTTGCAAGGCGGTCATCCAGGATGTTGGGATGGAAGGCCAAACAGAAGCTGCAGGATGAGGTGTCATGGTCGACAGTGAGGCAGTAGATGCACGTGAGGTGGGGATCAGTGCATGACATTTTTTGGCCACAAGAACACGGGCAAAATCCAGGGGAAGATTTCTCCTCCATGATCGATGATGCGAAAAGGCAATCACTAACTCGAACAATTTTTTATTTTAGTAAAACCGAAGATTTGAAAGTCAGGGCCTATGAAATGCATGAGCACGAGGGAGGCAACCTGTATCTTCCAGTGGAAAGGAAGATCTGGCATCACAGGGCAGAGCTGAGGTGTGTACCACCCAGGTGGGTGGTAGAAGCCAGCTTGAAGATTTCCGGCAAGATTTAAAGTGGAGCCGGCCCGGTGGCGCTGGGGTTGAGGCACTGGTCACTACACCTCGCGCCACGCCGGCGACCCATGTTCGGGAACGAGGACGGGTTCCCGGGGGTCAGCGGGGAGGAGATGGATTGAGCGTCCGGAGGACTGCTCTCCATCTCCGGGTTGGGGGGATTTAGGCGGCCGGTGCTTGCCTGACCCCTAGCGGAGGCTGGGGATCAACAGCACGCAGCTGGAAAGAGGGGAGGTGGGACATGGCAGACGCTTGACTAGTGCATGCACGGGAGCGTGCGCGCACTCAGTCACTGGCGTCATTGCACGCCATGCCCGCCTGGCAAGAAAATCGAGGAAAAAATGGAGCCCAGCAGCACGCTGTCATTCCCCGGCGCCATTCCCGGAGGACGCCTCCCTGGCATGGACCCGTTCGGGTGGGTTGAGTCGCTCCCCACCACCCTGCCGCGAAGGGTAAGTCGCGGGGTGCGGAAGGGAGGGGGTCTCATGTCCGGGGATGGCGCCGGAGGAACGGCGGAGTGCGGGGGGGGCCGGAGCTCCTGTGGAGAGAAATAACATCCGTAAAAAAAAAAAAAAAAAAGATTTAAAGTGGAAGGGGATATGTCAATAAGTGTGGATGAACAACATATCAACAATCCTAGAACTGGTATTTAGCAATCTCTGTAAGAATGTAATTACTATGTAATTTGTTCGTTATTTCTTTCTCTTTTCTCTACCTGTCCCTTTCTTTACCTTTCAACCCCTCCCACCTTTTTCTACTCCACCCCACCCCCACCTCCCAAGTGTCCATGCCATTGCTCGGGCCCATCTTTTGTGGTTCTTCTCTTTATTTAAAATTTTGTTTTCTGCCCTGGTCCTAGTATTCTGTGCACTTTACAATAATGTCAGGCAGCACCACTGATTTTCAATATTCATAGTCGATTGTTGCCTTGTTTAATATGGCTAAATGTGGCTAGCAATGACTATAATTCTAATGTATTTTCAATGTCTCACTGTTAAGCTCCATAGTATCTGGTTTTCTACTGACTGCTGTTGGATGGGAATACCAAGAACTGTTTTTTACAAAGTTACGACTGTTCTTTAACTGACGGTTCCCATTGATTAATGTATTAACTTATTTCAAATAACAGCATTATCCAAACTTCGTTTATTTACTTGCATTACCTTGATGACCTTTATATGTTTATTTTACGTTTAATGTATGCACTGTCACTTTAAATATTACACTTCAAAGCATGTATCAATGTTACAATCACCACCCCCATTTTAGAGCTAGTTGAAAAGCTGAAGTAAATGCTTTTGTGTTTATTTTTTTTAGTTAATCCATTTCTTTTGCTACATTTGCTGCTGTACATGTGTTTCATTTTTAATTTTTTTGCATCAGATTTTGGTTTGGCTGGCTGGCTGGCTGCTGAAGTATGTGTGTGTGTCCTACCTTTGTTTCTCCATAGTTCAGTTGTCTAGGTGGACGTTCGGCTCTCATGGGACCATGCCAGTATCCCAGAATATATTCCACCCCCACATAAAGTATTTCATAGTTCAAATATCCAAATAAAGTAAGAAACTTATGAGATCACACCAGTGTCCAGGCCAACATTCCCTCCCCAAAGTATTTCATAGTTTGCATGTTCCAGGTGGAAGTAAGCACTTGTGGCATCTCACCAGTGCCCAGCACATCATGTCATCCCTGTTCGACTACTCACCTAATTACCTCTCTGCCAAGTATTTGTAGTACCTGAAGGCTATCCCTGGTGCCACTGAAAACCCACAACCCTCCCCCAACTTTATGTAAGGCATTATGAGCTATCCTTGATGTCACCGAACACCACAACCCCCCCCACACCAGTTTACACTGGGATTACATTCAGTGTGCTGCCAAATTCATCACCCTCCCACTAAGTGTAGCACCATGAGCATATTCCTTGTGTTGTTAAACACCCCATATACCCTCCCCCCAAGTTTATGTGTAACACTGAGATCCCATCAACAGTGCTGCAAAAACTCCCCCAATTCCCCCCCCCATTATGTGTGGCACCAGGAGCCTACATCAGTGCCACAAAAGACTGCTGATACCCTCAATTAACTGTGGCACTGGGAGCCCATCCCCAGCGCAACTGAGCTCCCCAGCACCCCTTCCCCCAAGTTTAAGTGTCACACTGGGAGTCCATCCCCAGCACTGCTGAAACCCTGTATCACTCCCAGTTATCACCCACCTTTAGCCTATTCCCAGCTTCAATAAACACACCCACCCTCTGATGGCATAGCCCCACCACTTGCCTGCTCAGCCAGCCGCCATGGGAGTTCCCATTTCTGCAGACCCCATAACTGCCATGGAACACAGCAGCTGTCTCCAGGGCATGTGGCTTGGAAGGAAGCTAGCCAGAACTGAACACAGAAGTGGACAGCATGTAGGAATAGCGGCATCATGGGAATGGGGTGTGAACTGCTAGGGCCCAAATGAGTGATACTAGTCCAATATTTAAATCCCACAGGTTTAAACAAACTTGCATCATGAATGATCATGGAGTGGAGGACAATGGAGCAGAAAAGCACCTGCTGGGAATCTCTGGAAACTCCACCCCATTTGTCTCCTTGTCTAAGGAAATATCCACCTGGTTCCATCCACTGAGATTTTTTTTCCATTGGTTGATTCTAAATACAACTGTGATTGTGTTTGCATTCTCTCTAGGGACATACTTTCTGGTCAAAGGATGGGAGAGCTATCCACAAACCCCTATCTGAATTACATCAATGGATAAGGCATTGAGGTAGGAGTATAGGACCATAACATGTCCCCTATCTGGGTTACATCAATGGATAAGGTATTGCGGTGGGGGTTTAAGACCATAACAAATCCCCTATCTGGGTTACATCAATGGATGCGGTATTGCGGTGGGGGTTTAAGACCATAACAAATCCCCTATCTGAGTTACATCAATGGATAATGTATTCCTGTAGGGGTATAGGACTGTAATGAACCCCCTATCTGGGTTATATTGATGGATAAGGTAGTGTGGTAGGGGTATAGGACTGTACCAAACCCCCTAGCTGGGTTACATTGATGGATAATGTATTGCAGTGGGTTATAAGACCATAACAAGTCCCCTTTCTAGGGAACTTCACAATCAAGGTATCACAGTGGAGTTTTTTTGTGCCATTTGTTCGGGGAGTGTACTAAACTCCTATCTGGGGTATCTCAAAGTTTAAGTATTGCAGCATGTTACTTTATGTAGTTTTATTTATTAACAAACCAATACAAAGTTACAACAATATTGTCAACTCAATCAATACAGTAACTCACTCAGTAACTTTTTTAACATATTAACTATTGCACTATGAAAGTACTTCAGTCTAATTATTATTGTTACTCCATATTCAAACCACATTCTTCTTGCCCCGTAATGATTACTATTGTTAGAAACTGCTTCTGACATTTCTTTTCATTTCGTAACTACCATGCTTGGATTTTGGATTTATGTTATTCCTTTCTTATCTATATCTAACAACACCACAGGAGCCTGCACACTGCATGGATAGCACAGTCCAAGGGAGCCCTTAAAAGTAATTCCCCCCCACTAATCTGTTGTGTGGGGATGTTAGCACGTCGATGCTTTGCATTGACTGCACCACCCGCCTCAACCACCCTCCTACCCAGGGGTGTCTCCAGCTATATAGTCATCAGTCATCACATGACATCCCTGCTTTTTTCTAAGTCCTTGTTTCTCCATTAGCCCATTATCATGGACAGCCACTAGGAGTCAGTGTTGCACCCCTAACTCTCCTATTCTTCACCCCCTTGCCTGCTCTGGCTTCTCACTCCCACTTGTCTATCCCTCTCTCCCCAAGAACCATCTTAATCTATTTTAGCCCTCCTTGCAAGTCTGCCCACCCAGGATTCAAACCTTGCACCTTTGGCCCCAGAAGCTGTGACCCTACCACTGCGCTAACCGGTCACTGCGCTAACCGGTCACCCCTACTTCAGGGTGTCTATTACTTCCCCTGATTCACTGTAGCACCTACCCCTTTTTCTGCCATCCCCTCCCACTCCTCTCCCCTCTCTCCCAGTCCAGCATCTCTTCTGATATGTCGACTAACCATGTCCCATCTACCCACCCTGCTCTCACTTTTACCCCTACCTCCTTCTCACCCGGCTCATACCCCCAGTGTCTCCCCACTCTTCCCCCACCATTTGCTGCCCCCATTAAGCACACATTACCACATCTCACTCTCAACATCACCCCCACCCCATCGCACCACCACCCCTCACCAATCCCTGCTCCCCTATGTACCCAGTCCTCCTAGCAGCTCCTCACATCCTATTACTCCCTATACCCATCAATGCACCCACCCTCACTCATCTGCTCCTACAGGCTCATTGCCTCCACAAATTGACCCAACTTGCTCTCCTCAGGGCTCTCCTCTTTCTCCTTCTCCTATCTGGAAATATCCACCCCAATCTGGGGCCCACACCTGCCACCCCCACATGTCCACCATCCAATAATGGTCTTCGCATTGCATCCATCAATATATGCAGCCTAACAAAAAAGATTGACATCCTACAGGGGTGGATGGTATAACACCACCCTGATGTTGTTGCCCTTGTCAAGACATGGCTCTCCTCCTCTACCCCTGACTCTGTCGTGGAAATCCCCGGCTACTCCCTCTTTCGTGCTGATAGGGTAAGTGAGTAGGTGGCTGTGCCCTTTATCTTAAGGACTCAATGCAAGGCCAAACTCTCCCCCAAATGGAACATGGGGCACAGGCCCTAACTATAAAAGCTACTATCAGAAAGAGCTCTGCCCCTCTCCTTATCACCACAGTCTACATCCCCTCAGGGACCAGAAATCGACATTACACTCTGTCCTGAAGTACCTCTCCCTTTTCCCCACAAAAACGAATGCATAGTCTTAGGGGAGTTCAATGTTAACTGGCAATCCAGTTCCTCCTTACCATATAAAGATGCCACAGCCGCCTTAGATCTAACTCAGGTCATCAGCACTCCCACGCGGCATAACCCCAAATCTGGCTCTGCCACTCTCCTGGACCTGGTATTTACCAATCACCCTCACAGAATCACCAGTGTCTCAGTCCTCCCTAATGCCCTAAGTGACCACTCTCCTGTGCTCTGCACCTGGTCCTGCAAGTCCCAGAAGCCCCCACGAAAAATCATCCTGCAGTGTAAGCTTAAACTGGGTGAGCTTGAGCAATTAAGACTCCACCTAAGGCTCGGGGATTGGTCACCCCTAAAAAACACCCCAGACACATTCAACGCAGCCTATGAGAAGTTTGCACCTCTGACTAAATGTGTGATCAAAGGCAACACCACACCTTGCATCTCCCGTCTCCTTGACCAGATGTGACACCGCGACTCCCTCTGGCAACTTGCCCTCGAAACGGGCCTGCAAGCTGACAGACAACGGTATCAGGACAGGAACAAGTGCACCTGGGCTATACGTAAAGCCAAAGTGGAACACTACAAAGCATCCCTCACATCCACCTGGGGCTCTGCCAGAACATTTTGGAATAATCTAAAGGAGCTTAGTGGAAAGACCATAACACCCCCCCACCTTCCAAATTAATATAAACAGCAACTGTACCACTGACCCCAGCCTTATTGCCGATGCCCTTAACTCCTCTTTCTCAGACCTCAGCACCATACTTCCCCCTGCACACTTTTTCGACCCTCCCCCTGCCACCCCCTTGCACCCCCATCCCCTTTTTCATTTAAAAACCCTTGCACCACAGGAAGCCAAACCCTATCTCCAAAAAGTCCTCAGTAGCTCCCAGTTCAGTAGCGACTCACTGAACCTGAAACTCCTCCACCTGACTCTGCAGGAGTCCTTGCCCCACTATCCTGCATACTCAATCGTTCTCTGTGTCTAGGCAAATTTCACTCTGCTGGAAAGTGGCCACCACAACCCCTCATTCACAAAAGTGGCAACCGTGATGGCCACGGCAACTATTGCCTTATCTCTATTCCCCCCAAGGCCCTGGAACACATCGCCTGTGATCAGCTCACTGACTACCTCATAAAATATAACCTACTCTGTAAGGAACAACATGGCTTCTGCAAAGGACATAGCACCACCTCAGCACTCCTGGAATTTACCTCCACTGTTCACTCAGCCCTGGCCAGAAGTCATCTCACTGGCGCTGTCTTCATAGATCTGTCAAAAGCCTTTGACACCATTAACCATGCCCTCCTCCTATCTACCTTCCCCCCTTCTAGGTCTTTCCCAGGAGATTACAAGCTGGTTTTCTGACTATCTTACCAGTAGAACCCAGCAGGTCAAGATAGGTAGCACCCTCTCCACCTGCCTCCCAGTTAGGTCAGGGGTGCCCAAGGGCTCCATTCTGGGGCCCCTGCTATTTAGCCTATATCTAAACACCCTCATTGTGGCTTGCTCTGGTAACTTGCTGTTGTATGCAGATAATGCGGTCCTCTATTCCTCCCACCCTGATCCCTGCATACTACAGCAATCGCTCCAAACCTCCTTCTCTGGGGCTGAACAATGGTTCACGCCCCAGAATCTTGTTATAAACTACAAAAAGACAAAGGTCATGACTTTTGCCCACCACCAGAGCACTCACAGAAATTGCCAACCCAAAATCCTAAACTGCCAGCTCACCCTCTTTGGACATGTAGATACCTTCAGGTACCTAGGAATCACACTAGACCCTGCCCTTAACTTCCACCAATATATCCGTCTCCTCTCTACAGCTGTCAACTCCAGAATGGGCCTCCAGCATGGGTACAAACACTGTCTCACCCCCAGATGCCCTCCGTCTAGCTGCCACCTCCTCAGTTCTCTCTCTAACCGACTATGGGATCCTTGTCTATGGGGCAGTTGACTCCTCTTCCCTTGGCAAGCTACGACAATCTCTCAACAAAGCCTGCCACCTTATCCTTGGTTGTGACCGTACCACAGACACCTGCACCCTCTATAGCTCTACAAACTGGCTTAACCTCGAAGATAGACTTAAGTTCCAAACCTGTTTCATGGCCAAAAAGACTTCCCATGGCCTCTCCCAGCAAAGTCTCTCAGCCCTCCTAAAACTGGCTCCTGTTATTAGAAACACTTATAGTTCCAACAAATATCTGCTCTGCGTCCGCAGATGCTGGATCTCCCTATCCCAGAGAACTTTTAACTATAGGGCTCCCACCTGGATGAATGCGCTCCCCAAATCCATTGTAACACAAAGTAAGATTGGCCATTTCAAATCCCTTCTAAGGGATCACCTCTGTTCGGCCGGTACTTGTGACTGCTACTGAAACCAACTGTACACCCTGCTTCTCAGTCCCCCCCCCTTGTTGTCGCACCCACTCCTGCCTCCACCCTTGACAATGGACTCTGTCCAGCCTCCCCCGTCCTCCTACTGCCACTGCCCCTCCCTACTACAGACTTATTGATTTTTACTTGTATATTGTTTACTGTACCTCTTATGCGCCTGTATATTATATCTGTTAGCCATCTGTTTATTGTATCAATTACTCATTATGTTACCTATTCTGTATACTGTTCATGTTAATGATTCTTCCTCTGTTGACAATGTTGTTGTATTATTCCTGTCTTGTCCTCATGATGTGGCACCTTTGTAAATGAGTCCCTGACTCAAAGGTTGTTTCCGAATGAATAAAATAATAAAATAAATTTATCATTTTAAGAAATGGTAAATAGTGACCAAATTGCTTTGTAGTGATATAGTGTACCCAAAGATATATGGTTGATTCTCTCGTTTGATATTAGTCTGCCGATGTATCGCAGCATGAAACCGGTGAACATAGAGGTCCCCAAGTAGGGACGCACTAAAGCTTGAGGACATAAAATCTACCTGGTGGGCTGTAAGGTGTTGGTCTAACAGTTGAGAGGTGTCTGGTGGGCAGCTGGGGGGGCACATAACTTCAAGAAATAAGGAGCTGGACAGACAAGGAGAATAACTGCAGTCAGTGGTCATGAGGAGAGTTTTGGACAGTAATGACTGAAGAGGTTGTAGAGGTGATCTTGGGGCTATGACCAATGTATTGTGAGCCGGACCCAAGCCCAATGCAACTCTTGGTGGGCCCTGTGTTCAACTGGATTATTATGTGGTCCTTGTTGGAGGGGGTCTTCTCTTTGGTATTGAAAAGTGCGCTGGTGAGACCCCTTCTGAAAAACTGACATTGGACACAGATATCCTGGTGAACTACCAGCCTGTCTCTAACCTGCCTTTTATAGGCAAGGTTATTGAGAAAGTTGTTGTCTTGCAGCTGGAGACACACTTATTTATTTATTTATTTATTTAGTCATTTATTCATTCTCGGATTACAATACCCTTGAGCACATAACAGCTCTTTTACAAAGATTCCACATCAGTGGGAAGGGTGACAGACATACAACAGATGGTATTACATAACATTTTGACAAGAAAGTATTTAAAATGGCACTAACATTGCAACTAAAATTAAAAGTATGAATCAGTAGGAAATCAAAAATAACCTAATAAAAGGAGGCAGCCCAAGGTGTTTTGTCAAATAGGTATAGGTAGATTTGGGTGAACAAAGGTTCAGGTAAGTGAAGATAAACAGTGGAAAGAAGGTGGAGTGTGAGAGGGGTGAGGCGAAAGAAGGATCAGGAAAGGAGGCAGGAAATAGGGCAGAGCGGTTAGGGCGAAAGTGGTTATTCACTGAGAAAGGGGGAGAAGTAGGTACACAAGGATGTGTCAATACTGCTGAGGTAGTGCCATGTCAGTTGAAACAGTCACAGGAACTGTTAGCTGTAAGAAACTGACGAAGAGTGCCTTTAAATTGTCCCAATTTTGGTAAGGAAGAGATATCTCTGGGCAGTGCATTAAACCATAGTGGTGCTCTATATGCAAACGATTGTTGCCCTTATGCAGTCTGGCATCACGGGACAGAGAAAAGTTGGTTGACTGAGCTATACGTGTGTTGGGAGCTGCAAGAGGGGTTAAGTAAGTTTGTAACACCAGAAGGCAGGAGCACAAGAAGTGCATTTTTAGTTACCAAGCAGGTTTGATAGTGAATTCTCCCATTCAGCTGAAGCCAACTTGTTTGCGCACAGTTCACATGTGTGGGTAAGGTGTGCTGCTCCAGTAAAAATTTTTGTTCTCCTGGATCTCTCCTCAGCGTTTGACACTGTTGACCATGGACTTCTATTGGATCAACTCAGAAAGTACATTGGCCTCATCGGCAAGGTAATTAGCTAGTTTGAGTTCTACCACAGGGACAAATCTCAAAGGGCTATGATGGGTAGCTTTTCATCATGCCCTATGGACTTGTATTGTGGTGTACCCCGTGGTTCATTCCTTTCACCCATTTATTTTTGGTGTATATGCTACCCCTGGGCAGGATAATCAGGCAGTATGAGTTGGGTTTCACTGCTGTGCAGATGATACTCAGCTCTAGCTGTCTTTTGCACCCCAAGATCGTGGAGTGGTGGATGTTTTTTTTTTTTTCTAATTTAGTATGCTTTATTAAATTTTTTTAATATAGGAAATACCCATACACACAAAAAAACAAGGCGATGCTTCCAGAAATAACAATGAATCAACAGGTACCAATAATCTAAAAACAAACTACAAAAAGAGAACCCATATGATCGAAGAGAATTAACCCTCCCCCTCAACCCATCCCATCCCCGTCCTCCTTCCCCTCTAGGAGCACAAGGAGCCAGACTCATTCAAATAAAGTCAGGGGGATAAAATAGTGGACACTCAACAAGGGGCTGTGTGTCAAGCCAACAAAAAGCAATCAGAATATGCAAAAAAAGGGGGGGGGGCATAATTATAAAAAGAGAAGAACCTCCAGAGGTTCCCAGTGGTCCCAATACTTTTGGTATCTGCCCTGACAGGAAGTAATATGTTTCTCTGTGGCTAAAGCCTGAAGCAATTCCTGGTGCCACTCCCTTTGAAATCAGATACAATCATCCATCCAGTGACACAGGATAGCAACCTTGGCAATAATCAAACTCAAAGCTATATAGGCTTTGCGAGGTCCAGGAAGTTCTTCCAGATAAACCCCCACAAGGCAGACGTGAGGAGTAAAATGGAAATCTAGGCCCAAGTAAGGATCAAGGGAGTTACGAATAGCAGACCAAAAAGAGGAAACTTTAAAGCAGTCCCAAAGACTATACAAAAGGTAACTAGGACCAGAATTGCAACAGGAACACTCTGCTGAGGCTCTTCTACCCATCATGTGTAATCTATGGGGGGTGTAATATAAATTATGTAAAATACAAAACTGAGTAAAATGATATCTGTCCAGCTTAATGAGTTTGTAAAGCCTAATCCAGAACAGTTGCCAGTCCTTAGGGTTTAACTGTAAATCCGACTGTTGCCAATAGTAACAGACCCTCGATAGACCACCAGGATCATGAAGTTGAAAATAAGCGTAAAGTTTAGAAACAGGATGAGACTGCTCTGCAACTTTTAAAAGCTCAGTAAGGGTGGGAGAGACAGATACAGTCCAAGGACATGGACCTAGAAAACTAGAAAAAGACCCAGGAAGTTGGATATGTCTGAATGGATGCTACACCATAATGGCAAACCTATGTTGAATAAAATCAGTAAGGCACATTTTACCGTCCCCCACCAATGAATCTAATGCAGCCAGCTGAAGCTGCAGGCAAAGATTAAATGGAATGGGGCGATTAGCTATACGAACATTTGAGTTACCCAAGTTGGGTTGAGACAGGTCTTTACTCCAATCAATGTGCAAATAAACACAAAGTTGCCTGAGTGCTTTGAGTGACCACATCAATGGAGTCTGATGTAACTGAGAAGGTTAAGAGGAAGGGCTAAGATACAACAAACTGCTCAGTTGCAGACCAAACTGCTTGCAAATCTGAGTTTCCATGGAAAGCCAGTGGGGTTTTAGGATGAGCCCAGAGAAGACATCTGAGACTTAGCACAGTGAAAAAATTTAGTGCCATGTAAGGTACAATAACAAAGGAAAACGTTGGGTAAAGCGGAGATCCCCTCTGTCTTTGGGCACAGTTAGCTTAAAATATGCTCTTCTGACTGCACCTTTGTTCCATAAAAAGTCAGAAAGGAGACTTTGAAGATGAATGAACCAGGTCTTAGGGAGGAACAGGCCCAGCGTGCCTAACGAGTAGAGAATGTGGGGTAGAATATTCATTTTAATTGTATTCACTCTACCCCAAAGGGAAAGGGGAAGGGACATCCATCTTTGCAAATCCTCTCTGATCATCTGAAGCAGGGGAGATAAATTAAACTTCAGAAGATAAGAGAAGGAGCGGGAAATATGAATCCCCAAATAAGTAATTGCCTTGGTTTCCCAAGAAATAGCCCAAGTCCTCAGTTGAGTCCCTAAAGGTATATGAATTCAGCGGTAGAACCTGGGTCTTCCCCAAATTCAGCTTATACCTCACTAATTCAGAAAAAAGACTGATTTCCCTTAAAACTGCGGCAATCAAGGTTGGGGGGCCTCTACATGAAGGAGAAGGTCATCTGCGTAAGCAGACAATTTGTACCTGGAACCCCCACAAGTATACCTTGAATGTCCAGATTAATTGGAATCTTTTACAGGAGGGGTTCCAGAAACAAGTTAACTAGAAATGGAGAAAGTGGTCACTACTGCCTAATGACACATTAAAGCAACCCTGGGCAGAAGTAACTTCGTTAGACCTGATTCTAGCTGTCGGGTTACAATACATAGCTCTAATCCAGTTACAAAAAGTAGGAGGGAACCCAAATTTATTAAGGGTTGCAAAAAGGAAGGGCCAAGAGACCCTGTTGAAGGCCTTTTCCACATCCAGGGAGACGAAGACCACAGGGGACTTGCTCTCCCTGGATGCAGAAATCAGGTACAATAATTTTTGGATGGGGTCACTAGAGTAATGGTCCACCATGAAACCAACCTCTTCTGGAGAAATTAAACCCTCCCACACCTGAAGCAGCCTATTAGCCAGGATCTTAGACAGAATTTTAAGATCAGAATTTAGGAGGGAGATGGGTTGGTAACTGCTTGGGGACAACACATTCTTACCCAGTTTATGTATAAGTGAGATCATGGCCTGGGTGAGAGATAGGTCAGTAAGACCCGAGGATAATAGATGGTTAAAAAGGCGGGTGTGGAAGGGGGCCAAAATGTAAATTCAAGAAACATAGAATAAATTTAGAAAGCCATCAGGATACGGAGCCTTCTCCTGAGGGAGATATTCTATCACCTACCGAACTTCGGACAGAGCAATACAATCAGGAGCACCTGCTGAGTACTCAAGAGTCTAGGGGAGAGAGATTGAATAGAGATAAAGTTTGATTTTCTCCAGCAAGGACAAAGGAGGAGGGTCCTGACTGTACAAAGCAGAATAATAATCTCAGAAAGCTTTCGCAATGTCCCTCAAGTGGATAAGAATAGCGCCCCCCCCCCCCCCCCCCAGTGAAGGCTGGAGATTTGGAATTACTTTTATGGAATCTAAATGGCACAAATGAAGAGCTAAACATGTCCCAGCCTGTTCCCCAGACTCCATGTAACACATTTTAGTACACTGTAAAGATAAGACCGCTTTAGCCGTCAGCAGCCCATAATACTTTGCTTTAAGTATATTCAGGCAGGACCAAAAGGCAGAATCAGAATGTGAGAAAAGAGATTGTTCAATGCTACAAATTTGCAAGAGGAGGCTGTCTAACTTCTGGGACTGGGATTTCTTTGCAATAGTAGACAGCCTAATGCACTCTCCCCACACTACAAATTTCGCTGTTGCTCAAAGTACATCTAAGACCACAACTGAACCCTCAGTTTCCTGGAAAAAATTGATGAGGTATGTCTTAATAGCGGCTAGAGAGTCTAGGAGCAGGATATTTAGACCGCCCCAGGCTGGGGCGCAAGCCTGGGTGCAGCGCAACTGGAATGCACCAGGGCGTGGTCTGGGCGATATTCAGCAGTGCTGCACCAAGGCTCAGCAACGTTGAATATGGCACTGTGGCCACCCACATTGCGCAAGGCGCTGTGGCTCTGTGCCAGCGCAAGTGGCTAGAGAGGAGCAGGGGGATGCGCCAGCACAAGTGCGTGTGAGCTAGGTGCATGAACTACGATATTCAGCAATGTATATGCAAATGGGGCCATAATGCATTCAAGGTGCAAATGGGGCCATTTGCATGTCATTATGGCCTTATTTGCATGCAGGTGCGCCAAACCCCATTGACTTGCACCTGGCGCCCTGCCAGGCTGCTGCCATCAGGGATAGATGCCCCCTGCCCCTCAGCGGCAACGCACCCTAATGCCCGATCATGGGCTTTGTAATTGTAAAAGATCCTTGGTGGTCCAGTGGACCCTACCCCCTCACCTGATCGCTGGCGTACTGAAAGAAATCCAGTCCCTGGTGGTCCAGTGGACCTGTTCCCCAGCCCGATCATGGGCTTTATAAACTTAAAAGTATCCCTGGTAGTCCAGTGGACTGAATCCAGCCCGATTGTGGGCTTTGTCAAAGCAATCCTGGTGGTCAGCGGTACCCCCTCCCCACCCACCATGCAGACCCACCACCTCGCTCCCCCCATCAGCGGAGGATGGCAGCTCCCCACCTGCAAGCCACCTGGCCGCCCACCCGCCAACTGACAGCATACAGTACAGCTGTGCGCCCATTGGTCCACAGCATGGGCCAATGGGCATGCAGACCTTACTGTATGACACAGTCCCGATATGTGAATGGAATCCACTCACCAGAAGAAGAAGCAAGGTCTATAAGGGCCTTTGCCCTTGCCAGAAGAAGAAAGGCTCTTGCTTTGACAGTGTCCAACTGCACGCTATGAAGGTCAAGAGTTGCACTGGTTCAAGAACTGACTTTGGAAGATTGAGGAGGAATCCTAGGGAAGTGAGCAATTGCTGGATCACTTGCAGGTTTGACTTGACTTGGTCTGGAGACTGACCCACAATGAGCCAGTCATCCAGGTATGGGAATATGGAAATGTTTTGTCTCCTTAAAAAGGCCACTACTACTGCTAGGCATTTTGTGAACACCCTTGGTGCTGATGTTAAGCCGAAGGGCATTGCTCTGAACTGATAATGGCCTGAAGGCAGTTCGAACCTGTGGTACTTTCTGTGGGAGCACCAGATGGGAATGTGAAAATAGGCATCTTTGAGGTCCAGGGAGGCTATCCAGTCCCCTGGCCTTAGAGAGGGAAGAATTATTCCCAGAGTCACCATTTTGAATTTTGGCTTGAGTAGGTGCTTGTATAAGTATCTTAGATCTAGGATGGGCCGCCCCACCCCTGTCGTTTTTGGGGTAAGAAAGTATCTGGAGTACAGACCTTTGCCCCTGTGAGTAGTAGGAACTCTCTCTGTGGCTCTGAGAGCCAGCACAGAGGAAACCTCTGCCTCTAGGGCAATGGTTTCAGAGACGTTTGCAGGTGGAAAAGATCTGACCCTCAGCTTTGGAAATTTTTTGAAGCCGAGGGCCAGTCCCTAACTTACTACCTCCAGGATCCACTTGTCTGAGGTAACAGACTTCCAGGCCTGGAAGTAGTAAGCCTGCCTGCCTCCTACTGGGAGGGGGGAGTCAATCCGGGCTGACACATCTCAGGGTGTCTGCTTGGCAGAAGCCTTGGACTGAGAGGAGAATGCAGCCCTGCTCATCCTCCTTCTGCCTCTCCCTATGAAGAACCCCATCTGAGGAAAAGGAGAGGAGGCCTGTGCCTGGTAGAAAGGCCTGTGAAAAGGCCTGCCCCTGCCCCTAGATTGCTGCTTTTGAGGAGTTGTCTGCCTTTCCTTGGTCTGTGCACTCCTGTAGGTGGTCCTGTATTCATCCATTTTCTTCATATAATTCCTCTGCTCCCCAAACAGAGAATTCTCCAAGACAGGGAAATCCATGGCCTTAGCCTGGGTATCCTGTGATAGGCTACTACCTCTGAGCCAAGCCAGTCTCCGAAGAGCCACAGATGTAGCCATGACTCGTGATGACACATCATTGGAGTCCACAGCGGCATAAAACTGGATTTTAGATGCCTCAATCCCATCAGCAGCCACCTCCTCCAGCTTCTTGGCAAGCTGGGGGAAGCCTGTTTAGCCAGTTCCAGAACAGTATCCCACCTAGACTTCTGGTATCTGGCTGTGTAGGCCATGTAGTTAGCCTGCTTGAGTCCCAAGGAAGAAACCATGTACTGTTTCTTAGCCATGGCATCCCGCTTCCTGGAGTCTTTATCTGGGGTGTGTGAAGCCAAGGGTATGTTAGCCTTATCACAGGCTGCATGACTCCAACATGGCTGCATTGCTGGTACAAGTACTCCATACCTTGGCCTGACAGCATATACCTCTTGTCCATTTGTCTGTCCACAGGAGGTAGAGAATTTGGAGTTTTAAGTAGTCTTTGTGTCTATTTCCCAAAAGATTTAGGGAGGGGAATAAACAATCTCTTGGACTCTGGGATGTCCATCACTTCCACGTAGTCAGGCTCCTCTTGCTCCTCAACAGCATCAACCAGAGGGAACTGGAGGGTTTCTGCCACTTTTTTGTAAAACATAAAGTGGGAAAGGGACTCAGAAAGCCTAGGAGGGGAAACACCAGAAGGTCTGTCTGGGGAGATGTCCAGTTCTATGGGCTCATCCAGACCTTCTAACCCATCAACATCAGCATCATCATCATAATCTTCATCCCCTTCCAAATCTGGTTCATAATACTCTTCTTGGGAATAGTCAGAAACCGGAGGAACCGACCAAACCGTACGTCTACTGAGGAGCGCCGGATCAGCCAGAACCGAACGGAGCGATTTAACTATACTAATCACCCTGGCAATTTCGTCAGTGGCTGGACGATGCAGTTCTGGATCTGAACCAGCAGTCTTCTCTTTTTTCTTTCTTTTGACTGGAACAGACCCCTCAGGATTTGCTCTCATTTTGCCTGAGGGAGTCTCGATCAGGTCAGTGGGCACTCCCTCAGGATCGGTCAGAACCGAACTGGGCTGGCCATTTGGGTCAGCGGACTTCTCTGCCTCCTTTTCCCTAAGCCTGCCCAATCTTTTTTCTAGGGTGGCCTTAGAAAAATTGTTACAAATTTGGCAGTCTGACTCAAGGTGTTTAAAACACAGACGGTAAACACAGGTGGTGTGGGGATCAGCCTTAGCAAAAGCATCCCCACACTCACTGCAGTGTTGAAACCCAGTGGGCCCAGTTTTCTTTTAGATTTCTCAGATGCAGCCATCCTAAACTTGCCCTTTACTTGGCAAAAGCTAGGCAAGACCCCCTTATCGGTTCCTAACTGTGTCATGGTATTTGAAAAAAAATGTCTAAATACTTTTTTTTTTTTTAGAACCGATAAGGACCGGTACCTTACACTAAATTCAGAAACAGGAAATAAACTTAAGAAAAATAACAGACAATCAGTTCAGCTGAACTGATTGAAATATTTCTTTCACAATTTCCACACCAAAATCACACTAGTCCACTACCTAAGTACTTACTGTATCTCAGACAGGGATCTGAACCGAAATAAAATAAGAAAAAGCGGTTTAAAAACAACGTTTTTACTATACCAAACCGATAGTGAAGGGAGCTCTCCTGAGCGACTGTTCAATTAGGCGGAGTGAAGAATCTGACGGTTACACTTCAAAGTGCAGCAGACAGAGGTTTGAACTGAGCTCGAACTCAACATTCTATGCTCTGGCATAGAGTTATCTCTTTCCTTTCCAGAGCAGTTCAAGTGCTGGGGCTAACTGCATAATGTCAGAATACAGCAAGACTTCATATTGTTTGAAGGGTGAAGAATCTGGGCGTCATTCTGGATGAAGGGCTGACATTTGAGACTCAGGTGTTGGCAGTTGTCTGGAATGGCTTCTACTATCTGAGGAATACTAGCTGGATTCGTTCCATTATCCCGAGGACTTGCCCTCTCTAGTACATACTTCTATGACCTCTCAACTCGATTACTGTAATACCCTCTACCTTGGAGTCAGTGGAGCCATGCTGCGGCACCTGTAGCTGAAGCAGAACGTGGCTGCAAGGTTGTTGACTGGCCTCTTGAAGACGAGTCACATTACCCTGGGTCTGCTGGAACTGAACTGGCTGCCAGTTGAGTGGTGTATCTCCTATACGCTTGGTGTGCTAACCTATAAGGCCCTGTATGGTCTGGTTCTGGGTTACCTGTGCAAGCTCCTTCATCCTTACCTGCCGGCTCATCCCCTCCATTCCACTGAGGAGGGTCTCCTGGTTGTCCACAGGACCAGACTCAAAGCATCTGGAGATAGGTATTTTGTAGTAGTTTGACCACTACTATGGAATTCGTTCCCAAGGGCCCTGAGGGAGGCTCCCTTGGTAGTAGTCTTTAAAAAGGGGCTAAAAACATTTATTTTTGCTCAGACTTTTGGTGTTTGAACTATTGTGCAATCCAGCTGTTGGCTTATTTATTTTTTGAGTGTAGGGTTGTAACTTCAATTTTTAGTACTTGTTTTATAATTATGTAGTTGAGTATTTGTCTGCTATTTCCTTCTTGTCCTGGTGCCCTGGGCCTCCAGGAAGGGCGCCATAAATAAATAAAGCTGCTACAAGAACAATCTATATATATATGTATATAAAAATATAAATATATACACACACATATATATATATATATATATATATATATACACACCATGATGCTTTGTATTATAGAAGTACATGTGATTTTGTATTTCTTTGAAACCTGGTTTTGTTGCCAATGCCCTTTTTGGGTAACCCTTGCCTCAGTGCTTTTGTGCAAAAGTTTCCATGTCTTTTTAGTTGACCAAAAATACATATTACTCACACATAACCATAGTTCTAGGAGTGACATACAGTTCACATCCACACTTTAGCAGTTCCTCTGGAACAGTTCGAGTGGTTGGATGCCTTCAAGCTTAAGTGCCTTCCACCACTCAGGCAGTATAACCTCCAACTTCACCCCATGACGTCAGATCTTTGCATGATGGAAACAGGGATCTGGGTACCACATTGCCAGGAGAGGCTGGGTGGGTTGTGTGGATGTAGTAGTAGTAAATACCTTTCTTTTTACACAGGATGAAACTATTAGGACCCTGAGGCCCTATTTATAAAGTCATCCTGTTACTTGTGCAATTTGTTATAGAGAAGGAAAAACCCATTACAGTGCATTAGAGACTCATATCTCCAAAATACATACAAAATAAACATATCAAACAAACAATCAATAATTAAAGTCATTCAAATGTGTCACACACTTCCTCTGAAATTCAATTTATGAAGAGTTATGACTTGTCAAAAGACTGAACTACTGGAACAAATATAATGTAACATAATAATATATATTACACACACACATACATATATATATACATATATATATATATATATACACAAATATGTATGTATGTACTGTATCTATTGAGTAGCCTGTTTAATGTTAAATCTCAAAATTTGCACTTCAGTAATTTTGCAACTGATAAATGGATTTGCACAAAATTTTGTATGCACTGTCCTGTGGGGTAGATATCTTGATGTGGAAAGTTTCGTTCTGGTCAGATGAGCGAATTCTGAGATTCAGGTAGTGCTGAAACCTTAAAAGTCGCCTTTTTTTCGCAGTTTTTTTTCCTCGCTGCCTTGTGGCTACATGGTGTGGAATTTTGGTGCGATTTTTATGGTACAACCAGCTTGGTAACAGAAATGCCATGCTTAGTTTTGTGAAAAAATATTAATCTGTTGCAAAGTTATAAAATGTTTAATTTTCCCATTGTTTTCAATGGGAATTCTCAGGTCGAAATTACAGGGATTAAGTTCGACCAAGGACTGACCTCACAAAAAAGGAATCATTCTTGTGAAATCTATTCCTTTCTTATGAAAATAAAATGCTTTTTTGTGAAGGGAAAATCCTTTTTCACAAGCCGCCATCTTGTTTCCTGTTTTTTCTTGAAAATGTTTTTTTTTTTTCAAAAACTACAAAAATGACATCCTGGAGTGACACCACCACACCTAGCTGGCTGACTGGGACCCCATTAAGTGCAATCTGTACTTCAAAGTTATAGTTATACCCTTGAAACAGAATCCTTTTTCATATCATGAGGCACAAAAAAGAATCCTTTTTGTCACTCGAGAATCCTGCTTGTCCGTTCAATTACCCTCTCCAGTACTCAACTGTTCTTCCCTGGTATCTAGTGGCCCCCCACCCTCCAACACCCTGATCCCTTCATGTTCCGTGGTGTCTAGTGGCACTCCCCACCCTCCGATCGCTGTCTCTGTAATAATTGCCCTGGTGTCTTAGTGGCACCCCCACCCTTCGATCGCCATCTCCATAATTGCAGATTAATTCCCTGGTGTCTAGTGGCACTCCACCCACCAGTCAACATCCCAATAATTGCAGATTAATTCCCTTGTGTCCCCATATATTCCCTGGTGTCTACTGGCACCTCCACCCTCTGATTGCCATCCCCTAGTCCCTAGTTTATTAATTTATAAAATCCGACACTGGGATGCCTATCCCTAGTGTCAGATGCCCCCCCCACAGCCCTTTTTTTATATAGATTTTTACCAGCTTTTTCTCCCCGTTTTCTCCCCATCCCTGTGCCCCGGGTGTGTGAATATGCATGGAGGCATGTGCACCCCTCAGGATGCCCTCTCACTTTGCTGCTGCCCCCTCCCACCTATGCTACCCACTGGGCCTCCATGCGGTGGGAGCAGAATTACGGCAGGTCAACCACCACCCCAGGAGAGGAGAGCTGCCTTTCAGCTGCTCAATCCTGCTCCCTCCTTACACCTTCCCCCACCATGCTGGGTTTCTGAGGACCCAGGTTTGTTCCTGAACTCAGATCACCAGTGTGGCTTGAGGTAAGGCATCCAGTGCCTCAACCCTCAATGTCACTGGGCCAGCTTCAGCTCTTTTTTTTTTTTTTAAAGAATTAGCTGACTTCGGGGGGGTCCACTCCCTGTGTCAGCATTTAACCACCCCCCCAGCAGTGTGGAACACTAGGGGAGCCCACTCTAATGTTCTGAAATATTTCTTTAATAAAATTCTGCAAAAAAGAAAATCATTCCCATCTTTTTTTTTTGTTAAAAACCTGAAAAAAAAAAAAAAGAAAACAGTCCCTTGCCATCCCCACCATCCCCCTTCCCCATCGACCTCCCACTAAGCACCACCAGCACCACACCCCTTACTCTATAATTACCACTGCAGGTCGTTGGCTGTCATCTTCTGTGGACCAGGACACATCTGCACTCTTCAAAGTCGAACTGTGAACTGAGGAATCAAGGTAAGTGCCAAATAATGTATTTCAATGGCATTTTGAACTTATGTTCATAACTTTGCCATTTTTTGGAATTGTTTTCACCAAATTTCCAGCATGGCCTTTTTGGGATCCCACCTGATGAACACTGTCACTGTCATTTTGTTAATCGAGCCTAGAAAGTGATTTTGCTGTTGCACAAGATCATCTTTTGGAACTGAATAATGAAATTTCACCACCAGTGTTCATGAGGTGGGGTACCAAAAAGGTCATGTTAAAAATGTAGTGAAATATTTTCTAAAAAAGGCCAGGTTATGCCTGTTCGTTGAAAATTTTCAATGCACGTTCATAACTTTGGTAATCTTAAATATTTTGACTTCAAATTTTCAACATAGCCATTTTTTTCACATCACCTCATGAACAGTGCAGCTGTGATTTTTCACATCCTGTCTGAAACATTTTTTCGCAGCTGTGGCGCAGAATGGCATTTTGGCAAGGATTTGAACATTTTCATGTATGGGGTTGATGAGGTGGGGTCATAAGAAGACTATGTGGCGCAGTGCAGTGGTTTAAGGCTCTACGCTGCAAACCTGGAGACCTGGGTTTGAATCCCACAGGTGCCACTTGCGTACTATGTGACCCTGAGCAAATCACTTAACTTCCTTGTGCTCCCAGGTGGCACCTGTAAACAATCTTTCAGCTTAGAGTGTCTCTCCTGGTAAAAATAAATAAATTAAAGCATTTATTTTCCTGGTAAAAATAGATGTTGAAAATTCGGGGCCAAAATATGAAAAAAGGCCAAAGTTATGACCATTCGTTGCAGTTTCATTATGCCCACTCGTAACTTCAGAAATAACAACTATTTTTACCCAGATTTTCAACATAGCCTTCTTATTACCCCACCTCATGTATGTCACAGCTGCTATTTTTCAAATCATGGCCAAAATCTGTTTTCTCACCTGTGGTGCAGAATGGCATTGCAGTTGCACAGAGTTACATTTTGGCAGGGATTCGAAAATTTTCTGTACCGGGTACATGAGGTGGCATAGTAAGATGGATATGCTGACAATTTGGTCACTGTTGTCCTATAAATGGAAGTGCAGGGTCCGGAGGACCCTGTACTTCCAAAGCTAAATACATATCTGCATCTACGGAGGGATAGGAGCGCAGGGTCCAAACGACCCACAGTAAAATAAGGATACTATTATACTATCTCAAAAGTAAGGAAATAAGTTGCAAAAAACGTCATTAATGCTCCAGTTAGGGTCAAAGTGACAAAAGTTGGGAAATGAGGCATTAGGGTTTACATAACACTCCACCTTCCCAAATCAGGCAAGAGAGTGGGTGTGGGGTGTGCCTTGGGCTTCTCAAGTCTAATGCTCACCCCATTCTCATATATCTGACCTTATTTACAGATGGAATGGGGTGAGCATTAGGCTTGAGAAGCCCAAGGTACACTCCACACCTGCTCTTCTGCCTGGTTTGGGAGAGAGGAGTGTTAGGGAAACCCTAATACCTCATTTCTCAACTTTTGTCGCTTTGACCCTAACTGCAGCATTAACGAAGTTTTCTGCAACATATATATGTACATATATATTAATTCTTTTTATTGAACATTTTTTTAAAAAGAGAGTTAATGACTCTGTTCCCACTTAGGTGGAATAAATTATAATTTAGATACCTGGGAATTAAAATTACATGTAACCTGGTACATCTTGAGCTCTTGAATTATGAACTGCTAACTAAACAAATCACAGAAGACTTGTCCAAATGGATACCCCTTTCCTTGGGGTTCTTTCAATGTAGTGAGATGATATGTCAAAACATATTGTCATGTGTCTTGTACTATTTGCAAGCCCTGTCCATAGTGCCAGATCGACTATACTTCAGAACATGGGACAGAGCAATTTCTCATTTCATCTGGAATAGGAACCCCCCCACAGATTAAACTCACAACATTGTAACTTCCAAGACATAGATGGGTCTTCAATTTGCCAAACCTCTCAAAATATGCCCCAGCCGCGTACTTGCGCACTACACGCATCTGAATAGCTCCCTCACAATAGCCCTATTGGAAACAAATTGAACTCACCCTAAATGATCTGCAAAACTATGACCCATACTTTTTTGGCAACCCTCCAGCATGTGTCCCATTAATTCATTTTACAAATCTATGGTAATGTTACTAACTCAGTGTCTGCGAATCATAAAAAAAATATCTCACATCCACACATCGTTTCTTTCTCAGAGTCTTAGCACATGACATGGATTACTGGCCTAACCAAATGGATGGGACCTTTCGAATATGGGCCAAACTGGACCTTCATTTCTTCTTCTTCCAGCTAATGGATACACATGGAACCCTCCTCCTTTACTGCACTGCAATTAGGCTTCCATCTTAGGAACACAGACCACATCCATTACCTCCAAGCAAGATCATATATAGGAGATCAACCAACAGCTTCCTGTACCTTTCCAACCAAGCCTCCATCCCTTACTCCTACAGCTCTCGACTTCCTGTTTGAAAGGACACTCTCTAGATCACGTAATAGGATGTGCATATAAGGCAGGAGGTGGTAGTGGAATCCACAATATCTACCTTGCAAAGATGGACTGCTGAATTATGTATGGTGCATAAAATAGAGAAGTGGAACAAATTCACCATCAAGACCTATCAGCTAAACTCCTCAACCTATAGGAGAGAACTCTCCTGGCAGTGGCACTACAGGTTCGTTAGAGCGCCAGATGTGGTGGCTAAGTATGCAGGCGAGGAGAGGGCTGTGTGTTGGAGGGGATGTGGGCAACGCATTACAGACAACACATATTTTCTGGACTTGCCTCAAAATACAGCAGTTTTTGGCAATCAGTTATATCTGAAACAGAGGCCACCTTTGATTGTCAGGGTATATTTAACCCCTCACTAATATTGCTGACCATTCCTCCAGAAGGGTTGGAGCTAAACACTGATACGCTACACCTAATTCTTATATCTGTTTTGGCAGCAAAGAAAACTATAATGCGGCTTTGGCATACAGCAAAAGTACCTTCAAGGGAGACATGGAGATCTATAATGGTAGATATATACTGTATAATAAATGGAATATTTGACCTACACCTATATGGATAAACTCCTTCATTCTGTGACATTTTGGAGGAAATGGGTACTATATCAGTTAGAAAACTACCCAGATTTTGTACCTTAGGGGGAAACACCCTTTACTCACCTATACAGGAACTCTTTCTCTTCTCTATGTTCTGATCTTTCTGTCTTCCATCTAAATATCCCTATCTCCAAGTTATACTTGCTTACTGATTGTTGTAGAAGATAAAGGGGACAGTACTAAAAATCATTAAACAGCTTCAGAAAATTTATTTTAAATGAACACAGTGGTTCCCCATATTATAAACCAATCATTAAGACATTTAGTAAAAGTAATAGAAATTGATTAATATATTAGACAATTGATTTTAACTCCACATACAGATATGTAAAGTTGTATTCTTCATTCCTCCTTTGCGGAAAAATAAAAAATACAATTAAAAAAATAAAAAGAGAGAACAACATAAAAACAGTATCAGTAGAACCTTACTAACAGTTTATTATATCACTTGCATAAAAGCAATCACAGGCATATTTAATCCCAGTATACAACGCTGAATCAACAAACAACTCAACATACAGACAAAATTAGACACAGAAGTGGACAACATAGCACACAGACAAATTACATCTAATGATAGCACCACAAAGTAACAATTTATCTCAATAAACACTGGTGTTGAGCCAAATTACTACCCGGTGAAAGTCGACATGTCCACAGTACGAGAAGGGAAGAAATCTAAATGGGGATAACGTCCCCCTGCTAACTATATGAGTGGGACAGGTCATCATCCCTAACTGAACCTAACAACTGCTCATTCTGCTGGGGAAAGGGAATCAATATGCAGTCCCTATTGTCATTCAAACCTGTCCATCCAACCCTTAAGGTCATATGTCGGTACTCCAGCTGTAGCAGGTTAAGGAGCAAATCTTTCCACATCTGGATTGTAGGACGAGTGTGTGAACCCCAGGTATTTTTTATACACCTTTTTGCTGTTAGCATTATTCTAAATGCCCTGGGGTAAAATTCCCATTCCTCCTCCCCTCTAGTTTCTACCCCAAGATGCATGACCCAAGGTCCCAGCATTATCCTAATTTGTATTGTCTGTGAGATGCACTGCGCTACTACTCCTGGTGCTACTCTCTTTTACTTACTACTTCTTCTGGATCACTCTAACTCTGTGAAATCCATTTCCTAATATCTGCTTCACTGTCGTCTTTGTTAAAATGCCGTTCTCGCTTCTGAGCCAAGGGTTTGTGCTCTCCGTACTACTTTACCTCACTGATGTTGCCTTGCTATTCCCTTATCAGGTTAAGCCCTCTCTTCATCAGACAAACAGCTTTCATCCACCACTAAACTGTCAAACTTTACTTGATGCCGACATTCAAGACATTTTTACCTAATTGCTAGCTGGCTGTCAAAGTTTTCTTTTAGAAGGTCTCTGGTCTCTTGGCAGGTCTCACAGCTCTTCCAAGACTTGGCTCCCAATATTATGTATTACTCTGTCTGGAGATGTTGAGCTAAACCCTGGCCCAAATACCTGCAAAGAAGATCCCCATTCCCCCTATCAACAGTAGCCTGGGTCAAAGGGTCTTAAGGTTGTGCATCGCAATATTTATAGCCTCATGGCTAACTTAGCTGACCTTGAAACCTGTATCTCTAGCTATGGCCCCGACATTCTGTGCCTAACTGAAAGGTGGCTGAAATCATCCATCCCTCACTCTGTGCGCTCCCTGTCGGGGTACCGTTTGTTAAGGTGAGATCGCACCGCCACAAAGACAGGTGGTGGCATTCTGATCTATTACAGAGATCACCTGCAACTCACTGCTCTATCAGTCCAACCACAGCTGTCTTGCAAAATGTTACACTCCCCACTAGCCCTAGGTAACACCAAGAAACTGCACGTTATAAATATTTATAATCCCCCCAAAAATGGATCAGTGGGCCTTACAGATGCTATCAACTACCTATGTGGGTGCACTGGCAAAAGTGAAGTTCTATTACTTGTTAACTTCAATGTAGACTGGCTCAGCAAGAAATCTGGCAGCTATAAATCACTACTAAGTAAATGTCACCTTTCATAAATCATTACATCCCCACCAGAGTTGCACTTGGGGCCACTGTCAGACCCCAATTTATTTGTTTATTTATTTAAGAGTTTCAACAGGAAGGGCACACTGAACAACAAGTTGCTCATCTCACGGTGTGTCCTGGGGGAAAGGGAATTTGGAATAGACAAACAACATTTCAGCATACAGCAACAAATGATAACATTGCAAACATTACATAGTATTTCATACCATCATATAGGAGAGTAACAATCAGTAACAGAGCTTCAGTAATACAATTGATAAAATTTGGTACAGGAAGACATGGTGGACAAGGACAACAAGTGCACAGATTGGGTAACAAATAGAGTACATGAGATGCAATAAGGTGAGATCAGTTGCAGTTTACGGAGAGGAAATTCTGCAAGGCAGAGGAAATGGATGAGGGGGAGGAAGAGTGGTGAATTTGTGGGGGGAGTGAGTTCCAGTTTAGGGAAACAATGTGAGAAGGTAGCCTGGCTGACAGAAGACGTGCAGCGAGGGACACTTAAAGAATGGGAGTCAAATGGATGGGGGGAGGGAGGACTGTTAAAGAAGAGTTGAGATAGGTAGACAGTGAGCCAAACCAAAATTTGGAGATGAATTTAGCGCAGTGCAGGAAACATCTCTTTTCTGGTGAGGTGAACGCCAGAGAGTGGTAGAGTTGACAGTGGTGAGTGAGAGGAGGAGCATCCAGAGCGAAGTGACAGAAGGAGTTGAAGAGGGTATCCAATCTTGCTAGTGAGGTTTTACAAGCGGCACTGTAGACTACGTCACAATAGTCAAGGATGGGTAGGATCATCTTCTGAATAAGATCATGCCTTGCCAAGAGAGGGATGCAATTCCAGTTCCTGTATAGCGTGCCTAGCTTGGGGTGCAGCTTTTTTAGGATGGCGTCCACATGACCAGAGAAGGTGAGCTGTTGGTCGAGCCAAACCCCCTGATTTCTGAATGAGGAGGTGTCCTCAAGGACCATCCCATCAAGGGTATGGAAGGTGGGTAGGGAGGGGAGCCTAGAGAGTCTCTGCCTAGTGCCGAAGGTCATGGAGACTGTTTTCTTGGAATTTAGGAAAGGTTGATGACTATTAACTGGATTCTAACTAATAGACAGGATAGGATCACTACTTCTGGTATACTACTTGATGCCATAAGTGATTATTCACCCATTTTCTGTATTTGGAGGGCTTGTACCCCCATCCACCCCACCAAAATACCTTAATTTCCATAATTTCAGTAAACATAATATCCCTGATCTCTTAGCAGATCAGATACAAGTTGACTGGTCCCCTATCCATAATTATACATGTGTGGATGAAGCTCTTTCCTATTTTATCTTTCAAATCCAGGTTCTCCAAGACAAACACATCCCATTTATAAGCCACAAGGCACATGTGCTGCCTTATAGTTTGAAAAAGTGGTATGTATGCCCATCTCAGCTTCATGGTGTGTGGGGCATAATCATGGTTGAGGAACACTTTGTAAAGGTGTAAAAAAAAAAAAAATTTTCTTCTGTCATGCTTGTCACAGCATATACTCTTTTGTGCTGTACTTGTTAAATATCACTTTGACAGCCATCCTGGTGGCACAGAGGGTTGAGGCGCTGGATGCCACACCTCCCACCATGCTGGCGACCTGGGTTTGGGAACGAGCTCGGGCCATCAGGGGTCGGCGGGGATGGGGAAGGATCAAGCATCCCGCGGACTGCTCTCCTTCTTAGGGGAGGAATTTTTCCACCAGCTGATGCACTGGTGACCTCTGGCAGTGGCTGGAGGCACTGCAGGGCATGGCCGCAAATAGCAAGGGGATTGGGCTGTGGCAGACGTCTATTGGGCATGTGCAGGAGTGCGCATGCAATGAGCAGGATGTCATTGCATGTCCGAGCCCAGGGGAGAAAACTTAAGAAATACCCCTACCCCAGGGAGACGACGGAACCTCCAGTGGCCTGGACCCACATGTCCAACATCGGCCGTTAATCCCGACTTCACCCTGGGGATCTCGGGCCTCTCTTAGGGGGTCAGGAGAGCAGAGATCCTGAACCCGATCACATGGTCGGAGGTTGCAGTTCAGACGGGCGGTTAGGAGTACCAGCAGCTGAGCAAGGATTCCCAAGAGATGCCCCATCAGGTAGGAGCACAAATAGTCTACCAAAAAAAACTATCACTACGACAGTCACGATGCTGACGGCTCTCATGGTTTTGGTCCAAGTGCTCTGCGTGTGCACTTGATTTCAAGAGCCAGGTCTGCAGGGAGAGAGTGCAGTGTGAAGAAAGGCATCCATAAAGCCTGCCATATCATGACCCTCCGAGTCCTTGGAGAGCCCATATACAAAACATGGATGTTATTTCTTTGGGCTCAGTTCTCTGAGCCCTCCTGATGGGCCAGAATAGCTACTTGAGTCTCTTTTTTTTTTTTTTTTTTTGTTAATTTAGAATGCTTTCTATCCCCCAATGTTGACTGACCCCCTTTAGCCCTGCCACTCTACCCTGCCCCATCACCTGTCTTCCCTTGGTGCTCCCATGTTACCCCATGGATAATCCCACCCCAGGAAGGGCAACCTGGATGGGGGCACTCTAACCCCCCTCAGCAGAGTTAAGAGTTTTGGTGAGGGACAGCAAGCCCAGTCGCCAGTGTGGAACCTGCAGCGGGCAGCATCCTGCGCAGTCGAAGATTTTCTTGGTTACATCTCCTGCCCACGAGTGTCACATAGTGTGCTACTGATGTTGTGATGTCAGAACAACAATGCTACCCCTCCCCCCCGGTGTACTGGATCCAAGCCTGCACTATCACCTGTGGTCACTCAGGTGGGAGTGCATCAGTGGGAGTCCAGAAACCCTCCCACCCCAGAGGAGGCAAGCCTCCAGGGGATGCTTGATCATCCTTTTCTGGCCAGCCCTGCAGCAGCCTGGGCTTGTTCTCAAACTCAGTTCTCTGGTGTCGGGAGCAGTAGCACTACTGCTGTGCAGCTTCTTGAGTTTAGGCAAGCTGCAACACTGCTTTCTCTACATTAGCTAGGCAGGAGAAGGTGGCCATAGTTTCTCGTTTGACTGCCATCACTCAGTTCAATGGTAACATCACTATGAAGTGTGGAAAGTGATGCATTAAATTCTGCATGCAACATCTTTACCTCCTTAAGGCCAGTGTCCAGTTTTCTTCCTTTTTTCTGCTTTACTGTGTGCTGGCACCTGGGCCCACAGTGTCAGTCTGAGCTCTATGTGCCCACAAAGTCCTAGGGCCTGGGCATTCTGGATGTGCCCGACATGGCTGAGATACATTGCTTGGCAGTAGATCTATCATTATCTTTTGAGAGGTACGTGTAAAGATTTTTCAAAGGCTTCACCCCAAGTACCGCAGACTTCTCCTTTGATGTTTGAAAGTGTTTTGAAGTGAGATAATGCTCTTTCAAATTAGATTTTTACTTTCTGGAGGGAGGAGCTCCTGCTTCATGGGGCCATTTGGTTGATAAAATCACTGGAAGCTTCTCAAGCCATTTTCATTTGCAAATATTCACCTCAGACATGTTATTTTTGGCTGGGTCAAAACTTTTTATTTATAGTACTCTATAAAATACAGCATACACTATACACACGAAAATACCAATCTATTTTACGTACTAGTAACAGTAATGTTAATACAAGTTTTCATTCTACATTGGAATCCTCTGAGGATCCTTTAGAGGAGGCCGGCGCTATGAACAACAGCCAACCGCGCCACTCGGAATGACTGGTACGGTTCGAAGTAGATCCAAGACACGGAGAGGTGGTAGAAGGAGATGTAAGACCAAAAGCTGCTGGAAGCAAGCAGTATCCAGTGATGGCACAGAAAATGCAGCAGAAACACAGAGGGAGATCAATGCAGTAAATGTTATGAATCCATCAGATGTCTCAATGACTGAGAATCGAGTCTCTGTTTTGAGCAAGGGACTTAAATTTATTCCAATGTGCTGCACCTCTAAGTTTAATACCTTTTTGGATATTAAGAAGTTTACTTGCAAACTCAGCATTAAATCTTTTTTAAAACTAACGTAGTGGCAATTATATGGCTGAACAAGCACGAGTAACTGAAACAGCATTGATTCCTGTGCAATATCAAGAAGGACACCTTCAGCATTTTAAATGCCCTTCTACTTTCAACCCACCACCTTCAGCCGCGATTATGGTTTTTGAAACCGCATGCCTGAATGACATTGATTCTCTTTTTGAGAAACAGGACAGATTTTCTTTTTGTAATCTGAGCAACGATGAAAAGCAAGCATTAACTGAATTAGAAAACAACCCTTTGATTACTATCAAGCCCGTGGACAAAAGGGGAGCTGTGGCGATTCTCAGTACCCAAGATTATATACAGGAGGTACAGCGTCAGCTGGACAATGGCATTTTTTACAGACCTCTGCAAAAAGATCCCACCCTGGATTTTAAGAAAGAAATTGATGCCTTTCTTCTCCAGGCATTCCATGATGGTATGATCTCTGAAAATTCCCTCGATTTTCTCATAGTACAACATCCAGTACGGGCTACCATGTATGTCTTGCCAAAAGTCCATAAAAGTGTGCAAAGTCATCCAGGAAGACCCATTGTTTCGGGCATTGGTTCACTTACTGAGCCACTTTCCCAATATGTAGATGCCCACATACGGGATATAGTGGGTTCATTGCCCTCTTTTCTGAGGGATACCACACAGACTTTGGGTATCCTGGAGGACTTACAAATTGAGCAGTCCTGGCTACTGGTATTGATGGATATTGAGTCCTTATACACAAGTATTCCTCATCAGGGAGGACTGGAGGAAATGCGTGCCTAGTTAGACCTGTCTACTAATCTGGATGAATGTGAAAAAATGTTTTTGGTTCAGCTTTCTGAATTTGTTCTTAAGTTTAATGTCTTCAGTTTTCAAGGGAAATATTATCACCAAATTAAAGAGACAACAATAGGAGCTACATTTGCCCCAACTTATGCTAACCTTTATTTGGGACAGTGGGAAGAGAAGGTGGTTTATGATTATGCTAAGAATCCTTTTTATGACAAAATTGACCTCTGGAGACGTTTTATTGATGATGTTCTGATGGTGTGGCGGGGAACTTATGATGAGTTGGAAAGATTCATAGAATATCTGCATCTATCAAATCCCCATTTGAGATTTTCAATACAGGCAGATCTTAGACAGATACGTTTCTTAGATTTAAATATTGTTAAGTTACAGGATGGTACTATTTGTACCACCATTTTCCGTAAACCCACAGATAAGAATTCAGTCCTACATGCTTCTAGCTGTCATCCCCACCACACCATCAGAAATATTCCAAAATCTCAATTTATGAGGGCAAGGCATAATTGCAGCGAACCAGGAGACTTTGAGATATGTATGAAGGGGATGGCAGAGAGATTTAAAGATAGAGGTTATGCCATTGATGTGTTGCAAAATTCAATGGATGTGGTATGGAATATGCCAAGAAGAGAATTGTTAGAGTACAAAGTTAAAGTAGTAGATAAGGAACATCTTAATTTTATTGCAACTTTTGGCAAAAATTCAGCAGAAGTTAAAAACATCATAGATAGACATTGGTCTATACCGAGTACGGATGTTACACTGAAAAATGAAGTAAAATCAAGTCCAATGATGGTGTATAGAAAAGGGAGAAATATTTCGGACATGTTGGTACAGTCACACCAACCAGTGAGTAGATCCAATATTAATTGGTTACCCCTGCCACCATTAGGCTTTTTCTGTTGTGGTTATTGTAAATTCTGTAACATTGTGGATCAGAAAAAACAGTTTACATCTGTTAATACCACTAAACAGTTTGAAGTGAGACAGTTTATTAACTGTTCCACTACAGGGGTGGTATATTTGGCTACTTGTACCTGTTGTGCCTTTTATGTAGGCAAAACTTCAAGGGCATTTAAATTGAGAGTCTGAACAGATGAGTGATATTAGATGTCACAATGAAAAAAATGCCTTGGCACAACATCTGCAACAATATCATGATGGCAATGTTCATACATTTACATTCTGTGGGATTGAGATAGTCCGCACAGGCCCACGTGGTGGGGACCTAGAGAATAGAATTCTGTGTAGAGAACCTTTTTGGATCTATACACCAAGTGCTTTGAAATACCCGGATTAAACAACACTTTTGACATTGCACCTTTTTTAAGGTCCAAATATTCTAAATAATAGACATTTTTGGATATAAATGTGGTAATGTGTTATTTACAGTGTGTTCCCTTTTTTTCAGGTTGAATTTACTTCAGCAACCCTGGTATATAATGTACCTGCAATTTTAATTTTTGATCTGATTTCAATTATATTTTGCCTGTTAAGAGAAATATTTACTAATATAGTATTGTATTTTTGACCTATAGCAACATGTCCATCTATCATTATAAAATTTAGATTATGGGCATTAATTTTGCATTTTAGGTCATTACATGCATACTAGAATTAATTTTGTTTATTTGGTATGGGTGGTGTATTTTTCAATTTCATCACCGTTGTATCAATGGTACAAGTATTGTACTGTCACTTTAAGCGGTATTTTTTATTTAAATGGTTGTTGTAATTACCAAATTAGTCCCTGAGGAGGCGCTTTTGGCGTGAAACCGGTCGGGCTGTTTGTGTTCTGGGAGCTGTTGTCACCTTGTATGGCGCCACTGTATTTCACTTTTTCATCATTCATGTGAGTCTAATACAGAAATATTTAAGAAGTATTAGTGCTGTGTTTTTTGTTCATTTGGTAAACAACATTTAGGCCAGGTAAGCAATGTACAAGATCAATGTATACGGCACTTCGTACAGTACATATATAGCCATTAATTACCTCTCATCTACCACGTGCTTCCAAGGAGTATAAACCCAGCAAGACAATAATGTAAAAAAGTCCACTCTCATCTTTTCTATAACATGCAGGATATCAGCCAAGATTTCTTGCCCCTCGTAGGACTGAAATGATATAAGGTGGGAGACTGAAACCCCCATAATGAAGACTAAACAGATGTTCTGGGCTCAATTAAGTTGAATCACACCCCTACCCTTAAGCACATACCAGATGGCTGGCAGGGATACAGGAACTTTTATAATAGCCCACAAACTCAGTGGATCTTATTTCACTCCAACATGGAGTTAGACTCCATTATGGGAAAATGTCAACGTGCAAAAACAGCAATAAGGAAATCATTAGAGCTTAAACACATGGCTAGATAGCTAATATGGTAATACTATATAACAGCAATACTAAGATATTAAAAGGAGTCAGACCAAACAATGGCTTATTTAACTGTAGACTGGCAGAGTAGCCTGAAAAATGGAGAAAAGAAACCCTAGTAAATCACTGCTTAGTCATTAGGATTTAAATCAAAGTAGTCCTCCTCCTCCACCCTCTCCTTAAACACGTTGAGCTTCCAGGAGCTTTGAGGCAAAGGCCACCGCAACTTCAGGGTCTGCGAGGATATGAGTTTTATTCTCATGATGGACTTGCAGACGGGCAGGGAATTGAAGTTGTGCTGAGATTCCGTTTTCAAGAAAGTTTTTACATTTTTTGGAGTGCTTTTTTCCTGGTTTGGGTTTGAGAGGAGATGTCGGGGAACATAGCAATTTTACTGCCCTCCCAAACCAGATCTCCACAGTGCCTTGAAGCTTGCAGCAGTGAGATATGGGCCTCTGGGCTCGAGAGTATCACGATGGCTGTAACAGGGCACTCTCCAGCAGTGCTCCATGGTCTGGCTCCGACAGATATTGCAAAGGCCTTTATAATGGATACTCCAGAATCCTCGGGTAAGAGGCCTAAGTCTACAAAAATCAGGCACTGTCTCACATCCCAGAAGAAAGGGCACTGGAGGAAGTCAGAGTTGATAAGTCAATGGGGTTGGACATGATGCACCCAAGGATATTTAGAAAACTGGTGCAGGTGATTGTAGCACCTCAGGCAGGCATTTTCAACTACTTGCTAAGCACAGGGTTGGTCTCCAGGCATTGGAAGGCTGTTGATGTGGTTAAACTGCAAAAAAGTGGCAGGAGGGACAAGCCTGGTAACTACAGACCTGTCAGCCTGACATCGTTAGTGGAGAAATTGCTGAAGGCTGTAGGAAGAGAGACCAATAGACTTTCTTGAGGTGAACAAAGGTTCCATACTGTGGCTCTTTACGCCAGTCAAGTGAGGGATCAGTAGTTTTCAGGCAGCTTTATTTTTTATTTTCATACTTACAATTGCTATTGCTATTGTTTTTCACCAAAAAGAACAACACAGGAAAGGGCCAATCATATAATTTTTAATTCATGCAACAATTAGTACACCAGTGATTCATCACTGTAAAAAATGTCCCAGGATGCTCAGTTGTGATACCATAACAAAATTCATGCAAGAAGCTTGTGTCAACTGTGGCACTTTTAAATATACACTTAAAGCAGAAAATATATTCTAGTTTTATGATCAGGTGGTTATCCTGTGTCACGAGCCCTCGCCACCATCTTCCCCCAGCCACCTCCAGCCCTGTCACCAGAGGTACAAGGCTCCAGCTTACCATAGTGGGACTTTCTAGGCAGCATCCCTTTTGGCACAGCCTCAGCTGGTACAGACCTTCGTGGGACCAAGGCAACATGGGGCTCAGTAGTGCAGGCTGCATCATCCTGAAGGGCAGAGAGTTTTCCTGCTTTTCAAAGTGCTGTCCCATGGGACATTGGTGGTGAGGGGCTCTAATGCGAGAACATGCCAGCACATCCTAATAGAGCCAGCCGATGATCAACCCCCACAGCGTCTTTGCTGATATAGCTGGACAATTCTCTTCTGAATCCTCTTTCCCCTGGCCAGTCCCAGACATCCCAGATTCAGCTGTTAGCATTGCAGGCTGTACTCCTGCCACTGCAGGACAGACCAGCTAGAACATATTTTTAAACACATTTGCCAAGTAATTTTGGAACAATAGGATAGCAGAATCTCATGCTGATTTGATTAACAACCTGAAAGACATTTCTTCCCTCCATGAGCAATTTTAGTGCTCATGAAAGAGTGCTGGATTGACGGCGCTGGACACTGAAGCCCTCTGAAGAACAGCCCAATTCTTTCTGACTTGAAAACTTCCTATTTTCAATGTATATTTTGTGTTACCCTATTTCATAAATAACAAAAGGGTAAGCAAAAAATGGGGAAACAATGAAATAAAAGCTGCGTCTATAAATAAGTTTTCCTTAGTTCCTCTAAAGTGTCTTTTTTTTGTTTTGTTTTTGTTTTGTTTTTTTGCTAACTCTCCTTCCTCTTCCTAGTCTGGCATCCTACTCCTTTGAGTTCCCAAGCGGCAGAGTGGGACAATTCTCTAATATCGAAACTTGGATAAGAAACTCTGGACTTTTGATAAGTACTGGGAAGACTCAGAGTATGATTTTTTTCTGTAGGATCTTATACAAAAAAAGATATTACTGATTTGAAGATTAGTTTTTTGGATGGGACAAAGGTACAGGGGGTCAATACTTATAAATATTTGGGAGTTTTGGTTGATTATCATTTTTCTTTTTCAGAACATATTTTGTTACAAATAAAAAAAGTAAATCAAAGACTGGTGGCATTAAGAAGAGTGTCAGGATGTTTGACTAGGGATATAAAGTCTAAATTGGTAAAACAATTGTTGTTACCTGTTCTAGATTATGGTTTTCCATTATATATGCATTCTTATAAAAAGTGTTTACATAAATTGGACCAGACTTATTATAGATTGGGGAATTATATTTTGGATAATAAATCTCGAGTCCATCACTGTGTAGTTTATCAAGAACTTGGTTGGTTACATCCAACAGCCCGAAGAGAACATTTATGGCTTATGATAGGTCATGGTTTGATACATCTAAAAATGCATTCTTTAAGACATTTGATATGTCAGAACTTAGATTCTAAATATTTAGATACATTTAGGAGGACAACCAGAAAACTGCCTATGACACAAATTATGAATCATATGGGGGATATGGTGTTACAAAATAGTTTAGCAAGGATATGGAATAAGTTACCTCGCCAAATGACTGAAATTTTTGGTCCGCACATTTTTAAATTGGAATTGTATAATTATTTAAATGTTTGTTGTAGTTGTTTCTAGGTATTTGTGATTTTGTATTGTGTTCGAACTTGTTGTGTTTTGTTTTTATTGTAAATTCCACAGGTATTTGTTGTAAATGGGGATTTATTCCCCAACAGATTAACCTGTATAAAAATAAATTTTAAACAAACAAACAACTCTAGTGGCCAGGTGGTCAACTGACAAAAAAAAAAAAAAATGGTTTGGCTACCAGATTAACCAGCTACTGGCCCACAAAGTGATTTTTGAGCCCTCAAAAATGAAGGTCACTAAAAATATTAATTTAGGTACCAGATTTTGAAAGGTTGTGGCCAAATGGACCATCAGCCCACACTCCAATGTTGTTCCACATTGCTGGGGGGCCCTAGGATAGCTGGCAAGCTCTTCTCCTGCTGTTCCTTGATGCAAGGCTCCCCTTGATGAGCCACCCACTCCCATGGTGTCTAGTAGGACTCTTCTGGGGGTGGTCCCCCTACATCCTCCAGAGAAGGAGTGGCATATGAACCGAGGAAGTGGCAATTGAGAGGGGCAGAGCCAGTTCACTGAGGGGTTGGGAATCAGCCCAGGGGCAAGGCCAAATGGACCAGATTTTCCCCTTTTTCTGTGTCCCTCCCATGTCCTTCTAGTGCATTCATGCTGCAGTGTCTGGGAGGAGGTATCTGGCAGTGTGTGCAGTTGTCCACACAGCGAAGGTGCTTCCACTATGAACACAACCAGGAGCCACCATCAGAATGGTAGGGCACGAACCACCCTTCCCAGAGGAGAGAGTGCACAGCATGCTACAAAACCCTCCCTGCAAAATACACTTCTGATGTGGGCAAGGGGCTTGAACCCAGCTCCCTAGCATCCCAGAGTGTCATTAGGAGATCTTTAACAGTGCCCTCACCTGATCCAGGAGCTAGCAGCACCCTTGCTTGATCCAATTCTTTAACAGCGCTATTGACTGATCCAGGAACTAGGACAGCGGAAACAATGAATTCTACAGGAGTCTTAGCTGGTCTGCATTCTGAATCTAAATAGCTTGCAAGCATCTATTGCACAAACTGAATCAGAGTGCTCCTTTTCAATCAGTGAGTGCCCCAGGCATCATTGTGGTGCTGTGACCTGGCACCAATCCTCCCCCGAGCACAGACACACCGCTCTTGCTAGTTGCCCCACCCTGGCCCACCCCCCGACACTAGCAACAAGAGCCCAGAACCTGGTTCACCAGCACAGCAGCAAGATGTGGATGCCACGAGATTATGGCAGCCAACTACTAGTAAATTTAATCAAGAGTTAATAGCATTAAATTTTTTTTTAACTTTATTTTTGTTCAATTATGTAGAATCCTTTCAGAATAAAATGTTGATTCCAAGGCACATAAAATCACTAGAGATGATCAAAACAAGGATCATTAATCTTGTAGGCCAGCACTACCCCTGGGTGGGGTAAACCTCAAAAGCAGCGATACAGTCATGTTCCAGAAATAACAGCAAAGTGGCAAATGACAGCATTACCGTGGACCATAATTTGGAAATAGGAATTCAGTAAAGCTCCACACTGAAACACTCCTGTAAATTCAACCTGTAGCTTTACTTTAGTCCATGAAACTGCCAGGTTTGAAAATGTTATCCACTTACTGAGAGATGCATTATATATTAGTACCGGTGGTATGGAACATGCGTTAACTACTATATAAAGGTAATAGGAAAGTCTAGGGACTGCACCTCCATTGTTGCATACGCACAATATTGGAAGTTAACATAAATCATAAAAACAGCAATACTTTCCTCTACTGGATTTAACTTATCTTGCACACCTAGATGACCTACCCTGTTCCCCAAGCGATATTCAGTTATGGTTAGAAAATAGAAGCTGAGACCAGAGGCACAACGCTGCATACTGAGAACAGAGGCTGCAGGCTGAGGCCCAGTCCTGTGTGTTGCTGTCACAGACTACAGGCTGAGACAAATGGCTGTAGGCCGAGTGCTCCCAAGTGAAGAAAGGCCTGTGTTGCCAAATGAACCACTCTGGAGTGCACTTCTGCACTTATAAAATAGCCTGATATTGAAAACTGACTTCAAAAATGTAGAACTCTGCATTTGTGAGTACTTATAGGTATAGCAGGTGACTTGGCTCATCCAATCAGAGAACAGTATGTGTGACAGCCAGATTGATCCATTTTACATTAACAACTATGCAACCTGAAATGTCTCCTCCTGTTTCTAAAAAGAATATACATTGTAGCTAAGCATGTAAATTAAGAAAATAAAGCACATTAATTGGTTAAACAGTTTGTTCCGTTTAAACTTGTTTGTTGGTTTATGCCTCTTGTTCTGTAGCAGCCCTTTCCCATATATTTTATATATCATGATGGCTAGTTTAAAAGGAAACTGGAAGTGAAGGGAAGACAGAACAAACCAAACTCGAACCTCCCACCTCCTCTACAGCACTAACGTGGAAAAACCCTGGGTGTGGAGGGGGCGGCGCAGCCAGTGGCAGGGAGCAGGGCCCAAGTTCACCTGAATTCCATCCCACTCAGCCGTTTCCACTTTCATTGGCCCCTTCTCCCCACAGAACTTCAGCATGCTTGGAGTTCCATGCTATGCATGGCACAGAGGGACCCAGCTGATGCCCATTCCCTCCCTGTACTTCCACTTCTCAGCAACCCGCAGTCCCCATTTTTAGTAGAGACAGTTGCTCCCCCCTCCCCAGAGGAATGGAGTGTCCTCTGCAACACTCAATCTTCCTCCTTCTGTCCAGCCCCCTCCCCGGTTTCTTTACCAACCCAGGTCACAGGCATTGTGAATTGCACCAAAGGGATCTCCAAGTCATTTTTTATATAAACAGAGGGATATGGGTGCAGCTGATCAATGTAGAGAGTTGGTTGCAGCTGATTAGTGAAGCGCCTGTACTTGGTATCTATCTATCTATCTATCTATCTATAGACACACACACACAGTATATTAGTTACTAACCCTAGACATATGCAGATAAGGCTTATTTTCAGAACAAATATTCTCCTTTAAAAACAATGAATTTTTTTGTCTGTAAATTAGCTGATATTTGGTTATTATGCTAACATGACTTATATGGCCACAGCAATGCTGTACTGATTCTGTTCCCTACCGGCACTCCAAGAAACAAAGATGCTTCCTATCAGCCCAACATCAGCTGCCACACACATCCAGAAGGCCACTCCAAGATCAGCGGGGTGGATCTGCAGAGCAGTTGACAGCAGGAACATCACAAGCCCAGCAAAAAGTGTTCCAGCCGAGATCAGCACAAAAACAACCCCACGCTTCCAAACAGTGTGGTCTTTAAAACATGCACCATATCCAAAGGATAGCAGTGCAAACAGGCAAAAGACCACCGTGAAGTAGACAAAGACCACTGAGCAAGCAATTTTTGTCATGTTAATGTTCAGCCTTGCATCCCCATGCTTGAAGCACTCCATCTCTCCCAGTCGTTTCATTCCAGAGGCACTGCTTGTGCAGGCCAATAACTCTGTGGTTGCCATTTACGAATATCCCATGCATTCCAAACAGGGAGTAGGCAAGTAGTGAGGATATGGCAACCAACAGGAGAAACGACCACACTCTGGGCCAACAGCCCATGGCTTGCAGGCTCCTGACCTGGCCCTCACAGTGCCCATCTTTGAAAAAAGGCAGACTGACTGCAGTCATGCTGATTGATGAATGGATTACTTTAAGAGTCTCTTTATGCGCAGGCTCTTCTTCTTAGCATCAAGACGAACGTTAGTGGACTTCCTGGAAAAACATAAAACATTTTTTTAAGTTAGCAGCATTGATAAATTACAGTTACGCAAAGAACTTATCGTAACAGTAGATCAAGAGAGGCTCTTGCAGTAGGTAATTACATATAGGACTGATGCAGGCCGGCGTCAGGACCCAATGGAAAAATTTCTAGCTAGCAGTCTCTGGTGGGGGGACCACCCCCACGTCAGGTGACCGATGTCATGTGGTGTCAGTATAAATGGGTGCCCGCCTTCCAGTTCTTTTCCACCAAAGGCCAAAAGGCAAGACAAGAGAAGTGGATATTTCCTCTCCTGGGAAAGGAGCTGAAAAAGCTTAGGGGGATGGAGGGCGGGAAGGTATTACCTATTACAAGAGCCTCTCTCGAAGATCTAGTGTTACGGTAAGTTCTTTTGTAACTGTACTATCTTACTTCGAGAGGGCTCTTGCAGTAGGTAATTACATATAGGGCTGAGTCCTAAGCAGTCTGGAACAAGGAGAAGCAAATGGGAGGAGGAAAGCTACTCAGAAGTAGACCCTCTGGTTGTGCAGGCCTTAGGAAAGGAGGTCTTGCAAAACAGCCAGCCCGAAGCCTGCTCTACAGTGAGAGACAATGTCCAAACTGTAATGTTTCGTAAAGGTATGGACAGAAGTCCAAGTGGCAGCTGCACAAATGTCAGCCGCTGACACATTCTTGAAATAAGCCGCAGAGGCAGCGACCCCTCTGGTGGAGTGGCCTCTAACTTGACCCGGCAGGGTCTTGTTGTACTTGTCATAACAGAAGACGATACAATGAGCCAACCATTTCGATAGGCATTGCTTAGAAATAGCATTGCCTTCTCTTTTATGAGCAAAGGAGATGAACAGTTAATCAATCAGTCTTTCTGAGATCCTTCATCCTGTTGATGTAGTATCTCAGAATTCGGTGAACATCCAAAGTATGCAGGAGGTACTCTATGATTAGAGTGCTGCATAAAAAAAAGGCAGGTGACTCTATGGATTGATTCAACATCGATTCTTCTACCACCTTAGGGAGAAACTTAGGGTTGGTACGCAGAGCCACATGTTCCTTGTGAAAAATCAAATATGGGATTTTACACATCAGGGCCTGGAGCTCGGAAATCCATCGAGCAGAAGTAATGGCCACTAGGAAGAGAATCTTCCAAGAAAGGAAGTTAGGTCCACTGAGGCTGCCGGCTCAAAAGAAGGCAGCATAAGCTTCTCTAAAATGAAATTCAGATCCCAAGGAGGGGCAGGAACCCGAATAGAGGGTTGTAAGTGAAGGACCCCTCTCAAAAAGGTCTTGGAGACCTCCAGCTGAGCAAACGTTCTGTCTGCAAAGGGGACAGGATAGGCCGAAATGGCTGCCATGTGAACCTTTAAGGATGAATGGCTGAGACCCAGATTGAAGAAGAGGTGTCACAGGTAATCCAGAAGTCGGCCGACAGAGCACGAGAAGGGTGCAACATCATTGGAGGCAGCTCAAATAGAGAACTGCTTCCATTTCATGGCACAAGTAGATCTGGTTGAGGGTTTTCTGGCTTCCACCAGAATCTCAGCTACTCGGGGGGGGGGGTGGGCTTGAGCTATGTCTGCAGGAGCCATGTGTGCAACTGAAGGAACTAGAGGCCTGGATGGACCAGGGTCCCCTGATCCTGGGTCAGCAAAAATAGCGACAGAGGAAGAGGAGGTTCCTCCGAGTACTGTTGCAGAAGAGAACCAAACTTGCCTGGGCCAGAAAGGAGCGATCAGAATAATTTGCGCTCCTTCCAAACAGAGTTTCTGCAAGACCCTCAAAATCAGTGGAATCGGGGGCATAGATTAATCTGCCCTTCCAGTCTAGAAACAGGCGTCTCTCAAAACCAAAAAAAAACAAAAATGCCACTCCCTGGAGTGAATGAGCAGAAGATGGGAAGTTTTGTGTTTTGAGGGGAAACAAACTGGTCTACCTGTGGAGTTCCCCAGCACAGGAAGATGTCATCTATGACCCCCTGATCCAGTTCCCATTCATGAGCTAGAACAGATGACTGGCTGAACCTGTCTGCAAGCATGTTCTTGACCCCCAGGACATGAGATGCCATGAGGTGAAGGTTGTGCTGCACTGCCCAATCCCAGACTTGCATCGCCTCTCTGCAATGGGGGTAGGAACGAGTTTCTCCCCTTTTGTTGATGTACCAGACCACACACATATTGTCTGTCTGTACAGCTAGGTGACCAGGAGACAGATACAGATGCAGAGCCTGCAGAGCATACAGTACTGCCCTTAGTTTGAGCACATTGATGTGAAGAAACTTCGAGCTTGGGCCAGGAGTCCTGGGTCCTGTGAGGACCGAGATGGGCTCCCCAATCCTCGCCAGAGGCGTCCATAGTCAACATCTTTGAGGGGGGAGGGAGACCAAAGGGAACTCCCCAGCAGAGGTTCTTCTGAACCATCCACCACTGCAAGTCCCAAGCCATGGGAGTGGAGACCAGGACAAGTTGATCTAGGTTGTCCACCCACTGATCCCATTGAGACCGAAGCATCCACTGACAGATTCTCATGTGGAGCTGAGCACGAAGGGACAGTTGGAATCACAGTCACCATTAGCCCGAGGAGGCGAAGGATTGACCTGGCACTGACCCATTTGTGGCTGGATAAAGGCTGACCTGGGCCTGGAGAGTGGCTGCCCTGTCTGGTGGCAGAAAGGCTATGCCAGAGGTCGTGTCCAGGATCGCCCCAATAAACTGAAGCCTTGGAGATGGGATCAGAGGGGACTTGGCCTGGTTGATGGTAATACCCAGGCAGGCAAAGACCTGCTGGGTAAGGGAAAGGAAGTGCAGGAGCTCCTCCCTGGATGGGGCCACCAGGAGCCAATCATCCAGATACGGGAAAACCTGCACCCCCTGCCGCTACCACCGAAAGGCATTTGATGAACACCCGGGGCGCCAAGAAAAAAACAAATGTGAGGGCCTTCAAATGGTAGTGGCCCCACGGAATGCAAAACGCAGGTATTTGTGGTGGGAAGGGTGGATAGGGATATGCAGGTAGGCATCCTGCATATCCAAAGTGCACAGCCACCGTCCTGGCCAGAGAAGGGGCAGGAAGCTCTGCAGAGAGCGCATCCCGAACCTCTTGTACTCCACGAACAAGTTCAGGGAGCTGAGGTTGAGAATCTGCCTCATGTCCCCAGTTTTCTTTGGAACCAGGAAGAAATGGGAATAGTACCCCATTCCCTGAAGAGGAATGCGGACGGGTTCTATCGCCTCCTTCAGCAAAAGTGCCGAAATTTCTTCCTGGACCAGAAGATGATGTTCCCGAGAGTATGATGACCTTGGGGGAGGGTGTCAGGGGGGTTTCTGAAGAAACTCTATTGAGTGTCCTTCTGCGATCAGCTGGAGCACCCAGGAATCTGAAGTTATCCTCTCCCAACCTGGGAGGTGGAGGGAAAACCTCCCTCCTACCGGTTCCTCTGGAAGGCCCAGAGTCTGTGGGATAGGAAAAGAGTCAGGTGGTCTGGGGCAGCATCACAGCTGAAGCACCCACTGCTTTTTTGGGTGGAGGGGGCTTGGCAGCCAGAGGGGCCTGGCATTTATTGGTCCACTTTCCCTGGGGTTTTGTCTTTTGCCGATTCCGCCTGCGAAAGGGATGGTGCTGCATTTGATGGGGGTGGTACATGGAGTCCACAGACTTAAGTGCAGCCCCCTTCTCTTGCAGTCCAGTGATGATGTCCTTGACATCACCACCGAACAGCACCGAACCCTGAAGGGCACATCCTGGATAGCGGACTGCACTTCCGGGACCAGTCCTGACACACGTAACCAGGCATGATGCCATAAGCCTACAGCAAAAGTGGAGCTCCTACCACTGCATCATATGTGGCATGAAGCATATGCAAACTGGCCAAACGTGCAGAGCGGACAAGGTCAGCCACTTGCTGTTTGACTTGAGATTCAGGAAGGCAGTCCAATTTGGATTCCACCTCACTAAGAATCGTCTTCTGGTAATCCCCCATGTGACCGACATAATTAAGGGCCCTAATTCCCAGAGTGGAAGAAGCAAAGATCTTCTTCCCATACTGGTCCGGAAGACGGGATTCTTTGTCAGGTGGAGACGAGCTCAGATGTTTCGGGTTAGCTGTCCGGCCATGAGCGGCGCTAATCACTACCGAATCAGCTCAAGGGTGAGAATCTAGAAAGTCAACACCTTCGGGAGCCTGATACAGCCTGTTCGACTTCTGAGGAAGCAGGGCTAAAGCCGACGGTTGCTTCCAAATAGTGGAAACAAGATCGGCATGAGGCTCAATCCAGGGTGGCACCAGTTTAGGAGCTGTCTCGGGCAGGTCCAGATGCTCAGCGAGTTTCTTAAGCTGTGGATCCATCTCCAAGGAATGCCACTTGTGAATCTCCTGGATTCTGCACAGCAAATCTGTAAAGGAAGGATCCTCCAGAGGAGACTTTGGAAGAGTCCTAGGCCTGGTCTTAGATGGAGAGCGTGGCTTATCGTCCGGCTCGAAGCAACCGGAGTCATCTGAGGTGTCAGAGGAGGAAGATGATGAAGAGGAAGACTCCCTCTCCCGGCGTGGGGGAGGAACGGACCCCTCGAAAGGTCCCCGGGGAAATGTATCCTGCCCCACCCTGGAAACAGAGGGCTCACCCCTGGTGTCCGGAGGTGGGGAGGAAGTCTGTCGTCGCGCACGTGCAGGAGCCAGAATCAGCACCGTGGTCATGAGATGACTCTCCACCTCTCTGGTGAGCTGAGCCTTGGTCTAAGCCCACCAGAAGGCCAGAGTCTCCTTCAAGCCCACTGGCGGCTGAGGGAGTGGTGGAGGAGGAGGAGGGGAAGGGGGATATGGGTATTGACTGTGCCTGTAAGGTGCATATCCATAACCCGACAGTGGGAAACCTGGCATCTGGTATTGAGGCACTGGGTACTGTGGTGGACAGGCCGGTGTCAGGTACTGGGGCATCGGATACTGCGAAGCCATGTAAGACTGCGTCAGATACGATGGGGTCGGATACCTGGGAAGTCTGCTGGAGACGGCCCAGCCAGAGGGCCCATGGGCGGAAGGCCCGGCATTGGAGCAGCATCTGGGAGTGGGATGTCACCCAGTGTCGGCAAGACTGGCATTGGAGCCGGTGTCCGGGGAAATCGACATCAGATCGGTCAGCCCAGCAGGCAGATGGCCTGATGGGGGTACAGCAGGAACCAGCATCGCCTGGGATGGAGGGAAAATCCTGCCGGTCAGGCTTGGGTTCCCGGAGGCAGCGGCCGCGGGAGCTGGGAACGGCAGACTGAGAGGGTCCGGCATCGGCTCAACCGCCAGGCGTACCGGGCAGGCCAACATCTGACTTATCAGTGGAGTCCGGGTGGATGCCGGAGGAGCAGATGTCCGACTTATTGGATCCATTGCCCGAGGCAAGTCGTGAAGGAGGATCGGCCTGGTCAGGCGGAAGAGTGGCCTTTGCACCGCCCCGAAGTGTCGTGCGACTTATTGACTGTCTCCGTGCGGGCATCAGAGGAGCTGACATCCTGCTTACCAGAGCCGATCGAACCAGTAGGCAGCACAGTGGTGGCTTTACTGGGAGTGGAGGCCTCCAATAGCCCAGAGGCAAATGAAGGGCTCGAGCGCGAGCAAGATGGGTGGGCTGAAGCTGCCTTGGAAGCCTCCAAGGTGGCAGTCTTGGAGCAGTCCCCTGGAGGGGACATTACCTGTAGTGTGGCGACTCCCAAAGACGATGCGGTGGGTGAGGAGCTATTATCCCAGTGCTTCTCCTTGTCTTTCTTCTGACAATAGCCTTCTGGGGAAGTGGATGCCTGCCGGAGCTTTTTTTTTTAACTCCTCCTCCATGGAGGACATTTGCTTCTTTAGTATGTGGGCCTCCAGGGACTGCTGCCTCTGTCTGTGGGTGGCGGCGTTGAATTTAAGGCAGTGCTGGCACTTCTCCACCTGATGATCCAGGCCTAGACAGAAGAGGCTCTGGGAATGGCTGTCCTTGTGTGGGAGTTCGGCGCCGCACGAGTCGCACTTATTTTTGTGCTCGGAAGGTGTATGGGACAACATACACCGACGAATGCCTGATGATTTAGTCAAAGAATCGAAAAAATGATGGTAAAAACTACCGACAACAGAGCTGATAAGCGTTGAACTTTACTGCAAGGCGCTGACACGAGCTAACGGCGGGAAAGAACTGGAAGGCGGGTGTGGGAGACCACCCCTTTATACTGACATCGCATGACGTCACTCACCTGACGTGGGGAAGGTCCCCCGCCAGAGACTGCTAGCTAGAAATTTTTCCATTGGGTCCAGACGCTATCCGGCATCAGTCCTATATGTAATTACCTACTGCAAGACCCCTCTCGAAGCAAGATCTTACTTTTATTTAAAGTAAAAATATAATGGTATTTGATTTATGATAGTCACTGGAACAGTTTAGGCTTTGAGAAATCATGTGACCTGCCTAGAAACTCAATCTGTAAACCTCATAGCTCATAGAAAACAGTCTGTGGATAAGGACTGCTTAGCCGATCCAGTCTGCCCATTTCTCCCCACCTACACTATTACTGCAGACTGTAAAAATTCTACAACTCTCCCCCCTCCCTCCCTTTCCACTAGAATTCCCTTGTGCTCATCCCGTGCATTCTTGAACCCCCACTACCTCTGCTGGAATGCTGTTCTAGGAATCCACCACTCTTTCTGTGAAGAACTTAGTACTTCCTCACACCTCTCCTGAATCTACCCCCTCTCCAGCTTCATAGCATGTCCCCTTGTGCCTTGTTCTTGAGCACCTTTTCTTCCAAAAATATACTTTCTTCCTGTACCTTATTTACCCTCATGAGGTATTTAAAGGTTTCTATCATATCCCCCCTCTTCCAGGTGTACAAATTGAGGTATTTTAGTCTCTCCTTGTAGGGCTTTTGATGCAGACTCTGCATCATTTTAGTTGTCTTCCTCTGGACAGCCTCCACTCTGTTAATGTCCTTCCAGAGATGTAGTCTCCAGAACAGGACACAGTACCCTAGGTGGGGTGTTACCAGCGATCTATACAGAGGCAACACCATCTCCCCTTTCTACTGATGATACCCCTCCATATGTACCCCCAACATCCCACTAGCCCTCCCTACTGCCTTGTTGCTCTGCCTGGCCACCTTTAGGTCATCTGATAGGATTACCCCCAGGTCTCTTTCCTGATTGGTGTCATCAATATCACTCCACCCATTTTGTACTCTGCCTCAGGGTTGCTGTGCCCTAAGTGCATTATTTTGCAACATTTTGCATTGAAACCCAGCTACCACACCCTTGGCCACTCCTCAAGTTCTCTTAGGTCTCTGCTCATCCTTTCCACCCCCCTGGAGTGTCCACCCTATTGCAGATCTTGGTGTCATCTGCAAAGAAACAGACCTTCCCTTTCAGCTCTTCTGCAATTTCACTTCTAAAGATATTAAAGAGGACTAGTCCCAGCACTGATCCCAGAGTCACCCCACTTGTCACTCTCCCTTTCTCAGAGTGAACTCTACTCTACCACCGCCACCCACCTCCTCTGTAAACTATATCCTAATCGATTTCTTATCCACTTTACCACTTCTGGACTTACTCCTAAGCTACCCAGTTTGCTTACTAGTCTCCTATATGAAATGGTCTTGAAAGCCTTATTGAATTCTAGGTAGGCCATGTCCATCGCTCCACCCCAAATTTGCAATATTTTCATGCCAGATTTTTAACACTGCCATTTTTTCACACCTCCTTATCAACACTACAGCTGTAATTTTTCACATCCTGCCCAAAATGAGTTACCGCACTTGTGGCCCACAATGGAGTGGTCGCTGTGGGAAATCAACTTTTGGGACTGATTAACAAAATCAGTGTCCTTGTTCATGAGGGGAGGTCCCAAAATGTCTATGTTAAAAATGTGGCTAACAAGTTCCCACAAATAATTGGGTTATGGCCGTGTGTTGTGCAGCTTCTATGCATGCTAATGACTTCACCAATTTGTCATATTTTCACTCCATATTTTCAACGTTGTCATTTTTTTACGCTTGCTCATGAACAACACAGTTACCCTTCTCCACATCCTGCCCAAAATGTGTTTTCATCCCTGTGTCGCCAAATGGCATAGCCACTGTGCCAAACCACCTTTCAGCTCACAAACGTATTGTGCCGCTTCTCATGAGGTGGCCTCACAAACAGCCCATATTGAAAATCTGGAGTGACAAGACCCCCGCACCCCTACGGTATGAGGGTTTCCAACTGTAGCACACAGCCCAGTACAGACTGACAGGTGCCAGGGCTGTGACTTGGGATCACTGGATGTAATGCTCGTGCCATTGCACCCCCACCCCCACCCTGCAGCCACTGACAGGCATCGTGGTGTGCCTTGCACTATTCGGCCACAAAATTCACCCCATTCTCCTATACTGCACCCATGTCAGCGTATTTTCTTATGGAATGGGGTAAGTATAATGTCCAAAGACCCCAAAGCACACCACGACACTTGTCAATGTCTACAGGGTAGGGTGACATGCAATGGCACGATCGTTATAGCACACGACCCAAAGGCACACCCCAATGCCTGTCGCTCTCTACAGGGTGAGGGTGGGGTTGGCATCACTTCAATACTTCACTGCCATTCCCATTATGTATCTTTACCTCTGGCACTACCAAAGCCAATGCCAGCGAGACAACATTCGGCAATGACAAATGCTTGTTAACCTTATAATCCCACCCTGGTCTCCCTCTTATCACTTACATACCTAAAAATTGTCTTGTCCCCTTTTGTTACCTCCTGGGCTATTCTCTCTTCAGTTTGCGCCTTTGCACTCCTTGCTGCTTTCCCTGCTTCCCTCTATTTCCCCTATACACCTCCCTATCCTTTTCCCCCTGCATTTCCTTATACCTTCTGAATGCTACCGTTTTAGCCTTTACCTTTTCAGCACCTCTTTCGAGGACCACAGTGGTCTATTTTTCCTCACTTGTTTGACGCAGAGGTTAGTTGCCTTTACTACCATGCTCCCTTTTATCTTCACTCACAGTTCTTTTACCCCATCCAGTCCACCCCCCCAGCCAGGGCATCCCTGAGGTATTCACCCATCATTGTAAAATCTGCCCTGTTGAAGTCCAGGACCCTCGTCCTTGTGTGGTTTGATTTTGCAGCCATCCTTACTCTGACTGGCCCCCAATGACCCTGGTTCATTTCCCACCTATTGCTCCAACTCCACTGCAATACACCAGCGGACTCCATACCACACTCCCAGATGCTCAATCCTTGTCCCCTCATCTGTCCCACAAAGACCTCTGGTTCATTTCTCACCTGCTGCTCCAACTGTACTGCAATACAACAGCAGACCCAGCATCTCTCCCCTACCCCTGGAATGCTCTCAGTCCTGGTCCCCTCATCTGCCCTAAAAGACCCAGGCTTGTTTCCCACCTGCTGCTCCAACTTCACTATGGTACAGCTGCAGAATCAGCACCCCCGGCTCAATCCTTGTCCCTTCATCTGCCCCCAATGATCCAGGCTCATTTCCCACTTCCTGCTCCAACTTCACTACAGTACAGTGGCAGACTCTGCATTCCCCTCCCACCCTATGATGCTCAATCATCGTCCTCTCATCTGCCCCCCCATGACTCCAGGCTCATTTCCCCACTTGCTGCTCGAATTTCCCTGCAGGATAGCAGTGGAGCCAGCATCACCCCACTTCAAGACACTCAATCCTCTTCCCCCCGGCTGACCCACAATGACCCAGGTTCATTTTTCCACCTGCTGTTCCAACCTCACTGCAGTACTGCGGCAGACTTGGAGTCCCCCCACCCGATGCTTAATCCTTGTCCCCTTGTCTGTCCCCCAGTGACCCAGGTTCATTTCCCACCTCCTGCTCCAACTTCACTGCAGTACAGTGGAGGACTCCAGTGCCCCCAGGACACTCAGTCATCGTCCCTCATCTGCCCCCCATGACTCCAGGCTCATTTCCCTGCAGTACAGCAGTGGAGCCAGCATACCCCGGAGATTCTCAATCTCCCCAGACCAGGCTCATTTCCACCTGCTGCTCCAACTTCACTGCAGTACAGGGAGGACTCATCATCCCAGAGCTTAATCATCATCCCTCATCTGCCCCCCCAATGACCCTAGTCTCGTTTCCCACTTGCTGCTCCAACTTCACTGCAGTATCTCAGCAGAGCCAGTGTCTCCCCCTCTCCCAGATGCTCAGTCATTGTCCCCTTGTCTGCCCCCAATGATCCAGGCTCATTTCCCAAATGCTGCTTCAACATCATTGCAATACAGTGGCAGACCCAGTGTCCCCCATAATGCTCAGTCATCATCCCTTCGTCTACCCCCAATGACCCAATGCTCATTTTCCACTTGATGTTCCAGTGTCCCCCCCCCCAGATGCTCAATCCTTGTTCCCTCATCTGCCCCCTAATGACCCAGGATCGTTTCCCACTTGCTGCTCCAACTTCACTGCAGTACAGTGGCAGAGTCATGTACTCTCTTGGACACTCAATCTTCCTCCTCCCCCACCCCCGGCTGGCCCCTGACGACCCCAGGTTAATTTCTCACTTACTGCTCCAACTTCACTGCTGTATAACAGTGGAGCCAGCATCTTCCCCTCCAGAGACACTCAATCCTACTCCCCCTGTCTGGCCCCCACAATGTCCCCAAGCTTATTTCCAACTTGCTACTCTAACTTCACTGCAGTACAGCAGTGGAACCAGTGTATTCCCCCATTCCAAGGACATGCAATCCTTTCCCTCCCCCAGACAGTCCCTGATGATCAAGGCTCATTTCCCCACTTGCTGCTCCAACTTCATTGCAGTATAGCAGCAGAACCAGTGTACTCCCCCAGACACTCACTCTTCCTCCCCCTGGATGGCACCTGATGACACCATGGTTATTTCTCACTTGCTGCTCCCATTTCAAAGCTGGAACAGCGAGATCCTTTAAATGTGTAGCCATCAAAGTGTCTGAGTGTAGGTTGTAGGATACTTCTCATCTACAGTCCTCAGGAGGATGGGTGGGAATTCCTGCAGGAAGTCACAGACTTAGTCACCAAGCTGGTGTTGGAGTCTCCCAGATGGATTATTCTGGGGGACTTCAGTCCTTGGGTTGACGACAAACTCTCGCAGTTTGGTCAAGACTTCAACCCAACTGATGCATTTGTTGGGCCTTACACAGGCTGTTACCTCTTCAACCCATGTTTACGACCATTCATTGTATCTTGTCTTCCAGCTCAGAATGGCAGTCTCTGACCTTAGGGTGGAGCCAGTTGTGTGGTCACACCACCAAACTGTGAGGTTCTTGTTAGAGGCCCCCCCCATAGTCCTTCCCCTATGAAGATGGTTCAGTACTGACCTCTAAGGGGTGTGACCCCACCAGGTCTGATGGCAGTGCTGGACATATCAGGTTTGATGAGTACATCTGAGGAGCCAGGGATATGGTGCTGACCTATAACAGGGTTGTCACTGAGGCCTTCGATTCCATTTCATTTGTCCATGTTTGACCTTTCGCCTCACACCAGAAGTCCCCCTAGTTTGATGGGACTGTCAGGGAGACGGGGGTCAAAGGTTGGAGCGATGCTGGCGGGATGAGGACAAACAGACTGACAGCCCATTAGAGAGACTATCAATCGGCCATCTCCTGTAAGAAGGCAGGGTTCCTGTCCAAGGAGATTGCTGAGGCAACTAACAGACCAGCTCAGTTCTTCTATACTGTTGATAGGCTGTGTAATCCAGCCTGTCTTCAGTCCAGAGGAGCCTTTTCACAATCTAGATGTGATGAGTTTGCTCCGTTCTTTGTCGATAAGATTGCCACCATCAGATCAGAAATCCAGTAAGTGCCCCTAATTGGCTTTGCAATGATAGGCTTGAGATTGCAGGAAATTGGTCTGTCTGGTCCAATTTCGACTAGTTGGCTGTCGTGAGGGTCATCCAGGGGTTACGACCAACCTGTTGTAATTTGGATCTGGGAACCAACATGCCTCTTATTGCAGTGCGTTAATGTCATCAGCCTGGTCCTAGCCAAGATAGTTTAGGGTTCTTTAGTGACAGGGGTCTTTCTGGAGCCTCTTGAGGTGGCGGTTGTAAGACTGCTCCTGAAAAAATCTTCACTAGGCCCAGACTGTCTGGCAAACTACACACCTGTCTCTAATCAACTCTTTGTGGGTAAGATTCTTGAGAAGGTGGTGACCACTCAACTGGAGACCCATTTAACAGCTCATGATCTATGAGCCTCTCCAGTCTTGTTTCAGAAAAAGGCATAGCACTGAGCCTGTCCTGGTTTGGGTGATGAATGATCTCCTTGAGGCCAGGGATTGGGGGAGTCGTCCCATCTTGATTCTTCTCAATCTCTAGACGGCATTTGACACTGTGGACCATGGGGTTCTGATTGAGCACCTGTGGGTCTGTTGTGGACTGGCAGGCGCAGTCCTCAACTGGTTTAAATCTTTCCTCACTGGCAGGTCAGAGAAGGTGGTGTCAGGAGATTTTTGCCTCAGCTCCCATGCCCTTGCCATGTGGGGTACCACATGGCTCGATCTTGTCCCCCATGTTGTTCAGGGTGTACATGCTACCGCTAGGGGACATTATAAGATAGTATAGGCCGAGTTCTCACTGCTATGTAGTTGATACTCAGCTAAAAGACAAAGAACCTCTGTGTGCAAGCACTGAGGTAATGGTTACCCCAAAGGGCATTTGGCTGGGAAGCCAAGTTTCAAAGAAATACAAAAATCACACATGCCCCCACAATGCAAAGCATCATGGGCTGCATATGCAAATCACCACAGAATATTATGCTGGTTCAGCTTTAAGCAGAAATGCATGATGCTGAAAGGCCTCTCACACAGTTTGCAAAGGGTGCCAACAGAAGACAGACACGTGTTTCATCCTAACAGGACTCATCAGTATGCCTCATCTGTTTGACACCCCAGTGGAATGAACCAGCTACCCTAATACTCAGCTATACCTGTCTTTTGCACCCAAATAACAGGAGTCAGTTTCAGTGTTTAACAGCTGCCTTACTGAGATTCAAGACTGGATGAGGGCCAACTGGTTGAGCTGAATCCAGACAAGAGTAAGATACTGGTGCTGGATCCTGGTCACCAGGGGGCTAAGGGCAATCTGGTCAGGTCTCAAAGTTATGACTGGGAGACTCCCAGTTGCTCACTTCAGATCGAATACAGAATTTTGCGTCGTTTTGGACTGTGGTTTGATGCTTAAACGGCAGGTGTCAGCCAAGGTCCAAACCTCATTTTACCATCTGTGGTACATTGCCAGAATTAAACATCTGATCCCTCCTGGTGATATGCCAGCACTGGTCCATGCTTTTGTGACCTCTCGCCTTGATTACTGCAATGCCCTATACCTAGGGCTTATGGGGATAGATCTTCACTGCTTGCAGTTAGTGCAGAATGTGGCATCCAGGTTGTTGACTGGTCGATTTAGGTCCTGTTACATTACACCTGCGCTCCGCTATCTACACTGGGTGCCGGTTGGGTGGTGGATCTCCTTCAAGGTCAATCTGCTGACCTACAAAGCCTTACATGGACAGGGGCCTGGCTACCTGCAAGACCTCTTGCATCCCTACCAGCCCCCCTCCACCACCAATGAGGGATTGCTGAAGGTTCTGAGGGTCTGTTTACTAACATCTGGTGCTCCGCACTTTTGCATATGCAGCTCAGACCCTCTGGAACTCTCTACCTTGTATCAGAGAAAGTGACTTTGGAGCAGTTTAAGTGGGAGCTAAAAACCTACTTGCTTAGACAAGCTTTCCCAGATTATGTTTAATATTTACTGGTGTTGAAATGATTTTATATGTAGTTTTGTTCACATGTATTGTATTTTAAATGTTTTGATACGATGGAAAGTGCAATGAATCACAGTGAGAATTGTGCTGTAGAAATAAAGTCGAATAGAAATGTCAGTGCTGTGTATAAGTGGAGCCAGCACTCCCCCGCCCCCCAAAAAAAAACAAAAAAAAAAAACTCAGTCCTCCTCCCCCTGGCTGGCATCCAATGACCTCAGGCTCATTTCTCACTTGCTGCTCCAATTCAGTGCTGTACAACAGTGGAGCCAGCATATCCCACCTAGACAGCTCAATCACCCCCACTCTCCCCCACCCCCAATCTGGCCCCCAGTGACCCAAGTCTCATTTCCCACTTGCTGCTCAAACTCCACTGCAGTACAGCACAGTGTCGCCACTCCCTCCCCCAAGACGCCAATCCCCTCGCCCCCCATCAACTCCCAATGACCCAGGCTGGTTTCCCACGCATACACCAACTTCACTGCAGTACAGCAGCTTCCTCCCGCCCAGAATGCTCAGTCATCGTCCCCTTGTCTGCCCTCCAGCTGCTGCTCTAACTTCACTGCTGTACAGCAGCAGAGACAACATCTCTCACCCACCTCTGGGATACTCAGTCCTCCTTCTCCCAGTTGGCCCCGCGTAACCCAGGCTCATTTCCCTCCTGCTAGTTCACCTGCTTCTGACACTCTCAATCTTCTTTCCCCCCATGATGCTCAACCCCCCCCAATTGACCCCCAATGACCTAGACTCATTTCCCCCCTGCTGATCCAGCTTCATTGCAGATTAGCAATGGAGCCAGTGTACTCCCCTGCTTCTGAGACACTCAATCTTCTCCCCAGGATGCTCAACTCTCCTCCCCCCGGCTGGCTCCCTAAGGACCCAGACTTGTTTGACACGTGCTGCTCTAAATTCAATGCAGTATAGCAACAGAACTCAGGTTCCCCTTCCCTCGGAGAACATAGAAACATAGACGTTGATGGCAGATAAGGACTGCAAGGCCCATCCAGTCTGCCCATTTTTTCTACCTTATGAATACATTCTCTAGGACGCTCAATCCTCCTCCCCTTGGCAGACCTCCAATAACTCAGGCTGAATCCTGAACCAGGTCACGGCGTCATGCACGGTGGTCCAACAGCAGCACCAAAGGGCTGGTGGTCATTTAAAATTTTAATATAAATATGCGTTAGGGCTAGTGTTGCTCAGATAGTATCCTAGCAGGTGGGATACCATCAGATACCATCATTTTGGTCAGATTTCAGTAAGCCTCGGATGGCATAGACATCTGACCAAGCATCCAAACTCCTATGCTCCACTGTAAGTATCAGAGGTATCTGTGGATCTGACCTGGATCTGATGGCTGCAACCTCTGATATTGGCTAGATCCCAGGTCAGACATCAGCACTATCCAGAGGAGAGTAGTTGGATCCAGAAAAGCTCTGTCCAGATGTAACCCCTAGATGGCGCTATCCCAGGGGCTACTACCCCTGCCTGATTTGCCACTAACAGGTTGAGGGGCCTGGATCCAATGGCGGGTGCCTCCACCCAGAGGTCAGGGTTTACAATAGTTAAACTAACTTGGTCACAGCCCTCTGGGACACTGCAACCCCCCTTTCTTCCACTAGTGGCCCACACAATATATCAGAATTACCTTTACAGTATACACTTACCCCAGGACTGGTTCGGCACTGGGACCTCCTGTGAAATAAGATACAGTGCAACAATCACAGTACAGTACTTTAACATAGACAAATACCTCAGGCAGTATAACTTTGCTGAAACAAGCAGATCTGATTTATTTAGGGGATATAACAAGGACAGGGAAATCAGGTTAATTAGCTTATCACTCTACTCATCTACCTATGGCTCTGTGCAGGCCTATCCTATCAGTTACTGTCCCTGGGTACCCAAGCCCTAGTGGCTAGTCAAACCGTGGCAGCTGGTAGGGGCCCTTTCACACAGAAAAATTAGTTAAACAGTCAGCAGTACAGTAATTCCATTTGGCAATTCAACAGGGAGGCGACCCTGAATTAGTACTCACGACCTCCAAACAAGATAGGGTCCTTCAATGTCAGCAGGGCTACTCTTGAGCTCAAGAGACTCCTCACACATTTATATGGTAAACAGTCACAGGCAAAAGTCATAATGGCAGCAGGATTCACTTGAGGTACAAAGCCTCTTCACACATTTATATGGTAAAACAGAAAGTACTATACCAGGCAGGCTGCTTCTCTATCCGATGAATTACTGCACAATACCGGGAGAACACACAGCAGATTCAGTTCCTGACAGACGAGTGCAATTCAGCTATTTCTCCAGTCTTCTACAGGGTGAGCCTGGTTTCTACTCTTCAGATATCCTTTGATTCTCTTCACAGGATGGATTCAGTCCTAACAAGCAGTTACACAAGCTGCAGACGGAACTCTCGTGCCCACGTTTCCGACTAAAACTGCACACTGAAAGCACAGGGCTCCTTCCTTCTTCACTGTCAGTCAGAGCTCAACTGAAGCGTCAACAGACAAAACCGGGCACTTCTTTTGAGTTCCTCCAGTTCTTGACTGGATTGGCTGTCACTCACAATAGACTGCTGCTGTTGGTCCAAAAAGGCGCCGAAGTCTAAACTACATCTCCCAGAGTCACTGCCCATACAATCCTCTTGTGGCTGGTTCAGATTATGAGTCCAAGTTCTGATTCGTCCAAGGCACCATTTTAGAGCTAGCTTACCCCACACTGATTGGTCCAGTCATGGGTGTAGCCAGGCATACTCCAAGTACTCCATGGTGTGCAATTTTATTTAAGGGGGGGTAGCAAATAGGCTCTGAACTGCTTCCTTTTTCCATGAAAACTAACAAAGAAAATGCTGAACCTTTCTGTAATTTTATTCGTCGGAGTTGAAACTAGAAGGACTGGTCACTAATACTGTCTTTGCATCCCAAGGACAATACAACTTTACAGGCTCTGGGCTGGTATGTGGGTGTCTTAGGGAGCAATGCATAGCATTGTATTTACCATGCATGGCACCAACCATTGTCATGGAATACAAAAGTTGTATTATTGTGCCAAATGAGGCAACAAACATGGTCCTGGTGTACATTTGTATGTTGTCTGGCTACATCCGGAGGGGGGGGGGGTGGAATAGCAGTGAGTCCACTTGGTGTGCAGATCTGAAATCCCTGGCTACACCCCTGGGTCCAGTTCAGCAGTTCAAAACCAGAATGGGGAACTAGGCAGACACAGTTCTGACTGCAAAGAAAGCAGGTTAGACAAACTGTAATTTCATTATTACTCTAAATGGTTTCTGGCAAACAGTTACATCTTTCAGATAGGTTCCCTTTGCACTCCTAGTGACTGCAAAAATGGAGTGAATTGGCAGCAGTTTGAGTGGTACTCAAAGAAACACACAGTCCCCCATACAAACTAATTATGTCTGCAAGCAGACAGCTCTTAAAGAGACAGTACCAGAGGTTCTAAAACACTCACTGATAAATGGCTTAAGCCAAACACCATTCAGGCTTGGAGCATTCAAAGCAAGCTCCTGGAAGTCTTTGGGAACCCCCATTTGCAGGGGTTACACCCTTCCTGGCCTGGGAAGCTTGGCGTCCACGTCAAGCAAGTACCCATAAGTTTCAACTGCAACCATATACATTTGCATTAGGCTCACACATGTAATCATCAGTCAATACATCATTTTACCAGAACACATTTCTGAAACATTGCAGTCGTCACTCTTTACACAGTATTACACACACATTGTACCATAACTCAAGTTATTACCTCTTGTACATGAAACCTGAAGGGGCCCTTCCCTATCAGTTACCTTGGGGCTGGACAGGGCAAGGGCACCATATAGAAAGGGCAACACAAGTAACTTGGAGTTAGCACTGGCGCTCAGTTTGGGCAATGAGCTCGGGGACACATACACTCCTTTATGGACAACATTGAGAGGCAAGTCCACAGGCCTCCCAAGTGAATCATAACTGAGGGTGCACCACAGGCTTTACAGCTCGACCAGTCTTTCTAGGGGGAACTGTTACAGTCTCTGCACTCTGAGCCTCATTTTCAGCATTGTCCTCACTTGTCAGGGAGTCTCCATGGGGGTAGAGAGGCTAGAACTTGGGGCACTTTCAGCTCCAGGAGTTACAGTTTCGAGTCCACAACATTTGGCTCGCATGGAGAGCTTTCGGACACTAGCAGTGGACTGTCAGGGCACTCAAAATACTCTTCTTGTTCGGGTGTATCACCAGTCTGCCCCAATCTATCATTTTCCTCCTGAAAGCTCAAACAGTTCAACCATGCACAATGATTCCATTTCATCTGATCTGATGCTTTGCACTTCACTTTCTGGGAGCATTGGCTCAGGGATGAAGCTGGGGCTTAGACAGTCCAGAAGGCCCAGCTTCATCTCCAGTAATGACTAGGGGATTGCCCCAAAACAATTGACTCAGTTCGTAAGAAGGATAGTATTCAAAGTCACTCTCACTTTCTTCCGATATGGACTGACAGTCATGCTCAACTGGGACTTGTGGAGGGGAACACTAACTTTGCTTCTGTAGGTGCAGACTTTCTTGATCTTTTCTTAGCAGCAGCTCTAGTCACTGGTCCAGAGGAGGCATCTTCTGAGGGCTCAGACTCGATTAAGATTTGTCCAATGGGCAGTAAATGATTTCTATGCATTGTTTTACACCTTTTGGATTATTCTCAGGCCTTACTTTTGTACACTGGCAGATCATCTAGTTTGCCCACTACAATGTGAGGAGATGGTGCCATCTGTCACAATCTTGTGCTTGCCATGCAGTCCCAGATTTCTTAGCAATACCGATCTCCCTCCTGGAGTTCCTGTGCTTTCACCTTTTATCATACCTTTCTTTGTTGTGAATTTCTTTTGGCAGCCATGGTTTGAGCCAGTTGGTACGCATGAGTTAGCTGGGCCTTTAACTTTTGCACATACTGTAAATAGTTGTCAGCTTGAACCCCATCAGGAGAGACCCCAAAACACACATTTACTGGTAGTCGAGCTTCTCTTCCAAACATCAGGCGGTAGGGGGAGAACCCAGTGGCATCACTTTTGGTGCAGTTATAAGCATGTACCAGGGTGCTAATTTGTTGGCTCCATCTAGGCTTGTCCTTTGGGTGCAGGGTGCCTAGCATATCTAGCAAAGTGCGGTTGAAACGTTCAGGCTGTGGGTCCCCCTGGGAGTGGTAAGAGGTGGTTCTGGACTTTCGCACTCCCCACAGAGAAAGCATCTCTTTGATCAGACGACTCTCAAAGTCTCTCCCTTGATCAGAATGGATTCTTTGTGGAGCCCCATAGTGAACAAAAAAGTTTTCTACAAGTACTTTGGCTACAGTGGATGCTTTCTGGTCTTTGGTGGGGAAAGCTTGGGCATATCTCGTGAAATGGTCAGTGACCACCAGCACATTACTGATATTGCTTTGATCGACTCCAAACTTAGAAAATCAATACAGACCAGCTCCATGGGTGCACTGAGTGGTTATGTTAACAAAGGGGGCAACCCTCTAGAGTCAAAGCTTTCCTCTGTAAGCAAGCGACTACAAAGTTGAATGTGTTGCTCACATCAGCCCCATCTTAGGCCAATAGAATCTGGATCTCACCAAGTCAAGTGTTCTGTCTATACCAAGGTGCCCCATGTGGTTGTGCAAGGACCTCAATACTGAGTCTCGAAGGCAGTGGGCAGCACTAGTTGTTGTTTGTCTACTTGTCCCCCTCTGTCTACTGTCTCTCTGTATAACAGTTTATTGATCAGTTTCAATTTAGGACCTTCTTTGTATAACAGTGCAGTTCTCAAATCAGTGGGCGTAATTTGGACACATCTTTTCCTGCATAGAGGGCTTCTAAAGCTGCTTTGATCATGGGATCATGAGGATTGAGCCCGCTGAATACTGTCATTGTCCAGCTGAGGCAGTGCACCAATGTCTATTGCAGAAAAGTGGCAATAAGCAGCAGGTATGCAATTCTCAGAGGGTCCCAAGCAATCCACCATACAGTCCACTGCGTCCGTGGACATTGTTCCTCCCTGTCAAACTTCCGGCAGAGTGCTCGAATGTCAGGTTCTGCCAATCGGACCAAATCATTCTGGGAACAGGCCTCCTGGAGAGAGCATCAGCATCTATGTGGTTCAGACCTGCTCGGTATTCGAGAGCATAGTCGTATGTAGATAATGCAGAAAGCCACCTATGGCCAGTGGCATCCAACTAGCTGAGGTCTGCACATAGGTTAAAGGATTATTGTCAGTTTTACTAGTATTTTAGCCCCATACAAGTACTCATGAATTGGTCAACAATAGCCCACTTCAAAGCTAGAAACTCTAACTTATGTACAGGATAGTTCTTTTCGGATGGGGTCAGACTTCTACTGGCAAGGCCACTGGTCTCAGGCCATTCTCGTGCTCTTGGTACAACACAGCCCCCAACCCTTGCAAGCTAGCATCAGTGTGCAGGACATAAGGTTTTCTTGGATCGGCATAGGCCAGCACTGGAGCATGGGTAAGTTGATAAATGATCTCATGAAAAGCAGTCTCACAATCCAGAGTCCAGCGGGCCCCAAATACTTCACTTGGACGAAAATACACTCTTTCAGTCTTGAGGGGCTGACTTTTGGTATTTTTGTGGGTTGGGGATACCCTTGAGTAAGGTTAAGTAAAGGGCAGATCACTCTTGAATAGTCCTTGATGAAGCCCGATAATAACCACAGAATCAGGAATCTTTGCAGTTCTTTTTAGATTTTTTGGGCTGTGGCCAGGTAGTCAAGGCCTCAACTTTACTTGGGTGGTCTCTATTCCCTCGGTGGATACTGTGTGTCCCACATGCTTTACTGATGTTTGAAAAAATTGACACTTATCAATGGACAGTTTAAGGCCAAAGTCCTCCAGTCGGTCAATACCTTAAATAATCTGCTCTCATGTTCCTCCAGTGAGCTGCCAAACACAATAACATCATCTAGGTATACCAGGCACTCTAGTAAGTTCATGTCCCCACTGCACGCTCCATCAATCGTTGAAAAGTGGCTGGGGCACCTGAAATCCCTTGAGGCATCCTCATGAATTCATAGAAGCCAAACGGACAGATAAAGGCTGTCTTTCCACGGTCCTCTGGGCCATCGGGATCTGGTAGTACCCACTGCGGAGATCCAGCACAAGAGAACCACTTGCTCCCGTTTAGGCAGTCAAAGCATCCTGAATACAGGGCATTGTGTACTGATCAGGGATAGTCCGCCCGGTTTAAGATGCGATAATCCCACACACATCCTTACTGTTCCATTCTTTTCCTCACTACCACAATGGGGAAGAATAAGGGCTTCTGGATTCTTGTATTACACAGCAGCTAACATCTCTTGCAGATGCCGTCTCACATCATCTATGTCAGCAGGTGCCAGGCGTCGAGACCTCTCACGAAATGGTCTTTCGTCATGCAGCTGGATATTGTGCTCAGCTCCTTGCACGCATCCTACGTCCCATTCCTTTAAAGAAAACACCTGGTCTCTCTGGGCAAGCTTCTCACTGATCCTCACTTTCCATTCAGCTGGCAGCGGAGAGTCGCAAATCAAACAAGTCAGGCGTTACTCTGTCATTCTTCCTTGAACTCTTGCTGCTGGGTAGCACTGCAGTGTCTGCACAATGCACATTAGCCAGGATGCAACCTCTATTTACTCGAATGTCTCTTTCAGACACATTATGAACTTGGACCATTACCCTTCTGGCATAAGCATGGGCTCTAGCGGGCAAAATACTAGGCTTGACTAGCAGTCCTCTGGCAATTTTCCATCGCCTGGTGCATCCAACATTAATATTTTATTCTTAACATCCTTTCTGATACGGACCTCTCCTGTAAGGTATACTGGGCATTTGGCACCAGGATCAGAGACTCAGGATCCTTCTTCCATACAATTCAACCGGTTCCTCTGGTTCTATTTTTCAGCATCTCTCTGTGCCTCATAGGCCTTCTTAATTAAGCTGGAACTCTTAAAGCTCTACTAGTCTTTGACCCTGTTTTCATAACACAACTGTGCCAGCCTTCCGAACATATGAGCATTTGTTCCAATCAACAAAGGGACACCATCATACAGTCCAGTGGGGGACACACTAAGGCTAGGGTCTCTACTTGTTGCCACTCCAGCCACGGAGGTGGGAAAAGATAACAAATTCGGATATACCCGAATAGGGGTAAGCCTTCTCACTTAACCCCCATACATGCAGTCCTTCTAATGGTTGTAAGGGTACGCCTGACAAATGCTTCTGATACCAATCTCGAACATAATTGTCACTTGGGAGCCACTGTCTAATACAGCTCTTGTAGACACTCCATTCACCTTTACAGTGGTCTCCATGGAGGGACCCACTATTCTGGACCAATCTGGAGAGGCGTAGTGGGGGCCTGGGCAACTGACCTTGCTACAAAGGACGTGAATTAGCATTTTGGTGCCCTCACGGGATCATTTCGTGCACCTCTTAACCACTGATTTGTTCTCGAAGCTCTCCTTGTAGCCTATATGCAACTTTGTCAGTGTCTTTTGGGGACCGCATTCTCTTTTCATGTGCCCATCCTTCCCACAATTATAGCAAAACATACTTTCTGGAGTTTGAGCTGGCCGAGCGCATACTGGGAGCCAGGGCGGGGTATTACTAACTGGAAACCTTGGTGCCATCTCTGTCTGCGGCGTGATAAGCATTTGGAGACATCTCGTCAGTTTCTCCACTTCCATGGTCAAGGAATTGAGTTTGGAGCTGTTATCAGCAGGAGATACATGCGTGGGTACCCCACCCCATAGCAGATGCAGTCGGGATATAGGTCAGGGCCCGTACTTGCAGGCGTGGCCTTCATAGGGACTGTTTTGAATTCCCAGATCTCTCTCAACAGTTCGCCCCATTGTGGCATATCTTTTCCTTGCCAGAGCACTCATTTACTGCCAACCTCTGCCCTGAACTTCACTTGATGGGTCACCCTCAGTCACTCAGGTCGAGCCGCAGCTATTGGTGCAGGTCCCTCCAGGTCGTCTTTCTCAACTCCTCAAATTTCTCTCATTAACTCATCATAGGAGGGTGGGGATTCCAGTCGATCTGCCAGGCGTAACTGAAGCAACAGCAGTTCTGAGAAGGGGCAGACTTAAGGATCCTGTCCAGCCTGGTTCGGTCCAGTTCAATCGCTGGCAAACTACCTTTTCTGAGGCATTCTTGCAACAATTTTTCCAGCTGAGATACATACACAGACAACAACCCCCTTGGTACTGTTGGCATCTCTTACTCTCCACCATAGGTCCTCATCAGAATCTGGGCTCCATACACATTCTCCAGGGCCTCAAGATAGGCCTGTGCAGTCACTTCAGGGTTACTGGCCCGTTTAGCACGAATGGTAGCCAGGGCAGGACCTCGGAGGCTCTCACTAACCCTCTTTCACTTTTCGGCTTCCGAGCATTGCCATTCTAGCACTTGGGGGGCAACATAGTCTATCCAGGTCTCCCAGTCATCCTCCCCTTGGGGGGTGGGGAGGGTGCCAGAGAAGATCCTCAACCTTTGGTAAGAGTCGTGACTAATGGCAGGTGCAGAAATTGGAGTCTGCATTGGTTCAGCCACCATTACGGGCACTGGAGCGGGAGAAGGTGTTGGGGGAGGAACACCCCCAGGTGGCAAGAATAGTTTCTTCAAGTCCTCCACAGTTTTCCCTTCCGACAGCAACCATTTAGCAAATTTCTCCTCAAAAGTTTCAGATAGTGGTGGGGCTCATTCCCCCGGTCTTTACTGTCCTTAGTTATCACTCTCCAAGCAGGAGGGCTCCTCTGGGGTAATGGTCTGTGGCACTTTGGAGCTATCTATGGGATCCTTAAACTCTACTAGGGCCAGGAAAGTGTGGGTGAGCAGATTAGCATGCCGACCCACCACCACAGGGTTTTGTAAACCTTCCACCTTGGAAAGTACTCCCTGCACAGTGTCCGTATTGATACCCAGGGGGATGTCCAGGATAAGCATAGCATTTTGGGGGTCGATCTCCTCCCCAGTACACCACTCCACCAGCCGGTGCACAGCCACTTCTGTTGGGGTACCCATTTTTTCTTAACAGTGGTTCAGTAATATGGCCACTAGGGACACACAATCCCAGCGGTGAGCCTCAAGATGTAACCCCTAGATGGCGCTATCCAGGGCTACTACCCCTGCTGATTTGCCACTAACAGGTTGGGGGCCTGGATCCAATGGCGGGTGCCTCCACCCAGAGGTCAGGGTTTACAATAGTTAAACTAACTTGGTCACAGCCCTCTGGGACACTGCAACCCTTCTTCCCACTAGTGGCCCACACAATATATCAGAATTACCTTTACAGTATACACTTACCCCCAGGACTGGTTCGGCACTGGGACCTCCTGTGAAATAAGATACAGTGCAACAATCACAGTACAGTACTTTAACATAGACAAATACCTCAGGCAGTATAACTTTGCTGAAACAAGCAGATCTGATTTATTAGGGGATATAACAAGGACAGGGAAAACCAGGTTAATTAGCTTATCGCTCTACTCATCTACCTATGGCTCTGTGCACAGGCCTATCCCTATCAGTTACTGTCCCTGGGTACCCAAGCCCTAGTGGCTGTGTAAACAGTGGCAGCTGGTAGGGGCCCTTTCACACAGAAAAATTAGTTAAACAGTCAGCAGTACAGTAATTCCATTTGGCAATTCAACAGAGAGCGACCCTGAATTAGTACTCACGACCTCCAAACAAGATAGGGTCCTTCAATGTCAGCAGGGCTACTCTTGAGCTCAAGAGACTCCTCACACATTTATATGGTAAACAGTCACAGGCAAAAGTCACTTAATGGCAGCAGGATTCACTTGAGGTACAAGCCTCTTCACACATTTATATGGTAAAACAGAAAGTACTATACCAGGCAGGCTGCTTCTATCCCGATCGCAATTACTGCACAATACCGGGAGAACACACAGCAGATTCAGTTCCTGACAGACCGAGTGCAATTCAGCTATTTCTCCAGTCTTCTACAGGGTGAGCCTGGTTTCTACTCTTCAGATATCCTTTGATTCTCTTCACAGGATGGATTCAGTCCTAACAAGCAGTTACACAAGCTGCAGACCGGAACTCTGGGCCTTACACACGTTTCCCGACTAAAACTGCACACTGAAAAAGCACAGGGCTCCTTCCTTCTTCACTGTCAGTCAGAGCTCAACTGAAAAACGTCAACAGACAAAACCGGGCACTTCCTTTGAGTTCCTCCCAGTTCTTGACTGGATTGGCTGTCACTCACAATAGACTGCTGCTGTTGGTCCAAAAAGGCGCCGAAGTCTAAACTACATCTCCCAGAGTCACTGCCCATACAATCCTCTTGTGGCTGGTTCAGATTATGAGTCCAAGTTCTGATTCGTCCAAGGCACCATTTTAGAGCTAGCTTACCCCACACTGATTGGTCCAGTTCAGCAGTTCAAAACCAGAATGGGGAACTAGGCAGACTCAGTTCTGACTGCAAAGAAAGCAGGTTAGACAAACTGTAATTTCATTATTACTCTAAATGGTTTCTGGCAAACAGTTACATCTTTCGGATAGGTTCCCTTTGCACTCCTAGTGACTGCAAAAATGGAGTGAATTGGCAGCAGTTTGAGTGGTACTCAAAGAAACACACAGTCCCCCATACAAACTAATTATGTCTGCAAGCAGACAGCTCTTAAAGAGACAGTACCAGAGGTTCTAAAAACACTCACTGATAAATGGCTTAAACGCCAAACACCATTCAGGCTTGGAGCATTCAAGCAAGCTCCTGGAAGTCTTTTGGGAACCCCCATTTGCAGGGGGGTTACACAAACAACACTAATCTGGATATAGGCAAGATCCATTTAATATCCCAGTGTACGGTTTTGGGGTTTGTTTGGAACTAATCCTATTTTTTCCTTATTTAGGGTTGTTTGTTAATGCAGCCTTTTTCTTGCCCAGTATTCATTTGCTAATTACTTATCAGATCTGGAACCCAGTGACATCAGTTGAGCAAAAGCCCTGCATGGATGGCTTCACTGTAGGCTTCAGTTCTCAAATGATGTTACTGGGTATGGGGGGGTTGAGGAGACTAGTCTGTCCTACAGGATGCTGTCCTTTGCTGGGGAGGGAGTGAGCCTTTATCCACTGTTTTAGCACCACCTGGGTAACCACAGGCAATGATGCAGCTGGTGCTGTAGCAAGGGAGGGAGGACATGCAGGGGTTATATTTGGAAGCAGCACACAAGAACTCAGTTCCATCACCTCCCTCCCCCCATTGTGTATCCTACACATGCTTGAAGCTCCCCCACCATTCTTGCCTCCACCATTTCTGCTGGCAGTCTGTTCTAGGTGTCTACCACCCTTTCAGTGAATAGTACTTCCTCACATCTCAAACTCACCCCCCACCCCAGTTTCATTGAATGGTTCCTGGTCCTCCTGGCACTCTCATTTGAAAGAGAACCCCTCCCCTTCCCCAGGTTAAATGTTGAGGTCTCTGTCTCTCCTCATTCAGCTTCTTGACAACTAATGAAGAGCTCCTGCACCTAAAACATTTCCAATTTAACCACTAGGGACACGACAGGCTCCAGAAAACAGGGCAGAGTTAGTGTGTGCATGTGCGCTAATGAGCTTTCTCCCTTGGTGTCTGGAAGACATGGGAAGAAAATTGGGAAAATCCCCAAAGCACAGCAGCATGTCACCAATGTGCTTGGACCCCGTGAAGCTGACTGCCCTCCCCATCACCCACAACTTGGCTGTCCAATGAGGATTCGTCAGATGGCTCACAAAAGGTCCCACCACAGAGGGGTAAGTCTGTGGTATGAGGTGGTGGGGTTAAGTGACAGAGAAAGCTAAACTGGGCTGGGATGTTCTAGGATGCTGCCAGGGCAGAGTAGGAGCCTTGGGGCTGGGATGCTGCCTGGGCCGAGTAAGGCAAGACAACTTCTATTTTATAATGCCTTTTCACAAAGGATCAGGATGCTTTACAATTAATAAAAACTACAAAACTATTAATATAAAAAACAGGCAGCATATATGGTACAAGTCACAAATAAACAATGATTAAAAAGTTCAGGGAAAAGCCTCAGCAAAGAGGAAGGTTTTTAAATTAGATTTAAATGGTCCCTACTGTGTGGGCAGATAACACATTCTGGCAGAGCATTCCACAGGGTTATTGCTACACAAAATGCTCTGTCCCCAGATTGCTGGAGCCTAGAAATAGGGACAGAAAGCAAGTCTGCATTGGAAGAGCGGGGTGAGTGACTTGGGTGATAGGGAACTAGAAGGTCTTTTAAGTAGTCTTCAGGCGCATCTTGAAGGTTCTGTGCCACCACCCAGGAAGCCAGTGCAGCGCATGCAGAACTGGTATAATGTGGTCCTTGCAAGAGGAGCCCACAGTAAGCTGTGCCACAGCATTCTGCACTAGATGCAGCCATTGCAACAAACCTCCAGATAACCCGAAGTATAAAATGTCACAATAGTTGAGCCTAAAGGTGACAAAGGCATGCACTATCATCACCAGGTCAGCAGAGGCTAGATGCCATTTAATCCTGGTAATGTTATGAAGATGGTAAAAGCCAGCCTGAACCACAGCTGACACCTGTTGGTCATATGCCAACTTGCTGTCCAGGATGACCACAAGATTCTTAACTGCATCTACAGCTCTGAGCAGCAGACTACCCAGCGAAGGATGCAAGGTCCATCCACTTGTCATAGATGGGCCCTGCCTATCAGGCTCGACAATCATGACCTCTCTCTTACCTGTATTAAGACTTAGCCAGTTTGAGGACATCCAGTTATTGATTTCAGTCAAACGACTCTCCAGCACTAAGACTGCACCAGCCACACCAGAAGTTCCAGACAGGTAAAGCCAAGTATCATATGCACAGCAGTGAAGCTCAACGCCATACCGTCTATGGTCTTACCCAATGGTAGCATGTACACTGAGACCACCACAGGAGCAAGGACTGGGCCTTGAGGAGCATCACAGGGGAGTGCCCAGGTCCTGGAGGCAAAAATTCCCATGGCCACTTGCTGCGTTCTCCTGGTGAAGTAGGACTCAAACCAGCCTAATGCAGTCCAATGAGTCACACAGAGTCAAACACAGTCCCTCAGGTGATCCAAAAGCAAACCGTGATCACTGGCAAATGCTGCCAAGAGGTCTAATAGCACACTCAGTAACATGACTGGAGAGGTTCATGGATGTTAAGCTGCTTCAGGTGTTCAACGAGTTGCTCATCCACCACCTTCTCAAAAATCTTCCCCAAAAAAGGAAGATTAGAGACAGGTCTGTAATTCCCCAACACATCAGGGTCCAAGAAAGGTTATAGTGTGTGTGTGTGTGTGTGTGTGTGTGTGTGTGTGTGTGTGTGTGTGTGTGATATATATATATATTTTTTATTTTATAAGATGGGTTCTCACAACTGCCTGTTTATGAGCAGATGAGAAAACACCCTCTCTCAAGGAACACCCGATGATCTGGGAAATAACTGGACCCACAATCTCCCGGCACTCTAAAAGGAGCCAGGTAGGATCAGGATCCAACAAACAGTAACAGCATTTGTAGGCAGAAAAGGACCCCTTGGCCCACCCAGTCTATCCAGATGTTTCCTGCCTAATCTTTCTAACTGGACTCTGATGACACCCCCGCCTCCCTGTCTGTTTACTAATATTTCTCTATGTATCCCATGCATGCTTGAAGCCCCCCCAACTTTTGTTGCCTCCACCACTTCTGCTAGCAGTCTGTTCCAGGTATTTACCACCCTTTCAGTGAAGTAGTATTTCCTCACATCCCTCTTTTAAACTACCCCCCTCCACCTTTGTTGCATGGCCTCTTTTGGTGCTCTCTCTCATTTGGAAAAGACTCCCCTCCTGTACCCCATTCACTCGAGGTACTTGTAGACCTTTGTCATGTTCCCTCTCACTCTTTTCTCTTCTAGAGGTGTACATGTTGAAATCCCAGAGTCTCTTCTTGTAGGGCATTTTGTGCCAAACCCTGTACCATTTTAGTTACCCTCCTCTGGACTGCCTCTACACACTGCTTTATCATACTGCCCTGCCACTTAGAGGTCATTAGCTGCGATAACCCCAAGGTTCCTTCCTACTTAGTGACTGTCACTACCTCCCCCCCTCCCCAATATTATACTCCGCTCCCAGGTTCCTATGCCCTAGGTGGCTTGTTTTGCATATTTTGGCATTGAACCCTAACTGCCGTGCTCTTGACCACTCCTTGAGTTCCCCAGCATCCCTGCACATTATATGCATCCCCTCCTGTGTGTCTGCACTATTGCAGATTTTGGTATCATCTGCAGAAAGGTATACAGTACCGTACCTTCCCTTCCAGTTCTTTTGCAATGTGACTTATAAAGACATTGAAGAGGACCGGTCTCAGTATGGAGCTCCACGGCACTCCACTGGGCACTCTCCCATCATTAGAGAGAGAGTGCAGTTTACCACCACCCTGTCACCTGTTAACCAGTTTCTAACCCAATTCACAGTTTGTATTCCACCTCTAGGCTACCGAGTTTATTTATCGATCTCCTGTGCAGCACAGTGTCGAAGGCCTTGCTGAAGTCCAGATAGGCCATGGCCACTGCCCTCCTCCGAGCTAGCTCTCTGGTCACTCAACCGTAGAAATCAGATTCATCTGCCATGACCTCCCCCCATACATCCATGCTGCCTGTGGTCTTGCAGCCCACTTGATTCAAGATGCTCTCAATCTTTTCATTAGCAGGGTTTCCACTAATTTCTCCACCAGAGAAGTAAGATGGACCGGCCTATAGTTGCTAGTCTCCTCCCTGCTGCTGCTTTTATGTAGAGGGACCATTTCAACTCTTCTCCAGTTCTCTGGAACCACACCCACTTCCACTGAACTGTTGAATAAAGCCATCAGTGGGGCAGCTAGCACATCCTGTATTTCCTTTAGTACCCTTTGGTGCATTTAGCATGTCCCAGATTTCCTTTAGTATCCTTGGATGTATCCTGTCTGGTCCTATAGCCTTGTCCACTTTCAGGACTGCAAATCTCCAACACTTTTTCCTCTTAAAATGGACTCTGTCCACCTCCCCCCTCTTTTGCCATGGGATGGGGGGACTGGACACCAGGGAATTATCTGTCTGGGATGGGGTGAGGAAGGGGATATCACTGGGTGCCAGTGACTTACATGAATGGGATGAGATATTACTGGATGCCAGGAACTTGTAGCATGGGATGAGGTGGGGGGAGGGGGTACCACTGGAGGCCATGGGCTTAATATCAGTGGATGGATCATGCTGCAAGCTGTGCAGCACCCTGGGGTCATCATGATGTGCCCACCAGCCTAAAGTGGGGGTGCGGGAGTCGGAACGGATACGTAATCATGGGTCTTACTCATAGTGAGGCTCCAGCAGATGGCACCACCAGGCCAGACTTTTTATCCCATTTTAGATTGCCCTTTTCCACCGGTCTTGTAAGATTCCCCCTCCTCAGATGGGAGTCTGCTTCAGTATTTAAAAAAAAAATCTGAATGGCACTCCAAGACTGTTCCTTCACTGCTGGCTTTAGAAAAGGACTCAAGATATTTCTCCTTAGGCATAGTCCATGTACTTGCATTCACTGAATTGTTCCTACTTGGTCTGTATTTTCTGTATCAGCGTGGCTCAATTGGTAGCACATCCGCCTCTGGACCAGAAGGTTGTGGGTTCTCGTCCCACACAGGGATTGGACTTGCACTTAAAAATCGCTGGCATCCGAGTGCAGTATTGGGGGGTGCTGTACTGCTCTGGTGTGCTGTCCTTCGGATGAGATGTTAAACTGAGGTCCCTTCTACCCATCCTGGTGTTGTCCTGGTGGGTGTCCAGGTGGAAGTAAAAGAACCCAGGGCACTCTTCGCAAAGAGTAGGGAACATTCCCAGTGTCCTGGCCAACATTCCCCTTCCCATAAACCAGTTCATGCAATTCTCCAGGCTGTGTGTGGGTGATGATGTGCGATATGGCCACCACCACACATTCAGTCACTTCACTACCAGTCTAGCATTGCTTGTAAAGTGCTTTGGATGTATGAAAAGCGCTATATAAATGCTGATTCTTCTTCTTCTATTCCACTTACTTGCTGTGGGTGATCTAAATGTACCTGCTGTACTGTACCCCAATAATAATGAGCTGTCTGTATTTTAGCCCCTAGCTGTATATGATCTGATATTTTTCTAATCGTGTGACCCTATGCTTATATTGTTTGACTACCTACTTTTACTGCGTTATGGACCTGTATTGTATCTTACTCCCTCCATACCCTCCCCGTCCCCTGGGTCGCACCTGGAACCGAGCTTTGGCTCAGTGTGCCTTTCCAGGTCACCACATTTTTAAATAAATAAACAAACAAAGTTTACGTACATGTAATTAATTCTGAGTCACTCTTAAAAAAGGGACTTTGTCTCTGTGGCCCAGTCAAAAAAATTCAAAAAATTAATGGTACACATCATTAAATATGGCTTCTGCAAGGTTTTCTTCAAGCTGTTTCTAATTACAGAAACTAGGACATGTCAGCAGCTAAAGGCTTATTGGCCCACGTAGTCAGCCTGAGCATGCTCCGAGTCCCAGCTTGAATTTTCAAGCACTGATTAACTATCCTCAGCACAAGCAAGCACTAGAAAACAGAAGAAGCATTTTGCTCCTACGTCACAAAAAAATTCAGACTTGTTTGTGAACGAGTGTACACTGCAGATCCCGTGGCTCCAGTGCCATATCATATTGTGGATGTGCGGTGCTGCTTGTTCAGGTCAGACCAACAGAAATGCATTTAAAAAAAAAAAAAACAAAAAACAAAAAACACACATATATATAAAGGATACCTTTTCCTTTTAAGCAGATGTAGTGGCATTTTTAGATTCTGTGGTCAGAGTACTTTCTACAGGAGCACAGGTGACTTACATCATGGATACCCAGGATATCATCCCCCCAAAAAAAAAAAATAAATAAAAAAAGCTGATGGTATCCCTTTAAATATGGCTTCTGCCAGGTTTTCACTCAGATTTGTATAATCATAGAAACTAGAAAATGTCAGCAGCTATTTGGGGGGAGCTGGGGAGGAGAGAGGTTCAGAGATCCACAGTGGAGGGCTTCAAGAGAGGGTGGGACAGACACAGAAAGTGGATGTATCAGATGATGCCTGCCCAGGGGATGGGGATGGATGATAGGGGGTTTCTGGAACACAAGGAGGGCCTCGGCACCCAACTAGGGGTCTGAGGTTTGAGTACACTCGATAGACCGTAAGGCCTAATCTGCTGGCAATTAGTATGTAAGTATGCTATAAATCCTATCAGGCCAAGCCTGCCTAGTTGTGGAACTGTGCCTCTGTCATTCCTCATTTCTTCCCCTCTCTCCTCCCCAACTGCCCCCATATGTGCTTTTCCGAGATGCCTGCTGAGTCGACCACCTTATGAACCCCCTACTGTCTCGGTGCACATGGCCTATTCCAGAAGTTTGTTCTAGTCTGCCGCCACAGTATCCATTTAAAAACACAGACGCTCACTCGCCTGGTCACTAGTGCCAGACACATAAATGTCCGATGAGGAGTAAGCAGATGCCGATAGGAGTAACCTAGCAGATGCGATGAACCACTTACCTTAACCATAGTAAGGCACCACAGGAGTGGGGAGGATGCAGAAGTTGGCTGAGCTGCTCCCGTGGCGTGGAGGACTAAGCCACTAGCAGCTCTGCAGGCATGGTGCTCCAGCCCTGGGTGTTGTTCCCGGGGCGAAAAGTTTTGCAAGGTGCTCTTCTGCCCCCATAACATTTTCTTAACCAACTCTGAGGGGAAGCGGACTTTGGAGTAGGTTATTTTATTTATGGGGGTTTGGGAGCAAAGCCCCCTTCACAGGGGGTGTAGGGAGTGAAGCCCCTCACATTACAGTTAAGTCCCTTTCGATCTCCCGAAATTCGGTCTCCTGGACTTGGGCTTATGGTGTTTGGGAGACAGACTTTCAGGTTTTCATAACTAATCTTTCAGTAAACTACTTCTTCACATCCTTTTTGAACCTCCCAACTACCAGTTTCATTAAGGGTCCCCTGCTGCTCATCCCACCCACAGAGGCACTCGACTGTGTCAGACATGGCTCAAGGATAAAATAGCTCTGAACACAAAAGCTCCGGACAAAATGGACCTGGACCAAAAGGCACAAGGAGAAAACGTCAGCCAGGCTAAAGGGCACCTGCACTAATTAATCCCAATAAACACAGTCATCCCATAAAAATATTGTTCCACAACAAGAATTTGTGCTAAATGTTTGCAGGGGTCTCTACCCCCACACCCCAGAATATATAGGTATACCACTCTAAGGTGTGCGGTGGGTACTCGGATATCGCATGCCTTGGTGTCGTTGTACACACAAGGCCGCGGGCCGAGTGCATCAACTGCCAAGGCGTGCGTTCATCGGAGTGGGACCACAGACCTCAGAGTGGTTTATCTTATAAAATGTCAAAATTGTTTTGGAGGGGGGTAAAAGTGCAGGTGTGCAGTTGCGCTCTGATATACGCACGGTCATGTGATGCTCATCATCCAATAAAAGAATAACAATTTCCCTACCCATTATACATCTGTCTATCTAGATATCTAAACACCCCCCAAAATCCCACAAATCAGGACACCCTTAAATCTGTTGAGAGCTGGAACTGTTTCGTCCCTGTGCCATCCTATCCAGCTGCTGTATTGTCCTAGTGCAGTTTCTTCGGGAACATTCTGTCCAGAGCCTTTGTGTGTGGAGCCCTTTTGCCCAGTTCCCTTCAGACAAGTCCCCTCTTCCTACTGTTCTCCAGCATAAACAAACTGAGATCCCCCAAGCCCTCATCATAAGCCCTCTCTTGTTGCCACCGTCAAATTTTGGAGGGGTGGGATTGTCAGTATAAAGGAGGAGGAGGAGGGAGGAGGATGTACAGAGGAGGACTCAGAAAAGACAACTATGCAGAACAAATACTTTTTATCAGTTTTCACACAGGAAGAGAAAGGCCCACAGCTCAGCCAAAAAAAAAAAAAAAGTGGACATGGATGGGAGGTTGACACCACTCTGTTCACACTAGAGAGTCCTGGAGGAACTGAGAAACCTGAAAACGGACAAGGCAATGTGGCCAGATGGGATCCACCCCAGGACATTAAAGGAGCTCAGAGGGGTGCTGGCGGCCCCACTGACCACCCTATTCAACAAATCACTGGAGACAGGGGAGGTCCCAGAGAATTGGAGAAGGGCAAATGTGGTTCCACTTCACAAAAGTGTGAGTGGAAGGAGGCAAGAAACTACAGACCGGTCAGCCTGATCTCAGTAGTGGGGAAGTGTATGGAGGCACTGTTAAAGGAGAGGATTGTGTCATTCCTTGGATTCTGTGCTCCGCCAGCTTCAAGGTAACATGGATTCACAGAAGGAAAGTCTTACCAAACAAATCCAATAGATTTTTTTGACTGGGTGACCAGGGAGGTGGATCAGAGAAGGGCGGTAGATGTGGTCTATTTAGATTTTAGCAAGGCCTTTGACACTGTCCCACACAGAAGGTTGGCAACAGGTTAGATAGCATGGGGGTGGGCCCCAATGTATTAAACTGGGTCAGTAATTTGTTAAAGTGCAGGAGGCAGAGGGTTCTAGTAAATGGTGTTCATTCTGAGGAGAGGGAGGTGACCAGTAGGTGCTACAGGGATCTGTCCAGGGACCAATCCTCTTCAATGCCTTTATAAGTGACATTGCAGAGGGGCTGGAAGGGAAAATATGTCTTTTGAGACACATAGATCTGCAACAGGGTTGACACTCCAGAAGGGATAGAATCAATGATGAAGGACCTGGCCAGGTTGGAGGAGTGGTCAGAAACAAGGCAGCTTCAATTTAATGCCAAGAAGTGCAAAGTCATACACTTGGGGAGCAGAAACTCTGGAGAGGTGTACAAAATGGGGGTGTACTGGCAGCCACCAGGCAGGAACGTGATCTGGGGATACTCATATCAGATGACCTAAAGGCAACCAAGCAGTGCGAGAAAGGCCTACGAAGTATGGCTAGGAGTACTCAATATGTATTCCCGGGGGGGGGGGGGAGAGACAGAGATTCAAGTATCTCAGGGGTATACACAAAGTACAAGAGTACAGCATCTTTCAAAAAAGATGTGCAAGAACTAGGGGTCACAAAATGAAGTTGGGGTGAGGTTCAGAGGCAACTGAGGAAGTACTTTTTCACTGAAAGAGTGGTGGTCGCTTGGAACAGCCTCCCAAAAGAGGTGGTGGAGGCAAAAACAGTGGGTGAATTCAAGAATGCATGGGATACACAGAAAGCAACCCTAGAGGTAGGAAAGAAAAGGTAAGCTGCAGATCATTTAGCATCTACAGTTTTAGGTGGGTAGGGAAATGAGCAGACAAGGTGGGCCAGGCGGTCCTTATCTGCCATCATATTCTATGTTTAGCTCTTCTCTGCATCACTTCTAACCTCGCCCAGTGCTTCCCCAGAATGTACCTTTACTTATTTCAACTTTAAAATAGCCTCTTGCTTCAACTGCTGTAACCAGTACAGGCAGACGGTGTTTTAAAGCAGAAAGTGTCACAGGACTGACGCTTATATACAAATCTAAAACTCTTCACTAAGCTCTTTAATATTGCCCTTAAATGTGGGCTACTGTGTCTTCTCTCAATTTTGCCATACAGGCAATAATTCAAAATAGTTTTCCCCACAATTTACTGATGAACAAAGTAGGTGATTTAATACCTTTTATCCCCACAACTTACCCTACTTGTTTTGTCTCAGAAATAGCCTCTTGCTGTAACTAATACAAAGCCTCAGACAAGATGTTTTAAAGCAGTAATTTGCAGGAGTGAGGCTTCTACATACAGTATATCCAAGACCTGACCTTCATTCAGCAGAGGGATTTGCCCCTCCAATTATCACCCAGCTGAGGCCCAAGCCCACCAATTATCACCCAGCCCCCAACCATTTACCAAGCTGGTTTGACCTGTCCAAATACTCTGGATTAGATTGTTAACCATTTACTGTATTCTCTGTAACAAGTCTGTTTGAGTACTGCTTTGGAAGTGTGTTTACTGCTGTATTGTTCTACTAAATGTGATGTGGAGCCTTTGTAAACAAGTCTTCGACTCAAAGGTACTTCTGAATTTTGCAATAAACAATAAACAATGTAGGGCAAGACAGCCATGGCTGATCTCAATTTAAACCTACAGATAATACAGGAATTTAAAGCTGTTTCTCTGCAATTTACCCCACTTATTTTGTGTTAAAAATAGCCCCTTGCTTCAGTCACTGTAACTAATACAGTCAGATTCTGTTTGCATGAGTATCCTCCCTCCATCACTTTTCTTGTGGCTTAGATTTACTCGCAGGCAACAGACACAGCTTCATGACTTTATGGGACACGGGAAGGTGGGATCAGGGCTAACTACAGGCTGCAACCCTAAGCTCTAACATTGCGGACATACAATGAGATATGGCAATGTGTGACTGTATTTAGAAACAGTAGCGGAGCTAGAAGGGAACCCCCTGACTGTGAAACTCATAATCCTCACCGATTCCCAACATCAGATCTCTCTGAAATTATTTAACCTGTAAATCTGTGAGGTGCTGCATTTGGCTACTAGATGCATGTAGCAGATCAAACTGCCCAAATTTGTGTGTGAAAACTGAAAATGCAACAGCAGACAGGTTGCAGTGTCAGTGGCTCAGTAGGTAGCACACTCGCCTCTGAGGCCGGGAGATCAGAGGGCTGTGGGTTCAGTTCCCACATCTGGCACTTGGGTTAATATCCCAGTACTGACACTGTAGTGCAGCATGAGAGGGGTGCTGCACTTCTGAGTTGCCGTCTTTTGGATGAGACGTTAAACCGAGGTCCCATCTGCCTGGATTGGTGGTAGTTCAGGTGGATGTTAAAGATCCCATGGCACTTATCGAAAAGAGTAGGGGAATTTCCCCGGTGTCCTGGCCAAATTTCCCTCATTCACTAAAAAATACCACCAACAGCTTAATCTGGTTCAAGGTCAATTGGCATTCATCTGTATTCCCCCTCCCCCCGGGTCATGCCTGAAAATAGGCAGGATTTGTCTAGTGCACTTACCCGGTCAACAAAAGCTAAATAAATAAATAAATAAGGTAGACGTGAGCAGGTAGACAATGCACGTGCACACATGTAGAATGACACACTTGCTCACTTACAGATGGGCCAAGCTACTTTTAGTTTGAAACAAAGAAGCTCTGGCCAGGCGCCAAGGGATGTGAGGTAAGCACCACTCTTAAGCCTCAATTACATGGTCACATTTGCACTGGACTAGAGCAATGCGAGCGCTTGTGTTGCTCTGGCACAAAGACTGCTGTGTAGACACTAGACTGTGGTACGTGGATCACTACGATGCTCCAGAATCCTCTGCACATTTAGGGATGCTGATAGGAACAAGTGGCTTAAGCTGCCATGTGGAGTGACTGAGCCACTTGCTATGATATAACATGAGCTCATCTGCCTCCCAAGATGCCTTTCTCCCTTTCATGATTCCTCTAAGTAAGGAAGTGAGGCATCTGGAGTGTGGGCTCCTTTACCAGGAGGCAGCTCATCGAGGGAGAAAAGGACACCAGAGTAAGGAGCTAGTAAGCAGTTGGAGTCAAGGACATTGAGGGGGAAGGCACACAGCTTGGTGAGGAGGCATTGGGGTGACTCATGTCAACTGTGACGTGATGTCAGTGGACCAAGTTATCATTGGTCACATTACCGCTGACTTCACCAACTAGCCAACCACTCTCAGACTTATGGTCCCTCTCCAGTGCAGCTTGCTCTGGCACTGAAAGGGATTGTGTGGATAAAACATTTTATGAGAGATTTTATCGGGCCCAGTTGTCAGCCCAAGTTAAAGCACTGTAGGAGTCGGAGTGCATTGGCCGTGTAAACATGACTTTCGTCTCTGTCTCCAGCCTCACTTCTCGTAAATGGGCATCTCTAGCTAGAATCTCACAGTTTGTTTCAACTCCAGCCCTTTTGTCAAACTTAAGACTCAATTTTTACAAGGGGGGGAGAAACACAATTATCACTCCCATAAGCCCAGATGAATAGAAAATGTATAAATCCTACTGGCACCCTCTTATTACACACCTCGTGTGCCAGCACCAGTGGGATCATTTTGTAGTTGTTTGTGAAATACAGTTCTTCCAAGTTTCCAGAACAGCTGTTTATTACCCATTACAGATATTATACAGCAGATCGCATTGCATTTTAACATGGGGCACTCACTTGCTGCCATCTTGCTGCCCCTCTTTGATTTTCATAGCCCCCCCCCCACCAGCTCCTAAACCTGGCACACTCACTGTTTGGAAACAAAAACAAAGAGCAGAGATGAACATCAACTTTAAAACTCTGGTTGGAACAAGCGTATCGCTCACTCTAAAAGTTAATCTGGCTCACTGTACCTGTATTCCTCGAAAGCGCCCATGCTCAGTGGTGTGATAAACATTTGGTTATCCATCAAGACCTATTATAAAATAAAGAAAGATAAGATTAGGTCCTCGTATTTTCAAAACAAATTTTCCTGGCTTGTAAGAACATTCTTCACTCACTGGCTACACCAAAAGTGCATACAGTACACATGGAGTTAAACATATACAGTACACATGGAGTTAAACAAGCGACACATGTAGTAAAACAGCTAGCACAGGTTCCCTCAGTCTGTTTTGTCTTTTTTATTTTTTCCCCCTTTAGCTGTCCTTACTGCCACTCTCATTCATTTAGGCTCTCTCCTGGAGATCTCCCACTGAAATACTGGAAATGGTTTGCTTTTTGACATAACCTCTTCACTCCTTTAGAGAGGAGTCTCTTTCAAATGAGTAAAAGCACCAAGAACAGAGGGCATGTGAGGAAACTGGGGTGGGGGTGGGGTAGGGTTAAGAGGGATATAAAGAAGTACTACTTCACTGAAACATAGAATTTGTCATCAGATAAGGGTCGCTTGGCCCCACTTTTCTCTGCCTATTCTGTCCCTGCAGACCCTATCTGTTCTCTGGTCCCCACCCCACAATTTGATAACCAGTTTTCCTTTATACCTATCCTATTCATGCTTGAAGCCCACCACTGTTTTTTGCCTCCACCACCTCCGCTGGAAGATTGTTCCTGGCATCCTCCACCCTCTCGGTGAAGAACTACTTCCTAACATCCCTCTTAAGCTTCCCCACTCCAGCTTCACTGCATGCCACCTAGTTCTTGTACACCTTCATTTCTGAAAAAATGCCCCCTTCCTGTACGTTATTCACCCCCATGAGGTACTTATTAAAGGTCACTATCATGCCCCCCCTTCCAGATCCCTCAGTCTCTCTTCATAGGGCATGGTGCAGGCCTGCACCATTTTTATTGCCCTTCTTTGATGGCCTCTACTCTGTTTATGTCCTTTTTGAGGTGTGGTCTCCAGAACTGGAAACACTACTCCAGGTGTGGTCTCACTAGTGACCAATACAGTGGCAACACTGTCTACCTCCTTCTGCTGGTGGTACCCCTTCCTATGCACCCCAGCATCCCACTGGCTTTCCCTATTGCTTTGTTGCATTGCCTTGCCACCTTAAGGTCATCCGTTATGATGATCCGAGGTCCCTTTCTTTTTAGTGACCATCAGTACCTCCCCATTCTGTGATCTGCCTCTGGGTTTCTGTGCCCAAGGCGAATGATTTTGCACTTTTTGTATTGAAATCCAACTGCCTTTGATCATTCCTTGAGCTTTTTCAGGTCTCTATTCATTCTCTCCACCCCCCTCTGGAGTGTCCACCCTATTGCAGATCTTGATGTCATCTGCAAAGAGACACACCTTCCCTTCCCGTTCTCCTGCAGTACTGGGACCAGTACTGAGCCCTGAGGAACCCTGCTGCTCACTCTCCCTTCCCCCGAGTGAGTGCCGTTAACCAGTACCCTCTGTTGCCTATCTGTCAGCCAATTACATACCCAGTGTACCTCCTTGGTTCCCACTCTTGAGCTTCTCAGTTTTTTTTATTAGTCTCCTATGTGGCATGGTGTTGAAGGCCTTGATGAAGTCTAAGTAGGCCACGTGCATAACTCCCCCCGATATATTTCTTTGGCCACCCAGTCACCGAAGTTGAGCAAGGGATGGTCCAGGACCTTAGTTGTGTCGGCAGGCCATCAGAAGCCAGATGTAGAGGCGGAGCAAGTGGTGGTCCAGGACCCTTGTGATGATGGCAGCCTGTCAGAGTCTGGAGGAGAGGGATGACCCAGGGGTGCTCCAGAACCCTTGCAAGAGGCAAAGGCAAATCATATGGTAGCAGTTTTGACTGCTTCACCTTTGAAGTACCCCTACCATCCTGGTAACCCCACCATCCCATTACCCTGAGCCACTAGGAGCAAGGCCCTTTGTTTTACCTCAGCACCACTTCCTAAGGGCTCATAGTGCTTGTCCACTATGCCCAGTCCTGGAGCCCTCATCTGAGGAAGGACATTGACAGATTAGAGTCAGTACAGTGACGGGTCGCCAAAATGATGCAGGGCCAGCAGGACAGGTCCTTTGAGGAACAGCTGGAGGCCCTAACTATGGAGGCAAGGCAGGAGCAGTAGGACATGGCTGAAAATATTAGTTTCTCGGGGGTATAAACTAGGTAAACAGTGAGGACCAATTTGTAATACATCAGATTGATGGTATTATGACTACGAATCCATTCGAAGGTTGCACCCAGTAAAATTTCATAAGCTGCGCACACAACCAACCAACTGCAGCGGCTCAAGCAGTCTCTTTCCAACTACAATAAACAACTTACAGAATCAGCATTACTGCGAGACAGGGCCATGTGGGTTAGCACAGCAACCACAGGAAGGGGGGCAGGTGCATTTTCTGTATGATTGGCCATCACCATGATAACCAGGCCATTTCCATAGAGAACATTTGAAGTGTCATTGCCACGGACTCAGGCCGTTGTCATCATAATGGGTACGTGAATGTGTGGGTGAGATCATGTGAGGTGTGCTGCAGAGATGAGTAAAGTGTTCAGTCTCAAACTACTGGAAAATGACTGGTGACAGAGAAAAAGGCAAAAGGCAGTCACAGAAACATTTCCACGTATTACAAAAAATAACACATGGGAATGTATCTGTTAAAGTGCTGGCAACACACTCTTGGCATTTCACGATGTGATAAAACTCTTGAGCTTCATTCTCAAAGTTTGTGACATCATGGAATCCTTCGATGGTGTTACTGTAACAGACAGATTCCTGTGTGCTGGTCTATTTATATTACACTTTTGGTTCTGGTTCTGATTCGTCTGATGCAACCTGATCTGTCCAGACATGGCACAACTGGAAAACCAGACCCACACACCCCTAATATTAACTAAAACACGGCACGTACTTGAACATTGTATGAAAGGAAATCCCCTGCTCCTTCAAACGTGTTGTTTATTTATACTCTGTAATCACATGAGCAACTGTTTACTTCTGCAGCGTTTCCCCGAACTGCTGCCTTTGCTGTTACACTGAAACTGAAAGTTTTTTCTTAATAAGCCAGAAACAATTAGCCTGTTGGTCCTTAGACCTTTCTTGGCATTTTCTTACAGCAGTGAGCAACATTTTTTTAAATGTGTTTTTTTTCCTCCACAGGCTTATTATTCCTAATACCCAAATTACTTATATTTTTTGTTACTTATATCTTTGGTTCCCCCTCCTCACCAGACTCATCCCCCACCCCATGAAGAAATGTAATTTGAGTTGCTCACAAGACCAGATGGGTCTCAGTTTATTTATTTATTAAATTCTGGTGACCGGGTAGGCCCACTGAACCCCAAAGGTCCCTTTTTCAGGGGCGACCCGGGATAACAATACAAGTTATAAGAATGAACAAGGACATAAGGAACATTTGAGGCATTGTGAGTTACATCATGAGGTGGTTACAGTAAAGAAAAATAGTGGATACAGGCATGGTAAAAGAAAAGCAGTGGATACAGGCATGGTATAGTTTGGCAATATTGTTACTAGCATCATTGCCCACAGCATCCAATGGGTCTCTGGGTAGGTAGAATGCCATTCTTACTTTCACATCCATTCCTACTTTGATTTTTCCCTCAGAGAATCATGGATTCACAGCTGTTATTACCCAGGATACAAATGGAAATGAGCTATTTCAGCTCAGTATGTCTTTCCAGGTAAGTCTTTTGAAATAAATAACCAAATAAAAATAAATAAATGACAGACGGTGATACTGAAACAAACGGTTTGTTTTTTCTTGAGTTTTACTACAGAAACATTAATGGCGATCACGATTTCCAGATCGTCAGCCTGTCCCAAGAATTCAATACAAAGTGAGTGCATCTTCGCATTATGTAGCCACGTACTACAGGCACAGGCTCAATACTTATTTTTAATAACAAAATTGTTATTGAGTTTTTCAAGCAACAGTATACAGAAACCACTTCATTCAAAGTGACAGAGCTTTAAGTAAACAAAGGTGAGTCTATAATTTAAAAGTCAAAGTCTTTTATCTGCTGGTAGGTGATGTAGAGTCTCTAGATCCAGAACAAAGTATATGCCACTGTCAACCGGGCTAGCCCTATTAAGGGTGTATATGTCAGAGGATCTAGCGCTCTGGAAATAGAAGATGTGGCTGTCACTGTAGTTCAGAGGGTGGAAGTCAGCAGATGCCCCAGGATCCAATGATCTTCGGGTTGTCTTATCTCTAGGTGCAGGCTTGTCACTCGCACTCTTATCCACCTCAGCGAGTTGTTCTAAATGTGAAGTGGTGAACAGAGAAAGCCATTTAAGAAATGGGGAAAAAAAGAAGTGCAAGGAAGGAAGAACACAGAGCAGGAACAAACTGAGAAACATTTCTACTATACAGTATTTCAGTAGAGTTAAGGTCTAATAAGGTGGGAAACTGAAGAAGTTTAGCTACAGAGTAAAGTGTGTGTGTGTGGTTATCCAGATCTAAGGCACAAAATCCAAGTATTTATTATTTATTTAGTTTTTGTTGACCGGGTAAGTGCACTAGACAAATCCTACCTATTTTCAGGCACGACCCGGGGGGAGGGGGATACAGATGAATACCAACTGACCTTGAACCAGATTAAGCTGTTGGTGGTATTTTTAGTGAATGAGGGAAATTTGGCCAGGACACCGGGGAAATTCCCCTACTCTTCAGAGGGGAATTCTCTGTCCAAGATGGCGGATCCTCCTCTACCTGCTGTGGAGGGTGGCTGGAGACAGGAGACTTGGTCTACTCCTGTCTCTGGTTGTTTGGAGACCGTGTTGGACAATACAGTGTCTGTGAATGGCTTTACTGCTGCTGCTGTTCTCCTGCAGGATGCACCTATTTCTCGAGATGCAGCTCTTTGGACCTGTCCCTACCCGGATAGCCCAGTTACCTAGCTGTTTCTATAATGGTTGAACAGGCTCTCCCTACTACTGCAGGTGCGTTGCCTGAGAAGGATGACTGAACAGTGTCTGGTAGGCGCGGCACGATGTGGTTCTTTTCCTGCCTGTGCTTTGAAAGCTGACTCACTCTCCGTTCGTCCTGCTACTGCTCAAGCTGTCTGTCCTACTGCCTCTTCTTCTGTAAGTGGAAAGGGGGACCTACTTGCTTTTACTACGGAGGCCTTACCTGGCTCTACATTTGCAATGCCTATGCCTTTGGAGGATCACTCTTCTCTGTTGCTGCCGACTGATGCCTGTTTCACTGAACGTTCTGTCGTTTTGACATCCCCTCTGGAGAAACAAACCCTACCACCATCGCATGAACAAAATGTTATTCTCCCAGAGGAGCCTACCTGGTCGGTGGAGAAAGCATTACTGGGTGCTGGCTGGATTCGGGAACCCAGACAGGAACAGTGGGTTTCCGGTCCGTCCCCTATTCGGTCCCCCCATCCTGGCAACTTCCTGGAACTATCACAGAATCTGCCTGCTGCCTGCAGCCCCTCAGACCTGTTGAGCGTTCCGATGGAGCTAGCGCTCACCCAGAACCCTGTACTGGCCCTCCCACAAGGATCTGAGTTGCATATCTCTCCTCCACCTCCTCCTCGCTGTTCAATGGGGACTGTTCAGGATTTTGCTGTTCCGGGTAAGCCACCCCCTGAACAGGTAAGGAATACTCGTTCTTTTTCATCCTTGTTTCACTCTCCAGTCTTGGCAGCTGAGAGACATAAAGCAGTCCGATTGGTTTATAGAGGCGGACTACCAGACCCCCACCAACCGTGTCTTTGTAGCCAGGACACTGTTAAAGACTCTCTTAAATTCTTTGCTCATGAGATTTATGCCCTTATTCCTGTCTCCGGGAATCCACGCTTGATGTCAGCTTCCAGGCGTCTCGTGGGTTAGACCGTTTTGGACTAGATACCATGCATTGAAATCCACTGCTTTATGGACTTCCTTTCAGGCCATCCCTTTCAAAACTTACTTTTAAGACAATTACGGTGATGTTCCGGAATGAGGGGTTGATGTCGGATATCATATATTGGCTGGGGCAACGCGTAATGCACAGGGCCACCCTGAGGCTATCCTGGACACTGAAAATATTTGGACGGGAGGATGGAAGTTTAAAGTACTGTTACGCACTCAATGACAATGGCCCAATCCATTTGCCTAACTCTTTTTTCTAGGTCGTGATCGAGGGGTGCTGTTTAACCCGGGACAGCCTAAGGCTTGTTATAGGTGTGGGAACCCCTCGCACCTAAGTAATGTCTGTGATACCATGAGATGCAACAATTGTGGGGTATTGGGACACTTGGGAATCCGCTGCCAGAATGTTAGCAAGTGTAATCTTTGTGAGGAGGTAGGGCGTACATTCCAATCCTGTTCCTGGTCTGCCCATGCCAAGGCAAATCATGATGGTGGAGTAGATCAACACTTTGTGATAACGCAGGCACAAAAGGCGCGGCTGCGTACCACTACTGCTGCTCCTATTACAGCTGTGGTAGATCCTGCCCTGCCTGATCCTGTACCTATGCCCCCCCAGGTTGCTACCCCTTTGGCAGTGGTAGAAGCTGGACCCCGGCTTCCTGTAGTACCCTCTCTTACGCCTCTTGCCATGACGAAAGAAGTGAGCTCGGATCACACCCCTGGCCCAAGTGTTATGCCACCTCTCAGTGAGTTTGCTACTGTTGCACGACGAAGGTCACTGAGGATAGGTCCCCGTGCTCCCTCACCTTCTATACTGCCTATGACACCACCACCAATTGCCCTGTCTAATACATATGAGATTCTTCAGATGACTTCGGAAGATGCAGGCGGTGAATCCGACTCTTCTATTGCATCCTCGCTCCCTGATGGCTCCACTGACTCAGAACTCCAACTGGGCTCTGGGCTATCGCAGAAACGTAAGGCTAAGGTCAGACTTAAAGGTAAGAATGTGGTAGGGAAACGAAAGTCTTGAGGTTAAGCTCACATTGTATACCTGGTACTATGGCACTCTATGTTTGCCACACTGTTAATGTCAATAGTATGAAACGAGTGGAGAAGCGTAGACTAGTGTTTTCCTTTCTTCGTTTCTTGCTGTTAGGTATTTTGTTCTTGCAGGATACCAGACTCCACTCAGTGCAAGAAGTTAGACTAGAAAAGCAGGACTGGCTTTTGGGCCCTTCATTCTGGTCCATAGGACAGGATCCCTGTTCAGGCCTGGGCATATTGGTCTCCGTTCCAGGATTCCGTTTATTGAAATTGTTTGATTTGGCTCTGGCAGCCTCTTGTTTTGGATTTTGTTATAGGTAACTGCCTGCATCATATTAACATTTATGCCCCTAGGTTAAATCCGCTCGCATTGCCTTGCTTTCCTTGATTCGCCCTACTTGCATACTTCTTTCCAAGTAATATTTTCGGTGATTTTAACTGTGGTCTTAGTTTACTTGATAAGAGTTCATTTGCCACCACTAAAAGATCTTTTGTGACTCCCATGAATTGGATAACCTGATTCGGACTGCACGCTTGACTGATGCTTACCTTTCTTTCACAATTTACATACTCCACACTTTTCAAAGGAAAGCTGGCGACACGTATTGATTTTGTTTTTATCACGACAGTACCAATTAGTTCAGCTCAAGTACGGGCAGTTGCCTTTTTCTGATCATAAACTACTATTGATCGGTGTGGTCTGATGGCCCTTTTAGCAAAGGACCCGATTTTGGAAGTTTAATACTTCTTTATTGCAGGATGTGATGTTCCGGGGATTCCTCTTGTCTTTTATTTCTGCTCGTAAGTCTGCGTTTCTTCTTTATGAAGACCTCATCCATTGGTGGATAGATACGAAACATGCCTTAACTGTTTATCTGAAAACTTATAGTTGACAGAAGTGTAGGACTGATTATTTGGATTATTTACAGAGACGGCCACACCTACAGTCATTGTTTTCAATAGCACATGTGACAGGACAGGATTTGTCCTCCCAAATCCATTCTGTCCAGAAAGACATGTTGAGCTTTCTGTCTAGACAATCTCACCAATTGTACCATCAATACAAGTTCCATATGTCAGGTCCTCAGGTCGAGGTGTGCCCTTTTGAGTCCAATTCACGACAAGTCTGTCGGAGGACTGTGTTGTGTCTTGCCAATTCTGACGGAACACTTTGCACTACCCGCTCTAATATTCAGCAAATAGTGACGGACCACATGACTGCCTTATTTTCCCCACTTTCTGAATGTCGGGAAGACCCAGCACTTCTGTACCAAGATTTAGAAGTTCCGCTCCCTTTGGCACAGAGTGTAACTATAGCCTGTGTGCCCTTGTCAGAGGCAGAGTTGTCTTCGGCAATTTCTTCTTTACCTTTGCATAAAACTCCGGGTCCAGATGGTCTCCCGGCTGCTTTGTATAAAGTATTACATGACCATTTCCTCACGGAACTGATGGTTGTATTTAATGCCCTGCTCAATTGTGAAACTGTACCTCTGGACTTTACCAAGGGTACATTAATTTATGTCTATAAACAAAAAGGTGATATTCACCTTTTGGAGAATTGGCGCCCTCTTTGCATGCTTTATACGGATTTTAAGTTATTGATGAAAATTATTGCAAAACGATTATCTGGGATTGCGGAATCTGTCCTGCACCCGGCCCAGTCCTGCTCCATACCTACTAGACGGATATCAGATCATCTGATTCTCCTTCGTGAACTGTTTTCCCATGGATTTGCAGGGAAGTCCTCTGGTATTATTGTTTCGGTAGATCAAAAGGCAGCATTTGACTCGGTTAATCATGCTTTTTTGTGGCATGCATTACGTTTCTTACATATACCGGATACCATGATCCACTGGATACAAAAGTTCTACAGAACAGACACAGTGGTTCCAGTTGTGAATGGTTGGGTCGGACCCACGATTCCTGTTAGACGAGGTGTCCGCCAGGGCTGCCCAGTGAGCCCTCTATTATATGTCCTATTTTTAGATGTTCTGCTTCGCAGACTGAATGCTCACCCTCATATTCATACCATTTCTTGTGCTGAGATGTTGGCACCATATAAAGCCATTGCATATGCTGATGATATGTGCCTCCTACTTGCTGATCTAGCCTCGGTGGAGACTTCACTACAAGAATTTTCATGGTTTGGACGTTTCTCAGGAGCTTGTTTGAACTTCGAAAAGAGCATGGGTATCCAGTTGGGATCCATAGTGGCCCCGATGCCATGTATTGGCCCTCTACGTTTGGCAGATGGGCCTATTCATATTCTAGGCGTCCATTTCGGAATCTGTGACCCGGAGATCTATAATTGGGATATGAAACTACGTCAGGGGAAACTGACAGTTGCGTCCTGGAATAGGGGAACTATTGGGAAGAAGAAGAGAGTATACTTGATTAAGACCTTTTTATTGCCTCTCTTTCTTTATTTGAGTTATGTATTCCCTATCCCAAAGTGTCTGGAAACCGCAGTTTTCAGTTTGTTTTTTCAGGCATTGTGGGGTAGCAGACTGAACCCGATCAAACGTAATGTTACGTATTTACCCATAACAGAGGGTGGTGTGGGTATGATTAACCCCTTGTTATTTTACTCTAGTGTTTTTTTTATAGCCAATCTCTGCCGCTTCTGATTAATACTCAGAGGCTGGGAAATGTGTCCCATACCTTGTGGGGTTTGGTTCCAACGGTGGGAACACAACCTCACGCATGCTGCGCCTTCCATGTGGCACACCTTTGTATGTGAAACACGTTTTTCGCTCTAAAGCAATGGCGAGTGACGTCTCAGTTGCTCATTGCTCACTCACATAAAACTCTTTACAAACTGCTTCTTGCATCTGTGTGTAACACTCAACCTTCTTTTGTTAAATGTCCGGTTCAACATCTTTCCTCCCTTCTCTTTTTGTTACGGTGCAAAAGAATCCCCGCACATATGTGGGATTTTCATTGGTTGTCGTGCCATGAACGGATTAAAGTTAAAGCCAACCACAAACATAAGCAGCTCCAGGACAGGTTATGTTCTAGACCACAGTGTAATGCAGTACAAGAAACATTATCTCATTTATTTTTTGAATGTTCATTTATCCAACATTGGTGGGCCTTTTTGGCGAATAAATGGGCCTCTCCTATATTCCAGACTGTCTCTTTTCAAACATTAATGTATGGTGTTTTTTCTCCTCGATGGTCTTTATGGCATATGGACACTCTAAATCTTATTCTAGTAGTGATCAAGTGGAATATTTGGATGGCTTGATGTCATTTTTCCCTACAGCAAAAGGACTGCACCTTTTTGGAACTTGAACGGAAGATTGTGAAGGACTTGAAAGCCATATATGAGTATGAACAAACATTGCACTCTGCTTCAAGATTGCTTGCCTTATGGATTGCCCTTCCCTGGATTACTGATTCGGATTCGGCCGTGACTTGATGACTCCTACTTGATTCCTTTTGTCATGTTTTTCCTTTTTGGGTGTAGCTTTTATTGCCTAGTACTTTGCTTTTATGTTGATTTTCTTTTCTGTATATGTTGTTATGCATTATGTTAAACTGTATATCACACGATTTCTTGTTACAATAAAACTTTCCCCTACTCTTTTCGATAAGTGCCATGGGATCTTTAACATCCACCTGAACTACCACCAATCCAGGCAGATGGGACCTCGGTTTAATGTCTCATCTGAAAGACGGCACCTCAGAAGTGCAGCACCCCTCCCATGCTGCACTACAGTGTCAGTACTGGGATATTAACCCAAGTGCCAGATGTGGGAACTGAACCCACAGCCCTCTGATCTCCCGGCCTCAGAGGCGAGTGTGCTACCTACTGATTAAGTTGATGCATAACCCATTTCCTCCACTTAATCTCAAATGATAGAGTGTGGTTGTAGGAGGGTGTCAACAACCTTTTGAGGGTATAAATCTCAAGAGTAAGAGCCCACCACGTCCCATGGGTAGGAACCCTCTCCATCCACCACAAGCAGGTTATGGCCTTTTTGGCTGCTAGAAGTAGAAGATTTATAATTTTAATGGTGAGAGGGGCCAGTGTGGAATGCAGTGAGGGATTGCTGTTAGAATGAAAGAAAGGGATATCAGACCCATACAATCATAAATGTCTTCAATTTCTTGAGTGACCGCCTGCCAAAATGGCTGGCAAGAGGAGCAGGTCAAGAGTATGTGGATTTGATATGCTAAGGCCGAGCCACAGTTGCGCCAGCATACTGTCACCTGGGGGCCCATGTACCATGTAATGACCACTGGAGTGCAGAAAAATCGCATATAGCATTTCCAGGCATATTCCATCCAGTATAAGGCTGCCGTTACCCTGTGCGCAGGAGGGGTATATTTGAGCCATTCTTCTGTGGTGTGGGTATTACCTAGTTCTGAATTCCATGTACTTATTAAATGTCATTCTAGATTGCCTGAGATATGCGTTTTAAGTAACTGGACCAGTGGTAGAGGTTTTTCTGCAGCTTGTGTAAGGGTTTCTTCCCTTAATCTAAGATATGAGCGTAGTTGCAAATATTTACGGTAATCTGACTGGGGAGATGGTGGGAGGCCTGGAGAGATACAAACAGCAGGATTCCGGTCGGGGTAATCAGTTGAAAAATGTAGGTAAGGCCATATTTATACCAAATTTGAAAGGCTTTATCAGCTCTGCTTGGGAGAAAGGCATGGTCATGTGCCAACACCCTCAGGTAAAGTTGGTCAGCGGGTGTGAGAAATTGTTTCAGAATATGGAGCCACTGCCTGTAAGTTTTGGCCCTATATCTACAAAATTTACTAGTAGGGGTACAAACCGGTGGGTTTCCGAAGGCATATCTGACTTGGTCTCCGGTGCTATTTAACATTATTTCAACTGTTTTCCAATGAGACCAGCATGAGGGGTGACCCATAAACAGAAAATGTGTAGTTGTGCAGCCAACGCATACCAGGTAAGGTTAGAGAGGTTAACACCTCCTCTGTCCCTAGGTAACTGTAAAATGGTATAGTGAATCTTCAAGGGTTTATCCATCCAGACAAACCTAGAGACTGCTTTGTCCCAGGCCTTAAAATACATTCTACTGTGCATCAGTGGGAGGGTTTTGAAGAAAATAAAGTATACGGGGTAAGATATTCTGATGTATGGCTTCTATTCTTTATATATATATATGTGTATATATATATACATACATATATATACACACACACACACACACACACACACACAGTTTTTTCGTTTTTCCCCTTTTCTCCCCTTCCCAGGGTCACGGTGATCACATGCGTATGTGTGCATGGAGGTGCGCACGCATGCCAGGATCCAGTGACCCCTTCCACCCCACCCCAGACTTACGTCACTGCTCCTGCTGCCTGCGCACCCATCAGATCTCCACCCGATGAATGCGGGACTACAGAGGAGCAGGTGTCCACCACGGAGGGGAAATCCCACTCCAGCCCCCCAGCCGGCACCCTGGCAACCCAAGGTCATTCCTGAACCCAGGTCACCGATGTGGCATCCAGCGCCTCAACCCTTAGCGCCACCGGGCTGGCTATGACTTCTATTCTGTGGAATAAATCAAGGTTTAGCAAAGTCCAGTATAATAGGTCAGCCAGGAGTTGTTGGGTTAAGGGCTCATGTTTAAGAGTTTGAGATGGTCTAAGTTTTTTGTAAGCTTGATGCCCAAGTACCTAATGGATTGCTTATGCCATTTAAAAGGAAAGGTGGATTTCAACTGGGTGATGGGTCAAAATTATATGATTGTACTTCTGTTTTAAGTATGTTAAGTCGATAGCCCACCAGGGAGCCAAATTCCTGTATGTGATCCCACAGTGCCGGAATGGAATTTTCCAGTGACAACACAGTAAGCAACACGTTGTCTGTAAACAACAATATTTTATATTACCTTCCTCCAAGGGGAATTCCTTCCACCGAAGGGTCACAGAGAATTATTTCTACCAGGGTTCCAGATGAAGCACAAACAAGAGAGGGGATCGGGAGCATCCCTAGTATGTGCTTCTAGAGAGGGGAAAAGGAGCTGAGAGGGATCCGTTTACCTTAAAATACACTTAGGCCAAATGATAGATGTCCTGTATTGTATGTACCATACAAATTGCTGGGGAAGGCCAAAGTGAGACAGGGTATGCCATAGGAATGGCCATGCCAGCCCATCAAAAGTCTTTCCGGCATCCAAGCTAAGTGATGTAAGAGGGATCTGCCGGGTGGTGGCATAATATATCAACAGAAGGTTTCAGAGGACACCGTTGTACTTGGTAAAGGCAAATAAATCACACCTGATCTGGATTAATCAGATGAGGTAGGAGAGATTCTAGCCACCTAGACAAGATGGACATATAGATTTTGTAATCTGTATTTAGCATAGATATCGGCCTGCAAGAGGTAGTGTGTTGGGGGTCTTTCTGGGGTTTCAGAACTGTGGTCAAGGTTGCGTATTTCCATGAAGGGTAGGAGAGATCACCCTCCTGGATGCTCTGAAAGGACAAAAGCATGTGGGGTGTGAGGGATTCTTGGAAGGTCCTACAAAACGCAACCCAATATCCATCAGGGCCTGGGACCTTCTGAGTTTTAGCATCGGCTTGTTGGGCAGTCAAGCGAGATAAGAGGATTTGTTTTAGATAAGAGTCTGTTTGATCCGAGGAGGCCTGGACTTCTGCCATATAGAGCCGCTGGTAGAAGGAGGCCATTGCCTTTCTGATTTCACTGGGATGGGTAAGGGTAGCTCTGGTTGCCGGGTCAAGTATTTGTGTTATACAGGCTTGGGCTTTGTAGTGCTGAATGCAGCAGGCGAGGTTACAGGCACCTCTAGGGTCTCCCTCATAATGATAGTGCCAGAGGTAAAGAAGCTGCTGTTCTATTCTTTTGGTCATAAATTTTCTGAAGGTCTTGTTTAAATCTCTGTATTTGGGGCACTACAGTCTGATCCCCCTGGTGTAGGAAACTTAGAAGGGCATGTAATTAGTTTTGAAGAGTGTTCTGTCTAGCCTCTCTTTCTTTTTCTTTGAGACATAGGCTATGATGTGTCCCCAATATTTCCTTGCTGACCATGAAGTAAGATGGCTCATCAGTTCTTGTATAGCTATTACCATTGGCCATCACTAGAGCACAGCATGCATTCACTGAGTCAGGAGAAAGCCAGACTGTAGTGTAGCTCTTCTTTATTGAAAAGGGGCGAAACTGGATACCGAAAGGTTATGATGAGGGCTCCAATCCAGCTACCTCCCTCCCTCAGGGAAAGCTGGCGATAAGCAACTGAGGAAAAAAGCTGTCCTGCCATACCTTGGGATATCCAGCAATCAGGTAAAGTGACTATTTCAGCTTAGGGATGATAAATGTGGAGTAGAGGGTAGGCTGTTAGCAGTGCTGCCCAGTCCGGGTGCCCAGTACTCTGCGGATGGTTCATTTATTAGCCAGGGTTTTTGAGTTGCAATATTAGCACTCCCATCTCCTACACCTACAGGGAAGGGAGGAGAGGGAGGGCTTACCTCGATGCCCCCAGGATGAAGTATGTTGTTGGATTCAGGCCTGGGTCAGTATTCCACTTGGCCAGGAGGATAGGTGATTACTTACAAGGAGTGCGCAGAGGGATTTCAGAAAGTGAACCAAAATCTTAACAAATCTGAAATGCTACCATTGAATTCCTTTTGCAGTCCCCTTATGAATAATTCATTGGGCTTTCGTTGGGCTCCCCAAGGTATATCTTATCTTGGCATTCGGATCACCCCGTCATTGAATAAATTATGGGATGCTAAATCTTTCCCCTCTGTTAACCAATATTAAAACATCATTTGACAGATGGAAGCTACTTAAACTTTCTTTTAATAGTAAAATTTCTGCCATTAAAATGTCTATAACTCCTAAAATATTATACCTATTTTCTAATATCCCCTTGATACTTCCCTCTAGTTTCCTTACCAAAATAGATAAAATTATTGGCAGCTTTATTTGGGAAGGCAAAATACCTAGATTTACTCGTAATAAAATTAGATCCCATTGGTCAAAAGGTAGATTCAGCCTTCCTTGGTTCCAAGCCTACTTATGGGCCTTCTGTGCATCTCAAACAATCAAATGGTTTAACAAACCCAACATTCAGTCTCCTTTATGGGTCAATATGGAAGCATCCTTATGTCCTGGTAATGTGGCTACTTCTTTACTTTATAATACCCTCACTTCCTCTTTAAAGTCTCACCCCACCATAGCTGCTTCTATACTTTATTGGAAAATGATCCATAAACATCTTAAATTAAACTCCAGACCCTTAGCTTATGCCCCATCTGGGGTAACCACCATATATCTCTTGATAATCACTCTATCTTCTGTCTTTCCTGGAAAAATAAGGGTATTCTCTTCTTGCAGGATATACTTGAACCCAAGTCATTAAATTTAAAATCTTATACCGACATACGAGGCACATGGAATCTTCCCCATCAGGATATTTGGAAATATCTCCAACTTTGTACCGCATGTAACTCTTACCTCGCACCCTTCTCTATCAACTCCCTGTACGATAAATACATCTCTAAATGGTTAAAAATAACATCCAATCTAAATAGCACTGTTTACAAAGATATTTGTGATATCCGTCCTGACTATTCTGCTAATGCTAAGAACAAATGGAGTGCTTTGTTACAATATAACATCACCAATGCACAATGGTCCAGGTGTTGGTTTTCCTGTCACAAATCTTTTAATGATGAACACAGCTCCCTCATCAAACCAAAATCCTTCATTTGTGGTACAGAACTCCTGTCGTATTACAAAAAATGGGTTTATTGAACAATAATAACTGCTGGCACTGCAATTCCCCCAATGGGGATTTATTGCATATTTTATGGAACTGTCCCCGCATACAAAAGTTAGCTGGCACCGTACTCATAGATTTGCAATGAAAGTGTTAGGCCAACCTTTTTCATTGGACTCTAAACATTGCATTCTTGGTATTTTTAATTACCGTTCTTATAAAATCTCATATTTTCAGAACAGATAATTAAATATACTCTTTCTACAAGTTAAATGCACAATCCTCATGCACTGGAGATCTAACATAATCCCCACCCTTGCCGATATTATTAAACAACTATTGCAATATGCCTCTCTGGACCGTATGACGTATATCACGTCTGACCGACTCGTGATATATAACAATTGTTGGCAGAGCTTTTTCAACTTTTTGGAATCATCTAAATCTTCCAACACCATTGTATGGACGTAATTTATATGTTTTTTCCCCCTCTTACTGATACTTCATTGTGGTCTCGCTCTTCTCTCCTTTTACTATTGTTTCCTTCTCTCTCCTCCAATTTTCTTTCACTTCTTTCCTTTCCTGTTCTCTGTTTTGTTTCCTTTTTTTTTTATTACTCCACAATTCTTTTACGAATGTACTTTGTTTCTTTTTGCAGCATTATAGATAAATGTGTAATATTTTAATGTAAACCGTATCTAATCATACTATCTGTTTTAAGTACACTACAAATGTCAAGTTTATTTCAATTATATGACCAATACTGTTTGCCATATCTTACACCATATGTTCCTCATACTGTAATAGCAATATACTAATTATATGCTGCCTTAACTTTTCTAAAAAAACTCATATTGTACTGTAACGTAAGAGGTTTTTCTGTATATATTATGAAAATTTAATAAAAAGTTTAACTACAAAAAAAAAGTGAACCAGAATCCCTCTCAAAAGTAACTGAGTCGTTGCGGGGACTCTTTCTCTGCGGGCCCCAACCCCTGAATGATTCATTAAGCAGAGAGGTTACTCTGTATAGGGATGCCTTATAGAGCGACTATGTGGGGATTGCTAGTGTAAGAGGCAGGATCCAGTTTAATTAAAACGAGCCCAAGACAAACCCAAATTGGGAGGCTGTAAGGCAACTTCTTCTAGATCATGGTTCGAATTTAACAGCAAAGACATTGAACAGCAAACAACGGCCACAAATATGGTACATATTCCCTCAAGCATCCTGCAGAGAGCGGAGCTTCAGGGTACAAAATAAATGCACTATCTACTAAAAGGTGTAGTCGCACATAACATTTTAAACATTTGCATGAAAGATTGAAACATGGAAATTGCTTTAACCTTAAGCATCCTGCATGGAGCGGAGCATCAGGGCAGAAAGTAAATTCACCACCTATTAAAAAGGGTTGTCACAGATAACGTTTTAAAAATTGACATTAAGGGTAAAACAAGTAATCAGCATCCCATTCCCAAACAGTTATGGGAGGTGGGGAGGAACAAGCCTCTGAATTTCGAGGATGTGAATTATTGTCTAGTGGGACCAGGTCCCATATCTGATTCAGGATGTAGCTCAAGGGGTAACTGTCATCGAAGATTGATCAAATAGGACCCTTCCCGAAGTCCCAGGAAAGTGTCACTGGTCTGCCATGCTATCTACTAGCATGGCAGACAACCTGGGTAGTGCCCCAAGGGGAAAGATCCAGCAAAGAGAGCGCTTGCATGAATTCAGAGGGTCAAAGATCTGGCAAAAGACTGTAGAAGTTGATGAATCTCCTGTAGAGTGATCTGGCCTTGTCTTTGCAAGCTTCTCCGGTGGAGGCTGTTGTCCACAGGGTGCTCCAGAGTGTAGCAGCCTCTGAATACTCTGTTGGGGCATTGGGGAAGGGAAACTTCCATTCCACTTGCTGTCAAATCCTTAGCCACGTCCTACGGGGTAGAAAAACTCTTTGAGCCATCAGAAAACATAACCACCAGGCATGCCAGTAAGGGGTTTGAAACTTGAGCTGCTGGGCTCAGAGTATGCGAAGAACAGGTGAATATGCCCTTCACTTAGCCATCACACCCGGAGAATAATCATTGTCAAAATACAGCCTTGAGTTACGATAGGGAAGTTGCTTTGTTCTCCAGGCTCTAAGAAGGAGATCTTGTTTGGTATTATAACTTGGAAATTTTATGATAATAGATCTCTGCCTGTCTGTCAGCTTCTGCGGTTTTGGCTGCAGGGCACGGTGGGCCAGCTCAATGTCAATGGGATATCCTGGATCCAGTTGAAGTAGGTCTGTGAGGAAGTCCTCTATAAATGCTGCTATATCCCAGTCCTCTGAGTCCTCCAGGATCCCATATATGCAAATGTTATTTTGGTGGGACAGATTTTCTAGGTCCTCGCATTTGTCATGGAGTGGTTGACATTCTTGTATAGTGCTGACCACGATCTGTTCAAAGTGATTCATCTTGGTGTCCGTGACTCTGGCCTGCTCTTCCAGTTATTGGACTTTATTTTTGATTTTGGCTATGTCAGCCTTAAGGTCCTGTTTAAATTCTCGAACCTTGGACCACAAATCACTCAGCTCTGCCAAAATAGCCGCATTGGATGGTTGTGGTGCGGTTGACTGGTCGTCGGCCATGACAGGAGTTTGTGGTCTGGGTAGTTTGGGAGCAAGGTCCAATTCTTCAGCTGTGGAGGTTTCTGTGATTACCATCACCCATCTTCTTCTAACCATCGATCTTGATGGACTCCTTAGCGACGCTGGCTAGTATGTATTGAGACATTTTAAAATGGTTAGGTGCCAAAATAAAGAGGTTTGGGTCCGGAGCTCAGATCTGTATGTTACATCTCTGTCAGCCATAACCGGAAGTCTAGGCTCAACACTTTTTAAATCCTGGTTGTGCCATCTGTTTAAATTTATGTGGCATATGGAGGATTTATAAACATTTTTATTTATTTATTGAAAATTGGTAACCAGAAGAGACAGAATGAGCCATGGGGCTCGTTTCTAGATGCGACTCGGTGGGGAGGAGTACTGGGAGATGAATACAATCTGCCAGCCCCCCCAAACATCCCTGCCATGTACCCTTGGGGACTTTCAGCCCCATGAGCTTGTTCACTCGTGGTGTGGACCAACTGAGGTGGTAGCGGCCCTCCACCTCTTCCAGTGCTGTAAAGGTTTCCTGAGTGTCCCGAGGCAGACAGTGGCTGGGGTTGGGTTCAAGTGCATGGAGGTTCATGGTGCAAGGACCATTTTCCCATCAAGTCCTACCCACAGGACATCATCACGCTAGTAGGCCCAAGTGTGCACCTGCTATGTGTGCTTCCTCAGGTCTCGGCCAATGTCCCCCTTTCCACATCCACTACCTGACGGCACTGTCACTTTTGGTCACCCAGGTGGCAGTTTTACAGTGGTAGTGGCAGGCCTCCTTCCCTCCCTCCCTGAGGAAGATGTGCTCTGGGATGTTCAATCTTCTACACCCCCCCACCCCGGGGCTGGCCCTTGGCAACTTGAGCTCATTTCTGAATTCAGTTAGCTGATGTCACCGTGGTAGTGCTACCACTGTGCCAACAGGTGGGCCAGGTGTGTCAATATTAACCAAAACAGTGTACTGGCAAAATGAACAACCAAAAGTCAAAATAAACAATCAGCAGGTACAAACAAAAGCACAGGCCACACAAGCAATTCATGGCAATATGAACAGTGGGGGATTAACAGACAATGTGTGAAGAGAGGTTTTACGTTCTATAAATTTATTATGGTGAATTTTGTGGACAAAGACTGCGTTTCTAAAATCACGCCTCTTTTAACAGTTTCTGGAAAACACTGCATGTGCTCAAGTAGCACTGTTTCAGTTGCGATACTGATTGTAACTGAGATATATCATATAAACTTAGTAAAAAATATTAAACACTTTTCAGAGTGCATAGATACACATGAAACAATAAATGTCTTCAAACAGGGGGGATGCAATGAGTAGCATGTTGTGGCCCCAAGCCAGTGAAGACATGGGTTCCAGGGTGGCACGTTGTGCTCCCATGCCAGCGATCCAGGTTCAGGAGTGGCATGTTGTGCTCCTATGCTGGGGACCTGGGTTCCAGAGTGGCACACAGTGCTCCCATGCTAGTGACTTGGGTCCTAGAGTGGAACATTGTGCTCCCCTGCCAGCAACCTTGGACATTCTGCTCCCATATTGGGGACCCGAGTTCCAGACCAGCACATTGTGTTCCCATGCTGGGAACCTGGGTTCTGGAGTGGCATGTTGTGCTGTCATGTTAGGCACCTAGATTTCAGAGTGCCATGTTGTGTTCTCATGCTGGGGACCTGGTTTCTGGAGTGGCACATTTTGTTTCCATGCTGGGGACCTGGGTCCCAGAGCAGCACACTGTGCTCCCATGCTGGGGACCTGGGTTCTAGAGTGGACTACTGTGCCCCCATGCTGGGCACCTGGGTTCCAGAGTGGCATGTTGTGTTTCCATGCTGGAGACCTGGGTCCCAGAGCAGCATGTTGTGCTCCCATGCTGGGGACTTGGGTTCCAGAGTGACACACTGTGCTCCCATGCTGGGAACCCGGGTTCAGGAGTGGCACGTTGTGCTCACATATTTTTCTGGAACAGCACTTTGTGCACCGATGCCAGTGACCCCGGTTCTGGAGTGACATGTGCTCCCATGCCAGCAACCTTGGATATAGAATGGCACATTCTGTTCCCATGTTGGGGACCCTGGTTCCAGACCAGCACATTGAGTTCCAATGCTGGGGACCTGGATTCCAGAGAGGCAAGTCGTGCTTCCATGCTGGAGACCTGGGTTACAGAATGGCTCACTGTGCTCCCATGTTGGAGACCCGAGTTCAGGAGTGGCACATTGTGCTCCCACATTAGGGACCCAGGTTCCAGAGTAGCACATTGTGTTCCTGTGCTGGGGACCCAGGTCCTGGAGCGGCATGCTGTGCTCCCATGTTGGGGACCAGACATCTGGAGTGACACTTTTCGATCTCATGCCAGTGACCCAGGTTCTGGAGTTGCACATTGTGCTCTAGTACCAGCAACCTTGGTTCTAGAATGGCACATTCTGCTCCCATGTTGGCATGTTGTGCTCCTATGCTGGGCATCTGGGTTCCAGAGTGGCATGTTGTGTTCCCATGCTGGGGACCCAGATTCTGGAGTGGCATGTTGTATTCCCTTACTGGAGACCCGGGTTCAGGAGCAGCACATTGTGCTCCCATGCTGGGGACCTTGGTTCCAGAGCAGCACATTGTGAACCCATGCTGAGTACCCCAGGCTCTGGAGTGGCATGTTGTGCTCCCATGTTGGGGACCTGGGTTCTGGAGTGGCACATTGTGCTCCCATGCTGGAGACCTGGGTTCCAGAGCAGCATATTGTACTCCCATGCTGGGGATCTGGGTTCAGGAGTGGCATGTATGGCCTAGAGATTAGAGGAACGAGGTGTGAATGAGCTTGGTACATCCAGCAGACTAGACCCAAGTTTGATTCTCACAACCTCCACTTGCATACTGTGTGACTCTGAGCAAGTCACTTAACCGCCCAGTGCTCCCAGGTCGCCCCTGAAAACAGGCACTTGTACCTAGTGGGCCTTACCTGGTTACCAAAGTCTAAAATAAAAAAAATGTTGTGCTCCCATGTTGGGGACCCAGGTTCTGGAGTGGCACGTTGTACTCCCTTGCTGGGGACCTGGGTTCAGGTACAGCATGTTGTGCTCCAATGTTAGGACCCTGTTTCAGGAGTGGCACATTGTGCTCAAAAGCTGGGGATCCAGGTCCCAGAGTGAAACACTGTGCTCCCAACCCGGGGACTGGGGTTCTAGAGCAGTATGCTGTGCTCCCATGCCAGCAACATGGGTCCTGAAGCATCACATTGTGCTTCCATGCTAAGAACCCGGGTCCCGGAGCAGCACATTGTGCTCCCATGCTGCGGAACCACGTTCCAGAGGGGCACATTTTGCTCCTATGCTGGGGACTCAGGTCCCGGAGCAGCATATGCTCTAATGTTGGGTACCAGGTTTCTGAAGCAGCACTATGCACTTCCATGCCAGCAACCTGGGTTCCAGAGTGGCACATTGTGAACTGGCTGTGAATGGTATGTGAAAGCACACATCTTTAAGATCCAGTGGCCCCAACCAGTTCTCCGCTGCAGAGATGGTATCACCAAGGCCAGTGTTACCATTTTGAATTTCTCTTTTTAAATGTTTGTTCAGGTATCTCAGGTCTACAGTGGGTTACCACTCCCCATTTTTCTTGTGGGTGAGGAATTATCTGCAGGGAAAAAAAAACTTGCCTCATTGACTGGTAGGTACTTTCTCCACTGCTTTTGCTTGAAGTATTTCTTTACCTCCAGCTCCAACAGGACTTTTCTGTTGGGCTGTGAGGCTGAAAATCATTTGGGTTCTGCAGTTTTAGGAATTCTCTGAACTGCCAGGGCAAACCTTGGCCCACTTGCTCAGGACCCCTTGTCTGTGATTATATTTGACCATTCCTGGGAGTAGTAGGCAACCTTCCCCACTGGCAATGGATGGTGACCTGGGCAGAGTTGTCAGGAGTTTTGTTTTTGCTGGGGTTTAGGGGCTGGAGCTGCTGCTGCATGCCTGGTGCCCCTTCTCCCCCTGCCCCTATAGTGACATCTTTGGGGTGGGTACTCATGGGGAATAAGGTTTGTAGCAAATTCTATCCCTACCTCCTCTTTCATAAGGCCTGTTGAAAGTAGAGGCCTTTTCTTTTTCAGTATTGCTGTTGTACGTGGTTTTGTATTCATCCACCTTCTTCATGTAAACCTCTGTTTTGTCACCCAGTAGGAAGTTTTCTTCAAAAGGGAAATCCACAGCTTTAGTCTCTGTGTCCTGGGAGGGGTGTGTGGTTCTAAGCCATGCAAAGCTCCTCAAGGACACTGCATGTGTCAGGACTGTAGAAGCAGTGTCATTCACATCCACTGCCATATGGAACTGGTACTTAGTAGCATCTTTGCTGATCTAGCTGTATCAGCCATATCTTGTGCTAGATCACCAGGTGCTTGCTTACTCAGTGCCAGCATGGAGTTCCAGAGTGCTTTCTGGTACTGAGGTGTGTATGTCAGGTAAGCTGCCTGCCTGAGGAGCAGAACAGCTGATGTATACATTTTTTGCCACTGATCCAGTTTCCTGGAATCTTTCTCAGGAGTCTGGGAGGATAAGGGCACTTTGGCCTTGTCACAGGCTGTAGCCTGGACCACCCTCATGATCAGAATGGGGGTCCAGATACTCCTTTGTCTGTCCACATGATGCTTTTCTCAAGTTTTTGTCAATGCCAGCAGTTGACATGGGTGCTGACATGACTTTGCTAGTGGCTTTTTGAAGGATGTGTGCACAGAAAGAAACAACCTCCTTGTGGGGGCTAGTCCCATCATATCCATGAATAACACTTCCTCTTCATCGTCCTCAGTTTAATTGGAAGAAATGTTGAGGGTGTTTACCATATACTTTCCAAATGTGTAGTGAGAGGTGTAATCCACTGAAGGCCTAGGAGGAGAGCCAAATTCTGCTCAAGGAGCGATCTGGTTCCAGGGTCTCTCCTTCCTCTTCATCTTCATGATACATTTCAATCTCCCTCTTCACAGACATTGGGAAAGGAATTGGTGCTGGGGGGGTGGGGGGCAGACATATTAATGAGATTTCCTATAGCTTAGAAAGCCTGGAAAAAATGCCATGCCTTTGTCATGTCCTCTGCTGAGGGCATCTCTTTTAAGTCAATTGGTGGCTTCTTTCCTTTTTAGAGGGAGGGACAGATGTATGTTTTTCTTTTTGTTTGTTCTTAGCATGCACCATTTCCAGTGTCTGATCAGAGGCTTTTTTATCTTTACTGGATTCAGGGTTCCCCCTGTCAAACATTCTGGTTTCTGTACCATCTTTGGCAATGTTATCTGTCTTTTCTGCCTCCTTTGAAAAGGACTGCTGCTTACCTTGAGGGGCTGGACCCTCTTCTAAGCCTTTGGGTGATGCAGAGGTAGACTGAGAAGCCATAAAGTCTAAGTTTTTAGCCCTTTTCTTTTTGTGTTTTAGGGCAAAACTTTTACAGGTTCACAATTCACAAAGTCGTGGTCTGGACCCAGACACCTCCAGACACAACCTCGTGGCAGTCTGGGTTTGCTAGGAGCTGAAACAAATAGTACAATTGTTATCAGAGTCTGTAGGTCCGCTTCTGTTTTAGGTCTGTCAGTCATGCCAAACTCTGGACACCTAAGAAAAACAGTTATGGTTCCAATTAAAGAAAAACAAATTGAAAGCAAGCCCAAATAGTATTAAAAGGGTGTTTGTTTCAAAAATATGGTTCAGTTCCTCAGTCGAGAACCTCAAATGTAGTATCATCTCATAAAAGTTCTAAAATAAATATTTTCATCAAAAAAGTCTTGGTTCCCAGAAAAAAGAATCAAGCATGAATAATATCAAAACCATCAAAGCGGTTACTAAAAGCAAGCCTTTTTATAAAATTTAAAAGATAATAATTACGGTTCCCTAAAAGCAGGAACTGCCTTCTCTGCTACCTGTGAACCGATTGGAAACCAAAGCATTAACCGAAAACACACAAATTATAATAAATATTATACAATGGCAAGAAAAAATCCTGGACTCTGATTGGTCAGTCTTGAGCTGGACTCGTGATGTTATCCCAGCACAACATCATGGGTCTAGTCTAAGCCTCACTGTGAACCTGTAGATGAGCTTTTGCTTGATTTGCTTTTGCTTGGCCATTTGCTTGATTGTTTCATCTGCTCTTAAAAACAAAATATTTTTCACACAAAACATCTTTAAAACTATTTTTTTATTCTGTATAAGAACGAGCCATTGTATAATAGCAATCATGCCCTCAGGGTGTATGTTTGGGATAACGTCACACCTCAGTTGTTGGACGCACTCAGCCTGTGGCCTCGTGCCCAACCACCTGAGGCGTGATGTTATCCCATACGACACCACCCTGCCAGGCATTATTGCCTAAACAATCTAATTAAATGCAATCATTGAGAAATAAATTAAACACTTAAACCCTTTTTAAAAGTAAAGTAGGAAACTATAAACCAGCCAGAACTGAGGAGATGACTTCAGGCAACTAGTCTCTTCTCCAGTTCCTGGGAACCTATCAGGAGCCGGAGAATTACCCAAAAACACATACATTATAATAAATAGCAACCTACAGTGTAACGAAATGCAGTTCTAGGATCGTGGATATGTTGTTGATCCACACTTATTGGCATGTCCCTTTCCCCTTTAAGGATCTCTGGGAATCTTCAAGCTAGCTCCTCCTACTCACCCAGGTAGTATAACCTTCAGCTCCACCCCATGATGCCAGATCTTCCTTTCCGCTGGAAGATTTAGGTTGCCTCCTTCGTGCTTCTGCATTTTGTAGGCCCTAGCTTCTAAACCTTCGGTTGTTCCGAAACTTCGTTTAGTTCACATTAGCGACTATGACTCTTCTACTTTGATTATGGAAGACAAGTCTTCCCTGGATTTCACTGGTGTTCATGCAGCCAGAAAATGCGGCACTGATCCCACGCCGTGTGTGTCTACTGCTTGGGTGTTGGCCATGACACCTCTAAGTGCGACATCTGCCTTGCATTTCACCCCTACGCTCCTCGACTGACCATCTCGCATGCCTGAAGTTGGGGAGGCCAGAAAACAGAACCCTCCAGTGAAATCAAAGAGGCTAGGTGGGTGGATTCCATGGCTGTGGGATCCACCGAGCAATTGGAACATATGCAAACCTTCGAGGAGGAAGCGGCTCGAGCTTCAGAATCTTCCTCTCACAGCTTCTTCCTCCACTCAACCTGGGCTCCACCTTCTCAGGTTCTTTCAGAGAGTTGTGCCAGTCACTCCCTACCAAGGAGGAGGGTCCTGTGGGCACACACACTCCTCTTGATCCCGTAAGCAGGAAAAGGACCTAGGATCATCTTCATCTCGGCCAAGATGTTCTTGGGATCGGGAGAGATCCTTGTCCCAGGAACTGGCAGTCTCGACTTCGGTCGAGATCGCCTCTTCAGCTGCTGGCTTCTCGGCCTTGCTGTCTGGCCAGTCGACCAAACCATTGATCGACGAGGTCGAAATTGTCATCAATCCATCTACCCATTGTCACTGACTCTCTTGATTGGACTCTGGTCTTTTCTTTCCCCGACAAGGAGACCCAACCCGCTGGGAATCCCATTGAGGAAGTGGTCCCCGACCCTGGGAAGACACCAGTCCCCATTGTCTCCTGATTGACCAAGTCGGCCTGCCCAATTTTGATCGAGGTCCAGGACCCTCTCGACCGACAGCTCAAGAAGGAGCCACAAGCACTCTAAGAAGAGGTGATGCCATTGGTTGTTCTCATCCTCCTTGGATGACTAGAGGCTCGACAGAAACTCTATCGGTGCTACGAGGACCTCATGTGGCAACAACTTATTTTGTCTGGGCACAAGCTGACCCCTTCCAACCCTGGCCATTACCTGGCTTTTGCCTCCCAGGATGAGGCTGACTCCTTCAGAGCCAATTAAGTCAGTTCTTCCACCCACGGAGCCGGCAAAACCTCCGGTTCAGCCTTTACCGGTCTTTCCAATGATCATGGTGGAACCGCCGCCCAAGCAGCCTGCAGGAGGGGCTCCTTCCGAGGGAGATCGACCAGACACTGGGCTTCCCAGGCATCTCTCGGTCACAGTCACCCCAGACCACCCTTGGTGGGTCAAAGATGACCTCAGCAGTCGACCATTCTATCCAGATTCCTCGGATTCAGATTAGACTGGCCTACATTCTCATCCTGGGGATGACGAATCGGCTGGTGGGATAGAGATGGAGGGTGGTTCTTCATCTTTTCAGGGCATTCTTCGACTCATCTCTGAGTCTACAGGGATGCCCTTGGAACCTATCCAGAAGAAGATAGAGTACCCTCTTACAGACATTTTCCAAAGAGGGGATACCCCGATGGAGGCCTTTCCTGTGGCTGAGGCCATAGTTGGCCCAGCCCTAGAACTTTGACAGTGCCCTGCCTCCTGTCCAGCTCTGTCTGCCTGCATGGCCTACAAGTATGCGGTGCCCACGGGGTCCCTTGTGGGGTTCACAGAGCGCCCTTTGGCCAAGAACCTGGTGACCACCTCTGCGTTCAGGTGTACTGGCAGTTCTGCTGACACAGACCAACCTCCCAAAAAATAATCCAAACTCTTGGATCATTCAGCTTGAAAGGTCTATGCAGCCCCATCTTTAAGCCTTCATCAGGCAAGTTCAGTCTTCATCATGGCACATTTCTCCCATGCCCTCTTGGGGTCTTTGGATGAAGTCCCACACCTCCCCATGGACATGCAGACCACGATCAAGCAGGTCTGGGATCCAGGCCAGGCTGTTGCCAAACAGCAGCTTCAGACAGCCCTGCACCTTGGGGATTCTTGTGCCCGGTCCATGACAGCCACAGTTCCTCTTGTCGCAGGGCTTTGCTGAGACTCTCTCTTTCCGGTGGATACTCAGCACAAACTAGCTGATGTGCCTTTCCTGGCACCGACCTTTTCAGCCCAGGTGTGGCTGATCATCTTCAGCGTATTGAGTAATCCAATGCCACCTTGGACGCTACTTCTGCTAAAGGTTCTTTGAGCAAGAAACAGCAGAAGAAGAAGAAGAAGCCTTTTTGGCACTCTTCCCCTGTTGCCCAGCAACCCTCCTTTCAAGGAGGGCAGCAGCAGTAGCAGGCTCAAGCTTGGCACCCCCTGCCCAAGCCTGGGCCCTCCCAGACCCATAAAGGAGGCTGAGGTTCAGGTCCTGGATCCTTCTCCTCCTCCTCCTCCTCCTCCTCCTCCAAGCCTGCTCAGTGACAGGACTGGGGCTTCCACCCCTCTCCCATCATGCCAGCTCTGGGTCCTCCCATGGGGGTCTAGCTCCACCACTTTCTTTCCCACTGGTCCGTTATCACCACGGACAGGTGGGTTTTGAAAGTGGTTGGTCAGGACTGCCTCTGGAATTTGAGCAGTACCCACCAAGCTGATCCCGCGCCCACGGGAGGAAAGAGTATCCATCCGTACTCAGTCAGTTCACTGAGACGACATCGCTCAGCTCCTCCTCAAGGAGGCAGTAGCTCCAGTGGTGGATTCTCCAGCAGTCCCAGGCTTTGTCTCCAGGTACTTCCTGGTGCCCAAGTGGACGGGGGGCTGGCACTCCATTCTAGATCTGCACGACCTGAATCAGTATCTCAGGTCACACACCTTTTGGATGGTCACTCTGTCCCAGATCATACCATCCTTGGAGTGAAATATGTGGTTCTGTTCACTGGATCTGAAGGACACGTTCTTTCACATCCCAATCCATCCATCTCATTGGTGGTTCCTCCGCTTCAGAGCTGAAGAGACCCTATATGAGTTCCAAGACATTCTGTTCAGCCTGTCATCAGCCCCACGGGTCTTCACTAAATGCATCACAGTGGTGGCAGCCCATCTCAGGCATTGGGGGGGGGGTCAGAATTTACTCCTACCTCAATGATTGGCTCTTAGCAGGTCTCACAAAGCAGGAGGTGGAGAAGTCCAGGGACCAGGCCTCCAGACTGCTCCCGACTCAGCCTCGTAATCAGAGAGGCTGTTGGAACTCATGCCCTCAAGTGATGTGCTTCATCGGGCAGAGCTTGACTCTCATCAAGTCACAGCTCGGCTCCCAGTGGACGGGGGGAGGTTCTCTCCTTCTTTGCCCACTCATTTCTAGTTGTGCAATTGCACCCTGCCTGGGACTTTCTGCAGCTTCTGGGTTACATGGCAGTGTGCACCTCCATGGTCCATTGAGCCTGGTGGCACATGCACCCCCTCGAATGGGAGCTGGCCACCCAGTGGATTCAGCATCACAGTCATTTCAACCAGCTGATCATTGTAACCCAGAAGATGTGGGACGCTCTACAATGATGGACAACCCCAGACCAGTTGCAGAAAGGGATCCCATTTGTCCACCCTGAGCCAACGACTGTCCTCATGACCAATGCCTCTCTCATGGGCTGGGGAGCCCACACGGAAGACAAAAGGAACCACTGGTTCTGGACCCCCGAGGAGTCCTAATATCACAACAACCTGTTGGAGCTCAGAGCAGTCAGACTGGCACTGCCAGCATTCATTCCTCAGCTCTGGGGTCAAGTGGTTCAAGTCCAGATGGACAATACCACGACCATGTACTACCTCAAAAAACAGTGCAGTATGCATTCCTGTCTGCTTTGCAGGGGGGCGCTCTGCATCTGGACCCTCCTCAGCCATCTGGAGGCAGATCTCCTAGCCATTCATGTGGCAGGAGCCTCAAACCATCTGGAGTATGCTCTCAGCCACTTAGACGAGACATCCCACGAGTGGTCTCTCCATCCAGAGGTAGCTTACAGCCTGTTTTCCCACTGGGGCAAACCGATGGAGGACCTGTTTGCCTCCAGGGACAACACCAAGATGAGGCTGTTTCATGCCTTCCCCCTCAGCAGAGCTCACTGCTGGGCATGCCTTCTTGAAGCTGTGGACCCCGGGGCTTTTCTACGCCTTCCCTCCATTTCTCTTGATCCCCAAGGTGCTCCTCAAGGTGAGGAGGGACAAGGCGGAGGTCATTCTGGTAGCCCCAGACTAGCCGTGCCAGTTCTGGTATCAAGATCTCCTCAGGCTCAGCTGAAGACACCTGGAGCAGTTTCCAGCACACCCGGACCTGATCTCTCTCAATCAGAGGAAGGTACATCATCCAGACCTTCAATCCCTGCACCTCACAGCCTAGTACCTGATCAGCTAGAGTTCCAGACTTTGGGTTTTTCCAAGGATGTCCTCACTGTGGTGAAGGCATCCAGAAAGGAATCGACCAGGAAATGTTATGCCTTCAGATGGAAAGGATTTTCCATTTGGTGTCAGGGCAAGGGCCTGGACCCTCTGTCCTGTCCAGTGGCTAACATGCTCAACTACCTTTGGTATTTGTCCAAAGGGGGTCTTCAGTCATTGACCCTTAGGGTGCACCTGGCAGCCATCTCTGCTTACGGGTGCAGGTCGGTCAGCCAATGTTGGCGAGGGAGTCAGTGGTTGGGGCGTTTTTTTTTTACCTTCTATTTTATCGCCTCACCCCGAGCTACGCTTCTCGAGACACTAGGTACCACCCCAGCGACTTGCCTTACCTAAATCCACAGGGGTTCCCCATGGAGTCGTGGATATACCCCCAGGTGGTACGGGACAGGAGGCCAATGTTCTGATAACTTCAATGTCTTGTTGGGTCCCTCAGTGGTCAGGCAGGCAGTCGCCATTAGGGTCATTACTGGTGCTCCATCTACCCATGCTCTGGTGGTGTATTTTCCTCTTTTCTGAGGAAGTGGCCAGTGCCCTGATGTCAAGGCATTCCTTGACGAAGTCCGCCACTCCCAACCCCTCTTTTGTGTGCTCCTGTGCTTGCTATGCCTCAAGCCTCCACCAGAGGCCAGCCAAGCACTGAGCAGGTGCCCCCTCCCTCCTGGGAGAGGAGAGCTGTCCATCGGATGCTCAATCCTCTCCCTCCTCTGCCGACCCCCAGCAGTCCGGGCTCGTTCCCGAACCCGGGTTGGCGGCGTGACACGAGGTGTGTCATCCAGTGTCTCAACCCTCAGCACCACTGGGCCAGCTCTGGGGTGCTTTCTCAAAGGCCTGGATCACCTATCCCCTCCGGTGCGTGAACCTCCACCTCCATGGGATCTACTGCTGGTACTGGCAAAGCTCATGGGCAAGCCATTTAAACCAATGCACAAGTGTGTGTTGTCACACTGGTCATGGAAGATGGCCTTCCTGGTGGCCATCACATCTGCCAGAAGGACAGGGGAGCTCCAGGCACTTGCAGTGGACTCCCCTTTTCTGGTCTTCCACAGGGACAAGGTTGTCCTATGTCCCCACCCGAAATTCCTTCCGAAGGTGGTGTCAGAGTTTCACCTTATACCAGGTGTTAACTCTACCAGTATACTACCCTAATTACATCTCAGAGGCCGAGTACAGGCTCAATACTTTGGACCTGAGCTGAGCTCTCTCCTATTATAAGGAGAGGACAGCAGAAATTTGGGGAGAGGTTCGCCAGCTGTTTGTCACCTACGCTGAAGTCGCTTCTGGCAGACCTGCAGTTAAATGGACTATTGTGAGGTGGATTGCTTTTTGTGTAAGTCTGTGCTATGAGTTGGTGGGCATGGAGCCTCCCAGAGGGATAAGAGCTCATTCTTCCTGCCATACCGCTGCATCGTGGCTACTTCCAGTGACATCCCTATCCAGGAAATCTGTTGGGCTGCTACCTGGAAGTCAGCAAACACCTTCATTACCTAATACCACATCAAGCTTGAGTCATGCCGGGATGCTGGTTTGGGGACCTCAGTTCTCCAATCTCTATTTCCCAAGTGAGTGTCAGTGGGTAGGCTGGCTTTGCAGCTATTGTTGGGGCCCTTAGGAAAGAAAACACGCAACATGCAGCTGCTGTTGGGTCCCTTAGGAAAGAAAACACGCAACATGCACTTTAACCCAAATTTGTAATCCAGAGGCGGATGGCTCAGTCCCCTGCACTAACCTAACAATTAATCAGATGGCAAACAGAAATTGAGCTTTGTTGCAGGGAGCTACCCTGTTTGTACTCACTCTACCCAGACCAAATGATGATCCAATGAAATAAGACCTGTGGAAAATAGCTGGATGATGCTGGAGGTGGATTCCCTCATGGTCCTTGTCAAAGATGCTGGTCTTCAGGCTGTAGGAGCAACTTAACGCTGGCCAAGGAAACATGCAACCCGAAGGTTTCGAATTACTCGGCCGCGTAAACACTTTGTGAACTTAAACACATTTATGTGCAAACTCTGTCCTTTTCTGGTCCTTCCAGGCAGGATGCAGACTGATCTTCTTTTCTCAGACTTATGGAACAGATGACCTGCAGCTACAGAAACAGCAGCTACCCAGGTTGGAACAATTTGGACCCACGGACTGATAGCTGAAAAGTCTAGGCCAGGCAGGCTTAACCCCTGAGAGCTGGTAAGCTGCTCAGGGGCACACACACACACACTAGCTCTTGGGCTGTCTGTCAAAATCTGAAGAAAATGAGATGTTCCCCATTTTATATGGGGCTAAGTTCCAACAGTCCCATTGGCTGCCAAAGCTGTCTTAAACTGTCTCCAGGCTGCTAAAATGGTGGCTGCATACAGTTCCCAAAGCAGTCTATTCCACTGCCCCTCACATAAAGTTCTGGTGCAGCCAGGAGCAACATTAGTTTTATTTAAATTGTAGCCCCAACAGTTTTCTCTCTAGCAAGTTCACTTTTAAATAAATGAGTTGTTCCCCTAGGGAGCTGCTGCTCCCGTAACACACTGCCCCCAGAAAACACAGCAGCTCATGAATATTTATTAGGGCTTCCCATGCCATGACATTTGCCCCTTGACCTTTCCTCTGGTGCCCTGGAGGCAGTTAGGCAGCTGCCTATTTACTTATTTTAAAAATATTTCTCTGCTGCCTGTTTGTTTGTGCATTTGTAACTTAGCCTGGCACCGGGAAACATAGAGAAGACACACACTAAGCTTTCTGACTGCAACAGTGGTCTGATGCGCTGTGCGCCTCCTCAGTTGTGTGAGTGGTGACTTTGCGAACATGCCACCCACTCGCATTTGGATTGTGAGCCCCGCGAGGCTCATTGGAACAGGGGAACACCGGGGACAATGGGAAAGTGCCGCAGAAGTACAGGAGGATGCTGGGAGACAGCAGGAGACACCCGGAGGCACAACAGGTAAGCCCCCCAAATTGGGGGGGGCATTACATATACATCAATGCAAGTTTTACATATACATGGGTCAGCATACTCATATAGTACAATGTATACATCAAAGCAAGTATACATACATGGGTCAGCATGCCCATATAGTACAACATATACATAAAACACAAGGTGTATATACATGGGTAAGTATACCCATATAGTACAACGTATACATCAAAGCAAGTGTTATATTTACATGTATAAGCATGCCCATATAGTACAACATATACATCAAAGCAAGTGTTATATATACATGGGTCAGCATGCCCATATAGTACAACTTATACATCAAAGCAAGGTTTGCATATACATGGGCTGGCATGCCCATACAATACAACATCAAAGCAAGGTTTACAAATACATGGGTCAGCATGCCCATATAGTACAACGTATACATCAAAGCAAGGTTTGCATGTACATGGGTCAGCATGCCCATATAGTACAACATATACATCAAGGCAAGATTTGCATATACATGGGTCAGCATGCCCACATAGTACAACATATACATCAAAGCAAGTGTTACATATACATGGGTCAGCATGCCCATATAGTACAACATATACATCAAAGCAAGGTTTGTATACACATGGGTCTGCATGCCCATATAGTACAACATATACATCAAAGCAAGGTTTGCATATACATGGGTCAGCATGCCCATATAGTACAACATATACATCAAAGCAAGTGTTACATATACATGGGTCAGCATGCCCATATAGTACAACATATACATCAAAGCAAGGTTTGTATACACATGGGTCTGCATGCCCATATAGTACAACATATACATCAAAGCAAGGTTTGCATATACATGGGTCAGCATGCCCATATAGTACAACATGTACATCAAAGCAAGTGTTACATATACATGGGTCAGCATACCCATATAGTACAACATATACATCAAAGCAATGTTTGCATATAGATGGGTAAGCATGCCCATATAGTACAACATCAAAGCAAGGTTTACATATACGTGGGTCAGCATACCCATATAGTACAACATATACATCAAAGCAAGGTTTGCATGTACATGGGTCAGCATACCCATATAGTACAATGTACACATCAAAGCAAGGTTTGCATGTACATGAGTCAGCATGCCCATATAGTACAACATATACATCAAAGCAAGGTTTGTATGTACATGGGTCAGCATGCCCATATAGTCAATCAATCAATCAATCAATCAATCACTTTATTTAACCAGGCATAAACACCATTGAGCAAGCTCATTTTCATGGTGGTCCTGGGCATAAATACAATACAGTACACTTCATAAGATTACAATTACAGTGGACAACGGTGCAAAAAAAAAAAAGGAAAAACATTCTGAAGGTGCCGGTCAGTATGGGCCCACATACCGTCAACATTATAATTAATATGCAAAAGTACATAATGATAAGTTTTACTGAAATGAGAAGAGACAACAATCCCATATAGTCTCCACTGAGTAAGAGCTCATACCTAAATGATAAAATATGGAGGTATTAAGGAATAGGGTAGAAACTGGGGTGAAAGAGTAGGCAGCCAAAGGGAGGCCAGAATAGGTAAAAGGCAGAGAATAGGCAGGGTCATCTTGGATTAAGGGAACTAGGCTTTAGGTCCTAGGTTTCTGTTGTTAGGAATGGGGGTGGATGAGATACTTAGCGTGTAGATTTGAGAGGCACCGAGGCTTAGGGGTCATTTGCATCTGAAACAGTTGCATGATTCCTTCAGATAATCTGTTAATAGAGCTTTGAATGTGAAAATGCTTGGAAGTGAGGATAATTTTAATGAGTCTTGCATAGTGTTCCAAAGTGATGGAAGTGAGAAGTTGATTGCTGCTGGAGCCAAGGGTAGTTTTCACTCTAGGAATCTGGAAGCAGATTAAGGAGAAGCGTCTCAGGCCATAGGAACCTTTAGCCAGTTTGAAGATGTTTGAGATGTATGCAGGAGGTTATCAGATAATGCTCTAAAAACAGAGGCGATTCCTTTTCTTCTAGTTGAGAGTGAGGTCCATCCCAAATCTGGTATAGACGACAGTGATGTGTACTACGGGTAGATTTAAGATAAATCTTAAAGCCCAGTGGTAAAGGGTGTCCAGTTTGTTTAGCATTGTTGATGGGCAATGACTGTAAAGAAAGTCAGCGTAGTCCAGTATAGGTAGGAATGCAGTTTGTACTAGTCTCATTCTGGCTTCTAATGTGAGTAGGTGTTTAATGCGATAGAATAAACCTAATCGCTGTCTTAGTTTCTTCAAGGTTTCATTTATGTAACAGAAAGTTGAGCTTGTTATCCAGCCACAACCCTAGGTATTTAAAGGTATCAACTACTTCAAGGGGTTTATCTAAGAGTGTTCGGATCTGTGTGATACGTGGACATCCGCAAGTAGACTTTGGTGAGAGAATCATTGCTTTAGTCTTTTTGGCATTGAGGAGAAGCTTATGAGTGAGAAGGTTGTATTGGAGGGTGACGAAGTCTTTCTGTAAGTACTCATGGGCCAGATCCAAGGATGAATTTGTGGTATAGAGTACAGTATCATCTGCGAATAAGTGCACATTTGCTGTGCCCAGCTGCGAGTCCAGATTATTGATGTATATTGCAAAGAGGATAGGGCCCAGGATGGAGCCTGTGGGACTCCTCGTAACAAGGATTTTTGTGGGGACAGATCTCCTATGGCTTTGACTTGTTGTAACCTATTGGTTAGGTAGCTGGTGAACCATTTAATGGCAGAACTATCAAGTCCGATGTTACTCAGTGCAGTAAGCATGATGGTATGATCCATAGTATTGAAGGCCTTACTTAGATCAAGGAAGAGGGCAAATACATGCTTCTTAGAGTCAAGGCCATTTGCCAGTCTGTAGTTACTTGGCAAGAGCCGATATTGTACTGTGTTTGGCTCTGAAGCCAGACTGAGCCAGATTTAGCAACTTTTGTGAATCCAAATGTTCTCTAAATTGGATGTTGACAATTTTTTCAAGTAATTTAGAGAGGACGGATAGTATAGAAATAGGCCGGTAATTGTTCCGATCACTCGGATCCCCAGTCTTGAATAATGGTAGGATGTGAGCAGTTTTCCACAACACAGGTAGCTCACCTTGAATCAGAGAGGTGTTGAATAAGTGTGTAATGGGGGCGGTCAGATAGGTATGGCCAGGTTTTAGGAAGTAAGGTTCAATATTATCTGCACCCGCACTCTTTTTTGTATCCAGAGAAAGGAGGAGGTCTTCCACTTGCTTGAACATAATTGTGAGGAAGCTGAATGGGTTGGGATGCGGTTGGTTATGGTTGTGATTATCAGTGAAGCCAACAGTGTAGTCTCTTGCCGGGCTAAGTTTGCTGATAGGTGAGGTGTCAAAGGCAAGCCCTGCAGTGACAAAGTGATCATTAATTTTTCTAGTATATCAGCTTTGTCCGTATAGGTGGTACCATCAGACACAATTTTGTTTGGAAGGGGTGTTGCAGTGGACTGACCTTCGACTTTTTGAGGATGTTCCAAAATTTGGCAGAGTTGTTTTTTGTCTTCTAGTTCTTTTTGGAGTACCTAGCTTTTCCTGACCTAATTAAGCTGGTACAAGCATTCCTAGTAATACGGAATGCTAACCAATCAGCCTCCAGGTAGGATTTCCTCTCTTTTTTCCACCAGTAGTCCCTATCCCTAAGTGCTTTCTTCAGGATGGGAGAGAACCAGCCAGGAGTTTTATTTTTTGATTTGATCAGTCTTAGTGGGGCGTGTTTGTCTATTAGCTCCAGTAAGAGGCTGTGAAAGATGTTAAATAGTACAAGTATAGTACAACGTATACATCAAAGCAAGGTTTGTATGTACATGGGTCAGCATGCCCATACAGTGCAACATATACATCAAAGCAAGGTTTGCATATAGATGGGTAAGCATACCCATATAGTACAACACATAGTACAACATATACATCAGAGCAAGTGTTACATATACATGGGTCAGCATGCCCATATAGTACAACATATACATCAACGCAAGGTTTGCATATAGATGGGTAAGCATACCCATATAGTACAACACATAGTACAACATATACATCAGAGCAAGTGCTACATATACATGGGTCAGCATGCCCATACAGTACAATGTATACATCAAAGCAAGGTTTACATACACGATTCAGCATGTCTACATATTACAACATATAGGACAAAGCAAGGTTTACATTTACTGTTTACTATGTTCTACTATAAAGTCAGTTGCAATCTGAACTCCCAAGCTCATATGGCTAATGCTTCTTCCCAGGCTTCTTTATGGAACACCAGTCTTTCCTGTGGATTCCAACATCACTCCCCTTAGATGGGATGTGGCTTATAACAATATATGCTGCTTTGTACTGGCATTACTTAGTCTTACACACTATTCTTGATACAGCAAGCTCAGCTGGCTTCCTCCATCACAATCTTGCAAACTCTCCTTTGAGGGTTTCATCTACGGTATCCAACATAAACGAATGCCACTATCCCTTACCTCCCTCTTAAATCCAGTGCACAATGTGTACCCTCTAAGATCTGATTCTAACCCCCCATCCCCACTGACTATAAATCCTCCTTTACATATGCTGCCCCCATGTTATAGAACTCCATCCAGCCTGATATCAGACAATGTCCCAAGGTTACTTCATTCCATAGGAGGTTCCATGAACTCAAGGTAGCAAAGTGGCCTTATCAATGAGTTGGTTCTACCTGTTCATGCATTGAAACGTACTATGGAATCAAGTCATTGCGCAATTATTGTATAGTTCACTGCGTATTACCCCGGGCAACACCCGGATTTCTCGCTATGATTTGTATAGTTTTTCATGGTCTACTATGTAGTTAGTCCTACACTAGTTCGCTTAAGCTTTAATATGTGTTGTCAAGTTTCTAATAATTTTTGTTAAGCTACATGTATTTATTATACTCCATATTTTTGTATGTACTGTAATCTCCTGGGTTGTGCCTGAAAATAGGTATTTGCTTGCCTAGTGCACTTACCTGGTCACCAAAATTAAATAAATAAAGGTGGGACACCTCTGAGCCTTACTGTGCTTGAGTTACATAGAGACATACTAAGAGGCCATAGGATCTTCTCATTTTGTAGTCCTTTTCTTCTAGGTTTTAGGGCAAAACTTGATTCAGAGATCATTTTTTAAAACTGTGGTCTGGACCCAGGAATTTTAAACAGAGCTTGTGGCAGTCCGCCTTTCCCAGGAGTGTAAAACAATTTGAATAACTGATAAAGCCTGTTGGTTCTGTATGCTTTATTGTGAGGATCATCAGTCATGCCAAATTACTGAAACTCTCAAAATTGAAATTGGTTCTTCAAAACAGAAAATTATCAGTTTGGTTCCCAAATTTACAGTGAACCACTATATTTTTTAATCAAAACAGTAGTGTTTATTTTTTTTAGAAGAGCAGTTTTGATTAAAATGTTAGTTTAAAGTAAAAGCAGCTCAGTTCCTTTAACCTTTGCTGTGCCATGGACTGATATATCACTCCAGTATTCCGATACATTCTAATTCACCACCTCTCCTATCGCCTAAAAAATAGTGCTTACAAATTACAGTTCACTGCCTTAAAAAGAACGCTGCTTCTTTTACTATTGTGCTCAGGCAATGTCAAACTCAACCCAGGACCATTAGACACCCTTGTTTCTCCATCAGACCTGGCAGGTATCAAAGGAATGTCTTTTATGCATCTTAATGCCTGTAGTTTGCTGAAAAAGTTCATCCTTATCCAGGCTTGGGTGAGCCACGCCCTACCTGACATCCTAGTGATCACTGAGACCTGCTTAGGCCAGCCACCCCAGACAATTAAATCAATATCCCAAATTATTTACTCTTCCAAGTTGATAAGCAAACAAGAGGAGGTGGGGTGGCAATTTATGTAAGGGACAAATACTCAACCGCTTGTATAGACGCATCACCTCCCCAAAGATTGAACTTTCTCCTTCCAGTGCACTCTGTGTAATAGGCTGCCACAGGCCCCTTCTGCCGGGCCTTCTCCTGTCTCACCTCAGTTCCATACTGGGCTCAGTTCCTTGGAACCATTATTCTTGGCTTACCTGAACTACGATTGGCTATCAGGTGCACAGCTCCTTGATATCCTTTTGTGACACTCTAGGGCTGGTGCAACTCATTGGCGAGCCTACTTGCCCAAATAAAAGAACCTTAACAACAGCTCCTCTTAGGTGTAATTTTGGTTAGCAAGCCACATCTGTTCTCTCATGTCGGAACATTTTTCTCAGACATTAGCAATCATTGTATAATCACCACCATTAGATCCGTGCACAACCCACAGTTTGTGGCAAAGTTCTCTATCAAGAAGTGCAAACACAACTTTGATTTGTTTGCATACATCCATGACTTGAATCATGCAGGAATTCTTCCTAACCAAAACAGTTAACAGGGCATATACTATTTTTTTATGATATTTTAAGTGAGGCTTTAAATAAGCATGCACCCTTGGTTCAAGTGCGGGTCAGGAGCTGCTCCTGCCATTGGTTCTCACCTGAGCTCAAAGCTTTCCTGTTAGAAAGGGATACTATACTTTATGGAAAAAAGCCCGAAGAAGCAAGAGTTACTCGGATTGGTGTCTTTTTAAGAGAGCACGTAACAAGTGCACCAAGTTGGTCAGAGCAGCCAAGGCCACCTACTATCGTTTGGAGTTAGCCTCTGCCTCAAGAAATCCTTCAAAGCTCTGGAAAACATTAAAAGACATGTTTGGACACAGACCTGGTAATTCCATTCCAGCAAAAATTAAGTCCGGTGGCAGCGTTATCTCTAACCGATTGGAGATATTGGAAGCCCTCAATAACCATTTTGCAACGGCAGGGCTAGCATTTGATACTTCCCCTGCCAATGATCTCCACACAGCTCAGGGCCCACCAACCCACGAGTCACCCTCTACCGAGGAGGCCTTCTCCCTCCTGCCTGTCTCTCTAAAAGAGGTTGAAGACCTACTGCTGCAACTGGACACCAGGAAGGGAGCAGGCTCTGACTTCATAGAGCCATACTATCTGAAATGTGCCTACCATGTGCTTGCGGTGCCAATCACCCACCTATTCAATATGTCACTCTCCCAGGATAGCCTCCTCCTTCAATGGAAAATAGCCCATGTTATCCCTCTATTAAAAGCAGGTGACCCTTAGATCCAAATAATTACAGACCAGTCTCCTCCTCCCCATCCTGTCTAAATTACTAGAAAAATAGTGTGGCCAGCTAGGGCTGTGGTTAGAATCCAGAAGCCTATTAAACCTGGTTCAGCCTGGATTCAGAGCAAAGCACAGCACCATAACAGCCCTAGCTAAGGTGACCAATGACTGGCTCCTAGACCTTGACAACAAGAAGCATGTCTGTGCCATTTTCTTGGGTCTTAGTAAGGCATTAGACACAGTCGATCACAGCCTGCTTCTTTCCTCCTCAGCACCTTAGGCCTGGACCATAAATCTCTTTGCTGGTTTGCAGACTACCTCAGAGAACGGAAACAGCAGGTTAAAGCTGAAGGTGATCTTTCTCCATTAAAACCTATGCTGAGGGGTGTGCCCCAGGGCTCTATCCTTGGTCCCCTCCTCTTTGCAGTCTACATTAACAACATCAATGACCCCATCAAAAAAGCCAACAGAAAAATATTATCATAAATAGGGTTACTACTGTTATTATTGTTACTGCAGTTATATTGTTATTTCTCTTTAGATGCAATCGACTATGTAGAAATGAAAGACAATGTGCAAGCTTATTTCAAAGTGTACCGACAAAATGGAAGTGTGCAGGGGAAGGCCGGGTGGAAACGGTTTGGAATGTGAAAAGATGCTTAGGGTGGGATGGGTGATGCAGTGAACCTCAATGTTATCTCTTGGAATGTAAAAGGCATAGCGAGCCCAGTAAAGAGGACAGCACTTTTGACTGCATTGAGAAGGAGGGGGGGGCGTAGGTGGCATTGTTGCAAGAGACCCACCTGACAGAATTGGAGCATGCTAAGTTGGCACGGAACTGGTGGGGAAGTGCTTGGCTGCTCTCTTACTTCCTTCCATAAAAGGGGGTAGCAATACTCCAGCATAAGAGCCTGCTTTTCGAGGTGAAAAGAGTTGTGAGAGATCCGAAAGAGGGCAGGTATATTTTTGTCACTGAAACGTGGCGGGGTGAGACACTTATGTTTGGCTGTGTATATGCACCAGTGGTGTATGAGCTGCAGTTCTATACCTCTTTGCTGGGCCTGCTGGTCAGGGAGCAATTCCCTGGGTTTATTATGGGAGGGTATTTCAACTGGACCATGGACGCATGCATGGATCATTCTGCAGGAAAGGGACGAGTGACAGAGGCTATGGAACCAGTGGCGTAATTGGAAGGCGAATCTGGATATGGTGGATGGCTGGAGAGTGGTTAACCCCAGTGTGAGGGAATATACCTTTATTCCAACCTCACAAGACCTGGTCCCGCCTGGATTATATCTATTCTACTCAGAGGCTGGGTGGTAGGATAAGGGACATAGTTCACAGCCCCATTTCTATCTCAGACCATGCTGTGGTTATGCTAAAGTTGTCGGGGGTCTGTGGGCAGACCTGCCACTTGAAATTCCCTACGTATCTAGCCAAAGACCGGGCATTCAGGGAGTATTTAGCAGAACAGTGGAAGCTATACAAGGAGACGTAACTCACGAGTGAGATCTCTAATGCCATTTTCTGGGAGGCAGAAAAGCCTTCATGAAGGGGGCTATAATAGTCTATGTAGCCAAAATTAAGAAACAGAGTAGGTGTAAGAGGGAGGAGCTAGACAGGCAAGTGAAGGAGCTGGAGAAGTGGGTAGGGGGAGGAGAAGGGGGGATGCTACCAGATTGTTAATAACGGTGAGGGAAGCTCTCAACACTTTACTAAGGGATGAGGCTGGGAAAGCGTGGTTCTATTGTCAAAGAAGGGTGTTCAAGTGGGGAAATAAGCTAGGGCCCATGCTGGTGAGGTTGATGAAAGGGGGTAGGTGCCCAACACGAATATTGAGGGTTAAGGGTGCGGAGGGGCAGGTCCTTACTAACTCAAAGGAAATAGCAGACTGTTTCAGGAGCTTTTATGAGAGGTTATATAGAGCAGAACATACTGGGAAGGAAGAGTGTATATGGGAGTTCTTGGATGGAGTGCCTCTGCAGAGGATTACAGACGAGCAGAGGGAGTTGCTGGGTCAACCCGTCTCTAGAGTGGAAATCCTAAGGGCTATACAGAAGTTGCAGCTGGGTAAGGCCAGTGGGCCAGATGGTTTTCCTGTTGAGTATGATAGAATCCTGGGGGCAGCTGGCCAATACACTGAGTAGGGTATTTGAGAAGGAGGGAGGAGAGGTCCCAGTGCTACCTGACTCATGTTATGAGGTGAATATCTGCTTAATGCACAAGGGGAGGCAGGATGAGCTAGATTGCACAGCTTACTGACCTATTTCTCAGCTCAATATAGATATAAAAATTTTGGACAAGGTCCTGACTACCAGATTGGAGAATGTACTACCGGAGGTGATTCACCCAGACCAGACCGGGTTCATTAAGGGACGTCAGTCCTATCATAATGTGCGAAGACTGCTAAACATCATATGGCAGGCAGGCCAGACCCGAGGGAAAATGGGGGTGATCTCCTTGGACGCTGAAAAAGCGTTTGATAGGGTGGAATGGGATTACCTTTTTGAAGTAATGACCTGGTTTGGTCTGGGGGATTCGTTCATAGGTTGGGTCAGGGCCATGTATCTTAGGCCGAGTGCGCGTGTCATGGTAAATGGTTGCCTCTCCGGAAAATTCAGGCTGGGAAGGGGTACGAGACAGGGGTGCCCGTTATCCCCCCTGTTGTTCGCCTTGGTGATCGAACCTTTGGCGTCGGCAATACGCCAGCATAAGGGTGTGGTGGGCGTAGAGGATGTGGAGGGGAGAGAGCATAAGGTGGCACTATATGCAGATGACATGCTGCTGTTCCTGGGAGACCTGCATAGTTCCATGGGGCATTTGATGAATATTATCGAGAAGTTTGCAGGTTTCTCCGGTTATAAGATTAATGTCAGGAAATCTGAAGTCATGGGATTCCCGGATGCTGGCCAAGAGGTGCAGCGAATGGGATTTAAGGTGGTCCAGACAGATTTTAAATATTTAGGGGTCCGGATAGGGCGGAGATGGGAAGAGTTGTATAAGTTAAATTATCAACCTCTGATTAAATCGGTCCTGGTAGATTTTAAGCGATGGATGCAGCTCCCTGTGTCTTGGATTGGGAGGATCAATCTAATAAAAATGAATATTATTCCCCGTATCCTATATCCCCTGCAAATGTCGCAGGTGAGGCTAACAATAGGGGATGTGGAAAGGTTAGAGAGGGGGTTTTCGATTTTATCTCGCAGGGCAAGAAGTCCAGAATTAGCCTGAAAAGGCTCAAGGCGGATAGGACTAAGGGAGGGCTTAATTTCCCAGATTTGGGCACTTACTACAGGGCAGTGCAGCTCAGGGGATAGCTGACTGGGTTCAGGCGGTGGTGGCCAGCTGGGTAGAGCTGGAACAAGGTGGGGACCCAGGAAGACTTACAGCCTACCTTCATAGTAAGGGACTTTGAGTATATAGAGATCTGGGGAGTGGTAACCCATTAGTTAGGGGAAACATTGGAGGCTTGGGACCACCTGTGGCGGCGGAAAGGCTTGGCTCAGGGGGAGACTGTGCTACTGCCAATAGTGAAGAATCCTTTCTTTGTGCCTGGGATGGAGGATAGGGGGTTCCTAGAATGGGAAAGGGGAGGAGTAGCCTATGTGGGAGTTTTGTTGGAGAGAGGGGAGCTAAGTGAGTTTGACAGGATTAGGCGAGACATGAGGCTGGGGACATCCCAATTATTCTGATACCTGCAAGCGAAAGCATTTGAGGGGAAGATGGGAATGGGAGATAGGGGAGGGCTGCACCCAAACAGGGTAGAGCAGATGGTATACCAGGCTAAGAAAGATCCGAAAGGATTTATAGGGAAAGTGGCTAAACAGGATAATCAAAATTTGCCGGATCTAATGGGTGCCACAAAGGCTCTCTGGGAGAGGGATTTAGGACAACAAATATAGGAAAAGAATTGGAAGTTAGTCCTGTGGATGCCAGAGGGGATCATGGTGTGTAATAAGTTTAAGGAGGCCTTCTATAAATTTCTGCATAGAATATACTGGCCCCCAGTGGCGGTTCATAGGGCACATCCTGCAGTATCCCCGCTGTGACGGGGATGTAACAGGGGGTTGGATACCTTCTTTCATTGTTTTTGGTCATGCCCGGTCTTGGTTAAGTTTTGGGGGGAGGTAGTACAAGAGGTGAATAAGGTGTTAGGAGGGCAGCTGTCTCGGGACCCCCTGGTTTGTTTATTCAGGGTGGAGGTAGTGGAAGGGGAGGAGGAGTGGCTGCCACTGTCTAGATGGACAAGAGTTTTGTTAATATTGGCCAGGCACTGTATTCAGAATACTTGGGTCACTGGGAATGGGCCTATGGTGACTGAGTGGCAGAGAATGGCCATCTGCTCTTTAGCATTGGAAAGACTTACATTGCTGGTAAGGGATAGTGAGGAGGTGTTCTTGAGGGATGGGCTCCCTTTCTGGCGTCCTTGAGCATATCTGAAAATCTGATGCTTCGCACAGGACTGAATATATAAACACCAGAATAAATGCCAGCCCAGGGGGAAGGGCTCCTCTCGTTAGCTGACTACTAACTGCTTATTAGGTGTTCATGATACTATTATCTTGCACAGAATGAAATGGATTCCTTGGGTATTATGTGTTTAATTGTGAATACTTGAATATGTCTAATGGTATGGATTAAAATGCACACTCGATTGCATCTATCTGTTGTTATGTGTTATGTATTATTAGTCTACTTGAGATGTTAGTCTGTTTGATTTTGTAGTTGCCTGTTGCTGTATGTCATACATGTACTGTTTGTAAAAGAAAATGCTTAATAAATAGAATATTAAAAAAAAAAAGCCAACAGCCACGTATTCGCAGATGACACTGTACTGTACTTGAGTTGTCCCACGCCGGAAGCAGCCTGTGAAGACCTCCAAGCTGAATTTAACCTTCTACAATACCAGCTCATAAACAAAAAGCTTTTGCTCAATGCGAAAAGGACAAAAGCCATGCTCTTCTCCCACTCCTTGCATGTGGCAACTCCTGCTGGAGTGGGGGGGCTATCCCAAAAATTACCACTGTTCTTGGAGAAACACTAGAGTATGTAACTAAATTCAAATATCTAGGAGTTTCGCTCGGTCATAAACTTTCCTTCACCGACCATCTCGAAGAACTACAGAAGAAACTAAGGCAAAGATTAGGACTATTCTACAGAATTAACCACATGCTCACAAAGGAGGCCAAGATTCAACTGGTTCAAGCTACCTTCCTACCTTTAATAGATTATGCAGACCTGCTCTACAGCCACTGCACTGCCTCTGCACTGGCTAATTTGGACACCCTCTACCACAGAGCTATCAGGTTCATTACTGGCCTTCCACTTTCCACACACCACTGCTCCCTGTACTCATCATTAGGCTGGACTTCCCTTCACTATAGAAGGAATAGAAAGCCACCTTATGGGCTTTCAGAGCGGTGACCAACAAGCTCCCCTCATATGTCTCAGATTGTATTCCCTGGAGTGTGTTAGGCACCTACGCTCTAAGGAGCTATTCCCTAATTGCCCTCCAAGTTCCAAGGGTATACACTCGTTTTGGCAAAGCTGTTCTAAGCTTCTCTTTACCCACATAGTGGAATGGTTTACAAAGGAACTTAAAGCTGAGCTGCCCTGTTGGCCTGAATATCTTCAAGGCGCTTTACAATCGCTACATGAAAGTACCTTGCAAATGTTTTCCTCACCGCTAGCCCACTAATTCTGCAAGTCCCCCTTGCCATCCTGTCGCTCGCCATGTTTCTACCCTTGGCTCTCACTCTTTCCCTATTACCTCTTCCTGCTGCACCCACCCTTCCCTGTCCACTCCAGCCTGGCTAAAGTCCCACCCAATCCATAGTAGTGTCCCAATTATCTACCCCTCCTCCGTCATTATCAAAATAAACAAGTACATGACAGCCATCGTCACTTTCTGTGGTTTTAGCTAAATTCTTCCCCCAGTCGTCAGTAATATATCCCTCCTCTTTTTTACCTCTCTAACCTGCCACCCCATACACGGCCTCTTTCCCCAATATGTGTAGTTGCTGGCTGCCTCACTCAAAAGATCCCTGCTTATAACCCCTGTATGCCTATGGTTGATTGTACATCTGCTGACTTCTTCAATTGTAAAATAATGCTGTTTTTTTTTTTTATTTCAACCTTGTACTGTACTGTATACACTGTATATACTTTTTCTTCCTTGTATATTATTGCTTTTTGTATACCTGCTTCTGTACTGTACTTTGATGTATTCATGACCAGGTCCACCTTGCAAATAAGCCTTGCTCAATGGTGCCCGCCTGGATAAATAAAGATTTTGATTGATTGGTTGATTGATTGATAATTCTGTCAGAAGTCAAAGGGTTAAAAAGAGAACCTAAGTGGTAAAATGTAAAACCGCTAAATAGAGGTTATTAAAAGAACAATTTTAGCAACATTTTTACAAGTTATGTTTTAAAATGCAGTTCCCTGAAGGCAGGCATTGTCAAGTGTTTTCCTTGGTTCCTGGAACTGAAGCAAGAACTGCTAAAATACCGCAAATAGTTAAAAAACAACCTAATGCAGGGGATATTGTAATTAAACTAAATTAACCTTAAACCAGAAAATGCCAGCCCACCGGCACAGCAGCAAGGCGTCTGCTTGTAGCAGCGACATCCTGGGTTCAGTGATGGACTCAAGAGTCAAAGAACCGGCCAGGGAAAGAAGGATTGAGCATCCTAGAGACTGCTCTCCTTCTCCGGGGGAAGGGAGAAGAGTGTCTGGTGCAGTGCAGACCTCTGCTGGAGGCTGGGGGTATCATTGTGGCTGGCACCACACCTCTGGAGGGTGGGGCAGACACTGGCATCACTGCATGTCCCCACCCCCGGGGGGGAACTCCACAAAAAATGCCGGCCCACTAGTGGCTCATCCCATCTCCACCGCCGCTCCCGCTGTAAACCAAGGTCTGCTGGGGGAGTCCTGCTCCCGTGGTCCCACCCTGGGGGGGCAAGCAAGGGCTAGTGACCAAGTTCCTTGGGGAGTGGTCGCCCATCCAATGGCCCTGCCCAGGTGGGTAAGCCTGGGGTTAGAGGGGATGGTGAGCGGGGAGTCCAGATCCTCCGGTCCTTGGAGGGAAGGTGCCGGGGGAAAAAAAAACCTTAAACCAGAAAACTTATACTATTAAAACAATAAAACTGCCAGCCTGGTGATGTAATGGGCTGAGGTGCTGGCCACCTTACCTCTTACCACGTCGGTGACCTGTGTTCAGGAATGAGCATGGTCTGTCGGGGATCGGCTGGAGGGGGAAGATGGATGAGGGTTGAACAGCTGCTAGGCAGCTCTCCTCACCCGGATAGGGGAGGTTGTCTTTTCCGGCCCTTGATGGCCACCACATGGAGGTGTGATGGTAGTGCAGGCAGGGGCAGAGATGGGCACAAGGCCAGGGTGGGTGGAGTGGAGTCTGCCTCGGCCATGCACGCGGCGTGCCTCCACGCACATGCAACATCCTTGTTTGACAACTCCAGGTAATAAGGGGAGAAAATGGAAAAACAGGGGGCTGCGGCTAGATGAAGCCCCATGTACCGACTCTGGTGGTTCTGCTGGGTAAGTGGGAGGTACCTGAACAACCGTGGATACTCAGTGTCGGACGGCCTACACAAGCAGCCACCCACCCGGAAGGATAAATAATGGATGGAAAAAAAAAAGCTTGTTCTGGAAGACCAGAAGAGTGGAGCTGTCTTCGGGGCAACTACTTTTTTCAAGTGGAGTAGCAAATCTGATGTTGGTTGCTAGGGGGAGCTGTGACTACACAGCAGAGTTTGAATTGTATTCCAGTTCTATGTAAACATTCCATCATTTATATACAATTCTAAATCTTCATGGCACTCAGATCAGTGGACCTGATGTGAGAGATCCCTGAGGGTAGAAATAATGCTCAAAAAATAAATGTAACACCCCTGTGGGTTTAGAGGCAGCCATTTCAATGCACTAGACGTGCACATGTGCATTAATTGTCTGGAACCTTTCACCCCTGTCGCTCAAATGACTGCCAGTCACTGGTCCCTGGGAGGAGTGACTGAAAGAAATTTAAGGAGCTGGCAGGAATGGGGGAAGGGGGCCAGGATTCCAGGGTCTGAGGTCTGAGTTCGAAGGGGCCAAAACAGTGTGACAGGTTTTCAAGTGGGGCCGGATTGCCGCCCGAGCACTGGTATAGTTTCCCCTCGGGTAGTGGTGTTCATAGAGGCTGGGATTAATGTGGCAGTGGCTGTTCTATAAGCAGCCCCTTTTAGGAGATTCAGAAATGGAACCTCGATCCTGCTCTTGTGGGCAGAGGCGGCCAGCCATGCTGCTCCAGAGAGAGATTGAGGGTCAGTGGGGAAGAAGATGTGTCCTGCTGTGTGTGTTGTGAGCTGGCCTCCAGGAAGATGTGCAAGTCAGTGGATGAGGGGAGCAGTGGCTGCCTGTCTGATGTCTAGTCAGCACCGTAGAGGAAAAAGGGACAGTCATGCAGCAGAGCTGGGGCCTGTGGGGGATGCAGCCTTGGAGAGGCTGAGAGTGTACCAGTTGGAGAGAGCAGCAGTCAGCCCCAAAGTGTGAGGCAAACTGAACCATCCCTTAGTGCAAAGAGATCCCCATTTGGTCATGGAACCAAAGGCCCTGAAGTTGAGTTGTAGCTGTAAGAGACATTAAGGGGCAGAACTGTTTTGGGGACTGAAAAGAATGTGGTGATATTTCTTTCTTTCAGGATTTAACTAAGCTGCCTGTAATGTGTTGGGGTTGTCTGTTTAATGGTTTCATATCGGACTTCTTGTTATTGGATATGTGACCTCCATGGTCCAGAGACCATGGAGGTCACATTAAGTCCAATAGCAGAAAGTCCATTATGGCCTTTGGTTCCATGACCAAATGGGGATCTCTTTGCACTAAGGGGTGGTTCTGCTCCCGTGGTTCCACCCTGGGGGGGGGGGCAAGTCAGGGCTAGTGACCAAGTTCCCGCGATCGGGCTGTGAGCGGTCCACTGGACCACCAAGGATACTGGATGTTTAATTTCTACTACATATGCCCGTGATCAGGCTGCAAGTGGTCCACTTGACCACCAGGGATATTTGACATTTATTTTTTTCTACATATGCCCGCGATCGGACAGTGGGGCACTTTTCTGCGATGTGCAGGGGGCGTCAGTCCCCGACGATTGCAGCCTGGCAGGGAATCAGCACACCTGCATGCAAATGGGGCCATAATGACATGCAAACAGCCCTATGTATGCCTTGCATACATTATGGCCCCATTTGCATGTGCACTTTTGAATATCGCGATTGTTGCGCCTTGCGCAACAGAACTTGTGCTAGCGCATCCCCCTGCTTCACTTTGGCCACTTGCACTGGCACAGTGCCACTGCGCCATGCGCCCTGCGGGTGGCCAGGGTGCAATATTCAGCGATGCTGTGCCATGGCGCAGCTCTGTTGAATATCACCCTGTCAACGCCCCTGCACAGCCAAGTTGCGCCACACCCAGGCTTGCACCACAGTCTGGCGCAGTCTGAATATCTGGGCCAGTATCTCTAAGTGAAGCAGAATGCATAAATTAAATCAGCCAATCACTTTTCTTTTCTTCCCTGCATTAGCGTTGTCTACAACCCTGTTATTATATTTTTTTGATGAAATAAAGTTTTTAATGGGGAAAAAAATAGAATGGCTGATGCCAATTCACACTGGACTGGTGCTTTATCGAGGACAAAAATACAAGAATAGGGTTTGCCCCACCATGGGGTGCATGAAGTAATACTGGTAAAGGCAATTCAACAAGAAAACTTTGCATTCACACTACCAAATTAGATAAGCTTACTACCAAAAGATCAAGAGTAAATAAAGTTTTTTTACTCACATACGCACAAAATTGTATCCCAAGAGACAGTCAAGTGCATCAGTCCACAAATAACAGACTGGGACACACTGAACTGTGTTGCTTTATACAATTTAAATGTTATTGGCACTTGGGCTTTTGGTAGTAGGCTTATCTATTTTGGTAGTGAGTACCAGACGTTCGTGCTGAGTTGTTTTATCAAGGGTAGGTTTTACAATGAACAATGGCTTTTATATACCCCACAGTGAATTAAAGCGACAGTACAACCCAAACAAAAATTTTACAATAAAGACATAAATATTACAAACAGTAAATGTATTGTTCATGAGTTGAATGGAAATATTGTGCTAATTTATAGATAATATCATCAATACATTCTAAATCAATTATTTGAAATAGCTGTGATGCAGTTTCGATGGACTATGTGAAAGGATGCCCCCCCCCCCATTTTTTTGAATGCAGTCTGCTAAAGAAGGTAATGCTAGCATACCTGGGTTGTGACTGAGCATCCTGTGTTATATGTTGTACTGCGTTATATGTTTTGTTTGTTGGGCTGGCCTCTCACTTTGTTGTTTGTCCATTTGTCCCTATATGTTTTATGTTTACAGCCCTGGGTTTTGCCACTGTTAGTTAGCCAGCTTTTAAGTGCATGCCAAGGAATAGCGTGGAGTTACTGTCCCAACTCCCATTTTAAAATGCCCTTGAAAGGTTTGCCCCATTGTTATAAGCTGTAGCTTTAAACTTGTAAATACAAGAAATACTGGTATCCATATTATCCATATTGTTAATGTAGTTGCTGTTTAAAAAGAAGTCTGGTCCAGGAAAAGCAAGGTACTGCCACCTAGAGAAAGCTACAAGCTGTTTTCTAACTTTTCTCCTCAGCTGTACTGCTGTTTGCAGACTGTAAAATTCCCCAGTCTGTGCCCTGCAGAACAACGACTATGCGCATGTTGGCAGAGCTCCTTTCGCTGTTTGTTTCGCTGTTATGCCGAAATGCTGCTTTTGTTCCTCAGGTACCCTAAAGCCTGTAAGTAGAAAACAATGGCTTTAGGTACCTCTGAAATGTAAAGCAACATCCAAACAAAGCCCTTTTTTTCTGCACAAACAAGCAGTCTGGGCTCTAAACTAAAGAGCAGCAACTGCCTGGAGCTTGAGGTTTGTTTCTAACCTTTCCTTAGTGGTCTGACTTCTCAAGCTCTTTCCCTTTTGCGTAAAAGTGGCAGTTTGAAGCACCACTCTTTTAAACAGTGTTTGGAGCACATCTCCTCTAAAGTAACAAAATAGGCAGGAAACAGCCTACCAAAGCATTTGGGCACATGTTCTGAGCTATTATGTTAAAACAGAATTAAAAGCAAAGGTTTACCTGTAAAATGCTGTTTCTCAGAGTGTAGCCCGGCCTGTAGATGCAGCCCCTCCTCAGCTCTATGTCTCTATAGAGCAGGCCAGCCCCCATAGAGCAGGCCAGCCTCCCCCTTGCTAGATTTATGCAGGGAATGGCTTGAAGAGGTGCTTAGGGTCACAGAACATAGAGACTACTGGATGGGTAACCATGCAGAACCAGTGTGTTGCCACAGAGGGTCTGATTCCCTGTGACCTCGAGATTGAAGCTCAAGAGGTCCTTGGGAATCAGACTCTCAGGAGGCAGAACACATTGGTTCTGCATAGGATTACCTATCCTGTATTTTTTATAGTGTATGGTTCCTACAAATTATTTTTAAAACATTTTAGGCTTCCAAAGTTAATGTAAATTATGGTTAAAGAAATTGTCTCCTCGCTAGGAGACAGAGTTGGGTGGTTGTTAGGACTGGGCTTCCCTAACGTTGCAGCGGATATGGCCATTGGTTGGCGCCTGCTGTAGGCAGGATTTACAGACAAAAAAACATGGCGGCAGAACCTCTCGCTAAGCGAGAGCAAAAACAGACATGATGGCGAAAACTAAGTTAACGTTTCATATCTGGTTGATCCTCCAGTCTGCATAATGGCAAATGATCTGTTCCCCTTTCAGAAAACCACTGCTGCAATGAACATGTAACCATAAGTGATGTTGACGCACTTGCGGTTTTCTGTGTATGCTTTTAAACCTTGGCTCGAGCTATCAATTCTAAATGAATGGAATGCTGTTCTGCACGTACTGTCAGAACAGCATTCCATTCATTCTTGTATGTGTGTGGATGAACAGCATTTTGGTATGGTAGAATTTCGAGTGAGAACAGCATTCCACCATACACTATAAAGGTATTGGTTGGTGCTGAAAATTGTTATTATGGTTTGAATGCCCTAGAACCCTTATTATGATGAAAGAATGTATATATTGTGTTATGTGATAGAAAATACGTTGTAAATAAAGAATTTAAAGAAAAAGATGTACTGATGGGTGGAGCTAGCCCATCACATGGGTGCAAAGCCCTATATATTTAGAGCTCAGCTAAAGATGTAGATAGCAGCAGGGTGTTGAAGGGTAAACACTTAGTACAACAAGCCTAATCTAGTTGATGTATGTGTATAGTCTGGATTTTTGATTTGTCTCTTTTTATTTTGTCGCCTAAGTTCTCTTCTTTTACCTATTATTGATCTGCTGTGAAGAATAGGCATTGATTTTGTTTTGAACTACTATCACCTCACTGCCTTATCAGTCCATCTCTACTCACAGCCTGTGACAGACCGCATGATGGAACTCCACGGGACAGATGAAGTGAGTTCTTCAGATAAAAATTCAAAACAGGTGGCCGGCCACTCGTTGCAACGTGGGTGCCACAACAAAATACACCAAGTACAAACTGTTAAGTCAGGCCACCCCACCAAGCGGAACAAAAAAACTCTAAGTTAGGTTATGATAAAAAAGCTTTTATTAAACATAAAACAGCTCCATGCAGGTCAGCAAGCCAAATAGCAGCACCCCCTCTCACATTTGCAAACGTACATTTCATGTCAGCAGACGCTTTATCAATGCACAAGTGCCGAATGCAGGTAACCTCCTTTTATAGGGTATCAATTATAAAGACCAGCCCTCAATAAAAAATATCAATAAATAGACGTAACAATTAATCTACAACCAACTCTTATCACAATATAACAAGGAAGACAAGGATACAGTGGCTGCTTGTCTGTGTTTGTAGCTTAGTTTTTGTGGATTTACATGGTTTTCTGCTTGGAGTAACTACACCATTCTTGCTCACTACATCCGTGAAAGTCTCCTGAACTGAATTTCTGCAAAACATCACAACCAGGTATCTGCATTTTTCATTTAAAAATCAACTTTTTGGAAGCTATCCCAAGCAAAACATAGAAACATAGAAGTTGACGGCAGATAAGGACCGCAAGGCCCATCCAGTCTGCCCATTTCTTTTCTACCTTATAAATGTGCCATCTGCCTTGCTCTGTCAGTGGCCTATCTATTCATAGTCATTTGTATTGCTCCTTCTGCCTATCCCATGCCTGTTTGAAGCCCTGCACTGTATTCATAGCCACCACTTCTTGTGGTAAGCCATTCCATGCATCCACCACCCTTTCTGTGAAAAGAATTTCACATTCCCCTTAATCGGCCCCCCTAATCTCATGCTGTGTCCTCTCGTCCTGCTATTTTTCTTATATTTAAACATGTTAGACTTTTCACCTTGTTAATGCCCTTGAGGTGTTTGAATGCCTCGATCATATCACCTCTCTCTCCTTGCTCAAGGGTATACATATTGAGCTCAGTTAATCTGTCCTCATATGTCTTCTGATGCAGTCCCTGCACCATTTTGGTTGCCCTTCTCTGGACTGCCTCAATTTGGTTAATGTCCTTGTGAAGGTGTGGCCTCCAATACTGCACGTAGTACCAGATGGGGCCTAACTAGTGTCTTGTAAAGAGGATTATTACCTCCTCTACGACTTGTGATACCCCTACTAATACACCTTAACACCCCCCTAGCCTTACCTACTGCTTTAGAGGTCTGCTTGGATGATTTCAGGTCATCAGTGATGATGATGCCCAAGTCTCTTTCTTCCTTTGTGACTTCTAGCAACTCCCTTCCCAGCCTATAGGTGGCTTCAGGGTTTCCTTCCCTATGTGCATGATTTTGCACTTCTTTGCATTAAATCCCAGTTGCCACTCTTCTGATCATTTTGCTAGTTTATCCAAATCTCTTCTCATTCTGCCCACCCCATCTTGATCGTCTACTCTGTTGCAGATCTTGGTGTCATCTGAAAACAGACAAGCCTTACCCTCTAGTCCATCTGCAAGGTCACTAACGAAGATGTTGAAGAGGACTGGCCCCAGGACTGATCCCTGAGGTACCCCACTTGTGACTTGCATCTCTTCTGACTGTATACCATTTTGCCACCACTCTCTGTTTTCTACCCGTCAACCAGTTTGCCACCCAGTTGACCAACTTCTGACCCACCCTGAGCCTACCCAGCTTATTTATCAATCTTCTATGTGGAACAGTGTCAAAAGCTTTGCTGAAGTCAAGGTAGGCGACATCAACTGCTCCTCCTTGGTCCACCACTCTGGTTACCCAGTCAAAGAAATCTATGAGATTAGTTTGACAGACCTTCCTTTGTAAACCCATGCTGTCTTGGATCCCAGCCCCTATGGATTCCAGGTGTTGCAGTCCTTTCCTTAAGGAGTGCTCCATAATCTTGCCCACTACTGAGGTAAGACTGACTGGTCTGTAGTTCCTCCCTCCTCCCTGCTACCACTCTTGTGGAGCAGGATCACATGAGCCCTTCTCCAGTCTTCTGGGGCCTCTCCTGTGCTCAGAGACTCACTAAACAGTTCTGCTAATGGCTCTGCTAGTTCCACCTTTAGCTCCTTAAGTACTCTGGGATGTATGCCATCAGGTCCCATTGCCTTATCCACCCTGAGCTTAGTAAGCTCTTGTAGGACCCTTTCTTTTGTGAAGGAGTAGTGCTCACCTCCCTCCCCTGTGTCCATGATGTTGAGCAGTGGGCCCTGCCCTACCTTCTTCGTAAATACTGAGCAAAGTATCTATTTAGGATAGATGCCTTTACAGGGTCCTCCTCCTCACATGCTCCTTTTCTCCATTAAGCTTAGCAATACCCCTCTGGACTTTCTCCTTTCACTAATGTATCTATAGAAAGTCTGGTCACCTTCTTTACTGTTCGTGCTAGTTTTTCCTCAGTTTGGGATTTTGCCTGCCTACTGCCTTCCCTGCTTCCCTTACGGCAGTTTGGTATGCCTCCTATCTTCATCCCGCAGTGTTCCTTATATTTCCTGAAGGCCAGCCTTTGGCTCTGACCTTTCTGCTACTGTATTTGAGAACCAAAGTGGTTTCTTTCTTCTTTGCACTTCCTTTTCTGTCTAACACAATGGGATGTTGCTTCAAGTATTGCATCCTAATGCTTGCCCACTTTGCCTGTACCCTTACCTGTATTTCTTTTGCCAAGGCTAGCTTAACTCTGTTGTCCATCTTATCAAAGTCAGCTCCTCTGAAGTCCCATATTTTGCCTTGGAATGGGATGATTTAGATGTAGTAGCCAAATTGAACCATACCATGTGATGGTCACTGGCCCCAGGTGACCTTCTACCTGGAGATCTGTGATCCCTTCCTTGTTAGTCAGTACTAGATCTAGGATAGCCCTGTCTCTCATGGGTTGCTGTACCAGTTGTTTGATCCCTCCTTGCAGGGAATCCATTATGTGTCTAGTTCTGGCAGATGTTCCTGCTGGTATTGACCAATCTGTATCCGGCATGTTGAAGTCTCCCATTATCAGAACCTCCCTTTAGCTGTCATGTTTTGTATATCTTCTAACAGTAATGTGTCTATGTCCTCCCCTGGTCTGGGAGCCTGTAGACAACCCCAGTTCTTATGGATGTCCCATTTCCTGTTTCCAGGGTGACCCACAGTTCTTCTGGCCCTTATGTGTATTCTGAATTTCTGTAGCTTTGCTATTTTCATTGACATACAGGCCACTCCTCCCCTCTTTTGCACCTCAGTCTCTTCTGAACAATACATAGCCAGATACTGAAGTCTCCAAGTGTGGTTACTGGTAAACCACATCTCACTAATTGCTACTATGTCCAGTTTAGCCTCTGACATTATTGCCTGCAGGTCTGGGATCTTATTTCCCAGGCTGTGAGCATTGTGTACATGATTTTCCATTGGGCCAGATTTCGTGTGTTAGTTGTTGGGTGAGGTTTGGCATTACCCTGTGCCGTATGGGGAGACAAACCTTTTTCTTACCTGGTGATGCAAATGAACTGCAAACATGCTGAATCCCTGTTTGACCACTAGCTGAGGGGAGGGGTGTTCTTCCCATTCGACGTGGGTGCTGCACCCTCTCCCATTTGCTAGTTTAAATATTCTGCAAAGATGTCAAACTTCTGCCCCAATGCACTGACTCCTCCTTAGTCAGATGCAGTCCATCAAATTTAAAGAACTCGCCTCCCAGAAGTGTTGCCAGTTCCTACAAATCTGTGTCCTTTTTCCTGGCACCAGCCCTTGAGCCACGTGTTTAGCTTCCCTATCTCCTTCTTCTGACCTTCCGTCCATCTGCTCCCTCTCCCAGACTGGCAGGATCTCAGAGAAGGAGATGCCGGACGAAATAGATGATAGTTTGTCCTCAGCCTGGTCAGGTGTTCCTTGGTCTCCACAACTGACCGGCTGGTGAGATCATTAGTCCCTATGTGTACTAGGACATCAATGTTTTCTCCTGCTTTGTGAACAATTTATAATGCGGTCAGTGTCTCTCCAGCTGATGTACCTGGAGACATCTGACCATTACCCTGGCTGGAGATGGGTATCAACTCCCAATCATGGAGTGTCCTATGATCAAAAGTTTTTGGATTTCCTTTTCTTTTTTTTGTTTTGGTTCCTGATTTGGGTGAGTTTTGTTGTGCTAGCTCCTGTGCTGCAGTGTCCTGCTCTGCAGTGTCTTCTGCCTCTTTGTTTGATTTCAGAGATAGAGGCAGATACCTGTTTGTAGTGTTTATATGGTTTTTGGAGGTAATATGTTGGAGAGCAGAGAGTGATGGGGCACCCGATTTGCCCCTCCTAACCACCTGCCAACCTCCTGGACCAACTACCCTCTGTGGTCGAGGTTTTTCTGTTGGATGCTGGGGAAATGGCGGGTGGTTCTTATAATGTATTTCCTCTTGAATATGAAATTTGAGGTGTGCAATCTCTGCCCATGCTGCCCGGAGCTGAGCCCTAAGATCTCCGAAGGCCCAGCATGTAGGACAGTGTCCTAAATCCTGTAAGACTGTCCTTCTGAAAATTGTTCCACAGTACCTGCAGTTAATGATATCCATTCCAGATAAGTTGCTGGGTTTATAACCTAGTCAGAGTAATCAGAAGGAAAAAAAAAAGGAGAAAAAAAAATGCAAGTAATGGTTTGATTGCATGGAATAGACATAAAGGAATTCTGGCGGTCAGGGGTAAGGGGCAACAGACTTCTAGGAAAACATAAACTGAATTTACAAGCTCAAATGGGCAGACTGGGTGGGCCATAGGCCCTTATCTGCCGACACTGTCTATGTATCTATCAATCAAAATCAAAATCTTTATTTAGTCAGGCGAACATCATTGAGCGTAGCTCATTTACAAGATGGACCTGAGTGGTCATACAAATAAGAGTACAAGTATTTTTACATAGATAAGAATAACATAAACAGTAGTACAATGACATAAAGTGATAATATACAACAATTTACATATATACAAGGCACAGTAAAACCATTTAACCTGTAAGAAAAAGGAGACAATGGGTATAGCAGGCATAATATATAAATTATAGGGCCTAATTGGCTTTTATGAGAGTATATCAGGTGACTGGAAAATAGAAGTAGAACTAACATAATGGAACACGGAAAAGGGGTGGAGGGTAGGTAGGGTAGGGATTAGGCCTTATAAAAGCAATTGCAGAGCTCTGGAAATAGGGTGGAGAATAATCTTTGAAGGATGTTAAAGGTAAGAGGCTATTTAGTTTCATGGATTTTTGGAGTGAGTTCCATGCAACTGCTAGTGAGTGGCTGATAGCGCCCTCCCAAACCGGGTGCAGGCATTGGGACCTTTAGTATGATGAGTTTACTGATCCTTAAGTGTATGGCCTAGAAGTAATTGGTAAAACAGTCTGCGATATAGGTGGGTAGTTTGCCTGATAAAGCTTTGAATATCCAGATTGCAGCATTCCTATTTCTTCTGTGTTGTAGTGATGTCCAGTTGACTGCCATATAAAGAGAGCAATGATGGGTGCTGGAGGAAGGTCAGTAATAAATCTGATGGATCTATGATACAGGTGTCCAGCTTATTTAAGAGGGAGAGTGAACAATGGCCATAGAGAAAGTCAGCATAATCAATGAGGATAGGAATGATGCCTGGATTAATCTTTTTGGAGTCTCTGTTAAGGTAGTGTTTTATTCTAAAAATAGACCAAGCCTTTGTCTCAGTTTTATTAGTAGCTCTTCAATATGGACAGAATAGTCAAGCCTATTATCAATCCAGACTCAAGGTATTTGAAGTTATCAACAAATTCCAGCTTCTCTCCAAGTAGGGTGGATAATTGTAGGGTGGTGGGTGATGGGGTAGTGGCAGAGCAACTCTTGTGGCAAAGAACATAGCTTTGTTTTTGGCATTTAGAAGTAGTTTTTTCCAGTAGATTGTGTTGCAGGATGGAGAATTCAGATTGTAAAACTCACAGGCTTTAGGTAATGAGGGATTGCTGACATATAATACAGTATCATCAGCAAACAGATGAATGTTAGATTGAGTGAGGTTGGCATCGATATTATTAATATAAATGGCAAAGAGGATGGGGCCAAGAATAGAGCCTTAGGTACACCTCTTAGCAGTGGTTTTAAGGTGGATAGGTAATTTCCATTTTTACCAGTTGTGACCTATCTGATAGGTAGCACTTAAACCAGTTGAGTGAGAGAGAATCCAGTCCTAGTGAGCTAAGGAGGTGATTAATGATTCATGATCCACTGTGTCAAATGCTTTACTCAAATCCAGGAACACAGCACAGGTACTGTTCTTCTTATCCAAGGCAATCTGCCAATCGTTAGTTACTTTGGCTAGGCAGAAATGGTGCTATGCCTTGATCTAAATCGATTGTGCTGAATTTAGAGGTTATTGTTATCCAGATAGTCCCTTAATTGTGAGTTTACTAATTTTTCGAGCATCTTGGATAGTACTGATAGGATGGAAATGGGCCTGTAATTGTTGAGGTCCATGGGATCACCAGATTTAAGTAGTGGAACTACTTGAGCTGTTTTCAAGTGGAGGGAATGGATCCAGTAGTTAGGAAAGATTGAAGAGATGAGTGAGGGGGCAGATAAGACGTGTGATGCAATTTTAGGAAGTAGGGATCCAGTGAGTATGTACCTGCACTCTTAGAAGTATCTAAATTAGAGAGGAGGTCTTCTACTCTTTCAAGGATATTGGGTTGAAGGAAAAGTTGAAGTAGCCTTTCGTCCCACAGTGGATTGAAGGTTCAAGGAAGATCTCAGGAGATTTGCAGGTGATGAGTCAAATGCTAGGCCAGCTGTGGTGAAGTGGTCATTGAAGGTATTTAGGATTTCTTGTTTGCTCGTAATTTCTGTATCATTTAGTAGCAGTTTGGAGGTTAAGGCAGGAGTAGAGTTTTGGCCCAGAATTCCTTTATAGTACCCCAGAGTCTGGTTGGTTATTGTAGGAGGCATCCAATTCAGCTCTATAGTAGGCAGCTTTGGCAGTTCTTATTTGTTTTGTACATGAATTCCTTGCTTTTCTGAAATTTAGCCAGTCTCTGGTATCCTTTGTTTTTCTTGCCTTTTTCACAGTTTGTCTCTGGTTAACAAGGCTGCTTTAAGATCAGTAGTGAACCAAGGGCAGGATCTTGCTTTAGTTCTGATACTGGTGATTGGTGCATGAATATTGAGAGCATTAGTGATAATGTCCTTTAAGGTCTGGAGAGCTGTTTCAACTGAGGTTGTAAGGTAGAAATCTTGCCAATATATTGTATTACTCAAGTCATGGAGGTATCCTGAGATGTTGAATTTCTTTTGACCTTTGAGGACAAATTCTGCAGGACTGGGTGGTTTGAGTGTAGATCTTATGCCAGCTATAGGACAATGATCACTTACATCACTCGGTAGTACTCCTGCATGTGAATATAAGTGAGGCTTGTTTACCAACATAATATTCAGGAGTGAGCTGTTGCTAGAGTTTTTTAGGTTAACCCTGGTTGGGTCTTTAATTAGTTGTGTAAATCCATAGGTGTCACAAAAGGTTACCAATGGTGCAGATACATTAGATAGCCAGTTTAGATTCAAATCACCAAGGATGATGGTATCTTCAGGGCCTAGACTGAGTATTGACCCTAGGTGAGATAGTAGTTTGAGGCCTGCAGAGGGGGCCTATAGCAGCCAATCAATTTAAATGAAGACAAGTTAGAAGGGATATTTTGATTGACAAACATTCAAATTCCTTTGGTTCGATGTATTGATGAGGCAGGTTGCAGAGATGGTGTCCTTAATGTATATGGCCACCCTGGAAGGGTGATCTGCTCTGAAGAGCTGATAGTTGGGAAGGTTTACAACACTGTCTTTTGTTGTAGGTCTGAGCCAAGATTCAGAGATGACCAGGAAGTCAGGTAGAGTATGTGCCACCCAAGCCTGTATTAAGGATAACTTTTTTAAGAGGCTGCAAGCATTGAAATGTAGGAAGCTTAGGCCATTTATGGAGGATAGATCAGCAGGGGAAAAGAAACTTTCAATGGGGCCAGGATTTATTTCAATAGTACTAATGCAGATCAGAAGAAAGAAGATTAATTTGAGGAGGGCACCAAGGGACAGGGATAGTGAGTGGTCAGAGCGTTTTCTCTTCTTCCTGGGTGCCCGCTGTGTGATGGGAGAAGGTCCTGTTATATAGGTGTGAATTTTATCATAACATAATAATCTGATGGACAGGCATAGTGGGTTAATATAAAGCCAGGATACATGTAAGGTGCTAGGGAGTGTTGAATTGTTAGAGAGGCTTTATGTGGGATACCCAGGGGTTGCAGTGTAAAAGTGGTTCTAAATGAATAAGGAATAGGTGGCTGTCCATTGTGGATGGCGGGGTGGGCAGATCGTATTCACTAACTTATTCATCATGACAGGGGTATATCATAATTATCATAAGGGATTGGGGAGAAGAGAGGCTCAGGAGCAAAAGGAAGCAAAGTAGCATTGTGGAGGTTAGGTATGGGTTAAGAGAGGAAGGGAAACAGATGTGGGCGTGGATTAGAGAAATGGCGGGGGAAAGTGTATAAAAGAATCAACCGAGAGGGGAGGGGGGCGGCAAAATTTGCGGCTTTGCCTGCACTTTCTGCCTGCTTCTCCCAGCCTCCTGGATCCCTCGGTTGGTTAGACGGATGCCGCCAGCCCGCTGGCGTCCTGAGCCCTCCGGTCTCTGGATCTCGAGGGCTGTGCCGGCTGCAAGGTAGGGGACAGAGGAGAAGGCAGTGAGCAAGGTACTTTATTGCAGGCAATCTGCAAAAGGTGCCAAAGATCTGAATCTGCACACAAAAGACTGGGAGGGTATGGGGGTTAGCGGCCCAAGCTCTAGCCCACACAGAACACAAAAAGGCTGTAATCACAAGCTAACAAGATATCAATACAACCTCAAATCGGCACAATTAAAGAGTAAAACAGCTCTTTTTGGGTGAATTTAAGACTAAAATAAAAATAACAGAAATCCCGGCCAGAATAGTGTTGCAAAAGTCCAGCTAAAGTCTATGGGAAAGGCGCACCAATCGGAAGCAAGGCAGAGTCAGCGGTCGCTTTCTGATTGGTTTGCGGCTTTGCCCGTTCCTTCTGCCTGCTTCTCCTGACCTCCTGGATCCCTCGGTCGGCTAGACGGACGCCGCGCCCGCTGGCGGCTCGGAGCCCCTCCGGCCCTGGACCCGAGGGCCAGCCGGGCTGCAAGGTAGGGGACAGAAGAGAAGGCAGTGAGCAAGGTACTTATTGCAGGCAATCTGCAAAAAGGTGCTAAAGATCTGAATCTGCACAACAAAAGACTGGGAGGGTATGGGGGTTAGGTGCCTAGCTGCCTAGCCCACACAGAACACAAAAAGGCTGTAATCACAAGCTAACAAGATATCAATACAACCTCAAATCGGGCACAATTAAAGAGTAAAACAGCTCTTTTGGGTGAATTTAAGACTAAAATAAAAATAACAGAAATCCCGGCCAGAATAGTGTTGCAAAAGTCCAGCTAAAATCTATGGAAAGGCGCATCAATCGGAAGAAGGCAGAGTCAGCGTCGCTTGATTGGTTTCGGCTTTGCCTGTACTTCTGCCTGCTTCTCCGGGCCTCCTGATCCTCGGTCGGTAGGACGGACGCCGCCGGCCCGCTGGCGGCTCGGAGCCCCTCCGGTCTCTGGATCTATGTATCTATGTTTGTGTTTTGTTTAGCTTGTTATAACAACAAGTTAAATTACTAGTGCCCCTGTAAATGAGCTCACCTTGTGGAGGCCCCACTGATCCACCCTTCCTGCTCTGCCACAGGAAATGTCACAACTGTGGTAACCTATAAAAGGAGTGTAATGTGGGGTGGTTGAGGATGGGGGTGGGTGGCTGGGCCCTTCCCCTGCCGAAAAAGGAAAACCACGGACGAAAGAACAAGGAGGTAAGAGCAGAAACAATCAGTCAACAACAAATGCAGTAACCCTGAAAGCTTATCCTAATGTTAGACAAAACTGTAAAACCTGTAAAGCACCACCTGTAATAATTTCAGAGAAGATATACGCTGTAAGAAACACTTTGCTACAGAGAAAATAAAACAATGAAATGTTAGCAACAAACAGTAACAATCCTCTGAGTAAAAAATAAAAACAACACCACACAGTAAATCTGCTTAGCCAAAATAAGTCTTAATCATTTTCCCTTGCTCTGGTAAGTTTTTCTACTCTGCCTTTCAAGCAGTCTTAGAAGGAAAGAGCTCAGGTGAAGCTAGGTGCCTTGGCCAGCACACCAAGTCTTCTCATAAATCAAGCAATTAAGTTGACAAACTCAGTGACTCTAGGTCTGCTTGAATCCACATTTTCGTCTGACCTGCTCCATGATCTGTATGTGGGCTTTTCAACAACCTCTTTGAATGACAAAGAAGCATGCAGACAAAAGGATTTCACATCCTGCATATGCGCAGGCACAGTTCATCACCTTCAAGAATTCTAACACATTCTGTGACTCTGGACCTCAGCTGTTGATAATTTCTTTTGGCTTATGACTTAACCACCAGGTAACTACAAGATGCTGAAATCCTTTCTCCTACAAATTCTCCTTATGCTGCTCCTGCTCTCAGGAAATGTTCACCCCAACCCGGGACCACCTGGGCAGCCAGCAGTGGCACCAAGCAGAAGGACAGGGACACTCACCATGGCATCAATCAATGCCTGCAGCATCCTCAACAAACTTGACTCCCTCCAAACATGGATCCTACAGCACAACCCTGATGTCCTCTCAGTTGTGGAAACATGGCTAAACCCTAAAATGCCTGATACCTCAGTCTCTATCCTTGGCTACTGCATTTTCAGGCAAGACAGGATTGCTAAACGGGGTGGGGACTGCGCCATCTATATTTAGGATACCCTTATGGGTCACATCATCCCATCCCCTAGCCTGAGCAACTCCTCTCAGGTCCTCACAATCAAAATCCTCCTTGGTGCACATAACAAGGAACTCACTGTCATCTCAGTTTACCTACCCCCAAAAGACCAGGTTGCTGGCTTCCATAGCATCATGGAATATCTAAGGGTCCAGCAACATAATTCTGAAACCATAATCATGGGTGATTTTAACATTAACTGGCTCTCCACTGAGGCCGCTACCTATAAGGATGCAGCCGTGGCACATCACCTCACTCAACTGGTCAATGCCCCCACTAGGTGTAACTATAGGACAGGCTCCCTTACGCTTCTAGACTGGATTCTATCTAACCACCCTGAACGCATCTCCAATGTTTCTGTACTCCCAGATACAATAAGTGACCACTCGCTGGTCATCTGCTCCTGGTCAAACAAATACCACAAGCCCCCTCCCCAGCTTATCTGTGCCAGGGTTATCAAACAAGGATACCTCCAGCTGTTAAAATCCCATCTAACCAGGCTGAACTGGGCAGTGCTTGACTCCCTCAATTACACCAACAAAGCTCTGGACCTATTTATCAAACGTTTCAACGAAGTCTGTGACATCTATGCACCAGTGAAAAAGATGAAGGTCAAAGGACAGACCAACCCCTGGGTTACTACTGAACTTTTAACTCTGCTCAAGCACAGAGACCACCTCTGGCATTGTGCTTGTGCAACTCTGACGCATGTAAACATACAATTATACAAAGCAGCCAGAAATGATTGCACTCGAAGAATACGGAATGTTAAATGCAGCTATTACAAAGAGGTTCTGACCAACTCTTGGGGCCAGGGAAACAAATTCTGGAACAACATGAAAGAATTCACAGGGAAGGATCGTAAAGCACCACCCACTATGCTCAACCTTCATGGCACTCCTACACTCGACCTAGGTATCATCACAAGCACTTTTAATAATGCATTCACAAACCTGGACAGTGTCCTTCCACCAAATTTTTTCGACGACCTCCCCTCCAGCTTCTCCCAAGTTACCCCCCAACTAGAACGTACAATCCCAAAGTTTTTTTTTAAGGAGGTCCCACCACAAGTAGCTAGAAAATACATTCAAAAGGCCATCGGCAAATAAGGGTACAGTGGTGACTCCCTTGACCTGAAACTGCTGGCACAAGTCCTCAATGAAATCTTAGAACCACTTACAAAGATCTTTAATCTCTCGCTTAGATTGGGCCATTTCCCCCCTCTCTCTGGAAGAAAGCCACTGTCACACTGGTTCACAAAAGCAGAGATAGGACACTGCACACCAATTACAGACCTATCTCACTCCTCCCCCCACTATCCAAAGCGCTGGAGCGAATAGTGTCAGACCAACTAGTTGAATTCCTGGATAAGTACAATGTATAGTGCCCAGAGCAGCATGGCTTCAGAAAAGGGCACAGCACCACCACTGCACTACTGGAATTTACAACCTTCATCCATGCCATGCTTGACAAAGGGAATTGTGGAGGGGCAGCATTTATAGACCTTACCAAGGCATTCGACACAGTTAACCACCCCCTACTGCTCAAGCAACTGTCCTCCATTGGGATCTCCAGCGATACCCTTCCATGGTTCACCAGCTACCTTGATAATCGGATCCAACGCTGTAGGATTGCAGGGATCTCTTCAGATGAGAAACCGGTCCACTCCGGAGTCTCCCAGGGGTCTATTCTGGGCCCTCTACTCTTCTCCCTCTTCATCAACAATCTCCCCAGTGCCTGCCACCAAAAAATATTACTATACGCAGACGATGCAGTCCTGTTTTCCAGCCACCATGACATTACAGTCCTTGAATCCCAGTTGCAGCTCGACTTCAATTGCATCGAAGACTGGTTCAATTCTCATAAACTTGTCCTGAACCACAGCAAGACTAAAGCCAAGTCCTTCTGTAACCGACAGAGCAGGCACAACTCTCTGTCCCTCACCATCAAGAACCACGCTGGGAACCCACTCAAACATGTCAAGGAGTTCAAGTACCTTGGTATTACCCTGGATAGTACCCTCTCCTACACTCGGCATAGTGACACTGTTGCCAAGACCGCCAATATACGGATTGGACTACTACACAAACACAAGCACTGTATGCCTACATATGCCCTTAAACTAGCCATCTACAGCTCTGTCACCTCTATCATTGACTACGGCCTTGCCATCTATGGCTCTGCCCCAACAAGTGCCCTCTGCAGGATCTCAGTTGCTCTCAACAAAGCCTGTAGACTACTAACGGGGCAGCCCGACAAACTCACACCTGTGACCTCTATGCACAGGCCAGCTGGCTACCCCTACGCAGCAGAATACAATACCAGACCTGCTTACTTACCAAAAAGATTCTCCTTGGTCTCATGCCACCTGGTGTTAGCTCACTCCTTACTACCTACAGTGGCACTCAACAAACACGTGGTGCCCAATCTCTAACCTTTCAGGTTCCCAGATGTTGTACCTCCATGGGTCAGCGGTCCTTTATCTATAGAGCCACTCAATGGTTCAATTCCCTCAATAAAGAAGCACTTTCCTCTACTACACTTGGACCCTTCAAAAGGAATCTCAAACTTTACCTCACCTCTACCACTCAATGTGACTGCTTCTCTGAACAGAGATCTCTCTAAACACCTCCCAGCTCACTCATGTCTCACAGCCCGCCCTTTCCCAGTCTCATTCCCTCTGGCACTGGGCCTTCCTTGTGACTTCTTTCCTGCTTCACATCTCCACTGGTACAAGAGTTTTTCCACCACCATCGGACAGTGGCCCATTAGCCTGCCAACTTCCTCTCCCAGTCGCACGCCTGCAATACTAACTACCTATGGTGCCTCTATTCTATTCACACAGAGCCAGCTGCCTACTCAAGCTGCTCGTTATATGAATATTATCTCAAAGTATGTTATAACTGAGTATCTTTATTTTTCTTGTAGTTGTTTTGGTTGTTTATTGTGCATTCTTTACTACCTCTGTATGTATGTTGACCCTCATCCTTTGACGTGGAACCTTTGTAAACGAGCAGTTTCTGCTCAAAGGTATTTGTAATCCAAGAATTTAATAAATAAATAAATAAATAAATAAATAAATAACCCATCCCAGTGCAAATACAGCAATTTATCACCCACATTATACAAAAAAGTTTATATAAATGCACACAGTTAAAAAAAGAGAGAGATCAAAACGCAAAAAAGCACTGACATAGCACAAGAAACCAAATATGCATAAAATGTTTAGCAATCAATAATGACTTGTAGCTATCTTTCAAAAACGGAACAATACTAAAGGCCACATTTAAACCCTTTTCCTTATGGGCTGCGAAAAGGCATTGCCATTTACTTTTCATCCGCAATAGTTTGTTGTTCAGATCTATCCCCCCCCCCGGATATTAAAGAACATTTTTCTCCAGATAGTTCGCTCATGTGGTCAGGATCAGTTTGCTGGAGACACCAGAAAGCTGGGAGGATCCAAAATGGCTGCCATTGGGGAGCCAAGCTACTCATGAGCTCCACGGCAACACTCAGATTAAGTGACTAAAACTTATCTCTTGCAATGAAAAAAGGTTCCATAAGTAACTCAAGCAGCATAAACATAAACAGGAAACCACTTCGTCATTGTTGGAGCCTGGAACACCTGCAAGGAAGGGACCTACCGACTGTTTTTGTAGCATAGGAGACTCGGTACAGAAGAAACCCACAGATGCTGCTATGGTGGCAGCAGGGACTAATACAGAGGCACCGCTTGAGAGCCTGGGGATACTGGAGTCAACCAGACCTGAGATCAGATTAAAAGAGGATCGTAGTTTGGGTAAGGAGAGCTCTGCTCCTTATCCAATGGAACTGATGTGCAGTCAGAAAAGAAATTGCAGCTTAAGAACCCTAAACTACAAATGAAACAATTGCTGGTACTTGTGTCTTTTCCACACACAGAAGCAGAACTCTGAGTTCTGAAGTGGATCTAAAAAGTTTTAAAGAGATGGACATAGAAACGTAGAATCTGTCAGCAGAAAAGGACAGCTTGGCCCACCCAGTCTGCCCAGATGATTCCTACCTAGTCTGTCTCCATAGACCTTAACTGGTCTCCAGCAACTCTCCCCCCTCTCCTTCTTGTCTTCTAGGGTGTACATATTGACATCCTCTAGTCTCTGCTCATACAGCTTTTGATGCACAGGCAGTATAGCACAGTGGTCTAAGGCTCTGAGCTGCAAATCTGGTGACATCCAGCAGACCCAGTCTGCCCAGATGATTCCTACCTAGTCTGTCTCCATAGACCTTAACTGGTCTCCAGCAACTCTACCCCCTCTCCTTCTTGTCTTCTAGGGTGTACATATTGACATCCTCTAGTCTCTGCTCATACAGCTTTTGATGCACAGGCAGTATAGCACAGTGGTCTAAGGCTCTGAGCTGCAAATCTGGTGACATCCAGCAGACCAGACCTGGGTTTGAATCTCACAGCTTCCACTTGCATACTGTGTGATCCTGAGCAAGTTACTTAACTTCCTTGTGCTCCCAGGTCACACCTGGAAACAAGCTCTGGCTTAGTGTGCCTTTCCTGGTTGAACAATTTCCCCTTTCCCTCCTCCCTACCTAATTTCCCTTATGTCTATCCTATGCATGCTTGAAGCCCACTATTGTTTTCACCTCCACCACTTCCACTGGCAGTCTATTCCAGGCATCTATAACTCTCTCAGTGAAGTAGTTCTCCCATCTCTTAAACTCCCCCACTTTATCACATGCGCTCTGGTCGTGGTGCTCTTTGCCATTCGAAAGAAACTCCCCTTCTGCACCATTTATCCCTGTGAGGTACTTGTAGGTCATTATCATGTCCTAGCAGTGTGTAGCTAATTTTATTTTCTAGAGGACTGTAAAATGGATACAATTCTGGCAGACTCATCACTTTGTCTAAATGCTTAATGTCTGCTGACTGTGCAAGTATTCTGCCCTCGCACGATCAGATACTTGACTTGTAATTGCTGATGCTGAACCTGCCTATTTTCTTCTAGTTCTTATGTACAGTATAATGTATAATTCGGTATCATGTATATTTGCTGTGACTGTGTTGTCTTCAGATGTGTAACCTCTGTAAACGAGTCTCTGATTCAAAGGTTTTCCTAGATTGCAATAAATAAAGATTGCAATAAAACTCAGAGAGACAGGAGGAACATAGAAACCAAAAGAACCATTTGACCCACCCAGTCTGCCCATTTATCCCTACCTACCTACCTACCTTATCACTGCAGACCCTAATCAAGATCTGTCTCTTTCTCCCTCCTCCACTCCTTTCAACTAAGATTTCTTTGTGCCTATCCCATGCATTCTTGACACACCACAGACTTTGCCCCAACCACCTCCGCTGGAAGTGCTGTTACAGGAATCCACCACTCTTTCTGTGAACAAGTGCTTCCTCACATGTCTTCTGACTCTACTCCCCCAGCTTCTTAGCATGTCCCCTTGTTGTTAAGCTCCTTTTGTTTCTGAAAAATATATCTCTCCTGTACCTCATTTGCTCCTATTAGGTATTTAAAGGTCACTGTCATATCCCCCCTCTCCTTCTTGTCTTCTAGGGTGTACATATTGACATCCTCTAGTCTCTGCTCATACAGCTTTTGATGCACACCCTGCACCATTTTATTTGCCCTCCTCTGGACAGCCTCCACTCTGTCTATGTCCTTCCAGAGATGTGGTCTCCAGCACTATACACAATACTCAAGGTGGAGTCTTACCAATGATCTATACAGGGACAACACTACCTCTTTCTTTCTGCTGGTGATACCCCTCCCTATGCACCACGGTATCCCACTAGCGCTCCAAAAAGTCTTGCTGCACTACCTGGCCACCTTTAGGTCATCTGATATGATCACCCTGAGGTCTCTTTCCTGCTTGGTGGATGTCAATACCACTCCACCCATTTTGTACTCTGCTCCTGGGTTTCTGTGCCCTATGTGCATTATTTTGCACTTTTTTCATATTGAAATCCAGCAGCCATACCCTTAACCACTCCTTGACTTTATTCGGGTCATTGCTCATCCCCCCCCCAACGGGTGTCCACCATGTTGCAGATTTTGGTGTCACCCGCAAGGAGGCAGACCGTCCCTTCCAGCTCCTCTGCAATGTCACTTGCAAAGACATTAAAAAGGACCGGTCCCAGCACTGATTCCTGAGGCACCCTGGTGGTCACCCTCCCTTTTTCAGAGTGAACTCCATTTACCACCACCCTCTGTCTCCTGTCCCCCAACTAGTTTCTTACCCAGTTGACCACCTGTGGCCCAACCCAGATTGCTTACTAGTCTCCTATGTGGAACAGTGTTGAAAGCCTTACTGAAGTCTAGGTAGGCCATGTCCACCACTCCACCCTGATCTAATTCCTTTGTCAGATTCATTTGACATGATGTCCCCCCATGTATCCATGCTGCTTTGGATCTTGTAACCCTTTATATTCAAGATATTCCACAATTCTTTCCTTCAGCAGTGTTTCCATTACTTTCCTACCACTGATGTCAAGCTGACTGGCCTATAATTGTCAGCCTCCTCCCTGCTACCACTTCTATGAAGTGGGACTTTCTCCCTTCCTCCAGTCCTCTGGAACCACTCTGGTTTCCAGTGATCTTAAACAGGACTGTCAGATGTGCAGCCAGTACCTCCCTAAGCTCTCTCAACACCCTTGGATGCACCCCATCTGGCCCCATTGCTTTGTCCACTTTCAGATTAGCGGTCAGTTCAGGACTCTGTCTTCCAAAAAAGGACTAGTTTCCATCTCCCCCCTTTCAAACCTCCTGTTACTTTTTTGTGATCCATCCCTCTCCTTTGTGAACATTGAGCAGAAGTATTTGTTCAAGATGTCTGACTTTTCCTGGCCCCTCTGTGCACAGTCCCCTCCCCCCCTCAACCTTACAATCCCTCCTTTGGTCTTCTTCTTTTCACTTACGTACCTAAGGAATGTTTTGTCCCCTTTTGTTACTGCCTGGGTTATTCTCTCTTCAATTTGCACCTTTGCACTCATTACTGCTTTCCCTGCTTCCCTCTGTTTCCCCTAATACACCTCCCTATCATCCTCCCTCTGCGTCTCCTTGTACCTTTTGAATGCTACCCTTTTAGTCTTTACCTTTTCCACAACCTCTTTCAAGAACCATAGCAGTCTCTTCTCCTCTCTCTTTTGCTCACTTGCATGATGTAGAGGTCTGTTGCCTTCACTGTACCGTCTTTTAACTTTGCCCACTGTTCCACTCCCCAAGGTCATACCCCCTCCAGGTCATCCCTGAGGCAACCACCCATCTTTATAAAATCTGTCCTCCTGAAGTCCAGGACCCTTGCCTGCATGTGGTTAGATTCTATAGCCATCATTATATTGAATCACACCGTGGGTGATCACTGGTCCCCAAGTGGCCTCCGTCTTGATGTCTGCAACAATGTCCCTGTTAGTGAGTACCAGGTCCAGTATTGCTCCATCATGAGTGGGTTCACAGACTAGTTGCCTGAGGAATTCCCCTGCAGGGAGTCCAGGATATTCCTGTTTCTGGCTGAAGCCACAGCCGGGAGGCTCCAATCTACATCTGGCAAACTGAAGTCCCCCAACGGCAGCACCTCCTCCTTTTTTGCCATTTTGCTAGTGGCTTCCACCAGTACCTTATCTAACTCCTCCCCCTGTGCTGGAGGTCTGTAGATCACACTGGTGCTAACAGTGGCTCTGTTCCATGACTCCACTCCAGGGTGACCCATAGTACCTCTGCCCCTCCTGTATTCCCTGTATTTCTGTTGTGTTTATACTGTCCCTCACATAATGTACCACACCTCCTCCTTTTCTTCCCATGCTATCTTTCCTGAACAAAGCAGAGTAGCCTGGTATGGCCATCTCTCAGTCATGATTTTCAGTGCACCTTGATTTGATAATGACCACTATATCTAGGCCAGCCTCTGCCATCAAGAAAATTAGGGGATGGCCATTAAAGGGACAGCTATTAAAGGGATGACTACTGTAGTTGCACCAGACTGGTGCTTTTTTTTAACTTTGTTTATTCATTTTCATATAGCACGTAAAAACAATATCCAACATCCTCATATACTCAAACACTAGAGAGAAATGGAAGCAGGCGTGCACATCAGGAAGTGCAGTGTGTTCTTTTTCTTTTTTTCAGTTTATTTCAATGTTGGAATTGCGTGTGTTGTGAGGGGATACATTGGCGGGGATTTACATCAGTACTGTGAGTTGCAACTGTTTCTGAGTGACATTCTAGGTTGTGATATTTAATCTGTGCTGTTTGAATTGTTTGAGCTGTCACTGGTGAGATTGACTCAGGTGGAGCTCAGACAGGAAGCTGCAGTTTTGCCTGTTGGGGGGGGGAGGAATATACAGCAGGCTCCATCTTAGTAAGGGTGCTGGCGACACTGGTGGAGGAGGAGGAGGAGTGGGGAGTGATCTCCAGGGGACAGCAGGAGAGGGAGGAAGAGGGAAACCCACAAGGGGCAGGAGTCAGTCAGAGGGGGCGACAGGGGTTAAGGGATAGAAGTGGTGCTGGTGGGAGTGAACAACAAAGGTGGGGTGGGGGCCAGGGAGGGAGGGATGTAGGGGATAGAGAGGAAGCAGTGAAGGGAAGGGACAGGATGAGGGAGAAGGGTGAGAGCAGTAGGAAGGAAGGGTGGAGTTAGTATGCTGGCATGCTCAAAGATTGGATACCCTGGAAAAGGAGTGGGGACAGGGACAAGGAATGAGGAAGGGGGTGTACTAGTGCTGGGTGATTCCATACGTAAAGGGATCAGATGGGACGGCAGGGGGGAGAGGCATAGTAGAATATGGGTGGAGGCTATACCTGGGTTAACAGTGCACAGGGCAGGGCAGGGCAGGTGGTTCTTAAGTGCACAAGGAGGGGCAGGAAGAAACTGCATGTAGTGGTGCATGTGGGCACTAATAACCTGGCAGGGAGAGACGGTGGAGGTAGTTAGGAGGAGGTTTGAGGAATTAGAAGGGCTATGGAGAAAGTGGGGAACAGTGGCCTTTTAGAGGTGCTCCAGTACTTGCATGAGTAATGGGAAGGAAATGAAGGATTGAGGAGTTCAACAAATGGCTGGGGGAATGGTGTCAGTCTAAGGGGTATGGTGTAATGGGGGACTGGGGCAGTACCTAGGAAAATAAGGATCTTTATGCAGGGGATAGGCTGCACCTGAGCAGGGAGGGGAAAGGGGTAATAAAGCAGAGGTTTGAGGGGTACACAACATCAAGGATAGATGTAAACTAGGTGGGGTGGTGGGAGGACAGCTAGTAAGCAGGGATCCCAGAGGGGGAAGCTAGGCATGCCAACCCCCAAGCTATCAGAGGGTATTTTGGGTGGGGACACAAGGAGGGATCAGGAGGGGGGAAAACCAGGGTGGGGTGAGAAAGACACAGGTTGGAGGGTGGTCTCGCTGAATGTGAGAAGCTTAGGCAACAAATCAGCCAAACTACAGGCTCTCTTGGCTGCAGGGAGGGTGGACAGTGTGGCCATCAAAGAGACATGGGCCACCCAGAACCAGGACTGGGCTGTGATGATCCCAGGGTACATGATATTCAAGAAGGACAAGACTAGAGGGAAAGGGGGAGGTGTGGCAATATACGTGAGGGAGGGGATAAGGTGTATGAGAGAGGACGGGATGGAGGGCAAGACAGAGGCCCTATGGATGCAGTTTCAAGACTCTAAAAGAAAGACACTGAGGGTGGAGGTAGTGTACAGGCCACCAGCTTAGGGGGATGAGCTGGACAGGGAGTTGGCTGAGCAGATTAGAAGAGTCTGTAGGAAGGGAGACACTGTAGTGTTGGGGGACTTCAACCTCCCTGGGGTGGACTGGAAGACCCCAACCACCATGTGTGCAAAGGTGCGGAGACTACTGGATGCACTTTGGGACTCCTTCCTGGTGCAATTGGTCCATGAGACGACTAAGGAGGGTAGGACTCTGGACCTGATATTAATAAATGGGGAGGCTGTAAGGGATCTGGGAGTGGAGGACCCCCTCGCTGGGAGAGACCATCATACGGTGTGGGTCACACTCAATATGGGAAAGGTAACAGGAGGAACAGGTACCAGGGTGATCGATTTTAAGGGAGCGGACTCTAAAAGGATGGGGTAACTTTTGGCTGCGCATCTGATGGGAATTCAGACATGCATGAGTGCCAGTCAAAAATGGAATATCATTAAGAAAGGGCTGGCAGAGGCTACTGAGACCTACTCCAGGACACAGAGCAAGAAAGGGAGAGCAAAGAAGCTGAGTTGGCTGACTTGGGAGATAAAAGAAGGGGTGAGGGCCAAAAGAAAAGCATTCCAGAGGCTTCAGAAACCGGGAGGGCAAGAGGACAAAGATGAGTACACGAAGAAGTCCAGGGAGGTTACCAGGCTAGTCAGAGTGGCCAAGGCTTCCAGAAAGCTAAGACTGGCACAGGGAATCAAGGAAGCAGAAAAGGACTTCTGCAGATACACTGGCGAGAGAAGAAGAAACAAAGACCAGATTGTGAGGATTAAGAAAGATAGGAGGTGGATGGAGAAGGGGGAGAACCAGGCAGGGGCACTGAATGAGTACTTCTGCTCAATCTTCACGAAGAGGGGGCAGATACTCCATGGGGAGGGTGGAGTGGGCAGAGTGGGAAGGGAGGACTGATATCAGAATCACAGAGGACAGGGTGCTGGAGGGACTAAGGGTACTGAGGGTGGACAAGGCACTGGGGCCAGATGGCATTCACCCTAGGATACTTAGGGAGCTAGCAGAGATCATAGCGGGACCACTGGCAGACCTGTTCAGTACATCGCTGGACACAAGATGCATGCCACAGGACTGGAGGATGACCCATGTGGTGCTCATTCATAAAACTGGCCTGAAGGATGATCCAGGCAACTACAGACCAGTGAGTCTCACTTCAATTGTGGGGAAACTCGTGGAGTCAATCCTAAAAGAGAGGTGACCTTTCTGGAAGACAATGGGCTCCAAGACGGCCATCAACATGGTTTTGTAGCAGGTAGATCCTGCCAGATGAACCTAGTCAAGTACTATGACTGAGTTACCAGGGAACTGGACAGGGGCCATGCGATGGACGTCCTATATTTGGACTTCAGTAAGTCCTTTGACTCGGTACTGCATGGGAGGCTGGGGGACAAACTGGAATACATTGGGGTGGGGACAAAAATGGTCAACTGGATCACCAAGTAGCTGAGGGGTAGGCAGCAAAGGGTGGTGGGAGGGGGAACTCTCATCACTAAGGGATGCTACGAGTGGGGTGCCCCAAGGTGCAGTACTGGGACTGGTGCTGTTCGGGATATTCATAGCCGATATCTCAAATGGGATCCAGAGTAGGATTAGTCTGTTCACAGATGATACTAAGATCAGTGCAGTGGCAGATAACATAGAGGGGTGGCAGGGGCTGTAGGAAGATTTGACCAACTACAGGAATGATCAGAGACAGGGCAGTTTGGGGTTCAACGCCAAGAAGTGCAATGTACTGCACTTTGGAGTAAGGAACCAGGGGAGGAAATATCAGTTGGGAGGGGTACAGTTGGAAAGCACAGTGGAGGAAAAAGATCTAGGGGTACTAATAACGGGGAGTATGGACCACTCAGCTCAGTGCAGGAAGGCGGCTGCAAAGAGAAACAAGATGCTGGGGTGCATAGCGAGGGGAATCTCCTCCAGGCACAGAGAAGTGCAGTACTGGTGTCCATTCCTTATCGTTTAATAAACAAACAAAAAAAATTCACAGCCTGAATTTTTTTTTTTAATCACCACAGTACTTACATTACAGGTACTGATAGACTGAGGGACGGACCAAGCGGCTGGTCTACAGGTTGAAAATAATTGTTTTGTGCCCACTGGCTTGGTCAGCCCTCCGTATTCCATCAGAGCAATTGTTTTCAACATGTATACCAGTCTGTCAGACCCTGTCCCTCCACCACCAACAAACTACAGGAGCAAGAGACGGACCAAGCAGGCTGGTCTACAGGTTGAAAACAGTTGTTCTGTACCCGCTGGCTTGGACAGCCCTCCATATTCCATCAAAGGCCAGAGAAATTGTTTTTAACATGTATGCTAGTCTGTCAGACCCTGTCCCTCCACCATCACAGCCTGATTTCTTGTTGCTTTGCTTTTTTTAAATCGCTGTAGTACTTACATTACAGGTACTGATAGACTGAGGGACGGACCAAGCGGGCTGGTCTGCAAGTTGAAAATAATTGTTCTGTGCCCGCTGGCTTGGACAGCACTCCATATTCCATCAAAGGCCAGAGCAATTGTTTTCAGCATGTATGCCAGTCTGTCAGACCTTGTCCCTCCACCATCGACAAACAACAGGAGCATGGCACGGACCTGGCAGACTGGTATACATGCAGAAAAAAAATTGTTCTGAGCCAGCCTGTTCATCTGCTCCTCTGTCCACCAACACGTGAGGCCAGAACAATTTTTTTCTGCAGGTGTACCAGTCTGCCAGGCCCATCCCTCCACCAGTCATCAAGTGACAAACCACAGGAGCATGGTATGGACTTGGCAGGCTGGTATACATACAGAAAAAAAATGTTCTTTGTCAGCCTGCAAGTCCACCTATCTGCCCACCGTCTCCTGAGGCCAGAACATTTTTTTTCTGCATGTGGACCAGTCTGCCAGGCCCATCTCTCCACCGCCCATCAAGGACAGAACAAAGGAGCAAGGTATGAACCTGGCAGACTTGTATACATGCAGAAAAAAATTGTTCTGTGACAGCGTGCCTGTTCACCCCTCTGCCTACCATCACCCGAGGCCAGAACAATTTTTCTCTGCATGTGAACCAGCGTGCCAGGCTTGTCTCTCCACCGACCATCAAGCGACAGACCAAAGGAGCAAAGCATGGACCTGGCAGGCTGGTAAACATGCAGAAAAAAATTGTTCGGGGCCAACCTGCTGGTCCGCATAAATAAATGGAGCTGTCTTTTTCTATCACGGCTCCTTCGAGAATTTTATGCATCAGCGAGAACAAAGGACCAGAAGCACTACAGCCTGGGTAGCTACGTAAGCATACAAGCTGGACTCAACAGGCATCTGAATGATCCACCATACAGCAGAAAGATAAACATTATGCATGGAGAAGACTTCACCACTGCCAATAATGTCTTCATTGGTCTCCTAAAGACCATCTGTAAAAAAGGAGGTGACAAGTCAGCACACTAACCAAGAATAAGCAACCACCAACCTTAGTAAACTAAGAGCTAGCACTGCACTATGCACAAGTTCCTCATCAGGGATAGTACAAAAGGTACGGTTCGATGTCCAACTGCACTTTGCTTGCAGAGGTTGTAAAGGCCTATGAGAACTGAAGCCATCATCATTTAATGTGAGGCAAGCTGAGAATGGCAATCATTATGCGACACTAGCTTTTAACAAGGACACAAAAAAACAACATGGATTACATGAGGCCAATAAGGAGAAACTGAGAAGCTATATGTATGACACACCAAATGACCCACTCTGTCCCGTTGCATCATTTAAAAATATTTATCAAAAATCCCCCCAGATGTGGATGCATTTTACTTGCACCCAAGAAGACAGACTCGGGAGTTTCTTAATACTCAGGACATTTGGTTCTCCAGGTCTCCCATGGGAGTATTATATCTGGCTGGGATGGTGCCTCAACTCAGCAAACTAGCCAGCCTATGTCATCGGTACACCAATCACTCTGCGCAGTACAGCAGTCCATCTACTACACACAGCTGGTCTTGGTAAGAAGGAGATCGTGACAGTAACTGGTCACAGGAACAAATCGTCCATAAACAGTTACTGGTGCACTTCGACATCTAAGAGGCAGAAGTGGTCAACTGTTCTGTCACGTGGCTCTGACAACCCTGTTGTACTACAAAAAACTGGAAGAGAGCCTTTGTCCTCCACTGAAATCTCAACAGGTAACACACTGAATTTACAGTTCACAAAGTACCTCCCAACCAATGATCAGTATCTAAATAACTGCAACATAACTGGCGGGGTCCATATCCACGTGCATAACAATCCAGGCACCTGTTGATTATCAGAGCTTGTTTTATTCTGAGCAGCAAATTAATAAATACATGTTTTCAAAAGGCTATGTAAATGGCCTGTTAATCACACCATGTGGATGTGTGTGTGTGGGGGGGAAGGGGCACTGTTTCATATAGAAGTAAACAAAGCCAAGTAGTAAACACACCAAAGACGCGATTCATTTGCCATTCGCACAACTCTCAGAACCACGAGATTTGTTTCATATTAATTGTTACCTGTCTACCTCTGTTGAAGGCAAGATTTACTGCTGTGTTTTTTTCCTTACTGTTTGAGTCTTCAGGTTATGGGCGTGCTTATAGTTTTTTCAAGCTAGTCACCACAGTATTAACCTAAGTTACATTGCGCTGTTTGTTGGTATTTTAATTGTCAAAATGAAAGGAAAAAAAATTGGTGGAACAAGTAAACAGTGAGATATCTCAGAGAGTTCAATTCAATTCAATTCATGTTTATTTTTAAAGCGCCTTTCAAAATCAAGGCGCTGTACAGAATAAATAAAACAAAAGAATCCAACATTAAACAATCAGAACTATAAAGAAAAAGCCAAAGTAAAAAGATGTGTTTTTATGTTATGTTAATGGGCAGTGAATCAAACCCTGGTGGCCTGATGTGGCATGAGGTAAAGCAAAGTAACATGCAGCCTATCAATGTGTGACTAACGTAACCCTCAGAAAACCTTATTGTCATGACTGTTCGGAGAACCCGTGCATTTCTGTTTCTGGCATATTTGGAAATGATGTCTTGTAAAAATGATGATACTGCCTGGGAATTATATTTCTGTCCTGGGCAATCAATCTCTGAGTTAGTGATATGGCAGAAGGTGCAGACAAGTGTCACATACAGTGTTTTTTTTGGGGTAGGTTTAGTAACTAGTTTGTACAAGTGCATAACTCCCAGCTAGTACCTAATTTCTGTCATGACTAAGGTATCTGAAATTAGCATTTATTGTCTATATAGAATGTAATTTGTTATATTTAGCTGCCACATCTATACAATGTACCAGTCCTGCAAATTATAAATATATCTGTATGCTCCAAACCTGAAAAATAAACAATGTAAAAAAACAAATTAAGCAAGGAAACGGATTCTGCCTGTGCAAGATTTTACAAAAAATATATAGATATAACAGGCAGTGAGCAACATCTAACCCTTGGGCCAACAAAATAGCAATCCGGTATTTCTGAGGGTTATGTTAATGTCCAGTTAATCACACCCTAGGGTGGTGTAGTGTAGCAGGACTTTTCACCTCCTGCCACATTACACCCCCCAGGGTGTGATTGATGGACCATTAACACAACCCTCAACAATACCCTGTTGCTGTCCTAATACTGTGAAGTACGGTACGTGGTTTTGCTGATCGTTGTACTCTGCAAGGTTCCATGGCAGCATAAAACTTTTACTTTAGCCACATCTATAATAGCAGTAAGGTATTTCTGAGAGTTATGTTAAAGTCCAGTTAATCTTACCCTGGGAGCTTCGCCTCGTGCCACATTACACCCCCAAGGAGTGATCAACAGGCCATTAGCATAACCCTCAGAACTACCTTATTGCTTAGAATAATGGAACCTTGCAGAGTCTGACAATCAGCAAAATCACGTACATTGTACACTTGGGAGAATCCAAACACATGTATGCCTGATTTGTGTGTGTGTTGGGTTGGGGGAGGGTTGGAGGCAGATAGCCCACATTAACCACATTTTCTTTTGTACTGTAAATGGCCTGTTAATTGAAACATAGAAGCATAGAAATTGTCAGCAGATAAGGACCACCAGGCCTGTCCAGTCTGCCCCAAAGCTCTACAAGGATTTGTTTCCATTGACTTTACCTAGTCAGTGGCTTTTCCCCCACTTCTTCCCACCACCAATGTACCCTTATGCTGTCCAATGCATGTTTAAAACCCTCCACTATGATTGCCCTCACCACCTTCTGTGGCAGTTCATTCCACGCATCCAGCACCCTCTCTGTGAAGAAAAATATTCTCACAGTTCCCCTCAGCCTGCCACCCTCCAATTTCATGTCATGCCCCCTTGCTCTTGTAAATCTCTTATACTGGAAGATGTCTCCCCTGGCACCTTGTTTATGCCGTTAAGGTACTTGAATGCTTCTATCATGTCCCTCCGATCCCTCCTCTCCTCCAGTGAGTACACATTGAGGTCCTTTAGTCTCTCCTCATATGTTTTCTGGTGCAATCCGTGTACCATCTTAGTCACCTTTCTGTGGACCATCTCCACCCTGTCAATGTCCTTAGGAAGGTGTGATCTCCAGAACTGCACACAGTATTCTAGGTGAGGCCTCACTAGCATTTTGTACAATGGCATAACTACCTCCCGCCTTCTGCTTTAATCTTGCTGCTGAATCCTTAGTGAGTCACGGTCAACTCCCACAACCTGGTATGGGCAAATTAAGTAGAAACATATATAGAAACATAGAAGATGATGGCAGAAGGAGACCGCTAGGCCCATCTAGTCTGCCCATTTGTTTTAAACCTATTTTGACACTCTAGTTACCCTTTGTAGTCAGGGTTCCCTTGTGTCTATCCCATGCATTCTTGAATCCTCCCAGAGTGTTGACCCCCCACAACCTCTTGGGGCAGGCTGTTCCAGGCGTCCACTACACTTTCTATGAAGAAAAACTTCCTGGTGTTGGTGGAGAACCTCCCACCTTGCAGCCTGAGGTCATGTCCCCTGGTCCTGGAGCCCTTCTTGAAGTGAAAAAGTTCCTCTGCCTGTACCTTGATAATGCCTTTCATATACTTGAATGTTTCAATCATGTCCCCTTTCTCTTTCTCTCTCTGTCTCCTCTGCTCCACTGAGTACATATTCCGTTTCTTAAGTCTTTCCTCATAGGACATGTACTGCAGACCCTGAATAATTTTTTGTCGTCTTTCTCTGTACTGTTTCCACACGGTCAATGTCCTTCCTGAGGTGAAGCCTCCAGAACTGGACTCCATATTCCAGGTGAGGCCTGACCAGCGATCTATACAGTAGTAGTATCACTGTACAGAACTACACAGAAACAACAACAAAAATCAATGAATAAATAAATGAAAAAAGTAAACATGTCCACAGTGCAAGTCAGACAGCTGGTTCAATGTAGTCTGTTTCCTCTTTTTTGTTTGTCTTTGTGTTGTGTGTTTTCCTTTTTTGTTGTTGTTTTGTTGCAGAAGTATTCATAAACTAGAAAGGAAAAAAGTAAGCAACTGAATACCTCTGCAGGAAAGAAAGAAAAGAAAAAGTGTACATCAGAACAGCAAGACATTTAGTGCCCACAATAATTAATCTGTAGCACGCAGTATTTGGTGGTTTCTCATGGATTAGTTAAACCACCTCCCAACATTCAACACATGTTGGCACAAACTATAAGCAAAAAAAACTGCTGACAGTTGAAAATGCAGTAATACGCCAAGAAATAACAGATCGGTAACATCATGATGTGCTGTCCATCACACGTTTGAAAGCAATCGTGGCCTGTGTTTTTTGAAAGTGCTGCCTCATTTTACCCTGTATCATACCTTCTGTACTACAGATATCAGAAGATATAGGGTCCCAATAACTTTCAGTTGAAACCCCCATTGGCATGCAAGTACTAAAAACTATACTCAGCATTCCATAAACACAAAAACAATAGTTAAATCTTTTTGAAAAGCATTTATCAGGCCTCACTCAGACGACATGCAAATGTGGCCCCTGCTGAATGTTCATGTCGTTCTTCCCACCCTCTACTACCCTGGTCGCCACAGAAACAGAACCGAAAGGCAGTGGCATAGCTACTGCACACACGGCAGTGTGCATCAGCCAATAAGGCTCCTCAGGAATAAACATTCAGTAGTGAACAATGTTGCTAGGTAACCTGCCGCTCTGCAGTACTAATGTGTCTTTACCCAATTACCCCAGCGTGAAAAAAAATAACATAAAGAGAAACCTGAATATATTCTCCTGTGGCGGGGGGGGGGGTTAACCTTTAAACTTTATGGCTCAGATCTTAAAACTCTGCCGTTTGACACAAGCTAGCTGTTGCTAAGCAACAGCACTTCGTCTTACAGCAGGCCTAAAAAAACACAAAGCAATCATTGCAAACTGATTAATGTTGCGCTTTGAATTACATTCCAACATGTGAGCAGTATGTGAAGTGGCATAGGTGCGGAACTGGGGAGGCGGAAGGGGCGGTGCCACTCACTTTTATTTCTGTATGGCAAAAACTAGTATAGTATAGGAAAAGTGCCCTTTGTACCCTCATAAGTGCCCTTTTGATTCTTAACATCTTCCGGCACCCTTGCGAAGTGGAAACTTATGCACAAAGTGAACCTGCACCATCCCCGAGCCAAGCAGAACTATGCTTGGCAGAAAAATAGTAATAACAATAATAACTTTATCTGTAGAGGGCAATTCTTAAAATCAAAGTGCTTTAATAATAATAAACTAATAAAACATTAAAAACAGATAAGTTAAAATGAAATAAATAACAGAATCCATACCATTCAGTTAGTAGAGAAAGCGAGATTAAATAAGTATGTTTTCAAAGCAGTTTTAAAGCTCCCACAGTCTGGTACTCACATATCCAGCGAAGTAGAGAATTCCACAGGGTGGGGCTGCAAACAAAAACACACAAGTCCCAGATGTCTGTAACCGGACCCTGGGAATCTCCAGGTACCTTTCTACATGTGGAATCTAGCTTATCGATACCACGGCAACCAGACCACACACGTTCACGTTTACCAAAATGTCTATATGTAGTGGGTATGCAGTGTTTGGCTTCACCCCTTTGTTTACAGGTACCCCAAAATTGTGCTCTCTGTGAGGGCTATACCGGGGGGGGGGTATTTTTTCAGTTTCATTGTATGACATAACATGGTTACTGCTGATTGAATAGTTGCAAGAGTTGGACACCAGATGTAGCTGCAGCAGTCATCAATCAAGTTGATGCTACCTTGCAGTCGTCAGCACGTGTGGATGACCCGTTAGAGGGCAACACTTCTGGAAATGCTGCAAATAATGAATTGGCTAGCAGAACTAACACACTCATATGTGCTGTCCACGAAAGACCACAGATAATCTACTTCACTAAATGTGACAAATCCCAGTGCAAGAAACAAATAAATAAACCAAACACTTGTTGAAACAAAAAGTATGACCTCTGCCAAATAACTGTGGCGATCAAGGTGGGTCAAATTGCAGTGAACACAAACAGGGCATGCTGCATGCATGGAGTGGTTGCATCAGAAACTGTGACCAGAAACCAACAGGCAGCTTTAATTTGTGCAGCTCATGGAATGTCCAAATTGTTTGTAATGACTCCACAAACTTGAAACTGCATCTTCTGATGCATACATGGAAATCTTCAACTTCGACAGACAGGCTATGCACAAAGATAAATGGCTAGACATTTCCTCATCATTATGTCTATATCGTGGTTACTGTTACCTAGGCAACCACTCCACACACATGCACCGACTGCCGAGAAATGATGATGGAGGGACTATTTAAGTAAGCTAGGCCCCTAAAATGTAAAAAAACAAAAAACACAATCTTAAGGGAGAAACCAGAGAACTTTTTTTTAATATAATAGCAATAAGGCATTTCTGAGGGTTATGTTAATGGTCAGTTAATCACACCCTGGGGGCATGTGGCACTCAGCTTCACCTTGTGCCACATTACACCTCCAGGGTGTGATTAACAGGTCATTAACATAACCCTCAGAAGTACCTTCATGCTTAATTAACTAGTTAACTGAAAGCCATCAAACAAGAACTTTCCAATGCCATTGAAATAAACACAACTGAGAGTTTTGTTAAAACTTCAGTAAAAAAAAATAAAGAAAAAAAAAAGAGACCACAAATGATGATCTGAGAAGAGAAAACAAGAAAAGTACTAGGGAGGAACGGGACAAATCTGACACTGAAAATCATGCAGAAAATAGGAAATAAAAGGGGTAGAGAGGACCTGGATGATTTGGGTAGTAGTGAATTTTATTAAGTTGCTTATAACAAAAAGAAAAACAAGAAAGGTAGAAGAGCTATAGTAGGCAGTTGTGAAATCCCATTAACAAACAGATTTGCAGACTTCACAGATGAAGCCCCTCCCCCAAATGACGTGCTCAGTGAAAATACCATAACACATGAAAATTCCAGAAAAATAATTGTGGTTGGGAGAGTCTTTGATAAGACAGTGTGACACCATCACATGTGGAAAGGACAACATAAATAGTTGGTGACCTGCTTACGTTGTGCAAAGTGCAGCAACATTCAGACCCGTTTACCTAAATTGCTAAGCAGCTATAATGCAAATCCGATAATAGCAGTGCACAATGGTATTAATAACATAGGCCATGACCATGAAAAAGATATATGTGAAGAGACACATTTTGGCCAAGATTTGAGGAATGACAGCTGTCGCATTCATGACATGCTGTGAAAAAATGGCTATGCTGAAAATGTGGAGTCAAAATATTGAAAATTACTAAAGTTATGAGTGTGCATTGAAAAATTTTAATGAACGCCCATAACTTTGTTGTTTTTTAATATTTTTTACCCAAATTTTCAGCGTAGCCTTCTTATGACCTACCTCATGAACAAGGGCAGAGAAAATAGTCAACTCCTGCGTGAAAGATGATTTCATGTAGCAACCACAAAGCACCTTTGGGATGGATCTGTATAAATTCACAGCATTTGTTCATAGCAGTAGGGGTCCCAAAAGGCCATGTTGAAAATTGTGGGAAAAATATTTAAAATTACCAGGTCATGAGGAAAATCCCAAACCCATTGAAATACATTGAACCGCCTACCTGATTTGCTCAGTTCCTGGTCCAGAACCAAAGAGTAGAAGATGTGTCTCTGAGTGGGAGGGTCGGGTGGGGAACATAATGGCAGTGCGCCAGTGGTGACAACAGGCGTTGATGGACAGTTTTCTTTTTACAGGACATATAACAATAAAAAACACCATGAGGGATGGTTTTGACACGGGGATTGGGCACCCCAGTATTTGAGTTATATTTGACGCCACCAGAGGTGGGCCCCCTGATGTTGCGAGAGTGAAAACAGGCAAGGTGGGAGATACTAGCCAGCAACTGGTATTCAACATCCTGAGATCAGGAAATTAAAAATAAGGAACATGGGGTGGTGGGTGCTAAGTTGGAGGGTCAGGTGGGGGAAGGGTAATGTCGGCTGGTGGTGGAAACAGACATCAGCGGACAGTTTTCTTTTTTACAGGGTGTACAAAATAAAAAAATACTAGGAGGGACGCGTTTGTTTATTTCAGGTACTGTACCAGCACAGGAGGTTGGGCACTCCAGTGTCAGTGTTATGTTTGGTAGCACTGGAAGTGGGCTCCCAGGTGTCGCACAGTGAAAACGGGCAGGATTGGGGGGGGCATTAGCTGGCACAGAGGGATTTGGCCCCCAGTGTTTGAATATTAAAAGTAAGGGGTGGGGGGTGCTGAGTGGGAGGGTCAGGTGGGGGGAGTGTAACAGTGGCAGTGTGCCGTGGCAGCAACAGATATCGATGGCTGGTTTTCATATTTTCAAGGTATATAAAAATACAAAAAAGGCTATGAGGGACAGTTTTCTTTATTTCAAGTGCTGCCACTGTGGACTGGGCACACCAGTGCCGGTGTTATGTTTGGTAGCACCAGGTGTGGGCTCTCCAGTGTTGCAGTTTCCACGCACTCTTGTAACTTCGTCAATCTGCAATATTTTCATGCCACATTTTCACCACTGGCATCTGTGCACATCTCCTTATCAACTGTCCAGCTGCCATTTCTCACTGCCTACCCAAAAGTCTTTCCACAGCTGTGGCGCACAATGGCGTGCTCGCTGTGCAAAATCACCTTTTGAGATACATTAATAAAATCATAGCACTATGTGTCTCTAGCTCCGCCACTCCCACTGCCAATGCCAGCGCGACAACATTCAGCATTGACAAATGCTTGTCTTTGTTTTGCGATTGCAGGATCAGCTAGATATTCCAATATAGTGTATGTTTGAAGAAAAAGAAAAAAACAAATGAAAGAATTGAAAGACTTGAAATTCAGGGATTCCTCTCGCTAAGTGACAGGAAACAGCCACCATGTTTTTCAGCTTGTTTTGCCCACCCACAGAAAAAAGCTGCCAGTGGGGATGCGCAGCATCACTGGCTAGGGAGGAAGGGATGTGCCACCATGGCAACTGGCTTTCTTGGTAGCCAGAGCTGCACATGCGCTGTGGCATTTTGGTGATAATACTAACATTTCAGCTCTGAATGATAGTATTATCAGCAGTGAACGATGGTATTATCAAAAAGAATCAATAGTATTATCACTTGAGCAATGACACTATTATTGAAAATGGAGTAGTGTATTACAGGGATTTTTTTTGCATAGATTTTGATGGTATTATTTTCAATATCCATATATTACAAGTGTTTTTAATCATATGTACAGTGCTGTAAATATTTTATTTATTTATTTACTTATTGGACTATTCAGTAACACCTTTGAGCATGGCTCGTTTACAAAGGTTCCATGTCAGGAATACAGTTAAGTCCAGTTACTGTTACACAGTAAAGTAATACACGTGAAGGGCCAAGCAAGGTCCCGGGCTTCTTTTAAGTTTCAGGGTACAAAAACACAAACTTAGGGTTCCTGTGTCCAAGTTTAATATATGGTGCAGTAGTAGCAGGCAAGGCATTATCTATAGTTAAGTTGAAGCTCTTGAGGATTGGCAGCTCTGTCTGCAGTAAGTCATTAGTATTCGTTACAGCTAGGGAAGCGCTGGTAGTCGAATCTGGCTAGTGATTGCACAGGCATATTAGATGATGTAATTTTGTTTATACATAGAAACATAGAAAATCTCATTGAAATAGACCATTGGTCCATCCGTCTGCCCTGTTTAATCCTGTCCTACTACAGACCTAACGTCTGTTTTAGGTTATTGCCCAGATATTAGGACACAGCTGAATTACTGTTTCTTAACTGCGGTGGCTTTGCTGACATATGTGTATCCAATGACACCTTTCGAAATGTGTCTTGCTCCCTTAACGTCCCCTCGTTCAAACAATTATAATACATGAGTAAACACATAGCTCATGCCATTCTGCAGAATTAATCAAAAATAAGCTTCTGGGGGGCTAAAGCAGTGAAAACGAGGTAAGAATGTCTGAAGCGGCAAGGACACATAAGAAACCCACTGTAGTAAGGAGAACAGCACGGTCTTGTGTTGTTGAGAACTTCTGTACTCAGATACTGGTTCACATCATCCCTTTTATCATAATGCAATTATCTGACCTAAAAACAAAATAGCTGGTAAGAAGCGTATATGTGCGTGTGTGTGTTTTGAGGAGGGGGGGTAGGGAGTAGCCGGAGGCCAAGTAGGTTCTGCAGTGACAGTATAGCAGGGACAAACTGGGCAGGCTAGGTGGGCCATGCAGTCCTTATCTGCCGACAGAGTCTATCTTTCTGTGTTTAAGCAATGTAAAATTAAACTATTGATATGAAGAAATAATGTTGCCAAATTTTAGACTGTATTGTGCTGAATTTTTACTGCAGAGTACAGAATTAAACCAAATATGATGCAGAAAAATGGCATATGTGATAAATTCATGCATTATTCTGGTAGAAATATATGAAAATTATTCATAATATAATTAAAAGCGGAGCTTACCATTTGCATAACACTTCAGTGCACTCCTGCCTGTTCCTCCACGTCTTCATTTACTCAGCATTTTTTACTTTATGTTATATGTTTACTGAACATTCAGTTTCAGTATGAATGGGAAATCAGCTGACACTACCACAGACAGATAACAAGTCTGGCCAGAGCTGATAGGGCTGCAGGAGTGGAATCTGTGTTAAAAATACTGACATTTTTTTTTTTTATATTTTTACACCAAATTTTCCACACAGCCTTGTTATGGCCCTGCCTCATAAAGAAGGGCAGAGAAAATGTTCAACTCCTGGCCTAAAGGTGATGTTGTGTAGGGACTGCAGAATCAAGTTTTGGGCTACAAACACACATTTTGGGCAGGAGTTGAAAAATGACAGCTGTCACATGCATGAGTTGCTGTACTGAAATGGCTATGTTGGAAATGTGCTGTAAAAATATTGACTATTACCCAAGTTATGAGCCTGCATTTGTAAAATTCAGCATAGCCTTATAACTTAATAGATGAAGATATCAGAATCACAGAACACACGAATGAGCAAAGTATAGTACCACCTCATATTAAATTTATTCAAGCCCAAGGAATGCATTGCTAGTCTTTTTTTTTTTTGGCATTGAAAAAGTTTCACTTTGTCCACGGGAAGGAAATTTGGATACAGCTACACTTAATCAAGCCCTAAATATCATGATATCAGGGCAGAAAGGGGGTTAGGGTGCACTTGGATGTGAGGATAAGGTCAAGAAAATTTATTGTGGTACTGTACTCTATAAAGACTCTGCTGAAAGAATGCAACACATATGTCAAGCACAGAAACATCAGCTTGGCATAGATGCTGAATTCTTTGGTGCAGTCTTATACTGCAGCAAGTTAAATTGTGTTGCTATTCATTTTTGAGTTGGGATTGGGAGACATGTCAGATGATTGGCAATTCCAACCCAGCTTTTTTCTTCCTAGATGACAACACTGCTGCTTTAAGAAAATGGGCTCTATAGACCATTGTGATCCATCATATGTTCAATAACCCCAACTTTTGACACCCTGTGGGTCACTGTCCCACATAGGAAAATTGACCTTCTCACCCCTCTCTTAGTGCAGACCAAGCCCCTTTTTTTGTGTTGACAAATTGTTCTCCCTGTCTGCCACTTGCTTAGTGGCAGTGAATTTATGTAGCATTTTTTAATTCTGCAGATCTATGCAGTCACATAAAATGCCTACTGACATCCTTTGTAAATGTCCTTCTATCAGTTTCTTCATATTTCCTCCAATGTTTACATTTACTGCAGCAGTAAAGAGAATGTGTTCAGTACTAAAAATAAAAAATAAATTTGCTGGTGGGCTTTTTGTTTAGATATAACTGTTAAGGAGAAACCGCATTTTCAAAACAGGAATACCTGGAAGGATCTAACAGATAATATCCACATTTATGTTTACTAGTAGTTGTTACCATCTTCTCCCTGTAGAACAGCAGGTTGAGTTGGGACATGATTTCAGTCTTCCCATTCTCAGAAGTATTGACGAGATTGAACATATGGATATGTTCTCCAGCAGGACACAGAGACATGCTCTGAAGGTCACAGATGGCAAGTTTAAGGGTAACATTAGGAAGCATACTTTGTCCAAGAAGGCGGTAGCCTTCTAAAATGACCTGCCAATAGAGACTGTGGACATGAAGACAGTAGAGCAGCCCCCAGTGTTGCTCATCCCTTAGCTTTTGCTGCACTGAAACCATCAGTGTGAGAACCCTGCACTGTCCGTTCCCCACACTGTACCTACCAATGTGGAAAAACAGAGGTCTTCAGCCTCTAGTGCTGTCAGTCTGCCACCTTTCATGAGCACTATATCTATCACAGTGCAGAAACCCTGAACTGTATGTTCTATACTGCATATGCCCTTGTGGATTTATAGAGGGCTTCAGGCTCCAATGGTGCCAGTCCCTTACTGTTCACCAGTCACTAGCTGTACCTGTCACTGTAGATAAACAAAAGGCTTTAGTCCCCAGTTCTGGCAGTCCCTCACCATTCACCAGGAGTAAATGCAGACAGTGTGGAAATCAAGCACTGTCCCTGCCACCACACTGTAGCTGTTCCTGTGGATTACTAGAGGGTTTAAAGCTCAAGTGGTGTCAAGCCCTCACCTCTTACCAGCACCAAATCCATCACAGTGTGTGTAAGTTTGCACCGAACCTGCCCCATTTGTTACCTGTGGATAAACTGAGGACTTTATCCACTTTTTACCAGCAACAATTTCATCACAGTGGGTGAGTGTGGGGGGGGGGGGAGCCTACACTGTACCTGTCCCTGTGAGAGGAATTTATCCAAACCATCTCCACCTCAGAGGTGAAAATCAGAAATATTTTCCATCTGTATCATCTCCTAAAACCGGTGAAAACCAAACCACTGGGAAAAAATTTAACTTGACTAGGAGAAAGAGATTCCAGGCCAGATATTTTGGGGAGATTGGCTCCACAGGTTGAAGGTGGGATGATGGGGCTACTTCCTCCCTGACCTAGAGAGATTTTTATTGGAGGGCCTTTATCCGTTTCTTCTGGACACCAACAGTGACCAAGCATTTTAACATCACCAGCACAGCAGACTGCTGGAGGGCTTGTGGAACTGTGGGAACTCACTGGCATATTCTGTGGGGATGCCCAAAACTTGTCCAATTGTGGTTGAAAGTAAGACTGACAGCTCAACAAATTTTAGCAGTAAGCATACTTAATAATTTCACGGATTGGGTGCTGGGCTTCCCCTCAATGGTGGGCCTTCCCCCGTCCATGAGAAAGTTGGCATTAGATCTATCCAAAGCAGGTCTGAAATGTATTACAGTGCATTGGTTGAAGAAGAAACCCCCAACCATGCGAGAATGGGTAAACAGAGTCAATAACATCCTTGACCTAGAGTCTATAACAGCCAGGCTACACCTCCGAGAGGAATCATTCAGAACTATCTGGAACCCATGGATAGCTTGGAAGGTCGACTGGGAAGACTCTAACACTGATTAGGCTAATGGCCCCATAGGATTTAATTAAAGCAACTGCAGGGGAAGGAGGGTTATCCTTTCCTCTTGCTTGGTGGAATTTACTTAAATCTGGACCAAAATCCGGAAAAGTCCATTTACCCTCATTCAAAAACTACCCACCTTCATAATCTCTTTTTACCTAATCCCATGTGCCCTGGCTTTGTCATTATGTAACAATCTCATTAACATATACTAGTTTGAGCATAAAACACTTTCAATATTTCTCCTCCCTTGTTCTTCAAAAACTATCCACACTTAATTAAATAATGGAAGTGCCTCTGCAGTGCATAAGTTCAGGTGTTTCTTATCTGATGAATGTTTCTCCAAATAGTTTCTTACTGAAACTTATTTTGTTATATATAAAGGGGTAACCAACAGAAGGATAGAGTGCATGAGAAGAACCGGGACAGTATTTTGACTTCATCAAATTTCTATCTTTTTAAGGTCTTTTGTTTAAAGGGCTTTCACACTGATGTGTTAAACTCTGTCTGCCTGTATTGCATACAATGGACCATCTTGTCTGTTGAATGATCTAGAAAGTACTCTGAACTGTAACTGTAATTTTTTAATAAACTTGAGTCAAAAAAAGGCAGGGGCAGAGAAAGGTACTAGCGCTTGGGGATTTTATAGTGAGGGGCAAAGGGAAGGAAAAGGGTGTTACACTGGATGATGCGGTGCTAGCCAGGTCCAATGTGGTGGAATCTGTGGGCGAGGAGACAGGAAAACCAGTTTGATCATACATGTAGGCACAAACAAACAATGTGAGCAGGGGAAGGAGCATGGGGAGGTTAAAGCAAGATTCCATGCTGTTGAGCAGGTAGATAAGTAAAGGGCAGGGATATCATGGCCGCACCTGAATGAGAGAGAGCAGTTTCACTTGTTCCAGTTCAATGCATAGCTAAAAGTGTGGTTCTGGGAAGAGGGATTTCATTTCTTCAGCAAAGGGACTGGAGACAGTTTAGAGGGGCTAGAGGCTGTTCAAAGGAAATGGCCTGCATCTTAACAAGGATGGCATGCGGGTGCTGGGTAGGTTTCCACAGCCAAAGGGAGGAATGCACTACATGAGCACATCCCAACTAGCATGTTTGCAGCTTTTTTTTTTTTACCTAAAAAGCTGTTTTGGTACAGTTACTGTGTGGGGCTGTGGTTTATTGCTGGGGAACAAACAGGAAGTCAGCCGTTTTGGGTGGGATTCCTGAGTAACTGGACGATCGTGGAGTTGCAGGAAGGCTGGATTAAGCCTTAAAAGCAAGCTGATCCAGCATGTCCCATCACACTCATGTTCCAGAGTGTGAGTGGAATAGAGCAAGAGTGAAACAGGTATCCTAAGGCATTTAAGGTGTCGGGAGGCATCTACAGGTGTCAGCAGTCAGCAGGGGACTCTGCCAGGGAGACACAAGACGAGGAGGATAAAACACAGAACTGTGTACACATGCCATACAAGGAGTGGGACAATATTTAAAGGTAGTTAACAGAAAAAGGGAAACCTGCAGGACTTGGGTATATGTAGCTACTGGAAGAGGGAAAGCAGGAGACTCCCTGTGTAGGGTAAGGTGATAAGTCCATTTTTTTTGTGCCAGCTCCCCGATCTCACTGCAAGGACTCAGCTCCCTCCCTCACCGTCATCTCATGTCCAGGCTTACCTTCCCCCCGGGTGGGCCAAGTCAACAGTAACTTGCCCTGGCTTACCCCACAGGGTGGGGCCACGGGAGGGGGGCCCACCCAGTGGACACAGTAGGCAGTGGAGGTGGAGGAGCAGAGCTTCATGCTTTGGGGCCGGCACTTTTTGTATGCTGTATCAGGGGGGATGTGCAATGATGCCCAGCGTCCTGCCCACCCCCCACTGATATGGTGCCAGCACTGTGGTTCTCCTGGTCTCTGCTAGGGGTCCATAGCATGCCAGACACACAACCCACCCCCAGAGAAGGACAGCAGTCCCTAGGATACTCAATCCTTCTCCCCCAGCCGGCACTCCAACATCCCGAGTCTTTTCCTGAACTTGGGTTGTCGGCATCACAGATGGACACCCTGCCTCTGCGCTGGTGGGTCGACCATGATAAATCCATTTTAAAGAGGAAGAAAAGAAGGTGGCCAGACATAATAGGAGGCAGTAGAGTACTGGGGGAAGTGCAGCTGACAGTAATACTGGTAGAAGAGAAAATAAGAAACACCCTGTCTAGGGTAAGATAATACATACTGTACATTTTAAGTGCAGTAAGTAAGGGGAAGTAGGTAAACAAGCATAGATAGGAGGCATGAGGGGACAAGTTAGGTTCAAGTGAACAAAAGGATTACCCAGGCAAAAACATGGGAGTGGTGCAATGTAGTGGATGTGAAGCCACAGTCTTTCAGGACACCTGCTGGAGAGTGAGGACTGAGGTGCTTCCACATTTGCACTCACCTCTCTCGGTTTAGGGCAAAGGTCACTGGATACCGAACTGTGCTGGCAAGGATGCAGAGGACCCAATGCCCCACCCAGGGACCACCAAAAATGCCATTGCTACCTCATAGGATGCCTAGGCAGAGGTGTAACAGCTGGACCTTGGTAGCCTCCAAGAGGGTGGAGGAGGCAGGTAGGGTATACATTCCTATGCCTGTGCTACTACAAAATTTCTCCACTACACTGGTGGGATGGGACAGCTGGGAAGAAGTACCCAAAGCAGTGGCTAGGGAGGATGTGGTAGTCCTTAGAAGGGGAAGCCTCAAGATGTGAAGAAGAGGGCCCCAGCTAAGGAGTAAGCATCTGCTGGTCAGGGACTCTGTCGTTAGGGTAATAGACTTGGAAGAGAAAGGTAGAGGGGAGACAGAGGTAAGGTATCTCCCTGCTGCTTTGGGTTGGAGGAATGGCGAACATAACTCTCAACTGTCCATGCATACGAGGGAGATCCCTAATTTATCCCTCAAAATTGCTCTGTCCCTCATCTGTTCCTCATGGAAAAGATGTTTCCCACACAGAGAATGTGTTGCATATTCAGACTTTACAGCAAACAATAATAATATTCTAAGATACTAAATCAAAAATAAACTACAAGTAAACCCAATGGTTGCCATAGTGTTCTGAACTTGTATCTCCATGTTTGAGGACGTGTCCCTCATTAGCAGGATCAGTGTCCTCATTGTTCCTCATGTCAGTGATGAAAGGTTGAGGGGTGATGCTGTGTGGATTCAGAGGCTCACTAGAGGGGCAGGTGATGGAAGGCAACTAGATGTCATTGTCCACCTGAGGATAAATGAACAGGCAAGGGATGAGGTGGGGTAGCGCCACATGATTTTAGGGAGCAGGGGAGGGCCTGAAGCAGGTAATGCATATGGAAGCATTTGCCAAAGTGTTACCAGTGCACAGCTGAGTGGAGGACAGGGCTGAGGCTTTCAATGACTGGTAGAAGGCATAGTACAGTGAGGAAGGCTTCAGCTAAATTGGGGACGGGGGGTGCCCTAGGAGGATGTTGGCCTTTGCAGGGGTAACGGCCTACATCCTTTCAGGAGAGGGACCTCAGTCCTTAGTTGGATGTTTAAATGTTACTTGAATGAAGATTTAAACTAGCCAAGGGAGAAGGCTGTATTAACAAGGGAGGAAACAACTGCCCCCCATATAATGAACAAATGGGGAGGAAGGGCTTGAGGAGAGAAAGCTCCCCTAGAGCAGGTGTGCAAAAGAAGGGGGGTGCTGAGGACAAAAATCCAGAATGTAAAATGAGAGAGAAAAGGCAGGGTGGGTAACATGGGAAGAGAGGGGTCTGGGGGAGAGACAGGGAGCAGCATAGGCAGTGGGGGGTGGGAAAGAGGGGCTGCAGACAGGTAGGGAGTAGGCCACTAACCTGAGGCTTCTAGATCTCCCTGAAAATACTGAGGGGGATAATCTTAAAGTGAAACTCCAGAACTGGCTCCTGAGGGCACTATCTGTAGATATAGCCATTGATATAAAGGATGCCTACAGGAGATCATCATTGAATGAAAACACTTCTTGGACTGTAGTTTTTGTGGTTGGCAGCACAGAGGAACGCAATGTCATTCTGCAAGTAGTGAAAGTGACTGGTGGCATCCAGTGTGGGGACTTGAAATCAAAATTATTCTCAGATCTCAGTTACAGCACCCATACTCACTGGAAGGCATTTGATGGAATCAGGGTGCTCCTAACAGAGCTTGGCATCAACCACCATTTGTTAATCCCTGCATGACTAAAGGTTAAGTATGGAGGGAGAACATGCTTATTCTCCAATCCAACCGATGTGGGGAAGCTTGCAGAAAAAAATCAGGGCAGAGTGCTCTGTGGATCAGGGATCAGAGAACTCTGGATGGACTCTGATAACTGATTCCATAAACAACTTGTGCAGTAAGATTAGACTGCCTGAAGAGACTTGTGTGACTGTTTTTTTTCTCTTGTGGTTATGTTAAAATGTAATGTACAGTAACTACCATTGTATTACTGATAGCTATATGAGGCTGTGGGGACTGCTGTCAAACTGGACAGAGATGGGAATTGGGAATGTGTTACCAATTTGATGGACTTTGAGTTATATATGGTGGTGGACACTGAGTGGTAAAGATGGCGTCATTGGCACCATTCATCCTGGTCTGGATTTCCTCCTTCATTTTCCTCTTGACAGAGGAGCTCCCATCCCACAATGAATTAAGCTACTGAATGTTAACCACAGTGTACTAGATAGACTCCTAATTCAATCAATCAATCAATTAAAATCTTTATTTATCCAGGCAAAATATCATTGAGCAAGCTTATTTTCAAGATAGACTTGGTTAAGTTCAGATTATGTTACAAAGCAAACATCAAACATCAGTATTTACAGAGGAGATAAAAAATATAGTGGAAGGGCAAAACAAGAAGCACACATACAATACAGCACGTATCAAAGACATACATACATAGCAATACCGGTGATACAATAGGCATTAACCAGTAAGCAGATGGAATCGGCAGACCTGAGATATACAGAAATGGATCATAATACTGTGATTGTCATAGAATAAGAATAGGTTAGCCCCAGGTGATGCTATTAGGGCAGGCAGATGTAAGTGATACAGCTTTTCTAGACCAGTTGATGAATGAGTGGGCCGGAGAATCTATGCTAGGAGGGAGCTAGGTGCCAGTAGCCTGCTGGGTACTAATACCGCAATCCCATGGGTGCTTACCTTGGGGCTGTGGCCAGCTGAGCCATGGCATGCTTTAGAGGGGTATGAGCGAGGTACTGGGCATGGGTGAAATAACCTCTTTTGCCTATTTAGTCCAGTACTAGGTGTTATCACTATTTGCCAGGTCCACCATACCAACAGACCACAGGGATAGGATGTGAACGATACAGCTCCTGTGGCCATATGTGGACTATGATTCAAAGGAGGGCTTAAACGCTTATAGATCTAGTGAGAGTACTTTAGCCATGTGGAGGGCTAGCGCTTATACTTCTAATGAGAGCACTTTAGCCATGTGGAGGGATTTCATTGGGAGGGGACGATGCGGTGACAGCTGGATAATCGGAGTGCGGCTGGCCATTCGATATATATCGCCACTACTGGAGGATCACCAGGGAGATTTGCAGGAACCAATCAGGAGCAGTGACCAGAGGGCGCTCACGATCAGGTTGGTTGGTGGCATTAGCATTCATTTGTTGGTGAAGAGCCCAGGTAGGAGAACTCCATGGCGGCTTGCAAAGGTACAACCATCACAGTAGTATGACATATTATTTGGGGGTCAGGAAACTCAGAAAAAATTCAGGGAGACTTACCTGTAATATGCAGAGGGCACAGGGACTAGAAGTAGTGAAAACATACGGATTAATATCACATGCACAAGAGTGACTTAGGGAATGGCTGCACATATTGAGGGCCAGGCTCTGGGGGCAATCTAACTGTGGTTAGTGAATAGTAGCCAGGTGACAATTGCAGTATTCACACACGCTTTGGGCGTATAGTGCCTTGAAGGCATAAACGCTGTGGATGTAACTTAGTTTTAGTATTTTTTGGATTTTGTTCCATAGGATCATCAACAAGAAGCTAAAGGCCATTCTACTGAAGTGGGTAGAGCCTCTAGGAATGCACAGAGAGATATATAATGAACTCCTTAAGTCGTATGGTCCCAGCTCAACCATAGGGAGACATTCAGTAATATATTGAGGCAGCATTTTTAGGACAGCTCTGTAAGTCCAGAGGACTGCATTTCTTTCACGCCTGAACGTAAGCGATGGCCATCCTAGGGCTTCGTATAGTAGGCAGTGATGGGTAGAGAGGGGAAGTCCGGTAATGTATCTGATGGCTCTGTGAAATAGCGTGTCCAGTTTGACAAGCGAGGCTTTAGGACAGTAGCTGTATAAAAAATCACCGTAGTCGATTAGGGAGAGAAAAGTACACTGGACTAGTCTCCATTTGGCATCACAAGTGAGGAATTGGCTAATTCTGTAGAAAAAGCCCAGTCTCTGCCTTAACTTCTTTACCAGTTCTTCAACATGCTCTGCGAATGTACGGTTTTAGTCAAGCCACACTCCTAAGTATTTAAACTTAGGGGTAAAATCCAATTTCTCTCCTAGTAGTGTAGTGATAAGAGACAATGTCCCGGAGCTGGCAGGATTAGTCATCTGGCTATACAGTATGAACAGCATGGCCTTTGTCTTTTTCGCATTTAAGAGAAGCTTTTTTGTGGAGAAGCTGGGTCTGGAGCAGGTCAAATTCTTCCTGAAGGTCTGCACAGGAGGCTTGGGCAGTCGGACAACTTATGTAAACCTCTGTGTCATCCGCAAACAGATGTATTTTAGCCTTGTTGATGCCCAAATCGATGTTATTGATATAAATTGTGAAGAGCAAAGGCCCCAGAATAGATCCTTGTGGAACTCTCCTGAGCAAAGGTTTGAGAGGGGAGAGCTCCCTCTCAGCTTTGACTTGTTGCTGCCGACCTACCAGGTATTCCGTAAACCATGGCAAGGATCCATGATCAAGACCTATACTCTTCAATGTGGAGATTAGAAGGCTACGGTCCACAGTATTGAAAGCCATGCTAAGGTCTAGGAAAACTGTGCAGGCAATGTTTCTGCAGTCTAAGTCACTGTACCAGTCATTAGTTACTTTGGCAAGTGCCGAGATGGTGCTGTGCTTGGACCTAAAGCCCAATTGCATCGGGTTTAATAAGTTGTTAACCTCCAGATAAGCTTTAAGTTGATTGCTAACAACTTTTTCTAGAAGCTTAGACAAGATAGGCAGTAATAAAACTGGCCTATAGTTATTTAGGTCGCAGACGTCCCCAGATTTGTGCAACAGGATAACTTGGGCAGTTTTCTAAATGATGGGAAGGGATCCTTGTGCCAAAGATAGACTGAATCGGTGTGTAATAGTGAAAGCAAGGACGTGATATGCGATTTTCATGAAGTAGGGATCCAGAGAGTCACCTCCAGTGCTCTTTTTTTCATCCACCCGAAGTATCAGATCTTCAACCTCCTTGAACTGTACAGGTTGGAAGGAGAAGCCAAGGACTGGAGCAACAGTGTCAGCACAGGGGACACTTAGTTTAGAGTGGGCCATGGCTGCTGGGGAATTGTCAAAGGCCAGTCCAGCTATGGCAAAATGATTGTTGAAGGCTTCTAGGATGTCATGTTTGTCGCATATAGTTTTTCCTTCAGACGTGATTTTTGGTGGCAAGGAGCTGCTTGATGTATGACTGGACATATCCTTAATAGTCCTCCAGAATTTGGAGGAACACTTTGCAGCAGATAGGGTTACCACCAGTCCTTATTTTCACAGGACAGTCCTGATTTGGACAGCTGTGTCCTGTGAAAAAACATGAAAAATACTACTTGTCCTGACATTATAGTAGAAAAAAATATTTTCAGACTTTCCTCTAAATGTTGCAAAAACTATAGTACCTTAACTAAAACACCTTAAAATGACTAGGAACACCTAAACAACTGCAACACTTAGTCTTAAGTTTTATTATTTGAAGAAAAAAAGTCTATTGCATTGGCTGAGGTTAAATATTGTCCTGCAAAAAATCATGTTTCAGTAAGTAATATCCCACTTTGGGCTTCTTAAAAGGTGGTAACCTTTGCAGCAGAGTCCAACTCCTTGAGGTAAAATGATGCTTTGGCATCTCTGATCATTTTCGTGCAGGCATTGCGTGCCTTTCTGAATTGGCACCAGTCTGGGTCCAGTTTTGTTTGTCTCGCCTTTTTCCACAGTTTATCCCTGCCTAACAGGGCGATTTTCAGTTCGGGTGTGAACCAGTGACAGGTTTACTTTTTGTTTTGATTTTTACCTTTAGGGCGTGTGCATCTAGGGCTCCTACAAGAATCTCATTAAAGATGTCATAGGTCATGTTTACCTCTGTAGCTAGGTAGAAATCTTGCCAGTGTGGTGAATGTCCCAATTCGTATGCGTAGGCGGCTGCATCAAAGTTGCGTCGAGTCCTTTTAGTGATGAATTAAGTTGCAGTGCCTATATGATGTTGTGACCTAACTGCATCAATAAAGCAATCGTCACTGACATCAGTGAAGAAAGTTCTGGCATGTGTGTAAAGATGCGGTTTATCAACTAAAATGACATCCAGCAATGAGCTGTTACATGGATTCTTTTTATTCGGAAGTATAGGTTCTTGTATTAGTTGTGCTAACCTGTGAGAGTCACAAAAGATATTTAGTGGTGAAGAGGCCTTGGTGAGCCAATCAAAGTTACAGACCCCAAGTATAATAGTTTCCAGGTTCTCTTTCTCAATGATGTTCTTAAGGTGAGATAGGAGTAGAATACCCGCAGATGGGGGTCTATAGCAGCCGATCACTCTAATGGCCAGAGAGGAGGATATGTCAATCTTGAGAGTTAGACATTCAAACTCGTTTATAGCAGTGCTTGAATCCAAACAGGACGTCACAAATCTTTCCTTAACATATATAGCTACTCCACCTCCTCTGATAGGCCTGTCGGTTCTGAATAGCTGGCAGGCTGTAATGTTAATCTCACTGTCCTGGGAAGCTGGCCTAAATCAGGATTCAGAAATTACCAGGACATCGGGTTGGGTATGACTAATCCACACCTGAACCATTGTGAACTTCTTGAGGAGGCTGCAGATATTGACGTGCCAGAAGCTCATTCCTTTGATGGTGGCTGTATCCGACGGAGAAGTGAGGGGAGAGATAGGACCAGGTCTTAGTTCGATATTACCTGAGCAGATTAGTAGAAGAAGTAGCATCTTCATTAAGGCAGCTAGTGTTAGCCTAAGGAGCTTGGTCCTGGTACGCTTAGGGTTCTTAACATGATGTGTGTGCCTATCACCACCCCCAGGGGTGTACCGCCCTAGTGCTAGATGAAGCAACACCCTGACTGAGATGTATAGAAGGTAGCTAGCACCGTATGGAACAGAAGGACTAGCATGAGGAGGCTGCTCAGTACGAGTACTGACTCGATACGTTTCTGGATTGTATTCTAACAGTAGTCCAGACTGCACAGCAGATAAGTAGCTGGTAAGTAGGCCGATGTAAAACAAGTTTCCGAGGGATTAGGCTCTGTATGCACTGGCATCTGGGGATTAATTGCCATCTGAGTACAACAGAGGATGATCAGTGCCGATAGTAGTGGGGAACCCTTCGCAAGGGTGGAATCCAGACCCCCCATTTTGTACAAAATTAAGGGAATGTGAACTACAGGATGGGGTAACGGGGTCTCAAGAGAAGATGCCTGTGGAGTCAGCCGGCAAACTTTGGACATTCCTCAAGAGATAACCAACGAATTAGAGAGGGTGATAAGGAGCTTTGTAGGCATGTTTTAGAAGTGGGTGGGAAAACGATGTATTTAATAAGTGGTGGGGGATGGGGGTGTGGGTGTAAAATGAGTGGCTTTTGCCGTACCTTTCAGCTTGAGGAGTCCGGGCTTGAGGTCTCGGGTGGCGGCTGAGGAAGTGCCAGCCGCCCGGTGTCTGAGTGACTGCTCCTGTGAGGCAAGGAGCCCATGGAGAGCTGGAGCTCAGCTGGGGAGAGAGGGAGAAACACAAGTTTTAAGAGCTGGCCAAGGACAAAGGCTGTCTGCACCAGCAGGAGAGCCAAATCTGCAGGACAAAAGGGATGTGTATTCCCATGGCGCCTTAAGTTTGGTGCACATAAAGATTTCAAAGAGGAGCTGACTCACTTAAATCTTGTCCCTTTACACTCTAAGCAATGTAAAAATTAAACTTTAAACACAGGAATCAAGTAAATACATATTTTTTTGGCACAGTTTAAAGAGCAAGTTAAATTTCAGCAGGATTCAGAAGACAAAACAGAATGAGACTGCAGGAGTCAATCAGAAACCAGCACCCAAAAGCGCTCGCTTCCCCGATTGGTTAGCAGCCTTTGTCATGCCTTTCAGCTTGAGGAGTCCAGGCTTGAGGTCTCCGGCGGTGGCTGAGTAATTCTAGTCATCAAGTTTCAGTACATAATATGGTCTATGTTTAAACGTTGTCTTCAATAGTAAATAAAGGGATGCCAGTTAACCTCTCGGCTATAGGGATAAAAACAGATCTGTTACATTTAGTTTATCTCTGATCCTGTTTAAAATTCTAATGTCTATCTATGTCCTGTAACAATTTGTACTATGTGTGCTAGTATCTCTGCCCTTATACATGCGTTGTTATAGCTGTTTTTTACTGTTTCATGCTGTTTCTCCAATGTTGCCATGTATGTATACTGTATGTTTTGTGCTCTCCCGGGTCGTTCCTGAAAATAGGCATACTACTTGTCTAGTGTACTTACCCGGTAAACAAAAGCTAAATAAATAAATAAATAAATAAATACATAAAATTATCATAAATGTTGTTGCTCTGTTTTACATTCTAGCTAAAAGGTTGGTATCTTGTTAAACTCTCGGACATTTCAGGCACTATGTCAATATTGTGGTGGCACACTTTTAAGATAGATTCATAATGATTAACATGTGCCTTCACCTTGTGGTTTCAATCGACTTTGGACAATTTTGTTTTTATGGTGAGCAATGTGCTACCGGTGTTGTACCAATGAAGGAGAGGTGCTATAGGTTTTCCTGTTTCCTAATCCAGATCCTGTATAAATATATAATACATTTCCCCTCTATGATGGAAGATTTTTTTGTACTGCTTTTTATTAACCAAAAAAAAAAGAAAGTTTAAAATAAGTGGCCACCATGGTGAAGGAAAAGGGAACAGAAACACAGAGGCAGGAAGAGAGGTGTACCAAATAAAACCAAGCGGAGTACGTAAGGTGGTGAGGAGATCAAAGGCACAGACAAAGGAAAGGGTAACTAAAGGGGATAAGACTTTCTTCAGGTACAGAACTGTGAAAAGGAGAACAAAAGGAGAGATAGAAAGGAGTAGAAGGACAGCAGAGGGAGACTGCAACAGAGGATCAGGAGAAAGCAGACATTCTGAAGAGGTACTTACTCAGTCTTCACAATGGGGGAGGGTAAGGACCAGCAGGAAAAATGTGGGGAGGTGGACACCAGTACATTTTCAAAGGAAAGAATCCAGAAGGGACTTGCAGATCTGAAAGAGGACAAGGTCATGGGACCAGGTGGGATACACACAACTTACCATAAGAACTCTGAGAGGTGCTTGCTGCACCACTGATGGCCCTAACCAATAGGTCACTGGAAACAGATGTGGTTCCAGAGGACTGGAGGAGGGTGATGCTGCCCTGCTCCATAAGAGTGGCAGCAGGGAGGAGGCAAACCATTGTAGGACAATCAGTCTCACATCAGTTGGGGGGGGGATAATGGAAACCCTGTTAAAGGAGAGGTTAGTAGAGTATCTTGAATCCAGTGAGCTATATTTGGACTTGTGCCATACCGGAGACTAATAAAGAAACTAAGCAGTCTAGGGGTGGGATCCAAAGTGTTAAATTGGGTGAGTATCTGGGTAATGGATAGGCTTCAGGGGGTGGTGGGAAATGACATTTACTCTAAGTAGGAGAGGGTGATCAGTGGGGTGCAGCAGTGCTCAGTGCTGGATCTGGTCCTCTTCAATGTGTAAGTGACATTGGGCTGTCCTCATCACTTTACGTGCTTCCCTCAGTTTTAGTTTGTACACCTCTCTTCCTCCCTCTGCATTTCTTTGTACCTCTTGAATGCCACAACTTCAGTAAGTGACGCTGCAGGGCTGGAAAGAAGGTATGCCTTTTGCAGAGGACACCAAAATCTGTAATTGGTGGATACTCAGGAGGGGATGGAGAGAAACTATGACTCAGACTTTTGTTACTAAAATGAGGGACACCAATGCTCAAAATGAGGGACAATGACTCTTATAATGAGGGACACAGTCTTCAACCGTGGAGATACACACTTAGAACACAGTGGGTACCACTGTATTTACTTGTATTGTTTATTTTGTTATTTAACATCTTAGAATATTATGAATTGCAACTTTAAAGTCAGAATTTACAGCACATCCTCTGTGTGGGCAGCACGTTTTGCATGAGGGATGGATGAGGGAACAGGGCAGCTAAGGGGTAAAATGAGGGACACCGTCATAGTTAGCTACAGTTAAGTGGTATGGAGGGGATGCGTGGGGATCTTGGGAAATTCGAGGAGCCATCGAGTATGGCAGTTCAAGTTCAATGCCAAAAGTGCAAAATCACACACCTGGGGCACAGAAACCCAGGGGCTGATTATAGGATAGCGGGGGGGGGGGGTACTGACAGTCACTAGGCAGGGAAGAGACCTTGGGGTAATCATATCTGATGACCTCAAAGTGGCAGGGCAGTGTAACAAAGCAGTGTGAAGGACCAGTGGGATGCTGGGATGCACAGGGAGAGGTATCTCCAGCTGGAGGAGGGAGGTGGTGGCAGGTGCTACCATTATGTCAGTCACTGCTGAGATCCCACCTGGAGTATTGTGTCCCATTCTGGAGGCCGCACCTCAGAAAAGACATAGACAGAGTGGAGGCAGTCCAGAGGAGGGCAATTAGAATGGTGTGGGGGATCCATCAAAAGTTCTGCAAGGAGCAACTGAGAGATCTCAACATGTACAACCTAGAGGACAGGAAAGCAAGAGGGGACATGATAGAGACATACAAGAGCCTCATGAAGTGAACAAGGCACAGGTGAGGAGTCTCTTTCAAATGAGAAAGAGCATCAGGACCAAAGGACATGCAACGAAGCTGGTGGTGGTGGTAAGTTTAGGAAGGATGTGAAGAAGTACTTCTTCACTGAAAGAGTGGAGGACACCTGCGACAGACTGCCAGCAGAAGTGGTGGGGGTGAAAACAGTGACAGGCTTCAAGCATGCAAGTGAAAGATATAGGGGAGTATTAGTAAACAGGCAGGGAGGAGGGAGGGTCACCAGAGACCAGATACAGTCTGCTGAGACAGACTAGGCAGGGATCATCTGGGCAGACTGAGTGGGACAAGTGATTCCTGTCTGCCAACAAATTCTGTTTCTATCTTTCTGTATCAGAAATTGTTTAATCTGGGTAGGTAGGTAGGTAGGGCAGCTCAGTTAGTAACAAGAATAATAAGAAGGCAGGTGAGCCCTACTGGCCTTCCCCTCAAATGTAAGTGTTGATAGGGTAAACATTAGAGGGCAGGTATGAGGAAAGGGGATAGCAAACTGCTGGAGGGCGGTGTGCACTAATGTAAGGAGCCTGGGGAAGAAGATCCCTGAGCTGCAGGCACTAGTGATGAAAGGGTAGGTGGACTTGGTGGGTGCCAGAAAAGCATGGCTACACAGAACCATGACTGAGACATGACTATTCCAGGATCTACATTGTTTAGAAAGGATATAGAAACATAGAACGTGACGGTAGACGGGGCCCAAAGGTCCATCTAGTCTGCCCAGATCCTACCCCACCCCCCACTCAGATACTTTTTGTCACAAACTCCTTGTGCCTATCCCAAGCTGATTTAAATCCCCATAGAGTTTTGGACTCAATGACTTCGGCAGGTAGACCATTCCACGGATCAACCACCCTTTCTGTGAAGAAAAACTTTAACATGTTGCCTCTAAATCTTCCCCCCCCCTCAGTTTCATGGCATGGCCTCTTGTTCTCATGGAGTTGTTAATGAGAAAGAGCTCCTGGGTGGGGACTCTGTTTATACCCTTTAGCTACTTGAATGTCTCAATCATGTCCCCCCATCTCTGCGCTGCTCTAGGGAGTACATGTTGAGCTCCCTAAATCTGTGTTTGTGAGACAACTCATGGAAACTGTGAATCATTTTAGTTGCCCTCCTCTGCACTGTCTTCAGTCTGTCTATGTCCTTCCTGAGGTAAGGCTTCCAAAACTGGATGCAGTACTCAAGGTGGGGCCTCATCGGGGACCTGTACAGTGCCAGGATCACTTCCCTTCTTCTACTTTAGATGCCCCTGCCTATGCATCCTAGCATTTTGTTGGCCCTTATTGCTGCTTTTTCACATTGGTTTCTCACTTCTAACTCTTGCAGGGCTGTGGACTGATATATCAGTCAAGAATTCCTATACATTCTAATTCTGTTGGCAGCCTAAGGGTTAAATCATCTGAAATAATAACTCCCAGATCTCGCTCCTGCCGGGTGATTGCTAGTCTCCCCTTCCCCGCTGTGATAGTTGTCACAAACGCACTCAGCAGGTCAGGTCCTCTTATCCCACAGTGCCAACCTCCAAGCACAGTAATGTGAACAGGTAACAGACAGGGTAACCCTCCTGTCTGCTTTTGGGTCCGAATCACCTTTGGCCTCAGATTCTGGGGGGATTCAAACTGTGAACCTTATACTAGCATACCCAATGTACAGGCACAGACTTGTACCCTCTTTGGGGATTGCGGTACAATCTTACGCCAGAGCACCCAGCCAGGCTTCCAAAAGTAAGCCTTAAAACTCTATAAAAGTCCTTAAGTATATTCTTACCTTTTCCCAGTTTAGTAACACCATCAAGCTTTTGAACAGTTTTGTCAGTCTTAACCCTCTATACATCACATGCAAAAAAAAGAACTTGGAAGATCCAGGCAGTATCTTTCAAATATAGATTTTACTAAAAATGGATAAAATTATGAAAAATGTAAACACAGAACACTATATCACAAAGCACACAATCACTTACAAGAAAACAAAGAAAACTAAAGACAAACTCCTACCAACATACAGTTGGATAATTTTCTATCTAGTGTATTACCTCTAAGTGCTTATCAGAGAGTTGTGTGTTTCTCTGTCCCAAGATGGAACATATCAAACAGCTCAGACACAGTAGCGTTTAAACTGTGTCTCCCCACACTCCTTTCAATGAGTCATCTAGCTCCTCCTTTTAAAATGTAAAAAAATACAAACACAATGTCCAGTCAGGAGGTATTCTAAATAATGCGACTTCAGCAAAAACTAATTCCCCAAATGAGGGCAGTCTTTAATCAAGCCTTTCCTCTTTGATCTTGAGCAGTTCCTGTTTTCCCAAGGAACATCAAAGTTTTTTTTATAACTTTGGCACCATGGTGGTATAAAAATTTTCTTCCTATAGGAACCATGAAACTTTACGAGTCCTATATCCTGGCAGCTGGGTCAGTTCTGATTAAGACAGATAAACAAGAGACGCTTAATTAAGTGTCTCTGGTCTTTTGATTACCTCCTGGTTTCAGGTCACTTAACTGTAACTGAAAACTGGGGGACACCCATGGCACAACTGCCTTATGTGAGACAATCACACACTACATTTTTATATTACAAATACCATAGAACAATCATAACCAGCTGACCTAGCGTCACAGTCCTCCCCACCTAGACTGAATTTGTGGGCTCTATCCCCTGCATGGGATGAGCTTCTCAAGTCAGTTCATTCCTCATACATATGCGATAGGCCATCTGTGTTCTGATTGGTCGCTCCAGCCCTATACAAAATCATCATGTCATACTCCTGCAAGGCAAGACTCCATCTTAATAGTATACCATTAGTTTTTCCCATTTGGGTCAGCCAAACCAGGGGGGTTGTGGTCCATTTGTACCTCAAAATGCTGTCCATCTAAGTATGGCTCTAACTTCTTTAGGGCCCACACTATGACAAGACACTGTTTTTCCACAATAGAGTAAGCCTGTTCCCTGCGAAGTAACTTTTAACTCAGGAACACTACAGGGTGATCTTTCCCTTGGTTGGATGTCTGACTCAGTACTGCCCCAATACCCTCGTCTGAGGCATCAGTCGGGACTATAACAGGTTTGCCATAGTCAAGACTTCTCAACACAGAAGCACTGCACAGTGCCTCCTTCAGTCTGGTAAAGGCTTTTTCGCAGGCTGGTTCCCAGGTAATTTTCTTAGGCATTTTTTCTTTACCAGGTCAGATAGGGGAGCAGCCAGGGCACTGTAATTGGGTACAAATTTCCTATAGTACCCTGCTGTCCCTAGAAAACTCCTGACCTGCTTCTGCATTTCTGGTCTGAGCCATGCCTTGATCACCTCTATTTTTACTTGGTTAGGATAGAGCTGTCCCCAGCCTACAACCTGCCCGAGGTATGCCACTTCAGCCATGGCCACCTGGCACTTCTCAGCTTTCACAGTGAGCCAGGCCTTCTGTATCCTGCCCAGCACTTTCCTAAGGTGGGACTGGTGTTCTTCCAGGCTGGCACTAAAGATAGTAATGTCATCCAGGTATGCCATGGCGTTCTCCTCAACATCATTCAACACTTGATTCACCAACCTTTGGAAAGTGGCTGGGGCATGCTTCATTCCAAAAGGCATTACCTTAAATTAAAATAGCCCTATCGGAGTGATGAAGGCCGACCTCTCCCTAACTCTGGCAGTTTAACTCTACCTGCTAATACCCCTTTGTCTGGTCAATAGTCGTAAGGTAGGTCGCCCCTCCCAACTTGTCCAGGAGTTCGTCCATCCTGGGCATCAGATGGGTGTCTGATTTTGTGACTGCATTCAGTCCATGATAGTCCCCACAGAAATGAGTAGAGCCATCTGGCTTAGGCACAAAGACTATGGGTGAGGCCCAGGGGCTGTGGGATCTCTGGATTACTCCTAAATCCAGCATTTGCTCCACTTCCCTCCTAATGTCCTTTTGGACAGCCTCTGACACTCGATATATTGTCTGCCATATGGGCATCTGTGTCCCTGTCTCCACATCATGCATCGCTAAGGGGGTTAGTCCAGGCTTGGCGCTAAACAGTGGGGTAAAGTCTGCTAAAACCTCTCTTACTTCCTGGATCTTGTCTGGAGCCAGCTGGGAAGACAATTTAACTGCCTCCACAAAGGACTTCCACTTGCTTTCTTCTAGCAAGTCCAGAAGGGGGTCTCCTTCATCCGTCCCCTCCCCAGGACTACATACTGCAAACACCATGTCAGCCGTATTAGCATATGGGTTCATCATGTTGATATGGTACATTATTTCTGTCTTTCTTCTGTCAGGTAACTGTATGATATAGTTCACATCATTTAGCTGTCTAACTACTTTGTACTGTCCTGCTCACTCAGCCTGCAGCTTGTCTTTCTGGACCGGAATAAGGACCATGATTTCTTGACCCACCGTGTACGAGCGAACTCTGGCTCTGTGGTTGTAACACAGTTTTTCTTTCTGTTGGGCAGCTGCCTGGTTGCTCTGGGCTGTCCCCATAGGCTCCTTCAACCTTTCCCTAAACCTAAGGATGTAACCTACTATGGGAGTGTTCTGGGTGGCGTGCTTGCCTTCCCAGCCCTCCTGGATCAAGTCTAGGGGCCCACGTACCCGGCATCCATATAAGAGTTCAAGGGGGAAATCCTATTGACTCTTGGGGCACCTTCCTATTTGCAAACAACAGGTGGGGAAGGTATTTCTCCCAGTCCCTCCCATGCTGTCCAGCAAACGCTTGGAGCATTGACTTCAGGGTACCATTAAATCTTTCCACAAGCCCACTGGCTTGTGGGTGATAAGGTGTCATTTGCCACTGCACCATCCCACACTTCTCCCACAATCATTTCATCAGGTCTGACATGAAGGAACCCCCTCGATCGGTGATAACCTCCTGCGGTAACCCAACACAGGTGAAAATTCCAAGTAAGGCATCTGCCACTTTGTCTGTCCTCAGTGAGGACAGGATGACTGCCTCAGGGTACTGGGTGGCATACTCCACCACAATCAGGATGAACCTCTTCCCGGAGGAGCTGGGGGTATTTAAAGGCCCCACAATATCCATTCCCACCCTCTGGAATGGCTCCTCCACTAAGGACAATGGAATTAGGGCAGCTTGGGTTTTCTCATCTGCCTTCCCTATTTCTTGGCACCCATGACAAGACCTGCAATATTCCTTCACCTGCTTGGTGAACTTGGGCCAACAGAAATTCTGGGCTCACCACTGAGTAGTGTCTGCGATTCCCATATGATGACCAGACAAGGTAATATCATGTGCAATCTTGGGCAACTGCTCACGATACCTCTGGGGAATGACAAGCTGCCTGCCTATCACCCATCCCTCTGTCTTCACAGCCTGAGTATACAGCAGTCCATTTTCCCAATAAACTTTATGTTTACTGTCGCCTCCCTGTGCTCCGTCAGAGTCTGCCCAAGCCCTCAGCTTCTCTAGACACCGGTCACTTTTCCGAGCAACTGCAAACTCCTTACACATTTCCAAGGCATGGGTCATGTCCCCTTCAGTCTCTAAACTAGGGTCCCTAGCACTAGCATCTGGGCACGCAGGATCACCATCATCCCTAACTCTCTGACAATGGGTCACCCCTCCTTCTTTGGAGTAATCCTCTATAGCTGTGTGGTTAACTGCTACTGGGAAAATTTCTACCCCCTGTTCATTAGTCTCCCTATCAGAGACACAGGCTGAGGAACCAGCCTCCCAGTGGTTTCCACAATGGCTTCTGTCAGGTCCAGGGAACTACAATTTTCCCTTGCCGCTTAGCTATGGGTAACTGCACACACCATCCCTGGTTTGAGATTGTTGCCAAGGATGACATCAGCTGCTAAAGTTTTGGCTATAGCCACCTGTTGCAGAGTTCCCCCTGTTTCATCTCAGTCTTGGAGAACACTAGCGAGTGGCAATGTGGTCTCCTCACCAGTGAACCCTTGCACAGTTACAAATCTATTGGGTATAAGCTGACCAGGCTCTACCAGATCCACTTTTTCCAATGTCAGGGTGCCCTTGTGTCCCTTAACCCTTGTGTCTGTACACCATTCACCATGACTGGGTGCATGTGTAACCCCCAAGGGGTGCTATCCCAAGGGCTACTACCCCTGCCTGCTGGACTACCAACAGGTTGAGGGGCTTAGGTTCTATGGCAGGTGCCTCCACCCAGTGGTCAGGGTTTGTGATGGTTGGTCTAGTTTGGTCGCAGCTCTCTAGGACACTAAGACCCCCTTCTAGTCCCTCTAATGGCCCACACAATGCACAGGAGTTACAGTTCCAATGCCCCACATGTACACACTGTTCAATAATAAGGTACCACTTACCCTCAAGACTGATTCGGAGGTTCGTCTCTGGGGAACCCCTGAAAAATAAGGTTAAACAGCATACACAAACCAATACAGTGCTTGGCATGAAGGTACAGACACTGCAAACAGTTTAAGCTTAACAACAGCAAATCTGGTTTATTTAGGGGGACTGTAACATGGGAGGGGGAAATCGAGTTAATTAACCAGAGTAAATCACGGTACTGTGCACACATACAGGGTCTGGAAAGTCACACTCTGGGAACCCAGGTTGGGGGGGGGGATAGCCAGGTCTGTTGCTCGTGTTTGGCCCGGCAGGTACAGATGGATAGGGCCCTGTAAAAAAATATATGCACATAAACAATTGTAATTCAGAGCCGGATGGCTCAGTCCTTGAAGAAATGAAACAAAGAAAATTAGATGACACACTTGTGATTGTTAACAGGTCGCAGGGGAATGCCCTGGTTTGTACTCACACTACCCCAAGCAGAGAACCTGATGAAGATGGTTGTTCTGGATTGCCAGAAGAGCCAGGCATGGGGATGTTATTCTACTGGCCAGGCCCAACTGCTTTGACTAGCAGACGGATTTAGTCTGGTTAAGTTTAGTTCAGCTTTCAGCTTACAACGCACGATGAAAAGAGAATTGGAATAGCTATCCCTCATAAGCATTCGACACATTTCTATGTAAAGGAAATTACTATACCAGGCAGCTGCTCCTATGTCCCAATCATAATTACTGCAAATACTTGGGAATTCACACAGCAGCTTCAGTTCCAGACAGACCGAGCGTGATTCAGCAATTTCTCCAGTCTTCTACAGGGTGAGCCTGGTTTCCACTTTTCAGCCTTCCTTACTTTCAGCCACCTCAGATTCAGTCCGATTTAAGCTTGCAATAGCAGCAGACCGACTTCAGGGCCTCTCACGTGCTTCCCACACAAAACTATACACCACAGAAGCACAGAGCTCCTTCTCTCCTCACGGTGACAACTGATCTGACCTCCCAGTCGCAAGGTAGAGCAAGTCCATCTTCTTCCAAGTTGTGTAACAGGGTGTGCTTTGAAACAACTGAGAAGCTGCATGGGATATACTATATTGGACTAGATATCTGCAACAAATCTCTCTCTTGCTTACATCTGAGGGAAGTTTTCCTTACTTTACAGTCTTACATTGGTATTGCTTTGTGTTTAATTATTTTAGTTTTTAATTCAGGAAGGGGGTTTTCAAAACTGCTTATCTTGTGAGCATCTTCAGAAGGGTTGAAATAACTGCTTATTTGATTTTCCTTTGTGGCTAACAAACCACCAGGCTGTTTTGGGGCTGGGGAGGTTTACCTGTGTCTGACTTGGATGTCTGGATTTTTCTCTGTTTGATTAGCAGGATATTTTCTCTGTCAAATTGTTGTGTAGGGCATCTTGCTGACAGGAAGGCACTCATCGCAGCGGTGGGTCAGAGCTTTTAGCTGATTGTTTCGTGAGGGCACAGTTTAGGCCCAACCCTGCCCACCCCTCACCCCACCCACCCTGGAAATAGTTCCTTTATACCTGGGGTTCTGACATCATTTCCTTAAGAGTGCAAGGTGCATATCACTGTCATACCATCTGTAGCACACTGCAATGAAAATATAAGCATACACATTGTATAATATATATATTTCTATATAACAAACCAATCACACACACACAAACAAACAAAAAAAGTAGATAAACATGTGGGGAGTAGTGCAATATAATGGCTGTGGGGCAGCAGTTTTCTGGGAGTCTTTCTGGAGGCTGATATGCTGCCCTATTTGCAGACAACTCTCTGCCCTGAGGGAGGAAGTTGCTCGTCTTCAGGCCACACTGGACAGTGGTAAGGGAACCTTCCCCCAGGCAACACTGGACAGTAGGAAGGGAACCTCCCCCATCCAGGGAGCACCAGAGCCACCACCACTACCTCAGAGGTTGCAAAGAAAGCACAGCAGTTGGACCACAGTGAACTCAGGGAGGGTGAGGATGGTGGAACAGAGGCACATCCAGTCCGTTGTTCCACTCCACAATCCATACACCATTCTGGGGGAGCATAGCTCCCCTTATAGATGCACCCATAGAGGAGACTAAGGAGGCTGAGGACAACTGTCACAAGGGAGGCCCACAGGAAGGAGGCAGAGGACACCACAGGGAAAGGAAGCAGTTCCTGGTGGGGGACTCAATTATTAGGGGGATAGAACTGTGGGGAGCAGGAAAAACTGAAGTAAGGTGCCTGCCTGGTGCCATGACTTGGAGGGACAGGAAGCGCATCCTCAGGATCACGAGAACAGCTGCACGGGAGTCTGAGCTGGATGTCATTGTCCACCCAGGGACAAATGACTTGGCACATCATGAGATTAGAGCAGTGCAGAAGGACTTTGTAGAGTTGGGGAGGGGCCTAAGACAAGTAGCACACACAGTATCCTTCTCAGAGGTGCTGCCTGTCAATGGCATGGGGGAGGCGAGGATACTTTGCACCATGCAGTTTAATGAATGGTTAAAAAATGGTGTGGAGCACAGGGGTTTGGCTTCATTGGGGACTGGGGTTCCACCTGGAGGACACCAGCCATACTGGCAGGATGGTCTGCATCTGTCCAGGAAGAGAACAAGTCTTTGGAGCAATCAGTTTAAATGCTTCATTGACAGCTTTTAAACTAGTCAAAGGGGAGGCAACTGATAAGCAGCAGGAAAATCCCAGCCTCTCCCTACAAAACAGGGTACTCAATGAGAAAAGACCGAGGTAGAAAGGTCAGTGGGGGATGCTGCAACAGAAGGTAAAGCCATCAAAAATGGAGAGCAATGAGTACCAATACCGTAGTCTGGTAACAAGCTCCTGAATTAGTGGCCTTGATGGAGGAGGAACATCTGGATATTGTGGCAGTCACAGACACATGGTACACACAAAACCATGACTGGGACATAAACATACCAGGATACACTATCTACAGGAGGGACAGGGAGGGTAAAAGAGGAGGAGGAGTAGCTCTTTACATAAGGGAAGGAATAAAAGCAACAGAACAAAAGGGTAAACAGGGAGGAGAAGAAGCACAGTGGGTAAACTTGGAGACAGGCAATGACACCACAGTCCGCACAGGGGTTGTATACAGGACCCCTTCTCAGAGGGAGGAAATGGACAAGGAAATGATAGAAAGTATACTTAGAATGGCAGAAAAAGGGGAGATATTGCTGATGGGTGATCTGAATATGCCAGATGTTAACTGAAGTGCAGTTACAGCAGCCACTTCCAAGAGTGGGGTTATTCTAGATGCCCTATGGGAGGGGGCATGCATTAGACAACTAGTATTGGAGCCCACTCGAGAGGGAGCAATCTTAGACCTGATTCTCTCAAATGGAGATGGAGAGAGGATCACAGATGTAGAAGTGGGTAGCCATCTGGGAACTAGTGACCATCGAACAGTATGGTTCACGGTAAACACAGCAATAGAGTCAAGCCATACAAAGGCAAAAGTACTGGACTTTAGGAGGGCTGACATTGCCAAAATGGGTGAGTGCCTAAGGAATGCACTAGCAAATGGGCAGGAAGGAGGGGTGGAAGAACAATGGGGAATAATAAAAACTGCCATCACAGAGGTAACGAGCCTTTGTGTGAAGCAAATAAACAAAACAAATCGACGTAAGAAACCACTATGGTTCTCAAAGGAAGTGGCAGTGAAGGTTCAAGAGAAAAAGAAAGCATTCAGGAAGTACAAAGAATCACAGAAGGAGCAGGACAGAGAACTGTATCAGTTAAAGCAAAAGGAAGCTAGGAAGGCAGTCAAAACAGCAAAGGCCCAAACCGAGGAAAAGATAGCCAACTCAGTTAAGAAGGGGGATAAAACCTTTTATAGGTACATCAGGGAGCGAAGGAAGACCAAGTGAGGGATAGTGTGGCTTAATAATAGGGGAGGAGGGTGGGCAGAGGGAGACTGTGAAAAGGCAGAGATACTAAAATATTTTTGCTCTGTATTTACAAATGAAGAGGGGGAGGTACATAAAACAAACAGTAGAAACACTCTGGATACAGACGTTGATACCAGCTCATTTACAGAAGAAAGGGTTATGAAAGAACTCTTAAAACTAAAGGTGGACAAAGCAATGGGGCCTGATGGGATTCATCCCAGAATTCTAAAAGAACTAAGGGTAGAACTAGTGACACCACGGACTACCCTCTTTAACAAATCATGGGAGGATGGGGTGGTAGCCGAGTACTGGAGGAGGGCAGATGTGATTCCCCTTCACAAAAGTGGGAGTAAGGCAGAAGCAAGAAATTACAGGCCTGTTAGGTTAACCTCAGTTATAGGGAAAATGATGGAATCACTTCTGAAGGAAAGAATTGTCGAGTATCTAGAGGCCAGAGGGGCACAGGACCCAAGGCAGCATGGATTCACAGCAGGAAGGTCATGCCAGACAAATCTGATAGATTTCTTTGACATGGGTGACCAAAGTAGTAGATCAGGGAGGGGCTATGGACATGGCCTACCTAGACTTTAGCAAGGCATTTGACACAGTCCCACAAAAGATTAATATACAAGTTAGCCAGCCTGGGAGTGGGTCCTAAGATGACAGCCTGGGTAAAGAATTGGCTGGAGAATAGGACACAGAGGTAATAGTAAATGGAGTCACTCTGAAGAAAAGGGGTTACTAGTGGGGTACCGCAGGGTTCAGTATTAGGACCGGTCCTCTTCAATGTCTTTATAAGCGACACTGCAGAGGGACTGGAAGGAAAAGAATGCCTCTTTTCAGATGACACAAAGATCTGCAACAGAGTTGATGCACAAGGTGGGGTGGAAAGGATGAGAAGGGACTTGGCAAGGTTAGAGGAATGGACAAATGTATGGCAGCTTATATTCAATGCTAAGAAGTGCAAGGTAATGCACTTGGGAAACAAAATCCCAGGGGATGAGTACACAATGGAGGGTGAGATACTAACAACAACAAAAATGGAAAGGGGCCTGGGGGTAGTCATATGAGATGACCTAAAGGTGGGCAGGCAATGTGAGAGAGCAGCAATGAGGGCTGGGGAGATACTGGGATGCATAGGGAGAGGCATCACCAGTAGAAAACAGGAAGTTATTATCCCTCTGTACAGACAGCTGGTCAGACCCCATCTGAGTACTGCATGCAGTTCTGGAGACCCAATCTCTGCAAAGACATAGACAGGATGGAAGCTGTCCAGAGGAGGGCACTAAAATGGTGCAGGGTCTGCACTGGAAGACATATGAAGAGAGACTAAAGGAGCTTAATATGTATAGCCTCGAGGAAAGGAGGAGAGGGGACATGATAGAAACTTTCAAGTACCTCAAGGGAATCAGCAAAGTCCAAGAGGTAGCATCTTTCAAAAAGAGGTGTGCAAGAACAAAGGGGCACAATTTGAAGATGGGGGGCAGCTAAGAGGTAATTTAGGAAGTATTTTTTCACAGAGAGGGTTGTGGATGCATGGAACGGCCTTCCAGAGGAGGTTGTGGAGTCAAAAACAGTGGTGGAATTCAAGCATGCATGGGACAGTCATAAGGCCATTCTAGGGGGTGGGGGTAGGAAGAAGTAGGCTGCTGGTTAACTAGGATCTGCAGCTTATCCAGTAGGTAGGGTAATGGGCAGACTGGGTGGGCCAAGCGGTCCTGATCTGCCATCAAATTCTATGTTTCCCTTCGGGTGCCACCCGGTCCAGTTGGTGGACTCAGCTGTCAATCATTCCAAAGCTCTCTCAGTTGGTGCAAAAAGGCACCAAGATCCAAAACTACACTTCCCAGAATTATTAGCTATATATTCCACTTGTAAGCTGGCTTTCAGGACAGTCCAAATTCTGGCTGGTCCAAGCAGTCTCCATTTTATAGCTCTCCTAATCCCATTGGCCCAGCACAGCAGTTTAGGTCCAAAATGGAGAGGCAACACACAGAAAGTCCCATCTGCAATAAAGGTAGGTCAGATAAACTACAATATTACTAATGCTTTAAATGATTTCAGGCAAACAGTTATATCTTTCAGATGGGATCCCTTTGAGCCTTCAGTGACCGCAAAATGGAGCGATTACTCCGCAGTTCAGGCGGGATTCGAACAGGGAAACACCAGCCCCCCTGGAAAAGCATTAATTATGTCTGCAAACAAGCAGCTCTTAAAGAGGCAGTATGTGGAGGCTCTATCGGCACTCACAGTGCCATTCTAACGGCTTAAACGCCAAAAGCCAGGAGGCAGGGGAATACTTAGGCAAGCTCTTAGGAGGCTTTTTAGGAACCCTCATTTGTAGGGGGGGTTACACATGTGTTCCCTCATGTTCAGAGGTATGCTTCCAGGGGCACATAAACAACCCACTTCTTTCCTAGCCCCATTCTGCATATTGCTCACCCTTTTGGGACACTGTCTGGCAATATGTCCAGTTTCTTTACAGACCCAACATTTGTTTCTTTTCTCAGAGAAATCTTTTCTCCAAAACCTGGGGCTAACTGGTTTCGGTGGAGGCAGTGAGGGTTTTAGTTGCCCTGAAGGTGCGCTTTTCCCTTTCTGTGTTAGCACACCTACCCCATTCGATCTCAGAGCAGGTCTGCTCTTGGCATAGAGGTCCAAGAGTTTTATTTATTTATTTATCAAGTCTAGGATTACACATACCTTTGAGTCATGGCTCTTTTACAAAGGTTCCATGTCAGAGAAATACAAATTATGGGGAACATCAAGACAGGCATTACAACAATATGGACATTGCAAACAGAGTACAGATTAATACAGTTCAAGGGTAGCATTGTAACAAGACAGCCAGCGGCATTTGTCAGAGAAAATAGACAACAGATAAGAAGTGCCAGAGTCATAGGGAGAGGGAAGAGGGTAGGGGGGGAGAAGGAATGTAGGAAGGGTGGCAAGAGGGTGAAAAGTGCAGCACTGGGTATACCAAGATGTGAGAGTAGAATCCAGTGGGGGGGGGGGACAACTAGAGCAGAAAGGGAAGTGGAGAAACAAGGTTAAGTTGGGCAGTCACAGAAGCTGTTGGTAGTGAGATAGTCCTGGAGCCTAGTTTTAAACATACTAATAGTTGGGGCAGAGGAGATGGTTGGGCTGAGGCCATTGAACCAGAGTGGTGCTCGATAAGCAAAAGAGCGTTGTCCCTGTGAAGTGTGACAGTAGGGGACTTTCAGTAGCTGTAGCAAGGATCTCCTAAGGCATCATTTGTTAATTCGGTGTTGTAACAGAGTTGAGACCCCAGAAGGTGCAAGGCCAAGGTAAATTTTTTTGACCATGGAGCAGGTGAGAAACTTTATGCGGTTTGATAGTTGGAGCCAGCCGGTCTGAGTGCACAGGTCACATGTGTGGGTGAGACGGTGAGCACCAGTGATGAGCCGACATGCTTTATGTAAGGCAGTTGAGAGGTGTCTATGGGTTGTGGTTGTGGCTGAGCCATATATGGTGAGACCATAGTCTAGTACAGAGATCATAGAGCTCAGGACTGCAACCTTCAAAGCTTCTGGCGTGAGGTGTGGTCTGTGTTTGTAGAGGAGACCAAGTCGCATATTAGCAGCTCTAGCTACATTATCTACATGAAGTCCATAGGAGAGATTAGGGTCAAGCTGAATCCCTAAGTATTTGAAGGGCACCACCTGATCTAGAGTGTTGCTCTGGGTGGTGGAGATAGCCAAGTGGTATAGCTTGTGTGGGTTATGAGAGCTGCAGAAGAGCATAGATTTGGTTTTCTTGTCATTGAGGACCAGTTTATGATTAAGAAACCATAACTCTACAAAACTGAAACCAAGTTGAAGGTTGTGTTGAAGGGTTGCAGGATCTTTGTGAGTGGAGAATACAATAGCATCATAAGGCATATAGTATGATCTGCTCAGAGCAGTGGTAAGGGAGGGAGTTTAAGGAAAGGCTAAAAAGGAGGGGACCCAGTATGGATCCCTGTGGGACACCCGAGCAAACAGGCAGGGTGTTAGAAACAGTGTCCACAATTTTTACTCTCTGTGACCGGTTTTCTAAGTAGCTTTTAAACCAGAGAGAAGAGTCGGGTGATAGCCCGGCATTCAGTAGTTGGTGTATTAGTAGTCCATGGTGTACTGTATCGAAGGCCTTGGAAAGGTCGATGAAAACGGCCCCTGTGAGAAGGCCATTGTGAAGGGATTTGTGCAAAGCTCCAGTGAACTCAAGAAGGGCTGTGGTGGTGCTGTGACCTTTCTGGAAGCTGTGTTGCTGTGGACAAAGTATATTGTATTTATCCAAGTGGTCAGTAAGTTGATCAGCTACGATGCGCTCAAGTGCCTTAGAGAGTGGGGGCAGTATGGAGATAGGCAGTTCAGCAGCCTCTTGCACTGTTTGGGATCTCGGTCCTCCAGTTAACTTTTCAGCTCTGCTGAGCATGCCCAAAAAACTGTTCTAACAAAATAGCATTTTCAATTTTATCTACAGAGTTTGCTTCAATTCCTTCCCACCAATGTTTTAAAAACCGACCTTGTTTTGTGGCTAGCTCCTCGTAGCTCATATCAGGGCTTCTGAGCTTACAGAATTTAGCTCTGTATGCTTCAGCAGTTAAATCAAACTTTTTTAAAAGTGCAGCTCTAAGTTTGCTATAATCATCACTATCCTCATTGTCTATTTGACCCAATCCATCCCAAGTTTTCCTGGTAAGTAGGGGGGATAGCTGGAAGCTCTAGAACCCTCTAGGAATTTCAGACTGAATACAAACTTTTTCAAAAGAATTTAAAAAGGCATCCCTATTCTCCCATCTTTAAATTCAGCTATCAATTTGGAATTCAATTTGTGACCCAGTCCTGTAGTTCCAGTTACATCCAAACCACTTACCTGCTCTGGTGCTGGTGGTTGGAAGCATAGCCTCTCCAGTTCATGTCACCTCTGGCGCTCACGCTCCTCACGGTCTGCCTCTCACTGTTCATGGTCTGCTTCTCACCATTCTTACTCCCTCTTCTCTCTGCAGCTTGCTGCTTTCACTTCTCTTCTCTCTGGAACTCCAGCTCCATTCTGTACAACTCAGTCTGTAGCCTGATTGCTTCTGACTCCAGAATGCTGGTGACCTTCCCCTGCTGCTGCTGTGGCTCTTCACTTGCACTGACCCTGCTGTCCTCCCCACTGGATCTGGACACTGCACTGGCCACTAGCCCCTCCATGCCCAAGGTTTGGTCTCTTACAGTCACAGTCTGTGACTCGATGCGCTGGGCATCTGCTGCCATCAGGGCATCCATGATGTTCTTATTGGTGGCTCTCACCTTGTGCAGGACTTATCTGTCCTGGCACAGCTACCTCATGTAGTCTGCAGTGTACCCACTGTAGTTGGAAGCCATCTTCTTCCCTAAATACTGCTACTCTAACTTGCACTTTAGAAAACAATCAAACAGGTAAGAACTTGACTGTAAGCAAAATTATATAGTTCTGTTTCCTTTAAAAAAAAAAATAAGTCACTGCCTTATTTTGCAAGTGAGCTATACAGTATTAAGCTGAGACACTGAACAGTTAAAGCTTGTGTTACCAAATGTATCTGCACTGCTGCCAACCAAATCTGTCAGAAATGTGCTCAGCAGGTCAGGCCCTCTGCTCCCACAGTGCCAACCTGCAAGCACAGTAGTATGAACAGGTAACAGACAGGGTAACCCTCCTGTCTGCTTGTGGGTCCAAATCTCCTTTGGTCTCAAATTCTGTGGGGATTCAAACTGTGAACCTTATGCTAGCATACCCAATGTACAGGTGCAGATTCGTACCCTCTTCCGGGATTGCAATACAATCTTACACTGGAGCACCCAGCCATGCTTCCAAAATTAAGCCTTAAAACTCTATAAAACACCTTATATATATTCTTACCTTTTCCCAATTTAGTAACACCATCAAGCTTTTGAACAATTTTGTCAGTCTTAACCCTCTATTCGTCACATGCAAAAAAAAAAAAAAAGAGAACTTGGAAGACCCAGGCAGTATCTTTCAAATATAGATTTTACTAAAAATTGATAAAAGTATGAAAAATATAAACACAGAACACTATATCACAAGCATACAACCACAAGAAAACTAAAGACAAATTCCTACCAACATACAGTTAGATACTTTTCTAATGTATTACCTCCAAGTGCTTATCAGAGTTGAGTGTTTCTCTCTCTCCCAAGATGGAACATATCAAACAGCTCAGACACAGTATAGTTTAAACTGTGTCTCCCCACACCCCTTTTGATGAGTCATCTAGCTCCTCCTTTTAGAATATAAAAAAAATACAAACATGATGTCCAATTAGGAGGTATTTTAAATAATGTGACTTCAGAAAAAACTAATTCCCCAAATTAGGACAGTCTTTAATCAAGCCTTTCCTCTTATCTTGAGCAGTTCCTGTTTTCCCAAGGAACATCAAAGGTTTTTTTACTACTTTACCACCATGGTGGTATAAAAATTTTCTTCCTATAGGAATCCTTAAACTTCACGAGCCCTATATTCTGGAAGCTGGGTCAGTTCTAATTAAGACAGAAAAACAAGAGACCCTTAATTAAGTAACTCTGGTCTTTTAATTACCTTCTGGTTTCAGGTTACTTGACTGTGACTGAAACCTGGGGCGGGGGGCACCCATGGCACAGCTGCCTTACATGAGAATCACACACTGCATTTTATATTACAAATATCATAGAACAATCATAACCAGCTGGCCAAGTGTCACAGTAGTCAGTACCAGGGTTGTTCTTATTCAAATGCATGATCTTGCATTTTTTTTGCACTGAATTTCATCTGCCACCTACTTGACCATTTTTTGAGCTTGAGAAGATATGGTGAAGGGCAAGACTGGGGTAGTGGCAGGAAGATACAGGGGCCACAGAGTTTAATAACATGGGAAAATCCAAGGGGGATAAAACCCTTTGGGTACAGGTAGCCATGGGTTATGCAAAGCAAACTTTAGATTTTTTTTTCTTCAAATTATTTAACCAGGTGAGACACACTAAGCTGATAGCTTTTTTACAGGTGCAACCTGAGAGCACAGGGAAGTTAAGTGATTTGCTCAGGGTCACACAGTATATGCAAGAGAGGGCTATGGGATTCAAACACAGGTCTCCAGAGTTGCAGCTCAGAGCCTTAAACCACTGCACTATACTGCTTTTTTTTTTTTTTTTAAATAGAGCACCCATCACTGTGTGCTTTGAGTGCTGTACAATATACAGTCCAGTACCACCGCATTTACATACAAACCACAGGTATAAAAAGAACAGCCACAAAAAAACAAACCAATAAAGATCAATATTAGAATGCAATCTAAACAGTGAGAATAAAATAACTAGAATGAAATGAATTACAATAAAATAAATAGACTGAACAGCCAGTATGCTAAGATAGATCATGAGCTGTGGTAAAAAGATAGGACTTCAGACCCCTTTCAAAGGCTTCTAGTGAGAGGGCCTCCCTCAGAGATCTAAGAAGCAAGTTCCACACGGTCAGGCCAGCAACATCAAAGTCCTCTTGCCCAAAGATTTTAACTGAACCCTGGGAACTGCAAGGTGCCCCCCCTCAGAGGAACAGAGAGGGCAGGAGGTCTGGGTGAGGAAGCAGAAGGTCGTGCAAGTAGCAAGGGCCCAGTCCTTGTACAGCATCATAGGTCATCAAGCCAACCTTGAAGAAAATCCGCCACCTCACTAGTAGCCAATCCAGATCACACAGGATCAGAGTTCTGACAAGACCTTGGCTGGCCTGTCAAAAACTGGACCACAGCATTCTGCTCCAGCTGCAGGTGATGTAGGGTTCCTCCATATATTCCAAAGTAGAGGGCGTTGCAATATTCGAGTCTGGATGTCACAAAAGCATATACTAGTAAGGGCAGGTAACCGGGTGGGATCAGAGGTTTAATCTGGGTGATATTCCTGAGATGGTTGAAACCATTTTGGACAATGGACAACACCCGAACCTTCAAAGTCCATTTGATTTCCAGAATAACACCCAGATTATTCACCTTTCCTCAAGTGGCTAGAGGAAAAAGCACCAAGTACTAGTCCAGACTCCTCCCACCCCACCCCACCCCACCTCAGTTCATTGCCAGTGGCCAGGCTCCAACACCAATACTTCCATTCTATCTGGAGTAAACTTCAGCCAGTTGAAGGACATTCAGTCCTGAATTTTGGCCAGCCAAGAATTCAGAACAGAGATTGCACCCTGTGCCCTGGTGCAAATGACATATACAGTTGGGAATCATCCAGATAGCAGTGAGAACCCACCGTATAACATCTAATGATATCCCCCAGGGGTTGCACGTACACCGCGAACAACATAGGTGAGAGGATCGAACCCTGGGGAATGCCACTGGACAGGGGCATCAGGTGGGAGGAATAATTTCCAACAACACCCTTTGTGTTCTACCTGTGAGAAAGGACTCAACCAGTTGATGACAGTACCAGTGAGTCCACAGAGTTCCACCTCAGGCAATCCAACAACACCTCATGATCCAAAGAGTCAAACGCAGAGGAGAGATTGAGCAGAACGAGAATTGACCTTTTTCCTATCTCTCTCTCTCTCTCTCACCCTGAGGAGATCATTCTTCACCATGACTAATGCCGTCTCTGTACTGTGCCTGGACTGGAAACCACACTGAAGTGGCTCATTGATGTCAAAGGCAGTGAGATGTGCTTCTTGCTGGACAGACGCTATTTTCTCAATAACCTTCTCAAAAAAGGGGAGGTTAGAGACAGGTCCATAATGCGCAAGACACACTAGGTTCAAAGATGGTTTCTTCAAAAGGGGTTTCACCAATGCCTCTTTAAGTACTAGGGAATACCTCCTATGAGAGGAAGCACCAGATTATTTCAGTGAACACTGGACCTAGGGTCCCCACACATCCCATTAAGAGACGTATTGGCTGCCCAGGTCCAGCTCACAGCATGTAGGCTGCAGCTTTGAGAGCATCTCCCCAACCTCTTCCACCCCAAAAAAGCTAAACTTGCACCAGATAATAATGCTGACAGATTCAAAATTGGAGTGATGTACAGTCCACCATCCCAGGGTATGTAGATGGACAGGTAATAGGAGAGGTTATATGGAGGGCAGTGGAGACCAAGAAGGTTCTGTTAATAGGGGATTTTCATGTGCCATGTGCAAACTGGAAGGTCCAGCAGCAAGCACAAGAATCAGCTTTCCTTACACTATTAGCTGAGCCCCCCCCCCCCCACCAAGAGGGAGTCATGCTGGACATAGTGCTCACCAACAGCGAGAGAGTACACATTGTCACAGTCCACAGCTGTGACCAGGGGAAGTGTGTGGATGGAGGTCAAGTTGGAAGTCAAGACAATAAGTAGCAGAATGAAAGTATGGGACTTTAGGAAAGCAGACTTTAAGAGATTGTGGGAATTAGTGAACAGAATGAGGGAATAGCAGTAAATGAGGGTGGATAGAAAATGGGAAGTGTTTAAAACAGGAGTCTTAGAAGGAGCAGCTTGTTGTATTGGGTGAATAAGCAAAGGTAGGAAGGCTGGAGAATGATTGCGGTTCACATCAGAGGTGAAAGTAGCACGTGAAAGAGAAAAGAAAGGCATTCAAGTACAAGGCAAGCCCAAGGGATAAGGACAGGGAGTTGTACCTGAAGGCAACTAGTGAAACTGATAATGTGATCAAAACTGCAAAGGCCCAGGTGGAGCTGGAAATAACAAACAGCAGAAAACAAGGGGGACAAGACGCTCCTCCAATACATTTGGGAGAAGTGCAAAGTTAAGAAAGGTATAGAGAGGCTGATGGAAGGAAGGGAAGGCTGAGGTACTGAATCAATATTTCCATTTGGTTTGCACCAAGGAGAAGAAAGGTTCACTACTGGATTGTGGAGTTAGACCAAAAATAAAAGGTTGGGAGACCACCAGGAAAACTCACATCCCAGAAGAAAGGGCACTGGAGGAATTCAGAGTTGATAAGTCAATGGGGTTGGAATATGATGCACCCAAGGATATTTAGAAAACTGGTGCAGGTGATTGTAGCACCTCAGTCCAGCATTTTCAACTACTTGCTAAGCACAGGGTTGGTCTTCACGCATTGGAAGGCTGTTGATGTGGTTAACCTGCACAAACAGTGGCAGGAGAGACAAGCCTGGTAACTACAGACCTGTCAGCCTGACATCTTTAGTGGTGAAATTGCTTAAGGCTGTAGGAAGAAAGACCAATAGACTCTTGAGGCGAACAAAGGTTCCATACTGTGGCTGTTTAAGCCAGTCAAGTGAGGGATCAGTAGTTTTCAGAGAGCTTTAATTTTTATTTTCATACTTACAATTGCTATTGTTCTTCACCAAAAAGAACACATGAAAGGGCCAGTCATATAATTTTTAATTTGTGCAACAATCAATACACCAGTGATTCACCACTGTAAAATGTCCCAGGATGCTCAGTTGTGATACCATAACAAAATTCATACAAGAAGCTTGTGTCAACTGTGACACTTTTAAATACACACTGAAAGCAAAAAATATATTCTAGTTATATGAACAGGTGGTTACCCTGTGTCACGAGCCCTCACCACTATCTTCCCCCAGCCACCTCCCAGCCCTGCCACCAGAGGTCCAAGGCTCCAGCTCACCATAGTGGGACTTTCTAGGCAACATCCCTTCTAGCACAACCTCAACTGGTACAGACCTTCATGGGACCAAGGCAGCACGGGGCTCAGTAGTGCGGGCTGCATCATCCTGAAGGGCAGAGAGTTTTCCTGCTTTTCAAAGCGCTGTCCCATGGGACATTGGTGGTGAGGGGCTCTAATGCGAGAACATGCCAGCACATCCTAATGGAGGCAGCCGATTATCAACCCCCAACAGCTGCTTTGCTGATGTAGCTGGGCAATTCTCTTCCGATTCCTCTTTCCCCTGGCCAGTTCCAGACATCCCAGATTCAGCTCATAGCATTGCAGGCTGTACTCCTGCCACTGCAGGACAGGCCAGCTAGAAAATATTTTTAAAACATTTGCCAAGCAACTTTGGAAGGAAAGGATAGCAGAATCTCATGCTGATTTGATTAACAACCTGAAAGACATTTCTTCCCTCCATGAGCAAGTTTAGTGCTCATGAAAGAGTGCCGGATTGACGGCACTGGACAATGAAGCCCTCTGAAGAACAGCCCAATTCTGTCTGTCTTGAAAACTTCCTATTTTCAATGTATATTTTATGTTACCCTTTTATTTATTATGAAATAGGGTAAGCAACAAATGGGGAAACAATGAAATAAAAGTTGTGTCTATAAATAAGTTTTCCTTAGTTCCTCTAAAGTGTCAGTGTTTTTTTTTTTGTTTTGTTTTTGTTTTGTTTTTTTGCTTACTCTCCTTCCTCTTCCTAGTCTGGCATCCTATTTCTTTGAGTTCCCAAGCGGCAGAGTGGGACAACTCTGGTGGCCAGGTGGTCGACTTAAAAAAAAAAAAAAAAAATGGTTTGGCTACCAGATTAACTGGCTACTGGCCCAAAAAGTGATTTTTTTTTGAGCCCTCAAAAATGATAGTCACTAAAAATATTAATTTAGTACCAGATTTTGAAAGGTAGTAGCCAAATGGACCACCAGCCCACATTTCAATGTTGTTCCACGTTGTTGGGGGGCCCTAGGATAGCTGGCAAGCTTTTCTGCCGTTTCCCGATGCCAGGCTCCCCTTGATGTGTCACCCACTCCCATGGTGTCTAGTGGTACTCTGCAGGGGGTGGTCCCCCTACATCCTCCAGAGAAGGAGTTGCATATGAACTGAGGAAGTGGCAATTGAGAGGGGCAGAGCCAGTTCACTGAGGGGTTGGCCAAATGGGCCAGATTTTCCCCTTTTTCTGTGTCCCTCCCACGTCCTAGTGAATTCATGCTGCAGTGTCTGGGAGGAGGTATCTGGCAGTGTGTGCAGTTGTCCACACAGTGAAGGTGCTTCGACTATGCCACAACCAGGAGCCACCATCAGAATGGTAGGGCACGAATCACCCTTCCCAGAGGAGACAGTGCACAGCATGCTACAAAACCCTCCCTGCAAACTACGCTTCTAATGTGGGCAAGGGGCTTGAACTCAGCTCCCTAGCATCCCAGAGTGTCATTAGGAGATCTTGAACAGCGCCCTCACCTGATTCAGGAGCTAGCAGCACCCTTGCTTGATACAATTCTTTAACAGCGCTATTGACTGATCCAGGAACTAGGACAGCGGAAACAATGAATTCTACAGGAGTCTTAGCTGATCTGCATTCTGAATCTAAATAGCTTGCAAGCATCTATTGCACAAACTGAATCAGAGTTCTCATTTTTAATCAGCGAGTGCCCCAGGTGTCATTGTGGTGCTGTGACCTGGCACCAATCCTCCCGAGCACAGACACACCACTCTTGCTAGTTGCCCCACCCTGGTCCACCCCCAACACTAGCAACAAGAGCTCAGAACCTGGTTCACCAGCACAGCAGCAAGATGTGGATACCACAGGATCATGGCAGCCAACTACTATTAAATTTAATCAAAAAGTCAACAGCATAACTTTTTTTTTTTTAAACTTTTATTTTTGTTCAGTTATGTAGAATCCTTTCAGAATAAAAATCTTGATTCCAAGGCACATAAATCACTAGAGATGATCAAAACAAGGATCATTAATCTTGTAGGCCAGCATTACCACTGGGTGGGGTAAACCTCAAAAGTAGCGATACAGTCGTGTTCCAGAAATAACAGCAAAGTGGCAAATGACCGCATTACCGTGGACCATAATTTGGAAATAGGAATTCGTAAAGTTCCACACTGAAACACTCCTGTAAATTCAACCTGTAGCTTTACTTTAGTCTATGAAACAGTCAGGTTTGAAAATGTTATCCACTTACTGAGAGATGCATTATATAAAGTACCGGTGGTATGGAACATGCGTTAACTACTGTATAAAGGTAATAGGAACGTCTAGGGACTGCACCTCCATTGTTGCATGCACACAAGATTGGAAGTTAATATAAATCATAAAAACAGCAGTACTTTCCTCTACTGGATTTAACTTATCTTGCACACCTAGATGACCTACCCCTGTTCCCCAAGTGATATTCAGTTATGGTTAGAAAATAGAAGCTGAGACCAGAGGCACAACGCTGCATACTGAGAACATAGGCTGCAGGCTGAGGCCCAGTCCTGTGTGTTGCTGTCAGACTATAGGCTGAGACAAATGGCTGTAGGCAGAGTGCTCCCAGGTAGACACTGAAGAAAGGTCTGTGTTGCCAAATGAACCACTCTGGAGTGTGCTTCTGCACTTATAAAATAACCTGGTATTGAAAACTGTGACTTCAAAAATGTAGCTCTCTGCATTTGTGAGTACTTCAAGGTATGGCTGGTGACCTGGCTCATCCAATCAGAGAGCAGTATTTGTGACAGCCAGATTGACCCATTTTACATTAACTACACAACCCGAAATGTCTCATCCAGTTTCTAAAGTGAATACACATTGTAGCTAAGCATGTAAATTAGGAAACTAAAGCACATTAATTGGTTAAACAGTTTGTTCTGTTTAAACATGTTTGTTTGTTTGTGCCGCTTGCTCTGTAGTGGCCCTTTCCCTTATATTTTATACATCATGATGGCTGGTTTAAATGGAAACCAGGAAGCAGAGGGAAGACTGAACAAACCAAACTCAAACCACCCACCTCCTCCACAGCACTAACGCGGAAAAACCCTGGGTGTGGGAGCAGCCAGTGACAGGGAGCAGGGCCTAAGTTCACCTGAATTCCATCCCACTCAACCATTTCCACTTTCACTGGCCCATTCTCCCCACAAGACTTCAGCATGCTTGGAGATCCATGGTATGCATGGCACAGAGGGAACCAACTGATGCCCATCCTCTCCCTGTACTTCCACTTCTCAGCAACCTGCAGTCCCTATTTTTAATAGAGATAGTTGCTCCCCCCTCCCCAGAGGAATGGAATGTCCTCTGCGATGTTCGATCTTCCTCTCCCTGTCCAACGTCCCCCCCACAGGTTCCTTTACCAACCCAGGTCATAGGCATTGTGAATTGCGCCAAAGCGATCTCCAAGTCATTTTTTATATAAACAGAGGGTTATGGGTGCAGCTGATCAATGTAGAGATTTGGTTGCAGCTGATTAGTGAAGCAATTGTACTTGATATGTATATATAAACAGTATTAGTTACTAACCCTAGACACATGCAGATATGGCTTATTTTCAGAACAAATAACATTCTCCTTTAAAAACAATTTTTTTTTTTTGTCTGTAAGTTAGCTGATATTTGGTTATTATGTTGTCATGACTTATATGGCCACAGCAATGCTGTACTGATTCTGTTCCCTTCGGGCACTCCAAGAAACAAAGATGCTTCCTATCAGCCCAACATCAGCTGCCACACACATCCAGAAAGCTGCTCCAAGATCAGCGGGGTGGATCTGCTTAGCAGTTGACAGCAGGAACATCACAAGCCCCAAAAAAAGTGTTACAGCTGAGATTAGCACTAAAACAACCCCAAACTTCCAAACAGTCTCGTCTTCAAAACATGCACCATATCCAAAGGATAGCAGTGCAAACAGGCACAAGACCACTGTGACGTACACACAGACCACTGAGCAAGCAATTTCTTTCATGTTAATGTTCAGCCTCGCATCCCCATGCTTGAAGCACTCCATCTCTCCAGTCGTTTCATTCCAGAGGCACTGCTTGTGCAGGCCAATAACTTTGTGGCTGCCATTTACGAATATCCCATGCATTCCAAACAGGGAGTAGGCAAGTAGTGAGGATATGGCAACCAACAGGAGAAACGACAATACTCTGGGCCAACAGCCCATGGCTTGCAGGCTCCTGACCTGGCCCTCACAGTGCCCATCTTTGAAAAAAGGCAGACTGACTGCGGTCATGCTGACTGATGAATAGATTATTTTAAGACAGTCTCTTTATGCGCAGGCTCTTCTTCTTAGCATCAAGACGAACGTTAGTGGACTTCCTGGAAAAACAAAAAACATTTTAAGTTAGCAGCATTGATAAATTACAGTTACGCAAGAACTTACTGTAACAGTAGATCTTTGAAAGAGGCCCTTGCAGTAGGTAATTACATACAAGACTGATGCCAGCCGGCGTCAGGACTCAACGTAAAAATTTCTAGCCAGCAGTCTCTGGCAGGGGACCACCCCCACGTCAGGTGACAAACGTTATGCAGTGTCAGTATAAAGGGGCAGTCCCCCACGACAGCCCTCCAGTTCTTTCCCACCAAAGGCCAAAAGGCAAGATGAGAGAAGTGGATATTTCCCCTCCTGGAAAGGAGCTGAGAAAGCTTAGGGGGATGGAGGGCGGGAAGGTATTACCTACTGCAAGAGCCTCTCTCGGAGAGCTACTGTTACGGTAAGTTCTTATATAAAAACTGTACTATCTTACTTCAATAGGGCTCTTTCAGTAGGTAATTACATCTAGGACTGAGTCCCAACCAGTCTGGAACAAGGAGAAGCAAACGGGAAGAGGAAAGCTACTCAGAAGTAGACCCTCTGGTTGTGAAGGCCTTAGAAAAGGAGGCCATGCAAAACAGCCAGCCCAAAGCCTGCTCTATGGTGAGAGGCAATGTCCAAACTGTAATGTTTCATAAAGGTATGGATAGAAGTCCAAGTGGCAGCTGCACAAATGTCAGCTGCTGACACATTCTTGAAACAAGCCACAGAGGCAGCGACCCCTCTGGTGGAGTGGCCTCTAACTTGACCCGGCAGGGTCTTGTATCACTTTCTGTTATGATAAGTACAACAATGAGCCAACCATTTCGATGGCAATGCTGTTTCTAAGCAATGCCTTTCTCTTTAATGAGCAAAAGAGGCGAACAGTTGATCAGTCTTTCCGAGATCCTTCGTCCTGTTGGTGTATCTCAGAATTCGGTGAACATCCAAAGTATGCAGGAGGTACTCTCCATGATTAGACAGCTGCATAAAAAAAAAAAAAAAAAAAAAGGGCAGGCAACTCTATGGATTGATTCAGCGTCTATTCCACTACCACCTTAGGGAGAAACTTAGGGTTGGCATGCAGAGCCACATGTTCCTTGTGAAAAATCAAATACTGGATTTTCAGGGCCTGGAGCTTGGAAATCCGTCAAGCAGAAGTAATGGCCACTAGGAACAGAGTCTTCCAAGAAAAGGAACTTTAGGTCCGCTGAGGCTGCCAGCTCTAAAGGTGGCAGAGTCAGCTTCTCTAAAATGAAATTCAGATCCCAAGGAGGGGCAGGAACCCGGATAGGGGGGTCATAAGTGAAGGACCCCTCTCAAAAAAGGTCTTGGAGACCTCCAACTGAGCAAACATTCTGTCTACAAAGGGGACATGATAGGCCGAAATGGCCACCATGTGAACCTTTAAGAGTGAATGAGTGACACCCAGATCGAAGAGGTGTCACAGGTAATCCAGAAGTCGGCTGATGGAGCATGAGAAGGGCTCAACATCATTGGAGGCAGCCCAAATAGAGAATCACTTCTATTTCATGGCATAAGTAGATCTGGTTAAGGGTTTCCTGGCCTCCACCAGAATCTCAGACACTCAGAGGTGGAAACCCTGAAATCAGGGTGGAGCTACGTCTGCAGGAGCCACATGTGCAACTGAAGGGACTCGAGACCTGGATGGACCAGGGTCCCCGATCCTGGGTCAGCAAAAATAGTGCCAGAGGAAGAGGAAGTTCCTCCGAGTACTGTTGCAGAAGAGAGAACCAAACTTGCCCAGGCCAGAAAGGAGCAATCAGAATCATTCGAGCTCCTTCCGAACAGAGTTTCCGCAAGACCCTCGTAATCAGTGGAATCAGGGGGAGGGGGAAGGCATAGACAAATCTGCCCTTCCAGTCTAGAGACAGAGCATGATGAGCATCCTTCCAAAAAAATGCCGTGCCCTGGAGCGAGCGAGCGAGCAGGAGACGGGAAGTTTTGTGTTTTGAGGGGAAACAAACAGGTCTACCTGTGGAGTTCCCCAGCACAGGAAGAGGTCATCTATGACCCCCGATCCAGTTCCCATTCATGAGCTAGAACAGATGACTGGCGGAGCCTGTCTGCCAGAGTGTTCTTGACCCGTGGGACGTGAGATGCCGTGAGGTGAAGGCTGTGCTGCACTGCCCAATCCCAGACTTGCATTGCCTCTCTGCAAAGGGGGTAAGAAAGAGTTCCTCCCCGTTTGTTGACGTACCAGACTACACACATATTGTCCATCTATACAGCTAGATGACCAGGAGACAGATACAGATGCAGAGCCTGAAGAGCACAGAGTACTGCCCTTAGTTCGAGCACATTGATGTGAAGAAACTTCAAGCTTGGATCTGGAGCCCTGGGTCCTGTGAGGACTGAGATGGGCTCCCCAATCCTCGCCAGAGGCATCCACAGTCAACGTCTGCAAGGGGGGGGGGGAGAGAGACAGAAGGGAACTCTCTGGCAGAGGTTCTCCTGAACCATCGACCACTGCAAGTCCCAAGCAATGGGAGTGGAGACCAGGATAAGTTGATCTAGGTCATCCACCCGCTGATCCCATTGAGACCAAAGCGTCCACTGAGAGATTATCATGTGGAACCGAGTGCGAGGAACTGTCGGAATTGCAGCCTCCATTAGCCAGAGGAGGTAAAGGACTGACCTGGCATTGATCTGCCTGTGGTTGGACAACAGGCTGACCTGGGTCTGGTGGGTGGCCGCCCTGTCCGGTGGCAGGAAGGCCATGCCAGAGGTCATGTCCAGGATCACCCCAATAAACTGGAGCCTCCGGGATGGTATCAGATGGGACTTGGCCTGGTTGATGGTAATACCCAAGCAAGCAAAGACCTGCTGGGTAAGGGAAAGGAAGCACAGGAGTTCCTCCCTGTACTGGGCTGCCAGGAGCCAATCATCCAGGTACGAGAAAACCTGCACCCCCTGGGTACGCAGGTAGGCCGCTACCACCGAAAGGCATTTGGTGAATACCTGGGGCGCCAAGGAAAGACCAAATGGGAGGTCCTTGAACTGGTAGTAGTCTCCCTGGAACACAAAATGCAGGTATTTGTGGTGGGAAGGGCAGATAGGGATATGCAGGTAAGCATCCTGCATATCCAAAGCACACAGCCACTGTCCTGGCCAGAGAAGAGGCAGGAGGCTCTACAGAGAGAGCATCCTGAACCTCTTGTACTCCATGAACGAGTTCAGGGAGTCGAGGTAGAGAATCTGCCTCACATCCCCAGTTTTCCTCGGGACCAGGAAGAAATAGGAATAGTACCCGGTTCCCTGAAGAGAAATTGGGACAGGTTCTATCACCTCCTTCAGCAAAAGTGCTGAAACTTCTTCCTAGACCAGAGCATGATGTTCCCGAGAGTATGATGACCTTGGGGAGGATGTCGGGGGAGGGGTTTCTGAAGAAACTCTATTGAGTGTCCTTCTGCGATCAGCTGGAGCACCCAGGAATCTGAAGTTATCCTCTCCCAACCCGGGAGGTGAAGGGAAAACCTCCCTCCTACCGGTTCCTCTGGAAGGCCCAGAGTCTGTGGGAGAGGAAAGAAGCCAGGTGGTGTGGGGCAGCGTCATGACTGAAGCATCTGCTGCTTTTTTGGGCGGAGGGGGCTTGGCAGCCGGAGGGGCCCGGAGTTTATTGGCCTGCTTTTCCTGGGGTTTCAGCTTTTGCCAATTCCACCTATGAAAGGGATGGTGCTGAGTTTGATGGGGCTGGTACATGGAGTCCACAGACTTAAGTGCAGCCCACTTCTTCTGCAGTCCAGTGATGATGTCCTTAACATCACCACCGAACAGCACCGAACTCCAGAAGGGCGCATCCTGGATAGTGGACTGCACTTCCGGGACCAATCCTGACACCCAGAGCCAGGCATGATGCCATAAGCCTACGGTGAAAGTGGAGATTCTACCAGCAGTGTCCACTGCATTGTATGTGGCATGAAGCATGTGCCAACTGACCAAACGTGCAGAGCGGACGAGGTCAGCCACTTCCTGTTTGACTTGAGATTCAGGAAGGGAGTCCAATTTGGATTCCACCTCACTAAGAATCGCCTTCTGGTAATCCCCCATGTGACTGACATAATTAAGGGCCCCAATTCCCAGAGTGGAAGTGCAAAGATCTTCTTCCCATACTGGTCCAGAAGATGGGATTCTTCGTCAGGTGGAGACGAGCTCAGATGTTGTTTCAGGTTAGCTGTTCGGCCATGAGCGGCACTAATCATGACTGAATCAGCTAGAGGGTGAGAATCTAGAAAGTCAACACCCTTGGGAGCCTGATATAGCCTGATCGACTTCCGAAGAAGCAGGACTAAAGCCGACGGTTGCTTCCAAATAGCGGAAACAAGATCAGCATGAGGCTCAATCCAGGCTGGCACCAAGGTAGGAGCCATCTCGGGTAGGTCCAGATGCTCAGCGAGTTTCTTACACTGTGGATCTGGCTCCAAGGAATGCCACTTGTGAACTCCTGGATTTTGTGCAGCAACTCTGAGGAGAAGGGAGGAGGAAGAGGAGGGAAAGGGAGAGGAAAAGGAGGGAGGAGGAGGAGGAGGAAGAAGAAAAGGAGGGAGGAGGAGGAGGAAGAGGAAGAAAGGAGGAGGAGGAAGGGAAGAAAGGAGGAGGAAGAGGAAGAAGAAAGGAGGAAGAAGAGGAAGAAGAAAAGGAGGGAGGAAGAGGAAGAAAAGGAGGGAGGAAGAGGAAGAAGAAAAGGAGGGAAGAAGAGGAAGAAGAAAAGGAGGGAGGAAGAGGAAGAAAAGGAGGGAGGAGGAAGAGGAAGAAAAGGAGGAGGAAGAGGAGGAGGGAGGAAGAGGAGGAGGAGAGGGAAGAGGAGAAAGAGGAAGAAGAAGAAAAGGAGGGAGGAGGAAGAGGAAGAAAAGGAGGGAGGAGGAGGAAGAGGAAGAAAAGGAGGAGGAAGAGGAAGAGGAAGAAAAGGAGGAGGAAGAGGAAGAAAAGGAGGAGTAAGAAAAGGAGGGAGGAGGAGGAGGAGACCCCTTGGAAGGTCCTTGGGGAAGCATATCCTGCCCCACCCTGGAACCAGAGGGCTCGCTCCTGGTGTCCAGAGGTGGGGAGGGAGTCTGTTGTCATGGACGTATGGGAGCCAGAATCAGCACCATGGTCGTGAGATTACTCTCCACCTCTCTGGTGAGCTGAGCCTTGACCTCAGCCCACCAGGAGGCCAGAGTTTCCTTCGAAGGATGATGGATGATGGATGATGGGATACAGATATTGACCATACCCGTAAGGCACATATCCATAACCTGACGGCAGGAAACCCGGCATCTGGTATTGAGGTACTGGGTACTGCGGTGGATAGGCTGGCATTGGGTACTGGGGCATCTGATACTGCGGAACTGGGCAAGCTTGCATCGGATATGATGGGGTTGGATACCCAGGAACCGGGGGGGGTCTGCTGGAGATGGCCTGGCCGGAGGGCCCATGGGCAGAAGGCCCAGCATTGGAGCAGCATCTGGGAGTGGGGTGTTACCTGGCGTCAGCAAGACTGGCATCAGAGCCAGCATCCGGGGAACAGACATCAGGTCAGTCGGACCAGCAGGCAGATGGCCTGACAGGGGTGCAGCAGGAACCTCGGCATCAGGAGGATGGAGGGGAAAAATCCCCGGGGTCAGGCTGAGGAGACCCAGGGTCCCCAGAGGGCAGCAAAGGCTGCAGGGAGCCGGGAACAGTGGATGTGAGATGGTCTGGCATCAGCTCAGCCACTGTGCGGGCGTTGAGCGGGCTGACGTCCGACTTAATCAGTGGAGTCCGGGCAGATGCCGGAGGAGCCGACGTCCTGCTTACCGGAGCCGCTCAAATTAGTAGGCCGCACGGTGGTGGCTTTACTGGGAGCGGAGTCCTCCAATAGCCTGGACACAAACGAAGAGCCTGAGCGCAAGCCAGACGGGTGGGCTGAAGCTGCCTTGGAAGCCTCCAAGGTGGCAGTCATGGAGCGGTCCCCCAGGGGGGACGTTACCTGTAGCACAGTGACTCCCGAAGATGTGGTGAATGAGGAGCCCTTATCCTGGTGCTTCTTGTCTTTCTTCTTATGATGGTCTTCTGGGGAAGTGGACGCCTGCCGGAGCTTTTTAACTGCTTCTCCATGGAGGACATTTTCTTCTTTAGTGTGTGGGCCTCCAGGGACTGCTGCCTCTGTCTGTGGGTGGCGGCGTTGAATTTAAGGCAGTGCTGGCACTTCACCTGATGATCCGGGCCTAGACAGAAGAGGCACTGGGAATAGTCGTCCTTGTGCAGGATTTGGGCTCTGCACGAGTCGCACTTATTTTTGTGCTTGGAAGGTGTAGGGGATGACATACACAGACGAATGCCTGAAGATTTAGTCGAAGAATCAAAAAAGATAGTAAAAAACTTCAGATGACAGAGCTGACGAGCTCTGAACTTTACCACGAGATGCTGACATGAGGCAACAGTGGGAAAGAACTGGAAGGCAGATGTGGGGGACCGCCCCTTTATACCGACGCCAGTCACCCGACGTGGGGATGGTCCCCCACTAGAGACTGCTAGCTAGAAATCTTTCCATTGGGTCCTGACGCCGGCTGGCATCAGTCCTATATGTAATTACCTACTGCAAGAGTCCTCTCGAAGCAAGATCTTAAAGTAAAAATATAATGATATTTGATTTATGGTAGTTACTGTAGCAGTTTAGGCTTTATAAGAAATCATGTGACCTGCCTAGAAACTCAATCTGTAAACCTCGTAGCGCATAGAAAACAGACTGTGGATAAGGACTGCTTAGCCGATCCAGTCTGCTCATTTCTCCCCACCTACACTATTACTGCAGACTGTAAAAATTCTACATCTCTTTCTCCCTCCTTTCCTTCCTTTCCACTAGAATTCCCCTGTGCTCATCCCGTGCATTCGTGAACCCCACTACCTCCGCTGGAATGCTGTTCTAGGAATCCATCACTCTTTCTGTGAAGAACTTAGTACTTCCTCACATCTCTCCTGAATCTACCCCCTCTCCAGCCTCATAGCATGTTCCCTTGTGCCTTGTTCTTGGGCACCTTCTCTTCCAAAAATATACTTTCCTCCTGTACCTTATTTACCCCCATGAGGTATTTAAAGGTTTCTATCATATCCCCCTCTTCCAGGGTGTACAAACTGAGGTCCTCTAGTCTCTCCTTGTAGGGCTTTTGATGCAGACCCTGCATCATTTTAGTGGTCTTCCTCTCTGGACAGCCTCCACTCTGTTAATGTCCTTCCAGAGATGTAGTCTCCAGAACAGGACACAGTACCCTAGGTGGGGTATTGCCAGGAATGCCAGTGATCTATACAGAGGCAACACCATCTCCCCCTTTCTACCGATGATACCCCTCCATATGCACCCCAACATCCCACTAGCCCTCCCTACTGCCTTGTTGCACTGCCTGGCCACCTTCAGGTCATCTGATAGGATTACCCGCAGGTCGCTTTCTTGATTGGTGTCATCAATACCACTCCACCCATTTTGTACTGTGCCTCAGGGTTGCTGTTCCCCAAGTGCATTATTTTGCAACGTTTTGCATTGAAACCCAGCTACCACACCCTTGGCCACTCCTCAAGTTCTTAGGTCTCTGCTCATCCTTTCCACCCCCCTGGAGTGTCCACCTTATTGCAGATCTTGGTGTCATCCACAAAGAAGCAGACTTTCTCCTTTCAGCTCTTCGGCAATTTCCCTTCTAAAGATATTAAAGAGGACTGGTCATAGCACTGATCCTAGAGTCACCCCGCTTGTCACTCTCCCTTTCCCCGACTGAACTCTACTCTACCACCTCCACCCTCCTCTGTAAACTATACCCTAATTGATTTCTTAAATCACTTTACCACTTCTGGACCCACTCCTAAGCAACCCAGTTTGCTTACTAGTCTCCTATATGAAATGGTCTTGAAAGCCTCATTGAATTCTAGGTAGGCCATGTCCATCACTCCACCCTGAATTTGCAATATTTTCATGCCAGATTTTTAACACTGCTATTTTTTCACACCTCCTTATCAACAGTACAGCTGTGATTTTCACATCCTGCCCAAAATGTGTTACTGCACTTGTGGCCCACAATGGTGTGGTCGCTGTGGGAAATCAACTTTTGGGACTGTTTAACAAAATCACGGTGCCACCGTTCATGAGGGGAGGTCCCAAAATGCCTATGTTAAAAATGTGGTTAACAAGCTCCCACAAATAATTGGGTAATGGCCATGTGTTGTCCAGTTTCTATGCATGCTAATGACTTCACCAATTTTTCATATTTTCACTTCAGATTTTCAACGTTGCCATTTTTTTACACTTCCTCATGAACAATACAGTTGCCATTCTCCACATCCTGCCCAAAATGTGTTTTCATCCCCGTGTTGCCAAATGGCATAGCCGCTGTGCAAAACCACCTTTTGACTCACAAACTGATTGTGCCACTTCTCATGAGATGGCCTCGCAAACAGCTCATATTGAAAATCTGGAGTGAAAATACCACTGCACCCCTACGGGATAGGGAACTAGAGGTCTTTTAAGTAGTCTTCAAGCACATCTTGAAGGTTCTGTGCCACCACCCAGGCAGCCAGTGCAGCGCATGCAGAACTGGTATAACGTGGTCCCTGTGAGAGGAGCCCACAGTAAGCTGTGCCACAGCATTCTGCACTAGCTGCAGCCATTGCAACAAACCTCCAGATAACCCGAAGTATAAAATGTCACAATAGTTGAGCCTAAAGGTGACAAAGGCATGCACTATCACCAGCTCAGCAGAGACTAGATACCATTTAATCCTGGTGATGTTATGAAGATGGTAAAAGCCAGCCTGAACCACAGTTGACACCTGTTGGTCATATGTCAACTTGCTGTCCAGGATGACCACAAGATTCTTAACCGCCTCTACAGCTCTGAGCAGCAGACTACCCAGCGAAGGATGCAAGGTCCATCCACTTATCATAGATGGGCCCTGCCTACCAGGCTCAACAACCATGACCTCTCTCTTACCTGTATTAAGACTTAGCCAGTTTGAGGACATCTAGTCATTGATTTCAGTCAAACAACTCTCCAGCACTAAGACTGCACCAGCCGCACCAGAAGTTCCAGACAGGTAAAGCCGAGTATCATATGCACAGCAGTGAAACTCAACGCCATACCGTCTATGGTCTCACCCAATGGCAGCATGTACACTGAACACCACAGGAGCAAGGACTGGGCCTTGAGGAGCATCACAGGGGAGTGACAAGGTCCTGGAGGCAGAATTTCCCATGGCCACTTGCTGCGTTCTCCTGGTGAAGTAGGACTAAAACCAGCCTAATGCAGTCCAGTGAGTGACACAGAGTCAAACACAGTCCCTCAGGTGATCCAAAAGCAAACCGTGATCACTGGCAAATGCTGCCAAGAGGTCTAATAGCACACTCAGTAACATGACTGGAGAGGTTCATGAATGTTAAGCTGCTTCAGGTGTTCAATGAGTTGCTCAATCACCTTCTCAAAAATCTTCCCCAAAAAGGGAAGATTAGAGACAGGTCTGTAATTCCCCCAACACATCAGGGTCCAAGAAAGGTTATTTATTTAATTTATTTATATTTTTTTAAGATGGGTCCTCACCACTGCCTGCTTATGGGCAGATGAGAAAACACCCTCTCTTAAGGAACACCCGATCTGGGAAATAATTGGACCCACAATCTCCCGGCACTCTAAAAGGAGCCAGGTAGGACCAGGATCCAGCAAACAGTAACAGAATTTGTAGACAGAAAAGGACCCCTTGGCCCACCCAGTCTATCCAGATGTTTCCTGCCTAATCTTTCTAACTGGACTCTGATGACACCCTCCCTCCCTGTCTGTTTACTAATGTTCCCCAAGTATCCCATGCAAGCTTGAAGCTCCCCCACTTTTGTTGCCTCCACCACTTCTAGTAGTCTGTTCCAGGTATTTACCACCCTTTCAGTGAAGTAGCATTTCCTCACATCCCTCTTTTAAACTCCTCCCCTCCACCTTCGTTGCATGGCCTCTTTTGGTGCTCTTTCTCATTTGGAACACTCCCCTCCTGTACCCTGTTCACTCGAGGTACTTGTAGATCTCTGTCATGTTCCCACTCACTCTTTTCTCTTCTAGAGGTGTACATGTTGAAATCCCAGAGTCTCTTCTTGTAGGGCATTTTGTGCCAAACCCTGCACCATTTTAGTTACCCTCCTCTGGACTGCCTCTACACACTGCTTTGTCATACTGCCCTGCCACTTAGAGATCACTAGCTGCGATAACCCCAAGGTTCCTTCCTACTTAGTGACTGTCACTACCTCCCCAATATTATACTCCGCTCCCAGGTTCCTATGCCCTAGGTGGCTTGTTTTGCATATTTTGGCATTGAACCCCAACTGCCGTGCTCTTGACCACTCCTTGAGTTCCCTAGCATCCCTGCATATTATATGCATCCTCTCCTGTGTGTCCGCACTATTGCGGATTTTGGTATCATATGCAGAAAGGTATACTGTACCTTCCCTTCCAGTTCTTTTGCAATGTGACTTATAAAGACATTGAAGAGGACCGGTCTCAGTATAGAGCCCCACAGCACTCCACTGGGCACTCTCCCATCATTAGAGAGAGTGCAGTTTACCACCACCCTGTCACCTGTTAACCAGTTTCTAACCCAATTCACAGTTTGTATCCGACCTCTAGGCTACCGAGTTTATTTATCGATCTCCTGTGTAGCACAGTGTCGAAGGCCTTGCTGAAGTCCAGATAGGCCATGGCCACTGCCCTCCTCCGAGCTAGCTCTTTGGTCACTCAACCACAGAAATCAGATTCATCTGCCATGACCTCCCCCCATACATCCATGCTGCCTGTGGTCTTGCATCCCACTTGATTCAAGATGCTCTCAATCTTTTCATTAGCAGGGTTTCCACTAATTTCTCCACCACAGAAGTAAGATGGACTGGCCTATAGTTGCTAGTCTCCTCCCTGCTGCTGCTTTTATGTAGAGGGACCATTTCAACTCATCTCCAGTTCTCTGGAATCACACCCATTTCCACTGAACTATTGAATAAAGCCATCAGTGGGGCAGCTAACACATCCTGTATTTCCTTTAGTACCCTTGGGTGCATTTAGCATGTCCCAAGTTTCCTATAGTATCCTTGGATGTATCCTGTCTGGTCCTATAGCCTTGTCCACTTTCAGGACTGCAAATCTCCAACACTTTTTCTTCTTAAAATGGACTCTGTCCACCTCCCCCCTCTTTTGCCATGGAATGGGGGGACTGGACACCAGGGAATTATCTGTCTGGGATGGGGTGAGGAAGGGGATATCACTGGGTGCCAGTGACTTACATGAATGGGATGAGATATTACTGGATGCCAGGAACTTGTAGCATGGGATGAGGTGGGGGGAGGGGGTACCACTGGAGGCCGTGGGCTTAATATCAGTGGATGGAATCATGCTGCAAGCTGTGCAGCACCCTGGGGTCATCATGATGTGCCCACCAGCCTAAAGTGGGGGTGCGGGAGTCGGAACGGATACGTAATCATGGGTCTCACTCGTAGTGAGGCTCCAGTAGATGGCACCACCAGGCCAGACTTTTTATCCCATTTTCGATTGCCCTTTTCCACTGGTCTTGTAAGACTCCCCCTCCCCAGATGAGGAGTCTGCTTCAGTATTTAAAAAAAAAAAAAAAAAAATCTGAATTGCACTCCAAGACGGTTCCTTCACTGGTGGCTTTAGAAAAGGACTCAAGACATTTCTCCTTAAGCATAGTCTATGTACTTGCAGTCACTGAATTGTTCCTACTTGGTCTGTATTTTCTATTCCACTTACTTGCTGTTGGTGATCTAAATGTACCTGCTGTACTGTACCCCAATAACCTATGGGCTGTCTGTATTTTAGCCCCTAGCTGTATATGATCTGATATTTTTCTAATCGTGTGACCCTATGCTTATATTGTTTGACTTCCTACTTTTACTGCGTTATGGACCTGTATTGTATCTTACTTCCTCCATACCCTCCCCGTCCCCTGGGTTGCACCTGGAACCGAGCCTCGGCTCAGTGTGCCTTTCCAGGTCACCACATTTTTAAATAAATAATTAAATAAACAAACAAAGTTTACGTACATGTAATTAATTCTGAGTCACTCTTAACAAAAGGGACTTCGTCTCTGTGGCCCAGTCAAAAAAATTCAATAAATTAATGGTCCACATCATTAAATATGGCTTCTGCAAGGTTTTCTTTCAGCTGTTTATAATTACAGAGACTAGGACATGTCAGCAGCTAAAGGCTTATTGGCCCACGTAGTCAGACTGAGCATACTCTGAGTCCCAGCCTGCATTTTCAAGCACTGATCGACTATCCTCAGCACAAGCAAGCACTAGAAAACAGAAGAAGCATTTTGCTCCTACGTCACAAAAAACATTCAGACTTGTTTGTGAACGAGTGTACACTGCAGTTCCTGTGGCTCCAGCGTCGTATCATATTGTGGATGTGCGGTGCTGCTCATTCAGGTCAGACCAACAGGAATGCATTTTTTTTTTTTTTTTTTAAAACACACATATATAAAGGATACCTGTTCCTTTTAAGCAGATGTAGTGGCATTTTTAGATTCTGTGGTCAGAGTACTTTCTACAGAAGCACAGGTGACTTACACCATGGATACCCAGGATATCATCACAAAAATAAATAAATAAATAAAAAGCTGATGGTATCCCTTTAAATATGGCTTCTGCCAGGTTTTCATTCAGATTTGTATAATCATAGAAACTAGAAAATGTCAGCAGCTATATGGGGGAGCTGGGGAGTAGAGAGGTTCAGAGATCCACAGTGGAGGGCTTCAGTGGAGGGTGGGACAGACACAGAAAGTGGATGTATCAGATGATGGCCTGTCCCAGGGGGGTGGGGATGGATTATAGGGGGTTTCTGGAACACAAGAGGGGGGAGGGCCTCGGCAACCAACTAGGGGTCTGAGGTTCGAGTACACTCGATAGACCGTAAGGCCTAATCTGCTGGCAATTAGTACGTTAGTATGTTAGTTTGCTATAAATCCTATCAGGCCAATCCTACCTAGTTGTGGAACTGTGCCTCTGTCATTCCTCATTTCTTCCCCTCTCTCCTCCCCAACTGCCCCCATATACGCTTTTCTGAGATGCCTGCCAAGTCGACCTCCTTATGAAACCCCTACTGTCTCGGTGCATATGGCCTATTCCAGAAGTTTGTCCTAGTCTGCCGCCACAGTATCCATTTAAAAACACAGACGCTCACTCGCCTGGTCACTAGTGCCAGACACGCAAATGTCCGATGAGGAGTAAGCGGATGCCAACAGGGGTAACCTAGCAGATGTGATGAACCGTTTACCCTACCCCTTGTAAGACACCACAGGTGAGGGGAGGATGCAGAAGTTGGCTGAGCTGCTCCCGCGGCGTGGAGGGCTAAGCCACTAGCAGCTCTGCAGGCATGGTGCTCCAGCCCTGGGTGCTGGTCCTGGGGTGAAAAGTTTTGCAAGGTGCTCTTCTGCCCCCATAACATTTTCTTAACCAACTCCGAGGAGAAGCGGATTTTGGAATAGGTAATTTTATTTATGGGGGTTTGGGAGCAAAGCCCCCTTCGCAGGGGGTGTAGGGAGTGAAGCCCCTCACATTACAGTTAAGTCCCTTTTGATCTCCCGAAATTCGGTCTCCTGAACTTGGGCTTATGATGTTCAGGAGACCGACTCTCAGGATTTTATAACTAATCTTTCAGTAAACTACTTCTTCACATCCTTTTTGAACCTCCCAACTACCAGTTTCATAAAGGGTCCCCTGCTGTTCATCCCACCCACAGAGGCACTCAACTGTGTCAGACATGGCTCTAGGATAAAATAGCTCTGAACACAAAGGCCCCAGAAAAAATGGACCTGGACCAAAAGGCACAAGGAGAAAACGTCAGCCAGACTAAAGGGCACCTGCACTACTTAATCCCAATAAACACAGTCATCCCATAAAAATATTGTTCAACAACAAGAATCGGTGCTAAATGTTTGCAGGGGGCTCTACCCCCCACACACCCCAGAATATATAATAGGTATACCACTCTGAGGTGTGCGGTCGTGCTCGGATATACGCATGCCTTGGTGTGCGTTGTACACACAAGGCCACAGGCCGAGTGCATCAACTGCCAAAGGCGTGCGTTTATCAGAGTGGGACCACACACCTCAGAGTGGTTTATCTTATAAAATGTCAAAATTGTTTTGGAAGGGGGTAAAAGTGCAGGTGTGCAGTTGCGCTCTGATATACACACTGTCATGTGATGCTCATCATCCAATAAAAGAACAACAATTTCCCTACCCATTATATATCTGTCTATCTAGATATCTAAACATCCCCCAAAATCCCACAAATCAGGACACCCATAAATCTGTTGAGAGCTGGAACCGTTTCGTCCCTGTGCCATCCTGTCCAGCTGCTGTATTGTCCTAGTGCCGTTTCTTTGGGGACATTCTGTCCAGAGCCTTTGTGTGTGGAGCCCTTTTGCCCAGTTCCCTTCAGACAAGTCCCCTCTTCCTGCTGTTCTCCAGCATAAACAAACTGAGATCTCCCAAGCCCTCATCATAAGCCCTCTCTTGTTGCCACCATCAAATTTTGGAGGGGTGGGATTGTCAGTATAAAGGAGGAAGGAGGAGGATGTACAGAGGAGGACTCAGAAAAGGCAACTATGCAGAACAAATACTTTTTTTTCATTTTTCACACGGGAAGGGAAAGGCAAAGGCCCACAGCTCAGCAAAAAAAAAAAAAAAAAACGTGGACATGGAGGGGAGGTTGACTCCACTCTGTTCACACTAGAGAGTCCTGGAGGAACTGAGAAACCTGAAAACAGACAAGGCAATGTGGCCAGATGGGATCCACCCCAGGACATTAAAGGAGCTCAGAGGGGTGCTGGCGGCCCCACTGACCACCCTATTCAACAAATCACTGGAGACAGGGGAGGTCCCAGAGGACTGGAGAAGGGCAAATGTGGTTCCACTTCACAAAAGTGTGAGCGGGAGGAGGCAAGAAACTATAGACCGATCAGCCTGACCTCAGTAGTGGGGAAGTGTATGGAGGCACTGTTAAAGGAGAGGATTTTGTCATTCCTTGAAGCTGGGGGAGCACAGGATCCAAGGTAACATGGATTCACAGAAGGAAAGTCTTGCCAAACAAATCCAATAGATTTTTTTGACTGGGTGACCAGGGAGGTGGATCAGAGAAGGGCGGTAGATGTGGTCTACTTAGATTTTATCAAGGCCTTTGACACTGTCCCACACAGAAGGTTGGCAACAGGTTAGATAGCATGGTGGTGGGCCCCAACGTATTAAACTGGGTCAGTAATTTGTTAAAGGGCAGGACGCAGAGGGTTCTAGTAAATGGTGTTCATTCTGAGGAAAGGGAGGTGATCAGTAGGTGCTACAGGGATCTGTCCAGGGACCAATCCTCTTCAATATCTTTATAAGTGACATTGCAGAGGGGCTGGAAGAGAAAGTATGTCTTTTGTGATACATAGATCTGCAACAGGGTTGACAATCCAGAGGGGATAGAATCAATGATGAAGGACCTGGCCAGGTTGGAGGAGTGGTCAGAAACAAGACAGCTTCGATTTAATGCCAAGAAGTGCAAAGTCATACACTTGGGGAGCAGAAACTCTGGAGAGGTGTACAAAATTGGGGTGGGGGCACTGGCAGCCACCAGGCAGGAACGTGATCTGGGGATACTCATATCAGATGACCTAAAGGCAACCAAGCAGTGCGAGAAAGGCCTCATGTATGGCTAGGAGTACTCAATATGTATTCCTGGGGGGGAAGAGACAGAGATTCAAGTATCTCAGGGGTATGCACAAAGTACAAGAGTACAGCATCTTTCAAAAAAGAAGATGTAAAACAACTAGGGATCAGAAAATGAAGTTGGGGTGAGGTTCAGAGGCAACTGAGGAAGTACTTTTTCACTGAAAGAGTGGTGGACGCTTGGAACAACCTCCCAAAAGAGGAGGAGGAGGCAAAAACAGTGGGTGAATTCAAGAATGCATGGGATACAAAGAAAGCAACCCTAGAGGTAGGAAAGAAAAGGTAAACTGCAGATCGTTCAGCATCTACAGTTTTAGGTGGGTAGGGAAATGGGCAGACAAGGTGGGCCAGGCGGTCCTTATCTGCCATCATATTCTATGTTTAGGTCTTCTCTGCATCACTTCTAACCTAGCCCAGGGCTTCCCCAGAATGTACCTTTGCTTATTTCAACTTTAAAATGGTCTCTTGCTTCAACTGCTGTAACCAGTACAGGCAGATGGTGTTTTAAAGCAGAAAGTGTCACAGACTGACGCTTATATACGAATCTAAAACTCATCCTTCACTAAGCTCTTTAATATTGCCCTTAAATGTAGGCTACTGTGTCTTCTCTCAATTTTACCATACAGGCAATAATTCAAAATAGTTTTCCCCACACCTTACTGATGAACAAAGTAGGTGATTTAATACCTTTTATCCCCACAACTTACCCTACTTGTTTTGTCTCAGAAATAGCCTCTTGCTGTAACCAGTACAAAGCCTCAGACAGGATGTTTTAAAGCAGCAATTTGCAAGAGTGAGGCCTCTACATACAGTATATCCAAGACCTGACCTTCACTCAGCAAAAGGATTTGTCCCTCCAGTTATCACCTAGCTGAGGCCCAAGCCCGCCAATTATCACCCAGCCCCCAACCATTTACCAAGCTGGTCTGACCTGTCCAAATACTCTGGATTAGATTGTTAACCATTTACTGTGTTCTCTGTAACAAGTCTGTTTGAGTACTGCTTTGGAAGACTGTTTACTGTTGTATTGTTTTACTAAATGTGAGGTGGAGCTTTTGTAAATGAGTCTTTGACTCAAAGGTACTTCTGAATTATGCAATAAACAATGTAGGGCAAGACAGCCATGGCCGATCTCAGTTTAAACCTACCGATAATACAGGAATTTAGGGCTGTTTCTCTGCAATTTACCCTACTTATTTTGTCTTAAAAATAGCCCCTTGGTTCAGTCACTGTAACTAATACAGTCAGATTCTGTTTGTATGAATACCCTCCCTCCATCACTTTTCTTGTGGCTTAGATTAACTGGCAGGCAACAGATACAGCTTCTTGACTTTATGGGACACGGGAAGGTGGGATCAGGACTAACTACAGGCCGCAACCCTAAGCTCTAACATTGCGGACATACAACGAGATATGGCAATGTGTGAATGTTTTTAGAAACAGTAGCGGAGCTAGAAGGGGAACCCCTGGCTGTGAAACTCATAACCCTCACCGGTTCCCAACGTCAGCTGTCTCTGAAATGATTTAACCTGTAAATCTGTGAGGTGCTGCATTTGGCTACTAGATGCATGTAGCAGATCAAACTGTCCAAATTTGTGTGTGAAAACTGAAAATGCAACAGCAGACAGGTAAGGTAGACGTGAGCAGGTAGACAATGCACGTGCACACGTGTAGAATGACACACTTCTCACTTACAGATGGGCCAAGCTGCTTTTAGTTTGAAACAAAGAGGCTCTGGCCAGGTGCCCAGGGATGTGAGGTAAGCACCACTCAAGCCTCATTTACATGGTCACATTTGCAATGGACTAGAGCAGTGCAAGCGCTTGTGTTGCTCTGGCACAAAGGTTGCTGTGTAGACACTAGACTGTGGTACGTGGATCACTACGGTGCTCCAGAATCCTCTCCACATTTAGGGATGCTGATAGGAACAAGTGGCTTAAGCTGCCATGTGGAGTGGCTGAGCCGCTTGCTATGATATAACATGAGCTCATCTGCCTCCCAAGATGCCTTTCTCCCTTTCATGATTTCTCTGAGCAAAGAAGTGAGGCACCTGGAGTGTGGGCTCCTTTAACAGGAGGCAGCTCATCGAGGGAGAAAAGGACACCAGAGTAGGAGCTAGTAAGCAGTTGGATTCAAGGACATTGAGGGGCAAGGCACACAGCTTGGTGAGGAGGCATTGAGGTGAATCATGGCAACTCTGAAGTGATGTCAGCGGACCATGTATCATTGGTCACATTACCACTGACGTTACCAACTAGCCAACCACTCTCAGACTTATGGTCCCTCTCCAGCGCAACTTGCTCTGGCACTGAAAGAGATCATGTGGACAAAACATTCTATCAGACATTTTATCGGGCCCAGTTGTCAGCCCAAGTTTAAGCACTACAGGAGTTGGAGTGCATTGGCCGTGTAAACATGACTTTTGTCTCTTTCTCCAGCCTCACTAGTCGTAAATGGGCATCTCTAGCTAGAATCTCACAGTTTGTTTCAACTCCAGCCCTTTTGTCAAACGTAAGACTCAATTTTTACATGGGGGGGAAAGCAAAATTATCACTCCTATAAACCCAAATGAATAGAAAACGTATAAATCCTACTGGCACCCTCTTGTTACACACCTCGTGTGCCAGCACCAGTGGGATCATTTGGTAGTTGTTTGTGAAATACAGTTCTTGCAAGTTTCCAGAACGGCTGTTTATTACCCATTACAAATATTATACAGCAGATTGCATCGCATTTTAACATGAGCACTTGCTTGCTGCCATCTTGGTGCCCCTCTTTGATTTTCATACCCCCCCCCCCACCAGCTCCTAAACCTGGCACCCTTGCTGTTTGGAAACAAAAACAAAGAGCAGAGATGAACATCAGCTTTAAAACTCCGGTTGGAACAAGTGTATCGCTCACTCTAAAAGTTAATCTGGCTCACTGTACCTGTATTCCTCGAAAGCGCCCATGCTCAGTGGTGTGATAAACATTTGGTTATCCATCAAGACCTAGTATAAAATAAAGAAAGATAAGATTAGGTCCACGTGTTTTCAAAACAAATTTTCCTGGCTTGTAAGAACATTCTTCACTCACTGTCTACACCAAAAGTGCATACAGTACACATGGAGTTAAACAAGCGACACGTGTACTAAAACAGCTAGCACAGGTTCCCTCAGTCTGTTTTGTCTTTCTATTTTTCCCCCCTCGGCTGTCCTTACTGCCACTCTCATTCATTTAGGCTCTCTCCTGGAGATCTCCCACTGAAATACTAGAAATGGTTTGCTTTTTGACATAATCTCCCTCACTCCTTTAGAGAGGAGTTTCTTTCAAATGAGGAAAAGCACCAAGAACAGAGGGCATGTGAGGAGACTGGAGTGGGGGTGGGGTAGGGTTAAGAGGGATATAAAGAAAGTACTACTTCACTGAAACATAGAATTTGTCATCAGACAAGGGTCGCTTGGCCCCACTTTTCCCTGCCTATTCTGCCCCTGCAGACTCTATCTGTTCTCTGCCCCCCCCCCGATTTGATAACCAGTTTTCCTTTATACCTATCTTGTGCATGCTTGAAGCCCACCACTGTTTTTGCCTCCACCACCTCCGCTGGAAGATTGTTCCTGGCATCCTCCACCCTCTCAGTGAAGAACTACTTCCTAACGTCCCTCTTAAGCTTCCCCACTCCAGCTTCACTGCATGCCACCTAGTTCTTGTACACCTTCATTTCTGAAAAATGTCCCCTTCCTGTACTTTATTCACCCCCATGAGGTACTTACTAAAGGTCACTATCATGCCCCCCTTCCAGATCCCTCGGTCTCTCCTCATAGGGCATGGTGCAGGCCTGCACAATTTTTATTGCCCTCCTTTGATGGCCTCTCCCCCTGTCTATGTATTTTTTGAGGTGTGGTCTCCAGAACTGGAAACACTACTCCAGGTGTGGTCTTACCAGTGACCTATACAGTGGCAACATCGTCTACCTCCTTCTGCTGATGGTACCCCTTCCTATGCACCCCAGCATCCCACTGGCTTTCCCTACTGCTTTGCTACATTGCCTTGCCACCTTAAGGTCATCTTTTATGATGATCCCAGGTCCCTTTCTTTTGAGTGATCATCAATACCTCCCCCATTCTGTGATCTGCCTCTGTGTTTCTGTGCCCAAGGCGAATGATTTTGCACTTTTTGTATTGAAACCCAGCTGCCTTTGATCATTCCTTGAGCTTTTTCAGGTCTCTATTCATTCTTTCCACCCCCTCTGGAGTGTCCACCCTACTGCAGATCTTGATGTCATCTGCAAACAGACACACCTTCCCTTCCAGTTCTCCTACAGTACTGGGACCAGTACTGGGCCCTGAGGAACCCTGCTGCTCACGCTCCCTTCCCCTGAGTGAGTGCCATTAACCAGTACCCTCTCTTTCCTATCTGTCAGCCAATTACGTACCCAGTGTACCTCCTTGGTTCCCACTCTTGAGCTTCTCAGTTTTTTTTATCGGTCTCCTATGTGGCACGGTGTCGAAGGCCTTGATGAAGTCTAAGTAGGCCATGTGCATCACTTCCCCCGATATATTTCTTTGGCCACCCAGCCACTGAAGTTGAGCAAGGGGTGGTCCAGGACCTTTGTTGTGTGGGCAGGCCATCAGAAGCCAGATGTAGAGGCGGAGCAAGTGGTGGTCCAGGACCCTTGTGATGATGGCAGCCTGTCAGAGTCTGGAGGAGAGGGATGACCCAGGGGTGCTCCAGAACCCTTGCAAGAGGCAAAGGCAAATCATATGGTAGCAGTTTTGACTGCTTCACCATTGAAGTAGCCCTACCATCCCAGTACACTGAGCCACTAGGAGCAAGGCCCTTTGTTTTACCCCAGCACCACTTCCCAAGGGCTCATTGTGCTTGTCCACTGTGCCCAGTCCTGGAGCCCTCATCTGAGGAAGGACATCGACAGATTAGAGTCAGTACAGCGACGGGTCACCAAAATGATGCAGGGCCAGCAGGACAGATCCTTTGAGGAACAGCTGGAGGCCCTAAATATGGAGGCAAGGTGGAAGCAGTAGGACATGGCTGAAAATATTATTTTCCCAGGGGTATGAACAAGGTAAACATTGAGGACCGATTTGTAAGACGTCAGATTGATGGTATTATGACTACGAATCCAGTCAAAGGTTGCACCCAGTAACATTTCATAAGCTATGCACACAACCAGCCAACTGTAGCGGCTCAAGCAGTCTCTTTCCAACTATAATAAACAACTTACAGAATCACCATCTCTATTTGGTAAAAAAAAAAAAAAAAAAAAGAATTGTAAATTACTGCGAGAGAGGGCCATGTGGGTTAGCACAGCAACCATAGGAAGGGGGGCAGGTGCATTTTCTGTATGATTGGCCATCACCATGATAACCAGGCCATTTCCATAGAGAACATTTGAAGTGTCATTGCCACGGACTCAGGCCGTTGTCATCATAATGGGCACATGAATGTGTGAGTGAGATCACGTGAGGGTGTGCTGCAGAGATGAGTAAAGTGTTCAGTCTCAAACTACTGGGAAATGACTGGAGAAAGAGAAAAAGGCAAAAGGCAGTCACAGAAACATTTCCATGTATTACAAAAAATAACACATGGGAATGTATCTGTTACGGTGCTGGCAACACACTCTCGGCATTTCATGATGTCATAAAACTCTTGAACTTCATTCTCAAAGTTTATGACATCATGGAATCCCTCGATGGTGTTACTGTAACAGACAGATTCCTGTGTGCTGGTCTATTTATGTTACACTTTTGGTTCTGGTTCTGATTCGCCTGATGCAACTTGATCCGTCCAGACATGGCACAACTGGAAAACCAGACCCACACACCCCTAATACTAACTAAAACACAGCACGTACTTGAACATTGTACGAAAGGAAAGCCCCTGCTCCTTCAAACGTGTTGTTTATTTATACTCTGTAATCACATGAGCAACTGTTTACTTCTGCAGCGTTTCCCCGAACTGCTGCCTTTGCTGTTAAACTGAAACTGAAAGTTTTTTCTTAATAAGCCAGAAACAATTAGCCTGTTGGTCCTTGGACCTTTCTGGGCATTTTCTTAAAGTAGTGAGCAACATTTTTTTAAATGTGTTTTTTTTCCTCCACAGGCTTATTATTCCTAATACCCAAATTATTTATATTTTTTGTTACTTATATCTTCGGTCCCCCCTCCTCACCAGACTCATGCCCTGCCCCCCGAAGGAATGTAACTTGAGTTGGTCACAAGACCAGATGGGTGACGGGTCTCAGTGCAGTTTGGCAATATTGTTACTAGCATCATTGCCCACAGCATCCAATGGGTCTCTGGGTAGGTAGAATGCCATTCTCACTTTCACATCCATTCCTACTTTCATTTTTCCCTCAGAGAATCATGGATTCACAGCTGTTATTACCCAGGATACAAATGGAAATGAGCCATTTCAGCTCAGTATGTCTTTCCAGGTAAGTCTTTTGAAATAAATAACCAAATAAAAATAAATAAATGACAGACAGTGATACTGAAACACTCAAACGGTTTGTTTTTTCTTGAGTTTTACTACAGAAACATTAATGGCGATCACGATTTCCAGATCGTGAGCCTGTCCCAAGAATTCAATACAAAGTGAGTGCATCTTCGCATTATGTAGCCACGTACTACAGGCACAGGCTCAATACTTATTTTTAATAACAAAATTGTTATTGAGTTTGTCAAGCAATAGTATACAGAAACCACTTCATTCAAAGTGACAGAGCTTTAAGTAAACAAAGGGGAGTCTATAATTTAAAAGTCAAAGTCTTTTATCTGCTGGTAGGTGATGTAGAGTCTCTAGATCCGGAACAAAGTATATGCCACTGTCAACTGGGCTAGCCCTATTAAGGGTGTGTATATATCAGAGGATCTAGTGATCTGGAAATAGAAGAGGTGACTGTCAATATAGTTCAGAGGGTGGAAGTCGGCAGGTGCGCCAGGATCCCATGATCTTCGGGTTGTCTTATGTCTAGGTGCAGGCTTGTCACTCGCACTCTTATCCACCTCCTCGAGCTGTTCTAAACGTGAAGTGGTGAACAGGGAAAGCCATTTAAGAAATGGGAAAAAAAGGAGTGCAAGGAAGGGAAGAACAGAGAGCAGGAACAAACTGAGAAACATTTCTACTATACAGTATTTCAGTAGAGTTAAGGTCTAATGAGGTGGGAAACTGAAGAAGTTTAGCTACAGAGTAAAGTGTGTGTGTGTGTGTGGTTACCCAGGTCTAAGACACAGAATCCAAGTATTTATTAAGTCGATGCATAACCCATTTCCTCCACTTAATCTCAAATGATAGAGTGTGGTTGTAGGAGGGTGCCAACAACCTTTTGAGGGTATAAATCTCAAGAGAAAGAGCCCACCATGTCCCATGGGTAGGGACCCTCTCTGTCCGTCACAAGCAGGTTATGGCCTTTTTGGCTGCTAGAAGTAGAAGATTTATAATTTTAATGGTGGGAGAGGCCAGTGTGTAATGCGGTGAGGGAACGCTGTTAGAATGAAAGAAAGGGATATCAGGCCCATACAATCATAAATGTCTTCAATTTCTTGAGTGATCTCCTGCCAAAATGGCTGGCAAGAGGAACAGGTCAAGAGTATGTGGGTTTGATCTGCTAAGGCCGAGCCACAGTTCGCCAGCATATTGTCACCTGGGGGCCCATATACCGTGAAATGACCACTGGAGTGCGGAAAAATCGCATATAGCATTTTCAGGTATATTCCAAGCAGTATAAGACTGCCGTTACCCTGCGCGCAGGGGGGTATATTTGAGCCATTCCTCTGGGGTGTGGGTATTACCTAGTTCTGAATTCCATGTACTTATTAAATATCATTCTAGATTGCCTGAGATATGCATTTTAAGTAACTGGACCAGCGGTAGAGGTTTTTCTGCAACCTGTGTAAGGGTTTCTTCCCTTAATCTAAGATATGAACGTAGCTGCAAATATTTACGGTAATCTGACCAGGAAGATGGTGGGAGGTCTGCAGAGATACAAACAGCAGAATTCCGGTTGGGGTAATCAGTTGAAAAATGTTTTTTGACTGGGTGATTAGGGAGGTGGATCAGGGGAGGGCAGTGGACATGGCCTATCTGGACTTCAACAAGGCCTTTAACACTGTGCCACATAGAAGACTATTGCACAAACTGGGGAATATGGGTGTGGGCAGGACAGTAGTGTGGTGGGTAGGTAACTGGCTGGGCAGCAGGACACAGAGGGTGGTGGTAAATGGCTGTCACTCCACAGAGGGAAGAGTGACCAGTGGGGTACCACAGGGATCAGTGCTGGGACCGGTCCTATTCAACATCTTCATCAGTGACATTGCGCAGGACCTAGAAGGCAGAATTTCTCTGTTCGCTGATGACACAAAGCTCTGTAACAGAATAGACACACCAGAGGGTGTAGACAGAATGAGAAGCGACCTGCAGAAACTTGAAGAATGGTCAGGGGTTTGGCAGTTGAAATTCAATGCAAAGAAGTGCAAGATAATGCATATGGGGCACAAAAACCCTGGCACAATATATCAGTCGGGGGGTGAGGATATAGCATGCACCAAGCAGGAAAGGGATCTTGGGCTTATCATCTCTGATGACCTCAAGGTAGGTTAACAGTGTGACAAGGCAGCAGATAAAGGAAATAGGATGCTGGGATGCATAGGCAGGGGCATCACTAGCAGGAAAAGGGAGGTCATAATTCCACTATACAAGACACTAGTGAGGCCCCACCTGGAGTACAGTGTACAGTTCTGGAGACCTTACCTATGTAAGGACATAGACAGGGTAGAGAAGGTTCAGAGGAGGGTAACAAAGATGGCACATGGATTGCATCACAAGTCCTATAAGGACAGGTTGAAGGATCTGAACATGTACTCCCTGGAGGAGAGGCGGGAGAGAGGGAATATGATAGAGATATACAAGTATCTTACAGGGAGGAACATGGTGCATGAATACACTATTTTTAAGCAAAAAAGATGTTCCAGGACTAGAGGGCATGGGATGAAGTTGAAGGGAGGATGATTCAGAGGAAACGTGAGGAAGAATTTCTTCACAGAACGAGTGGTGGACAAGTGGAACACCCTGCCAGAGGAAGTGGTGGGGCTGAAACAATTATGGGATTTAAGAATGCATGGGATAGACATAAAGGAATTCTGGAGGTCAGGGGTAAGGGGCAACAGACTTCTAGGAAAACATAAACTGAACTTACAAGCTCAAATGGGCAGACTGGGTGGGCCATAGGCCCTTATCTGCCGACACAGTCTATGTATCTATGTAGGTAAGGCCATATTTATACCACGTTTGAAAGGCTTTATCAGCTCTGTTTGGGAGAAAGGCATGGTCATGTGCCAACACCCTCAGGTAAAGTTGGTCAGCGAGTGTGAGAAATTGTTTCAGAATATGGAGCCACTGCCTGTAAGTTTTGGCCCTATATCTACAAAATTTACTAGTAGGGGTACAAACCAGTGGGTTTCTGAAGGCATATCTGACTTGGTCTCTGGTGTCATTTGAAATCATTTCAACTGTTTTCCAATAAGACCAGTATGAGGGGGTGACCCATAAACATAAAATGTGTAGTTGTGTAGCCAACGTATACCAGGTAAGGTTGGGGAGGTTAACACCTCCTCTGTCCCTAGGTAACTGTAAAACGGTATAGTGAATCTTCAAGGGTTTATCCATCCAGACAAACCTTGAGACTGCTTTGTCCCAGGCCTTAAAATACATTCTACTGTGCATCAGTGGGAGGGTTTGAAGAAAATAAAGTATACGGGGTAAGATATTCTGATGTTTGGCTTCTATTCTTTATACAGTTTTTTCATTTTTCCCCTTTTCTCCCCTTTCCGGGGTCATGGCGTACATATGTGCATTTGTACATGGAGGTGTGCACGCATGCCAGGATCCAGTGACCCTTTCCACCCTACCCCAGACTTACGTCACTGCTCCTGCACACTCACCGGATCTCTACTCGATGGGTGCAGGACTACAGAGGAGCGGGTATCCACCCCGGAGGGGAAATCCCACTCCAGCCCCCCCAGAGACCCAAGGTAATTCCTGAACCCAGGTCACTGGTGTGGCGTCCAGTGCCTCAACCCTTAGCACCACCGGGCTGGCTATGGCTTCTAGTCCAGTGTAATAGGTCAGCCAGGAGCTGTTGGGTTAAGGGCTCATGTTTAAGAGTTTGAGATGGTCTAACTTTTTTGTAAGCTTGATGCCCAAGTATCAAATGGATTGCTTATGCCATTTAAAAGGAAAGGTGGATTTCAACTGGGTGATGGGTTGAAATTATATGACTGTACGTCTGTTTTAAGTATGTTAAGTCAATAGCCCACCGGGGAGCCAAATTCCTGTATGTGATCCCACAGTGCTGAGATGGAATTTTCCAGTGACATTGCAGTAAGTGACATGTTGTCCGCAAATAACAATATTTTATATTACCTTCCTCCAAGGGGAATTCCTTCCACTGAAGGGTCACAGAGAATTATTTCCACCAGGGTTTCCAGATGAAGCACAAACAAGAGTGGGTATAGAGAGCATCCCTGGTGTATGCTTCTAGAGAGGGGAAAAGGAGCTGAGAGGGATTCGCTGACCTTCAAATATGCTTAGGCCGAATGATAGATGTCCTGTATTGTATGTACTATATAAATTGCTAGGGAAGGCCAAAGTGAGACAGGGTACGCCATAGGAATGGCCATGCCACCCCATCAAAAGACTTTTCGTCATCAAAGCTAAGTAATGTAAGAGGCATCTGCTGAGTGGTGGCATAATCTTGCAACAGAAGGTTTCAGAGGACACCGTCGTGCTTGGTGAAGGCAAATAAATCACACCTGATCTGGATTAATCAGATGAGGTAGGAGAGATTCTAGCCACCTAGACAAAAAGGACATATTGATTTTGTAATCCGTGTTTAGCATAGATATCAGCCTGCAAGAGGTAGTGTGATGGTGGTCTTTCTGGGGTTTCAGAACTGAGGTCAAGGTTGCGTATTTCCATGAAGGGTGGGAGAGATCACCCTCCTGGATATTCTGAAAGGTACCAAAAGCAATGTGGGGTATGAGGGATCCTTGGAAGGTCCTATAAAACTCGAACCAGTATCCATCAGGGCCTGTGGCCTTCTGAGTTTTAGCATCGGCTTGTGGGGCAGTCAAGCAGGATAAGGGGATTTGTTTTAGATAAGAGTCTCTTTGATCTGAGGAGGCCTGGACTTCTGCCATACAGAGCCGCCGGTAGAAGGAGGCCATTGCCTTTCTGATTTCACTGGGTTGGGTAAGGGTAGCTCTGGTTGCCGGGTCAAGTATTTGTGTCATACTGGCTTGGGCTTTGTAGTGCTGAATGCAGCAGGCAAGGTTATGGGCATCTCTAGGGTCTCCCTCATAATGATAGTGCCAGCTGCTGTTCTATTTTTTGGTCATACATTTTCTTAAGGTCTTGTTTAAATCTCTGTATTTGGGGCACTGCAGTCTGATTCCCCTGGTGTAGGAAACTTAGAAGGGCATGTAATTAGTTTTGAAGAGTGTTCTGTCTAGCCTCTCTCTCCTTTTCTTTGAGATATATGCTATGATCTCACCTCTCAGGACCACTTTGAGGGTATCCCAAAGGAAGGCTGGTGTACTGGTTGGGTCTACATTATCTGAATGGATATGGGTAATGGCTTCCTGGACTAGTTCCTGAAACTCGGGGTCCTTGAAAAGCATTAGATTGAGCCACCAAGAGTTAGATTTAGTTTGCTTACCCAAATTGAGAACTGCATAGACTGGTGAGTGGTCTGAAAGGAGGGAAGTGCCATGATATAGATCACAGGCCATGTCCAGATGCTCAGCTGAGGTGAAGATATAGTCAAAGCAAGAAGTTGTTCCTGTGCGTGGGGCATAATGGATGCATTCTTTCGTGGTGGAAAAATAGCTCCATAGGCCTAGAAACCCCAGGTAGGTTAGAATTAATATTTCTGCAATGGCGTGGGGGTGATGAGCCATTGGGCCAGAGGAATCTAGGTCTGGAGAGAGTGTGACATTGAAGTCCCCCCAACTATCATCTACCCATAAGAACAGGAAAAAAATGCTTGGCCACAGTTTTCTGGGATCCAGGTGAAAGATTTAAGGAGACTACGGTGACAGGTTTGAGTAGAGCAGGCCAGTTGTTGTAGTATAGCATCCTGCTGAATCAGTTACCAGATTTTCCAGCATGAAAGGTATCCCCTCTAGGAATTAAAGTGGCCACCCCTTGTCTCCTACCAGAAGCATGGGTAGAGGCCACTATGTTTTGATAACCAAATGAAGTGAATCTGACATGCTTTGCAGGTGAAATATTGGTCTCCCAGAGGATCACCATCTCTGGCCGATCCCTCTCAAGCTGTCAAAGCAGTGTGTAGCGCTTAACTGGACTATGGATACCATTTGTATTAAAAGAAATTACTTTAGATGACCTATTCATGGGGAAGGCAGAACTGTGGGTGTAAGTGTATGTGTATGGTGGGTCGGGCCCTCCACCCCAGGTAGTAACAAAGCACTCAGGAGATAAGAAGTTTAGAGAGTAGGGCAGAAGAAGAAAAGAGGAGAAACTCTAGGAGACACAAGTAAAGAAGAGATTAAGAAGATCTCAAGTAATGTCTTAGGTGCTGTGGAAAGAAAAACACAGTTGAAACAACAAATATATACAAAACTAGAAACTAACCTTGGTGCCAACAGGGCACAATTCAGAACCTGTACACTGAAGAACATATACACGTATCTTCCCCTTCCCTGAAACTAGTGGTAAGAAGAGAGCAATAGATGACTTCCTAGGTAGGGAAAGTAACACTCTCCTGTAAGGGGTAGATAATTTATCTTATGGGGATGGGTCACAGCAAGTGCTGTGGGCCCCCATGGCAAGTGACTGCCACTTGGTAGGGTAGGGTAGAGAAGGTAGGAGTTTCTTACCTTCGCTATTCTCCTACTGACTGCTGAACCGACATAAGAGTGTCTATGGATGTTGGGGTGCAGTGGACTCAAACCCCTTGTATGTCTCATGACAGCAGCACATGGGGTGAAGGACAGGACATTAGCTGTGTTCCAATGGCCATCTTCAGTAGCCTGCCCATTACAAGTAATGAGCAGAGCAGGATTCCCCCCCACCCGCTCAATGGGTAAGAAAGGTGGTCCACTGAACTCTGTGCCATCCTCAACAATTGTCCGCTTGGTGAGACTCCATCATTGTCATGCCTCCAGAGCCAATAGAACCCCTAGTCCCCTAGGGAGCAGGGGTGTGAAATCTCATTCACCCCCAGTAGAATGTATGCCCTGGGCACCCTTTAGTTATGATGGGGAGTCTGTCCTCCGTATCTGATCTCAGAGGGACCAGGGGAAATCCCCACCTTATAGGATGTAGTAAATTTAGAATAGGGTGGGCCATAGTAGTTGCGACTGCAACAGCCATGGGGGGGCAGGGAATACAATTATGGAGCTCACCTATCACTCCCATGCAAGGGATAGCACTCACTAATACAGGTCAGGCATTTAAGTAATGAAGTAAACAAACCCTCTGCCATTCAATTAGGAAAACCCCCTAATAACAATAACAGTTTTGCATGTGTCTCCAATATTTTGTTGCTGACCGTGAAGCAAGATGGCTGATCAATTCTTCTATAGCTGTTACCATTGGCCATCACTAGAGCACAGCATGCATTCACCGAGTCTGGAGAAAGCCAGACTGTAGTGTAGCTCTTCCTTATTGAAAAGGGGGAAACTGGATACTGAAAGGTTATGATGAGAGCTCCAATCCAGCTACCTCCCTCAGGGAAAGCAGGCGATAAGCAACTGAGGAAAAAAGCTGTCCTGCCATGCCTTGGGATATCCGGCGATCAGGTAAAGTGACTATTTCAGCTTAGGGATGATAAATGTGGAGTAGAGGGTAGGCTGTTAGCACTGCTGCCCAGTCCGGGTGCCCAGTACTCTGCGGATGGTTCATTTATTAGCCAGGGTTTTTGGGTTGCAATATTAGCACTCCCATCTCCTACACCAACAGGGAAGGGAGGGGAGGGAGAGCTTAACTCGATGCCCCCAGGATGAAGTATGCTGTTGGATTCAGGCCTGGATCAGTATTCCACTTGGCCAGGAGGATAGGTGGTTACTTACAAGAAGTGCACAGAGGGAATTCAAAAAGTGAACCAAAATCTTAAATCTGAAACGCTACCATTGAATTCCTTTTGCAGTCCCCTCATGAATAATGCATTGGGCTCCCAAAGGTATATCTTATCTTGGCTTTCGGATCACCCCGTCATTGAATAAATTATGGGATACTAATCTTTCCCCTCTGTTAACCAATATTAAAACATCATTTGAAAGATGGAAGCTACTTAAACTTTCTTTTAACAGTAAAATTTCCACCATTAAATTGTCTATAACTCCTAAAATATTATACCTATTTTCTAATATCCCTTTGATACTTCCCTCTAGTTTCCTTACTAAAATAGATAAAATTAATGGCAGCTTTATTTGGGAAGGCAAAATACCTAGATTTAGTTATAATAAACTTAGATCCCATTGGTCAAAAAGTGGATTCGGCCTTCCTTGGTTCCAAGCCTACTTATAGGCCTTATGTGCATCTCAAACAATCAAATGGTTTAACAAACCCAACATCCAGTCTCTTTTATAGGTCAATATGGAAGCATCCTTATGTCCTGGTAATGTGGCTACTTCTTTACTTTATAATACCCTCACTTCCTTTTTAAAGTCTCACCTCACCATAGCTGCTTCTATACTTTATTGGAAAATGATTCATAAACATCTTAAATCCATCCTCATTGAAAGCAGGGTCTTGAGGAAGGGTAAATTTGGAGCCCTCAAATCAGCCCTTGCCCTGAATGACTGGAATCCTATCGACCTGGCACCTACCCTTGATAAGGCCCTCAGTCACTTCATTAAAGGCTTTAGTTCCATCTGTGACATCAATGCCACGATCAAAAAACGAATAATTTGGAGGCAGGCAAATGGCTGGATTGATGGGGAGCTCCTCTGCCACATGAAAGAAAGGGACATACTCTGGGAGAAGGCCAGAAACACAGGTAGCAAGCATGACTACCAGTGTTACAGAACAGCCAGGAACTGCTACACCAAGCTAATCCAGCTTGCCAAAGCCAACTATCACAAGGCCCAGCTTTGCAATTCTTGGGGTGATGGGAAAAGATTCTGGGATAACATCAAAAACATCCTTGGAAAGGAGGACAAGAAGCACCCTCAGCTGCTCAATATCAGTAACACCCCCACTACAGACCCTCTAGCTATTGCAGAAGCCTTCAATAAGGCCTTCACCGATCTTACCCCAGTGCTACCACCTGCCTATTTTCAACCTGGTTTGAATCATTCCAACAACGTATCTACCGAGTGTTATCACTCAATCTTCTACTTTAAAAGGGTGACGGTGAAGGAGGCCCTAATTATGGTCAAGAAAGTACTAGGTAAGACCAGAATGGGCAGTGACAGGATAGATATGAAACTTCTATCCCTCATCCTGGACATTCTTATAGCGCCCATTACCACGCTGTACAATAAGTTCTTGGCCCTTGCCCAATTCCCGGTGGTTTGGATGTAGGCTCTAGTTATGCCAGTGCCAGTGCATAAAGAAGGTGACAAGTCTCTGGTAGCCAACTACAGACCCATCTCAATCCTCTGCCCCCTGTCCAAGGCACTGGAAAAGACTGTGGAAGGTCAACTCACCAACTACCTCAATAAGTACAATATACTATGCCCCAACCAGCATGGCTTCAGACAAAATCACAGTACCACCACTGCCCTGCTGGACTACACAAACTATGCACATAAGGCCTTGGATGAAGGTAAACTGGTGGGGTCTGTCTTTATTGACCTCACCAAAGCCTTCGATACAGTCAACCACCCCCTATTACTGACCCAACTGCAAAACATGGGTGTGGTGCCCAATGCCCTTTGCTAGTTTCAAGACTACCTGATATAGAGAAATCAATGTGTCAAAATTGGGCAAACAGTAGCCGGCGCAAGAGAAGTATCATTAGGGGTACCCCAGGGATCAATACTGAGGCCCCTACACTTCAGTCTCTTGTTAAATGACTTTACCACAGCCTGCGACACCAAACGTACACTATATGCAGACGATGATGTGCTCCTGAGCAGCAGCACGTCTCAGGCTGCCCTACAATCTGAGCTGCAGAACTCCAAACTGAAGGACTGGTTCTGTAGTCATAAGTTGCTACTAAACTACAAGAAGACCAAGGCCATGCTTGTATCCAGCCCCCACAACAAAAATAAGTACCACCTCCTCATCATCTCCAACTCATGCAGTGAGCCGCTGGAACAAGTCCACTTGTTCAAGTATCTGGGGGTCATAATAGATGAGACCCTCATGTTTGCACACCATATTGACTCTCTGGTCAAGACAGTCAATACCAAGATTGGTGTGCTGTACAGGCACAGGCAATACCTCTCTCTGGGGGCCCTCCACCTCTCAGTCCACAGTTCCATTATATCTTCTATTGACTATGGACTAGTGGTCTACGGGGTGGCAATGGTTATAGAGCTCAAGAGGGTTCAGACTGCGCTCAACAAAGCCTACAGACTCACCCTGGATGCTGAGCGTGGCGCTCACACCTGTACTCTGTACGAACGCTCAAATTGGTTGTCATTAAGAAACATGGTTGAATTCCAGACTTCCGTCTGAGAGAAGAAGGCTCTATTGGGTAAAACACCACCTTGTGTAGGCAATTTGATCAAGGTGGCCAACTCATTACAGGTCACCAGAGGGAGGACTGGAGGGGCCTTGGCTATCCCCTTCTGTCACACCTCACTTGGGCAACATGCATTTGCTTTCCGGGCCCCCTGTGGATGAATGAACACCTCTTGGCCACCAGTTGTCTGGCCCAATTCAAAACTGACCTCAAACAGCACCTATAACACTCTCTAAGTGCACCTGCCCCTAAGTCCAGCCACACCTGCTCTCTCTACCCCCCAGCAAGCATTAGGCAGGCCTCAGGTACCCCCTCCCTCTGTCCCTTCTCATGACTTGCCTCAGCAATCAGTTTGTGTCATGCTCCTTCAGCACCCACTACCCCACCTTCCCTCCTCCCCCAGCTCCCAGTCCAGTGAGTTTTCCTAACAGTCACTGCTAATGCAGGCTGCCTGACCATGCCCCCTCACACCCCACCATTTACTCTAGCTTGTCTTCTCCGCTCAGCTTCCCCTCACCCCCCCCATTTATCCCCATACCTTATAGCTCTTCTTCCCCCATCCTTCACCTCCACCACAGAACCTACCTCTCTCTTGTACCTCCTTTCTTCACCCCACTGCCAGCTATCCCCGTCCCTCTGAACTACTGACAAGGCAGTTTGTGGCTGCTGATTCCCTCCTCCACCCTCATAAAGAGTTTTTCTTGTTATTTTAACTTGCACCTATTTTTTGAGTTATTCTGTAAGTTCTGAATCCAAGCTGTATCGTTTATTCAGCTGTACCTTTGCTTTCCCCTATTGTATTTTGTTTTGCAATCTATAATGTGGAACCTTTGTAAAAGAGCTTGCACTCAAAGGTATTTTCTGAATCACTAAATAAATATACACCCCAGCATCCAACTAGCCCTCCCAACTGCCTTGTCTCACTGCCTGGCCATCTTTAAGTCATCAGATATAATTACCTTTTTTCTGCTTGGTGGTCGTCAACACCATTCCACTCATTTTGTACTCCGCCCCTGGGTTTCTGTGCCCCCAGGTCTCTTTCCTGCTTGGTGGTCATCAATACCACTCCACTCATTTTGTACTCTGCTGCTGGGTTTCTGTACCCTAAGTGCATTATTTTGCACTTTTTCACATTGAAACCCAACTGCCATACTCTTGACCACTCCTTGAGTTTTCTCAGGTCTCTGCTCATCCTTTCCACCCCCACCGCTGCAGTGTCCACCCTACTGCAGACTGTGGTGTCATCCATAAAGAGGTAGACCTTCCCTTCCAGTTCCTCTACAATGTCAACAGACTCAGCCTTCAACCCAGAAGGAACGTAATTTGAATTGCCCACAAGATCAAATGGGTCTCACTGCAGTTACAGCTGTTATGACCCAGGACACATATGGAAATGAGCTATTTCAGATAAGTATGTCTTTCCTGGTAAATATTTTGAAATAAATGAATAAATCAACAAATAACTGACAGGAGCTGATAGTGAAACAGACAAAATGTTTGTCTTTTCTAGAGTTTTACTACAAAAAGGTTAATGGTGATTATAATTTCTGAGTCATGAGCCTGTCCCAAGAATTCAGTACAAAGTGAGTGCCTCTCCGTATTTCGTAGCCACTTACTACAGGCACAGGCTCAATTCTTTTTTTTTTTCCCTTCCTGTGTTTATCTCTCCATGGCGAGCCCATGTCTGCCAACCGTACTGGACACCGCGGTCATTCATGGCACCCTCCCTCTTGTGCGCCGGCGGGCCTAAGGTGCCAGCCTGGGAGCGTCATCCAGCTGAGACCCCCCCAATTTTTCACCATTTCTCCCCATTACTCCGAGGTCCCAGAATGCAGTTGCACATGTACATGGAGGCATGCGTGTGCACCGTGGTTCTGGTGATGGCCCCTTCTGCTCTCCCCCAGCCTATTGCCAGGTCCCCCCCCGGTGTGGCATTGCCACCTAGCCTTTAATGGGAGACAACCAGGCACTGGGGAGACCCCCATGTCCCTCCTTGAGAAGGAGAGCTGCCTACTGGCTGCTCAATCAACTCCTCACCCTCTCCCCCTGCCCAGCTGACCCCCGGTGCCCTGAGCTCGTACCCAAACCTGGGTCACCAGCATGGTGTGAGGTGCGGCATCCAGTGCCTCAACCCTCCATGCCACTGGGCTGGCACTGCTCAACAATTTTTAAATCCTGGTTGAACCATCTGTTTAAATTTATGTTGCATATGGAAGGTCTATAAAAATGGCTTATTTATTGAAAATTGGTAACTGGGAGAGACAGAATGAGACAAGGAGCTCATTTCTAGGTGCAGCCCAGTGGGGGGAGGGGGGGGCAGCTACTGGGAGACAAATATGACCTGTGGAAAAGTGTAGTTTTTAATGTATACTTTTCTGCAATGTGACCTGGCCTCTCCCCCCCCCCAAGGTGGACCCAGCCCTGTTCCCCAGCATCCCTGCTACTTAACCTCAGGAACTTTCAAACCCACAAGCTTGCCCCCTCGTGGTGAGTAGCTGGGCTGGTACCAACCCTCTGCCTCCTACAGTGCCACAGAGGTTTCCTGGGTATCCCGAAGCAGACACTGGCTGGGGTCAGGCTCCAAGTGCACTAGAGGGTCATGCTGCAAGGGCTGTTTTCCCCCTCAAGCCCCACCCACAGAATGTCTTCATGCTAGGGGGCTAAAGTGTGCACACACTGTTTGTGCTTCTGTAGGCCTCGGCCAATGTCCCCCGCCGCCCCACATCCACTACCATTTTCACTACCACCTGTGGTCACCCAGGTGGCAGTCTTGCAGTGGTAGTGGCAGCCCTTCCTCACACACACCGCACACCCCCACCAGGTCCCCAGTGGCTTGAGTGCAATCCCGAACTCTGATTGCCAGCATCTCGAGCGGTAGCATTACTGCTGCGCCGAAGGGCGGGCCAAGTGTAGTCAGTATTAACCAAAACAATGTACTGGCAAAATCAACAGCCAAAAGTCAAAATAAACAGTCAGCAGGTACAGACAAAATACACAGGAAAAAAGCACAGGCAAACTGAGCAATTCATGGTGATATAAACAGTGGGAGATTAACAGACAGTGTGTGCAATGAGCTTTTGTGTCATATACATTTATTGTAGTGAAATTCGTGGAAAAGACTTTGCTTTTCTAAAATCATTGCTTTTTTTTTCATGCTTTCCGGAAAACATAACAAATGCGCAAGAAGCACTATCTCAGTTGCGGTACCAACTGTAGCTGAGATACAGCCAAGCAGAGCCACACTGAGAGATGGGTGCTCAGAGGCAGTATAAAACATCAAAAATAAACACAGTCTTGGCACTCCACAGGGACACAAATAAAACTCTCCAGACAAAGGAGATTAGAAAAACTTTTTTACTCACAAAATTGCATAAAATAATAGCAAAAGCCGAGTACGAAGTGTTAAGTGCAGACATGGAAAAACTTCTTACGCACATTTCACCCGAACATGGGCTTTGTCAAAGCATTTTTCTAATCTCCTTTGTCTGGAGAGTTTTATTTGCATCCCTGTGGAGTGCCGAGACTGTGTTTTTTTGATTTAGCTGAGATACATCATATAAATTTTGTAAAAATATGAAACACTGTGTCTGGAGTGTGTTGATACAAGTAAAACAATGCATGTCTTCAAACATGGAAGGGGTGCAATGGCCCAGTTAGTAGCACATTGTGCTCTCATACTGGGGACCTTGTTTCCAGAGCAGCACATCGTGCTCCCATGCTGGTGACTAAGGTTTTAAAGTGCAGTGTTGCATTCAAATGCTGGTACCTTGGTTCCAGAGCAGCATGTTGTGCTCCCACGCTGGTGACTGAAGTTTTGAAGTGAAATGTTGCATTCAAATACTGGTACCCTGGTTCCAGAGCAGCACATGGTTGTCCCATGCTGGGGACCCTGGTTCTGGAGCAGCACGTTGTGCTCCCATGCTGGGGACCTTGGTTCCAGAGCAGCACGTTGTGCTCCCATGCTGGGGACCTTGTTTCCGGAGCAGCACATTGTGCTCCCATACTGGTGACTGAAGTTTTGAAGTGAAATGTTGCGTTCAAATGCTGGTACCCTGGTTCCAGAGCAGTACATTGTTGTCCCATGCTGGGGACCCTGGTTCTGGGGCAGCACGTTGTGCTCCCATGCTTGTGACTGAGGTTTTGAAGTGCAATAGTGCACTCCCATGATGGGGACCAGGGTTCCACAGTGGCACTTTACGCTTCTGTTCAGGGCTGGCAGCCCTGTTGAGCTGGGGAGGTGTTGCCACATGGAAGTGCTCCCATCTTGGAACGGTCGGCACCTTTCGACCCTGTTGTGGTCCCAGCAGTGGGCCAGGGAGCTTGCTTTCTGCACAGGGGGACATTGCATACTTGTGAGGCCTCACTGTGTACCACCTGGTGTCAGACAAGGGGATGCTTCATATATGCAAGGCCTCACTGGGTACTGCCTGGTGTCACACAGGTGGGGGGGTGGAACAACAGTCATAGGGTAAAACCCTGTGCATACCACTTTAGGCTGTTTAAATGTTGACCGGGGGGCACTGTGGAGCCTGAGCAAAACAGCCACCCTGGGTTTAAACTCTGCCTAACTTGTCTCATAAAGCACTTAAAAAATATGTTTTTGACCTCAGCTGGCAGTCTCAAATTGCTTCAGTAGATATCTCAGAAGAAGCCAGAAGGGGAAGGAAACATATTCACTTCAGTGCTTTACAGTAACTGGTAATTACTATTTTTCTTTTAAACTTAGATTGTGGGCTTTTAGTGACACTGTAATTTCTTTGCTGTCTTTTTTTTTTGTGCTGCTGAAAATTTAAAATGTAGTGGTGGTGTATTTCTTTGCTGTCTTTAATTGCTGCAAATGTAGTCTTGGCTTGTCTGGCTTCCCTGTAGTTTGGGTGAGGGGTGCTAATTGTCTGACCTCTGACCTCAGCTACATGATAACTGGAGGTGGGGCTTAGTCAGAGTTGAGGTAGCGAGTGATTTTTGTTTTCTCAGAAGAAGCCAGACGCGGAAGGAAACATATTCATTTCAGTGCTTTACAGTGACTGGTAATGGCTATTTTTCTTTCAAACTTAGATTGAGCGCTTTTAGTGACACTGTAATTTCTTTGCTGTCTTTACTTAGAATTGTTTTTGGGCTGTTGAAAATTTAAAATGTAGTGGCGGTGTATTTCTTTGCTGTCTTTAATCGCCCCCCTTCCCCCAACTGTTAATTATATGCCCTGTTAAATCTGACAGGAGCTAAACACAGGGGATAGTAGGGGGTGTGGAGTAGGAGGGGCATAAGGGAGAAGAAGCCCACCCTCAGCACAAGTGTTTTGACTCATTTATTTATTTATTTTTTAAAGAAACGTATCTGAGGATCGGTGGCAGGATTTTTAGGATAGCATATTAATAAAAAGGGAACTAGGAGAGCTTCAGTAACAGACAAGTAGTGGAATAGCAGTATAATTGCAATATAATGTGGGGAGTGGTGCAATGCAGTGGCTGCGGGGCAGCCATATTCCGCCAGACCTTCTGGACACTGAGGTGCTTCCCAAGCTACATGCATCTCTCTGGACTGTGGGATGAGGTAGCCAGACTCAGAGCAGAAGTAAACTGGGTCAGGAGTACCATCACCCCTATCCAGAGACCACCTAGTCCAATACTGCTGCCTCAGAGGATGCCGAGAATGAGGAGCACTTGGATAACAGTGGGCTCAGGGAGGGTTAGGGCAGTCAGACAGAGGCACTTCCCAGATCCTATTCCACTCAAGAACTCATATGCCACACTGGCAAATGGGGACAACCAAATAGAGGTACCCAGAGAAGTGGAAGGAAAGGATGTGGAGGTTAGCCAAGGAGGTGACCTCAGCGGGGACAGCAGTGGACCCCAGAGGATGAGTAAGTGAATCCTGTTGGGGACTCCATCATAAGAGGGATCCAGCTAGGAACACAGGAGGGGGAGAACAAGGAGGTGAGGTGCCTATCAGGTGCCTTGGCATGAAGGGATGGAAGGAAGATCCTGGGGATCGCTGGGAAGACAAGACAGGAGGGTGAGTTGGATGTCATTATCCACCTAGGTACTAATGACCAGGCAAATGGGGACCCAAAGGAAGTTCAGGAAGAGTTTAGAAAATTGGGGAAGGGGTCACAAGCAAGTAGCTACTTCTGTCACCTTCTCAGAAGTACTACCTTCGAGAGGCAAGGGAGAGCATAGAGGTGCATGCACCAGGAATTTTAACTCATGGTTGAAGAACTGGTGCTGTGAGGAAGGGTTTGGATTCACTGGGTACTGGGGACCCACCTGGAGGGATGGAGGTTTGTTTAAGCCTGACGGCCTGCATCCATCCTGGAGGGGAATCCAAGCATTCAATGATAAGTTTAAATGCTACATTGATAAGCATTTAAACTAGCCAAGGGGGGGTGGCAGGCCAGCAAGGAGGGTACCTACTTGCTCACCTCCCACAGCTAGCAGTGGAACCAGTGAACCAGAGGAGTGGATATCTCTACAAAGCAGTGTGCAAAAGATGGAGATTAGCGACCAAGAAGTGGATAGGCAGAAAAGGGTCAAAATTCAGCAGAAGGGCAGACAGCAAGGAGAACCAGGGATAAAGGACAACCAGGGAAGGGGCTGGAGTAGAACAGCTAAACGGTCTAGGGAGGTCAAATCATGGAAAGTCATGTGTGCCAATGCCAGGAGCCTTAGCAACAAGATGGAAGATCTGGAGGCTGTCATGGTGCAGTCAGACCTGGACATTGTGGCCATCACTGAAACCTGGTGTAATGTTAACCATGACTGGGAGATGGCCATACCTGGCAGCAACATATTCAGAGGAGACAGGGCAGATAGGAAGGGAGGAGGAGTGGCACTGTATGTGAAAAATGACATAAGGGCCACAGAGATCCAGGAGGAACAAAATGGGGGAGAGATACTGTGGGTAAGCTGGAAAGGAAAATGGGGCCAGCCATCCGCACAAGTGTGGTCTATAGACCACCAGCCCAGGAGGAAGAAACAGATAGGGAGCTGATGCTAGCCATCCAAAGGATGGCAGACAAGGGTGAGGTAGTACTGGTTGGAGACCTCAATATTCCAGATGTGGACTGAAGCATCCCCGCAGCAGCATCAACTAGGAGCAGATTTATCCTGGACTCCCTTCAGGGTGCCATCCTCAAGCAACTGGTCATGGAACCAACTCGGCAGAAGGCAATACTGGACCTTGTGCTCACAATTAGGGACAGTGTTATGGGGGTAACAGTGGGGGAGCACCTGGGGAACTGTGACCACTAGTCATTGTGGTTTGAAATCACAGAAGGAGCAGAACCAAACCACACAAAAACACGTATCCTGGATTTTAGAAGGGCAGACTTTGGGAAAATGGGGAGATACTTAAAAGAGGCATTAAGGGGAATGGGGCAGGAATCAGGGGTTGAGGAACAGTGGACAATATTTAAAATGAGGATTACAAGAACAACAGAATTATGCATTAAGCAGGTTAACAAGAGGAAAAGGAAGAGGAGACCATTATGGTTTTCCAAAGAGGTAGCAAAGAAAGTGAAAACCAAAAAGATTGCATTCAGGCAATACAAAAAGACACGGGCAGAAGGGGATAGGGAGAAGTACCAGGAGAACCAAAGGGAGGCAGGGAGGTCAGTAAGAAGCCAAAACTCAGACAGAAGAGCACATTGCAAAATCAGTGGGTAGAGGGGACAACACCTTTTACAGGTACATAAGTGAAAAAAGAAAGGCAAAGGGAGGGATAGTGAGACCGAAGGGGGAGGATGGGAGCCGCTGGAGGATGACAACAGTAAAGCTGACATATTGAACAGGTATTTCTGCTCAGTCTTTACTGAGGAAGAGGAGGGGAGGACACAGAGGATGGTGGTAAATGGCTGTCACTTCACAGAGGGAAGAGTGACCAGTGGGGTACCACAGGGATCGGTGCTGGGACTGGTCCTATTCAGCATCTTCATCAGTGACATTGTGAAGGACCTAGAAGGCAGAATTTCACTGTTCGTTGATGGCACAAAGCTCTGTAACAGAGTAGACACACCAGAGGGTGTAGACAGAATGAGAAGGGACCTACAGAAACTTGAAGAATAGTCAGGGGTTTGGCAGTTGAAATTCAATGCAAAGAAGTGCAAGATAATGCATATGGGGCACAAAAACCCTGGCACAATATATCAGTTGGGGGGTGAGGATATAGCATGCACCAAGCAGGAAAGGGATCTTGGGCTTATCATCTCTGATGACTTCAAGGTGGGGAAACAGTGTGACAAGGCAGCAGGTAAAGCAAATAGGATGCTGGGATGCATCAGCAGGGGCATCACCAGCAGGAAAAGGGAGGTCATAATTCCACTATACAAGACACTAGTGAGGCCCCACCTGGAGTACAGTGTACAGTTCTGGAGACCTTACCTATGTAAGGACATAGACAGGGTAGAGAAGGTTCAGAGGAGGGCAACAAATATGGTACATGGATTGCATCCCAAGTCCTATCAGGTTGAAGGAATTGAATATGTACTCCCTGGAGGAGAGGAGGGAAAGAGGGGACATGATAGAGATATACAAGTATCTTACGGGGAGGAACAGGGTGTAGGAATACACTATTTTTAAGCAAAAAAGATGTTCCAGGACCAGAGGGCATGGAATGAAGTTGGAGGGAGGACGATTCAGAGGAAATGTGAAGAAGAATTTTTTCACAGAACAGGTGGTGGACAATTGGAACACCCTGCCAGAGGAAGTGGTGGGGGCTGAAACAATCACGGGATTTAAGAATGCATGGGATAGACATAAAGGAATTCTGGAGATCAGGGGTAAGGGGCAACAGACTTCTAGTAAAAACATAAACTGAACTTACAAGCTCAAATGGGCAGACTGGGTGGGCCATAAGCCCTTATCTGCCGACACTGTTTATGCATCTATGTATATCCAAACTCATTGTTTCAACATGAGAAAAACTCAAAAGGAAAAAACACCAGCGGGAGGGAGCAAATAGTAAAAATACTTCTGCAGCTTTGACCACGCAGTCATCTCCAGGATGTGCAGCAGCTACTGTGGAAGATTCAGAGGTGGAGATGCTCCAAACTTTGGGAACTAAAATCACTACTTTAATTAAATCTATTGCAGGACTCTCGAACAAGTTTGACACTGACAAACCTAGTGTCCACTCTGGAAATGACCATGGAGGCCATGCAGACTGCAGCACTGGAATCCACTAAATGATGAGACTTGGCTGTGGGGAGCCACAACAAATATCATTAAGGAGAATCACCATCGGTGCACCGACTGGAAACTTTAGAGAATCAGGCCCGATCTGCTAATCTGCACACACTTGGAATGCCTGAGGGGTGCGAGAGGGACAATTTGCTTCTGTTCATTAGTGACTGGTTCCAGCAGCAATTAGGAGATCAGCTCCCCGCAAGGCCAGTTAACATGCAAAAGTCTTATCGTGTTACTCCAAGGGGAAGATCAGATAACCCAGAAGCCCCTCAAGCTACTGCGGTGGTCACAGATGGCACTGGCACCCAAGATCATTTGTTAGCCCTTGCCCATCGAAATAAAATGTTGTTACAGGATGGAATCCACATCCGGCTTTTTCCTGATATTAGTTATGCCAAGCAGCAGAAGAAAATAACATTCGACGGAGTACGGGACATACTATGGGGAGTCCATTATACCGCATGGGATGGTGTTTCCAGCTCCATTGACGATCATCCGGAGTGGCAGAGTCTTCTTGTTCACTAACCCTCCAGAGACTGTGAAATGGGCACAAAAACAGACAGTCCGTCATTCTGAACAAGCGGATCCAGCTGTGCACAGTTCAGATGAAGAGACTTGAATATTGTGTATTGGACTCTTAACTCTTCAGTTTTACTCTCTGTGTTTAAAAGGAGGGTCAGGTCCTCTTTATTTTTCCTAGTTGGCACTGTGACTGTTGGGCCTCTTATTATTAGTTTTGGAGACTAAATCTTCATCCTTTTGAGTGCTGATGTTAGCCATGTAATTACCAGTCTCCCTGTTAAACAGTGTTCTTTTCTCCTTTTTTCCTGTCTGAAATACTGGTTGGCTTTGGAGCCTTTTACAGACATACATTGTTTTCCACTGTTGGAGGGGGAGAGCGCTTAAAAGATACTACTACTTTGATGGTGGGATGCCTACAACTATTTATCGCTTATTACACACACGTGTATAATACTGGGTTAGCATGGCATCTTTACTTCCTCCTTCGGTAGGGGAATAAAGACTTTAGCGCTAATTTTGTTGCTTTCATGTTTAGGACAGTATAGCCATGCAGCTCGTGGACTCTGTTCACAGCTGTTTTTGGGACTGTAAGTTACAATATATACGATAATAATTATATCATCCCCATTTATGACGTATCTTAATGACATAGGATGTACCTAATGTTTTAATGAGTGGCGCCCTCAATGTATTTTTCCCCTTACATTTTAAAAAAGCTATGTCTGTGTTTATTTTACTGTATGTGTTTTTGTAAAACAATAAACATAATTTAAAAAAATGTTGAGCACCAGCACTCTTGCGTAGATCCCCACTGGTGAAGACAGCGAGGGGGTGGAAAAATAGAGCTGAAGGACTGATTTAGACCAGAATGGAGTAGCAGGTCAGTGGTTTGGGTGCAAAAAGGTGAAGAAAAAAAGTTTTCAAAAGCATATGGCATTGTTTGACTGATGTTGAGTTGCTGTTCAAAGCCGACTAGTCTCTTCTGCGATTAAACAGATCCTGCGGGTTGGGCAGCAGGGCGGGGGGGCACGATCACCACTCAGAGTGCTTTGTATAGAATTATGTTCTAGTCAGACTCTAGGACAACCATGCTGTGTGAAATATTGGCATTTATGAGGATTATGCAAGTGTCTTTTCTGCTGTTAGAATATTTTTTTTCTCAGTGAAGTCCTGCCTCCACCTATCTGCATGCAAAATTTTAAGACTCTGCAATTCGCGGAGGTCACAGCGAAGTGCATGAGTTCACAATTGTGTGAATTTTAATACACATATTGGAACTCTACAGACCTTGTGGCAAATTTTACTCACAAAGTGGCAAATTGCATCAATTTGTGTGGTATAATTTGTGCCGCAGAGGCAAATTCACTGCAGTTTCACAGTTCCCTGCTCTAACCACTAGTATTTTCAAATTCGGTTTGAAGTGTAAATGTCACAGTTTTAATCTGTTTATGGATATTAGAAATATGAATGAGCTGTCACGCTTTACAAGCATTCACGCATGCTAAAAGAGGCATAACCAAATGGCTTTATCTTTTTAGCTGTTTCAGTTCTAAATAAACCACAGCACAGGTAATATACACCTGCATGGACGACATGGAACAAAACATACCACAGGTAATATACTGTACCTGCATCAGCACACACAGAATAAAGCATAGCACAGGTAATATACCTGAATCAGTTACACAGGCTACAACATAGCACAGGTAATATCATTGCATAAGTGATATGGAACAAACCATAGCACAGGTAATGTACCTGCATCAGTGACTTGGAATAAACCATAGCACATGTAATATACCTGCATCTGCGACAAGGAATAAACCATAGCACAGGTAATGTATACCTGCATGGGTGACATGGAACAAATCATAGCACAGGTAACGTGCCTGCATCAGTGACATGGAATAAAACATAGTACAGGTAATATACCAGCATCAGTGATATGGAATAAAACACAACACAGATAATATATACCTGCATGGGTGACATGGAACAAAACATAGCGGAGATAATATACCTGCATCAGTAACAGAAAAAAAACATAGCACAGGTAATATACCTGCATCAGTGATACAGAATAAACCATAGCACAGGTAATATACCTGCACCAGCGACACAGAAGAAAAAATTACTCACCTTAGTAATGTTGTTTCTTCTAATGGAGTCTTGCTATATTATGATATATGCAGTTTGTCCCAACCTTAGAACTGCTCCGGAGGTGAAAGAGTTAACTTCCATGCCAGGCATGGAATCTGGAGCGCGAGCTCGGTTAGAAAAACTCTGTCTGTTTATCTTCAAACTGAAACTGTCAGATCTTTACGAGCAAAACTCACTAAGGTTCTGTGTGGAAGCTGTAAACCTACACTAGCCAACTGGCTACTAAAATATTAACACATTTTCCTGGTCCCAACACCAAGACTCAAGTCAGGGGACCCAGAAAATAAGATAAGATAAAATACAACACCCAAACACCCCAAAAAAAGAGGGGTGGAGAACACAAGATGGGCATCAATAAGTGCCAACACTGGACTGCCCACCCCCATCCCAAGAGTAGAGGTTCTGAGAGGGGCAGGCTGGGAGGTCATAATATAGCAAGACTCCATTAGAAGAAACAACATTACTAAGGTGAGTAATTTTTTCTTCAAACAACATGAAGTCTTGCTATATTATGACATATGCAGACTACACAGCAGTACCTCCATGGAGGAGGGACAGAACCTACTTAGGAAATAGGCTCTGAAGCACAGCTGTGCCAAACCGAGCATCCCTCCTGGCCTGGATGTCCAGGGAGTAATGCTTGGTGAAAGTGTGCACAGTTTTCAAGTAGCTGCTGACATATCTCTAAGATAGGGATGTCCTGGCGCAGCTAGGGAGCAGCTGTACCTCTGGTAGAGTGAGCCCCAGGCCTGAAGGGGGACCTACCCAGTTTTTGATAGCAAAATTGATATAAGAGACAATCCACCTGGCAATGGATCTCTTAGTGGCAGGTTTCCCTTTCCCAGCCTCACCATAAGTAAGGAAAAGTTGGAGGGAGTCAAACCTGTGACCCTTAGTATGCTCTATGTAGTAACTAAGGGCCCTCTTAACATCTAAACTGTGCAGCCTCCTCTCGCCAGAGGAGGAATGGTCAGTGAAGTACACTGGAAGAGATATAGATTGATTAAGGTGGAAATCTGAAACCACCTTAGGCAAGAACTTCCTGTTAGTCCTGAGGACTACCTTATCTCTGTGAAAGGAGATAAAGTCAGTCTCCACTGACAAAGCTTGTAATTCACTTATGCGCCTGGCAGAAGTGATGGCCAGAAACACAGTTTTCCAAGTCAAGTACTTAAGCTCTGCTGAAGACAAAGGTTCAAAGGGGGTTGCATCAGCTGAGCAATGCAAACATTAAGATCCCAGGCAGGGGCAGGGTCCCTGAATGGCGGGTTGGTGTGAAGCAATCCTTTGAAAAACTTGGAAAATACAGGGTGAGCAGAAAGAGAAGAGGGCTTTCCTGCTGAAATAAAAGCAGAGACAGCTGTCAAATGCACTTTCAAGGTAGCTGGCCTCAGCCCCAAAGTATTTAGATGGACCATATAGTCCAAAACTGTGGGCAAATCAGCAGATTCTGGGGAAATATGTTTCCCAGAGCACCATATGAAAACCTTTTCCATTTAGAGTTATAAGTAGCCCTGGTGGAAGGCTTCCTAGAGCTTTCAAGATTTTGAGCACACCTTGAGAAAGGTGTAGGTCAGCAAACTCTAACTCCTCAAGAGCCAGGCCTTGAGGTTGAGGTTGAGACTCGGATACCAAACTCTCCCTGGGCACAGGTTAACAAATTGTGGTTCCTGGGAGACACAGGGAAGATGGACTGCTAAGGACAGAAGGAGTGGGTACCAGGGCTGTCTGGCCCAATCTGGAGCAATCAGAATCATCTTGCAAGGTTGAGATCTGATTTTGACTAGCGCCTTGAACAGGAGAGGGAAGGGGGGGAAGGCATAAAGGAACTTCCCTTCCCAATCAAGAAGGAAGGCATCCAGGGGGACTGAGCCCAACACTGGGGGCTTGCAACAAAAAAGCGGAAGTTGGTGATTGTCTGGGGCTGCAAAAAGATCTATCTGAGGGGTCCCCCACCTGGCAAAAACTAACCCCAGTACTAGGGGATCCAGTGACCATTCGTGATGGCCCTGGGAAATCCTGCTGAGAGCATCTGCCAGGACATTGTCCTTGCCTGGGAGGTGAACTGCTATGAGGGAGGCATTCAGGGAATAAGCCAGAGACCACAACCTCATTGCCTCGGTGCACAAGGCCGAAGACCGAGTGCCCCCTTGTTTGTTGATGTACCACATTGTAGTGGTGTTGTCTGTTCTGACCTGTACCACTTTGTTCTGAACAGATGCAGAAAAAACCTGAAGTGCTAGAAAAACAGCTCTGAGTTCCAACAGATTGATGTGAAGCAGCGATTCCTGAGGGGACCACAATCCCTGGGTGGAGAGGTCGCCCATGTGAGCTCCCCATCCCAAAAGGGACGCATCTGTAGTAAGGGTCAAGGAGTGAGATTGAGGGATGAAAGGAACCCCCTGTCTCAGACTGCTCTGATCCTGCCACCACTGCAGAGCCTGGATCAGGGTTGAGTTACTGGGATCAACTTGGTTGGGATCTCTCCTTTGACACCAGAAGGCTCTCAAATGGAACTGAATGTCCCTCATCTGAAATCTTGCTCCTTGCACTACAGCTGTGGAAGCAGCCATGTGTCCTAGGAGCTGTAGAAAATGCCTTGCTGGTCGAGAGACCTGCAGAGTGAAGGAGGAGGCCAGGGCCACCAGGGTCCTTACCCTTTCTAGAGGAAGGAAGGCTCTGGCCTGCTTTGTGTCCAGTTCTGTGCCTATGAAGGTGAGTAACTGGACAGGTTCTAAAACTGACTTTGGGAGATTGAGAAGAAAACCTAGAGAGGTAAGCAGCTGCTGGGTAACCTGAAGGTGTGATTTGACTTGGTCTGGAGACTGACCCACTATGAGCCAGTCGTCTAGGTAGGGAAAGATGGCAATCTTTTGCCTTCTTAAGTGAGCAACTGCTACTGCCAGGCATTTTGTGAATACCCTTGGGGCAGAGGTAAGGCCGAAGGGCATTGCTCTGAACTGGTAATGGCCTGAGGGCAGTTCGAATCTGAGGTACTTTCGGTGGGAGCTTCTGATGAGAACATGGAAGTAGGCATCCTTGAGGTCCAGGGAAGCTAGCCAGTCCCCTGGCCTTAGGGAGGGTAAAATCATTCCTAGAGTCACCATTTTGAATTTTGGTTTTAAAAGGTGCTTGTTCAGATATCTTATATCCAGGATGGGCCGCCATTCTCCTGCCTTTTTTGGTGTAAGGAAGTACCTGGAGTACAGTCCTTTGCCCTGGTGTAGGGGAGGAACCCTTTCCACAGCTCTGAGAGCCAGGAGGGTTGAGACTTCTGTTTCCAAAGCAAGAGTCTCTAGTGGATTTGCAGGTGGAAAAGATTCTCATCTTTGGAAATTTTTTGATGCTGAGAACCAGTCCCTGGCTTACTACTTCCAGGACCCACTTGTCTGACTTTAAAGACTCCCAGTCCTGGAGGAAGTAAGCCAGCCTGCCCCCTACAGGTAATGGAGAATCAGCCCTGGGCATCCCATCAGGGTGCCTGTTTGGCAGGGGCTTTAGGGTGAGGGGTGGGAGCAGGCCTGCTCGTAGCCCGTCTGCCTCTCCCTCTGAAGAACCCCCTCTGGGCATAAGCTGAAGAGGAGGCCTGGGCTTGGTAAAAAGGCCTGTGAAAAGGCCTGCCCCTGCCCTGGGGGCTGCCTCTGAGGAGTGGCTTGCCTTTCCTTGGCCTGTGCACTCCTATAAGTGGTCCTATATTCATCCATTTTCTTCATGTAATTCTCTGTCTGCTCCCCAAACAGAGAATTTCCCACAACAGGAAAATCCATGGCCTTAGCCTGGGTATCCTGTGACAAACTAGTACACCTGAGCCAAGCCATTCTACGAAAAGCCACAGATGTAGCCATGACTCTTGAAGATATGTCATTAGAATCCACTGCGGCATGGAATTGCACCTTGGATGCCTCAATACCATCAGCAGCCACCTGTTACAGCTCCTTGGCGCTGGCCAGGGCCTGTTTCGCTAAAGCCATAACAGTATCCCATCTGGATTTCTGGTATCTTGCAACATAGGCCATATAATTTGCCTGTCTGAGTCCCAAGGATGCTGCCATGTATTGTTTCTTAGCCATGGCATCAATCCTCCTGAAGTCCTTGTCAGGAGGGTGTGAGACCAGGGAATATGTATATCACAGGCTGCAGCCTGCACTACCCCACATGGCTGCATTGCTGTGAAAGAAACTCTGTATCAGGACCTGACAAAGTGTACCTCCTGTCCATCTTTTATCTACAGGAGGTAAAGAATTAGGAGCTTTTAAAATTTTTATTGTTTGTTTCCTAAAGGATTTATGTAAAGGAATGGACAATCTCCTGGACTCTGGGACATCCATCATTTCCACATAGTCAGGTTCCTCTTGTTCATCCACAGCTTCTTCCAAAGGGAGCTGGAGGGTTTCAGCAACTTTTTTATAAAACAGAAAATGAGAAGGGGACTCAGAAAGCCTAGGGGGAGACTCTCCTGAAGGTTTGTCTGGGGAGATGTCCGGTTCAATGGGCACATCCAGACTTTCAAAATCACATTCACACTGTTCATAATCCTCCTCCCCCTCCTCCGGTTCATAAAACTCCTCTATATCATATTCTTGAACTGGTGGAACCGGCCGAACTGACTGTTTACCTGATAGTGGCGGTTCGGACGGAACCGGGGAAAGCGACTGGACAATTTGGATCACTTTGGCTATCTCTGCAGCAGTTGGAGAAGGAAATTTTGGCTCCACACCTGCTGATTTTCTAGTCCTCTTTGCTGGAACTGGCTCTTCTGAGTCAGCTCTTCGTTTGTCCGAGGAAGTCTCGCCCTGGTCAGAGGGCACTCCCTCCGGTTCGGTTGGCACCAAACCGGGCTGGCCATCCGGGTCAGCGGACTTTTTGGCCTCTCTCGTCCCTGAGCCTACCAACTTTCTTATCCAGGGTAGCTGCAGGGAAATTCTTGCAAATCTGGCAGTCTGCATTGAGGTGGTCAAACCCCAGACAATAAACACATGTGGTGTGTGGGTCAGCCTTGGCAAAGGCTTCCCAACAGACACTACAGTGTTGAAACCCAGTGGGCCCGGTTTTTCTTTTGGGTTTCACAGACATAATGCCAGCCTAACCAAAAACTTGCCCTTTTCCGGCAAACGCCAGGCAAGACACCCTTATCGGTTCCCAACCGTGTCACGGGTCGTGGAAAAAACCGTAATGAAATACGTCTTTTTAGAACCGATAAGAACCGGGAACCGCACTCTAAATGTATTAAAATAAGTTTTAAAACAAGTTTTAAAAGCAACCTGATCAGTTCAAACCGAACCGATAATCACATTTACAAGTTCCACACAGAAAAGGAAAACTTGTCTATTACTTACGATACCACAGACAGAGCTTGAACTGACCAGTTTGCGGTTAAAATAAATATAATTGAGGTTTATTTAACCGAGAAAAAACACTTTTTAACCGAGAAATGAACCGAGCAGTAGGAGGAATCTCCGGAGCGACTGTTCATTGAGGCGGAGTAAAGAATCTGACAGTTTCAGTTTGAAGATAAACAGACAGAGTTTTTCTAACCGAGCTCGCGCTCCAGGTTCCATGCCTGGCATGGAAGTTAACTCTTTCACCTCCGGAGCAGTTCTAAGGTTGGGACAAACTGCATATGTCATAATATAGCAAGACTTCATGTTGTTTGAATAAACCATAGCACAGGTACTATATCTGCAACAGTGACACAGAATAAACCATATAGCACAGGTAATATACCTGTATCAGTGACACAGAATACAACGTAGCACAGATAATATACCTGTATCAGCGACACAGAATACAACATAGCACAGGTAATATACCAGCATCAGTGACATGGAATAAAACACAACACAGATAATATAAACCTGCATGAGTGGCATGGAACAAAACATAGCAGAGGTAATATACCTCCATCAGAAACATGGAATTAAATACAGCACAGGTAATATACTTGCATCAGTGATATGGAATAAACCATAGCACAGGTAATATACTTGCATCAGCAACACGGAATAAAACATAGCACAGGTAATATACCAGCATCAGAAACATGGAATAAAACATAGCACAGGTAATATACCTTCATCAGCAACATGGAATAAAACATAGCACAGGGTAATATACCTGCATCAGCAACATGGGAATAAAAAACACAGAACAGGTAATATACCTGCATCAGCGACACAGAATAACCATAGCACAGGTAATATACCTGCATCAGCGACACGGAATAAAACATAGCACAGGTAATATACCAGCATCAACAACATGGAATAAAACATAGCACAGGTAATATACCTGCATCAGCAACACGGAATACAACATAGCACAGGTAATATCAGCAACACAGAATAAAACACAAAACAGGTAATATACCGGCATTTGTCACACGGAATAGACCATACCACAGGTAATATACCTGCATCAGTGACATGGAATCAACCATAGCCCGGGTACTAGACCTGCATCAGTGACACAAAATAAATCATAGCACAGGTAATATACCTGCATCTGTGACATGGAATAAAACAAAGCACAGGTAATATACCAGCAACAGGGATATGGAATAAAACATAGCACAGGTAATATACCTGCATGTGTGACACAGAATTTCTAGACTGATATCTGTAAGTAAGCATTGTGTAAGCAGTAAAACATGACCAGGTGCTGGTAGTTATGGCAAACCAGTCCCCCCCCCGACTAGCCTGCCAGTGTTAACAGCTTTCTCCAACCCTTCAGACACCTGCAAGGGTAATCGGTAGCTGCCACCACTCAACCAGACACTGTCTTGGGGTATCTACAGCTCCAGGTCCCTCCAGCCACTGCTTACACAGTACAATGCTCCTTTCTCAAGGACATTCAACCCACCCTCTCCACTGCATCTGAAAACACCTTACTTTAGAAATAGATTATGGTAACAGTAGCCTTCTCTTTAGAGGCGGAAATTCAGTTTTGTCAATCATAGATTAGTGAGGTGTACTGCAAAGGATTCGGTCAGAGAAACATGAAGGGTATAAAATAATATTTTCATACTTCCAGAAATGTACACAGATAATACAGGATATTACACCAAGACTGTAGGGAACAGTAATTCTACAGAAATTAAAAGAAACGGTTTGAACAATAGGCTACTAACACAAAAAAACTTTCCCTTCTCTCTCTTTCTCTTCCTCTCTCTCTCTCTCTCTCTCAAGGTAGAATGGCTTATCACACAAGGTACTTTGGTGGATAAGGGCAGATTCAAAGCCTTGGATGGTAGTTTATTCATAGTCTCAAACCTGACTGCCTCTTTCAGGCTCTTCCAGACCTTAAAACCTTCCAGCTGTCCCTCTACAGGATGTTATTCTGACATCATAGCTTCAACATTCTTTGTGCCTTGAGAGCTGGGTTGGAAAACCGTTCTGATCTGGGCTTCAGACAAATACATGTTTTTTCTTTTTACCCCCAGACCTGAGTCCAAGAGGAATGTTTGGCAACATCAAAATACACTTTTTAAGCTCACCCATAAATTGCCCAGGGCTCCTTCCTTAATAATGTACAGCACAGATAGGAAACTGCCCTCAGAACCAATGGGCCTGCTAGAATAAGAATCTTGACTTTTGTCCCCAGAAATGCCATCTTTGTCCCTTTAGACATTCTAAGTGACACTCCTGCAGAATAAACTGAATAGAATAAAATACAGTGACAGGTATACATAGCAAATTGTTACAGTAGTAGTGTCATGAACACACACCCAGGGCTGAAGAAGAATAAGAATTAACATTTATATAGTGCTGTTCATACACACTGTGTCCCAAAGTGCTTTACAAGCAATGCTAGACTGGTAGTGAAGTGATTGTGAATGTGTAGTGGCAGCCATTTTGCTCACCACCCACACAGCCTTGAACAATTGCATGAACCGGTTTTATGGGAAAGGGAATGTTGGCCAGGACACTGGGGGAACATTTTCCTACTCTTGCAAAAAGTGCCCTGGGCTCTTTTACTTTTATCCAGACACCCACCATGACTGTACCAGAGATGGGTAGAAGGGACTTCTGTTTAATGTCTCATCTAATGGACTGCACACCCTGACAGAACTGCACCCCCCCCCCCCAAAAGTACTGCACTCGGGTGCCAGTGTTTATGGTCTGAGCTAAATCCCAGAGTGGGACTAGAATCTATTACCTTCTGACCCTGATGTGAGTGTGTTACAGACTGAGCCCCTCTGACACCCAGTGTAGTAACTCACAAGGTTGAGTGCCTTCAGCCCCTTGAAGTGTGTTCAGGGCACCACTACCAACTTGGACTGCCTTACTGCACTTACAAAATGAATTTAGTGTAGTAAAAAAATTGTTAAAAAAACAGAAGAAATTGTTATGGTTTTGAAATTTATAGTTTCTTTCCAGCTGTTTCCATCTGCTGGGTCTAGAAATTGTTTGAAGGCAGCATCTGTTAACAACTCAAAGGTAAATGGTAAGAAGTCTGGTATTTTTATTTTGTTTTTTGTAGAACAGAGAATTCAGGTTGGTCATTTTGAAAGTGAAATCTGCAGTCTGCAGATAGCCAGCCTCAATGCAGCATTTCCCCACCCATTTGAGAAGTAATGTTTCTCCTAAATCCTAATCCCTTTAGTTGAACGGGCGAATTCAGGGGTTGACAGGGAGACCTCTTGCCATGGGTCCCCTTCCCCTGCACCGGACTACCAAATCTTCACTCTGAACCTCAGGGTGGAGGTGCCTGTGAGCTACAGTGGGCTAGGTGGACCTCCCCCAAAACATCAGGACCTACATCGCTGTTGTTTTTTCTCCCCACCAACCCCATTCCTCCTCCCCTTAAATGCCCGCAAGTCCCTTCCCTTAATTCTACTCGTGCAATAACTAGAGCCGTGCTCTTGTCTCGAGACAATCATCTCTGCTGCAAAGACCTCAACAGCCCTTTGTGACTATATCTAGCACCCATAACCACAAGCCTGCACATTGCTATTGTACCTCTGTTCTTTTACTTTTTTCATACAAGTTCAGCCATTGCAGGTTACTGTACACAGCTCACAAGAGCTAGATCTGGGGCTGTCTTATTAAAAGACGTATGCTCCACTTACCTTTGTACTGCATAGCTTAATAATTTAGTATTACACTACCTCTTGCATCAGGGGAGTAGCTCCCAAACTATCAGCTACTCCCAATACCTGTTTCACTGAATATTGCTTGCATCTACAAACTTAAGATACAGGGTAATGTTGAGACTTCATGTCAAAGCTATATGATCAAGTGTTACTGTGTTTAGTTAGCTGCTGCATTACTCTCAATGATTACTGGGTGCTAGCCCTTATTAACAAGTGCTGAAGAATTTATTTTCCCCACTGTGCATATCTCAGATTACCTACCTGCCTAATCCTAGTCCCCCTCCAACTGCTCCTACCATTCCAAATAAACAGCACGAGCTGCCGATAGTGGTGGACTACGCTCCCCCACACGCCTCCTGGGTAAAAATGTAATGGTTACTTAATTACTCCTATATCAACTTAACCTACCTGCTAGCCACAGTATCCAGTACTACAGGGTACTTAACATTCTGCATCTAACTTGGATCACGGCCCCCCCCCCAGATATGGCATCCCCGGGGCAGGACTTCCACACCATCCACCTAACTACCCCTCTACTCGGCCTGGAAAATTCCTCCTTGGGCTGCCAAACAGAGGTATTCTCCTGGCTTCCATGTACATGCTGTCACTCCTCTGGTAGACAGTCTTATGTGCTTAGGCGACCCAGATAACACTGAATCCAGGTGTTCCTACCTGCACTCTTCCACCTCATATGGCTGCCCTACCTCCCAGGGGACAGACTCACTTCTGTTTGCCCATGTGCTCTCAAAAAAGGGCATATTTATTTATTTATTTTATTTATTTTAATTGTGGAATTAACACCTTTGAGCCAGAAGGCTCTTTTACAAAGGTTCTACGTCAAGTGGACAAGAGAAAAAATTTACATAAACAGGTTACATAACATTCAAGTAAACAAGAGGTTACATGCTGATTAGGTAGCGATGAAATAGCCTGTTACAGTGTCCGCAGTATTACTGTAAGATTAGGTGCATTTCAACCTACTGAGCTGTAGTCAGTATAATCCAGGAGGGAGTCAGACAAATGTATGCTCAGGGCATGATGGGAGCAGCCTGAAGTGGTTTAGTCACAGAAAGCGGAAGGTGAGGTGAGGCAAAAGGCAGGGGGCAGTCACCAGGGGTTTTTGTCAAAGTGGGGGTCGAGAGAAGGGAGTGAGAAGAAGGAAGGGGGGAGGTAGGCAGGGGGATGAATCAGTTATGAAGGTGATTGGCCATAGGTATTTGCTAACTGCAATCACAGAGGGTCTTTTGGGCCAGGAGGGTTTTCAGTTCTTTTTTAAAGGGTGCGATTTTTGTGCATTCCCAGGTGGTAGCAGGGAATTCATTAAACCAGGTGGGCCCCGGTAGGAGAGTGAGCGCTGAGCGAGGCAGGTTCTTTTGAAGGGGACCTGGAGCACACCCTTAGTCGTGCTCTTAGTGACTTTTGTTGAGTTTGTGCACTGGAACAGAGTGGCAGTGGAGGAGGGAGTAACATAGAAACATAGAATTTGACGGGAGATAAGGACCGCTTGGCCCTCCCAGTCTGTCCATTTCCCTACCTAATGGATAACCTGCAGATCCTAGTTAACCAGCAGCCTACTTCTTTCTACCCCCAACCCCTAGAATTGCCTTATGGCTGCCCTATGCATGCTTGAATTCAATCACTGTTTTTGACTCCACAACCTCCTCAGAAGGCCGTTCCATGCATCCACAACCCTCTCTGTGAAAAATACTTCCTTACATTACCTCTGAGACGCCCCCATCTTCAAATTGTGCCCCTTGTTCATGCACCTCTTTTTTGAAGATGCTACCCTCTTGGACTGTTGATTCCTTGGGTACTTGAGCGTTTCTATCATGTCCCCCATCCCTCCTTTCCTTGAGGCTATACATATTAAGCTTCTTTAGTCTCTCTTCATATGTCTTCCGGTGCAGACCCTGCACCATTTTAGTTGCCCTCCTCTGGACAACTTCCATCTTGTCTATGTCCTTGCGGAGATTGGGTCTCCAGAACTGCACACAGTACTCCAGATGGGGTCTCACCAGCTGTCTGTACAGAGGGATAACAACTTCCTGTTTTCTACTGGTGATGCCTCTCTCTATACAACCCAGTATCCTCCCAGCCCCCCTTACTGCCCTCTCACATTGCTTGCCCATCTTTAAGTCATCTGATATGACTACCCCCAGGTCCAAGGAGGGCTTTTTTGCCTATTAGGCAAGCCTGATATTTAGCCCTTAGATGTAAGGGGAGCCAACCAGTGGAGGAGTAGAGGGTGCAGGTATGGGTTTGGTGATTTGCCCCCAAGACCAGGCAACAAGCCTTGTTGATTAGTACCTTTACCCTATTTAAGGCAGAGTCTGAGGCAGCACTGTAAATGACGAGGGCATCGTCAATGACTAACCGGATGGAGCTTTGGGTGACCAGGTTAAGAGCTTCAGGGATCATGGCTTGCCTATGCCTATAGAGGATTCCTAGCTTAATATTAGCTGTTTTGACAGCATGATCAATATGGTGTGCAAAGGAGAGGATGTCATCAATATGCACCCTAAGATATTTAAAGGTGGAGACTTGTTTAATGCCATCCCCTTTTTGGCTATAGATAGTCAGGTGTCCATCATGCCTTTTGGCTTGTGGCAGGGTTAGGTGCATACTTTTAGTTTTTTTGTAGTTTAGAAGGAGTCTGTTTTGGGTGAACCAGTTCTCAAGCATAGCAAAGTTTTGCTGCAGGTTTTGACTAATATATGATGTGAAGCTTCCAGACACTGAGATAACTGCGTCATCCGCACAGAGCAGCATTTTTGCAGGACAAGCATTGGGAAGGGAGTTAATGAAGAGACTAAAAAGAAGTGGTCCTAAAATTGAGCCTTGGGGAACCCCTAGGGTAACCTTTTTGAGATTGGAGGCTACTCCCCCTATCCTCACACACTGTGTCCTGTGTGAAAGGTAGCTGTTTAGCTAGGAGGTGGTATCTACTGACAGTCCCAAGGTCCTCTGGTGTCTGAGCGTGATTCGGTGATTAATGGTGTCAAAGGCTTTGGTGAGGTCTATAAATATAGACCCCACCATTTTTCCTGTGTCAAGGGCTTCTTAGATGTGAGTAGTGAAGTTGATTAATGCTGTGATGGTGCTGTGGCCTGTACGAAACCCATGCTGTTGTGGGCATAGCAGACTGTTCTTATTTAAGTATTCAGTAAGCTGATCTGAGACTACCCTTTCTAGCGCTTTTAAGAGAGGTGGAAGTATTGAGATTGGGCAGTAGTTACCCAGGTTAGTTCTGTCCCCATTTTCATACACTGGGGTGACCAAGGCAGTTTTCCACCTATCCGGGAAGATACCTGTGCTCAGGGAGATGTTGAAATGTATGGTCAGGGGAGAGGCAAGTTCGTCCAACGCTAGTGCCAGCAATTTCATGTCTAGAGAGTCACTCCCGACCCTGGTTTTGTTTAGAGTTTTTTTTACATATTTACTTGTCTGGGCCCTAGTTGTAACAGGGAGACCCCAATGGGATCTCCAAGGAGAGGCTGGCATCCCTCCTCAATACTCTCTATTAAACCACCTAGATATATATTTATAGACCACATGGAGAATGGAGGAGATTTTTATGAAGCTTTACTTAGTCAGGATACAACATTTAAGGTGGTACAAAAAGTTGTAGCTTCAGTTACAAATATAAAAAGCCATTCTGTTTTAGGTAGAACTTACAAAGCTTTATATACAATTGAACAAACACATGGGATGTGCATCCTGTCTCCAAACAAGACAATGTTGGTATATTAGCTCTGTAATTGGAGAATATACCTTTGCATATCCTGTAGCAAGCATGAGCTAAACAACGTAAATTTGGTGACTGTCATGAATGCAAAAAATGGAATAAATGTAATAAATGCCATTACCCGTAAGATGGCAGCATTGTATAACTAATGACAGTTTGCTTTTAGCAAATTTTCCATTGACATACATGCACGTAGGCTTAACTTACACAATAGCTGGTTTTGTTACAAACACTTAACTGTGCCCTTTTTCCTATTATACGTAAAACATGAAAACTGCATTGCAGTATAAACTATAGCATTAACAATATATACTTATTCTTAAGCAAGTACAGGATATATGGTTCAAATTCTATTAATATCTTAGCAGACAGTTATAAAGAAATGCAATATACTTTATAACCATATATGTACTCTTTTCCTTAGCAAGCTGCTGTCAGATTCTGATAGGTCACTGTGTAACTATGATAAGTAAGGGCTATGACAAATATGACACATAGCATTTATAAGAAATGCCTACATCATTTTGGGGAAATGCAGCACATAAGTTTTGTTTTGTCCACCATTTTGCACACATAAGTTTTGTTTTTAACCACCATTTTGTATTGTAACTATATTGTAACTTCGTTGTGTATACATACTTTTTTATACTCTTGTCTTTCTGTGTATTTGCTCATGCACCCACTTACTGGCTTTATCAGATTATACTTGAGGTTTTGTAGCCTGCCCCCTGCCAATTATTAAAATTTGTGCAAAGACACACATTATAGTAAAATCACTCTTTACACTAGTGATTTTCCGAAAGTAGAATGGTGGTTGGCCTGGTTTAAGAGAGGTGGGAGGGTTAGAGTCAATGCTAATCGTATCAGATGGGGAATGGAGAAATTTTGGGGAGGCAGAGCTAAGGTCTGTGAAGGCATTATTAAAGGCATTGGCCAGGTCAACTGGTTGCTGTAATGGGCACCAGAGGTGGTAACTATGAGATCTGGTGGAGCTCTGGATTGTTTACCATTGAGGGACTTAATATTATTCCAGAATTCCCTGCCATTTCCCCAGTTACTCTTAAGTTGTTTTCTGTAGTGGGCAGCTTTAGCATTTCTTATTTGCCTAGTGCACTCATTCCTAGCCATTTTGTAGGCTACCATGTCAGTCTGCCTGCCTGTCTCTCTGGCAAGATACCAGAGGTTATCCCGTTATTTCATCAGAACAATCAAAGAGCCTGTGAGCCAGGGGTTAACAGCTCCTTATATTTTGACAGTCCTGACGGGGCAAATATGTCACAGGCTCTGTTGAAAGTAGATATGAGGTGCTCCAGAGCTTTATTTGTGTCACTGCAGCCAGCTAGTGGGGACCAATCTGCATCCTCAAATACCTCTTAAAGTGGCCCATAAGCCCCTTTTTGAGGTAACTGTTTTTGGTGACCTGGGGAGTCCTTTAGAACCCTTGTTTGTCCAGAAGCCAACTATTGGTGAGTGGTCGCTTAAGGTATCTGGCAGGACAGAGACATTTTTGATATGCTCGGGGCTGGAGGCAAGAAGCCAGTCTATGAGCGTATTTGTGCCTGTGCAATAGTTCAGCCTTGTTGCCTGCGTGACCATCTGTGTAAGATACAGGGCATGGATTTGGTCCCTCATGGTAACGATATCCTGGGCCAGCCAGTTTGTGTTAAATTTCCCTATGATGATCTGATCGCAATCTTTATTGAGCTTGCTAAGGTGGTTGACGAATAGATCAAAGCCAGGGGCTTGCTTGCCGGGGGGTATGTATACAGTGGTCAGAGACACTGCTTTGCCTTGTCATCCAATGGAAAGCTTGATAGTGAGAAGCTGTGCTTCTATTGTATTTACACTGGATGGCATAACCTGACCACTTATTTTGCTATTTAGATAGACCAAACACCCACCTCCTAGCTTGGTTTCTCTATCTAGCTGGAAGGAAGTCTACCCCTCAAGCAAGATGGAGGAATCTGGTATTTTCTGAGACAGCTATGTTTCAGTGAACGAGATGATGTCCAGTCTGTGGACAGCTACCCATGCCTGGAATTGGGGTAGTTTGGGTATGAGACTCCCAATATTGATTGAGGCAATTTTTAGGCTTCTGCTAATTGAGGGGTATTTGGTGCCAAGAGGTCCAGGGTTCGGGTGTATGTTCCCAGAAATCAATAACAGTATAATGATCACCCAGGAGAGGTGGCGCTTCCACCAAGCTTTACCAATCCATGACTTTCTGCATCTTGTATTGTCCTGGTTTAGAATTTGTTGTTTAGAGGTATGTGTGCACATCAGGGCACTAGCAACCTCAGAGGTTAAGGGGGTGACAGGTTCATTCTTTTATAGAGAGTGAACCTCTAGGGGCTACTGCCTGCTGTAGCCTGGTGCTCCAGAGTGCCCTTATTGGCAGTTGTTGTGCTAACTAGTGAGTGCCTGGAGCAGGGCTGGGGCACGTTAGGTTTTCCATTGTTAATACCGGCAAAGGGGGGGGATAACTAAGGCCAGTAGGTAGGCGAGCCAAGGAGGGTTATAAGCTAAGCGCACGATATTAAGCATGTTATCAGTATATGAGAGACCTATTAGGAGAGAGGAGGAGAGATTGTGAGTGTAGACCATATGCTTATGCTACGGAGTACTTCACTACTCATTAAGGCTTCACCTTTGTGTCCTACTCTCTCCCAATCCCAAACTACTCTGCCTACTAGCTGCACTTCTGCTCCTAGCAGGTGATATAGAGCCTAACCCAGGCCCCCCAGTTGCCAATCTTTCAATATGCTTCCTTCATGATCCACACTGGACTTCCTCCAAAGGTCTAAAGATAGCACACATGAATGTCTGTAACCTTTGCCCCAAAATCCATGAAGTTCAAGCGTGGCTGGATCTCTACAAACCAGACATTCTTGCAGTCTCTTAGACCTGGCTGAAGGCCCAAACCCAGATGCATGAGGTTGCTATCTCGGGGTATAACATCTTTCGTAAGGATAGGGATTGCAAAAGAGGGAGAGGGGTACTTATCTATGCTAAAGACTCACTAGATGCGTCACTCATCTACCTACAGTACTGTGACTGCATCAATGGCGAATCATTATTCATCCAGATCACCCTTGGCCTCTCAAAGTACCTTGCCATTGGGTGTATCTACAACCTTCCCAAGGGTGCCCTCCAATCCCTTGAGTCCCTAGCCAAAGCACTAGTGGATGAGATCTCAACTGAACTCCTGATCCTCGAGGGACTGACAATCTTAACTGGGCCCAGGACATGAAGCTTGCACTCAAGGCCCTGCTTCTGGACGCTAACATTGAGCAAGTCATAACGGGTGCTACCAGACTTAACCACAAAACTGGGAACCACTCCACTCTAGACTGGGTTCTGTTGTCAAATCCGTATAATATTCAAATGGCTGGGACCATGGCTGATTCTCTGAGTGACCACTCTCCAATCTTTTGCACCTGGAAGAACAGGTCAACTAAGGTTCCCCCCAGAATACTCACAATGCGTGACTATTTCACATTTTTAGCTGACCACTTTAATGAGTATCTCAGCAACCTTGACAGAAGCCCCATAAATCTCCTTTCAACACTGGATAAAGCACTGGACTACTTTCAGAACTCCTTCACATCAGTAGCCAACCTCTTTGCTCTCCTAAAAAACCTCGAGCTAAAGGCAGCTGCTACAAATGGATCACTCTAGAACTAAAATCTCTGATGGTGAGTCGTGATAAGGCCTGGAAGAAGCACAAGTGCTCTGCACTCCCTTCTGATCTAGTGTCCTATAGGACCCTCAAGAACCAATGTAAGTGAGTCACCAAGCTTGCTAAATGGGAGTATGTCAAACATCTCCAACAAACCAACATAGGCAACCCCAGGTTGTTCTGGGCCCATATCAATTAATTTTTTAAAGGCAACGGTAAGTCTCACCCTGGCCCCATGAAGGTCAGTGGTCAAATGCTAAGTGACAGCCTTCAAATTGCCTCCTCCCTTAATCAACACTTTACTAAGCTTGTCGCCTACAAGACTGGACTACCCCCCCTAAATTCAGAGTCCAGTATGTCTGAGACTTCTTGCCTCATCTGACTTCCTTTCCATATGTGGCTGGTCAAGGCAAAGGAGGTTCTCCTCCTTATTAAATCCCATAAAATCAAAGGTACTGGAGGACCCCCAATGGTATCAACCCAAGGCTGCTAAGGGCCACGGTTTCAGCCATCTCTAGACCCCTTACCTGGTTCACAAACAGATCCCTACTTGAAGGTGTTGTTTCTGACTTGTGGAAGCAGGCCTACGTTGTTCCCATTCACAAGGGTGGTTACAGGGAACCTATTGGCAACTACATTCCAATCTCCCTGCTCTGCACCCTAGTTAAAATTCAGGAAAGTCTAGTCTACGGGCAACTTCAAGATTGCCTGGAGACACACCAGCTGCTAGCACCCTCCCAACATGGCTTTAGACTAAACCATGGAATGGACACTGCCCGATAAAATTCTCGGTTGAAGTACTTGGAGCCATGGACAAAGGGATAGGCCTAGACCCCCACTCTCTCACATGGTTTGACAGCTACCTCCCTTGCTGAACTCAGAGAGTTAAGTGGAAAGGCATAATATCTGATCCACTTCTCCTGAAGGAGAGGGTACCGCAAGGTTCCATACTGGGCCCCCTTCTCTTCTCCCTGTTCATCAATGACCGAAGTAGCCACTGTGGAGGTAGCTCAGTTGTCCAGTTCGCAGATGATGCTGTCATATACAGATCCCTGGACAACCTAGTTGACCTGGGCCTTCCCTTCAAGCTGACATTACCAAGCTGGAGACCTGGCTAACAGAAAACAGGTTGGTCCTCAACACAAGCAAAACCAAGGCTATGCTATTTGGACCTAGATCTCTAGGCCTAGACAGAACCCAATCACTCCAACTTACCTCCTCCTGTGGCAACTGCATTGAAGTGGTGGGCTCTCTAAAATACCTGGGTCTAATGTTGGACCAGGGCTTCACCCTAAAGAACCATGTTGACCAGGTAACAAAACCATCCACTGCAAACTAGGAATGATCTACTGCCTAAATCACCAACTGATCCCCGAGGCCAGGATCACCACTGCAACAAGTGTCCTCCTCCCCACCCTGACCTATGCCGCTCCAGTTATGCAGGACATGGCTAAACTGGAGATTATTAGACTGCACGTGCCATACAACAAGGTGGCTCACTGTGCTTCTCAGTCTCATGCTAGACGCCACCACTTCCAAGCCTTGGCTTTCCTGAATTGATCATCGCTTGACTCTTGGCTTCAGTACCCCTTGCTCTGTCATGCGTATAAGTTCTTCCACTCTTCCCCCCCTGCCAGCCTTGCTGGGCTCCTAGTCCCCAAGCACTCCATTTGAAACCTCTGTACAACAGGACGAATCCTCCTCAAAGAACCTAGGGTGAGGACCAAGGTGGCTGGCAAATCTTTTATCTCCTCTGCCTGTCTGCTATGGAACAAACTCCCTCCCTCTGTACAGGAAGCCCTTCCCCGAAACATTCTGAAACAGGCTCAGGGCCCATTTGCTCGACTCCAGTATCTGCTCCTGCTACTGCACTTGACCTGACCTCTGTACCACCCACTGTCAACAATTGTTACATTTTTGTCTTGTACACTGAGCAAATATTCTGTATGCCTAATATCTGTGCTGTAAGATCTTGTAGATAAGCATTGTTCTAACATTTTTGTAAACCACTATGTATGCCTATCTCTGTAACTAACTCTGGGTTGCCCCTGGAAAAAGGACCGTCGAGGCTCAGTGGGCCTACCTGGTCACCAAAATTGAATAAATAAATAATAACTGCAAGAAACAGTTGTTCTGTTTTATCATTTATGAACTCTAGATAGCCCAGTTTAGATGCAACATCTCATATTCAGAGAGATCCTAATTCTACCCATGTTTATAGTCTTTTGTTGTTGTTTTTTTTGTGTTACAGTTTATAGTGGAACTGAAGGAAAGCATGATGGCAAGTGACTTGTTTAGGGGCATGCAGTGAATCAGTGTCTGTGGTGGGATTCGAACCTGCAAATTCCTGTTTTACACTTCTGTGCTGCAATCACTAGATAATTATCCTTTCTAAATTACTTTCTGACATTATTCTGTTTGCAGGGAATGTTTTTATATTGGGTCCTTTCAATGGACAAGTGTTAATTCTATCTGAGAAGCAGTACTGACACTGAATTTGACCTGCACATGGTAGTCTGTCTCAGTTTCACTGGAGCAGTATTTGTGTGTGTTTTATAATATTCAAAGAGGAGGCAGCCAGTAGGAAGAGTGGGTGGCAGGCAGGGGACATCTGCTAGAGAACCAAAAGAGGATTAGGACAATATTTAGCCCTCCAGAGGGACTTTTGAACCATGTCACAGCTGGGGAGCGGGGTCCAAAAAAGGAGCAAGGGAAGATGGGAAGCAGTCAGCTAGCTGGGAAAGGTGGGAGCTGGGGCAGTGTTGTGGGGGGTTCATGACTGAAAGATGAAGAGCATAGTGAGCTGTCTCCAGAACAGATGACCACAGATAAACCCAATGGGGCCAGGATAGGTAAGAAAAGACACTGAGTACAAGAGAGTCAAGAGGAGAAAGGTAAACAACAGCAGTGAAAAATAAATCTGATTACATTTTTTTTCCCCGAATATAAGTGAAGAGCGTATAAGGCTGGAGAACGTAAGAAGTTCTGAAGGCATGTTTATCAAGAAGTTGTCAAGGGGTGGAACATCTTTCAGCCAACCAGCAGTCAAAGTTTTATTAACCCCTTCTGTACTGGCTTCCAGTTCACACCAGTCAATCACAGAAACATTGAATTTATTGGCAGGGCCAAGGACCCTACCAGTTGCACATCATGTTGGCCTACCTCCATACTAAATACAGATTATAAAATAACGACTGAGATTTTAACAAGAAGATTAGAGCAAATTATACCTAAAGTTATCCATATTAATCAGATGGACTTCTTCCAGGGTGACAGGCACAAGGTAATATTCCCAGAGCAGTGCATATAATAGATCATTTGAATCAAACTAAACAGCTAGCTTTGCTGATGAGCTTCGATGCCAAGAAGGCCTTTGATAAGGTCTCTTGGAAATATTTGGTTGGGGTTTTGGCCAGCTTTGGTTTCGCAGACAACTTCTTACGATTTATGTTCAAAATATATTTGTCCCCCTTGGGATATGCACAAGTAAATGGACATATTGCAAATCCTGTCAGGCTGGAGAGGGGGACTTGACAAGGCTGTCTGCTGTCCCCTCTCCTGTTTGCATTATATATTGAGCCACTCACCTAAAGCATACAATTAAACCCCAAGATTCAAGGGGTGAGTTTGGGTGGGATAGACAATCATTTATTTATTTGGAAATGTTTCACTAGGAAAGACAACATGAGCTGTAAACAGCTCACTTCCAGAAGTGTCCTGGGTGGGGGGGTACAAGAATTGGGAGAACAGGCAAATACATAGCAATAACAGAGCAATACAAGTACAGTTACTAAAACAAAACAGTGTAGTACAATTACAGAGCAGAAATAACCCAGACCAACCGGCCAGGGTAAACAAAACCATGTTTGATATAAGATACATTGCAACAACCCAAGAGCAGGTGATCCAGTAGGGTAAAGGTTAGAGGATGGATAACACATTCGAAGTGCTAGAAGTAGAAGGCTGAGCACACGATTCAAAGTGCTATTGTATACCCAAGGGAGGGCAGTTATAAGACAAGTGGGTAAGTGGACAGACATGGGGTAGAAGGTGGGGGGGATGGAAGAGGAGAGAGAGGGACAGCCAAGAACTAACCCCTTCAGGATGCTGTGAACCCTGCAAGTGGGACAGGACCAGGCAGAAAGGGAGGGGGAGAGAAAGGGAAGGGGAGGTACAGAAAAGAGGGGTGGAGGAACAGGAGGGAAGGAGAGGGGTAAGGAAGTAGGGAGGTGGTCAGGTGATGGATTTGAAAGTGGGGGGAAAGGAAGAGGGTGATAAAGAGAGAGAGAGAGACAATCTATACCCCTCAGGATGCAGAGAACCCTGCAAGGAGGTCAGGATTAGAAAGCACTGGGGAAAGGAAGAGGGGTAGATGAGAAAAGCCAGGATCTATACCCCTTCAGGATGACAGAGAACCATGCAAGGAGGAAAGGACCAGGCAGAAAAGAAGGGGAAGGGAGGGAAGGGGGGCAGAGAGTAGGAATGGAATGTGGTAGGTGACTGGAGGGGAGAAGAGGGATAAGGAATAGGGAGGCTGAAGAAAATAGGGGTAAACTAGGAATGGAAAAAGGGAGAGTATCAGTGGGGGAAGGGGCAGTGGGGGGAAGGACAGCAGTAGAGTGTTGAAATAGCACAGTAGGTTGTGGATGGCAGTAGAGAGTCAAAATGGCACAGTAGGTTGTGGTAGGGGTGGGAGGAAGGGTATAATATGTGATAGCATGTGAGGAAGTACAGTAATCAGAGGAAGGGTTCAGTTAGAAGAGAGAAGGTAAGTCAGGGATAGAGGAGTAGGGGATAGTGTGCAAGGGTGGGAGGGTTGCAAACGGGGTTAGTAACAATAGAAGTAAAGTAGAGCTAAAGCATAATGTGCCAGGGTTGGGAGGGTTGAAGGGGGCTAAGAACAGCTGCAGTTAGGGGAATAGAAATTATGAAGGGCTAAGGAGATTGAAAATGGGGAAGAGGAAAGTCTGATTGGAGGTGGCAGTGAGATCCAAAGCTTTGAGAAGTGGTAGGAGAAAGCTTCCTGGCCTATGGAGGTAGAGTGACGAGGAATAGCTAGAGTACATGCGTCAGTGGATCTGGGAGGGTGGGTGGAGGGAGGTGCAGCAGAAAGTAAGGAGGAGAGGTAAGAGGGGAGAGTCCCAAACCAGAATTTAGAAGTGAACTTGGCAGAGTGAGAGAAACACCTGCACTCAAGGGAGGGGAAAGCTAGAGAATGATACAAGGTACAGTGATGTGTGCAGGAGGGGGAATCAAGAGCAAAGCAACAGAAAGCACTGAAGAGAGTATCCAACCTATTAATGGAAGACTTAGGAGCAGCACTGTAGACTATGTTGCAATAGTCAAAAATAGGGAGTATCATTTTCTGAACAAGATCATGCCTAACCAGTAGTGGTAAGGAACTATGGTTCCTGTAAAGGGTGCTGAACTTGAGGCACAGTTTTTTCAGGATGGTGTCAATATGTACAGAAAAGTTAAGGTGTTGGTCAAGCCAGACACCCAGGTATTTAAAAGAGGTGGTATCCTCTAGTGTTGTCCCATCAAAGGTGTGGAAGGAGGGAAGCCTGGAGAGTCTCTGCCTAGTACCAAAGGTCATGGAGACTTCTACTTGGCGTTGAGGAAGAGTTGATGCGAGCTTAGACAGCGTTGAACATTATTAAAGTCAAGCTGTAGTCTGGAATGCTAGCATTATATGCAGACAATGTGCTGCTCTTCCTTGGGAACCCTGACCAATCCCTCCCAGAAATATTTGCACAAATACACTCCTTTGCAAAACTATCAGGATACACTTTAAACACTACAAAAACTGCAATTTTGCTTTTCTTGTGTTCTGTTACTAGGGAATTTACGCAGCAGTTACCCTCTTGTCTCCTCAAACTGACTAATTATCTACTCTACCTATCCGCGTTTTTGAGTTATTTCCTATGTTATTACCTGTACTCCTCCCATGTATTTTCACAATTTACTGAGCCACCTTTGTAATGCCTGGCTCTCCTATGGATTTTTCCCTACTCTGTAATCTGTTAGTTGTATGATGTCTGACTCCCGGTAACTCTCCCGGGTCGCACCCTTTCTGTAACTGTTGATGTACACCGTATGATACCTGTAACCCTCCCGAGTCGCACCTGAAAATAGGCACATGGCTGTCTAGTGTGCTTACCCGGTTAACAAAAGCAAATAAATAAATAAATGTGATGGGATCTTTCAACTATGAAATATTTAGGCATACATTTGGGCCTGTCTACCTCCAATCTTTCCCAAGATAACTAGCTACTGTTTCTGGCTACACTTAAATCTGATTATAAAAGATGGGCCCTGCTTCCCCTTTCTTTACAGGTGCAGGTACAGAGAGCTAAAATGAACATACTGCCATGATTTCTTTCTTTATTTCAGTGTCCCTTGTTCTATCCCTCAGCAAGACTTACATCTTTGACAGAAAGAGCTCTGGTCCTTTGTATGGGGAACAAAACGACATAGGGTTCAGCAAGAAATGCTGTTCCTACCAAAATCACAAGGTGGGTTTGCACTGCCCTCTCTAATGGGATATTTGGGTTGCAGCCCAAATAAAAATACTATTATTATGAACTAATCAGCATCATAACTCCCACTGGAAGCAAACTGAGTTGGCTGAACCTATTGACCGGCTGCTCCAGGTTTTCCCTTTTTACCTAAACGGTTGCAAAATTATGACAGTCACCCTCTGCGGTATCCGTACAGCCCTTGAAGGTTGGAGATGGGGCATTAACAAAGGCATGACTGCACAATCCCTCTTGAGGTACAGGTGGTGGATCTTGGAAGAGTTGTTTGTCCTTGCCACTTTTAATTCTTGGTTCAAATGCCAAGCACACCTTGGGTTTAATTCCCCATGTCAACTGCTACAGGCAGATGCAGTCATATCCTTTGAAGCAGCTGCCCATAAATACAGTCTTCACCCCAGAGATAAATTCAGTTACTGTCATTACAAGATTTTATTAATTCACAGCTGCTTTAAACGACACCATTAATGGAGGACCTCTTCCTTCCCCCCCATTTGAAACAATCTGGGGTACCCCAAATAGTAAAGGAGCAATCACCTTGCTATATGCAGATTATGTTAAAGACCAAAGGGTATCTGCAAACAATATTAAGGATAAATGGGTGAAGGAACTTTGACCTCAGGTTGGAACAGAAAGACTGGGAGAAGATTTGGGCAACAACATGGTGTAGCTCTTCATCTCTGGGCTTATGAGAATTCGCATGCAAATTGCAAATACAATATTTTTTAGTACCGATCCTAAAGGCAAAATGGGACCCTCAGGTTAGTACTACATGCTGGAGGCACTGTGGAGACTCAGTAGATACACATGTCCATATTTTCTGGCTATGCCCCAAACTCACAGATTATTGGGTTACCCTGGGAGACCATCTTAAGTGTCTCCTAGCCTTACCCACCACATTAGGCCCTGAACATGTTATTAGGGGTTTCACCACCATTCTAAAAGGGCCAAGAGGCAGAATACCTTTGGGGAGTTTTCGACAATTACTGCCTTGAAGACCATAACAAGACATTGATTACACCCACACCCATCAATTTCGGAATGGTTCCAAATAGTCCACCATATACAAGAGATGGAATTACCTTTGCAATACATAGAAACATATAATCTGATGGCAGATAAGGACTGCTTGGCCCACCTAGTCTGTCCATTTCCCTACCCAACGGATCAGCTGCAGAACCCAGTTAACTAACAGCTTACTTCCTCCTACCCCCCACTAGAATTGCCTCTTGTCTGTCCCATGCATTCTTGAATTCCCCCACGTGTTTGACTCTACGACTGCCTCAGGAAGGCTGTTTCATGCATATACAACCCTTGCTGTAAGAAATACTTTCTCACATTACCTCTGAGACGTCCCCCTCTATCTTCAAATTGTGCCCGCTTGTTCTTGCACATCTCTTTTTCTGAAAGATGCTACCCTCTTGGACTTTGTTGATTCCCTTGAGGTATTTGAAAGTTTCTTTCATGTCCCCCCTCTCCCTCCTTTCCTCGAGGCTATACATCTTAAGCTCCTTTAGTCTTTCTTCATATGTCTTCTGGTGCAGACCCTGCACCATTTTGGTTGCTCTCCTCTGGACAGCCTCCACCCTGTCTATGTCTTTGCAGAGATGGGGCCTCCAGAACTGTACACAGTACTCCAGATGTGATCTTACCAACTGTCTGTACAGAGGGACAACAATGTCCTGTTTTCTACTGGTGATGCCTCTCCCTATGCAACCCAGTATCCCCCAGCCCTCCTTGCTGCTTTCTCACATTGCTTGCCCACCTTTAGGTCATCTGATATGACTACTTCCAGGTCCCTCTCCATTTTTGTTGTTGTCAGTATCTCACCCCCAATTGCATACTCTTCCCCAGGGTTTTTGTTTCCTAGGTGCATTACTTTGCACTTCTTTGCATTGAATCTAAGCTGCCATACATTTGACCATTCCTCCAGTCTTGACAAGTCCTTTTTCATCCTTCCCACCCCGCCTTGTGTATCAGCCCTGTTGTAGATCTTTGTGTCATTTGCAAAGAGACATACTTTTCCTTCCAGTCCCTCTGCAATGTCACTTATATAGACATTAAAAAGGACCGGCCCCAGAACTGAACCCTGCAGTACCCCACTAGTAACCCCCCTTTCTTCATTGTAGACTCCATTTACTATTACCCTCTGTGTCCTGTTGTCCAGCCAGTGTTTTACCCAGGCTACCACCCTGGGACCTACTCACAGGCTGGCTAATTTGTGCCGGACTATGTCAGATGCCTTGCTAAAGTCTAGGTAGGCCATGTCCACAACCCCTTCCTGGTCTATTACTTCAGTCACCCAGTCAAATAAATCAATTAGATTTGTCTGACATGACCTTCCCGCTGTGAATCCATGCTGCCTTGGGTCCTGTGCACCACTGGCCTCTAGGTACTCAACAGTTCTTTCCTTCAGAAATGATTCCATCATTTTCCCTACCACTGAGGTCAAACTGACAGGTCTGTAGTGTTCTGCCTCTGTCTTGCTCCCACTTTTGTGAAGGGGAATCACATCTGCCCTCCTCCAGTCCTCAGGTACCACACCATCCTCCCATGATTTGTTAAAAAGGGTAATCAGTTGTGTTACTAGTTCTTCCCTTAGTTCTTTTAGAATTCTCGGATGAATCCCATCAGGCCCCATTGCTTTATCTACAGGTACCTTCAGTTTTAGGAGTTCTTTCAGAACCTTTCTTCTGTGAAAGGACTAATATCAACCCCCCTATCCAGAGTGCTTCTACTGACTGGTATAGGTATTTCCCCCTTCTCTTCAATTGTGAATACTGAGCAGTATTCGTTCAGTATCCCTGCTTTTTCACTGTCGCGTTCTGCCCAACCACCCTTCTCTTTACTCAGCCTCAGTATCCCTGCCTTAGTCTTTTTTTGTTCCCTAATGTACCTATAAAAGGTTTTTATCCCTCTTCTTAGCCGAGTTGGTTATACTTTCTTCGGTTTGGGCCTTTGCTGTTCTGACTGTCTTCCCTGCTTCCTTCTGCTTTAACTGGTACAGTTCTCTGTCCTGCTCCTTCTGTGTTTTCTTATACTTCCTGAATGGTATCTTTCTCTCCCTAGCCTTCTCTGCCACTTCTTTTGAGAACCAAAGTGGTTTTCTTTTTTGTTTTGATTTGTTTATTTGCTTCACACAAAGGCTTGTTGTCTCTGTGATGGCGGTTTTGATGTTTCCCCATTGTTGCTCCACCCCACCTTCGTGCCTGTTTGCCCATTTTGACAAAATCAGCCCTCCTAAAGTCCAATACCTTCACTTTTGTATGGCTTGACTCTACAGCTAAGTCTATCATGAACCACACTGTTTGGTGGTCACTTGTTCCCAGATGGCTACCAACTTCTAGATTTGAGATCCTCTTCTGTTCCCATTTGAGAGTACCAGGTCTAAGATTGCTCCCTCCCGAGTGGGTTCCAAAACTAGCTGTCTGAAGCATACTGAGGCATGCCCCTGTAGGAGGGATCCTTTAATGATGGTGTTGGGTGGGTGGGTGGGTGGGTGGGAGGAGGGCAGAAGAATCAGATGGATATGCCCACAGGACAATAAGAAATGCAGCTTTGATGCCCTGATCAACACTGTTCAGAGGTCAGGGAGTTAAAAAAAACCCGTGAAATTCCAGGGCCCAATTTCACAGGTGGAGATGCTGTAAGAGTTGGACTAGATGTTCTAAACTATTGTTGTAGAAATTGAAGGAGACAGTTGCCTGTACTGATCACAGGGTAAGGGGATTTGGAAAGATGATGCCAGATTGGATGGGGCAGCAGGATGCCAAATACAGTGATTTATAGATGGGATACAGGAAATGACAGGGGGTGGATACAAGGCTAGCCATGGCTACCTGGGAGGGAGCTAAACTTTTCTATTTTCAAACGTTATTGTATTCATTTCCAAATAGGACTATGCTGAATTGTACACAGTATTTGCTGTTTGGTCTCTAGTAACAAACAATTCATGTTATTCATAATGCTCAGGAATCAATATTCATGACTTCTACTGTGACCCCTCCACAGCTTGCTGTATTCTGGAAGTGCAGATTTTTCTTTGGAAGGTTTCTTTTGTAATGTACCACCTGGTGCTCACCTAATGGCAGACGCAACTAAAGTTTATGGCTTATAATACATTTTGGGATAAACCGTGTAACAGGGTTGTCATAGTATATAAAACCAAATACCTCTGCAATTCCACATATACTAAAACTGCCTTACAAGGTTACTAAAAATCACTAAAATCAGGAGCATTTAAACCACCTTTCACATGTTGCTAATGTGTAAAAACACATTTGTAACTGCAAGTAAATGTTGTTCTTTAATGGCCGACACCACACAGTCAGTCACTTCACTACCAGTCTAGCATTGCTTGTAAAGTGCTTTGGATGTATGAAAAGCGCTATATAAATGCTGATTCTTCTTCTTCTTCTTCTTTAATGAAGCAACTAAACTCAGAGTGCCTACTGTATTTACACATACCTCAGTTATGGGGGAATCCAATATTAACTCTCTGGGTTTTCTGGAATGCTTTGGAATGCTGTTTGACAACGATCACTCTCTCGCTGTTTAAAGTCACCAGATCTATTTAAAAAAGTCAATACTATCAGCTTCTCAGATATAGATATACCTTGTTGTTTAATACATCCGTCCATTTCCTGTTACTTATGAGAGTGGTGTCTGAAAGCAGTACATTTTGAATTCACACCAAAGTACTCATTATATTTTATTTATTTGTTTAGTTTTTGTTAACCGGGTAAGCACACTGGACAAATAAAAGGCCAATTTTCAGGCACGACCTGGGAGGTTACAAAGGGACAGAGCTGATGACAACAACAGACAACTACAATACAAAGGCATTTACAAAAGATAATCAGATTAAATATGTAGAATACATGACACTGGAGATGTTTGGTAAACAGATGACCAGTAAGCCTGTAATAAATGGCTCAACTATGACAACAGTACAAAACAAACCAAAGTAGCGAAGAGCGCAAACAAAACTTTAGGAACATACAGCAGTACTTGAAATAGTGCTGTATAACACACAAACCAAACCAAATAAGTAAACTAGGCACAGGAACCAGTTACAGTTGCAGTTAAAAAACATGCAGTAAACAGTTTCTTTGTCTCTTTTCAAGACAAAAATCCACATTGTTTAAATCACCTAACTTTTTAAATCCCAGCTTGTGACAACATATCTTTAATGCAGCAACAGAACTCAGAGTACCTATTTACACTTACCTCAGTTATGATGGAATCCAACATGGAGTTTTGGGGGCTTTGGACTGGTGTTTCACAACTGTCACTCTCTCACTGTTTAAGTCACTGGATCTATACATATATAAAAAAAAGTTCATACTGTCAGTTCATAGGATATAGATATACCTTACTGTTCAACGCCACCATCCATTCCCTATTATTTATGAGAGTGGTGTCTGAAAGCAGTGCATTTCAAGTTCACACCAAAGTACTCATTATATTTTTGAACCAGTTAGTTTGACAACAGATCTGTTTCGTATTCAGATGGCTGTGCTATGAAAAATACAATTTATTCATTTTACTAAATAAAAACATACCTCTCTGTTATGTTGCAAACATGAAGCAGCCGCTGTAGCTCTTCTCGTGATCTGGCAACAGAGATCCTGCAGGCAGGAATTTATACTAGCATTCACAAGGGCAATGATAGGAATCAGAAACCAAACACAGTCAAGGTGAGCCAATCATTGCTTCTGTTTAGCACTCAAGCCTCATTTTCAGTATACCTAGGACTAAGGTGTTTACCAGCACATCATACTGAAACTGAATGTTAATGTTTTGCTTTTTTCCTACAAACTATTGGGGAATCTCCTAAAGCTCTGTAAGTGGTCAGTACTATAGACTTTAGTCACGGTGCTGCTATCTTGCATTGCATAGAGGGGATTGGAGCCGGCTCACTGGCACAGCTGGTGGCGTTTCCCCTGGCAACACCAGTGACCTGAGTTTGGGAATGAGCTGTGCTTGATGGAGGCCCAGCTGGGGGTGGGGGGTGGAATAAGCATCCCAGAGGACATTCCTCTGCTCCAGGGAGGGAGTCAAGTTCACTGTCACACTGCCCCCTGGGTGACTGCTGGCAGGGGGGGTACTGCTGGGACTGCAAGATGGGGGGGACACTCCTGACATGGATTTGTGTGCATGTGAATGTACACATCTGATGACATCTAGATGTGGCTCCCTGGGAGGGGTGAGAGTAATGAAAAGAGGAAAGATCCCTGCATGATGCATTTTGCTGGATCTCACTACCCCCTCCCCCCACAGACAGGCTCTGTAGTTGCCAACTCATGCAGTCTCCCATCAACAACCAGCAAAAGAATGTCCAGAGGGGCTTGGGACACCCTGATGGCCCTGTCATGGGGGGCAAGCCATGGTGGTAAGTTGGAAGGAGGTACACCCTGGGGGAAAGCAGAGCTAGGGTGGGGGTCAAGGACCAGAAGAAGAAAAAAACTACTCACTGTAGTAATGTTGTTTCTTCTAAGGGATCCCTCACTGAGTATCGCAAATAGCAATCAGATCCACTGACCTGAGTGCCCTGGAGATGTAGAACTATTTGCTAATTAAGGAATCTTTATTGCAATTAAAATGTAATTCAAACTCTGCTGGATAGGATGCCAGCCTGCTGGCACAATTGTAGGGCTTCCACTTGCGATGCTGACATCCTAGGTTTAAGAACAGACCAGAGGAGTCAGAGGGCTGGCTGGGGGAGGAGGACTGAGTGTCCGATAGACTGCTCTCCTCCTCTGGGTGGTTAGATAAGCGTCCAATACAAGACTGACCTCTGGCAGAGGTCGTGGGGAAGCAGCTGCCAGAGCTCAAGCTGCGGGGAGTTGTGCCAGATGTTGGCATTTCAGAGCTGTCACATCATTGCATGCCATGCCTCCCATAGAGGATGAACAGCATTTGAAAATGCCAGCCCCATTAATGATGCGTTGCTCCACTAGTCCCGCCCTGCCCGCCTGTGGTACCTGGCTGATGACTGAGTTGTTGTTTGTTTTTTTAACTCAGGTTTATTAATTAATTGCACAGGTACATACATCACTTGCAAAATACATTGTTATCACTTATGTAACAGAGCATAAAAGAAACCTATTACACTAATTTTGTTTAACAATCTTCTTCCTTTTCTCCATCTAGGTCTCCAAAAGATTCCATATAAGGAGAAGATTTTGATTTACAGACTCTGTGTTTCTGGCCTATCTGCTCAGCAAATCAATTCAGCAACTATCTCAGTTTCTGTGCATTATCAATTGTGAAATAAAATGAGTCAAAATATAACAATCAAATGGATTAAACTAGTAAAACATAAACTTTAAAACAGTTGTTGACTGGTTATTTATATTAAATAATAATGTTATGACACTGGAAGGGTCCTCAGTTGATAAAGAAAAAAAAATTCATTTTATAGAATTAAACAAAACAAAGTTATTGGGCTGTGGGTTAGGTATACAATAGCCTCTTTGTAATTAGTTTATGAAGGCTTGCTGGGTAAGTACAGAGACCCCCTCTATTTCTTCTATGTAATGCATAAATGGCAACCAAGTGCTATTAAATGTATTTGTTTGTAAGCGCAATTCTGCAGTGATTCTTTCTACCCTTTCTATTTCCTGTAGTAATATTAACCCAGTCCTGTAACGTGGGTGGGGCAAGGTTCAACCATCTTCTGCTAACTGCCTTGCATGCAGCTGCAAGCAAAATACTACAAAGATTTTTGCCTGTTTGACGTTCTTTTCTTAAGTGGTGCCCCCAAAATCACATGTGCAAAGGTGGGGCAGTCTTCACTACCAATTACAGTTTTAAATGTATCTCTTACCTCCATCCAGTAGGAGTGTAGTTTTGGGCACTCCCAAAATATATGGTAATGAGTACCTATCACCCCACAGTTTCTCCAACACAATTCTGAGTGGGTGTTGTTATAGTGTTTGGTTCTAGTCGGTGTATTAAAATACCTACTTACAATTTTCCAGCCAAATTCTTTCCACCCATTGGAGGATGAAGTTCTAAAACTCCTTCCCATACAAGTTGCTAAGTCTTTTGGTCTAACTGTGTCCCTGCTTCTTGTTCCCATGCCGTTTGGTACTTTGGGGGTAATAGTTACTGTAAAGTGGGTATAGGTTTTAACCAAATTGGAAATCAAGAGTGTTTCTGCTAGATTATCTGCTGCATTTAAAATTAATTCTACCATAGGATTTGGATTTTGTTGTACTTTCTCAAAGTTATTATCTTGGTTGAAAAAAGAAATTACTTGAAGGTATCTGAAAAAGTGGGGGTTGGGGGGGCAACTTATATTCATTTTGTATCTCTTGAAAAGGTTTTACTCTGTTTTGCGCCCAAAATTGTCTAAAGTATATCAGTCCATGATGCTTCCACCTAGCAAATGAAATGCCCAGTCTTGGGGGTATGAAAGAAGTAAATGATGCAATTCTGATCCATTGGAAAGGGACTGGTGTAGGTTCAAATCTTTTTTAACCCTACCCCAAACCTTGTATAGTTGTTCCTGCCAGGGATTGCATGATTTATGTTTCATTAATTGGCCATCTAACTTACTAAAGAAACTCAATACACAATGGACCGTTAAAGTCTAATAACGGAGTAGTCCCTGGATCACTCCTGAATTTCATGTCTTTCCAGACATGTTGCTCAGCCTTTGAGTGATATATTACCCAAGGCATTAATTGGGCCATCAAGTAATAATCCTTCAGGTTGGGCAATCCTAGTCCTCCCCGTACCTTAGGGTGCAACAAGGTATTCCATACTAGTCTTGCTTTCTGTCCTTTCCATAAAAAGTGGTAGAAGGCTATATTGATCTTTTTTCCATTCTAATGTGGGGATATGTAGTGGGAGTGAACTAAATAAAAACAAAAACGGGGATGCCCATACATACAGAGAGTTTCTACTCTGCCTTTTATTGTCAGGGGTAAAATTTCCCATCTCTTTAGGTCTGTGAATACTGCATTCAAAAGCTTCCCATAATTAAGTTGATAAAGCAAACCGAATGACAGGGAATATGAATTCCTAAATATCTAATGCTTGTTGTTACCCATTTAAAAGGAACCAATTGAATCAATACTAGTGTACATACATCACTTACAAGCAGGACTTCTGTCTTATCTGTATTAATTTTTAACAAGCATTTGTCAATGCCGAACGTTCACTTGCAGGTATTTGCAGTGGTGTTTGGCATGTATGGTGTTTTACCCTAATGCCCTGTGCGATTGCTGGTATTTGCACAATAAATTGTCAGCATGACCTTGTTGCTACTCCCATTGTGCGCTACATAGGCGGAAACACGTTTTGGGCAGGATGTGAAAAATTACAGCTGTACTGCTCATAAGGAAGTGTGGTAAAATGGCAATGTTGAAAATCTGGAGTGGAAATATTGAAAATTCGCAAAGCTACGAGCGTGCGTGGGAACTGTGCAACGCACGCTCCTAAAACAGTCATTTGTAGGATTTTTTCACCAAATTTTCAACATTGCCATTTTAAAACCTGTGCTAATGAACAGTGTCACTGTGATTTTGTTACTGTGTCCTTCGTGGTTTGCTTTACCAAACCACGCCATTGTACACTACATGGGAGGAAGGCGTTTTGGGCAGGACATGAAAATGACAGCTGTACTGCTCATAAGGAGGTGTGGTAAAATGGCAATGTTGAAAATCTGGAGTGAAAATATTGAAAATTTGCAAACTTACGAGCATGCGTAGGAACTGCGCAACGAAGTCATAAAACAGTCATTTTTAGGAATTTTTTCACCAAATTTTCAGCACAGTCATTTTAAGACCTCTGCTCATGATCAGTGTCACTGTGATTTTCTTAATGTGTCCCATACATTGAGTTCGCACACCGACTGCGCCATTGTGCGCTACATGCGCAGAAACACATTTTGGGCAGGATGTGAAAAATGACAGCTGTACTGCTCATGAGGAGGTGTGGTAAAATGGCAATGTTGAAAATCTGGAGTGCAAATATTGAAAATTCAGGAACGCATCTGGCGCATACGGAACTTGCGCAACGTGACGCTCAGAAACAGTCATTTTAGGAATTTTTTATCAAATTTTCAACATAGCCATTTAAGACCTCTGATCATGAACAGTGTCACTGTGATTTTCTTAATGTGTTCCATACATTGATTTACGCACCGACTGCGCCATTATGCGCTGCATGGAGGAAACACATTTTGGGTGAGATGTAAAAATGACAGCTGTACAGCTCATAAGAAGGTGTGATAAAATGGCAATGTTGAAAATCTGGAGTGAAAATATTGAAAATTTGCGAACTTACGAGCCTGCGTAGGAACTGCGCAACACATGCTTGTAAAACAGTCATTTGTTTGGAATTTTTGCACCAAATTTTCAACATGGGGTTTTTGGGTCCCCTTCTCATAAATGATGTCACTGTCATGGCGTTATTCAAGGCGAAGGTGATTTTGTGCAGTGACTGCGCGGTGCCTGCGAAATCACCCTTTGGGCTGATAACAGCAGCATGCAGCTGTTTATCGTCGAAGAGATTAAAAACCCCATGTTAGTGATATAAAACCAAAAGCTGTTGAGATATACAATAAAGTTGAAACCCCCTATGTAGCCTGTTATACAGCTTACCAGCATTTCCTCAATTAGCGGGCTTTGAAGAGTGCAGGCGTGTTCCCGGTCCACGAAGTTGTCCGCCGGAGTCAGAGGTAAGTATGGTGGTCTCCCCAGCGTGGCAGAAGATTGGGGGAAGGAGCCGACGGGGATTGGGCACCCCATCGGCAACCATGAGGCGAGGAGCCTGACGGGGATTGGGCATCCCCCGTCGGCAAAATAAAGGACCGTTGCCATGCTGGGGTGGGCTCCCAAGCGTGACAGCAGGATGGCAGGGGGTGGGGGCTGTGGAGCCGACGGTGGATTGGGCACCCCGTCGGCAAACAACATTGCCACACTGGGTGGTTTCCCAGCGTGGCACCAAAGCTTTGGGGGCAGCATGACATGCCTTGAAGGCCAGGAGGTAGACGTGGCGAGAGGCCGGTGCTCCAGCATGGCAGCGGTGCTTCTTAAAGCAGAGGAACACCGCTGTCATACTGAGCTGCTGCACCCATTGGTGCAGGACCGCCACGCCTGCTCAAGGGAGCAGTGCATTGGGTGGGAGAGGCACACCTCCAAGTGTGCTACTCTCCCAAAACGTTCCTTGCACATGCGCGCAAGCGAACATAAAAATGGAAATTTGACTATATGTGTCAAGTATCTGGGCAAGAATTGGGAATGACAGTGAAGCTTTATTTAAATAAAACATGGTGTCATCCGCGTACAAAGAAATGTTATTTTCTTCCCCCTCCCACCTTTATTCCCTCTAAGTCGGGATGGGATTGCATCAACTCTACCAGGGGTTCGATGCTCAAAGCAAACAAAAGAGGTGAAGGGGGACAACCATGTCATGTCCCTCTTTGGATATTTAGTGGCTTAGATATCATTCCATTTACCTTCACTCTAGCCTGGGGTTTACAGTATGTTGCTTCGATTCAAGTCAAAAACTGGGTCCCAAACCAAATTTTTCCAAAACTGCTTCTAAAAATTCCTATTGTAAATGGTCGAACACTTTTTCTGTGTCGATAGAAATTGCAATTTGTTGTTCTTTAACCTGTTTCCCTGACTGCATAATAGTCAGCCAGCGTTTTATATTGTCTTGAATAGGTCTGTGAGGAACAAACCCTGCCTGGACTTGGTTTATTGGAGCAGGCAGGAGTCTGTTGACCCTGGTAGCCAGAATTTTGGTGAAAATCTTTGAGTCGACATTTAACAATGATATTAGACAGTAGGAAGAGCAAACCTCTGGAAGCTTTCCTTCCTTTGGAAGTATGGTAATAAGGGCATCCCTCCAAGAATGTGGGAGGCTTGCTTTTTCTGTACGTGAGTTAAATAGGTAAACCAAAATAGGGTTCAACAAGGTGGTGAAAGTTTGATAAAATTCAGTGTTAATCCTGTCAGGACCAGGTTATTTCCCCCATTTCAGGTATTTTACAATTTGATTTATGCGTCTGTGTCTCAGTAGGTAGCACACTCACCTCTGAGGCCGGGAGATCAGAAGGCTGTGGGTTCAGTTCCCACATATGGCTATTGGGTTAATATCCCAGTACTGACACTGTAGTGCAGCATGAGAGGGGTGCTGCACTTCTGAGGTGCCGTCTTTTGGATGAGACATTAAACCAAGGTCCCATCTGCCTGGATTGGTGGTAGTTCAAGTGGATGTTAAAGATCCCATGGCACTTATTGAAAAGGAGTAGGGGGATTTCCCTGGTGTCCTGGCCAAATTTCCCTCATTCACTAAAAATACCACCAACAGCTTAATCTGGTTCAAGATCAGTTGGCATTCATCTGTATTCCACCCCCACCCCCACCCCCCACCCGGGTCGTGCCTGAAAATAGGCAAGATTTGTCTAGTGCACTTACCCGGTCAACAAAAACTAAATAAAATAAATCTCATTTAGGGTGAAAAATGTCTCTAGGGACAATCTATCCACTTCTGTTAACTTCAGGAGATGAATTTTATCTAAAAACTCCTTCTTTTGGTTTGATGTGTTTGTGCCTTGTTTGTCTGAGGCATATAAAGTTGCATAATAAGTCGTAAAGGCCTCCGCTACTTGTTTGGGCGTATAGTTATTAAATGTCTGATTGTCTTTAGTAGCTTGCAATTTTTTTACATATGTCAGACTGAGATTTACATAGTCAGAATGACAGTAATTTGTCTGCCTTGTTTCCACATTCATAATAAATTTGGTTCATATATCTGAGCTTACCTTCTATTTGTTATCTAACAGACCCTGTAATTCCTCTGTGACCTGAACCATTTGTCTCCAAACTGCATTCGTTCCTTTTTTTCTCATGTTTTGCTTCTAGTTCATATAACCTTTCTTCTAACCCGGATTGTTTTTCTGCACGCTGTTTTTTAAAGTGGGAGGAGTAGGCAATGATCTCCCCTCTAATGACTGCCTTGAGTCCATCCCAGTACCACTTAATCCGTGTGTCCTTTATCCTATTATGAATTTGGAATTCTTGTAATGCTGAGGTAATCTTTGTTTTAAATTCTTCTTTACCAAGAAGGGAAGTATTCATTCTCCATAATCTGTGTCTGTGCCATTCCTGTAACTGAAGGACCAAAGATACTACGGAGTCATCCGATACCAACTTGGCGTGTATAGAGCAGTCCATGACCTTGTGTATATCCAATTTACTATACAAAAAATAATCAATCCAAGAATAGGATTTTGGGGGGCTAGAATAAAATGTATAATCTTTTCCTGTACGGTTATACTCCCTCCACACATCCAGGAGGGCTAATTCTTGCCCCCCCACCACTTACCATGCAACTCATCAGTTTATTAGTAGAGAGGACCTGTGATGAATGGTCCAGGTTGGGGCACGCCACACAATTAAAATCCCCTCCCATCAACACCATTCCCTCCCCAGCCCTGAGATTTTCTGAAAGGTCTGCCTATAGAATAAGCAGTCATCTATGTTAGGATGATATATATATATATATCTATATATACAGTATATATATATATATATATATACACACACACACACTAAATGAATTTTTTGAAAGAATATTCGTCCTGTAATTGAAACGAATCTACCATCAGGTGTATGGTTTTCCAATTCAGTTTCTAGAGGTATATTCTTCTTAATTAAAATGGCAGTCCCTGCCTTTGTACCCGTAAGATGTGCTGAGCTTGCTGTCTTACCCACCCAGGAACCAGTTAGCTTCTGATGTTCCATATCGGAAAGCCTCATTTCCTGGAAAAAAACGATGTTTGTTCCTAATTTTTTAAGGTAATGGAGAATCTTGGTTTGTTAGGTGGAGGAATTTATACCCTGCACATTCAGGAAGTAATCTTAATGGTTCTCATTTTAATTTCAGGGGCAACCCATCAGATGACTGATACTCTACTTGTTCAATCAATTCCAGCTCATGTCATTCTAGTAAGAGATTACTTAATGACTCAATACATTAACAGCCTACTATGTTCTGTATAAATACCAGCCAATAGATTTAACAGGCACAACATGTGCCACAAAACACATAAAGAAACAATCAACTGCACTCATTTCTTAAAAGAGAAATTGAAATAAATTAGCAACCTTTAAAAAGGTAACAGTTTAAATCAACTGAATTTAAACTATTGGCATTTCCAAAGTATCGTCGAAAACTCGGAAAGAAAAGATAGCTACTGCTAATTTGCCTGTTCATTACACAGGTCTGACTACTAAGAGTCAATGAAGTAAAGACGTCACCGTGGTCCTCCACAACTACTATGTGGAGAAGTGGAGCCTTTAGTTAGCATTCAGGCTCACAGCTGAAGTTAAGGGCAGGAAGACTTCGTAAATAATATCTGGCCACCAACATTAAGCCTTGCTGCAACAAATTATTTATACCTCTGTCTCTTACAGTATTGATAGCTATTCTCAATGTAAAACAAGTAATAAAGGAAGAGGCATATCATTTACAGTCTCCAAATAATGTGTTATTTGAACCTTCAACCTAAAAAGAAAGAACATTTTTTTTGTAGAGATGAAAATATGGTTCTTAAGCTGTTCTCTAGAAATTTGTCAGTCTGTGTCCGTGGAAAATCAGGTAGCTATGTTCAACGCCATATTTTAATTAGGCAGACATCTGACCAAAGTCTCGGCCTCATGCTCTGATTTATGAGTAGAAAAAGTACCCGTGTTACAATATGTTCAAGCAGAGGAGCCTGGTGCATGTTCGGAATCCATAAGATCTGCTGACAGCGTTGCGTTTTCTTTACTCAGAAGATCCCATAAGTCTGTGCTTAGATGGGAGGGCCAAGAAACTGCTGTTGGCTGAGAACACCATGGTTGGTCTGCTTTGTGTCACGCTACTTTAGTGATTTCTCTCTCCTGTGTTATTGATTGAATATCTAAGGCATATATACCCATGTTGTGCAGGGTTGGAGCCACCTCATAGAGAGAATTAAAAGATTGGGGACCTTTTCCCATGAAAATATGCAGACAGACGAGGTACTGTAGCTGTATTTTGACATTTTTCTCCTTCACTGCTCTAATGACCTCCTTAACTTGTTTTCTTTTGGTGTTTAAGTAGCCTGAGAAATCTTGGTCAAAATATAACCGCTGGCCATCCAACCTTATTTCCTTTTGTTTCCAGGCTGATTGTAGAATTAACTGTCTGTCTTTATAATTCAACATCTTTATTACAATCGAACAAGGTTTGGCACTTTGATCTTTTGGTTTTTGCCCTAATGACTGATGGGCTCTTTCAATAGTTAAAGGTGTATTTGTAGCCAGATGTAATACTGAGTCCAGTATGTGCTGAATAAAGTCCTCAATAGTCGGGAAGGAGTCCTCTAACCCCTTCAGTACTCCATAAATTTGGAGGTTGTTGCGTCTAGCACAATTTTCTGGTCATCCAATTTCAACTGCAACTCACGTTCTCTCATCAGCAAGTAGAGAATAGCTCGATCATGATGGCTGATCGAGTCTGCCAGGGAGCCGATTGCTTGTTCTGAAGCTGTGGTATGTTTATCTATGCTGCGGAGGTCAGCCCTTATATCGGCCAAAGAAGATTCCACATGGTACAGTGTTTTTATAATGCCATCCAGTTTAGACTTTATTGCACGTTGATCCAGGATTTCTAGGCCTTCCTCCAAATTGGCAATGCTGGCCACAGGGGATGCTGGTCGAGACTCCATCGGTAGGCCTTGTTTTCTATCGGTACCTATCATAGCCTTAATTTTAGCTGCCTGTAAAGTTTTTCCCTTAATTTTAGTGGTAGCCATCAGTTACATTGTGTATTGAGTTTCTTTAGTAAGTTAGATGGCCAATTAAATGCTTTTTAATATAATACATTTGTTCAGGTATCTTAGATCTAACATGGGTCACCATTCCCAATTTTTCTTGTGGGTCAGGAAGTATCTTGAGGACACGCCATTGCTCCATTGTGAGGCAGGGACCTTTTCTATTGTTTTTATCTGCTGCAATTTCTTTACTTCCAGCTCCAACAGAATTCTCTGTGTTGGTGAATGAGCTGGAAAGCTTTTTGATCTCTGCAACTTTGGAAATCTTTTGAATCGCAGAGCCAATCCCTGACCCACTACTTCCAGGACCCACTTGTCTGTGGTCATTTTTAACCACTCCTGAAAGTAGTGTGTCAGCCCCCCCCCCCACACCCCCAGCAATGGTTGACTGGTGACCTGGACAAAACTGTCAGGGGGGTTTGTTCTGGCTGTGGCTTGGAGGCCATTGCTGTAGCAGCACATCTGGAGCCCCTTCTGCCTCTGCCTCTGTAGTAACCGCTTTAGGGTTGGTACTCATGGGAACACAGGGTCTGGGATGGTAGCCCTTACCCCTGCCTCTCCTTCCATAAGGCCTGTAGAATATGGAAGCTTTTTTCTTTTCTGTGTTATTTTTATAAGTGGTCTTGTACTCATCCACTTTTTTCATGTATGCCTCTGTTTTGTCACCAAATAAAGATTCTCTCTCTCAAAGGAGAAATCAATTGCTTTAGTCTAGGCAGGTGCCCTGGGAAAGGATGGTAACCCTTAGCCAGGCAAACCTTCTCAATGCCACTGCATGTGCTAAGACCCATGAAGCAGAGTCATTGGTGTTGATAGCCATATGGAAAATGTATCGAGTGACATTCAGGGCTGACTTTGCTGTGGCAGCCAGATCCTGTACCACCTCACCATCACCCTTACCAGTCAGTGCCAGCATTGTATTCGACAGTGCTTTCTGGTACTGGGCTGTATAAGCCGAATAACCTGCCTGTGTAAGGAGCAGGGAGGCTGTTGTACACTTTTTATTGGCCATAGTATCCAGCTTCCTGGAATCATTATCAGGAGGTTGTGTAGAAAAGGGTACCTTGACCTTCTCACAAGCAGCTGCTTGGATCACTCCTTTATGATCAAAATGGGAATACAGGTATTCCACCTCCTGTCTGTCCACCTGATACTTCTTTTCAACTTTTTTGTCAATATCAGGAACTGAATGAGGTGCTGACATGATGTTTGAAGTAGCTTTTTGGAGTGATTTGCGGATGGGGACTACTAGTCTTCTTGTGGGGGCTAGCCGCACCATATCCACAAACTTCGCTTCCTCCTCATCCTCCTATGTTTCATGAGAGGGGATGTTGAGGGTACTCACCATCTGTTTGTTTTTTTTCGGAGCTGGCAGGCAGCTCCAGCCCCTGTCATGGAGGGGCTCATCTCTCCAGTCCTGGCATTGAGGCAGCTGGGCCATACCTGCCAGCTCCATTTTTCAGATTTTTTCCCTGGGCCCATGATCATACAATGGGCAGAAAGGCTGGGCTCTGCCTCCATGGAGGCAGCCTTATACCCTGAATGTGGGCCCTCCCCATTCTGGCAGCATGCCTGTGCTAACAGCCAGCCACCACTGGGTGTCAGGCAACAGCACGCTGCGCTAACACCCCCCCCCGGGGAAGGAGAGACATCTGTGGATGCTTGATCTTTCCCCACCTCTGCCGACCCCCAAGCAGCCTGAGTCCATTCCCAAAATCTGGTCACCAGCGTGACGCGAGGTGTGGCATCCAGCACCTCAGCTGTCAGTGCCACTACACCGGCCTCACCATCTGTTTCATGAATCTGGAATAAGAAGTTTTCTATAACCTGGAAGGCCTGGAAAAACTGCCATGCTTTAGCCATGTCCTTCAAAGCTGACAAATGTATGCATTCAAACAAAAAAAGATCCGGGTTGGGGCGGTGGACAGGTTTATTTAGGCTTCAGCAAGGCCTTCAGCACTGTACCACATAGGCAGTTTATAAAGAAACTGGGCAGTTTAGGGGGTAAGAACCAAGGTGGTGAACTAGGTAAGGAACTGGTTGATGAACTGGCAACAGGGTACTTCAGGGCTCAGTGCTGGGACCAGTACTCTTCAATGTCTTCATAAGTGACATTGCAGAGTAGCTGAAAGGGAAGGTATGCCTATTTGCAGGTGACACCAAAATCTGCAATAGAGTTGACACTGTGGAGGACGGGTCTCCCCTTGAGCAGCTAACAGCATTTAAATACTTGGGATTTGTACTGGACCCTTCCCTAACCGTCTTTAATCACATTGGGTTTCGGTGAAGTGGATAAATCAGGAACTAGGGGTCTACCACAGGTTGAGGAATTTCATGACCCTGAAAGTATGGCTAGCCATTGTGGTGCTTGGCCAGCTGGTTATGATTGTTCTATGATTTTTGTAATACAGAAGATAGTGTGTGATTGTCAGTGCTTCCATGAATGCCCCACACCCCCCCCCCAAGGTTTCAGAGAAGCAACAGGATATGTTAACCTGAAACCAGAAGGTAATTAAAGACTAGAGAGACATAATTAAGTGTCTCCTGTTTCCCTGACTTAATTAGAACTGGCCCAGCTACCAGGATATAGGGCTCGTAAACTTTTAAGATGTCTTAGAGGAAAAAACATGTTATATCACTATGGTGCTGAAAAGTTATAAAATCCTTTGATGCTTGGGTAAACAGAAAGTGCTCTAGATCAAAGAGGGGATGTTAATTAAGGAGTCATATTGGGAAATGTTTTTGTTGAAGTCACAGTATTTAAAATGTCTCCTGACAGGAAGATCATTATTTGTATATTTTTTGTATTCTAAAAGGAGGAGCTAGATGGCATCATAGAAGGGGTGGAGGCACAGAGCTTAAACTGTATTCTGTATTTCCACTGAGAGACATTTCTTTGTGGGCTCTTAAGAAACAAGAACTAACTTAAGCACTGTAAGAAGGTAATACATTAGATAGAAAAAGTCTAATTGTATTGTGGTGGGAGTTTGTACTTTTCCTTGCTTTCTTTTAAGTGATTGTCTGCTTTGTGATACAGTGTTCTGTATTTACATTTTACATATTTTTATCCATTTTTAAATAAATCTATATTTAAAAAGACTGACTGGGTGTGTCTTTGAAGTTCTTTCTTTTTGCATGTGATGTATAGATGGTTAAGACTGACTAATAACTGTTCATAAGCTGATGGTGTTACCAAACTTTGAAAAGGTAGAAATATACCTAAGGTCTTTTATAGAGTTTTAAGGGTTCATTTTGGATACCTGGTTAGGTGCCCTTAGGCAAAAGATATCTGGCATCCCCCCCCGCCGAAGAGCAGATTATCTGAGCCTGTACATTTGGGTACGCTAGCATAAGGTGCACAGTTTGAATCCCCCCAGAACTAAAGGTGATTCGGACCCACAAGCAGAGAGAAGGGTTACCCTGTTCTGTTACCTGTTCACAATATTGTGCTTGGGGGTTGGCACTGTGAGAGCAGAGGGCCTGACCTGCTGAGTGCGTTTGTGACAACCATTACCAAGGGTATGCTTCTCCCACTCCTGGATTATCGCTCACCTATTTTCTCCCAAACCTTTAACCATAACCTCTCCAGGTTCAAGTCCACTTACATAAACATCTGTAGATTTGTCCTGTTGGCCCTTTACAACACTCACCCCTGCTCCCCCTGTCAGAAGTCGGACTGCCCCCCCCCCCACAGCTTTGAAGTCAACAATGAGAAGTGGTAAGGGAGAGGGGCTGTGGCTTTACATAAGTCTATTTTTATTTTGTGTAATAAATAGCAATAATTAGCATGTTAGGCTGGTATTTTCTTTGTTTTTTGGGCTGCAGTGTGTGGAGCCCTGCAGACCTATTGCTTTCAAAAAGGGTTCCTGCATTCCTTGCATTCTTTCTGAATGAACAACATGGCAGACTTACTCCACAGTCGACTCCACTCGCACTGCACTATTGTTTGCTTGAGTCACAATCCATATATGTTGTGATTGTGACCTGCTGCTACCTCTCTACTTTGTGACCTGCTTGCCTCCCTCCCCCAACCCCAGGACTCGGGGAACTATCATGAAACACTGGCAAGCTCTCATCTGTCCCCCCTTGCCCCTGCAATCATTTCTGGTTTTCTTTCAAGAGCGTTGTGCGCCTGCATCCAAAGAGATTCAGTCAGCGAGTGGGTGAGAGAGCCAGGGCGGGAGGCCCAGCAGGCTGTGAGTGCAGCAGTAGTAATAAGCAGCAGCACACAGCTGCACCAGTTTGAGTCGGTGTGGTCCAAGATTGCACCAGGAAAAGCAGAAGTGGTGGCAGCACCACAACTCCCCCTCCTCCCATGCCTGCCACCTTCCCTTTGGGTGATCTAATTTGGCGGCAGCACCAGGGAGTAGGATTGGAGACTCAGAGTAAGGATGAGTGAGGCGGGAGCAGTGGTCAGAGACCGGAGAGCTCAGAAGAAAATTGTGTGCAGCCAGCAACAATCAGTGAGAATTGAGGACAGGATGGCCTGGTTATGATCACAACTGGAGAGAGATTCTGTCAGCGAGGGAACACATGCGCAGCAGCGGAAGCAGCAGCAATACACAGTAAGAAAAGAATAGAATATAATAGCTTGCACATTAATTTTTACTAAGTTTCAGACTTCACCTATCTCGTTTAACAATGCCAGAAACATATTATAAAATGAGGATCCTATCTTGTACTGTAAGTCCAACACTGTCTTACAAAGTACGCAAATGCTATTCTCAAAGATTCTTCTGGGTAGTAAACAGGGCCACTGGAAAATTGTGGAAAAGTTTACCCCAAAATGCCGGGATTTTCTTGCAAAAATTGCGGGAAAATTGCGGGGGTTCGCTATACATCCCAACTGCCTCCTAATAAATATTTTATTGTTTGCTGCAGCATGTATTGATCACATAAATTGTTAGATAAATGTATTGCCACTTGTAAATGCTTTTAATATGAAGAAAGATGTGTGTTTTTGAAATGCACTGTAAACTAATCATTATGTAGCATATCTTCTAAAAATCAAGACATCTAAGTCATGCAGTACTAACTAGATTTTATTCAGTAATTTACAGTTAGTCTGTACTGAATACATCCTGAAACAACATATTTTGCCAGTTTCTAGATGTTAAATAATGAAGCCTGTTTAAACTACTTGCTTTGGTGCAAGAACAAAATAAACAGATAACCAGGGTGCCAAATAAAGGTCTAGTAAGAAAAATATTTATTTTGTTAAAATGATTACTGTTCTTAATCAGCACTGTAAGTACATTTTTAAAATCACATGATAAAAGTATTAAATCATACCAATAGCTTTTCATTACATCATACAATAGTTTTTAATACATTGTACTTTTGTTCTACTCGGTTTGCAGTGATTTTACTTGGGTTGCAATTATTTTGTCTACCTGAAGGTAACTGTTTAACTATACTTAAATTGTTCAGCATGTTTTCAGAAATGTTTGTTTTTTGTAGGCTTTGTATGTGAGTACACAGTTGTGGCAGACTGACATGTAAGGAATCACTGTCACCAACCCCCTCAGAAGCACATTCAAGTTTATAATCAGCAGGGCCATCCAAACTCTTGACACATTTGAATCAAAATCCTTTCAGATTGAAAGTATTTATACAAGGAAAATCTACCCTACCATTCAAAAACAAGCATTGTGGTCAAGGCTTCATTTAGGTGAATGGGGCACTTTGCACCTCTTCTCACAACTATTGTTTCAGTCTCTGTGTCAGCAAAAAGGTTCTCTGATAGTCTGCTTTAACACAGATTTTAAGTGTTCAAGTCTACATATGCATGACCAGAGGATTCTGAAACCAAAGCAGGGAAGTGAATCACATGAAAACAGAGTCACATTTGACCCCTTCTCACCTCACACTGTACTGTTTTGGTCAAATCCAAGTCTGTGTACCATATCTGAGTAGATTTCCTTGAGAATTTAAATATTTTTATACAATTTCAGTCAAAAATTCCGTAAATGTAAGAAATTGCAAGAAATTGCGGATTTTGTGCGAAGAAGGGTGAAAAATGCAGAAATTGCGGAAAAATTGCGCCCACAATTTTCCAGTGGCCCTGGTAGTAAAGGACCACCTCCATAAGAAAGCAAATCTCTGTTATCTACTAATTGCACATCAAACTGGAAACAGAATCAGTCACTACGTTTGAGGAAAAAGTCTAAGCAGGATAATCTTTTAAAACATAACTGCATTTCAATTTCAAAAGAGAGGAAAAAAAAAGGAGAGTGCCTGGAGGATTTCATCCTTGGAAGTTTTCATTTAGATTCCTTAGACTGATTCTGTGCATTTTGGTTATACACTGACTCTGTGTTGAAATCTACACTTATCAAGCTCATTATCTCATTTTCTTGGGGGTCCTAGACAATTATTTTTATTTGGCACTTATACTTACAAGTGATACTATCATGCATCATGTATATGTGTGTATGTTTAATTTGGGACTTGTTTTCAACTTGCAGTTATACCGAATTTCAGGATTTTGTCTCTCATTGTCTGTTCTTTAAAACACAAGGACACTTGTAATGTAAGTTGTAAGCTCATCTTACATGTATTAGAGAGAATGCTATCCCAAGGTTTTTTATCACTAGAATGTTTCTTGAAGCATACTGAGACATTTTAAAATTTATGTGAGAAGAACTCTCTGGTTGTTGATAATTCTTGATAACCTTTGCCCTTCTGAGGCTTCTCAGTTAAAAGCATACTGGTGTTAATTAGCTTCTCTGATGTAATCTTCTGTTATGTTTTAAATGTATATGTTAAACAAATGAGAATTATTTCTGTTTTTTCAACATTATCTGGTGTTAATAGTATGGGATTTTCAAAATAACTGCCATAATGCTTCTGAAGAAGGACCTGGTTGGTTCGAAAGCTAGAGCACTTTGTTCTTTTGTGTAACATCCATGTTGGTCCAATAAAAGGTATCAAATCATTTGTTTCTGGATCTGAAATAATTTCAGATAATCTTGTACCCCACAATTGAATGTGATGACAACACGATTTGACTACAGTTGTGACACTCCACCAGTGTGACTCTCCCTCCCTCTCTGCTTCCCCTGCTGTAATCACGAAACCAGAGACAGCGTATAGCAACAGTATAACACACTCAACCCACAAGAACTGCAACTCTTTCACAGTGTACAGATAATAGTTCTCATTGTTTGTATTTTAAGAGACCCACTATTGATATTTATGGGTAAGGGATGAGAAAACTAGTCATACTGTTCACCGCAAATGTAAATAACAAGAATAATTTGATTATCGGTAGGTTTTTTTTATAGATTTTATACTATATTTCTGTTTGATGTATGTGGTTAGGGGTTTTAGTGTGTCTCAATTGCATAATACAGTATGTCCATAGTTGTAGGGTGGGGCCCTGTCACAGCATCCTCAAGTGACATTTGTTGGCTGGAGGGGGGTTGGCCATCTTTGCTTGTGTGTGGGGGGAGGTGGAGGGGGACTGACAGGTTTCCTGCAGGACCAGTTTGTGTTGCCACAGGGGTGTTTTGTGTTGAAATTGTGGGTATACTGGTTAGGATGGCTTGGGTGGGGTAGGCCAAGGGGACTGGCAGTGTTTCCACAGGGTCTGTCTGTCTGCCATGGGGTTTATCTGCGTTGGACCTGTGGGCAGTGGAGCTCGCCAGGCTGCCTTCGGTGGGGCAGAAAGACAGGCAGAATGGCTCAAAAGATAAACAGCAATAGGCCTACACTGGAACACCAGGGTCACATTATATTCATCTACAGGGTGCTAATGGGTAAACCTGCCCCCTTACTCTCCCCTTTTACTTATTTTTTCTTTGCCTCTACCTCTTTCCCTAGCTCCTTATTTTTTCTTAATTTCCAGTTTGCTGTTTTCACTCATATCTCTCAATCGGACCTTCAAAAGTGCCATTTCTCTACACTTCCTTTTTCTTAATTTCTATGCTCGTCAGGAACCTCTTGTAACTTTCCTACTTTTTCCCATGCTAACACGTTCTTCCCTTTATTTCTGCAGGTCTGCCATGATGTGGCCTATCAGATAAGTATTGTTTAATGTTTAACCTTCATAATCTGACATATTTTCTCCATACTGAATTATGGCTACTTTGTGACCCCATCACTGTTTTTATCTAACAGGTATGACTGGACATTGACCCCCCCCATCCCTTGGTCTGCAGGGTGCAGGTAAGAGATTCCATACTTATTAACTATGCTAGTTGAGTAGAATGTCAACCACAACCCCTTTTCTGTCCAGGGAGTCCCAGGCTGAGAGCACGACTGCAGTCCCTCCCACGGCAACTTCTTAATTGCAATAAACAACATGATCACATAATGTATCAGAAACAATATCCCATTTTAATTAAAATTTGCCTTCAGTAATACACAACTTCTGGCAGCTGTGTTGGCTGTGACCACAGCTTGTTTTAAGGCCATGTTTCAAGCTCATTATAGCTAGTATGCTTCATACAATCTTAGCCATCTTTTGATATATATAATCTCGGCACTCCTCATGGTGCCCCCCAGTTCTGCTTTCTCCTAATAAAAAAAACAACAACAACAAACAAGAGAAGGCAGAGCTGAAGGGTGCCATGAAGAGTGCCATGCCGGTGTATTTCAAAAGATGGCTACGATTCTATGAAGCATACTAGTCATACAGAGCTTGAAACGTGATCTTTAAAAAATGGATATAGGAGCTGCAAGTCATAGCCAGCAAGGGTTCACTCGCACTGTTGGAAGAGGAAAGGTCTTTTGAATTTGGTATGAGCGTGGTGCCAATTCACATTAATTTTATTTCCCTTATGAAGCTAATGCATTAGCAGCCCTAGCGGCTCTGATCAGAAAGAAAATCTTAAACTGAATATAGTTTTACTTACTGGTGATAAAATCAAGACTGCGGTGCAGTTCAAAAACTGCACCTTGAGTGTGTACTGTGCTTGCACTTATTATTCACCAGCCGTCTAAACTGCATAATATCAGTCCGTGAACAATCTGCCTTTGGGTTCCCATTTGCAGTTGATTTTTGGACAACCTGGTTTCAGTAACTACCTTTTTCAGCAGAGAAGCTCTCCTCTAGAGATTTACTGCTCTTAGCCAAGCTCTACGGAATGAAAACATGAAACCAAACAAACAGGGGGTTGGGGTTAAGGAGAAAACGTATACCAACAATATCAGTTAAATCCCCTCCCCCCCAAAACCTGAGGAGAAAACACTCTTCCACACCCATGTTTTCGGTATTCTTTATGTCCAACAGTATATTACAGCTGTTTCCATAGCAAATAATTTTCATAACACTGCAAAATCCTCCTTCATGGTCTTTTTGAACCTGTTGTTTTTAAACTGACAGTAACATGAACTATGTCTCATTGCACAATGATTCAGGAAGGCAAATGAAATGTACACGGTTTTAAGTTACAGTACTTCACAGTTTTCTAATCTTACTTTGTGGCATCAGACTATTTTTTCACTCAGAATTTGTGCCAGTCAGAACTGTTTTACACTCAGACATAAATATTATAAAATATATCATTTGTACAGTTTACTAAAAGAGTTCTAAAAGCAAAAGAAACACACACATACCTGACAGTATGAGCCTTCTTTCTAAAAGTCCGTGATAAACTGGCTGACTAGGAAGTGCTGTGTAATAGCCTACTAAAACTGAAACTGAAACCTAGTTTAGGCATACGTCATAACATGTTATCTGTTGCATACATTTTCTTTTTAGTTGCTGTTTATACTTAACCAGCCAACAGTCCCACCACCCCACCCTCAACCCAGCCCTCTACCTTCTTTAGGACTTACTGAACCTCTGTCTGTCCCCATGCATTTCTCTCAGGGGTGGGGCCACCAGGAGCAGAACATACTCCCAGTGGAGACCAAATCCAGCACGAAGATTTTTAGCCTAAGTGGCGAAGCAAGCCAAGCGCAGGGCAGACTTCATCCTACTGTGGTCATTTTGTTTGCAGTTTTTCTCCCTCCTGAGACACCAATGTTAACTAGTGACACAGGCACACAACGGACATGCTCATAATGAGGCACATGTGTCTCCTTTCCACTCTACCACCCCTTCGTTGCTTACACCACCAAAGCGCCCCCAAGAGGTGCTACGCAGCAGGGAGCAATAAAACTCCCACCTGAGAAGGCTGGTATCTTATGGAACACTTACATCATCCTTCCCCACCAGTCCATGCCCAGGTCTTATTCCTGAACCCGGATCGCTGGTGTAGCAAGCAACACAACAACGAAGCCACTGCATGGATGGGACATCTTTCTCATGGCAACAGGGGTAATTTAGGAGAGGGGGATGTGGGGGGAGGACATTTCTGTAATTTTACTTGGGAGTCTGGGTCAGAGACAGGGTGGTATTTCAGAGTTGGGGAAGGCGTGCACAGGGTACTTTTTATTTTACATGGGTGCGCATGCCCCGAGTCAGAGTTCCAGTTTTCAAAGTAATAGTTTTAAGCATTTTCATGTTCATTTTTCAGTATGAAAATATGACCATATTCAGGACAAAGCCTACTTTCAGGCTATCTGTTTATTTCAGAGTGCTTAAAATAAACATAGCCCGTGTATGCATAGGTTCATGTCAGTTGAGGGTCACCTTGCTCAGATGCACTTTTTTGTCCTCAGGAACATGCAAAGGCATCAGGGGGTGCAACTTTAGATGAACAACAAAGTAAGAAGCTCAGGCCAAGTAAAATCACATTTTGATTGAAAAACAATTAATCTAATAAATAAGGCAAAATGGACAGCCTAGATACAGTCAGCAAGCATGTAGTTTGCAACAGGAACACTGGTGCCATCGGACCAAAATAATAGCTGATAGTACCTGTGACAGAATATATGTCTGTCATGCTCCTTTCACCCTTTAACCCCTTCACAACCCTGCAGCACAGGCTTTGACAGAGACAGTGGTGGATTCGTACCAAACCCCTCTTGTCTTAAAGTTGGCCCTTGAAGACTTCACTGCACCGCATGCTCCACTTGTTGGCTACCTCGGAGGGGTGTTAACAAGTAACGTCTGAGCCCAATAGGGGGAGGGTGAACAAGATGAAAAAGGAGGCTTCATTTTCTGTTATGGGAAAACAACCAGAGACTGAAAGAACAGTTATGTACTTACTGTAACAGTAGATCTTCAAGAGCATCTCTTTCATCAGTCCACCCCTATGGAACTGTGAGCCACCAGGCACCTGGACCACATGGACACTTTTGTAAGCAGTCCACTAGGGGCTGCTCACAATGATGTTAGACATTGGCTCTCTGATAGAAATGTGGGTGGCCTCATCCCTCATCAGTTCCATGCCAGAGACAGGGACAGATTAATGGACGTGGGGGCCTTACTCCAAGACATACTTTGGAGGCCCCTACAAACCCATGTCCCACTCTTCAGCAGCAATGACCAGGGTACACAAGGTATGTGGTCTGTAATACTATGCATTATGCATTCCCTGCTCCTTTCCAGTGCCTTCCCCCTTGGCTAGTTTAAATGCTTGCCAATGAAGCATTTAAACCTATCACCTAGGATCCTGGTTCCCCTCCTGGACAGATGCAGCCCATCATGCCAGTATAGGCTTGCATCACTCCAGATGGACCCCCAGTCCTCAATGAAGCCAAATCCCTGAGCTCCACACCAGTTTTTCAACCACTGATTGAATCCCATGGTGTGGAACACCTTAACCTCTCCTATGCCATAGATGGGCAGCACCTCCGAGAAGGTTACCGTGCATGCTACTTGTCTAAGACCCCTCCCCAATTCCACAAACTCTTCCTGCACTTCTCTAATCCCTTTCTTAGCCAGGTCATTTGTCCCTAGGTGGACAATGACATCCAGCTCCCTCCCCTGTGCAACTGCTCTGGCAATCCTGAGGATTCCTCCCTGTCCCTCCAAGCTATGGCACCAGGCAGGCACCTTACCTCCCTCTCCCCTTCCTCCCCCAGTTCTACCTTCCTAGCAATGGAGTCCCCCACCAGGAGTTGTTTCCTTCCCCTGCGGGGTCCCCTGCCACCCTCCTGTGGGTCTCCTTTGTGGAGGTTCCCAGCATCCTCCATGGTCTCCACTGTGGGTGCCTCCATAGAGGAACCACACTTTGCCAGAATGGCATAGGAATTGTGGAGAGGTACAACTGGAGGGATGTGCCTCTGTTCCACCACCCTCACCCTCCCTGAGCCCACTGTGGTCCAACCACTCCTCTTTCTTGGCAACCTCTGAGGCAACGGCAATGGCACTGGTGGTCTCTGGATGGAAGAGGAGGTCCCACAAATCCTGGTCAACTCAGCCTGGAGATGAGCAACCTCCTCCCTCAGCCCAGAGAGGTGCCTGTAGATGGAACAACACCGCATCCTCCTAAACGTCTCCCAGAAGACTGCTGCTCCACAGCCACTGCACTGCACCACTCCAATCATGTCTTATTTCTGGCCCCTTAACTGTTTGCAATCCTTACTCTTTCCTCTGTTTTTTTTCTCTCTCTCCTTACTTTCTGCCTGTGTGCCCGTTAAGCTCCTGATTGTCCTGTTGTAAGACAAGAATATCCTATATTTCTCAGTAGACCCCTTACTTGCTCAGAGGCAGCCCTCCAGCAGCTAGAGGGGCTGGAGAGCTACTCTTGCCCTTCTAGAATGGTGGGTCTTTGGTGGCTCTGTGATCACTCACTTCCTGCTCCCAAACAGGAAGTTCCTGTTGTCAGTCAAATCCTGTGCCTATAAAAGTAGAACTAGCTTTGGGTGGGAGAGAAGGAGGGCAATATAGTCCCAGTAGAGAAGTCCAGTCACACAGCAGTCCTTTCTCCTGGTGTCTTCTGCCAAGCTATTACATGCCATATAGGCAGGTGCCAGATGTTAACTGGAGCACATTTGCTGCAGCCACATCCAAGAGCAGAGCCATTCTTGATGCCCTACAGGTGGCAGGCCTCAGACAGCTAGTTTCAGAACCCACTCGTGAGGGAGTAATCTTAGACCTCATACTCTCAAATGGGGGCAGTGAGAGGATCTCAGATCTAGAAGTGGGTTGCCATCTAGGAACAAGTGACCATCAAACAGTGTGGTTCACGTTAAACTCAGCTACAGAGTCAAGCCATACAAAAGTGAGGGTACTGGATTTTAGGAGGGCTGACTTTGGCAAGATGAGAGAGTGCCTCAGAAAAGCACTAGCAAACAGGCTAGAAGGAGGTGTGCAACAACAATGGGGAATCATCAAAACTGCCATCACAGAGGCAACAAGCCTTTGTGTGAAGCAAATAAACAAATCAAAACAAAAGAAAAAGCCACTATGGTTCTCAAAAGAGGTGGCTGTGAAAGTCTGGAAGAAAAAGATAGTATTCTGGAAGTATAAGGAAACACAGAAGGAGCAGGACAGAGAGCTGTACCAGTTAAGGCAGAAGGAAGCAGGGAGGGAAGTCAGAATAGCAAAGGCCCAAACTGAGGAAAAGATAGCCAACTCAGTTAAGAAGGGGGGATAAAACCTTTTATAGGTACATCAGCGAGTGTAGAAAGACAAAGGGAGAGATAGCGAGGCTGAATAGAATGAACGGTGGGTGGGCAGAGGGGGACAGTGAAAAAGCAGGGATACTGAATGAATATTTCTGCTCAGTATTCACAAAAGAGGAGGGGGAAGTGCCTAATCCAATTAACAAAAGCACTCTTGATAGGGGGGTCGATCCCAATCCTTTCACAGAAGAAAGGGTTCTGCAAGAACTCCTAAAACTGAAGGTGGACAAAGCAATGGGTCCTGATGGAATTCACCCCAGAATTCTAAAAAGAGTTAAGAGAGGAACTAGTGAAACCACTGGCTACTCTTTTTAATAAATCATGGGAGGATGGTGTGGTACCCGAGGACTGGAGGAAGGTGGATGTGGTTCCCCTTCACAAAAGTGGGACCAAGACAGAGGCAGGAAACTACAGACCTGTCAGTCTGACCTCTGTGGTAGGGAAAGTGATGGAGTCACTTCTGAAGGAAAGAATAGTTGAGTATCTAGAGGCCAGTGGGGCACAGGACCCAAGGCAGCATGGGTTCACAGTGGGAAAGTCATGTCAGACGAATCTAATAGATTTCTTTGACTGGGTGACCAAAGTAGTAGACCAGGGAGGGGCTGTGGACATGGCCTACCTAGACTTTAGCAAGGCATTTGACACAGTCCCACACAAAAGATTAATAGTCAAATTAACCAGCCTGGGAGTGGGTCCCAGGGTGGTAGCCTGGGTAAAACATTGGCTGCACAACAGGACACAGAAGGTAATTGTAAATGGAGTCCACTCTGAAGAAGAGGGTTACTAGTGGGTGCACGCAGGGTTCAGTATTGGTCCAGTCTTTTTAATGTCTTCATCAGTGACATTGCAGAGGGACTGGAAGGAAAAGGTATGCCTTTTGCAGATGACACAAAGATCTGCAACAGGGTTGATACACAGGAGGCGTGGAAAGGATGAAAGGGACTTGGCAAGGTTGGAGGAATGGTCAGAAGTATGGCAGCTAGGATTCAATGCAAGAACTGCAAAATAATGCACCTGGGAAACAAGAACCCAGGGGAAGAATACACAATGGGGGAGAGGTAGTAACAACAACAAAAAGGAAAGGGACCTGGGGTAATCATATCAGATGACCTTAAGGTTAGCAAGCAATGTGAGAAGGCAGTAGGGAGGGCTGGGGGTATACTGGGATGCATAGGGAGAGGCATCAGCAGCAGAAAACAGGAAGTTGTTATCTCTCTGTACAGACAGTTGGTGAGACCCCATCTGGAGTACTGTGTCCAGTTCTGGAGACCCCATCTCCGCAGAGGACATAGACAGGATAGAGGCAGTCCAGAGGAGCAACTAAAATGGTGCAGGGTCTGCAAGAGAAGCCGTATGAGGAGAGACTAAAGGAGCTTAATATGTATACCCTTGAGGAAAGAAGGGAGAGGGGGACATGATAGAAACTTTTAAGTACCTCAGTGGAATCAACAAAGTCCAAGAGGGTACCATCTTTCAGAAAAAGAGACGTGCAAGAACAAGGGGACACAATTTAAAGATAGAAGGGGAGTGGTTCAGGGACAATGTGAGGAAGTATTATTTCACAGAGAGGGTAGTGGATGCATAGAACAGCCTTCCTGAGGAGGTTGTGGGGTCTAAAACTGTGGGAGAATTCAAGAATGCATGGGACAGACATAAGGCAATTCTTGTGGGGGGTAGGAAGAAATAGGCTGTTGGTTAACTAGGATCTGTGGCCTATCCTGTAGGTAGGGAAATGGGCAGACTAAATGGGCCAAGCGGTCCTTATCTGCCATCAAAGTCTATGTTTCTATGTTTCTATGCCACATGTCATGATTGAAATCACATGCGATTGATAACAACAATTAAATCTCACATGATTGAGAATGACAACTGCATTTTCCCAGGATTGATAACGATAATTATAATTTATATTGAAACATCCATTCTGTGGGAATGTAGAACACAAAATGATGTATTATGCATCGTAGAAATACAAAAAGACATATAGCTCCAGTCCCGGGCAGTAGAATACAAAGCAGTGCATACAGAAATACAATGCAAAAATATAGCTTCAGTCCAAGGCAGACTTGTAGAAGTTAGAACTGCTTCCTGTGCGATTTCTGTGTGCTGAATGTACTGAAACTGTGTCTCAAAACTAAGCATCCTTGTTACACTGCTCTCAGTAGAAAGTATGGAAAGTGCACTCAGCTTGTCCTATGTCTCTGTCGATCTCAGGCTGTTCTTGATGAAGGGTTTCCAGACCCAAAGCGCCGGGGCATTTGTGGACACCTGTATGTCCATTGGGACTCTGCCAATCTTTTGAAATTCACAATAAAATGTTTGAAAAGCAGCATTTGTTGTTGGTGGCCCTTTTTCTGCAGAGTGCAGGCATTTGGATTTTTCTGTTCTTTATTAAGCCCGTTTTTGAAAAGGAATGCTCTCCTTCACAGACTGTCACTGGCAGAGTTATGAATATTCTGAAAGAAACTGCTACATTAGGAAAGATTGATTCGACCAGGTCATTTTGCCTCGTATCTCTCATCATTGCTTGTGCACTTTGTCCAACACTGAGATGCAATAGGAAGTCAAGAAAATGCAGAAACTCATCAATGCAGTTCACATCCAGATCCTCTGCATACTTGCTGATGATGCGTGCCATGTCGATTTGGAGCTGTGTTGCACTGTTATCAGCACTAGCCTGCAGAAATGCAAAATTGTCAGACAATTGATGGTAAGCTCTGCTCGATGCTACTATAGTGAAGCAGTAGAAAGTCCTATGAAAAGGCCTGTCCCTGCCCCTAGATTGCTGCCTTTGAGGAGTTCCCTGCCTCTCCTTGGCCTGAGCACTCCTATAAGTGGTCCTGTACTCATCCATTTTCTTCATGTAATTCTCTGTCTGCTCCCCAAACAAAGAATTACCCACCACAGGGAAATCCATGGCCTTAACCTGGGTGTCCTGTGAGAGGCTAGTACATCTGAGCCAAGCCATCCTCCGAAGAGCCACAGATGTAGCCATGACTCTTGATGATACATCATTGGAGTCCACAGCAGCATGAAATTGTACCTTTGATGCCTCAATCCCATCAGCAGCCACCTCCTCCAGCTCCTTGGCCAGCTGGGGGGAAGCCTGCTTAGCCAGTGCCAGTACAGTGTCCCACCTGGACTTCTAGTACCTGGCTGTATAGGCCATATAGTTAGCCTGCCTGAGTCCCAAGGAGAATGCCATGTACTGTTTCTTTGCCATGGCATCCATCTTCCTGGAGTCTTTGTCTGCTGGGTGTGGAGCCAAGGGAATATTTGCCTTGTCACGGGTTGCAGCCTGCACTACCTTAACATGGCTGCATTTCTGGTAGAAAAACTCTGTATCCGAGCCTGATAAAGCATACCTCTTGTCCATCCTTCTGTCAACAGGAGGTACAGAATTAGGAGACTTTAGGATTTTTTGTGTCTACTTCCCAAAGGACTTATGAAGGGGAATAGACAGGCTCCTGGACTCTGGGATGTCCATCATTTCAACAAAATCAGGCTCCTCTTGATCCTCCACAGCCTCCTCCATAGGAAGCTGGAGGGTTTCAGCCACTTTTCTGTAAAATAGATAGTGGGGAGGGGACTCAGAGAGCCTAGGAGGGGAAACACCAGAAGGTCTGTCTGGGGAGATGTCTGGTTCCACAGGCACATCCAGACTTTCACCATCATCACCATCATCTTCAAAATCCCCCTCCTCTTCAAACTCCGGTTCATAAAAGTCTTCAGGGGTATAATCTTGAACCAGGGGAACCAACCGAACTGAACCCCTGCCAAAAGGCACTGGATCGGTCGGAACTGGATGAAGCGATTCAACAATCCGAATCCCTCTTGTAGGAACTGATCCCTCAGGATCAGCTCTCCTCTTGCCCGAAGAAGTATCGCCCTGGTCAGAGGGCACTCCTTCCGGTTCGGTCGCAACCAAACCGGGCTGGCCATCCGGGTCAGTGGATTTCTCAGCCTCCTTTTCCCTAAGTCTATCTAATCTTTTTTCCAGGGTAAGCTTAGGAAAGTTTTTACATATCTGGCCATTTGTATCGAGGTGGTCAAACCCCCAGACAATATACACAGGTGGTGTGGGGATTGGTCTTAGCAAAGACCTCCCCACACTCACTGCAGTGTTGAAACCCAGTGGGCCCATTTTTTTCTTGGGTTTCTCAGACATAGCCAACCTAACCAAAGTTACCTTTTTTTCGGCAACCGCCAGGCAAGACTCCCTTATCAGTTTCTAACCGCGTTACGGGTATTGGAAAAAAACACACAAATTACGTTTTTTTTTAAACCGATAAGGACCGGTAACCACACACTAAAGATAAATGTAACTAATGGATCAGTTCAGCCGAACTGATCGAGAAATACAGATTTTCCAATTTCCACAATAAGAAACAGAGGAGTACCTAAAGTACTTACTGTACCACAGACAGAGCCTGAACCGACAATGCAGAAAATAATTCGGAGTAAAACCGACAACTTTAACTGACTTTGAACCGAGCAGAAGTAGAAATCTCCGGGGTGACTGTTCAGTGAGGCGGAGTAAAGAATCTGACAGTTGGGTTTCAAAGTGCTGCAGACAGAGACCTCAGCTGAGCTCGAGCTCAACGTTCTATGCACTGCATAGAAAATTAACCCTCTACTCTCCGGGACAGTTTAAAGGCTGGAGCTAACTGCAGATTGTCAGAATACAGCAAGACTTCATGTTGTTTGAATGACTCAACTGGAAAGCCTTGGGAGCCTGTAAGGATAACGTGAGGCATTGATGAATCATCAGCATGGCGCTTCAGTTGTCTGGTTATGGTACCCTCAGTTGTATAGGCTTGGGCCACATCTGGCATTATGTTCTTTGCTGCCATTTCAACATCTTCAAATTGATCTTTCATCTAATCCATGAAATCTTCCAGTGACAAGAACACAGCAACAACGGCTCTCCAAATCCACTTGCATACTTTGGAGAAGGGTATTGCACTTCTGGAATCTCTGTAGGATTCTGTTCCACAGTTTGTACATGAAGGCTAATTCCAGGTGGCATAATGCATAGGCTAATTTCCTGACAGTGAGCCTCATCTCTGCTGGTTCATCTTCATCATTTGCCAGATTCATCAGTGGGTTGTAGGAGTTGCCATAGTTCAAAGATAGAGCCCTGACAGACCTGCATGGCAATGCCATCGTGTCGATGATAGGGTCTTGAGTGTTAGGACTCACCCAGTCTTGTTGGCAGTCAGACCTTCTGTCAGTGAGTACCACCATCTCATGGAACCAGCCATAAAAGCATACATCTGCTGCATCATGCTGAAGAATTTAACTGCTTCTAGGCAGCAATTGACACTAGCAGTACCGACAAAATTCAATGAATGTGCTGCACATGGCACATAGTCAGCTAGGGAGTGGATCTCTTTTAGTAGTGCCTGCAGGCCCGTGTACTGTCAAGACATGTTGGCCGCATTATCATAACTTTGCCCTCTACAGTCTTCAATACTGAGGCACAGTTCTTTCAGTGTTTCAAACATGTAATCACATAAAATTTCACTGGTGTGGTTTTGAGTAGGTAGAAATTTCAGAAACCGCTCTGTAGGCTCACCACTTGTGTTGACAAATCATACAACAAATGTCAGCTGATTTGTATGACTCACATCTGGGGTTGATTCAGTGGAAATCAAAAAATACTTAGCGGTGTGACCCTCGTTGTACATGGCTGGCAGAACTTTAATGCCCATTAGTTAAATAAGTTCATCACAACTTTCAGATGATAAATAGCTTGGATTCCCTCATGCACAATTGTCGTACCATGAGATATGGTCAGCAAGAAATGGGTCAAACTTTGTTATTAGTTCAAGTATGCCAAGAAAGTTGCTGTTGGGCAAAACTATGAGCTTGTCATCTGCTCTGACACAGCTCTCTCTAGCCAGGCCAATATTGCTGCCCAGTACTTATCACTGTTCTCATGCCATTTGATTAACTTGCTTGCATTACTCCAGTCACTGAATCCATCAGTGGTGAACTGTGAGGAGCTTGTGGATAGTAACTTGCAGCAAAAACAATAAATGTTGCCAGTTGCTGGTGAGTATAACAGCCATCCATGGTAGTAGTGTTCACCAATCACTTTTGTCTCACAGAAAAGACTGTCTGAGAAGTATCAAACTCCCACTGGGAATGTTCGAAGAGTCCTTGCCAGTTTTGACAAGCAAAAGGGCCCTTTGAAATCCAGTATTCAATGTCATCTTTCAATAAACTGCCTCACAAACCAGGATCCAATGAAGTTTTTAAAGAGCAGGTTTCTATGTCAAAATGTATACATTTTCAATGCTGCATTTGTTAGAACGTTACTTAATAAAGAACCTTATCCAAACTGTATGTGACTTTTGTCATACATTTCTCCGTTATTTGGCTCATTATTCTGGCAAATTCAGGAAGTCAATGCATGTCTCCTGCGATGCGCCGGTTGGCAATCTTCAGAAACCCAAGCATGTGCGATGTAGATTCAGTAGATTCATGTTCCGCATGTTCTGTTTTCCCGCCGTGGTAGTAGTGCATCGGAGTTGTTCGAAGTGGTGTTTTCCATGCAGCCTTTATGACAAAAAAGATGCTTATTGATCATTGTGGTGAATGAACTTTGGGCTAATCAGTAGGTTTCTCCTTGTCTTCACTAGTTTGTAGCCTGTATTTTGGATGTAGTGGGAGTTTCTAAAAGCAGACGTTTCATTTGGCAGGTTGTATTTGTCGGTTTGATAGCTCCCTGTATTTGGTACCCAGTCTGTGAGTCTTTTATCCCTGCTGCATATTATTGAGATTACTGTGCTCCTCAGTCTGTGTTCAAATCATTTTTTGAGCTTTCCTTATGTTGTTCTATATTGATTTTCTTCATATGCTGTTTTTTGTACTGCTGACAGTTCCCGTGTTGAACAGTGATCCTGCCCGTGTGTTTTATTTTGCTTGCACAATTCAGCTAGGCACCTAAGAAGTACTTTCACATTTCAAACAGTATAATTCACGTTGTTGGTGTGGAACTGGCTGATGCTGCATTCTGACTGTTGCCCTGCAGTATCACCTGTCAGATGTTGTCATTTGTGATGGCATGTAGCAAATTGCGAGTGGTTTGGTTCTGAAATGTATGAGTGTAGTCACTGTGCTTCATGCTTTGTTTTGCAGTGACAAGCTGTAAGTCTATTCATAAATTAATCTGAACAAGATTCATAAAGGTTTTGCTGACTACATGGACATACTGTGCAATTTTGAGTGAATCTGTGTATTAGTTCTTTGAAGAATTGTTCTTCTGTCTTACCATGAGTGGATTTATGGTAACTCATACCAAAACACAGAGGCCCAGATATTCAAAAGGGTTTAGTGCAACAGTGTTGCGCCATGCGCAACCCACTGATGCGCCCCGGTGCGATATTCAAAAGGGGAAAGTGCGCGGCACAAATCCCGATGTGCTGGAGCAAATCAGTAATGTATGCAGGCGCAGGTGGAGGGGGGCGTGCCCATACATACTCTGCACAGCCCGATATTCAGCCCAGGATGTGCAGAGCCATGCATGTGCAACCCCTACCTGTGCCAGCACAAAGTTGATCCAAAAAAAATAGGAACAACGGTCGGCCACCCACAGGTGAGCTGCCACATTGCGGGGCGCAACACGGCAGCTGCCACCTGTGGGTGGCCACCCGAGCTCCAGCTGCATCTCCATGGTGGCACCTCCCCATGCCCGATTGCAGACATCAATAAAAAATAAATTAATCCTATATCCCTGGTGGTCCAGTGGACCGCTGTCTGCCCGATTGTGGGCTTAAGTGTGTAATAATAGCTAACTCCTATACCCCTGGTGGTCCAGTGGACCGCTGCCCACCCAATCACGGGCTTAAGTGTGTATTAATAGCTAACTCCTATATCCCTAGTGGTTCAGTGGACCGAAGTCTGCCCGATCGCAGACTTAAGTGTGAAAATATAGCTAACCCCTATATCCCTGGTGGTCCAGTGGACTGAAGTCTGCCCGATCGCGGGCTTAAGTGTGAAAATATGGCTAACCCCTATATCCCTGGTGGTCCAGTGGACCGAAGTCTGCCCAATCGTGGGCTTAAGTGTGAAAATATAGCTAACCCCTATATCCCTGGTGGTCCAGTGGACCTGTCCACCCGATTGCTGGCTGAATTAAAAAAATAACACTATTATCCATGGTGGTCAAGTGGACCCCCCTCCCCATTCACCCACTGATCCCCACCACCCCGCTCCCCCCCCCGCTGTCAGTGGCGGGCGGCAGCACCCCACCCGCCTGCTGCCCTGCCGCCCAGCGACTGACACCATCGGTAGGGCTGTCGCCCGGTGGTCCTAGCGTGAGCCAATGGGTGTGCAGCCTATCCGTACTACACATTCCAGATATGTGAATGGATCATATCTGGAATGTGTAGTACTGATGAGCTTGCACCCCATTGGCTCACGCTGTGACCAATGGGCATACAGCCGGCACTGACGTGTCAGTCGTGGCGGGTGGTGGGTGGCAGGCGGTGGTGCTGCTGTCCGCTGCTGACCGGGGGCGGCGGGGTGGTGGGGATCAGTGGGCAGGTGAGGAGAGGTCCACTGGACCACCAGGGTAATAGTGTTATTATTTTTGATTCAGCCCGCGATCGGGCAGACTTCGTCCACTGGACCACCAGGGATATAGAATTAATTCTATTGTTTACTTAGCCCACGATCGGGTGGGCAGCGGTCCACTGGACCACCAGGGATATAGGATTCGGCAATACATTTATTTTAATCCTGCGATCGGGTGGCCAGCGGTCCACTGGACCACCAAGGATATAGGATTATTCTTTTTTTAATGCAGCCTGCGATCAGGCCGTGGGGCACATTGCCGCACTGCAGGGGCGTCGGTCCCCGACGGCTGCTGCCTGGCAGGGCGCCAGGCGCAAGTCGTGGGGGATCAGCGCACCTGCATGCAAATTGGCCATAATGACATGCAAATGACCCCATTTGCACGTTGCATACATTATGGCCCCATTTGCATGTCGACTTTTGAATATCGCGGTTGCTGTGCATAGCGCAATGGAACTTGCGCTAGCGCATCTTCATGCTCTACTCTGGCCACTGGCACAGGCGAAGTGCCACTGCACCATGCACACTGTGGGTGGCCAGGGTGTGATATTCAATGATGCTGAGCCATGGCGCAGCTCCTTTGAATATCGCCCGGTCAATGCCTCTGCGCACCCAAGTTGAGCTGCGCCCAGGCTTGTGCCTCAGCCTGGCGCAGTTTGAATATCTGGGCCAGAGTATCATTTGTTTTTCCTGTTGTAAGTGATACATGTCATAACCACAAGGGATTGTATATCACTTCTTTTTTTCATTTTTTGATCTCTGCTGAAATCTGCACTCAGTACCCTTATTAATTATATTTTAACTATTTATATTATATTAATTATATATTATATATTATATTTATATTTATATTAATTATTTTGACTGGGTGACTAGGGAGGTGGATCAGGGGAGGGCAGTGGACATGGCCTATCTGGACTTCAGCAAGGCCTTTGACACTGTGCCACATAGAAGACTATTGCACAAACTGGGGAATATGGGTGTGGGCAGGACAGTAGTGTGGTGGGTAGGTAACTGGCTGGGCAGCAGGACACAGAGGGTGGTGGTAAATGGCTGTCACTCCACAGAGGGAAGAGTGACCAGTGGGGTACCACAGGGATCAGTGCTGGGACTGGTACTATTCAATATCTTCATCAGTGACATTGTGCAGGACCTAGAAGGCAGAATTTCACTGTTAGCTGATGACACAAAGCTCTGTAACAGAGTAGACACACCAGAGGGTGTAGACAGAATGAGAAGGGACCTGCAGAAACTTGAAGAATGGTCAGGGGTTTGGCAGTTGAAATTCAATGTAAGGAAGTGCAAGATAATGCATCACAGGGCACAAAACCCTGGTACAATATATCAGTTGGGGGTGAGGATATAGCATGCACCAAGCAGGAAAGGGATCTTGGGGTAATCAACTCTGATGACCTCAAGGTAGGGAAACAGTGTGACAAGGCAGGTAAAGCAAATAGGATGCTGGGATGTATAGGCAGGGGCATCACCAGCAGGAAAAGGGAGGTCATAATTCCACTATACAAGACACTAGTGAGGCCGCACCTGGAGTACACTGTGCAGTTCTGGAGACCTTACCTACATAAGTACATAGATAGGGTAGAGAAGGTTCAGAGGAGGGCAACAAAGATGGTGCGTGGATTGCATCACAAGTCCTATGAGGACAGGTTGAAGGCACTGAACATGTACTCCCTGGAGGAGAGGAGGGAGAGAGGGAATATGATAGAGACATACAAGTATCTTACAGGGAGGAACAGGGTGCAGGAATGCACTATTTTTAAGCAAAAAAGATGTTCCAGGACTAGAGGGCATGGGATGAAGTTGGAGGGAGGGCGATTCAGAGAAGCGTGAGAAAGAATTTCTTCACAGAACGGGTGGTGGACAAGTGGAACACCCTGCCAGAGGAAGTGGTGGGGGCTGAAACAATCACGGGATTTAAGAATGCATGGGATAGACATAAAGGAATTCTGGAGGTCAGGGGTAAGGGGCAACAGACTTCTTGGAAAACATAAACTGAACTTAGAAACTTAAATGGGCAGACTGGGTGGGCCATAGGCCCTTATCTGCCGACACTGTCTATGTATCTATGTATGTAATTTTGGTGTTCACCTTCTTATTATTGTTGTCTCACTATGTCTGGTTGCTGTGTGGTTGGTGGTTGCAGCAACACAAATAAGTATTCAGTAAGTTCACACGTGGCCAAAGGATGAAGTTGTCCTTAAGAAATGGGACCTTTTTGTTCATTGCACTAAGAAGTATTGGTCAAGAGGCAGTAATACATCTGTTATATGTGGGGAACACTTTGTTGCCCCGGATGACTTCATAGGTTATAATCAGTGGAAATTAGGCTTTAAGCATAAACTTGACTTAAAAACAGGTGCTATACCCACAATTAAGCCACAGAATAAAGATAAGTGTTCCACTACGCCTTCTCCAGCAAAGAAAAGGAAAGCTGTTATGAAACTCAGGATTGGTTGTGTGAGTATATATTTTTTTCGTATTCTGTTTCCTTTCTTTATTACTATATCCTCAAGTTTTATTGATTTCTAAAGTGTTTAATGTTCTGTTATCTCATAAAACACGCACCATTACCCATCATGTGACCTAAACAGGAACATGACAGTTATAGTGCTTTATGATTTGAGCATGTAATACGCATTGAACTGGCACCATGAAAGAGGGTCTTGTCATGGTGGTGCTGCTTTCTAACTAACCTCCTTCGTTAGTTACATTTACTTGTCTGAAACTATATGTGTTACAGCAGACACATAGTAACGAACTTGATAAGAGAAATTGATTCCATTCCCACATTATCACCTGAACTGTTGTCACTCAGATAAGGCATCGTATCAGGTGCTTTCAGTGACACGTCACAATATCCATTCTGTCATACTGTGATCATTTTCTCTTCCCCCCCACACACACTTCCCTATTCATGGTACTACAGTAGAGGAAGTATTAACTGTCTGTTTGTGTCTGTAATTAAGTGGATATTAACTCATATGAAATAGTCAAAGAAATCCCTGTGTCCAGATTGTTTGACTCTTTGTTATAGGTATTGCATGTAGTCAGTGACTCAAGTTGATACAAAAAGGTCTTTCTAAACAGGGCAAGTTAAATAATTCATAAGGCACCTATTTGAAGTCCATATACATAGCTGTGTGTTGCTTGTAGGCAGATACCCCAACACACAGTACTATCGACATCCATCCATGTATTCCTGCATACATCCACTGCATACACAGTGGAACATGTTTTTTTAACTTTCTTTATTCCTTCTGAACCACCCGGGCATCCTTTGGGAGTGCCCACTCGGATGTGCCTCTACTCCCGGCCTGAACCCCCACTTTCCCATGGCTCTCCCCCAGACGACCTCGGCAAGTCCAACCCCTGGATCACATCTGGGGCTGGGTCTGCCCTCCCTTAGTAGCTCTTTGTATCTATGTGTGAGGGACTTACCTCCATCGGCAGGTTGTCCCTTGGAGAGACCTGGGTGCGCTGGGCCAGTGTAGGGATGTGGGCGCTCCACCGGGACCTCCGTCATCTCACCGGGTGGCCAGAGGTGTTTTCACTTTGTGTTGCTTGCCCCCCCCGAGCGCAGTCATGCAATGACGTCTGCACGTGGCTGCCCTGCAAACGTCCACCATGCTCAACCCCCAATTACTGTCCCTGTGTGCGAATATTACCCCCGGTCACCACCAGGGGTCTCTACTGTGTCAGAGAAACCCTGGATCCCTCCCCAGGGAGTAAAGAGCTGTCCTCCAGATGCTCAATCCGCCTCCCTCCCTCCCCTGCTGACCCCCAGCTCCCGGGCTCGTTCCTGAACCTGGGTCACTGGCATGACACGAAGTGTGGTGTCCAGCGCCTCAACCCTCAGCGCCACCAGGCCAGCTGGAACATGGTATTTTGACATACAAAATATTCATTGCACCTCCACTGACAGATGGCCTTGATAGCGACAGTGCTGTTCACTGTATATTATTCAATATTCAGAACTGTGTGCTCCATTGAGAATTCTGTGACTTTATAAATGTTTTCAGTGATTATGTAATTCACTGTCATGCACCGCTTCTTTCACTTCAATAATTTTAGTAGGAGCCTCAATGTGTAAGACATTATGTTATGGCTATAAGGGCTGATGATTGTCCAGTAGCCTCTTCACAATACATTCACTAGTGGCAGCCATTCCTGCCTGCCATCAGAAACGTGGCTGTCACCATTAGTCACTGAAAACCTTCAACTAGTCCCTAAAAATAGAAATATCTTAACTTTATCAACATAACAAATAAATGTTATTTGCCCACATAATACTCTTTTTACACTCACCTGCATAACTGAAAAACCTAAACATTACAATAGTTATAATTGTAATTTATGGTGTTTATTTGCTGGCCATGAAAACCCCACTCCTACCCTCACCTGCTTAATAGGGAAATGTGTGTTGTTTCAGTGCTAACAGATAAAACACACTCTCTGGTCATATCTGAGGCATTCTGTTATGTGCTAGTGGAAGTAAACATTCTGTCAGCAGACATGACCAGAGGTTTGAATTCTTACATTTCATATGTCGTACTCATTCCATGTCTTGAATGTCAGAGAAAAGTGTGTGTGTGTGTGTGTGGGGGGGCACATTATAAAGAAGAATAAACAAAGGTGAGTGAATGGGAAAATGCGTGTTTTAGGGGTAACTGGAGTGTTTAAGAGATACTGAAAAATACATGCATTTTTCAGAACAAAATATTTAAATCTGCGATGGCATGTCAGTCCTGGGATGTGTTGGTACTGTTTTAAAAATGGCATGACAGTCTTACCTTTTTATTTTGTGCATTTCCTGACCTCCCATCCCCCACCCCAACCAAAAAATAGGTTGTACTCATTTCATAAGCAACATTTAATCCACATAATTAAGAATGTAGGAAGTGCGGTACTTGGGAATTTGACATAGGCTCTATCGCCTGTAACTAACCCTTGGCCTCCAGGCCCTGCTCTTGTTATCAAGGCGAGAAGCACAGATAAGCCACGTCATGCCTCCTCCCTACTGGAACAGGGGCATTATCCTGGCAACAATTTACATACTGGGGCAACTTGGGACTGACTCCCTCGCTAAAACTGCCTTCTGCCCCCACGACACCCATGGGGGGTCGAGAGAGGGGAGGATCGGACACTTTGCGTGTCCCTCCCCAAGGTGCAATTTCCTTCTCCTGGCAGCACATGAATTCTCTAAGAAAGGGGTCCTCTACAGGGTCCTTCTCTTCAGTAGGAGCCCAACCCCTAGTCAGGTCATCCTGTCCATACCCCTTCCAACCCTCACTCTCCTGAGCTCACTAGCTGCCCTTCTACTAATGGCAGGAGATATCCAACCAAACCCTGGCCCAGAGACAGCAAATGTCTCTATCTCCTCCCCCCTTGATAAGGCTTGGGATGGAGCCAAGGGTCTGAGGTTGGTGCATATGAATATCTGCAGCCTGAGACCGAAGATCTCAGAGGTACAGGCATGGCTGGCAGTCTATAATCCGGATCTATTAGCGGTCTCGGAGGCTTGGCTAAAACCCACATTCTGGATCATGAAGTAGCAATCTCCGGATATGTCCTTTTCAGAAAGGATAGACCCTCCAAAAGAGAGGCGGTGTGCTAATTTATGTTAGGACAATATCTTCATCCTTCGTCAGGCAGCCCCTTGACCTGTCCCTGAATGCTGAAGCTATATTCGTTCGGCTCAAAATAGGTGGGGCTAAACACCTCACTATTGGCTGTGATACAGCCCACCATCCAATGCTCTCGGCTCTCTGGATGAGCTCCTGAAGAGCCCAGTGGTTGACACTGCATCCGAGACTATCCTTCTAGGCGACTTCAATTTAAACTGGGGACAGGAAGGGAAGTCTGCCATCAACGAAACCCTACACGACTCCCACCTCGCTCAAACTATTACCCTACTGACCAGAATGAACCATAAATCAGGTAGGCACTCTATAATAGACTGGGTCCTGACCTCATCCCCTAGTAATGCAAAGCTGGCCGGGATCCTGGGAGATGCCTTGAGTGACCATTCACCTATATTTGTCATTTGGAAGAATAATGCTATTAAAGTCCCTCCTAGATCTTTTACTACCAGAGACTACTCCAAATTCCACCCTGACCAGTTCATAGGCTACCTAAATAGCACTGACTGGAACTCCATTAGACACCTACCTAACCTGGAGGAAGCTGTAAAATTTTTCCAAACCACCCTCACTAAGTCACTGACCTCGTTGCCCTATGAAAACCTATAGGGTCAAAGGTAGCTGTTATAAGTGGATCTCACCCCCTAAAAGCCCTGATGTCTACTTGGGACAAAGCGTGGAAAAAGTTCAGGAATCTAAGTTTCCAGTGGACTTTGCTAGCTCAGGCCCTCAGAAACCAATGCAAACTGGCCATAAAGAAAGCCAAGAAGGAATATATCACCAATCTCCAAAAGCTAACCTGGAAAACCCTAGATACTTCTGGTCACACATTAACGAACTCCTAAAAGGAGGTACGGTCAACAACCGCCCTATCCTGGTGAACGGGCAGCATCGAAGAGGCGCCTCTCATCGCAGAGGCCCTAAACGGTTTCTTCACAAACCTGGATGCGTACAAGGTGGGTCCCTTAGATAACAAGAACGAACCTAATAGGCACCTGCCCCTTGAACTAGACCACCCTTTGTTTCATCTGCAGCTGGTTAGGGAAAGGGAGGTTCTGCTCATCCTTAAATCCCTGCAGGCGAGAGGCACCGGGGGCCCTGATGGGATCCAGACTCGAATCCTCAAGGAGGGTGCCCCATCTTTAGCCAAGCCCCTAAGCTGGCTGATAAACCAGTCCTTTATGGAGGGGTCTGTCCCTGAGCCATGGAAGCAGGCCCTAGTGATCCCCATTCACAAGGGAGGGTCCACGAGCCTATTAGGAACTACAGGCCCTATCTCCTGTTGTCCATAATAGTGAAATTACAAGAGAAGCTCAAGTATACTCAACTACTTAAATATCTGGAAACACACCAGATAATCTCTTCATCGCAGCACGGCTTCAGAGCCAAGCGTGATGGACACTGCACTAACCAAATTTTCGGTTGATATCCTGGGCAATAATGACCAGGGGTCAGCACAGGCGCGGTCCTCATGGACCTGTCTAAAGCGCTTGACCTGTGAAACCACAACCTCCTTTACAAAAAAATGCGCTCTTGGCATGGACGACATGCCCCTAGGATGGTTTGCTAATTACCTTACGGGCCGGACCTAGGGTCAAGTGGAAGGACTATGTCTCCCAGTCTGCACTGCTCAAAGTAGGAGTACCTCAGGGGTCAATACTTGGTCCCCTTCTCTTCATTTTGTTTATAAATGATCTGCACTTACATTGTGGGAGCAGCAGCGTCATCCAATACATGGACGATGCTGTCATTTTCTGAGCCTCCCCTAACTTAGGAGAACTGGGGAATGCCCTCCAAGAGGACATTCTTCAGATGGAGGACTGGCTCACTCGGAATAAAATGGTATTAAATACCAGTAAAACTAAAGCAATGTTGTTCGGGCCCAGATCCTTGGGAACCGAGAGGTCGCTGCTCCTTCAGCTGCAGTCCAGAGGGGTGATAAACTTGAGGTGGTTACCTCACTAAATACCTAGGGCTAACCTTGGACCAAGGCTTCACCCTAAAAAATCATGTTGACCAACTCACCAACGCCATACATGGAAAACTCCGGTATCCTCACAGAATAAAGGACCAGATTATCCCTTGAAGCCAGAGTTGCCATCGCAACCAGCCCTTCTCCCAAGCTCACTTATGCACCTGTTCTTCAAGGCGTGGCCTCTACGGAACTTGGCAGGCTCCAGACCTTATACAATAAGATTGTCCGATTTGCAACATTATCACACCCTAGGACACACCACTCAGAGGCTCAATCCAAGCTCAGCTGGGCCATAGCCCACCCTATTTACTCCCACACTATGTCTCACTTTTAAGCCTTCTGGGGCCTCTTACCTCCCTAGTCTCAAAGGACTAGTTAGTGTCAAAACCAACCTGAGGAGTCTCCGTTCCTCAGGACAAAACCTCCTTGTGGTCCCCAAAACAAAGACTAAAGCTGGGTCCAGGTCCTTTGCTTTTACTGCACCTTCCCACTGGAACAAACTCCCACTGGAGGTACGGGAGGCAGGGTCGAGCCCCTGCTTCCGGTCTAAGCTCAAAGCACACCTGCTCGCCAGGAGCACTTGCCAATGCATAAGGAACTGACCTTATGCCACGGCCCCTCCTCCTCTCCACCTTCCGTATTGTAAATGCCATTAAGTCTTTCACAGTTATACAGTATGGAATTTGCCTTATGTGTGTTATCACTGTTAAACCATTTGGTATTTATGCAAGTTTACAGCTCTGCTTACCTACTTGTACTGTCTGTTTACCTGTATGTTATTTTACAGCTCTGCTCACCTGCTTTTACTGTTCTGTTTACCTGTATGTTATTTTTTACCCCCAGGTCGCCCCTGAAAAAGGGACCTCCGGGGCCCAGTGGGCCTACCCGGTCAACAAAATTCAATAAATAAATAAATAAATAAATAATGTATTCATGTTCGAAGTAGTATCATATCAGGTAACACATAAGTTAGATGCGCTCATCCTTCATCATCATTCTTCGCTGAAAATATTGTTGTGATGAAATCTCTGCACTTCCTACAAGCCTGTAGTGACATTGCCCCAATAATACACTGAAAGGACAGACAATCACCGTGCATACTCACATGGCAGTGTTACGACACAGAGAGCCTTCAAATGAGTCTATGCATAATTAATGGTTGTACAGCACATCATGGTTGTCACCGACAGCAGCTGTATGTTACTCAAATTAACTCACCTCAACATTTTGACTGGTAAGTCAATATCATACATCCATGTTCACAATCAGCATGCTTCTTTAAATTGTAACATACTACATTGAGCATGTATACAACATGCATACACAATGCATGAATGACATTTATTGCTTCCATGCATTTTAACAACACAATATGGCAATCCTATGCTTACACATCTTTTTTAATTTTGCAATGCATGATATAACATTGCATAATATTTTTAACAATGTTCTGTGATCATTTATGTTTAGTAATGCTATACGTTTTTTTGGCCTTGCAGGATATTTCACAGATTAAAAGGTGCAAGTAGCAAACTTCAGAACTGCCTGTTGTCTACACAAAAGATGATGGCTGTGATAACTGTGGTGTTTCTCAAGTGACAGTAAGTGATGAACAGCAGTCAAGCACATTAGCTGATACGTCCACGGACACTGATGTTGTGGCTATGAGTTATGTGCAGGATGTTTTGTGCAACAGTACATGTTCTCAAAGTTTTCATGACTACTGTCAGAAACCCAATACTACTTCTTGTGAAGTACCACAGATTACAAGAGGGATGCAGTGCAACATACTGTACATGTTCCCTATCGTAGTCACGGTTAGTATTTATCTTTACTGAAGGATTTTCATAAAACATTCAATCCCTGTGGTGCACTGGGTATGTGTTGCCATGACCACACACACACCCTCTTTGTTAAGCAGTGTTTACAGCAAGGTGCTGTAAATTGTCCTAGCATGGTACAGCACAGCTCAAAATATTGATCGCGAGTTATATAATTCTTTATGTTGTTGTGCGGTGTAAAAACAAATACAGTTTTAACCAGTCTTGAATTAGTTTGATTAATGTTTATCAGTATTGAAATTTTAAGGCAAGACCAGTTGATATGTTAATGGTATGTTAATCATCCTCTAGGGGTGTAATGTGGCACGAGATGTAACCAAGTTCTGCATGCCCCTACAGGGTAATTAATCGCCATTCACAACTTTGCATGTCATCTCAACTTTTTCAATAGTGACAGGTGGTTGTACTTGTCTTGCCTCTCTACTACCTAAAAAATATATATCATTTTCACACAAACAACTGCTGTGAATTTTGCTCCAATAGTAACCGTAGGTGCATATGCATTTTAAATGTCTGTATTTTGTTAAAGATGCTCTATTACAGTGATTGTACATATCGTTACACATTATAAAATGTGCATGCTACATCAGCCAATCACAGCAAAAGCACTCCATTCACACAATGTGTTACATGCACGTGTAACAGAAAGTTATGGCAGGAAAAAAAAAGCCAAGATTCTTGTGCCTTCTAACGTTTGCATTTTTACTCTCATCCATCTTTCCTTTATATAGCTTTGTTTAGCCTGCATATTTTATACTGGAGTTTTCTCAACTGATCATGCTACTGGTCCGGAACCATGTCTCCTCCAACCGCAATGATGAGAAAATGCCTGTTTCTGTTCTTTCGCTTCGGTTCCTCACTTTACAACTGGGTGACACAGCATGTCAGAGTGGCAGCAAGATTCTGGGTGCTCAGTCTGTAATCGCCATCAGTTTGCAACAGGGAGAGAGACAGAGACACATTGGCAGCAACAATCAGTCTCTCTGCTAGCATCCGGTCTCTTTTTCACATTTCCATGGGGATTTGAAGGTGAAGATAGGCAGAAACAGCCCTGCCAGTTGTTTTCCATTGCTACTGACATCACGCTGTGGGAAAAAAGAACCTGAATGACAAGTGTTCACACTGCAATTGTTCCTGCAGATGTGTCTCTGTCTCTGTCCTGGTCACATGGACTACTGATGGTGTTCTGTCAAGCTCCCCCTGAAATTCACATCTCTGTGTGTACAGGGTGGGTGAATTATATGCAAATAAGCTTATCAATATTAAGACAATTTCCTTGGTAGGAACTTTGTTATGATACATTACTAACATTAAATGTCTTTTCCAACTGTTAAAATATAGGTGTACAGGCCTCAGTCTGAACACATGAAATCGGCATACAGTGCAATTTGATTAATGCACCAGCACTAGGGGACCGAGAAGGCCAAAATCAAGATGTTGGTATCAAAGAATCAGATGGACGCCCTTGCTACACATCCAGTGATGATGACATTTCATTGGATTTGACAAGCATTCCAGAAGCACATTCTGAGTATTGCCCTACTTCAGATGAGGACAGCGACTGCTCATTTCAGAACACTTCAAAGTAAGTACCTATGTAATATATGAGAAGTACTCAATAACCCATGACAGACTAAGAAGCAAAAACAGACTGCATAGCCCTCAAATTTGTAATCCACAAAGGCACCTACGAAAAAGAACATTTAAAGCATTTATTGCAGGATGGAGAGTTGAACCTAAAGCAGCCACAGTAACACTACATCCAGCACTTCTGGACCGGCTATGAAGTTATTTAAGTGATAATCCATGACAGGGTGTGTGTAATGCTGGTATTTCCTCATGCCTGATATGGTTTGGTCATGAGGCCGCAGGTGTTCTCATGCCTCACAACGCACATGAGCCATGCATTATTGACTAGTATACCCACGGCTAGTCGTGGGTTACAACTTACTTCCACCGCACCAAGTAGTACCACTTTGTGACAGTTTAGTAAAGAGAAAATAGGCAGCATTGATCACTGCAAACTGATATGTATGTTATAGTGTATAGTGGAGTGTTGTTCTGTACTGAATTCCATGCCTTTCAAAAGGGCTGGCAGTATAGACTAGAGGTTAGAGCAACAGTTCTTAGACTTTGTCACAGTGAGCCTCCCCAAATCCATGGAAAAGATTTTGAGCCTCCCCCAAAAACTGAAATAATCTTGGGCCTCCCCCCAAAAAAATAACATAGTGTAATTTGAGAGTACACCATGAATAAACTGAAACCCCTTTGAGTACTAGGCTCAAATTCAGTTCTTTGTCTTTTACTGATATGGAACCTTTGAAAAAGAGCTCCTGTGCTCAAAGGTGTTATCTGAATAACAAACAAATAAAATATATTATTATTCAGCTTATTGTAACCCCCCCCCACAGGTCAACCTACTTGCTCCACTATTTTCATTCTTGAACCATTGTTACCCCTTTTTGCAGTACCTTCATGGGTCAGACTACTTTCTCTGTTTCCTCCCTATGTGAATTAACATTCTTACATACTTTGCCTCTCCCCTCCTTCCCTGCTCCTAAACAACTTCTCTGGGATTACTTTGCTCCTTCCTGCTATTGCTCTTAGCACTTCTATGCTCAACCCTTGTATTTGGGCTGTTCTGCCATCAGGCTACAAATTGATCAATTACCATTTCTCATTATTAGTTTATTGTTTATATTTGTTTGAACTATTGTTCATTGTGTAGTTCTGGATTGTTTTGCAGTTACCTTCTGAAATGTATTCACTACCTACCCTTCCCTAGGTACACCTGAAATGAGCCTTGGCTCATTCACCTTCCCTTGTCACCTATTAGTAAATAAATACATAAAATTCACCTACTATTATCATCCTCTTTCAGTTTGCTTCATCTCTTCACACAAAATACATAAAACTCAAAATTTAAATGCAGTACTTTTTCAGACTTGCTTGAGCCTCCCCTGGAACAGGTTGGGGCCTCCCCAAGGAGGCTGGCCTCACCATTTGAGAACCCCTGGGTTAGAGGAATGAGGTGTGAATGAGCTTGATACATCCAGTAGACCAGACCCGAGTTTGATTCTCACAACCTCCACTTGCATACTGTGTGACTCTAAGCAAGTCAGTTAACCGCCCAGTGCTCCCAGGTCGCCCCTGAAAACAGTCACTTGTGCCTAGTGGGCCTTACCCCGTTACCAAAGACTAAAATAAAATAAATAAATAAATAAAAAATGCTGTTCTACCACATTTTCAAGGTCGTGGGATGTGATTCTACCCTATTGTGGTAGATCAGCATTCCAGAACCTGTAGAGATTCCATGCATCACTGTCATTTTAAAAGTTAAAGAATTCACAAAACACATTTTACATAGTACTATGCACTATATGAAATACAGGATGAGCAACGCTTTGCACAACAAGTGTTTTTTCCCACCTCATGATTCGGATTCGCATGGACCTCTCGAGCCTTGCTCCTGAGGTCAGATGGAATAACAACCACTGTGTGGCAGAACACACTGGCTGTGCATAGTTGCCCATCCAGTATTCTCTTTGAATGTCAGTGTGTGTGTGTGTGTGTGTGTGTGTGTGTGTGTGTGTGTGTGTGTGTGTGTGTATGTCCGTGTGTGTGTCTGTGCACAAGTACAGAACGTGTCTTAAAATAATGTGTTGAGCCAACCCAGTGGTGTAGACGGTTGAGGCACTGGTGCCTTACCTCGACCCACGCCGGTGACCCGGGTTCAGGAATGGACTTGGGTTGCTGGGGGTCTGCAGGGGAGGATAAGGATTGAGCGTCCATAGGACTGCTCTCCTATCCTGGGGTGGGTTTGGGAATGGTCTCGCTCGGTAGCAGCCCCCAGTGGAGACTGGAGGCACTACATGAGCGGCGTGCAGGGGAACCTTAAAAAGTGGAAATACCGCTCGCTGGCTGATGGATGACAGCTCTCTGTACCCGACAGCTCCGGTGCCTTCCCAGGGCCTCCTTCTCCTTGGCAGCATCTCTGGGCCATAAGAGTGTGTGCTGGGGCTATCCTTCCCCCAATGCCTTCCCCATCGGAGGAGGGGGACCCAGCCAGTGAAGGGATATGCCCGGGATATCCTAGGGACCAGCTGCAATGCGAGGAGTCAGGAGAGGCTCGGGTAAGGGCAGTGGGGCTTAAGGGGACTTGCAGAGCCTGAAGGAGTGGGGGTCACCGAGCACAACGGGGTGAATAAAGACAATAATACAAAAAACCAAAAAATAAATAATGTGCTGTGTCAGTATCAGAAGTTTGCCACTGTGGATAGTCCATTGAGGAACTGACACTGTGGCTCTGTCTTGTGTCACTGCACTGCTATGGTACACTCCATCAGCAGTACCCAGTATATGAAATGGTATAGTGATGTATGTGCACCTTCTAATGGTAAAGCCAAGAATACCAAGGTGGCATTATTCATGTCTAATCATGAATAGGTTTGGTCTTTAGGTTTACATATCATCAAACACCTTGGGTGTGTAAGAAAATGGCATATCAAACATAAATATGCATTAGTCGATGTATGAAAGCAACTGAGCTGTTAGTACAAATGAAAACAATGCTAAATTATGGTAAAGTAAAGGAAACATGATTACCTGCAGCTTTATGTGATGATTACAACATTTTTGGTAGACGTTCATGTGACATTCTTTTACAGCTTAGTCTGGCAGGTTGTCTATATCCATTTTATTATTTCTTTTTTTATCTCCTCTTTATTTTACTTGTCCTGTGGAGCAGGCCCCTGCAACCTTCTGCCACCGGTACCCGCACCATCCAGGCAAGGTCTGTCACGCTGATAATCGCCCCATGCTGTGAGTGGCTGGCCACACCAACCGGCAAGGCACCTCTCGTGACTGGGTGCGCAGAGCATGGTCATCAGCTGCCGTGATCGCCCGCCATTTTATGCAGATGTTTCTAACCCTGGGTAGATGGACGTGCAATGGCATCAGAGCATGTCCGTGCTGACGTCTGCGCACTCCCCCCCATTGTTGTGCACGTCACTGTAGTGCGACTGGCCTGTACCAGTCACTGCTGCAGTGCAATGCAGTATGCCCACCCTCCACAGAGGAAATAGAGCTGTCATTGGAAGCTCGATCCTTCCTCTCCCTTATTATCCCCCGGCGCCACTGGGCCTGCCATTTTATTATTCCAGTTAATGTTTTTCGGTACTGATCATTGTTATGTAGATGTAGATGTAAATGTTTGACTAGTACTTGTTGTCCTATTCTAGTCAGATATGTGTCCGTTTCGACTGACAAGCCGGAGGAAGAGGAGAAATTTATTGTTTTTAAATCCAATCTACTTCAATTGTTTTTTGCTTCTCCAATTTGTTAGACTGAAACTGTTGGTGTAATATCAAGATGTTGTGGCACTCATTGTAGTATACATTGCACACTGCGTGCGTAAGTGTGGTACTAAATACTTGGTCAACAATCATATATTGGTAACATCCCTGCGGGCAACCTAATTTTTTCTGGTGCATTGCTATTCTCTGGACAACTCCCTTCAAAGGCTATAAAAATGTTTCAGTTTATGAAAATTGCATGTATTAACAAAGGGACATTTTTCAAGCATCAAAGACTTTACCTGCATACATAGATACATACATAGATACATAGACAGTGTCGGCAGATAAGGGCCTATGGCCCACCTAGTCTGCCCATTTGAGCTTGTAAGTTCAGTTTGTTTTCCTAGAAGTCTATTTCCCCTTACCCCTGACCTCTAGAATTCCTTTATGTCTATCCCATGCATTCTTAAATCCCGTGATTGTTTCAGCCCCCACCACTTCCTCTGGCAGGGTGTTCCACTTGTCCACCACCCGTTCTGTGAAGAAATTCTTTCTCATGTTTCCTCTGAATCATCCTCCCTCCAACTTCATCCCATGCCCTCTAGTTCTGAAACATCTTTTCGCTTAAAAATAGTGTTTTCCTGCACCCTGTTCCTCCCTGTAAGATACTTGTATGTCTCTATCATATCCCTCTCTCCTCCTCTCCTCCAGGGAGTACATGTTCAGTTCCTTCAACCTGTCTTCATAGGATTTGTGATGCAACCCATGCACCATCTTTGTTGCCCTCCTCTGAACCTTCTCTACCCTGTCTATGTCCTTACGTAGGTATGGTCTCCAGAACTGTACACTGTACTCAGGTGGGGCCTCACTTTGAGTGTCTTCTATAGCGGAATTATACCTCCCTTTTCCTGCTGGTGATGCCCTGCCTATACATCCCAGCATCCTATTTGCTTACCTGATGCCTTGTCACACTGTTTCTCACTCTGAGGTCATCAGAGATGACAACCCCAAGATCCCTTTCCTGCTTGGTGCATGCTATATCCTCACCCCCCAACTGATATATTGTGCCAGGGTTTTGTGCCCCATATGCATTATCTTGCACTTCTTTGCATTGAATTTCAACTGCCAAACCCTTGACCATTCTTCATGTTTCTGCAGGTCCCTTCTCATTCTGTCTACACCCTCTGGTGTGTCTACTCTGTTACAGAGCTTTGTGTCATCAGCGAACAGTGAAATTCTGCCTTCTATATCCTGTGCAATGTCACTGATGAAGATGTTGAATAGGACCGGTCCCAGCACTGATCCCTGTGGTACCCCACTGGTCACTCTTCCCTCTGTGGAGTGACAGCCATTTACCACCACCCTCTGTGTCCTGCCACCCAGCCAGTTACCTACCCACCACACTACTGTCCTGCCCACACCCATATTCCCCAGTTTGTGTTAATAGTCTTCTATGTGGCACAGTGTCAAAGGCCTTTCTGAAGTCCAGATAGGCCATGTCCACTGCCCTCCCTGATCCACCTCCCTAGTCACCCAGTCAAAAATTCAATGAGGTTGGTCTGACATGACCTCCCCTGGTGAAACCATGCTGCCTTGGGTCCTGTAGTCCATTGACAACCAGATGTTCCACCAATCTCTCCTTCAGTAGTGCTTCCATGATCTTCCCCACTACCGAGGTGAGGCTGACTGGTCTGTAGTTCCCTGCTTCCTCTTTGTTCCCACTTTGTATAAGGGACTACATCTGCTGTCCTCCAGTCTTTGGGTACTCTCCTGTTTCCAGTGATTGGCTGAACAGGATAGCCAGAGTTCAGCCACCACCTCTCTTAGTTCTTTAAGGACCCTGGGGTGCACCCATCTGGCCCCATTGCTTTGTCAACTCTTATTACTTCCAGTTCCTTCAGGACCCTTTCTCGTGTAAAGGGACTTGTGTCCATTTCTGCACCATTCTCACCCTTGTACTCCCTTCAGACCCATTACCCCTCTTCCTTAGTAAAGACTGAGCAGAAATACCTGTTCAATATGTCAGCTTTACTGTTGTCATCCTCCACGCTGCTCCCATCCTCCCCTTCAGTCTAACTATCCTCCTTTGACCTTCTTTTTCACTTATGTACCTGTAAAAGGTTTTGTCCCCTTTAACCACTGATTTTGCAATGTGTTCTTCTGTCTGAGCTTTGGCTTCCCTTACTGACTTCCTTTGTTTCTCCTGGTACTTCTCCCTATCCCTTCTGCCTGTGTCTTTTGTATTGCCTGAATGCAGTCTTTTGGCTTTCACTTTCTTTGCTACCTCTTTGGAAAACCATAATGGTCTCCTCTTCTTTCCTCTTGCTAACCTGCTTAATGCATAATTCTGTTGTTCTATAATCCCATTTTAAATACTGCCCACTGTTCCTCAATCCCTGATTCCTGTCCCATTCCCCTTAATGCCTCTTTCAAGCATCGCATCTCCCCATTTTCCCAAAGTCTGCTCCCCTAAAATCCAGGATACGTGTTTTTGTGTGGTTTGGTTCTGCTCTTTCTGTGATTTCAAACCACAATGACTGGTGGTCACTGTTACCAGGTGCCTCCCCACTGTTACCCCATCACACTGTCCCTGTTTGTGAGCACAAGGTCCAGTATTGCCTTCTGCCGAGTTGGTTCCATGACCAGTTGCTTGAGGAAGGCACCCTGAAGGAGTCCAGGATAAATCTGCTCTAGTTGATGCTGCTGCTGGGATGCTCCAGTCCACATCTGGTATATTGAGTCTCCAACCAGTACCCTCACCTTTGTCAGCCATCCTTTTGATGGCTAGCAACAGCTCCCTATCTGTTTCTTCCTCCTGGGCTGGTGGTCTATAGACCACACCTATGCGGATGGCTGGCCCCATTTTCCTTTCCAGCTTAACCCACAGTATCTCTCCCCCATTTTGTTCCTCCTGGATCTGTGTGGCCCTTATGTCATTTTTCACATACAGTGCCACTCCTCCTCCCTTCCTGCCTGCTCTGTCTCTTCTGAATATGTTGTAGCCAGGTATGGCCATCTCCCAGTCATGGTTATCATTACACCAGGTTTCAGTGATGGCCACAATGTCCAGGTCTGACTGTACCATGACAGCTCCAGATCTTCCATCTTGTTGCTAAGGCTCCTGGCATTTGCACACATGGCTTTCCATGATTTGACCTCCTAGACTGCTTCACTGTTCTACTCCAGCCCCTTCCTTGGTTGTCATTTATCCCTGGTTCTCCTTGCTGCCTGCCCTTCTGCTGAATTTGCCCTTTTCTGCTTATCCACCTTTTGGACACTAATCTCCAACTTTTGCACACTGCTTTGCAGAGATAGCCACTCCTCTGGTTCACTGGTTCCATTACTAGCTGTGGGGGTGAGCAAGTAGGTACCATCCTTGCTGGCCTGCCACCCCTTGCTAGTTTAAATGCTTGTCAGTGTAGCATTTAAACTTATCATTGATTGCTTGATTCCTCCAGGATGGATGCAGGCCGTCAGGCTTGAACAAACCTCCATCCTCAGATGGGTCCCCAGTCACCAATGAATCCAAACCCTTCCTCACAGCACCAGTTCTTCAACCATGAGTTAAAGTTCCTGGTGCATGCACTCCTATGTTCTCCCTTGCCTCTACAGGTAGTACTTCTGAGAAAGTGACAGAAGTAGCTACTGCTTGAGACCCTCCCAGTTTCCTAAACTCTTCCTGAACTTCCTTGGCTCCCATTTACAAGTCATTAGTACTCCTAGGTGGATAATGACATCCAGCTCACCCTCCTGTCTTGCCTTCCCAGTGATCCCCAGTATCTTCCTTCCATCCTCCATGCCGTGGCACCTGGTAGGCACCTCACCTCCTGTCCTCCCCTCCTGTGTTCCTAGCTGGATCCCTCTTATGATGGAGTCCCCACCAGGATTCGCCTCCTCCTCCTCTGGGGTCCACTGCTTTCCCCACTGAGGTCACCTCCTGCCTAACCTCCACATCCTTTCCTTCCACTTCCCTGGGTACCTCTATTTGGTTGTCCTCATTTGCCAGCGTGGCATATGAGTTCTTGAGAGGAATAGGATCTGGGATGTGCCTCTGCCTGACTGCTAACCTCCCTGAGCCCACTGTCATCCAAGTGCTCCTCGTCTCGCATCCTTGAGGCAGCTGCATTGGACTGGTGGTTCCTGGACAGGGTGATGGTACTCCTGACCCAGTTTACTTCGCTCTGAGTCTGGCTACCTCATCCCTCAGTCCCGAGAGATGCATGCAGATAGGGCAGCACCTCAGTGTCCAGAAGGTTGCCTGAATATGGCTGCCCCACAGCCACTACATTGCACCACTCCCACATTATACTGCAATTCCACTACTTATCTGCTACTGAGCTCTCTTAGTTCTCTTTTATTTATTTACAGTATTAAAACTCCTGTAACTGATCCTCAGATATATATTTTTTTAAGGAAAAAGAAACCAATAAATAAATAAATGAGTCAAACACTTGTCGTGTTGAGGGTGGTCTCTTTCCCCTTATGCCCCTCCTACTTCACACCTCTTACTATACCCTGTGTTTAGCTCCTGTCAATCAGATTTATCAGGGCATATAATTAAGAGTTGGGGAAGGGTGGAGGGGCGAAATTGCAGCAATTAAAGACAGCACAGAATTACACCACCACTATTTTTTAAATTTTCAACAGCCCAAAACAATTATAAGTAAAGACAACACAGAAAGAAGTATAGTGTCACTACAAGCCTACAATCTAAGTTTAAAAGAAAAATACCAGTTACCAGTTACTCTGAAGCACTGAATTGAATATGTTTCCTTCCTTCACCTTCTGGCTTCTTCTGAGAAGATGAACTTCTGTTTGCTGCTTTAACTGTGACTAAGCCCCACCTTCAGTTATCACGTAGCTGAGGTCAGAGGCCAGACAATTAACACCCTTCACCCAGCTACAGGACAGTCAGACAAGCCAAGATAAAATTTGCAGCAATTAAAGACAGCACAGAATTACACCACCACTATTTTTTAAATTTTCAACAGCCCAAAACAATTATAAGTAAAGACAACACAGAAAGAAAGTATAGTGTCACTACAAGCCTACAATCTAAGTTTAAAAGAAAATACCAGTTACCAGTTACTCTGAAGCACTGAATTGAATATGTTTCCTTCCTTCACCTTCTGGCTTCTTCTGAGAAGATGAACTCTGTTTGCTGCTTTAACTGTGACTAAGCCCCACCTTCAGTTATCACGTAGCTGAGGTCAGAGGCCAGACAATTAACACCTTCACCCAGCTACAGGACAGTCAGACAAGCCAAGATAAAATTTGCAGCAATTAAAGACAGCACAGAATTACACCACCACTATTTTTAAATTTTCAACAGCCCAAAAACAATTATAAGTAAAGACAACACAGAAAGAAAGTATAGTGTCACTACAAGCCTACAATCTAAGTTTAAAAGAAAAATACCAGTTACCAGTTACTCTGAAGCACTGAATTGAATATGTTTCCTTCCTTCACCTTCTGGCTTCTTCTGAGAAGATGAACTTCTGTTTGCTGCTTTAACTGTGACTAAGCCCCACCTTCAGTTATCACGTAGCTGAGGTCAGAGGCCAGACAATTAACACCCTTCACCCAGCTACAGGACAGTCAGACAAGCCAAGATAAAATTTGCAGCAATTAAAGACAGCACAGAATTACACCACCACTATTTTTTAAATTTTCAACAGCCCAAAACAATTATAAGTAAAGACAACACAGAAAGAAAGTATAGTGTCACTACAAGCCTACAATCTAAGTTTAAAAGAAAATACCAGTTACCAGTTACTCTGAAGCACTGAATTGAATATGTTTCCTTCCTTCACCTTCTGGCTTCTTCTGAGAAGATGAACTTCTGTTTGCTGCTTTAACTGTGACTAAGCCCCACCTTCAGTTATCACGTAGCTGAGGTCAGAGGCCAGACAATTAACACCTTCACCCAGCTACAGGACAGTCAGACAAGCCAAGATAAAATTTGCAGCAATTAAAGACAGCACAGAATTACACCACCACTATTTTTAAATTTTCAACAGCCAAAAACAATTATAAGTAAAGACAACACAGAAAGAAAGTATAGTGTCACTAAAGCCTACAATCTAAGTTTAAAAGAAAAATACCAGTTACCAGTTACTCTGAAGCACTGAATTGAATATGTTTCCTTCCTTCACCTTCTGGCTTCTTCTGAGAAGATGAACTTCTGTTTGCTGCTTTAACTGTGACTAAGCCCCACCTTCAGTTATCACGTAGCTGAGGTCAGAGGCCAGACAATTAACACCCTTCACCCAGCTACAGGACAGTCAGACAAGCCAAGATAAAATTTGCAGCAATTAAAGACAGCACAGAATTACACCACCACTATTTTTAAATTTTCAACAGCCCAAAAACAATTATAAGTAAAGACAACACAGAAAGAAAGTATAGTGTCACTACAAGCCTACAATCTAAGTTTAAAAGAAAAATACCAGTTACCAGTTACTCTGAAGCACTGAATTGAATATGTTTCTTCCTTCACCTTCTGGCTTCTTCTGAGAAGATGAACTTCTGTTTGCTGCTTTAACTGTGACTAAGCCCCACCTTCAGTTATCACGTAGCTGAGGTCAGAGGCCAGACAATTAACACCCTTCACCCAGCTACAGGACAGTCAGACAAGCCAAGATAAAATTTGCAGCAATTAAAGACAGCACAGAATTACACCACCACTATTTTTAAATTTTCAACAGCCAAAAACAATTATAAGTAAAGACAACACAGAAAGAAAGTATAGTGTCACTACAAGCCTACAATCTAAGTTTAAAGAAAAATACCAGTTACCAGTTACTCTGAAGCACTGAATTGAATATGTTTCCTTCCTTCACCTTCTGGCTTCTTCTGAGAAGATGAACTTCTGTTTGCTGCTTTAACTGTGACTAAGCCCCACCTTCAGTTATCACGTAGCTGAGGTCAGAGGCCAGACAATTAACACCTTCACCCAGCTACAGGACAGTCAGACAAGCCAAGATAAAATTTGCAGCAATTAAAGACAGCACAGAATTACACCACCACTATTTTTTAAATTTTCAACAGCCCAAAACAATTATAAGTAAAGACAACACAGAAAGAAAGTATAGTGTCACTACAAGCCTACAATCTAAGTTTAAAAGAAAATACCAGTTACCAGTTACTCTGAAGCACTGAATTGAATATGTTTCCTTCCTTCACCTTCTGGCTTCTTCTGAGAAGATGAACTTCTGTTGCTGCTTTAACTGTGACTAAGCCCCACCTTCAGTTATCACGTAGCTGAGGTCAGAGGCCAGACAATTAACACCCTTCACCCAGCTACAGGACAGTCAGACAAGCCAAGATAAAATTTGCAGCAATTAAAGACAGCACAGAATTACACCACCACTATTTTTAAATTTTCAACAGCCCAAAACAATTATAAGTAAAGACAACACAGAAAGAAAGTATAGTGTCACTACAAGCCTACAATCTAAGTTTAAAGAAAAATACCAGTTACCAGTTACTCTGAAGCACTGAATTGAATATGTTTCTTCCTTCACCTTCTGGCTTCTTCTGAGAAGATGAACTTCTGTTTGCTGCTTTAACTGTGACTAAGCCCCACCTTCAGTTATCACGTAGCTGAGGTCAGAGGCCAGACAATTAACACCTTCACCCAGCTACAGGACAGTCAGACAAGCCAAGATAAAATTTGCAGCAATTAAAGACAGCACAGAATTACACCACCACTATTTTTTAAATTTTCAACAGCCCAAAAACAATTATAAGTAAAGACAACACAGAAAGAAAGTATAGTGTCACTACAAGCCTACAATCTAAGTTTAAAAGAAAAATACCAGTTACCAGTTACTCTGAAGCACTGAATTGAATATGTTTCCTTCCTTCACCTTCTGGCTTCTTCTGAGAAGATGAACTTCTGTTTGCTGCTTTAACTGTGACTAAGCCCCACCTTCCATATCACGTAGCTGAGGTCAGAGGCCAGACAATTAACACCCTTCACCCAGCTACAGGACAGTCAGACAAGCCAAGATAAAATTTGCAGCAATTAAAGACAGCGCAGAATTACACCACCACTATTTTTAAATTTTCAACAGCCCAAAAACAATTATAAGTAAAGACAACACAGAAAGAAAGTATAGTGTCACTACAAGCCTACAATCTAAGTTTAAAAGAAAAATACCAGTTACCAGTTACTCTGAAGCACTGAATTGAATATGTTTCCTTCCTTCACCTTCTTCTGAGAAGATGAACTTCTGTTTGCTGCTTTAACTGTGACTAAGCCCCACCTTCAGTTATCACGTAGCTGAGGTCAGAGGCCAGACAATTAACACCCTTCACCAAGCTACAGGACAGTCAGACAAGCCAAGATAAAATTTGCAGCAATTAAAGACAGCACAGAATTACACCACCACTATTTTTTAAATTTTCAACAGCCCAAAAACAATTATAAGTAAAGACAACACAGAAAGAAAGTATAGTGTCACTACAAGCCTACAATCTAAGTTTAAAAGAAAAATACCAGTTACCAGTTACTCTGAAGCACTGAATTGAATATGTTTCCTTCCTTCACCTTCTGGCTTCTTCTGAGAAGATGAACTTCTGTTTGCTGCTTTAACTGTGACTAAGCCCCACCTTCAGTTATCATGTAGCTGAGGTCAGAGGCCAGACAATTAACACCCTTCACCCAGCTACAGGACAGTCAGACAAGCCAAGATAAAATTTGCAGCAATTAAAGACAGCACAGAATTACACCACCACTATTTTTTAAATTTTCAACAGCCCAAAACAATTATAAGTAAAGACAACACAGAAAAAAAGTATAGTGTCACTACAAGCCTACAATCTAAGTTTAAAAGAAAAATACCAGTTACCAGTTACTCTGAAGCACTGAATTGAATATGTTTCCTTCCTTCACCTTCTGGCTTCTTCATCTGGTGGTTTGTCAAGTGTGGTCTGAACAGCAAGCTACAGTGCTGCAGACACTAGATAACATGCAAGGAGGACTTGTGCTATCGAGTGATGGATGCTCTGACAGTCCTGGGCATTGCACCAAATATGGTGCATGTACTGTCATAGAGCAGAGAATAAATAAGGTGTTGAACATTGAGCTTATACAGGTAATGTATTCAGCACTGGAGATGACATTTGAAAAGTGGTGTGCATAACAGAGGACAATTCATGATGTACATGTAATAAAAATGGTGTATTCACCTCGAGTGAATGCCAGGGCATCAGTAAACCAGAAGACAGCGCAGCTCGAGAGTGTTACCATTGCTCTATCAAGCATGAGAGATGACTACACCATGGTTATCATCTGTATATCAGGCATTGCCATTAATAGTGCATGTTAAATGATCAACTCTGACTACTACAAACACCTAGCAATGCTGTATTGGTAACATAAAATGGGTTAAAAACTGCATGTTTGAAAACAAAAGCAATGTAACAGTTGTTATAGTCGTAAAACAATCTAGTCAAAAGCTCCTAAATAATGCAAAACAGTCCTTCTACAGATGTTTGTCACCTGTCAATTCATCTGACTTTCTTCAAATTCAATACATTCTGTTATGTTTACCATTCCATATAAATCCGAGCTCTGTATTGTTTCTGCATTAGAATGCTTAACCCCCACCCCCCACATGAAACTGGAGCCTTATGAATGATGTGACTTTCCCTGTTTGGCAGCAACTTGCTTTAATCTATGGAGGAGCTCTCTTACTGCAATGGCTAGAATCAAGTGTCAGCCAGTCTGGACCACAGGGATTTATTTACCTGTTTCACATACTCAGATATTCCTAGTTTCACATTACTGTCTTACAATGTGATTAACAGACCATTAACATAAGGCATTGTAGTGCATTGTTGCATAATGTAGTGGGTTTAGGTGCCACTCTGCTGATGTTTCTTTCTTGTGAAAATGTTCAAATGACATAACAGTTGCCTGATATTTTGGGAACTATGCCTTGCTTTGTAACGAGTCATACATGCATTTTGCATTACTGTTTCACAGAGCAACAAGGTAAAGAGCTCCTCCTGGTGTGAGTTGGAGGGCCTGCAACGTACTGTAACTTTCCTTGAACATCATGATAAACAGATAGACACCATAATAGCAGATCCTCACCGGCAGATAGCCAAATGGATTTGGGAGAACATGCCCAGCAGAAAGCATTGCTATGACACATGGCATGTGTCTAAAAGTAAGATTAAAATGCTTACTTTGTATTTCCGCACATATTCTCACAAAAATCAAAGAATTCTGATTATGTTTTCACTTCTTTTTTTAACAGCAAAACCCAGTGTATTGGAGACATGTAATGAACATTCATTTCACATTTATAAATGCATCACAATGTAAAATTTTAATTGCCTCCTATAATTAAGCATTATACAATTGAAGAAAGAATCCTGGACTCTGATTGGTCAGTTGGCCATCACAGCAGGGATGTTATCCTGGTATAACATCCCTGCTGTTCACAGCTCTACTGGCATCATTATGGCTGCTATGGATGCTCTCCTTTTTTTACATCTCCTCTTAAGAAACAAAAATATTATTCCGCACTAATAAAAACATTCTTTAAAATTATTTTTTTATTTTATATATAACAACAAGACATTGTATAATAGGAATAATGCCCTCCAGGGTGAGTGTTGTGCTGGGATAACATCCCTTCTTGTGTGTTGGACACCCTCGGCTGCTGGCCTCAGGCACAACCACCCAAGGTGGGCTGTTATCCCAGCATAACACCCACCCTGTCAGGCATTATTCCTTTAATAATGCCCAACAGGGTGTGTGTCATGCTGGGATAACATCACGCCTCAGATGACTGGGCACGAGGCCACAGGCCGAGTGCATCCAATACCTGAGGCGTGACGTTATCCCAAATGACACACATCCTGGAGGGCATTATTGCTATTACACAATGGCTCGTTGTTATACATAAAATTAAAAAATAATTTTAAAGAATGTTTTTATTAGTGTGGAAAAATATTTTTGTTTCTTAACAGGAGATGGAAAAAAAAAAGATTCAAACAATCATCCAGTAAATCTTCAGTTGGTTCACAGTGAGGCTGAGACTAGACCCGTGATGTTATGCTGGGATAACAGCACAGGTCCAGACCCAGACTGACCAATCAGAGACCAGGACATTTTCTTGCCATTGCATAATAGGTGTCGGTAAGAAAGTAGAGACATTTGGTCATCAAAAAGACTGCTCAGACATTTCTCTATGGAAATCTTCCATAGTGAATCACATGTACTGGTCTGCAGTGTCCAGTTCCGGTGAGAGTGAAGAAGTAATTGCAGAGAAATGGAAAAGTGTCATGAACCACATTTTAAACATAAATGCGCATACCAGTGATGTGTTTCTGTTTTGTCTTCATGGTGAACTTAGTCCTGAAGACTGGAATAAGCAGTGGTTGACACCAAGTGGGTAAAATGATAGATCAGTATTGAAATATTACATTTTTTTTATCAGTTATGACATATAAATATTAGCTGGTCAGCCTGTGTAGCACACAAGAGAGGTGTTTATGACACTTTAATTTGAATAGCTTTTGTTGGGTCTGAACCACTAAAGGTATCCAAATAAGGGCAGTGCAGTCAGTGTTGTAGGTGATCATGGTGTGCTGTCGAAACATTAAGTTACGACTGGTGATGGTTTTCTTGATGCAGCAGGACATATAAATTATATTCTAAATGTCAGACAGTTCAAACTTTAAATTATGAATCTGTGGAACGTAGGCATAAAGCTGTTTAATAATCTGCATAGATGTAAGACTAATATACTGTATAGCAGACTGTTGTTTTGTATAGAATCCCATCCCTTTCAAAATGCTGTTGTACCACAGTTCCAATGTCATGGAATGCTGTTCTATCCTACTGTGGTACAACAACATTATAGAACCTTTAGAGACTGCATGAGTCAGTTTCATTTTGAAACAAGAACTCACAAAACACATACTTCACACAGTACTATACACTGTAGAAAATACAGGATGAGCAATTCTATGCAGATCCACTGTGTTTTGTCACCTCAGGGTTCTGATTTCCATGAACCTGTCGAGCTTCGCTCTCAAGGTCAGAGGGAATCAATAACCACTCTGTGGCATAACACACTGGTTTTGTATAGCTGCCCATCCAGTATTCTCTATATATGTATGTTACAATGTTTGCGATTACAGCATTTTTTAAAATTTGCTGTGCAATTCTAATCTTGTTATATGAAAACTGAATAAGTAAAGTTCAATTACCCAGCATATGTTATTTATATTGCTGACAGGTTCGAGAGCTGTAGCTAAGTCAGAGGCCATACTGTGCAGCACAGTACTAATGAAAGACATAAAGAGCCTAGCTGCTCATTTTCAAACCTCGTCGTTGGAGGCATTCCACAGCCTGAGCATACATTTTGCCCCAAAGCATACTGCATTCTCTAATCAGGGGATGTGTCGCAGGTAAACTTCACTGGCTAAGGTGTTCTGGTAACTTTAGTCACGTCTTTATGTAAGTATGTTCCCTTTGTTTGTGATATACAAGCAAGCAATGACACATCACTGGTGATTGCTACTATTGAGATACCCGCACACCAAGATTGTTTACCATGGAATAAAATAACCGAAAGCTCTGGATTACTCCACAACTATAATGTTGACTTCATGTATTCTACGTTTTCAATACGTGTATGCGTGGGGAGGGGGTTGGGTTATTCCATTAATGGAATACTGCAGAGTTTTGAACTCTTGTATTCCATGGTAATAAATCACACAATGCATTAGCCCATTTTATATAAGCAATAAGACATGTCTTGATGCTGGCAGTACTGAGATACCCGCACACTCGTAGACTGAAGGCCTCTGGTCTCGTGCATAACTACGGCGCTGGGTGTGCAGGTAAGTCAGAACTACCAACACCCAGCCATGTCTTCTTGCTTGTACCACCAATGGAAAGTCTGACTAGTACTTGATACTTAAAACTGAATTAAAAAGAGAATAATGAATATCTCACAGGGCATTACCAGTGAGTAATGCCATCGAGAGGTTCTGGACACGTAGGAACCTCGAGAGCGAAGCTCGAGAGGTTCCTGTGTCCAGAACCTCGAGATGGTATCTCACCAGTAATACCCTGTGAGATATCCATTATTTTTTTTAATATTTGGATGCGGGTATATTTTCTTGGTTTGGTTTTCATACTGCCCATCTGAGCCAACTGCCGTAGTTTCTCTGAGACTCCGCATGCCTCTGTGTCCCTGCCGCCCCCCCACACACACACACACACACACACACACACACGCACACACACCCATGGTACCGGAAAGTTTTTTTTCAGTCTTACCTTTTGGTTTCTTGTGGGGGGGGGGGACACAGGATCAGCCAGCTAAATCCTTAGTGTGGTATGCATTAAAACAAAGAAGAAAGAAACTGAGGAAGCACTATAGATGCTTTATGCTCTCGCTAAGCAAGAGATCGCCACCATGTTTTTAAAACTGTTTTGGATGCCCACAGAGACAAATCATCCAATGATGAGCCACGCTGTACATATCCACGCTTGACTGACATTTGCCAGCCTTACCAGTTTTTTGAATTGTGCGCTTGCGCTCTTGAGCTGCAGTGATAATACTATCGTTCAGGTCCCAAACGATACCATTACAGGACCTGAACAACAGTATTATCACTCTCAACGTGTAGTCTTATCACTTTGGGAGTGATAGCATTACCAAAAAAAATTGCATGCTTTAGTATAGCATCAAATTGATGATCCATATATTAAATATGTTTTGTAATTACATATTCCCAAGGCCCACTGGTGATTGTGTTTTGCTGGTTGGAAATAAATAGATTGCATGAGTATCTTCATTACTCTAAATTTTTCTGCTCTTTCAACAGGTTAATGATTGCAGGCCTACATTATAATGAAAATGCCAGTTGCCAACAATCGGTGACTAAGTCAGGGAGGCCCTCAGTACACTGTACATTTTCCACAGTACAAAAAAGGGGGTTACACAATTCAAAAAACAATGACACCACCAACCTTTTGTAAGTATGGTCAGCCAAGAAACACCCTAAAATGTAATTGTAATTTCTGTAGTACTGTGGGCAGTCCCATGGATTATGTTAATGGTATGTTAATCACCCTATCAGTGTGTAATGTTGCACGAGGCATTATTGATACTATGGTAAAAAAAATTAGGTTACACCGTGTTAAACTTAGCTCAGCATATGATTATGCTGTCCAATAATGGTAATACAAGATTAACATAAGGCTGAATGACTGCAGTCAGTCACAATGCTGTATTTCTCAGACCCTTATACTGCTTCTTTTTAACCTATGTAAGTGTGTGTGTTTTACAGGATAATGTGTGGGCCCTTGGTTAATAACCACGCTGTAAACAGTTCGAGAGTTTGACATTACATCCCTGTAAACCTCAATAGTGCAGCTACACAGGTTTTCAGATGTCATGTCAACATTAAGAAGTTAATGGGAATCAGAAACCCAAGATGGAAAAACACACTGGTTGTGCATAGAGTTGCTCATCTTGTATTTGTTAAAGTGTCTAGCACTGTTTGAAATATGTGTTTCGGAGTTCTTTTGCTTTCAAAATGAAACTCACCCATGCAGTCTCCAGAGGTTCTACAATGCTATTCTACCACAGTAGGGTATAATGACATTCCATGATCTTTGAACTGTGGATAGAATTCTACACAGAACAAGACTCTACTTAAGCAATAAGGCATGACCAGTGGTTATGTAAATGGTCTGTTAAGCATCCTCTAGGTGTGTAGTGTGGCAAGAGGCATAGCCAAGTGCTACATGCCCCTAGAGGGTTATTAACTGACCATTAACATAACCAGTGGTCATGCCTTATTGCTATTTCACACAACTCTATTTCTCAGACACTTTTTATAATGTACAATCTATTGATTTCTCTCAGCATTCTGTCTTTTTATACCATTGATATGACATACTCAAGAGTGGTTAACAACAGAGTGATGTCATACCACTGGTATAACAAGACTGTATTCCGCTGGATTGCACTTAATAATAAGGGCTTACCAACACATTATAGAGGTATTATGAGAGCAAACAACAGTTAATTATTGTGTTTATCAATGTAAGACACTTGTATTTTTTGGTCCTTCTTGAACATTTTAGCTGATTGAAGATGACTACCACATTTCTGATTGATGTTAGATGTAATGGCCAGTCAGAAGTGATCGATTCTCAACTTTGTCATTTCTCATGTTCACACAGGATATGCATCCCACCTGATGAAGGAACTGGTGACAGGTATGCTGCAGGTTCATCAGCACTGTCATCTTCATTCAATGATGTCAGAAACAGTACTCCACTGCCACTCTGCGCATCTGTGCCTATCTGTCCAACAAAGGCTGAAGCCATTGAAAAGTTTGTAAGTCACTTTCAGCTGAATAGCCACCAACTTCAACCCACACCACCATTTCAATGTGCAATTGAACCGTGATGAACTATTACTGAGATATCACAGTAGATGTTGTGTGTTGCTGACCAGTATCAGTATGTCGGTCATTTAAAAAAAAAAGCAATTACTGAATACAATACACATTACTCCACAAGTTAATACTTAAATGACATGCAATAAATCAGCACCCAATCTATGATATTTATCCACTGTATGGTATGACAATGACATGAGCATTGAGTAAGGAGTAATCAAGGACCAGTAACTTGCCTTCCTAGTGACAGTGTCCCATTCAGCATAACACATAATGTATGTTCCACTAAACACAACAAGCGCAATTATACATCTCATTACTCAGCTATCTAGCTTGGGCCCTAGGCTATCCCTCCCCTCCGTCAGAATGTAACTCATATTGTCCATTCCTGCCCCCCTGTGTCCTGCCACCCTCAATTTCCTCACATTTATCTACCTATTCTACACCCTGTTGAACCCTTTCACCATGGAAGTGTGACCCAAGTCACCCGGCAGCACATTCCAAGGTGTCACCACCCTGTCACTGAAAACCATCCTCCTCTTTTCACCCCTTATTATTCCACCTTCCAAATTCAGTCTATGCCCTCTTTAAGGTCTTGGGGGTACCCTCCTTGTTCACCCAATTTATTCACTTGATGTACTTAATACATCAGTCATGTTCCTCCATCCCTATTCTCCTCCAAAGAGAACAGGTTGAGCTCCGCAAGTCTATCCTTAGACGACAAATCCCCTAGACCTCGTATCATCCTGGTTGCCCTCTTCTATACCCTCTCCAGGAGCTGTATGTCCCTCTTCAAGTGTGGTCTCCAGAACTGCACACATTACGCAAGGTGTGGTGTAACCAGTCCATTGTACAGCAGCCGAATCACTTCCCTGCCCCTTGAAGTGATCCCCATTGCTTTGGCTGCTGCTGTCTTGCACTGCTCATTGTTATTCATACTAGCATCCATCAGGACCTCTTTTCTGGATGAAAGGCATTGTAATACATTTTCCCTAACCCCCAAGATGCTTTGTATTTGTTGTAGTCAGCCATCTTTTACCTGATGCCCTCATCTGTGTTTTAACATGTATTTGTCATGAACAGCATGTCACCCAAATCTTCAAATTCAAGGTAAACAGTTAAACATAATGAAATATAACATGACACAACATATGGTGCATGATAAAAAAGTTTTATTTTTCAACATTTCTAGCATTTACATGCTTTAACATGTGTATCATTTTCATTGTTTCTGATACATTTCATTCTTTCCTTTCGATTGTCAGTCACAGTTACTACTGTAGAATGTTTACAACAAAACTTAGCAATTGTTTTTCAGTTCATGTTTACAACAATTATATACTGTTCTAAAAGTCGCAGTATTTGGGAGCTAATATTGTTCAACCGAGTAATGAAAGAAGGTTGTAATAAATAGTTAATACTTCTATATAAAATTGCAATTTAACACATTGCAGGAGCATATCACATTGATCTGCATATACAACTTTTCAATAAATGTATAATGAATAAAACTGTATTTTTGTACTCCTACCATACTTTATTTTGAAAACAGCAATAATGAGATTTGAACTTCCTTTTCATATACAAGTTATACTACTGTTGGAGGTGAATGGGTTCAATGAACGGTGGTAGCCTGTTTCAAACATCGTGCACACAAGGGCAGTACGATGGGATTAGTGTCATGTCAGCTATTGATAATACAGTCTTACACATCACAAAATATGGCACTTCAATACAAAATGTAACAATAGTACCTATAGTTATGGTAATGTACAACAGAAACACTACGGCACGCCACATGATTTTGGGGGTGGGGTGGGTGGAGAATAGCAGGAATACAGATTCAGATTTCTATCGGGGGATAACGATCAATGGAAATGTGAATGTGGAGAGGCAATGCAGCAGTGCGGCTGATGTAAATTGTTAAGAGAATAGACCTCAGGCATTACAAAGGGATCAATGGCGTATAAGTGGTGAGCCTGTTTATGAGGAAGGTAGACACAGGAACACATTGCCAAAGACAGATAATTCATACTGGGGATGGTGGTTGATATTTACAGGAGACAATAGATGACGCTTCTTCAAATAGAGCTTGATAAAGCCATGGAACACTCTACAATCTAAGGATTGTGGTGCTGAGATTTGGGGCAGGCTTGAAAAAATCAGTGGGACACACATATGATGTGAATGTGTGGAGCAGTAGGTGGCAGGTGAAGGAGTAAGGTACAGTGGGAGTGGAAGTCATGATGTGCCAAAAGGTTATTATGGGACTTTGATGTCTATGTAAGCTATAATAACCAACAGGGTGTGTGGTACTGGAAAGTAGGGGACTGCCCAGTGGCGTAATAAGACCAGACACCACTGGCGGAGTGCCTTAACGCCCCTAGAAGGACCATTTTTTCCCAATACTACACACCCTGTTGGGTATTAGTGCGCTCAGACAATGGTTACAGGTAAAACTTTTTATTGTTATATTTAAGAATAAAAATACAATGATAAAGACAGATGAAAAGCTAGTTCCTTTACTGGTATCCTCACCACTGCATGGCAGTACAGCACAGCACAGCCCATCACAGTTGCATTGTATCAGTCCTCGGCTCCTGGACCGTTATCTTTCCCAACCCCATGCAGGATAGCATATTGGCCATAACATTTTGAACACTACTAAATGTTTATTTTTTAAAAACAAACAATAAAAACCTTGAATATCGGCAAATGTACTTAAATGCCACCATACAGTATATGCAACAATACTTCCCATGCCCAAACATATGTTCCTGTTTTAATTGAGCGGTGCAGATAGAAATACAGCAAATTGTAACACACCAAAAACATTATTTAACTGTACTACAGTTTAATCACAACTTGTTTATTACGTTTATTCAGTTTCTATACAGAACTGTTACCTATGTTACAGTAGACGGAATCCAGTGTATTCATCTCCTTCAGATGGAAAAATGGATTGAATTTTGTGCATGACACCTGATGGTAACGGCACTTGATTTTTCCTTCCAAGCCAGCCCCATGTCCATCTCACAAACTGCTGGTAAGCGATGTACCTGTGTCGCCTGAAAATGGGGAACATTAAAACAAAGTAAAAGAATGTGTTGTGGAACAACCCGATAAGGAATTTGCACAACAGATGTGAAACTATATGACCAACAGGAAGAGGGTGATGGTAAATTGAGCAAAAAAATCACACCCTGTTTTACCGTATTGATCAATGGAAATATGTATAATTGTGGTTTCTATTTATGACATTCATCAGGAATTCGAACATGGTATGAGCAAAGGCAGGCACCAGATTGGTACACAGACAGCCGGTTACCATTAATTTGTGCTACATTTACAAGATACATGAGCAGCAAGGGATGAAGGGTGCCACCATGCGATATCACTGTTTGTCTGATCTTGCAGTTGGGACAGAACACATGTCTAAATGGTAGGCATCAATTTCACCACTAACCAAGGGAGAAATGACTGTGGCATGACCAAGACAGAGAGAGAGACAGACAGACAGACAGACATAGACAGACAGTGACTATATTGTCAGTTTCTGTCTCTCTGTCTCTTTTAATTAAGTAGCTTGCTGTGGTCAGGTACAGGAGTGCCATGACATGCTGCCTACCATATCCCGCCCACAGAAGACAGCGAGTAAATGTACCCACCGAAGTATGCCATCCCAATCAAAATGTTACCCATGTGCCACATCATGTATGCCACGTCTGTGCTTCAAAGCAGCCCAAATACAGAGAGACAGCAGCGACAAACACAGAATGTTTGGGGTAGCAAGTCCCTCAAGCTACTTCCCATGGTCTGGCTGTATGTCACAGTCTGAAGCGACATTGTATAATGCTTAATTAATCAACAACCCATGTGCTGTCATGACAGTCTACCAGTGGCCTTTTGCCTCACAGCACACCAGGGGTGTTCATCAGTGCACAATAACCTCTCACCCTGTCATATAGATCAGATTTCAGCATTTCTGAGAGCCCTTTTATAATTGATTTTTATTTCTTTGTTAACATCATGACCTGAAAGTAACATAAAATATGTTCGTATGCCATGAGCCTTCAGTCACATTGTAACTGCAAACTGAACACCGCATCATTATAACTGAATACCTACACTTTATGCTGTTATTCTGCATGATACTCCAAGCAATTCGTGGGAAAATGCTATTCACATAGGAGTTATGCAATATGTGAATTGTCTTACAGTGCATGGAAAAGGTAGCCAATGTGAGCACTGTCCAAAAATGAGATGAAATACATTGCTGAAAATACAGAAATGCACTACACTGGTGACTGCTATATCTACTCGTGAGTGTATTGTAGACCTTCTGCTTCTTCTTCATATTCTTGTCTAAACTGAAACAAGCGGTCTCTAATACCCATGCATTTAAACAAACAGCATGGAAGCCGGGATGTTCTGTAATGCAGTTGACATGCTCAATATGAGGTCTCACGTGGTATGAATCCATTAACTGCACTATGACATCAATTTCAGTGCAGCATCGACAGTTAACAACATCTGACATTTCAGTGCATGCCTGACATATGCACCTGAAAATCTGAATTGATAAGAAAAAATGAAACCCAAGTCAAAATTAATTTTTTCATCCCCCTAAAACAAAAATCATATGTTGACATATGACACAATGTATGGGGACGGGGTGGGTGGGGGTTATAAAAAAGAGACTGATTATATTAAAGAAAAAATTGATGATATGGTAACTTACACATACAACATACAGCATAAAGTGTATACGGGCTCAGGATTACGAAAGGTAATAAAGAAATGCATAACAGGAGTGAGATGCAGTCTATCTGTGGGGACAATATACATAATACTGGATGGACAACTATGCAGAACCAGTGCGTTCTGCCCCAGAGGGGTTCTGATTCCCTGTGACCTCAACATCGAAGGAGGATAGGTCCATGGTGATCACAACCACAAGGCGGCAGAACACAGTGGTTGTGAATAGCGTTGCGCAACCTACATTTTTGGCACTGTACAGTACTATGGGAAATATGTGTACATGACTTATTTTGCTTTGCACATGATACCGACTCATGCAGCTTCTACAGGTTATATAATGCTATTGTACCACAAAAGAGTATAATAACATACAAGCTCCTCCTCCTGGGGCTGTGTGGGTGGCTGTTTGTGCTTGGCTGTGTCTGTAGGTTAGTTTTTGTTCATTTACATGTTTTTCTGCTCGGAATACCTGTGCCATTCTTGCACACAAGATTGGTGAAAGTCTCCTGGACTGAATTTCTGCAAATCGCCATCATCAGGTATCAGCTTTTTAATTTTAAATCAACTTTCTTGAAGCCTCCCCAAGGAAGCATATGCCTTACAGCTAGTCTTACAAACATGGTGATGCTGGGTCCTGCAACTGAATCAACATTTTCAACATTCTCATCTGACCACTCTTAAAGCAACTGCACTTGTGGACTTTAAAGAACAAAGGAATTTTAACACATTTTGTGACTGAATCAACATTTTTGTCTGACCTTTTCCAAAGGTATTGTACTTGTCTCTGAGGACTTTGAAGATCAAAGGAAAAATACAGAGAAAAGGATTTCACACATTGCATATGCCTACTGTCTGACCTACTCCCAAGGTATTGTACTTATCTCTGAGGACTTTGAAGAACAAAGGAAACATATAGACAAAAGATTTTAACATTGCATATGCCCAGGCCACAGTTTATCACCTTTCAGGAACTTTAACATATTATGTGATCCTGGATCTCAGCAGTACTATAGTACTTCTCTTAAACCCTCTGGCACCAAACCCTCCCAGTCTTTTTTTTTTTTTTTTTTCATTTTTCTGTACTCGCCATAGTGCTTAGCTATCCACCTTAGCCACTAAAACTGCACTCCCACCACCCTCCTATTGCTCCGCCACCCCCACCCCCGACTGCCTAGCCCACACTACTTCGGCTCTCTCCTGCCTCGCTAAAAATGCTTTGGCTTAGTCCCCACCACCTGTTCCTGCTCACCCTCACCCTCCTTTTCCCTTTATGCCAACCCCCTCTGCCTACCCTACCCTCCACCTACTCTCACCTTTCTATACTACTACCGAAACATTGTACCATGGCTTTACTCTGGAAGTCTTAAACAAACATCACCCAATTAATACCTGGGTACAAAGAGCCATATTTCCTAATTGAAACTGCCACATCATTATAACTCACTAACGATCACCTCTACTGGGACTCCAGAAGACAATCCAAGCATCTTAAAAGTACAAGCAGAAACTCACTCCAACCTATTATGAACTACGAATGGCATCGCTGAAACTCCTGCTCCTCCTACTTTTAATATCTGGTGGGATACACCCAAACCCTGGTCCTGTTGCACTGAAGCCAACAAAAACAGGGAAAGTTGGTAGTGTTCTCTCCATTATCACTCTAAATATCTGCAGCCTCCTTCCCAAATTGGCATCTCTTCAAACTCTTGCTGGACAAAAAAACCCTGATATACTAGCCATTGTGGAAACCTGGCTATCTCCCAGCACCCCGGATCATGCGGTCTCGCTTGAAGGCTACAATCTTTTCAGACTCGACCGGGCAAGCAAGAAAGGTGGGGGCTGTGCTATCTACATAAAGGACAACCTCTCCTGTCAACGCAGCAGCTTCACCCCCACAAATATGCAGATGCAGCTCCTCCCTATCAAACTGCTTCTTGGTGCACAAAACAAAGTTCTCACAGTGGCCGCAGTCTATATCCCTCCAAAAGACCACCGTGCCAGTATTAAGTCTGTGCTTGATTTTGTTAGTCTGCAGCCCTTTGAAAATGAGCTCCTCCTCCTCCTCGGGGATTTCAACATAAACTGGCTTGCCTCTGACACTGGCTCTTACAAAGATGACATCCTAGCAGCAAACCTGACTCAGATAGTAACCTCCCCCACCCTGAAAAATTACAAAACTGGTACAAGCACCCTTATTGACTGGGTTCTCACAAATCACCCTGACCGGATAAAAAACATTAAAGTCCTCCCTGACTCCCTCAGTGACCACTCCCCAGTGTCCTGTACCTGGTCTAATAAATTTCTCAAGCCACCCTCAAAGTTATAACAAGCAGAGTATTGCCTTTATGGAATCTTATCAAGTTGAAAACCCATCTCCTACAACAGGACTCGGCGACAATCCTTGAATCAACTGATATTAATACGCACTAGAATACTTCATTAAATCTTTCAACACTGCATGCGACTTATACGCCCCAGTAAAACGTAAATCAAAGCGCTATCAAATCCATGGATTACTGCCAAACTACTTGCGAGCTCAAGGTTGGGACCACCTCTGGGCAGTTGCCAGAGACACAGGCTCACCTCATGATACCCTAAAATACAAGCAGGCACGAAATAGATGTACCTCACAAATTAGGCAAATGAAGAGCCTTATTTCAAAAATGCCCTTGAATCCACCTGGGGTGATGGAAGAGCTTTTGGGACAACATCCGAAACATAATGGGTAAACAATCAAAATCGTCACCTACCATTATGAAAGTTGATGGATCCACCACTCTTGACCCAAAGTCTATTGCAGATGCGCTTAACAAGACATTCACAGACCTTAGTGGGGTCCTCCCCCCAGATTTCTTCTCGGACTTAGCTGTGCCTAGCCTAGTATCACAAAACACCCCTCGTGACAAACCACAATTTTACTTCAAGAAAATCAAAGTGCACGAAGCACACAAGTACATAAGAAAGGCCTGCTCCAAATCCAGAACAAGTAGACACACTAGATCTAAAAATCCTGTCTCTCACCCTGGATGAAGTAATTCACCCTTGCAAAATTCTTAATCTGTCACTTTGCCAAAGTCAATTTCCCAACAAATGGAAATTCGCCATAGTTACTAGTGCACAAAGTGGGGACAAAACCTCAACAGGAAACTATCGACCAATATCAATACTCCTCCCTCTCCAAAGCACTTGAACGAATAGTGGCAGACCAACTCTCTGATTACCTGGACAAATACAATCTACTCTGTAATCAACAGCATGGCTTTAGGAAAGGACACAGTACAACAACAGCCTTACTTGATTTCTCTGGAGAAGTCCACTCAGCCCTGGACAAAGGGTGCCAAACAGGTGCAGTCTTTATCGATCTTACAAAAGCTTTGACACAGTCCATCATGGCCTACTTACCTCCCTACTTTCTAGCCTAGGCCTGGTCAAGGTCCTTGTGCTTGGGTAAAAGTTACCTGTCCAATCGGTCACAGGCTGTAAAAATCTCTAATGAACTCTCCGACTTCAAACCAGTTCTCTCGGGTGTACCACAGGGATCAATTCTTGGACCACTCCTCTTTAGCCTGTTCCTTAACTCCCTCCCAGATATCTTTTTTTTTTTTTTAAATTTGCCTTTTTTCCTGGCAGGACCACCGGGGCCATCCACCCTGGTCATGGCCCCCGGAGACCTCTACCTCCATCAATTGCTGCTGGGGACCCACAGTCACCCCCAGCTTGCCCCCCGGAGGGTGGGGCCGGGCCACCTTCGTGGACTCGGAACTGTAACTGGTCGGGTCCCGCAGTGACGGAGGCAATGTGAGGCTCTCCAGGGAGGGCTTTACAGATCGGGTGGTCCTGCCGCCTTTTTTCCACCAGATTTTCTCCCCGAGGAGGCGGGATGTGCAATGACGCTAGCGCCCCGCCCAGCCTCCCCCATGTCGAAAGGCCGGGTTGCATGGAACCGTCTCACCAGGGGTCCCTATCGCACGAGTGCTGCCCGCGCCCCCGAGTAGGAGAGCTGCCCACCAGACGCCAACTTACCTCCAGCCGCCTCTGATGACCCGGATCCGTTCCCGAACCCGGGTCGCCGGCGTCGCAAGTGGAAATCCCACTGCTGCGCCGACGGGCTGGCTCCCTCCCAGATATCTGCCAGGAGAAAATAATCTTATACGCTGATGATGCTGTAATTCTCTCTTCCCACAAGGATCGAAACTCCCTACGAAAAAGCCTGCAACTTGCTTTCTCTAGTGTTGAAAGGTGGGTCCTGGATAGTAAACTTGTGCTAAACCACAATAAAACAAAAACCATGCTCTTCTCCAATCACCAAAACAAAAATAGGCATACTCCACTCACCATACAAACCTCTGCGGAATTACACTGGACCAAGTAAATACTTTCAAATACCTTGCATCACTTTGACCAAGGGCTCACCTTGCAACCCACATTGACAACACTCGAAAACAGTGAACCAACGCTTGAATACTATTCCATAACTGTCAATTTCTAAATCAAGCAGCATTGAGAATAGCTATACAGAGTTCCATAATCTCAATCATTGACTATGGCCTTATTATTTATGGCTCAGCTACCCACTGCTCTAAGGCGATCTCAATCACTCTAAATAAGGCCTGCCGCTCCTCACGGGGCTCAAAGACTGACTCACACGCAGTGATCTGTACTATGAATCAGGGCTGGCTGAACCTATCAAATCGCCTTATTTATCTCACCTGCACAATGGCAAAAAATCTATCTTGGGACTGACTCCATTATGTATTCAAACTACTCCGACTGAATCCTGGCTCACGACCTCCACCAGATCTGAACGCCAACCTTTCCTGGTTCCGAGATGCCGGACTGCACAGGGACAAAGATCTTTTCTATACAGGCCCTGACATGGTTTAATGCGCTTTAGTCTACCTACTCTATCCTCAACCTCACTTGAAGCTTTCAAATCCATGCTCTATGCCCACCTCACCACCACTAGCAACTGTGATTGCGCTAGATAAAGACTACTACCCTCATGTCCATCCTCACATCTGAGGCCTCTTCCTCCCTGACTAATGAACCCTCTGGTACCTCTACTACTTCCTGTCTCCCACCCAAACTCACTCCCCCTTTTCCTGTCCCTCTCACTTACTCTCCCGCTCACCACCTTTCCCTCCTCTCTAGCCTCCTTTGCCCTAATGATCACCCTCTCCCTGGAAGTTTCTTAACCTCAAATTGTCTACTCCCTGAACCTGTTATAGCTTGTTTTTCTATGAAACTTAAAAACGTTACTGCCTTAAACTGTTAATAGCAAATTTATGATGTAACTTTCCTGTCTGGTTTTACCTGTAATGTGTATTGTGCTTTGTTAAATGTTCTTTGTGACGTGGAACCTTTGTAAAAGAGCCCTGGCTCAAAGGTATTAATTCCTAGACTAATAAACTAAACTAAACTAATAACATTACATGATCTTGTGAACTGTGAAAAAAAGCAGTGTTTTCTAAGCAATGGAATCCTATAAAGTACAATACTATATTATATAATAGGCATCACAAAAGCTGGCTCCTGACTGGCTACCTAGTAGGATTTACAACGTGTAAATCCTGATAGTACCAAATGGGAAAAAGTGCCAGCTGCATCCACTGCCCTATACCGTATCACAATCATAATTGTGATTAAGCAATTACCACGAGAGGGTAGACAGATTTATTCCATGGCTGGTGTTGCTGGTCCTCGGGTGCGCCTCAGGACCAAACAACACACCAGCCATGGGTAAATCCTGGCATCATCCACACCCTCTCGTGGTATACTGCTTAATTATACGTGGTAGACATCCTGTATCTTCAGTTGCGCAACAACTTTGAATCCATGTCTCACAAAACAGTGATCAAGAAATAGCTGGATCTTGAGGTATAGGTGAAATCTGCCAGATTGTTGGAAAACAATCAGAGTGACAGAAGCTAGAGGAGGATTGAGGGTGGAAGGTAGTTATGTGGTGCCAAGTATGTGGCCCGTGTTGTACCACAGAGCTATATTCTGTGCCTGTGTTGCTCAATGTCTTAATCATTGACAATAGAGATGGCAGTGAGTGTTAAGTGTGCCTGTTCTTGGAAGACACAAAGCTGTGTGTGACAATGGGAAATGGGTGGAGATGGTCAAGAGTCACATAGCTTGGCTCAAATGCCAAGAAGTGCTGGGTTATACATATTGTAGCAAAGCAGCACATGACAGTTCAATTTCTGCATCACACAATGATACAGACAATGGATTAAGTAACCTATAACCCACGACACTGGTGACAGTCCCTTAACAGCAACAGAGCATATACTGGGGAGTAATCAAGGTACGCGCAAAATTAATGAACCCATGGGAGAAATAGTTTTTAGAATGTTTCATAAACCAATGCTGTAATGAGAACTACTGAACTGAAGCAGCGCACACAGTTCAAGAAAGCTGTAGCAAATGGATCCATTCACATATCTGGACTGTGTAGTACGGTATGGGTTGCACACCCATTGGCTCACGCTGTGGACCAATGGGCGTACAGCCCTACCATATGGAGTCAGCGGGTGTGAGAGCTGCCGCCCACCGCTGACCGGGGAGCAGGGCGGTGGGGGCTCGGTGGGCGTGGTGGGGAGGGAGGTACTGCTGGACCACCAGGGTTGGATTGGTTTGTCATAAGATATTACTAATGCCCACAATCAGGCTGCGAGAGGTCCACTGGACCACCAGGGATATAGGACTATTCTTTCAAACATATGCCCGCGATCAGGCTGCGAGTGGTCCACTGGACCACCAGGGATATAGGACTATTCTTTCAAACATATGCCTGCTATCGGGCTGTGAGCAGTCCACTGGACCACCAGGGCTATAGGACTATTATTTTCTACATACGCCCATGATCAGGCATGGGGGGGCACCACAACAAAGGTGACGCCGGAGCTTGGGTGGCCACCCACAGGTGGCAGCTGCTGTGTTGTGCCCTGCAATATGGCAGCTCACCTGTGGGTGGCCAGCTGTTGCTCCTTTTTTTTTGTGGCTCACCTGTGTGCAGCACAGGTAGGGGTTGTGCATCCATGGGCTCAGCACATCCCGGGCTGAATATCGGGATGTGCGGAGTATGCATGAGCACGCCCCCCCACCTGCGCTGCATACATTACTGATGCGCTCCAGCGCATCGGGATTTGTACCAGGCTCAATCCCCCTTTGAATATCACGCTGGGGTGCAACTCTTCTGAATATCCCGCCCATAGAGTACAACAGCATACAGCAGTACACAGTAAAATGGTAAACATTCAAAGTATCCACCACCACCTCTGTTAAAAACTGCTTTCTGACATCCCTCTGAAACCTACATACTACAGCTTAAGATTCTGCACCCTCTTGTTATGGTTTCAGGTGAGCATACAAACACTGTCCTTACCCACCTTATTTATCAATGCAAAATACTTTAAGGCCACAATCAAGCACCATAGGTGTCTTCTCTATTACAGGGAGTACATTTCCAGTGACCTCGACCTCTAAATCAACCTCTACTGATATGCCTTAACTGCTGACCAACTCTCATATTTGTAGCCATACTTGGGGCATTACACAGCATGTTACTGTGCTTATTGTGGTGTGGGCACCTGCAGTGCAATACATACTGTGCATGCAGCCTTAACAGTTACCTGTACAACTCCAGTATAATGAACTGGATACTAATAGTCATACAAGAACATATGCACACCAGCATCTTATTTGCATTTACTGAAGCTGTATTAAACTGTGTGTACTGATTTACGTACATTTTGATCACCAATCCCCAATTATATTATGGCCAGACAAGTACCAATAATACATGAATCATTACAAAATAGCTTTGCTAACATTATGTGGTATCAGGAATTTGAATGTTTTCAGTAAGGGGATGGAGTGGGGGGTTATTTACATGGGACAGCAACAGTACTGTCCTTGTCAACTGTCATATCTGAGGTCATGATGGCTACTTGTCATGAAAACATACAAGTTGACAGTAGAACCCCCTGATACTAATGTGGAACACCCTCCCTGCCCGACAAGAATGCAGCACCCGTAGAAAGACCATGATCTCACCGGTGGTCAAGTGGACACCCGCACCCACCAAGGCACCCATCCACAACCTGCTACCCCAGTCCGCTGGTAGAATCACTTTTGTGAATCAGACCTTGACTTGGAACTTTGGCATGGCAGGATAGCACTTCAGTAATCCATCACGGGGGGGGCGAGGGGAAGACTGAAGAGGAAGTTCTATCATGACGTGAGGGCTCTTCACATTGGTAGTGTGGAGGTTGTGCTACTCGAAGTGTGAACACCGCGCGCCATGCACCGCACATGCAATCATTTGTGCTAAAATTGAAATTTTAATTATAAGTTCACAGCTGACAGCACTGTGCAGGCAATAGTACTTATGCATATCTTGCAACAACCATGTCCTGACCATGACAATATGGGATGAACAAGTATGCTTACGCACACATATGCTGACATATCATACAAATATTGGGAAGGAGTACATCAACATGCAGTGGCTAAAGCACTCCATCTCTATGTAATATCTACACTGTGCATACATTAATTATAGTAAAAAAATAACTAAAGGAAATGTACATAATACAGTAATGCCTGATGTCAGCGTACTGTGACTTTAATGCCACAATTCGTGCAGCTGTGGGTCTAGGATGCAGCACATTACACAACATGTAACCCAAACTAATTCTGAAAACCATGCAACCATAAAACATTTGCTAGGCCATAACTATCAATCAACCTGAGTCATCCTACTAAGTCAATGTTTCTCTTGCCATATGGAGATACTCGGCAAATATTTAAAAACACATTAATATTGCAAAAGAATCTAATGATTTGTGGTAATACAGACAATATTTGATGATGGGTTACTACATTTGTGATACAACTATGCCAGGCAATGCGGATATCACTTCACTAGTGCCAGCTCGATGTAACACATACCAACACAGCACGCAAGGTACTATGAAAAATCTCTGAGCGACACAGACAAGGGATTTTAATATACTGCCACTATTTACAGCCACAGCATACAGAGACTTTCATATACGTATAGCTAGATATGCTGATATTTCCCAGTCTGTCTCTGATACAAATGCTGAAATACACACTCGTATACACACTAGGATGAAGGAAGTAGATGTCATTTACCGAACTTGCGTCACTTCCGGTTTCACGAATCCACCCGGAAAAGCTCTTGAGAATACTCGGGAGCACATGAAAGAAAATCCAAAATACAAGAAAAATAAATGCAATGGAAGGTAATACTCTGCATTATCAGTTATTGTGGGAAGAAAATGTCAGTTTGTAAATAATGGAGAATACTAATTCCAAACCAGAAACCTGCTCTTTAATGTTTCAGGCATGGCACCACAGCCAGAAGTGTCCTCTGTGGCAGTCTATGATGAGATGTGCATATTACCAGAGGCAGCAGGAGTTTGCTGTGTGTCAGGTTTGAAAGAAGATACTTGCTCTGTGTCCAAAGGCATAGATAGTTGTTCATGGTCTGATTCAATTGAGCTCTCTGTCCTCTCTGTCCTCCCTGGTGCATGCCCAAAGAAAGTTTCTAACTTGGGTGCTTTGTCTACAATAGCTTTTTTGGCCTCATCCCGTAGCTGTTGGCACTTCCTCGTTTCAGCGCCACTGATATATTTTCAAAGACTTTTAGACATGTCACTTGACAAGCCTGTAAACAAATGTGAAATTAAACCAAACCATTATTTTAATCTGACATGACATACTCACAATCATAATGTAACATTCCCCTCCCTATTAGCCCCCTTACCTTCTGCATTGCACAACTGTTGGTACAGGTCTGTAGCAAAACTGGCATGCCATGGGATAAGGTGCCTTTAGGTAGGAGTCAGCATCAGCAACAACCTGCCCTGGTGGCATCTTCTTAAAATTTATAGGCCAAGACTCCAACTTCAATCAATCAATCATCTTTATTTTACCTGGCAAAGCACCATTGAGACAGGCTCATTTACAAGGTGGACCTGGATTGGTCAACAATAACAGCAAGTATAATACAAAAGGAAATCAGATGGGAAAAAATAGCAGGAGGCATAGGTAACAATAAGCAAGTACAGTGATCATCAACATCTACTTGTTCGGGACAAGTAATAATAAATTACAAAAATTTACAAGGCAATAATACAGGACAATATAACATAAATTACACTTCCAACATGTAATATAAGGAATAAAGGGCGGTGGGAATGCTGGGGAGATAGAGAGGTGCAGAGGGAGAGGGACCAGGGATAGTAGTAGAAGGAGTGGGAGGCGGGGCAACTGGGGACGAGAAGGGGACTAATGAGAGGGGGACCCTGGAATGACTCACAAGGGAGATGGACATGGGCTACAGTGGGGATGGCCTCTCTAAGAAGAGCATTCAGGGTTCATGGTGGATGAGCACTTAAGTATGGCAATCACGTGATTCAGAGAGCTTGCGATGGATCAATGTCTTAAATAAGGCCATGCTTGCTGGTGTTACAAGTTTTAGGGTCTTTTGAATATTGTTCCAAATTACAGGAAGAGCATGACTTATGGCTGCAGCACCAAAACGTGTCCTGATCTTTGAGACTACCAAGGAAATGTAGGATAGACTCCTCAGAGCATAGAAGCCTACTGGGGAGACAGGCAAGCAGTTGGAAATGTACTGTGGTAGTTTTTTGGTTATGGCCCTGTATGTCCAAAGAATTGCATTCTTGTGGCATCTGAGACTGAGTGAGGGCCAGCCCACAATGGTGTAGAATGTGCAGTGGTGGGTGTGGTATGGTGCTCCCGTGATGAATCTGATCACCCGATGATACAGTGTGTCCAGTTTAGATAGTGTAGAATTAGGGCAATGTCCATAAATAAAGTCAGCATAATCCAACAGAGGTAAGAACATTGTTTGGACTAGCCTAATCTTTGCTTCATGAGTAAGTAGGCTATTAATCCTAAAGAATAGGCCAAATCTCTGTTTCACTTTCTTTGCTAGTTCTTCCACATGATCCCTGAAGGAAAGTTTATGGTCAAACCACATGCCCAGATACTTGAATTTTGTCACAAATTCCAGTGATTCCCCTAGTAAGGTTGAGACCTGAGGGGCCATTGTAGGGCTATGCACTTTTGGTACGCTGGCTGGAGGAGAAAATAGGATTGCCTTTGTTTTCATAGAATTCAATAATAACTTTAAAGATAAGATTATTCTGCAAAGCATTTGAAGTCAGCTTGCAAGTCTGTGCATGCTAATTCAGGGGTGGGCTTTTCTAGGTACAGAACCATATCATTGGCAAAGAGGTGTATGTTAGCTGATTTGATCCCTACATCGATGTTGTTTATGTAGATCACAAATAACAAGGGGCCTAAGATCGACCCTTGCAGAACTCCCCTTAGCAGAGGTCTTGGAGGGGAAAGGTCTCCACCCACCTTGATGCACCACTGTCGCTCTGTAAGGTAGCTTGTAAACCAAGACACAGCCAGATGGTCTAACCCAATGTTCCCGAAAGTGGTGAGGAGCAGGTCATGGTCAACTGTGTCAAATGCTTTGTTCAGATCTAAGAACAAAACGCAGACATGCATTTTCGCATCTAGGAATGTTAACCAATCATTGGAGACTTTGGCCAGTGCTGATTGTATTAAGTCTGGGCCTATATCCTGATTGGATTGGACTGAGGAGGTTATTGCTTTTGAGGAAACTCCTAATCTGTGCATTGACCACTTTTTCCAGTAATTTGGTTAGAACAGGAAGCAGAGAAATAGGGCGATAATTATTTAAGTCACTCCTGTTACCAGATTTAAACAAGGGTATAACATGCACCATCTTCCAAATAGCAGGTAGGGCACCCTGGGACAAGGACAGGTTGAATAGATAAGTAATTAGAAGGGATAGGACATAATAGCCTAGCTTTAAAAAATAAGGTTCTATCAGATCAGTGCTTGCACTTTTTTTTAACGTCCAATTCCAGGAGAAGGTCTTCCACAGTTTTTACGGTCACCTGGTCAAAAGAAAAGGAGATGAAAGGGGCTGCATGGTTTAAGGCTGATGCCGAGGAGGTGGAGCAAGCTTGATTCAGGCTATGTAACCGATCTTGAAGAGCACTGGCTGGTGATGTATCAAAGGCCAGTCCTGCTGTGGCAAAGTGGTTGTTAAGTAGGTCAAGTATGTTATGCTTTTCTGTAAAGTCAACCCACTCTGAACAAATTTTAGATGGTAGTGAGTTAGCAGGTCTATGTCCCTCCAGGTCCTTAAGTGGTCTCCAAAATTTGGAGGAGGATTTAGAAGAGGCTTCTAACTCACAATGAAAATAACTAGCCTTTTTAGCTCTGACTAATTTGGTGCTAAGATTTCTCGCTGCTCTGAAGGCAGCCCAGTCATCTACAGTAGATTCTTGGTTTTTCTTGCCTTTTTCCATAAGGCATCTCCATTATGTAAGAACTCTTTTAGCTCAGAAGTGAACTAAGGGCAAGACCTCTTTTTTGTGCGGGTTTTAATCAAAGGAGCATGCCTGTTAATGGTATCAAGCAGGATGCTGTGAAAAATCTCATAGGCCTCATCAACTGTAGTGGCCAAATAGACATTTTGCCAATTGGCATTCTGTTGCTCAGAAAGAAAAGCAGCTGCGTTAAAGTTCCTGCAGCTTCTTTTGTAGGCATACCCAGTGGTCAAGGTAGATTTGGGAAGTGACCTGATGCAGGCGATATGACAGTGGTAACTAAGATCATTAAAGAAAATGCCAGAATGGGTATATAGGTGAGGTGTATTTACAAGTATTATGTCTAGCAGAGTGCTATGTTCTGGATTTTTAGCGTTAGGTCAGGTGGCTCCCATAACAAGTTGAGTGAGTTTGAAAGCATTACAAAGGTCTTTTAGGGGCTTAGAGGAACCAGACAGCCAATCCAAGTTGAAATCACCTAGCATGACAACTTCAGAAGGAATCTGGGATAGCAGGTCATGCAAATGGTCCGTTACCAAAAGCCCTGCTGAAGGAGGTCTATAGCAGTCTATAATAGACAGGGACTTAGATTTTGAGAGCTGAATCTTTAAAGTCAGGCGTTCAAATTCCTTGAGAACTGAGGTAGTGTCCACCATGGAGACAGTATGTTTGTCCCATACGTAAATAGTTACTCCCCCCCCCCCCAAGAAGGTTTGTCAGCTTGGAAGATATTTACTCAGGAATATTGATGGTGTGGTCCTGGGTGGATGCCCTCAGCCATGATTCTATAACCACAAAAACATCTGGTTTAGTATAGCAGATCCAGGCCTGTATGGCATCACATTTCTTCAAAAGGCTGCTAACACTGACATGCAGGAATGTCATACCTTTTAACAGTGGGAGATCTGATGGCGAGGGAACAGAGTGAAGAGGACCAGGCTTAAGTTCAACATTGCCAGCACAAAATAGGAGCAACAGGAGTATTTTTTTAAAGCATTTAGCAATAACCTAAAAGGACGTATATGGCCCCTATTGTGACCAGGGTTAAAGGCAGATGAGAAGTACGTATGATGTACTTCACTCAGGCCCAGTAGAGTATATACTAACATCCTGACCAGAATAGAGCTTGCATCAATATACGTGAGGGGGGGAGAGAAAGTACATGGTGGATATGCAGAAAAGACAATGGTGAGGTGCCACATGGGTGAGAGTAATCCAATGCAACAGTAAATTGCACACATGGCTGAAAAACAAAGTAGCAAGGCAGTGGGCAGAAGGAATTCCTCAGAGCAAAATTGGGATAGGCTGTATATTCCAAGGTAGTATCAGATTCCAACCGACATGAGAAAATGCCTAGTGTACATGCAAGAACTAGGAGAAGTGACTGCATAATGCAGATGAGCGCCATTATGGAGGCAGGAGGGTCAGACAATGTTCCAATGTCACTGAGAAGGAGCAGTGGTACTTGTAGCACTTGATTTACGCTAATCAGGGTTAGACAATGTGGCAGTGAGTACAGACTATGACCAGAGAGTAGAACTCATTTATAGCACGGCCAGGCATCAGCTAGCAGCTGAGTAGGCACATCAGGCAGTGCATCACTGGTATTGTAACTGGAAGTACAGGAGGGATTATAGGTGCACTTATAGCACTGAGAGGGGGATACGCTGCATATAGTACTGTACTGGGGACTTAGAGATGGACAAGGAAGCAGAAAGTAAAGACAAATCCTATGAGCAGGGATCAATTTTTAGTACAGCCAGGTGCAGTCTAACAGCTGAGCTGATCCAGTAGGCAATGAGATGCAGGGGATGGTTCATTAATGTAGGCTCTACTATGCTGTAGCCAATGAGCAAAGAGTCCCAAAGGTGGGCAGGGAGAAGGCGTATTTAAGAGTAATGGGGTGGGGAGGGGTGGGAGAAAATTCTTCTAGCAGCACAGTTTAAGGTTAAACAGCTGGCTTAATTTTTACAAAGTTAAATTTCCTCACTGGAGAGCTGAAAAGCCAATGGGAGGGCACTCCAATGAGAAAGGTAGTACCATCTGTGTTAGCCAATCAGGCACCAGGACCAGAAGAAAGTGGCCAGTGGGACTTCCAAAGTGTTGTCCCAGCTCTCTTCAATCAGCTCATCTGGGGAAAGGGCTTTGGGGCCGGCATGGAGAAAGCAGCGTGGCTGGGCGGTCTTCTCTGCTGCAAGCCACAGTCGGAAAGCTTCAGCCCAGCAGGGCAAGTCTGAAGAAAGGGTTTCAGGGCCGGCGTGGAGAAAGTGGCACAGTTGGGTGGTCTTCATTGCCACAAGCCATGATTAGAGGGCTTCATCCCAGCAGGGCAAGTCTGGGGAAAGGGCTTCGTGGCCGGTGTGGAGAAAGTGGCATGGCCAGGCAGTCTTCCCTACTGCAAGCCACGGTCAGAGTTGAGTAAAGCCCTGTTCCTTGGCTCCTTTATTCAGTCCCCTAGCTATTCCTAGTTTGGCTCCCCTGAGTGTCTCCAGCTACTTCGACCCCCAATCAGTTCTAACTCTACCTAGTGCAACTGCAGTGCAAGGTACCCTCCATTTCTGAACAAGGACTTTAAAAGCACAATATCTACACATACTAATAATGCAATATCAACCTCCCTGCCTGCACTGGACAGGACCACCCCTGGGGACCAATAAGACAGCTGTTACCTTCATCAATAAACACTTCAATCAGCTTACACAAAGTGGGTGCACACTCAGAAATGAAATTCCTGCAAAATTGGATGGTTTGGCTATACTTTGCGAAAACAGCTATAACCACTTCTTTACCTGACCGAGGGGATCCTTTTCTTTACTGTGCAGAGTGCAAATATTGGGAGCATGAATGATTTTGCTCCTTTTTGAAACCTTTGTCTGAGATTGGCCTTAGGCTCCTAAGCATATTCATCACCTACCCTGCCTTGTGACCTTCCTGGAGGCCCGACGGTCCATTGGACATGGACAGCCAGCGCTAGCACCGTAGACTTGGAAAATATGTGTGGGAGGAGCTGTCCCAACCGTCGCCTCAGTACCTAGCTCACACCTTCCACTAGAAAGTCGCGGCATAGCCGCCTCCAAGTCCAAATGTAAGCACTCCCTGGGGCTGCCGTTGAGAGTGCCTGGCAGGCTGTTTGTTCCCCTCAGACATAACCATACCTGTTTTATTCCTTTTTGTGAACTGTGTCAAGAAAAAAAAAGCTGTTGTCACTTATTCTGTCTGACTGTTATGATAGCAATACCTAGGACTTGCTTGTGTTTTTTTTTAGGGAAATTCCTGTGATAATATCCATCTCTGAATCTCTGTGGTCTAGCCTGTTCCTACTATTTTATACTGTTCACTGTGTCTTACTGATGATCTTTAACAAACTGTTATGTATGTTCCTTGTGTTTTGATTTGCATTTCTATTGTGTTTTATTCACATTGTAAATATAGCTGTTTGTACTACAATCTGGACTTAACCAGGTCCATCTTTTAAATGAGGTTGCTCAATGATGTTCACCTGGATAAATAAAGATTTCATTGCTGATTGATTGATTGAAATTCAACAAATCAACAGTGCTTTTATTTAAGAACACTGGCCTGGAAACTGGAGGAAAATAGGAAGTTATGCTGTCGCAAGTTACCTTGAGTACTCCCACCCTGTAGCAATGTCCCCTGGGAGGCACTGTACTGTGGGTCACTATCACCCTCTAAGATCCCACATGGTCTGTGAAGCACCCACCCAATCAAGGGGCACAACAGGATGAATGACACTACATAGGGTGCGGTAAACATTTCAGTTGGTACCGGTACTAAAACTATGATTTCAAATATGACACAAGACCAGTGACTCGGGGTATCTAGGAATTACACTAAAGTCCTGGTGTAGGACTGCTAGCTACATCCACAAAAGGGGAAGGGGGAGTTGGACCGCTCTGGGCAAGAAAAGCCACCACACAAGTTCTTTCTGGAAAATCTTCTGTATTTTACAGAACACCCCAACATATGCAATATAAAAGCATGCCTTGCTCTAAATCCCACAAAATGCTGATGATACAGTCTACATATCGGCTAGACATATCAAATTAAAACGGTCGTATGCTAACAGAGCTTTTTACAGTAAATCAAATAGAATCAGGTTAAGTGCAGGAAGCATAGCAAGTGCAGTCCATTCAACGGCCATATATGATACCATAGCTTTTAAAAGGGTCCTAGAACAAGTACAAAATTGATTTGACAAGATAATTAATACTGTTTTTCTGTGCCCCTAACACTGTAGTACTGAACAATGACAGCTTCAAATTACTCAAAGTTATTCTGTATCTCTTTCAAAGGTAACAGTGCACCTCTCACTGATGTCAGGTCATTATTCATTGCTACAATGTTACAAAAAAATTTATGTTATAAAAAAGTATTACAGTGTTGCTTTTGATTGCTCAAGCAAGGATTTGGAGCTGTGCAGGTTTCTTTCGGATACGGCATGAAATAAAGGGCACAGTCAGAACAACCCAGTCACAAAAGCACCTCAACATTTCGCAGCAGGCACGCTTTGTCAAGAAACTATAGTGCTCACCTATTACCTCCTTTTTATAGACTGATAATTTAAACAGAACAGGTAAAAATAATTAAAAACAACATCTGATTCATCGTACATAATAATACTTAATGAAGCATTGATGCTAAAACGCTCAGTCAAATGCTCCTTATGAGCTCAAATTGCATCACACGATTATTAGCAAACTTTTAATTAAAAGAACTACACATAGTGAGAAAACATACATGACAGGGATCTACAGTTTACAGAGATGACCCAAACCTCTAGAAACAGTAGTGCAAATATAATGATAAAATGGGGCAAGGTAAATCAACCAATCACAGAAGCAGCTCACCATGCATGAAATCTGTCCCATGCATGGGTACAGAAAAGGGCAGGCAGTAAAAAGGCCAAGATTCATGTGTCATGGAATGTTAGCATTTTTATGGGCAGCCGTCTTTTCTGTACCCACTGCGAGTAAAACAGATTTCAGCATGGCAGAGCAAGAGGAGCTAGAGCGCATTTTCAGCACACCGAAACTGGTGCCACTTTCTCCTAATAGAATACAGACAGTTAAAAAAAATACTGACTGGTTCCTCCCTATGTTGGTGCCGCTTTAACAGCATGCTTGCTCACTCCCGTTATCTTCGCTTTCATTTCCTCTCCTGACCTGCCGCCAGTTCCTAATATAAAATCCACTGTATCCAGTTGAATTAATTTCAATTGAAATGCTGACAGGTTTCATTCTCCTGAGCAAAATGTTTTTCTGGGGCACAGAAGTACTTCCAGTCTGTTGTGGTCCACTCAGGAAGAGAAGGCAGCACTTGTAAATCCCGTGGGAGTGGGGCTGGGGGCACGAGACATGACAAGCCATTTATTTTGTAATAGTGCTGTCATTTTTCCGAGTCCCAATGGATCCTACAGAGCTGTCCTCAAACGAGAGTCATGCAATGGCAGAAACAAAAATGCTGTTTCTGTTGACGGCAAGATGCAGAAGCAGAGGTGGGATACATTTGGGTTATTACAGAGACGGTACACTTGGAAATCTAGCGAGTCTGTAACATGAGCTAATTATCAAGTAGGTGGAAGGACTATTTTATCATAAATTTCTACAAGAAAATCTAGTTATTCTGCATAAAACTTGTTTTTTTTTCAGACTTGCATAAGTAAAAAAAAAAAGTACCCATTTTATAAGCTCAATAAGACACTCCAGGATGTGCATGAAACAGATTTTACCACACGCCAGGGGCTTAAGGCATTTGGCCAAGGCCTTGTGCCTTATTACACCCCTGGCCATGTGGTAAAATCTGTTCCAAGCACACCCTGTCATGTCTTATTGATTACATACTGACGCTAGTAGACTCTTAGGCGTTATGGCTTAACACAGCAGCAATAGAAGCTCATACTGCATCATTTAATGGGCGAAAAGTGACAGCTGACATATATGTCTCTTGCATAGCCAAAGCCTCTTGTCAAATCCCTGCCTAGCTGTGACCCTAGGTCATCTGTATCATGAATTGTACCAATAGCCCAGGACATCTAAAAATTGTATCTCTGAATATCTGCAGCCTTCTTTCCAAACTGCCACAATTTCAGGCCTGGGTAGCTAAGATTGATCCTGACGTCATCTCCCTAACAGAAATGTGGCTATCACCAAAGATCCCAGACACAGCAATTGCCCTTCCTGGATATAACCTGTTCTGGCAGGACCGTACCTCAAAAAGAGGGTGGGGGGTTGTCTGGTTTACCTCTAGAGTGACATCAAAAGGCAAATACTACCAATTAGCTTCCACACCAAGGAAGCACAGGTTCTAACACTAAAACTTAATATTGGCCAACAAAACAATGTGCTACTATTATCCACCGTATACCTGCCTCCTGGGACACTACTCACTGACTTCCCACAGCTCATAAACCACCTTGAACAGAACAAACTAAACTGGGAACATATAATCCTAGGGGGACTTCAACATTAATTGGCAAGCACAGAATGCAGCAACAGCTAGAGACCAAATAGCCGGACTGTACCTGACCCAACTGGTCACACAACCCACCAGACAAAATATTCCGTACAGGAACCAGCACCCTCATCAACTGGCTACTCTCCTCCTGTCCTGAACATATTGCAGAGGTAACAGCCCTACCTGACACCATCAGTGACCACTCCCCTGTACTACTTACCTGGACAAACAAGTTCACTAAAAGTAAGCCTAAGACCACCAGGAACAGATCACTAAGGCCTGGTCAACTAGACTCCTTCAGGCACTACCTAAAAGGGATTGACTGGTCCCCACTGGATAGAGTCAAGGACAGAAACGAAGCACTGGATTACTTCTGCAGTATTTTTACTAAAGCCTGTAACATCTTTGCTCCTTACAAAACAAAGAAAGCCAGAGGAATCCCCAACCCCTGGCTGTCCAGCCCTCTAATTGAATGCATGTGACTCAGAGATCACCTGTGGCATAGGGCCAAAGCCACTGGGAATCTAGCTGACTCCCAAGCATATAAGGCAGCTAGAAATACCTGCACAAAACTCATACATCTGGCGAAAGTAGCTTCCTACAATGACCTCCTAGGAAAGACCTGGGGTAGAGGGAGGGAGTTCTGGGACTCTGTAAAATCTCTCATGGGTAGAGCCTCAAGGGCCCCACCAGACCTTATATTTACCACCTCTGGTACATTGCAAGACCCAAAGGAAATTGCTGATGCTTTTAATGTTGCATTCACGGACCTCAGCAATGTGTTGCCACCTGAATACCTGAATCACACCCTTGTAAGCCAGCAGCACAACCTCAACACTCCATCAGCACAGGATAATGTTACCCTACCATTCTACTTCAGGCAAATCTCCACAGGTGAGACCGTCAAATATATCAAATGGGTCCTTGGTAAGACCAGGATGGGAAGTGACATGATCGATATGAAGATGGTAGCACTCACATTAAATGAACTTGTGGCACCACTCACCAAGGTATTCAATGCATCTCTAAGATCTGGCATCTTCCCTGATAGGTGGAAAGAGGCACTAGTCACACCTGTTTTTAAATCAGGAGACAGAGCTAATTTAGCAAACTTCCGGCCCATCTCGATTTTACCCCCCTCTCCAAAGCACTTGAAAGGGCAGTCTCAGAATAACTAACTGAGTACCTAGAAAAGCATAGCCTTCTCTGCTTGCAACAACAGGGATTCCGACAAAACCACTCCACTGTCACCGCGCTAGTAGAGTACACCACTCAGCTTTATGGGGCCCTGGATAAAGGGATGGTGGTGGGGTCTATCTTCATAGACCTCACCAAGGCTTTTGACACAGTCAGTCACCAACTGCTACTGAAATGTCTCCTCCCTACAGGATTGTCAATGGACTTTGTGGCCTTGTTCCATAGTTACCTAACCCATAGATCTCAATGGGTCAAGATTGGCAATATGATCTCTGAGCCCAGGGAAGTAAACCTAGGGGTCCCGCAAGGTTCTATCCTCGGTCCTTTCTTATTCAGCCTCTTCATAAATGACATGCCTTCTACCTGTCCTGCACACTCTGTACTCTATACAGACGATGTTGTTATCTCCGTCCCAGGGAAAGACCTGGGATCAATTAGCTCTGAACTTCAGCACACTTTTCGTGCATCGGAATCCTGGTTCACCCGAAATAAACTGCTACTCAACTACAAAAAGACAAAGAGCATGCTCTTCAGCACCCCACAGAGCAAGATTCGTGGGTCCTCACTGCATATACTTAGTAGTGAAGGAGAAGTACTAGATCAAGTCAATACATTCAAGTACTTAGGTATTCACTTTGATGACACCCTCACCTTCACTGCCCATGCTACTGGTAAAGTCCACCAACATGAAGCTCGGCATCCTGTACAGACACCTCACCTCAATGACACCGGCTGCCCTGAAACTTGTTACGTGCAGTTCAGTTCTCTCATCTGTGGATTATGGTCTTGTCATATATGGAGCAGGCACAGACACAGCGCTTAAAAGGGTCAAAACCATCTTCAACAAGGCCTGCCACCTGGTCCTGGGAGTACACAAAATGACTCACTCTTGTGACCTATACAAGGAAACTGGCTGGCTCTCACTCTACCACAGGCTCCAATAAGAGGCCTGCCTTCTTGTGAAAAAGTCCCTGATGGGGTCCACGCCTAGGGCTACTTCAACCCTCTTTGAGCCTGCACAACCATCTAAATGCACAAGGAGTGCTTCCAGGACTGTTCTAACTTTTCCCTTCAAACGAACCACCCTTTGTCAAAGATCACTCTCCTGCTGTGGGCCTAAATGGTTCAATGATCTGCGTGCAGACCTTGCCAACTCCCCCAGACTTGGCTACTTTAAAAATGGGCTTCAATCTCTTCTTGCCAGCAAATCTGACTGCCAGTGTTTCTGTTAACCCATGACCTCTGACAGCGGTTCTCACACCCGTCAAACGCTACCCTCTCTCACTCCCACCATCCTGTTCCACAACTGCCCACTTCCCCCTCCCACCTTCCACCACCTACCTCCCCTTGACAAAGCCTCACCTTGGCTGCTAAAACATGCATTTCTGCAGACTGGGAGCACCCCGTCTGAACTGTAACATGATTGTTAAACACTGTACTGCACTTAATTAGTGCTGCATTAATATGTTTCTCTGGAAGTGTGGTCCTGTTTCTCCTTACTTCTTGTACCCTGCTTAATGTTGTAACTGCACACTAATACCACTTGTTAGTTGATGTCTTTCTGTTCTGCAATGTTTCATCACCTGTAAATGTCTTGTATTCCTTGTTGACTTGGAGCTTTGTACACGAGCGCCCGGCTCAAAGGTATTAATCCAAATTTGAAATAAATATCTACAGATCTAAAATGTATGCTGATATGGGCAATTCAACTATTACTAATTAGCTCTGAGTTATAAAGGCTCCAGACCTATCTCATCCATTTAGAAGCCTGGAAGGGCACAGAATTTGCAGAACCGACATGTATTACATACAGATCCATAGTGCAACTGGTTTATATAGAATAATGGCTGGGTAGGTGGTTAAATACGAGAATTTACACACCGGTATGGGATGACACATAAACCCCGAGTGAAGCTTGGGGGTTTATTAAGGCATCCCACACCGAGGATGTGTGTAAAATTCAAGTTGTACACACCTACCCAGTCATTATTTTATATAATTGCTGGAGAGCATTTTTTTGCCACAGCACTCATATAAAATAAACAGAGCTGTGAACTGGTTGGATTTCAGAGCGGTCAAAAGCAACTGGCAAAAATCCCTTTTCTTTTCCTTTTTTAAAAATGTTGAAGTGTAAATAGAGATAGAGACCACTTTTTTCTTTTCTTTTTACAGTAACTTCTCACTGACTGCAAGTAGTGGACTGCTGTGAGGTCTCTAGCGATAAGGAAGGGTCCAGAGTAAAGGAACAGCCGTGACTGGTGCATGTCACCCAAGGGAAACTCGGCACAGGTTTGCTGTTATAACTAGCTGGTTATAATGGTAAAATTATAACGGGTTTCCCTTAGGGAAAAAACGCTCACCAGTTATTATACACAATTTAAATAATATAGATATTACTATCTGAAGCCGCAGCTAAAGCTTCTGTTGCACCAAGTGTAAAACTGAAACACACAAGCATTTCCATAGAATGTATCCATAGCAAATTTTCTACCAGTAAAACAGATATAAATGAGCCGATAGGACTGTGATGAGCTACCAAATGACCAACGTTACATATGTGGGTAGAAATTATTCAATGCCCAAGTGTAACGTGGCCAATTTTAGGAGGTGTTGCACCAAATTTTCAACATGGCCTTTTTTGGACCCCTCCTCATGAAGAGTGCCAGTGTCATTTTGTTCACTTGTCCCGAAAGGTGATTTCACAGAACAAATGTGCTCTTCTGCGCCACAGGTGTGAAAACACATTTTGGGCAGGTTGCAGAAAATGAGATTCACAAAAAATATTATCAGTAGGGGGCACTATTTCCAGAGAGAATAAAGATGATGCTTTGATTCATTTCCTTCTTAAAAGTTTATTTAATGAGGCCATGCACTCAACATTTCACATATTAAACATGCTTCATCAGGAGACTGCCTTCAGTCTTTTACAACAATGTGCTCAAACAAACCTCTGTTGTGTCATATTGTTTTATTTTTCTATTTATCTGGAAGAATACCATCAGTACATTGTATAAGCATGATCTACTTGTAATTATATGCTCCAAAATATTTGGCTGCTTATTCTCAGTCCTGCACCTTCAGGCTCTAGTTCCAGGTTGTGGAAAATGACAGCTATACTGTTTTGAAGGAGGTGTGCACAAATGGCAGTGTTGAAAATGTGGAGTGAAAATATTAAAAATTGGCAAAGTTAGGAGCGTGCATATAAACAGCGCAATGCACACTTGTAACGCAGTCATTTTTTGGAATTTCTTCATCAAATTTGCAACATAGGCTTTTTGGGATGCTACCTTATGAACAGTGGCAGTCATTTCATGAACTGGTCCCAAAAGGTAATTCCATGCAGCGACTGCAAAATCACCTTTTAGGACCAAGTAACAAAATGAAAGTGATAGTTTTCATGAGATGGGGTCCCAAGAACCCCATGTTGAAAATTTGTGGAAAAAATTCTAAAAAATGGCTGAGCTAGCGGCATAAGTTGAAAACCCAATTGAATGGCATTATAGCAGGCTTACCTCTGATTCTTCAGTTCACAGTTTGGCTTTGAAGAGTGCAGACATGTCCTGATCCACAGAAGATGACAACGCCAACCTGCAGAGGTGAGTCTACGGGGTAAGGGTGGGGGTGAGGAGGTGGGTGCTCAGTAGGAGGTGCGGATGGGGAGGGGGACTGCAGTGACTGCGAGGGATTGTTTTCTTGTTTTCAGGGAGAAAAAAAGACTGGAGCAATGAAGAGAGGCCGTTTTCAGTTTTACAGAGGAAAAAAAAAAATTTGGGCACACTGGGGTGGGTTTCCAGTGTGCCACATGGCCAGGGGTGTGTACATAATGCCAACATGGGGATTGGGCACCCTGATGTTGGTGGCAGTTGGGGGAAGAAAAAAATAGGCACACTAGGGTGGGCTCCCAGTGTGCCGCATGACTGGGGGGGCACATAATGCCAAAATGGGGATTGGGCACCCCAGTGTTGGCGGGTAAAAGAAAATCATTGGGCACACTGGGATGGGCTCCCAGTGTGCCACATGAGTTTGTGGGGGCACAGAATGCCACAGATCTGGCAGTGGCTGACACAGAGATTGGGCAACCTGATGTCAGCATGCAAAACTAAAAACTTTGGGCACACTGGGGTGGGCTTCCAGTGTGACACATGAGTTTTGGAGGGCCACAGAATGCCACAGAGTTGGTGGCGGCAATGCAACTGCACATGGATGGCAATCACGCATGCGCAGTTGTGGTGAATGGCTTTTTGCCATACATGGCACTACCAGCAGGACTGCACATGTGCGCGAGTTGCGCATGCACATTTCATGCCATGGAATGCTGAAGTAACAGCTGAAATAGTGTGGCTGTTATTTCGTAGCTGTCAATCGTGGTGGAGGATTTTAAGCTCTGTTGAGCTTTCAGAAGGATACTTCCAAAAGTCCAATGGAAGGTTCCATGATCAGCCATTTTTTTAGAGCTACAGAATGATTGCAAAATGGCTGTTGGCTCCGTCCACAGCCCTATAAAAAGCAGGTATAAAAGAGATGATTTAGAAAATGATGCTAATAGACACACAGATGTTACAGCCTAACGCAGCAATAGAAGCCCATATTGCATCATTTAAATAACCATAGGTAAACAGAACTGACATGTAAACAAACACTTAATGTCTCTGGATGCTGGATCTGTAATACACACTGGACTGTAGGAGCAATTATACTATTGGATAAGCTCTCAATTGTAAAGGCTCCAAACAGCAACAGACGGACCTACTGGAAACTTGGAAAGGCCCAAAATTTTCAGAACCAGCACATATTACATACTGTACATATCCATCCAGGCAGGGTTTTGCAATGGAAAAACAATTGTTGGTTTTGTGCACATAATAATAATAATAAAAAAATAAATAAAGTGGCTCTTAAAGCTGCTATAGCACCAAGGCTGACAGAAGGTTCCAAAACTGAGTTTTTGGTTTGCTTCTTTGGCACAGTAAATGTAAAGCTATTTTTGAGTTGCTATTTGAAACAATAACTATGTCTAAGGGAAAAGAGGACTGCTTACAAGAAAAGCAAAAGAGCAGCAAGAATAGAAGTTGCGGAAGAATATCAGAGGCTGGCCAAGCTAGCAAGAAGGGAGGTGCAGCAGGCCAAAGTGCAGAAGGAACTACAAATAGCAGATGGGATAAAGAATGGGGGAAAGGTCTTCTTTCACTACATTAAGGAAAAGAGGTACAAGAAAGATGGCATCGTCAGACTTAAGAATGGAAATGGATGGGTGGTGGAAGACAGGACAAAAGCAGAGATATTAAATGAATACTGCTCTGTCTTTACTGAGGAAAAAGAGGGTCCAATACCAAAAGCAGGAACAGAGAGGGAGCTGGGAGAGACCCAACAGGGGCCACCAGAGTTGAACGGATGAGGGAAGGGCTCATGGCACTGAAGGTGGGCAAATCCCCAGGGCCTGATGAGGTACACCCCAGAATACTTAAAGAGTTGGCAGAGGATCTAGCAGTCCCACTGGCACTTCTCTTCAATAGATCTCTTGATTCATGGGTAGTACCTATGGAATGGAGAATGGCACATATCATGCCACTCCACAAGAGCAGACTTAAGGAGGACCCAGGCAACTACAGACCAGTCAGCCTGACCTCGATAGTATGTAAACTAATGGAGACCATACTGAAAGAGGGCTGGTCCGGTACTTAGAGGAAAATGGTCTACAGGACAATAAACAGCACAGGTCTGTGTCAGGCAGATTGTGCCAGACGAACTTGATTGAGTTCTTTGAATGGGTCACCAAAGCAGTGGACAAAGGCCAGGCAGTGGATATCATTTACCTGGACTTTAGCAAGGCCTTCGACTCAGTGCCATACAAAAGGCTGATAGTGAAACTAAAACACCTGGGGTTGGGGAGAAATTGGTTAGATGGAGTGAAAACTGGTTGAGCAGCAGGACACAGAGAGTGGTAGTGGAGGGGGGAGTTCTCCAGTACCCAAGAGGTTACCAACGGGGTTCCACAGGGGTCAGTGTTGGGACCAATATTGTTTAACATCTTTATTAGTGACATAGAGGAAGGCATTCAAGGCAAAATGTGCATGTTTGCAGATGACACCAAGTTCTATAGAAGGGTGGACACCCAGGAAGGGATATAAGAATTGAGAGAGGACCTAGCCAGACTAGAGAGATGGTCAGGGATATGGCAACTTGGGTTCAACACCAAAAAGTGCAAAGCGATGCACAACTGGGCCAAGAACTCAAGAACAGAGTACTACGTAGGAATGGTTCAGGTTACTGCATCTGAGGAGGAGACGGACCTGGGGTGATAATTTCGAGTGATCTGAAACACTCGACTCAATGCAAAAAGGCAGTGGTGAAGGCTAATAGGATGCTAGGATGTATCACAAGGGGATTCAGTAGTAGGCAGAGTTAGGTTATTTTGCCATTGTACAGGTCATTGGTAAGATCACATTTAGAATATGGAGTAAGATGACGGCATCCATACCTGAAGAAAGACATTGATATGCTGGAAAGGGTCCAGAGGAGAGCAAATAAATGATCAAGGGGCAGCAGGATAGAACATATGAGGAGAGGCTAGGAGACCTAAGGATGTACCTTCTGGGAGGGAGGAGGCGGTGGGGGGGGGGTATGATAGAGAAATTCAAGTATTTGAAAGGAATTAACAGAGTAGAATGGGAGGGTCTCTTTTGCAAAAGGGACAACACCACCACCAGAGGACACAGCCTAAAACTAGGAGGGGGGTAAATTCAGGAGGGACATAAGGAAGCACTTCTTTACAGAAAGAGTGGTGACCACATGGAAAGAGCCACCACAAGGGGTAGTAGCAGCAAAGTCAGTGGGAGCCTTCAAAAGAGCCTGAGACAAACACAAAGGAAAGATATGGGACCAAGACAGGGAAAAGGGAAGGGAGATGGGAAGAGGGCAGGGTCACTGGTTTAAACTCAACAACCCTGCATTATTATTTTGAGCAGACATGAAAGACAATGAGATCTCCTTCTGTGGGCTATTTTCATATAATATATAATATATATATATATATATATATATATATATATATATATATATATATATATAGGAGGCAGTGTAGTGTAGTGGTTAAGGGCACTGAGCTGCAAACCTGGAGACCTGAGTTTGAATCCCATCAGCCCCCACTTGCATACTGTGTGACCCTGAGCAAGTCACTTAACTTCCTTGTACTCCCAGGTCACACCTGGAAACAAGATCTGGCTTAGTGTGTCTTTTCTGGTTAAACACCCCCCCCCCCATGTTCTTATGTTCTACCTTTTCCATTGTTCCAGTGCAGGACAGGACTTGGAGCAATTTGCATTGCAGGTTTGTCTTTAACCTCCAGCAGGCATCATGTCTTTAGACTGGGTTAACCAGTTCTGGAATAGCCATCTGTCCTTACTGAACAAAAAACAAAAAGGAAGATTTACCAAATAGAACTTTACTTATTTTAACTTTTTTTTTTTTGTAACAGCCTCTTTTGAATGCCAAGTTTCTTTTTGTAAAAGTTGATAAATTAGCACATTTTCATAGAATTCCAGCATAGAGCTTAGGTGTTTTGCAAACAAAAAATGAATGGCATTTCAGTTTTTTTTTTTAATTTTGCATTTTAACTGTGTTCATAATAATAATAATAATAATACAGAGTTTCCCCTCAGTCATGCATGTGGCATCACGTAATGAATTCTCTTATCCCCTCCTTTGCTGTACCTCAACCCTATAGCTTAACCCTTTCTCTTTTGCCTATGCTGGTAGCACCACACACCTCTGTCTCCTCCTCCCTATAGCATTTATCAGTTACCTGTGTTTTTCAATTTATCTTATCTGCAGTGTATCTCTCTCCTGACTACACCTGCTGATGGTCTTCACCCTGTCTTACCTCATCCTTCCCAACTTGCTCCCCTTTTATACTGAATCACCCCTACTTGTCCACCTGGGAACAGAAGTAGGAGGTTATTCAGGAAAGAGGTTTGGTTTTATCTTCATTTTAACTGAAATATTTGAATAGTTTTGTACTTGAAATTAGTTCTGTGTGTTAAAAATTACTACTTTGGGTTAGATCTGTTACTTGGGCTGTGATATTGTAACTATTGGGGCTTGTGTGCTGGGTGTGGGAACACTTGTTTGGCAGTGATCATTAGAGTGAAATTTAAATGTGATGTTTGCCTGGTGTTAGGGGGAGGGGTAATTACAAGAATCATCTTGTCTTTCATTGTCCACCTGGGAACAGAAGTAGGAGGTTGTTCAGGAAAGAGGTTTGGTTTTATCTTCTGTTTTAACTGAAAGATTTGAATAGTTTTATACTTGAAATTAGTTCTGTGTGTTAAAAATTAGTACTTTGAGTTAGATCTGTTACTTGGGCTGTGATATTGTAAATATTGGGGCTTGTGTGCTGGGTGTGGGAACACTTGTTTGGCAATGATAATTAGAGTGAAATTTAAATGTGATGTTTGCCTTAAATACTGAAAAGCCACTGGGGTTTGGGATTGAAGGGCTGTGCATTTCTGTTTGTGACTGAAATTTGAAGCAACAGGAACTGGTGGGCCTGTGACATCATACGGTACCTGATGTCTGCATACACACACTGTTAGTGGGACTGGACACACACTGGACTGTATGTGTTTGTGAGACTTGGTAACTTTATTGGTGGAGTTGAAATTGGGTTTGTAAATAACTGCAGTCAGTATAGAGACTGTATTCCAGGGGGAAGGGACTGAGAAAAGGGGTGTGTGCCATTATGAACAGAGAGGGACAAACAGGGTGGCCACATTCCACCATGGCAGGCATCTTCAGAAGGGTTGCAGGCTACACAGGCTGTGGGATGGCAATAATTCTTAATTGGGCCTGGAGAGAGGGAGGCCGCCCACTCTGTAGACAGCTATCTTGTATCAGGAATGAAGTGTATTGGTTAAGGAGTAAGCTGGGGGAGTTGGGGGGTGTCCAAGGATGAGGGGTGTGGATATGGGCGGCAGAAGGGTGGAGCTGAGGGGAGGCTGGGGCAACACTCAGAAATTACAGGACGTTATGTTGTAGCAAGCAGGAGGGGGGATATTAGGGACAGAGGACCCTTAGATAGGGATGCTGACGCTAAGGGAAAGTTCTGATAAAACATTCAATATAAAGAGAGTGGAGGGGGAAGAGTCAGGAGGGGCTGTTGTGGGGAAGCCTAGAAGAACAGACAGTGAGAAGGGAGGGGCTGTGGGGAAGCCTAAAGAGCAGACTGTGGGAAGGGAGCTCCTAAAGAGAACAGGGCAAGAGGGGAGGAAGAGGGACAGTTTTGAGGGGCAGTCAGGGGAAACTCAGGTTACTTGATAGAGGCTGGCATAGAGTGTTACAATATATTTGAGCTACTAAGCAACCTAGAGGGGGAGGAAAGGTTGGTGGAAATGAGGAAACTGATACAGAGGCTGGGGGGAGGGAGTCGGATACCCATAGGGCATCACAGACTGGCAATGGAAAGGATAGAAATAGTCCCAGAGAGAGAAGGGGAAACATAAATGTTAAGCAGATGGGGGAGATGCAACATATTGCAGACATGAGGGAGGACAGCATGACTGGAGAGAAACTGGGACACACGGAGGTGGGGGAGGGAACCCCTCTTCAGCAGGGGGTCTGTACCAAGGATGGAGCCCTAGGTAAAGAGGACCCATAGAGGGCCTCTGGAGGAAGGGTATTATTACAAGGGGGGAGGATGGCGGGGGAAGGGGAAACCATCAGGGCCAGGATAACTGGTTCGGATAAGAGAGGTTAAAGGGACACCTATTGGGGGTCTGAGTTAAGTGGGCAAAATAACAAGGAGGCAGAAAGGGATGGTGACAAGGGGTCTCTAATAAGGCAGGAAGACTCCATGGAATTCAGATCATGAATAAAGGGAGTGGGGGTTGAGGAGCATAGTGAGGTAACCATAAGGATGATGGCGGTGTTAAGGTTCTGTTAGTGGAAGACTCAATGATTAGGGGTATCCAGTGGGAGGACGGGGGTGGATGTAGCCAGGTGAAGGTAGTGAGTATCTCTGGGCTGACAGAGCAAAGTTCATGGTGTACGAACTGGTTAGGGATTGTGGAGGGAAACCGGATTTCCTGGTGCATTTGGGAACTAACGATCTAGAGGGAAATAGCATTTTGGAAATCCAAGCAAGGTTCCAAGAACTTGCCAGAGTCTGTTGGGATAATGGATGCAACATTTACTTTTCAGAAATATTGCGAGTACCAAAGGCCTCAGTGGAGAAAAAAACGAAGATCACAGAGGTTAATGACTGGCTCAGGAAGTGGGGTGAAGAGAGTGGGTTGGGGTGTTAGGGAACTGGAAAGGAGTTTGGGAGGATAAGGGACTGTATGCCAAGGACAGGCTTCATCTTGCCCCATTAGGGAAGGAAGTCCTTAAATAGCGGGTGGCTGACTACATTCAAGAAAGGTGGGGTTTAAACTTGTGAGGAGGGAGAGGATAAGGGAGGGGCTGACCAAGCCCTCTCCTCCAGATGAGGAGTAGCTTCAACCCAAGGGGGAGGGAAACAGACTGGGGAGGAGGTTTCAGGAGGAGCAGAGGGAGGATGGAAGTATAAGGAACCTGGGTGGGGTTCAACAAAGTGGATCAGGGATAGAGGTGGGAGGTGGTGTTAGTAAATGCTAGGGCTTGGAAAACAAGTTGCCAGAGTTCCAGGACATGGTGTTTGGGGGTGTGGATGTGGTGGCAGTCATGGAAATGTGGTCCAACAAAAACCATGACTGGGACCTAAACGTGAGGGGGTACACTATGCTTAGGAAGGATAGAAAGGAGGGCAGAGGGGGTGGAGTGGCTATGTTCATTAGAGATGACATAGAAATTGCTAGGGTAGAAGAGGCAGAGGGAAAGGTGGAGGCCTTATGGGTCACCTTACGAACCCCAGCAGGAGGTAAGATCAAGCTGGGTGTAGTATATAGTCTCCCTGGGATGGGTGATGTTCTGGAGGATGGTTTGCTGGACAACATCATTGCCCAGTGTGGACCAAAAGGGGAAGGAGTGGTGTTGATGGGAGACCTTAATATGCCAGGTACAAACTGGGGAACCATGTCCTCTAGGGTGGCCAAGGAGCAGAGGCTGCTGGACGGCTTCCAGGATGTGTTCTTAACACAGCATGTGATGGAGCCCACAAGGGAGAGGCATGTCCTGGACGTAGTTCTAGCAGATGGGGATCTGGTAAGGGACCTGGTTGTAGAGGATCCCCTGACTGGGAGTGATCACAATACTGTCTGGTTTCAAATAAGCATGGGGGAGGGAGATCTAGGACACTGGCAGTGGACTTGGAGAGCAGACTTTGTGGGCATGGAAATATTCTCAAGGATCACTTGAAGGGGATTACATCAATGACAAATGTGGAAAAGAGATGGGAGGTCATAAAATGGGGACTTCATGAGGCAGTCAGGACCTGCGCTAGGGTGAAACATAAGGGAGCAAGGTCACATAAACCATGCTAGTGGTCCAGTGAGGTTCAGGTAGCAGTCAGAGAAAAGAAGACGGCCTACAAAAAATGTAAAACAACAAGAGGGGATAGGGAAAAGGAAATGTACCATCTTGCATCTAGAAAAGTTACCTGGATGGTGAGGGGGATAAAGTCCAGTAAAAAGCAGCGGTTGGCACAGGGGATACATGGAGGGGAAAAGCGGTTCTTCCGGTACATTGTGGAGTGGAGAAAAACTAAGGGCCATCTCGGCAGATTGAGATCAGAAGGAGGGAGGGTGGAAGAGACGAGGGACCAGGCAGAGGTATTAAATGAGTACTTCACCTCTGTGTTCACTAGGAAGGGGGATGGGATATCTACAAAGCAAGACACAAAGGGGATAGAAGCAGTAGTGAGTGGGATCAGGGGAGCAACAGAAATGGAGCAAGAGGGAGGGAGAGGTACCCCAGGGGTGTCACATCAGGATAAGGATAAAAAGGCCAGTAAGGTGGAGGGGATGGATGATGCTATCTCCACCGAAAGGGTGTGGTTAGCCCTCAAGGCCCTAAAGAAAGATAAATCTCCTGGGCCAGATGGAATTCATCCGAGGGTACTATAGGAATTGGCGGACATACTGGCTGTACCCCTGGCGGAGCTCTTCAACAGGTCGCTTGAGACAGGGAGGGTACCTAGGGATTGGCGAGAGGCACATGTGGTGCCAATCCATAAAGGATGGTCGAGGGAAGCACCAGATAACTATAGACCATCAGTTTGACCTCGGTGGTGGGAAAATTAATGGAGAGTATACTAAAGGAACGATTGGGGGTATACTTGGAGGAGGTGGGAGGTCTGGATAGTCAGCAACATGGGTTTGTGCCAGGTAGATCATGTCAAACCAATCTTGTGGAGTTCTACGAATGGGTAACATCAGAACTGGACAGGGGAAAGCCTGTGGATGTATTATTCTTGGACTTCAGCAAGGCGTTTGACTCTGTCCCCCACAATGGTCTGGTGGAGAAACTGACGGGGTAGGGAGGTAGGCCCTTTGATGGTCAGATGGATTGAAAACTGGCTAGCAGGATGCACCCAGAGAGTAGTGGTCAGTGGGGAGCTCTCGAACCCGAGAGAGGTCAGTAGTGGGGTACCGAAGGACTCGGTCCTGGGTCCGATCCTGTCTAATGCATACATATCGGACATCAGGGAGGGTATAGGGTGCGAAATGAGTCTCTTCAATGATGACTCTAAGATGGGAGCAGTAGTTGAGGGTGAAGAGGGGAGGTTGGGACTGCAAGGGGACCTGGACACCCTGGAAAGCTGGGCTCACACATGGAAATTAAATTTCAATATCACCAAGTGCAAGGTGTTACATCTTGGGTGGGAAAACCCTAAACACAGGTACACCCTGGGAGGGGAAGTGCTGGAGGCCTCAACAGGGGAAAAAGACCTAGGGGTCATGGTGCATGCATGTATGAATAACTCTGAGCAGTGCAGGACAGCGGCTAGCAAGGCAAACAGGATGTTGGGATGCATCGTAAGGGGGATCACCTCTAGGAGCAGGGAAGTGATTCTGCTGCTGTACAATGGACTGGTTAGACCACACCTTGAGTACTGTGTACAGTACTGGAGACCACACTTAAAGAGGGACATACAGCTCCTGGAAAGGGTACAGAGGTGGGTCTCTGGACTGCGGGATGAGGTAGCCAGACTCAGAGCAGAAGTAAACTGGGTCAGGAGTACCATCACCCTTATCCAGAGACCACCCAGTCCAATGCAACTGCCTCAAAGGATGCCGAGAACTAGGAGCACTTGGATGACAGTGGGCTCAGGGAGGGTTGGAGCGGTCAGGCAGAGGCACATCCCAGATCCTATTCCACTCAAGAACTCATATGCCACACTGGCAAACAGGGACAACCAAATAGAAGAAGTGGAAGGAAAGGATGTGGAGGTTAGCCAAGGAGGTGACCTCAGCGGGGAAAGCAGTGGACCCCAGAGGAGAAGGAAGCGAATTCTGGTGGGGGACTCCATCATAAGAGGGATCCAGCTAGGAACACAGGAGGGGGAGGACAGGGAGGTGAGGTGCATACCAGGTGCCATGGCATGGAGGGATGGAAGGAAGATCCTGGGGATCACTGGGAAGGCAAGACGGGAGGGTGAGCTGGATGTCATTATCCACCTAGGTACTAATGACCTGCCAAATGGGGAGCCAAAGGAAGTTCAGGAAGAGTTTAGGAAATTGGGGAGGGGTCTCAAGCAAGTAGCTACTTCTGTCACTTTCTCAGAAGTACTACCTGTGAGAGGCAAGGGAGAGCATAGGGGTGCATGCACCAGGAATTTTAACTCATGGTTGAAGAACTGGTGCTGTGAGGAAGGGTTTGGATTCATTGGTGACTGGGGACCCACCTGGAAGGATGGAGGTTTGTTCAAGCCTGATGGCCTGCATCCATCCTGGAGGAATCAAGCACTCAATGATAAGTTAAATGCTACATTGACAAGCATTTAAACTAGCAAAAGTAGGGGTGGCAGGTCGGAAGGATGGTACCATTGCTCACCCCCACAGCTAACAGTGGAACCAGTGAACCAGATGAGTGGCTATCTCTACAAAGCAGTGTGCAAAAGATGGAGATTAGCACCCAAGAGGTGGATAGGCAGAAAAGGGCAAAATTCAGCAGAAGGAGCAGACAGCAAGGAGAACCAGGGATAAAGGACAACCAAGGAAGGGGCTGGAGTAGAACAAAAACAGTCTAGGGGTCAAATCATGGAAAGCCATGTGTGCAAATGCAGGAGCCTTAGCAACAAGATGGAAGATCTGAGGCTGTCATGGTGCAGTCAGACCTGGACATTGTGGCCATCACTGAAACCTGGTGTAATGATAACCACGACTGGGTTGCCATACCTGGCTACAACATATTCAGAAGAGACAGGGCAGGCAGGAAGGAGGAGGAGTGGCACTGTACAGAAAAATGACATAAGGGCCACAGAGATCCAGGAGGAACAAAATGGGGGAGATACTGTGGGTTAAGCTGGAAAATGAGGCCAGCCATCCACACAGGTGTGGTCTATAGACCACCAGCCCAGGAGGAAGAAACAGATAGGGAGCTGATGCTAGCCATACAAAGGATGGCAGACAAAGGCGAGGTAGTACTGGTTGGAGACTTCAATATTCCAGACGTGGACTGGAGCATCCCAGCAGCAGCATCAACTAGGAGCAGATTTATCCTGGACTCCCTTCAGGGTGCCTTCCTCAAGCAACTGGTCATGGAACCAACACGGCAGAAGGCAATACTGGACCTCGTGCTCACAAACAGGGACAGTGTGATGGGGGTAACAGTGGTGGAGCATCCAGGGAACAGTGACCACCAGTCACTGTGGTTTGAAATCACAGAAAGAGCAGAACCAAACCACACAAAAACACGTATCCTGGATTTTAGGGGCAGACTTTGGGAAAATGGGAGATACTTGAAAAGAGGCATTAAGGGAATGGGGCAGGAATCAGGGGTTGAAGAACAGTGGGCAGTATTTAAAATGGGGATTACAAGAACAACAGAATTATATGATTAAGCAGGTTGGCAAGAGGAAAGGAAGAGGAGACCATTATGGTTTTCCAAAGAGGAAGCAAAGAAAGTGAAAGCCAAAAAGATTGCATTCAGGCAATACAAAATACACAGGCAGAAGGGATAGGGAGAAGTACCAGCAGAAGCAAAGGAGGCAGGAGGTCAGTAAGGAAGACAAAGCTCAGACAGAAGAACACATTGCAAAATCAGAGGTAGAGGGTAAAACCTTTTACAGGTACATAAGTGAAAAAGAAAGGCGAGAGGGATAGTGAGACTGAAGGGGAGGATGGGGGCTGTGTGGAGGATGACAACAGTAAAGCTGACATATCAGACAGATACTTCTGCTCAGTCTTTACAGAGGAAGAGGAGGGCAATGGGTCTGAACCCAGTACAAGGGTGAAAATGGTGCAGAAATGGACACAAGTCCCTTTACACAGCGTCCCTGAAGAACTGGAAGTAATAAGAGTTGATAAAGCAATGGGGCCAGATGGGGTGCACCCAGGGTCCTTAAAGAACAAGAGAGGTGGTGGCTGAACCTCTGTCTATCCTGTTTAGCTGATCACTGGAAACAGGGAGGTACCCAAAGACTGGAGGATAGCAGATGTGATCCTTATACAAAAGTGGGAACAAGAGGAAGCGGGAACTACAGACCAGTCAGCCTCACCTCAGTAGTGGGAAGATCATGGAAGCACTACTGAAGGAGATGTGGTGGAACATCTGGTTGTCAATGGACTACAGGACCCAAGGCAGCATGGTTTCACGGGGGAAGTCATGTCAGACCAACTTCATTGAATTTTTGACTGGGTGACTAGGAGGTGGATCAGGGAGGGCAGTGGACATGGCCTATCTGGACTTCAGCAAGGCCTTTGACACTGTGCCACATAGAAGACTATAGCACAAACTGGGGAATATGGGTGTGGGCAGGACAGTAGTGTGGTGGGTAGGTAACTGGCTGGGTGGCAGGACACAGAGGGTGGTGGTAAATGGCTGTCACTCCACAGAGGAAGAGTGACCAGTGGGGTACCACAGGGATCAGTGCTGGGACCGGTCCTATTCAATATCTTCATCAGTGACATTACTTGGGACCTAGAAGGCAGAATTTCACTGTTCACTGATGACACAAAGCTCTGTAACAGAGTAGACACACCAGAGGGTGTAGACAGAATGAGAAGGGACCTGCAGAAACTTGAAGAATGGTCAGGGTTTGGCAGTTGAAATTCAATGCAAGGAAGTGCAAGATAATGCATATGGGGCACAAAATCCTGGCACAATATATCAGTTGGGGGTGAGGATATAGCATGTACCAAGCAGGAAAGGGATCTTGAGGTTATCATATCTGATGACCTCAAGGCAGAAACAGTGTGACAAAGCAGCAGGTAAAGCAAATAGGATGCTGGGATGCATAGGCAGGGCCATCACCAGCAGGAAAGAGGAGGTCATAATTCCACTATACAAGACACTAGTGAGGCCCCTCCCGGAGTACACTGTACAGTTCTGGAGACCTTACCTACGTAAGGACATCAATCAATCAATCAATCAATCAATCAATCAATCAATCAAGTCTTTATTTAACCAGGCGTTCATCGTTGAGCAGAAGCTCATTTGCAAGATGGACCTGGGTGGAGCATAGAAACATAGAAACATAGAAGTTGACGGCAGATAAGGACCGCAAGGCCCATCCAGTCTGCCCATTTCTTTTTCTACCTTATAAATGTGCCATCGGCCTTTGCTCTGTCAGTGGCCTATCTATTCATAGTCATTTGTATTGCTCCCTTATGCCTATCCCATGCCTGTTTGAAGCCCTGCACTGTATTCATAGCCACCACTTCTTGTGGTAAGCCATTCCATGCATCCACCACCTTTCTGTGAAAAGATTTCCTCACATTCCCCTTAATCGGCCTCCTCTAATCTCATGCTGTGTCCTCTTGTCCTGCTATTTTTCTTATATTTAAACATGTTAGACTCTTTCACCTTGTTTATGCCCCTTAAGGTGTTTGAATGCCTCGATCATATCACCTCTCTCCCTCCTTTGCTCAAGGGTATACATATTGAGCTCCATTAATCTGTCCTCATATGTCTTCTGATGCAGTCCCTGCACCATTTTGGTTGCCCTTCTCTGGACTGCCTCAATTTGGTTAATGTCCTTGTGAAGGTGTGGCCTCCAATACTGCACACAGTACTCCAGATGGGGGCCTAACAGTGTCTTGTACAGTGGGATTAATACCTCCCTCTTCACGACTTGTGATACCCCTATAATACACCCTAACACCCCTAGCCTTACCTACTGCTTTAGAGGTCTGCTTGGATGATTTTAGGTCATCAGTGATGATGATGCCCAAGTCTCTTTCTTCCTTTGTGACTGCTAGCAACTCCTCCCAGCCTATAGGTGGCTTCAGGGTTTCTCTCCCTATGTGCATGATTTTGCACTTTGCATTAAATCCCAGTTGCCACTCTTCTACCATTCTGTTAGTTTATCCAGATCTCTTCTCATTCTGCCCACCCCATCTGGATCATCTACTCTGTTGCAGATCTTGGTGTCATCTGCAAACAGACAAGCCTTACCCTCTAGTCCATCTGCAAGGTCACTAATGAAGATGTTGAAGAGGACTGGCCCCAGGACTGATCCCTGAGGTACCCCACTTGTGACTTGCATCTCTTCTGACTGTATACCATTTACCACCACTCTCTGTTTCTGCCCGTCACCAGTTTGGCACCCAGCTGACCAACTTCTGACCCACCCGAGCCTACCCAGCTTATTTATCAATCTTCTATGTGGAACAGTGTCAAAAGCTTTGCTGAAGTCAAGGTAGTGACATCAACTGCTCCCCTTGGTCCACCACTCTGGTTACCCAGTCAAAGAAATCTATGAGATTAGTTTGACAGGACCTTCCTTTGTAAACCCATGCTGTCTTGGATCCTGTGCCCTATGGATTCCAGGTGTTGCACTATCTCTTTCCTTAAGGAGTGCCTCCATAATCTTGCCCACTACTGAGGTAAGACTGACCAGTCTGAGTTCCCGCCTCCTCCCTGCTACCACTCTTGTGGAGCGGGATCACATAAACCCTTCTCCAGTCTTCTGGGACCTCTCCTGTGCTCAGAGACTCACTAAACAATTCTGCTAATGGCTCTGCTAGTTCCTCCTTTAGCTCCTAAGTACCCTGGGATGTATGCCATCAGGTCCCATTGCCTTATCCACCCTGAGCTAGCAAGCTCTGTAGGACCCTTTCTTTTGTGAAGGGAGTAGTGCTCACCTCCCTCCCCTGTGTCCATAATGCTGAGCTGTGGGCCCTGCCTACCTTATCTTCAGTAATACTGAGCAAAAAGTATCTATTTAGGATAGATACCTTTACAGGGTCCTCCTCCTCACATGCTCCCTTTTCTCCATAAAGCTTAGCAATACCCCTCTGGACTTTCTCCTTTCACTAATGTATCTATAGAAAGTCTTGTCACCTTCTTTTACTGTTAGTGCTAGTGTTTCTCAGTTTGGGACTTTGCCTGCCTTACTGCCTTACCTGCTTCCTTAGGGCAGTTTGGTATGCCTCCCTATCTTCATCCTGCTCGTTCCCATATATTTCCTGAAGGCCAGCCTTTGGCTCTGACCTTTTCTGCTACTGTATTTGAGAACCAAAGTGGTTTCCTTCTTCTTTTGCACTTCCTTTTCTGTCTAACACAATGGGATGTTGCTCAAATATTGCATCCTTAATGCTTGCCCACTTTGTCTGTACCCCTCACCTGTGTTTCTTTTTGCCAGGGCTAGCTTAACTCTGTTGGCCATCTTATCAAAGTCAGCTCCTCTGAAGTCCCATATTTTGCCTTGGAATGGGATGATTTAGATGTAGTAGCCAAATTGAACCATACCATGTGATGGTCACTGGCTCCAAGGTGACCTTCACCTGGAGATCTGTGATCCTTCTTTGTTAGTCAGTACTAGATCTAGGATAGCCCTGTCTCTTGTGGGTTGCTGTACCCAGTTGTTTGAGGCCCTCCCCTGCAGGGAATCCACTATGAGTCTAGTTCTGGCAGATGTTCCTGCTGGTATTGACCAATCTGTATCCGGCATGTTGAAGTCTCCATTATCAGAACCTCCCTTTAGCTGTCATGTTTTGTATATCTTCTAACAGTAATGTGTCTATGTCTTCCTCTGGTCTGGGGCCTGTAGACAACCCCAGTTCTTATGGCTGTCCCATTTCCTGTTTCCAGGGTGACCCACAGTTCTTCTGGCTCCTTATGTGTATTCTGAATTTCTGTAGTTTTGATATTTTCATTAACATACAGGGCCACTCCTCCCCTTTCACCTCGGTCTCTTCTGAACAATACATAGCCAAGTACTGAAGTCTCCCAAGTGTGGTTACTGGTAAACCACGTCTCACTAATTGCTACTATGTCCAGTTTAGCCTCTGACATTATTGCCTGCAGGTCTGGGATCTTATTTCCCAGGCTGTGAGCATTTGTGTACATGATTTTCCGTTGGCAGATTTTGGTGTGTTAGTTGTTGGGTGAAGTTTGGCCTTACCCTGTGCGTCGGTATGGGGAGACAAACCTTTTTTCTTACCTGGTGATGCAAATGAACTGCAAACATGCTGAATCTCTGTTTGACCACTAGCTGAGGGGGGAGGGGTGTTCTTCCCATTCGACGTATGGGGTGCTGAACCCCTCTCCCCATTTGCTAGTTTAAATATTCTGCAAAGACGTCAAACTTCTGCCCCAATGCACTGACTCCCTCCTTAGTCAGATGCAGTCCATCAAATTTAAAGAACTTTCGCTCCCAGAACTGTTGCCAGTTCCCTACAAATCTGTGTCCTTTTCCTGGCACCAGCCCTTGAGCCACGTGTTTAGCTCCCTATCTCCCTTTCTCGACCTTCCGACCATCTGCTCTCTTCTCCCAGACTGGCAGGATCTCAGAGAAGGAGATGCCAGACGAAATAGATGATAGTTTGTCACCCAGCCTAGTCAGGTGTTCCTTGGTCTCCACAACTGACCGGCTTAAGATATTAGTCCCTGCGTGTACTAGGACATCAATGTTTTCTCCTGCTTTGTGAACAATTTTAGCAATGCGGTCAGTGTCTCTCCATGCTGATGTACCTGGAGACATCTGACCATCACCCCTGGCTGGAGATGGGTATCAACTCCCGAATCATGGAGTCTCCTATGATCAGAAGTTTTTGGATTTCCTTTGGCTTGTTTGTTTGGTTCCTGATTTGGGTGAGTTTTGTTGTGCTAGTTCCTGTGCCGCAGTGTCCTGCTCTGCAGTGTCTTCTGCCTCTTTATTTGATTTCAGAGATAGAGGCAGATACCTGTTTGTAGTGTTTATATGGTTTTGGAGGTAATGTTGGAGAGCAGAGAGTGATGGGCACCTGATTTGCTCCTCCTAACCACCTGCCAACCTCCTGGACCAACTACCCTCTAAAGTAGAGGTTTTTCTGTTGGATGCTGGGGAAATGGCGGGTGGTTCTTATAATGTATTTCCTCTTCAATATGAAATTTGAGGCGTGCAATCTCTGCCCATGCTGCCCGGAGCTGAGCCCCAAGATCTCCAAAGGCCCAGCATGAGGACAGTGTCCTAAATCCTGTAAGACTGTCCTTCTGAAAATTGTTCCACAGTACCTGCAGTTAATGAAATCCATTCCAAATAAGTTGCTGGGTTTGTAACCTAGTCAGAGTAATTAGAAGGGAAAAAAAGGAAAAAATGCAAGTAATGGTTTAATTGTGCTTTGTTTAACTTGTTATAACAAGTTAAATTACTAGTGCCCTGTAAATTAGATCACCTTGTGGAGGCCCCACTGATCCACCCCTTCCTGCTCTCACAGGAAATGTCACAACTGTGGTACCCTATAAAGGAGTGGAGTGGGTTGGTTGGGGATGGGGTGGGTGGCTGGGCCCTTCCCTGCCTAAAAAGAAGAACCACGGACGAAAGAACAAGGAGGTAAGAGCAAAAACAATCAGTCAACAACAAATGCAGTAACCCTGAAAGCTTATCCTAATGTTAGATAAAACTGTAAAACCTGTAAAGCACCACCTGTAATAATTTCAGAGAAGATATACACTGTAAGAAACACTTTGCTCCAGAGAAAAATAAAGCAGTAACAGAAGATATACCTTGCAAAAGACAATTTGAATCAGAAGATTACAGGAGTAATCTGTTAGCACACACCTGTAGGCACACCTTGTAATAATGCAGAAGAAGGTATACCAGCAACAACAATTTGAATCAGAGAAAAAATAAAGCAATGAAATGTTAGCAACAAACAGTAGCAATCCCTGTGAGTAAAAAATAAAAACACCACCACACAGTAAATCTGCTTAGCCAAACTAAGTCTTAATCCTTTTCCCTTGCTCTGGTAAGTTTCTCTACTCTGCCTTTCAAGCAGTCTTAGAAGGAAAGAGCTCAGGTGAAGCTAGGTGCCTTGGCCAGCAAACCAAGTCTTCTACCTAGCATGAACAATTGTATATACAGGTCAACACAGGTATTTACAAGGCAATACAGATAATACTCTTTACAGAGAGGAAGAAAAAGAAGTTCATATGTACATAGAATTATACAGATATTGTACAAATTACACGGTATTTACATACATAGAAGTGTCTATAGGAAGATAAAGCAGGTTATCTAAGGTTGCAGGAGGAAGTAACGGAAGAAAAAAATAAAACTAAAAATATACACCAGGTAGAGGTGAAGGTAGGGGAAGAGAGGAGGGAAGTAGGGGAGAAAGGCTAGGAGGGCACAGTGCACAGAAAGGAGTTGGTAAAGCTGGATGTAGAGAAGGTGGATGGAGAAAAGGAGTATGTGTGAGCCCCGGATTGAATGCTATAAAGCAGGGGCATGGTAGGATGTCACACCCAGGGTAGTGAGCTCCTATCCGAGGTTGGGAAAGGAAGAATAAGGGGATGGATGGGCCTAGTGTTGATAAGACAGGGGGATAAGAGAGAACAATTAGGCTGGTGAGGAGCAAGCTGGGGGGTCAATACTTAAAATTGGGTCTAGGTGTGGCTATATACCAGTGCAGACACCGGTACTGGGTCTGAGTGGGTGAAGCAGTTACATACTTCTCTGATTGTACGGAAATAAAGCATCTTGAAAGCATTTATGCCGATTAGAGTGCTTAATTTGAGGGTTTTTTGTAGATCGCTCCATAAGGTAGGTAGCATGAAGCTTATGGCTGCCCTGCTAAGCGATTTTGCTTTGGGTACTTTAAGTGTAATAGCTGAGTAACTTCAATGCGTATTTCCCAATTATACTCAGGGAAGACAGCAGGAGATATAGTAAGGCAGCTTATTAGAGATGGCTCTAGGTCCAGAGAGCGGCGCTTTCATGCGCGCCTGAACTTTAGTGATGTCCATCCCACTGCCGCATATAGGGTGCAGTGATGTGTGTCAAGGGGAGTCCCTATAAACCCCAGTGCTCGATGGTAGAGTGTGTCCAGTTTAGCCATGTAAGAGTTGGGGCATTGGCTGTAGAGGAAGTCAGCGTAATCAACCAATGATAGGAAATGGATTGGACCAGTTGTTTCTTGGCATCTCTGGTGAGAAATTGGCTGATTCTAAAAAACAGTCCAAGCATTTGCCGAAGTCGTTTTAGCAAGTCCTCGATATGTTCAATGAAGGAGAGTCTTTGGTCTATCCAAACTCCCAGATACTTGAATTTTGTAACAAATTCTAGTTTTTCACCTAGAACTGTGGTAATTTGGGGAACTGTCCCACTGGACACAGGGTTAGTTGTACGGATAAAAGGAGAGAGGACCATCGCTTTAGTTTTTTTGGCATTAAGGAGTAGCTTTTTTTGGAAGAGTTGGCTTTGCAAAAGGTTGAATTCTGACTGTAGGTCATTGCAGGCAGCTTCAGGTGTTGGGCAACTCACGTAGAGAACTGTATCATCTGCAAACAGATGGATGTTGGCTTCTTTTATACAGTAGTCGATGTTATTAATGTAGATTGCAAAAAGTAAGGGCCCTAATATAGAACCTTGAGGTACCCCTCTTTGCAGAGTTTTTAAGGGGGACAGGCCTCCTTCGGCTTTAACTTGTTGAAGGCGCCCTATAAGATAGTCAGTGAACCAACGCAGAGAGGAGGGGTCCACACCTATGGTTTGAAGGGTGGAGAGGAGCAGACTATGGTCGACGGTGTCGAAAGCCTTGCTTAGATCAAGGAAAACAGCACAAATAAAGTTTTTGCTCTCAAGATTACGCGCCAGTCGTTAGTAACTTTGGCGAGGGCTGAGATAGTGCTATGTTTAGCTCTGAATCCGGACTGCATAGGATTTAGCAGTTCCCTAGACTCAAGGTGAGTCCTCAGCTGTGCATTTACAATTTTCTCTAGGAGCTTGGACAGGACCGGAACGAGGGAAATTGGCCTGTGGTTATTGAGATCGCCATCGGTCACCTGATTTGAACAGTGGTATGACATGTGCTGTCTTCCATATAGGTGGTAAGGTGCCCTGAGACAGGGATAAGTTAAAAAGGTGGGTGACGGGTATTGCTAGTACGTGGTAGGCAATTTTTAGGAAGTAAGGGTCAAGGGAGTCAGCCCCAGCACTTTTTCTAGTATCCAACTGAAGCAAGAGGTCCTCTACCTCTTTCATAGACAGGATAGAGAAGGTTCAGAGGAGGGCAACAAAGATGGTGCATGGATTGCATCACAAGTCCTATGAGGACAGGTTGAAGGAACTGAGCATGTACTCCCTGGAGGAAAGGAGGGAGAGAGGGGATATGATAGAGACATACAAGTATCTTACAGGGAGGAACAGGGTGCAGGAATACACTATTTTTAAGCGAAAAAGATGTTCCAGGACTAGAGGGCATGGGATGAAGTTGGAGGGAGGACGATTCAGAGGAAACGTGAGGAAGAATTTCTTCACAGAAAGGGTGGTGGACAAGTGGAATACCCTGCCAGAGGAGGTGGTGGGGGCTGAAACAATCACGGGATTTGAGAATGTATGGGATAGACATAAAGGAATTCTGGAGGTCAGGGGTACGGGGCAACAGACTTCTAGGAAAACATAAACTGAACTTACAAGCTCAAATGGGCAGACTGGGTGGGCCATAGGCCCTTATCTGCCAACACTATCTATGTATGTATCTATGTATCTATGTAACTAAGATGATACGAGGACTAGGAGATTTGACGTATGAGGACAGACTTGAGGAGCTCTGCCTGTTTTCATTGGAGGAGAGGAGAGACAGGGGGGAAATGATTGAGGTCTTCAAGTACCTCAAGGGAATAAATAAAGTAAACATGGAGGGGATCTTTAGACTAAAGCAGGGAGGTGTCACCAGAGGGCATGGTTTAAAGTTGGAAGGTGGAAGGTTGAGGGGGGGAAGAGGAGGAGGTTTTTCACTGAGAGGGTGGTGGACCCTTGGAATGTGCTGCCTGGCGAGCTGGTTCAGAGATACACAGTGGAGGGCTTCAAGAAAGGGTGGGACAGACACAGAAAGCGGATGTATCAGATGATGGTCTGGCCCTGGGGGGTGGGGATGGATGATAGGGGTTTCTGGAACACAAGGAGGGGGAGGGCCTCGGCACCCAACTAGGCATCTGAGGTTCAAGCAGACTCGATAGACCATAAGGCCTAATCTTCTGGCAATTAGTATGTTAGTATGTTAGTACTTCATGTCTTTGATCTGCTCTGCTCCTTTTGACTGTATTTTTATCCTCTAGACAGTACTGACAATGCACTGTAGGCTTTGATTTGAATGTAAACGTCTGAAACTACCCTGACCTGAATTTGTATGTAGTTTGCTTAAGCAATAAGGCATTCCAAGATGTGTGTTATTGTGTAATAATGTCACTCCTGGGGTGGGTTGAAGCATGAGGCAAAGATAAGTGCTTCCACCACCCCAGGAGTGACATTATTACACAATAACACACATCTTGGAATGCCTTATTGCAATTATACAATTGCTCGATGTTTAACAAAATAAAAAAAATAATTACAAATATTTTTAGTCAATTTTTTGTGTTTCTGAAGAGACAACAGTGATCAAAAAGGTCCAATAAATCAATACAGTGATGTTATTGTGTAATAACATCACTGTTTCAGGCACCCACTGACCAATCAGAATACAGGAAATTTCCTTGCCATTGTATAATAGTATGTACTGTAGGCTCTGATTTGAATTGAATTGTCTGAAACTGCCTTGACCTGAATTTGTATGTAATTAATTGCAACACATCCTATACACAAACTTTGCCTTTTGGGCCTTCTGATGTTATCCGCTACTTGTATTGCTTCTTTGTAAGTCGTTTATGCCCTGACCTGAAATGCCGTATTTGTCACTGCACACCTCGGGTTGGATATTCAAAGCAGTTGCACAGTGCGCAACAGGGTTGTGCCTGCGTAACTGTAAAAATGCGCCAGAGAGCAATATTCAGTGGCAGCAACTGCACAGCGCAAGTGGCCATGTGTCAATGCTCAATGGGAATGTGTGCATGTGCAAGTGCAGGGGGCGTAGCCATAAATATCTGGCACAGTGAGATATTCAACACCGGACAAACGGTGCAAGCGTGGAACAAATGGCAATTGCGTGGAGCACACCAGAGCCTATAAAAAGAGGGAGCAAGTAGGCGAAGGACACATGCACCAGAGGGGAGCATGAGAGAGGGAGACACAGAGGCCAGCCAGAACCACAGGAGGGGTGAAAGAGAGGGACAGAGGCAGCGAGGGTGTGAGACAGAGTGAGAGTGTAAGTGTGAGTGGGTGTGACAGGCAGGGAGGCAACCGTGTGCGTGTGTGCCTGTGACACCAAGCACAGGAGGGGCAGCACAGGAACCCAGAAGGGTGTGAACCAGAGGCCACAGCCCACAGGCCGCCAACTGGGGGCAGGTCACGCAGGCATAGGCCCAGTGGAACTGTACACACAGCAGCACACAGCAGGGGGGAAAGAGGAGTCAGCCACCCAGGGAGGACAGGACAACAGGGGCCATGGCCAGTGCCATCTTCCAGATGGAGGCAATAATGAGGGGTATGGGGAGATGGGAGGCAGTGCAGCGCAGCCATGGAAAGGCCCATCGGTGGTACTCCCGGAATAGGTGGTACCATGCCCGCACCACCTTTGAACAGTACTCCAATACGGAGATTGTGGGCTGGTATCGCCTGAACTGGGTGATTCTGAGTCAGCTCTGTGAGCTGTGCAGTGAGGAGATGCAGGCACCCACTAGACGGAGCAACACCCTGACGGTGGAGACAAAAGTAACAGCTGTCATGTGCCTGCTCACCACGGGCACCTTCCAGAGACCAACAGGGGACAACACAGGCATAACCCAGTCGGCCACGTCACGGCTTCTCACATAATTCCTCAATGCACTGCTGCCACATGCTGCAGAATACATCCACTTCCCCAGCACACAGGCAGAGCGTACAGTGAACATGCAGGAGTTCCACAGGGTAGCACTTAAGCCTTGCATGCTAGGGGTCATCGACTGCACCCATGTTGGCATCCGCATGCCACCTGGCCCGGAGAGGGTAGTCTACATCAACAGAAAGAGCTACCCCAGTGTCAACTGCCAGGTGGTGTGCGATGCCAGGGGGTGCATAATCAATGTCTGTGCCACACACCCAGGAGGAGCACACAATGTCTTCATTTGGCACAGTTCGGCACTGTGCCACAGGTTTGAGAGTGGGGACATCCCCACTGGCCACCTAGTAGGTGAGTATGCTGAGACCACGAGTGGCCTGGCACAACACGGCAAGGGGTGGGGGCCGCCAGGGTAGGGGCACCGCAGGGTGTAGCTGGGAAGGACAGGTGGTGCAGCAACATAGTCCACCAGGCTAACTATATCTCTCTCCACACAGGTAACAGTGGCAAACCCACTCCGGCCCTGGCTGCACACCCCATACCGGCGCCTGTCGACCCCTGCAAGGGAGCAATACAATGCGGCACATGCCAGCACACGGAACATCACTGAGCATGTGTTTGGGCTATTGAAGGCATGGTTCTGTTGCCTGGACAGGTCTAGCGGTGCTCTACAGTACAGTCCCTTAAAGGCCTGCAGCCTATTCCTGGCCTGCTGTATAATGCACAACATGGCCACCGGCCGTGGGATAGCTGTCGAGGTCGAAGAGGGAAACAGCAGTGGGGACGATACGGCCACTGGGCCATGTAGCAGTGGGAAGCCCCCAGCTGGGCGAAGGGAACCCCGGCTGAACAGGATGGCCCACCAGCACTGGGACACAATTGCAGAGGAGTACTATGAAGCACGCAGGTAGGTGAACATGCCCCCATGCACGGAATGGCGACTGTGGCATAGCACACAGGGATGTGTGGGTGAGCCCTGTGGCATGAACAGCTGGGCGGGGAGCATGGCCGGGTGTGGGCCGGGACCCCACAGCAACACACAACACAGCACAGCACACCCCACACACACACACACACCCACACCCCCCCCCGCACACACCCACACTGGCGCCCGCAGGCACGCTCCTGGGCGCTGGCACCAGGCGTGTGTCAGATGCTAAGCACTAGTGCACAGGAGCATTCAGCGCTGTGTTGGCATCATCATGCACACACCACACTGGCCAGCGGCCTGGCGGGTGTGCACACGGCCAGTGTGTGGCACCGTCCACTGATGCCATGTCCGTGACACATACACACCACAATTATGTGCACACAGGGTGGGGGCAGCAGACTGCGGACAGGGAGGTGGGCATATCAGGACCGCCACGCAGTCACACGGCTGCCGCAGACATGTGGATGGCCCCGCTGAAGCCGCCCAGCAGACCCAGGCTGTGCGACGGCCACAGAGGATGTCTGTAACAGTCCCCCGGGGTGGTGCTACGGGAACAAGACCGTGTCCTCACAGGGGTCTGCAGGCTCCCAAACAGGCCCACTCTGGGTGTGCCTGGAATGCCCACAGTGGCTTCCAGTGTCAACACCGAGGGGGTCGCTTGATGCAGTGACCGAGGGGTGGACAATGCACTCCGCTGGGTCTGCGGTGGTCGGTCATGCACCATGGCGGCCAGTGGGGCTAGGACGACCATGACTGCAGTGGTAAGCCAATCCAGGGCTGCAGTCGTGTCCTCCCGCAGATGATTATTGTTGGCCAGGAGCTGCACAAAGCCCCTGTCATGCTGCTCTGCTGGTGCATGTCGGCACAGAGTGCACGCACCCCTGCCACGAGCAGCACCTGTTGCTCCACGGAGGCCTGCAGCAAACGGGTGTGCTCGGGCAAGGGGTTGGCGCCCAGGGGGTGCCTGGGCATTGCCCCAACCCACGGGTGGTATCTGTCCTCACTGCCCAGCCCCCTGCTCAGGTGGGTGCTGCACAGCGGGGTCACCTTGGGGCTGTTCATTTAATGGTGCACCATCTGCGGGTGCTGTACCCGGCCCCCTAACGTCCCCAGCTGTCTGCCACTGCCACCTCTCTGGCCACTGTGCACCATGCAGCACCTGTGCAGCTGCACCACCACTGCCACCACCATCTGCCAGCACCACGACACTGATGCCCATGGCGACACTGGGGGCGGTGGCTGGTGGGAGGACAATTGCCACCAGGGCACTGGCGGCGCTGCCAGGGAGGGTGATTGGTATGGGTGCCTCTTCCTTGCTGGCACCACTGCTGTCCAGGGCAATGGTCATATCGTCATTGGTGTCGGACCCCGCACTGATCTGTGTCTCTGCACACTGTATGCCATGGCTGGCATCCCACTGGAACACGGTCAGGGCCTTGTCCGCCACCATGCCCAGAACATCCGGCCAGACAGCAGTGGTGTGCTGCAGCCGATCGGGCCCCCAGACGCCGATGGAGGTGGAAGACCAGTCCTCTAGGGCTGGGCTCACCCCCACGGCTGACACCACAGCCCCTGCCACTGCATGCTGGCACTCCGGTGCTGAAAGGGAATACACTCAAATTAATGCTGCTGTCACACAGGCTGGCCCCCCCAGCCACTGTCCCCCAACCTCAGACGCTGCTGTACCTACCATGCAGTGATGGGCTCCCACCAGTCTGGAAGCCACCACCAGGCACCCCCTCGATGGCGCTGCGCTGCATGGTGGCCGCCACTATCTCCTCCTGCAGTGTCAGCTGTGGCACGTCGGCCTGACCACCACCCATGGCCACCACCTTCTCTTTGATCCTGCAACTGTCGGTGCCAACCTTTTTCTTGCACTCCTGCGCTGACCACTGATAGCTGCCCTGCTGATTCACTGCCTCCACCAACTCCACCCATGCTGCATCCCTGGCCTGTGGCGTGCCAGTCGTGCCATTCAGCAGAGGCTCCCTGTCAAGGTACACCTCGAACAGGGCATCTGCCTCTGCCTTAGTAAAGTTGGGCCTACGTTTGCATGCAGGACCACGCTCCTCACCATCCTCACGATCGGCCATTATGCTACCTGTGTGCAATGACATGTGGCCAGTGTCTGCTGCAGCCCACACTTCCCGCCCATTCCACTGTGCTATCGGTCCCCTCAATGGTGCAACATACCTCAGAGGATTGCAATACCGGTCCATGTCCTGTGCTGTCTTGCGGTGCCTTTATAGCACATCGCATGCAAATGTGCAGATGCGCAACTGTAATGAGATGCAAATGCCCCTGATGTGCTGTGGATAGGCTAATGAGCTAATCTGCATAGGCCAGCTGAATATCATGCTGTTATGCCTTGCACAATGGACTTGTGCTGGCTCAAGTTGTGGTGCAACATTGTGACATGCGCAGTGTGACCCTCAGTACGCATGCATGCACGGCCGGTGCCTATGCCTCTTGTGCAGCATACATTCACTGTGCAATACATGATATGGCACTCGGCCATGATAGGGCATGTGGCACTCGGGCGCTATGGGACTAATGATGCCCATGCACCATGGGGCTGATGGTGCCCAGGTGCCATGGGGCTAATGGCGCTCAGGTGCTATGCAGCCTATGGCACCTGGATACCATGGAGCTCATGGCACCTGGGTGCAATTGGCTCATAGGCCATGGCACCCTCATGCCCCTATTGCACACCTTGCATAGTGGTCCCAATATCGCACTCATGCACAGTGTGTGTGCTGAGCTCTGACCCCAGCCCTGCCCTTTGCCCTTCAGGGACCTCTGCACCATGTGCCAGTGTGACCACGCATGTATCGCGCATCCCTGGGGATGCACAATTGCCGTGGAAAGCACATCTCCATGCGAGGTGCGCATCCCCAGCACATGGAGCTCATGCGCTACAGGGTGCGATTTTGCATAGCACAGCAGCGGTACCACAATGCCACACCACAGCAGTACATGGGCTCCAAATTAGAGCCAAGTCAAGTTTGTCAACTTGGTGGCCCTGGTGGAGCCCAACACAGGCTGCTTGTTCCGCCAGGTGCCCCTTGCCAGGCCTAGGACTGAGGTCTGGCAGGAGGTGGCCGAGGAGTTGGAACAGGCCACTGGTGTGCAGTGCAGCAATGAGCAGTGTCGCCATCACTATGGGGACATGCAGCAGAGGGACCCAGAGTGGCTACAAGTGCTGCAGGCATGCGTCCGGGGGGGCCATGCCACAGCCGGGTAAGTGTGCAACACTTGTGTCTGTGCCTGTCCAGTGTTCCATGGGGTCAGCAGGATGGCATACCATGCTGAGGGGGGACACTGGAGCCAAGCGCCCTGTGACAGCATGACCTGTGTGTGCTGTGTCACTGCAGCACGGCTGGGATGGGGTGCACACTGTGCAGGGGGCGCATATGGTGTTGCCAGGTACTGATGTGTACATGTCTATGTTTCCATCCTAGGCCCTGAAGACAGGAAGAGGGCATGTGTGGCAGGCGCTGTGGGTGGGCCACCACAGGGAACGTACCCCAGATTGCAGGCCATGGGGGTGGTGCTGCCAGTCTGGTGCATGGTGCACAGCAGCATGCAGGTAGGCACAGTTCCATACTACAGTGTTGTGCAGGGTGGGCAGCGGGGGTGGGGGCAGGTCACAACCCCCTGTGTGCATAGCCACTGCAGCTGTGTACTGCCTTCGGTGTCTGTTGCACCGTGCTGTGGCCATTGCACATGTGTGTGGCTGACGCAGGTGGGCTGTGGGTGCGCCCGGTAGCCAGCTGTGCCACTGCAGTCCTGCTGCTGTACCATGTCATCTGCCTGCTACATTGGTGGCAGGTGGCTCATGGGTGGTGTTGGTGTGCAGCATTCTGCATAGCTGTGGTATGCCGGGTTGGCGGCACATGTGGGCGCACCCACTGTGGGTGGCCAGGGTGCCATCCCAGGGGCGTGTGTCACCACTGTCCGCTGCACATGGTGGGTGGGCCAGGGTGATCTGGACATGCACTAATCCCATGTTCCCTCCTTTGTCTTAGGTGTCCAGTGTCAGGCACCGAACAACCGCCTCCTGAGGAGGATCCTGGAGGTTTCGACAGCTACACTACAAGTTGCATGGTTGCTGCAGAGGATGCTCCGCAGACCACAGTGCCAGGCAGCAGAGGGGTGAGGCCACCCATAGGGCCCGTTGGCCCATGACCCTTTTCCATCCCTGCCCCCTTCCGTTGCCCTGCCCCTGTCCCCTTGTCTAGCCCTGCCCCTGTCCCCTTATCTCCCTTCCCTGGCTGAGGCCTGTTTGTACATAGTGTCCCTATTCCTTGTACCCTGTACCCCTGTTTCTTGTATATATGTCTATTTGCTTTTCTTACTTTTCTTGAATACAGTTATTTATGGTTACCCATCTGTGTCCAGGTCTGCTTTGCGGCTGGCATGTGGAGCCATGCTGCAGTGGTGTGCATGGTGGCTGTGTGGTGCACCTGAGGTGTCCATGGGGCTGTGCATTGTGGTGTTCACCCATCGGTCAGTGGTTGTGCCCTGGTGCGGCTGTGGGTGGCTGTTCTGGTTATGCGACATGTGTGTTGTGAGCTGCTTGCCTGGGTATTGCCGGCTGTGGTCCAGGTGGCACTGCGCATGCCATCCTGCGGGGGGTTGACAGCGGTTGTCCACCCATGGCCACTGGTGCCACCCTACCTCCATTCACCACTGTGGTGCATGTGGGCAGGGGCCGGCTGCATCCCCATGTGCCCTGGGCAGTGTTCCATCGTGTGCCAGGCGTGTCTCACTCCTGGCACCCTCGTCACCCTGGCTTCAGCACCTTCCACCCCAGCGGCTTGCTCCTTGCTGTGCCTGTGGCCAGTCTATCTGTGTCCTGGTGCATGCACCTCAGCCCCTTATGCATCCCTGGTTACGCTATTGCGCATGTTGGGTTGCTCCCTGGCACACCCCTGGCTGTGCTCTGGCACATCTGTGCGATATGCAGCCATATTGCACTGGCGCATGCCGCCTTGCACAATCTTTGAATATCGTGCTCCACGCACCTTGGCGCAATGGATTTGCACTGTGCAGGTCCTGTGCCAGCCTCTGGTGTAGTTCTGAATATCAGGCCCCTCATGTATTATCACCCTGATTATGTATTCTGATGTCTTTTGCTCCTTGCTACACTTTTAATGTCTTCCCTTGTAACCTCCCGGATCATGCCTGAAAATAGTCATGTCTATGGCTAGCACACTTATCCAGTAAACAAAAACTAACGAAATAAATAAATAGATAGTGACAATGTTCCTGTCTCCTGCTTGTGCTGCATTGTCATTGCATATGGGAAGCAATTAAGGGCAATAAGGTGGGATATTGTGTGCCATGCCAATCTGCTCTTCTTACCAGTCACAGGGACCACTAGACATCCAGGGAGTAGGACTTCTGAAGGAGTGAGTAGAGGTCCACATGGCAACCAGGGTTATTCAACGTGGGGGATAGAGAGGGAAGTTACTAGAACACCAGCGAGCTGGAAATGTGGATTACGAGGGGGGAGACCATTCTGGCCAGATGTCCACGTGGCCAGCATTGCTAACATAGTAGAGTGTAATAGCATTGCATGCCTTGCTGTGATGTGTTCACAGAACCATGCGTGTCTATTGACAGGGGCAACCCTTATTTGTGCCAGCCAACATATTTACCACCGGCTATCTGCACTGCACCGCAGTTGCAGGGGAGAGGGGCTCCTCTCCTCTGTGACCCCTTGCCATCCTTTCAGCAGTGCAGATTTGGTTGGTGGCATCATTTGTGGGTGCACACTGCACCTTGTGAGTCACTCCGACTGCAGCTCAGACTCTGGCTCAAAATGTTTTAACTATTTTAAGTGCCAACTGTTACATGTATTTTTAATTTCTATTTTCCTTTCTTGGGATTGGAGTACATAATTTGTAATCAAGATATCTATACAAATAACTTCTGGAGTGTTGCCAGCCGATCTCATTGTGTTCTTGCCTGTGACATCATAGCATGTTCTATGGTGACAGACTGAGATGTCACAAGCACAGTAAGTGTGAGGTCAGCTGGGGACAGTCAAGTGATTTCTGAAAGACACATCAAAATAAGTACTGCAGTCTGAAATATCAGGAAGATCAATAACAGACCAGGAGAACAGAACAACAACTAGAAAACAATAAAGTGTTATAAATGGGTTTGTCTTTTATTTTTGTAAATACCTAATACTGGGTTTTCAGTTCCATCTGTCTAATGTGCTCCTGGGGAATTTGGGAATGGATTTTTTTTTTATAACCCCTGTCTTCAGTTCAGTTGATGGACCTCACTGTAAATGGGCTTCGACTCAACTGGGCTATCCATTTCTTGATTTCCAAGAATAAATGAGTGCTACTACAGTACTCTCAGATTAACTGTCAAAGACCTAGGAGGCCATTCCACCCCTGATCTACCCGAGTGCAGTTTTCAGCCAGCAGACATGAGAGTCACTGGATGTAAACGTGGAACCATCTTTTAGGTGATCTAGCACCTCCATCCATGTTTTTTAAGCAGTATACCATATTTCCATAGCTCTATAAATGCTATTGAAAAGCAGGCCCAAATCTCAAAGCACAATGGACCATTGAAAAAGTCGGAATGCATCTGCCAAAAAGCGAGTCCAAATGCCACAAATGCTTTGGACCACTAGAAACAATGCTGGGGCATTTTAGCTTGGCTCAGAAACTCAGGGATGCACTTATGAGATGCATTTCTGTTGCTCCCTCTCAAAATCCAGCCCCTGCTCTCTGAAGGGACCCAGTGACCCTACCAGTATTTTGTCAGAAACATTGCTAAGTGATACTTTTTCTTTCCGATTTGAAGTGTTTGAAAAGGTTATGATGCATTTTCATTATAGAGCATATTAGCATTAAAAGACAAAGAACCTCTGTGCGCAAACACTGAGGCAAGGGTTACCCCAAAGGGCATTTGGCTGGGAAACCAAGTTTCAAGAAAATACAAAATCACACATGCCCCCACAATGCAAAGCATCATGGGCTGCATATGCAAATCACCACAGAATGTCATGCTGGTCCAACTTTAAGTAGAATTGCATAGTGCCAAAAGGCCTCTCACACAGTTTGCAAAGGGTGCTAACAGAAGCATTAAGCCACACAAGGAGAAAGGAAGCTCTCAGTATATCTGCAAATGACAGTTTGTGCATACAGGTTTTCTTTTTCCTTTATATAGTGCATGGTGAGATTTTCCCATGTGTTTACAGAACTAGAAAATGCATTCCTGTTCCTATAGAAACAGCAAGTTGAAATGTATGGCAAATGTCAAAATTTGAATAGTTAACTAAGGGCAATTAAAAGTCTGTGCAGGAATGTTTGATTATGCTTTAGCGAATGCATAACTCGTCACAGAACTGTCAAAGTGATGGATTTCTAGGGATTAAGGGCCCCAAGATTAGTACTTTTAAAAAAGGTCTTAAATCGGTAACATTTACTACTCAAGCATGTTCCTTAGTCAAGCTTAACCCATAAAAATACTCCTCTCCTTCCTAATGAATCAAATACAATCAATGCTCTCATTCTTCAGTGGTGATTAAAACATTAACTTTCATTCCCTAAAAATCACTTTTCATGCAATGGATTGTATTCTTTGTGGCCTATTATAAAATGTCTATCCATGCTCATAAACACGTGGAGGGGGGAGAGCACACGGCATTCAGACACTGATTAGTAAATTGCTCTTGAGTGTCCGACAGTCAGACACGCAAGAGCAATTTACTATTCAGTCAGTGCCTGAATGCCATGTGCTCCCCCACCTACCTCGTTATGTGACTGAGAGGAGCAGATTGAGATAGCACAAAACGAATACCTTTCAGCACAAATGGCAGAGCAGCAGAGAGAGAGAGAGAGAGACCACACAGACTTTGCAGAATGACCAGAAGAACTGGCACGTTTTATGTATTACATAACATTACGTACTACATGTAATGTTATAGGAATTTAACATACTTATTAGACAGTCTCTAAGGTAAATGTAAGAAGCTGATGATTTGTAGACAGCCCCTAGAGTGTGGGGTGTTATGGGAAGCTTGCTTAGCTGGAGCAATGTGTTTAAGATGGCTGCACAATAAAGATGAGTAAAAACTCATGCTGGTTTTGTGCTGATTACTAACAAGCAAAACATGGTGTCAGAAGTGCATCTCAAAACCTGAAAAGATGGACAAGAACATAAACATAGAAACATAGAAGTTGACGGCAGATAAGGACCGCAAGGCCCATCCAGTCTGCCTCTAGAAGAAGACGGTCTGGTGAAAAAACCGAGAGAGAAAAAAAAGATGGATAAACTAAATCCTCCATCAGGTATGCAATTGTCTGGAAATGTAGCTGAAAATTGGAAGAGTTTTAAACAAAGGTTTAACATTTATTTAACTGCAAGTGGTGCTGAAAGCGAAGATGGCAAAACACAGGCCTCGATCTTTCTGCATGTAGTTGGGGAAGATATGCTAGACATTTACAACAGTTTCCAGTTCAGTGAGGGTGAACACATGGATCTTGATGTAATTATGAACAAATTTGAAGAGTACTTTGTACCAAAACAAAACGTAACCTACGAGAGATACAAGTTTTTCACATGCGACAAGAAAAAGGGTGATAGCTTTGATCAGTATTTAACAGAGTTACATTCGCTCTGCAAAACGTGTGAGTTTGGATATCTGAAAGAATCACTGATTAAGGATAGAATTATATGCAGAATCACAGACAATGTGCTCAGAGAAAGATTGCTTAGAGAGCAAGATTTAACTTTGGACAAAGCTATAAACATGTGTAGAGCTGCTGAAACTACCAAATCACAGGCTAAAGAGTTGAACAAAGAAAACGAGGGCGCTGTACACGCACTAAAGAAGCTTGAGATAAACAAGAAATATTTTTCGAAAACAAAGCAGCAGGAGGAGCAGCAGCCTAATCGAAAAACATGTGGTTGATGTGGAAATAACCATAAACCTAAAGCTTGTCCTGCCTATGGGAAGTCCTGCAGTAAGTGTGGCAAAAATAACCGTTTTGCTAAAAGCTGCAAAACGAAAAGTGAACAAAATAAAGTTTACACTGTCGAAGAAGATGAGCTGGAAGAGTTCTTTGTAGATTCTGTTGAGCTGTGTGTTTCTGAAAAAAAGGACTGGATTGTACCTTTAACTGTGAATGAGACTATCATACCATTCAAGCTTAACACAGGAGCACAGGCGAACCTGATTTCATGAAACTCTGCATGTAAAATCTAAAATTCACCCAGCCAAGATAAAAGTAACTGGTTATACAGGAGAGAATATTCCAGTAAAAGGGAGCTGCATGGTAGCTCTGAAGCACAAAGGCCAGCTTTTCAAGGTGTCTCTTTTAATGGTAGAGAAGGATGTGTAACCAATTCTAGGCATAAGTGCCTGTGAGAAACTCAATTTAGTGAGAAGAGTGTTTGTCGTGACATCACAAGCTGGAGCTAAATGTGAATCATTATTTACAGAGTATAGCGATGTGTTCAAAGGTCTAGGATGTTTTCCTGGGGAGCATAAAATAAACATAGATGACCAAGTGCCACCCATAATACACCCCTGCAGGAAAGTGCCATGCGCACTGAGGGACAAACTGAAAGAAGAGCTGAATCGTATGGAAGCCACAGGTGTAATCAAGAGAACTGATGAACCTACAGACTGGGTGAGTTCATTAGTCATAGTTGAGAAGAAAAATGGCCAGCTCAGAATATGTCTTGACCCCAGAGACTTAAACAGAGCTATAAAAAGGGAGCATTTCAAGTTACCTAGCCGAGACGAGATAATGTCACAGTTTGCTGGTGCTAAATGGTTTAGCAAACTGGATGCTTCTTCGGGATTTTGGCAAATGAAGCTAGATAAGGCTAGTTAAAAGTTATGCACGTTTAATACTCCACAAGGAAGGTACAGATTTCTTCATCTGCCATATGGGATACTGTCCGCTCAAGAAGTTTACCATAAAAGAATTCATATGATTTTTGAGCACATTCCAGGTGATGAAACCATGATGGATGACATCATTGTGTGGGGTTCCACAAAAGATGAACATGACTTCAGATTGAGACAAGTGCTGGATCTGACAAGAAAAGTAAATCTTAAACTCAACAAAGAAAAATGTGAGTTTTGTGTAAAAGCACGGACCTTTGTGGGTGATATTGTTACACCCTCAGGGCATTAAACCTGACCCTAAGAAGACATCTGCGATAGTGAATATGCAAAGGCCCAGCTGCAAAGATGATGTCAGAACATACGAAATTTGCCAGCAGATAAAGGCCTAGAGGTCTATCAAGTCTGCTCGAATGTGCAGCTAGCACCCCTTATTCTGCAGCTGCCCCTCCCTTCCACCCTTCCCCTTCATTAACCCTCCCCCTTGTCCTGTCCCATCCTCGTTTGAAGCAGTCCACTGTTCTACTGCATACCACTTCAGCAGGTAATGCATTCCACCCAGCCACCACCCTCTCTGTAAAAAAGTGTCTCCTCATCTCCCTCCTGAACCTTCCTCGCTCCAGTCTCATATCATGGCCCCTGGTGGCCCTCCCCTCCCTTACTTTGAACAGCCCCTCTGTACCTGTCTTGTTTATTCCTTTCATGTATTTAAAGGTTTCAATCATGTCCCCCTTGTCTCTCCTCTCCTCCAGTGAGTACATGTTCAACTCCTTCAACCTCCTCTCGTATGATAAGTCCCCCAGCCCCTTACATAGATACATAGATACATAGATACATAGATACATAGACAGGGTCGGCAGATAAGGGCCTATGGCCCACCCAGTCTGCCCATTTGAGCTTGTAAGTTCAGTTTGTTTTCCTAGAAGTCTGTTGCCCCTACCCTGACCACCAGAATTCCTTTATGTCTATCCCATGCATTCTTAAATCCCGTGATTGTTTCAGCCCCCACCACTTCCTCTGGCAGGGTGTTCCACTTGTCCACCACCCGTTCTGTGAAGAAATTCTTTCTCATGTTTCCCTGAATCGTCCCTCCCTCCAACTTCATCCCATGCCCTCTAGTCCTGGAACATCTTTTTTCGCTTAAAATAGTGTTTTCCTGCACCCTGTTCCTCCCTGTAAGATACTTGTACGGCTCTATCATCATATCCCTCTCTCCCTCCTCTCCTCCAGGGAGTACATGTTCAGTTCCTTCAACCTGTCTTCATAGGACTTGTGATGCAATCCATGCACCATCTTTGTTGCCCTCCCTCTGAACCTTCTCTACCCTGTCTATGTCTTTACGTAGGTATGGTCTCCAGAACTGTACACTGTACTCCAGGTGGGGCCTTACTAGTGTCTTTTATAGCGGAATTATGACTCTCCTTTTCCTGCTGGTGATGCCCTGCCTATACATCCCAGCATCCTATTTGTTTTACCTGCTGCCTTGTCACACTGTTTCTCACTTTGAGGTCATCAGAGATGACAACCCCAAGATCCCTTTCCTGCTTGGTGCATGCTATATCCTCACCCCAACTGATATATTGTGCCAGGGTTTTTGTGCCCCATATGCATTATCTTGCACTTCTTTGCATTGAATTTCAACTGCCAAATCCCTGACCATTCTTCAAGTTTCTGCAGGTCGCTTCTCATTCTGTCTACACCCTCTGGTGTGTCTACTCTGTTACAGAGCTTTGTGTCATCACCCTTGTTCATCTTTGTCGCTCTGCGCTGCACCCCCTCCAGTAACTTAATGTCCCTCTTCAGATACTGACACCAGTACTGCACGCAGTACTCCAGGTGTGGTCTAACTAATGACCTATACAGTGGCAGAATCACCTCCTCCTCCCTCGAGGATATACCTCTGCAATACAACCCAGCATTTTGTTGGCCTTGCAGCTGCCTTCCTACATTGTGCCGAGTTGTTCATTGACCCTGTAATGAGCACACCCAGATCCTTCTCCTCTGTCTGGGCTAGCTGCACTCCCCAGCTGGTAACTCCTCCTTGGGTTCTTCATCCCAAAATGCAGCACCTTGCACTTTTTGGCATTAAAGCCCAGTTGCCAGGTGTCTGACCAGGTTTCAAGCTTTGCCAGATCATCCTGCAACCCCTGCCATCCCCTAGGTCATCCACCACCGCGCTACCTTGGTACATCACAGCAAACAGACTGATCTTGCTCTTGATGTCCCATGATATGTCTGCAATGAATATCCCCAACAACACTGGTCCCAACACTGAGCCCTGTGGAACACCGCTCATCACTGCCCTTGGGTGTGAGAGCTCCCCACCCACCACCACCCTCTGTTGCCTTCCCTGCAGCCAGTTTCCTACCCATCTCACCAGCTTTGCACCCACCCCTGTGCCTACAAACTTCCTTCCCAGCCTTCCATGTGACACTGAGTCGAATGCCTTACTGAAGTCCAGATACAGGACATCCACTGTATGGCCCCTGTCCAGTTGCCTCAGTTACCCAGTCATAGAACTCGACCAGGCTGGTTTGGCAGGATCTGCCAGTATGCATGAAGCCACTGCTGTCTGCTGTCCTGTAGTCCTTTGGCCTCTAGGAGGGCCACCAGCCTCCTTCAGGATAGTTCCATTAGCTTACCCACGATGGATGTGAGGCTCTACTGGTCTGTAGTCCCTGTTCATCCTTGGGGCCACCCTTGTGGAGGGGCACCACATGAGCCATCCTCCAGTCCTGAGGTACACACCCCGAATGTAGTGAGGCATTAAATAGGTCTGCCAAAGGTCCTGCAAGGACCTCTGCCAGCTCCTTCAGTACCCTGTGGTGGATGCCATCTGGGTCTGGCGCCTTGTCCACCCTCAGTGCCTTCAAACCCTCTCAAACTCTGCTCTCCACGATTTCCCCATCTGTCACCACTTCCCCCCCTGCTTCTGCCATTTCTCCCACCTTGGGTGTCACCCCCCTCTTCTCTTTAGTAAATACTGAGCAGAAGTACTCATTTAGAAGGTTCTTAGGGATGATTAACTACCTAGGGAAGTTTATCCCTCAACTTTCAGCATGATCAGTCCCACTCAGATGGCTGTTGGAGCAGAAAAATGAATGGATGAGGTCACATGAACAGGAGCAAAGTTGGAAAGATCTGAAGAAGACTATTACAGAAGAACTAGTGTTAAGATTCTATGATCCTGCTAAAGAAACAAGAATATCAGCTGATGCTTCACAGTTTGGCTTGGGCTCAGTACTTCTGCAAAATTATGAAGGAATCTGGCAACCTGTAGCATACGCTTCCAGAGCCTTGACAAGCGCCGAGACAAGGTATGCCCAAATAGAAAAAGAGTTACTAGCAATAACTTACGCTTGTGAGCAATTTAATCAGTATGCGTATGGTCAAGCCTTCACAGTAGAAACAGACCACAAGCCTCTAGTAGCTATAATGGCCAAGTCTCTAAATGACTGTCCAATGAGAATACAGAGAATGCTAATTAGATTACAAAAGTACAATGTTCAGTTGATCTATAGTCCTGGAAAGTACATGTACACTGCCAACATACTTTCATGTGCTGCAGACAAGAGTGAAAGCCCGGAAAGTCAAACAGACAGAGAAATAAAGGCATATGTTGACATGATCGTGACCTCTCTTCCTGTGTCCAATGAGAGACAAGAGAAGATCAGAAGAGAAACAGAGGCAGATGAAACAATGAGAATCCTGAGAAATACCATATTAAAAGGTTGGCCAAAGCAGAAATGTGCCTGTCCATTGTCTATTGATGATTTTTGGATGTGTAGAAGTGACCTATCTGTTGTCAATGACATTATTTTCAAAGGCAACAAATTTGTTATGCCAGGAAAACTGCGAAAAGAAATGTTACGCAAAATACATGAAGGGCACTTAGAAGAAGAAAAATGCAAGCGAAGAGCCAGAGAAGTAATGTATTGGCCGAGAATGAATCAAGATATTGCCCAGGTAACTGCAACCTGTGAATTGTGTCTCACCTACAGACCAAAGCAGCCAAACCAGCCGTTATGTCCTCATCCAGTGCCAGGCAGACCATATCAGAAAGTAGGTGCCGACTTGTTTGACTGCAATGGGAAAACCCATATAGCTGTAACAGATTATTACTCAAATTATCCAGAGGTAGCAACACTGCCTACAACTACCAATAAAGCTGTAATCACCTGTATAAAGTCAATCTTCACAAGACATTGTGTTCCAAATTAAGTGTTCACTGATAATGGTCCACAGTTTTCTAGTGCTGAGTTTAAACAGTTTGCCTATGAATGGGAATTCATACACAGTACTTCTAGTCCCAATTTTCCAAGATCAAATGGACTGGCAGAGAGCTCAGTAAAAACTGTGAAAAGTCTCATGAAGAAAACACATGATGGAAAAGAAGATTTTTACAAAAGCCTACTGATCTACAGAAGCGCACCATTACAGAATGGGCTTTCTCCAGCGCAAATGCTTATGGGAAGGAGGATCAGGACAAATCTGCCAATACATGAAGAGCCACTGAAGACTCAAGACTCAGCACAGGTGAAACAAAGCAAAGAAAAACAAAAGGAAAAGCAAAAACAGTTACATGACAGGAGAGCAAGAAACTTACCTGATTTAAGGCCTGGAGATCAAGTGCGCCTTAGAGACTACGACAAAGGAATGTGGCTGCAAAGGGGCACTGTACAAGCGCAAATTGCACCAAGGTGTTACCAGATTGAAACAGAAAGAGAAGCGGAGGTGAGACGGAATCGTGTGGATTTGAGACTTCTGCCAAAGGTTGAAGATGCCAGTGAGACTGAAGTTGACGTACCAACTTTCACAGCAGTCAGTCAAGACAACACCAAACAGACTGATAGCAAGGACGATTCGGAGCAGGGTGCATCCACTGAAAGTCACCAGAGAAGGAAGCGAGACCCAAAAGAGAAATTCGACGTCCAGAGAGACTGATTGAAACTTGTTAGATAAGTATAGTGGAGTGAGTGATAAAGACTCACTAGAGAGTGAAGTACTAGTGACCTCTCCTCTCAAGATTAGGTTTAGTTTAATTTGAAACCTCAGTTTGTAAGAATTTAAAATAATAATGATAATAATTCAGCCAAGTTACTGTAAGCCAATAATTCAGTTTGAAAATAATAAATAAATTTTCTTTAAGTGAGGAAGATGTGATGTTATAGGAATTTAACATACTTATTAGACGGTCCCTAAGGTAAATGTAAGAAGCTGATGATTTGTAGACAGCCCCTAGAGTGTGTGGTGTTATGGGAAGCTTGCTTGGCTGGAGCAGTGTGTTTAAGATGGCTGCACAATAAAGATGAGTAAAAACTCATGCTGGTTTCATGCTGATTACTAATAAGCAAAACACTACAGATCCATTGCATAGTGTACCAGGTTTACACAATTTAAATAATGAATGTTATGTTACTATCTGAAGCCGACAATAGGGCTTCTGTTACACTGAGTGTAAAACACTGCAAGAATTTACATAGAATGCATCATACATAAAATTATCTACCAGTAAAGCAGTCCAGATATAACAAAAAAAAAAACAGCAGGTATTAAAGAGATAATACAGAACATTATGCTGATAGGCATATAGGTGTTAAGGAGCAATAGAAGTCCATGTTGCATCGTTTGAAGGGACACTGTCAACCCCGTTCGGCCTCGAATTGTCCCTAATTTAAAAAACACATTTTATGATTGTTCACACTCTATAGAGACTATTGATGCAGCTGGTAGTTTGATTCAGATTCCCCTTTTCTTAAAAAAAAATGAAAAACTGACTGCCCACCATACTGGTGTTACCACACCAAAACATGTTTGTTTACATTTCTTGATCAGCTCCCACTCAGGAACACCCCCCAGCACTATCTAGCCACTGATTATGCAGTGGGAGTAGAGAAGACTATTGTATCATGAGTGGCTACACTCTTTGAGGGTTTTTCTAATGTTCAGGAAGTTTTCACTAAGAGCAGTTCAATGATTTGAAGCAAACCAAAGCTGGGCATAGCTAGACATTACCAGGCATTTTGGTTCTGATAAACAAGGAGGCAAATAAAACAACCGGCAACATCAATGAACTTTAGAGACAGTAAGCAATCATAAAATGTGGGGTTTTACCTAAAAATAATACAATGCAAAAAAGGTTGACAGTGTCCCTTTTAAGAACCATTGGTAAATGGAACCGATATGTAAAAGAAACACACTTAATGTCTCCTGATCTGTAATACACACTGGACCGTATGAGCAGGTAAACTATTACAGATACGCTCTCAGTTATAAAGGCTCCAAACAGCAACAGAAGGACATATCAGAAGCCTGGCTGAAAAGATGCAAAGTTTGCAGAACCAGCGTATATATTACATACAAATCCATAGTGCAACAAATCAACACATTTCTAATGATACAGATGTTAGGAGGCAGTATAGCGCAGTGGGTTAAGGCTCTGAGCTGCAGATCTGGAGACCTGGGTTTGAATCCCACAGCTGCCTAGGTGCATACCGTGTGATCCTGAGCAAGTCACTTAACTTCCTTGTGCTCCCAGGTCACATCTGGAAACAAGCTTTGGCTAAGTGTGCTACTCCTGGTTAAACAATGTTCCCTTTCCCTTGTCTGGAATGGAAACTGCAATGACAGCTCCTATAGCACGGTGCAATAGAATAAGCTTTAGTTGCTGTTTCAGACAGTAACATCTATATCATTACAGACTGTATAGATTTGATACACTATGGATTATATGTAATATTGTGGATTGTGTATGAGCAGTCATACATAATAAGGATATTCTTGTATCGGAGAGGTTTCCTTGGTAACAGATGACCTCGAGAGCGCAGCTCGAGAGTTACTCCATTACCAAGGGAACCTCAAGATACAAGAATGTCCTTGTTTGTGTATGGCTGCTCATACACAATCTTTTATAGTGTATGGGCAGTCACAGCATAGAAAATCACACAAAAACAGCTGGAGATGACAACAGAGATTAGAAATGTTAACATTTTTTTTTTAACTGACACTGTGTGCCGCAGATGTTTCTGCAAGTTCAAGTTTAAAAAAAAACGCAACTTCCAGCTTAACTGGATTGAGGAAAGCAACTATGTGGCAGCATTCCAAGTTGTTATGCTGCAGTAGTGGCATAGCTAGTGCAGCATAACAGCAGTGATGACATAGCTACTGCAGCATAACAACTCCATTCTAGTTATGGATTTCTATCCATAACAACATTCTGCCATACATTATATATTTATGCCAATGGTTCTGCATACTTTGCACCTTTCTAGGCTTCCAATAGATCCTTCTGTTGCTGTATGGAGCCTTTATAATTAAGAGCTTGTCCAATAGTTTAATTGCTCATACCATACAGTCCCTAAAGATCAAGAGGTATTAAGTGTTTCTTTATATATCAGTTCTCTTTATATATGGTTCTTTAAATGATGGTAGGGCTTCTACTGCTGAGTTAAAAGCCATATAGGTAACACATATGGTGTGCCTACCCATCAACATCATTTTCTACATATCAAAGCTTGAGGACATCAGGTCAATTACTGTCCCCCTATTATTTTGGAAGAGCTGACAGCATCAGAGAGGGGTTGGGTCAGAGGGGAGACCCAGGGATTCCCATACTCTGAGCTATAGAATGGATGAACAAAGGCACCACTTTACCCCTGCCTTCCTGAGCGCATGTATCAAACATGCCACTTCGTCTTATTTTAGCAATCACCAAAATACCAACTACCGCAAGGGAATCAACAAAGTCCAGGAGGGTAGCATCTTTCAGAAAAAGAGATGTGTAAGAACAAGGGGACACAATTTGAAGATGGGAGGGATGACTCACGGGCAACGTGAGGAAATGTTTTTTCATGGAGTGGGGTGGTGGACACATGGAACGGCCTTCCTGAGGAGGCAGTGGGGTCAAAAACAGTGTGGGAATTCAAGAATGCATGGGACAGACATAAGGCAATTCTGGTGGGGGTTAGGAAGAAGTAGGCTGTTGGTTAACTATGATCTGCAGCTTATCCAATAGGTAGGGAAATGGGCAGACTGAGTGGGCCAAGCAGTCCTCATCTGCTGTCAAAGTCTTTGTTTCTATGTTTACCAGCAGCAGTACTCTCCTGTGACAGATCTGTGAATTTTGTTATGGCGATAAGCCCCACTTGGGACAACTTGAGCTTACTCAGTAGGACAGTCCAGCTCAACTTTATAAATGACAGTGAACATCATAAATCATACTTCTTTTGAACTAGATTTTAAGAATCAGGCTGTTTTTTCCAGAATCTGAGAAGGGTTTTTTAGATGTTTGACATTTTCTAGTAGCCGGACAAACATGGTTCCGTACCGTAGCTCAACTTTCATTTGGTCTCTGGTGATGGCCGGCTCCCCACACACCATCTCTCATCCTTTTTCCACTCACCTCCATTTCTGGCTTCAAGCCAAACTCCCAGACTCCCAAACTCTGCCCGATAGGATATTAATCAGACCATACTTCTACCTTGTTCCTCCCTGTCCCTCACACTGAGTATCATAGCTCCATCAATTTACTCCCATCCCAGTGACTCTACCCCCTCAGTTCCTGTCCCACCCCTACTGTTTCGCCACCCTAACCTGCACTTAGTTTCATCTCCACATTACTTTGACCATCACCTGTTGCTCTCCTATCCCCAACTCTTCCTGCTCATCCCGGGGAATGAGCCTGTTGATCACTCGCTCCTGCACCCCTTCCTCTTCTCCCGCTACCTGCTGCTATATTGAAGAATTTTTGGACCTGACTTTTGACAGTGCCTGTTCGTAAGGCAGCTGGATATATCTCTCAAACTTGTAAATGGTAAACGTTTGTAATCTACTGCTTAGCTACTGTTTTGTCAAGCTAGTATTCCTATGTTAGTTACCTGTATTTCTGTCTGTGTGAATTGTGCCATTATAACTTGTTTTGTCTCCTGATGTGGAGCCTTTGTAAAAGAGTTCATAGCTCAAAGGTGATTTCTGAAGAGTTAAATAAATAAAAATAAATAAATAAACCAAATTCCTTCAGTTTTTAACATCGTCAGATCAGACTACCTGCCTTTTTTTTTTTTAAATATCTGGACTGTGGACAGCTATTACTGGTGGAGAATTTTATTTTTTTTTTCCAGTTTCTGTTTAAGCCCCCTCTACACTGGCACTGTCACCTGACACCCTATTGGACACCGCAACCCCCCCCCGAGGAACCTCCATGGAGCCTTAACTATACCCCCCCAGGTGGGGATGAGGTGGGGTCCCTCCCCTTAGCCTCCCTGTACCGTATCTTATATTTCATTGAGGTCCTCTTCTCAGGATGCAGCGTTGGTGGGTGACCAATATTCAGACCCTCTCATCGGTGTCATTCCCCACATAACATCTCTCATCCTTTTTCCACTCACCTCCATTTCTGGCTTCAAGACAAATTCCTTCTGTTTTTAACATTGTCAGACCCTTTTATCGGTGTTGCACCAGGGCCGGGTATTTTTTCATGTCCCCGAGGCATGACTAGTGCTGAAACAAGGCATATGCTGGCATCTGTCACACCTCCCCTCTTAGTCCATACTCGAGCATGCTGTACCTCCGGCCACCGCCAGAGGCCAGGCAAGCACCAAGCCAGTGCACCCCCAACGCCAGAAGAGACAAGCAGTCCCTTGGATGATCAAGCCTCCTCCCCCTGGCCAGCCCTCTGACGATTCGGGCTCATTCCCGAACCCAGGTCACCGGCATCTCAAGTAGTAGTGCTACCATTGCGCCAGCAGGCTGGCCGCTAGTGGAGAATTTCATATGTATACCCTGCTTGCTGTTTGCATGTTGCAGTTTTACACTTGCTGGAAGCAATAGAAACAAGTTGTTAAACAAACAATCCTGTCACACTAGGTTGAAGTTACTCTTTCATACAAGCGTGCCTAGAATTAAGAACAAATCAGCATAATGTCAGCCCAGCCACTGATTCTGCTGCAATGGACCCAGGCAGAATGAATGAGCTCTGCAGCAGCCACCAGCCCCAGGTAGCCTGCTACCACTAACCACCTCCAATACGATCTTTTAATTTTTTTGTACTTACTAATAACAGCACCGGCGCTGTAGTGTACAGAAGAAAGCAGAATTCAGAAACAAATTTGCAAAGCTGCATTCCAGCACTGCGTGTAGTAAGCAAACAGCGGTGTAGCGAGTGAGCAGGCGGCAAAGTACTATAGTCACTAGGATAATGAGAATAAAGTCTGAATCAAGACAGCATGAGTCTGCAAAAAGTCAGGTTGTAGCCAGAAGAAATGGCTGTGTGTGAGTGCCAACTTTTATACCGGGGTAGGTGGCTGGCTTTTCCAACTTTCCCCACTGCTTGAAAAGAAACTGCAGCAGACAGCTGCTGTTTGGAGACGCCAACACAGGACAACTTTAATTCAAACTTCAAAGAGTCAGTTGTTCATTCACTGCCATAGACTGCCATTAAAAAAGGTGCAAAGTGGTAACAAGAGATGGGACTAAAGTCATAGAAGAATGAGGTGACAACTTTTACTTAAGGGCTGGCGTCGGGCAGAAACTAACCTCTGTATTGCCAATTTGCTCTTTTGTTTAGTATGGCTGCTTGGCAGCAGGGCAGCCCTTCAAAGACTCTCTCGCACTCCAGTGCTGCACAGCTTCAACTCCCCTTCCCCATGTAAAGCACTGTCTTGGGTCCGGCCCAAAAAAGTGATTGGGCAACCCTCCCCACCTGAAAGCTCCTGTACCTAAACTCCAGGCCGAGGGGCCCCCAGAACCGGGGGCCCAAAGCCATGATGCAATTGGTATATAGGGTAAATCTGGCAGTGGATGGAGATAATTCTCAGAGGACCTCCCTGCAGGGAACCAGGAGAGAACCTAGGGTTCTGCCAATGAGGCAAGGTAGAGAGAAGCAGACAGACCCTCACAGAGAAGGTGACTGTATTCCCCAGAGTCTCAGGATCCGATAGGGGGATGGAGGGTAGGATGGCATGGCCTGTGATGAAAGAGATTCTCCCAAAGATCTACTGTTACGGTAAGTATGTAACTGTTCTATCTTCTTCGAGGCTATCTCTTTTATCAGGCCACACCAATAGAATGAGTACCAAGTAGTACTGACCATAAACAGTCTGGGTGATGGGAGCTGACAGGCCTAAGAAAGTAGGCCTTGGAGCACAGCTAGGCTGAAGATAGCCCTCTTTCTTGAAGCTATGTTCAGACTGTAGTGTTTGGCAAAGTTGTGTATAGTACTCCATGTAGCAGCTGCACAGATTTCAATGGCAGACACATTTTTAAAACATGCAACAGATGTGGCCATGCCTCTAGTACAATGACCACAAACAATTCCAGGAAGTCCCTTACCATACTTCCAATAACAAGAAGTAATACAGTTTTCTAACCATTTGGACAGACACTGTTTGGAAACTGGAGTGCCCGTTTCTTGAGGGCAAATGAAACAAAAAGCTGCAACAACTTCCTGCAGTCCTTCGTGTGGTGTATATAGTACCCGAGTATTCTATGTACATCTAAAGTATCTAGCCATGCTTCCGCTGGACTGGTATACTCAGGAAAATAAATTGGCAGGTGGATGGTTTGTTTAAAGTAACCTAGGACACCACCTTTGGTGAAAACTTAGGATTAGTACTTGAAGACACCCCGTCTTTGTGGAAAATCATGTAATGAGGTGCACACATTACAGCCTGTAGCGCTGAAATCCTTCAAGCAGAAGTAATGGAAATCAATGCTTTCCAAGAAAGAAAGAAAGTGGCATGGCCAGCTCAAATGGAGCCAAAGTGAAGTTTTCCAACACAAAATTTAGGTCACAGCCTGGGACCAGATTATGAATAGAAGGCTTCAAGTGCAAAATGCCTCTTAAAAATATACAGGCTACCTCCAACTGGGCCATCGTACGACCCTCAATAGGTACATGGAAAGCTGAGACTGCAACCATGTGTACTTTAAGGGAGGAGTACTGCAGGCCTGCATCTGACAAAGACAGTAGATACTCTAGAACCTGATTTATTGGATAGGTAAAAGGGTCAAAGTGATGAGAAGCAGCACAAAAAGCAAACTGCTTCCACTTCATGGAATAAGTGGCCCTGGTAGAAGGCTTTCTAGCAGCCACAAGGTAACCACTTTTTGGGAGATACCAGATCTAGCAATGGCTATGTTTTCAGGAGTCACGCATGTAGGTGAAGCGATTTGAGGTCCAGATGGACCAGGGTTCCCCTGCTCCTGTGACAGAAGTCCCTGGCATAAGGGCAGGGGAACTGGTGCTTCCACTGCCAGCTGCTGCAGTAAGGTTAACCAGATCTGTCGAGGCCATAGGGGAGCAATGAGGATTGGAGACGGTCCTTCATCTGAAGTTTGAGTAACACCCTGTGAATTAGAGGGGAGGGGAAGGGAGGGAAGGTCAACGTGTCTCGCTAGAAAACTCCAGGCCCTGAGGGGTGCTAGACAGCCACATCCGTTACTGAAAGTGTTTCCTGGTGGCTTTGCACTATGATCCACATAAGCTGAGTTTAAACTTCTTATTTCAGCAACATTTTTCTTCTTTGACCATAGAGTTAGAAGGCTCGTTCTTTGCTGCACAGAATGATACCATATATACAATGGACTACCTAAAAGGAACAGCAGGAGGTACCAGTCAGAAATCTCAGCAACAGATGCCACAGGCTCAGCATGGAGCATTGGATCAAGCTACGGGTCCGAGTGGAGCGGGAGATCCCCTGCAATGGGATTTGTGTGATGTATGATTCCTAGTACCATTGTTTGTATTGCCTTTAGTATGGTTAGTTTCAAAGTGAATAATAATAAAGAAAAAAAAAAAGAAAACTCCAGACCCTTGAAACAGCAAGCAGAAAAGTGGCAGTTTTGCATCATGTGGGAAGCAAAAAGGTCCAGCTGTGGATAACCCCATCTGACAAATAGGTCATCCACCACTGAGGTCACCTGTTCCCATTTGTGCATTCTGGACTCTGTCCGGGAGTAGTCTGTCTGTCTGCCAAGACATTTTGGGCACCTGGAACATGGATCACCAACAATTCTAGACCATGTTCTAGAGCCCAATACCATACTCTTATTGTTTCCCTGCACGGGGGGGAAGAGTGAGCTCCCCCTTGTTTGTTGATGTAATGTATCACACTGACATTGTCCAGCCGTACTAACAGAGGACCTGGGGACGGGTGAGCCTGGAAGGCTTGTTGATTGTACAGAATAGCTCTCATCTCTAGAACATTTATATGCAGGGTGCTCCTTACTTCAGACCATACACCCTGCATCTGATGGGGCCCTAAATGTGCCCCCCCACACACCAGCGCATCCCTAAGGCATCTGTTATTAAAATCTGGACAAGGGAACGGATCAGGAAAGAAATCAGTCTTGCTTGATATATTTGTAAAGGTTGCTCCACACGGAATGCCAGGTGGAGGGGTCCTCAGGGAGGCTGAGAGCCTGCATCCTATAAAAACAGGTACCAGTGGGCACATTTCCATCCAGTGACTGAAAAAGAGAGTAAAGCTCCGATATTGGGTGAGGCTGGAGAGCTACAGAGCAGATGCTTTCCAAAGTAGATGGTTCCGCAGAGACCCAAAGTTTGGGACCAAGAAAGGAGACGACTGCATGCATTAACTGAAAATATTTAAAACAGAATTGCTTAGGAAGATGAAAAAGTTCGCTCGCCACAGAAAAAGGCATAAAATGGTCGCCCTCTATAAAAGACGTAAGAGGGATGCCCCACAACTGATGGCAAAAGGAAGAGTGGACCAGCATCCAGCAATGGTAATATTAGGATTTCCCAAGGCCAGTTGGGACAGGCACTTCGACCATGCCAGACCAAGATGTATCCCAAGCTGGCAGTACACCTTAAAGGACCACCCAATAGGGGTGGATCGAAAAGAGGGGGAATGGAAGCCAGCCTAGAATAAAGAAGACTGGGAAGGTGGATCCCAGCACACTGACCAAGAGAGGTCTCAATAACCAACCATAGGGGCGTGTAAACAGAGATGGGAAGAACATCTTGAGGTATACCCCACTGAAAATGTTTACTGCCATGGAGGACACAATAGTATAAAAAAGATTTGGGAGTTGTAATCCACCATTGCACTTAGGGGCAGTAAGTTTAAAAGAGAAGGGGCAAATGACTCGACCCTTCCATAGAGAAAGATTAAACATACTTTGCATCTGAGAGAATCAAAATTTGGGCAAAAAAACACTGAGCATTCCTAGTGGATATCGCAAACGTGGGAGAATGTTCATCTTCAAAACATTCACTCGCCCCCATAGTGACAAGGGTAAGGCCGACCATTGTTGCAAGTCCAATTTTATTACCTGGAGCAGGGAAGTTAAATTATCCCTTATCAGAGATGAGGAGGTCCTGGAAATATGAACTCCTAGACAGAGTAATGACTTAGGCTCCAAAGGCAATCCAAGATTAAGGGACCCAACTACCTGAAAGACCTCCTGACTCTCTACACCCCAAATCGCCCTCTCCGATCCGCTGATGAGAGATTGCTAGAGATTCCCAGGGTTTGTCTTAAAACCTCTGGAGCTCATGCGTTTTCATTTGTAGCACCAACTCTGTGGAATTCTCTACCTCGCCAGTTAAGAAAATGCCTGACCATCAGTAGTTTTAAATCCATGTTGAAAACGTATTTATTTTCACTGGCCTTCGCGGACTGAATGATTTTTAAATTATATTGCTGTCTGTTTTTTATATTTGCTGTTGTATCTGTGCAGTGCCTTGATATTGAAAGGCGCTATATAAATAAAGAGTGATTTGATTTGACTTGATATCTTGCATGTGCACCAAATTATTCAAGGGAAGGACAGTGGTTTTACTAAAATTCAGCCTGTAAGCAGAAATTGTGGCGAACCTAGCGATTTTTGTCAAAGCTGCCGGAATGGGGATGACCGGTTCAAAAACATGGAACAATAAATCATCCACATATGCAGAAATCTTGTACTCCTTCCCTCACATGGCAATACCCGTTATCGCGGAATTTGCCTGGCGATTGTAGATCAGGGGCTCCAAGTACAAATTAAAAAGTAGGGGAGAAAGGGGGCATACCTGCCTAGTACCCCTCCGAAGGGGGGGAAGGAGAGGACTCCATTATACCATATGTGAACTACCGGAGTACTGTATGTAAGCTGGATCCAACTAAGGAATTCTGGGGGAAAGCAAACTTTTCCAAGACTGAAAACAAAAAGGGCCATAAAACATGGTCAAAAGCTTTTTCCTCATCGAGGGAGACCAAAGCAGCAGGTCTCTTGCTATCCCTTGACGTGGAAATAAGATGATGCAATTTTCTCACATGATCACTGGAGAGGCGTCCCTTCATGAAGCCAACCTGTATAGGACTAAGAGACTCCCAAACGGCAGATGGACTTGTGGCCAAATTCTTTTTTAGAATTTTCATATCAGTATTAAGTAGGAAAATTGGAATGTAATTGCTAGGATGGGAATTGTCCTTCCCAGGTTTTTTAATCAGAGTAATCCAGGCTTCCGAAAAGGAAGGATTGGAAAAACCCGCTGCATACCAATAGTTGTACAGTCTAGTCAGAAATGGGATCAGTTCCGATAAGCAGGCAACATAAAAATGATTAATAAAACTCTCAGTCCAGCGGTAATTGTTTGATAGCATCCGAAACCTTGGCAGGTGAGATAGGGCACCCAAGGGAATCAGAGTCGGGAGAAGAAGGGGATCCAAGTATGCCACTATACAGTCCTGGAGAGATGAGGCGGATCCCAGGTCATCTGAATAAAGGGTGGTGTAGAAAGAGCAGAACACCTCTGCAATGGACCGGGGGTATGTTTCACCTCTGCTTCTGGATTAGGCTGAATCCCTTGGATAAGTTTACAAGCCTCCAACTGATGCAAACGCAATGCGAGTATTTATTTATTTTATTTATTCATTATCAGGATTACAAATACCTTTGAACCAGGGGTTCGTTTACAAAGGTTACATGTCATAAAGGAAAACAGTAAAGGTAATGTACAGAGTTAAAATATGGCATGAGGAGAAATACAGAAATGTAAGCTAGAAAACAGGAGATAAAACTTACAATAGTATGGCAGTGCAGAGTGTGAGAGATAAGTAGGTATCACAAATGGTAACAGTAGCAATATAACAAATGATGATAGTACAACAATTGGTGAGGCAGCATTTAAACAATAAGCAACAATAATAACAGAAATATACGGGTAATAGCAGTCTCAATACAGCAGACAACTGTCAACATCTGGGCAAATGGGGAAGGATGGGCATGTTGTGAGCTGCAGTGTTGGGGGGCAAAAGAATGGCAATACATTTTCTTTACAAAAGGGGTACAAGCTGCATGGTATCAAATCAAGATAGCGGTCCAGCAGAGTGGGTTATGACGAAGCTGGGGCAGTCCTGGGGTGAAGTCAACAGGAGGGGATGTTGGAGAGAGAGAGGAGGAGGAGGAGAAGGTGGAAAAGAGGGGGGCACAGGAGGGATGGCAAAGAGGTAGGTCAGACGGGATAGGGGACAGGGAGAAGGTGCCAGCAATGACATAGGCCAGGGGCTAATGGGGTGTAGTAGAAAATAAGAGCAGGTGAGACGGGGTAACACTATCACAGAGTAGTCTCCCAGCCTTCTCTTCCGACTCCAGATAATGCAATTTAGTGCTGTAGATGGCAAGTTCCGTCTTTTGAGCCAAAATATCAGTATACTGTGCCCTCAATGCTGCAAGACGAGACCAGACCTCATTAGGAGAGTCTTTACTAAGAGAGTGCTCAATTTGACGAATATCTTGCAAGAACTGGTCTAAAACAGAGGCACGGAGATTGGAGCGTTTGGACGCTAACTGAATACATTCCCCTTGGATGACACATTTTGCCGCACCCCAAAGAATATTGAGAGCCTGGACCGAGCCCTCATTCAACTGAAAGAAGTTAGTAATACAAGTTTTTATAGAGACAAGAGCATCGGGATCACGAAGAAGCTATGCATTCAGACTCCCAACAGAATCCTGTTCCCTAGAGCCGTACAGGGTAAGCTCCAAACTCACAGAAGCATGATCCAATGTAACAGTTTGGTGAATAGAAGAGGAGATAAGCCCTTAGAGAGATTCTTGAGAGATCAGAAAATCAATACGGGAAAAGGTCTTATGGAGAGGGGAGAAAAAGGGGTACTAACGAACTGAGGGGTGGAGAAGGCGCCATGGATCGATCAAACCAGAGCTATCCATCAACTCTCTGAGTGCCCGCTGCCCCAGGGACAAGCCCCACCTGACAACATCAGATTTATCCAGCTCCAGTTGAGAAACCAGGTTCCAGTCTCCACCCAATAGCACTGAGGTGCAGGAAAAAGGAGCTAGTAAAGTTGATAAGGTTGTAAAGAAAGTTGGACTGTCGGCATTAGGGCCATAAATCGAACCCAGCAACAAATCTGTAAGTCCTGCTTTGCAATACAGCAGGATATATTGCCCCTCTGGATCCCAGAACTCTTCAGATACCTGTACTGGAACAGAACGTGCCACAAAAATGGCCCCCGCCTTCTCTTAGTACTAATGCCGGCCCCATATACCTGTATGACCCATTCCCTTCAAAAATAGTGAAAGTCTTCTCTTTAGGTGGGTGTCCTGGAGAAGCGCAATTCCCACCTGCAACTCTTTAAGATGGCACAGTACCATATGGTGCTTGCACTTCTCTTGGGTGCCTCTAATATTCTATATCACTATAGTGTATGAGCCTGTCATGAGCCGCTAAATAAGATAAACAACGGAAGCAGTAGACCTACTCTACTGTACCCAAAATAGATATAGGTTATGGTCACTAAGCCCACCCCCCAAGCCTTCCTCAACCCACTCTCCCCTCCTCCCTGCCCTCCCCCCATAAAATGAAAACAGGTGAACAAAGAAAGCAATCTCCCCCGGTCCAAGTGATCGACACTCCCAAACGATAAGACCCATGATGGCTGAAAAATCACCCACCCTCGGTTCCCCGGCCCTCCTGCCTCACCACCCACCCCAAGCATAAAAATAAGAGAAACTACTAGATACCAGTCAAGAGAAAAAAAAAAAGGAATCACAAGCCCACAAAATATCAATGGCATATTTAAAAAGAAATAATGGCGTGAGTTTGTAAAGTGCCCTCCAGCAAACTCATCCAGTCATGCAAAGTGGAGCTCTTGACCTATACGCAAGATCCTCCTACTCTCAAAAACAGTAGAGAGTGGTGCCTGGGACACAACTAAAGCAAGTCAAAGCCACCAAAGGGAGTGCATTATGCATAAACAAATAATACAAGGTCTACCATCGGGGAAAGGGACTGTGAACTGTATCAGTCAAGTAAATCACAAGCAAAAAACCTGAAAACAACTCGGATTAAAAAATACAACAAAACACTCACCAGGAAGAGGGAAAATTGTAGACAATAGCAGAAGTTCCCAAACCCCGGGGCAGCAGCAAATGAAGTGGCGAGAACACCCTAGCCCTCCAGCTGTCACTGGGTATACTATGTAATCCTAGTTATTGAGAGAGTGCACGCCCTAGAAAGGAAAAGAAAAGAGGGAAAAGAAAGCAGTGCCAGATGCCAGTCTCTCCCCTACCTCTGGCCAACAATACAGTTCTTGGCAATGATACATCAATGAAACAGGATCCTGCAGGACTGGTTATCATTAAGGGCTAACTCAGGAGGGGGGTCCGCAAAAGTTCAGCAAATAAAACCAGCAGAAAACATCCAGGAACATTCTATTCTAAAAAGGTAAGCCATTGACATGACATGCAAGGCTTATGTGAACCACTGTGCCAAGCCCAAAAGAACCCTGTGCACAAAATGGGGAGGAGGGAAAACAATCTAATAACATCTAGAAAACAGAAATAAGAAACATGTCAAAGGGGAGAAGGAGTGAATAGGGTGGCACTCAGCGACAGCTCAATGGATACAGAATAACGGGTGCTCAAATTCTCCCGCCTTCCAAGCAACGCCCAGGGGAAGGCAAGTCAGTCAACAAATTGATCGCCTCTCCCAGGCTGTGGATTCAGTAGGCAATTCTAGAAAATACTAGGGTTCTCACCTGACTACCACAAATACCAATAAAATGTCACCCTTACGGCACTTGTGAGAAAGCAGGGCTGGAAGCAGAAAATATGAAGGTCCGCAGCCTAAAAACAAAACAAAACTGGAGGTCAGCCAAACTATAAAAAGAATCGGCATCATTGGAAGTGGGCGGGAAGGCAGAATATATCTCATATCAGGAATAGTGTGTAACAAAAGCCGGCAAATATTTCCATAGCAAGTGATCCTAGTGCAAAGGTCAATTCGGAGGAGCTCCCACAACCATAAGGCAACAGCACCTAACATACATCAAATCTATCAGTTGGCAAAAATAGTGTTCCATTAAAAAAAGGAAAAAAAACACCTGAAGTAAAAGCCAAACAAGTCCAACAGGGAGGTCCATTGGGGGTGTTAACTTAAAAATCAGGCTAAACACATGTAACCCCTGTGCCAAAATTAAGGGGTTACCAAAGTGATGCCCTGCTGGCATCAGGAAGTGCACGCGCTGCAAGGTCATGGGCATGGCCTAGGCAGCACGTAAGCAGTTTTCAAGTGCCTACTGGTGAGGGGAAAACACCTTTAGGAGAGTTCGAGGAGAGTCATTGAGAGGAGCAGGTTGTGCCTACTCCAAGGCCTGAGGGGAGAGCCTCCAGTTGAGGCTGGAGAGGCCTGGGGCCGGGGTGTGGAGATTGTCCCAGTCCCAAAGGAGAAGTCTGGGCCCCCACAGTCCAGCAGTGGGGCGGTGGATCCGGAGGGAGCAGCAGCAAGAGAGAAAGTCGCAAGGAGTCTGCCAGGTTCCAAAATTCTGTCAGAGAAGAGTGGCTGCCATGGAGGTCCCGAGAGGCAGAGGTGGCAGCGATGTCTCCGGTGGGGTTTTTCAGGTGGGAGATGGGACCCCTTTGCATATTCGTGTCCACTCTCAAGGTAGGAGCTGCTAGCCTGGGATGGGGGCCGTTGGTGCCTCAGGAAGAGTTTGGCCCTGCAGTGTGCGAACCTTGCCAGAGGATCGGCAGGTGCAGGTACCACAAAGGAAAGGATTGTGCCCTGTATAACAACAACACTCTTCCTTGCTGAGGAAAGATTCACAAGGGTTAGAGAATTGTGCACCCCACTCCCACTGGTGGGGATTCTTTAAACGGCCACTAGATTGGGGATAGGGAAGGTTTCCCAAAGAGAACTGGAGCCCCTTTGGCTCAATGGAGAGGGATGAGTAGCGTAGGGTACAGGTTCAAATCCAGGTACCCCAAGAGACTGTGCCACGGCATTGGGCCGTAGAAAAATGGGAACTTTAACAAATTATTTTGAGCGCCCTCCATGGAGTTTTTGTGTGTCAGCTTGAGCTTTCTGGACTAAATAAAAATGCCTCATTGCATCCTAATCCGGTTTGGAATAATCATTTGGGAGTCCTGATCTGCTATGCTGTGCTTTTGCCTAACCAAACTGTTTTCTAGAAAACCAACTGATCCTGTGCCACCAGTCATGAAGGGAGAAACATTACCATCCAGCCTGCATCTCTATGGAAATCCAGCCATCACCAGTGGAATCCCATTCTACAAAACTAAGGTACTGTGTTGAAACCCTTATATTTTGCTGCCAGTCGAGATGGTGCCATCCCCTTTCCCAGAGACTGTATTCCATCAAACCCCTAGACAGGGAGAGTAGGGGGGTAGCTGTCTGAGAGTTGATCACACTGCTTGGGACTGAATGCTGCTTCCTGCTTGAATGTAACCACCCAACCCCTTGAGCAGGAGCAAGTATAAGCCAAATAACTGTTAGTTTGAAAGGAAAAGTACAGTTATGTAAGAACTTACTGTAACAGTAGAGCTTCGATAGGAGCTCTTGCAGCAGGCTACACATAAGGACTATGCTGCCAGGCACTAGGACTCCACGAAACATTCTTAGCTAGCAGTACCCAGCTGGGACCACCCCCTGACGTCAGACCGCCTCCGACATCCACCAATTATATAAAGGGACGATCCCTGGCCACACCCCAGTTCTCCCACTGGAGACCTCACTGACAAATCATAGAGAACTGAGGTTAGTGGAATACCCCACCTGGGGTACAGAAAAGAAAGGAGAAAAGGACGGGGGAAGAAGGGAGGGGAAATAACACCTGCTGCAAGAGCTCCTCTTGAAGATCTACTGTTACGGTAAGTTCTTACGTAACTGTACTATCTTACTTCAAGTGGGAGCTGTTGCAGCAGGCTACACCATAAGGACTGAGTACCAAGCAGTACTAAAATGATCCCGAACAGACTGGGAGGTGGAAACCTGAGAAGCGGGAGGGGTTTCCAGACAACAGGCCTTGAAGAACCGCTAACCCAAACCCAGCTTTCCGATGGGAAGTAACGTCCAGGCTGTGGTGCTTCACAAAGTTGTGCACAAAGCTCCAAGTAGCTGCTGTGCAGATGTCTGCTGCAGAAACATTCCGAGATGCCACAAAAGAGTCAGAAACACCCCTGGTGGAATGTCTCTTAATCAAGCCCAGTAAGGGTTTGTTGTACTTATTGTATCAGAAGGTGATGTTATGGACTAGCCATCTGGACAGAGTCTGCTTTGCCACAGGTGCCCCCAGGGATCTCGGGGAGGAAACAAAAAGTTGATCAGATCTTCTGAAAGTTTGAGTACGGTTAATGTAGTACCTAAGCACTCTATGTACATCCAGAGTGTGAAGAACCTCCCCTCGACTAGTATACTCTGGATAATAAACTGGAAGGCTGATGTGCTGATTAAGGGTAAATTGTGACACCACCTTAGGAAGGAACTGAGGATTGGTCCTCAAGGAAACCCTGTCTTTGTGGAAAATCAAATCTGGCTCTCTAGCCATCAGAGTCTCAAGCTTGGAAATCCTCTGAGCAGAAGCAACAGCAACTAAAAACAACACTTATCATGACAGAAAACGTAGCTCGCAATCCACGCTGGTGCTGCACCTTCTTTGGAAGCTGTGCTTCTGCTTTAATTACATCTCAAGAAATGCCTATTGATATGGAAGAGGATACCCATACATTACAACCAGAATCGGAACAAGCCAGCAATAAGAAGCAACATTTACCTTTGGAACAGCCTAATTTGGAGCCGTTACTTGATCCGGAGATGTCTATTCAGGTTTCTGATGCGGAACGAGTTGTTGTGCCGCCGCGGAGTGCACCACAGGATACTCCCCCTTGTGTTTCCACCTTGATTACCCAGGGAGTTGCTGCAGCTTTGGAGTCACCTACGGGAGAATCAATCATGCATTCACTTCACCGGACAAACCCTCTGTTGGACCCTACGGCTCTGTCCTCTACCACGGCTATCTTGTGTTCTTGCTTTGGGTTACCACATGAGTCAGATGTTGCGGATCATACCTGGACAACTGCGGGTGCTTTACAAAACGCAGGATGGAAACAAACTGCGTCAGGTTCCTGGACTCTGGACTCTTCTTGGGACGCTGATCGCCACGGGGTATTATTCTCGACCACCAGGCCTGCAACTGACAAGAGCTCCAACGAGGTACCTATGACACAGGACATTTCTAATAATAAGGACATTTCTATTGTTAAAGACAACATACAATCTTTGCAGCCTACTGTTTCTGGGGCTGCTTGGGGGGATATTATGGATTTGCAGGATACTGTTTGGGCAATTCCTCCTATTAGCTCAGCAGCTGAGCCTCTACCTGTCGATCCACCTCTCATCTCTTTAACTCAGGACTCAGAGGCTTCCATTGATATTCAGTCTACTCCCCCTCTGGTAGACCAACTGATTTAGTTGGTAAAGTGCCCTCGCCTTTTCCAGAGTCCATTCCTGTAGCAGCCACTCCACTATCCCTCCTAGATGATCCCAGGGAAGGCCCCTCAACTATGGCCCCTACCATACAACCTTCCCCAGTGGAACCCCCTCTTGCTTCTGGCAGAGGCCCTGGAACAGGCGCCCAGACGCAATGCAGTTCGTTTGCGTTATAAAGGTGGCCTTCCAGAATTCCCTGACCGTTTTTATGTGGCTCGGACCTTGTTAAAAGGTACTATGCATTTCCAGGCTTCTGATATCTATGCCTTAATTCATGTCTCTGGGGAAGAAACTTTTGACGTCAGCTTTAAAACTAATAGTGGTCTAGATAGATTCTGGCATAAATATGCCACTTTAAAGACTACCTCCCCTCGGATTCCTTTTTATGTTGTTCCTCTCACTAAACCTGCTGTTTGTACTGTGACCATTATGTTTAGAAATGAGGGTGTGAGTGTTAGTGACATATATCACTGGCTGCAAAATCGTTGTACGGTCTTATTCCCCCAAAGCCATTTTAGATGAAGAGGGACTCTGGACGGGAGGCTGGAAATTCCGGGTAAAACTCTTTCTGGTTAACTCTGAAGTCATTCACTTACCTAATAGTTTTTTCTTAGGTAAAGATAGGGGTGTCTACTTTTATGGAGGACAGCCCAGGGTCTGCTACAAATGTGGTGCTCACACACACTTAAGCAGCATGTGTGATTTATTAAAATGTAGCCTATGTGGAGGGTATGGTCACCCTAGTGTCTCCTGCGAGAATGTGTTTCAGTGTAATTTGTGCGATGAAAAAGGGCATGCATACCATCAATGTCCCTGGGCAAGCAAAAACCGTCAGGAGGGGTAGGATCCTGATGTACTGGTACAAAAAGCGCAGGATAAGGTACATGAAAGGCCTATTGCTCAGGTTGCTGTGTCCAACTCCATAGATGTTGCACCCCCCCTTCCCCCTCCTCTGGAGGTAGTTGAACCGCCCGTCCTGTTAGCACCCCCTATTGATACTGTGCCTCCTGTTGCTCTTCCACCATGTCCTACTACACCTCCTGGGGTATCCAGTGTGGATCCAGAGGGTTTTCAACCCAGTAGAAGGGTCTCCAGGGCTACTGCTAGAAAAATTGTGAAAACACCTGAAATTCCTCTTTCCAATCCTTTTGATTGTCTCAAGGGAGGCAGAGAGGACTCTGATGGTGATTCAGATACTTCTGTATTGCCCTTGGACATGGACCTTACTACTGCTAAACCTCCTGATGTTTCCCGTAAGAAAACCGCTAAATCACAAAAGGGGAGTAAGAAATGGAAGAATATGGCCCTTACAGATGGGAGCAGTTGAATAAATGTTTTATTCTGGCTTCCATTAGACTAGCCTCTTTAAATGTTTGTTGCATAAAAAGCTACAAGAAGAGGATGTATTTTCCATCTCGCTGCTTCTCTCCCCATTGTTATTTGTTTCTTACAGGAAATCCGCCTATCCACCCTGTTTGAGGTTCAGCACCTCAAACGGGGATGGATTAAAGGCCCCTCGTACTGGACTTTTGGGGAGGATGTTGCGGATGGGGTAGCTGTTTTATTTTTTTCCACGGCGTTTTCCATTACTCGCATTATTGATGTTTGTCCTGGTGCATTAATCCTGGACTGTACCTTTCACCGTCATCATTTTCGTTTAATTAATATCTATGGCCCACAAACTAAGGCTACCCGTATTCATTTATTCGACCTGGTGAAACCTTATTTGTGTACAAAGAAACATGTTATTTGGGGAGGGGATTTCAACTGTTCGATCGATGTTGCATGCAGGACAGCAGAGGGAAAGAAAATTTATTGTGACTCCATTGCTTTATCTAATCTAGTAAAGGATACCGGTCTCACCGATGCAAACCGATCCTTACATACTGATGCTGGCCATACCTACTATAGATCTCTTTTTCATACTCGGATTGATTATTTTTTCTCTTCTCAATACTGTGTTCCCGGTACGGCTTCACTCCGCCCTACAGAAATTTCTGATCATCATTTACTAACTTGCATGTTTCTCTTGAATAACTCTCAACTTTCACTATCATCTGCTTCGACTCAGTGGAAATTGAACAGCTCTTTATTTTCTTCTCTTATTATGCAAGCCCAAGTTTGTCTCCTCTTTCGTGCCCGGATCTCGGTTCTATGTTATGATTCTATTCTAGCATGGTGGATGTACATGAAATTAGATATACGTAATTTTTTCCAGATTATGGGAAAATGGGTGGTCCGTGATAAATACATTACATATTTGACTTATAGGAATCAATTATACAAACTACTCTCCCTGTCGGCTACTTCCCCTATTGATTATTCTTCCCAAATTTCCACTGTAAAACGCCACATGTTTGCATACCAGTATGACAGTGCCCGTACACTGGACTTTTTTATGAGAGTGGGAACTTCGACCCCCTCTGCGAATCCCTTTTCAGCACATAAAGATAGGATTCAGATTACGGTTATGCATGGTTTATTAAATCAACAGGGTACCACTGTTTATGATATTCCTAGCATGATGTCTATTGTATGTTCTCATTTACACAATCAGTTTTGTACATCACCACCTACGTTGCCGGACTTGTCATCAGTTTTATCAGCCCCATTCCCACTGTTTCCTGTGCACCATATTTCGGAACTTGTTGCACTCATTACACAGGAGGAAGTGGCATGTGCCATCTCTCACCTCCCATTGCAGGTCACCCCGGGCCCTGACGGCTTAACACACGAGTTTTATAAAACATTTAGAGATGATTTATTGCAAGTCCTGACTCAAGTTTTCAATTATATCCTACAATCTACAGCAGTCATCCCTGATTTTGGTATGTCCTTTCTTAAGTTCATCTATACAAAGGGAGATGCCTGCTCTTGACAAAATTGGAGACCTCTTCATCTTCTCAACACAGACTATAGACTCTCGGCTAGAATTCTTAGTACACGTTTATTACGTGTTGCTCCTGACCTTATTGACCCTTCCCAATCATGCGCTGTTCCAGGACTCTCTATACACACCAATCTATTTCTCCTCTGAGAAATTTTTGAGGCCAAAAGCCGTAATGCTGTTTCAGGATTTGTTCTTTCCCTAGACCAAGCAAAGGCATTTGATTCTGTGCAACACTCATACTTATTACAGGTCATGACATCCTATGGTATTCCAGCAATTTTTCTTCAGTGGCTCACTCGTATATTTTCCCTGGCCTACTTTGCACCCATAGTAAATGGTTTTGTGGCAGATACTCTTCTCCAGATGGTTGGCATTCGTCAAGGCTGCCCATTAAGTCCGTTGTTATATACTTTTGCATTGGACCCTGTAATTTATCAAATTAGATGGGATTCTTTTATTACAGGTCTTGCACCCCACCCAACATTACCCCAAGTTAAGATTTCTGCATATGCAGATGATGTATTATTTGTTCAAGATAAAGCTTCGGGTGACCGCGCTGTTGGCGTCTTTCAAACTTTTTCGGTACTTTCAGAGGGCACTTTTAACCTTCAGAAGAGTGTCTCTGTCCCATTAGATCCTGAATCTGCAGTAGTCTCTGATGTGGGTGGTATTCGGATATGTCTGTCCCCTCAACATATTTTAGGGATCTGGTTTAATGTCACGGATATGGCCATCTATAATTGGGAAAACGCCTTAGTATTGGGGAGTCTAAGATTAACATTTGGAAGTCATGGAAATTAGGGAAAAGAAAGAGGGTATTAGTTGTTAAAAAATGTGTTCTTCCCATTTTTTTGTTTCATAGTTATGTATATGCTCCCCCCCCGACATCTAGAAACCAGACTCTTTAGTGTGTTCTTTCAGATGGTATGGGGCAGTCGTCTCAATCCTGTTAAGCGTGACATCACATATTTGCCCATTCGTCAGGGAGGTCTTGCCATGATTCACCCTATTGCTTTTTTTCTCTCCTTTTTTCTTTTTCAACTTTTTCTTAGGGTTCGTTTCTCATCCCATGTTTGTGATACCTAGATAAGTTATGCCATGAGCAATGTAATGGATAACTGGAACATGCTCCCTCCTATCATTACCCGTGTCCCTTGTTTTCCAACTTATGCTGTGGATAGTTTTCGAAAGCTGCACTGTTGGAAACTTTGCAAAACATCCATTCTAATGCAGTCTAGAAAGCAATTATATAATACTTTTGTTAATATATCCAGACCAGTATTACAGTTTCCGTTGTGCCCTTCTTCTCGGCTAGACTGTGTTCTGTCTCTACTTCGAGATACACAAATCCCTTTACATATGTGGGATGTTACTTGACTGTGTTGTCACGGGCAGTTACCTGTTCGAGGGAATTTAAAACATAAATCATCCCAGGAACGGTACTGTCCTAAACCTTCCTGTACTCACATTGAGGAAACAATGTCTCATTTTTTTTTGACTGCCCCGATGCAATTTTTTTTGGAAAACATTGGCTAATAAATGGAAAAATTACATATCAAATTCTGATATTAGGGGATTTCTCTACTCCTTGGCTGAAGTTTCATCCCAGTACCCTCAGAGTACTTTTTGCTGTTTGTAAATACTATTTGTGGCAAACTCGCTGTCAATATGTACTACAACTGGTTCTGACCTCGCCACCCAATATAATCAAACAAATGGAAAATGCCTTATTGACTCTTATGGAATTGGAGCATAAACAACTTTCAGCTGCTCGCTTTACTTCCTTTTGGAAGAATATACATTTTTTGCATTAATTGTTATTGTTTCACTGTTTGAAGATCAATATTTTTTTGTTGTTTGTGTATCTTATGACTACAATATTTTTCTCCTATGTTGTTAGACCTTTTTTATTTGTTCTTTCATGTATAAACTTGAAGTTATGTTTATTTTGCCTAATAAAATTCCCCTACTCTTTTCGATAAGTGCCATGGGATCTTTTAACATCCACCTGAACTACCACAAATCCAGGCAGACGGGACCTCGGTTTAATGTCTCATCTGAAAGACGGCACCTCAGAAGTGCAGCACCCCTCTCATGCTGCACTGCAGTGTCAGTATTGGGATATTAACCCAAGTGCCAGATGTGGGAACTGAACCCACAGTGCTCTGATCTCCCAGTGCACAATCTAGAGCTTAACCGTGAAGTTAAGCTGAAACCTGGACAAAACAGTCAGACAAATATAAAATAAGACTTAATAGTGTTTGCAAGGCTAAGGCTTCAAGAGGCAAAAACCTTCGGGTGCAGGATTTATGTGGCAGAGACAAACAAATCCAGAAGCAGTAAGTGCAGTTCTTCTTAGCCTGCTCAAAAGTCTTGGGGGTACCCTTGAAAGAGATTTATAAATGGGCTGAATATAACATGCAGAAATTAATTTGAGCCACAATTAATTTAGAAATAGTGGGGTTGTAAGCAGCTCTCGAGTTGAACAGATCGAGCAAGTTTTGTACGATTCAGAGTTTGTTACCCTCCCAAGAAATTTCCTTTGCTTCCTTTACTTTATTAAGTATATGAGTCTTGTCCACATAATTAAGCATTTTAACAATGAAAGGCTGGGGCAATGCGCCTGGAAGAGGCATACACCTTAAAGCTCTGTGGGCCCCCTCGATCACATATATAGGGCCATTAAGGGATGAACCAGCAATTTTCTGAAAAACTTCTGTGCAAAAATGACTGCATTTTGGCTTTCAGAGCCCTCTGGGAGACCAAGCACTATTAAGCTGTTCCGATGGCTACGTCCCTCTAAGTCCTCAAGTTTTTCTTCCAGCTTGTGACTCTTCTGCCTGAGGGAAGTAGTCTTGGGGTCAACTCTTGTTCTCCAGTCTTCAAGAGATCTAACTCTTACTTCTGCATTACCAATATGCTGAGCCAGCTTCTCTGCGGTAAGCCACATGGACTTGAGTTCATCCATAATAGTCTGTATAGCCTCCTTTAATGGGGGGGGGGGGGATCTTGAAGAAATCTGGCCTCCATAAGAACTTGCATGAGATCAGAGGTTTTAGTTGTGGCTGAGGCCTGGGCTTTACTCCACTTCAATGCCTTGTCTCTCTTGGGCGTGGGAGGAGGAGTGTAGCATATGTTCGCTGCTGTCATTTCTATCTCTATATTTTCCAGCAGGCTGTAAACAGGCTAAGTCCCGGATACTAAAAAAGATCCTTTAGACAGTTTCAGCACTAGAAAAATAAAAGATATAGAGAAAAATTACAGTATTAGATGATGATGCACGGAGCTGAGGAGCCAAGCTGCTTACTCTGCAGGGTTCATCACGTGACTCCGGAGGTGGATAAGTTAATAGAATCACTGCTAAAGCAAAGGATTGTAGAATGCCTTAACTCCGACAGGAGACAGAAGACAGAGGGTAGTGGTAAACGGAGTTCACTGAGAGGCAGGGAGGGTGACCAATGGGGTACCTCAGTGCTGGGACCGGTCATCTTTAATGTCTTTATAAGTGACATAGTGGAGGACCTGGAAGGGAAGGACTACCTCTTTGTGGATGAGACCAAAATCTGCAACAGCATAGACACTCTGGGGTGTGCATGGACAGGATGGGCAGAGATCCGAAAAAAAAAAATGGAGGAGGAGTAGTCAAGGGTATTGCAGTGGGATTTTAATGCAAAACAGTGCAAAATAATGCACTTGGGGCACAGAAACCTGGGGCAGAGTAAACAATGGGTGGAGTGGTATTGGCAACCACCAAGCATGAAAGAGACATGGAAGTTATCTGATAACCTAAAGGTGACAAGGCAGTTGTGAGGGCTAGTGGGATGCTGGGGTGCATGGGAAGTGATATCAAGACCAGAAAGTGTGAGGTGGTGTTGCCCCTATATACTGTAGATCACTAGTAAGACCCCACCTTGAGTACCGTGTCCAGTTCTGGAGGCCATATCTCAGGAATGACACAGACCGATTGAATACGTACATGGGCAATATTAAATTTGATTTCCACCGATAATACTACCTACTGAACTCGTAAATCATCTATGAACCTATGACAGAGTGGAGGCGGTCAAAGGAGGGCAACCAAAATGGTTCAGGGTCTGCATCAACAGCTCTATGAGGAGAGGATAAAGGAGCTCAACATGTACACCCTGGAAGAGATGAGAGAGGGGGGATATAATAGAGATCTTTAAGTACCTCACAGGGGTAAATAAGTACACGAGGGGAGTGTTTTTCAGAATAAAAGGTGCTCTAGAACAAGAGGACATGCTATAAAGCTGGAGGGGGGTAGATTCAGGAGAGATGTGAGGAAGTACTTCTTCATAGAAAGAGTGGTGGATGCCTGGAACAGCCTTCCAGTGAGGGTAGCAGGGGCTAAAACAGTGGTGGGGTTCTAAAATGCCTGAGATAGGCACAAGGAAATCAAAGGGGTAAGGGGGGTGGGAGAGAGAGAGAGAGAAAGAGAGAGAGAGAAAGCACCATAGACAAGTAGGGTCTGCAGAGAAAATGAAGGTGACAAAAAAACATCGGCAGACTAGGTGGCTCAAGCTGCCCTTATCTGCCATCAGATTCTATGTTTCTATAGACAAGGACTTCAAAGACAAAAGGAAGAGCAAGACGGAGAGTGGGCAGAATAAGAGGGGAGATTTGGTGTTCTGAAGCTGTTATAGGTGGATAAGGGGTGCACGAACTGAAGCCCTATAACAGTTCAGACTGATACCAACATGTTTGGGTACAGGAGGGGGTGCAGCATAGGGCAACCAAGATGGTCCAGGGCCTGTGGGACATACCCTACGAGAAGCGGCTGCAGGAGCTCAATATGTATTCCCTGGAGGGCAGAAGACAGAGGGGGGACATGATTGAAATCTTCAAGTACCTTAAAGGTATAATTATAAACAAGGTTAGTATGGATGGCACATTCCATCTCAGGAAGAATGAGTCCACTAGGGGCACAGTCTAAAATTAGTGGGGGGAGATTCAAAATGGAGTTGAGAAGACACTTTTTCACAAAAAGAGGAGTGTCCAAGTAGAACCAACTGCCGGAGGAGGTGGTATCATCGAAAACGGTGGACAGCTTAAAAAGGAGTTGGGAGAGAGTGAGGGGAGAGTCATAATAGATGGAAGATGGGGGGTGAGGGGAGGGAGGGAGGAGACTGTGAAAGAGGGATGGGGGAGCTCCAGTAAATTCATCCGAGAGCTGCACACTCGAACAGACTTGATAAACCAAAATGGCTTGCTTATGCTGGCATTTTCATATGTTTGTATGTTTGCATGCTTTGCAAGCAAACATATAGAGACTACTGCTTGAGCAAACAAACACATCTAGCCTGTGCTGTTACAGAGGGGTTCTGATTACATCAGACCTTGAGCAGGAAGCTCTCAAGGTTCGATGTAATCAGAAGCCCGAGGTGGAGCACAGCCTGATTGAGCATGTGATTTTCCAATCATTATTTTTAATATAGTTTTTTGTTTTGTTTCCTATTTTTTTTTTTAAAGCAAAAGTGTTTTCACAGCATTCTGCAGCAGCAGCAAACATGGCAGCGGTTTTAGTTTAGAACTTGAACTGATTGCTGTGCCCACGGCAGCGCTGTGTAAACCACCAGCTGCCACGAGGATTTCTGATCAGCTGGAGCACTGTTGAACCATAGAAGGATACAACCACATTCCATGACTTTTGAACTGTGGTACAACAATGCTTCAGCTGGCATGGACATCCATGTAGAACAAGCCCTCACTATGCACTATAAAAAATGACTTACCGTGACAATGTTTCTTGTAGAGGGTTTCTTTGTGAGTCAAACAACTTCAGGGCAACACCTTAGGGCTGAGACGCTGCAAGTTGTATGACATCACAGATACACTTTCATTGCTAGAAGGCAACCTTTTGTGTACGACAGATTTTGGTGGTGGCAAAATGAGAAGCCTGTCTGCACCCAGAAATTACACCATGTCTAACCACAGCTGTGTACATAGCCACTGGAGTTCTTTAAACACTGTTCATTTATAAATAAAAATCCAAGTAGTTAGAAATATCTGGCAAATGCTTGTTGTACTGGATTTCCCACACATGCTGAATGCCATTGTTTTTACATTTCAACTACAGCGTGAGATTCCTGGTATATAAACTTATTGATTCCCGAAGAATCCATGACAGATGAGCCCAGCGAGACACTGTCAAATTTTCATGTTGACCCCTCCCATACCTCTCAAGTGCTCCACATAATGTCCCGGATTCTGGCATGCCAAGTTAGCCTGTACCGCCACCCCCTCATTCTCTCTTTGTTTTCCACACTGCAGCCACCCAAACGCCAAATACTTCGTTCTAATCCTGACAACAGGGACAATATCGATGTGTAACTGTGTGCCATGGCAACAAGTACAACCCCAACCAAACAGTGTGTGCTTGCTTAATCTGTAGTGCCTGCCCCCCGCCCAAAGCCTGCCCCCAAAAAGCGACTAACTACTTGATGGCTGGTTCCCCCTCAGGTCTGCTGCTGGGCTATAAACACTTGGGAAACCAGAGGGGGAACCATAGCTTCAGTCTCATTTTCTGCCTGATTGCCACCACATGAAACAGTAGGAGAGAGACACTGAACATCCACTTGTGTTGCACACAGCATTGAAGGAAACCATCATCGAGCCGAGTCAGAGGACTGCTGCACCGCCAGCCTGCTCAACTAAACTTAAGGAGGAGGGTTAGTGTTCAGTTTTCTTCATTTTTTGGCTTTTGTGCAGAAAGTGGGCTAGTACTGAGTCTGCCTAGGAATTTTGCAGGCTTTTTTGTTTCGGGATGGTCACGGGCCTCCGGGGTTTGGGTTTAGTGCTGCCCCACAATCTCTGGCTCTCAGTGCTCTTTAGCTAGTTGAACAGAATTGAAAAAGTTATCTTAAGTGTAACTTTTTTACCTTTTACCTACAAGAAAAGTAAAAACGGATCTTAAGGGCATGGGGGTTAGGGAATACATTGTACGGGATCGCTGGCTGGGGTATTTGGAAGAGAAGGTGTCACCAGTCCAGTCTACTGTTTACTGCTGGTCTGCATGGCTAAACTCTATTAACATTGACTGGGCGTCCTTCTCCAATGCTGAACTTGAAGGGTGAGCACCCTAAAGTTGTAATGTACACCAGCTTTTGTTGAAGTTATTTTTGAGTTGCACTCGGGTCTTATCTAGCTGTAACACCTATGTCCTAGTGGACTGACACCACAGCAATCAGTTGTCAATCATTTTAAAAGTGAGGGAAAACGTTGTAGGCAATCAAGCTACACACAGTTCAGGAAGGACGGGGGAAGGAAGGGGGTTGTGCTAAATGTAGTAAGGGAGGGTATCAAAGCAAAGGAAATGCAAGAAAAAAAATTGTTTGGCTGCTATTTTGGTGCTTTGGTGGGCTTTTAACCCCTGACCTGCCACATGAAGAGGGCCAGAGGCTCTGATGAAAAGAGCCACACTGAGAGGAAGAAGACATCTCAGCAGACATGACTGCTGGTCCGAAACGGAGGAGGAGCTACAATGAACAGCACTCAGCATTAGTCTCAGGCTCAGCCAACTTCATTAAATCACTGCTCTAACTCAGTTGGAAATTGGCTGTGCTGTGTTGTGCTGAGTGGGACCCGGGGTCCTTGGGTAGTGGCAGGTCTCCCAAGAAAATCCAGAAGAAAGAAGAGCTGCTCTCAGTTAGTGGCAGTGCTCACTCACTCCTCACTCAGCAAGCACCAGAAGCAGTAGCACCACTAAAAGAGCACAGTGAGCACTGCAGTGCACCACTGACTTCACTCACACTGCTGCCACACTCCGGGCTCCTGTGTTTTTGTGAGTGAGTGGGCCCCTTGCCTGTGGTCTTACTCGGTCTAATATTGGCCTCCTCCACTCAAGTGCTGTCTCAGCCAGCCTGCCCTGCACAGCATAGCACTTAAAGAGACACAGCTCCTGCTGGCTCTCCTGCAGAGTTGCCCAGGAGGAGGCTACCCTGACTTGCCAGCCCAGTCACAAGTGCTGCAATTGTCTAAGGCTGTGTGTGATGTTGATGTGCAATATGGCTGCTGCCGCTGCACCAGTCACTTCACTGTCTCTCATTGCCTGTAAAGCACTTTCCTGCTTTGGGATACCATGTGGATGAAAAGCATGTTGTAAATGCTAATTATTATTCTTCTTCACACAAAAGAAAACACAACTGGTTAAAAATAACTTTACTGGTGCACCATCAAATGGCTGTGCTACTCTTGCGCTACAAAAAATAGGGTGTTCCACATTTGTGTCATTTGTTGCACATTACTATGGTCTCTGTTCCACATTGGCAGGTTTACAGGTTGAGAGGTATGACCCCCTTCCCACCTTCAAATACTGAACATCCTTTCATGCTCTAGATTCACCCTGGAGAAAAGGGGGGGTGCACATGTTCTCAATCTTCAGATCACTTTCAGAATAAAGAAAAGTTCACACCAGGTACAAATAAATACATTTGAGTATTCTGCAAGTTTATTGACTCATTACATCAGCTTTCATTCAGTGTATCAGAAATTCCACACCGCACCAGACAATACTGAGTCAGACGCAGTTCCCGCCAGGCCAGAGCACAGAGGGGAATAATGCAGCTTAAGTGTGTGTAAACAGGAAGAGAGTGCCTCACAGTCTGGCAGGCAAGGCTCATCACACCCAATGCAAGTCCTCAGTTTTCTGCTAGTTAGGCAAATTGTAGTAGAAACTCTGTATGGGATTTTGTAGGTACTTTACAGCAGGTTTTGTAAAACATTCCTGTTGATCCCAGAAAAAGTGTACTTTCAAACCTAGGTGGAACTGATGTCAACAGGTTTGGTCATGTTTCAGGTATTGACCAAGGAAGCTTTCGTACAAATTTCAGAGCAGGGAATGCAAACAAACTGCAAGTAAGACAGATTTCTGCACCGAGGAGATAACAGTTACTGCCCCCTGGGTGGCGGTGCAGCAGGTGATGCTGTGCAGGAAGGGGATATGCTGCAGACCGCACACTAAAGCCGAAGTGGCCAAGCAGCAGTGTCCCAATGGTTTGGGGGAAATAATGGACTAACCACAGCAGGATGAAGACTGGCACCCAGAGACCCTATACTGTTGACTTAACAGTGGCTCCTTCCACCTTGTGTTCTGCACACTGGAGTTTAGGAGGAAAAACTCCAGGGGGGGGGCAAGCCACAAAGTCAGAGTCAGAGTCAGGGTGAGTGCTGGAGATGGCGGGTGATGAGCCTGGGATGCCAGTATGAAGGGGACAGGTCGGCACAGGATAAAAACCTATATTTAAAAAAAAAAGTTTCAATATTTGATTATGTGTTTTTATCAACAAATATAGGGGATAGAGGGTATTGGTCTGTTGATATCTTATGAGTGGCGAAGCCACAAGTGAGACAGCAATAAACCAGTAGCCTCATATAAAGATAAGAATGGTATCAAAGTCAACTCATGTCACATTCAACTTATACAACATGTGTTTAGGTGATTTTGTGATAGAAATGGTAAGAAAGTTACAAAAGAAAAATGTACAAAAATGTAACTGCCCCCCCTGTTCAATGGCACAGTATTAGGGATGTCAGTGTCTGATAATGATCAAAAGATATATTGCATTTCACATGTGAGAATACATTTCTCAACATACTTAATGTGGCCAAAGTGAGTGAGATACATTTCTGAGCATGCTCAATGGTCAACTTCTTTTATCTTGCTGTGTTTGCTCAAGATAACACATTTTATCTTGCTGTTTATCAGTGCACGTGTTGTGAAAGTCAACATAAAGGTAATTTGCTTTTAAACACACACTGCATTGATCCGAGACTGTTTGTGACTTTTCCTATGATGTGGAAGGCTGCTGTCACAATGACCATGACAATATCCTGATTTACTTCAACATGTACCATGGCAAGAGCACAGACCTATCCATTGTATAATAAATAGTTAGCATGATTTTCCTGTGTTTCTTAACAGTCATTCTTTTTCATGTACATCTTTTTATCTTATTTTCTTCCCCAGTCTTGGCAGCATCTCCCCCAGCCCAGTCACTGACCTGTCCCGGGGACTTGCAGGTCAATCATCTAGGTAGCCTGCCCTGTAGGAGCACACGATGCCTGTAGGAGACACCTGGGGTGGGTGGGTGGGGTGGGCAGATTCCTCTGGTTTACTTGCCCCCAGGGTGTTGTGCATGCAATGATACACATGGACATGCCGCATCTGCCGATATCCTCCCCACTCAACTGTCCCTGCCAATGCTGCCATCCAGCCTCCACTAGATGGCAGTCAATTGGCAGGACACAGGAACCCCGCACCCAGAGGGAGGAGAGCTGTTGTCGGATGTTCAGTCCTTCCCTCTCCTGGTTGGCGTCTGAGCAATCCTGGTGCCTTCCCGAACCCAAGTTACCAGAATGGCTGGTGGTGTAGTCTCCTGCACCTGAACCCACTGTGCCAGTGAGACGAATAACCCTTTGCAATGTTAATCACAGTGTTTTTCAGTCGCAACAATCAGTCTCGCACACTAATCAAATCAATACTGTTAGAGGGTGAGCTGAGCTGCAGTCAGTCACACCTACACAAAGCATGACCTCATGTGCTGATTAAAATCACTGTTTGCTCCTCAACCAGTTGATTCAATTTCAAAAACATGACATTTACTGTATTATAGGTCATATAAAAAAAACACCGCGGTGTTAAAAAACCACAGGGAACACACATTCTAAGTGTGGTGACATCATTAACGAACTCGAGCTTGGCTCTCATGCTGACAATGTCACCACACTAACTTAGTGTGGAATAACAGCGTTAGGTGTTAATTATTCTCTATATAGTGTAATTTAAAGGTGTAGGCATAACACTGCATGCCACCAAGTACATATCTAAATCAGATCCCAGGGTACTTATCATAAGGGTAGGGGCTTTTCCCCACTATCCTGAGCAACATTCCACCTATCAATAAAAAAGATCTTTGTAAATCCCTCCGGACACAACTGGAAACAAACTGTCTGAGCTGACTATGCCTGTCCTGGTCAAACATCACAAAGAAAACCTAATAAACAATTGATATACCAACAGGTGCAGTCTACAGACGCTTAAGTTGGGATAAATATACTGTAATTTCAGAGACAGTACAAATGGGTGGCATCAAAAATGTCACTCTTGTCCTTCAAAACATTATAATGGACTATAATTGTGTGTGTGTGTGTGTGGGGGGGAGAGTAGCTTAGTGGTTAGATCACCAAGTTGTTAATCAGGAGATCTAGGTTTGAACCCACCATCAGCACTTAGTTACCATGTGACCTTCACTGCATCATTTAATCTTCTTGTGCTCAACCTCTTGCACACTCAGTGTCTCTGTACTTAACCCTTTGACCTTTAATAAACATTTTTCAGTTTCACGTAACCTCTCTGTGCATGTGCAATGACTGCTGTCATTGGTTCATGGATTATATATCACTATAGGCTACACACCTGGGTTTTCACTGCTCAGGATACAAGTGTAAGTCCCGATTTTGGCTCCAGCTTGCATCATGGGAAATGCACCACAACATCGGCAGGCAATTTTCAAACATACTGACACATTTACTTTTCCTTCACATTATGGCATAAAAACTCTGCATGTGTGGGCCAGCTAGGTGGTGTGGAGGGTTGAGGCATTGAATGTCTTACCTCCTGCCATGCCGGCGACCTGTGTTTGGGAACAAACGTGGGTTGCTGGGAGTTGGCAGGGCAGGAGATGATCAAGAATTCCAGGGACTGCTCTCCCCTCCTGGGGTGGGGTGGCCAGCTGACTCAGCCTTCGCCTGCAACTGGGTGGAGGCCCATGGCAGTGCAGGCAAATGAGTGACATGAAGTGGAGGGAAGGGGCACAGTTCTGCAGAGTGTGTGTGCCTCCACGTGCAAGTTCTTATGTGTCGCTGTGGCAGGGGCACTTTGGAGAAAATGAATAATGGGAGCTGATGGCAGATCACTATTCTGCACACCTCCCCGGGCCTGTGCCACCACCCAGATGCCTAGAGTGACTCTAGATTGGGACTCTGGGGGAGGGCAGCTGTCCCCCTCCAATCCTGCCACAGGGGGACTCTATGGTCAACTTGTTCCAGGTAGGTCTGAGGGAGGTGTGTGCTGGCTGGGGGGAGGTGGGGATGGAAGTGGGGTCGCTAGAGGGGTAAAAAGCTTGATAAAAAATTACACACGTCATTATTTTGATGCTTGAGTTATTTTTAGCGCTCAACTCATGGCACCCGAGACATAAAGTTAGGTCACACTTTATGTGGACTAAAGATAGCGCAATTGTGCTGTAAACGTACCACGTCTTTGAAAATCCAGACAACATTGTATATTTTTGGGGGGCTGGGAAATATTGAGCTGAAGATCATTTTCTAGTGCATTCTGGGAGCACAGGGAGGTTAACAGACTTGCTCAGGGCCACAAAGTATGCCAGTGGAGGTTACAGGAATCCAACCCTGGTCTGCTGGGTACAACTTAAAAACACCATTCCTTTCTCTTCTAGGATGGATACTATTATTCATCTGTGAAGCCTTTGAAGGTGTCTCAGTCTATTATAATAACAATTTAATATTTTCGTGTGTTCTGTGATTTATGTATCATGAGGTACTCTGTGCCTTGGTAAATGGGAGCCATATATATATATATATATGTACATAGAAATACAAAAATCAAACATGCCCCCACAATGCTATCAATGTAAACCTATAAAAGCAATTAAAATAAAAAAATTTCAGAAACAAAGGTAGAGAAAATATAAGCCTTTATAAACGTACCAGAGGTTTTAGTCCTCATGAGGTTCGCACACATTAGTCGACCAGGAGGGGGAAGGGTGTTAGTCAGCAGGTATACAGCTCTGTCTGGTCTGTATGACCCTGAGAACATCTGCCCCCCCAATACACAATTTCATTCATAGGGCACGGGGCCAAAACAACTTGCACTAGAGGACTCCACAGTCCAATCTCAGTACATCAGGCTTTGAGCATTTTTACTACTTTGCCAAATTGTGCTGTTGTTTTGCAAACAAAGGTAAACAAAAATTGAATTACTACATAGATCTGCCTGGAGTTAGCCCTTTTAAGGAACTTAAATGTAAGAGGAGGGCAGCTCTCCACACAAGAACCAACTCTTCTTGCATTTAATACAGTACAAGGGACTCATTTTGTAAAGTGCAAGGGATTTTTTACAATGATGAGTAGGGATATTAGCCTGTGTTTAGCTATTTTAAATTAATATTTGATATACCAGTTGCAACTTTAAAATCTTTATAGTGCATGGTGGCATGTTGTTCTGCATGGGAATCCATGCTTAGAATAGGGTTGTTGTGCTGCAGCAGCGATATCATTATGTCACAGAAACCTCTTGATACAGACACAGGCTTGTTGTGTATGGCTGTCCATACATTATCTTCCTTATCTTTCCTAAGTTTACAATATATATTTTTATTCTTCTGACACTTGTTTGATAATTACGAATTATGCATACCATTTCTATGATGTTTTATTAATAATTATGTATTATGCATAACATTCTTATGAAACTTGTTTGATAGCCGGCCTTTCAGCATTGCCACGGGGCTGCCACTCATGATGCCAGTGACCCTGGTTTGAGAATGAGCCCAAGTTATCTGAGGAATGGCAGGGGATGGGATTCAGCATCCCAGAGAAGGCCCCAATGGGGCCTGGAGCTGCCCCAACACTGCAACCTGAGACCACAGGTGGTACTACCCTGCTGGACCAGTACAGAGAGGGGGGATGCTGACTGACACTGTGTGATGTCACACAGCAGCATGGGTACGTGCACATGACACCTTAAACGTAAGCTTCCTCAGGGCGACAGGGAAGAAAAGTGGAAAAAGCACTGGGGCCCATGGGTGATGTGACATGGTACCATAAGGCTCTGCACATCTGGCCACCACTAAGAGCACTTACTATAATTCAGATATACCTGAGGGGTTTATGGTACCATAAGGTATGTCACGGGGCAGCTCAGAAGGGTGGTCAGGGCAAATGAACTGGGAGGGCACTGCAGGGCTGAGTGGATGAGGGGTCTGAGTAGAAAGGGTGTATAAAATAGTAAATAATAAAAATCAAGATACTTGCTTGAGAATTACAAAATATGTGCAATATTTAATTGTTTTGACTTCTTAATTGTTGCTGTGCTACTTGCTGTTTACCAGCTGGGTCATGACAGAAAACAGGACATTGTTTCATAGTGCACTTGCTGGTGAACACCCTCGTGCACCTTTCCCAGGAATCAAAATTAGATAAAGTAAATTTATTACCCATAAAGGTAACATACAAGACAAGCAACATGCAAGGAGAGAAGGGACTAGGATCCAAAACAGCAAACAAGGAGAGCAATGTGTGGGATCCAAAACAGAAAGCAAGGAGAGCAGTGTGTGGGTTCTAAAACAGGAAGCAAGGAAAGCAGTGTTTGGGATCTAAAGCAGGAAGCAAAGAGAGCAGTGTGTGGTATCTATTAAAGAAAGCAAGGAGAGCAGTGTGTGGGATCCATAAAAGGAAGCAAGGAGAGCAGTGTGAAGGATCTAAAACAGGAAGCATGGATACAGTGTGATGGATCTAAAACAGGAAGCAAGGAGAGCAGTGTGTGGGATCTAAGACAGGAAGAAAGGAGAGCAGTGTGTAGGATCCATAACAGGAAGCAATGAAAGCAGTGTGTGGGATCCAAAACAGGAAGCAAGGAAAGCAATGTGTGGGATCTAAAACAGGAAGCAAGGAGAGCAGTGTGAGGGATCCATTACAGGAAGCAAGGAGAGCAGTGTGTGGGATCTAAAACAGGATGCAAGGAGAGCAGTGTCAGGGATCTAAAACAGGAAGCAAGGAGAGCAGTGTGTGGGATCCATAAAAGGAAGCAAGAAGAGCAGCATTTGGGATCCACAAAAGGAAGCAAGGAGAGCAGTGTGAGGGATCTAAAACAGGAAGCAAGGAGAGCAGTGTGAGGGATCTAAAACAGGAAGCAAGGAGAGCAGCGTGTGTGATCTAAAAACAGGAAGCAAGAGAGCAGTGTGCAGGATCTAAAAACAGGAAGCAATGAGAGTAGTGTGTGGGATCTAAAACAGGAAGCAAGGAAAGCAGTGTGTGGGATCCATAACAGGAAGCAAGGAAAGCAGTGTGTGTGATCCATAACAGGAAGCAAGGAAAGCAGTGTGTGGGATCCATAACAGAAAGCAAGGAAAGCAATGTATGGCATCCATAACAGGAAGTAAGGAAAGCAGTGTATTTGATCAAAAACAGGAAAAAAGGAGAGCAGTGTGTGAAATCCATAACAGTAAGCAAGGAAATCAGTGTGTGGATCTAAAACAGGAACCAAGGAGAGCAGTGGGATCCATAAAAAGAAGCAAGGAGAGCAGAGTGTGGGATTCAAAACAGGAAGCAAGGAGAGCAGTATGTGGGATCTAAAACAGGATGCAAGGAGAGCAGTGTCAGGGATCTAAAACAGGAAGCAAGGAGAGCAGTGTGTGGGATCCATAAAAGGAAGCAAGGAGAGCAGCATTTGGGATCCATAAAAAGGAAGCAAGGAGAGCAGTGTGAGGATCTAAAACAGGAAGCAAGGAGAGCAGTGTGAGGGATCTAAAATAGGAAGCAAGGAGAGCAGTGTGCATAATCTAAAAACAGGAAGCAAGAGAGCAGTGTGCAGGATCTAAAAACCGGAAGCAATGAGAGTAGTGTGTGGGATCTAAAACAGGAAGAAAGGAGAGCAGTGTGTGGGATCCATAACAGGAAGCAAGGAAAGCAGTGTGTGGAATCCAAAACAGGAAGAAAGGAGAGCAGTGTGTGGGATCCATAACAGGAAGCAAGGAAAGCAGTGTGTGGGATCCATAACAGGAAGCAAGGAAAGCAGTGTGTGTGATCCATAACAGGAAGCAAGGAAAGCAGTGTGTGGGATCCATAACAGAAAGCAAGGAAAGCAATGTATGGCATCCATAACAGGAAGCAAGGAAAGCAGTGTATTTGATCAAAAACAGGAAAAAAGGAGAGCAGTGTGTGAAATCCATAACAGTAAGCAAGGAAAACAGTGTGTGGGATCTAAAACAGGAACCAAGGAGAGCAGTGCATGGGATCCATAAAAAGAAGCAAGGAGAGCAGAGTGTGGGATTCAAAACAGGAAGCAAGGAGAGCAGTGTGTGGGATCTAAAACAGGAAGCAAGGAGAGCAGTGTGTGGGATCCATAAAAGGAAGCAAGAAGAGCAGCATTTGGGATCCACAAAAGGAAGCAAGGAGAGCAGTGTGAGGGATCTAAAACAGGAAGCAAGGAGAGCAGTGTGAGGGATCTAAAACAGGAAGCAAGGAGAGCAGCGTGTGTGATCTAAAAACAGGAAGCAAGAGAGCAGTGTGCAGGATCTAAAAACAGGAAGCAATGAGAGTAGTGTGTGGGATCTAAAACAGGAAGCAAGGAAAGCAGTGTGTGGGATCCATAACAGGAAGCAAGGAAAGCAGTGTGTGTGATCCATAACAGGAAGCAAGGAAAGCAGTGTGTGGGATCCATAACAGAAAGCAAGGAAAGCAATGTATGGCATCCATAACAGGAAGCAAGGAAAGCAGTGTATTTGATCAAAAACAGGAAAAAAGGAGAGCAGTGTGTGAAATCCATAACAGTAAGCAAGGAAATCAGTGTGTGGGATCTAAAACAGGAACCAAGGAGAGCAGTGCGTGGGATCCATAAAAAGAAGCAAGGAGAGCAGAGTGTGGGATTCAAAACAGGAAGCAAGGAGAGCAGTGTGTGGGATCTAAAACAGGATGCAAGGAGAGCAGTGTCAGGGATCTAAAACAGGAAGCAAGGAGAGCAGTGTGTGGGATCCATAAAAGGAAGCAAGGAGAGCAGCATTTGGGATCCATAAAAGGAAGTAAGGAGAGCAGTGTGAGGGATCTAAAACAGGAAGCAAGGAGAGCAGTGTGAGGGATCTAAAATAGGAAGCAAGGAGAGCAGTGTGCATAATCTAAAAACAGGAAGCAAGAGAGCAGTGTGCAGGATCTAAAAACCGGAAGCAATGAGAGTAGTGTGGATCTAAAACAGGAAGAAAGGAGAGCAGTGTGTGGGATCCATAACAGGAAGCAAGGAAAGCAGTGTGTGGAATCCAAAACAGGAAGCAAGGAGAGCAGTGTGTGGGATCCATAACAGGAAGCAAGGAAAGCAGCGTGGGATCCATAACAGGAAGCAAGGAAAGCAGTGTGTGTGATCCATAACAGGAAGCAAGGAAAGCAGTGTGTGGGATCCATAACAGAAAGCAAGGAAAGCAATGTATGGCATCCATAACAGGAAGCAAGGAAAGCAGTGTATTTGATCAAAAACAGGAAAAAAGGAGAGCAGTGTGTGAAATCCATAACAGTAAGCAAGGAAATCAGTGTGTGGGATCTAAAACAGGAACCAAGGAGAGCAGTGCGTGGGATCCATAAAAAGAAGCAAGGAGAGCAGAGTGTGGGATTCAAAACAGGAAGCAAGGAGAGCAGTGTGTGGGATCTAAAACAGGATGCAAGGAGAGCAGTATCAGGGATCTAAAACAGGAAGCAAGGAGAGCAGTGTGTGGGATCCATAAAAAGAAGCAAGGAGAGCAGCATTTGGGATCCATAAAAGGAAGTAAGGAGAGCAGTGTGAGGGATCTAAAACAGGAAGCAAGGAGAGCAGTGTGAGGGATCTAAAATAGGAAGCAAGGAGAGCAGTGTGCATGATCTAAAAACAGGAAGCAAGAGAGCAGTGTGCAGGATCTAAAAACAGGAAGCAATGAGAGTAGTGTGTGGGATCTAAAACAGGAAGAAAGGAGAGCAGTGTGTGGGATCCATAACAGGAAGCAAGGAAAGCAGTGTGTGGAATCCAAAACAGGAAGCAAGGAGAGCAGTGTGAGGGATCCATTACAGGAAGCAAGGAAAGCAGTGTGTGGGATCTAAAACAGGAAGCAAGAAAATCAATGTTTGGAATCCATAACAGGAAGCAAGGAAAGCAGTGTATGGGATCTAAAACAGGAAGCAAGAAGAGCAGTGTGTGGGATCCATAACAGGAAGTAAGGATAGCAGTGTGTGGGATCTAAAACAGGAACCAAGGAGAACATTGTGTGGGATCCATAACAGGAAGCAAGGAGAGCCGTGTGTGGGATCCAGGGAAAGGAGTGAGTAGTATCCATAAAGGATGCAGGGGAGGGCAGTGCATAGGATCCATAAAGGATGAAGAGACAGCAGTGCATAGGATCCATGAAGGACACATGGAGAGCAGTATGTAGGATTTGTAATGGATGCATGAGAAGCAGTGTGTAGGATCCATAAATGATACAGGAGAGCAGTGTTTAGGGTCTGTAAATGATACAGGGAGAGCAGTGTGTAGGATCCATAAATGATACAGGAGAGCAGTGTGTAGGGTCCATATATGCTACAGGGAGAGCAGTTTGGAGGAATCCATAAATGACACATGGAAAGCAATGTGTAGAATCTGTAAATAATATAGGAGAGCAGTGTTTAGGCTCCATAGAGGATGCAGGGAGAGCAGTGTTTTGGATCCATAAATGATACAGGGGAGAACAGTTTGTAGGATCTGTAAATAATACAGGGAGAGCAGTGTGTAGAATCTATAAAGGATGCAGGTACAGCAGTCTGTAGAATCCATAAATGATACAGGGAGAGCAGTTTGTATGATCCATAAATGATACAGGACAGCAGTGTGTAGGGTCCATATATCATGCAGGCAGAGCTGTTTGGGGATCCATAAATGATACAGGGAGAGCAGTCTGTAGGATTCCTAAATGATACAGGGAGAGCAGAGTGTAGTATCCATAAATAATACAGGAGAGCAGTGTGCAGGATCCATGAATGATACAGGAGAGCAGCATTTAGGGTCCATAAATGATACAGGAGAGCAGTGTGTAGGATCCATAAATGATACAAGGAAAGCAGTGTGTAGGATCCATAAATGATAAAAGGAGAGCAGTGTGTAGGATCCATAAATGATACAGGAGAGCAGCATTTAGGGTCCATAAATGATACAAGAGAGCAGTGTGTAGGATCCATAAATGATACAAGGAGAGCAGTGTGTAGGATCCATAAATGATACAAGGACAGCAGTGTGTAGGATCCATAAATGATACTGGGAGAGCAGTGTGTAGGATCCATAAATGATACAAGGAGAGCAGTGTGTAGGATCCATAAATGATACAGGAGAGCAGCATTTAGGGTCCATAAATGATACAGGAGAGCAGTGTGTAAGCTCAATAAAGGAAACAGGGAGAGCAGTGTGTAAGGTAGAATCTGTGAAGGATGAATAGAGATCACTGGAGCAGTGTGTATAATTTGTAAAGTATACAGGGTATACAGGTATACCGGGTGAGCAGTTTGTAGGATCTGTGAATGATGCACATAGAGTAGTGTGTAGATTCTGTAAAGGATGCAAAGAGAGCAGTCTGTAGGATCCAGAAAGGATGCAGGGACAGCAGTGTGTAGGATCCATAAATGATACAGTGAGAACAGTTTGTATGATCCATAAAGGATACAGGAAGAGCAGTGTGCAGGATCCGTAAAGGATACAGAGAGAGCAGTGTGTAGAATTCATAAATGGTACAGGGAGCGCAGTGTGTAGGATCCATAAATGATATAAGGAGAGCAGTTTGTAGGATCTGTAAATGATACAGTAGAGCAATGTGTATGATCCGTAAAGGATGCAGGGAGAGCAGTGCGTAGGATCCATATAGGATGTAGGAAGAGCAGTGTGTAGGATCCATAAAGGATACAGGGAGAGCAGTGTGTAGGATCCATAAAGGATACAGGGAGAGTTGTGTTTAGGATCCATAAATGATACAGGGAGAGCAGTGTGTAGGATCCATAAAGGATACAGGGAGAGCAGTGTTTAGGATCCATAAAGGATACAGGGAGAGCAGTGTGTAGAATTCATAAATGATACAGGGAGTGCAGTGTGTAGGATCCATAAATGATATAAGGAGAGCAGTTTGTAGGATCTGTAAATGATACAGTAGAGCAATGTGTATGATCCGAAAAGGATGCAGGGAGAGCAATGCGTAGGATCCATACAGGATGTAGGAAGAGCAGTGTGTAGGATCCATAAAGGATACAGGGAGAGCAGTAAGTAGACTCTGTAAATGATACAGGGACAGCACCATGTAGGGTCCATAACTTATACTGGGAGAGCAGTGCATAGGATCTGTAAATGATACAGGAGAGCACTGTTTACAGTTCATAAAGGATGCAGGGAAAGCACAACGTAGGATCTGTGAAGGATGCATGGGAAACAGTCTGTAGGATCTGTACAGGATGCACAGAGAACAGTGTCATTGATTTGAAATAACATATTTTTATCCGAAAGAAATAAGAGCTTTGGTGGTAATTCATAATATGGGTGTGTGTGCCACAGTTCTCTGGACTATGGAGAACAATGTGTAGACTCCATAAATGATACAGGAATGCAGTGTGTAGGATCCATAAAGGATGCAGGGAGAGCACTGTATAGATTCCATAAAGGATGCACAGAGATCACTGTGTAGGGTCCATAAAAGATGCAGGTAGAGCATTGTGTAGGAGCTGGAAAAGATGCAGAAAGAGCAGTGTGTAGGATTGATAAAGGATGCAAGGTGAGCAGAGTGTAGTATTCATGAAGAATGCCAGGAGAGCAGTGTGTAGGATCCATAAAGAATTCAGGGAGAGCATTATGTAGGATCCATAAATGATACAGGGAGCGCAGTGCATAGGATCCATAAAGAATTCAGGGAGAGCAGCGTGTAGGGTCCATAAATGATACAGGGAGCGCAGTGCATAGGATCCATAAAGAATTCAGGGAGAACAGCGTGTAGGGTCCATAAATGATACAGGGAGCGCAGTGCATAGGATCCATAAAGGATTCAGGGAGAGCAGTGTGTAGGATCCATAAAGGATACAGCGAGAGCAGTGTGTCTGATCCATAAAGGCTACAGGGAGTGCAGTGTGTGGGATCCATAAAGGATGGAAGGACAGCAGTGTGTAGGATCCATGAGGGATGTAGGGAGGGCACAGTGTAGGATCCAGAAATAAAGCAGGCAGAGCACAGTGTAAGTTCTTTAAAGGGTGCACAGAATCACTGTGTAGGATCCACAAAAGATGCAGGGAGAGCTGTGTATAGGATCCATAAAAGATGCAGGGAGAACAGTGTGTAGGATCCATAAATGATACAGGGACAGCAGTGTGCAGTATCCATAGACGATACAGGGAGAGCAGTGTCTAGGATCCATAAATTATACAGGGAGAGCAGTGTGTCTGATCCATAAATGATACAGGGAGAGCAACGTGTAGGATCTGTAAATGATATGGGGAGGGCAGTGTTTAGGATCCGTAAAATGATACAGGGACAGCAGTGTGCGGGATCCATAAAGGATTCAGGGAGAGCAGTGTGTAGGATCCATAAAGGATGCAGGAGGGCATTGTGTAGGATCCGTAAATGATACACGGAGAGCAGTGTGTGGGATCCATAAAGGATGCAAGGAGAACAATGTGTAGGATCCATAAAGGATGCAGGAAAAGCAGTGCATAGGATCTATAAAGGATGCAGGGACAGCAGTGTGTAGGATCCATGAAGGATGTAGGGAGGGCACTATGTAGGATCCAGAAAGAATACAGGGAGAGCACTGTGTAAGTTCTTTAAAGGATGCACAGAGTGCCCTATCACTGTGTAGGATCCACAAAAGATGCAGGGAGAGCAGTGTGTAGGATCCATAAAAGATGCAGAGAGAGCAGTGTGTAGGATCCATAAAGGATGCAAGGTGAGCAGTGTGTAGGATCCATAAAAGATGAAAGGAGAGCATTGTGTAGGATCCATTAATGATACAGCGAGAGCAGTGTGTCTGATCCATAAAAGCTACAGGGAGAACAGTGTGTGGGAACCATAAAGGATGGAAGGAGAGCAGTGTGTGGGATGTGTAAATGATACAGGGAGAGCAGTGTGTAGGATCCAGAAAGGATGCTGGGAGAGCTTTGTGTAGGATCCATAAAGGATACAAGGAGAGCATTGTGTAGGATCCATAAATGATACAGTGAGAGCAGTGTGTAGGATCCATAAATGATACAGGGAGAGCAGTGTGTAGGATCCATAAAGGATGCAGGGACAGCAGTATGTAGGATCCATGAAGGATGTAGGGAGAGCACTGTGTAGGATCCTGAATGATACAGGGAGAGCAGTGTGTAGGATCCATAAAGGATGCAGGGAGAGCAGTGTGTAGGATCCATAAAAGATAAAAGGAGAGCATTGTGTAGGATCCATAAATGATACAGCGAGAGCAGTGTGTCTGATCCATAAAAGCTACAGGGAGAGCAGTGTGTGGGATCCATAAAGGATGGAAGGAAAGCAGTGGGTTGGATGTGTAAATGATACAGGGAGAGCAGTGTGTAGGATCCATAAAGGATGCAGGGAGAGCTTTGTGTAGGATCCATAAAGGATACAAGGAGAGCATTGTGTAGGATCCATAAATGATACAGTGAGAGCAGTGTGTAGGATCCATAAATTATACAGGGAGAGCAGTGTGTAGGATCCATAAAGGATGCAGGGACAGCAGTGTGTAGGATCCATGAAGGATGTAGGGAGAGCACTGTGCAGGGTACGTAAATGATATAGGGAGAGCAGTGTGTAGGATCTGTAAATAATACAGGGAGAGCAGTGTGTAGGATCCATAAAGGATTCAGGGAGAGCAGTGTGTAGGATCCATAAAGGATACAGCGAGAGCAGTGTGTCTGATCCATAAAGGCTACAGGGAGTGCAGTGTGTGGGATCCATAAAGGATGGAAGGACAGCAGTGTGTAGGATCCATGAGGGATGTAGGGAGGGCACAGTGTAGGATCCAGAAATAATGCAGGCAGAGCACAGTGTAAGTTCTTTAAAGGATGCACAGAGATCACTGTGTAGGATCCACAAAAGATGCAGGGAGAGCTGTGTATAGGATCCATAAAAGATGCAGGGAGAACAGTGTGTAGGATCCATAAATGATACAGGGACAGCAGTGTGCAGTATCCATAGGCGATACAGGGAGAGCAGTGTCTAGGATCCATAAATTATACAGGGAGAGCAGTGTGTAGGATCCATAAATGATACAGGGAGAGCAACGTGTAGGATCCGTAAATGATATAGGGAGGGCAGTGTTTAGGATACGTAAAATGATACAGGGACAGCAGTGTGCGGGATCCATAAAGGATTCGGGGAGAGCAGTGTGTAGGATCCATAAAGGATGCAGGAGGGCATTGTGTAGGATCCGTAAATGATACACGGAGAGCAGTGTGTGGGATCCATAAAGGATGCAAGGAGAACAATGTGTGGGATCTGTAAATGATACAGGGAGAGCAATGTGTAGGATTCCTAAATGATACAAGGCATGCATTGTGTAGGATCCATAAAGGATGCAGGGAGAGCACTGTGTAGGATGCGTAAAGCATACAAGGAGTGAAAAGATAGCCATATTGTTTTATTTAGTTGTCTCTCTTTCTCTCTCTCCAAACCCTAAGCATTCACTCTAAAGCCATGACTCGGGTGAAAAGCACCATGGATGGGGCTGAGAAGCCCGGTCAGGAAGAAATACGTGTCTGTGACTTATTCACAGTCTAAAATGAAATTCAATTAAAATCCTGTTTTCCAGCAACTTGTGTTCTAGTGAAGCCTTGCTGGGCTACCCCACACAAGGATATGCATATCCACAATGTTCTGCACTTCAGTTAAGTGTGTACATGAGCTCTGGGAATAGGCGCATCTGTTGGAAAGACGCACAGTAACCAAACAATATATCTTCTCAAGTTGGGTATGCACGTTCTTGGAGGGCAGGTCATTTGAAATGCAGATGTCCTTAGGCAAATGTTCTGGGAGAAGGGGGCTGATACATATTAATCGTAGTTCAGAAAGGGCTGTACCAGTGGCCACTTGATGTCCCTGAGGTAGGTAAACTATGAAGCCGTGGTCTGGGGCTGGCACAGTGCAACAAGAAACCAGCTGGGTAGAAGGGAGCAAAAAGAAATAAAAATGAACTGATCTATGAGAGAGACTTGTTGGGGGAGGTTGCCTTCATCTGAAATGCCTGCTTCAGGAAACGATGCAATTAATGACTACCCTCCCTATACCGGAGCCCACTGTGAGCTCATTTGGTTTTTTTAAATATATATTTGACCGATTTTGGCAGAAAGTGTTTTACAAGAACTGAAACCAGTTTCACTATTACGACAATGAGGCAATGTGATACTGCTGTGTTTTATCAAGCCAAAATGAGGCTATTGTTTACGAGAGGTAGTGAACCTTTGGATATCCATTCTAATTCTGTGGACCTCAGAATCTGAGGCAAACACCAGGCAGGGATAGCTCACAAACTGGATGCCTGCAGTTCCTTTGGTTTTCCCAACTGATCCCTCAAACAGCCCTTCGGAGAGCTCTGAAACCCTGTCCTGACTTCCTCAGTAAATGGAAGGAGTCTGTTTTCCTGGTACAAGTCGTCCTTCATTCTGCTGTTCACCAAACTAGCAGAAGTGACCCTCTGCGCAGTCTTGCTGAGCCCAGACTCACAACGCAATGGAATCGCAGTTAAAGATTGATTTCTGCCAGGAGGAAGCCCTGATTTGGGGAGATGCACTCTGTCTGGATTTTGTTGGCTCATTGCTCTAAACTGTAATACTTCAGTCTCCATGCTTTCTACTTTGGTCGCTGAACCTGAAAGTGTTTTTTTCTGTTTTCTGTTTTGAAGCTTCTGTTTAACACTTTTGTCCACCATTTCTTCATCGATTTGCATTTTTGTCTCTCCGTGCTTTGGGTCCCTGGTTCCATTTTGAAAGGCAGAATTTCCTCTTAGGTTTCGTTGAGTTTTGTGCTGCTGAGGTACCTGATGGATCTTCTGTAGAGACAAACCACTGAGATCGTACTGGGGCATGGAAACAGCTGAACCTGAGGCAGATTTAGAATTCCTTAGTGGTGCTTTCTTGACACAAAATGGAGGTAGCCTGAGATACAGAAGCAGAAGGGAAACCTATAGTTAAAAACATGGGCAGAACAAGATCTGCTACAATCTACAGTTATAAACACAGACAGAATGAGCACAATGCTCGAATCTGTTGTTACAAACATCGGCAGCACAAGTTTAGTGCTATGACCTATAGTTATAAATACAGGCAGAACGAGTTCAGTGCTATAATCTATTTATCTTCCAGAAGTGACTGCCACTGAAGTACTCCGTCTGCCTTCTAAATAAGACTGAACCTAAGAAATCCGAGGGCAGTGATGGGCTACCACCCAAGCTGTTAAAGCTTGGTCTCTCTCACTGCTGACAGTAATATTAAAGCTGTCCTTCATAACAGGTAAAATCCTCTTCATTTGGAAGCAAACTCATGTAGTGCCCATACAGAGAGGTAAATATACAGCTCAAATTGACAACTATAGGCATATCTCGAGTAATTCAGTCTTGGCTAAGCTAGAAGAAATTTTGGTTAAATTACAAGCTCATGAGTTACTTAGAAACCTATGGGCTTTTATTAGCCTTCCAACATTGGTTCAGAAGGGACATCAGACTATGGACTGTCCTAATCAGATTCACTAATGACTTATACTGCAACATGTAAGCAGAAACCTTTGAACCGTCTTTTGGGGTCTGACTAAAACATTTGATTGCACTGACCATGATCTCTTGCGTAACAAACTGGTTTGCAGACGATCCTAAAAAAAACAATCCCAGATTATTAAATATAATGAAAAAATGTCATCTTTCTTGCACTGTCAATAGCAGCATACTGCAGGGCACAATCCTGGGACCTGTACTGTTTTCTTTGTTTAGTAATCTCTTGCTGTCTGCATGTAATCAATCTAAAATACTGCTCTATGCTGATGAAGCAGTCACCTGTCTCCACTTGAAATTCATAACTGACATCAATGTTAATCTTGAATCTGGCTCCAGGGCTCTAGTGAACTGGGTGCTCTCAATAAACTACTGCTCAACAAAGAATGTTGTTCGGGGACCAGAATGAAAATAAATAAATCTAATGACCTGCTCCTAATCTCAACTGACAAAGACTGCATGGCTGACTCAAATGATTACTCTACATACCTTGGTGTCCGTACAGATCCTCTGTGATCTTTTAAAGAATACTGGGATTATACTACTGAATCAATACACCAGAAACTAGGGAAGCTTTACAGGGCACAGAGTTGCTTATCTGTAGAAGCTTGCTTCGTTATTCCCCAACACATTATCCATTACCCGTCTTACACTATGGCTCTAGTATCTGCCAACGGGCTTCTGTAATGAGTTGGATAGAAAACGTGTCCTGTATAACAAGATTGGGAGATTTGCCCTATCTGCTAATTTAATAATCCATCTTTGTGACCTTCACTTTAAACTAAGCTGGTTACCACCTGAGGGAATATCCAGGCCCATTGCAGCAATCTTTGTACAGCAGCTGTTATGTCTAGTGATACCCAGCCTGTCCAGGAGTCCTACTAAAGCCCAACCACAGTAACTTTAATGTCTGCTCAGCTACAGAAAACCTCCTGGCTCCTTGACATACTGCTTGATAGGACCAGAATGGGGCAGAACTCATTCATGGTAAATTCAGCTACAGCGTGGAATTATATACCCTCATACATGCAAAGACTCGCCTCTCATGTAATGGTTAGCACCAGTTGTGGCTGGCAGTATAGCCTAGAGGTTAGAGTAATAAGCTGTGAATGAGCTTGGTGAATCGGGAGACCTGAGATTGATTCCCATAACCTCCACTTGCATACTGTGTGACTATGAGCAAGTCACTTCACCACCCCAGTGCTCCCATGTCACCCGTTCCAAAAGGCATTGTGCCTAGTGGGCCTTACCCAACTACCACAGAAACATAGAAGCTGTAAGCAGAAAAGGACCTCATGGCCCAACTAGTCTGCCCCAAATCCCTGCCTACTGTGCCACCGTAGACCCTGACTGGGTTTCAGTAGGACTTCTGGACAGGCTGGAGTATCACTAGATACAACAGCTGCTGTACAAAGATTGCTGCAATGTTCCTGGATATTCCCTCAGGTGGTAATCAGTTTAACCGTAGACCCTAATTGATCTCCGGCCTTACCCCCCACTCTGTTACTAACATCCCCTTGTGTCTATCCCATGCATGTTTGAAACCTGTTACCATTTTGGTACCCACCACCTCTGCTGGAAGTGTGTTCCAGGCATCCACCACCCTTTCCATAAAGAAGTATTTCCTCACATCTCCTCTAAGTCTACCAAATAATTTAAGAAAAATAGAGAATACCCACCTACCCACCAGTCACAAATACATTTGTCTCTGAACTGCAGAGGTGAATACTCTTTCTACTTGTATTTATTTAATTTTTAGTAATCACATAAGAATACTAGGCAAATAAAATGCCTCTTTTCATGAATTGAACAGGGCTGCTTCAGCTCCCCCATGGTCGGCCGGCACCCAGCCAGCCACCGACCGAGACCAGGACACCTGCCTGCAGCTCCTTGGAAGCTGCCTGCCCTTGAACAGGGCTGCTTCAGCTCCCCAACGGTCGGCCGGCACCCAGCCAGCCACCGACCGAGACCAGGAGGCCCGCCTGCAGCTCCTTGGAAGCTGCCTGCCCTTGAACAGGGCTGCTTCAGCTCCCCCACGGTCGGCCGGCACCCAGCCAGCCACCAACCGAGACCAGGATGCCCGCCTGCAGCTCCTTGGAAGCTGCCTGCCCTTGAACAGGGCTGCTTCAGCTCCCCCACGGTCGGCCGGCACCCAGCCAGCCACCGACCGAGACCAGGACGCCACCTGCAGCTCCTTGGAAGCTGCCTGCCCTTGAACAGGGCTGCTTCAGCTCCCCCACGGTCGGCCAGCACCCAGCCAGCCACCGACCGAGACCAGGACGCCCGTCTGCAGCTCCTTGGAAGCTGCCTGCCCTTGAACAGGGCTGCTTCAGCTCCCCCATGGTCGTCCGGCACCCAGCCAGCCACCGACCGAGACCAGGACACCCGCCTGCAGCTCCTTGGAAGGTACGGGACAGCGCAGCCAATTGGAACACGGGTGCTTCCAGCAAACCCGCTTTGATTGGCCAGGACTTTTCCCCTGCTTCAGCCATCTGGCACTTTTTACAAGTAGATTTTCGATAGAACTAAGCACATTTCAACTGTGTAATAGAATTTTTTTTTTTTTTTTTTAAGTGGCTAGTTTTCCATTAGCAGGTTATACAGACCTGCCACTAGAGGGATTCTTGGTCTTTCTACACAAATCACTGTACTCAATCGTAGGCAATATGGCCTGCATTATCATTTTACTTCTTTCCGGTGCTGCTACAAGGGAGGTTGTAGTTGAGGCTCCCTAAGCTTCACTGAACAGGCTAACAACTTCCTTAAAACTGCCTAGCGACAGCTCTGCAGCTGAAAACAGGAAGCCCTCAGTGTCTGCCATCCACCCTTCAGACTCAGATCAGATAGACTCTGAGCACCCTATTCTTACCTACGCTATGCGCAATCCCCCATTGGCTACTGGTCGACTGTGACGCTCTCACTTTGCTCCTGAAAAGGAGAACTGTTACACTGACCGGCAACACAGCTGATGCCACACGAAGGGGAGGCGAGGGTTGACCTGCTTCAAAAGATCCCCCCCTCGCGCCACCCAGAGGACCGCAGAATTGCCGAGTGGAGGTGCCGTGGGCTACTGCTGCTCCGGCGGGCCTCCTTGGCTGACGACTTTGCATCGCACAAGCTCCAGGCCCCTGCCCTGGTGCAGGAGAAAGCTGAACAGGTTTCTTGGCCCACCTGCCCACCGCGTTCCCTCCTCCCATTAAATGCTCACTGGCTTCGCCCCTAATGTCCTGTCTCACCCAATTGGCTAATAGGGGAGGTATCTGTTTCATTGTTAGTGGTAACTAGCTTGATTTCTATTTTGTGGAAGCCAGTATCACCCAAACGGCCAACAGGGGAAGTATCTGCTTAATTATCAGTGGTAATTAGTTTGTTTCTCCTACCCTGGTTAATTGCCCTTCCTACTCTCTGATACTAAATAGAGTCAATGAAATTTTTTGTTTACATGTTGGTATATGCTAAATAGAGTCAAATAAATTTTTTATGCTGGTATATGCCTACTGACCGCACTACTGTCTACTGCCTGTCAACATTATCCTGATGGCCTACTTCTCTGCGACCACTGTCTGCTAAACTGCCCTGCTCTGTCTTGTGTCAGAACCTAAGTCTTGTACAGGTGTTGCTCATCCTGCTGGCTCTCCTGTCTCAGCCCTGCTAATAGAAACCTTAACAAAAGGAGTAGGGCCTCACTATGCCAGACTCCCGACAAAAGTTGTAGGGCCTAACTATCCCAGTCCTGCTACACTGTCTGCTCAAAACAACCTTGCTAGTATTTACTATTATACCAATCCTAACCCCACTTGCACTGCTTGGTTGTTGGCTGTCTGAACTTTGTCCTCGTATAACTGTCGACAGGTGGTAAGTGTGCTTACAAAGGGCGAGGGCAGGAACTCCTTTCCAGAAATAACCTCAGCACCTGCGTACATAGCTGGTAGCCTTGAATTGTACTGTGCAGGCCTTATTTTATTTACTTGGCACATACCAATAACAAATCTCACTAACTTCCTTCCAGCCTTAGTACATCCATCTCTCCTTCCTTCACAGCAGTTCTTGTTAGCTGACTGATAATTATCTCACAGGCTAGTGCTGTGCCTCCAGCCAAGATGAGGATGTGGTTCCCCTCCCATCCATCTAGTGAGGATAGGGATACTCAAATTTAAAGGTAGAGAGGGTGCTGGCTGTCATCCGCAGGGATATAGGCCTTGTAGGTCTTATAGTGGGACTCTCCTTGTTGCATATGGTCACCTCCCCCAATAACACTGGGTGACAACTGGGGATGGTCGTCCACCCACGAGGTCCCCGCATCAATTCCTTCTCCAATATCCTTGTGATCTCCAAGCGACTGCAGTGTTACTTGCTGTCTAGATCTTCGGTGCCTTATGTATACAAGCAGGGTAAAGTGTATCCATGCTAAAAAACTCCCAGGTTGTCAAGCGCATAGGAGGTGGTATCTCCCCTGGCTCCTCCTACTTGCACTACTACTGGCCGGTGATATTGAAACCAACCCTGGTCCATTAAATCTGACCCACAAAATCCCTCCCGTATGGGGCATGGGTAAGGGGCTAAAAATAGCTCATCTTAACACTAGGAGCCTGCTACCTAATCGTGATGAGCTATTAGCATGGGTTGCACTCTACAAACCCGACATCCTAGGGAGTGACGGAGACCTGGCTGAAACCCCTGTCCCCCCTCTGCCTGTGAACTCACTGGACATGAATTCACCCGACTGGACAGAGCTGGGGGCAAGGGGTGGCATACTAATCTACCATAAGAGCCACTTAAAAATCTCCCAAATTGCCCACCAGGATTCAAACGTGTCCCCCTGTGAGTTGCTACATGTGCTACTGCTACTTGGGGACGCAAAGAAACTGCACCTGGTGTGCACCTATAATCCTCCAAGAGGTGGGCTACCTGGATTAACTCATCTCATGGACAAAATTGATCCCAGATTCGGGGATAACGAACTCACAATCCTGGGGGATGTAAACCTCAACTGGGATAGTGGTAATGTTAAGCAGTTTGAGCCTCTGCTTGCTAACCTTGCCCTGACCCAGCTCATCCAGGAACCAACTAGGCGGACAACAAATGGATCCTCCAGCACCTTACTGGACTGGATCATGTCTAACCGTCCTGACAGGATCTCATCAGCGGGTACATTATCTGACTCCATCTCTGACCACTCACCGGTTTTCTGTGTATGGAAAATTCCCACCCCCAAAATTCCACACAAAATTATGCATGTCAGAAACTACTCTAGATTCGATACTGAGGAGTTCCTGGAGGACCTAAGAGTTACTGACTGGTCTGGGGTGTATGGTGCCACTGACCCCTCGGCAGCAACCTCTTACTTCCTCTCCACATTTGGGGCCTTGCAAGGCAAGCATGCTCCCAAGGTCACCCGTAGGGTGAGGGGGTCCGCTACCCTCTGGTTAAATGGGAATCTCCTAACCCAGATGCGGGAGAGAGATAAGTGTTGGGCTCTGCTCCAAAGGTACCAGTAATCCCATGATTATTCAAAGGTACAGACACCTCAGGAACAAGTGCAAAAAGGCCATCAGGGCAGCAAAGAGTGACTTTTGCAAGTCCACCCTACTAAGCTCTGCCAGTAATCCCAGGAGGTTCTGGAGAGATATTAAATCCCTTGTCAGCAGATCCTCCCATCCGGGGGTTACGGACATGGTCATAAATGGAGTCTCCTGCAATAATCCCCATACTATTGCCAACTCCCTAAATAATCACTTCTCTGACCTCTCTACCTTCACAACCCTCTTCTCACCTGATGAGGCTCTATCCCACCCCCTTCCCTCCACTCTGCTGGAGGGTCACCTTCCTCATCAAATGTTCCACCTCAGGGCTGTATCAGTTCAGGACTTGCAGAAATGCCTAGCTGGCCTCTCCCAGTACTCCAGTCCTGGCCTAGACAAGCTGGAGCCTAAACTCCTTAAGCTTGGTGCTGCACACATTGCCTCACCAGTAGCCTTTATCTTCAACCTATCCCTTGGTCTGGGGACCATCCCAGACATCAGGAAAGAGGCGAGGATTGTCCCTGTACTGAAGCAAGGAAATCCCAAACTGCCTGACAATTATCGACTGATTGCCATTCTCCCAACCCTTAGCAAGCTCCTTGAAAAGGTAGTGGCTGAGCAGCTTTCAGAATATATCCACTCTCATGAACTTCTGTCCCCAGCCCAGCATGGCTTTCGTAAGGGACACAGCACCACCACAGCCTTAATCTCGGTTACATCAAGTATCCGGACAGCCATGGACCAGGGCAAACTCTCTGGTGCAATATTTATCGACCTATCCAAAGCCTTTGACCTCATTGGCCACAAACTGCTTGGTGCACAGTTGTGGTCACTTGGCCTCTCCCCCCAAGCCATGAAATGGCTAATGGGTTATCTACATGGCAGAAAGCAGCGTACCTGCTTCAATAAAGTCCTCTCCGAGCCCCTACCGGTGACCTCCGGAGTGCCTCAAGGCTCAGTACTGGGTCCCCTCCTCTTCATCAATCAACTACCCATGGTTACTACCAGCTGTAGCACCACCATGTATACAGATGATCTGGTAATCCTGGCTCACTCCCAGAATGCCACTACCCTAAACCAGAACCTGACCGATGACTTTAACAGGGTATTGTCATGGGTTACTAGTCACAAGCTGGTCCTGAACCTGAAAAAGACACAGGCTATGCTCTTTGGCTCAACGGCTAAAATCAAAGCCTCATCAGCCTGCTTACATGTCACCAGCGCAAATGGATCCTCACTACCCATAGTGAGCTCCATCAAATATCTGGGGGTAACACTTGACCCCCAACTTGACATGGGTAATCATATCCTTAACATCTGCAGGGCGGCAAACTGCAAACTGGGTCGTACTATAGGCCAAGTATAACCTTACATCGGGTAGCCAGGCTAGCCCTAGCTAAGGGTGTGCTCTTCCTTCCTCAGCTAGTGGGCTGCACCTATTTCACCACTCTCCAAAGACACATCTCACCCGTGGTACACTGCTTACAATAACATTTGTCGTTTTGCCTTGGCTGCCCCCGACTCACCCACCGCTGTGAGCTATATGAGAAACTCTGCTGGCTCTCACCAGCTAGATACCTTGATTTTGGTTTGGGATGCTCTCTGGAAAATGATCAGAACTAGCACCCCAGGGGCTGGCCCGGCTTCTGCCTAAACTGAATCCCACCCCCTACCAACTTAGGTCTCTCACATCAGGGATGCTCAAAGTCCCTCCTACCCGGACCCTCATGGGGGATCGGGACTTTGCCATAAGCGTGCCCAGACTCTGGAATTTGCTGCCTGTGGATATCCGAGCTGCCGCCTCCTATCTGAGTTTTCGAAATTCCCTGTGGGGTTTCCTAAAACTAGCATCAGAGTGTGACTGCCCCAAACCTCCCTAGAATAAAGTGTCAAATTGTTTTGTCTGAACCTCCCCAAGGTGTCTCCATTGAATTCCTGGAGATATTTTCCCCACTGTATCAATGACTTCTGACTACTCCTACCTAAAAAGCCTTGGGCATTTTACACCATTATTGCTCCATGGTCATAGGCTAACCATGACATATTGCCCCTGGTCACTTGGTAGAAACTTGTACTACCAGTGTTTCTGTTTCTGTCTAACGTGCATATTTAGAAAAATGTGATGAGCTGTATATACCTGTCTACGATCCAACTAGCCTAGGGGGTGTATACGACAATGTTATAAGTTATATTATGACCAATCCAGTCCTTGAGCTATGCTCCACTCCTATGTATGATGACCTGTATATATCTGTCAGTTGAACTAGCTAGTCTAGAGTGTATAATCTGAAATGTGCTTACTACTATATGTTTCCCCTAGCGTCAAATTATGTATTTCCCACGTTTGTTTACTGTGACAAAAAACTGTACTCTCTTTGCCATGTCTCCTTGACTGTTGTTCCTAATGTTGTATTCTCCCGGGTCGTTCCCGAAAATAGGCATAATACTTGTCTAGTGTACTTACCCGGTAAACAAAAGCTAAATAAATAAATATTACAGAGTATATACAAGCTCTAACCCATGATGATATGGGCGTATTGGGCTTAATGCATGCCTCAGGTGTGTTGTGAGGCACAAGACTGAAGGCTGGGTGTCCTTCAGCCATCTGGGAAGTGCATTCATTCCAAATACTTCCATGTCCTGGAGTGGGTTACTGCACTTACAAAATGAGTAAAAACAGATTAACTAAAAAGAAAAAAAGACAGAAACATGATGAAATTTGAGAAAACTGAAGAAACGTGGATATTCATCCATTATGCACACTATTGTTTCTTTGCTTACTTTGTTTTTTTGTAATTTAGATCTACAGTATTTGCATGTTTACAAATCTCAGTTACAAAAAATAAACAAGAAGCAAACCAAAACAATGGGGGTTTATGCACGAAGGCACACCAGGTGCGTGAGATTCGCATGTAATCAGCCTGTGTAGCTACGCACAAGCAGACAGATGGAAGGTGTGCAATATGCGTTACTGCGCACCTCCACAGGGTGCCAATCTGTGGCACTGCCCCACCTCCAATGCTGAGCTGTGTGGGGGCAGATTGAGGGATACAGGTGCGCATCCAATCAGATACATGTCCTGGAGTGGATCACCTGCTGCACATGAGCAGGGGATTGTGGGAAAGCATACGAGAGACCAACTTAATTTGTCTGGGTGAGTGCTTGAATGGCTGCCCCCAGCCCTCCCTGTCTGCCATGAGAGCAAGTGCAGCATAGTAGGTGGGGGAGGTTGTGTCCGCTGCAGTTGGTTGTCGACATCCGGGGGATGCTCACCAGATACGGTAGCGTCCGTGCTGCCGTATCCTGCACCTCCTCATTTGGCACTCCACATCTTCAGCTGAAGAGATCTGTGTTGCTGCAACTTGGAGTACAGTCCACACCTTCACTAAACATGACAGTCTGGACATTGCTTCGAGGAAAAGGGCAGGCTTCAGCCCAGCAGTGCTTCAATGCCTCCTGTCTTAGATTTATGACCTCCAGCCACCCAGACTGTATCTATGTATGTAACTGATTGGGACTTGTTCCATAGGTGTGGCCTATTACAAGAGTTGCCCTCAATGAAGATAGTGGAGTTGCGTAAGAACTTACCATAACAGAAGATCTTCAAGAGGATCTCTTACATCAAGCCACGCTGTCCCACCCTCCGTCCTCCTTGTCTTTCAATCTTTTCTGTGTCTGTCTCTATCTTTCTCCAGGACAGTTCATCTTCTGTTTCACCTCTCCTTCTGGCAGGAACCTCCGGCCCCCTTGGTTCCCTGGCTGGTGATCCTCTGATCTGAGGAGGGCGCAGGACATTGCTTCGAGGAAAAGGGCAGGCTTCAGCCTAGCGGTGCTTCAGGGCCTCCTGTCTTAGATTTATGATCTCCAGCCACCCAGACTGTATCTATGTCTGTAACTGATTGGGACTTGTTCCACAGGTGTGGCCTATTTCAAGAGATGCCCTTAATGAAGATAGTAGAATTGCATAAGAAAGTACCGTAACAGAAGATCATCAAGAGGATCTTTTACATCAAGCCATGCTGTCCCACCCTCCGTCCACCTTGTCTTTCGATCTTTTCTGTGTCTGTCTCTATCTTTCTCCAGGATGGTTCATCTTCTATTTCATCTCTCCTTCTGGCAGGAATCTCCGGCCCCCTCGGTTCCCTGGCTGGTGATCCTCTGATCTGAGGAGGGCATAGGGCCGCCCATGTTCATATAGGAGGGATGTTGGTGCATCTGAAGTCATCATGGGTGGCCTCCTTGTAGACTACTAGCTAGAAAAGTTTCTGTGTGGTCCTAGTGCCTGCCGGCCATGAATTCCATAGGTGTGGCCTGAGGCAAGAGATTCTCTCGAAGATCTGTTATGGCAAGTTCTTACATAACAGTACTTTATTACTACAGCCCCCCCACACTTCTCCCCTTGTTCTGGCACCCCTGTTCTCCTGACAGCCTTTCTGTTTTTGTTTTTGTCATTAACATTTTTATTGATTTTTCTCAACTTTTCCATTACAAACAGGCAGACAGCCCTTTTGATAGAAGGATGAACTCTCAAGCACAGTGCTTTTGGGCCAACTCCCAAGGGGAAATCTGCTGCTACAAGGGTCCTTTGTAGCAGTCCTGAATGGACTACATCCCATTAAAACTAAGTAAAATGCATCCTAGCTCTTCTTCTGTGACATTCCTTTCAACTCCAGCAGCTTTTTTGACTTTTGACCCCTTCTGACCACCTGATGAATGTGTCCAAACCGTTCCCCAACTAAGTCACATATTTATGATGCATATCGAGATATATCATACAAGCCACATTTCATGTTTATTATAAGTTTGCTTCTTTGGCTTTCCTGTGTGCTAACTTAGGCTACAGATCATTGCACTGAGCTTGCGCTGCCTGTTTATAACTGTAGATCGTAGCACTGAGCTGGTTCTGCTCTTGGTTATAACTGCAGATCATAGAACTGAGCTGGTTCTACCAATGATTATATCTATAGATTGTAGCACTGAGCTGGTTCTGCTAATTTATAACTACAGATTGTAGCAATGAGCTGGTTCTGCCCGTGTTTATAATGACAGATCGTAGAACTGAGCTGGTTCTGCCCGTGTTTATAATGATATATCTTAGAACTGAGTTGGTTCTGCCTGTGTTTACAAGTATAGATTGTAGCACTGAGCTGGTTCTGTTTGTGCTTATAACTGCAGATCATAGAACTGAGCTGGTTCTATCCATGATTATATCTATAGATTGCAGCACTGAGCTGGTTCTGCCCATTTATAACTGTAGAGCATAGAACTGAGCTGGTTCTGCCCGTGTTTATAATGATATATCTTAGAACTGAGCAGGTTCTGCCTGTGTTTACAACTATAGATTGTAGCACTGAGCTGGTTCTGTCAGTGTTTACATCTATAGTGTTTACGTCTACAGATTGTAGCACTGAGCTGGCCCTGCCCATTGTTACACGGTAAATAAAACATTGTTTTGTTCACCATGTAAGTTCACTGGAGTATGGGACTCCATTTATGGGAATGGACCAGAGAGAGTAAAGAAATGTGATATGCGTCACATAGAAACCACAGGTACAATAACCATGCCAGAATGGTCTTACAGGAAGTAGGATTAGACTAATACAAGTGGAGCATTATTTGTCAGTACAAGTAAACCTTGAAAAATGGTCATACAGGCAACAAAGTACTTGAACTGTATTTTATCTACCTTACTCTAGGTCTGCCTTGTGTTTTATGCAGACTCTATGTACATTGTAATTCCTTGACTGTACCATCGTTCCAAATATGTAACCTGTTATTATGAATTTTTATTTTTATAAACCGGGTTGTGAAAGACCTAGGAATTTTAGAAAACTGATCGGCCTAAACACATCACCTGACTGTTGATTAATCCCTAGTAAATGCACAGTTGTAATTATGTTCACCAATTCTGCGTAGGAAAGACCTTACCTTGGTAAAAAAAAAAATCTGTGAGCCACTGTAGTTATTCAAGACATATTTTCATGGCTATTTTTGTTTTCTTATGGGCTCACTTTGTACGACATACCACCCTACTTCATTTACCATTGATTTGCCACAGAGGTGTCTAATGCAGCTCTTCTTTCCACTGCTATCACACTCCTTCCTGGTGATCCTATACTCCTCAACAGCAGTGCATGCTTATTCTACATAAGCCTGTTGCAAAGAGCAGGGAGGCAACACAGAACAGAATTTGCCGATAGCTCAGCAGCTCATGTGACAGTCTTGCTGTTGCACTGGAGCGAAATAATCACTTCGACACCACTACAAAGTAAGCAACTCAGGAAAAACCTAAAATAAAAGCCATTTGTAACATGTGTCAAGTCCAACAGAGTGGGGGAGGGGCTTGAAAGCTTTTTGTAGCATGACTCTGGAATGGCGGGGCATTGTTCAGGGTAGGGAGAGTACTGGGGGACTAACAGAGGAAAACAGTAATATAGGCCCCTGTGCATGAAGTAGCAGATTGCCTGCATGCTGCAGATCCATGGTGTGTAGGCAAGCCTGTGTGACAGTGCTGTGCATTGGGGTCCCACGGACCCATGTGCGCACGCCCAAAAGGGACACATGTCCCTTCTGCACAGGATCACTGGCCGGTCATACAGCAATGCACACAGTCTGGGGGGCATGTCTGGGGTGTGGCCACACTCCATGCCATTTGCAAAGATGTGGAGTGCCAAATGAGGAGATGCAGGATACGGCAGCACGGACTCTACCGTATCTGGTGTGTACCCCCCGGATGTCGACCACCAACTGCAGCGGACACAACCTCCCCCACCTACTATGCTGCGCTTGCTCTCAGGGCAGACAGAGAGGGCTGGGGGCAGCCATTCAAGCACTCACCCAGACAAATTAAGTTGGTCTCTCTTATCAATCAATCAATCAATCAAACAACAAGGCTCACAGCTCGAGCCGAGGGACACCCGGCCAGCAGGCGGGCGGCACTTCCACAGCCGTCGCCCGATACCAGAAGAGCGGACACTCGGAGGCACAAGGTACTGCTAAAACCACAAATTCGCGCCCACCCTCCCATCCCCACCCTCCAGCCCTTATTAAATACTTCCTCTCCACACCCCTCTCCTATACCCACGCCCTCCCTTTTCAATCCATCCAATACACTGCTGTTCATCAAATTCTCCCCTCTTTTTTAGTCACACCCACACACTGAAAGCAGAGGTCCCCTGCTATTAATATTACAGCATATCTGACTCACGATAAACCGCTGATTTGCCAGTATTCACGTGCTTTATCCTTGTTCTTACATACTACCCAGCTGTTCACCTATGCCACAACTATCTCACACAACTTTTCCTGTACCAGTTTCTACTCACTTTTGACTTCTCAAGCTCCCCCCATCCTTATTCCAATATGTGTGTAAAATTGTGGATTCTATTCTGGTCCTTCTTCTATTTTACATCGTCTGGACAATACTTACCACCTCGAGCCCTTATTATTGTGGATACTGATCTGATCTGCTCTGTAACTAGTTCCTGTCCCTACGTTGATGAATATTTTTTGAATTCTCCAATTCTCCAGCGCTGATTCAAATTACCATTAACGCTGGTACACAGAGTGAATTACCATCACAGCTTATGACTTCCGCCAACATCATAGAGGCTTTACCACTACAAACAGCAGTCAGAGTACTCATCTCTGTCACCCTCAATGGGAAGGGCACGAAATGTTGGGTGCGCCCCCCCCCGAACAATGATCCATGACGGCATAAAGGGGATACAAGTACGAAGCTTACTATTGCTGCCCTAAGAAAATTATTACTCCTTCTTCTCTTGTGTTCAGGAAATGTGGAGCTCAATCTGGGGCCACCAGCTGCAATCACATCACCCTCTGACCTTGCCAAATTGAAAAGCATGAGTTTCCTCCACATTAATGTATGCAGTCTGTTAAAAAAGTTCTCCATGATCCAGGCCTGAGTTCACCACACTCTACCGGATATCCTACTGATTTCAGAAACCTGGCTTAGACCAGTCACCTCTGATAGGGAGGTCAACAACAAAAACTAAATAAATAAATATCCCTAACTATATACAATTTAGAGCAGATAGACATTCCAGGGGTGGAGGGGTTGCCATCTATGTCAAGGATAAGTATACGGCATCCTGTCTGAGCTCATCATCAGTTGCAAATGCTTATGAATGTCTGCCACTCCAAGTCACTATCTCGCATACTTCATCATTATGTGCTATAGGGTGCTATAGACCTCCTTCTGCCGATCTACAATTGTTAACTCATCTAAGTAATATCCTCGAACAACAATCCTCAGAAGTAATTATTCTTGGGGATCTTAATTTAGATTGGCTATCTAAAACCGCCGCACCTCTCATAGCCTTCTGTGACACCCATGGATTATCACAACTCATCGTCAAACCAACACGAATAAATAGAAAGAACATGGATAATAGCTCCCTGCTAGATGTCATCCTAGTGAACAAACCACATCTTTTCTCTTATGCCGGCACCTTCTTCAGTGATATTAGTGATCATTCCTTTATTGCTTGCATAAGATCAAGTAACAAACCAACTGCTACACCGAAGTTTGCAGCTAAGAGATCTAGGCGGCACTTTGATTTCTCTGCCTACACCAATGAACTAAAACACTCCTTGCATTGACAAGAGTTCTACTTGGCAAAAAACAAGCAATCAGCATTTGACATATTCAGCAAAATTAAACTAGATGCCTTAAATAAATATGCCCCCATAGTTAAGGTGCGAGTAGCAAAAAATGCATATCGATGGTTCACACCATTATTAAAATCTGCATTGACCGAGAGAGACAACCTATGGAAAAAAGCACACAAAACACAGCCCTCTTCGGACTGGTGCCAGTTCAAGAGGGCAAGAAACTCATGCACTAGAGTGGTTAGAGACACAAAAGTCGCTTACTATCATTCTAAATTTCTCTCTGCCTCCAAAAATCCAAATAAATTTTAGAAAACTGTCAAGGATTTGTCTGGTCACACATCCGGTGGCTCATTACCCGCTGAAATCTCTTTTAACAATAACATCATTAGTGATAGATTGGAAATTCTGAATGCCTTCAATAATCATTTTGTGACTGCAGGCTTAGCCTTCGACAATTCCCCTGCGAATATGATGCATTCCCAAGTGTATAATCAATGTGCTGATCCCAGCGCCACCGATTCAGTCTTCTCCTTGCGTCCTACAACTCTGAAAGAAGTTGAAGACCTGTTTCTAAAATTAGACGTAAAAAAAAGTGCTGGCGTGGATACCCTGGACCCATACTTTCTGAAGGTGGCCATCCATGTGCTAGCCATGCCAATAACCCATTTATTCAACCTATCACTGACCCAAGGATCCATTCCCTCAATATGGAAAACAGCACACATCATACCTCTGTTCAATTCCGGAAAACCCTGTGATCTAAATAATTACAGACAGATTTCAATTCTCCTGGTCTTGTCGAAATTACTGGAAAAAGTTGTAAGGAACCAGCTGGGGCAGTATCTAGAAGCCAAGAACCTACTAAATCCTGTCCAATCAGGGTTCAGAGCGAAACATAGCACCATCACAGCACTTGTCAAAGTGACTAATGACTGGCAAAGAGAGCTTGACAGCAGGAATTACACTTGTGCTGTGTTCTTGGACCTGAGTAAGGCCTTCGACACTGTTGGCCATTCGCTGCTACTCTCTTCCCTGACCTCACTAGGTGCAGACCCATTATCTTTACCATGGTTCAACAACTACCTCTCTGATCGATTCCAGCGGGTGAAAGCAGAAGGAGATCTCTCGACTCTCAAACCTCTCCTAAGAGGCGTTCCCCAGGGTTCTATCTTAGGACCCCTTTTATTCGCAAACTACATCAACAACATTGATGAACACATAACTAAGGCCAACATACATCTGTTTGCAGATAATACAGTTCTTTACGTAAGTCGCCCGTCATTACAATCTGCATGTAACAACCTTCAATCTGAGTTCAACCTGCTGCAACATCAACTTCTAAATAAAAAAAACTATTACTTAATGCCAAGAAAACAAAAGCAATGCTCTTTTCTCCCTCTGCCCAAATGGTAAAGTTAGCCCTATCAGATTCTGTGCCACAGATTACTACTATTTTTGGTGAAAAATTGGAATTCGTCTCTAAATTCAAATACCTGGGAGTATGGCTGGACCATAGGCTCTCCTTTATAGAGCACATTGAAGAATTACTCAAAAAACTACGACAGAAACTTGGCCTGTTCTTTAGGATAGCCAACTTCTTAACTAGAGATGCTAAACTGCAGCTAGTCCAATCAACCTTTCTATCTTTGATAGATTATTCTGACATCCTGTACAGTCATTGTCCCACTTACTACCTCGCCAAACTTGACACGCTATATCATAGAGCTTTGAGGTTCATTACAGACTTGCCTTACTCCACTCATCACTGTTCCTTATATCAATCAGTGGGGTGGGGTTCTCTTCAATACAGGCGCGATAGAAATGCAGCCATATGGACCCTGAGGCCATCTCCAAAAAAACTTCCCCAATACATTACAGACTCTTCCTCTAAAACCAATAGGCAATTTATGCCCTGAGAAGTTGTACATCTGTCTTACTGAAGGTTCCCAAAGTTAACTCTCACTTTGGCAGGGCTGCTATAAGTTTTACACTGTCCTCCTTGTAGAACAAACTACAAAAAAAGCTGAAATTAAGGTCACTCATCAGCATCGCATCCTTCAAGCTCTTATATTCTCGTCTCAGAAATGATCAGTGCAATTGTTTTCCAAGACCCTTGTTTGTCATCATGCTAACCTGTACCATTGTACCAGAAATGAGTAGTGCAATTGTTTTCTTTTTTCCTTGACCCTAGTCTGTCATCATGCTAACCTACAACATTGTGATGACTCTGTCCTCCTTCTTGATACTGGCCTACTTTTCCGCTTTTTTCCAGCCTTTTTATTTTTCACAACCTTCACAGGTTATTTCCACCATTTACACGCAATCAAACTATAATATTCCTACTGCCCCTTCCCCCTCCCTGTAGGCCCCACCTCTATTTTATTCTCCTATCCATGGGACTACATATCTCACCATGTTATCCTTCATTCATACATTACATACCCCTCCTGGTACCCCCATCTGCCATTGGTTGGTGGTTCCCTTACGCCAGCTTTATGGCTGGTCCCAATGATTGCCCCTGGTAATTGGTCTATCTGGTATTTCTCTACAGTGAACATGGATTATATGAAGTTGTATTTATGTAATTAAGTTTTCAATGGTGGACCAGACCCCTTTGTAACTGGATCCTCCTCTGTTATGGCTCTTCCTTGTCTCCCTTCCTTTATCTTTTGAATCACCTATATTGCATCAATATGAATGTTTACGTAATTATATACATGTATTTATATATGTTTTTTTATGCTGAATGATACCCTGACCTTGTTCTAACTAGGTCCATCTTGTAAAAGAGCTCTGCTCAATGACGTTCGCCTGGATAAATAAAGATTTTCATTGATTGATTGAAACATTCCCAAAACAGGCAACAGAACTGGCCATACCACTGGATGAATGACCACGAACAACACCGGGAAGTTCCTTACCATACTTCCTATCACAAAAAGTAATACAGTTGACCAACCATTTGGACAAGCACTGTTTACAAACTGGTATGCCCTCCTTCCCAGGGGCAAAGGAAATGAACAGCTGTGAGGACTTTCTGCAGTCCTTCGTATGGTATGTATAGTAATGCAAAATGCTATGTACATCAAGAGTATGGAGCAATGCTTTCCCTGGATTGGCATGCTCCAGGTAATAAACAGGCAGGTGGATGATTTAAGGAAAACTCAGACACCACCTTAGGGAGAAACTTAGGATTTGTATGCAAAGACATCCTGTCTTTGTGGAAAATCAAATAAGGACGCTCACACATCACAGCCTGAAGCTCAGAAATCCTTCAAGCCAAAGTAATGGCAAATAAAAGAACAGGTTACTCACCTGTAACAGTAGTTCTAGGAGTGGTATATGTTGTTCATGCACACTCTCTGGCACATCCCTTCCCCCTTTAAAAATTGCCGGAAGTCTTCAAGCTGGCTCCTCCCACCCACCCGGGTGGTAAATACCTCAGCTCCGCCCCATGACGCCAGATCTTAGCCCTCTGGAAGCAAGGTTGTGTGCCTAAAGCCGGGGAGGTCGGGTGGGTGAATGTGGATGAATAACATATACCTAGAACTACTGTTACAGGTGAGTAACCTGTTCTTCTAGGAGCGAGGATATGTTGTTCATCCACACTCTCTGTCAGACTCCAAGTAGTTCTCCGGGAGGAGGGAGGCAAGGCGCACACCCCCTACTTGGGAAATAGATATTGGAGAACCGAGGCCCCAAAACCAGCATCCCGGCATGACTCGTGGTCGATGTGGTAGTGGGTAATAAAGGTGTTTGCTGACTTCTAGGTAGCAGCCTGGCAGATTTCCTGGATAGGGATGTCCCTGGAAGCAGCCACCGATGCAGCAGTATGGCGGGTAGAATAAGCTCTTATCCCTCTGGGAGGCTTCTTGCCTGCCAACTCATAGCACAGACCTATGCATGATGTAATCCATCTCGCAATGGTCCGCTTGGCTGCAGGTCTGCCAGAAGCGGCTTCAGCATAGATGACAAACAGCTGGTGAACCTCTCCATGAATTTCCGCCATCCTCTCCTTATAACAGGAGACAGCACGTCTCAGGTCCAGAGTATGGAGCCTTTACTCGGCGTCCGAGGTGTAGTTAGGGTAGTATACCAGCACAGTCAACACCTGGTTAAGGTGAAACTCTGAAACCACCTTCGGAAGGAATTTCGGGTGGGGGCGCAGGACAACTTTGTCCCTGTGGAAGACCAGATAAGGGGAGTCCACCGAAAGCGCCTGGAGTTCCCCTGTCCTTCTGGCTGACGTGATAGCCACCAGGAAGGCCGTCTTCCACAACAAGTGTGGGAGCTCACACTTGTGCATGGGTTCAAATGGCTTGCCCATGAGCTTTGCCAAAACCAGCAACAAATCCCACGGAGGTGGAGGTTCACGCACCGGAGGGGATATGTGATCCAGGCCTTTGAAGAAGCACCTGACCACTATCTCCTGTGCCAATGTTGGCTGACCGGCTTGCACCCAGTAAGCAGAAATGGCTGCCAGGTGCACCCTAAGGGTCGATGACCGTAGACCCCCCTTGGAGAGAGAGATCAAAGGTAGTCTAGAATGTTAGCCACAGAGCAGGATAAGGGGTCCAGACTCTTACCCTGACACCAAATGGAAAACCTTTTCCATTTGAAGGCATAACATTTCCTGGTTGATTCCTTACGAGATGCCTCCACCTCGGTGTAGACATCCTTGAAAAGACCCAGAGCCTGGAACTCTAGGCGCTCAGGTACCAGGCTGCGAGGTGCAGGGATTGAAGGTCCGGATGGTATACCTTCCCCTGGTTTAGTGATATCAGGTCCGGGCATGTACAAAGCCACTCTGGGAACCTGCAGCTGAGGCTGAGGAGCTCTGGATACCAGAACTCGCGTGGCCAATCTGGGGCTACCAGGATCACCTTCGCCTTGTCCCTCTTCAAGTTGAGTAACAACTTGTGGATCAAGGGAAACGGAGGAAAGGCATAAAGGAGGCCTGGGGTCCACGGCCTCGAGAAAGCATCCCCCTGCAGTGAGCCCTGCTGAGGGGGGGAGGGCATGGTACAGCCTCAGCTTGGTGTTTTCCCTGGAGGCAAATAGGTTCACCATCGGTTTAGTGATATCAGGTCCGGGCATGTACAAAGCCACTCTGGGAACCTGCAGCTGAGGCTGAGGAGCTCTGGATACCAGAACTCGCGTGGCCAATCTGGGGCTATCAGGATCACCTTCGCCTTGTCCCTCCTCAAGTTGAGTAACAACTTGTGGATCAAGGGAAATGGAGGAAAGGCATAGAGGAGGCCTGGGGTCCACGGCCTCAAGAAAGCATCCCCCTGCAGTGAGCCCTGCTGAGGGGGGAGGGCATGGTACAGCCTCAGCTTGGTGTTTTCCCTGGAGGCAAACAGGTTCACCATCGGTTTGCTCCAACGGGAGAACAAGTTGTAAGATACCTCTGGATGGAGTGACCATTCGTGGGACATCTGGCCGATGCGGCTGACAGCATCCGCCAGTTGGTTCGAGACTCCTGCTACATGGATGGCTAGGAGATCTGCCTCCAACCACTTACCAAGGTCCAGATGCTGAGCACCTCCTTGCACAGCAGACGGGAGTGCGTTCTGCCCTGTTTGTTGAGGTAGTACATGGTCATGGTATTGTCTGTCTGGACTTGAACCACTTGACCCCGGAGCTGAGGAGTGAAAGCTGACAGTGCCATTCTGACTGCTCTGAGCTCCAACAGATTGATGTGCCATCAGGACTCCTCGGGAGTCCAGAACACATGGACCCTGCTGTCCCCCATGTGGGCTCCCCAGCCCATGAAAGAGGCATCGGTCGTAAAGCCGACTGTTGGCTCAGGGCAGACAAACGGGATCCCTTCCTGCAACCATTCTGGGGCAGTCTACCATTGGAGAGTGTCCCACATCTTCTGGGTTACAGTGATCAGCTGGTCGAAATGACTGTGGCGCTGAGTCCACTGGGCGGCCAGCTCCCATTGGAGGGGGCGCGTATGCCACCTGGCCCAATGGACTACTGAGGTGCACGCTGCCATGTAACCCAAAAGGCACAGAAAGTCCCGAGCAGGGCGCAAGTGCCCAATCAGAAATGACTGGGCAAAGGAGGAAAGAACCTCCGCCCTGTCCACCGGGAGCTGAGCTCTGGCTTGACAAGAGTCGAGCTCTGCCCCGATGAAGCCCATCACCTGAGAGGGCATGAGTTCTGACTTGGCCTCGTTGATCAGGAGGCTGAGTTGGGAGCAGGTTCGGAGAGCCAGATCCCTGGATCTCTCCACCTCCTGAAGGGAGGAACCTGCCAAAAGCTAGTCATCAAGATAAGGGTAGATTCGTACTCCTCAACGCCAAAGATGGGCTGCCACCACTGCAATGCACTTGGTGAAGACCCGTGGGGCCAATGACAGGCTGAACGGCATGGCTCAGCACTCATACAGGGTCCCCTCCACCCTGAAGCAGAGGAACCGCTGATGGGACAGATGGATTGGGACATGAAAGAATGTGTCCTGCAGATCCAGTGAACAGAACCACATGTTTCGCTCCAGGGATGGTATGATCTGGTTCAGAGTTACCATTCGGAAGGTGCAAGACCTGAAATGTTGATTCAGGTCGTGGAGATCTAGGATGGGGCACCAACTTCCCATCTGCTTGGGCACCAGGAAGTAACTGGAGATGAAGCCTGCGTCTGTAGGAGGATCTGGCACTGGAGCTACCGCCTCCTTGCAGAGGAGCTGAGCAATATCGTCTTGAAGAGTTGACTGAGTGCAGAGTGAGATCCTTTCCTCCCGAGGGGCCTGGCTTGGCTGGGAGGGTACTGCTCGAATTCCAGAGGCAGTCCCTGGCCAACCACTTCTAGAACCCACCTGTCCGAACTGATACTGGACCAGGCAGAAAGAAAGTGGCTGAGCTGGCCCCCCAAGGGAAGACCCAGAGCTGGCGTGACGGGTGTAGGGGTGGCAACCCCCAACCCATCACTGTGCAGGCTTAGAGGAGGAGGAGGCTCCTGGAACAACACCTTGGCCTCCTTTACAGGGCTGTTGAGGACTCTGCTTGGGCCTGGGGCGCTAAGCTTGAGCCTGCTGTTGCTGCTGGCCTCCTTGATAGAAGGGCTGCCTAACCGCAGGGGAAGAGTGCCGAAAAGGCTGCTTTTTGTGCTTCTGCTGGTTCTTGTCTGAAGAACCCTTTGCAGAGGTAGTGTCCAAGGTGGCATTGGACTGCTCTATGCGCTGGCGGTGACCAGCCACTCCTGGACCAAAAAGGTTGGTGCCTAGAAAGGGCACGTCAGCTAACTTGTGCTGAGTATCCGCTGGGAAGGAGGATAGCCTCAGCCAAGCCCTGTGGTGAGTGGCCACTGTGGCTGCTAAGGAGTGGGCACAGGAGTCTCCAATGTCCAGGGCCGTCTGGAGCTGCTGTTTTGCAACAGCATGGCCCTGATCACGGACTTGCTTCACAGTGGTCTGAATGTCTGCTGGGAGATGAGGGAGGACTTCATCTAATGACCCCAGGAGGGCATGAGAGAAGTGTGCCATGATAACACCTGGCTGGCCTGATTAAGGCCTATGGAAGAGGCCGCATAGACCTTCCGGGCAGAATGGTCCATATTCTTGGACTCCTTGTCCGGGGGGCAGTCGGTGTTGGCTGAGCTGCCAGTGCATCAGAACACAGAAGCAGTCACAAGGCTTTCGGCCGAGGGATGTTCTGTTGACCCCGCTAGGGACCCCATGGGCACCGTATATTTGAGGGCCATGTGGGCAGATGGAGCTGGGCAGGAAGTAGGACACTGCCAAAGCTCAAGGGCCAGGCCAACAATGGCTTCGGCCACTGGAAAAGCCTCCGTCGGGGTACCCCCCTTTTTAGGATATCCGTAAGGGGGTACTCCGCCTTTTTCTGGATAGGCTCCAGCGGCATTCCAGTAGATTCGGAGATCAGGCGGAGGATGCCCTGAAAAGAGGAAGGACCTTCCTCAAAACCTGCCACTGATGACTCGTCATCCCCAGGATGCGAGTTCAAACCAGTGTCGTCCGAGTCCGAGGAGTCAGGATATAACGGTCTCCCGCCTATGTCTCCCTCGATGCGCCAAGGGCGATCGGGGACAACCGTGATGGACAGATGTCAGGGAAGTCCGGTGTCTGGCCGGTCCTCTTTCGTGGAAGCCCCTCCTTGAGGCTGCTTAGGCGGTGATTCCACCAAAATTGATGAAGAGACCGTAATAGGCCAAGCTGGGATACGGGCCAGCCCCATGGGTGGAGAAACCGAAGACTTTGGTTCTGGAGGGGTCGGCATCAGCCTGGGAGGTGGGAGCCAAGTGATGGCTGGTGTTGCCGGTGGAGATGGCTTCTGACCGGTCAAAATCAGCTGTTGCCACATGAGATCATCATAACATCGATGGAGTTTCCGTCAAAGTCTCTCCTCATCCGAGGAGGATGAGGATCGGTGGTGGCGCCTCTTTTTTGAATGTTTATGGCCCTTCTGGGTCCTAGTCCTCAATCGAGACTGACGGGGTTGGCTTGTTCGATCGGGAGACGCCAGAGTCGGTGAAAATTGAGGTTCTGGGACAGTTTCCTCAATGAGGGCGACCGAAGGTAGTGTCTCCTCATCGGGAAAGGACCAGGGTCCTTTTTAAGGAATCGTCAACAGGAGTTGGCAATAAAGGCTCAATTGGGTTGAGCGTAATCTCGGCCGGTTTGGCTGTTTCCTTGGTCTCTGTGCCTTGGCCCGACAGAAGGTCCGTAAAGCCGGTGGCCAAGGATGCAATCTCGACTGAGGTCGAGACAGCGTGTTCCTGGGACTTGGACCACTCTCAATCCCAGGAGCGTCTTCTTCTGGAGGAAGAAGACTTAGGGTCCTTATCCCTCTTCCGAGGGTGGGAGGAGTGCGAGCCCATGGGTGCCTCACCCCTGGTGGGGAGAGACTGGCACAACTCCCTAAAGGAGCCCATGAAAGTTGAGCCGAGATTGAGTGGAACAAAGAGGCTTCGAGTGGCAGAAGCTTAAGCCGCTTCCTCCTCGAATGCCTTCTTCTGCTCCAAATGCTCGGCAGATACCGCAGCCGTGGAAACCAACCACCTCACCTCTTTCAATTTCAACAGCAGGTTCCTTTTCTCAGGTCTCCCCAGCTTAAGGCACACCTTGCAGTCATCCAGAACATTGGGATGGAAGGCCAAACAAAATGTGCATGACGAGGTGTCTTGTCCAATGCCAAGGCAGTACACGCATGTTAGGTGGGGATCGGTGTGAGACACCTTCTGCCCGCAGGTACACCGGCGAAATCCAGGGGATGATTTGTCCTCCATATCCGAATCGGAATCAATAACTCTAACAAGTTTAATACCAAGTTGCGGTAAAACCGATGTTGTGAAGCTAGGGCCTACGAAATACTAGACTAACATGAGGGACCTGTATCTTCCAGTGGATAGGAAGATCTGGTGTCATGGGGTGGAGCTGAGATATTTACCACCCAGGTGGGTGGGAGGAGCCAGCTTGAAGACTTCCAGCAAGTTTTAAAGGGGAAAGGGACATGCCAGAGAGTGTGGATGAACAACATATCCACGCTCCTAGAAATAATGCTTTCCATAATGGAAAGCATAGCTCACATGTCACAGGTGGTTTAAAAGGAGCCAAAGTAAGTTTCTCTATCACAAAATGTATGTCCCAGATCACCGGCCTGGTGGTGCTGAGGGTTGAGGCGCTGGGCGCCACACCTCATGCCATGCCAGCGACCCGGGTTCGGGAATGAGCCCAGGCCACCGGGGGTCAGCAGGAGAGAGAGAGAGGATCAAGCCTCCAGAGGACTGCTCTCCTCTCTCGGGGGGACTCAGGGATTTGCCCAGCACTGCGGCGGCCCCCGGTGTAGACCGGAGGCACTGTAATGATTAGGGCACAATCAGAGGGTTACAGAGCTGTGGCAGACATCCTCTGACATCACTGCACATCCAGACTCTGCATGGGAGGGAGGGGGAAGGGCGTAACTTCAGGAAAAAAAAACCTGTATCCATTGGTAGGCAGTGGGGCCAGGGGTCAGGACCCCACGTCACCGCCGGGCATCCGACGTCCTGATCCAGTCCTCTCCAAAAGGGTTGCTGCCCACAATACTTAGATAGAGCACCTGAGGTGTAGGACGGTTCCTCCCCGGGGACTCAGAGCCGGGGGGGATGGGCTAGTAACCTGAGGAGTGCATCCCCCCGCCACCAGAGAAGGGATGTACGGAGCTTCAGGCAGATGGGAGACAGTCTCAGACTGAGTGCCCACACCGGAGAGAGGTGAGAAAAAGAACTGTAAAAAAAAAAATTTATGTCCCAGGCCGAGACTGGGTTGCAGATGTGAGGCTTCAGATGAAGGATGCCTCTCAGATATGTTCGGGACACCTCTAGTTGTGCCACCATATGACCAATGACAGGCACATGGAAGGACGAAATGGCTGACAGGTGCACCTTAATGGAGGAGTATTGCATGCCTGACTCAGAAAGGGACAGCCGATACTCCAGAATCTGATTCACAGGACAAGGAAAAGAGTCCAGTCCAAACAATGGGAAGCCACCCATACAGCACAGTGCTTTCACTTCATGGAATAAGTGGCCCTAGTGGAAGGCATTTCTGGCAGCCACCAGGATATCATCCACCTTTTGGGACACCCCAAATCTAGCCATGGCTATGTCTTCAGGAGCCATGCATGGAGGTGTAGAGACTTGAGGTCTGGATGGACCAGAGTGCCCTGCTCCTGTGATAGCAGGCCTTTGCACAGGGGTAGGGGAACTGGAGGTTCCACCGCCAACTGCTGCAGTAAGGGGAACCAGATGTGACGGGGTCAGAAGGGGGCAATAAGGATCAGAGTGGCCCCCTTCTTTGGAGTTTGATTAGTACTCTCTGAATTAGAGGAAAGGGAAGGAAGGTGTAGAGCAACAGTTCTTAGACTTTGTCACAGTGAGCCTCCCCAAATCCATGGAAAAGATTTTGAGCCTCCCCAAAAACTGAAATAATCTTGGGCCTCCCCAAAGAAAATTAACATACTGTACTTTGCACAGTACACCATGAATAAATTGAAACCCCTTTGAGTACTTGGCTCTCATTCAGTTCTTTGTCTTTCGCTGATGTGGAACCTTTGAAAAAGAGCACCTGTGCTCAAAGGTGTTATCTGACTAACAAATAAAACAAAATAAATGTTATTCAGCTTACTGTAACCCCCCCCCACACACACACACACACAGGCCAGCCTACTTGCTTCACTATTTTGATTCTTGAACCGTTGTTACCCCTTGTTGCAGTACCTTCACATGGGGTCAGACTACTTTGTCTGTTCCTCTCTATCTAGAATAACCTTCCTACATACCTCGCCCCACCCCACCCCCTTTTCCTGCTCTTATGCAACTTCTTAGGGTTTACTTTGCTCCTTCCTACTATTGCTCTTAGCACTTCTATGCTCAACCCTTGTATTTGGGCTGTTCTGCCATCACTCTACAAATTGATCAATTACCACCACTCATTATTAATTTATTCTTCATATTTGTTTGCACTATTTCTCATTTTGCATTGCTTGACTGCTTTGCAGTTACCTTTTGAATTGATTCACCCTACCCTTCTCCGGTAGACCTGAAATAACCTTGACTCCTTCACCTTCTCTTGTCATGATTTGTAAATAAATACATAAATTTCATCTACTATTATCCTCTTTCAGTTTGCTTCATCCTTTCAAACAAAATATATAAAACTCAAAATTTAAATATGGTACTTTTTCAGACTTGCTTGAGCCTCCCCTTGAACAGGTTGGAGCCTCCCCAAGGAGGCTGGCCTCACCATTTGAGAACCCCTGGTGTAGAGAAACCTCCCTTTCCAAGAGAGAGACAACATGTCTCGCCAGAAAACTCCAGGTCCTGGTGCGAGTGAGCAGAAATGTAGCAATTTTGCATTGAGTGTGTAGGCAAAAAGGTCTAGCTCTGGATGACCCAACTGTCAAACAGGTCTTCTACAACTGAGGTCAGCAGCTCCCACTCATGCACCCGAGACTGAGACTGGCTGAGCCTGTCCACCAGGACATTTTGGAAGCCTGGAACATGGACGGTCAACAGTTCTAGGCCATGTTCTACAGCCCAGAACCAGACTCTCATTGTTTCCTGACACAGAGGATACGAATGAGTCCCCCATTGTTTGTTGGTGTAGTGCACTACACTGATGTTGTCTGTCTGCAGCAGCAGATGACCCAGGGACAGATGGGCCTGGAAGGCTTGTAAAGTGTATAGGATGGCCTTCATCTCTAGGACATTGATGTGGAGGGCCACCTCCACTGTGGACCATATCCCCTGGGTCTGGTGAGGCCCTAAATAGGCCCCCCAGCACAACCCTGATGCATCGGTGGTGAGAACCTGTTGAGGGGAAGAAATTAGGAAGGGGACCCCTCTCAACAAGTTGCTGGGTTCCATCCACCAAAGCAGCACCTTCTCGACCAAGGAAGAGATTATGACTTGTTCTAGGTTGTCGGTGCGCTGGTCCCACTGGACCCTCAGTGTCCACTGGGGGATCTACATATGCAGCCTGGCTAAAGGCACTGTGATGATTACTGCAGCCATCAGGCCTAACAGCCTGAGGAATATTCTGCACGTAACATACCTGCTGTTGTAAAGCAGCTCATCCTGGGCCATCAGGTGGTCCATGCTGTCCTGTGGCAGGAAAGTGAGGTCATGAGCAGTGTCCAGAACTGATCAATGTACTGGAGGTGCTGACAAGGGGTCAGGACTAACTTGGGCAGATTGACTGTGATTCTCAGGGCTTGGAACAGCTGTTTGGTACATTCCAGGGTCTGGAGCAGGAGCTCCCTGGATTGGGCCTTGAGCAGCCAGTCATCCAGGTAGGATAAGACGTACAGCCCCTCCCCACAAGGGGGGGAAGCTGCTACCACTGCCAAGCATTTGGTAAAGACCCAAGGCACAGAAGACAAGCCAAAGGGCAATGCTTGGAACGGCAGTGCTCCCCCTGGAACTGGAACTGGAGGTACTGCCTGTGGGAAGCACACATCTTTTATTTATTTATTTAAATGTCAGATTACAAATAACTTTGAGCTTGAAGCAGCTCATTTACAAAGGTTTCATGTGAAAGGAAAGGGTTACAATAAGGTAGGGAGGTATAAACATTCATGGTATCAACGGAGGTACAGACAACATTCTTGGTATCATTGAAGCACAGCAAGTCAACTAGTAAATAAGTGGGAGCAGTGCTACACACTCAAGATTACAAGCAAGCATAGAAAACCATAAGGTACATTTGAAGCAACATTGCTAATCAGAGGTGGGGGGGGGAGAGTAAGGAAGGGGTAGGGGAGATGAGAGGGGACAGTCCAGATAGAGAAGGAAAAGAAAATATGGCAGCCAGAGGCCTTGTCATAGGGTGAGAGGAAGGGGAGGCTAATGTGGGAGAAGGGGTGAAGAAAAGCAAGGGCGGATGAAGGGCAGATAAGAGAGTGGGGACCAGAGGGCCTGGACAGGTCCAGGAAGAGGGGGGGTCAGTGGGATAAGAGCAAGAAGGAGGTGAGGTAAGGGAGGAGGTGGCAGGGGGTAAGGGGAAACTGTTCTGTCAGGAGAGGTGAAACGAAACAGGAAGCCAAGTAAGAGCCTCAGAGAGTGAAAAAAGTGGTATAAGGGTGTCTGCAGAAGTGGGAAACTAGGTGTAACAATCACAAGTGCTTTCAGATAGGAGATGCTGACGAAGCAGAAGTTTAAATTGGGACAGACTAGAAAGACTGTTCAGTTGGTTGCTTAGATTATTAAACCACAGGGGGGCTCTGTATTGAAAGGATTGCTGGTATTAAGCAGTCCGACAGTGGGGTACTAGAAGGAGGTCAGAAACTGAGGTACGTGTGTGTTGGGTCTTAGGGGATTTGTTTAGCAGGCAACCAATGCTCAGGGGTAGTAATCCAAGTAGAGCTTTTTTGGACAGGAGGCAGGTTTGATATTTGATCCTGTTACTTAGTTGGAGCCAGCCAGATTGAGCATATAACTCACAGGTACGAGTGAGGCATGCAGAACCCGTAACTAACCTACAGGCTTTGTTCAGGGCCACCGTGAGTCATTTAAGAGATGTGGAGGTTGCAGCACAGTATATGATTAGATCATAATCAATGATTGAGAGGACCGAGCTGTGAACTGCAACCTTCAGGGCTTCTTGGGTAAGACTTTGCCTGTGTCTGAAGAGGAGCCCAATTCTGGTATTAACATCTCTGGCAACATTTTCAATGTGAGGCACAAAGGTAAGGTGACTATCCAGGGTTAGACCTAGGCATTTGAAAAGCTGAGTTTGTACAAGAGCACCAGAGGCTTGGCAGAGAGCACCAGGAGGAAGGAGTGCTGTGTGACTGGACTTCTCTACTGGGACTAAAGAAGTAGAACTCTTCTACTGGGACCTTCAATTTAGGGTAAAACACACAAACACACACACACACACACACACACACACACACACACACACACACACACAAAAGTGTGTGTCTGAGTTAGCTGAAGTGAATGGTTATCTGAGCAGTTATCTAGGTGTAAATCTCAGGTGGCTGAAGGGGATTGTTATCTGTGCAATTTAATTACATGTAGAAAGATCTATTAAGTAGGGGGAGTGGCTTAGCTAGAAGGAAGCTAGATTTAGACACTGCCCTAGATAGATTCTGCCAAAGGCTTGTCAGAGAACACCAGGAGGAAGGAGTGCTGTGTGACTGGACTTCTCTACTGGGACTATATTGCCCTCCTTCCCTCCCAAAGCTAGTTTTACTTTTATAGGCACAGGATTTGACTGAAAAGGAACTTCCTGTTTGGGAGCAGGAAGTGAGTGATCACAGGGCCAAAGACTCACCATCCTAGAAGGGCAAGAGTAGCTCTCCGGCCCTTCCAGCTGCTGGAGGTCTGCCTCTGAGCAAGTAAGGGGTCTACTGAGAAATATAGGATCTTCTTGTCTCAGAACAGGACAATCAGGAGCTTAAAGGGCACAGAGGCAGTAAGTAAGTAGGGAGAGAAGAAAAAAAAAAAACAGAGGAAAGAGTAAGGATTCCAAACAACAGTGAAGGGGCCAGAAGTAAGACATGACGGGAGTGGTGCGGTGCAGTGCAGTGGCTGTGGAGCAGCAGTCTTCCGGGAGACGTTCAGGAGGATGCGGTGTTGTCCCATCTGCAGGCACCTCTCTGGGCTGAGGGAGGAAGTTGCTCATCTCCAGGCTGAGTTGGCCAGGATTTGTGGGACCTCCTCTTCCATCCAGGGACCACCAGGGCCACTGCCGTTGCCTCAGAGGTTGCCAAGAAAGAGGAGCGGTTGGACCACAGTGGGCTCAGGGAGGATGAGGGTGGTGGAACAGAGGCACATCCCTCCAGCTGTACCTCTCCACAATTCCTATGCTGTTCTGGCAAAGTGTGGTTCCTCTATGGAGGCACCTGCAGTGGAGACCAAGGAGGATGCTGGGAACCTCCACAAGGGAGACCCACAGGAGAAGAAAACAACTCCTGGTGGGGACTCCACTGTTAGGAAGGTAGAACTGGGGGAGGAAGGGGACAGGGAGGTAAGGTGCCTGCCTGGTGCCATGGCTTGGAGGGATGGGGAGCGAATCCTCAGGATCGTCGGAGCAGCTGCACAGGGGAGGGAGCTGGATGTCACTGTCCACCTAGGGACAAATGACCTGGCTAAGAAAGGGATCAGAACAGTGAAGGAAGAGTTTGTGGAGTTGGGGAAGGGCCTTAGACAAGTAGCACGCACAGTAACCTTCTTGGAGTTGCTGCTTGTCTATGGCGTAAGTGAGGCTAGGGTGCTCCACACCATGGGATTCAATCAGTGGTTGAAAAACTGGTGCAGAGCTCAGGGATTTGGGTTCATTGGGGACTGGGGGTTCACCTGCAGTGATGCAGGTCTATGCTGGCATGATGGCCTGCATCAGTCCAGGAGGGGAACCAGGATTCTAGGTGATAGGTTTAAATGCTTCATTGGCAAGCATTTAAACTAGCCAAGGGGGGAGGCACTTGAAAGGAACAGGGAAATCCTACCCCAAAAAAGTCAGGGTAGTAAGTAAGGTAAACACCAAGATAGATATGTTGATAGGGAGAAGGGCAGGGGTAAATGGAGAAAGAGACAAAGGCAATAAGGACAGGGATGGGGCAAAAAGGAGTAAGGCCATCAGGAAATGGAGGGTATTGAGTACCAATGCCCGTAGTTTGGGCAACAAGCTCCCTGAACTGGTGGCCTTGATGGAAGAGGGATGCCTGGATATCGTAGCAGTCACAGAAACATGGTACACAGAGAACCATAACTGGGATGTTAACATACCAGGGTACATAACCTACAGGAGAGACAGGGAGAGGAGAAGAGGGGGAGGAGTAGCTCTCTATGTAAAGGAAGGGATAAAAGCAACTGAACAAAAGAGTGAACAGGGAGGAGAGGAGGCACTGTGGGTCACCTTAGAGACTTGAAATGGCACCACAATCTGCACAAGAGTTGTATACAGACCCCCATGTCAGGGGGAGGGAATGGACAAGGATATGATAGAAGGCATTCTTAGGATGGCAGAGAAATGGGAGATACTGTTGATGAGAGACCTGAATATGCCAGATGTTAACTGGAGCACATTTGCTGCAGCCACATCCAAGAGCAGGGCCATTCTCGATGCCCTACAGGTGGCATGCCTCAGACAACTAGTTTTGGAACCCACTCGTGAGGGAGCAATCTTAGACCTCATACTCTCAAATGGGGACAGTGAGAGGATCTCGGATCTAGAAGTGGGTTGCCATCTGGGAACAAGTGACCATCAAACAGTATGGTTCACGATAAACTCAGCTACAGAGTCAAGCCATACAAAAATGAGGGTACTGGACTTCAGGAGGGCTGACTTTGGCAAGATGAGAGACTGCCTTAGAAAAGCACTAGCAAACAGGCTAGAAAGGGGGGTGCAGCAACAATGGGGAAACATCAAAACTGCCATCACAGCGGCAACAAGGCTTTGTGTGAAGCAAATAAACAAATCAAAATGAAAGAAAAAGCCACTGTGGTTCTCAAAAGAGGTGGCGGGGAAAGTCAGGGAGAAAAAGATAGCATTTAGGAAGTATAAGAAAACACAGAAGAAGCAGGACAGAGAGCTGTACTAGTTAAGACAGAAGGAAGCAGGGAGGGAAGTCAGAATAGCAAAGGCCCAAACCGAGGAAAAGATAGCCAACTTGGTTAAGAAGGGGGATAAAACCTTTTATAGGTACATCAGGGAGCATAGAAAGACAAAGGGAGGTATAATGAGGCTGAATAGAATGGACGGTGGGTGGGCAGAGAGGGTCGGTGAAAAAGCAGGGATACTGAACGAATATTTTTTATTTAGTTAGTTTTTGTTGACCGGGTAAGTGCACTAGACAAATTCTGCCTATTTTCAGGCACAACCCTGGGGAAGGGGATACAGATGAATGCCAACTGACTTTGAACCAGATTAAGCTGTTGGTGGTATTTTAGTGAATCGGGGGAAATTTGGCCAGTGCACTGGGAAAATTCCCCTACTCTTTTCGAGAAGTGCATGGGATCTTTAACATCCACCTGAACTACCACCAGAACAGGCGACTGGGACCTCAGTTTAACGTCTCATCCGAAAGTATTCACAAAAGAGGAGGAGGGGAGGTGCCTAATCCAATTAATAGAAGCACTCTTGATAGGGGGGGGTTGATCCTAGTCCTTTCACAGAAGAAAGGGTTCTGAAAGAACTCCTAAAACTGACGGTGGACAAAGCAATGGGGCCTGATGGAATTCACCCCAGAATTCTAAAAGAATTAAAAGGAGAACTATTGACACCACTGACTACCCTTTTTAACAAATCATGAGAGGATGGTGTGGTACCTGAGGACTGGAGAAAGGTGGATGTGATTCCCCTTACAAAAGTGGGACCAAGACAGAAGCAGAAAACTACAGACCTGTCAGTTTGACCTCTGTGGCAGGGAAAGTGATGGAACCACTTCTGAAGGAAAGAATTGTTGAGTACCTAGAGGCCAGTGGGGCACAGGACCCAAGGCAGCATGGGTTCACAGCGGGAAGGTCATGTCAGCCAAATCTAATTGATTTCTTTGACTGGGTGACCAAAGTAGTAGACCAGGGAGGGGCTGTGGACATGGTCTACCTAGACTTTAGCAAGGCATTTGACACAGTCCCACACAAAAGATTAATAGTCAAATTAACCAGCCTTTGAGTGGGTCCCAGGGTGGTAGCCTGGGTAAACATTGGCTGGACAACAGGACACAGAAAGTAACTGTAAATGGAGTCCACTCTGAAGAAAGAGGGGTTACTAGTGGGGTACAGCAGGGTTCAGTACTGGGTCCAGTCCTTTTTAATGTCTTTATAAGTGACATTGCAGAGGGACTGGAAGGAAAAGTATGCCTCTTTGCAGATGTCATAAAGATCTGCAACAGGGTTGATACACAAGGAGGTGTGGAAAAGATGAGAAGGGACTTGGTACGGTTGGAGGAATGGTCAGAATTATGGCAGCTTGGATTCAATGCAAAGAAGTGCAAAATAATGCACCTGGGAAACAAGAACCCAAGGGAAGAATACACAATGGGGGGAGAGGTGGTAACAACAACAAAAAAGGAAAGGGACCTGGGGTAATCATATCAGATGACCTTAAGGTTAGCAAGCAATGTGAGAAGGCAGTAGGGAGGGCTGGGGGTATACTGGGATGTACAGGAAGAGGCATCACCAGCAGAAAATAGGAAGTTGTTATCCCTCTGTACAGACAGTTGGTGAGACCCCATCTGGAGTACTGAGTCCAGTTCTGGAGACCCCATCACTGCAAGGACAGAGACAAAAGATAGAGGCAGTCCAGAGAAGGACAACTAAAATGGTGCAAGGTCTGCAAGAGAAGCCATACGAGGAGAGACGAAAGGAGCTTAATATGTATACCCTTGAGGAAAGGAGGGAGAGGGGGGACATTATGTTTCTGTGGTTGTTGGTGATAGTGAGTTGATGGGCCTTAAACGTATTCTGAGAGGACGAAAACAGCTGGACTTTAGTTTTTTTCTAGTTTAGCACTAGTTTGTGTTTATTAAACCATCTCTCTGCTTCTGTGAAGCCTTGAAGACTGTTTTCTAGAGCGTTGGGATCCAGGTGGCTAGTAAAGATGACCGCGTCATCTGCGTAGAGGAGAGTATGCTGGTTGCAGACAGCTGGAAGGTCGTTCAGGAAAATACCGAACAATAAGGGACCCAGGATTGAGCCTTGAGGTACCCCTGATCAGACAGCTCTCTGCTCCAAAACTACATTTGATATCCTCACCCTCTGCAGTCTATCACTGAGTTACGCATCCTGCATGTCAATGGATCATATCCATTCTCCTTGGTGCAGCAGGCCACGCAGTGTCACCATCCTGAACTTCTTGTACTGGATACAGAAATTCAAGTTCTTCAGATTTACAATGGGCCACAAATTTCCTGTGGAGTTGGGGACTAGAAAGAAGTGGGAATACAATCCCCTGTTCCTTTGATCTTGGGGAACAGGTTTGATGGCCCTTTATTGCAGTAGCGTGCAAATTCTGTCCAACAGCACTGGAATGTGATCTGAAGGGTAGCTTGAATGAACTGGAGGTTGATCTGGAGGCCACTCCAGAAGTTCTAGAGCGTGGCCTTGATCTATGAGCTGCAGGACCCAGACATCTGTTGTGATCTCCCTCCACCGGTCCAGGGGTAGGGAGAAGTGACCCCCTACCACCGCCTCCTGCAGTGCAGCAGGGTGAGGGTTTGACAAGGAATCATGCTAAAGTAGACCCTCTGGCTGGGGCCACACCACCTCCTCTGGGAGCTTTCCCAGTGGTGGAAGTGGGGGTAGGGAGGGTTGTGTCAGCCCATCACTTGCCCCGGGGCCTGGAGACCTGCTTGGCTTATGGAAGGCCTAACAAAAGGACACTCTCTGGCCACTTTTAGATTGGGTGTGGTACAGGGTATGAGCAGACCACAGAGTCCTACTCTAGGCCTGTAGGTCAGAAAGGATGTCCTGCACATCTGCCATGAAGAGCTTGTAGCCTCTAAAGGAGGCATTCAGGATGGACTGTATGACTTCATTCACATATTTGGGACTGTCTAGTACAGTATGCCCTGCAAGCCCACTGGTCCACACTGCGGACCAATGGGCTTACAGCCCATACTGTACCTGTCATTCGGTGGGGTGGCCAGGCGGTATGCGGGCAGGTTGCAGCCACCTGCCAATGACCGGGGGCAGCGGGTGGGCAAGAGGTCCTGTGTGTGTGGATGCCACTGAATCACTAGGGGATTATGTTACGTGAATTACTGCAATCAGGGCTCAGGGCGGGGGTACCACTAGACTACCAGGGACTGATTTTAACTACATTTACTGGTGATCGAGGTAACGGGAGGGAAGGGATACCACTAGACTACAAGGGATTTGTTCTATGGTGATTAACCGGGATCGCGGCTACAGGGCGGAAGATGCCCCGGAACCGCCACTGTGCACACGTCATTCTGTGCAGGGTGCCATGTGCAATTTGCTGGGCTGCCCTGTGCAAAGCATGCAAATGGGGCCATAATGACATGCAAATGGCCCCGTTTGCGTCTTGCATATATCATGGCCTCATTTGCATGCCCTCTGCTGAATATCACGGAAGATGCACCCAGCGCAGCTGCATTTGCGCTGGCACATCCCCAGTGCTCCCTATCTGTGGCTTGCACAGTGCCACTGTGCCGTGCGCTGTCCATGCCATATTCAACGATGCTGCGCCATGGTGCATCACCACTGAATGTCACCTGGTCCTGGTGCATCCCAGTTGTGCTGCACCGACGCTTGCACCACTGCCAGGCGCAGTCTGAATATCTGGGCCCCTCTGTACAGACAGCTGGTGAGACCCCATCTGGAGTACTGTGTGCAGTTCTGGAGACCCCATCTCCGCAAAGACATAGAGAGAGTGGAGACTGTTCAGACGAGGGCAACCAAAATGGTGCAGGGTCTGCACCAGAAGACACATGAAGAGAGACTAAAGCAACTTAATATGTATACCCTCAAGGAAAGGAGGGAGAGGGGCGACATGATAGAAACTTTCAAGTACCCCAAGGGAATTAACAAAGTCCAAGAGGGTAGCATCTTTCAGGAAAAAGAGATGTGCAAGAACAAGGGGGAACAATTTAAAGAAAGAAGGGGGACGGCTCAGAGGTAATGTTAGAAAGTTTTTTTCATGGAGAGGGTTGTGGATGCATGGAATAGCCTTCTTGAGGAGGTTGTGGAGTCAAGAACAGTGGGAGAATTCAAGAATGCATGGGGCAGACATAAAGCAATTCTAGTGGTGGAGGGTAGGAGGAAGTAAGCTGTTGGTTAACTAGAATCTGTAGCTTATCCATCAGGTAGGGAAATGGGCAGAACAGGTGGGCCAAATTCTATGTTTTTATGTTTCTCTCTGTTAGACCAATTTTCAAGTCGTGATAAAAATTTAGTATCAAATTATCATCGGAGCTTACTTCTTGCCCCTCTCTCCAAAGGGTTGATAAAGATTGTATTTAACCAGATGGCCGATTTTGTGAATGAAAATAATCTTTGGTTGGAGGAACAGCACAGTTTTGATGCTAAGCATAACAGAGAGACAGCCCTGGTGAAGTTCACAGAGAGCATCCATGAAGCCCTTGATGAGGAGCTTTTCAGTGAATGTGGTGTTAGAGGACCTCTCCAAGGCTTTCAACCTTGTTGATTATCAGATTTTGATCAATACATTATACAGTTATACTTTTTTAGTTGATGTCCTGCTATGGTTCATGGATTATCTCAAAGCACAATCTCATAAAACACAGATCAATGGTTCCTATTCTTGTGATTATAAAATTGTCTGTGGAGCACCCCAAGGACCCATCCTTGGCCCTTTATTGTTTATGTTGTTTATTAATTCCCCTTCCCACAATTTACACCCACACTAACATCATGCTCTATACAGATATATCATTTTATTTTGTAAAAGTGAGAATATTTAAGATCTTAATTTTAAGCTGCAAGAAGATATCAATATTATTTGGTCTTGGTTTCTTCGTAATAGGTTAATTCTGAATTAAAAAAAATAAGTCAATAATCTTCACAGGACCCTGTAGGGTTAATTTTGATTTTTTCCAACTGTTGACTTCCATGGTGAAGCAATTGAAATGGTATATGAATTTAATAGGGCACTGCCAGCTTTTTAATAAAATTTCTGGCCATGTGTGACCAGTTTCCCGATAACAACAGGATTATAAAACTAACTGTTGTGAACTCCTAACTGTGTAAATTAATACGATTTTAATAACTTTTAAGACATTTTTAAATACTCACTGGGAAAAGTACGGCCCACAAACTTCTGGTGCCGGAAGCATCTCTACTAGGGGAATGTGTGTCTGTAATGGCACCGCCCTGAATCCTAAACTCGTGTATGGCCGGTTTTGTATTCTCTGGGTGACATAAAGTAATACTACATTCTAAAAGGCTACTGAATTCTGAGCATGTAGATGTATCTGTCAATTGAAAACAAGCACTGGAAAGGCATTAAAAGTATGTTTGAAAAACTCAGCTGAGATCCCAAGCACGTAACTGTCTTTACTGTTTTGTTATACTAACTTGTAGCTGTCTTCAATGTTTGTTGTATTAGCTTGTACTACTTATACTGTTGTAATGTGTATTTTGCATTTGATGTTTGTATCTATTGTAGATGGGTTGCATATGGAAATGGGTAGTCATGCACATATGCTTATCACGGTGTATAATATAATAAAATGAAATTAAAAGATGAAATTAGAGCTCTGATGAAAACATATCCAGCTCAATGGGAGCAGCAATTAATTGTTAGTGAACCAAGTTTAAATCCTGGCAGTATAGCTTAAAGGTTAGAGTAATGAGCTGCAAATGAGCTTGGGATATCCAGCAGACCTGAGTTTGATTTCCCACAACCCCCACTTGCAATACCATGTGACACTGAGCAAGTAACTTAACCTCCCAGTGCTCCTGGGTCACCCCTGAAAACAGGTACTTGTGCCTAGTAGGCCTTACCCAGTTATCAAAGAATTAAAAAATAAAAAATCTCATGGTGGGACTGGTTCCCTCACAGGGGAATATGGGTGATCAAGGGCATTAAATGACCTCTTAAATACTGGGTGAGCTGCAAAGAATTTTTCTTGCCTGTAGCTCTGAACACAGAAATAGCTGCCAAATGCCCCTTAAAGGTGGAAGGTTTCAAGCCTTGGGCCTTTAAGTGTCCCAAATAGTCCAAAACCACTGACATATCCACAGTTTTTATACTGACACGATGAAAGTCAAATGAAATAATTAATCTTTTCCATTCTGAATGATGTTTTCCTAGCTTCTGGCATTTCAGCAAGTTTCAAAATTTCCAGGACCTGGTTTGAGAAGTTCAAGTTAGAATGTTCTAATGGTCAAGAACTATGCTCTCAAATAAAGAGATTTGAGGTCTCGGCGAGACACCTTGTTCTGGGACAGAGTCAGCAGGTCCTGCCTCAGAGGCAGGTCTATTGGTATTCTCTGAGACACTGACAGAATCAGTGAGTGCCAAGACTGCCTTGCCCAGCCTGGTGCTATCAGAATTACTGTAGCAGCCTTCTGTCTCAATTCCAAGAACACTTTGTGAATCAGTGGAAATGGAAGGAATTCATACAAGAACCTTTTCCTCCTGTGACGAGTTGGTGCATCACCGCACACAGTCCCCACTGAGGGAGGCCTTCAACAGAATTGGGGTAGTATTCTATTTTCCCAAGAGGCCAACAGATCCATCTCAGGCACCCCCATCTCTGAAAACACTGAGTTTAAAGCTGCAGCATTTATTAGCAAAAAAATGTGATCAAAAATTTTTTTTTAGCAAACATTTATTTCTGACATCCTAAGATTCATCCTCAGAGTACTTTTAGTTTTTTCAGATATTGTTAAAGTAGCCTTTACAGTTAATTTTGTATTTAATGACTCACATAATTAAAGATGGCTTCCACTCACTATTTTTAAAAGTCTCTTCCTCTGAGACTACCTGTTGAATGTACATGCCAGACTCATACTGAACACGTACTAGGATGGCACTACCACATGTTTCTGATGCTAAACACCACAACACTGTACAGCACCAAGATATTTAATGTTTTCATGGCAGGCATGACACAGGAGTGGGAACATTTAAAAACTTCAGTATCCCGTATCTTGGTTCCAGAATGAAAAAAAAAAAAAAACAAGCATTTGTCAATGGCGAACATTTGTTGCACTGGAAGATGAACACCCCTGCACCTTGTGTATGGCTTTCAGGTACTTGAATGTACGTATCATGTTCCCCTGCACCCTCCTGTCCTCCAATGCGTACATACTGAGGTCCTTTAATCTGTCCTGATATGTTCTGTTTTGCAAGCCATGTACCATCTTGGTTGCCTTTCTGTGGACCGGCTCCACCCTGTCAATGTCCTTGCACAGTTGCAGCCTCCAGAGCTGCACACAGTGCTGTAGGATAGGGCTCACTAGTGCATTATACAATGGCATCACCACCTCACACCTTTTGCTAGTGATACTTTGCCTATGCACCCAAGCATGCCACTGGGCCTCCTTGCAACATTTGCGCTCTGTTTTGACACCTTAAGGTCATCAGCACTGATGACTCCTATGTCTTTTTCTTCCTTGGTGAGCATCAGCACCTCACCCATACCCAGTAACTCTCCCCAGGTTTCCCTCTTCCCAGGTGCATTATTTGCGCTTCTTTGCATTGAACATCAGTTGGCACTACTCAGATAATTTCTCAAGGTTCTCCATGTGTCTGCTCATTTTCTCCACCACTTCTGGAGTATTCACTCTGTTACAGATGTTGGTGTCATCTGCAAGCAGGCAGACAGACCTTTCCTTCTAGCCCTTCCGCAATGTCTGTAATGAAGACATTGAATAGGACTGGTCCCAGGACTGATCCCTGAGGTACCTTGCTAGTCACCACCCTCTCACTGGATTGGATCCCATTACCACCACTTTTTGCCTCCTGTCCATCAGCCAGTGTCTAACCCAGTGCATCAGCTTGTGCCCTGTGGCCAGACTACCCATCTTGTTATATCAGCCTTCTATGTTGGTCGACGTTGAAGGCGTTCCTGAAATCAAGGTAGGTGATGTCTACTGCCCCTCCCTGATTTACTTCCTTACTGAGGCATTAGTGTTTCCAACCCTAACTCCACCCCTCCCCACCCAGCAGAGAGACTGACAGGCATTGGGGGTGTGCCTTTTGGTCATCGGCCATAATGCTCATGCAATTCCACCTCACCGCATCATGCAGACACCGACAGGCATCACGGTGTGCCCTGGGGTCTTTGGCCCTTACACTCACCCCATTCCATAAGGAAATAAGCGGAGATGGGTACACTATAGGATAATGGGGTGAATGTTAGGGCCGAAGACCCCAAGGCATACCTCAATGCCTGTCACTGGCTGCAGGATGGGGGTGGGGTGGAACGGTGTGAGAATTACGGCCAACAACCACAAGTCACACCCCCAACGCCTGTCAGTCTCTACAGGGTGGGGCGTTACAGTTGGAAACACTAACACCCTGGACGTTTGTTGGTATTTTCACTTCAAATTTTCAACATGGGCTTTTTTGGACCCCATCTTATGAATAGTGGTAATATCATTTTGTTACTCGATCCCAAAAGGTGATGTCGTGCTGCAACTACGCCATTCGAAGCCACAGGTGCGAAAACACATTTTGGGCAGGATGTGAAAAATGACAGCAATACTGTTCTTGAGGAGGTGTGAAAAACTGCCAATGTTGAAAATCTGGAATGAAAATATGAAAAACTGGTGAAGTTACGAGCGTGCGTAGAAACTGTGCAACCCATGGCCGTAACACAATAAGTTTTTGGAATTTTTTTACCAAATTTTCAACATGGGCTTTTTGGGAGCCTATCTCATAAACAGTGGTACTATCATTTCAGTACTCCATCCCAAAAGTTGATTTTGCACAGTGGCCACGCCATTCTGCGCCATAGGTGCAAAAACATGTTTCGGCCAGTATGTGAAAAATGACAGCTATACTGTTCATAAGGAGGTATGAAAAAATGGCAATGTTGAAAATCTGGAGTGAAAATATTAGAAATTGGCAAAGTTATGAGCGTGTGTAGAAACTGCACAATGCACGCTTGTAATGCAGTCATTTTTTGGAATTTTTTCACCAAATTTGCAACATGGACTTTTTGGGACCCCATCTCATGAACAGTGGCACTGTCATTTCATTAATCAGACCCAAAAGGTGATTCCGTGCAGCGACTGCAAAATCACCTTTTGGGACCGAGAAACAAAATAACAGTGCCAGTGTTCATAAGGTGGAGTCCCAAGAACCCCATCCTGAAAATTTGGGGCCAAAATTCCTACAATTGGCCGAGATATCAACTTAAGTTGAACCCCACCCCCACATTGAGTCGTATTATAAGACTTACCATGATTTCTCAGTTTGTTGGTCGCATTTGAAGAGCGCAGACGTGTTCCCGGTCCAGAGAAGATGACAGGCGCGGACCTCGGAAGCAAGTATGGGGTGATGGGGCAGGTAGGTGGGACGTAGAGGGTGGGTGGAGATGGGGAGGGCTGGGGAGATGATTATGGACCATTTTCTTTTTTACAGGGAAAAAAAAATAAGACATCGGGGACACTTTTCTGTATTTTGTAGGGCAAACAAAAAAACAATAATATAGGGATACTGGGGTGGGCTCCCAGTGTGCCACAATAGTGGGGGTGGGGAGGCATACCAGCACGGGGATTGGGCACCGCGATGTCGGGACTGAATGGGTTTGTGGGGGGAGGGGGTGCATCTGACACCAGGAGTGGGCATCCCGGTGTCGGAAGGAGGTGGGGAACCTGCTGACATGGGGTTGGGCACCCTGATATTGACAAAATATCTATTCAGGCTGGGAGGAAGGAGACATCCGACACCGGGTGGGCATTTCGTGTCGAACATAAAAAAAGAGACTATTTCGCACACCAGGGTGGCTCCCCAGTGTGCCACATTAATATGGGGGGATACATGCCAATACGGATTAGGCACTCGATGTTGGCTGTAAGAAAATGCAGCATGGTGTCTAATGTTATGGGGGCAGAAGCCAGCACCAGGACAGACCGCATTGCAGCCACAGTTGAAGCTTTGGGGGGGGGGTCCCACGGAGCAGGGATGGAAACAGAGAATACAGGAACAACTGCTGCCATGCGTATTAGCGTGCACTCTGATGTGCATGGCAGGAGTTTGGGCTACAAATGAAGCGCTCCCATTGGGGCGGTTCATTTGTTTCAAGTCCATGGCACGGCATGTCAGCAGAGCTGAACTGCTGTCATGACCAGTGTGCCTGGTGATTGGTGTGCACTGCCACAGCTCTTGCAGATGCAGCTGTAATTGGCATGGCAGTGACACACCTCTCATTTCCCGTTACTGTCTCAAAGCGTTTGGTGCCCATGCGCATCAAACACAAAAATGTGTATCTTGATATTTTTGGCAGACAAACCTTATTGCTGAAAAAAATATATGATTAGTAACTGGTTCAGAGCTTACTCTTAAGTCACATGCCCCAGTCTGAGGAGTAAATCTGCTAGTATGTTCTCCTTTCCTACTAGGTGTACTACAGATAGGTTTACATTTAAGCTGTAAGCCAGGTTCCAGATCCTCATCGACTCTACAGAGTTTTGATGACCTGGTGTCTCCCTGTTTATGTAAAATATAATTATTGTAGTGTGGCTATTTTTATCAAGACTGTTTGGCCCTGCAACAGGGAGGAGAAAGACTTCATGGAACGGGGCACTGCTCCAAGTTCCAGCAAGTTTATGTGCTCCTTTCTGTTTTGGGGGATCTAAATTCCATCTACTGTATTCCCTCCAACTGTGGGCTCAATAATAGTAGGGGATGCATCTATGGTCAGAACCCTTGTGGTCAGGGATCGAAGGAAAATACACTTTCCTACTTTTTTCACCCCTCCAGCGCGTGTACAACCTGCTTGACATTGGCTCTTGCCATTACAGTGCTGCACTTCTTTGATGCTAAAGCCTTCTGAGGTGTTGCTATATATCCCTCATGTGCAACCTCGCCCATGGTACCACTGCTGTGGTAGAAGCCACATGGCCCAGAAGTCTTAAGAATTCCTGTGCACTCCTTCTTTGACCTGCCTGGAATGTGTTTACACACCGAATCGGAGCTTTGATTTTTTTACAGAGGAAGAAAAGCTTTGCCCAGTTCTGTGTTCAGCTCTGCATCTATGAACTCCAGAATTTGTCTGGGTTTCAAGTGCTACATTTCTAAGTTTAGGAGGAAACCCTAACTTCTACAAGGAGCTCCTCACTGTTTGAGTTGTGAAAACAGCTTTCTTTTTTGGTTTTACACACACTAGCCAGTCATCTAGGTAAGGAAATATCATTATGTCCTGCTTGTACATGTAAGTTGCCAGCATTGAGAAGCCCCTTGGGAACAATCAGAGTGCTGTGGTCAGACCAAAAGGCATTACTTTGAACTAAAACATGGCCTGCTCTGAACCTCAAATACTTTCTGTTGCAGGGTCTGGGATGTGGCAATATGCACATCTCAAGTCTAGTGACCCCAGACAGTCCCCTTGTAGTAGGGAGGGTATCACTGTCTGCAGTATTACCATTCTGAATTTCTCCTTTTACAGGTGCCTGTTCAGAAGTCTCAGGTCCAGAAAGGGATGCCAGTCCTCATTTTTCCTCAGTGTGAGAAAGCATCTGGAGAAGAAACCTTTTCCCAGCTCGGACACAGGAATCCTCTCCACAACATTTAACTCTAAGAACTTTCTTAGCTCAATTCCAGTATGCGTTTGCTCTGGTAATCAAGCTAAAAGCACTCTGAATTGGCTTAAGTCTGTAAAATTTACAGATAGAGAGTTAACTCCACTCTTATTACCTACAAACCCACTTTGTGGTATTTTCCACTCCTTGAGGTAATAAGAAAGTAGCCATTCAACTGGCGATGGGTTTATGGCAACATGGACAGATTTTTAAGGGGTTGGGCTTTGCCTGTATTAGGGAGCTAATGGAGGTTTTCATCTGACTTCTCTTTGCCCTCTCCCCTTCCTGTGCCCCTCTTAACTGTGATTCATGGTGCAAATAGGGTCTACTGTAATATGCCCTTCCTACTCCTTCCTATACCTCCCTTTCTATAGGATCTGTAAGGTATTGTGGACTTCTTTTTAGTCATCAGATTCTTAAAAGTTGCTTTTTCTTCAACATATTTCATGCATACTTCTGTTTTGTCACCAAAAAAGGAGATACCCTCAAAGGGGAAATCAGCTGTCTTAGTTTGCATGTCCTTTGACACCCCAGTTGTTCTAACCAATGCAAATCACCTAGGATTTGCTAGTGCTCTAGATGCAGTGTTATTCACATGAACAGCCATTTGAAATGAGTGTTTAGCAACTTCCAAACCAGTCTTTATTGTATGTGCCAGGTGAAGCATCACTTGGGATGGCAAGCTCTCACATAGCTCTAGGACTGTATTCCACACAGCCTGCTGGTAATGTGCCGAGTAACTCAGACAGCCTATGAGTCTCAACGACAGGGTGGTGGTAGTGTATGCTTTTTTTAGTGATTAGGTCAGGTTTTTTCTGGAATCTTTATCAGGAGGCGCTGCTGAAAAATTTACTTTTGCTTTCTCACAAGCAGATACTCTAATAACCCACTTAGGGGCAGGGTGAGTATAAATTAACTAAAAGTCTTTCTTGGGTACCATATATGTTTCATTCATCTTCTTGTCCATAGCCAAACACATTTGAGCATATCAAGAATTTTCTTAATGGAATTTCTAAAGCTTTACAGGTGGGCATGGATGCTCTTTTCATTGAGACCACACCCAGCATACCCATGAATTCCACCTCCCTCAGTGTCAGACCCAGCGTACTCAAATTCCGCCTCCCTCAGTGTCAAACCCCGCATACTCACGAATTCTGCCTCCCTCAGCGTCAAACCCAGTATACACATGAATTCTGTCTTCCTCTGTCAGACACAACATACTGATGAATTCTGCTTCCCTCAGTGTCAGACCCAGCATTCATAATTTCACTTCACTACCAGTTTAGCATTGCTTGTAAAGCACTTTGGGATACTGTGTATGAAAAGCGCTATATAAATGATGATTCTTCTTCTTCAATGTCAGACCCAGTATACCCATGGATTCTGCCTCCCTCAGTGTCAGATCCAGTATACCCATGAATTCTGCTTTACTCTGTGTCAGACCCAACATGCTCAAGATTTCTACCTTCCTCAGTGTCACACTAAAGCATACTCATCAATTCTACCTTCCTTCATTGTCAGACCCAATATACTCATGAATTCTGCCTGCTCTCATTGTCAGATCCAGCATAATCATGAATTCTGCCTCCCTCAGTTTTAAACCCTGCATACTCATGACTTCTGCATCCCTCAGTGTCAAATCCTGCAAACTGATGAATTCTGCCTCCCTCAGTGTCAAACCCGGTATACTCATGAATTCTGCCTTCCTCTATGTCAGACACAACATACTCATGAATTCTCCTTCCCTCAGTGTCATACCCAGCATGCACAAATTCACTTCACTACCAGTCTATCATTGCTTGTAAAGCGTTTTGGGATACCGCGTATGAAAAGCGCTATATAAATGCTGATTCTTCTTCTTCTTCAATGTCAGACCCATCATACCCATGGATTCTGCCTCCCTTTATGCTCACTTCTGGTTCAGTGGCAAGTAGATTTACCATATTAGCCATTTGTTTCAAAAATGCACTCTAGGATAAATAGTCCTCATTCACCCTGGGTGAGGAACTGAAGTCCTCAGCAGTATCATCTGGGGAGATGGGTTCCTCCTACTCCTCCTCTTCCTCCTGAAGACTGGGAGGAGCAATGGAGGCAGGTTTTGAAAAATTGCCATATTTGCTTAATGTTCTCCAAGGAGGGCATATTTTTCTTTTGCACTGGTTCCTCAAATTGCTTTTAAGGCAAAAGGACCTCAATGTGTTTTTCCTTTTGCCAGCCATTCTTTGGCTGACGTTCTGACTTGTTTTTACTTTTTATGGTAGCCCTCAGTGATCAGTGTGCTCCCAGCTGGAAGCCCTGTGTTCTCTAGTGAAAGATAGCTTAGTAGTCTTTTCTCTCTTCTTGGGCTCCAGAGAAACTTGCTTTGTTACAGGGGAGTGCTAGGCAGCTTTTTCCATCTCTTTGGATGTCAGGGTCTGCTGTGGAGAAGAGCCATCTGAAGCCTACTTTTTATCTTCAGTGGTACTCTTCTCCACAATATCATACATGGGCTGTATTACAGGAGAATACTCCCATGAAGCTGTGGTGGAAGCTGGTGTAAAAACTGATGTTTAGCTGCCCTTTTTGCATTCGATGCGCTTGCGCACCAAATGTCTTGAGACAATAATGGGAAATGAGATGTGTATCACTGCCAGGTCAATTACAGCTGAAACTGCAATGGATTTGGCAGTGCACACCAATGACTAGGCACTCTGCTCATGACAGCAGTTCAGCTTTGCTGATGTGGCATGTTCTGGACTTAAAAGGAACGAACTGCTCCACTGGGAGCACTTCATTTCCTTCTGTAGCCCAAACTCTGGCCATGTGCATTACAGTGCACACAAATGTGCATGGCTGCAGTTACGACCAGTCTTTGCTGCCTCTGACCTCACCCCAAAAGGTTAAACATTAGCCATGGTGCGGCTTTCTCTCACAGTGCTTGGTTCTCTGCACCCCCACCTCAACATTTGCCATGGTGCTTTCTGTTAAAGCCAACTTCGGGGTGTCTGAGCTCCGTGTTGGCATCTATCCCCCCCATTAATGTGGCACTCTAGGAGCCCACCCCAGTGTGCCGAAATGTGCTATTAAAAAAAATAAACCTGTGAAGAAAGAAAACTGTCCCCCGACATCTTTTCTTCAATGCAGCATCCTGCATCGAACTGGTTTGCTTTCCTAAACTCTTTTTGCCGACATCGAGGTGCCCAATCCCCGAGTCGGCATGTAGTCCCCAAACCCCCGCCCCACATTGTGGCACACTGGGAGCCCACCCCAGTGTGCCCAGATAATTGTTTTTTTTATATTTATCTTTCCAACACCGGGATGCCCACTCCCCAAGCCTACTTTCTTTGCCAACAGGGGTGCCCAATCCCCCTGTCGGCAGCATGTATCCCCTTCCCCCAACTCATGTGGCACACTGGAAGCCCACCTGTGTGCCCAAAAGTATTTATTTTTTTATATACCTGTAAATAAAGAAAACGGTTCCCCGATGTCTTTTTAACCTTCAAAAAAGTAAACAGTCCCTCGTCATCTCCCCATCCCCACCCTCCCACTGAGCACCCACCTCCCTGCATCCCCCCTTTACCCCATACTTACCTCTGGAGGTCAGCACTGTCATCTTCTGAGGACCGGGACACATCTGCACTCTTCAAAGCTGAACCGGAACTCAAGAATCAAAGGTAAGCATCGTATAATGGAAGTCAATGGGGGGGTTTAAACTTATGTTAATATCTCAGCCCCTTTTAAGGATTTTGGCCCTAAGTTGCTAACATGGTCTTGAGACCCCACCTCATGAACAGTGTCCCTTCATTACTCGGTACTGAAAGGTGATTTCGCGGTCACTGCGTGGAATCACCTTTCGGGACTGATTAATGAAATGACAGTGCCACTGTTCATGAGGTGGGATCCCAAAAAGCCCACATTACAAATTTGGTGAAAAAAATTCCCAAAAATGACTGTGTTACGAGCGTGCATTGTGCAGGTTCTACACATGCTCGTAACTTCACCAATTTTTAATATTTTCACTCCAGATTTTCACCATTGTCATTTTTTCACACCTCCTTATGAACAGTACAACTAATTTTTCACATCCTGCCTGAAATGTGATTTCACACCTGGGTCGCAGAATGGCGTGGTTGCTGTGCAAAATCAACTTTCGGGATGGATTAATGAAATCACAGTGTCACTCTTCATGAGGTGGGGTCCCAAAATGGCCATTTTGAAAATTTGGTATGAAAATGCCAAAAAAATGCCTGAGTTACATGCGGTCATTGAAATTTTGGTATTCATGTGCGTACTTTTGGCAAATTTTTATATTTTCAGTCAGTAAGGGTTGGCGTTAGGGTTGGAAACCCTAATGCTTCAGTAAAGAAGTAAATCAGGGAGGGGCGGTGGATGTCACCTACCTTGATTTTAGGAACGTCTTCGACACCGACCAACACAGAAAGCTGATTATCAAGTTGGTTAGTCTGGCCACAGGGCACAAGCTGATAAACCGGGTTAGAAACTGGCTGATGGACAGGAGGCAAAGGGTGGTGATAATGGGATCCAATCCTGGGAGAAGGTGGTGACCAGCGGGGTACCTCAGGTATCAGTCCTGGAACCAGTCCTGTTCAATGTCTTCATTACAGACATTGTGGAAAGGCTAGAAGGAAAGGTCTGTCTGCCTGTTTGCAGATGACACCAACATCTGTAACAGAGTGAATACTCCAGAAGTGGTGGAGAAAATGAGCAGGGACATGAAGAGGCTTGAAAAACAGTTTGAGGAGTGGCAACTGATGTTCAATGCAAAGAAGTGCAAATAAGACACCTGGGAAGAGGGAAACCTGGGGAGAGTTACTGGATAGGGAGAGAGGTGCTGACGATCACCAAGGAAGAAAGGGACCTAGGGGTTATCAGTTCTGATGACCTAAAGGTGTCAAAACAGAGCACAAATGTTGCAAGGAGGGCCAGTGGCATGCTGGGGTGCATAGGCAGAGGTATCACTAGCAGAAGGCGGGAGGTGGTGATGCCATTGTATAATGCACTAGTGAGGCCTCACCTACAGTACTGTGTGCAATTCTGGAGGCCTCAACTGTGCAAGGACATTGACAGGGTGAAGGCAGTCCACAGAAAGGCAACCAAGATGGTACATGGCTTGCAACACAGAATATATCAGGAGAGATTAAAGGACTTCAATATGTACTCACTGGAGGAAAGAAGGGAGCAGAACAAGATAGACACATTCAAGTACCTCAAGGGCATAAACAAGGTGCAGGGCGGACATCTTCCAATGTATCAAATGTTCTGCACTGACAAATGCTTGTTTTTCTTTGCCTTAGGGCAGAAAACTTCGCAGTTTACAATTTTCAGAATCATGATCTGGGCCCAAGCAAGGCAAAGGTTGTGGCTCTCTGCTGTTGCCAAGTGCTTACCGGATATGCAGTGTTTACACACTATTGGCACAGTTTTCTTTTTAAACCTTCCTGTCATCCTAATCTGACTGGAAAAAGAAAAACTCTTTTTATGGTGTTGTATTTGAGATATAAGGTTAACCCCCTTTAAAATGAAGAATATTTTACACAAAAATATTTTTGTTTCACTATATTTGGTTCTGGGAACCCAGACCGGCAGTGGAACAAGTGGAAAAAAAAAAAAACAATAAAATATATAAAACTAAGCTAAACTAATGCAGGGTATCACATCATTTCAAAAACTTCACAAAATATTAAAATGACTGTAGTCAAAACAAAGCACACTAGCCACTGGGACTGGAGCAGGACTCCGTGGTGACTTATCTCCTTCGGCAGAGAAACAAATCAAACATTATACAATGGCAAGAAAGAATCCTGGCTTCTGATTGGTCAGTTGGCTGTCACAGCAGGGATGTTATCCTGGCATAACTCCCTGCTGATTGTTTGTAGGGTATGGAGCATGCTGCTGAGCTTCTCTTGAGAAACAAAAATATTTTTACACACTAACAAAAACATTCTTTAAAATTAGTTTTTTAATTATAAAACAATAAGCCATTGTATAATAGGAATAATGCCCTCCAGGGTGGGAGGGGGGTGTTATGCTGGGATAACATCCCTTCTCGGTGTTGGACGCCTCGGCCGGTGGCTTCGGCCCATCCACCCGAGGTGGGATGTTATCCCAGCATAACACCCACCCTGTCAGGTATTATGGGAGGGGGGAGTGGCAGTGATCACGCTGCAGAGTTTGAATGTTAATATTCTAAAGTCCTGTTTCTGGGGCAACACCCCAGGGCTGTGATGCAGCTATTTGTATTTCATCACAAATACATTCTTTTTGCTGGACTATGGTTAGAATGAGCTCTCACTACAATCTAGAATTATAAAACATGGGCAGAACAAGCGTGGTAGTTAGAAAGATAGACAATGTCGGCAGAAAAAGACCACTGGTCCATCCAGTCTGCCCAGTTGTACCCTACACTACCTAGTGATCTACTGTCTAAATGGGGCTTTCTCCTCCTCTCCCCCCACGCTCCCTGCCTGACACCCTCTTGAGTAAGTATTAAGCCCTTTACTCTGTCCCATCCGTGCTTGAACCTATTAATAGTATTTGCACCCACCACCTCTGCTGGTAGGCTGTTCCACAGCTCAACCACTATCTTGGTAAAATAAAACTTTCTCAGATCCCTGCTGAATCCCACCCCCAAGCTGGCATTCATGTCCCCTTGTTTTTTTCTGGCCTCCAGTAAGTACATGTTCAGTGTCCTAAGCCAAGCCTCATGAATCTGCCCTAAATCATTTTAATTACTCTATGCTGCAATGTCTCCAGCCCATCTCTGTCTTTCCTCAGGTGAGGACTACAGAAGTGGGCACAGTACTTCAGATGGAGTCGTACCAGTGGTCTATAGAGAGGCAGTATTACCTCCTTCCTACTGCTGTCGAAACCCCTCCCAATACACCCCAACATTCTGGTTGCCTTGCTACATTGGCTAGTTTGTTTTAGGGTGTCACTTATGATGACCCCTAGGTCCCTTTCCTGTGAGGTAGTGGCCAGATTAACCCCACCCATCCAGTATTCCTTACTGGGGTTCTTGTTCCCTATGTGCATCACCTTGCACTTTTTGGCACTGAATTTTAACAGTCAGATCTTGTACCACCTTTATAACCTTTGCAGGTCCTTCTGCAACTCCCTTACCCGCTCCTCACTGTCTACCCTGCTACAGAGCTTTGTGTCGTCTGCGAAGAGATATATCTTGCCCTGGATTCCTTCTCCCATCTTCGCTGATGAACATACTGAAAAGGACTGGTCCCAGCACTGACCCCTGCATTAACCCACTTGTCACCTCCCTTTCCCCTGATTTGACCCTGTTTACCACCACCCTCTGCTGTCTCCACCCACATTCAACTTCCCATCCATTTAAACAGGTCCACTGCTGCTCCCAGATTCTCAAATGTCTTCAACAATCTCCTGTGTAGCACTGAGTCAAATGCCTTGCTGAAATCAAAACTGAGTAAATCTACTGCTTGCCCCTAGTCCACCGCCCTTCTTTCCTAGTCAAAGAATATTATCAGGTTGGTCTGACAAGATGTCCCTGCCACAAACCCATGCTGCTTACTATCCCGTGGCCCATTTCTCTCCAGGTGGTCCACTAGGTCCTCTGTGACTAGTGTCTCCATCTGTTTACCTACAACAAAGGTAGACTGACAGGCCCGCAACTTCCAGGTTCCTCCCTGCCCCCGCCCCCAATAAGTGGCATCACATCCACCATCTTCCATTCTGCTGGAACCACCCTGACTGTAGTCAGCCCTTCCAGAGTTTCAGCCAATTCTGATGCCACTTCCCTCAGCACCCTCGGGTGCATCCCATCTGACCCTGGAGCCTTGTCTACTTTCAGGGCTGCAAGCCCTTATCTTACCCTTTCTCCTGTAATTACCACTCATCCCATTTCTTAGTAATAAATATTTTGTGCAACTCTGCTGTACACAAAAGTCAAGCACAGAATGGACATTAGAGATGTGTGAATATACTATCCATTTCTTTTTGGATATTTGCCCTTGTAAGAGTTTGACAGCCCCAAATGATGTAGGAAAATCCATAGGGAACCCATCCAGATGGGACAGGTACTGGGCAGCAGACTGACAGGGTTGCCCCTCTGTTTGATATAGAAAGGGATCACTCATCTGGCCATAAAGAGCTTCCAACACAAGAGGGACAACTTAGAAAACATACAATAATTGCCCCTACTTTAAATGATATTTCATATACTGTAGTTACACCCAACTGGGGAGTCCCATACTTGTGCAAAATAGGAATGACTGCTGTCTCCATTCCAAGAGCAGCTGAGACTACAGATGGAAACCTGAATATAGCCATATTAAAAATGAGAGTACTTTTTATTATTCCAAATTAAAGAAAATGTTGGCCTTTCCCTAAATAAATTATAGTAACAGACAGATTATTGTTTGAAAAAAAGTGCATGACTGGACTATTTGGAGGATTGAACTGGCTGAAACCCTAATGGGTTTGGCCTGATAAAAATGACAAAAATGTTAGAAATTCAAAGCCTATACCAGTGCCAATGTCTTTTTATCATATGAGCTTACTGAGCATGAAGAGGAATCAGAAACAAATGCTTACCTGAAGGCCATGCCATCACTGCTTCTCTTTCTCAAACACAGTATAATACCGGCTTTTCCTTGCGAGACTTCTCACTATCTTTTGTTTCCTGTAGACTTCTCTCTTCCCCTCTAGCCATCTCATCCCATCTTACTCTCTCCTGCCCGCTCTTGCACTTGTTTTCCTTTTTGGCCCCTGGGGCCATCCCATGTTTCTGACTGCCTTCCTCATGTTTCCCTTTTGACACAGCCATCTCTTGGCGGACATTATCCTGTGGGTGCAATCCCATCTCACTGACAACTAATTGCCAGGGTTTTATTGGCTTGTCAGACACGGAACAGCACTGGCACAGTCATTATTTGTGAAGTAATTATCCTATCAGGGTCTCTTACTCAATATAATAGATTGATTTATGTCAAGATTTTTGATACAGATATGTATAACAAAATACACTTTTTTGATTATTTTCACCTCCTCTCTCAAGATCCCAGGTGTTCCACTCCTTCAGGTCCTCAGCATCGCCTACTCCTTCTGCCCAGTGGATTCACTTTTGCATGGCTGATGCACACCCCCAGGCTCCCCAGTATGATCCTCCAGTCCAGGTTTATCCCACTCCCAGGGCCCCGCCAACGTGGAAAGAGAGAAGTGCCATTAAGTCATAGGGCTGGGGGCATGTGTGTGCTGTTGAGAAGGGTTGGATGGCACAGGGGAGCATTCACAGAGGTCGTAATCTGGAACTACAGCCAGCTATTGCCAAACGTCTCCCTGATCCCTCCCACATGGAGGACTATATCATAGCTGACTTGGGGGCAGGTGGCGCCCAAGGGTGTATGGCCATCCATAAAGTCAAGGGTACCATCCCCACCAACTGCTGCAGCTAGGGCGTTGCCTTGATAGGCAGTCTGAGAACTAAATAAGTAATAAGACCAAACAAGGCATGGCGTGTGCCATGTCTTACAAAACAGGTTGTGTACTTGCCCTTGACTAAGTAGAACCTCAGAGGGTAATCGTTCCCCAACTTAGCTGTTCCTTGGCTACAACCCTTGGTGACAGAGTCAAGATCACATAGGAGCAAGACCTCCAAAAGGCCAAGCTATAAAAGGACAACCTGGATCTTTTTTTTTAGTCTTCTGGTAACTGGGTAAGGCCCACTAGGCACAAGTGCCTGTTTTCAGGGGCGGCCTGGGAGCACTGGGCGGTTAAGTGATTTGTTCAGAGTCACACAGTATCTTAGTGAAGATATTTTTGCAATTCAGTTTTGAAACTGAGACTTCAAAACTTGAACCTTGCACTAGACATCAATTGAACTTATAGTATGCTTAGAAACTGGCCTTTGCTTCAAACACACACGCTGAAATAGTTACTGGCAAGTGTTATAGAGAATGACATCCACACCTAAAACTCCCCGGTTCTCCTTGCTGATGACGGATCTAATCGGAGACCAAGGTGCGGAACGAGGCTAACCAACTATAAATCCTCAGCATGACAACAGTTTTTTTGGCTAGTTGCTTATGCAATTTTGTACAGTATAATTAAAAAGCTTTCAATGTAACAAGGGAAACTGGCAAAACGTAGTTTTGAGACAAATGTCAGCTTAAATGTCATATTTTCTGTAATAAGCAACTCCTCGTCCATTATAACTATAACAACTTGCATCTTTGCTGAGTTTTAATATTTTAGTTTGTACTTAAAAGAACTTGATCCAAGTCTCAGATAATAAAACAAATTGGGTGCAATCACTATTGGGGGTTGGATGAAAAAAAAATACAATAGTAATGTTGTTTCTTCTAGAGGGTGTATTTGTGAATTATTCAAATACCAGCTTCTAAGTTCTGAGCCGTTGGCCCGGAGATAGAACTTTAGAATGTTGAAGTTCAAACTTTGCAGTGTGGTCACGTTCCCCCTGGTATTCTAACTGCAGATTAATGGGTGGGAAGTCGAAAGAAGAAATGTCTTCATACTTGCCATAATCTCCTTTTCTGTTAGCTCCTACATTATCAATGGGTAGTCATTACAGCTGGGTATTGTGCACCCCTACTACGGAACTGGCACAGCCCAAAGACTGAATCAGTCTAGAATGTTGAGCACATGAGCATTCCGGACAGCAGCAACTCTCCAGTCACTACTGTCCACGCAGTGCCTCTAAATATGAAAAAAATATAATACCGGTCGACATGACACAAAAACACATAAATCAGCTGTCTACACATAAAGGACTCTAGCCAGAATAAAATGTGGTAAACAGTGGCCTACCATGTCAGATGACGAAAAGTGAGTGATTGAGGCTTGTCTTCCAAATCTCTACATCTTGGAAGATCCTGTAGAACTGAATCAACTGAAACAGACTTATTAAAGGGAAAAAGACTGCATGCAGTGTAAGCACTCACTGGCAACACAGGAGGCACCCTTGGTTAACATTAAATTTGAACCTGATAAATCTATGTACTAGCAACCAACATTCTAATGTGGAACTCTTTTTTTGCATATCTATATAAACACATGCACAGCGGGTAAACTATAGAGGGATGTCCAGACAGACTTACAATCAGAGTTTATAACAGGATGGACATCCCCACGCCGGCATACCAGACAATATTCTCCCACAGGCACGAGGCTCCCGGGCAGGCCCCACTGACAATGTAGGAGGTAACAGAAATACAGGTTACTCACCTGTAACAGGAGTTCTAGGAATGGTATATGTTGTTCATCCACACTCATTGGCAGGTATCCTTGCCGCTTTAAATCTTGCCGGAAGGTCTTCAAGCTTGCTCCTCCCACCCACCCGGGTGGTATAACTCTCGGCTCCGCCCCATGACGCCAGATCTGGCCCGCTGGAAGCTCAGGTTGTGCGTCGAAGCCGGGGAGGTCGGGTGGGTCGTGTGGATGAACAACATATACCATTCCTAGAACTCCTGTTACAGGTGAGTAACCTGTTCTTAGGACATGGATATGTTGTTCATCCACACTCGCTGGCAGACTCCTAGCAGTTCTCCGGGAGGAGGGAGGCAAGACGCACACCCCAATACTTACTTGGGAAAGAGACACTGGAGAACAGAGGCCCCAAAACCAGCATCCCGGCGTGACTCAAGGTCGATGTGGTAATGGGTAATGAAGGTGTTTGCTGACTTCCAGGTAGCAGCCCTGCAGATTTCCTGGATAGGGACGTCCCTGGAAGCAGCCACCATTGCAGCAGTATGGCGGGTAGAATGAGCTCTTATCCCTCTGGGAGGCTCCATGCCCGCCAACTTATAGCAGAGATCTATGCAGGAAGTGACCCACCTGCTTATCGTCCGCTTGGCTGCAGGTCTGCCAGATGCGGCTTCAGCGTAGGTGACAAACAGCTGGCGAACCTCTCCCCGAATTTCAGCCGTGCGCTCCTTGTAATAGGCGAGCGCCCTTCTAGGGTCCAAAGTATGGAGCCTATATTCGGCCTCCGAGGTGTGATTGGGGTAGAACACCGGCAGAGTCAACACCTGGTTAAGGTGAAACTCCGACACCACCTTCGGAAGGAATTTCGGGTTGGGGCGCAGGACAACCTTGTCCCTGTGGAAGACCAGGTAAGGAGACTCGATGGAAGCGCCTGGAGCTCTCCCATCCTTCTGGCTGACGGATAGCCACCAAGAAGGCGGTCTTCACGACAGGTGAGAGAGCACACCTGTGCATAGGTTCGAATGGCTTGCCCATGAGCTTTGCCAGTACCAGCAGTAGATCCCACGGAGGTGGGGGTTCCCGACTGGAGGGGAAATGTGATCAAGGCCTTGAAAAGCGCCAGACCACCTTCTCCTCTCGCCATCGACTGCTTCTCGCCCGCGCCTGCAAGCAGAGATGGCTGCCAGGTGCACCTCTTAGGTCAGCCGACCTAAGCCCTTGATTAGAAAGGGACCATAATAGTCCAAGATGCTTGCCAAGGAACAGGAGGAAGGGTCCAAGCCCTTGTTTCTGACACCAAATGGAAAACCTTTTCCATTTGAAGGCATAGCATTTTCTGGTCGACTTCACGGGACGCCTCAACTACATTGAGGACCTCGTCGAAAGACCCAAGGCCTGGAACTCTAGCCGCCCAGGAACCAGGGCCGTCAGGTGCAGGGATTGAAGGTCTGGATGGAACACCTTCCCCTGATTGACTGAGAGCAGGTCCGGGCAAGCTGGAAGCTGCCGCGGAGTCCTGGAGCTGAGACTGAGGAGATCTGGGTACCAGAACTGGCGAGGCCAGTCTGGGGCTATCAGAATCACCTGCGCCTTGTCCCTTCTCGCCTTGAGAAGCACCTTGTGGATCAAGGGAAATGGGGGAAAGGCGTAAAAGAGGCCCGGGGTCCACTGCCTCGAGAAGGCATCCCCCTGCAGCGAGCCCTGCTGAGGGGGGCAGGCATGGAACAGTCTCAGCCTGCTCTCCCTGGAGGCGAACAGGTCCACCTGAGGTGTGCCCCAATGGGAGAACAGATGCTGTACTACCTCTGGCAGGAGAGACCACTGTGGGATGCAGCCCCATCCGCTCAGGGCATCGGCCAGGGTGTTGGAGGCTCCTGCCACATGAATGGCTAGGAGATCCGCCTCCAGGCTGCGCCACAGTGACCAAATGCGGAGAGCTTCCTTGCATAGAAGCATGGAGCGCGTCCAGCCCTGGCGGTTTAGATAGTACATGGTCGTGGTATTGTCCGTCTGGACTCGGACCACTTGACCCCGGAGGAACGGAGCAAAGGCGGTGAGAGCTAGGCGGACCGCTCGGGGCTCCAGCAGGTTGATGTGGCATCGGGACTCCCGTGGGGACCAGAGGCCATGAGCCCGGTGTTCCCCCAGATGGGCACCCCAACCCATCAGAGAGGCATCGGTCGATAGAGAGACCGTCGGCTCGGGGCGGACGAACGGGATGCCCTCCTGCAAATGATCTGGAACGGTCCACCACTGGAGAGCGTTCCACATCCCCTGAGTCACCGACACAAGCTGGTCCAAAGGATCGCAGCGTTGTGACCACTGGCTGGCCAGTCCTCATTGAAGGGACGATGTTCCAGCGGGCCAACGGACCACGCTGGTGCAGGCCGCCATGAGACCCAGGAGGCGCAGGAAGTCCCGGTAGGGCGCAATTGCCCAACCAGAAATGATCGGGCAAGGAGGAAAGAACCCGGCCCTGTCCGCTGGGAGCCGCTCTGGCTCAGAAGAGTCGAGCTGCGCCCCGATGAATAGAATCACCTGCTTTGGCTCGAGTTCCGACTTGGCCTCGTTGATAAGGAGGCCCAGTTGAGAGCAGACCTGGAGGGCCAGATCTCTGGACCACTCCGCCTCCTTCCTGGAGAGAGCTGCTATCAGCCAGTCGTCCAGGTAAGGGTACACCCGGACCCCTCGGCGCTGCAGGAATGCTGTCACCACTGCCATGCATTTGGTGAAGACCCTGAGCTGGAGACAAGTCAAGGACATGGCTTGAACTCGAAAGGATCCTTCCGTCGAAGCGAAGGAATCTCTGTGAGACGGACGGATAGGGATGTGAAAAACGCGCCCTGCAAGTCCAGAGAGCAGAACCACAAGTCGCTGCTCCAAGGATGGTATTATCTGAGCCAGAGTGACCATCCTGGAGGTCTGAGACCTTAGGAACTTGTTTTTCAGGCTGTGGTTTCAGAATGGAAGCCAGCCCCCGTCCGCTTTGGAACCAGGAAGTACCTGGACACAAACCCTGGGTCTGAAGGAGGGTCCGCCACCTCTCTTATCACCTCCTTCTGGAGGAGGAGGAGCGGCGTCGGCTCAATGAGCCGCCAGTGAGGCTGGGACTCAGCCCCGAGGGCGACGGCTCTGAAGGGTGGTGCCTGCTCGAATTCCAGAGGCAGGCCTCTTCCCACCACCTCCAAGACCCACCTGTCCGTGGTAACAGCGGACCAGGCGGAACGGAAGTGCCGGAGCCGTCCCCCCACGGGGGGACCCAGGGGTAAGGTGACGGGAATGGGGGCGACACCCCTCAGCCCGTCACTGGGCAGGCTTGGAGGAGGGACCGGCCGAGGGACCTCCTGGGCCTTTCCTCCCTGCCTCCTGTAAGAGGAAGCCGGCGGCTTGGGTTTGGGATGCCAAGGCCGAGCCTGCTGGCCCTGACGTTGTTGGCATGCAAGCTGGGGCACACAGAAGGACTAAAGGGCTTAGGCTGTGTTTGCCGGCCTTGTCCTTCTGAGCGGAAGAGACCGAGTCCAAGGTAGCATTGGACTTCTCGATCCTCTGCAGGTGACCTTCCACCCCAGGGCCGAAGAGGTCAGTCCCCAAAAAGGGAACATCCGCCAACTTGTGCTGGGTATCCGAAGTAAAGGTGGATATCCTCAGCCAAGCCCGCCGACGCATAGCCACTGCGGCCGCCACCGATCTGGCATGAGTCCCCTATATCCAAAGCAGTCTGGAGCTGTTGTTTGGCCACTGCCTGCCCTGGTCCCGCACCTGCTTAACCGTAGTCTGCAGATCGGCGGAAGATGAGGGATGACCTCATCCAGGAGCCCAACAGGGCATGAGAAAATGTGCCATGAGGATGGCCGAACCGCCTGACGGCGGCGAGAGGATGCAGCGAGACTTTTCGCCCAACATAGTCCATTTCTTGGACTCTTGTCAGGAGGTTTGTCCACATCCCTGGCGCGCCGGCGCTACTGAAAACGCTGTCGGTAACCAACCCCTCAGCAGAGGGTGTTCCAAAACCGACAAGGAACCGGGGACCGTGATACTTCCTGGCCATCCTGGCCGAAGGCACAGGGCAGGAAGCAGGGCGCTGCAAAGCTCCAGTGCCGACCCACTATGGCCTCGCCACCGGAAAGGCCTCCGTCGGAGAATCCTCGGTCCAGAATCTCCGTGAGGGGATACCTGGCCCGCTTGGAACGTGGTTCGAGCTCCATCCCGTGGACTCGAGATGAGCTGAAGCAGTCCTAGGAAGGATGATGGCTATCGCCCATTGACTGACCTCCTGAAGACTCCAAGTCCAGTCGCTGGAGAAGAGGAGGAATCATCTTCGACTCGGAGGAGTCCTCAAGAGCTGCCTCTGGCCTGAGCCACCCTTCACCTGCCGAGGTCGGTCGGGAGTGAGGGTAACTGACAGCCGATGGGGTAGACCTCAGCCGACCGAGAATCCTTGGTCGGAGCCCCAATTGGTGGCTGTGGAGGCGGAGGTTCCACCGAATCGGTGGAGCAGCTGGTTTTGGCCGAACAACCGCCTGGGTATTGGCCTTGGATAAGTCGAGGGGTTGTGTCGGCCGCCCGTGACAGTTACTTAATGGCCAGGAAGGCGAGGGTCGGCTTACTCCCGCCAGGAGGAGCTGTTGCAACATAAGGTCCTCGCATCGCCGACGTATTTACGCCGGATCCCTCGTCCGAGGAGGAGGACGAGGACGAGCGGCGACGCCGCTTACCGCGGTGCCGAGACCGAGACCGCTTATGACGGTGGGATCGCTGACCGTGAAGAGGTCCGAGACCGAGACCGAGAGTCCCGGAATTTCCGAGGTCGGTCGCGGGAGGTGTCGGCCGAACCGAACTCCCTTCGCTCGGATGGTCCATCCGAGGGCTCCGAACCGGAGGCACAGGCGAGCCCACGGGATCTCAACTCTCCCGGGGAACCGGGAGAGGGGAATCTCGCGCTAAAGGCGACAGCCCGTCCAACGGGTCGAGAAAAATCTCGACTCGCCGGTGGGAATCTCGTCAACTGACCTGACGGGACACCATGAGGCCAGTGGTCGAGCCGAGCGGTCGATCAAGCCGACGGTCGACGACTCGGGGAGAGGGACCTTCCGCCTCCCAAGAGCGCCGACGGAGGGACTTACCTGTCCCTTCTTTTGGACCGAGAATAAGGTCCAGCAGACGTAGGCCCTTCTCCCTTAGTGGAGAGGGACAGACAAAGCTCCTTAAAAGAAGCCGTGTAGGAAGAACCCAGAGAGAGCGGGATAAATGCCGCGGCCGAGGAAGATACAGCCCGCGCCGCCTCCTCTTCGAGGGCGATCATCCGCCGAGCTGATCCGCCGAGCCGCTGGCCATGACACCGCCAACCGGCCTCCTTGGACTTCACCGGAGGGAAACGCTTCTCGGGACGGCCCAGTTGCAATCGGGCAGCACGGTCTTCGAGGACGTAGGCCGAGAAAGATGAGCACAGGTCGCAAGCCTGCGGGTCGTGCTCAAGGCCTAAGCAGTAGACACACGTGGAGTGTGGATCCGTCCGAGACATCTTCTGCCCGCATGGGCATCTCCGAAATCCGGGAGTCGATTTGTCCATCGCAGCCGCGAGGGATCGAAGACTGAAGTCTTTTTCGCAAAATTTATTTTTAAATCCGCAAACGGAGAAATAGGAACCAGTCTCAAACGCAGAGCGTTAAGGAGGGAACCTGAGCTTCCAAGCGGTAAGGAAGATCTGGCGTCATGGGGCGGAGCCGAGAGTTATACCACCCGGGTGGGTGGGAGGAGCAAGCTTGAAGACCTTCCGGCAAGATTTAAAGCGGCAAGGATACCTGCCAATGAGTGTGGATGAACAACATATCCATGTCCCTAGAAAAAGAAGTTACGGTAAGTTTAAAGAAATTTCTTCTTTCTGTAGCGCTCCACAGTGTCAATGGGTAGTTATTACAACTGAGTTCAAAGAAGCAGTACCCAGAAAAAAGCAGGTGGGGGAGAATATTATCCCATATGTCAACCATGAACAGGAAAAACAGGTTACTCACCTGTAACAATAGTTCTAGGAGTGGTATATGTTGTTCATCCACACTTATTGACATGTCACTTTCCCCTTTAAATCTTGCCAGAAGTCTTCAAGTTGGCTCCTCCCACCCACCCGGGTGGTATATACCTCAGCTCCACCCCATGACACCAGATCTTAGCCCACTGGAAGCCAGGTTGTGTGCGTCCGCAGCCGGGGAGGTCGGGTGGGTCCGTTTGGATGAACAACATATACCACTCCTAGAACTACTGTTACAGGTGAGTAACCTGTTTTTCTAGGATCATGGATATGTTGTTCATCCACACTTATTAGAAACATAGAAACATAGACTTTGATGGCAGATAAAGACTGCTTGGCCTACCTAGTCTGCCCAGTTCCCTACCTAGAGGATAAGCTGCAGATCCTATTTAACCAACAGCCTATTTCTTCCTACCCCCCACAAAAATTGCCTTATGTCTGTCCCATGCATTCTTGAATTCTCCCACAGTTTTAGACCCCACAACCTCCTCAGGAAGGCTGTTCCATGCATCCACCACCCTCTCTGTGAAAAATACTTCCTCACATTACCCCTGAGCCGTCCCCCCTCTAGCTTCAAATTGTGTCCCCTTGTTCTTGCACATCTCTTTTGAAAGATGCTACCCTCTTGGACTTTGTTGATTCCACTGAGGTACTTAAACATTTCTATCATGTACCCCTCTCCTCCTTTCCTCAAGGGTATAGCATATTAAGCTCCTTAGTCTCTCCTCGTATGGCTTCTCTTGCAGATCCTGCACCATTTTAGTTGCCCTCCTCTGAACTGCCTCCATCCTGTCTATGTCCTTGCAGAGATGGGGTCTCCAGAACTGGACGCAGTAGTCCAGATGGGGTCTCACCAACTGTCTGTACAGGGAGATAACAACTTCCTGTTTTCTGCTGGTGATGCCTCTCCCTATACATCCCAGTATCCACCCAGCCCCCCCACCGCCTTCTTACATTGCTTGCCAACCTTAAGGTCATCTGATATGATTACCCCCAGGTCCCTTTCCATGGTTGTTGTTATTACTGCCTCTCCCCCACTGTGTAATCTTCCCCTGGGTTTTTGTTTCCCAGGTGCGTTATTTTGCACTTCTTTGCATTGAATCCAAGCTGCCATACTTCTGACCATTCCTCCAACCTTGCCAAGTCCCTTCTCATCCTTTCCACGCCTCCTTGTGTATATCAACCCTGTTGTAGATCTTTGTGTCATCTGCAAAGAGGCATACTTCTCCTTCCAGTCCCTCTGCAATGTCACTTATAAAGACACTAAAAAGGACTGGATCCAGTACTGAACCCTGCGGTACCCCACTAGTAAACCCTCTTTCTTCAGCATGGACTCCATTTACAATTACCTTCTGTGTCCTGTTGTCCAGCCAATGTTTTACCCAGGCTACTGCCCTGGGACTCACTCCCAGGCTGGTTAATTTGACTATTAATCTTTTGTGTGGGACTGTCAAATGCCTTGCTAAAGTCTAGGTAGGCCATGTCCACAGCCTCTCCCTGGTCTACTACTTTGGTCACCCAGTCAAAGAAATCAATTAGATTTGTCTGACATGACCTTCCTGCTGTGAACCCATGCTGCCTTGGGTCCTGTGCCCCACTGGCCTCTAGGTACTCAACAATTCTTTCCTTCAGAAGTGATTCCATCACTTTCCCTACCACAGAGGTCAAACTGACAGGTCTGTAGTTTCCTGCCTCTGTCTTGGTCCCACTTTTGTGAAGGGGAATCACATCTGCCTTCCTCCAGTCCTCAGGTACCACACCATCCTCCCATGATTTGTTAAAAAGGGTAGTCAATGGTGTCACTAGTTCTCTGCTTAATTCTTTTAGAATTCTGGGGTGAATTCCATCTGGCCCTATTGCTTTGTCCACCTTCAGTTTTAGGAGCTCTTTCAGAACCCTTTCTTCTGTGAAAGGACTGGGATCGACCCACTTATCCAGAGTGCTTAATTGGATTAGGCACCTCTCCCACCTCCTGTTTTGTGAATACTGAACAGAAGTATTCATTGGCAGACTCCTAGCAGTTCTCTGGGAGGAGGGAGGCAAGGCGCACCCCCCCTACTTAGGGAACAGAGATTAGAGAACTGATGTCCAAAACCAGCATCCCGGCGTGACTCAAGGTCGATGTGGTAGTGGGTGATGAAGGTGTTTGCTGACTTCCAGGTAGCAGCCTGGCAGATTTCCTGGATAGGGATGTCCCTGGAAGCAGCCACCGATGCAGCAGTATGGCGGGTAGAATGAGCTCTTATCTCTCTGGGAGGCTCCTTGCTCGCAGACTCATAGCACAGACCTATGCATGATGTAATTCGTTTTGCAATGGTCCGTTTGGCTGCAGTTCTGCCAGAAGCGGCTTCAGTGCAGGTGACAAACAGCTGGAGAACCTCTCCACGAATTTCCGCCATCCTCTCCTTATAATAGGAGAGAGCATGTCTCAGGTCCAAAGTATGGACCCTGTATTCGGCCTCCGAGGGTAGTATACCAGCAGAGTCAACACCTGGTTAAGGTGAAACTCTGACACCACCTTTGGAAGGAATTTCGGGTTGGGGCGCAGGACAACTTTGTCCCTCTGGAAGACTAGATAAGGGGAGTCCACTGAAAGTGCCTGGAGCTCCCCTGTCCTTCTGGCAGATGTGATAGCCAACAGGAAGGCAGTCTTCCACGACAAGTGTGACAGCTCACACTTGTGCATTGGTTCGAATGGCTTGCCCATGAGCTTTGCCAATACCAGCAGTAGATTCCACAGAGTTGGAGGTTCACGCACCAGAGGGAATATGTGATCCAGGCCTTTGAAAAAGCACCCGACCACTGCCTCCTGCGCCAATGCTGACTGACTGGCCCATGCCTGGTAAGCAGAAATGGCTGCCAGGTGCACCCTAAGGGTCGATGACCGTAGACCCCCTTTGGAGAGAGACCAAAGGTAGTCGAGAATGTTAGCCACAGAACAGGATAAGGGGTCCAGACCCTTACCCTGACACCAAATGGAAAACCTTTTCCATTTGAAGGAATAACATTTCCTGGTCGATTCCTTTCAAGATGTCTCAACCACGGTGTAGACATCTTCGGAAAGACCCAAAGCCTGGAACTCTAACCGCTCAGGTACCAGGCTGTGAGGTGCAGGGACTGAAGGTCCAGATGGAAAACCTTCCCCTGGTTCAGAGATATCTGGTCCGGGCATGTACAAAGTTGCTCTAGGGGCCTGCAGCTGAGGCTGAGGAGATCTGGATACCAGAACTGGCGCTGCCAGTCTGGGGCTACCAGAATCACCTTCGTCTTGTCCCTCCTCATCTTGAGTAACACCTTGTGTATCAAGAGAAGTGGAGAAAAGGCATAGAGGAGGCCTGGGGTCCATGGCCTCGAGAAGGCATCCCCCTGCAGCGAGCCCTGCTGAGGGGGGCGGGTATGCTACAGCCTCAGCTTGGTGTTTTCCCTGGAGGCAAACAGGTCCACCATCTGTTTGCCCCAACGGAAGAACAGGTAAGCTACCTCTCGATGGAGGGTCCACTTGTGGGATGTCTGGCCTATATGGCTGAGAGCGTCCGCCAGCTGGTTCGAGGCTCCTGCCACATGGATGGCTAGGAGATGCACCTCCAACCAGCTTACGAGGGTCCAGATGCGGAGCACCTCCTTGAATAGCAGATGGGAGTGCATGCCGCCCTGTTTGTTGAGGTAGTACATGGTCGTGGTATTGTCCGTCTGGACTTGAACCACTTGACCCCAGAGCTGAGGAGCGAAAGCTGACAGTGTTAGTCTGACTGCTCTGAGCTCCAACAGGTTGATGTGGCATCGGGACTCCTCGAGGGTCCAGAACCCATGGGCCCTGTTGTCCCCCATGTGGGCTCCCCAGCCCATAAGAGAGGCATCGGTCGTAGGGACGACCATCGGCTCGAGGCGAGCAAACGGGATCCCTTCCTGCAACCGGTCTGGGGCGGTCCACCACTGGAGAGTGTCCCACATCTTCTGGGTTACAGTGATCAGCTGATCGAAATGACCATATCGCTGAGTTCACTGGTCGGCCAGCACCCATTGGAGGGGGCTCATGTGCAACCGGGCCCAACAGACCACTGAGGTGCATGCCGCCATGTAGCCCAGAAGGTGCAGAAAGTCCCGGGCAGGGCGCAAGTGCCTAACCAGAAATGATTGTGCAAAGGAGGAGAGAACCTCCGCCCTGTCCGCTAGGAGCTGAGCTCTGGCTTGACATGAGTCAAGCTCTTCCCCGATAAAGCCCATCACCTGAGAAGGCACGAGTTCCGACTTGGCCTCATTGATCAGGAGGCCGAGTTGGGAGCAGGTATGGAGGGACAGATCCCTGGACCTCTCCACCTCCTGTTGGGTGGAACCTGCAAGGAGCCAATCGTCGAGGTAGGGGTAAATTCTGACCCCCCAACACCGGAGATGGGCTGCCACCACTGCAATGCATTTGGTGAAGACCTGTGGGGCCGATGACAGACTGAACGGCATGGCTCGGAACTCATACAGGGTCCCTTCAACCCTGAAATGGAGGAACTGCTAATGGAATGGATGGATTGGGATGTGTAAGAACGCATCCTGCAGATCCAGTGAACAGAACCACGTTTTGCTCCAAGGATGGTATGATCTGGGACAGAGTGACCATCCAAATGGTGTGTGACCTGAGGTATTGATTCAGGTCGTGGAGATCTAGAATGGGGCACCAGCCCCCCGTCCGCTTGAACACCAGGAAGTACCTGGAGACAAAGCCTGGTTCTGCAGATGGATCCACCATGAGAGCTACTGCCTCCTTGAGGAGCTGAGCAATATCGTCTCGAAGAGAAGACTGGGTGCATGCAGAAATCCATTCTTCCCAAGGGGCGCAGGCTCGGTTGGGAGGGTACTGCTCGAATTCTAGAGGCAGTCCCTGACTGACCACTTCGAGAACCCACCTGTCCATAGTGATAGCGGACCAGGCGGAAAGGAAGTGGCGGAGCCGGCCCCCCACGGGAAGACCCAGAGCTGGCGTGATGGAGATAGGGGTGGCAACTCCCACCCCGTCACTGGGCAGGCTTAGAGGAGGAGGAGGTTCCAGGACCTGAGTCTCGGCCTCCTTTGCGGGCCTGTTGGGGTCCAGGCTTGGGCCGAGGGCACCAAACTTGAGCCTGCTGCTGATGTTGATGCTGCTGTCCTCCGTGGTAGGAGGACTGCTGAACCGCAGGAGAAGAGTACCGAAAAGGCTTCTTCTTTTTCTTCTGCTGGTTCTTGCCTGAAGAACTCTTGGCAGGTGGCATTGGACTGCTCTATGCGCTGTAGGTGACTGGCCACTCCTGGGCCAAACAAGTCGGTCCCCAGGAAAGGCACATCAGCTAACTTGTGCTGAGTATCCACCAGGAAGGAGGAGAGCCTCAGCCAAGCCCTGTGGTGAGAGGCAACTGCGGCGGCCATCGAGCGGGCATAGGAATCCCCAATATCCAGGGCTGTCTGGAGCTGCTGTTTGGCAACAGCACGGCCCTGGTCCCGGACTTACTTAACCTTGGTCTGCATGTCTGCGGGGAGGTGTGGAAGGACTTCATCTAATGACCCGAGAAAGGCATGAGAGAAGTGTGCCATGATGATGGCTGAACTGGCCTGACGAAGACCCAAGGAGGAAGCCGCATAGACTTTCAGTGCCGAATGGTCAAAAAGCTTGAACTCCTTATCGGGGTCGGTCAGTGTCGGCAGAACTGCCAGTACGCCTGAACACAGAGGCGGTCAGCAGGCTCTCAGCCGAAGGTGCTCTGTGAACCCCCCAAGGGACCCCATGGGCACAGTGTACTTACGGCCATGCGGGCAGACAGTGCTGGACATGAGGCAGGGCACTGCCATAGTTCGAGTGCCGGACTAACAATGGCCTCGGCCACAGGAAATGCCTCCGCCAGGGTATCCCTTCTCTTGAGGATGTCCATGAGAGGGCACTCTGCCTTTTTCTGGATGGGTTCCAGGGGCATCCCTGTAGAATCAGAGATGAGACGAAGGATCACTTGGAAGGAGGAAGGACGACTCATCATCCCCGGGATGAGAGTGGAGCCTGGTGACATCCGAGTCCGAAGAGTCGGGGTACTGTGGCCTGCTGCCCAAATCACCCACGACCCGCCAAGGGTGGTCCGGGGTGACCATGACCGACAGACGTCGGGGAAGCCTGGTATCTGGTTGGTCTTCTTTGGAAGGCGCCCCTCCCATAGGCTGCTTAGGCAGAGGCTCCACCACTATCAGTGGAGAGACCGGAATAGGATGAACTGGAAAACGGGCTGGCCCCACGGGCAGGGGAACCAAAGGCTTTGGTTCAGAGGGGGGTCAGCTTCAGCCTGGGAGGCGACAGCCAAGTAATGGCCGGGGTAGGCGGCAGAGCCGGCTTCTGTCCTGTCAAAATCAGCTGTTGCCATATAACGTCCTCGTAGCACCAACAGAGTTTCTGTCGGAGCCTCTCCTCATCCGAGGAGGATGAGGACGACTGTGGTGTCGCACTCTTTGGAGCGCTCATGGCTCTCCTACGCCTGGCCGAGGGGATTCTAGACCTCGACTGAGATCAGGCAGGCTGACTGCTGGTCGCTTGGGAGACACCGGAGGGATCGGTGAAACCCGAGGGTCCGGAACTGGGTCCTCGATGGGGACACCAGCGGGCTGGGTCTCCTCATCGGGGAACACAAGAACCAGAGTCCTCTCCAAGGAGTCGTCGGCCACGGCCGGCGACAGAGGGTCAATTGGATCGAGGACAATCTCGACCACATCGGCCACTTCCTCGGTCGTCTGGCCAGATGGAAGGTCCATGAAGCCTGCGGACGAGGAAGCGATCTCAACCAAGGTACAGACTACATGCTCCTGGGATTGAGACCTCTCTCGGTCCCAAGAGTGCCTTCTCCGAGACGAAGATGAGCTAGGTTCTCTGTCTCTCTTACGAGAATGAGAGGAGTGCAAGCCCGCGAGCGCCTCACCCTGGGTGGAGAGAGATTGGCACAACTCCTTAAAATAACCTGTGAAGGTGGAGCCCAGGTTAAGTGGAATGAAAAAGCTTCGATTCGCCGAAGCACGGGCGGCTTATTCTTTGAATGCTTTCATGCATTCCAGCTGCTCGGTGGAACCCGCGGCCACAGAAACCGCCCACCTAGCCTTGTTAGACTTCACTGGATGGTTCCTTTTCTCTGGTCTCCCCAACTTCAAACATGCCAGGCAGTCATCCAGGACATTGGGATGGAAGACCAAGCAATAACTGCAGGACGAGGTGTCATGGCCAACACCTAGGCAGCAGACGCACGTGAGATGGGGATCGGTGCGCAACATCTTCTGGCTGCAAGGACACCGGTGAAATCCTGGAGAAGATTTCTCTTCCATGATCGAGGACGTAAAAACACGATCGCTAACTCGAATGAGTTTTAATTTTGGTAAAACCAAAGTTTTGAAAGCCAGGGCCTACGAAGTGCGAGAGCACGAGGGAGGCAACCTGTATCTTTCAGCGGAAAGGAAGATCTGGTGTCACGGGGTGGAGCTATGTATATACCACCCGGTGGGTGGGAGGCCAGCTTGAAGACTTCCGCAAGATTTAAAGGGGAAAGGGACATGCCATTAAGTGTGGAAGAACAACATATCCACGATCCTAGAAAGGAATTTACCTCCTAACTGCCACCTGCAAAACTCTGCAAACAAAGGCCGCATCTGCATAGCTTTGAACATCCAGTCCATAGTGCTTGGTGAATGTGTGGATGGAGGACAACATGGCTGCCTTCCACAACTTTTTTTTTTAAACTTTCTGTTTATGCTCCCCTCCACCCCCTGTACTCCACTTTCCTCGGGAGTCACCTACAGCATCTGTACCAGCATCTGGGGGTAACAGTGGGGGAGCACCTGGGTAACAGTGACCACCAGTCATTGTGGTTTGAAATCACAGAAAGAGCAGAACCAAATCACACAAAAACACGTATTCTGGATTTTAGGGGAGCAGACTTTGGGAAAATGGGGAGATGCTTGAAAGAGGCATTAAGGGGAATGGGACAGGAATCAGGGATTGAGGAACAGTGGGCAGTATTTAAAATGGGGATTATAAGAACAACAGAATTATGCATTAGCAGGTTAGCAAGAGGAAAAGAAAGAGGAGACCATTATGGTTTTCCAAAGAGGTAGCAAAGAAAGTGAAAGCCAAAAGATTGCATTCAGGCAATACAAAAGACACAGGCAGAAGGGGATAGGGAGAAGTACCAGGAGAAACAAAGGAGGCAGGAAGTCAGTAAGGGAAGCCAAAGCTCAGACAGAAGAACACATTGCAAAATCAGTGGTTAAAGGGACAAAATCTTTTACAGGTACATAAGGAAAAAGAAGGACAAGGGAGGAGATAGTGAGACTGAAGGGGAGGATGGGAACCGCTGGAGGATGACAACAGTAAAGCTGACTTATTGAACAGGTATTTCTGCTCAGTTTACTAAGGAAGAGGGGGTAATGGGTCTGAAGGGAGTACAAGGGTGAGAATGGTGCAGAAATGGACACAAGTCCCTTTACACGAGAAAGGGTCCTGAAGGAACTGGAAGTAATAAGAGCTGATAAAGCAATGGGGCCAGATGGGGTGCACCCCAGGGTCCTTAAGAACTAAGAGAGGTGGTGGCTGAACCTCTGGCTATCCTGTTCAGCCAATCACTGGAAACAGGGAGGTACCCAAAGACTGGAGGACAGCAGATGTAGTCCCCTTTATACAAAAGTGGGAACAAAGAGGAAGCAGGGAACTACAGACCAGTCAGCCTCACCTCGGTAGTGGGAAAGATCATGGAAGCACTACTGAAGGAGAGATTGGTGGAACATCTGATTGTCAATGGACTACAGGACCCAAGGCAGCATGGTTTCACCAAGGGAGGTCATGTCAGACCAACCTCATTGAAGTTTTGACTGGGTGACTAGGGAGGTGGATCAGGGAGGGCAGTGGACATGGCCTATCTGGACTTCAGCAAGGCCTTTGACACTGTGCCACATAGAAGACTATTACACAAACTGGGGAATATGGGTGTGGGCAGGACAGTAGTGTGGTGGGTAGGTAACTGGCTGGGTGGCAGGACACAGAGGGTGGTGGTAAATGGCTGTCACTCCACAGAGGGAAGAGTGACCAGTGGGGTACCACAGGGATCAGTGCTGGGACCGGTCCTATTCAACATCTTCATCAGTGACATTGCACAGGATATAGAAGGCAGAATTTCACTGTTCGCTGATGACACAAAGCTCTGTAACAGAGTAGACACACCAGAGGGTGTAGATAGAATGAGAAGGGACCTGCAGAAACTTGAAGAATGGTCAAGGTTTGGCAGTTAAAATTCAATGCAAAGAAGTGCAAGATAATGCATATGGGGCACAAAAACCCTGGCACAATATATCAGTTGAGGGTGAGGATATAGCATGCACCCAAGCAGGAAAGGATCTTGGGGTTGTCATCTCTGATGACCTCAAGGTAGGGAAACAGTGTGACAAGGCATCAGGTAAAGCAAATAGGATGCTGGGATGTATAGGCAGGGGCATCACCAGCAGGAAAAGGGAGGTCATAATTCCGCTATACAAGACACTAGTGAGGCCCCACCTGGAGTACAGTGTACAGTTCTGGAGACCATACCTCATGAAGGACATAGACAGGGTAGAGAAGGTTCAGAGGAGGGCAACAAAGATGGTGCATGGGTTGCATCACAAGTCCTATGAAGACAGGTTGAAGGAACTGAACATGTACTCCCTGGAGGAGAGGAGGGAGAGAGGGATATGATAGAGACATACAAGTATCTTACAGGGAGGAACAGGGTGCAGGAAAACACTATTTTAAGCTAAAAGATGTTTCAGGGCTAGAGGGCATGGGATGAAGTTGAGGGAGGACGATTCAGAGGAAACATGAGAAAGAATTTCTTCACAGAACGGGTGGTGGACAAGTGGAACACCCTGCCAGAGGAAGTGGTGGGGCTGAAACAATCACGGGATTTAAGAATGCATGGGATAGACATAAAGGAATTCTAGAGGTCAGGGGTAAGGGGAAATAGACTTCTAGGAAAACAAACTGAACTTACAAGCTCAAATGGGCAGACTAGGTGGGCCATAGGCCCTTATCTGCCGACACTGTCTATGTATCTATGTATCTATGTACCTTGCTCCCTCTTACCTAGAGCCCGTGGTAATCCCATGTAGCCTTGGTTTTCCCCCCCAGGTGGGGATGAGGTGGGGCTGAACACATGGAACATCTTCCTTTCGTCGACGGGTACCGCCAGTCCAGGACAAGCAGGGGATTTGTGGATCTACACCTGGGTGCTCCGTCTCCCTGGAGTGCAGAGAGTCATTTTCCTTGTTCTGGGTGTGACGTGCGCCCCCGCTGTCAAGGTCTGACTGCTGACATCCATCACGCCTCCCCCTCCTCTTCATGGCTGAGTGCTTGCTGTTACCCAGGCCTTTGCCTGAGGCCAGTCAAGCGCCGAGCCTCAGCCCCCCTTCCTCCCTGGAGAAGGCGAGCGGTCCCCTGGATGCTCAGCCTTCTCCCTCCGGCTGGCCCTCTGACGCCCTGGGCTTGTTCCGAACACAGGTCGCCAGTTTCATGAGTGCCTTGCACAACTCTAAAACAGATGCCTCATCTCTCTCTGCCCAGGAGGTGGCCATAGGCCTGGTGGAGTGAGCCTTGATCAGAGTTGGAGGCCTCTTCTTTTCTGTAACATAAGCCTTGGAAATGCAGGCCCTCGTCCACCGAGCTAGGGTGGCTTTGGAGGCTTTCTGTCCCTGCTTGGCCACTCTGAAAGGAACAAGCAGCCTATCAGATTCTTGGAAGTCAGCAGTCCATCTAAGGTATATCCTAACAGCCTGTTGCAAATCAAGCGTGTGCAACTCCTTCTTTGGATGAGTAGGTTGTGGACAGAAAGATGGGAGACAGATTTCTGGTTCAAATAGAAGGCCGTGGGAACCTTCGGAATGAAAGATGGGACTGTTCTGAGCCCCACCTTGTCCTTAAGCATGACAAGGTATGGTTCTTTGTGGGATGAGGCCTGCAGCTCACCAATCCTCCTGGCTGAGCACACAACAACTAAGAAACACACTATGGAAGACAGCACTTCCAACGGTACAGACAAAAGCAGTTCAAGAAACTCCTTACAAAGAGCATTCAAAACTAGATTCAGATCACCAGTCCTCCTGGCAGAGCACATAGCAACTAGGAAACACACATTGTAAGTCCAATGGTACTGACAAAAGCGGTTTGAAAGATTCCTTACAAAGAGCATTCGGAACTAGATCCAGATCCCATGGGGGAACAGGGGATCGGAACAGAAGTCAACTCCTGCCAACAGCCCGCAGAAAATGAATAGCATCCCAGTTAGTCCCCAGGGACAAACCCAAGGAGGCTCAAAGGGCTGAAACCTGACCTCTCAAGGTGCTCAAGGCCAAACCTTTCTCCATTCCTTCCTGCAGGAAATCCAAAATCTGTGGAACTGTGGCTTTAGTAGGGTGGATATTTTTTTCCTTGGTCCAAGCCAAAAAAGGGGGTTCATATGCAAGCATAAGCTGAAGACATTGAATTCTTCCTGGTAGACATCAGGGTGTCCACCACCTTCTTAGAGAAACCTTGTTTCAGGATTCTCCTCTTTTCAGGAGCCAGGCTGCAAGCTGTATTGCTTCCCGATTTGGATGCAGAATGGGGCCTTGTGAGAGAAGGTCCCCCACACTGGAAGGCAAAATGATGTGCATTGAGCTAGGTTCACTAAGTCTGAGAACCACAGTCTTCTGAGCCCCTCTGGAGCTATCAGAAGAAAGCTTCCTTTTGAGTGCCTTTTTTTGTGAATGACCTTGCGGAGGAGTGGCAGAGAAGGGAAGGCATATGCTCAGCTGAAATTCCATGCTTGTGACAGGGCATCCACTGCCTCAGTCTGTGGACACCGGTAGCAGCTAAATAATCACTTGAACTTGAGCATTGTGGCTGGAGGCAAACAGGTCAATCTGTTGATGACCGAACCTTTGACTCAGAAGGTCAAACACCTCCAGGTGCAACATCCAGTCCCCTGGATGGACATTTTCGTGGCTTAGCCAATCGGCCTGAATGTTCAACTCCCCCACCAGGTGAACTGCTGACAGAGAGAGGAGAACCTCCTCTACCCACAGCAGGAGATCGGTGGCTTCTTTCAGCATCTACCTGCTTTTGTGCCCCCTTGATTGTCTATGTATGCCACCATGATGATGTCTGACCTTATTTTCACTTTTGACTGCACCTGACTTTGAAAATGAAGGACAGTGAGGTGCATTGCCCTCATCTCCAGAATGTTTATGTGTAGGTGCTGTTCCTACGCTGACCAAGTCCCCTGAATGAGAATGTGGTCCAGAACTGCCCCCCAACCTGACAGGCTGGCATCGGATGTCAAAATCAACTCTGGGAGAACTTCCAAGGGATACGCTTTGCTCAGATTCTCCAAACTCACCCACCAACTCAGAGGCTGCTGGAGTCATGGTGAAATTGGGATCATGGCCTGATAATCCTCTGAGGTTGGATCCCAGGCTGACAGTAACTCGATCTGTAGGGGTCGCATGTGAAGGTGATCCCAATGGAACTAGTTCTGTCATTGCCGTCATGAGGTCCAGAATTTGCAGAAGGCCGTGAGTTGAAGCAGATGACTGGCTCCTCAGCCACTGAACCTCTCTCAACAGGGTCTCTTTCCTGGCTGGCAAGAGGAAGACCTTCCCCTTGTCCATCCTGAACACTGCTCCTAGGTGCTGTAGGATCTGTGATGGCTCGAGAAAGCTCTTCTCCCAAATCACCATCCAGCCATGAGACTCCAACACCTCCAGAGTCCTGGTCACTGACTGCCTTGCCAATGGCACAGATGGCACTCGAATGAGCAGATCGTCCAGATAGGGATAGACATGATGTCCCTCCTGTTGGAGTTGAGCCACAAGGACTATGAGCACCTTTGAGAAAACCCTGGGAGCTGTTGCCAGCCCAAATGGGAGCACCCTATACTGGAAATGCTGTCCCAGGACAGTGAACCAGAGGAAGTTCTGATGGGACTGCCAGATGGGGATGTGGAGATACGCATCCCTCAAACACATGGAATCTAAATAACCCATGACTGGACAGCTCAGATAATCCAATGCAGGGATTCCACCTTGAAGGTTGTGTGGCGAACAAACTTGTTTAGGTGTTTCAGATCCAGAACAGGCCTGAACCCCTCTCCCCCCACCGACTTCTTGGGAACTATGAAATAGATCGAGTAGAATTCCTGGCCTTGTTTACTGAGAGGCACCGGAGCAATCGCCCCGATTTGAGTGAGGTGGTCCAGGGTCTGTGACACCACTTGTCTCTTCACGGGGTCCTTTGGAACTGGGGACAGCAAAAAACACCTCTTTGAAGGACTTGTTGAAAATTCTATTGCATAACCTAAAGCCAGAATTTCCAAAACCCAAGCATCTGATGTTATCTGGGGCCCATCTTGTGCAAAAATTGTGCAGTCTTCCACCAAGGGAAGGGAGGCAGAGATGGGCCCTTATACCCTCATTGTGAGGTGCCCGCCTTTTCACCATGGGCCTCCATTGCATCTTCGAGCAAGGGCTCCTCTGCTGCTATTGCTCTTGAAACCAGAATAGGCTCCTTCGCTACTCTGGTTTCCAAAGTTCCAAAAGGGATGCAGACCCCCTCGATACTGCCTCTGTCGCCGCTTCCTTGATCTTTTGGAGTTAAACCGGCCCTTTGTTGCTGCTTTGACACTGGAAGGTGGCACTTTTTATCCTGGATATTTTTCAAAATATCATCCAGGCCAGAACCAAACAACAAGCCTCCCTCAAAGGCTAAGATAAACAGCTTGGTCTTCAAAGCCTGATCAGCGACCCAATGTCGGAGCCACACGCCTTGCATAGTGGACACAATGTGGTAGTAGAGTGGGCCGATGTGCAAATTCTCCTCCATGGCATCCTCTAAGAAGGGGGAGGCCATAAATACCAACTGCTAAATGGTTGTCCCCTCCGAATCCAGGGGAACAAAGCTGCCCAGGGTCACAACCCACAAGTTTACGGCTCTGGCAACAATAAAGAAGGCATAGGAGGTTTGTGCTGTTGGAGGCGAAGGCTCTTCTGCATGAAGCATCCACTCGTTTGTCATGCGAATCCGTTTAGGCCAAGGGCCCTTCAATAGGAATAGTGGTGTGTCTGACGGAATTATGAACCACTTTATCCACCAGAGGAGGGGTTTCCCACTTGTAGGTATTTTCTTCCACAAAAGGGAAATACCATACAGTGCAGTTACGTAAGAACTTACCATAACAGTAGATCTTTGAGAGGATCTCTTGCAGCAGGCCATCACTGGTAGGAGTAAGCCATCAGGTGACAGGACCACACGGAAATCTTTCTAGCTAGCGGTCTACCTGAGGGGGCCGCCCACTTCCGACATTAGTAGCTGATGTCAGCCTATCCTATATAAGGCAGGCAGCCTTCACACCCTCCTCAGTTCTCCTGCTGGAGACCATAAGCAGGATAGTGGAAAAGTGGAACCAAGGAGGACTCAGAGGTAACCCAAAGAAAAGGAAAAGCAGAAGGCTCACCCCTATGGAAGGGGAGAGAGATACAGAAAAAGAGGGAAGGAGGAAGGGAAAGCAGGGCCTGCTGTAAGAGATCCTCTGTTGTGATACCACAGACAGGCAGTTTGAGCAGTAGGCACAAAATAACAGCCTAAGAAAAGAGGCATTGGAGGGCAGCTAGGTCAAAGTTGGCTTGACGCCCACAGGCAATGTCCAGACTGTAATGCCTGGTAAAGGTGTGGACAGTACTCCAGGTGGTAGCAGTGCAGATGCCAGTAGCTGGCACATTATGGAAGCAAGCAACTGATGCGGTCATACCCCTTGTGGAATGTCTCTTAACCCCACCAGGAAGTTCCTTGCCGTACTTCTGATAAACAAAGAAATTTGCTAATCACTTAGAAAAAAGGAAATGTGATAGCCATGTTAGTCCAGTCAACAATGTAGAGGAAAAAAACAAAAAAAAAAAAAAAAAAAATATGTTGCAGGTGATACCTTTTATTGGACTAATAAAAGGTATCACCTACAACATATTTTTTTTCCTCTAACCTCTCATCACAGGGGATAGGAATGAGTCCCCTCCCAGCTTGTTTATGTAATAAACTACGCATATATTGTCCATTTGAACCAAGAGTGGACCTGGGGAGAGCTGAGTCTGAAAATCCAGCAGGGCATACAGAACTGCCCACATCTCCAGGATATTTATGTGAAGACCCCATTCTATCTCAGACCATGTCCATTGAGTTTGGTGGGTCCCCATGTGGGGTCCCCTACCAAGACCAGAGGCATCCATTGTAAGGATCTAGTGAGGGGAGGTATAGAAAAGGGAATTTCCCAAAAGAGGTTGTTGGGCTTCAGCCACCACAACAGTACCTTCTTGACTAGACAAGACACCACACTGGTTGGTCCAGGGTGTCCATGCGCTGGTCCCACTGGACTCGCAGTGTCCATTAAGGGATTCTCTGGTGCAACCTGGCTAAGGGAACTGTAGCAATGGCTGTGGCCATGAGGCACAAAAGCTTCAGGAAAGCCCTCACCAGAACAAGATGGTTGGGGTAAATAAGGGCGAGCCTGAGCCATCAGGCGCTCTGCTTTGTCGGAAGGTAAAAAGGCCTTGCCCTGAGTCGTGTCCAGCACTGCCCCTATGTAAAGAAGGCAATGGCAGGGGATGAGGAATGATTTGGGCAGATTAATGGTAATGCCCAAAGATTGGAACAGGCTACAGGTACTCGTAAGAGTTTGTAGCAGATGGTCCCTGGATGCAGCTGCCAATAGCCAGTCATCCAGGTAAAGAAAGATGTAAAATCCCTGTCACCTCAACGCAGTGGCCACCACTGTCAGGCACTTGGTAAAGACCTTAGGGGCTGACAGGCCAAAGGGCAGTGCCCAAAACTGGTAATGCTCTCCCAGGAAGTGGAAGCGCAGGTGGGATGCAAAAACCTTGATGTGCAGGTAAGCATCCTGTATATCCAAACAGCAGAGCCAGTCCCCCTGGTGAAGCAGGGGCAGCAATCCCTGAAGGACAATCATCCGGAACCGTTTGTACTCTATGTACAGGTTGAGGTTGCTCAAGTCCAGGATGGGCTGGAGTAGAACCCCTCTTCCCTGTTGGGACTGGGGAATGGGCTCTACAGCCTTCTCCTGAAGTAAGGTCTGAATCTCCACCCATATAAGGGGAATGTAACCTAGAGGATATGCGGACGGACCTGGAGGATTTTCTGGAGGCCACTTCAAGAAGAGTATGGCCATGCTCGATGAGCTGCAACCCCCAGTTGTCTGTAGTGACTGCTCTCCACCTGTCTAGGTGGAGAGAGAAATAACCCCGGACCACTGCCCCCTGAAGCCCCATGGGGAGGTCTGGTAAGGAGTCAAGAGGTGGGGGCAGCTCCTGGCTGGGCTGCAGTCACTCTTCTAGCGGCCCAGTAAGGGGCTGGGGTGAGATCAGGGAAGGGAGCACATGCCTTATGTTTGGCATGGGCCTTGGTTGGGGCGGGTCTGTCTACTGGAGGAATGGTGAAACCGGGCCCTTTGTCCTGACTTTGGCTCGATGTAGTACATGGAGTGCACTGACTTTAGGGTCTGCCCGGAAGTTTGGAGCTCTGACATAATGTCTTGAACATCTCTCCAAACAGCTTGGGACCCTGAAAAGGAGCATCCATAATACTAGATTAGATGTCTGGAGCAAAACCTGAGACTCTGAGCCAAGCATGGGGCCTCATACTAATGGACGATTGCAGCCACCTGGCCTGAGGCATCCATGGCATCACAGGCCACCCTAAGGATGTGGGTACTGACATCTGTCCCAGTCTTAAGGGCCTGAAGGGTTAGCTGCTTCAAGGGGTCATCTGGCATGGCCACGACCATCTCGCTGGCCTGGTCCCACAAAAGGTTTTGGTACTGCACCATATGGGCTAAATAGTTAATGGCCCAGATAGCAAGGGTGGCAGATGCAAAGGCCTGCTTACCCAGCTGATCCAGCTGGCAGGACTCTCTATCTGGAGGGAGGGCGCTGCGGTGCTTTGGCCTCTTGGTGTGGTTGTGGGCTGCATTAATGATGACTGAATCTGCTTTTGGGTGCTTGCAAAGTAGGCTTTGCCAACTGGGGTATGGTAAAGCCGATGAGCCTTCTTAGACACTGCTGGAACCATATGGGGGTGGTGCCATGCGACCTTAGTAACATCCTCGTAAGATGCGATGAAGAGGGGGACCACCAACGGGGGAGCGTCACGCTGATAAAGGTAGACTGCCAGGCGGTGATGCTCCGGGTCCTGTTCTTCATTCTCCCACCCCATAGTGGCTTGGATATGCCCCATGATGTCCATGAATGTGGGACCATCGGGAGGGGATTTGGGGATATTACTGGGTTACCTGTCATCTCCCAAGGAGTTTGCCAGAATGGAGGAAGACTCAGAACTGTCACCGTCGTCCGAAGCAGAGACATCGTCCCCACTGTCGTCAGGTTGGCATTCGACCGGGTGAGCAGGGATACTCGCATCACAAGGGCTCCTAGGAGTACGAGGAACACTCGGGCCCAGCAGGCTGGGGACAGTGGCGGGGGGTCCCAAGGAGCCTCTTGGAAGTGTGTCTGGATCAATCCACTGGGAAGAGGGACCTGGGACTTCATGAAGGCCCACAGAGTGGAAATCAAGCCATGGTAAACCACGGGCACCAGTCCCACGGGTGTTGAGTAGTTATAGACTGGTGGGGGTTCCACGGGCACAGGGCATGTATAAGCTGGTGCCAGTCCCTCAGGCATTGGGTAGGGGTAAGCCAGCATTGGTCCCCAGGCACCAGAGGATACCCAGGCAGTGGCCCCATGGGTGTGGGAGGCAGCACAGGTGCTGGTCCCTCTGGAAGTGGTAGTGGGTGCCGTTGCAAGTCCCCCAGGTGTCAGTAGCGGGAGGGTCAGCAAAGACCCTACGGGCTACAGGAGGGCAGGTGCAGGCCTGGTGGGCATCAGCCTGGGTGATGCCAGAGGGGGATTCATAAACACCTGTATAGGAGAGGCTGGCACCGGAGTGGAGGACCCCACTGAAGAAGGCGGAGGGGAGAACGGGTTCTGGGAGGTGCCGGTGCCCTGCAACACCTGCCCCTGCGAAAGAGGGACAGAACCAACGAAGGTCCCAGAGACTCACATTGTGCACACAGGTGATGGGGTGGCAGATACAGTACTGGTGCCCACAGCACCTTCGCTGGCCAGAGGCGCTCCAGCTGAGCTACCTGCCAAAGAGCCTGTAGAGGGCTGAAAAAGCAGGGGCTGGAAGGCAGGGTATGGAAGACCCTGCCCCGTGAAGCCACCCCCCGTAAAAGAGATCTGGGTGGGTGGCGGGGCTACTGTTAGCCCTGAAGAGATAAGGATGTGTGAGGCTGAGGAGGTCAAACCCTCAAGGGAGGAAGACCCTGACACGGTCGGTGGAACCTTATGTGGAGACTGCAAATGGGAGACAGACTGGGGTCGGTCCCGGTCCTTGTTCTGATGCTTGTGCTTCCTTGATGATTTGTCTTTGGATTTAAATGAGGAAGAGCTTGAGGACTGGGCCAGGGAGGCGAAGGGACTCTGGGCCTGCAGCTCCCATCCCATCAGGGTGACCTTCTGCTGGAGATGACTTTCTAGGGCCTTCTGGCGGCGTCTCCTGGTGGCTGGCTTAAACTTGTGGTTGACCTCGCAGGCTTGGATGTCATGGTCTGGGCCTAGCCAGAAGAGGCAAGCAGAATGGCCATCCTTGTCTGGTATCTGTTTATCACATGCACACTTTGTGGAGTGGTCAGAAGAATAGGGTTGAGAAGACATTTAATAAACGTGAGAAAGGAACACCGAAAAATCTGATGTTTAACTTTCAAAAATGAGAAAATAATAAAGCATGGCAAACGTGGGAAATGGCAGGCATTGTAGCTGCAGGTGTCAGTGGTCTGATGTGTGTTGATCAATGGTGGGAAAGAACTGAGGAAGGTGTGGGGGACGCCCTCCTTATATAGGATAGGCTGACGTCAGCTGCTGACATTGGAGGTGGGTGGCCCCCCTCTGGTAGACTGCTGGCTGGAAAGGGTTCTGTGTGGTCCTGGCACCTGATGGCTTAGACCTACTGGTGATGGCCTGCGGCAAGAGATACTCTCGAATTAAGATCTTAGGTTTTGGCAGATATTTTCTTTGGTCCACACCTGCCCATTCCTGTTCAATAATTTGGTCATGGTGCATAAAGTTTGGAAAACACTTTGAAGTGGAGGAGGACGCAGACAGGACAGAATGTCTCCATGGATTGCATCTCCTTGAGCTGTAATGTCCTATGCACCTCAGTTATCAGATGGGACAAAGACTTGGCATCAAACAGGGGAAGGACAGGAATCCTCCTCTTTGGCTCGGTCCACTCCCCTTCCTCCTCCTCCTCAGAACGTTCATCTTCCTCACCATCAAGTAGCTTCCTAGGGTCAGGATTTCCCTGATATCCTCATCATAACCCTCTATATGGTCAGGGTCGGGATCTGCCTGCATATCCACATTAGCAGCTATGTCCTGCTGCGGCACACCTGGACATGCCTGTGTAGGCCCCCTTGACCTGAGGGGCCCAGAAGCCCTCCTAAGAGCAACAAAAAAGGTTTACGCGGCTACTTCCTGTGACATTGATGAGCCAATGGCCACTTAGCTCTCAGTCTTCTCCTCCTCCCGCCTGACAAAAGTCTGAAATATCTGCCTTACAACATGTTCAATTCACCAGCAAAAGTGACAAGATCAAAATCTACACAACAGAAGAACTCGGATACGCTGGCTCAGAAACTGAGACCTCTTACAGCAAGAGCAAATACATCAGCAAGTCTCCTCGGCGGATCCAACGGGTGGCATGACAGCCAAGCAACTAGAAAGTGTAGAGACAGATTTGATCGCCACGATCCTACAAACGGCAAAAACGGTCAATAAAATAGACCAATCCCTATCAGAACTCCGTTCCGACATCGGAAAAATAGAACACCGGGCTGACCAACTTGAGCTGGGCTTCTCTGCGGTGTTGGAGCAAGCGGACCATCATGACCAGCTAATTCTCTATCTTATGGCCAGGGAGAGAGAGAGCTTACCTCCAAATTGGATGACCTGGAGGGCTGCAGTAGATGCCAAAATGTCCGCATATATGGAATCCCGGAGGGGGCAGAGACCTCGGCCCCAAATGTCATCCAGTTCCTGCAAGGAGTTCTGAAACAAGCCCTGCTCCTCCCAGACAACTTCAGTCTATGGATGGACCATGTGCACAGATCCCTAGCTCAGAGGCCTACCAATGCTGGAGCTAGACCCCGTTCTTTCGTTTTGAAGCTCACCTCCTATACAGCAAAGGAGGAACTTCTAACCAGGGCATGGAGGCAGAAGGACATATATTATCAAAAAAATAGAATCTCCTCAGATGATGACTATACCTCCACAGTTCAGGAAAGTCGAAGAACTATGTGGCCCATCCTAAAACAACTTCAGGCCAAGAATGTGAAGGCCCAGATCCTGTACCTGACATGACTTAGAGTGGAGGCAGACAGGGGCACTCGTGTCTTCCAAGACCTCCAGGTAGCAACTGACTATCTAGAGAACTTGGGTATCATGCCCCCCACTGACAGAGGAGTGTTTAGAGAGGAACTATTGAGATTGGCCTGGTCAGTGGCTCAGAAGGGGCAACAACGTGTGGGGACCTTGATACAAACCAATCTGAAAACCACACTGCGATCAGACGTCGCAAACATGCTGAAGCCTTACTGTTCCCCAATTCTAATTGAAGGCCTCACGACAAGCATCAGAAATTGCCCAAACACATCATTAGACATGGTGGAGTGGGGCCAAGAGTCCACAGACACTTGAAGCAAAGGACCATTCCCTCTAGAGAACACCAAGGATGATTCTTTACAACTCCCCAGCCTGAAACAGCATATCTGAATTCCGAACACTTAACCATGCAGGGACCCTCCCCCTCCTACAAATAACCTCTTGGGAACATACCCTTCACCCAAGTAAGTACTAACTTTAACTACGGAGCTCCTCTGGACAGGGAAAGACTTTGAGGCCCAGAGCCACAGCGGGGGGGGGGGGGAGATGGACTTTGCACCCGTGGGCCATATAGTGATACCGCTTGCGAACTGACACCTCCATTTTCTACTCACAAAGCCTCGGACTAAGATTAAAAAGGCTCACAGAAGAGACTTATCACTTGTTAATTGAAGTTATAGTTTCAATACTGATCCAAGACAGAATGATGGCTCCGGTGACGGGGGGTAACTTATGCAAGCTCTTAAAACAGAATAATACTGGGAATTGGGCCCACTAATAAAACAGTGCTCACAGTATGACGGGGGTAGTTGGGAGGCGAGGGGGCACAGTAATAATCCCACTTACAAAGAACGTTTGACACGCTCCCTCACAGGGGTACCAGTCAATACCCTTAAATTGGCCCTGTTCCCTTATTTCCCAGCTTTTACCCCTGTAAGCGCTGCAGTGGACCGGCCTCATCCTGAAAGGATAAAACATACAAGCTGGAGTGCCAAAGCCACTCATCTTTGCATACAAGGCAGAAATAAAGCTTCTTGTAAATAAAGTCGGGTGGGCAGGGATAGAGAACTGCCATGTGATATATCACTCTCTACCCTCTGACAGCTCATCACCTGATGTCGGATAGGCCGCAGGAGGGGAGGAAATTTTGTCCAACCCACCCAGCTAGTCTAGACTTCCCCCAGTTAGCACTGGGAAGCAGTATATTAGAAGAGGCACAACACAGATGAACAACAACAATTATCTGACCTAGGAGGGGAAGGCTGGAGAATACTGATTTTAGGATAAATTCGAAATAACAGTTAAAGTCTAACATTTAGACCTAGATATACTAGGTTAGCTTTCATAGAATTTGCATTTGCTCTTTAATTCCCTCTTATAGGGAACTCCTTGTTCTTTATTCATTTTTATGTTGGCGCGCTTGCGCAACCAACTTCTTGCAGCAGTGGGGATTTGGAGGCGTGGTCGCTGTTGGACGAATGCAGGGCATGCACCAGTAGGTTCGTCCCTCATTCCCCAATCAGCCTGCATGCCGACGCCATACCATGCATACTAAGCTGGCAAGCACATCTAAGGAAAGGTCCGCTGCAATCCGAGCAAATCTCATCACACGTAGCGGACCCTTCCTACGTGCTCGCCAGCTAGTAGCATGGCGGCAAAGAGTAGCTGCTACACTATGACAATGCTGACTTGAGTGTCCAATCCCCGGTCGGCTTGCCCTGCCCCATGAAGTGTGTCGATGGGGAGCCCACTCCCTGTCGGCAGAATGTGCCCCACCTGTTGTTTTGCCGACGGGTTGCCCAACTCGCCGTGACATCCGCCCACTTCCGTGTAATGTGCCAACAGTGGAGCCCACCCCGCCGGCATCATGTCCCCCTTCTTCTGTGCTGATGGGGTGCCCAACTCGTCAGCTACTGTACCCCCAAACAAAAGAAACCACCTGTAAAAAAGGAAACCATCCGTGATGTTTTTTTTGTTTTTTTCGGTTCCTGTAAACTGAAAGCGGTCCCTCGTAGGTCTCCATACCCACCTCCCACTCCCACCCACTGCACACCCTGCCTCCCCACACCCCCCCTCACCCCATACTTACATCCGGAGTCCGGTGCGACGATCTTCGGTGGACCGGGAACACATCTGCACTCTTCAAAGCCGACCACGAATTGAGGAAATGCCGGTAAGCTGTATAATGGAATAAATAGGGTTTTTCAACTTTGCTCCATATCTTGGGCATTTTGGAATTTTGACCAAATTTTCAACATGGGGTTTTGGACACTCTCCTCATGAATTCTGTCACAGTTTTGATAGTACTGGTCCCAAAAGGTGATTTCGCAGTCACTGCGTGGAATAACCTTTTGGGACTGATTAACGCAAGGACAGTGGCAGTGTTCATGAGGTGGGCTCTCAAAAAGCCTATGTTGCAAATTTGGTGGAAAAATCCAAAAAAATAGCTGTTTTACGAGCGTGGGTTGGGCAGTTGCTACGCAAGCTCATAACTTCGCAAATTTGAAATATTTTCATGCCAGATTTTCAACACTGTCATTTTTCTACACCTCCTTGTGAACGGTATAGCTGTCATTTTTCACATCCTGGCCGAAATGTGTTTCCACACTTTCGGCGCACAATACTGTGGTCACTGGGAAATCAGTGTTTGGGCCAGATTACAAAAATGACAGTGACACTGTTCATGAGCAGAGGTCCTACAATGCCTATGTTGAAAATTTGGTGACGATACTCCATAAAATGACTGTGGTATGAGCGTACGTTGCGCAGTTTGCACACACACTCGTAACGTTGTGCATTTGTAATATTTTCACTCTGGATTTTCACCATTGGTATTTTTCCACACCTCTTGATGAACAGTACAGCTGTCATTTTACATAACCTGCCCGAAATGTGTTTTCGCACGTCCAGTGAAGAATAGCACGGTCGCTGTGAAATCACTTTTTGAGACAGCTTGAGGAAATGACAGTGACACTGTACATGATCAGAGGTGCTAAAATGCCTATGTTGAAAATTTGGTGCTGAAACTCCCTAGAATACCTGTGTTACAAGTGTGCATTGCGCATTTCCCATGCACCCTTGTAACTTTGCATATTTGCAATACTTACATGCCACATTTTTACCACTGCCATTTTTTTACACCTCCTTACAAACAGTACAGCTGTCATTTTCCACATCCTGCCAAAGATGTGTTTTCACACTGCACTACCAAAGTCAATGCCAGTGCGACAACATTCGGCATTGACAAATGCTTGTTTCATAAGGATCATTGTTTACAGTTACCTGTTGAAAGGAATGTTTTGTGTGAAAACAGTACTGTTTACAAGTTACCTGAAGGTTTATATTAATGGTTACATTATAACTTGTTTACAACCAAGAATGGGTACAGCTCCACCTAGTAATGTATTGCTTAAAGACATCCCTACAAGTATCCAGACATGGACAAAGGGAAAAGAAACACTGATCCTTCCCATCAGGGTGATGGACAAAATGGCTAGAATAACCTCAAAGATCTTATCCTATAATATTAATGGGATAAACAGTCCAATTAAATGGAAACAGATTTTGAAATACATTAAGAATCAGAATTGTGAGATTAACTTCCTAAAGGAGACACACCCCTCTCCTGTGGAGGCACAGAAATTGAAATCAAAAACATATCCTCTCCTTTATCATGCCTCGTTGGACAAAGGTAAAAAAAAATAGGGGTGGTAATTCTGCTATCATCCTCACCGCCCTTTGCAGAAGAAGAGGTGGTCAGAGACCCAGGAGCTAGATTTGTCATGGCAGTGGGAAGGATTCAGGAAAAACTGATCACCCTACTAAATGTTTACTCACCCCCTGGCTCCCATATTACATTTTATTCAGACATGATCAAGATGGTAGCTGAAAAGGCAAAGGGTACATTACTAATAGGTGGGGACTGGAATTTAATAAGAAACAATGCTAGACACCATATCTCAGATCCCCACCCCACATAACAGAACTGCTAGTCTCTTTAACAAACTGACAGCAGACATAGGCTTGATTGATATCTGGAAGGAAAAATACCCCAGTGCAAGGGACTATACGTCCTACGCCCCCAGATTCAGAACCTTCTCAAGGCTGGATTTTTTTCCTGACATTCTCCACATGTGGGTAGGGACTGCTGCCCACTCTGATCACTAACCTGTATTATAGAAGAGGATCTAGAGATCTCTAAGAAGAACTCACACTGGAGGCTCAATACCGCCCTCCTCAGAGATAAGGAGACACTGAAAGCACTCAAGAATGTGATCACACAAACAGTAGAAATTAACTCCAAGCCAGGGACATCCCCACAAACACTCTGGGATACAATAAAAATAATGATGTGGGGCAAGTTAATATCCATAGCCTCCTTTAAGAAGAGGGAAAGGAGACAGCAACTTGACAAGCTCACACAGCAGTTAAGCGAACTAGAATGGCAACAAAAACAAAGATGGAATAAGCAAACTGACAAAGAGGTCAAAGAGATAAGGAATAGAATACAGACAATTCAAAAAATAGAGATCGAAAAAGCCTTATGTTATATTAAGTAGTCATGTTTTGAGGGGGGCCCTAGGGCCACAAAGTTCCTGGCCTATAGACTGAGGCAGAGGGCAGCAAAAGCAACTGTAACCCCCCTACAAATGGGGGTTCCTGAAAGTCTTCCTTGAGAGTGCCTAAATGCCCACTGCCAGGCTGGTGTACTGTGTCCTAACCGTTTAAATGTTCTTGCATGTGAGTGCCTTTATAGCCTTTGTGTTCTGTCTCTTTAAGAGCTGCCTATATCGTAGTATGTAATTAATCTGGGTGGGGGCTGAGTGTTTCTAAGCTCGAGTCCCACCTGGGCTGCCAGATAATTGCTCCGTTCTGCCATTGTTAACTGCGCAGAGGGAGCTCTGTTAGAAGATGTACTTATTTGTTGATTATCTATTCTCATAGTAGTGATATTGTAGTTCGTCTAACCTGCCTTCTTTGCAGCATGGACAGTTCTGTAAATCACCACCATCTTGGTTCTGGACTGCCGTTGTGGACCAATCAGTACCTTTGGGGGGGCCCTAAAACGGAGCCTGCCCCCAGGGGTCTTGTGGGAGTGAAATTCTGTAGGAATTGTAGTTTTTCCACTTTGGCACCCAAACCGACCTGGAGGGGGAGCCCTTGCTGCGACAGACAGCTGAATCAATGAATCAAACCTTTTGGATCTCTGGGAAAGTCCCAAGCTGCCTGCAGCAGAGAGTCAGTCTGAGTTTGGAGTGACAGAGTGAACAGCTCGAGAATTTCGAGCAGCTGCTCCTTCGTAGTCGCACGGGAAACTGGTGGAAAGGCTGAGTTTGGCCTGTCTGCCTGCTGTCCCTCGAAAAGGTTCCTTAGAGAGTGCTTAAATAACCGAACTGTATCCGAACCAATTGTGACAAAAACCACCGAACTGTGACTGTACCATTGCCTGAGGAAGACCGAAGATTTGCTGTATGCGATCGGCCTGTCGGGACGTCTGAATCACCACAGAGATCACGGTTTTGCTCAGGAAAGCTGAAATTGCAACCGGACTGTAATCCGAACTGTGGTACTGTGTTTCTTTTACTATAAGTGTGCTGAATGCTGTTAGTGGGTTGCAATTTGGTTTCCCACTGCCTAATTGTGTCATGCTTGCTGGAAGCTGAATCCAGCATTTACTGGACTGAATCTGAACTGTTCACCCAGCCTGGGCCCTGCCACCTTGGCCCAGTCAGCTACTCCAGGCGCAGAGATCACCATCGACGAGAGATGCACCCGGGGATCAGCCCCCTGCTCAACCATCTCGAACAGGAACAACACCTCAGTGGTTCGTGTGGGCCCTGCTTCTCCTGGCATACCAGCTTGTCAACCTGCAGTCTCCATTTTGTCCCTCCTGTGTCTTATATTGGGTAGCGTGAGTAAACCCCAGGGTAGCTCCCTTCAACATCAGCTAAATCAAAAGTGTTGTCATCTGATTCCTTTGTTGTTTCCTTGTCATGAACTGAGCCTCCAGGCTCCGGATTACAAATTGTGTGTGGTTGTGCATGTTTCTTCTTTCCATCACAGGGCCCTGACCAGCTGCAACGTTGGCCTACCCCAGGCAATGAATTAGGCTAGCCCATCTTTGTTCCAACTGGGTACCCAGAGTGTGTGACTGTGAAGAGACTCTAAAGTGCATGCATGATTGCCTGATTGAATCAGTTACAGAACTAATCAGCCACATTACGCCCCTCCTTTGTTCATTCCCCCTGAATAAATCAGATCTAAATCTTTTTGAACTTTTTTTTTTTTAACTCTGCTTATCTCCCCCGACTCCAGAACTCTCTCAGACCTCTCCACTGGCTGGTGCCGCTCTACCACCCACTGTGAAGCCCGCCATCCTCAAGGTCATTACTTTCTCCCCCGGCACCCCCTTGGGACATAGGGTCCAGAGGAGATCGAAGGGGCGGTGGTGGGGCTCCAATATTGGGCATGTGGCGGCAAGGCTCTGGGAGGGCTGTCGCCTATCCAGGCCGGAGGGGTTTTCAGTAATGTTTACACCCCCGAAGTGGAATGTGCAATGCCGCCTAGCCTGCGACGTAGGTGCTCCCACCCACGTCCGGAAGGCAGCTGCCCGACATGTGCCCCAAGCCTGTAAGCCCCTGTGCATAGAAGTGCTGCCGGTCTCCACCAGGGGCCGCTACCGCACCGGGCTACCCCTGGATCCCTCCCAGAGAGAGGAGAGCAGTCCCTCAGATGCTCGATCCTCTCTCTCTCCCCTGCCGACACCCGGCGGTCCGGGCTTGTTCACGAATCCGGGTCGCTGGCGTGGCACGAGGTGTGGCGTTCAGCGCCTCAACCCTCAGCGCCACCAGGCTGGCTAATCTTTTTGAACTTAATCTGCCTGTGGTGCTCTTCTGTACAACTAGCACTGTGGTACTATTGTGGTACTATTGTTTGCTGTGTTTAACCTTATTTTACAGGGGGTCTCCAGGGCAGAACAGGTGGAACCAGCCCTGGTGGTAAGTGCAATCAAAGTGGGGATATACTGTATCTGTTGTTTGGGGGCTATTGTACCTGTGTATTCTGTTCATTGTTTAGGCCACTAGAGGGGAAAGAGGGCGTCACAGTGTCCTGGAGGGCTGTACCCAGGTCAGCTACACTACCAACAACCCTGTCCTCCGCGTGGAGGTACCCATTTTCAGTACCCAGGCCCCTTAACCCACAGCTAGTCAAGCAGGCAGGGGTAGTAGCCCTTGGGATAGTAGCAACTAGGAGTTACACAACCATTACCAAAATTAAGCACCCCATAACGGGAGCCATGCTACACAAAGGGGAACAAATTGCAGAGGCATTTGTTAGCTACTACAGGAACTTACATCAACCACAGATAGAATCCTCCCTTTCAGAGAAGAGACAACTTCTAGCGAATATAAACCTTCCCACTCTGCTGGCTCAGCAGGCACTGGCTCTGGTGTACCCGTTCACACACCCTGAACTGCGGCAATTCAGAATGCTAAGACAGGAAAGTGCCCAGGACTAGATGGCTTTGGGGGGGAATTGTATAAAGCCCTAGATAAAGAATTATCACCACACCTCCTAAACGCTTATAACAAAATATGGAGGGAGGACAGCTAGTCCCCCCATCATGGAATTATGCTACCATCACAGTAATCCATAAGGAGGGCAAAAACCCAGTGGACTGTGGCTCTTACCGGCCCATCTCATTGTTAAACGTAGACTACAAGCTATATACAGCTATACTAGCTTCCCGATTAAACAAACTGATCCCAGAACTTGTGCATCCAGATCAAACGGGATTCGTGGTAGGCCAGCAGGCCCCAGATAGTGTTAGACGCACCATCAACATTATAGATAAGGCCACCCAAGAGCACACCCCAACCTGCATAATGAGTCTTGATGCTAAAAAAGCATTTGATAAAGTATTCTGGCCCTTCCTTTTCCTAACTCTTGACCATTAAGGATTCCCTGAATATTCATAGACGAACTTAGAAGCTTGTACACTGCCCCTCAGGCATAAGTCAGAGTAAACGGAGGACTATCCCAGAGATTCCCTCTGAGTAGGGGCACCGAAAGGGATGCCCCCTCTCCCACCTCCTCTTTGCCCTGTATATTGAACCCCTTGTGGCAGCCATAAGAGACCATCTCGGGGTGTCTGGGGTGTGGGTCGGAGACACAGAGCATAAGATCTCGCTCTACGCAGATGACGTGCTGCTATACCTCATGGACCCAGACAATTTGATCTCCCAGATATGGCTTCTCTTAGAGCAATATGGCTTACACACAGGCTACTCACTAAATAAGACCAAAATGGAAGTCCTGAAAATATGCTGCAGCCCCTTCCCAGAAACAGTAGAACTGTTACCCCTTAATTAGCACAAACCAAAGATAAAGTACCTGGGGATACAGATCCCCCAAATCCTGGGGAAACTCTTTAGCCATAACTTTGAACCCCTTGCTGCCCAGCTCCATCAGGACATAGAAAAATTTACACTTTTGAACTTGCCATTACACTCCAGAATATAATCTGCAACCATGAATATACTCCCAAGGTTCCTATACTTATTCCAATACCTCTTCCTCAACATAACACGGAGACAGTTCCAAAGCTGGCAAAGGATGGTGAATCAATACATATGGGCCTCAGGTAAACCAAGACTCAAATCCCAGATAATGCAAACTGATAAACTTAAAGGAGGCAGGGCACTGCCAAATCTAGAAGATAATACTACCTAGATGCACAAATGCGTTTCATCCTTCCGTGGAACACAGCGGGTTATGAGGCACACTGGAAAACAATAGAGACCATATGCACTGAGGGTGCACCACTAGGGGCAAGGGGTTTTAACCCCCTCACTGTACAACAGCAATAAAGATCTCCCACTCTGCAGCCCCCGCAACACTCTAATGGTGGTTCACAGAGTGTGGGCCAAATATAGGCTGAAGGGAGCCATTTGGCCACTCCAGTGGTTCGCCTGGAGTGATGATTTCTTGCCTGCATGTATGGATCACATATTCAGACAATGGCGCAGGTTGGGCCTCTATAGGTTAGATCACTTGCTAGATGGAGAGGCAGTACAGGATTTCATGACCATGAGGGATGCTTACCAACTCAGGAACACAGACCACTATCACTACTTACAACTAAGAACATATATTAATACTCTCCAGAGGGAGGATAGGGCACCGCCGCAGGCTAAATATTTGCTTGCGACAATACAAGCAATTACACACTGGGAGCTTGAGAAGGGGCATATCTCAGCTCTCTATAAGGCCACGAGACACATCTACGATGACAGCACCACAACGATTAAGAAAAAGTGGGAAGAGGAGGCAGATATCCACTTAACAGAAGAGGAGTGGGAGAGTGTTTTCCATCTGACTAATAGAACCACACAAGCGCCCTCATGGCAGAAGTTTGTTTGGAAAATAAAGACAAGATATTTCTATACACCTGCAATAAGGGGTAGGTGGGGGGGGAAGGAATCTGGCAGATTGCTGGAGATGCTGTGGAGAACAAAAAGCACACCACACACATATCTTTTGGTCGTGCCCAGTGTTACAAGCATACTGGCAACAAGTTACACTGACGGTGGCCGACGTTTTCTCCTGCTCATCACCCCTAAAAGTAGAGAATACCCTGATGGGTCTCCCTCCCCAGGAGGTTAAGGGAGCAGATGAGATAAATCTCTGGAATATTCTCCTTGTCTTGGCCCACAAGGCCATTACCAGAAAATGGTTGGCGGCTGCCCCCCCAACCTCCCAACAATGGCAAACTGTAGTAAAAGAAATACAGGAGATGGAGAAACTCACATACAAAGTGAACCTCAGAACTAAAGTCTTCACACATAGATGGACCAGGTGGCTACTCAGGCTCCAGATCCTCACGTGACACAGATAAGAATGGCACAAGCCACACCCGATCAAGATCGGCTGGAGGGAGGGGAATGAGAGAGGAAAGGGAGAAAGATGAGCCCAGATATCTGTAAACTTTCGGACTGAAGGGAGTCATATCAAACCAGATGGCAGGTGGCAGAGCCTCGGCCCACTGAATTTAGAGACAGATACTTTGATACACCATAAAAGATGTTTATTCTTGGGCAGTGACACCTATATAACTTCCTTTTAGAATGCTGGAAAGATAGGGATGTACGAACTGCATTAAATAAACTGGATATTGTATATGAACTCATTTTATTTTTACTAGATAAGAACCAAATGAAATGTTAAGAATGTAAGTAATGCAGACTTGTCTGTGTATGATGTACTCAAAAGTTTCAATAAACTTGAATTTAAAAAAAAGAAAGGTTTACGCAATTCTGCTTTGCCACTGTCAGCTAGTACACCAGGTGCACCCCTCCCCAGCTTGGAGGACTGACTGGGGGGGGGGAGACCGTAAGAGACATATTAGCTTGAGTAACACAATGGGGGCAATATGAACCGAGAGGAAAGGGTTGCATTACCCTTTTGCAGGTCTTACGTCTTTTGAAGATTACAGGTCTCTGATAAGCCATGGTGCTAAGAAAATAGCCCAGCAGGTGCCCGAGATTAAGGAACTGACAGTTTCCCCAGTAGGAAAAATACAGGACCACTGCTGCGATCCCCACCTGCTACTGTGGGGAAAAAAAGCAAAGAGCAACCAGGAACACTCCTGTCAGCCGAGCTGGCTGCCAGGAAACTGAAAAAGAACAGCCAGTAAGGCTGAAAATATCCATAAAACAGAACCGCCACGTCTAAAAGTTGAAATAGTACAAGCGTGCGTACACTCTGTCTAACATGCATGTGCATGATGTCACAACGCTCTGCGTGACATTGGCATGTTGGAAGGGGGGCATGCGCACAGCAAAAGTGCACTCCAAAGCTGCGCCGAGGTTAAGAAGCCTCTGAGGAAAAAGAAGCGTCTGGGCCCAACAGTCAGGAGAGCAAAAACAGTGGGAAGCCGAGTGCCTCAATGGAGCCAAGTAAAAAACTGCCACACAGCCTGTGGGAGAAAACACCCACTGAAATGAAAGCAACTGTGATATTTTGCAAAGTGTAAAGGTACCTTCCTGTCAGGCTTTTTTTTTATAAACTGCAGGAAAAAATAAAAGGGCAAAGCCCCTACAACAAGGTGGGACCAAATAAAGTAGAAATGTCCCAAAACCAAGAATAAAAGGGCACCTATCAGGCAACACACAAGTCACCCTAAGAGACTGGGTGGGGAGGGGGGGTGCCAACACCTAAAATACGGAGGGAAGTCCCAGGGAATGTCCTAATTCAAGAAATCAGAGAAGAAACAGGTTACTGACCTGAGGCACCTTTTTTTTGTTATATTATTAAAAACAGAGACCTGCTAACCTATACACCCCTGATCTATGTGGCAGATGTGACCCCCAATCCAAGCACAGGCAGTGGAAATGGGAAAACAGCAGGTTAGCCAATTTGAAAGCCGCAGCTTAATGGGCACAATTTCAATGTAGGGGTGCTCCTTGTCGCCAGGTAGCCCCAACCTGCTATGCAGAATTACAGCCCCAAAGAAGAAATTGATATCTTCTTCAGAGAATCTCTCAAGCTGTTTCCCCTTCGATGACACAGCAGAGACTGGGGAGTTGCTGCTGTCTGGAATGCTCATTTGCCCAACATTCTAGGCTGATTCAGCCTTTGGACTGTGACATTTCCCCTAGTAGGGGTGCACAATATCCAGTCTTAATGACTACCCATTGACAATGTGGAGCCCTACAGAACAAGGCAGTGACCATTCATTAATCTGTGCTATGAATAAAGGAGTTTAAATCAATAAAATCATGACAAATCACAATATGGCACACTATAAAAACTGCAAAGTCTGAAACTGTACAATGCTCAAGCAGAAATTTTTTTTAAAACATTTGCTCTGACTTGACCCAGAGAACCCTTTTATTTATGTTCGGGGATGTAGGAGGGCTATTGTTTTTTTTAATTCAAGTTTATTGACAATATTTAGGTACATTCTCTCATTCAATTTAATTAGCATTCCATCGATAGTGTTTCTTTCAATACATTTGTTATTATCACTTATACAGTAAGTCTCAGTACACGCTTAGTATGCAAGTTCTATGAGCTAATATAGTCCTAGACAGGAAGGGCTTCAGACCCTCTCAAGCTGTTCCTGTTTTCCTATGAATCTCCTTCAAACAGCGAACTAGGCCTCTATTCCCTCTTTCCCCTTCCAAGCAGGTTCTCCGACCACCCTCCGGCTCCTTCTCTAGATGGCTCTTTTGACCCTACAATATGGTATGATTAGCTATTACTTCCTTGTTTTGCGGTTCGAGGGAGGGCTATTGTGAAGGTGGGCCCTAAGCCTTCCAGGCAGCGGCTTCAGATACAGTATCTCTTGACATCACAAATACACTCTTGTTTCTAGAAGAAAAAACACTCATCATAAAAATGACGTTTCTTCTAGACGACTCACAAATACACTAGGGCTGCGAGTTTGGGTCTCCAAAAGAATCGAACACCTCAAACTTTGGGTGTTCGACTCTTTCGGACTGTGGCAAACTGCCAGGGGAAACAGGTGGACTTTTTTGGTTTGACTGGTTCACCATGGTCTGAATGGTGCAGACTGGGCAAACCAGTTGAACTGCAGTTTGCAACTGTAACAAAAATGCAATGGAAGAAAGAGGATTGGAACTCACAGGCACCCAGGATGTGACCAGGATAACCCCCAGGACTCCTAGCAGCCATGTACATACAAAGCTCTCCTCTCTCTTACCTCTGCCATCTCATTTCCCAGTGCCCACACCAATGCTTGCACTGGGCAAACCAGTGCGAACCGATCTGCTGGCATGAGAACTCTGGTGAACCCCATGCAGCTCGATGGTCAAAGTTCACATGGTCGAACTTTGGGAGGTTCGCACAGCCCTAAAATACACCATCTAGAAGAAACATCATTACTATGGTGAGTAATTTTTTCTTCTAGAAATGAGGGTGCATTTGTGATGTCAACAGAAACGGTATCTCAAGCTGCTGCCTGGAAGCTTTATGCACCAACCTTCACTATATGAGCAATATGTGTATTATCTTCTTGTAGCATATACTCACACAGAAGCAGTATGGAAGGCCACAGTGAAAGTCAGTAATTTGAAGAGTAGCCAGTATAGGAAGCCTGCTAAATAGTTCTGTTTTTGCATAAGAATCAGTATTCTTCAATCTTTGTCTAGAAGTTTTTTCCCCCATTTGGACAAATCCTTCAGGAAATGGATGTGCAAATAACCATAGTAATGATGTTTCTAGAAGAACGATAATCCTGTGGTCTTCCATACTGCTGTTGATGTTTCTTCTAGATGGAGTATTTTAGGGGCTGTATGAACCTTCCAAAGTTCAACCATGTGAACTTTGACCATCGAACTATGTGGGGTTCACCAGAGTTCTCGTGCTGGCGGACTGATTCAGCACCCTATCTAGGTACAACATATCTTTTCTCCACATTTTTGTTAAATGCAGAGAAGCAGGCTGTTAAAAAATGTTTGCAGGCAAAACTTTTAGTTGTTTACTGCTATGGAGAGAGACACTCTAAGAAGAACCCCCCGTTTTTTTTTTTTTATTTAGTTTGTGGAGGTGGATACTCAAAAATGTCACCTCCCCAGCTGATTACACATATTCTTAATAAACATGCTATATAAAGAATAGTCTTCCAATGGATGAGGAAAAGAGACACATTTTTCATTTAATTTAATCAGTTTTCTCTCTTTGTGTGATTTTTATCCCTGGTGGCACCAAGAGACGAATTGCTCTCTTCTGCCAGTCTCATGGCCTTTGTGGTACAGCCACCAGTAGAGGGTTTAGCCAAATCCTGTGGAAAGACTTTAACATTATTGGTTCTCTCTATATTAAATAATTTTCTCTTCACTGGGGAACACTGCAGACACAGGTGCTGAAAGTGACAGTCTTTTAGGCCTTAAAACGATTTAACTGCACTAAACCATTTTAAGCTCCTGGAACATGGTTTGTGTTCACACTGGAACATGGTTAAAACCATGTTACAACCGTGTTCTAAAACCATCCTGAAACCCTGCTAGAGAGGTAGTCTTCAGCATGGTTTTAGCTAAACATGGTTACCTTAGTCCATGTTAACAGCAGTGTGTATGCAAACCATGCTGTAAGATGGGTAAAGGCACACCGTCCTGTGAAAACACAGGTTACTCACCTGAAACAGTAGTTCTACGAGTGGTATATGATGTTCATCCACACTATCTGGCAGTTGCTTGTCTCCTTTAATTCTTGCTGGAACGTCTTCAAGTTGGCTTCTCCCACCCACTCAGGTGGTAAAACCCTTGGCTCCCCCCCCCCCAGATGCCAGATCTTAGCCCGCTGGAAGCAAGGTTGTATGCCTGAGCCTGGGGATGGCGGGTGGGTTTGTGTGGATGAACATCATGTACCACTCCTAGAACTACTGTTGCAGGTGAGTAACCTGTGTTTCTAGGGATGTGGATATGATGTTCTATCCACACTGTCTAGCAAACTCCTAGCAGTTCTCCGAGAAGAGGGAGGCAAGGCACACACCCCCTACTTGGAAAAAACAGATTGGAGAACTAAGGCCTCAAAACCAGTATCCCGGCGTGACTCAAGGTCAATGTGGTAATGGGAAATGAAGGTGTGTACTGACTTCCTGGTAGCAGCCCTGCAGATTTCCTGGATAGGGACATCCCTAGAAGCAGCCACTGACGCAGCAGTATGGTAGGTGGAATGAGCCCTAAGCCCTTCGCGAGGCTCCCTACCGGCCAACCTATAGCAGAGATCAATGCAGGAAGTGATCCACCTGTCAATCATCTGCTTGGCTGCAGGTCTGCTAGGTGCGGCTTCAGTGTAGGTGACAAAGAGCTGGCGAACCTCTCCCTGAATGTCAGACATACGCTCTTTATAGTAGACGAGCATTTGTCTCAGGTCCAAAGTATGGAGCCTGTACTCAGCTTCTGAGGAGCAACTGGGGTAGTACACTGGCAGCATCAACACCTGGTTATGGTGAAACTCCGACACCACCTTCAGAAGGAATTTCGGGTAGGAGCACAGCACAACCTTGTCCCTGTGGAAGACCAGGTAAGGAGACTCCACTGAAAGTGCCTGGAGCTCCCCAATCCTTCTGGCTGACATGATAGCCACCAAGAAGGCGGTCTTCCACGACAGGTGTCACACCTGTGCATTGGTTCAAATGGCTTGCCCATGAGCTTTGCCAAAACCAGCAGTAGATCCCAGGGAGGTGGTGGTTCATGCACCGGAGGGGATATGTGATCTAGGCCCTTGAAAAAGCACCAGACCACCTTCTCCTGTGCCACCGACTGCTAACCAGCCAATGCCCGGTAAGCAGAGATGGCTACCAGGTGCACCCTAAGGGAGAGGGACCAAAGGTAGTCCAAAATGCTAGCCACTGGACAGGTCGAAGGGTCCAGCCCTTTGCCCTGACACCAAATAGAGAATCTCTTCCATTTGAAGGCATAGCATTTTCTGGTCGATTCCTTATGGGATGCCTCAACAACCATGAGGACCTCGTCAGAGAGACCCAAAGCCTGGAACTCTAACTGCTCAGGAACCAGGCTGTCAGGTGCAGGGATTGAAGGTCTGGATGGAGTACCTTCCCCTGACTGATGGAGAGCAGGTCCAGGCATGCTGGAAGATGTCTCAGGAGTCTGTTGCTGAGGCTGAGGAGATCGGGGTACCAAAACTGGAAGGGCCAGTCTGAAGCCACCAGGATCACCTGGACCTTGTCTCTCTTGACCTTGAGAAGCACCTTGTGAATCAAGGGAAGTGGAGGGAAGGCATAAAAGAGGTCTGGGGTCCACGGCCTCAAGAAGGCATCCTCCTACAGCAAGCCCTGCTGGGGGGGCGGGCACAAAACAGCCTCAGCTTTGTGTTCTCCCTATAAGCGAACAGGTCCACCTGAGGGGTGCCCCACTGGGAGAACAGATTGTGTACTACCTCCGGATGGAGAGACCACTTGTGAGATGCCTCGACCACTTGGCTGAGGGCATCCGCCAGCTGATTCGAGGCTCCTGCCACATGGATGGCGAGGAGATCTGCCTCCAGGCTGTGCACGAGGGTCCAGATACAGAGAGCTTCCTTGCACAAAGGCAAGGAGCGCATCCTGCCCTGTTTGTTGAGGTAGCACATGGTCGTGGTATTGTCCGTCTGGACCTGGACCACTTGACCCCGAATGAATGGAGCGAATGCAGTCAGGGCTAGCTGAACCATTCGGAGCTTCAGCAGGTTGATGTGGTATCAGGACTCCTGGGGAGACCAGAGCCCGTGGACTCTGTGCTCCCCCAGGTGGGCACCCCAGCCCATCAGAGAGGCATCAATCGTCAAGATAACCATCAGCTCGGGGTGGACAAATGGGATCCCTTCCTGTAGATGTGCTGGGACGAGCCACCACTGGAGGGCATCCCACATCCTCTGGGTCACGGTGAAATGACCTTTGCGCTAAGACCACTGGCTGGCCAGCTCCCAGTGTATGGAGCGCATATGCCAGCGGGCCCATTGGACCTCGCTGGTGCAGGCCACCATGTAACCTAGAAGGTGCAGGAAGTCCTGGGCAGGGTGCAGTTGCCCAACCATAAATGATTGGGCAAAGGAGGAGAGGACCTCCACCCTGTCCGCCGGGAGCCGGGCTCTGGCTCGGCAAGAGTCAAGCTCTGTCCCAATGAACTGTATCACATGCAAGGGCACGAGTTCTGACTTGGTCCCGTTGACAAGGAGGCCAAGCTCGAAGCAAGTCTGGAGGGCCAGGTCTCTGGACCGCTCCACCTCCTGCCTTGAGGGACCTGCTATGAGCCAGTCATCCAGGTAGGGGTATACCCAGACCCCTCGGCGCCTCAGGTAAGCTGCCACCTCTGCAATGCATTTGGTGAAGACCTTGGGGGGCAAGGAGAGGCCGATGGGCATGGCTAGGAAATCGTAAAGGATTCCCCCAGTCCTAAAATGGAGGAACCTTCAATGGGACAGACGGATCAGGACGTGAAAGAACATGCCCTGATGATCCAGGGAGAAAAAACACATGCCTTGCTCCAGAGATGGTATGATCTGTGCCATAGTTACCATCCTGAAGGTACGAGACCTGAGAAATTTGTTCAGGTTGTGCAGATCTAGAATGGGGCACCAGCCGCCCATCCGTTTTGGTATCAGGAAATACCTGGAGACAAACCCTGGGTGTTCCCGAGGATCCGTGACTCTGACCATGACCTCCTTGTGGGGGAGCTGGGCAATGTCATCTCAAAGAGCCAACTGAGTGACTGCAGAAACCAAGTCCTCCCATGGGGAGCGGGCTCAGCTTGGAGGGTACTGCTCGAACTCCAGAGGCAGACCCCAGCCGACCACTTCCATAACCCACCTGTCCGTGGTGACAGTGGACCAGGTGGAAAGAAAGTGGTGGAGCTAGCTCCTCAAAGGAGGACCCAGGGGAGGTGTGACGGGTATGAGGGTGATGACCTCCATCCCGTCACTGAGCAGACTTGGAGGAGGAGGAGCCGGACGAGGGGCCGCTGGGTCCCTCTGGGGTTTCTGACTGATGAGGCCACTGACTTGGCCCGAGGTCACCAGGATTGAGCCTGCTGGTCCTGCTGTCGCTGGGTTGGTTTTGCTGCAGGAGTGGAGGACTGATAAGGCTCGCGCGTCTGGTGCTTAGGGCCCTTGTCCTTCTGGGCGGATGTCACAAAGTCCAGGATGGCATTGGACTTTTCAATGCACTGGAGGTGACCCTCCAAACTGGGCCCAAATTGCTCAGTGCCCAGAAAGGGAACATCTGCCAGCTTGTGTTGGGTATCTGCCGTGAAGGTCGAGATCCTCAACCAAGCCCTACGGCGCATGGCTACTGTGGCCGCGACTGAAAGGCTACAGGAGTCACCAATATTCAGAGCCGTCTGGAGTTGCTGCTTTGCCACTGCCCTCCCCTGGTCTCGGACCTGCTTGACTGTAGTCTGGAGGTCTGCCAGGAGGTGAGGAATCATCTCATCCAGGTAGCCCAACAGGGCGTGAGAGAAGAGTGCCATTAGCGTTGCCCAACTAGCCTGGCGAAGGCTGAGCAAGGAGGCAGCACAAACTTTTTTAGCCAAATGGTCCAGTTCTTGGACTGTTTGTCTGGTGGACTATCAACGTTCCCTGTATTGCCCGAGCACCTGAAAATAGAGTCAGCCACCAATCCCTGCTCCGGAAACCCCGAAAGGGAGCCAGTTGGTACCGCATACTTTTTTTTTTTTAGTCTTTGTCAACCGGGTAAGGCCCACCAGGCGCAAATTCCTGTTTTCAGTGGCGACCTGGGAGCCCTGGGCGGTTAAGTGACTTGATCAGACTCGCACAGTATGCAAGTGGAGGTTGTGAGAATCAAACCTAGGTCTGGTCTGCTGGATGCATCAAGCTCGTTCACAGCTCATTACTCTAACCTCTAGGCTATACTGCCAGTCCATCGTAGTGGAGCCGCCACCTAAACAGCCAATGACTGGGCCATACTTGCAGGCATCTGGACCGAAGGCACCGAGAAAGAGGCAGGACACTTCCAGAGCTCCAGGGCTGGATCAACATAGGCTTTGGCCACTGGGAAGGCCTCCTTGGGAGAATCTCCTTTGTCCAGAATTTCTGTAAGGGGATACCGAGTCCATTTCTGGACAGGCTCGAGCTCCATCCCTGTGGACTTGGAGATGAGCTGAAGAATGCCCATGAAGGGGAAGGACTTTTATCCATGGAGATGCCTCCCAATGACTCGGTGTTGATGGGATGTGAGTGCAGGGAGGAATCCTCAGACCCAGAGAAGTCCGCATAAAGTGGGTGGCCACCAGCGTCACCCTTGACCTGCCTAGGATGGTCGGGAGTGAGGGTGAGTGACAGCTGATGGGGAAGTCCCTTGGCCGGCCGAGTCTCCTTAGTCAGAGCCCTGGTCAATGGCTGTTTAGGTGGCGGCTCCACCACAATGGGCAGAGAGGTCTACTTCAGCCGAGCTGACATGGTCTGCATCGGCTCCGCTGGGGAAGGGACGGTGGTGCCAACCCAGAGGAGTTGACACTGGCCATTCGGGCGGCAGCCACTTAATGGCCAGGGTAGAAACTGACATTGGTTTCAGTCTAGTCAAGACCAGCTGCTGCCACATTAAATCTTTGTAGCGTCGACGCAATTTGTGCCAAAGCATCTCCTCATCCGAGGAGGACGAAGAAGAATAGCAGCGGCGCTGCTTTCCGTGATGCCGGGAGTGAGATCACCGATGACGGTGAGACCTGCTTGTCTCAGAGGAGGAACACCTCGACTGTTGGTGGTGACAACGGGGAGCCTCAGAGGGAGCCGGGGAACCCTGTGTCTCCTCCTGGCCAGGGTTTGGGACCGGCGGGTTTGACTCAGCAGGCTGGGCCGACCCATCAGAGGTCACCAGGAGGATGGTTTGAGAGACGGCCTGGGCCGCCTCCTCCTTGAAGACCTTGAGCTGTCCAAGCTGCTCGGCAGACCCTGCAGCCACGGAGACCACCCAATGAGTGTTCTTGGACTTGACTGGCAGGTAATGCTTCTCTGGTCGCCCCAGCTGGAGTCGGGCAACACAGTCGTCCAGCACATTCAGGTGGAAGGACTGACAGAAATCACAGGCCTGTGGATTGTGATCATGGCGTAAGCAGTACAACTACGTAGCCTGAGGTTCAGTTTGTGACATTTTCTGCCCGCAGAGGCACCGGTGAAACCCGGGAGTAGTCTTGTCTTCCATCACAGGAACGATTGAAGAAAAGGTTGAAGTTGGAACTCGTATGAGTTTTAAGGTAAGTTTAGGAAGCAAATCTGAAGATTCGAGTGCCAGGGCCTACTACACACGGAAGTGGTAAGAAGGAAACTAGAACCTTCCAAGTGGAAAGGAAGATCTGGCGTCCAGGAGCAGAGCCGAGGGTTTTACCTCTCAGGTGGGTGGGAGGAGCCAACCTGAAGATGTTCCAGCAAGAATGAAAGGGGAAAGACAAAGGGGAAAGGCAACTGCCAGACAGTGTGGATAGAACATCATATCCACATCCCTAGAACAATCCATTTTGTCAGCTGCAGAACTGAAAAAAGAAAATCTTACTGGCACCACCAAGCACACGAAGAATCCCTGGTTCTGTCAATATATTTTTTGTGCCAAATGGTTATGGTGCCTGTTCACGGCTATCCCTTCATGCACTGTGGCACCCATAATTCTTTGAGCTGGTGCCGCAGTCATGCCTGGGAACCTGCTACAGCAAACATGATTGTGGGAATACAATGTGGATGCTCCGACAACTGTGCTAGGGACTGGTTTATAAAATGTTTTTAATAACGTTTTATAATCGGTCCCTAGTGTGTATGGGGACTTAGATTCTCACCTTGTTAGAATTTTCAGACAGAATCTAAGACAAGATTACCAATCCTTCTGAACATGCTCATGTCCCAAACCCTTAAAAAAAATTGTCACCACCAGCCTTAGGAACCTCCGTTCTGCCACAGCCCACATACTACCTTACCACCACAGCCCACACACAACCATACCACCACAACCCACACACTGCCTTACCGCCACAGCCCACATACTACCTTACCACTATAGCCCACACACTACCTTACCACAACAACCCACACACTATCTTACCACATCACACATACACTGCCTTACCACCACAGCCCACACACAACCATATAAACCACAGCCCACACACAACCATACCACCACAACCCACACACTGCCTTACTGCCACAGCCCACATACTACCTTACCACTATAGCCCACACACTACCTTACCACCACAACCCACACACTATCTTACCACATCACACATACACTGCCTTACCACATCCCATACACTGCTTTACCATCACAGCCCTCACACTACCTTACCACTGCAGCCCACACACAACCATACCACCACAGCCCACACACAACCATACCACCACAGCCCACATACTGCCTTACCACCACAGCCCACACACTACCTTACCACCACATTCCACACACTGCCTTACCACATCCCATACACTGTCTTACCACCACAGCCCACATATTACCTTACCACCACAGCCCCCACACAGCCATACCACCACAGCCCACACACAGCCATAACACCACAACCCACACACAGCCATACCACCACAACACATACACTGCCTTACCACCACAGCCCACACACTACCTTACCACATCACACACACTGCCTTACCACATCCCATACACTGCCTTACCACCACAGCTCACACACAACCATACCACCACAGCGCACTCACAGCCATATCACCACAACCCACACACTGCCTTACCACTACAGCCCACACACTGCCTTACCACCACATCCCCCACACTGCCTTACCACCACAGCCCACACACTACTTTAACGCTACATCCCACAAACTGCCTTATCACCACAGCCCATGCACTGCATTTACTGCCAGAGCTCACACACTACGTTATCACCACAGCCCACACACTTTTTAAATCCTAGTGGGCCTGTGCATTTTTTTTATTTCTGTGACACAAAAGCATAGACTTTATCAGCAGAAAGGACTGCTTGGCCCACCCAGTCTGCCCAGATGAACCCTGCCTAGTCTGTCTCCGTAGACCTTAAATGTCTCTGCGACTCTTCTTCCTCCCTGCCTATTACTAATATTCTCCTATGCCTATCCCATGCATGCTGAAGCCCCCTACTGTTTTCACCTCCACCACTTTTGCTGGCAGTCTATTCCAGGTGTCTACCACTCTTTCAGTGATGCAGTACTGCCTCACTTCCACCTTAACCCCCCGGCCCCAGTTCATAGCATGCCATCTGGTCCTGGTGTACTTCCTCATTCAAAAGAGACTCCCCTCCTATAACCTGTTCATCCTCTAGAGGTACTTGTAGTTCTCTATCATGTCCCCTCTTGCTCTCCTCTCCTCCACGGTGTACATATTGAGATCCCCCAGGTCCTCCTCATAGGACTTTTACTGCAAACTCAGCATCATTTTAGTTGCCCACCTCTGGACTGCTTCCACCCTATGTCCCTTCTGAGGTATGGTCTTCAAAACTGGACACAGTAATCCAGTTGAGGTCTCACAAGTGAGCAATATAATGGTAACACCATGTCCTTCCTCCTGCTGGAGCTACCTCTCCCAATCCATCCCAGCATCTCAATGGCCCTACCCTGTTCTTTGTCACACTGCCGCACCACTTTAAGTTCATCAAATATGATAATCCCCAAAGTCCCTTTTCTGCTTAGTAACTGACAGTACCCCCCCCCAAGGTGTTACAGGATAGAAATAGAATTAAAAATATTTTTTTAATATGGTCTTTTTCTTCAGCCCAGAGTCTACTTCCCCCGATGGCATTCCCTTACCCTACCAACTTTCTCATGGACCTACAGGTTATTCACCACCTACCCAGGACCACAATGTGGAGAACTGCCTGCCCTGTTGGTTGTGTCTGGGCCTATGAGGAGATTCTTGCACTGTCCTGGCAGCCCAGGGATTTTCTCCTCTGAGAGTGCTTGAGTGCAATGGCAGTCATGCATGTGTACATGCAATGGCATACATGCATACTTGCAATGGAATGCATGCATGTTTAGTGTTTGGTGGCTGCTGCATGTGATAGTGTGCATGTGTGCTGGATGTTCGATGGCTGCTGCATGTGATGGCAGCTGGATGTTTGGTGGCTGCTTGTGTGATGGCCTGCATGTGTGTTTGGGGTATGGTGGCTGCTGCATCTGATGTGCATATGTGCTTGGGGTTCGGTGGCTGCTGCATGTGATGGTGAGCATGCATGCTTGATGTTCAGTGTCTGCTGCATGAGATGGTGTGCATGCATGCTTGTTGTTTGGTGGCTGCTGCATGCTACAGCATGCATACGTGCTTGGGGTTCAGTGGCTGCTGCACATGATGTGTGCACATGTGCTTGGTGTTTGGTGGCTGCTGCATGTGATGGCAAGCATGCATGCTGGATGTTCAGTGGCTGCTGCATGTGATGGCATGCATGTGTAGTGGATGTTCGGTGGCTGCTGCATGTGATGGTGTGCATGTGTGCTGGAAGTTTGGTGGCTGTTGCACATGATGGCATACATGCATGCTTGGTTTTTGGCGACTGCTGCATGTGATGGTATGCATGCATGCTTGGGGTTCAGTGGCTGCTGCGTGTGATGATGTGCATGCATGCTTGGGATTCAGTGGCTGCTGCATGTGATGATGTGCATGTGTGCTTGGGATTCAGTGGTCGTTGCATGCGATGTGAATGTCTTCTGGATGTTCAGTTGCTGCTGCATGTGATGGCGAGCATGTGTGCTTGATGTTCAGTGGCTGCTGCATGAGACGGTGTGCATGCATGCTTGTTTGGTGGCTGCTGCATGTTACAGCATGCATGCATGCTTGGTGGCTGCTGCATGTGATGGTGTGCATGTGTGTTTGGTGTTCGGTGGCTGCTGCATGTGATGGCAAGCATGCATGCTGGATGTTTGGTGGCTGCTGCATGTGATGGCATGCATGTGTGTTGGATGTTCAGTGGCTCCTGCATGTGATGGGATGTATATGTGCTGGATGTTTGGTGGCTTCTGCATGTGATAGCATGCATGCATGCATGCATGCTGGATGTTCAGTGGCTGCTGCACATGATGGTGTACATGTGTGCTTGTTTTTTGTTGACTGCTGCATGTGATGGCATTCATGCATGCTTGGGGCTCTGTGGCTACTGCAAATGATGATGTGCATGCATGTTTGGGAGTCGGTGGCTGTTGTCTGTGATGGCGTGCATGTCTGCTGGATGTTCGGCTGCTGCTGCATGTGATGGCATGCATGTGTGCTGGATGTTCGGTGGCTCCTGCATGTGATGGCGTGCATGCGTGCTTGATGTTTGGTGGCTGCTGCATGTGATGGCATGTATGCATGCTGGATGTCCAGTGGCTGCTGCATGTGATGGTGTGCATGAGTTTGGTCCAGTGGCTGCTGCACGTGATGGTGTGCGTGCATGCTTGGTGTTCGGCAGCTACTGCATCTGATGGCATGCACATGTGCTTGGGCTTCAGTGACTACTGCATGTGATGGTGTGCATGCATGCTTGGTGTTCGGTGGCTGCCACATGTGATGGCATGCATGTGTATTTGGTGCTCAGTGGCTGCTGTATGAGGTGGCATCCATGTGTGCTTGGTGTTCGGTGGCTGCTGCATGTGATGGCATTTATGCATACTGGATGTTCAGTAGCTGCTGCATGTGATGCGTGCATGCATGATTGATGTTTGGTGGCTGCTGCATGTCATGATGTGCATGCGTGCTTGATGTTCGGTGGCTGCTGCATGTGATGGTGTGCATGCATGCTAGATGTTCAGTGGCTGCTGCACGTGAAGGCATACATGCATGCTGGATGTTCGGTAGCCGCTTCATGTGATGGTGTGCTGGATGTTCGGTGTGCTGCATGTGATGGTGTGCATATGTGCTGGATGTTCGGTGGCTGTTGCATGTGATGGCATGCATGCGTGCTTGATGTTCAGTGACTGTTGCGAGTGATGGCATACATGGGTGCCTCATGTTCAGCAGCTGCTGCATGTAATGGCATGCATGCATTCTTGGTGTTCAGTGGCTGTTGCACATGAAGGTGTGCATGCATGCTGGATGTTCAGTGGCTACTGCACATGATGGTGTGTATGCATGCTTGATGTTCAGTGGCTGCTGCATGTGATGGCATGCATGCATACTGGATATTAGGTGGATGCTGCATGTGATGGCATGCAAGCATGCTGGATGTTCGGTGGCTGCTGCATGTGATGGCATGTACTGTATACGTGCTGGGTGTTTGGTGGCTGCTGCATGTGATGGGTGCATGTGTGCTGGATACTGCATGGCTGCAGCATTTGAAGGAGTGCATACATGCAGGATGTTCAGTGGCTGCTGCTAGTGATGGCATGCATGCGTGCTGAATGTTTGGTGGCTGCTGCCTGTGATGATGTGCAAGCATGCTGGATGTTTGGTGACAGCTGCATGTGATGGAGTACATGCGACCTTAGGGTTAGGTGGCTGCCTCTCTCCCTTTCTATGTGCACTCGCTTTGCTACCAACGGGTCTCTACCAAGTGGTAGTCAAACAGTGGGATGCATTTCCCCTTCCCAAGAGAGGAGAGCTGTCCTTGGGACACTCGATCCTCCCTCCCCACCCCCCAGCACCTGAATGCAAGTCCATTCCGGAACCCGGGTCGCCTGCATAGTGAGCTGCCTAGGCAATCATTGGGATTACTATCATTTGACTGGCTGATTGCCAATTGAATGTGTCATACTTTCTACTAACTACCAGTTCCCATCCATCCTGGACTCTTGCTGGTAAGTATGTGAGTGTTCTACAGACATGGTGAAGGACCCGACTGTGGTTCTTCTGCTCACTTTTTTTCTGACAGGGCTCGTGTTTTCTCTTGTAGTGCAAGTAGTGCAAATAACTATTTTATTAATATTATTGATAAACTCTAAAATGTGCTAACTCAGGGCATGTCATGATAAATATAAGAGTTATCTCAGACAGGTATTTGGAGCCTTTCATTGTAAACTCGAGTATTAATTGCAGGACATTATTTCTGAATGTTGCAGCACATCAATTGTGCACAAATACTGGGCTGAGTTCCGAACAGTTTTTATGCACTGTCTAAAAAATCTCTCATTTGGATTTCAATTCCAGAAATAACTGAAAGCAATCAGCTAATCTTCAACGTGTGGTTTCTTTTCTCTTCTGTCTTCTAACATCTGTTCCCTAGAGCTTAAATAGCTAAGGTGACTCTAATGGTGTCCTCCGTTTATTCTTCCTGTTATACCTTAAAAAATTGCAGAAAGAAAAACACATATGAAATTAATGCCGTAACTGTGAAAAGATTTTTAGACATGATCATTACAGGGAAAACACTGATCAAAACAACACAGACTCAGGGAAACAAATGGAAAGAATTTTAATCAACATCCCTGAACCCAAAACTAAGGAGACCACCCCACTAGCCTTTACCATGCTGATTGTGAGGCCTCACGTAGCAGAGACTTATAACTGGAAATTTATAGGTTTATGTTTGTTTGGGGAGGCTGTGTAGCCTAGTGGTTAGAGTGCAGAGCTGTGATCTTGAAGGCCCTGGTCTGAATACCACCACCTGCTCACTGTGACCTTCAGCAAGTCACTCGACCCCCATCCCCATGCTTACATTGACCTCCTCTCTCAATCTTCCACTCTCTTGTTGTCTGTGCTGGAGCTGAGGTTTCCCTATGCTCCCTTGATGGCTCCTCTAGCTGCTCATGGATTAAAGTACTTCGGGACACAGTGTGTATGGAAGGTGTGATATTAAAGTTATTTTATGGGCGAAGCCCTGGATGCCAAATGGACCACCAAAGCCCCGAAGTCCACACTGCACTGGGCTGGGGGCATTGTGGATGTGAGGCACTCAGGCCTGGGGGGATGTGAGCTGCTCATTCATGCACTCACTACTGTGAGATGACCAACAGATCATGCCGTACAAAAAATATAAGATAATGAGCATGTGGCCCATTCAGTCTGCCCAAAACCTATCTAATGGTAGGAAACACCCCCTTCCCCAATTGTCCCATCTGCAGCCTTCCCATGTGTCGGTCCCACCCCATTTTGAACTTCCTCCACCTGTTTTAGCACATACAACCTCCTCTGGAAGCCTGTTCCACTTTTCCACTACCCTTTCAGTGAAGTAGTATTTCCTGCATCCTTTCTAACTCCCCCACCAGCTTTATGTAGTTTCCATCGGTGTCCGTATTCCCACTCAGCATGAATAGATCCCTTCAGCCTAACTTGTTTATCCCACAGATGTACCTGAACATTTATGCCATGTCCCCCCTCCCTCCTAGTCTCCAACTTGTACATATTAGGTCTTCCAACCGCTCCCTGTATGACCACCCTGCAGTCCCTGTACCATTATGGATGCCTCCTTTGCACCGCCTCCAGCCTCTCCCCGTCCATCTTCAAGTGTGGGTTCCAGAAACAGCACACAGTACTCCAAGTGTGATCTACTCAGAGATCTGTACAAGGGCAGTATCACCTTCCCTCTCCTGCTACTGACCCCCTCCTTCTGCATCCCATTTACTCTGCCCATAGCCCTCGTTGACTGTATAGCTGCTTTCAAGTTCTCCATTACTAACACCCAAAGGTCCTTTCCTTTTGTTGCTCCGCCCATCCTGTATTCTGTTCTTGGGTTTCTGGCATTACTTTGCACATGTTGGCATTACATTTCCGCTACCACACCCTAGATCACCTCTCCCACCTTTCCAGCTCCTCCCTCATGGCCCTTAGCCCCTCTTTGCTGTCACCCTTCCATAGATCTTAGTACTGTCTGCAAAGAGGTATCTCTTCCCCTGGGCCCCCTCCCCTTTGTCACATATAATTACGTTAAAGAGGACCAGCCCCAAAAGCAATCCTTGGGGCTCTCTGCTTGTGAGGTACCTCACCTCTGAATACTCCTTGTTCAGGTCCACCATCTCGGTTCTCCCACTAGCAAGCTTCTTACCCATCCAGTTATTTTGTCCCCCACCCCTATGCTATCCAATTTCTTGACCAACTGTCCATGTGGGACAGAGCTGGAGGCCTTACTGAAGTCCAGCTACAGGATATCCTCTGTCTGACCGGTATTCACTGCCTTTGTCAACCAATCGATGAAGTCCATCAGGTTCATTTGACAAGAACTCCAACTGGTAAACCCATGCTGGCTCATGTCCCATAGACCATTTGCCTCCAGAAAACTCTACCAGCCTCTCGTTTATTATTGATTTCAATAGTTTCCACATAGTTGATGCCAGACTGACAACTGATTGTTGGGGCATCTCACCCCAACAATATCATGCCGGTGCTCTGTGAACAGCGCTAGCTGCCAGTTCAGTGCCGCACCACCCTTGAGGTAGGTTTGTTCACCTATTGGGCCCTATGTGATTTGGATCCTGGTCACTTTGTCCTGACATGCTAAACTACACTCTCCGATTTGCCTAGTAGGATCATCTCAAGATCCCAAAGTCTAGATTTAAACAAACTGGGGATCAAGCATTTACTGTGGCAACCCTGACCCTATAAAACTCTTTTCTTAGGATCTTAGGGAGGTCCCTTCATTTTTTATGTTCGCCGCGCACACTAGCACAAGTCGAACATTTTGCTATGTACAGGATTTTGAGAGATGTGTCACAGTGCTCCAGTCAAGGACAGACTACAAGGGGCTTGACCAATAATCAGCAAGTATCACCATGACACTGTTCAGGCATAAACGTGTGTGGACTTCAAAACAATGTGCCGACAGACACATTCATAAATCAGTTCTTTCAGCAAGCACAGCTGATCTTAACATGTGCTCTCAGCCTGGCTGCTCCCCCACCTAAGCACTTTAAAGTCTGGTTATACAGGTCCAGCTGCAGTCTCTAGGTACCTGTGGCCAGCCATAGAATTATATTTTTTCCTTGGAATCAGGGGTGTGATGAGACGTAACAGAACTTTGCTTATCTTTCATGTAACATTCCAGGGATTGAAACTGAAACCTGAAACTGCTCACTTTGCTAATATATGTGTGTGTGTGTGTGTGTGTGTTGTGTGTGTGTGTATCTCTCTTTCTGTTTCTCTCACCCTGGTTATACACACACACACACACACACACACACACACACACACACACACGAGTCAGGTTACACATGCTGTAGTAAGCTGCTGATAGACTGGAAAATGGAACATTTAAGTGCATTAATAGTCACCTGGCTACTAGGGTAGTAAATAAGTGACCAGTTCACATTAATATAGGGTAGCTCGAACAATGAAATAAACTGTGTCTGGCACTGGTTTTTAAATAATGGTTGCCTATAAAACTGGAGTTTAGTTTACCCCTTCAAAGTGCAACAACTTGCAAATTTGAACACTTACTATTTAAACAATTTCTTGGGGAGGGCTCCCTTATTCTCTGTTCAAAGGTAGGAAAAAAAAAACAGATCCCTTTGTAAAATCATGGAAACGGTCCTGCTCTCAGCCAGGCCCAGCTGCAGTCTCTGGGTATCTGAGGCCAGCCATGGAATTATGTTTTTTCCTTGGTGTCAGGGGTGGGGGGAGACCTAACAGAAGTTTGCTTTATCTTCCATGTAAACCTTAAAATGTACCACAAAGCATCTAAAACCTTTGAGCTTCTGGGGGCTGCTCGTAACACTGACAATGGGGGTGACCAATCCCCCAGTGTCTCCACAAGAAAAAAAAGAAAACACTCACTTGCAGTTTAATTTTTTACAAAATAAATGCTGTAAAAAGAAAAATGTCCATCGATGTATGTTGCTGCCACGCTGTAATTGCCCTCCCTCCAAGCCCAACCCATATAGGCACAGGGATCTGCACCTTAGATCTAGTACAACAGCAATACCAGCGGCTAACATCCGGCATTGACAAATGCTTGTTTTCTTTTACATTGAAACTTAAATGTCACCTTTTTCATATGGCCTTCTGTGAATAATAATTATAATACAGCTGCTAGACTGATGTTTGTTTTATGATGTATGTATTACTCTATATCTGTTATGTGTCTCTATTGCTCTGATGTTTTATTGTATATTGTAAGGTGCTCAGAGCCTGCGGGGGATGGGCACTGAATGAATAAAATTGACTACTACTACTGCAGGATATGCATGGGTTCAGATCCTGTAGTCCCAGTTTTCTTGTTAGCCTTCTTGTTGTGCCAATTTGACAGGGATGCAAAAGAAAAGTTTGCTTTAAGGGTTGTACTTTGGGGGGGGGGGGACTAGCCATTTTAGAAATGAAGTCCAATTTAAACAAAACTAATTTACTTTTACTTGACTTGGAAATGGAAAATCCAAAATATGAACCGGTGAAAAATGTGGTTCTTTCAGTTCTGGGAACCACAAAAGAACTGGGGAACAAATTATAAATTTGAATAAAACTAAAAATAAACTAATCCAGAGTACCGAATAATCTTAAAACTGTTCCTAAATAATAAAACAATAGTCAAAACTAAGGACGCTAAGCCACAGGGACTGGAACAGACTGGAACAGGCTCTTAGGTGACTGATATCCTCAGTGAAAAATAAATCTGCCACTGGAATGCCCAAGAGAGCATGACCACACTGCAGAGCATGATTTTATTTATTTATTATTATTTATTTATTTTTTTTTTTTACACTTTATTCGCCTCTCTCTCCCTGGTGGCTGCCATCCACTCGACCCCCCCCCCAGCCCCGTCACCCGGTTCCTCTGGGATCTTACCGTTGGGAGCCATCCTAGCCACAGGATCAGCTGTCCGACCACCAGTGCAGAGTCTGTGTGTGGAGGAGATCCTTCATCTGCTGCTGTGGGAGTCTTTCTCTATTTTCTCCCAATCCTCCCCACTGCTGGGGCATGACACGTCAGCTCGTGTATGTGGAGGCATATGCACACTGCGGAGTCCTGCAGCCCAACCTTCCATTGGCACCCCGTCCCATTCTACCCTGAGGCCTCCACCTGGAGGCAGTCATTTGGCAGGCCTGCCAAGTCACCCTCCCCGGGAGAGGAGAGCTGTCCTTCGGATGCTCAGTCCTCTCCCTCTCCAGCCGACCCAGGGCGACCCGCTTGCACCGAGAACACGGGTCACCGGTGTGGCATGACGTAAGGCACTGATGCTTCAGCTCTCCACACAACTGGGCCAGCCCCAGAGTATGAATTTTAACATTCTAAAGTTAGTTCTCTCTCTGGGGCAACACCTCAGGCATGCAATACTATTTGTATCACATCACAAATGCTGTATATTTTGATTAATAAAATTACTTTTAAACCACAGAAAAAATGTGAGGAAACTGACAACTATACATTATCAGAAAAACAACAGTCTTCACAGGAGCCGAATCTGGGGTATCTGTCAGCAGAAACAAAGATCTGTCATTGGGAATCATTTTTAGTGTGAAGGCATTCTTTACATTTCTAATACTCTAAGTTCTGGGGCATATCTTCTCTGCGAGATGACTGTGCCAGTAATAATAAGCATCACAGCCATGCTGTTAGAGTTGATGGTGTAAGGCTGGGGGAAGGGCTGACAGGATGCCAGATATCTCTCATAATGTAAAGGAGGACCAGTGAGGTGACAGATGACTTGGGGAAGGGCAGAGAGAGACAGAGAGAGAGAAAGCGGGCCAAGGGAATGTGAAACAGAGTTTGGGCCATATTAATATTTCTGGGCCCTCAAATACAATCAATCAGTGGATATTCCCCTGACATATTCATACATCCCTACTGCTATTCATATTTGTTTGACTGTCAAAATACAGAAGCAGTTAGTATATTGCCAACTAAGGGACTACCTGGAAGCGAACCAGCTCCTGGTCCCCACACAACATGGCTTCCGACAAAGGCATGGGACCAACACTGTAGTCATCAAATTCACCTCTGATGTCCTCACTGCACTGGACAAAGACACCCCAACAGGGGCTGTCTTCATTGACCTGACTATGGCCTTTGATCTGGTAGATCACTGGCTCCTGTTAACAAAGCTGAGAAAGTTGTCCTGGATCAACACTCCCTGAACTGGGTCAGCAACTACCTCTCTGGCTGCTCCCAACAGGTCAACTGGAGAGGTTCTACCTCCGGAACGCTCCCAATACATGAGGGGGTTCCGCAATGCTCAATATTGGGTCCCCTCTTGTTCTCCCTGTTTGTCAACGACCTCAGCTACCACTGCAGTAGTAGCTCTGTGGTACAATACGCTGACGATGCAGTTCTATACAGAACTATGACTCACACGGATGAACTAGGGCTACAACTCCAGTCTGACTTTGCTAAGCTCGAAACTTGGCTAATAGAAAACCGTCTAGTCCTGAACCCCAAAAAAACAAAAGCACTCCTGTTTGGATCTCGATCCCTAGGCCCTGACTGTACTCACCTTCTCCCACTTGTCACAGCATCTGGCCCCACAACTGAGGTGGTTCAGACCTTCAGATATCTTGTCCTGGTGCTAGATAAAATGCTCTCTTTAAAACCCCATGTGGACCTCGTAACGAAAAATATACACCAAAAGCTCAGCATGCTCTACCGCCTAAGCTCTAACATGATACCTGAGACTAGATTGGCAATCGCAAAGAGTATCCTCCTCCTGACCTTGATCTATGCTGCCCCAATTTACACAGCATGGCAAAGCAGGACCATTGTAGGCTGCAAACCCTGTACCACAAAATAGCCCGCTTTGCCACAAAATCTCACCTGAGGTCACACCATTGTGATGTCCTTGCCTCACTCCACTGGCCTTCCTTCAGCCTCAGACTTCAGTATCCCCTACTACGCAGCACATATAAGCATCTTCATGAACACCTTCCTACTGGGCTAGCTGGGCTATTAGCACCAAAGCGTTCCAGCAGACTCCTTTGCACCACAGGCAAAAAACTCCTGGAAGTACCCAGGATCAGCTCCACAGCAGGCAGCAAATCCTATGCCCATGCTGCCACCATACTGTGGAATAAGCTCCCCGGCCACTTACAGAAAGCTACCTCGCTAGAGAATTTCCGGACGGGATTATATGAGTACCTGCTAAACTGCAGTGTCCGTTCCTGTCTCAAAGATTGACTTAACATTTACTATCATCCCCCCCCCACCCCGGTTGTTACCCGTCAATTGGCCTAGTGGAACCTACCTCTGCTGTTGCCCTAGCAATCCACCTTTCTTTCTTCCTTGTGATTGCAACTACGTGTTAATGTTTAACTGCATAACCCAGCTGTATATTATCCTGCATTGTACTACTGTAATACTGTACACTGTCTTTGTTATCCTGTTTGATCTGCCCTGAAAAGTACTATTTGAATGTCTATTCCTTGCTATATGTAACTAATCCCAGGTCACCCCTGAAAAACAGACCTTCGGGGCTCAGCCTGCCTACCCGGTTAACAATATTTAATAAATAAATAAGTAAATAAAGTACTCGAATACTGAATAGTCACAAGGTTATTTTGCTACCATTTTGAGATTAAGTGAAACTGAAAAGAAAGCACTGTTCCACCCCAACCACAACAGTGTCAGCCATGTGACCTGTGGTAGACCGCTTTAGAAGGCAGTCATCTTGCAAAGGTGTACAGCAAATACCATTTTTAGGTGCCGAAAAGCGTAGCGTGTAACATCTCTTGAAGTCATGTGTATGCTTTTCTGCATATACTAAAGACTGGGTTATGAACATACATACATACGAACATATGAATGTGCCAGCAGAAACAGACCACCTGGTCTATCTAAGTCTGCTCGAGTGTGTAGCTAGAATCCCTGGTTTGCAGCCGCCACACCCCCTCCCCTTTGTCATCCCACTGCCATCCCCACCACCCCCACACTCACTCTCCCCTGTTCCCTGTCCTATGCCCTTTTGAAGCTGTTCACAGATTTACATGATACCACCCATTCTGGTAGGGTGTTCCATTTTGCTACCACCCTCTCTGTGAAATAGTGTCTCCTCATTTCCTTCCTAAATCTTCCCCCCTCTATTCTTAGCGCATGCCCCCTGGTGACCCTTCCCCTCCTTAACTTAAAGACCCCATCTGCCCCATCCTTATTGATTTCCCTCAGATACTTGAACGTCTCCATCATGTCCCCCTGTCCCTTCTATCCTCCAGGGTGTAAATATTCAGGTCTCCCAGCCTGCTGTCAGTCTCTCACCTCCATTCCACATATTATCTTTGTTGCCCTCCTCTGCATTCCCTTCAGTAGCCTGATATCCGCTTTAGGTATGGCCTCCAAAACTGCACACAATACTCTAAGTGCAGCCTTACCAGCGACCTGTAGAGGGGCAAGATCACCTCTCTTCGCCTGGATGAAACCCCCCTCGCTATGCACCCCAGCATTTTGTTAGTTTTTGCAGCCGCTCTCCTGCACTGAGCAGTGTTGTCCATGGTCCCTGTCATTACCCCTAGGTCCTTCTCCTCCTCAGTGATCCCCAGCTTAACCCCCAGCCAGTATTCTCTCCTTGGGTTCTTCACCCCAAAGTGCATAACCTTACACTTCTTTGCATTGAACCCCAGCTGCCGTCTCTCTGACCACTCCTCTAGCTTGCTTAGGTCCCCTGCAGTTGCTTCCATCCCTCCTCTCCATCCACCACTGCTCCGATTTTGGTGTTGTCAGCGAACAGACTTACTTTGCTCCCCACCCCGTGTGCAATGTTTGATATGAAGAGCCCAAACAATATTGGCCCCAACACAGAGCCTTGTGGCACCCCACTCATCACCGGCCTTGGAGTTGAGAGCTCCCCTCACACCACCACCACCCGTTGCAGCCTCCCACTTAGCCAGCTTGTAATCCAGCTCATCATTTTTGCCCCTACACCTACACCAGTTAGCTTCCCCCCAAGTTGCCCATGAGGCACAGAATCGAAGGCCTTGCTGAAGTCCAAGTAAAGAACATCCACCACATGATCCTTATCCAGATCACCTGTCACCCAGTCATAATACTGTATGAGGTTGGTTTGACAAGACTTCCCTGAAATGAACCCATGCTGCCTCACATCCTGGAGGCCACTGTCCTCCAGATACAACACCAGTCTTTCCTTTAGTATTGTTTCCATGAGTTTGCACACCATGGAGGTGAGACTTAACGGGCAATAATTACCCAGTTCATCCCTTGGTCTGCTCTTGTGTAATGGTAGTACATGTGCCATCCTTCAGTCCAGTGGCACACATCCCGACTCCAGTGAGGTGCTGTACAGATCCACCAGTGGCTCCGCCAACACCTCTGCCATCTCAATCAGCACTCTGGGGTGGATACCATCCAGCACTGGTGTCTTGTCTACCTTCAGTGCCCTCAGTCCCTCTAGGACTCTACTTGCCTCAATTCTTCCATCTGTTGCCTCCTCTTCCATGTCCCCATCCTCCCAGCCCATGGTGGTAGCGGTCCTCCCATTTCTTCCGTGAACACTGAGCAAAAGTATTCATTCAGTGCTTCTGCCTGCTCCTCCCCCTTTTCTGTCCACTCCCCACCCCTTTTTATCTTCACTATTGTCTCCTTCCACTTCCTTTTCTCCCTGATGCATCTGAAAAGTCCCCCGCTAATTCCCAGCTAATCTCAGCTCCTCTGGGCCTTGGCTTCTCTTACTTTTCTGGTCACCCCCTTGACCATCTTGCATACTCCTCCCTGTCCACTTCCTTCCCCATCCTCCTACACCTCTGGTGCGCCTTTTGTTTTGCTCTCACTACCTCGCTGTTCAACCAGCATGGTTTTCTTGCTCTTCTTCTCTTACTCTGTGTCTTGGTGCAGGCTTCTGTTGCCACTGTAATTCCCTGTTTAATAATATCCCATTTCTGCTCTGCATCTGTCTCCTGCCTTATGCCCTCTAGTTTCCCTTTCAGTACTGCCTGCATCCTCCCAAAGTCTGCCCCCTGAATTTACTACCTGAGTAACTGATTTCTCTGGCCCTCTGCACATCATGATATTAAACCACACCGTTTGATGATGGCTGTCGGCCAGTGGGTCCTCCACCTTTATTTCCCTTACTGCCTCCCCATTCGACAACACCAGATCTAAAGTGTACTTTAGCCTAGTAGGTACACTGACCAACTTGTGTCAGGAGACCCTCCTGGATCGCATCCAGCACCACTTGTTCCCTAGCACTGGAGGTGACCGGAATGCTCCAGTCAACCCCCGGCAAGTTGAAATTCCCCACGATGACCACCTTCCCTTTTCTACATACCTTTCTGATTTGTCCTGCTAATTCCCTGTGGCTCAGTAGGTAGCACACTCGCCTCTGAGGCCGGGAGATCAGAGGGCTGTGGGTTTAGTTCCCACATCTGGCACTTGGGTTAATATCCCAGTACTGACACTGTAGTGCAGCATGAGAGGGGTGCTGCACTTCTGAGGTGCCATCTTTCGGATGAGATGTTAAACCGAGGTCCCATCTGCCTGGATTGGTGGTAGTTCAGATGGATGTTAAAGATCCCATGGCACTTATCAAAAAGAGTAGGGAAATTTTATTGAGAATGATTGGACTTCATTACAAGAAAAATTACAATGAAATAATACAAAATACAGTACATAAGGAAAGTACAAATAAATACAGTAAAAAAGGCATACAAAACAGTAAACCAGTCAATCACCCCAAATTCCATGATTCACAGTTAAGCCACAAAAGTCTAAATTGAGTCCTAGAGTTTTTTGAAAAGTCAGACATTTTAACTACAGTAACAGCTTTCCCAACATTATGTACAACTTCGTGTGGAGGTATTCATTTTTGATGTAAAATCAACAGACATCTGGCCTGCCACAAAAAAATATCTTACTACGGTCAAAACAATATAAATAGTTTCGGCACGATATTTCTTGTTTAAAACAATATTGGTTCCAAACATAAGATCCTCATAGGAAAGGTTAGAAAAGAGAGGTTCAAACCAAACTGTAGCAAGGAGATTCCAAAAATCTACAGCAAATTGACAGTCAAGAAACAAATGCTGTTGGGTTTCTAGAAGTGTGACACAAGACTCCTGAGGACAATACCTATCAGTCAATATTTTATGCTTATGATTCCCTTTCACACTAAGTGTGCCATAATTACCCAACCATACAGTATCCCATACATACAGAGGTATCCTCGGGTTGGAAAGTTGTTGCAATATCCAGGAGTGTTGACCTGGTGGACAAAAAGGGAATTCTACAGGGTCCTGAGCTCCCTGTCTCCAAATCTTGTCATATAAGGCTTTTCTGCCTAATATACAGAAATCATGAGGTATAAAACTCCAGGAAATAGCTAGTTTCACAGCCTCCAAGCCATAGGATGGAAGTCCAGGGGTTCTGGCTAAAAATCCCTGCTTTTTCTGTTCCCATGGGGAAAGACAAGGCAGAAGTCAGACTAGTATGAAAGGCTTCCAAACTGTCATACCAGGTTTTAAAGCCAAACCAAAATTATGACTCAAAAAAATGCTATAAAAAAAAAGCGACGGGATTTAACATCCTCACACCTCCCTCTTTTATAGGTCGAAAGGTCAAACCTCGTTTAATAGGGTTCAATCGAGATCCCCAGAAACCCTGAAAAAAAACACTATATAATCTAGAAAATAATTTCATAGGAGGGGGAAAAACATAACAGAGGTATAAAAATATCGGTACCACCAAAGACTTGAGCAAAAAAACTAGTTTCTTTCTACCTATTTGGTGTTGTTTCCACCCAGCAACAAGCCTATCGGCTTTCCCCAAGGCAGCATTCCAGTTAAGAGATTGCATATCCCCTGATCCAAACCATAAACTTAAAATCTTAATGGGCTCCAGAGAAACCCTGATCCCAGCAAAGGAACCAGAAACAGGAATAGGAAGGTTCCCCAAGGGAAATCCAATACTTTTCTCAAAATTAATCTGAGAGCCTGAAACAGCTGAATATTGTTGGAGGACAGCCACCAAAACTGTTTCATTAGTGTCGGCAGCCATGGTAAGAACTAAGTCATCCACGTAAGCCACAATTTTGACAGGAGTTGGAAAATGTGGACCGTGTAAGCCAATCACCCTAGGGCATTGAAGGATGGCTCGCATCAACATATCAATACTAAAATCATACAACAGGGGGCTCAAGGGACACCCCTGTCGAACCCCACATTTGACCACTACCCTTGTCCCCAACCACCCATTAACATTGGGAATAAGGACAGCCTCAGAATAGAGGGTTTTAATCCATTTTATGAATGTAGAAGGGATCCCATATGCTGCCAAAACAGAAAATAAAAATTGGTGAGAAACCTTATCAAATGCTTTCTCCTGGTCTATCCTGAGCACGCACCCCTGAATATGGTTCAAATCCCCCAAGGCTAATAATTCCCCAACAAGATAAGGCTATCATTTTGGGATCTACTAGGAACACCACAAGTCTGAACTGGACTGATAAGCCTTGCTACCTGAATAAACCTAGCCAACAGAATTTTAGCAACGATCTTGCTATCCACGTTCAGAAGACTCAAAGGCCTCCAACAGACTATATTCGTCATAAACAATGTGAAGGGTTATCTAACGCTACTACTTTTTGGAAAACAATTAACAATTTCATAAGGCCTAATGTTTGTCAACCAGGTTCAATGAGGTTGAACGGTGACTTGTTGTCTTGTCCACTGAAGATAGCTAATGAGTTTAATTTGAAATTTACTGCATTGCCTGATTCCTTTAGTGACCAGTCCAAGGTGAACTACTTGGGATTGACTGAAGATTTTACAGTTAATCCTAAACTGTATTTATGACTACTACTTCAAGGAGGTAGAGAAGTTGTTATGCTAGTATTAAGAGGGACAGCTCAGCTGGTTCTGATGGCTTATGTCCTAGTTTATTACGGATGCTGCCTCAGTTATAGCACTTCCAGTTAGTATTATTTTCAACTTGTCTTTGTTACAGGTACTATACCTAATATATGGAAACATACTTTGGTCACTCCTATATTTAAATCTGGTTCACAACATGAGTTTTGTAACTACAGACCTATTTCTATCTTGTCTGCTTTAGCTAAAGTTCAGGAAAGAATAGTTTATAATCAGTTGATTGGGTATGTGGATCGCTTTGGATTATTGTCTCAGAACCAACATGGTTTTAGAAAGGGAAGGAGTACTTGAGACTGCCTTGGTTTGTGTTCACGAATGCGGTACTTAATGGCATGGATAAAGGTGTCTGACGGTGCCGTGTTCGTGGACTTGACCAAGGCATTCAACTCAGTTGATCACCAATTGTTGATTTCTAGATTTGAGTCATTGGGAGTTGGTGAGTCTTTCTTGGACTGGACGAGGATTATTTAACAAATAGGTTTCCAAAGGGTTAATTATAGGGTGCTGTATCAGACTCTGTAATGGTTAATTGTGGGGTTCCACAAGGTTCTATTTTAGAATACTTTTGTTTTCTTTGTTTTTGATCAACTAGTAAGTGTGATTAATAATGCTTCTCTAACACTTTACACTGACGATGCAGTAATTTATACCAGGGTTTGTCAGTTGGAGATCTAGGTGTTTCTTTAACAGAGGAAATGTGCAATTTTCAGTCTTCACTTATGGCCTGTAAATTACTCTTAAACAAATCTAAGACAAAGGTGATGGTTTTGGTACCCACCTAGACTGAGATCTGAGGTTGGTACTTGGAAGTTAAATCTCTTGATGGATTACTGTTTGACTATGTTGATACATTTCAATATCTTGGGGTATTACTAGATTCTCATCTAAGTTATGAATCTCATTTTTGAAGGTTACCTCAAGAATACATTGTAGATTAGGTTCTTTGTACAGAACTGCTCATTTCTTATTCCTGAGTCTAGGCTGGTTATTTCAAATTGCTGCTTACTTCCTATTGTGAACTATGCAGCTATGATTACTGACACTGCTTTCTGTGATAGTGATTTCAAAGAAATCCACTTTACTTCACTTGATAGCTAAGTTTGCTTTAAATTGTTCTAAGTCATCTCATCATTGTGTGATTTTGAAAGAAATGGGTGGTTACGGTTTCATTAAATTTCAATACTGTGGCCAAGTTCATATATAAAGTTATGGACTCTGGAATTCCATATAGTATTTCAAAGTTTTTGAGACCATATATTGATGGTCATTATTCTAGACATAGGTCAGACAGTAGGTTTCTCGAGATTCCTTTTATGAAATCTAAAAGTGGACAAAGATCTTTTGCTTATATTGCTCCATTTATTTGGAATGAAATTCTCAAGATATTAGGTGGTTGTGTTGTGTCAAAAGTTTGCCGATGCATTAAGGATGTATTTAATCTCAATTTAATTGTAACTGTTTTTATGAATTTTTTTTATGAATTTTACACGTAACAAAGACATTTTTGTCTGCAATTTGCTGCATTGTATATGTATGTTTGATTATGTATTGTCTGTATGCAATATATGTGGGTCGCACCTGTAAAAGGAACTTGTTTCCAGTGTGCTTACCCGTCAAGCGAATAAACAAACAAACAAACAAACAATTATTAAGGTCAGATACTGGACCTTTTTTATGAATTAAAATCAAAATAGATTCTTTAATCGATTTTGAAAATTGAGCCATGGACAACATATCATTGAACAAAATACAGTAGCTAGAGCTGGAGCCAGTTCTGCCGTGAACATAGTATAAAAACCAGCCGAGAGTCCATCAGACCCAGGAGCCGAACTCAATTGTAGACTACTGATAGCCTGAGCTACCTCCTCCTCAAATTTCCTTAGATAGCATAACAGATTCTGCAGGTGTGAGGTGGGGTAGATTGAGAGCCTAAAAAATCCCTCCGCTTGATCACAAGCAGATTCAGTCCATAATATGTTTAAAACATGAGTTTCAATGACATCCACCAATAGTTCTGAGGAACTGATAAGATCCCCAGAGGGAGATACAAAGCCAGAAATTACCCTAGACTCCACCCTGCCCTTACATTCCTTAAAGGGATCCAACCACCCTTTGGGCAACTTAGTCCCAAACCTTGCTTCTTGTCCCAGAGAACTAGCCCTATCATACTGCAGTTCCCTCTTCTGACGACTAAGAATGGAGATTTGTGAACTATAATCCTGATGTAAACTATCTGATAAGGAGATAAGACTTTGGAGCTGCTGATGTAATGCCAAATACTTCTTGTATTGGCTAGTATGGACATCAGCCGCCTTTTTCTGAAAAAACTTGTCTCCACCTAACCTTAGAGTCTTCCCACCATTCTGATAAATCATCATAAAGATCGACTACAGATAATCTAGCAGCCCATTCCCGTCTCCATAGCTTTTGGACCTTTGGGTCATGCAACACAGAATCGGTGAGTCTCCATCTATTCTTTTTACAGTGGGGAACATCAGACCATGAGATCTTAACGCGTAAGGCAGCATGGTCAGAAAATTCACTCCCAACAGTAGTACACTGAACTATCTGAAGTGTGCTAGAGAGAAAGATAAAATCTATCCTGGTTCTACACTCTCCACAGAAGTAAGTGGACCCACCCCTAGGATGAAGGACCCGATAGGCATCCTGAAGATGGGCAGTAGAAACTATATTGTTAAGGGCAACAGAATCACAAAAAAAGTTTAGAAGTCTGAAGCCCCCTATCTGACTGCTGCAAACCACAGTTAAAATCTCCAGCCCAAATAACCAGTCTTGAAGTATGCAGAAAAGGCTGCACAAGTTTAAAACTCTCTGTGCCTTGGTCTGGGGGGCATATAGTGCAATCACTCGAAACCTTTCAGAATGGAAAGAAATGTCCAGCAACAATGCTCTCCCTGGGAAATATCAACAAGTCTAGACACCTTAAGGGCCGAATTAGAGAATAAAATACCCACACCATCACATTTATCAGTGCCAGAAGACCAAAAGGAGGGCCCATGCGGCCATGCCCTAAAGGCCTGACTAAGTTCTTGATTAGTCTTTAACCTAGTATCCAGCAGACACGTAATATCACAATGCATCTCTGCTAGAGAAAGCATAACCCCCCCAGCTTCCTGTCACCCTTAATACTGTTAATGTTTAGAGAAAGAACTGACAAAGAGTCCATATAGAGAAATTAGGGGGACTTACTCAGTCGACTTTGTCTAGTCCTTTTAGTGACTGGGTCTGTGTCACCACCCCCCTCTGTGTCAGTGTTGGAAATAATAGATGAGATGTCCATTTCCTCATCTGCAGAATCCCTATCTGTACCATCAGTAGACAGTAATGCAAATTTATTGCCAGTTTTCCAAGTCGTGACCCCAATAACATCACCCCGACTAGAAACCATAGACCCGTTCCTATTCCGTTTTTGCCTTACCTTAATAAAGGCCGATTGGTCTGACTCTGGGGAGCCTGGTGCAGGGTGGGGGAGGGGAGGGGAGGCATTTCACTAAGATTTTCTGACACAGAGATAGCCTGAGCAGGAGAAACAACTACCCCGGTATTATTCGGGTCCTGTACTATCTCCACCGTACCCTGAGGTAAACAAGTATCCTTCTCAATCACAACCTCAGAGGATTCCATCTACTGGGACTGACACAAAGTTTCCATGCCAACTCGAAAATCATGCTCTGCAATCCTCTTAGCCTGTTGTTGTTGGGCCATATTAATCAAACCCTCATGAGAGGGACAGTCATCCCTATTGTGTGATGCCCAAGGGCATCGACCATATGCGTGACCGGTATTTTCACACAAGTTACATTTAAATAAATTTAAACAAAAACTGGAAGCATGACCAAATTCCAAACAATGACTGCATTTAACCGTATCACAGGCTGAGCTCAAATGAGCCCTAGAACCACACTTAAAGCATGATTTAGGTTGACCGGTGTAAAAAATCATCCCCTTATCTCTCCCTAGAAAAAAAAAAAATGGGCAAGTGGTTGGGTCCCATGTTTGTAGAGTACAATTTAACTCTAACCCTCCACCCCCCATCCCAAATCTGTTCACTATCCAAAGTAGGAGTAGGTCTGTTCAAAACCTCACAACGCTGCTTCAGCCAAAACAGAATATCTTCAATATTAACCCCTTCATTTTTAAACATAATAGTAATGTTTTTAATAGCTGGCTTGGTTAAAGGAAGAACATGAAAAGGGGACCAAAGAGGGGAAGATTTACAAGTGGCATACTGGGCCCAGAAGCGATCTAAACTGGACACATTCTTAAAACTTACATCATAATTAGCATTCCCCAAGCTGATCAAAGCAAAGATTTCAGAGGAAAAGAAACGCATTGAACCTTTGAGTAAGTTTTTAGCAACATACACCCTGTCAGGGGGACACTCCAACCCACCCTTATATAGGAAATGTACAGCATTACGTCTCGGGGCAGGTTCACCCTTATTACTAAACAAATCAGTGAGTTTAAAATCCACAGGTCTACCCAAAGCATCAGCAGGTTCTTGTAATAACACAGGATCAGGACCTAAATGCTCAGGTACTACAGGAAGAGCGTCCCCCACTACTGAACTTGGAAAAGAAGGAACTACCTCACTAGGCTATATCTCAGGCCTTGAAACAGTAACATTGTCACAAACTATATTTTTATCATCAGAGTCATTATAAGCAGAAGAGCTACCCCGGGGTGAGTTGGAGCTCTGAAGGGTAGAAGTCTCGGTGGCCACCGGTGCTGCAGCATGCTGTATCATATCCACATAAGAAGGGTCCTGTGGGTTAGATGACCAAGAGCCATTATCCAATAGTTCCCAGCCAGCAGCCTTCAAGGCTGATTCAGGAGACAAAGGCAATCCAGTTCGCGGATGTGACAGGGGAAGGCAAGGCAACCGGAAGCCTGCCTGGTTGCTTGCTCCATCCAGGACGCTGAGACCATGAGGAAAAAGAAAAGACAGGACCTGCAGGATTGTGTCCTGATGCAGACTCCTCACTCCTCAAAAACCGTCGTTGGGCGTTTCACGAAGATTCACTGCGACCCTGACTCGAGATGCTGGACTGATCAGACCGGGGCTTTGGACACATAGAACTTGAACTGTTAGCCCCAGATTCTGAGGACACATCCACTGTGGGCAACGGAACGACAGGATCCTGCGGTGCACCAGACATTGCAGGACCCTCCATAGGATGAGTCTGACTAGAAACCAGCAAAGGGGAACTTACAGAAACAGTTACAGGATCCACCGGGAGAGCTGCAATCTCTTTATCCAATAAGTCCATTTTTTCACGTAGCTGGGAGCGCATATCCAGTAAACGAGCTTTAGCAGCGACAGGTAGGAACACTGAGTGAGTCCCTTCTTTTGACAAAACGGAAGGAATATTAGCTTCCAGAATGCTGAGGTCGGCAACCTCAGCGACACAACAAGCTTTCTCAACGGCCTCAGGCTGCAGCAGTACAGGAGAGGAGGCCCGTTCCCCTGCACCTTTGAAATCCATCCCCTCTGATGGCTCACACGGACTGGCCATTGCAATGCAGATGGCCAAGGATCCCCCTACAGACAGAGTAGGGGACTTTCCAGGGTGTCCTGGTCGCATTTCCCTCATTCACTAAAAATACCACCAACAGCTTAATCTGGTTCAAGGTCAGTTGGCATTCATCTGTATCCCCCCTCCCCGGGTCGTGCCTGAAAATAGGCAGGATTTCTCTAGTGCACTTACCCAGTCAACAAAAACTAAATAAATAAAATAAATAAATAAGCTCCTCAGACTGGGATGGTGGCCTGTATACCACCCCAAACCTCAGGTTCCTACCCCTTGAGTCTAGGAGCTGCAGCCGGATTGCCTCTGTTTTCCTTTCTTCCTCCTTGTTCCTTTTGCATTTGATCCCGTCCCTCACATAGACTGCCACCCCACCCCTCCCTTCCTTCCTTATGGTCCTTCCTGTATCATTTGTATACTGGGATTGCCAGATCCCAGTCCCGGTGCTCAGTTGCCCACATTTCTGTGACAGCTGCAATATTCACCCTCCACACTGCTAAGAGTGCCTGTAGCTCAACTGATCAGTTGCCTAAGCTTCTTCGCTCTGAGTGATTCAATTTTGCTGATGTCAGTGACAGGACTGGTGTAGGGTTGCAGACAGTCAGTCCAAATTAGTTCCATCTGGGGTCTGTGTATAGGTTTGAATGCAGCCTGTAGAGGAAGGAAGTACAGTTACATAAGAACTTACCGTAACAGTAGATCTTCGAGAGGAGCTCTTGCAGCAGGCTATTAAAATTAGGACTACACTGCAGGCACTAGGATCCATCGGAAACCTTTAGCTAGCAGTCTCCAGCGGGGGCTGACCCCTGATGTCAGCTCTGCCCCGAGGCTGGCCAATGGTATATCAGGGGCGGTCTCCAGCCCCACCTCAGTTCACCTGCCGGAGACCCGTGAACAAGCCCTGGCAGGTGACCAGGTGGAAGCTTGCTGTAAAAGGATGCAACACAGCTCACCAGGGGGAAGGAGGATGGGAAAGCAGTGCCTGCTGCAACAGCTCCTCTTGAAGATCTACTGTTATGGTCAGTTCTTATGTAACTGTACTATCTTACTTCGAGTGGGAGCTCTTGCAGCAGGCTGTTACAATTAGGACTGAATCCCAAGCAGTTCTGCAAAAAAGGAAAACAAAGAAAAATGGGAGGCAACTGTAAACAACAGTGCTAACAGGGCACTTTTATAAAAGGAGGCCCTGGAGAACCGCTCGGCCAAAGCTTGCTCTTTGTTTAGAAGCAATGTCCTGACTGTAGTGCTTAATGAAAGTATGCACTGAGCTCCAAGTAGCCGCTGCACAGATGTCTCCTATGGAGACATTTTGTAAGGATGTGAATGAAGTAGCCATTCCCCTGGTAGAATGACCCCTAACCGAGCCCGGAAGGGTTTTGTTGTATTTGTTGTAACAGTAAACAATGCAGTTGACCAGCCATTTTGATAGTTTGTTTTGACACCGGAGTGCCTTGACATCAGGGCGCAAAGGCCGCAAGCAACTGCTCTGTCTTACGGTGTGGAGCAGAGTGTTTTAGATTTGGTTGTTTTTTTTTTAATCAGGTATAGCACACCTGGATAGTACCTAGATAGTACCTCGGCGCCCTTCGAACATCCAAAGTATACAGTAGCACTTTCCTTCTATTTGAGTGATCTGGATAAGATACCAGAAGACTGACATCTTGATTCATTGTCAGTTCTGAAACCACTTTGGGTTAAAACTTGGGATTGGTTCTCAAGGACACCCTGTCCCTATGAAAAATTAAATAAGGCTCCTTGCACATCAGGGCCTGGAGCTCAGAAACTCTCCAAGCAGAAGTAACTGCAACCAAAAATAACACGTTCCAAGTAACAAAGTGAAGCTTCGCAGTCTGCAGCAGGCTCAAAAGGGGGAAGGGTGAGTTTCTCCAGCATAAAGAGGAGATCCTAGGGGGGTACTGGATCTTGGATGGGAAGCTTAATATGTAAAATGGCCATTAAAAAAGTGCGGAACACATTCAGTTGGGCAAGTGTCTTTCCCTCCATTGGTACATGGTATGCAGAGATTGCTGAGAGATGTACCTTTATGGAGGAGTAGCTCAAGCCTTGATTTAACAAGGAGAGGAGATACTGTAGTACCGAGTTCATTGGGCAAGTAAGATTATCCAAATGATGGGGTGAAGCCCAAAGGCAGAAAAGCTTCCACTTCCTTCTTTTTTTCTATTAAAACCAGGAGAAACTCACTAACCTAAAAGTTTGTTTACAGGTATGACCTGGAAGCACAAGGAAATTAAGTGACTTGCACAGGGTCATACAGTATGCAAGTGGGGGCTGTGGGATTCAAACCCAGGTATCCAGGTTTGCAGCTCAGAGACTTAAACCACTACGCTATACTGCCTTCAAGCATAAGTGGATCTAGTAGAGGGCTTTCTTGCTGCCACGAGAACATCTGCCACCTCCAGGGAGACCCCAAACCTGGATTTGACTACGTCTGCAGGAGCCATGCATGAAGATGCAGAGATCTGAGGTCCGGGTGGACCAATGTTCCCTGATCCTGGAACAGTAAGTGTGAGCTCAGCGGCAGCTGAATTGGAAGCTCCACTGCCAGCTGCTGAAGTAGTGGGAACCAAATCTGCCGAGGCCAGAGTGGGGCGATGAAGATCATCTCTGCTCCTTCAGCCTGAAGTTTCAGAAGAACCCTCTGAATTACCGGGAAGGGAGGGAAGGCGTACAGAAACCTCCCTGTCCAACAGAGGGATACCGCGTCTGGCTAGAAAACACCAGGAGCGGGCTCTTGCGAGCAGAAACTGGGCAGTTTGACATTGAGTGAAGATGCAAAAAGGTCCAACTCTGGATGGCCCCACCTGTCGAACAGTTGATCTGCTACTGACTGGAGGAGCTCCCACCCATGAGCCTGGGACTGCGACCAGCTTAGGCTGTCGGCCAAGATGTTTTGGACGGCTGGAACATGAATAGCAGTGAGATCTAGGCGGTGTTCCAGTGCCCAATACCAGACTCTCATCGCCTCCTAGCATGGGGGTTAGAATGCGTACCCCCTTGCTTGTTGACGTAAAACACTTCCGACGTGTTGTCCGCCTGGATGAGAAGAGGGCCTGGTGAAAGGTCTGTTTGAAATGCCCATAAGGCGTTCGGGACTGCTCACATGTCGAGAATGTTGATATGGAGCTGTTGCTCGTCTGGAGACTATGTCCCTTGAGTTTGTTCTTCTCCCAGGTGAGTGCCCCAGCTGAGACAGGAGGTGTCCATCATTAGGATCCGTCTTGGGGGCTCTTGACAAAAAGGGGAACCCTCGTGCCAGATTGGAGGGGGTACAACCACCAAGAAAGAGTCTTTCTTACTGGGTCGGAGATCCTGACTAGACTGTCTAGATCATCTGACCTCTGATCCCACTGTACCCTGAGCATCCATTATGGGACCCTCATGTGGAGGCGAGCCAAAGGAACTGTGGGGATGGCCGCCGCTATGTGCCCCAAAAGTCTGAGGAAGGTCCTGGCTGGGACCTGTGGGGCCATAGATACCATCTGGGCTACAACCCATAGACGACCCCCCCCGTCTTGTGTGAGGAAGGCCATGCCCTGAGCTGTGTCGAGGACAACTCCTATAAAAAGGAGTCACTGACTGGGCTCTGGGGAAGACTTTGGAAGATCCAGGGTGATCCCCAGCTCTCAGAAGAGAATAAAGGTGTCTTCGAGAGTGCACAGTAGCTGCGCCCTGGATGGCGCTGCCTGAAGCCAATCATCTAGGTAGGAGAAGAAGTAATGGCCTTGACATCTGAAAGCCACAGCCACCACTGCTAGGCACTTGGTGAAGACTTGAGGAGTGGAGGAGAGGTCAAACGGTAAGGCCCAGAACTGATAATGCCTCCCCTGGAAGTAGAACCTCAGAAACTTCCGGTTGGGAGGGAAGACCTTTATGTGCATATAGGTGTCCTGCATATCCAGGGAGCACAGCCAATCCCCCAGGTACAAAAGGGGAATGAGGCCTGGCAGAGTGACCATCCTGAACCTTTTGTACTCTATAAAAAGATTTAAGGAACTGAGGTCCAGGATGGGATGAAGATCCCTGGTCTTTTCTGGAACCAGGAAAAAGTGGGAATAATAACCTCTGCCCTGTTGTCCCTGGAGAACCGACTATATCACCCGTTTTTGCAAGAGTGTCTGTATCTCTCCTTCTATCAGAGGGATGTGCGAAGGAGGATAACGGGAGGACTTTGGTGGTTCTTCTGGAAGAATCTGAGTGAACTCAAGAGTATGTCCTCTCCTTATTAGGTCTAGAACCCAGAGGTCTGACGTAACGTTGCTCCATCCCTCTTGGTAGAGGGAGAAGTGACTGCTTACTGCCTCCCCCATTACCTCTGCCGGGGGGGGGGGTCAATAGCGAGTCATTGGGTAGCTCCAGGAATCGGTAGAGAGGGCTGGGTGAACTTGGGGCCTCTAGAGGAGGAGCTCTCAGAAGTTTGGGTTGTGGCTTTTCTCTTAAAGCCACCTCTCTGCAGGAATTGGCCATGGTTCTTCTGCCCTGAGGACTTGCGAAATAACAGTTTGCGGAATTGCTTCCAGACCCCCTTATATAGCTTTCGGATGGACCAGATAGACTTCCCAGAGTCTTGGAGGCGAGAGATAAGTTTCTCCGTCTCCTCCCTGAAGAGGATAGAACCTTGGAAAGGAAGGTTCAGGATTCCGGACTGCAGATCCTGGGAGAATCCTGAGACTCTAAGCCAGGTGTGGTGTTGAAGGCAAATGCCGGAAGCCGCTGCCCTCGAGGACGTATCTGCAGTGTCATACGAGGCCCTCAAGACATGAGTGCCTACGTCTGAACCTGATTTCAAAATCTCCAGAAGCTCGGTCTTCTGTGCCGAGTCTGGCAAGGCTTGAGCCACTTCTAAGCCCTTCTCCCACATAGCATTTTGGTACTGGACCATATGTGTGAGGAAGTTCAGAGAACGAATGGAACAGGTAGAGGGAGCATAGACCTTCTTGCCCACCAGGTCCAAGAATCTGGATTCAACATCAGGAGGCTGGGAGCTGAGGTGTTTAGGCTTTTTGGATTTGTCATGGGCAGCCATAATCACCACAGAGTCCACCTGAGGGTGTTCTGCCAGGAAGGGCCCCTCCCTCAGGGCTCTATACAGCCTGTCTGATTTCTTAGGAACTGCCGGTGTGGTAGAGGGATGCTTTCAAGTAATCCTAGTAAGGTCTTGGAAAGTATCCATGAGAGGAGGGACCACCATGGGTTTTGGCTCCTTCTGCCTCAGGTATGTTGCCAATCTCCAGCATTCTGGATCCAAGTCCTCTGTCTCTCATCCATTAAGAGGGCTAGATGTGCCTCATGATGTCCACGAATGTGGGATCATCAGGAGGGGACCTTGGGGTGTCCTTTACATTGGGGGACACTGGTCTTTCTCTGGACAGGGAACAGTCAGACCCAGAGGAACTGGGATGCAAACCATTGCCCTCTGCCTAGTAGGAGGCCGATCTTGACTGGGTGTAAGATCTGCTCCTTTCCTGTGAGTGTCGCTTCCTGGTTGACTGATGTCGGCTATGAGACCGATGACAGCTGAGGGACCAGTGATGGGTAAAGGACCGACAGCGGCTGACCAAGCACCTAGGATGGCTGTCAGATTGGCGCCGGCTACAGGACTGTCTCCTGCTCGAGGATGACTGTGGCTGGAAGATCGGGAGCATCGAGGCCGTGCCAACGCCCATGTGCTTGGACCGCCAGTTATCCACTGAATGTTGATCAGAATTTCAGCTTAGATTTGAGGGAAGATTTAGGCACGAGGGAAGAAGGTTTTCATCCCAACCTTTACCCCTACTTTCCTCTGGAGCCGGAGTAGGATCTGGAGGCAGCAGTAACACATCTTTCTTTACTTGGCCCCACCAAAATTTGAAGAGCTCAGTGAGTTCCTCTTTGTTGAATGGTGCTGTGGCAGAACTCACTGGGAGGCTGGGTTTGTCTGGCGAGAAGGTATGGGCGAAGATGGGAGGTTAGGGAGGTCCCTGGATGAAGGATCTTCTCTTAGGTCCTCAGCAGTGGAGGCCCTATGGACCGGCGATCGGTCGGTAACCGGTGACGCCTTAGCCGACGTCCGCTCCAAGTCCTGTGCTGTCGATGGTTTAGAGCCATCTGGCTAAGCAGCCCTCGTCAGCTTTGGCTTAACTGGCTGGGCCATAGAGGGTCAGTGAGCTGATGCCGGCTTTGAGCCTGGCTCACACTCCTTCTGGCTTGAGGCCTTACCCGGAGCCCCGGGAACAGCTGTGGATGGGACCTTCTTTGGCGGGGCCAAGGCAGACGCTGAAGAGGAACCCGAGGTCCCACCTCCCGAGGTGGAGGGGGGCCACAAGGGCATGGCTTTCACCTTTGAGGTGGGGGGCACCGGTACTAAGACCGGGCACTGACTACCATTACCTGATGCCGGTGTCTTGGCGGTAACAGTGGTATCCCGCCTGCCATTAGAATGCTATGAGTGGCGGGAATGATCTGAGCAGCCTGATCCAGAGGAGGACTTCTTGTGGGGAGACCGGGAGCATGAACACCCCTGAGACCAGCTCTGGTCCTTTTCGCGGGACTTATGCTGGTCCAAGTCCCATTTTTTTATCCTTATGCTTAGAGGACTGGGACGAGGAAGAAGACTTCTCCCCGGGAGAGTGTTGCATCACAGCCACTTGTTGCTCAAAAATATGGGCCTTTAAAGCCTTATGGTGGTGGATCCTAGTTCTGCTTGTAAAGCCGCAGCAGGTCGAGCAGGTCTTGGTGTCGTGGTCCGGCCCAAGGCAAAAGATGCAGGCCTCGTGGGAGTCTTTTGCCAGTATCCGGCAGCTGCTAGAGTACTTTGTCCTCTTCTGTTCAGACGAGGAAACCAACGACAGTGAAGTCGACATGCAGGAGAATGAGAAGAATGAATAAACAGACTTCGAAAAAACAAGAAATGGAGAAATATTTTGCTGAAAGTACTAGAAGGAGTTCTAAAGGCAACCAAAGGATCGATAGAAGCGGGTCTGCAGGGGGAAAAGAACTGAGGTGGGGCTGGGGACCGCCCCCTGATATCACATATCTGGAATGTGTAGTACGGTACAGGCTGCATGGCCACTGGCTCACGCTGTGGACCAATGGGCGACATCCCTCATTACGTGTCAGTCGGGGCGGCAGGACGTGGTGGGATGTTGCCGCCCACCGCTGGACCGGGGAGCGGGGCAGGGGCCCAGTGGGCGGGTGGGGAGGGGGGTACCGCTGACCACCAGGGATATTGGACGCCATTTGTTTTTAATACAAATGCCCGCAATCAGGCTGCGAGCTGCCCACTGGACCACCAGGGATATCTGACTTTATTTTATTTGTACTTAAGCCCACAATCGGGCTGCAAGCGGTCCACCAGGGATTTTGGAGAATCATTTTTCTACGTATGCCCACGATCGGGCATGGGGGGGGGGCGCCACCAGGTGCAGCCGGAGCTCGGGTGGCCACCACAGGGGCAGCTGCTGTGTTGCGCCCTGCAATACGGCAGCTCACCTGGAGTGGCAACCAGATCCTTTTTGGCTCACCTGTGTGCGGCGCAAGTAGGGGGATGCGCATGCATGGACTCAGCACATCCTGGGCTGAATATCGGGATGTGCAGAGGATGCATGGGCACACCCCCCCCCCACCTGCACCGCATACATTACTGATGCACTCCGGAGCATCGGGATTTGTGCCAGGCACAATCCCCGTTTGAATATCGCGCCGGGGCACATCAGTGGGTTGCGTAAGGCGCAACACTGTTGCGCCATGCGCAACCCTTTTGAATATCTGGGCCAATGTGTTTTACCCAGGAGAGTCCAGCTGAGATGCAACATTTGGGCAGACAAGCTGGGCTGATAGGTTTTATCTTCCAACATTTTCTGTTTCTGTTTCAGAGGAGTCCCGCTTCTACCCGTTTGTGCTGCTGGTTTGATTGGAGCACTGGGAGGGTAAGTGCTCAGTGACACACAGGGACTATTTGCTGTAGCAGGGTTTGGATCTCCCAATCCCCCACAGGGCTATGACCATTAGACCACACTGCCACTGTGAGTGTGTGTGTGTGTGGGGTGTCAGGAAAGGACAGCAGCTGTCAATGTTTTTTTTTTTTTTTTACAATTTATGTTGACAGGTTTGGCCAGCTGAGATGCAATATCACATTTCCAGTGGGGTCCTGCTTTTTTTTCAAATATTTTTTATTAAAATTTGCAACTAAAACATAGCAGTTACAGCAGCACGCTCTTGGCTAGTAGATAAATCTCCTTGCATAATGATTTCTGTCAACTGGTTGTCATCACACTACAGCATTTGCCATGTCTCGGTTTAGTTATAATGTAGAAAACTGCACAAGAAATAAACAACTACAACATACAATATTCATTTTGCTATTAACTGAACATTATAAGTTGGTTAATATACCAAGTGCTTCAAAAGGTGCATTTTCCCCCCTTTTTTGGACATTTTCTATGGAGGAGGGTTCCCTTGTCTTACTTTGCTTTAACACAGTGGTGTACAACTTTTTTTTGGTGGAGGACCAGACTGAAAGCTTGAGTCAAGGCCAAGGGCCACTGTAAAACAGCCCAAGGTGACAAAATGTCCAGCAAAAAATTATTAAATGTACACATAACATAAATCAAAACATATATTTATCTATCTATCTATCTATCTATCTCTCTCTCTCTCTCTCTCTCTCTCTCTCTCGCTATTATCCACATGTTACTAAAACTAAAAACAAAATCAAATCAACACAGGCTGCAAGGGGAAGCTGCTAGGTCCTCAGAGGGCACAGACAGCTGCTGTAGGGGCCGTTTGTGGCCCCAGGGCTGTATGTTGTGCATCACTGCTATAACATTTTGGAGGAACCGGCTCCGTAGCACAATCTGGGGTGCGTTTTGTGAAGCAAGTGAAATCAGAGCAGACTGCTTATTAGACTGGCTCTTGGAATTACATCTCGACTCCCCGGCCCTCCTCACTGCCATTGTTCCCAATTGCTTGGGAGCCTAAGGAGGTTTCAAACTGCACCTATATCATGTCAAAGGTTTGCATCCTATCTCTCGTCCTGTACACCGAACTGACCAGAGTCATACACTCTTTCGTATTATCTAATCGAACTACATGCATAGGAGGATTAGCCTGCTTCTATTGAGAGAGAATACCCAGTTTTGCCAGACCCATAGCTATGTAAGCCAACTTCCTCTGCCCAGAGGTGAGTTCCTCAGGTTTGTTCCAATCACCCAATAAAACATGTTAAGGGGAGAGCTCTATACTAAGGTCTAGGGCACTGGACAGGGTACTCTATCTCTGTCTAATGCTGTTGCAGTTGTGCACAGGGGAACCTCATGTGAGCTACTCCACATTATCTGAAGCACATCTAGGGCATTTTCCGACATGTACATCAAAAAACTGTTGCAGTCTGGTCAGGGTATAGTAGGTTCTGTGCAGTGCAAAATATTATATAAGTTTCAACTTGCTTTGAATCGGGGCTCTCCAGCCCTCTTCCATCAAATTCTTCCAGTCTTCCTGCAGTGTCTCTGAGCCCAGTGTTTGCCCCCATTTGAGTCTGTTATTATCTCCTCTATGCTTTACTGAGGACATGATCAAGCTTACATATAGCTTGGAGACCAGCCCATTTATATTCTTTGCCACAGCTAACGACCGAGCTATCTCTGAGGCTTCCTGTAATATTAGCGTATGACCCAACCAACCCTATAGAAAAGTGTTTCACTTGAATACAGTATATTCAACTTTGTGCGTATTTGGCAGTCCATATTGCTGATGGAGTGTATAGCACGTCATTAGTTCCCCATCCCTGTAAAGGTGTCCCAGGACATGTATTCCCTGCTGGGACCACAGTTTGGATCCTTGATCGTTTAGAAACCTTGGATACAGTGGGTTTTGCCCTAGTAGTGTCAGTGTAGGAGGCTGTATGTCCACCTGAAGTGCCCTGTGGGCTTTGTGCCAGACTCCAAGCAGGTGTGTAACTATGAGAGTCCCCCAGTACATTCTGTATTGTGTATTGTAGAGGTATAAAGAAAATCAGTTAGCTTTGCTGCTGCCATCCAGGCTTGTTCCAACTGTGTGTGTGTGTGTGTCTGTGTGTGTGTGTGTGTGTGTGTGTGCAGTGTGGTTTGTGCCAATCTTTCACCTCAGCCAGTTGCACTGCCAAATAATAATGGAGAAACTGGGGGTTCCCCATTCCTCCCCTACTCAGTGTTTGAGTCAACTGGTCATATTTAATTCTAGGTGCCCTCTAGTTCCATATATAGGATGTTGCACATGCTCGTAATGCTTTAAAAAACATTGTTGGGCACATTCACAGGTAAAACCTGGAACAGGTACAGGAATTTTGGTATAATGAACATTTTCAACACATTAGACCTTCCTCACGTGGAAAGTGGAAGAGCACTCCATTTATCATGCAGAGTCTTAACTGTGGTTAGAATGGAGGGATAATTAGCCTCAAATAGCTCAGAAATCTTCTGGTGGATAGTTACCCCCAAATAACTGAACTCAGCTGAAGACCAATTTAAAGGAGCTTCTAGTTCAAGACGTTGGTAGGCACCATCATATAAAGACATTGCAATAGATTTGTTAAGGTTAACCTTATATCTTGTTACTGAGCCAAAACTATTCCATGTGGTAACAAGATGTGGGCTAGATTGCTCTGGGTTTGTCTTGCATACTAACAGAGTGTCTGTGTTTCGAAGACCTTTGTTGCAACTCCCCCTATCTGCACTCCTGCTATGCCTTCAGGATCTCTTATTTTTATTTTATTTATTCAAGCGTTTCACCAGGAAGGCAGGCTGAACAGTACTGCTCATTTCCAGATGCATCCTGGGGGACGGGGAGGTGGAGATACCAAGTACAACAGTACAAGGGTACATATTATTTAGACATAGTGGTATACAATGGACAAGGTACATAAAGTGCAGTGCAACAAGGTAAAGTACAATGGGCAAATACATGATGAGCAGCAGAATAGTATGTAGGTTACAGTCAAGGAAGTGAAAACTGAATACAGTAAAACAAAAGTGCAACAGTGGGTCCATGTTACACAACGTATGCAACAGTGTACTGAGAAAGCAAACACTGTGAGCAATTTAGGAGATAATCACAAGTGCTGTGTTGGGCAGATTAACTGAATCAAGGCTAAGGGGGATCGGAGATGGAACTAAAGGCTTTAGGTGACTCAGAGATCCGAAGGGGGGTCATGAGGTTTGGCATGAGCAGAAGTGGGATGTGAACGTGTGCAGGAGGGAAGAGAGAGATTTGGGTGAAGGCGCATTATGGATATTGGAGGGGAAGACCAGCTTGAGCAAATGGCTCTAGAGCTAGGTCAAACAACAGGGGTGACAAGGGGCACCCCTGTCTGAGCTTAAATTGACTTGACACCCAAGTGTTTGTTTATGTGGCTGCCATGGGATGTTGGTACTGTATATACCTTGTACCCACGTCATATAATTCTCCCCAAAACCCATGTGGACCATTGTGGTCTAGAGGTGGTCTCACTTGACCCGGTCAAAAGCTTTCTTGGCATCAAGTGAGACCGCCACCAGACAGTCATCTACCTGCTTTTGCCCTCGAGCCAGGACCTGCATTAAAGTCTGAAGAGTAGAGTGAGCTCCCTTTCCCATCACAAACCCAGCCTGACCGGCATATATTAACTCTGGCAGCACTTTCTCCAACCGTGTTGCCAGTACTTTTGCATACATCTTGAAATCCAAGTTCAGCAGGGATCTCAGTCTGTAAGAGGAAACAGATTCATTCAGTTTGCTCAGTTTAGGGAACACAATGACCCTGACTTCTGAGAATGATGGAGAGCTGCCCAGATTCAAAACTAACAGTTAATGTCTCAGTCAGGAGCCCAGCAGTGCAGGGGCCGGCTTTTCATATAAACCTAAAAGCAGGCCATCTGGGTCGGGTGCCTTTCCAGCACTTAATTGACCTATAGCTCTAAGTACCTTCTGTTTAGAGAGGTCTGCTTCTAAGGCAGCACTGGATTCCTCTGTAAGTGTTTGCAAGTTGTCACACATGTTAAGCACCCCCGATCTTCTTCTTCCCCTGTCGTACAAAGCTTTTGAAAATATTAGACAAAGGCACAATTAATCCCCTTTTGGCTGGTAACTTCCACCCCTTCATCCGGCTTTATGCTTCCTATGTGATGCTGCAAACTTTCCTGTTTCAGTCGATATGCAAGCAATTTACCCCAATGTCCTTTCCACATTCCTAGTAGCTAATTCGTTATACTCTGACTCTAGCTTGACCAGTTGTTTATGTAGCTCAGGGCTTCTTGTTTGCTTAAAGTTTTTGTCTACCTTCTTTCTGTTTCTAGAGCTGCCATTTTTTTTCTTTTACTGTCTTTCTTCAATTTACCAGCATATGCAGTTATTCTGCCCAGGATATGCAGGGGTTCAGTGTGTGATAATGCATTTATCTTGTACCATTTCCAGTGACCTCAAGTAACTTCACGAGTGCATCATCACACACTGAGCCACTGCATATTCCATTTATGCAACAGGTTTAGATGGTTTGTGAATGTTTTGATTTGGTAGGTGTAAATAATTTGTCCAAAAAGGAAAAACAAAACTGAATTTCATGCTGTTTTTTGCTAATTATAAAAAAAAAAAAATAGTGTCTATAAATAAAACACCACTCATGTTTTAGATATTTTTGTGATGAACATTTTTCGTGCTCATAGTACCATGCTATAATTTTTTGTTTTAAAGTTATTCACATTTGATTGTCAAAAAGTGAACAATAAATTACATTTTCTTCTGTTTTCTTGCTAATTATAAAAAATATATAAGGTATCTATAAATGAAACACCACTCATTTTGTGCTGAACAATTTTCGTGCTTACAGTACCATTCTATCTTTTTTCATTTTAAAGTTATTTCTATTTGAATATGTTTAGTACTGCTTCTGAGGCCGAACATTCAAAATTAATTCTGAAGAGAGCTGTGCAGATATCATAGATAAATGGTTTTATTCTACAGTTTTTATCATGACCCCTGTTGCATAAATGCTTTTAATGCATTCCATGCTATGCCAACATTATCGACTGAATTTTTGCTATGGGTCCAAAACTCTCATCTCCTGACTCGTTTGTTCTACAAATTCCTGACTATGGAAAATCCGAGGGTCCATCCTCCAAACCCTCGTATTAGCTATTTCGCCCTGTTGCAGCTCTAATACCATATATTCTATATGGTGAGTCCCTCTGAGCACCCCTCAGGACCCCATAATCATGTCAGGCCTGGTGTGGGACTGGTGAACCATAGAGTAAAAAAGAGTAATCTTTAGTTGAGGACCTTCAGCCCCATCTCCTCTAGCTGAATTCTCAAAGCTTTAGCTGCCTTAGTAAGCTGGTAAAGCCACATCAATGACCTGTCCATAATCTCATCTAAAATAAGATTAAAATCCCCAACCCAAATTATTTCATCTGGGGTGTTGCTTACTTTTAGTATCAGTTCTTGAAAGAACTGAACATAATCATAATTGGGGGCATAGATATTGAGGAGCACTGGAGGAGTGCCATAAGGAGCTCCCACTACCAACATCCACCTGCTCAAGGAGTCAGCAATGACCTTCTGGTCAAGCAATGGTACATTTCTGTGAACCAGCACTGCTATGCCCCTAGCATGTGTCCAGTATGAAGCAAAGCGTGCCTGTTCAACCCAGTCCCTTCTCAGTTTACTGTGCTCTGCATCCAGCAGGTGGGTCTCTTGAAGGAACACAATACTAATATGATAGGATCTAAGGAAAGATAGAACCCTTTTTCATTTGATGGGATGGTTCAGACCCTTGATATTCCATGTCACCAATTTTAACTTCCCCCAATTGTGTATTTTGCTGCAAGCAGCCACTAACAGTTCTATTGTTAGTAAGTCATCTCCCCACTCTAAGCATTTGAAAAGCCCTATTTTCAAAGATGTCCCACTCCCTCTAGTAAGTAAGCACCAGATCAACCAGTTTTGTACAATTTACAAGGCAAAACTCAATGACAAGGGGGAGCTTTTTGCTGCAGTCGGCGGCAAGAGGAGGTGATCAGCCGCATCGGCGGCAGGACTAGAGGAGGACCTGGGCAGCAGTCAAAGCAGCGGCAGGAGGGGGTTCACTGCAGTTGGCAGTGAAAACCAACGAGGCCGCAGAGAGAGAGAGGATGCCCCTGATTGGCCACATTGGTGGCCTAGGAAGATGGCCAGCCAGTCAGGGCAGGAGGCGTCAACGCGGCCAGGCCTTAAAAAGCTGGAGCTAGGCCGCTGGAACTGTGCGATGAGGGGGAGCTTTTTCTTCCCACCCAGCCTCTCCAACCCCAGCCTCTATTAAATGCCAGTGGGAGGAGAAGCAAGCTAAACAGAGGAGGAACAAGCGAAGCTGAAGGAAACAGGGAGTGGCCAGGAGACAAAGAGGAAAGTTGGGTGAGCAGGGTACTGTACTGTGAACAAATTACTAGGACTGCTTGATCTTCTACTTAGATCTGATCTAAAGGATTGAACTATACCCTGAACTGGTCTGTGGAAATTGCTGAAAAGGAGCTGTATTTGCAGGAGTGTGCAAATACCATTGCCCCCTGTTCGGGGCAAGTAATATTTCCTTAAAGGGCAAGTACAAAAAGATAGCTAATTTCATTGTAACAAATAGGGGGGCAAGTGAAAATTCAGCAACAGTCATGTCTGAGCAAGTCCTAAAAATTTTGATTTGAACACCCCTGTGTAATTGCATGATTTACCTGAACTTCAACAGGGGAAGCTCTAAATTAAAAAAACAAAACCAAAAAAAAAATGGACTGATAGAATTTCCAAGTAGTCAGCAGGAGATGGAGATTTGACTAGCTGAGTAGAATTGCTGGAAGGAATAGGGTACTACTGCTGATTGTGGGGGTAAACTAGTAGGTTTGAGCGCATGAGTGGGGGGAGTTGAAATTGCTTACATCACTACAATCTGCCAATATTGTGATCTATGCACAGCTGCTGTAGTGGGGAGGTGGCCAGGAGGCAATTTTGGGTAAAAGTACTTGATGAAATTACTGAAGTTATGTAAAGTTGCTATTGTGGGGTGAAGGACGGGGGTCTAATGGGACTAAATTTCATACTGTGGGGGAACTGTATGGCTATTTTACTACTGAACTGTATAGGTTACATATCTTGCATTATACCAAATCTATTGGTAGTGCAGACATTAGCAATGGAAAGGCAGCGCAGCTGGAGGGGCAGCCAAAGAGGGGGTTTCTTTGGTAGAGTGGTAGGGTGTAGTGGGTGTAGGCTGGCCATGGTTTTAAATTGGGCTTGGAGGATGCATGATGTGCAGACAGCTTACACAGCTAAGGGAGGAAGTGGGGTGGTTGAGGTGGGCAATAAGCGGTGGGGGGGGAACAATGAGGAGATGGGGTGGAGAAATGGGGACAGTACCAGCTGGGGAGAGGGAAGGAGAAAACAGGGAGGTCCACCGGGAGATTAGGCACACAGGTTGAGAACACAAAGGTTCAGGTTCAGAGAAATGAGGATGGGAGGAGGTCCAGTGGATGCATCAGAGCGCTGGGAGAAGATAGCAGCAACATAAGGGGGGCAGACAAAGGACCTTGAGACAGGAAACAAGGGGTCAGGAGGTGTGGAAGGTAGTAGGTTCAGAAAAAAGAAGGCAGACACCTGCAACTTGGGGGCGGAAATCAACTAGGGGCACAACCAACAAAGGAAAGAGAAGCATGGGAATAGAGCAGGAAAACAGATTTTTCACCCCTCGATATACTAGTGGAGAATGATATGGAGGAGAGCGTCTGCGATAAGCCAACAGAAGAGGGAGCAGGGGCAGGGATATTGGGAGAGACAGGGACAGATCATTTGGGAGCAGGGAAATTGGGAGAAAAGAGGATAGACCATTTGGGGCCAAACCAGGGAGAGGCACTAGTGGAGGATGGTCTTAGGGTAAGAGGCAGTGAGGAGCCCAATGAGGTAGAGACAAAGGCAGGGAAAGCAAAAGAGCTGGAGATAGTACCTTCAGGGGCCATCCATGGAAAGGAGTGCATAGGGAATGAAGAAAAGGAAAGGAAGGAAATGGGAGGAGCACCTGGGGGGGGCAAACAAAGAGGGAATTATCCAAATAGAGCACGTGGTGAGGAAGAAAATTCCCTCAAGGGGGACACAGAGCACAGAGAAATTGGGAAAAGAGAATATATCAGGAGCAAGTAAGGAAAGAGTTAGTGAGGAGATGAAAGGGGGTCGTGCATTCTTCAAAAGAGATGCCGGCAGTGGAAGTGTTCCTACAGAACACAAGGAAGGGGTAGAGCTAGGGAAGAGGGTGGACAGGAGAAGAGGGACTGAGGGAAAGTCCAAGGGAGGAGGAGAAGGAGGAGAGAAGTTGAAATGGAAGAGAGCAAAAATCCAAACAAGGGCAAGGACAAGGTGGAAAATTTAAATAGGGTGTCCAAGGGGAGGCATGAACTAGGGCATAAGCTTGAATACCAAAAGAACATTCAGGAAGAAGGGAGTACAAAGGGGACTCAATTATAAAGGGAATCAGATGGAGGAGGAAGGGAGCAAGAAACAGTGCAGTATGGGTTCAGTGTATGCTAGGAATGACAGCACTAGGGGTGAAGCACAATATACCATCTTGGCAGGCAATCATCAAGATGGGAGAACGCACTTGGTGTTTCAGCTTGGCACCAATGACCTGGATGGGAACAGTCTGATAGAGGTACAGGCAAGGTTCAAGGAGCTTGCTAGGTTCTGCAGTGACACAGTTTTCCCTTCCATTTCCTTCTCGGAGGTGTTGCCTGTACCAAGAGCAAGCACACCTAGGAAGGAAAAGACAGTGGAATTCAATCAGTGGCTGAAAGGATGGTGCAGGCAGATGGGGCTTGGCTTGATAAGTGACGGGTTCAACGTGGGAGGAAGAGGGATTGTATGCCCCTGATAGGCTGCACCTGAGCTTAGAAGGGACAGCCGTACTAAAGAGCAAACTGAAGGACTTTGTAGTAAGGGAGTTAAATTTAAACTAATTCGGGGGGGTAAAGAAAAGACCACTCATACAGGTAGAAGAGTCGAGAGGCTATCAGCCTCCCCCCCCCCCAGGACAAAGAGGAAAAGAAGGCAACATGCGACAACATGGAGGGGTTGAAAGGGGAGGATCGGGAAGAGGGGGCTACATGGTGGAGGGGTTTGGTAGCAAACACCAGGAGCTTGGAGAATAAACTAGGAGAACTAGGGGTCACCATGGTGGAAGAGGGTCTCGACATAGTGGTAGTGAGTGAGATTTGGTGGACTAAGCATCATGCCTGGGAGACAGTCATACCTGGATACCAACTGTTTAGGAAAGACAGGGTGGGGAAGAGGGGAGGAGGGGTAGCATTATACATCAATGAAGAAATTGGGGCCACGGAGGGGCTGGAAGAGGAAGGGGGAAACTGAGATAATGTGGGTCACTTTAGACAAAAGAAATAGGAAATCACTGAGGGTTGGGGTAATTTAAAGATCTCCTACATAGGGGGAAGGAGGGATAAACAACTTATACAGTCAATGACAAAAATGGCACAAAAAGGCGAGATTCTGCTAGTGGAGGAACTAAACCTCCCTGACATCGACTGGGAAATCCCAACAGCGGTATCAACTAGGAGCAGGGGGGTCTTAGAGGCACTACAAGGGGTATTCCTGCAACAACGGGTAAGGGAGCCCACTACGGGGGATAACCTGTTGAACTTAGTCCTCACAAATGGGGACAGTGTGGAGGAGGTGGAGGTGGGGGAAGGGTTAGGCACAAGTGACCACAGGGTTGTAAGGTTCAGAGTAAGAACGGAGAGGGAAGTAAACAGGACAAAAACTAGGATAATGGACTTCAAGAAAACAGACTTTAACAGAATGAAGAGGATAATTGGGGAAGTAATGTCAAGGATGGGGACTATGAAGGATGTGGAGCAATTATGGGCAGCTATTAAGAGAGGGGTGCTGAAAGCTATTGAAATCTGCGTCAAGAAGGTTAGGAAAAACGGAAGGAGGAGGAGACCTCTATGGTTTACAAGGGAGGTGGTGGGAGTGGTCAGGGAGAGGAAAAGGGCATTCAGGAGTTATAGGATGACACAAAAGGACGAGGATAGGGAGGCATATAGACAGAAGAGGAAGGAGGCAGGGCAAAAGATAAAGAGGGCTAAAGAAGTCACTGAGGAAAAAATAGCAAAGCAGGTCAAGTGGGGAGATAGGTATGTGGGAGAAAGAAGGAAGGTGTGACAGGGAATAGTGAGGTTGAGGGGGACTTCGAAAAAGCGGAGGTATTAAATAACTACTTTTGTTCGATCTTCACGAAAGAGGGTGAGGGTAGAGGACCAAAGCGGGAGAGGAAGGGAAGGAACTGCAAGGAAATGAATTCTACAATGTTCACAATAGATAGAGTAAAGGAAGAACTGGGCAGGTTAAAGGTGGATAAAGCAATGGGGGCCGGATGGCTTGCACCCAAGGGTACTCCGGGAGCTGAGAGAGGAGCTGGCACCACCTTTGACAAGACTGTTTAACTTGTCCATAGATACAGGGTGGGTGCCTGGGGACTGGAAGAGGGTGGAGGTGGTTGCACTACATAAAGGGGGGAAGCAAGGAGGTGGTCAAAAACTACCGCCCTGTCAGTCTCACCTCGTTGGTGGGAAGGTAATGGAAACATTACTAAAGGAAAGGGTGGTGGAATACCTGGTGGCCAATGGTATGCGGAACGAAAGGCAGCATGGCTTCACGAATGGGAGGACATGTCAGACCAACCTGATAAGAGTTTTTCGATTGGGTGATGCAGGTAGTGGACCAGGGAGGGGCGGTGGACATTGCCTATCTGGACTTCAGTAAGGTCTTTGACACCGTCCCGCACAGAAGGCTATTAAATAAGCCAGGAAACTTGGGGTGGGCCAAAGTTACTAGGTGGGTGGAAAACTGGCTGATGGGAAGGAGCCAAACAGTGGTGGTAAATGGGGTACATTCTAGGCGGGTAATGAGTGGGGTGCCTCAGGGGTCAGTACTGGGACCCCTACTTTTTAACATCTATATCAGTGATCTAGTGGAAGGACTAGAGGGTAGGGTGCGCCTATATGCGGATGATACAAAGGTCTGCAATAGGGTGGACACCCAAAAAGGTATGCAGGCCATGAGGCAAGACCTGGAGAAGCTGGAGAAGCAGTCGGAAACCTGGCAAATAAAATTCAATGTGAAAAGTGTGCGGTGATGCACCTAGGGTGGAAGAACATTTGAGCAGCTTATACCCTTGGGGAGAGGAAATCAAGGAAACGGAGCAGGAGAGGGATCTGGGGATTATTATATCGAGAACTCTTAAGGTGGGGAACCAGTGCAGCAAGGTGGTGGGAAAGGCAAATGGTATGTTGGCCTCCATTGGAAGGGGCATAACTAGCAGAAGGAGGGAGGTGCTAATGCCGCTGTACAAAGCAATGGTGAGGCTACACCTGGAGTACGAGGTACAAGTCTGGAGACCGCACCTATGTAGGGACACTGAGATACTGGAGAGGGTTCAGAGAAGAGCAACAAAGATGGTGCATGAGATATGGGAAAAAACATACAAGCAGAGGTGGAGGGAGCTGAATCTATATCCACTAGAGACTAGAAGGGAGAGGGGGGACATGATTGAAACTTTTAAGTATTTGAAGGGGATAAATAAGGTGAAGGAGGGAAGCTTGTTCAAAAGAAGGAGGGAGCAAATACAAGGGAGCATAGCCTCGAATTGGAAGGAGGGAAATACAGAGGCAATGTAAGGGGGGCAGTTCTTCGCAGAGAGGGTGGTGGAGGCCTGGAACAGGCTGCCAGAGGAGGTGGTGGGATCTGAAACGGTGGGGGGATTCAAGAGAGTATGGGACAGATATATGGGGTTGGGAGAAGGGGGGAAAGTCCAGAGCTAGTAAAAAGGAGGGGGGGGGGATATAAAGGGCAGATTAAATGGGCTGATGTGGTCCTTTTCTGCTGTCAAAATTCTGTGATTCTGTGAAGAACGTTAAACATGAATGTTAATAACATGAAATCCACTTTTCTGAAGTGAACAACCCATGGATTTGGATTAACAAAGTTAAATCCACTCCTGCCTAATGGAGGGCGAATGAGTGCAAAAAAAAAAGATCCCTTTGATCAATATAGACATTAAACATGACCTTTAATCTGTTCTAGAGGTTATTACTGCTGTGTTCCTCCTGTTGCTGATGGTATCAGCAGTGTAGTTCCTGTATGGCTGCAGCCTGGTGTGTGCCCTTTATACCTAGGCAGCCCCATGATAGACAAGGTGTGCTGTTGTGGCTGCACTATCACCATGACATAGCCGTGAGTCTGTCTGGTGCATTGCTATGCTATGCTATAGGGGGAGTTCTGTATCATAAAAACAAATCCTAGGGTGTCGGACACTCCTGTCCAGTTCCTGAATGGGTGCATCCGACGCCCCACCAAGTAGGTCATGTTGGTAGTCACTTTAAAAGTCATTCCGAATTATCACGCTTTTCAACTAGGGTGCTATAACCTCACTATTCAACCCTACTAGGATGTCCTGCCATAACAGTGTGCCTAAAGGGGGCCTGAAATTGGATCAGAACTGACAGTCAGAAACCCAGAATGCCCCTAATGGATTTGGTGTTCGTGCCAGCCATCTGACTCGTATCATAAATACCTACCATAGCATCAGCCAGCTAATACTGAGCCAGCCAAGTGGGCCCCATCCCGCCCCGAATACTGTATGTCCCAACAACAGGAAAAGTACTCCAACAGTCATCTGCAACCTGCTTGAAGTTCTAAGAGTCCAGTTACAGAGCGGGGTGGACAAAACCTGCATATTATGCAGAAATAAACTAGCTAGGGTTTTGGGCTCCAGTCTACCTGCCACATTCGTTTAGCTCCTCACTGTAAGTCAGAAGGTGGGAAAATAGGCCCCCTTATACCCCAGTCTCCGATAAAATGGTAGAGAAAAAAATATTCAAAAGGAGCTGTCTGGAGTCAAAATCTGTAGGAATTATAGTTCTGGGCTTTTTTGTACCTGAATTGGGAGCCTTTGTTGTGACTGACAGGAGGATTAGCCAACCAAACCTTTTGGATCTTGGGGAATTTCCCAGGCTGCTGCAGCTATTTTCAGTTTTGAGCTGAGAAGTGAAGAAGTAACAGCTCAAGTGATTTTGAGCAGCAGTTCTGTGTAGTTTTACATGGGAGAACTGTGAACGGGCTGAGTTTTGGCCTGCTTGTCTGCCTGCTGTCCCAGAGAGGGAAAATAGAGTTTATTCGGACTGAATCCGAGTTGTGAGGACTATTTAAGCCACTGGACTGTGAGCAGGCTTTAACCTGAAGAAGACCGAAGATTTGTTCAATGCGATCGGCCTGTCAGGATTTCCAGCTGCTTTTGAATCCCCGGTTTGTGCACAGACTTTGCGATCGTGACCGGAGAGCGGTTTGCCTGGTACAGTAGACTTTCTTTACATGTAAATGTGCTGTGTATTGAAAGTGGGTCATGATTTGGTTCCCCACTGTGTGAACTGTGTTCTGCTTGCTGGTACCATAGAATCCTTTACATGTAAATGTGCTGTGTATTGAAAGTGGGTAGTGATTTGGTTCCCCACTGTGTGAACTGTGTTCTGCTTGCTGGAAGCTTTATTCAGCCTAATTGGACTGAATCGCATTCATCTCAATTAGGCCTGGGCCATGACCGCTGGCCCTGCCAGACCACCCCCTGCAAGAAAGCCACCACGACGATACCTGTCTGGGACCAGCCCCTGCTCCATGCTTGAACTGGAATGACGCCTCAGCGAATCGTGTGGGCCCTGCTTCTTCTGGCACTCCAGATCAACCACCTCCAGTCTCAATTTTCGTCCAGCCTATGTCCAGTCTTGGGTATCGTGAGTAATCATCAGGGTAGCTCCCTGCAACAACAGCCTAATCTAAAAGTGTGTCGTCTGATTGTCTTGTTGTTTTCTTTTCACGAACTGAGCCCTCCGGCTCCGGATTACAATTAGTGTGTGTGGTGCATGTTGTTTTCTTACATCACAGGGCCCCAACCAGCTGCAATGTTCCTGGCTAGCCCACCGTTCTCCATCTGGGTACCCCGAGTGTGTGACTGTTTATAGACCCTGAAGTACATGCATAACTGTTTGATTTATACAGCCTTTAAGCAAATTAACCTGATTACGCCCCTCCCTTGTTCAAGTCCCTTAAATAAATCAGATCTAACTCTTTTGCATTTACCCTGACTGTGGTTCCAGTTTGTGCAAGAGTACTGTACTGCTGTTATTTGCTGTGTATAACCTTGTTTTACAGGGTCCCCAGGGCGAGATGAAGAAAAGCCCTGGTGGTAAGTGCAAACAGTGGGTACTTGTGTGGTGTATCAGGGGTATTGTAAAAGCGATTATTGTGTATTGTTCCGGCCACTAGTAAGGAAAGTGGGGGGGTTACAGTGTCCCAGGGGGCTGTGCCCAGGTTAGCTTGACCACTATCAACCCTGACCTCCGGGTGGAGGCACCCATTTCAGAACTCAGGCCCCTTAACCTGCTACTAGCCAAGCAGGAAGGGGTAGTTGCCCTTGGGATAGCGCCACCTAGGGGTTACACCTGTATGACTGTATTCACCCTGTATCTTGAAAGCCTGTAACTGTAAACTGTATATACCTGTTTTGAGATGTGTTCATTGTTTGTAAACTGTACTCTTCCGGGTCGTGCTTAAAAACAGGCAGGATATTTTGCCTAATGCACTTACCCGGTTACCAAAAGCCAATAAATAAATAAGAGTTCAGGTTACAATACTATTTGCATTCATTATTTGATCACCGGTGACAGCAACTATTAAGTGTTCAGTACAACCTGGCAAATATTTTTTTTCTCATACAAAAAAATCACACAAAACCTGGTTTTCAAATGTCAAGTTATTTTAAGTGATAGTTACTTCCGCAACTATTGGAAGGATTTTGCAGTATTCACACACCTGTCAACTGTTAATCAAAATGAAGTTTCCATAAAAGAAAATTCAGTTTTTAATCATTCTGTTTATCTCAACACTGCTGCTGCCATTATCCTCAGTCGCCTCCCTGCCCCGCCCTCCCTCCCTGGCTCTTACCCTGCCGTTCCAGGGGTCCACAAAGCAGCTCCTGCTCCACAGTGGATTCCTGCAGGTGCATCACGTGTGGGAAAGGGGTGGCAAGTCAAGTCGGTGGGACCCCTGATTGTCAACTTGTCTTCATGTTACTCAGTCTGAGGCTTTTTTCTCCTTCACTTGCTCTCTGATCTAGGCACTGGTAATTAGGACACCATGGAAAGCACCCACACACTAAGCATGCTGATATTCTAGTGCAAGTTTTCATCCACCCACCCACAAGCAGCTTCAACTGCTCTGACCCGTGTAGTCACCCACATTGCAGTAAAGAAGCGAAGTCTGCTACCCTCCTGCCTCAGAAGAGGAAAGAGTCTTGTGGCGCCCTGACTCTCTCCCCCACTGGCTGAGCACATTCCTGAACATGGCTCATCAGCCTCTAAAGCAGCAGCCTTCTGGCTGTGCCAAAGGCTTGGCAAAATTCCCAGTGTTCAAGGGAAAGTGACTTTGTGTGAAAACAGTGATTTTCAATTGAAAATAGCAATTTTTGCGCTTATTTTTTGCCTCGAGAAAAACAGTGATTTTTGCAAAGCTTTGCATTTCGCAGACAATGCGCGCGTCAGTCACTCTCAGCACTAGTATTTGGCTAAATACCAAACAGGGCTAGTTGTCCTGTTCCTGCTGAACAGGCCCATACCTAGCTGCCCTGCCCTGTCCCTGCTGAACTGGCCCATGGCTAGTTGCCCTGTCCCCATTGAACAGGCCCATGGCTAGTTGTCCTGTCCCCACTGAACAGTACCATGGATAATCAGCCTTTCCCTGCTGAACACGCCCATGGCTAGTCACTCTGTCTGCAATGAACAGGCCCATAGCTAGTCCCCCTGTCCCTGCAGAACAGGCCCCAGCTAGTTCCCCTTTCCCTGCTGAACAGGTCCATAGTTTGTTGCCCTGTCACTGCTGAGCAGGACCATGGCTAGTCACTCTGTCCCTGCTGAACAGACCCATGGCTAGTTGCCCTGTAACTGCTGAACAGACCCTAGCTAGTCACCCCATCCCTGCTGAACAGGCCCATGGCTGCTCACTCTGTTCCTGCTAAACAGGTCCATGGCTAATCACCCTGTCCCCACTGAACAGGCCCATGGCTACTCATTTTTTACCTGATGAACATGCCCCATCTAGTCATCCTGTCCCAGCTTAATAGGCCCATGGCTAGTTGTCCTGTCCTTGCTGAAACGGCCCATGGCTAGTTGCCCTGTCCCTGCTGAACAGGCCCATGGCTAGTTGCCCCGTCTCTGCTGAGCAGGCCCATGGTTACTCGCCCTGTCCCAGCTGAACCCAGCTAGTTGGTCTTTCCCTGCTAAACATGTCCATAGCTAGTCACCCTGTCCCTCCTCAATAGGCCAATGGCTAGTCACCCTGTCCCTGCTGAACAAGCTCCAGCTAACAAGCCCATGGTTAGTCACCCTGCCCCTGTTGAAAAGGCACATGGCTAGCTGCCCTAACCCTGCTGAACAGTCCCAAGGCTAGTCACCCTGTCCTTACTGAACAGGCCCATGGTTAGTTGCCTGTCCCTGCTTAACAAGCCCATGGTTAGTTGCCTGTCCCTGCTTAACAAGCCCATGGCTAGTCACCCTGTCCCTACTGAACAGACTCATGGCTAGTCACCCCAACCTTGCTGAACGGGCCCATGGCTAGTTGTTCTGTCCCTGCTGAAGAGGCCCACAGCTAGTCATCCAGTCCCTGCTGACCAGGCCCCAGCTAGTAGCCCTGACCCCACTGAACAGGCCCATAGCTAGTTGTCCTGTCCCCACTGAAGATGCCCATGGCTAGTCCTCCTGTCTCTGCTGAAGAAGTCCATGGCTAATCACCCTATCCTTACTGAACAGGCCCATGGCTAGTCACTCCTTCTCTGCTGAACAGGCCCTAACTGATTGCCCTGTTCCTGCTGAACTGGCCCATTTGTACTGCAAGTAGAGGTTTGAACTCAGAGTCAGAATTTTATTTCAGCCAGGGATGGGCACAGCTGTCATATAATGGACCCAAGGCCCCCAACCACCAAGAACATGGCATTCCGCATTTAATGTAGAAGCAAACACAATCAAGTTATGAGGTTTGAAAACAAGAATGTTTTGGAACATTTGGGGATTTTAATTGGAAACGGTTCTTCTTTGAACTTGAAATGATTAATCTGCCCTTTTACCTCCTTGTGCGCTGGCCTTGTGCTGAACTGTTTTGTGATATGTAACTAGGAAGTGTGAGGGGCTACACTCTATATAAGTCTATGGGCAGTTTTAGTCACACTTCTACTATATTGCACCATCTTTTGGCATAAATTAAAGCCATTGCTCAACTAAAAAGAGCCTTGATAGATGGCAGTGTGGAGAAAGGTAGGTATTAACAAAGGCCAGCGGTGATGGAGTCTGGGGACACAGAACAGAACAGAGTGAGATCAGTGCACAGAGGCAGGGCGGAGGCCATAGCATGCAGAATGTGGTGTGCAAATCTGTGAAATTGAGTAAGTCCTGAAGTTCCTGCAGAGGACCTCCAAACTACGCAAGTCACTGGATGACTGGACAAGATCCTCTAAGGTTTTGTGTTGCAGGAAATACAAAAAAAATCTTAGAGAATGTTCCCATACCTGGAGTGTTTCTTTAAGGGCAATGAAGACATGATGGATGAATCTGGCAGTTTAGCTGTAAAAACAAAACAAAACAGAAAAAATAAAGTGTCTTCTTAAAAACAACCCACACAAACTGCGAGTCCTTGACTAGAACATGTTTTTCCCCTGGTTAGGAGTAGCACTGTTCCAATTGTATCTACCGGGGTTGGACACTGGCGCATACCACCAGTATCAGTGGCTGTCAGATGCCATAGGATATGGATGGCATCCGATAATGGATCTGGTCTCCTTGGATCCCAAACTCATCTGATCAGGGGGGGGGCATAGGATCCAATGGATCCAATGGTCGGGTCATGGATCCAGCTGTTGGATATCAACTACACAAGGGCTGGATCCAAAGATCCAATGCTTGGATCGAGACATCTGACCCCATCTGACCAGGGATCTGATATACAAGCTTGGTCAGATGGGGTCAGATCCGGTGGCCGGATGGTGTGGCTCTCTGTCGGAGGGTGCTCGGATACTGCAGAATAGAATCCCAGCATCACTAGTTAGGAGGAATAGGTCCTGGTTCCGACAGCACCTACAGACTGTCAGAGTTACGGGTTTAGTCACAGACCTCAGGTTCTTATAAGAAGTCATAGGTGTACAGTCAAAAACAAAATAACCTCAGCAAAAGAGATTTTAAAGAAATGCTAGTGATGGCCATATTTATCGACTTGAGTCATTAATTACAAAACTAGAAATAAAACTTTTTAAAAATATCTCAAGGAATTAAAAATGTGTTGCTGATACATCTAAAGATGTCAGAAATACAGACTGTATAATGAAAATTGTTTATGACTAAAAATACTTCCGCTTTAAAGTTAGCATACTGCACATATTTACAAGTAATCAGTATATATTACCTATGAAGCATTGCAGTAAGGAGACTTATTTTAAAAGAGGAGCTCCAGTCACCAGAAAACAAAACACAGCTGGGATCAGTTATATGTTAATACGTCCCCCGGAGCCACTCGTTGCTGTATAAGAGTGGTTTCACATGCCTTCGGGTAGAGCAAGAACAGCGAAGTGAAGCTGAGCTGTTCTGGCTCAGTTGAAGGCAAGTGAAACCACTCTACTACAGGAACCAGAGTATGCACGGGCATCGATATATTATTGACCTAGAGCGTATCAATAATATATATATTTTTAAAACCTATTCCCAGAACATTCCTGTTTCCAGGGCATCTGCGCGTGAGATGCTCTTAACAGAATAACAGTGTCTCACGCGCAGGGGAAAGGAACGCTCCGATTGGTCAGGAGCGTTCCCTTGATCTATAATACAGATAACAGATCATGATAGAATTTGCAGCCAGTCGGGATTGTTTATTCTTAAACATTGCAGGCACTCTTATAACTATATTCATGACTGTACTTATCACGCTCTTTCTGCCTGTCATATTTTGCTGCATGTATTTTCATGCTATACCCACCCCAGCTACATCTGTAAATGAGCATCCACGCTGGGTGCCTTTACCGGTTATCAATTTTCAATAAATTAATTAATCAGTAAGAGGATAATCATGCTAGCAGTTCTAAAATTCTGATGTTCTAAGTTTAGTTGGCATAGTCCATTTCCACTCTCAAGGGTGTCTCTAATTTTCTGCAAAGTAAAATATACATTTATGATAACTACAGGAACAAAAAAACTCAATAACCCAGGGGACTGAACAGAGGGCACCACAGAATGTGAGGAACTGGGATTCAGGGGCAGGACTGAGGGCACCACAGAATGAGAAGAGCTGGGATTCAGGGGAAGGACTGAGGGCACCATAGAATGTGCAGAGCTGAGATTCATGAAGCAGGATAGGGGCACCATAGAATGCGCAGAGCTGGGATTCAGAGGGCAGGACAGAGGCACCATAGAATGTGCGGAGTTGGGATTCATGAAGTAGGACAGGGGCACCACAGAATGTGCGGAACTGGAATTCATGAAGCAGGACAGGGACACCACAGAATGTGCGGAGCTGGGATTCAGGGAACAGGACAGAGAGTATCACAGAATGTGCAGAGCTAGGATTCAGGAGGCAGAACAGAGGGTACCACAGAATGTGCAGAGCTGGGATTCAGGGAGCAGAACAGAGGGTACCACAAAATGTGCAGAGCTGGGATTCATGGGACAGAACAAAGGATACCACAGAATGTGCAGAGCTGGGAGTCAGGGGCAGAACAGAGGGCACCACAGAATGTGAAGAGCTGGGATTCATGGGGCAGAACAGAGGGTACCACAGAATGTGCAGAGCTGGGATTCATGGGGCATGGAAAGCACCACAGAGTGTGTTGAATGAGGATTCAGGAAGCAAGAAGGAGGGCATCATAGAATGTGTGGAGGTGGAATTCAGGGAGCAGGTCAGAGGGCACCATAGAATGTGTGGATGTGGGATTCAGGTGCAGGACAGAGGGCACCATAGAATGTGTGGATGTGGGATTCAGGGGGCACAATAGAGGACACAACAGGATGTGTGGAGCTGGAATTCAGGTGGCAGGACAGAGAATATCACATAATGCATGGAGCTGGGATTCAAGAATCAGGGCAGAGGGTACTACAGAAAGTGCGGAGCTAGAAATCAGAGGCAGGATGAAGGGTACCCTAGAATGTGTGGAGCTGGGATTTAGGGGGAAAGACACAGCCCCACATAGGGCACCGTAGAGTGTTTGGAGCAAGGATTCAGGGGGCAGGATGCATAGAATTTTTATATTTATTTATTTATTTTACAATTTTTGGCCAGGAAAGACACACTAAGCCGAGGCTTGTTTCTAGGTGCGACCTTTTTATTTAATTTTTTTATTTAGTGACTCAGAAAAAACCTTTGAGCACAAGCTCTTTTACAAAGGTTCCATGTCATAGATTGCAAAACAAAGTACAGTAGGAGAAAGCAAAGATACATTACAATGAACAATACAGCTTGGATTCAGAACTTACAGAATAACTCAAAACATAAGTACAAGTTAAACAACAGGAAAAAACACTTTAATGGGGGGGGGATAAGCAGTGACAAAATGCCTTGTCAGTAGTTCAGATGGGCAGGGATAGCTGGCAGAGGGGTGAAGAAGGGAGGTTCGAGACAGAGAGGTAAGTACTGCGGTGGAGGTGAGAGGGTTGGGGAAGGGGGGCGACAAGGTATATGGGAGAAATGGTGGGGTGAGGGGAAGCTGAGTGGAGAAGACATGCTAGAGTAAAATGGTTGGGTGTGAGGGGGCATGGTCAGGTAGCCAGCATTAGTAGTGACTGTTTTGGAAACTCACGGGACTGTGAGCTGGGGGAAGGGGTGTCAGGTGCTGAAGGAGCATGACGCAAACTTATCGCTGGGGCAAGTCATGAGAAGGGACAGAGGGAGGGGGTACCTGAGGCCTGCTTAGTGCTTACTGAGGGGCACAGAGAGCAGATTGGCTGGACTCAGGGGCAGGTGCACTTAGAGAGTGTTATTAGGTGCTGTTTGAGGTCAGTTTTGAATTGTGCCAGACAACTGGTGGCCAAGAGTTTCCCAGGAAGTTCATTCATCCATGGGGGGCCTGGTAGGCAAATGCACATTGCCCAAGTGACGTGCGATGGAAGGGGATCACCAAGGCCTCTCTAGTCCTCCATCTGGTGACCTGTAATGAGTTGGCCTCCTTGATCAAACTGCCAACACGAGGTGGTGTTTTACCCAATAGAGTCTTCTTCCCAAGGATGCAAGTCTGGAATTTGACCCTGTTTCTTAATGACAGCCAATTTGCGCGTTCGTACAGAGTACAGGTGTGAGTGCCATGCTCAGCATCCAGGGTGAGTCTGCAGGCTTTGTTGAGTGCATTCTGAACCCTCTTAAGTGCTGTATCTGTTGTTGCCCCATAGACCACTAGTCCATAGTCAATAATAGATACAATTGAGCTGTGGACTGAGAGGTGGAGGGCCCCCGGAGAGAGGTATTGCCTGTGCCTGTAAAGGACACCAATCTTGGTATTGACTGTCTTGACCAGAGAGTCAATATGTTGTGCAAACATGAGGGTATAATCTATTATGACCCCCAGATACTTGAACAAGTGAATTTGTTCCAGCGGCTCACTGCATGAGTTGGAGATGATGAGGGGGTGGTGCTTATTTTTGTTGTGGGGGCTGGACATAAGCAAGGCCTTAGTCTTCTTGTAATTTAGTAGCAACTTATGACTACAGAACCAGTCCTCGAGTTTGGAGGAGTTCTGCAGCTCAGATTGTAGGGCAGTCTGAGACATGCTGCTGCTCAGGAGCACAGCATCATCTGCATACAGTATGAGTTTGGTGTCGCAGGCTGTGGGAAGGTCATTTAAGAGGAGGCTGAAGAGTAGGGGCCCCAGTATTGATCCCTGGGTACCCCTAATGATACCTCTCTTGAGCTGGATACTGTTTGCCCAATTCTGACACATTGATTTCTCTGTATCAGGTAGTCTTGGACCCAGCAAAGGGCACTGGGTGCCACACCCATGTTTTGCAGTTGGGTCAGCAACAGGGGGTGGGTGACTGTATCGAAGGCTTTGGTGAGGTCAATAAAAACAGACCCCACCAGTTTACCTTCATCCAGGGCCTTATGTGCATAGTTTGTGTAGTCCAGCAGGGTAGTGGTGGTACTGTGATTTTGTCTGAAGCCATGCTGGTTGGGGCATAGTAAATTATACGTATTGAGGTAGTCAACGGGTTGACCTGCCACAATCTTTTCCAGTGCCTTGGACAGGGGGGAGAGGATCAAGATGGGTCTGTAGTTGGCTACCAGAGACTTGTCACCTCCTTTATGCACTGGCATAACTAGGGCCTGCTTCCAAACCGCTGGGAATTGGGCCAGGGCCAGGGACTTATTGTACAGCATGGTAATGGGCACTATAAGGATGTCCAGGATGAGGAATAGAAGTTTCATGTCTATCCCGTCACTGCCCAGTCTGGTCTTACCTAGTATTTTCTTGACCACAGTGAGGGCCTCCTTCACCGTCACTCTTTTAAAGTTGAAGGTCGGGTGAGAATACTGGGTAGATACGTTGTTGGAGTGGTTCAAGCCAGGCTGAAAATAGGCAGGTGGTATCACGGGGGTAAGACTGGCGAAGGCCTTATTGAAGGCTTCTGCAATAGCTAGAGGGTCTATAGTAGGGGTGTTACAGATACTGAGCAACTGAGGGTGTTTCTTGTCCTCTTTTCCAAGGACACTTTTGATGTTATCCCAGAATCTTTTCCCATCACCCCAAGAATTGCAAAGCTGGGCCTTATGATAGTTGGCTTTGGCGAGCTGGATTAGCTTGGTGCAGCGGTTTCTGGCTGTTCTGTAGCACTAGTAGTCATGCTTGCTACCTGTGTTTCTGGCCTTCTCCCAGAGTATGTCCCTTTCTTTCAAGTGGGATAGGAGCTCCCCATCAATCCAGCCATTTGCCTGCCCCCGAATTTTTCTTTTCATGAGTGGGGCATAGATGTTGTAGATGGAGCTAAAGCCCTTAATGAAGTAACTGAGGGCCTGATCAAGGGTAGGCACCTGGTCAATAGGAGTCCAATCATGCAAGGCAAGGGCTGATTTGAGGCCTCCAAGTTTACCTTTCCTCAAGACCCTGCTTTCAATGAGGATGGGTGGGCTTTTGGTAAATTTATTAGACCACAGGAAGGTGATTGGGGAGTGGTCACTTAACGTCTGGGAGAACCTTGATCTCAAGAGATCTGGGATGGTGAGCTTGCTAGGACCCAGTCAAGGAGGGTACTGTTTCCTGTATTATAGTTCTGCCTGGTGGGGCAGGTGACAAATTGTGTCAGGTTGGAAGTGGATATCAGATCCCTGAAAGGGGGCAGCCTCCTTTCCATCCCAATTTTTGTTAAAGTCCCTGGTAATGACACGCTCCAATCCCTTTGGAAGGATGCAGACAACATTCATAATTGTGAGAAAGCCTGCTGAGGCTTTCTTGGGAGGGTAGGTAGATTGTGGCAAGGATAAGAGTTTTGCCATTCTGACCGACCTGTGCCTTTATCACTATTATCTCATGGTCCTCAGCCACCCTGGTTCCAGGGAGGACAGTGCACTGCACAGAGTCCCTGGCATAGATGAGGCATCCCCCACCTCTCTTGCCTATTCTATCAATCCTGTAGCACAGGGAAGTTAAGTGACTTGCTCAGGGTCACACAGTATGCTAGCGGTGGCTGTAGAATTTAAACCCAGGTCTCCAGGTTTGCAGCTCAGTGCTGTTAACCACTATGCTATACTGCCTGTGCTACACTGTGCAAAGCTGTGATTCGGGGGAGGGTATTACAGAAATGCGAAGCTGGCATTAGGGATACAGACAGAGAAAGGCAAGATGCAGCTTGAACTTTGCTTAGTGGACTGCTGCCGATTAGCAGTGACACTTATATGAAATAGGATATTTCAGCTGCAAGGTGTGGGGATCTGTACTGAAAGGTAGCTTGGTGAGAGTTTTTTCTAGCGTGGGATCAGACAGCAAATTCCAGTTTGCCAACTTAAAGGGACACATTCATGTACAGTGGCAGACATAGTTTGAAAGCCCATGAAAAGTTATTTTAATTGCGGTATTGGGCTTACTTGTAGCAAGAAGCAGTCCAGAGATATAGATGACTGAGTCTGTGCAATGTAAACACTACATTAGAGCCATTCTTAGAACCTTGTGATGTCAGTGGCGATCAAGCAGTGCTTAACTCAATGCAGTTAGGTACTGCTTGATCATCACTGACATCATAAGGTTCTAAAGATTGCTCTAATGTAGTATTTATATTGCACAGACTCAGTCATCTATATCTCTGGACTGCTTCCACCTACAGATATGCCCAATACCTAAATTAAAAGAACCTTTCATGTGCTTTCAAACTGTGTTTGCCATTGTACATGAATGTGTCCCTTTAACTTACATGGCAGATAATTGTAGGCACGAGCAAGAGCAAGAAGAGCTCTGAAATACTTGGAGCTAACCTACCAAATATCTGACACTGGGGAGAGCCGTGTGCTAGGAACAGCTCGTCGTCCGTGATGTTCAACCCAACCTAATACAATGATATACGCAAGGAAGATACTTGTAACGTGTATTAAATTTGGTCATGACTGATTCAGGGGCAGCAGCAAAGTTTACATCAACATAATCCAAGTCTGGGGACCGCATCCGCTCTATGATGTAGCTAGTATAGCGTGAAAGACAGACAGCCGAAGAAAAGAATGGGATGTTCTGAAACTCTGGGTGTTTTTCGGAATGTATCAGAAAAAAGTAAGCAGAAACAGCACTGGGACTCAGGTACCACTAACACACAAACCAGACTTGAAGAAATAAAATTGTGGCCAAGGCTTTGATAAAGCACACTCTGTGTGAAATGTGTTCGACATCCATTAGTCCTTTAGAGCTGCTAATTTTAACAATAAGAAGAGTTAAATTTCACACTGCCTGTGGCAGCTTTTTGTGGTAAATGTCATGATTTTATTTCCTCAAGCCTTTTTCTGAATGTAATGCAACTTGAGTTCTTCTCATGCAATTACGGAAGCAATATGACATGACATCGTGTGGGTAGTTCTGTGATAAAGCACGCCCAGCTGCGTTGTGATGCCTGAGGTGTTTACCGCAAAAGTGCCTTCAGCTCCTGGAAGTCCGATAATTCCATAACTACCCACACCCTGATGTGTCTTACTGTGTTTATAAGATAGGGAAACTAAGATCTCTTCAAAAAAAAAAATTTTTAATAAAAAGAGGCATTTTTTATTGTTAAAAGTGACTAGTGAAAAGTTGTTCAGCCCGCCTATCATCTTTCTTTCCATGCTTTGAGTAAACAGAATGTTTATCATGGAATGCCGGAATTCAAGCTTCTGTAGAATTCTACTGGCAGAATGTATACACACACACACACACACACACACACACACACACACATCAATAAAGCCAGGGATTCGACTTATCTGGGTGGCGTGCAAGTAAGGACAGAAAGGGGTTTTTTGATGGTCAGGAAAGAAGCTCAAGAAAGTAAAGCTAGCAGTAATACTTCATTTTAAATTGGTGTTAGGTGTGTAATAAGGTGATTATGAAGGGAAAGAACATAATTTTTTTTTGAGGAAGTTTCATTTTTAGAGTCTAGCTGACTTTTTTTTAGTGAGAGTAAAGGTAGCGGCTATATTTAAAATGACAGTCATGAATTTTATTTTCAAAAGGCATTGATACTTTAGTCTGCTGTGTCCTGATTGCCAGCACTTTTTTAACCAATGGTTGTGGCCTCACAATGCACGGCTGCTGACCAATCAGGATGCAGTTATTTCCCTATCCATTTTTAAAAGGGGGGTTTACTAATAGCTGTACCCAGTCTTTGAAATGATTTTCAAAAGCCTTTATGAAATGTTACAAATATCTGAAAGGAATAAAAAAAACATCATGGCCTAGGTGTGCAATGAAAGACAGGATGTTTCATACCTACCTCCACTACAGCTCTGTCCTTGTTCTTCAGGATTGCTTTCAATGTTGGGAAGGGGGTGAGAGAGAATCCCCCCTTTTCCCCTGACTGCATTCTGATGTGCACTGACCAATGGGAGAGGCTGCCAGTCAGTCACTGAGAAAGGAACTGACTGGGTCATGGGCTGCATATGACAGTCTAGGGAAAAAAAACATTTATCAATCTTTTTTAAAAATATTTTTATTAAATGAGGAGGGACATTAACACATTGTCCAAGAATTCAAAGTGTTATAAAACTTATACATATATGCATAGCATTTCAGTACGGAAGTTATTTGAGAATCTCATAAAAAAGAGGCAGTAATGGTACCTACCTATCTATCTACCTATTGTATCTATCTTTCCACAGTATCTATCTATTGTATCTATCTACATAGCTACCATCTATCTCTCTACCTATGTACAGTATCTATCTATCTGCAGTATCTATCTATCTGCAGTATCTATCTACAGTATCTATCTATCTATCTATCTATCTATCTATCTATTTATCTATCTGCAATACACCTTACCACTCCTCTGGAATACTGCTCAAAATTTACCGTAGCTCGTTTCACCTGTACCAGTAGCTGCCTTCAAAAATCTTATCCAACAATCATTTATGGAGTCCTGCAACTGCTTCCAGCACTGAATCTCTGACTCTCCCTCCTACCTGTCTGTCATCTCCCCTACTAATGGCACCTCTTTCACCCCCATACCCTCCCCCTTACCCTTAGACCTACTGTGCCGACTAATGCAGCTATGACAATCCTGAAGGTATTATAATCGCCCCCTCCCACACCTCCTAACCGCTCCTCCCTCCACTATCCTTGGCGCATCCTGTGCCCTCAGTGCCTTTGCTTTATAGTCTTCCCCTAGGCCACATAATGCTTTGCTGGTCTAGACCTCATCCAATATAATATTGTACTCTACTGTCTATCAGAGACCTGCCTTGCACAGAACTCACACATAGTGGTATGCTGACTGCCTTTGGTACCATGCCTGTAAATTATGCTGCCTTGTTCTGTTCTCAGTGTCAAGTCTTACGCTGCTATTTGTAAATTATTGTACACCACTGTGCCAAGCCATGCCATTCTCACTTATAATGACTGTACATAGGCTGCTAATGTTGCTATGCCTATGCCAAATTGTTATATTGTGACTTGTTGTTGTTTAAACTACCAGGTCCATCTTGTAAATGAGCCCTGCTCAATGGTGTTCCGCCTGGCTAAATAAAGATATTGATTGCTTGATTCATCTGTCTATCTATTTAGGCAAGGCAATTTTTTATTTAAAAGGACGCCCAATCCCAGAGGCTACGGGTGCCGTACAAAGTAAATAGACAAATAGGAAACACACAAAATCAGGATAAATAATAAACATAAAGAAATAAATTATGCAATAAAAATGAGATTTTCTAAGATCCATCCATCCATCTACCTATCTATCTACAGTATTCATCCATCCATGTATGTATCTATCCATCTATCTATCTATAGTATCTATCTGCAGTATCTATCTGTCTATCTACTGTAAAACTATATTTTTACGCAAAGTAATTTGAGCGCAAACCCAAATGCAACCATAGTTAGTACACATTTAATTTAGCGCTAAGTCATTAGTGCCACATTTACTATAATGGAAAAAGTGTTAATAGTGCCAATTAGTGCAAATTTATTTTAGCGCAAATTAGTGCTTCAGTGAAAATTATTTGACAGTGAAAATGTCAAGTTTTATAGTATCTATCTAGCTATCTATCCATCAACAGTATTCATCTATCTATCTATATCCATCCACCTACAGTATTCATCCATCCATCTATATCTATCTGCAGCATTCACCTATCTATCTATCTGACTGTCTCTCTATCTACAGTATCTATCTACAGTGTCTATCTATCTACACACTCGCCTCTGAGACTGGAAGATCAGAAGGCTGTGGGTTCTATCCCCACATCAGGCACTTGGGTTAAATCCCAATACTGACACTGTAGTGCAACATAAGGGGGTGCTGCACTCCTTTTTTTTTAACATCTTTTTTTAATCGCCTCTGGAACACTGGAACTCTCTCAGGCTCCCAACTAGTCCCCTGTTCTACTGCCTGTGACCCCACCTTCCCTCAGAGACATTACTTTCTCCCTTTGGAGCCCAGGCCCCAAGCCCTGCCAGGAGATCTAAGGGCAGAGGTAGAGGTCCAGCAGCATGTGTGTGGTATGGACACTGTGGGGCCTTGCCTATCTGGGTCGGAGGGCTTTTCCCTTGTAGTTGTTTCTCTGTGCCTCCTGAACGTATGCGGTAATGACGCCATGGCACACAGCAACCCTGCCGGTGTCGCCACGCTCACCCACAAATCCTTTTTTTTTTTTAAACTTCAAATTTTATTGAGTATTGAGCATATGATTAAAGTTCATACATAATAGTCAGGTCTTCTAGTATGAAGGAGATAAGACAAATTTCAAGTACATTCAGCTTAATTACTTAACATGCTAATACAATTCTCTCCTCTCTTCCAGGTGAAATTGATTGGACTCCTTAACCTGCTAACTTGCTTCGGATACTGCATCATATTTAAAGTCTTTTGCATTTTAGGCAGATTCCGCATTATAGTCACATGACCCATTCCAGCAACTTATATGCATAACATAAAGATATAACAAAATAAAAATCAAACATTAAACTACTGATCCATGGCTGATGTAGTTATTTGATGTACTGATCAAAATGCTTTTTTTTTGGGGGGGGGGGCGACAAACCCAGAGGCCATCATGTGAGCATTATGTGAGTGAAGGGGAGGGGAGTCAAGGAACCCAATGTTACCTCTACTGGCCCTCAGTTATAACTCCAGGGCCTTTTCTAAGTTGGGAGTTTTAACATTTCAGTACCCCAGGACTTGTTGCTCCAGAATGGGAACCCCCTGCAGATCCTCTATTAGGTGCATAAAGGGCAGCCAGATTTGAAAGTGTTTGTCTTTCTGCAGACGTAGTTCCTCAGTACTTCTCTCTACCCATGAGATTTCCTTTACAATGGTAAGCTAGTCCTCCACTGTTGGTACCAGCTAGGTGAGCCAACATCTAGTGATAGCCTTGCCCGCTGCACCAACAAAATGCCAATAAATGACCTTTGGCTGTTGGATCATTTGCCTTTGGGTAGGAGACCAAGAACGAAATTCTGAAAGTCAAGCAACTGACTACTGTTTAGTATTTCCCCTATGTTTATCCACCTCTGTTCACAAAGGTCGAAGCCTAGGACAGTTCCAGAAGATGTGGAAATGCAACCCCTTACCCCCTCAATTTCTCCAGCATAGGTCATTGTTCCCCTTTTTATAGTATTTTGTTCTAGTGGGGGTATTAAAAAATCTTGTGACAATCTTCCATCTGAATTCTTTCCAGTTATTGGATGCAGAGGTACGTTTCACTCCCTCCCACATCATCCCCCAGCTATCCTCCTCCAAGTGGAAATCTGCTTCCATTTCCCATTCCGTTCGACACAGGGGTTGGGGTAGCTCCTTAGATATTCTGTATGTAGTCGGGAGCCTTGAAATCAGATCCCCCCCCATCCCTGAACCGAGTTCCATATTGTTTGCATCGACAGGTGGGGAGGTTGTTGTGCTTCTGTTAGGTTGCTTTCTGTTTTGAGAAATGATGCTACCTGGAGGTATGGAAAGAAATGTGATTTGGGGAGCAGGACTTCCTGCTGTAGTGTCTGAAAGGTTTTAATATGACCCAAGTTAATAAACTGATTAAAAAATCTGAGACCCTTTCTTTTCCATAGAAGGAAGGCATGGTCCATCCTGGGGGGGGGGCTGGGTGCAACATACAATCTCAGTTTTATTAGTTAGTGTTTCCCCTATTGACAGCTTCTTTTTTATCTCTCCCTATATTCTGTATGTTTGCTTGACCCATGGGTTGGATATATCTTTTTTAATAAGATAGGTTGGAGGCCCATTGAAATCCAACTGTGGATTTAATCTGGCTTCACCCTGAGTTTCTAGGGAGACCAAGGTGTTATTCTGATCATTTGCTAGGTAGTTCACCCAAGGTCCCATTTGAGCTATTTGGTGGTATGTTCGCAAATTGGGGAGCCCCAAACCACCTCTTTCCCGAACTCTCTGTAAAGTCTCCCAAGCAATTCTAGCCTGTCGTCCTCCTCACACAAATTGGTGTAATGCCTTGGTAATTTTTTTCCATTCTATACCCGGAACACGAAGGGGGAGAGTATTAAATAAAAATTAAAAATGGGAAAGTATATTCATCTTAATGGACTTGATTCTTCCCAGTAGGGTCAAGGGGAGGATGTTCCATCTCTTCAAACCAGTCAGGACCTCTTGGATCAACCTGTCATAGTGGACATGATATAACTGTTTCAAGTCCAAGGGGATATAGATTCATAAATATCTGATCTGGGATGAGGTCCATTTCAAGGGGACCAACTGTTCTAATTATCTAGTGTGAGGACCGCTCACCAGAATTACCTCTGTTTTGTCATTATTGATTTTGAATCCTGAAACTTGGCTATAATCTGTTAGAATTTGCAGCAGTGTGGGAAGTGTTTTTACTGGGTCTCTCAAGTATAACACGGTGTCGTCTGCATAGAGGGAGATTCTATTCTCCTCCCCTCTCGCTATAATCCCAGTTATATCTTGGAGTGATCTAATAAATTGAGCTAGTGGCGCCATACTAAGGGCAAAAAGGATTGGTGAAAGGACGCATACCTGTCTTGTGCCTCGTTAAACTTGTAAGGGGGCTGATATAGTGCCGTTTACTTTGACTCGGGCAGTGGGATTATTATAAATTTCTCCAATCCATTCCCAGAATTGGGTTCTAAAACCAAATTTGGCCAGTACTTCGGATAGGAAATCCTAACATAAGTGATCAAACGCTTTCTCTGCTTCGATTGCTATAGCAATTTGTTGTTTTTTTCCCTTCCTAGCCGTGTGCAAAATATTTAAACACCGCCTTATATTGTCCTTAAGATATCAAAACCCACCTGGTCCAGATGGACTAGGTTTGGGAGAACCACATTGAACCTGTTGGCTAAAATTTTTGAAAAGATCTTAGAGTCCACATTTAGGAGTGAGATGGGTCTATAGGACCCACACATCTCCAGTGCTTTCCCCTCTTTAGGAATCACTGTAATATATGCTTCCCACCATGAACTTGGGGATCCCTCCCCTTCTCTTTGCGTTTATTAAAAACCTGAACCAATATGGGACCCAGAGTCTTACTGAATTTTTGAAAAAATTCCACATTAAACCCATCTGGACCTGGGGACTTATTACTTTTCAGGTTACGGATTACCTGAGCTATTTCGGTTGAAGCTATTGGGGAGTCCAATTGTGTTTTAATATCTTCTGTCAGTTTAGAATGGGTGACTCTATCCAGGAATCTGAGAACAGAGGTCCCAGGATCCGAATCCTGTGGATCCATATCATATAGGGCTCCAAAATATTCTCTAAATGTCTCTGCTATAGCAGCTGGTATGTAAATCTGGGAGGAGGAGTTCTTCTTTTTAATCTGTAGGGTTTTATCATACTTGTCGGATTGAGCCTTTCTTAGGCGAAAAACCAGTAATCTACTGGCTCTATTGCCATGTTCATAGTATTTCTGGTTCCCATATCTTAACTTCCCCTCTATTTGCTGATCTAGGATATTTTGTAACTTTTTCCTAGTTTCTTTGAGTTCTGTCTGTAATTCCATCCTATGAGTCCCCCGTTTAATCGTATGTTCCAGTTGCTGTAACTTAGTCTCCAGAGCTTTTTGCCTCTCCTGACGTGACTTTTTAAGGTGTGAGGAGAAAGAAATAATCTGTCCCCTCAACACTGCCTTCATTCTGTTCCCAAAACACCTGGAGTCCAGACCATCTGGCTGATTATGTATTTGATAGTCTTTAATACTGTCCTGAATGTGAGTTCTGAAGTCCTCCCTGTCCAGCAGGGAATAGTTCATCCTCCACTGCTTTATCCTCCTCCAATTACCCAGCTCTAGAGTTAGTGCTACTGCTGAATGGTCCGAAACCAAGCGCGGGAGAATGTTACAGTTCTGAATCCTGTGGAGGTCCATGCTACTGCACAGGAAATAATCGATTCTGGAGTAGGTGTCATTTAGGGGGGAATAGAATGAGTAGTCCTTCATTGTTTTATTAAGTTCCCTCCAGACATCCACCAAGGCTAGTTCTTGCATGCCGTTCCTTACTGCCTTACTCATATTTTTATTTGTGGCTAGGTTTTGGGAGAAGCGGTCAAACTGAGGGTTAGGGACACAATTGCAGTCCCCCCCTAGATCAGGACCATGCCCTCGCCTGATTGTGCTATCTGTCCAAATAAATTAACAAAGAAGGTGGGGTCGTCCCTATTAGGTGCATATAGGTTTATAATGTGGATCACCTAATTAAATATTTTCCCTGTAACCATAATCCCGCTCCCTGCTTCTAGGATCACCTCAGAGGTAATTTCCATTGGTAAGTCCCGCCTAAAAAGAATGGCCACCCCTGCTCGTTTCCCCAAGGGGTGCAAGATATAATGCTCCCTACCCATCCAGTTTCGTTTCAGTTTTGTGCGCTCTGTATCAGACAGTTTGGTCTCATGAATGAGGCTAACATCCACCTTTACCTGCTTTAAATAGTGAAGTATTTTGGTTTGCTTAATTGGGGAATTAATGCCCTGGACATTCAGAGATGTTATCTTAAAGGTACCCATGTCTAAACCAAGTTAATTCGTCTGTGATCCTAATCCCTTTTTTTATGTAGTCGGTCCGTATATCCTCGCAAAGTCCCCACCCAGAACATGTCCCCCCCCAACCACCCCAGGCCTTTTCATGGAATGAGCCACTTCATCAGGTAACACTTGAATGCAATGGGTAAACAAAATCCCATCAAACATTTGGAAAACAAACTTTCTGAACACTGAACTATGAACTTTTTTACTAGACATGTGGTTCGCTTCCTAGGTTAACAGATGTTACAGTGAAACCCCGCAGTCGCGGGGGTGTAGAGCCTCAGCTCAAGCTCCTACTAAAAGTGGGTCTGATTCCAAAGAATCAGGTGGAAAGAAAACATCACCGCCCAACAGAGGTAGACCACTGAGCTCGAATAAGCTCCCTGTTATTCCTAGTGGTCTACCCAGGATGTCCTCCGGGCTGTCCCCATTATTTTCTAAAGTAAAAGGGTCTTGAAGGGTTGGGTAAGTAAAACTCGCCCTTGTCCCTGGCCAGCGATGTACCATAGTATAGTCGAGTATTTATCACATCTGGTCATGATAAATACTGCAAAGGTGGAGTTATATTTTATTCCAAGGTTTGTTTGAATAGTTTTAAATTCAGTTAATAAAACTCTAGGTGGCTCTGACATCGAGAAAAAGAGTATTGACAGGTTTTGTTTTAAATTCAAGCATCTCTACTCCCCCCTTCTCTCTCTCTCCCATATAGTCCCCATCTTGGCCCTACCTTATACCTCCATAACTGGTATTTGATGTAAAACTAATTTTAGGTTTAACCCCAAAACAAAGAGAGTAAGATGAGGGAAAACCCTTTTCTTTTTAGGACTAAATCTCCCCTAAGCATCAATAAAAATAGCAGTTCCAGCGTTCCTTCAGAGTGATGAGGAATCCCTCCAGTATAACCAAGTTCTTGTCTCTGGTTCAAGCATAACAGTTATGAGGGGGCCCTCCATTATCCATGACTCTGTCTGAAAAAGAAAAATGAATCCATCTATTCATGGGGAAGTGCGCTGTTAATGCCAATACCTCTCGGGTGTCTTCAGGTGGAGTTCCAGCGCGGCGATCTGCCCAGAAGTACATCTCCTGATGTTGAGGCCTTGTTTTTTCTACCCAGGATCTCCCTTAAGTCCTGGCCGAGGTGAGAGGGCCACAAAATAGCTGATGGTTGTGCCCGCCTTGGTTTGCCAGCCCTCCGTCACGCCGAGCGTGAGATCTCATGTTCCAGCTGCTCGGCCTGTAATTCAGGACAACATAGGCCCAATTGTTTTAGCAAAGGTAGAGCTTCTTGGAGTGTGTCGATCAAGACTGGGCCCTTTTCAGTGTGGATATGTAGTTTTGCTGGATAGTATAATGGATGCAAATCTTTTTCTCCTTCGCCTGCTTGATCACCTCCCGGACTTGCTTTCTTTTCTCATTTAAAAGGTCAGAGAAATCTTGGTCGAAAAACAGCCTTTGAGTATCCAGTTTAATTTCTTTTATTTTCCAAGCTGTCTGAAGCACCAGCTGGCGATCTTGGTAATTTAACATTCTGGCAATAATCAAGAAAGACCTCGTTGTCTGATCTTTAGGTCTGGGGGCTAACGAATGGTGTGCTCTCTCAATTGGGAGGGGAGTATCTTCTGGAATTTTTAGTACTTCTCTCAGAATATGGGATACAAATTCCTCCACTGTATTGAAAGATTTATCCATATCTTCTGGTACACCGTATATTCTAAAATTGTTTCACCTAGTGCGATTTTCTTGATCGTCGAGCTTTAATTGTAATTCTCTTTCTCTGGTTAATAAGTAAAGGATAGCCTGGTCATGTTGACTGGATGACTCAGCTAGGCCCCCCATACACTCCTCTACAGCTGTAGTTCTTTTATCAATAGCTTTTAAATCTGCCTTAAGATCGGCAACCAAGGATTCTACTCTGTGGATGGTTTTAATTATACCATTTAATTTTGTCAAAATGATCCCCTGGTCGCAAGACTCAAAGTTGTCTTCCGAGTCGGCAATACTGCTTACTGGCGAGGCTGAACGCGTGTCCCGAGGACGGCTGGGGAGTTTATCTGCTTCCTTCATGGTTTTGAGCTTAGCTGCTTGTGGGTTTCTGTGCCTTCATCTATTAGATGTCATTTCCCCTTGCTATACTGTTGAGAATTTATTCTGTAGAATGTGGGATTAGTCGCTGGTATCTCAAAATTTTAGTAGAACAGCCTGGGAGCTTCTCAGCTAGACAGCCATTGAGACGGTGACGTCACCGGAGGTCTCTTCACCCACAAATCCAGTCCGCATCCTGCAGCTCCCCTGCTCTCCAACAGGGATCGATGGGACGCCGAACGCCCAGATACCCTCCCCCCAGGAGAGGAGAGCAGTCCATGGGATGCTCAATCCTCTCCCTCCCCTGCTGACCCCCAGCGCCCAAGTTTGCCCCCGAACCCGGGTTGCCGGTGTGGGGTCCAGCGCCTCAATCTTCAGCGCCACTGGGCCAGTGGGTGCTGCACTCCTGAGGTGCCATCTTTCAGATGAAACGTTAAACCGAGGTCCCATCTGACTGTTCTGGTGGTAGTTCAGGTGGATGTTAAAGATCCCATAGTACTTCTCGAAAAGAGTAGGGGAATTTTTATGAGGAAATAACATCATCACAAATCAGAACATCATCACATATGTAATAACAAAAACAAAACGAAAAATTACAATTCTTACAAAATCCTGGAGTTCAAAATAAGTCTATAGCCCATAAAATATTTACAGAGAAAAAAAACAATGAAAAGAGAAAAAAAAACATATCTTAAATAAACACCTTAAATTAATTTCCCTCAGTTTAGAACATAACAGTCTTTTTAAGAGTGTCTCAGACTTTGGTACTTATGTAAACTTAATAAAAAATAAAAAACCTTTCCAGCATTTGTACACCTTGCTTGATGCATTAAGGGAATTATATTTCAGATAAACAGAATTCATAGCTTGTTCCACTTGGATACTGAAGGTTTTATAAGACATTATCTGCTGTAGCTGGTCCGCCGGTGCAGCAGTTGGATTTCCGCTTGCGACGCTGGCAACCCGGGTTCGGGAAGAGACCCGGGGAGTCAGACAGCCAGCTGGAGGAGAAGGGTCGAGCATCCTCTGGACTGCTCTCCTTCTCCAGAGGGAGGGAGGGGTAGCATGTCCGGCGCCCGAGGGACCCCTGGCGGAGGTTGGGGGAACCACAGGCGACTAGCATCAGTATGTAGAGAGGTGGGGCAGACGCTGGATGCCATTGCACATCCCTGCCCCTGGGGCAGTCTAGAAAACAGCTGCTGGCGGCCCTTGAGGAAGCTCACCTTCGGTTTCAATTAGCTCTAAGGCAGGCTCCCTGACCTATCCCACTGGATGCAGCACTTAGGGCCGGTGCCGCAACCCCGCCCGTGGGAGGCAAGCCAGGGGGTATCAGGGAGTCGCAGCCAATATGAGAGTGGAAGTTGCAGGGTACATGACCGGGCTGAGGTACCAGGCGGTCAGTGGCAGGGAAAAAGTATAATAGATAAATTAAAAAAAAAGATATTATCCACTGTTGCAGTACCCACTGGCATCTGGTCTGCCACAGATACAATTTTAAACAACAGAAAAAGATGGCCAAAGTCCCTTCATAGTATTTGTCACATAAGTGAGAACAATTCCCTAGTATTAACATATCATAGTTTAACTTAGTTAACCATCCCAAATTCCATATCCTAGCTACATATTCCCATAAGAAAGTGACCCTCTATGCGGATGATGCAGTACTATACAGATCTGCTTCAAATGCTGTTCAGCTAAACCAACTCCTGAACCATGATCTCTCCCTACTGGAAACCTGGTTCCTGACATATAGGCTAGTCCTAAATGAGAAAAAAAACCAAAGCCATCCTATTCGGACCCAGTAAATTGGGCCCCGACAGAACATGTCTACTATCCCCTTATCTTTCCAGTGGCCATCCTATTGAGGTGGTGGATTGCATCAAATACCTGGGAGTCTATATCGCTCAAGACTGCTCTTTCAAGGTTCATGTTGAACAATTAACCGAGGCACTAAATCAAAAGCTTGGGCTCATGTACCATCTAACCCCCCTTTTCTCACTCAGGCATCCAGGCTAAAGATAGCCACGGGCATGCTCCTTCCCACCTTTATTTTATGGTGCCCCAGTGCTACATTCAAAGCAAAACACAGAGATGAGAAAGCTAGGAAAATTGTACCACAGAATAGGACGCTTTGCCCTGGGAGCTCAGCCACTAGAACACCACTGTAATATACACGACTCACTGAATTGGCCCTCCCTGGAGGGCAGACTGGCTTACACTTCCCTATGCTTGGCTTTCAAGCTTCTACAAACGGATGCTCCCCCCAGCCAGAGTCGTACCTTAGTACTCAAGCAGCCTAAAAGAACACTTAGATCCTTGTGTCGTTGACTCCTCCATGTCCCAAAAGTCCGAACAAGCCAAGGTCTTCGGTCGTTTGAAAATTACATCCCGTCCCTATGGAATGGCCTACCTAGCAATCTTCAAGACTGCAGCTCCTTTGGGAGTTTTAAAAAAGGCCTAAAGACGTACCTTCTAGAGCTAAGCCTCTGTGCATGCCACCGCTGAGGACAGAAAACAGCACTCCACCTCTGATACTAAAAACCTGCCGCCTAACAGGTTGGTATCCTATTTCAGTTGAATCTTATCACTTCTGAAACACCTGAAATTGTAATCCGTAAAGCTGACCTGATAAAAGAATCTTATTTAACTGCCACTCTTGTGAAACTAGTGTTTACCCCATGTTATTCTAAATGTTACCCAACCTGCCTGTGATTGTACTATATGTTCTGATTTTAATGTCTGTATATGCGCACTTTCCCTTGAATTGTTCCTACTTCTTATTGTACTATTGACTGTAATAACCCCGGCTCGCCCCTGAAAAAGGGACCTTTATGGTCTCAGTGGGCCTACCCGGTTACCAAAATTTAAATAAAATAAAATAAAAAATGTGGGGTTCACATAGGAACAATTAAACAAAAAATTATCAATTGTTTCTTCTGTGGCCTGACAAGTATTATATGGGCAGTTTCTTTCATTCTGAGCTTTGTGCTTGCAATTTCCTGGGATATTTAATCTGCTATAGGCTGATAACCAAAGGATTTCCCACATATGGGTGGGAATCCTATCATTGTTCAATTGTGCTTGCACTTTTTTCCTCAAAAGTGGGGAGCAATTTTTAAACTCAGGTTCTACAGGATAGATTTTGGACATAATAAGCTGTCAGGCAGGCTCCCTGACCTATCCCACTGGATGCGGCACTTAGGGCCGGTGCCGCAACCCCACCTGGGGGGGCAAGCCAGGGGGTATCAGGGAGTCACGGCCAATGTGAGAGTGGAAGTTGCAGGGTACATGACCGGGTTGAGGTACCAGGCGGGCAGTGGCAGGGAAAAAGTATAATAAATAAATAAATAAATAAAAGATATTATCCGCTGTTGCAGTACCCACTGGCATCTGGTCTGCCACAGATACAATTTTAAACAACAGAAAAAGATGGCCAAAGTCCCTTCATAGTATTTGTCACATAAGTGAGAACAATTCCCTAGTATTAACATTTCATAGTTTAACTTGGTTAACCATCCCAAATTCCATATCCTAGCTATATATTCCCATAGGGGTTTAACATAGGAACAATTAAACAAAAAATTATCCATTGTTTCTTCCATGGCCTGACAAGTATTATATGGGCAGTTTCTTTCTTTCATTCTGAGCTTTGTGCTTGCAATTTCCTGGGATATTTAATCTGCTATAGGCTGATAACCAAAGGATTTCCCACATATGGGTGGGAATCCTATCATTGTTCAATTGTGCTTGCACTTTTTTCCTCAAAAGTGGGGAGCATTGGATTTCTGCTTGTGACGCCGGCGAGCCGATTTCGGGAGCGGACTCGGGTCATCGGACAGCCGGCCAGGGGAAGGTTGGAGCATCCAGATAGCCTGCCTCCAGGGAGGAAGGGTGGGGATGGAAGCTGGCACCTGCTGTCTCTCGGCGGAGGCCGGGAGTATAGCAGGTGGTCAGGCTCCACTCGGGAGTGACGGACGCCAGTGCTCGCTTGACGTCAGGGCACATTACTCTCCAAGGGGAGAAAAACGGAGGAAAAATACGTCTCCCTGGCCAAGCCAAATGAAGGCTCTCCGGCCTCCTTGCTGCCGCCAAGGCTTCACAGCCTCCCGCCTCAGCAACACCTGGAGCCGATGCCACAGTGCGCTGGACGACCCTCACCGGTGCCTTCCCTCTTGGAGGAGGGGGACCCACCTGGCCATGGGTAACGCCGGGCTACCTCCAAGGGGTTATGATCTGAGGTAGGCTAGGTCGTGGAGATGGCGGACAGATGAGTAAGGACCTAGGGGGGCCCGAAGGAGGTGCTGGCCAGGAGGAGCACAGGAGTAAAAAAACAAACAAAAAAAAAAGTGGGGAGCAATTTTTAAACTCAGGTTCTACAGGATAGATTTTGGACATAATAAGCTTATATAGTTGGGTTCTTGAGTTCTGAATAAACATGAGATTTAGAAAAACTCCATTTATGTAATTTTTGTGCTACTGGTTTAAAATAACCTGGAATTTGTATGCGAAGGGACACCTTAGGCTGGAAATCCCACCATAGAAAAATCCTGACAAGCTATTCTGAATCCATTCATATGGTAAGGTATCAGATGGCTGCAGACCCAGTTTGATGGTTTGAGACATAAAGTATAGAAGAAAGTTACAGGATCCACCATACCCAAACTACCCTGTGATTTGGGTAAATTAAGTGAAGCATCTTTTAATGGGATTCAGCCTGCTTCCCCATAACATCTGGTAAAAGCAGCTATATACTCTGGTTTCAAAATTAGATGAGGAGGAAAAATCATAGCAGTGCATACAGTAGGCATGGAATAAGAAATCGCTTGATAATTTGAATTCTCTTTATTTTAAATAATTTTCACCCCTTCCATCTTGAAACTTTATTCTCAACAATACTCAAGGCTGAGTCCCAATTACAAAGTGGGATATTTTTTGGACCAAATGTAATACCTAATATTTTCATAGGTTCCATGGAAATCTGAATACCGGAAATAGACAAGGGGGAAGGGCAAAGGGACCCTATAAACAGACCCTTACATTTATCTATATTCAATCTGGAATTTGACACACATGAATATAAATGCATTCCATGCAAAAATGAGGGGATCCGGGTATAATCTGAAATAAATAGCCACACATTATCAGCATAAGCTTGGACCTTTAGATCATCTTGTCTCTTCATTCCTGAGAGACCTTGCCACTTAGTGCTATAAATTAATCTCCTAAGAAAGGGGTCTAGGGTATAGTATACCTGTGGAATATGCATTTAATTACAAGTGGCATATCTGAGGAACATAGTACAGAAATTTAATGTAGCCTTGGAGCCAACTCCTTACAGGAATGGATCACGGTTAACAGGCAGATTATTTAGCAATTACCAAATGAATAAGGTCCAGTGGGGGGACATCAAGGAGGGTGGAGGGGTAGACAGGGGAAACCAGCTGGGGAAAGGAGATGATAACAATGGGGGAACATTACCAGAGAAAAGTGAGCAAAACAAAATCTGTTGTGAAGGGCAAGTTAACACAGGGCTAGTGCAATCTGGCATAAATAAAGTAATTCTACCCATGTTATAAATTCTGGAGGGATCCCATACTGTTCTAAAGTAGCAAATAGGAAAGGGCGGTAGTCCTGGTTGAAAGCCTTACTCTGATCCAATGAAGAAGACATCCCTGTTTCCCCTGGCAAGAAAAATATTCAATTAAGTCTCTAATAATCATTAAAGTATGTTGAATTTGTGGTCGGGAAGGCCACAAAATTGAGAAGGATGAATAAAAATATTTGCTATTTTTCTTAGCCTTTTATTTAATATTTGAGACAGGATTTTAAAGTCTGCATTTAGTATAGTTACAGTATGGGCCTCCAATTCTGAATTTCTTTCCTGTCTCCCACTTTAAATAAGAAGACCTATAGTGAAATAAGTTGAAACCACTTTGCTTCTAAAAAAAGAAAGCAAAAACCACTTCTAAACACGCTGCAAGTTCTTTAGGAAAATATTTGCAGAATTCATAGGGAAGGCCATCAGGACCTGGAGATGTCCCTAACCTAAGGGTTTTTATTACCTTTTCAATTTCAATTGCTAAACTAGGAAGGGTCAAGTTCCTTTATTTCTCCAGGAGGAGTGGCTCTTTGGACGTCCTGTAAATATGCCTTTATGGTAGAAATTTGAGGGGGCTGAACCATAGTATGAGACTGTAAATATTTAGAAATATTCTCATATACTGTAAACCCTCATTGGATTCCACTATATTCCCTGACTCATCTGTTAAGCTATGGAACACCATTGCCTCTTTTCTTGCCTTATTGACCTAAAAAGGGTCACTGATCTGTGTCTTCTGGGTGCCATATTGGAATTCTGCTCTGATAGTTTTGGCCCTATCGTATTGGTACACCTTCATTTGATGTTTTAACTGGTCTATTTGTGCCGAATAGTCATATCTAGAACTAGTTACTACGGTACATAGATACTGCAGTTGATTGCGTAACTGAAAATATTTCAAGAATTTAGTTCATTCCTAGTGTTTCCCAAAATTTTAAACCATTTTATTATATCTGCCTTGGTGTCAGCCCACCAATATCCCACATCTTCATAGAGGTCACGCACTGAAGTTCTAGCCCATAATAGACGTAAAATTCCCTTCTGCACAATGGGGTCTGACAAGACTGATATGTTTAACCTCCAGCTATCTTTCCTATTCTTGTGTGTGGAATGATTTTGAAGATTCATTTTTGACATTAAATGATCAGTAAATTCCAGGGCATGGATTTCTAATGTGGGAATGGGTATGCTTTTGGAAACAAAAAAATGATCTATAAAGGAGGTTAACTTCCCTCTTCTGTAAGTATAAGTAGGCCCCAAAACATGGTGCTTAGCGCAATCCATAAGATTAGCTATCTCTATACAGTTTTTTAGGGCATTTGAATCAAAGTACATTTTCTTACCCTCTAAACGCCTTCCTATTTTGGGGGTTTTACAATTAAAGTCGCCACCTAAAACTATAATATTGGAGGTAACCAAATAAGGTTGCAGCAGGGTAGAAAGGAGGGCTACCCTTTCTGCTTTCGTTTGAGGCCCATAAGTAGTAATAAATATATATATAAGGGGAATGATCCCATATACCATCAGTAATCAATAATCTGCCTGGAATTAAATCTATTAATTTTGTCAATGAAAAAGAAAATGAATGAAAATGTATGCCTTCTCCATCGGCTCTATCCTGGCTGAAAGACCAATAAGAGGGGCCCCAGCACTGTTTGGCCTGAAATAGCCATACCTGATCTACTGAGGACATCCAGGTTTCCTGAAAAAAGCAAATATTAAATTTGTTATCATGTATGTATTCGAAAACTGCTCGTCTTTTAGCATAATTTATTAAACTACAGGTGTTAACCGAGACTAGGCAGTGTTTCTCCATTAGTTAGTAGTTGTAAAAAGTCAAGAACTCTTTTCTTTCCTTTTCATTTTCTTTCCTTTATATCCTACAGCATCTGTACTGGTTGACATGTTTTCTGGGGTGTGAGAATGTGAAACAGAATCCCCAATTTCCATATCAGAGTCACCCCAGTTTGCGGCCAATACTGCAAAATAATTTTCAGTTTCCACCTCAGGTATGTCGGGGGAAAGGGTAGGTTTAGAGTTCCTAGTAGGCCTTCTCCTGGGCAAAGGAGAAGACTTAGGAAGAGGTGGAGGCATGGAAGCCGAAGCCTCTTGCTTCCCTTCCGGTGGGTCTTAGTAGCACACAGGGGGAAATTCTAAGGCATTGGGAGTGATGTATTTAGCTTCCGAGATTTGCACAGGTGCCTCTGGGGTCGGCTCCTGGGGATTTTCCTGAGGTAGGGTAGTGTCCTGTAGGTTATCTTTTGGTTCTGTTTGTTCAGAGAAAGTAGCTGCATCCTAGACCTTTGAATTAATAGGTCAGGACTAATGGAAGTGACCTTATTTTTTGTCTCCCATGGACATTCACAGAAAATGTCCTGATTTGTCTCATAAGTCACATCTAGTGAGATTTGCACATTGGTGGCTAATGTGTCCTATTTCTCCACAGTTGTCACAGCGTGGCATGTTGCACACACACTGGATAAGTGAGTGCAGGAACCACATTTATAGCACACATGGGGCTGACCCGCATAAAAACATACTCCTTGATCGCTACCTAACAGAAAGGCATGCTTCACCATGGAAGGCACACGAGCAAATGGGTTGCTCGTAGCTCCAGCCATGCGCATTACTGTGCACTGTAATGTGCATTGCTGGAATCTTCTCTGCCGCTGTATGCCCGGTTGTGAGGGGTGGGGGAGGAGCTGCTGCTGCAATCAGGGATGACAAAACTGTCCCTGATTGGAACGGCAGATTTCTTTCAAGTCCGACACTCGCTCTGAAACTGCTGTCATCGGCAGCTTCGGTGTTGATTGGTGGCCGAGGGACGTGCCCCTGAAAGTGTTCGCTGGACTGGCCAAACACTGCCACACCTCTGCAATGCTCTACTAACCTCAATATGTTTCTTGTGCACTGTGTGCACAAGCAAACATAAAAAGGGGGTCCAAAGTGCGGAGTATTTCACCTGATTGTATCATAGCCAGAATAATTCTAATGCATAAGAAGATCGAAAACTTACATCATAGTTGCCTTCACCTGAAATATTAATAAAAGCAAATACTTCTTTTGGTGAAAAATGTGGGGAATCTATAAGGAGAGTTTTTTCCTACATACTGCCTATCTGGTATAATTTCTAAACCACCTTTATACCTAATCGAACATGCGAACGTACGAATCTGCTAGCAGAAACAGGCCACCTGGTCTATCAATGTCTGCCTGAGTGTGCAGCTAGCACCCTAGATTGCAGCTGCCCCAACCCCCTCTCCATCTGTCATTCCCATGACAGCCTCAGCCCCCTCCACTAAGACCCTTCCTCTTGCTTGTCCCAATCCCTCTTAAAACTTCCTACTGTCTTGCATGATACCAACCCTCTGGTAGAGCGTTCCATTTAGACACCACCCTCTTTGTGAAACAGTGCCTCCTCCTCTCCTTCCCAAATCTTCTGTCCTCCAGTCTTAGTCCATGCCCCATTGTGTCCCTGCCCCTCCTCAGTTTAAACACCCCTTCAGTGCTAGCTTTGTTAATCCCCCTCAAATACTTGAATGTTTCAATCATATCCCCCCCAACCCTCCTCTCCTCCAGTGTGTACATATTCAGCTCATTCAGCCTGTCTTCATAGGCCTTGCCCTCCATTCCCTGTAACATTTTTGTTGCCCTCCTTTGCACACCTTCCAGTAAATCAATATCCCTCTTCAGATACGGCCGCCAGTACTGCACACACTACTCCAAGTGTGGCCTGACCAAAGATCTGTAGAGGGGCAAGATCACCTCCCTGTGCCTGGATGAGAAACCCCTTGTGATACAGCCCAGCACCCTGTTCACCTTACCTGCTGCTTTCCTGCATTGGGAAGAGTTGTTCATGCTCCCCGTTACCAACACCCATAGGTCCTTCTCTTCCTTAATGATCCCCAGCCTCACTCCTCCCAACCAATAGTCCTTCCTTGGGTTCTTTGCCCCGAAGCACATAACCTTGCACGGTTTTGCACTGAATCCCAGCTGCGACTTCTCCACCCATATCTTCAGTTTGGTTAGGTCCCCTTTTAGTTGTTCCCATACATCCTCTTCATCCACCACTGCCGCCATTTTGGTATCATCTGTGAACAGACTAACCCTGCTCCCAACTCCATGTGCAATATCTGAGATAAAGAGCCCAAATAGCACTGGGCCCAGCGGCACACCACTTGTCACCGATCTAGGTGTCGAGAGCTCCTCCTAACTACCATCCATTGCAGCCTCCCCTACAACCAGTTCCTTATCCAGTTTGTCAGGTTCGTCCTCACCCCTACAGCAGTCAGCTTCCCTCCCAGCCTCCCATGAGACACTGGATTGAAGGCCTTGCTGAAGTCCAAGTACAGGATATCTACAGCATTCTATTAGATTGGTCTGACAAGACCTCCACAAGACGAAACCATGCTGCCGCCCATCCTGGAGGTCGTTACCCTCGAGGAATGATACCGGCTTCTCCTTCAGTATCATCTCCATACGTTTACCCACTATGGAAGTGAGACTGACAGGTTGATAATTTCCTGGCTCAACCCTAGGACCACTCTTGTGTATGGGCACCACATGGGCCACCCTTCAGTCCTGTAGCACCCATCCCATATCCAGGGTGGTGCTGAACAGGTCTTTCAGTGGCTCAGCCAACACCTCCGACACCTCCCTCAGCACCCTGGGATGGATGCCATCAGGACCTGGTGCCTTGTCCACTCTTAATGCCCTCAGACACTCTAGTACTCTACTCCCCTCAATCATTCCATCTGTCATCTCCTCCCCCCCACCCCCACCCTCCCAGTCCATGGTGATAGTGGACCATCCTTCTTCTTTGTGAAAACAGAGCAAAAATATTCATTTAGTACTTCCGCTTGTTCCTCTCCCTTTTCCACCGATGCCCCTACCCACTTTATCTTCACTATATGGTCTCTGTACTTCCGCTTTTCCCTGACATATCTAAAAAAGTCCTTCTCCCCTCCCTTGATGCCCTGCACTAACCTTAGCTCCCTGGAGGCCTTGGCTACTCTCACTCACTTGGTCACCTCCTTGGACCAACTCACATAAGCCTCCTTGTCCTCTTCCTTCCTCATTCTCCTGAACTTCTAGCACACAACTCTCTTTGCCCTCACCTCCTCCAACACTTCTCTGTTCAGCCAACATGGTTTCCTGGCACTGCACTTCTTGCTCCTAGTCCTGGCACAAGCTTCTGTAGCTTCTGTTAGCCCAGTTTTAATAATTTCCCACTTTTGCTGTGTATCCATCTCTGGCCTAATACCCTGAAGTCTCCCTTGCAGTATTTCTTTCATCCTCCCAAAGTCCGCCCTCCTAAAATCCACTACCTTTGTTACTGTGCCTCCAGACTCCTTCCCCAACTTGAGAGTGAACCACTCTGTTTGGTGGTCACTACCAGATAGTGGGTCTTCCACCCTTATTTCCCTCACTGCCTCCTCATTTGACAGTACCAAGTCCAGTGTGTTACCTAGTCATGTTGGCCCACTGACTAGCTGTGTCAGGAGACCATCCTGGATCGCGTCCAGGAGTACCTGCTCCCTGGCACTGGAGGTGGCAGCAGTGCTCAATCTACCCTGGCAGATTGAAATCCCTGACAATCACCACACTCCCTTTTATACACACCCTCCTTATTTGCTCTGCTAACTCCCTGTCCAGTTCCACTAATTGGGCTGGTGGTGTGTACACCAACCCCAGCCTCATCTTTCTACCCTTGGAGTCCAGAAGCTGCATCCATAGTGCCTCTGTCCTCCCTTCCTCCCCCTTGTCCCTCGTACACCTGATCCCTTCCCTCACACACAGTGCTACCCCACCCCATCTCCTAACCCCCCGGTCTTTCCTGTACATTTTATACCCCGGGATTGCCAGATCTCAATCATGGTACTGGGTGGCCCAAGTCTCAGTCTGCAGTGACGTCCACTCTCCCCTCTGAAAGGAGCCTGAAGCTCTGCTGTTTTATTACCCAGGTTCCTTGCATTTAGGGAGACCACCTTCCAACCGTTCCCATCTGTCCCCTCCCCAACCGGCTCCTTGGTCTGTCCCCCCTCCTCTCCATGGTTCCCTTCCCTTACCCTCAACGTTATCACAGGGGGACAGCATGTTTTGCACTCCAACCTGGTGACCCTGCATGCTCCCTCCCTGTGCCGCTTCACCACTGCCTTTACCCTTAACTAGGGGCGTGAGCTCACTAAGCTCCCCTTTCTGGACCCTTTTCCTATCAGCAGTCCCCTCATCAACTCCCCCTTCTAGTTTAAATCCACCTTTGTCGATATATACCCCTTTATTCCACTTTTTAGTACTTCCTTTCCCTTCCTGCTCAAATGTAATCTGTCCCCTGCATATAGGTCACTATTGCCCCAGGTCCTGCTCCAGTCTGACACTAATCCATACTCCCTGGTGTGGAACCAATCTCTCAGCCACTCATTGAACTCCTCTATCCTTTTTTTTCCTCACCGTACTTGCACGTGGTACCGAAAGTGCCTCAGAGAATGCCACTGACCCCCCCACCTCCTCACACTGCCTACCCAAATCCTCGAACCTCCCCTTTACCACCTCTACAGTCTCCCCTGCCAAGTCATTTGTACCTACATGCATCACTATGTGAGGTTTCTTCCTCCCCTTCCATGTGCACTTGAGAAGCGCCTGCCCCACTCTTCCCATGGTCAACCCAGGAATAGCCTCAGCCCAGATACGACTGTACCTTTCTCCCCTTCCACCCCATCTAATCCCTTTCAGTATAGAATCCCCCAGCACTAATACCCCCCATTCTTCTTGTCCCATTCCCTCTCCTCCTGTTTTCCATGTCCACATTTCCAGAGTCCACACTGCCCTGCCCCTTGTTACCTCTATCTGCACCATTTGTGACTCCTACAACTCCCCCCCCCCCGTTTCGCCTCTCCCTCTGCCTCTCCCTGCTCTTCCCCTCCCCCCTTCTTTCCTTGCCAGCCTGACTCCTGGGCCTTCACTACTTTTCTCCTACCCCTTCCACCAATCTCCGACACCTCCACTACCACCTACGATGCCAACACTGAACACCTACTACTTGCTACCCCCATAGTGGTGCCCATCTCCTCCTTCCCCCTGCCCTGAGCCTTCCCTCCACTTACTGCCTTCTGCTCCCCTTACCCCATTCCCCCTCTCTATAGCTTCATGGGATTTAGCCCTGCTGTTCCTCCTCTGCTTCTCCCAGCTACTCCTCTCCGGGGTCCCTCCTGCGCCAACCCCCCCACTCTCTCCAGCTCCTTCCAGATCCCCTGTACCTCCTCCTCTTCCAGTCTACTCAGCCTGTAACAACATGGACAACACCCCAGTTTCCATAGTATATTTATCCAAACAGCCTCCCCACAACTATTGCACCCCACTATCCTCCCTGTGCCTGCCACCCTCACTCCATGGTGCCCCCCATTTCATCCACAATTCTGATGTCTCCAACCACCCTTATTGAAACCCCTCCATCCCCAGTGTGATCCCCCCCATAATTCCCCATTTTTCTTCCCTCCATTATTCACACTTAACTTAAACGTAACCTCAGTTTATCACACAGTCTGTACAGCAATAGCTGGATACCATATGTGACCCTACTAGCTTGCTTCAGAGTCCTTTGGTACCCTGTTGCTTCCTAGCTTGCTAGCTCAGTATCTCTAGTTGACACATGTATACATGACCTTGACAGTTTGAACTTTAAACTTTCAACTTTAAATATGCAGTTACTCCTCCTAAACCCAGACCTGTCAGTATGACTTTCAAACTTGCAACTTTGAAACGTTTGAACCATAAAATCTAACCAGTAAAAAGCTTGAGTGTCTGAATGTTTCCCCACCTGACTATTAGCTTTAAGAGTTAGCTCATATGGGAAGTTTGCAATTCCCTAAGCTCCTCTCTCACAGCCTTCAAACCCAACCCCCAGTGGCTTTTCAGTATTTAAGAAAACCTGGTGGAGGGGGTAGGTGGAAGAGTTTTTGCAATCTCTCCAGCCACACAAAGATTTAAGGATTTAAGATACATTTAAAACACACCATCAAAACTTACAAAAAACTTAAAAAGAAAAAAATCTCAGAGATAAATAAACTCTCAAAAACAACTCACCACATATTCAAACTCCCCTGCTAGCTCTACCCTCAGCAAGAAGATTTAAAATGCCTCAGTGAGCATTTAAACAGAGATTAACTGAAATGCAAACAACCTTGATTGGCTGGCTCGGTTGCTGTCCGAGGAACCCTTCCCCCAGCAACAGTCTCCAGCCACAGAAAGATTTAATCTGGGCAGCATTCCTCCTGGGCAGGGGAGTAGGCATGCATACTCACTGTACACATTTGAGTACAGTTTTGTTGAGTGCCTGTCACAAACCATATGCCTTTCTGTTAACATTTTAATTCTAAGCTATAGTATTTGGGTTAGTTTAGGCCACTGAGGAGTGTCTATGTTCAAACTTCTGTTGTTTAGGAGACAGATACATGTATAACCTATTTAGAGATTAGAAGAATCATCTGACAACAATCTGACTTGTTTGGAAGGGGGTACCATTTGGGAAGGATGTGTACATGTTTTAATTGGGGGGTGCAACTGTTGGAGTCTGTGTGTACAAAATAGAAATTTCTGGCTACACCCCTGCTCCTGGGGGCTGCCTCTTTTTTAGTTTTTTGAAAAAGTTCGGGCAGAAGAGGTCTATGTTGGGGTAAAGATTCCTCTGGTTGTTTGTCATTGTCTCTGTCTTCCTTTTCTGTGTTAGGGTGCACTCTTTCCTCTTTCTCCGTTTCAGGGGCTGAAGTGGCCTTGGACCCCTCGCAGTCAGGTATATAAGTAGTTTGTTTAATGTCGTTTGTGTCCCCCATTTTGACCAAGTCCTGGTCAGATAAAGCTTTTATTTCCATGGGGTTAGATTCTAGGGGAGCAAGTGATGCAGGTACCTGATTCTGAACTGTCGGGCGCCATTCGGGTGGTGATTGTAGCATGGGTGTTTGGACCCAATCTGGACTGGGGAGACACTTTCCATTAGGCATTTTTTCCATCCAGCTTCAGCCAAGGCCTTCTCAGGGTACCACTGAGAACAGAAAAGATGGCCTGAATTGCAGCAGCAGTTATCTGTTGTTGTTTTGCCACTCTCTGTAAAGAGGGAATATCGTCAGATGACTTTATCACTAGAATTAGGTAAATCAGATGGAATGTTTCATTTTAATAAAGTGAGAGCTGCTCTTTTATTCTTAATGTCATCTCTCACTATTGTTTTATGAGTTGATCCCTGTGCAGTAAATGAAAACACAGTTGTTCCCACTTGACTTACTGCAGCTGTCTGATAGACAATTTGATCTGAAGAAGATAGGGAAGTTTCCCCTGGTAATTTGTTAGTACTGCTGGTAGCCATAGCCACAATGTCCTGTGCAGGTTTTGTTGGTAACCCTTCGTTTAGCGAGGAGTTTACTTCAGTAAGAATTTTGGGAATCACCTCTGAAGTTTTGGCATTGTTACAAATCGATCTTTGGGAAATAAACTTTTGTTTACCAGCTGCTATTTTTGGAGGCTGCTGCAAGTCAAGCCCCACCTGGGATACTAAGTTTTCTTTATTAGAACCCTTTTTAGCGATCTCCTGCAGATCTGGGCATACACTAAATTCAGCGCTATCACTGCCAGATGCGTTCTGTATAACAGCAGACTTATGAGAAAACTTTACCTGAGATTCAGCAGAGTTGAGGGCCGCCTGGGCAGCAGTGTTCTTTGATGCTACTGCGTCATCAGAAGATGGGTGTGAGCTGACATCTGGATCGGTCGAGATGACAGGAACGCTATTAGCTTGGAGTTCTGCAAGCTCAGACTGTAGCGGCACTTTATAGTGTTTGTGTCTGAGTTCTTCGGCAGCAGATTTTAGCAGCATTTCTTTTTGCAAATGATCTCTATTCTCTGGTAAGTTCTCAGTGATATTTTCAAAATCCATAGTAACGCTGCTTTTCATTAGAAGTACTTCTTCCATACTTAGATCTTCTGTAGAGACAAAAGCCTCATTTCCTACGTCATCTTCAAGTATTTCAGAGAAATCAATCACATGTCAAAGACCTCTTGTGACAAGAGAGCAGAGGAGTAGGTCTGCCCATCCATCCCCTCCAGTGTCTCACTCAGAGGGCCATCCTAGCAAGATGGCCAGCAACTCCCCTACTGGCTAGTAGGGGAATTTCCCCAGTGTCCAGGCCAAATTTCCCCCATTCACTAAAAATACCACCAACAGCTTATTCTGGTTCAGTGTCAGTTGGCATCCATCTGTATTCCCCTTCCCGAGATGAGGTTGAAAATAGACAGAATAGCCTAGTCCTTCTTTCCTGGTCAACAAAAAAATCTATCTATCCATCTGTCTGTCTGTCAGTTTGACTGTCAGTCTGTATACCTATCTATCTTTCTACAGTATTCATCTATCTCTCTGTCTATCTATCTATCTGCAATACTCATCTCGATCTATCTATCTATCTATCTCTATCTGCGGTATTCATCTATCTATCTATTAATCTATCTGCAGTATTCATCCATCCATCTATCTACCCACTTACCTATCTGCAGTATTCATCCATCTATCTATCTATCTATCTATCTATCTATCTATCTATCTATCTATCTAGTTGTCTGTCTACCTATCTGCAGTATCCGTCTATCTATCTAGCTGCAGTATCCATCTATCTAGCTGCAGTATCTATCTATCTGCTGTATTTATGTACAGACTCTATCTATCTCTAGCTAGCTGTTTTTAGACAGTATCCATTTATAGACAGTATCTATCTATCTATCTATCTATCTATCTATCTATCTATCTATCTATCTATCTATCTGTCTCTCAATCCTTGTACCACTTGATCCATCCATTTACCCAAATGGGACTGAAAGCCTTCTCTAGGGCACATGTCCATTTCTAGAGAAGGTCTGAGTAAAATACAGTGAAATAAAGAAGTTACCAAAGAATGTAATATAGGTCTTGTGAGGAGCACAAGGTACTCCGGGGCAAAATGGGTCCAAGTCAGAGGCGAGACGTGGTTCGTTCCCATACCCAGGGCTCCATGTCTGATCCAGAGGGCAGGTAGCTGGTAGGCCAGCAACCTCCACTCATCCCTTGAAGGCAGTGCTCTGCAATGGCAGATCAGTGAGGAACAAGACAGCCATTGCAGTGGATTTAATGTCTTGTTCTTCTCTTAATCTGGCTTGCATCATTGAGACCTGGCTGAATGACAATGCTGGTCCTGTTCTGGAGACAGCTTTCCCAGTGGGGTTCTCCATCATCCACTGAGGGGTCGCAGGGTGGGGTGGCCTTTGTTTTATATCTGAAATGAACTTCATTGCACTCTCAGTTGAGGAAACTTCACTGTTTGAATGTGCGGCCATGCATGGGGGTCCAGGTACAGGCTGCAGAAACCTTCTTGTGTACTGACTGCTGGGGCACAAAAGGGAGATCCTGCTGAAAATCACAGACTTCATTGCCAAGAAGTTACTGGAGTCACTGAGATGGTTGATTCCGGGTGACTATAATGCCTGAGTTGACAAAGCCTCACAATATGGTCAAGATTTCCTCCAGCTGGTAGAATCACTGGACCTAGCACAGGTACTTACCTCTGCAACTCATCATCACAGCCATGCCTTGAACATAGTCTTCTCACAGGGACTCAAGATTAACAACCTTGAGATTGATTTGATCAATTGGTCTGATCACTGTATGATGTGGTTCTCATTCCAGGGTGCCTCTCGCAGTTCACTACCTGTGGAGATGGTCAACAACTGCCCTTTAAAGGGATTGTCCCCAGAAGGACTCCAGGTGGTGGATGATCGATTGAGAGTGATGGCTGCTTGTGTGACTGGATTTGAGGCAGTGATGGCCTATAACAGGACAGTTTCCTCTGCCTTTGATGCAGTGGCATCAGTCCATATATGAACCAGGACCTCACGCTTGAGATCCCTGAGGTTTGACCAGGATTTCATGGAGTTGAAGTCCAAGGTTCGGAGGCTGGAGCATTGTTGAAGGAAGTCATGGACTGATGTGGACAAACTGACTTTGAGGACTCATTACGATGAGTATCAAAGACAGCATTTCTGTCCAGTGAAATTGCAGCAGGGAAAACCAACCAGTTCAACTGCCAGATGGTAGATAGACTACTTTACCCAGTCTGTCTGCACCTGGTGAGAGCAATTTCACGCACATGGTGTGAAGAGTTTGCTCACACCTTCTCTGACATAGCATCTTCAGTTCACTCTGGGATTTCCCAAACTTGGTTGTCACAACCTGGCAGGACCGAGCTGGCAGTGGACAGTGGCTTCCTGCCAGCCTGGGAGAAGTTTTGGTCAGTTTTGGTATATGAGGTCTTTGGGTGATCTTGGAGCTGCGGCCCATCTTTTGTGAGCAGAATCCAGGCCCAAAACACCTTGTAGTGATTTGGGGGGTTTCTGGGTCCAGTGTTTGGCAAACTAATCTGATGCTCCCTTTCTGAGGGAGTCTTTCCAAGCACATTGAAGAAGGTGCTTGTTAGGCTGCTCCTCAAGAAACCATCTTTGGATCCAGACTGTTTGATGAATTATAGACCGATCTCTAATTTCCCTTTTTGGGGAATGTTATTTAAAAGACAGTGGTGTTACAGCTTGAGGAACACCTCACAGCTTAACCTCTACACAGTCTAGGTTTAGGTCAAAGCACAGTACTGAGACTGCATTTATCAGGGTGCAAAAATGACCTTCTCAGGGCAAGGGATAGAAGAAAGCAGTCAGTTCTCATTCTCCTCAATTGCTGCTCTTCAGCCTTTGACACCATGGATCATACGTTGTGGTTGGATCGTCTCATGGAGCACTGCGGACTTGCTAGCATGATCATCTGCTGGTTTGAGTCCTTCCCCAGAGACAGGATGCAGAGGATGGTGATGAGGAATTTCCCCCTCACTCCCAAAGCCTCTGCTCTGTGGTGTGCCTCAGGGATCGGTCCTCTCACCCATGTTGTCTGCAGTGGATATACTGCCCCTAGGAAGGATCATTAGATGCTACAATGTGGGTTTTCACTGTTATGCCAATGATACTCTGTTGTGCCCGTCTTTTGTACCTGTGTCGCCAGATGCAGCCAAGGTGCTACATTTGTGCCTGGCAGAGATATAGGAGTGGAATCATCAAGCTGGCTAAGACTCAACACAGATAAAATGAAGATACTAGTAATTGAGCCTGGCCACTGATGGGGTGTGGAGGTCACCGAGGAGACTATGGGCTTGTTGCTTGGCTCCTCTAGTTTGGTGACTTCTGATAAGGTATAGAATCTTGGGGTCATTCTGGATGAGAGGCTGACACCTGAGGCTCAGGTGTCAGCCGTAGTCTGGAGTGGCTTTTACTATTCCCGAAACATCGCCCGGATTAAAACCTTGATCCCTCTGGATGACTTGCCCTCATTGATACATGCATTTGCATCCCGATTCAACTACTGTAATGCTCTTTACCTCAGGATGAGAGGAAGTGTTCTACGACAACTGTAGCTAGTGCAGAATGCTATGGCCAGGTTATTGATGGGTCTTCCCAGGAGTGGACATATAACCCTGGACTTGCACTAACTGAACTGGCTGCAGCTGAAGTGGCATATCACCTTCAAGGTTGGTGTGCTAGCCTACAAGGCCCTATATAAACTGGGTCCTGGTTACTTGAGTGACCTCTTGACTCCCTATCAGGCCTCTTGCCACCTCCACTGCTCCGAGGTGGGCCTCCTTGCCATTCTCAGCATAAAATCGTCTGGGGACTAGATGTTTGCATTCACAGGACACACCTTGTAAAACAGGCTGCACTGATCTCTGTGGGAAGCCCTACCTTGGTGGAGGCCTTTAAGAGGGGCCTAAGGTCATTCTTGTTTCAGGAGGTTTTTAACCTTATATAGTATGCTCCTGAACTGCTCCTGTTTGCTTTCAGCTGCATTAGTAGGAAGGTTGTCCTGTGAGGACTCATTAAACTAGAAGCAAAACAAGGAGCTGGCTATGAAAGAACAGAACCAATTTTCTATGGAATCACTGTACCACTGCTGGCAAAGCACCCATCTTGCTGGCGCAGCAATAATATTTACCACTGTGAAATGGGCGACCTGGGTTCGGGAACGGACTCAGGGATGCCCAAGGGTCAGCCAGTGGTGGGAGTGAACTGAGCAGCCACTGCATGTTCTTCAAGTACGGGGGGGGTTGAGTGTCTCTGGTCTGGTGCTCCCAGGTGACCATGGGACGCGCTGTGACTATAGCACCTGTGAGCATGGCTCCTCGGGTGTGTGTCAGATGCATGATGCAGTTGCGTCGCAGCATCCGCTCAGACACGCCCCCCCCAAGAAAAAAAAAAAGCTTCCAGCATGCCACATGAAGCCTTCCCGCCTGTCCTGGATCCGGTGGTTCCCGCAATGCATCCGTGATAGAGATCTGTTGGGGCTATGGGGGGCTCCGGTGGCTCTGCCCTAGGGGGTAATCTAGGGGATACTACATTTGGGGGAAGATTCCCAGTCTGGTGTCCATACTAGGGCTGCTGAAGGGGAAGCCGCCAGAAGACAAAAGCATACTAAGTAAAAAAAAAAAAAAAAAAGCACCTATCTCACCTGTTCAACCTTTCCCTGAAAACCTCACAGATACCCGATGACTGGAAAATTGCATTCACAGTCCCAATCTTCGATGGAGGTGACCTTTCTGGCCCTGGATGTTACAGGTCTATGTCTATACTCTCCCCATAGTTAAAATATTTGAGAAACTCATTCACAAACAGCTAACCTCACACCTCCTTGACTTCAATATATTGTCCGACTACCAGTCAGGTTTCAGGAAAGGGCACAACACAAGAAATGTAGTAATCAGAGTAACCAACAACATGTTTAGTGCATTTGATAAAGGACTAGCTTCTCTGGTCTTCTTAGACCTGTCAAAAGCCTTTGACACTGTCAACCATAATATTGTTCTAAAGAGGCTCAAAACCTCTAGTGTGAGCTTTAGTGCTCTGCTGTGGTTCTCTGCCTACCTAAGTCACAGACAGAAGTATGTAAGGGCCGGTGATCACTGCTCCGATCTGGCACATATCAACAAAGGGGTACCCCAGGAGTTAGTCCTAGGGCCCCTTTTATTATTGATATATGTAAAAATTCCCCTGCACACCTCTGATGACACAGCTATTTCTCTGTGCAGTTGACACCACACTATACACGCACAATAAGAACATCACCACTGCACTGAACGCAATTCAAAGCGATTTCTCTAAAATTCAGAAAATTCTAATGGAGCTGAGGCTACCTCTAAGCATAAAGAAAATGCAATGGATGCTGTTCAGCAAAAAGAGTATAGACTCCACCCAACTATTATTAAAATCCGTGGAGGGTAAGGCAATTTTGAGAGTAACTAACTATAAATACCTGGGTATTTACCTAGATGAGCAGCTAACATTTAGCAACCACATTCAAAATCTGTCTAATTGAAAGGCCTACTAGAGTTCTCCTATGGAAACAAAGCACTATTTACCCGTACTGTCAGAAAGACCCTAGTCAACTCATTATTCTTATCCGAACTGGACTATGAGAACTGCATATACAGAAATGCAACAGAAACACTCTTAGAAACTCTGGACCCACACTATCACAGTGCTCTGAGATTCAAAACCAGCCTGCTGTGGCATTTCCATCACTGTTACCTTTATGAGACTGTATGCTGGTCCTCCCTCACAGTGCAGAGAGAGCTGCATTGGTGCACCTTTGTTTACAGGTTCAAGGTTCATCTCAAAAACTATCTCACAAATTCTGGAGAAACTGGTCAATATCCAACTCAGATCTTTCCTCGAAAATTCTCAGTTGCTAACTCAGAAACAATCAGTTTTCAGACCCATAGTACTGTCTCGACCTTGTCCAAGGTTACTAATGATTGGTTGGTGGCCATGGATAGCAAACATGTCACCAGTGCAGTATTTTTGGACCTTAGTAAGGCCTTTAATACCATAGATCACCCCCTGCTGCTTGACAGTTTGAAGTTCCATGGCTTGTTGGATGCTAAGGAATCCTGGTTTGCCAGTTACCTAGGAAACAGACATCAACACATTAAGATAAATGGAACCTCCTCGTCACTCTTGACAGTCGCAAGAGGGGTCGCACAAGGATCCATCCTGAGTCTATTGTTGTTCCTAATCTATGTAAATAATCTGGACTCGGGCATCACAGACTCCAATATTCACTTATTTGTGGACAATACGGTCCTCTACATATCAAATCCTACAGTTAGTCAAGTATGTTCTGTTCTCCAGTCTGATTTTGTCAAATTTCAGCCTAACATAGTAGCAGCCAAACTACTCCTAAATGCAAAAAAAAAGAAAGGTTATATTCTTCTAACCCCCTAATGTCCCCTCAGTATGCCCCATAACAAACCACTATGCTCCCATTACCACCCTATCAGAAGACTCTCTCGAACTGGTGAATCACTTTAAAAACTTAGGCTTCTTACTTGGCTCACACCTATCCTTTTCATCACATGTCGAAGCTCTCACAAAAAAACTGAAATTTAGGCTTGGCTTCTTTTTCAGGAACAAATCATTGTTCTCCCAAGAGTCCAGAACTAGACTAGTACAAGACACCTTCATGCCTCATCTTGATTACGCTAATATTCTCTATAACAATTGTGTACCTGTCTATCCGCATAAGTTAGACGCACTCTATCACCAGGCTATCCATTTCATTACCAATGTCCCAGCCACAACCCATCATTGTACCTTGTATGAGGCGATGAAGTGGACCCCCTTATCCACCAGGAGAATGGTGCCCATTTATACTTGAACATATAAAGTGCTCAATAAGCTACCCCCTTATATATCAGCCTTCTTCTCACACTCAACTAGCACCTACACCTTCAGAAAATGTGCATATATTACCCTGAATGTGCCAAATTATCGGACACGGTTTGGTATGGCATCTATAAACTATTCTCTTCCCTGCCTTTAGAATAAGTTTCAAGCTACCCTAAAACTCCATACCCTTATCCCAGTCAGGGCGTTCATTGGTAGGGTACATATGATCACAGCTGAGACCTGCAACTGCACTTAGCTTCCCTCGAGGGTCTACCTTCTCCCCTTCCCTCTCCCATTGTCTTTACAGATTCCTGTATATACTGGAATGCATCTTCCTTCCTTCCTTCCTTCCTTCCTGACTTCCTTCCTCGCTCCCTGCCTCCCTTCCTTCTCTTTTGCCCATTCTACCCAAGTTGTTCTCTCCCATATTTACTAGGTGTGGTAAACTTACTGTTAAGTGATACTTCTAATTTATCTCTATGTATTGCTATAACCAACCTATTCTATGTACTGTGATATCACTGCTGTTTTTCTATGTTGTACTACTTGTACTGATTGTCTGTGATGATTTTTATTAGGTGATAGTAACCTTACTGCCATGTGATGCTTTTGCATTTATGTATTTGTTACAACCAATCTACTCTATGTACCATTATATACCTGCTGTATTACTATGATGTGTCCTTGTACAGACTGTCTATGATGTTTAGTACTTTGTATCAGGGACCTCCTTGTAAATGAGCGTGCCCAATGGATGCTATCCCTACACAATAAACTGAACTGAACTATCCCTTCCTACCTACTGAGCAAGCTGAACCCAAGATCACTGAACATCAACAAGCTCAGATCAGCCAACTTGCCAAATTATGTTATGCCAAGATTTCATACAAAGTCTGGGGAATGCACCCTGGCAATAGTGGACCCTCGAACATGGGAATTTATTCAGAAAACATTAAAACTGACCTCGATTATTCCAGTCTACCAATTAAAGGCTTGCTTGCTTAGACTACTTCATTGCCGATGTGACTGCTATGGTTGACTTGCGTACAACTCTGAGCACTTTCCAAAACTGTTACTAAATGTCTGCATCCCAAGTTGTATTTAATGTCTTTACTTCATGTGATCCAACTCTATGTAACAGAAACATAGAATCTGATGGCAGATACGGACCACTTGGCCCACTTAGTCTGCACATTTCCCTACCTGATGGATAAGCTGCAGATCCTAGTTAACCAACAGCCTACTTCCTCCTACCCCTCCAACTAGAACTGCCTTATGTTTGTCCCATGCGTTCTTGAATTCCTCCACTGTTTTTGACTGTATGACCTCCTCAGGAAGGCTGTTCCATGCATCTACAACCCTCTCTGTGAAGAAATACTTCCTCACATTACCTCTGAGCCGTCCCCCCATCTTCAAATTGTGCCCCTTTGTTCTTGCACTTCTCTTTTTCTGAAAGATGCTACCCTCTTGGACTTTATTGATTCCCTTGAGGTATTTGAAAGTTTCTATCATGTCCCCCTTCTCGCTCCTACCTTGAGGCTATACATCTTAAGCTCCTTTAGTCTTTCTTCATATGTCTTCTGGTGCAGACCCTGCACCATTTTGGTTGCCCACCTCTGGACAGCCTCCACCCTGTCTATGTCTCTGCGGAGATGGGGTCTCTAGCACTATGTACAGTACTCCAGATGTGGTCTTACCAACTGTCTGTACACAGGGCCAACAACTTCCTGTTTTCTACTGGTGATGCCTCTCCCTGTGCATCCCAGTATCCCCCCAGCCCTCCTTACTGCCTTCTCACATTGCTGGCCCACCTTTAGGTAATCTGATATGACTACCCCCAGGTCCCTTTCTATTTTTGTTGCTGTAATTATCTCACCCCCCATTGTGTACTCTTCCCCTGGGTTTCTGTTTCCCAGGTGCATTACTTTGCACTTCTTTGCGTTGAATCTAATCGGCCACACATTTGACCATTCCTCCAACCTTGCCAAGTCCCTTTTCATACTTTCCACCCTACCCTGCATATTAACCCTGTTGCAGATCTTTGTGTCATCTGCAAAGAGACATACTTTTCCTTCCAGTCCCTCTGTAATGTCACTTATAAAGACATTAAAAAGGACTGGCCCCAGTACTGAACCCCACGGTACCCCACTAGTAACCCCCCTTTCTTCATTGTGGACTCCATTTACTATTACCTTCTGTGTCCTGTTGTACAGCCAGTGTTTTACCCAGGCTACCATCCTGGGACCTACTCACAGGCTGGCTAATTTTTTTATTAATCTTTTGTACGGGACTGTGTCAAATGCCCTGCTAAAGTCTAGGTAGGCCATGTCTGCAACCCCTCCCTGGTCTATTACTTTGGTCACGCAGTCAAATAAATCAATTAGATTTGACTGACATGACCTTCCTGCTGTGAATCCGTGCTACCTTGGGTCCTGTGCCCCACTGGCCTCTAGGTACTCAACAAGTATTTCCTTCAGAAGTGATTCCATCATTTTCCCTACCACTGAGGTCAAACAGACAGGTCTGTAGTTTCCTGCCTCTGTCTTGCTCCCATTTTTGTGAAGGGGAATCACATCTGCCCTCCTCCAGTCCTCAGGTACCACACCATCCTCCCATGATTTAGTAAAAAGGGTAGTCAGTGGTGTTGCTATTTCTTCCCTTAGTTCTTACAGCATTTGGGGATGAATCCCATCAGGCCCCATTGCTTTATCCACCTTCAGCTTTAAGAGTTCTTTCAGAACCCTTTCTTCTGTGAAAGGACTAATATCAACCCCTATCCAGAGTACTTCTATTGACTGGATTAGGTATCTCCCCCTGCTTTTCCATTGTGAATACTGAGCAGAAGTATTTGTTCAGTATCCCTGCTTTTCCACTGTCTCTCTCTGCCCAAACACCTTCCTATTTATTCAGCCTCAGTATCCCTGCCTTAATCTTTCTTTGCTCCCTAATGTACGTATAAAAGGTTGTATCCCCCTTCTTAACTAAGCTGGCTATCTTTTCCTCGGTTTGGGCCTTTGCTGTTCTGACTGTCTTCCCCACTTTCTTCTGCTGTAACTGGTACAGTTCTCTGTCCTGCTCCTTCTGTGCTTCCTTATACTTCCTGAGTGCTATCTTTTTCTCCCTAACCTTCTCCGCCACTTCTTTTGAGAACCATAGTGTTTTTTTCCTTCATTTTGATTTGCTTATTTGCTTCACACAAAGGCTTGCTGCCTCTGTGATGGCGGTTTTGATGTTTCCCCATTGTTGCTCCATGCCACCTTCTTGCCTGTTTGCTAGTGCTTTTCTGAGGCATTCTCCCATTTTGGCAAAATCAGCCCTCCTGAAGTCCAGTACCTTCACTTTTGTATAGCTTGACTCTATAGCTAAGTTTATCGTGAACCACACTGTTTGGTGGTCGCTTGTTCCCAGATGGCTACCCACTCCAAGATCGGAGATCCGCTCTCCGTCCTCATTTGAGAGTACCAGGTCTAAGACTGCTCCCTCCCAAGTGGGTTCCAAAACTAGCTGTCTGAGGCATGCCCCCTGTAGGGCATCGAGGAAGGCCCTGTTCTTGGATGTGGCTGTAGCAAAGGTGCTCCAGTTAACATCTGGCATATTCATGTCCCCCATCAGCAATATCTCCCCTTTCTTTGCCATCCTAAGGATGCCTTCTATCATTTCCTTGTCCATTTCCTCCCCCTGAGACAGGGGTCTGTATGCAATCCCTGTGCGGATTGTGGTGCCATTTCTAGTCTCCAGGGTGATCCACAGTGCCTCCTCTCCTCCCTGTTTACCCTTTAGTTCTGTTGCTTTGATCCAGTCCATTACATAGAGAGCTACTCCTCCTCCTCCTCCTCTTCTTCTCTCCCTGTCCCCCCTGTAGATTGTGTACTCTGCTATGTTGACATCCCAGTCATGGTTTTCTGTGTACCACGTTTCTGTAACTGCCACGAATACTGTGTAACTTCTGCTGCTGTGGTTTGTGTACCGGATGCAAGTGTAAAAGAGAACACTTGCTCTCAATTTGCCTTCCAATAAACTTTGATTGATGATCGATGATGCCAGCTAAGTATATTTAATACTAGCCGCAAATTTTGCACATATTTATATTTGAAAGGTTTTACTGGGAATGTCTGTAATTTATGTGTTTTTTCTTCTACAGCACTCTGAGCCCCAGGGAATTGGGTGCTTATAAATAAAATGTTACTTACTTAAGCAATAATGCATGACAGGGCATGTGTTGTTGTGGAATTTACACATGCCTTGTGTGGTGTGACACAAGGCACAGCTGAGTGACTTTAACCACACAAGAAGTGTGTAAATCCCAGTACTATACATGTCCTGAAGTGCATTATTGTGATTATAAAATTAATCTGTTATTAAAAAGTAAACATTTGATTACTGGGATCTTCACCGGTTGTATGTTGTGGGATTTACGCACAGTCATGCGACATGTTTTGACCAATGAGGTTACAGGATTTTCAAGACCCATTTTACAATTAAGCAATAAGGCACGACAGGGTGTGGTATATCATGGGATATCGTCACACCGCGGGTGGTTGGGCACAAGGCTGCAGGCCGAGTGCATCCAACAGTCTGAGAAGTGACAATATCCCATGATATACCAGACCCTGGAATGACTTATTGCTATTATGAACTGGCTTAAAGTTTCAGTTCATTTATTTAAAAAAAAAAAACTGTGTTAAAATACTTTTTGTTATTGTATTTGTGATGTGGAAGTATACCTTTTAATTAAAAAGTGCACAGTTTCTGCTTTCTCCAGCAGGTGGTGCTGCTGCTATATGGTGACTGAGCTCTGTTAGTTTGTGAAGCTGCTACTCTGCCATGGTATGTACAGCCTCTGTGTGTCCCCGGTCTCCCCATAAATGCGGTGCTGAACGATGGACTCAGAAACAGTGAGGTTTTGTAAATGAAAGAAAAATTAAGCTGTTGATCGGTAACGGAGGATTTGGAAGCAATGGGACCGATGATGAGTTCAGGAAGTGTAGCAAGTGCTGCCGCTGCCATTTTGAAATGAGTGCGTGCTTCAGTGGGTGAGAAACATGTTCGCTGGGCACTGTGTAAAGAATTGAACTTGAGTTCAGATAAGGCTTAGTTTTAAAATAGCTGGACATTTTGTGAGGCTTTCGAGCACTTACTTACCTGCTCCTGCGTAAACCATTCCTACATCATTTGAAAAATCTATGGGCGGGCAATGTGGCGAACGTTTCGGTCCGAAGAGTTTGTTAATATGGCTCAGTAAGGAGGCTGGTGGCACCGGAGCTTTTTTGAAGCCGTGATGATATAGCTCAATATCATCATGGTTTCAAAGAGCTTTCAGCCACTCAGATTTGTGTATTTATGATCGCCAGTTCATAATAAGTAATTATGAACTGTTTTGACCTTTTTTTAAATCTAAAAGCAAGTAGCTACTGTTGGACTATGCCTACCGTATGCACTGATAAAAGCTAGTGGTACCAAAAAATAGCTGTCAGGAACTGTTAGTATATTTTAAAAGTAGTCCTTTATTACATTGTATTTTTTAATGATTTTCTTTTTCTATGTGCTCATTAGATGGTTTTCTACCAAATGGCATTGGGTGTGACGTGAAAAGCAGTGCTTTACCTGGAAGCAGACGTCTCTAGTTATGTTACTTTCACTGTATCAGCAGCACGTGACCGCAGTCATTGTTACATCATTAGCCCTGCTGCCTGACTGGCAACATGTGTCCCAAGTTACAAATCAAGCTGCAGGAGACTGGCATTTTTCGGTTGCTAGTGATGTCACGGTGAGTGAGATCACAGTGCTGATGTGGTATAGAAAAGAATAGCACTAAGTCAGCCTCAAGGTAGAGTGCTGTTCCACAAATCACACCCAACACTGACAGGTAGAAAATCTAAAACACAAAAGAAAGTTGTAGTAAAACACAAAAGGAAAAAAACACTTGGAAACATTCGTAGAAAGCAGTCACTCTGCTGTTTGAACTGGTTGAAAAGAAAGCACTTCACTGACCACTTTTCATCTGTTTTGCTATGCTGCACTTCTGAAGAAAATAAATTTAATGGCCTAACACTGAACCAGTGAAGTGCTCTCATTTCAACCAGTACAAACAGCAGTGGGTGAGTGCTCTCTACGAATGTTTCTTGGTATCCCGTATTTTGAGAGGCACCACCGCCCCAGTGCTCGCCCTTACCTGTAAAAAAAAAAAAAAAAACAACCTTTAAGAAGTGATAGCTGACTACTTCTAAAAGTTACTATTCACTCCAGACAGTACACTACCTCTTTAAAAAATCTTGCTCTTACCACCAAAACAAACACCTCAGACTTTCCAGTCAGATGGTCAGTTTGCGTTATTTGTCTAATTGGACAGTTTGAAATTTGGGGATGGGGTGTGAGCAGTACCCACGTCAGCCTTGGACATCACAGAGTCCCTGTGTCAAGCGGCAAGTTCTCTGGCCCAGCCCCACGGGGTCACTGCAGTGTCAGAACTCCCTGCCAACCCTCCTAACTGACTTGCACTGCCAAGCGGCAGTTACCTCAGCTGGGCCTGTCCCCTGGCGCAATTACCCAAGTTCACTGCTGAACCTGGGTGGCTTGAACAACAGCACAATGCTCTGCTGGGCCACTGGCACAGTTAGGACAGGGGGGTTCCGCAAGTAAAATAAGCGCAGTTCCTACTACTGTAGGACAACTCAGAGGTAAGAACACAGAGGTTCTGAGTAGTAAACTGAGGAAGATCCATCCCCATATGGAGCTGCACCAAGAGTTGGTACCAAAGCATTAGTCTTTGAAACAGAAATATTTTTAACTGCGTAAGTGTCCGCAAGTGTGCACTGTTGAAACAGCACACACTGGGTGGAGCAGACACTTCCAAAATGGCATCAATCATCACACCTGGGGTTACTTGCCAGGGTACAACACAACCAAGAACACAGCTTCATAGCACTCGAGTGAAAGAATCAATATATACAGCCAGAAACCATAGCCAGTTCAACGAGTATTTTATTGTGGAGCTTAGTATGCAAACAAGACAACAGGATATTTTCAAAGCTCTGAGCACCACAATATAATACACATTGCACCGGTTATGGTTTCACAACTATATATGTTAGTCTTTCACTTGGTCTGATAAATACCGGTTCTGCATTACTGCTTATGGCTGGCGCCCTTTCTCAGATAGCACTGACTCAATAGCATGCTATAGTGGCTCCGCCTTTTGGATTGTTGTTACAACACAACAAAACTGGGGCAAAACAACTAAATAGGTGGGGGGGGCACCATGGACCAATCTTGGCACCCCCACAAAACAAAAGTCCGTCACTGCCCCCTTCCTCTACAGGACAGTAAATGTACCACCTCAACAATGTATCTGCTCTGCAACAGCCCAGGGTCAACAGGCCCAGCGCTGCTCTGGAACCCAGGCCTGCGGAGCTGCAACACAGCATATTGATGGCAGGGCACTGGGTTGGATTGAACTGTCTGCTTCAAATTCCATGACACTTGTTGATACAGAGGAAACATTTGCACATTACAGATCGAGAGAGGGCTTCCAACCAATCAGTGAGCTCCTTCCCATGGCATGTGAGGCACTCTTAGTATGTAAAGACACCAGATTCTTATTCTGTAAAGTGTGTCTCAAGCACAAGTGCTCTGGAAAAAGGCTCTTTCAGGGGAGGTATTTTTTCCATACCTACTTGGGTCCGGCATCCCTGGTCTTGGCAGTGGCGCCCCAGCCCGTCACCATTCTGACTCAGGGATTTATAAGTTAATGACCACAGTGGCCTGCCTCATATGGTCATGCAGTACCTGCAGGAAATACCAATCAGGCCAGTGCGTTTTCCTCCATTATTTCCTTGGTTTTCCCCAGGGCGGCAACATGAGTGTGCACCACGTCTGCCAATGCCCTTCTTTCTGTTCCCACCATTGCTACCATCTGACCTCCTCCAGGTGGAAGTCAAGCAACAGGGTCCAGAACTCCCCACCCGGAGGGAGGAGAGCTGTCATGGAATGGTCAATCCTCTCCCTGCCAGCCAGGTGCTCAGAGACCCTGGTCTATTCCTGAACCCTGGTCGCAGGTGTGGCGTCCAGTGCCTCAACCTACTGTGCCACTGGTCTGGCTACGGGGAGTTTTTTTTTTAATAAAAAATTCTTATTATATTATTAATTGACCTTGATCAGAAATATTTTACTACTGTAGTGGAGACTACTGTTACAATTGTAGGAGTGGTCTCACATTACAGTATCAGACCCACTCATCTGCAGTTTGTAGGGTCTCCTTACCCACAAATGTGTGTGACACCACACTTACAACAGCAAAAGTTGTCTCCGTGGCCTCTGGGGCTGTATTAACACACAAGAAAGCAAAAAATCACATTGTAAAGTTTACTCACCACACTGTTGCCCTGGGAAGTGTCTGGTGAGGTAGTCAGAGATAGAGTCAGATTCCGAGCAAGGCCGAAATTCTTTCCCGGTGGGGTCTGTAACATTGGACAAAAACAACCGGAATGAAGAGAAAGAGAAAGCCTACCTGGTCAGACAGCCAAATCATCTCGGTTCCTCAAAATAAAAGCGCCAACTCCTCTAGAAATGGTGGGTGGGAGGGAGGGACATCATTATTGTCTCTAAAGGGTCACTTGTGTTACAAACTGCCTTTATTAATTATTTTTCCACTTAGCTTTTCTCCTGCAGGTCTGCCCAGGCAGGCTCATCGGTCCTGTCCTCGACCCCTCCACCTGGCTCCTATTTCAACCACAACAGGGATCCTAAGACCCCCCCCATGAATTACACCCCCATGGTGAGGCCACATCGGGTAGGGCCAGCATCCCCCAACCCAGAGACACAGATCCAGTATTGGGTTCTGGTTGGGCAGCTGTGCAGGACAGAAGGCTGGCATGCAGGGTGTCATGGAGCCCAAGTCAACCACTTTTCTTGTTCTCTACCTAAGTTCCCACTAGCCGTGGTGGTGCAGCCAGTGCATGCGTGTGAAGGCACGCATGCATCCTAGAATCATGGCTTCCTTCTCCCCTGACCTCAGTTTGCTGCTCGTGCATCAGTACTGCCACCAGGCCTCCACCTGGTGGCAGCCTAGATCCGAGATGATCTACCACGCTGAGCCAGGAGAGGAAACCTGACAAGCGGCCACTCAATTCACTCTCTGACCTCCCCTGGCTGACCCTCTGCGACCCAAGCTCGTTCCCGAACTTGGGTCACCAGTGTGGCAAGAGGTAAGGCACTCGGCACCCCAGCCCTCTGCTCACTGGGTCGGCATCTTTATAATCTTACATTTTTTGTATATTTGCCAACCTCCAGCAAAAGCTAAAGAAGAGGTGTCTGAATCTTTTAGTGGCAAAGAGATTTAGAGATTATGGTGGGGGGGGAACGTGGTCATGTAGCTGGGCGGTTTAAGCAACAGCCTTCTCTGAGTGTGCTCAGTAAAACTGAATGAATGTGGACAGTGAACAGAATCCAATTAGTTCAAGCACAGTTAAAAACACAAAAGGAAGAAAAAATAAAATGAATAGAGAAATAATTAAATTATAAAGACTGAAAACATCTAAAATTATAAATTTTCCAGTCCAATAACCGCAGTTAAAACCACTGTAAACCACTATTAAGTAAACAATTTGAAACAACTGTTTATACTCTGTTCCAGTTCTCCCATTCTAAGGGGTAAATTCGTTTATCTGCAATTACTCCTGTTACTGGAGCTAACTGGGAACAGGAGAAAACTATGATTGATACAAAATTAAAAAAATAAGCTAACTAATGCGGAGTGTTGAGAAACAAGCTAGTTTTTCAATCTTTTTACTTTAAACTTTGTAAAACAATAAAACCTAGCTACCGGGACTGAAACAGGTCTCTCTGGAGTATTTGCTCTCATTAGTGGAGAAAACAAATCTGATGTTAGAACACTAGGGGGAGCTTGACCACAGTGCAGAGTTTGAATTCCAGTCTACATTGTATTCTGTCTCTGGGGCAACATCTGAGGTGGAAGATGACTGCAGACTTGTATGACATCACTATTGGACTCCTGGTGTTAGAAACGGGTCCAGTGCACTGAGGTATTTTCAACCAAAGAGAACTCTACAATTAATCTGTCACACCACCGGCAACCTTTGAGCCTCGCCAATGAAATTTACAGAAGAAATAGATTCAGTCTCAAATACTATTTCTGAGAAAATATGCTGACACGACTGAAGATGTCTAGAGGCGCACGGCCAATGTGGTTGAATGCATGGAGAACATAAGCTATGAAGACTGATGGACAGAAGATGACTCAGGGGGAGCATGATCATGGTAAACACATACTGAACCTGAAAGGGGTAACAACATCAGAGCAAACACAGCTCATCAGAATATTCCAGGATAAGGGGAGGCATAACGTTACTGAAGGAAGAAACTTTCAAGGGAATTATCTGGAAGAACAACATTACAGAATGAGTGGTGGATAACTGAGGCAGACTGGTGTTAGCCGATAAAGTATCTCTAAGGCAGTCAGCTCGCAGCACCATTTTAAAAAGGTTGCGCATAGAGGCCCAGATATTCAAACTGCGCCAGGCTGTGGCGCAAGCCTGTGTGCAGCTCAATTTGGCTGCGCTGGGGCATGGACTGGGCAATATTCAACGGAGCTGCGCCATGGCTCAGCAGCGTTGAATATCGCACCCTGGCCACCAGTAGTGCACATGGCGCAGTGGCCAGAGTGGAGCATGGGGATGCGCTAGCACAAGTTCCATTGTGCAAGGTGCAGCAACCGCGATATTCAAAAGTTGACATGCAAATGGGGCCATAATGTATGCAAGGCGCTAATGGAGCCATTTGCATGTCATTATGGTCCCATTTACATGCAGGTGCGCCGATCCCAGATGACTTGCACCTGGAGCCCTGCCAGGCAGCAGCCGTCAGGGACTGACATCCCCTGCAGTGCGGCAATGTGCCCCACATCCCACTATCTGCCCGATTGTGAGATAAAAATATATTTATTGCCGAATCCTATAACCCTGGTGGTCCAGTGGACTGCTGTCTGCCCGATTGCGGGATAAAAATATATTTATTGCCGAATCCTATATCCCTGGTGGTCCAGTGGACTGCTGTCTGCCCGATCACGAGCTTAAGTAAAAAAGAAATCAACCTATATCCCTGGTGGTCCAGTGGACCGCTGACAGCCCGATCGCAGACTTAGGTAAAAAATAAAGAAACCCATATCCCTGGTGTACCAGTGGACCCCCCTTCCCACCTGCCCACTAATCCCCACCACCCCGCTCCCCCCCGGTCAGCGGCGGGTGGCAACCTCACCCGCCTGCCGCCCCACCGACTGACACCATGAGGTGGGCTGTCGCCCATTGGTCCACAGTGTGAGCCAATGGGCATGCAGCCATACCATACTACACATCCAGATATATGAATGGATCCTTCACATACTGTATCTGGATGTGTGAGTAATACAGGCTGCACGCCATTGGCTCACGCTGTGGACCAGTGGGCGTACAGCCCTACCTACAGTGTCAGTCGGCGGGCGGCAGATGGATGTGCTGCCGCCCGCCGCTGACCGTGGGGGAACAGAGCAGTGGGGATCGGTGGGCGGGTGGAGAAACCACTGCAACATCAGGATATGGGTTTCTTTATTTTACCTAGCCCGCGATCGGGCTGTCAGCGCCCACTGACCACCGGGATATAGGTTGATTTCTTTTTACTTGCCCACGACATTGTCAGCGGTGTTCTGGACCACCAGGGATATGGGTTTCTTTATTTTTTACTTAAGGCCGCGATCTGGCCGTCAGTGGTCTACTGAACCACCAGGGATATAGGATTCAGCAATAAATATATTTTTATCCCGCGACTGGGCAGCCAGCGGTTCACTGGACCACCAGGAATATAGGATTTGGCAATAAATATATTTTTATCCTGCGATCGAGCAGACAGCGGTCCACTGGACCACCAGGGATATAGGATTAATCTTTTGTTTACTTAAGCCACGATTGGGCATGGGGGGGTGCCGCCACTGAGGTGCAGCCGGAGCTCGGGTGGCCACCCACAGGTGGCAGCTGCCGTGTTGCGCCCTGCAATATGGCAGCTCACCTGTGTGGCAGCCATTGTCTTTTTGGGGATCAACTTTTGCAGCGCAAGTAGGGGTTGCGCATGCATGGCTCAGCACATTCCAGGCTGAATATCGGGCTGTGCAGAGTATGCATGGGCACACCCCCCCTACCTGCGCCTGTATACATTACTCATGCACTCTGGCGCATCAGGATTTGTACCAGGTGCAATTCCTGTATGAATATCATGCCGGGGCGCATCAGTGGGTTGTGCATGGTGCAACACTGTTGCGCCATGCGCAACCCTATTGAATATCTGGGCCAGAGTGTTTTAACTCATATATATGCTCCAGGAGGCAATGTTAAACACAGATTTGACTGTCACTTTGAAGAAAGAGGGGTGTTGGAGTATTCTCACTGAGATGGTGAAGGAAAGAATTCGAGCAACATGTCTCGCCCTTACAGTGAGGAGGACACAGGGCAAGGACACTGTTACAGAGCTAATCAGAATGGATTATGAAACTTAGGACATTAACACCTACCACTGTTTCTAGACCCCACCTTACACTGCCAAACTACCGGTGCAGCTCGGGGGCTCTCCCCCACCCCCCGAACGGAGCCCTGTGCTCCAGGAGGTCAACAGGGACTGAATTATTCAGGGGCTCTCCCCCATCCGAAGAAGGACCTCTGTGCTCGCTTTCAAGAAAGGGCCTCCTTGTGCAGCTCCCGGTGGTTCTTACAGCCCCCAGACTCAGGATCGTGGCAGCGTTTTGCCAGAAACACTCTCGCAAGCAGAGGTGCAGCTCAGGGGCTCTCCCCCAACCCCGAACGGAGTTCTATGCTCCAGGAGATCGAGAGGGTCTGAATTACTCAGGGGCTCTCCCCCCATCTGCAGAATGACCTCCGTGCTCGCTTTCAAGAAAGGGCCTCCTTGTGCAGCTCCCGGTGGCTCTTACCACCTCCCCAGACTCAGGATCGCAGCAGTGTTTTGCCAGAAACACTCCCGCAAGCAGAGGTGCAGCTCAGGGGCTCTCCCCCAACCCCTGAATGAAGCTCCGTGCTCCAGGAGGTCAAGAGGGTCTGAATTACTCAGGGGCTCTCCCCCCATCTGCAAAAGGACCTCCGTGCTCGCTTTCAAGAAAGGGCCTCCTTGTGCAGCTCCCGGTGGCTCTTACCGCCCCCCAGACTCAGGATTGAGGCAGCGTTTTGGCAGAAACACTCCCACAAGCACAGGTGAAGCTCAGGGGCTTTCCCCCACCCCTCGAGCAGAGCTCCGCACTCCAGGAGGTCGAGAGGGTCAGAATTACTTAAGGGCTCTCCCCCCCCATCCGCAGAAAGACCTCCGTGCTCGCTTTCAAGAAAGGGCCTCCTTGTGCAGCTCCTGGTGGCTCTTACCACCCCCCAGACTCAGGATTGTGGCAGTGTTTTGGCAGAAACACTCCCACAAGCACAGGTGCAACTCAGGGCTCTCCCCACCCCTCGAACAGAGCTCCGCACTCCAGGAGGTCGAGAGGGTCAGAATTACTTAGGGGCTCTCCCCCCATCCGCAGAAAGACCTCCGTGCTAGCTTTCAAGAAAGGGCCTCCTTGTGTAGCTCCCGGTGGCTCTTACTTCCCCCCAGACTCAGGATCGCGGCAACGTTTTGCCAGAAACACTCCCTCAAGCAGAGGTGCAGCTCAGGGGCTCTCCCCCAACCCCTAAATGGAGCTTTGTGCTCCAGGAGGTCGAGAGGGTCTGAATTAATCAGGGGCTCTCTCCCCATCTGCAAAAGGACCTCTGTGCTCGCTTTCAAGAAAGGGCCTCCTTGTGCAGCTCCCGGTGGCTTTTACCCCCCCCAGACTCAGGATTGTGGCAGCGGTTTGGCAGAAACACTCCCACAAGCACAGATGCAGCTCAGGGGCTCTCCCCCACACCCCGAACAGAGCTCCGCACTCCAGGAGGTCGAGAGGTCAGAATTACTCAGGGGCTCTCCCCCCATCTGCAGAAAGACCTCCGTGCTCGCTTTCAAGAAAGGGCCTCCTTGTGCAGCTCCCGGTGGCTCTTACCGCCCCCCAGACTCAGGATCGCGGTAGCGTTTTGGCAGAAACACTCCTGCAAGCAGAGGTGCAGCTCAGGGGCTCTCCCCCAACCCCTGAATGGAGCTCCGTGCTCCAGGAGGTCGAGAGTGTCTGAATTAATCAGTGGCTCTTCCCCCCATCCGCAGAAGGACCTCCATGCTCGCTTTCAAGAAAGGGACTCCTTGTGCAGCTCCCAGTGGCTCTTACTGCCCCCCAGACTCAGGATAGTGGCAGCGTTTTGCCAGGTAGCAAAGAACCTAGCTTCCTCTCACAAAGGTAGCAGCTCTGTTTGCGCTTTTTTTCCTGTTTGAATTTTTACTTAAATTTTATGTCCCCGCAACAGTTCAGATAGTATTTGTACCTTGATTTCGTGTTTTTGCACTGAATTCTACCCTGCTTCTCTGGTTACCTTAATTAAATTGCAAGATTGGTTTGAATTCTGTACTGTAAAATCTGCCCAGACTGAATTGCTGCTGATTTTAATTTTACTGTTCCAATCCAACTGCTCCCAGCCCATCCCCGCTTTACCAGCCCACTTAAAACATTTATCTGAACTGAATCCCCCAGCTCGAGTTTCATTCTGCCTCAGTATTTAACTCGCTGCCTACCTTTTATTGCAGAAACACTCCCGAAAGCAGAGGTGCAGCTCAGAGCCTCTCCCCCAACCCCTGAATGGAGCTCCGTGCTCCAGGAGGTCGAGAGGGTCTGAATTACTCAGGGGCCCTCCCCCCATCCGCAGAAGGACCTCCATGCTCGCTTTCAAGAAAGGGCCTCCTTGTGCAGCTCCCGGTGGCTCTTACCACCCCCCAGACTCAGGATCGTGACAGCATTTTGCCAGGTAGCAAAGGACCTAGCTTCCTCTCACAAAGGGAGCAGTGTTCTTCGTCGCAGTCGCTGCGTGACTGCTCCCCGCCCGCCCCCCAATACCCTCCCACCCTTGGCTGGTATTACTTAAATAGTCTTTAACCTCGCGATACTTTGATGCTGTCGCGTTATTACCTAACAGCCAACTTTTCCCTTAGCTCCTTATATTCTCTTGGCACTAGAGGGAGTCTGTTCAGTTCGAGCGACTTGCTCTCCGTGCCTCACTTGTAACTATAACTGCCCTCTTGTGACTGATTTCACTAGGTGCTTTTTATATATTTCAGGAGCCCTGCACAGCTCTTTTCTCTCAACCTCTCTCCTTTCTCTAGTCTAAAATAACCCCCCCCCTTCTAGCTCTCTTCATGGGGTCACTCTGTCTTCTTATCCTCCTAGAGCTTTCCTGCTTGAACACATCGACAGCTTCTTCCCATACTCATGTGCACTATGACTTTTATTACTCCAACCTGTTTACTACTGCCACTCCACTACCTCCACCCCCCACTCTCATCTGCAAACTTATTAGTCCAATAGCCAGATACCTCCACTTTCATCTGAAGCTGCCTGTCTGCGTCACTATCAGGGCCTGCCTCACTCTGCTTTGGATACTAACCCTATCTCTTATACTAGCTGGTGACATCGAGATCAATCATGGCCCATCTCAGCATCCCGTCATAACTTTGCCCCCCCCCGGCCACCACCCTCCCAATATCCGATGGACTAACCTTGGCTCACCTTAATGCAAGGATCCTTCTGGCCAACCTCCCTGACCTCCAGGCCTGGGTGTGTATTAACGTCCCGGATGTCCTTGCCATCACAGAAACCTGGCTATAGCCCACAATGTCTGACTCACAGTGCTACTTTCCTGGTTACAACATGCTTCGACTTGACTGTCCTGGACCTAAAAGGGGAGGTGGCCTTGCCCTCTACTTCAAAACTCACCTGAACATCACCCTTCTGCAGGACCCCCTCCTACCGGACTGTGAAATCCTACACTCCCTTCTGCTTCTGGGGGGTGTCAAGAAACTTCATATTTTTTGTACTTATTTCCCTCCAAAAAATGCTAAACAAGGCATCACTGAACTCCTGGGGTTTCTGCCTACAGTTACAGGCAAGAACGACATTATCTGCCTTAGTGATTTTAACCTTGACTGGTCTGAGAAAAACTCAGTTAACCTATCCTACTTGGCTAGTAAGGCAAATCTATCCCAGCTCATCCATGAACCCACTAGGGTCTTATGCGGGGGCAACTGTGCCACCCTTCTTGACTGGACACTTACTAACAGGAGGGATATGTTGCCTCAGCCGGTGTGCTTCCTGACACTATTAGTGATCACTATCCTGTATACTGTGTCTGGAACACCGTCATCCCTTCCCTCCCAGCTAAAACTGTAACCTTTCCAAACCTGTCCCGTCTAAATGTTGATGCCTCCATAACTGACTTTAACCAGGTTGACTGGTCCCTTCTCTACCAAACTGAGGACATTAACATAGCTACAGAATATTTCAACTCCGTCCTCCTCTCTCTTCAAAACCTTCACATCCTGGTCACCACACGTAGGATGGCAGGGAAAGTAACCAAGTGGCTAACGCGCCCCCTGCTGCAACTTCTCAAATCTAGGGACAAACTATGGTCCAGGTGGAAGATCTCCCACCTTCATGCTGATTTCAAAGCTTACCGTACACTGCGTAACAACTGCAAAAGAGAAATTTGTCTTGCCAAAAGTACCTACTATAGGAACCTACTAAAAACATCCTCTACAAATCCTCGAAGGTACTGGTCCTTAATTAAGGATATTCTTGGCAATGACAAGCAACAGAATCCAACTGACATGAATATTCAAGGTGTTCATTGCACCAACCCAGACACCATAGACAACGCCTTCAATGCCCTCTTCTCTACACCTCCTGTCATTACTCTGACTAGACCACAACCTGACTGTCCTCCTTCTCCTCCTTCGCCCCTCCCAACGCCCACCTTCGTTCTGGCTCCAACCACGTACCTTGAAGTTCACAAGCTACTTAACTCCCTTCTGGCACATAGGGGTCAGGGGCCCGAGGGCATCCATCCTTGCACACTTAAGCAGTTTGCACCTTGGCTGATGATACCTATCACCTGGCTTTTTAACCTCTCGATTCATACGTCCACTGTCCCATCCACCTGGGAAACTGCCAGAACTATCCCTATACACAAAAAGGGCAATGTCAAACTCATGTCCAGTTACCGCCTCATATCTCTCCTGCCCACTCTCAGCAAGCTTCTTGAAAACATAGTCCACCACCAGCTTGCTGCACACCTTGACAAGTTTAATCTTCAAACCCCTGCCAACATGGTTTCAGGCCTGGTCACAGCACCACTTCGGCACTGACTCAACTTACAAATGACATCAAAAATAACATGGACCATGGCTTGCTCACTGGGGCCGTCTTTATTGACCTGTCCAAAGCCTTTGACATGGTACATCACCCTCTCATGCTAAAGAAGCTCCAATCCATTGGAGCAGCTGACCAAGCTCTCTCCTGGTTCCATAGCTATCTTGACAATCGCACTCAGGCGGTAGCATTTCACAAGGCCCTTTTCTCCCCCCTAAACATCTCCTGTGGAGTTCCTCAGGGATCCACTCTCGGACCTCTACTCTTCTCCCTCTTCTTAAATGATATTCCCCTCTATGTCCCGGCATAGCTGCACTCTTATGTACGCAGATGACCTTGTTCTCTACTCTGGGTCAAAATCGGTTGTTGACATCAACTCCACTCTCACAAATGACTTCCAAGTCCTGCAGATCTCTAACAACCACCAAGTCCTGAACCAAGAAAAAACTTGTGCTATGCTATTCGGATCCTCTGAAAAACTGTCCGCCCCTGCAAACAGGCTCCGGGTTCACTGCCTAGACGGCTCCCTCATCTCAAACACTGAGTCCTTCAAGTACCTTGGCGTCAGTCTGGATCCCACCCTAGACCTGTCTCAACATGTCAACATGGTGTGCCGTGCCGTCAATGCTAAAATTGGCGGAGCTTATCAGGTGCACCACTCCCTCACTCCTTCTGCCAGACTTTCTGTTGAGAGAGGTATTCTTCTACCCCAGCTCCAATATGCTCTGCCCCTCCTCTTTGCTGCCAACTCTTCTACACTCCACAAATGGGACACTGTCTACAACAACATCTGTAGATTCGCATTAACTGCCCCACGCCTTACCCATCATTGCCTCCTCTACGCCGGTTTAAATTGGTTGTCACCTAAGGATCTTCGGGCTCACTCCCTTGGCTGCTTTATCGACTCTCTGTCCAGACCTCCCTATCTTGCCAACCTCCTGACTCCTGCCGCACACACCTGTACCCTCAGGTCTTCCTCTGTCCCCATGCTCTCCACTAGACCTTGCGTGACAAAAATGGGTGAACAGGCATTCACCCACTTTGCTCCCAAATTCTGGAACTCACTGCCCCTTACGGTGAAAAATTCAGCCTATCATTGGGAATTCAAAAACTCGCTATTCTCCCACTTCCAAGTCTCTGGCCAATGCAAATGCTCTTAATATGTTGCTTCCCTCTGCAGGCCCTCGGGTCTGACCCCTGAGTAGTGTACTAAATGTTTTCCTAAGGCAATATACATGACTAGGTGGCTATGAACCTTGATGTTATTAATGCCCTCTGCTGTATTATGACTACCCTGATTGTTTTTAATTACATCTGTATTATGTTTTATGTCTAATATGTACCCTTATGTAATTAATTACTCTGCTTTCTTATGAATACCCAGACCGTCCTGTACTCTCCCGGGTCGTGCCTGAAAATAGGCAGGACTGTTGCCTAGTGCACTTACCCGGTTACCAAAAGCTAATAATTAAATAAATTAATGTGTATTAATACTTTCCTTGCTGTTACCTTTGCATCATTTATTGCACCTTGAATGTTGCCTGCCTCTCATACTGAATTTTCTCATCCTGTTTTGTATCTCTGCACTAATTTTAATTTGTTATGCTTTGGCTCAATGCCCTCCTGGACAATGCCGTATTGTCGGCTGTCTGATTTGGTCCTTCTATTTTGTTTGTTCGGTTTAGTTGGGAAGGGGTGGCAGTTTACATCAGGGAGGGAATAACTTGCATGAGGAAGGAGTTGGAGGACGGGGAGATGGCATTATGGGTTCAGTTATGGTCTGTCCAACAGAGGGAGAAAGGTGAGGTTGGGGGTGGTTTACAGACCACCCAACCAGGATGAGGAGAGGGACAGGGAACTGAGCTTGCAAACATTGGAAGCTGCGGGGAAAGGAGAGGTGGTAAGTGTGGGGGACTTCAACCTGCCAAAGGTGGACTGGAGCGTACCATCCACAACATGTGCTAGGACTCGGGTGATCCTGGAAGGACTGCAAAGTGGGATCCTGACTCAGGGCATCAAAGAACCAACAAGAGCAGAGGTAATTCTTGATCTGGTGCTCACAAATGGGGAGCATGTACAGGAAATAATGGTCAGGGAGCCCCTGGGTGGGAGTAATCATTGCATAGTGTGATTCCAGTTGGTTATGGGCAGGGAAAGCATCCTAAGAGCAAAATCTTAGATTTTAGGAGGACGGACTTCAGGAAGATGGGCGAAGTGCTAAGGTGCCACCTTGCAGGCATCAGAGCAGATATGGGGGTGGACCAAAGGTAGGTCATCATTAAGGAAGGTATACTGGTTGCCACAGAGGAGTACATTCACTCACGGCTCAGGGGCAAGAACACAAGAGCCAAAGCACCCAGCTGGTTCAGTTCTGGGGTCGCCCAGGCAGTAAGGAAAAAGAGGTTAGCCTACAGAAAATTTAGGAAGACCAAGAGAGAGTGGTGGATAGGGAAAATTACCTAAGGTTGGCTAGTGAGGCAAGTAAGGAAGTCCAGCAAGCTAAGGCACAAAAGGAGCTGCAGATAGCTGAAGGAATTAAGAAGGGGGAGAAGTTCTTCTTTCACTATATAAGTGAGAAAAGGGACAATAAGGGCAGAACTTTTAAGCTTAAGAAAGGGGAGGAGTGGGTGGAGGATAACGGGGAAAAGCAGAGGTACCAAACGAATATGTAACCACCCAGTCCCCATGGGGTTACTAGAATCCCATTAGTACTAGTGTTAGGCAGGTACAGTAGAAAAGGTAGCTGGTAAGGAGCTCATTTAGGGGCTTCTTACATAATGACATCATTGTTTACTCATCTAGCCTGAGTGGAGATGATTATGTCATTTACAACTCTTGAGCAGCATAAGCATTTCAAAGTCAGCTGTGCAGAGGAAGTTTAGAATGTTCAGTTAGTTAGATTTGTGACAAGTTACCATGAAAAAGGGTGCTTTCTGTGTTGTTTCCATGTCTAAAGGAAGGAGCAACTAATCTGTGAATACAGAATGGGAGACAAGTTCTCAATTTATGAGGTTGTCTGTGGTGTGTGTGCCCAAGATAAGGCTAGATCACACTGATCAGGACCCCTGTTCACCTAAGTATGTTAAGTTGAAATAAAGTTTGGAGTCTTTAGCAATTCAGTGGGGATTGAAGGCTTCTGTGGTGTAACCCTGAAGGAATGGCAGAGACTATCAGTTGGGGCAAAGGGTGGGAGGAATGCCATCTGGAGTCCACAAGGCAGGGCTAACTGATTCGTTGATGGGCACTAGGTTACCCTAAGCAAAGGCCATTGCTGCGGGATGAGGTGGGTGAGTCTATATCACCGAAAATTAATTTTGGCAATGTAGACTCGTGGCACATAGCAGAAGCGTGCCAGACACTTCACCCCCGCACCCCCCTAGTAAAGGATTCTCAACTTCGGGGGTGCAAATAGCACAATGAAATTTCCCAGACCACCACAAAAGCGAACACGCACCCAGAACTGTACCGGCACCATTTCAACCTAGCCTGCCACCAACCCACCACACTACACGGCCAGTTCGGCAGCACTACACCCACAAACCCTCCTTCCCCCTTCCACCCATCGCATGAGCGTGGTCCCCCCACGGCGTGTATGTACATATAGTGACATCCTGTCGCTATAATCGCCGAACCCCCTATCCTGTCTCCCTCCCTGCCTGGTAGCCCTGTGTAAAAGTGCTGTGATTGAGTCACCCTTTTTGAAAGCACTCCGTCGTGGTTGCTGAATACATGGGCTACCATTAAATTCACATGCATACACTGTTGAGAAATGGAAGTGTCTGCGTGTGTGGTTCAATCCACATGCATACACCATGGGATGGAGAAAGAAATGTTTTTGTAGAGAACTGTACTGTCTAGAAAAGAGAGTTTCTGGAAAAGTGTATACTTATTTGCCATGACTGACCATTGGGGGTCCACTTGTACTTTAGTAATATGTGTGAATAAAGCCGTATTGCACAATCTCAGCTGCTGCATTTGACAATCTGATCATTGCTTCTGTGTGGAATTAATGGGGTCCCCTCAGCAGTTAGGCCTAGTGTATGCCCAGCATCCTCTCCCCTGGACCTGATTGTTTTTACAAAGGTTCATTTTGGTAATTGTACCCCCCCCTTCCTTTAGACAATGAGCTTGGTATACACTCTACAGCAAGGGGTGGTACTAATCTGTGCATTTCTGCCAAAAGTAAATGGTATGCCATATTTGGGTACTAGTTCTGCTTATGGGGGGTGCCAACTTGCCAAAAGTGGCATGGGGGTTACAAATATTTCAGTTCCGTCTTCACCAGGGAGTAGGATGGACCAGTGCCTTCAGAAGGGAGAAGAGGAGTGGGGGGGAGAACACAGATGTAGTGATAGAGGAGGACAGAGGGAGGGGCTGCTAGCATTGAAGATGGACAAATCACCAGGTCCAGATAGAGTACATCCAAGGGTATTAAGGGAACTGGCTGAGGAGCTGGCAGGGCCACTGGAAGACCTATTTAATAGTTCACTAGAGTCAGGCATGGTACAGCAAGACTGGAGAACAGCACATGTGGTGCCGCTCCACAAAATCGGTCCCAGGGAATTACAGACCAGTAAGTATGGCCTCAATCGTGTGCAAGCTCATGGAGACCATACTTAAGGAAAGATTGACAGAATATCTAGAGTAGCATGGTCTCCAAGATGTGAGACAACATGGAATTATGTGCAGGGAGATTGTGTCAAACAAATCTGATTGACTTATTTGTCTGGGTCACTAAGACAGTAGACAGGGACCAAGTGGTAGACATCCTCTACCTGGATTTCAGCAAGGTCTTTGACTCTGTGCCCCACAAAAGGTTGATCAGGAAGTTGATGGATCTCAGGGCTGGAGATAAGATGGCCAGATGGGTGGAAAACTGGCTGATAGACAGAACCTAGAAGGTTGTTGCTGGGGGAGAGTTATCTGGCACCAGAGATGTCACCAGTGGGGTCCCGCAGGGCTCAGTGCTGGGGCCAGTGTTGCTCAATGTCTTCATCAGTGATATTGGGGATGGAATTAAGGGCAAAATGTGCCTATTTACAACTGACACCAAGCACTGTGGGAAACTGGACACAGATGAAGAGATACAGGACCTAGAGGATGATCTGAAAAGTTGGAGAGGTGGTCTGGGATCTGGTTGCTTGATTTCAATGCCAAAAAATGCAAAGTTATGCACACTGGAGCCAAGAATCCCAGGACAGAGTACTACCTGGGTGGACTCCAGGTATCATAGAATGTGTCAGCAGAAAAGGACTGCCAGGCCAACCCAGTCTGCCTAGCTAGCTGCTAGGTCTTTGCTATTTCCTACCGTCCCCCATCCCTAGATCCAAAAGACCCATGTGACTATCTCATGCTCTCTTGAATCCCCCTCACAGTCCTTGCCCCACCACCTCCTGTGGAAGATTGCTCCAGTTATCTACTATCCTCTCCGTGAAGCAGAATTTTCTAATGTTCTTCTGAATCACCCCTCTACTATCTGCATATCATGTCCCCTTGTTTTTGACTTCCTCTTTAGCTCGAAAAGATGTCCCCTACTGGCATCCTCTTAATACCCTTGACATATCTGAATGCCTCAGTCATGTACCCCCTTTCCCTTCTTTGCTCTAGGGAGTACATGTTTAAGTCCTTTAGCCGTTCCTCACATGACAAATGACTGAGGTCCTTCACCATTTTTGTTGCCCTCCTCTGGACCCGCTCCACTCCATCCACATCCTTCTTGAGGTATAGCCTGCAGAACTGGACTCCATACTCAAGATGTGGCTGACCAGTTGTCTGTACCAGGGCATTATGACCTCCCTCTTCCTGCTAGTAATTCCCCTACTGATACAACCTAGCATCCTACTGGCTGTTGCCACCACCTTCACACATTGCTTTGTCACCTTCATGTCCTGTGAAATGATTATATCAAGGTCCCTTTCCAGCTCAGTTATCTCTAGGGCATGCCCCCCTTCAATCCCGTATTCTGTTCCCTGGTTTTTCTTGCCTAAGTGTATGATCTTGCACTTTTTTGTATTGAAGGACAGTTGCCACTCCCTGAGCTATTCCTCCAGTTTCTCCAGATCCCTGTGCATGCTCTCAATTCCCTACGGCGTATCAGCTCTATTGCAGACCTTTGTGTTGTCTGCGAATAGACATTATCTCCCATCCAGCCCGCTATGTCTCCTATAAAGATATTAAATAGGAGTGGCCCCAACACCGACCCCTGAGGAACCCTGATGGTGACCATGTCCTCCTTTGAAGGTACCCCATTAATGATCACCCTCTGCCTTCTGCCCCCTAGCCAGTTCTGTACCGCACATTACTACTACCGACCCCAGCCCAAGACATCTCATTTTGTGCAGCAGTCTCCTATGCAGTACAGAATTGAACATCTTCTTAAAGTCGAGGTACGCAATGTCTACAGACCCCCCCGATCCACTACTCTGGTGACCCAGTCAAGGAACTCTATAAAGTTTGTTTGACACAACCTTCCCTTAGTGAACCTGTGTTGCCTTTGGTCCTGTAGGCCACTGGTATCTACATCAGAGGAGGAGGAGGAGGAGAAGGACCTTGGAGTGATGATCACTAGTGACCTGAGGCACACCACACAATGCAAAAAAGAATCAGCAAGGGCAAACATGATGCTGGTATGCATAGCTAGGGGGATCAGTAGTAGGGGACAGGAGGTTATACTGCCCTTGTACAGGTCACTAGTGAAGCCACATCTAGAGTATGGAGTTCAGTACTGGTGCCCACACCTCAAAAAAGGACATAAACCTGCTGGAGAAGGTCAAAAGGAGGGCTACAAAGATGACAGTGCATCAACAGGGTAAGGCATACGAGGAGAGGTTGAGGGCACTGAACATGTACTCCCTGGAGGACAAGAGAGAGGGGGCATGATTGAGACCTTCAAGTACTTGAAAAGGGAAAAATAAGGTGGATAAGGAGGGTCTCTGTAAGCTGAGTGGCAACCATAATATGAGGGGGCACAGTCTTAAGCTTTTGGGGGGGGGATTAGGAAGGAGATCAGGAGTACTTCTGCATGGAGAGGGTGGTGGATACTTGGAATGCACTGCTGGAAGAGGTGGTCTCATTGAAGACAGTGGGCAAAGAGGCAACCTCCATGGACCTACTGCTGAAGCTGGAGACCCTAGTCCCAGAACTGTCTGGGCCAGTCTGAAGCTATCAGGATCATTCAGGCTTTGTCCCTCTGAGCCTAGATCACCACCTTCTGCATCAAGAGAAGGGAGGAAACGTATATAGAAGGCCCGGGGTCCTGGGCTGAGAGAAGGCACCCCCTTACAGCATCATGCCCTGAGAGGAAAAGACACAGAATAGCCACAGTTTCTGTTCTCCCATGAGGCAAACAGATCTACCAGAGGGGTACCTCACTGGGAGAACAGCCGATCTACCACCTCCTGATGCAGGGACCACTCGTGCGACAGCTCTCCAACCCGGCTGTGAGTGTCTGCAAGCTGGTTATTTTCTCTGTGACATGATTCGCCAGGAGACTGGCCTGCAGGCTGATCACCAGTGTCCAAGTGCAGAGTGTCTCCTGACACAGTGGAAAGAATGTGTTCCGATCTGCCTGTTCAGGTAGTACATGGTGGTCATGTTGTCCATCTGAACTTGAATGACTTGAGCCCGAATCAACAAAGCAAATTCCATCACAGCCACATGCATTGCATGGAGCTATTAGTAAAACTGTGGCACTCACCATCAATAAACAGCCGTAGAAGTCAAGAACTGTGTTTGAATTATTGTGAAGCCAAAATCCACATAAGCACCATACAAAGAGATGCCTGATGCATTTTACACACCTCTGTGTGCTTCCTTTTGTGTTTGTATTACATGGAACTCCAGCAGCTTGGTATACCATTGGGACTCACAAAGCAACCAGAACCAATGGGCTCTATGGTCACCATTTGATGGCATCCCGCATTGGCTGGGTCACCTGAACTGGCTGGTACAGATGACTGAGGCACTGAGGTCACTGGTGACCCAACTCCCAGTGGAGGGGGTGCATTTGCAGCATGCCCAATGGACTACACTGGTCAAAGCTGCCATGAACCCCAAAAGACAAAGGAATTCCCAGGCTGGGCACCAATGCCTAACCTGAAATGATCAGGCAAAGCAGATATGATCCGACGCCATCCCATGGGAAGTCCAGTTCCACCTCTATTAAGTTGATGACATGAGGACCAGTTCCAGCTTGGTTGTGTTTATCAGAAGGGCCCAAGTCCTGAAAGGTCTGGAGGGTCAGATCCCTGGACCGCTCCACTGCCTCCTTGAAGATGCCTGCCATGAGCCAGTCTTCCACGTATGGAAAGACCCTGACTCCCCAGTGCTGCAGGAAGGCTGCCACCACTGCCAGGCAGTTGGTGAAGACTTTCAGCATTGACATAGATGCATAGATACATCAACAGTGTCGGCAGATAAGGGCCTATGGCCCGCCCAGTCTGACCATTTGAGCTTGTTAGTTCACTTTATGTTTTTCTAGAAGTCTGTTGCCTGTTGTGACATCAGGCTGAAGACAGAGTGAAGCCCGCCAGGATGAAGCACAGGGTCACAGTTTCCTGCATGATAAAAGGGATCAACTTCCATTGAAATTACATTGTTTCCTGCAGTAACTTTGCTTTAGAATGCTGCAGAATTGGGTTTCATCCTGGCAAGCTTCATTGTATGACCCTGAACTGTATAACACCCCACCCTGAACCAGAGGTAATAACTATGGGATGGACAGACTGGAATAAGGGGGAAGATGTCCTGGAGGTCCAGGGAGCAGAACCACTCCCCCTGCTCCAAGAATAATATGATCTGATTCAGTGTGACCATAAAAATTTCCGATTTTGCACAGACTTGTTTTGTCATGCAAATCCAGTATGGGGTGCCAACCTCCCCCATTTTGGCACCAGAAAGTACCAGGAGAGAAATCTCTGTGTGGCCAGGGTGACCAGGACCCACTCTCCATAGTATTGGTAGACCACTGTGGCAAGAAGTGAAGGAGCTAACCCCCCCGACAGGGACTGGATGGGGGGGGTTGCTCCCCGCAACCCATCACTTAACAGCTTAGGAAGGGGCTCCAGCCTGCTGGGCACCAGATGCTCTACTGTCTCCCCCCTTTTTACTTGTTCTGACCACTGAATTTCAGTTTTGTGCACTGGTGCTGAAACTGCCCCTACTGGGGCTGCTGCTGAGCCTGCTGTGGCTGGAACCCTTGCTGATGAAAGGCTTCATTTTGGCCTTGGCTGGTTTAGGGTCCTTCTGGAATGAGGCCAAAGAATCCAGGGTGGTGTTGGACTTATTAATATGGGTGAGATGATCTTTCATTTATTTTTATTTTAGACTTTGGTAACCAGGTAAGGCCCACTAAGCACAAGTGCCTGTTTTCAGGGGTGACATGGGAGCACTGGGTGGTTAAGTGACTTGCTCAGAGGCACACAGTATGCAAGTGGAGGTTGTGAGAATCAAACCCAAGTCTGGTCTGCTGGATGTACTAAGCACTTTAACAGCTTGTTACTCTAACCTCTAAGCTATACAGCCAGCCCCCGGGCTGATGAGGTTGGTGCTCAAGAAGGGCATATCAACTAGCTTATGCTTGGTATCAGCCAAGAAGATGAACATACTCAGTCTGGCCTTTTGACACAAGAACATGGCCACAGCCACTGAACATGCACAGGCATCGGCCAGGTCCAGTGCTGTCTTGAGCTGATGTTCAGCCAGCATGCAGCTCTGATCTCAAAGCGCCTTAGCAGAGAAGACCTGTTTGTCAGCTAGCAGCAAGGGGAGAAGGTCCCCGATAAGGCTGAATAGGGAATAACCAAATTGAAATGGCATAGCTGGACTCCCTGAGACCCATAGAGGAGGCCATGTAGACTTTCTTTGCCACACAATCCATTTTCTTGGACTCTGTCGGGTTGTTTGTCGATGTCTTCTTAGCTTTTTGACTGCTGAAAGCCAAGGTGGACACCAGGCCCTCTGCAGAGGGATTGTCAGAGAACTCCAAGAGACTCCCACCATGTACTTGTGTACCATATGGCTATGGAGTGCTGGGCATGATACAGGGTGCTGCCACAGTTCCAAAGCTGGCCCCATAATAGCTTCAGCCACAGGGATAACTACCCATGAGGAATGGTCCCAGTCCAGGTTGGTGACTGGGTATTTAGCCTGCTTCTAAATCGTCTCCAGAGGGACCTCAGTGGACTACAATAAGTGGAACGAGGACCCAAAGGTGGTTGAACCTGACTGGGAAGAATGACCAGAGGAGTTGCAGTCCAACTTGAGAGTCTAAGTCAAAGCCATAAAGAACTCACTTGTCTGGCTGTTCCTTGAAGACCACCCTAGTCTGTGTCTCAGGGGTGTGGACCAATTTAGAGCCCTGGGTGACCTCAACGGACAACCTACTGGGGAGACCAGAGGCCTGACAGGACTTCTTGGTAGAGGCCCAAACCTGTGACTGCAAGGGAGGGGGCACCAACACCAGAAGAGGTGAGGTGGCATTGCAATGTGCAGAGACACTAGCTATGGGGTGGCTCTCGGGGACACCCATGGTACCACTGGACTCAGGAGTAAGGCTCTGTCCTGACCAGCAATGGACCAATGCTGCCAGAGAATGTTTCCATAGTGTCTACGAAGTCAAAGTCAATTCTTATCTGAGGACGATGAATTGGACTCGTGCCAGTACTGATGTCACTCAGTCAAGCAAGATCAGGACAGTAAGTAGTGCTTCATCCTCAACTGCTGAGCCTTGGGTCGACGGCAGTTGTCTACTGGCAGAACAGAGTAGATGACCTTTGGCAGAGAGATCTTGATGGATCTCAGAGTGGACCCCAAATTGTTGACAACCGTGCTAGGCACAACCCAAGTTGACTCAGTCAGGGCCACCAACTGAGCTGGTTCCTCCTGAGTGAAGACCAGGAGAGCTGGGGGTCTGTGAGACTGACAAATCCTCATCAGTCTCATCTGACAACAAGTCGACTGGCTTGAGAAATATCTCCATCTGCTGCTCGACTGGGGTCAAGGTCGCAGGTTCTGACTGGGCCATTGTGGGAGTCTTGACCTGACTGTCAACCTGAGGAAACTCAACCGTAGTTGAGCAAATCACAGAAATCAGAGGAGTGGGAAGAGCAATATTCTTCTTGGTTCCACATTCTATGTTGATGGCATTTCTTCTGCTTCCACTCATAGGACGGACTCTCCTCAAAGGTCTGGAGGGCCATCTACATCTCACAAAACGTGTCGATGAATGGCCCTCCAATACTGGAATCAGCCAGGACCACCACTGAGACCAAGGATGAGCCCTCTCCAGCTGCAGCCACCTCCTCTTTCAAGGTCACAAGTTGAGCTGCCATCCTGGCAGCAGTCGAGAGTGGTTTATGATCCTTAGGCCTACCGAGGTAGGGTTAAACCTTCTGTTCCTGTAATGATGTCGGATGCATGGCCTGGCAAGGTGGACACTAATTCATACAGTGATGTTCCCCTAGGCTGTAGAGGCATGTATTGTGCAGATAATGCTTCCGATGCTTTTTGGCCTCAGCACATCTAGCCCTTAAAACCGGATTTTGTTTTTTCCATCCTGAAGCTCATCAACGGGGTCTGAACTGGAAAATGAGATATGCTCAATAAGCCCAAAAACTTTTTAACAGGCTGAAGTTTACTAAAGAAAAGCACTTGAAAACTCTAGGATCCTGTAAGACATGCAGAACTGTGGAGGAAACCGATCCCTTCTAGTAGAACAGAAGATCTGGGTATACCTCCCACACAGCGACACTTCTACAGCGACATACGTCGATGCCGACAACCTTGACATCATACTAATAATAATAGCTTTATTTATAAAGGGCCTTTCTTCAATCAAGGCACCATACAGTTTTAGTAACAAATAAAATCCAATAAATAAAAAGCATAAAATTCACATACAACGGACAATAAATAGCAGTCCAAGCACACTTAGTCATCATAGGCAAGATGCCATAAATGGGTCTTCAAGGCCCTCTTAAAGCGCTCCATAGTCGTACACTCATGTATCTGATAAGGTAGTGAGTTCCACAGGGTCGGGGCCACATACATAAAGGCATGGGCCCCTGATGTTTTAAGCTGTACCCTGGGAATCTCTAACAACCCCCCGTCAGCTGAGCGGAGAGGTCGGCTGGGGCAGTCAAGTATCAGGAGCTCTTGCAGCTGTCGCTGTAAAAGTCCGCCCAGGACCCGGCAACACTTTCTGCCATCCTGCACCCCTTCCCTGAACCAATTCTGACTTGGAGTTGGAATCTAAAAGTACAGGGTGTCCGGGAGAGAGGGGAGAGCCTCCCGCGTAGGGGGAAAACACAGTCCGACGTGCGTGGCTCCCTGCCGACTGCAAATCGCGGTTGACATGGAGCCTGTCACTGTGATACTGGTCGACGAAATAGTTGTTGAACTGGCATTGTAGATCCAAAGATCTGAAGTTGATGGGGTGGAGCTGAAGGATGCCACTATGGGTGGTGGGAGAAGCTTAGCTTGCAAACATTCCCTTGACTCAGTCTTCAGCAGACTGCTAGAGCATGGATAGAGAACTTTATCCCCAATATTAGAAATGTTTTTTTTATTTGTTAAAGCTGACTGCATTACCTGATGGGGCACTTGTATCTCTCAGGATTCTTAGAAGGAGCACATGGATGTAATCAGCTTATAAGCTGTGGAACCGTAACTGAGGACTTTACCATTAGTATTCCACAGCCTACGATCAGGATCATTCACTGTCTGCTTTTACCATTCATGTACACGAGATTAAGATTTACCCCTGTGATGCAGCACTTGTGCACCACTATGTAACCTAACTGTAATTGAAATTTTCATGCAACTGATGATGTACTGGTATTTCAGACAGAAATTCTGTATGGAATAGTTGTTCCTGAAAAATCCATAAGATTAAAGGGGAACTCTCTGTTCCCCTGTAGAAATGCTGCAGGGCAGTAAGGTCCCAATTAAGCAAAACACAGGCAAATGTGACTTTTTTATTCACTTACTGAAAAATAGTTTAGGTTTTTATCTGGTTGATCCTGTAACCACCACTCCACCTGCCATGTTTGCATACTACAGCTCCCACCGCCGACTGTGACCAGCACTCTGATGACACGAATGATGGCCTAAGGTGCAGAGGACATCTTTGTGCCTGCAATTCTTTTTAATTAGCATTAGTATAATAGTGCACATGACTGCGCTTATTGTACCAGTACCAATTGCGCTGCTTCAGATGATTGCCCACAACTCTGGTTCTCAAGTTGTGCCAACTTGCAATGCATTTTTTTCGCGCATGTGTGTGGCGTGTTCTTTTTTGTTTTTATTATCATCTATGTCTCTATACAGTGTTTCAGCTGAGGAGGGGAGGTCTGGTGGACACTGAAAATTACATTCCACTGTAGCCAATGCCTGGGGGCACTCAGCTAGAAAAGTGTTGTGTAAGCAATACAGTTCCTGCTCTATAAAAGGTTATGTTTTGTGTTAAACTTCAAAGGGCTGGATCTCCCTCATAACAAAAAGATATGTTGTGAGTACAAACAGCCAAGGCAGAATGAGGTGGCAGCCCACTGGTTGTACCAGATGGGAAACAAAAGGACCCAGCCCGCAATACATAAAGCCAAACTCAAAATAACAAATCCAGTTCGGACCTGTTCTCAAAAAGGATTGTCCCCAGAGAATGAACACATACTTATGTAACAGTAGATCTTTGAGAGACTCTCCTCCATAAGGTCATACCTTTGGAACTATAGCCATCAGGCACTTGGACCACACAGAAATTTTTGCTAGCCAGGGGCCACCCATGAAGATGTCTCATGGCTGCACCCATATACACGTGGGCATCCCCATCACTCCTAAGTTTCTCCGCCGCAGATTAGACTTGGACCCTCAACAGAGATACGACCAGCACCAGGTATACAAGGAGAGGCACTGAGCTGGATACATGATGCATGGATCAGGTTCAGGCACAATATCTGATATTTATAACTCTCACTGAAGCAGAAGGGAGATGGAGGGAGGGACAACATAGCCTTATGCAAGTGATTCTCTTGAAAATCTACTGTTACGGTTAGTACTTAATTGTTGTTCTTCACGGATATTTTTTACTTTAGTCCACAACTTTGGAATAATGCCCAAGCAGTCCCAAATAAAAACTGGGAGGAGGTTACAGTCTGATATATATTCAGGACAGCAGGCCTTGCAGTACAGCAAGTCCGAATCTAGCATGTCTATGAGAGACTATGTCCAGATTGTAATGTTTAGTAAAGGTGTGGACAGTGCTCCATGTGGCTGCAGCACAAATGTCAGCAGCAGAAACATTTCTGAAACAAGCAACAGAGGGGACCATTCCACTGGTGGAGTGACCACAAACTGCACCAGGAAGTTCCTTGACATACTTCCTATAATAGAATGTAATATAATGTGCCAGCCATTTGGACAGGCATTGGACATAGGAACACCCTTAGGGTTGGACTGGGAAGCAACAGGCTCACCTGGGAATGGGACCATGGGGGTACTGGTACTGATCGCAGTGTGGCCTAGTGTATAAACTATAGCCCAGATTTTACTGACAGTGGTATGCCCTGGCATACAAACTGTAGCCTGAATTTCTAACCATAAAACAGCTTTTATTACCACTTTTTATCATTTATTTATGGAAAACTTCACAGATTACCTTTGAGCACAAGTGCTTCTTTACAAAGGATCCACAACAAATACATAGTCACAAAAGAACATTACAAGTAGAATAAGCAGTTCCAGATGAAATGTAGTCGAGTCAGGCTCAAAACATTTATGGCAGAACAATTACAATTTTGAAAAAAAAATCTATATAAATTGTATAAAAAGTCACAAGTAATGCACAAAGCTAAACCAAATGAAACTGTTTAATGGTTACAATTGCATTGGACTGCAAAGGCAGACTGCAAATATCTCACTTGGGGAGATTCAGCAGCATATCAGGCAATTTGTTTAACCATTTAGCAGCCCTGACAGCAAATGACCACTTGCCCAGCTGAGTATGCCAGAAAGGAGGCTTAAAGTCATTCCTGGCCACGTTTCTGGTATACTGGTTGGAGATGGTGTGAAACTAGTTTGTTAAAACAGGAGTGTTAGGCCCAAGAGAGCCTTCTTAGCTAGAAAACAGGTCTGGAGCTTTATTCTGCTGTGTAAAGTTAGCCAGTTACTGAGTACATAAAGGGTAAAACTATGAGTTTGGTTATCTGCACCAAGTACAAAGCAGCACACCTTATTACAAATTAGTTTTACTGGCACCATGTCACAGGCAGCTACGTAGGCAGGGAGCCCATAACTTATAAGTGACAGAATGGAGAAGGCCACAATAAAGCGTCTAGCATTCCCAGTGAACTTGTTCCTGTTCCGGTACAGGGCACCAAGTCTTCTGTTATCTATGGCCACCAGATTGTCAACATGCGGTGCAAAAGTTAAGGTGTCCTCCAAAGTTACTCCAAGGTACTTTTTACAATAATGCATTTATTTCGCATATGGCATGTTGAAAAGTCCACTGCTATATTGCAGCTTAGTAACAGAGAACATCATAGCCCAGACAGCAAGAATGGCCCAATTTTTTAAAACCTTTTTTTCTCTCATTGGAAAGCTTCTGTTCTTACAGGGGCAATGTCGTAAGAAGGTACCAGTAGGCTCCCCGCAATATTTCCCATTGATTTTGGAATCAGAGCAAATCACATTAAACAATGGTGACAATAGAATTTTACATCTACAAAGAACAAAAGGAACATGTCAACATCAAGTAATGTCAACAGTGGCTCTTTTTAAGAAACAGAATCAGGTCAAATCTGTCACTGCGTACCAACTATTCTGAGCTCCTAAAGTATAAATCCAGAAGGACTGCCTCTTCAGGATCAAGTGGCTTAAATTAAATCCCCACTATATTCCCCCAAAGAATATCCTGTCAATGCACAGAATTTAAATTTAATTAACACTACATTTACATTAATTTTCACTGCTTTTGTTTTCCCTAGCCACATGCAATGCCAAGGCATTAGTGACTTCTTCCCTAGTTATACTACAGAAATGTTCCTTCACCCTAACCTTAAAGGCACGCGTTGTTGTGCCCACATAGATTGTGCCACACCCACATGTAGCAATATGAACTACATTAGATATAGAATTCACAAAATGTCTAATCTCAATTATTTTCTCTGTTTATTGTAGTAAAGGTTTTGATTTTGACAATGAAAGGACAGAATTTGCATGATTCACACAGAAAGCAACCCCTTTGAGGAAAGGGTTACTTTCACTGTGCATCATGCAACTTTTGTCCCTCCATTATCAAGATGGGGCAACATTTGCATAGTAGTACTGTATAGCCAGAGATGTTACTAACACTTTGACATTGCATGTGACTAGGAACAAAAAGAGCAGTGAGTAGCACACATTTAAATTCTGTGCACTGACAGAGTTGCTTTGGGGTAACATGGTGGGGATTTAGATCACTTGATTCTGAAGAGGGACTCCGTCTGGATTTATACTTTAGAATTTCTGAATAGCCGGGACTCAGTGACAGATTTGACCTGATTTTGTTTCTTAAAAATGAATCACTGTTAACAGTAATTGATGTTTATATGTTACTTTTGTTCTCTTTGTATATATAAAACTGTATTCACACCATTTTATGTGATTTGCTGTGACGTCAGTCAGAATCAATTGAAGTGTTGCAGCAAGTCAACCAGCACCTTCTTGCAACATTGCCCCCCAAAGAACATAAGCTTTCCAAGACAAGATAAAAAGATAAAAACAAACAAAAACAATTGGACTGTTCTTGCTGTCTTCTGGGCTATGCTGTACACTACTATTAAGTTGCAATACAGTATAGCAATGGACTTATTCAGTATGCCATACGTGACAGCTCGGGTGAACTCTGAATAAATTGTCCTCCGTAGCTGAGGGTGCATAACACAAAAAGGAGGGGGCAGTATATGAGGAGCCTACAGATGACTCAGGTATGTTTAGATAAGGATAACCACACAGCAGAAGGTGCCTAAAATGGAAAGTGGGTCGGTGGGTGTACATCTGTGGAAAAATAATACAAGTGTTCCCTCGCTATATGGAATCTTTCTATACCTAATTCCCAGTTATTATGAATGCTCCTCGTGGCTCCCAACAATTATCCACTGTTTTTCATTAGAAGACATATATCCTCACCAGACTTCTGAAACCTCAGTGTAAATGTCTTGTCATTACTCCACACCCCACACCCAGATGGCCTGCAGCCAACCATACCAAATCAATGTTCTGTATCAGTTTGATCACGGCATACCTGTTGTTCTTGCTTGCTTGCTTCTGAGACATGTCAACTTATATTTCAGACACTAGTGGCAGAAGCTTGTGGTGATTTTATTTTGAGCACTTACCCAGTTCACAGGACACTCCCTCATGATCCCCAATGGGTAAATTCATAAAATGCTGTAAAGCAGCACGCATTTGGGGGGGGAGCAGAGCCAAAGCGAGACAGAGGAGGCAGAGTAATTACAGAGGAGGGAAATGATCTCTCTCGTCTCAAGGCCTGTGATAGAGAAACATGAACTGCTACAATAAATATGGAAATAATAACCAACTGATGCAGTAAATATTGTGCAGTGCTGTAGTGTGGAGTGGCAGGCAGTCAGCGAGTTGGGGGCAGGAGGAGGCACAGTTTCAATCAGTTTTCGTCTCTCAGCTTTTTGCCTTTCTTTATACTGTGATCAACAGGAAAACTGATACACCACAGTAAATAACAACAAAACATTATTTATTTATTGTGATCTCGGATTAACAGCTTTTGAGAACAAGCTCATTACGTAGGTTCCATGTCAGAGTTAGACAAACAGTGTAAGCATAAATGATTGCTGTTAAGCAGCAAGAATTAAATACCAAGTAAACAACACATACAATGTTACACTTAGGCAAGTAAGGTAACAAGACATCAAGTTGGCATTGTACAATGTGAGTAAAAATACAATTAGAAGCACAAGAGTGAAGGGTAGTAAAGGTAACAGGTAGGACAGACTAAGACATACATAATAAATGGAAAGACTTACATAGGCAAAGGGAGAGTACATCAGCCAGAGAGGCTTCATAATAATGGATAGGGGGAAGAGGGTATATTTACAACTTGTGGAAACAGGTCCAGGTGGCAGACAACTTTAGGGATGAAAATTGGGGGGAAGATATAGGGAGGATAGGAGAGAGATATATTAGAGGAGTGGATAACTAGGAGAAAGTTGCTTTGGAAGACAAAGGAAATTAGGAACCAAGAGCAGAAAAACTGTGGGCCATCTAAGGGTTGCCCTGGGAGTAGAGTATACAGCACCCAGCCCCTGTAAGAGTAAAGGGATTAGTGGAACCAGTCACAGCTGGAATTTGCAACAAGATGGTTCCTTAGCTTTTGTATGAAGGGGCCTAATGTGGCTATGGAAGAAATGTCCGGGAGTAAGGAGTTAAGCCAGTATGGAGCTCGATGGGAGAAAGCCCTCTACCCTTAGGAGGTACGACAGAATGGGATTTTGAAAACCATACTATCAGTACTTCTGGTGCAGCGCTTATTATCGTGCAGGGTGTGGAGCTTCTGTACCCCAGGGGGCACCAGGCCTAGATTTATTTTTTTAGCCATCAGGCAGGTTTGGAAGTCACACGTATGTGTGAATCTTGCCGAACCGGTTGCAAGGTGGCTGGCTTCATTTAGTGCCACTATAATCCTGCGGAGTGCCGTGTCAATTGCGAGCCATAGATTGTTAGACCGTAGTCTATTAGTGAGACCACCGAACTAAGGATAGCTAGAGTAACAGCCTCCACGGTCAGACTATTTTTATGCCTGTATAGAAGACCTATACGCCTACTGACTGCCTTAGCTGTACTGTCTATGTGGTAGACATAAGTCAAAGTGCAGTCAACTGTTATCCCTAAGTATTTGGAGTGCAAGGCTAGTTCCAAAGGTGTCCCAACCTTATTTATGATGTTAAGACGGTAAGTACGATGTCTATTGTGGGAACTAAAGAACAAAATTGTTTTTTGTTTTCTTATCGTTCAAAATGAGTTTTTGCTCACCGAATCAACTTTCTACCTTTGAAAAAACCTTGTCTGGAGATTTATTTCCAGTTGCTTTGGGTCAGGATCACTCACGAACAGGACTGCATCGTCTGCATAAAGTGCAATTTGGCACTGACAGGAGTACAGGAGCTGGTTTAGGAATAGACTGAATAATAATGGACCCAATATAGATCTTTGGAAGACAACAGATTGGACAGCTCTGCTAGTAGATAGGACTTCAGCGATCTTCACTCACTGTGAGTGGTTTGAAAGGTAGCTCTCAAACCAAGCAACAGTGTCACATGCAAGCCCAATGGACTCACATTGTTCAAGCAGAAGAACATGATTAACTGTATCAAATGCTTTCATTAGATAGACAAAAACCACACCAACAAGGGCACCCTGATCCAGGGAGTTGTGGATATGACTCGTAAACTTAAGCAAAGCAGTAGTGGTGCTGTGTCCCTTGTGAAAGCCGTGTTGTTGCGGACACTGAATTTGATATTTTTCTAGGTAGTCAACCAGTTATCCGCTACAATTCTTTCAAATGCTTTTGATAACGGTGGAATGGTTGAAATGGGTCTATACTTACTGTGAGATATGCAGTCCCCGCTCTTACATACAGGCATCACTAAGGCAGATTTCAATATCTGCGGGAATTGAGAGCATCTCAATGAGGTGTTGATTATATATGCCAAAGGAGCGAGTATTTCATCCAGAGTTAGTGCCACAAATTTAAGGTCCAGGAAGTCACCACTGAAACTAGCCTTCCCTAGAACCCTAAGTAAGCATTTCCTAACTTCTCACAGGGAGACAGCTTTAAAGTGGAAAGGAGGGTGGGCAGCTGGCTGGTTTTCAGAACTAGCATTATGCCTCGAGTTGGAGTGATGGAAGAAATCAGGGGTAAGAATACCTTTCAGATCACAAAAAGCATCATTAAACATATTATTGATGATACAAGGATCCAGAGTGGGTACCCCATTGATGTTAAGCATGGTAGGGGGTGTCTTGTTATCTTTCCCAGTTACTTCCTTAAGGTTTGACCAGAATTTTCAGCCATCTCTCCAAGAGTGTGTGAGAGCATCCTTAAAGTACTGGTTCTTTGCGGTCTGTATGGTCCTTGTGCAGTCATTTTAGGCTTTTTTGTAGTTCTGGATGTCAGTCTGTTTACCAGCGGCTCAGGATCTATGCCACAAGTGGTCTCTCACCTTCATACACTCGAGGAGTTCTGGTGAAAACCACGGATTGTTGCATCCATTGATTTGACACTTTTTTAGTGGGGCATGCCTGTCACACACAACATTGAACTGCCGTATAAACTGCTCAAGTGTGGGGTCAACTGAGCAGAAGGAATAGACTGATGACCAGTCCTGATGATAGAGGTTGGCTTTTAGCAATTCAAGGTGCCCCCCTCTTCTTAAGGAACCTGTTTATGACTGTTCTGGCTGGAGGTCTGAAGTAGTTATTAGACCAGCGGAAAGGGACAGGGGAGTGTAGGGGACATAATAAAACATTATAAATCACTGTGAAACCTTCAAATACTTAAAAAGGTATGAGTAAGGTTAGAACAAAGGGCGTTTTTGACTTAAAGGGGGAGGGGTCCACAAGGGGGCACAGTCTGAAAATAGTCTGGGAAAGATTTAAAAGGGAAATGAGGAGGCACTACTTCACAGAATGGGTGGTGGCAAGGTGGAACAAAACTGCCAGAGGTGATCTCACTGAAAACTGAGGGCAGTTCTAAGAGGGGTGGGACAGGGTCAAGGGGAAGGTCAAATCTGGTGGGAGATTGAGGAGGGAGGACAAGAGGGCAGGGGATAATACATCTGGGGTGGAAATGGGTGGGGGAGGCAGATACAGTAAAATAGAAAGTGTGCTGAACACTCGAGCAGACCGTTATGGCCTGTTTCTGCTGACGTTTTTCATTTGTTTGTATTATGTTTTGTTTTTAATTTAGTTACTGTGGTGCATCAGTTTTTCAGTTGAACACAGTATAAAGAAAGCCAAATGGCTGAGAGACAAAAACTGAATGAAATCATGCCTCCACCTGCCCAACTCGCTGACTACTTGCCATTCCACCCTACAACACCGCACATTATTTACTGTAGCATTTAGTTATTAGAGAATAATGGACAGGTAGGTAGTTATAACGAGAATTTTACACACCCCAAGGGATGGGATGCCACATAACCCCCCCATTCATGAAGCTCAAGGGGTTTATTAAGGCATCACACCCTGAGAGGGTGTGTAAAATCTGAGTTTTAACCACTACCTGTCCGTTATTTTGCATAATTTCTGGTTTCTATTTTTTCACCAGTGCAAACTTAATCTGGAGTACAGAAAGAGATGTAGTGATAGTATTTTGTTGAATTTTTACTGCACAGCACAAGAAAGAACATGAGAAAATTTGTACATCAAAACAGTTGTGGCGGTAAAGGATAACTTTTTATCAACCAGGATCAAACGATAACTTAAAAATGTTAAGTTTTAAACTTACATTTGCAGTGCAGTCTGATGGTTCAGGAACTTCCTTCATGACACACACAGAAATACAGGTTACTCACCTGTAACAGGAGTTCTAGGAATGGTATATGTTGTTCATCCACACTGTCTGGCAGGTTCCTTGCCGCTTTAAATCTTGCCGGAAGGTCTTCAAGCTGGCTCCTCCCACCCACCCGGGTGGTAAAACTCTCGGCTCGCCCATGGCGCCAGATCTGGCCGCTGGAAGCCAGGTTGTTGCGTCGAAGCCAGGAGGTCGTTGAGTTGTGGATGAACAACATATACCATTCCTAGAACTCCTGTTATAGGTGAGTAATCTGTATTTCTAAGGACATGGATATGTTGTTCATCCACACTGTCTGGCAGACTCCTAACAGTTCTCCGGGAGGAGGGAGGCAAGGTGCACACCCCCTTCTTAGGGAATAGAGACTGGAGAACCGAGGCCCCAAAACCAGCATCCCGGCATGACTCAAGGTCGATCTGGTAGTGGATGATGAAGGTGTGTGCTGACTTCCAGGTAGCAGCCCTGCAGATTTCCTGGATAGGGATGTCCCTGGAAGCAGCCACCGATGCAGCAGTATGACGGGTAGAATGAGCTCTTATCCCTCTGGGAGGCTCCATGCCCACCAACCTATAGCAGAGATCTATGCAGGAGGTGACCCACCTGCCTATCGTCCGCTTGGCTGCAGGTCTGTCAGGTGCGGCTTCAGCGTAGGTGACAAACAGCTGGCGAACCTCTCCCTGAACTTCAACCATCCACTCCTTGTAATAAGCGAGCGCTCTTTAAGGGTCCAAAGTATGGAGCCTATATTCGGCCTCCAAGGTGTGATTGGGGGGTAGAACACTGGCAGAGTCAACACCTGGTTAAGGTGAAACTCCGACACCACCTTCGGAAGGAATTTTGGGTGGGGGTGCAGGACAACCTTGTCCCAGTGGAAGACCAGATAAGGAGACTCTATGGAAAGCGCCTGGAGCTCTCCCACCCTTCTGGCTGACGTGATAGCCACCAAGAAGGCAGTCTTCCACGACAGGTGAGAGATGTCACTCCTGTGCATCGGTTTGAATGGCTTGCCCATGAGCTTAGCCAATACCAGCAGTAGATCCCACAGAGGTGGAGATTCTCGCACCAGAGGGGATATGTGATCAAGGCCTTTGAAAAAGCGCCATACCACCTTCTCCTGTGCCACCGACTGCTTCCTGGCCCGCGCCTGGTAAGCAGAGATGGCTGCCAGGTGCACCCTTAAGGGTCGTCGACCAAAGCCCTAGCTGAGAAAGGGACCACAGGTAGTCCAGAATGCTTGCCAAGGAACAGGAGGAAGGGTCCAGACCCTTGCCCTGACACCAAATGGAGAATCTCTTCCATTTGAAGGCATAGCATTTTCTGGTCGACTCCTTACGGGACGCCTCAATGACGTTGAGTACCTCGTCAGAAAGACCCAAGGCCTGGAACTCTAGCCGCTCAGGAACCAGGCCATCAAGTGCAGGGATTGAAGGTCTAGATGGAATACCTTCCCCTGATTGACTGAGATCAAGTCCAGGTGGGCTGGAAGCCACCTCGGGAGCCTGGAGCCGAGACTGAGGAGATCTGGATACCAGAACTGGCGGGGCCAGTCTGGGGCTACCAGAATCACCTGTGCCTTGTCCCTCCTCGCCTTGAGAAGCACCTTGTGGATCAAGGGAAATGGGGGAAGGCGTAGAAGAGGCCTGGGGTCCACATCCTCAAGAAGGCATCCCTCTGCAGAGAGCCCTGCTGAGGGGGGCGGGCATGAAACAGTCTCAGCTTCGCATTCTCCCTGGAGGCAAACAGGTCCGCCTGAGGCGTGCCCCAGTGGGAGAAGAGATCTTGTGCTACCTTTGGCAGGAGAGACCACTCGTGGGACGCAGCCCCTATCTGGCTTAGGGCATCGGCCAGGGTGTTGGAGGCTCCTGCCACATGAATGGCGAGGAGAACTACCTCCAGGCTGTGCACGAGAGACCAAATGCGGAGAGCTTCCCTGCACAGAGGCATGAAGCGCGTCCCGCCCTGGCGGTTTAGGTAGTACATGGTCATGGTATTGTCTGTCTTGACCTGTACCACTTGACCCCGTAGAAACACAGCGAAGGTGGTGAGGGCTAGACGAACCACTCGAAGCTCCAGCAGGTTGATGTGGCATTGGGACTCCCGAGGGGACCAGAGGCCATGCGCTCTGTGCTCCCCCAGATGGGCACCCCAACCCATCAGAGATGCGTCGGTCGATAGAGAGACCTTCGGCTCAGGGCAGACAAACGGGATGCCCTCCTGCAGATGTGCCGGAACGGTCCACCACTGGAGAGCGTTCCACATCCCCTGGGTTACTGTCACTAGCTGATCCAATGGATCGAAGCGCTATGACTACTGGCTGGCCAGTCCCCACTGAAGGGGACGCATGTACCAGCGGGCCCAATGGATCACACTGGTGCAGACCGCCATGAGGCCCAGGAGGCGCAGGAAGTCCTGGGCAGGGCGCGAATGCCCAACCTGAAATGATTTGGCAAAGGAGGAAAGAACCTCGGCCCTGTCCACCGGGAGCCATGCTCTGGCTCGAAGAGAGTCGAGCTCTGCCCAGATGAAATGTATCACCTGCTTTGGCACGAGTTCCGACTTGGCCTTGTTGATGAGGAGGCCAATGTGAGAGCAAACCTGGAGGGCCAGGTCTCTGGACCGCTCCACCTCCGCTTTGGAGGGGGCTGCAATCAGCCAGTCATCCAGGTAGGGGTACACCTGGACCCTTTGGCACTGCAGGAATGCTGTCACCACTGCCATGCATTTGGTGAAGACCCTGGGAGCTAGGAAGAGGCTGAAGGGCATGGCCTGGAACTCGTAAAGGGATCCCTCCGCTCTGAAGCGGAGAAATCTCTGATGACACAGACGGATTGGGACATGAAAGAACACGTCCTGAAGGTCCAGGGAACAGAACCACAAGCCTCGTTCCAAGGATGGGATTATCTGAGCCAGAGTGACCATCCTGAAGGTCCGAGACTAGGAACCTGTTCAGGTCGTGCAGGTCGAGAATGGGGCACCAGCCCTGTCTGTTTGGGACCAGGAAATACCTGGACACAAACCCTGGGTCTGGAGAAGGATCCGCCACCTTCCTGATCACCTCTTTTAGGAGCAGGGCAATATCGGCTTAGCAGGCCGACAGCAAGCTGCGGACCCGTGGCCCCAGGCGATGAAGGGTGGAGCCTGCTCAAACTCCAGAGGCAGGCCCTTTCTACCACCTCAACACCCAGCGGTCCGTGGTGATAGCGGAACAGGCGGAAAGGAAGTGGCAGAGCCGTCCCCCCATGGGGGGGAGCCCAGGGGGGAGTGACGAGGCTGGGGGCGACACCCCTCAACCCGTCACTGGGCAGGCTTGGAGAAGGGACCGGCCGAGAGACCTCCTGGGCCTATACCTCCCTACTTACTGTTGGAGGAAGCCACAGGCTTGGGTTTGGGATGCGAAGCGTGAGCCTGCTGACCCTGATGCTGGTGCTGTTGGACCGGATGTGCCGCAGGTGCAGAAGGACGAAAGGGGTTGTGCTGCTGCTGTTGGCGGCCTTTGTCCTTCTGGGCAGAGGTGACCGAGTCCAGAGTGGCACTGGACTTTTCGATCCACTGGAGGTGACCTTCCACTCCAGGGCCGAAGAGGTTGGTCCCCAAGAAGGGGACGTCCGCCAACTTGTGCTGGGTATCCGCCGTGAAGGTGGATATCCTCAGTCATGCTCTGCGGCGCATGGCCACTGCAGCCACAAACCGATCTGGCACAGGAGTCCCCTATGTCCAGAGCTGTTTGGAGCTGCTGCCCTCACCGCCCTACCCTGGTCCCAACCTGCCAGACCGTGGTCTGCAGGTCAACCGAGGAGATGAGGATCACCTCATCCAGGGAGCCCACAGGCGTGGAGAAGTGTGCCATCAGCACGGCCAAGCTGGCCTGGCCGAGGCCAAGGGAGGACGCGCGTGCACCTTGCGCCTGGCATAGTCCAGCTTTTGGACTCCTTGTCGGGGCTTGTCCACGCCTCTAGCATTCCCGAACGCGCAGAAAACGCTGTCGGTGACCAACCCTCGGCAGAGGTGTTCCAAAACCGGGCAAAGAGCCGGTAGGGAACGCATACTTCCTGGCCATCCTGGCTGAGGGCGCAGGACAGGAAGCAGGCCGCTGCCAAAGCTCCAAGGCTGGGCCGACAATGGCCTCAGCCACCAGAAAGGCCTCCGTTGGAGAATCCCCTCAGTCCAGTATCTCCGTCAGGGGATACTTGGCCCATTTGGATACGGCCTCGAGCTGCATCCTGGTGGACTCTGGGATGAGCTGAAGCAGACCCATAAAGGACGATGGGCTTTCATCCAGTGACTGGCCCCCGGAGGACTCCAGGTCAACCGGCCTGGAGAACAGGGAGGAGTCATCATCAGAGCTGCCTAGGGCCTGAGCCACCCTCCACCTGCCAAGGATGGTCGGGAGTGAGGGTGACCGACAACCTGTGGGGCAGGCCTTGACCTGACCGAGAGTCCTTGGTCGGCGCCCCCAATTTCGGTTGTGGAGGCGGAGGTTCCACCACAATCGGTGGGGCAGCAGGTTTCAGCCGAACAACTGGCCCAGGCTTGGGCATCTCGACTGCAGTGAGAGGTTGTTTCAGCCGTTCGGGTGACAGCCACTTGATGGCCGGAGAAGGCGTCGGTGTCGACTTGCTCCCGAACAAAAGTAACTGCTGCCACATCAGTTCCTCGTAGCGTTGACGCAATTTTCGCCGAAACTTCTCCTCTTCTGAGGAGGAAGACGAGGATGAGCAGCGTCGCCACTTACCTCGGTGCCGAGACCGAGACCACCAATGTCAGCGGGATCGGCTGGACTGAGAAGTGGACCGAGACTGAGATCGAGATCTTCGGCATGTCCGAGGACAGGCCTGGGAAGGAGCCGGGGATACCCGCTCTTCCCTCGGCTCGGACACCTTAACCGGGGAGTGCTGCACTGAGGGCACAGGCAGATCCTCGGTCTCCACTGGGGGAACTAGTGAAGAAGGGTTGTCGGCTTCACCAGTTGACAATCCGTCAAATGGGTTGAGAAAAATCTCGACCGCGTCGAAGGGTGTCTTGGCCGTCTGACCTGACGGGGACGCCGTGAAGCCAGCGGCCTTAGCCGCAACCTAGACCGAAGTCGATGGTCGGCATTTTGGGGAAGAGGACCTCTCCCACTCCCATGAATGCCGATGATGGGACTTACCCTTGGAATCCTTCTTTTTGGACCGAGAGAAATATCCCGATGGCCCCTCTCCCTTTGTGGAAAGGGATTGGCAAAGCTCCTTCAATGAAGCAGAATACAAGGTACCCAAAGAGAGCGGGATAAATGCCACGACCGAGGAGGAGGAAGATGCAGCCTGGGCCGCCTCCTCCTCGAGGGCGATCATCTGCTTGAGCTGCTCAGCCGAGCCAGCCGCCGCGGTAACCGCCCAACTGGCCTCTTTTGACTTTGCCAGCTGAAAGTGCTTTTCGGGGTGCCCAAGCTTCAACCGGGCAGCGCGGTCCTCCAAGACATTGGCCGAGACGAACAGCATGACTCACATGCCTGTGGTGCGTGTTCTAGGCGAGGCAGTAAACGCACGCTGAGTGCGGATCCGCTCCTGACATCTTTGCCCACAGCAAATGCTGAAAACCAGGGAGGCTATTTGGTCCAATCGCAGCCATTTAGGAAAAGGAAGACTGAAGTCTTGAAAATTTTAAATGAGTTCGGATGAACGAAGAGTTAGGATCCAGTCTATCACACAGAGCGTTAAGGAGGGAACCTGAGCTTCCAGCGGTAAGGAAGATCTGGCATCATGGGGTGGAGCCAAGAGTTTTACCACCCGGGTGGGTGGGAGGAGCCAGCTTGAAGACCTTCCGGCAAGATTTAAAGTGGCAAGGAACCTGCCAGACAGTGTGATGAACAACATATCCATGTCCCTAGAAACAACATTTTCTAAATGGCATGCTAGAACTTGCAACTATGGTTAACATTTTATTAAGGAAACTTTTGTTAGTGTTTTTAAAGTTCAAATATACTTTGTTTTTTGGAGGGTCTGACTTCGTCCCATGGCTATGTGAGCAGTGCGGACTTGAGAGAACGAGCAGCAGTGCAAAAGATGAGAGACTGACCGTGGCTGTGAACGACAAGCATTTGCCTGTGAGGCATATGACAATCCCACAGCAAAACCTTTTCAGCTAATGCGTTGATGCTGACAACATCGACAGATCACTGTAGAGTCCACCTGGGACCTGGCACTCTTTCCCAAGTCCTGCACCCCCTTCCTGAATCAACTCCGACTCGTAGTTGATAATCCTTAGGTCCTGGGGTGCAGGGGCAGAGCCCCCTGAAAAACAGGCAGTTTCCAGACAGATTTGTGCTGACTGCAATTTGCAGTCAACATAAATCCATGGATGTAACGTTACTCGACAAAATGTTTGCCGAACCGGCATCATACAGCCCCTGTGAGGTATATGTGGCTTGTGCTGCTCCATAGAGAAAGCCAGTTCATGAATGTCATTATAAGCTGCAGATTATAACAACAGAATTACTACCAACTTTCTCTATGGGGAAAAATAGAAACCAGATAGTATTACATTATTTATTATAGTAGTTAGTGGTTTTTTATAACAGACCTTGAGACGAGAGAAATCATTTCCCTTCTCTGTAGTTACCCTACCTCCTCTGTCCTGCTTCGGCTCTGCTCCCCCCAATGCATGCTGCTTTACAACATTTTATGAAGTTACCCATTAGGGATTTTAATCACAATACTCTTGCAGACTTGGAATGTAAATACATATTGCAAAAAACTTCATTAATACATCAGTTAGGGTTAAAGAGGCAAAAGTAGAGAAATACGGAGGTAGAGTTTCCAACCCGAACACCCCATTTCCCACCCTGCACAGACCCACAGGCAGGAGGGGCTGTCTTGGGCGTGAACTTTAACGTTCACCCCATTCACCTATGCTGTAGACATGTCACCTAATTTTGAAATGGAATGGGGTGAGCATTAAGGTTCATGGCCTGTGGGTCTGTGAAGGGTGGGGAATGGATGTTAGGGTTGGAAACCCTAACGCAACATTTCCCAACTTTTGTCGCTTTAACTCTAACCGATGCACTACTGAAGTTTCTGCAATTTATTTCCTTACTTTTTGAGATAGTATAATTGTATCGTTATTTTACTATGGGAATTCTAGGCGAGAAAAAGTCTGTGACACAGGTCCTCAGATTTCCTTTTGTAGGACTGTGGAACTGAGGAGATTAACAGGGCTGGAGTTCTTACTCTGTACTCCTTGTGTATCTGAGAGTCAGTGACCTGAAATATTTTGTGGTTCCCTTCCCATCTGCATTGGGGCACAGCTGGTATGTGAAGACTGACAGATGGTTCATTCATAGAAACACAGAATTGTCGACAGAAAAGGACTGTTTGGCCCATCCAGTCTGTCCAGATGCTCCCTGCCTAATCTGTCTCCTCAGACCCTAAATGGTCCTCAGTGACACTCCCCCTCCCTGTCCATTTTCTAATACATCCCTATGTCTATTCCGCACATATCTGAAACCCCCTACTGCTTTTGCCTCCACCATTTCCGCTGGCATTCTATTCTAGGTGCCTACCACCCTTTCAGTGAAGACATATTTCCTCACATTTCTCTTAAATCCCCCCGCCCCTTCCAGCTTCATTGAATGCCCCTGGTCCTGGTGCTCCTTCTCATTTGATAAAGACTTCCTGCACCTGTTCCCACCTGTGAGGTACCTGTAGGTCTCTAGTATATCATCTCTCTCTCTCCTCTCTTCCAGGGTGTACATATTGAGATCTATCACTTTCTCTTTGTAAGGGCTTCTCGTGCAACCCCAACACCATTTTAGTTGCCCTCCTCTTGACAAACTCTACCCTGTCTGAGTCCTTTCTGAGGTGCAGCCTCCAAAACTGGACACAGTACTCCAGGTGAAGTCTTGCCACTGAGTGATACAGTGGCAGCACCACCTCTCATCTCCTGCTTGATACACCTCTCCTCATGCAGCCCAGCATCCTACTAGCCCTTCATGCTGCTTCAGCACACTGCCCTGCCACCTTGAGGTCCTCGCATATGATTTTTTTTTACTTTATTTTATTTCAAATGTGTTATTGGGTAGCCTCAAGAGCATTAGATGCACATTTTCAAGGAGGACCCAAGAGATAAAAAAATAAAACATACATAAATATCACAAAGCATCAGTATTGTTACATAGACATCGTAAGAGGGTCATACAATGTTGTTTTAGCTGTTTCTTACATACAAACATGGAACGAACAGATAACAGAGAGTCAGGCATAGCTTGGCGACACTAAACAAGAAAGAAATCTCTGTCCTAAGGACATTTTGTAAAAAGGAGGGCGTAAAAAGTTTGTTTGAGCAGATCTGGTAAAACGCTGATTAGAGCATTCAAAAATATCAGAAAAGAAAGACTACTGTACAGTGGAATTATAAAACCTTTCTAAATGTAATTACACAGTAATAACTAAGTGCTTGTTCAAAAAGATAAGCATTGCACAGGGCACAGCGATGAGTTAAATGATAAACAGAACCAGCAAAACGACAAATAGAGTGGTACAGAACTTTGTGAAGCACCAGTGAGGTGGCTGAGGAATATAGTGGAAGACTATAGTCAATTACAGATAGAAGTAATGACTGAGCCCAGACTTTTCCTAGACTGAAGGGGCAGACAATTTTTTTAATCGTTACAATTGTCCCAGATGAGTAGGTACTATTTTACCAAGATAATCTACATGATCCTGATAAGACCAAGACTGGTCCAGAATAAACCCTAGGTAACAAAAGTTTTACACTTTTTCAATATGTCCCCTGGCCTGGCCAAAAAGTGGTAACATAGAATCAGTTTTTTTTTTTTACTTTTGTTGAAACCCAAACAGTAAACATTTTGTTTCAGTAGTGTTCAATAACATTCTGTTATTTAACAGCCAATTTTGTACCCCATTACAGTCTATTTAAAGATTGGGAACTATGTGTTGTACGATATGATAACCCCAAGGTCCACACTGCTAGCCAGGACCCACACCCAAATGTCTACATTTTGTTTTGCTAAGGGTCCTGAATGAACCATAGAGGATAAACCAGACAAAAGAATCGCAGTCATCATTTCCAGGTGGCCCAGACTCTCCAACCTACGTGTACCATTTTGTGGCCGCTGTCATGTATGCAGAGACTTGCAAGCAGCACAGACCTGGGATCCCCATGTAAATAAGATGCTGCACCTCAAGGGGTGTATCCTGGTGAGCAGACTCTCCAATACATAAAGTATGCTCAGGGGCAGGAAAGTGACCGTCAGCAATGGGTGCTGTTTCGTTATCAGGAGGGCATGCCTCAAAGCCCCATTTAATTTTTCGCTTCTGTTGTAGGTGGAAAATGCAACAGGCCAAGAGGAGGAGATAATGTTAACCTTTCCACAGCAGCAGCAGCAGCAGTTGTGCACTTTGCAGATGATCCTACTGCATTACTGAAAATCCCCTTCACAGCTGTAAATCAGGTTTGTAATCAGAGAATGAAATGCCCTGCACAGGAGTGTAGCCAGAAATTTCAATTTTGTACATAGTCTCCAACAGTTACACCCCCCCCCCCAAATTAAAAAATGTACACATCCTTTTCAAACGACATCCCCTTCCAAACAAGTCAGATTGTTGTCAGATGACTCCTCTACTCTCTAAAGAGGTTATACATGTATAGGACACTCCTCAGTGCCCTACACTAACCCAAACACTACAGATTAGAATGATAATATTAACAGAGTGGCTTATGGTTTGTGACAGGCACTCAGCAAAACTGTACACAAATGTATACAGTGAGTATGCCTGTCTACACACACACACACATATGCACAGTTTTCATGCTGTTGTAACTTACCTTTAGCAGCTTTTTTCCCTAGGAGCATACCACTCCGGGCATATGCAGCCGATACAGTTTCAAGATAACTAGACTAAACAAACAAACAAACAAAAAAAATCACAAAAAATAATATTTGCTTATTTTTTTATAAATCTCATCTGGGTTGAGCATCTTACAGCCTTACAACATCTAGAGTTACAGCAGCAAAGGTAGGAGAACATCTCTGCAAAAAAAGCTCTGTTAATACAACTGAAAAGGTTCACATTTTAAAGTGTGGAATTTGCATAATGTTTTCCTGCAAACTGGTCAATCTGTCACAAAAAAATGCCACGAATGTTGATGTATAACACCTGACAATTTTACTGTTTGTAGAACAGAAAATCTGCCACTTCCATACTGAGCATTTTTCAGGCATTTTTTTTCTAAGCATGGGGCTGGTAGATTTATTGTGAAACAGAATCTAAGTCCCGCACTTAGAAATTGTTTCATCAACTTTGTTAATTTAGTCAGTTTTGCTCGGTTATTTGCCTTCATTTTAAGAAACTTGCCAATGCAAATTCTGCAAAGTTTGCTCTGCCATGTCTGTGGCACTGTAATTCCTTTAATGGCAAACAGAAGTCTAATCCCACATTTGTTTTTTTACAGTTTATTTTCGTAAGATGGCCTAGCAAAGATGCACTATCTCGTTCCCAGTGGGGTCTTCTTTAATCCATCTCTGCAACTGGGTGGACTGGAACTCTGTGAGGGAGTTAAGTGAGTTGCCCAAGGTCAAACAGTGAGTACGTGTCTCTAGTGAGGTTTGAACCTGTGGCTTTAATGGTTCTCAAGTCATGGCTCTAATGCAGTGGACCATATCAACTCTGACAGTTTAAAGCTGCCTGGCATGAGCACATTCCAGAACATAGCAAGGGAGCAAATTTAATCCAAATCCATTAAATGACCCAACAAGGGAACATTATAAAGGCTCCTAATAGTCGAGTTGATGTTCCCCTCTGTTACATTAGCTCAACTATGGACATGGTTCCCTTCTTGAAGAAGTGAAGATGAATCAGGCTGTATTCAGACTTTCAGTATTTCCAACTCTGCTAGGTTTAGCTGAATGGGGCTCTCTGCAGAAGGGTTGGATACAGCGATTAGGATTCTAAAGACAGTCAGGATGGGAGAACCACAAAACGTTCTAAGGTACTGATAAGTCAAGAAAAGTATGAAAAGTTGTCTAAACCTTATCAAAACTTTCAGAGTCTTTTAGTTTTTTTTTCATCAATTTTGAAGTACAAAAACAGTTTGGAAGAAAAAAATTACTCACTGTAGTAATGATGTTTCTTCTAATGGGTCCAACAGTATTAGTGAGCCATACAAAAATTGCATCATCTCCACTCTGAGATGTTGCCTGTGGGTTTAGAATGGTGCTGTGGAATCAGAACTCCATTCAAATGTTGCTGTGTGCTGCTGCTCCCTCTGGTGTTCCAATGCCAGATTCATGCTGAAGAGCAGAAGGGAGCAGTACTAACTAGCTAAACTGCAATGCTTATAGTAAGCTACATCGGAAAAATAAGTAGACTTAAATGTTCTAACAGTTTAAGCAGGTATACCATAAATATTTTAAAAGACATATTTAAAATATAAAGTGTGTAAACATATTCAAATGCTCAGGTAGAAAAGAGAATTTAAGAGCATATTACATTTACGAACCTTTTTCTAAAAAGTTCTACAAGGGGAGGTAGGGATGGGATGGGACCGTATTGGCTCACTACTGGACCCATTAAAAGAAACTCAATTATTATGATGGGTAATGTTTTTTCTTCTAACAACATGAGTCCAATAATGATGCCATACCAAAAAAAAACAACTACATAGCAGAACCTTGGGAGGCTAGGACATCTGGAACCTATTTAGGAAAAAGGTCTGTAAGACAGCTGTCCAAAACCTAGCATCTCTTCTGCAGAGAATGTCCAGACAGTAGTGTTTAGTGAAAGTATGTATGGTTTTCCGTGTTGCTGCTTTGCAGATATCTGCCAAAGGGATGCCACCTGAGGCTGCCACTGAGGCTGTAGTGCCACTTGTGGAATGTGTTCTAAGTCATAAAGGGGGGCTGCTTACCTGCTTTTTCATAGCAGAGTTGTATGCAAGAGACCAGCCACCTTGAAATGGTCTTTCTTGTAGCAGGTTTACCTTTGCTAACCTCCCCATAGGTAACAAACAACTGGTTGTTGTTAGATCCGATATCTTTTGTTCTGTCAAGGTAGTAGCTGAGTGCTCCCTTGACATCCAGATAGTGCAGTTTTTGTTCACCTAGATTTGAGTGGGATGGAAAAAAGCAGAGGCAGAGTAACTGATTAAGTTGAAACTCTAACACCACTTTAGGGAAGAACTTCCCGTTTGTCCTCAGGACAACTTTGTCCCTGTGCATGATGATGTAGTGAGACTCTGTGCACAGGGCTTGGAGCTCACAGCCTCTTCTGGCAGAGATCATAGCTATGAGGAAGAGTGTCTTGACCTCCATGTCACAAACTTGAGATCTACAGAGGCCATGGCCATGTCACAAACTTGAGGTCTACAGAGGCCATGGGCTTGAAAGGGGCATGCACGTATTGTGTCGGGCATATATTTAGGTCCCAGAGTGGAACCAGTTCCCTAACTGTGGGCTGCAGGTGAAGGAGGCCTTTACAGAATCTCTTGAACACAAGGTGTGAGGCTAGAGATTCTGGCTTCCCTGCAGATAGGAAAGCTGATACTGCTGCCAGGTGGACTTTCAGTGATGACGTTCTTAATCCATATGTGTGCCGATGCTCTAAATAAGAACAACTGTTAAATCAGCTTCCAGGGAAGAAACTCCCTTATAAGAGCTCTAGATTGGAAATCTTTTTTCATTTTGAGGAATAGGATTTTTTTTTCTGTCAACTGTGTTTATACTCCTGTAGGAGGCAGGGGATATACCTCATATTGGCCATGAAGCCACTTTAAGTTTCATCCCATGCTGTGCCAGCTTCAGGGACCTATTGGGTGATCCAGGAGACTGTGACTTACTCTCCACAGTGGGACTCCCTCCTGGCACCAAGGGTGAGGACAGAGATGCTAATCTGGACCCCAGCATCCCCTAGAGCAGGAAGAGGTGGTGTTTGTGAGAGCCCTGGCATCATCGTGCTACTGCCACAGAGGTTTTTCTACTTGACTGCCCCCACCCCCCCGGAGATGTGGATGTGCAATGACATCAGGGTGGGGCACATGTGCCCAAGACATCTCCCATCATCTCCTCCCCATCGACATGGTCCCATACTGGTGTTGTACTTCCAGCCTCCACTGGAAGCCACACTTATACTGGGCTTCACTACCTACCCCTCCTCCCCCCATAGGAGGAGAGCAGGCTATTGGTTGCTCATCCTACCTCCCCTGACTGGCCTTCTAATGCTCCAGGATCACTGCCAAACCCGGGTCATCAGTGATGCAAGCAATTGTGCTACCACCACATCAGTGGGCCACCCTCTGAGGAACAGAATTTTCTTGTGGACTGTTTAACTGAAACTTTCAAAATATTCAGTAATCTGGCTGACCTGTTGATGCTACAGTATGCTAGGTCTTCAAGAGCCAAGCTTTCAGGCTTAGTGTTCTGTGGTTTGGAAATTTTACCCTGCCATGAGACAGAGTTAAAAGGTCATATCTCTTGAGTACAGAGATGGAATTCCTGTCTGACAGGTATAGTAGAAGAGAGAACCATGGCTATCTTGCTCAACCTGATGCCACCAGAATAATTGTTGTTGACTCTTTCCTCAATTTCCAGAGCACTCTGTGAATTAGAGGGCAGGCACAGAGGAATGTTCCCTCCTAGTTGAGAGTCACAGCATCCTGGAGTAGGGTTCCCCTGTTGGGTGGCCTGCAGCAAAAACATAATAACTTGTGACTGTCCATGAAGCAAACAAGTCCACCACTGGTATGCCCCATCTCTTGAATCAGGCCTGAATCACCTGATGGTCTAGTGACCACTCATGGTTTCCCTGACTCATCCTGCTTAGTAATGTCTACCAGAACATTGTCCTTCCTTGGTAGATGTATAGCAGTGATGTCTGTGTTTAGGGAATATGCCAGATTCCAGATCCTGACTGCCTCTGTGCACAGTTTTGTGGATCTGGTGCCACCCTGCTTGTCTATGTACCTTTGAGGGACATCACCAGCAGAAAGAGGGAGGTGGTGTTGCCTGTGTATAACCCGCTGGTAAGACCCCACCTAGAGTATTGTGTCCAGTTCTGGAAACCACATCTTCAGAAGGACATAGACAGAGTGGAGGCTGTACAGAGGAGGGTAACTAAAATGGTGCAGGGTCTGCATCAAAAGCCCTATGAGGATAGACTAAAGGATCTCAATATGTACATCCTGGAACAGAGGAGGGAGAGAGGAGATATGCTAGAGACCTTTAAATATCTCACCGGAGTAACTAAGGCAGAGGAGGGAAGTATTTTTCAGAAGAAAAAGATGCTCAAGAACAAGAGGACTCTAGAGCCCCGACCAGGCCTGCTGTGACACGGTATTAGCTAGCGCAGTAGGTCTGACCTTTGATGCCAGTGCCTTCTTAAGTGGTACTAAACACCTTTCTTCTGTAAGTGGGCTCAGGGCACCACAGCTGTTGCTGCTGACATGTGGCCTCGCAGCGGCAAGACGTTCCATGCAGGCCTTGGCTCACCTGGCATATAGGATCTTGCCAAACCCCAAATGTAACGAGCGTGAGCTGCAAATAAAGTGGGAGAGCCACACAGAAAACAGGAGAGTCACTACCATTTAGAAAATGAACAGCTCCAAAAGAATAAATGTAAGGTCTCAAGGGTGAATTACTGATAAAGGGTACCATGGTTGGGTAAAGAGCTGATATCAACACAAACTATTTGCAAGGCATTTCAGTATATTTCTTTGCACTGGAAACTGAAGCAGTTGAGTGCCTTACTCTGCGAACAGAACTTCAGTCATTCATTTGATGGATACCATCTTTTGCTGAAGTTTTGAGATGCTGAATCTGTGTAATTTTTATTGAGACAGGTGCGTGTCAGTACTTTAAATGTGACACAATGCAATTTTTTGTCTGAAGAGTTTTGTTGTTTTTTTATCCAATTTTATGGATGTCATTCTTGATGACCTTAGTGCCAATGCTTTTTTTTTTTTGCAGTTAGATTTTTTATTTTGTTATAGAGACAGGGCATATATCACAGTGCATATATAAGCGTTACATTTCAATCAGATTTTACATACTGTATCATAGTAAAGTATTCACAGTGCATTTACAATACATTAGAAGGGAGTGGACGGAATCACAGTCATGACATGGGACTGCGTTGTTACTTAAAAGGTGGGGTACAGAGGGGGGGCTCATTCACCATACCAATTATCACCAGAGGGCAGGAAGAAGTAAGACTGGGACCACTCAAGGTGGCTTTAACATATCTTTACCCAAAGGGTTTATGGAATGTGGGGGTACATTCTGAAGGTACTGCATAAATGGATCCCATTTATCCAAGAGGGCACACAGGGTTGTTGCAGCCAAGTGAGTCAGCTTGGCGAAACTGGCCAAATTAGCAATGGCTACTAGCCAAGCAGCGAGAGAGGGTACATCTCTAGTCCTCCATCTACACAGAAGCAGCCGTTTAGCTTCCACTGAGGCTTGTATAAGCCATGACAAGTGGGGGCTGGATGGTCTGAATTCAGTGGGCGGGAGCCCCAAGATCCAACAACTAGAGGAAGTAGGGTCCGTTTGTCCCAATACATTGGAACAATATGTAAGTATTTCCGACCAGAAAGGACGGATGGGGTCACATTGCCACAGTATGTGGAGTAAGTCTGCTCCAGTCACATTACATCTCCAGCACGTATCGTTCGTAACTAAGTTCATTTTCTTTAGTACTACTGGAGTACGGTACCAGAGGTGTCTTATCTTATTTTGGATAAAGAAGCTTCTGGGGTCTCCACAGGCTTTTTTTGCTATTAACCAGCCCCTTTACCAGGCATCTTCACTGAAGGGAAGGTTTAACATATGCTGCCACCTTGTTTTGGCGGGTAGGGATGGGTCTGTTAAGGCACCCCTCATATACCTATAAATACGGCCTGCCAGGCCTTTCTGCAATTGTAGCCAGCCATCTAAAGGCAGTTTGTTTTGCTTGGCTTTGCCATTGCCTTGGCACATCGTGCACGAGCACCCTCTTTTCAACCAGGTTGAATAAACATGTCTCATTTGAAGATATCTCCAAAATTCACTAGGACCCAAATTAAACTTCTCTTTCAGACAGGTAAAACTGTCTATGGTATAGCCATCCTCCATTAGTATATCTTGTAGAGTGTTGATCTGCTTCTCCTTCCAACACTCCCAGTAAAGGGGTTTATGATTAATGGTCCAACCCGGGTTATTCCATAGGGGGAGGTGTTTTCCCAGGTTCAAACAGGAGTTACTTATGGCCCCCACTTGATACCAGGCCTTGTGAGCTGCTTTTATTGTGAGCCAAAAATGAAAATTAGAGGGGAGGGGATTACCCATATATCCAACCAGATGGGTCCCTTGCAGGGCCATCCTCCCTATTGCTTCCCATGCTGGTAAGTCGGAGTTATTTCTCTGAAGCAGTCTGCATATGGCTGCAGCTGAAAACGCATATGCGTAGTGTTGAAAGTGCGAGAGGCACCACCCACCCTTGCTCCATGGAGCACAAAGTTTGGCTCTACTGTACCGCGGGGTTTTATTTTCCCACATGAAAGCCCATATTATACTATCCAGTAATTGAAACCATTTCTTGGGGATCTCAATTGGAAGGTGGGACAGTATGTAAAACACCCTCGGTGCAAACATCATTTTAATTGCCGCCACTTTCCCAGGGAGAGAGAGATTTAACTGTTTCCACCTTTGGGTTTCTACCTTGAGACTATCAATTAGTGGAGAGAGGTTAGTCTTCAGAAGGGAAGATACATTGGCATTTACCCTAATAACTAGATACTTAATACCCGCCTTGGCCCTAACCAAACCCACCGCTGATATCTTCAGATGAAAGCTGCTTATTCAGGGGGAGGACTTCTGTTTTACCCTGATTAATCCTAAGCCCTGAGATGCTAGCAAAGGATTGCAGTAACTTCACAATATGTTCGGCACTGAATTGAAAATCGTCAGTTAGAATGAGACAATCATCGGCATATAACAGCGCCTGATACGACACAGAACCTACCCGTATACCTTTAATATTTGGATGTTCCCTCAGAGCACTAGCCAGGGCTTCTATGACCAGCACAAACAACATCGGGGAGAGGGGACATCCCTGCCTGGTGCCCCTATGTAATTCGAATGGTTCAGAGAGTGTGTTATTAGTTAGCAGTCTAGCCATAGGAGACGTATACAGTGTTTTGACCCAGTCCATAAACCTATCCCCAAAGTTGTAGTGCTGCAGCATCCTAAGGAGAAAATCCCACTCTACTGAATTGAAGGCCTTCTCAAAATCTACTGATACAGTGGCTACTGGAGTAGGGGCTATCCCTGCCTTCTAATGTGATCAGAACTGGCATGGCCCTTCACAAAGCCCACTTGGGAAGTATGAATCAAACAGGGAAGGATTTTCTCCAACCTAGCTGCTAGTACCTTAGCTAGAATTTTGGTGTCCGCGTTAATCAATGAAATGGGCCTATAGCTTGTAGGTAGGGTGTGGTCTTTACCTTCTTTAGGGAGGACTGTGATAATCACCTCCCTGAGGGTGGCGGGCAGAATCTCCTGATCCCAAGCTTCTTGTAACATATCCCTCAGGGGATGAGATACTATCTCTGGTATTACCTTATAAAAATCAACAGAGAACCCATCTCCCCCTGGCGCTTTTTTAGGAACCATCTTTTGAATTGCCTCCCTTATTTCTTGTATCTCCATGGGCCTCTCTAGTTGGTCTCTCTGGGCGTCTGTGAGACTAGGAAGTCAAGTACCTGCCATAAACTCCTCAAATTTGGACTCGTCCCAGGTAGTATGGGAGCTGTACAAGGTTTTGTAGAAAGACAGCATGAGTTGATTACTGACCTCTGGTTTACTATGTTTTACCCCCTTATTGTCCCTAAGTTGGGCTATGTGCCTCTCAGCTTGTTGTTTTTTTAGCCGGAAGGCTAGGAGTTTCCCACCTTTTTCTCCCCCTGCTCAGTATTTGTGTTTTAATCTTAGAATTTGTAATTCTACTTTCCTAGAAGCAAGCATATTCAATTTCATTCGAAGGGCCAGGAGGTCGTGCAGCAGATCAGGGTCCTGGAGTTTAGTAGGGTCCGTCTTATACAGGCCTTCTTTCTCTCCCAATACCCTCTCTAGTTCCCTAGCCTCATTTTCTCTCTGCTTCCTACGGTAGGCAGCATAACTGATAATGCGACCTCTAATTGTGGCTTTAAAAGCCTCCCAAATGGCAGCTGCAGTTGCAGACCCATGCGGATTGTCAGAGAAGAAGGTTTTAACCTCCCCTTTAAGCCACTCTTTGAAGTCTGTCTCCTGCAACAATAAAGGGTCTAACCTCCAACTGACTGACCTAGTAAAGGGAGCAAAAGGACCCAAGGCTAATGTTAAAGAGGCATGGTCTGAAATGTACAAAGGGGCAACTGTAACATCAAGTACCTTATTTATAACGTTTGGAGAGATAAACCAATAGTCTAATCTACAAGCAACTTGTTTAGCCTCAGAGAAATAGGTATAGTCCCTCTCGACCGGGTGGGCTACTCTCCATATGTCTTGCAGCTTGTGCAGGGATATCATATCCTTTAAAGCCCTAATAGATCGGGGGGGGGTGCGTCTGGCTTGGATTTAGATCTATGCAGGAGGGAGTCCATAGTTAAATTAAAATCTCCCCCCGGAGAATGTCATCCTCCCCTGCTGACAGCTCCAATAGCTCTTGTGAGAGTTTATGAAAGAAATCGGGGGTGCCCTCATTTGGGGTAAATGTTAGCTAAAACTATATTCCCTGTGGGGGTGCCTACTTTGGCTAATACCCATCTGCCTCCTTTGTCAGCCCTTTGTTCTTGCACAGACCATTTAAAATTTTTATGACACAGTATGGCTACCCCCTTTAGTTTTGTTAGCCACACTATGAACCTCCCATCCCACCCATTCCCGCCTTAGTTTTTGAGCTTCCATATGATTTAGCTTAGTTTCCTGTAAGAAGGCTATCTGAGTTCTCAGGGATTTAAGTCTGGCAAGAACTTTCTTACGTTCAATGGGTGAGTTCAGGCCCCTCACATTCCATGAGGTAGCCGTTACCATATCTTTACCTGCCATGAGTCATAACAGTCAGAAATGCCCGAGGACCCCACCTAATTACCAGGAAACCAAGAAGTCTGTATGTAGGAAGCTTGTCCTTCGAATCAACCCCTAATCCCTTCCCAAGTCTGCCCTCTGTATTTCTGCACTCCCCACATACACTGTGAATTAATTTGCTTAATACCCTTCTAGTCCCTATAACAACTTTTATTTTTACCTTTCTATACCACTCTCCTAGCACCGAACCTTCGCCTAAAAGGCTGTCCTTGTATGATCTGACCATTGTGTGTGGATCTGATCCATGATCAAGAGAACCCCTCCTGAGCGCGGGGCCTGGTAGTTTACCAGGAACCGCTAATTTTGCAATCATTCTGTAGTGTGACCACCTCTGCTATTTGACCCCAAATAGGGCCCTGTGAATCCCCTCTAAACTCACTGTGCAGGGAGTACCAGGATATAAAGCAGCAAACCATGGACCTTAAAAATGGACACACACAAACCATGCTTGAACAAACAATAAAATCCAGATCAGTTCCCCCTTATAACCACTAGAGGGGGGAAGCACTCTCTCTAACTGAGTGAACCCAGTACGTGCTGTGCAAAACAAAAGAAATAATAAAAAAGTTTTGCATTAACGCTCTCCTGCAGTTAGAAAACACCTAACTTGGTTCACCAAAACATCATGACTCATATTAGGCCTTCCGGCATAGGAAGCAGGGCAAGCCCCAAATACTGCCTCCACACCATAACCGGCCAAACAGAAAAAACCCTACTCGGGTGCCAGTCAAACATGGAGACCCATCCCCTATATGTTAACTGGCGAGAGGGAAGGATGGGGAGAATAACTCAACCCCTCCATAGCCCTTCAAAGCCCAGCGAGCTGGGCAGGAAAAATAAGGTTGGAACCCCTCAGTCATCTTGGCGGCTGTTGCTCGGTCAGCAGTTCCCACTCGCAGTCGGCCCAATCTGTGCAGTGTGGGGCCCAGTCCTTAAGCAGACTCTGGTCCGTGAGATCTTCTGGGGACGGACAGTCTGAATTGTTTGTTAAGTCCAGGGCGTGCGGCACAAGGTCCCCCAGAGGTTCATATCTGGACAGCTTAATAGGTGTAGTAGCTGGGGAAATCGTGCTGTCATCTGAGAGGATTTGCAATCTCTGTCGGCTCCTAGATCTGTTCTTCCTGGCCGACGACTTTTTACTTGGTGTATCCCTCCCAGGTTTCCTCGAATGACCCCGTTGGGCTCTCTGCCAGGCCCCCCCCCCCCCGGTTCTGTATCCTTTGGCTCGGAACTGGTTGCTATCTCCATGTAAATTGAGGAGTTCTCCCTGTGCAGTCTACTTGTGCTGCTCGAAGGTTGCGGGGATTTGGTCATGCCCCTGCTCGATACTTGTATATTTTGCAAAAAGTGTTCCACATCTCCAGGGTTGCTAAACGTATGAAAGACCCTGTTGTACTGGATTCTTAGCTGCGCTGGATATCTGAGCAAGGTGGGAATACCCATCTTGCAAAGTTGCTGTTTCACCTCTGCATATCCTCTTCTCCGCCTTGCTAGTTCCTGAGGGAAATCTTGATGAAGCTGGATGGTGCAACCTTGCCACGTTAGGGTCTTTAGTTCTCTTGCTAGGCAGAGATATCTCTCCTTCACAGGGTACCGTAGAAATCTGTACAATATTGGACGAGGGCGCTCCCCAGGTTTGGGTTTGGGAGCAAGTGTGTGTGCGGTGCGCTTGCTCAATCTCTGGTGGGGCCTCGAGCTCCAGCCCTAGCATTGCTGGCAACGCATCCTCCAAAAAGGATATCATGTCCCTGCCCTCCATTCCTTCAGGAATTCCTACTATTCTGATGTTCCGTCTCTGAGCTCTATTTTCCAAGTCATCCACTTTGGAGAGTAAGTACTGAATCTGGCCATGATGCTCTCTCAGGTGTCCATCGTGTTGTAAGATTTGTTCAGATTGCTGCTTTATAACTTTTACGGAGCTCTCCACCCGAAGGGCTAACACTCGCAGCTCCTCATTTATTTGTGCAGATGCATGCTTTAGCTCCGTAGTATCTTGTAAAACTTTGCTTAACATCGCCGTCATATTTGCAATGTCCTTGGCCAAGCTTTCGGAAGTGGTGGAGGAGGCCATTTCTCAGCCTGCAGACTCAGGGTTGTTGCCTGTTCACCATGCGTCAGACTGGGAGCTCCGAAACTCGGGTGGCGCTTGAATCTTGGCCTATATAGTGCACGAGACACAGCCAGGCCCAGGTTGTTAATCGCGTTGTAGAATTGCGAGTCTGCCTCCGATTCCAGCAAGAAACGTCTTAATCGAAAGATCTGGTGATCCAACAATGAGAGCTTGCTCTTAGAAGTGCTGATCTCCCGACTGGATGTCACGGATGGGCTGCTAGGGGTTCATAGGGTAACTCCAGCAAGATTTAGCGTACCACCATGTTGGCTGCCAGGCTCCGCCCCCCCAGTGCCAATGCTTTTAATTCCCTTGACACCTGAGTGTACAGAACATTTATTCTTTTAGAACTGCTTGTAGAATCTTGCACATTATAACGTGGGTACAACAATCCCTGTATTCTGAGTCATCCAAACAGGTCACCTGACCATTGACTAATCTCCAGTATACTCACAGTTGCCTTGCCACAAAATCCTGATCGCAGCAATGTAAAGTGACCTTTCCCAGATCACTCCACCTGGGAAACATGTAAAAAACTACAACTACAGTATCCTCATTAGGACAAATCCACCTAGTGAGGAACTGCAACTACGGCATCCTCAGAAGGACAAACCCGTTAGGCAGTAGGACTATTTTATTACAAATGCACGTTCACAGAGATTTATCTTCTCATTCCTTTACATAAACCTCAACGTTGCCCATGTTATAAGAGGATTAACCCACTCCATGGCATGGGTTTACTGAGCATTAATCCACGTCTGGGTGGTTAAAGTCACTCGGCCTGTGGCCTCATGCCCCCCCCCAGCGTGGATTAATGCTTAATAAACCCATGCCCTCTCGTGGGTTAATCCCTCCCTACAACAGGCCCTACACTTTCTTGCCTGTGGCAATAATGCTTTCCCCTAAGTAGTATCCAATTCTGCTCCTATGAAGTCCTGCACTTGGTTGGGTTCCACCTGGGATTTTTCTACGCTTACAGTAGAAAGTCTAGACTTTCCAGGGTGTTTCTCACCATTGCAGTGGAGCACCGTGCCTCTTGTTCTGTCCTTCGTGTGGCTAGCCAGTTGTCCAGGTAAGGATGCACTGTTTTGTTCTTTCTTCTCAAGGATGTAGCCACTGCTGCTAGGCACTCTGTGAACGCCCTTGGAGCTGTGATTAAGCCAAAAGGCAGTGTGCAAACTGATACTGCTCTTTTCCTAGTCTGAATCTTAAGTATTTTCTGTGGAAGTGTCTCACAGGGATATGGAAGTACACATCTTTCAGATCCAGTGATCCCAGCCACTCCCCTTTCTGCAGGGATTTTCAATAAAAAATGTTATTAAAGATATTCCAAAATACAAACAATAAACATTATCACAACAATATATCCTACATTCAACAAGAACTAACAATGTATCTAATACTTACTATTTAAGTACAATCTATAAGAAAAATGAAAATGGACTGTTTAACACCTGTGTATATCTTAACAGTAATGAGACTAAAATTATCACACCATAGTCAAATAAGAGATTCCCATGTAAAGCCAATTTCCAGTATACTTTTGCATTTAATTATATTACAATTCCTATGGTATAACCTCTATGCCTCCTAGAAAAGAGAGGAAAAAGTATACATATAAAGAAAAACAGATCAAGAAATACAAAAAGACAGAAGAAGCAGGCCAGAGAGACCTAACTAGGGGAAAGGAATCAGACGAGACAAGATAATTTACTACATAGTGGTATTAAATAAAAACATAGTACCTAGTATCCTGCAGGGATTGTATAACTGTTCCCAGTGTTACCATTTTGAATTTTTCCTTTTTTATGTGCCTGTTCAGGAATCTTAAATCCAGAACAAGCTGCCAATCTCTGTGAGAAAATACCTTGAGAAGGTCCCTCTTCCCCACCGTGAGGGAGGGACCTTTGCTATTGACTTTTTCCTTAGCAATTTCTTTACCTCCTGCTCTAACAAGATTTTGTTCCTGAGGCTGGACTGGAGGAAAAGCCTTTGGGCTCTTTAGTTTTGGGGAAGTCTGTGAACTGAATGGCCAAACCCTGACTCACCACTTCCAGCACCCACTCATCTGTAGTAACGTTTTTTCACTCCTGGAAGTAATGAGACAGGCGGCTTCCAACTGGTAGGGATTCTATGGTGGCCTGCACAGGGTCTGGGATTTTGTTTTCCTTGTGGCTTAGAAGCTGGTGATTGCTTCTGTCTTGCAACTGTCCTGCCTCTGCCTCCTGGGGTACCCTACTAAGAAGGGTAGTCATAGTAGGAGTAAGGCATTTGGTAGTGGGCCCTGCCCCCTACTCCCCCCCCACTTTCACATGGCCTGAAGGAAGCAGAAGTTCTCTCCTTCTGGGTCCAGTTCTTAGAAGTTGCTTTTTGTGCATCAACCTTTTTCATGTAGGCTACTGTTTTATCCCAAAAGAGGGAAGGTCCATCAAATTTGGAAATCCACAGACTTTGCTTTTGTGTCCTCTGACAGGATGGTTGCTCTGAGCCAGGCAAGCCACTCAGAATTACTGCATGTGCTAGTATCCTTGAGGCTGTGTCATTTGCATCCACAGACATGTGGAACTGATATTTGATGGCTTCCAACACATCTTTAGCAGTTTCTGCTGATCACTGTTAAGGCCACCTCCTGCCTTCTCACTTGAGGTTTGTACTATACTCAAAAGGGTTATTTGGACTGTGCAGTGTATGCCATGCAAGCAGCCTGTTTTAACTGCTGGGTAGCTGAAGTGTACACTTTCCTTGTCATATAATCCAGATTCCTGGAATCCTTTTCTGGAGGCATGGAAACTAGTGACATTTTAGATTTCTTACATGCAGTTGCCTGCACAACTCCCTCATGATCAGTGTGGGAATATAATAATTCTACAGCCTGCTTCTCGGATATTTCTTATCCCCTTTTTTCTCAATGATAGGAACTGAATTTGGATGCTCCAAAATATTGCTATTGACTTTTTTTGAGGGATTTGTGAATGGGTACTGTAAGCCTTTTAGATGAGGTCAGTCCCAGCATAGTCATAAATTCTGTCTCTTCTATATCCTCCTCAGAGACAATGGAGTGGATATCTATAGTCACAACCATGTGTCTTACAAAACAGGAATGAGGAAAATACCTCATTGACTTGGGATGGTGAATCAAAGCCATGTTCAGAGGTTGTCATCAGTCCTATCAGTTCCCCTTCATCCTCTTCCTCCTCCTCCTCCTCCAGCTCAGGTTCAAAAAATGCCTGAGGTTGGGGAGGGAGGGAAGGCAGGAATAGTGACATGATTTCCCATGGCTTGGATGGACTTGAAAAACTGTCACATTTTTGTGATGGCCTCTGCTGAGGGCACAGCTCTCTGTTCTACTGCTGGCTCCACGTCCCTTTCGAGGATGGTGCAGTCAGATGCTTTTCTTTTAGTTTTTTCTCAGCTGGTGCTGATGGTGCCTCAGCATCTGTTTTTTTTTTTGCCATCCTTAGCATCAGGGTTCCCCTTATCAGATGCCTTGTACTCTTTCTCTGTGCTCCGGATAATGGCTAGGCAGCTTTTTCTGTCTCTCTGATAAGACACTGCTGCCTTTCTGTCACCTTAGATTTTGTTTGAGGAGAGGTACTTGATGATGTGTGCTTTCCGCCATCTACGGCACTTCCCTCCTTTTTCTTTTTAGAAGAGCTGCAAAGTGACTTGGTGGCAGACTGAGACTCCGAGTTTTGGCCCTTTTGTGCTTTAAGGCAGAAAAGTTTACACAAATTACAGTTTAAATAGTCATGGTCAAGACCCAAACAAAACACAGATTGTGGCAGCCTGCCTTTGCTAAGATCCTGGGACAGGATTCAGTTTTTAAATCCTATAGGCCCTGTTTTTTTCTAAGGCCCTTCAGTCATACCAAGCAACTGAAATTAGGCAAAAAGTATTGCTGGTTCCTTAGCCAATAACATTTGTAAACCACCAAATAAAAACTTTAAAATAAATGGTTGTTTTATTATTGTTTAACCAAAAAACAGTTACTGCATTTACGTACTGTAGTAGTAGTGTAGATTTTATTGATTTATGACACCCTTTCCCGGAGGCTCAAGGCACCAGCACAACAAACAGAAATAGCAAAACATCATAAAATACAGACTTAAAAATAAATAATATAAAATATAAATAAATAACAGCTCCGAAACAACAAATAAATAACAAACAGCTGAATTGCAGTAGTATATATATATATCTGATGTTCACGTTGTAAAACCATGGGAATAACACTCCCCCTAAGCCTGAGTAAATAAGTACATTTTACTAAGAGTTATACTAAGATGGCAAAGGAGCTATAAGGCTGGTCTGCCCAAGTTGCTCAGTATGACTAATATAATAGCTTAATCCGGTTCCATGCCATTATGGCGACTGCTAAATAGCGATCGCCGTTACAGCGAGTGTACATCGCCAAAACCCAGCAAGGACAAGAACACCGACAAAAACGGACTAATATATCTATGTGGGTGCTGTGCCTCCCCGCCCGCACCTCCCTCAGTTCCCAGTACCCGCCCCTTCATGGGGTCTTGACCACACCCATAATTTAGATTCTCAACTCAGGGGTGCATGACAGGAGGGAGAAAGCAGCAGGGAAAAAAAGTTTAACTCCGCACACACTAAAAAAAAAACTGAACCCTTACCCAGCCCAGAACCCTGAACCTTCCTCACTGCAGCGAGTCACCCTCACCACACCACACGGCCGGCTTGGCAACACCTTGCCACACTACCTCCCACATACCTCCTCCATTATCCCTCCTCTTCCGTTTGCCCTCCTGCATGCTCACCATTCTTCCCCTTGATCTGCGCTATAACCGCGCCTCACTACCCTTTCAGGGTAGCTCACATAACGGGCACTCAAGTCGAGTCGCTCAAAACTGAGTCAATCAATTTGAGTCGCCCATATGATGGGTTACCACTTAATCCTGGTTCACTTAAAGAGCTGCTGACGCCTCAAAGGAAAGTTTGAAAAACATAATATTTAGGTATAGTTCAGCTTGCATTCCATATGTATTCAATACACCTCTTCCTCCCCATTACTCATTACTGAGAAATTTGCATGGAAACATGCTCCATATCCCTTAGAGTTCATCTCCCTCTATAGCTTACTCCCTATTTCATGTCATAGTCCTCTGTTGTGACATCACAGTCTGTTGCCATGGGAGTAATTGTGATGTCACAAGTAGAGCATTATGACCTCAAAGCAACAGGAGTAGATGAACTCTTGAGGAGCAAAGATCCCATTTTCATGCAAATGGCCTCAGTAATAAATAATGGAGAGGAGAAATACAGGACTAATGTGAACTACAAGCTGAGCTGTGTCTAAATATTATGTTTTGTTAAAGTTGTCCTAATGGCGTCAGCTGCTCTTTAACAAGTATCTGTCTAACCTATATTTAAATTCTACTTTTGATTTGCTAGCTATAACATGGAAAGGTAGGACAGTCCAAACATTAACCACAAGTTGGGTAAAAATACTTTCTTCTGGTGGTTCTAAGAGCTTCTCCCTTTAATTGTAGTGGTTTTTAAGACCCCTTTTAAAGGTTTCCACCAAGGGGGCATCCCTCAGGGCCCCCGGGAGCAAATTAAAAAAACTGGGCCATGGTACCTCAAAGGTCTGATCCCTCAAGGTTCTAAGCCTAGCCCTAGGAACAACCAAGAGACCCTCTCAGTGGAGCACAGGAGGAGCGCAGTCGAGTAAGGATATAGGAGTTTGTGCAGGTAACCTGAGCCCAGATCATGTAGGGCCTTGCAGGTTATTAACCCAACCTTCTAGGAGACATGCCACTTAACTGGCAGCCAGTGCAGTTCACACAGTGCCGGGGAAATATGACTCAATCTCAAAAGGCCCGTCAACAGCCTAACAGCTGTGTTCTACACCAACTGCAGGTGCCGCAGAATATGTACATTGATCCCGAGGTAAAGAGCATTACAATATTCTGTAAGGTTACAAAAGCATGTACCAGAAGGGCAAATCCTAAAGGGGGATAAGGAATTGAATCCAGCTGATGTTCCTCGGATGGTAAAAGCCATTCTGGACTACTGCTGACACCTGAGCCTCAAATGTCTGCCCCTCATCCAGAATGGCACCCAGATTCTTCACCTTTCCAGCGGCCAAAAGACTAGGGTGCCAAGGCACAGCCCCATCTCCTTCATAGCCACTGCCACTCCTCTCCCATGACCCTGCTCAGTCACCAGTACTTCAGTTTTGTCTGGGTCGAGTCTCAACCAGCTCGATGACATCCAGTCCTGGATCTCAGCCAAATACGGATTTAGCACATCCTCCGCACCACGTGTCTCAGGTGCAAAGGACAGACAGAACTGAGTATCATCTGCAGAGCAATGAAACCCAACACCAAACCATCTAATGATCTTACCCAGGGGTAGTGTATACGCCGCAAACAACATGGACGAAATGACTGACCCCTGGGGTACACCACAGTACAGGTCCACAGAGAGTGTGGAAAAACTTCCCACCACTACCCTCTGTGTCCTCCCCCTAAGGTAGGACTCAAACCAGCTGATAACTGTGCCAGTGAGTCTTACATACTCCCTGAGTTGACCCAATAGAAGCCCATGGTTCACGGTGTCAAATACTGAGGAAAGATCAAGGAGTGACGAGAATTGACCACTTTTCTCTATCCCTTGCCCTCAGCAGGTCATTATGCACTCTCAAAAATGCAGTCTCAGTAATGTGCTTTGACCTGAACCCAGACTGGAGAGGCTCACAGATGTCAAAGGTTGCAAGGTGTGCCTCAAGTTGCAATGCAACCACCTTCTCGATAACCATGCCTAAAAAAGGCAGGTTACACATAGGTTGGTAATTCGCCAAGAGATCCGGGTCCAATGATGACTTTTTCAAGAGGGGTTTTGTCAGAGCATTTTTCAATGCAATTGGGAAAATCTCCTCTGATAAGGACCACCAGATAACCTCGGAGAACACCAGGCCCAGCAGCCGACTAGTAGCTAATTCGAGCCTAGATCCAGTTTACAATATGTTGGTTGCAACTCCAAGATCACCTTCAGAACCTCATCCATCGTCACTGGCCAAAACTCTCCCCAGGACCACTGACAGGTAAGGTTTCTCACTGACTCAACATTGTCAGGGTCATAACTGCCCATAGTGAGATCCTGGCCCTAACAGAGGACACTGTCCAAAAAGAACTGAGCAAACTCCTTGCACTTAGCAGATGAAACAGTCTTCACTGTCTCCAGACAGGCTGGAAGTAAAGCCTGTTCACCACCTGAAAAAGCTGAAGGGGAACTGCAAAATTTACTATTCTCCAGTTCCAAGGAACCGATCAGGGACCAGAGAATACCGCTGAAATTACAAATTTAGATAAACAAATACCTGTCTAACTGTGCAAATATTGAGAACTAAACAGAAATAACTCTAGGAGTTCTTCCAAGTAAAACAAAATAAAGGACTTAGCCAACGGACTTGGAGAGGTCTCTGAGGCAAATGTTCTCTTCAGCGGAAAAAACAAATCTGATGTTAGAACACTGAAGGGGGCACAGAGCAACATCTGAATGGACTTCTGATTCCACAGCACTATTCTAAACTCTGAAGCAATATCTCAGAGTGGAGGCCATACATTCTATGTATGGCATCACTACTGGACTCATGTTGTTATGATGTCATTTTCCACCCATGTACTATTGTCAGTGAAGGGGAATGACTATTGAGAAGTGAGGATGGCTATCATGGCTTTTTCTGTCTATGATTCCAAGGTTACTATGAAACTCCTTGTGTTGACCCAAAAAATTGCTATACAGAAGTTAGATCCAAGCCAAGAGGTGGATACCCCCCAACGCAGATCCTGATAGTTAAATGAAGGCCCCCAGTTGTTACTGTGCGCAAACATGGTTTGCCCACAGTAATGATGCCGAATAGTGCCATAGACATGTATGTGCATGGTGCCGTGCCGTGCCTGTCATGGTACTACGTACTAAGACATCCCCCAACCCCTCTGATCAGTGCCTGTGGGGCACTTCTATAGCTCTCCAGTGATCTTTGTGATGAGATCCCCCAACATGCTCCCTGACAATCTAGTGAGCCCATAAATCGTGTGAGTTGAGTTCCACATCTCTGGTAATCTAGTAGCCCCCAATTCCCTAGCTCTGGCCACCCGAAAACGTTCAAGGAGTTCAGACCGCACATTATTTAACCCTCTCTCCACCGGGCTGTCCCCCATTGCCATCTACTTCATCCCCATTGGTGCTGCATCCTAGTAGACCCAGCGTATCCCTGCCGGGGGGGCCCCCCAGGGATGGGCAGAGGAGGGGAGAAAGGGTTCCACTGCCTTGACTGGGAATGTGAGGGGGACCAAGGGGATCAAAGGTGGTGCTGTGAGAGGCTATGTGACACAGGAGGAACGTGGCAGTGGTCAACCGGTCAGGACGGCAGGCGATTTTCCACTTTTCGTGGGCCCCTCCTACCTCCCACAATCGTACAGCCGCAGCGACGCTCTGGCGGCGGGGATGTTCAGCAACGTATAGTAGCCCATGCCACCTAGAACACCTCTGCTATCCACCTCCAGATGCCGCCTATTTAGCGGTCCAGTATAGCCCACCTCGGGAGAGAGAAGCGCCCATGGGTCGCAATTTATGCTGTAGCCGCCGCCTCCTGAGGTCTGGCGGTCAGGGCGCGAACCTGGGTTGCCAGTGTGCCAGAGCAATGCCCCATCACTCAGCACTACACAGCCAGCTTCCAATCAGTCTTCTTTCTTTGCCTGTTCACCCCTGAGCCTATTTTTGTGCCTTTTCTCCCCCAGCCTTCATCCAGGATGTAGACCTACAGGGAAGTACATGGAGCACCAATACAACGTTCTGCAAAATGATCAGAACTTGAAAAAAAGGTTCCATTACAGAAAATGGCATCAGTTTTGAAAGGTTTCTAAACATATTTGACTCGATTCTCCAATCCCCTAAATTAGATTATCTGGTTTGTAGAAAGGGAGTACCTTAGCCGTGATGACACTTCCTCTAGACTCAAAAATCAGATAGACAATCGAGACCTTAAGACAGAAATAAAAAAAACAGAAAAGTCAGTTCATGCAAGAGAAATATCAAAGACAGGCAGCAATACAGACTTCTCTCAAAGAAATGACTAATTAGGAAAGTACAGGTACATAAGAACTTACCGTAACAGTAGATCTTCGAGAGAAGCTCTTGCAGCAGGTAATACATTTAGGACTTTAGTCGGCAGGTGACAGGACCCCACGGCAAACTTCTATCCAGCAGTACCAAGTAGGGACCACCCCCCCAACATTGGCCCACCCCCAACGTCCGACGTGGTATAAGAGGCGGTGATCGCCAGCGTGCCCCAGTTCTTGTACCACCGGAGACTCCGGCAGCTGGACAAACTGTGATCCGTCAAGGTAACCTAGGGCAATACCTCATCCAACAGGAAGAACGTATGGAAATAGACGAATGCAGCTGGAGACCTCCAGGGGGAAGGAGGGTGGGAAGTATACCTGCTGCAAGAGCTTCTCTCAAAGATCTACTGTTACAGTAAGTTCTTCCGTAACTGTACTATCTTACTTCGAGAGTCAGCTCTTGCAGCAGGAAACACATTTAGGACTGATTCCCAAGCAGTATAAACTGAAGACAACTCCTTGGGTGGTAGGAGATTAGGAAAAAGAAGGAGGGAAACCGCTAAGAGAAAAGACCCTGCAGGATAGCCAGCCCAAAGCCTGCTCTGTGTCTTGAGGCAATGTCCAGACTGTAGTGTTTAATGAGGTGTGGACTGTGTGCCATATAGCTGCTGCAAAATGTCAGAGGCGGAAACATTTTTGAGTGCAGCAAAGGAGGCTGCAGTGCCTCTTGTAGAATTACCCTGTATCAGTCCCGTAAGGGGTTTTCGTGCTTCTGATAACAGAAGGTGATGCAATGCACCAACCATCTGGAGCAGGTCTGTTTAGACATAGGGCTACCCATAGTCCTAGGAGCAAATGATACAAACAATTGATCAGAGCTCCTGCTCCCCCTGGTTCTAGATACGTAATATCGCAAGGTGCGATGAACATCCAGGGTATGGAGAAGTGCCTCGCCACTGTTTGAGTGGTCAGGGTAGTAAACAGGAAGTTGAACGACCTGATTTAAGGTCATCTCGGACACCACCTTGCATTGAAACTTAGGATTGGTTCTCAAAGCTATCCTGTCTTTGTGAAACACTAAGTAAGGCTCCTTACACATCAGGGCCTGAAGCGCAGAAATCCTTAGAGCGGAAGTAACAGCAACTAAAAATAACATTTTCCAAGAAAGGAAATGCAGCTTGCAATCCGTGGCACATTCAAAAGGTGGTAAGGTCAACTTCTCAAAAACAAACAGAAAATCCCAAGGGGGAACAGGGTCCCTAATGTGACATTTTATGTAGAGCATACCCCTAAAAAGGTGGGAGTTACCTCCAACTGAGCCACCGTTCTGCCCTGGACAGGGGTGTGATAAGCAGAAAGGGTGGCCAGATGCACCTTAATTGAGGAGTAGCCCAGTCCTGACTCCGAAAGGCATAACAGATATTCTAATAGGAGATTAACCAGACAAACCAGCGGATCCAGGTGGTGAGCCGTGGCCCACAGACAAAATCTCTTTCACTTCATAGCATATGTTGCTCAAGTGGAGGGTTTCCTAGCATCCACAAGGATTTTGGTAACCTTGTCAGAAACTCCAAAGTGAAGTTTGGCTAGGTCCTCAGGAATTTTACCTGGGTCCGAAGATCGGCCTGTGATTTGTGTAGGAAGCAGAATCTTAATCGGTTAAAGTGTCGGACCAGAGGACCCCAAAGCCTTCTCCTTGTGCCCAACATGCGTGAGGTGACCGGGGTTTGATGACAGTTAGCTGGGAGTCATGACCTGATGATTCCGAAGTGCCCTTTGAGACAGAGTGTGATCAGGAGGATCTAGATCTCAAGTGGGATCTCTCCCATTCTTTCTCCTTCTCCCTATGTTTCTCTTTAGATTATGAAGAGGAATCGCGATGTTTATCCAATTTTTTGTGGGAATGGTGGGAAGACTTCCGCTCCGAGGAAGAACCCCTCTGCATGGCAACCAACTGCTGTTGGGTGAGATAAGTCTGAAGGGACTTCTGACAGCAAATCCGAGTCCAACTATTGAAGGCCTGGCAGTGAGGACAGGACTGGGTGTCGTGGTCCGGACCCAGATACAACAAGTAGGCCATGTGGCCGTCTTTGGCGGGGATCTGTTTCCCACAGGCGCACTTGTTCATGTGCCTAGAAGAAGGCAACAGGGGAGATGACATGCCGAACAGTTGTAGAAAGAAGCGGAACTGCGATGAGAAAAACAACAAAGTTAGTAAAGATAGAGCGGTCATACTGGCATGAGTCTAGCCATGGAACCGATGAATGCATGTCGACGGTGGGAAAAGAACTGAAGCATGCTGGGGACCACTGCCTCTTATACCCCATGTGACGTTGGGGTGGGCCGACGTCGGAGGGCAGCAGTCCCCGCTTGGTACTGCTGGATAGAAGTTTGCCATGGGGTTCTGTCGCCTGCTGGCTACAGTCCTAAATGTGTTACCTGCTGCAAGAGCTGATGCTCGAAGTAAGATCAATAAAGGCTAGTTTTGCAGGACATGTGGCATGACTAGTCTGACCCAGGCCAGTATGGTACTGTACCTCGGAGTACTCATTCGTGCTTGCGTTTGCACCGCAGGCCATGTAGTCCCAGTGCTATGCCATACAATTTATTTTGCTTTCTATACTTATTCACCGCTGGGCACACTAGCACTCAGACTCATGCAGACCCCCAACTGCTTCCCACTACCCACCAGACACACCCCATGCCACCTTAATGGAGATCTTCCCAGACATGCAGCCATACATCTGAGGCTGGCATGTCCCTGTTGGAGGCCTCCTCGAGGTGTCGTCAAGGCGCTTCTCCTGAATACCACTAAATGTACTTTCCTGTTCCTGTGTGTCAGCTTGTCCCTGATGGAATCCTCTCCATCACCTGGAGGAAGACAGACCTCTACTGGATGTGGCTGAGGGGTTCCATTGCTGGTGCGGGTGGGACTGTAGATTTTACTGATTAGAAGATTTTCTACCTGATAGTACTAGGCATGATGTGAGGATCAGCATGCTACACGGAGGCTGACATAGTCAGTTCTGTCCCTCCTTATCCATCATCAGCATTGTGACCTCACAGACTGTGACATCGCTAGTAACCAAGAAAAGCCAGTCTCTTGCGGATTGTTTTGTCACTTGTGACATGTTACCAATCAGGCAGCAGGGCTTGTGCTGTAATGAGTGAGGTCACATGCTGATGATCTAGTGGGAGGAAAAGAACTAGACATGTATGCTTCCAGATAAAGCACTGCTTTTCACATTACACCCAATACTAATAGGAAGAAAACCATCCAATTAACACACAGAAAAATAACTACACTTCAGAAATAAAAAGTAATAAGGGACTACTTAGAAACACAGAAACAGAATGTGTCAGCAGAAAAGGACTGCCAGGCCCACCCAGTCTGCCCAATTTCCCTATTTGAAAGCCAGACCTAAGATGCTAGCTTTCTTGGTTAACCTTCCCCCATCCAAGGTCAATAATACCCTTGTGCCTATCCCACACTGTTCTGAATCCCGCCACTGTCTTTATCCCCACTACTATTTCTAACAATTACTAACAGTTTCTGCCTGCTATTTTTGACACTACTAGCTTTTAAAACAATGGGTTTTCAAGTAGAAAAAATTACACACCACCCTAATGTTGTTTCTTCTTAAGGGATCACTCACTATGTTTACACTTTATGGTTTCATCTTGGCAAAGACTGACACCCCGGAGACCGAACCTATGCAAATTTTAGAATTTGGAATGTAGGTTCAAACTCTGCATCTATGCTCCACTCTGGCCATTGTGCAGCTCTGTTTCCAAGTCAGAGCTGAGCAGCGGCTGGTGAAACTAGCTAAAAAGGCTACCAAAAAAAAATGGAAGATTTTTAGAGTTTTAACAATCAGCAGGCAATTTGAAAGCAGACTTGAGAAAAATACCAACCATAGCATATAAACCATATATATTATAAACCATAACAACAACTTTGCAATTGTAGAAACTGCAACAGTAATGCTCAAGTAACCTAATTTGGAAAAAAAACTGATTCTTGTGTGAACCTAGTTCAGGTTCTAGAAGGGGAGGCAGGGTAGGGGGTATAAAACAGTGAAGGGTCCCGTAAGAAAAAACAACATTACTATGGTAATCTTTTTCTTCTAACCCCAGGAAATCCTCACTTAATATTTATACTTTATGCAGACTCAGCAGCAGTACATTGGGACAGGAAAACGGTTCTGCAAGACAGTGGTTCCAAAGCGGGCATCCCTTCTGGACTGTATGTCCAAACAATAGTGTTTTGTGAAGGTGTGTACTGTTTTCCAGGTAGCTGCTTGTGACAGCGTTGGATGAGAAACAGGATGTCTGTTAATGAGCTGATATTGCAGAAGTTGGTTACCAGGCAAAGACTTATTAGAAAAAGAGCAGCAATCTTTTGCTGCGGAGAGACTGAAATTTGGAATTAGAGATACCTTCAGATGAAGGACTTTGTTTTCTCTGTTTGTATTGCCTTTGTAAATAGTTATAATGAATAATTTTTGTTTTTATTTTACTGGTATTTATAATAATAAAATGTGACCTGTGAATTTTATAACTGCTCCTGGTTTTCCAGTGCTTCCTGACCTGTGCCTCAATGACACTGCTTTGCAAATATCTAGCTATGGGATGCCACTTGAGGATGCCATAGAAGCAGAAGTACCCCTTGTGGAGGGTGCCCTTACGCCTCTTGGTGGCATTTTCCCAGCTTTTTCATAGCAGAACTGAATGCAAGAGACGATCCAATGAGAGACAGATCTCGTTGCTGCTGTTTTTCCTTTGCCAGCCTCACCACAGGTAACATAAAGCTGGGTACTGTGAAATCTGACACCTTTTGTCTGGTCCATGTAAATAGTCAGGACTCTTAGGTCCAGGCTATGCATCTTTTCCTCTCCTGGACTGGAATGCTCTGGACAGAGTACAGGAAACATCACTGACTGGTTAAGGTGGAATTCGGATACAAGCTTGGAAAATAATTTACTGCTGGTTCTAAGAACTACTTTATCCTTGCAGGGAATTATGCAATTTGGCTCTGTGCAGAGGGCTTGCAGTTCACTTACCCAAACAAATCCAACTGACTTCTTTGACTGTGTCGCTAAGACAGTAGACAGGGGCCAAGCGGTAGACATTCTCTATCTTGGTTTCAGCAAGGTCTTTAACGCTGTGCCTCACAAAAGGTTGATCAGGAAGTTGGTTGATCTCGGGGTTGGGGAAAAGATGGCCAGATGGGTGGAAAACTGGCTGAGGGACACAACCCAGAGGGTGGTTGTGGGGGGAAGTTATCTGGCACCAGAGAGGTAACCAGTGGGGTTCCACAGGGCTCACTGCTGGGACCCGTGCTGTTCAATGTCTTCATCAGTGACACTGGGGTTGGCATTAAGGGCAAAATGTGCCTATTTGCAGACAACACCAAGCTCTGTGGGAGAGTGGACACAGCTGAAGGGATACAGGACCAACAGGAAGATCTGGAAAAGCTGGGGAGGTGGTCCAGGATCTGGCAGCTTGGCTTCAATGTCAAGAAATGCAAAGTTATGCATACTGAAGCCAAAAATCCCAGAACAGAGTACTACCTGGCTGGAGTCCAAGTATCTGCATCAGAGGAGAAGAAGGACCTGGGAGTGATGATCATTAGTGACCTGAAGCACTCCATGCAGTACAAGAAAGCAGCAGCAAAGGCAAACAAAATGCTGGGATGCATATCTAGAGGGATCAGTAGTAGGAGAGAGGAGGTTATACTGCCCATGAACAGGTCACTGGTCAGGCCGCATCTAGGGTATGAAGTCCAGTACTGGTGCCAACACCTCAAAAAGGACATTAAGCTGCTGGAGAGGGTCCAGAGGAGGGCTACAAAGATGACAGCTGATCAGCAGGGTAAGACATACGAGGAGAGGTTGATGGCACTGAACATGTACTCACTGGAAGACAGGAGAGAGAGAAATGGGACATGATTGGGACCTTCAAGTACTTGAAAGGGATAAATAAGGTTGATAAGGAGAGTCTCTTTAAGCTGAGTGGCAACCATGACACAAGGGGGCACAGTCTTAAGCTGGAGGGTGGGAAGTTTAGGAGGAAGGTCAGGAAGCACTTCTTCACATAGAGGGTGGTGGACACTTGGAATGCGCTGCCGGAAGAGGTCATCTCGTTGAAGACAGTGGGCAGATTTAAGAGAGGCAGGGTTGGGCATAGGGGGAAGGTAAAGATCATGGGTAGGGAGGATGGGAGGAGAGGGGAGGGAGGGCAGAGACATCAGCTCAAGCTGTGGACCCTGCAATATGAGCAGACTTGATAGACCAAATGGCCTTCTTCTGCTGGCTTCTTCGTATGTACCCTTCTAACAGAGGTTGCTGCAACCAAAAATGGTTTTCCATATGACATACTTCAAGTCAGCAGTTTTCATAAGCTCAAAAGGAGCCTCCAGAAGCTGGGCAAAGCATATATTGAGGTCCTATAGTAGGACAGGGTCCCTAACTGGTGGGTAGAAATGGTTTAGGCCTTTGAAAAAAAAAAAAAACTTTTGAAAATGGGCTGTGAGGCCAAGGACTTTTCCTTGCTGGCTGATACATATGCTGATACTGCTGCTAAGTGCACTTTTAAAGTTGAAGACCAAAGGCCTAACGACTGTAGGTGTACCAGGTATTGCAGAACTATAGGCAACCCTGCCTCTCTTGAGTTTATCTTTTTGGGGTCACAATGGTAAGAAAACCTTTTCTATTTAGAGGAATACGCTTTCCTAGTAGCGGGTTTCCTTGAAACTTTAAGCACCTTCAGGACATCTTCTGATGGATTCAATCCAGAAAAGTTTAACTCGTCAAGAACCATGCCCTCAAGAGTAGGTTCCAGGGGTTCAGAAATGTTATTCTGCCCTGGAATAAAGTCAACAGACTGTGACTGAGTGGCAGACTGATTGTATTCTTGCTGGACAGGACCAGGAGTATTGAGCACCCCAGGCCTGCCTGGCCCAGTCTGGGGCTAACATGATCATCACTGCAGGTTCCCTCCTGAGTGTCAGGAGTACTTTTGGAATGAGTGAAAAAGGTGGGAAGGCATACAGGAACTTCCCTGTCCACTCCAGTGCCAGGGTTTTCTCTGAGACTGTTCCTCTGGCTGGTGGTCTGAAATGAAACTGTGGGAGTTGACAGTTCTCCCAAGACAGAAACAGGTCTATTTTGGGAGTGTCCACCTTCTGAACACTTTGGCCAAAAGGGAATCTGCTAGGACATTTCATTGCAAATATGCTTGCTTCTAAGCAATAAGCCAGATCCCAGTACTTCATTGCCTCTGTACACAGTTTTGAGGATCCTGTTGCTCCCTGCTTGTTTATGTAGTTAGTACACTGCTGTGGTGTTGTGTGTACTGATTTGGGCAGTCTGACCCTGTAGCTGGGTGAAGAAAGACTGTGCTGCTAGCAGTACTCCTCTGAGCTCCAGGAGGTTTATGCACTCTAGTGATTCCTGTGGGCTCCATGCACCATTCACTGTGATGTCTTGCAGGTGGACGCCCCGCCCAGGAGTGAGGCATCTGTAGTAAGGATACGTGTTGGTGACTGCTGAAGGAAGGGAATGCCTTCTCTGAGGTTGTCTTCTTCCTTCCACCTCTAAAAAAAAGATTTCACTAGCGCTTTTGTCACTGGCACTAGATCTGAGAGTGGACTCCACTTTTGGGATCAGTGGTATTTGGAACCTGGCCTATGTGACCACATCTGTGGACAGGCCATGTGACCTAATAATTGTAAGACAGCTCTTGTAGGTCTTGACTGACCTGCTGTAAAATACTCTGCTGTCAAAGCTGTAACTCTGGCCTGCAGGAGGAAAGCTTTCCCCTGCAGGATGTCTAGCTCTGCTCATATAAAGCCCAGTATTTGAACAAGCTCTAGCTAGAACATTCTGTAGGTTTATCAAGAACCCCATGTTCTCCAGGACACTTTTAACCAACTGAACTGAGCACCTTACCTCCTGTTATGTTTTCCCAGAGACTAGCCAATCGTCCAGATAGGGGAAAACCACAATGCTTTGTTTTTGCAGATGTGCTGCCACTGCAGCCAGACATTTTGTGAAAAGTCTTGGAGCTGAGGTAAGTCCAAATGGGAGAGCTGTGAACTAGTATTGGCAGCCCCCCAGCTTGAATCTGAGGTATTTTCTGTGAGATTGTCTGACTGGCATATGAAAATAGGCATCTTTCAGATCAAGGGATCCCAGCCAATGACCTTTCTGCAAAGATGGTATCGCTGTCCTTAGTGTGACCATTTACATTTTTTCCTTTTTCAAATATTTGTTCAGAACCCTAAGGTCTACAATGGGCTGCCACTCCCCATTTTTTTTTGTGGGTCAGGAAGTATCTTGAGAATAGGCCCACTGCTCCACTGGGAGGCAGGCACATTTTCTATAGCCTTTGATATTGACAGTTTTTTTTTTAACTTCCAGTTCCAGCAGACTTTTTCTGTGGGAGAGTGAGCTGGGAAAAAAAAAACAGGTTACTCACCTGTAACAGTAGTTCTAGGAGTGGTATGTGTTTTTCATCCACACTTATTGGCATGCCCTTTCCCCTTTAAGATCAGCCAGAAAGTCTTCAAGCTGGCTCCTCAAACCCACCCAGGTGGTATAACCCTCGGCTCTGCCCCATGACGCCAGATCTTGCCCGCTGGAAGCTAGGCTGTGTATCGAAGCCAGGGAGGTCAGGTGGGTTTGTGTGGATGAACAACATATACCACTCCTAGAACTACTGTTACAGGTGAGTAACCTGTTTTTCTAGGATCGTGGCTATGTTGTTCTATCCATACTTACTGGCAGACTCCTAGCAGTTCCCCAGGAGGAGGGAGGCAAGGCGCACACCCCCTACTTGGGAAACAAAGACTGGAGAACTGAGGCTCCAAAACCAGCATCCCAGCATGACTCAAGGTTGAGGTGGTAATGGGTAATGAAGGTGTTTGCTAACTTCCAGGTAGCAGCCCTGCAGATATCCTGGATAGGGATGTCCCTAGAAGCAGCCACCGACGCAGCAGTATGGCAGCTGGAATGAGTCCTTAGCCCTACGGGAGGCTCCCTACCTGCCAACCTATAGCAGAAATCAATGCATGATGTAACCCATCTGCCAATCATCCACTTCACTGCAGGTCTGCCAGGTGCAGCTTCAGCGTAGGTGACAAAGAGCTGGCGAACCTCTCCCCGAACTTCAGCCATCCACTCCTTGTAATAAGAGAGCGCTTGTCTCAGGTCCAGAGTATGGAGCCTGTACTCAGCCTCCGAGGTGTAGTTCGAGTAGAACACAGGCAGAGTTAACACCTGGTTAAGGTGAAACTGACACCACCTTCGGAAGAAACTTTGGGTTGGGGCGCAGGACAACCTTGTCCCTGTGGAAGACCAAATAAGGAGACTACATCGAGAGTGCCTGGAGCTCCCCAGTCCTTCTGGCTAACGTGATAACCACCAGGAAGGCGGTCTTCATGACAGATGTGACATCTTACACCTGTGCATTGGTTTGAATAGCTTGCCCATGAGTTTAGCCAGTACCAGCATTAGATCCCATGGAGGTGGAGGTTCACGCACTGGAGGGGATCTGTGATCGAGGCCCTTGAAAAAGCACCAGACCACCGTCTCCTGTGCCACCGTCCACTAATCGGCCCGCACCCGGTAAGCAGAGATGGATGCCAGGTGTACCTTTAGGGTAGTCATCCAGAGACCACCTTTGGACAGGGACCAAAGGTAGTCGAGGATACTGGCCTAAGGACAGGAACTAGGGTCTAAGCTCTTGCCCTGACACCAAATGGAAAACCTTTTCCATTTGAAGGCATAGCACCTCCTGGTCGACTCCTTCCTAGATTCTTCAACTACATTGAGGACATCATTGGAAAGACTCAAAGCCTGGAACTCTAGCCGCTCAGGTACCTGGCTGTCAGGTGAAGGGATTGAAGGTCCAGATGGAGCACCTTCCCCTGACTGACAGATATCAGGTACGGGTATGCTGGAAGACGCCTCGGGAGCCTGTTGCTGAGGAGATCTGGATACCAGAACTGGCGTGGCCAGTCTGGGGCTACCAGGACCACATTTGCCTTGTCCCTCCTTGCCTTAAGAAGCACCTTGTGTATCAAAGGAAATGAAGGGACGGTGTAGAAAAGGCCTGGGGTCCACAGCCTCGAGAAGGCATCCCCCTGCAGCGAGCCCTGCTGAGGGGGGATGGGCATGAAACAGCCTCAGCTTTGTGTTCTCCCTGGAGGCGAACAGGTCCATCTGAGGGGTGTCCCAGAGGGAGAACAGGCTGTGAACTACCTCTGGGTAAAGAGACCATTTGTGGGATGCCTCACCTACATGACTGAGGGCATCTGCCAGTTGGTTCGAGGCTCCTACCACATGGATGGCTAAGAGATCCACCTCCAGTCAGCTCACAAGGGTCCAGATGCGGAGCGCTTCCCTGCAAAGAGGCAGGGAGTGCGTGCTGCCCTGCTTGTTGAGATACTGCATGGTCGTGGTGTTATCCATCTGGACCTGTACCACTTGATCCTGCAGAAACGGAGCTAATGCAGTCAGCACCAGCCGCACTGCTCGGAGCTCCAGCAGGTTGATGTGAGATTGGGATTCCTCGGGGTTCCAGAGCCCGTGGACTCTGTGGTTCCCCATGTGGGCCCTCCAGCCCGTGATAGAGGCATTGGCCATAAGGACGACTGTCGGCTTGGGCGGACAAACGGGATCCCTCCCTGCAGGTGTTCCAGGACGGTCCACCACTGGAGAGCATCCCAAAGCCTCTAAATTACTGTGACCAGCTGGTCGAAATGACCCCGATGCTGGGACCACTGGCTGGCCAAGCCCCATGGAATGGAGCGCATATGCCACCAGGCCGAATGGACCATGGCAGTGCAGGCTGCCATGTAACCCAGAAGATGCAGGAAGTCCCGGGCAGGGCGCAACTGCCCAACCAGAAATGACTGGACAAAGGAGGAGAGAACCTCCACTCTGTCTGCCAGGAGCCGGGCTCTGGCTTGGCAAGAGTCGAGCTCTGTCCTGATGAAGCAGATCACCTGCGAGAGAACGAGTTCCGACTTGGCCTCGTTGACCAGGAGGCCAAGTTCGAGACAGGTCTGAAGGGCCAGATCCTTGGACCTCTACTCTGGAGGGACCCACTATGAGCCACTCGTTGAGGCAGGGGTACAACCTGACCCCTCGACGCCGAAGATGGGCTGCCGCCACTGCAGTGCATTTGGTGAAGACCCAGGGGGAGCCAATGACAGGCCGAATGGCATGGCTTGGAACTCGTAGAGGGTTCCCTCCGCTCGGAAGCGGAGGAACCTTCGGTATGACAGACGGATCAGGACGTGGAAGAATGCATCCTGAAGATCCAAGGAGCAAAACCATACGTTTTGCTCAAGAGATGGTATGATCTGGGACAGAGTTACCATCCAAAAGGTGCATGACCTGAGATACTGATTCAGGTCATGCAGATCCAGAATGGGGTGCCAGTCCCCCGTCTCTTTCGGGACTAGGAAGTACTTAGAAACAAACCCTAGGTTGGCTGGGGAATCTGTGACTCGAGCCACTACCTCCTTGAGGAGGAGTTGGGCTAATTGGTCTCTCAGAGCCGACTGAGTGTGAACTGATACCCTTTCCTCATGAGGGGTGCGGGCTCGGCTTGGTGGGTACTGCTCGAATTCCAGAGGCAGTCCCTGACCAACTACTTTCAACACCCACCTGGCCATGGTAACAGCGGACCAGGCGGAAAGGAAGTGGTGGAGCCAGACCCCCATGGGAGGACCCAGAGCAGGTGTGATGGGTATGGGGCTGGACACCCCCATCCCACCACTGAGCAGGCCTGGAAGAGGAGGATCCTGACGTGAGACCTGGACCCTTCCCTCCTGATTTGTGTGCAGACTGTGCGCCTGACTTGGGCTGAGGGCACCAAGACTGGACCTGATGCTGTTGCCCAGATTGAAACTGGGGCTGTCTGTCCGCAGGGGCAGAAGGGCAAAAAGTCTTCTTCTGTTTTTTGGAACCCTGGGATTCCTTTTGGGCAGATGTAGCAGAGTCCAATGTGGTATTGGACTTCTCGATACGTTCAAGGTGACCGTCCACTCCTGGACCGAACAAGTCGATACCCAGGAACGGAACATCAGCCAACTTGTGCTGGTTGTCGACCGTAAAAGTCGAGACCCACAACCAAGCCCTGCGGTACATGGTGACCGCGACTTCTACTGAACGGGCACAGGAATCCCCAACGTCCAAGGCCATTTGGAGTTGCTGCCTAGCAACCGCGTGGTCTGAAGGTCCATGTGAAGATGAGGAAGCACCTCATCTAAGGAGCTCAACAGGGCATGGGAGAAGTGTGCCATGATCACAGCTGAACTCGCCCGATGCAGGCCAAGCGATGAGGCCACACAATCCTTTTGGGCAGAGTGATCCAGTTTCTTGGATTCTTTGTCTGGTGGTCTATCGGAGTCTCCTGAATTCCCTACCCATCGGAACACAGACTTGGTCACCACTCCCTTAGCCGAGGGAGGCTGTGTAAATCCTGAAAGGGAGCCAGTAGGTACCGCATACTTGCAGGCCATCCTGGAGGACGGTGCGAGCAGGAGGCTGGGTGCTGCCAGAGTTCCAGGGCTGGGCCGACAATGGCTTCAGCTACTGGAAAGGCCTCGGTCAGAGAATCCCCTCCTCTGAGGATGTCAGTCAAGGGGTATTCTACCCATTTCTCAATGGGCTCCAGCTTCATCCCCGTGGACTTGGAGATGAGGTGGAGGATGCCCATAAAGGAGGTGGGGCCCCCCCTCGGCAGAAAGACTCATGATTTCATCGTCCTGAGAATGAGATGCCAATTCAGAGTCCTCAGACTCCGAGGAGTTCATATATAGTGGTCTGCTACCGGAGTTACTAAGAACCCGCCGCAGGCAGTCGGGAGTGAGAGTGACGAACAGCCTGTGTGGGAGGCCTGAAACAGGCCAAGACTCCTTGGGAGGAGCCCCCGAAGGAGGCTGTTTCGGTGGGGCTCCACCAGGATAGGTAGAGAGACCAGCTTTGGCCAAGTCTGGAGTGGCGTTGCCGGCTCTGCAGATGGAGGGGTCGACGGGGTCGAGAACAATATCAACAGGATCATCGTCCAGCGACTGGGCCAGCTGACCTGATGGGGGTACCATGAGGTCAGCAGATGAGGCCACAACTTCGTCCGAAGCCAAAATAGGAGACTCCTGGGACCGAGATCGCTCTCTGTCCCAAGAGCAACGTTGACGAGACATAGATTCTCTCGGTTCCTTGGATTCCTTTTTACAGAATCTGGAGATATGGAAACTAGGGCCTTCCCCATGAGTGGGAAGGGATTGGACCAGCTCCTTAAAGGAACCAGAGAATGAGGAGCCCAATTTCAGTGGAACAAAAACCGAGGGTGAAGATGAGTGCTCAGTGGCCCGTACCGCCTCTTCTTCGAAGGACTTCATCTGTTTCAACTGTTCCATGGACAATGTGGCCACGGAGATTGCACGATGGGCATCCTTCGATTTGTCCAGCGGGTGCCATTTTTCTGGATGTCCGAGCTGGAGATGCATGAGGAGATCATCCAAAACATATGGATGAAAAGAACGACATAAGTTGCAGGCCTAAGTGTCATGATCATGACCCAGGCAGTACACGCACGTAGCATGCGGGTCCATCTGAGACATTTTCTGCCCACAGGGACACCGGCGGAACCCGGACGAGGACCTGTCCTCCATCACAGTCACAATATACAGGTTACTCACCTGTAACAGGAGTTCTAGGAATGGTATATGTTGTTCATCCACACTGTCTGGCAGGTTCCTTGCCGCTTTAAATCTTGCCAGAAGGTATTCAAGCTGGCTCCTCCCACCCACCCGGGTGGTAAAACTCTTGGCTTCACCCCATGACGCCAGATCTAGCCCGCTGGAAGTCAGGTTGTGCGTCAAAGCCGGGGAGGTCGGGTGGGTCATGTGGATGAACAACATATACCATTCCTAGAACTCCTGTTACAGGTGAGTAACCTGTATTTCTAGGGACATGGATATGTTGTTCATCCACACTGTCTGGCAGACCCCTAGCAGTTCTCCGGGAGGAGGGAGGCAAGGTGCACGCCTCCTACTTAGGGAATAGAGACTGGAGAACTGAGGCCCCAAAACCAGCATCCCGGTGTGACTCGAGGTCGATGTGGTAGTGGGTAATAAAGGTATGTGCCGACTTCCAGGTAGCAGCCCTGCAGATATCCTGGATAGGGACATCCCTGGAAGCAGCTACCGATGCAGCGGTATGGCAGGTAGAATGAGCTCTTATCCCTCTGGGAGGCTCCATGCCCGCCAACCTATAGCAGAGATCTATGCAGGAGGTGACCCACCTGCTTATCGTCCGCTTGGCTGCAGGTCTGCCAGGTGCGGCTTCAGCGTAGGTGACAAACAGCAGGCGAACCTCTCCCCAAACTTCAGCCGTCGCTCCTTATAATAAGCGGGCGCACTTCTGGGGTCAAAGTATGGAGCCTATTACGGCCTCCGGAGGTGTGACTGGGGTAAAACACCGCAGTGTCAACACCTGGTTAAGGTGAAACTCCGACACCACCTTCAGAAGGAACTTCGGGTGGGGGCGCAGGACAACCTTGTCCCTGTGGAAGACCAGATAAGGAGACTCGATGGAAAGCGCCTGGAGCTCTCCCATCCTTCTGGCTGACGTGATAGCCACCAAGAAGGCGGTCTTCCACGACAGGTGGAAATATCGCACCTGTGCATCGGTTGAATGGCTTGCCCATGAGCTTGCCCAATACCAGCAGTAGATACCACGGAGGTGGAGGTTCTCGCACCGGAGGGGAAATGTGATCAAGGCCTTTGAAAAGCCCAGACCACCTTCTCCTGCGCCACCGACTGCTTCCCGGCCCGCGCCCGGTAAGCAGAGATAGCTGCCAGGTGCACCTTAAGGGTCGTCGACCGAAGCCCTTGCTGAGAAAGGGACCACAGGTAGTCCAGAATGCTTGCCAAGGGACAGGCGGAAGGGTCCAAGCCCTTTCCCTGACACCAAATGGAGAATCTCTTCCATTTGAAGGCATAGCATTTCCTGGTCGACTCCTTACAGGACGCCTCAATGATGTTGAGGACCTCGTCGGAAAGACCCAAGGCCTGGAACTCTAGCCGCTCAGGAACCAGGCCATCAGGTGCAGGGATTGAAGGTCCGGATGGAATACCTTCCCCTGGTTGACTGAGATCAGGTCCTGGCAGGCTGAAAGCCGCCTCGGGAGCCTGGAGCTGAGACTGAAGAGATCTGGATACCAGAACTGGTGGGGCCAATCTGGGGCTACCAGAATCACCTGCGCCTTGTCCCTCCTCGCCTTGAGAAGCACCTTGTGGATCAAGGGAAATGGGGGAAAGGTGTAAAAGAGGCCCGGGGTCCACGGCCTCGAGAAGGCATCCCCCTACAGCGAGCCCTGCTGAGGGGGGCGGGCATGGAACAGTCTCAGCTTCGCATTCTCCCTGGAGGCAAACAGGTCCACCTGAGGCGTGCCCCAGTGGGAGAACAGATCTTGTACTACCTCCGGCAGGAGAGACCACTCGTGAGACGCAGCCCCTATCTGGCTTAGGGCATCGGCCAGGGTGTTGGAGGCTCCTGCCACGTGAATGGCTAGGAGATCCGCCTCCAGGCTGCGCACGAGGGACCAAATGCGGAGAGCTTCTTTGCATAACAGCATGGAGCGCGTCCCGCCCTGGTGGTTCAGGTAGTACATGGTAGTGGTATTGTCCGTCTGGACCTGAACCACTTGACCCCCTAGAAACGGAGCGAATGCGGTGAGAGCTAGATGGACCGCTAGGAGCTCCAGCAGGTTGATATGGCATCGGGACTCCCGAGGAGACCAGAGGCTGTACGCTCTGTGCTCCCCCAGAAGGGCACCCCAACCCATCAGAGATGCATCGGTCGATAGAGAGACCGTCGGCTCGGGGCGGACGAACGGGATGCCCTCCTGCAGATGTGCCGGAACGGTCCACCACTGGACAGCATTCCACATCTCCTGGGTCACTGTCACGGGCTGGTCCAACGGATCGCAGCGTTGTGACCACTGGCTGGCCAGTCCCCATTGAAGGGGATGCATGTACCAATGGGCCCAACGGACCACGCTGGTGCAGGCCGCCATGAGGCCAGGAGGCGCAGGAAGTCCCGGGCAGGGCGCGATTGCCCAACCAGAAATGAATGGGCAAAGGAGGAAAGAACCTTGGCCCTGTCCACTGGGAGCTGAGCTCTGGCTCGAAGAGAAAAGCTCTGCCCCAATGAGAAAGTATCACCTGCTTCGACACAGTTCCGACTTGGCCTCATTGATGAGGAGGCCAATCTGACAAGCAAACCTGGAGGCCAGATCTCTGGACCGCTCCACCTCCGTTCTGGAGAGGCTGCAATCAGCCAGTCATCCAGGTAGGGGTGCACCCGGACCCTTCGGCGCCACTGGAATGCTGTCACCACTGCCATGCATTTGGTGAAGACCCTGGGAGCTAGAGAGAGGCCGAAGGGCATGGCCCGGAACTCGTAAAGGGATCCCTCTGCTCTGAATTGGAGGGATCTCTGATGAGACGGATGGAGCGGGCCGTGAAAGAATGCGTCCTGGAGGTCCAGGGAACAGAACCACATGCCTCATTCCAAGGATGGGATTATCTGAGTCAGAGTGACCATCCTGAAGGTCCGAGACCTTAGGAACCTGTTCAGGTCGTGCAGGTCGAGGATGGGCGCCAGCCCCTGTCCGTTTGGGACCAGGAAATACCTGGACACAAACCCGGGTCTGGAGGAGGATCCGCCACCTTCCTGATCACCTCTTTGAGGAGCAGGGCAACATCGGCCGGGGCCGATAGCGAGGCCGCGGACCCCGCAGCCCCGGGAGGGGCGACGGCTTGGAAAGGGTGGGGCCTGCTCAACTCCAGAGACAGGCCCTTTCCCCACCTCCAACACCCAGCAGTCCGTGGTGATAGTGGACCAGGCGGAAAGGAAGTGGCGAGCCGTCCCCGGGGGGAACCCAGGGGGGAGTGACGAGGTTGGGGCGGCACCCCTCAACCCGTCACTGGGCAGGCTTGGAAGAGGGACCGGCCGAGGGACCTCCTGGGCCTTTACCTCCTTGCTTCCTGTTGGAGGAAGCCGCGGGCTTGGGTTTGGGACATCAAGCGCGAGCCTGCTAGCCCTGTTGCTGGTGCTGTTGGGCCGGTCGTGCTGCAGGGGCTGAAGGACGAAAGGACTTATGCTGTTGTTGGCGGCCTTTGTCCCTCTGGGTGGAGGTGACTGAGTCCAGAGTGGCATTGGACTTTCGATCCGCTGGAGGTGTCCCTCCACTCCAGGGCGAAGAGGTCAGTCCCAAGAAGGGACATCTGCCAACTTGTGCTGGGTATCCGCCCGTGAAGGTGGATATCCTCAGCCATGCCCTCGCCGCGCACAGCCACCGTGGCCGCTACTGACCTGGCACAGGAACTCCCATGTCCAGAGCAGTCTGAAGCTGCTGCTTGCCACCGCTTACCCTGGTCCCGGACCTGATGGACCGTGGTCTGCAGGTCGGCGGGGAGATGAGGGACAACCTCATCCAGGGAGCCCATGAGGGCGTGGGAGAAGTGTGCCATCAGCATGGCTGAGCTGGCCTGTGGGAGGCCGAGGGAGGACGCAGCGTACACCTTGCACCCGGCAAAGTCCAGCTTTTTGTACTCTTTGTCGGGGAGCTTATCCATGTCCCGAGCGTTTCCGGAACGCTGGAAGACGCTGTCGGTGACTAACCCCTCAGCAGAGGGGTGCTCCGAGAAACCAGGCAAAGAGCTGGTAGGGACTGCATACTTCCTGGCCATCCTGGCCGAGGGCACAGGACAGGAAGCAGGCTGCTGCCAAAGCTCCAAGGTTGGGCCGACAATGGCCTCAGCCACCGGAAAGGCCTCCATGGGGGAAATCCCCTCGGTCCAGTATCTCCGTCAGGGGATACTAGGCCCGTTTGGACACAGGCTCGAGCTGCATCCCAGTGGACTCCGAGATGAGTCGAAGCAGACCCAAGAAGGACGATGGGCTATCGTCCAATGACTGGCCCCCGGAGGACTCCAGGTCAACCTGCCTGGAGAACAGAGAGGAATCGACATCGGATTCCGAAGAGTCTGCGAAGAGCTGCCTCGGCCCTGAGCCACCCTCCACCTGCCGAGGACAGTCGGGAGTGAGGGTGACCGACAACCTGTGGGGCAGGCCGTGACCCGACTGAGAATCCTTGGTCGGTGCCCCAGACTTTGGTTGAGGAGGCGGAGGTTCCACCACAATCAGTGGAGCAGCCGGTTTCGGCCGAACAACCGGCCCTGGAACGGGCATCTCAACTGGGGCGAGCGGCTGCTTCGGTCGTTTGGGTGACAGCCACTTGATGGCGGGGGCTGAACCGGGTCGGTTTAGTCCCGGACAACAGTAACTGCTGCCACATAAGCTCCTTGTAGCGTCGGCGTAATTTCGTCGGGCGTCTCCTCATCCGGAGGAGGGCGGTGTCAGCAGCTTACTTCCAGTACCGAGATGGAGACCGACGATGGCGGAACGGGCTTGACCGAGATGAAGTCCGAGACCGAGACCTCGGGGGACCGAGGGCGGTCTGGGAAGGGGCGGGACACCAGCCTTCCCTCGGCTCGAGGCACTTTATCCGGGACTCGGCCCCGGAAGGGCACAGGCAGATCTCGGTATCCACCGGGGAACGGTGAAGGAGGTTGTCGGCTTCACCAGTCGACAGCCCGTCCGACGGGTCGAGAAAAATCTCGACTGCGTCGACGGGAGTCTCAGCCAGCTGGCCTGACGGGGACACCGTGAAGCCAGCGGCCTGAGCCTCAACCTCGACCGAAGTCGACGGTCGGCTGTCCGGGGAAGGAGACCTCTCCCACTCCCACGAACGCCGACAGTGGGACTTACCCTTCGACTCCTTCTTCTTGGACCGAGAAGAATGTCCTGAAGGCCCCTCTCCTTTCGTGGAAAGGGACTGACAAAGCTCCTTGAACGAAGCCGTGTACGAGGAACTCAGAGAGAGCAGGATAAATGCCACGGCCGAGGAGGAGGAAGATGCGGCCTGGGCCGCCTCCGCCTCGAGGGTGATCATCTGCTCGAGCTGCTCAGCTGAGCCAGCTGCCACAGACACCGCCCAACGAGCCTCTTTTGATTTTACCAGCGGGTAACGCTTCTCAGGGCACCCAAGCTTCAATTGAGCAGCGCGGTCCTCCAGGACGGTGGCCGAAAAAGAGCAGCACAACTCGCAGGCCTGCGGGTCATGGTCTAGGCCTAGGCAGTAGACGCACGTGGAGTGCGGATCCGTCCTGGACATTTTCTGCCCACAAGGGCACCTCCGAAAGCCGGGAATCGATTTGTCCATCGCAGCCGCGAGGGATGATGAAGACCGAAGTTTAGAAAACTTCAAAACTAGTTTCGGACGAACCAAGAGTTAGGATCCAGTCTAAAGCATAGGCAGCTAAGGAGGAACCTGAGCTTCCAAGCGGTAAGGAAGCTCTGGCGTCATGGGGCGGAGCCGAGAGTTTTACCACCCGGGTGGGTGGGAGGAGCCAGCTTGAAGACCTTCCGGCAAGATTTAAAGTGGCAAGGAACCTGCCAGACAGTGTGGATGAACAACATATCCATGTCCCTAGAAAACAAAGTTTTTAGGAGAGATTCAATTAACCTTAATTGGTAAAACCAAGTTTTGGAGTGCCAGGCCCTATTTAACATGGGAGCGAGAAGGAGGGAACCTGTATCTTCCAGTAGAAAGCGAGATCTGGCGTCATGGGGCGGAGCCGAGGGTTATACCATCCAGGTGGGTGGGAGGAGCCAGCTTGAAGACTTCCGGCTGATCTTAAAGGGGAAAGGACATGCCAGTAAGTGTGGATAGAGCAACATATCCACAATCCTAGACCGTCTGTGTCCATAGGTTTGGAAAGTGACTGAACTGCAGACACAACCCCCAGCCCACTACTTCCAGCACCCACTTGTCTGTAGTAATATTTACCCATTCCTGAAAGCAGTGTGCAGTCTCTCTCTCACTGGCAATGGTTAGGCAACCTGGGCAAAACTGTCAGGGGATTTTGTTTTGGCTGGCACTTAGGCACTGAAGCCATAGCACTATGTCTGGAAGCCCTTTTCCCCATCCCGCTATAGTAACCACTTTGTAACTGGTACTCATAGGAAGCATAAGAGACAGTCTCTTGGGAAGTATCCCCTGCCTCTGCCTCCTCTTCTTACCTGTAAGAGGTAAAGACCTTTGTTACTTGTGAAAGTGGTTTTCACTTTGTTCACGTGGCCCCTGTTTTGTCACCAAATAATGAGTCTCCCTCACAGGAGAAATCCATGGCCTTGTTTTGAGTATCCTAGGAAAGGATGGTAGTTCTTAGCAAGGAAAACCCTGATGCTGCATGAGCCAAAACTCTGGCAGCAGCGTCAATAGTGTCCACTGCAGTGTAGAAATGATATTTTGTGGCATCCAGGGCTGACCTTGCGTGACAATCAGATCCTGTGCCAAATCATCCTCTGCTCTTTCTGTCAGTACCAGAACTGTGTTCCCAAGTGCTTTCTGGTACTATGCTACATGTGCGGAACAAGCTGCCTGCCTGATCAGCAGGGAAGCTGCTGCATAAACCTTTTTGGCTATGGTATCTGATTTTTTAGATTCCCTTTCAGGGAACTATGCAGATAGAGTGATTTTTGCTCTCTCACAAGCAGCAGCCTGGACTACCCCATAACAATCAAGATGGACATCCAGATATTCCACTCCCTGATTGTTATAGTTACCATATACTATTTCTAAAGTAAGGTGCTATTAGCTGTGACAGAGGGGGTGGTCATGTGACCTTGATCAAGATCTCTGTACTGTGTGAGCAGTGGCTCTGAAAGGACGCAAACCGATTCTTCAATAGTGTCTGAGCTGAGTGATGGCAGCTACTGAAGTTCTGAGAAAGCTGGTAACAGTGCTGCTTGTCCACCTGACATTTTCTATCAATTTTTTTGTCAGTAGCTGCAGCTGCCATGATTTTTGCTATGGCTTTTTTTAAGTCGTTTATGTGTGGAAAGTAACACCCTTCCTGGTGGACCTGCTCCCAGCATGTCCATAAAATCAGCATCCTCTTCATCCTCCTCTTTTTCTAATGGGGAGATGTTGAGGGTATCAACCATTTCTCTAACAAGTGAGGGCCAAGATGTGTAATCCTCAATTTGCCTTTGAGGAGGTTCAAAATCTTTTCAGGTGTGCCCTCTAACTCCATGGGGTCACCTTCTTACATATGCATATAATATTCTTCTTCCTCCGCAAACAGACAGGTTGGAGCCTGAGCGGGGAGGCGGTGGCAAGTATGTTACTGAAATTTTCCATGGCCTGGATCACCTGAAAAAAATTGCCATATTTTTGATATATCCTCTGATGAGGGCATTTTTTTCTGTGTCATCTGCTTGCTCTTTTCTCCATGCAGGAGCAGTGACAGTATTATCTTTCAATTTATTTTTGGCAAACACTGTTTCCAGTGCCTGCTCTAAGGCTCTTTTATTTTTGCCATCACTGGATTTAGGGTTCCCCCATCAGCCACCCATGATGTCTGAACCATCTTCACCAAGCCTTTCTGATGGCTGTGCAGCTTTATCTTTTCCCTTGTCACCTTTTACATTATTTGCTGCTGTACATGACGAGATGGACACCTTCAGATGCATGCTTTCCACCATCGCTGGAACCACCTTCAGAGTCTTTTTTATTATTTTTAAGTGACACAGAGGCAGACTGAGAAGGCGTACTTCTTTTTGAAATGTTTACCCTTTTAAATTAGGTTTTTGGGAAACAAATATGACAGGACTTACAATTTATCAAGGCATGTTGGGGACCGAAGCACTTTAAACAGAGCTTGTGACAGTCTGCCCTTGCCAGGAGCTGGAAAAAATTTGTACAGTTTTTTGATGGCATACAAGGTCTCTCTGACATGCCAATTAGAGAAAACCTTTAAATAATCAAAAAGCTTCCCCAAAAAAGATTCAGTACAAGAGCTGAATAGTAACTTGAACTGAAATCAAATCGCGGCTCCTGTAACAGGAACTGATTAATTAAAGGTGAAAGGGCACACACAGAAATGGAAAACGAAAGCCCTCTGTTCTCTGTAACTTGGATAGCTAAATATAGCAAACTACCCCAAATTTGCAAAACAATGTGGTTTACTAGTAAACAGCGATGAAAATAACAACAGTAGCCAAGAACGGTATTCTCAGATTCCTTGGAATCAAACGGGAACTGGAGAAACTGTAATTTACAGAAACAAATTTAACTAACACAGAGTAATTTAGAAAACTGACTGAAACACTTCTTTAAATAAGTACACAATAACAAAAACCTTGGCTATCGTACTGTAATATTGCACTCTATTGTCCTTATTCCCTTCCCGGCTTGCACCTGGAAACGAGCCTCTGCTCTGTGTGCCTTTCCTGGTTATCAACTTTTAAATAAATAAATAAAACCTGACTAGAGAGCCAGCTGTTACCAGAGTTCACTAAGGGGCGACTGCTATCTTCAGGCACAGAAACAGATCTGAGCAACGCCCAGAGTGAAGCACGGATGCAGAGTCTGAACCTACATTCCAAATTCTAAAATTTGCATAGGTTCTATCTCAAGGGCATGGCTCTCAGCTAAGATGACTACATAAAATGTCAGATATTGATGAAAATCTGTGAAAAGCATTATTAGAAGGAGCGCTATGTGTTACTGAAAAGTAACTAAACTGATTCCCCTGGTAGGTTTCTGCAGTCTGTTTTAATGAATTAATAAGAGTCCTGCAGTAATAAAACACAACTTATACTTGCTATAAAACCAACCACAGCAAAAAACGTTTGCAAGAGAAACACTGCAGTCCTCAGCAACACTTTAACAGCTGCACAGCGATAGCTATGCAACATATTGCTAACAAGAGGAGAGGGAGCAAGGCAGACAGGAACAGGAATTTATGTATATTACTATCTACTTCTGGAGTTTCATCACCTCATTGGTATGCTTGAGATCCCTCCTCTTCTGTGTCTGTCTGTGCCCCCATCCTCCCTGCCTCCATAGAGATATATCTTATTCATGAATCTGTGGTTGTGGCACTTTTTTCTGTGTTATGTGCCACCTCTGCAGCTGGATGAATGCTTGCTGAGTATACAGGGGCAAGTATGTGACTGAAGAACAATTCTATCACCAACTGCTATAGATCTGACATAGCAGAAACAGTTTTTACCTCCACAGAATGTATGTACTGACAGAACAGAAAAACAGTGGAGAGGATGTGGCAGATAGTCTGTCATTAAGCTGTTAATTATTCCAGTTTACATAGGTATGCAGAGAGTGTAAATTGAAATCTGAGCTCTGGTTTGACTATTTCTCTGCTGCCTACCTGACCACTATGGGTGTAGGAAGGCGTACTCCATGTAAACCGTGGTGTACAAATTTAAATATAAGGGAGGCAAAAACAAGGCTCCGCACTGTTGCCATTATTCAATTAAATGTGCCACAACACAGGGCCAACTAATCCCTCCTGTACTTTAATTCTTGAGAGTAAAAACTAGAAGGGCTGGCAACTGAGATTGTCCTTGCATCTCAAGGACCAAACAGAATTAGAGGCTCTAGTGGTGGTCAGAAGGTGTCTGAGGGAGCAGTGTATGGCGACTACATTTTTTAGTGAATGGAAAGAGGCAACACACAGTGCTATGGTGTACAAAAATTGTGAATATAGAAACATAGAAGTTAACAGCAGATAAGGACCACTAGGCCCATCCAGTCTGTCCGTACACCCTAATATGTTGCCAGATGGGAAAAAAACATTGTCATGGTGTACACATTGTTATTGTCTGGTTACACCCCTGCTGACCACCAAGAAACTATAGCAATCCAAGACCAAGTTGTTACACTGCTCGGCATCAGAAAACAGTAGACTGAAAAAAACAAAACATAGTATGGTACAGGTGAGTGACACATTTTACTGGATTTTTAACTCTTGAAAGCTAGACTCAAAAACAATTTTGTTAGTCAAGGAAAAGGTATCACCTGTAACATATTTTTTTTTCTTCTACATCATAGATTGGACTAACACGGCTGCCACATTTCTCCATAAGAATAGATCAAACAAGAAAGATCCACACTGTTATGCACAAGCAGAAATCAGAGGTGGGGAAGGGAGAAGAAAACATAAAAAAAAGAGTGCAATAGGTTTGCTGGAAAAGTGCACTTCAGCACCTGCTTCTTAACACAAGCAGAGCAAACCCAAGTTTAACATGTTGCAAAACACCAGACATTTCTGATCTCTCGAATCTTGCTCTTACACTTAGCTAGCTACTGCACCTTGCTTGGGATAACAGTGAGTAAGTGACTCTGGTGGGATTTGGTTTCCAAGCCTATGATCTGACCACCAGACCCCAATATCAACCCTCTGTCACTGTGAAGCTTAAAGCAGACATTAGTAGAAACGGGAGAGAACGTTGGGAAACTCAGCCCAGAAATGAAAATAAAAGTCGGACTCAGTTCCTGGTGTACAATTAGATAGGACTGCTTCTATGCACAAAATACACACCTACAGGCATACAATTGACTAAATAAAGTGAAAAAATGCAAGGTATAATGAAAAAACATATTCCCAGACCCCTGTGAAATGTGTTCGCTCCTTGATCACAGGAGATGTGGATTTCCTAAGAGAATCCTTTCCATTTCCAACACTGAAAGCAGATTTCTTGTTGGTGTTCTGCTTGGCATGGCCAAAATAGGAAAATGTGAACTTTTCTGTTTTAACCCCACTGAGGACAAAAACGTCAGCGGGTTGCTGACCACAGTAGAGTTGCAATGCAATGCCCTAGATCGTATAGCAACATATACCACTGCATACCAGATGCTTGACCACCCCCATTTCAAGCAGTTCCTGGAGGTAGCTGAATCCATGCTTCACACACTTTTTCCCTGTTGTACAGTAACTGTGGGATTTTGACATCACAATAATGCAACAAGAAAATTACAAGTGAGCCACACATTCTATATCCCTTATCATGCTAATGTATTAACAGCCATATTGGTTCTGACCAGAGTTTGTTATAGCTGGTACTTATTCAGTTCATAGCAGCCATTTTGAACAAGACTGTGCATAGAATGTGTAAGCCGATATTTTCATTCCAGGAGGGAATAGGTTTAATGACTAGGACTCTTTTGCAGTGTCGCTGTGGAAGAGCACTGTGAAATGCCCAACAGCTGGCTTATGAAGTAAGGTCACACATTGAAAATTAAAACTCCATAGGTGAGGAGGTTCAATGGCAAAACCCCAGCCTTGGGTCATATTAAAATAACATTGAATTAATGGTAAATTTTGGAACTTTTTATCCCCTGATTTTAGAATATAACTGGGGTACAGCTATAAAAAGAACAAAATTGAAAGATCCTATAATGTGTTCCAACCAGGAACAACACAGCAGTCTTGTGCAGTAAGTGGCTACTGTCTTTTCTTGAAACTTCCATCGTACACCAGTGAGAAAAAAACTGGAAAAAAAAACCAAAACAAAAATGCTATAGAATAAGTTAAAAAAAAAGATTTTAACAATACATGAGGGCTGTTTTCTTCTCAAAAATGAAATTTATAAACAAGGGGAACTAAATGCCTTATAATTTTGTTTTATCAAAATGTCAAACCTTTCTAGGCATACGATCACTAAAGAGCTGTTTTTCCTCTAAGCCAGACAGTCTGTTTCTTCGACAATAGTCCCGCCTTTGCATCGCAGAAAGATTCTCTGGCTGATTCTGATTTATCTGAAAAATTAAAGGTCTTCAGTTCAGTAATGGGGAGGGGGGGGGAGGTAATGGAGGTATTTAAGAAAAATCTGAAAACTTATTTATGGCAAATGGCCTTCTTGGAAGACTAAGTCAATTCTATTGTGTTATGATGTGTTATGATTCTATATTATAATTTATTACTTGGTTTTAATATTTGATGTTTTTATGTTATGATTTTATTTATGTGTATGATTGATTTGTATTGGAAACTATGGTTTTAATATGTTCAGCGCCTTGATATATTGAAAGGCACTTTATAAATAAAAGTATTATTATTTTATTATATTAATACTCATAGCAAAAAATTCTGTCAATGCACCAGTTAGCATGCCAGTTAATGCCACAAAAGTAATGAAATGTGGTGTAAAGGGTTTCCAACCCTAACCCCCCAGCAGCAAAGGAAAAACATTAGGGTTTGGGGTCTCTAGAGTCTTGGAAAATCTGAGGTGGGGTCTTCCTCCCCCCAGCCCATAGCCTCCTGTCTGAAGTACAAGGTACAGCTCCAAGCTAACGCGAGAGAGAGTGCAGGGGATCACTGGCTCAGTGTTGTAAGTAAAGCCTGCAGCACCACTCCAGCTGCTGCGTCACATTTCAGGAAAGTCTGGCTGTTCTCACACTGACACTGCGAGTGAACGGCTCCCTATGTGTAGGTGAGTGAGGGTGCGTGGGGTGATGGTTACTGAGTGGGAGGTCGGTGTGGGGGTCAGATCCATGAGGGACTTTCTGTTTTACAGGTTTAAGAAAAAAACATCAAATGGTTTTCTTTATTACAGGGGACTCTCTGACACTAAGTGACATTGTAGAAGAGCTGGAAGGGAAGGTATGCCTCTTTGCAGATGACACCAAAATCTGCAATAAGATAGATATTCTGGAGAGGGTTGGGAGAGTGAATAAAGACTTGAGAAAACTTGAGTGGGCAAACGTATCGCGACTAGGTTTTCAATGTGTAAAAGTGCAAAATGATGCACCTAGGGCACAGAAATCCAGAAGTGGTGTATAAACTGGTGCATGTGTTTTATTAAGAAAAAAAGGTGTTCAAGAACAAGGGGACGTGGGACGGCGCGCCAGCACAGCGGTAGAGCTACCACCTGCAATGCCAGCTGCCCAGCTTCAGCAGCGAGCTGAGGTTGTTGGAGGGCCGGCCGGGGGGGAGGAGGAGGAAGGAGCACCCGGAAGGCTGCTCTCCTCCTCTGGGTAGGGTGGGCTGTGGGTCCCACTGCTTTACTGCCACCTGGGTGACCACAGGTTGTGATGCAGCGAGATTGCAGAGAGATCGGGAGGGGGAGGATGCCGGGCAAGATTCAGAGTGGTGGCATGTCTCTATGTGCCCTTGCCTCCTTGGATCTCCTCATGCACCGGTGCCTTCGCGGTAGGGACACTGAACAAGGAAATACCCCACACTAGTGCCTGTATAAATGACCTGGCACCCAGACTCCGTAACCGGGCTCCTAGGAGGGCTGATTGGACTACCCGACGGACTCAAATGGACTGGGGAAGATAACACGGGGTCAGGGGCCCCATTTGGGGGGGCAGGGGTTGTTTTCTTTTTTGTTTTTCAGCACCTGGATCCACCCCCACAGCCCTTCTGACTAGTTGTTTCCCATTCAAAGCGAAATGGCCTCCCTGCGGGGGACTGTAGTCAGGGGAGTGGGAGTCCCCGGTGAGTTACCTGGGAGGAGCTAGGGCAGCACTAGGATCCTGGAAGAAAGGATCTAGTTGTGGAGCAAGAAGGAGGTATAGAAGCAGCAAATACATATAACAAAAAAAAGAACAAGGGGGCGTGATATGAAGCTGAAGGGGGTAAATTCAGGAGAGATATGAGGAAGTACTTCTTCACAGAAAGAATGTGGATGCCTGGAACAGCCTTCTAGTGGAGGTGGTGGGGTGAAAACAGTGGTGGGTTTAAGAATGCATGGGATAGGCACAAGGGAATCGTAGGGGAAAGGAAGGGGGAAGGAATAACACACTGGAGATCAAGTAGGATCTTCGGTAATACTGTAGGCAGAGAAAAATGGGCAGACAAGATGGGCCAAGCAGTCCTTATCTACCAGCAAATTCTTTGCTTCTATTTTTCTAAAATGGGAAAGAGGTATTGACGGTCACTAAACAGGAAAGGGACTTTGGGGTTATCATGTCTGATGATCTCAAGGTGGTGAGGTAGTGCGACAAGGCAGCAGGGCCAGTGGGATGCATAGGGAGTGGAATCACCAGCAGAAGGAGAGAGGTGGCGTTATCACTGTATCGATCATTGGTGAGACCTCTCCCAGAGTGCTGTGTCCAGTTCTGGAGAACACATCTCAGGAAGGACACAGACTGAGTACAGACATACCAGAGGATGGCAGCTAAAATGCTGTAGGGGTGGCATCATAAGCCCTATGATGAGGGACTAAGGGATCTCAATATGTACACCTTGGAGAAGAGTGGGGACATGATTAAGTACCTCACAGGGGGGAGTAAGATACAGGAGGGAGTATTTTTCAGAAGAGAAGGTGCATGAGAACAAGAGGGCATGCAATGAAGCTGGATGGGGGAAGTTTAGGAGATGAGATGAAGTACTTCACTGGAAGAGTGGTGGACAACTGGAACAGTCTTCCCGTGGAGGTGGGAAGGCGAAAGCAGTGGTGGGCTTCGAGCATGCATGGGATAAGCACAAAGGAATTTTGGTAGGAAGGGGGGTAGCTGGACATCAGATAGAGTCTGAGGTGACAGCATAGACAGGGACAAAATGGGGAGACTGGGTGGGCGATGAGGCCCTTATCTGTTGACAAATTCTTTGTTTCTATGGGAGGACAAGGGAGGGGGGCAGGACATCAGATGTATGTATTAATATAAGGGAGGGCCTGGGAATTGGGGGGGCAGGACAACAGATCTAAGTATTCACATTTATTTCTACCACAGCCCTATATCTTACACACACACATGCCATCTCGAGCAATAACCTGTATGTGTTTAACTGTCTGGGCCAGTGAGCAACACTATACGTAAAATATTGTTTCTGCTTACTTGTTTCCCTCCCAGTTCCTGTTCTCCCATGATGCCATGTCTTTTTCCACGTGAGATTCCAGCTTCATTACACTATAAAAGAAAGAGGAACTTGCCAAACTGTTAAATGAAAAATGACTGGTAGATACCAACACCCATTCATTTTAACATATTTTTTCCACCTGTACAGTCTGACTGGAGCCTCCTTCCACTTCAGCCAGAGCACAGTGGATTCTAGCTATGGAACCAACACACATCCTCAAAGGGAACTTAAAGCTGCCATTTGCTTTCTCAATATAAGTGGAAATTTTGGTTCATCTGCAATCTGCTCTCCATACTGAAGGCTTCTTGCTATGTTTGCTTGCTGAAGGCATAGCTAACATACTGGTATCACAGTTTGGGGGTTTTGGAGGCTTGACAGGGATCAGTCAATCACAGTCCTATAATCCTCGTTATCGTCTCTACTTTTTCTGCCCTACCCAATCCGCAGTGCCGAGTCTTCAGCTATTCACCGTGCTGCAAATTGCAAAGTGGAACCTCCTGTTATCTTGTGCAGCTCTCCTGCCCCCAATGGGCACCCTCCCTACTGCTGCAGTCCTGCTCAACCGCTTGCATTTGTATTAAAATAATGTTTTTTTTTTTGCCTTTGTTAGAGTTCCATGCTAATGCAGCCTGTTTTGCTATCCAGCACACATTTGTTCTTACAAATTATTGCTTTTTTTGTCACTTTGCAAAACTGACAACATATTTTTGATATGTGAACTGCATATTTATAAACATTTCACGCCTATATTAACACAAGTCCAGTCAAATGTCTGTCTTTAGTTTTGCCTGTGTAGACAGTATTCATTAAAAGACCTACCTGTTGGGGCTAAGCCTCTGCGGATGCTACAGCTGAGCATCAAAACACTCCACAGGGCTACCTCTGTAGCTATTGCAGACCACCTGGCATGGCATTACTCCCATACTGGGACCCTTGCCTGTTTGATGAGCTATGTGTAACTGTTTTTTGTGAAACTGCTTTACTTCTCAGGATAATCTTCAATTGTACCTAACCTGTCTGTGTATCATCTGTCATGCTGTCATTGTAATGTCTGTATTATTCCATTTACTTTGAGTTGTTCATGCTGTTTATTCTCCTGTAGTCTGTAATTAATCCCGGGTCACCCCTGGAAAAGGGACTGTAATGGTCTCAGTGGGCCTACCCGGTTACCAAAACTGAAATAAATAAATACATTTTAATGGCAAGTCAGATCCAGAACCTAGGAAATGGAAGCCAAGACTGAAGGCTTCGTTGTATGATTCCACACAACTTGTCCCATCGGGTTATTTTTAATTTTTTAACTCTCTTTCGCTCCGATCGCCAGTGGCCTGGGCATCTCTCCAGTGTGGGCACACTTGGCCCCACCTCTACCACCCACCGTGCCTTTCCCTCAACCAAGGAATCGGGTGCTGGGTCCCTCCCTCCCACGACCCCGAATAGGAGAGAAAGGAGCATGGGAAGTCAAGTCGGGATCCGGGCCAGCATTGGGCGTGTGGGCTTCAGCCATTGGAACCCCGCCATCAACTCCCAGGTCACCAGGGATTTTCCACCTTAGTTACATCCCCTGAGGTGTGGACGTGCAATGACATCTGCGCAGAGAGCAGACCCTCAGCTGACGTCCACCGTCACCTAGCCCCCTGCAAGCACACTGCCGTGGTGCCTCTGGTCTTCACCAGGGGCCGCTGCAGAGCAGTGTGCCCCTGGAACCCACCCCAGGAGAGGAGAGCAGTCCTCTGGACATTCAATCCTCTCCTCCCCTACTGACCCCCAGCGACCCGAGTCTGCTCCCCAACCTGGGTCGCCGGCGTGGCGCGAGGTGTGGTGTCCTGCACCTCAACCCCCAGTGCCACCAGACCAGCTCCCACCAGGTTATTAATTAAAAATGAATATCAGGGCAATGCTGACGGCCCAGTGGCAGAATGTCATACTGTCGGGCAGATGACCCAGGTTAGCGGGTGAACTCAAATAGTCACATCAGAGGCAGCCAAGACCCCGATAGCTGCTGCATGGCAGAACGCCTCTGCCAGGGAGGGTCGATGGCAAGCTCTGGTACGGCAGCAACCTCTGCAGCTGGGCCATGGAGTTTGCTCCTGCCTCAGGGGAAGTGCTGCATGTACACAAAGCCAACAGAGGCTGCATTCACATCAGGGACGTGGGAGGGAAATGAAAAGGAGGAAAAACCAACAGCTGTCTGAATGACGGTATGGGCCCCTGGCTACTTTGAGTCCTAATGCCTGCTGCCTTTAGATCCTGGTCCACATGGGGCAGTGCCTTGGGGGCGAGTGGGACAGCCTACCCCTGAGGCCCCTGCTGTGGAGGGCAGAACTGAGGGGGTAACCAGTGGGTTGCCAGGGGTCAGGAGAGACCAGAGATACAAGCCCGAACAGGCTATTTCCCTGGAACCAGGGTACGCATATCCCTAGAATGAGGGCCATGGCTGGGCAGAAAAACCTATATAGAAAACAAAAGGAATACAGTATCAGGCAAGAGAAGAGCAGTATCAACAGAAAATCCTAAAAAGGAAAAGAAAAAAGATTAATTCAAGACAAGCACAATGAACAGTACCCCAGGAAGATTAAGGAGGCAATGACCATGCCCTTATTTCCAATTATATCAAAAATGTAAAGTCAGATGTATGTTCCCATTCATTTTTTTATACTTTAAATCTCTGCTTCCTATTTAATCCTTGCCTTCACCCCCTGCCACCAAGTCCTCATTGCACCTGCCCAAGCCCTTCTGCCTGCCATAACAGTCCTCTGAGTTTCCAGAACACTGCCAGCCACTGCTTGGCATCCCTCTTCGGAACCTCCAACTGCAACCCACAGTTTATCGCACCTGCAGGTGGGACACCACAGTTCCCCAAGCCCGGGGGAGAACATACTCATTTGATGGTCGAGGTTTGAGAGAAGGTGCAAAGAAGGGGCAGGAGGAGATGGCAGGGTCCTTTTATGAAATGAGGCAGGGCAGCTTCATCTGCTTAGGGCCACAGGGCTGTTTTCTCCTCTCAGGCCTCTCATTTCACCGCATAGGGTGTGATACTGAGGAGCAACCAGTCAGGAGCCTATCAGGACTGTCATAAGGGCAAATGAACTCCACCCTTCTTTCAGAGCTCCTCTGCTGGTCCCACTCTGGGTGGGAGATGCCTCTGAGTCACTAGGCAAGTAAACAGGTGCATGCCAATGTAAGGCTGATCCAAAGTGACCACTGTGTTCCTTCCTGCATGCCACACCCTCCCCCAGGCCATCAGGGGGCAGTCGTGCAGTGGACACAGGCACCATCCCCCTCTTTCCCAAGCAGGAGGCATCCACAAGGGATGCCAGAATCCTCCCGCACTAGTCACCACCATGTATACTGGGCTACGTTCTCTTTCAATACTCATGGATACATAACAGTAACAATTTTCTACATTTCTGTCATTCAAAACTGTAGACGCACAGAAACATAGAATTTGACGGCAGATAAGGGCCGCTTGGCCCACCTAGTCTGTCCATTTTCCTACCTAACAGATAAGCTGTAGATCCTAGTTAACCAACAGCTTACTTCCTCCTACCCCCCACTAGGACTACCTTATGTCTGTCCCATGCATTCTTGAATTCCCCCACTGTTCTTGACTCCACGACCTCCTCAGGGAGGCTGTTCCATGCATCCACAACCCTCTCCGTGAAAATACTTCTTCACATTACCTCTAGCCGTTCCCCTTCTATCTCCAAATTGTGCCCCCTTGTTCATGCACATCTCTTTTTCTGAACAATGCTACCCTCTTGGACTTTGCTGATTCCCTTGAGGTACTTGAAAGTTTCTATCATGTCCCCTCTCTCCCTTCTTTCCTCAAGGGTATACATATTATGCTCCTTTAGTCTTTCTTCGTATGTCTTCTGGTGCAGACCCTGTGCTGTAGAGTTGTGCACAGCAATCAAACTGCATGAGATATCACTACTTAGTCATGTTTTATAGCACAAGGCAAAGCTAAGTCTCTTGAACCACCCAAGAAGTGATGACATTCCATGATGTGCCACACCCAGGAATGCATTACTGTGGTTATTAAAAGTCTCGCAAGTGTTGCTGATCTTGAAAACTACTTCTGACCTATGACGATAGACTAAGATATCCTTAGAGGTGAGACATGGCTTCAGCTCTTCACGATTTCTCTGTTCCATTTTATAACACTTCATATTCCAGTGCCACATCTACACTGGCAAAAGGAGAGCCTCCTAGAATGTCAAAGTTCTGTTCTAGTCACGTCTAGAGAAGAATGCATTTTACAGCATTTTACAAAACCTGAAGGAAATTACCTGATCCTGAGCAAGTTTTTGATTGGCAGCTGTCAGTCGAGCCATGTGAAAACTGTCCCTTTCCTTTTTTGTTTTGAAACGTTTCTTCCTGGGCTTCATCTGGAAAAGTGAAAAGCAAGACATTTTATAGCCCACATGTTTACCGACATTGTTCAGCGAATAACAAGTCCTCGACAGAATGAACAGTGAGGGAAGTATAAGCATCGGCAGTGCTCACCCCCCCCCCGCAGTAACTCCCTTACATGTACACTCCCCCCTCACCCCAGCAGCCACATGCTACTTGCTTGACAAATACCAGGCGTCAGGGGCCGTGTACGGTACTTTCACTGAAAGATTAGGGAACGTGCCTGAGGCCAGCCGGGGGGATTCAATGCCATGGTTACCCCCCTCCCCCCAAATAATGCAACAGCTCGCTGGAAAGCCTACATGCCACACTCAGATGTGAACAGTTTAAAGCAGAAAAACAAAATCACAATTTCCTAATTACAAAAGTTTTGTCAAGAACCACAGAAACCGAATGGAACCTTGAGACGTGGTAAACAAGAACTGATTTACCTTGGAGGCCAGGTCGAGGAGGTGGGCTGGCAGGCCATCCGATTCAGAGCTGTTTGAGCCATTTGTGCTGGGAAATAAGGAACAAGAAATCACCAGCTCTGCATCAAAAACACTTAAATGTTTATTGTATTACTCTTAATTTTCTTTCCTATGGCTGTTAGTATGTAGTCACAAGAGGAGGATAACACCCCAAGAGTTAATTATATAGTTACAAACACACATGAAGCTATGATGCAGCAAATACAGTTAATTGAGTCAAGATTGTGGAAAAGTTACAATGTCCATCCAGCCTATTGCAAGTAACTTTTAAAGCAATATTGCGTGGAAATAAATGAATTCAGACTGAATGAACATTGTCTTTTTACTCAGTCCTCTGTTACTATGTTTACATGAGTTGGTGATCAATTACCTAGTCTTCGATTCTAGGTAATCGATTAACAACTCCGTTCACATTAAGGGTATAAATCAATGCACCCAGAAGAGAATGGGTTTACATGTAGGGTAGTATTCGATTACAGGATAATCTACTATTACCATGTAATTGGTTTTACCCTGCATGTAAATGGAATACACGTTTACTGAGCATGCATGCAGGATTGGTTCCAGCTCCGATCACATCTACATGCAATTTGAAAACTAAAGTCCCTGGAATCGGTGCACTCATTCGGTGCACTTGGATCGGTTTCCGGATCAATCCTTCTATCCTTGGTGTCGTCATTTACATGTAGACTCGCAATCGGCTACATAGCAATCAATACCTTATAATCGATTTCGAGCCTGCATGTAAATCAGAGTATGTAATTTGTTGTGCATTTGTTACCATTCTACTCCTAGGTACCCAATCCTAAGAACACAGCTATAAAGCAGCTGCTCACACCTAAAAGTGTTCCATGTGCCCTATTCCGAGAACACATCTGGACATGAGCTCTTCACAGCTCAATGTGTTCCATGTACCTGATCCCCCGGACACACCTGGAAACTAACTACTCGCAGCTCAAGGTGCGCCATGTACCTGATCCCCAGGACACACGTGGAAACAAACTGCCAACAGCTCAGTGTGTTCCGTGTACCTGATCCCCAGGACACACCTGGAAACAAACTGCTAACAGCTCAGTGTGTTCCATGTACCCGATCCACAGGGCACACCTGGAAACAAACTGCTAACAGCTCAGTGTATTACATGTACCCGATCCCAGGGCACACCTGGAAACAAACTGCTAACAGCTCAGTGTGTTCCATGTACCCGATCCCCAGGGCACACCTGGAAACAAACTGCTAACAGCTCAGTGTGTTCCATGTACCTGATCCCCCAGACACACCTGGAAACTAACCTGGAAACTAACTGCTCGCAGCTCAAGGTGTGCCATGTACCTGATCCCCAGGACACACCTGGAAAACAAACTGCTAACAGCTCAGTGTGGTCCATGTACCCGATCCCCAGGGCACACCTGGAAAACAAACTGCTAACAGCTCAGTGTGTTCCATGTACCGAATCCCCAGGGCACAACTGGAAACAAACTGCTAACAGCTCAGTGTGTTCCATATACCCGATCCCCAGGGCACAACTGGAAACAAACTGCTAACAGCTCAGTGTGTTCCATGTACCTGATCCCCAGAACACACCTGGAAAACAAACTGCTAACAGCTCAGTGTGTTACATGTACCCGATCCCAGGGCACACCTGGAAACAAACTGCTAACAGCTTAGTGTGTTCCATGTACCCGATCCCAGGGCACACCTGGAAACAAGCTGCTCACAGCTCAGGGTATGCAATGTACCCAATCCCCAGGACACACCTGGAAACAAGTTGCTCACAGGTCAGTGTGTACTATGTACCCAATTCCCAGGACACACCTGGAAACAAGCTGCTCAAAGGTCAGTGTGTTCTATATACCCAATCCCCAGGACAAACCTGGAAAAATGTTGCTCACAGCTCTGTGTGTTCCATGTACCCAGTCCACAGGACACACCTGGAAACGAGTTGCTCACAGGTCAGTGTGTACTATGTACCCAATTCCCAGGACACACCTGGAAACAAGTTGCTCATAGGTCAGTGTGTTCTATATACCCAATCCCCAGGACAAACCTGGAAATGTGTTGCTCACAGCTCTGTGTGTTCCATGTACCCAGTCCCCAGGACACACCTGGAAACGAGCTGCTCACAGTTCCATATGTTCCATGTACCCAATCCCCAGGACACACCTGGAAACGAGCTGCTCACAGTTCCATATGTTCCATGTACCCAATCCCCAGGACACACCTGGAAATGAGCTGCTCACAGTTCCATATGTTCCATGTACCCAATCCCCAGGACACACCTGGAAACGAGCTGCTCACAGTTCCATATGTTCCATGTACCCAATCCCCAGGACACAAATGGAAACAAGTTGCTCACTGCTCTGTGTGTTCCATGAACCCTACCCCAGGACACCCCTGGAAACAAGCTGCTCACAGCGCAGTGTGTTCCATGAACCCTACCCAGGACACACCTGGAAACAAGCTGCTCACAGCTCAGTGTGTTCTACAGTATGTACCCGATCCCCAGACACATCTGGAAATGAGCTGATCATATCTCAGTGTGTTCCATGTACACATCACACACCTGAAAACAAGCTGCTCACTGCTCAGTGTGTTCTTTTAACTGTTTCAAGGAACCCCAACCACAGCGACATTAAAAAAAAAACAGTTGCACTTCTATATTTTTAATACTAGCCTCTTATTTTTTTCCCTTTATCACTTTTTCTTACCTTTCACTTGTAAATTACAATAGCCATTTTATTTATTTTTTTTCTTATGCTTTCTTCCTTAGCGAAGTGGGCCCCATGACCTCCAGCTGCCGTCACCCGCACCCCTGGACCTGGTCTGGCGCATGACATGCTTCATCGTACAGGGCTGGTCACACCCCGACGAAAACACCTCTCGTGTTCTGGGGCGCAGGGCACGGCCATCAGCTGCCGAGGTTGCCCCACTATTTTCTGCTTTTCTAGCCCCTGGGAGCTGGACATACAATGGCATCCAAGCACATCCGTGCTGATGCCTAACATTCCCCCCCCCTTGCTAGGCACGCCACTGTAGTGCGGCTGGCCTCTGCCAGTCGCAGCTGCAGCGTGATGCACCCTTCCCACCACCCCAGAGGAAGGAGAGCAGTCGTGGGACGCTCAATCCTTCCTCTCCTGTCAGCCCCAGCAGCTTGGGTCGCCGGTGTGGTGTCTAGCACCTCAACCCTCAACACCACCGGGCTGGCTAACAATAGCCATTTTATAAAAGCAAATGCACACTCTGGGATATGTGGGCTTTGCTCTACTTACCCACCCGATGGTGACTGATGCCATTCGGCTTCACCTCGTGGCTTCATCCTACTGGTCTTGCAGTTTAGGAGGGCACTGCCCACACCTAATCATGTTGTGTTATTGTTAACACTTTGGTGTGGCAGAAAACTGTCTGCTCAGAATTTCTGGAATTCACCAGACAACGATATACTAATGGACACAGCGTTCCTCAATTTCAGCAAGGTCTTTGACATGGTCCCGCATAAAGGCACCATATTCAGAACTGAATGTATTTTTGCCTCTGAATGTAACTAACTGAGTATCATGTGTGTTTGATTATAATTGTGCAATTGTTGTTTCTTGAAAGAGTGTGCAAACACTATCGCTGTATATAATCAATTAGGGGTCACCCCTGAAAAAGGAGAGACTTGTCTCAGAGTTTGCACCCTTTTCTCAAAATTCAAATAAATAAAAACTAAAGTGAATAGGTCTATTGGACATCATCACAAAATAGATATTAAACTGGCTCTCACACAGAACCCAGAGAGGGAAGGTTAATGGATTTAATTCATAGGGTAACTAGTGGAGTGCACCAGGGACTGGTGTACCAGTGCTCTTTTCAATATATATACCAAACATTAATATGGGACTATAAAATTGGCCAAGTACATTGATACCAAGCTTTGGAGTCCGATACATTCCAAACCAAGGGATTAAAGGTGTTCACAAAGATTTGGATTTAATATCATTATAGACTATAAACTGGGGGATGAGCTTTAACTCATATAAATGTTCAGTTCTGCACATGGGGTACCAACATGGATGTGGGTTACACATTGGGTGGGAAAGAGCTTGAAATGGTGGAAGAAGAAAGGGACCTGGGTGTCATTTCATCAAATGATTAAAAGCATGGAAGGCAAAGCGACCAGGTGATGATGAAGGCTAACAGGGTGGTGTTGTGCACCAGATGGAACTGCATGGGAAGATTAGTTAATACTGTTATACCATTATATAGGATTTCTGTACGACCCCATTGACAGATGTGGTAAGGATAGAGAGGGTATGTATTAGAGAAGGGCTACGAAGATGATGCAGGGCCTGATGGAGGTCCCATACAATGGTAGGTTAAACCAGCTGGACCTCCTCAGTTTAGAACGGAGAAGGATGAGAGGAGGGATGATGGATTACGGGAATCACTGCAGATGGACCTGAAGGGTGATACTTAGAAAATAAGAGGGCACAGTCAGTAATTTCAACCAAGACAGTTTAAGAGCACTAGAAGGAAATTCTTCTGTACTCAGAGGTTGTGAGCTTCAGAAACACTCTACCTCAGAATATTACTGAAAACAACGCCAGGACTTACTTTCAAAAGTCCCTCAATGAGTACACAGTCTCAAAGAGTAACACTGCCTGCAACTTGCCTTAGTATGACATCATGAGAATTATAAGTCTCCTGAATTCTGGTGATGCCCTTGGAAATTCTAGGCTAATAGTTTTCAGCCAAAACACACTGTTTTAAAATGTGCTGCCACATCCCATTTACACTTATAAATGTTTTGAAAATCTTGTCCTGCATATTTACAGATGTCACACTTTGTTGATACTGCTAGCTTTGAAACATAAAATGAAGAGATTAGGAATCCCCCCCAACCCCGTCCAGTGGGGCATTTCAAGTGACAACAGTTGATGCACAACACAACACAGCACAGCACAACACAACACAACACGACACGATTGCTTACCCAGGATGAGCCTCAGCAGTTTCACTGAATCAGATGTGAAGGAAAATCATATCAGAAACACTTTAAATGACCAAAACCCTTCTATATTTCACTTTTTACTCTCTTACGAAGATGTCCCCTGGCTGCTAGTTTTTTGCGTTAAACTACACATATAACAATTTTTAGCAGACCCATTAATTACTGGTCATGGAGTATAGAGAATACGAGGAAGGAATGGGGGGTGGAGAGAAGCTAGGTAGGAAGGAAATGATACAGGTGCTGAAATCAAGGTTTTGATCCAGCTGCACACACTGTTTTGAAGTAGGGTACTTTTTCAAGTGTGTCATCGAGGCTTGTGAAGATAGGTTTTGTGTGAAGCCAAGCTACTGTAGGCACTACTTGTGTCAAAAGTCATGAAAACGGTCTTTACAAAAATAATTTATTGCTAAGTCTTTAATAACATTCCGTTTGTACTAAATGATTACATTCAAATTCAGGAGATGTACAAGAATCCATCAGAAGCCATGAAATTTAACAGAGACACATGTGGAGGTTACATGGGCTCTGTACTCTCATTATAGGACCAAAGATTCAAGGTTCAGACCAAGTCTCGAGATTGCTAGAGTTGGGGTTACTTTGTTTAGTACTTCTAAAGGCATTACATTTGATCTTTAAAGAGGGACTTTATAGGCCGGCCCGCCAGCACAGCGGTTGGATTTCCGCTTGCGACGCCAGCGACCCAGGTTCGGGAACGAGCCCGGGAAGCTGGAGGGCCGGCCGGGGGAGAGGGCTTGAGCATCCTAGGGACTGCTCATCCTCTCCGGGGGGGAGGGGGGAACCAGAGCCCGGCTCTTGACTGACCTCGGGTGGAGACCCGAGGTGTAGCAAGGCCGATGGCCGAGAAAGAAGGGGTGACGTGTTCAGACGTCAAGCGCTCAGCGCCTTGACGTCAGGGGACATGGCACATCGCGAGAAAGAACACCGGAAAAAGCACCTTGCGGTCTCCCGGTAGACAGAGCACTAGGCCCCGACCCTCAATGCCCCTGCCTGCCCAGAGACAGCATCCCGACGAAAATTTCGTAGTCTCGGGGTGTATAGGGCCCCCACCCCGTACCCCGCCTGGGGGGTAAACCAAGGCTCCATGGGGAATGGACTGCTCTGGTCTACAGGCAGGTGAGCGAGGGCTGAAAAGGCCGTAAAAGTGACTCCCGAAGAGAGGGGGACCGCAGGGGAGAGGGGGAGTAAAAAAAAAAAGAGGGACTTTATCATCAAATTGTGACTGCAATAGCCCACATCCAATAACTTCTCCTGTACCCTCCCCCCATTGTTCTGAACTTTTGCAGTCTCTGTGTAAGAAACACAAATCTCTTTCAGAACCTGTCTGCTGCTTTTGTTTTGACATGCAGTGAGGCAACAGTCCTTCTTTTCTGTGACATCACAGTCTGTTGCCATGGAAATTATTGAGACGCCATTAATTTAGGTCTGTGACCTTACTGGTGTTAATATGACCCTTGGAGCCACTCCTACCAGTATAACTGTGGTTTCACACATGCCGTTCAGGTAGATTAGGGAAGTGACGTTCAGCTGTTCTGATACCTGGAGGTTGCAAGGGAAGCCGCTCTCCCTGTTAAGATTAGATGTCCTTAGTAACTAGCATCTACTGTACTAAGAAACCTACCATTCAACCTCTCAGCATTAAAATACATAGCACTAAGCTGGTCCACCAGCACAGTGATAGTGCTACCGCTCACGACGCCGATGACCCGGGTTCGGGCATGTGCCTGGGTTGTCGGAGGGCCAGCTGGGGAGGAAGATTGTGCCCCACAGGATGTTCTCCTCCTCCAGGGAGGGGGGGATCACTGCCACCACGTCACTACCACGTGGATCACCACGGGTGATGGTGCAGGCAGGCATGTAGTTCTGTGGCTGGGGACTGCTGATTGGCTGGGTAGAAGTACACACCTCACATGATCACATCAGTCGGCCAGTGTCCCTGAAACCAGAAACTATGAAAGCTCTGGGCAGCCCACAGACCCCGCACCCCGATGACTGAGACAGAATCTTGGAGCAGCACAAGATGCTTTCTAAGGGAACTGGTCCAGCCAAAGACCTCCACTGTAGGGAGGGGATACCACGTTGGCTACGCTCCTGGAACTAGGTAGGCTCTGGGAGAGGCAGGGTTTGGGCTGCCCAGAAGCCCTGAGACAGACTGTCACTGACTGGAGGGGTCACATAAAGAATAATATGTCTCAGAATAATGAGCTCCATATGTTTAGTGGGAATGTTTCTATCACGTTAGTTCAATGTCTTAATAGTTTGTGTGTCCAGAAATGTCTCTAACATTATGAGGAACATCAGTAAACTACAGCGAAGCAAGGTTCAACTGGAGTGTATAATTCACAGTGTTAGCAGCTGAGTGGTAGCATTACAAAATGGATTTAAAGCAGAAATATGTGATAGTTGGCAAAAAATTGTCATCCTATAGTCTTTTTTTGCTTGCACAAGTATATTTCTGACATCCTTAGATTCATCCTGTGTATTTTTAATTTTCTCAGATATTTTTAAAACCTCTTTCATAGCTAACTTTGTATTTATTGGCTCATGATTTTTAAAAATCTCTTCCGTTGAGATCACCTGTTGAATGTACATACTAGATCTTTACATTGGATGTGTTAGGATGGTGTTAGCCATGCTGTTAATTGGCATGTCTACTACTTGTTAGGTGACATTTGGATGAGTAGTATTGAATTTTAGGGACTCAACCTCTGGCATTTTATTTTGTGTATAATTTTGTAAACATATTTCTCTATTTATTACTCAGGCGCCATTAGAGTTAGATACCTGCAGATCAGCATGCATAACCTTTCTGTAAGAGTCTTGGAAATTACTAAATGTCAAGAGATTTGATTAAGTAAGCAATAACCCACTCCAGGGTATGGGGTTATTGGGAATTAATCGACACCCTGGGTGCACTGTGAGGCACGAGGACGCATTTCAATAAATAAATAAACAGCACCCGGGGTGTTGATTAATCCCCAGTAACCCCATACCCTGGAGTGGGTTATTGCACTTATAACATGGGTTATGTTTAAACAACAAAAAATAATACAGAAAGGTGTTTTTTTTGCTGTTTAAATAGCAACAAAGGTACTCTATCCTGCCACCTTGCAAAATAGTCCCTACTAAATAATGCATACTGCATTGCTCTTATGCACACAGAAATGCCACACATACACTACTGAGATGATCTGTGACATTTCTTGTGCATAATACTGTCTGCTACACAGCCTACCACTGTTACGGTAGGCACTCCTCCAATCCACATACTCATGGGAGTCTCCCTCTCCATACAGCAGGGGACTGCACCATTCTGTCTCTCTCTCTCTCTCTCTCTCCTGTCCTGCAACTACAGTGGAGGAGACATCATTACTAAAGAAGACAGACACAGAGGACACTGTCACTTGCTGTCACTCTGTCTCCTGGTGAAATGCTGCATTAGCGCGCTGTCTGTCCCCCGACAGATCACTGCAGCTGGCAACGGCAACACGGTTCCTGCTCTCCCTCTCTCTCACACGCCTGCACAGACATACATGTCCTGCTTTGGTGCTGGGTGAGCAGAGGATGAGGAGTGGACATTGTCAGGCTTGGGGGGGGGTTTTCTCTGAACCACTGCTGCCCACTGTCACTGACATCTCAGTCAGAGAGAGAGAGCAAGAGAGAAAAACACAGTCATCTGTTGCATCTGACGTTCCCAGTTATTCTGTCTGTCCACACTGTGTATACCACCATGATCAGAGAGAGTGAAACAGAAATTCAGTTTCAGATGACCGCCTCGCACTGTGGGAAGGGGGGGTGGGGACTCTGCCTCCGGGATAACGACCACCATTCCCAACTGTCAAGCACTGAGCTGTGCTCCCCACCGCTGAAAAGAAAACTCCCTCACTGTCTTTCTGCCGCTACAGAGAATGGGGGTGTGGGGCATGAGACATCTGGCTGCAGACTCAGAGGTAGGTGCAAACTGAAGCACAGTGGGGGGTGATTGGACATCTGCCCACAGACTCAGAGGTGGGTGTGAACTGAAGCACAGCGGCATCTATGGGGGGGTGGCCAACAGCATACAACACGTGAGAAGTCAGTGAAAGGTACTACAGGTCCCCCTTGCCACCAACATGACACCACAGAAGGCAAACTGCTGGTGGGAATATGTTTAAAGACTACTGCTGTCTGTCTGCCTCTCTCTCTGGGTTCATCGCTGTGCTCTTTCACTCTGACTGTCATCTGCCCTTCCCCCTGACATCAAACCAACCCCACACGACACCTGCCAATATATGCAGCTTTACATGGACAAGAGAGAGACACAGACACACAGTTTGTCATATCAGGCTAGCTATATCTCACTACATAATGATGCAATCCCGACTGTTCGCTCACTTGGGCGTTTACATGGCTGCCACCACACATTCCTCTGCTCTACAGCGAAGGAGACCCGGCACTGCATGTCCAGAGTCACTCCGTAGAACTGTGGATTAATGCTTACTTAATCCATGGGCAAGCAAAGCCACTCCACCAATGGTATGGCTCATTTTCCCCAACCCTTGTTATAACTAAATTTTATAGTACAGGTGTTCATAATTTCTGTAGCACTCCATATTGTCAATGGGTATTCATTACACTTGGGGTATTGTGCACCGTTACTAGGGGAAATTGCACAGCCTGAAGCTTTTTGAATGCTGGGCATATGAGGATTCCGGACAGTATCAACTCTCCAGTTTAAGCTGTGTCATGCAAGGGGAAAGATGTTTTCAAGCTTCTCTGAAGAAACTTTGAGCTTTTAAGGTTGGGGTTGCAATTCTGAATAGCAGGTTGGGGCTAGCTGGTGACAGGGAGTACCCTTAAATTAAAATCATGCCTGTTAAGCTGCGACTTTCAAACTGACTAACCTGCTCTACCTACTTCCATTGCTTGGGCTTGGATTGGGGGCCATGTTCTGCCTTTAAATTCAGGGTGTTATGTTTCTGAGGTCTCCAATTAAAAAAAAAAACTGAAAAGGTGCCACAGTTAAGTGTGTTTACTTTTTATCTGAGGTACAGTAATTTAGTGCTCTTGTGGGGTCTTTCCTGCTATTTATGTGTCAGTCCCACCAACCTCCAGTCTTTAGGTCTTAAGTTTTTCTCTTACTGTTTTGCTGATTATTCATTTTTCAGGGTATTGCGTTTTAATGTTATTTCCCCTTTAAGAATAGCCTCAGCAGCTTAGCCTTAGTTATATTAGCTAGTTCTGCAGCCAGCTGCTGAGGAGTGCATAGTTTTTCTCTCTGAGGGGCACTTTTTCTGTTTGGGCTCTTTTACTTGGCCACCAGTGGACAGCGGGGTGTTGTTCTTGCAAAGTTTTCCCCCCTGTCCCAATGACTATGTGGCAGTTGGGTGCATGCTCCATCTTCAGTTCCCTGCTCCACTATCATTATGAGCCATTCATGCATCCGTGGTGCACACATGTACCCTCCCTCTAAGTGACGATGCCACACACAGTGTCGTGATGTCATGCTCGCGCCAGTTCAAGAGTGCGTGCCTGTCTCTGTCTCTCAGAGTGAGACGTGGCAGCTCCTTGCTATGGTTTTTTTTTTTTTTTAATGGTCTCCATTCCTGATACATCCGTTTTTCTTAGGTCTTAGGAGAGACTCACACAGTAGGGTGAGTGAGCTAAAATGGAGGCAACTTGCGACTCCTATTAGTGCTTTTTATGAGTCCTCTAGCGCTTTGCACATATGCATTCGTGGGGGATCAATCTGCAGATGACTTAATTCAGAGTATTCTGAGGGGGCAGTTCACGTGATGGGCATATCAGTACTATTATTTATATGTGTGTGTGTGAATATATAATATATATATATATATATATATATATATATATATATATATTGTGTCTCCTACTTACAGTTGGTGCAGAGGTTCACAGTATGGACATAATACAAATGAACACTGTGCATCCAGGGGATGTGGGTTTGAATCCCACAGCCTTCCCCTGCATACTGTGTGGCTCTGACCAGGTCACCTAACCTCCAAAGTCAAAGTCAAAGTTTATTGGCAGGAAATACTCTACTGAGCAGGCTCATTTACAAGGAGGTCCTGAGCAAACAGTCATATACACAAAACATATTTAGCAACTATACAATATACAGGGTAAAACAAGCAAACAAATTTACAAGTACAGAATAAAAGTATATATAGGGTTATATACAATGCATATATACAGTAGAGCTCGGGCGTTACACAGCAGTGAGGTTAGGACAAGGTGGGAACATTTGGCAAGCATCTGGAACATATTGCATTCAAGGAAATAATCCATGGGACCAGCAGCGATGTTGAGGGAAAGTAAGCTGAGGTGAAGGTTAGGGGGGAAGGGGGTGAGTCAGGGAATGTAGATGAGGGCAGGAGCGAAGAGGAGGGGAGGGTGGAGGGGCTGGGGCTGGGGCAGGAGGAGGGCAGAGAAGTGGGGAGAAGGAGGAGGGCTAAAAGATTTGAGGACAGAAGGAGAACTAGGGAAGTGGGGGAGAAGGAGGAGGGGTGGTGGGGTAGAAAGTGAGTGTGAGTGAGGAGGGAGGGAGAACTAGGGAAGGGTGGGACTGAGTGGGAGAGGAGTAAGACGTGCTCAGTGGCATGCACAGGAGTCACCAATCTTGTTGGAGACTAGTTGTTTGAACTTGCGTAGGGGTATAAGGTTTTGTAGTTTGAGACTAGATTGGGCTTTATTCTAGGCAGTCGGTAGAACACTACTTATAACCATATCATCGAACCGAATGCAGGTGCAAGGGACTTCTAGCATAATGTAGTTATTTCTGAGTAATGTGTATAGGCAGGCAGCACAACGAAAGACAGTAGAAATATATGAGGGGAGCTTAGACAGAAGGGCTTTGTATAACCAGGTGAGAGAGTGGATGAGGCGTCTAGTCGGTAAGGAGGTTCAGCCTAACTGAGCATATAGTTCACAGTGATGCGTGCAACGGTGGGCATTAGATATGAAATTAATCACTTTGTGGCAGAGTGTGTCCAACTGGTGAAGCAGGGAGTCCGAGCATCGGGAATAAACTATGTCGGCATAGTCGAGGAGTGGCATGAAAGTTGTCTGGACTAACTGTAGTCTGGCCTTAGCCGTGAATAGGGATTTTTACCTAAAGAAGCAGCCAATATGTTGGCGCAATTTTTTTGCGAGAGAAGTAATGCAGACAGAGAAAGTTAGGTGTTGGTCTAAGTCACAGCTCAGATATTTGAACTTGTTAACTACCTCAAGGTAGTCGTCTAGGAGAGTACTGATGGGGGGGCAGAGATGATACAGCATTTGTGATGGAGGTGAGCTGATTAGAGTAGAAGTACTAGACCTAGTAATAACAAATGAGGGTTTTAAAGTCTCTGATATAATCATTATGGCCCCTATTGGTAACAGTGACCACAATTCTTTGTTCTTTAACATTCCTTTACATATCCCAAGGATTACTAATAATATTAAATATAAGGATTATAGCAAAGCAAATTTCACACAGATTAACACAGAATTAAATAACATTAACTGGATAGAAATGTTTGGGGCAAAGATGTCAATAAAGCTTATGAATGTTTGACTAACACTATTCACCACCTAGAAAACTCTTATGTTCCCTTGAAATTAAAATATAATAATAAAGGTAAAATTTCAGCTTGGTACAACAAATCAATTGACAAACAAATAAAAATTAAAGAGCGTCTATTTAAGAAACTTAAAAAGAAAGATTCTAGTCTTCCCTTGAAACTTAAATACAAAACTGCCGTGTCCCCATCAAAAAAGTTAATTAAAAAACCTAGGCTTAGATTTGAGTTTAACCTAGCTCCCTCCAAATCTAATCAGAAATCTCTGTATTCTTATATCAATGGTAATAAGGGAAATACTAGACAAATAGGTCCACTTTGTGATAACGGGATCATTATAACATCCAGCCAGAAGATGGCTGACCTTTTTAACAATTATTTCTGTTCTGTTTTTGATCAACTCATAACTCCCACTATTCCAATCACTGGTAAAGACTCCTCCATTCCCTTATCTGATCTCTCTGAAATTAAGAATGTGCTACTTCATGTTAAAAGATCTACTAGTCCAGGTCTTAACAACATTAATGCTATATTTCTTCTTGAAACGTTAGATTCAATTGCAATCCCACTTCAAGTGTTATTTAATAAATCTTTACTGGATAATGAAATTCCTGATGTTTGACGTAAAGCCATAGTTGCACCAATTTTCAAGAAAGGAAATAAGTCTAAGGTTCAGAACTATCGTCCCGATTAGTCTAACTTCCATCTTGGGAAAAGTTATGGAACGTTTAATTAAATCAAGACTGGAGAATATAATTGAACAACTTAATATTTCCGATAACTCACAACACGGTTTTAAATCAGGTTTTTCATGCACTACAAATCTCATATCTTTCTATCACAAGATAAGTAAGTTACTGGACAACAACATACCAGCCAATGTATTATTGTTCGATTTCAGTAAGGCCTTTGATCATGTGTCATATTCCTTGTTGATTAATAAACTTCACAAATCAAAAATTCCTTCGCTTTTGGTTAACTGGATATCCAAATGGCTATTCAATCGTACTCAATTTGTTAGAATTAATAGAGCATATTCCTTTTCTGGTAGGATTACAAGTGGAGTCCCTCAGGGTTCCGTACTGGGGCCCGTCCTCTTTAATCTTTTCATTCTTGATATGGATATTATTTCTGAAAACTACCTTTCTAAATTTGCAGATGATACAAAACTTGGAAACAGAGCTGACACATCAGTTAATATTCATCACCTTGAGCAGGATTTATTCTCCATTGAGCAGTGGGCCAAAAAAAAACCAATGTTCTTTAACATTGACAAATGTAAGGTCTTACATTTTGGTAGGAACAATACATTGCATAAACATTAATGTTTAAACAATCAAGAACTTGATTCATCAACTTGTGAAACAGACCTCGGCATTATGATCAATACTACACCGTCATCAAGTGACCACTGTAGCAAAGTAGTTAGAACATCTAATATAATTTTGAGACAGATTAATAAAACCTTTATCAGCAAATCTGAGCACTATCTAGTGCCATTATACAGAGCCAATATAAGACCTCATTTGGACTACGGTTCTCCCTTCTGGAGTCCTTATCTAAAAGCTGATATAAATCGTCTCGAGCAAGTTCAAAGGAGGCTTACCAAATCTATCCCCAGATTATGCAATAAAAGTTACGATACCAGACTCAGGGAAACAAAGCTCTACCCATTAATTCTGAGAAGGCAAAGGGGTGACTTGCTACTTATGTACAAGATAGTACATAATCCCATGCTACTTAAGATATGTGGACTATCACTGGCAAACAAGAGAATTGTGGGAAGACTACATGCCAAGCCATTAATTACTGACTGGGCTAATACTAAAAAATATGATAATTTTTTCAACATAAGAGCAGCTAAATTCTGGAACTCTTTGCCACAGTCAATTGTAGATGCAGCTAGCTTTGATTCCTTCAAATCTAGTCTTGATTCTTGGCTAATTGCACAACAAATTGTATAATATCCCACTGTTGTGGGAGGACAATCTCGATGGTCCCTGTGCCTTTTTTTGTCCTATTCTATCCAGTAAAGTACATGACTTTTATTTTTTAGGCATTTAAGAGGAGCTTGGATTGAGCCAGTGTGAGTTGGAGGAGAGCGAACTGAGATTGGAGCTCCATTTGGACTTCGGTCACTGGGGGTCTGGATAGGTAGATCACAGTATCATCTGCGAACAGATGAAGTTTTGCTTGAGTGATGTTATTATCAATAGTGTTGCTGTAAAGCATGAAAAGAAGAGGTCCAAGGATTGAGCCTTGTGGAACACCTCTTGTGACAGGAAGGAGCAGAGAAAGTGAGCCATCTGCTTTTACCTGTTGCCATCTGTTTGCCAGGTAGCTTTTGAACCATGATAGTGAAGTGCCAGAGATGCTATGGTAGTGTAGAGTGTCGAGTAGTAAAGCATGATCAACGGTATCGAAGGCTTTACTGAGAGACAGAAAACCTGGACGTGTCACTTGTTTCTTATCCATGGCGAGTAGCCAGTCATTCATGATTGATGCTAGGGCCGTGGTAGTACTGTGGGACTGCCTAAATCCAGATTGGGCAGGGTTTATTAGGTTAGTTTTTTCAAGACTGGCAGAAAACAGAGAGTGGTGGTAAATGGTATACAGTCAGAAGAGATGCAAGTCACAAGTGGGGTACCTCAGGGATCAGGCCTGGGGCCAGTCCTATTCAACATCTTCATTAGTGACCTTGCAGATGGACTAGAGGGTAAGGCTTGTCTGTTTGCAGATGACACCAAGATCTGCAACAGAGTAGATGAGCCAGATGGGGTGGGCAGAATGAGAAGAGATCTGGATAAACTAGCAGAATGGTCAGAAGAGTGGCAACTGGGATTTAATGCAAAGAAGTGCAAATTCATGCACATAGGGAAGAGAAACCCTGAAGCCACTTATAGGCTGGGAGGGGAGTTGCTAGCAGTCACAAAGGAAGAGAGAGACTTGGGCATCATCATCACTGATGACCTAAAATCATCAAAGCAGACCTCTAAAGCAGTAGGTAAGGCTAGGGGGGTGTTAGGGTGTAATAGTAGGGTATCACAAGTCGAAGAGGAAGGTAATAATCCTCTGTACAAGACATTGGTTAGCCCCATCTGAGTACTATGGCAGTATTGGAGGCCACACCTTCACAAGGACATTAACCAAATTGAGGCAGTCCAGAGAAGGGCAACAAAATGGTGCAGGGACTGCATCAGAAGACATATGAGGACAGATTAACAGAGCTCAATATGTATACCCTTGAGCAAAGGAGGGAGAGAGGTGATATGATCGAGGCATTCAAACACCTTAAGGGCATAAACAAGGTGAAAGAGTCTAACATGTTTAAATATAAGAAAAATAGCAGGACAAGAGGACACAGCATGAGATTAGAGGGAGGCCGATTAAGGGGGAATGTGAAGAAATTCTTTTTCACAGAAAGGGTGGTGGATGCATGGAATGGCTTACCACAAGAAGTGGTGGCTATGAATACAGTGCAGGGCTTCAAACAGGCATGGGATAGGCATAAGGGAGCAATACAAATGACTATGAATAGATAGGTCACTGACAGAGCAAAGGCTGATGGCACATTTATAAGGTAGAAAAAGAAATGGGCACACTGGATGGGCCTTGCGGTCCTTATCTGCCATCAACTTCTATGTTTCTATGTTTCTATGTAAGATAGTCTCTTCGCTGGGAATTTACTAATTTTGAGGAGTTTTGAGAGTAGGAGTAAAACGGATATGGGGCGATAGTTGTTCAGATCCATAGGATCACCAGATTTGAAGAACAGTAGGACCTGAGCTACCTTCCATGAATTGGGAACAGAACTGGTGATGGTGGACAGATTAAACAGGTGCAGTATGCGGGCTGTAAGGTAGCGGAAGCCAGCTTTAAGGAAGAATGGTCCTATTCCATCTGAACCTGCACCGTTGCTAGTATCTAGATGGAGAAGGAGGTCCTCAACTTCTTTACATTGAAACAGGGCAAAGGAGAAGCTGTGGTTGACTGGAGCTGGTGGAATTCTAGGTAAGCTGGAGATGAGTGTGGCTGCTTTAGAGGTATCGAATGTCAGGTCTGCAGTTGAAAAGTGGTCACTGAAACTATGTAGAATATCTGACTTATTGGAGAAGGTATTTCCATTGAACGAGATCTTGCTGGGCAACGAGGAGGGCAGTTTGTGGCCTTCTGCTGACTTAATAATTTGCCAGAATTTGGTGGAGTTACCCTTGGCTGAATCGAAAGCAGATAAATAGTAGTTTGCTTTCGTGGTTCTGATCTTTTTGGTACAGTCGTTCTGGCATGTTCTAAAGGCTGCCCAGCCTGCAGGTAGTTTGGTTCATCTGGCTGTCGCCCAGAGATGGTCCCTCCTGTTCAGTACTGCTTTTAGCTCAGGTGTGAACCAGGGACAGCAAAACTTCTGGGCCCTGCATTTAATTATGGGAGCATGTCTGTTGATAATGTTATTTAGTGTGTTATTGAAGAATGAAGCAGCGGCATTGATGCATGGGGTCAGGTAGAAGTTCGTCCAGTCAATGTTTCTGAGGTCTGATAGGTAGTGGGAGAGACTGGATTTAACGGAAGTTCCTTTTCCAGATGAACCTACTTGTCGGCTTGGGTGGGGGCTGCCCTCTAATACAGGCCACGGCGGAGTGGTCACTGACATCATTGTGGAAGACAGCTATGTGGGTAAATTTATGGGGTCTGTTTGTGAGGATTAGGTCAGTCAGGGATCCATTTGAGGGGGGTTTGGGATTTGGGAGTGTGATTTCGGGGACTAGTTAAGAGAATCCGACTTCATCACAGAATTCTGAGTTTTAGGCAGGTGTTACAGTTTTTTAGCCAGTCCAGATTTAAATCGCCAAGGATTGCAATTTCGTTCTGTCTTGCATCAGGTACAGTCCGCAGATATCTCAGAAGCTCCAGACCTGCAGATGGTGGCCTGTAGCAACCTATTACTATAATGGTTTCTATGGGAGATAATGACAGATTTAACAGTAAGGCTTCAAACTCCTTAGGTACGCTGGCAGGAGCGATATCGGATACTATGAATCTGTCTTTAATGTAGATTGCCACACCCCCACCCCTAGTTGGTCTATCGCAACAGAAGAGGTTGAAGGAAGGGATGGATATTACAGTGTCAGGTGTGTATTTTTTCAGCCAGGTCTTAGTTAAAACCAGGATGTCTGGATCCATGTGTGAGATCCAGGTTTGGACGAGATCAAACTTTTTCAGTAGGCTGCACACATTAATGTGCAAGTACTTCAGCTCTTTTAAAGATGCGACGTCAGCTGGTGAAGTTACAGTCTGTGGGGGGCCTGGGTTTAACTCAATGTTTCCTGCGAAGATTAGCAACAGGAAAATTATGTTCATAAGTCATCTGCATAGCAACTTCATTTTGAATAAGTGTGTGCGCCTCCGTAGTGGGTAGCTATGAGGAGACTGTGCACTGTAATAGTACTGATAAGAAGGAAATAAGGTGTAGTATATCAGTGATGCCTGAAAGGTTCTGGGATAGGTGGTTGTAAACAGTATTGCTAATTTATAATCCCAGAGTGGGTTTATGATAGTTGAGAGAAGTGGAGGGGCACTAAGGTGGGGCCCCGACATAACTGATATGATGGAGATCTTAGGGCCAGTGGAAGGGTAGGCTGAATTTAGGGGCATGCCAGGGTGGGGAGGGCTGTAGGTGAAAGGGAAGCAAGAACAAAGGATGGAAAGCCCAGATATTGAGAGTGAAAGAAAGTAGGAAACATGAAGCAGCATAGTGGTATGTTTAGAATGCCTATTCAAAAAGATGCTGTGCATGAAATGGAGAAGACACCAGGTGGATAAGCTTGACAGTATAGTGCTATAAGGCTGAACTAGAGCAAGGAGAAGGTCTCCAGGAGGATAAGCCCACCAGTGCCATGTTTGTGGCTACCCCAGTGTAAAGAGGTGGGTACGATCAGAGGAGGAAGCTGCCAGCTCAACTTAACATAAAGGGAACAGCAGAGTAGGCTGCAGCCAGTAGTAGTGGGCACAAGGGAGAGGGAGGAGCTCAAGTGTGTTTAAAGGAGGCCTGGGTGTGTGGGCAGAAAATTCAGCTCAATCCCTTAGCCGCCGATCAGATAGGAGCCAGGGAGTGGTATCAGAAAGCCGCAACCAGTCCCCAGAGCTGAAAACAGCAGGCAGCCAATGATAGCAGAGCCAGGAAGGGAGCAGCCAATGGCAAGCAAAGCTGCAGTAGGGAGCCGCCAATAGGAGTTCTGCCTTCAGATCCCCGTAATCACACCTGTGTGCTGTTCCTTGGTCTGTAGGTGGTTTAGGGAGTGCAGCCGGCCAGAATGGGTAGCCGAGCCACTGCCAAGAGGCAGCTTCACCTGGGTCAGGGGCATAATCTGAAAGGGAGAGATAAGGGGTTAGGACACTGAGTGTTACCAGGGCGGCGAATCTCTAACTCAGTGGGCAGGTTAGCTAGATAAAAGAAAGCTCTAACAGGAGGAGGGAGATAGCTGTGAGGGGGGAGGGGTTGCAGACAAGTACCTGGAAGGCTGTCTGGCTTTTGGCACCACTGCGCTTTCACCTTGCAAAGAATAAACAAAAGGCAGGGCGGGGAGAAATTTCCATGATGGAGCAGAGTGGGGCAGAAGAAAGCCTGAGAGGAAAAAGGAAAAATTTTCGGAGTTTGCAAGTGGAGCAAAGTAGGACGACAGAAAGCCGAGTAAACAAGCAGAAAATTGGGGGATACAGTGAGAGGTTTACAGGCAGCAAAGCAAGCAAGAGGGCAGGGACTGAAGGTAGGCAGAATCAGTTATGAAAATTAAATGCCAATACAGTTCTAAAGCCCTAAAGCACACTACTAAGTCTCAGCAATGCGGCTAGTTGTTGTAGCACAACTGGGTTAAGCAGTTAGCACAGCAGAGCGAAAAACATTTTTAACAGTTACATAAGGCAAGATTAGCAATGATGCGACATAAATTCAGAGTCCAAAATTCAGCTCAATCCCTTAGCCACTGATCAGATAGGAGCTGGGGAGCAGTATCAGAAAGCCGCAACCAGCCCCCAGAGCTGAAAACAGCAGGCAAAAGCAGGCAGCCAATGATAGGAGAGTCAGGAAGGGAGCAGCCAATGATGGGCAGAGCCGCGGTACAGAGCTGCCAATAGGAGTTCTGCCTTCAGATCTCCGTAATTGTACCTGTGTGCTGTTCCTTGGTCTGGGGGCGGTAGAGGGAGCACAGCTGGCTAGAGTGGGTGGCCGAGCCACTGCCAAGAGGCAGCTTCGCACAGGTCAGAGGTGTAATCTGTATGCTGTTGCTTGGTCTGCAGGAAGTAGAGGGAGCACAGCCGGCCAGAGTGGATGGCCGAGCCGCTGCCAAGAGGCAGCTTCACCTGGGTCAGAGGCATAATCTGTGTGCTGTTCCTTGGTCTGCAGGCGGTGGAGGGAGCGTAGCCAGCCAGAGTGGGTAGCCGAACCGCTGCCAAGAGGTGGCTCCGTTCAGGTCAGGGGCATAATCTGAACCCACAATGCTCTGGAGTCACCACAAATGTCAGGTTTTGCCCTACTACTAAAGAATGTCACTGTAAAACTGTAAGGGGGAAAGAGAATAGTTATAGGAGAGTAATCCCACTGAGTTTAAAATATGTTTTACGCTCTGCATGGCTGCTATTTTTATACTAGCACCATGGCATATCGGAGACCTTTTTTAATGGCATTCAAGAGATGTGGGGCTGATTCCCACAGCCTTAACTTGTATACTGGGTGGCTCTGAGCTAGTCACCTAACCACCACAATGCTCTGGGGTCACCATAAAAGGTCAGGCTGTACCCCTACTTCTAAAGAATATAACTGTAAAAATGAACTGCCTTTTTTACATTGTTTATGAAGCGCTATTTTATCTTGGCACCATATCATATCGGAGACCTCCTTTTGTCACACATGTAAGACTTGCAAGGGTAACAGGGCCTTCTTCCAATCAATCAATCAATCAATCAATCAATCAATCCATTTTTATTTTACCAGGAGTAACACCATTGAGCAAGCTGACTTACAAGGTGGTCCTGGAGGGACATGACATTACAATGTATGCAATATTTGGAGGACAATGACAATTAACATTTCTAGCAGAAGGTCTGGGTTATGAGACAACAGAAGGCAGGGCATTTCAACATAAGAACAGCATTTCAGTGCATACAATATTTACAGTAAGTGCCATATCAGTGCAAAGGGAAAAAAATAACAGTACAACAGTAAAGTCTATGTTACATAACAAGAAAGCAACCTTAAACTAAGCTATATGCAGTGAACGAATGTAGACATAACTGTATGGTGGTGAGGAAATAAAAAAGGTTACATAACACACTACAACAAAACTGGGTATAGATCGAGTGCTACAAGGGTGATGCAACATAGTGCAGCCTACAGTAAGGTTTGAGTGCCGTCTATGTGCAACAGCAGCAATCCTCCTGCAAGGAGCGGTCCAACAGGAATTTAAATGATTTTAGTAAGTTTCAGTGATATTTTTTGTAGGGTACTCCATATGGTTGGGAGAGCATGGCTGACCGCTGCTTCGCCATAACGGGATCTTACTCTAGGTATATCTAACAGTAAGTAGGAGTAGCTCCTCAGCGAATAAAAACCTGGTGTGTGCTTAAAGAGTTTGGAGATACAGGGTTGGAGTTTGTTTGTAATAGCTCTATATGACCATAGTGTGGCATTCTTTAGCCTTCTGGTATGAAGTGAGGACCAGCCAAGTTAGGCATAAAGAGAACAATGGTGAGTTCTGAAAGAGGCATTAGTGATAAACTTTAGCTCTCTAAGATAGCATGTGTCCAGTTTGACAAGAGCTGCTTTGGAACAATGACTATAAAGAAAGTCGGCATAATCAATGAGAAGAAGGAAAGCGTTCGGGACCAGTCTGTCTTATTTTTGCTTTGTGGTTAAGTAGCTTCTTAATTCTAAAGACTAGGCCAAGCCTTTGTTTTAGTTTGTTGACAGTTCCTCAGTCAGGGTTATGGCGGATAATCGGCAATCAAGCCAAAACCCCAGATATTTAAATTAGTCCACTACCTTGAGCATCTCTCCAAGGAGGGTAGTTATGTGATATGTTGGACCGGTAGCAGTTGCAGATACAATGGGGGCATGAGGAAAAAGAAGCATGACTTTTGCTTTTTTCACATTAAGCAACAATTTCAGATGATAGCGGTTGTGCTGAAGCAGGTTAAAGTCCTGTTGCAGGTCTGTGCAGGCAAGCTCAAGGCAAGGCCTTGCTACATATAGAACTTATCGTCGGCAAAGAGATGAACATTTGCTGTCCTGAGGTTAGAATCAATGTTACTGATTTAAATTACAAATAATAAGGGCCCCAATATGGATCCCTGAGGTACTCCTCTTGGTAGGGTTTTAAGAGGGGAGAGGTCACCTTGAGCTTTCACTTGTTGCTGTCTGCCTGTTAGGTAGCTCGAGAACCATTGCATGGCGATGGCATCTAGGCCAATGTCTTAATTTATAAAGTAGTGTTATGTGAGTCACGGTATCAAAAGCCTTACTCAGGTCCAAGAAGACTGCACTGATATGTTTTTTAGCATCATACGCAGTTTGACAGTCATTAGGGTTCCATGGGTTCCTTTGGCCCTCATTTGTGTTTTCTCAGATAATGGGCAATGGTGTGGCTGGGCTACGCGCCGTGTAACCCAGTTGCATAGCTCACCCGCACCCGTGCCACCCAACGCGGAATTCTCAGATGAGATATGCCCCCCTCCCGCACCAGATCCCCGGCCATGCGCTGAGCCCCGGACATGGGCGGGTTGTACACTGGGGGCCCGCAGTCTGCCAATGCGCGAACAGGCAGAGTGCTACGTACTGGGTGACCAAAGGAGTAGATCAGGAGGGGCTGTAGACATGGTCTACTTAGACTTTAGTAAGGCATTTGACACAGTCCCACACAAAGATTAATATACAAGTTGGCCAGCCTGGGAGTGGGTCCCAAGAAGGTAGCCTGGGTAAAAAATTGGCTGTAGAACAGAATACAGAGGGTAATAGTAAACGGAGTCCACTCTGAAGCGGGGGGGGGGTTACTAGTGGGGTACCGCAGGGTTCAGTACTAGGACCGGTCCTCTTTAATGTCTTTATAAGCGACATTGCAGAGGGACTGGAAAGAAAAGTGTCTCTTTGCAGACAACACAAAGATCTGCAACAGAGTTGATACACAAGGTGGAGTGGAAAGGATGAGAAGGGACTTGGCAAGGTTGGAGGAATGGTCAAATGTATGGCAGCTTAGATTCAATGCTAAGAAGTGCAAAGTAATGCACCTGGGAAACAGAAACCCAGGGGAAGAGTATACAACGGGGGTTGAGATACTAACAACAACAAAAATGGAAAGGGACCTGGGGTTAGTCATATCAGATGACCTAAAGGTAGGCAAGCAATGTGAGAGGGCAGTAAGTAGGGCTGGTGGGATACTGGGATGCATAGCAGGGGCATCGCTACAAGGGTGCAGGGGGTGCAGTGGCACCCGGGCCCATGAGGTTTGAGGGGCCCAAATCATAATTTTGATGTTTATTTAAAACTGGGGAGAGGCCCTGTAACATCGCCTTGCACCCAGGCCCTCTGGGAATTTGCTACGCTACTGATGCATGGGGAGAGGCATCACCAGTAGAAAACAGGAAGTTGTTATCCCTCTGTACAGACAGCTGGTGAGACCCCATCTGGAGTACTGCGTGCAGTTCTGAGACCCAATCTCCGCAAAGACATAGACAGGATGGAGGCTGTCCAGAGGAGGGCAACTAAAATGGTACAGAGTCTGCACCAGAAGACAAATCAAGACAGACTTAAGGATCGTAATATGTATAGCCTCGAGGAGAGGAGGGAGAGGAGGGACATGATAGAAACTTTCAAATACCTCAAGGGAATCAACAAAGTCCAAGAGGGTAGCATCTTTCAGAAAAAGAGGTGTGCAAGAACAAGGGGACACAATTTGAAGCTAGAGGGGGGACAGCTCAGAGGTAATGTGAGGAAGTATTTTTTTTACGGAGAGGGTTGTGGATGCACGGAAAAGCCTTTCTGAGGAGGTTGTGGAGTCAAAAACAGTGGTGGAATTCAAGAATGCATGGGACAGACATAAGGCAATTCTAGGGGGTGGAGGTTGGAAAAAGCAGGCTGTTGGTTAGCTAGGATCTGCAGCTTATCCATTAGGTAGGGAAATGGGCAGATTGGGTGGGCCAAGTGGTCCTTATCTGCCATCAAATTCTAAGTTTCTATGTTTGCGTGCATGCGGTCCCTGCATGGTTCTCCACGGGTGCTTGGAACTCGCGTGTGGATTCTTGCTCCCACACCCTGGTGAATAGGCCAATACATGTCTCTTCGTCCCCTCCCCGTCGGTCCTCTGAGTGAGGGTGCATCTGGTTTACCAGTTGGCAGTGGCAAGCAGAACTGTGTATATATATTTTTGTGATTATTGCTTGTAGTAGTGCTCTTCAGCTCTGATATCTCACAGAGCATCCCATCAGACACACCTGACCCCAAATCGGGCCCCTCAGGTCAGGTGGCACCCACACAGGCACGACCAGGTGCACTGCAGGGTGAACAAGGCTGTAGTTTTTGGATATGCAGGCAGACCCTGTCCCTGACCATCTAGAAGGTCAGGATGAAGATAGCTGGGGCTTGGGAGAAATCCTGACCATAGTAGTTACTTCATGATGAGGAGGATGAAGCCTCTGAGGAGGTGGAGAAAAGGGAGTGGATGAAGCCAAAGAGGTTTTCTGTCCCTTCCCTGTTCTGCTACCAAGTGCTTGTCCTACCTGATAGCTAAGGCATATAGGTCCTCACAGCTCAAGCAGGTGCTTCCCATGGAGGCAGTGGATGGCTTCCATCCTGTCACCACCTTTTCTCCACTCCAAGCAAATGTTTTCCTTTCTGAACCTTATTTCCTGTGACCAATTACTGAATAGGACTGGGCCGGTGCGGACCAAAGAACATATGAAAAAACAATCCTCCTCTCACGTTTAAGGCAGCTCATAATTCTGGCACTCCTTTATTCCATGCAGGGTGATTGGTCTTAATGGATTTGCACTACCAGCAAGTGGTTGCTGCATGCAGAAGAGCCTTACCTCTAACAGTGCAAATCTGCATGCCTCCTATACCTTCTTAGTGTTGCAAGAACCTTAATCTTGTGGGTTTCAGCCCTGGGTAGCTTTGTTCTCCCAGATCGGGGGGGGGGTGCATTTTGAAGCTGGTATCTTTAAGTCTTCACCTTAGGGGATGTCACAGTGGAAAGTTTACATATGTCTGCCTGCCATACCTATCACACTGTGTAGGTGATGCAAGGCGTGTGGCTCAACCACTGGATGGCTGAGCAGGTTTCAATGTCCAAGCTGTTCACTCCATACTTCAGGACGGTTTTGTTCTTCGGTTCTGGCATGGATGACATTTGAAGGATATCTAAGATAGAATGGATCCTATTCAGGTTACTAGAATATTGGTAACAGAGGCGCCCTTACCTGAAGACGCAATGGAGGCCCAGGGCGAAAATGTGAGCACCTCATACTGAAGGTACATGGGCCTATCTTTGCCTTCCTTCCTTTGGTGAAAGATGAGCCCAAATAATCTCAGTTGCTTGAGCTTTGGAAATTCTGCCTTAGGTTATGCAATAGATTTAAAAAAAAAAAACCTCAAAGGGGCTTTTTCTGTCACTCCCAGTTCCAAATTAAACCGTGATGAGGCAAGTGTGTCAGAGGCCTGGGACCACCTCACTCAAGCAGGGAAATTTTGCAGGTGTCTCGCAACAAGCAAGGTCAGGGCTTCTACTTGGATCTTCCGAGATGTCCAGCTGGAGAATTCCTAGCTTCCATAGATCTCAGGGATGTGAATCTTCACATTCCCATCCAACAGGTTCTCAGTCCTGGGACAACTTTTCCAGTTCAGGGTGCTCCCATTGGGCTGGCATCACTCCACAGGGTCTTCTTAAGGTGCACATAGCCCTGACAGCTCAGCTCTGTCAGAAGGGACGATTGCTCATTTTCAGCACCAGTTGAGCCATTAACTAGGAAGTCAGGGATCTGGACTCTGGAGGTGCTTGGGTCTCATGGCTGGGTGGTGAGTTGAGAAGAAGGCTCTCGCGAGCCATCACAGACCTTGGAACACTTGTAGGTGGTGTTCAGATGGAACAGGAAAAAGGGTTTTCCTCTCTCCAGCTGGGAATGAGACCCTCCAGAGAGAGGTCCAGTGGCTAAGGAGCAAATCATCAGCTTCAAATCTCACCTGCTACGGATTCTAGGCCTCAGCTCGACGGCCACAAAATTAGTCTGTGGGCTCACCTTTTTATGCATCCCCTGAACACAGAGTTTTTTCTCAGACTGGGCTCTGACCTTGGATGTTTCTCAGATCAGGATCAACCTTTCATCACACTGGGAACACTCTGCATTGGTGGGGAAGTCTGGACTATCTCAGCAAGGGGTTTCCCTTGGAAGTCCCCCCCCCAACTGTGAATTCTGCCATCCTACATAGCCTGTCGACTGGGGGGGCACTTCCCCATTCAAGGGAATTGGACAGCGCAGGAACAGCTCCTACTGATAAACGTTCTGGGGATGTGGGCGGTCCGCCTCGATCTCTGTCTGTTTCAAGTCTAGTGAAATCAGAAGCCACGAAAATGTTCATCCAGGGGAGTGGATGCTAAAAATGGAGGTGTTCAACCTTCTGTGCCAAAGGTACAGCAATTTTCACATTCATCTGTTCACCTCCAACCACAATGCTTAAGTTCAGCTGTGATTGGTATACATATGTCACTGGAGTGCAGCTTCTACAGCATGATGCCTGGCTCCTGAATGGAGGAGTCGCCTAAATTAGATTTGTCCAAGAAGGTGGTGAACACACTGATGACTGCCAGGTAGAATTTAATGCTGGCAGCTTTTGCCCGTATGTGAACCTTTTGCGACCTGGCCCAGGTATATGATATTTGGCATTTCAGAACACCTGTCCCGCAGATTTTATTTTCTTATTAAAACGAGAAAAAAAAAAGAAGGCTTAGGCTTTGAGCACCATGAGAGGTCAGATCTCGACCAGTGGAACCTCCTTGGGTTTTTCCCTAGGGTCTAACCGAGAGTCTTTTTTGGAAGATTGTCAGCAAGGGTCGAACTATGTTATGATTTCCAGTTCCCCATGGTACCTGATTCTGGGTCTGAATGCTTATGTAAGGAGCTTTTCAAACCCCTGAAGATACTATTGGACGGGCTGTCATAAAACATTTTTTCTTAGTTAATGCTATGCTCAGGCAGGAGGTTTGGCAAGTTCTAGGCCTTCTCCTGCAAAGAACCACACCTCGTCATGCATGCGGACAAGGTGGCACTCAGAGTGGTTCCATCCTTCATCTTGAAGGTTCCACGGCTTTCCATGCGACCAGCAAAACTGCCCTTCATCTTTCTGTCTACAACCTTCTCTTCCACTGGAGAGGCAGTGGCACAAGTTGAACTGCAGCGAGCCGTTAGGTCATTCCTTAGACAGACTGCTAAGTTCTGATTTTCTAATAGGTGGTTTGTCTTTTTTGGAGCAACCAAACAAAAAACAAAGAAATCCAAAGGCAATCCTAGGTAGATGGATGAAAGTTAGCATTGCCAAGGCGTATGTTGCAGTAAGAGAAGAGGCTACTGGCCCTCATCAGGGCTCTTTCACCAGGAATATGGCCTCTCCTGGGCGAAGAAACATGAGGTGTCTGTTTTAGAATTGTGTATGGCAGCCACATGGTCATCTGTCCACGCTTTCACCAACCGCTATAGTTTGAATGTTCAAACTTCTGCAAATGTGGCCTTTAGTCACAGAGTTTTACAGGCAGTCGTTAGCTGGTAAATTCCTTTTGCTATATGTCGCTGACATATGGGACAATATTCTCTCCACTCAGTTTCTTCTTGGGTACTGCTTCTTAAAATCCAAGTGTAATGAATACCCATTGATAATGTGGAGCACTACAGAAAGAAGAAATTGCTTCATACTTACTGTAATTTCCTTATCTGTTTGCTCCAACATTGTCAATGGGGCCCACTCAGGAGCCTCGCTCCTGCGGGAGAATACTGTCCAATATGTCAGAACGGATATGTCCTTGTACTGTTATAATCTCTGTTTCACAAGCCTATTTGGACATTCCTCTTTAGTTCACCTGTTGTATCTGTTTGTTTGGATATTAAAAAAAATTAGTAGTAATAAGGACAGCAGTTCCACATCAGAATGTTGACTAATGCTGCATGGAGTCTACTGGTTCAAGTTTGATGCTAGCCAAAGGTGCTTTCCTTTGTTGCAGCTGAGTGCTTTCATGGCCTGCATTCATTGCATTGTTATCATCCTGTTTTTTCTTTCCAGTTGCCACTTCCTTTTGGACCATGCAACACCTGAACTGTAGAAACGGATTCTGAGTGCTCACCTTCCTCAGCAGTCAAGGTGGACCACTGTTTCCCATATTTTATCCTATTAATGGCATCTCTGCATAGACATGTAATTATGTGCTTTGGTGTCAGGTCGAACCATATTGCATTTATTTCATGTTTGGAGGCAGTGCGAGGACGATGGTAACTGAATGATTGATAAAATTGTTTTTTTTTTTACAGGATACAAAATGTTGGGCTTTTACTCCCATTTACAACCTGTCCTGCAGTACAAAATAAAATACAATAAATATAGTTAAACAAGACAAAACAAACATCACATTCCCTCAAGTGTCAATTTAAAATTATCTAAAACAAGAACATATAGAGCTCAAGTATTAAAGCAAAGATGACTTAAAAGTAGCCAGACCACTTTTTATGTTTGCTTGCACGCATCTGTAAGAAACATAGTGCCATCATCGGAGATTTCGGAGGTGTGTCACCTCCTCCTTCAATTCAGTCAGTGTGCTGGCAGGCGCGGCCCCTGTAAGCCAATGCATTCTGGAGCTGTCTATGACACGCTCCAAAATGCAGTGGCATACAGTTGAAAAGGAGTACTACGCTTGAGTGAGCAGCGATAGATATCGCCTGCTCATGCTGCAGCTCCCACCACACAACACGCCGCGCCACGCAGGCGCAGACGCTGCCACCAAGATGAACTGTACAGCCGACGGGTGCCCAATCCCGCCGGCTGTGCCATGCCTCCCGCCTCCCCAAAGGCTTCTAAAATGCCATGCTGGGTGCCCACCCCAGCGTGGCAACTAAGTATAAGCCGACGGGGTGCCCAATCCCGTCGGCTGCACTGTCCTCCCCGAGTAGTAAGTGCCACGCTGGGAGCCCACCCGGCGTGGCAATCTATTCCTGAGGCCGGCAGGGGTGCCCAATCCCCCGTTGGCTAAACCATAACATCCTTGTGCCACGCCTGAGCCCACCCAGCGTGGCAAACGTCCCATCGTCGTTTTTTTGTTTTGTACCTGTAAAGAAAAACGTCCCATGGCCAGTCTCCTGCCCCGTCCCACAACCCGCACCCACCCACTGCGCACCACCTCCCACAAACCCCTCACCCCATGCTTACTCCGGACTCGGAGCGGCGATCTTCGATGGACGGAACACGTCTGCACTCTTCAAAGCCGACCACGAACTGAGAAATGCGGTAAGCTGTATAATGGGCTAGATAGGGGTTTCAACTTGTTGCATATCTCAGGCATTTTCTGAATTTTTGCCACATTTTCAACATGGGGTTTTGGGACCCTTCTCATGAATAATGTCACTGTCATGGCGTTATTCCAGGCCCGAAGGGTGATTTGGCGCAGTGACTGCGCGGTATGCGAGGCCGCCGCCGAACCGAATAGCCATGACGGTCACATCATCGCGGAAAGTCTAAACCCATATGAGCAGGTAATCAAAATCCCAAAATGAATGTTTTCTGGCGTCGTTGCGTGGTTCCGCGGGCTCGTGGTTCGGATTTTCAATATTTTCACTCCAGATTTTCAACATTGCCATTTTACCACACCTTCTTATGAGCAGTACAGCTGTCATTTTTCACATCTCACCCAAAATGTGTTTCCGCCCTTGTAGCGCTTGCCGGCGCGATGGTGTGAGAAATCAATGTACGGGACAAATTAAGAAAATCACAGTGACACTGTTCATGAGCAGATGTCTTAAAATGGCTATGTTGAAAATGTGGTGAAAAAAGTCCTAAAAATGACTGTTTAACGAGCGTGCATTGCGCAGTTCCTATGCACGCTCGTAAGGTCGTGAATTTTCAATATTTTCACTCCAGATTTTCAACATTGCCATTTTACCACACCTTCTTATGAGCAGTACAGCTGCTATTTTTCATATCTCACCCAAAACGTGTTTCCGCCCATGTAGCGCACAATGGCGCAGTTGGTGTGCGAGATCAATGTACGGGACAAATTAAGAAAATCACAGTGACACTGTTCATGAGGTGAGGTGTTAAAATGGCTATGTTGAAAATTTGGTGAAAAAATTCCAAAAAATGACTGTTTTTGACGGAGCGTTGTACAGTTCCTATGCACGCTCGTAAGTTCGCGAATTTTCAATATTTTGACTCCAGATTTTCAACATTGCCATTTTGCCACACCTTCTTATGAGTAGTACAGCTGTCATTTTTCACATCTCACCCAAAATGTGTTTCCGCCCATGTAGCGCACAATGGCAGTCGGTGTCTTGAAAATCAATGTACAGGACAAATTAAGAAAATCATAGTGACACTGTTCATGAGCAGAGGTCTTAAAATGGCCTATATTGAAAATTTGGTGAAAAATTCCTAAAAATGACTTTTCTGGCGTGGGTTACAGTTCCTATGCATGCTCGTAAGTTTGCAAATTTAATATTTTCACTCCAGATTTTCAACATGTCCATTTTATTAAACTTCTTATGAACAGTACAGCTGCAATTTTTCATATATAGCCCAAAATGTGTTTTCCATACGTTATGCGCACAATGGTGCTGTTGGTGTCTAAAGCAATGTTTAGGACAGATTAAGGAAATCACAGTTACACTGTTCATGAGCAGAGGTCTTAAAATGGCTATGTTGAAAATTTGGTGACAAAAGTCCATAAATGACTGTGTTACGAGTGAGCATTGCGCAGGTTCCACGCACCTGCGTAGGTTCATGACTTTGTAATATTTTCAGTCCAGATTTTCACCAGTGACATTTTTCCACACTTCCTTATGAACAGTACAGCTGCCATTTTTCACAACATGGCTGAAGTGTGTTTTCACACTTTCAGTGCAGAGATGCGTGGTCGCTGTGGGAAATCATTGTTCGGCACAGATAAAGAAAATCACAGTGACACTGTTCATGATCGGAGGCACCAAAATGCCTGAGTTGACAATCTGCTCTAAGAAATCCCCAACCTAATTATATTATGGGTGTGCGTTGCAGAGTTTCTATGTACGCTCGTGACCTCGCCATTTTTTTAAATATTTTTAGTACACATTTGCAACATAGCCATTTTTTACACCTCCCCATGAAAGAGTACAGCTGTCATTTTTTACATCCTGTTCGGAATATTTTTGCACCTGTGGTGCTAAATGCCGTAGTCACTGTGCATAAGCAGCTTTCGGCTAACAAACTGATATTCCCCCTGTTCATGAGGTGGGGTCACAAAACAAACATGTTGAAAATTTGGAGTGAAAATACCAACGAATGCCTGAGGTATTAGGGTTCTCAACTATAACGCCCAACTCTATAGAGAATGACAGGAATCAGGGGTGTGACTTGGGATTCTTGCCTTGATGCTCATACCATTCCACACCCTGCAGTCAGTGAGAAGCATCAAGGTATGCCTTGGACTCTTCGGCCCCAAACATCACCCCATTCTCCTATATCGCACCCATCTCACCATATTTCCTAATGAAATGGGGTGCGCATAAGGGCCAAAGACCACAAGAAACACCGTGAAACTTGTCAGTCTCTGCAGGGTGGGGTGTGGTGAAATGGCGTGGACGTTATGCCTGACGACCCAAACGCACACCCCAATGCCTGTCACTCTCTGCAGGGTGGTGGTGGGGTTGGCTTCAGTTCAATACTTCACTGCCATTGCTATTACGCAGCTCTGTAACTTCTACACTACCACTGCCAATGCCAGCAAGCAAACATTCGGCATTGACAAATGCTTGTTGATTTCACATCACATGGAAGTTTATTTCAATGCCTTGCCTGGCAAGTCTGCAGGGTCATATCTCCTAGTCTGCTGAATGATGTGGTCAGGGGTATTTTCTGGGAAGACAATCTCAGTGTAATTGATTGTTTACAGTGGGATTCAAGTTAAGCTAAGTAAGCTAGGGGGTGTTTAACCTTTGAATATACTGTTTTATGACAAAAGGTTAACCACTGATAGCTTCTTAGTTCTTCAGGTTAGAGCCACCCCAGCCTGCTGTATATGTCACAATGATGTATGCCATCGGCACTCTTAGTTATAAGTTTCCCTAATCTGTAGCATGTTTGATTTAATCTACTTAACGCTGACTGGATAGAGTTCATGTACAAAATAGAACCATATTCTAACACGGGTAACTGAAGAGTTGATGCTGTCCGGAATCCTCATATGTCCAGCATTCAAAATTTGTGGGCTGTGCCATTTCACCTAGTAGGGGTGCACAATACTACAAGTGTAATGAATACCCATTGACAATGTTGGAGCTAATAGAAGAGGAAATTATGGTAAGTATGAATAAATTTCTTCTATCAGTTTCTAGTCTTTCATGCTATAATGGGAGGAAGACTCTCCAGCATGTCTCTTTTTGGTGCGTTTTATGTCTTAGTGCACCTCATCTGAGGAATTATACTCCTTACTAGACTTATTTGAGGACTGTAGACTGGTCCTTTGGAGAAGCTGATTCTGCAGACATTTTTTCAAAGATGTTCTCAGCCTTCTTAATTGAGGACGTGGAGTAGCCAGAGCTGATATGAGATCTTTTTTAAATGGCTCTTTCCTGTGTTTCTGGACCAAAAAGGTCTTGCACAAATCAGTCTGCCAAACTGTGGTTTGGGCCAGTACAGCAGTAGCACTCTGTATGCCTCCCTCTTTCAGACTGTCAACAAGAGTTAACTTGCCTAATAACCCAGCCATTGCATTCCTCACAGGCCCCAGGGCCATGAGGACTTTAGAGAAGATCCCTCTTGATACAGTTCCCCTTAGGAACATCTCTAATTCACTCGATGGCCTCCTCATGTCCTCCAAACTTGTTTTCTCTATCCCAATGTTGACAACAGTCAGCTCCTCCCTCTCACTGCACTGCATGGCTATAGTCTAGGAATCATATTTATTTGACCTGTACTGCAGACAGGCAAACATTCTAACCTGTACTAGCATGCAATACCCTTTCATCCCTCCTGCTAAACTGCCGATGGCCAACAGGATGAAGGAGGCGGAAACACAGAGAATAAAGGGAGAATGAGGTGTGCACAGACCCCACAGAGACAATAGGCCCCTGGGTGTGATAGGCTAATATGGGCAGACTAGCTGGACCATTGTTTTTTTCTGCTGTCATCATCTATGTTTCTATGTAAAATAACTACAATGGCATATTAGTTTGATCCACCAATTAATTTCAGTCTTATTTATTCAACGAAAAACAGAGCTTTAAGGGAAATGTTGGGCATGGTTCTCCCAGCTGAATGATATGTGTATCTGAAATCATCAAGACTCTTTCTAATACAGTATCGGTTTATCTAGAAGCAGAATGGCACAATCCCCAGTTCTCTTTGGATTCTAATTTTCTGTATGCAGTAGGTCTATACAGCTGGGAAATACAAAAGCAGACATCACACATATCCCAATATTGCAAAGCATCATGGGAAGTATACACAAATCATCATGAAAGAATTTAGACTGGTTCTCCCTTAACGAGCTGGTGGACTGATATTGTCATTTAAAGTCCAAATAGGATGTTAATACATATGAAGTAGCCTATGATGTAGTTCCTGTTCTCCATATCAGTATTTGAGCTGTGTTTTTTATATTTTAATAGTTTTTTACATCGCTGGCTTGTGGAGCAGCGGAGAACGCCATCAGCAACCAAAGAAATCAGAAGTGAGGTCCTAGGAGGAAAGGATCCTGAGCAAGACTGTGTTTACTTAGCTACCTGGGTGGCCTCTCCTGTGCAAAGTGAAGCCTGTCTTTTTCGGTTATGTGTTTATTCGGATTTTTTGTTTCCCTCAGAGGTGAATAATGAAAGGCAGACAGGTTTGCCCAAGTTGGCTCCCAGTGTCACATGCCTTTGTAACCTCTCCCTTCTCGTTGTTTTCTACTGGCTGCCCATAGTCCCAACAAAAACACAGCAGCTATACAAGTCTTCCCTCCCCATCTACAGCACATGGCTTTGCTCCACGTGTCCTCAAGGTACTTACCTGTATATGTGCCCAGACTGTGGCCAACAGTGCTCTCGGTGGCAGTAGCAAGAGTTTAGCGGCTTCCATAGAAGTGTCTGGACCCAGGTCCCAACAACGGTAGCTAGCAGTTGTAGTGAGACTGTTTCCTCAGGTAACAGAGACGCCAAGAAGTATACAACAAAAGCTGCTGCAGTAGACAGGGGTGCCGCCGGTAGAAACAGAAGATGAGACTTCAAAAAGGGCACACTAGGGAATGGGAATAACACTTGCAGCTAAAGCTGAAATGCTGTGCACATTTATTTGAAATAAGGTGAGAGTGCACTGTCCAATCACTCAGTTGTTTCAGATAAACTTGCTTTGCATGGTGAGTTTTTTCCATGAGTCCAGACCTAGAGTAAAGGGATTTTTTGTTCCGCTGAAGCCTGTTTTTTGGTAAACTTTTGCATGCTTGACTCATAATCTATGGGTTTTCCGAATTATTATATTTTCAACACAGATTGTCACTGCTGCTGTCTGGCACCATGGCCAAGAAAATAGATTCTTTCTCAAACCCACTACAAAAATTCCTGTCTGCAGTTCCCTATCCACACCGCTCCAATGAAGAGGAGAGAGAGAGCTGACACTGACTGCGGCTCATTCTGCCAAGAAAGCAGCTTCTCTCTCAAACCCGCTGCTTGCATGTGTTCTCAGTGGAGACCCAGCGCTGATGCTGCTAGCGGCTAATTATGAGAAGAAAGCTGCTTGTCTTTTCAAACCCACTGCTTGCTGGTGTTCTTATGAGATTGCTGCCACTCTGGTTAAGAGGAAACTTATTGTCCCCTACATATTTGACATTTGGGGCAACCTAGCACCCAGACATAAGCAGGACTGAACAGTGTTGTGTTCATATAAAGCAGATGCCACAAAAGCACAACCAGCTTTTGCTTGATGCCTTAGAAGGATGAGGGAAATGTGGAAGAGCAGATGTGACCCAGTGTGAGGAGGGGAGGGGGTGGATTGCGATCACGACACTGTTAGGAGAAGTACAGCATGGACATTCACATTCCTTGTCACTGTGTACCATAGAACTTCTATCTTGTGGGCAGACATTCAAAAATACTGGACAGCTTTTCCCCCCCACAATCTCATTTCCTTTCTAGCTGGCTGGTGTTTGGGGCTAGCAGTCCTTGCCAGAGCCAAGACAGATACCTGCAACTTGGGGGTTGACTCCTGTGTTAGAACTAGACTAGCAACAAACAAGAAAATTAAGTAACATTGAAAACTGAAGTAACTCAGTACCCCAGTAAGCTCAGAGTGGCTAGAAAGGCTTGTTACACTAGCTCTTTGAGTAGAAGTGTATGGTATGAAATGACCTCTCATATAATCTCCAAAAGCTGAGAACAGAACACACAGACACACATTGTGTCCTTCTCAGCAGTCATCAGTGTGCCTCATCATATCTCAGCCCAGGGGAAGGAGGAACCAGGCCTATCATGGTCTTATGGGTTTGGGGTCATTCCTAGGTAACCTTTGCCTCAGTGCTTTGATGATGAAATTCTTTGTCTTTTAGATTGCTTTCCCATTTGGGACAAAGAACCTTAGTGCACAAGCACTAAGGCAAGGGTTACCCCAAAGGGCATCGGCCGGAAAGCCAAGTTTCAAAGAAATACAAAATCACACATACCCCCATAATGCAAAGCATCATGGGTTGCATATGCAAATTACCACAAAATATTATGCTGGTTTAACATTAAGCAGAATTGCATGGTGCCAAAAAGCCTCTCACACAGTATGCAAAGGGTGCCAACTGAAGACACAGACATGTGTTTCGTCCTACCAGGACTCATCAGTGTGCCTCATCTGTATGACACCCCAGTGGAAAGAACCAGCTACCCTAAGTTGGTTTATCTGGGTTGGGTTGTGATGAGCTCAATAAAAACAAAAAATAAGTTAAAAGACAAAAGAACCTTGATGTGACACTAAAGCGAGTACCCTAAAGGGCATTGGCTGGGAGCCAAGTTTCAAAGAAATACAAAATCACACATACCCCCATAATGCAAAGCATCATGGGCTACATATGCAAATCACAAAACATTATGCTGGTTCAACTTTAAGCAGAACTGCATGGTGCAGAAAGGCCTTTCACACAGTATGCAAAGGGTGCCAACAGAAGACACAGACATGTGTTTTGTTCTACCAGAACTTATCAGTGTGCCTCGTCTGTATGACACCCCAGTGGAATGAACCAGCTACCCTAAGTTGGTCTATCTGGGTTGGGTTGTGGTGAGCCCAATAAAAACAAAAGACAAGCTAAAAGATGAGTCCTGGTAGGACGAAACACATGTCTGTATCTTCTGTTGGCACCCTTTGCATACTGTGCGAGAGGCCTTTCGGCACCAAGGTAAACCTCGCCTTAGTGCTTGCGCACTAAGGTTCTTTGTCTTTTACTTTTTTTTTTGTTTTTATTGGGCTCACCACAACCCAACCCAGACAGACCAACTTAGGGTAGCTTGTTCATTTCACTGGGGTGTCATACAGATGAGGCACACTGATGAGTTCTGATAGGACGAAACATATGTCTGTGTCTTCTGTTGGCACCCTTTGCATACTGTGTGAGAGGCCTTTCAGCACCATGCAGTTCTGCTTAAAGTTGAACCAGCATAATATTTTGTGGTGATTTGCATATGCAGCCCATGATGCTTTGCATTATGGGGTATGTGTGATGTCCCATTTGGGGTTCACCATGACCAAAACTCGCACGGCCATCATAAGGCTGGTTCCTTTTTTCATTATTGGAGTGCTGCATGCATAATATGAGGGTAACTTACCTGTAACTGTAGTCCTAGGACTGGTACATGGTGTACATCCACACTTCTGGCAGAATCCTTTCCCTTTAAGAATGGCCTGAAAGTCTTCAAGCTGGTTCCTCCCACCAGCCCGGCTGGGATCCTCCTCGGCACCACCCCGTGATGTCAGATCTTACATGCTGGAAGCAAGATCAGGTGTGCCACTCGTGCGTTACACGGACAATCGGGTACGACGGACATTTTGTGAAAACCAAAATTAAACCCTATGTTTATTTAACTGTTTCAGCCTTTTAATGCGGACCTTGCACGCCGGCAACCGTGGACAGCTGAAAGGCTAATTATGGAACTGATTGGAGCTTTTGACACCTCGTTTAACGTGCTTACAGCACTTGCTAATTAATATCATCACAATCACTCAAAAGATCTGTAATGAATCATTTACATTTAAGTTCAGTGGCGTTCAGTGTTCAGAGATCTCCATTTCTTCCACTGTGGGCTGTCAACATTGTGCTGTGTGCTGCATAGTAACAATGTGAATTAATCTGATGGAGATTATTCTAGATGAGCTCCCACTCTTACACATTGAGTGCTGCATGGCGAATATTTTACCCACCACCTCCCTTCCTCCCTCTGAAGTGAAAGCTTGTACTGTACTGTACAACACAAATGAATAAAGTGTAACGATAAAGAAGTGAAAGCACATACAGCACAGAACTCTTAAATACAGTACAGAATAAGGTTTTTACCCATTGGCTCCCCTGCTCACTAACTCACCCAGTGTGGCAGACCAATGCAGTATGGCACCTCTACCCATTGCAAAACAATATACTGTTACAAAAGATGTAATGGCGCCACTTGCCGGCAACTGCGGACATCGGTTTCCACGGACAAAAATAACAAGCACCGAAGTGTCCGTGCAAAACGGCTTACACTGTACCACTCTTAGAACTACGGTTACAGGTGAGGGAAGCACCATGTTTTGTTGACAGTAAATCTGCCAACATCCACTACAGTGACGGCACAATAACAACACTCAATATTGTCGCCTCAATAAACAAAGTGTTTTTAGTTGGGGCCAGCCTCACACACACGCTAATATTCAATATAATCAACTCCTGGTCGGAGTTGTTTCAGGGAAGGGGCAAAACACTGGGAGAAGCTGCATCGGTGAACCACAGACCATTACCGTGACTTAATGGTCTTTTTAGTCTTTCGCGGTTTTGGTTTCGCTGTACTGTGGGCCACTGACAGAGGAGTAAACCTTATTTCAAGGGATGTGGATATGGTGTACTTATTTACACTTCTGGCAGACTCCTAACAGTTCTCCAGGAGGGGGGGCAAGGCGCACACCCCCTATTTAGGGAAAAGAGACTGGAGAATCGAGGCCCCAAAACCAGCATCCTGGCATGAGTCAAGGTCGATGTGGTAATGGGAGAGGAAGGTGTGTGCTGACTTCCAGGTAGCAGCCTGCAGATTTCCTGGATAGGGACATCCCTGGAAGCAGCCACCGAGGCAGCGGTACGTCTGGTGGAATGAGTCCTAAGCTCAATGGGAGGCTCCCTATCAGCCAACCTATAGCAGAGGTTGATGCAGGAGACTATACAACTGCCAATCGTCCCCTTAGCTGCTGGTTTGCCAGGTACAGCTTTAGCATAGGTGACAAAGATCTGGTGAACCTCTCCCCGAACTCCAGCCATGTGAGCCTTAATAGTATGCGAGTGCTCACCTCAGGTCCAACGAATGGAACCTGTGCTCAGCCTCTAAGGTTGGGTTGGTAAAGTATACCAGGAGATTCATAACCTCATTAAGATGAAACTCTGAAACGACCTTCAGGAGGAACTGTGAGTTGTGGCAGTGGACAAGCTTGTCCTTGTGGAAGACCAGGTAAGGAGACTCCACTGAAAGCGCATGGAGCTCACTGATCCTTCTGGCGGAGGTGACAGCCACCAAGAAGACAGTCTTCCATGACAGGTGGAACATCTCACACCTGTGCATTGGTTTGACTGGCTTGCCAATGAGCATCACCAAGACCAGCAACAAGTCCCAATGTGGTGGTTCACGTACAGGCACAGTCAAGTGGTCAAGGCCTTGAAAAAGCACTTCATCATCTTCTTCTGTGCCATTGTTGGCATACCAGGCTGCCAGGTGCATGTTGAGAGTCATCAACTGGAGGCCCAACTGGGAGAGGGACCACAGGTAATCCAGAATGCTAGCCACCGGGCAGGCCAAGGGGTCCAGCTCCTTGCCCTGGCACCAAGTGGAGAATCTCTTCTATTTGAAGGTGTAGCACTGGTGAGTTGACTCCTTCTAAGAAGCCTCAACAACATGGAAGACCTCGTCAGAGAGACCCAAAGCCCAGAACTCTAGTTGCTCAAGAACCAGGCTGTCAGGTGCAGGAAATGAAAGTCCAGGTGCAGGACTGTCCCCTGATGGCAAGAAAGCAAGTCCAGGTGGAGAGGCAGTCGCCGTGGAGGCCTGCTGCTGAGACTGAGGAGAACAGGGTACCAGAAGTGTCGCAGTCAGTCCAGAGCCACTAGAATCACCTGCGTCTTGTCCCGCCAAACCTTGAGCAGCACTTTGTGGATCAAGGTGATGGGAGGGAAAGCATATTGGAGGCCCAAGGTCCAGGGCCTTGCGAAGGCATCCCCCAACAGTGTTCTGCACTGAGGGGGGCAGACACAGAACAGCTTCAGCTTCACGTTCTCCTATAAGGGAAAGAGGTTGACCTGGGGAGTGTTCAAAGGGAGAACAGGCAGTCAACTACCTCCTGGTGAAGGGACCACTCATAAGATGCCACACTCACTTGGCTGAGGGTGTCCGCAAGTTGGTTGAACATGCCAGCCATGTGAATCACCAAAAGGTCGGCACTCAGACTGCGCACAAGAGTCCAAAGTGGAGAGCTTCCCGACACAATGGGAGGGAATGCATCCCGCCCTGCTTACTGAGGTAGTACATGGCCGTCGTGTTGTCCATCTGGACCTGGACGACCTGACCCCAAACAGGCAGAGCGAAGGCCATCATTGCTAGACACACAGCCCAGAGCTCATAGAAACATAGAAGCTGTCGGCAGATAAAGACCTCTTGGCCCAACAGGCTGATGTGACATTGGGACTCCTTGGGGGTCCAGAGGTCGTGGACTCTGTGGTCCCCCAGGTGGTATCCCCATCCCATCAGAGAGGCATCTGTTGTAAGAGTGACTGTTGACTCTGGGTGGACAAACAGGACTCCTTCCTGAAGATGTTCCAGGACCAGCCACCACTGGATTGCATCCCACATCAGCTGCGGCACCGTGATTGACTGGTCGAGATGATCGAGGCGCTGAGACCAGTGCAGGGCCAGCTCCCACTGCAGGAGGCGCATTCTCCAGTGAGCCCACTGAACCACGCTGGTACAAGCCGCCACATACTCCAGCACACACAGGAAGTCCTGGGCAGGGCGCAATTGCCCAACCTGAAATGATTGGGCAAAGGAAGTAAGATACTCTGCCCTGTCCACCGGGAGACTGGCCTTGGCCTGAAGGGAGTTTACTTCTGCCCTGATGAACTGGATGGCCTGTGAGGGACTGAGTTCTGACTTGGCCTGGTTGACCAGGAGGACTAGGGCCAATCAGATCTGGAGGGTCTGCTCCACCTCCACTCTGGAGGAATCACCATCAGTCAGTCGTCCAGGTAAGGGTACACCCAGACACCACTGCATCTCAGGAAGGCTGACACCACCGCAGTGCACTTGGTAAAGACCCTGGGGGCCAAGGAGAGGCTGAATAGCATGGCCCAGAACTCATACAGGGTCCCATCCGAGTGGAACCGGAGGAACCACCGGTAGGACAGATGGATGAAGATGTGGAAGAAGACATCCAGGAGGTCTAGAAATCAGTACCACATGTGCTGCTCAAGGGACGGAATGATCTGATTCAGAGTGACCATCTGAAATTTGCATGGCCTGAGGTATTTGTTGAGGTCGTGCAGATCCAGTATGGGATGCCAACCCCTTGTCCGTTTTGGAACCAGAAAGTATCTGGAGACAAACCCTGGACCAGCCGTGGTGTCCTGGACACAAACCACTGCCTCCTTCTGGAGGAGTTGGGCGATGTCCTACAGAAGGGTGGACAGCATGTCCACTGACACCAAGCCCTCCCGTGAGGCATGGGTCTGGCTTGGCGGGACAGCCTCGAACTCCAGAGGCAGACCCTGGCCAACTAACTTGAGCATCCACCTGTCCAAGGCAACAGTGGACCAGGCAGAAGCGCAGTGGCAGACTTGACCCACCATGGGAAGTCCTAAGGTGGACAGAATGGGCTGGAGGAAGGCACCCCCAACCCATTACTGTGCAGGCTTAGCAGCAGTGGTGGGGCTAGCTGAGAAAGCAGCTGATCCTTGCCACTGGACTTCTTGGTGGCCGAAGAAGCTTGCTTCCATCAAGGCTGCCAGGCCTGCTTTTGCCCCTCTCGGGGCTGAGGTGGCCGGGTTGCAGGAGCAGAGTAGGGATGAAACTGAAAGGCCTTTTTCTTAGCTTTGTGGCCCTTAACATCCTTTTGGGTGGACATTACAGAATCCAAGGTGGCACTGGATTTCTCAGTGCAGGTGAGATGGCCATCCACGTCAGGCCCGAACAAGTTGGTGCCCAAAAAGGGGATGTCCACCAGCTTGTGCTAGGTGTTGGCGGTGAAAGTCAAAATCCTCAGCTACACCCTGGGGTACATAGCCACCGCTGAGGCCACTGACCTGGCATAGGAGTTGACAAAGTCCAGGGCCGTCTGAAGCTGCTGTTTAGCAACAGCGTGACCTTGATCGCGGACTACCTTGACCAGCAGTTGCAGGTCAGCCAGGAGCCGAGGGAAAACCTGATCCAGGGTACCCAATAATGCATGGGCAAAGCTGGCCATCATAATGGCCGAACTAGCCTGCCGAGGCCTAGGCATGAGGCTGCATAGACCTTTTTGGCATTGTGGTACAATTTCTTGGACTCTTTGTCGGGGGGGGGGGTTGCAACATCCCCGACACTGCCCTTGCACTAGAAAATTGAGTCAGCGACCAACACCTCGGCCAAAGGGTAATCGGTGAACCCAGACAAAGACCCGGTGGGCACCGTGTATTTGCGGACCATATGGGCCGAAGGTGAAGGGCAGGAGGCAGGATGTTGCCACAGCTCCAGAGCAGAACCAAGAATGGTCTCCACTACAGGGAAGGTGACCCCAGGGGAGTCATGCCTGTCGAGGACCACTGTCAAGGGATATTTAGCCCACTTCCGGACAGGCTTCAGCGGGATCCACAGTGACTCTGAAATCAAGCAGAGCAAGGCCCTGTAACAGGTAAGCCCTTGTTCCATGGAGAGATCCTCCCCAGATTCATGGTCAAAGCCCAGGATCTGCTGAGAGTGCATCGAGAATCCCTCGGAGTCAGAGGACTCCTCGAACACTGGCCAAGTCCCCATATCCCTGACTTTCTGAGGCTCATCTGTGTGGGTTACAGTGATCAACAGCTGACATGGAAGCCCAGTGGCCGAGCATGCAGTCTTAGGAAGAGCTCTCTCCTTAGGCTGCAGAGAAGAGGGTTCCACTGGAATGGGTGGAGAGGCCGGTGTCAGCCGGACCGGTAGGGCTGGCTTGGGAAGAGGGTGCGGCAGCCACGGGAGCGCCAGAGTATGCTACAGCACAGGCAGCGGCATGCAGCCGGTGGTGAGAAGCCACTGTTGTCATATGAATTCCTCATAATAGTGCCATATTTTATGGCGAAGCTGTTCCTTCCCTGAGGAGGAGGAGGAGGAGAAGTAACTGTGGCATCTCTTCATTGAGTGTTGAGAGCGGGACTGTAGCCACATCAGGAATCACTCGACTTGGTCCTCAACCACCGCCGGTTGGCAAGGAGAGATGGGGACAGGCAAAGGACCCCTTGGAATCCCCAAAAGGTCAGATTCCCTTGGAGGAGGAGGAGGAGCCGGCTCAGCGTGCTGATATGGCCCACACTGGGAGAGATCAAGCAGGACCAGGGTAATGGAGAGGGAGTCCTCCTCCTTGTCCAGTGACAACAGGTTGACCGGGTTGAGAAAGATCTTGACAGGCTGGTTGACTCGTGTCTCAGTCGACAAGCCCGATGGGGACTCAATGGGGCCAGCAGCCTGGACGTAAATGTTGGTCAAAGCCAATGGCTTGACAGCCATTAAGCCAGAAGAAGTGTGGGACTCTGAGGCCCGAAAGCGCTGATGGTCTCATGACCTGTGATGGGATTTCTTGCTTTTGGAGTCCCATTTACAAGATTTAGAGGATTTAGTCCACTGGGAAAGGCCCTCCCTGAGAGTAAGCAGGGACCAACACAAGTCCTGAAACACCCCAAAAAACGAGGTGCCAAAGTCTGTAGGAACCAGGGCAGACACAGATGACACGCCTGCCGCAGCTTTGGCCGCTGCCTCCCCAAAGGCGGGAAGTTGTTCAGCTGAGCCCGTTGCCTTGCAAACCACCATGTGGGCATCCTTAGATTTAACAGGGGGATAGAAACAGAAACATAGAATTTGACGGCAGATAAGGACCGCTTGGCTCACCCAGTCTGCCCATTTCCCTACCTACTGGATAAGCTGCAGATCCTAGTTAACCAGCAGCCTACTTCTTCCTACCCCCACCCCCCAGAACTGCCTTATGACTATCCCATGCATGCTTGAATTCCACCACTGATTTTGACTCCAAAACCTCCTCCGGAAGGCCGTTCCATGCATCCACAACCCTCTCTGTGAAAAAATACTTCCTTAAATTACCTCTGAGCGCCCCCCTCTATCTTCAAATTGTGCCCTCTTGTTCTTGTACACCTCTTTTTTTGAAAGATGCTACCCTCTTGGACTTTGTTGATTCCCTTGAGGTACTTGAAAGTTTCTATCATGTCCCCCCTCTCCCTCCTTTCCTCGAGGCTATACATATTAAGCTCCTTAAGTCTCTCTTCATATGTCTTCGGTGCAGACCCTGCACCATTTGAATGCCCTCCTCTGGACAGCTTCCATCCTGTCTATGTCTTTGATGGAGATTGGTCTCCAGAACTGCACACAGTACTCAGATGGGGTCTCACCAGCTGTCTGTACAGAGGGATAATAACTTCCTGTTTTCTACTGGTGATGCCTCTCCCTATGCATCCCAGTATCCCCCAACCCTCCTTGCTGCCCTCTCACATTGCTTGCCCATCTTTAGGTCATCTGATGACTACCCCAGGTCCCTCTCCATTTTGTTGTTGTTAGTATCTCACCCCATTGTGTACTCTTCCCCTGGGTTTTTGTTTCCCAGGTACATTACCTTGCACTTCTTAGCATTGAATCTAAGCTGCCATACATTTGACCATTCCTCTAACCTTGCCAAGTCCCTTCTCATCCTTTCCACCCCACCCTGTGCATCAACTCTGTTGCAGATCTTAGTGTCATCTGCAAAGAGACATACTTTTCCTTCCAGTCCTTCTGCAATGTCGCTTATAAAGACATTGAAGAGGACCGGTCCTAATACTGAACCCTATGGTACCCCACTAGTAACCCTCCTTTCTTCTGAGTGGACTCCATTTACTATTACTCTCTGTGTCCTATTCTCCAGCCAATTCTTTACCCAGGCTGTCATCTTGGGACCCACTCCCAGGCTGGCTAACTTGTATATTAATCTTTTGTGTGGGACTGTGTCAAATGCCTTGCTAAAGTCTAGGTAGGCCATGTCCACAGCCCCTCCCTGATCTATTACTTTGGTCACCAGTCAAAGAAATCTATCAGATTCGTCTGGCATGACCTTCCGCTGTGAATCCATGCTGCCTAGGGTCCTGTGCCCTCTGACCTCTAGATACTCGACAATTCTTTCCTTTAGAAATGATTCCATCATTTTCCCTATCACTGAGGTTAAACTAACAGGTCTATAGTTTCCTGCTTCTGCCTTGCTCCACTTTTTGTGAAGGTATCACATCTGCCCTCCTCCAGTCCTCAGGTACCACCCCATCCTCCCATGATTTGTTAAAAGAGGTAGTCAGTGGTGTCACTAGTTCTAACCTTAGTTCTTTTTAGAATTCTGGGATGAATCCCATCAGGCCCCATTGCTTTGTCCACCTTTAGTTTTAAGAGTTCTTTCAGAACCCTTTCTTCTGTAAATGGGCGGTATCAACTTCTGTATCCAGCGTGTTACTACTGTTTGTTTTATGTACCTCCCCTCTTCCTTTGTAAATACTGAGCAAAAATATTTGTTTAGTATCTCTGCCTTTTCACAGTCTCCTCTGCCCACCCTCCCTCCCTTTATTAAGCCTCACTATGCCTCCTTGGTCTTCCTTCACTCCCTGATGTACCTATAAAGGTTTTATCCCCTTCTTAACTGAGTTGGCTATCTTTTCCTCGGTTTGGGCCTTTGCTGTTCTGACTGCCTTCCCAGCCTCCTTTTGCTTTAACTGATACAGTTCTCTGTCCTGCTCCTTCTGCGATTCCTTGTACTTCCGAATGCTTTCTTTTTCTCTTGAACCTTCACTGCCACTTCCTTTGAGAACCATAGTGGTTTCTTACATCGTTTTGTTTTGTTTATTTGCTTCACACAAAGGCTTGTTACCTCTGTGATGGCAGTTTTTATTATTCCCCATTGTTCTTCCACCCTCCTTCTTGCCCATTTGCTAGTGCATTCCTTAGGCACTCACCCATTTTGGCAAAGTCAGCCCTCCTAAAGTCCAGTACTTTTGTCTTTGTATGGCTTGACTCTATTGGGATCCCATTCATCTGGATGGCCCAGGAGGAGACGAGCGTAATGGTCCTCTAAAGTGGAGGGGTGATGGGTACGGCACAGTCTGCAAGTCTGTGGAGCATGCTGCGAACCCAAACAGTAGGCACACACAGTGTTCAGGTCTGTGTATGACATCTGAAGACTGAAAAACAGTTTAGAAAAGTTAGAGTCTACACCTAGCACAGAGCTTCAATGGAGCGAACCTGACGCTTCCAGCAGGAAGAAGATCTGACGTCACAGAGCGGTGCCAAGGAGGAAACCACCAGGTGAGTGGGAGGAGCCTGCTTGAAGACCTCCTGTCCATTTTTAAAGGGAAAGGAGTCTGCCAGAAGTGTGGATAGGTACACCACATCCATGTCCATAGCATTTATGTCTTTGAAACCTGCCTTTATTGCCAAACCCCTTCTCAGATAACTTGCCATGGTGCTTTTGTGCTGCAGTTCTGTCTTCTATATAGCCGAGTGCAACTTGCAACTCTCCCATTTCCTCCATGGAGCTTCTAGGTATCAAATGTTCAACCTTAAAGGAACACTGCCAGCTTTTTATTGTTATTTTAGGTCATGTGTCCAGGGATCCCCGCACCTTCTCCATCCCCACCCCCACTCTACTGCTGACCAAGCAGCCTTCTCCTATTGCCTTCCCTCCATATGGAACCTGCTCCCTAACTATCACCCTCTCTTCCTGCCATTAGACCTCACTTGAGACTGCCAATGCCCTCCTGCTTTTCACCCTACTCACTATACCCCTTTTACCATCTCAGTCCTCCAAATGCTACTCTTTTGTCACTTTGTACTTTCACCTGCCGTTGAAATGCTCCTGTGCTTGCTGCAGCTCATTGGCTGCATTTTCATCCTTACTGCTGCCTCCTCATACACCCACTCCATGAAAGCTTAATATGTCTCCCCATTTCTTTGATGATTACTTACTTTACCCACGGCTGTTACAGTGATGCATCTTGGTTGTTGTCCTTGACTTTGCTATTTTCCTCAGAGTGCACCAACTCCCCTGTGTTAAACTTGCTGACTTTGACTTGCATTTTTGCACACTGTACTGCACTTTTAACGTGTTTCCCATTTTACCCTCGCCCGAGTCGGATCTGGAAATAAGCCCTGGCTCAATGTGCCTTTCCTGGTTACCAATTTTTACATCAATAAATAACTAAATCAATCGACCGATCAACATGTGACCAGTCTGCCTCTGTTACCAGAACTAGCAAATAAACTGTCTTGACTACTGCAGTTTGTGTAATAATGTAAATTAGTACCTTTTTGACACGGTTTTAACAATTATGCTCTGGACGAGCAGGCCGCCTAAGTTCAGATGCCAGAAGCATTTTGCTGCTAGTATGAATGCACATCTGCCTGTGCATCTGTCATGATTGCAAAACTTGTGCATGAACAAGTTTATATTCATTTTGACCAATATGAAATTAGTTGCTATTCAAAAGTGTTCAATTCTAAGCAATAAGATGCTGCTCTGGAAGAAAACTGAGCACTAGAAGTGCAGAAAACTCACTTTGAAAAAATGGAGTCGAGCTCCTGAGCGTGCGCATTAGTGCTCACACTGGCGCGCACACTCAGGCTCTCAGCTCCATTTTTTTAAACTGAGTTTTTTGCACTTCTAGTGCTCATTTAAATTTCAGAGGGGCGTCTTCTTGATTAGAACTGAACACTCCTTTCAACAGCAATTTAATTTCATATTGTTCAAAATTACTGTAAACTCATTCATGCACAAGTTTTGTAACCATCACGGCACCATTACAGATGCACAGGCAGACGTGCTTCCACACTAGCAGCAAGATGGTTCCGTTGGCTGAAGCTAGGCAGATCACTAATTCAGGGCATAATCATATAAAACTGTGTCAAAAAAGGTACCAATTTACATTATTCTGCATACTGGGGTAGTCAAGACAGTTTATTTGCTAGCTTTGGTAACTGAGGCAAACTGGTCACACATGACCTAAAATAACACTAAAAAGCTGACAGTGTTCCTTTAATTCAAAATGGTCCATGCCTATCACCAGAAAAGACCTAAGAAAGATTTATACATGGAAAGACTATTACAGATGTGATCTCAGTTTTTATGCACACCCCCTCCTCCCGCACTCCACCCTGTTTCCACAACCAGCCATACCTGGACTCAACATCGGACACATCACTGAGTAAGACATTGCAGTCGTCAACATATTCTGCATTCAGGCTGACTTGTTGCTTTGCAATCTCCTCCACTTCTTTCAGGCACTGGTTATACTGTCAAAGAAGAAAATAATTAATCACTGTAGTAATGATGTTTCTTCTAATGGGTCCAACAGTGAGCCAAAACAAAAACAAAAACACATCATTTCCATGCTGAGATGTTGTCTTGTAACTTGAAATGGTGCTGTGGAATCAGAACTCCATTCAAATGTTGCTGTGTGGTGATGCTCCCTCTGGTGTTCCAATGTCAGATCTGTGCTGAAGGCCAGTAGGCAGCAGTACTAACAAGCTAAACTGCAATGCTTATACTGTAACAAGATAACTAGCAAAAATAAGACATAAATGTAATTCAATCTTTAGATAACCACGCTCAATAATTTTAAAAAATATGCTTAAAAATATGAAGCATGTAAACATATTTAAATGTTCAGGAAGAAAAAAGTATTTAAAGAGCACCTTTTCTGGTGCTCACAACGAAAACTAAAAATGACCCTTACCTGCCCCCTATTTCAATGGTGCCAGTCTTATAATTTATTTATGCACCAATTTTTTAAGGGAAGAGATCATCATTTGGCTCCAGGGAGCCAAGCCGCTAATCCTTTCACTTCCTGATTGTGGAACTGACCCCTGTGCTAGCACATTTTGTGATGTAATTATATGGACAGTGCCGGGGCATGCTCCATAGACTTTAATGGGGCCATTTTTAAAGTCCATTTTTCGTAGTTTAGATAGCCACTCAGAACAAATCAAGCCCAATGCTCAACTAACAAGGATCTTGTTAGTTGAGTGGTGACCTTGATTTGTTCTAAATGGTCATCTGAAATACCAAAAATGGACTTTAAAAAAAGGCCCCATAAATGTCTATGGAGTGTGCACCTGCACGCTCCATATAATGACATTACAAAACGTGATAGCATGGGGGCAGCTCTCACAATCAGGAAGTGGAAGGGATTGGAGTCTCAGCTCCATGGAACCAATTTATGATCCCTTCCCTTCAAAAATCAGTGCAAAAATAAATTATAAGACTGGCAGCATTGAAACTGGGGGCAAGAAAGGGTCCGTTTTAGCTTTTGTTGGACAACTGCAAAAAGAGCAGGAAAGGTGCTCTTTTTTAAAAAACTCAGTTTTATTGAATGGAATAAATCAGGTACATTACATCCACAATCAGTATACAAAACAAGTACAATAATAATAGAGTTATATGCATGAGATCAGTCCTTAAGTCGCATAAAAGTAGTGTTCGTGTAAGTAATCATTTCGAACAATGTCTAATCTGTTGCCCTGCTATATACATTGTTCTTTTACATCAAGTAATGCTATCAAGCCAGAGCATGTGTGGAGCAAGTGTTTTGGGAAAGGTGCTTTTTAATAACCATATTATATTTAAGAAACTTTTTCTGATTATGTTCTAGAAGAGGACGTAGGGAAGGGATTGTATTTGCTCACTACTGGATCCATTAGAAGAAACATCATTACTATGGTGAGTAATTTTCTCTGTAACAACATGAGTCCAATAGTGATGCCATACAAAAAAAAAGCTGCAGACTACATAGTAGTACCTTGGGGGACTGGGAAGTATGGAACTTGTTTAGGGGGAAAGTACAGTTACATAAGAACTTACTGTAACAGTAGATCTTCAAGAAAAGCTCGTGCAGCAGGCTACACCTTAGGGACTATGGCGCCAGGCACTAGGACTCCACGGAAAATTTCTAGCCAGCAGTACCCAACTGGGGCCTGCCCCTTACGTCGGTCAACCCACTGACGTCACCCTCTGTATAAAGGGGTGGTCCCCAGCCCCACTTCAGTTCACCTGCCGGAGACCCGGAGGTTGTTCAGCAGGAGGAATCTGAGGCAGGTGCTGAAAAATTCCCAGAAGGAGAAAAACATAATAGGGGGATGGAGGGACTGAAAATAGCGCCTGCTGCAAGAGTTCTTCTCAAAGATCTACTGTTACGGTAAGTTTTTACGTAACTGTACTATCTTACTTCCTAGTATGAGCTCCTGCAGCACGCTACACCTTAAGGACGGAGTCCCAAGCAGTGTCCCAGAAGGGGAAAAAAGAAAAACAGGATGGTAGGAAAAACCCATGGAATTCTTATGATAGGAGGCCTTGGAGCATAGCTAGGCCAAATCCTGTAGTTTTTCTGGATGCAATGTCCAGAGTATAGTGCTTGATGAAAGTATGCACCGAGTTCCAGGTTGTGGCAGCGCAGATGTCTGCCATCGAAACATTCTTCATAGCTGCGAAGCATGCAGCCATCCCCCTTGCAGAATGTCCCTTGACTGGCCTCTGCAAGGGTTTGTCATACTTTTTGGAGATGAACATGTAACCCCTAGATGGCGCTATCCCAGGGGCTACTACCCCTGCCTGATTTGCCACTAACAGGTTGAGGGGCCTGGATCCAATGGCGGGTGCCTCCACCCAGAGGTCAGGGTTTGCAATAGTTAAACTTACTTGGTCACAGCCCTCTGGGACACTGCAACCCCCCTTTCTTCCCACTAGTGGCCCACACAATATATCAGAATTACCTTCACAGTATACACTTACCCCAGGACTAGTTCGGCACTGGGACCTCCTGTGAAATAAGATACAGTGCAACAATCACAGTACAGTACTTTAACATAGACAAATAACTCAGGCAGTATAACTTTGCTGAAACAAGCAGCTCTGATTTATTTAGGGGATATAACAAGGACAGGGAAATCAGGTTAATTAGCTTCTCCCTTTACTATCTACCTATGGCTCTGTGCACAGGCCTATCCCTACCAGTTACTGTCCTGGGTACCCAAGCCCTAGTGGCTAGTCAAACCGTGGCAGCTGGTAGGGGCCCTTCACACAGTGAAAGAAAAATTAGTTTAAACAGTCAGCAGTACAGTGATTCCATTTGGATTTAATGTGGCAATTCAACGGAGGCGACCCTGAATTAGTATTCACGACCTCCAAACAAGATAGGGTCCTTCAACGTCAGCAGGGCTACTCTTGAGCTCACGAGACTCTTCACACATTTATATGGTAAAAAGAAAGTACTATACCAGGCAGGCTGCTTCTCTATCCGATCGCAATTACTGCACAATACCCGGAGAACACACAGCAGATTCAGTTCCTGACAGACCGAGTGCAATTCAACAATTTCTCCAGTCTTCTACAGGGTGAGCCTGGTTTCTACTCTTCAGAGATCCTTTGATTCTTTTCACAGGACTGATTCAGTCCTAACAAGCAGTTACACAAGCTGCAGACACGAACTCTGGGCCTCATACACGTTTTTGACTGAAACTGTGCACTGAAGGAGCACAGGTTTTCCCTTCACTCCAGTGCTAAACTGAAACTCCAACAGACAAAACCGGGCACTTCCTTTGAGTTCCTCCCAGTTCTTGACTGGATTGGATGTCACTCACAATAGACTGCTGCTGTTGGTCCAAAAAGGTGCCGAAGTCTAAACTACATCTCCCAGAGTCACTGCCCATACAATCCTCTTGTGGCTGGCTCAGATTATGAGTCCAAGTTCTGATTCGTCCAAGGCACCATTTAGAGCTAGCTACCCCACACTGATTGGTCCAGTTCAGCAGTTCAAAACCAGAATGGGGAACTAGGCAGACACAGTTCTGACTGCAAAGAAAGCAGGTTAGACAAACTGTAATTTCATTATTACTCTAAATGATTTCTGGCAAACAGTTACATCTTTCAGATAGGTTCCCTTTGCACTCCTAGTGACTGCAAAAATGGAGTGAATTGGCAGCAGCTCGAGTGGTACTCAAACAGAGAAGCACACAGTCCCCCCATACAAACTAATTATGTCTGCAAGCAGACAGCTCTTAAAGAGACAGTACCAGAGGCTCTAAAACCACTCACTGATAAATGGCTTAAACGCCAAACACCATTCAGGCTTGGAGCATTCAAGCAAGCTCCTGGAAGTCTTTTGGGAACCCCCATTTGCAGGGGGGTTACACCCTTCCTGGCTTGGGAAAGCTTGACGTCCGCTAACAAGTACTCTATAAGTTTCAACTGCAACTATATACATTTGCATTAGGCTCACACATGTAATCATCAGTCAATACATCATTTTACCAAGAACACATTTCTGAAACATTGCAGTACGTCCACTTTACACAGTATTACACACACAGTGTACTATAACTCAAGTTATTACCTCTTGTACATGAAACCTGAAGAGGGGCCCTTCCTATCAGTTATCTTGGGGCTGGACGGGGAAGGCACCATACTTAGAGGGCAACACAAGTAACTTGAGTTAGCACAGATGCTCAGTTTGGGCAATGAGCTCGGGTACATACACCCTTTATGGACAACATTGAGAGGCAAGTCCACAGGCCTCCCAAGTGAATCATAACTGAGGTGCACCACAGGCTTCACAGCTCGACCAGTGTTTCTAGGGGAACTGTTACAGTCTCTGCACTCTGAGCCTCATTTTCAGCATTGTCCTCACTTGTCAGGAGTCTCCTGGGGTAGAGAGGCTAGAACTTGGGGCACTTTCAGCTCCAGGAGTTACAGTTTCTGAGTCCACAACATTTGGCTCGCATGGAGAGCTTTGGACACTGGCAGTGGACTGTCAGGGCACTCAAAATACTCTTCTTGTTCGGTGTATCACCAGTCTGCCCCAATCTATCATTTTCCTCCCTGAAAGCTCAAACAGTTCAACCATGCACAATGATTCCATTTCATCTGATCTGATGCTTTGCACTTCACTTTCTGGGAGCATTGGCTCCAGGGACGAAGCTGGGGCTTAGACAGTACAGAAGGCCCAGCTTCGCCTCCAGTATTGACTAGGGATTGCCCTGAAACAATTGACTCAGTTCGTAGAAGGATAGTATTCAAAGTCACTCACTTTCTTCTGATATGGACTGACAGTCATGCTCAACTGGGACTTGTGCAGGGAACACTTTAACTCTGCTTCTGTAGGCAGACTTCCTTGATCTTTTCTTAGCAGCAGCTCTAGTCACTGGTCCAGAGGGGCATCTTCTGGGGCTCAGACTCAATCAGGATTTGTCCAATGGGCAGTAAATGATTTCTATGCATTGTTTTACATCTTTGAATTGTTCTCAGGCCTTACTTTGTACACTGGCAGATCATCTAGTTTGCCCACTACAATGTGAGGAGATGGTGCCATCTGTCAGCAATCTTGTGTTTGCCATGCAGTCCCAGATTTCTTAGCAATACCGATCTCCTCCTGGAGTTCCTGTGCTTTCACCTTTTATCATACCGTCTTTGTTGGCCAGATTTCTTTTGGCAGCCATGGTTTGAGCCAGTTGGAAAGCATGAGTTAGCTGGGCCTTCAACTTTTGCACATACTGTAAATAGTTGTCAGCTTGAACCCCATCAGGAGAGACCCCAAACACACATCTACTGGTAGTCGAGCTTCTCTTCCAAACATCAGGCGTGTAGGGGAGAACCCAGTGGCATCACTTTTGGTGCAGTTATAAGCATGTACCAGGGTGCTAATTTGTTGGCTCCATCTAGGCTTGTCCTTTGGGTGCAGGGTGCCTAGCATATCTAGCAAAGTGCGGTTGAAACGTTCAGGCTGTGGGTCCCCCTTGGGGTGGTAAGGAGTGGTTCTGGACTTTCGCACTCCCTACAGAGAAAGCATCTCTTTGATCAGATGACTCTCAAAGACTCTCCCTTGATCAGAATGGATTCTTTGTGGAGCCCCATAGTGAACAAAAAAGTTTTCTACAAGTACTTTGGCCACAGTGGATGCTTTCTGGTCTTTGGTGGGGAAAGCTTGGGCATATCTCGTGAAATGGTCAGTGACCACCAGCACATTACTGATATTTCTTTGATCTGACTCCAAACTCAGAAAATCAATACAGACCAGCTCCATGGGTGCACTGGTGGTGATGTTAACAAGGGGCAGCCCTCTGGGGCAAAGCTTTCCTCTGTAAGCAGCGACTACAAGTTCGAATGTGTTGCTCCACATCAGCCCCATCTTAGGCCAATAGAATCTGGATCTCACCAAGTCAAGTGTTCTGTCTATACCAAGGTGCCCCATGTAGTTGTGCAAGGACCTCAGTACTGAGTCCTCGAAGGCAGTGGGCAGCACTAGTTGTTGTTTGTCTACTTGTCCCCTCTGTCTACTGTTTCTCTGTATAACAGTTTATTGATCAGTTTCAACTTAGGACCTTCTTTGTATAACAGTGCAGTTCTCAAATCAGTGGAGCGTAATTTGGACACATCTTTTCCTGCATAGAGGGTTCTAAAGCTGCTTTGATCATGGGATCGCGGGATTGAGCCCGCGAATACTGTCATTGTCCAGCTGAGGCAGTGCACCAATGCCTATTGCAGAAAAGTGGCAACAAGCAGCAGGTATGCAATTCTCAGAGGGTCCCAAGCAATCCACCATGCAGTCCACTGCGTCCGTGGACATTTGTTCCTCCTGTCAAACTTCCGCAGAGTGCCCGAATGTCAGGTTCGCCAATCGGACCCAATCATTCTGGGAACAGGCCTCCAGGAGAGAGCATCAGCATCTATGTGGTTCAGACCTGCTCGGTATTCGAGCATAGTTATATGTAGATAATGCAGAAAGCCACCTATGGCCAGTGGCATCCAACTTAGCTGAGGTCTGCACATAGGTCAAAGGATTATTGTCAGTTTTACTAGTATTTTAGCCCCATACAAGTACTCATGGAGTTGGTCAACAATAGCCCACTTCAAAGCTAGGAACTCTAACTTATGTACAGGATAGTTCTTTTCGGATGGGGTCAGGCGTCTACTGGAAAAGGCCACTGGTCTCAGGCCATTCTCGTGCTCTTGGTACAACATAGCCCCCAACCCTTGCAAGCTAGCATCAGTGTGCAGGACGTAAGGTTTTCTTGGATCGGCATAGGCCAGCACTGGAGCATGGGTAAGTTGATATATGATCTCATGAAAAGCAGTCTCACAATCAGAGTCCAGCGGGCCCCAAATACTTCCTCAGATGAAAATACACTCTTTCAGTCTTGAGGGCGTGACTTTTAATTATTTTTTGTGGGTTGGGGATACCCTTGAGTAAGGTTAAGTAAGGCGGATCACTCTTGAATAGTCCTTGATGAGCGCCTGATAATAACCACAGAATCCCAGGAATCTTTGCAGTTCTTTTAGATTTTTGGGCTGTGGCCAGGTAGTCAAGGCCTCAACTTTACTTGGGTCGGTCTCTATTCCCTCGATGGATACTATGTGTCCCACATACTTTACTGATGTTTGAAAGAATTGACACTTATCAATGGACAGTTTAAGGCCAAAGTCCTCCAGTCGGTCCAATACCTTAAATAATCTGCCTCAGGTTCCTCCAGTGAGCTGCCAAACACAATAACATCATCTAGGTATACCAGGCACTCTAGTAAGTTCATGTCCCCCACTGCACGCCCCATCAATCGTTGAAAAGTGGCTGGGGCACCTGAAATCCCTTGAGGCATCCTCATGAATTCATAGAAGCGGACAGATAAAGGCTGTCTTCTCACGGTCCTCTGGGGCCATCGGGATCTGGTAGTACCCACTGCGGAGATCCAACACAGAGAACCACTTGCTCCCGTTTAGCCATTCCAAAGCATCCTGAATGCGAGGCATTGTGTACTGATCAGGGATAGTCCGCGTTTAAGGCGGATAATCCACACATCCTTACTGTCCCATTCTTTTCCTCACTACCACAATGGGGAAGCATAAGGGCTTCTGGATTCTTGTATTACACCAGCAGCTAACATCTCTTGCAGATGCCGTCTCACATCATCTATGTCAGCAGGTGCCAGGCGTCGAGACCTCTCACTAAATGGTCTTTGTCATGCAGCGGATATTGTGCTCAGCTCCTGCACGATCCTATGTCCCATTCCTTTAAAGAAAACACCTGGACTCTCTGGGCAAGCTTCTCACTGATCCTCACTTTCCATTCAGCTGGCAACGGAGTCGCCAAATCAAACAAGTCAGGCTGCTATTCTGTCATTCTTCCTCGAACTCTTGCTGCTGGGTAGCACTGCAGTGTCTGCACAATGCACATTAGCCAGGATGCAACCTCTATTTACTCGAATGTCTCTTTCAGACACATTATGAACTTGGACCATTACCCTTCTGGCATAAGCATGGGTTCTAGCAGGCAAATACTAGGCTTGACCAGCAGTCCCTCTGGCAATTTTCCATTGCCTGGTGCATCCAACATTAATATTTTATTCTTAACATCCTCTGATATGGACCTCTCCTGTAAGGTACACTGGGCATTTGGCGCAGGATCAGAGACTCAGGATCCTTCTTCCATACAATTCCGACCGGTTCCTCTGGTTCTATTTTTCAGCATCTCTCTGTGCCTCATAGGCCTTCTTAATTAAAGCTGGAACTCTTAAAGCTCTACTAGTTTTTGACCCCTGTTTTCATAACACAACTGTGCCAGCCTTCCGAACATATGAGCATTTGTTCCAATCAACAAAGGGACACCATCATACAGTCCAGTGGGGGACACACTAAGGCTAGAGTCTCTACTTGTTCGCCACTCCAGCCACGGAGGTGGGGAAAGACAGCCAAATTCGGATATACCCGGAATAGGGGTAGGCCTTCTCACTTAACCCCATACATGCAGTCCTTCTAATGGTTGTAAGGTACGCCTGACAAATGCTTCTGATACCAATCCTGGAACATAATTGTCACTTGGGAGCCACTGTCTAATGCAGCTCTTGTAGACACTCCATTCACCTTTACAGTGGTCTCCATGGAGGACCCACTATTCTGGACCAGTCTGGAGAGGCGATAGTGGGGGCCTGAGCAACTGACCTTGCCACAAAAGGACGTGAGTTAGCATTTTGGTGCCCTCACTGGGATCATTTCTGCACCTCTTAACCACTGATTTGTTCTCCAAGCTCTCCTTGTAGCCTATATGCAACTTTGTCAGTGTCTTTTGGGGACCGCATTCCCTTTTCATGTGCCCATCCTTCCCACAATTATAGCAAAACATACTTTCTGGAGTTTGAGCTGGCCGGGCGCCACACTGGGAGCCAGGGCGGGGTATTACTAACTGGAAACCTTGGTGCCATCTCTGTCTGCAGCGTGATAAGCATTTGGAGACATCTCGTCAGTTTCTCCACTTCCATGGTCAAGGAACTGAGTTTGGAGCTGTTATCAGCAGGAGATACATGGGTGGGTACCCCACCCCATAGTAGATACAGTCGGATATAGGTCAGGGCCCGTACTTGCAGCGTGGCCTTCATAAAGGACTGTTTTTGAATTCCGGATCTCTCTCAACAGTTCGCCCTATTGTGGCATATCTTTTCCTTGTCAGAACACTCACTGACTGCCAACCTCTGCCCCTGAACTTCATTTGATGGGCCACCCTCAGTCACTCGGGTCAGCCGCAGCTATTGGTGCAGGTCCCTCCCAGGTTGCCTTTCTCAACTCCTCGAATTGCTCTCATTAACTCATCATAGGAGGGTGGGGATTCCAGTCGATTTGAAAGGCGTAACTGAAGCAACAGCAGTTCTGAGAAGGGGGCAGACTTAAGGATCCTGTCCAGCCTGGTTCGGTCCAGTTCAATCGCTGGCAAACTACCCTTTCTGAGGCATTCTTGCAACAATTTTTACAGCCGAGATACATACACAGCCAACAACTCCCCTTGGTACTGTTGTGCATTTCTTACTCTCCACCATAGATCCTCATCAGAATCTGGGCTCCCATACACATTCTCCAAGGCCTCAAGATAGGCCTGTGCAGTCACTTCAGGGTTACTGGCCCGTTTAGCACGGATGGTAGCCAGGGCAGGACCTCGGAGGCTCTCACTAACCTCTTTCGCCACTTCCGAGCATTGCCATTCTAGCACTTGGGGCAACATAGTTCTATCCAGGTCTCCCAGTCATCCTCCCTTGGGGTGGGAGGGTGCCAGAGAAGATCCTCAACCTTCGGTAAGAGTCGTGACTAATGGCAGGTGCAGAAATAGAGTCTGCATTGGTTCAGCCACCATTACGGGTACTGGGCGGGAGAGGGTGTTGGGGAGGAACACCCCAGGTGGCAAGAATAGTTTCTTCAAGTCCTCCACAGTTTTCCTTCCCCAGCAACCATTTAGCAAATTTCTCCTCAAAGTTTCAGACAGTGGTGGGGCTCATTCCCCACGGGTCTTTACTGTACTTAGTCATCACTCTCCAGGCAGTGAGGGCTCCCTCTGGGGTAATGGTCTGTGGCACTTTGGAGCTATCTATGGGATCCTTAACTCTACTAGGGCCAGGAAAGTGTGTGGGTGAGCAGATTAGCATGTCGACCCACCACCACAGGGTTTTGTAAACCTTCCACCTCGGAAAGTACTCCCTGTACAGTGTCCGTATTGATACCCAGGGGGATGTCCAGGATAAGCACAGCATTTTGGGGGTCAATCTCCTCCCCAGTACACCACTCCACCAGCCGGTGCACAGCCACTTCTGTCGGGGTACCCATTTTTTTCTTAACAGTGGTTCGTAAATATGGCCACTAGAGGACACACAATCCCAGCGGTGAGCCTCCAAGATGTAACCCCTAGATGGCGCTATCCCAGGGCTACTACCCCTGCCTGATTTGCCACTAACAGGTTGAGGGGCCTGGATCCAATGGCGGGTGCCTCCACCCAGAGGTCAGGGTTTGCAATAGTTAAACTTACTTGGTTACAGCCCTCTGGGACACTGCAACCCCTTCTTCCACTAGTAGCCACACAATATATCAGAATTACCTTCACAGTATACACTTACCCCAGGACTAGTTCCGCACTGGGACCTCCTGTGAAATAAGATACAGTGCAACAATCACAGTCACAGTACTTTAACATAGACAAATAACTCAGGCAGTATAACTTTGCTGAAACAAGCAGCTCTGATTTATTTAGGGAGATATAACAAGGACAGGGGGAAATCAGGTTAATTAGCTTCTCACTTTACTATCTACCTATGGCTCTGTGCACAGGCCTATCCCTACCAGTTACTGTCCCTGGGTACCCAAGCCCTAGTGGCTAGTCCAAACCGTGGCAGCTGGTAGGGCCCTTTCACACAGTGAAAAGAAAATTAGTTTAAACAGTCAGCAGTACAGTGATTCCATTTGGATTTAATGTGGCAATTCAACAGGGCATGACCCTGAATTAGTATTCACCTCCAAACAAGATAGGGTCCTTCAACGTCCAGCAGGGCTACTCTTGAGCTCCACGAGACTCTTCACACATTTATATGGTAAAAAGAAAGTACTATACCAGGCAGGCTGCTTCTCTATCCCGATCGCAATTACTGCACAATACCGGGAGAACACAGCAGATTCAGTTCCTGACAGACCCAGTGCAATTCAACAATTTCTCCAGTCTTCAGGGTGAGCCTGGTTTCTACTCTTCAGAGATCCTTTGATTCTTTTCACAGGACGGATTCAGTCCTAACAAGCAGTACACAAGCTGCAGACCGGAACTCTGGGCCCTTACATGCTTTTTTGACTGAAACTGTGCACTGAAGGAGCACAGGGTTTCTTTCCCTTCACTCCAGAGCTAAACTGAAACTCCAACAGACAAACCGGCACTTCTTTGAGTTCCTCCAGTTCTTGACTGGATTGGATGTCACTACAATAGACTGCTGCTGTTGGTCCAAAAAGGTGCCAGTCTAAACTACATCTCCCAGAGTCACTGCCCATACAATCCTCTTGTGGCTGGCTCAGATTATGAGTCCAAGTTCTGATTCGTCTAGGCACCATTTTAGAGCTAGCTACCCCACACTGATTGGTCCAGTTCAGCAGTTCAAAACCAGAATGGGGAACTAGGCAGACACAGTTCTGACTGCAAAGAAAGCAGGTTAGACAAACTGTAATTTCATTATTACTCTAAATGATTTCTGGCAAACAGTTACATCTTTCAGATAGGTTCCTTTGCACTCCTAGTGACTGCAAAATGGAGTGAATTACAGCAGCTCGAGTGGTACTCAAACAGAGAAGCACACAGTCCTATACAACTAATTATGTCTGCAAGCAGACAGCTCTAAAAGAGACAGTACCAGAGGCTCTAAAAACACTCACTGATAAATGGCTTAAACGCCAAACACCATTCAGGCTTGGAGCATTCAAGCAAGCTCCTGGAAGTCTTTTGGGAACCCCCATTTGCAGGGGGGTTACAAACACAATGCAAATGACTAAACATTTTGACAGGGTTTGTTTTGCAACAGGCTTCCCAGAGCCCTGGGGTCAAAAGAAAAACAACTGATCAGACTTGCGGATCGATTTAGTACGGTCCAAGTAGTAAAGTACAGTTACGTAAGAACTTACCGTAACGGTAGATCTTCAAGAAGAACTCTTGCAGCAGGCTATAACCATTAGGACTAAAGCCGCAGGCCTTAACACCCACCGGAAAACAACTTAGCTAGCAGTACCCAGCAGGGACACCCCCCCCCACGTCAGCTCCACCCCACGGGTCATGCCATAAAATGGGGCAGACCCTGGCTCCATATCAGTTCCCCCGCCAAGACCCACAAACGGACCCTAGCAGGCGAACCAGGCGAAACTTGTCGAAGACATACTGTAAACCTCACCAGGGGGATGGAGGGCAGGAAAGCAGCACCTGCTGCAAGACCTCTTCCCGAAGATCTACTGTTACGGTAAGCTCTTACGTAACTGTACTATCTTACTTAGAGTGGGAGCAGGTTATAACCATTAGGACAAATTCCCAAGCAGTCCCACACCAAGGAGGTGGCTAACACTGGGAGGATGAAAAGATGAAAAATGGCTGACATACAGCAAATCAGGACAAGAGTCCTTGAAGGACTGCCAAGCCAAAACTGGCACGGCGTCTGGAGGCAATGTCCAGGCTATAGTGCTACACAAAGGTGTGCACCGAATTCCAAGTGGCAGCAGCACAAATGTCTCTTATAGAGACATTCTTTAAGGAGGCAAAAGAGGTAGAAATCCCTCTGGTGGAATGACCTCTAACCGGGCCCAGAAGAGGTTTGTTGTGCTTGTTGTGACAAAGTACAATACAGCGGACAAGCCACCTGGAAATAGTTTGCTTAGACACTGGTTTGTCCAGGTGTTGTGGTGCGAAGGCCATGAATAGTTGCTCCGATTTATGGTATGCAGCTGTGCACTTGAGGTAGTACCTCAGCGCCCTGTGAACATCCAATGTGTGTAGGAGAGCCTCTCCCCTATTGGCAGGGGTAGAATAATAGACTGGAAGGTCAACCGATTGGTTGAGGGTCAACTCCGAGACCACTTTGGGAAGGAACTTAGGATTTGTTCTAAGGGAAACCCTTTCCCTGTGAAAAACTAAATAAGGCTCCTTACACATCAGGGCCTGAAGCTCAGAAATCCATTCAGCCGAAGTAACAGCAACTGAAAAACAAACCTTCCAGAAAAGATAACGCAGCTCACAATCAGCCGCTGGTTCAAAAGGGGGGGGAGTAAGCTTCTCCAACACAAAAAGGAGGTCCCACGGAGGGATAGGATCCCTAATGGGAGGTCTCAAATGTAAAATACCCCCATTAGAAGGTGCTGGTAGTGTCCAGTTGGGCCAAGGTTCTATCTCCCAAGAGGACATGATATGCTGAGATGGGCCACATGTGCACCTTTATAGAAGAGTAGCTCAAGCCTTGCTGGTATAAGGAGAGGAGATACTGTAATGCTGAGTTCACCGGACACGTAAGGGGGTCTAGATGGTGAGACAAAGCCCATAAACAAAAACGCTTCCACTTCATAGCATAAGTGGAGGGTTTCCTTGCTGAGACGAGGACATCCGCTACCTCTTGGGAAACCCCGTACCTGAATTTGGCTATGACTGCAGGAGCCAAGCATGAAGGTGCAGAGACCTGAGATCTGGATGAACCAGCCTGCCCTGATCTTGGGACAGCAACTGCGAGCACATCGGTAGTGGAATTGGAGGTTCCGAGGACAACCGCTGAATTAGTGGAAACCAAATCTGTTGAGGCCATACTGGGGCGATCAGAATCATTTTGGTCCCCTTGGCCTGGAGTTTCAATAAGACTCTCTGAATGAGAGGGAAGGGAAGGAAGGCATAAAGAAACCTCCCTGTCCAACAAAGGGACAACGCATCTGGCCAGAAAACACCAGGAATGTGCTCTCGCAAGCAGAAAAATACAGGTTACTCACCTGTAACAGGAGTTCTAGGAATGGTATATGTTGTTCATCCACACTCATTGGCAGGTATCCTTGCCGCTTTAAATCTTGCCGGAAGGTCTTCAAGCTTGCTCCTCCCACCCACCCGGGTGGTATAACCTCGCTCCGCCCCATGGCGCAGATCTGGCCCGCTGGAAGCTCAGGTTGTGCGCCGGCCGAGGAGTCGAGTAGTCGTGGGATGAACAACATATACCATTCCTAGAACTCCTGTTACAGGTGAGTAACCTGTATTTCTAGGGACATGGATATGTTGTTCATCCACACTCATTGGCAGACTCTAGCAGTTCTCCGGGAGGAGGGAGGCAAGACGACACCCCAATACTTACTTGGGAAAGAGAGACTGAGAACCGAGGCCCCAAAACCAGCATCCCGGAGTGACTCAAGGTCGATGTGGTAATGGGTAATGAAGGTGTTTGCTGACTTCCAGGTAGCAGCCCTGCAGATTTCCTGGATAGGGACGCCCCTGGAAGCAGCCACTGCTGAGCAGTATGGCGGGTAGAATGAGCTCATCCTCTGGGAGGCTCCATGCCCGCCAACTTATAGCAGAGATCTATGCAGGAGGTTACCCACCTGCTTATCGTCCGCTTGGCTGCAGGTCTGCAAGATGCGGCTTCAGCGTAGGGTGACAACAGCTGGCGAACCTCTCCGGACTTCAGCCGGCGCCTTATAATAAGCGAGCGCCTTCTAGGGTCCAGAGTATGGAGCCTATATTTGGCCTCCGAGGTGTGATTGGGGTAGAACACCGCAGAGTCAACACCTGGTTAAGGTGAAACTCCGGCACCCACCTTCGAAGGAATTTCGGTGGGGCGCAGGACAACTCCTGTCCCTGTGGAAGACCAGGTAAGGAGACTCGATGAAGCGCCTGAGCTCTCCCATCCTTCTGGCTGACGTGATAGCCACCAAGAAGGCGGTCTTCCACGACAGGTGAGAGAGAGCACACCTGTGCATAGGTTCGAATGGCTTGCCCATGAGCTTTGCCAGTACCAGCAGTAGATCCCACGGAGGTGGGGTTCCCTGACTGGAGGAAATGTGATCAAGGCCTTGAAAAGCGCGCCAGACCACCTTCTCCTCGCCACCGACTGCTCTCCGCCCGCCCGTAAGCAGAGATGGCTGCCAGGTGCACCCTTAGGTCAGCCGACTCTAAGCCCTTGACTAGAAAGGGACCATAAATAGTCCAAGATGCTTGCCAAGGAACAGGAGGAAGGGTCCAAGCCCTGTTTCCTGACACCAAATGGAAAACCTTTTCCATTTGAAGGCATAGCATTTCTGGGTCGACTTACGGGACGCCTCAACTACATTGAGGACCTCGCCGGAAAGACCCAAGGCCTGGAACTCTAGCTAGCTCAGGAACCAGGCCAGTCAGGTGCAGGGATTGAAGGTCCGGATGGAACACCTTCCTGATTGACTGAGAGCAGGTCCGGGCGAGCTGGAAGCTGCCGCGGAGTCCTGGAGCTGAGACTGAGGAGATCTGGGTACCAGAACTGGCGAGGCCAGTCTGGGGCTATCAGAATCACCTGCGCCTTGTCCCTCCTCGCCTTGAGAAGCACCTTGTGGATGAAGGGAAATGGGGGAAAGGCGTAAAAGAGGCCCGGGGTCCACTGCCTCGAGAAGGCATCCCCCTGCAGCGAGCCCTGCTGAGGGGGGCGGGCATGGAACAGACTCAGCTTCGCGTTCTCCCTGGAGGCAAACAGGTCCACCTGAGGTGTGCCCCAATGGAGAACAGATGTATACCTCCGGCAGGAGAGACCACTCGGGATGCAGCCCCATCCGGCTCAGGGCATCGCCAGGGTGTTGGAGGCTCCTGCCACGTGAATGGCTAGAAGATCCGCCCAGGCTGCGCACGAGTGACCAAATGCAGAGAGCTTCCTTGCATAGAAGCATGGAGGCGTCCCGCCCTGGCGGTTTAGATAGTACATGGTCGTGGTATTGTCCGTCCTGACTCGGACCACTTGACCCCGGAGGAACGGAGCAAAGGCGGTGAGAGCTAGGCGGACTGCTCGAGCTCCAGCAGGTTGATGTGGCATCGGGACTCCTGGGACCAGAGGCCATGAGCCCGTGTTCCCCAGATGGGCACCCAACCCATCAGAGAGGCATCGTCGAAGAGAGACCGCCGCTCAGGCGGACTTAACAGGATGCCCTCCTGCAAATGATCTGGAACGGTCCACCACTGAGAGCGTTCCACATCCCCTGTGTCACCGGCTACAAGCTGGTCCAAGGATCGCAGCTGCGGACCACTGGCTGGCCAGTCCCCACTGAAGGGGAGATATGTTCCAGCGTGGCCCAACGGACCACGCTGGCAGGCCGCCATGAGACCCAGGAGGCGAGGAAGTCCCGGCAGGGCGCAATTGCCCAACCAGAAATGATCGGGCAAAGGAGGAAAGAACCTCGGCCCTGTCCGCCGAGCCGCACTCTGGCTCAGAGAGTCGAGCTGGCCTCGATGAATAGAATCACCTGCTTCGCTCGAGTTCCGACTCTGGCCTCGCTTGATAAGGAGGCCCAGTTGAGAGCAGACCTGAGGGCCAGATCTCTGACCACTCCGCCTCCTCCTTCCTGGAGGGAGCTGTATCAGCCAGTCGTCCAGGTAAGGGTACACCCGACCCTCGGCGCCGCAGGGAATGCTGTCACCACTGCCATGCATTTGGTGAAGACCCTGGGAGTGGAGACAAGCCGAAGGGCATGGCTTGGAACTCAAGAGGATCCTTCCGCTCCAGAAGCGGAAGGAATCTCTGTGACGGACGGATAGGGATGGAAAACGCTATCCTGCAAGTCCAGAGAGCAGAACCACACGTTGCTCCAAGGATGGTATTATCTGAGCCAGAGTGACCATCCTGGTTCGAGACCTTAGGAACTTGTTTAGGTCGTAGGTCGAGAATGGGGCGCCAGCCCCCGTCCGCTTCGAACCAGGAAGTACCTGGACACAAACCCTGGTCTGAAGGAGGGTCCACCACCTCTCTTATCACCTCCTTCTGGAGGAGGAGACGATGTCGGCTCGACGAGCCACCAGTGAGGCTGGGGATCCCAAGCCTCCGAGGGCGAAGGCTCTGAAGGGGGTGCCTGCTCGAATTCCAGAGGCAGGCCTCTTCCACCACCTCAAGACCCACCTGTCCGTGGTAACAGCGGACCAGGCGGAACGGAGTGCGGGCCGTCCCCAGGGGACCCAGGGTAGTGAGTGACGGGAATGGGGCGACACCCTCAGCCCGTCACTGGGCAGGCTTGAGGAGGGACCGCCAAGGGACCTCCTGGGCCTTTTCCTCCTCCTGTTAGAGGAAGCCGCGGCTTGGGTTTGGGATGCCAAGGCCGAGCCTGCTGGCCCTGACGTTGGGCTGGCTACAGCAGGTACAGAAGGACGAAGGGCTTAGGCTGTGGCTTGCCTTTGTCCTTCTGAGCGGAAGAGACCGAGTCCAAGTAGCATTGGACTCTCGATCCTCTGCAGGTGACCTTCCACCCCAGGGTCAAGAGGTCAGTCCCCAAAAGGAACATCCGCCAACTTGTGCTGGGTATCCAAGTAAAGGTGATATCCTCAGCTAAGCTCACCAACGATAAGCCACTCGCGCCGCCACCGATCTGGCACATGAGTCCCCTATATCCAAAGCAGTCTGGAGCTGCTGTTGGCCACTGCCCTGCCCTGGTCCCGCACCTGCTTAACCGTAGTCTGCAGATCGGGCGGGAAGATGAGGATGACTCATCCAGGAGCCCAACAGGGCATGAGAAAATGTGCCATGAGGACGGCCTAACTGGCTCTGATCAAGGCCGAGAGGATGACAGCGACTTTTCCGACATAGTCCAATTTCTTGACTCCTTGTCAGGAAGTTTGTCCACATCCTCATGCCAGCCGGCGCTACCGAAAACGCTGTCGGTAACCAATCCTCAGCAGAGGGTGTTCGAAATGCCGGACAAGGAACTGGTAGGGACCGCATACTTCCTGGCCATCCTGGCCGAAGGCGCAGGGCAGGAAGCAGGGCGCTGCCAAAGCTCCAGTGCCGGACCCACTATGGCCTCGGCCACCGGAAAGGCCTCCGACGGAGAATCCCCTCGGTCCAGAATCTCCGTGAGGGATACCTGGCCTGCTTGAAACGGGTTCGAGCTCCATCCTGGTGGACTCCAGATGAGCCAAGCAGTCCTAGGAAGGACGACGGCTATCGCTTCATTGACTGACTCCTGAAGACTCCAAGTCCAGTCGCTGGAGAAAAGGAGGAATCATCTTCGGACTCGGAAGAGTCCTCAAGAGCTGCCTCTGGCCTGAGCCACCTTCACCTGCCGAGGTCGGTCGGGAGTGAGGGTAACTGACAGCCGGTGGGTAGGCCTTAGCCGACCGAGAACCTTGGTCGGAGCCCCAGTTGGTGGCTGTGGAGGCGGAGGTTCCACCGGAAGGTGGAGCAGCTGGTTTTGGCCGAACAACTGCCTGCGGTATAGGCTCCGATAAATCGAGGGTTGTGTCGGCCGCCCGTGACAGCCACTTAATGGCCGGGAAGGCGACGGGGTTGGCTTACTCTCGCCAGGAGGAGTTGTTGCAACATAAGGTCTCGCATGCCGACTGAATTTACGCCGGAGCCTCCTCGCCCGAGGAGGAGGACGAGGACGAGGCGACGCCGCTTTATCGTGGTGCTAAGACCGAGACCGCCGATGACGGTGGGATCGGCTGGACCGCGCTGAGGGTCCGAGACCAGACCGAGAGTCCCGGAATTTCCAGGTCGGTGTGGGAGGTGTCGGCCGGAACCGCACTCCTTCGCCCGGATGGTCCATCCGAGGGCTCGAACCGGAGGTACAGGCGAGCCAACGGATCCTCAACTCTTCCTGGGGAACCGGAGAGGGGAATCGGCCGCTAGCGACAGCCCGTTCAACGGGTCGAGAAAATCTCGACTTCATCGGTGGGAGTCTCGTCAACTGACCTGACGGGACACCGTGGAGGCCAGTGGTCAGGTTTAGCGGTCGACTGGAAGTCGACGGTCGACGCACCCGGGGAGAGGGACCTTTCCCGCTCCCAAGAGCGTCGACGGAGGGACTTACCCCTGTCCCTCTTTTTGGACCGAGAATAAGGTCCCGCAGACGTAGGCCCTTCTCCTTTAGTGGAGAGGGACAGACAAAGCTCCTTAAAAGAAGCCGTGTAAGAAGAGCCCAGAGAGAGTGGGATAAATGCCGCGTGCGAAGATACGCGGCCCGCCGCTTCCTCTTCGAGGGCGCCAACCGGCCTCCTTGGACTTCACCGAGGGAAACGCCTCGGCACGCCCAGTTGCACCGGCAGCACGGTCTTCGAGGACGAGGGCTGAGAAAGATGAGCACAGGTCACAAGCCCGCGGGCCGTGCTCAACGCCTAAGCAGTAGACACACGTGAGTGTGGATCCGTCCGAGACATCTTCGCTCGCATGGGCATCTCCAAACTGGAGTCGATTTGTCCATCGCAGTCGCTGAGGGATAGAAGACTGAAGTCTTTTTGCAAAATTTATTTTTTAAATCCGCAAATGGAGAAATAGGAACCAGTCTCAAACGAGCGTTAAGGAGGGAACCTGAGCTTCCAAGCGGTAAGGAAGATCTGACGTCATGGGGCGGAGCAGAGAGTTATACCACCCGGGTGGGTGGGAGGAGCAAGCTTGAAGACCTTCCGGCAAGATTTAAAGCGGCAAGGATACCTGCCAATGAGTGTGGATGAACAACATATCCATGTCCCTCGAACTGGCAGTTTGGCACGGCCAGTTCAAAGGGAGGTAAGGTTAATTTCTCTAGAATAAAAGATCCCATGGGGAATACGATCCCTAATGGGAGGTTTTAAATGAAGTATGCCCCGTAGAAAGATATGGGGAGATCTAACTGAGTAATGTTTCTACCCTCCACACAGGTGCATGACAAGCCAAGATGGCACAGAGGAGCACCTTAATGGATGAATAGCACAGCCCCATATCCAAGAGGGAGAGAAGATACTCCAAGACTGAGTTCACCAAGCAAGAAAAGGGGTCCAGAGAATGCGCAGCTGCCCAGATGCAAAAGCGTTTCCACTTCATGGCGTATGTAGCCTGTGTTGATGGCTTTCTTGCCTATACTAGAACTTCAGCCACCCTCTACAAAACTCCATGACGGGAGACAGATAGGTCTGCAGGAGCCACGCATGAAGGTGTAGAGACCAAAGATCGGGTGGACTAGTGTTCCCTGGTCTTGGGTTAGCAAGCTGGATGATAAAGGCAGTAGGAAAGGAGGTTCTACTGCCAATCTCTGCAAAAGGGGGAACCACATCTGGCACGGCCAGAATGGGGCTATTAAAATCATTGCCACCCCTTCGGCCTGCAGCTTGAGCAAAACCCTCTGCAGAAGGGGAAAAGGAGGGAATGCATAAAGAAACCTCCCTGTCCAGCAGAGGGACAACGCGTCTTGCTTCAAAACACCAGGCCCGGGATCTAGCAAGCAAAAATTGGGCAGTTTGGCATTGCACAGGGATGTGAAGAAGTCCAGCTCTGGATGGCCCCATCTTTCTAAGAGGTTGTCCACCACTTCTTGAAGCAGCTCCCACTCATGGTTCCTGGATCGAGAGCAGCTAAGTTCATCTGCCAGGATGTTTTGGATGCCTGTAACAAGAACCGCTGACAGCGTTAGTCCGTGTTCTAGGGCCCAATACCCACTCTCACGGCTTCTCTGAACAGAGGGTAGGAGTGCGTCCCCCCGCTTGTTGATATAAAAGACCACCGACATGTTGTTGGTCTGAACAAGCAGGAGACCCTGGGAAAGGTGCGTCTGAAAGGCCTGTATGGCATACAGAATCTCCTCATCTCTAAAATGTTGATGTGCAGGGGCACTTCTAGGTCTGACCATGTGCCCTGAGTACGGTGATTCTGCAAGTGGGCGACCCATCCTAGACCCAATGCATCTGTGGTCAGGATCTGGCTCGGTGAATCGGATTGGAATGGTACTCCTGATTCAAAATTTGGAGAAGTTGGCCACCATGACACCGTATGCTGAACAGCCCTCAATATATGTATGGGATGTTCGAGGTCGTCAGATCTCTGGTCCCACTGAGCCCTTAGGGTCCATTGTAGAACTCTCATATGCAAGAAGGCCAGCAAGACCATAGGTATGGCAGCCACCATATGTCCCAGAAGTTGCAACATAGATTGGCTGATGCTATTCTGGATGCCAGATCTCTCAGTTGAGTGGTCCTGTCGGGTGGGAGGAAAGCCATTCCCTGCTCTGTGTCCAGAATGGCCCCTATGTACTGCAGACATTGGCAGGGCAATGGACAGGACTTTGGGAGGATGACTGTTATCCCCAGCCACTGGAACATCTGGAATGTGTCTGAGAGTGTTTGAATTAACTGCGATCTGGAGGGAGTAGTTAGGAGTCAGTCCTCTAGGTATGGATAGACGAAGTGGCCCTGTATCCTGAGAGCTGCCGTAACTACTGTGAGACATTTGTTAAACATCCTTGGTGCTGAGGAGAGGCTGAAAGGCAAAGCCCCGAATTGATAGTGGTTCACCTGGAAGGTGAACCGAAGGTATTTCCAATAAGATGGAAACACCCAGATGTGCAAGTAGGCATCTTGCATGTCCAGGGAGCATAGCCAATCCCCCCTGACATAACATCGGGATCAGGCCGGGTAAGGTCACCATTCTGAACCTTTTGTACTTTATGAATCAGTTCAGCTGACTCAGGTCCAGTATGGGTCTTAAGTTACCTGTCTTGTTGGGAACCAAGAAGAAGTGAGAGTAATACCCGGTTCCCTGTTGAGGAAGAGGAATGGGCTTGATGGCTCGTTTTAAGAGCAAGGCCTGGATCTCTTCCCTGATGAGGGCTGTGTGAGACAGAGAGTATCGAGAGAGGTCTGGAGGATTGTCCGGGGGAAGTTCGACAAACTCCAGCGTATAACCCTTTTTAATACTATCCCAAACCCATACGTCTGTGGTAATACTGGTCCACCCTTCTAAGTAGAGGGAGAACCGACACCCTACTGCCTTCCCTATCAACTCTGCTGGAGGAGGGGTGGCAGGCAAAGAGTCATGCATGGGTGGCTGGGGTGGGCAGCGAGGACTGTGAGGCTTTGGCACTCCTAGACCCACTGTTCCCAGATGGTTGGGAGGGAGCCTTTCTCCTGAAAGGACCTCGGGGCTGTTGGCCTCTCTGTTTTTGGGCACCTGGGTGCCGAAAAGGCTTACGCTTGGGCTACTGGGGGTCCAACCACTACACATGATGAACAGATTGCACTGCCATTCCTGACTCTTGCAGATCCGTTATGATTTTCTGTACCTTCTCCCCGAAGAGGATGGATCCATGAATAAGTCTTTATAAGCGACATTGCAGAAGGACTGGAAGGAAAAAGTATGTCTCTTTGCAGATGACACTAAGATCTGCAACAGAGTTGATGCACAGGGTGGGGTGGAAAGGATGAGAAGGGACTTGGCAAGGTTAGAGGAATGGTCAAATGTATGGCAGCTTAGATTCAATGCTAAGAAGTGCAAGGTAATGTACCTGGGAAACAAAACCCAGGGGAAGAGTACACAATGGGGGGTGAGATACTAACAACAACAAAAATGGAAAGGGACCTGGGGTAGTCATATCAGATGATCTAAAGACGGGCAAGCAATGTGAGAGGGCAGCAAGGAGGGCTGGGGGGATACTGGGATGCATAGGGAGAGGCATCACCAGTAGAAAACAGGAAGTTATTATCCCTCTGTACAGACAGCTGGTGAGACCCCATCTGGAGTACTGTGTGCAGTTCTGGAGACCCAGTCTCCGCAAGGACATAGACAGGATGGAAGCTGTCCAGAGGAGGGCACTAAATGGTGCAGGGTCTGCACCGGAAGACATAGAAGAGAGACTTAAGGAGCTTAATATGTATAGCCTCGAGGAAAGAAGGGAGAGGGGGACATGATAGAAACTTCAAGTACCTCAAGGGAATCAACAAAGTCCAAGAGGGTAGCATCTTTCAAAAAAAGAGGTGTGCAAGAACAAGAGGGCACAATTTGAAGATAGAGGGGGCGGCTCAGAGGTAATTTAAGGAAGTATTTTTTCACAGAGAGGGTTGTGGATGCATGGAACGGCCTTCCGGAGGAGGTTGTGGAGTCAAAATCAGTGGTGGAATTCAAGCATGCATGGGATAGTCATAAGGCAGTTCTGGGAGGTGGGGGTAGGAAGAAGTAGGCTGCTGGTTAACTAGGATCTGCAGCTTATCCAGTAGGTAGGGAAATGGGCAGACTGGGTGGGCCAAGCGGTCCTTATCTGCCATCAAATTCTATGTTTCTATGTTTCTATGAAGGGAGCATCCAGAATGGAGTCCTGGAGGTCCTGTCTAAACCTGGATACCCGCAACCAAGAGTGGCGGTGGAGGCAGATTCCAGTGGCTGCGGCTCTAGCAGCTGTGTCCAGTGAATCATAGGATGCCCTCAACACATGCTTTCCTACATGCAGGCCAGATTGAAGGACATCCAGAAGTTCTGTACGAAACGGACTATCTGATTGTTTTTGGGCCAACTCGAGAGCTTTCTTCCATAGATATTTTTGATATAGCGCAATATACGCCAGAAAATTTTAAGGATTGCATGGAACAAGTGGAAGAGGCATAAACTCTTCTCCCAAACTGGTCTAGTTTCTTAGATTCCTTGTCAGGAGGCTGCAAGCTTATGTGTTTGGGCTATTTGGTCCTACCGTGTGCTGCAGTTAGGACCATGGAATCTGCCCTGGGATTCTCCCCCAAGAAGGGCTCCACTTTAGGGGGCTTGTATAGCCTGTCTACCTTTTTGGGAACAGCTGAAAAGGAAGAAGGGTGCTCCCATGCCAAACTGGTTAGGTCCTGGAAAGGCGGGACCAGAGGGGGAATGACCAAGGGTTTAGGGTCACTCATGCCCAAGAAGGTATGTAGCCTTCTTCTCTCCGGGTCCAATTTCTCCGTATCCCACTGGTTAAGATATTGGATGTGGCGCATCACATCCACAATTATCGGGCCAACCAGTGGGGACCTTGGAGAATAGTGGTGACCTTCTGGTTCAGGGGAGTAGCCCCTGGCCGAAGGGCTCGAGGAAAAAGAGCAACCTCTGGAGGAGGAAGAGGAAGCTGACTTCGAATGTTTGCACCTCTGCCAGCTTCTGCTCCTGTCATCGGATGCAAATTTAGTCTTTGCTGTATTGGTCCTTGTAAGAACAGAGCCAGAAGCAAATGATTTGACACCTTTTATTGGACAGACATAGATGTAACAAAAAGAACAAAGTGCTTTGGCTTTTGGACCAACAAGTCCTTCCTCGGAAGCTTATCTGTATCCCACTGGTAAAGCATGGATATTCCTCCAGGTCATCTTCCTCCTGTCATTGGAAGAAGATGACCTAGAAACATAGACTTTGACGGCAGATAAAGACCGCTTGGCCCACCTAGTCTGCCCATTTCCCTACCTACAGGATAAGCTGCAGATCCTAGTTAACCAACAGCCTATTTCTTCCTACCCCCTACAAAAATTGCCTTATGTCTGTCCCATGCATTCTTGAATTCTCCCATAGTTTTAGACCCCACAACCTCCTCAGGAAGGTTATTCCATGCGTCCACCACCCTCTTCATGAAAAAAATACTTCCTCACATTGCCCCTGAAATGCTCCTCCTCATCTTCAAATTGTGTCCCCTTGTTCTTGCACATCTCTTTTTTTGAAAGATGCTACCCTCTTGGACTTTGTTGATTCCACTGAGGTACTTAAAGGTTTCTATCATGTCCCCCCTCTCCCTCCTTTCCGCAAGGGTATATATATATATTAAGCTCCTTTAGTCTCTCCTCATATGGCTTCTCTTACAGACACTGCAGCATTTTAGTTGCCCTTCTCTGGACTGCCTCTATCCTGTTTATGTCCTTGTGGAGATGGGGTCTCCAGAACTGGAAGCAGTACTCCAGATGGGGTCTCACCAACTGTCTGTACAGAGGGATAACAACTTCCTGTTTTCTGCTGGTGATGCCTCTCCCTATACATCCCAGTATCCCCAGCCCTCCCTACTGCCTTCTCACATTGCTTGCTAACCTTAAGGTCATCTGATATGATTACCCCAGGTCCCTTTCCATTTTTGTTGTTGTTACTACCTCCCCCCAATTGTGTAATCTTCCCGGGGTTTTGTTTCCCAGGTGCATTATTTTGCACTTTGCATTGCATCCAAGCTGCCATACTTGACCATTCCTCCAACCTTGCCAAATCCTTTCTCATCCTTTCCATGCCTCCTTATGTATCAACCCTGTTATGGATCTTTGTGTCATCTGCAAAGAGGTATACTTTTCCTTCCAGTCCCTCTGCAATGTCACTTATAAAGACATTAAGGACTGGACCCAGATGAACCCTCTTGTTCCACCTAGTAACCCCTCTTTCTTCAGGGTGGACTCCATTTACAATTACCTTCTGTGTCCTGTTGTCCAGCCAATGTTTTACCCAGGCTACCACACTGGGACCCACTCCCAGACTGGTTAATTTGACTATTAATCTTTTGTGTGGCACTGTGTCAAATGCCTTGCTTAAGTCTAGGTAGGCCATGTCCACAGCCCCTCCCTGGTCTACTACTTTGGTCACCCAGTCAAAGGAATCAATCAGATTAATCTGACATGACTTTCCCGCTGAGAACCCATGCTACCTTGGGTCCTCTGCCCCACTGGCCTCTAGGTACTCAACAATTCTTTCCTTCAGAAGTGATTCCATCACTTTCCCTACCACAGAGGTCAAACTAACAGGTCTGTAGTTTCCTGCCTCTGTCTTGGTCCCACTTTTGTGAAGAGGAATCACATCCTCCTTCCTCCAGTCCTCAGGTACCATACCATCCTCCAATGATTTGTTAAAAAGGGTAGTCAGTGTGTAACGTATACTTAATGTTACTAACAACTTAATGTAATCACTCAACGAGACCGACGGAGAATCAAAAAGAATTTATTTAGCAGTGGTATTACAGTGCCACTTGCACTTAGCCTTTGATGTTACGTGATTCCACTTGATGTTACACATGCACAGCTTACGTACACAATTTGAAAGTTACACCCCAAACAGGACTAATGCTATGACTTGCTCCTAGCAATCCTATTACGTAATATGGTCATTTACTGTGTGTTGGTGATACACTGCCTGGAACTGGCTACATGACCTTAGTCACGGACATGTTTGAAGAGCCCAGTTTGATACACTGCCTGGAACTCACATTTACCTGCATAACCAGTTGCACCATACTATAGTGCCTTTATTTACAGCACAAATACCTTTTATTTACAGCACAAATACCTTTGACAGGGCACCGCCTGCCACGTTCTGCTTTACCTGCCTTACTTGTTTACTGCCCCGTACATTTTATTACAGACCCTGCCTAGGCGCATTATGTGACTTGTATTTTGTATGTTTTTTTTGTTTAACTCAGTTTGAGCATTGAGCCACACATTTTTGTCACAATTGTGGCCATTTAACTTTTGCCCTTACAATTCCCCCTTTGGGACTGAAATTGGGTGTAGTTTTCCCAGACAGAACATGAGTGGGTAAGGCTGGAGACCTCCGATAGGGACCCCGCTCCCGGGTTCTCTGGATGACTTGCTGTAGGAATACCTCTGCGTTGGTGCTATCTCTTACACTTGCACTCACTTCTGGGTCTGTGGGATAGCTCAATCGCATGTCCCGTCCAGTCATAAGCTGATGAGGAGTAATCCCTGTACTGGTGTGTACGGTACCTCTCACTGCCATGAGGATTCCAGGTATATGGTTCACCCATCCCTTTCCAGTATCCAACACTGCCTTTTTTAAAGTTAATTTTAGGGTCCGGTTCAGCCTTTCTACCATTCCAGAAGACTGAGGGTGATAGGGTAAATGGAATTTCTGCTGTATTCCTAACAACCCACACATGTCCTGAATGATTTGCCCGATAAAGTGTGTTCCTCTGTCTGATTCCAATATCCTGGGGAATCCCCATCGAGAAAACACCTGTTCCCACAAAACTTTGGCTGTCGCTTTGGCAGTGTTAGTGGTGAGGGAAAGCCTCCACCCATTTAGAAAACATCTATTACTACTAACAAATATCTAAAACCCCTTGGCAGTGGGCAAGGGACCTACATAATCAATCTGCAAAGCCTGCCATGGCCCTTCAGCTACCGGCATGCGTTGCAATGGTGCTCGTTTTGCCTAGGGACTAGGCTAGTTTATCTGTGCACAGATTAGACATGACTCCAGACATGTCTTTACAACCTTGTCAACCTTTGGCCACTCATATTTAGATGTGACCATTTGACAAGTTTCATGGAGACCACAGTGTCCTCAGATCCTGTGGTTCTCCATGATGATTTGTTTCCTGGGATCAGACGGCGGGACCCACTTTAACTGGCTACGGCATTCCCAAAAAAGCATGTCTTCCTGTACTGTCAGGTTTTTGTAGCTACATTTCCCTGATTCTCTTCATTTTTGTTTTTGTTTCGATAGCCAGGGATCCGTCATCTGAAGTCGTACCAAATAAACTACTGGATTTTTAACTTGGAAGGCTGCCATGGAGAAGCCCCCGAGAGGATCTCTCCATGGTTCTCCATCTCTGGCTGCATCTTTGGTTAGTTGGTCCGCCACCTGATTTTCTCTCATGAGCCGTATGGTGGTGCGGACCTACAAATAGCACTGTCGGGGTAAGATTTATGAAGGCAGCAAGTGTCATAACACCTCTCTGTGCTGGACATGTTCCCCAAATGCATTAATCATCCCCCTCAATTCCCACAAATGAACCCATTCAGTGAGGGACACAACAGCAAACTGGGAGTCTGAGAAGATGGTAATTTTTCCCTCGGGATATCTAAGGACTGCCTCTCGGATGGCTTCTAACTCAGCTCTTTGGGCAGAGAAGTTCGCCATCAGTTTTATTTTGATGCTTCGCTGTTGTGAGGGGATCCATACTGCGGCCCTTGTGTGGAACTGGCCATTATTCCACTGTCGGGAACCATCAACATAGATCTCCAGGGAGGTGTCTAAGTGGCCTTCCACAAAATGAGACGACACAACCGTCCCACGGTCTATGCTCCCACAGTCGTGTGGCTCCCCTTCTTGCCCCAGCTGGGATGCTATACCTCCATCTCTTACCTTTTTAACTTCAGTGTTTTTTCCTTGTAAGGCTAGCATCGACCTCATTAGTTGTTGCTCAGAAACCCCTCTAGGGGACCCTTGTAAAATATATTTTATCGGGGTATGAGGGGTTTCCAATACAATTCGATTAAAACCCACAATGTGCTCAGTGGCTTGTGCTGCCCAACAGACTGCCAATAGGTGCTTCTCACAAGCCCCATATCCATTCTCTACAGGAGTCAATACCCGTGAGAAATATCCCACCGGTCTCAGTTTTCCCTGTTTTTCTTCCAGCAACACCACCACTAGAGCATTTGGGCCGGCAGCGGTCTGCAGTACAAAGTCCTTTTTTATGTTTGGGGCTATCAACACGGGTGCAGTTAATAAGACTTGTTTTAAAGTCCCAAACGCTGCCTGAGTGGTGGGGGCCACTCTAGTTGATCATTTTTACCTGGATTACCCTTTAGCAGGTTGTACAAAGGGTGTGCTATATCAGCAAAATTGAGGATAAATTCTCTACAAAAAACAATCATGCCCAGAAACTGCCATAGGGCCAGCACCGATTTGGACCTGGGCAACTGCTGTATCAGTCTGTCTTTGTCTGGGTCTACCCTGCGGCCCTGATCAGAGATCTCTATTCCTAAACAGATTACCTTTTGTTTTCCCACCTGTGCTTTATCTGGGTTTAACTTCAGCCCCGCTTTCCCAAGTGTCTTTAATACATGCTCCAGAAGTTGATGGTGTTCAGACACATTATTAGACTGGATCAGCAGATTATCCACGTATTGTACCACCTTCTCCACCAGCCCAAAATACAGCCATACTACTGAGCTGTTGCAACAAATACAGTACATGCATTCCTTTAGCTAATTACTCATGATTACATAATTGCCTCAGGTAGGAATACATGTGAAGCAGTCTGTGAAGAAGTTACCTTGTGACATCACCAAGACTAACTTGAAAAGTGAATAACACAGTTTTTTATTGCTCTAGATTAAAATAAACCTTAATTGATGAAACATTTAAGGCACATACCTCCAATATATGTGGTTTAATTACAGCACGTTTCTTGTTGTAAACCAGAGTGCTTTTCACTCAGACATAAGGCAAACATTTCCTTTTTTTATGACACAATTAACTTTGCTCAACTTTTAGATGAAGCAAATGTATGCAGTTTGCACTGTAACAAACCTTGCATTTAAAGGAAAACTACACCCAAAACTTGAAAAAATATATGTTGTGCAGAGTGTTTTAATTTGTATGTGAAGTTCTAGTGTTTCCTTCCCTCTGACTGGTATTAGGAGTTTTTCCTAAATTAGCCTGCTAGCTTTCAGGTAGTTTTATACCCTGGAGATCACCATATCAAACAGTTTTATTGCATTTCTTTGTCCTACAGTGCACCTTGTTTCATGTAATGGTGATGTAGCAGAGCCCATAAATCCAGCAGAAAGCATTGCATTACAACTGAGTCTACAACAACAGAGAAGGCTATATTTTAAAATCTGTAGAATTCAGCTTATGACTACTTCATCCTAAAGGTTTTACTGTCCTGAAAAACTTTGTTGCTGGTAATTTTGTGCAGTTTATAAAGCTTCAAGATATTTAGTTTGTTTGGCATGTGAAAGGAATGTTGGGTCTCTTCTTACTTCACAGTCACATGAGACAAAATGCACTGTGGGAACCAGAAATACAATTACACTATCAGGTATGGAGATCCCCAGGGGTCGTAAAACTAGCATAAAGCTAGCAGGCTAATTTGGGAAAAACTCCTAATACCAGTCAGAGGGAAGGAAACACTAGAACTTCACATACAAATTAAAACACTCTGCACAACATATATTTTTTCAGGTTTTGGGAGTAGTTTTCCTTTAATACTAATACAAAACAAAAGCTATCAAGCAGCATTAAGACATACTTTTTATGCAAACCATAGGTAGTTTACATTCTTTTATTTGGTGGGTTTGGCTGACTGCGCTCCAGCCTCTTTTCTTTAAGGTTAGAAAACCTTTCTATAGCATTTGATTTTGCAACAGGTAGTATTTCTAACAAATAGTACATACATAACACCAAGTCAATACACTTTTTGATTTACTTCACTGCTTTAAGCCATGCATGTAACATATTGCTTAGCTGTGGATGTGTGTGTGTGGGGGGGAGGGGTAGATAGGTCTGACGTGCTGTAATTCTATTGTTTTGATTTTCAGCATGCCACTGTGTACCTGTTATTGTTAACCATTATCATCATGCTGTTGCATTTTACTTTCAAGTGAGTTACCTCCTTTTGAGCTGTTCTATTTGTTGTCCCTTTATTTTTAGTTCAAAGTAATACTTTTCCTTCCATTTACTCATTTCTAAAGCTAGGGTACTGCACTCCCCTGCTTTCTCACTATACTTCCATTCCTGTTCTGTTTGCTTTCCCTTGAGATCTTCCTCAAGTCTATCAATCTTATCCTGCAGCTCCTGACTGTTTTTTTGGTGTTTCAGAACCAGGGAGTTATTAATACCCACCAAAGCCGCTACACTGTTAGCTACTTTTTCCTTTTCATTCTTACATGTCTTATTTCTGTTACAGCACTGAGTTTCATAGTGACAGCGGACGTCTTGCACGTCCACTGGGACTTCATAAAAGCCTTTTCTTAAATGTTTTTCTAACCATTTCCTAATAATTGTCTCCATACTTATGTTATTCTTCTGACTCAATCATCCACGTCTGGTTTCTTTTGAGTCAGACTGAGCCTTTGCCCTCTCCCGCCAGAGGTGATCAGTCTCCTGGCGGGCGGACCTCTTTCACTGCTCTCTTGTGCGGCGGCCCGTGGTGACCTCGGTTTGATTTTGCGCACTCAAATCGGTAGTTATACTCTACACGCTGAGTATCCGAGTCACGGCACCAAAAATGTAACGTATACTTAATGTTACTAACAACTTAATGTAATTACTCAACGAGACTGATGGAGAATCAAAAAGAATTTATTTGGCAGTGGTATTACAGTGCCACTTGCACTTAGCCTTTGATGTTACATGATTCCACTTGATGTTACACATGCACAGCTTACGTACACAATTTGAAAGTTACACCCCAAACAGGAATAATGCTATGACTTGCTCCTAGCAATCCTATTACGTAATATGGTCATTTACTGTGTGTTGGTGATACACTGCTTGGAACTGGCTACCTAACCTTAGTCACGGACATGTTTGAAGAGCCCAGTTTGATACACTGCTTGGAACTCACATTTACCTGCATACCAGTTGCACCATACTACAATGCCTTTATTTACAGCACAAATACCTTTTATTTACAGCACAAATACCTTAGACAGGGCACTGCCTGTCACGTTCTGCTTTACCTGCCTTACTTGTTTACTGCCTCATACATTTTATTACAGACCCTGCCTAGGCTCATTATGTGACTTGTATTTTGTATGTTTTTTTTGTTTAACTCAGTTTGAGCATTGAGCCACACATTTCAGTCACAATTGTGGCCATTTAGCTTTTGCCCTTACACAGTGGTTTCGTTAGTTCCCCCCTTAATTCTTTTAGAATTCTGGGGTGAATTCCATCTGGCACCATTGCTTTGTCCACCTTCAGTTTTAGGAGTTCTTTCAGAACCCTTTCTTCTGTGAAAGGACTGGGAACGACCCCCTAGCCAGAGTGCTTCTGTTAAGTAGATTAGGCACTTCCCCCTCCTCTTTTGTGAATACTGAGCAGAAATATTCATTCAGTATCCCTGCTTTTCACTGTCCCGCCTCTGCCCACCCACCGTCCCATTCTATTCAGCCTCACTATCCTCCCTTTGTCTTTCTACACTCCCTGATGTACCTATAAAGGTTTTATCCTTCTTAACTGAGATGGCTATCTTTTCCTCAGTTTGGGCCTTTGCTATTCTGACTTCCCTCCCTGCTTCCTTCTGCCTTAACTGGTACAGCTCTCTGTCCTGCTCCTTCTGTGTTTCCTTATACTTCCTGAATGCTATCTTTTTCTCCTTGACCTCCCCCGCCACCTCTTTTGAGAACCATAGTGGCTTTTTCTTTCATTTTGATTTGTTTATTTGCTTCACACAAAGGCTTGTTGCCTCTGTGATGGCAAATTTGATGTTTCCCCATTGTTGCTCCATCCCTCCTTCTAGCCTGTTTACTAGTGCTTTTCTAAGGCACTCTCCCATCTTGCCAAAGTCAGCCCTCCTGAAGTCCAGTACCCTCACTTTTGTATGGCTTGACTCTGTAGCTGAGTTTATGGTGAACCACACTGTTTGGTGGTCACGTGTTCCCAGATGGCTACCCACTTCTAGATCGAAGAGCCTCTCACTGTCTCCATTTGAGAGTATGAGGTCTAAGATTGCTCCCTCATGAGTGGGTTACAAAACTAGCTGTCTGAGGCATGCCACCTGTAGGGCATCAAGAATGGCCCTGCTCTTGGATGTGGCTGCAGCAAATGTGCTCCAGTTAACATCTGGCATATTCAGGTCTCCCATCAACAGTATCTCCATTTCTCTGCCATCCTAAGAATGCCTTCTATCATATCTTCGTCCATTCCCTTCCCCTGACATGGGGGTCTGTATACAACCCCTGTGCGGATTGTGGTGCCATTTCCAGTCTCTAAGGTGACCCACAGTGCCTCCTCTCCTCCCTGTTTACTCTTTTGTTCAGTTGCTTTTATCCCTTCCCTTACATAGAGAGCTACTCCTTCCCCACTTCTCCCCTTCCTGTCACTCCTGTAGGTTGCGTACCCTGGTATGTTAACATCCCAGTCAGGGTTCTCTGTGTACCATGTTTCTGTGAATGCTATGATTTCCAGGCATCCCTCTTCCATCAAGGCCACCAGTTCAGGGAGCTTGTTGCCCAGACTACGGGCATTGGTACTCATTACCCTCCATTTCCTGATGGCCTTACCCCTATTTGCCCCATCCCTGTCCTTATTGCCTTTGTCACTTTCTCCATTTATCCCTGCTCTTCTCCCTATCGACATCTCTATCTTGGTGTTTACCTCACTTACTACCCTGATTTTTTTGGGGGGAGGCTAGGATTTCCCTGTTCCTTTCCAGTACCTCCCCCCTTGTCTAGTTTAAATGCTTGCCAATGAAGCATTTAAACCTATCACCTAGGATCCTGGTTCCCCTCCTCAACAGATGCAGACCATCACGCCAGTATAGGCCTGCATCACTCCAGGTGGACCCCCAGTCCCCAATGAAGCCAAATCCCTGAACTCTGCACCAGTTTTTCAACCACTGATTGAATCCCATGGTGTGAAGCACCCTAGCCACACCTACGCCATAGACAGGCATCACCTCTGAGAAGGTTACTGTGCGTGCTACTTGTCTAAGGCCCCTCCCCAACTCCACAAACTCTTCCTGCACTGCTCTGATCCCTTTCTTAGCCAGGTCATTTGTCCCTAGGTGGACAATGACATCCAGCTCCCTCCCCTGTGCAGCTGCTCCGGCGATCCTGAGGATTCGCTCCCTGTCCCTCCAAGCCATGGCGCCAGGCAGGCACCTTACCTCCCTCTCCCTTCCTCCCCCAGTTCTACCTTCCTAACAATGGAGTCCCCCACCAGGAGTTGTTTCCTTCCCCGGGGTCCCATGCCACCCTCCTGTGGGTCTCCTTTGTGGAGGTTCCCAGCATCCTCCTTGGTCTCCACTGCTGGTGCCTCCATAGAAGAACCACAATTTGCCAGAACAGCATATGAATTGTGGAGAGGTACAACTGGAGGGGATGCACCTCTGTTCCACCACCCTCACCCTCCCTGAGCCCACTGTGGTCCAACCACTCCTCTTTCCTGGCAACCTCTAAGGCAACAGCAGAGGCCCTGGCGGTCCTGGATGGGACAGGAGGTCCCACAAATCCTGGCCAACTCAGCCTGGAGATAAGCAACCTCCTCCCTCAGCCCAGAGAGGTGCCTGGAGGAAGAGTGGCGACACCTGCCCCTACGTCTGGAGCACTCCAAATCTGAACCCTTAGGAGTGGGTCTCCTGGGGGTGGGCGGAGGCACAGGTTGAGTGTCCGGTATTGGAGCCTTGTCTGGAACTGGGGTGGGAGACTGTGGCGGAGGTGGAAGTTGGGGGGTCATCTTTTTTAAGTAAGTCCCCTTTCACCATGTTCCACCAAGATGCAAAAAGTTGCCTTACATCTGCCAGGGGAACCATTGGTACCTGAGGCAGCGGTACGCCAGTGGGTCCTATGGGAGCATCTGGAGGATTACTCAGTCCTGGCATCACATCTGGGTGTATATCAGGGTTAGGAAGGCTTGCAAGATCTGTTGACTGGTCACCTGTCATCTGATCCCCTGATGTCTGGTCATCAGGTACCGGAGCAGTGGGTGTTTGGTCTGGCGTCTGATCGATAGGTGCCCTAGCATCAGGCTGCTGATCCACTGGAGACAACAGTCCTGACGCTGGCTTCTGAGGCAGTAGACCTGTAGGTGTCTGAGGTAGGGTAGCTGACCTTAACATCTGGTCACGGGACACCTTATCCTGTGGTATCTGCCCCTGGTCCTTCCACGCAGACTAGATGGGCCAAGCGGTCCTTATCTGCCGTCAAAGTCTATGTTTCCATGTCTATGTTTATTGGAAGGCCTGTCATCCGAAGTGTGCATCAGAGTTTTCGGCTTAGCACCTGATGACGTCCCTCGGGGGCATTCCCTGGAATGGGAATGTTCCCAGCATCTGCATCGGTCATCAGAAGCTGACAACGAACTAGAGGCAGAAGACGCCTGAGCCTTGTTGGCAAATTTTTATTTATTTATATTTATTTAAGAGATTTACCAGGAAGGCATACTGTGCGGAGTACCGCTCGATTCCAGATGCGCCCTGGGGGTAGGGGGTTACATGGGTGAGGTAGTGCGACGAGAACAGTTCAATACATATGTGACAAGGTTTTGACAGACAGTGGTACAGTAGTACATAGAATACAACAATATAGTGAGAAATATTGTATATACAAATGGTATGTATGTATTACAGCAATTACAGCAGTAAATAGGTTCAGTAATATGCAATTAATAGCACTATGAGACAAATATCAAAAGAAAACGGGGCCCAGACTGGAGCATAAATAGGCTGAATGGGTAGGAGTTGTGCAGGTACCTGAGTAGGTTGACTAGGCATTGTCCAAGGAGATTCAGAGAAGGGGAAAGCAAGAGCATGTGGTCGCGAAATATGATTTGAGAAGGGCATTTCGTTGGGGAGTACTGGTAGAATGTCTAATGTCAGCTGCCAGTGAGTTCGATAACTTGGGCAATCTGAAACTGAAAGCCCTGACCTGATCGGTGAATCTTTGTGGAACATGCAGGAGCCTGGAGTCGATGTTCCTGAGGTCGTAAGTAGGTGGAGAGAGGCGTGTTAGGGATGCAGATAGGTAGGAAGGAGTTGCATGCACCAGAATTTGGCAGCGATTCTAGCCCCATGCAGCAATCGCCAGTTTTGGAGTGATGGGAGGTCGAGGGACTGTATAGGACGCAGTGGTGGTATTGGGAGGACGGTCCAAGGCGTAACCAGCAGAAGGAGTTGTATAGGGTCAAGCCTGACTAAGGATGTGAGGGGCGCGCCAGAGACAACATCTCCATAGTCAATAATTGGGAGGATCATTTTTGGTCAATAGCTAGTCTGGTTGGTAACGGATGCAGTACTTGTTACGATAGAGAGCACCAAGCCTGGGATGCAGTTTTTATGCAGAGCGCTACGCACTGAAAATCAAGGTGCTGATCTAGCCAGATGCCGTAGATAGCGATAAGAGGTGCAGGTCGAAGAGGTGTTCTGTCCAAGGTATAGAATGTAAATAGTTCGGTAAGCCGGGTTAGTTTGGCCCGGGAGCCGAAGGTGAGGGAGACCGTTTTTTTTTTAGTTTAAGAATAGTTGGTTCCCGAGGAACTAGCGTTGGATGGAGTCGAAATCCTTTTGTAGACAGGCTGTCACGGCGGTCGCAGTTGGGCCAGAGGCAAATAGTACCGTATCGTCCGCATACATATGAGTGGCAGTTTGTGTACAGACAGAGGGCAGATCGTTGAGGAATACTGAGAATAGCAGCGGGCCGAGTACAGACCCTTGGGGTACACCACTGGTGACAGGGAGAGGGGAGGATTGTGCCGTTCCAATGCGGACTGCTTGTGTCTTCCCTGAAAGGTATGAGTGGAACCAGTTTTTTGCTACATTAGACAGTCCGGTTAGGGCAAGTTTAGATAGCAAGAGAGGATGCGAGACCGTGTCAAACGCTTTTGACAGGTCTATAAAAATGGCTGCTGTTATTTCCCCTTTGTCCATGCCTGTAAGGATGGAGTTAGTGAGGCGAAGGAGGGAGGTGGTGGTGGAGTGATTTTTTCTGAACCCGGCCTGGTAGGGGATGAAAAAGGAGATAGAATCCAGATAGTGGTGTAGTTGGGATAGTACAAGGCGCTCTTGGATTTTGGCTAGGATGGGGAGCAGAGATATCGGCTGGTAGTTTGAGGGGAGGAGAGGTCCCCTTCCTTGGGCAGCAGGATAACTGTGGCTTGTTTCCATACTGTGGGGACTGCCCCTAATTTAAAGGACAGATTATAGAGCATGGTTAGAGGGTGGGCTATGGCCGGCAGAGAGTAGAGCATTTTGGAATCCAGGCCTGATGGACATTTACCTTGGAAGGGTTTAGTGAGAGAAGGATTTTTGCACCTGGCCAGGAGTGATCGTGGAGAGAAAAGGGGTAAGGAGGGGAGCATTAGGGGACACAGGGGTGCAATGGGGGCACGAAGGGTAGGGGGTGGGGTAGGGAGGAGAGGAGGAGGAAGTAGTGGAGGAGAAGTAGATATTAAACTCGGTGGCAACCAGACTGGGAGCTGAGATGATTTTACCTTCGAGGTTTAGAGTGGGGTGGGAGGTTGGGACGGGGGGTGAGAAGGATTTAATGGACTTCAAAATTGGGAAGGGTGGGCGTTGTTATTGTTGAGAGCCGTTTTAAAGTAATTTGGTTTGGCCTGCCTTATGAGTCTTGTACAGGCATTACGTAGAGACCGGTAATATTGCTGGGCCGCATGAGCACCAGTGGCCTTGAAGGATTTCCATGCCCGGTCTCTGGCTCGGAGTTTTTCCATAAGGTTTGCTGTTACCCAGGGGAAGTGTAAACCTCTGACTCTGGATCTCCTTAGTGGGGCGTGTATGTCCCAGATGGCGAGGAAATTTGTAGAAAAGTAGTCCAGGGCTTCATTTATGGAGGTGGCTCTAGGGATGAAGGACCAGTCTATGGAGGTAAGGTCATTTAGTAGAGCAGTCTGATCCAGTGTTTTATAAACTCTGCTGTACAGCATGCGGGTGGGGGGCCGGAGGATGGAAGATTTTAGACTAAGAAAATCATATGGTGGTCACTGAGGAGTCCGCAGAATGCCAGCTTTAATTATCCTGTGAGGGTGGTAGTAGTGCCCAGTCTAGTAGTGTGTGTTTGTTGATATGTGATTTAGTCGGGTGGGTTCTCCTATTTGCTGGTGCAAAGTTGAGTGCACTTATTTGACTTAGCTTTTATAGGCAGCACAGCCAGCCAGTTCTGGCTTGAAGTCCCCAAGGATGTGGGAGTTCGCCGCCTTCACAGTAAGGGCCCCTCAGTTTTCCCAAATGTTCCAGGATGCTAGTTGGTGGTGTGTTAGGTGGACAATAGGACCCAGCTATGTAAACAGGGATGGAGTGGGGAGGGGAATTGATCAGGAGGGAGTCTATAGATTGTATGGGTGATGACGGATTGATTACTGAGAACTGGAGATTTGTGGAGACATACATGGCAGTGCCACCACCCTTCTTACTCCCCTGTCTGTCTTGGTGGATTAGAAAGAACCCAGGTGTTGAGAACTCTTTGTTCCGGTGGTGGGGCTTCAGCCAAGATTCTGCCCTGGCCTTAGACCCCGAGGAATGATGGAAGGGCCTAAGGCTCAGGGAGGGACCTGAAGATCCTTGCCCCGAAGAACTCCCACCAACCAAAAGGCTAAGGGTGGGAGCCTTCATCAACAGCAGGCTGGAGGAAACAAGGCCTGGCGTGGGGGGCAGAGTCCAGTCTTTTGCCAGAGTGAGAACCAGAAGGTTTCTCCTTCTAATGAAGAGATCTTGAGTGGGACTCTGACCTACTGTGTTCTTTTCACTGGTGATGGTGCCTCCCACCTGTGTGTTTCTCCTTATGGGAAGTCGGCAACCGTGAGGCTGAGGAGCTAGCCTTCAATGGCTGTTGGAGGGCGGCGAGTTGCTACTCCATGAGGTAGGCCTGGAGTGTCTTGCAGCGATGGGTCCTGGTCCATTGGTTAAATTTACCGCAGTCCGGGCAGGCGTTAACGTTGTGGTCAAACCCCAAGCAGAAGAGGCACTGAGCGTGGTCGTCTTTCGCTAGAATCTGCTGCTCGCACGGACACTTGAATTTCTGTCACTTAGTAGAGGAAGAAGAAGATGGAGATGACATAAACTATATCAAATAAACTGAGTTTTTACAGACAAAAACAGGTATGCTAACAAAAAGCACAAAATGACGGTCGACAGATGCAGCGAGGCATCCGAAGAGCCGAAGCACATGGGTCAACGGCGGGAAAACAGCTGCGATGGGGCTGGGGACTGTCCTTTTTATACAGAGGGTGATGTCGGTGGGTGGACCGATGTAAGGGGCAGGCCCCAGTTGGGTACTGCTGGCTAGAAGTTTTCCGTGGAGTCCTAGTGCCTGGTGGCATTGTCCTTAAGGTGTAGCCTGCTGCAGGAGTTCATACTCGAAGTAAGATAAAAGGTTCTGTAAGACTGCTGTCCTAAACCTTGCACCTCTTCTGGAGAGTATGTCCAGACAGTAGTACTTTGTGGAAGTATGTAGTTTTCCAGGCAAGTGCTTTGCAGATGTCTGCCAGATGGATACCTCTTGAGGCTGCCACTGAGGCTGCAGTCCCTCTTTTGGAATGTACTCTAAGCCCCAAGGGAAGCTGCTTACCTGCTTTTTCATAGCAGAAGTGTATGCAAGAGACCAGCCACCTTCAAATGGTCTTTCCAGCAGCAGGTTTACTTATTTATTAATTTTATTTAAAATTGGTAACTGGGAGACGCATGCTGAGCTGAGGCTCATTTCCACCTGAAACCTGGGGGAAGGGGAGAAGCACAATTACAAACAAAATACAGCCAGTCAGGTGATGTAGTTACAATGCGTACAACATAAAAAGCATGAGTTGAATGCAGTGCAGACAGAATGGCAAAATATTACATATGGAGGACAAAAGAATTAGCATACAAATCATCTGTGCAAATTGGTCAAACTCAAAGTGCATAGTGCCAGAGTGAACAGAGGCTGACGTGGTGCTGAAAGTAGGAGTCAAACAGGATGATAAACTTCAACGAGGTTGCCAGGACTATGCGGTTAAGGGGAAGGGAGAGGTAAGGGGTTGTAAAAAGCCAGGCATGGGTAAGGAAGGGTCCAGGAAGAGGGTTGGCAGGAGCAGGGGGTAAGGGGAAGGAGTTTTAGCTGGTGTCTAATGGAGGAAGGGAGGGAGAGTCAGAAGGGGAGGTAGCTGGTTCCAGAGGGAGGGGAGATGATAGAGAAAGCAAATTTCAGCTGAGGAATGTGCAGGGGGTAAATATGTGTGGGTCTCTCAGTAGGGAGTAGCAGGACGAAGGGATGGGGACAAGAGATGGGATACATATGAGAGGGAGGGACCCAAACCAGTACTTAGAGATGAAGAAGCACAGTGGAACTGGTGACATGAGGGGGAGAGGAAGGAATCATGAGGAACCGGGGGGGGGGGCATCAACTTGAGGAGGAACCGGCATACCCATTAGGGTACCCGTGGCTTGAAAAGACTGAAAGAGTTGCCAAGCCTTGGTGATGCTCTCCTGTTCTACAGGTTTGCTTTGTTCACTGTCGGCTCCTTTCCTTCTTCAGAAGGAGGGACAGCAACATGTTTTTCTTTATGTTTTCTTTTGGCAGGCACTGGTTCCCAAACCTGTTCAGCAGATCTTTTCTACCTGACCTCCATGGAAGTCCCTTTCTTGGTAACCCTGGGATCAGAGGTGTCTTTTGAGGACCTTTCCTTTTGTTTATTCTGAGAGGAAGGACCTTCGTCTGAATGCTTTGGTGATGTGGAGGCAGACAGATACCATAATAACTTCTAACATTTTGGCCCTGTTTTTAACAGTTTTGGGTCAAAGCCTGTTGCACAATTCACAATCAGCTAATAAATGATCAGGACCTAGGCACCTCAGACAAAACTCGTGGCAGTCTGCCTTTGCCAAGAGGTTGAAACACCTAGCGCAATTTTTAAAATCAGTAGTTCCTGTTTTCTTTTTGGATTTGTCTGTCTGACATGCCAATATACTGACAGAACCTATAAAATAGTTCCCAAAGGCCAAATATGAAAATTCCTGTCCGGCTTCCCATCACAACGCACCACGATTTGAAACTGGCTGAATGTTTTATTTTCAGTTATCCTCAGTAAAATATAGCAATTCAATAAAAAATGGCATGGTTCCTAAGAAACAGGAACCGAAGTGCCAGCTGAATAAAACTGACCCAATCTAATAAAAAGGGGGATCCGTACTAATTCGCGACTCTCAAATTCCCGACATGGACTTGCCTGACTGTAATCCCGACTGGGTTGCAATTCCGCCGGTTATTTGCCCAACATGTACATTCCCCGAACATCCTAATCCCAACTATGTGTATACTGCTGTTTTGTTCAAGGAGCGCAAAACGTTCACACTCAATGCCCCTAAATGGTCCAATACTCATAGAACACCCAGCAACCAGCGTCTTCGTTTAGACAAAATGTGATAAAATCAGCTTTCCATTTAATATCCAGCAGTATGACCTGGTAGTAAAAGACACAAGGAAATCAGCATTTAGATTGTCAACACCCCAGCATACAACCCTAATGTCAGAATTAATAAAACTTGGTCAAAGCCGATTATCCTAGCCACCAAAGTCATTTGAATATGATATAGGATGTCCAAGAGGATTCGATGAGTGAAGGACTTGGAGAGAGAACTACCGGCTTTTCCATGCTCAACCAGAAGAAAAGTTACTAATATGAAAAACCAGATCGAAGAGAATCTAAATAATTCATCTAATAGCAGTAAGAAAAGCCTTTTCCATGCATACAGTCAGTAACTGAAATGCATAAATGCGGTGCATCAGCTATCGCATCAGCGGCTGCAACAGAAAACTCCGAGCTCTTACAAGGGGAAAAACAGCAGCCGCGGTCATCTCTGAGTGAAAGGGCAGACAACACCTCTTTTGGCGGCATACAGCAGGAGAACAGGAGGAATAGTGCTGAGGTTAGGGGCAGAAGGGGCGAGGTGGAGGGATTTTCTGCAGGTATATTTATATTTGTCGGCAGTTTTAAAATGTGCTAACCATTCATTACCTGGGCCCTTTTAATTATGAGATCATCATTTTTTGTAGACACGCTTCCCATCTTTTTTATTAGCTTCTTGTGTTGCCTGCAGTCCTGGTCAAACCACACCCTAGACTCACCAACTCTGGGGTGGGTTTGTTTTTTATCTTTTGGAGTGAGCTTTTGTGCCATCTCATAAAAAAGGGTTGTGAAGTCAGTTAAAATAACCCAACAAAACCCGACATGGCAAACGTCGGGATTTCAAGTTACGAGTTTTTAAACCTATCAGCATTCTGGTTTTCGGGATTTTGGTGTCGAGCAATAGTGCGACAGGATTTAGTGTGTCGGGAAATTGTACCTAACCCATTAAAAGGGGATTAAATAGTGTGAATTTGAGCAAATTTGAGTAAAAATAAGAGTGAATGTGGTTTAAAAAAAGGAACCGCTAAAGTAAAAAGCTAGTTCTTCTCCAGTTACTCAGCATCGCAATGGAAGCGGAGAAAAACATAAATAACTAACAAATCTAACTAAACTGCACTAAATACGAGTGAAAACAGCAGACAAAAGAATAAAATTAAAACTAAATACTTGAAACAAAAAATAAAGTAAAAAAGGTAGAGTCCCGCTGAGGAGAGCTCTTCAGAGCAACTTGCTTACTCAGGTAGAGAAATAGATTTGACGTTAAACTACGAAACGCAGTGTCACCACATGGCAGAGGTTTGAATTGCGTTCCAAGTTCCAAAATTTACATACATTCCACTCCGAGACAGCTCAACGTTCCAGGCTGAATCTGTATTAGTTAAGCATAGTGAGGGATTCCTGAGGTTTGATCTAAAGTTAAGTCAACTTCCAGAAAAGAACTACTCCTAACCGAGTACCAGATTGAAAATCTTTTCCATTTTGAAGAACAGGATTTTCTTTTGCACCGTTTCCTTGAAGCTTTCAAAATATTTAGCACTCTGCTTGACAGGTTCCTGCTACAGTATTCTAGGTCTTTGGGACCCAAGCCTTCAGCCTCAGTGTTCCAAGGTTTAGGAAGTTTACCCTTCCTGGAGACAGAGTCAGAAGGTCATGTCTTATGGGCAGACAGACGGGGCTCTTGTCAGACAGGGGCAGTAGGAGAGAGAACCATGCCTGTCTCGCTCAGTCTGCTGCCATCAGAATCATTTTGCCTGACTCCTTGCTCAATTTCCAAACTGCTCTGAATCAGAGGGAACAACATAAAGGCACTTTCCCTCCCAAATGAGTGCCAGTCCATCCTGGGGTAGAGTCCCCCTGTTGGGTGGCCTGCAGAAGAACAGTTGTAATTCCCATGAGGCAAACAAGTCCATCTCTGGTACGCCCTATCTCCTGACAGAGTCTGAACCACCTGGGGGTCTAGTGAACACTTGCGGTTTCTCTGACTTATCCTGCTTAGTAAGTCTGCAAGAACACTGTCTTTCCTGGCAGATGTACAGCAGTGATTTCTGTGTTTAGGGAGTAGGCCAGAGTCCAGATCCTCACTGCCTCTATACATAGTTTTGTGATCTGGTACCATCTTGCTTGTTTATGCAGTACTCTGTGATGGTATTGTCTGTTCTGATCAGACCTGATTTATTTTGTACCAGGTCTGAGAAGTACTGTAGGGACAGACGTACAGCCCTAAGCTCCAGCAGGTTTATGTGCTCCTGCTAATTTTGTAGTGACCAGAACTTTGCTGTCGGTTCATCCAGATGTCCTCCCCATCCTAACAGGGAGGCATCTATTGTCAGAGTGAGCGCTGTGGACACTTTTTGGAATGGGACTCCTTCCTTGAGGCTGCCTGTTTCTTTCCACCACTCTAGAGACCTGACCAGGCTGATGTGACAGGTACTGTCTGCATCAGTGGATTTGACCATTGATACCAGTGCCTTCTTAAATGGTAGTATACATCTTTCACTTAAAAGCGGGCGCATAACACCACAGCTGTCACGGCTGACATGTGCCTAGCAGCTGCAGGAAGTCCCTTGCTGACCTTTGCTCACTAGGTTTATAGGATCTTGCACAGGACAACAAACTTTCTACTGTTGCCTGTGGCAAGAATGTTTTCCCCCCAATTAGTGACTAACTCTACCGCTAAAACAGCAATTGGCTGGGTTCCAGCTGGGAGTTCTCTATATTCAGTAGAAAATCCACCACTTTCCAGCATGTATTTTATCATTGCAATGGAGCTCAGTGCCTCTTGTTAGGGCTGTAGTGGGCATAGCCCTGCAGACCTCTTGCTTCAGAAAAATGACTCAGCGCATTCCTCGCGACCGAACAAGTGAACATGAAGCACAGTCACCTCTGTGTCCATGGCGTCCCTGGAGCACTCCACTCCTTGTCTCTGGGGGCACTGCACTGGTTTTGTAAAGCACGGCAGCATCCTGATCGCAACACTGGGGGATTGGGCATCTCTAGTGTCACTCTTATGTTTCTGGGAGGGGTGTATGGGGTGGTGGGTGCTGAGAGGGAGTGTCGGGTGGGGGGATATCTATAATTTAAAAGAAAAGAATTGGCAGTCACGGCATACTCCAAGATGGCCACTGCAGTCTATTGCGCATCTGTGACTACTAGCGCATGCGCAGTACCCTGTGGTGGCCATCTTGGAAATGGCTGAGTGTGCCGTGACCACTGATTCACAGAAACATAGAATCTGTCAGCAGATAAGGACCATATGGCCCACCTAGTCTGCCCATTTCCCTACTCACTGCTGCAGCCCCAGATCCTACTTGATCTGCAGCTCTCCTACTCTGCACATCTCCAGGGTACCCTTATGTCTATCCCATGCACTCTTGAACCCCTGTATTGTTTTCGCACCTACCACTTCTGCTGGAAGGCTGTTCTATGGCCCCACCACCCTTTCAGTGAAAAAGTAATTCCTAACATTACCCCTGAGTCTTCCACCCTTCAGCCTCATATCATGCCCCCTTGTTTTTGTGCAGAGTTTTCTCTGAAAAATGCTTTCCACCTGTACCCTGTTTATTCCCCTAAGGTACTTAAAAGTCTGTATAATATCTCCCCTCTACCTTCTTTCCTCCAGTGAACAGATATTAAGGTCCTTAAGTCTTTCCTTGTAGGGCTTCTGGTGCAGTCCATGTACCATCTTCGTTGCCCTTCTCTGGACTGCCTCTATTTTGTCATTGTCCTTCTGGAGATGTGGTCTCCAGAACTGGACACAGTACTCCAGCTGAGGCCTCACCAGTGATCTGTACAGTGGCATCACCACCTGTTTCCTCCTGCTTGTTATGCCCCTCCCTATGCACCCCAACCTTCAGTTTACTCTCTTTCTTTTAAATTATAGATATCCTCCCACCTGACTCTCCCTCTCAGCACCCACCACCCCACACACCCCGCCCCCCAGAAATATAACAATGACACTGAGGGTGCCCAATCCTCTAGTGTCACGAATGGGAATCCTCTCTCTCTCTCTCTCTCTCTCTCTCTCTCTCTCTTAAACCTGAAAAAAAGAAAACCATCCATCAATGTCTTTTGTGGCCGTTATTGACCCCCATCCAACCCTCCCACTCAGCACCCCTCACCCTACAACCCCCCAAACCCTTACTTACCCACCAAGAGGTCTAGCGCCGTAATCTTCCGTGGACCGCAGACATGTCTTCACTCTTCAAAGCCAGACTGCGAACTGAGGAAATAGGTATGTGTTCAATGTATTTCAATGGGGTTTTGAACTTAGTGCCATAACTTGGCTATCTTTGCATATTTTGGCCACAGATTTTCAACATGCCTTTTTTGGGACTCCACCTCATGAACAATGGCGCTGTCATTAGGTATATCTGTCCTGAATGGTGATTTCTCGGTCCTTGCGCGAAATCACCTTTCGGGCAGGAGTTAAACATTTTCTCTGCCCTTGTTCATGAGGAGGGATCATAAGAAGGCAATTTTGAAAATTTGGTGTAAAAATATAAAAAAACAACAAAGTTATGAGCCTACATTGAATTTTGTGAATGCAGGCTCATAAGGTTGGTAATTTTCAATATCCCCCCCCCCCCCAAAAAAAAATTCACCACATAGCCACATCTTTACAGCACCTCATGAGTGTGACAGCTGTCATTTTTCAAATCCTGGCCAAATTGTTTTTTTTATATCCCGAAAGGTGATTTTGCGGTCCCTGGGAGAAATCACCATTCGGGCAAGAGTTGAAAATTTTCTCTGCCTTTGTTCATGAGGTGGGGTCATAGGAAAGGCTATGTTGAAAATTTGGCATAAAAAATATTAAAAAACAACCAAGTTATGAGCATATGTCGGCTTTTGCGAATACAGGCTCATAACTTTGGTAATTTTCAATATTTTTCCCTCACATTCACAGCATAGCCATATCTTTAAAGCATCTCATCAGTGCGAGAGCTGTCATTTTTCAAATCCTGGCCCAAATGTTTTTTTTTACATCCCAAAAGGTGATTCTGCTGTCCTTGTGCGAAATCACCTTTCGGCCAGGAGTTGAACATTTTCTCTGCCTTTATTCATGAGGTGGGGTCATAAGAAGACTACGTTGAAAATTTGGTGTAAAAATATTAAAAAAACACTATAGTTATAAGCCTATGTTGAATTTTGCAAACACAGCCTCTTAACTTTGGCAATTTTCAATATTTTTACCCCAAGATTTCAACATATCTATTTCTTTGCAGCACCTCGTGAATGTGACAGCTGTCGTTTTTCAACTCCTGCCCAAAAATGTGTTTCTGCGTCCAGGAGTTGAACATTTTCTCTGCCCTTTCTCAACTATGTTGCAAATTTGGTGTAAACATATTAAAAAACTAATTTTCCATATTTTTACCCACACTTCCTCACCTGCAGCCTTATCGACTCTAACCAGAGATTTTCTTTTTAACTTCCTGTGACTAGTCAGTCATCCAGGTAGATGTTACCCCTTTTTTCCCCCCAGAAATGCTGCCACTGCTGCTAGGCACTTTGTGAACACGCTTTGGGGCTGAGGTTAAACCAAAAGGCAGTGTGGCAAACTAATACTGCTCTTTTCCTAGTCTGCAGGATGGCTGAAGTGTACACCTTCTTTGCCATACAGTCCAGCTTTCTGGAATCCTTTTCTGGAGGCAGGGAAGCTAGTGACACCTTAGATTTCTCACATGCAGAGAAAGTACAAAAAAATGCTCCAGCCGCTCAGGATGTGCACGGAGCAATAAAGCAGAAGAAGGAGAAAGCAAGTTGCAGCACAACTCAAAATCACTCAAAATAAGACTTTTATTATGTAAATATAATATGGACGCCAAACATAAAGCAACAAATGACTGGGCTAGCCCTCTACCGGTTTCGCACAAATACGGTGCGTCATTAGATTACTAATTCATATTCATGTGCAAACCCAGAGGGCTAGTTTATTTTCACCATGTAGCTGCCTGCACAACTTCCTCTGATCAGGACAGGAATACAGGAATTCTATCCCCTGCTTCTCTACTTTATATTTCTTTTCCACTTTTTTCTCAATGACAGGAGCTGAATTTGGATGCTCCAAAATCTTGCTTGGGGCTTTTTTAGAGGGATTTGTGAATGAGTACTGTGAGCCTTTTAGACGAAGTCAGTCCCAGCATACTCATAAATTCTGCCTCTCCTATATCCTCCTGTCTCTGCAGAGAGGATATCCAAAGTGTCAACCATATGCCCTACAAAAGTGGAATATGACCCACTGGGGCTGAGGGTTGGGGCATTGGACGCCACACCTTGCTCCACGCTGGTGACTCATATTCAGGAATGAGTATGGGTTGCGGGGGGGTGGGAGGCGACTGATCGTCCACGGGACTCCTCTCCTGTTCTGGGGAGGAAGGATTGCCAGCTCCACCAAATGACTGCCACCAAGTGGAGGCCTGTTGGCAGTGCAGGTCAAGGAGCAGCGAAAGTGGGTGGTGCTGCGGGACTCTGCAGTGTGCGTGTCCCTTCAAGTGTGCAGTCTAACGAGCATGCCTCAGCAAGGGGAAAGGGTGAAAACTGGAGGAAAATGTTGGCAGGTAGGCTTACATGACACTCTACCCCCCAAACCTTCACCTGCCTCACCAATGGGACTCCGGGAGCCGAACTGGATATGTGTGCTTTGGGGGGGGGGCAGCCCTCCCCCTCCTGACCCCCCAACAGGGGGAAATCCATGGGGGCTTCTGGCTGCCTGGTAGGTCCTGGGAGGTTGGGGAGATGGTGGGGGTCTCGGCAGAGAAGGGCTGAAGGGAGCCAGCCTGTCCTGGCCACAAGCACCATAAAAATCTTTTTGGGGAAAAAAGATAGAATATGAGGAATAAGATGAAAAATCTTCATTCAGTCTTGGTGTGGAATCAGTATCCTGTTCAGGGAACACTTCAGGTTCAGTTGGTTCCCCTTCATCCATGTCCTTTTCCAGCACAGGTTCCAAGAATGCCTGAGACTGGGGAAGGGGCAGAAATAGTAGCAAGGTTTCCCATGGCCTGCAAAGCCTGGAAGAATTATTACATTTTTGTAATGTCCTCTGCTGAGGGCACAGCTCTCTGTCCTGCAGCTAGTTCTTGTTCTCTTTTTTTGGGGGAGGGGGTGCAGTCAAATGCTTTACTTTGTTTTTTCTTTGCTGGCGTACAGAGCACCAGAGCATCTGTAGCTTTTTCCTTTTTGCCATTCTTAACATCAGTGTTCCCCTGTCGGATACTCTGTGCTCTTTTTCTGCGATGGATGACTTATAGCCTGACAGCTTGATCTGTCTTTTTGATCACAAATTGCTGCTTTCCAGTCACCTTTGTTTTAAGGAGAGGTACTTGAAGATTGCAGGTTTTCCACCATCTTTCTTTTACGAGAGCTGTTAGGGGACTCAATGGCAGACTGTGGCACTCTGAGATTTACCCTTTTCTTTTGGGGCAAAAAAGTTTACACAAATCACAATTTAAACAGTCGTGGTCGGGGCCTAAACAATCAAAACACAAACTGTGACGGTCTGCCTTCGCTAAGATCTCGTGACATGAGTTGCAGTTTTTAAATCCTGTAGGCCCCCTGTACTATTTTTAGGCTTGTTATTCATACCAATCAACTGAATTCAGCCAAAAAAGTTATTGTCGGTTTCTTAGACACAAATTTGTAAACTACTAAATAAAAGATATAAAATAAGTGGTTATTTTTATGTTTTGAACAAAAATAAATGTTACTGTGTTAAAGCAGAGACCGCAATTCCACAGCACATGTGTTTTCTCCTGAACCACTAGTCATGTTATCGGGTTTGAATTCTTGTGTAATGTACATAGTTGTAGGATTTGTATTCTCCACTTGCAGGGTTAGACCTTTAACCCTTGCTGTGCCGTGGACTGATATATTAGTCCAGAATTCCTAAATGTTCTAATTCTGTTGGCAGTCTAAAGGTTAATACTGCACTCTTCCTTATGTTGTAATGACTGTCTCATGCGATGAAAAACAACAAAGTACATTTATTTAAAAAAAAAAGCATAAACCGCAAAATTAAACTACTCTCTGGTTCCAAGAAATTGACTGGGAACCAGAGAATACCACTGTATATAAACATATAAACACAGAAACAAAAAGGTTGACAGCAGAAAAGGACCGCCCAGCTCATCCGATCTGCCCCCTTTTCCCTGCCTAATATAAAACCACAAACCCTACAAGGTCACCAGCCTCTGCCCTCCCACTCCCTACCCCTCCCAATGGTGTCTCCATACCCTGTTTGGACTCTGGGTTTCCTTCCCTACTAGTTTTGGTGATACCCATGTTTCTATCCCATGCTTTCTTAAATCCAGTAACCATTTTATCTCCCACCACTTCCACTGGGAGGGTGTTCCAGGGGTCCACCACCCTTTCCGTGAAGAAGCACTTTCTCCTGTTCCCCCTGATCCTTCCCCCACCAACTTCATATTGTGCCCTCTAGTCCTTGCACATCTTTTTCTTTGAAAGATGCTCCCTTCCTGTACCTTGTTTATTCTTTTGGTATTTAAATGTCTCAATCATGTCTCCCCCTCTCTCCTGATCTCCAGGGAGTACAGCTCTAGATACCTTAGCCTTTCCTCATAGGGCATCTGAAGCAAGCCCTACACCATTCCAGTCACCCTCCTTTGTACCCTCTCCATCCTGTCCATATCCTTACGGAGATGAGGCCTCTAGAACTGCACTCCACACTCAAGGTGGGGTCTCACCCGCGATTTATACAGGAACATTATCATCTCCCTCCGCCTACTGGTTATACCCCTCCCTATACAGCCTAACATACGATTTGCCTTTCCCACTGCCTTATCACCTTGTTTCACCACCTTTAGGTCATCCAGTATAATAACTCCCAGGTCCCACCCCTGACCTGTTACTGTGACTACTCTCCCCCCTCCCCAGTTCATATGTGGTCTGTGGGTTTTTATGTCCTAAGTGCATGATTCTGCATTTCTTTGCACTGAATCTCAATTACCAAGCTCCTGACCACGCCTCCAACTTCCCCAGGTCCTTCTTCATCCTTTCCACCCCTCCAGTGTGTCTATCCTACTGCAGATTTTTGTATCATCCACAAATAGGCACACCTTCTCTTTCAATCTATCCGCAATGTCACCACTGTAGATAATAAAGAGGACTGGGCCCAATACCGATTCCTGTGGTACCCCACTTGCCACTCAGCCCTTCCCTGAGTGAACCCCATTTACTACCACCCTCTGGCTTCTACCACTAAGCCAGCTTTCCACCCATTTTGCTATTTTAGGACCCACTCTAATACTGCTCAGTTTGTTCACCAGAATTCTGTGTGGGATGGTGTCAAAAGCCTTGCTGAAGTCCAGACAGGCCACGTCCAGCGCCTCTCCCTGGTCCACCACCCTCACCACCCAGTCAAAAAACTTTGAAATAGGTTTGTCTGGCAGGACCTCCCTCTGTGAATCCATGTTGCCTCTTGTCCTGGAGACTGCTGGCTGCAAGGTATTCACCAGTTCTCTCTTTAAGGAGTGACTCCATTATCTTTCCTGCCACTGAGATCTGGCTGGCCGGTCAGTAATTACCTGCCTCTCTTAACTAATGCAAATATCAAGAACTAAATAGGAAAAATGGTAGGAGTTTCTATAAAATGAAAACAATTAAAAACTTAGCTGATGGAGAAGACACATCCGACGTTTGAGCAGCAGGGGGAGCAGCACACAGCAGTGTTTGAATGGTGTTTTCAATCCACGGCACCATTCCAATCTTGGAGGCAACATCACTATTGGACTCATGTCATTAGAAAACTTATTTACAAACTGGAAAGTGTCAGATGAGTGTAAGAAAAGAAGGGCTACATCAGGTCAAAGTGTTACAGTTTAAAGTTTCTGGAAATGAATGTTTGATTTCCCACATTTTTTTACCAGTGTTTCTAAAACACAGAAATAATGACAGCAGAAAAAGGCACAAGGGACCATCCAGTCTGCCCTACCTACCTACTCAGTACAGGCCCTCTTGGCACCTCTTCCCAATTACCACAATCCTTGAGCCTCCAACCACACCCATATGTCTGTCCAAGCATATTGTAAAACCATCCACTGTTTTGTTCCATGAACGAACCTTTGCTAAATGTACGGATCAAACTAAAGTGAAGAGACAAACTTGACCATACCTTGTGTTGAGTGATGAGTACTTTTACTGAAACATGACTCATAAGCAGATGCAACAAAAAAGATACTCTGAAGTGAAAGACTAGTGGTTTAAAGCAGAGCAGGGTCCCATAGGGGCCTATTCTTTGCACAACAGATACAATGTAGCCTTACCTTTGTCCGGTCAGGGTCACAGTAATCCAATAGGGTGTCACACAAATGATAGCTGAGGGACTCAAAGTCTTTTGTGCTGAAATGAGTGCCTTTTCGCTTTCCTAAAAGAATGACGGCAAGAAATAAAGGGGGGTCAGAGGCCACAAACGGGTAAAAAGATCTGATCTGTGTAATTGTCAGGCTGGAACATAACAAAAAACACTCCAACCACCAGCGAGTGTGCCATATAAAATAAGGAGTGCAAAAAGGAAAGCAATTACCAGCACTACTCCAGGATTCAGTGCAAACACACTTACTTTTATTGTTTAAAAGCGGACAAAACACCCAGCTGGTGGTTGCTGCTAGGCGTTTTGTCCACTTTTAAACAATAAAGTAAGCCTTTCTGCACTGAGTCCTGGAGTAGTGCTGGTAAATGCTTTCCTTAATTGTCAGGCTACAGAGTCACAAAACAAACCAGACGCGTCTATGATGGGTATTACTTGATGCAATAAGAATTACTCTAAACTGCCGGCCTGGTGATGCAGAGGGTTGAGGTGCTGGACACCGCATCTCACACCACGCTGGCGACCCGGGTTCAGGAACAAGCCTGGGTCGTCGGGGGGCGTGAAAGTTAAAAAAAAAAAATTACTCTAAACAAAGGTAACAACATAAAGGATATAGAAAGTAAAACCTAGCAATCCAGTGTGGAAACACCTAGCTATAATAGATTCGCTGTGTACTGAAGGAGAAGGCCAAATACCAGCCTTGAAAGGAATACGACATATCACTTCCTTTTTTAATTTTTGTTAATTTTTGTTAAATGTTTTGTATGTGCTGTCCTTACAGATCTAACGAAGGCTTTCGACCTTATTGATAACCCCCTGCTCTGTGGCAAATTTGCCAACCTGGGAATCTCATCTCCTGCTCTCCCATGGGTTTGCCGCTATCTTGCAAACCATTCCCAGGCAGTCAGATATGGCTCCTTCCTGTCTGACTATACCCCAACCTTGACGGGGATCTGCAAGAGTCTGTCCTAGGTCCCGTCTTATTGGCCTTGCACATAAACTCTATAAACCAATGCCTTTCTCACTGCTTTGCCATTCCCATTGCAAATGATCTGGTCCTCCATACCTGCTCCAAAAGTATAGATCACATAAACCAGTAACTATCGGCTGCCATTTTGTACACAATTGGCTGTCTGCTAACAAACTGATTCTGAACATAACCAAAACCCAGACTGTGCTGTTTGGTATGCCCTCCAGACTGAGGCTGTGCACATCCCCTTTATCCATAACCTACCTTAATGGTACCTCAGTTCCCTCTGTCTCCTCCTTCAGCTACCTTGGAGCCACACTTAACTCATCCCCCAACTACTCAACTCATATATTTGGTGTCTGTAAGTCAGTTAATTCCATGTTGGGTGTCTCCTGCACAGTGGGCCATAACCTGACCTCCCAAGTTCCACTTGCCACTGCCCAAGGGATGCTCCTCCCAAACTCCTTAAAGGAGCCCCAGTGTTCTCAGTTGCCTCAAAATTCTCTCTGCTTAGGTGGGAGGTTACTTATAACAACATTTGCTGATTCGCGATGGCATCTCACCAACTCACCCATCACTGCTCCCTCTACAATAGGCTTGGCTGGCTTCCCCCATCCTCCCTCTGTGATCACAGTTTCAAGGATGCAATTTTTAGCTTGTGCTGTTCTGCCAAAAAGGCTGTGCTCTGCCTGGCAACTATTATTGATGGTTTTCCCATGACTGCCCATCCTAGGAACTGAAGGAGCAGACTCTAAAACAACTATCTTGGACTAAGCCAAGGAGGGGAATGCAAGAGTAACAGTTTAGCACATCATTTTATTAAAATAATCGGCACCCATGCCTCCCCCCGCCTGGCAAATATCCTAGTGGCAGTGCACTTACTTGTGTGAAACGGATATTCAGGCTCCAGCACTCCCATCTCCCATCTCACAGCACCATGGATTTGCTACACCAGCCAGAGGAGAGCGTGAAGGATGTGAGGTGGTGGTGGGCCCAGTTGGGAACCCAATAAGTCCACCCCAAAAAAATATCTGCACCTTTAAGGGGAAGCCTCAGGAGGAGAGACTGAGGGATCTCAATATGTACACTCTGGAGGACAGGAAAGCGAGCAGTGATATGCTCGAGACCTTCAAGAATCTCACAGGAGTGTGAACACAGTGCAGGAAAGCAGCCTCTTTCAAGAGAGGATGAGCTCCAGCACTAGAGGCATGCAATGAAATAGGAGGGGGGAATTTCAGGAAGGATGTGAGGAAAGATTTTTTTACAGAAAGGGTGGTAGAAGCATGGAACTGATTACCAGTAGAAATAGTGGAAGCTAGAACAGTGGAAAGCTTCAAGCATGCATGGGATAGGCACAGGGGTATATTACAGATACAGGGAGAGGGAGGATTCCTGGAGACAAGTTAGGGTTGCAAAGGTACAATAGGAAGGAAACCCTTGGACAGACCGGGTGGGCCTAGCAGTGCTTTTCTGCTGACAATTTTCTATGTTTCTATGTTAACTTTTACTTGGGTACACTTAATTTTAATGTGCTGTGTACTAGCTGATGACAGGAGAGAACAAAGCTTGTGGAGGATGTTAGCAGATGAGGCAGGACGGATGAGCATCTGCAGCTGCCTGACAGGAGGTGGAGCTACAGTGAGACTGGAATGTGAGGCAGGGTAGTTAATGGCATCCATTAGACTGAGATGCCAATATACAAACCCTGCCAAATGGCCACATCTTGATCTCACTAGCTCCACCTCCTCTCAGGCAGCTCCCAATCACGTCCATAAGTACACATGCTTGGCCTGGCAGCCCACCTCCTCTCCTTACATCCTTTAACCAAAAGCTCCGCTTTCTCCTGGCACTGGTCTGGCACAATGTACAACAACCATCACCACAACAGGATATGTTGTGTGTGCTGGGGGTAGGACTCAAAGGTCATGTGCCCCTTTATGTAAGGCTAGGGTTCAGTGGGTACAGAGCCCAGCCTAAATTTCCAGGGGGCCTTCAAACCCTCAGTCCTCCCCCATAGTTGGCCCTAAGACAGGACACTGTTGCATTGGAGCCCCAGTTCAATGGCATTCTCCAGAATAAACTTAAAACTGTGCAACCCTATGTAACCCCCCTGCAAATGGGGGTTCCCAAAAGACTTCCAGGAGCTTGCTTGAATGCTCCAAGCCTGAATGGTGTTTGGCATTTAAGCCATTTATCAGTGAGTGTTTTTAGAGCCTCTGGTACTGTCTCTTTAAGAGCTGTCTGCTTGCAGACATAATTAGTTTGTATGGGGACTGTGTGCTTCTCTGAGTACCACTCGAGCTGCTGCCAATTCACTTCATTTTGCAGTCACTAGAGTGCAAAGGAACCTATTTGAAAGATGTAACTGTTTGCCAGAAATTATTTAGAGTAATAATGAAATTACAGTTTGTCTAACCTGCTTTCTTTGCAGTCAGAACTGTGTCTGCTAGTTCCCCATTCTAGTTTTGAACTGCTGAACTGGACCAATCAGTGTGGGGTAAGCTAGCTCTAAAATGATGCCTTGGACGAATCAGAACTTGGACTCATAATCTGAGCCAGCCACAAGAGGATTGTATGGGCAGTGACTCTGGGAGATGTAGTTTAGACTTCAGTGCCTTTTGGACCAACAGCAGCAGTCTATTGTAGTGACAGCCAATCCAGTCAAGAACTGGGAGGAACTCAAAGGAAGTGCCGGTTTCGTCAGTTGGAGTTCAGTTGAGCTTTGGCAGTGAAGAAGGAAGGAGCCCTGTGCTTTTTCAGTGTGCAGTTTTAGTCAAAAACGTGTGTAAGGCCCAGAGTCCGGTCTGCAGCTTGTGTAACAGCTTGTTAGGACTGAATCTGTCCTGTAGAAAAGAATCAAAGGATCTCTGAAGAGTAGAAACCAGGCTCACCCTGTAGAAGACTGGAAGAATTGTTGAAAATTGCACTCGGTCTGTCAGGAACTGAATCTGCTGTGTGTTCTCCCGGTATTGTGCAGTAATTGCGATCGGGATACAGATGCAGCCTGCCTGGTATAGTACTTTCTTTTATATGGATGTGTGAAGAGGTTTGTGTACCTCAAGTGAGCCCTGCTGACATTGAAGGACCCTATCTTATTTGGAGGTCGTGAGTACTAATTCAGGGTTGCTCCCTGTTGAATTGCCACATTAAATCCAAATGGAATTACTGTACTGCTGACTGTTTAATTCTCCTTTCTATGTGTGAAAGGGCCCCTACCAGCTGCCACGGTTTGGACTAGCCACTAGGGCTTGGGTACCCTGGGACAGTAACTGATAGGGATAGGCCTGTGCACAGAGCCATAGGTAGATTATTAGAGTGATAAGCTAATTAACCTGATTTCCCCTGTCCTTGTTATGTCCCCTAAATAAATCAGAGCTGCTTGTTTCAGCAAAGTTATACTGCCTGAGGTATTTGTCTATGTTAAAGTACTGTACTGTGATTGTTGCACTGTATCTCATTTCACAGGAGGTCCCAGTGCCGGAACCAGACCTGGGGGTAAGTGTATACTGTGAAGGTAATTCTGATATATTGTGTGGGCCACTAGTGGGAAGAAAGGGGGTTGCAGTGTCCCAGAGGCTGTGACCAAGTTAGTTTAACTATTGCAAACCCTGACCTCTGGGTGGAGGCACCCGCCATTGGATCCAGGCCCCTCAACCTGTTAGTGGCAAATCAGGCAGGGTAGTAGCCCTGGATAAGCGCCATCTAGGGGTTACATCTTGAGGCTCACCGCTGGGATTGTGTGTCCTCTAGTGGCCATATTCTGAACCACTGTTAAGAAAAAATGGGTACCCGACAGAAGTGGCTGTGCACCGGCTGGTGGAGTGGTGTACTGGGAGGAGATCGACCCCAAAATGCTATGCTTATCCTGGACATCCCCTGGGTATCAATACGGACACTGTGCAGGAGTACTTTCCAAGGTGAAAGGTTTACAAAACCCTGTGGTGGTGGGTCGGCATGCTAATCTGCTCACCCACACTTTCCTGGCCCTAGTAGAGTTTAAGGATCCATAGATAGCTCCAAAGTGCCACAGACCATTACCCCAGAGGGAGCCCTCACTGTTGGAGAGTGATAACTAAGGACAGTAAAGACCCGGGGAATCAGCCCCACCACTATCTGAAACTTTTGAGGAGAAATTTGCTGAATGGTTGCTGGGAGAGGGAAAACTGTGGAGGACTTGAAGAAACTATTCTTGCCACCTGGGGTGTTCCTCCCCAACACCCTCTCCTGCTCCAGTGCCCGTAATGGTGGCTGAACCAATGCAGACTCCTATTTCTGCACCTGCCATTAGTCACGACTCTTACCGAGGTTGAGGATCTTCTGGCACCCTCCCCACCCCCAAGGAGGATGACTGGGAAACCTGGATAGACTATGTTGCCCCCAAGTGCTAGAATGGCAATGCTCGGAAGGTGAAAAGCGAAAGAGGGTTAGTGAGAGCCTCCGAGGTCCTGCCTGGCTACCATCCGTGCTAAACGGGCCAGTAACCCTGAAGCGACTGCACAGGCCTATCTTGAGGCCTTGGAGAATGTATGGGAGCCCAGATTCTGATGAGGACCTATGGTGGAGAGTAAGAGATGCACAACAGTACCAAGGAGTTGTTGTCTGTGTATGTATCTCGGCTGGAAAATTGTTGCAAGAATGCCTCAGAAAGGTAGTTTGCCAGCTGATTGAACTGGACCGAACCAGGCTGGACAGGATCCTAAGTCTGCCCCCTTCTCAGAACTGCTGTTGCTTCAGTTACACTGGCAGATCGACTGGAATCCCCACCTCCTATGATGAGTTAATGAGAGAATTGAGGAGTTGAAAAAGGCGACCTCGGGAGGGACCTGCACCAATAGCTGCCACTGACCCGAGTGACTGAGGGTGACCCATCAAGTGAAGTTCAGGGCAGAGGTTGGCAGTCAATGAGTGCTCTGACAAGGAAAAAGATATGTCACAATGGGGCTGAACTGTTGAGAAGATCCGAATTAAAAAACAGTCCCTTTATGAAGGCCACCTGCAAGTAAGGGCCCTGACCTATATCCGACTGGTATCTGCTATGGGGTGGGGGTACCCACCCATGTATCTCCTGCTGATAACAGCCCGAACTCGATTTCTTGACCATGGAAGTGGAGAAACTGACGAGATGTCTCCAAATGCTTATCACACGCAGACAGAGATGGCACCAAGGTTTCCAGTTAGTAATACCCCGCCCTGGCTCCCAGTGTGGCGCCTCGGCCAGCTCAAACTCCAGAAAGTATGTTTTGCTATAATTGTGGGAAAGATGGGCACATGAAAAGGAATGCCAGTCCCAAAAGACACTGACAAAGTTGCATATAGGCTACAAGGAGAGCTTGGAGAAGAAATCAGTGGTTAAGAGGTGCGACGACAGTCCAGTGAGGGCACCAAAATGCTAATTCACGTCCTTTGTGGCAAGGTCAGTTGCCCAGGCCCCCACTAACCCCTCTCCAGACTGGTCCAAATAGTGGGTCCCTCCATGGAGACCACTGAAAGGTGAACGGAGTGTCTACAAGAGTTATATTAGACAGTGGCTCCAAGTGACAATTATGTTCCAAGATTGGTATCAGAAGCATTTGTCAGACGTACCTTACAACCATTAGAAGGACTGCATGTATGGGGGTTAAGTGAGAAGGCCTACCCCTATTCCGGTATATCCGAATTTGGCTGTTCTTCCCACCTCCGTATGAGTGGCCGTAACAAGTAGAGACGCTAGCTCTAGTGTGTCCCCCACTGAACTGTATGATGGTGTCCTTTGTTGATTGGAACAAATGCTCATATGTTCGGAAGGCTGGCACAGTTGTGTTATGAAAACAGGGGTCAAAGACTAGTAGAGCTTTAAGAGTTCGGCTTTAATTAAGAAGGCCTATGAGGCACAGAGAGATGCTGAAAAACAGAACCAGAGGAACCGGTCGAATTGTATGGAAGAAGGATCCTGAGTCTCTGATCCTGGCGCCAATGCCCAGTGTACCTTACAGGGAGAGGTCCGTATCAGAAAGGATGTTAAGAATAAAATATTAATGTTGGATGCACCAGGCGATGGAAAATTGCCAGAGGGACTGCTGGTCAGCCTAGTATTTGCCCGCTTAGAGCCCATGCTTATGCCAGAAGGTAATGGTCCAAGTTCATAATGTGTCTGAAGAGACATTCGAGTAAACAGAGGTTGTATCCTGGCTAATGTGCATTGTAGACACTGCAGTGCTACCCAGCAGCAAAAGTTCAAGGAAGAATGACAGAGTAACGCCTGACTTGTTTGATTTCGCGACTCCCGCTGCCAGCTGAATGGAAAGTGAAGATCAGTGAGAAGCTTGCCCAGAGAGACCAGGTGTTTTCTTTAAAGGAATGGGATGTAGGATGCGTGCAAGGAGCTGAGCACAATATCCGCTGCATGACGAAGACCATTTCGTGAGAGGTCTCGACGCCTGGCACCTGCTGACATAGATGATGTGAGACGGCATCTGCAAGAGATGTTAGCTGCTGGTGTAATACAAGAACCAGAAGCCCTTATGCTTCCCCATTGTGGTAGTGAGGAAAAGAATGGAACAGTAAGGATGTGTGTGGATTATCGCACCTTAAACCGCGGACTATCCCTGATCAGTACACAATGCCCGCATTCAGGATGCTTTTGGACTGCTAAGCGGGAGCAAGTGGTTCTCTGTGCTGGATCTCCGCCCAGTGGGTACTATCAGATCCGATGGCCAGAGGACCGTGAAAAGACAGCCTTTATCTGTCCGCTTGGCTTCTATGAATTCATGAGGATGCCTCAAAGGGATTTCAGGTGCCCCAGCCACTTTTCAACGATTGATGGAGCGTGCAGTGGGGACATGAACTTACTAGAGTGCCTGGTATACCTAGATGATGTTATTGTGTTTGGCAGCTCACTGGAGGAACATGAGAGCAGATTATTTAAGGTATTGGACCGACTGGAGGACTTTGGCCTTAAACTGTCCATTGATAAGTGTCAATTTTTCAAACATCAGTAAAGTATGTGGGACACATAGTATCCACCGAGGGAATAGAGACCCGACCCAAGTAAAGTTGAGGCCTTGACCACCTGGCCACAGCCCAAAAATCTAAAAAGAACTGCAAAGATTCCTGGATTCTGTGGTTATTATCGGCGCTCATCAAGGACTATTCAAGAGTGATCCGCCTTTACTTAACCTTACTCAAGGGTATCCCCCAACCCACAAAAAATACCAAAAGTCAGCGTCCCTCAAGACTGAAAGAGTGTATTTTTCATCCGAGTGAAGTATTTGGGGCCCGCTGGACTCCTGATTGTGAGACTGCTTTTCATGAGATCATATATCAACTTACCCATGCTCCAGTGCTGGCCTATGCCGATCCAAGAAAACCTTACGTCCTGCACACTGATGCTAGCTTGCAAGGGTTGGGGGCTGTGTGTTGTACCAAGAGCACGAGAATGGCCTGAGACCAGTGGCCTTTGCCAGTAGAAGCCTGACCCCATCCGAAAAGAACTATCCTGTACATAAGTTAGAGTTCCTAGCTTTGAAGTGGGCTATTGTTGACCAATTCCATGAGTACTTGTATGGGCAAAATACTAGTAAAACTGACAATAATCCTTTGACCTATGTGCAGACCTCAGCTAAGTTGGATGCCACTGGCCATAGGTGGCTTTCTGCATTATCTACATATGACTATGCTCTAGATACCGAGCAGGTCTGAACCACATAGATGCTGATGCTCTCCCGGAGGCCTGTTCCCCAGAATGATTGGGTCCGACTGGCAGAACCTGACATTGGGCACTCTGCTGGAAGTTTGACAGGGAGGAATAAATGTCCACGGACGAGTGGACTGCATGGTGGATTGCTTAGGAGCTCTGAGAATTGCATACCTGCTGCTTATTGCCACTTTTCTGCAATAGACATTGGTGCACTGCCTCAGCTGGACAATGACAGTATTCGGCGGGCTCAATCCGCGATCCCATGATCAAAGCAGCTTTAGAAGCCCTCTATGCAGGAAAAGATGTGTCCAAATTACGCCCACTGATTTGAGAACTGCACTGTTATACAAAGAAGGTCCTAAGTTGAAACTGATCAATAAACTGTTATACAGAGAAACAGTAGACAGAGGGGGACAAGTAGACAAACAACAACTAGTGCTGCCCACTGCCTTCGAGACTCAGTATTGAGGTCCTTGCACAACCACATGGGGCACCTTGGTATAGACAGAACACTTGACTTGGTGAGATCCAGATTCTATTGGCCTAAGATGGGGCTGATGTGGAGCAACACATTCGAACTTGTAGTCGCTAAGCTTACAGAGGAAAGCTTTGCCCAGAGGGCTGCCCCCTTGTTAACATAACCACCAGTGCACCCATGGAGCTGGTCTGTATTGATTTTCTAAGTTTGGAGTCAGATCAAAGAAATATCAGTAATGTGCTGGTGGTCACTGACCATTTCACGAGATATGCCCAAGCTTTCCCCACCAAAGACCAGAAAGCATCCACTGTAGCCAAAGTACTTGTAGAAAACTTTTTGTTCACTATGGGGCTCACACAAAGAATCCATTCTGATCAAGGGAGAGACTTTGAGAAGTCGTCTGATCAAAGAGATGCTTTCTCTGTGGGGAGGCGAAAGTCCAGAACCACTCTTACCCCCCCAGGGGACCCACAGCCTGAACGTTTCAACCGACTTGCTAGATATGCTAGGCACCCTGCACCCAAAGGACAAGCCTAGATGGAGCCAACAAATTAGCACCCTTGGTACATGCTTATAACTGCACCAAAAGTGATGCCACTGGATTCTCCCCTACCCCTGATGTTTGGAAGAGAGCTCGACTACCAGTAGATGTGTGTTTTGGGCTCTCCTGATGGGGTTCAAGCTGACAACTATTTACAGTATGTGCAAAGTTAAAGGCCCAGCTAACTCATGCGTACCAACTGGCTCAAACCATGGCTGCCAAAAGAAATCTGGCCAACAAAGAAAGGTATGATAAAAGGTGAAAGCACAGGAACTCCAGGAGGAGATCGGGTATGCTAAGAAATCTGGGACTGCATGGCAAGCACAAGATTGCTGACAGATGGCACCATCTCCCTCACATTGTAGTGGGCAAACTAGATGATCTGCCAGTGTACAAAGTAAGGCCTGAGAATAATTCAAAAGATGTAAAACAATGCATAGAAATCATTTACTGCCCATTGGACAAATCTTAATTGAGTCTGAGCCCCTAGAAGATGCCCCTCTGGACCAGTGACTAGAGCTGCTGCTAAGAAAAGATCAAGAAAGTCTGCACCTACAGAAGCAAAGTTAAAGTGTTCCCTCCACAAGTCCCAGTTGAGCATGACTGTCAGTCCATATCGGAAGAAAGTGAGAGTGACTTTGAATACTATCCTTCTTCTGAACTGAGTCAATTGTTTGGGCAATCCCTAGTCAATACTGGAGACAAAGCTGGGCCTTCTGGACTGTCTAAGCCCCAGCTTCATCCCTGGAGCCAATGCTCCCAGAAAGTGAAGTGCAAAGCATCAGATCAGATGAAATGGAATCATTGTGCATGGTTGAACTGTTTGAGCTTCAGGGAGGAAAATGATAGATTGGGCAGACTGGTGATACACCGAACAAGAAGAGTATTTTGAGTGCCCTGACAGTCCACTGCCAGTGTCCAAGCTCTCCATGCGAGCCAAATGTTGTGGACTCAGAAACTGTAACTCCTGGAGCTGGAAGTGCCCCAAGTTCTAGCCTCTCTACCCCATGGAGACTCCTGACAAGTGAGGACAATGCTGAAAATGAGGCTCAGAGTGCAGAGACTATAACAGTTCCCCTAGAAAGACTGGTCGAGCTGTAAAGCCTGTGGTGCACCTCAGTTATGATTCACTTGGGAGGCCTGTGGACTTGCCTCTCAATGTTGTCCATAAAAGAGTGTATGTGTCCCTGAGCTCATTGCCCAAACTGAGCATCAGTGCTAACTCCAAGTTACTTGTGTTGCCCTCTAAGTATGGTGCCCTTGCCCCGTCCAGCCCCGAAGTAGCTGATAGGGAAGGGCCCCTCTCTTCAGGTTTCATGTACAAGAGGTAATAACTTGAGTTATGGTACAATGTGTATGTAATACTGTGTAAAGTGACGTACTGCAATGTTTCAGAAATGTGTTCTTGGTAAAATGATATATTGACTGATGATTACATAGTCGAGCCTAATGCAAATGTATATGGTTGCAGTTGAAACTTATGGTACTTGCTTGACGCGGACGTCAAGCTTTCCCAGGCCAGGAAGGGTGTAACCCCTGCAAATGGGGGTTCCCAAAAGACTTCAGGAGCTTGCTTGAATGCTCCAAGCCTGAATGGTGTTTGGCATTTAAGCCATTTATCAGTGAGTGTTTTAGAGCCTCTGGTACTGTCTCTTAAGAGCTGTCTGCTTGCAGACATAATTAGTTTGTATGGGGGACTGTGTGCTTCTCTGAGTACCACCGAGCTGCTGCCAATTCACTTCATTTTGCAGTCACTAGGAGTGCAAAGGGAACCTATTTGAAAGATGTAACTGTTTGCCAGAAATTATTTAGGTAATAATGAAATTACAGTTTGTCTAACTGCTTTCTTTGCAGTCAGAACTGTGTCTGCTAGTTCCCATTCTAGTTTTGAACTGCTGAACTGGACCAATCAGTGTGGGGTAAGCTAGCTCTAAAATGATGCCTTGGACGAATCAGAACTTGGACTCATAATCTGAGCCAGCCACAAGAGGATTGTATGGGCAGTGACTCTGGGAGATGTAGTTAGACTTCAGTGCCTTTTTGGACCAACAGCAGCAGTCTATTGTGAGTGACAGCCAATCCAGTCAAGAACTGGGAGGAACTCAAAGGAAGTGCCAGTTTCGTCAGTTGGAGTTCAGTTGAGCTTTGGCAGTGAAGAAGGAAGGAGCCCTGTGCTTTTTCAGTGTGCAGTTTTAGTCAAAAACGTGTATGAGCCCAGGTTCGGTCTGCAGCTTGTGTAACAGCTTGTTAGACTGAATCCGTCCTGTGAAAAGAATCAAAGGATCTCTGAAGAGTAGAAACCAGGCTCACCCTGAAGACTGGAAGAATTGCTGAAAATTGCACTCGGTCTGTCAGGAACTGAATCTGCTGTGTGTTCTCCCGGGTATTGTGTGCAGTAATTGCGATCGGGATACAGATGCAGCCTGCCTGGTATAGTACTTTCTTTTATATGGATGTGTGAAGAGGTTTGTGTACCTCAAGTGAGCCCTGCTGACATTGAAGGACCCTATCTTATTTGGAGGTCGTGAGTACTAATTCAGGGTTGCTCCCTGTTGATTGCCACATTAAATCAAATGGAATTACTGTACTGCTGACTGTTTAATTCTCCTTTTCTATGTGTGAAAGGGCCCCTACCAGCTGCCACAGGTTTGGACTAGCCACTAGGGCTTGGGTACCCTGGGACAGTAACTGATAGGGATAGGCCTGTGCACAGAGCCATAGGTAGATTATTAGAGTGATAAGCTAATTAACCTGATTTCCCTGTCCTTGTTATGTCCCCTAAATAAATCAGAGCTGCTTGTTTCAGCAAAGTTATACTGCCTGAGGTATTTGTCTATGTTAAAGTACTGTACTGTGATTGTTGCACTGTATCTCATTTCACAGGAGGTCCCAGTGCCGGAACCAGACCTGGGGGTAAGTGTATACTGTGAAGGTAATTCTGATATATTGTGTGGGCCCACTAGTGGGAAGAAAGGGGGTTGCAGTGTCCCAGAGGGCTGTGACCAAGTTAGTTTAACTATTGCAAACCCTGACCTCTGGGTGGAGGCACCGCCATTGGATCCAGGCCCCTCAACCTGTTAGTGGCAAATCAGGCAGGGTAGTAGCCCCTGGGATAGCGCCATCTAGGGGTTACACCTAGATAAGGTCTTTAATGATGACGCTAAACCTGAGAGATGTAGTTTCTGCTGCAGATACCAGAAGCCCCGCTGCTGCCCAGATATATGCCTGTTCTAGAGGTGAAGCTATGCTTACCAATAGCAGATCCACAAAAAGAGGCTTCCATTGTATAGCTGTTGCAGATACCTAGTTTCCACATCACCACCCGTCCTGTCCCCTCTTTGGTCTTCTGGACTTTGAACTTGCTGTCAGGGAATGAGAACTAGAAGAAGCAATATAGTGGAAGTTTACATCTGCACACCACACCCACTGACACATACTGTACATCGTTTCCATCTGTCACAAATGGCAATGAAACATGGGCCTATTACAGAAAAACAGGATGGAAACTCAGAAGGGACAATTGGTTTCAGTGTACCTAATGGGCTTTACTGCTTAATAAAACCCATGCCTGAATTTCAGTGCTGCTGTACCATGGGTACTTTCTGTGGGAACTTCATCACGAATGGTAGACGAGCCTTTGAGAGGTTCAGAAGCATACAGTACATCAATAAACACTATTTTATGTAGCATCTTGTATATCAGCGGTAGCCCAAACTGTTTTACAGAGACTGGAAAGTAAACATGCATTGACATATCATCAGAAACTGAGTTAAAAACAAAATTAAGACTATGGAACTGATCATTCAGTAATGTCAATCGTAAAATGAAAGTGAACTATCTGACCTTTGACCCATGCCATCTAGCCTGCTCATGTACACTCCTAAGGTATTAGGAGCATGCACTGATGGGCTGGAATTCAAGTGTCAAAGGCCAGTGCCACTGGCTGCCTGACAGCTCAGCAGCAGCATGGTGCCTGTCACTCCATGGACCTGGGTTCGAGAGCCAACATGGGAGGTTGGTACGTGAGTAACCAGCTGGGAAAGACATTGCCAATGATTGTGTTTCCCAGCAGGGGAGGGACTGGTGTGCTTGCACTTCCATTGGGGCTAGGTTGCAAGCGTGAGCTGATCCCACAGGATTTTACACAACACAGTGGGTTGGTGGACGGCAGCAAGGGAGGAAACCATGGCGTCCTGGAAATGATGGCTATCGGTACTCTCCGGCCTCGAGCGCTGTGGTGACCCTCATGGGCTTTGACTATGAGGGTAGCAAGTGAGAGAGCTGGGAGATTGCTTGGAAATAGTCCTGAAGGATTGCGGACGGCACCACAGACAAACACAGGATGGAAAAATGTTAGTTTTTCTAGTTCTAGTGCTATATACAGTAAAGATTGCACTAGCGCATGGTCTCGCTGGTAAAAAGGAAAAATGCAGCAGTATGTGAATCCATTGCCACAATGGAAAATCCCAATTACTCTCCCATGGAACAACTCCAGAATGCAGATCATGACCAAGTTTTCTAGAAGGGAAGCTGCAGGCACTCTTTTCACTGATGTAAATCTTGAATTCTGCTCACTTACTTTAAATCCCCTTTTCTTATCTATCCCCTAACATCATAGCAGGGTGCTCTTCTTTCATTTTTTCGTTTACTATTCCTGTTTCTTCTTATTTTTAAAATGGGTCTTTAACAGTCTTCTGAAGTATTTAGGGTGGAAAATGTTGAATGTATTCTACCTTAGTAAATTTCATAGATTTGTTAGGAAATACATGCTTTATAGCTGGTATATGTAAAATAATTTGGTGAACAGTGTAATACAGATTGAATATACAGACTTTGTTAAATATTTTGATTACTTCAAATATGTTAAGTAATATTAGAAATTATTAAAGGACAACTAAACAGGCTACATATCGGAAACCAAAGGAGCAAAATCCGAAAAAGCAGGGCTACAGTCTAAGCCCTTACCGGCTATATGCTGTACTTCATTTCATCCATAAAATCATTCCAACAGCATTTTGTCATGTTTAAAAAAAATGTAAACAAATCCCCAACTGTTTTAAAATGGCAGCGCTGTAACAGCCTAAGATGGCTGCAACATGCTTTGCATGATGATGTAAGCGGAGCCACAGCGCTCTGCAGCAATAATAGGAACTGTATAGGGACCTGTGAAATATATGTCTCTTAACACCCTTGGACTGCATATATAGGTAAAATCATTTTGCACAGGCTCGATCCTGAATCCGGCCCATCAGCACTGCAAGCAGTAACACTGCTGCTGCCCCAGCGGGCCGGCCCCCAAAGTAAAACATTTGAAATTTGAATTCAAATTCCATTCTTTGATACAAAGGTATTTAACACAATTTATAATTTGGTTATATGTACAGTTCCCATGTCTTGTATGGTTATGACTTTCTTCTCAGATTCTCTGTGCGCCAGAATTACTTAGTTGTGCTTTGCAGGTTTCTCATCCAGCAAACTCAAGAATACACACTTATGAACTTGAGAGGCACAGAAACTCTACATATAAAAACATAACAAGAATAAATGAGCAAATAGATAAAAAAAAAGGTATTAGTTTTCCAAGGGCATTGGTATGATTACTGCATATTACCTTATCTAGGCAGTTCCTGCTAAGCATGAAGGGAAAGATTTGTGCCCGATGCCGCAGCGCCGCCTGCTGGCCATCCCCACACCCGTACATGAACACATTCTGCTTCCTACTGTGTCCGTGGAAGTCGCAATACAAAATCACTTCCCGCTCCTCCAACAACCTAACAAGTGGGGGGAAAACAGAAAAAAACTGTTATACTTCTAAACAGACCCGTGAGCCAGTCAGATCCATCGTTAAATGGTAATTATCTTCCATCATAAGGACATTCGCAAAATAATTTGCTGTCACCTAGAATGAACGCAATGGCCTACAATTTGTATAAAATCAATTTTCTCTCGCTGGTTTTATAAAACTATTGTTCTCTGTATAATAAATATAGGATAATGCATGAGAAAGATTTTAAGCACACCCAAGGTGTGTGATGCCCCATAAACCCAGAGAGCGAAGCCCGAGGGGTTTATCTGGGCATCACACACTAAGGGTGTGCATACAATCTAAATCACCACACTTCCCCATGTTTTATTTTTTTTATTTACTGGTTGCTACTGCTTAATTTAGTAATTAAGACATTGAAACAGTTTCTGTGAAGAGCATTTTTTGACTTAAATGGAACATAGAAAAGCTGTAAAAGAACAGGCTATAAGTTTACAACAGCTGAACCTTTTTTGTGTGAAGAGCTTTTAAGAAGTGCTTTGACTGAATTCATAACATTTTAAACATTTTTTTTATTTCCCGCCTGTTTCCCGTTTCAGCTGGGAAGCTCCTGAGCATTTTTTTCATTAGAAGTTTTTGCAGTTAAGTGTAACAGAAGGGTAACTTATCTGGAGGGAACTTCTAAGTGAAAGACAGTCTTTTGAGAAGTTTTTCTTCCATAGCTCATCAAGAAGCGTCTTTCTCTCACTGTCTGTTTTCTGTGAGGAGCTGAAGTGGACCGCAAGTGTGAGGACAGTTTCTAAAGAACAGCTGAGGGAGACTCATGCCATTTTGCGATAACCGTGGTTTACAGAACTCCGTAATTCACAAGTGTGAATTATGGAGTTTCAGAGGGTCTGCAGCAATGGTTTATTGACCCTAACCAGTAAATATTACCCCGTTACTCACATTAGGAGTAGATAGCTGAACTGATAATTTATTTAAAAAGCTAGGGTACTGCCTGACATAAATATCAGCTTTCAAAAGTAGTGAACTATTTGCTTGTTATACCTGAAGTATTTCTTTTCTTTTCCCATTTGCTAACTAGATGATTTACTCTCAAACAATACCTCACGTGCTGCACAGAACAGAACTCTGCCTGGAAGCTGACAAAGCGAGTTCTATTCCTCCTTGTACGTCATCAATCCTATTATCTGTGACATCACAACAGACCATGAAGAGCCAATCATCTACTGCCAGACTGGCCACTTGTGACGTCACAATAAGCGAGGTCACAACACTGACAGGTATGAAGAGGAACAGAACAAGATACGTCACACTCACAGTAAGGTAATGCTATTTACGTCACACCTAATGCTATCAGGCAGAAAACCTTATAATTACAGGTGAGACCATTTATTGACTGGACTGACCCCACTTTCTATAGCCGTAATAACAAGCCGGTTATTACAGAATGGAACTCAGTTATTACAGCGTTTGTGTCAGCCAGTCAAACTGAAAGTGAAAGCCACCGCCATCTCACGTTCACAGAAATAAAATGCCACAGAAAGGAAAATGGCCCTTTTAAATACAGCACTAAACGGCAAGCAGTTATATAAAATAAACTGTGGGGTGTTACAATACATATTTTTTTTTTTTTTACAGACTCCCAGTGTGTAGTACCATCATAAACCACTCGTGCTTTGCACCCGTGATTTATGTATATTACACACCTTGAGCATGTAAAAAAAACGTAATGTACAGTGCCCCATCCATTGTTCTCTATTAAATCAGCAAATGGAAAAAGAAAAATACTTCAGAAGTAAAGAGTAACAATGACTACTTTTAAAAATTTGTAACATTTTCTGCCTCTTATTTTACACACTACTATCTCTTGAAAAAGGAAGGGAAGTGCTGCAGCATGGTCAAGTCATACCTTCTGACCCCTTGTTCTCCTTCTCAATACTGCATGTCTCTGGTAAGGTTTTTGCTTTTAGCGTCCCTCATCTTTAAAACCTGCTCTGTATGTAGCCCCCACCACAGCGCCATTAAGGGCCCTCCAACCAGTGACATCATAATTTACAAAAGTGGTTCCAGACGCTGATGCTGCATTTGTACAGGCTACTTCATTCATGTTTCAACTTTCGGCATTGGAGATTGAGGAAGCACTCTTGACCAGTCGGAGGGCTCCTTTCTCCTGCGCTTGAGACAGTCTTATTCTGCAAAGAGTGTAATTCTACAAACAGGAGTGCAGCCCCCATAAAATGTACACCGGCATTTAAACTGGATCACAAACTTCACTGTAGTCTTCAGTGTCTCATGCTACTTACACCAGGCATATTAGAAGCAATATATTTGCCTGAGCTGGAGTCATACTTGTGTGTAAAAAGTATCTCACATGCGACTACCCTGAAAACAGGCACCTGCAGGGGATTTTTTTATTTTTTCATTTTTAATGTTTGGCTAATCAACCTCTATCAAAAATTAGTAATACTGCCACGGAGATCACTCTTATACTTGTAGGAGTGCTCTTACTTCCATTCTTAGGCCCCGTTCACATTACAGCACGGTTGCAAAATTTGTTTTCAAAATGGATTTGTGCTTACCGTGCTGTTGCATTCGCACTGAAACTCAGTTCTCTGATCCGTTTCAGGAGAAGCGGCCTCCAGCATTCACATTATGGCCATAATCCATGTGCGGTGCAAGCCCGGTTCAGCAGCTGCTAAAAGCTGCATACCATCATGTACCGTGCGCTCCACCAGCCAACATGGATCAACATGGACTGGACCATTCACACTGTAAATAAAACGATCCATTTTCAAAAATGATTTAGGGAACCGTGCTCAAGCCCAGGTCTCATCAGGGTTTGAGCATAGTTCCATTAATCGGATCTGGAAGTGGGTTAGATGCGAACACGATCCGGGCCAGCATGCATCTGAAACGGTTCAAGCACTGAGAACCGTTTCAAATGCCCCAATGTGAACGGGGCCTTAGGGTATCAGGACCACTTGCCTTCGATTTGTGAGAGTGGCCTAAGTGCTTGTAATAATGTACAAAACAGTGAGCTGGATAATCAAAGCTTAGTGCCCACACTAACATGGTTAGCTCAGGCACTAACTTGGATTTGGCTCAAGCACTCCTGGCGGGACCATATTCAGAATCCCCGGGACTGCCCCCCCATACCTAGCAGTGTCAAGGTGTAAACTACCTCTTCTCCTATGCAAATTAGGGGACCCCCTCATGCATACTGGCACAGCAGGATAGTCAAAGGTTTGCGGCAGCGGTAAACAGCCTCCAAGTGGCGCAGTTTACTCCTGCCGAAAACCACCTCTTAACATAGTGCTAGGCCCATGCCACCACCCCTCACCACCCCGATGGCAGGGTGGATGTACAGTAGTCACCCACCCCTATATGGTACTGCAGTATTCCCTGGTGTCCAGTGGTGTCCCCAATTGTCCATTCATACATCTGAAATCAAGCCCTGGTGGCCCAGTGGTTCCTCCCACCCCCCCATCACACACTCAATCCCTATAAAAGATTCCCTGGAGTTCCAGTGGGTCCCCCAACCCCCCACTCTCCCAGTATACATTAACATAACACTTCCTGGTGATGCAGTGACCCCCCCCAAAAGCTGCACCACCTGCTGACATCCTACTAACTCCACGCACCCCGCCTCACCCTAGTTCCTGGCGCTCCTACTAGTCACATACAGCAAACAGCACTTACCTCACCAAACAGCCGCCTTTTGAGCTGTCAATGACTGCACATACTGTTGAAAGGAACAGTTATGTAAGAACTTACCACAGCAGTAGATCGTCAAGAGATTCTCCCTATTAGGCCACACCCACAGAACTACAGTGGTCAGTATTAGGAACACAAAGAAACTTTTGCTGGCCAGGGGCTGACCACATCTGCGCTCATATAAATATGGCCATCATAGGCAGCCCCATCACTCCTCAGTTCCCCACCAGAAATTAACCTTGGGAGGACCTCCAACCATAGGAAACCAGGAAATAAGACCAGCAGCAGGCATACAGGGAGAGGCATGGGTCTGGATACAGGTTGCATGGAATAGATTTAGGCACAGCATCTGATGTATCCCTCACTAAAGCAGAAGGGGGATGGAAAGAGGGATGGCATAGCCTACGGGAGAGTCTCTCGAAGGTCTACTGTTATGATAAGTTCTTACATAACTGCTCTATTTTCTTCAAGGATATCTCCTCCATTAGGCCACACCTATGGAACGATTCCCAAGCAGTGCAGACAACAACTGATACACAATTAGGAATGAAGTCCTTGCAGTACAACAAGCTCTAAACCAGCAGTGAGACTATGTCAGACTGTAATGTTTAGTGAAAGTGTGGACACTGCTCCACGTGGCTGTAGCACATATATCAGCAGAAGACACAGTTTTGAAACAGGCAACAGAAGTGGCCATACCCTTTGTGGAGTGACCACGAACTGTACCAGGAATTTCCTTACTGTACTTCCTATAACAGAATGTAATACAATGTGCCAGCCATCTGGATATGCACTGTTCAGACACAGGGCGCCCTCTTTCCCAGGGGCAAATGAAACAAAAAGATGAGAGGACTTTCTGCAGTCCTTGTTGTGAGTAACACAGTATCCAAGTATTCTATGTACATCCAAAGTTAGAGCAATATCTCACCTTTACTGGTATGCTTAAGGTAATGCACAGGAAGGTGTATTGTTTGATTTAAGGTAAATTCAGTTATCACCTTCGGTAGAAACATAGGATTCATACACAAGGATTCATATGCAAAGAGATTCTAGGATGGATTTTCAAAGCCCTCCGAAGGATGCAAGGTGCTTGTGTCAAACAGGGGCAATGCAACTGTCACCTTGTGGCTAAAGATGCAGCATTCCCGATTCAGAAATGCGGCATGCATCTGAATTGGGAGTTGCTGGGGCAAAGTGGTACTGCGCCCCTCTTGCGACACAACTGAGGGTGCACCACATCGCAAGGGGGCTTGCACCACGGTGGGGCTACAACATCCCCTTTTCTGCGAGTCAGGAAACCCTGCTGTGGCTGCAGCAAGGGGCTCTAGACCAGCAATGAGCTGGCTAAGCCCCTTGTGCCAGTCCAGGCCACTGTGAAGATTGTTTTTTGGGGGGCCCTGATGGCTGTGTACAGGACATGCACTGGGCACGGGGTGCCATACTGGTGGTTGGTGGGGGTGGGCAGGCATATTAGTGATGGTGCACCCGACAGGGTAGCCGATGACTGGGTAATACTGGAACTGCCAAGGAATGGTGATGGGTGGTACAGAGACACTGACACCTTGTAGGCACAGCCCTGGGATCTGCTGTCAGGGCTGTGCCCTTGTGAGGCCATGGCACTATGTTTCTCTGTACCCCGGCTGCCATTCCTTGGCAGTGCCAGTATTGCCCATTAATCGGCACCCCTGCCAGGTGCACCATCACTAACATGCCTGTTCACCCCCCAACCACCACTATGGCACCCTGTGCCCATGGGGGTTGCCCCTATACCCCACATGCTTTGCCTGTGTTTGCCCCTCACTCCCATCCACCCCAGAACCTCTACAGTTGCACTTAGCGGGGGCGGGGGGGCAGCCAGATCCTTGTGCATTTCCTGCAGGTGCACCCATTGCTTTGGTGCATGCCTGCCCATGCAGCAACTTCTGGATTTGTGAACAGGGACTCTGTTCTTCCTGAATAAGGTGCAGGGTCTCTGACGCAGTAGGGTGCGCTGCAGCCCTAGATCATTGCAACTTGCATCGATCTGAAACTCTGTCCCCATGTCTGTGAAAACTCAGATATGGAGGTTCACAGATTAGAGCCTGAAGCTCAGAAATCCTTTGAACAGAAGTCATTGCAACTAAAAATAATGTTTTCCATGACAGGAAATGTAAGCCAAAACTTGTGGCCAGCTCAGAAGGAGCTAACGTCAATTTCTCAAGCACATAATTCAAGTCTCAAGGCAAGACTAGATTTTGCTTAGGAGGTTTCATAGGGAGAATACCTCTCAGACATAAACGGGATACCTCTAATTGGGCAACCGTACGACCATCAAAAGGGGCATGGAAAGCTTATATAGCAGCCAAAAGCACCACTAGTACAGAATACTGTAGGCCAGAGTCAGGTGATGACAGCAAGTATTCCAACACAGCATTTACAGAACATGTAAAGGGGTCCAAATTCCTAAAATCAGCCCACAACGTTAACCCGCTTCCATTTCAAGGAACATGTATGTTTGGTACATAGAAACATAGAATTTGACGGCAGATAAGGACTGCGTGGCCCACCCAGTCTGCCCATTTCCCTACCTAATGGATAAACTGCAGATCCTAGTTAACCAACAGTCTACTTCTTCCTACCCCCACCCCCTAGAATTGCCTTATGACTGTCCCATGCATTCTTGAAATCCACCACTGTTTTTGACTCCACAACCTCCTCAGGAAGGCTGTTCCATGTATCCACAACCCTCTCCGTGAAGAAATACTTCCTCACATTACCTCTGAGCCATCCCCCCTCAATCTTCAAATTGTGCCCTCTTGTTCTTGCGCATCTCTTTTTTCTGAAAGATGCTACCCTCTTGGACTTTGTTGATTCCCTTGAGGTACTTGAAAGTTTCTGTCACGTCTCCCCTCTCCCTCCTTTCCTCGAGGCTATACATATTAATCTCCTTAAGTCTCTTTTCATATGTCTTCTGGTGCAGACCCTGCACCATTTTAGTTGCCCTCCTCTGGACTGCCTCCATCCTTTCTATGTCTTTACGGAGACTGGGTCTCCAGAACTGCACGCAGTACTCCAGATGGGGTCTTACCAGCTGTCTGTACAGAGGGATGACAACTTCCTGTTTTCTACTAGTGATGCCTCTTCCTATGCATTCCAGTATCCCGCCAGCCCTCCTTACTGCCCTCTCACATTGCTTGCCCACCTTTAGGTCATCTGATATGACTACCCCAGGTCCCTTTCAATTTTTGTTGTTGTTAGTATCTCACCCCCCATTGTGTACTCTTCCCCTGGGTTTTTATTTCCCAGGTGCATTACCTTGCACTTCTTAGCACTGAATCTAAGCTGCCATACAGCTGACCATTTCTCCAGCCTTGCCAAGTTCCTTCTCATCCTTTCCACCCCACCTTGTATATCAACTCTGTTGCAGATCTTTGTGTCGTCTGAAAAGAGACATACTTTTCCTTCCAATCCCTCTGCAATGTCGCTTATAAAGACATTAAAGAGGACCGGTCCTAGTACTGAACCCTGCGGTAGCCCACTAGTGACCCCCCTTTCTTCAGAGTGGACTCTGTTTACTATTACCATCTGTGTACTATTCTAGAGCCAATTCTTTACCCAGGCTACCATCTTGGGACCCACTCCCAGGCTGGCCAGCTTGTATATTAATATTTTGTGTGGGACTGTGTCAAATGCCTTGCTAAAGTCTAGGTAGGCCATGTCCACAGACCTTCCTTGATCTATTACTTTGGTCACCCAGTCAAAGAAATCTATTAGATTCGTCTGACACGACCTTCCAGCTGTGAATCCATGCTGCCTTGGGTCCTGCGCCCCTCTGGCCTCTGGTAGAAGGCTTTTAAGTCACAATCAGTACATCAGCAACCTTTGGGGATACCCCAAAATGTGCAATGGCTTTGTCTTCAGGAGACATGCATGCAGATGTAGAGACTTCAGATATGATGGATCGGAAACCTCTTGTCCTGTGACAACATACACCGACACAGAGGTAGAGGGACCAGAGGTTCCATTGCTATCTGCTACAGAAGTGCAAACATAGCTGGCGAGGCCATAATGGAACAACGAGGGTTAGAGCGGTACTCTCCATCTGCAGCTTGAGCAGCATGCTCTGAACTGCGGAACTGCATACAGGAATTTCCCTTTCCATGAGAGGGACAACGTGTCTTGCCAAAAAACTCTAGACCCTAGAGCGAGCGAGAAGAAACACAACAGTTTTGCATTGTGTGTGGATGCAAAAAGGATCAACTCTGGATGACCCCATCTTGCATTTACCATGGAGGTCAGCAGTTTCCATTCATTAATTCTGGCCTGTGACCTGCTTAGCCTGTCTGCCAAGACATTTTGGAGACCTAGGAGACGCATGACTGATAGTTGTAGGCCATGGGACAGATTCTAGTACCAAACTCTCGCTGCTTCCCAGCATATGGGATAGGAGTGAGTGCCCCTTGATTGCTGATGTAATGCATCACACTGGTGTTGTCTGTCTGGATTAACAGATGACTGGGGGACAGATTTTCCTGAAATGTCTGAAGGCTGTACAGGACAGCCCTAATTTCCGGGGCATTTATATGTAGTCTGCCCTCCACTTTGGGTGTCTGGTAACGGCCAATATGAGCACCCCAACTGGAACCTGAGGCATCCATTGTGAGGATCTGAACAGGTGCTGGTATAAGGAATGGAATGCTCTTTAAAAGGTTTTCGTGCACCATCCACCATAGCAATGTTCTGTGAAGTGGAGATGTGACTAAAGCCATTTGCTCCAGCTCATCGGTCAACTGATCGTACTGGACTCTTAGTGTCCACTGAGGGATTTTCAAATGCAGGTGTGCCAAAGGCACATTTACTATGGCTGATGCATGAGATACAGGAAACATAACATGGTCCTCACAGAGACATAGCGCCTCCTGTATACTAACTGTGCTTGGGCAATCAGATTATCTGCTCTGTCTTGTGGCAGGAAACTACATCCCTTCTCTGTGTCCAAGACTGCTCCTATGTACTGCAGTCTTTGCAAGGAGTCAGCACAGACTTGGCACATTCACAGTGACCCCCAAGTCTTCAAACAACTGCTGTGTCCGAGGCAGAGTACGTAACAGAGCTTCCCGGGAGCTAGCCTTCAGAAGCCAGTTGTCCAAACAGGGGAACGCATACAGGACAACGACCCCCAAGTCGTTGAATAAAGGCTGTGTCTGAGACAGAGTACGTAATAGAGCTTTTTTTTTGTTTATTTATATTTTATCAGGAAATGGCACTAGTCAAAGCCTGTTTTCAGGGCTGTCCTGTATTCAAGGCAACGTTACATTACAGCACAAAACATTCCATATATACATGCACATCAGACAAAATACATACAAGTGCAAAATACAAATAAGTAAAATAATCAAATTCCAAATTAACAATCACAATAAAAAAGGTTTAGCTTAACATAAGCATTTTTAAAGCTTAGGTAGGCAGGTGAGTTATGAAGAGTTGGACAAAGAGAATTCCACAAGGTTGAGGCAGTATAGTCAAAGCACACACGTTCAAACTTTGTCTTTGTAGGAGGGACTATGAGCCCTCTACCCTTCACATCATGTAGAGGATAGTCAGATTTATTCAATAGTAATTTAGAAATTAGGTAATAAGGGACCATCCCATTTATGCATTTATAGAAAAGACAGCTCAGGAACTTTCTTCTTCTGAGTTCTAATGATGTCCAATGCAATTGAGAAAGCATATCACAATAGTGGTGCAGTATCCAAGGGCCTGCTAGTCCCAGTATAAATCTGGCCAGGCGGTACTGCAATCTGTCTTTTGCAAATTACTTTTATTTGATGATCAATATAATATACTACCATAATCTATAAGAGGCAATATTGCTGTATTTAACAGTTTTTCTTTTGTTTCATGTGTCATGCTATTTTTGTGCCTATGTAGGGCTCCAAGTCTTTGAGAGGCCTTTTTCCAAATGTAATCAACGTGTATATCAAAATTTAAGTGAGGATCCACCCAAAGTCCAAGATATTTGCATGAAGTAACCTGTTTCAGGGTTTGTCCTTTGATGGAATTTGTTGATATGCCTAGTGACACAGTACCACTGCCCCCTGTGTTTTAGCCTTGAATAACATTGTGTTGGTTTCTTTAAGTTCAAAACCAATTTATTTTCCATGAGCCATTGCTCAAGCTTACTAAATTCTTGCTGGAGTACTTCCTCGATACTAGCATTATTCATGGCAGAGTGCAGCAAAACTGTGTTGTCTGCATATAATTTTACGGTGCAATCAGTTCGAATTTTGTGGAGTTCATCAATAAACTGGATAAATAGAACTGGACCCAATATGGATCCTTGGGAACTCCTCTAGTTACCTCTAAGTTCCGACATAGTTCGTTGTGAGATTACTACCCGATTTCTACCATATAGGTAAGAAGGACTGTATGATGTCGAATTGACAATGAACACAAATCGAGCCGACATCGCAGCACCAGTCTCCTATGCAGCTGTGATTTGCAGTCGACGAGGAACATCAACAGGGTCTGTCCCCACCCACTAAGGATGCCAACTCTGAGTCGGAGTTAGTTCGAGGATGTGGTGCACGATGGGGAATGTGTTGCCGTCCCAGGTGCAACTCCTACAGCGACATGTCACTGTTGTCAGCAGTGATGTATGTTGCTGTAGGGGTTTTGCCGTGGGAGATGCATATTGGTAAGAAGAAAGCCATTTAAGAACCTCTGTGCTGAAGCCCTTGTTCTCCAGTTTGTGTAGTAACAAGGGGTAGTCAACAGTTTCAAAAGTCTTAGATCAGTGAACACTACCCCCATGCTTCTCTGGAGCTGGCCTTCAGATGCCAGTTGCCAAGACGAGAAAATATACAGAACAACAAAAAAAATGTTCAGTGCTGCTGAATAGGTGCAAAAATAAGTTTACTAAAAACCCTAGCCACGTCCCCCTGATGAAGAGGTAGACAGTCTCGAAGTGCTGGGGATTTTTGCTGGTTTGTTATATCTGTCCTGCATGCCTCTAGGTTTTCAATAAACTTCAGTAAACTTATTTTTGCACCTGTTCAGCTGTGCTGGACATTTTTTCTTGTTGTTCTGTGATGAGCTGCAATCTGACTGCACTGTTCCCATTTGGCGCACTGCTTTTGTACCCGGGGGAACACATACATGCCTTCACTGTGAAGAGCTGCTGCCACTACTGCCAAGCATCTGGTAAAGACCTGTAGCACAGAAGACAAGCCAAGGGCAACACTCTGAACTGGCAATGTTCCCCCTCCAGCACAAAGCGGAGGTATTGCCTTTGGGATTTCCTGATCTGAACATGAAGGTATGCATCCTTCATGTCCAGAGAACAAAGCCAGTCCCCTGTTTGCAGAAGGAGAATCAGATCTCACAGGGATACATTCAAAACTTATTGTATTTGATGCAGAAGTTGAAATCCCTGATATCTAACACAGGACGCAGATCTCCTGCCCATTTTGAGACCAGGAAGTGTTTGTTTGTTTCCTTGTTTATTTATTTAAAGGAGATTTACCAGGAAAGACATACTGAGCCATAATGCTCATTTCCAGATGTGTCCTGGGGGAAGAGGGAAGGGACAATTACATAACAAGTAAAAAGCGCAGTGATATGATAATGCAATAAGGCACAGCAATGTATGTCGAATAAAACCTTTGGTTTCTCTGTCGAGGAGGAATCGGTTCTATAGCACATTTTTTGGAGTAATGACCAAATCTCTTCTTTCAGAAGGGACAATGGACTGGAGGTTAACAGGAAGGAGGAGGAGGATCTGGAGGTGTTTCTAATGGCCCCGGAGCATGTCCTCTTGCAATTATCTCCAGGACCCAGACATCCTGGCTTCCCTTTCTCTGGAACAAACTCAACTCCTCCCTCCATCTCCCTCCATCCTTTAACTCCTTCAAACACCTGCTAAAATTTCCCCCCCCACTTGCTCCTGCTGCGCTTCTTCCGGTTACCCTTGAAGTCTTGATTTTAACCTACATACGTTTTTGGTCAGAATTCTAAGCACTGCTAAAGTTCACTGCACTTTGTTTAATTGTGGTACATACAAATTCTCTTTATTTAGTCTATCATTGTGTCTGTCTGTTCAGATGTTGTTTTGTTATTGTCTACTGCTGTTTTGCTTCATCTCCCCAATCCCCAGGTCACACCTGAAAACGAGACTCGGCTTAGTGTGCCTTTCCCGGTTACCAAATTTTAAATAAATAAAACAAATAAATATATAAATCCATACTACTCTCCCTCCACAATCTCAAATGTAGGGAGAGTCTGCCCCCCACAACCGCCCTTAAAGGTAGCAGTGGTGATAGGAGTGTATCCTGAAGAGAGTCAGACAGAACCAGTGGGGGCAGTGTCCCCAGTGCTGTTTGCTTTGGGTGCTCTTGTATGGGCACCTGGGGGGAAGGGACCTGGAAAGGGGCCACTTCCCTTACCTTGGCCTTGCTGATGGTAGGCACAGCAACCTCTGGTAGCAGGCTGACAAAAGGAGCCCTTCCCATGACCCCTAACAGGAGAGAGATACAAGGAGACTTTACAGGCTACAGAGTCAGTTTTGAGGTCTGAAGGCCATGTAGGCCTCTTCAACATCGTAACCAAACAGTTTTGTCCCTCTAAAAGGGACATTTAAAACTGCTTGCTGCACATCACTGGCAAATCCAGCAACTCTGACTCAAAACTATCTCCTCATACAAATACCTGCAGCCGCAGATCTGGCAGAAGAATCACAGACATCATAAGCTGGGCGTAGCAGATGTTTGCCAACCCCAGCACCAGAAGATAATGTTGTAAGTAACTCATTCTTAGTAGAGCCATCAGGCAAAGCGTGGGCTGCAGTGTGAGTAGCTTTCCACAGGCTGTTCTGGTATTTTATCATGTGGGCCTGGTAGCTTGCAATCCTACGGCCCAGTGAGGCAGAGGCATAAATATGCTTGCCCATCTCATCCAGCCTCCTAGATAGTTTATCAGGCGGTAAAATGCACATATGTTTAGGTGTGCTGGACCTATCATGAGCAGCCATGACAACAACAGAGTCCATTTCTGGCTGGTCAGGATAATAAGGCTTAGCAGATGGAGCAGGATACATAGAAACGTAGAAGTTGACGGCAGATAAGGACTGCAAGGCCCATCCAGTCTGCCCATTTCTTTTTCTACCTTATGAATGTTCCATCAGCTTTTGCTCTGTCAATGGCCTATCTATTCACACCCATCTGTATTGCTCCCTTATGCTTATCCCATGCCAGTTTGAAGCCCTGCACTGTATTCATATCCACCACTTCCTGAGGTAGGCCGTTCCATGCATCCACTACCCTTTCTGGGGATACTGCTTATAAGCCTTTCTGGGAACTGCAGACAGTGAGTTAGGTCTGTACCACACAGCTGGAATTATAATGGAGGGGGGTACAAGGGACCTCCAAAAATTCAATCAGGTTTCTTTTTGTGGAATCTTCCTCTTCCACAGTAACACCCATGGCAGTTTGAATCTGCTGCATCGTGGCTTGCAAAGTTGGATCCTCAGGAGGCGATCTCAGGGTACAGACCACTGGGTCCTCACTGCAGGACGAGAGGGTATAACTGGATTGAGATGCTACATATTGTGCCCCATCATATTTCTCCTCTAAATCCATGAGTTCAGGACTATATTCTACTTTATTATTGATGTCTCTATCAATGACAGAAGCAGCAGAACGTACCAGCCATACTTGTGGCAGCTGAAATGGAGGAATCTGTGGCATGCTAGAAGAAGATGTTGTCAGAGGTTGAGTACCAGGAGGCCCAGTTAGCGGAATAACTAAATCCAAGAACCCCTGCACTCCAAGACTGCATGAAAGCAATGTCCCAACACACTGGATATGCTTTACATTAATGCTTTATTTGAAAATGGCTAAAACGAGCGTCAGTACTGATTTAAACACACTGTGGGGTTCTATGTGGTTCTTGGATTTAGTTTGTGTGGTGAAGTAGCCTCCCCTCTTCTACTGCACCCCTCTGGTAATTACTGACACGTGACTGTTCTTTGTGAAACTAGTGGAATAACTGCCTGTATTGTTCGTCCAGGTAGAATGCGTCTTATCATTTCTGTGAATGATACCAGCACAGTCTGAGAGTCAACAGCACCCTGTAAAGGGGACAGGACTACTTGTGTAAGTGGGTTATTGCCTAATGACGATGCAGCTTACTGGCCACAGTAGCTATGGCAGAGCCTAACCAAGCCCCAATCTTGGTGTCTCATCAACTGTCGGGTGGGGGCTGTTGTCAACGTCGCCGCAGTAGGCGATGGATGCAGTGAACTTACCCTGTCTCAGTGGTAAGCAGCATCTCACCAGCAAAGCAGATCTCTCTTTTCTCATTGTTTGTGCTTGTGGTTGGATGAGGAGGAGGGCCGCTACCATGACCTTTCCCTGTTCCAATCCTTAGACTTCAGCAGCTGATTCTCAGCTGATGATGAGGGAAACACAGACTTTGGGCCCTGCTCCTTCTCCATGGCTTTCAAAGTTTTAAGGAAAAGGAAATTTTCTAAAACTTTCTTGAGGCGAGGTCTTGCAGCATGGTTGAAACTTTGACAAATCTCACAAGTCCTCACGTTGTGAGACAGGCCCAGACAACACATACAGAACACGTGTGTGTATTCCTTGTAAATCTTACCTTCACACTTACAATACTGAAATAAAGACTCTTTCAACTTCAGCAGCACACAGAGACAATGAAATAAACACTTTAGTAAAAATAAATGATAAACGGTACTGGCTAGGTTGGTGGCGTTTCCTTCAGCAGGTCCAATGAGGATAACCAAGAGCAGTAAAAGAACTGAGGAGTGATGGAGCCACCTATGCTTATATGGGTGCAGACATGGTACGTCATCATGGGTGACCCCTGGCTAGCAAAAGTTTCTGTGTGGTCCTGGTGCGGATGGCTATAGTTCCACAAATGTGACATGATGAAGGAGCTAGCCTCAAAGAAGATCAGCTGTTTCCATAGTATGCAAGCTTACTGACAGCTCATACTGCAGCTGGCTGCGGAGGTGAGAGGAGGGCTGTGCCAACTGCCTTATATGGCTGGTTGGAGCACCGAGAACTGGGGTAAAAAGTGGTGTGGGGAGGTGGGATGTCAGCAGACAAGTCAGGTGGAGGGCTGTTGGCGGGTGCCAATGGACCACCAGGAAGTGCTATTTTAATGTATACTGGGGGGGTGGGGAGATCCACTGGACCACCAGGGAATCTTTTACAGGGATCAAACAGGTGATTGGGGGAACCACCTGACAACCAGGGCATGATTTCAAGTGTATGAACAGGTGATCAGGAGGTGGGAAGGGGACTGGAGCACCAGGGCTCTCATTTTAGGGTTGTCACTGTCAGTGAGGGGCTGCTGCACCCCATGCAAATGGGCACTGGGTCCAAACAGTGCTGGCCACAATAGCACACGCAAGGTGCGCACAACAAAAACAGTGCCTTGTTTTTATTGCTACGGATTCTCACTCCGGGAGGGGAGTGGATCACGGTGCAAGTTAAATTTCTGGACCGTGGAATACTGTTTCCATGACCCCTTACACAAAAAAAAATCCTGAAGCAGGCAAAATGAGTGGAAACCAGGATTAGAACCCTGGTCTCCAATAGTGCTGCTGCATGCCCCAGCCCTCCACGCCAAGGGAGCAGCTCGGCCAGCTACCCAATCCCTGTTGCCCTTGCCCTTCAGGACTACGGACAGTGACCATGGGAGCGCTTATAACAAGCGCTGTAAATCCCTGGTCGCTTCTCAGAGGAACGCTACCAGACTAGCCATAGTGCGCGCTATTCTGGTAATGCTTATTCAATCGGGTACCATGCAAATGAGCCCATAATGGGAATGCACATGGTCCCTCAGTGCCTTGTATCCCAAATGGACTCATTTGCAAGCCGAGTATAACCCACAGGGGTCTTGGCCCTGTGGGATATATATAGTCCTGGTCCGCATCAGGGCAGCACAGAATCACTTAGCGCTGCACTGACAAAGACAAATATTCAGTTGGACAGAGCTGCTCGCAATCCTTCTGATTATTTTTTTTTTTTTAACTTTCTTTCTTTTAATCAAAATTTTAACATTATAATATAATACAAACCAATCAAAACAATAGAAAAGAAATAATCAATTCAACATATAAGGCTTAGTGTGGTATAACATGCATTCAAGCTCTACATGTGTATACACATGCCCCTCCCCATCCAGTGCTCCAATCCCAGAAATACAACGCATAATTATCCATTACCTGAGAATAAAAGAAGTTTGAAGCAGAAAAAACCTTGAGAGGCTTCACCTTAGAATAGAGCTATCGTTTAACACTCAGAGTCCAAAAGATTTGATAAAAGATAGGGAAGCTAAAGGGAGTTAATTTATAGCAAAAGATTACAGATTCTTCCCCACTTGATATAGAATTTGGTAAGGTTATTACAGAATAGATAGATTAATCTAGTAATCTGTAAATTGAGCCAGATATTCGAGGTCCATTTATTCATAATAAGAAGATGTTTGTCAAACCAATGACATCCTATAAGTTGTTTTGTTGAGATGGCAATCATAGATGTTAGTGCTTTATCATTTGAACCTTTAATCGAGTGCAAGTTCCCTAAAATACAGATATTAGAATTTAAGGCATGTTGTAGGGACAATTTGCACCCAAACTCCAATTTAATTGTATTGCAAAGGTACTGTACATTGGGACAATCCCATAGGATGTGACGTAGTGTCCCTTCCACTGACTTGCATCTGATACAGGCTCTTGTTTCCCGGGTCGTGCCTGAAAATAGTCATTTTATGGCTAGTGCACCTACCCGGTTAACAAAAACTAAATAAATAAATTGTTAGTCGGCCAGTGCCCACGTTTCATCACCAGGTGGCCATTATAATATAAAAAAAGATCGGAAAGCTGCCACCCATATACTATAATGGAGCGCATCCTAGCGCTCTCCCTAGCATCTCGCCATCATGTTAGTGAGCATGGGGGCGGTGCATGGGCAGCCCCAGAAACCAGGAAGTCCATGGGACCCAGTGGGGCTAATTTTATGAGGGCCAGCATTTTTAACCAAATGGAGTATTTTAGATCTCTGCAGCAGTATCACCAGAAAAGGGTAAGGCACCGATCCAGCAGGAACCAATGCTGAGACTCGTAAATCTCATTAAATATGGATCATTTGGGGGTATAAATATCATTTTTGAAAAACAGAAAACATTATAAACTGCTGCAGATTAGAAAGAATTTCTGTTCCTCCTTAGGGGAAACCTTTGTGATTCTGTTCACGCTTATCTTGTTTTTTGCTACACCTCTTCACAGAGGAAAGGAAAATTCACGCAAATGGAAACTAACATTTTTTTTCTCTGTCAAGTAGTAATAGATGCGAGCATTTGCTGCTCCAAAGCATTCCCTCACCCACAACAGCACCTCACATAATCGAAAAGTCGAGGCGAACCCACACAACAGGCCACCACTATTCTATGCACTATGGCACCATCTAGAAGCAAATATTGAATGCTGCCTTTGTTTTCTTTCCAAAGAAGGGAAACTGCTCAAATTCCAGAGGCAGACCCCTGCCTACCACTTCCAACACCCAGCGGTCCGTGGTGATAGTGGACCAGACGGAAAGGAAGTGGTGGAGCCATCCCCCCACAGGGGGAACCCGGGTAGGAGTGAGGAGGTTGCGGGCGACACCCCTCAACCCGTCACTGGGCAGGCTTGGAGGAAGGGCCAGCAGAGCAGCCGCCTGGGCCTTTTCCTCCAGGCTTCCTGCTGGAGCAAGCAGCAGACTTGGCTTTTGGGTGTCAAGCATGAGCCTGCTGGCCCTGATGCTGGTGTTGCTGGGCTGGACATGCCACAGGGGCTGAAGGATGAAAGGGCTTACACTGCTGCTGGCAGCCTTTGTCCTTCTGGGCAGACGTGACCGAGTCCAAGGTGGCATTGGACTTCTCGATCCATTGGAGATTACCCTTCACCCCGGGCCCGAAGAAATCAGCACCCAGGAAGGGGACATCTGCCAGCTTGTGCTGGGTATCAGCCGTAAAGGTGGAGATCCACAGCCAAGCTCTGCGGCGCATGGCCATGGCGGCCGCTACTGACCGGGCACATGAATCAGCAATGTCCAATGAAGTTTGGAGCTGCTGCTTAGCTACCACCCTTCCCTGATCCCACACCTGCTTGACCGTCGTCTGAAGGTCAGCCGGGAGATAAGGAATCACCTCATCCAGGGAGCCCAAAAGGGCGTGTGAAAAGTGTGCCATCAGAACAGCCGAGCTAGCCTGATGAAGGCCTAGGGAGGAAGCAGCGTATAACTTCCGCCCTGAGTAGTCCAATTTCTTGGGACTCCTTATCAGGCGGTATGTCCACATCCCAAGCGTTTCCAGAACACCGGAAAACGCTATCGGTCACTAACCCTTCCACAGAGGGGTACTCCGAGAAACCGGAGAGTGAACCGGTAGGGATCGCATACTTTTGAGCCATCCTGGCCGAAGGTACGGGACAAGATGCTGGCCACTGCCACAGCTCCAGGGCCGGGCTAACAATGGCTTCGGCCACTGGAAAGGCCTCCGTAGGGGAATCCCCTTGGTCCAGTATCTCTGTGAGGGGATACTTGGCCCATTTTGAAACGGGTTCGAGCTTCATCCCAGTGGACTCTGAGATGAGTCGAAGCATTCCTAAAAACGAGGATGGGCTCTCATCCACCGACTGACGCCCTGCAGACTCCAGGTCAAGCGGCCTGGAGAACAAGGAGGAGTCATCGTCAGACTCCAAGGAGTCTGCGAACAGCTGCCGAGCGCCTGAGCCACCCTCCACGTGCCGAGGTCGATCGGGAGTGAGGGTGACCGACAACCTATGGGGCAAGCCCTGATCTGACAGAGAATCCTTGGTTGGGGCCCCAGTCTTCGGTTGTGGAGGCGGAGGTTCCACCACAATGGGTGGAGCAGCCAGTTTTGGCCAAACAACCGGTGCCACTTTTGGCTCCTCTACTACGTGGGGTTGTTTTGGCCGCTCAGGTGACAGCCACTTAATGGCCAGAGAAGGCGACGGAGTCGGCTTATTCCCGGACAATAAGAGCTGCTGCCACATTGAATCCTCAGGGCGCCAACGCAACTTGCGCCGGAGCCTATATTCAAGAGGACGATGAGGATGAGCGTGACACCGCTTCCATGGTGCTGAGACCGAGACCGCCGACGTCAGCGGGACCAGCTGGACCTGGAGGAGGTCCGAGACCTTCAGGGATTCCAAGGGTGGGTCAGAGAGGGGACGGGGGAACCCAATCCTCCTTGGTACAGGGACCTTAACCAGGGACTCCGGCACAGGCAGGTCCTCGGTTTCCACCAGGGGAACCGGTGAAGTAGGGTTGTTGGCATCACCAGTCGACAAACCGTCCGACAAGTCGAGAAAAATCTCGACTGCATCGACGGGTGTTTCGGCCGGCTGACCTGACGGTGACACCATGAAGCCAGCAGCCTTAGCCGCAACCTCGACTGCAGTCGAAAGTCAGCCATCCGGTGAAGGGGATCTCTCCCGCTCCCACAAACGTCGACGGTGGGACTTACCTTTTGAGTCCTTCTTCTTGGACCGACTGGAATGTCCCGATGGTCCTTCTCCCTTGGTGGAGAGGGACTGGCAAAGCTCCTTAAAAGGAGCTGTATATGAAGAGCCCAAGGACAGCGGGATAAATGCCGCGACTGAGAAGGAAGAAGACGCGGCCTGGGCCACCTCCTCCTCGAGGGCGATCATCTGCTCCAACTGTTCCGTGGAGTCTGCGGCCCCAACGGGCCTCCTTCGACTTGACCAACGGATACTGTTTTTCAGGGCGCCCCAGAAGAAGTCGAGCAACGCGGTCCTCCAAGACCGAAGCCGAAAAGGATTTGCACAAATCGCAAGCCTGTGAATCGTGGCCAAGCCCCAGGCAGTAGACGCACATGGAGTGTGGGTCGGTCCAGGACATCTTCTGCCCAAAGGGGCACCAATGAAAGCCGGGAGTCGATTTGCCCATCGCAGCCGCAAGAGAAAAAGAAGACCGAAGTCTTGTAAATTTTAGAATTAGTTTCGGGTTAACCGAAGAGTTTGGATCCAGGCCTAAAACGCAGAGCGCTAAGGAGGGAACTTGAGCTTCCAAGCGGTAAGGAAGATCTGGTATCATGGGGTGGAGCCGAGAGTTTTACCACCCGGGTGGGTGGGAGGAGCCAGCTTGAAGACCTTCCGGCAAGATTTAAAGCGGCAAGGAACCTGCCAATAAGTGTGGATTGAACAACATATCCACGTCCCTAGAACTTGTGGTTTTAAACAGAAGCAGAGCCGGAGTATTTGGAGACAGGTATGGAGTTGCTAAATGGAGTTCGTATTTTTTGGTTTTAATTTAAATGTTACAGTGACCAAGTGGGACTGGGAGCAAGTTGGACCAGAGGGAGGTACAGCTGAGCAAGCAAGAGCCATTGAGCTGTGTTTGGGGGAGATGTGGGTGGTGGGGAGAATCGGAGCAAACAAGCAGTTTGTTTTGAGCTTCAGATTGCAAACACCCAAAAAGAAAAAATAATGAGTTTTGTTTTGATGGAGTTTATCTGTTGTCAGAAGTTGTGGTTTGGGGAGAAAAAGTGGCAGTTTAGGCAGCACTGCTGTGAAAGTGAAAATGATGAAAGCAGAGTGGTTGGTGAGCTGCTTAAACTGACACTTGTGGAGTTGTACGCTGGGAGGTAGTGCTGGCCTCGGTGTGGTAATGAAATTGATAGTTAGTGGAAGTGGAAGTAGTTCTGGTAGGGGGAAGGATAATTAATGTTAGGGTCACTTAAATAAATGGTGTTTGATTGACGTTAGGGTATTAAATAAATGGTGGTTCCATGATTTATTTAACACCTGTGAAAATAAACACATTTATTTAACAGTCTTTGCATCCACGCATATTGCTTAAATATATTTATATAATAGGGATGAGTTGATAAACCATTGTATAAATCCATGTATCTTCACAGCCATGTGATAAATCCACACAGCCATGTGATAAATGAAACTTATTCAGTGGTTCGTGCAAAATGTCACCATCAGCGCGGAACAGCGCAATTGAATATCGCTGAATATGCATTGCACAACCACGCAAATTGCGCTATTCCGCACTAATGGTAACTTCTGTGCAAACCATCTCCCACAATAGGGGACCCTATTGTATAAATGGAATACGTGATGGCCGGCCATTGAATACACTATTTATCTGAATGAGTGGAGAGTGACCTCGGGACCATCACCATGGCCCGCTACACCCGCCACCGTGAAGCTGCCCGAGGTCACTCTCCATTTGTTCAGATAAATAGTGTATTAAATGACCCTTTATCATGTATCCCATATAATATATATATATATATATATATATATATATATATATTTTTTTTTCTTTACAATCATTTTTTTTTAAACACCACCCTATATTTTTTACCTCCACACTATTTTTTCTGCCACTCTATTTTTTACCATCACCCTATACTTTTGGCTATTGTGCTAATTTGTATTTATACAATAATCCAAAAATATCTTTCACCACCTTCCTTTATTATACTACTGCCTCTAATTTGATACCAGGGTTCAGTACCACATGTACTGTGAATGTAGAAGGCATCACAAATAATGTATTCATGGCCCAGATTCCCGCAACCAACACCCTATATTCTAGGCAATGGGGATCCCTGAGGTCTCTGACTTACAATTTTACCATGTTGCGTGTGTACCACACAGAGGGGAACGATTCCTTCAGGATGGTTTTATAGTTCCGATTCAGGTCCCTGCCAGTCAGGGAACACCGATAATTGCCAACAATCACACCATCTGGGTTTAGCATGGGAACAACTTTAAAGATGAATGCATCTCGGAGCACTCTGGCATCAGCTGAATTCCCAAGGATGTAATCCAAAAATTCCTTCATCATCCAAGAGCTGTTGGACTCCCCCGGATGGACCCTTGCTGTCAGTACCACAGCTTTCTTCTGTTGGGCCTCTTCTCTGCTCTGTGATGGGTTAGTGATGGTTAAGATATACACCATATTGCCAGCTAGGGAATGGCACAAAAAGCGAATCTTGCAGAAGTGTGACTTTGAAGGGTCATTGGCAATGTTGATGAGATAGTCCTGTAAGTCACGATATGTATAAGGGTAGCAGTGTGCAAAGTAGCACGTGTCGTCATCATGAGGAAACTGAAAAGTCCATGTGAGGGAGAAATACTGCTGTCCATCCTGCCCAAGGTTGTTTTTGTAGTATTTGATCTCATCACCAATCCTCCGCCAGCCCACATGGTAGGTTTGTGCATCCTGCTCGGAGTACATTAGGGGCCGCATGCCTAGGTTGTAGAGGCTGGCAGGCTTCGAAAAGTTGACTATGGTGAAGCGGTAGGTGACATCAGCTCTAACGTTGCTGACCCGGAAGTAATACCACTGCGTGTGTTTGTACATGTAGAGGTCATTGCGTAAGGTCAGTTCGTACTCATATTCACCTCTGTCAAAAGAGAAATAATGCAGAGACAAATTATTTGGAGTTGCTGCAGGGTTGGCCATAACATTTCTCTGTTCTGATGTTTTAGAATTTCTCTATCCCCCCTTCAGAAAAGACAAAGTCATGCACTTCAGAAGAAAATAAATCTTCGAAACAGTTTACAGAGCGAACATGAAAATAAGGAGCATGTATTTTGATGGTAACCTCCTGTTTGTGTATGCACACAGCCTCTGCTATATGAAAAATATACATTTTAGCTAGTTTTGTCACACCTAAGCCTTGCTGTCAATGTTCTAGAAACCGTGGGACAAACGGCTTACTGACTAAAGGCAGAGACTCTGTCCCACCATCCCATGCCTACCAGTCCTGCTGCCTGCAGTCTGGGAGAGGGGCACAGGATTAATAAGTATGCCGCATAAATGTGAAAAACAGTCAACCCACAACCATAGCCGGGGAAGGAGGGTCCTGGGTATCCAGAAACACCCCTCCCATCTTGTTTTCATCATTTTGTCATTAAAATATTGCTATTCCAATAGGCAGCAGGACAAGCTCTTATTGTACATTTTGTTGAGTTGGACAAGCCCAGCAACTGACTAACCCTTGCTTGTAACATGGCTATGAGCAACGTGTAAAAATAACTAACATCGATTGGTTAAATAGCAACAGGTGACTAGTAAGCAACCATGGATTAATGCCACAGTAAAACTATGGTTGCTTGTGTAATACCATTATCAACCACAGTAAATTAAGTAGCTCAGTTCTTTGTTTTTTCCACCCACCGCCCAGCGGATCACCATTCTTGAGTGAAATGTACAATATTCTGCCATAGTTGACCCCCGAGCTATTGTGTTAAAAATGTTACCCTTGATAGCACATCTGATGAATCCAAAGTTCTTTCCTCACAGACATGCTCACCCTGCAAATGTTTTAAAAAATAAGTCTGTTGTCTTGTTTAGCAATGCATGTAGCTGACGGCCTTCTTTCCCATCGCATGTAATATATGCGTAAGCTGTTTCCAGAATGCATAGCGGCCAATTTCTCTTTTACTAATACCCAAAAACCAAAGCTGTAAAAGCGTGTTAACGATGTAAATAATGCAAATTACGGCTATGTTTAACAGTTACAATGGCAACGAAATGTATGAAAAAGATGTTTCATATTATATGCAGAACCAATTATCATAATCTACAGTGGCCAATTTCTGTGTGACTAATACTTGAAAACCAGAGCTCTAAAACTGTCTTAACGATGTAAATAAAACAAAGCAAGACTATATTTCACCGTTACAATGGCAAAGAAATGTATGGAAAAGCTGTTTTATATTAGAAAAAAAATCACGATGTTAAAGTTACACACGTATTTAAAAAACAAGTGTTTTTAGTAAAAGTAAGTGATTCCAACGATGAAAATCAAAAATAGGACTCTGTGTTTCATTTATTATTGTCATCCTTACTATTTAACAAAGCATACCAATTATTCCTGCGCTTGCCATGTTATAAGTGCATTAAACCACTCCAGAGCACGGTTCTACTGTGGCATTAATCCATGGTTGGGTGGATGAGGGCACTCGGCCTGCGACCTCACGCCCCACCCACCCCAACCATGGCTTAATGCCACAGTAAAGCCATGCTCTGTCGTGGCTTAATGCTTACATCGTTTCTGGGCAAACATTCAAAAACAGAATATTTGTAAACAATTCTGAATATATTTCACTTATTTCTTCTACTCTTTCTTTACTACTAAGGAGAAATGCTGGAAAGTAGGATCCTTCTCCTTCAAAATGATCTCTTCCTGTTGCCTGTCTGCATGGGATGTCACAATCCTTTGTTTGTGAATAACAGAGTTGATGTAGAAATGATGGGGTGATGTATCTGTATAAATGAGCACGTTTGCAGGGTATACGTGCTGGTCCCTGCGTAAGATGCAGGGAGGGAGGGGGTGGACGTGAAAGACCTAGAGTCCCTTTGACCTTAAATTAGTATGTATGTATGGACATGGGGAAATGATTGGAAGCTAGTGGGAGGGAAATTCAGAAAGAATGTGGTGAAGTTCTTTTTTACTAACTTTCTCTTGTGTGCATTTTTGCAATAATAAATAATAAATGATCTTTTACTAACTTTTACTTGTGTGTGTTTTTACATTAAAATAGTACACGCTTGTACCTTACATTAGTGTGGCCTTGTAATTTGCATTTAAAGTTGTGCAACAGCAGCTGGGAGGCTGGGTGACAAGTGAGAAGGTCGAGCAGCCAATCGCAAGTGAGAGAAGGGATGCACATTTCAAACAAAGGGCTGAAATATTTAAATCCCATCAGCCAGAGCCCTTCTCTCTCACAAACAGGGTTAACTTGAAGCAGAGTGGCTGATGGGCTGAGGGGAGGGGGAAGCTTACATTGTAAGTTTAAAGCGCATGTAGTTTTTATAGTTTTATACTGGAGCTTTTTTTATAGCAATTTAGACTTTATACTTTGAAGTAGCTTTTTTTTTATCTTGTAAAGCGGAGCTTTTATAGCATTGTACTTTTTATTTTTTCAGGTAGTGCTTTTTTATATAGCTTTTTAACTTTTATACATTTGGGTAGCATTTGTAGTGTTAGCTTTTTATATTTAAGTAGCCTTTAAGGGGTGTGGTGTGGAATCCTGAGGCCGCTGGAGAGACCAGAGAGCAAGCTGTGGAGCTGAGGGGGCTGACGATATCAGCAGGGATCACGAGCTAAGTAAAACGTTACTTTTTGTTGATCCCACTTGGAAGCAGAAAGGGTAGTCTATATAACTGGGTCATAGAGAGTTCTTGCTGGGAGCAGAAATAACTACAGTGCAACTTGGTAATCAGGAAATTGGACCCAGGGACTGTGCACTGTGTGTGCTGGGCAGGAAGACAGCTTATCTTCAAATTGAGTTTTTTGGCCCACCCACGCACACACCCTCACCCCTGCAACCTATTAAATGCTCGAAGGGTATGGACGAGTAGGAGCACTGTGCAGGAATTGGCTGGGACTAGGATGTAGGTCGGGCAGTGAGGGGGGGGGTCAGCTGTAACCAGCATTTAGGTAATAGGGTAGGTGAATACCCAGGAGGGAACAAAACAGCACTAGTTCTACGCAGGGTAGTGCTCGAAAGTACTTTTGGCACTTGGGAGGTGGTACCTGCAGCAAGGTTAGGTTACCTAGGAGGAGTGGGGAAGGGATTTCAGAGGAGAGGAGGGGCTGTGGCTTAGGATAAGGTTAGGATGGATAGGGGAGGACACGGGGAACTGGGGGACAGCGGGTGAGGACAGGGTGGACAGGAGAATAGTAGGGTGTAACAACTGTGGGACAGAAATCTTCATGAGTACGCTTTGGAGACTTGGGGGAGTGTCCGATGTGTATGAGACTAGGGCAGCTGGAGGTGCAGTTAACTAGGCTGAGGCGGTAGATAGCAAGAGTAACCATGCCTGACGGGGCTGGGATGGACAGTCACACTGCAGCCTGTGGGGACTAGAGAAGAGGAAGGGGGAGAAAGGGAAACTGAACTGGGTGGAAACCACACTGGCTACTGGGGGAAAATGGTTGGCAGGTGGTACTCGGGCAGAGGAGGTGGAGAGGAGGACGTGTTGAAAGGGGCATCACTACAAAGGAATGTGCTACTATTACAGACAGTGGGGTCAGCACGTCAAACAGATTTGCGGCTTTAGGGTTATTGCAGGACTCAGAGGAGTATGCTAGGTCTGTGGTCAGGGGGATGGAGGAAGGGAAGGAAGAAGGAAGAGCATGCAAACAGAGGGGCTGGGGTGGAATGGGAAGGGGAGGAGGAAGGGGGGAAGGATCAGAGGGAGGAGAGAGCAGGTGGGCCAACGGTGGAAATGAAGGGGTTGGGGAGCTAGCAGAGAGGGTGAGAGGGAGTGAAGAGGAGAACAGGAGGCAAAGGGGAATGGGTCTGGAGGTGAGGCTGGTAAGGGGGCGGGGGATGCAGGCCAGGGGAGAGCAAAGCTCGAGGGAAGGAGGAGAGGGAAAGGGGACAATGAGAACAGGGAGGTAAAGGAAGCCAGAAACGGGTGTAAGCAAGCAGATCAAGTGAGAGGGAGAGAAGAAGGGAAACAAGAGGCAAGGGGAATGGGTCAGGAGGTAAAGCTGGTAAGGGGGATGGGGGGGTGCAGTCCAGGGGGAGAGCAAATCTCAGGGGGAGGAGAGGGACAAGGGGGACAATGAGAACAGGGAGGTAAAAGGGAAGCCAGTAACCAGGTGTAGGCTAGGAAGCCAGAAATACAAGCAGAAGGAAAGGAACATCAGGGTCTTGCTCATAGGGGACTCGATAATAAAGGGAATAAGGTGGGAGGTAAGGGAGTCAGGAGCAGTGAAACTTGGGTGGAGTGCCTGCCAGGAATTACAGCACTAGAGGTAAGGCACAATATACTCTCATGGGGCAAACAACAAGATCAGAGAACACATTTGGTGTTTCACCTGGGCACCAACGACTTGGAGGGGAATAGTCTAAAGGAAGCGCAGGCAAGATTTAGGGAGCTTTCTAGGTTTTGTACCAGCACAGGGTTCCTTTCTATTGCTTTCTCAGAGGTACTACCAGTGCCTAGGGCAAGAACACCAAGGAAGCAGAGGATTGAGGAATTCAATCAATGGCTGGCGGATTGGTGCAGATGGGGTTTGGGTTAGTGGGGGACTGGAGAGCTACGTGGGAGGACGAAAGCCTTTTTGTCCGGGACAGACTGCACACCTGAGCAAGAAGGAACAGCAGCACTAAAAAGAAAGTTGGGGAGTTCAGAGAAACGTATAATTTAAACTGAATGTGGGGGGGGGGATAAGTAAGAAACTACTTGAGGAGCCAGGAGAGAAGGGGTCTACCAGCCTCCCCCTCTCCAGGATGGAGATAAAAAACTGGACAAAAGCATGAACATGGGAAGGCTGCAAATGGCAGGCAGGGAGAGGGGAGGGACATGGTGGAAGGGGATATCAGCAAATGCCAGGAATTTGGGGAACAAAATAGAAACAAAACAGGGCAGAGGGGTATGGGCTGGTAGGGGACTGGGGGATACTTGGGAGGATAAGAGGCTGTATGCCAGGGACAGGTTACACCTCAATATGGAGGGGAGAGAAATCTTGAAATTAAAACTTGCTGGTTTTATAGCCGAGAGGTGGGGTTTAAACTTGTAAAGGGGGGGTCTAATATTAATAAAAAGACCCCAGGGGGGCTGTGTGAGAGTCCAGGTCTGGGGCACGTGAGAAGTGGGAGAGACTATGTTAAGAATTCTAGGAAAATTGGGCAGAAAAGGGATTGCGCAGGGTTGAGGGGACTGGAGAGAGGGGAGAAGTTGGGGTGGAGGACAGTCTTGATCAACGCCAGGAGTATGAGCAATAAAATGCCTGAACTCCAAGCTATGTTGACTGAGGGAACAGCGGATATGGCAGCAATTACAGAGACATGGGCCACTCAGAGAAATGAGTGGGATCTAAATTTAGAGGACTACAAGATATTCAGGAAAGATAGGGGAGTGGGAAAAGGGGGAGGTGTTGCGCTGATAGAAATGACATAATGGTTAGTGGAGTGGAGGAGGCTGTACGGGGTGTGAAGGCGATTTGGGTAACACTGCAAATGAGGGGAAGGAAGAAACTGAAGATAGGGGTGGTATACAGGCCCCCTGGAATAGAGGAGGCTCTGGAGGATAAGTTGGTTGAGAACATCAAGGCTCAATGTGACCTTGGAAAGGAAAGGGTGGTTGTCATGGGTGATCTTAATATGCCGGGGGCGGACTGGGACACCATGACATCCTCTGTAACCAGGGAACAGAGACTGATAGATGTCTTTCAGGATGCTTTCCTGGGACAGCAGGTGGGGGAACCTACTAGAGAGGGGCAGATATTGGACGTTGTCCTAGCGGTCAGTGAACAAATTAGAGGACTGGAGTTGTGCAGTCCACTGGCAGGTGGAGACCATGCCACGGTTTGGTTCCTGCTGTATTTGGGGGGGACCGCACTCATACAGTAGTGGTTGATTTCAGAGGAGCAGACTTTGTGGGTATGGGTAGGATTCTAAGGGAGAGGTTGAACATGGTTGGATCAGATATGGATGCTGGAAGATTGTGGGAGACCATTAAAGAAGGGGTACAGGAGGCTACTAGGTCCTGTACTAAAATAAGGCTAAGCATGGTAGAACCAGCAAGCCATGTTGGTGGACCAGGGAGGTGTAGGAGGCGGTGAGGGAAAAAAAGGCTGCCTACATACATTTCAAACGTTCTAGGGGGGATAAGGAGCGAGGGGAGTGTGAACTATTGGCCAGGAAGGTCACCAGAGTGGTGAGGGGTGCGAAGGCAGGGATGGAAAAAAACCTGGCAAGGGATATCCGGAGGGGGGGAAGGGATTCTATAGATACATAAGAGAGAAAAGAGAGGACACAGATCAATAGGATTAAGACTGTGGTGGGATGGGCTCAGGAAGCAGGGGAACAGGCAGAGGTGCTTAACGAGTACTTTGCCTCAGTATCTACTGTGGGTGACAAGGGATCCCTACAGCCTGATGGGAGACTTGAGGAGTCAGTAAAAGTGAGAGGTCAGTCTCAGTCTGAGACCATAGGATGGCAAGAGACTAGGACACAGGCTAGACCTGACCAAGAAGGTGTAGGAAGGTTGCATGAGGGAGTGGATTGGGGGGGAAAAAATCACAGTGGATAGGGTGATGGAGGCCCTTTGGAATCTGAAAACTGATAAGGCGCTGGGGCCGGATGGAATACATCCGAGGGTTATGAAGGAATTGGCGGATGTACTGGCAGCCCCACTGGCTGCACTCTTTAACATCTCTCTGCAGACAGGATGGGTGCACAGGACTGGAGGGTGGCTTATGTAGTGCCTATACATAAGGGGGAGATCTAGGGAGGAGATGGGGAACTATAGGCTGGTCAGTCTAACATCTGTAGTGGGCAAAGTAATGGAGGGCTTTATCAAGGAGAGGCTTGGGAGGCAGTTGGAATGGTTAGGACACCAGAATGATAAACAGTATGGCTTTGTCCCGGGGAGATCGTGTCAGACCAACCTTGTAGAGTTTTATGATTGGGTGACGGGGGCCTTGGATGGACATAGGCCGGTGGATGTCCTATACCTAGATTTCAGCAAGGCATTTGATTCAGTACCTCATAATGGACTGATAGCTAAAATGGGGGAGATGGGGGTGGGTGGACAGGAGTTAAACTGGGTTGAAAATTGGCTTTTGGGGCATTTACAGAGGGTAATGGTGGGTGGGATAATATCCTCCCCCAGAAAGGTAATCAGTGGAGTCCCTCAAGGTTCAGTATTGGGACCACTCTTGTTCAATGCCTATGTCTCGGATATAGGGAGGGGGTTAGAAATAGGTTGAGTCTCTTTGTGGATGATTCAAAATTGGGAGCACTGGTGGATAGTGAGGAAGCGAGGGAGACAGTCCAGGGGGATCTGGATACCCTGAAGGGGTGGTCAAGAAGATGGGGACTGAAATTTAATGCAGGGAAATGTAAGGTACTTCATTTGGGGATCAAAAACCCGGGCTCTGTATACACCGGGGGTCACACTGAAAGCAACATTGGGAGAAAGGGATTTAGGGGTGGTGGTAGACATTAAAATGAATAACTCTGAAAATTGTAGAAAAATTACAGCCAAGACAAACAGGATATTGGGTTGCATAGCCAGGGGAATTACATCCAGAAGCAGGGAAGTGATCCTCCCTCTATATAATGCCTTGGTCAGGCCACAGCTTGAGTACTGTGTACAGTTCTGGAGACTTCATCTGAAGAAGGCCATAGCACTGCTGGACAGGGTCCAGAGGAGAGTGACCAGGATGATTCAGGGCATGGAGGGGAGGCCTTATGAGGAAAGACTGGAAGAGCTTGGGCTTTACTCACTGAAAGAGAGGAGGGATAGGGGGAGACATGATAGAGGTTTTCAAGTATGTAAAGCGAATAATTAGGCGTGGAACCAGGGAGTTGTTTAGGCTGAAGAAGGGCGGAGTGACATGGGGCCATGGGTGGAAGTTGGAGGGGGGAAATTACAGGGGGGAATGTAGGACGCATGGTGGAGAAGGGCACAGTGGAGGGCTTCAATAAGGGGTGGGACAGGTTCAAGGGGAAACTGAATCTAGAGAAGCCACTCTTGGGGGCTAGCAGGGGTTGTGAGGCAGGCAGCCATTAGGTTGCTGGCTTTTGAGCAGACAAGACAGACCATTTGGCCTATTCTGCTGGCTTTTAGTATGTTAGTATGTTAAAATAGTGGATCTGGAGGCCACCATGAGGGACAAGCAACTGGACAAAGTAGTGATGAGTGAGACCTGGTGAACAGAGCAACACACCTGGGAGACAGTTATTCCTGGCTACAAACTGTTCAGGAGGGACAGGACAGAAAAGATGGGGGGGTGGGTTGCTTTATACATCAAGGACGACATTAGGGCAATGGAGGGGCAAGAAGAGGAAGGGGAGACACAGCTCCTGTGGATGACACTGGGCAAAAGGTCTGGGGAATCCTTGAGGCTAGGGGTGGTATACAGGCCACCAACACAGGGGGAGGCAGGGGACAGACATCTGATACATGCAGTGATGCGGATGGCTCACAGGGGGGAACTTCTGCTAGTGGGGGACCTAAACTTACCAGACGTGGACTGGGAGACCCCGACTGCAGCATCAGCTAGGAGCAGGGAGATCCTGGAGGTGCTGCAGAGTGTATTCATGCAGCAGCTGGTTAGGGTGCCCAGTAAGGGAGATAACCTATTGAACGTGGTCCTCACAAATGGGGAGAGTGTGGAGGAGGTGGTGATGGGTGAAGGGCTCGGTATTAGTGATCACAAGACTGTAAGGATCAGGATAAGATTGGGGAGGGAGACAAACAGGACCAGCATGAGGGTTATGGACTTCAGGAGGACGGACTTTGACAGAATGAGGAGGACAGTTAGAAAAGAAATGGTAGGAACTGGGAAGATAGGTGATGTGGAGGAGTTATGGAAAACTATCAAAGGAGGGGTACCGGAAGCCACAGAAATTTGCATTAGGAAGATGACGAAGAAAAAAAGGGGAGGAGACCACTCTGGTTTACAAGGGAGGTGACATAAGTGGTCAGGAAAAAGAAGAGGTCTTTCAGGAAATATAAGATGGAACAAAGGGAGGAGGACAGGGAGGCTTATTGGGACAAGAGAAGGGTAGCAATGCAGAAGATAAGGAGGGCTACAGCTGCGACTAAGGAGAGGATAGTAAAGCAGGCCAAAAGGGGGGACAAAACTTTTTTTAGGTATGTGGGAGAAAGGAGGAAGGCAAGGCAGGGGATAGTAAGGAGGTGAGGAGGGATACAACTGGAGGGTGACTGTGAAAAGGCAGAAGTGTCGAATAGCTACTTTTGCTCAGTCTTCATGGCGGGGGGGGGCAAGCTAAAGGGGAGGGAAAAGGAGGACAAAATGGTGGATCCTAGCCAGTTCAGCGAAGACAGCATTAGGGAGGAACTAGGCAGGTTAAAGGTGGACAAGGCAATGGGGCCGGACTGCTTACATCCAAGGGTGCTCCGGGAACTGAGAGAGGAGCTGGCTGCCCCACTGACAAGACTATTTAACTTATCTCTGGATATGGGGAGGATGCCGGGGGACTGGAAGTGGTGTCACTGCACAAGGGGAAGCAGCAAGGAGGTGGCGGAAAACTATCACCCAGCCAGCCTCACCTCGGTGGTGGGGAAGGTGATGGAGGCACTAATTAAGGAAAGGGAGGTGGACTACCTGGCAGATGGCGGCCTGAAGGATGAATGGCAGCATGACTTCACGAATGGGAGGTCATGTCAGACGAACCTAACTGAGTTCTTCAATTGGGTGATGCAGGTGATTGACCAGGGAGGGGCGGTGGACGTGGCCTATCTAGACTTTAGTAAGGCCTTTGACGCCATCCCTCACAGAAGGCTAGTAAATAAACTGGAGAGCCTAGGGGTGGGCAGGAAAATAACCAGGTGGGTGGAAAACTGGTTGGCGGGCAGAAGCTAGAGAGTGGTGGTAAATGGGGTGCACTCCAGGATGAGGGGGGTAATGAGTGGGGTGTCCCAGGGGTCAGTACTCGGACCCCTCCTTTTCAATATCTACATCAGTGATATTACAAAAGGGCTGGAAGGGTGTGCCTATTTCTGGATGATACAAAAATCTGCAATAGGGTGGACACCGGGGGGTGGAGGCCATGAGGCAGGACCAGAGGATTCAGGAGGGGTGGTAGAAAACTTGGAAGCTGAAATTCAATGCCAAGAAATGCGCTGTGATGCACTTGGGGCGCAAGAACCTGTTGGCAGTATACACTCTGGGGGGGGGGAATTAAAAACAGAGCAGGAGAGAGATCTGGGGGTTATAATATCAAGCAACCTAAAGGTGGGTATCCAGTGCAGCAAAGTGGTGGGAAAGGTGAATGGAATGCTGGCATGCATTGGGAGAGGCATTACTAGCAGAAGGAGGAAGGTACTGATGCCTCTCTACAAAGCCATGATGAGGTCGCACATGGAGTATGGGGTCCAATTTTGAAAGCCGCACCTATGCAAGGATATCGATGCAATAGAGTTCAGAGAAGGGCAACCAAAATGGTGCAAGGTATGCAGGGGAAGCCATATGAGCAGAGGTGCAGGGAATTGGACCTGTACACCTTCAAGTCTAGAAGGGAGAGGGGGGACATGATCGAAACTTTTAAGTACATAAAAGGAATTAAAGTGAAGGAGGGAAGCATACTTGCTATAACTAGAGAGCACAGCCTAAGACTGGAGGGAGGACAATCCAGAAGCAATGTGAGGAGACGTTTCTTCATGGAAAGGGTGGTGAAGGCCTGGAACAGGCTGCTGGAGGAGGTGGTGGGGGCTAATACAGTGGAGGGTTTCAAGAAGGCATGGGACAGTCACATGGGGTTGAGCAGGGGCGGAAGGGACGAGCCAGTGGTAAGGGAGATGAGTAAGGGACAGACTCAATGGGTCGTTGGGGTCCTCTTCTGCCGTCATGATTCTATAATTCTATGAGAGAGTGGTTGAGCCTTAGAACAGCCTTTTGGCCAAGGTGGTGGGCTCCAAGACCATTAAAGGCTTCAGACATGGTTGGGACAGTGTTAGTGGATTTATAGTCACCCGGGGATTGCAGCAAGGGAGGGAACTTGGGGGGTGGGTAGCGTGGATTTAAGTCCCATATAGACACCAGGTCATGGGGCATGACAGGGTATCACAGGCAGACCAGATGGACTGATGGTCTTTTTCTGTCATGAACTATGTTTCTGTGTATGTTACTAGCGCATGACATGGTGGGATTTGCTGGTCCCACTCTAGCAGGTAATAGAAAGGATCATCACACGAACAGGGGTGAGATAAGACAGCAGGTTAAACCCCAACACAGGTCTACCTTTAAAAAAAAAAAGAGAGGAGAAAGGAAAAAAAATTAGGGTACTTACACTTTAACTGCTTTCTGCAGGTTCCCACTCTCAAAGCGCGACTCAAAGACCAGAGTGTTGTCTCCCTCTTCAAAGGTGGTTATGGCTGCTTGTTTCAGTGGCCCACGACTCCCTCCTACCCGAGAGCACATGAAATATGGCTCCTGATTGGCTAGCAAAATGTTTTTAAAAAAAAAAAAAGGGAGTTTTTTTTGTTTTCAGTAAGACATAACATTTTGGTTTGTCACTATGTTAACATAATGACAATAAAGAAGACTGAACAAAAGGGTTATCTTGATCACACGCTGAAAGTAAAATACAGAGTTTGAATTCACTTTTCAGCTATCCGGTCCCAAATTACCTTTATGGGCCAGATTCATTAGGCCTACTTTTCTCCTTCTAGATCTCTCCTGATGAAGACCTAATAGTCCAAACATCAGTTCTAATATTTTTGGCATGCATTTAACCTAAACCTTTTGTTCAGTGTGCAGTCCCACATGGTCATGCAACATCACCTTTCTTGTTTTTACATAGCAAAATAATGGCTGCTTGACAACATAGTTTTAAAGGTGAGTTGCTTATAAAGCAGCAATATTTGGTAGTTTAAATAAAATTACCATATAGTTTTTATCAGCAAAATTCTTTTTTTTTTTCATCTTGTCCTTATGCTTCCATTCTCCATCAGCCCCCTTCGGCTTCCTGCCTGCCCAGTCCCATCACTCACCATCTCAGGGACTTACTGGCCTATGACGATCCCCCACAGACTGCCCCCCCTGCGGTGGGGCCAGGGGAGGGAGGGAGGTCCATCCTCCCCAACCCCAGTGACCATATCCAGATGGAAAGCTAGAGCCCAGGCAGGGCTGTGGGGCCTATGACAAGCAGGAACTTCAACCTGCCAGTGGGGTCCTAGGTTTTCTTGTTTTTCTAGCTCCACCCATCTCCCCAATATCAGGCCTGCCCCTTGAGACTCCACACATGGTAGTTCACCCCTGTGGGAGAGGCAAGCTCCCTAACCTACCACAAGGGTCGCTAGTGCGACGGAACCTGATGCCATCCCTCCCCGGCCAGGAGCACTGCAGTGCAGCAGTGCCTCCCTGGCTCTCAGGGTCGACCGAGCAGCTTCCCAGGCTCGCTTCCCAACCCGGGTCGCCAACATAGGAGTGCACAGTGCTGCCATCGGGCTGCCCACTGCAGAATATATTTCTGACATAATCAGACCCCTTCCCCATATCTTTTTATTTCTTTCTGATGTTGTAAAGCAACTTGCATTACCAGCTTTTTCAAGACATTAAGAGGGCTGCCACTGGCAGATTTTCAAAATCCTTTCCCTTGAGGTGACTTTTTGACTTCACATGCTGGATTCAGACTGTGGATGTAGTCGGAGGGTGTTTACACACAACTGTGATGGTAAACAGTGCAACATCACAATGAGATGATTTATTTACAGTGAGTATGGCCAGGGAGCAGTTCCGTTTACAAATTTCAAAACTCCATATTTCAGTTCAGGAATTAAATATAAAGAAAAGAAAAATGGTTATACTGAATATTTTTTGGCCAGAAACATATTACTAAAAAACCATATGACTGAATTTTCTTCTGCTAACAATCAGTGCAGCTTTAAACCTCCTGCCTGTTAGATGGTGCATGCGTAGCTGGCACTAGATTCATTTCTGTGTTAATGCTCTTTGGTAACTCAGCCAGGAGAAGAAGCTTCACAGCATTAGTGCCACTAAATAAACCACGTTTCTTGCTAAACACTTACACAGTGCTCCATCCATTGCACATATCGTGCAAACTGAGAGTTCCTGAATGTAACCATTGGAGGAGGGGACAGTCTTGGCAATTTGTGTTTTTGACCTTCCTGTGGTAACATGAGGCCTGTAAGTCGGGCCCCATGGTAACATTCCAAGTCAAGTATTGACACAAGTTATTCCAACTAAGTTCCGCACCGTAGCTCAAGGGCACAGTCCTGTCCAGGAGCATAAGGTGACTTAGAAAATTGATGGTGCCCAAGATGAAAATTAATAAATTAGCCAATGGTTGGGGTGCCGCTAGGCCCCTCAGAAACTGTTGTTTTTTAGCTGTTCTATGGTGCATTTTGACTTTTTTTTTTAAGAGCAAGTTCTGCCTGAAATTAATATTAACTTTCAGAAGTATTGAACAATTTACTACTTATAAATTAACTATTTTTTCTATTTTCCCTTTTGCTAATTAGAAGATTTTTCTATATCATAATAGTGTCATGTGTGGAACAACACTCTACCTATAGGCTGACAGAGCTAGTATTATTCCTCCTCATGCAGTACATCAGCTCTCTGACCTCACTATCTGTGACATCACAACTAACAAAGAAAAGCCATCACTCACTGCAAGACAGACCACTTGAGACATCACAGTGAGTGAACTCAGAATGCTGAGACGGTATGAAGAGGAACAGAGCCAGAAATGTCAGCATCCAGGTAAAGTACTGCTCTCTACAACCCAAATAACACTTCTAGGTAGAAAGCCTAATCAACAGGCAGAACACAGTTTCAGAAATGAAAAAGTAACAACTGTCTACTTTTAAAACATTAATAATACTGTCTACCAGCTCTTTTTGGTACTACCAGCTTTTTAATACACGTTATAGCTTTTGAATTTTATTTATATTTTTAGATAAGTGTGATTTATGTAGTCATGATTTAACTGTCTGAAACATCATTTACTTAAAGGAAAATTTCCAGCATTATTTGTTTTGGTTCTGGGCTTTGTAGCCTGTTACCTTATGGCTGTGGTAGTCCTTTCCAGCAAAAAATGTAATTTTTGCTTTAGGTTATTTAAGAAGGGAAGGGATTGTAACTCTTGCCAAACCGATGGCCACCCGATCCACTTCCCTGTCCACCGGCCCTGCCCCCATGCTCAGACGTTTTATGACCTCTAACCCAGGGAGAGCACGGGGAGCGTGCCCCATTCTAGTCTATGAGGGGCATTTTCAAAACACTTTCTTACATGTTAAAGCAATGTTCTACATAAGAGAAAGCCACCGCTTTAACACACTCGTAGAAATTAAAAGGTCAAATTCAAGCTACTGCATATGATACAACTACATTTATGAACAAAACCCCCCTCATAAGCGACTACACCAATAGCGTCAACAGATACTCACTATTAAACTCCATTCTTTTCCTTATATTTCTAAAGTCAGAAACAACAGTGAGTCCCATTAGCATGTACTCTAAAGAACAGCATGGTTCATAATTCAGTATGTAATAGGCATGCAAACAAGCATTTTCCAAATACAAGTGTTCAAAAGACAAACAACTTACAACTTACAATTTTTTCTTTTCAAATTTCAGCCTCTTAGAGACACATGTAAGAAATATAGCACTATTTAAACAACAGTTTTTGCACTCTGAAATACCCTTTATATTGTTTAGTGTTTTACAATACAGCATTTTGTTTTTGTTTTTATGGAAGCTCTCTTACCACAATGTAGAGTTCTCTCTTTCAGGGCTCCTCCTTTGCTTCACTGAGCGAGCAAGGAGCAGAGTAGCAGTCCAGGATATGTAGACTCCTACCAGGGAGGAACCTCCAGCATCAAGTGATGACGTCAGATGTCCAGAACATCATGACGAGGGCATACCCTCACCAAAAAAAGGTCCAGTAAGTACTTCAAAACCTGAAGGGGCCCACGGGGGTTTTGGAACATCAGATGGAAAATCTTTTCCATTTAGCTGTGTTTTCACTCTCAGCCAAAAGTAGTTCAGAGACCCTCTGTGAACCTGTTCACTTCTATCTCTTCAGGAGCCAGGCCCCCTTACAGAACAGTCTACCTGTTTTGGTCACAGGCAACAATTGAAGAGGCTTTTATTTTGAAGACTACATTGGAGGGGTAAGTTATGGGGAAACTAGTTGAAGTAATGTTTACTTTATTGTCTGTAGGGTAAATTGAAAGCAGCCATAGTCGCCTATATTTAAGGGCCATATTAAAAAGCAATGCCTTTACTGTTATTGAGCATTTCATAACCTTTTGAGCTCTCTGTAAGTCTTTAGCAGGAAACAGGTGGCAGTTACCTGACATTTACAAACCAGTCACTAGCCAAGAAGAAGTGGTTGGGGAACTATAAAGGGACTACCTCCTAACGTGTCCCACGCATGTTCATGTCCCAGAGCGTGAGTAGAACAGAACAGGAGTCGTACAGTTGTAGGACTGGCATCTTACACATCGGCAGACATCAGCAGGTGCCAGCAGGCATGCAGGGAACTCTACTGGTCCAGTAAGGCAAGGCAGACTACCTTCGCACTGGTTGCTGCCTGTTTAAAAGGGTGTACCGTCAGTGGGATGGGGGAAACTACGGTGTAGGGTAGGGAGGGTAAGACCTCCAAATGTCAAGCCAAGAGCAACTGAAACACACAGTAGTGTGGGAATAGAGGCAACACCCTATCTAGTGTAGGGGGAGAATGTGAGTATGGGGAGCCAACTATCCTAAATTACCAAGGGACCAAAAACAATCGAAGGAAAACCCTATCTAGGGTAAGGGGTCAAACATAGACTCAGAAGGGGAAAGGTAAATGGAAGCCAAGAAGGGGGGCTAGTGATAAGGGAAGTCCAGAGGCAAGGAAAAGGCAGAAAAGCAAAAAGACAGGAGGATAAACATATCATCAGACAAGGGAGTGGTGCAGTGTAATGGGTGTGGGGCTGCAATCTTAAGAGACACATTCTGGACACTGAGGTGTTGCCCCATACGCGGGTACCATTTGGACTGACAGCAGAGGTCACTGGACTCTGGGTCAAATTGGCACACATACAGGGTACCACCTGCCTCACCCAGGGGCCACCTAGTTTGCCGCCCCTCTTCAAAGGATGTCTGCAAGGAGGCAGAGTTGCTGGACCTTGGTGGGGTCCAGGAGAGTGGGGGGAGGAAGGAGACAGAGCACCCTTCAGACCTTACCACTGTGCAATTCCTTCACCATTCTGGTGGGAGGGGGAAGCTAAGAGGAGACATTCAAGGCAGGAGTAAGAGAAGAGGTGTCAGTCCTCAAGGAAGCAGGCAACAATAAGAGTGATGAGTCCTCCAGCCAAACAGGAGGCAGTTGCTGGTGGGGGACTGTATGGTCAGGGCGATTGAGTTGGGGGCAGGGGAAGGGAGAGACAGAGTAGAACAGTGCATTCCAGGCGCTTAGGTAGGGAGAAGTGGAGGGCAGATCTTGGAGATTGCCAGGGAAGAGGGGGTAGGGAGGCAGCTAACTTTGTTGTCCACCTGGAGATGAACGATCTTTTTTTTTTTTTATATATATACACTTTATTTTTTCCTTTTATCTGATACTTTACAGACAAGAAGCATGTAGCTGACAGTCCATATGAAAATTACACATTCCCTTTTGGAAAAAAGAACAACTTTCTCCTTAATCATAGGAATCTTATGCATCAGTTACATAGTGATACATCATACGGGGGTATCAAATTTTTTAAATTAAACAAGATTAAATAAGGCACCCTTATGTGTACTGTGTGGGATGAGCCCAAGAGCACATGGCATTCACTAATGTTATTTAATTGTCCAGCAATTCAGTCCAAAGAAATATGCAGTGCCCCTACAATAGAGGCTATTGGTGCCATGTTCTAGCCTAAATGATAGGTGTTAACTCTACATTTAAATTACTTTGCAGCTAAAGATTTTGTAACATAGAGAGGGAAAAAACATTTTTCATCCCATTATTCCTTATAGCTTAATATTTTAGGACTTTTAATTGTAGTCATTAACCCCCATTTTAAAACTTAACAAGACTGTACCTGTTCAGCACCCAGATTACAATAGTAGCTCCAGATAGCAGTAGGACTTAAAGTTTTGTTCCATAAAACCAAACTTTTGAACAGGTTGCGCTAAGTTTTAAAATAAATTATAAAAAACGCAGGGTAAATATCCAATGGTGTTACCAATACTTGGAATGTTCTAAGTCCCAATAGTTCCTTCATGTTGTTACTTCGTCGGCCTCTTTTTCTGACTCCTCGGTTCTCCACCGTGATTCAGCAGCCCTCCGATCTGCCCATTTGCCGGCCTCAATAGGATCCCAAAATAAGTATATCTTACTCTAGTAGACAATCCGAAGCCTGGCGGGGAAGATGATTGCGTGCGGCACTCCCAGCTCCCTCAAAATTCTCCGTACGCCGTCCAACTTTTTTCGGCACTGCCTCATGGCATAGCTAATGTCTGGGAAAATGGTGTCAGCGTGGCTCAGTTTGTAGCACATCTGCCTCTGGACCAGAAGGTCGTGGGTTCTCGTCCCACACCGGGATTGGACTTGCATCTAAAAATCGCTGGTATCTGAGTGCAGTATTGGGGGGTGCTGTACTGCTGGGGTGTGCCGTCCTTCGGATGATACGTTAAACCGAGGTCCCTTCTGCCCATCCTGGTGTTGTCCTGGTGGGTGTCCAGGTGGAAGTAAAAGAACCCAGGGCACTCTTTGCAAAGAGCAGGGAACATTCCCGGTGTCCTGGCCAACATTCCCCTTCCCATAAAACCGGTTCATGCAATTATCCAGGCTGTGTGTGGGTGATGCTGTGCGATATGGCCGCCACCACACATTCAGTCACTACACTACCAGTCTAGCATTGCTTGTAAAGCGCTTTGGGATACTGTGTATGAAAAGCGCTATATAAATGCTGATTCTTCTTCTTCTTCTTCATATGTACCGGACAGTCCCCTGATGCAATGGAGCAGCCCTTCTTGCTAACCGGAGAATCTTATCCTGAGCCGCCACTCCCGAAGTTACCATCATTAAAGTACGAGGTTCTTCTAGATTTTGTGATCTTCCTCATGGAGTAACCCTATAAACTTTCTGTACCTCCCAGAAGTTAGGTGAAGCTTCGGGATTCAGCTTCTCAGTTAATCAATCCTGGATATTTAAGAGTGGGTGGTCCCCTCTGAGTTCTCCGTAAGCTTCCGCTACTCAATATTAGCCCCATCGGCCTGGTTCTAAGTGCTTCTAGGCTTAGACTTAAGATGCTGGGTTTCCTTGGTGAGGAGTATAGTCGCACCGGTCGAGGCCTCAGCCTGCTTGCGTACCTCTTTAATGTCCTCTTTCATAGACTCTACTACCTTCTCCACAATGAAAACACGATTATAGAAATCATCTACTTTTCGGTTAAGCGTAGAAACTGAGGCAATCAGCGTCTGAAGTTTATGACCTAGTGAGTTGATGGTTTCCCCCGAGTTAGGCCGCACCTCGGCAGCTATGGCATCTTCACGGTCCAGTAGCTCCTTTACTTTTTCCAGCACTCCCTGACATTTTATCTTTTTTAGGGTTACCCATCCTGGCAAATTTAGGGACGCTCTTTTCAGTGGTGAGGTCAAAAAACCAGTAGGAAGGACTCTAAATAGGGGATTATAATGAATTTTTCCCTCTAGTTATAGAGAGCTATATTAAGTTGCTGCACGCTGCTTGGGTTCCACAGAGCCCCCCCCAATGATCTGGTTTTTAACACAGAAGCTGCATGCTTTTGACGTGCATAGCGCTGAGGTGTTAGTGCTGGCTGTGGCTTTCTAATAAACTTCACTGGATGGCTTGAATTTTTGAGTAAGTCTGCTCTCTTTATATTTAACCAAAATGACTGCAGCTTCTGTGTCTTAAAAACATGTTTTTTTTGGCTTGCACCCACTCTAAAGCCTCCGTGAGCGTGGTATTGTTTGTGCTGGATGAAAGATCTGGCAAGGAAAGCTGTAGGGGTAGTGCATGATAAGTTTAGGGAGCTGGGGAGGGGCCTGAAGCAGGCAATTTGCATAGTGGCCTTCACTGAGGCGCTATGCATGCATGGTCATGGGAAGGCTAGGGAACTCCACACCAGATCCTTCAACTAATGCATGAAGGAATGGTGCAGGGAGGATGGCTTTGGCTATCATCGGGAACTGGAGTCACACCTGGGGGGGATGGAGGCCTGTACAAGGGAGATGGCCTCCATCCATCAAGAAGGGGAATGGCAGCCCTGGGTGGAAGGCTTAAATGCTACTTTAATAAGCATTTAAACTTGCCATGGGGGGAAGTAGAAAGATTGAGGGAGGCTGAGACTGTCCTCCCTCCCCCGGTGACCAGTGCAACAGCGATGGTTAACAAAGGGAGAAGAAATTCCCCAGAGGTTGATAGAAGCAAAGAGAAGGGCATGTCTGGCAAGTCTGGAAGAGGCACTTCAGCTGGAAGAGAGGGGCAGGAGGGACAGCAGGAGACAACATAAATGGGGAGGCCAGGATCGGGGTAATAGAGGGAGAAAGGGGGAATCAGGATGGGGAGGCAAGTTAGAGGGAGAGAGGGACAAAGAGAATGGAGAGCCATGTGTGCCAATGCGAGAAGACTGGGAAACAACATTTCTGACCTTGAGGCAATCATTGCAGAGGCAGACCTGGATCTGGTGGCAATAACAGAATCATGGTGCATGGACAACCAAAGCTGGGAAGCAGTCATCCCAGGTACACCATGTCATGGAAGGATAGGTCAGGGAGGAAAGATGGAGGGATTGTTTTATATGTGAAGGATAGTATAAGAGCCACTGAGATACAGGGGCAACAGGTGGACACTGAAGGGCTGAAGGTACTATGGGTCAGCCCACAGATGTGGTCGGGGTCTGTTATTCACATAGGGGTGGTGCACAGGCCTCTGACAGAGAAGGAGGATTTAGACAGAGCCCTGGGGGAAGTCATTAGTAAAATGGCCAGCAAAGGGGAAGTTTTGATTATGGGGGACTTCATTCTGCCAGACATAGATTGCAAACTTTTGGCCACAGTGGCATCAAGAGGCAGAACCATCTTCAACTCCATACAAGGGGCATTTTTCAGGCAGCTGGTTTTGGAACCCACTACAGATGGGACGGTGCTGGACCTGGTAGTTATAAACAGAGATAGCACTGCTGACGTGACAGGGTAGTCCCCTGGCTGCAAGTGATTACCGTACTGTCTTTTTTGGCATACGGATAGGACAGGAAAAAAAAACACTATGACAAGGGTCCTGGACTTCAGAAGGGCACATTTTAAAGAAATGAGAAACTGCTTCAGAGAAAGCCTCAAAGGGGGAAGGCAGCGGAGGAGTGGAGTCTCAAAGGAGAAAAATTAAGGAGGGTATAGCCCAGGCAACTGCATGCTGTTTGAAGGAATTGAGCAAGGGAAATAGAAGGAAGAGGCTGCTGTGGTTCTCTAAGGAAAGGAAGTGAAGGAGAAGAAAACAGCATTTAGAAAGCATAAGGAGACACAGAAGAATAAATACAGGGAGGTGTATCTGGCAAAACAAAAGGAGGCAGGAGGGAGGGTGAGGGCAACTAAAGCACTAACAGAGGAGAGACAACTAAGGAGGTCAAAAGAGGAGACAAGACTTTCAGGTATGTGGGGGGGAAAGAGGAGGACAAGGGTAGGGATAGTGAAAATCAGGAGGGCAGGGAGGGGCTGCACAGAGGAAGATCAACAGAAAGTGGAAATACTAAATGATTACTTCTGCTCAGTCTTCACAGTATAGGGTGGTGGGATGGACCAGCATGCTGCAGTAAGCACCAGAGTGAAGGCTGAGTGAACACAAGTCCATTCTTGGTGGAGAGAGTCTAGAAGAGATTGGAAGCCTTAAAGGAGAATAAGATGATGGGGCCAGATGGGATTCATCCAAGGGTCCTAAAGGAACTGAACACAGTGCAGGCCGCCGTGCTGGCAGCATTTTTTGGCACCTCCATGGAGATGGGGGAAGTTCCAGATGACTGGACGAGGGCCAGTGTGGTCCATCTGCACAAAAAGTGGCAGTAGGGAGGAAGCTAGCAACTATAGGCCAGTCAGTCTTGCATCAGTGGTGAGGAAGTTAATGGAGACACTACTGAAGGAGAAGCTAGTGGAAGATCTGGAAGCAAAAGGGCTACAGGATCACCAAGCACAGTTTCACATGGGGAGGGCATGTCAAACTAATCTAATAGATTTCTTTGGGTTAACAGGGAGTTGGATCAAGGGAGAGCAGTGGACATGGCCTATCAGGACTTCAGTAAGACTTTCAACATTGTGCTGCACAGGAGGCTAGTTAAACTAAGCAGCCTGGGGGTGGGGAGAAAGTGACAAGCTGGGTATCAAACTGGTTAAGGGATAGGAGGCAAAGGATGGTGGTAAATGGTAGCCACTCAGGCAATAGGAGGGTGATTAGTGAGTGCCACAGGGTTCGGTGCTGAGACTGGTCCTCTTCAATGTCTTCATGAGCGACATTGTGAAGGACCACAAGGAGAAGGTGTGTCTCCACAAGGATGATACAAAAATCTGCAATAAGAATGACACTCAGGAAGGTGTGGAGAGAATGCAAAGGGTTCTGAAGAAACTTAGAGGAATGGTTTAGGGGGTGGAAGTGTGGTTTCAATGCCCAAAAGTGCAAGGTTATGCACTTAGGGCTGCAAAACCCAGGGGCTGTGTATAAGAGGGGGAGCAGCGCTTACAGTCGCCAAGCAAGAAAGAGACCTACAGGGTAGGGGCCATCATATCTGATGACCTCAAGGTGGCTGGGCAATGTGACAAAGCAGTGGAAAAGGCTGGGGTGCACTGGGAGAAGGATTTCTAGCAGGAGGGGGGAGATGGTGCTGCTGCTGTATCACTAACTGGTGAGGCCCCACCTGGAGTACTGTGTCCAGTTCTGGAGGCCGCACCTCCGCAAGTACATTGAAAGGGTGGAGGCTGTGATGCTCTATCATTTGCTTATGGTTACTGTATAATATTTGTATTATAAATCAATGGTCTGTGTATGAAATTGCCTCACACAAGTTAGCAGTTTGGCTTTTAACCTTCAAGGTGTCAGTGAGGATGTCATTTACCTGACCAGGGAAAAACTTAATTAATGCTTTCCTTCTAGAGAGATAGTTTATGGCCCCTTATCAACTGCTGCTGCTTTGATGTTGGTTCCTGAATATGAATTTTATGACAACAGGAAAGGACGCAATTTGGCTGATTTCCCTTGGTTTTCTCACACCTTAGTGACATTGTGGGGTTGTAAAACCTCAAAGGGAAATGTTTGATTAAAGACTTCCATATGCAGGAAATGGCTTTTTTATGATGTTCACATTAATTAAAATATCTCCTTGTAGAAATTATGTTAGAATGAACTCTAAGGGAGGAGCTAGCTGACTCACCAAAAGGGGGTTGGGAAAGAGAGTTAAAATTAAACATTTTATCTGGGAAATGTGTGGTATATGATTCTACACTCTGAGAGAGACAGTTCTCTGACTTGGAAAGCACTTAGAAAGGCAACACTTAGAGCACAATTAAGTGTTTGTGGTAGGAGTTTGTATTCTGTAACTTTCCTTTTTATTTGTAGAGGACTGTGAGATTTGTGATATAATTTGTTCATATTTTATTTTACCTGTTTTAAAACTTTTTAGTAAACAACTTTTTCTTTAAAATACTGCCTGTGCTCTTTTCTGTTATTTTACATGTGCTTGCTGAACCTGTATTTACGGCTGACAGCTGTTAAAAGCTTGATTGTGCTACTAAGTTTGCTTAAAAGGTAAGAAATACCTAGGGCTCTTATAGACTTGTAAGGGTTCATTTTGGATACCTGGCTGGATGCCCTTGGGCGAAAGATTATATTGCATCCCCCGAAGAGGTATTATCTAAGCCTGTTAATTGGGTATGCTAGCTTAAGGTTCACAGTTTGAATCCCTCCAGAACTCGAGGCTAACAGGTGATTTGGACCCAAAGCAGACAGGAGGGTTACCCTGTCTGTTACCTGTTCACACTATTGCACTCTGAGGTTGGCACTGTGGGAGCACAGGGCCTGACCTGCAGAGTGCGTTTGTGAGACAGGTGGTATAGAGAAGGGCAACCAATATGGTGAAGGGGTTGCACGAGAAGCCATACAAGGAAAGGCTGCAGGAACTCAACATGTACTTTCTGAAAGAGAGAAGAGTGAGAGGGTACATGATTGAAACCCTACAAGTACCTCACAGGAGTGTACAAGATGCAAGCTGAGGGTCTACTTCAGAGAAAGGAAAGCACTAGAACAAGAGGGCTTGCAATGAAGCTAAAGGGGGGGAAGTTTAGGACAGGTGTGCAGAAATACTTGAAATCCCCATGATTTGAGGGGACATAATGGTGGTAATCCTAGGGGACTCCATAATTGAGGTATTCACTGGAGAAGGAAGGGGGTTTGCATGCTAGTGATGACTACAGGGATATGTGCCCAAGGACCGGAGAAATGGTAAGGGGTGTTGGGGGGAACCAAACATAATTATACACCTTGGTACCAACAACCTAGCTGGGGAAGAGATGGAGGTAGTGCAAAGTAGCTTTGCGGTATTAGGAAGAACCTGCAGGGAGGTTGCAAGATCGCTGGCATACTCAGAGGTGTTACCAATGCCAAAGGCCAGCACGATCAGGAAGAATAGAGGAATTTAATGTCTGGCTGAGGGGATGGTGCAAGGAGGAAGTGTTCATTTGTACTGGGAACTGGGGGGAGACCTGGTCAAATAAAAGACTATATGCACCAGACAGACTACACCTCAGTAGGGAGGGTTCAAGGGTACTGAGGGACAAACTTGGGGGGGTACATAAACCATAAGCTTAAGTTAAACTACTGGGGGAGCAGGTGGGCCTACAGGCCCAACTACCTGGGAGGAGAAGGTCAAAAGACCACCCCCCCATACCAGCAAAAGGGATCTGGAGGGTAAAGAGGAAGCAAAACAGTTAGCAACAGGAGGTGAGGAGAGCACACGGAGGGGAGAAGGAGGCAAGAAAGAAGTGGCGGAAGGGAAGGAGGCTCATATTCTATGTGGAGGATGGTGTCCCAGAATGAGCAAAGTCTCAGTGATAAGATGGATGACCTGCAGGTGATACTAATAGAAAGGAGGGTGGACACTGCAACAGTCACCAAGACTTGGACCACACCAAACCATGACTGGGACCTCTCGATCCTGGAGTACAAATTATACAGGAGGGATAAGGTGGTAGGGAAAGAGGGAGTGGTGGTTTACATCAGAGAGTATATAACATGTATAATGGAGGAGTCCGAGGAGGGGAGGGCAGAAGCAATGGGGGTTCAGTTATTGTCCAATGGAGGGAGGAAGGTGAAGTTGGGGATGGTTTACGGACCATTCAAACAGGAAGAGGAAAGGGACAGGGAACTGAACTGGTAAATACTGAATGCTGCAGGGAAGGGAGAGGTGGTAATAGTGGGGGACTTCAACCTGCCTAAAGCATACTGGAGCATAACGACCACGACAAGCTGCAGGAGTCAGGTGATCCTGGAAGCGTTGCAGAATGGGTTCCTGACTCAGGGAGTCACGTAACCCACCCCAGAAGGGGCAATCCTTAATCTGGTGCTCACGAATGGGGAGCACAAGCAGGATATAACAGTCAAGGAGCCCTTGGGTGGAAGTGATCATCGCACAGTGTGGTTTCAGTTGGATATGGCCAGGGAAATCGTCCCCACTAAGACCAAAGTCTTGAACTTTAGGAAGGCAGACTTAGGGAAGATGGATGATTTGTTAAGGAAACACCTGGCAGGCATCAGGGCAGATATGGAGATGGATCAAAGGTGGTTCATCATTAAGGATGGAATAATGGCTGCAACAGACAAGTGCGTTAGGCTCAGGGGGGAAAAACTCAAGGGCCAAAGCACACAGCTGGTTTAGTAGTTTAGTACTTTAGTACTGAAGTTGCCCAGGCAGTAAGGGACAAGAGGTTAGACTATAGGAAATTCAGGAAATCCAGAAAAGAGGTGGACAGAGGATTACCTAAAGATGGCTAGTGAGGCAAGTAAGGTAGTCCATGGGGCTAAGGCACAGAAGGAACTGCAAATTAGCAGAGGGAATTAAGAAGGGGAAGAAGGCCAATTTTATTGAGATAAAAAGCATAACAGAACACCATAAAGAATACATCAAATTAATCAAATCAGTACATTGTCATATAGCACTGAGCTAAAAAAAAACTGAAGTAAGTAAACAGATTTATCTTTAAGTAAATAACTGTACTTCTATAACGAACACCACACTGAAATGCTCAAATATCTGAGGGATTTTACTCCACCATTCTTTGAAACATTCTTCCCCTTAAATAAACTCAAGTGAGAAAAGGGACAAGAAGGATGGGTTTGTAAGACTTCAGAAGGGGAACAACTGGTTGTACAAGAATAGGGGAAAAGCAGAGGAACTGAATGAATATTTCTGCTCTGTCTTCACCAGGGAGAATGACAGATTGCTGCTGACTGGTGGGAGAAAAGGAGAAGGGGGAGGGGAACACAGATGTGGTGGTAAATGGGGACAAAGTGAAGAAAGTGCTACTAGCACTGAAGGTTGACAAATCACCCAGCCTTAATGAAGTACGCCCAAGCATGCTGAGGGAACTGACCGAGGAGCTTGTGAAGCCTCTGACAGGCCTGTTAAATACTTTACTGGAGTCAGGTGTGGTGCTGCAGGACTAGAGAACAGCACATGTAGTGCCCCTCCATAAGAGAGGTCCCAAGGATGACCTAGAGAATACAGACCAGTCAGTCTGACTTCAACTATGTTCAAGCTCATGGAGACCATACTTAAGAAATGGCTGGTAGAGTATCTAAAGGAGCATAGTCTTTAGGATGCAAGGCAGCATGGGTTTATGGGAGGGAGGTCATTTCAAACAAATCTGATTGACTTCTTTGACTGGGTCACCAAAATAGTAGACAGGGGCCAAGCAGTGGACATTCTCTACCTGGACTTCAGCAAGGCCTTTGACTCTGTACCCTACAAGAGGTTGACTAGGAAGGAAGTTGGTGGATCTCAGGGTTAGGGAGAAGTTAGCTAGATGGTTGAAAACTGGCTGAGGAACAGGACTGAGAAGGTGGTGGTGGGGGGAAGTTATCTAGCAACAGGTAGGTCACCAGTGGGGTCCTGCAGGGCTTGATGATCGGGCCAGTGTTCACTGTCTTCATTAATAACATTGAGGATGGCATTAAAGGCAAAATGTGCCTTTTTGTGGGCAACACCAAGCTATGTGGGAGGGTGGACATGGCCAAAGGGATACAGGACCTGAAGGAGGACCTGGCAAAATTTGAAAAGTGGTCTGGGATTTGGCAGCTTGGTTTCAATGCCAAGAAATGCAAAGTTATGCACACTGGAGCCAAGAATCTAAGGATGGGGTACTATCTGGGAGGTGTCCAAGTACCTGCAACAGAGGAAGAGAAGGATCTGAGACTGATGATCACTAGCGACCTGAAGCACTCCACGCAGTACACGAAAGCAGCGACAAGGGGAAATAAGATGTTGGGATGCATAGCCAGGAAGATCAGCAGTAGGTGAGAGAAGGGTATACTGCCTTGTGCAGGTCACTGGTGAGGCCACACCTAGAGTATGGAGTACAGTAATGGGATCCACACCTTAAAAAGGGCATTAACCTACTGGAGACGGTCCAAAAGAGGGCAAAAAAGACGACTGTGGGTCAGCACGGTAAAACATACGAGGAGAGAGTGGGGGTCCTGAACATGTACTCCCTGGAGGAGAGGAGGGACATGATTGAGACCTTCAAGTACTTGAAGGGGAGGAATAGGGTGGAAAAGGAGAATCTCTTTCAGCTACAAGGCAACCGAAACGTGAGAGGGCACAGTCTTAAGCTGGAGGTGAGGAGGTGTAGGAGAGAGGTCAGTATGAACTTCTTCACAGAGATGGTGGTGGCCAGTTAGAATGTGCTCCCAGAAGAGGTGGTCTCACTGAAGACAGTGGGCAGCTTCAAGAGAGGTTGGGATAGGCATAAGGGGAAAGTAAGGGTCATGGGAGGGATGAATGGAAAGGATGGAAGGATTAGGGAGGGGGACAGGGTCTGCATCTGAAGCAGTTGACCCTGCAGTACGAGCAGTCTAGATAGACCAAATGGCCTTATTCTGCTGGCGTCTTCGAATGTTTGTAATACTTCTTCATGGAAATGATGGTGAATGACTGGAACAGCCTGACAGAGGATGTGGGGGGGGGAGCAAAGACTGTGGGGAGCATCATGCATGCATGGGACAGGCACAGATGCATATTAGGCAGAGGAATGGGAGGAAGGGAGTGATATCTATGACCAACTAGAGTCCGTGGTGATGGAATAGACAGGGAAAAGGGGTAGAATTGATGGGCCTCAATGTCCTTTTCTGATGACAAAATCTATGTTTCTATGTTTCTGAAGGTGAAGGAAGTGCAGGCTGGGATGAACTAGCTGACCCTGGGTCAATAAGTCTATCCGCAGTGGCAGAACCCTTGGTTTGCTGACTGAAAGTTGATTCAACAGAGGAAACCATAGCTGCCGAGGTCAGCAGGCTAGGATCATATTGCCCCGTGTGCCTCCAATTCGAAACACACTCTCTGGATGAGAGGGATTGGAGGGAATGCATAAAGAAACTGATTTTGCCATGGCAGTTTGAATGCATCCTGAAAGAAAATGCCATTCCTGGATTTCTGGAATAGAATCAAGGCAGTTTGGCATTGAGTGCAGACACAAAAAGCCTAAAGGTCTACCTCTGGGATACCCCACTTGTCAAACAGCGCTTTCACGATGTCTGATGCTAGTGAACCCTCACAAGGATCTGCCTCTGTTTGAATTAATTAACCTGCCAGAGTGTTCTGGACCCCTGGCAGACAGACCACTAGAGCAAGATCTCCTGCTCCAGGCACCACTTCTGCACTCTCACTGCCTCCCTGCAGAGAGAGTAAGAGTGTGCTCCTCCTTGTTTGTTGATGTAGTACATGATAGATTTGTAGTCTGTCTGAAGGAGAACTGTGTTTCAGCTGACCAAGTCCTCTAGGACTTTCAGACCATACAGAACTGCACACATCTCCAGCACACTGATGTGGAGATGTGTTTGAGACAAGTCCCAGACACCTTGTATCTGCAGACCCTGGCAGTGGGCTCCCCACCCCAACAGGAAGACATCCACGGTGAGAGTCATCTCTGGCTCCATTGGGGAGAAGGGGAAGCTCTTGAGGATATTGTCCTCCATTGACCACCACATCAGGGACCTCGCCAGGAGTTTGATCACCTGATGGGATAGTTACAAGGGTGCGATACCTATGACCACTGGGTACTTAGCATCCACAGAGTTGTTCTCATGTGCAGCCTTGCTAGATGCACTGTGAACACTGAGGAGGCTATTAGGCCCAGCATGCATTGCATGGAGTGGGCTGGCACAGTCTTGCATTCCATGATTTAGCGTGCCATCTGTAAGACTGCCCATCCCATAGTCCGTCTCAGAGAAAGGCCTGAGCCCTGGTTGTGTCCAAAACAGCTTCTATGAACAGTAGTTCCAGGAAGAATTCCAGCTGAGACTTTGAGGGGTTCAGAAGGACTCACATGGATGCTACAATTTGAGAGGCAGTGGTCACTGCCTGCTCTGTCTCCTGTCTGGATGGGCTTGAGATTAGCCAGTCATCCAGATACTGCACTATGAGTACTGCAAAGTACTTTGTAGACTCATAGCGCCAAGAAAAACCCAAAAGATAGGACTCTGAACTGGCAGTGCTGCCCTTCTTTTTTTTTTTGAAATTTCTTTTTCTCCCCACCTACGTCCCTGCCAGAGCTGCCTCTTCAGGAGTCGCCAATGAAACCCATCCCTGCCACCGACTTACCTGCTGCTTGGGTCTCTCCATCCTACTGCAGATTACCACCCTGGTTGGGGTTCGGGGTGGGGCGTAACACCCCTATACCTTAAATCTTGTCAGGTCACTGAGACAGCAGCAGTCGGTGGCATATCAGGACTGGGCTTGGCGCTCCATCTACCTTGCTCTGGATGGTGTTTTTCCCTTTTTCTGTGGGACGCTCCATGCCCCAGCGTCAAGGTGCACACACCAACTCTAGCAGTGTCCCTCCCCCTCCTTCTGCTGCACCAGAGCTGATTGACCCCAGACCTTCACCCCTGACCAATCGCGCCCCAGTGACTCGGCATGCTGTCGGGCCCCCAGCCTCCGCTAGGGGTCACCGCTTGCCGACTAGAAAGTCCTCCCTCCCCCTGGAGAAGGCAAGCTGTCGTTGGACACTCCAACCTTTCTCTCCCCTGGCCAACCCCGCGGCCCGAGTCCGCTGCCGAACCCAGGACACTGGCGTGGTGCTGCCCTTCTATGCAGAAGCAGAAGTACAGCACTTGTGGTGACTGGGGTGAACCAGAGTGTGCTGGTATGCGTCTTGCATATCTAGTGATGTTACCAATCCTGATGTTTCAAGTAAGGTAGCATGGAAAAAAAAACAGGTTACTCACCTATAGCAGTAGTTCTAGGAGTGGTATATGTTGTTCATCCACACTTGTTGGCATGTCCCTTTCCCCTTTAAATTTTGCCAGAAGGTCTTCAAGCTGGCTCCTCCCATCCACCCAGGTGATATAACCCTCGGCTCCACCCCATGACACCAGATCTTAGCCTGCTGAAAGCCAGGTTGTGCGTCGCAGCTGGGGAGGTCGGGTGGGTCAGTGTGGATGAACAACATATACCACTCCTAGAACTACTGTTATAGGTGAGTAACCGTCTTTTCTAGGGATGTGGATATGTCGTTCTTATCCACACTTGTTGGCAGACTCCTAGCAGTTCTCCAGGAGGAGGGAGGCAAGGTGCACACCCCCTACTTTGGTAACAGACACTGGAGAACTGAGGCCCCAAAACCAGCATCCCGGCATGACTCAAGGTCAATGTGGTAATGAGTGATGAAGGTGTTTGCTGTCTTCCAGGTAGCAGCCCGGCAGATTTCCTGGATAGGGATGTCCCTGGAAGCAGCCGCCGATGCAGCGATATTGGGGGGGGTGGAATGAGCTCTTATACCTCTGGGAGGCTCCTTGCCCACCAACCTATGGCAGAGATCAATGCATGATGTAATCTATCTGCCAGTCGTCCACTTTGCTGCAGGCCTGCCAAGTGCGGCTTCAGGGTAGGTGACAAATAGCTGGCAAACCCCTCCCTGAACATCCACTGTCCTCTTCTTATAGTAGGAGAGAGCATGTCTCAGATCCAGAATATGGAGTCTGTACTCGGCATCCAAGGTGTAGTTTGGGTAGAACACAGGCAGAGTCAACACCTGATTAAGATGAAACTCTGACACCACTTTTGGGAGGAATTTCGGGTGGGGACGCAGGACAACCTTGTCCCTGCAGAAGACCAGATAAGGAGACTCCACCGAAAGCACCTGGAGCTCCCCAGTCCTTCTGGCAGACATGATAGCCACCAGAAATGCCATCTTCCATGACAAGTGTGACATCTCACACTTGTGCATTGGTTCGACTGGCTTGCCCATGAGTTTTGCCAAAACCAGCAGTAAATCCCACGGAGGCGGTGGTTCATGCACCGGAGGGGATATGTGATCAAGGCCCTTTAAAGAGTGCCAGACCACCTTCTCCTGTGCCACCGTCTACTGACTGGCCCGCGCCCGGTAAACAGAGATGGCTGCCAGGTGCACCTTAAGGGTCGAAGATTGAAGAACCCCTTTGGACAGAGACTAAAGGTAGTCTAAAATGCTTGCCACAGGACAGGACAAAGGGTCCAGGCCCTTGCCCTGGCACCAAATGGAAAATCTTTTCCATTGGAAGGCGTAGCACTTTCTGATCGACTCCTTTCTGGATGCTTCCACTACTGTGAGTATATCCTCAGAGAGAGACCCAAAGCCTGGAACTCTAGCCGCTCAGGTATCAGACTGTCAGGTGCAGGGATTGAAGGTCCAGATGGAATACTTTCCCCTGAATGACTGATATCAGGTACAGGTGTGCTGGAAGACACCTCAGGAGCCTGTTGCTGAGGCTGAGGTGATCTGGATACCAGAACTGGCGGGGCCAGTCTGGGGCTACCAGGATCACCTGCACTTTGTCCTTCCTCACCTTGAGAAGCACCCTGTGGATCAAGAGAAATGGACAGAAGGCATAGAAGAGGCCTGGGGTCCACGGCCTCTAGAAAGCATCCCCCTGCAGCGATCCCCGCTGAGGGGGGTGGGCATGAAACAGCCTCAGCTTGGTGTTTTCCCTGGAGGCAAATAGGTTTACCATCGGTTTGCCCCAGTGGGAGAACAGGCTGTAAGCTACCTCTGGATGTAGAGACCACTCGTGGGATGTCTCACCTATGTGGCTGAAAGCATCCGCCAGATGATTTGAGGCTCCTGCCACATGGATGGCTAGGAGATCCACCTCCAGTCGTCTCACGAGTGTCCAGATGTGGAGCACTTCCCTGTACAACAGCCAGGAATGCATGCTGCCCTGCCTGTTGAGGTAGTACATGGTTGTGGTATTGTCCATCTGGACTTGAACCACTTGACCCCAAAGCTGCTGAGTGAATGCTGACAATGACAGTCTGACCGCTATGAGCTCCAACAGGTTGATATGGTATCGGGATTCCGCGGGGGTCCAGAACCCGTGGGTCCTGTTGTTCCCCATGTGGGATTCCCAGTCCGTGAGAGAGGCATCAGTCGTGAGGACAACCATTGGCTCGGGGTTGACAAATGGGATCCCTTCCTGCAACCGGTCTGGGATGGTCCACCACTGGAAAGTGTCCCACATCTTCTGGGTCACAGTGATCAGCTGGTCGAAATGATCTAGGTGCTGAGTCCACTGGGTGGCCAGCTCCCATTGAAGGGGGCGCATATGCCACCGGGACCAACAGACCACTGTGGTGCAAACCGCCATGTAGCCTAGAAGGTGCAGAAAGTCCCAGGCAGGGCACAAGTGCCCAACCAAAAATGATTGGGCAAAGGAGGAGAGAACTTCTACCCTGTCCGCCAGGAGCCGAGCTCTGGCTCAGCAAGAGTCAAGCTCTGCCCCGATGAAGCATATCACCTGAGAAGGCACGAGCTCCGACTTGGCCTCATTGATCAGGAGGCCAAGTTGAGAGCAGGTCTGAAGGGCCAGGTCCCTGGATCTCTCCACCTCTCGCTGGGTGGAACCTGCCAAGAGCCAATCATTGAGGTAGGGGTACACTTTGACCCCTTGATGCCTGCGATGGGCTGCAACCACTGCAATGCATTTGGTGAAGACCCTTAAGACCAATGACAGGCCGAATGGCATGGCTCAGAACTCATATAGGGTTCCCTCTGCTCTGAAGCGGAGGAACCGCTGATGTGACAGACGGGTTGGGACACGAAAGAACGCATTCTGGAGATCCAGTGAGCAGAACCACATGTTTTGCTCCAGGGATGGTATGATCTGGGACAGAGTTACCATCCTGAAGGTGCGTGGCCTGAGATACTGATTCAGGTCGCGCAGATCTAGAATGGGGAGCCAGCCCCCCCGTCCACTTTGGGACCAAGAAGTACCTGGAAACAAACCCTGGGTTGACTGAAGGATCTGCCACTTGAACCACTGCCTCCTTGAGGAGGAGCTGGGCTATGTCATCTCTCAGAGCGACCGAGTGTGGGCTGATTCTCTCTCCTCCCATGGGGCATGGGCTCGGCTGGGAGAGTACTGCTTGAATTCCAGAGGCAGACCCTGGCCAACCACTTCTAAGATCCACTTTTCCGTGGTAACAGTGGACCAGGCGGAAAGAAAGTGGTGGAGCCAACCCCCCACGGGAGGACCCAGGGCTGATGTAACGAAGATGGGGGTGGCAACCCCTATCACGTCACTGGGCAGGCCTGGAGGAAGAGGGTCCAGGGCCTGAACCCCGACCTCCCTGTCTGCAGGCTAGTGGAGGCCCGGATTTGGGCTGAAGGTGCTAAGCCTGTGCCTGCTGTTGCTGCCTGCCGTGAAAGGAGGGCTACTGTGCCGCAGGAGGAGGATGCCGAAAAGGCTTTTTCCTTTTCTGCTGCTTCTTGGCGCAGACGTGGCTGAGTCCAAAGTGGCACTGGAATGCTCGATTCGCTGAAGGTGACCATCCACACCTGGGCCAAAGAGATCGGTACCCAGGAAACGAACATCAGTGAGTTTGTGCTGGGTGTCAGTCATAAAGGTGGAAAGCCTCAGCCAAGCCCTGCGATGTGAGGCAACTGCGGCTGCCACTGAACAGGCACAAGAGTCCCCGAGGTCCAAAGCTGTCTGAAGCTGCTGCTTGGCAAGGGCATGACCCTGGTCCCAGACCTGCTTGACCGTAGTCTGAAGGTCCACGGGGAGGTGTGGGAGAACTTCATCTAAGGAGCCCAACAAGGCATGAGAGAAGTACGCCATGATGACGGTCAAGCTCACCTAATGGAGGCCTAAAAAGGAGGCTGCATAGACATTCCTGGCCGTGTGGTCTAGTTTTGTGAACTCCTTGTCAGGAGGTCTATCAGTGTCAGCAGAGCTGCCTATGCATCTGAACACTGACGCAGTCACCAACCCCTCAGCTGAGGGGTGTTCAGTGAACCCCGAAAGGGACCCAATGGGCACCGCATACTTGTGGGCCATCTGGGCAGATGGCACTGGGCAGGAGGCAGGATGCTGCCAGAGCTCCAAGGCTGGGCCAACAACGGCTTCGACACAGGAAAGGCTTCCGTGGGTGAATCCCCTCTTTTAAGAATATCTGTAAGAGGGTACTCCGCCCTTTTCTGGACAGGCTCCAGGAGCATCACTGTGGATTCGGAGATAAGGCAGAGAATCCCTAGAAAAGATGAAGGGCCCTCCTCCGTCAACAGACCACCAATAGACTCATCATCCCGCGGGCGAAAGTGTAAGTCGATGTCTTCCGTATCCGAAGAATCTGGATAGATCGATCAGCCACCAAGGTCCCCTTCAACACGCCTGGGGTGATCAGACATAAGGGTGACCAACAACCTACGTGGGAGTCCCGGAACTGTCCAAGAATCGTTCGTAGGAGCCCTCCCAAAGGCAGTTTAGGCGGCTCCACCACAATCGGTGGAGAGACCGATTTTGGCTGAACCGAAGCAGGTTTGGCCGGCTCCACGGGCGGGGGAACCAATATGACTGGTTCCAAAGCAGTCGGCTTCGGTCTAGGAGGAGAAAGCCAAGTAATGGCTGGAGTAGAAGTTGTGGCCGGCTTCTGTTCGGACAGAATCAGCTGCTGCCACATCAAAGCCTTGTAGCGTCAACGGAGTTTCTGCCGAAGTCTCCCCTCATCCGAGGAGGACGAGGATGATCGATGGCATCACCTCTTTTTAGAGCACTTATGCGTCTTCCTCAGCCTGTCGGTTGAGGGGGTCCTAGATGTCGACCTTGATCGGACTGGCCGATTCGGTCGCTCGGGAGACACCGGGGGAACTGGTGCTTTACCCGGATCAGGGAACAGTTCCTCAATGGGATTCTCAGCTGGCTGAGTCTCCTCATCAGGAAGAGGCAGGACAGGAGTCCTTGTCAAAGAGTCGTCAGCCTCATCGGGCGACAACAGGATGCAGGGCTGAGAAGCCAGCGGCCAAGGAAGCAATTTCGACCGAAGTCGATACTGCCGGCTCCTGGGCCGAGATCATTCACGATCCCAAGAGCATCTTTGCTGAGACGAAGACTATTTTGGATCCTTTTCCCTTTTACGGGACCAAGAGGAATGCAAGCCCACAGGTCCCACGCCTTTAGTGGGGAGGGATTGACACAGCTCTCGGAAGGAACCCAAAAACGTGGAACCCAGGTTGAGGGGAACAAAAAACAACCAAGAAGAGGATTCTGCAGCCCGCGTCACTTCTTCTTTGAAGGCCTGCATGTGTTCCAGTTGCTTGACGGACCCTGCAGCTGCAGAGACCGCCCACCAGGCCTCTTTGGATTTCACCGGAGGATTCCGTTTCTTGGGCCTGCCCAACTTAAGGCATGTGAGACAATTGTCGAGGACATTTTGGTAGAATCCGAGACACATCTCGCAAGTCTGGGTGTCATGGCCGACACCCAGGCTGTAGACGCACACGGTATGGGATCGGTGCGTGACATTTTTTGGCCACACGGGTACTGGCGAAATCCAGGGGAAGATTTATCTTCCATGACCAAATAACAAAGTGCACAGTCGTTAGCTCGAACAAGCCTAATTTTCAGAATAACCGAAGGGTTGGAAGCCAGGGCCAACAAAAAGCAATCGCAAAGAGGAGGCAACCTGAATCTTCCAGTGCAAAGGAAGATCTGGTGTCATGGGGCGGAGCTGAGGGTTATACCACCCGGGTGAGTGGGAGGAGCCAGCTTGAAGACCTACCGGCAAGATTTAAAAGTGAAAGGGACATGCAAACAAGCGTGGATAAGAACAACATACCCACATCCCTAGAATCATTTTTTTTTTAACATGAAATATTTTCTTGACATTTATAACCCACATATAACAGCACAAAAATAACGCCTAAATACACAGAAAGAACTTCCAAATAATCAACTATGTACAAACCATTAAAAACTATGTGGACTAGGGAAATAACATATAAACAACGATTAAAGGCATCAACCATATTTGACACAGCATATAAATAACAGCAACACACAAGAAACACATACAACATGCATGATTGCCATGAATAACATATATGTCTGTGGCATTTACAATAGGAGATACACTCTAAACCCCAAAGACTGAAAACTATAAGAACATAAGATAACAGAAAACATATCCATACACTATTAACAATGCAAAACAGTCTGCTAGAGAGTCTAGGGCCTAGACACTAGAAGGGTTAGGAAAAATAATTTTGAATATTTCCAGATCCATGTATTTGTTCAGATTTCTGAAGTCAAGAATGGGGTGTATACCCCCGGATTTCTCTGGTACCAGGAGACAGTAGGAGTAAAACCCTGCATTCCATTCTGACTTTGGCACTACTGCCGGGCCTGCAATCTCCTGTGCCACAGAAGCTCTGACATGTGAACTGATAAGGGGAGTTGCCTTCTTGGAGGATTGTCTTGGGGGTCCAACAATTTCATGGAGTACCCTTCTTGGATAATCCTTAGAACACACTTGTCTGCCGAGATGGATCCCTACTGACGGTAAAACTGGATCTGGCCTCCCCTTACTGGGAAGAAATGGCCCATCTAAAGCAGAAGAAGCAGACCTGAGGCCGGAGCTTCAGATGGAGGCACTGAGGGCTTTTGGTGCGTGTGTCTTTTGCACTTTCGTCTGCACCTGGGGAGGCTGGGATTTATTATTTTGAGCCCCCCCGCCACCTTAAAAAGACTGCTTTTTAAAAGTGCTGTGTCCTCTACCCCTTTGTAGGTTATATAAGCAAGGCCACTGGTTTCCAGTTTTTACCAGAAAACCTGGTAGAATTCCAGAATCTGGATGGCCTGAATGCCGGTAAAAGCAAAGAATTTCATGAAATTTGGCATTTTCTACCAGACCAGTAAATCTACATAACATGCATTTTTCTTACGATTGCTTCCTGTACTATTTTCAATTTGCTTTATTTAATGCTCTGTATATTAAGCCTTCTTTTATTTTGATTATTTATACACATACTAAAAGAATGATAGTAGAAACCCAGTAAAATATGGAAATTAGACTAGCAATCACCAGTGCAATTCCTGGAATTTCAAATCTTTAAAAAACAGAATTTTATTATTTTAATCACCGTAAATTAGTGGCCTTGGCTATTGGGAGCCGGCTTCTCTTTAAGAGACTGCCCCACCTGCTGTCCAAACAGATAAGTGCCTTAGAAGGATCACATTCACGCTCTCTTTTTTGAGATGTCCAGGGTGAAGTCAGCAGTCTTCAACCAGGACTGCCACCTGATGCAAATACCTGCAGTCGCAGAGTGATCTGTTGCATCAAAGGCATCCATAGTAGCCGCCCGGTGGCACTGAGGGTTGAGCTGGACGCCACACCTCGCGCTACGCCAGCGACCCAGGTTCGGGAACGGACCCGGGTCATTGGGGGTCGGCCGAGGGGAGGGAGGATGGAGCGTCCCAACGGATGCTCTCCTCCCTCGGAGTGGGATGCCAGGGGCGCGCTTGGAGCGCCTGACGTCCTGAGAGGGTCGGTGGATGCACCGACTCCCGAAGGACATGGCGGCTCCGTCTGTCGCGGAGCAGGGGGAGGGGATGCCGTTAGGCGCTTGAGAGGAGCATGCGTCAGCACGCAGACTCTCTGCGCCTGTGTCTCAGAGGGCGGGGTTAAGTGGGGGAAACAAGATAACTCGGAGGAAAATGCCCTCCGGTCGCTTAGATGAAGTCCTCCGGGCCAGCCTTGCCACTCTCCGACCAAGGGCAGACCCCAATGTGCAGCCACGCAGGGGTGAAGAGGGAAAAAGGGGATCTCTCTCGCGCCCGCCCGAGGTAATCTGGGCCATCAAGGTGCCCCCAGTGGCAGTGTGGCACTCTAGGGGCAGACCAAGCTGGTCGGCAGAAGTGGGGGTCATCACTCCTTGCAGGATGGAAGGAGTGGTGATTGGAAGGGACAGTAAAGGAGTGGATAAAAAATAAGTAGAAAAAAAAAAAAAGGCATCCATAGAAGCTTTAAGCTGGTGGCCATTAGATTCAATAACTTGTACAACAGCAAGCAGAATCTATTGTTTTGCCTCTGTGTCTGGCAGGGCCGCTACCAGAGACTTAAGCTTGCATTAGAGGACACAGTCATTGTTAGAGAAATGACCCTGGTAACTAGCTATCCTCATGCCAAGGGTGGCCAAGGCATAGACCCACTTGCCCATGGTATCTACCTTGTATGACTCCTTGTTGGTGGGGTTCGTGGTACCCTCCTTGGACACTGTGGCTTTGTCATTCTCAGCCAGAAAAACAAAGGTATCCGCTATTGGCAGAGTGAAATACGTGGGCTTAGATTTAGGCAACATGTATTTCTTGTCTGCCTGCTTGGGGACAGCTGCCACAGTAGCAAGCCTCCTCCAAACTGCCTCAGAGTGTCTGTAGTGCCAGTTGGATGGGAGGAACTAGAGAGGCCAGAATATATTAGGCATGTTTAGAAACTCCAGTTTGAGACACCTGGCCTGGTCCATGGCTGCTGGCTCAAAATTCAATGCGGCATGTGTATTTCTGGGCACAGCCTGGAAGGAGAGCGCCTCCTGTGGTATGGTGACAGGAACTAGCCCCACATTTTCTTTACCGTCATATGAGTTATTGTCCTCACCACCGGAGATAATGAGGTCAGGATCTGACTGATCTCCCTCTACTCCCTCCACACCAGGAGGGTAATAAAGAGGATATGGTTGAAAGGTCAACAGTGCAGGCTGCGGCCTTGGAGACACCAGCCCCAGTCCCTGATGGGGCCTTGGGAACTGTCAGACTGTCCAGGGACCATCCTCAAAGGGGATGATCTAGACACCGAAAGTCTATGCGGCACTGTCGACAGCACCTGCACCAGAGTACACCTTGCAAAAACCAACCATGGCAGTGGACATAGCACTGCTAATGTTGTAGACAACCCCACCAGCCCTGAATGAATCAGTGGTGGCACCGTGGCTTCATCAGTCCCCAGAGGGGACATAGGCAACACCACAGGTGGGGCATGCATCAGCAGCACCAACAGCATCCCCAGCCCAGAGGCTGGAGTCAGAGTCAGCTGCACACCTAAATCAAGCAGTACTGAAAACAGTGCCAGCTCAACCAATCCCAAACGCCAGCAGCTTCACTTATATGCTGCACCCACTACTCCATAAAAGCTACCCAATGGCCAAACTGCCCACCAGAGTCCCTGCTAGTGGACAGAGAGGGGCTCTGGGATGGAGATATCGACCTCACAGGCCCAGGCATCCATGGTGTTATTGGTGACTACGGTTGGGAATTTCGGCCCACAGAAATCGAGTGTCTCACTACTAAATGACCAGAGGATGACCATGACTGGTGCCATTTCTTCCACTTATGCTTATGGGAAGAGGTTGAGGATGAAAGGTTCCAAAGACCCTGACGCAGAGCAAGTGCTGGATCTGAACTGTTTCTTTTTGTGACTCCGAAAGGACTGGCCATCCTTCCGGGTGCAGGACTGCCCATTGCCAGAGCACCTGATCAGAGAGAGGTGGTGGCCTCACATAGCCCCACTGCCACAGTAACTTGCCTCTTCAGGCTCCCTACCTTCTTCCTTGGTTGTTGACCATTAGCACCAGGTAGAACTAAGAGAAAACTGTAGAGTTATGTGTCTTTAACTAAACTAACACAAAAATAATAAACTCTACTGTATTTTAAACTAAACTGAACACTGTAGTTCAATTGACGGTAAAGTCCTGGCCCTGACAGAGAGTGGTAACACTGCTGCGCACTTAATGGCAGGAGAAAGGAGCTGAGACAACCAGGGGCTGGTCCCACTGTACACCAGCGGGTGTGTGCAGTGACATGCATGGGGCCTACTCACGCCGCCAGCCCTCCGGAACAGTTATGGTTCCCGCAGGGTCCTAGCACCTCCGGCACAGACCTATTAGTGGGAATCTATGGAGATGACTAATTCTTGGAAGATCTGTTGGTACCTTTCAAAAGAGGAATTCAAAAAAATCAAAACTTACCATAAACCAAACAGTTCCTGAATCAGAACAAAGTACAAGTGCAATTGGACTTAAAACAACTTTTTACTCATGAAACCAAGGATTTTAAGCAGAGCGTAGTCCAGGCCGTTGAGTCTTTACTGCAGCTGCAAAGGATCTGGCAGCTGAGGGCAAGGGATGGTGCGATCAGCACTTGGTTTGGTTCAAACTACTTTGACATTTCTGGGGCAGAGAACACATGCAGGCTATCTGCTTAACATGGTAAGCAGGTGAAAACACAGACAGCACTGGCAGTAGTCAAGAGACGTCTCTGACAATCACAGAAGTGCTACGTTGATGTACCACCAACGAAAGGCTGAGGGGCATGATGCTGTCATCCAAAATGTGAAGTAATGCAAACCCGACCATCTATCTCAGCATAAAAATGGGAATCCGATACATGCAGCACACACTAATCCCCTGTGACTGTGTACAGAAATGTGTGGCACCAATACTAGCTAGGGTGCTTCTGCCTACCTCCATCTGTTTCGTAGACCACAGTACCCTCGGCAGGGCCCACACAGGGCGGCGCATTCTCCAGCCCAGTTGGTTTGTATAAAGGTTCTGGAACCGGAGGCACCCAGTCTGAAATAGAAGATAAAACAACATCCAAAAAAGTGTGTCCCATCCAGTAATCAATTTATCTCAGACACACAATGAAGCAATATATTTAAGGCTGACTGAATAGCAATACTTTTGGTAAGTGTGCCACCAACATGGTTCATCACTAGGCTTGCCAGGATTTGATTTTTATTTTCGACCAAAAAAATCAATCTTTATTTTCAAGCCTTAGAACCGATATTAATCATTGAAAAAATGACATAGAAGCATGAAATCCAGAGTTTAAATGAACACTTTCAATTTAATTTGCAGTTTATAGTGTAGAGCGCAAGTGATGTGAGTGACCAGGAAACAGCGAGTGCTGCTGCAGTTCCAGGACAGCGAGCTCTGTGGTTTAATAGAGTACTGTTTTAAATACACTGTTTCCTGTACTAGGAGCTCGGTGAAATGTGTGTTCACTTTTGTGGGTTTTTATTTGGTTTAAAAAAAGATTGTGGACAACAGAACACTAGTATTGTGAGTGACCGGGAAGGAGCGAGCACTGCTGCCGTTCCAGGAGAGTGAGTGTAACACTGAAAGATTAGTGATACCACTTGCATGCAAGCTGTCTATGAATTACTGCAGTCGTCGGCTGTAGTTTACCTTTTCTGTGTATTTTCCTTTAAAGATGTTTAAAATGGGTTGGACTGGCTTCCTCAATGTAAGCAACATTACGGTTACAACAGAACAATAGTATTGTGAGTGACTGGGAAAGAGCAAGCACAGTTCCAGGACAGCGAGTTCTGTGGCTTGGTGTTTAATTTATCTCATTAACTTTCTTTTGCTTAATTTCTAGTTGTAATTTACATTTTTTTGCTCGTGTGTACAAACTTGGCTATTTTACTTCTGTTTGTCAGGAAAGAGTGTCAGACAAAAATTAATGTTTTTTTTTTTTCGTCGGTTGTAGCAATGTTTCTCAAATCGACATTTAATCGAATCCTGGCAAGCTATTCATCACTGACTACTATACTGCCTTAGTTGGGTGCTAGCATTTTGATGATAGGAAGAATACTTTACTCACCTGTAACCATAGTTCTAGGAGTGGTATATGGTTCGCATCCACACTCTGGCAGTTCCACTGGAATGTGATGATTGGCCAGACATCTTTAAGCTAAGCTCTTCCCACCACCCAGATGGACACGACTCTACCCCGTGATGTCAGATCCTGCATGCTGGAAGCAGGATCAGGTGCCACTTGCCAAGGGAGGCTGGATGGGTTGTGTGGATGTGAACCATATACCACTCCTAGAACTACGGTTACAGGTGAGTAACCTATTCTTCTAGCGACACTGCTATGGTTCAGTTATCCACACTCTGGCAGTCTCCTAGCAGTTCTCCAGGAGGAGGGGGGCAAGGCGTGCACCCCCTAGTTGGCGAACAGAGACTGGAGAACTGCGATCCCAAAGTGCACATCCCGTCCTGACTCAAGGTCGATCTGGTAATGGGAACTAAAGGTGTGTGCTGACCTCCAGGTAGCAACCCTAAAGATCTCCTGTATGGGCATATCCCTGGAAGCAGCCAAGGCAGTGGTATGTCTGGTGGAATGAGCCCTGATCCTAATAGGAGGCTCCCAACCAGCCAGTCAATAGCAGAGATTGATGCAAGATGTGTGATCCACCTTGCAATCGTCCACTTTGCTGCGGGTCACCCAGGCACACCTTCAGTGTAAGTGACAAACAGTTGGTAAGCCTGTCCCCAAACTCCAGCCATATGCTCTACATAGTATGGGAATGCCCTCCACAGGTCCAGAGTATACAGACTGCAGTCTGCCTCCAAAGTAGGCTTGGTAAAGTATACTGGTATGTTGATCACCTGGTTAAAGTGAAACTCCATTACCACTTTTGGGAAGAACTTCAGCTTGGGATGAAGGATGACTTTATCCCTGTGGAAGACCAGGTAGGGAAAATCCACTGAGAGCACCTGGAGCTCCTCAATCTTTCTGGCAGACATAACTGCCACCAGTAAGGTTGTCTTCCACAACAGATTCGACAATCCACACCTATGCATTGGCTCAGAAGGCTTGCCCATGAGCACAGCCAGGACCAGCAGTAAGTCCCATGGTGGAGGTGGCTCATGCACTGGAGGGGAAAAGTGGTCGAGACCACTGAAAAAGCACCTAATCACCTTCTCCTGGGCTACCGCTGACATATCAGCATGACCCAGTAAGCAGAGATGGCTGCCAGGTGCACCTTAAGGGTCATCGCCAGCAGTCCCAGCTGGGAAAGGGACCAGAGGTAATCCAGGATACTAGCCACAGGGCAGGCAAGGGGAACAAGCACCTTGTCCTGGCACCAAATGGAAAATCTCTTCTATTTAAAGGCACAGCACCTATGGGTTGACTCCTTCCTGGAGGCCTCCATGACATGGAGGACATCCTCGGAAAGACCCAAGGCCTGGAATTCTAGCCACTCAAGAACCATACCACGAGGATCTGGGACTAAAGGTCCTAGTGCAGGACCATCCCCTGAGTTTGATTAGCAGGTCTGGGCAGAGAGGCAGTCGCTGCAGAGACCTGCTGCTGAAGTTGAGGAGATCTGAGTACCAGAAATCTGAGTACCAGAACTGCTTTGGTTAGTCTGGAGCTATTAGGATCATCCATGCTTTATCCTTCCTGCCCTTGACCAATACTCTGGATCAAGTGGAAGGGAGGAAAGGCATACACAAGGCCCTGAGTCCATGGCCTTGTGAAGGCATCCCCCATCAGTGTCCCTAACTGTGGGGGGTGGACACAAAACAGCCTCAGTTTGGCATTCTTCAGGAGGCAAACAGGTCCATCGAGGGTGAACCCCACAGGAAGAACAGGTGGTTCACCACCTCCTGATTCAAAGACCACTCATGCAAAGTCTTTCCTACCTGGCTGAGAGTGTCTATCAGTTGATTGTTCTCCCACACAACGTGAATCGCTAGGAGATAGGCACCCAGGTTGCGCACAAGGGTCCAGGTGCGGAGTACCTATTGACACAAAGAAAGGGAGTGTGCGCCTCCCTGTCTGTTTAGGCAAAACATGGTCATGGTGCCATCTGTCTGGACCTGAACAATCTGACCCTTGACTAGCAGAGCAAATTCTGTCAGAACCAACACACTGCATGGAACTCCAGCAGGCTTATGTGCTGACGGGACTCTCTGGGCAACCAGAACTCGTGGGCCTTGTGGTCTCCCTGGTGTGCTCCTCACCCTACCAGAGATGCGTCCATCATCAGCGTAATGGTCAGCTCTGGGTGGACAAACGGGATTTTTTCCTCCAGATGTTCAGGACCAGTCATCACTGGATGGCATCCCACAACGGCTAGGTCACTGTGACCAGCTGGTCCAAGTGGCCTAGGCATTGGGACCACTTGACGGCCCAGCTCCCACTGAAGATGACGCATCCATCAGCAGGCTCAGTGGATCACAATGGTGCAGGATGCTTTGTGCCCCAGCAGCCATAGGAAATCCTGGCCAGGGTGCAAGAGCCCAACCTGAAATGATCAGCCAAAGGAGGTAAGATCCTGTGCACGGTCTGCAAGAAGGAGGGCCTTGGCCCACAGGGAGTCTATTTCTGCCCCAATGAATTTGATCACCTGCTTTGGTACCAATTCTGACTTGTCTGAGTTGATCAACAGGCCCAAATCTTAGCAGGTCATGAGAGCCAGGGCTGTGGAACTCACCACAGCGTCTCTGGATGTACCGTTTACCAGCTAGTCATCCAGGTAGGTGTACACCCCGACCACTAGGCACCACTGGTCAGCCGCCGCCACTGCCATGCATTTGGTGAAGACCCTTAAAGCAGAGGTTGACAGGCATGATTTGGAACTGGTACAGGACTTTTTCCACTCGGAAAGTGAGGTACCAGTGGGGGGACCTGTGGAAAGGAATGTGGAAGAACACATCCTGGAGGTCCAGGGAGCAAAACTACATGTTCTGCTCCAGGGATGATATAATCTGGCTCAGAGTGACCATCCAGAACTTGCACTTCTGCACATACTAGTTAAGATAGTGTAGATCCAGTATGGGGCGCAGCCCCCCATCTGTTTTGGAACCAGTCCCTGGACACGTAACCCTGACTGGCCAGGGTGTCCAGGACAGGGGCTAATGCCTCTTTTGCAAGGGGCTGAGCAGTGTCCTCCTTGAGGATGGACAGCATGTCCTGAGACACCCTGGGCTCTCGAAGCATGTGGAGGCGATACGGCAGGAGAGCCTTGAAATCTAGAGACAGTCCTCTGCCCACTATGTCCAACACCCACTTGTTCATTGTGCTAGCAGACCAACGTGGCAAGAAGTGACGCAGCTGGCCTCTGTCGGGAAGAGCAGTCAGGGGACAGAACAGGTGTAGGGATGACACCCTCCAAACTATCACTGGGCAGCTTTTGCAGGGGCACTGGCAGCTGCTGCCAGAGGGGCACCACTACCACTACCCCCTTTTTTTGTACCTTGGGCCCCAGACTTCTTCTTGGGGTGCCAGGCCTGAAACTGCTCCTGATGGGGCTGCTGCCAGGGAGGCTGTGACTGAAAGGAATGGAACTGGAAAGCCTGTTTCTTCAACCACTTTTTCTGTTCTTTCTGAACAAAGTCACGGGGTCAAGGGTAGAATTGGACTTCTCAATCCTAGTGAGATGTCCTCCCACCCTGGGGCCAAAAAGGTCGGTGCCCAGGGAAGGGATATCAGCCAACTCCAGTTGGGTGTCTGCCGTAAAGGTGGACAAACACAGCCAAGTCATGTGACGCATGGAGAGAGCTGCCACCACCACACAGGCACAAGACTGGCCCATATCCAAGGCTGTCTGGAGCTGGTGTTTAGCCAGTGACTGACTGTGGTCTCTGATGAGCTCCACTGTCACCCGCTGCTCTGGATGGATGAGGAGAAGGACTGCATCAAAGATTCCCATCAGGGAATGACCATAATTAGCCATCATGACAGCACAGTTAGCCTGATTGAGACCCACAGTAGCCATAGAGTACACCTTTTTTGTGGCATGGTCAAGCTTATAGGATTCCTTGTCCAGAGGCTTGTCCACCTTTCCCTGGTGTCTGGACATATGGAACACCAAATTTGTGGTGGCCAGACCTTCAGCCGAAGGGTGGTTGAAAAACCCTGAAAGGGAGACCGTAGAGACAGCATACTTGCAGACCATGCAGGCCGAGGGTGCCGGGCAGGATGCTGGATGCTGCTAGAACTCCAGGGCCAGTCCCAAGATCGCCTCGACCACCAGTAAAGCAACCCCAGGGAGTCATCCCAGTTCAAAGTATCCGTATGAGGGTACTCAGCCCTCTTCTGGACTGGCTCCAATGGGAGCAACATGGACTCGGAGATAAGTTGGAGCAGCCCACTGAAAGACACCAGCCCCTGGTCGGTGGAAGGCTCCCTGACCAAGCCTCAGTTGAAGAGCTGAGTCCCTGAGGAGGCCATGGACTCCTGATCCGAGTCATCTGATGAGTCCTCGAAGATGGCCCTCAGCCGCTGTTCACCACGGACCTCTCGGGAATCAACCAGAGTAATTCCTACCGACAATTGGCCTGGCAAGCCAGGAGCCAAACTGCTGGCCTCCTTGGTTGAAACACTGACCGGCGGCTGTTCGGGTGGCAGCTCCATCTTAATCGGCAGAGAAGCAGGCTTGGGGAGCAACTGAGGAACCTGGAATGGCGGAGCAACCGCTGGCAGCTGGCAGCTGCCAGCGGACCAAAGGCCCTTGGGGTAAAGCCCTGCCCTGCCTCACAATGGCTCACTGCTTCCACAGGAACTCCTCATAGCACCAGCACATCTTCTGCTGGTGCTTCTCCTCACCTGATGATAAGTACGATGAAGATTGTCAACAGCAGCGTCTCCTGGTCAAACAGGATGGAGAGCATGAATGCTTCGACTGTGAGCTCAACAGTCGACCACCCAGTCGATGGTGAGAGGGGTCATCTTGAGGTTGGCCATTGATTATGCACCTACCAACATTTAGCAACAAAGGCATCAAAAACCTGACCTCAGGTGAAGGATCATCCCTGGAAGGATCGACCAGGGTCCCCAGTCGGTCCACATCCTCCTGAGCGAGGACCAGGAGCACTGAGGTCTGTGAGGCTGACTCCTTCTGTTTGCCTCTACTCACTCCAACTGAAGGTGCTCTCTCTGAATAAAATGTTTGCTTTGAGAAAGGCAAGAAGCAGAATCTTTGCCTGGGATGACTGAGTTTAGCTGGGGGCTGGATTTTTCAAAACCTTCAAACATGTCTGCCTAGTGGCACAGCTGCAGTGGGTTGTATTGCTTCAGTGGGGATGCTTGGTGGTCTAGTGGTTAGGATTCGGTACTCTCACCACCACCACCACCTGGGTTCAATTCCCAGTTAGGGAAGGTGCTATGCTTTCACTCTGAGGAAGGAAGGGTGACCAACAGGGTGTCTCACGGATCAGTGCTGGGACCTGTCCTCTTTAATGCCTTTATAAGTGACATTGCAGAGGAGCTGGAAGGCAAGGTCTGCCTCTTTGCAGATGACACCAAAATTTGCAATAGGGTGAACATTCTGGGGGGGCAGGTGGCAAAGGATGAGCAGAGACCTGAGAAAACTAGAAGAGTGGTCAAAGGTATGGCAGCTGGGTTTCAATGCGAAAAAGAGCAAAGTAACGCACCTGGGGCACAGAAACACAGGGGCTGAGTACAAAGTGGGTGGAGTGGTAGTGACAACCACCAAGTAGGAAAGAGACCTGGGGTAATCACATGGGATGACCTGAAGATGGCCAAGTAGTGTGACAAGGCAGTAGGGAGGGGTATCACCATCAGAAAAAGAGGTGGTGTTGCCTCTGTTTAGAAAGCTTGTAAGACCTCACCTAGAGTAATGTGTCCAATTGTAGAAACCACATTTCTAAAAGGACATATATGATGCAGGGTCTTCAACAAGAGCCCTACAAGGAGAGACTAAAAGACCTTAATATGTACACCATGGAACAGAGGATGGAGGCCGGGATATGATAGAGACTTTTGAATAAATCAGGGGTAATTAAGGTACAGGAGGGAAATCTTTTTCAGAGGAAAAGGTGCTCAAAAACAAGTGGACATGCTATTAACCTGGAGGGGGGTAGATTCAGGAAAGATGTGCAGATGTACTTCTTCACAGAAAGAGTGGTGGATTACTGGAACAGCCTTCCAGTGGTGGTAGTGGGGGCCAAAAAAGGTGGTGGAGTTTAAGAATGCATGTGATAAGCACAAGGGATTCAAAGTTGAAAGGAAGGGGGGGAGAAAGAGCTGTAGATTAGACTTGGTCTGCAGTAATAATGTTGGTGCGAGAAATGGGCAGACTGGATGGGCCAAGCAGTCCTTATCTGCTGTCAGATTCCATGTTTCTAGTGTGTAGTAGTGCTGTGTGTGGTACTTATGCAGTGGGTGGTACTGCTATAGCCAAGTAGTACTGCTGCAGCATGTGGTACTGATGCAGTGGGTGGGACTGCTTCAGTGTGTGGAACTGTTTCCATGCATGGCACTGCTGTAGCACAGTGGTATTGCTGCAGTGCATGGGACTCTTCAGTGCACAGTAGTTCTGCACAGCGTGGTGCTGCTTCAGTGCACTGTACTGCTGCAGCCCAGTGGTACTGCTGCAGTGCGTGGTACTGCTTCAGTGCACTGTACTGCTGCAGCCCAGTGGTACTGCACAGTGAATGGGACTCTTCAATGCATGGCACTTCTGCAGCCCATTGGTACTGTTGCAGTTTTTGGGACTCCTCAGTGCATGGTACTGCTGCAGCACAGTGGTACTGCTGCAGTGTGTGGTACTGTTTCAGTACATGGTACTGCTGCAGCCCAGTGCTACTATTGCAGTGTGTGGTACTGTTTCAGTGCATGGTACTGCTGCAGCCCAGTGATACTGCTGCATTTTGTGGTACAGTTTCAGTGTGTGGTACTGCTACCACCCTGTGGTACTGAAGTGTGTGGTACTGTTTCAGTACAAGGTACTGCTGCTGCCCAGTGGTACTGCTGCATTGTTTGGTACTGTTTCAGTACATGGTACTGCTGCAGTGTGTGGTAATTGTTTCAGCACATGGTACTGCTGCTGCCCAGTGGTACTGCTACATTGTGTGGTACTACTTCAGTACACGGTACTGCTGCAGCCCAGTGGTACTGCTGCAGTTGAGTGGTACTGTTTTAGTGTGTGGTATTGCTGCAGCCTAGTGGTACTGCTGCATTGTGTGGTACTGTTTCAGTGCATGGTACTGTTGTAGCCCAGTGGTACTGCACAATGCACGGGACTCTTCAGTGCATGGCACTTCTGCAGCCCACTGGTACTGTTGCAGTTCAGGGGACACCTCAGTACAAGGTACTGCTGCAGCCCAGTGGTACTGCTGCATTGTATGGTACTATTTCAGTACACAGTACTGCTGTAGCCCAGTGGTATTTTTGCAGTGTGTGGTACTGTTTCAGTTCATGGTACTGCTGCAGTGCATAGTACTGCTGCAGTGCATAGTACTGCTGCAGCCCAGTGGTACTGCGTATTGTATGGTACAGGTTCGGTATGTAGTACTGCTAATGCCTAAGGTACTGCCGTGTGTGGTATTGTTTCAGTACTAGGAACTGCTGCTGCCCAGTGGTACTGCTGCATTGTTTGGTACTGTTTCAATACATGGTACTGCTGTAGCCCAGTGGTACTGCTGCAGTGTGGTACTGTTTCAGTGTGTGGTACTGCTGCAGCTCAGTGGTACTGCTAAACTGTGTGGTACTGTTTCAATGCATGGTACTGTTGTAGCCCAGTGGTACTGCTACAATGTGCGGTACTGTTTTAGTGCATGGTACTGCTGCAACCCAGTGGCACTACTGCAGTGCACGGTACTGTTTCAGTACAAGGTAGTGCTGCAGCCCAGTGGTACTGCTGTAGTGTGTGGTACTCTTTCAGTACATGGTACTGCTGCAGCCCAGTGGTACTGCTGCAGTGTGTGGTACTGTTTCAGTACACAGTACTGCTGCAGCCCAGTGGTACTGCTGCAGTTGTGTGGTACTGTTTCAGTGTGTGGTACTGCTGCAGCTCAGTGGTACTGCTGCACTGTGTGGTACTGTTTCAATGCATGGTACTGTTGCAGCCCAGTGGTACTGCTGCAATGTGCGGTACTGTTTTAGTGCATGGTACTGCTGCAACCCAGTGGCACTGCTGCAGTGCGTGGTATTGTTTCAGTACAAGGTAGTGCTGCAGCCCAGTGGTACTGCTGTAGTGTGTGGTACTGTTTCAGTACATGTACATGGTACTGCTGCAGCCCAGTGGTACTGCTGCAGTGTGTGGTACTGCTGCAGTGCATGGTATTGCTGCAGCCCAGTGGTACTGCTGCAGTGTGTGGTACTGTTTCAGTACAAGGTACTGCTGCTGCCCAGTGGTACTGCTGCATTGTTTGGTACTGTTTCAGTACAAGGCACTGCTGCAGCCCAGTGGTACTGCTGCAGTGTGTGGTACTGCTGCAGTGCATGATACTGCTGCAGCCCAGTTGAACTGGTGCACTGTGTGGGACTCTTCAGTGCGTGGGACTCCTCAGTGCATGGGAATACTGCAGCCCAGGGTACCCACACAGTGCACTGCACTGCCACCTAGGTGACTAACACTCCCCTGCAAGCCTCAGAATCCTACAGTGATGCCAGATCAGGGAAGACTGTATCTCAGCTCTTGGGAAGGGAATGCACAGACTGCTGGCTAACCAAGGAGAGGCATAATGTTAACTATAAAGGCAGCCATTCACCTGCCCTTCAAGCCAGAGGAAGGGTGCAGCTGGTTATCCATCCTTCAAGCGTGAGGACAGGTCAGATGTTCACCCAACTTTCAAGCCTAAGGAAGCATGCAGCTGTTCATCCATCTGAGCCAGCGAAAGGCTGCAGCTATTCAACCGTCTGTGCCAGAGAAAGGGTCAGATGTTTACCCATGCTTTAAACTGAATGAAGAGCGCAGCTGTTCGCCCATCCTTCGAGCCAGAGAAGAGTCAGCTGTTCACCCATCACTCAAGCCTGAGGAAGGGTGAAGCTGTTCACCCATCTGAACCAGAGAAAGGCTGCAGCTGTTCACCCATCTTTTGAGCCACAGGAGGGGTGCAGTTGTTCGCCCACCCTTTGAGACAGAGGAAGCATGTAGCCGTTCACCCATCCTTCAGGTCAGAGGACGGGTCAGATGTTCAACCATTCTTCGAGCCTGAGGAAAGGTCAGTTGTTAGGCCATTCTTCAAGCTTGAGGAAGGGTCTGCTGTTCGACTGTCCAAGCCAGAGGAAGGGTCAGCTGTTTACCTGTGTGAACCAGAGGAAGGTGCAACCGTTCACTCGTCCTTTGAGCCATAGGAAGGGTCAGCTGTTCACCCATCCTTCAAGCCAGAAGAAGGGTGTAGCTGTTCAGCCATCCGCCAAAGAGGCAAGATGGTAGGCAGCAGTGGATGGGGAGTGCTAAGGGGGGGCATTATAGGGGTTGTGAGCACCAGGAGGAGCACTGGGGCAAAACAGGATCTGGAGATGGGCCAGACATGAATGGTTCCTATACCCAAGGCTCCCACCAGACCAAGTGCACAGGTAGCCATTAGGCCAACTGCTTCCATCCATCCCCTACAGACAGTGTTATGCAACATCAGATAAATTGGGAACAAGACTGTGATTATGGCGGACTTGATTTCCTCATTTGATTTGCTTGCATCAAAGAGACCTGGCTTAAGTGACAACAGTGGTCCAGTTCTGGAGCCAGCAGTCCCAGTGAGATTTTCAGTGGTTCGGAAAAACACAATATAATGCACTTAGAGCACAGAAGATAAAATTACTCACCACAGTAATCTTGTTTCTTCAAAGGGATCACCCATTATGATTAAACTGATGCAGTCAGCCTCCTGTGTTGAACTGCCCGGAGAGATGGAATGCTATGCAAATGATAGAACTCTCATTGGCTCATGCCAATTTCAAACTGTTGCCCTAGCAACTGCTGCACTCTGAGTGTTCAGATTCTTACGGAGCCTAACTGGGTATAATACCCCCTAGCTAATCTTTACATAATAAAGAAAAAATTACCCCCCCAAGATCAAAAATCCCCGAGAGTCAGACCTAAAATGAGACCACAAGGAAACCAACTGGTTTAAAGCGTGAGTCTCTTACCTGGCCCATATGTAACATTAAAGCAGAGATGCAGAAGAAAATTCCCTCCACTTTTTTTTTTTTTTTTTTTTTTTAGGTTCTAGCAGGGAAGGCAGGGTGGGTGCTTTAATCATAATAAGCGATCCCTTTGAAGAACAAGATTACTATGGTGAGTATTTTTTTCTTCTAACCCCAGGAATCACTCATTATGATTAAACTGATGCAGACTACCAAGCAGTACCTTTGGAGGCTGGGCAGAGAACCTCTTTGGGGAACAGGTTCTGCAGAACTGCTGTGCCAAACCTGGCATCACTTCTGGATTGCAGATCCAGGCTGTACTGCTCTGTAAAAGTGTGCACTGTTTTCCATGTAGCTGCTTTGCAGATTTCCAGTAATGGGATATCTCTTGAAGCTGCCACTGACGCAGCTGTACCCCTGGTGGAATGTGCCCTTAGGCCCAGGGGTACCCGTTTACCCACTTTACTGTAACAAAACTGTATACATGCCACTATCCAGGGAGCAGTTGTACATTTTGTGGCAGCTGTACCCTTACCCACTTCGCCATAAGTGAGGAACAGCTGTGTCTGTCCTGGCCTGTATGCCTTGGTTCTATCAATGTAATGGCTCAGTGCCCTCTTGACACCGAGGCAGTGAAGTTTCCTTTCTGGAGAACTGGAGTTCTCTGTAAAGAAAACAGGTAAAATCATAGACTGATTCAAGTGAAAATCAGATACCACTTTGGGGAGAAATTTTCTATTGGTCCTGAGGACCACCTTATCCCTGTGAAATGAAATATAGTCCACATCTGTACACAGGGCTTGCAGCTCACTGATCCTCCAGGCAGAGGTAATATCCACTAGAAACACAGTTTTCCATGTGACATACTTCAGGTCTGCAGATGCCATAGGTTCGAATGGTGGCTCCATCAGCTTGGCAATGTAGATGTTTAGATTCCAGGCCAGGACGGGTTCCCTCAGAGGAGGGTGAAGGAGACTGAGATGCTTAAAGTATTCCCTGAAAACTGGATGACAGGCCATGGACCTTTCCTTACCAGCTGACAGGTAAGCTGAGACTGAAGCCAGGTGGACCTTAAGGGTTGAGGGCCTCAGTCCTAATGAGTGCAGGTGTGTCAGATAATCCAGGAGAACAGCAAGGTCAGCCCTGGAGGGGTCAGTACCCTTACCTGAGCACCAAATGGAGAACCTCATCCACTTAGAGGAATATGTTTTTCCTAGTAGGTTTGCTGGAGCCTCTAAGCACTGTCAGGACTTGTTCCGACAACTTGAGGTTAGCAAACTCTAAGTCCTCAAGAACCAGACCTTGAGTCTCAGTGATTTGAGGCTGGGATACAGGATCCTGCCCTGAGAGGAGGTCAGCAGGTTGAGCCTCCTGGGCAAGTGAATTGGGGAGGTCACAGACAGAATCAGTAGAAGCAAGTACCAGTGCTGCCTTGCCCATTCTGGTGCCACCGGTATCATTGTTGCTGGTTGGGACCTTAATTTCAGTAAGGCCCTGAATATCTTTGGGAAAGGAGGGAATGCATACACAAACTTCCCTGACCAATCCAGAGCCATTGCACCCAGGGGAACTGTACCCTTGTGAGAGGGACTGAAGCAGTACAGAGGCAATTGGTTATTTTCTGCAGAGGCAAAAAGATCCACATCTGGAGTGCCCCACCTTCTGAAAACTGTGCTGAGGATCCGAGGGTTCAGTGACCACTCATGGTGGTCCTGACTTATCCTGCTGAGAATCTGCCAGTACATTGTCCTTCCCTGGAAGGTGTATGCTGACAAAGATACCTGCATGGAGTATGCCAGGGACCACAGCTTCATTGCCTCTGTGCAAAGTGGGATGGACCTGGTTCATAGAAACATAGAAGTTGATGGCAGATAAGGACCGCAAGGCCCATCCAGTCTGCCCATTTCTTTTTCTACCTTATAAATGTGCCATCGGCCTTTGCTCTGTCAGTGACCTATCTATTCATAGTCATTTGTATTGCTCCCTTATGCCTATCCCATGCCTGTTTGAAGCCCTGCACTGTATTCATAGCCACCACTTCTTGTGGTAAGCTATTCCATGCATCTACCACCCTTTCTGTGAAAAAGAATTTCCTCACATTCCCCCTTAATCGGCCTCCCTCTAATCTCATGCTGTGTCCTCTTGTCCTGCTATTCCTCCTTGTTGGTTGATATAGTACATGGTTGTGGTGCTGTCTGTCCTGACCTGTGCCACCTTGTTTTGCATATGCAGGGCAAACGCCAATAGAGCCAGGTACACTGCCCTGAGCTCCAGCAGATTTATGTGCAACAAGGACTCCTGAGGAGACCATGTGCCACTTGCTGTGTGATCCAGCATGTGTGCCCCCCAACTAAGAAGGGAAGCATCTATTGTGAGAATTAGGGAGGGCTGTTCCCTTAGAAAGGGTACACCTACTCTCAGGTTGTGTTCGTCCAGCCACCATTGAAGTGCCTGCAGTAGACTGCGAGTGACTGGAACCATTTTGGACAGTGGGTCTGTCCTCTGTGACCAGTACTGTCTCAAGTGAAACTGGATGTCTCATCTGGAATCTGGAATCTGGCACCACTGTGGTGGCAGCTGCCATGTCTCCCAGTAGCCTGAGGAATTCCCTGGCTGGTTTGGACTTGCCCAGCATGAAGGAACTTGCAATCTGTAGGATGTTGTCCACTCTGTCCTGGGGCAGGAAATCTCTGCCCAGGCTGGTGTCCAGCTCTGCTCCAATGAAGTCCAGCACTTGTACTGGCTCTTGCTGTGATTTCTGTTCATTTATGAGGAAACCTAGGGATACCAGCGTGGATTTTGTGAGTGCCAGTAACTGCCTTGCATGTTGCAGGGACTGGCCTACAACTAACCAGTCGTCCAGGTAGGGGAAGACTGTCACACCTTGTTTTCTCAGGTATTCGACCACCACTGCTAGGCATTTTGTGAATGCCCTTGGTGCAGAAGTCAGACCGAATGGGAGTGCTTCGAATTGGTAATGACCGGAGGCCAGTCTGAACCTCAGGTACTTTCTGTGAGTTGATCTGACAAGAATGTGGAAATAGGCATCCTTAAGTCCAGTGCGGGAATGATTATTGAGAGAGCCACCATTCTGAACTTTGGCTTTAGAATGTGCCTGTTCAGAAGCCTTAGATCAAGGACAGGTCGCCAGTCCCCATTTTTCCTTTTGGTAAGGAAATATCTGGAATAGAAGCCTTTGCCCCTTTGGTTTAGGGGCACTGGTTCCACTGCTTTGATTAACAGGAGGTAGCTTTACCTCTGCCTCCAGGAGGATTCTGTCTGTAGAGGTGACTGGGGCATAGGTTCTTGCTCTCAGCTTGGGAAGTGATTTGAAGCGGAGTGACAGCCCCTGGCTCACTACCTCCAGGACCCACTTGTCTGTGGTGATGGCATGCCAAACCTGGAGGTAGTGAGTCAATCTGCCACCCACCGGTGGTAGTGATGGTGGTGTGGGGGTCACCTGCACCAGCCAGTCAGGGATTCTGTGTGGGCTGAGCCTGGGTTTGTGGTGAGGGAGAAGCCCATCTCATGGCCCTTCTACCCCTCCCTCTAAAATAGCCTCTCGGCTGCTGGTAGACCTCCGAAGTCTGTGCTTGGAAAAAAGGTCTGAGGTAGGATCCCCTACCCCTGCCTCCCCTGTTTTGTGCCCTATAAGAGGTGGAAGGCTTTTCTTTGCAATTACTTCAATAGGTGGCCTTATATTCCTCCACCCTTTTCATATAGGCCTCTGTTTCGTCACCAAATAAGGAATTTTTCCCGCATGGAAAATCCATAGCCTTAGCTTGAGTGTTCAAGATTAGGTTGGTAGCTCTTAGCCAGGCAAATCTCCTGAGGGAGACAGATAAAGCCATCAGTCTGGTTGCGGTGTCATTAGCATCTACTGCCATGTGGAACCGATATTTGGTGGCATCAAGGGCAGCTCTTGTCATTTCTTGCAAGTTGACTGCCTCTTCACCTGGAACTTTATCAGACAGAGCAAGGAGAGAATTCCATAGTGCCTTCTGATACTGGACAGCATAGGCCATATAACTTGCCTGCCTAACCACGAGTGAGGCAGCCATATACCCTTTCTTTCCCATGGTATTCATCTTTCTTGCATCCTTGTCAGGGGGATGGGTTGCCAAGGGGATCCAGGCCTTAGCACAGGCAGTAGCCTGGGCCACCCCTTCAGGATCAGGGTGACTGAACCGAAAATCAGCAGTGGTTCTATCCAGCTGACATTTCTTATCTATTTTCTTGTCCACTCCAGGTATCGAAGTTGGAGTCTTTAATATTTGCAGCACAGCCTTTTTTAAAGATTTGCGCATAGGCAACAGAAGGCGTTTTGTGGGAGCTAATCCCATCATATCCAAGAAATCTGCTTCCTCTACATCTTCCTCCATCTCCTGGAGTGGGAGATTGTGGGTATCCACCATGTTCTTTACAAAGGCATAGTGAGAGGTGAAGTCCTCTGGTCCCCTGGGAGGGAAGCCAAAATCCTACTCTGGGGAGACCTCTGGTTCTACAGGTTCCCCTTCATCCTCCTCTGGATTGCAATACAGAGGTTGAGGTGCCTGTGGTGCTGGGACTTGCACAGGAACCAGTGTAGCTGGTGTGGGAACCGGAACCACAGCCTGTAAGGCTTGCAAAATCTGTAAAGCCTTTTCAATGTCCTCAGCTGAGGGCATATTTTGTTTGTCTGCTGAGAGCTCCTTAGCATTCCCATCTGGAGGCGCAGCCACATGTTTTTCTTTGTATTTTTTCTTAAGTGGAACAATTTAATCTACTGTCTCAACAGCCCTTTTAGATTTACCTTGCTCAGTCTTATCTGACCCCTTGTCAGTATCCTTGGACTTGCTCCTGTCTTTATTAGGAACAGAGGGAGAGGGTTTACTTCTGCAGTACTAGTAGAGGCAGAAGCCATTTCCTTTAATATTTTTAGATCTCTTTTTCAAAGTCTTGGGACAGAAAGTTCTGCAAATTTCACAGTTTGAAAAAAATATGACTAGTTCCCAAACAAAAAACACACAAAGAGAATATGCTTGTCTGCTTTTGCTATAACCTGACCACAAGACTCACAACATTTAAACCCAGTGGGTCCTGTGATTTTTTTACGTTTATTAGCAGGGACCTCTTACACTGATCAAAGCACAGAATTTAAACGTTTGCGAAAAATAATCGGTTCCCTGGAACCGACAAATTTAAATATAAGCAACCACTAATCGATTCCCTGGCTGGAGAGGGAATTGAAAATAAACTAAATTGAAATAAAAATACAAACGGTCGACGGATCCTAAAGGGAACCATCGAGTAAGCAAGAAATAATGCTAAACTTAAGGTAAAAACCTCACAGAGAACCGCGAGTCCCTCAGTTTCATGTAACTGTGAGGGAACCGCAAAAAAACGATAAAAAACAATAAAACACTAATAAACTATACCGAACTAATTTATAAGGGCAGCAATCTAAAAGTAATAACTTATCGACCAAATTAAAGGATTTGAAGTAAGCTGAAGGAGAGCTCTCTGGGAGGTCTTCACTAGGCAGGCAGAGTAAAAAACCTGAAGCACTCAGAGTGCAGCAGTTGTTAGGGCAGCAGTTTGAAACTGGTACGAGCCAATGAGAGTTCTATAATTTGCATAGCATTCCATCTCTCCGGGCAGTTCAACACAGGAGGCTGACTGCATCAGTTTAATCATAATGAGTAATTCCTGGGGTTAGAAGTCCAGGGGTGGAGTACAAAATGGGTGCAGTGTTATTGATGACCACCAAGTAGGAAAAGGACCTGGGGATAATCATATTGGATGACCTAAAGGTGGCCAGGCAGTGGAACAAGGCAGTTGGGAGGACTAGTGGGATGCTGGGGTGCATAGGGAGGGGTATCACCAGCAAATAGTGGGGGGTGGTGTTACCTCTGTTTAGATCACTGGAAAGAGCCCACCTAGACTACTGTGTCCAATTCTGGGAACCACATCTCCAGAAGGACATAGAGTGGAGGTGGTCCAGAGGAGGGCAACTAGAATGGTAAGGGTCTAAATCAAAAGCCCTATGAGGAAAGACTAAAGGACCTCAATATGTACGCCCTGGAATGGGAGGAGGAATATGATAGAAACCTTTAAATACCTCACGGGGGTAAATAAGGTACAGGAGGGGAGTATTTTTCAGAAAAAAAGGTGCTCAAGAACAAGGGGACATGCTATGAAGCTGGAGGGAGTAGATTCAGGAGAGATGTGAGGAAGTACTTCTTCACAGAAAGAGTGGTGGATTCCTGTGACAGCTTTCCAGCAGAGGTAGTGGGGTGAAAATTGTAGTGGGGTTCAAGAATGCATGGGATAAGCACAAGGAAATTATAGTGGAAATTAGGGGGGAAGGAGAAAGCTGTAGATCGCATACGGGCTGCAGTAATAGTGTCAGTAGGGAGAAATGGGCAGACTGGATGGGCCAAGCGGACCTTATCTGCCATCAAATTCTGTGTTTCTATGTTTCACTGTCCCATGAAAGATCATGGGGGGAAGGCATCTGTTTTAGACCCAAGTTGAACTTTACTGTGCACTCAGTGCAGGAAACCTCACTATTTGAATGCGTGCCCATGCATGGGGGTCCAGGTGCAGGCTGCAGGATCTTTCCTGTGTACTGAGCGTCAGGAACATGAGAGGGATTTCCTGCAGAAAATCACTGACTTCATCGCTGAGAGGGTGTTGGAGTCCAAAGATGATTGGTTCTGGGTGACTTCAATGCCTGAGTCGAGGATGAGCTCTTGCATTTTGGTTAGGATTTCGTCCAGTCAATGGACTCACTGGGCCTAGCACAAGTAATTACTTCTGTGACCTCCCCAACATGGACTTGCCTTGAACCTAGTCTCCACACTGGGTCTGGAGACTAAAAAAAAGATTGACCTGATCAGTTGGTCGGATCACTGCATACTGTATCAGTTGAAGCAGGGAAGGCAGTCAGAACAGCAAAAATCTAAACCGAGGAAAAGATACCCAACTCAGTTAAGAAGGGGGATAAAACCTTTTATAGGTACATCAGGGAGCGAAGGAAGACCAAGGCAGGGATAGTGAGGCTTACTAAAGGGGAGGAGGGTGGGCAGAGGGTGACTGTGAAAAGGCAGAGATACTGAACAAATGTTTTTGCTCAGTATTTACAAATGAAGAGGGGGAGGTACCTAAACCAAGCAACAGAAACACTCTGGATAGGAGGTTGATACCAGCCCATTCACAGAAGAAAGAACTCCTAAAACTGAAGGTGGACAAAGCAATGGGACCTGATGGGATTCATCCCAGAATTCTAAAAGAACTAAGGGTAGAACTAGTGACACCACTGACTACCCTCTTTAACAAATCATGGGAGGATGGGGTGGTACCTGAGGACTGGAGGTGGGCATATGTTATTCCACTTCACAAAAGTGAGAGTAGGGCAGAGGCAGAAAACTACATACCTGTTAGTTTGATCTCTGTGATAGGGAAAATGATGGAATTACTTCTGAAGGAAAGAATTGTTGGGTACCTAGAGGCCAGAGGGGCCCAGGACCCAAGGCAGCATGGATTCACAGCGGGAAGGTTATGTCAGACGAATCCAATAGATTTCTTTGACTAGGTGACCAAAGTAGTAGATCAGAAAGGGCCTGTGGACATGGCCTACCTAGACTTTAGCTAGGCATTTGATACAGTCCCACACAAAAGATTAATATATAAGTTAGCCAGTCTTAGAGTGGGTCCCAAGACGGTGTAGCCTGGGTAAAAAATTGGCTGGAGAACAGGACACAGAGGGTAATAGTAAACGGAGTCCACTCAGAAGAAAGGGGGGTTACTAGTGGGGTACCGCAGGGTTCAGTACTAGGACTGGTCCTCTTCAATGTATTTATAAGTGACATCGCAGAGGGACTGGAAGGAAAAGTATGTCTCTTTGCAGATGACACAAAGATCTGCAACAGGATTGATACACAAGGTGGGGTGGAAAGGATGAGAAGGGACTTGCAAGGTTGGAGGAATGGTCAAATGTATGGCAGCTCAGATTCAATGCTAAGAAGTGCAAAGTAATGCACCTGGGAAACAAAAACCCAGGGGAAGAGTACACAATGGGGGGGTGAGATTCTAACAACAACAAAAATGGAAAGGGACCTGGGGGTAGTCATATCAGATGACCTAAAGGTGGGCAAGCAATGTGAGAGGGCAGTAAGGAGGGCTAGGGGGGATACTGGGATGCATAGGGAGAGGCATCACCAGTAGAAAACAGAAAGTTGTTATCCCTCTGTACAGACAGCCGGAGAGACCACATCTGGAGTACTACGTGCAGTTCTGGAGACCCAATCTCCACAAGGATACAGACAAGATGGAGGCAGTCCAGAGGAGGGCAACTAAAATGGTGCAGGGTCTGCATCAGAAGACATATGAAGAGAGACTTAAGGAGCTTAATATGTATACCCTTGAGGAAAGAAGGGAGCGGGGGGACATGATAGAAACTTTCAAGTACCTCAAGGGAATCAACAAAGTCCAAGAGGGTAGCATCTTTCAGAAAAAGAGGTGTGCAAGAACAAGGGGGCACAATTTGAAGATGGTGGGGACGGCTCCAGAGGTAATGTGAGGAAGTATTTTTTCACGGAGAGGGTTGTGGATGCATGGAACGGCCTTCCTGAGGAGGTCGTGGAGTCAAAAACAGTGGGGGGATTCAAGATTGCATGGGACAGACATAAGGCAATTCTAGGGGGTGTGGGTAGGAGGAAATAGGCTGTTGGTTAACTAGGATCTGCAGCTTATCCATTAGATAGGGAAATGGGCAGACTGGGTGGGCCAAGCAGTCCTAATCTGCAGTCAAATTCTATGTTTCTATGTTTCTATACTGAAGTTCAAGTTCAGGGCCCCCCTTGTAGTCCACCTCCTGTGGGGATGGCCAATATCATCCTTTGAAGGGGTTATCCTCAGAAGGACTCCCTTTGGTTTTGAACCTGTCAGGTGTGACAGCTGCTTGTGGGAGAGGATCGGAGGAGGCAGTGGTGGCCTATGATACGGCCATAACTCGGGCTTTGATTCTGTCACATCAGTGCATAGCCGTGGACGTCCCACTTAAGAGCCCCGTATTTTGACAGGGAGTGCAGGGAGATGAGGTCAGAGGTTGCAGCGCTGTTGGAGGAAATCTAGGACTGATGAGGACAAACTGGCTTTGAAGACTCACTACAGTGACTATCAAAGAGCAATCTCCCATAAGAAGGCAGTATTTCTGTCTTGGGAGATTGTGGCAGGGAGGAACAGACTGGCTCAGCTCTTCCAGACTGTAGACAGGCAACACCACCCAGCTTTTTCATCCACCAAGTGTGAAGAGTTCACTCAGTTCTTCTCTGACAGTGTGTCTTCTATTCAGGCCAGGATTTCCCTAACTGGGCTGTTGTGGCCTGGCAGAGGCAAGCTGGCTGTCTTCTGGTGCACTTCTACTGTCTGGAGAAGAGTTCGCATCAGTTTTGGTGGAAGAGGCTAGTGGGGTGTTCTCAGAGCTAACACCCACCTCTTGTGAACTAGACCGAGGTCCAACATGCTTTGTAGTAAGGTGTGTGGGGGCTCTGGGTCCAGTGTTTACTGAGCCAGTCCAGTGCTCCCTCACGGATGGGTCCTTTCCAAGCACATTGAAAGACCAACCTGGTCGAGTTCTATGACTGGGTAACTAGGCAACTGGACAGGGGCCATGCAGTGGATGTCCTGTATCTAGACTTCAGTAAGGCATTCGACTCAGTGCCACATGGAAGGCTGGGAAGGAAGTTAGTAGGCACAGGGGCGGGTGCAAAGCTGGTGAGATGGCAGGAAACTGGCTGCAGGAAGGCAACAGAGGGTGGTGGTGGGTGGGGAGCTCTCACCCAAGGGCAGTGACGAGCGGTGTGTTCCACAGGCTCGGTGTTGGGACCAGTGTTGTTTGGGATATTCATTGCAGACATATCATGGGACATCTAGAGCAAGATCAGTCTGTTTGCTGATGATACCAAGGTAGGCGGTGGTGGATGACCTAGGGGATGGCAGGGGTTGCAGGATGATCTGGCAAAGCTTGAAACCTGGTCAGACACCTGGCAACTGGGCTTTAATGCCAAAAGTGCAAGGTGCTGCATTTGGGATGAAGAACCCAAGGAGGAGTTACCAGCTAGGTGGAGTGCAGCTAGCCCAGACAGAGGAGGAGAAGGATCTGGGTGTGCTCTTTACAGGGTCAATGAACAACTCGGCACAATGTAGGAAGGCAGCTGCAAAGGCCAACAAAATGTTGAGTTGTATTGCAAGGGGTATATCCTCGAGGAGGGAGGAGGTGATTCTGCCACTGTATAGGTCATTAGTTAGACCACACCTGGAGTACTGCGTGCAGTACTGGCGTCCGTATCTGAGAGGGGACATTAAGTTACTGGAGGGTGCAGCGTTAGAGTGACAAAGATGATCAAGGGGCTGGGGACTTACCATACGAGAGGAGGTTGAAGGAGTTGAACATGTACTCACTGGAGGAGAGGAGTGACAGGGGTGACATGATTGAAACCTTTAAATACATGAAAGGAATAAACAAGACAGGTACAGAGGGGCTGTTCAAAGTAAGGGAAGGGAGGGCCACCAGGGGCCATGATATGAGACTGCAGCGAGGAAGGTTCAGGAGGGAGATGAGGAGACACTTTTTTACAGAGAGGGTGGTGGCTGAAGTGGTATGCAGTAGAACAGTGGACTGCTTCAAATGAGGATGGGACAGGACAAGGGGGAGGGTTAATAAAGGGGAAGGGTGGAAGGGAGGGGCAGCTGCAGAATAGGGGGTGCTAGCTGCACATTCGAGCAGACTTGATAGACCTCTGGGCCTTTATCTGCTGGCAAATTTCGTATGTTCATACGTATGTTCGTAATCACTGGTGAGGCTTCTCCTGAAGAACCCATCGCTGGACCTGGACTGCTTGGTGAGTTTTAGACCTATCTCTAACCTGCCCTTTTTGGGTAAGGTTATTGAGTATGAAATGGCCCTGCAGCCTGAGGCACGCCTCACGATATCTGACATCTATGGAGCCTCTGCAGTCTGGATTTAGGTCAAGGCAGAGTAGAGAAACAGTGCTGGTCAGGGTACACAATGACCTTGTCAGGGAGATAGAAGAGAATGGTCAGTTCTCATTCTACTGGATCTCTTGTCAGAGGGGAGAGTGACGAGTGGAGTCCATCAGGGCTCAGTTCTGGGGTCCGTACTCTTTAGGCTATATTTATAAGTGACCTAAGAAATAACATCTTAAACCTCTGCAACAAATTCACAGATGACACAAACTTGGGAGGGATGGTAAATACTCATAATGCGGCAGCTGCACTGAACAAGACATGAATAAGATGACTAACTGGACAAGGGAATGGAGAGTGACCTTCAACTGTAAGAAATGCAAGGTGATGCACTAAGGAGGGAACAACTGAAAGCATAGTTAGTTTATAAATGGGACTAAATTAGGGGAGCTGAAAATTAAAAAGATCTGGGTAGTTATATATCTAACGACCTAAGTAACAAAAAGCAAATTAACGTAATATATGGTAAAGCTAACCATATGCTAAACACCATTAGAGAACATTTCAGTCACAAATTTGAAAGTGTACTGTTGCCACTGTATAGGAGTTAAGTTAGGCCAATTATAGACTATGGGTCACAGGCATGGGGAGGACTAGCAATCGGGGAAGCATGAAAATAGAAAGACTGCAACACAAAGCAACAAAAAGGATAAGGGGCTTAGAATCTAGTAGCTATGAGGAAAGGTTGTCTCACTTGGGGCTTCACACATTGGAACGTTGTCACACCAAGGGTGATTTATTAATGCTATTCAACATACATAAGGATAAAGAACTGATGAAGGAGCTAAATCTTATAGGGGCACAGGAAACGTATAACCTGAGAAGACACAATAAGCAAATCAAATGAGAAAATACTACACAAAGGGTGGTTTAACTTTGGAGTAATCTACCAGCTGAACAGGTAAATAGTAAAAATAATGTAATATTCAAAAAGGGACTGAATTGCTGGATGGCTAACCAAAATGACAAAGGATTCATTATATAATCATGAGATGGACATAGCATGGACAAATATGTCTAATTCTACCTCAGAAAACAAAGTATTATCCCAAGTACTATCTCTCATCAGCCTTTGACACTGTGGACTACGGGCTGCTGTTGGATCACCTCAGGGTGTATGGGGGACTCACCGGCACTGTCATCAGCTGGTATGAGTCCTTCCTCAGAGGTATATGCAGAGGGTGGTGATGCGGAATTTCTCCTCCCTCAAGAAGCCCTGCTCCGTGGCGCACCCCAGGAGTCAGACCTCTTGCCTGTGCTGTTCACAGTGTATATGCTGTCCCTGGGAGGGATCATTAGAAGGCACAGGTTGGGTAAGGTACAGGCCAGCTTTTCACTGCTATGCAGATGATAATCAGCTGAAGCTAATCATTTGCACTTAGGATACCTGATGTGATGCAAGTACAGAATTTGTGCCTCTCAGACATTCAGGACTGGATGTCATCAAGCTGGCCTAGACTTAACCCAGAGTCGGAGGTACTAGTGATCAAGTCTGGTCGAAGGTGGGGTGCAGAGGCAACCGAGGAGGTGACTAGGCTTGTGCTTGGTCCCACCAGGTTGGTAGCCTCTGCTAAGGTGAAGAATCTGAGAGACATTCTGGACAAGAGGCTGACACTTAAGGCTCAGATGTTGGCAGTAGTCTGGAGTAGCTTTTACTGTCTTAGGAACACTGTCCGTATTAAAGCCTTGATCCCCCACAGAAGACCTGCCATCCTCAGTAAACACACTCATGAGTTCGAGGCTTGACTACTGTACCTTAGGGTTGGGGAAGGTGTGCTGTGACACTTGCAGCTACTGCAGATTACAGCAGCCAGGTTGCTGATAGGCCTTTGAGGTCCTGTCATGCAACCCCAGTCCTACCTGACCTCTACTGGCTGCCGGTAAAGTGGCACATCACCTTCAAGGTTGGTTTGCTGAAATATAAACACGTACACTGACTGGGTCCTGGCTAACAGAGACCTCCTGACCCCTTACTGTACCTCCCACCCCCTTTGATCCCCTGAGGTGGGCCTCCTAGCTCTCCCGCCCCACCCCCTCTGATCCCTGAGGTGGACCTCCTAGCTGTTCCCAAGAACATGTTCCCAAGATCCCTGAGGGAGGCCCCCCAGAGTGGAGGCCTTTAAGAGGGGTCTTAAGATCTACATTTTTAGGGAGGCATTTGGCTCGGTGTAGACACCTCCATGTTGGGTTGCCACTATTGAGACTGCAATTTGTATTTGGTATTTTTTTTTTATTATTTTTTATTTAATTTATTGAGATATTTGTAACATTTACATAGATAAAGTTGTTTGATAATTTGTTTCTTGTATGTTCTCGATGTCTGTAAAGTGCACAGAGTCCCTGGGAATGGGCGCTTTACAAACAAAATTACTACTACAACTTCAAGACAGAGGAAGGGTGCAGCTGTTCACCAACCTTGAGCAACAGGGAGGGAGCAGCCATTCGCCCATCTGAGCCAGAGGAAGGGTGCTGCTGTTCACCCGCACGAGCCACAGGAAGGGTGCAGCTGTTCACCCATCCTTTGAGCCTGAGGAAGAGTGCAGCTGTTCACCATCCTTGAGCAACAGGAAGGATGCAGCCATTCGCCCATCCAAGCCAGAGGAAGGGTGCTGCTATTCACCATCCTTGAGCCGAATGGTGGTGCTGCTGCTCAGCCATCCTTCAAGCCAGAGAAAGGGTACAGCTAGTCACCCATCCTCAGAGCCAAAGGAAGGGTCAGCTGCTCACTCATCCTTCGAGACTGAGGAAGGATCAGCTGTTCACCCATCCTTTGAACCAGAGGAGGGGTCAGCTGTTTGACAATCTGAGCTAGAGGAAGGATCAGCTGCTTGACTGGGCCAGAGGAAAGGTGCAAATGTTTACCCATCCTTCAAGCCAAAGGAAGGGAGCAGCTGTTCATGCATTCTTTGAGCCTGAAGAACGGTGCAGCTGTTTACTTGTCTGAGCTAAAGGAAGGGTGCAGTCATTCACCCATCCTTCCAGCCAGAGGAAGAGTGAAGTTGTGCACCCATCCTTCAAGTCAGAGGAAGGGTGCAGTCATTCCCATATCCTTCGCACCAGAGGAGGAGTGTAGCCATTCACCCATCCTTCGAGCCCAAGGAAGGGTGCAGCTATTCACTCATCCTTCGAGCCTGAGGAATGGTACAGCTGTTAACCCATCCTTAGAGTCAGAAGAGAGCTGCTGTTCACCCATCCTTAGAGTCAGAAGGGTGTTGTGTTCACCCATCTTTCGAGCCAGAGGAGAGGTGCTGCTGTTCACCCATTGACTGGAGCCAGAGGTAGGTTACAGTTTGCCCATTCTTCAATCCAGAGGAAGGGTACAGCTGTTCATCCATCCTTCAAGCCTGATGAAGGGTGCAGCTGTTCACTAACCTTCGAGCCAAAGGAAGGGTGCTGCTGTTCACCATCTTTCAAGCCAGAGGAAGGGTCAGCTGTTCATCCATCCTTCGAGCCAGAGGAAGAGTGCAGCTGTTTGACCATCCTTCAAGCCAGAGGAAGGGTATAGCCATTTGCCCATCCTTCAAGCCAATGAAAGAGTGCAGCTGTTTGCCCATCCTTTGAGCCAGAGGAAGGGTGCAGCTTGTCACCCAAACTTCAAGTCAAAGGAAGGGTGCTATTGTTCATCGATCCTTCACCAGAGGAAGGGTCAGCTGTTCATTCATCCATCCTTCGAGCCAGAGGAAAGGTCAGCTATTTGCCCATCCTTCAAGCCAGAGGAAGGGTGCAGCTGTTCACTAATCCTTTGAGCCAGAGGAAGGGTGCTGCTGTTCACCCATTCTTTGAGTCAGAGGAAGGGAGCTGCTGTTCATCCATCTTTCACTAGGGGAAGGGTGCAGCTGTTTGCCCATCCTTCGAGTCAGAGGAAGGATGCTGCTGTTCATCCTTCCTTCAAGCCAGAGGAAGGGTGCAGCTGTTCAACCGTCCTTAAAGCCAGAGGAAGGGTCAGCTATTCACCCAGACTTCAAGCCAGGGGAAAGGTGCTGCTACTCGCCCATCCTTTGAGCCAGAGGAAGGGTGCAGCTGGTCACCCATCCTCAGAGCTAAAGGAAGGTTCAGCTGCTCATTCATCTTTCAAGACTGAGGAAGGATCAGTTGTTCACCCATCCTTTGAGCCACAGGAAGGGTCAGCTGTTTGACTGTCCGAGCCAGAGGAAAGGTTCAAATGTTTACCCATCCTTCAAGCCAGAGGAAGGGAGCAGCTGTTCATGCATCCTTTGAGCCTGAAGAATGGTACAGCTGTTTACCTGTCTGAGCTAAAGGAAGGGTGCAGTCATTTGGGCAGCTGTTCACCAATCTTTTGAGCCAGAGGAAGGGTGCTGCTGTTCATTCATCTTTCGCAAAAGGAAGGGTGCAGCTGTTCACCCATCCTTCGAGTCAGAGGAAGGATGCTGCTGTTCATCCTTCCTTCAAGCTAGAGGAAGGGTGCAGTTGTTCACCCATCCTTCAAGTCAGAGGAAGGGTCAGCTATTCACCCAGACTTCGAGCCAGAGGAAGAGTGCAGTTGTGCATCCATCCTTCAAGCCAGAGGAAGGGTGCAGCTGTTTGCCCATCCTTTGAGTCTGATGAAGGGTGCAGCTGTTCATTAGTCCTTTGAGCCAAAAGAAGGGTGCTGCTGCTCACCATCTTTCAAGCCAGAGGAAGGGTCAGCTGTTCATCTATCCTTTGAGCCAGAGGAAGGGTGCAGCTGTTTGACCATCCTTCAAGCCAGAGGAAGGGCATAGCCATTTGTCCATCCTTCAAGCCAATGAAAGGGTGCAGCTGTTTGCCCATCGTTCAAGCCAGAGGAAGGGTGCAGCTATTCACCCATCCTTTGAGTCAGAGGAAGAGTGCTACTGTTCATCCATCCTTCACCAAAGGAAGGGTTAGCTGTTCATTCATCCATCCTTCGAGCCAGAGGAAGGGTCAGCTATTTGCCCATCCTTCAAGCCAGAGGAAGGGTGCAGTTGTTCACCAATCCTTTGAGCCAGAGGAAAGGTGTTGATGTTTGCTCATTCTTTGAGTCAGAGGAGGGGAGCTGCTGTTCATCCGTCTTTTGCCAGAGGAAGGGTGCAGCTGTTCACCCATCCTTCGAGTCAGAGGAAGGGTGCTGCTGTTGATCCTTTCTTCAAGCCAGAAGAAGGGTGCAGCTGTTCACCCATCCTTCAAGCCAGAGGAAGGGTCAGCTATTCACCCAGACTTCAAGCCAGAGGAAGGGTGGTGGTGTTGTTGTTCGCTCATCCGAGCCAGAGGAAAGGTGCAGCTGTTTGCACATCCTTCAAGCCAGAGGAAGGGTGCAGCTATTCATCCATTCTTTGAGTCAGAGGAAGGGAGTTACTGTTCATCCATCCTTCACCAGAGGAAGGGTCAGCTGTTCATTCATTCATCCATCCTTCGAGCCAGAGAAAGGGTCAGCTATTTGCCCATCCTTCAAGTCAGAGGAAGGTCAGCTATTCACCCAGATTTCAAGCCAGAGGAAGGGTGCTGTTGTTCGCTCATCCGAGCCAGAGGAAAGGTGCAGCTGTTTGCCCATTCTTTGAGCCTGAGGAAGGGTGCTGCTGTTCACCATCCTTCAAGCCAGAGGAAGAGTCAGCTGTTCACCCATCCTTTGAGCCAAAGGAAGGCTGCTGCCATTTGCCCATCCTTCGAGCAAGAGGAAAGGTGCAGCTGTTCACCCATCTGAGCCAGAGGAAGGGTCAGTCATGGTGACCCTAATCACTGAAATTGCAGAACAGGAGGTATGGATTAAGTCAGTGTCAGTGGCTCAGCAGGTAGCACACTCGCCTCTGAGGCCTGGAGCTCAGAAGGCTGTGGGTTCTATCCCCATTCCAGGCACTTGGGATAATATCCCAATACTGACACTGTAGTACAGCATGAGGGGGTGCTGCACTCCTGAGGTGCCGTCTTTCAGATGAGACATTAAACCGAGGCCCCATCTGCCTGTTCTGGTGGTTGTTCAGGTGGACGTTAAAGATCCCATGGCACTTCTAGAAAGAGTAGGGGAATTTTTCATTTTGACAACATCAAAGTAACGTGTACAAAAAAAATGTGCTAAGTCACACAAAACAGTCTTAATAACTATAAGGTACAATCCCACAAACTGAAAATAAAATTAAATCATACAGGAGTATATAGCTCATGAACAAAAAGTAAATAAGTGTTACAACCCTGCATTCTACTTTTGATCAATTTCTTATATGACAGATTGTACCCTATAGTTATTAAGGAGGCAGCAGATTACCAGGAGAATTACCATAGGAGGCTCAACCTCCACCTAAGGGGACTACCTGAAGGGAAAGAAGGTGAGAGTGTGCTGGAATTCTGTGCAGTGACTTTGCCAACTCTGCTGGGTGTTCAAATGAGTGATGGCTGGCTTACGATGGAAAGGGCTCACTGGGCAGTTATGCCCAGGTCACCGGTGGGCCAACCACCTCGGCAGCTTAATTTGCGGTTCCACTACTATCAGAACCGCGAGAAAGTATTGCGGGCCTATCGAGAAAAAGGTCCGATATCCTATGAGGGGCACAAGCTGTTTATTTCCCAGGACTACTCGGCCAGATTGCTGAAAAAGCACAAGATGTTCAACGAGCTGATGGCTAACCTGTGGGGTATGAAAGTGGAGAATTTTATGATTTATCCCACGACTTTCAAGATAAAGCATGAGGGGGCAGTTTTTTTCCTTTTGGGAGGTGAAGAAGGCTGAAACCTTCATGGAGAAGTTGAGAAAGAAGGTGGGATGAGCAAATGTTTCCCTGAGACATATGGTATGCCATTCACTTTGTTGTGCTATTTGGTGCCTCTGGTGATCCGGAAGGCATGGGGGACATTGCATTGCTTTACCTGCCACTATTGACATTGAACAATCTGTAGGCCTCTGCCTCATGGCCTAACACTTGGATTGGGTGTGTATATATTTGATTGGACTGCTGTGCTGCGTGCCCGCGCTTCCCGAGGGGAGGTGCAGGGAAAGGTGCCCATATGGATTCCAAGACTGTGGCCTTGGTTTATGGAGGATGCCTGTTGCACCCGTATATTTGTGCCACATGGAGGGACTGGCTTTGACAGAGGGTTTTGAGGGGCCTGCCCCTCATTCTTGTAGGACAGGACTTCGGGGGTTTCCTCGAAGGGCTGATGGGACTTTCCCCCACTTTCTCTTCTCTTGCTGCATGAATTATGGGGGAGATGTTTCCTTCGGGCACAGGAAGACTGGAAGGGACTTGTTTGGCCCTGGGCTCCTATTGAGGAGGTGCAGGGAAGAGAAATGAAGCTGGGTCCCTACTTCCTACCAGGCTTACAAGGGGGGGAGGGTCAAGGCTGCTGCTGATATTTGAGAGGACAGATTTTTGATAGTGGCCTCAATTTCTAATTAGAACTGGGGAGTGCAAGGGTGGCATGGGATGTGATAGGCCATGCGGCTGCCGAGTGGCTCCTTCTCCGGGGGCAGCGCACTTTGAGAGGGGGGAATTATTCAGAATGGCGGCAGACATCATGGGGTATCCCTAAAGAATGGTTGAACTGTTTCCCAGGACCTGGCCGGGCTGAGATTTCGGAATTTGCAGGGTATAGCTGGCCACTGTGGGCAGGGAGCTTAAAAGGAAAGAAGCATCAGAAGAGTTGTATGTAACCCGGCAGGGAGGGGTGGGGGGAGATAAGGGGGAACATGGTCCAATTTATTGGGTGCTTGGACACTCTGGCATAAGTGGCAGTTAGTGCCGTAGAATGTGTGGGCAGGGGGTGTCAGGAGCAGAGGGGTGAAATGTGGAGAGGGGGAAGAGTCTGGAAAAGGGGGGGAGTGAGTCAATTGGAGAGGGATATACAAAAGGAGGAGTTTGGGGGGAAAGTAGGATAAAAGATGTTCAAACACTGAGAAGAGGGGGTGGGAAGCAGGGGAAGAATGAATTAGGAGTTACAGATGTGTGTTGTTACAATTTTCTGTTCATATTCACGTTTATGTCTGTTGGTTTACATTACTGTGCGCTGTTATGCACATTTATGTGTTCACATCCATTCAGGACACAAGCCTAGGTTGCTTCGAAGGGAGACCTGGACATAAAGGGTGTGACAGTGGTAACTCATTGGTCTGTTACAGCTATGGGGGGGGGGGGGACAAAGGATCATTATAGTTGGCCATCATGGCTAAAATACAAGCATTGAATATCTGTACATGGAATGTGAGGGGGGGCAGCAACCCCAGTAAAGCGTACTGGCCTGCTAACTGCTTTGAGGAGGCAGGGGACATAAGTGGTTCTGCTGCAGGAGACCTATCTCACTGACTTGGGGCATGCTAAATTGGCGAGGGGGTGAGTTGGAAAGTGCTATTCCACCTCATTTAAGTCCCATAAGAGTGTGGTCGCTATCTTCCTGCACAAAAAATTACCCTTCCAGGTTCAGAGGGTGGTGTGGGATGTTTTATTTTATTTTTTTTATTTTAGCTTTTGTTTACTGGGTAAGTACACTAGACAAGTATTATGCCTATTTTCAGGAATGACCTGGGAGAGTACAGACAGTGACACAAAAATGGGGCAGGGAAAAATGCAAGTATATCACACAGCGTTACAAAAAGTGCAGAGAACAAATGCAAGTACATCATGGCAGCGTAACAATAGGTAGGAGTAAATGCAAGTACATCACACAGTGTTACAGGATAGTGCAGAGAACAGTGCAAGTACAACATGACAGCATAACAACATAAAGGGGTAGTATCATTTTACAGGGGAGCAGAAGTCAATAAGGCAACTTATAACATCATAGTAAGATGCCACCAGGGAGACGGTAGGTCAGACATACATTTAGAGACATGTAGATAAAGGCAGGACCAGCAAGTGTAGGTGTTGCCAGTTACGCCCAATTGAGGAGTACCTAGATTGAAGATAGAAATATGGATACAGCAAACAATTTCAGGCAACCTGTATGAGGCAAAAATGGGTCACTGCAAAGAACCTTAGTCTAGGGAGGCTTAGGGCATTCACACACTGAGGCAAGTTTTAAGAAGCCCCACAGGGATTTGCGAAAACTCTGATGGGAGGAGGCCAATCTGACATGCTCTGGAAGGAGTTCCAGAGTCTGGGGGCACTACGACAAAGTCCCTGTCCCCATGAGGGTCCGGGGCTTTGCGTTCCCAAGGCCTGGGACCTAAGAGGTGAGGAGGAAATGTCAGTTTGTGGTAGATGCTGGGCCAGCCCGAGGGATGCTGGTTCGAATCACTTTGCCCGTGAGGCATCCTACCCCGAAATCGAGGTACCTGGCTGGAGAGAGCTAGCGGAGTTTATTGTAAAGCTCGCAGCAATGGGTGAGACGGGGGGGCAGCCAAGGCAAAGCGACAGATGTTATTGTAAGTCATATGCCATCGGGAGAGGTGTGTCATGGAGGAGCGAGCGAATAGGTGCAGACCATAACTAAGGGAGGGAAGGAGTACACCTCTCGCAAGGGCAAGTCTGGCTGCAGGTGAGAGACTATATTTGGCTCTGTAGGCCAGGCCCAGTTTACAGTTTACTGCCCTGCAGACGTTCGAGATGTGACATCCTATGTCAAGCTGGGGGTCGAGCGTGACGCCAAGGTATTTGACTGAGTTCAGTACTGGGAAGGAGGAACCGTTGGAACTAGTGATATTTAGCAGGGTTGATGAGGCTTTGATTTTGGCTGCAGAACCGAATATCATTTTCAGGACCAGCATATGGTTAGTAACCCAGGTCAGGACGTTGTTGAAGTCCTCGGACATGCACTGGTTAAGAGTAGCTGTGTCACGGGAATGGGCCACTATCACCAGGTCGTCTGCATATAGGGTGGCACTACAGTTGGTCGACACCATAGGGAGTTTATTGATAAATAGGGAGAAGAGGAGGGGACCCAGTACCGACCCCTGGGGGACACCGGAGGTCACCAGTCGGGGTTCGGAGAGAACTTTGTTGAAGCTAGTCCGCTGCATTCTTCCTTACAGGTAGCCTGTAAGCCATTTCATGGCAGGAGGGGAAAGGCCAAGTGACCATAGCTGAGAACAGAGCAATGCGTGATCGACAAGATCAAAGGCTTTGGACAGGTCAATAAAGATGGCTCCAGAGAGTTTTCCCTGGTCCATGGCAGTTCTGATGCTTGAGGCGACAGAGACCAAGGCTGTGGTGGTGCTATGCCCCTTTCGAATAACCATGCTGAGCTGGGGATAACAACTCATGGAGCTGAATGTACTCCGTGAGCTGATCAGTCACTATCTTTTCAAGGAGCTTACTGAGGGAAGAGAGGATAGCAATCAGATGATAGTTATCTGGTATTTTGGGATTGCTCTGTTTCAGGACTGGGACTATCCTTGCCTCTTTCCAGATATCCGGGATGGTCCCTCTACCAAAGGATAAGTTAAAGATGTGAGTTACTGGAGAGGCAATGAATGAGGCGCCGAGCCTTAGAAGCTTGGGCTCCATGTTGTCTATGCCAGGACTTGAGTACTAAGGTAGAACATCTGGCGGGGATGGTCGTCCTCCTGCCGGGTAGAGGGGGGGAGGTAGGACGTGCTCTCACCAGACGGGAAAAGAGCAGTGAAGTCAGAGAGGTCTGAGAAATGTGAATTGAGGGAGTTCAATCAATCAATCAATCAAAATCTTTATTTATTCAGGCGAACATCATTGAGCATAGCTCATTTACAAGATGGACCTGAGTGGTCATAACAAGAAAGGTTACAGAGTGTATACAAAAACATGATATTGAATAAGCACAAATACAATCATTTATGAGTGAGATAGATGTACAAATATTTACATATATACAAGGCAAAGGACAGTAAACCAAAACCTAATAAAGGAGAGAAACAAACAGTCTAGTAGGGATAAGGCTTGGATAATGGTATATGGGTAGGCATATATGTTTGAGGTTTGATGTGGAAAGGACCAGAGGAATAATAGAAGAATAGGAGGAGCTTTAAAGAGGGGGTTGGGGAGAGAGGGGTGTAGGAGGGTGGGGTGTGGGAGGACTAGGCCTTGTGGAAGCAATTGCACGAATCTGGGATTAGGCTGGTGTACAGCTTTTTGAAGGATGTAAGGGAATCAGTGTTTCCATTTTCAATGTCTTTGATAGAATTCAGATAAGTGCCAGGGAATAACTGATTGCAGCTCTTCCATACGGTGCAGGTGATAGGAATCTTCAGCAGGATCAGTTTGTTGATCCTCAAGGTGTAGGGCCTGGATGTGATCTGGTTGAAGCAGTCTGAGATGTGGAAGGGAGTTTGTTTGTCAGAGCTTTGTAGATCCAGGTAGCAGCATTTTTCTTCTTCTATGTTGCAGGGATGTCCAGCTGACTGCTGGTAGAGAGAGCAATGATGGGTGCTAGAGGGAAGGTCAGTAATGAATCTAATAGCTCTATGATACAGGGTGTCTAGTTTGTTTAGATGGGAGGGAGCAATGACCATAGAGGAAGTCAGCATAATCAATGAGGGACATGAATGATGCAAGGATTAATCTTTGTTTAGAATCTTTGGTCAGGTAGTGTTTGATCCTATAGAATAGACCAAGTCTTTGTCTTAGCTTTTTCAGGAGCTCTTCAACGTGGGTAGTATAGTCTAGTTTATTGTCTATCCATACTCCTAGGTATTTGAATTTGTCAACATATTCCAGATTTTCACCAAGGATGGTAGAGAGTTGTGGGAGGGTGAATGATGGGATAGTGGAAGAACAGCTCTTGGTGGCAAAGAACATAACTTTGGTTTTCTTGGCATTTAGTAATAATTTCTTTTCTAATAGGTTGTGCTGAAGGAGGAGAATTCAGACTGTAGAGCTCACAGGCTTTTGATGGTGAGGGATTGCTCACATATAGTACAGTGTCATCTGCAAAGAGGTGGATATTAGAAAGTGAGAGATTGGAATCAATATTGTTGATATAGATGGCAAAAAGGATGGGACCCAGGATGGAGCCTTGCGGTACACCTCTTAGGAGTGGTTTAGAGGTAGATAGATCACATTCATTTTTTTACCAGTTGTAATCTTCCGGAGAGATAGCATCTGAACCATTTAAGAGAGAGTGAGTCAAGGCCTATGAAGTTCAGAGAGGAGATTAGAAGATCATGGTCCACAGTGTCAAAGGCTTTGCTTAGATCCAGAAACACAGCACAGGTGTTATTCTTTTTGTCTAGGGCAGTCTGCCAGTCATTTGTGACTTTTGCTAGTGCAGAGATGGTGCTATGCATAGATCTGAACCCAGATTGAGCTGGATTTAGGAGATTGTTGGTATCAAAGTAGGCAGTTAACTGAGAGTTTACCAGCTTCTCAAGCATCTTGGATAGTACTGGTAAGATAGAGATGGGCCTATAATTATTGAGGTCCATGGGATCACCTGCCTTAAGTAATGGAAACACTTGAGCTGTTTTCCATATTGAGGGGATAGAACCAGTGGCAAGTGATAGATTGAAGAGGTGGGTGAGGGGGGCGGTTAAGGCATGCAGAGCTACTTTTAGAAAGTAGGGGTCCAGGGGAGTCTGCACCTGCACTTTTGGTGGTATCTAGCTGGAGTAGAAGGTCTTCTACTTCTTTGAAGAATATTGGCTTGAATGAGAATGTGGAAGCAACCTTTTGACCCTCAGTAGATTGTAGGTTTAGAGATGATCTTAATAGGTTTGCAGGAGAGGAGTCGAAAGCCAGACCAGCTGTAGTGAAATGGTCATTAAAGGCATTCAAGATATTTTGCTTATCGGTGATTTCAATACTATTTAATTGAATTTTGGGTTGTAAGACAGGGGTAGAAGTTTGACCTAGGATGCCCTTTATGGTACCCCAGAACCTGGAAGGGTTGTTATAGGAGGCATCTAGTTCAGCTGTGTAGAAGGCTGCCTTGGCTTTTCTTACTTGTTTTGTGCAGGAGTTTCTGGCTTTTCTGAATTGAAGCCAGTCATTTGGGTCCTTTGTCTTTCTTGCCCTTTTCCAGAGTTTATCTCTGTTGAGTTGGGAGTTGGCGATGGTATGAGAATTGTCACAGGATACCCCATTTCTAATCATGTCAGACACCCCTGGACGGGAGGACCCACTGACAAGGGTTTTTATGTTCCTCCAGAACCTCCTTGGGTCACTGGCGGAGCTAAGCAGGGCGGACTTGCAGAAATCACTTTTAGCAACCCTAGTGGCCTTTTTACACTTGTTTCTGAGGTGCCTGTATTGTTGGAAGGTGGCGGGATCACGGGAATTTTTGAAATGGGCCCAGCACTTGTCTCTCACCCGCAATTGGGCTAAGATATTCCCATGCAGCCAGAGGGTAGCCAACCCCCTCACCCTACGGGTAACCTTAGGAGCATGCTTGTCTTGTAAGGCCCGGAAGGTGGTGAGGAAGAGGGAGGTGGCCACTGCAGGGTCAGTAGCTCCTAGCACCCCGGACCAGTCAGTATGCCTTAGGTCCTCCAGGAACTCACCAGGGTCGAACCTGGATAAGTTTCTGATATGCATGATCTTGTGAGGAATTTTATGGGAGGGAGTTTTCCACACACAGTAGACTGGAGAGTGGTCAGAGATAGAATCTGCTAGTGTGCCCACTGAGGAGATCCTATCCGGACGGCTGGACATGATCCAGTCCCGCAAGGAACTGGAGGATCCATTGCCGACCACCTGGTTGGTTCCTGGATGAGTTGAGTCAGGGTAAGATTAGTAAGTAGAGACTCAAACTGCTTCACGTTACCTCCAGCCCAGTTTAGGTTGACGTCCCCCACGATAATGAGTTCATTATCCCCGATGCTGGGGCCAATCAAGTCCAGGAGATGGGTCAGTCCAGGGAGCCCACCTCTTGGGGGGTTATACGCGAAAACCAGATGCAGTTTCTTGGTGTTCCCAAGTAGGAGCAGTACATGCAGTACTTCACAGGGGGATGTAAGGGCCTGTTGGCAGGCTACTTGCGAGACCTTTAGATGGCTCCTGTGGTAGATCAAGATGCCACCCCCCCCCCTTGCTCCCACCTCTGTACTGTCTTGTGAATTCGTACCCAAGGAGAACACAGGCTGAGTCAGGGATCGAGGGTTTGAGCCAGGTCTCCGTCAATCCGAGGATGTCGGGTTTATAGAGTTGGATCCATGATGCGAGCTCATCACGGTTTGGCAGCAGACTCCAAATATTTAGATGGGCTACTTTTAGGCCCTTGCCCATGCCCCACGCTGGGGGGATTTCAGAGGACAGGTTGTTTGGGCCAGGGTTGGTTTCAATGTCACCGGCCAGTAGTAGTATTAGGAGGAGGAGCCAGAGGAGATGCTGTCTCATGGGAGATAGGCCGTGAGAGGGATATTGGGCTCGAAGGCGCTTAACCTGATGGTGGGCAATAGGCACCTAAAGTCTTGGCAGCAGGTGAGGCAGTAACGGGACTTGCTGGTCGCAAGGACATTTGAGAAGGTGAAGTCAGGTACCTCATGGAAGGAGGACTCACCCAGTGTCCCCAGTAACAGCGGAGGGGTAGTGATCACTTGGGCCAGTGTAAGTCCCAGGACGAGACCAGCTAGTCCAGCCCAGATTGTAAGTGGCAAACGACACACCTTATCCTCCCCATGGAAGCCTCTCAATCCCCTTAGGCGAGAAGGTAGGGTGCTTGGTCCATGTCATGGCTGGGGGCAGAGACCAGCTACCTGGTAGCACCCAGTCAGCAGGGAGATGGGGTGGGACTAGGAAGAAAGTAGGGGAGATTGATTGCTTGCTGGAAGGAAGAAAAGGTGGGAACTGGTAGCTTCTTGAGGGCAGCTCCAGTCCAGGCACAGTGTGAGTTCACTCTGAGCACTGATAGGTGGTACAATACTGGCCACTCTAGGCACCCTGGGCAGAGCTCAGTAAGACTATAGGCAGTTGTTTGCATAGGAAATGTACACAGGTGTACTACACTGACCACACTAGGTGCAATTGGCAGGCTACACTTGACGCTAATGACAGTTGTAAGCTTAGGACTATATGCAATTACAGTTGACACTAATGACAGTTGTAAGCTAAGGACTATATGCAATTACACTCTACACAGGTCACACAGCTAAATACGATAGTCAGTAGTTTGCATTGGATTTGTTAAGAACCCGCTCCCGACACTCAGAACCAGTAGCTAGTACTATACTGGTCTCTCGGGCACTTAGGGCAGGGCCCACAAGGAACTATAGGCAGTTGTTAGCATAGGTATAAAGACATTTGCACTACACTGACCTCACTAGGCACTTGAGGTAGGCTACACTTGGCTCTTATGACAGATTGTAAGCTTTGGACTTAATGACAATTGCCACTACACAAGCCTCTCATTTAACTCAAGAATGGACTAAAATAATAATCAATTGGTTTGTTATAAACCCACTCCCAACAGACGGGACCTACCCTGGACAAGGGCTACTTGGTGAGGCCAATAAGTAGAATTACAAGCAGATCACAGGTGTTATTCCCAGGAAAGACAGCAGTTGACGAAAATAAGCATGTCCCAGGATAGCCCTACACAGAGAGTGTGGAGAGAAGTGTAACAGGGCTTCTTTGTAAGGGGTAGCAAGCTAAGCCCCTAAGTGTTGATCAGGACCAGCCCCTTGTGGCTGATAGGGTAGGACAGCTCACAGGAGTCGGAGCCTATGAGTATTTAAAGGGAGGAGGGAATGGAGTGGGTAGGTGGGTGGGCCGAAAATTCAAACCCTCTCCTGCACCAGGGCAGGGGCTGGAAACTTAACTTGTCCTGATTCAGCTGACAAGGAGGCCCGACGGAGCTGTAGAAGCCCCCGGCACCTCAATACTCAGCTTCTGTGAGGGATTGCTGGTGCACGGGGGGGGGCCGTCCAGAAGCAGGTCACCCTTGCCTCCCCTCCAGCACAACGAAATGTGGCAGGCTATTGAGTGATGGGACAGGCTCTCCCTTTATAGGAGACCGAGAGAGCGTTACCACCTTCGAGGGACCAATGGGAGCGGGTGCTTTCGGCGCCAAGTTCAAAAAGTATTTCGTTGGAGTCCTTTGTCCTGTGCAGCGATGGGGGTCACGGTCGAGGGTCCAAATAAAGTTCCCTCAGCCTCCCTCCTGGCAGCGATTCCCTGGGCAGCAGGACACTCGGCACAGTGGTGAGTCGAAAGCTTGGGTAGCTGCTACAATTAGAATTAAGTCTGGAGAAACACCGGGTTCGCAGGTCAAACCCTCTCCTGCACCGGGGCAGGGGCCGGAAACTTAACTTGTACTGATTCAGCTGCTGAGGAGGCCCGCCGGAGCTGTAGAAGCCTCCGGCACCTTGATACTCAGCTTCCGTGAGGGATTGCTGGTGCGCGGAGGGGGGGGCCGTTATGTTTTTGTGGTGGGAGAATTGTGGGGTCAGAGCGTTACATCTGCTAGCGTATATGCCCCAGCGGTATTTGAACCAGCCTTCTATAATATGCTACAGTCAATGCTGGTAAAAGAGCAGTTCCCGGTCTTGTTTTGGGGGACTTGAATTGTACTATGGACCCTGTGTTGGATCACTCCTTGGGTCAGGGCAGACAGAGTGAAGCCATCCGCCAATGGAGATTGGGATTGGGGGGAGCTAGGAATGATCGATGGGTGGAGGGAAGTGAATCCGGGAGCCAGGGAGTATACCTTCTACTCTAATCCACATGGCACGTGGTCCCATATAGACTATGTGTTCCTATTGAGAGAATGGTATTGGAGAGTTTTAGATGTCAAACATAGTCCCATCCACATTTCCGAGCATGCGATGGGAATCCTTACCATTAAAATGGGAATACAAAGGGAGGGTCCATCCCCTGGAAGTTTCTGACGTACCTGCTGGGTGACAAAAAATTGGGGGAATATCTGAAGGAACAATGGGAGGAATATAGGTGAACTAATGGAGGGGCAGATGTCTCCAATGCCACGCTGTGGGATGCAGGAAAAGCCTATATGAGGGGTACGATTATTAGATATGTTAGTAGGGTTAAGAAACAGAGGCAGGAGAGATGGGTCACATTGGAAGACCAATTGAGGTAACTAGAGAGAAGAGTGGCAGGTGGGGAGGAGGGGGAAGCGAGGGTGGCCTTAACAGCTACTAGGGATGCTCTGAACACCCTTCTCCATGGAGAGGCAAGGAGAGCTTGGACGTTTTGTAAAAAAACAAGTCTTTGAGTGAGGTAACAGACCTGGCCCATTGATGGTTCGGCTCATGAAGGGGGGCCAGTGTCCAACTCATATCACTGCCATTAAGGATAGGGGAGGTAACCTCCATAAGCAGGAGCCACAGATCTGGAAATGTTTTAGCGAATTCTTCAAGACCCTATATACAGTTGGGAGGGGGGGGGGTTGACAGGAGGGCTGGTGGAGGAATTTATGAGGCATTTGGAATTGCCACGATTGATGAGGGACCAGATTGAGACATTGAGCAGACCCATAGCAAAGGTTGAGGTGGTTGCCACAATACAAAGGTTAAACAGGGGTAAGGCTATGGCCCAGACGGCTTTCCCGCTGAGTATTATAAAACCTTGGGGAGTCAGTTGGCGGGTCCACTGTGTGACTCTTTCCAGCAGAAGGAGGAAGAGCATCTGGAACTCCCAGGAACGTTTTCAGATGCGGTTATCTGTCTAATCCCCAAAGCTGGGAAGGAGGCAACAGAGTGTGCATCCTATAGGCCAATTTCGTTACTGAATTGTGACCTGAAAATCTTGGTGAAGGTCTTGGCAGCCAGGTTGGAGGTAGTGTTGCTGGAGCTGGTTCACCCAGACCAAACCGCTTTTATCAAGGGCCGTCTCTCTTATCATAACGTGCAGCATCTTTTGAATGTGGTCTGGAGAGCGAATAAGGGAAGGGAGGACACTTGTATAATATCGATGGATGCCAAAAAGGCCTTTGATAGGGTTGAATAGGGTTATCTCTTTGAGATTCTATCCCGATTTGGTCTGGGTGAGCCATTTGTGGGGTGGATCAGGGCAATGTACAGTTACCCGTGGGCCAAAGTGTTGGTGAACAGTACTCTTTCAGAGGGCTTTAGTCTAGGGAGGCGAAAGAGACAGGGCTGCCCCCTATCCCCACTGTTTGCTCTAGCGGTGGAGCTGCTGGCTGCGGCTATTAGGCAACATTAGGATATTAAGGGGATCAGTGGGGTTTCAGGGGTGCAGCATAAGATTATGTTGTATGCTGACGATATGTTGTTCTTTGTGACGGAATCGGAAAGATCTATGCCAATACTGTTAGATATGGTGGAGAGATTTGCTAAATTCTCGGGCTATAAGCTTAACCTGAATAAATCTGAGTTGATGTGACTGCCAGGGGGCAGTGGGGGGGGGGAATCACACGTGGGGGTTCAAGCAGGTCCATAAACATTTTACATATTTGGGAATTAAGGTTGGGCGGTCCCTGGGGACTTTGTATGATTTAAACTATACCCCAATGATTAAAGGTGTCCTGGCGGACTTAAAGCGGTGGGCATCCTTGCCAATCTCTTGGTTGGGGCAAATTAACCTAATCAAGATGAATATTTTACCCCGTCTGTTGTGTATAATGCAGATGCTGCATGTAGGGTTAATAAAGAGGGATATTAAAAAGTTAAAGAGTGCCTTCTCTGAGTTTATTTGAAATGGGAAGCGGGCAAGGGTCAGCCTACGGAAGCTCAAGTTAGAGTCGGGGGGGCCTCAATTTCCCGGATTTGGGGCATTATTTTCTAGTGGTCCAGCAACGGTATATAGGGGATTGGGTCCACACCCCCAAGGTGGCAAGTTGGGTAGACTTGGAATATTGGGGCTGCCCTGCCAGGCTTTCTGCATTTTTGGAAAAGAGGGGCCTGCGGATGTTTAGGGCCCAGGAAGGAAGAAACCCACTGACAATGCTTACATTAGAAAGTTGGGAAAAGTTTAAAAAGCTGCGAGGAGTGACTGGGATGGATACTCTCCTGGTGCCCATTGCTAGGAACGCCTTTTTTTTGCCGGAGTGGGAAGACCCTGGGATGAGGGGTTGGGAACAGAAGGGAGCTAAAAGTTTAGGTTATTTATGTGTAACCCCCCTGCAAATGGGGGTTCCCAAAAGACTTCCAGGAGCTTGCTTTAATGCTCCAAGCCTGAATGGTGTTTGGCATTTAAGCCATTTATCAGTGAGTGTTTTAGAGCCTCTGGTACTGTCTCTTTAAGAGCTGTCTGCTTGCAGACATAATTAGTTTGTATGGGGGACTGTGTGCTTCTCTGTTTGAGTACCACTCGAGCTGCTGCCAATTCACTCCATTTTGCAGTCACTAGAGTGCAAGGGAACCTATCTGAAAGATGTAACTGTTTGCCAGAAATCATTTAGAGTAATAATGAAATTACAGTTTGTCTAACCTGCTTTCTTTGCAGTCAGAACTGTGTCTGCCTAGTTCCCTATTCTGGTTTTGAACTGCTGAACTGGACCAATCAGTGTGGGGTAAGCTAGCTCTAAAATGGTGCCTTGGACGAATCAGAACTTGGACTCATAATCTGAGCCAGCCACAAGAGGATTGTATGGGCAGTGACTCTGGGAGATGTAGTTTAGACTTCGGCACCTTTTTGGACCAACAGGAGCAGTCTATTGTGAGTGACAGCCAATCCAGTCAAGAACTGGGAGGAACTCAAAGGAAGTGCCCGGTTTTGTCTGTTGGAGTTTCAGTTTTAGCTCTGGCAGTGAAGGGGAAAGGAACCCTGTGCTCCTTCAGTGCAGTTTTAGTCGGGAAACGTGTGTAAGGCCCAGAGTTCCGGTCTGCAGCTTGTGTAACTGCTTGTTAGGACTGAATCTGTCCTGTGAAGAGAATCAAAGGATATCTGAAGAGTAGAAACTAGGCTCACCCTAGAAGACTGGAGAAATTGCTGAATTGCACTCGGTCTGTCAGGAACTGAATCTGCTGTGTGTTCTCCCGGGTATTGTGCAGTAATTGCAATCGGGATAGAGAAGCAGCCTGCCTGTTTGCCATATAAATGTGTAGGAGTCTCGTGGAGCTCAAGAGTAGCCCTGCTGACATTGAATGACCCTATCTTGTTTGGAGGTCGTGAGTACTAATTCAGGTCGCTCCTGTTGAATTGCCACATTAAATCCAAATGGAATCACTGTACTGCTGACTGTTTAAACTAATTTTTCTTTTCTCTGTGGGAAAGGGCACTACCAGCTGCCACCGGTTTGGACTAGCCACTGGGGCTTGGGTACCCAGGGACAGTAACTGGTAGGACAGGCCTGTGCACAGAGCCATGAAATAGATGAGTAAAGTGATAAGCTAATTAACCTGATTTCCCCCTGTCCTTGTTATATTCCCCCTAAATAAATCAGAGCTGCTTGTTTCAGCAAAGTTATACTGCCTGAGGTATTTGTCTATGTTAAAGTATTGTACTGTGATTGTTGCACTGTATCTTATTTTACAGGAGGTCCCAGTGCCTGAACCAGCCCTGGGGGTAAGTGTATACTGTGAAGGTAATTCTGATATATTGTGTGGGCCACTAGTGGGAAGAAAGAGGGGTTGCAGTGTCCCAGAGGGCTGTGACCAAGTAAGTTTAACTATTGCAAACCCTGACCTCTGGGTGGAGGCACCCGCCATTGGATCCAGGCCCCTCAACCTGTTAGTGGCAAATCAGGCAGGGGTAGTAGCCCCTGGGATAGCGCCATCTAGGGGTTACATATGTCAAAGAGGCAGTATCGTCCCTTATACAGCAATAAGACAGGGGCTGGAACTGGAGGGGAGCCATATGTTTCGGTATTTTCAGGTCAGGGCATATCTTTCTGGGCTGGATAGAAGTGGGGGGTAAATAGACAGGAAATGCTCAAAATCGAATCTCTCGTCATGTCAGTATCTGAGGACCCGAAGGGCTTTGTTGGGAAAGTAGTTAAAGAATGGAGGAGTTGCTTTTTGGATCAGTCACAGAAGGTGAGAGATCTTTGGGAGCGGGATTTAGGGGATCCAATATTGGACCAGAACTGGGCCACGGTGTTGCCTTTGCATATAGGCTTGTTCGTATGTAACAAGTTTAATGAAGCTTTTTACAAGTTTCTTCACAGACTGTATCGCCCACCTGCAGTAGTACATAAATATCACTCAGCTATTTCACCACAATGTGGACGGTGTGAGGAGGAAAGGGGAACCTATTACCACTGTTTTTGGGAGTGTAGGATTCTACAAAGATTTTGGAGAGCAGTGGCCTTGGAGGTGGGGAGATTTGCCAGAAGAGTTTTACAACTGGACCCCTTTATATGTCTTTTTGGAGTGAAGGTAAATGAGGATGAACAGTGGGAACCCTTACGTCACAGGATAAGGGTGTTGTTCATTTTGGCCCGGCACTGTATCCAAGATAGTTGGGTTTCCCATGTGACCCCTTCAGTGCCACAATGGCGGGCTATGGTCCTTCAGATATTGGCACTGGATAGACTCACATTATTGGTCAAGGACAGACTGGAGGGCTTTGTGAGGGAATGGGCACCCTTCTTGCAGACCTCAGTCCTGCAGGAGAGTATAACATTGAGGGAAGGGATTGAGGAATAAGGGTATTAGCATGGATGGTAAGTGGGGAAGGGATCCGTGGTAGGGTAATGGGTCTGTGACTCCTCAAGGGATAGAGATATGAGTGAGCGGCCTGAGCTTGGAACACAGGAAGGATGTCTTTTTCTATTTGTATGTCTATGAAAGGTGCAAGTGCCCTGTATTAGATTAATGATGTCTATGCTATGGTACCTTGTGAATGATACTTGAAATCTGGATGTGAACTGTGACACAGTTGTCCTTTAATAAAAAGTATTTATAAAAAAAATAAATAAGATTGGGTTTGGCATATTCAAACCTCCCTTCTTTATCAGTAGGTATAAAATATCTCTTTTTAAAGGACTTAACCTGCTTCCCCAGCAAGCCTGAAAAAATGTTGTATCTAGTTCTTTTGGTGGTGGAAAGATGTAGCTAGTGTACAAGAAGCCTGGTATTAGATAAGTTTTAATTAAGTAAATTCTCTTCTTTTTGCTCGGTTTCCACCTGTTCCATTGTGCTATCTTCTGCTTGCCAATGTTAACTTTCCTGTCCCAGTTCAGTCTATCTAAGTTCTCATTTCCATAAAATATTCTCTATATTTTTATTGTCTCTCTTGTAATTTCAATACCCGTTATAACCCACGCCACCTTAATTGATAGTTCAATCTCTGCCCTATGCACTTCTCCAAATTTAGAGATGCCCCTGATATATTCTCCTTTCCTCCGCAGCTCTCTAGTGGTTGTGAGGGACTGAAAGGGGCCCTCCCCCGAGCGCAGAGCTCACCGGCCAGCACACCAGGTATGCATCACAGAAACTGAGTCAGGAGTGAATGGCTGTAAACGGCTGAGTGGCCTGTGTGAGATTTGAATCTAGACTTTTGGTGCCAAGATCACCAGCATGTATCTTGATTTTCTGTCGGCGCAATAGTGAAGATAGTTTCTGGGCTATAAAAATTCAGTGAAGAATAGTACTAGGGAGCCTTTTCAGCCAGATACTTTAATTGGGAGTTTTCTGCAGTTATTTAAAATTGTAAGGACTGTACTAGGAAGCCTTTTAGCCTGATACTTTAACTGAGCTTGTTTCTGCATTTATGTAAAATTGTAATTGTACTAGGGAGCCTTTCAGCCTGATACCTTACCTTATCTGGGACTGTTTCTGCATTTATTTCTACCTGTAAGAGGTGCTGGTTCCACTTAAATTGTGAGTGCTGCACTTGGGAGCTAGCCTGCTAGGCAGAAGTTTGTAACATAAGCTGAAAGTCTCACTGAAATACTTACATTCGGCTCCGATTTTGATTTTGCATTTTGTACCTCCTTTAGTTCGTGCTTAGCCTGCTAGGCAGAAATTTGAAACACAAGCTTAAAGTCTCACTGAAACACTTAAATTCGGCTTCAATTCGGTCTTGCATCTGCTACCTCCCTTAATGTTAGGCCGTGTGTCAAGTTTCAGACCATTGTGTTTCAGTTGCTCCCCCTCCCCAAAACTCAGCCCCTCCTCCATCTACCTGTATATTTAAAACCCTTTCTCCTTTCCTCCACAGCTCTCCTGTGGTCATGAGGGACTGAAAGGAGCCCTCCCTGAGCACAGAGCTCACTGGCCAGCACACCAGGTATGCATCACAGAAACCGAGTCAGGAGTGAACGGCTATAAATGGCTGAGTGGCCTGTGTGAGACTGTCCCCGCCACACCCACTACCACCCTTGGTCAGCTCTCTCATTTATAGTCAGTGTCACGTGCGTGCCAAAACCAATCAGAGCATTTCTCCATCTGCAGCTTATCAAATACCATCACCAGTGGCCGCTGCCTCTTGCTACCAGATCTATCACCTTGTCACTACCTCCAAGGCCTTGCAGTCTCCCTTAAAAAGCCACATACTGCAATCACTTTGAAACATGGCATTTCGGTTGCTCACTGCACTTAGATCTCCCCCTAGGGAATGCAAGTCTTTTCCTGCTGGCTGCATCCACCTTGTCTGGATTGTTGTTTGCCACAGACTTCTTTGCAACAATTCTAGCGACAGAACAAAAATTCCTTTATCACTGCACCCCTACTCACTCGCCACCATATCAAATAAGCCTGCTCTATGTAGCCACAAATAAAAACATATCCCTCACATCCATGCTGCTGGCATCCTTATCCAACAAGGAACAAAGACAACTAGGGTATCTGCTTTACTCCGTCAAGCTTCACAAGCACCATTGGCTGCCTCCCACCTGCCCACTCTTATCCCTCCTTCTCCTAGCCCTCCTAGCAGGTGACGTAGAAACAAACCCTGGCCCAATCAACACACACATTGACCACACGGATGCCTCATGGGTGGGATGCCATGGAGTAAGGATCACCCACCTAAATGTCCATAGCCTCCCCTCCAAACTCGCAGAAATTGAGGCCTGGGTGACCCTCTACAAGCCCCATGTGCGGGTCTATCTGAGACCTGGCTAAAGCCGTACCATGAATCCGCCTTGTACCAACTCCAAGGCTACTCCTTCTTCCGGCAAGACAAACCTGGAAGGAAGAGAGGTGGAGGCGTCGCGCTGTACATCCAGGACCACATATCAGCTGTCATTGCCCGCTTGAACACTGACTCCAAAAGTGAATGGCTTATCACTGAGCTATCAGTGCATCAAAAAAACTTTATGTCGGCAGTTGCTACAACCCCCCTGCAGCTAACACTCAGGGACTGTCTAGTTTTCTCTCTGGTCTAGCATGCTCCACCCCATCTATGGATGCGTTCATGCTCAGGGATTTTAATCCAAACTGGGCTGCAAATCCTGACCCAGACTACTCAACACTACTAGAGTCCCATAATTTAAAGCAAGTAATCTCAACCTCAACCAGGTACAACCAACGCACAACCAACCACTCAATCCTTGACTGGATTTTAACAAACCGGCCTGATCTAATCCTCCAAGCAGGGACCATATCCGATGCGATTAGTGACCACACCCCCACTTACATATTTGTGAACAATAAGTCTGTTCACCCCCCAAAAAAATAATGTTCTTCAGAAACTTCAACACCCCAAACCATGACCTCATTACCAGAGATGCAGTGTCCTTAAACTGGTCCTCCCTATGTCTAACAGAAGACATCTCTTCTGCTGTCAACCTCTTGACCAGCACCCTTTGGAAGATACAGGACCACTACTTTCCCATCAAATCCAGAAGGGTTAGAGGTGGCTGCACCTGCTGGTTAACAAAAGAGCTGTTATGGCTAATGAAGGAGAGGGATTCCAGTTGGAAAGCTTTCAAAGCATCCCCATCCCCCCATCTATGAAGTGCCTATAGGCAGCTATGTAACACCTTTAAGCAGATGACAAAGTCACTCAAAAGGAAATACTTTAACAACCTTCAACAAAACACTCCGGGAAATCCTCGTAAATTCTGGGCATCAATTGGGTCCATCCTAAACCCTAAGTCCAGTAAGCAAATAACACAACTCACATCCCCATCAGCCACAATCGTTGACCCCGAGGGCATCACAAACTGTTTCAATGCTATGTTTACTGACATAACTCCATACCTTAGCAAGCTTCTTCCACACCCTCCCTCCAACCAAAACAGCAATGGTAGACCACCCCACTCCTCTGTACTCTGGTGCCTCTACCCCCCCTTTCTATTTTAGAGCTATTGGTACCACTACCGACAAAAAACTACTGAAACCCCTTCCTCCTAGGGGCAGCCCTGGAAGTGATAGGCTCTTCCCTGCTTTCCTGAGGATCATCTCCCCAGCCCTGGTCAGACCACTAACATACATTTTTAACCTTGTGCTGTCCACATCAACAGTGCCAGACACCTGGAAACGTGCTAATGTTATCCCCATTTTCAAGGCAGGAGACCCCCTATCCCCAGTAAACTACAGACCCATTTCCCTGCTTCCACATCTCAGCAAACTGCTTGAGAAGATTGTCCACGCCCAACTATCCGAACGCCTCAACAAGTTCAACCTCCTCTGCCCCCTCCAGCATGGTTTCCGTAAGCATACTAACATACTAATTGCCAGCAGATTAGGCCTTACAGTCTATCGAGTCTGCTCGAACCTCAGATCCCTAGTTGGGTACCGAGGCCCCCCCCTTGTGTTCCAGAAACCCCTATCATCCATCCCCACCCCCTGGGCCAGGCCATCATCTGATACATCCGCTTTCTGTGTCTGTCCCACCCTCTCTTGAAGCCTTCCACTGTGGTTCTCTGAACCAGCTCGCCAGGCAGCACGTTCCAAGGATCCACCACCCTCTCAGTGAAAAAAACCCTCCTCTTTCCCCCCCCTCACCCTTCCACCTTCCAACCTCAAACCATGCCCTCTGGTGATACCTCCCTGCTTTAGTCTAAAGATCCCCTCTGTGTTTACCCTATTTATTCCCTTGAGGTACCTGAAGACCTCAATCATGTCCCCCTATTCCCTTGAGGTACTTGAAGGCCTCAATCATGACCTCATCATAGCACCTCCTCTTCCCTGGCAGTTTTCTCAAACTATATCCTCAAAAACATGGACATGGGAAAGGCTACGGGTGCAGTCTTCATCGACCTCTCAAAGGCGTTCGACCTTGTAGACCACCACCTCCTTGTCTCCACACTTCGACTGCTTGGCTGTGCCCCTGGACCTGCAGCCTGGTTCCATAGCTACCTCACAAACAGGTCCCAATCCGTGCACATAGGCAAAGTTGCCTCAGTTTCCCTTCCTACTAGTACCAGAGTTCCCCAAGGATCAATTCTCAGCCCCTTTCTCTTCTCCATATTTATCAATGCACTACCAGCGGAGTGTCTAACTGCAATGCGCTCCTTTACACGGACAACCTAGTCCTGTACCACAGCGATAAGTCCTTGGAAACCATCTCCTTCACCCTCACTGCCAACTACCGAGCGTCCAAAAGCTGGTTCTCATCCAGAAAACTCCTAGTCAATGGGGAAAAGATGAAGGCCATGCTCTTTGGATCTAAGCCCTTCCTAAACAAGACCACCAGATATAATATCGCCCTCACCATATGTACACCCGCAGGCCCCCCACTCGAGCAGGTCACCTCTTTTAAATACCTCGGCGTCACCCTTGACCCCTCCCTCACATTCAACGATCACACAACCCTGACTGTGAAAAAGATCAATCAGAAGCTAGGCGCGGCTTTCCATGCAATTCACCTGCTTTCACCGGAAGCTTGTCTCGCCATTGCGCAAGGCAACCTACTCCCTCTCCTGGACTACTGCTCCCCCATCTATTCCCCCATGTCCATAAAGCAACACTACCGCATAAACACGGCATATAATACTATATGTTGCTTTGTTCTCAAAGCCCCCTCCTTAACCCACCACTGCACGCTCTACCAGTCCCTAGGATGGCTCCCTCTCCAGGCACACCTTGACTATGCTACTGGCTGCCTAGTGGATAGCACTCTCAGAAGTAACCAGCTATCTCCCTGTGCCCCCCTACTCATACCTAGAGCAGCCACTAGACCCCTGAGGGCCTCCTCCACTCCCACCCTTGAAGTTCCTCGTATCTCCATGGCGATGGGCAGCAAAGTTTTCTCTGTAGGTGCCCCCGCCCTCCCTTTGGAATAGCTTTCCCACTTCCATTCGTGCATCTCCATCCCATGTGTCTTTCAAATCTAACCTTAAGGCCTGGCTAATGGAAAAGTCCATCTGAAAATGCTCACTGGGAGGCGCGGATACCCGTAAACCACCTTAAATCTTCCATCTCTGTAGCCACTGCCCCCTTCTCCCCTGAGCGCCAACAACATGTATGACTCTCATGATGAATCGCGTGGCCTACCTGACATGCTCACCCAACTCGGCCTGCTCCAGTAATCTGCCAGGACACAAGTGTCTATCTAGACTAGATTAAAGGCAGTCTGCCAGTTTGTCATACTGGTCCTTGTCTAGTTGTGCAATTGTTAACTAATCTGTGCTGATGCTTAATCTGTTTCCCTCTTATCCCTGGCTATTTTCTCTGTCAAATGTCACCCCCATGCCTGTATATATCATTTATAAATGACTGTTCTCACTATTTCTAAAATGTTGTTTGACTGTGTACTAAAACGTAATTTGTGCCCACTGTGATTTCCCTGTATTGCCACCTTGTGACCCGGGTCATGACTGAAAATGGTCCACTGGATCAGTGCACTTACCTGGTTACCAAAAACATAAGTAAATAAATAAATAAATAAATAAAATATTCACACATTTCCAAAGCTTTACAAAGAGACATCTCATCCTGTACCATTACAGTCATGTCGTCTGCATATGCAATTATTTTGTGTGTAATCATCTGAGTGTTCATTATCGCTCTTATTTCTTCCCCCTCATTTATTGCTCTTAATAGAGGGTCTATAAAAAAGTCACACAGTATGGGGCTCAGGGGGCAGCCTTGTCTGACTCCCCTCTGCAAATGTATGAGGGGGCCCTTCCAACCTTGTATTACTGGTCTCATGGTTGCAGTTTTATAGATGCATTTTAACCATTTTACCATGTTCTCTGGTATATGGTAGTGAGTTAATATTTCCCGGAGAAAATCATGGTTGACCTGATCAAATGCTTTTTTTTGATCTAAGGACATCAAGTATCCATCCGTGTTGTCTAGTTTCCCTTGCTCCACTACTCTCTTAATAATATGAAGTGGCTATGTATTTGTCTCCCCGGAATTGCATATGATTGTGCTGGGGAAACAAGTTCTGAAGCTACTTTCAATAGTCTTATAGCTAATATTTTTGTTAGTATCTTAAAGTCCGAATTTAACAAAGTGATCGGCCTCCAGTTTTTCATTTCTGTTTTGTCTCCTGTTTTGTATATGTACGTTAATATACCTTCATTTAATTCTAACGGAATTTTTTCCAAATCCAACATGGCATTAGACACTTGAGTTAATTCCTGTAATAGATAGTGGCCTATAAGCTTCATTATTTTGTTTGGTAGGCCATCCAGCTCTGGTGCTTTATTCCCTATTAGTGTTAATACTGCATTCTGCACTTCCTCCTCCTGCATATTTTTTGTTAAAGTCTGTATCTCTTCTTGTTCTAAGAATGGTATGTCCAAGTTTCCCAGGAAACTATATGCATTTCCATTTTCTACTTGTAGTAAAGCATACATATCTCTAATATACGTGGTCACAATTTCTTTAATATTTTTCTGATCCGTATATTCTATTCCTTCTTTATTTTTCATTTTAGCCATTGTTTTACTTTGCAGGGCTACAAATTCATTTTAAAAAGTGGTGTTCCACATGGAATACCATTTCTCAGGAGTTGGTATTCCATCTTGAAAACTGGTATGCAGGCCCTTTTTTTTTTGTATATCACTATTTGTACCCATTACGCTGTAAGAAACGTTAGGAAAAGTTACCACAAAAATATTAAATTCTAGCAAGCTATAATTTTAATTTTTAAATGCTTGCCACAATTACACTCAGACTATAGCTGAATGAAACAAACTGAGCAAAAGACTTTGGTGACTTCTGCAGTCTAACCCCTGAATCTTTTCTCAATAAATCGGTTGTCTGCCGTTTTATTTCACTGTAGTGGTCCAGGCACAACAACTTTCATGAGTATAGTTGCAGCCAGCCCTGAGGTAAATTAATCAAATAACTTGCACCGTTTTTTCACTTAAACTTGGAAAATAAAAAAACAAGTGAAAATACTGCGCAAGTTATTTGATTAATTTACCTTGAGTCACTGTGTGCAACTAATACCATACCTCTGAACTGTCCCTGATTTTGCCTCAGAAGTTTTTCTGTCCCTCATAAAAATGTTTTTGTGGCTGAATAGCAGGGATTGTAAGCACAAAATAATGTCAAGCATTACAATTACAGACATTTTCTTCTTCAGAAAATGCATCTTACAGTACTTCCTTTATTCTGTGAGCTTCCTGAGTGAATAGTACCAATTTTTATGTTGCTTGCACGCATGTGCAAGAAACATAGTGCCATCATCCAGTTTTCGGAGGTGTGGCAGCCCTCTTCCAATTCAGTCAGTGTGTTTGCAGGCGCAGCCACAGTTCTCCGATAGCTGCTGGAGAGGTCTATGACAGCTCCAAAATGCAGTGGAGTACAGTTGAAAGGGGGAGCTACGCCTCAGTGAGCAGCGAGAAGATATCGCCTGCTCATGCGCGCTTCCCCTACACACACACACACACACGCACGCATATTGCGTGCTCGGCCCCCACTGCTAGAGTAGCACACGGGTGCCCAATCCCCATCGGCTGTGTTGCGCCCCACAAACAGAGTTGCACATGCCATGCTGGGTGCCCACCCCAGCGTGGCAACTCGTTAGTAGCAGGCCGACGGGGTGCCCAATCCTCCGCAGCTCCACTGTCCTCCCCCGAGAGTAGAGGTGCCACGCTGGGAGCCCACCCAGCGTGGCAACATATGCTATCGCCGATGGGGCCCAATCCCACGCCAGCTCCACGCCCCCAACCAGTTGTTCTTGTGCCACGCTGGGAGCCCACCCAGCGTGGCAAACGCCCCGCATCGCTATTTAAAAAAAAACTGCAAATAAAACTGTCCTCGGCACTTCTGCCTGCCCTCCCACAACCCGCACTCCACCCACTGCGCACCCTGCCTCCACACCCCTCACCCCATACTTACCTCCAGACCTCAGCGCGACAATCTTCGGTGGACCGGGAACACGTCTGCACTCTTCAAAGCCGACCGCGAACTGAGGAAATGCCAGTAAGCTGCATAATGGAATAGATAGGGTTTTTTCAACTTTGCTGCATATCTCAGGCATTTTTTGGAATTTTTGCACCAAATTTTCAACATGGGGTTTTTGGGGCCCCTCCTCATGAATTCTTGCACTGTCATGCCGTTAATCTGGCCCGAAGGGTGATTTCGCAGTCACTGCGCGAAATCACCTTTCCGCACTCAATTAACAAAACGACACTGCCAGTGTTCATAAGGTGGGCTCAAAAGCCTATGTTGAAAATTTGGTGGAAAATTCCTTAAAATGACTGTTTTATTTAGCTGCAAGTTTTAAGCAGTTCCTACGCACGCCGTAAGTTTGCGAATTTTCAATATTTTCACTCCAGATTTTCAACATTGTCTTTTACCACACCTCTTATGAGCAGTAAAGCTGTAATTTTTCACATCTCGACCAAAACGTGTTTACGCTCATGTAGCGCTATCGATGGCGCAGTCAGTGTGCGAAATCACTTTATGGGACACATTAAGAAAATCACAGTGATACTATTCATGAGCAGAGGTCCTAAAATGGATATGTTGAAAATCTGGTGACACAATTCCTAAAAATGACTGTTTTACGAGCCTGCGTTGCGCACTTCCTACGCACGCTCGTAAGTTTGCGGATTTCAATATTTTCACTCTAGATTTTCAACATTGTCATTTTACCACACCTCCTTATGAGCAGTACAGCTGTCATTTTTCACATCTCGCCCACAACGTGTTTCCGCCCATCTAGCGCACAATGGCGCAGTTGGTGTGCAAAATCAATGTATGGGACACATTAAGAAAATCACAGTGACACCGTTCATGAGCAGAGGTCTTAAAATGACTATGTTGAAAATTTGGTCACAAACTTCCTAAAAATGACTGTTTCACGAGCGTGCGTTGCGCAGTTCCTACGCACATTCGTAAGTTTGCAAATTGTCAATATTTGCACTCCACTGACTTCCAAATACCTACACAGCACATACAAGCAAGCAACATTCGGCATTGACAAATGCTTGTTGAGATATGTGCCTGATTTGTTTTAAGCCTTGTCCCAGATTTATAAGGAAAGCGGTTGAGAGTTATGTACGTAACTTCTGAAAGCTGCTTTGCCTGGAGGACCATAAAGACTTGAGCAGTAGCGTCCCAGTGGCTAAATTACAGCATGTTTGTTCCTCTGCAGTCTTTGTTTTCTTTTAGCAACAAGCACCAGCTGTTTTTTTTTTTGTTTGTTTCAGCAAGCCCATTTCCTTCTAAGTCTTGCGTGGTTATTGCCCTCGCTGCCAAACAATAGATTTTTTTCCCCTGTGAGTACAATTACTTTATTTGGACAGCAGCCAAGAGAGAAAGGGAGAGGCAGAGAGAGAGAGAGATGGTCTCTTGGCTGCAACGTTAGGCTATGTGTAGTTAGGAATGCAGTCAATGTGAGGTCAAAGATCAATACAGGAGAGGGAGAGAGAGAGAGAGAGAGACGATCCCTAGGCTGCTGCAGTGCTGAGCGAGTGCCGTGGGAGTGCTGTCAGTGTCAGGTCAGAGGTCACATTCTTTCACTGTAATTTATGTCCACTTTACCCGCGCTACAAAGAGCTTCCATTACAGCCTTAGTAAGTAGGGAAAAAAAACAGAAAGAGTATTCAGGACAGTGACACTCGAATCAAAGATTGAAAACAGCTATACAGCATGGACTACTGGCTGATAGTATCTGGTGTTCCGTGCATAATTTTTGGTACGCACAGAACACTAAATAGCGGGGAATTTCGAGCCCTGCTTTGTATTTGTTTTTGCCAGTGTTCATAAGGGCATATTACATCTGATTTACCTAGGGTTCCAAATCGTTGTTGGTGATGCAATGCAGTAGCTTTTTTATTATTGAAATCTGACATTTTTTGTTTTAAATTTGTAATTTGTAAGGTCAGATTTTGTCCGGTTTCATGTGATATTGACAATAACTGTTGTAAGTTCGGTCTGTATTGTAGATACTGTAAATGTTGTTTTCTATTACTATTTCTACTTATTCTTTTGCATAGTTTCTCGAGGTCCACCTTTGTGTCTAACCACCAGATAATCGGGTCTTCAAAAAAGACGAAAACCGACTTTCTAGCCTGTAAAATGTCCTGCACTATTTGTTTTGTTTCTAGTTCAGAGAGCAGGGAGGTGTTGAGATTCCAGTAACCTGGTCCTTTTAAATCTTTTACATGCCTCCCCAAAGTTACTGAGATTATATTATAATCTGAGAATTCTGTTACTGTTACCACAGCTTTACTAATGGGTGTAGTCTTTGATAGAAATATGTAATCTATACGAGACGTTAAGACACCCTTTGTGAAAAGTTGGGAGCTCCTGTTTAGTACACTGGAATGCTGTGTCTGTCAAATTAGATCTTTGTACCAATTGTGCCAGTAAATTTGAATCACGGTATTGTTTTGCTGTTTTTGCCCTAATTGGGCAGTTAAAATCTCCAGCTAAGACAACCGTATATGTTGTTTGTACTTGTGGTTGAATCACTTGTAGAACTTCACAGCGTAATGCTTTCAACTGGGGTGCACAGATGTTTATGAGCCTATATGGAGAATTCTGTAATAGCAAGTCTAGAATTAGAACCCTGCCTGGTATTAAATCAAAAAGCTTTAATAATCTAACCTCTGGATGCTTAAACAATATTCCCACCCCTGAACAGGTATCCTCTCCTATAGACCAAAAGGATGGTCCTACAGTAAGACCATGCTTTGGTGGCTTGCTGCACTTCTGATAATGGCCCAGATATTCAAACTGCACCATTTTGTGGCGCAAGCCCCTGCGCCGCTCAAAATAATTGCGCGGGGGTGTGCAGGGGTGATATTCAGCGGGTTGCGCTGTAAACGGCTGGCTGAATATCGCCCCTGCCACACCCACTGTGTATGGCGCAGTGGAACTGCATCAGCGCAAGTGGTCAGAATGGAGCACTGAGATGCGGTGGCGCAAGTTCCATTGCGCCATGCAGAGCACCTGCGATATTCAACGGGTGACATGCAAATGGGGCCATAATTTATGCAAGGCGCATGGGGGGCCATTTGCATCTGATTATGGCCCCATTTGCATGCCATTAGCATGCAGGTGCGCCCGTCCTCGACGACTTTGCGCTTGGCCTCTGCCAGGCAGCAGCCTTTAAGGACCGACGCTTTTAGTAGTTTCCGATGTAGTATCATTTAATCTTTTGGGGCTATTTTATTTTCTGATACAGTACCATTTCCTTGGGGGCTGTTTTTTTGATGCAGTTAATTTGTTTGTGGGGGCTAGTTTATTTTCTGATGATGTACCATTTCCTTTGGAGGCTATTTTATTTTGTGATGCAGTAATATTTATTTGGGGCCATTTATTTTCTGATGCAGCATCATTTTTTGGGGTGGCTGTTTCATTTTTTGATGCAGTACCATATATTTGGGGGCTATTCTATTGTCTGCAGTTCCATTTATTTGGGGTAGCCATTTTTTTTCTGATGCAGTACCATTTATAGGAGGGCAGTTTTATTTTATGATGCAATACCATTTTTTTTTGGGGGGGGCTGTTTTATTTTTATGATACAGTACAGTTTAACCTTGTCTGGAGAATATTCCAGTTAAGCAGCAGGAGATGACATGGTGTGCGTTGTGGCAGAATATCAGCACACTTCAGATGTGTTGAGAGGCTCGAGGCATTGCTAAGTGCCTTCAACCAGCCTAGAAGTCCCATTATCCCACAAAAGAAGCACACCCTGCAGTGTCTTGTTATGGTTATAAATGGGGTCCAAGATATGTGTGTGTGTGTGTGTGTGTGTGTGTGTGTGTGTGAGAGAGAGAAAAACACCCAAATAAAATAATGGTAAACATTTTAATGATTTTTTTTAAGTATTTATCCATCCCAACAAAATAGTCCCAGCACATCCCACATTGGCTTGCCATCTCACTTTCAAATATTATGCTCAGCAAAATACATTTCTTACCATTAAACTCTCTATTTACCCCACCCCTTTTACCTGTTTCCTCACCTTTTCTCCTTCTTCTTTATACTGTGTACTCCATTTTCTCCACTTGTTTCTGTTCTGTCTTTCCTACATTCAATTGATGGAATGTTTAATATGGATGGAATACAAGAACTGAAATCTCTGCTCAGTTCTACTGGCAGAATGTTGTCCCCACAATCACACAACAGAAGGTATCTGATGGGACCAGTGATTCTGTTTTATCTGTAGCAGGTTACGCAGCAGATGTTTCCCTGGTAAGTAGGTAAAGATGGGGGGGGGGGGATTTTCATGGTTAGCAAAGAAACACCAGAAATTTAAACTAAGTACTTCAGTGCTTCATTTATTAATTTACGTGTGTGTGTGTATGTGTATATATGTGTGTGTGTGTGTCTGTGTAAGAAAAGGATTATGAGGGCAAATGTCATGTAATTAATATTCTTTTCAATTTAAGACAGTTTATTTTTAGGGCCTTGTTGAAGGTTTTTATTACGTAAACGTGGCAGACATGTTTGTTATGGCAATCGGGGATGTGCGGTTAGTATTAATTTTATTGTGAAGAGGCTGCTGGATCTTTTTCCATTGTTGTGCTGAGATAACAGCACAGGTAAGGGTGGCTCTTTGCCATTTAGGTTACATGATTTATGAAATCCATTTTATAATTAACATCATTCTATCAGTTACCATGGTCACTACAGAGAAACTAGTAATATCTTAAAACACTTTACAAAATTTTAGACAATTTAAAATCAAAAAGTTTATAATAGCCATAAGGTCTTTGTCCTCGAGCATTTGCAGAAGAATAAGACCAGTGGTAGGTTTAAAGAGATCTAGAGTTAAAATAGGAACACATGCACCTCATATATTGGTGCCTTACTGATTGCAAATGCTGGGGATGTAGATAGTTTACAAAAATCATGTGGGCAATTTATTATTTAACTCATAAACTTGCTCCTGCGTGGAATGCTGTACTTCCTGGTTATCGAATTATCTCCGCCAAGAGGCTGCTGGATGCATCCTAGAGAAGGTGGACATGCTCCATTATAGTCTATGGGGTGGTTTTCTCATTGTTTTAAATATAATAATGGTCATCTGGCGATTAATCAAAGGGCACCGGTGGAGTAACAAGGGCCTTGTTAGTCCACCAGTGCCCTTGATTAATCACCAGATGACCATTATTATATTTAAAACCACCCCCCAGACTAAAATGAAGCACATCCCCGCACTCTCTCTAGGATTGCATCAGAATGTGGCTGTGCATGGGGGCGGGTCCTAGGAGGTTCTACTAACCGGGAAGTACGGCGTTCCCAGCAGGAGCAAGTTTACGAGTTAAATAATAAATTACTCACAGGATTTTTTGTAAAACCAACTACATTCCCAGCATTTGCAATCGGTAAGACATCGATATATAAGGTGCCATGGATTTTCTTGGTGAATCTCTTTAAAGTACTCAACAGTGCTTCAGATCTTAACTCCTTCAGCACAGTCTTATCCTTCTAGAAGGGTGCTTGAACTATGGCCTTATTGCTTCAGTCAACGATGGGGGCTGGGGATCCGAGATGGGGGACAAGGGATCCTTTATGGAGGCTAGGGATCTGGGATGGGTGATTTGGGATGGGGGTTGGAGTTCAAGATGAATGATGGGGAATCAGGGATGGGAGCTGAGGAATCCAGGATGGGGGCTTGTGAATCCAGGATAGATGCTGGGGATCCTGGATTAGTGCTGGGATCCAGGATTAATGCTAGGGATCTGGGATGGGGTCTGGGGATCTGGAATGGCAGCAGGGGATCACAATGGGGGGTGGGATCCGTGATGGAGGCTGGAGATCCAGGATGTGGTTGGGAGATCTGGGATAAGGGCTGGGGATCTAGGATGGGGCTGGGGATCCAGGTTGGGGATAGGGATCTGGGATTAGTGCTTGGGGATCTGGGATGGGGCTGGAAATCTGGGATGGGGCTGGGGAACCATGGTGGGGGCTGGGAAGTCCAGGATGAGCACTGGGGATCTGGGATGGGGCTTGAGATCTGGGATGAGGCCGGAGAATCCAGGATGGAGCTGGGGCTCTGGGATTAGTGTTTGGGAGCTGGGATGGGGTCTGGGGATTTGGGATGGCAGCTGGGAATCCAAGGATCAGGGCTGGGGAACTAGGATTAGTGCTTATGGATCTGGGATGGGAACCAGGATCCGGAATGGTGGCTGAGGATCCAGAATGGGGGCTGGATATCAGGGATTAGTGCTTGGGGGTCTGGAATAGGGCTTGAGATCTGGGATGGGGATCTGGGATGGGAACTGGGGATCTGGGATGGGAGCAGCGAGTCCGGCATGCACATGCAGGCTGAGTGATGTGGAACTGCTTGCTGTGGCGATCATACTTTGAGTGGCGTTTTCTTCTTGTAAACACATCCCCCACCCATGCAATTGCTGTTCCTGGCTTCCACTCCATCTTGTAAGCAGTGAGCTGCTGACGATGTCAGTGCTTTTGCCAGTCCAGGCTCATTTGCTGGTGTTGAGGTAGGCAAAGTGTTCACAGGCCTCTGTTTTCAAAACAGGGGCCATGACGGTGGTGTTGGGGCAACAAAACAAAAATGTTTTCAAAATGGGGCTCACTGTTACACTGAAGTCAGTAATGCGGGAGAGCTGATTAAACAGATAAGAAAGAAGTTATGATTCCGTTATTTAAGGGGTTTTATTAGTTGCTATTTGTACCCTTACTGTTCAGTCACAGCCCCATTCTGTACTCCTGACTTACGCTCAGCCACGTTGCCTGACCTTACACACTATGGGGTACCTTACCTGCCTCATGGATTACACTGAGTGGTAGGGCTTCTTGATGTGTCATTCCTTGGGGATTCTGACTCCAGTGGCAGGGCCCATTGGTGCTAGGCAAGCAGGTGTTGAAGGCCCAAGCATGCTGAGTCATCTTCTCCCGGGCGGGTGTATTTTAAATTTCTGTCATTTCTGAGGCACTGGCTGTCTCTTCTCCCTGAAGCCATCCCCACTGACTGGCTCCATATGTGCCCCCAGGTGGTTGGAGGCATGTTAGGAGACGCCCTGCTGGGCTACAGTTATTTTTATTTTCCTCTCTTCGAGATGCTGGCTGTCTCACCTCCTGATGCAATTCCCCACTGAGTGTCTTCTCCTGTGGGACACCAGGTAGTGCACTTGCAGCAGGATCAGACATGCTTCCACCCTGAGAATGGAAATATCCTATGGGATGCTAACCCCTCCTCCGTTAGTCTGCCAGTGCCCCAGGCTCATTCCGGAACCTAGATACAGGCAGAAGCACTGCTGCTCCACTGATAGGCCTGCATCTTATTCCATGATTTAATTACCAGTGTAAGGCTGATAAAAGTTGGTGAACATCAGCTGAGAAGGAACCCTTTTGTAACGGAGGACCTTCCAGAATTCATAGTCACTTCACATTGGGGTGGGGGCAGGGAAAGGGTGAGAGTGAGGATTTGATTTGCAAGTATGAAAGATCATACTGTTAGGCAGGGCTTGATGAGATTATCCTTAAACTTACCCCTGGACTTGCCTGCTGGCGCAGTGGTAACACAGCTGCTCATGATGCCAATGACCCGTGTTTGGGAACAAGCCCGAGTCATCAGGGGGCCGGCCGGGGGAGGTTAGACGAGCATCCCACAGTATGAAGGAGTTCAAGGTACGCTGCACCACTGTCCCCTAGGTGATCACAGGTGGTGGTGCACAGCACTGAGGAGACAGGAGGAAGAATGCCAGTGTGCTCTAGCGAGAGTGCATACGTCTGCACCAGCCGGGAGTGTACTCAGCATCCTAGGGGAGGAGAAGAAAGTGGAAAAACCACAAACCGCAGAAGGAAGATGTCCACACCTCACCACAGGCCCCACACTGCTGACTGTTACTGTTCAAGTGTCCAGTCAGGGGTGGCCCTGGGGGGCAAGCTTGGGTGGGGTTGAGAAGGGAGGTGAGTCCCCGAGAAAAGGGGTGGTGGGACTGGGTGAGTGGGTAGGACCGATGGGGTCTGGTTGGCAGCAAGGGGAAAAGGCACACTAAATTAAAAAAAAAAAAAACCCTCAGTCCTGTCAAAATTATCTCCAGATCTAACGTTACACCACATCCCGAGATAAATGGGCGGAACTTGTTCTGTTCTTCTTTGGGTCCATTTATGTTTTAGATACATAGATACATAGACAGTGTCGGCAGATAAGGGCCATGGCCCACCCAGTCTGCCCATTTAAGTTTGTAAGTTCAGTTTATGTTTTTCAGGAAGTCTGTTGCCCCTTACCTCAGAATTCCTTTATGTCTATCCCATGCATTCTTAAATCCGTGATTGTTTCAGCCCCCACCACTTCCTCTGGCAGGGTGTTCCACTTGTCCACCACCCGTTCTGTAAAGAAATTCTTCCTCACGTTTCCTCTGAATCGTCCTCCTCCAGCTTCATCCCATGCCCTCTAGTCCTGGAACATCTTTTTGCTTAAAATAGTGCATTCCTGCACCCTGTTCCTCCCTGTAAGATACTTGTATGTCTCTATCATATCCCTCTCCCTCCTCTCCTCCAGGGAGTACATGTTCAGTGCCTTCAACCTGTCCTCATAGGACTTGTGATGCAATCCATGCACCATCTTTTTGCCCTCCTCTGAACCTTCTCTACCTGTCTATGTCCTTACGAGGTAAGGTCTCCAGAACTGCACAGTGTGACTCCAGGTGCGGCCTCACTAGTGTCTTGTATAGTGGAATTATGACCTCCTTTTCCTGCTGGTGATGCCCCTGCCTATGCATCCCAGCATCCTATTTGCTGTACCTGCTGCCTTGTCACACTGTTTCCTGCCTTGAGGTCATCAGAGATGATAACTCAAGATCCCTTTCCTGCTTGGTGCATGCTATATCCTCACCCCCAACTGATATATTGTGCCAGGGTTTTGTGCCCCATATGCATTATCTTGCACTTCCTTGCATTGAATTTCAACTGCCAGACCCTGACCATTCTTCAAGTTTCTGCAGGTCCCTTCTCATTCTGTCTACACCCTCTGGTGTGTCTACTCTGTTACAGAGCTTTGTGTCATCAGCGAACAGTGAAATTCTGCCTTCTAGGTCCTCGCCATGTCACTGATGAAGATGTTGAATAGTACGGTCCCAGCACTGATCCCTGTGGTACCACTGGTCACTCTTCCATCTGTGGAGTGACAGCCATTTACCACCACCCTCTGTGTCCTGCTGCCCAGCCAGTTACCTACCCACCGCACTACTGTCCTGCCCACACCCATATTCCCCAGTTTGTGTAACAGTATTCTATGTGGCACAGTGTCAAAGGCCTTGCTGAAGTCCAGATAGGCCATGTCCACTGCCCTCCCCTGATCCACCTCCCTAATTTTATTTTATTTAATTTTATTTTGTTTTGTTTTCTAGGTGTGATCCTACTGCTTCTGGATAAGCTGCGTAAGATGAAATGGGAGCAGATGTGGAGGCTGACAGCCGAGCGGGAGCTGATGAGCATGCTGTCGACATCATTAGCTGATCAGGTAAGTTTGAGACTTTTCAGATGGTTGGTTACTTTGATGCTGTGTAACAATTAGACAAATGAGGCCTCATTTCCAGAGAAAGAGGTGGACATGAGCATCAGTCTTCCCGCCCCATACAGACACGTGCAAGTATGCACACATCTTCAAAAAAAAAAAAAGAAATATTGCTCACTGTATGACCTTGAGGGAGCCACTTGACTTTCCGCTGCTTAACTCCTCTGCAGTAGCACTGAATGGAAATAGGGCCCAGCTGCAACTAAGATGCTGTGTCTCATTAAATGGTAAAAAATAAAAATAAAGGAGAAAGAAGCAGTAAAACTGTCCATTTCGAGAATATGCAGTTCCTACCCATTATAGTTTGCCCAGGCTGGTGCACGAGTACAGTAGACTGTATGGAGAGAGTGAATGTGAGATAACATAGAATGGAGCACAGAAAGAACTAGCTGTAGTCTGCTAACCACAGCCCCTAATTAACTAGTAAGAGACTAGAGGCTGCATATCAGCTGGACTGTCCTGGGTATAAAAATAATTGATTTTGGCAGGCCCAGTGGCGGGGCGATAGCACTGCCACCCGCCATGCCGGTGACCTGGGTTTGGGAGCAAATTTGGTTTGCTGGGAGTCGGCTGGGGAGGAGGAGGGGATTGAGCATCCAAAGCACTGCTGTCCTCTTCTTGGGTGGGGGGTGGGGTGGCTTATTGGCTGTATCTGTGGCTGCCATCAGGTGGAAGCCTGATGGTAGTGCAGACATGAGCGGTGCTGAAGGTAGGGGCTTCCTGGTTCAGTGCAGCACATGTGTTCCTCCACACAGCATGCACTGACACCTCTCTACAGCAGGAGTTCAGGGCGAAAACAGGAAAATGGACAGACAGGCTTTGTGAAGCCCTGCCTGCCTGCCCCGACCCGTGCCACAGCCCAAGATGCTGGACCCAGACTCTGGACGCATGTCTCCAGGAGGGGGAACAAAGGGCCTGGAGTGAGTTTTTAATATCTGAACTCTCAAACCTCAAATCTGTCAAGTGGTTTTGGGCCTCCATAGCTTTGCTTAGGATGGAAGAGATCTGTAGCTGAAGATTGAGAGAAAGTTCTCTTCTGTCTCTCCATCCTCAGATATTGCTGTGACAGTTGCAGAAGATCTGTGAAGTTAAATCTGGAGCATAAGTATAGATTTCAGTGCAGAATAATAACTGTGTAGTGCCTGTGCAGGACCTTTTGTTTAGTGCATCTGCTCACGCCAGCACATACAGTAGCTCTGCCTTGTTTTCCAGGTGTGGGCTGATCCCAGTCTATCTTTTCACAAATATTAAGAGCAGTTTTGTTTTGCTTCTTCCCCACCCACTGGCCTGACCACTTCTTTGGGCCACCTAGGACCCACAGCCACCCACCTCCTCTGGTTGCTATCCTGCTGCCCATCACAGCCGCTAAAGGATCCCCTGGGTGACCCGCGTAACCTTCGGCGGATGGGTCTCCTCTGGGGAGGTGCCCATAGGACATCCAGTTAGCCCATGGGATCGGCAGGAAGTCAGCAAGGTGCTATCTCAGGCTACTGTATGCGTCAAGATTGATGGCTGTCATCCGGGTCAGACCAGGGAATTTTTCTGGGAGCGTGACATGCCGCATGATGTCAAGGCATCGCTGATGTCCATCACGCTCCCACCTGCAGTGTGGCCCCAGCGTGTTGCCGGGCTCGGGCCTCGCCGGGGCAGCAACCACGGTGTAGTCCCCCTTACTCCCAGGGTAGGCGAGGCAGTCTATGAATGTTTGACCATCTCTCCCCCGCCTAGCCCTCCGACACCTGAGTCCATTCCCCAACCCAGATCTATCGCGCCGTAAGTGAAATCTAAATCGCTGCGCCAAGGGTCAACTATCACTTCTACTGTTTTAAAAAGGAATACCCTCGGATACCCTGTCCTGGATATGAGATAAACAGTTGACACTTGCACATCCTGGACCCACCAGTGTTGATCCCACTGGTGGAATCAGTTGTGGGAGTTCAGTTGCAGGTAGAGCGGCTCAAGGCTTTGTTATGCTTTGACACACTGTCCGCTGAGTCAATACTCTACCCAAGACAAAGTACAGTGAAATCTTCTAGTACTTGGCCTCAGGAGGAGGGGGACCTGGCAATAATGGTACGGAGTATTGCAAAGTTCAAGTGATAGAAACTGCATCAGGTTCTGGGATGCTGCATGAGTGTCTACCGCTTATGTTTTTGTGTGTGTGGGGGCGCTACAGGATCATCGGATATCTTTTTTTTTATTCACCTTATGTTTCTCTGACCTCTGATCCTGCTATTTCCTCTGGCCCAGTCACCGACTTTCTCATGGACTAACCGATTATCCACCACTTCGCCAGAGCCATGTGTGGTGGTGACTGGCCTGTCATTTAGGTTGTGTGTGAGCCTGTAAGGGGTGCCGGATCAGACTGGGGCAGTTTTTCCCTCTGATTTCCTTTGCCTTTGCCTTCCTCTGATACTAAGGAAAACACTGTTGAAGGAAAGGTTGCTGGAATATCTTTACTCCAGTGGGCTGCAAGACCACAGGCAGCATGGATTCACTGGGGGAGAGGTCATACCAGATGTATCTGATTGATTTATTCGACTGGGTGACCAGGAAATAGATTAGGGAGGGAGTGATGTGGCGATCTGGACTTAAAGATCAAGTGCAGCTATATTATAAACATATTACAAACTTTACTCCTTTTCCGTAGCATAAGGACAACCAGACCTTATTTATTATGTGCAAAATGAAGAAACTGCCATTTGTCATGCTCAGATACTATTTTAATGCTCTCCTATTTGGTTTCATAGAAAATCTCTCAGACATTGTTTGACCGTTAAGCGGAACCTTAAGTGAGGGCTGATTCCATTCAAGCAAGAATGACATCATTTTCTCAAGTTCTAAGTACTGAGCTGTCAGGGTTTTATTTTTACTTTAACAACAGTAGTGATGGTGCTCTAATGTTTGAGAAAAGAGTCTAATCGGACCGCCCAACACATTAGGTGAAGGGCTGCATAGATGAGCATCCCATTTAAATGATCCAAAGAGGACAGGAAATGTGTGTTGATTAACAGCTGTTTGCAATGTTCCTATTTATCGAAATTAAACTCATATCCCCAAATAATCAGTATTAAACTGTACCTAAACATTGATATGAAAACCTGTGTTTTGTATTGTTTCATGAAACCTGTAATTTGGAGTTCTGAGTACAGAACTCGGTGCAGTGCTCTAATAGGACAACAGGTCATACTTAGTGTTTCATACACAAACCCTGACATAGTCAAAACTCTAAACTCCTGGTTACATGAAGAGTACTGTGCAGAATGGTGCCTGTACAAATTAATACAAAATGCCATTTTACACACGAACTTCAGATACAGTTAAATGTGAATCATTTGGTGGCATGACTCCTTTATTTTATTTTTTATTTATTAGTGATTTGGAAAAGACCTTTGAGCGCAAGCTCTTTTACAAAGGTTCCACATCATAGATTGCAAAACAAAGTACAATAGGAGAAAGTAAAGGTACATTACAATGAGCGATACAGCTTGGATTCAGAACTTACTATCTTACTTCAAGTGGGAGCTCTTGCAGCAGGCTATTACAATTAGGACTATGCCAGAGCACTAGGACCCTCCAGAAAACTTCTCAGCCAGCAGTACCCAGCAGGGACCACCCGACGCTGACTCCACCCCAATGTCAGCTCTGGTACAAAAAGGGAGGACCCAGCTCCACCCAGTTCTTTTCTCGCGCATCCTGCCAAGACGTGAAGAGTTCCTGCTCCTGGCTTGCCAGCCCAGCTAAAGAACCTCAGTTTTTTCGCTTAGTTTATTCATTTTACTCCACAATTTCTTTTTTTTTTTTTTTTTTTATACTTCCTTTATTAGGTAATGGGTTGTTACACAGCTCTTGTGATATAACATACATTAAATTCACCTTTACATTCAGATTATACAATTTATAGCTATCTGTAACTATAGCTTACCCTTGTAAATATGCATTTTTAAAGTTAATCAAAAAACAGACATAAAAAGGCAAAAGAAGAATAAATAAAATACAGATAATTAAAAACTACAACAGTTTACGGGTTGTGAGCAGACATAAGTAAATACATTTGTTAGGATTATTAATCTATGGAGTGAATCTATTTGTACATTGCACATTTAATTAACTGTTAAATATTTGTTTATAACAGGAGCAGGTCTTGAGGAATTGAGCTCAGGGGTTAATATCATACTGCTAGCTGTAGCAGTTTCCCTTATTTAGTAATGTCTCCTCTGATTTCCTATTGAATCTGTTCCTGGTTTAACTCCCATCTGGTCCAATATGTAATATATGATTCCATCCTGTTATTTAGGCGAGGACATTTGCTCATTATGTTGTATGTTAAGGACTATTGTTTTCCATTCCGCTATATTAGGAGGGTATTTTGAAGCCATTTTTAGTGATGGACTTATATGTAGCACCTAGAAAAATAGCCCATTGATATAGGGTAGCTTTATCTTTAAGTCCTTCTGGTGGGATACCTAACAATAGGTTTATCCCTGTAGGTGGGTGCTGGCAGCCCAATATATTAGTTATGTGGTGTGAAATCGTAGAGCTAAAAAGTGCTTATTCTTGGGCAATCATAAAAAATGTGTTTATGTGAAGCCCTGGGTTTCCCCATTGTTGCCAACAACCTTCTGGTGCCCTTGCCTTCCCGAGCCAGGTGGTAGGTACCGAAAAATCTCACTCTAACCTTCCATACAAACCCTCTAGGAAGGAAGGAGGTGGTGGACCAGGTATTCTTCCATACTTTGGGACAATCTTTGAAGCTGATTACCGGTTGAATTCTTCCTCCAGCTAGCTTAACCGGGTCTATGGAGTGTTTATTTAGCAGGATCAGAAACTTATATATTATTGAGATGGCTTTTTCCCAATGATGAGGACCAGATTTGGATGAGTGGTGTTTGATCCTCCCATAACTGTGACTCTGTCTCTTTTGATCTGTTGTTTAACTACGTAGTCCCTCATTTGATAGAAATAAATCCATCTTCTCTTGCCATGCGAATCTGTCCCTGGCCTTGTTCAAAGGATACAACCATATTTTCTTTCAATAAGCTGCCAGGGATCACTACCAACCCTTTTTGACTTGGGAGGAGTACCAGGGTTTTAGTAAGAGAGATCAAATTGTATTCCTCAAAACACTGATATTTCCAAAATAGTTTAATATTAGTTTATTTTTGGTTCCCCTCCAGCCTTCTAAAATTGTGGAAGTAGCCGGGTGATTTGTTGAGCTTGTTCAAGTAAAGGGGGAATAATATCAGCGGCAAAGGGGAACACATCCTGTAAATATCTATTTGCTTCCATGCAGCTTGATATGTTTGGGTTTCTCAAAGTAATGCTAAGCATTGAGCTGCTATCAATACTCAGAGAGGATGGGAGAGATATTCCACCCATTGACTTTGGTAGCGGAAGTTTTTAAGGTTAAGCCAGGGTTTCCTGTGATTCCATTGAAAGGCATTAAATGATTTCTGCCATGAGAGCAGTTCTTGGGGAGATGGTACGAGGCACACATTGGAAAAGATATAGTAAACGGGAAGTTCATTTATCTTAAGGACATGATACGAGTATAAAAGAAGTTGAGGAAGATCCCATCTTCTCATGTCATTCTGCAGAGTTTCAACTAGGGAACATAATTTTGTTTGTATAGCTGGAAAGGTCTTTAGAGATCTGTATACCCAAATGTTTAAGGGAAGAGCCATCCCATTTAATGAGTATCTTGTAGGTAAGGGTGAAGGTTCATATTTTACTGAAAATTTCAGCTCTTGTTGATACTGAGGAGTATCCAGATAGATTTGAAAAGTCCTGAATTTTCTGAAGAACAGGCATTGAGGACTTGGGTTACATAAATATAATAAAAGGTCATCTGCAAAAAGTGCTAATTTATGCTCTGTAGCTGAGATGTTAATACCTTGTATTTCAGGGTAGTGTCTTAGGTATTGTGCTAGGGGTTCAATATAGAGTATGCAAAAGGAATGGGGACAGGGACAACCTTTCCTAGTTCCTCTATAAAGGAAAAACTTTCTGTATATATCCATTTGCTCAGAATATACAGAAGGTCTTTTATAGAATTTGAATAGGGTTTCTGTGAACTGATCTGAGGAAACCAAAGCAGGCAGGACCTCCCTTAAAATTTCCATGAGACCATTTCTGCATCTAGTCCTAGGATGAGTGTGGGCACGTTCTGGGATTAGGTGTGTTCCAATAGGTATATAGTTCATCTTACATTATCTTGGGCCTGCGCCAGGAATAAATCCACAGTGATCCATATGAATTTTACTGGTGGTAAATTGTTGAGTCTTCAGCCATGACAGAGGTTTTATAGTGTGTATTCAGTATGGCTGTAGGTCTATAGGATGCGCGTTGGGTGAGGTCCTTGCCTGGCTCGGTATGATTGAGACTATGGCCTCATGCCCACGATGGAGGATAATTCCTTCTTTGAGTAACATGGGCAAACACTCTACTAAGTAATGGGTTAGGTTTGGAGAATGACTTGTAGAATTCCTCCGGGAGTCCATTAGACCTGTGGACATTTCCCTATTTTTAAGTTGCCTATTACTGTTTTGATTTCTTTTATTGTTATTAGTTGGTTAATTGAAGGCTTTACTTGTGGATAAAGTTGGGAGGTTTAGGGAGTTAAGAAATTTTGTATTTCTGTTCTGAGGGGTGTCTGTAGTTTTATAAAGTGATGAGTAATAGTTAAAAATGCTTCCGATATCTCTTTAACCGTATTTTGCATTTTACCCGTTTGTGGGTGTCTGATTTTCATTGTATTGCTTTTGTTTTGTGCCTAAGTTGGCGTGCTATTAATCTAAGGCGGGGGCCCCGTCGTAATATTGATGTCTTAGGTACATTAGTTTTGTTCTATAGTATAGTCTAATATTTTAAGTTCCTTCTTTAAGCCAATTAAATCTTTGCTCAAACAACATGAAGTCTTGCTATATTATGACACATGCAGTGAGTCCCAACCTTGAACTGCTCGGAGGTGAAAAGTTAACTTTCCATGCCAGGCATGGAACTTTGAGCATGAGCTCGGTTGAAAACTCTGTCTGTTGTTCTTCAAACTCAAACTGTCAGATTCTTTACTCCGCTTCACTGAACAGTCGCTCGGAGATTTCTCCTTCTGCTCGGTTCATTTTGTCGGTTAAAGTATTAATTTTTTTTTTTTTTTAACGAATTTAAACTGCAACGATCGGTTCAAGCTCTGTCTGTGGTATAAATAAAGTACTAGATAGGTTTTACATTCTGTGTGGAACTTGTAAATGGTATTATCGGTTCAGTTTGAACCAATCAGGTTATTGTAAATACATTACTCTGTCTTTTAGAGTCGGTTCCGGTTCTTATCAGTTCTAAAAAACAGATTTCATTATGTTTTTTCCCGACCCGTGACACGGTTGGGAACCGATAAGAGAGTCTTGCTTGGCGGATTGCCATAAACAGACGCGTTTTGGTTAGGCTGGCACTATGTCTGAGAAACCCAAAAGAAAAACCGGGCCCACTGGGTTTCAGCACTGCAGTGTTTGTGGGGAAGCCTTTGCCAAGGCTGACCCCACACCACCTGTGTTTGTCTGGGGTTTGACCACCTCAATGCAGACTGCCAGATTTGCAAAATTTTTCCTGCAGCTAGCCTGGATAAGAGAGTTGGTAGGCTCAGGGAAAGAGAGCCAAGAAGTCCGCTGACCTGGATGGCCAGCCGGTTGGTTGTAACCGAACCGGAGGAATACTTTCTGACCAGGCGAGACTTCCTCGGGCAAAGGAGAGCCGACTCGGAGGAGTCGGTTCAACAAAAGGACTAGAAAATCAGCAGGTGTGGAGCCAAAATTTCCATCTCCAACCGCTGAAGAAATAATAAGCGATTAAAATTGTCCAGTCGCTTTCCCGGTTCGACCGAACCGGCACCATCAAATAAGCGTACAGTTCGGTCGGTTCCACGGTTCAAGAATATGATTTAGAGAATTTTATGAACGGAGGAGAAGAAGGAGTATAAAGGGAGAGTGAATGGATTTGAAAGTCTGGATGTGCCCATTGAACCGGACATCTCCCCAGACAGACCTTCAGAGTGTCTCCCCTAGGCTTTCTGAGTCCCCTCTCATTTTATGTTTTATAAAAGTGGCTGAAACCCTCCAGCTCCTATGGAGGAAGCTGTGGATGATCAAGAGGAGCCTGACTATGTAGAAATGATGGATATCCCAGAGTCTAGGAGACTGTCTATTCCTTTGCATAAATCTTTTGGGAAACAGACAGTAAAAATTCTAAAAACTCCTCTCACTATACCTCCTGTGGATAAAAGAATGGACAAGAGGTACACATTGTCAGGCTCTGATACGGAGTTCCTTACACAACAATGCAGCCATGTTGGGTAGTGCAGGCTGCAGCCTGTGACAAGGCAAATATTCCTTGGCCACACCCCCAGACAAGGACTCAGGAGGATTGATGCCATGGCAAAGAAACAGTACATGGCAGCATCCTTGGAGACTCAGACAAATTATATGGCTTATGTTGCTAGGTACCAGAAATCCAGATGGGACACGTTATGGCTCTAGTAAAAGCAGGTCCCTGGCCAGCTTGCCAGGAGCTGGAGCAGGTGGCTACTGATGGTATTGAGGCATCTAAGGTGCAATTTCATGCTGCAGTGGACTCTAAATGTGTCATCAAGAGTCATGCTACATCTGTGGCTCTTCGCAGGCTGGCTTGGCTCAGATGTACTAGCCTGTCATGGGATACCCAGACTAAGGCCATGGATTTTCCTGTTGTGGGTAATTCTCTGTTTGGGAGCAGACAGAAATACATGAAAAAATAGATGAGTATAGGACCACCTGTAGGAGTGCACAGGCTAAGGAAGGCAGCCTTCCAGGGGCAGGGGCAGACCTTTTCATAGGCCTTTTTACCAAGCCCAGGCCTCCTCTTCAGCTTATGCCCAGAGGGGGTTCTTTAGAGGGAGAGGCAGATGGGGTACAAGCAGACCTGCTTCCACCCCTCAGCCCAAAGCCCCTGAAAAGCAGGCACCCTGATGGGGTGGCCAGGGCCGATTCTCCACTACCTGTAGGGGGCAGGCTGGCTTACTTTGTTCAGGACTGGAAGTCTTTAACATCAGACAAGTGGGTCCTGGAAGTAGTAAGCCAGGGACTGGTTCTCAGCTTCAGAAAATTTCCAAAGATGAGAACAGGTCCTTCCTTCCTCTGGAAAGAGCAAGGACCCTGGTCTCTCTGGCCTCCTCTTTCACCCTGCAGGTCTCTCGACCAGCAAGGCATTTTCTGTAGCTCCTGGGGCACATGGCTGCTTCTACAGCAGTAGTGCAGGGAGCAAGATTTCAGATGAGGACATCCAGTTCCATTTGAGAGCCTTTTGGTCTCAAAGGAGAACCCTCTAACCAAATTGATCCCAGTGACTCGAACCCTGATCTAGCCCTTCAGTGGTGGCAGGACCAGAGCAATCTGAGACTGGGGTCCCCTCCAGTCTCACTCCTTAATCCTTACTACAGATGCATCCTCTTGGGGTGGGGAGCTCACATGGGCACCTCACTGCCAGGGATTGTGGTCCCCTCAGTAATCTCTGCTCACATCAATCTGTTGGAACTCAGAGCAGTTTTCTAGCACTTCAAGTTTTTCCACATCTGTTCAGAACAAAGTTGTACAGGTCAGAACAGACAACACCACTACAATGTGGTACATCAGCAACAACAAGGAGGCACTCAGTCTACGGCCTTGTGCACGGAAACAATGAAGTTGTAGTCTCTGGCTTATTCCCCGAACACCTCCTTCGGCAGTTCACCTCCCAGGCAGGACAATGTCTGGCAGATGCTCTCAGCAGGATTTCCCAGGGCCATCACGAATGGTCACTGGATCCCTAGTACTGGAGGTAGTATTTGCCAGATGGGGCACCCGCAGATCGATCTTTTGCAGCCCCAGACAGTCACCAACTTCCCTTTTCGCTGCAGGCCCCCAATGTTGGGCTCAGTCCCTCTGGATGCCTTCCTTCTCAGTTGGGAAGGAAGTTTCTCTATGCTTTCCACCTTCCTCTTCTGTTCAAGGTGCTAGTCAAAATCAGATCTCAATCCTGCAAGATGATCCTGATTGCTCCAGATTGGCCAGACAGCCCTGGTACCCACTCCTTATGTCCTTAGCAGTCCACCTTCCCTGTGTCTGTCCAGGAATCACAACCTGTTAACCTGTGCTCAGGGGAGAGTTTGGTACCCGAATCTCAAATCTCTCAATCTCAAGGCCTGGCTCTTGAAGAGTTAGAGTTTGCTGACCTACACCTCTCCCAAGGTGTATTGGATATCTTGAAGGCTTCTAGGAAGCCTTCCACCAGGGCTACTTATAATTCCAAATGGAAGAGATTTTCCATATGGTGCTCTAGCAAGCATATTTCCCCAGAATCTGCCGACTTACCCACAGTTCTGGATTATTTGGTGCATTTGAATACTTTGGGGCTGAGACCAGCTACCTAAAAGTGCACCGGCAGCTGTGTCTGCTTTCTTATCAACAGGTAAACCCTCTTCTCTTTCAGCTCATTCTGTATTCTCCAAGTTTTTCAAGGGTTGCTTCACACAACCCTCCATTCAGGAGCCCTGCCCTGCCTGGGATCTTAATATTTGCATTGCCCAGCTTATGCAACCCCTTTGAGCCCTTGTCTTCAGCAGAGCTTAAGTACTTGACTTGGAAAACTGTGTTTTGGTAGCCTTCACTTCTGCCAGGCGCATAAGTGAATTACAAGCATTGTCAGTGGAGCCTGATTTTATCTCCTTTCATAGAGATAAGGTGGTCCTCAGTACTAACTGAAAGTTTCTTGCCTAAGGTGGTTTCAGACTTCCACCTTAATCAATCTGTGTCTCTCCTGTGTACTTCACTGACCATTCCTCCTCTGGCGAGAGGAGACTGCACAGATTTAGATGTCAAAGAGCCCTTAGTTACTACATAGAGCGTACCAAAGGGTCACAGGTTTGACTCCCTCCAACTGTTCCTCACTTATGGTGAGGTTGGTAAGAAACCTGCCACTAAAAGAACCATTGCCAGGTGGATTGTCTCTTGTATCCAATTGCTATGAAAAACTGGGTAAGGTTCCTCCCTCAGGCCTGAGGGGTCACTCTAACAGAGGTACAGCTGCGTCTCTGGCTGCTGCCAGGACATCCCCTATCCTAGAGATATGTCAAGCAGCTACCTGGAAAAGCAGCTCACACTTTTACCAAGCATTACTCCCTGGACATCCAGGCTAGGAGTGATGCTCGGTTTGGCACAGCTGTGCTTCAGAGCCTATTTCCTAAGTAGGTTCTGTCCCTCAATGGAGGTACTGCTGTGTAGTCTGCATATGTCATAATATAGCAAGACTTCATGTTGTTTGAAGAAAAAATTACTCACCTTAGTAATGTTGTTTCTTTTAAAGGAGTCTTGCTATATTATGACCTCCCCCCCTGCCTGCCCCTCTCAGAACCTCTGCTTTTGGGATGTGGGTGGGCAGTGCAGTTGAGCATAGTAGATGCCCACTAGTTTTTCACCCCTCCTTTTGGGGTGTTTGGGTGTTGTGTTTTCATTTTTGGATCCCTGACTTGAGTCTTTGTTTTGGGACCAAAAATGTGTTGTTATGTTAGTAGCCAGTTGGCTGAGTGTAGGTTTACAGCTTCCACACAGAACCTTAGTGAGTTTTGCTCGTAAAGATCTGACAGTTTGAGTTTGAAGACAACAGACAGAGTTTTCAACCGAGCTTCGTGCTCAAAGTTCCATGCCTGGCATGGAAAGTTAACTCTTTCACCTCCGGAGCAGTTCGAAGGTTGGGACTCACTGCATATGTCATAATATAGCAAGACTCCATTAGAAGAAACAACATTACTAAGGTGAGCAATTTTTTCTTCTGGATTTGTTTACTTTAATGCTTCGTAGATCTTCTAACTCTTTTATTTTCTGTTCTAGGGTTAGACGCTGTGCCTCTCTTAGTTTCTTCTTGTTCGCAGAGATACATATCAGTTTCCCTCTAATGATTGCTTTGATAGTATCCCAGAGGATAGACACTGTGGTGTCTGCAGTATTGTTCTCTTTTAGGGCCTGGGCATTAGTATCCTCTATAGATTTTTGAACTTGTTTGTCCCTTATCAGGGAGAGATTCAACTTCCAAAAATTTGTTTTCCTGCCTGTCTGTGGATGAAATTGGCAGAAAATCGGGGCATGGTCTGATGGCGTATAGTCTCCAGACCAAATTTTTATTGTTTCCCTCAATTGTTCCTTAGGGGTTATAAGGAAGTCCAAACATGAATAAGTATCATGAACTTGAGAATAAAATGTATGTCTGGGAGCCGTACCATGTATATGTTCCATATATCTTGATAGCCTAGTTCCTGTAGTAGTTTCTAACCTGACTTGTAGTTTTCTTTCTCCTACCTAGATTTGCTGATTTGGGTTTCCTTCTGATATGTTTAAATTAAGGTCGCCACCACATATCGTTTGCCCCTCTGACCATTCCGCTAATTTTTAAAAAAAAGCTCTATATACTTCATACTCTGAAGCTGGGGGATGTGTATAGATGCAAAAGTTATCTGACCATCTAAATATTGCTTTACCATGACATATTTCCTTCTTATCTGTAACCCTGTCTTTTATTTCAAATTGAGTTCCTGCTTAATCAGAACTGCTGTCCCCTTCTCCTCCCGTATAGGAAGAAGCCACCACATGGGAGAAACCCAACCGCTCAAATTTTTTGTGCTCAGCATGAGAGAGGTGTGTCTCCTGCAACAAAACTATATTTGCCCCAGCTCTTTTCATGCTCTGAAGGATTTTACCTCTTTTAATGGGATTCGTAATTCCATGCACATTATATGTACTTATAGTATACGGTAACAACTTATTCATTTTTAATTCCTGAATGCTTTCCTGGTATCCATTTGATTTATTTGATCTCTAAGACGTGGTGGCCTCTCCCCATTCCATAGTCTTTCACACTTGTACATCAGAATCTCCATCTGTCTGCTCAAACCTGAAAAAAGGTTACACTTTACATGAGCCAACATGGCTCTAACAAGAACTATAACCACAAAGTTAACAATAACTGGTTGCTTCAAAGGCGGGGGATAATATAAAGATTTAGCCCTTGCATTCTGTCTCTATTAAGAAGAAGACGAGGAAGATTACTAGAGCTTCCACTTCTGGAAGACCTCCTACTGAGCCACAGATAATATTGTGCTCTTATAATAAAGACAAAAAGGAAAATGTGAATTAGGTGTGAAACCAGATACGAAGGTATCTAGGTCACGGAGCTGTTCAAGGTCCAATATGTCCTCGGTGTCTAGTCCACTGACCTATAAAACATCATTATGATCAAGCTCAGTTAAGTAACAGAGTACATCTGAGTTGCTGACTTAATCCTATGGATGACAGATTAAACACTGCTCAAGTTAAGAGGTCACTGGAGGACATCCCCAGCGAATCCCATCCAACACTTCACTGTACATACTTCCTCTCATTTCACTATTTGATTAGTATATGCACTCTATGTGATCATCCCCAAGTATCTATACCAGTTGTATACTATAGATGAAATTGATCGTATGGCTGGTGGTATTAGTAAGCATAACCATGGGTTCTGAGCACCATTTGGTAATGGAGGAAGATACTGGGTGGGGGTTCCAAAATCAGCTTATTTATAGGCAAAATACCTCTGTCAGGTATTGGAGCTAAGTAGCTCAGTTTCTTATTATCATTGTGTATAATTCTCCCCTTCTTTTAATGTTTAGGTTAGAATCCCTCCCTATATTCTTTAGTGTGAAGTTGAGAGGTCTGGGTAGTATTCCCATCCTTTACAAATGAAATGGTACCCACTTATGATCAGTGACATTATACTTCTTTTATCCCCTTCCAGTTTCGCTTTAATCCCCAGTGTGGTCCCTCCCCCGGCCTTTTAGTCCCAATCTAGCAACTTAATTAACTTGTAGATCTTAACCTCCTTAAATGTTGTCTTGCCTCTTGACAAAGAATAAACAACAAGAATAACACTTAAAACAATAAACAAATCAGTCAGCAAATGGCAGAGAATGCAGGCTGCAAGTGTTCCCCTTCTAGTTCGAAACATTTGTTGTCCTAATAGCATTAATGACACTTCTTGTAATAGGACAACTTGTGGCAGTGATCTGGGGTTACTAAAGTCTAAATGGTAATTATAATGCTAATAATATGAAGATTTGAGTTTCAGATCTCTCAGTGACCAACACCGATTCTCACCCCCGTAGCCTGCTTTTCCAAGCGCATATCGGAGCTCATACTGCTGATTGTATATAAATGAACTTATCTCTTGCTTGATCTCCGATGGTGGGAGAGAGTTCCTGGGGATTTTGCCTAGGTTTTAGGCTACTGGTAAATCATCTGGTGAATTTACAGTGGTTCAGGTTGGATTGTCTGCCTTTTCACCCTTTTGCTGAGAATTTTCTGCAGTCTGCATAGTGCTTCTCCGTGCTGCAATATTTTAGTACCCATCGTCTTCCTGTTCTGGTTGCGTTGCCAAAACTGTCTGCCTCTCCCGGTATTTTGGTTCCGGTTCTCTGGTATCTGTATTTTTCTGTCCTTTAAGGCCTCTGTTGCTTCTTCTACCATAGACTACACTTTCACCCCATCTTTCCAGAAAATCCGCAATCTAGCTGGGTAAGGAGTGTGGAAACGGATCGCCTTTTCTCAAAGGGACCTCAGGATTGGAAGGTATCGTAGCCTCTGTTGCTGCACTTCTTGCGGATAGTCATGATCCAGAAATAATCTGTGGGTCAGATATTTTATTTCTTTTTTCGACCAGGCTCGATGCAGGATATCTTCTTTGTCACTATATGAGCTTAGTTTAAAGACAGTAGAGCGAGGTCAGGCTGAGGGATTACTCTACAATTTCGACGGTTTTCATCGCCTACCGACGCATGTCTTCACCGTCATCGGTCTCCTCGTCGGGACCCCGTGTTAACAAGTGTGGTTGCGGCCGCCAAATTCCATCTAACGACGGCCATAAGCATTGTGTTTTTTGCCTGGGGCCTGAGCACGACACCGCAGCCTGTTCAGCCTGTAAAAGTTCACCAGCCGAACCAGATCCCCGGCTGAAGGCCTTGAAAGAGGACCTGCTGGAATGAAAAATGGATCTGCACACCTCAGGGAGAAGCAGAAGAAAAGAAGAAAAATCCAAGTGGTCTACGTGAAAGGACCGTGGTCGGTCCGGCACGATCAGGTCCGGTCTCACTCCTGCTCGTGGCCTTCTCCCAAAACAGCCCGTGGTTCAGTGGGCTCAGGTGAGCAAAGCTAAAGACCAGGCTAAGGCTGGGCCTGAGGAGAAGGCCAAGCGAAGCCTAAAGAGTGACTCGCTAGGGTCACCGTGAGAGTCCTCGGAGGCGCAAGCTTCAGCCTGCCTCCAAGGCCCCAGCGCTGCCAGTCAAGAACGCGCCTTTGAGTCCAAGGACACCCCGCACCCCTGGCCAGGACCTCGTCTTCGGTCCCCTTACCGACTCCGGGTAATGGGGCGACGGATCCGGATGCAGCCGGTGAAGGGGCTGCATCACTATCCCCTAAGTCCTCCTCCCCACGGGGCTCAGAAGGGGGCTGTCCTTCCAAGGTTGATGTTACGGATATTCCATTTCCAGGGAAAGCGGCCTCTGTGTTTTCAAAGGACGAGCTCCATGATTTGTTTTCCTTCTGGTGGGGGCAGGTCCAGAAGCGTCCCAACCCCCCTGAAGCCGGCCCCGGACCCTTCAGGTGAACCACAACCAGGAGATGCTTCTTCCTCGAGGAAGACCCCCGAGAGGCCGCCGCCTACACCTCCTCCTCCTCCCAAGGCTTGTTCCTGATCACGGTCCATAGACCGATACCGGCGCTCTACCAGGTCGGGTAGCCGATGCCGTGTCAGGTCTTACACCAGCAGCCATTCCCGTTCTGCTAGACGGGACCGCTCCTGACGTCTGTCTCTGCTCCGCCGTCAGTCCCATGACTGACATCGGTCTTCGGACTGACGTCGATCAGTGAGCCACCGACGCTCGAGTGGGGCTAGCCATAAGAATAGGTCTGGCTACTCGTCACCCAATAGCCATTCCTCCTCTTTTTCATCTTCTACCTCTTCCTTTTCGGGAATTGGGGGTACCCCGGAAGAGAAGGACCAACTCCGCTCACCTTCTGATGATCCCACTTTCATGGGCGTCATGAGGCACATCCAGGCCTCAGTAGGTGGACACGGAGGACCTGGACCCAGAGCCCCGACGTTTGGCAAGTACCTGAGGCAAAGGGCCTAAACCCTTGGTGGTACCTCCTTTGGTGGACACATTCCAAGACCTCACTAGAGTGACCTGGAAGCATCCGGCTTCAGTCCGGCAGTTCGAAGAAATCGGACAGGCTGTGTAGAGCCCAAGGATGAACCATTCTTGGCCGAGCACCTCAGGTGGACTCTTCAGTTATTATGGCTGCTCACAACAAGTCTAAGCAGCCAAACACCTCGACTCACAGCCTCCCGACCCAGAATCCGCTTCACTTGGACCAGGTGGGCAAGAAAGTGTACTCTGCCTCTGCCTGTTCAATTAGGTCCCTGAATTTCCTTCACGACATGGTCCAGTACCAGAATGCATTATGGGAGCTGGTTAATGCCTTACCAGACTCCAAGAAGAAAATGGAGATTCTGGACCTTCTCCATCGGGCTCGGACGTAGGCACACATGTTTTGCTTGCCAATGCGACACTGCAGAATCACACGGCAGCCAGAGCATCAGCATCAGGTGTCTGTCTCAGGTGCCATTCCTGGTTGAGAGTCTCGGGCTTTCATCAGGATCTGCAGTCGGCATCTGGGACTTACCGTTCCAGGGTACCGTGTTGTTTGGGCGGAGGCGAGTCTTTGATATCTCGCCTCCAACAGTCAGGCAAATCCATCTGGTCTGTCCGCTAAATGTACCATGGAGACCAGCAGAGACAGAGCGCCCATTTGGAAGCCCTCAGGTGGTCAAGCCTGTGGTAATCAACAGGGCCAGGACGGAGGCTTTCGGAGGAAGCTGGCAATCAGCAGCCTGGGCGCTCCTCCCGTGGGCCCCAAGTCCTTCCTGGTCTCTCTGCCCACCCCTGGCTCCACCCAATGACTCCCTTCGACCCCCTCCTCCAGCAGAGGTACCGGGGAGGGGAGGATCGCTCTCTGTACTTTCAGGATGGAGCTGAATAACTGCAGACAAATGGTTCCTAGATGTCATAAGGAGAGGACACACTTTAAGCGTTAACGGAGGTTTCTCCAGACACTCCACCAAGGTTCTCCAGATATCCTCCTTCTCATATTCCTCTCATAGAAGGAGATACAGGCCCTCTTGCAAAAAAGGCAATAGAACCAGTCCCTCTGAGTCAGTGGGGAAAAGGGTATACTCCCAGTTCTTCCTGGTCCCAAAAGACTCAGGACCTTCGTCCCATTCTGGACCTAAGCTCGCTAAATATAGAGTACAAAAGGTTCCAGATGGTGACCTTCCAGGTCTTCTTCCTCTGCTGCACCAAGGGCACTGGCTGTGCTCCTGAACATGCAAGATGCATATATGCATGTTGGGGTCTTTCCCCCTCACAGGAAGTTCCTGATGTTCCACTTCCAGGGGGAGCATTATCAATTTTGAGTTCTTCCGTTCGGCCTCTCTTCCGCTCCTCAAGTCTTCACACAGTGTTTGGCAGTAGTGGCTGCAGCTCTAAGGCGTCAGGGGCATTATGTCTTTCCTTACCTGGACGATTGGCTGCTAGCGGCCCCATCAAGGTCACACCTGCTTCAAGCTCTCAGAGATACCTGTACTCTCTTCTGAGACTTGAGGATCACCCTGAACCTTCCAAAGTCTTCCCAGAACCCAGCCAAGACTTCGTGTTTATTGGGCGGTCCTGGATTCGGTCCAGGGCATGGCTTTCTACCCCTGGAGGGGCAATCGCTTGCAGGAGATAGCGGATCAGTTCTAGTAACTCCTCAGGTCTCAGCAAGGACTTCCTCAGACTTGTAGGGCACATGGCGGTGCCATTCAGTTACTCCTCTGGCCCACCTCCACATGAGAATCCCACAATGGATGCTCAGGGTGCAGTGGGATCAGCGCTCAGAGCGACCTCAATCACATGGTCAGAGTCACGAGCCAGTAAAGAGAACACTTTTTGGTGGATGGATCCACTCAATTTGGAAGAAGGGTCCCCTTCCGTCCAGAGCTCCCAAATCAGACCCTTACGACAGATGCCTCAGATTTGGGGTGGGGGTGCACCTAGGGCTTGCCAAACACAAGGCATTTGGACCCCTGAGGAGCACGAACTCCACATCAATGTACTGGAAATGCGAGCAGTCCTCAATGCGCTACGCCTTTCAGGAGGGCCTCATGCCAGGCTGTCTTCTGGTTCAGATGGACAATATGGCGGTCGTCTTCTATATCAACAAGCAAGGGGAGCTCATTCTTACCCTCTATGCCAGGAGGCAATGAGAGTCTGGTATTGGGCACTGAGCGGCACATCTCTCTCTCCGCGGTGCACGCCCAGGTGTCCTCAATGACTTGGCCGACAGTCTCAGCAGAATCTCGGTCCAGGGCGCACGCAGTGGGAGCTACTGCGGTCAGTAGTGGACCAGCTGTTCGACAGTTGGGGTCATCCACATCTGGACCTGTTTGCGTCACTGCAATGCCAAACTGCCACTTTTCTGCTCACGAGGGCCCGCGCCTGGTGTTTTCTGGCCAGACACGTTGTCCTTATACTGGGCAGTGAGGTTTCTTTACGCCTTCCCTCCCTTTCTCTCATCCAGAGGGTTCTGTTGAAGTTACAGGCCGAGGGGGCGCAAATGATTCTGATCGCCCCGCTGTGGCCACGGCAGATTTGGTTCCCATTACTTCAGTGACTCTCCATGGAACCTCCAATTCCGCTGCCAATATGCTCGCAGTTGCTGTCCCAGGATCAGGGCTCGTTGGTTCATCCCGATCTCGATCTTACACCTTCATGCTTGGCTCCTTCAGACATTGCAAAATACAGTTACAGGGTATCGCCAGAGGTGGCGGATGTCCTGTGTCGGAGGAAGCCTCCACGCTCCCACTTATGCCATGAAATGGAAGCAGTTTGTTTGTGGGCCTCGTCTCACCATCTGGATCCCTTACCTGTCCAGTGAACTCAGCTCTTCAGTATCTTCTCTCCTTATACCAGCAAGGCTAGGCTACTCCTCCATAAAGGTGCACATGTGGGCCATCTCGACTATCACGCCCTTTTGGGTGACAGAACCTTAGCCCAATTGGACGTGGCCCGCACCTTTTTACAGGGGATTCTTCACATGAGGCCTCCTATTCGGGATCCTATGCCACTCTGGGACCTCCTTTTTGTGTTGGAGAAGCTTACTCTTCCCCGTCTTTGAACCTGCAGTGGATTGTGAGCTGCAATATCTTTCTTGGAAAGTTTGTTTTTTAGTTGCCATTACTTCAGCTTGAAGGGTTTCCGAGCTTCAGGCTCTGATGTGTAAAGAGCCGTACTTAATTTTCCACAAGGAAAGGGTTTCCCTGAGGACGAACCCTAGGTTTCTTCCGAAAGTGGTCTCAGAGTTGACCCTCAACCAGTCGGTTGACCTTCCAGTTTATTTTCCTTTGCCCTCTAACAGAGGGGAAGATCCCCTTCACACTTTGGATGTTCACAGGACGCTTAGGTACTACCTTAAGTGAACGGCTAATCACCGTAAATTGGAGCAACTGTTTGTGGCCTTTGCACCCCAGCACTTGGGTAGTCCAAGCAGACCATTTCTAAATGGATTGTCCACTGTGTCTCTTTCTGCTATGAAAAGCACAATAAGCCCCTTCCAGGCCCAGTTGGGTCACTCCACCAGGGAGTGTCTGCTTCCTTTGCCGCGCTGGAACAAGATCCATTAAGGATATTTGACACCCGCTACCCTGGAATTAGTGTATACTATGAAAGCACTACAGCTTGGACATTGCCTCCAGATGCCGTGCAGGCTCCGGCCTAGCAGTCCTTCAGGGACTACTGTCTTGAGCTTCTGTGTTCAGCTTCATCTCTTCCACCTCCTGGGGCCGATTACCTCCTTGGTGAGGGACTGCTTGGGATTCAGTCCTAATTGTAATAGCCTGCTGCAAGAGCTCCCACCCGAAGTAAGATAGAACAGTTATGTAAGAACTTACCATAACAGTAGATGTTCGAGAGGAACTCTGCAGCAGGCATTCTTCCATCTCCTTCCCCATCTGAGGTGTACAGGTTCCATCTTCGTGCTTAGCTCCCATTCTCCTGTCAGGGCTCGCTAGTGGGACTTGAGGGGAACTGGGGTGGAGCTGGGTCTGCCCCCTTCAAACAACATGAAGTCTTGCTGTAGTCTGACAATAGCAGTGAGTCCCAACCTTCGAACTGCCCCGGAGATGAAAGAGTTAACTTTCCATGCCAGGCATGGAACGCTGAGCTGGAGCTCGGTTCAGACTCTGTCTGTTGCTGTTTAAACTCAAACCGTCAGATTCTTTACTCCACCTCACTGAACAGTCGCTCCGGAGATTTCTCCTTCTGCTCTGTTCAATTTGTCGGTTAAAGTACCGCTTTCTCGGTTTTAGGCAATTTAACATAACCTGTCGGTTCCAGTCTCTGTCTATGGTATTTGTGAGTACTAGATAGAGTTTATATTATTTTCTGTTCTGTGTGGAACATAAGCGGTTCATCGGTTTGGTTTGAACCGATCAGGTTGTTAAAAATCTTTATTTGTACTTGGGTGTGTGGTTTCGGTTCTTATCGGTTCTAAAAGACAAATTTTATTACGTTTTTTCCACGACCCGTAACTACGGTCAAGAACCGATAAGAGGTCTTGCCTGGCGGATTGCCATTAAAAAGCTAAGTTTGGTTAGGACTGGCACAATGTCTGAGAAACCCAAAAGAAAACCGGGCCCACTGGGTTTCAACACTGCAGTGTGTGGGAAGTCTTTGCTAAGGCTGACCCCACACCACCTGTGTTTATTGTCTGGGGTTTGACCACCTCAATGCAGACTGCCAGATTTGTAAAATTTTCCTGCAGCTACCCTAGAAAGAGAGTTGGTAGGCTCAGAAGGGGAGGAAGGTAAAGTCCACTGAACGGATGGCCGGTTCAGTTCATACCGAACCAGAAGGAGTGCCCTCTGACCAGGGCGAGACTTCTTTGGGCAAAAGGAGAGCCGATTCTAAGGAGTCGGTTCCAGCTAAGAGAACAAGAAAGGAAAATCATTGGTGTGGATCCAAAACTTTCTTCTCCAACCGCTGAAGAAATAGCCAAAGCGATAAAAATTGTGCAGTCGCTTTCCCCGGTTCCGACCGAACCGGCACCATCAGGGAGGCGCTCGGTTCGGCCAGTTCCACCGGTTCAAGATTATGATTTGGAGGAAGAGGAGTATGAGGAAAGTGAATGTGGTTTTGAAAGTCTGGATGTGCCCATTGACCTGGACATCTCCCCAGACAGACCTTCAGGAGTGTCTCCTCCTAGGCTTTCTGAGTCCCCCTCCCATTTCATGTTTTATAAAAAAGTGGCTGAAACCCTCCAGCTTCCTATGGAAGAAGCTGTGGATGACCAGGAGGAGCCTGACTGTGTGGAAATGATGGATATCCCAGAGTCTAGGAGGCTGTCTATTCCCTTACACAAATCTTTTGGGAAACAGACATTTAAGATTTTAAAGACTCCTAATACTATACCTCCTGTGGATAAAAGAATGGACAAGAGGTATACATTGTCAGGCTCAGATACGGAGTTCCTTACACAACAGTGCAGCCATGTTGGGTAGTGCAGGCTGCAGCCTGTGATAAGGCAAATATTCCTTGGCTTCACACCCCAGACAAGGATTCAAGGAGGATTGATGCCATGGCAAAGAAACAGTACATGGCAGCGTCCTTGACTCAGACAGGCCAACTATATGGCCTATACTGCTAGGTATCAAATCCAGATGGGACACTGTCATGGCTTTAGCAAAACAGGTCCCTGGCCAGCTTGCTGCTGAGCTGGAGCAGGTGGCTGCTGATGGTATTGAGGCATCCAAGGTAATTCCATGCTGCAGTGGACTCCAATGATGTGTCATCTAGAGTCATGGCTACATCTGTGGCACTTCAGAGAATGGCTTGGCTCAGATGTACTAGCCTATCACAGGATACCCAGACTAAGGCCATGGATTTTCCTGTTGTGGGTAATTCTCTGTTTGGGAGCAAACAGAGAATTACATGAAGAAAATGGACAGAATATAGGACCACCTATGAGGAGTGCATAGGCATGGAAAGGCAGGCCACTCCTCAGAGGCAGCACCCCAGGGCAGGGGCAGGCCTTTTCATAGGCCTTCTACTAAGCCCAGGCCTCCTCTTCTGCCTATGCTCAGAGGGGGTTCTTTAGAGGGAGAGGCAGAAGGGGTACAAGCAGATCTGCTTCCACCCCTCAGCCAAAACCCCCTGCCAAACAGGCACCCTGATGGGTTTGCCAGGGCCGATTCTCAACTACCTGTAGGGGGCAGGCTGGTTTCTTTGTCCAGGACTGGGAGTCTCTAACATCAGACAAGTGGGTCCTGGAAGTAGTAAGCCAGGGACTGGTTCTTAGCTTCAAGAAATTTCCAAAGCTGAGAACCAGATCCTTTCCCACCTAAAATACCTCAGAGGCACTTGCCCTAGAGGCAGAGGTCTCTTCCCTCCTGGCTCTCAGAGCTGTGGAAAGGGTTCCACCCCTACACCAGGGCAAATGATTGTACTCCAGGTACTTCCTTACCCCAAAAAAGACAGGAGAATGGCGGCCCATCCTGGATCTCAGATACCTAAACAAGCACCTTTTAAAACCAAAATTCAAAATGGTGACTCTGGGAATTATTCTACCCTTCAGCAACTGCTCACCTCTTTGGGTTTCCTTCTGAATCTTTCAAAGTCAGTTCTAGAGCCTGTTCGGCTCCTCACCTTCATAGGCGCAGAGCTAGATACAGAAAAGGCCAGAGCTTTCCTTCCCCTGGGCAGGGCAAGGACCCTTATCACACTGGCCTCATCATTCACCCTGCAGGTGTCTCGACCAGCAAGGGATTTTCTGCAGCTCCTGGGGCACATGGCTTCCACAGCAGTGGTGCAGGGAGCAAGATTTCAGATGAGGGACATTCAGTTCCATTTGAGAGCCTTTTGGTCTTAAAAGAAGGACCCCTGACCAAATTGATCCCAGTGATTCAGACCCTGATCCAGGCCTTATAGTGGTGGCAGGATCAGAACAATCCTAAGACAGGGAGTTCCTTTGTCACTCAGTCCCACTTCTTTATCCTTACTACAGATGTCTCCCTCTTGGGGTGGGGGCTCACTTTGACCACCTGACTACCCAGGGTTGTGGTCCTCTCAGGAATCTCTGCTTCACATCAATCTGTTGGAACTCAGAGCAGTATTTCTAGCACTTCAAGCTTTTTCCAAATCTGTTCAGAACAAAGTTATTCAGGTCAGAACAGACAATACCACCACAATGTGGTACATCAACAAGCAAGGAGGCACTCGGTTTACGGCCTTGTGCACAGAAGCAATGAAGTCGTGGTCTCTGGCTTATTCCCTGAACACCTCCCTCACAGCAGTACACCTCCCAGGCAAGGACAATGTCCTGGCAGATGCTCTCAGCAGGATATCTCAGGGCCATCACGAATGGTCACTGGATCCCCTGGTCTTGGAGGTGATATTCTCCAGATGGGGCACCCCACAGATAGATCTTTTTGCAGCCCCAGACAATCACCAACTTCCCCTTTTTTGCTGCAGGCCCCCAGTGTTGGGCTCAGTCCCCCTGGATGCCTTAGTTCTCAGTTGGGAAGGGAAGTTCCTGCATGCTTTTCCCTTCCTCTCCTGTTCAAAGTGCTAGTCAAAATCAGGTCTCAACCTGCAAGGTGATCCTGATCGGCCCAGACTGGGCCAGACAGCCCTGGTATCCTCTCCTGTTGTCCTTAGCAGTCCATCTTCCTTGTCTCTTCCCAGGAATTACAACCTGTTAACCTGTGCTCAGGGAGGGTCTGGTACCAATCTCAGATCTCTCAATCTCAGGGTCTGGCTTTTGAAGAGTTAGAGTTTGCTGATTTACACCTCTCCCAAGGTGTAATGGATATTCTGAAGGCTTCTAGGAAACTTTCCATCAGGACTACTTATAATTCCAAGTGGAAAAGGTTTTCCATATGGTGCTCTGGAAGGCATATTTCCCCAGAGTCTGCTGATCTGCCCACAGTCCTTGATTATATGGTCCATTTGAATAGCTTGGGCCTTAGACCAGCTACACTAAAGGTGCATCTGGCAGCTGTTTCTGCTTTCATTTCAGCAGGTAAGTCCTCTTCTCTTTCAGCTCACCCTGTATTCTCTAAGTTTTTCAAGGGATTGCTTCATACCAACCCTCCATTCAGGGACCCTGCCCCTGCTTGGGACCTTAACGTTTGCATTGCTCAGCTTATGCAACCCCATTTGAGCCTTTGTCTTCAGCAGAGCTTAAGTACTTGACTTGGAAAACTGTGTTCCTGGTAGCCATCACTTCGCCAGACGTTTAAGTGAGTTACAAGCCCTATCAGTGGAACCTGATTTTATCCGCCTTCCATAGAGCTAAGGTGGTCCTCAGGACTAACAGGAAGTTTTTGCCTAAGGTGGTTTCAGATTTCCACCTTAACCAATCTATGTCTCTTCCGGTGTACTTCACTGACCATTCCTCCTCTGGTGAGAGGAGGCTGCACAGTTTAGATGTTAAAAGAGCCCTTAGCTACTACATAGAACGTACCAAGGGTCACAGGTTTGACTCCCTCCAACTGTTCCTCACTTATGGTGAGGTTGGTAAAGGGAAACCTGCCACTAAAAGATCCATTGCCAGGTGGATTGTCTCCTGTGTTCAGTTTTGTTATGAAAAACTGGGTAAGGTTCCACCCTCAGGCCTGAGGGCTCACTCTACCAGAGGTACAGCTGCGTCCCTGGCTGCTGCCAGGGATATTCCTATTCTAGAGATATGTCAAGCAGCTACCTGGAAAACAGTTCACACTTTACCAAGTATTACTCCTGGATATCCAGGCTAGGAGTGATGCTCGGTTTGCACAGCTGTGCTTCAGAGTCTATTTCTTAGCAGGTTCTGTCCCTCCTCCATGGAGGTACTGCTTGGTCTTCTATTGGTCAGAATACAGCAAGACTTCATGTTGTTTGAAGAAAAATGACTCACCTTAGTAATGTTGTTTCTTCTAATGGAGTCTTGCTGTATTCTGACCTCCCCTGCCTTCCCTTCTCAGAACCTCTGTTTTTGGGATGTGGGTGGGCAGTGGCAGTGTTGGCACTCAGGAGGTGCCCCACCTTGTTGTTTTCACCCCTTTTTTCTTTGGGTGAGTGGGTGTTGTGTTTTTTCATTTTTGGGTCTCCTGACTTGAGTCTTTGTTTTGGGACCAAAAAATCTGTTTTATGTTTAGTAGCCAGTTGGCTAGTGTAGGTTTACAGCTTCCACACAGGACCTTAGTGAGTTTAGCTCATAAAGATCTGACAGTTTGAGTTTAAACAGCAACAGACAGAGTCTCAACCGAGCTCGAGCTCAGCTCCATGCCTGGCATGGAAAGTTAACTCTTTCATCTCCGGGGCAGTTCGAAGGTTGGGACTCACTGCTATTGTCAGAATACAGCAAGACTCCATCAGAAGAAACAACATTACTAAGGTGAGTAATTTTTTTCTTTTGTACCAGAGCTGACGTCGGGGTGGAGCTGACGTCGGGGGCGGTCCCTGCTGGGTATTGCTGGCTGAGAAGTTTTCCGGAGGGTCCTAGTGCCTGCGACATAGTCCTAATTGTAATAGCCTGCTGCAAGAGCTCCTCTCGAAGATCTACTGTTACGGTAAGTTCTTACGTAACTGTACTTTCTGAAAATAAGAACATTACATATTGCTGCCAATTAGATATAATTAAGTGCTCATTAGACTGCATTACTGCATGACTAAAAGACAGCGAGAACCAGCTTTGTCTCCGTTATGTTCATGGCAAGGTTTATTGCTTCACATACTGTTTGCTGAACACCTAGGTGTTGCATAATATACTTCTGTGGAGGTAGTCTAAGGAAACCACTGCTAATGGGTGACTGTATATGCTTCATCCTCACCTTGGTGGCCTTGGGTGCAGAATGTAAAACTGGGTCGTCATTGTTACCTGCTGCCACTGTGCTCTCCTGCCAGTCACGAGTAAGGCAGTTTACAGTATTTTCTTGAGTGTCCAATGCCAAGGACTCTATGCACTTTATAGGTAGACAATAAATGACAAAATAAATGAAGACATAAATAATGAATCCAGATAAATACTGAAGACGACTCAAAATTCATACATAAAGCTGGGATACAGGATCCTCAAATAGTACAATAATCTGGAAAGACCTGAAAAATATATAGATTTTAAGATCCGTCTTAAAGGTCGAGGTGCACGCTTACAATGCCCAAGGTAGTGCGCTGCACATAAAAGAAGTGGCAACTGATAAAGTCCTGCCCTCCCCCGACACCCATAGCCTGGAACTGGGGATTAGGAGCAAATCAGCTTCCGTGGAGCAGAGCAGATGAGTCAGAGCATACAGTGACAGGAGATCCTTTACATAGCCAGAACCCAGACTGTGTAGGGCCATAAACGTAGTGAAACTGATCTTGAAGGTGATTCTTCGCCTTACGGGAAGCCAACACTGTGTGTACAGCGGAGGCGTGACATGCTCAAAACGGCTTGTGGAGCATAACAGCCATGCTGCAACATTCCACACTAGCTGCAGCTGACACATCAAGCCTCCAGAAGGCCCCCTAGGCAAAGAGCATTACGGTTATCCAGCCATAAAACCAAAGCCTGCACCAGTGTAGCCAGGTCCCTGCATGTAAGATATGGTCTTAACTTGGTAATGTTTACAACAGAAATTCCACAGTGGACTACTGTCCACCAGAAATTCAAATGACAGCATGCAGTCCACAATTACCCCCAGGTTTCTGGTCCTCTTCACAGCTTGGAGAGGAGCACCATTTAGAGATGGCAGCATGGTGCTCCTGTTTGTCATTCCTGATCCACAAGGTCCTTGTTCAGCCATAACTGATGACCATCCAGTCATTTACTTCAAAGAGGCATCAATTAAAACAGCAACAGAGTTGGCATCGTTCAGTGCAAACGACAGGTACCACTGATTGTCATCTGTGTTGCAGTGAAACTCAAACTGTACCATCTTCGCACTGCAGACAACATTGAGGACAGAGCTGGTCCTTGAGGAGCACTGCTTCTCAAATGTCCAACTTCAGACTTTCTGTAATTCAGTCTCCAGTGCATGTTTCTCCAACTATAATTCAATTTTTTCCAAGGTATTTAAACAGGATTCACCCCTGGAAATTTAGTATATATTTGCATTCACCAAGTAGCAGAAGTGTGTGTTATCTAATGAACTCAGTTTTGTTCTATTTTAAAAACATCTGCAAAAGCTAAAGTTATGGAACAGAAAGTTTTTACAAACCAGTTCTTGATGGTTGTGGATGTGGAGTAAAACCTGTGTTTGATAATCTTTTCTGCATTGAAATTCACATCTTCTTTTCTCCCTTCAGGATATCTTTAATGCTGTCATTACAGAATCCATTCCTAGTGTACCAGCTTCCATGTTTCTGGAATGTCCAACTGTCAGATCATACACGCTCAGAACAGTGCTACAAGGATGTGTCGGACCTGAAGGTACTGAAAAAGCAGAAGATGGACTGCCCATCCCATCTGTCTCTAAAATCTGACTGAATGCATTTGTAACCTTTGCAGCTGCTCCCAACTCTCCCATGACACTTTCGTAAACTATACATTGCCCATAAATGAGTCATTCCTGTGTGAAACTTGTAAATCTAAAATATATAAAGAGCTAGGGACGCATTTTAAAAAGGTTAGCACGGCACAAACCAAGTTTGCACTGCGCTAACCCAGAATAGCGCCGGCCATCTGGGGGTGTGGCCATATTCAAAGGCCACCTATGTATGGCGCACCCCTGATAGTACCATGGCACACAGTATTGCGTTGTGCATGTGCAAATGAGGGATCCCCAATGCCTACGCAGTGCAGCACAATATTGAACATTTTCAGAAGTGCTTAATGGCTGCAAGCGTGGCGCAGTTTAATGTTTCTGAGACCCAGCCCTTAACAGTGTGCAGAGGGGGTGGGTGCCCCACACTCCGTCCATGCACCATCAAGGGCTGGGTACCCTGGTAATCTAGCAGTCTCTCCCATGCCACGATCCCTGTAGCAACAGATGTAAAAGCATCCCTGGTTATCTAGCGGTCCCTCCCCAGCCCAGATCCCTCTCCTATATCTATATGTAAGTCCTGGTGGTGTAGTGGTCCCTCCCTAGCCCCAGTCCCTATATATTTATGTAAGTCCTGGTGGTCTAGTGACCCCCGATGCCAGCAGGTACTGTCCACTACCCTGCCCCCGGACCCCAGGCAAGAGCGGCAACTGGCACAGCCCTCCGCTCACCATGGCCAGCCACCAGACTGAGCTCTCATGACCGCATACTGTGAAATATTTTACAGTACAAGTGTCATGAGCTCAAACTGTAACCAATTAAATAGTGAGCAGAAGAGCTTGTAATAAACTCTGGAAGTTAGGTCAGAAGAAATAGCAGGTAATGAGACAATACCCTGCTAACATGAAAATCGATAGACTCACCAGGTATAGATCGTTATTGTTATATTTTAATAATCGGGTAAGCAAACTGATCAGAGGACCGTTTTCAGTTGCGACCCAGGCCACCAGGGTGGCAAACACAACAAACATCATTCCATACAGAGATACAATTAGAACAGAAACAGGACTGTCAAAAACACATGGTATGAGGTCACATTATGTAGTACAAATATTTCACAGAAATCAGTACATACTGGTGTAGTGACATACATTAAGTGGCTGTGCAATATAAAAGGCTTAACATGGGGATGATGGTAAAGTATTACATGCAATGTACATAAAGTCACCGGGAGCCAAGGAACTAAATACAGTTAAAATGAAGGTTCATTCTATCACCAGGAGTGGTACAGGCACAAGTCAAAGGCAGAAATGCAACTTAAGTTAAGTTGCAGAACCTGCTAACAGTTCAGAATAAAACAGGTATTCATTTCCAGATTGAACAGAGGAGCAGACCAGTGCAAGATGGTAGGGGCACTGAAGTTAGGATGAGGGCACAAAAAGGTGCTATGCCAGGATACGGGCCCTGGTACCACCTGGGGAACATATAGGGAGCAGGGATTGGGGCTAGGGAGGGATCGCTGGACCACCAGGGATTTACAAAAACATACCAGGAAGGGGATTGGGGCTAGGGAGGGACCACTAGGACTTACATATAAATATAGGAAGAGGGGATCGGGTCTGGGGAGGGACCGCTGGGCTACCAGGGGTTTCTAAAACAATACCAGAAGGGGATTGGGGCTGGAGAGGGAGGACCTGGCCCGATGCATTCAACCCATGCGCGGCGTGCAGATGAGCCCGTGATGGGCGTGCAAATGGCCCACTAGTGCCGCGCATACCCAGTGGGCTCATCTGCATGTTTGGGCTGAATAGCGCCCATAGGGGCAGCGGCGCTAGCCAGTTTGTGCCATGTTGTACCTCATGGGTGGTTTTCAGCACAGCGTACTGGTAGCGCAGCACAAAGTATGGCAACTGCCTGCTGTGCACCACACTACCATAGCCCAATATTCAGACAGTTAGCGTGGTCAGTTCAGATTGTGCTATCTGTTTGAATATTTCACCATAGCCAGCCCTGTTTTATTGTGCAACACCCCTGTGTGCGTGCGCAGCTAGCCAGCTCTGAAAATGGGGCCCCTAGTGTACTACCTGAAAGTAATATTATTTATTTATTGAATGTGTTTTGCTAGGAAGGACCTACTGAGCCACAATAGCTTGTTTCCAGAGGGGTCCTTGCGGGAGGGGCACAGCGAGAAGCACAGTACAGTACCATTAACGGCACAGATTAAAACTAGTCAACTATCACATCTTGTATATCAAGTATTTCTTTTTCACAGACCCATACAGTTCTCTGACTTAGTAATATTGGGACCCTTAGGGTCAGCATAAAGACGCATACAGTTCTCCGACTTAGGGGCTCCCACAGGATCAGCGATACAGACCCATACAGTTCTCTGACTCAGTAATAGGAGGCTTCCATAGGGATCAGTGATACAGACCCATGCAGTTCTCTTGATTCAGTAATGTGGGGCTACTATGGAGTCAGCCATACAGACCCATGCAGTTCTTTGACTCAGTAATGTGGATTCCCATGGGTCAGCAATATAGACCCATGCAGTTCTCTGAGTCAGTAATGTGGGATCCCATAGGATCAGTGGTACAGACTCATACCATTCTTCGACTCAATAATGTGGAGCTCCCATAGGGTCAATGATACACATCCATACAGTTCTCAAACTCAATAATGTGGGATTACAATACGATCAGTGATACAGACCCATATAGTTCTCCGATTCAGTGTAATATGGGGTTACCATAGGATCAGTGACGCAGAACCATACAGCTCTAAGACGCCGTAATATGGAGTTCCCATAGGCTCAGCTACACAGACCCATACAGTTCTTCAGCTCAGTAATCTGGTGCTTCCATAGGGTCAGTGATACTTTTTTAAAATATAATACGTTTTATTGAATTTTCAGTTTTCCACAGGACAAAACATATAACATCACACGCCAACTTCTAACATGAACATTCTAACAAGACAGACACTCCCCAAGAGCATCTCATATTCCCAGCAGAATGTTTAATTTTGTCTTAACAGGAGTACAGTTTACAGTTCAGGATTTGATGTTATCTGTTTGTAGTCTCTAAATACAGTATTCACGTGTAATTAGAAAGTGTGATACCATTATTCTTTTATCATCTGAGGAACATCGCTAGGATCAGGCACCTTGTTCCGTCTGGTGACCTTCCTACTTGATCCACGCCTTTGTGACCTTGCGTCTGGATTATTGCAACTACTTTTACTTTGGGCTGCCGGGGGTTGATATCGCCGCCTGCAGAATTCCGCAGCCCGGTTGTTGATGGGGATTCCTCGATCTTCCCACATCACATCAGTGCTGTGGGAACTGCACCGGCTACCAGTTCAGTGGCGGATCACCTTCAAAGTCAGCTTGCTAACATATAAAGCCCTACACGGACTGGACCCTGACTACCTGAAAGAGCTTCTGGTTCCTTACCACCCTGAGTGACCACTCTGCTCGGCTGACAAGGGGTTGCTGGAGATTCCGAGGGTGTCTTTAAAATCTTCCGGGGCTCGGGCATTCATGTTCGTGGCCCCAACCCTCTGGAATACTCTACCCCATCGGATTAGGGAGTGCATGACCATGGGGAGATTTAAACAGGCATTAAAGGCGCATTTGTGGAACAGGGCTTATGGTGATGAGAACGACATATTGTAACTGTATTGTATATTTATTACTGTGTTTGCAGCACTGGTTTTAACTGTTTTAATTTGTACTGCGCCTTGATATTTGAAAGGCACATTAAAAATAAAGTTTATTATTATTATTATTACTATTCAGGTAGTAAGAGCAGTGTATGCAGTTTTTCCCCATCGTTTCTTGTACACTTTCATTCTGTTGTGCATGCTGGCAACCATTTTCTCAGCTTGTAGTGTGAATAATATATCCCTATGCCATTCTGCATAATTGGGAGTTTCAACATCTAGCCAATGTCTCACTATGATTGTTTTGGCACATGTAGCTATTAAGATGATATAATATTTTCGCTGTCCTATCACTTTGTTTTTAAGGTCCCCAGTTATACAAATGTCTGGCTGGAAGGCATTGTTGAGCCCAAGCAAAGGGTCAGTCTTGTCCTGGATATTTTTCCAGAGTGACTGGGCCTTCTCACATTCCCACAAGATCTGCAGGCCACACTTACACACTTGACAGTAGGCCATACTTTTCCTTTCTCATTTCCATCCTTGATTTAAAAATATGTATACCTTGCAGGGATTAAACTGCACTGAGAGAAGTGGTATTTCTAACATTGGTTCCTAGTTGCATAATTGCGCAACTCTAGAGAAAGGAGTGTGTGTGTGGCTATAAGGAAATTCCTCAGATGCTTTGACCAGTGAGCCTGTAGCTTAATGGTTAGAGCGTTGGAATGGCATACCAGAGATCTGAGGTTCAAATCCCAGTAGGCCACACTTTTCCTTTCTCATTTCCATCCTTGATTTAAAAATATGTATACCTTGCAGGGGTTAAACTGCACTGAGAGAAGTGGTATTCTAGGGACATGGATTTGTTGTTCATCCACACTTATTGGCAGGTTCCTTGCCGCTTTAAATCTTGCCGGAAGGTCTTCAAGCTGGCTCCTCCCACCCACCCGGGTGGTAAAACTCTCGGCTCCGCCCCATGACGCCAGATCTTCCTTACCACTTGGAAGCTCAGGTTTCCTCATAGCGCTGCGTTTAAGACTAGTTCTAATTCTTGAAATTGAAATCAAAAAGTTTTTGCTAAAAGACTTGTCTTCTTCTCCTCGACTCACGATGGACAATCGACTCGGTTTGAGGTGCCCTTGCAGGCAGAAGCTGTCTAGGGCGGATCCGCACTCCACATCGTCTACTGCCTGGGCCTTGAGCACGACCCGCAGGCCTGCGACTTGTGCTCTTCCTTTTCGGCCTATGTCCTTGAAGACCGTGCTGCCCGATTACAACTGGGGCGCCCCGAGAAAAGAATTCCACCGGTGAAATCTAAAGAGGCCCGATTGGCGGTGTCCGTGGCGGCGGGCTCGGCGGATCAGCTCGAGCAGATGATCTCCCTCGAAGAGGAGGCGGCGCGGGCCGCTTCTACCTCGGCTGCGGCATTTGTCCCGCTCTCTCTCGGTGCCTCGTACTCGGCTTCTTTTAAGGAGCTTTGTCTGACCCTCTCGACCAAAGGTGAGGGTCCAACTACTCCGGGACCTTTTCCAGGTCCAAAAGAGCAAAGTAAGTCTCTCCGTCGACGCTCTTGGAGGCGGGAAAGATCCCCTCCCCCTTGTCGACAGTCGACTTCGGTCGACCCCTCAGCTTCGGCCACTGGCTTCACGGTGTCCCCGTCAGGCCAGTTGACCGAGACTCCCGTCGACGCGGTCGAGATTTTTCTCGACCCGTTGGACGGTTGTAAACTGGAGAAGCTGAGAATCCCCTCTCCAGTTCCCCCGGTGGGAGTTGAGGATCCCGTCGGCTCGTCTGTGCCTCCGGTTCCGGAGCCTTCGGTGGGATTGTCCGAGCCGAGGGGAGTGCCGATTTCCGACACTTCTCCTCGCCTTCCTCGGCCTAGTCGAGACTCTCGGTCTCGGACATCCTCGCGGTCCAACCGATCCCGCCACCATAGGTGGTCTCAGTCTCGGCACCGCGGCAAGCAGCGCCGCCGCTCTTCCTCTTCCTTGGACGAGGGGAGGCTTCGGCGCAAGTTGCATCGGAGGTACGAGGAACTGTGGCAACAGCTCCTTTTGACCGGGAATAAGCCGACCCAGTCGTCTTCCCTGGCCATTAAGTGGCTGTCACCGGAGCAGCCGAAACAACCCCTCATTGTAGTCGAGGAGCCTGTTCTCAGGCCGGTTGTTCGGCCAATTCCAGCTGCCCCACCGATTCTGGTGGAACCTCCGCCTCCACAGCCATTAGTTGGGGCTCCGACCAAAAATTCTCGGTCGGCCTTGGGTTTGCCCCATAGGCTGTCTGTCACCCTCACTCCCGATAAACCTCAGCAGGTGGAGGGTGGCTCAGGCCCGAGGCAGCTCTTTGAGGACTCTTCTGAGTCCGATGATGGTTCCTCCCTCTTCTCAAGCGCATGGACTTGGAGTCCTCGGGAGGGCAGTCAATGGACGATAGCCCTTCGTCCTTCTTAGGGTTGCTCGACTCATCTCGGAGTCCACGGGATGAAGCTTCGAACCCGTTCTAAATGGGCCAGGTATCCCTCACGGAGATTCTGGACCGAGGGGATTCTCTGGAGGCCTTTCCGTGGCGAAGCCATAGTGGGTCTGGCCTTGGAACTTTGGCAGCGTCCTGCTTCCTGCCCTCGCCTTGACCAGGTTGGCCAGGAAGTATCCGGTCCCTACCGGTTCCCTGTCAGTTTTGGAACACCCCTCGGCGAGGGTTGGTCACCGACAGCGTTTTCCGCGTGCGAGAACGCCAGGGATGTGGACAAACCTCCCGACAGGGAATCCAAGAAATTGGATTATGCGGTAGGAAGAAGTCTATGCTAATCCTCTCTCGGCCTCCCGTCAGGCCAGTTCGGCCGTCCTCATGGCACATTTTCTCACGCCCTGTTGGGCTCCCTGGATGAGGTTGTCCCTCATCTTCCCACAGATCTGCAGACTACGGTCAGGCAGGTGCGGGACCAGGGCAGGGCGGTGGCCAAACAGCAGCTCCAGACTGTGTTAGACATCGGGGACTCATGTGCCAGGTCTATAGCGGCCGCAGTGGCCATGCGTTGTCGGGCTTGGCTGAGGATATCCACCTTTACCTCGGATACCCAGCACAAGTTGGCGGATGTTCCCTTTTTGGGGACTGACCTCTTCGGCCCTGGGGTGGAAGGTCACCTGCAGAGGATCGAGAAGTCCAATGCTACCTTGGACTCGGTCTCTTCCGCTCAGAAGGACAAAGGCCACAAGCCACAGCCTAAGCCCTTTGCGTCCTTCCTGCCCTTGTGCTTGACCCAGCAACGTCAGGGCCAGCAGGCTCGACCTTGGTATCCCAAACCCAAGCCGTCGGCTTCCTCCAACAGGAAGCAGGGAGGTAAAGGCCGGGAGGTCCCTCGGCCGGTCCCTCCTCCAAGCCTGCCCAGTGACGGGCTGAGGGGTGTCGCCCCCATCCCTGTCACCTCACCCCTGGTTCCCCTGTGGGGGCGGCTCAGACACTTCCTTTCCGCCTGGTCCGCTGTTACCACGGACAGGTGGGTACTGAAGGGTGGTGGGAAAAGGCCTACCTCTGGAATTCGAGCAGGCCCGCCCTCTGGAGCCGTCGCACCTCGGGGGCCTCGAATCGCAGCCTCACTGGTGGCTCGCCGAGCCGACATCGCTCTCCTCCTCCAAAAGGAGGTGATCACGGAGGTGGAGGACCCCCCTTCAGACCCGGGGTTCGTGTCCAGGTCTTTCCTGGTTCTGAAACGGACGGGGGGCTGGCGCCCCATTCTCGACCTACACGACCTGAACAAGTTCCTAAGGTCTCGAACCTTCAGGATGGTCACTCTGGCGCAGATAATACCATCTCTGGAACACGGCGTGTGGTTCTGCTCTCTGGACCTACAGGACGCGTTCTTTCACGTCCCTATCCATCCGTCACATCGGAGATTCCTCCGCTTTCGAGCAGAGGGATCCCTCTTCGAGTTCCGAGCCATGCCCTTCGGCTTATCTCCAGCTCCCAGGGTCTTCACCAAATGCATGGCAGTGGTGACAGCATTCCTGCGGCGCCGAGGGGTCCGGGTGTACCCTTACCTGGACGATTGGCTGATAGCAGCCTCCTCCAGACGGGAGGTGGAGCGGTCCAGAGATCTGGCCCTCCAGGTTTGCTCTCAAGTTGGCCTTCTCATCAACGAGGCCAAGTCGGAACTCGAGCCGAAGCAGGTGATCCTGTTCATCGGGGCAGAGCTCGACTCTCTTCGAGCCAGAGCACGGCTCCCGGCGGACAGGGCCGCGGTTCTTACCTCCTTTGCCCAATCATTTCTGGTTGGGCAATGCGCATCTGCCGGGACTTCCTCGCCTTCTGGGTCTCATGGCGGCCTGTACCAGCATGGTCCGTTGGGCCCGCTGGCACATGCCCCCTTCAGTGGGGACTGGCCAGCCAGTGGTCTGGCCCGCGATCCTTTGGACCAGCTAGTGATAGTGACCCAAAGAGATGTGGATCGCTCTCCAGTGGTGGACGTTCCATTCCATCTGCAGGAGGGCATCCCGTTTGTCCGCCCCGAGCCGACGGTCTCTCTAGCGACCGATGCCTCTCTGATGGGTTGGGGTGCCCATCTGGGGGAACACAGTGCACGGCCTCTGGTCCCCGCGGGAGTCCCGATGCCACATCAACCTGCTGGAGCTCCGAGCGGTCCGCCTAGCTCTCACCGCCTTTGCTCCGTTTCTCCGGGGTCAAGTGGTCCGAGTCCAGACGGACAATACCACGACCATGTACTACCTGAACCGCCAGGGCGGGACGCGCTCCATGCTTCTGTGCAAGGAAGCTCTCCGCATTTGGTCACTGTGCGCAGCCTGGAGGTGAATCTCCTAGCCATTCATGTGGCAGGGCCTCCAATACCCTGGCCGATGCCCTAAGCCGGATAGGGGCTGCATCTCACAGTGGTCTCTCCTGCCGGAGGTAGTACAAGATCTGTTCTCCCACTGGGGCACACCTCAGGTGGACCTGTTTGCCTCCAGGGAGAGCGGCGGTTGAGGCTGTTTATGCCCACCCCTCAGCAGGGCTCGCTGCAGGGGATGCCTTCTCGAGGCTGTGGACCCCGGGCCTCTTTACGCTTTCCCCATTTCCTTGATTCACAAGGTGCTTCTCAAGGCAAGGAGGGACAAGGCGCAGGTGATTCTGATAGCCCCAGACTGGCCCGCCAGTTCTGGTACCAGATCTCCTCAGCCTCAGCTCCAGGCTCCCGAGGCAGCTTCCAGCTCGCCCGGACCTGCTCTCAGTCAATCAGGGGAAGGTGTTCCATCCGGACCTTCAATCTCTGCACCTGACGGCCTGCTTCCTGAGCGGCTAGAGTTCCAGGCCTTGGGTCTTTCCGACGAGGTCCTCAATGTTGTTGAGGCGTCCCGTAAGGAGTCGACCAGAAAACGCTACGCCTTCAAATGGAAGAGATTCTCCATTTGGTGTCAGGGCAAGGGCTTGGACCCTTCCTCCTGTTCTGTGGCAAGCATTTTGGACTATTTATGGTCCCTTTCTAGTCAAGGGCTTAGGTCGACGACCCTAAAGGTGCACCTGGCAGCCATCTCTGCTTACCGGGCACGGGCCGGGGAGCAGTCGGTGGCGCAGGAAAAGGTGGTCGGGCGCTTTTTCAAAGGCCTTGATCACATTTCCCCTCCGGTGCGAGAACCTCCACCTCCGTGGGATTTACTGCTGGTACTGGCAAAGCTCATAGCTAGCATTCGAACCAATGCACAGGTGTGATCTCTCTCACCTGTCGTGGAAGACCGCCTTCTTGGTGGCTATCACGTCAGCCAGAAGGATGGGAGAGCTCCAGGCGCTTTGCATCGAGTCTCCTTACCTGGTCTTCCACAGGGACAAAGGTTGTCCTGCTCTACCCGAAATTCCTTCCAGAGGTGGTGTGGGAGTTTCACCTTAACCAGGTGCTGACTCTGCCGTGTTCTACCCTAATCACACCTCGGAGGTCAATATAGGCTTCATACTTGGACTTTAGAAGGGCGCCGCTTATTATAAGGAGCGACGGCTGAAATTGGGAGAGGTTCGCCAGCTGTTTGTCACCTATGCTGAAGCTGCACCTGGCAGACCTGCAGCCAAGGACGATAGGCAGGTGGGTCACTCCTGCATAGATCGCGCTATAAGTTGGCGGGCATGGAGCCTCCCAGAGGGATAAGAGCTCATTCTACCCGTCATACTGCTGCATCGGTGGCTGCTTCCAGGGACGTCCCTATCCAGGAAATCTGCAGGGCTGCTACCTGGAAGTCAGCACACACCTTTATTACCCATTACCACATCGACCTTGAGTCACGCCGGGATGCTGGTTTTGGGGCCTCGGTTCTCCGGTCTTTATTCCCTAAGTAGGGGGTGTGCTCCTTGCCTCCCTCCTCCCGGAGAACTGCTAGGAGTCTGCCAATAAGTGTGGATGAGCAACATATCCATGTCCCTAGAAATACAGGTTACTCACCTGTAACAGGAGTTCTAGGAATGGTATATGTTGTTCATCCACACGACCCACCCGACCTCCCCGGCTTCGATGCACAACCTGAGCTTCCAGCAGGCCTATATAGGTGAATTGGAGGCGCAAACAGAATTATTGACACTCAAATACTGTGTCTACATTTTCAGGAAAAATGAACTGCTTTTTCCTTTACCACATATAGTTACTACATTAACAAAGCCTTACTTACTTTAATTATTTCAAAGTTGTAGATTCTGTAAATGTTAGGTATGTAATAGGAAATAAATAAAGAATTTTATAAACAAATTAGGCTATTAAACCAGGACTTATTTTAGAAATATAAGCCTCTTTTACACCTTTGTTTCGAAAGTCAATTCACTCACCACTCAGGCTAATTAAGAGAGCATTATTTATGGAAACCAGAAGAGAGAAGAGAGACAAAACACAACAAAAAGGAAAAAGTTCAGGTATCTTCATCTTCGGACAAACAGGCTCCCAATCTATCCTCAGACCGTCTCTGGAGATGGTGTCGCGACCACTTCATTGCCTCTGCAGGATCGTTGAATAAATATGTCTTCCCCTTATGTGCAATTCTCAGACGTGCCGGGAAGATCATGCCATGTTGTACGGAAGCCTCACGCAGCATCGCCCTTACACCATCAAAGCGTTTTCTTTTTTGTCGAGTGGCAAAACTAATATCTGGAAAAAGCTGTACCCGTTGGCCGTCATACAGAAGTGTATCTCTATTACGCTCACACGCTAAGAGAGTCTCTAGTGCCAACTCCATCGGTGATAACCACGATTGTTCGAGGCATTTCAGGATTATATATTCTGCCTCGAGCGCCACTCTATATGCCTTCTGGAGAGCCTGCACCCTGAAGCTGCTTCTTCCCCTAGTTGCTGCACGAACCATTCCTTCATAAATAATAAAAGGTGGTCCCCTTCGCTGCCCTCAGGCATTCCCAAAACTCTGATATTTGGGGCTCTAATCTGATTCTCCAAGGTTTCTAGGCGATTTTTCCAATGAGAGCTCTCCTTTACAAGAGCATTTGAGGCTCCCAGAGCTGCATCTGCATGTTTTGAGGTGTCAGCAGCGACTGTCTGCATATGCTCCAAATTGGTCTCCAGTGTCACCACTCTGCCGGTAAGGCCATCAAATTCATCTTGTTAAGGTGGACACTGATGCAGTCAATCGGGAAAGCTTGAAGCCAATGGTTTGAAGAGTTTCTTCACCCGACGCTTCTGATATGTCTTCTGATTGGGCCTGTATCGACCGCGGGGCCAGGGTCACAGAGGAGACCTTTGATTTTGTTCCTGTTCCTGGGATTGATCTTTTGCAGATTTCCATTTTAGGATTGAAGAATTCGACACAGAATTAAGTTATTTTAGCCCTTCCAATAACATAAAGTACTCTTAAGCAGTAAAAGTATTCTTCTTGGTTACAAATCTTTTCTTCTTATTCAGCCACCTTGCTCCAGCTACCGGGTGGAGTGGTATTGACGACCACCAAGCAGAAAAGAGACCTGCAGACAGCCATATTAGATGACCTAAAAGTAGACAGGCATTGTGACAGGGCAATGGAAGGGCTAGTGGGATGCTGGGATGCATAGGGAGAGGTATCACTAGCAGAAAGAGGGAGTGGTGTTGCCCCTGTATGGATCGCTGGTAAGACCCACCTAGAGTACTGTGTCCTTTTCTGGAGACCACATCTCTGGAAGGACATAGATAGAGTGGAGGTGGTCCAAAGGAGGGCAACTAAAATTTTGTAGCGTCTGCTTCAAAAGCCCTGTGAGGAGAGCCTAAAGGGTCCCAATGTATACAGCCTGGAACAGAAGAAGGAGAGAGGGGGGATATGATAGAGACTTTTAAATACCTCATAGGAGTAAATAAGGTACTGAGGAAAGTATTTTTCAGAGAAAAAGGTGTTCAGCAACAAGGGGGCATGCTATGAAGTTGGAGGGGTAGATTCAAGGAGATGTGAGGAAGTACTTCTTTACAGAAAGAGTGGTGGATTCCTGGAACAGCCTTCCAGCATACCACTCAACCTGTTGTCACTGAAATGAGGGACACGGACACTCAGAATGAAAGATAATGAGGGGTACTGACCATCATAATAAGGGACACATCCTCAAACGTGAACATATAATAACAGGACACTGTGAAAATCACTGTATTTATTTGTACAACATTTATTTTAAATTTAACATCTTGGAATATTATGATTTTCTGCTTTAAAGACTGAATTTACAGCACATTTTCTATGAGGAAAGCAACTTTTCTATGAGGGACAGAGCAATTTTGAGGGATAAGATCAGGGGTAAAAGAGGTAGCACTGAAAATAAGGGCTAAAAGGATGGGGTTCAGAAAATATAAGGACACACAGAAGGAAGAGGATAGGGTAGAGTACCTAAATTGTCGGAAGGAAGTGGGGAAACCTGTCAGGGACGCAAAGGCGCAAGCAGAGGAAAGATTAGCACAGACGGTGAAGAATGGGGATAAAACATTCTATAGATACATCAGTGAAAGAAGGATGTCCAGGGATGGGATTGTAAGGCTCAGAGGGGATGAAGGGGAATATGTGGAGGGAGACCTGGAAAAGGTAGTATTCACTGAGGAATGAGAGGGGCAGGGACAACAGCTGGGCAGCAGATGGAAAGGGGGAAGGGAGGTAAACACCAGTCCATTTACAGACGAGAGAGTCTTAGAGGAGCTCACGAAACTGAAGGTGGACAAGGCAATGCGACCAGATGGCATACGTCCCAGGATACTGAAGGAACTACGGATGGAGCTAGCTGCGCCACTGGCAGCCATGTTCAGTGAACTGCTGAACACAGGGGTGGTTCCAGAGGACTGGAGGAAGGCATATGTTGTCCCTCTTCACAAAAATGGTAGCAGGGAGGAACCTATAGGCCGGTCAGTCTCACCTCAATAGTGGGGAAGATTATCCCTACTTAAGGAAAGGATTGTGGAACACTTGGAATCCAAAGGAGCCCAGGATCCAAGGCAGCATGGATTCACAGCAGGAAGGTCATGTCAAACAAATCTGATAGATTTTTTTTGACTGGGTGATGAAGGGTGGATCGGAGGGAGCGGTAGATGTTCCTACCTTAATTTCAGCAAGGCTTTCGACATATAAGGCTGGTTAACAAGTTAGGTAGCTTGGTCATGGACCACAAGGTGGTGAACAGGGTTAGAAACTGGTTGGGGGACAGGAAGCAGAGGGTGGTGTTAAATGGGGTCCAGTCTGAGGAGAAGGGGTGACCAGTGGGGTACCTCGGGGTTCAATTTTGGGACCAGTCCTTTTTAACGTCTACATTAGTGACATTGCAGAAGGGCTAAAAGGAAAGGTTTACCTGTTTGCAGATAAGACCAAGATCTGCAACAGGGTATAGACACTCCAGATGGGGTGGAGAAAATGATGAGAGACCTAGGAAAGCTGGAAAAATGGTCTGAAGTGTGGCAACTGAGGTTTAGTGCAAAGAAGTGCAAAATCATGCACCTGGGGCACAGAAACCCTGGAGAGAGCTACAGGATTTGGGGAGAGAGGGTTGCTGGCAGTCACCAGGAAAGAAGGGATCTGTGGGTTATCTCAGATGACCTAAAGGTGGCAAACAGAGTACAAAGGCTGTAGGGAAGGCCAGTGGCATGTTGGGGTGGACAGGAAGGGGTATCACTAGCAGGAGGGAGGAGGTGGTGATGCCATTATACAGAACACTGGTGAGACCACATCTGGAATACTGTGTGCAGTTCCAGAGGCGGCATCTTGCACCTGAGGGTATTCTGGGAACTGAGGAAGAGCTGGCCACCCCACTGGCGAGACTGTTTAGCTTGTCCCTGGAGTCAGGGTGGGTACCAAGGGAAGGGAGGGTGGGGATGTAGTGCCTCTGCACGGCGGGGGGGCAGTAAGGAGATAGCAGAGAATTATCAACCAATCTGCCTAACCTTGGTGGTGGGTAAGGTGATGGAGACATTAATTAAGGAAAGGTAGTGGACTACCTGGAAAATAGTGGTCTGCAGAACAATAGGCAGCATGGCTTCACAAAGGGAGGTCATGTCAGACAGACCTGATAGAGTTCTTCAATTTGGTGACATACAGTGGTTGACCAGGAGGGGCAGTGGACATAGCCTATCTGGACTTGGTAAGGCCTTTGACACCATCCTCACAGAAGGCTAGTAAATAAGCTGGAAACCTTACAGGTAGATCGGAAAATTGGTTGGAGGGCAGAAGCCAGACTGTGGTAGTTAATGGGTGCACTCGGGGTGAGTGGGTGACAAGTGGGGTGCCCCAGGGTCAGTACTGGAACCCTCCTTTTTAATATCTACGTCAGTGTTATAGCAGGCGAGCTGGGAGGGATGTGCTTATTTGCTGATGATATGAAGAGCTGCAATAGGGTGGAGGCCATGTGGTGGGACCTGAAGATTCTGGAGGGGTGGTCAGAAACTTGGCAACTGAAATTCACTGCAAAGAAGTGTGTGGTGATGCACTTGGGGTGTAAAAACCCACAAGCAACTTACAGTTGAGAGGGGAGAAAATCAAAAAAACAGAGCTGGTAAGGGTTTTCAGGTTATGTCAAGCAACCTTAAGGTAGGCAGTCAATGTAGCAAAGCTGTGGGGAAGGTGAATGGAATGTTGGCATGCATTGGGAGGGGCATAACAAGCAGAAGAAGTGAGGGTTCTGATGCCTCTTTACAAAGTCATAGTGAGGCTGCACCTAGAGTACGGGTCCAGTTTTGGAGACTGCACCTCAAAGGACATAGATGGTATAGAGAGAGTCTGGAGAAGGGCAACTAAGATGGTGCACGGTATGCAGGGAAGTCATAGGAGCACAGAGGTATCAGGAATTGGATCTGTATCCATTGGAGACCAGAAGGAGAGGGGACATGATAGAAACGTTTAAGCCGTAAGGGTATCAATAAGGTGAAGGAGGGAACTTGTTTAAAAGGAAGAAGGTGACAAAACTAAAGGGCATAGCCTAAGATTGGAGGAGGAAGATTCAGATGCAATGTGAGGCGTGACTCTTCATAGAGAGGGTGGTAGAGGCCTGGAGCAAACTACCAGAGGAGGTGGTGGGGCTGAAATGGCTGAGGGATTCAAGAGTGCATGTGACAGACATATGGAGTTGGTAAGAGGGGAAGGGAGGGTCCATGAAATTGGTGATGAGTAGAGAGAGGAAGGGCAGACTGATGGGCCACCTAGGTCCTTTTCTGCCGACAAATTTCTAATCTGTGATTTCTGATCTTCATAAGGACATAGGATGGAGGCATTTCAGAGAAGGGCAACTAAAACGGTGCAGTGCTCGCAGCAGAAGACGTGTGAGAAGAGATTAAAAGACCTCAATATGTATACACTGGAAGAGAGAAGGGAACGGGGGACATGATAGAAACCTTGAAGTATCTTAAAGGCATAAACAAATTGCAAGTGGGTGACATCTTTCAGTATAGGAGAGGTATGAGAAAGAGGAGGCATGGTATGAGATTGGAGGGGGCAGGATAAGGGAAATGGGTTCCACAAGTTGCATCAACAACAAAGTTGTAGATGGACTTTACATCGACAGCATTTTGCCGATGGCGATCCATCGCCTGGCAATTGCATTGATAACCCGCAGTGCAGCAGGACACCCCCACACAAAGGGATGTCGCCCCGCACTCCCAGAATTAATGATTGTCAACTGTGGAGGGGAAGAGTAGGCTACAGCAGAGTTCTGTATCTATACATCGCTACAACAATCCATCTCGACACTGTGGCTGTTGGACGGTTGTTGTCGCATGTAATGGATTTGCTGTGGGGTGCTGCATTGTTCTAACGTATTGAGGAAATGTGAGGAAGTTTTTTTCATGGAAAGGGTGGTGGATGCATGGAACAGCCTGCCTCAGGAGGTGGTGAGGGCAGCACAGTTGGGGGGTTAAACATGCATAGGATAGGCATAAGGGAACCCTAAAGATCAGAGGGAAAGATAAAGCCGAGGACCAAAAATGGTCAGCAGCCGCTAATAAAGATAGGGTATGTGGACAGACTGGATGGGCCAAGCAATCCTTATTTGCCGTCAATTTCTGTTTCTATTGATGTCCCTCATAATCGGGGACAATTGAGAGGAATGCTCCCGGCGGAGGTGGTGGGGTTCAAGAATGCACAGAACAGGCATAAGGGAATCTTAGTGGAAAGGAACGGGGGGGGGGGAGAAAGAGCCAGAGATCAAGTAGAGTCTGTGGCGCTACAGTATGTAGGGGAAAATGGGCAGGCCAAGCGGTCCTTACCTGCTGTCAAAGTTTATGTTTCTCTGACTTTTCCGCTGGGCTTTGAATATAGCATTCATATCCAGGTGAGAAATTCTTTAGGGGTAGCATATGTTTCCAAAACTGTAAATAAGTGCACAACACAAAACTCTGTCAAATACTTTCTCCCCATCCGGGGAGGTCAAGACCGCTGGATCAGGGCCGTCCCTGGATATACAGAACAGGTGGGATAGTTTTCTAAGATGATCTGACGAAACTCCCTGGCATGAAACTAGTTTTTTTCCCATTAATCAGCGAACCCCACACAATGCTAAATCTCACAGCTAGTATTTTAGCCAATATTTTAAAGTTTAGGTTAATTAAATGTATAGATCTTACTTTGAGAGGGTTCCTGCAGTAGGACATAACATGTAGGACTGCGCCCTCCGGCGTCAGGACCGCACCCCACATGGCAAACTTTTGCTAGCAATGTCTGGCGGGGGAAGCCCACCCGACGTCACATGACTGATGTCAGCGTGACCCTATTAGTGGGTGGTCCCGGCACCCATCTTCCACTTCTTTCCCGCCATCGACCTGCGCAAAGACCTCGCGGTGAACGTTGCTCCAGTCGATCGCCATTTTGGTAAGTATTACAGCTATTTCTACCGATAATAGTTCTTTTAAATTTTATATCTTCTCCATCCGATCCTCTGAAGACTAAGAAGTGCGAGCAGTGCAGCTCGCAGATCCCTCATAAAGACAGCCATAAGCTCTGCCTCTTCTGTCTAGGCCCGGCCCATGACTTTGAGGCCTGCCTAGATTTCAAGCCCTTCAGTCAGGCCACACGCAAACACAGGCAGCAGGACCTAGAAGCCCATCTTTTGGAATCCAGGATGGCCACTTTAGAGCAAGAGATGCAGAAGCTGAGAGACTCTGCTGCTTCCCCTTCTTCTGAGGCTAAGAAGTAAAGAAGGGCAAAGTGAAGCTCAGAGTGGGAGCATCTGGAGGACCGAGAGAGGCGTACCAGCAAGGTCGCGGACTTAAGCCTTGAGACAACCCGCTTCTCAGCTGCCTCCCCTGGTGACTGTCCAGACCTCGTTGTCCAATTCCTCTGGTTCCTCTCATCACTAAGCCCATTAATATGGGCTCAAAGACAGGATCATCAACCGATAAGTCACCCGCCGGGACGTCCGGCGGATGCCAGGTCAACGCCAGTAAGTAAGACTCCAACTCTTCCTGAGCATGCCCAGTCGTCAGTAAGTCAGGTTCCCGCCCAGAGGGAACCTGCTCGACATCAGCCGATAAGCCGGTCGGGGACTCCTCCCCCACTCAGCTCATCCTGCACCGACCGATAAGTCAGATGCAGGGGACTCTGGCATCTGCCCAGTCGAAGCTCGCCCATTGGGGGCTGACGCTGACACACTCAGCGTCTGGCTGAGCTCGCTGACCTCCCAAGGCCAGCCCTCCCATCAGATTTCCCCTGACAGGGAGCCTTCCTTTCCACCTTTGCTGGTGGAACCTCCTGTGCCTGACCCTCTACCTGGGATGGAGGGGGAAGTGGGTCCTCTGGAAGTGGTCCTTTCTTCACCCACTCCAGTGCTGGTAACCCTCCAGACCACCGCGGATAATCCTCTTGGGGCTCTCACGTCAGAGTCGGTTCTTCCACCATCTCCCAAGGATCTTCCTTCACCGTCAGACTCTCCCTCAGCCCCGATGCCAGGGATCCCTACGCCGGGCTCTAGGTCACTGACTTCAGCTTCCTTGGGCCAACTCCCATCAGAGCCTCTGTCAGGCCCCCTAAGTCTGATGCCATCTTTTCCGACGCCTGAGGACCAGATGCCAGGCTTCCCAGAGCTGCCCTCAACGCCAGCTATTATGATATTGGGACTCCCAATGCCAGATAACTTGCCAGGTCCCTCTGCTCTACCTCCTTCAAGGCCTCCGGTGGACCATCAGGGTATCCCCCATGGTCCACCCTTGAGCTACCTACATTACCTGGCCTACTGACACTAGGCTACCCGACATCAGGCCCGACGTACGCTCCTTTTACCCACGGCTTTTACCATGGATATCAGGCGCCGGGCTATCGGGCCCCTTTTCAGGCTCCAGGTTCTCTTCCCCTCCCTTCTTATCCAGGGGCGGATTACCAATACTTCCGCCTTCACCTCAACCTCAGCCTCCGCCTCAGCAGGAAGTCCAGGCCATGTTCCAGACCTGGTGGCAGGAGGCCAGATCCAAGTTGGTGGCGGATTTGGATAAGAGACTGCTGGCTATGGTGGCGACTCCCACCCCACGCTGTTTGTCTCCCGTGAGTTCTCACAGGTCAGGCTGTTCCACCACGGCACACCTTTCAAACAACATGAAGTCTTGCTATATTATGACATATGCAGTGAGTCCCAACCTTCGAACTGCTCCGGAGGTGAGAGAGTTAACTTTCCATGCCAGGCATGGAACGCTGAGCTCGAGCTTGGTTGAAAACTCTGTCTGTTGTTCTTCAAACTCAAACCGTCAGATTCTTTACTCCGCCTCACTGAACAGTTGTTCCGGAGATTTCTCCTTCTGCTCGGTTCATTTTGTTGGTTAAAGTATTAATTTCTCGTTTTTTTGACTGAATTTAAACCGCAACCGGTCGGTTCAAGCTCTGTCTGTGGTATTTGTGAGTACTAGATAGGTTTACATTATTTCTCTTCTATGTGGAACTTGTAAACTGTTATCGGTTCACTCTTGAACCGATCAGGTTGTTTAAAAATATTTTATTCTATCATTTTGAAATTAATGAGTTACGGTTCTTATCGGTTCTAAAAAAAAAAACAGAATTTCTTGCGTTTTTTCCGACCTATTCACAGCTTGGGAACCCATAAGAGGGTCTTGCTTGCGATGCCATGAAAGGCAGTTGGTGGGACAGCCACTATGTCAGAAACCCAAGAAAACCAGACCACCAGAACCCCAACACCCAGGTGTGCGTGGAAGCTTTACAAGGCCCCCCACCTGTTGTGTCTGAGGTTTGACCACCTCAATGCAGACTGCCAGATTTAAATACCCTGCAACTATCTAGATAGGAGTTGGTGAGCTCAGGAAAGGAGGCCAAGAAGTCCACTGACCGGATGGCCAGCCGGTTTGGTTCCAACCGAACCAGAGGAGTGCCCTCTGACCAGAGGCAATACTTCCTCGGGAAAAGGACTAGAAAATCAGCTGGTGTGGGGCAAAACTTTCCTCTCCAACACTGGAGAGATATGCAAAGCGATTCAGATTGTCAGTCGCTTGCTCCAGTTCCAGACCGAACCAGTGCCATCAGGTAGCGCCGGTTAGGCCAGTTCCACAGTTCAAGGCTACGATTTAGAGGAATATTATGAACCAGAGGGTATGAGGAGAGTGAATGTGGATTTGAAAGTCTGGATGTGCCCATCGACCGGACATCTCCCAGACAGACCTTAGGAGTGTCCTCCCTAGGCTTTCTGAGTCCCTTCTCATTTTATTTTCTATAAAAAGTGGCTGAAACCCTCCAGCTCCCTATGGAGGAAGCTGTGGATGATCAAGAAGAGCCTGACTATGTGGAAATGATGGATATCCCAGAGTCCAGGAGATTGTCTATTCCTTGCATAAATCTTTTGGAAAACAGACTTTTAAAATTCTAAAACTCCTCACACTATACCTCCTGTGGATAAGAAAATGGACAAGAGGTACACATTGTCAGGCTCTGATCACGGAGTTCCTTACACAACAATGCAGCCATGTTGGGGTAGTGCAGGCTGCAGCCTGTGACAAGCGAATATTCCTTGGCCTCACACCCCCGGACAAGGACTCCCAGGAAGGTTGATGCCATGGCAAAGAAACAGTACATGGCAGCATCCTTGGGACTCAACAGGCAAATTATATGGCTTACGTTGCTAGATACCAGAAATCCAGGTGGGATACTGTTATGGCTCTTGCAAAACAGGTCCCTGGCCAGCTGCCAAGGAGCTGGAGCAGGTGGCTGCCAATGGTATTGAGGCATCCAAGGTGTAATTCCATGCTGCAGTGCACTCAAATGGCGTGTCATCTAGAGTCATGGCTACATCTGTGGCTCTTAGCAGGATAGCTTGGCTCAGATGTACTAGTCTGTCACAGGATACCCAGACTAAGGCCATGGATTTTCCTGTTGTGGGTAATTCTTTGTTTAGGGAGCAGACAGAGAATTACATGAAGAAAATGGATGAGTATAGGACCACCTATAGGAGTGCACAGGCCAAGGAAAGGCAGGCCACTCCTCAAAGGCAGATTTCCAGGGGCAGGGGCAGGCCTTTTCATAGGCCTTTTTATCAAGCCCAGGCCTCCTCTTCAGCTTTTGCCCAGAGGGGGTTCTTTAGAGGGAGAGTCAGACGGGGTGCAGGCAGGCCTGCTTCCACCCCTCAGCCCAAAGCCCCTGCCAAGCAGGCACCCTGATGGGGTTGCCAGGGCCGATTCTCAACTACCTGTAGGGGGCAGGCTGGCTTACTTTGTCCAGGACTGGGAGTCTCTGACATCAGACAAGTGGGTCCTGGAAGTAGTAAGCCAGGGACTGGTTCTCAGCTTCAAAAGTTTCCAAAGATGAGAACCAGATCCTTTCCACCTGCAAATCCTCCAGAGGCACTTGCCCTAGAGGCAGAGGTCTCTTCCCTCCTGGCTCTCAGAGCCGTGGAAAGGGTTCCACTCCTACACCAGGGCAAAGGGTTGTACTCCAGGTACTTCCTTACCCCAAAAAAGACAGGAGAATGGCGGCCCATCCTGGATCTCAGATACTTAAACAAGCACCTTTTAAAACCAAAATTCAAAATGGTGACTCTGGGAGTTATTCTACCCTCTTTAAGGCCAGGGGACTGGCTAGTGTCCCTGGACCTCAAGGATGCCTACTTCCATATTCTCATCAGAAGCTCCCATCGAAAGTACCTCAGGTTCGAGCTGCCCTCAGGCCATTACCAGTTCAGAGCAATGCCCTTTGGCCTGCCTCTGCTCCAAGGGTGTTCACAAAATGCCTGGCAGTAGCAGTTGCTTCTCTAAGAAGGCAAAAAATTGCCATCTTCCCTTACCTGGACGACTGGCTCATAGTAGGCCAGTCCCCAGACCAAATCAAGTTACACCTATAGATAACTCAGCAACTGCTCACCTCTCTAGGTTTCCTTCTGAATCTTTCAAAGTCAGTTCTAGAGCCTGTTCAGCTCCTCACCTTCATAAGCAGAGCTGAACACAGAGAAAACCAGAGCCTTCCTCCCTTTGGACAGGGCAAGGACCCAAATCTCTGGCCTCCTCATTCACCCTGCAGGTGTCTCGACCAGCAAGGCATTTTCTACAGCTCCTAGGGCACGTGGCTGCTTCTACAGCAGTGGTGCAGGGAGCAAGATTTCAGATGAGAGACATTCAGTTCCATTTGAGAGCCTTTTGGTATCAAAGGAAAGACCCTCTAACCAAATTGATCCCAGTGACTTGAACCCTGATCCAGGCCCTACAGTGGTGGCAGGATCAGAGCAATCTCAGACAAGGGGTTCCTTTTGTCACCCAGTCTCACTCCTTAATCCTTACTACAGATGCATCCCTCTTGGGATGGGGAGCTCACATGGGCGACCTCACTACCCAGGGGTTGTGGTCCCCTCAGGAATCCCTGCTCCACATCAATCTGTTGGAACTCAGAGCAGTTTTTCTAGCACTTCAAGCTTTTTCCAAGTCTGTTCAGAACAAAGTGGTACAGGTCAGAACAGACAACACCACTACAATGTGGTACATCAACAACAAGGGGCACTCGGTCTCACGGCCTTGTGCACGAAGCATTGAAGTTGTGATCTCTGGCTTACTCCCTGAACACCTCCCTTACGGCAGTTCACCTCCCAGGCAAGGACAATGTCTGGCAGATGCTCTCAGCAGGATTTCCCAGAGCCATCACGAATGGTCACTGGATCCCTAGTCCTGGAGGTGGTATTTGCCAGATGGGGCACCCACAGATGAATCTTTTGCAGCCCCAGACAATCACCAACTTCCCTTTTTGTTGCAGGCCCCCAGTCTTGGGCTCAGTCCCTCTGGATGCCTTAGTCCTCAATTGGGAAGGGAAGTTTCTCTATGCTTCCCCCCTTCCCTCTGCTGTTCAAAGTGCTAGTCAAAATCAGGTCTCAACCCTGCAAGATGATCCTGGTTTGCCCCAGATTGGTCCCAGACAACCTGGTATCCACTCCTGCTGTCCTTAGCAGTCCATCTTCCCTCTGTCTTCCCAGGAATCACACCTGTTAACCTGTGCTCAGGGAGGGTTTGGTACCAACCTCAAATCTCTCAATCTCAAGGCCTGGCTCTTGAGGAGTTAGAGTTGCTGATTTATACCTTTCCCAGGGTGTAATGGGCATTCTGAAACTTCTAGAAAACCTTCTACCAGGGCTACTTATAATTCCAAATGGAAGAGATTTTCCATATGGTGCTTTGGAAAACATATTTCCCCAGAATCTGCTGATTTTCCCACAGTCCTGGATTACATGGTCCATCTAAATACCTTGGGGCCGAGACCAGCTACCCTAAAAGTGCATCTGGCAGCTGTGTCTGCCTTTGTTTCAGCAGGTAAGCCCTCTTCTCTTTCAGCTCACCTTGTATTCTCCAAGTTTTTCAAGGGATTGCTTCACACCAACCCTCCATTCAGGGACCCTGTCCCCTGCTTGGGACCTTAATGTTTGCATTGCCCAGCTTATGCAACCCCCTTTTGAGCCTTTGTCTTCAGCAGAGCTTAAGTGCTTGACTTGGAAAACTGTGTTTCTGGTAGCCATCACTTCTGCCAGACGCATAAGTGAATTACAAGTTTTGTCAGTGGAGCCTCATTTTATCTCCTTTCATAGAGATAAGGTGGTCCTCAGGACTAACAGGAAGTTCTTGCCTAAGGTGGTTTCAGAATTCCACCTTAATCAATCTATTTCTCTTCCAGTGTACTTCACTGACCATTCCTCCTCTGGCGAGAGGAGGCTGCACAGCTTAGATGTGAAGAGAGCCCTTAGCTACTACATAGAGCGTACCAAGGGTCACAGGTTTGACTCCCTCCAACTGTTCCTCACTTATGGTGAGTTTGGTAAAGGGAAACCTGCCACTAAAGATCCATTGCCAGGTGGATTGTCTCTTGTATCCAATTTTGTTATGAAAAACTGGGAAAGGTTCCTCCCCTCAGGCCTGAGGGCTCACTCTAACAGAGGTACAGCTGCTTCCTGGCTGCTGCCAGGGACATCCCTAATGTAGAGATATGTCAAGCAGCTACCTGGAAAACAGTTCATACTTTTACCAAGCATTACTCCCTGGACATCCAGGCTAGGGGTGATGCCAGTTTGGCATGGCTGTGCTTCAGAGCCTATTTCCCAAGTAGGTTCTATCCCTCCTCCATGGAGGTACTGCTTTGTAGTCTGCATATGTCGTAATATAGCAAGACTTCATGTTGTTTGAAGAAAAAATTACTCACCTTAGTAATGTTTCTTCTATTGGAGTCTTGCTATATTATGACCACCCCCCCGCCTGCCCCTCTCAGAACCTCGTTTTTTGGGATGTGGGTCGGCAGTGCAGTGTTGGCACTTAGTAGGTGCCCACCTTGTTGTTTTTCACCCCTCCTTTTTTGGGGTTACTTGGTGTTGTGTTTTTCATTTTTGGGGTCTCCTGACTTGAGTCTTTGTTTTGGGACCAAAAAATGTGTTCTTATGTTAGTAGCCAGTTGGCTAGTGTAGGTTTAGAGCTTCCACACAGGACATCAGTGAGTTTAGCTCGTAAAGATCTGACGGTTTGAGTTTGAAGAACAACAGACAGAGTTTTCAACTGAGCTCGAGCTCAGTGTTCCATGCCTGGCATGGAAAGTTAACTCGTTCACCTCCGGAGCAGTTCGAAGGTTGGGACTCACTGCATATGTCATAATATAGCAAGACTCCAATAGGAGAAACAGCATTACTAAGGTGAGTAATTTTTTCTTCTGGGAGTCGCTACTCCAGAGGTCCCTCTGACTGGGGCAGAAGACCTCTAAGAAGGGAGAATCCTCGGACTCGGAGGCTGATTCCTCCGACTCATCCTCTGGAAACCTTCGGAGATCACGCTGTCCAAGGGTAAAGAGTCTCCCATGGCTCCTTCTCAAGACCCCTTCTTCACGAACTCCTCCGCATTCTCCAAAAGCTAATGGTTGGAATGTAGAGCAAGACCTGAGCGCATAGCGCCTAGCAGAGCACTTGGACTTAGCGGAGGCATCACCCATTCCGATCCCACTGTGGGCGGGCCACATGAGGTTCTCACCTCCACTATCTGGCATATGCCTCACTGCATCCTGGCCATCCCATGAAGGCAGACCGGTCCTACCATTCACCTGAGAGCACTCCTTGTCTGTGCTCTCACCCAAAACTGACTCCATCGTGATCCTGCAGCTCACGACCGTGCTGCCAAACCTAAACATATGAACACCTCCCCTCCTGACAAGGAGTTGAGGCAGTTAGATCAGTTCGGCCGTAAGATCTACTCCTCATCTACATGTGCCTTATGTTACTTGAACTATGTGGCACATATGATTTCATACCAAAAAGCTACCATGGCTCAGCTGAGGCCAGGCTGAAACAGTGGAGGACTCGGACCTTAAGCCAGACTCACAAGGCCTGAGGGCTGTCTAAAATATCTTGTAGGGGCGTGCATTGGGGCTACCTCGACTCTGTAGATGCCATGGCTTCCTCTTAGCTTCTTAGCAGTCTCGTCAGACGCCATGCTTGACTCCGTATTTCCGGGCTTTCTGAGGATGTTCAGGCAGCCATACAGGACGCCCCCTTCCGAGGATCCGTCCTCTTCGGGGGCGACACGAAAAACATCATCATAGGCCTCCAGGATAGTGGGCAGGCCCTGAGATCGGTTAAGTCCATGTACAAGGCGGGCTTCAAGCCGAAGCAGCCCTTTCAGTGCCAGCAAAAACGTCAAGGCAAACGGCCTTTAAACAGGTGTCAAAATTAAAGGAGAGGGGGACCTGCTGTTACCTCTCCTCCTGCCTCCAAGACCCAACGAGCTGCAGGTGGTGCCTTCCCCGCCCATTCCTCCACCTCCCGACTCTTTCAGACCCCTCCACCTTCACCTCCAAACAGTGTGGAGCCAGTGGGGGAAGATTTGCCCTCCACCTAGCAGAGTGGCAGGGCATCATGTCAGATTCTTGGGTCATTCAGCTCACAGCAAGAGGGCACACCATTGAGTTTCTGAAAGAACCTCCAGACTCTTCTCCAAGATGATCTCATTATCCCTCAGACCAACACTGCCTCACACTCCTGGCTACTCCTCTCCCACAGCCACTGGGCCTCCCAGAGGAACCGGCAGGAAGGAGATTCTCCTTCCATCTACCGGGTTGGGGAAGGATCGCCTCAGACACTTGGGTGCTCCAGCTGATTGCAGAAGGATACTCTAATAGTTTCTTCAGAAACCACCTCGAACCCCCCACCCCAGGTCATCTTACTCCCCAGAACACCTTCTTCTGTTCCGGGAAGAAATATCCTCTCTTCTTCTGAAGGAAGCGATAGAGCCTGTCCCATCCCAGCTTCGGGGACGGGTTACTACTCCCATTTCTTCCTGGTCCCAGAGAAGTCAGGAGACGTGAGGCCGATTCTAGACCTCAGCTCCCTAAACTTGTTCGTGGAGTACAAAAGGTTCAGAATGGTCTCTGCAGAGTCTTCTGCCCCTGATTCGGCCGGGACAGTGGCTGTGTGCTCTAGACGTGCAGGATGCCTACCTGCATATCCCTATTCGCCCTTCCCACTGCAAATACCTGCGTATTTCATTTCAGGGGAACCACTACCAGTTCAAGGCCCTCCCATTTGGTCCTTTCTTTGTGCCCCGAGTGTTCACCACATGGTTCGTTGGTAGCGGCCTACCTGCATACCCAGGGGGTGCAGGTTTTCCTGTACCTGGACGACTGGCTCCTAGCGGCCCCATCCAGGGAGGAGCTCCTGTGCTTCCTTTCCCTTACCCTGCAGGTTTTCACCAGCCTGGGTATTACCATCAACCAGGCCAAGTCCCATTTAATCCCGTCCCAGAGGCTCCAGTTTATCGGGGCGATCCTGGACATGAACTCTGGCATGGCATTCCTGCTACTGGACAGGCGGCCACCTCCAGGCTCAAGGTCTGTCCAGCCACAATGAGTCAGCGCCAAGTCAGTCCCTTCATCTCCTTGGGCTTATGGCGACTGCTCATGAGAATCTCTCAGTGGATGCTTCAGTCTCAGTGGGATCAGTTGGTGGATGACCTAGATCTACAGGTTCTGGTCTAAAGTCCTATGGTTGGGACTTGCAGTGGTGGATGGTTCAGGAGAACCTTTGCTGGGGGTCTCCTTCTGCCTTTCTTCCCCCTCCCAGACGCTGACAACAGACGCCTCAGGCTAGGGTTGGGGAGCCCATCTGGGGTCTCACAGGATCCAGGGCTCCTGGTCCAGGCTCGAACAGATACTTCACATCAGTGTGCTCAATCTCTGGGCCGTGCTATATGCTCTTCAGGCTCTGCATCTGTATCCCCCGGGCATCTGGCTGTCCAGACGGACGTGTATAGTCTGGTACCTTCCTGCCCTTCATCCCCCTAAGCTTTTTCAGCTCCTTTTCCAGGAAAAGAAAACATCCGCTTCTCTCTCTCATCTTGCCTTTTGGCCTTTGGGAGGAAAGAACTGGAAGAAGCGGCGTAGGGGACCGCCCCTTTATATTGAAGTCGCATGACATCAGGTCACCCTGACGTGGGGGGTCCGCCGCCAGAGACTGCTAGCTAGAAATTTATCGTGGGGTCCTGGCGCCTGCTGGCTTCAGTCCTATCTGTAATTACCTACTGCAAGAGCCTCTCGAGGGATCTGCTGTTATAGTAAGTTCTTACGTAACTGTAGTTTGTTACGGTGGTTGCAGCAGTGGTAGTAGCAGTGGTTGTAGTAGCAGTATCAGTAGTCCCAGTAGTAGTAGCAGTAGTGGCAACAGCAGTAGCAGTAGAAGACATGGTGGTGGCAGTAGTAGTAGTAGTAGCAATACTTGCAGTAGTAACAGTAGCAGTGGTTGCAGTAGCAGTAGTAGAAGCAGTAGTTGTAACTCCATGGAGTGGAATCCCATTCTGGCCAAGACTGATTCATTGTAGTGTCTGAAAGTTGAAAGGTAAATAATAAAAAAAAAAGCAGTAGTAGTAGCAGTACTTGTAGCAATAGTATCAGTAGTAGTAGTAATACATTTAATTTACAAGTTAAGAACAAAGATAACTGCCAGCCCGGTGGCGCTGAAGGTTGAGGCATGGCGACCCGGGGTCAGGAATGAGCCATGGTCATCTGAGGCCGGGGGTTGGGGGATGTGAGAAACTGCCGGGAGGCAGCGCTTCGCCTCGGGAGGAGGAATCCAGCTCTCTCAGAGCTTGGCCGCCCTTTGGTGGAGGCGGGCGGGGGCAGTGCCACAGGAGGTCTGAGCATGGGTCAATGGGGAGGGTTGAGGGACTCAATCTGGAGCTGCGTGCATGTGCACCTCCACACACATGCGCCACTGCTTCGCGGGTCTCAGGGTAGCACAAGGAGAAAACGGAGAAACTGTGGGGGCCGACGTGGGATGATGCCCTGGACCAACTCTGGGGATCTGCTGGAGCTGCGATAGTAATAATAATACTTTATTTTTAAGCTTCTTTCAGGCATAAAGCGCAGTACAAGAAGAGAATAAAATCCAACAGATTCAGCCACATAATCAGTACAATTCAATAAATACATCCATAAGCTTTTTACCAGAGGAAAGATTTCAGAGCCTGTTTAAAACTCCCCACGGTTGTGCACTTCCTAATCCAACGGGTAGAGAATTCCAAAGATAGGGGCCATAAACATAAGCATGGGCCCCAACAGATTTTAAAGTCACCCTTGGAATCTCTAGCAACCCCTCGTCGGCAGAGTGGAGTGATCTCACAGGGTGGGAAGGAATCAGGAGTTCTTTCAGATAATCAGGGCCCAGTTCATGCAGGGCTTTAAAAGTCAGTAAGCCGACTTTGAAGGTGATCCGCCACTGAACTGGCAGCCAGTGCAGCTCCCGCAGCACCGGTGTAATATGGAAGGATCTAGGAGTTCCTGCCAACAACCATGCTGCAGAATTCTGCACCAGCTGCAAGCGGCGGATATCAACCCCAGAAGCCCAAAGTAAAGCGAGTTGCAGTAGTCAAGGCACGAGGTCACAAAGGCATGGATTAAAGTTGGCAGATCACCGGACAGAACAAGGTACTTGATCCTGGTGATGTTTCTTAGATGGTAGAAAGATGTCTTAACCACAGCTGACACCTGAGGCGGAAGCGTCAGCCCAGCATCCAGTATCACCCCCAGGTCTCGCACCTGTTCAGAGACCTGTAGCTCGACAGCCCCAAGACACAATCCAGATGGGGAGCCGGCCACTGGACCCCCTATCCGGCGATCCGGATCCAAGATCAACACCTCAGTCTTCCCTGAATTCAACTTCAACCAACTGGACCTCATCCAAAACTGTATTTCATTGAGGCAGCTATTGAATACCGAGACGGTTTCTTCCTGGTTGGGGCCAAAAGACAGGTATAGCTGGGTATCATCGGCATAGCAATGAAACCTCAGACCATACCGTCTCACAATGTCTCCGAGGGGAAGCATATACACTGCAAACAACATGGGGGACAAAATAGAGCCCTGAGGAATCCCATAAGGCAGAGAGGTGGGATTGGAAGAAAAGATCCCCGAAACCACCTTCTGAGTTCTTCCAGTGAGCTATGAGGTGAACCATCTGAGGACCACCCCAGAAAGCCCACAAATATATCTCAAGCGCTCAAGAAGGACCCCATGGTGCTAGAAGCCCCTGAAAGACCCCGAGTTTGGTAGGCTCGGCTGACACGGAGGTTGACCCACTACAAGGAGCATAAAAAATAGTCTGCAAAAAAAATAAAACAAAGATAACCCAGTTGAGTCAAGGCTGTCTCAGGGGGATCCAGATGCAGTACATTAAAGGTGACTTCCATGTTAAATACAGTAAAATACATTACAATACAGTTTTCTGGGTATAGATATATCACAAATTATACAAATACACATCGTTTACACATAATAAACATTAGAAAATGAGTAAAAGTATCTAAGCCTTCTGATTGGCTCAGGGACTTCTCTAGCTGGGCATCTGTCAGACAGCAGATGCCCAGCTAAAAATACCAACCCAGCCAACCCCATCACCAAAATCCTGTTGCCCACCCTCCTCCCTAATTGGTTAAGACCTCCTCGTTTCGCTTTAAATTTTCCACCATTTTTGCTCTCTCGCTTAGCGAGAGACTAGCCCACTTAATGCTCATGCTTATTAGTTACATCACAGTCACCTGCTGTGTAGTTCTTAGTACAGGCACCACTACTCAGTAACTGCCCAAAGTAAATCCATGTACATTTAATCTTCCGTTTTGTTTTTATCTCTCTTTAAACTGCACTAAATTTTGCTTGCCAGTCTCAGTCACCCTCCACGGCAAACAAACCATGACGCGACGTAGAGAGCAAATGAGATATCGCCTCACAAAGTACATCCCCCAAATAAAAAATAATCTCTCTCCCCTGAATGCTGTAATGAAAAAAATAATTTAAACTGCTGCCGTCTGTTCTCGCACTCACGCATCTTCCAACGTCCGGGTATAACTAAAACGGACATTTTTACTTGCCAGTCTCGGTCTGCCTCCCACGGCTCACAGCATTCCATTCTTTCCCCCATTATCCAACATAGCAAACCATGAAGCAACGTAGAGCGCAAATGAGATATCGCCTCACAAAGTACATCCCCCAAATAAAAAAACATCTCTCTCCTGAATGGTGTAATAAAAAAATAATTTAAACCACTGCCTTCTGTTCTCACACTCACGCGTCTTCCAACTTCCGAGTATTACTAAAACGGACGTGCGCGTCACCGTTCGTAAATCCACTTTTCTTCTGAAGCACAAACATAAAATAAAAGAGAACTGACACAGCAGCTTCTCTCTGTCCTAAAAATAACATTATGAATAAAAGACCCCACAAAAAAATGAGACAGATACAGCCCTGCAAGTCATACAGCAGAGAGGGCACCAAAGCAAGAAGAGAATGAGGGCCTACTTTGCAATAAAAACATTTAAATGTTTTTTCTCCCATTTTATTTTATTTTTAATGTTATCAAATTCCATATAAAATATAACAGCAAGGTCCATTTTCTAAAGCGCAATAATACCCTCAGGGTGGCGGTATAGGCTATACGGACCTTCCAGGAGCTATAAGGCCCTCCGCCTGCGGCGTCAGGCCCTCATTACGCCCCTGGGCGGTCCGCATAGCCTATCACGCTCACCCTGTTGGGTGTTATTGCTACGGGTAATATACAGCATCATTATCCTCTCCCATCGTAATAATAATACCATATAGAAAGCTGGAAAACTAAATACATATATACCTCTCAAGGTGCCCGCGCAGCTTAAATATTGTAGTAGGTGACACCAACAATTTATAATGTCAGGAAGGTGTGTAGCAGCTACTAAAGCTGGATAACCTTCAGCTACCCACAACGAAATCAACAGTAAAACAATTTACTGTAGCACCTGTACCCTTGTGATGTTGACAATAAAGTTACTTCATAGTATACTGTAGTTGAATAGCCGTCAGTGAGCCATAAGATTATGAAGATAATAGGTATAATCCATCCTCCGGCAAACATGCAGACAAACTTTATTCTGTCCTTTCCTTGTTTAATTGTCACATTTTTGATCATTTGGAGAATGTTTCAGATCCTTTTTAAACAGTTGATCTTCCCGAATGTATTCTTCATAGATTCCCACTAATCGGTGTGAGGTGCTAGCACCCTGCGAGAGCCAGAACTTTTCTGGAGGGCTGGCAAGGCTAGTAGGCCCTGTACATGCATCAACACATGCATCCAGTCGACATACAGTGCCGCCATCCCCCAATTGCCTCAGTTCCTCCTCCTCCCCCACCACCACCACCATTGATAGCAGTGTCACTGCTCTCCATGTCAGGCCATAACTTCACTGTCTATATGATGGCAGCATTTAGTTCTTCAGTTTTAGTTTAAATACACTAGTTTATTTTTGTGTCTGTTTAAACACACAAAACTCTACAGTTGTTTCTCAGCCCTACCTCGAGCTAATGGTCAACGACCATGGAAGAATGTAGGGAGCCTGGAAAAGCAAGTTGCTCTGGCAGCAGGGCTGTGTCTGGCCACTACCTCTCTCTGGGCAGGTGCTCTGGCAATGGACAGTCAAGTACCCGTGAGGATAGACAGTCCTCTTGGAGTGGCAAAAAAAAAAAAACAGTCCAGGTCCCACGTACACTCTGCATCAGGGTCTTTGCACCGTTTGGCCTTTTCCTCTTCCTCCAAAATGCATAGAAAGGAAAGAAACAGCACTGGTCGAGATTGTTCTCTGATCATTCTGCTGTGATACACCTAACTTCTGTGGACCCAGGTACCCCACCATCATCAACACCAGGGAAACCTGGGCCTGCAAGGTTAAGGTCTCCATCCTGAAGCCACTGTCTGTCCAACAGAGGGGACTTCGGTAGGCAGTTTAACCATTGTGCAGCTCTTATGGGAGTGGCACATGCTGCACATAAGTGAAACTGTCATATCTGGTGCCTGCTTCTGACCTTTTGGGGGTTGGTTGAACTGGTGCCATCTTTGGTGTCACTTGACTTAGGTGCATGGCTGGCTGTGATTCCAGCCTCCGAGCTGGGGCCACTGTCAGCGTTGCCAACTCTTGCCCCACCTGTGGTGTCACCTCCAACCCCTCCAAGGCTGGGAAAAGCCATGGTGCCACTAGCTCCTTTGGGGCTGGAGTGGTCATCAATACTGTTGGCGGTGCAGCATCCAGTGCTGGAGGTTTGGTCCTTGAGGGCTACCTCGATGCCAGCTTTGGTGTTGCCAATGGTGCTGTACAGGCCTTCAGTGCCAGGATCGTTCCCTTCAGGGCTGGTCCAAGGGCCTTCCTTGGTACCGTTGACGGCGCCATTCCTGAGGCCCCACATGGGACAAGGCCTGGTGTCACCGGTGTTACGGAGGCCACAGCCTGCTGTGTCACCCTTTCAACCCCTTTCTCTTTATTACTCTCTGGGTGTGGAGATAGTAGGAGACAAGTCAGATCCTGACATCATCATCTCTGATGGTGACAATGATGACTCGGGATCTATGACTCTGGCACGACTTCCCCCAAAGTGACATTCTCAAAGTGTTGGAAACCGATCGACACCCCCAACACTGACGCATCCCCACAATGGCTGGCAACACCGTGATGCCCAATGCGGGGGGAATGAGTAGCAGACAAGTCAGATCCTGACATCATCATCTCCGATGATGACGACGATGATTCGGGATCTACAACGCTGACAGGACATCCCCCACAGCAATGTCCTCAACAGCATTGGAAAGCCATCGACACCGACATGTTGCTGCAATGACCGGCAACTCCGTGATGCCCAATGTGTGGGGAATGAGTAGCAGACAAGTCCTGCTCTGTCACCCTTTCAACCCCCTTCTCTTTATTACTCTCCAGGTGTGGAGAGAGTAGGAAGCAAGTCAGATCCTGACATCATCATCTACGATGGTGAAGATGATGACTAGGGATATATGACGCCAGTGCAGCATCCCCTATAGCAACATCCTCAACAGTGTTGGAAACCCGTCGACTCCCCCAACACCGATGCATCCCCGCAATGACTAGCAACACCGCGACACCCAGTGCGGAGGGAATGAGTAACAGACGAGTCAGATCCTGACATCAGTCATCTCCAATGGTGACGACGATGGCTCGGGATCTATGATGCCAGTGCAACATCCCCCACAGCGACATCCTCAACAGCATCAGAAACCCGTTGACACCCCTGACGCCACTGTGTCCCCACAACAACCGGTAACATCACGGCACCCAATGCAGGGGGCTATGCCCCCCGCACACCCCTACTTTAGATATGTAACTCCATGTTGCACAGACAGTAAAGTTAGATATATAACCCCCGATGCCTCAAAGTCCATTGAAGTGATATCCCAATCGCGGTCGGGGTTTTGCTGTGGGGGGCTTTGCTGTGCCGTTGTCGCCATAGAGATGGCATACCGATGACTCATACTATGCTCCAGAGAACCAAAAAACGGTTCCTGCCACCATACCTCAGGAGGATCTCTCTTTCCAAGCTCTGCTCAGAAATATGCATTCTGCACTGAATTTCAAACCAGCAGCCATAGACCAGGCTAAGTGCCTCCTACTGGAGTTTCTAAATGTGCTTAATATCCGTGTCTCTCTAGTTCCTCCCATCCAGCCAGACTTGGAGACACTCTCTGAGGCAGGCTGGAGGAGGCCTGCTACTATGGCAGCTGTCCCCAAACAGGAGGACAAGAAATACACAGTGCCTAAATTAAAGCCCATGTATTTCACTCAGCCATCATTGGATGACATTGTTACTCTGGCCAAGAATGACAAAGCCATAGTGCCCAAGAAGGTCACAGTCATGCAAGGTAGATATCATGGGTAAGTGAGTCTATACCTCAGCTATCCTTGGCATGAGGATTGCTAGCTACCATGATCACTTCTCCGAGTACAAGTTCACCCTCTGGTGCAAGCTTATGTCTGTTGCAGAGGCTCTGCCAGACACAGAGACAAAACAAGAGATGATGCTAGCTCTTAAACAAGGTGTTGAATCTAACAGCCACCAGCTTAAAGCCTCTGTAAATGCCTTCGATGCAGTAGCTTGCTCTATGGCTACAGGTGTTTGCATCAGGCGACACTTCCAGCTGTGTACTGCTGGCTTCAACCTGGACATCCAGCCACACATTATGAATATGCCCTTCGATGGCACTTACCTGTTTAGACAGCAAGGGGAGCAGTCTCTTAAAGAGTCTAACAAAATGAGAATGAATCTTTAAGACTTCTAGGCCAGCTCTCTATAACCCAAAAAGGAGCAGAGAATGCAGCTGTTTTCACAGCATGAGTTTTTTTGTGGTTGAGGCAGTGGAGCTCAAAACAGTAAGAATCAGTCTCCCCAGGCCCCGAAGAAAGTGCAGTCAAAGGCACAGGTGCCTAAAGTCTCAGTGCCACCATCTGGAGCTCCAGCCCCAGGTCCGCTTCAGCTGCCCGAGGCGGACCACTCCTCCTCAGTAGGTGGATATCTCTTCCAGTTTTACCATCAGTGGGTATCCATCTCGATGGACAAATGGGTTCTAAGGATCATCTGAAAGGGGTACTCTACGGAATTGTCGGAATCCCCCTTACCGAAAAATCCTCCCAGAAGGCAACTCCCCTTGTCAGCTTACATGTCAGAGCTTCTGGGACTGGAGATTGTGGGTCTTCTAAGAAAGAGGGTGGTAGAAATAGTGCCGGAGTCAGAATGGAACACAGGGTTCTACTCCCACTACTTCCTGGTACCAAAGAAATTAGGGGGCAAGTGCCCTATTCTTGACCACAGAAAAGTGAACAAATACATGAATCGAGAAAATTCAAAATGATTTCTCTGGAATCTTTGCTACCTTACCTGAAGCATCAGGATTGGCTAGTATCACTGGATATGCAGGATGCATATTAGTACATACTGGTGCACCCCAGCCACCACAAGTACTTCTTGCTTCTTCAGAAGGGCAGCACTGCCAGTTCAAAGTCCTATCTTTTGGGATTTCCTTGGCACCACAAATCTTTCTAAAGTGCTTTGCAGTACTCGTAGTGCACCACAGAAAGGTAGGTGTCCAAGTCTTGCAATATCTGGACAGCTGGCTAATTTCAAGCCCATACAGACTGGAGACAGAATGGGCAGTCACTACTACTTCTCAGTACCTAGCATCCATGGGAGTCCTGCTGAATCCTGCAAAGTCTCAGCTGGAGTCCTCCCGGAAACTGCAGTTCACAGGTCCTGTACTGGACATGACCCGGGCTTGAGTCTTCCTTCTAGACAGCAGACTACAAGTAATCTTGGAGATGGAATGCTACATCATGGATTGCAAGACTGTGCCAGCCCACTTCATGCAACACATGCTGGGTCTAATAGCCTCCTAAGTGTTTACAGTACCTCTAGCAAGGTTGCACATGATGACAACTCAGTGGATGCTAAGTACCCAGTGGTCACAAGCACTAAACCCTCAAAAGTATCCCATTTAGGTGACCTAGCCCATTGTAAGGTCCATGATATGGTGGCCAGTGGAGGAAAATCTCCTCTAGGGCTTCCCCTTCTCCCCACTGGAGCTGGAGTGGACTCGCACAGTGGATGCATCCCTGTTGGGGCGGTGAGGTCACTGCCAGGGTCTCCAGATGCAGCATGTCTGGGACTCATCAGAAACATATTTCCACGTAAATATGTTAGAGATGTGTGCAATTCTGTATGGTCTGACAGCCCTAGTGGATTTGGTCAGCTGAAAAACAGTCCTCCTTCAGACAGACAGGTCTGTCATGTAGTATATCAACAAGCAAGGGGGAGAACACTCACCCTCTGTACAGGGAGGCAATGAGAGTTTGGGAATGGTGCCTGGAGCAGGGGCTCTTGCTCCAAACAATCTATCTGCCAGGGGTCCAGAACACTCTGGCAGACAAGCTCAGTTAAACAGAGGCCAATCCTCATTAGTGGTCACTAGCACAACACGTCGTGAGTTCACTGTTCAACAAATGGAGCACCCCGGGCATGGACCTTTTTGTGCCCCCACTTAATGCCAAACTGCTTTGATTCTGCTGCAGCCTAGGACATGACATTTTCTGTCAAGATGCATTTAGACTGCAACGGCAAAGTCTGTTGCTGTATACATTTCCTCCAGTCCCTGTCATCCAGAGAGTATTGTTTAAACTAGAGGCAAACAGGGGCAATATGATCCTAGTGGACCCTAACTGGCCTCAGCAGATGTGGTTTCCTCTGTTAAACTGACTGACAACAAACCGAGGATTCTGCCACTCTGGATGGACTTATCGACCTAGAGTCAGCCTTTCCACCCCAGCTGCGGTCTTTTTACCTTCAGGCCTGGCTCCTGAAGAGACAGATGTGAACAGGTTTAAAGGGTCTCAGAGAGCCTCTGAAATACTCTTGGCTGTGTGTAAACCTTTCACCAGGAAGACAAACAGCCAAGTGGAAAAGATTTTCCATCTGGTGTTTCAAACCTTCCATGGACCCCTTTAGGTGCCCACTCAAAAATGTTTGGAGTGCTATCCTAGTGGCGTTGAGGGCTGAGGCATCCACCTTACCTCGTACCATGCTGGCGACCCGTGTTCGGGAGCAGACACAGGACTCTGGGGGTCAGCCAGGGCAGGAGAGGATCGAGCGTCCAGAGGACTGCTCTCCTCTCCTGGGCAGGTTGGGCTGTGGACTCTGCAGTTCTCTCAGCTCCCAGTGAAGACTGGGAGCATTGTGGCCAGGTAGGCACATTGATCGGGGTGAGGCGTGGCGGACATCTTGCTGGCGGAGCGCGCCAGTTATGCACTGGGTGCCATCGCACATGCTCGCCTCATGAGGATCAGCATGGAAACAAGGAAAAACCCCAGCCCTAAGGAGGACGACAACGGGCCTTGCAAGTTGGCCCCCCAGGCCCAGTGCTGGACCCTGCTCACTCTGGCCTCAAACTCCTCTCCCACTCAAGCCTGCAGTTTGGATTCTGAGAAAGGGTGCCAAGGTAGGTGTGGCCCCCATCTCAGGGGTGTGAAACTGGGAGGGCCCACCTGAGTTGAGAGGGTTTCGGGCTGGGTGGGAGAACAACTGACTCACCCAGGGCCATGTCTGAGGGAGATCCCCAGTGGACTGGTGAGCGGAGGGAAACAAAGTTGGAAAACAAAGTTTGGGAGTTTGGGACTTGCTGGACCTTCTGATGCTGGCTTGCAGTATTCCACAGTTAAGGTCCACTTATGTGCTATATCAGCATACCACAAACCTGTAGGTACCCTCTCTTTGGCACAGCTGCCACTGTTAAAGAGGTTCTCGGGGGTGGCTTACGCTCAAGGTCTCCCATCAGGAAGTTGGTGGCTTCCTGGGATCTCAGTCTTGTGCTGGATGTGCTCACACGCCCTTTGAGCCTATTGCAACTTGTGTCATGAAGTTTCTAACTTGGAAAGCAGCATTTCTGGTAGCTGTCACCTCTGCACGCAGAGTAGCTGAAATCCATGCTTTGGTCACAGATCCTCAGTATACTGTTTTTCTGTAGAGAGATGGTAGATCTTACTTCGGGAGGGCTCTTGCAGTAGGTAATTACATGTAGCACTGACGTCGGCAGGCGGCAGGACCCCACAGAAAAATTTCTAGCTAGCAGTCCCTGGCGGGGACTGCCCCCACGTCAGGTGACCGGCATCAGATGACGTCAGTATAAAGGGGTGGTCCTGGACGCCCGCCTTCCAGTTCTTTCCCGCCGTCAGCTTGTGCAGCCCTCGAGTGAAGTTCATGCTCAGCCCTGTTGCTTCGTCGTTTTTTCCGAAGTATCAGTATTTTGCATTTAATTCATCAGGTGAGCGTCGGTTTATGTCGTCCCCCTTCAAAAATAAGTGCGATCGAGGGCGCTCAGCTGCCTCACAAAGACGGTCACTCCCTCTGCCTTTTTGTTTAGGCCCACGACGCTGGCCCACAAGTGCCCGCATTGCCTGCATTTCAACGCTGCCACCGCAGACGATGCCAGCAGTCTTTGGAAGCCCATCTCCTTAAAAAGAAAATGTCCGCAATGGAGAAGGAGTTGAAGAAGCTTAGGCAGGCGTCGACCTCCCCAGACACAAGAAGCGGGACAAAGAAAGGCACCGGGAGAAGGCCTCCCCTTCCGTGACTCCGGCTGGAGCCGCGGCTAAAGTAACGTCCCCTCCGGGGGATCGCCCGACGGCAGCCTCCAAGGTTTTGGAGGAGGCGTCTGCCGCCCGTCGGGTTCGCGTTCGAGCCCGCCGGGTGCCTCCGGGCAAAAGGAGGCTTCTGCCCCTAGTACTGCTGCAGGCTTGCGGCCTACTGCGCGGGCGCCTCCATAAGCCGGACGTCGGCTCCTCCGGACGTCCGCTGGGAGAAGGCTTAAGACACGCATCCGGGCGGCGCGACGGTAATGTCCCTCGACCGGCCGCTTCCCACCCTCAGCCCGCCTCCGACGAGGGGACCCGCTAAGTCGGACGCCGGGGTCCTCTGGCGCCCACCGGGATTCAGCCTCCTTGTCGCACGTCGGCTCCTCCGACGTGGCGCCGGCATGAGCCTACGACAGACCCCTTCACCGCCTGTCGCCCCAGGTTCCCCTCGCAGCCTCGCTGCCATCCGGGAGCCCGAGTCCCCTGCCTGACCCTGGGACTTCTCTCCTCCGCCCCAGGTGAGGCTCGGATGCCTTTCCACCGTTAGATCCTCCTGCAGAACGGATCTGACGCTGGCCCCAGCTCACGCGGCCCTGCCGACACCGTTCGCCGCTGCCCCTCCGACGTACCGCGGGGATGGCTCCTCTCATCGGGCCCTGCACCCCGGCCTATCACGTTGATCCGCCTGCGGGAGTTCCCTTTACTGTCGTTTGCCCGCAGCTCCTCCAGTACCTGGGTATCCGCTGTCTTATCCAACGCCAGTTTACCCGGGTCCACAGCATCCTGCGCTGCAGTACTGCGACCGACTCCACCAACGCCACAGTACCGATGCGCGAGTACCCAGCTCCAGTATTCCCGCAGCCGGGTTACGGATACTCACCTTACGGATATCATCCGTACAACTATCCCTCCTCCTCCTCCTCCACTGCCCCCTAGGCCGCCGGTGGATCTTCAGGAGACTCTGGCCTCCTGGTGGGCTGAGGCCAAGGCTCAGCTCACCAAGGAAGTCGAGAGCTGTCTTACGGCGACGGTGCCACCCCCGGCTCCCGTACGCCCCAGACGGCACACTCCCTCTCCGCCTCCGGATTCCTGAGCTCTCCCCTCGGGATCCAGAGAGGGGCAGGACACGGTCCAGGGATCCCCCCTAAGGAACCCGTTCCTCCCCCTAGACGAGCTAGGGAGTCTTACTCTGCTTCAAATTCTTCTTCTTCTCTCGGACTCCTCGGATTCCTCCGACGGATGCTCCGAGAAAGACAACGAGCCTCGCTCTCCGTCCAAGCCCCGGCTGAGGCCTCCCCCGAAGTCTCCTCCAGAGGATCCTTCCTTCACGGAGTTGCTCAGGAAGATCCAGGAAGTCCATCAGTGGCATTCCTTAGAACTAGATCCTCAGCGGTTAAACTGCTGAACATCTGGACTTCCCTCACGGCCCCTACTCTAGTGCCACCCTGGATCGAGCCTCATGCCCACCTTGTTTCCACCATTTGGAAACAACCGTCGGCTTTAGCCCCACTTCCTCGGAAGTCCAACAGGCTATACCAGGCTCCGGAGGGTGTAGACTTTCTAGACTCTCACCCCCAGTGGACTGCAGGTGATTGCGCGGCCACGGCCGGTCAGCACACCCAAACATTTGAGCCTGTCTCCCCAGATAAGGAATCTCACCTTCTGGATCAGTATGGAAGGAAGATCTATGCTTCTTCCACACTGGGATCAGGGCCCCAAATTATGTAGCACATATGGGGATTACCAGAAGGCTGTCCTTACCAGGCGGAATCTAAGATTGACTCCTTGCCTGACTCCCAAGTCAAGCAGGAGTTAGCTCGACCCTGTCCGTTCTGCTTTCGTTGACCAGTCGTCACATTCTGAGGACGATCTCACGATGCAGTGGACACCCGGAGACGGAGCTCTGCCGTTCGCCGTAGTCTTCGCGCCACGCATGGCCCGCGATGTCAGGTCTGGTCCCAGAGGTGCAGTCAGCAATTCAAGAAGCACCTTCAGGGGTTCAGTGCTTTTCGTGGTGATGTCAGGACATCATCATTGATTTCAGGAGAAGGGACGGCCTCAAATCTGTTGATTCAATGTACCGCCCCCATCCCCGCAGCACTCGGCCCTGCAGACGCAGCCGGCCTCAAGCTAAACCCCTGGGAAGGCGGGCCACTAAACGCTGGCCCCCCACAGCTGCCAGGCCCCACCGCCCAGAAAAGCAGCGGTGCCCCAGCTGTGGCGCTGCTCACACCACCTGACTCCTTCCCTCTCCCGCCACCCCGGGTTGGGAGAGGATAACATCGGATTCATGGGTGCTTCAGATCATAGCAGAGGGGCACTCTATAGAGTTTCTACAGAAACCTCCACGCCACCCCCCTCTGAACTCCTCTTACTCAAGGGACCATCTTCCTTTGGTCAGGGAAGAAATATCTGCTCTCCTCGCGAAGCAGGCCATAGAACCCGTCCCCCCTCACCTTCACGGGACGGGTTACTATTCCCATTTCTTCCTTGTACCAAAGAAGACGGGAGATCTCAGACCCATTCTCGATCTCAGCTCCCTGAACTTCTGTGTGGAATACAAGAGGTTCAGGATGCTCTCCCTTCAAACCCTCTTGCCCCTTCTCCAGCTGGGCCAATGGCTTTGTGCACTGGATATGCAGGATGCGTACCTGCACATCCCCATTCGCCCCTCGCACCAAAAGTACCTCAGGTTTGCGTTCCAGGGGGACCATTACCAATTCCGAGTGCTCCCTTTTGGTCTTTCCTGCTCCCTGAGTTTTTACCAAATGCCTGGCGGTGGTAGCGGCCCACCTGCGTACTTTGGGAGTTCAGGTTTTTCCCTACCTGGATGACTGGCTCCTGGCGGCCCCGTCCAGGGAGGAGCTCCTGCATTTTCTCTCCCTCACCCAGCAGGTTTTCACTGGTCTGGGTATCACCATCAACCATTCCAAGTCTCATCTGGACCCTTCCCAAAGACTCCAGTTCATCGGGGTAATCCTCGATACAACAATGTGCAGGGTCTTCCTGCCTCCGGACAGGGGGGCCTCCCTCCAGTCCCAGATTTCCCTCCTTTTGGAACACAGGAGGGTTCCGGCAAGGTCGGTGCTCCGTCTCCTGGGGCTTATGGTGGCTGCCATCCCGACGGTTCCACGCGCGCGCCTCCACATGAGGATCTCTCAGTGGACTCTTCGCTCTCAGTGGGATCAACTTGTAGATGACCTAGATCATCTGGTGCTGATCTCCTCACCGATGATAAGAGACTTGCGATGGTGGATGGTTCGAGAGAACCTGTTCCGGGGGGTCCCCTTCTTTCATCCTCCCCCCGCCCAGACTCTGACCAGGGATGCATCAGGCGAAGGTTGGGGAGCCCATCTGGGTCCTCACCGAACCCAGGGCTTATGGTCTGGATTGGAGTTAGCTCTCCAAATCAATGTGCTCGAACTATGAGCAGTGCTGTATGCTCTCCAGGCCCTTCACCAATACATCCTTCCCGGTCACCTAGCTGTCCAAACAGACAACATGTTGCGTGGTGTGGTACATCAACAAGCAGGGAGGGACTCGGTCCTACCCGCTGTGCAAGGAAGTGATGAGGGTTTGGGAATGGGCAATGCTTCACAACCTTCACCTCACGGCGATCCATGTTCCGGGAGTCGACAATGTCCTGGCAGACAAGCTAAGCCGTTCTTCGGCTCTGCCACACGAGTGGGAACTGGACCAAAAGGTTCTAGAAAGCATCTTCCAGATTTGGGGGACTCCACAGATAGACCTATTACTCGTCCCAAAATGCAAAGCTTCCACCTTTGCTTCGCTCGCTCCAGGCGGCGCTTTCTGGGCGGCACTCATCTCTAAGCTGGAAGGACAGATTCGTTTATGCTTGTCCCCAAGTTCCTCTGGTCCCTCGTGTGCTGCAGAAACTTGCATTGGAAGGAGCGAGAATGATTCTGATTGCTCCTTTCTGGCCCAGGCAAATCTGGTTCTCTCTTCTACAACAATACTCAGAGGTTCCTCCTCTTCCTCTTCCTTTATCTCGAGGATTGCTGACCCAGGATCAGGGGACCCTGGTCCATCCAGGACTCAAGTCTCTTCAACTTCATGCATGGCTCCTGCAGACCTAGCCCAATCTCGTTTTGGCGTCTCTCCTAAGGTGGCTGAGATTCTGGTGGAGGCTAGAAAACCCTCCACTAGGTCCACCTACGTATGAAATGGAAGAGATTTTCCATTTGGGCTGCCTCCAGGAACATGGAGCCTTTCTCCTGTCCTGTGGCCGTTCTGCTTGATTATTTGCATCATCTTTTCGACCTGGGTCTCAGTCACTCCTCTTTGAAGGTTCACATGGCTGCTATTTCAGCCTACCATGTTCCCTTTGCTGATAAAGCATTTGCCCAATTGGAGGTATCCAAGACCTTTCTCAGAGGGGTCCTTCATCTCAGGCCCCCTGTTCAGACTCAGCTCCCCCTTGGGACTTGAACTTTGTCCTCGAGAAACTTACCCTTTCTCCTTTTGAGCCTGCGGCTTCCACAGACTTGAAGTTCTTATCGTGGAAGATGCTCTTCTTGGTGGCTATTACTTCTGCTCGCAGAATTTACGAGCTCCAGGCCCTGATGTGTAAAATCCCTTATCTGATTTTCACAAGAGCAGTAGCTCTTCGCATCGAATCCTAAGTTTCTCCCGAAAGTGGTAGTGGAGTCTACCTTAAATCAGTCTATTGAGTTACTGCCTTTTCACGCAGTACTCAACCAAGGAGAATACTTGCTCCATACCATGGATGTCCACAGGATTCTGAGATACTACCAATAGGATGAAGGATCTCAGAAAGACTGATCAGTTGTTCGTCTCTTTGCTCACAAAGGAAGGCAATGCTGTCTCCAAGCAATGCCTATCAAAGTGGTTGAGCTCATTGCATCACTTTCTGTTATGACAAGTACAACAAGACCCTACGGGTCAAGTCAGAAGTCACTCCACTCGTGGAGTAGCAGCCTCTTGGCTTGTTTCAAGAATGTCCTGCTGCAGACATCTGTGCTGCCGCCACTTGGACTCCGTCCATACCTTTACAAAACATTACAGTTTGGACATTGCCTCTCGCCGTAGAGCAGGCTTCGGGTTAGCGGTCTTGCAAGGCCTCCTGTCTTGAGGTTTGCAAGGTTGTTTGCTACTTCTTGGAGTAGTTCCTCCTCCCGGTGCCTTTCTTTTGTTCCAGACTGCTTGGGATTCTGTCCTATATGTAATTACCTACTGCAAGAGCCCTCTCGAAGTAAGATAGTACAGTTACGTAAGAACTTACCGTAACAGTAGATCTTCGAGAGAGGCTCTTGCAGTAGGTAATACCTTCCTGCCCTCCATCCCCCTAGGCTTTTTCAGCTCCTTTTCCATTGAGGGAAATATCTGCTTCTCTCTCGTCCGGGCCTGTGGTGGGAAAGAACTGGAAGGTGGGTGTCCGGGACCACCCCTTTATACCGACGTCGTCTGACGCCGGTCATCTGACATGGGGGCAGTCCCCGCCAGGGACTGCTAGCTAGAAGTTTTTCCGTGGGGTCCTGCTGCCTGCCAACGTCAGTCCTATATGTAATTACCTACTGCAAGAGCCTCTCTCGAAGATCTACTGTTACGGTAAGTTCTTACGTAACTGTACTTTCTCAATGCACACCCCAAGTTTCTACTTAAAAGTGGAATCAGAGTTCCATCTTAATCAGGCCATAATGCTACCTACCTACTTTGCCAGCTTCCACCGTGAGAAAGAGACTTTCTACTCACACACCGGTGACCTGGGTTCCAGGAATGGACTTGGGTCACATGGGGTCACACGGAGAGGAGCACTGAGCATCTAGAGGACTGCACTGCTCCTGTGGGGAGGGAGAGTTGCTGCTGCCAGTGCTTGTCTGCCTCTCATGGAGGCTTGGGAGGCGGACTGCTTAAGACACCACTTGGGGTGGAGGGACTGAGCCGTCAATGTCTCACGGCAGTGTGTGCGGGTGCATGCGGACAGCATTACACATCTGTTACTCCTGGGGAGAAAATTGGAAAATGGACCTGTGCAGCATGCAGTGACACCAACCCCTTGCAAGCTCTGCACTGACTAAATGGCCCCCTCCCGACTTCAGATCAGTTTCTGTAATGGTAAGGTGCCTACCATTGACTCCCGCCACGGGGAAAGTACTGGGATGGGGGTAAGCCCCGGGGACGCCGGGTGATGGGGTTGGAGGGCAGGGGTAGTGGAAGGAGGTGCCTGCATCATGGCCAGGAAGACAAAACAATTAACTGCAAGCAAAAACAAAAAACTTTCTACACATTGGTTGTTAAGAGGGTCCTTAGGTTTTACTTGGACAGGACTAAGGATTACAGACAGTCAAAACCACTCTTTGTTTCTTTCAACCCCAATAAAAGGGACAGCCTCTCACAATCAAGTGCATTTCTGTCTGGACTGTAAATTGCCTTGTCATTGTTATGCCATGGTTCAGGTGAAACTAGAGGGCAAGGTACATGCCCTCCACCAGAGTGGTTGCCACTTTCCTGGCAGAAATACAGTCTGTGCAGTTGGAGTAATTTGCAGAGATGCACTTAGAGCACAGTCCTTACTTTTACTAAGCACTATAACCTTGATGTACATGCCAGGCAGCGTGCCACCTTTGGCAGGACAATTTTGAATGGATTACTATCCTGGTAGCCTGGAGCTCTAGCTCCCTTTGTCTGGAGAACTTTCTCTAAGCTTGGTACTCAGTCTCATTAGTGGGAATCTGTGGAGAAGATTGATTCATGGAAGATATGAATGTTGTTACTTTCTGTAACTGTTGGTCTTCCTGAATATGTTCTCCACAAATTCCACGCTTCACCATCTCCAGACTCCAGTATTATTCTGTTATGGTCTTCACCCTTTGTACTTGGTTTGAGCTGTGAAGACACTATGTTACTGGGTTTGTTGGCCCTTCTACGGGCCACCTGGCATTCTTGGCACTTTAGGTCAAGTGCATAGGTTACTTGTTAGGTTCATGCTGCTCACCTCCTCAGTGGAAATAGTACTGAGGTAGCTGTGAGCTGGGTGCCACCTTATACCAGCGGGCACATGTGGTGCACATATGCAGGGGCCTACTGGTGCCACCAGCCCTCAGAGAAAGTTCTGGCTCCTGCAGGGTCCTAGCACCTGTAGCTCAGACCCATTAGTGGTAATCTATGGAGAAGATATTCAGGAAGATCAACAGTTACAGTAAGTACATAACTTTCATTTTTACTCCCACTGTTCATCATAACTTCCCTTTCTGAAAGGTGATCCAGTCTGGCTAAGCATGTTATGATGGTGTTTGATCTCAGAAGGCCCCAAGCCCAACCCAGAAAGTATTGTCACTGTCAGGATAGTGGCCTAAAAGCAAATGAGATATCCAGTCCACATGTTCTTCACCTCTGTTGAACATCAGAATAACACGTGGTATCTGGGAACTGGCAGATTTGTTGATTTACACTCCATCAGAATTTCTGTTGGTTGGTTTGGCACATTGACAAAAAGGCATTTAATATCAGAAGTAGCTTTTCTTCTCATACATGTACTTGTCAAGTGTGGCTGTGACATCGATACTGCATTTGGAGTCAATAATGCTTTCATTTGTACTTTTGAGGATGGAGCAGTAACAGACTACTATGTGTATCTTGTAACGTTGAGAATGTAGTAGTAACAGACGATGTGCATCTTGTAACTTTGCTGTGTTCTTTTGTCGCTTTCAGGAAGTCAGTGGTGCAGCTAGATATGGCCAACACAAAGAAAGCTCTGATAGTACCGGCATTTGAAACTCTGCGCTACCGCCTGTCCTTCCCAAAGTCTAAGGCTGAGCTGCTGTCTATGTTAGATGTGGGGACCCTCTTTACATTCAGGTACAACTAATTCTTGAATGTTTATTTTCCTAGCTAAATAAATCATAACCTTGCTTGTATGTGCTGTACCAACATACGTTGTCTTCAGCTTTATCCCAAGTCGCTATTTGTTTCATGCAAACTGCATCTCAAAAACACTTTACAGCACCAGTAGTCGAAACAGAAAGTATATACACTAGAGTTCGAAGTTTTTTGTGCAGTATTAGTCACTGTTTAGCAGTGAAACTGCAAATTGTAGTGAGAAAGAAATAATGTGACCTACTGGGAGTTTAACCCAGCCCAAGCAAAAAACATCTAATTGTCATCTCAGTTGCTCCTGCTTGCAGAATATACAATATCAGAGAAAGGAAGTGTGTCTGGGAACCCCAGATCCAACCATGTGAGCCTGTAGCACAGTGGTTAAAGCACCAGCATGGTATTCCGGGGCCTGAGTTCATTTCCCAGTAGGTCACATTGTTTCTTTCTCACTACAATTTGTAATGCAAACACTAAAAAGACATCCACACAAGCAGCAATGAGAAATTAAAACGGATACATAAAGCCTTACGTTTCACTGATTTGAACCCTGACAAAAATGCTCTTTCATTACACTGCTAGAGATGGGGAAACTTTATTTGGTTTGGTTCTGATTAGAACCCAAAAAGGTTCTTGATTTTAATTGCTTCTCAAAGTCTGAAATATTAAATCTATATAAATTATATGTTAATATATTTTGCGTTCTGAACCACTAAAACTATTTTCGAAGACAGGTTTCTTTCGGTTTTCAAAGGTCAACCAGAGGGAGGAGGATCGAGTGTTCCATAGAATGCCCCTCTCTGGTGAGGGAAGACAGCTGACTCTGCTGTGAGACTGCCACCTGTGTGATGACTGGCAACAGTGCAGCTGGAAGCAGCTCGTGGGAGGGATGATGTTGGCTGGGGCCATACTTCACATGTTTGCATGCATGCACATGTGCTTCCTTGCCAGCGGCATCCTGAAAGCCAGGAACAAAACACAGGAAAAAACCCGGTAGACAGGGTAACTCTGACCTCCTGCATGCTTCGCACTGGTGGCCCAGACACCTGCTCGCATCCATGGGTGTAGGCAGACATACTCCAAGCACTCCATGGTGTGCAGTTTTATTTAAGGGGGGTAGCAAATAGGCTCTGAACTGCTTCCTTTTTCCATGAAAACTAACAAAGAAAATACTGAACCTTTCAGTAATTTTATTCATAGGAGTTGAAACTAGAAGGACTGGTCACTAATACTCTCTTTGCATCCCAAGGACAATGCAACTTTACAGGCTCTGGGCTGGTATGTGGGTGTCTTAGGGAACAATGCATGGAATTTGTATTTACCCATGCATGGCAACAACCACTGTCATGAGATACAAACGTTGTATTTATTGTGCCAAATGAGGCAACAAACACGTTTGTATATTGTCTGGCTATGCCCCGGGGTAGCTCACCCTAACAAGGGGTGGGGTAGCAGTGATTCCACTTGGTGTGCAGATCTGAAAGCCCTGGCTACATCCCTGCTCGCATCCGATCTGGACTGCGTTGGGAGAGCCCCACCACCCCCGCCACAGAGGCTAACCATGGAGAACCAGAATAGAAAGGAATGTCTTGGAAAGGCCAGGTGAAGGGACTGGGGGGGTCAGCAGAAAGGCACATGAGCTGAGGAGGATAAAGAAAGCAAAAACAAAAGGACCCAAAAAGGTTCTAAAAGCTTCTTGATTTTAGCCACTTCTCAAACTCAGTAATTTTGAAACAGTTATATATTAAATATATGCAAATTATTGCTGCCATATGCTCTAACCTCTGACCTAAATTAGGCATATTGTACCGAAACAGAAACCGCCTTGCCCTCCCTGTCTGTCATGAATTAGTCAAGAAAATGATTATCCCAGTAATTGAGTATGCTGACATAGTCTACGGTACTGCCCCTGCCATGTCCTTGTCTGGGCTTGATACTCTCCTGAACTCCTGCCACTTCACTTCTTACTCCCCCCCCCCCCTTGCATGCATCACTGCTCTCTATCCTCCTCCCTCGCTATTACATCTCGACCCCAGTGTCGCCTGACTAATTGCTTAGCTTTCATAGCCAAATACTGGTTTGTGACCCTCCCCTCCTAGCTCTCATCCTTCCTTTCCCCAGCGGCCCCCTCCTCCTACTCGCTGCACTCCAGGGACTCCCGCTGTTTCTCCCTGCCTCACCCCCGCTCAACTTCTGGTCTGTCAGCATTCTCCTACAGACTCCCCTTGGAATCAGCTGTCCCCAGTCACTCGCCTGTCACCCTCACTTCCAGCCCATAGCACCTGCTTCAACACACTCCTGCCCTCCCTTGCCCCTATGCTGCCTCCTCCCCAGTCCCTCAAACTAGTCCCTCAACCTCAGCCTCCTTGCCCCCTGATGACCCCCTAGTCTTCTCCTTCTGACACATTTGATTTGTTGACCTGCCTACCTTGCTTGTTGTTCATGATTTGCTGTAGTTACTGGTTGTATGATTTTGATCCTATTATTACTCCATGGCACTTGACTCTGTTATTATTACAGTTATCAAAGTTTAAATAAAAAATAAATAAATAATATATTCTACATTCCATACCATTAGAATTGTTTTTGAAGGCAAGCTTCTATTTTGGTTTTAAATTTTACAACTAGACAGCTGCTAGGTTTGTTTTTTAAGCAGCTGAATCTCTGTAGCCCAAGTAATATATAGGGTTGCATTTTCAGTTGGCCATATATTTACCTATCTGAATGCGGGGCAACGGGTAGATCATTTTCACATGCCTGTAGGCATACTCTTCCAAAGGTGAAACTCTGTTCTCCAAAGTTTGCTGTATGTCATGTCTGAAAAACAAAACTGATGCTTAACTGGACCATACGTGAGGTGTGCAAGCTCTGAATAGAATTCTGAATAATCCTGTTCGAGGGTATTTGTGGAAAATATTCAGAGAGCTTAAAAATAAACAAAACACTATCTCTACTGAGGTTGCCAGGGATAATCTCTTGCCCCCCTGCCCCCAGTCGTTTACTGCCCTCTACCCTCTCCCTGTTCTCACATGTTTAAATACTGGCTATTGGTACAGTTTCAGTAGCACACCATGTCATTCAATTCACATCCCTCCCTAGTATATATCCAGATGTGACTAAAGCTGTGGAGGAGGGAATGTTGGGACGTTCATGTGCCTGATGGACGTGGGTGGCCCTCCATGTGGCACCACCATCCTGCCCAGAGAATGGAGATGTTTTCCCAACTGTTTTTGTCCCACCCCTCCTCCCTGATTTGCTGCAGTGCATGCTCGCAACTGCCATAGAGGGGGCTGCCTGATGCTGTGTGGTCACCTACAGCATCAGCGGTACACTCCAGACTCCACTTGGTGTTGCCGTCTGAGTGGTGCCTGTGTAACCCCATGAAAGAAGGAGAGCATCCTAGTACTCTCAGCCAGCCTCCAATCCTGAGTCCTGGGCTTGGAAAGTGAACCTAGGTCATCACCATTCCAAAGCAGTCCCCCCACTGCGTGGTGCCTGCATACCCATTCCAGGAAAAGAGTGTCCACTCTTAGTACTTCCTGCATAACCATCCAAGGAGGGGAGCGTCCACTCCTAGTACTCCCTGTCATCCTCCACTCCTGAGTCTTGGGCTTGGGACACAAACATGGTTCATCAGCTTTCCACAGCAGTCCCCCACTGCACAGCCCCACTGAGCGGTGCCTGCATACCCATCCAAGTAGAAGAGCATCTGCTCCTAGTACTCCCTGCTGGCCTTCACTCCTGAGTCCAGGGCGTAAACTTGGGTCATCAGCATTCCACAGTGGTGGACTTTTGGTGCAGCTTCCAGGTAAATGGCAGCTTAGCCCTCGAGCTCTCGTCCCATGCTCCTAGTTTTATTTAATAAATTAGCCACTCTCTCTCTAATTCCACTGATCTACTACAGAAAAATTTATGGCAGCTAGCAATCTACGTGGGGGAGTCAATAGATTCACGGAAATTCGCCCAGACACCGAAAACACGGGCGGAGACGTGACCGACTTAGGGACCTCCACACTCTCAACCCAGGCACCACAGTCTGGGTCGCGTAGACTGAACAAATCAAAAACTAAGCAAACTACCAATATGGATATTAAATTAGATAAAATCTTACAGGAGATCCAGGAGTTTAAACCAGATTTTCAGTCATTCAGGCAAACTCAGGAAAAGTTCCAAAATGATCTCATGGAGCTGCATGCCACAGTATCTTCTCTAGATCAGCAGATACAAGAACAGGCCTCAACCACTTCTCAGTTACAAGTCACCCTGAACCAGTGGCACACCTTGCCAGCTCACGGTGGAATGTCAGGAGGACTCTGAGAATCATGATCGCTTTCAAAATATCGTTTATACAGGGTACCAGAGGACAGCGAAGGATCAGACCTAAATTTTATGGAATCCCTCCTTCGAGATTCCCTCAATCTGGGCCCAGATTACAATTTTGAGATACAGAGGCTACACAGAGCCTTAGGCCCAAAGCCCGTCCATCCAACTACCTGCCCTAGATACATAATTATCAGGTTCCTACGATTCCAAACAAAGGAATTCATTCTGAAACAAGCCTAGGCTAAAGCACGCATCTGCTATGGGAACAAACGCATATTCATAGATAACGACTACGCCCCTGCTACGATGCAGAGGAGGAGGACATACATCCCGCTATTCCCCTATCTCAGACAGCAGAAACTTAAATTCAGGACACCATGCCCGAGCAGACTGGTGATCCAGTTTCCATCGGGGCAGCATGTTCACGAATCCATGGAGAAAGCCTGCACAGATCTGAGAAATAGGGATACCCCTACCAGCCACAATTCAAACACCATGGAGAACACCTGATGACAAATACACACCCAGAGTGACTCTTCTAAATAACTGCCAGATCAACAAGCAACTATTGACTCAATCAAAACTTTGCTGGCACAGTTTTCTTGGCAGAACAGCTGAATTCCTTCTGGAATTAGAACTTCTGACTTCGCAGTGAGTAGTTTGGTGGTGGGGTCGGGTTGGGGTGGCTTCTGACGAGCTGTGGTTTTCGCCTCAAGGAGGCTTGATGGTGGAGGACATACAGTCTTTAATTGGAATCAATTAGACCAGGAAAATATCCAAGATGTATTTACTGTTTTTTGGGGGGCTCCTCAGTACTCACTTCTTTTAGGGGAGGGCGGACTTCGTCCCAATAACCAGTCTCGATGCTCCTCAGCCGTGGACCTTCTATTTTGATAAATAGCTGGGGTTGGGCCGGGTAGGAGAACATTGATCCGGCCTTCTCAGAACTGACCAGGAGGGTACTATATATCTATTCCGTCCTCACTAAGTGTCAGTAGAGGATCCCGGATACCACCTAGGGCTGTTGGGCTCAGAGTAGTCGTTAAGCCTGCTCAGACCCGGGCGCCTATCGGGAGGCCGGGGAATATACTTAAGCAAACCCAACTGGCAGCCATGTGTATACCCGTTAAATAGGGCGCAGCTTCCGGGTCTTCTCAGCCTGGCACCTTCAAAAAGGGTGTTTTTCCCTTCTTTCTATTTAACCGAACACACCTGTACCCTCAGCATTATCCAAATCTAATACGATCCACGGACAACCTTGGAGGGGAATTACTAATAAAGGAGGACTAGATATTCACTGGCTAGTCGAGCTTCGCTCCCTTTATCCCCCAGTTCTTTTTTATGAAAAAACACAAGGAAATGATGGGCCTGGGGTAGTGCCCCGCATCCCACTTCCCGATCTATCCCTCTAAAGAGAGGAGTCTTATAGCTTGTGATTTGGGCCGGGTGTTTGGTTACGTTTTCTGAGGGGCCCACCCTCTCTCCACTGTTCTCCATCCTTCTTGCTTTCTGGGATGGGCGTGCAGCAGACATCCCTGAGCCTCCTCGTGCCCTGCCTACACTCCGCGTAACAAGTCTCTCAGTCCTTGCTGCTAGCTTGCATCTTCAGAGACTTCCCTTGAGGGCCTAAGACTTAGCCAGGACACTGACTAAACCCATGTAGATATGAGAAACAATTGACTAGAAAGGCCACAGGATCAGAAGCCTGATGCCGGACACCTCACTTTCTTAGATCCTATGGACCGTTTGAAACTCTGCAACGAGTGACCATGAAGGACCTGATCATATCAGACCTTACCTATTAACATTGAGGGACAAACATGGTTACTATATGGGGAAATGATGGAAGTGGTGGTGCGGGAGGGTTTTCCCTGGGCTTGTGATCCAATTTAAATATTTGATCCATGGTGATTCTTCTCCACTTTCCATCAGGTCCGAGTTGGGGGCTTGCACACCCTGGAATATGCAACTCCGAGGCCCTGATATTGACTATTTATCCCAGGGCTAAACTATTAAATGTTACCTACTCCCCTTCCTCACTTTTATTTGAGAAAGGAGGAGCGGGACAGATACTCGGCTGCTATTTAAGATACATGCTTTAAGGGAACTGCATCTTTTTCCCTTCCCATTACCATTACCTTTAGTTTTTTTGGTACTCCTGTTATTGGTTATTCCTATCTCTTCCTTCCCCCCTTCCAGAGTTAGGGGCAGGAGTTTCCCCAGGACCCCACATCACTTGGTTGATAGGGGATCCACTCATGGACGATCGATAGATCTGTCCAAAATGCTTGCTCCATCTGAGCAGGCATGGTTGGAAGTCATAGAATCTCTCCTTAATAGGGGTTTGTATATAGTTATCACTTTTGTTCAGTATGTAGTTACGTACACATGGTTGATATACCCTTCCCTACATAATTCCCACTTAGTTATGGTTCTTTTTAAATTTTTGAATCTCAGTTTATTAGAAAACTGCTAATAACGTGAGATGCTATATGTTATTAGAGACAGGATTAAGAATCAACAGATTACCAGAAGAGGCTACCTTAATTGGGGGAGGCCGGGGAGTCAAACAGTCTCAAAATCATAAGTTAGGCATGCATAACGATTCAAACTTATATCTCATAATGTAAGCGGACTGGTTGGCCCCATCAAGAGGGATTGTACACTTCGAGCACTTAAAAAACTAAACCCAGATATTCTCTTACTTCAGGAGACTCATTTATCCACCACGGAGCATCAAAAGTTGCTCAAATTTGGATTTTCGCATATAATAGAATCCTTCTATCAGAGGGGCAGGAAAAAGGGCTCAGTAGTTTTGATTCCAAAATGATCAAAACTACAATTAATTGATCAGTACACTGGCAGAGAGGGCAGGCTGGCATTAGCAGTGGTCAAACTGAACCAACAGACTACAACAGTGTGCAATCTCTACATCCCGTCAGGCCAAATGCGTCAACTGTCCAACAATTAGTAGACACCATCCTTACCAGGCAACAGGGTGCTTTAATTATAGGGTGTGATTTTAATTGTCAGCTTAATCCCTCACTCGATTCCTCAGCAGCTCGTCCCTCCCCACAGACATTTGGTCAAAAGCATCTATGACGTCTTATCCGGGATGTGGACTTGATAGACACATGAAGCAGTTACATCCTACACATTGGAAATTTTCCTGTTATTCTCATGCTTTCAAGCGCTACTCAAAACTTGATTACTTCTGTATAGGCAAGGAACATGTGGACTTGATCCGATCAGCTGAGATTTTAAATGTTTCTTTATCGGATCATGCCCCTATCATCCTGGACCTTAATATTAAAAAAAAAACAGATTGAACACCCAATGGCACTTCAATCCGTCCCTACTCGGAGATAAAGAATTCCAAGATTTACTTCAGAAACGTATCCCCGAAATTATTAGAGATAACACTTCTCCCCAGATCTCCCCCCAAATTCTCTGGGACACATTAAAGGTAGTCTTCAGAGGTGACATAATAGCTTTTGCCTCCCATAAGAAAAAACAGTCAGAGAGTAAATTAATAGCCCCACAGGAGGAACTCGGCTTTCTTCAGCAGGCTCATATGCAGGGAGATACAGATCTTCTACCTATGAGAGTCCAAACACAGAACAAAATCCAACAGATCCTGACAGCCAAAACTGAGCAGGCTCTGGCCTGGTTGAGGCAGCGATACTACGAGGGTGGGGCGAGAGCTTCCAGACTCTTGGCATACTGCCTCCGAAATCAAATACAAAAATGCACTATTACTAAAATTAGGGATCCCATTTCCAGTCAGCTTAGTTATTCGACTTCACATATATTGGATGCTTTCAAGAAATATTACCAGAACATACATTCCTCTGAGGGCCCCTGATCCTCACAAAATTTCAGCTTACCTCTCTCAACTCCATCTCCCTACCTTGTCAGAATCATAACAAACCGAAATAAAAGCCCCGATCACAGAATCAGAGCTTCAAACCACAATTCATAGCCTCAAAAATGGAAATCCCAGGCCCAGATGGCTATGGGCGGAATTTTATAAAGGCACATGGAACATAATCGCCCGTTCTCCAGGCACTACAAGCACTCATACCACTTCCTCTTTTCCAGTCTCTTGGAGACAAGCAACCACCTCAGTGATTTTGAAGCCCCAAAAACCCCCACATCTTTGTGACTCGTACCGCCCTATCTTGGTCCTCAATCAGGACTATAAAATTTATACAAGTATTCTGGCACATCAGCTCGACCATATCCTCCCTTCTGTGATACACCCAGATCAATCTGGATTTATCAAAGGCAGACAGACAACGGACAATATCAAAAGAACCCCTATATCTTATAGACCACACTCAGTCCACAAAGTCCCCCCTCCTGATATTAAGCCTAGATGCCCAAAAGCTTTTGACATGGTTTCATGGGATTTTCTACAAGCGGCCCTACAAAAATTTAAATTCCCTACCCTATTTATGGATGTGATTAAAGGCATATACACAGATCCAGAGGCAGTAATGAAGTTAAATGGTTCACATTCCGACCGCTTCTCATTGCATAGAGGCACCCGCCAAGGTTGTCCCCTCTCCCCATACTTATTTGCTCTTTTTGTGGAACCTATAACCCAGATGTTAAGACAGAATCCCGGCCTCCATGGTTATAGAGTCTCTGACTCAGCGTTCCATAAAATAGCATATTATGCTGATGACCTCCTTCTATATATCACCCACCCTGAAGAATCATTACAAACCTTAACTACTTTGCTAGCAGAAATAGAGAACCTTACAGGATACACTATAAACCCAAACAAATCAGAAGCCCTTCTTGTACAGCCTCCCTTCCCCCCCTTGATCTCATTAGTAAATACCCATAGAAGTGGAATAAATCATACTTGATTTATCTGGGGATTAAAATCCCATATGAGATATCTGACTTGTACAACTCGAACTATCCCCTCATTTTCTGTAAAATACACTCAGACCTACAGAGATGGACTCCTCTCCCTTTATCATTAATGGCTAGAGTTCAATCTATCCAGATGAATTCCCTCCCAAAACTTCTTTACTTGATGCAGAATATCCCCTTACCCCTATTACGGAGGGATGTTCGACTTTGGGACAACTTTATTAGTTGTTTTTGATGGTTGAACCAGCGACCTCGACTAGCAGTGGTTAAACTCCAACAATCTAAGGATAATGGAGGCTTATCTCTTCCCAGTATATTACATTACAACATGGATTCACTGCTCACACATATAACTACCTGGCTCCTACCCCCATCTCATGCGCCATCCTGGCATCTAATTGAACAGACCATGATAAATGGCCCCTTACTTCACTCTCTAGTCTTCCAACCTAACAACATCACCAAACTACAGAAGGCTTCCAAATTTACGAAAGAGATACTTCATTCCTGGATGAAGTTCCTAACTTACCCTGCTTATAGGTTTATGGCGTTCTAGATAGGAATTCCGGCGGAGGACCCTTACTGGGCCCCGACACGTTTGGATACTACCTTTCAATCTTGGGCTCGTAGAGGTCTAAAACACACATACCAACTATATGAAAATGCAGTGTTCAAATAATTTGACCAACTCAAATAGGAATTCTCTTTGGTGAGAAGTGATTTTTATACATACTTACAATTACATCATTTCTAAGTTCAAAGATAGGCCTGAATACTGCCGCCAGACCATTCCCCCCGCCTCTCCTGATCCAGTTGGAAAGAGGCGGAGAACGAGTCATTTGATCTCCATCTTTATAAAGCTTACAAAGGGATGCCATCCCAAGCCATGGATCTGGTACAGTTTCATTGGGAAGCAGAACTACAGATTGCACTGTCCCAGGAGGACTGGCGTGGGATCTGGCAGAGACAACACAAAACCTCCAGCTCTTACACTTGGAGAGAGTATTCTTGGAAGGTGGTGTCCAGATACTTCCACACATCCCAGTTCATAGCTAAATTCCTTAAGGGAAGTGATTCCTCATGTTGGAGGAAGTGCGGCTGTCAAGTAGCAACATGTGCTCATATTTTTTGGACTTGCTCGGTCCTGACACAATACTGGACTGTTATTGGAGACAGAGTTTCCTACCTCTTTCCTCTTTTAGGCACATTTTCACCAGCGATCAGGCTTCTACTTCATTACCCCCACTGTTTCAGGGATCCACATCAAATATAACTTCGTAATATCTTGTTGGGAGCAGCTAAAAAATGCATAACTAGATTATGGTTCAACATCGACCCTCCCTCCATCACAGCCTGGGAAGACACAGTATATATCTATAAACTAGAACATATGACAGCTAGAATTCAAAAAGGTTCCCAGATTAATGAACTGATGGAATAGATGGTTCTTACATAGCTTTAACTTAGACCAGATCAGATACCATAGCTCCTGGGGAAATTGTGCTATGGAGAAGATCCGTGGATGGGGTTGTACCAGTCCTTATTTTAAGTTACCTATTCAGTTTTTTACCTTACTTTCCTTCTGAAAACTTTCAGAACCTGGTGGGTTGGCGACTCTGTGCACTCGCCACTTTGGGGTAGATCCCCGGGCCACTCTCCTTAACAAATCCTCTGAGTATATAACTTGGTAGTGCAAACTGATTTTTGAAAACCTGAGCAAAGTTGTAGACACCTAAGTAGAACCAGGTGTGTTGCATTTAACACACCTGTATCATGATTTACTTATACATTTGTTTATTAATTTTTCCTACTCTATAGAGGTTTGCCTTCAGGCTTACTGAACGCCTTACATTACATCTGTAACTGATTTCCTGTAAATATGAACTGTGATGTCAATTAAGTTAACATCTGAAATAAAAACAGTTTCAAAAAAAAAAAGCATTCCACAGTGGTTCCCACCGCTGTACTGAGTGATGCCTGTGTATCACAGGAGGCGTGTCAATTCCTAGTACTTCCTGTCATCCTCCACTACTGAGTCCTGGGCAAGGCATGAACCTGGGTCATCAGCTGCCCATGCCCCCATTGCATAGCCTCACTGAGCAATGTCTGCATACCCATCTGAGGAAGACTCCGTCCACTCCTAGTACTTCCTGCATACCCATCCGAGGAGGGAGCGTCCACTCTGGGTACTTCCTGCCAGCCTCCACCTCCCAAGTCCTGGGTTTGGGCGCAGGCCTCAATCAGTAAACATTTCTCAGTGGTCCCTCAACACACAGCCCCACTGAGCGGTGCCTGTGTATCCATCCCAGCACTCCTGTCAGCCTCTACTCCTAAGTCCTGGTCATGGGGCTCAAACTGGGTGATCAGCATTCCACAGGTACCCACTGAATAGCCCAGTTAGTGAGTGCCTGTGTGCCATCCCAGAGGAAAGTGTCGACTCCAGTACTCCCTGCCAGCCTTCACTCCTGAGTCCTGGGATTGGGGCACGAACCTGGGTCATCATCGTTCCTCAGTGGTCCCCCACTGAGCAGTGCCTGTGTACCCATTCCAGGAGGAGAGCGTCCATTCCTAGTATTCCCTGACAGCCTCCACTCCTGAGTCCTGGTCTTGGGGCATTAACCTGGGTCATCAGCATTTCCCAGCAGTTCCCTACTGAGCGGTGCCTGCGTACCCATTTGAGGAGGTGAGTGTCCACTCCTAGTGCTTCCTGGATACCCATCCGACGAGGAGAGCTTCTGCTCCTAGTACTCCCTTCCGACCTCCACTCCTGAGTCCTGGGCTTGGGGCACGAACCTGTGTCATCAGCGTACAAACTGCAGTCCCCCACTGCACAGCCTCACTGAGCAGTGCCTGCGTACCCATTCAAGGAAGAGAGTGTCCACCCCTAGTTCTTTCTGCCAGATTCCACTCCTGAGTCCTGGGCTTGGGGAATGAACCTGGGTCATCAGCGTTCCCTTACACAGCCCCACTGAGCAGTGCCTGTGTACCCATCCCAGGAGGAGAGTGTCCACTCCTAGTACTCCCTACAGCCCTCCACTCCTGAATCCTGGGTTTGGGGCACGAACCTGAATCATCAGCATTCCACAGTGGTCCCCCACTGCCCAGCCCCACTGAGTGGTGCCTGTTTACCTATCCCAGGAGGAGGAGGGTGTCCACTCCTAGTACTTCCTGCATACCCATCCGAAGAGGAGAGCATCTGCTCCTAGTACTCCATGGTGGTCTCCATTCCGGAGTACTGGGATTGAGGCACGACCCCTGGGTCATCATCGTTCCACAGTGGTACCCCACTGAGGGTGCCTGTGTACCCATTCCAGGAGGAGCGCCCATTCCTAGTACTCCCTGCCAGCCTCCACTCCTGAGTCCTGGGCTTGGGGCTTGGACCTGGGTCATCAGCGTTCCCCACTGAGTAGTGCCTGCATACCCATTTGAGGAGGAGAGTGTGTCCATTCCTAGTACATCCTTCATACTCATCTGAAGAGGAGAGCATTTGCTCCTAGTACTCCCTGCCAGGCTCCACTCCTGAGTCCTGGGCTTGGGGCATGAACCTGGGTCATCAGCGTTCCACAGCAGTCCCCCATTGCACAGCCTCACTGAGCAGTGCCTGTGTCCATTCAGGAGGAGAGTGTCCACTCCTAGTACTCCTGCAGCCCTCCACTCCCTGAGTCCTGGGCTTGGGGTTTGAACCTAGATCATCAGCGTTCCACAGCGGTCCCCCTACTGCACAGCCCCACTGAGCAATACCTATGTACCATCCCAGGAGGAGAGTGTCCTTTCCTAGTACTTCTGCATACCCATCCAAAAGGAGAGTCTGCTCTTAGTACTCCATGGTGATCTTCCATTCGAGTACTGGGATTGGGGCACAAACCTGGGCCATCATCGTTCCACAGTGGTCCCCCACTAAGCGGTGCCTGTGTACCCATTCCAGGAGGAGAGCGTCCATTCCTAGTACTCCCTGCCAGCCTCCACTCCTGAGTCCTGGGCTTGGGGCTTGGGACCTGGGTCATCAGCGTTCCCCACTGAGCAGTGCCTGCTTACCCATTTGAGGAGAGTGTGTCCATTCCTAGTACTTCCTCCATACTCATCTGAAGAGGAGAGCGTCTGCTTCAAGTACTCCCTGCCGGCCTCCACTCCTGAGTCCTGGGCTTGGGGCATGAACCTGGGTCATCAGCGTTCCACAGCAGTCCCCCACTGCACAGCCTCACTGAGCAATGCCCGTGTACCCATCCCAGGAGGAGAGTGTCCACTCCTAGTACTCCCTGCAGCCCTCCACTCCTGAGTCCTGGGCTTGGGGCGTGAACCTGGATCATCAGAGTTCCACAGCGGTCCCCCACTACACAACCTCACTGAGCGGTACCTGTGTACCCATCCTAGGGAGAGTGTCCACTCCTATTACTTCCTGCATACCCATCTGAGGAGGAGAACATCTGCTCCTAGTACTCCCTGGTGACCTCCATTCCTGAGTCCTGGGCTTGGGGCATGAACCTGGGTCATCAGCATTCCACAGCGGTTTCTCCACTGAGCACTACCTGCATACCCATCCAAGGAGGAGACTGTCCACTCCTAGTACTTCCTGCCAGCCTCCAATCCTGAGTCCTGGGTTTGGGGCATGAACCTGGGTCATCAGAGTTCCACAGTGCACAGCCCCACTGAGGCGGTACTCCGCACATCCGAGGAGGAGAGTGTCCACCCCTAGTACATCTTGCATACTCATCAAAGGAGGAGAGTGTCTGCTCCCAGTACTCCCTGGTGGCCTCCATTCCTGAGTCCTGGGCTTGGGGCACGAGCCTGGGTCATCAGCGTTCCACAGTGGTCCCCCGCTGCACAGCCTCACTGAGCAGACTAGGTGATTGTTATTGTGTGTGTGATATCATGACAATGACTGCATACTTATAGACATTACCTCTTGTTATTTTGAAGGTATCACGTTTGGACAAAAGGACATGGTCCAACTAATTATGCAAAGTGGAGGACTGCAACCACACCGTATCGGGTGGAATGGGAGGCTGACTTTGAACCATATGTAGTAGTGAGGCAACATTGTCCTGAATATGACCGGAGATTTGTTGGGTTTGGCTGGAACAAAGTAGCACATATCATGGAGTTGGATGCCCAGGTAACAAATTCAGATCCCAACAGCACAATTTATCAAAACCAGTTTCCTGAAGAAGAGCAACTGTAGGACTGAAAGCAGTGCAATCCAAGCGGCAGTATGCCAGTTTATCAATCAATCAATCAATCAAAATCTTTATTTAATCAGGCGAACATCATTGAGCATAGCTCATTTACAAGATGGACCTGAGTGGTCAAGAAGTGCAAGTGTTATTACATTGACAATGGTATCATAAATATAATACAATGACATAGGTAATAAAAACAGTAATACAATGACATAAGTGCTAGTATATAACAATATACATATGTACAAGGCATTAACACTTTTAATCTGGGAGACAATAGGCAGTTGGTACATCAGAGTTAAATGTAGGTTATAGGACCTAGCAGGCATTTTGAGGGTGAATCTTGGGACTGGGAACGGGAGTTTTTCAGCATATATAAAACAAGGCAGAAAAGGGTTGGGTAGGGCCGTGAATTAGGCCTTGTGGAAGCAGTTGCAAAGTTCTGGGAATAGGGTGGTGAATAATCTTTTGAAGGATATTAAGGGTGGGAGGTTATTTAGCTTCATGGTTTATGACTAGAGTTTCTCAACTTCCATACCACTGATTTGTTTAATTAAGTAAATACAAGTTGAATCAGTCACATTACTAAAAAGAATGTTAGTCAAACGGTCTGGTGGTCCCTCATCTTCACTATGTGCAAAAACATATATCCCTAGTCTTGTTTTTCTCAGATTAGTATTATTTTAGCTGAGAATGTTGTCAAGAAACATCAAATCTAACATCAAATGGATGACAGTGCTTTTCTTCCTTAGGAGCGCACTCACCTTAAGTGCGTTCAGTGTATTGCGTTTCAGGAAGCGCTCTCATGGAACATACAGTGTATAAAGGGCAAAAATGGCCATTCGCCCCACTGAGAAATAACCAGTAACTCATGGTCACATTCCAGCAGCTGACCAGATGATAAGTTTAGAGGACCATCTGGGCTTTCTTATGGCTATAAGAGTGTCACCTGGCACAGTCTTAGGACTAGAGAATGCAAACTGAAGGTGAGCACTTCTGGGGTCAGATATTCAAAAGTTTGCGGTGGGCACTAAGGGGTGTTTGCCCTTGCTTACTGAGTTTTGTACCTGTTACGTCGGTGGGGTCTATATTCAGAGACCCCCTAGCACAAACAAAACCTATTAGTCCCAAGCGCTAACATACCACTGCGCTCATGCAAATGAGGGGTCCCTCTGCATAAGGATGCAGTGGCATATTCGGTGGTTTGCATTGACAGTAAATGCCACCCAAATGGGTGACACTTATCAAGGTGGCGAAAGGCTGTGGTGGTGGGATGCAGTACTGCAGCACCCCCCCAACTCCTCGAACCCTGGCCTGGTGAAACAAGGGATGCCCTGGTGTCCACTAGCACCCTCCCACCATCCTCTGATTCCCCCATCCCTGTATAGTTTTTGGTTTCCCAGGTATCTAGTAGCACTCCCCCACCATCCATCACCTATCCCTGTATAGCATGCATTTTCCCTGCTGTCTAGTGACACCCCCCACCTTTTCTGATCCCTAGTCCCGGTCTCTGTCGCAGCAACTTGATGTCTGTGGCCACCCCACCCTCCGATCCCCAAAATGCAGTACGTGGTGTCCCCCACCCACCAAACACCCATCCCAGTGCCACCTGGGAGTCCCCAGTGGCTGGTGTCACTGGCTGCACTGAACACGCCACCCAGCAACCCCCCCCTGCCTGTATCTATGAAGGGACTGCAATGCAGAGAGGCCAGTATGACAACCAGCACAGTCTCCTCTCATCTCCTCAGCCGCTGCCATATGGGATGTCCCTGTCATCCCGCACGGTGGCTGGCTGAAGAGATGAGAAGAAGGCTGTGCCACTCACTCTTATCAGGCTCTCCACATGCACCATCTTCATAGGTATGGAGGGGTTGGCTGGGAGGTGTGCTCGGTGCAGGGGATGCTGCTAGCCACCGGGAACTCCGAGGTGGCACTGGTACAAGTGCTCAGTGGTGGGGGTACCACTAGACAGCAGGACCATCTATGTATTTCAGGCTGGGGATTGAGAGTGGGGGCCTAGACACCAGGGCACCATGACACTGGCCAGGATGGGAATTGAAGGTGGGGAAAGCCACTAGACACCAGGGAAAACAGGTGCTATACAGGAATGGGTGCTATGAGGGCGGGCAGTGCCACTAGACACCAGGAATACATCTGCACTGGGGATGGACGTCGGGATGTGGGGCAGGTCACCACCATGACTGATGTGGCAGGTGACAATGGGACGGCGCAAACCTGCCACTGCTTTCCATGTAAATGAGCCATAATGGGCATATATATGTCCTTAGTGCCTTGTATACCTAGTGGCTCATTCGCATTTTATGCTGAATATTGACCCCTAGCTGTGGGTACTTTCTGGTTTGGGGAGTCAGTTCCTATGGCTGGATACAGTTCAGGTCCATGTCGGGCAGCACAACTGACTTTGCACTGCGCCAGCATGAGTCGATATTCAGTCATTGCCAGTGCACTATCCAACTGAATATAGCAACCCCAGATTGGATGCACAAGCGCAGCATGGACCATTGCATTCCACCTTTGTGCTTTTCAATATCTGGCCCAGGTGCCCTAAGAATGTAAGTGGAGGCATTCTTTTAGCATAAGAGACAGACAGACTAAGCTGCAAAATCCTCAGCACTGAGTGGGGAAATCGGGGAAATCCTCAGCACTGACTGGGGGAATCGACAGGCTAATTCTCAGCACTGATTGGGTGAATCGGCGGGCAAATCCTCAACACTGATTGGGTGAGTCAGCGGGCTAGTCCTCAGCATTGATTGGTGAATCTGCGGGCTAATCCTCAGCACTGATTGGGTGAACCTGTGGGTTGCAATTTATAATGCATTTTCCACGTCTTTTGCTGTTCAGGTTAATCACATACAGTAGCAATCTATTGTGCAAACCACCACCCTCTGAGACAAAAATTACCAGTCATTTCTTACTTGTTTTACACAAGTGTCTATCTCAAAAAGAGATCTGAGAGAGACAGAGAGAGATTTCCTGGTTGATTGAATTGCTGTTTTTCTTTGTATCAAAGCTTCTGGTTGCTTTTTTTTTTAATTCATTTTATAGACCTTCTTACCGGGCTTCCTTCAGCGTGGCTATCCTGCCTGCTCCCACTCTGGGACTCTGCCAACTGATCTGGACTTGCCTCCTATTCCAGACCCTCAGACCTCATGTGATCTGACTACCACATCTTGGTCTGGGCCTATTTGGGAGAAGACACAGATCACACCAGCACCAGTGCGAGAGGAGGAGTCGCTTTGTTCATGCATACCCACTGAGCATGGGTGATGCTCCGTGACCATCAGCTTGGGCCAGTAGGAAGCTTTTTCCCATTCTTTTTTCAGTCCTGTCCACCTCCGCAATATACTGGTATACTCTCATGACTGCCCTGAAGGAGTATCAAGCAGTATATGGTCACCCGTGCCTGCACAGCCCCACCCCTAGGTGTTGCTCAACGAGCAGTGCACCAAGCCACATATCCACCTGGGAGGAGAGGGTCCACGCAGATGCCTGTAGCCCTCCCTGTCAATCTCTGCCCCTGAGGTCTCAGGCTTGGAGTGCCAACTCAGATCGCCAGCATGCCAAAGCAGTGCCTTAGAGTAGTGCTGAGCCAGCCTGTTTTGGTTGCTTTTATGTTTAGGTTCTACAAATTCTTAATTTCACTGTGCTGTTTTATAATGAAAAGAGCCTGATGAAACATCCAGCCTAATATATTTTTCATTTTCTCAAGATACGAAGTTTATTGTCCTTCCTAACGATACATGATACATATGCCCTATGCTCCAAGCTTTGACATCACTAAGTTCCGCTAAACAAGCAATATCGCATCTGTCTCAAGACACTAAAAGAAGAGTTCCAGCAAGACATGTCACGATTTATGGCTTTGTTGCCCTAAAATACCTTACGGCAGAAAACAACAGCTAGTATAACTGAATCCTTTCTGTCAATGGATGTCGAAAACCTAGACTGAAGGATATACTTGAAATTTGGGCAGTTCTGGGATCGAAGGGTAATTCAGTCCTCTCTCTAGAAGGGAGAAGCCAATTAATTTCAGTAGGACTTGATCCTAACCTCAGGACCCAGATTCCCAAAGACACTGATTATGGCTAGCCTTCAGACTTTCAGCATCTGTGGACCGAGTAGGATTCAGCCGAAGAGCTTGGGCCTGCAGCTCTACTGGGTACAAAAAGGGAATCGGCATTTGTCAACAGAAAGAGTCCATGTGATTGTATCATATTTCACAGACTTTAGCATGAATTTAACTTTGTCCAATGGAAAACGAGCAGAACTAAGGGTCTGAGCCAGGATAATGCTTCAAGCTTATACTAAAAGAGTCCCTACAGACTGCTCATGTAAATGAAAAGAACAGTGACTGACTGGAAGCTACACAGTAGTGGACCATAGTCCAGCTGGCACCAAGGTTCTTGAATAAAATCTCATGTTCATTCTTCAATACATCATATGGTTTACCCTGCATATAAATGGAATTCCAACCCCAACCCTCATGAATGAAACCTGCATACAAGTATCGCTGTAAAACCTTGACTCGAGATGCTTACTCATGACCAGGGCAGGTCTGCTTGGACCACCAAAACATGGCAAGATTCCAGCGTCAAATGGCCTTGTATCAGACAGTTACAAATGTAATCATTGTTTTTCCATTTTTGTTGTACGTTTTAGTGATGTAGGCATTACATATGTTTATGTCACAGAATAGCTTAGATGACATAAAAGAGCAAAAAGTTGTTGGTTAGCTAATCTAATGTAATTTTCAGTTTAAAAGCTATTGGTTGATCAGATCCAGTCCAGTCCATGTTTGTCACAGTTCCTAACCTGTAGACACTGTGTATATAGTCATAAAGATATCAGATACTGACGCAGTCCTTAATTCTGCTGCAAAGTAAGGGAGTCTTTGGTCACAAATTGTGGATCTGTTTACCAAGAGCTCACTGTAGTAGTCCATGAATATCGCAGAATTTCTCACAATGTAGAAAAAAGTGGCCATATGTCTGCGTCTGACCAATGCCAGTTTGTCACTCTGGGCCATCAGACTGGCGTCAGTGTTCATGCTGGAAATGGGGGGTTTTACACAGAATTACATGTTGGGATTTGGACATGGACTGCCAATCCATAGACTTCCACACAGCATGTATGCAGTAGAGTCTGCAGTTTCTTAGATGCCTCAAATGCCAAGAAGAGCTGTATTCCAGTTTGAAGAAACGCTGCATCTGATTAATTTCAACAGTAATGTCATCTTAAACTGCAAGAAAAAATAAAATCATGGAGCTACTTCTGTCGAGGAGTAAGAGTGAAACTAGAGAAAAAATAAAAAGGGTGTGTACTCCCCATGGGAACAAAACAAAGAACTAAAAATGACTTCATAAGAGGGTTTTTATTCGGCTTTGGACAAAACTACTTAAAAACACTATCAACAATACTGTAATGTGCCGTGCTGTGTCCTCAGCAGCAATCTGGAGAAACTGACAGTTTGACCCTCTTTATATTGCTCAGTATTGATGTTGTGTTTACATTTAAAAAATGCACTATCTAAGCTGTAGCAGTCGTAGTCAGCTACACTGCTCTCAGAGGAAGGAAGCAAACCGTCTGTTAGAAATTGTAGACCATTCGAGATTTCCAGGATTTCTGGCGGGAAGACTTGTAAATCAGCGTAAGCTTTCCCCTTTGGGGGGTTGCACCATTGTCTAGATCTAATGCCAATAAATGTTGGATCAATTGGGGTGTAACGCTCAGGATGTGAAACTTGCTTCTACTGAAATGTTTGTCCATGCTTTGGGAGGGTATTTTTAGACATGCTGCTACCTAGTCTTTTGAACGTGTGAATAATAATACACAAAGAAAAAAAAGAAAAAAAAATCTTACAAATAAAAGGGTGGTCTTTACATCTGTGACTTTATATGGAGCTGTATACAGAAAAAAAAGAAATGTGTATTATCCCAAAAGAAGTGCCAAATTTAATTTTGGATGCCATCTGTTTTTTAGCACTGTTGCAAGTGTCATGAATCAGTAGATCTTTCACGGACTGGTCTCTTGCAGTAAGTCATTACTTATGGGAGTCGCCACCAGGTGGAGCTGTCTCACGGCAGCTTTTTCGGCAGTCTTGTATAGGGGCTGCCCCCACAACATCACTTCCGTAGGCGGAGTGTAAGAGGGGGTGGCCCCTAGTACCCTTTGTTCATTTTCCCACTGGCTTCAGCTCACACAGCAGCTAACCCAGTCTCCTGAGTTGCAGTCTTCAACGGAACCTGAACCCGATTTTCTTCTCTCCTGGGTGTGTGGCTTGCTCCCAGGCCCCGGATCTTTTTTCCCTTATAGGTTCAGGGCCTGGCCTGTGCTCCTTACAGTACCCCCGGCTGTCCTTGTATGCGGGCCTGTGTTCACTCACAGTACCCCCACTGTTCCTTGGCCCAGCCTGGGTCAGGGACCTCTTCCATGGCTGACAAGGCAGCCTTCAGGAATCCGGGACAGGGCTCGGGACCTGTCTTCAGGGTACCCCTGCTAGGAGCTCTCGTTCCCAGCATTGGAAGGCGCAGGATTCACACTTCTCACACCCCTACCGATCCTGTCCATCGTCGGTGGCTTCTCCGCCATTGACAGGGCATTCTGTGTCGACGGGGCTGCTCCCCCCGTCGTCGGAGTCTTCGTTGCTCCCTCTATCATCGACAGGGCCTTCCCCATCGATGGAGCACTGAACAGGACATGTCTCGTCAACCGGCACTGTTCCCCCATCACTGGCGTGTCCCTCGTCGACGGGGGACCTCCCTCTGTCGATGGAGCTTGTTGCTACTTCTTCCCCGTCAACGGGATGCATTTCCCCATTGACAGGACGCTCTAGGCACTCTCTCTCGCTCCTCAACAGGAGCTCTTCTCTCATTGACGGAGCATTTCTCGTCGATGGGGTGGCATCCCCCGTCACTGGGAAGTCATGCTATGCTTCCCTCGTCAATGGGGCTGCTTCCCCCATCGACGGCACCTCCTGGTGGTCCACCCCCTCCCATGGGGCAACCTTCCTATTCATCGGAGGGTGCGCTATACTCCAGCCCCTTCCTGGACCGTGGGTCCGCTTCTGGTCACCCCACCTCCAGCCCTGGCATGGGCACCCTGCTGTGGTGTCGGTTGGGGTTCGCCCGTGTCACCCTTGCCCACTTTGCAGCCGATTCCTTCCGGTTGCCCACTGCCAGGTGCCCACCCTGTTTCCTTAACCCCTTCTCCCGTGCCACCCGTGGACATGGGATGCCTGCTGTCGGGGGCCACAGTGCCCGTCCGTGGTGCCCACCCTCCTCTGAGCACTGCCCTTGGGTGCCCTCCTTCCATTGACCTCCCGCTTCCCAGGTGCTGGGCATTGCCCGCATCGTCATGGAAGTCCTCCGTTCCTTGGATTACGGCCAAGCCTCGGGCTCCCCTGTGGCTCCCACGCCATGCTGCTGTCCCTCAACTCTGGCATGCCGGTTGAGCCTGTCCAGGTTGTCCCTCCCATGACTCCGGCATATGCTAGTGCCATTTCCCAGGCATGGCGCCACCCTGCTTCCGCCACGCCCACCCCACATGGGCCTGATCGGCTTTCCCGTGCCCCCCCCCAATCACCCTTGGTTGCCTGTCGCCCCTGTGGCTGACTCAGTGATCATTGCAATGGCTCACAGTCTAATCGCCTAGCTTCGCCATACTAGTCTGGTACCACCAGACGGTGAGTCCTGGCACCTGGATCTTCTTGGCATGAAGGTCTATGCCTCTGGTACTCTTCTACTGCGCATCCTTAATTATTTAGGCCACATGGCCCACTATATGCATGCCTTGGCTGTGGATGCATTGTCCTTCCTACCACCCTCACTGGCCTCGGCGCGGGTTGCCCAGTCAGTGGCTGCCCTGCCCTCTCTTGCCCGTCACCTTCTCCAGGCAAGCTATGCCACGGTTGATACTGCTGCTCGCCTCTCTGCCACTGGTGCGTTTTGTGGCGCCATGCTTGGTTTCGGGTGTCAGATTTGGCACCCGACGTTCAATTGTCAGTGGCTGACGCCCTGTCTCTGGGGGACCGACTCTTTGGTGCGGTGCCCAGTCCATTCTGGATTCTGTCCAGCCTCTGTACGCCTACAGTCTATCCAGGACCTGTGTGCGCGGACCCCATCTCCCGCTCCTGCAGGCAGGCCTCCGCGCTCCTGGGCCTTGTTCCGGAGGGCATCTCGTGGCCATGGTCGGGCTTTCTGGGGCTCTGCCCCTTCAGCCCTTCCCCCTCCTGGGCCGGAGCCCCACCTGCACCTTAGTCTCTCCATACGGTTTCCCCATCCTCCTCTTGCAGGCCTAGGAGGCATCGGGGGCTTTATCCGCCTATTGTGGAGGCCTGCTCCTATTGCCGGACTTGACGCTCCACACAGATTTCTTGGGAACCTCTGCTGCTCTCTTGGGAGCACTTCGTGTTTCCTTGCTTCAGGTTATCCACTACCTCCTGTGCTTTCCACGCCTTCAGGAGCACTACTGGATTGTCTTCATGCTATGTCCTCTTGACCCCTGCCTCGTCAGGATGTATCATTGTGCTTGGCCTCCTGGAGCTTTCTCTTCCACCTCGTCAGGCTCCCGCCTGTCTTTCATTCTTTGCCCCTGCATGACCAGGTTGTATCAATGGCATGGCCCTATTCATTCTATCCCTTAGGGATCACTGTTTTACTGCCACCTGTGAGTGCGTCGTGTATTTGCTTGACTCTGGCTCTGTGATGCCGTCCCTCATCTGGGCTTACACGGTTATCCATTGCATGGGTCTGGGCTCCTCCATGGTTTTTGCATGGACTGTGCTCGCTTTTCTTTCCCGCTCTTTCTCGAACAGTCCTCTTTGCTTTCCTGTGCCACGCCTTCGTGCCAAGCTCCAAGCTTTCAAACAACATGATGTCTTGCTGTATTCTGACTATTGCAGTGATATCCAACCTTTGAACTGTCCCGGAGAGGAAAGAGTTAACTTTCCACGCAAGGCATGGAACGCTGAGCTCGAGCTCGGTTGAGACTCTGTCTGTTGTTGTTTGAACCCAACCTGCCAGATTCTTTACTCCACCTCACTGAACAGTCGCTCCGGAGATTTCTCCTTCGCTCGATTCAAATTAGTCAAAGTGTCGTTTTTTTCCCTCGGTTCAACCGAATTTCTTCTATCTAACCTGTCGGTTCAGTCTCTGTCTGTGGTACCATGAATACTAGATAGGTTTATTATTATTAGTTTCTGTGTGGAACTTGTAAACATCGGATCGGTTCGGTTTGAACCAATCAGGTATGTAAAAAAAGTTTGTTCTGCTTTTTAGAGTGTGGTAACCGGTCCTTATCGGTTCTAATAAAAACGGATTTCATTATGGTTTTTTCCATGACCCGTAACACGGTCAGGAACCGATAAGGGTGTCTTGCCTGGCGGATTGCCGAAAAAAGGGTAAGTTTGGTTAGGACTGGCCATGTCTGAGAAACCCAAGAGAAAAAACGGGCCCACTGGGTTTCAACACTCTAGTGTGTGTGGGGAAGCCTTTGCTAAGGCTGACCCCCACACCACCTGTGTTTATTGTCTGGGGTTTGACCACCTCGATTCAGACTGCCAGATTTGTAAAAGTTTTCCCACATCTACCCTGGAAAAGAGAGTAGGTAGGCTGAGGGAAAGGGAGGCCAAGAAGTCCGCTGACCCGGATGGCCAGCCCGGTTCGGTTCCAGCCGCACCAGAAGGAGTGCCCTTTGACCAGGGCGAAACTTCTTCGGCAAAGGAGAACCGACTCTGAGGAGTCGGTTCCAGTTAAAAGAAAAAGAAGGGTTAAGTCAGCCAGTTTGGATCCACACGTTCTTTCTCCAACCGCTGATGAAATAGCCAAGCGATAAGGATTGTTCAATCGCTAACTTCGATTCCGAACGAACCGGCACCATCGGTTAGGGGCTCGGTTCAGTCGGTTCACCTGGTTCCGGATTATAATTTAGAGGATTTTATGAACCGAGGAGGAGGAGGAGACTATGAGGATAGTGATGGTGATTATGAAAGTCTGGATGTGCCCATTGACCCAGACATCTCCCAGACAGACCTTCAGGTGTTTCTCCTCCTAGGCTTTCTGAGTCCTTCCCACTTTATGTTTTACAAAAGTGGCTGAAATCTCCAGCTTCCTATGGAGAAGCAGTAGAGGATCAGGAGGAGCCTGATTATGTTGAGATTATGTTGAGATGATGGACATCCCAGAGTCCAGGAGACTGTCTGTTCCTCCATAAGTCTTTTGGGAAACTGACATTTAAAATTTTAATTCCATACCTCCTGTGGACAGAAGAATGGACAAGAGGTATACTTTTCAGGCTCAGATACGAGTTCTTTTCCCAGCAGCCATGTTGGGGTAGTGCAGGCTGCTGCCTGTGATAAGGCAAATATACCCTTGGCTTCACACACCCCAGATAAGGACTCCAGGAGGACTGATGCCATGGCAAAGAAACAGTACATGGCAGCATCTTTGGGACTCAGGCAGGCCAATTATATGGCCTACACAGCTAGATACCAGAAGTCTAGATGGGACACTGTGATGGCTCTAGCTAAACAGGTCCCTGACCAGCTTGCCAAGGAGCTGGAGCAGGTGGCTGCAGATGGTATTGAGGCATCCAGGGTGCAGTTTCATGCTGCAGTGGACTCCAGTGATGTTTCATCTAGAGTCATGGCTACATCTGTGGCCCTTCGTAGGATGGCTTGGCTCAGATGTACTAGCCAGTCACAGGATACCCAGACTAAGGCCATGGATTTTCCTGTTATTGGTAATTCTCTGTTTGGGGAGCAGACAGTGAACTACATGAAGAAAATGGATGAGTACAGGACCACCTATAGGAGTGCTCTGGCCAAGGAAAGGCAAGCCACTCCCCAGAGGCAGCATTCCAGGGGCAGGGGCAGGCCTTTTCATAAGCCTTTCTACCAAGCCCAGGCCTCTTCTTCCGCCTTTCTCAAAGGGGTTCTTCAGAGGAGAGGCAGGCGGGTATAAGCAGGCCTGCTACCACCCTCAGCCTAAAGCCCCTGCCAAACAGGCACCCGATGGGTTTGCCGGGCCGATTCTCCACTACCCATAGGGGCAGGCTGGCTTACTTTGTCCAGAACTGGATGTCTTTAACATCAGACAAATGGGTCCTGGAAGTAGTAAGCCAGGACTGGTTCTCAGCTTCAAACAATTTCCCAAGATGAGAACCAGATCCTTTCCACCTGCAAATCCTTCAGAGGCCCTTGCCCTAGAGGCAGAGGTCTCTTCCTCTTCTCTGAGAGCCATAGAAAGGGTTCCACCCCACACAGGGGAAAAGATTGTACTCCAGGTACTTCCTAACCCCCAAAAAGACAGGAGAATGGCGGCCCATCCTGGATCTCAGGTATTTAAACAAGCACCTTTTAAAGCCAAAGTTCAAAATGGTGACTCTGGGAATAATTCTACCCTCTCTAAGGCCAGGGGACTGGCTAGCCTCACTGGACCTCAAGGATGCCTATTTCCACATTCTCATCAGATGCTCCCACAGAAAGTACCTCAGGTTGAGTTGCCTTAGGTCACTATCAATTCAGAGCAATGCCCTTGGCCCTAACATCAGCTCCAAGGGTGTTCACAAAATGCCTGGCAGTAGTGGTTGCTTTCCTAAGGGGAAAAAAGATCTCCATCTTTCCATACCTGGGCGACTGGCTCATAGTGGGTCAGTCTCCAGACCAAGTCAAGTCACACCTACAGATAACTCAGCAACTGCTCAGTTCTCTAGGATTCCTCCTGAATCTTTCAAAGTCAGTTCTAGAGCCAATGCAGCTCCTTACCTTCATGGGGTGGAGCTGGATACAATAAGGGCAAGAGCCTTCCTTCCCCTGGACAGGGCAAGGACCCTTGTGACACTGGCCTCTTCATTCACCCTTCAGGTGTCTCCACCAGCAAGCCGTTTTCTGCACCTCCTGGGCCGCATGGCTGCCTCTACGGCAGTGGTCCAAGGAGCAAGATTTCAGATGAGGGACATTCAGTTCCACTTAAGAGCCTTCTGGTCCCAGAGAAAGGATTCTCTGACCAAGCTAATCCCAGTGACTCGAATCCTGATCCAGGCTTTGCAGTGGTGGCAGGATCAGGACAACCTAAGGCAAGGAGTTCCCTTTGTCACTCAATCTCATTCTCTAATCCTTACCACAGATGCCTCCCTCTTGGGCTGGGGAGCCCACTTGGGGGATCTGACCACCCAAGGGTTGTGGTCACCTCAAGAATCTCTGCTTCAGATCAATCTCTTAGAACTCGGAGCAGTTTCTAGCACTTCAAGTCTTTCCAAGTCTGTTCAGAACAAACTAGTTCAGATCAGGACAGACAATACCACCACAATGTGGTACATCAACAAACAAGGGGGCACTCGGTCACTGACCTTGTGCCAGAAGCAATGAAGTTGTGGTCTCTGGCCTGTTCCTGAATACCTCTCTGATAGCAGTGCACCTCCCAGGAAGGACAATGTCCTGGCAGATGCTCTCAGCAGGATATCTCAGGGCCATCAGAATGGTCCCTGGATCCCCTAATTTTAAAGGTGATCTTCTCCAGGTGGGGCACTCCACAGATAGATCTTTTGCAGCCCCAGACAATCACCAACTTCCTCTTTTTGCTACAGACCCCCAGTGTTTGGGGGGCTCAGTCCCTGGATGCTCTAGTTCTCAATTGGGAAGGGAAATTCCTGTATGCTTTTCCTTCCCTCTCCTGTTCAGGTACTAGTCAAAATCAGGTCTCAGCCCTGCAAAGTGATTCTGATTGCTCCAGACTGGGCCAGACAGCCCTGGTACCTCTCTTGCTGTCCTTAGCAGTCCACCTTCCCTGTCTCTTCCCAGGAATTACAACCTGTTAACATGTTCTCAGGGGAGGGTTTGGTATCCGAATCTCAAATCTCTCAATCTCAAGGCCTGGCTCTTGAAGAGTTAGAGTTTGCTGATTTGCATCTCTCTCAAGGTGTTCTGGGTATTCTAAAGGCTTCTCGAAAGCCTTCCACCAGAAAGACTTACAGCTCCAAATGGAAAAGGTTTATTATTTGGTGCTCTGGTAAGCATATTTCTCCAGAGTCTGCTGGGTTGCCTACAGTCCTGGACTCTATGGTTCATCTCAATAGCTTAGGACTCAGACCAGCTACACTTAGAGTGCATCTGGCAGCTGTCTCTGCCTTCTTGTCAGCAGGCAAGCCCTCTTCCCTTTCAGCTCATCCTGTATTCTGTAAATTCTTCAAGGGATTGCTGCATACCAATCCTCCCTTCAGGGACCCTGCCCCTGCTTGGGACCTTAATGTTTGCATTGCTCAGCTTATGCAACTCCCTTTTGAACCTTTGTCCTCAGCAGAGCTTAAGTACTTGACTTGGAAAACTGTGTTCTTGGTAACCATTACTTCTGCCAGATGCATAAGTGAGTTACAGGCCCTGTCAATGGAGCCTGATTTTCTCTCTTTCCATAGAGATAAGGTGATCCGAGGGACTAATAGGAAGTTTTTGCCTAAGGTGGTTTCAGATTTCCACCTTAATCAGTCTATGTCTCTTCCTGTTTTCTTCACTGACCATTCCTCCTCTGGGGAGAGGAGGCTACACAGCCTGGATGTGAAAAGAGCCCTTAGCTACTACATAGAGCGCACCAAGGGTCACAGGTTTGACTCCCTCCAATTGTTCCTCACTTATGGTGAGGTTGGTAAGGGAAAACCTGCCACTAAGAGATCTGTTGCCAGGTGGATTGTCTCTTGTATACAATTCTGCTATGAAAAATTAGGTAGAATCCCACCCTCAGGCATGAGGGCTCACTCTACTAGAGGTACAGCTGCTTCCCTGGCTGCTGCCAGGGATATTCCTATCTTACAGATTTGTCAAGCAGCCACCTGGAAAACAGTACATACTTTTACCAAGCATTACTCTCTGGATATCCAGGCTAGGAGTGATGCTCAGTTTGGCACAGCAGTGCTTCAGAGCCTGTTCCCAAAGTAGGTTCTGTCCCTCCTCCATGGAGGTACTGCTCGGTAGTCTGCAATAGTCAGAGTACAGCAAGACTTCATGTTATTTGAAGAAAAAATTACTCACCTTAATAATGTTGTTTCTTCTAATGGAGTCTTGCTGTATTCTGACCTTCCTCTCTCAGAACCTGGGTTTTGGGATGTGGGTGGGCAGGAACAGTGTTGGCACCCTAGAGGTGCCCCCTTTTTCTCACCCTCTTATTTTTGGGTGTGTGTTGTGTTTTGTTTTTTGGGTTTCCTGACTCGAGTCTTTGCCTTGGAACCAAAAAATCTTTTTATTAAATTTAGTTGCCAGTTGGCTAGTGTGAGTTTACAGTTTCCACACAGGACGCCCAGTGAGTATAGCTCATAAAGATCTGGCGGCTTGGGTTCAAACAACAACAGACAGAGTCTCAACCGAGCTCAGCTCAGCGTTCCATGCCTTGCGTAGAAAGTTAACTCTTTCCTCTCCGGGACAGTTCAAAGGTTGGATATCAATGCAATAGTCAGAATACAGCAAGACTCCATTAGAAGAAACAACATTACTAAGGTGAGTAATTTTTTCTTATTGATCCTCCCTTATGGATCTTACTGCTTGGCAGTCTCCCATAAGTAATGACTTACTGCAAGAGACCAGTCCGTGGAAGATAGTGCGGTTACGTAAGAACTTACCGTAACAGTAGATGTTCCAGGATGTGTCTCTTGTAGTAAGTGCCCCACCCTCCGTCCCCCTGCCTTTGTTGTTTCTAGAGATTTTCTTGGAGTCCTTGCAATTCCAGAAGTTGGGTTGGGATTCCTTCATCCCTCGGTCCGCCTCGTTCCTCGCCGTGTGTGCTGAAGCCGACGGTGAACAAAGGGTACTAGGGGCTGCCCCCTCTTATACTCCGCCTACGGCAGTGATGTCATGGGGGTGGCTCCTATACAGGACTGCTGCAGTAGCTGCTGTGAGACAGCTCAACCTGGTGGCGACTCCCATAAGTAGTAACATACTGCAAGAGACACGTCCTGGAAGATCTACTGTTATGGTAAGTTCTTATGTAACCACACTTTCTAGACACTCTGGGTCTCCTCAGCGTATGTTCATTCCAGGCATCCTTATACAATGCCAAAACAGAAGGGACTGCTCCCAGAATGGCCAGCACTCATGGGAAACTCGACTCCAGTGCAGAACAATAAGCTGGGCTCTCAGTCTCACCATGCAGACTGAAGCATATGCCATAGTCTACTGTAGAGTGCAAAAAAGTAACTTTATTAGGTACACAGCAAACAAAGAGACCAAGGGGTGTAACTTGGTGGTTAGATTCCTTGGTGTCTTTCTTTGGTGCACACCTAATAAAGTGATTTTTTTTTTACACTCTACAGTGGACTACAGCATATGTCTCAGTCTGCACAGTGAGACTGGGTAGCCCGGTTTAATATTTTGCACTTGCATTCTTATACAATGCCCCTAAGCGACAACCTTAAAGAGGACAGGCCATTGCTTCTCATTTGTATCTGTTTGTAATATTCCTGCATTCAGAAGTGCTAGTCATAACCCCTTCCCCCCAGATACATCACATTAAACTGTACCTGACTAAAAGTTAATTTTAAAATTGTATTTTATATTGAGCTTCCCAAAGTCAGTCTTCACCATAGAGCACCACTCTTTGGTTTTAAGCCACAGATGCTAGGACCCTGCGGGGACCAGATCTTTTGGGGCTGGCACATGCCACGCACATGGTACTGGCATATGGCGCCAGTGTAGCGATGGTTTTAATAGCGATGCCAGCCCTCACCCACCTCTGTTCCTATTTTCATGCCATCGTAGAACACACTACTTCATCAGGGACCAGGACTTCTCTTGCCCTGAATAGCTTTCCTATCTCGTTTGCTAAAGTTTTTATCATTTGTTTTTCATACTAGCACAATTATAGGTCAGAGCCATTTTTTTAAATTATTTTACTTGGTATTTTTGGTGTCAGGTGATTGCCCGGTTCTGTTGCAGCACTCATGCGCACTGCATGTCATAACTGGTATGTCACATTTTGCCATTCATTTCAGATCACCATTATTTTAATAGTTCTTCCGTAACATTGTGCTTCCTTTGTAGCAATGTTCTGTAGGCTCTAAAACTCATGTTCCAAGTATTTTGGTTCTATAATAACCCGACACTGCTCTTACTGTTGGGCAGTGGATTAGGGACATGATAGAACACGGTCTAGGATGGGGCCTTTGTAGGATCATCCATGAGTAATAAAGAGGACTCGGTTGAGGCCCAACAAGTATCTAAACCCTTTTGTCTTTCTCCATGCCCAACCCGTGCTATGACATTGGTAGATGGTACCAGCATTAGAAGCTTGAGACATCCAACAACGCTAGCATTCAAACATGGTACCATCACTGGTGCCATGCATGTTGCCATCGCTCCTACCATAATGTTACTGTGCCCAGTGCTAGTTCATGCAAATTCATGCTGTTGTGGTACAATTCTGTGTGAGTTTTCTCTGCTTGGCTTATTACATGGACCCTCATTGCCACCAGAATGAAGGGTAGCAGGAATAAGGCAAGTACTGTAATCTGTCTGGGCACAAGTGCACCCTCACAGGTAGTTGCGGCGTTGAACATTTGTATGGTGGGTATTGCTACTACCCTTATTCCATATCTTATGAACCCTTCCAGATGGGCTTCCCTTTGTGCATGGTGGAGCATGTCCTTTCAGCTATCTTCCTTCTGTGTCTCAGTGTGGATTTCTTTCCACTCCAGGCATCTTCCTCAGAAGGCAGTGTTGCTGCATTTCCCTCACCCAGACAACTTGCTCTCAGAACACATCTAAAGGTAGATATGCCCACTAGTCAGGATACCAGACCTTCTCTGTCAGTAGGTGGAAGTCTGTTGCAGGTGGTGCCATTAGGGCCAGGCAAGATCAGATACAGTTGGGCACATGCCAGGTAGTGCGTGTTGTTCCTTGTGCTGCCCACAGCTAATTTAAATGCTCTAGCAAGCTTGCACAAGTGTGCTCACGAAACCACCTGCCTAGATTTTCAGATCTAGAGACTTGGGCCAGTAAGTAACTGGATCAGAGATGAGATCATGAGGTGCATCTTCAGGTCTTTGCAGATGACAATGGCGATGACAGGAAGTAGTGCCCTATGCTGGGCAGCAAGGTGCCATGTTTTTCATATACAGACAGTGCCACACAAGAGTAGGTATTTCACTCACCACAAGCTAGCTCACTGTGGGAAATTTACATGAGTGGTCCCAGCAAGCAGTTTTTTTTTTTTTTTATCCTAACACACCTGAGGAACAAAACTGCCTTGTCTCTGTGAGCAGCTGCCCATTAGTGGGTGCTTCAGTGCCCGTGTCGACAGAGTCCTTCTAACTGTAATGGCACATCAAGAAATACAGATTCGAGGATTTTCATCTCTGCATGACAGACTAATACTAAACTGTTCAGAGCTCTAATGGAGGAAGCATTAAAATAGCTCACTCCTGCTTGGAAACTATGGAAATACTTCACTTTTGAGTCTACCTAAGCTCATTTTTATTCAAAGACTGCAAGCCAGAAAGTGCTGAGCCGAGGGGCAACTTCTAGCCCTTCTGGTGGAGCTTCATTGGAGTACTCTTGAAAGAGAATGCTGATTGATAACTGCACTGCTCGTAGGCATCGCAATTGTTGGATCACCCCACACTGATGACAGCTGGTTGCCATTGTGATAGGAACAGCACGTCCACTGAGGTTTTCTCCTTTCCTTTCCAGTGGCAATGAATTGTCCTTCATGGAGGGGAAAGCCCAATTCAAGGGGTTTCGGAACCCAAGGAGTCCGACCTCCCCAAGAGCACAGTCACCATGTAAACCAGCTGGTGATGTGAGCAGTGCAGTTCAGTTTTGATCTTGGCCGGGTGCTGTTTTGACCTGGTTGGTGCTGGTACAGCTGCAGGTCAATGTTTAAGCTCAGGCGACACTCACTTAGACATGAACAGTGTGCTAGGCGTAAGCTTCAGCTGCATCAGCGGCACATTCTTGCAGGTGGCCAGTAGTGGCGACCTTATACAGGCCATGTTAAACAATGTCTTTGCTGAGAATGGACCAATTTAGCTCCTTCCAGATACAATACATACAACCTCATGTTGATTGAAGCAGATCTGATAATCCCTGCTTCACCAGAGTGCGACCCGACCCCATTCCCGCAGCCTCCTTTGCTGTTCTAGTTCCAAGGCCAGCTGTTGCATCCAAGCTATCAGTCTCCACATTGGCAGGCCAGACATTGGATGATATGCAAGTCAGAGTATTGGAATGTGTAATCTGGGTCTTATTAGTGAGGAACCTTTCCACTGACAGGAGCCTGTGGGCTGAGTTCAAAATGGTCTCCCTTATGACGTGCCAGCACATGTTTTGACCTGTGCCTTGTGAGCAAATCCTATAGTATCTGCTGAATTTGTCAGATTCTGGTCTGCTGCTCTCATTGATGAAAATCCATCGGTGAAACATTTTTTTTCTAATTATATTTTACTGCTTTTAGAGGAAGCAATTCCATACATTTTCTCATGCAAGACATCCTTTTACAAGTACAAATCTTATTGAGAGCTGTGTAGACAGCTGCTGTGTTTGCTTCAGTGGTGATAGTCATGCAGTGTGATATAAAACACCATAAGGGGTTAAAGGATTTTCAGTGCCACATTTGTAACTGAACATGCTACCAGCCACACAGCCTGGAAGCATTTATATAACATACAAGACTAGGTAATACTGACCATTTCTGCTAGTATGCTCCATAAGACATTGAAAACTGAGACTAAAAGTAATTGATCCTGGTTATAGAATGCTCCCCCACCCCAAAGAACTGTCAAATGACCTTAAGTTAGACCAGAGCAACAAGCATCATCCAATGATGTTATCCTTAAAAGAGGCAGGGAGAAACTTACTGTTGTACTTTTGTTTGTGACTAGTGGACGCCTTACATTTAGTCTCTGTCAATGTTCTGGCTCCCTCTATTGATCAGAGACAGTATCCAAGAAAAACATTTTTTGACCAAGCTTTTTCTCTTCCCCGGTCCCCCTTTCCAACTGATGGCACCTACCCTGGCCCCGCACCGACCCTTCACATAGATTTACCATATATCCATCACCGTCCCAAGACCGCATGTGGTAATAGTGGACTGCAATGTCTGCGGGGTGTGCCAGAGGGGTCATTGTCATTGTCATTGTTGGACCAAGACTTTTTTCCTCTGTCTTTCTCCTTTGGGGTACTGGCATACAATGATGTGAATGCCATATGGTGGCTGTCCCCTTCCTGCTCTGCGAGCCTGCTGTGCTGTCACTTGATCTTCACCAGGTGGCAGACAAACAATGTCCTACTGGGGCAATAGGATATCCCATATGAACAGACAGGTGAACCTGAAAGTGTACTCACTGGTGGAGAGGGAAGGGGGACATTATCAAGACCTTCAAATACTGTAAAGGCATTAACAAGGTTACATAGAAACATAGAATTTGATGGCAGATAAGGACCACTTGGCCCACCCTGTCTGCCCATTTCTCTACCTAATGGATAAGCTGCAGATCCTAGTTAACCAACAGCCTACTTCTTCCTACCCCAGAATTGCCTTATGACTTTCCCATGCATTCTTGAATTCTGCCACTGTTTTTGACTCCACAACCTCCTCTGGAAGGCTGTTCCATGCATCCACAACCCTCTCTATGAAAAAATACTTCCTTACATTACCTCTGAGCCACCACCCCATCTTGAAATTGTGCCCCTTGTTCTTGCACACCACTTTTTCTGACAGACGCTACCCTCTTGGACTTTGTTGATTCCCTTGAGGTACTTGAAAGTTTCTGTCATGTCCCCCCCTCTCTCCTTTCTTCGAGGCTATACATATTAAGCTCCTCAAGTCTCTTTTCTATGTCTTCTGGTGCAGACCCTGCACCATTTTGGATGCCCTCCTCTGGACTGCCTCCATCCTGTTTATGTCTTTGCAGAGACTGGGTCTCCAGAACTGCACGCAGTACTCAGATGGGGTCTCACCAGCTGTCTGTACAGAGGGATAACAACTTCCTGTTTTCTACTAGTGATGCCTCTCCCTATGCATCCCAGGTTGACATTGGGAATAATTTATACAGCAGTGAGAAATGAAAATTACGTACTTACTGTAGTTCTTGATCTCCTAAGAGATCTTCACCATTGAGTCCCACTATTGGGTCTCAGCCAGAGGTGCTGGGACCCAACAGGTTCCAGAACTTTTCAGAGGGCTGGCAAAGTGGTAGATGGCATGTGTGCATGACATCATACATCAGTGCATGCAGTCGCTGGTATGTAGCTGCGTCAGCCCCCAACTGCCTCAGTACCTTTTTTACTGAGGAGATGAGCAGCATAAACTAACAAGTAACTTATGCACGTAACCTAAGAGCATAATATAGCCCTGGTGGCCTGTGAGAGAAGTACCACCAAATCCAGTAACACATTGCCTTCACAGCCCAAACCAAGGATGAAGAGGTGAAGACCATAACAGAACAGTACTGGAGTGAGTCCGTGGGATTGCGGCAGGCCTGTGAATCAATGGTGAAGATACTATAATAAGAGTAAGATTGCAGTACGTGACGTGCTTTTAATATCTTCAAGAATCAATCTTCACCATTGATTCCTACTAGTGGGTCAGAGTACCAAGCTCAGGAAAAGGTCCCCAAACTAGGGAGACTGGCCTCAGAGCTCACTCAGGATAGTAATCCATTCAGAACTGTCCTGTCAAAGATGGCATGCTGCCTGGCATGGACATCCAGGGCATAATGCTTGGTAGAAGTATGCACTGTGCCCCAAGTTGCAGCTCTGAAAATGTCTCCAACAGGCATAGAGCATATTTCTGCCAGGGACTTGGCAACTGCTCTGGTGGAGTGGGCGCTTATGCTGCCCTCCAGTTTAACCTGAGCAGTGGCATATCAGAGACAAAGGCAATTCACAATCCAGGCAGAAAGGCACTTGATTGTAACAGGCTGCCCCTTGTGATTAAGACTGAAGGAGACAAAGAGCTGTTTGGATTGTCTGAAGCCTTTGGTCCTGTCCAGATAGAACTTAAGTGCCCTCTTAACATCCTTTGAGTTGAGGGTCCTTTCTCCCTCATTCTGGAAGTTGGCATAGTAGGTTAGGCAGGACTAAAGCCTAGTTAAAATGGAACTCTGAAATGACTTTAAGTAGAAACTTGAAGTGCATATGGAGAAACACCTAGGGCCTGATTCTGGAAGCACCCCTACGCATGTCGCAAATTGCAACTTACGAATGGTGTAATTGCACCAAGGACCCTGTGCCGATTCTGTAATGGGCAGGGTCCCGTAGGCTAAGTCCCACGACTTGTGCCAACTCAACAGATACCACCAAGCGGAGGACATACCTGAAGGGGTTGCCTTACAAGCCTGCGGCATTGACTGGGGAAGGGTGCAAGCGCCCCTCCATGCCCTGATCTTGATAGCAGTCAGCAAAAGCCCCACATGCCATTCAGTGACCCCCTCCATGCCCGATCTGGTGCACAGGTACTGAAAAGCCCGCCAGGTCTATCTGACCCCCAATCCCCGAGTAATCTGTATAAAAAGCTCAACAGGGCTATCGAAACCCCTGTGCCTGATCCCTCGAAACTGTGCCATATAAGCCTCGGTAGGGCTATCAGAACCCCAACACACTTTCGGTAATAGCAGAGACCCCGGGTGACCAAGTCCCAATCCCGTACCCCAAGTCCCAGAGGTAAAACACACTTTAAAACTGAAAGAAAGATCCCCATCATCCCTGTTAGTCCAGTGGCCGCCACCCGGCAGTGCCAGACCACCCCACTCCCCCCTGACCTGTACCCAGCTGGCAAATGGTACAGCCCACCTCTCACCACTGTGGCCAACAGCTGATTGAGCTTTGTATGAGCGCGTACTACTGTAAATAGTATGCACTCAATGAACGAGCTGTCATTCATTGAGCATATACTATTTACAGTAGTACGTGATCTTACAGAGCTCAGTCGGTGGCTGGCCATGGTGGTGAGAGGTGGCTGTGCCAGTCACCAGCTGGCGGGTCGGGAGGATGGGTGGTCTGGCACTGTAGTGGGGGGGGCCACTACCAGGGATGACTGGGATCTTTCTTTCAGTTTTGTAGTGCCTACCGCTGGGATTTGGGGGAGGCTTTTGGTTTCTGATAGCTCTGCAGGGCTTTTTCTTCTGCTGTTACTGAGTGCAGGAGTCAGGGTTCTGATAGCCCTGCTGGAGCTTTTCCAATTGTGTTACCAGGAGCGGGAGTGAGGTCCGATAGCGCTGCGGGGCTTTTACAAATACATTATGGGGATCGGGACTTGCTGGGGTTCCAATAGCCCTGCGGGACATTTGTTACATATATCGGGATCCGGGCATGGAGGAGGATGGGGGGCTACTTGTCATGGGGGAATAGGCTGGCAGGCACATTGGTGCAAGCCCCAGCGGACTCAAGGTACACTTACAGCAGCTAATAGCTAGTGTAAATGTACCTTGACGGCTGTCCTCCGGGAGTTGTTCCAGAACAGCAATTTGAGGATCTTCAGGCTGCCCTTCCAGAATAGGGTGCAACTGCTGTCATAAACCCCCTTGTAAGTGCAGAGATAAAATTTGTAAAGAACACACACACACACACATAGTGTCTGTGTTTGCTATTTGGACCGGTCTCACAACATCAGGATTTGTGAGATCTGCCAGAGCTTCAACCAAGCTGCAAGGCGACATCAAAAGAACAGTTAAAAAAGAACTTATTGTAACAGTAGCTCTTACTAGAGGACTGAAGCTGGCAGGCATCAGGACCCCATGGAAACATTTCTAGCTAGCAGTCTCTGGCGGGGACCACCCCATGTCAGGTAACCGGCGTCATGCGACATCAGTATAAAGCGGTGGTCCCCAACGCCTGCCTTCCAGTTCTTTCCCGCCGTTAGCTCGAGTAGCGCCTCGCGGTTAAGTTCACTGCCTCACCAGTCTATCGTTGGTAGTTTTACCATCTTTTCATCGAATTTTATTCGATTTTCGTCAGCGTTTTCTCTTCAGCTGCCGTGTATGTCATCCCCCTACTCCCGAGCACAAAAACAAGTGCAATTCCTGTGTCGCCCAGCTCCCACACAAGGACTGACACTCCCAGTGCCTTTTTTGCCTAGGCCTCAAGCACCCCGTGGAGAAGTGCCAGCACTGCCAGCAGTTCAACGCCGCCACCCGCAAGCAGAGGCAGCAGTCCCTGGAGGCCCACGTTTTAAAACTGAAGATGTCCTCCATGGAAAAGGAGCTGAAAAAACTTAGGCAGGCCTCTACTTCCCCTGAGGGCCATCGCAAGAAGAAGCATCAGGACCAGGACTCCTCTACTATGGTCGCCGGGACTCCGGTTGGGGTCACAGTGCTGAAGGTAACGTCCCCTCCGGGGGGCTGTTCCACGATGGCTGTCTTGGAGGCTTCCAAGGTGGCGCCGACCCTCCCATCGGGCTCATACTGGGGGGCCCCCAGGAGCTTCCGGGTCAAAGGAGGTTGCCGCTTCCGGTAAGCCCACCACCATGCGGCTTTCCGATCTGAGCGGCCCCGGTAAGCCGGACATCGTCTCCTCCGGCGCCCACCCAGGTAAGGCTGATAAGACACCCGACCCGTTGGGAGGTGCATGGACTCAAAGCTCCCACCAAGGCCGCCCTCCTGGCGAGACCCCAAGATTGTGTGAGGTCCAATAAGTCAGATGCTGACTCCTCCGACGTCCGCCCGGATCCTGCCGGTAAGCTGGATGTCAGCCCCTCCGACGGCCGCCAGACGGGTGTTAGAGCCGGGCGCCGACCTTCCCGGGCCTGTCCATCATCCAGGGCTCGCCGCAATGCTCATTGCACTCTGAGGCTCCAGTGTCTCCCTTGCTGGATCCCGGGGAGGCTAGCCCCCCCTACCCTGGGTGACACTGAGGATGTAGGCACGCTGCCATCAGGTCTCCCTTCCACTGGGCCGGACAACCTGACGTCAGACCCTCAGACGATGGCTCCGACGCCGGGCGACATCCCCTTGCCGGATGCCGTCCCTGCCCACCGGGCCTCCTCTTCCAGGCCCACCCGCTGTGCCATTCCCAAGGCCTTCTGGTCCGTCAGAGACCCTGGTGCCTAGGTACCTTACTCCGTTGTATCCGACGCCATCCTACCCTGGGCTGCAGTATCCAGCACCACAGTACCCGACGCCAGGCTTCCCACCTTCGGATTTTGGATATCCCCTTCTCCTCCACTGCCCCCTCAGCCACGGTGGATCTGAAGGAGAGACTGGCTTCCTGGTGGGCTGAGGCCAAGGCTCAGCTCACCAGGGAAGTAGAGAGCCATCTTCCGACGCCAGACCCGGTTCCAGACTCCCGTCGTCGGAGGCAAGAGACTTCCTTCCCCCCCTCCTGACACCAGGGCCGAGCCCTCTGGTTCCAGGGCAGGGGAGGACACGCTTCCCCGAGGGTTTCCCAAGGGGTCCGTTCCTCCCCCGCACCGGGAGGGGTCTTCCTCTTCTTCTTCTTCTTCTTCTTCATCCGCTTCTGACACATCGGACGACTCCAGGCGCTCCGACCCAGACAACAAGCCACGCACTCCAGACAAGCCCAGGCCTAGGACTCCAACAAAGTCCCATCTGGAGGATCCTGCCTTCCTGGAGTTGCTGTGTAAGATCCAGGCTGTACATCAGTGGCAATCTTTGGAGCCGGATCCACAGCATAAAAAACTCGCTGCGCACCTGGATCTGCCCAAGACCGCTCCAACTCTGATTCCACCCTTTATCGAGCCTCATGCTAACTTTGTATCCACTATTTGGAAACAACCGTCTGCATTAGCACCCCTTCCGAAGAAGACAGATAGGCTATACCAGGCTCCTGAGGGTATCGATTCCCCTGACTTCACACCTAAAGATGATTCAGCCGTGATTAAGCACGCTTAAGACGTCTGACTAACCCCAAGCATTTGAGCTTGTCACCACCAACAAAGAATCCGCCTTCTGGACCAGTATGGGAAGAAGGTCTATGCTTTTTCCACTCTGGGAATCAGGGCCCTGAACTATGTTACTCACACAGGGGATTACCAGAAGGCAATCCTTAGCGAGTTGAAGCTAAACAGGACTCCCTTCCTGAGTCTCAGATTAAGCAGGAAGTGGCAGATCTGGTCCGGTCTGTGCATTCGGCCAGTCGGCACATGCTTTGTGCCATGTACGACGCAGTGGAGGCTGCTGGTCAGAGCTCGGCTTTTGCCGTGGGTTTGCGGCATCATGCCTGGATCCGGGTTTCAGGTTTGGTCCCGGAGGTGCAGTCTGCTATCAAGGACATGCCCTTCAGGGCTTTGGTGCTTTTCAGTCGCGATGTCAAGGACATCATCACCGATCTGCAAGAGAAGGGTATTGCACTAAAGTCTGTTGACTCCATGTACAGGCCCCCTCAGGGTCAGCGTCGTCCCTTTCGCAGACATTCTTAGCCCAAAGCGAAACTTCAGGGAAAGCGGGCCGACAAACGTCGGGCCCCTCTGGCTGCCAAGCCCCCCCCCAAATAAAAGGCGGCGGGAGCTTCAGCCGCGGTGCTGCCCCACACCTTCTGACTCCTCTCCTCTCCCACAGCCTCTGGGCCTCCCAGAGGAACCAGTAGGAGGGATATTTTCCTTCTATCTACCGGGTTGGGAGAGGATCACTTCCGATACAAAAACCCAGGGGAAGAGTATACAATGGGGGATCAGATACTGACAACAGTAACAAGCATTTGTCAAGTGCCGAGTGTTGCTTGCTTCTATGTGCTGTTTAGGAATTTGGAAGTCATTGTAGTGAAAATATTGAAAATTCACGAACTTACGAGCGTGCGTAGGAACTGCACAATGCACGCTCGTAAAACAGTCATTTTAAGGAATTTTTTCACCAAATTTTCAACATAGCCATTTTAAGACCTCTGCTCATGAACAGTGTCACTGTGGTTTTCTTAATGTGTCCCATTCATTGATTTCGCACACCGACTGTGCCATTGTGCGCTACATGGGCGGAAACACGTTTTCGGTGAGATGTAAAATGACAGCTGTACTGCTCATAAGGAGGTATGGTAAAATGGCAATGTTGAAAATCTGGAGTGAAAATATTGAAAATTAGCGAACTTACGAGCGTACGTAGAACGCAACGCACGCTCGAAAAACAGTCATTTTTGGAATTTTTCCACCAAATTTTCAAAATAGACTTTTGAGAGCGCACCTTATGAACACTGGCAGTGTCAAGCTGTTAATCGTTTGGAAAGGTGATTTCGCGCAGTGGCCGCGAAATCACCCTTCAAGCTCGAGTAACGCCATGACAGTGCAAGAACTCATGAGGAGGGGTCCCAAAACCCCATGTTGAAAATTTGGTGCAAAAATTCCAAAAAATGCCTGAGATATGCAACAAAGTTGAAAAAACCCTATCTATCCCATTATACAGCTTACCGGCATTTCCTCAGTTCACGGTCGGCTTTGAAGAGTGCAGACGTGTTCCGGTCCACCAAAGATGGTTGCACGGACTCCGGAGGTAAGTATGGGGTGAGGGTGTGGGGAGGCGGATGCGCAGTAGGTGGTGCAAGTTGTGGCGGGGGGCAGGAGACTGCGTGGGACAGTTTTTTCTTTCTGTTGTTTTTTAAATGACATGGGGCGTGTGCCACGCTGGGGTGGGCTCCCAGCGTGGCAGAAGGATGGCTGGGGTGGAGCCAACGGGGATTGGGCACCCCGTCGGACATGGCATCTGTTGCCACGCTGGGTGGGCTCCCAGCGTGGCACCCGTACTGGGGGGGGACAGTGGAGCCGACGGGATTGGGCACCCCGTCGGTGACAGCATGGGGGAGACAGTGGAGCCGACGGGGATTGGGCACCCCGTCGGCTATAACATGATTTTGCCACGCTGGGGTGGGCTCCCAGCATGGCACCTGGATGCTTTGGGGGGGGCGTGGAGCTGATGGGGGATTGGGCACCCCGTTGGCCGTACAGTGAGGGGGAAGGCACATGAGCACGCAGTGTGCGCGTGTGTGTGTGGGGGAGAGCTCTGCTCACTCAAGCGGAGCTCTCCCTTTCAACTGTATGCCACTGCATATTCAGCTTGTCATAGACAGTTGCAGCAGTGATTGAGGAACTGGGGCCGTGCCTGCAAACACACTGACTGCATTGGAAGACGGGCTGACACAGCTTCGAAAAGTGGGATGATGGCACTATGTTTCTTGCACATACGTGCAAGCAACATAAAAATGGAAAGGGACCTGGGGGTAATTATATCAGATGACCTAAACGTGGGCAAGCAATGTGAGAAGGCAGTAAGGAAGGCTGGGGGGATAGGAGAGGCATCAGTAGTAGAAAACAGGAAGTTGTTATCCCTCTATACAGACAGTTGGTGAGACCCCATCTGGAGTACTCTGTGCAGTTCTGGAGACCCCATCTCCACAAAGACATAGAGTGGAGGCTGTCCAGACGAGGGCAACCAAAATGGTGCAGGGTCTGTACCAGAAGACCAATAAGAAAGACTAATGGAGCTTAATATGTATACCCTTCAGGAAAGTAGAGAGAGAGGACATGATAGAAACTTTCAAGTACCTCAAGGGAATAAACAAAGTCCAAGGGTAGCATCTTTCAGAAAAAGAGATGTGCAAGAACAAGGGGGCACAATTTGAAGATAGAGGAGGATGGCTCAGAGGTAATGTGAGGAAGTATTTTTTTCACGGAGAGGGTTGTGGATGCTTGGAACAGCCTCCCTGAGGAGGTCGTGGAGTCAAGAACAGTGAGGGAATTCAAGAATGCATGGGACGGACATAAGGCAGTCCTAGTGGGGGGTAGGAGGAAGTAAGCTGTTGGTTAACTAGGATCTGCAGCTTATCTGTAGGTAGGAAAATGGGCAGACTAGGTGGGCCAAGCAGTCCTTATCTGCTGTCGAATTCTATGTTTCTATGATACTTGGGTGCTCCAGCTCATAGCAGAAGGATACTCAATAGAGTTTCTTCAGAAACCACCAAGGAACCCCCCTAAGTGGTCTTACTCCCCGGAACATCATCTTCTGGTTCAGGAAGAAATATCATCTCTTCTTCTGAAGGCAGCGATAGAACCCATCCCATCTCACATTCGGAGGATGGGTTACTACTCCCATTTCTTCCTGGTTCTGAAGAAATCAGGAGACGTGAGGCTATTATAGACCTCAGCTCCTGAACCTGTTAGTGGAGTACAAGCGATTCAGAATGCTCTCTTTGCAGAGTCTTCTGCCCCTCTTTCGGCCAGGACAGTGACTGTGCACTCTGGACATACACGATGCCTACCTGTATATCCCTATTCGCCCTTCTCACTGCAGATCTCTTCATTTTTCGTTCCAGAGGGACCACTACCAGTTCAAGGCCCTCCCATTTGGTCTTTCCTCAGCGCCCCGAGTGTTCACCAAATCCCTTTCGATGGTAGCGGCCTACCTGCATACCCAGGGAATTCAGGTTTTCCCGTACCTGGATGAATGGCTTCAAACAACATGAAGTCTTGCTATAGTATGACAATTGCAGTATGACCGCAGGTTAGAACTGCTCGGAGGTGAAATAGTTAACTTCATGCAAGGCATGGAAATCTTAAGCCTTGAACTTCGGTTAAGGAAGCTCTGTCTGCTTGCTTTCAAACCAAAACCGCTAGATTTTTACTCCTCACTGAACAGTCTCTCGGAGATTTCTCCTTTTGCTCGGTTCATTTTCGCGGTTTAAAACAGTTTAAAAATAATAAATTTAACCACAACCATTCGGTTCAAGCTCTGTCTGTGGTAACGTAAGTAATAGATAGGTTTTACATTCAATTTCTGTGTAGAACTTGTAAAACATTTATCGGTTCGGTTTGAACCGATTAGGTTGCATTTTTCAATTGCTAGTCCTTTTTTAGAGTCGGTTCCCGGTTCCTATCGGTTCTAAAAAAGGATTTCATTACGGTTTTTTCCACGGCCTGTGACACGGTTGGGAACCGATAGGAGAGTCTTGCTTGGCAGATTGCCATAAACGGGTGTTTTTGGTTAGGCTGGCATAATGTCTGAGAAACCTAAAAGAAAACCGTGCCACTGGTTTCAGCACTGGCGATGGCTGTGGGGAAGCCTTTGCCAAGGCTGACCTCACACCACCTGTGTTTATTGCCTGGGATTTGACCACCTCGATTCAGACTGCCAGATTTTCAAGAATTTCCTGCTGCCACCGTTGAAAAGAGAGTTGGTAGGCTCAGGGAAAGAGAGGCCAAAAAGTCCGCTGACCCGGATGGCTGGCTCGGTTCGGTGCCAACCGAACCTGAGGAAGTGCCCTCTGACCAGGGCCAGACTTCCTCGGCCAAACGAAGAGCTGGCTCCGAGGAGCCAGTTCCTGCAAAAAGGACTAGAAAGTCTGCTGCTGTGGAGAAAGTCCTCTCCCCAACAGCTGAAGAGATAGCCAAAGCAATCCAAATTGTCCAGTCTCTTTCCCCGGTTCCTGAACCATCCCCATCTGGGAGACGTTCGTCTCACCAAGTCCCATCGGTTCAGGATTATGATTTTGAGGAATTTTATGAACCATGGGGGAAGGAGAGTATGAAGAGAGTAATTTTGGTCTGGAGGATCTGGACGCTTCTATTGAGCCAGATACCTCTCCAGACAGACCTTTAGGGTTTCCCCCCCAGGCTTTCTGAGTTCCCTGCTCATTTCATCTTTTACAAGAAGGTTGCTGAAACTCTTCAGCTTCCTGTTGAGGAAGCTGTGATGATCAGGAAGAGCCTGATTATGTGGAAATGATGGATATTCCAGAATCTAAGAGACTGTCTATTCCCTTCATAAATCTTTCAGGAAACAGACAGAAAAGTTTTAAAACTCATTCTATACCTCCTGTGGATAAAAGGATGGACAGAAGGTATACTTTATCAGGTTCTGACATAGAATTTCTCACACAGCAATGCAGCTATTTGGGTGTAGTGCAGGCTGCAGCCTGTGACAAGGCAAACATCCCCCTAGCTTCACATCCTCCTGAAAAGGACTCCAGGAAGATTGATGCTATGGCAAAGAAACAGTACATGGCAGCATCCTTGGGGCTCAGACAAGCAAATTACATGGCTTATGCTGCCAGATACCAGAAATCCAGATGGGATACTGTGCTGGCTCTAGTCAAACAACTCCCTGACAAGTTTGCCAGGGATCTGGAACAGGTAGCTTTAGATGGTATCGAGGCATCAAAAATGCAATTTCATGCTCGGTGGACTCCTAATGATGTATCTTCTAGAGTTCTGGCTACTTCTGTGGCTCTTCGCAGGATGGCCTGGCTCGGATGCACCACATTGTCACAGGATACCCAGTCAAAAGCCATTGATTTTCCTGTGATTGGCAATTCTTTGTTTTGGGAGCAAACAGAGAATTACATGAAGAAAATGGATGAATACAGGACCACCTATCGGAGTGCACAGGCCAAGGAAAGGCAGGCCACTCCTCAGAAGCAGCCCTCCAGGGGCAGAGGCAGGCCTTTTCATAGGCCTTTTTATCAGGCTCAAGCCTCCTCTTCCTCCTATACCCAGAGGGTTCTTTAGAGGAAGGGGCAGGAGGGTTCAAGCAGGCCTGCTTCCACCTCAGCCCAAAGCCCCTGCCAAGCAGGCACCCTGATGGCGAGCCAGGGCCGCTTCTCCCTCACTTACCGGTGGGCAGGCTGGCTTACTTTGTCCAGGACTGGAAGTCTCTCACATCAGACAAGTGGGTCCTGGAAGTAGTAAGCCAGGGACTGGTCCTCAGCTTCAAGAAGTTTCAAGCTGAGGACCAGATCTTTTCCTCCTGCATCTCCATCGGAGGCACTCGCCTTAGAGTCAGAGGTCTCCACCCTTCTTGCTCTCAGAGCCGTGGAAAGGGTTCCACCCCTACACCAGGGCAAAGGGTTGTACTCCAGGTACTTCCTTACCCCAAAAAAGACAGGAGAATGGCGGCCCATCCTGGATCTCAGATACCTAAACAAGCACCTTTTAAAACCAAAGTTCAAAATGGTGACTCTGGCAATCATTTTACCTTCCCTAAGGCCAGGGGACTGGCTAGCATCCCTGGACCTCAAGGATGCCTACTTCCATATTCTCATCAGAAGCTCCCACCGAAAGTACTTCAGGTTCCAGCTGCCCTCAGGCCATTACCAGTTCAGGGCAATGCCCTTCGGACTCACTTCTTCTCCAAGGGTGTTTACCAAGTGCCTGACAGTAGCAGTGGCTTGCCTAAGAAGGCAAAAGATTTCCATCTTTCCTTATTTGGACGATTGGCTCATAGTAGGACAATCCCCAGATCAGTTCAACCTACATGTTCAGATAACCCAGCAACTGCTTACGTCACTAGGTTTCCTTCTGAATCTCTCAAAGTCAGTACTAGAGCCTGTCCAGCTCTAACCTTCATAGGTGCAGAGCTGAACACCCAGGAAGCCAGGGCCTTCTCCCTCTAGACAGGGCAAATGCCCTTGTCTCCCTGCCTCTTCATTCACCCTGCAGGTCTCTCGACCAGCAAGGCATTTTCTGCAGCCCTAGGGCACATGGCTGCTTCCCACAGCAGTAGTGCAGGAGCAAGGTTTCAAATGAGAGACATTCAGTTCCATCTGAGGGCCTTTTGGTCACAAAGAAAGGATCCTCTTACCAAATTGGTCCCAGTTACTCGAACCCTGATCCAAGCCCTTCAGTGGTGGCAGGATCAGAGCAATCTGAGACAGGGAGTTCCTTTGTCCTCAGCCTCACTCATTAATCCTTACTACAGATGCATCCCTCTTGGGGTGGGGGGGCCCACATGGGTGACCTCACTACCAGGGACTGTGGTCCCCACAGAATCTCTGCTCCACATCAACCTGTTGGAGCTCAGAGCAGTTTTCTAGTATTTCAAGCTTTCTCAGAATCTATTCAGAACAAGACTGTGCAGGTCAGAACAGACAACACCACTACAATGTGGTACATCAACAAGCAGGGGGGCACTCGGTCTACGGCCTTGTGCACCGAAGCCATGAAGTTGTGGTCTCTGGCGTACTCCCTGAACACCTCCCTTTCAGCAGTTCACCTCCCAGGCAAGGACAATGTCCTGGCAGATGCTCTCAGCAGGATCTCTCTGGGCCATCACGAGTGGTCCCTGGATCCCCTGGTTCTGGGAGTGGTGTTTGCCAAATGGGGCACCCCGCAAATAGATCTCTTTGCAGCTCCAGACAATCATCAACTTCCTCTCTTTTGCTGCAGGCCCCCAGTCTTGGGTTCAGTCCCTCTGGGCGCCTTAGCCCTCAGCTGGAAGGAAGTTCCTCTATGCCTTCCTCCTTCCTCTCCTGTTCAAGTGCTAGTCAAAATCAGAGCCCAATCCTGCAGGGTCATTCTGATTGCCCCGGTTGGGCCAGGCAACCCTGGTATCCTCTCCTCCTGTCCTTAGCAGTCCATCCTCCGTGTGCCTTCCCAAGAATCACAATCTGTTAACATGTCCCAGGAAAGGGTTTGGTACCCAATCTCAAGTCTCTCAATCTCAAGGCCCGGTTCTTGAAGAGCTAGAGTTTGCTGGCCTACACCTCTCTCAAGGTGTAATGGATATACTCAGGGCTTCTAGGAAGCCTTCTACCAGGGCTACTTTATAACCCAAATGGAAAAGATTTTCCATATGGTGCTCGGAAAAGAATATTCCACCAGACACTGCTGAATTACCCACAGTCCTAGATTATATGGTCCATCTAAACACTTTAGGGCTGAGACCAGCTACCCTGAAGGTACATTTGGCAGCTGTCTCTGCTTTTCTTTCAGCAGGTAAACCCTCTCCTCTTTCATCTCACCCTGTGTTTACCAGGTTTTTTAAGGGTTTGCTTCACACTAACCCTCCATTCAGGGACCCTGCTCCTGCCTGGGACCTCAATGTTTGCATTGCTCAGCTCATGCAACCTCCTTTCGAGCCCTTGTCTTCAGCTGAGCTTAAGCTCCTGACTTGGAAAACTGTGTTTTTGGTAGCTGTCACCTCTGCCAGACGCATAAGTGAATTACAAGCATTGTCAGTGGAGCCAGACTTTATCTCCTTTCACAGAGATAAGGTAGTCCTTTGGACTAATAGAAAGTTCCTGCCTAAGGTGGTTTCAGATTTCCACCTTAATCTATTTCTCTCCCTGTTTACTTCACTGATCATTCTTCCTCTGGTGAGAGGAGGCTGCACAGCTTAGATGTGAAAAGGGCCCTTAGCTACTACATAGAGTGTATCAAGGGTCACAGGTTTGACTCCCTCTAACTGTTCCTCACTTATGGTGAGGTTGGAAAGGGGAAACCTGCCACTAAAAGATCCATTGCCAGGTGGATCATCTCTTGTATCCAATTCTGTTATGAAAAATTGGGTAAGTCTCCCCCTTCAGGCCTGAGGGCTCACTCGACCAGAGGTACAGCTGCTTCTCTGGCTGCTGCCAGAGACATCCCCATTCTAGAGATATGTCAAGCAGCTACCTGGAAAATGGTTCACACTTTTACCAAGCATTATTCCTTGGACATTCAAGCTAGGAGTGATGCTCAGTTTGGCACAGCTGTCCTTCAGAGCCTATTCCCTAAGTAGGTTCTGGTCCTCCTCCATGGGGGTACTGCTGTGTAGTCTGCAATTGTCATGATATAGCAAGACTTCATGTTGTTTGAAGAAAAAATTACTCACCTTAGTAATGTTGTTTCTTCTAATGGAGTCTTGCTGTATTCTGATCTCCCCCTGCCTGCCCCTCTCAGAACCTCGTTTTTGCGCTGTGGGTGGGCATCACAGGGTTACACTCTGTTTTTCTTACCACTTTGTTGTTTTGTCTCACCCTCCCTAGGGTTTGTGTGTTTTATTTCATTATTGGGTCTCTTGACTCGAGTCTTTTTCGAGACCAACAAGTGTGTTTGTTAGGGTAGTAGCCAGTTGGCTAGTGTTGGTTTACAGCTTCCACACAGAACATTAGTGAGTTTTAGCTTACGTAAAGATCTGTGATTTTGGTTTGAAAGCAAGCAGACAGGCTTCCTTATGACTCGCTCAAGATTCATGCCTTGCATGGAGTTAACTATTTCACCTCGAGACAGTTCTAACCTCGGTCATACTGCAATTGTCATAATATAGCAAGACTCCATTAGAAGAAACAACATTACTAAGGTGAGTAATTTTTTCTTCTGGCGGCTTCGTCCAGGGACGAGCTCCTGCGCTTCCTTTCCCTTACCCTGCAGGTTTTCACCAGCCTGGGTATTACCATCAGCAAGGCCAAGTCCCATTTGATCCCATCCCAGAGGCTCCAGTTCATTGGGGGGAGATCCTGGACACGACCTCTGGCATGGCGTTCCTGCCACTGGACAGGATGGCCACCCTCCAGGCTCATGTCAGCCTGTTGTCCAGCTGCAGGCGGGTCAGCACCAGGTCAGTCCTTCATCTCCTCGGGCTCATGGCGGCTGCCATTCCGACAGTCCTTCGCGCTCAGCTTCACATGAGAATCTCTCAGTGGACGCTTCGGTCTCAGTGGATCAGTTGGTGGATGACCTAGATCTACAGGTCTTGGTCTCCAATCCTATGGTTCGGGACTTGCAATGGTAGATGGTTCAGAAGAACCTTTGCTGGGGAGTTCCCTTCTGCCTCTCTCTCCCCCTTCTCAGACGCTGACAGCAGACGCCTCGGGCGAGGGTTGGAGAGCCCACCTGGGGTCTCACAGGACCTAGGGCTCTTGTTCCAAGCTCAACAGACTCTTCACATAAATGTGCCTCGAGCTCAGGGCCATGCTGTATGCTCTACAAGCTCTGCATCTGTATATGCTTCCTGATCATCTTGCTGTCCAGGCGGACAACATGTGCGTAGTCTGGTACATCAACAAACAGGGAGGAACCCGTTCCTACCCTCTTTGCAGGGAGGTGATGCGAGTTTGGGATTGGGCAGTGCAACACAACCTTCACCTCATGGCAATTCATGTTCCGGGGGTCGAGAACACGGCAGACCACCTCAGTCAGTCGTCTGCCCAGGCTCACGAGTGGGAACTGGATCAGGGGTAACAGACAATATTTTTCTGTGCTGAGGAACACCTCAGGTGAACCTGTCTGCAGCTCCTCACAACGCAAAACTTCCCGCCTTCTGCTCGCTCGCTCCAGGGCGAGGCATTTTTTGGAGAGACACTCTCTCTAAACTGGAAGGGCAGATTCGTCTATGCCTTCCCCCGATTCCCTTGATTCCGAGAGTCTTACAAAAACTCAGCACAGAAGGAGCTTGCATGATCCTAATCGCTCTGGTCCAGGCAAGTTTGGTTCTCTCTTCTGCAACAGTATTCAGAGGAACCTCCTCTTCCTCTGTCGCAACTTTTGCTGACCCAGGATCAGGGGACACTGGTCCATCCAGGCCTCAGTTCCCTTCAGTTGCACGCGTGGCTCCTGCAGACGTAGCTCAAGCCTGATTCGGGGTTTCCCCGCTGGTGGCTGAGATTCTGGTGGAGGCCAGAAAGCCCTCCACTACATCTACCTGTGCCATGAAATGGAAACGGTTCTCTATTTGGGCCTCTTCCAAAGATTTCAAACTATTCTTTTGCTCTGTCGGGAGGCTTCTGGACTACATGCGCCACCTCTTTGATCTGGGTCTCAGTCATTCCTCTCTGAAGGTTCACATGATGGCCATCTCCGCTTACCATATTCCTTTTGAGGACAGAACTTTTGCGCAGTTGGAAGTCTCTAAGACTTTTCTTAGAGGGGTTCTCCACTTGAGACTCCCTATTCGCATTCCTGCCCCTCCTTGGGATTTGAATTTTAATCTTGAGAAGCTTACCCTGTCTCCTTTCAAGCCAGCAGCCTCAGCAGACCTAAAGTTCCTTTCCTGGAAGACTCTCTTCCTAGTGGCCATTACTTCTGCTTGAAGGATTTCCGAGCTGTAGGCCTTGATGTGCAAAATCCCGTATTTGATTTTTCACAAGAAACGTGTGGCTCTGCGTACCAACCCTAAGTTTCTCCCTAGGGTGGTAGCGGAATCTACGCTGAATCAATCCATGGAGCTGCCTGCTTTCTTTACGCAACATTCCAATCAAGGGGAGTACCTATTGCATACTTTGGATGTTAACCGATTTCTGAGATACTACACCACCAGGATGAAGGATCTCAGAAAGACTGATCAACTGTTTATCTCTTTTGCTTGGAAAAGAGAAGGCAATGCTGTCTCCAAGCAATGCCTATCTAAATGGTTGGCTCATTGTATCACTTTCTGTTCTGACAAGTACCACAAGACCTCTGGTCAAATCAGAGCCCTCCACCAGGGGTGCCGCTGCCTCTGCAGCTTGTTTCAAGAATGTGCCAGCGGCGAGACATTTGTGCAGACGCAACTTGGACTTCGGTCCATACCTTTACGAAACACTACAGTTTGGACATTGCCTCTCACCGTAGAGCTGGCTTCGGGTTGGCTGTTCTGCAAGGTCTTCTTTCCTAAGACCTTCACAGCCAGAGGGTCTATATTTGAGTAGCTTCCTCCTCCTGTGTGCTTCTCCTTGTTCCAGACTGCCTGGGACTCAGTCTTATATGTAATTACCTACTGCAAGAGCCCTCTCGAAGTTAGTACAGTTACGTAAGAACTTACTGTAACAGTAGATCTTCGAGAGAGGCTCTTGCAGTAGGTAATACCTTCCTGCCCTCCATCCCCCTTAGCTTTTTCAGCTTCTTTTCCTGGAAGGAAAATATTCACTTCTCTCTCTCACCTTGCCTTTTTTGGACCTTGGCAGGAAAGAACTGGAAGGCAGGTGTGGGGGACCGCCCCTTTATACTGACATCGCATGATGTCGGTCACCTGACGTGGGGGTGGTCCCCTGCCAGAGACTGCTAGGTAGAAATTTTCCGTGGAGTCCCTAAGCCTGCCGTTCAGTCCTATATATATTACCTACTGTAAGAGCCTCTTTCAAGATCTGCTGTTAGGTAAGTTCTTGAGAACTGTACTATCTGTCTTCGAGTGAGCTCTTGCAGCAGAGTTACACCATTAGGACTGAAGCCTGCAGGCACCAGGATCCCACGGAAAACTTCTAGCTAGCAGTATCCAGCGGGGACCGCTCCAATGTCATGTAATGATATAAAAGGGTGGTCCCCACACCACCTCAGTTCTTTTCCCGCCATCAACTCGTGCACATCGGCTCCACAGACGCCTTCTGCCTAGTTCAACGCCATATTGAATGCACTTTCAGTGCTTTTTATTTTCATTTTCCAGTTTCTTCGGTGTTTCACCTGCATGTCGACTTCCCCAACATCCTTCTTTGACTGGCACCAGTCGAAGTGTGCCTGCAGCAAACAAATACCATTGAAATACAGTAATTCTGCCTGCCTAGCTGATACCTTTACACGAGGCCTGCCCGCATTGCCAGAAATTTAATAGCAGGACCAGGATTCGCCGCCAAAAAGCCCTTCAGGCCTTTTGCTAGAACAAATGATTGCTGCCATGCAGAAGGACTCACAAAGGAGGGCTCTTCTCGCAGGAAATCTTCCGGAAGCATCACCACAAGGATAAACACAAGTTGAAATCTCCTCGGACTCCAGATCCCAGTCTCCGCACAAGTCAGGCTCTGATTCCCAGTTCACCTCCGTGGGAGTTCTGACTCAGGATGCCAGGCAGCTTGTTCTTCTGCTGGGCTGCAGTAGTGAGACCACCCTCCCTGATCGCGGGCGTCAGGTGGCCAAACTGGGTCCAGCACCCCAGGCCTGGCCCTTCAGCCCTGAAACTCTGGCCATCTTCACAGACTCCAGGCTGGCAGTCAGCTGGGGCTGCTGGATCCTCCTCGAATGACAGGCCCTCTGCTGTCATCGGACCGGTGAAGTGGTCGTCCAAGTCAGCCACTACCACCAGCGCTGACTCCCTGGACCGATGGGGCTCAGAGCACTCCTCTGGGAGAGCTGTTTCTCAGCCCCCCTCGGGGCGTTCGTCCCCCAAGTGGACGTCAGTTCAGCAGACGCCAGCCGACACCCCGGACCAGCATCCGCCCACTCAGGTCACCTTCTAAACCAGCATCCCAGGCTTTGCTTCCCACGACCTCCACCCAAGCGCCACCGGCCTTACACCTGCCGCCAGTCAACGAATGCTGGGGACAAAGCCTGATGTCAGGTACCCCAACGTTGGGACAGACCTTCAGTGCTGGTGACAACACCGGGCTACCGCCCTAGGTGCTGACGCCACCTCCTGACCAGACAGTAGGTCTGTCGAACCTCCTGACACCGGACTTTCCTCAGGAATCCTGGATCCTGCTGTCGGACGTCAAGGACCTCTTCTCCTCTTGGTGGAACACCATCAAGGGTGACCTCCTCCCACCAAAACCTGCTACCCCAGTGAATGAGCCTAACCCCAGGGAGCGCACTCCCCTCCCGAAAGTGGCTACCCTTCCTCTGAAAGCTGTGAACAGTGGCTGCTTGGGTCACAGAAGCAGAGGTCAAAGCTCCTCCAGGTCCACTGAACGACACCAACGCCAGCACCATCTTTCGCTGTCCAGGTCATCTTCATCAGAAGTCGGTCCATACCTCTTCCTTCTCCTCGAGGTCCTATTCGCCTGAAGGTCTTCCCTCTCCTGACCTCAGGAAAACCCTCAGGTCCCCACCTGATGACCCATCATTTATGGAGGTCATGCACCACATCCAAGCAAGCATGGGATGGGACACAGAGTACCCTGACCCAGAGAGGGATTGCCTGGCAAAATACCTGCACCAGAAAGACCCTAAGCCAGTGGTAGTACCCGCACTGGTGTATATGTTCCAGGACATGACTAAGGCAGCTTGGAAGCAACTGTCTATGTTCTTAGTGGTACCCAAGAAATCAGATCACATATACAGAGCCCCCAGGCGAACCCTTCCTAGGCCGAACAACCTGTGGTGGACTCCATGGTGATCATGGCTGCACATGACAGGTCTCAACGATCAATGCATTTGAGCTACAGCCCCCGCTAAGGAATCCAAGCAATTGGATAACTTGGGCAGGAAAGTCTACTCCTCTGCCACCTGCACCACACGTTCCTCAACTTCCTGACACACATGGTGCCATTTATTTATTTATTTATTTAAGAGATTTACCAGATAAGCATTCTGAGGCGGGCCCGCTGCTTCCAGATGCGACCTGGGGTTACATAGGTCAAAGAATAGATACAGTAAGTCACAGTACAGTAGTGTTACATAGGTCTAGAGTAGTTAGCAGTAGTCACAGTACACAGTGTGGTTAGACACCCGCAGCAGGTATAAGACCTTATTTATATGTAAGCTAAATTGCGGGTGGCAGTTACATACAACAGAGTAGTGGGACCTCAGTCGTGGTTTGAGGGCCCAGTGGGAGTCTGAGAGCCTGATGTCTGCAGGTAGCTCATTCCATAGTTTTGGCAGTCGATGCATAAAGGCCATTTGGCCCTTAGAGGTGCACATGAAGGGTACATGGAGTTGTTTAGGATCAGAAGCTCTGAGGGGGTAGACGGGGGGTGGTTGGGTTGATAGAGCACATCTGAGGTACAGGGGGAGGGTATTCGACCAGTATTTGTAAATAAGATTAGTACAGTGTAGTTTACGCCGAGATTCTAAAGATGGGAAGGAGAGGGCTCTGTAGAGGTCACAGTGATGGGTGGAGGGAGGGCAGTCAAGTGCGTAGCGACAGAACGAATGATAGAGGGGGTCCAGTCTGGCCAGGGTAGATGGAGGGGCAGCGCTGTAGATCACGTCGCCGTAGTCAAAATTGGGAGGATCATTTTGAGGACTAGCTCCCTCCTAATAGAGGTGGGAAGGGAACCTTTGTGTCGGTACAGTGCTCCTAATTTAGGGTGGAGTTTTTTCTGTAGAGATTCGATGTGGGCATGGAAATCAAGGTGTTGATCGAGCCAAACACCGAGGTACCAGAAGGAGGTGCAGGAGTCAAGGTTGGAGCCATCCAGGGTGTGGAAGACAGGGGGGACAGCCAGCCGGGATAGCTTGGGATGGGTGCCGAAGGTTATGGAGACGGTTATCTTCCTGGACATAAGTCTCCACCACTCATTCACACTAGTGGGATTAGCGCCGGAGACACTAGGACCCATCGGGAGCAAACTTTTTGCTGGAGGGTCGGCGCGAGAGATGGCGCTGGAGGCATGGCGCCCGCAAGCAGCAAGCTGCGGCGGCGTAATGACCATCTCGCGACGACCCTCCAACCGCCTCAGTTCTTTTTTCTCCGCCCGGCCGAGTGCGCTTCAGTGACGTATGTCGCCGCTTGTTTGGGAGTCAAACTTCAAACTAGCGCATAGTTTTCAGTTTTTGTTTTTTTTGTAACATTATCTCGATAGTAGTATCGCTTAATTTTATTCTATTTTCGTTAAATTTTTCTAATATTTTAAATTTAACTTACTTGAAGAAGTCTCGCCTACTGACGGAGCCCACTCATGAGCAGGTCAGGTGAGGTAGGAGACTTCGTATGAAAGCTGTTCAGTCAGCCGGGCTGGGTCCGTCTGCCTCCTTCTCTCAACGGGTTCGACAACAGTCAGTCCGATGCCCGGGGGGATGGGCGTTCCCCCCGTCGGCATAAAAATAAACGGTCGCATTCTCGGCACCGTTCGGCCTCGAGCTCTTCTTCGGCCCACAGGTCAAAAAAGAGAAGGCATCACTCGAGGTCGCCCTCTGGTATGTTCGCGGCCGACGTCGGTTATCGAGCTAGTTGCCGCTCTCCTTCTTCGGAGTCGCCAACTGCTGGTAACGGTCGTCCTCGACATCAGGCCTCTCCCGCCTGGTGGGGCTCCAGATGAGCAGTTTCATCAGTGGGCGGCTCTTATGGGGCGATGGGCTCAGAGGTTGGTTCTCCTGCCTGGCTCAAGCTGCCACGGAGCCCCGGCTCCTCCAGCGATCGGGTAGGGCGGTTGGACTCTTCCAGTCGCTGGCGGCGCCTTCCGGTGCCGGTGACTCCGCTAGGTGTTCCCCTCACATGGCTGCGGCGCGAGGGCCCCACCGATGCCCTTATCTCCTGTTTTTCCTTCTCTAGCTTTCCAGGTTCCTGGGCGTTTCGGCGCCTTCGCGGGGTCTGTTGGCTGTCGGTGCGTTTTGGTGCCGCTGGGCCTTGCGGCGCCATCTCGCGGCTTCACGTGGTCTCGCCCAGGCGCCGCCTGTGCGCCGTTGGTCAGCGGCGCGTTGGCGGTGCCCGCTTAGTCGTGACGCCGCTGCGGTGCAGCGTGCCTCTTCGGTGCCGTGCCCCTCTGATGTGCCGTTTTCAACCCATTTGCCTTCGGCGCCGGGGGGCCTCGGGACTCTCCCTAGTTTCTCTGCTATTTCCTCCTCTCCTAATTTTCACTCCTTTCCTGTCCAAACAGTCCTTTCTGGACCATCAGGAGATGATGTTGAGCCTGACCCAGACCTTCGGTTGGGTGATGAAGTGGAGGAAACAGGATCTTTCTTTGCTACAGAGTCTGTGGTCGAGGACCTGTCCTTTAAGTCTCTGTTGAAGAACCTGAGATCCACTCTTTCTCTCCAGACTACAGACATCGATCCTGGGAAGATATTAAGACTCCAGTACGTTCATGCTTCGGAGATCCCTACGGATTTGACTCCTCCGATCCAGCCTTCCTTCGAGACGCTGTCTCAAATGGTATGGAATAATCCTGCTCTTATTCCTCAGTGGCTAAATCCATTGATAAAAGTACTCAGCTCCCAAGGATCGTCCCATTTTGGCATCCCAAGCCTTTACGGATCCTATTGTAGTCCTGGCAGAGAATGATAAGGTCGTTCTTCCTCAACTACTACAGCTCGACCTATTAACAAAGAGTCTCATAAGATTGATACATTAGGTAAGAGAGTCTTTGCTGCCTCCACTCTAAGTATGCGTATTGCCAGTTATCAAGGCTATTTTTCTCAGTATGAGTATATCCTGTGGCACTCTTTGAAAAGAATGGTTGAAGCTCTTCCGGATTCGGACTCCAAGTCAGAGCTTCTTCTGACCGTTACTAGAGGTATTGAGTCCAATAACCAACAGGTCAAAGCCACTATGGACGCTTTCAACACTGCTTCTCGCTCAGCAGCCGCAGGTATTTGTACTCGGCGCCATTCCTGGCTGCGTACTTCTGGCTTCACGAATGATGCTCAGCAGCAGGTAATGGCGCTGCCCTTTGATGGCTCCTTTCTTTTCGGCCCTCAGGTGGAACAAGCCTTAGAGGCCACTCAGAAGACTAGGTCGGCCATTAAGTTGGCCAGACCTCCACCTGCCCCCTCTCGGGGGCATGTGAACAGACGTCAGTTTCATAGTCGTCAGTCCTTTCGAGGCAGAGGCAGGGGAAGCTTCCATAAAAGCCAACCTGCCCAACCTCAAAAGAAAGCGCAGGGGCCTAAAGCCCCCAGCGCCACCTTATGAATTGCTGGGCCAAGTTCCATCCACATTGCCCGAGGTGGAACTTTCTCCTCTGGTGGGAGGTCATCTGATGTACTTCTACAACCAGTGGAAGTCCATAACTTCGGACAAATGGGTCCTTCGGATAATTCGCGAGGGTTATTCTCTCAATTTTTTGGAAACCCCCCCGAATTGTCCTCCCAGACGACAACCCAGGTTGTCGGCCTCTCAGTCAGACCTCCTCACCGCCGAGATCCAGGGCCTTCTAAGCAACAGGGCAATAGAACTGGTGCCCCGCATCTGAGAAGCACAGGGTTCTACTCCCATTACTTCCTGGTTCCAAAGAAGTCTGGGGGAATGCGTCCCATTCTAGACCTCAGAAAGTTAAACAGATTTCTCCCCAGGGAGAAATTCAAAATGATTTCCCTAGGTACCCTGTTACCCTTGCTGCATCAGCACGACTGGCTGGCCTCCCTGGATATGCAGGACGCTTACCAGCATATCCCCATCCACCCGACCCACCGCAAGTTCCTCAGGTTTGTAGCTCTGGGTCAGCATTATCAGTTCAGAGTCCTGCCTTTTGGGCTATCCTCGGCGCCGCGAGTCTTTACAAAGTGTTGTGCAGTTCTCGCAGCGCATCTCAGGAAGATCGGACTCCGAGTGTTTCCCTACCTGGACGATTGGCTTCTAGCAAGCCCTTCCAGCCAAGGGACTTTGGAAGCCGTGCAAACGACTTCTCGTCTTCTTACGTCCATGGGAATTCTGCTGAATTTGAAAAAATCACAACTGCAGCCCTCCCAGAGGCTCCTTTTCATAGGGACGCTTCTAGACACCTCTTCCTCGAAGGCTTTCCTTCCAGAGGACAGAAGACTCGACATCCTTCAAATGGCCCGTTACATCGGGGAGAACCAATCGGTTACAGCTCTCTCGATGCAACGCATGTTGGGTCTCATGGCGTCCTCGGTGTTCACTGTACCCCTGGCCCGGTTGCACACGAGAACCACCCAATGGATGCTCTCCACTCAGTGGTCTCCGACCTCTCACCCCCAGTCTTATCCCATCAAGGTGACGGAGCCCCTTCGAAGGTCTCTCACCTGGTGGACTCAAGAGAGCAATCTCCTGGAAGAGTTTCCCTTTGCTCCCCCGGATCATCAGATCTCCATCACCACAGACGCATCGCTAATGGGATGGGGAGCTCACTGTCGCTCCCTCCACACTCAAGGTGTATGGACTCAGTTCGAAACTCTTCTCCACATAAATGTCCTGGAGATGAGAGCGGTCCTCTACGCGATCCGAGCTCTGAAGGATATCCTTTGTCACAAGAACATTCTCCTTCAAACGGACAACAAAGCCGTGATGTATTACATCAACAAGCAAGGCGGTGCTCATTCTTACCCCCTTTGCAGGGAAGCAATGAGGGTGTGGGAGTGGTGCTTGGAGCACAAGTCTCTGATTCAGGCGGTTTATCTGCCAGGTATACAAAACGATCTAGCAGATCACCTCAGCAGAACGGAGGCAGACCCTCACGAGTGGTCTCTCGATCCAGCCGTAGCTCGGTCACTATTCGAAGAGTGGGGGACTCCAGACCTGGACCTTTTTGCATCCCCACTCAACGCAAAACTGCCTCTCTTCTGCTCCAGAAATCCAGGGCCTGGCATTTTCTGTCAGGATGCGTTCAGGCTGCGGTGGACAAAACGTTTTCTTTACGCCTTTCCACCGCCCCTCTAATCCAGAGAGTTCTCCTCAAGTTCGAGTCTCGGGACCAAAATGATTCTCATTGCTCCCTCCTGGCCTCGGCAACTATGGTTTCCTCTGCTCAACAGTATGTTGGCAGCCTCTCCGAGACCACTTCCCTTGCAAATCAACCTTTTGACTCAGGGTTCGTTGGTCCATCCCAACCTGAAATCACTTCACCTTCATGCTTGGCTCCTGAAGAGGTAGAAGTTAATCGATTCAACGCTCTCAGAGAGTCTCGACATCCTTCTGGCTGCGCGGAAGCCAGCCACCAAAACGACGCTTCAAATGGAAACGCTTTTCTCTGGTGTGCAAAGTCCTCTTGGAATCCCTTTTCCTGTCCTCCTGACAAGGTTCTGGAGTATCTTTTGGACCTATCAAACTCAGGTCTCCAGTACTCCACAGTTAAAGTTCACCTTAGTGCCATCTCAGCGTTCCATGAGCCGGTTTCTTCCTTGACTCTGGCTCAGCTTCCTATGGTGAAGAGATTTCTTAAGGGGATTCTTCATACCAGACCCCCTGTTAGGCGTCCAGTTGCAACCTGGGACATTAACCTGGTGCTGGACATGCTCACTCGGAAGCCTTTCGAGCCCCTAGCTACCTGTGAGCTAAAATTTCTTACCTGGAAGACTGCCTTCCTGGTGGCCATTACCTCAGCCCGCAGGGTCTCGGAGATTCATGCCTTGGTGACGGACCCTCCATATACTGTATTCCATAAAGACAAGGTAGTTCTCCGTACTCATCCTAAATTTCTTCCCAAGGTTGTGTCAGAATTCCATCTAAACCAACCTCTGGTACTTCCCTCTTACTTCGCTAATTTCCAAAATGAAGGAAGATCTCTTCATTCCTTGATGTTAAGAGAGCCTTGCGGTTCTATTTAGATAGAACCAAGAATTCTCGCAAGACTCAGCAACTGTTTGTTTCTTTTCAGCGACACCCGCTGGGTCAACCCGTCGCTATTAGATGCATCTCATCATGGTTGGCATGCCTTACGACATTACTCCATGGCTCCAGTTAAATTGAGGGTAGAGTATCGCTCACTCTACTAGGGCGGTCGTGGCATCTTTAGCGGAGATTCGCAATGTTCCAATTGCGGATATCTGCAACGCCGCCACCTGGAGCTCAGTGCATACCTTCGTTAAGCATTATGCACTGGATGTTCATGCCAGGTGACATTCTGCATTCGGCAGAACTATCCTTAATGGGCTTCTATCTTAGACGCGTGAGCTCTGGCTCTCCTGCCGCCCTTTTGGGGGATTATCAGCTTGGTACTCTCCCACTAGTGTGAACGAGTGGTGGAGACTTATGTCCAGGAATATATGAAAATTACGTACCTACCATAATTCTTGATCTTCTTGGACGAGTCTCCACCACTCATTCACATGCCCACCCTCCATCCCCTGAGCTCACCGCTGTGTTGGTCTTCACTCCCTCAAATCTTTAGGCCGTGAGGACTTCTTTGCTGACCCTTCTTACACGGGTCGTACGGACTATCTTATGTCCGTTTTTTAAGGTTAGATTTACTCTTTACGTTAGTTGCGCTGCACCTCCTTGGTAAAAAAGGTACTGAGGCGGTTGGAGGGTCGTCGCCGAGATGGTCATTGCCGCTCGAGCCGCTGCTCGCGCGCGCCATGCGGCGCTATCTTCAGCGCCGAAACCTCCAGCAAAAGTTTGCTCCCGATGGGTCCTAGTGCCTCCGGCGCTAATCCCACTAGTGTGAATGAGTGGTGGAGACTCGTCCAAGAAGATCAAGAATTACGGTAGGTACGTAATTTTCATTTCTTTGCGTTTAGGACCAGCTGGTTGAACCTGAGCCAAGTTTGTACGGCATCGAAATCACGTTGGAGAGATAGCATTGTGTCAGTGGTAGAGGGGCCAGAGGTGTACAGCACTGTGTCATCCGCGTACATTTGCAATGCTGAGTTGGCGCAGACTAGTGGCAGATCATTTAAGAGAATAGAGAAGAGCAGGGGCCCAGGACCGGCCTGGGTACCCCCCATGTTCACTGGAGCGGGATGAGACGTGGGGCCAATTTTACAGCTCATGCTCTGCCTGACAGATAGGCTTGGAACCAGTTCAAGGGAGGGAGAGGCCTGCTTGTTGCAGTTTTGAGAGAAAATTAGAGTGGGACACAGTGGCAAAAGGCTTTGGCCAAGTCAATAAAATAGCAGAGGTGACAAGGCCCTTGTCCATGCCCAAATAGATATCGTTAGTGAGCCTTAGCAGAGCTGTGGACGGTGAAATGATTTTTGTGAAAACCCGACTGGAATGGAGTGAAGAAGAAGGAGGTGGAGTCGAGGAATGTGTTAGTTGGTGAATACGAGCTGCTCTTGCAGCGGCCAGTGCCGGTAGGAGAGAGATAGGGCGTAGTTGCCCGGCTCAGATAGGTGCCCCTTTAGGTAGGGGGATGATTACAGCTTCCTTCCAGGCGGCTGGAATTTTGCGTATGCAAAGAGCGTTTAGTAGGTCAGTTGGGGGGGGGGCTATCGCAGGGGCTGATAGGAAGGAGAGTTTGGTGTCCAGGCCTTGCGGGCACTTGCCTTTGTTAGGGTCAAGGGAGCATAGTGCAGAAAGAACTTCTGCTGGGGAGACCGGCCGGAAGGAGAAAGTGGGCGTGCTTGAGGACGGCGGGGATGTGGCAGAGAGAGTCGGTGTGCTTGAGGACGTCGGGGGAATCAATCAATCAATCAAGTCTTTATTTAACCAGGCGTTCATCGTTGAGCAGAAGCTCATTTGCAAGATGGACCTGGGTGGAGCATGAACAATTGTATATACAGGTCAACACAGGTATTTACAAGGCAATACAGATAATACTCTTTACAGAGAGAAAGAAAAAGAAGTTCATATGTACGTAGAATTATACAGATATTGTACAGATTACACGGTATTTACATACATAGAAGTGTCTATAGGAAGATAAAGCAGGTTATCTAAGGTTGCAGGAGGAAGTAACGGAAGAAAAAATTAAAAATATACACCAGGTAGAGGTGAAGGTAGGGGGGAAGAGAGGGAGGGAAGTAGGGGGAGAAAGGCTAGGAGGGCACGGTGCACAGAAAGGAGTTGGTAAAGCTGGATGTAGAGAAGGTGGATGGAGAAAAGGAGTATGTGTGAGCCCCGGGATTGAATGCTATAAAGTACGGGGCATGGTAGGATGTCACAACCCAGGGTAGTGAGCTCCTATCCGAGGTTGGGAAAGGAAGAATAAGGGGATGGATGAGCCTAGTGTTGATAAGACAGGGGGATAAGAGAGAGAACAGTTAGGCTGGTGAGGAGCAAGCTGGGGGGGTCAATACTTAAAATTGGGTCTAGGCGTGGCTATATACCAGTGCAGACACCGGTACTGGGTCTGAGTGGGTGAAGCAGTTACATACTTCTCTGTACGGAAATAAAGCATCTTGAAAGCATTTATACCGATTAGAGTGCTTAATTTGAGGGTTTTTTGTAGATCGTTCCATAAGGTAGGTAGCACGAAGCTTATGGCTGCCCTGCTGTATCGGGATTTTGCTTGGGGTACTTTAAGTGTAATAGCTGAGTAACTTCTTAATGCGTATTTCCCAATTATACTCAGGGGAAGACAGCAGGAGATATAGTAAGGCAGCTTATTAGAGATGGCTCTATAGGTCCAGAGAGCGCGTTTCTGTGGCGCCTGAACTTTAGTGATGTCCATCCCACTGCCGCATATAGGGTGCAGTGATGTGTCAAGGGGAGTCCCATTATAAACCTCAGTGCTCGAGAGAGTGTGTCCAGTTTAGCCATATAAGAGTTGGGGCATTGGCTGTAGAGGAAGTCAGCGTAATCAACCAATGATAGGAAAATGGATTGGACCAGTTGTTTCTTGGCATCTCTGGTGAGAAATTGGTGATTCTAAAAACAGTCCAAGCCTTTGTCAAGTCGTTTTAGCAAGTCCTCGATATGTTCAATGAAGGAGAGTCTTTGGTCTATCCAAACTCCCAGATACTTGAATTTTGTAACAAATTCTAGTTTTTCACCTAGAACTGTGGTAATTTGGGGAACTGTCCCACTGGACACAGGGTTAGCTGTACGGATAAAAGGAGAGAGGACCATCGCTTTTAGTTTTTTGGCATTAAGGAGTAGCTTTTTTTGGAGGAGTTGGCTTTGAAAAGGTTGAATTCTGACTGTAGGTCATTGCAGGCAGCTTCAGGTGTTGGGCGACTCACGTGAGAACTGTATCATCTGCAAACAGATGGATGTTGGCTTCTTTATACAGTAGTCGATGTTATTAATGTAGATTGCAAAAGTAAGGGCCCTAATATAGAACCTTGGGGTACCCTCTTGCAGAGTTTTTAAGGGGACAGGCCTCCTTCGGCTTTAACTTGTTGAAGGCGCCTGTAAGAAGTCAGTGAACCAACGCAGAGAAGGGGTCCACACCTATGGTTTGAAGGTGGAGAGGAGAGATTATGGTCGACGGTGTCGAAAGCCTTGCTTAGATCAAGGAAAACAGCACAAATAAAGTTTTTGCTCTCAAGATTACGCTCCCAGTCGTTAGTAACTTTGGCGAGGGCTGAGATAGTGCTGTGTTTAGCTCTGAATCTGGACTGCATAGGATTTAGCAGTTCCCTAGACTCAAGGTGAGTCCTCAGCTGTGCATTTACAATTTTCTCTAGGAGCTTGGACAGGACCGGAAGGAGGGAAATTGGCCTGTAGTTATTTAATTCGCCACGGTCACCTGATTTGAACAGTGGTATGACATGTGCTGTCTTCCATATAGGTGGTAAGGTGCCCTGAGACAGGGATAAGTTAAAAAGGTGGGTGACGGGTATTGCTAGTACGTGGTAGGCAATTTTTAGGAAGTAAGGGTCAAGGGAGTCGGCCCCAGCACTTTTTCTAGTATCCAACTGAAGCAAGAGGTCCTCTACCTCTTTCAGTGTGGCAGGTTGAAGTGAGAAAGGCGGCGAAGCTATCGGAGTTTCAGGCAGTTGGCTGGCAGTCTGGGGCAGTATGTTTGCAGGGGAGTTATCACATGCCATGCCTGCAGTAGCAAAGTGGTTATTGAATGCGTCAAGTATATCCATCTTTTCGGTTATAGTCAAGTTGCCAGAGGTAATCTTGGTCGGGAGTGAATTTCCTGGGGAGTGGCCTAGCAGATCACTGATTGTGTTCCAGAGCTTGATTGGGAATGGCACGGTGGTTGTTGGCGGCTGCGCAAGGTTGCTGGTTGTCTATGAGAGATTTGGCACTAGTCGAGAAAAAGGAGTTGAAAGTTGATGCAACTTCGCTAGGGGTTGATAAGATATTGCCCTGAAGGTTTAGGTAGGGGTGGGGGTTGGGCCAGGAGAGAACAGGGTTTTGACGGTTTTCCAGAATTTGGAGGGATGATTAAGATTTTTGGTGAGGCCACGGAAATAGTGGTTTTTGCCTGTCTTATGGCTTTGGTGCAGTTGTTTCGGAGGGTCCGTAATGTTGCAGAGATGGGGGATTGTAGTCTCCTGTGACTTTTCCAGGCCTGATCTAGCTATGCATTTGCTAATTATATGAGGCAGATATCCAGGGGAGGTGGTAAGCCCTAACTCTTTTTTCCTTAGTGAGGCGTGATAGTGCCATATGGTAGGAGTTGCTTACTGAACTTATCAAAGACATGTCGATTGAGGGCGAGATTGATAAAGGACCAGTCAGCAAGCGCTATCGTTTAGAGGTGATTGGAGGCAGAGAGATTTGTAAGCTCTCGTAAGGATCTGCCTAGGAGGGAGGTGATTTGTAGGTGTGTGCACTTTCCTAGATATATAGATCATGTGGTGATCGCTCAGGGAGTCTGGAAGGATGCCCGCAAGATTATTCTGTGAGGGTGTGAGGTGAGAGCCCAGTCCAGGAGGAGTGGTTACTTGTTGCGGGTTTAGATGCTTGGGCTGATCAATTAGTTGGGAAAGGTTGAGGGCTTTGACACTACTACGTATTTTCACGCATGCAAGCCAGTTGTGGTTTACATCGCCTAGGATGTGGAGTTCACTGAGGCAGCCAGGGTTTTAGGCAGCTGGATGATTGATGATGGTGTCGCCAGGAGTAGCTGGGAGGAATAGATGCCAGCCACATATACCGGGAGGAGTGTGGCAGCAGAAGTTTAATCAGCTTAGTTTCAATTTGGGGGCAGGCCACTGATATGGACAGGGTGAAGTAAGGCTGGATGACATATACATGGCTATGCCTCCACCTTTCTTAGGGCCTATGCGGTCCTGCCTGATTACAGTATATCCCGCATAGCTATTGGCGGCATCTGCATGGTGAGGTTTTGCCAGGTCTCGGATATGATGCAGATGTCAGGCTTGAGAGTTTGAATGGTGACTTGCAGCTCAGATATTTTTTTTAGGAGGCTGCGGATGTTCAGATGGAGTAGGCTAAGTCCCTTCGGAGGAAGCGCATGGTTGTGATTTGATAGAGGGCCAGGGTTAGCTTCAATGTCCCCTGACATGAGAAGCAGCAGGGTGAGAAATCTAGTAGCATTGCGCCATGGACTTGGTTTGAGGTGGGATCTGGGCAGGTGTTTGGCTTGGTAAGGGGTGCCAGCACCTAGCTCAATTAGGGCTGGTAATCCCATGGAGAAGGACAGGGGAATGATTGAGACACTTATGATCCACAAAGTGGTAGATTTGTGGAATTGGCAGTCCTTGGGAGTTGGCAGGGAGAGGGAGGTGAGGCCAGAGACTAAAGCAAGGAGCAGGGTTATATAAAGGCTGGTTTGTAGGGGGAAGTGAGGTGAGGGCATAACCGTGGCAAGCACTGCTATTAGAAGAAAGTACATGTTTGAAAGTAGAGGTATGCTTTGCAGAATGGCAGGATTGTGTTAGCGGACCTCTGCTGGTGACGGTGATAACCTGCAAACCTGTTTTGCTGTGTCACCTGACCTTCCAACTGCCTATAAATGTAAGAGCCGACCAAGGGTGGTGGTGGGGCGGCGGGGCAAGAGCCACGCACAGCAGTACAGCGCACTGCAGGGGCTGAGCTTAGGCAGAGGAAGGTGCCAAAATTCAAATGCTGGGACAAAGGAGCTGATTCCAGGCTCCCTGCAAACCTCGCACCTTCTGGCTTCGGGGTGGGGTGTGCCCATCCATCCTGGGAGAGCGCTGCAGGTTCTCGCGACCGCGAGAGGCTTAGGGGAGAGCAGGTCATCCAGTGCCTCGTGACCTGCTTCTGGCTTCGGGGTGGGGTGGGGTTCCACTGATCCATCCTGGGAGAGCTGCAGCTCTCGCGACCGAGGGGAGGCTTAGGGGAGCAGGTCATCCAGTGCCCTCGCGACCCGCTTCTGGTTTCTGGCTTCGGGGGGTGGGGTTTCAGAATGCCCTTTGGGAACAGGGCATGAAGCTGGCTCAAGACCTTCCAGACTGCCCCCAGAAGTTTGAGCTGCAGACCCTCCTGAAGGCTCAGATGTAGGCACACACGTTCTCCGATAGGCCAACGACTCTGCAGACATGACAGCCAGGGCTGCTGACACTGGAGTGTGCCTCAGATGACATTCCTAGCTCAGAGTCTCAGGTTTCACCCAGGATGTCCAAGCGGGCATAATGGATGCCCCATTCAAGGGCTCTGTACTCTTCGGTGAAGTATCTGAGAGAATCATCAGAAAGCTGCAAGACTCTGGCAAAGCAGTTCGGCTAGTCTGGACCATGTATAAACCGAACCAAAAGCCATTTCAAAGGCAGCGTTTTGGCGCACCACTGGTCAACAGCCCCATAATCAAGAGCAACAGCAGTGAAGGGGTTATCAGTGCAGGGCCCCCTCCCAGAACTCGGGAGGCTCAGGCCCTAGGGCCGCCAAGTCCTCCCAGGCTAACCTGCCCATCCCCCACCAATGCCTGACTTCTTGCCAAACCCCCCCCCCCCGTAGAGCTGTCAGGAGGCAGTAGGGGGTCACTTTTCCCTCTATATAGAGTACTGGAGAAACGTCACCTCCAACCAATGGGTTCTACAATTGATCAAGAGAGGGTACTCAATAGAGTTCCTGGAGGTACCACCAGACAGCCCTCCACTACACTCTCTCTATTCCCCATCTCACACAGCTCTGATTGAAGAAGAGATCCAGGCTCTGCTAGACAAGCATGCCATAGAACCAGTCCCTTCCTCCCAGAAGGAAAGGGGAACTATTCCCACTTCTTCTTGGTGCCCAAGAAGACGGGGGTCTGTGACCCATCTTGGACCTCTGTGACTTGAACAAGTTTGTGGAGTACAAAGCTCGGATGGTGACCCTTCCGGGTCTAATTCCCCTTCTCCATTCAGGAGACTGGCTGTCATCCCTGGACATGCAGGAGTGTACCTACACATCCTCATAGCCAACCCACTGAAGGTTCCTGAGATTCGACTTCCAGGGCAACACTACCAGTTCAGAGCTCTGCCCTTGGCCTTTCCTCGGCACCTCAGGTCCTTACCAAGTGCCAGGCGGTGGTGCTTATGGCCCCTACAGAGGAAGGGCCACTACATCTTCTCGTACCTGGACGACTGGCTTCTTACAGCTCTGTCCAGAAAAAGATTGCTCCAGACTCTCTAAGACACCTTTTCTCTCTTCCAAGAGCTTGGAATCACACTAAACCTTTGGAAATCCTCCCCCGGCCCAGCCAGAGACTTCAATTCATAAAAGCCCTTCTGGACACCGTCCAAGACAGAGCCTTTCTTCCAGCGGACAAGGCAGATCAACTTCCAAGATCTTGCTCAAAACCTCTCCTCCTCCTGTCTGGTCCCAGCCAGATCAATTATCAGACTCTTGGGCCACATGGCAGCAACCATAGCTACAGTGCCATCGGTTCATCTCCACATGAGGGTCATTCAGTGGAACTTGAGAGTCCAATGGGACCAGCGTTGGGATGACCTGGATCAACTCGTCTGTCTCGGACCCGGTCCATCAGACCCTTCGGTGGTGGCTTACACCATCCAACCTCTTGGCAGGCATGCCATTCCAGAGGTCACCCCCCGCTCAGATCCTGACCACAGACGCCTCGGGCATGGGCTGGGGAGACCATCTTGCTGACCGCAGGAGTCAGGGGACATGGTCGGCGTTGGAGGAGTCCCTGCACATCAACGTGTTGGAGATGAGGGCAATTCTCCATGCCATGCAGGCTCTGCAGATCGACCTGGTCCCAGGTCACCTCCTTGCCTAGACGGACAACATATTGGTGGTGTTCTATGTCGACAAACGGGGAGGAATCCACTCATATCCACTCTGCCACAAGGCCATGAGGGTATGGTACTGGCCATAGATCATCATCTGGATCTCTCGGCAGTCCATGTCCCAGGTGTTCAGAGCACTTTGGCCGATGTGCTTAGTCGATCAAGGACCAAAGCACATGGACTTCCGGTTCCGCCACAGAAGGCTAGGCAGCTCAGCAAGGCAGCTCCTTCCCTCGCTTTTTTAAAAATATATAGAATCGGCTCTTCATCTGGCATAAAAATGGAAAAGTCAATGAAAGAAACGCGCAAGAAAGAGGAGGATCTACAAGGGGGAAATCCTCCCCTAATCTACAGGATGCAGACCGATCCTTCACGGACCACAGGCGACCAGGCCACAGTCGCTCTCCGAGCAATACCTGAGGCTCTGAATATGATACAGAGGGAGAAACGGATAGACTTACATGATCTCGGTTTGAAACGATACTCCGAGAGATACGCTGCTCCAGAACGGAAACAAAAAAGGATCTACAGAACCTATCACAGCAAATAAGTAAAATAGCAGATTGGAGGAGGCAGAAACAAGAATAATGACAGTGGAGGATGTGACGACCCACCTAAACCAAGCGGTTGGGGCGCTAATGCAACAATCCATGGTACTGCAGGAGAAAACCATAGATCTTGAGAGTAGATCAAGACGAAATAATCTGCGTCTGTACGGTTTAAAAGAAGGATCCGAAATAGCCCCAATGTCAGCTTTCCTTGAGAACCTACTAAGAGAAGTGCTGGAACTGCCCCCGAATTACAGTCTTACAGTAGAGCGTGCACACCGGTCACTGATCCAAAAACCACAAGACCCCAATGCGAGACCAAGATCGGTGGTCTTCATGGTAGCGAGCTATAAAATAAAGGAGGATCTCTTGAGAAGAGCTTGGACTAAAAAGAACTAATATTCCTAGACTCAAGACTTACACTGGACCGTGATTACCCAATGGAAATAATGCAAGCTCGACAACAATGTGCCCCACCTCTACGTGGACTGAAAGAGAGGGAATAAGCTTCCAAACTCTTTTTCCCAGCTGCGTGTTTTTTGGGCAGAAGGTAGTCAGCTTTACAACACGCCACAAAAAGTGGCTGAAGCCTTGAAAATGAAGGGAATTCATTTAAAAGCAGAGGACATGGAACGGTTGAACAAAGCCAGGGGATTCCACATGGAATGGTTTCAGATCGCACCACAACGTCGCGGTGTGTCCCCCCTAAAGACAGTGCGAGAGGCTTGTGCAAAACTGAAGAATATAATGCAGCATCCGAAAGAAAGAGCGATTACATCGAGCTCAGTAATGGAGAGCTGAAGAAAAGGACAGGCTCAAGTAAGATTTGGCCATAATTTAATATGAGAATATAACCTGTCCATATGGACGATCAGCAGGGGGTAGTTTCCTTAGAGACAAAGCAAATTATTGAAAATAAAATCGTAACTTATTAATGCGATCTGTAAAATAGCAGGCCTGAAGGTGCGCACGGACCAGAGGGACTAATAAATGGATGAATGAACCCGGACCTGAACAAATTACCTGGAGGTTCCTAGCTCTCTTTGGGAGGGACATTGAAAGACTGGCCTGAAAACGCCTCCCTGTTCTAGTGTTAGAGGAGGTGATCGGGAAAACATGAAACTCTTTAAAAGGAAGATAGTCTTAACTGAAATAATGTTGTTGGAAGGGGAGAAGCTGTTTATTTTTGTTATTTCTTTATTTTCATATTTCCCCGATTTTCTTGCTTCCTGGAAGGAAATAGAGCGAGGTGGGGAGGGTGGTTAAAGTTAATCAAGAAGGTTGCAAAGGTTCGCCAAGTTGGTTCTGGGTGGCACAAAATTATAGAGTACCTATTAACCTAGGGCTCTAAGGGAGGAGACTCCGTAGAAGCGAAGAAACATCTACTCTCTGCTGTCTGCTCCACAAAATCGAGGGGACAGCTCTAGGGACCCACAGTGTTGGGTACCCCACCTTGAAGTAGCAAAGTTTAAAAAAAATTGTATCAAGGCAGGGTTATCCTCGAAGTTTAAGTTGGTTAATGTTTAAGAAGAATGTTATAATGTTGTTTATAAAGGTTAAAATTGTAATATGTAGACAGTATCTGAGAATGGAGATGACTATAACAATACCTGCTGAATGTATCCTGGAGGGGAAGAAGGAGGAAAAAGAACAAAGAGTGGTAATAGCATTGCCTAATGGATAGAGCAACATTGATATGCTCATAGAATATGAATGGGTTGACCAACCCAATTAAACGGAGCAAAATACTTGCTTCCTTAAGAAGGATCTCCCCTGATTTTGTCCTTCTACAGGAAACGCATTTCTCCCCCCAGGAACACATTAAGTTGGGTTTTCATTTTGAATGTAGCACCTCCTATCGTAAGGGTAGGCGAAGAGGTGTCTCCATTTTAATACCTAAGAAAACAGTATTTGAACCCACAGATAAAATAGTGGATAAAGAGGGGATATATGTGTTTCTCAAGGGCCTTTTTTAAGGTCAGAAATTAATGCTGGCATCAGTATATATCCCAGTGCTATACCTGGTTAAACAACTAAATAAAAAAAAAAATAAAAAAAAGTATATATCCCCCCTGGCTCACCATTTCTGGTTTATAGCACTATATTTTTAAAGTTGCAAGAATGGAGGAGGGAGACGGTGATGGGAGGGGACTTCAATGTAGTGTTGAACTCACAACTAGATAGCAGTTCTCAATGGCTGCATAAGGATAAAACAATTAGTAAAACGGTAGTTAAGCTCTTGGAGGAGATAGGATACATAGATGTATGGCGACAAACACATGGAAAGCACAAGAATTACACCTGCTATTCACCACCTCACAAAACTTATTCTAGGCTCGATTATTTTTTCTTGCCTAAAGAACTGCGGGGGAAAGTCTGTGACAGTTGGATAGGGATTTGACCCTATCAGATCATGCCCCTATATGTCTTAAACTAGCTTTGGGGGATTTTCGAAAAAGAACATTCTGGAGGTTAAATGTTTCCCTTCTCCAGGACAAGGAAGTCAAAGAACAGCTGACAGATACTATTAAGTAAGCTCTTACAGATAATACTTCCCCAGAGGTTTCAGCAGCTTTACTGTGGGACACTATCAAGGCAATACCCCGTGGGAAATTGATCTCAATATCTGCATATAATAAAAAACAGAGGGATAAAAAATAGAGGGGCTACAGTTAGAGATAGCTAAGTTGGAAACTGAGCTGAAGAAGAAATATGATAGACGAGGGCTGAAACACTAACCCATCTTAAGAAGGAACTGAATGAGACCCTAGAATATTATATAGAACAGAAATTACTCTTCCTCAAACAAAAGTACTATGAGGAGGTCCTAGAGCCTCACACTTATTAGCCACAAGGCTACGAATGCAGAGAGCTAGAGCCTATATAGTAGCACTGAACCATCCAGAAACTAAAGAAAACAGCAAAAACGTGAGGACATAGTAGAAGCTTTTAGGATTATTATAAAAATTATGTGAAACTCTCCGAACCACATAGATATGGAGCACTATCTGGAGAGTATAACATTGCCTAAGATACCCATTTTATCAGGGCAGCAATTGATAAAACCAATATCTGAAGCTGAATTGAAAGCGAAATTGCCCATTTAAAAGTGGGAAGTGCCGGAACTTATGGTTATTCAGCGGAGATATACTAACAATTCCAAACACAACTCGCCCAGTTTTGCTTAGGGTGTTTAATGAGGTGATGGCTTGGACGGTCCCCCCCAGAGTCCTGGTCGTGAAGCCATTATCTCAGTTATACTAAAACCAGGAAAAGACCCCAATTTTTGTCCCTCTTATCGGCCTTTTCCATATTAAACACTGATTATAAGTTATTTATGGCAATTTTGGCATGCAGACTGCAAAATAGTCTACCCCAGTTGATTCACTTTGATCAAGTGGGGTTCATTCCGGAGACAGGCCCAGGATAATCTTAGGAGGACAACCCATGTTATAGATCATCTTACTAATTCCCATCAATCCGCAGTTCTTCTCAGCCTAGAGGCTCTTGGACTTTTCTTAGAGCGGTCCTAAATAAGTTTGGATCATCAACAGCTTCCTCAACAGGGAGTTGCAGAGTCTCAGCAACTTTCTTGTAAAACAAAAAATGAGAAGGGGACTCAGATAGCCTGGGAGGGGACACTCCTGAGGGTCTGTCTGGAGAGATGTCCGGTTCAATGGGCACATCCAGACTTTCAAAATCACACTCACTCTCCTCGTACCCCTCCTCCCTTTCCCCTGGTTCATAAAAATCCTCAAAATCATAATCTTGGACCGGGGGAACCGACCGAACCGGGTGCTTCCCTAATGGTGCCGGTTCGGACGGAACTGGGGAAAGAGACTGGACAATTTGAATAGCTTTGGCTATTTCCTCAGCGGTTGGAGAAAGAACTTTTGGCCCCAAACTAGGTGACCTTTTAGTTGGAACCGGCTCCTCAGAGCTGGCTCTTCGTTTGCCAGAGGAAGTATCGCCCTGGTCAGAGGGCACTCCCTCAGGTTCGGTTGGAACCGAACCGGGCTGGCCATCCGGGTCAGCGGACTTTTTGGCCTCCCTTTCCCTGAGCCTACCAACTCTTTTTTCCACTGTGGCAGCAGGAAAATTCTTACAAATCTGGCAGTCTGCATTGAGGTGGTCAAACCCCAGACAATATACACAAGTGGTGTGTGGGTCAGCCTTAGCAAAGGCTTCCCCACAGAGGCCACAGTGCTGAAACCCAGTGGGTCCGGTTTTTCTTTTGGGTTTCTCAGACATAGTGCCAGCCTAACCAAAACTTGCCCGTTAATGGCAATCCACCAAGCAAGACTCTTTTATCGGTTCCCAACCGTGTCACGGATCTTGGAAAAAACCGTAATAAAATCCGTTTTTTTTAGAACCGATAAGAACCGGGAACCGCACTCTAAAGGACTAGAAGGTAATTTTAAAACCCATCTGATCGGTTCAAACCGAACTGAAAAAGACGTTTACAAGTTCCACACAGAAGAAAAAATAATAAATAAGCCTATCTATTACTTACCATACCACAGACAGAGCTTGAACCGACGATTGCGGTTAAATTTCGGTAAAATAAACCGAGAATTACACTTAAAAACCGACAAAGCGAACCGAGCAGCAGGAGGAATCTCTGGAGCGACTGTTCAGTGAGGCGGAGTAAAGAAATCTGACAGTTTAAGTTTGAGCTTCAACTGACAGAGTGTTCAACCGAGCTCGCTCAAGGTTTCATGCCCTGCATGGAAAGTTAACTCTTTCACCTCGGAACAGTTCTAACCTGGGTTATACTGCATATGTCATAATATAGCAAGACTCCATTAGAAGAAACAACATTACTAAGGTGAGTAATTTTTCTTATACTCCATTAGTGAGACAAATAACAGAGGATATACAGAGATGGTCCTACCCCTATGTCTTTACATTTCAGGGTTCAAGGTTAAGATGAACGTATTGCCATGTTTCCTTTTCCTGTTCCAGTGTGTGCCTAGTAGAGTATACCCGGGACAGATAAGGAAGTGGCAGACGATAATTCTAAATTCAAACAACATGAAGTCTTGCTATATTATGACAATTGCAGTTTGTCCCACCATTAGAACTGCTCCGGAGGTGAAAGAGTTAACTTCCATGCCAGGCATGGAACTTAGAGCGCGAGTTCGGTTAGAAAAGCTCTGTCTGGAATATTTCAAACTGAAACTGTCAGATTCTTTACTCCACCTCACTGAACAGTCGCTCCGGAGATTCCTCCTACTGCTCGGTTCATTTCTCGGTTTAAAGAGTTTTTTCTCGGTTAAATTCAACCGCGATCATTATTATTTTAACTGCAAACTGATCGGTTCAAGCTCTGTCTGTGGTATTGTAAGTAATAGACAGGTTTATTTCTGTATGGAACTTGTAAATGTTTATCGGTTCGGTTTGAACCGATCAGGTTGTTTTAAAACTTTATTCTGAAGCATTTAAAAGCTTTTTAGAGTGCGGTTCCCGGTTCTTATCGGTTCTAAAAAAAACAGATTTCATTACGTTTTTTCCACGACCCGTGACACGGTTGGGAACCGATAAGGTGTCTTGCTGGCACTGCCAGAAAAGGGCAAGTTTTGGTTAGGCTGGCATTATGTCTGAGAAACAAAAAAAACCGGGCCCACTGGGTTTCAACACTGTAGTGTCTGTGGGGAAGCCTTTGCAAGGCTGACCCACACACCACATGTGTTTATTGTCTGGGGTTTGACCACCTCAATGCAGACTGCCAGATTTGCAAATTTCTCTGCAGCTACCCTAGATAAGAGAGTTGGTAGGCCTAGGAACGAGAGGCCAAAAGTCCGCTGACCCGATGGCCAGCCCCGGTTCGGTGCCAACCGAACGGAGGAGAGTGCCCTTCTGACCAGGGCCAGACTTCCTCTGGCAAACGAAAGCTGACTCAGAGGAGCCAGTTCCAGCAAAGAGAACTAGAAAATCAGCAGGTGTGGAGTCAAAAATTCCTTCTCCAACTGCTGCAGAGATAGCCAGAGCAATCCAAATTGTCCAGTCACTTTCCCAGTTCCGTCCGAACCGCCACTATCTGGCAAAAGGTCGGTTCGGCCGGTTCCACCGGTTCAAGAATTTGATATAGAGGAGTTTTATGAATCAGAGGAGGGGGAGGATGATTATGAACAGTGTGAATGTGACTTTGAAAGTCTGGATGTGCCCATTGAACCGGACATCTCCCCAGACAGACCTTTAGGAGAATCTCCCCCTAGGCTTTCTGAGTCCCCTTCTCATTTTCTGTTTTATAAAAAAGTTGCTGAAACCCTCCAGCTTCCTTTGGAGGAAGCTGTGGATGAGCAAGAGGAGCCTGACTTTGTAGAGATGATGGATATCCCAGAGTCCAGGAGCTTGTCTATTCCTTTACATAAATCCTTTAGGAAACAAACAATAAAAATTTTAAAAGCTCCTAATTCTGTGCCTCCTGTGGATAAAAAGATGGACAGGAGGTACACTTTGTCAGGTCCTGATACAGAATTTCTTTCACAGCAATGCAGCCATGTTGGGGTAGTTCAGGCTGCAGCCTGTGATAAGGCTAATATTCCCCTGGCTTCACATCCTCCTGACAAGGACTCCAGGAAGATTGATGCCATGGCTAAAAAACAATACAGGGCAGCGTCCTTGGGACTCAGACAAGCAAATTATATGGCTTATGTTGCAAGATACCAGAAATCTAGATGGGATACTGTCATGGCTTTAGCCATACAGGCCCTACTGCTACAGCCAAGGAGCTGGAGCAGGTGGCTGCTGATGGTATTGAGGCATCTAAGGTGCAATTCCATGCTGCAGTGGATTCTAATGATGTATCCTCTAGAGTCATGGCTACATCTGTGGCTTTTCGTAGATTGGCTTGCCTCAGGTGTACTGGTTTGTCACAGGATACGCAGGCTAAGGCTATGGATTTTCCTGTGGTGGGAAATTCTCTGTTTGGGGAGCAGACAGAGAATTATATGAAGAAAATGGATGAATATAGAACCACTTATAGGCGTGCACAAGCCAAGGAACGGCAAGCCACTCCTCAGAGGCAGCCCCCCAGGGGTAGAGGCAGGCCTTTTCACAGGCCTTTTAACCAAACCCAGGCCTCCTCTTCAGCTTATGTTCAGAGGGGGTTCTTCAGAGGGAGAGGCAGACGGGGTACAAGCAGGCCTGCTCCACCCCTCAGCTAAAGCCCCTGCCAAGCAGGCACCCTGATGGGATGCCCAGGGCGGTTCTCCATTACCTGGGGCAGGCTGGCTTACTTCGTCCAGGACTGGGAGTCTTTAACATCAGACAAGTGGGTCCTGGAAGTAGTAAGCCAGGGTCTGGTTCTCAGCTTCAAAAAATTTCCAAAGATGAGAATCAGATCTTTTCCACCTGCAAACCCTCTAGAGACTCTTGCTTTGGAAACAGAAGTCTCAACCCTCCTGGCTCTCAGAGCGGTAGAAAGGGTTTCTCCCCTACACCAGGGCAAGGTCTGTACTCCAGGTACTTCCTTACCCCAAAAAAGACAGGAGAGTGGCGGCCCATCCTGGACCTAAGATATCTGAACAAGCACCTTTTAAAACCAAAATTCAAAATGGTGACTCTGGAAATGATTTTACCCTCCCTAAGGCCAGGGGACTGGCTAGCTTCCCTGGACCTCAAGGATGCCTACTTCCATGTTCTTATCAGAAGCTCCCACGGAAAGTACCTCAGATTCGAACTGCCCTCAGGCCATTATCAGTTCAGAGCAATGCCCTTCGGCCTTACCTCTGCCCCAAGGGTATTCACAAAATGCCTGGCAGTAGCAGTTGCTCATTTAAGAAGGCAAAAGATTGCCATCTTTCCCTACCTAGACGACTGGCTCATTGTGGGTCAGTCTCCAGACCAGGTCAAATCACACCTGCAAGTTACCCAGCAGCTGCTTACCTCTCTGGGCTTTCTTCTCAATCTTCCAAAGTCAGTTCTGGAACCTGTCCAGGTACTCACCTTTATAGGTGCAGAACTGGACACAAAGAAGGCCAGAGCCTTCAAACAACATGAAGTCTTGCTATATTATGACAATTGCAGTTTGTCCCACCATTAGAACTGCTCCGGAGGTGAAAGAGTTAACTCCATTCTAAGAATGGAACTTAGAACTCGAGCTCTATTAGAGAAGCTCTGTCTGGATTATTTCAAACCCAAACTGTCAGATTCTTTACTCCGCCTCACTGAACAGTCGCTCCGGAGATTTCTCCTACTGCTCGGTTCATTTCTCGGTTTAAACAGTATTTTCTCGGTTAAATTCAACCGCGAGTATTATTATTTTAACCGCAAACTGATTGGTTCAAGCTCTGTCTGTGGTATTGTAAGTAATAGACAGGTTTTATTTCTGTGTGGAACTTGTAAATGTTTATCGGTTCGGTTCGAACCGATCAGGTTGTTTAAAACTTTCAAGAGTAAGCATTTTGAAGCTTTTAGAGTGCGGTTCCCGGTTCTTATCGGTTCTAAAAAGCGGATTTCATTACGGTTTTTCCACGACCGATGACACGGTTGGGAACCGATCGGGTGTCTTGCCTGGCACTGCCGTTAAAGGGCAAGTTTCTTGGTTAGCTGGCATCATGTCAGAAACCCAAAAGAAAAACCGGGCCCACTGGGTTTCAACACTGTAGTGTTGTGGGGAAGCCTTTGCCAAGGCTGACCACACATTACATGTGTTTATTGTCTGTGGTTGACCACCTCAATTCAGACTGCCAGATTTGTAAAATTTCCTGCAGCCACCCTGGATAAGAGTGTGGGCAGGCTCAGGGAACAAGAGGCCAAAAAGTCCGCTGACCCGGATGACCAGCCCGGTTCGGTGCCAACCGAACCGGAGGGAGTGCCCTCTGACCAGGGCTTGACTTCCTCGGGCAAACGTAAAGCTGGCTCTGAGGAGCCAGTTCCAGCGAAGAAAACTAAAAAATCAGCAGGTATGGAGTCCAAAATTCCTTCTCCAACTGCTGCAGAAATAGCAAAAGCTACACAAATTGTACAGTCACTTTCTCCGGTTCTGTCCGAACCGCCACTGTCTGGTAAAAGGTCGGTTCGGCCGGTTCCACCGGTTCAAGAATATGTTATTGGAGATTTTTATGAACCAGAGGAGGGGGAGGAGGATTATGATCAGTGTGAATGTGACTTTGAGAGTCTGGATGTGCCCATTGAACTGGACATCTCCCCAGACAGACCCTTAGAATCTCCCCCTATGCTTTCTGAGTCCCCTCTCATTTTCTGTTTTATAAAAAGGTTGCTGAATCCCTCCAGCTCCCATTGGAGGAAGCTGTGGATGAGCAAGAGGAACCTGATTTTGTAGAAATGATGGATATTCCAGAGTCTAGGAGATTGTCTATTCCCTTGCATAATTCATTTAGGAAACAAACAATAAAAATTTTAAAAGCTCCTAATTCTGTGCCTCCTGTGGACAAAAAGATGGACAGGAGGTACACTCTGTCAGGTCCTGATACAGAATTCCTTTCACAGCAATGCAGTCATGTTTCAGGCTGCAGCCTGTGATAAAGCTAATATTCCCTTGGCTTCACATCCTCCTGACAAGGATTCCAGGAAGATTGATGCCATGGCTAAAAAAAAAAAAAAATACATGGCAGTGTCCTTGGGACTCAGGCAAGCAAATTACATGGCTTATGTAGCAAAGTATCAAAATCTAGATGGGACACTGTCATGGCTTTGGCCAAACAGGCCTCTGGCCAGCTTGCTAAGGAGCTGGAACAGGTGGCTGCTGATGGCATTGAGGCATCCAAGGTGCAGTTCCATGCTGCTGTGGATTTTAATGATGTATCCTCTAGAGTCATGGCTACGTCCTGTAGCTTTTAATAGGTTGGCCTGGCTCAGGTGTACTAGCTTGTCACAGGATACCCAGACTAAGGCTATGGATTTTCCTGTGGTAGGGAATTCTCTGTTTGGGGAGCAGACAGAGAATTATATGAAGAAAATGGATGAATATAGGACTACCTATAAGAGTGCTCAGGCCAAGGAGCGGCAAGCCACTCCTCAGAGGCAGGCCCCCAGGGGTAGGGGTAGGCCTTTTCACAGGCCTTTTTTACCAAACCCAGGCCTCCTCTGCTTGTGTTCAGAGGGGGTTCTTCAGAGGGAGAGGAGACGGGGTGTGAGCAGGCCTGCTCCCACCCCTCGGCCTAAAGCACCTGCCAAACAGGCACCCTGATGGGGTGCCCAGGGCCGATTCTCCTTTACCTGTAGGGGGCAGGTTGGCTTACTTCATTCAGAACTGGGAGTCTCTAACTTCAGACAAGTGGGTCCTGGAAGTAGTAAGTCAGGGTCTGGTTCTCAGCTTCAAAAAATTTCCAAGGATAAGAATCAGATTTTTCCCACCTGCAAACCCTTTAGAGACCTTTTCTTTAAAAACAGAAGTCTCATCCCTCCTGGCTCTCAGAGCTGTAGAAAGGGTTTCTCCCCTACATCAGGGCAAGGGTCTGTACTCCAGATATTTCCTTACCCCAAAAAAGACAGGAGAGTGGTGGCCCATTTTAGACCTGAGATATCTGAACAAGCACCTTTTGAAACCAAAGTTCAAAATGGTAACTCTGGCAATGATTTTACCCTCTCTAAGGCCAGGGGACTGGCTAGCCTCCTGGACCTCAAGGATGCCTATTTTACGTCCTAATCAGAAGCTCCCACCGAAAGTACCTCAGATTCGAACTGCCCTCAGGTCACTACCAGTTCAGAGCAATGCCCTTTGCTTCACCTCTGCCCAAGGGTATTCACAAAATGTCTGGCAGTAGCAGTTGCTCATTTAAGAAGGCAAAGGATTGCTGTCTTTCCCTACCTAGAGACCGGCTCATTGTAGGCCAGTCCCCAGAACAGGTCAAATCTCACCTGCAAGTTACCCAGCAGCTGCTCACTCTCTGGGCTTCTTGCTCAAATCTTCCAAAGTCAGTTCTGGAACCTGTTCAGGTGCTCACCTTCATAGGTGCAGAATTGGACACAAAGCAGGCCAGAGCCTTCCCTCCCTTAGAGAGGGTAAGGAACCTGGGGGCTCTGGCCTCCTCCTTCACTCTGCAGGTCTCTCGACCAGCAAGATACTTCTTGCAGCTCCTGGGGCACATGGCTGCATCCACAGCTGTAGTGCAAGGAGCAAGATTTCAGATGAGGGACATTCAGTTTCACTTGAGAGCCTTTTGGTCTCAGAGAAGAGACCCTTTCCAAGTTGGTCCCAGTGACTCGAACCCTGATCCAGGCCCTCCAGTGGTGGCAGGATCAGAGCAATTTAAGACTGGGGGTCCCTTTCATTCCTCTGTCTCACTCCTGACCCTCACTACGGATGCATCCCTCCTGGGGGTCCCATGGGCGACCTCTCCACTCAGGGAGTGTGGTTCCCTCAGGAATCTCTGCCCCACATCAATTTGCTGGAGCTCAGAGCTGTCTTTCTAGCACTTCAAGTGTTTTCTGCGTCTGTTCAGAACAAAGTGGTACAAGTCAGAACAGACAACACCACAACAATGTGGTACATCAACAAGCAAGGGGGCACTCGGTCTTCGGCCTTGTGCACCGAGGCAATGAAGTTGTGGTCTCTGGCCTATTCCCTGAACACTCCCTCATAGCAGTTCACCTTCCAGGAAAGGACAATGTCCTGGCAGATGCTCTCAGCAGGATTTCCCAGGGCCATCACGAATGGTCTCTGGATCCTCTAATACTGGGGATAGTTTTGCCAGATGGGGCACCCTCAGATAGATCTTTTGCAGCCCCAGACAATCACCGACTTCACTGTTCTTGTTGCAGGCCCCAGTGTTGGGCTCAGTCCCCTGGATGTCTTTCTCCTAGATTGGGAAGGAAGTTTCTTCTGCCTTTCCCCCCCCTTCCCTCTCCTATTCAAGGTGCTAGTCAAAATCAGATCCCAGCCTTGCAGGGTGATTCTGATTGCCCCAGATTGGGCCAGGCAGCCCTGGTACCCACTCCTTCTGTCCCTAGCAGTCCATCTTCCCCTGTGTCTCCCCAGGAATCACAACCTGTTAACCTGTGCCCAGGGGAGAGTTTGGTATCCGAACCTCAAATCCCTCAACCTCAAGGCCCGACTCTTGAGGAGTTAGAATTTGCTGACCTACACCTTTCTCAAGGTGTTCTTGGAAATCCTAAAGGCTTCTAGGAAGCCTTCCACTAAAGCTACTTATAATTCTAAGTGGAAAAGATTTTCCGTCTGATGTTCTGGAAACATATTTCCCAGAATCTGCTCAGTTTGCCCATTGTTTTGGACTATATGGTCTATCTTAACTCTTTGGGCCTGAGACCAGCTACCCTAAAAGTACATTTGGCAGCTGTCTCTGTTTTGTTTCAACAGGAAAGCCCTCTCTTCCGCTCACCCTGTATTTTCCAGTTTTTAAAGGATTACTTCATACTAATCCACCTTTTAGGGATCCGCCCCTGCCTCGGATCTTAATGTTTGCATTGCTCAGTTAATGCAACCCCCTTTTGAACCTCTGTCTTCTGCAGAGCTTAAGTACTTAACTTGGAAGCTGTTTTTCCTAGTGGCTATCATCTGCCAGATGCATAAGTGAGTTACAAGCCTTGTCAGTAGAAACTGACTTTATTTCTTTCCACAGGGATAAGGTAGTCCTCAGGACTAACAGGAAGTTTTGCCTAAGGTGGTTTCAGATTTCCATCTTAATCAATCTATCTCCCTTCCAGTGTTTTTCACTGAACATTCCTCCTCTGGCGAGAGGAGATTGCACAGTTTAGATGTTAAGAGGCCCTAGTTACTATATAGAATGTACCAAGGGTCTAGAGTTCGAATCCCTCCAACTTTTCTCACTTATGGTGAGGTCGGAAAAGGGAGACCTGCCACTAAGAGATCAGTTGCCAGGTGGATTGTCTCTTGTATCCAATTTTGTTATCAAAAACTGGGGAAGGTTCCCCCTTCAGGCCTGAGGGCTCACTCTACCAGAGGTACAGCTGCATCTATAGCTGCTGCTAGAGACGTCCCTATTTTAGAAATATGTCAAGCAGCTACCTGGAAAACGGTACACACTTTCACCAAGCATTACTCCCTGGATGTCCAGGCCAGGAGAGATGCTCGGTTTGTCACAGCTGTGCTTCAGAGCCTATTCCCTAAGTAGGTTCTGTCCCTCCTCCATGGAGGTACTGCTGTGTATTCTGCAATTGTCATAATATAGCAAGACTTCATGTTGTTTGAATAAAAAATTACTCACCTTAGTAATGTTGTTTCTTCTAATGGAGTCTTGCTATATTATGACCTCTAACCTGCCCCTCTCAGAACTTCTACTTGGGTATGGGGTGGGCAGCCTAGTCAGGCACTAATTATGCCCATTATATATTTTCCACCCCTTCTGGGGTTTTGGGGTGTGGTGTTTTATTTTATCTTATATTACTTCTCATATTATTATATTATACTACTACTTTGGTCCCCTGACTTGAGTCTTTGTGTTGGGACCAGCATTGGGTATTAATATTTAGGTAGCCAGTTGGCTAGTGTAGTTACAGCTTCCACACAGACCTTAGTGAGTTTTGCTCGTAAAGATCTGACAGTTTGGGTTTGAAATAACCCAGACAGAGCTTCTCTAATAGAGCTCGAGTTCTAAGTTCCATTCTTAGAATGGAGTTAACTCTTTCACCTCCGGAGCAGTTCTAATGGTGGGACAAACTGCAATTGTCATAATATAGCAAGACTCCATTAGAAGAAACAACATTACTAAGGTGAGTAATTTTTTCTTCCTTCCCCTGGAAAGGATAAGGACCCTGGTGGCCCTGGTCTCCTCTTTCACTCTGCAGGTCTCTCGACCAGCAAGGCATTTCCTACAGCTCCTAGGACACATTGCTGCTTCCACAGCTGTAGTGCAAGGAGCAAGATTTCAGATGAGGGACATTCAGTTCCATTTGAGAGCCTTTTGGTCTCAAAGAAGAGATTCCCTATCCAAGTTGATCCCAGTGACTCGAACCCTGATCCAGGCCCTTCAGTGGTGGCAGGATCAGAGCAATCTGAGACAAGGGTGCCCTTCATCCCTCTATCTCACTCCTTGACCCTTACTACAGATCGTCCCTTTTGGGATGGGAGCTCACATGGCGACCTCTCCACCCAGGGATTGTGGTCCCTCAGGAATCTCTGCTCCACATCAATCTGTTGGAACTCAGAGCTGTTTTTCTAGCACTTCAGGTTTTTCTGCATCTGTTCAGAACAAAGTGGTACAGGTCAGAACAGACAACACCACTACAATGTGGTACATCAACAAACAAGGGGCACTCGGTCTTGGCCTTGGCACTGAGGCGATGAGTTGTGGTCTCTGGCTTATTTCCTGAACACTTCCCTCACAGCAGTTCACCTCCCAGACAAGGACAATGTCCTGGCAGATGCTCTCACAGGATTTCCCAGGGCCATCACGAATGGTCACTGGATCCCCGAGTACTGGGGATAGTTTTTGCCAGATGGGGCACCCCTCAGATAGATCTTTTTGCAGCCCCAGACAATCATCAACTTCCACTTTTTTGTTGCAGGCCCCCAGTGTTGGGCTCAGTCCCCCTGGATGCCTTTCTCCTCAATTGGGAAGGGAAGTTTCTCTATGCCTTCCCCCTTCCTGCTCCTGTTCAAGGTGCTAGTCAAAATCAGATCTCAGCTCTGCAAGATGATCCTGATTGCTCCAGACTGGGCCAGGCAGCCCTGGTACCCACTCCTTCTGTCCTTAGCAGTCCATCTTCCCCTGTGTCTCCCCAGGAACCACAATCTGTTAACCTGTGCCCAGGGGAGAGTCTGGTATCCGAATCTCAAATCCCTGAACCTCAAGGCCTGGCTCTTGAGGAGTTAGAGTTTGCTGACCTACACCTTTCTCAAGGTGTTCTCGAAATCTTGAAAGCTTCTAGGAAGCCTTCCACTAGGGCTACTTATAACTCCAAATGGAAAAGGTTTTCCATATGGTGTTCTGGGAAGCATATTTCCCCGGAATCTGCTGATTTGCCACTGTTTTGGACTATATGGTCCATCTTAATTCTTTGGGACTGAGTCCAGCTACCCTGAAAGTGCATTTGGCAGCTGTCTCTGCTTTTATTTCAGCAGGAAGCCCTCTTCTCTTTCTGCTCACCCTGTATTTTCCAAGTTTTTCAGGGGATTGCTTCATACCAATCCACCATTCAGGGACCCTGCCCCTGCCTGGGATCTTAATGTTTGCATTGCTCAGCTGATGCAACCCCCCCTTTGAACCTCTGTCTTTGGCAGAGCTTAAGTACTTGACTTGGAAAACTGTGTTTCTAGTAGCCATCACTTCTGCCAGGCGCATAAGTGAGTTACAAGCTTTGTCAGTGGAGACTGACTTTATTTCCTTTCACAGGGATAAGGTAGTCCTCAGGACTAACAGGAAGTTTTGCCTAAGGTGGTTTCAGATTTCCACCTTAATCAATCTGTTTCTCTTCCAGTGTTCTTCACTGACCATTCCTCCTCTGGTGAGAGGAGGTTGCACAACAGATGTTAAGAGGGCCTAAGTTACTACATAGAGTACCAAGGGTCACAGGTTTGACTCCCTCCAACTATTTCTCACTTATGGTGAGGTTGGGAAAGGGAAACCTGCCACTAAGAGATCCATTGCCAGGTGGATTGTCTCTTGTATCCAATTTTGCTATCAAAAACTGGGTAAGGTTCCCCCTTCAGGCCTGAGGGCTCACTCTACCAGAGGTACAGCTGCGTCTCTAGCTGCTGCCAGAGACATCCCTATCTTAGAGATATGTCAAGCAGCTACTTGGAAAACAGTACACACTTTCACCAAGCATTACTCCCTGGATATCCAGGCCAGGAGGGATGCTCGGTTTTGCACAGCCATGCTTCAGAGCCTATTCCCTAAGTAGGTTCTGTCCCTCCTCCATGGAGGTACTGCTGTGTAGTCTGCAATTGTCATAATATAGCAAGACTTCATGTTGTTTGAAGAAAAAATTACTCACCTTAGTAATGTTGTTTCTTCTAATGGAGTCTTGCTATATTATGACCTCCCCCCCAGCCTGCCCCTCTCAGAACTTCTACTTTGGGTGTGGGGTGGGCAGTCCAGTGTTGGCACTTATTGATGCCCATTTTATGTTTTCCACCCCTTCTTTTTTGGGGTGTTTGGGTGTTGTGTTTTATTTTATCTTATCTTATCTTATTTTCTGGTCCCCTGACTTGAGTCTTGGTGTTGGGACCAGGAAAATGTGTTAATACTTAAGTAGCCAGTTGGCTAGTGTAGGTTACAGCTTCCACACAGAACCTTAGTGAGTTTTGCTCGTAAAGATCTGACAGTTTCAGTTTGAAATATTCCAGACAGAGCTTTTCTAACCGAGCTCTCGCTTTAGGTTCCATGCCTGGCATGGAAGTTAACTCTTTCACCTCCGGAGCAGTTCTAATGGTGGGACAAACTGCAATTGTCATACTATAGCAAGACTCCATTAGAAGAAACAACATTACTAAGGTGAGTAATTTTTACTTACATATGGCACAATGAAAAAACAAGAATAAGAAAGCAAACCCTATACCTGACTAAAAGGGAAGGGGGACTGTCGGTCCCTCTTCTTATGGGATACTGGATAGCAACCCAAACCAGAATAATATTGCTCCTGCAACATCCAGCATATAACGCAAGATGGAAAGATATTGATATTAATACCCCATTGGAGCTGTCCATACAGGTACAGAATACCGTCAGAAATTCTAAGGGAAGCTTGACTAAATCACCCTACACTGGGACGCAAAATTCTCTGGTGGGATATAGATTGGGTATTTCAAAGGGATTAACAAGTTTGTTTAGCTGGAAATACCAGTGGTGGACTGCAGATCTTTGAGGGGTTTCCAGCAGCAGAAGACCCTTGGTTTAAAAGACAGGAACATCTAAATTGTAAAGCACCTTGGCAGTTTTTTAAAGGGGGAAGAATTATATCTTTTGAGGAAGCACAAAAGTTTGGGTGGAAGGTGGGGTAACTGTTACATTATTACCAGATAAAAGGTTTTATAACTGAACAACAAAATGAGGCCTTGAAGAAATCTAATGGGACACCTGGACGGAAGCCTTTGAGGAATATGGGAGTCAGAGAGAGGGAAAAGGCAATAACCATATTATATCAAAATTACCTCAGGGACTTGCAATATTCCACAGATTACATCAGGGTCAAATGGGAACAGGACCTCAACATCAGAATAAATGAGGGAATGGTCCAGAATATGCAAAACTCTTCCTCGCCTTGTTGGTGGGAATTGCTTGGAAACTAAAATACGGTACTCAGAGTGCCGGCCTACACAACAAAATGGTGTCCAAATATCTCCAGCAGTTGTTGGAGAAATTGTAAGAAACAATAGCCACACGGGCACATATATTCTGGAAATGTCCTGTCCTGACTGATTTTTGGCAGGGGATAGAGCAAAGGATCCAAACTATTTTCTCCCTGTCAGATCCGCTGGGTCCTGAACAAATAATCCTGGGTCTATACCCTGCTGAGGTGAGGGGCTGAGGCCAGATATCTGCGGAGTATTTTGCTAGTGACAACTTGCAAATTAATCACAAGAAATGGTTCTCAACACACCACCGACCATAAAGGAATGGGTGGAACTGGTGGAGACAGTCAAGCAATATGAAGAATTACTTTCTCCCTTAGACAAGCCATGCCCCAATACATAAATAGATGGACGAGATGGGACTTTGCCATGAATGCTGAATAGAAAACCCATTCACATTGTTCGAACTGAGAAATGATGCCAGTGGTTAGAATTCTTTCCCCTTGTCCCACCTCTTCTCTAATGAATAAAGGCAATGTCTAAGAGAAGTTAACCATGAACAGGCTAACAACAAAAGGTAGAGGGTACAAACATATAAAAAGGGGAAAAGAAAAAGGGGGACTCAATAGTGAAAAGAATTGAAGGGGGATCCTTGAATGGGCTCAACTTGCCAATGTCTTGGAGACCAGGTGGGAAGGGGAATAGAAATAAAGTTTGGGCTTGAAGAGGAGAAAGAGGGGCACTGAGTAAGCATAAATTGAAGGTATAATATGGAAAGAGAAGGTCATCTCAGAATAAATTTATGAGAAATAGAGAGATGGAACAGTTTGGAAAATGGAAAAAAGACTAACAAAATGATAAAACAACGTAACGATAAAACAAATCAAAAGATGCTGGATGAAGTTGATTGTAAATTACTTATTTGTTTTCTAATTGGTTCTTATATTGATCTTTTGTTTCTGTATGATTTATGATAGAATGAGTGAATCAATGCAATTGTAAACAGAACTCAAGCGATGAATATGATTGAAATGAATAAAGATATGAAAAAAAAGGACCAAAGCGCATGAGTGGGAGCTTCTGCAGTCAGTCCCAGACGACCTCTTCGCCAGATGGGGCCGACCAGAGCTGGACCTCTTTGCGTCCCCACACAGCGCAAAACTGCCCAATTTTTGCTTGCTAGATCCAGGGCCTGGTGTTTTCTGGCGAGACCCATTGTCCCTCTGTTGGACAGGGAGGTTTCTGTATGCCTTCCTCCACTTCCACTCATTCAGAGGGGTCTCCTCAAGCTGCAGCCAGAAGGAGCGGAGAAGATCCTAGTGGCTCCCTTCTGGTCTCGTCAGATCTGGTTCCCTAATATAGAAACATAGACTTCAAACAACATGAAGTCTTGCTGTATTCTGACATATGCAGTGATCTCCAACCTTTGAACTGCCCCAGAGGAAAGAGTTAATAGCCTACTTCCTCCTACCCCACCAGAATTGCGTTCTTGAATTCCCCCACTGTTTTTGACCCCACTACCTCCTCTGGAAGGCTGTTCCATGCATCCACCACCCTCTCCATGACAAAAATACTTCCTCACGTTGCCCCTGAGCCATCCCCCCTCCATCTTCAAATTGTGTCCCCTTGTTCTTGCACATTTCTTTTTATAAAATATGTTACCCTCTTGGATTTTGTTGATTCCCTTGAGGTACTTGAATGTTTCCATCATGTCCCCCTCTCCCTCCTTTCCTCTAGGGTATACATATTAAGTTCCTTTAGTCTCTTTTCATATAGCTTCTGGTGCAGACCCATTGCCCTTCTGTGGACTGCCTCCATCCTGTCTATATCCTTGCAGAGATAGGGTCTCCAGAATTGCACGCAGTACTCCAGATGGTCGTCTCACCAACTGTCTGTACAGAGGGATAACAACTTCCTGATCTTATCTGTGTCAGTCTTCACCATTCATCACCTTTGGGTTGGTCGGAGGTGCTGACCCACGGGGCTTTTTATGGGCGGAGTCGACACACCGCCGGTGCCCTCAGAGTCTGATGCACTGCGTGGTGCTCGCGGGTTGGCCGTTAGGTGTTGTCAACTCTGCCCTCTCCTCAATTCTCGTCTTCAGCCATCGAGGTCACCTCATGGGACGCTTGCAGCAAAGAGTTTGAGCCCTACCTTCTACGCAGTTGAATTTCTCGACTCCATGTCAACTCCTTATCAACTCCATACCGCAGTCCTTTGGCTTTCTATCTCCTGCCGGTTCTGTTAGCCTACTCGGCGTTGCCGGTAGGATTGTTCCATTATTTTATTTTGTTTTGCGGGTCGAGTCTAGTTTGGTGATTCTTTCTTGTAGGTCATGTCTAGGTGGCGGGCTCGCGTGTCTTACCCACTTCACAACATGGATTCATGCGGCCTGTTTCTTCTTGGGCAGCCAGGTCATTGAGCAGCAGCGTGGAAAGTGGGGTGAGCTCTGACAGCTTTAGGGGTCAGGCATGCCGGGCCAAGCGTTCTCTCGGCCTTTCCTCTGGGTCCCCTCCTGGTCCTGTATGGACCGGAGGAGGAGGCCTCGGCCTCTTCTAGCCTAGCCGTGGCAGAGGCCCTCCCAAGGTGCAGCAGGCCGGTCTGTCCCCAGGAGATTTGACGGAGGCACCTCATAATTGCCTCTTCGGGGGCGAAGGCTCCCCCAGTGTTGCACCCATAGCTCAGAAGGCCTGGGTCAGTGCCATCCTCGATGCGATCTGTTGGCGCCGTCTTCAGCCTCAGCACCATTCGTGGTGTCATGGGCCCTGATGTAGGCGTCATTGGCGCCGGTCTGTCACACTGCACCGCTGCTGCTGTTGGCGCTGTTTGTGGCGTCAGTGCAGCTGTCGGCACCATGGGAGGCTCTATGGCACTGCCCTGACTGTTTCTCACCTAGCGGCGCCGTGGTGAGCACATGGTGCCGTGTCAGTTCTGGAGCGTTCTTGGCTCCAGCCATGAACTGCAGTGCTGTGGGTGTTTGAACTCAGTACTGAGAGTGCTGTCGGGGCCGTCATTGGTGCCATCTCTGTCCTCGGCTTTAGATTCGCGCACCATGGGGAGGTTGCGCCATGGGAGTCTCCGGCCTCGGCAACATTCACGGTGCCGAGAGTGTGGTCAGAGCTGTTCTCGGCACCATCTTTGCCCTTGGCGCCATGACAGGCTCCGGCTCCAAGACTGCTGCCTTTGTTGGGGCCGTGTCCTCTTCTCGCACCATTCGTGGTGTGGAGGGGATCACAGGTGTCGACCCGGGTACAGTCTCTGGCTCTGTTGCCCTGTTCAGTAGGGATGGCAGCGGGCGTACACGCACTGTCTGGCACAGGACTTCGAACTCCACCTCTTCGGAAGAGGAGTCGGACTCTGGGTCGGACACGTAGTCTGGCTCTTTGGAGTTGGCTGCTGGCGTGGACACCATGGTAGTGTCCTCGACAGGCTGGAGTCAACCCCGCTGAGGGCGTACAGTGACTGCCAGGGTTGCTGGTGGTGGTGCAGGCCACCATTGCCCTGCAACCTGGACTCGGAGGGTTCTCTGACCCCTCAGTGGTGGTACCCCCCTCAGGTGGTGTGCCTGGATCGTCCAACTTTGGGGCCGATCGGAGCACCCACAGGTGGGGAGGGTGTTGCTCCCTGGATAGCCCCTTCGGGGGCTGACTAGGGCTGTCAGCTGCCAGGCTGACTCTCTTGAGGAAGAGGGTGCTGTGGGATTCTGAGGGGTCGAGGGGCATGGGTCTGTCGTGACCTTTTACGGGCCACCCGGGCTCTGGGAGAAGCCACAGTGCAGATCTCCACCCTTCTCTTTCGGTTTCCTCGAGGGCCTCGTTCTTTGGAGGTGGGGACCGTCCTTTTGGACCTTCATGGCCCGGTCGCCTCACAGGAGGGATTCTTCAGGGCGCAGCCTAGGCAGTTCCAGTGTGGTTGATCAGCTGTCAGCTGTGGAGTTTTCCGGAGCTCCTTCCTTCCCTAGGGCTCCTGGTGCACTCCCTAGCCCAGGCGGAGGCCAGCCGATTCCCATTGTCAGCTCTTCCCACATTCCTCTGCCACATTCTCCTGTGCTCCCAGGCATTCTTGGTCCTAGCGGGCCTCTCTTCTGGGAGCAGTTCAGAGCCCAGGCTGCTCGGTTTCCCCTCTTACATTAGGGATATGGACAGACAGGTTTTTCAACCTCCCCCTGAGCAGCCAGCTTCTGAACCTTCGAGGTCCTCTGACTCTTCATCCCCCTCTTCTAGGGGAGAGGAACCATCTGTCCACATCTCTCCAGCTGCTGATCTCGCTGAGTATCAGTGATTCCTCATGAGTATGTTGGAGGACCTGCACGTCACCTCTCCCACTCAACAGAATCCAGAGCACATGGCGCATGCCTTTTTAGGTGACTTCAGTGAGACACCCTCGTGGTGCCCCCCCCCCGGCCTGTTCCCTTTCAGGAAGCATTGTTGCATTTCTGGCAGAGACCCTTTTCGGGAGTCCTTGCCCCTAGGGATCTCTGGCAGCAGTATTGTGCCACACCTGGAGTCTCCAGGGTTCATGCCTCATCCTCAGTCAGGATTGATGCAACTGGAAACTCCTGATGGGCTTTGCGCCCCTCACTGTGACCGGCCCCCAGATCAAGACTCCTCGGATTTTGACTTCTGGGGGAGGAGGACATTCTACTTGGCACGGTTGCTGCTCTCTATTGCAGCACATCAGACCCACTCACGCAACCTATGACAGGTTCCAGACAAACCATTGCACACTCTGCACGTGGCCTGGAGCTAGCAAGGCACCAAGCAAGGGCATAATATGATGCCAGTGAGGTAGCTACCAGGGTCGTAGGGACAGAGATCTGCACTAGGTGGACAGCATGGCTGTGTCTTTCCTGGTTGTCACCCTTGGCCCGGTGTAGGGTGATTAACTCCACCCACCAGAGAACCTATCTCTTCTCCTGTAGAGTGAGGCAGCATCTGTCGGGGCAACTTCCTACCCCTTCCGGGGTCTCCGTCTCCTCTCTCCACTCTCAGGCCTCCAGACTAGTGAAGGTTCTCCCTCTTAATGTGTCACCCACTGAGAGCTAAGGGACTCAGCCCCTTAGGGTTAAAAACCCCTGCGGGGGGGCTCGGCACTCACCCAAAGGTGATGAATGGTGAAGATTGACACAGATAAGATATGAAAATTACGTACCTACCGTAATTCTCATCTTTCTGTGTATCTTCACCATTCATCACAATCCCACCCTCCATCCCCCTGGGACCTCAGTCTCTGGGTCCCCCTCCCTCTCTGTGCCCCCTCTCTTGCCCCCCCTTCTGTGTGTCAGAAGCAAGGTAAACTGGGGTACATGCAGGGATAGTTTTCTTTAGGGGTAGAGTGGTCAAGAGTGGGGGCACTCCTTCTTCAATGCTTCAGCTCCACCCCTGTGGGGTGGGGGTTGGCAGTGGCCCTTTTCTTTCCTTCTCCCCTTCTCCCTGTCAATCCTTGATTTCCTTGTCCTGTGGACATAACCTCACTTAATTTAAGAAAATAGGTTTCTTGCACCAAAATCTCCTTTGAGGGGGAAGATATCCCTGTTTTTCCTGTCTTTTCTTCCAGAATAGCAGATTCTGCTTATAGGAGTTTTGCCAGTGATTCTGTATCACAAATCTGGCAGTTACCATCTTGGCTACTGCTTTGCAGTTCCTATATAAACTGGAGACTGGTCAAGGTTACAGGGTATGTTTCTCCTGTCTTCCCCCCACTCTAAATTTTTCCCTACTTCTAAAAACCTTACCCTCCTTCTCCTTTCTACTCCCTACCCAATCCCCTTAGTCTTGAACTTCTTCTGTCCTCTCAGTCATTTTTCTCCTTTTAGTTTTATATCTTTCCTTTGTCTGTCCTTGGACTTCCTTGTCCAACCCTCCCAACCCTTTTTCTGACCTCTACAGCGACTCAGAACTGGCGGGAGGGCAGAGTCAAACAACACCTAATGGCCAATCCATGAGCACCACACAGTCGTCGGACTCGAGAGCTGCCTAATGAAAAGGCCGATCCATCCATCCAAAAAAAAAAAGCTCCAGGGGTCATGACCTCCGCCAATAACCCAAAGGTGATGAATGGTGAAGATACACAGAAAGATCAGAATTATGGTAGGTACATAATTTTCATTTTTCTACTGATGATGCCTCTCCCTATCCATCCCAGTATCCCCTCAGCCCTCCTTACTGCCTTCTCACATTGTTTGCCTACATTTAGGTCATCTGATATGACTAACCCCAGGTCCCATTCCATTTTTGTTGTTGTTAGTACCCCCCATTGTGTACTCTTCCCCTGGGTTTTTGTTTCCCGGGTGCGTAACTCTGCACTTCTTTGCATTGGATCTGAGCTGCCATACTTTTGATCATTCCTCCAACCTTGCCAAGTCCCTTCTCATCCTTTCCACCCCTGCTCCCCGTGTATCAACCCTGTCACAGATCTTTGTGTCATCTGCAAAGAGGCATACTTTTCCTTCCAGTCCCTCCACAATGTCACCTATAAAGACATTAAAGAGTACCGGTCCCAGTACTGAATCCTGCGGTACCCCACTAGTAATCTCCCTTTTCTCGGAGTAGACTCTGTTTACTATTACCCTCTGTGTCCTGTTGTCCAGCCAATTTTTTTACCCAGGCTACCACCCTGGGACCCACTCCCAGGCTTGCTAACTTGTTTGTTAATCTTTCCTGTGGGACTGTGTCAGATGCCTTGCTAAAATCTAGGTAGGCCACATCCACAGCCTTTCCCTATTCTACTACTTTGGTCACCCAGTCAAAGGAATCTATTAGATTCGTCTGACATGACCTCCCCACTGTGAATCCATGCTGCCTTGGGTCTTGTGTCCCACTGACCTCTAGGTACTCAACAATTCTTTCTTTCAGAAGTGATTCCGTAATTTTCCCTACCACTGAGGTCAAACTAACAGGTCTGTAGTTTCCTGCCTCTGCCTTGCTCCCACTTTTGTGGAGGGGAATAACATTCACCTTCCTCCAGTCCTCAGGTACCACACCATCCTCCCATGATTTGTTAAAAAGGGTAGTTGGTGGTGTCACTAGTTCGCCCCTTATTTCTTTTAGAATTCTGGGGTGAATCTGTCAGGCCCCACTGCGTTGTCCACCTTGAGTTTTAGGAGATCTTATCTGTGTCAGTCTTCACCATTCATCACAGATGGGTATCTGGCCAGAGGTCAGGACCCCGCGGGAGCTTTTTTTTTTAAAGGGTAGGCGGAGCCGACACACCATCGGCGCCACCCTCAAGGCTGATGCACGGCGTGGTGCTCGCGGGTTGGCCGTTAGGCTGTGTCAACTCTCCTGCCTGCCAGTTCTTCATCTCCACGTGAGGTTGCCTCGTGGGAAGCTCTGAAGAAAATCCTAGGCCTGCTAGTTTTCGAAATCTAATCCTTGGCGTCAAAGTCCGTCGGTACTCCTGCCGGTTCTGTTTGTGCCTAGTACTCGACGTCACCTGGTAAAATCTTTCCTTATCTTTATATTTCCACGACGTCGAGTCTGTTTTTGTTTTTCCCATAGGTCATGTCTTCGGTCGGAGGGCAAGAAATCTTCCAAGACGGGTCGACCCCCATGCACGTGGTGCCCATGCGCTAAATTTCTCCGTCACCGACCAGCACGACCGGTGTCTGTCGTGTCTTGGCCTGCTTCACGACGCTGGAATCATGTGACTCATGCTTCTCCATGGACCACCGGGTCCCATGAACAACAGCGCATGGAAAGTGGGGCGAACTCCGCCCGACTTTGAAGTCGATGCAGCACTCATAAGGCCAACCCGCTCTCTCTGCCTTTCCTCCGGGTTCCCTCCTGGTTCTATACGGACCGAGGAGGAGGAAGCCTCGACTGCCAGCAGCCTAGCCATTGCCGAGGCTTCTTCCAGGTGCAGGAGGCCATCCGCTCTTCCGGGGAGGCGGGTGGGATCTTGCCGCCATGTGTCGCCCGCCGGTGAAGCTCCCAGTGTAGCTCAGCGGCTCGGAAGGCCCAGGTTGGTGCCATCCTCGACGCCATCGGCCGGCGCCATTTACGGCACCGTGGGCCCTAATGGGGCTGTTGGAGGCGCTGACTTGTCACGCGGCGCCGTGGGCTCTGTCAAAGCCATTCGTGGCGCTGGCACTGTTAGTGGCGCCATGGGATCTACTTTGACATCGTCCTTTGCCACGTCTCGCCTCGGTGCCGTCCTCGGTGCCAAGGTTGAGCACGGCGCTGTGTCCTTGAGGCTCGGCACCGTGGGGCCTTTGGTTCCCTCAGTTGGTGCCGTCCACGGTGCCGCCCTGGCCCTCGGCGCCGGGGAGCCATGTGGGGCCATGCTCGGTGCCGTGTCTGCCTTTGGGGCAGTCTGCGGCGCCCCCCCAGCCCTCAGCGCCGGGGGTGGCGCTGAGGGTACCGCGCCGGGACTGTCGTCTGTGCCGTCCCGTCATTGGTGCTGCTCGGCGGTGCCGTGGGACCGGATGGTACTGTGACTGGTCCCGGCTCTGGATCTCTGGCTCGAGCTGGGGCCGTGCCTCCCTCGGATTCCACTCGCGGGGTTGTGGGAGGCGCTGGCACCAACTCGGGCACAGCTGTGGTCTCTTGGCCTGGTGGTAAGGATGGTTCTGCCCGCCCTCCCACAGTTTGGCACAAGGCCTCGGACTCTACCTCCTTGGAGACGGAGTCGAGCTCTGGGTCGGACGTGCAGTCTGACCCCTCGGGGTTGGCTGTTGAGGTGGGCAGCACGGTGGTCTCTTCGACCAGTCAGAGTCAGCTCCCTTCTGAGGTGAGGTCGGTGGCTACCGAGACTATGGTCAGTGGTGCTGACCAGCAGGCAGTGGTGCGGGCCACCATAGCTCTACAGCCTGGTCTTGGCGGTTTCACTGATCCCTCAGTTGTGGTACCCCCTTCGGTGGTGTGCCTTGATCGCCCAACTTTGGGGCCCATCGGAGCACCTGCAGGGGGGGAGGGTACTGCACCCTGGATAGCCCCTTTGGGGGCTGCCCAGAGATGCCAGCTACCTAGGCTGGCCCTCTCAATGAGGAGGAGACTCTTTCAGACTCTGAGGGGTGTGGAATTAGGCGTGCGGCCTTTCTCTAAGTCCACCGGGCCGTGGGAGAAGCCGTAGTATGGATTTCTGCTCTTTCTCCACGGTCTTTTTGTGAGAGTCCCATTCTTTTAAGGCAGGGGACCGTTCTTCTGGACCTATACGGCCCCGGTCGCCTCACTGGGGGGATTCTTTCGGGCGCAGCCAAGGCAGTACCGATGTGGTTGTTCAGCTGTCGGCTGTGGGGTCTTCCGGGGCACCTTCTTCCGCGGGTGCTCACGGTCTGCTCCTTAGCCCAGGCGGAGGTCAGCCGACATCTCTTCTCGGCTCTGTCCCCATCCCTCTGCCACACTCTCCTGTGCTCCCAGGCATCCTCGGTCCTAGCGGCCCTCTCACCTGGGAGCAGCTCAGAGCAGTGGCTGCTCGGTTCCCTGCTTACATTAGGGCAATGGACAGCCAGGTTTTTCATCCTCCCCCCATGCAGCCACCCACTGAACAGATGGTGACCTCCAGCTCCTCATCCCCCTCTTCAGGGGGAGAGGAACCCTCTGTCCACATCTCTCCGGCTGCTGATCTCTCTGAGTATCAGCGATTCCTCGTGAGGATGTTGGAGGATGTGCACCTTTCTCCTTCCACTATTAGCAATCCTGAACACTCGGTGCATGCCTTTCTAGGGGATTTTGGCGAGGCCACCCTTTCAGGAGGCATCGCTGCATTTCTGGCAGAGGCCCTTCTCCGGAGCTCCTGCCCAAGGGATCTCAGCCAGAGGTATGCCCCCAGAGTCTCCAGGTTCCATGCCTCATCCACAGCCTGGATTGGCGCGGTTGGATACTCCTGATGGGCTTGGCCCCTCTACACGTGACCGGCCCCAGATCAAGACTCCTTGGATTTTGATTTCTGGGGTAGGAGGACTTTCTACTCGGCACAGTTACTTCTATCTCTGCACATCAGGCCCACTCACGGCCTCGCGACAGGTTCTTGTGGTCCAGGCTAGGTCAGCTCCTAGCCTCATTGCCTGACACGGAGCAAACCAGACAAGCCATTGCACTCTCTGCGCGTGGCCTGGAGCTAGCAAGGCACCAAGCGGGGCATCTTCACGATGCCAGCGAGGTAGCTACCAGGGTCGTAGGGACAGCCATCTGCACTTGGCGGACAGCATGGCTACGTCTTTCCCGGTTGTCACCATGGCCGGCGTGGGTGATTAACTCAGCCCACCAGGAACCTACCTTTTCTCTCCATGAAGTGAGATGGCGCTTGTCGGGCAACTTCCTTCCCCTCTGGGGGCACTCGCTCTCTCTCTCTCCCCACCTCGGGCCTCTCCAGGCCCTGAAGGTTCCCCTTAGTGTGTCACCCACTGAGGGCTAAGGGACTTTGTCCCTTAGGGTGTAAAGAAACCCCCTTCGGAGGGCTCGGTACTCACCCATCTGTGATGAATGGTGAAGACTGACACAGATAAGATATGAAAATTATGTACCTACCATAATTATGATCTTTCTGTGTATCTTCACCATTCATCACAACCCCACCCTCCATCACTTTGGGGCCTCAGTCTCTGGGTCCCCCTCCCTCTCTGTGACTCCCTCTCTCCTCCTTAGGAGTGGGGCAAAATAGGGACACACAGGGGAGTATTTTTCCAGGAAGAGTGGATAGCTCGAGCAGCACTCCTTCTCCAGTACCTTGTCTCCACCCCTGTGGGGTGGGAGTTGGTAGTTGCCCTCCTTCTCTCCTCCTCCCTGTTTCCATCCAACCTATTTCTCCTTAAAAAAAAAAAAAACAACTTTTTTTCACCAAAAATCTTTTCTTGAGAGGGTGCTGACTCCCTGTATCCTGTCCTTCTCCAGAATAGCCGACTCTGCTTATCTGGAGTGTTTGCCAGTTATTCAGTGCCTTGAATTCTGGCAGAAGCTTCTACTCCTTGCAGTTCCAATACAATCTGGAGACGGACCAGAGTCCGGGATATCTTATCCTTCTCCCTCTCTCCTAAATTCTTTCCACCCTACCCCCCTTCCGCTTCCAGAGATTGGGGCCCTCCCAATCCCCTTTAGTTTCTAACCTCTTTCTTTTCTGTCCTCTCAGTCGTTATTTCTCCTCTCAGTCATTATTTCTCCTTTTAGTTCATACATCTTTTCCTTTTTCTGTCCCTTGGACTCTCTTGTCCCACCCTCAATCCCTTCCTCTTACCTCTCGGCGACTCAGAACTGGCAGGCAGATGGAGTTCACACAGCTCAACGGGCCAACCTGCAAGCGCCCACGCAGTGCATCGGCCTTGAGGGCGGCCGAGTGTGTTGGCTCCACCTACCTTTTAAAAAAAAAAATAAAGATCCTGTGGGATCCTGACCTCTGGCCAGATACCCATCTGTGATGAATGGTGAAGATACACAGAAAGATCATAATTACAGTAGGTATGTAATTTTCATTTTTATCCCCCTTCTTAACTGAATTGGCTGTCTTTTCCTCTGTTTGGGCCTTTGCTGTTCTGACTGCCTTCCCTGCTTCCTTCTGCTTTAATTGATATGCACCTTGCTGTGTGCATCTTACATCTCTACTTCAACAGCTGGTGACAGAACTACCACTGCCCCTGCCCTTGAGCTCACACTTGCTCTGTCAAGAGAACGGGACACTAGTCCAGCCAGACCTGAGGTCTTTACACCTGCACTCGTGGCTCCTGCAGACCTAGCTGTCTCCCAGTTCAGGGTCTGTGCTAGGGTGGCGATAATGGGAGGCAGTATAGGGCAGTGGTTTAAGGCTCTGAGCTGCAGATCTGATGACAACCAGCAGATCAGAACTGGGTTTGAATCCCACAGCTTATACTTGTATACTGTGTGACCCTGAGCAAGTCACTTAACTTCCCTGTGCTCCCAGGTCACTCCTGTAAAAAAGCTTTCAGCTTAGTGTGGTACTCCTGATTAATCAACTAAATTAATATCTTGGTGGCCGCCAGGAAACCCTCAACCAGGGCCACCTATGCCATGAAGAGGAAGCGGTTCTGCCGCTGGGCTACCGCTTGCCACCTTGACCCATTTACCTGTCCGGTGAACTTGGTTCTCAAGTATCTCTTTTCGCTCTCAGATCTGTGCCTGAGCTACTCCTCCTACTGTCTGCTATGTCAGCCTACCTGCACCAATACAGGGCAAGATCCTAGCACAACTTGACTTGTCACGCACCTTCCTGCATGGCATCTTACACCTCAAACATCCCATTTGGGACCCTGTCCCCATGGAACCTTTTGTTGTTTTTGTAGAAGCTTACTTTGCCTCCTTCAAGCCAGCCATGATTGCGACTACGCTTCCTGTCATGGAAAATGTTATTTTTAGTTGATGTTACTTCTGCTCTGAGGATTTCAGGCTTCAGGCTATGATGTGTAAAGAGCCATATTTAGTTTCCACAAGGATTGGGTGTCCTTCCAGATCAATCCTAAGTTTTGCCCAAGATGGTGTCCAAATTCACTCTTAACTAGGGCATTCATCTTCCTGTATACTATCAGAGCATTCAAATCAGGTGGCTCTCCTTCATACTCTGGACATCCACTGGGCTCTGAGATACTATTTGAATCGCACCCAGGTCTCCAGACAGTCTGATCAATTGTTTGTTTCATTCGCCCCCAAGATGTTAGCAGCACCTGTTTCTAAGCACACTCTATCCAAATGGTCAGGGACACTGGTTTACCGGGATTGAGAAAGGGCATATTCCATTTTGCACATTGTAGAAAGTGGTATTGTCACCAGTGTCTGCTAAGCCAAAATCCGGTTTTACTGGTGTTTGGTTTTGTGTACTTTATTTAACAATTTTTAACTCTGTTAACATGCATTTTAGCAATGTTGACCTCCACTATTACACATCCTTCCATCCTTGTACAAATTTAAAGTTATTTTAGGTACAAGATGTGATGGCAGCAACAACACTACAGCCCCCAACCCTAAGGTGTGATGGAAGCAGCACTCTGGCCCCATCCCTAAGAGTACGATGGCAGCACCAACACAGCACTATGGCCCCCATCCCTCTGGTGTGATGGCAGCAGCAAAAGCACTATGACCTCCTTCCCTCCCTCAGGTGTGACAGAAGCAGCAGCACTGTGGCCCCCATCCCTTAGGTGTGATGGCAGCAGTACTATGTTCACCATTCCTCAGGTGCGGTGGCAGTATCAGCACTATGGCCCCCATCCCTCAGGTTGTACAGTAGCAGTACTACATTCCCCATCCACCAGTGGTGATGGCAGAAGCACTACAGCCCCCACCCTTTCGGTGTGATGGCAGTAGCAACAATGCAGTCCACATCCCTCTGGGGTGATGGCAGTAGTGACAGCACTATGATCCCCTTTCCTCAACACCCACATCCCACATGCACAAGTTACAAATGACTTGGTCTCTTTGCTTGTTAGAATTCAGATGCCAATAAATCTGAACCATCACTGCTAAGGTGGACTACCTTTGTTTTCCTATCTATAATTTAACTGCCTGAATTGGATTTCTGCCTGTGACACGCTGACCAAGGTTAGGGAACAGACTTGGGTGTTGGAGGGCCAGCTGGTGGGTGAAGGCTTGAGTGTCCAATGACCACTCACCTTCTCCTATGAGGGAGGGTGGGTTCATGTCTCAGCATTTGCTGGCACCTGGTTGAGGCCAGAGGCACGACGACATGTCAGGCCACACTGCAGGAGGCGTGCGGACATCGGCTTGTGCCTTGACATCATGTGGCTTGTCATGCTTCCAAGAAAATGGAAAACACCCACTGACCAACCGAAGGACAGCTGTTGGTTCCTCCTTAAGCAGGAAGCCCCAGACATGTGTCCGTTCTGACCCCACCAAGCCCAGGATACACAGGAAGCTCTTTAGGACAATTCAACTCCCTTGGTAGCCTCCCATGGGGTAGTGGCCCACTTAATGAAGGGTTACTTTGGGTTACCTGGTAGCACAGCAGTAAGGGGCAGTGGATGGTGGTCGGGATTCAGTAGCAGTGGTAGGGGCCTTGGCAGGCCTGAAGGAGTGAATTGCCAGGGGGTAGGAGGAGCAAAAAAACTGCTTGAATTTGCTTCTTTGAAATAAAGTGTCTTCACCTAAAAAACTCACAAGTGATTAGTGGAGGATGTTCAAATGGATTTATGCATTTCCCAAACATGTGGATGCTTTTTTTCTACTAGGTGTCCATGAAAAAGGTGTCTCCCAATTTTCATGTCTTTGTTCAGATGTGAATTGAGCACTGATCTGCCCACCAGCATCATACAGCCCCTGGGGTCTTACCTTCTGTACATCGACTGTCCTTTCAAAACCCACTGGCCAAACATAAAGTACACACTTAAGTACTTAACATTTGCTTTTGTTGAAACAGTTTATCAGAAAACGTTCTGTTGTCACAGAGACTGAAACAGCAGGTGGGAGAAAAGGTGCAAATTATCCAATTCACCTAAATGGGGTGCTAACTGCGAAGTCTTTTCATAAGTAGTAAGGCAGTTTCTTCTTTGTGAACATACTTTCATTCAGACTAGTTTTCATTCAAACAGCTGAGGATTTTGGATGGGCCTACTGATTATAAACTTGAATAAGCTAGTTGGTAACAGTGATCCTGCATTTTGCAATCTGCAACCTAGATGCTTATATGCAAAGAATACAATAAAAACCTGACTACAATCTAAAAACAAGCTTATAAAACGTATCTGAACATTTATCTTTACCTATCCAAAATCATTTCAGCCCAAGTAAAACCCAGGTAAATTACATGGTACCCTGACTACTATTCTATGATGTAGTAAACGTATATTGGTATTTTTTTTTATATTCTTTGTAAAGCAGGTAAGGCTTACTAGGCAAAACTGTCTGTTTTCAGGAGTGACCTAGAAGCACTGGGGAGGTTAAGTGACTTGCTTGGAGTCACACAGTATGCAAGTGGAGGTTGTGGGAATCAAACCCAAGTCTGCTGGATGTACCCAGTTCATTCACTGTTTGTTATTCTAACCACTAGGCATGAGTGGTTAAACTGAATAGCTGATTACAACAAAGCAGTGTGGGTGATTTCCTTACTGACTCTATATGCAGCAAAGCAGAAAGAATGCAAAGCACAGCAGCATTCATTTTAAGAGGCTGAAATCTGGGTCAGCCTGCTGGCGCTACTGTAGCACTATTGCTTGCAATGCCAGCGACCCAGGGTCAGAAGTGAACTCGGGTTGCTGGAGGTCTGGCCAGGGGAGTAGTATTGAGCACCTGGGGGACTGCTGTCCTCCTCCTCTGGGGAGGGTGGGCTGCAGGTCCTGCTGCTTTACCACCACCTATGTGACCATGGGTGGTGGTGCAATGGTGCTGCAGAGTGATCAGGAGGGGAGGATGCTAGCCAGGATCTGGAGCAATGGCATGTCTCTATGTGACCTACCTCCTTGGATCTCCTCTAGTGCTGGTGCCCTCAGGGACAGAGACCAGAAAAGCAGGAACAATCACCCCACATTGGCCACTGGCAGAAGGGACCCAGGTATCCCAGACTTCATAACCAGGCTCCATGAGGGACCCACTGAGCTGCCCAACACACACTAAGGGAGTGTAGATGGGTGACCTGGGGTCCCCTCCCTTCCCACCTGGGGGGACACAATCCAGACAGGATAGGGACAGGACCACAGGAGCTCATGAGCGTTACCAGGGGGTGAAGCTAAGGGATACCCAGTGTAGGGATCTCTGAAAAGTGGAGACTGATGTTGTGAGAAGGGATATAGAAAGAAGAAAATTAAAACAAATTAAAAAGATGCTGAAATCTTAAGAGATTCTGTGCAGTGACATGCAATTTCAGTGAGGCACCGGTACAGAAATTCAAAATCCACAAACCAAGCAGGATTCCGTGATTGTTACTGGTGTTACCAGTAAAAATGGAAAACCAGGGTCCCTGCAAATGGTTGGTTAATTGCGTTATTTTCTGTTACCGGCAATACGACAAGCCTTTACCAAGCCTGATAAAAGGCCACTCTACCAAGGGAGTTGCTGCTTCCTTTGTCTCTCTGAGGAACATGTCCGCTGTGGATATCAGCGTAGCTGCCACCTGGAGATCAGTCCACACATTCATTAAGTACTACAGTTTGGACATTGCTTCCAGGCACAGACAAGCTTTGGCCTTGCTGTCCTGCAGGGCCTCCTTTCATAAGGGATTCCATTTTCATGATCTTATCCTCCTCCCCGAGCCGAGGTGACCTTTGTACTGCTTGGGACTCCATCCTAATGGTGTAACCTACTGCAAGAGCTCGCCCTCAAAGACAGTGCAGTTATGTAAGAACTTACTGTAACAGTAGATCTTAGAGAAGAGCTCTTGCAGAAGGCACTGCTTTCCCTCCCTCCATCCACCTGGTGATTCATTCTGCATTCGCAGCCTGACCATCAGATCTCCTCTGTCTGTTGCTGTTTAAACTCAAACTGTCAGATCTTTATGAGCTAAACTCACTAAGGTCCTGTGTGAAGCTGTAAACCTACACTAGCCAACTGGCTACTAAACATAAAACAGATTTTTGGTCCCAAAACAAAGACTCAAGTCAGGAGACCCAAAAATGAAAAAACACACACCCACTCACCCAAAGAAAAAGGGTGAAAACAACAAGGTGGCACCTCCTGAGTGCCAACACTGCCACTGCCCACCCACATCCCAAAAACAGAGGTTCTGAGAAGGAAGGCAGGGGAGGTCAGAATACAGCAAGACTCCATTAGAAGAAACAACATTACTAAGGTGAGTCATTTTTCTTCAAACAACATGAAGTCTTGCTGTATTCTGACAATAACAGACTACCAGCAGTACCTCCATGGAGGAACAGAACCTACTTAGAAATAGGCTCTGAAGCACAGCTGTGCCAAACCGAGCATCACTCCTAGCCTGGATATCCAGGGAGTAATACTTGGTAAAAGTGTGAACTGTTTTCCAGGTAGCTGCTTGACATATCTCTAGAATAGGAATATCCCTGGCAGCAGCCAGGGGACGCAGCTATACCTCTGGTAGAGTGAGCCCTCAGGCCTGAGGTGGAACCTTACCCAGTTTTCATAACAAAACTGAACACAGGAGACAATCCACCTGGCAATGGATCTTTTAGTGGCAGGTTTCCTTTACCAACCTCACCATAAGTGAGGAACAGTTGGAGGGAGTCAAACCTGTGACCCTTGGTACGTTCTATGTAGTAGCTAAGGGCTCTTTTAACATCTAAACTGTGCAGCCTCCTCTCACCAGAGGAGGAATGGTCAGTGAAGTACACCGGAAGAGACATAGATTGGTTAAGGTGGAAATCTGAAACCACCTTAGGCAAAAACTTCCTGTTAGTCCTGAGGACCACCTTAGCTCTATGGAAGGCGATAAAATCAGGTTCCACTGATAGGGCTTGTAACTCACTTACGCGTCTGGCAGAAGTGATGGCTACCAGGAACACAGTTTTCCAAGTCAAGTACTTAAGCTCTGCTGAAGACAAAGGCTCAAATGGGGGTTGCATAAGCTGAGCAATACAAACGTTAAGGTCCCAAGCAGGGGCAGGGTCCCTGAATGGAGGGTTGGTATGAAGCAATTCCTTGAAAAACTTAGAGAATACAGGGTGAGCTGAAAGAGAAGAGGACTTACCTGCTGAAATGAAAGCAGAAACAGCTGCCAGATGCACCTTTAGTGTAGCTGGTCTAAGGCCAAAGCTATTCAAATGGACCATATAATCAAGGACTGTGGGCAGATCAGCAGACTCTGAAATATGCCTTCAGAGCACCATATGGAAAACCTTTTCCACTTGGAATTATAAGTAGTCTGATGGAAAGTTTCCTAGAAGCCTTCAGAATATCCATTACACCTTGGGAGAGGTGTAAATCAGCAAACTCTAACTCTTCAAAAGCCAGACCCTGAGATTGAGAGATCTGAGATTAGTGCCAGACCCTCCCTGAGCACAGGTTAACAGGTTGTAATTCCTGGGAAGAGACAAGGAAGATGGACTGCTAAGGACAACAGGAGAGGATACCAGGCTGTCTGGCCCAGTCTGGGCCGATCAGGATCACCTTGCAGGGTTGAGACCTGATTTTGACTAGCACTTTGAACAGGAGAGGAAGGGGAAAAGCATACAGGAACTTCCTTCCAACTGAGAACTAAGGCATCCAGGGGACTAGAGCCCAACACTGGGGGCCTGCAGCAAAAAGGGAAGTTGGTGATTGTCTGGGGCTGCAAAAAGATCTATCTGTGGGGTGCCCCATCTGGAGAATATCACCTCCAAGACCAGGGGATCCAGTGACCATTCGTGATGGCCCTGAGATATCCTGCTGAGAGCATCTGCCAGGACATTGTCCTTGCCTGGGAGGTGTACTGCAGGGAGGTGTTCAGGGAATAAGCCAGAGACCCGACTTCATTGCTTCTGTGCACAAGGCCGTAGAACCGAGTGCCTCCTTGCTTGTTGATGTACCACATTGTGGTGGTATTGTCTGTTCTGACCTGAATAACTTTGTTCTGAACAGATTTGGAAAAAGCTTGAAGTGCTAGAAATACTGCTCTGAGTTCCAACAGATTGATGTGAAGCAGAGATTCTGGAGAGGACCACAACCCCTGGGTAGTCAGGTCGCCAAGTGAGCCCCCACCCCAAGGGAGACATCTGTAGTAAGGATAAAGAATGGGACTGAGTGACAAAGGAACTCCTGTCTTGGGTGTTCTGATCCTGCCACCACTATAAGGCCTGGATCAGGGTTGAATCACTAGGATCAATTTGGTCAGGGGTCCTTCTTTTAAGACCAAAAGGCTCTCAAATGGAACTGAATATCCCTCATCTGAAATCTTGCTCCCTGCACCACTGCTGTGGAAGCAGCCATGTGCCCAGGAGCTGCAGAAAATCCCTTGCTGGTCGAGACACCTGCAGGGTGAATGATGAGGCCAGTGTGATAAGGGTCCTTGCCCTGCCCAGGGAAGGAAAGCTCTGGCCTTTTCTGTATCTAGCTCTAAGCCTATGAAGGTGAGGAGCCGAACAGGCTCTAGGAACTGACTTTGAAAGATTCAGAAGGAACCCAAGAGGTGAGCAGTTGCTGAAGGTAGAATAATTCCCAAGTCACCATTTTGAATTTTGGTTTTAAAAGGTGCTTGTTTAGGTATCTGAGATCCAGGATGGGCGCCATTCTCCTGTCTTTTTGAGGGTAAGGAAGTACCTGGAGTACAATCATTTGCCCTGGTGTAGGGTGGAACCCTTTCCACAGCTCTGAGAGCCAGGAGGAAGAGACCTCTGCCTCTAGGGCAAGTGCCTCTGAGGTATTGGGAGGTGGAAAGGATCTGGTTCTCAGCTTTGGAAATTTCTTGAAGCTAAGAACCAGTCCCTGACTTACTACTTCCAGGACCCTTGTCTGATGTTAGAGACTCCCAGTCCTGGACAAAGAAACCAGCCTGCCCCTACAGGTAGTTGAGAATCGGCCCTGGAAACCCATCAGGGTGCCTGTTTGGCAGGGGTTTTGGCTGAGGGGTGGAAGCAGATCTGCTTGTACCCTTCTGCCTCTCCCTCTAAAGAACCTCTGAGCATAGGCAGAAGAGGAGGCCTGGGCTTAGTAAGAAGGCCTATGAAAAGGCCTGCCCCTGCCCCTGGGGTGCTGCCTCTGAGAGGTGGCCTGCCTTTCATGGCCTATGCACTCCTATAGGGTGGTCCTATATTCGTCCATTTTCTTCATGTAATTCTCTGTTTGTCCCAAACAGAGAATTACCCTAACAGGAAAATCCATGGCCTTAGTCTGGGTATCCTGTGATAAAGGCATACATCTGACCAAGCCATTCTACTAGTGCCACAGATGTAGCCATGACTCTAGATGACACATCATTGGAGTCCACTGCAGCATGGAATTGACCTTGGATGCCTCAATACCATCAGCAGCCACCTGCTCCAGCTCAGCAGCAAGCTGGCCAGGGACCTGTTTTGCTAAAGCCATGACAGTGTCCCATCTGGATTTTGATACCAGCAGTATAGGCCATATAGTTGGCCTGTCTGAGTCCCAAGGACTGCTGCCATGTACTGTTTCTTTGCCATGGCATCAATCCTCCTTGAATCCTTGTCTGAGGTGTGAGCCAGGGAATATTTGCCTTATCACAGGCTGCAGCCTGCACTACTCCAACATGGCTGCACTGTTGTGTAAGGAACTCCGTATCTGAGCCTGACAATGTATACCTCTTGTCCATTCTTTTTATCCACAGGAGGTATAGTATTAGGAGTCTTTAAAATCTTAAATGTCTGTTTCCCAAAAGATTTGTGTAAGGAATAGACAGCCTCCTAGAACTCTGGGATATCCATCATTTCCACACAGTCAGGCTCCTCCTGGTCATCCACAGCTTCTTCCATAGGAAGCTGGAGGTTTCAGCCACTTTTTATAAAACATGAAATGGGAGGGACTCGAAAGCCTAGGAGGAGACACTCCTGAAGGTCTGTCTGGGGAGATGTCCAGGTCAATGGGCACATCCAGACTTTCAAAACCACATTCACTTTCCTCATACTCCTCTTCCTCAAATCATAATCTTGAACCCAGTGGAACTGGCGAACCAGACGCCTCCTGATGGTGCCGGTTCGGTCGGAACCGAGAAGCGACTACACAATTTTATCGCTTAGCTATTTCTTCAGCGGTTGGAGAAGAAAGTTTTGGATCCACACCAGCTGATTTTTCCTTTCTTGTTCTCTTAGCTGGAACCGACTCCTTAGAATCGGCTCTCCTTTTGCCCAAAGAAGTCTCGCCCTGGTCAGAGGGCACTCCTTCTGGTTCGGTATGAACTGAACCGGGCTGGCCATCCGGTTCAGTGGACTTTTTGGCCTCCCTTTCCCTGAGCCTACCAACTCTCTTTTCTAGGGTAGCTGCAGGAAAATTTTTACAAATCTGGCAGTCTGCATTGAGGTGGTCAAACCCCAGACAATAAACACAGGTGGTGTGGGGTCAGCCTTAGCAAAACTTCCCCACACACTGCAGTGTTGAAACCCAGTGGGCCCGGTTTTTCTTTTGGGTTTCTCAGACATTGTGCCAGTCCTAACCAAACTTAGCCTTTTAATGGCAATCCGCCAGGCAAGACCCTCTTATCGGTTCTTGACCGTGTTACGGGTCGTGGAAAAAAACGTAATAAAATTTGTCTTTTTTAGAACCGATAAGAACCGGTAACCACACACTCGAAGTACAAATAAAGATTTTTTAACAACTTGATCGGTTCAAACCAAACCGATGAACCGTTTACAAGTTCCACACAGAACAGAAAATAATATAAACCTATCTAGTACTCACAAATACCACAGACAGAGACTGAACCGACAGGTTACAGTTTAAATTCGGTCGAAAACCGAGAAAAGCGGTACTTTAACCGACAAATTGAACAGAGCAGAAGGAGAAATCTCCGGAGCGACTGTTCAGTGAGGTGGAGTAAAGAATCTGACGGTTTGAGTTTAAACAGCAACAGACAGAGTCTGAACCGAGCTCCAGCTCAGCGTTCCATGCCTGGCATGGAAAGTTAACTCTTTCATCTCCGGGCAGTTCAAGGTTGGGACTCACTGCTATTGTCAGACTACAAGCAAGACTTCATGTTGTTTGAAGGGCAGACCCAGCTCCACCCCAGTTCCCCCGAAGTCCTGAGCGAGCCCTGACAGGAGAATGGGAGCGAAGCACGAAGATGGAACTCTGTACACCTCAGATGGGGAAGGAGGGGAAGTAATGCCTGCTGCAAGTTCCTCTCTGAACATCTACTGTTATGGTAAGTTCTTACATAACTGTTCTATCTTACTGAGTGGGAGCTCTTGCAGCAGGCTATTACACCAGTGGACTGAATCCCAAGCAGTCCCTCACCAAGGAAGTAATCGGCCCGGAGGTGGAAGAGATGAAGCTGAACACAGAAGCTCAAGACAGTAGTCCCTGAAGGACTGCTGGCAGAAGCCTGCACGGCATCTGAGGCAATGTCCAAGCTGTCAGTGCTTTCAGAAGTACACTGAATTCCAGGTAGCGGGTGCGCAAATATCCTAATGGATACGTTCATGGCGGCAAAGAAGCAGACACTCCCTGGTGGAGTGACCCCAACTGGGCCTGGAAGGGGCTTTGCTTTTCATAGCAGAAGAGACACAGTGGACAATCCATTTAGAAATGGTCTGCTTGGACTACCAAGTGCTGGGGTGCAAGGCCACAAACAGTTGCTCCAATTTCGGTGATGTACGTTCACTTAAGGTAGTACCTAAGCGTCCTGTGAACATCCAAAGTGTGAAGGGGATCTTCCCCTCTGTTAGAGGGCAAAGGAAAATAAACTGGAAGGTCAACCGACTGGTTGAGGGTCAACTCTGAGACCACTTTCGGAAGAAACCTAGGGTTCGTCCTCAGGGAAACCCTTTCCTTGTGGAAAATTAAGTACGGCTCTTTACACATCAGAGCCTGAAGCTCGGAAACCCTTCAAGCTGAAGTAATGGCAACTAAAACAAACTTTCCAAGAAAGATATTGCAGCTCACAATCCACTGCAGGTTCAAAGACGGGGAAGAGTAAGCTTCTCCAACACAAAAAGGAGGTCCCAGAGTGGCATAGGATCCCGAATAGGAGGCCTCATGTGAAGAATCCCCTGTAAAAAGGTGCGGGCCACGTCCAATTGGGCTAAGGTTCTGTCACCCAAAAGGGCGTGATAAGCCGAGATGGCCCACATGTGCACCTTTATGGAGGAGTAGCTCAAGCCTTGCTGGTATAAGGAGAGAAGATACTGAAGAGCTGAGTTCACTGGACAGGTAACGGGATCCAGATGGTGAGACGAGGCCCACAAACAAACTGCTTCCATTTCATGGCATAAGTGGGAGCGTGGAGGCTTCTCCGACACAAGGACATCCGCCACCTCTGGCGATACCCTGTAACTGTATTTTGCAACGTCTGAAGGAGCCAAGCATGAAGGTGTAGGATCGAGATCGGGATGAACCAACGAGCCCTGATCCTGGGACAGCAACCGAGCATATTGGCAGCGGAATTGGAGGTTCCATGGAGAGTCACTGAAGTAATGGGAACCAAATCTGCCGTGGCCACAGCGGGCGATCAGAATCATTGCGCCTCGGCCTGTAACTCAACAGAACCTCTGGATGAGAGAAGGGAGGAAGGCGAAAGAAACCTCACTGCCCAGTATAAGGACAACGTGTCTGGCCAGAAAACACCAGGCGCGGCTCGTGAAGCAGAAAAGTGGCAGTTTGGCATTGCATGGTGACGCAAACAGGTCCAGATGTGGATGACCCCAACTGTCGAACAGCTGGTCCACTACTGACTGCAGTAGCTCCCACTCGTGCGCCCTGGACCGAGATTCTGCTGAGACTGTCGGCCAAGTCATTGAGGACACCTGGAACGTGCACCGCGGAGAGAGAGATGTGCCGTTCCAGTGCCCAATACCAGACTCTCATTGCCTCCTGGCATAGAGGGTAAGAATGAGCTCCCCCTTGCTTGTTGATATAGAAGACGACCGCCATATTGTCCATCTGAACCAGAAGACAGCCTGGCATGAGGCCCTCCTGAAAGGCGTGTAGCGCATTGAGGACTGCTCGCATTTCCAGTACATTGATGTGGAGTTCGTGCTCCTCAGGGGTCCAAATGCCTTGTGTTTGGCAAGCCCCTAGGTGCACCCCCCACCCCAAATCTGAGGCATCTGTCGTAAGGGTCTGATTTGGGAGCTCCGGACGGAAGGGGACCCTTCTTTCCAAATTGAGTGGATCCATCCACCAAAAAAGTGTTCTCTTTACTGGCTCCGTGACTCTGACCATGTGATTGAGGTCGTCTGAGCGCTGATCCCACTGCACCCTGAGCATCCATTGTGGGATTCTCATGTGGAGGTGGGCCAGAGGAGTAACTGGAATGGCCACCGCCATGTGCCCACAAGTCTGAGGAAGTCCTTGCTGAGACCTGAGGAGTTACTAGAACTGATCCGGCTATCTCCTGCAAGCGATTGCCCCTCTCCAGGGGTAGAAAAGCCATGCCCTGGACCGAATCCAGGACCGCTCCAATAAACACGAGTCTTTGGCTGGGTTCTGGGGAAGACTTTGGAAGGTTCAGGGTGATCCTCAAGTCTCAGAAGAGAGTACAGGTATCTCTGAGAGCTTGAAGCAGGTGTGACCTTGATGGGGCCGCTAGCAGCCAATCGTCCAGGTAAGGAAAGACATAATGCCCCTGACGCCTTAGAGCTGCAGCCACTACTGCCAAACACTGTGTGAAGACTTGAGGAGCGGAAGAGAGGCCGAACGGAAGAACTCAAAATTGATAATGCTCCCCCTGGAAGTGGAACATCAGGAACTTCCTGTGAGGGGAACCCCAACATGCATATATGCATCTTGCATGTTCAGGAGCACAGCCAGTGCCCTTGGTGCAGCAGAGGAAGAAGACCTGGAAGGGTCACCATCTGGAACCTTTTGTACTCTATATTTAGCGAGCTTAGGTCCAGAATGGGACGAAGGTCCTGAGTCTTTTTTGGGACCAGGAAGAACTGGGAGTAATACCCTTTTCCCCACTGACTCAGAGGGACTGGTTCTATTGCCTTTTTTTGCAAGAGGGCCTGTATCTCTCCTTCTATGAGAGGAATATGAGAAGGAGGATATCTGGAGAACCTTGGTGGAGTGTCTGGAGAAACCTCCGTTAACGCTAAAGTGTGTCCTCTCCTTATGACATCTAGGAACCATTTGTCTGCAGTTATTCAGCTCCATCCCTGAAAATACAGAGAGAAGCGACCCCCTCCCCCCTCCCCGGTACCTCTGCTGGAGGAGGGGGGGTCGGAAGGGAGTCATTGGGTGGAGCCAGGGGTGGGCAGAGAGACCAGGAAGGACTTGGGGCCCACGGGGAGGAGCGCCTCCAGGCTGCTGATTGCCAGCTCTCCTCCGAAAGCCTCCGCTCTGGCCCTGTTGATTACCACAGGCTTGACCACCTGAGGGCTTCCGAAATGGGCGCTTTCGCTGTCTCTGCTGGTCTCCATGGTACATTTAGCGGACAGACCAGATGGATTTGCCTGACTGTTGGAGGCGAGATATCAAAGACTCCGTCTCCGGCCCAAACAACACGGTACCCTGGAACGGTAAGTCCCAGATGCCGGACTGCAGATCCTGATGAAAGCCCGAGACTCTCAACCAGGAATGGCACCTGAGACAGACACCTGATGCTGATGCTCTGGCTGCCGTATCTGCAGTGTCGTACGAGGCAAGCAAAACATGTGTGCCTACGTCCGAGCCCGATTTGAGAAGGTCCAGAATCTCCATTTTCTTCTTGGAGTCTGGTAAGGCATTAACCAGCTCCCATAATGCATTCTGGTACTGGACCATGTGCGTAAGGAAATTCAGGGACCTAATTGAACAGGCAGAGGCAGAGTACACTTTCTTGCCCACCTGGTCCAAGTAGCGGGATTCTGGGTCGGGAGGCTGTGAGCCGAGGTGTTTTGGCTGCTTAGACTTGTTGTGAGCAGCCATAATAACTGAAGAGTCCACCTGAGGGTGCTCGGCCAAGAATGGTTCATCCTTCGGGGCTCTACACAGCCTGTCCGATTTCTTCGGAACTGCCGGGACTGAAGCCGGATGCTTCCAGGTCACTCTAGTGAGGTCTTGGAATGTGTCCACCAAAGGAGGTACCACCAAGGGTTTAGGCTCCTTTTGCCTCAGGTACTTAGCCAAACGTCGGCGTTCTGGGTCCAGGTCCTCCGTGTCCCACTCACTGGAGGCCTGGATGTGCCTCATGACGTCCATGAAAGTGGGATCATCAGAAGGTGAGCGGAGTTGGTCCTTCTCTTCCGGGGTACCCCCAATTCCCGAAAAGGAAGAGGTAGAAGATGAAAAAGAGGAGGAATGGCTATTGGGTGACGAGTAGCCAGACCTATTCTTATGGCTAGCCCCACTCGAGCGTCGGTGGCTCACTGATCGACGTCAGTCCGAAGCCGATGTCAGTCATGGGACTGGCGGCGGAGCGAGACAGACGTCAGGAGCGGTCCCGCCTAGCAGAACGGAATGGCTGCTGGTGTAAGACCTGACACGGCATCGGCTACCGACCTGGTAGGCGCGGTATCGGTCTATGGACCGTGATCAGGAACAAGCCTTGGGAGAGGAGGAGGTGGCGGCGGCCTCGGGGTCTTCCTCGAGGAAGACATCTCCTGGTTGTGGTTCACCTGAAGGGTCCGGGGCGGCTTCAGGGGTGGGGCGCTCTGGACCTGCCCCACCAGAAGGAAAACAAATCATGGAGCTCGTCCTTTGAAAACACAGAGGCCGCTTTCCCTGGAAATGGAATATCCGTAACATCAACCTTGGAAGGACAGCCCCCTTCTGAGCCCCGTGGGGAGGAGGACTTAGGGGATAGTGATGCAGCCCCTTCACCGGCTGCATCCGGATCCGTCGCCCCATTACCCGGAGTCGGTAAGGGGACCGAAGACGAGGTCCTGGCCAAGGGTGCGGGAGTGTCCTTGGACTCCAAAGGCGCGTTCTTGACTGGCAGCGCTGGGGCCTTGGAAGGCAGGCTGAAGCTTGCGCCTCCGAGGACTTCACGGTGACCCTTAGCGGAGTCACCTTAGGCTTCGCTGGCCTCTCCCCCGAAGGCCCAGCCTTAGCCTGGTCTTTAGCTTTTGCTCACCTGAGCCCACTGAACCACGGGCTGTTTTGGGAGAAGGCCACGAGCAGGAGCGAGACCGGGACCTGGACCGGTGCCGGGACCGACTACGGTCCTTTTCACGAGACCACTTGGATTTTTCCTTTTTCTTCTGCTTCTCCCCTGAGGTGTGCAGATCCATTTTTCATTCCAGCAGGTCCTCTTTCAAGGCCTTCAAGCGGCGGATACGGGTTCGGCTGGTGAACTTTTTACAGGCTGAACAGGCTCGGTGTAGATGCTCAGGCCCCAGGCAAAAACACAATGCTTATGGCCGTCTTTAGATGGAATTTCGGCGCAACCACTTGTTAACACGGGGTCCCGGACTGAGGAGACCGATGGACGGTGAAGACATGCGCCGGTGGCGTATGAAAACCGCCGAATTGAGTAATCCTCAGCCTGACCTCGCCTACCGTCTTTAAACTAAGCTCATATAGTGACAAAGAAGATATCCTGCATCGAGCCTGGTCGAAAAAGAAATAAAATATCTGACCCACAGATTATTTCTGGATCATGACTATCCGCAAGAAGTGCAGCAACAGAGGCTACGATACCTTCCAATCCTGAGGTCCCTTTGAGAAAAGGCGATCCGTTTCCACACTCCTTACCCAGCTAGATTGCGGATTTTCTGGAAAGATGGGGTGAAAGTGTAGTCTATGGTAGAAGAAGCAACAGAGGCCTTAAAGGACAGAAAAATACAGATACCAGAGAACCGGAACCAAAATACCGGGAGAGGCAGACAGTTTTGGCAACGCAACCAGAACAGGAAGACGATGGGTACTAAAATATTGCAGCACGGAGAAGCACTATGCAGACTGCAGAAAATTCTCAGCAAAAAGGGTGAAAAGGCAGACAATCCAACCTGAACCACTGTAAATTCACCAGATGATTTACCAGTAGCCTAAAACCTAGGCAAAATCCCCCCAGGAACTCTCTCCCACCATCGGAGATCAAGCAAGAGATAAGTTCATTTATATACAATCAGCAGTATGAGCTCCGATATGCGCTGGAAAAGCAGGCTACGGGGGGTGAGAATCGGTGTTGGTCACTGAGAGATCTGGAAACTCAAATCTTCATATTATTAGCATTATAATTACCATTTAGACTTTAGTAACCCCAGATCACTGCCACAAGTTGTCCTATTACAAGAAGTGTCATTAATGCTATTAGGACAACAAATGTTTCGAACTAGAAGGGGAACACTTGCAGCCTGCATTCTCTGCCATTTGCTGACTGATTTGTTTATTGTTTTAAGTGTTATTCTTGTTGTTTATTCTTTGTCAAGAGGCAAGACAACATTTAAGGAGGTTAAGATCTACAAGTTAATTAAGTTGCTAGATTGGGACTAAAAGGCCGGGGGAGGGACCACACTGGGGATTAAAGCGAAACTGGAAGGGGATAAAAGAAGTATAATGTCACTGATCATAAGTGGGTACCATTTCATTTGTAAAGGATGGGAATACTACCCAGACCTCTCAACTTCACACTAAAGAATATAGGGGAGGGGATTCTAACCTAAAACATTAAAAGAAGGGGAGAATTATACACAATGATAATAAGAAACTGAGCTACTTAGCTCCAATACCTGACAGAGGTATTTTGCCCTATAAATAAGCTGATTTTGGAACCCACCCCAGTATCTTCCTCCATTACCAAAGGTGCTCAGAACCCATGGTTATGCTTACTAATACCACCAGCCATACGATCAATTTCATCTATAGTATACAACTGGTATAGATACTTGGGGATGTTAACATAGAGTGCATACTAATCAAATAGTGAAATGAGAGGAAGTATGTACAGTGAAGTGTTGGGATGGGATTATGGGGGATGTCCTCCAGTGACCTCTTAACTTGAGCGTGTCTTAATCTGTCATCCATAGGATTAAGTCAGCAACTCAGATGTACTCTGTTACTTAACTGAGCTTGATCATAATGATGTTTTATAGGTCAGTGGACTAGACACGAGGACATATTGGACCTTGAACAGCCCGTGACCTAGATACCTTCGGTATCTGGTTTCACACCTAATTCACATTTTCCCTTTTTGTCTTTATTATAAGAGCACAATATTATCTGTGGCTCAGTAGGAGGTCTTCCAGAAGTGGAAGCTCTAGTAATCTTCCTCGTTCTTCTCTTAATAGAGACAGAATGCAAGGGCTAAATCTTTATATTAGCCCCCGCCTTGGAAGCAACCAGTTATTGTTAACTTTGTGGTTATAGTTCTTGTTAGAGCCATGTTGGCTCATGTAAAGTGTAACCTTTTTTTCAGGTTTAAGAAGCAGACAGATGGAGATTCTGATGTACAAGTGTGAAAGACTATGGAATGGGGAGAGGCCACCACGTCTTAGAGATCAAATAAATCAAATGGATACCAGGAAAGCATTCAGGAATTAAAAATGAATAAGTTGTTACCGTATACTATAAGTACATATAATGTGCATGGAATTACGAATCCCATTAAAAGAGGTAAAATCCTTCAGAGCATGAAAAGAGCTGGGGCAAATATAGTTTTGTTGCAGGAGACACACTCTCTCATGCTGAGCACAAAAAATTTGAGCGGTTGGGTTTCTCCCATGTGGTGGCTTCTTCCTATACGGGAGGAGAAGGGGACAGCAGTTCTGATTAAGCAGGGAACTCAATTTGAAATAAAAGACAGGGTTACAGATAAAGAAGGGAAATATGTCATGGTAAAGCAATATTTAGATGGTCAGATAACTTTTGCATCTATACACATCCCCCCAGCTTCAGAGTATGAAGTATATAGAGCTTTTTTTTAAAAATTAGCGGAATGGTCAGAGGGGCAAACGATATGTGGTGGCGACCTTAATTTAAACATATCAGAAGGAAACTCAAATCAGCAAATCTAGGGTAGGAGAAAGAAAACTACAAGTCAGGTTAGGAAACTACTACAGGAACTAGGCTATCAAGATATATGGAAACATATACATGGTACGGCTCCCAGACATACATTTTATTCTCAAGTTCATGATACTTATTCATGTTTGGACTTCCTTATAACCCCTAAGGAACAATTGAGGGAAACAATAAAAATTTGGTCTGGAGACTATACGCCATCAGACCATGCCCCGATTTTCTGCCAATTTCATCCACAGACAGGCAGGAAAACAAATTTTGAAGTTGAATCTCTCCTGATAAGGGACAAACAATTCAAAAATCTATAGAGGATACTAATGCCCAGGCCCTAAAAGAGAATAATACTGCAGACACCACAGTGTCTATCCTCTGGGATACTATCAAAGCAATCATTAGAGGGAACTGATATATTATCTCTAACAAGAAGAAACTAAGAGAGGCACAGCCGCCTAACCTTAGAACAGAAAATAAAAGAGTTAGAAGATCTACGAAGCATTAAAGTAAACAAATCCAGAAGAAAAAATTGCTCACCTTAGTAATGTTGTTTCTTCTAATGGAGTCTTGCTATATTATGACATATGCAGTGAGTCCCAACCTTCGAACTGCTCCGGAGGTGAAAGAGTTAACTTTCCATGCCAGGCATGGAACTTTGAGCACGAGCTCGGTTGAAAACTCTGTCTGTTGTTCTTCAAACTCAAACTGTCAGATCTTTACGAGCAAAACTCACTAAGGTTCTGTGTGGAAGCTGTAAACCTACACTAGCCAACTGGCTACTAACATATGAACACATTTTTTGGTCCCAAAACAAAGACTCAAGTCAGGGGATCCAAAAAATGAAAACACAACACCCAAACACCCCAAAAGGAGGGGTGAAAAACTAGGTGGGCATCTACTAAGTCACTGCACTGCCCACCCACATCCCAAAAGCAGAGGTTCTGAGAGGGGCAGGCAGGGGAGGTCATAATATAGCAAGACTCCTTTAAAGAAACAACATTACTAAGGTGAGTAATTTTTCTTCAAACAACATGAAGTCTTGCTATATTATGACTGTATATGCAGACTACACAGCAGTACCTCCATTGAGGGACAGAACCTACTTAGAAATAGGCTCTGAAGCACAGCTGTGCAAGACGAGCATCACTCCTAGCCTGGATGTCCAGGGAGTAATGCTTGGTAAAAGTGTGAACTGTTTTCCAGGTAGCTGCTTGACATATCTCTAGGATAGGGATGTCCCTGGCAGCAGCCAGAGACGCAGCTGTACCTCTGTTAGAGTGAGCCCTCAGGCCTGAGGGAGGAACCTTACCCAGTTTTTCATAGCAAAATTGGATACAAGAGACAATCCACCTGGCAATGGTTCTTTTAGTGGCAGGTTTCCCTTTACCAACCTCACCATAAGTGAGGAACAGTTGGAGGGAGTCAAACCTGTGACCCTTAGTACGCTCTATGTAGTAACTAAGGGCTCTTTTGACATCTAAACTGTGCAGTCTCCTCTCGCCAGAGGAGGAATGGTCAGTGAAGTACACAGGGAGACACAGATTGATTAAGGTGAAGTCTGAAACCACCTTAGGCAAGAACTTTCAGTTAGTACTGAGACCACCTTATCTCTATGAAAGGAGATAAAATCAGGCTCCACTGACAATGCTTGTAATTCACTTATGCGCCTGGCAGAAGTGAAGGCTACTAAAACACAGTTTTCCAAGTCAAGTACCTAAGCTCTGCTGAAGACAAGAGGCTCAAAGGGGTTGCATAAGCTGGGCAATGCAAATATTAAGATCCCAGGCAGGGCAGGGCCCTGAATGGAGGGTTGTGTGAAGCAACCCTTGAAAAACTTGGAGAATACAGAATGAGCTGAAAGAGAAGAGGGTTTACCTGCTGATAAGAAAGCAGACACAGCTGCCAGGTGCACTTTTAGGGTAGCTGGTCTCAGCCCCAAAGTATTCAAATGCACCAAATAATCCAGAACTGTGGGTAAGTCGGCAGATTCTGGGGAAATATGCTTGCCAGAGCACCATATGGAAAATCTCTTCCATTTGGAATTATAAGTAGCCCTGGTGGAAGGCTTCCTAGAAGCCTTCAAGATATCCAATACACCTTGGGAGAGGTGTAGGTCAGCAAACTCTAACTCTTCAAGAGCCAGGCCTTGAGATTGAGAGATTTGAGATTCGGGTACCAAACTCTCCCCTGAGCACAGGTTAACAGGTTGTGATTCCTGGACAGACACAGGGGAAGGTGGACTGCTAAGGACATAAGGAGTGGGTACCAGGGCTGTCTGGCCCAATCTGGAGCAATCAGGATCATCTTGCAGGATTGAGATCTGATTTTGACTAGCACCTTGAACAGAAGAGGGAAGGTGGAAAAAGCATAGAGAAACTTCCCTTCCCAACTGAGAAGGAAGGCATCCAGAGGGACTGAGCCCAACATTGGGGGCCTGCAGCGAAAAAGGGGAAGTTGGTGACTGTCTGGGGCTGCAAAAAGATCGATCTGCGGGGTGCCCCATCTGGCAAATACTACCTCCAGTACTAGGGGATCCAGTGACCATTCGTGATGGCCCTGGGAAATCCTGCTGAGAGCATCTGCCAGGACATTGTCCTTGCCTGGGAGGTGAACTGCCGTAAGGGAGGTGTTGGGGAATAAGCCAGAGACTACAACTTCATTGCTTCCGTGCACAAGGCCGTAGACTGAGTGCCTCCTTGTTTGTTGTGATGTACCACATTGTAGTGGTGTTGTCTGTTCTGACCTGTACAACTTTGTTCTGAACAGATGTGGAAAAACTTGAAGTGCTAGAAAACTGCTCTGAGTTCCAACAGATTGATGTGGAGCAGAGATTACTGAGGACCACAATCCCGGGTAGTGAGGTCGCCCATGTGAGCTCCCCACCCCAAGAGGGATGCATCTGTAGTAAGGATTAAGGAGTGAGACTGAAGGGGAACCCCAGTCTCAGATTGCTCTGGTCCTGCCACCACTGAAGGGCTTAGATCAGGGTTCGAGTCACTGGGATCAATTTGGTTAGAGGGTCTCTCCTTTGAGACCAAAAGGCTCTCAAATGGAACTGGATGTCCCTCATCTGAAATCTTGCTCCCTGCACTACTGCTGTAGAAGCAGCCATGTGCCCCAGGAGCTACAGAAAATGCCTTGCTGGTCGAGAGACCTGCAGGGTGAAAGAGGAGGCCAGAGAGACCAGGGTCCTTGCTCTTTCCAGAGGAAGGAAGGACCTGGTTCTCATCTTTGGAAATTTTCTGAAGCTGAGAACCAGTCCCTGCTTACTACTTCCAGGACCCACTTGTCTGATGTTAAAGACTTCCAGTCCTGAACAAAGTAAGCCAGCCTGCCCCCTACAGGTAGTGGAGAATCGGCCCTGGCCACCCCATCAGGGTGCCTGCTTTTCAGGGGCTTTGGGCTGAGGGGTGGAAGCAGGTCTGCTTGTACCCCATCTGCCTCTCCCTCTAAAGAACCCCCTCTGGGCATAAGCTGAAGAGGAGGCCTGGGCTTGGTAAAAAGGCCTATGAAAAGGTCTGCCCCTGCCCCTGGAAGGCTGCCTTTCCTTGGCCTGTGCACTCCTACAGGTGGTCCTATACTCATCTATTTTCTTCATGTAATTCTCTGTCTGCTCCCCAAACAGAGAATTACCCACAACAGGAAAATCCATGGCCTTAGTCTGGGTATCCTGCGACAGGCTAGTACATCTGAGCCAAGCCAGCCTGCGAAGAGCCACAGATGTAGCCATGACTCTTGATGACACATTTAGAGTCCACTGCAGCATGAAATTGCACCTTAGATGCCTCAATACCATCAGTAGCCACCTGCTCCAGCTCCTTGGCAAGCTGGCCAGGGACCTGCTTTGCTAGAGCCATAACGGTGTCCCATCTGGATTTCTGGTACCTAGCAACATAAGCCATATAATTTGCCTGTCTGAGTCCCAAGGATGCTGCCATGTACTGTTTCTTTGCCATGGCATCAATCCTCCTGGAGTCCTTGTCTGGGGGGTGTGAAGCCAAGGGAATATTTGCCTTGTCACAGGCTGCAGCCTGCACTACCCCAACATGGCTGCATTGTTGTGCAAGGAACTCAGTATCAGAGCCTGACAATGTGTACCTCTTGTCCATTCTTTTATCCACAGGAGGTATAGTGAGAGGAGTTTTTAGAATTTTTACTGTCTGTTTCCCAAAAGATTTATGCAAAGGAATAGACAGTCTCCTAGACTCTGGGATATCCATCATTTCTACATAGTCAGGCTCCTCTTGATCATCCACAGCTCCTCCATAGGAGCTGGAGGGTTTCAGCCACTTTTTATAAAACATAAAATGAGAGGGGACTCAGAAAGCCTAGGGGAGACACTCCTGAAGGTCTGTCTGGGGAGATGTCCGGTTCAATGGGCACATCCAGACTTTCAAATCCACATTCACTCTCCTCATACTCCTCTTCCTCCTCCGGTTCATAAAATTCTCTAAATCATATTCTTGAACCGTGGAACCGACGAACTGTACGCTTATTTGATGGTGCCGTTCGGTGGAACCGGGAAAGCGACTGGACAATTTTAATCGCTGGCTATTTCTTCAGCGGTTGGAGATGGAAATTTTGGCTCCACACCTGCTGATTTTCTAGTCCTTTTTGCTGGAACCGACTCCTCCGAGTCGGCTCTCCTTTTGCCCGAGGAAGTCTCGCCCTGGTCAGAAGGCACTCCCTCCGGTTCGGTTACAACCGAACCGGGCTGGCCATCCAGGTCAGCGGACTTCTTGGCCTCTCTTTCCCTGAGCCTACCAACTCTCTTATCCAGGCTAGCTGCAGGAAAAATTTTGCAAATCTGGCAGTCTGCATTGAGGTGGTCAAACCCCAGACAAACACAGGTGGTGTGGGGGTCAGCCTTGGCAAAGGCTTCCCCACAAACACTGCAGTGCTGAAACCCAGTGGGCCCGGTTTTTCTTTTGGGTTTCTCAGACATAGTGCCAGCCTAACCAAAACGTGCCCGTTTATGGCAATCCGCTAAGCAAGACTCTCTTATCGGTTCCCAACCGTGTCACGGGTCGTGGAAAAAAAACATAATGAAATCTGTTTTTTTTAGAACTGATAAGAACCGGGAACCGCACTCTAAAAGACAGAGTAATGTATTTACAACAACCTGATTGGTTCAAACTGAACCGATAATACCATTTACAAGTTCCACACAGAATGTAAAACCTATCTAGTACTTACGATACCACAGACAGAGCTTGAACCGACCGGTTGCAGTTTAAATTCGGTTAAAAAAACAAAAAAAAAATTAATACTTTAACCGACAAAATGAACCGAGCAGAAGGAGAAATCTCCGGAGCGACTGTTCAGTGAAGCGAAGAATCTGACAGTTTGAGTTTGAAGAACAACAGACAGAGTTTTCAACCGAGCTCATGCTCAAAGTTCCATGCCTGGCATGGAAAGTTAACTCTTTCACCTCCGGAGCAGTTCGAAGGTTGGGACTCACTGCATGTGTCATAATATAGCAAGACTTCATGTTGTTTGAAGCAAAGATTTAATTGGCTTAAAGAAGGAACTTAAAATATTAGACTATACTATAGAACAAAAACTAATGTACCTAAGACATCAATATTACGACGGGGGCCCCCGCTTCCTTAGATTAATAGCACGTCAACTTAGGGCACAAAAAACAAAAGCTAATACAATGAAAATCAGACACCCACAAACGGGTAAAATGCAAAATACGGTTAAAGAGATATCGGAAGCATTTTTTAACTATTACTCATCACTTTATAAAACTACAGACACCCCCTCAGAACAGGAAATACAAAAATTTCTTAACTCCCTAAACCTCCCAACTTTATCCACAAAGTAAAGCCTTCAATTAACCACCCGAATAACAATAAAAGAAATCAAAACAGTAATAGGCAACTTAAAAACAGGGAAATGTCCGGGGTCTAATGGACTCCCGGAGGAATTCTACAAGTCATTCTCCAAAACCTTAACCCCATTACTTAGTAGAGTGTTTGCCCATGTTACTTCAAAAGAAGGAATTATCCTCCCATCGTGGCATGAGGCCATAGTCTCAATCATGCAGGAAACCAGGCAAGGACCTCACCAATCGCATCCTATAGACCTACAGCCATACTGAATACACACTATAAAACCTCTGTCATGGCTAGAAGACTCATACAATTTACCACCAGTAAAATTCATATGGATCACTGTGGATTTATTCCTGGGCGTCAGGCCCAAGATAATGTAAGATGAACTATATACCTATTGGAACACACCCAATCCCAGAACGTGCCCACACTCATCCTAGGACTAGATGCAGAAATGGTCTCATGGAAATTTTTAAGGGAGGTCCTTGCCTGCTTTGGTTTCCCAGATCAGTTCACAGAAACCCTATTCAAATTCTATAAAAGACCTTCTGGTTATATTCGAGCAAATGGATATATATCAGAAAGTTTTTCCCTTTATAGAGGAACTAGGAAAGGTTGTCCCCTGTCCCCATTCCTTTTTGCATACTATATTGAACCCCTAGCACAATACCTAAGACACTACCCTGAAATACAAGGTATTAACATCTCAGCTACAGAGCATAAATTAGCACTTTTTGCAGATGACCTTTTATTATATTTAACCAACCCAGAATCCTCAATGCCTGCTGTTCTTCAGAAAATTCAGGACTTTTCAAATCTATCTGGATACTCCCTCAGTATCAACAAAACTGAAGCCCTTTCAGTAAAATATGAACCTTCACCTTACTTCGCTCAAGATACCTCATTAAATGGAAGGCTCTTCCCTTAAACATTTGGGTATACAGATCCCTAAAGACCTTTCCAGCTATACAAACAAATTATGTCCCCTAGTTGAAACTCTGCAGAATGACATGAGAAGATGGGATCTTCCTCCAACTTCTTTTATACTAGTATCATGTCCCTTAAGATAAATGAACTTCCCGTTTACTATATCTTTTCCAATGTGTGCCTGTACCATCTCCCCAAAGAACTGCTCTCATGGCAGAAATCATTTAATGCCTTTCAATGGAATCACAGGAAACCCTGGCTTAACCTTAAAAACTTCCGCTACCAAAGTCAATGGGTGGAATATCTTCCCATCCTCTCTGAGTATTGATAGCAGCTCAATGCCTAGCATTACTTTGGGAAACCTAAACATATCAAGCTGCATGGAAGCAAATAGATATTTCTGGGATGTGTTCCCCTTTGCCAGCAGTGTTATTCCCCTTTACGAACAAACTCAACAAATCACCCGAGCTACTTCCACAATTTTAGAAGGCTGGAGGAGAACCAAAATAAACTAATATTAAACTATTTTGGAAATATCAGTGGTTTTAGGAATACAAATTTGATTCTCCCTTACTAAAACCCTGGTACTCCTCCCAAGTCAAAAAGGGTATGGTAGTCCCATGGCAACTTATTAAAGAAAATATGGTTATATCCTTTGAACAAGGCCAGGACAGATTCGCATGGCAAGAGAAAGATAGGATTTATTTCTATCAAATGAGGGACTACGTAGTTAAACAACTTAGATCAAAAGAGAGACAGAGTCACAGTTATGGGAGGATCAAACACCACTCATCCAAATCTGGTCCTCATCATTGGGAGAAAAAGCCATCTCAATAATATATAAGTTTCTGATCCTGCTAAATAAACACTCCATAGACCCAGTTAAAGCTAGCTGGGAAAGGAATTCAACCAGGTAATCAGCTTCAAAGATTGGCCCAAAGTATGGAAGAATACCTGGTCCACCACCCTTCCCCTTCCTAGAGGGAGTTTGTATGGAAGGTTAGAGTGAGATTTTTCTGGTACCTACCACCCTGGCTCGGAGAAACCCAGGGCACCAGAAGGTTGTTGGCAACAATGGGAAACCAGGGCTTCACATAAACACATTTTTTATGATTGCCCAAGAATAAGCATTTTTTGGCTCATTACCACCACATAACTAATATATTGGGCTGCCAGCACCCACCTACAGGGATAAACCTATTGTTAGGTATCCCACCAGAAGGACTTAAAGATAAAGCTACCCTATATCAATGGGCTATTTTTCTAGGTGCTACATATAAGTCCATCACTAAAAAATGGCTTCAAAATACCCCTCCTAATATAGCGGAATGGAAAACAATAGTCCTTAACATACAACATAATGAGCAAATGTCATACGCTCTAAATAACAGGATGGAATCATATATTACATATTGGACCAGATGGGAGTTAAACCAGGAACAGATTCAATAGGAAATCAGAGGAGACATTACTAAATAAGGGAAACTGCTACAGCTAGCAGTATGATATTAACCCCTGAGCTCAATTCCTCAAGACCTGCTCCTGTTATAAACAAATATTTAACAGTTAATTAAATGTGCAATGTACAAATAGATTCACTCCATAGATTAATAATCCTAACAAATGTATTTACTTATGTCTGCTCACAACCCGTAAACTGTTGTAGTTTTTAATTATCTGTATTTTATTTATTCTTCTTTTGCCTTTTTATGTCTGTTTTTGATTAACTTTAAAATGCATATTTACAAGGGGTAAGCTATAGTTACAGATAGCTATAAATTGTATAATCTGAATGTAAAGGTGAATTTAATGTATGTTATATCACAAGAGCTGTGTAACAACCCATTACCTAATAAAGGAAGTATAAAAAAAAAAAAAAGAAATTGTGGAGTAAAATGAATAAACTAAGCGAAAAAACTGAGGTTCTTTAGCTGGGCTGGCAAGCCAGGGAGCAGGAACTCTTCACGTGCGCGGGATGCGGCGAGAAAAGAACTGGGGTGGAGCTGGGTCCGCCCCCTTTTGTACCAGAGCTGACATTGGGGTGGAGTCAACGTCGGGGGTGGTCCCTGCTGGGTACTGCTGGCTGAGAAGTTTTCTGGAGGGTCCTAGTGCCTGCGGCATAGTCCTAATTGTAATAGCCTGCTGCAAGAGCTCCCACTTGAAGTAAGATAGTAAGTTCTGAATCCAAGCTGTATCGTTCATTGTAATGTACCTTTACTTTCTCCTATTGTACTTTGTTTTGCAATCTATGATGTGGAACCTTTGTAAAAGAGCTTGCGCTCAAAGGTCTTTTCCAAATCACTAATAAATAAAAAATAAAATAAAGGAGTCATGCCACCAAATGATTCACATTTAACTGTATCTGAAGTTCGTGTGTAAAATGGCATTTTGTATTAATTTGTACAGGCACCATTCTGCACAGTACTCTTCATGTAACCAGGAGTTTAGAGTTTTGACTATGTCAGGGTTTGTGTTATGAAACACTAAGTATGACCCATTGTCCCATTAGAGCACTGCACTGTAGTTCTGTAATCAGAACTCCAAATTACAGGTTTCATGAAACAATACAAAACACAGGTTTTCATATCAATGTTTAGGTACAGTTTAATACTGATTATTTGGGGATATGAGTTTAATTTCGATAAATAGGAACATTGCAAACAGCTGTTAATCAACACACATTTCCTGTCCTCTTTGGATCATTTAAATGGGATGCTCATCTATGCAGCCCTTCACCTAATGTGTTGGGCCGGTCCCGATTAGACTCTTTTCTCAAACATTAGAGCACCATCACTACTGTTGTTAAAGTAAAAATAAAACCCTGACAGCTCAGTACTTAGAACTTGAGGAAAATGATGTCATTCTTGCTTGAATGGAATCAGCCCTCACTAAGGTTCCGCTTAACTGGTCAAACAATGTCTGAGAGATTTTCTATGAAACCAAATAGGAGAGCATTAAAATAGTATCTGAGCATGACAAATGGCAGTTTCTTCATTTTGCACATAATAAATAAGGTCTGGTTGTCCTTATGCTACGGAAAAGGAGTAAAGTTTGTAATATGTTTATAATATAGCTGCACTTGATCTTTAAGTCCAGATCGGCCACATTCACTGCCCTCCCCTAATCTATTTCCCTGGTCACCCAGTCGAATAAATCAATCAGATACATCTGGTATGACCTCTCCCCCAGTGAATCCATGCTGCCTGTGGTCTTGCAGCCCACTGGAGTAAAGATATTCCAGCAACCTTTCCTTCAACAGTGTTTTCCTTAGTATCAGAGGAAGGCAAAGGAAAGGAAATCAGAGGGAAAACTGCCCCAGTCTGATCCGCACCTCACAGGCTCACACACAACCTAAATGACAGGCCAGTCACCACCACACATGGCTCTGGCGAAGTGGTGGATAATCGGTTAGTCCATGAGAAAGTCGGTGACTGGGCCAGAGGAAATAGCAGGATCAGAGGTCAGAGAAACATAAGGTGAATAAAAAAAAAAAGATATCCGATGATCCTGTAGCGCCCCCCCCCCCACACACACAAAAAACATAAACGGTAGACACTCATGCAGCATCCCAGAACCTGATGCAGTTTCTATCACTTGAACTTTGCAATACTCCGTACCATTATTGGCCAGGTCCCCCTCCTCCTGAGGCCAAGTACTAGAAGATTTCACTGTACTTTGTCTTGGGTAGAGTATTGACTCAGCGGACAGTGTGTCAAAGCATAATAAAGCCTTGAGCCGTCTTACCTGCAACTGAACTCCCAACTGATTCACCAGTGGGATCAACACTGGTGGGGTCCAGGATGTGCAAGTGTCAACTGTTTATCTCATATCCAGGACAGGGTATCTGAAGGGTATTCCTTTTTAAAACAGTAGAAGTGATAGTTGACCCTTGGCGCAGCGATTTAGATTTCACTTACGGCGCGATAGATCTGGGTTGGGGATGGACTCCAGGTGTGGGAGGGCTAGAGCGGGGGGAGATGGCTCAAACATTCATAGACTGCCTCGCCTACCCTGGGAGTAAGGGGGGACTACACCGTGGTTGCTGCCCCTGGCGAGGCCCGAGCACGGCAACACGCTGGGGCCACACTGCAGGTGGGAGCGTGATGGACATCAGCGTATGCCTTGACATCATGCGGCATGTCACGCTCCCAGAAAAATTCCCTGGTCTGACCGGATGACAGCCATCAATCTTGACGCACACAGTAGCCTGAGATAGCACCTTGCTGACTTCCCACTGCCGATCCCATGGGCTAACTGGATGTGCCTATGGGCACCTCCCCAGAGGAGACCCATCCAGCCGAAGGTTCAGGTCGCAAGGGATCCTTTGGCGGCTGTGATGGGCAGCAGGATAGCAACCAGAGGAGGTGGGTGGCTGTGGGTCCTAGGTGGCCCAAAGAAGTGGTCAGGCCAGTGGGTGGGGAAGAAGCAAAACAAAGAAACTGCTCTTAATATTTGTGAAAAGATAGACTGGATCAGCCCCACACCTGGAAAACAAGGCAGAGCTACTGTATGTGCTGGCGTGAGCAGATGCACTAAACAAAAGGTCCTGCTACAGGCACTACACAGTTATTATTCTGCACTGAAATCTATACTTATGCTCCAGATTTAACTTCACAGATCTTCTGCAACTGTCACAGCAATATCTGAGGATGGAGAGACAAGAGAACTTTCTCTCAATCTTCAGCTACAGATCTCTTCCATCCTAAGCAAAGCTATGGAGGCCCAAAACCACTTGACAGATTTGAGGTTTGAGAGTTCAGATATTAAAACTCACTCCAGGCCCTTTGTTCCCTCCTGGAGACATGCGTCCAGAGTCTGGGTCCAGCATCTTGGGCGGTGGCGGTCGGGCAGGCAGGCAGGGCTTCACAAAGCCTGTCTGTCCATTTTCCTGTTTTCGCCCTGAACTCCTGCTGTAGAGAGGTGTCAGTGCATGCTTGTGGAGGAACACATGTGCTGCACTGAACCAGGAAGCCCTCACCTGCAGCAGTACTGTCTGCACTACCATCAGGCTTCCACCTGATGGCAGCCACAGATACAGCCAATAAGCCACCCCACCCCCACCCAAGAAGAGGACAGCAGTGCTTGGATGCTCAATCCCTCCCCTCCTCCCCAGCCGACTCCCAGCAAACCAAATTTGCTCCCAACCCAGGTCACCGGCATGGCGGTGGCAGTGCTATCGCCCGCCACTGGGCCTGCCAAAATCAATTATTTTTATACCCAGGACAGTCCAGCTGATATGCAGCCTCTAGTCTCTTACTAGTTAATTAGGGGCTGTGGTTAGCAGACTACAGCTAGTTCTTTCTGTGCTCCATTCTATGTTATCTCACATTCACTCTCTCCATACAGTCTACTGTACTCGTGCACCAGCCTGGGCAAACTATAATGGGTAGGAACTGCATATTCTCGAAATGGACAGTTTTACTGCTTCTTTCTCCTTTTTATTTTTTATTTTTTTACCATTTAATGAGACACAGCATCTTAGTTGCAGCTGGGCCCTATTTCCATTCAGTGCTACAGAGGAGTTAAGCAGCGGAAAGTCAAGTGGCTCCCTCAAGGTCATACAGTGAGCCAATGTTTTTTTTTTTTGAAGATGTGTGCATACTTGCACGTGTCTGTATGAGCGGAAGACTGATGCTCATGTCCACCTCTTTCTGGAAATGAGGCCTCATTTGTCTAATGTTACACAGCATCAAAGTAACCAACCATCTGAAAAGTCTCAAACTTACCTGATCAGCTAATGATGTCGACAGCATGCTCATCAGCTCCCTTCGGCTGTCAGCTCACATCTGCTCCCATTTCATCTACGCAGCTTATCCAGAAGCAGTAGGATCACACCTAGAAAACAAAACAAAATAAAATTAAATAAAATAAAATTAGGGAGGTGGATCAGGGGAGGGCAGTGGACATGGCCTATCTGGACTTCAGCAAGGCCTTTGACACTGTGCCACATAGAATACTGTTACACAAACTGGGGAATATGGGTGTGGGCAGGACAGTAGTGCGGTGGGTAGGTAACTGGCTGGGCAGCAGGACACAGAGGGTGGTGGTAAATGGCTGTCACTCCACAGATGGAAGAGTGACCAGTGGGGTACCACAGGGATCAGTGCTGGGACCGGTACTATTCAACATCTTCATCAGTGACATGGCGCAGGACCTAGAAGGCAGAATTTCACTGTTCGCTGATGACACAAAGCTCTGTAACAGAGTAGACACACCAGAGGGTGTAGACAGAATGAGAAGGGACCTGCAGAAACTTGAAGAATGGTCAGGGTCTGGCAGTTGAAATTCAATGAAGTGCAAGATAATGCATATGGGGCACAAAACCCTGGCACAATATATCAGTTGGGGGTGAGGATATAGCATGCACCAAGCAGGAAAGGGATCTTGAGTTATCATCTCTGATGACCTCAAGGCAGGAAACAGTGTGACAAGGCAGCAGGTACAGCAAATAGGATGCTGGGATGCATAGGCAGGGCATCACCAGCAGGAAAAGGAGGTCATAATTCCACTATACAAGACACTAGTGAGGCCGCATCTGAGCATACATCAGTAGTTCTGGGAGACCTTACCTACGTAAGGACATAGACAGGCAGAGAAGGTTCAGAGGAGGGCAAAAAGATGGTGCATGGATTGCATCACAAGTCCTATGAGGACAGGTTGAAGGCACTGAACATGTACTCCCTGGAGGAGAGGAGGGAGAGGGATATGATAGAGACATACAAGTATCTTACAGGGAGGAACAGGGTGCAGGAATGCACTATTTTTAAGCGAAAAGATGTTCCAGGACTAGAGGGCATGGGATGAAGCTGGAGGAGGACGATTCAGAGGAAACGTGAGGAAGAATTTCTTTACAGAACGGGTGGTGGACAAGTGAACACCCTGCCAGAGGAAGTGGTGGGGGCTGAAACAATCACAGGATTTAAGAATGCATGGGATAGACATAAAGGAATTCTGGAGGTAAGGGGCAACAGACTTCCTGGAAAACATAAACTGAACTTACAAACTTAAATGGGCAGACTGGGTGGGCCATAGGCCCTTATCTGCCGACACTGTCTATGTATCTATGTATCTAAAAACATAAATGGACCCAAAGAAGAACAGAACAAGTTCCGCCATTTATCTCCGGGATGTGGGTGTAACGTTAGATCTGGAGATAATTTTGACAGGACTGAGGGTTTTTTTTTTTTTTTTTAATTTAGTGTGCCTTTTCCCCTTGCTGCCAACCAGACCCCATCGGTCCTACCCACTCACCCAGTCCCACCACCCCTTTTCTCGGGGACTCACCTCCCTTCTCAACCCCACCCAAGCTTGCCCCCCAGGGCCACCCCTGACTGGACACTTGAACAGTAACAGTCAGCAGTGTGGGGCCTGTGGTGAGGTGTGGACATCTTCCTTCTGCGGTTTGTGGTTTTTCCACTTTCTTCTCCTCCCCTAGGATGCTGAGTACACTCCCGACGCTGGTGCAGACGTATGCACTCTCGCTAGAGCACACTGGCATTCTTCCTCCTGTCTCCTCAGTGCTGTGCACCACCACCTGTGATCACCTAGGGGACAGTGGTGCAGCGTACCTTGAACTCCTTCATACTGTGGGATGCTCGTCTAACCTCCCCCGGCCGGCCCCCTGATGACTCGGGCTTGTTCCCAAACACGGGTCATTGGCATCATGAGCAGCTGTGTTACCATCGGCGCCAGCAGGCAAGTCCAGGGTAAGTTTAAGGATAATCTCATCAAGCCCTGCCTAACAGTATGATCTTTCATACTTGCAAATCAAATCCTCACTCTCACCTTTCCCTCCCCACCCCAATGTGAAGTGACTATGAATTCTGGAAGGTCCTCCGTTACAAAGGTTCCTTCTCAGCTGATGTTCTACCAACTTTTATCAGCCTTACACTGGTAATTAAATCATGGAATAAGATGCAGGCCTATCAGTGGAGCAGCAGTGCTTCTGCCTGTATCTAGGTTCCGGAATGAGCCTGGGGCACTGGCAGACTAACGGAGGAGGGGTTAGCATCCCATAGGATATTTCCATTCTCAGGGTGGAAGCATGTCTGATCCTGCTGCAAGTGCACTACCTGGTGTCCCACAGAGAAGACACTCAGTGGGGAATTGCATCAGGAGGTGAGACAGCCAGCATCTCGGGAAGAGAGGAAAATAAAAATAACTGTAGCCCAGCAGGAGGGCGTCTCCTAAACTTATGCCTCCAACCACCTGGGGGCTACATATGGAGCCAGTCAGTGGGGATGGCTTCAGGGAGAAGAGACAGCCAGTGCCTCAGAAATGACAGAAATTTAAAATAACACCCGCCCGGGAGAAGATGACTCGGCATGCTTGGGCCTTCAACACCTGCTTGCCTAGCACCAATGGGCCCTGCCACTGGAGTCAGAATCCCCAAGGAATGATGACATCAGAAGCCCTACCACTCAGTGTAATCCATGAGGCAGGTAAGGTACCCCATAGTGTGTAAGGTCAGGCAACGTGGCTGAGCGTAAGTCAGGAGTACAGAATGGGGCTGTGACTGAACAGTAAGGGTACAAATAGCAACTAATAAAACCCTAAATAACGGAATCATAACTTCTTTCTATCTGTTTAATCAGCTCTCCGCATTACTGACTTCAGTGTAACAGTGAGCCCCATTTTGAAAACATTTTGTTTGTTGCCCCAACACCACCGTCATGGCCCCTGTTTTGAAAACAGAGGCCTGTGAACACTTCCTACCTCAACACCAGCAAATGAGCCTGGACTGGCAAAGCATGACATGCGTCCAGCAGCTCACTGCTTACAAGATGGAGTGGAAGCCAGGAACAGCAATTGCATGGGTGGGGATGTGTACAGAAGAAAACGCCACTCAAAGTATGATCGCCACAGCAAGCAGTTCCACATCACTCAGCCTGCATGTGCATGCCGGACTCGCTGCTCCCATCCCAGATCCCCAGTTCCCATCCCAGATCCCCATCCCAGATCTCAAGCCCTATTCCAGACCCCCAAGCACTAATCCCTGATATCCAGCCCCCATTCTGGATCCTCAGCCACCATTCCGGATCCTCGGTTCCCATCCCAGATCCGCAAGCACTAATCCTAGTTCCCCAGCCCTGATCCTTGGATTCCCCAGCTGCCATCCCAAATCCCCAGACCCCATCCCAGCTCCCCAAACACTAATCCCAGAGCCCCAGCTCCATCCTGGATTCTCCGGCCTCATCCCAGATCTCAAGCCCCCATCCCAGATCCCCAGTGCTCATCCTGGACTTCCCAGCCCCCACCATGGTTCCCCAGCCCCATCCCAGATTTCAGCCCCATCCCAGATCCCCAAGCACTAATCCCAGATCCCTATCCCCCAACCTGGATCCCCAGCCCCATCCTAGATCCCCAGCCCTTATCCCAGATCTCCCAACCACATCCTGGATCTCCAGCCTCCATCACGGATCCCACCCCCCATCGTGGATCCCTGCCATTCCAGATCCCCAGACCCCATCCCAGATCCCTAGCATTAATCCTGGATCCCAGCACTAATCCAGGATCCCCAGCATCTATCCTGGATTCACAAGCTCCCATCCTGGATTCTCAGCTCCCATCCCTGATTCCCCATCATTCATCTTGAACTCCAACCCCCATCCCAAATCACCCATCCCAGATCCTAGCCTCCATAAAGGATCCCTTGTCCCCATCTCGGATCCCCAGCCCCATCGTTGACTGAAGCAATAAGGCCATAGTTCAAGCACCCTTCTAGAAGGATAAGACTGTGCTGAAGGAGTTAAGATCTGAAGCACTGTTGAGTACTTTAAAGAGATTCACCAAGAAAATCCATGGCACCTTATATATCGATGTCTTACCGATTGCAAATGCTGGGAATGTAGTTGGTTTTACAAAAAATCCTGTGAGTAATTTATTATTTAACTCGTAAACTTGCTCCTGCTGGGAACGCCGTACTTCCCGGTTAGTAGAACCTCCTAGGACCCGCCCCCATGCACAGCCACATTCTGATGCAATCCTAGAGAGAGTGCGGGGATGTGCTTCATTTTAGTCTGGGGGGTGGTTTTAAATATAATAATGGTCATCTGGTGATTACAAGGGCACTGGTGGACTAACAAGGCCCTTGTTACTCCACCCGTGCCCTTTGATTAATCGCCAGATGACCATTATTATATTTAAAACAACAATGAGAAACCACCCCATAGACTATAATGGAGCATGTCCACCTTCTCCTAGGATTGCATCCAGCAGCCTCTTGGTCCGAGATAGTTCGATAACCAGGAAGTACAGCATTCCCAGCAGGAGCAAGTTTATGAGTTAAATAATAAATTGCCCACATGATTTTTTGTAAAACTATCTACATCCCCAGCATTTGCAATCAGTAAGGCACCAATATATGAGGTGCATGTGTTCCTATTTTTAACTTCGTAGATCTCTTTAAACCTACCACTGGGTCTTATTCTTCTGCAAATGCTCGAGGACAAAGACCTTATGGCTATTATAAACTTTTTGATTTTTAAATTGTCTAAAATTTTGTAAAGTGTTTTAAGATATTACTAGTTTCTCTGTAGTGACCATGGTAACTGATAGAATGATGTTAATTATAAAATGGATTTCATAAATCATGTAACCTAAATGGCAAGAGCCACCCTTACCTGTGCTGTTATCTCAGCACAACAATGGAAAAAGATCCAGCAGCCTCTTCACAATAAAATTAATACTAACGCACATCCCGATTGCCATAACAAACATGTCTGCCACGTTCACGTAATAAAACCTTCAACAAGGCCCTAAAATAAACTGTCTTAAATTGAAAAGAATATTAATTACATGACATTTGCCCTCATAATCCTTTTCTTACACAGACACACACACACATATATACACACACACACACACGTAGAATTAATAAATGAAGCACTGAAGTACTTAGTTTAAATTTCTGGTGTTTCTTTGCTAACCATGAAAATCCCCCATCTTTACCTACTTACCAGGAAACATCTGCTGCGTAACCTGCCACAGATAAAACAGAATCACTGGTCCCATCAGATACCTTCTGTTGTGTGATTGTGGGGACAACATTCTGCCAGTAGAACTGAGCAGAGATTTCAGTTCTTGTATTCCATCCATATTAAACATTCCATCAATTGAATGTAGGAAAGACAGAACAGAAACAAGTGGAGAAAATGGAGTACACAGTATAAAGAAGAAGGAGAAAAGGTGAGGAAACAGGTAAAAGGGGTGGGGTAAATAGAGAGTTTAATGGTAAGAAATGTATTTTGCTGAGCATAATATTTGAAAGTGAGATGGCAAGCCAATGTGGGATGTGCTGGGACTATTTTGTTGGGATGGATAAATACTTAAAAAAAATCATTAAAATGTTTACCATTATTTTATTTGGGGTGTTTTTTCTCTCTCTCTCACACACACACACACACACACACACACACACACACATATCTTGGACCCATTTTATAACCATAACAAGACACTGCAGGGTGTGCTTCTTTGTGGGATAATGGGACTTCTAGGCTGGTTGAAGGCACTTAGCAATGCCTCGAGCCTCTCCAACACATCTGAAGTGTGCTGATATTCTGCCACAACGTGACACCATGTCACTCCTGCTGCTTAACTGGAATATTCTCCAGACAAGGTTAAACTGTACTGTATCATAAAAATAAAACAGCCCCAAAAAAAAATGGTATTGCATCATAAAATAAAACTGCCCTCCTATAAATGGTACTGCATCAGAAAATAAAATGGCCACCCCAAATAAATGGAACTGCAGACAATAGAATAGCCCCCAAATATATGGTACTGCATCAAAAAATGAAACAGCCACCCCCCAAAAAATGATGCTGCATCAGAAAATAAAATGGCCCCAAATAAATATTACTGCATCACAAAATAAAATAGCCTCCAAAGGAAATGGTACATCATCAGAAAATAAACTAGCCCCCCACAGAGCAAATTGTACTGCATCAGAAAATAAAACAGCCCCCAAAGGGAAATGGTACTGTATCAGAAAATAAAATAGCCCCCCAAAGGTAAATGATACTACATCAGGAAATAAAATAACCCCCCACAAAGCAAACTGTACTGTTTCAGAATATACAATAGCCCCCAAAGGTAAACAGTACTCCATCAGAAAATAAAATAGCCCTGCAAAGGTAATGGCACTGGCATCAGAAAATAAACCAGCCCCAAAGAGAAATGGTACTGCATCAGCCAACAAAATAACCCCCAAATGTAAATGGTACAACATAAGAAATAAACAGCCCCCCCAAAGGTAAATGGTACGGCATCAGAAAATAAAATAGCCCCCAAAAGGGAAATGGCACCACATCAGAAAATAAAATAGCCCCCAAAGGGAAATGGTACTACATAAAAAAATAAATAGCCCCAACAGTAAGTGATAATGTATCAGAAAACAAAATAGCTCCCTCAAAGGTAACTGGTACTGCACCAGAAAGTAAAATAGTCCTAAAAGGTAAATGGTACATCAGAAAAAAAATAGCCCCCAAAGGCAAATAATACTGCATCAGAAAATAAAATGGTGTGCCCCACCCAAAAAAAAAAAAAACTGCCACTGCATTAGAAAAAATAGCCACCCTTAAGGCTAAATGGTAATGCATCACGAATCAAAATATCATCCCCAAAAGGTAAAAGGTACTGTGTCAGGAAAAAAAATCCCCTCTCCCCCAAAAGTAAATGGTCTGAATCACAAAATAAAACAGCCCCAAAGGGAAATGGTACTGCATGATAAAATAAAATTACCCCCCAAAGGGAAATGGTACTACATCTGAAAATGTACCTCCGGAGGTAAGTGGGTGTGGGGAGGTGGGGTGTACAGAGGGTGGGTGCAGGTTGGGGGGTGCTGCTGACAATGAGGGACCATTTTCTTTTTTTCAGATACAAAAAAAAAAAAACTGACATTGCAGGACCATTTTCTTTCTTTACAGGTGAAATTAAACAAATATTCAACACACTGGGGTGGGTTCCCAGTGTGCCCCATGACTTTCAGGGGGATGTTGGGCATACTAGGGTGGGCTCCCAGTGTGACCCATGACTTCGGGAGAATGCTGACACACTGGAGAGGGCTCCCAGTGTGCCCCACAATGGGGGTGGGTGGAGGAACATGACTACACAGTCGGCTTTGTGTAAGCAGCGGCACACTGAGATGGGCTCCCAGTGTGCCACACAAAGTGGGAGGCTGAGGGGGCATGCCAACATAGGGATTGCACCCCGATGTTGGCTTTGTTTGGGGATTGTGTGGTGGTGGCTCCTGCTGCAGACATGTTTATTGAAAGCACCAGGAAAGGCAGGTATGGGAGGCGTGTCATCTCTGCCACTGCAAGACGAGCTTGTCTCTGATTGCAGCAGCATATTTCTTTCAAGTTGGTGGCACTTTACTAAGTTTTGCATCAGCACTAGCATGCTGGCTAACTGGGGAATGAGGGACGCACCTACTAAAGCGTGCCCTGCATTCGCTAATACTGACACACCTCTCATTGTGCTACTAATATCGCTAAGATGTTGCTTCATGCACGGCAAGACAACATAAAAAGCAATGGTACCCCATCAGAAAAATAAAATAACCTCCGAAGGTAAATGGTGCTGCATCAAAAAATAAAATAGCACCCTAAGGTAAATTGTACCATATCACAATATAAAATAGCCCCCCAAAATGTAATGGCACCACATCAGAAAATAAAATAACCCTGAAAGGTAAATGGTACTACAACAAAAATAAAATAGCCCTCCAAAGGTAATGGCACTGCATCAGAAAATAAAATAGCTCCCCAAAGGTAAATGGTACTACATCAGAAAATAAAATAGCCCCCAATGGTAATGGCACTGCATTAGAAGATAAAATAACCCCACAAAGGTAAATGGTACAACATCAGAAAATAACATACCCACCCCAAAGGTAATGGCACTGCATCAGAAAATAAAACAGCCCCCAAAGGCAAATAGTACTACATCAGAAAATAAAATAGCCCCCAAAGGTAAATTATACTACATCAGAAAAAACACACAGCTCCCAAAGAGAAACGGTAATGCATCACAAAATAAAATACCCCACCACCACCAAATAAATGGCATTGCAACAGAAAATATAGCCCCACCCAAGGTAAAAGATACTACTTCAAAAAATAAAATACCCCACACCACCAAATGTAAACTGCACTACATCGGAAAATAAAACAGCCCCCAAGTTAGCTGGTACTGCATCAGGGAATCAAAAGATCCTCCTCAAAGCCAAAAGGTACTGTGTCAGGGAAAATACCCCCATCCCAGTAAATGGTACTGTGTCGAAAACAAAATAGCTCCCCAAGGAAAATGGTGCTGCATCAGAAAATAAAACAGCCCCCCGAAAGGGAAATGGTACGGCATCAAAAAATAAAATAGTCCCACAAAGGGAAATGGTACTGCATCAGAAAATAAAACAGCCTCTGAAAGGGAAATGGTACAACATCAGAAAATAAAATACCACCCCCCCCCCACCACACACACACACACACACACACACACACACACACAGGTAGATGATACTGCATCAGGAATCAAAATATCCTCCTCCACTGGCAAAAGTACTGTGTCAGGCAAAAAAAATCCTCAAATGGAACGGCATCAGAAAATAAAATAGTCCTGCAAAGGTAAATGGTACTGCATCAGAAAATAAAACAGCCCTCGAAAGGTAAATGGTACTGCATCACAAAATAATATAGCCCCCAAAACGTAAAGGTACTACATCAGAAAATAAAACAGACCCCAAAGGGAAATGGAACTGCATCAGAAAATAAAACAGTCCTGTAAAGGTAATTGGTACTACATCAGAAAATAAAATAGCCCCCCAAAGGGAATTGGTACTGTATCAGAAAATACAACAGCCCCCGAACGGGAAATGGAACTACATCAGAAACTAAAATAGTCCCGCAAAGGTGAATGGTACTGCATCAGAAAATAAAATAGCCCCCTCCAAAAGTAAATGGTACTGCATCAGAAAATAAAATACCCCCACCCCAAAAGTAGATGGTACTGCTTCAGGAATCAAAATACCCCTGTAACCCCTAGATGGCGCTATCCCAGGGGCTACTACCCCTGCCTGATTTGCCACTAACAGGTTGAGGGGCCTGGATCCGATGGCGGGTGCCTCCACCCAGAGGTCAGGGTTTGCAATACTTAAACTAACTTGGTCACAGCCCTCTGGGACACTGCAACCCCCCTCCTTTCTTCCCACTAGTGGCCCACACAGTATATCAGAATTACCTTCACAGTATACACTTACCCCCAGGACTGGTTCAGACTTTGGGACCCCATGTAAAATAAGCAGATACAGTGCAACAATCACAGTACAATACTTTAACATAGACAAATACCTCAGGCAGTATAACTTTGCTGAAACAAGCAGCTCTGATTTATTTAGGGGGATGTAACAAGGACAGGGGGAAATCAGGTTAATTAGCTTATCACTTTACTCATCTACTTATGGCTCTGTGCACAGGCCTATCCCTACCAGTTACTGTCCCTGGGTACCCAAGCCCTAGTGGCTAGTCCAAACCGTGGCAGCTGGTAGGGGCCCTTTCACACAGAGAAAAGAAAAATTAGTTAAACAGTCAGCAGTACAGTAATTCCATTTGGATTCAATGTGGCAATTCAACAGGGAGCGACTCTGAATTAGTACTCACGACCTCCAAACAAGATAGGGTCCTTCAACGTCAGCAGGGCTACTCTTGAGCTCCACGAGACTCCTCACACATTTATATGGCAAACTGCAACAGGCAAAAGTCCTTTAATGGCAGCAGGATTCACTTGAGCTACACAAGCCTCCTCACACATTTATATGGTAAACAGTAACAGGCAAAAGTCCTTTAATGGCAGCAGGATTCACTTGAGCTACACAAGCCTCCTCACACATTTATATGGTAAACTGCAACAGGCAAAAGTCCTTTAATGGCAGCAGGATTCACTTGAGCTACACAAGCCTCCTCACACATTTATATGGTAAACAGTAACAGGCAAAAGTCCTTTAATGGCAGCAGGATTCACTTGAGCTACACAAGCTTCCTCACACATTTATATGGTAAACAGTAACAGGCAAAAGTCCTTTAATGGCAGCAGGATTCACTTGAGCTACACAAGCCTCCTCACACATTTATATGGTAAAAAGAAAGTACTATACCAGGCAGGCTGCTTCTCTATCCCGATCGCAATTACTGCACAATACCCGGGAGAACACACAGCAGATTCAGTTCCTGACAGACCGAGTGCAATTCAGCAATTTCTCCAGTCTTCTACAGGGTGAGCCTGGTTTCTACTCTTCAGATATCCTTTGATTCTCTTCACAGGACGATTCAGTCGTAACAAGCAGTTACACAAGCTGCAGACTGGAACTCTGGGCCTTACACACGCTTCCGACTAAACTGCACACCGAAAAAGCACAGGGCTCCTTCCTCTTCACTGCCAGAGCTCAACTGAAACTCCAACAGACAAAACCGGCACTTCCTTTGAGTTCCTCCCAGTTCTTGGCTGGATTGGCTGTCACTCACAATAGACTGCCCTGTTGGTCCAAAAGGCGCAAGTCCAAACTACATCTCCCAGAGTCACTGCCCATACAATCCTCTTTGTGGCTGGCTCAGATCACAGTCCAAGTTCTGATTCGTCCAAGGCACCATTTTAGAGCTACCTTAACCCACACTGATTGGTCCAGTTCAGCAGTTCAAAACTAGAATGGGGAACTAGGCAAACACAGTTCTGACTGCAAAGAAAGCAGGTTAGACAAACTGTATTTTCATTATTACTATAAATGATTTCTGGCAAACAGTTACATCTTTCAGATAGGTTCCCTTTGCACTCCTAGTGACTGCAAAAATGGAGTGAATTGGCAGCAGCTCGAGTGGTACTCAAGCAGAGAAGCACACAGTCCCCCATACAAACTAATTATGTCTGCAAGCAGACAGCTCTTAAAGAGACAGTACCAGAGGCTCTAAAAACACTCACTGATAAATGGCTTAAAAGCCAAACACCATTCAGGCTTGGAGAATTCAAGCAAGCTCCTGGAAGTCTTTTGGGAACCCCCATTTGCAGGGGGGTTACACCCCGCAAGGTAAATGGTACTGCGTCAGCAAGCAAAATACTTGTCCCCTTCCCCACTAACAGAGCTTTCATACTCGCTCCCAAAGATACCTGAATTCAAATTCCAAACCAGCTTACAGTTCAAATCCACAACCACTGAAGGCAGCAGATTTATGTCCACTAAACAGGAACTTAAAACTCTGCAGGCTTTTACATCGACTGGTTAACAGTTTTAGGTGGTGCAGGTGGATCAATCAATCTTTTTTCAGGTAAGCAAGAGAGCTTACAAGATTTTATGTCTGTTTGCTGCCTGTAACTGTACAGCAGTTATAGAAATATTGTGCCTCACTGCACTGCTTAATATCCTGATATCACATATATTGTTGGCACACAGTTTTTTATTTAGTGCCCTTGACTATGGTTTAATTGTATATTCAGGAACCGGTGTAAAAATGTTAAATAAGCTTAAAGTTAAATACAACAGCATTCTCCATTTTGAGACGGGACTCCCACAGAAAACCCACCATTGTGACTTGTTAAGGGAAGCCAACTGTCCTTCACTAGAGAACAGGATAAACATTAAATTGGGAACTTTTCTATTCAAAGTGTATACAGTGGCCCGGATATTCAGACTGCACCTGGCAGTGGCGCAAGAATGGGCGCAGTGCAACTGGGATGCGCCGGGGCCAGGACCAGGACCAGGTGATATTCAATGGTGATGCGCCATAGCGCAGCACCGTTGACTATGGCATGGACAGCGCACAGCGCGGTGGCACTGTGGCCAGTGCAAGCCACAGATAGGGAGCACAGGGATGCACAGCGCAATGCAGTTGCACTGGGTGCATCACCCGCAATATTCAGCAGAGGGCATGCAAATGAGGCCATAATATGCCAAGTAGCAAATGGGGCCATTTGCATGTCATTATGGCCCCATTTGCATGCCTTGGCGCAGGGCAACCTGCGCCTGGCGCCCTACACAGAATGACGGTGCACAGAGGGGGTCCTGGGCCATCCCACCCCGAGCTGCGATCGCTGCAAATCGGCAAACCCACAGTCCCTGGTAGTCCAGTGGCGTCCTGACCTCTCCTGCCCCAGCCCGCTCGCTGGTGCATTCCATTACTTCAGTCCCTGGTGGTCTAGTGGTACCCCCCTCCCTCCTGTTGCCGCAATTGCCGCTGACGTGCTATTAGGTAACACCCCGGTGATCCAGTGGCACCCCCTCCCTCCCGGTGACACGATCGCTGGTACATAGATCTAGTAATATTCCCTGGTGGTCTAGTGGTACCTTCCTCCCGGTGACGCGATCGCTGGTACGTAGACGTACAAAAATCCCTGGTGATCCAGTGGCACCCTCCCACCCACACAGGACCCCTTGCCCACCCCACTCCCCGGCCATCAGTGGATGGCTGCAACCAGCCCGCATACTGTCCGGCTGCCCGCCGAATGACAGGTACAGTAAATTGTGGACCAATGGACTTGCAGGGCATACTGTACTAGACAGTCCCAAATATGTGAATGACAGCGGGCAGCCAGGCGGTATGCAGCTGCCCACGATGATGGGGGGCAAGGGTCCTGTGTGGGTGGGTGGGAGGGAGGTGCCACTGGATCACCAGGAGTTATGTACGTCTATGTACCGGCGATCATGTCTCACCGAGGGGGGGTTCCGCTGGACTACCAGGGAATGTTACGCCCACGTACCGGTGATTGCGGCAATGGGGGGGTACCACTAGACTACCAGGGAGATATGGGTGCTTGTGGACGGTGTTGTGGGTGGGCGGGTGGCCACCCACGGCTGGTAGCTGCTGTGTTGCACCCTGCAATACTGCAGCCCGCCTGTGGGTGGCCAGGAGTTGTTCCACTAATTCATGGCCTCAACTTTGAGCCTCTCTACGCGGCGCAATGCAGGGTTGTGCCAGCATATGCATCATACATCCCTGGCTGAATATCGGGATGTGCCGCATATGCATGGGCACGCCCCCTGCATCTGCACCGCATACATTAACATTACGCCCAGATGTATCGGGATTTGCGCTGCTCCTGGTAGCCTTTTCAATATCCTATCAGGGCACAGAGTACTGGGTTGCGCCAGTGCAACTCTGTTGCACCATGCACAACCCCTTTGAATATCTGGGCCAGGGTCTCCTACCTCTCAGTGTTTAGTCACCATTTACCAGGCTGTCAAATTCACTAGGAACAAGATCTCAGGGTAGATTTGTATATAGGATAACCCTTTGTAAGAGGGCAACAGGTCAGAGAGATCTCATGTTTACAGCTACATCTTTTTTTAATATCATTCCTGATGATGTTACTTGTTGTAGAACAGTTCGATAGCTTGAATCTCTAGTTAAATGTTCTTGTTATTGATACTAAATGTTTTATCTACATGTCTGATATTACTGTATTTTGTAAGGCATATTTTGTCTATTGTATTAAATGTTTTTGCACTTGCCGCTTGTGAAAACAGGCAATCTGTTTTTATACTTTTTATTTAAATATTTATACAAATGCATAAAACATTAGAATCCAGAGCATGTAGAAAACTTCATAAACATCCAGTATACATTACTAAAGGAGTGTGATCACATACTACAATTGGTACAGCATTAGGAGGTGAAATACCAGTTAATATAGCAGATTAATAAACAACATTAGGAGCAGTATATGCAGTCAAAGCCCAATATTATCATAGCCCATGTAAAAGGAGCACCATGCTGTAACCGACCTGTTGGTCCTTTGATGTAAGTTCAGAATTATAAAACAAATTTCTACATTCCACAGCTCCTTTAAGCCTCAAAGTATTAGAATTCAACCAGACCCCAGGAGTTTAAGGCATATTAAATGTATTTATAAAACATCCAATAACATCTCCCTCACCCTAAAAGAGACAGTGAATACTATAGTGAGCTGGAGACCAGCTGCAGGCCACATCACTAAGATGCTACAAATTAAGTGAGGGCCAAAATTGTTAGCACCATCTCTCTCTCTTGGGGGACTGATTATAAGAATAGAAAAATATCTTATACACCCAGTTTAAGAAAAAAGAAAACAACCACCTATTATGAAGGTAGAGGTACCATAACAACAATTCCTTATTTAAATCAACAGTTAATATTGTCCCAGAGTAAAGATTTACAGAAATGGTGGAACTATATGAGAACTGGCAAGACTGATGGAGTGCCCGAGGGCTGCACCGATCTAAAATAATCATGAGCCCAGCATCAAATATAATTACAGAGGTTCTTTGTCTTTTAAATAGTTTTATTTTAATGGGTTCACCACAACATAACCCAGACAGACCGTCTTAGGGTAGCTGGTTCATTCCACTGGGGTGTCAAACAGACGAGGCATACTGATGAGTCCTGGTAGGACGAAACACGTGTCTATGTCATCTGTTAGCACTCTTTGCAAACTGTGCGAGAGGCCTTCCAGCACCATGCAATTCTGCTTAAAGTTGAACCAGCATAACATTCTGTGGTGATTTGCATATGCAGCCCATGATGCTTTGCATTGTGTGGGCATGTGTGATTTTGTATTTTCTTGAAACTTGGCTTCCCAGCCAAATGCCCTTTGGGGTAACCCTTGCCTCAGTGTTTGCGCACAGAGGTTCTTTGTCTTTTAAATAGTTTTTTATTTTAATAGGTTCACCACAACATAATCCAGACAGACCGTCTTAGGGTAGCTGGTTCATTCCACTGGCGTGTCAAACAGACGAGGCATACTGATGAGTCCTGGTAGGATGAAACACGTGTCTATGTCATCTGTTAGCACTCTTTGCAAACTGTGTGAGAGGCCTTTCGGCACCATGCAATTCTGCTTAAAGTTGAACCAGCATAACATTCTGTGGTGATTTGCATATGCAGCCCATGATGCTTTGCATTGTGTGGGCATGTGTGATTTTGTATTTTCTTGAAACTTGGCTTCCCAGCCAAATGCCCTTTGGGGTAACCCTTGCCTCAGTGTTTGAGCACAGAGGTTCTTTGTCTTTTAAATAGTTTTTTATTTTAATGGGTTCACCACAACATAACCCAGACAGACCGTCTTTGGTAGCTGGTTCATTCCACTGGGGTGTCAAACAGACAAGGCATACTGATGAGTCCTGGTAGGACTCTTTGCAAACCGTGTGAGAGGCCTTTCGGCACCATGCAATTCTGCTTAAAGTTGAACCAGCATAACATTCTGTGGTGATTTGCATATGCAGCCCATGATGCGTTGCATTGTGTGGGCATGTGTGATTTTGCATTTAATTATAGTAATCCTTCTCAATTGGAAGGGGTTGCTAAAACAGGCAAATAACATATTTCTTAACTTGTGGATCTCTGTCAGAACATCTAAATGCCCTCCCCTCTAACCAAAATCTAAGGTGCACCTCGTAACATAAAGTTATTTATTATAAAGAAGGCAAACCAGCTTGACAGTTCGATATGGAGGGAGAAAAGCCACTACTTTTCATAAAGTCAGTCCTCCTCCAATTCTTCCTCTGAAGGTCTTTCCTCGTGGATTCTTTGTACAACTATCTTCTCGACACATACCCCAGCCTCCTTCAGATCTGTAAAGCGGTACTGTCGACAGCCATCTGCAAAGCAAAGTCGGGCCGGGAAAGCCATCGAATATGGTATGCCCAGGTCTCGCAGTTTGTACTTTACTCTGTCAAAGGCCTTACGGCACATTCTGGTAGCGTAGGCAAGGTCCGGGAAGAAGAGAACACGGGACTCTTCATGATACATGGGGCTTTTGTTCCTAAGTGTTCCCAGAATCCAGTCGCATTCTGCCGCTTGAGGACAGAGTAGCCAGGATAGTGTGGGGGTTCTTCGAATTAGAAGCTGGCCTGTGGAGGGTGATTCTGTACACTCACTGGAGACTCACTACACCTAGGCCCGTAATTTCAGTGAGCCAGGGGCCCAGAAAAGTGGTTAGATTATCCCCCTCAGTTCCTTCAGAAAGAAAGAGTACATGAATGTTAGCAGTGTGCACTGTATTCTCGAGCTGCTCCACTCGGCTTCTTAATGCTGCTTGCTCCTTAATGGAAGTAGTTGAAGCTGCAAGGGCCTTCCCTGCTGTGGCCTCGGCTTTTTTTGTAGTCTCCCCCATGGCGTCCAATCGAGATTCAACAGCTTGGAACCGGAGGAAGAAAGAATCCCACTTTTGGTCAATACCTTGGACAGTCTTAGCACATTCACTTTAATTCGTAGTGAGTTCAAAGATGCCGACGTTTGCTCAGGGCCTGGTGAGGCAGATGCTCCATCTACTTGATCTGGCTGTTTCAGTGGAGGAGCACACGGCTGAAAGAAATCTTGTTTAGTAGGCTTAGTTTTCCCATGGCAATGAAAATTGTACCTCCAACGATGCAGAAGCGATGTCTCAATGTTTAGTTTCTTATTTTAAAGCAGTTTTAAGGGTGAAATAAGGGTTTTATTCCAAAAAGTTTTTTTCAGGAGCTCCAGAATTGTGCTGCTTCTGGCTGGACTGCTGGTTCCTCCCGAAAACAGGCAATTTGCTCATCTTGCTAACAAGTATAAAAAATGAAAATGAAATCCTATTAGAGTCTGGAAATTGCTTTGTTCATCTAGCATGTGACGGTAAGACATGACTGCTGCAGGGAGACACGGAGAGCAGCAAGCTACTGTTAAAGCAATAATAGTCGATGAGGTGGGCGGTACTGGGCTAAAGCGGACCGCCCAAGGAGCATAAAGAAGCCCAATGCTGCGGGTGGAGGGCTTTATAACCCCTGGAAGGTCTGGTATAGCCAATACTGCCCACCCTGAAGAGAATTATTGTGCTTGGAAAGCTTAGAAAATTGATGTCTATTTAAATTTTAACAAAGAAATTAAAACAATGAAAAAAGACACTTTCAAATTACTCAAATTAAATACAAAAATCAATGTTTATGGCTACATAGCGAGAGCTATGCTGATGTATTGCCAACAGAGGAGGAGAGAATATAGGGGGTCTGGAAGGGCGTGACCAGATAATGAATGCATCACATAGTGTTTGCTTCGCACAGCCGAGTTGAAGCACATAATGAGTATGCATGAATCAGTGCACTTCCTCTCAATCTCGCTCTCTCTCACCCCGCACTTTTTTCTTTCGTCTTTGGAAGTTCCACCGGCACCACCTCTTGCTCCAAACCCACTGCCTGCCTGAGGTTGGGGAGCAAGTAGTGATGGTGACAGCTCCTCTCCACTCCCAGGTGGCATTTTTCAAATCTCCTGAAATATGCTTTCCTAGTCGCTCTGCAAAAACACATTTCAGATGGGATTTCAAAAATTTCACCAACGTGGTTTATGAGGTGGGTTCAAGAAAGGCCATGTTGAAAATTTGGGGTCAAAATCTCAAGTGACAACAAGGTTATGAGGAAATGTTGAATTTTTTCAATGTTTACTCTCAGGTTTGTGATTTTGAAGATTTGGGGTCCAAATTTTCAACATAGCCTCTTGGTACTTCACCTCAGGGACATGACAGGTGTCATTTTCAGATCCTCTCCAAACCATGTTTTCGCAGTTGCGCCGCAAAATCACCTTTCAGGCAGGATTTTAAAAATGCAACCTCTCTTGATCATACGGTAGGGTCACATAAAGACTATGTTGAAAATGTGAGGTCAAAATATCAAAAAACAGCAACGTTATAAGGATAAGTTGAATTTTTTTCACAGTTTACGCATACCTTTGTGATTTTTGCAGATTTTGGGCCCAAATGTGAAACATAGTCCATTTCTTACCCCACTGGATAAACATTACAGATGTCATTTTTTAAATCACCTCTAAGAAATATTTTCACAGCTGTTGTGTGAAAACACCTTCTGTACGGGATTTTAAAAATGTCACTTGTCTTTATGATAAGGTGGGGTCATAAAAAGACTATGGCCCCCATATTCAGAGTCGGCAAGAGCACATCTGGCTTTGACCAATATTACGACAGTGTGCTCCGTCCAGAGCACGCTACCTGTCTAAATATGGGGCTGTAGCAGTGCACAGTATATACACACTGTCCTGTCACTGCCTCAGTTTGAACATGTGGCACTTACCCAACTAGTGTCATGCTAAACATTTGAATATGGGGGTCCATGTTGAAAATTTGGAGTCAAAATTTCAAAAAACAATGACGCTATGAAGAAACATTTAATTTTTCCAATGTTTACCCATAGCTTTTTCATTTTTGCACATTTAAACAAAAACCCCACCCAGGACTCCAGATAAGGGGAGTACCAACCTGTTTTACCCATCACATTTTAGGAAATACTCTTCAGGAAAAATTGTTAATGAGTACCAATACTCATCCAACATTTTTATATACTCCACACCAAAGAATAGTGCTTCATAACATAACTGGTGATTCAAAAGGAGCAGGTTTTTTTTTTATTTGTTACGGATTTACAGCACTTGTATGCATCCCAATTTTGTTTTACTCAATATATTTTAAAACTGGTGAGTAAATTACTCCTACCTGCCAACATTATCTGGGGTATCGTTGGCACTTGATCAGTTCTTATCTAGAAAAAAAGACTACATTGTGTTTAAACATGTACTCCTTACTCCACTCTGTCTAGACATTTGTATGGCTCTGAATTTGGTTTTACTCACCTCACTTTCAAAATGAGAAGTATAGTACTCATCCAAAAAAATCTTATCTGGAGCACTGACCCCACCCCTTCCCACTACATACTCTCCCGCCCCCAGCCTCCATTAGCTTCCCCCAACTATTCTGAGTAGATACATTATCAAAATGTGTAAAAGAAGGACCCCACTGAAAACAAGATATTGCATCTCTGCTGTGCTATCATGGGTAAATACAGTGGAAAACTGAGTAAAAGACCCCAGTGAAATGAGATACTGCATCTCAGATGCACTATCCTGTATAGTACTGAAGGTGGACAAATCACCAGAGCTGGATGGAGTACATCCAAGGGTACTAAAGGAACTGGCTGAGGAGTTGGCAGGGCCACTGGCAGACCTATTTACTGTAATAGTTCACTAGAGACAGGCGTAGTACCACAGAAATGGAGAACAGCACATGTAGTGCTGCTCCACAAAAGCAGTCCCAAGGATGACCCAGGGAATTACAGACCAGTCAGTCTGACCTCCATTGTGGGCAAGCTCATGGAGACCATACTAAAGAAAAGGTTGGTGGAATATATAGAGGAGCATGGTCTCCAGGATGCGAGGCAGCATGAGTTCATGAGGGGGAGATCGTGTCAAACAAATCTGATTGACTTCTTTGACTGTGTCACTAAGACGGTAGACATCCTCTATCTTGATTTCAGCAAGGCCTTTGACTCTGTGCCCCACAGAAGACTGATCAGGAAGTTGGTGGATCTCGGGTTTGGGGAAAAGTTGGCCAGATGGGTGGAAAACTGGCTGAAGGACGGAACCCAGAGGGTGGTTGTGGGGGGAGAGTTATCTGGCACAAGGCAGGTAACCAGTGGGGTCCTGCAGGGCTCGGTGCTGGGGCTGGTGTTGTTCAATGTCTTCATCAGTGGCATTGGAGATGGCATTAAGGGCAAAATGCGCCTATTCACAGATGACACCAAGCTCTGTGGGAGAGTGGACACAGCTAAAGGGACACAGGACTTACAGGAAGATCTGGAAACGCTAGGGAGATGATCCAGGATATGGCAGCTTGGCTTCAATGCCAAGAAATGCAAAGTTATGCATACTGGAGCCAAGAATCCTAGGACAGAGTACTACCTGGGTGGAGTCCGAGTATCTGCATCAGAGGAGGAGGAGAAGGACCTGGGAGTGATGATTGATCATTAGTGACCAGAAGCACTCCACGCAGTGCAAGAAAGCAGCAGCAAAGACAAACAGGATGCTGGGATGCATATCTAGGGGGATCAGTAGTAGGAAAGAGGAGGTTATACTGCCCTTCTGTACAGGTCACTAGTAAGGCCACATCTAGAGTATGGAGTTCGCACATACCCATACCTCAAAAGGACATTAACCAACTGGAGAAAGTCCAGAGGAGGGCTACAAAGATGATAGTTGGTCAGCAGGGTAAGGCATATGAGGAGAGATTGAGGGCTCTTGAACATGTACTCCTGGAAGACAGGAGCGAGAGTGAGAGGGGACATGATTGGGACCTTCAAGTACTTGAAAAGGATAAATAAGGTTGATAAGGAGAGTCTCTAACCTGAGTGGCAACCATAACACGAGGGGCACAGTCTTAAGCTGGAGGGTGGGAGGTTTAGGAGGGAGGTCAGGAAGCACTTCTTCACAGAGAGGGTGGTGGACACTTGGAATGCACTGCCAGAAGAGGAAATCTCATTGAAGACAGTGGGCAGCTTTAAGAGAGGCTGGCACAGGTATGAGGGAGGGTAAAGGTCATGGGTAGGAGGATGGGAAGGAGTGGGGACAGGGCAGGGATAGTAGCTCAAGCTGTGGACCCTGCATTACGAGCAGACTTGATAGACCAAATGGCCTTCTGCTGGCTTCTTCATATGTTTGTATAAATACTGTAAAAATGAGTAAAATCAGGACCCCGCTGAAAATAAGATGTAGCATCTCCACTAGGATATCCCGGGTAAATACAGTGTACAAATGTGTAAAAGCAGGACCCCACTGAAAATGAGATGTAGCGTCTCCGCTGTGCTATCCTGGATAAATACAGTGCAAAAATGTGTAAAAGCAAAACCCCACTGAGGCTATGAACTGATATTGGCACTTTCCTAGCCTGAACCTGAGGTACTTTCTATGACTTGGCCTGACTGCTATGTGAAAACAGACGTCTTTCAGATCCAGTGACCCCAGCCAGTCTACTATTTGCAAAGATGGTTATCACTGACCCAGTGTTACCATATTACATTTTTCTTTAACTGTTTGTTTGGATATCTCAGGTTTCAAATGTGTTGCCACTCTCCGTTTTTTCTTGTGGGTCACAAAGTATCTGGAAAAGAGACCCTTGCCCAATTATGTGGCATTTACTTTTTCCACTGCATTCACAGGCAACAACTTCTTAATCCTCCATTTCCAACAGGATTTTTTCTGTTGGGGTGTGAGGCTGAAAAACCTTTGGGTTCTGCAGTTTTGGAAACCTTCTGAACTGCATTGATGAACCTTGGCCCACTGATTTCAAGACCCATTAGTCCGTTGTGATTTCTGATCAGTCCTGGAAATAGTGGGCTACTCCCCCCACCCACCTGAGTGACTTGGTCAGACTTGTTAGGGGTTTTGCTTTGGCTGGAGTTTAGGGGCTGGTGTTGAAAATGCATGCCTAGTGCCCCTTCTTCCCCTGCCCCTATAGTAACTTATCTGAAGAGGGTACCCATAGAACACATAAGCACGAGGGTAGTATCCCCAATCCCTACCACTCCTTGAATAATGCCTGAAGGAAGGGGAGGACTTTCCATTTTCAATACCGCTTTTGTGGGTGCATTTGTAGATGGTTTTGTACTCATCTATCTTTTTATGTAAGCCTCTGTCTTGTCACCAAATAGGGAATTTCCTTCAAAGGGAAAATCCATAGCTTTTGTCTGAGTATCCTGGGATAGACTGATAGTTCTAAGCCAGACAAACCTTCTCAAGGACACTGCATAGGCCATAACCCTAGATGAACTGTTTGTGTCCACTGCCATGTGGAACTGGTACTTTGTGGCATCTATGGCTGATCTTTCTAAGTCCGCCACATCCTGTGCCAAATCACCAGTAGCCTTTTCACTCAGTGCCAGTGTGGAATTCCATACTGCTTCTGGTAATAAGCTGTGTAAGCTAAGTAAGCCGCCTGCCTCAGAAGAAGGGAATCTGACGTGTAGGCTTTTTTGGCAATACTGTCCAGTTTCCAGGAATCTTTCTGAGGACACTGGCAGGAAAGAGGCACTTTTGCCTTATCACAGGTGGCAGTCTGGACCACTCCCTCATGGTCAAGGTGGGAGTACATGTACTCAGCGCCCTGTCTATCAACCTGATATTTTTTCTCAATTTTCTTGTCAATGGTAGCAGCTGAGGTGGGTGCTGACATGACTTTGTTTGAGGCTTTCCTGAGGGATTTATGAACGGGCAGCAACAACCTCCTTGTGGGAGCTAGGCCCATCAGATCCATGAATTCTACCTCCTCTTCATTCTCCTTGGTTTCATGGGAGGGGATGTTGAGGGTATTCACCACGTGCCTTACAAAGGTATAATGTGAGGTATAGTCCTCTGAAGCCTAGGAGGAGAGCCAAGTTCCTGCTCAGGAAAACTGTCTGGTTCTACGGGTTCTCCTTCCTCTTTATCATAGTATATTTCAACCTCCATCACAAGCACTGGGAATGGAAATGGAGCTGGGGGGAGCAGGCAGAGTTATTAAATTTCCCGTAGCTTGGAATGCCTGGAGAAACTGCTATGCCTTTGTTATGTCCTCTACTGAGGGCATTTGTCTTCTGTTCACTGACAGCTCCTTTCCTTCTTCAGGAAGAGGGACAAAGAACAGTTACATTTGATTTGATTGATTTGATTAAAACTTTATTTTTATACAGGTATATTTGATTAGTGCAACAAACACTGTTTACAATCAAGTCCTGTATAGATGATACATAAATAACATCAAAAACACTCAAAAATACAAATACTTCACAAAAAAATAACATATATAACATTATCCATAACATACACACACACATAACTTCTGCAAGTATTCAAATAATTTACTTTTAAAACTGGCAAAGCTAGTTATGTTCTGCAAGTGCTTGGGTAAATTATTCCAAGATAAAGCAAGTCTATTTTGTAACTTCATTTCTCCTACATTACTACAATATTTGAGCAATGGTACCCTATTTTCAGAATTTCTTGTACATAAATTATAACTATCCAAACTATCCTATAAGAACTTCCCATAATAGTAGATCTTTGAGGGGATCTCAGTCATCAGGTCACACCATAGGAACTTCAACATCGGTGAAGCAGGATCCACACAAAAGATTTTCAGCAATACAACTGAAGCCGCCCACGCCAACGTCATCTGCCAACATCACCAACCCTCTAAAGGCGTGAGCGACCCCGCTCCCGCCTCAGTTCTTTCCCCCGGAGACTAAGGAAGCACATCGGTGTCATGGGGGACCGAGAAGAGAGAGAGAGAGAGATGCCCAGGCCTAAACAAAAGGCTGGATACACTAGATGGCCAGTCTGAGACAAGAACCCCAAACAGAGATAGTGGGAGGGAAGGCTGACCTGATGACTGAGATTTCCTCAAAAATCTACCTGTTACAGTAGATTCTTTCATAACTATTCTATCTTCTTTGGGGTATCTCAGTCATCAGATCACACCACAGGAAATGGAAATTACTTACTTACCGTAATTATTGATCTTCTTGGACAGTCTCCATCACTCATTCACACTAGTGGGACAGCGCCGGAGGCGCTAGGACCTAGCGGGAGCCAAAATTTTTCTGAAGGGTCGGGCGCCGAGGTAGGCCCACGCACGCTGCTGCACCGCGAGACTGACCCGCGCCTGTGTAGTAGGCTATCTCGACGCCGACCCTCCAACTGCCTCTAGTACCTTTCGACCAAGGAGGTGCAGCGTAACTAATGAGATACATAGATACATAGATACATAGACGGTGTCGGCAGATAAGGGCCTATGGCCCACCTAGTCTGCCCATTTGAGCTTGTAAGTTCAGTTTGTTTTCCTAGAAGTCTATTTCCCTTACCCTGACCTCTAGAATTCCTTTATGTCTATCCCATGCATTCTTAAACCTGGATTGTTTCAGCCCCACCACTTCCTCTGGCAGGGTGTTCCACTTGTCCACCACCGCTCTGTGAAGAAATTCTTTCTCATGTTTCCTCTGAATCGTCCTCCTCCAACTTCATCCCATGCCCTCTAGTCCTGAAACATCTTTTCGCTTAAAAATAGTGTTTTCCTGCACCCTGTTCCTCCCTGTAAGATACTTGTATGTCTCTATCATATCCCCTCTCTCCCTCCTCTCCTCCAGGGAGTACATGTTCAGTTCCTTCAACCTGTCTTCATAGGACTTGTGATGCAACCCAACTCATTCTGAGTTTCTGGGCCTGAGAGGGCCCAGATGGCCTTTGTAAGAACAATGTCTTCACAGTCCGAATCATAGGCCATGAAGACCAGGAAAGAGAAACGAGTGAACCCAGGGGATGGTGGGTGGGCGTGTGAATGAGTGATGGAGACTGTCCAAGAAGATCAATAATTACGTTAAGTACGTAATTTCCATATCTTCCTGGACTAAGTCTCCATCACTCATTCACACTAGTGGGAGAGTACCAGTTAAAATCAACAACCCTGAGTAGGGTGGTAGGAGATAGGGTTCATTTGAAAGGACAGCCAAGGACTGTCCTGTTAATAAAAAGAGCTGTCTTGTAAGAGCATCTATAACATAGTGCCTACAAGATAAACGCCGAGTTGTAACTTCACCTTGCCGACGACCTACAATGGGCAAAATGAAAGTCTGCCAGGCAGCCGCAACTACTCTAGAAGAGCGGCAAAAACCTGGCCTCACGATTTGATCTAGGACCAAAATTAATAGTATCAAAGACATGCACTAATCTAATGTAAAGGACCTCAGGAACTGCAAGAGCCGGAGGTAAAGTGTACAGGTTCAGGGTAGACCGAAAAGCAGCGACGAAACCCCCACTACCAAGTATGGCTGACCTGCAAACAACAGGTCCAGTAGCACTTGAACCCCTTACTTGGTGAGCAAAAGAAGGTCCAGGTGGGGTTAGCTCATCAAGGAAAAGGTTCGTACTAAGTCACTGAAAACTTCCTGATGGAAGGCAAAGCACAACTTAGAAACCTCTTGTAGTGGCCTAGTAGAATCAAATTCTAGTCACTGCATAATCCAAAAGGGGTCATCCTGCCCCTATGTGTATGACTGTATGTGAATATTGCGAAGCCACCTCAGAAAAGAGCTACTTGACCAATGGTCAAGAAAGGAGCATGTCATCTGTTAAGTTGAAGCAAACATGGAAGTAGGAATCTAAGTTCCGACTCGCTGAAGAGTCACTTCTGTTGGTGCAAGGCTCTGATCAAGAGAAGAAAGCCTGATTAAAAAACCAAAAGGGACTAACAGACTGGTTAGACGCCTAGGTTTTGGAAATATCTCAGAATAAGAGACATTCTCTAGAGAAAAGAGGTGAGCTATACCACCGCTGGATCGGACTGCCCCCTAGGGGTAGAAGAAAACATTTACTCTTTACTGAGGATTAGAGACGACCGACTCAGGGTTGAGGCGGAACCTGATCAGATTCAAGTGCGGTATCAGGAAATTCCAACTAGGCCCTGTGCTGTGATAATTCTGACCCCTCCCCCCTTTTTTTTTATATCATTAGTCCGAGCCTAACAAGATTGCTGGCTACTATTTGGCAAGGATTGCCTGATACAGAAATGACAAGGATGTCATTCCTCTGAGGAGCAGGAGGAGCCTGAGGATCCATAACCGAACCCCTGACTGGACTAATAATAGCTAGACAGATGTTAACTACCTGTGGCAAAGCAGCCGCCAGAGGGGCAGCATCAAAAGAGGGCTGTATACCCCTAACAAAGGAGCGGAACAGTCTGTGCGCTCCTGACCATTGAATTAAAATGTTCCAAAGAGTGTAATTGTCTTGACCACTGAAAAGATCTAGACGCAGAGGCATATAGTCCACAGATCCAGTCTGAACACTATGGTGGACCCCATAAATGAGGAACTACTAAAAGAGCTTGCATCACAGACTCTGATGATAGAGAGGGCGTGTCTTTCAGTATATAAAATGAGTCATCCGCTGTATCACTTACCAGAAGGACAGGGAGAGACTCATCTAGATGCCTTTCTACCACAGAAGGACCCCAAAAGAGGTCTAGGTTAGAGCCACTAGAGACTCCGCCACCAGGAAGGGTGTCGAGGAGCTTGGCACCATGTAGGGGGCTGAGAAAGTGCTGAGCAGAATGAGAGATTCCGGTGACAGAACAGAAGAGTCCCATCAGCGGAAAACCGCTGAATGAGGAGATCCGATGCAGACCGCCACCCACTAACGTGTGGAAAATAATCCGCAGAATAGGACTTCATTCCATGGAAACATCCCAACACAAGTCCTATGGAAGAGAGGTCTGCAAAACAGATCCTTCCCTAGTTCTGTCAGATAGTACCAACTGGCACCCCCTGTGGCACCAGCGCACTGGGCACAGGAGGGCACCAAGCAGTAACCCATGCCAACCTGAGAGACACCAGAGGGCACCCAGGGTGAAACCCGCAGGTATCCTCGGTACCAATGGCAGCAATGGCACGCAAGGGCACCCCGACGCCCATGGTACCATGGCACCCTGGCACACAAGAAACCCATGGCACTCATGGGCACCCATGGCCACCAGGCGCCACCCGTGGCACCCATCGGCACGGTGTCGCCAGCGCACCAACGGGTGGCGCTGCGGGTGGTGCTGTGCACTGGCGGTGCCGGGCGATGCCGCGTTCGCGGGCGCCAGTGGCACCAGGAGACACCCACAGCACTGTTAGCAGCACCGCAATGAAGCACCCACGGAGCCGAGCATGGCGCCGAACACACAGGTGAGCCACGGCGCCGATCCACGGCACTGAACACAGTGCCGACTCGCGCACTGGGCATGGTGCAGAGCACAGCACAGCCATGGCGCCGCATCACGCACAGCTAATAGTGCCGCACTCATGGCCCATGCCATGGCGCCAACCGCTGCACCGACCACTACACAAGCCATGGCGCGCCAGCCACGGCACTGAGTATGGTGCCAGCCATGGCACCGAGCCACAGCGCCAATCCACGGCACCAAACCAAACACCAGCGGTGCCGCCTATGGCACCATGCCAAACCAGTGGCACGGCATCCGAACCTGCAGTGCCACCAAGGTGTCGGGCACAGCACCAGGAAAAACACAGTGGAAAGCCAAAGGAAAGGATGGAGAAAGGTGGTGCCCATGCCGGCCCCAGCATGGAAAAGGTAGAGGGGGTAGGCACGAGGGGCTGACACAATGGCGAAGGCACCAAGAGGGCACCGCGCTCATTGTAATCCAATTGACCCGGCCCCAGTCCAACGGCTCCGAGGCCCGGAGGCCCCGAAACCAGGAACACAACCAGGAAAAAAGGAGTCAAACCCCCTGCTCCACAGGAGTGGCCCAGAGGTGAAACTGCTCACCGGAACACCAACGAGGACAGAGATGGAGCCCGGAGTCGAGAATGCAGCCGTTAGGAGCGGGGCCAAGGGGGAACCCACGAAGTCGGTTCAGGCCTATCGCCCCTACCAACCAACAATCCTCGTGCAGACATACCAACGGGCAACCTCGAGCGGCACCAATTCTTCTTCCCCAAACGAAGAAGAAGAGCTCGAGGCTAAGCAGAGCCGGATCCCCGGCCCCGCCAGATTCCTGCTTCGGTGGACTGTCCTCCCCGACGAGCACAGGACTGTCCGTAGTCAGACCACCCCCCCCTGTTACTTAAGGGTGGCGGACCGGGCACAGCCCCTCTGCCATAACAAACTTTCAAACGAAGTCCTCCTACCGTCACCGCTACCACCTAAGGACGACTCCGTGGATGGCAGGAAAGAATTTCTTCATAATCTTCTTGTTCGTAGAATAAAAAAATTACCACTAAATAGTTAAATTAAAACGTTTAAATAAAACACTAAAAGCTGCTGTCGTATAGACGAAAACTTTGACTCCGGCAGACGAGCGTCGACATCCAAGTGCACTCGGCGAGGAAAAGGAACTGAGGTGGTTGGAGGGTCGAGCCCGAGATAGCGTGACACAGGCCGAGTCAGTCTCATGCAGTGTGGTCCTACGCCGCCGACCCTTCAGAAAATTTTTGGCTCCCGCTTGATCCTAGCGCCTCCGGCGCTATCCCACCAGTGTGAATGAGTGATGGAGACTTAGTCCAGGAAGATTGAGTCAGACACAGTGACCAGTAACTGCAGAACAGTCTGGGTGGCAGGCAAACTGGGGCATAAGACAGGGGATCCTGAAGTACAGCAAGGCTGAAGCCTGCTCGGGCTCTAGAAGCAATGTCCAGACTGTAGTACTTGGTAAAGGTATGGATGGTACTCCTGGTGGCAGCAGCACAAATGTCAGCGGCTGAGACCCCTTTGAAGCAAGCCACAAAGGTAGCCATACCCCTTGTGGAGTGAGCTTTGACTGCCCCTGGCAACTCTTTGCCATGCTGCTTGTAACAGAACACAATACAATGTGTCAACCATTTGGACAGACATCGCTTAGAAACCTGAATGTCCTCTCTACCTGGAGCAAAAGAAACAAAAAGCTGCTTCAACTTTCTGCATTTCTTGGTTCAGAGCAGATAATATCTCAAAATTCTGCGAACGTTTAATGTATGGGGCAGTGCTTCCCCTGGATTGGCACGCCTAAAAAATAAATTGGTAAGTAGACAGATTGGTTCAGGGTAAACTTTAGGGAGGAACTTAAGATTCATGCCCAAAGACACACTGTCCTTGTTAAAATTAAATAAGGTTCCTCACACCAGAAAGTCTGAAGCTCAGAATCCTTTGAGCAGAGGTAATAGCAACCAAAAATCATGCTTTCCAAGAGAGTAAGCATAGCTCGAAGTTCGGCTGGCTCAAAAGGAGACAGGTCAACTTCTCCAAAACAAAATTCAAATCCCAAGCCAGGACAGAAATTGGAGGTTTCAGATGCAGAATGCCCGAGAAAGGTACAGGATACATTCAATTGAGCCATGATGCGGCCACCCACAGGCTCATGAAAGACAAAGATAGCCGAAAGGTGCACCTTGAGGGAAGAGTACTGGAGGCCTGAGTCCACCAGTGATATCAGGTAGTCCAGAATCTTGCTCACTGGACAAGTAAAAGGATCCAGATGATGCTTAGCAGCCCAGATGGTAAACCTCTTCCACTTCATGGCATATGTGGACCTAGTGGAGAGCTTCCGAGCTGTCACGAGGATGCCCGCCACTCTCTGGGAGACTCCGAACTGGGCAATGGCTATGTCCTCAGGAGCCAAGCATGCAGAGGAAGGGACTTAATATTGGATGGACCAGGGTCGGTTGAGCCTCAGCCAACAGATCCCTGCAGAGGGACTGAGACTCCTCCACCAACTGTTGTAGTAATGGAAACCATATCTGCCAAGGCCAGAATGATGCTACCAAGATCATGGTGGCCCCCTCAGTTTGCAGCTTGATTAGCACTCTCTGAATCAGAGGAAAGGGAGGGAAGATGTAAAGGAACCTCCTGCTCCAGGACAGGGACAACGCATCTCGCCAGAAAACTCCAGGCCCTTGAGTCCAACTCTGGACGAACCTAACTGGCAAACAGAGTTTCAGCAACAGATGAGAGAAGTTCCCACTCGTGCATGCTGGACTGTGTCCTGCTGAGGCTGTCCACCAGGGTGTTGAGCACGCCTGGAATGTGGGCTGTGGAGAGAACCAGACTGTGGTCTAGTGCCCAGTACAATACTCTCATGGCCTCCCTGCACAGGGGGCATGAATGTGTCCCCCCTACTTGCTGATGTAATAGACAACACTATGGTTCTCAGACTGGATCAACAGCGAACGTGGTAGGAGATAGTTCTGAAAAGTCTGCGTGGCATACAGGACTGCCTTCATCTGCAGGACACTGATGTGCAGGGAGGTTCTGATCTGGGACCATGTTCCTTGGGGACCCAAGTGCGCCCCCAGCCCAAACCAGAGGAACTGTGGTGAGGATCTGCTGGGAGAAGATCTGGAATGGGACCCTCAGAACAGATTCTGTGGGTCCATCCACCACTGGAGCACTTTGCAGACTGGAGGAGACCAGCACTAACTGATCTAATTTGTCCGTGCATTGGTCCCATTGCACTTTGTGGGTCCACTGAAGGACCCGCACATGCAACCTGGTTAGGGGAACTGTGGGAATGGCCGCGGCCATCAGACCCAAAAGCCTCAGATATAATGACTCTGAGCTTGGGCAATGAAGTACTCCACCCTACTTTGCAGTAGGAAGGCCTTGCGCTGCGCTGAGTCCAGAACTGCCCCTATTTATTGCAGCCTCTGGGACGGGGTCAAGACGGACTTGGAGCAGGCCCGGTGCTGCTGAGGGTTGAGGTGCTGAATGCCACACCTCGCACCACCAGCGACCCGGGTTGGGGGCGAGCCCGGGCGCGGGGAGGTCGGCAGGGGGAGAGAGACTGAGCATCATGGTTCTTCTCTCTTCCTGGGGAGGGTTGAGATACGATCACTTGTGAGGCGACTTCTGGTGGCTGTTAGGGGCTCGAATACGACGCATGTAACGCTGGGGTGGGAGTTGCATGCATTACATTGCCTGATAAGCCGCACTCCGGGAGTCAGAAACACAGAAAAGAAGAAAAAAGCCCATTCCTGGGGATAGATGAAGGCACCTCGTCTGCCCATCAGCCTGCACTTCAACACCGGGCTATCTCCTCTCCACAGGGCCACTCGTGTGCCGGGCACTTTTTCCTATAAGATAGAGTGCCCTAATCGGATAGGGTGGCCCTACCTCCGGAGGGTTCAGACCCAGAGGTGACGCTTGGTGGCACGAGGGAGACGGACTAGTCACGGGGGAAGGTAGAGGCTGGTCATCCGAGGATGCTGGAAGGAGTTCTCCAGGAGTGGAGATAAATAAGAGTTAAAACAAAAAAAAAAAAGACGGACTTGGACAGGTTGACAGTGGTGCCCAGGGAAGAGAACAGTGAAGGGTTCTTTCCAGAGTCTGAAGTAGCTGGTCGCTGCACAGGGCCTTTAGAAGCCAGTGTCCAGATAGGAAAAATGTACAGTCCTTCCATCTGAGAGCTGCAGCTACTGCTGCTAAGCACTGTGTAAAGACTGTGGCGCAGAGGATAAGCCAGGCAAGGCTACCTTGATTTGTAGTGCCGACCTGAAAGAAAACTGGAGGAATCTCCCAGCGGTAGAAACACCAAGACAGGTAAGCATCCTGCATGTCCAGGGAACATAGCCAGTCACCCTGCTTGAGCAGAGGCATTAGGCTGGGCAGGGTGACCATGTGGAATGTTTTATACCAGACTTACAGACTGAGGTCCTTGAGGTCTAGAATGGGCCTCAGGTCTTCGGTTCTTTTGGGGACCAGGAAGAACCTGGAATAAAATCCCTTGTTTTGTTGGTGCCCAGGACCTGGCTTAATGGCCTTTTTCTGCAGTAGGGACTGCACCTCCTCCTGGAGGACGGACAGGTGGGCCGGGGTACAAGTGGAGCTTACAGAGGGGGTCTCTGGGGTATCTCTATGAGTTCCAGAGTGTGACCCCCTTCTATGATCTGAAGAATCCAGGCATTTGAAGTGATGGTTCTCCACTGATTGAGATGGAGGGAGAACCGACCTCTGACCATCACCTCTTGGTCGGGGACCAGAAGAGGGGTGTCTGGCAAGGAGTCAAGTGGAGGTGGATCCAGCCGCTGGGGCTGATCTGTCACCCCTTGGTCGTTCAGCTGCGGTGCCAGAGGAGGAGGGGTGAGCAAGGCGGAGGAAGCCTTTCTCTTGCCCTGAGTATGGGAGGCAGTTCCAAACTTGTGGGACACCTTGCGAAAGAAAGGGTGCTGTCTGCTCCTAGGCTGCATTTGACAGAGTGAGTAGACAGACTTAATAGCCCTGCCAGATGCCTGTAGACACTGATAATGTCCCTGAACATCTGGCCCAAACAATTTAGAGCCATTGAAAGTGGTGTTAGCACCTCTTGTTGGACATCGGCACACAAAACCTGAGACCGCCAGCCAGGAGCTTATAAAGGCAACTGCCTGTGGCAGCAGCCCTGGCACCTGTATCTGAAATATCGTACAGGGCCCTAAGGAGGTGCTTGCTGATATCCTTTGTGTTCTACAAGCATTTGAGAACCTTCTGTTTCTGAGTACAGTCTGGGAGGGTCTGGGCAGCAGCCTTCCTTCTTCCAGATTAGTGTTGCTCAGACTGTATCCTAGAAGAAAAATTACTCACCTTAGTAATGTTGTTTCTTCTAATGGAGTCTTGCATATTATGACATATGCAGTGAGTCCCAACCTTCGAACTGCTCGGAGGTGAAAGAGTTAACTTTCCATGTCTGTTCTTCTTCAAACTCAAACTGTCAGATCTTTACGAGCAAAAACTCACTAAGGTTCTGTGTGGAAGTCGAAAACCTACACTAGCCAACTGGCTACTAAATATAAGAACACATTTTTCTTGGTCCCAAAACAAATACTCAAGTCAGGGGATCCAAAAAATTAAAAACATAACACCCAAACACCCAAAAAGGAGGGGTGAAAAATAAGGTGGGCATCTACTAAGTGCCAACACTGCACTGCCCACCCACATCCCAAAAGAAAAAATTACTCACCTTAGTAATGTTGTTTCTTCTAATGGAGTCTTGCTATATTATGACTATTGCAGTTTGCCCCAGCCTTAGAACTGCTCCGGAGGTGAAAGAGTTAACTTCCATGCACAGCATGGAGCTTAGAGCGAGCTCGGTTCAGAAGCTCTGTTTGGCTGGTTTCAAATCGAAAACTGGCTAGATCTTTCTGAGCAAAAACTCACCAAAGTTCGCGTGAAGTTGTAACTCACAGTAGCCAACTGGCTACTAATATATTAACACATTTTACTGGTCCCAACACAAAGACTCAAGTCAGTGGACCAGAAAAATTAAGATAAAATAACTAAATGAATACAACACCCAAATATGAAAAAGGGCATCAATAAATGCCAACAGAGGACTACCCACCCCATACCCCAAAGTAGGAGTTCTGAGAGGGGCAGGCTGGGGGGAGGTCATAATATAGCAAGACTCCATTAGAAGAAACAACATTACTAAGGTGAGTAATTTTTTCTTCAAACATGAAGTCTTGCTATATTATGACTATTGCAGACTACACAGCAGTACCTCCATGGAGGAGGGACAGAACCTACTTAGGGAATAGGCTCTGAAGCACGGTTGTGCCAAACCGAGCATCCTCCTGGCCTGAATATCCAGGGAGTAATGCTTGGTGAAAGTGTGTACTGTCTTCCAAGTAGATGCCTGACATATCTCCAAGATAGGGATGTCTCTAGCAGCAGCTAGAGATGCAGCTGTACCTCTGTAGAGTGAGCCCCAGGCCTGAGGGGGAACCTTACCCAGCTTTTGACAGCAAAATTAGAGACAAGAAACGATCCACCTGGCAATGGATCTTTTAGTGGCAGGTCTCCTTTCCCAACCTCACCATAAGTGAGAAACAGTTGAGGAGTCAAACCCTGTGACCCTTGGCACGCCCTATGTAGTAACTTAGGGCCCTTAACATCTGTTGTGCAGCCTCTCTCACCAGAGGAGGAATGGTCAGTGAAGAACACTGGAAGTGAAATAGACTGGTTAAGGTGGAAATCTGAAACCACCTTAGGCAAAAACTTCCTGTTAGTCCTGAGGACCACTTTATCCCTGTGAAAGGAAATAAAGTCAGTTTCTACTGATAAAGCCTGTAACTCACTTATACGCCTGGCAGAAGTGATGGCTACCAGAAATACAGTTTTCCAAGTCAAATACTTAAGCTCTGCCGAAGACAGAGGCTCAAAGGGGGGTTGCATTAGCAGAGAAATGCATACATTAAGATCCCAGGCCGGGGCAGGGTCCCTGAATGGGGGATTGGTGTGAATCAATCCTTTAAAAAACTTAGAAAATACAGGATGAGCAGAGAGAGAAGAGGGCTTCCCTGCTGAATGAAGGCAGACAGCAGCCAAGTGCACTTTCAGGGTGGCTGGTCTCAGTCCCAAAGAATTAAGATGGACCATGTAGTCCAATACAGCAGGTAGATCAGCAGATTCTGGGAAACATACTTCCCAGAACACCATATGGAAAACCTTTTCCACTTGGAGTTATAGGTAGCTCTGGTGGAAGGCTTCCTAGCAGCCTTCAGGATTTCAGAACACTTTGAGAAAGTTGCAAATCAGCAACTCTAACTGCTCAAGAGCCAAGCCTTGAGGTTGAAGGATTTGAGATTGGATAACAAACTCTCCTGAGCACAGGTTAACAGATTGTGGCTCCTGGGAGACACAGGAAGATGGACTGCTAAGGACAGAAGGAGTGGGTACCAGGGCTGCCTGGCCCAGTCTGGAGCAATCAGGATCATTTTGCAGGGCTGAGACCTGATTTTGACTAGTACTTTGAACAGGAGAGGGAAGGGGGGAAAGGCATAAAGAAACTTCCCTTCCCAATCGAGGAGAAAGGCATCCAGGGGAACTGAGCCCAACACTGGGGGCCTGCAACAAAACAGTGGAAGTTGATAATTGTCTGGGGCTGCGAAAAGATCTATCTGAGGAGTGCCCCATCTGGCAAACACTATCCCCAGTACTAGGGGATCCAGTGACCATTCGTGATGGCCCTGGGAAATCCTGCTGAGGGCATCTGCCAAGACATTGTCCTTGCCTGGGAGGTGAACTGCTATGAGGGAAGTGTTCAGGGAGTAAGCCAGAGACCACAACTTCATTGCCTCGGTGCACAAGGCCGAAGACCGAGTGCCCCCTTGTTTGTTGATGTACCACATTGTAGTGGTGTTGTCTGTTCTGACCTGTACCACCTTGTTCTGAACAGATGCAGAGAAAACCTGATAGAAAAACAACTCTGAGTTCCAACAGATTGATGTGGAGCAGAGATTCCTGAGGGGACCATAATCCCTGGGTGGAGAGGTCGCCCATGAGCTCCCATCCCAAGAGGGATGCATCTGTAGTAAGGGTCAAGGAATGGGACAGAGGGATGAAAGGCACCCCCTGTCTCAGATTGCTCTGATCCTGCCACCACTGAAGGGCCTGGATCAGGGTTCGAGTCAATGGGATTAATTTGGATAGAGGATCTCTTCTTTGAGACCAGAAAGCTCTCAAATGGAACTGAATGTCCCTCATCTGAAATCTCGCTCCTAGCACCACGGCTGTGGAGGCAGCCATGTGCCCTAGGAGCTGCAGGAAATGCCTTGCTGGTCGAGAAACCTGCAGAGTGAAGGAGGCGGCCAGGGCCACTAAGGTCCTTATCATTTCCAAGGGAAGGATGGCTCTGGCCTGCTTTGTATCCAGTTCTGCGCCTATAAAGGTGAGTACCTGGACAGGTTCCAAAACTGACTTTGGAAGATTGAGAAGAAACCCCAGAGAGGTAAGCAGCTGCTGGGTAACTAGCAGGTGTGATTTGACCTGGTCTGGAGACTGACCCACAATGAGCCAGTCGTCCAGGTAGGGAAAAATGGCAATCTTTTGCCTTCTTAGGTGAGTGACTGCTACTGCCAGACACTTTGTGAACACCCTCGGCAGAAGTAAGGTCGAAGGGCATTGCTCTGAACTGATAATGGCCTGAGGGCAGTTCAATCTGAGGTACTTTCTGATGGGAGCTTCTGATAAGAACATGGAAGTAGGCATCTTTGAGGTCCAGGGAGGCTAGCCAGTCCCTGGCCTTAGGAAGGGTAAAATCATTCCCAGTGTCACCATTTTGAACTTTGGCTTTAAAAGGTGCTTGTTTAGATATCTTAGATCCAGGATAGGCCGCCACTCTCCTGTCTTTTTTGGGGTAAGAAAGTACCTGGAGTACAGACCCTTGCCCTGGTGAAGGGGAGAAACCTTTTCTATAGCTCTGAGAGCCAGGAGGGTTGAGACTTCTGTTTCCAAACCAAGAGTCTCTAAAGGGTTTGTAGGTAGAAAAGATCTGGCTCTCATCTTTGGAAATTTCTTGAAGCTGAGAACCAGACCCTGGGTCACTACTTCCAGGACCCATCTGTCTGAAGTTAAAGACTGCCAGTCCTGGACGAAGTGAGCCAATCTGCCCCCTACAGGTAGTGGAGAGCCAATCCTGGGCATCCCATCAGGGTGCCTGTTTGGCAGGGGCTTTAGGCTGAGGGGTGGGAGCAGGCCTGCTCGAACCCCGTCTGCCTCTCCCTCTGAAGAACCCCCTCGGTACATAGGCTGAAGAGGAGGGGGCCTGAGTCTGATAAAAAGGCCTGTGAAAAGGCCTACCCCTACCCCTGGGGGGCTGCCTCTGAGGAGTGACTTGCCGCTCCTTGGCTTGTGCACTCCTGTAAGTGGTTCTATATTCATCCATTTTCTTCATATAATTCTGTCTGCTCCCAAACAGAGAATTTCCCACCACAGGAAAATCCATAGCCTTAGACTGGGTATCCCAGACAAAGTAGTACACCTGACCCAGGCCAATCTGCGAAAGCCACAGATGTAGCCATGACTCTAGAGGATACATCATTAGAATCCACTGCAGCATGGAATTGCACCTTAGATGCCTCAATACCATCAAAGCCACCTGCTCCAGCTCCTTTGCGAGCTGGCCAGGGACCTGTTTAGCTAAGGCCATGACAGTATCCCATCTAGATTTCTGGTATCTTGCAACATAAGCCATATAGTTAGCTTGTCTGAGTCCCAAGGATGCTGCCATGTATTGTTTTTGGCCATGGCATCAATCTCCTGGAATCCTTGTCAGGAGGATGTGAAGCCAGAGGAATATTAGCTTTATCACAGGCTGCAGCCTGAACTACCCCAACATGACTGCATTGCTGTGAAAGAAAATCTGTATCAGGACTCTGACAAAGTGTACCTCCTGTCCATCTTTTATCCATTAGGAGGCACAGAAGAAAAATTACTCACCTTAGTAATTGCTTTTCTTCTCATGGAGTCTTGCTATATTATAACAATAGCAGTCAGCCACTGCAGCTGAACTGCCCGGAGGAAGAGTTAACTCCAGAAGATCTGGAGTTCTACAGCGAGGCGCTGTGCCCAAAGCTCTATCTGGCAGTTTCAAATGAAACTGTCAGATCTTTATGAAGCTAACATCAAAGGGACGGAAAGTCTGTGTGGAAAACTACACTAGCCCATGGCTACCTACTAGTAGTAATAACAACAATATAAAGAACAATGAAACACTCAGAGCCATAATAACAAAAATTGATGGCATTATGGTTCGTTACCACCCTTGACAAGCAATATGAACCCCCTTCCCCAAAGACTCAAGTCCAGGAAGGGCAATATAAATAACCTAAATGAAACAATCTAGATCCCTAACCCAAAGGAAAAGAGGGTAAGGGAAAAACTACAATGGCATGACACAGTGCTTGCACTATTCGCCACCCCTACCCAAGTAGAAGTTCTGAGAGGGGCAGGAGGGAGGGAAGATATATAGCAAGACTCCATGAGAAGAAAAGCAATTACTAAGGTGAGTAATTTTTCTTCAAACACCATGAAGTCTTGCTATATTATAACAATAGCAGATTACACAGCAGTACCTCCATGGAGGAGGGTCAGAACCTACTTAGGAAATAGGCTCTGAAGCACAGCTGTGCCAAACCGAGCATCTCTCCTGGACTGGACATCCAGGGAATAATGCTTGGTAAAGGTGTGAACTGTCTTTCAGGTAGCAGCTTGACAAATCTCCAGAATGGGGATGTCTCTAGCAGCCGCTAGAGACGCAGCTGTACCCCTGGTGGAGTGGGCCCTCAATCCTGAGGGGGTACTCTACCCAGTTTCTGATAACAGAATTGATACAAGAAACAATCCACCTTGCAATTGTTCTCTTAGTGGCAGGTTTCCCTTGCCAACCTCGCCATAGGTAAGAAAGAGTTGGAGGATTCAAACCTATGACCTCTGGTGCTCCTAAATAGTAGCTAAGGCTCTTTGACATCCAAGCTGTGCAGTCTCCTCTCACCTGAGGAAGAATGCTCAGTGAAAAATACTGGGAGAGAGATAGATTGATTCAGGTGGAAATCAGAAACCACCTTAGGCAAAAACTTTCTATTAGTCCTAAGGACTACCTTATCTCTGTGGAAAGAGATAAAATCTTCTTCCACTGACAGGGCCTGTAGCTCACTTATGCGTCTGGCAGAGGTGATAGCTACTAGGAAAACGGTTTTCCAAGTTAAATACTTGAGCTCTGCAGAAGACAGAGGCTCAAAGGGGGGTTGAATTAACTGAGCAATGCAAATATTCAGGTCCCAGGGGAGCTGGTTCCCTAAAAGGAGGGTTAGTATGAAGTAACCCTTTAAAAACTTGGAGAACACCGGTGAGAAGAAAGGAGGCAGGCTTCCTGCTGACACAAAACCAGAGACAGCTGCCAGATGAACCTTCAGGGTAGCTGGTCTAAGGCCTAGGGAATTCAGATGGACCAAATAGTCCAGTAGAATGGGAAGATCAGCAGATTCTGGGATAATCTGCCTCAGAGCACCAGATGGAAAACCTCTTCCACTTAGAATTATAAGTGGCTCTAGTGGAAGGCTTCCTTGAAGCCTTTAAAATATCCATGACACCTTGAGAAAGGTGTAAGTCAGCAATTCTAGCCCTCAAGAGCCAAGCCTTGAGGTGGAGGGATTTGAGGTCCGGATACCACACTCTCCCTGTGCACAGGCCAATAAGTCGTGGACTCTGGGCAGGCTCAGGCAGGGTGGACTGCCAAGGACAGGAGCAGAGGGTACCAGGGCTGTCTGGCCTAATCTGGGGCAATCAGAATCACCTGCAAGGTTGAGATCTGATTTTACTAGTACTCTGAAAAGGAGAGAAAGGGGGAAAGGCATACAGGAACTTCCCTTCCAGTCCAACAGAAAGGCGCCCAGAGGACTGAGCCCAGAACTGGAGGCCTGCAACAGAAAAGAGGAAGTTGGTGGTTGTCTGGGGCTGCGAAAAGATCTATCTGAGGAGTGCCCCATCTGGCAAAGACAGACCCCAGCACTTGTGGATTCAGAGCCCATTCGTGATGGCCCTGAGAAATTCTGCTGAGGGCGTCCCGCCAGGACATTGTCCTTCCTGGGAGATGAACCGCTATCAGGGAGGTGTTCAGGAGTAAGCCAGAGACCATAACTTCATTGCTTCGTGCACAAGGCTGAAGACCAGTGCCCCCTTGCTTGTTGATGTACCACATTGTGGTGGTATTGTATGTCCTGACTTGAACCACTTTGTTCTGGACAGAATCTGAAAACACCTGAAGAGCTAAAAAGACAGCTCTGAGTTCCAAAAGATTGATGTGGAGCAGAGACTCCTGAGGAGACCATACCCCCTGAGTGGCAAGGTCGCCCAGGTGAGCCCCCCACCCTAACAGGGAGGCATCCGTGGTGAGGGTGAGGGAGTGAAATGGGAATGAAGGAACCCCTGTCTTAAATTGCTCTGGACCTGCCACCAGTGGAGGGCTAGGATCAGAGTTTGAGTAACTGGGACCAACTTGGTAAGGGGTCCTTCCTCTGAGACCAATAGGCCCTCAAATGGAACTGAATGTCCCTCATCTGGAATCTTGCTCCCTGCACGACAGCTGTGGAAGCAGCCATGTGCCCGAGGAGTTGCAGAAAATGCCTTGCTGGTCGAGACCTGCAGGGTAAAGGAGGATGCCAGGGCGATGGGTCTGTCCACCCTTTCCAGGGAAGAAAAGCCCTGGCTAACCTTGTGTTCAATTCTGCGCCTATGAAAGTTAGGACCTGAACTGGTTCCAGAACTGACTTTGGTAAGTTTAGCAGGAATCCCAGGAAGTGAGAAGCTGCTGGGTGACTTGCAAGTGGATTCACCTGACCTGGAGACTGACCCACAATGAGCCAGTCGTCCAGGTAGGGAAACACAGCAACCCTTGCCTTAAGTGAGCCACTACTACAGCGAGACATTTTGTGAATACCCTTGGCGCAGAGGTAAGGCAAGGGCATTGCCTGAACTGGTAGTGGCCTGAGGGCAGTTCGAACCTGAGGTACTTTCGTGAGAAGGCCTGATCAGAACATGAAAATAGGCATCCTTGAGGTCCAGGAAGCTAGCCAGTCCCTGGCCTTAGGGAAGGCAATATCATTGTCAGAGTCAACATTTGAACTTTGGTTTCAACAGATGCTTGTTCAAGTATCTTAAATCTAGAATGGGCCGCCATTCTCCTGTCTTTTTTGGGGTAAGAAAGTATCTTGAATAAAGCCCCTTGCCCTGATGGCAAGGAGGAACCCTTTCCACTGCTTTGCAGTCCAGCAGAGCAGAAACCTCTGCTTCCAAAGCAAGGGCTTCTGAAGGATTTGCAGGTGGAAAATGCCTGGCTCTCATCTTTGGAAAGTGTTTGAAGCTGAGAACCAGACCCTGGCCTATTACCTCCAGAACCCATCTGTCCGTAGAGTTAGGGACAGCCAGTTCCGCTGAAATAGGCCAACCTGCGGCCACTGGTACAGGAGAATCGGCCCTGGACACCCCATCAGGGTGCCTGCTTAGCAGCAGCCTTAGGCTGAGGGGAGGGGACGGTCTACTTGTGCCACGTCTCACCCCTGCCTCTGAAGAAACCTTCTCTGAGACAGCAGAGGAGGCTTGAAATTGGTAAAAAGGCCTGGAAAAGGGCCTGCCCCTACCTCTGGGAGCATGCCTTTGTGGCATGGCATGCTTCTCCTTAGCCTGGGCACTTTTGTAGGTCTGTATTCATTCATCTTTTTCATATAGTTTTCTGTTTGCTCCCCAAAAAGAGAATTTCCCACTACAGGAAAATCCATAGCCTTTGACTGGGTATCTTGGGACAGATTATGCATCTGAGCCATGCCAACCTACGGGAAGCTACAGAAGTGGCCATGACCCTAGAAGAAACATCATTAACATCAACAGCAGTATGAAATTGAACTTTAGAGGCTTCAATGCCATCAGCAGCCACCTGTTCCAACTCACTCAGCCAGCTGGCCATGGGCCTGCTTGGCTAACTGCAATACTGTGTCCCACCTAGATTTCTGATATCTAGCTACATAAGCCATATAATTTGCCTGCCTGAGTCCCAAAGAAGCTGCCATATACTGTTTCTTCGCCATGGCATCAATCTTCCTGGAACTTATCAGGAGGATGTGAGGCCAGAGGAATATTAGCCTTGTCACAGGCTGCAGCTTGTACCACACCCACGTGACTACACTGCTCAGTAAGGAAGACTGTATCCGAGCCTGAAAAGTATACCTTCTGTCCATTTTTTTATCTACAGGAGGGACAGAATGAGGATTTTTTTAAATCTTTGTTGTTTGCTTCCTAAATGACTTATGCAAAGGAATAGACAACCTCCTAGACTCTGGAATATCCATCATTTCCACATAATCAGGCTCCTCTTGCTCATCCACAGCCTACTCTAAAGGAAGCTGGAGGGTTTCTGCAACCTTTTTGTAAAAAATAAAGGAAGAAGGGACTCAGACAGAATAGGAGGAGATTCTAAAGGTCTGTCTGGAGAAATGTCCGTTCAATGGGCACGCCCAGACCCCCCAGCCACACATATATTGATCAAATTCCTCCTCCTCCTGTGGTTCATAAAAATCCTCAACTTCAAAATCCTGAACCACTGGGACTGAACGAACCAACCTTTTACCAGCTGTTGGTGGTTCTACAGATCCCTGAGACAGTGACTGGACAATCTGAATGGCTTTAGCTATCTCTGCAGCAGTTGGAGACACAATTTTGGACTCCAGACCTACTGATTTCCTTGTCTATGTACTTGGGACTGGTTCCTCTGAACCAGCCTTCCTTTTGCCCGAGGAAGTCTCGCCCTGGTCAGAGGGCACTCTCTCTGGTCCAGTGGGTACCGGACCGGGCTGGCCATCCGGGTCAGCGGACTTTTGGCTTCTCGCTCCTGAGCCGCCCAATCTCTTCTCCAGGGTGGCTGCAGGGAAATTTTTACACACCTGGCAGTCTGACAGAGGTGGTCAGCCCTCAGACAATAAATACAGTGGTGTGTGGGCAGCCTTGGCAAAGGCGGCCCCACAGACATCAAGTGTTGAAACCCAGTGGGCCCGGTTTTCTTTTGGGTTTCTCAGACATAATGCCAGCCTAACCAAAACTTGCCTTTGATGGCAGTGCCAGGAAGACACCCTTATCGGTTCCTAACCGTGTCACGGTATTTGAAAAACGCTATAATTCGCTTTTTTAGAACCGATAAGAACCGGGAACCGCACTCTAAAAGCCACTGTACACTTTAAAATGCAGAAAACAACCATCGTTCAAACCGAACCGATAATTAATTTTCCACACAGACTTAAATTTTAGTACTTACGGTTACCAGATAGAGCTTTAAAACCAAATGCGGTAAAATAATAACTTTGCCGGTTCAAATGAATCAAAAATACTCGCTTGAACCGAGAATGAACCGAGCTGAAGGAGCTGATTCTCGGAGCGACTGTTCAGTGAAGCGGAGTAAAGAATCTGACAGTTTCATTTGAAACTGCCAGATAGAGCTTTGGGCACAGCTCAAGGTGTAGAACTCCAGATCTTCTGGAGTTAACTCCTTCCTCTCCGGGCAGTTCAGCTGCAGTGGCTGACTGCTACTGTTATAATATAGCAAGACTTCATGGCGTTTGAAATAGGAGCTTTTAAAATTTTTACTGTTTGTTTTCTAAAGGATTTATGTAAAGAGATGGACAACCTCCTGGACTCTGGGATATCCATCATCTCCACATAGTCAGGCTCCTCTTGCTCATCCAACGCCTCCTCTAAGGGAAGCTGGAGGGTCTCAGCAACTTTTTTATAAAACAAAAAATGAGAAGGGGACTCAGAAAGCCTAGGGGGAGACTCACCTGAAGGTCTGTCTGGGGAGATGTCCAGTTCAATGGGCACATCCAGACTTTCAAAATCACATTCACACTGATCATAATCCTCATCCCCCTCCTCTGGATCATAGAACTCTTCTATATCATAATCCTGAACCACTGGAACTGACCGAACCGACCTTTTGCCAGACAGTGGTGGTTCGGAGGGAACCGGGACAGGGACTGGACAATCTGTATTGCCCTGGCTATCTCAGCAACAGTTGGAGAAGGAATTTTGGACTCCAAACCTGCTGATTTTTTAGATCTCTTTGCTGGAACTGGCTCCTCAGAGCCAGCTTTTCATTTGCCCGAGGAAGTCTCGCCCTGGTCAGAGGGCACTCCCTCCGGTTCGGTTGGCACTGAACCGGGCTGGCCATCTGGGTCAGCGGACTTTTTGGCCTCTTGTTCCTGAGCCTGCCCACTCTCTTGTCCAGGGTGGCTGCAGGAAATTTTTACAATCTGGCAGTCTGAATTGAGGTGGTAAAACCTCAGACAATAGACACATAGTGTGTGGGTCAGCCTGGCAAAGGCTTCCCCACAGACACTACAGTGTTGAAACCCAGTGGGCCCGCTTTTTTCTTTTGGGTTTCTCAGACATGATGCCAGCCTAACCAACCAACTTGCCCTTTGGATGGCAGTGCCAGTAAGATACTCTCTTTATCGGTTCCAAACCGTGTCATCGGGTCCTGAAAAACATAATGAAATCTGTTTTTTAGAACCGATAAGAACGAACAGATTCAAAAAGCCTTAAAAGGCTTTAAACTTATATTTAACATAACTCGATCGGTTCAACCGAACCGATAATACTTTTACAAGTTCCACACAGAAAAAACCCTATCTATTACTTACGATTACCATAGACAGAGCCTGAACCGATCGGTTTTGCGGTTAAAATAATGAAATCGCGGTTAAATTAAACCGAGAAATAGCGCTTTAAACTGAAGAAATGAACCGAGCAACAGGAGGAATCTCCGGAGCGACTGTTCAGTGAGGCGGAGTAAAGAAACTGACGGTTTCGGTTTGAAACCAGCCAAACAGAGCTTCTGAACCGAGCTTGCGCTCTAAGCTCCATGCTCTGCATGGAAGTTAACTCTTCACTTCAGGAGCAGTTCTAAGGCTGGGGCAAACTGCAATAGTCATAATATAGCAAGACTTAATGTTGTTTGAAGTAGAGGTTCTGAGAGGGGCAGGCAGGGGGGGAAGTCATAATATAGAAAGACTCCATTAGAAGAAACAACATTACTAAGGTGAGTAATTTTTTCTTCAAACAACATGAAGTCTTGCTATATTATGACATATGCAGACTACACAGCAGTACCTCCATGGAGGAGGGACAGAACCTACTTAGGAAACAGGCTCTGAAGCACAGCTGTGAAACCGAGCATCACTCCCTAGCCTGGATGACCAGGAGTAATGCTTGGTAAAAGGTGAACTGTTTTCCAGGTAGCTGCTTGACATATCTCTAGGATAGGATGTCCCCGGCAGCAGCCAGAGACGCAGCTGTACCTCTGGTAGAGTGAGCCCTCAGGCCTGAGGGAGGAACCTTACCCAGTTTTTCATAGCAAAATTGGATACAAGAGACAATCCACCTGGTAATGGATCTTTTAGTGGTAGGTTTCCCTTTACCAACCTCACCATAAGTGAGGAACAGTTGGAGGGAGTCAAACTGTGACCCTTGGTACGTTCTATGTAGTAACTAAGGGCTCTTTTGACATCTAAACTGTGCAGTCTCCTCTCACCAGAGGAGGCATGGTTAGTGAAGTACACAGGAAGAGACATAGATTGATTAAGGTGGAAGTCTGAAACCACCTTAGGCAAGAACTTTCTGTTAGTCCTGAGGACCACCTTATCTCTATGAAAGGAGATAAAATCAGGCTCCACTGACAATGCTTGTAATTCACTTATGCGCCTGGCAGAAGTGATGGCTACCAAAAACACAGTTTTCCAAGTCAAGTACTTAAGCTCTGCTGAAGACAAGGGCTCAAAAGGGGGTTGCATAAGCTGGGCAATGCAAATATTAAGATCCCAGGCAGGGGCAGGGGCCCTGAATGGAGGGTTGGTGTGAAGCAACCCCTTGAAAAACTTGGAGAATACAGGATGAGCTGAAAGAGAAGAGGGTTTACCTGCTGATAAGAAAGCAGACACGGCTGCCAGGTGCACTTTTAGGGTAGCTGGTCTCAGCCCCAAAGTATTCAAATGCACCATATAATCCAGGACTGTGGGCAAATCAGCAGATTCTGGGGAAATATGTTTGCCAGAGCACCATATGGAAAATCTTCTCCATTTGGAATTATAAGTAGCCCTGGTGGAAGGCTTCCTAGAAGCCTTCAAGATATCCAATACACCTTGGGAGAGGTGTAGGTCAGCAAACTCTTAACTCTTCAAGAGCCAGGCCTTGAGATTGAGAGATTTGAGGTTCGGGTACCAAACTCTCCCCTGGCCACAGGTTAACAGGTTGTGATTCCTGGGAAGACACAGGGGAAGGTGGACTGCTAAGGACATAAGGAGTGGGTACCAGGGCTGTCTGGCCCAATCTGGAGCAATCAGGATCATCTTGCAGGGTTGAGATCTGATTTTGACTAGCACCTTGAACAGAAGAGGGAAGGGGGGAAAAGCATAGAGAATCTTCCCTTCCCAACTGAGACGGAAGGCATCCAGAGGACTGAGCCCAACACTGGGGCCTGCAGCAAAAAGGGAAGTTGGTGATTGTCTGGGGCTGCAAAAGATCTATCTGCTGGGTGCCCCATCTGGCAAATACTACCTCCAGTACTAGGGGATCCAGTGACCATTCGTGATGGCCCTGGGAAATCCTGCTGAGAGCATCTGCCAGGACATTGTCCTTGCCTGGGAGGTGAACTGCCGTAAGGGAGGTGTTCAGGAATAAGCCAGAGACCACAACTTCATTGCTTTGGCGCACAAGGTCAGAGACCGACTCGCGCCCTTGCTTGTTGTGATGTACCACATTGTAGTGGTGTTGTCTGTTCTGACCTGTACAACTTTGTTCTGAACAGATGTGGATAAAAACTTGAAGTGCTAGAAAAACTGCTCTGAGTTCCAACAGATTGATGTGGAGCAGAGATTCTTGTGGGGACCACAATCCCTGGGTAGTGAGGTCGCCCATGTGAGCTCCCCACCCCAAGAGGGATGCATCTGTAGTAAGGATTAAGGAGTGAGACTGAGGGGTGAAGGGGAACCCCTGTCTCAGATTGCTCTGGTCCTGCCACTGGGATCAATTTGGTTAGAGGGTCTCTCCTTTGAGACCAAAAGGCTCTCAAATGGAACTGGACGTCCCTCATCTGAAATCTTGCTCTCTGCACTACTGCTGTAGAAGCAGCCATGTGCCCCAGGAGCTGCAGAAAATGCCTTGCTGGTCGAGAGACCTGCAGAGTGAAAGAGGAGGCCAGAGAGACCAGGGTCCTTGCTCTTTCCAGAGGAAGGAAGGCTCTGGCCTCTTTTGTGTTCAGTTCTGCACCTATGAAGGTGAGAAACTGGACAGGCTCTAGAACTGACTTTGGAAGATTGAGAAGGCAACCTAGAGATGTGAGCAGTTGCTGAGTTACCTGAAGGTGTAGTTTGACTTGGTCTGGAAACTGGCCTACTATGAGCCAGTCTTCCAGGTAAGGAAAGATGGCAATCTTTTGCCTTCTTAAGTGGGCAACTGCTACTGCCAGGCATTTTGTGAATACCCTCGGGGCAGAGATGAGGCCGAAGGGCATTGCTCTGAACTGATAATGGCCTGAGGGCAGTTCGAATCTGAGGTATTTTGATGGAGCTTCTGATAAGAACATGGAAGTAGGCATCCTTGAGGTTCAGGGACGTTAGCCAGTCCCCTGGCCTTAGAGAGGGTAAAATAATTCCCAGAGTCACCATTTTGAATTTTAGTTTTAAAAGGTGCTTGTTTAGGTATCTGAGATCCAGGATGGGCCGCCATTCTCCTATCTTTTTTGGGGTAAGGAAGTACCTGGAGTACAACCCTTTGCTCTGGTGTAGGGGTGTAACCCTTTCCACAGCTCTGAGAGCCAGGAGGGTAGAAACTTCTGTTTCTAGGGCAAGTGCCTCTGATGGATTTGCAGGTGGAAAAGGACCTGGCTCTCATCTTTGGAAATTTTTTGAAGCTGAGAACCAGTCCCTGGCTTACTACTTCCAGGACCCACTTGTCTGATGTTAAAGACTTCCAGTCCTGGAAAAAGTAAGCCAGCCTGCCCCCTACAGGTAGTGGAGAATCGGCCCTGGCCACCCCATCAGGGAGCCTGCTTGGCAGGGGCTTTGGGCTGAGGGTGGAAGCAGGCTTGCTTATACCCCATCTGCCTCTCCCTCTAAAGAACCCCCTCTGGGCATAAGCAGAAGAGGCCTGGGCTTGGTAAAAGGCCATGAAAAGGCCTGCCCTGCCCCCTGGATGTTGCCTTTGAGGAGGGCCTGCCTTCCTTGGCCTGTGCACCCATGGGTGGTCCTATATTCATCCATTTCTTCATGTAATTCTCTGTCTGCTCCCCAAACAGAGAATTGCCCACAACAGGAAAATCCATGGCCTTAGACTGGGTATCCTGTGACAGGGTAGTACATCTGAGCCAAGCCATTCTGCTGGCGCCACAGATGTAGCCATGACCCTTGATGACACATCATTAGAGTCTACTGCAGCATGAAATTGCACCTTGGATGCCTCAATACCATCCGCAGCCACCTGTTCCAGCTCCCTGGCAAGCTGGTCAGGGACCTGTTTTGCTAGGGCCAGCACAGTATCCCATCTGGATTTCTGGTACCTAGCAGCATAAGCCATATAATTTGCCTGTCTGAGTCCCAAAGATGCTGCCATGTACTGTTTCTTTGCCATGGCATCAATCCTCCTGGAGTCCTTTTCAGGGGGGTGCGAAGCTAGAGGAATATTTGCCTTGTCACAGGCTGCAGCCTGCACTACCAACATATGGCTGCACTGCTGTGTGAGGAACTCCATATCAGAGCCTGATAATGTATACCTCTTGTCCATCCTTTTATCAACAGGAGGTATAGTGTGAGGAGTTTTAGAATTTTACTGTCTGTTTCCGAAAAGATTTATGCAAAGGAATAGACAGTCTCCTAGACTCTGGAATATCCATCATTTCTACATAATCAGGCTCCTCTTGGTCATCAACAGCTTCCTCAACAGGGAGCTGGAGAGTTTCAGCAACTTTCTTAAAGAACATAAAATGAGAAGGGGACTCAGATAGCCTGGGAGGAGAAACCCTGACGGTCTGTCTGGAGAGATGTCTGTTCAATGGGCACATCCAGACTTTCAAAACCACATTCACTTTCCTCATACTCCTCTTCCCTCCTCCGGTTCATAAAAATCCTCAAAATCATAATCTTGAACCCGGTGGAACCGGCCAAACGCGGCTTCCTGATGGTGTCGGTTCGGTCGGAACCGGGAAAGTGACTGGACAATTTGAATTGCTTTAGCTATTTCCTCAGCGGTTGGAGAAAGAACTTTTGGCACACTAGCTGACTTTCTAGTCCTTTAGTTGGAACTGCCCTCAGAGCTGGCTCTTCGCTTGCCCGAGGAAGTATCGCCTGGTCAGAGGGTACCCTCCTGTCTCTGTTGAACCGAACCGGCTGGCCATCCGGTCAGCGGACTTTTGCCTCCCTTTCCTGAGCCTACCAACTCTCTTTTCTATGGTGGCAGCAGGAAAATTCTACAAATCTGGCAGTCTGCATTGAGGTGTTCAAACCCCAGACAATACATACAGGTGGTGTGTGGGTCAGCCTTAGCAAAGGCTTCCCCACAAACACTACAGTGCTGAAACCCAGTGGGCCCGGTTTTTCTTTTGGGTTTCTCAGACATAGTGCCAGCCTAACCAAACTTGCCCATTTATGGCAATCCGCCAAGCAAGACTCTCTTAAAGGTTCCCAACCGTGTCACGGGTTGTGGAAAAAACCGTAATGAAATCCGTTTTTTAGAACCGATAAGAACAGGAACTGCACTTAAATAAGGACTAGTAAAGTTTGAAATAACCTGATCGGTTCTAAACCGAACCAAAAGCGCTATAAGTTCCACACAGAATAAAATAAATGTAAGCCTATCTATTACTTACAATACCACAGACAGAACTTGAACCAACGTTGTGGTTTAATTTGTCAAAAACCGATAAAATAATACTTTAACCGACAAAACGAACCGAGCAGAAGGAGAAATCTCCGGAGCGACTGTTCAGTGAGGCGGAGAAAAGAATCTGACAGTTTGAGTTTGAAGAACAACAGACAGAGTTTTCAACCGAGCTCGTGCTCAAAGTTCCATGCCTGGCATGGAAAGTTAACTCTTTCACCTCCGGAACAGTTCGAAGGTTGGGACTCACTGCATATGTTATAATATAGCAAGACTTCATGTTGTTTGAAACTAGAATACCAACAGATACCTCCCTTTTGGCCAGATAGTTGCTGTGGTAGGATATCAGTGCTATCTGACCATGTATCCTACCCTCTAGGATCTAGTGCACGGATCCTACAAATGCTGTGGATCTTGTGGATCCTAGCAACAGATTCAGCTCGAATCCTATCTGACCTAGGATCCCTGGATCCTAATTAGGATCCACCACTATCTGACCATGAATCCTACATGTGTCTTTGGTAGGATTTCTGGTAGGATCCTAGGTAGGATATCAGCACTATCTGACAGATAGTGGTAGGATCCACAAAAGCATTATCTGAGCAACACTATTCTAGATGGAATTCTGGTATTTGACCATGTGAGAGAGATAACCGGCAATCCTCAGCCCCAAGGTATAGGAGGCATAGACCCTTTTACCCCAAAGGTCAATCCTGCAGGATTCCCTGTCTGAGGGAGAGAACTGAAGTGCTTAGGCACATTTGACATGTCCTGGGCTGCCTTAATGACCACGGAGTTGGTCTTGGGCTGGGCAGCGTAGTAAGGAAGGCCCTGGGAGGCATGATTTATTTATTTGCTTTTGTTAACCGGGTAAGCACACTAGACAGCCAAGCGCCTATTTTCAGGTGCGACCCGGGAGATTACAAGGTACATACATGAACATCAGGCAAATACAAGTGAAGGATTACATTACATAGAATTAGATGTTGTAACTTATCTGCCCTGTGGGGCACAGCCGGAACCATATCAGGTCAGTGCCAAGCAGCAGTAGTGGCAATCCTCAAGGCCGGAGGACAGGAGGAATGATCTTAAAAGGAGATTCTGGGACTTCCAGAAAGTCTACCAGATCCCATCTGGTGGCATCCTTCTCTCAGTATGGAAGCCCATAGCCGAGGACATAGAAACATAGAGGTTGACGGCAGATAAGGACCGCAAGGCCCATCCAGTCTGCCCATTTCTTTTTCTACCTTATAAATGTGCCATCGGCCTTTGCTCTGTCAGTGACCTATCTATTCATAGTCATTTGCATTGCTCCCTTATGCCTATCCCATGCCTGTTTGAAGCCCTGCACTGTATTCATAGCCACCACTTCTTGTGGTAAGCCATTCCATGCATCCACCACCCTTTCTGTGAAAAAGAATTTCCTCACATTCCCCCTTAATCGGCCTCCCTCTAATCTCATGCTGTGTCCTCTTGTCCTGCTATTTTTCTTATATTTAAACATGTTAGACTCTTTCACCTTGTTAATGCCCTTAAGGTGTTTGAATGCCTCGATCATATCACCTCTCTCCTCCTTTGCTCAAGGGTATACATATTGAGCTCCGTTAATCTGTCCTCATATGTCTTCTATGCAGTCCCTGCACCATTTTGGTTGCCCTTTTCTGGACTGCCTCAATTTGGTTAATGTCCTTGTGAGCGTGGCCTCAATACCTTACGCAGTACTCCAGATGGGGCCTAACCAATGTCTTGTGCAGAGGGATTATTACCTCCTCTACGACTTGTGATACCCTACTAACACACCCTAACACCCCCTAGCCTTACCTACTGCTTTAGAGGTCTGCTTGATGATTTTAGGTCATCAGTGATGATGATGCCCAAGTCTCTTTCTTCCTTTATGACTGCTAGCAACTCCTCCCAGCCTATAAGTGGCTTCAGGGTTTCTCTTCCCTATGTGCATGATTTTGCACTTCTTTGCATTAAATCCCAGTTGCCACTCTTCTGACCATTCTGCTAGTTTATCCAGATCTCTTCTCATTCTGCCCACCCCATCTGGCTCATCTACTCTGTTGCAGATCTTGGTGTCATCTGCAAACAGACAAGCCTTACCTCTAGTCCATCTGCAAGGTCACTAATGAAGATGTTGAATAGGACTGGCCCCAGGACTGATCCCTGAGGTACCCACTTGTGACTTGCATCTCTTCTGACTGTATACCATTTACCACCACTCTCTGTTTTCTGCCAGTCAACCAGTTTGCCACCCAGTTGACCAACTTCTGACCCACCCCGAGCCTACCTAGCTTATTTATCAATCTTCTATGTGGAACAGTGTCAAAAGCTTTGCTGAAGTCAAGGTAGGCAACATCAACTGCCCCCTTGGTCCACCACTCTGGTGACCCAGTCAAAGAAATCTATGAGATTAGTTTGACAGGACCTTCCTTTTGTAAACCCATGCTGTCTTGGATCCTGGCCCCTATGGATTCCAGGTGTTGCACTATCCTTTCCTTAAGGAGTGCCACCATAATCTTGCCCACTACTGAGGTAAGACTGACCTGGTCTGTAGTTCCCCGCCTCCTCCCTGCTACCACTCTTGTGGAGCGGGATCACATGAGCCCTTCTCCAGTCTTCTGGGACCTCTCCTGTGCTCAGAGACTCACTAAACAATTCTGCTAATGGCTCTGCTAGTTCCTCCTTTAGCTCCTTAAGTACCCTGGGATGTATGCCATCAGGTCCCATTGCCTTATCCACTCTGAGCTTAGCAAGCTCTTGTAGGACCCTTTCTTTTGTGAAGGGAGTAGTGCTCACCTCCCTCCCCCCTGTGTCCATGATGCTGAGCTGTGGGCCCTGCCCTACCTTCTCTTCAGTAAATACTGAGCAAAGTATCTATTTAGGATAGATGCCTTTACAGGGTCCTCCTCCTCTCACATGCTCCCTTTTCTCCATTAAGCTTAGCAATACCCCTCTGGACTTTCTCCTTTCACTAATGTATCTATAGAAAGTCTTGTCACCTTCTTTTACTGTTCGTGCTAGTGTTTCCTCAGTTTGGGACTTTGCCTGCCTTACTGCCTTACCTGCTTCCCTTAGGGCAGTTTGGTATGCCTCCCTATCTTCATCCCGCTGTGTTCCCCTATATTTCCTGAAGGCCAGCCTTTTAGCTCTGACCTTTTCTGCTACTGTATTTGAGAACCAAAGTGGTTTCCTTCTTCTTTTGCACTTCCTTTTCTGTCTAACACAATGGGATGTTGCTTCAAGTATTGCATCCTTAATGCTTGCCCACTTTGCCTGTACCCCCTCACCTGTGTTTCTTTTTGCCAGGGCTAGCTTAACTCTGTTGGCCATCTTATCAAAGTCAGCTCCTCTGAAGTCCCTTATTTTTGCCTTGGAATGGGATGATTTAGATGTAGTAGCCAAATTGAACCATACCATGTGATGGTCACTGGCCCCAGGTGACCTTCTACCTGAGATCTGTGATCCCTTCTTTGTTAGTCAGTACTAGATCTAGGATAGCCCTGTCTCTTGTGGGTTGCTGTACCAGTTGTTTGAGGCCCTCCCTGCAGGAATCCACTATGAGTCTAGTTCTGGCAGATGTTCCTGCTGGTATTGACCAATCTGTATCTGGCATGTTGAAGTCTCCCATTATCAGAACCTCCCCTTTAGCTGTCATGTTTTGTATATCTTCTAACAGTAATGTGTCTATGTCCTCCCTCTGGTCTGGGGGCCTGTAGATAACCCCAGTTCTTATGGCTGTCCCATTTCCTGTTTCCAGGGTGACCCACAGTTCTTCTGGCTCCTTATGTGTATTCTGAATTTCTGTAGCTTTGATATTTTCATTAACATACAGGGCCACTCCCCTTTTTGCACCTCGGCTCTTCTGAACAATACATAGCCAGGTACTGAAGTCTCTAAGTGTGGTTACTGGTAAACCACGCCTCACTAATTGCTACTATGTCCAGTTTAGCCTCTGACATTATTGCCTGCAGGTCTGGGATCTTATTTCCCAGGCTGTGAGCATTTGTGTACATGATTTTCCATTGGCCAGATTTTGGTGTGTTAGTTGTTGGGTGAAGTTTGGCATTACCCTGTGCATCGTATGGGAGCCAAACCTTTTTCTTACCTGGTGATGCAAATGAGCGGTAAACATGCTGAATTCCTGTTTGACCACTACTGAGGGGAGGGGTGTTCTTCCCATTCGACGATGGGGTGCTGCACCCTCTCCCATTTGCTAGTTTAAATATTCTGCAAAGACGTCAAACTTCTGCCCCAATGCACTGACTCTCTTTAGTCAGATGCAGTCCATCAAATTTAAAGAACTTTCGCTCCCAGAACTGTTGCCAGTTCCCTACAAATCTGTGTCCTTTTCCTGGCACCAGTCCTTGAGCCACGTGTTTGGCTCCCTATCTCCCTTCTCTGACCTTCCGTCCATCTGCTCCCTCTCCCAGACTGGCAGGATCTCAGAGAGAGGAGATGCGGACGAAATAGATGATAGTTTGTCACCCAGCCTAGTCAGGTGTTCCTTGGTCTCCACAACTGACCGGGCTGGCGAGATCATTAGTCCCAATGTACTAGGACATCAATGTTTTCTCCTGCTTTGTGAACAATTTTAGCAATGCGGTCAGTGTCTCTCCATGCTGATGTACCTGGGAGACATCTGACCATCACCCCTGGCTGGAGATGGGTATCAACTCCCAGAATCATGGAGTCTCCTATGATCAGAAGTTTTTTGGATTTCCTTTGTGCTTGTTTAGTTTTGGTTCCATTATTTGGGTGAGTTTTGTTGTGCTAGCTCCTGTGCCGCAGTGTCCTGCTCTGCAGTGTCTTCTGCTGCTTCATGACATTAAAGAAAGTAGGATCGTCTGGAGGACACCTGGGGCATGCTTAACAGAGTCCTCACTCACTGAGGAGGCAGTGGATCTGTCAGAGGAAGGAGATTCTTCTTCTTCTTCCTCCTCTTCCTCAGGCAAGAGGAGATCAGGATAGTGTTCTTCCTTGATGTCGACCTGCTCCACCTTGAGGTCCGATGAATGAGGCACTGACAATAGCCCATAGGAACAGCCTGAGAGGCGACATGGCGTCAATGACAATGGGACCATTGACGACGCAGGGCACCTTGGACTATAAATGCCCATCTGATGGACCAAGACCACAGTAAACTTGGTCAAGATATCGTTGAGGTCGACGAGAGTAGACTGCTGTGTCGACAGCGGAGGGTTTCGACGCACAGGCACAGCAATCCTTCCATCAGGCCTTGGGAGCCTGAAGAACCTGATGCCCAAGGGCCTGGATAAACATCAGGCCTTGACAGGAGGGCTGTCATCGATGAGACAAGCGTCAACAAACTGGGGTCGATGACCGACTGCCTTGAGAGGCGGGCGGTGGCACTGTCGTTATGGGTCTGGTTGGATCAGAGACCTGGACAGCGACGGGCGTTGGTGCAGCTGTAGCTGACAGAGTAGCCCCAGAGAAAGAAGAAGCCGCCGTCGATAAGCAGGACCGCCACCAGGGAGAGTGATCCCAAGCTAGATCTTTTTTATGAACCCCCGAGGACTTTTTTTTTATTTAAAGTTTTTTATTGTTTTATAATGAACAACATAACAGAGGTCCTCTACCAGAGAAATAACAATCAGACTTGACATACTAACTGGCCCAGGGCCCTACCTCCCCCCACCCCAATTACCCTTGGAGTGTGCCCCCTTTGCATGTTCAGATACAGCATACAATGTAAAGTTAAACATGTGGAGAGCCAGTACTCATTAGAACAGTTAAAGTAAATATAAAGCATATAGCATGCCCCACTTTTTGTCAAACAGTTTAATTCTATTATGGGAGCTGGCAATTAGACGCTCAGTCTAAAAACATGCTGAAAGTTCATTCAACCATTCATTGTGAGTAATAGTAAGTTGATTCAACCAGTGCTCGAGTACCAGCTTCTTGACTGCCATTGAGATGACGGCCATGTGATATCTTTTCTCTTTGACCTGGATGCTAGAGTAGCAACCTAGGATACATATTTCAGCATTAAAGAAACTGTCCAGCCCCAACAGGGGGTCCATCCTAGTTTGACTGGATTGCCATAAAGAGGAAACTTTACAGCAGTGTCAGAATATATGCAGGAGATTGCCTTCAGAGAGTTCAGACTCGAGCAGATGGAGGAGGAAGAGGCCCATTCTGGCCAGTCTGACCAGGGTATAATACATATCACTAATGATATGGTATTGCAAGTCTAAACCTGTCCTGGGAATTGTATAAATATAGGTCCTTCCAAATCTTTGGCCAGTCAAAATCCACATCAGGTAGGAGAGATTCCCATATCTTGGAGCCAGATTCGGAGTGTTTAATGGTTAGGAGGTAGGAGTATAAAATGGAGATAACATGTGGTTTCGGGGCTAGTGTTCTAAGTTGGACCAGAATAGGGCCAATAGCGGAAGATTTGGGTGATGTACCAAATACCTGACCCACCAGATGTCTAAGCTGGAAAATTTTGAAAATATGTACTCGGCTTACACCAAATTTTTGAAGGATTTCTGGAAAAGACAGTCTTGGGAGTATAAATGAGCTATAGAGACATCCTTTAGCTGTGGTAACCAGCTAGGAGTTAAACATGTACCCAGTACCTTGATATTAGGATGTAATGTAATAGATTGAGCGAAGTCAGTTTGAGGTAGGAATTTATGGAAGGTGCAAATCTGGGAAAACACTTTTAAGGAGGTGCCACTTACTGACTGACAAATCAAGAGTGGTAGAGATTTGAGAGGAGAAAAGAAAACCATTGGAATGGTTAAGTTAAGGGACCTGAGAATCAGGTTTTCAGCATGCAGCCAGGTAGCAGTATGCTCCTCCTCGGAGTCCAAAAGCCACCTTCCGCATCTGGAGCGGTAGTTAGCCCAGTTGTATAAGAGAAGGTTAGAAGGCAGGCCACCCCATTCTTTGGGAGGCTTAGCTTGAGGAAAGAATGTCTAGACTGTTTATTTAACCATATAAAATTGGAAATAAGGGAATGGATATGGTGAAAAAGGAAAGAGGAAGCCATAGATTAAGCATGTTGAGGGGACAGAAAAGTCTAGGAAGAACATTCATCTTAATGATGTTTATACGCCCCATAAAAAAAGTGTGAGCGACTTCCATCTCTGGAGGTCCTGTTGAATGTGCGCCACCAGGTCATCCAGATTCAGTTTCCTAGTGAGAGCAGAATCCGTAGTCAGACTTATACCCAGATATTTAAGGGGTTTGGAAGCCCATTTCATGCTGAATTGGGAGAAGTCTGCCTATGAGTATAATGGTTAAGAGGAAAAATCTCTGTTTTACCAAGATTCAGTTTGTAGTTTGAGAGATAGCTAAATTGTGAGATTACTTTAAGTGTGTGCTCAAGGGAAGTGATCGGATGTTCTAAGTGGAGGAGAATATCATCGGCATAAACTGAGAGTGATAGGTGAGAAGAAAAAATTACTCACCTTAGTAATGTTGTTTCTTCTAATGGAGTCTTGCTATATTATGACAATTGCAGTTTGTCCCACCATTAGAACTGCCCCGGAGGTGAAATAGTTAAATTCCATGCCAGGCATGGAACTTGGAGCGCGAACTCGGTTAGAGAAGCTTTGTCTTTGTAGTTTGAAACTGAAACTGTCAGATCTTTACGACCAAAAACTCACTAAGGTTCTGTGTGGAAGCTGTAACCTACACTAGCCAACTGGCTACCTAAAATATTAACACATATTCCCGGTCCCAACACAAAGACTCAAGTCAGGGGCCAGAAAATAAGATAAGATAAGGTAAAACAAAACACAACACCCCAAAAACCCCCAAGAAAAAAGGGGGTGGAAAAAATATAAAATGGGCATAACCAAGTGCCCACACTGGACAGCCCACCCCATACCCAAGTAGAAGTTCTGAGAGGGGCAGGCAGGGGAGGTCATAACATAGCAAGACTCATTGAAGAAACAACATTACTAAGGTGAGTAATTTTTTCTTCAAACAACATGAAGTCTTGCTATATTATGACAATTGCAGATCTACACAGCAGTACCTCCATGGAGGAGGGACAGAACCTACTTAGGGAATAGGCTCTGAAGCACGGTTGTGTTAAACCGAGCATCCCTCCTGGCCTGGACATCCAGGGAGTAATGCTTGGTGAAAGTGTGTACCGCTTTCCAAGTAGCTGCTTGACATATCTCTAAGATAGGGATGTCTCTGGCAGCAGCTAGAGACGCAGCTGTACCTCTGGTAGAGTGAGCCCTCAGGCCTGAAGGGGGAACCTTCCCCAGTTTTTGATAACAAAATTGGATACAAGAGACAATCCACCTGGCAATGGATCTCTTAGTGGCAGGTTTCCCTTTCCCAACCTCACCATAAGTGAGAAAAAGTTGGAGGGATTCGAACCTGTGACCCTTGGTACGCTCTAGATAGTAACTTAGGGCCCTCTTAACATCTAAACTGTGCAACCTCCTCTCACCAGAGGAGGAATGGTCAGTGAAGAACACTGGAAGGGAGATAGACTGATTAAGATGGAAATCTGAAACTACCTTGAGCAAAAACTTCCTGTTAGTCCTAAGGACTACCTTATCCCTGTGGAAGGAAATAAAGTCAGTCTCTACTGACAAAGCTTGTAACTCACTTATGCGCCTGGCAGAAGTGATAGCTACTAGGAAACCAGTTTTCCAAGTCAACTACTTAAGCTCTGCAGAAGACAGAGGTTCAAAGGGGGTTGCATCAACTGAGCAATGCAAACATTAAGATCCCAGGCAGGGGCCGGTCCCTGAAAGGTGGATTAGTATGAAGTAATCCTTTAAAAACTTGGAGAATACAGGGTGAGCGGAAAGAGAGGAGGGCTTTCCTGCTGAAATAAAGGCAGAGACAGCTGCCAAATGTACTTTCAGGGTAGCTGGTCTCAGACCCAAAGAATTAAAATGGACCATATAGTCCAAAACAATGGGCAAGTCAGCAGATTCCGGGAAATATGTTTCAAGAACACCAGATGGAAAACCTTTCCATTTAGAGTTATAAGAAGTTTTAGTGGAAGGCTTCCTAGAAGCCTTCAGGATTTCAAGAACACCTTGAGAAAGGTGTAGGTCAGCAAATTCTAACTCCTCAAGAGCCAGGCCTTGAGGTTGAGGGATTTGAGATCGGATACCAAACTCTCCCTGGGCACAGGTTAACAGGTTGTGATTCCTGGGGAGACACAGGAAGATGGACTGCTAAAGACAGAATGAGTGGGTACCAGGGCTGTCTGGCCCAATCTGGAGCAATCAGAATCATCCTGCAAGGCTGGGATCTGATTTTGACTAGCACCTTGAATAGGAGAGGGAAGGGGAAGGCGTATAGAAACTTCCCTTCCCAATCTAGGAGAAAGGCATCCAAGGGGACTGAGCCCATCACTGGGGGCCTGCAACAAAACAGTGGAAGTTGGTGATTGTCTGGGACTGCGAAAATATCTATCTGAGGGGTGCCCATCTGGCAAAAACTATCCCCAGTACTTGGGGATCCAGAGACCATTCGTGATGGCCCTGGGAAATCCTGCTGAGAGCATCTGCCAGGACATTGTCCTTGCCTGGGAGGTGAACTGCTATGAGGGAAGAGTTCAGGGAATAAGCCAGAGACCACAACTTCATTGCCTTGGTGCACAAGGCCGAAGACCGAGTGCCCCCTTGTTTGTTGATGTACCACATTGTAGTGGTGTTGTCTGTTCTGACTTGTACCACTTTGTTCTGAACAGATGCAGAAAACACCTGAAATGCTAGAAAAACAGCTCTGAGTTCCAGCAAATTGATGTGGAGCAGAGATTCCTGAGGGGACCACACTCCCTGGGTGGAGAGGTCGCCCATGTGAGCTCCCCAACCCAGAAGGGACGCATCTGTAGTAAGGGTCAAGGAGTGAGATAGGGATGAAGGGGACCCCTAGTCTCAAACTGCTCTGATCCTGCCACCACTGAAGGGCCTGGATCAGGGTTCGAGTCACTGGGATCAACTTGGAAATGGGATCTTTCCTTTGGGACCAGAAGGCTCTCAAATGAAACTAAATGTCCCTCATCTGAAACCTTGCTCCTTGCACTACAGCTGTGGAAGCAGCCATGTGTCCTAGTAACTGTAAGAAGTGCCTTGCTGGTCGAGAGACCTGCAGGGTGAAGGAGGAGGCCAGGGCCACTAGGTTCCTTACCCTTTCTAGGGGCAGAAAGGCTCTGGCCTGCTTTGTGTCCAATTCTGCACCTATAAAGGTGAGCACCTGGACAGGTTCCAGAACTGACTCTGGAAAGTTGAGAAGAAAACCCAGAGAGGTGAGCAGCTGCTGGGTAACTTGCAGGTGTGATTTGACCTGGTCTGGAGACTGACCTACAATGAGCCAGTCGTCTAGGTAGGGAAAGATGGCAATCTTTTGCCTTCTTAAATGAGCAACTGCTACTGCTAGACATTTTGTGAATACCCTTGGAGCAGAGGTAAGGCCGAAGGGCATTGCTCTGAACTGGTAATGGCCTGAGGGCAGTTCGAATCTGAGGTGTTTTCGGTTGGAGCTTCTGATGAGAACATGGAAATAGGCATCCTTGAGGTCCAGGGAAGCTAGCCAGTCCCCTGGCCTTAGAGAAGGTAAAATCATTGCCAGGGTCACCATTTTGAATTTTGGTTTCAAAAGGTGCTTGTTTAGATATCTTAGGTCCAAGATGGGCCGTCATTCTCCTGTCTTTTTTGGGGTAAGGAAGTACCTGGAGTACAGACCCTTGCCCTGGTGTAGGGGAGAAACCCTTTCTACAGCTCTGAGAGTCAGGAGGGTTTAGACTTCTGTTTCTAAGGCAAAGGTCTCTAGAGGGTTTGCAGGTGGAAAAGATCTGATTCTCATCTTTGGAAATTTTTTGAAGCTGAGAACCAGACCCCGGCTTACTACTTCCAGGACCCACATGTCTGATGTTAGGGACTCCCAGTTCTGAACAAGTAAGCCAACCTGCCCCTACAGGTAATGGAGAATGGCCCTGGGCACCCCATCAGGGTGCCTGTTTGGCAGGGGCTTTAGGCTGAGGGGTGGGAGCAGGCCTGCTTGCACCCCGTCTGCCTCTCCCTCTGAAGAACCCCCTCTGAGCATAAGCAGAGGAGGCGTGGGTTTGGTAAAAAGGCCTGTGAAAAGGCCTACCTCTACCCCTGGGGTCTGCCTCTGAGGAGTGGCTTGCCGCTCCTTGGCCTGAAGCACTTTATAGGTTGTCCAATATTCATCCATTTTTTCATATAATTCTCTGTCTGCTCCCCAAACAGAGAATTTCCTACCACAGGAAAATCCATAGCCTTAGTCTGGGTATCCTGTGACAAGCTAGTACACCTGAGCCAAGCCAACCTCGAAAAGCCACAGATGTAGTCATGACTCTAGAGGATACATCATTAAAATCCACAGCAGCATGGAACTGCACCTGGATGCCTCAATACATCAGCAGCCACCTGTTCCAGCTCCCCAGCAAGCTGGCCAGGGCCTGTTTGGCCAAAGCCATGACAGTGTCCCATCTAGATTTTTGGTATCTTGCCACAAGCCATGTAATTTGCTTGCCTGAGTCCCAAGGACGCTGCCATGTATTGTTTTTAGCCATGGCATCAATCTTCCTGGAATCCTTGTCAGGAGGATGTGAAGCCAAGGAATATTAGCCTTATCACAGGCTGCAGCCTGAACTACTCCAACATGACTGCATTGCTGTGACAGGAATTCTGTATCAGGACCTGACCAAGTGTACCTCCTGTCCATCTTCTTGTCCACAGGAGGCACAGAATTAGGAGCTTTTAAAATTTTTATTGTTTGTTTCTAAATGACTTATGTAAGGGACAGACAATCTCCTAGACTCTGGGATATCCATCATTTCTACAAAATCAGGTTCCTCTTGCTCATCCACAGCTTCCTTCCAATGGGAGCTGGAGGGTTTCAGCAACCTTTTATAAAACATAAAGTGAGAAGGGACTCAGAAAGTGTAGGGGAGATTCTAAAGGTCTGTCTGGGGAGATGTCGGTTCAATGGGCACACCCAGACTCTCAAAGTCACATTCATACTGTTCATAATCATCCTCCCCTCCTCTGGTTCAGAAACTTTTCTACATCATATTCTTGAACTGGTGGAACCGTCCGAACCGACCTTTTACCAGACAGTGGATGTTTGGACGGAACCAGAAAAGTGACTGGACAATTTGTATAGCTCTTGCTATCTCTCAGCAGTTGGAGAAGGAATTTTAGACTCACACCTGCTGCTTTCCTAGTTTCTTTGCTGGAACTGGCTCCTCAGAGTCAGCTTCTACGTTGCCCGAGGAAGTCTCGCCTGGTCAGATGGCACTTCCTCCGGTTGATCAGCACGAACCGGGCGGCTGGCCACATCTGGGTCAGCGGACTTTTGTCTCTTGCTCCCTGAGGCCTGCCAACTCTCTTATCCAGGGTGGCTGCAGGAAATTCTCACAAATCTGGCAGTCTGAATTGAGGTGGTCAAACCCCAGACAATAGACACATGTGGTGTGTGGGTCAGCCTTAGCAAAGCTTCCCACAAACACTACAGTGTTGAAACCCAGTGGGTCCAGGTTTTCTTTTAGGTTTCTCAGACATAATGCCAGCCTAACCAAAAACTTGCCCTTTTAACGGCAGTGCCAGGCAAGACACCCTTATCGGTTCCCAACCGTGTCACGGGTCGTGGAAAAAAACGTAATGAAACTGTTTTTTAGAACCGATAAGAACCGGGAACCGCACTCTAAAAGCTTTTAGATGCTTGATTTTTAAAGTTTTAAAAACAACCTGATCGGTTCAAACCGAACCGATAAACATTTACAAGTTCCACACAGAAATAAACTTGTCTATTACTTATAATACCACAGACAGAGCTTGAACCGATCGGTTTGCGGTTAAAATAATAATACTCGCAGTTGAATTTAACCGAGAAAACACTGTTTAAACCGAGAAATGAACCGAGCAGTAGGAGAAATCTCCGGAGCGACTGTTCAGTGAGGCGGAGTAAAGAATCTGACAGTTTCAGTTTGAAACTACACAGACAGAGCTTCTCTAACCGAGCTCGCGCTCCAAGTTCCATGCCTGGCATGGAATTTAACTATTTCACCTCCGGGGCAGTTCTAATGGTGGGACAAACTGCAATTGTCATAATATAGCAAGACTTCGTGTTGTTTGAATCCTGTATCGGGATACCCTGTATCTGGGGGGCCCATTTGATCTCTCTCAGTAAGGGTTCCCATATACATTAAAGAGGAAGGGCAATAAGAGGCAGCCCTGTCTGTGCCAGTAAAAGATTGAAAACAGGAGAAAAATGCCATTACAATATATCTTGGCGAGGTGATGAGTATATGGCTTTGGATCTATCGGATGAAAGTGAAAGGAAAGCCCATTTTCTGTAGAGTTGACCAGAGGAATGCCCAATCAACTCTATTGAAGGCCTTCTCACATCTAAGGAAATCAATGCCATAGGAGAAAAAGAGGATTTGGCGCCCTGAATATGTGTGCTAGCTTCCGTAGATGTTCAGTAGGGGATCTACAGAACAAAGCTTACCTGTTCAGGACTCAGAAGGTACAGCCAGGCCTTTCTGATCCTTAAGAATAGAATTTTGTCAGGATTTTGATATCATTGAGAAGGAAATAGGACAGTAGCTTGTGGGGTCTGTGAGGGATTTATCAAGTTTGAGAAGAAGGACAATGGTGGCTTCTAATAGAGAGGGATCAAGTATGTCGGCAGTGAGCACGTATCAATATAGCCTGAGTAGTAAGGGAGACAGTTCTTTAGAGAATGTTCTATAAAAATTAGGAGGAAAGCCGTCTGGTCCTGGAGCTTTGTCCACTGGTAGGCTGGCAATGACTTCCTCTACTTCCGACAAGGAGTTATCATCAGAGAGAACCTTTTGGTGGTGGGCTAGGAGACACGGAAGATCAGCCGAGTCTAAGTAGGATTCTATTTCCTGAGGAGAGGGGGGCTTACTATAAAGGGAACGATAAAAATCTTTGAAAACAAGGGCTATTTCCTGTGGGGAGGTTCTAGTGGCACCACCCGGGGCCTGAATGGAGGTATTAATCTGGAACCTTCCAATTTGCACAGGCGAAGAGCTAGGGGCCTGCCAGCCTTCTCCCTGTTCCATATACTTGGTATGTTTTAAGATGGTGTATTCGGTTTTATCTCTTAGCAAATCGGCATATGAATTTCTTAAAGAGAGTTGCATTTCCTGGGTTTGGGCGAGGTGACTGAGAGAGAAAGCTCAGTTGCTCTGATTTGTGTTAGGAGAGATAGGGCTTCAGCTTCCTCCGCCTCTTCTCCTAGAGGCAAACTTAATGAATTCCCCTCGGAGGAAACACTTGAGCGAACACCACTCCAGGTCTTCTCTTTGAACAGACCCTTGATTAATGTCAGTGAAAGTTTGGATTAGGGATTGGATATTGGTGATGAGAGAGTTATCTTTTAGGAGTTGAGTATTCAGCTTCCAAAATGTATCTCTTTGAATGTCAGGATCGGGAGAGGATTAACCAGGCCACTGAGTGGTCTGATAGAACTATTGGTTCCATCTCAGCATGGCAAAGCCCAGTCAGTAGGGGAAGACTGATTAATACATAATCAAGCTTCCACCAGGCTGATGGATACAAGAGTAGTATGAGTAGAGGTGGTGAGTGGGGTTAAGAATGGCCAAGGATCACAGAGACCTAGAAGGTCTGTAAAATCACTCAAGGCTCTCTGAGATGGGGAAGGAGGTTTTAGGAGTGTAGAGGACCTATCCAAGTCCTGTGTAGGAAGGATATTCCAATCCCCTTCCAAAATAAGAGGGGTAGGTAGGAAAGATGAAAGTCTATTAGCTAAGTCCATAAGAAATCGAGGGTTCATCCCCTACTGGGCCATATAGGCAGCCTAGAACAACTTCGGTACGGGAAAGGGAACCCTTAACCAGGAAAATCTACCCCCTGGATCCACCGTGATGGAGCTGGCTTGGAAAGGAGTGCTACCCATTACCAGAATGGCTTTCCCTCTGCTCGAGAAAGAGTCTCCGGAGGCGAAAACCTGAGAGACCCCTTGCCAGTGCAGCCAAAGAGCCTCTTTAGCCAACAAGTGAGTCTCCTGTAGAAAGGAGATTGAGGGTCTGCAGGAGGAACTAAGACAGACAAGGCAGATTGGGGGGAGTTTAGCCCAATACTGGAGAGAGGAAGAAGGGAGATGAGGAGGTGATTTAAGCCAACAGTGGTGAGGAGAGGGTCACAAGAAGGGAAGCAGAGACAAAGGCCCAGGCCAGGAAGAACGATTGCCAGGAAACCAGGTCAGGAGACAAAAGACAAATGGAAGGAGGAGATAGGGACTTGTGAGGGAGGCAAAGAAGTGGCAAAAGTCATGGAGTGGAAAGGAGAGAACAGGTTACTGATGAAGAGGAGCGGCATTTGTGAAGGGTCTTCAGAAAATAGTTTTGCACTACTAGAGAGGAAGACGGTGGAGGAGGGAAATGATGAAATTAGAGAAGTAACTGATAAATGCCTGGACCAAACTGGAGTGGGGGGAAGTTCTGCTGGGAGAATTGCAACAGGCGTAAAAGGGGGAAATAATGTGCAGGAGGAAGAAGAGGAGCTGGAAATAAGAGAGGGAGCGGAATGGAAGCAAGCAGGGAGTAAGAGGGGTGGAATCTTAGTTCTGGGGGACTCAATACTAAGAGGAGTCAGGTGGGGTAGGCAAGGGGAGAGGTATAGTCGCATTTGGGGTGGAGTGCCATGCTGTGAATGACAGCGGAAAGGGTGACAATCTGTTCTGGAAATATGCTAGAAGGGGTAGGGACAAGCCTCATTTAATTATACATCTTGGGACAAACGACCTGGCTGACAAGACAGTAGATACAGTCCAGAGGAGGTTTGAGGAACTAGCACAATTATGTGTGGGGCAGGAAGATCAGTAACTTTTCACAGATACTTCCGGTGCCAAAGGCAAGCACAACAGAAAGCTAGAATAGAGAATTTAACGGATGGCTAAGAACCTGGTGTTGTACTAAAGGGTATGGGCTGTTGGGGGTGGGGAGGGACCTGGAAGGACAGTAGTCTCTATGCCAAGGACAGACTACACTTGAGCGAGGAGAGAAAGAAAGTTTGAAACAGAGGATGGAGGAGTACATGAGGAAGTTGGGAATTTAAACTAGGAGTGGGGGTAGCAGTTGGGGAGGAGATATGCAGAGACCACAGGTTGGGAAACCATATGAGCTTACCCCCATAACAGTGACAAAGGACAAATGGCAAGTGCTATTGGTGATGCTAGAAAGGAGGGCAGGATGGGAGGAGGGGAAAGGGTGGAAGGTGGTTACCCTAATGCTAGGAGCCTTGGGAGGAAAACTGCAGAGTTACAGGTTCTCATGGCAGAGAGGTGGGACATTGCAGCCATCACAGAAACATGGGCCATCCAATACAATGACTGGGACCTGTCTGTACCAGGGTACAGGTTATTTCGTAGGGACAGGGTGATTGGGAAAGGAGGGGGTGGCACTATATGTGAAGGAAGGACTGAAGTGTGTGTAGGGAGGAAGGGAGGAGGGTAGTACAGAGTCACTTTGGTGCAAATCCATGATTCCAGAATAGGATTCTTAGAATGGGAGTGGGTGTACAGGCCACCATCTCAGGCGGAGGAGTTAGACAGGGAACTGGACAGATCAGGATGACCTGTGAGAAAGGTAATGTGGTGATTGTGGGGACTTCAACATGCCAGGAGTCGACTGGAGCACAACAACAACCAGGAACAGAAGGAGCAGGTACTGCTGGATGTCTTCCAGGACAACTTCCTGCTGCAAATGGTCAGTGAACCAACCAGGTTAGGAATACCCTTGACCTTGTGCTGGCAAATGGGGACTTTGTGAGAGAACTTACAGTGGAGGAACCGCTGTCAGGGTGACCACCACTCAGTATGGCTCACATTGGATATGGGCAAGGAAGGAGTGGAATCTGGCACAAGAGTGCTGGACTTCAGGAGGGCCGACTTTGGGAGGATGGGGAGGTGGTAAAAGGTCACCTGGCCAGAATTCAATCTAGTATGGACACTAACCAGAGGTGGGAGCTCATAAAGCTGGGATAGTGGAGGCAAACAATACTCTGTTGCAAAGCCCAGAGCAAGAAGCTAGGGCTGAAACCGAGCTGGTTGAGCAAGGAGGTCAGTGGAAAGGTAAGGAGGAAAAGAGCTGCCTTTAGGAGTACAAGAAAAGAGGAGGGGGAGAACAGGAGGAGTACTTGACAGAATCGAAGGAGGTGACAAGGGCAGTAAGGGGAGCCAAAGCATCTACGGAACTCAGGCTGGCACAAGGCATTAAGAAGGGGGAGAAGGACTTCTTTAAGTACATCAGGGAGAAAAGGAGCTGTAAGGACCATATAGTAAGGATAAGGAAGGAGGGGGGTTGGGTGGAAACAGGGTGCGATAAGGCGGAAGCACTAAATGAGCACTTCTGCTCAGTATTTACTAAACAGAAGAGGGGGGTGACACCCAAGGTGGGAGAAATGGCAGAAGCACGGGGGAAGTGGTGACAGATGGGGAAATCATGGAGGGCAGAGTTCGAGAGGGTTTGAAGGCACTGAGGGTGGACAAGGCGCCAGGCCCAGATGGCATCCACCCCAGGGTATTGAAGGAGCTGGCAGAGGTCCTTGCAGGACCTTTGGCAGACCTATTTAATGCCTCACTACATTCGGGGTGTGTACCTCAGGACTGGAGGATGGCTCATGTGGTGCCCCTCCACAAGAGTTGGCCCAAGGATGAACCGGGAAACTACAGACCAGTGAGCCTCATATCCATCTGCGGTAAGCTAATGGAGACTATCCTGAAGGGAGGCTGGTGGCCCTCCCTAGAGGCCAAAGGACTACAGGACAGCAGACAGCATGGCTTCATCACGTGGCAGATCCTGCCAAACTAACCTGGTCGAGGTTCTATGACTGGGTAACTAGGCAACTGGACAGGGCCATGCAGTGGATGTCCTGTATCTGACTTCAGTAAGGCATTCGACTCGGTGCCGCATGGAAGGCTGGGAAGGAAGTTAGTAGGCACAGGGTGGGTGCAAAGCTGGTGAGCTGGGTAGGGGAACTGGCTTCAGGGAAGGCAACAGAGGGTGGTGGTGGGTGGGGAGCCTCACACCCAAGGGCAGTGACGAGCGGTGTTCCACAGGGCTCGGTGTTGGGACCAGTGTTGTTTGGGATATTCATTGCAGACATATCATGGGACATCAAGAGCAAGATCAGTCTGTTTGCTGATGATACCAAGGTAGGGCGGTGGTGGATGACCTGGGGATGGCAGGGTTGCAGGATGATCTGGCAAACCTTGAAACCTGGTCAGACACCTGGCAACTGGGGTTTAATGCCAAAAGTGCAAGGTGCTGCATTTTGGGATGAAGAACCCAAGGAGGAGTTACCAGCTAGGGGGAGTGCAGCTAGCCCAGACAGAGGAGGAGAAGGATCTGGGTGTGCTCATTACAGGGTCAATGAACAACTCAGCACAATGTAGGAAGGCAGCTGCAAAGGCCAACAAAATGCTGGGTTGTATTGCAAGGGTATATCCTCGAGGAGGGAGGAGGTGATTCTGCCATGTATAGGTCATTAGTTAGACCACACCTGGAGTACTGGCCCGTATCTGAAGAGGGACATTAAGTTACTGGAGGGTACAAGCGCAGGGGCTACAAAGATGATCAAGGGCTGGGGGACTTATCATACGAGAGGAGGTTGAAGGAGTTGAACATGTACTCACTGGAGGAGAGGAGGACAGGGTGACATGATTGAAACCTTTAAATACATGAAAGGAATAAACAAGACGGGTACAGACGGGCTGTTCAAAGTAAGGGAGGGGAGGGCCACCAGGGGCCATGATATGAGACTGGAGGAGGAAGGTTCAGGAGGGAGATGAGGAGACACTTTTTTACAGAGAGGGTGGTGGCTGGGTGGAATGCGTTACCTGCAGAAGTGGTATGCAGTAGAACAGTGGACTGCTTCAAAAGGAGATGGGACAGGACAAGGGGGAGGGTTAATGAAGGGGCAGCTGCAGAATAAGGGGTGCTAGCTGCACATTCGAGCAGACTTGATAGACCTCTAGGCCTTTATCTGCTGGCAAATTTAGTATGTTCGTAAGATAATATTAGCATGAAGTAAGGCGCAGTGCTTTAAGATCTGGCATATGAATTTCTTAGAGAGAGTCATGTTTCCAGGGTTTGGAGCGAGGTGACTAAGGAGAGAGAGAGAGAGAGAGAGAGAGCTCAGCTGCTCTGATTTGTGTTAGGAGAGACAGGGCTTCAGCTTCCCTCCGCCTCTTCCTCCTAAGAGGCATCGCTTATTTAAGACTCTGAATCTCCTAACATTCCAAGTAATAATTTTAAATGCTTGACTCATCACCCTTGTTACACGCCTTGCCTAGTACTGTAAAATTAGTAGGAACGCACGAGTAATCCCTGAGGCACACTCCAACCCACCCTTCCCTCCCATCTCTCCAGAAGCTATAAGACCTTAAAAAACATGAGTAAACAGAGTACAGATAAGTCCTTAACCTTTGGCACCATGTAACCTTGAAAGCATTAACCAGAAGTACCAGGTTCTGGCAAAAGTACCCTCCCTCCCAGCACCCCCACTCTTTCATTTGAATACAGACAATGTGAGATTCCTGATGTATTGAGCAAACTCCCCCCTTAAATAACTATACACAAAAGACCCCCCGCTGAACCATGCTTGGCTCCAAACCACAACCCCTAGATGTGGGAGAGTCAAAAATCTTAGGTGCCTAGATCTACTCCATTTAAAGAGAGAGTAAGAAATGAGCAGGTCAGACCAGGTGAGTAGAAGTAGGCACAAACCCCCCCTTGTACCAGCTCATGATGTAGCCCGATTGACAGCAGGCCTTCAGGAGCCTCTTGTCCCCCTCCCAGGACCCAAGGCACCAATTGCCTGAAAAAGATCCACCTGGTAGAAATATCCTTGAAAGTAAAGAGAGCTCAAGGAAAGGAAAATCACCACACACAAGGAGAGTAAGAATAGGAACACAAAAAATAAGAGGTGGTTATCCTACTTTCTAGCATCTTGGAGCAGGCCCGACTCAGTTCTGGCAGAGGTCCAACATTCTCCCGATAAGCATCGTGATCCCTGAAGGGATGGGTTGTACCATTGAACCTTAAGCGAGGAACATAGGAGGCACTGGGAGAGGTCACAGAACTACATAACCCCACTTGAAAATAAAACTGCTCATGCCAACCGGGCCCTATTAAATATTGTCTGCTCGGGGACTAGGATGCTTGAAAAACTGGATGAGGGCCCGCGGGGATGGTTACTCAAAAGGGCAGGCCCCTCCCCAGAAACGGAATCGCGTGGTGGAATCAAGAATTGGGGAACCAAAAGACATGGACCAGCACACATTGAAGGTGGTCCCTCGAACCACCACCAGCACGCGAAGTTCCGTCTGGGAAATGAGAGACACCACCCCACCCCAGGAGCACAAACCTCTCTCACACTGTGAGGTCCCCGATAGCCATGCCAAGACTACCCAACACCAGAGGGAGAAGGACAGAGAAGAGGAGAAGGAAAGGAGAGAGTATAAACCGAGAAAGAGACGAGCAGGACAAAAACCCCAACACCTCCCCCCAAGAGCCCCCCGAGGAACTCTCCCCACACAGCCCGCAGAAAAACATGGATCCCTCACCACTGAACACCATCCATTTGACACCTATCTACACAACCATTACAGGTACTGATTTAAAACAACCGATATAGAGCAGTAAAGTCATTAAGACAATCACGTAGCGGGGAATAAGTCAGGTAATTTCTGGGCAAGATCCTTCCTCGCTGTTTCAGGGTTGTCATAGGAGGCCCAGGCATCATTGATATAAAGCTGTAGGCAAGCTGGGTATACCATTTTAAATTTAATGCCAGCAGCTATTATTTTGGACACAATCGGGTGAAAGGCAGTGTGCTTTTGTCGGGTCTCCAAAGGCAGGTCTTGAGTAAGTCTTAGAGGTCTGCCTTCCAACAGGATGGCCTGTAACTCTTGCGCTTTAGCAAGGACATGTTGTTTTTCTAGATAGCTCAAGAATTTGAGTATAATAAGCCTTGGCGGAGCACCCTCCAAAGGCCGTGGCCTCAGTGACCTATGTGCTCACTCTATTTGGCAACTGGGGTTGAAGGAAGAAGGCCCCACAACTTTAGTGAGCAGTTTTTGGATGAAGGAAATGATGTTGGGGCTTCTTCCATCTCAGGAAAACTGAAAATGAGGATGTTGTTTCTTTGGCTTCTGCCTTCCAGGTCCTCTGATTTTGCCTGAAGTTTGCTAATTTGCTGTCATAGTCTAGTTAGCTCACTGTCTGTACGATCCCGCCAGGTTTCCAGTGAAGATGTTCTAGCCGCCACATCCCCGATTTTACGGCCGAGGTCCCTCATCTCTGAGCGCAAGGATTTAATTTCTGAGGAGATATCTGCTAAAGCTTCTCTGAAGGGAAGCAACTCCTGTAAGAAGTGATCCTCCATGAGGGGGCTAGAAGGAGCAGATCGAGAGGCAGATCGAGCAGGCTGGGGCCCTTGAGCCTTGGACTTCTTCGGGGCCTTCATAGGCGAGGTGGGAGGCATGTGGTGCGGCGGGGCCTGCCGCATTTCGGCATCCATCGTCGCGATAAGTTCACCAATAATGATGTAAAAAGGCAGCAAAAGGTGGCAGCAGGTAGACAGACGTGAGATTGCAGCAAAGTATAGTCGGTGCTGTAGATTTAGTAGAAGGATTAGGCAGGATGCAGGAGGAGAGGAGAGTCTTCAGAGGGTTGCTACTAGCTTTTGTAGACATCACGTGACCCCCCCCCGGACTTGTCTCAGGCCCATCGGCCAGGGAGCCCCGACACTGGTGACTGGGAAGGAGGGACCCTGAGGACCTCTGCCCAGAACTGTCTACCTGTTGTTACATCAGAACATTTGAGTGCTTTTGTATGCGCCTGAGGGCGATTTATTGAATTATGGCAGAGTCGCAGTCTGAGACGTTATGGTCAGGCCCAAGACAGCAGACACAGAGAATGTTCATCTGTAGAGCAATCTTCTTTCTATAGCAACGAAAAGAGAGATGGAAGGAATAACTCTCAACATTAACAAGGTAGGGAATCTCTTGTAAAAAAGAAACTCTGAAAAGCGAAATAAAGTAGTGGCAAAATAACATGAAAACTGCGTCAGAGCTTCCAGGAGACCCACGCGAACAGAGTCCACAGCTGGAAAGAACTAAGCAGGGAGTGGGCTGCTCATGCCTTTATAGTATTGATATCATCAGCAGATGACGCCGCATGGGCAGCCTCAACGGTACTACTGAAAATCTTCCATGTGGATCCTGCTTCACTGACAGTGAAGTTCCTACGGTATGACCTGATGATTGAGATACCCCCGAAGAAGATCGGCATGTTTTTCTTTTTGTTTTTTCTTGGCAGGCACCGTTATTTTTACTGGATACAGGGTTCCCCTTTTCGGACACCCTGAGTTCTATACCATCTTTAGCAGCTTTATCCTTCTTTTCTGTCCCCTTTGACAGGGACTGCTGCTTACCCTGAGGGGCTAGACCCTCACCTGAGCCTTTGGTGATGTTGAAGCAGAGTGAGAAACCATAAAATCTCTAATTTCTTAGCCCTTTTCTTTTGTGTTTTAGGCCAAAACTATTTACAGAGATCACAATCTGGAAAATCTGGTGTCTGGACCCAGGCACCTTAAATAAAAGCTAATGGCAGTCTGCCTTTGCCAGGAGCTGAAAAGTAATTGTATATTTTAGTGGAATTGGTTCAGGCAGCAGCGTCGGGGTCGCGCGACAGGCTTTCACAGCAAAGATGTTCGATAGTCCCCGGGACTTTGACACTGCCTACCGGCGGCGACGCCCTCAGGCGGAGGTTCACGACCGGTGATTTCCGCCACGGTTGTTGCGCTAATGAGTGGCTACCAACATCTGCCATTTGTTGGCAGCCTTCATTAGCATAACCTTCAGGCAGAAGTCACCCAAGGTGCACGAGATGTCCGCCTAGGGTCTGTCGCCATTATGGAGCGAGTGCAACTGCTTTCATCAAAATTCCGGGCATCAGGTAGTAAAAAAATTTTTGACGCTGAAAGTCTCTAATCGGGCGTTGCACCCGCTGCTGCACTGAGGGACTCGATAGGAGTTTCCCTTTAAAGCCTGTTGGTCCTGTCTTTTTTTTTTTGGTCCTTCAGTCATGCCAAACACTGCGACCCTTAAAGACATTTCTGGTTCCCAATAAAAAATACTGAAAATACAAAAAGCCCAGATAATGTTAAAAAGCGGCTTTAGTAATAAATGCAGTTCAGTTCCTCAAAAAAGAAACTACAAGTTAAAAAAGTTATCTCAGAAGAGGGCTGTTCATAACAAAAGTTCGCCTTTGTTCCCAAAATGCAGAACAGAGAATAATGTGAAATAAAACCGCGAAGTGGTTATGTAAAACAAAAGTTTTATTTATTTTCGAATAGTTAAATAGCTGTTGTCAGCCAGCCCAGTGGTGTGGAGGGCTGAGACATCATACCTTTCCTCCTGTCATGCTGACAACCCGATATTTGGCCGTGAAAGCCATGTAGGAGAAAAGTTTGACAAGCAGCTGTGGTGTACATTTTCTTTGCTATGAAATCTGTTTTTCTGGAGTCATTGTCTGGGGGTAAGGAGGACAAGGATACCCCAGCTTTCTCACAAGCTGCCTGCTGTACTATACTCTCTCATGGCTGGGGTGTACAGACAGGCACTCAGCATTGTTTTAGACAATTGGTATTGTTTTTTTTGTTTTTCAGCTCATCACAACCCCTGCCACAGAAGTGGGGGCTTGAAGCAGTTCCATGTTTTTTTTTTTGTTGTTTTTTTAAGCGTTATAGAAAGGCACGACTAGTCTCTTAGGGGGCGAGAGGCCTTTCATCTCCCTATAATCTTTACTCTTGTCCTCATCCTGGATGGACTCCTGAGTAGGGAGGGCCAGGGTGTATAGCATATTTTGGATAAACGTAAGCATACAGAAGGGCTCCTCCTAGTTAGGAGAGGAAGCTCCAAAAAGAGGGTCAGTGGACACATCAGGTTCTTGGCCCTCCAGATTCATGTCATGGGCTTCATAAAAATATTCATCGTCATCTGCATCACCCTCACAGTCTCCAGAAGAGAGAACTGTGGAAGAGTGCTTAACAGCCCCAGTAAACATAGACCCCATCTTTTGTAGGGTCTGAAAGACGCGCCATGCTTTTGCCATGTCTTGCACAGTTGGAAGCCCTGTGCAGACTGTGGCTGTATATGTTTCATTTTTTCTTTATGTTTTAAGCTACCTGTTGTCTCATAATTGGCTTTCCCAGAAGGAACAGGAGTGTTTTTGTCTTTACAGACTATCTTTTTAGTGACTTCATCAGCAGCTTGATCATGCTTACTTTTTTGTACAGCCGCTTCATCGGCACCTTTATTATTTTAAATTTGTGAGGAAATTTAACAGCTCCTTTGGAAGCTTTATTTTTGGCTGGGACTTGGAGGCTTTATCAGCACCCCTGTTAATTTTATTATTAAATTTAGATGGCCCCTCATCGGTAGCCTTTGATTTTTCCTCAGCCATAAATATAATTTTCAAGTCTCTTTGTCTGCTTTCACCCAATTTGTGAAAGAGAATCAATAGATCTGGACCAAAACACCTGAGGCACAGGTTGTTGAAAAGCTATTAAGCCAAATCCTGTGACAGATGACACACTTTTTAAAATCCTGTAGGTGGCGGCCGGTGGCGCTGAGGGCTGAGGCGCTGGCTTGCCTACAGCTACGCAGTGACCCGTGTTCAGGAGCGAGCATGGGCCATAGGGGTCGGCAGGGGAGGGAGAAGGATTGAGGCGTCTGATGGACTGCTCTCCTTCTCCAGGGAGGGATCCTGGTGGTGGGCACTTGTTACGCCCGGCGGAGGCTGGAGGACAGGCGCCGTGCACTGCCAAGTAGGGCAGAGTCAGGCCAGACGCCTGAGGGAGCACGGGCGGACGCATGCGCCGCCTTCGCTGATGTCACTGCACGGTCCCGACTCCTGGGGAGAACAGGAGAAAAAGAACATTGCCGTGCAGGATGGCGGAGGGCCCCTGCAGGCTCTGCCCCCGCTAGCCTTGGCACTGGCCAACTAAATCCGGTCCTCGTGGGGAGTCTGGGACCCCACTGGGGGTAAGCCCTGGGGTCAGGTCAGCATCGGCTGGTGGATGCCGGGATGGGGCTGGGACGCCTCCTGAAGATACAAGCCGAGCAGGGAGAAAATGATAAAACAAAAATCCTGTAGGTCCAGATTTCTTTTAGTTCTGGAAATCTCTTACCTGCCAATCTACAGAGAAATCAGCAATAACTGTCAAAGTTTGAAAATCCAAACTGTTACCTTGCAGTTGGGAACCACGATTTCTGAGGTAGAAGTACAGCAAAATGCAAATATTCGATGGTTGCTTCATGAAAAGTGGTAAAACAGTGAAGAACCATTGAAAATATGCATTTGCAGTAAAAAATGTATATAAAATACGCAGATGCAGCAAAAATGTATATAAATATACGCAGTTGCAGTAAAAATATATGCAGTTGCGCGGAGAAAAATGACCGCTAAAAAAGTAAAATTACACTCAGCACACTGAAAAATTTAGTTTGTGAGGAAAACTTTGCCAAGATAAGCAGAAAAAGGCTGTCAACAAGGAAAGTTGAGAGACACCTCTAGGGCAATGATGCTCAGTCAGTGGAGAAAAAAATCTGAAGCCTTTCAGGCTGCTCCCTCTCAGCACACTCCCCTCCTTTTTCCTGACTGGCTGATGCCCAAGCTCATTAAGCTCATTATCTTAAAGGTATACAGTACACCTAGCCAGCAAACTGTTATTGTTACTGATGCTAAAGGACTCCTGGGGTAAGAAAGACATTTCTGATTCCCAATAAAAAATACTAAAAGTAAAAAAAGCCCCAAAAGTTTTATTTATTTTTAAATAGTTGTTCCCAGCCAGCCCAGTGGCGTGGAGGGCTGAGACATCATGCCTTACCTCCTGCCACGCCATCAACCCAGAGCAGGTCAGCAGGGGTTGGCTGGGGAGGGAGAGGATCGAACATCCAGGGGACAGCTCTCCTCTCCTGGGGAGGGTGGGGACCATGAACTGGCATTTGCCTGACACCTAGTGGAGGCTAGGTGTTGGCCTGTCAAGTCCCAAATGTTGGGGTGTGTAGGAGGAGCAGCTGACTGGGGTGCAGCATGCAGACATGCGTGCTGCGTGCCACTGATCCCCCTCCGCAAGAAAAGCGGAAAATGGATCCCGGCCGAGCGGCATGAAACTGTCCCCTGCAGGCGCTAGCCGAGATGGCACTTCCGAGATGGCACTTCCCCGGAGCTGGATCCGTTTGGGTGGGTTGAGTCGCTCCCCACCACCTTGCCTTGAAGGGTAAGTTGCGGGGGCATGAAGGGAGGGGTCTGATGCTCGGGTGACGGTGCTGGGGAGATGAGAGAGAGAGAGAGATGGCTGGGTCCACGGGGAGAACGAAAAATGAAAGAAAAAAAAAATAGCTGTTCCCTTGAAGCAAGAACTGAGTTGAGAACGTCTTTCTCTGGTTCCTGGGAACCGATCAGGAACCGGAGAAAAATAGGAAACTTACATAAATGAAACAAATAATACCCTAACTAATGCAGAGCATTAAATAATAAACTAAACGTAATTAAAACAATAAACTATAAACTGGCCAGAAATGTTGAGAAGACGTTGAAGTGACTGCTCTCTTTAGGAGGAGAAATAAATCTGACTTTAGAAGGCTGGGGTGAGCATGACCACAGCAGAGTTTGAATTTCATTCTCCAAATTCCATTTTGCATAAAATTCTAAAGCTCTGGGGCTGCACTTTCCAGGGGAATGATTGTTGTTGCTAAACATAAGTGAGGGATTCCTGTGGTTTGAATGAGGTATTCTCAGATATGAACTCTCCTGTAAATACAGTGTAAAAATGGGTAAAGGAGGACTCTACTGAAAACAAGATACTGAATCTCAGCTGGGCTGTCTTGGGTAAATACACCGTAAAATGTGTAACTGTAGGACCCCACTGAAAACAAGTTATTGGTTATTGTGAGTAAACGTGTTGCAAAAATGTGTAAAAGCAGGGCCCCACTGAAAATGAGATACTGCATCTCAGATGATCTATCCTGAGAAAATACATCAAAAAATGGGCAAACACAGGATCCAACTGAGAACAAGAACTGCATCTCTACTGGCCTATTACAGTTATATTGTAACAATTGTTAAAACAGCAAGACCCCACTAAGAATGACATACTGCATCTCAGCTGGCCTATCCTGGGTAAATACATTGCAAAAATGGTTAAAAGCAGGCAGGACCACACTGAAAACGAGATACAGGATTGCATTTCATATGCTCAATCCCAGAGAAAAGACAGTGTGAAAACATGTAACAGCAGAACCCCAATGAAAAGGAAATACTGCATTTCAGCATGTCTGTCCTGGGAAAATACACTGTAAAACTGGGTAAAAACAGGACTGAAAATGAGATTTTGCATATTAGCTGTGGTTCTCTGGGTAAGCGAGTGTCAAAATGTGCAAAACCAGCACCCAATACTTCATCTTAGTTCACCAATACTAGATAAATGCATGGAAAAGATGGGTAAAAACAGGACCCCAAAGAAAACCAGGTGCTGCATCTCGGCTGGGCTATGGGAGGCTCGAGAGTACACAGGACTATGGAGACTAAGAACCAGTGCACCAGGGCAGCAGAGGAGTGGCAGATGTTTAGCACATCATCCACAGGAGCATGCAAGGCGCCACCACTGATATCATCGCACACCACTCCTCCATGCCACAAAGGGAGGAGGGTGCCACTGAAAAGTGGAGAAACACACCTGACGAGCATGGATGACTGCTATCCCTTGCAGGTTCGATGGGTTGAGGATGCTCCCCACCACCCCACTGTGGGGGTTAAGAGCCAAGGCTGGATAAGTCCCAAGAGAAGTCAGGAGGGGCTGGGGCAGGTGTGACAGGAAGCCAGCCAGGAGGTAAACAGTGATAGCAAAAAAATAAATAACATTATCCCTGGTGTCTACTGACATACCCCATCCATCCCGCTGCCAATATCCCTAGTATCTGGTGGTACCCCAACACCCACTGCATCCTAAACCCCATCCCACTCCCAGAATACCACTGGCACATATTCTCTACAGACCTACACAGCCAGGCGCCATCTACCTCATGGAAGTCCTATATCGCTATATAAAGAAACTACAATAATACATTGCTTGCTCGAACTCAAATTAAACCAATGCCCTTTCTGTGTGCACAACTGTTGTAACGTGTGTGTGTGTGTGTGTGTGTACGTGTGGCTGTATCAGGGGGGTAGACTGCATGTTCGGAGCCAACAGCACCTGCTTCTAAATTAACTTGACCTTTACGGTTTTCATTTTTTTCAATTATTGTTATGCAAGTTTGGAATGTTAATATAATAATATAACAAATAAATTAAACCCCAGACCACACATTAATTCTAGATCTTGTATCAGTGTAACCCCTAGATGGCGCTATCCCAGGGGCTACTACCCCTGCCTGATTTGCCACTAACAGGTTGAGGGGCCTGGATCCAATGGCGGGTGCCTCCACCCAGAGGTCAGGGTTTGCAATAGTTAAACTAACTTGGTCACAGCCTCTGGGACACTGCAACCCCCTTTCTTCCCACTAGTGGCCCACACAATATATCAGAATTACCTTCACAGTATACACTTACCCCCAGGTCTGGTTCCGCACTGGGACCTCCTGTGAAATGAGATACAGTGCAACAATCACAGTACAGTACTTTAACATAGACAAATACCTCAGGCAGTATAACTTTACTGAAACAAGCAGCTCTGATTTATTTAGGGGATATAACAAGGACAGGGGAAATCAGGTTAATTAGCTTATCACTCTAATAATTCATTTATGGCTCTGTGCACAGGCCTATCCCTATCAGTTACTGTCCCTGGGTACCCAAGCCCTAGTGGCTAGTCCAAACCGTGGCAGCTGGTAGGGGCCCTTTCACACAGAGAAAAGGAGAATTAAACAGTCAGCAGTACAGTAATTTCATTTGGATTTAATGTGGCAATTCAACAGGGAGCGACCCTGAATTAGTACTCACGACCTCCAAATAAGATAGGGTCCTTCAATGTCAGCAGGGCTCACTTGAGGTACACAAACCTCTTCACACATCCATATAAAAGAAAGCACTATACCAGGCAGGCTGCATCTGTATCCCGATCGCAATTACTGCACAATACCCGGGAGAACACACAGCAGATTCAGTTCCTGACAGACCAAGTGTAATTTTCAGCAATTCCTCCAGTCTTCTACAGGGTGAGCCTGGTTTCTACTCTTCAGAGATCCTTTGATTCTTTTCACAGGACGGATTCAGTCCTAACAAGCTGTTACACAAGCTGCAGACCGGAACTCTGGGCCTTACACACGTTTTTGACTAAAACTGCACACTGAAAAGCACAGGCTCCTTCCTTCTTCACTGCCAAAGCTCAACTGAAACTCCAACCGACAAAAACCGGGCACTTCCTTTGAGTTCCTCCCAGTTCTTGACTGGATTGGCTGTCACTCACAATAGACTGCTGCTGTTGGTCCAAAAGGCACTGAAGTCTAAACTACATCTCCCAGAGTCACTGCCCATACAATCCTCTTGTGGCTGGCTCAGATTATGAGTCCAAGTTCTGATTCGTCCAAGGCACCATTTTAGAGCTAGCTTACCCACACTGATTGGTCCAGTTCAGCAGTTCAAAACCAGAATGGGGAACTAGACAGACACTGTTCTGACTGCAAAAGAAAGCAGGTTAGACAAACTGTAATTTCATTATCACTCTAAATAATTTCTGGCAAACAGTTACATCTTTCAGATAGGTTCCCTTTGCACTCCTAGTGACTGCAAAAATGGAGTGAATTGGCAGCAGTTCGAGTGGTACTCAAACAGAGAAACACACAGTCCCCCCATATAAACTAATTATGTCTGCAAGCAGACAGCTCTTAAAGAGACAGTACCAGAGGCTCTAAAAACACTCACTGATAAATGGCTTAAATGCCAAACACCATTCAGGCTTGGAGCATTCAAGCAAGCTCCTGAAGTCTTTGGGAACCCCCATTTTGCAGGGGGTTACATCAGGATAATACATTAGCAACCATTTTAGCTCTGACAAGAGTTTGTTTGTAAAGTAGTCCCTCTACTGGTGCACTTGCCAGTAGAGGAGGGTGTTGTTTTTATGTGTGTTTCTTTTTGTTCATTTGAGGTTTTGTTCTGAAGAATACTCCCACTCATCCCCTTGCCCGACTGGCAGTAAAAAAAAAATTGAGCGCTGAGAAGAGTTTGCTGTTTGTGGGATTTTTTTTTTTGTTTTTGTTTTTGTAGCTCTTCTGATCGGGACCGGGAGCACAGTACACGGGGAAAGCTGCTGATGTGCTGTCTGGGGATGTTGCTACTAGGCACTGAAGTGCAGCATGTGAAAGTGTGTAGCGCTAAGCAGGTAAGGCATGTGACTGTCAGAACAGCACTAGGATTACCGTTTTTTCTAGTCGGGGGAGGGGGGGAATAAAACAGAAAATAAAAAGTGGTTTTTGTGCCAACAGGCACATGAGCTTTAGTAGTGAACCACAAGTAAAGGTTAGTTTAGGGAGAAGAGGTTGTCGCTTTTCTCTCGTTGTTTAGTAGAAAAAAATGTCTGCCATTCAGTCTTTTTAAATTTAAGTGGGGGAACAAGGATATGGGCATGTAGTGAGGCACGCTGGACTGGCACTTATTTCCTGGTCTCTGTTGGTACTTAATGTACCCCTTGGCATGGTTCTCAGCCAATCAGAGATTAGGAAATATTAAGCCCATTTTAAGGGGTATAATGCACTGCAGTACCATTACTCAATTGGGCCACTTAATGTCCACTGTGGGCTGCCCATGTTACGGCAATATCTACAGGTACCTGCCAAGAATCATTCCTGTTAAATGCTCAGATATTTAAGGGTCTTCCTCTTGCTTAACTAGTGGGAGGTGATGAGTAAAATAAAAGTTAAATCTTTTTTTTTTGTTTGTTTTTGTTTATCAGGTTGTTCATTCTCCACTACCATCCGCCTGGTCCTCAGACCTGGGGGGGGGGCACCCCTGTGGTGACCACCACAACCTCAACCTCTGCTTTCCCCACTTCTTTGACAGTGAGGGATGCACAGCACAGGGTCCAAGGCAACCGATGGCCACCATCACGATGGTGACATGACTTTAACCCCATTTTCTCCCTCCCAACTTCCCTGACATCAGACATGGTGGCTGCTAACCATAAGCATGCCAGCGCACACTGGGCACCCTTCACAAAGGAGCAGGCTTCCCCCAGTCCACAGACGGGCTTGCTGGGACACTGGGCTGTGGGCGTCTCCCACCCAGGGCTGGCTCACACTGCACTTAGCAACACTCCTCAGCCCTGGCTATACCAGATCTGGGCTTGTCCAGTCCACTTACAAACCCGGACCATGTGCACAGAAGTAGGTCACGGCGTCCGTTACAGGTAAACATTTATCTTCATAGTGGTGTTGTGCTAAAGGGTATGGGCTGTTGGGGGTGGGGAGGGACCTGGGAGGACAGTAGTCTCTATGCCAAGGACAGACTACACTTGAGTGAGGAAGGAAAGAAAGTTGAAGCAGAGGATGGAAGAATATATAGAGGAAGTTTGGAGTTTAAACTAGGAGTGGGGGGTGGCAGTTGGGGAAGAGATGCAGGGACCACAGGTTGGGAAATCATATGAGCTTACCCCCCATAACAGTGACAAAGGACAAATGGCAAGTACTATTGGTGATGCTAGGAAAGGAGGGCAGGATGGGAGGAGGGGAAAAGGGTGGAAGGTGGTTACCCTTAATGCTAGGAGCCTTGGGAGGAAAACTGCAGAGTTGCAGGTTCTCATGGCAGAGGGAGAGGTGGACATTGCAGCCATCACGGAAACATGGGCCACCCAATATAATGACTGGGACCTGTCTGTACCAGGGTACAGGTTATTTCGTAGGGACAGGGTGACTGGGAAAGGAGGGGGGGTGGCACTATATGTGAAGGAAGGACTGAAGTGTGTAAGGGAGGAAGGGGAGGAGGGCAGTACAGAGTCACTTTGGGTGCAAATCCAGGATTCCAAGAATAGGAGTCTTAGAATGGGAGTGGTGTACAGGCCACCATCTCAGATGGAGGAGTTAGACAGGGAACTAGCGGGACAGATCAGGAGGACCTGCAAGAAGGGTAGTGTGGTGATTGTGGGGGACTTCAACATGCCAGAAGTGGACTGGAGCACCCCAACAACCAGGAACAGAAGGGAGCAGGTACTGCTGGATGCCTTCCAGGACAGCTTCCTGCTGCAAATGGTCAGTGAACCAACCAGGTTAGGTAATACCCTTGACCTTGTGCTGCAAATGGGGACTTTGTGAGAGAACTTACAGTGGAGGAACCGCTGTCAGGGAGTGACCACCACTCAGTATGGCTCACATTGGATATGGGCAAGGAAGGAGGAATCTGGCACAAGAGTGCTGGACTTCAGGAGGGCTGACTTTGGGAGGATGGGGAAGTGGTAAAAGGGTACCTGGCCAGAATTCAATCTAGTATGGATACTAACCAGAGATGGGAGCCTCAAAAGTTGGGGATAGTGGAGGCAACCAAAACCTGCTGCAAAGCCCAGAGCAAGAAGGCTAGAGCTAAGAAACCGAGCTGGTTGAGCAAGGAGGTCATGGAAAAGGTAAGGAGGAAAAGAGCTGCCTTTAGGAAATACAAGAAAACAGGGAGGAGGGAGGACAGAGAGGAGTACTTGACAGAATCGAAGGAGGTGACAAGGGCAGTAAGGGGAGCCAAAGCATCTACGGAACTCAGGCTGGCACAAGGCATTAAGAAGGGGGAGAAGGACTTCTTTAAGTACATCAGGGAGAAAAGGAGCTGTAAGGACCACATAGTAAGGATTAGGAAGGAGGGGGGTTGGGTGGAAGCAGGGTTTGATAAGGCGGAAGCACTAAATGAGTACTTCTGCTCAGTATTTACTAAAGAGAAGAGGGGGGTGACACCCAAGATGGGTGAAATGGCAGACGGGGGGGAAGTGGTGACAGATGGGGAAATCATGGAGGACAGAGTTCGAGAGGGTTTGAAGGCACTGAGGTGGACAAGGCACCAGGCCCAGATGGCATCCACCCAGGGTACTGAAGGAGCTGGCAGAGGTCCTTGCAGGACCTTTGCAGACCTATTTAATGCCTCACTACATTGGGGTGTGTACCTCAGGACTGGAGGATGGCTCATGTGGTGCCCTCCACAAGAGTGGCCCCAAGGATGAACCGGAAACTACAGACCAGTGAGCCTCACATCCATCGTGGGTAAGCTAATGGAGACTATCCTGAAGGAGAGGCTGGTGGCCCTCTTAGAGGCCAAAGGACTACAGGACAGCAGACAGCATGGCTTCACACGGGCCGATCCTGCCAAACCAACCTGGTCGGGTTCTATGACTGGGTAACTAGGCAACTGGACAGGGGACATGCAGTGGATGTCCTGTATCTGGACTTCAGTAAGGCATTCGACTCAGTGCCACATGGAAGGCTGGGAAGGAAGTTAGTAGGCACAGGGGCAGGTGCAATGCTGGTGAGATGGGTAGGAAACTGGCTGCAGGGAAGGCAACAGAGGGTGGTGGTGGGTGGGGAGCTCTCACACCCAAGGGCAGTGACGAGTGGTGTTCCACAGGGCTCGGTGTTGGGACCAGTGTTGTTTGGGATATTCATTGCAGACATATCATGGGACATCAAGAGCAAGATCAGTCTGTTTGCTGATGATACCAAGGTTGGCGCGGTGGTGGATGACCTAGGGGGATGGCAGGGTTGCAGGATGATCTGGCAAAGCTTGAAACCTGGTCAGACACCTGGCAACTGGGCTTTAATGCCAAAAAGTGCAAGGTGATGCATTTTGGGATGAAGAACCCAAGGAGGACTTACCAGCTAGGGGGGTGCAGCTAGCCCAGACAGAGGAGGAGAAGGATCTGGGTGTGCTCATCACAGGGTCAATGAACAACTGGCACAGTGTAGGAAGGCAGCTGCAAAGGCCAACAAAATGCTGGGTTGTATTGCAAGGGTATATCCTCAAGGAGGGAGGAGGTGATTCTGCCACTGTATAGGTCATTAGTTAGACCACACCTGGAGTACTGCGTGCAGTTCTGGCGTCCGTATCTGAAAAGGGACATTAAGTTACTGGAGGGAGTGCAGCGCAGGGCGACAAAGATGATCAAGGGTCTGGGGGACTTATCATATGAGAGGAGGTTGAAGGAGTTGAACATGTACTCACTGGAGGAGAGGAGAGACAGGGGGGACATGATTGAAACCTTTAAATACATGAAAGGAATAAACAAGACAGGTACAGAGGGGCTGTTCAAAGTAAGGGAAGGGAGGGCCACCAGGGGCCATGATATGAGACTGGAGCGAGGAAGGTTCAGGAGGAGATGAGGAGACACTTTTACAGAGAGGGTGGTGGCTGGGTGGAATGCATTACCTGCAGAAGTGGTATGCAGTAGAACAGTGGACTGCTTCAAGCGAGGATGGGACAGGACAAGGGGAGGGTTAATGAAGGGAAGGGTGGAAGGGAGGGCAGCTGCAGGATAAAGGGTGCTAGCTGCACATTCGGAGCAGACTTGATAGACCTCTAGGCCTTTATCTGCTGGCAAATTTAGTATGTTTGTATGTTCGTAGTCTACATTTCTGATTTGCTGTCTCTGCTACCCTAACCAAGGATCTGATAACAGCTAATGTACGGCTTCCAAGCTGCATAGCCAGTGTACCACGGTGTGACCACTGTAGATCAGTATACACTCAAATAATACGGCATAAGTGGGGGACTACGGACACTTACACAGATCCTGAATCAGAGTTTATGCAAGTTATGCAATGGTGGCACCCTGATGTCATTTGGTGTTGGGCACTTAAGTAGTGATGTTTTTGTCCACAGCAACGACCCATGGTAAGGACTCTTGAGTGAGTGCCAGGGCGAGCAGCATTAGCTCTGGCTGAGATATCTAGCAACTATATCTATTGTGGTGTTACAGACATACATATAATTTGTTGGTAGATAAGGACCGCCTGGCCCATCTAGTGTTATTTTTCATTTCCGCATGCTGGCAGTGGTTACCGAAAAGCTTGCTGAACAAATACTCCTGCTCAGCATACTGTCGTTTTGGATCTTACTTGTCTGGATTTTACCTCGTTTCCTCCTCGAGTGCAACTGAGTGTGGACTTGTACTTTCTGGTTTAAGCAGCTGGGCTGGTGGGAAAAACAGGAGTTTATATTTACAGAGAAAGGTCTGAGACATCTTCAAAATCCAGATTCTCTTGTATAATCTCCAATACCCTTAGCTCAAGTATTCTTTTCTAATATTTTATATTCCTTACTTTCTCAGGAAACTGTTTATTTCTCCCCTTGGCCCTTTCAGTTGGAAGACATCAGCTTATTCCAAGTCCACACATTATCCCCATAACATAACTTTTCACAGCACTTTTTGAAACGGACATTACTGGCCACCTAGCAGAGCACACTGCCTTTCCTTGCTGATGACCAGGACCACTGGAAAATTGCACCCGCAGTTTTTTTGCGGAATCCGCAATTTTCACCATTCTCCACAAAAACTGACATGTTCTGCAATTTCTTGCAATTTTTGAGGTTTTATACTGAACTGTGTGAAAAGTATTAACATTTTTAATAAAATACTCTCAAATATATTGACAAATTTGCATGCAGACTTGGGTTTGGCTGAAATAATGCAGTGCAAGGTAGGTCAAGGGTTTTATGTGACACTGATTTCTTTTGAATCCTTGTCTTGTTTGGCTTCAACATCCACTGGCCAAGCTTAACATTTGTTTTGTGTTGAAACAGTCTATCAGAAAATGTTTTGTTGCCACACAGACTGAAACAAAAGATGGGAGAAAAGGTGCAAATCATCCCAGGGTCTGCACCGGAAGACATATGAAGAGAGACTTAAGGAGCTGAATATGTATAGCCTCGAGGAAGGGAGGGAGAGGGGGGACATGATAGAAACTTTCAAGTACCTCAAGGGAATCAACAAAGTCCAAGAGGGTAGCATCTTTCAAAAAAAGAGGTGTGCAAGAACAAGGGGGCACAATCTGAAGATAGAAGGGGGGTGGCTCAGAGGTAATTTAAGGAAGTATTTTTTCACAGAGAGGGTTGTGGATGCATGGAACGGCCTTCCGAGGAGGTTGTGGAGTCAAAAACAGTGGTGGAATTCAAGCATGCATGGGACAGTCATAAGGCATTCTAGGGGTGGGGTAGGAAGAAGTAGGCTGCTGGTTAACTAGGGATCTGCAGCTTATCCATTAGGTAGGGAAATGGGCAGACTGGGTGGGCCAAGCGTCCTTATCTGTCAAAATCTATGTTTCTATGTTTCTATTCACTTAAATGGGTGCTAACTATGAAGCCTTTTGTAAGCGGAAGGACAAGTTTTTCTTTGTGAGTATACTTTCATTCAGACTAGTTTTGATTCAAACAGCTGAGGATTTTTGGATGGCCCTGCCGATTTTAAACTTGAATAAGCTAGTTGCCAACAGTAATCTCACCTTAGCAACTACTAGATGCTCACATGCAAAGACTACAATAAATACCTGACTAAAGTCTAAAAAAACAAGCTTATAAAACACAAAATGCATCTGAACAATTATCTTTAAACAAAATCAGTAGCCAGAGTAAACCAAAGGTAAATTACAGCGTACCTGACTACTGTATGATGCAGTAAAAATATATTGGTATTTTTTAACATTTTTGGTAATCATGTAAGGACCACTGGGCACAAGTACCTGTTTTCAGGTACAACCCAGGAGCACTGAGGAGGTTAAGTGACTTGTTCAGAATCACACAGTATGCAAGTAGAGGTTGGGGAATCAAACCCAGGTCTGCTAGATGTCATCAACTCATTCACAGTTTGTTGCTCTAACCTCTAGATTATACTGCCAGCCTCAATAACCCCAGATTTAATGTTTAAATATGTGATTTCAAAATAGTGTACGGTTCCTACAGTATACATTATGACCATTAAACACTTTAACATTTTACTAAATCTCAATTATTCACCACTCTAGCTGTTTATTTTTTTCTTGTACCAAAGTGGGCGAATAGCTGGCAGAGCACTTTAAACAGCTGTTGATTAGGCTACATTATTCTACAGCTAGAAACAAACAAAAATATTTTTTCTGGCTTTATTTTATATTGATTTGCTGTGGTTCACTTTATAGAATCTATTTAGCACTGTATTAGGCAGATGCTTTTAAATTTTGAAAGATAGGCAATGCTTATGATAGCTTATCAGCTTAGTATTCTTTTGGAACATAAACTTTTCTTTATGTTTTAAACATATTCAGGTGTCAGTGAATTCATTTCCAATTTATACTAATATATGCTGCAGAAAACATTAAAAGATTTATTGTGAAGCACTTAGGTCTATAGTCGAGCCCCGCAATTTTTGCAAAACGCTCCGCAATTTTGGGTAACCTTTTCCACAATTTTCCAGTGGCCCTGCTGATGACCAGAGTTCTGAAGCAGACACAGGTGCTTGCAGTGGGATGGCCAAGCTGGTAGTAGTAATGTTGTTCTGTGGCATGTCCTGGCCAGGCAGGGGAGACACAGTTGCCTGATACTGCAGTGAACACTTGGGGCTCTGAGCGCTGTGACATTATGGGGGGCTGGAAAGCCTGCTCCTTCACAATGGAGGCGGGGAGAGACACTTGGATCTTTCAGCCTTGTGATGCTATGGGGGCTGGGAAGCCTGCTCCCTCACAAGTGGGGACACTTTAAGATCTGAGGGCTATGACACTGTGGTGGGTGAGAAGTCTTCTCCTTCCCAAGGGGGACACGTGGGGCACCAAACACTGAGATGTTGTGGGGGGGCTGGAAGCCTGCTCCCTCACAATGGGGGGACACTTAGAGCTTAAGTGCTGTAACCTTGTTGGGGGGGCTGGGAGCCTGCTCCCTTACAGGGTGGGACACCTGTGGCTCTAAGTGCTGTGACCTTGTTGGGGGGTGCTGAGGCCTGCTCCTTTGCTAAGGGAACATTTCAGGCTCTGAGTGCTGTGACACTGTAGTGGGCCAAAGAGTCTGCTTCTTCTCATGGGGGGACACTTGGGCTCCGAATGCTGTGACGATGTGGTGAGCTGGGGAGCCTGTTCCCTCACAAGGGGGATAAGTGGGTCCGTGACACTGAGGAGGGCCAAGAAGCCTGCCCCCAAATGGAGGGAGGGGGCATTGGGGACTTTAAAAGTTGTGATGTGGTGGGGCTGGGGAGTCTGTTCGCTCACAAGCAGGGGAAAGACACGTGGTGCTCTGAGTGCTGTGATGTTGTGCTGGGCCAGGGAACCTGTTCTTACACAAGGAGCGGAGGACACTTGGGGCTGGATATTCAAACTGCGCCATTCTGAGGCGCAAGCCCTTGCGCTGAGCAAAATAGTTGCGCTGGGGTGTGGCCGGGGCGATATTCAAAGGAGTTGCGCTATTGAGCAACTCCTTTGAATATCACCCCCCAGCCACAGCCACTGTGCATGGCGCAGTGGAACTTGCGTCACCGCAAGTTGTCAGGAGTGGAGCATTCAACCTGGGGTGGCGCAGTACCATTGGGCGCCTACGCGCAAAATCATGATATTCGAAGGTGACATGCAAATGGGGCCACAATTAATGCAAGGCGGGGGGCCATTTGCATGATTATCGCACATTTGCATGCCATTAGCATGTAGGTGCGCCGATCCTCAGTGATCTGCGCCTGGCGCCTGCCAGGCAGCAGCTGTCGGGATCGACGCCTGCAGCCCGATCGCAGGCATAATGTACTCCCTCCCCTTATTGAGTCGCTGCAGCAGTAACTGACTTTTCGAAGACTTTCGGTGAGCAGTGTCCCCCCCCCACCTACGAAGCCTCATCATTTTCGTAGCATTTCCACCCGCCTGGCCGCGCTTGATTGCCGATTGCACGCTGACAGCAGAGCAAGAGCTAATTTACGCAGTAGCCTGATATCAGATAGCAGTCCAGATCTGTGAAAATTCATTCATTAGATCTGGACTGCCTTAGCACGGAGTGTGCACGCACATTGGCTCTGCTCTGCACCATCGGGCGCAGTAGTCTCCACCGGCAGTCAGTCGGCAGGGCGCAGGCGGGCAGGTGGGATGCTGCCGTTGCTGGGGTTCATGGGTGGTGGGGTGGGACACTAGCCACCAGGGAGATGTCTGGGGGTCTAGTTTACTTTCTGCCCGTGATCGGGCACCAGGGAGATGTCTGGGGGTTCAGTTTACTTTCTGCCCGCGATCAGGCACCAGGGAGATGTCTGGGGGGTCTAGTTTACTCTTGCCCGCGATCGGGCACCAGGGAGATGTTCGGGGGTTTAGTTACTTTCTGCCCGCGATCGGGCATTTCGGTCCACTGGACCACCAGGGATGTGAGCAGGAGGGATTTATTAAACATACTTGGGTCCACTGGACCACCAGGGATGTGAGCGAGGGAGGCCACATTGATGCCCTTGTCACGAGCTGCGGGGCACAGGGACTGAGTTGGGGCCAGCCACAGGTGGCAGCTGCTGTGTTGCGCCTGCAATACAGCAGCTCACCTGTGGGTGGCCCTCGACGTAAGCCTTTTTTTTTTGGCTCAAAGTTCTGCAGGCGCAGGTTGGGGGTTGCGCCTGCACAACTCTGCACAGCCCGGCTGAATATCGGGCTGTGCAGTTTATGCATGGTTCCTCCCCCTCCAGTTCAGCATGCATTCATTTGCATTGCGCTGTTGCTCAGCATGTTTTCTGTGGCGCAACTGCCTCCTGCTGAATATCGAGAATGAAGCAAGCTTGACTTGCGTGAGCAAGAACTTGCGCAGGCGCAACCCTTTTGAATATCTGGCCCTTGGGCTTCAAGCACTGTGACATTGCTGTGGGCCAGGGAACCTGATCTTACACAAGGAGGTGGGACACTTGGGGCTCCGAGTGCTGTGATGTTGTGGTGGGCCTGGAACCTGCTCCCACACAAGGTGGGACACTTAGGGCTCCAATCACTGTGACATTATGGTGAGCTGGAGAGCCTGTTCTCACAGAAGGGGAACACTTGGGGCTCCGAGTGCTGTGACACTGTGGTGGGTCAGGGAACTTGCTACCTTACATGTGTAAGGGGGATCTTGGGGCTTTAGGTGCAGTGTCATTATGCTAGGACCCAGAAGAGTGCTGTGATGGTGTGGTGAGCCGGAGAACCTGTTCCCTCACAAGGGGGGCACACTTGGGGCACCAACCATTGTGATGTTTTGGTGGGCTGAGGAGCCTGCTCCTTCATAAGGGGGAAGACTTGGGGCTCTGAGCACTGTGATGTTGTGAGGGGTCAGGTGTCAGCTCCCTCACAAGGTGGAATACTTGGGGCTCCAGGCGCTATGACGATGTGGTGGGCCGGGAAGCATGCTCCCTCGCAAGGAAGGACACATGAGGCTCCAAGCGCTGTGACCTTCTGAATGGTCAGTAAGCAAACTCCCTCACGGGGGGGGGGCAGGGTCTCTTGATGCTCCGAGCACTGTGATGTTGTGGAGGGTTGGAAGCATGCTCTCTTACAAGGGGGGGCTCTTGGGGCTCCAAGCCTGTGATGTTGTGGGGGGCTGGAAGCATGCTCTCATAAGGGACGCCACTAGAGGATCTGAGCACTGTGACGCTGTGGTAGGCTGGAAAGCATGCTCCCTCATGAGGAAGGCCACTTGAGGCTCTGATAGTTGTGACATTGTGATGGGCTAAAAAGCATGGTCCCGCACAAGGTAGGCCACATCGGGTTCTGAGCGCTGTGACGTTGTGGTGGGCTGGAAAGCACACTCCCCCACAAGGGGGGGCCACTTGGGGCTCCAAGCACTGTGACACTGGGTGGGCCAGAAGACATGCACCTTCACAAGAGGGGCCTCTCGGGGTCCAAATGCTGACATTGTGAAGGGCTGGGAAGCATGCTCCCTCATAAGGGAGGTCACTTGGGGCTCTGAGTACTGTGATATTGTGGTGGGCTGGAAAGCATGCTCCCTCATAAGAAAGGCCACTTGGGACTCTGATAGCTGTGACATTGTGGTCGGCTGGAAAGCATGCTCCCGCACAAGGGAGGTCACTTAGGGCTCCAAGCACTGTGACATTGGGATGGGCCAGAAGACATGCTCTTTCACAAGATGAGCTTCTTAGTGGTCCAAATGCTGCGACATTGAGGAGGGCTGGGAAGCATGCTCCCTGATAAGGAAGGCCACTTGGGAATGTGACACTTTGGTAGGCCAGAAAGCACACTCCCTCATAAGGAAGGCCACTTGGGACTCTGAGCGCTGTGATGTTGTGGTGGGCTGAAAAGCATGCTCCTGCACAAGGGAGGCCAATTGGGGCTCCGAGTGCTATGATGTTGTCGTGGGCTAGGGAGCCTATTCCCTCACAAGGGAGGCCACATGGGCCTCCAAGTACTGTGATGTTGTGGTGGGCTAGGGAGCCTGCTCTCTCATAAGGGGGGTCACTTGGAGCTCTGAGCACTGTGATGTAGTTGTGGTCCAGGAGCCAGTTCTATCACAAGGGGGACCATTTCGGGCTTTGAGCACTGTAATGTTCTGGTGGGCCAGGAGCCTGCTCTCTCTCTCACACACACACACACACACACAAGAGGGAACTTGGGACTCTCAGAGCTGACACTGTGGTAGGCTGGAAAGCATGCTCCCCCACTTGGGGCTCTGGGGACTGTGATGCTGGGGTGGGCCAGAAGGCATGCTCCCTCACAAGAGGGGCCTCTTGGGGTCCAAACACTGTGACGTTGTGGAAGGCTGGGAAACATGCTCCCTCACAAGGGGCCACTTGAGGCTCTGAGTGCTGTGACATTGTGATGGGCCAGGAGGCATGCTTCCTCACAAGGCGGCACACTTGGGGCTGTGAGTGTTGTACCATTATGGTGGGTCTGGAGCCTGCTATCTGACAAAGGGGGCACTTGGGGCTCTGAGTACTATGAGACTGTGGTGGGCCGGGAGCCTGCTTTCCCACAGGGGAGACACGTGGGGCTCTGAGTGCTGTGATGTTGTTGTGAGCCAGGGAGCCTGCTCTCTCACAAGAGGGGCACTTGAGGCTCTGAGTGCTGTGAAACTGTGGTGGGCTGGGAGTCTGCTCTCTCACAAGAGGGGCATGTAGTGCTCCAAGCACTGTGACATGCCAATAAGCCAGCTCCTGCACGGGAGACATAGGGCTCTAAGAGCTGTGGCGTGGTGGTGGGCTGAGGAGCCTATTCCCTCACAAGTGAGAACATGTGAGGCTCTAAGAGCTGAGATGTTGTGGTCGGCTAGGAAGTCTATTCCACACAAGGGGAACATGTGAGACTTTCACAGCTGTGATGTTCTGGTGGGCTAGGAAGCCTATTCCCTCACAAGAGGGGACATATGAGGCTCTGAGAGATGTGACTTTGTGGCAGCCACAGAGCCTATTCCCTCACGGGGAGACACATGATGCCACGGGAATGACAGTTGATGGCATTCTTGGGTCCTGCACTGTAGCAAGCTCTCACTGAAGGAATGGGTGGTTGGGGGTGGTGGGGCAGTGGCAGACAGGACTGGTAAGTCACTGGAACAACCCCTCTCCAACCTGAAGATTGCATGGACAATATCAGAGAGAAAAAGCTACATAAAGAAAAAGAAACGGTCCGTGGGGTAATACTGCACGCTGATACAAATGATATGTTAAGGCCAGTGCAGTGGAGAACACAGATTGATATCACTATTATGCAGCAATCCTGGCTTAAATGTTGGGAGAGTGCCAACCCAGCTAATAATGAGCTAAGTGGTAGATAAATTCAATTAAAGAAAATTCACAGGTGGTACAGAACTCCTGCGGTACAGCAATGCCAGGGCCAGATGGAAAGAGAAGTCTGTCTGAGATGAGAAGGGGCAAGGCAAACCTGTCACTTTATATTTTTATGTTTTTTATTACTAACATTTACAATAGCAGCAAATTTAACATAAGGAATAGCAGATGCCCAATGAGCATCACACCAAAATTCAGATTTTTAAGTTACTTTGTTGAAAAGTTACAAGCCTTTTTGTAACCCTTATTTCGCTGCTTGTCGAATAAAAAGGCTAGATTCAGTAAACGGCTGCTGCTGATGTCATGGATGTCAGCTAGGGAACTCACAGCCTCGCCCTCACTACCAATGACTCTGTATGACCAGTGGCAGTACAGACTTTCCAGCACAAAATTTGCCCCTTTCACCCCTCCTGTACTTTGTGCCATATATCTCTCCAGGAACGTTCACATCCAGCACCCCTGCCAAAATCTGCACCTCCAATCCTCTCAAAACTTCTGCCTTGCATTCCTGTCACATTATACACCTTACACTCTCTCAAATTTGAAACCTCATATCTCTCCCTTGTGACCCGCAGCCCTACCAAAATCTGCACCACATACTCCTACTAAATTCTGCACCATGCACACCTCCTGAACTCTCCACCCAACAACTTCTTCCTAAAATTAGACTCTGCTCCCCTCCCAAGATATGTTCCAATCTCCCTCCCAAATTCTGCACACTATGCCTCTCACATCTTTCATGAAATTGGTGCCTGATACCCTTCCCGAAATCACACTGCTTCCAAACTTTTCACACCAGAAACCGTCTTGAATTTTGTACTCTAGCAACCTTCCTTAATTTTTGCACTCTGTGGCCCTCTTAAATCTGGAGCCCTGCAATCCCTCCGAAATTCTTGACCCACACCGGTTCTAAAACTGGGACCCCACATAACCTCTCAAAATTTTCACCCCATGACCCTCTCAAAATTCTGAGAGGGGTGTGAGGGCAGAATTCTGAGAGGGGCACAAATAGTGAGTATTGTGCATGGTATAACTTTTGGGAGGGGTATGGGGGTACAAATCACTCGCGTGGCTCCAGTCTGCAAAATGAGTCTTTGATCTAGTACTTTGTACCTGGAGTACAAATAAAATGAAAATAAAATGGCAGGAGGGAAGCAGAGTAATTTTGTTGTTTTTTTTGTGAGGGGGTGCAAAATGAAAATTTCAGGATGGGATGCAGGGGGGAAATTTCAGGAGGGGTACAGCTGCAATTTTGGGAGGGGTGTAGTCGAGTTTTCAGGAGAGGGGCTGGTGTTAAATTTTGCAATGAATGTGGGATGCAAATTTAGGGAGGGTTGTGGAGTGTACATCTAGGGACATGGGATTCATATTACAGGAGGGGGGCAGGGTACAAATTTGGAGAGGGGTGTTGAGTGTAAATTTTGGGGGTGGTGCAGGTACGAAACTTTGGGAGGGATACAGGGCACATTTCAGGAAAGTTGCAGAGTGCAATTTTGGGAGGGGTGTGGGCCCACATTTTTGAGAGGGATGTGGATGTAATTTCCAGGAGATGCAGGTACAAATTTTGAAAATGGAATGGGGAGCTATTTTTGGAGAGGTGTACATGCAAATTTGTGAGTGTAGGAGCAAAAATTCAGCTCTGGCGTGGGCTCTATTTTCAATCCCATATTATAAATATGTATATATTATAGAGGCACGGTAGCATCTGTATATTAGGTTCAGTAAGCACTTTAATGTTAAACTCAGTTTTACACCTAAATAACTCTGCTCCCAGGTAAATCGATTTAGTTGAAATTTTGAAAGCTCAGAAATGGTGCCAGGTTCTTTGGGTTCTGAAAATTTTGTGGCAATTGGTTTATGGGAGCCAAAGTTACACAAGGGTAAAAAAATGGAAATTACATACTCACTGTAATTCTGAATCTCCTTGGACAAGTCTTCAAGATTTATTAATACAGCTGGGTTACAAGCTGGAGGTGCTGGGACCCTATGGGAGCCACAGATCTTTAGGAGGGCTGGCCCTGAGGTAGAACCACGCATGCACGGCACCGTGAGGCTGGCTCGCGCCGTGTAGGCTATCTCAGCGTCAACCCTCCAACCGCTTCAGTACCTTTTTTACCAAGGAGGTGCAGCGTATTCTAACAGAGAAACACCTAACCTAACAAGGGCATAAGATAGCCCTTCTGACCCGTATGAGAAGGGTCAATTAAAACAAAGTCTTCACAGCCCAAACCAAACAAAGAAAGTGAAGACCAGAACAGATTGAGTTGTCCAAGATTAAGAATTATGGTGAGTGACGGGGAGCGGGTGGTGGGGCCCGTGGGCGGGTGGGGGGGCCACTAGATCACCAGGGATTTCGACGGGGTGAGGAATGCCGCCACGATCGGCTACTCGCGTCCACTGGACCACCAGGGATATTGGACTTTGGGAGGGGAGGTCTGATGCCCGCGATCGGGCTACTCGGGGATAATGTTATGCCTGCAATCGGCTACTCGGTAACGCTATGCCCGCGATCGGGCTACTCGGGCGGGGGATACCGCTATGCCTGCTATCAGGCTACTCGGGGGAGGGAATAACGTTATACCCGCAATCGGGCTACTGGGGGATAACATTATGCCCGCGATTGGCTACTCGTAGGTCCACTGACCACCAGGATATTGGACTTTGGTGGAGGGGAGGTCTGATGCCCAATTGGGCTACCCGGGGGTGGGGGTACTTCTGCTCACGATCGGGCATGGGGGCGCCGCCAGTGCGGCGGAACAGGTGAGGGCCACCCACAGGTGGCAGCTGCTGTGTTGCGCCCTGCAATGCGGCAGCTCACCTGTGGGTGGCCTCGACTGTTCCTTTCAGCTCAACTCTGTGCAGGCGCGGGTGAGGGTTCGCCTGCGCATAACCCTGCATGGCCCGGAGCTGAATGTCGGGTTGTGCAGTTTATGCATGGGCAGCCCCACCTCAATACCTCGCCACCCCATCTCTGTTCTGAAGCACTTTTCCTTTTAAATATCGCGCTGGGCGCATCAGTGGGTTGTGCAGCGAATACCGTTGCGCCCATGCGCAACCCTTTTGAATACCTGAGCCAATGTGTGTAACCTGTATCCTGCAGGAACAATATCCCAAAATGTAAAAGGGATAACACAGAAAAAACTGTTTTCCTTTTTTCAGCTCTCTTTATACTATTTACATTTACCGTGTGAATAGAGAATGGTTCTGTCATGATTTATAGCTCCCTTTCCTGCTTTGTCAATATTTTTCAGTTTAACTCTAGCTTTCCTTTTCTATTGCCCCTAAGGTTTGTCTTTCCCCTGTGTCTGTTGTGCCTTCCTGAAGGGAGGACTCCACTTATGAATATTCAAATTCTTCTTCTGAATGTTCTGCTTGCAGAACATCAAATTTGTTTTTTAGAGGGATTGATGTTCTCTCCAGCTGTGCTACTTCCTTGGATTTGTCTTGTTCTTCTTCCTTCTATTTTCTTCCCTGGAGTTGGGTGGGGGGGCATCACTTTCCCAGAGGGCCCTTCCTCTGGTTCTACTCTTTCTGAGAGTGTAGGTGCAGTTTCAAGATTCCTGCTCTCTGGGTTTTCTGTTCTGTTGTACTGTAATTTCTCTTGTTCCCTGCCTGCCTCGGGGACTGGGATCTCTCTCCGACTTGTCTTGCTCTCTGTTAGGGCCCTAGCCTGAAATTCCCCACTTTGTCCTTTTGTGCCAGGGCCACCATTAATCTTTGTTCCTCACCATCAGCTCGGTCCAGAAGATTATGCGCAGCCTTCCTGCAGTTCTGAAATGTGTGACCTAAATCCCCACATAAATTGCATTCACATTCATTTTGGCAATCATTTCCTGTACGCCCTAATTCACCACATATTGTGCACCTTGTCTTATCACATGTACCACTTAAATAGTCTAAAGCACCACATTTATAACACGTTTGGCTGGCCAACATAGAATAAAATACCCTTATCCCGACCTAGAAAAAAAGAGTTTGGTAAATGCAGCAGTCCTGTGTCTGATATTTTAAACATGACCTTTACTTTCCATCCCCCTGTCCATATGTTTTCTGAGTCCAGAATTGCTATTGGGTCTTCTACCACTGTACAGCGTTGTTTCAGCCAGACAGTTAAATCAGGCATGCTTACTCCTTCGTTCCTGAATAGGACAGTAATTGTTTTTTGTGTAGACCTAGTTAAAGGAGTAGCCATAAAAGGGGCCCAGAGCGAAGACTTTTTCAAAACATTATATTTTGCACAAAAACGCTCCAAACCATTTACCATCTTAAAGCTCACATCAAAGATTACCTCCCCTGAGATGTGAATCAAGGCATAAATTTCTGTAGAGAAAAACTTCATAGATTCTTTTAATAATATTCTAGCAACAAATAGTCTATCTAGTGGATCCTCCATGCTCCCTATATATAAGTCAATCGCACTGCATTGTGCCTTTTTGCACGAAAGATTGGAGTTTTAAACAAGGAAGCAAATGTCTTAGGTGTGTCTTTTCTAATTATATTCAAAGGCCTTTGGTTCAGTATTTACTGTTTGTATGGGGCGTCCCCTTCTGCATTTATTTCAATTTGGTCTGAAAATAACTGTAACTCTGGGTTTTGGGTGAGCTGAAGGTCTGGTGGGAGATCCAGCTCTACACTGTTCTGTCCCTAAGAGGTTGTTACATTTGTTATACTTTTCATTTTAGGCATCGTAATTGGAGTATTACCTGACTCCCACTGCCATCCTGCTGCCTCTAGAGCATTGGAGACTGACCAGTTCCGCTCTCTCTCTCTAGTGCTGCTTTCTGCTCCCCAGCCGCATCAAGTCTTAGGCCGAGTTGAACTCGTTTTGCCATTCCCGACTTTGTGGCTGTAGATTCCCTTTGTTGATTGCTGCATTCTGCCCTGTCCTGAGAGCCAACGTGCTCCATGTTCTCTACTCTCTCCACCCAGCTTCTTTCGCTTTCCTTTGATGCTGGTGCATCATAGTTTTCCAGCTGAGCTGCTGTGACAGGCAATTGCGGCTTGTCAGTGCGTATTGCTCTGAGCTGTGCTTCAAATCATGCCTTTTTCAAAAAGTACTATGTTCTTCACTTTCAAATTTATTCCTTAAAGCTACCTCTTGGTCTGGCATACTTGTATCTCTAATATTCTCTTCATTTGACAGCACATTTTCGTCCAGAGCAGAATCACTATCACGCTATCAAGCTTGTCATTATTTCAGTCACATTTTGCATGAAAGTATCACGCTGTATCTTACCAGAGGTATCTATTGGATTTTCTGATGCTGCCATTTCATTTGTTTCTTTCACTTTCCCATTATTTTCTAGAATATCCGCCTCCTCGGTGAGCCTCCCATCTGCCATCTTGGCAGACTGCCAAGAGGGACCTCCGCTCCCCCTGCTGGCAGTAATGCAGTAGGGGAATTTCCCCGGTATCCTGGACAAATTTCCTCCATTCACTAGAAATACCACCAACAGCTTAATCTGGTTCAGTTTCACTTGGTTACCATCTGTATTCCAACCCCCGGTCCGCCCCTGAAAAAGGGACTTCTAGTCTCAGTGGGCTTACCCAGTCAACAAAATTCAATAAATCAATCAATAAATAAATAATTGGGGAAAAAGCACTTTTATCCTTAAGTGAAACTGAGTTTAACTGCTCACCAGAACTCAAAATTTCAGCAACTTTGCTGCCCTTTCAGATGAATGACTTTAACCTGTTCCCCAAAAAAGCCGATAAAGTGATCACAACCATTCCAAAGCAAGGGATTTTGGAAAAATCAGCCAAGTGAGACAGAACTGTGGGAGAAAACTTGCCCATCAATTGTCTCCTGCAATTCAGCAGGTTGCAGTAACTGTGGGCTAATGGCTTTACAACTGGGCTTTTATAACATTCATTCAAGTCCAAGTGTATTTTAACAAGCTCTATAAGGGGCCATCCCAACAAGTCAGCAACAGTGTTATCTCACCCAAAGTTGGCAACTCCAGGACGCTGATCGTAAGAGGATCAAGCTTCCGAGAGGGAGCTCTTCTCCTCCGGGAAGGGAGGACTGCAAAGACAAAAAAATGAGGGGGGGGGAATCAGAGGGAGAAATGCAGCAGTGGGAGAAGGTGTCACATTCTGGGGTTCCTGGAGTAAAGGTACGGAGAGGTTCCTTTGCACAGCTGCAGCTGAAGAAGATCCTGTCCATGCTGTGACTACCTCGAATGAGACTAGTTCACTGACAAAACGCACATGGCAAACCAGTCTTGGGGGGAGATATGTTTCATATGAACTACTGCAATGAACTGAATGAATCTGCCTTGGACATAACTTGCACATGACTGAACAGTATCTTCTAGAGGACGGTTATATGTCTCAGACTACACTGTAGTGATACATGATGGAGCAGAACAGGTGGCATGCCATTATATTTTCCTATCATGTGTAAATAAAATGCAATACTGTTAATCCTAGAAAATTAAAGAAAAGGTTATTTAAAAAAAATCTTGCCTGATAAACCAAAAGAGTGTAAGCAAAGCATGGAAGAAAGGAAAGCTCCATAGGAACTAATAGGCTGGGCTGAAACTCCACTAATCACCTTCAGAAAGTCATTTGTCACATGCGGGTTGTGGACAGAGCAATTAGTAGCAGATATACAGATATATGTGGTATGTAACTGGCGTGAGGTCTGCTCATACCAGTTTCAAAAACAGTTGTAAACAAAACAAAATGATGCATGCTTACCGATGTGCCGAATTCTTCCCTTTATCAGTTCGCACTCGTAAGGCCATCGAGGCAGCTGCTGGGAGTCGGCTGAAGATACGCCGTAAAGGTCCCGGTGTTTGCGTAGCCGAGGCACCCGCCGTCCTGACTGGTACTCAAACACTATCTGCGTGGTCCGCGGAAGGCACTGCTCATGCAACAAATCTGCAGCCAAAACAAGACAGAGAAAAACGGTGACCACCAGCTGACAACTAAGTCTTTAACAATCAGATCTGACCAACTACAATTCACCCTGAATAATGTGGAGCTTCTGCGATACAGGCCACCAATCAGTTTCACTACAGGCTCCACTGGGACCAGTGCACCTGGAGTACAAACAGAGTTCAGCAGAAAGGCATGGGTTTCGTGGCTGACAATTTTTTTTGTTGATTTATTTTTATTAATTTCAATTGTACTGAGTGCAGGAAAAATTAATACTTGTGTAACCCCTAGGTGGCACTATCACAAGGGATACTACCCCTGCCTGCGTGACCAGATGCAGGTTGAGGGGCCTGGGTACTAGAAACGGGTGCCTCCACCCAGAGGACAGGGTTTGTGGTAGCATAGCTGACCTGGGTACAGCCCTCCGGAACACTGTAACCCCCCTCTTTTCCCTCTAGTGGCCTAAATTGTTCACAGAATACATAATTGCAATTTGCCCCGATAACAGTTTTAACTCCATACTTGTTGCACTTACCACCAGGGCTGGTTCAGCTGGCTCGGCCCTGGAGATCCCCTGTAAAATAAGATTTAGCAAAACAACCAACAGTACTTCAGTGCTGTTCGTACAGAAGTACACCACAACCAGTTTAAATGCAAAAAGATTTTGATCAGATTTATTCAAGGGGCAGTAACAAGGAAGGGGGCAAAATCTAGTGGTTGATTCAAGATCTGAATAAGTCAGGTTATAAGGCATGCACTCAAAGGTCCCTGTAACACAGTCACACACACTCTGGGTACCCAGTTGGAACTACGGCTAGCCTAAAGCGGTGCCTGGGGTAGGCCAGCGTTGCAGCTGGTTGGGGCCCTGTGATGGAAAGAAAACATGCATACACTTTAACCCACAATTTGTAATCCAAGCCGGATGGCTCAGTCCCAAAATGATTAGCAACAACAATTAAATCAGTTGGCACACTTTGATTTGAGCTTTGTTGCAGGGAGCTACCCTGGTGTTTACTCACGCTACCCAGTACAGAATGCAGGATGGATGAAATGGAGACCTCAGGATGAAGTGCTGGATTGCCAGGAGAAGCAGGGCCCACCCGAAGCACCGTGGTGCTGATCCTGTTAGTTGGTGTTGAGCAGGGAGCCGAATCCCATGGCGGGTCTCTCGTCGGTTGTTTCTCTGCAGCGAGTGGCTGTCTGGGGGGGGAGAACAGTTTGGAGACAGTCCGGTAAGTGCCGGATACAGCTTACAGCAAGTGTGACACATTCAAGCAGTGGGGAACCAAATCGCGACCCACTAGCAGCATTCAGCACACTTATAGTAAAAGCAGGGTAAATACCACGGTTCGGATGACAGTCCGGTTGCATTTCATAGTGTCTCTGCACAAACTGTACGCTCTGCGGCAGTCTCAAGTCCTGACAGGCCGATCGCACTGAGGTAAATCTTCAGTCCACTTCTGGAGGATTCAATTTATCACAAATCAGGATCCAATCACAAAAGCTACAAATCTGGAAGAAGTCTGTTATCGGGCTCAAGGACTCTTCACTTATGAAGATGGTAGCAGGCAGGTCAAACACAGCTTTCCTGCCAATTTCTCCTGTGCACCACGCCGGAGCAGCTGCTCGAATCACTCGAGCTGTTCACTCTTTCAACTCTAACTCCAGACTCCCTCACTGCTTCAGGCAGCTTGGGACTTTCCCAGTAATTCAAAAGGTTTGATTTGTTGATTCATCTGTCTGTCACAGCAAGGGCTCCCTCTCCAGGTCCATTTAGGCACCAAAAGTCAAAAACTACAATTCCTACAGAAATTCACTCCTACAAAACCTCTGGGGACAGACTACATTTTAGGGTCCCCAAAGCTACTGACTGGTCCAAACTGACAGTCCAGAACCAAGACGGTGGTGATTACAGAAAGTACATGCTGCAAAGGAAGGCAGGTTAGACAAGCTGCACTATTATTATTACTACAGCAGATAACCAGCAAACAATCACAGTTTCTAATAAAGCTCCCTCTGCGCAATTAGTGATGGCAGAATGAAGCAAAAGCACTGTAGCCCGGACGGGACTCGAGCTTGAAAATATTCGGCCCCTACCCAGATTAATTACACACTACAATATAGGCAGCTCTTAAAGAGACAGGCACAAAAGCTAACAGGGCACTCACATGCAAACACTTTTAAATTGCTAGGACACATAACGCCAGCCTGGGCGTGGGCATTTAGGCAAGCCCAAGGAAGACTTTTTGGGAACCCCCATTTATAAGGGGGGGGGTTACACCCTTCCCCACCTGGAAAGAACTTGGCGTCCGCTTCAAGTCTATACCACATTAGCATGGAAAAAGACAATATACTGTACGATATATACATGACATTACTACACAAGATAATGACTGATGCATCCATAAAATGTAAACTTATCACATTACTATACTTATTTAGTATTCTCTATACATATACTATATTCATAATGACAACAGCTTTGCATTTTTCATACATTCAATGCTGATTCTACTATGATCTACGCAATGATATTACTATACTTACTCATATAACAGTTTCTTGCACTTTGAACAATACAGATGGGGACCCACTACTATCAGCTAACGTAGGGCTAGATGGGGCAAGGGCACCATGTTCTGAGGTAAGAACAATTAACATGGAAGTGGCAGACAGGCTCAGTTTGGTCAGTGAGCTCTTTGAAATGTAAACACTCTTGTGAACAACACTGAGAGGCAAAGCCACAGGCCTCCCAGGAGAATCATAGCTAAGGCGCATCACTGGCTTGACAGCTCGTCCAGACTTTCTGGGGGAAACAGGTACAAGCCCTGGGCGGTCAACACTGGCATTGGTTTCTTCTCCTGTAGTGAGGGATGCCTCTGCACTGGTTGAAATGTCCAGATTGAGAACACTATCAGCTCCTTGCACTGTAGCTTCTGTTTCCACAATACGTTGCTCATTATCATCTTCTGAAGAGGGCCCAGGTTGCTCATACTGAAGATGGTCTGACACAATTGGACTTTGTGGCACTGGAGGGGTGCTGTCAACACTTTTATAGGGTTCTTCAAGGGCTGGTATGTCACCAGAGAGAGAGATTTACCACATCAGATTCCTCCTCGGGTAATTCAAACAGTTCTACTAGATACAAAGAATCTGCTACCTCAGACGTAATACTTTGCACCTCACTTTCAGGGGGCATTGGCTCTAAGGAGGAAGCTGGGGGGTTATGCAGTCCTGAAGGCCCAGCTACATCCCCACAATTATACATAGGGTTACCTTGAAACAACTGACTCAGTTCATAGGACGGGTAATAAGAATTGTCACGCTCACCATCATCAGAGGTGGACTGACAGTCACTATCATTCTGGGCCTGCCGGGGGGAAGGCCTTGGGTCTGGAACAAATGGGGCAGATTGACTGTCTCTTTTTGGCAGCAGCACACGTCACTGGCACAGGAGAGGTAACATCTGATGGTTTAGCGTCAGTGATCACTTGGCCAGTGGGCAGTAGATGGTTCCTGTGCATAGCCTTGACAGCTTTAGAATAATTCTCAGGGCGCACTTTGTACACAAGTAAATCAACCAACTTGCTGACTATTACATGTGGAAGATGGTGCCACCTATCAGCGATTTTATGCTTGCCATGCAATCCCAAGTTACATAATAGCACTCGATCCCCAGGCAACAACTCTTGGGCCTTTACCCATCGATCAAGGCAACAACTCTTGGGCCTTCACCCATCGATCATGTCTCTCTTTCTTAGCAAGGTTTCACTTGGCAGCCATTGTTTGAGCCGGTTGGTACTCATGGTTCAATTGAGCTTTCAGCTTCTGTACATACTGTAAACAGTTCTCAGTTCTGACCCCATCTGGAAAGACTACAAAACAGACATCCACAGGTAACTGGGCTTCCCTCCCAAACATGAGGTGATAGGGAGAAAACCCAGTAGCATCACTTTTGGTGCAATTGTAAGCATGTACCAAGGTGCTAATCTGCTGGCTCCATTTAGACTTGTCTTTAGGATGAAGAGTGCCCAACAAATCCAGGAGAGTTCTGTTAAAGCGTTCTAGCTGGGGGTCCCGTGGGGGTTGTAAGGAGTGGTTCTAGACTTTCGCACCCCCCACAGGGAAAGCATCTCTTTGATCAGTCTGCTTTCAAAGTCCCTTCCTTGATCAGAATGGATATGTTGGGGCGCACCATAATGGACAAAGAACTTTTCTACTAGCACCTTGGCCACTGTAGAGACCTTCTGACCCTTGGTCGGGAAAATCTGTGCATATCGGGTAAAGTGATCGGTTACTACTAGTACATTGCCAATGCTCTTTTCATCAGGCTCCAGACACAGAAAGTCCATGCAAACCAGTTCCATGGGGGCACTGGTTGAAATGTTAACAAGAGAAGCAGCTTTCTGGGGCAAAGCTTTTCTGTGAAGACGCCTACTGTAGGTTTTGACATAGTTTTCAACATCAGCCTCATCTTTGGCCAGTAGACCCTAAACCGCACCAAGTCGAGGGCCCGGTAAATACTGAGGTGTCCCATGTGATTGTGTAAGGACCTCAGTACCAGCTGCTTGAAGGCTGTGGGTAGTACCAATTGCTGCTTGTCCAACTGACTCTGCCGATCCACTGTCTCTCGATAGAGTAACTGGTCTCACAACTTTAGTCGGGGGCCTTCTTTGAGTAATAATGCAGTCCATAAGTCGGCAGAATGTAGTTTAGACACATCTTTCCCCATACGAAGGGCATCGAGTGTGGGCTGGATTCATAGGGTCTTGGGATTTAGCCCTCTGAATGCTGTCACTATCAAACTGGGACAAGGCACTGAGGTCTAATGCAGAAAAATGACAATAGGCTGCAGGTGTGCAAATATCAGGGGGCCCCAAACAGTCCACCAGACAGTCCACTGTATCTGCAGATGGCTGCTCTTCTTTGTCAAATTTTTGGCACAGTGCTTTAATAGAGTGTTCTGACAGCCTCACCCAATTGTCTTAAGGGCTTGGCCACTGTGAGAGAGCGTCAGCATCAATATGGTTCAGTCCAGGCTGGTATTCAACCGCATAATCGTTAGTCAACAGGGCAGAAAGCCACCGGTGCCCAGTGGCGTCCAGCTTGGCTGAGGTCTGTACATACGTTAGAGGGTTGTTATCAGTTCTTACCAATATTTTGGCCCCATAGAGGTACTCGTGAAATTGGTCGACTATGGCCCACTTTCGAGAGTGAGAAACTCCAACTTGTGAACAGGATAATTTCGCTCAGATGGTGTCAAGCTTCGACTGGCAAAGGCCACAGTTCTCAGGCCATCTTCATACTAACATACATACTAACATACTAAAATGCCAGCAGAATAGGCCTAATGGTCTCATGAGTCTGCTTGATTTTCAGCACCCGCACTGAGGGCCGATTCTGGTGTCCCCCCCCCCTTGGGTTATACTGTCCCCAGTCCCAGATGTTCCACCTGTACTGGGCCTGGTCAGATTAACCCTCCCCCTGTACCTGTCCCATCCCCTCTTAAACCTGTCCACAGTCTCCACCTCTACCAGCTCTCTGGGCTGTGCATTCCATGGCTCCACCACCCTTTCGGTGAAATAACATCTTCTTCTCTCCCCTCTGAGCCTGCCCCCTTCCAGCTTACACCCGTGATCTCTCATTGCCCCACCCTCCTTCCTTTGGAGCACCATGACTGGACCTCCCTTATTGATCCCTTTCAGGTACTTAAAGACCTCTATCATGTCCCCCCCCGTCCCTCCTCTCCTTCATGGTGTACATGTCGTGCTCCTTGAGCCTCTCCTCATAGGTCCTCTCCCCAACCCTGATCATTTTGGTTGCCCTCCTTTGGACCCTCTCTAGAAGTGTAATGTCCCTCTCCAAAACTGCACACAGTACTCGAGGTGTGGCCAAACCAAGCAGTTGTACAGTGGAAGGATCACTTCTGCCTTTCTGGAGGTAATCCCCGTGGTGCTACATCCCAGCATTCTATCTGCCCTTACCGCAGCTCTCCTACAGGTCTCTGAGTTGTTCATTTTGACATCTACCACTACCGCCAGGTGCCTCTCACCCTCCGTGACTTGAATCATGTCTCCTCCCAGGGTATACCCCTGGCCTGGATTTCTGACTCCCAGGTGCAGAACCTTGCACTTCCCCACATTGAATTTTAGTTTCTACTTTCCCGACCACCTTTCCAGAGCCTCCAGTTTCTCCTGCAAGGCCACCCTCCCCTCCCCAAAGAGACTCATCTCACTCCTGATCCCCTTCCTGATGTCTGAGACATAGGCGTTGAACAGGAGTGGCCCCAGCACTGACCCTTGGGGAACCACACTTGTAACCCACCTTGGGATGAGGCTAACCCTCCAACCACCACCTTCTGACTGCGCTCAGAGAGCCAATTTCCTATCCATCTTAACAACTGTCTCCCTACTCCCATTTCCTTCAGCTTAGCCAGCAGGCCACTGTGGGGTACAGAATCAAATGTCTTGCTAAAGTCCAGAAAGAGGATGTCCACTGGCCTACCCTGGCCAAGGGCCCTCATCACCCAGTCATAGAACTCAACAAGGTTTGTCTGTCACGATCTTCCCATGACAAAGCCATGCTGCCTATCATCCAAGTACCCAGCTTGCTCCAGTAACCTCCCCCCAGCCTTTCCTTGACAATACCCTCCATCACTTTGCCGACCACCGATGTCAGGCAAACGGACCTGTAATTTTCCGCCTCCTCTCTTGACCCCTTGTGGATCGGCATGACATGGGCCACCTTCCAGTCTTGGGGCACCAAACCAGTCCTCAGAGAGATGTTAAAAAGCTTCGCTACAGGGACTGCAAGGACATCCGCCAGTTCCCTCAGCACCCTGGGATGCATCTCATCTGGCCCAGGTGCTTTCTCTGTCCGAAGGGACCTGAGGGCTTCCCTTACTCTCTTTTTCACCCTGCACTGCTGGCCCCCCATCTGTCTGTGGTGGCCAATCCCTTTCCCCAGACCCATCAGGGCCCCTGGTCTCTACCAGTCCCACCCCTTCCTCCGGTTTGCCCCTGCTCCTCTCACAAGACATAGCCCCTCCATCCTCCCTGGTAAAAACTGAGGCAAAGTACTCATTTAGGACTTCTGCCTGTTCCCCTTGCCTCCTGTGCCCAACCATCCCCTGTCCTTACCTTGCTGAACTGCCCCCTTACTTTCCTTTTTCCCCCTATGAATCTAAAGAACCCCTTGTCCCCCCTCTGGATCCCACTGGCCAAGGACTGCTCCTTTTTTGCCTTAGCTGCTCTCACCATCCTGGTGACTCTCTTGGCTGTCAGCTCATATTCCTCCTGATCCCTTTCACTCCTTGACCACTTGAAGCGCCTATAGGCTTATAAGCGACATTGCAGAGGGACTGGAAGGAAAAGTATGTCTCTTTGCAGATGACACAAAGATCTGCAACAGAGTTGATGCGCAAGGTGGGGTGGAAAGGATGAGAAGGGACTTGGCAAGGTTAGAGGAATGGTCAAATGTATGGCAGCTTAGATTCAATGCTAAGAAGTGCAAGGTAATGCACCTGGGAAACAAAAACCCAGGGGAAGAGTACACAATGGGGGGGTGAGATACTGACAATAACAAAAATGGAAAGGGACCTGGGGTAGTCATATCAGATGACCTAAGGTGGGCAAGCAATGTGAGAGGGCAGCAATGAGGGCTAGGGGATACTGGGATGCACAGGAGAGGCATCACCAGTAGAAAACAGGAAGTTATCCCTCTGTACAGACCCCTCTGGGTACTGCGTGCAGTTCTGGAGACCCAATCTCCATAAAGACATAGACAGGATGGAAGCTGTCCAGAGGAGGGCAACTAAAATGGTGCAGGGTCTGCACGGAAGACATATGAAGAGGGACTAAAGGAGCTTAATATGTTTAGCCTCGAGAAAGGAGGAGAGGGGAACATGATAAAACGTTCAAGTACCTCAGGGAATCAACAAAGTCCAAGAGGGTAGCATCTTTCAAAAAGAGGTGTGCAAGAACAAGGGGCACAATTTGAAGGATGGGGGCGGCTCAGAGGTAATTTAAGGAGTATTTTTTCACAGAGAGGGTTGTGGATGCATGGAACGGCCTTCGGAGGAGGTTGTGGAGTCAAAACAGTGGTGGAATTCAAGCATGCATGGGACAGTCATAAGGCCATTCTAGGGGTGGGGGTAGGAAGAAGTAGGCTGCTGGTTAACTAGGATCTGCAGCTTATCCAGTAGGTAGGAAATGGGCAGACTTGGTGGGCCAGCGGTCCTTATCTGCCGTCAAATTCTATGTTTCTATGTAGGCCACCTTCTTTTCCCTCACCACCTCCTGTACCTCCCGGGTCCACCAGCAGGGTTTTCTGGCCTTAGCGAACTTACGCCTTTCCCTTGCGCAGGATCTGGTAGCCTCCTGTATTCCCCTCCTAAAGATCCCCCACCTGCTGTCAGCATCCATATCCGGCCTTATCCTGTCCAGACCATCTTTAAGGATCCTTCCCATCTCCCTGAAGTCTGCACCCCTAAAGTCGGTTACTACCGTCCTTGTTTGGCTTTCCACCCCCCTAGGTCCAGGAAGAACTAGACTGTGGCATGATCACTCCCTGCCAATGTGTTCCTCACCTCTAGGCCCCTAATCTGATCACTGTCCGCCAGGACCTCGTCCAGTGTCCGAGCCTCCCTAGTTGGCTCACCCACCTGTTGTGTCAGAAACGCATCCTAGAAGACATCCAGCAACCTCTGCTCTCTGGCCACTGGTGACGTCATAGTCCCCCAGTCTGTTCCTGGCATGTTGAGGTCCCCCATTACCACTACCCTTCCCTTTCCCAATCTACAGTGTCCCTCAAGATTTACCACCAAACTTTCTTCCAGAACCTCTGACAGTGCTGGTGGTCTGAACACCACTCTGACTTTTACTCTCTTACTCCCCGTGTCAGCAAGGTCATCCAAACAGCCTCCATGTTCCCCTCTGCCTCCTCTACCCCTCCAATACCCATGCCATTTCTGACTAACAGTGCTACACCACCCCCCCTTCCCTCCCCCCTATCTTTTCTGAACATAGTATAGTCCTCAAGATTTAGGTGCCACTCGTGCCCTTGAGTGGCCTAGGTTTCAGTGACTGCTGCCACATCTACCTCCCCCTCACCTTGCATCACCTGGAGCTCAGGTATTTTATTTCCTAAGCACCTGGCATTTATCAGGACCACTCTCCACCCCTTTTCCCTCCTCTCCTTTCTCCCCTTTGAGCTCCCATTTATCAGCTCCTGCACCCCACCTAATGACCCATTTCCATATCTCCCTAGCCCCCTAGAAGAGTGGCAACCATGTCCCTCATTTATCGTACCTGCTGGCACTGCCCCTTTTTTGAGCCCTCCCCCTTCACAAGTTTAAACCCCATCTTTTGCTGATGAACCCAGCTAGTTTGGGCTTAAGGATTTCCTTCCCCTCCAAATTAAGGTGGAGCCTGTCCCTAGCGTACAGCCCCTTATCCTCCCAGGTCTCCCCCAGTCCCCCACCAGGCCATACCCCAATTCCCCACACCACTCCCTAAGCCACTGATTTGTCTCCCTAATCTTCATCTTGTTTTCCCCACTAGCCCTTGGCACCGGCAGGATTTCTGAAAAGGAGATCTTACAGCCTATGGAAAGGCATACCCTGGCTAACTCCCGGAACCATGCCTGAATTTCTAGTTCACTATTACCATTTATGTTGTTTGTCCCCAAGTGCACTAGAATGTCCGGGGTCCCCCCGCATTCCCTTGCCAGTGAATACAACTCATGCTTGGCCTTGTGCACCGTCAGGCCTGGGTGGCATTTGGTTCTGATCAGACAGTTTTACCCTCCCCCTGCCCCTCCTGCCCCAATGGATGCCTCTGATCATGGAGTCCCCCAATAGCAGTATTCTAACTTCCCCCTTGCCTCCCTGTTCATCCCTCGGATTTCCCCTCCTTCCATGCCCCTCCTCATCCCTTCGTCCAGGTTCTCGCACAACTGGGTCCTCACACCTCCCACAATCTGGGTGTTGAAGGTAGCCCCTTCACTATTTTCCCTGGTCACCTCCTCTACCCATGTTCTGGCCTTCTTTATCCCCCCCACCCAAGTATCTTTCTCTGTATCTCTTTCCCCACTCCTTACTAATCCATCCATCCTATCCATTTGCCTACTTGGCTTTCTGTTCGGTATCATTGCATTTACATCCTGCGCCTTCCTGCCTGTCATGCTCCCCTGTTCCATACCATCAGCCTCCTCCTTGTTCCCTGATCCTCCTTTTTCTTCCCCTCCCACCCCTTTTCCCCCATCCTGTCCAGGTCTCCCTCTATTGTGCCCTTGCCTCTTGCCCCTTCACCCTTTCTATCTGTCCCTGCCCCAGCTTCACCAGCAGCAGCATCATCATCATCCTCCCCCCACCATACTCCCCTCTTCTACCAATGGCCGTAGAGGGTTAAAACAATCTGTGAGCCTTAGCCCATCCCCCAGTACCGCCCTGTCCCCACCGCCCCTCTCGGTTTCCTTTGCTCACCCCCAGTCTCTTGCCTACTGCTGTGGAAATTTCCACCTTTTGGGCCCCACCTGCCAGGGTCCTCTAGAGCCCCCTGTGTACCTCCCTTCCCTCCTCCCCTAGTGTGAGCACCTCTCTTCACTCCTCCCACAGCTTGGGAGGCCACAGCACCTAGTGCTTCCTTGTAGGTGACCACTTGCCTCCTACCTCTCCAGTCCTCCCCACAGCACCCCCAGCTGCCTTCAGATCCCCTCTACCTCCTCCTTAAGCTGTGCCAGCTGGTAGCACACTGGGCATCCCCCAAACTTCCAAGCCTAACCCAGTATCATGGCCGCACCACACCCTGTGCACCCAACCACCTGCCCAAAGATACATGCTCTAGCGATATGTGGTCCCTTCACCACCATCACAGCAGTCTTTTCTAGGCCAAATTACCAACTCAGTGGCTCCACAGTTTCTAGCGCTACCAGTACTTATACCTAGTCAATCCCCCATACAGCATGCGGACTTTTAAACTTGCAACGCTTGAGTGGCTGAACTTTTCCCCACCAGACTATTAGCCTTAAGAGTTAGCTCATAGGGGAAGTTTGCAACTCCCTAAGCTCCTCCCTCCCAGCCTTTAAACCCAACCTCCAGTGGCTCTTCCATATTTAAGAAAGGCTAATACAAGGGGTCAGTGGGAGGGCTTTCCCAAAAAGATTTTAAGGAGTTAGGCCTAATGTAAAAGACAACAGCAAAACTTACAAAAACTTATGACAAAGATAAGTAAATTCTCCAGAACCTCACCACATCTTCAAAATTCCAATGCTACCTCTGCCCACAGTAAGATTTAAAATGCCTCAGTGAGGATTTAAACAGAGATTAACTGAAATGCAAACAACCTTGATTGGCTGGCTGTGTTACTGGCCAAAGAACCCTCCTCACAAAAATAGTCTCCAGCTAGCACAGAAAGATTTAAGGATTTAGTTCAAGCTCAAGCTTATTGCAGAAAAATACTCCATTGAGCAAGCTCATTCACAAGAAGGTCCTAGTACACATACATAGGCATAAGGACAATACATACAGGTATCATTTCAATAAGAATATAAGTCAAGTACTTACAGAATACAATGAAAGTCACAGAGGAACCATTTAAGACAGAAATAAGGACCAACATTAACAACATGATCAGCTAAATAAATTCATTCAATTAGTTTAGTAGTTACATGTCTTATGTACAATGGTCACATGTAAAGCCTAAATATAAACAGTACATAATATCGGGTACTAACCTATGGGTGAGGGAGGCATTAGTGGCAGCTATATGAATCTTTTAATTTGGATAAGGATAAAGTTTTGAAGAGATTAAGTGATACAGTGCTGGTTAGCTTAAGTGTAGATTGGAGTTGGTTTCATATGGTAGGGAGGGAGGGAGTATGAGATGACTCGGTAAATAAATGTAGTACGTCCCTCTAGTCCCAGAAAGATTTCAAGGAGTTAGACCAAATTTAAAACACAACAGCAAAACTTACAAAAACTTATGACAAAGATAAGTAAGCTCTCTAGAACCTCACCACATCTTCAAAATTCCACTGCTACCTCTGCCCACATCATAATCTTGATATAACGTGGCCCAGAGTCCCTTCAGGCTGGCATCTGTATGCAGGACATATGGCTTGGTAGGGTCAGCATAGGCAAGTATTGGGGCGTGAGTAAGCCGATAGATGATCTCAAAGAATGTTGCCTCGCACTCAGGGGTCCAACGGGCTCCAAATGGTTCACCTATTGGGAAATACACCTTTTCTTCTTCCTTGAGGGAATCCCTTCTTGTATCTGCGGTTGGTAGGAGGATAGCCTTGAGTGCGACTGAGAAATGGCCAGACTAGGTGGCTGGCTACCGAGCAGACATGATAGACCATTAGGCCTATTCTGCTGGCGTTTAGTATGTTAGTATGTTAGTATTACCTTTGAATAGTCTTTAATGAACTGCCAATAATAGCCACAAAATCCCAAGAAACACTGCATGTCTTTTAAGTTAGTTGGCTGGGGCCAGGTGGTCAGGGACTCTACTGTACTGGGGTCTGTCTGTATTCCCTCAGCTGACACTATATGTCCCACATATCTTACAGATGTTTGGAAAAACTGACACTTGTCTATAGATAATTTGAGGCCGAATTCTTCCAGGCAATCAAGAACTTTGAATAATCTGGTCTCATGTTCTTCTAGGGTGCGTCCGAAGACGATGACATCATCCAAATATACTAGACATTCTAACAGATTCATGTCACCTACTGCACATTCCATCAACTTCTGGAAAGTAGTGGGGGCACCCGAAATCCCCTGAGGCATCCTTAGAAATTCATAGAACCCCAAGGAACAAATGAAGGCTGTTTTCTCACGGTCCTCCGGGGCTATTGGGATTTGATAATACCCACTTCATAGATCAAGTACTGAAAACCACTGACTCCCACTCAGGCAATCCAGGGCGTCCTGTATGTGGGGCATGGTGTATTGATCTGGTACAGTTAGTCGGTTTAGGGTTCGATAATCTACACACATTCTCACTGACCCATTCTTCTTGTGCACGACTACAATGGGAGATGCATAGGGGCTTCTTGACTCTTGAATAATGCCAACAGCTAGTATCTCATGTAGGTGCCTCCGAACATCATCTATATCAGCTGGGGCAAGGCAGCGGGACCACTCTCTAAAAGGTCTGTCGTCATGAAACCGGATAGTGTGCTCAGCACTATGGATGCATCCCACATCTCATTCCTTCAGGGAAAACACTTGGTCCCTCTGGGCAAGTTTCCGACTGACTCGAGTCTTCCATTCAGCAGGCAATGGAGAATCACCAAAGTCGAATAGGTTGGGGGTCACCTCCTCCTTTTCACTGGAATATTTATCTGGGCAGTACTGCAGTGTCCGCACAGTGTACCGTAGCCAACATACACTCCCTATTCACTCGAATTTCTCAATCAGACACATTCCGGATTTGGACTATCACTCGCCAGGCATAGGCATGGGCACGGGCGGGTAAGAAACAAGGTTTAACCAATAACCCCACTGGCAACTTCCCTTCACCAGGTGGATCCAGCATCAATATTTTATTTTTCACGTCCTTTCTAAGGCGAACTTCTCCATGAACGATGTACTGAGCGTTGGGCGATAATGCCAGAGAATAGGGATCTTTCTTCCACACTGTCTACACCGGCTCATCTCTGTCCACTTCTGTAGTCTGTTTTTGCAAGTCATAGGCTCTCTTTATCAAGGCTGGAATTCTCAGGGCACGCCCGGTCCGTTTCCCTTGTTTCTCTTGACACAGCTGCACCAGTCTTCCAAACATGTGGGCGTTGGTTCCAATGTGCAAGGGAACCCCATCATACAATCCCGTAGGAGGGCACACCAGTGCTAGTGTCTCTACTTGTTCATCTACACCAGTTACAGCCACAGGAAAAGACAGCCAGAACCGGACATACCCTAGGTAGGGATAAGACTTGTCGCTCAGGCCCCACACATGTAGGCCTTCCAGAGACTGTAATGGCACATCAGATAAGTGTTTGTCATACAAGTGCTGAAATACAATGGTCACCTGTGACCCACTGTCGAGCACAGCCTGAGCATGGATACCACTGACAGTCACAGTAGTCTCCATCGAAGGACCTACCATTTTTGACCAGTCTGGTGGGACAGTAGCAGGGGCCTGGACAGACAACTTGGCCACAAAGAAGTTTGAGTTAGGATTTCCTGAACTTTCACAGTGGTCGCTGCTGCCACCTCTCGGCCATTGTTTTCCTTTCTGAAGCGCCCCTTGAAATCTGTATACAACTTTATCTAGGTCCTTCGGGGACCGGCATTCTCTCTTCATATGCCCATCCTTCCCACGATTATGACAAAACATGCTTTCTGGGGTCTGACGTGGCTGACACATCACATTGGGAGCTGGTCTCCATTCACAACTAGGAGGTTGGGAGGGGTACATAGTTTGTGCTGGAGCTGGGGTACCAACAATGGGCAATCTGGGCTCGACCTCCCCCTGGGGTGTTGACGGCAGTGGGAGGCATCTCAACAATTCTCTTATTGCCAATTTTAGTTCCTTTGTTTCAGTTTTCTGACTGCTATCTGCAGGGGATGCCAAAGCGTGCGTCCCCACCCCCATAGCAGATGCACTCAGAGGGGCTAGGATCTGTAGTGTCTTTGGAAAGGGGCTGGGGGAGAAGGGTGACTTTCATTTCTCTGAACTCTCTCAGTAGCTCAGCACACTGGGAAGTATTCCCAGCAGCCTCTGGTTCCAAGGGGTTCCCCTGTGCCGAGGCTACTCTGGCTGTACCTGCGCTGGAACTACCGTCTCCTTCCTCACCTTCAGCTTTCCTGAGTTCTTTCATCAGGTCGCAATAGTCGGGGGGATTACCCTTCCTATCCTGGAGTCTTAAGTGAAAGATTAGCAATTTAGAATATTTGACATGTTGCAGTATGTGGTCCAACCTCACACGGTTCAAGTCGCTAGCTGGTACCCCACCCTTTCGGTAAGCTCTCTGAAGGGCCCTCACCAGACGAGTGACATATGTAGATAAACATTCCCTCTTCCACTGTTTAGTGCCTTTGAATTGCACCATCAAAGTCTCCCCAGACTCAATGCTGCCCAATAGACCTTCAAGGGCAGACAGATACATTTGGGGAGGCGCATCAGGGTTGGTGGACCTCAGGAACCTATTTACTTCCAGGGCCGGACCCTTCAAGCTCTCCATAATCCTTTTCCACTTTTCCGCCTCCACACGTTGCCACTCGGGTACCAAAAGGGCAACATAATCTATCCAGGTCTCCCAGTCATCCTCCCCTTGGGGGGTGGGGAGGGTGCCTGAGAACATCCTCAGTTTGCCGTACGAATCGTGACTAACTGCAGGCACAGATGTGGGCATCGGTACTGGTGTGGGCACAGGAGCTGGAGTGGGGGGGTGTTGGGGAAGGAACTCCTCCGGGCGGCAGGAATAACCTTTTAAAATCCTCAACTGTTTTACCCTCCTCCAGCAGCAGTTTGATAATCTTTTCCTCAAGGGTTTCAGATAAGGGTGGGAGCTCATCCTCCCCGGGGTCTAACCTAGGGACTGTCACTTAATCTCTCAGTGCTCCAGAACACCCAGCTGTGGGAACTGCTAGAAGCAGAACCTCATTGAAAATGAGATGTTGCATCACAGCTGGGATATTTTATTTTAAAAAAAGTCTTAAAGTCACAATTAAGTTTCCCAGATGTTTTGCTGTGTTTTGTTCAGACATTATCAGAACAGCTTTTAAAGCATTTTAGCTGTATTGTTGTGCCTAGTTTTATGTATCTAAATGTTACAACTTTGAAATTTACATTTTTCATGGTCAGATTTGTTTTCAAAAGCCATTAGGAAAGAAAAAATAATGAAGTTCAAACTTTTAAATATTTTCATTGTTCAAAGTCATTATAGGTAAGTTAAGTGAATGTCCATATAATGTTCAAATATATGGACTACATATATAAAAAATATAGAAAATATGACAATGGATTGAAAGTTCTTTTTTGTTTAAATTTCAGACTTGCAAGGAACATGATGCAATACAAAATGAATAAGGCCTCATGTTAAATCACAAAAAAACAAAGTTTAGAAATGTAGGTATTGATAACTATTTGTTAGAAAAAATGGAGTATAATTTATAATAATGTGGTGCTTTGGCTCTGGGTTCATTTTTAAAAGAGATAATATCTTTTAAATGACATAGGATGGATGGTAATGTTTATTTCACTTTTTTGTAGGATTATGAATATATATAAGTATTAAAGGAAAGGACTTCAAATTATTTTGGATGAAGTAAGTGGCACCAGTGTATATATGTTTATGTAAATTTGAAAATATGTAGTATGTTCTTATATTTTTTGGTGGTGTGGACAGGTTTCTAACTATGTTTATTTGTATTTATATGAAAGGGCATCTCTTGATAAAGCCAAGATACTTGGTGAAATGTTGAGGTTAGCCACTATTTAAATAAAAAGAATTTGGAATCAAGAAAGACTGTCCATGGAATTGAATTTGTGAAGCGCCATCACACCATTCACTCTGTATTAGAGTACATTTGCATTTCATTGACACATCGTGAGCAGCAGCATAAGGAACAATAAAACTATCCATTTCCTGTGGAATCGTGCATACCCTCATGTTAAAGGGGAACAGACAGCACACAGGGCACTCCACCCAAGTGTGGGACTGGTCCTAATGTGCACTTTGTGTGCAGAAACATTGTGGTTTACTTACTGTTTACTGTAGCATAGTAGATTGTATCAGACTAATTTTGCTTTCTTCTAGGCTGACATCTTCTGTAATACAAATCCCAGAATCCCCTGCAGCTGATATGACAGCAGGGCTGCAACACTGAGAGATTCAATAGCCTGCAGTGTATGTTAGAGCTTTCATAAGGTTCGACCAGATGTTTTCAGGTTCTGCTTTTCTCCAGGGGCTTTGTACTGTCCCCTGTGACATACATAGCCCCTGGAGAAAAGCATGACCTGAAAACATCTGGTCAAAGCTTATAACAGCTCTAACATGCACCACAGGAGCTGAATCTCCCACTGCTAAAGTCCTGCTCTGATGCCCGCTATAGGGGATTCTATGATACAGTAGTTACAGAAGATGTCAGCCAGGAAGTAAGCAACATTAGTCTGATACAATTTATTGTACTACAGTAAACAGTAAGTAAAACAAAATGTTTTCATGATGAAGTGCACATTAGGACCAGCCCCACACTTCGTGGGGGGGGCCCCTTGGTGCTGGATATTCCCCTTTAATTGTATCTTGTCTTGCCCCTGTTTTGCAATGCATTCCCGTCACTTTTATCTATGAAGTTTGTATCAAACAAAAGTTCATCAGAATTTTCTGACTCCATAATGCACAGCTGATCCAGATCAAAACCCAATTACCTGCGCATTACACATTTACTACCTATACTGCAAGGATTCTAAAAGGAAACTCATGAACAAGTTAAACGCACACTTTAAAAAAATGGCCAAAACTCTGCTATTCCTCTGGCCTGACAAGGGGTACTTAAAAACACCCAGTAACCTCGTTCAATGGCGCTGGCACCTTGCGCTACCAAGTGTGAAACCCTGGTTCAGAGCACAATTCTAACTCACGGCTCTAACATCATGGAGTCGCGATCCCAGGAGAAGGGCTGCTGCTCTCCAGCAGCACTAGCGTCACCTCTGAAGGACAAAGGAGGGCACTGGGCATCAAGGGTGACCACATTAACATCCCAATGGCATGGCAGGCAGGCAGGTCCTACATCACTAGGCAACCACACAATACATCATGGACGACCACATATCCCGAGGCATGCCAGGCAGGCCCCTACATCATGGACAAACACATGACGTCTCCCACCCTTCCCCTCTGTAGTCATGCCAGGCAGGCCTCTACATCATGGGCAACCACACAATGTTCCACTCCTGCAGGCACGGTAGGCAGGCCCCTACATCATGGGCAACCACACAATGTTCCACTCCTGCAGGCACGGTAGGCAGGCCCCTACATCATGGGTGATCACACAATGTTCCACTCCTGCAGGCACGGTAGGCAGGCCCCTACATCATGGGTGATCACACAATGTTCCACTCCTGCAGGCACAGTAGGCAGGCCCCTACATCATGGGTGATCACACAATGTTCCACTCCTGCAGGCACAGTAGGCAGGCCCCTACATCATGGGTGATCACACAATGTTCCACTCCTGCAGGCACGGTAGGCAGGCCCCTACATCATGGGTGATCACACAACGCTCCACTCCTGCAGGCACAGTAGGCAGGCCCCCCCATCATGGGTGATCACACAATGTTCCATCCTGCAGGCACAGTAGGCAGGCCCCTACATCATGGGTGATCACACAATGTTCCACTCCTGCAGGCACGGTAGGCAGGCCCCTACATCATGGGTGATCACACAATGTTCCACTCCTGCAGGCACGGTAGGCAGGCCCCTACATCATGGGTGATCACACAATGTTCCACTCCTGCAGGCACAGTAGGCAGGCCCTACATCATGGGTGATCATCATAATGTTCCACTCCTGCAGGCACGGTAGGCAGGCTCCCTACATCATGGGTGATCACACAATGTTCCACTCCTGCAGGCACGGTAGGCAGGCCCCTACATCATGGGTGATCACACAACGTTCCACTCCTGCAGGCACAGTAGGCAGGCCCCTACATCATGGGTGATCACACAATGTTCCACTCCTGCAGGCACAGTAGGCAGGCCCCTACATCATGGGTGATCACACAATGTTCCACTCCTGCAGGCACGGTAGGCAGGCCCCTACATCATGGGTGATCACACAATGTTCCACTCCTGCAGGCACGGTAGGCAGGCCCCTATATCATGGGTGATCACACAATGTTCCACTCCTGCAGGCACAGTAGGCAGGCCCCTACATCATGGGTGATCACTCAATGTTCCACTCCTGCAGGCACGGTAGGCAGGCCCCTACATCATGGGTGATCACACAATGTTCCACTCCTGCAGGCACGGTAGGCAGGCCCCTACATCATGGGTGATCACACAACGTTCCACCACCACAGCCATGGAAGGCAGGCCCCAACATCATGGTTGACCACACAACATCAACCTCAACGGCATGCAAGGCAGGCTCCTACATTATGGGCGACCACTAGGGATGTCACAGTATAGAGGTTTCATGGTATACCATGACATCAGAAATCCCAGTATTGATACCATGGCCAATTACTGATACCGTGATAACCGTGGTATTCTGTGATTTTTGTACCTTTTAACTAATTTTGCTGTTTTGGTTTTTTTTAATACATCACTTCTTTACTGCAAGATTCAGTATATACTGTTAACGTCATACAAATCAGAGTTAGTCAACAGACAGATTCCAATCCAAATTGTACAAAACTATCACATAAAGCACCACAAAGATGTACCATTATCAATGCTGGAGCCTGTACAGCATCCAACTAGAGCAACAAAATACTGTAATAACCAAAAACTGAATACCTGAGTACATGGCAAGACATTTATACATTTTATACAAGTATTTATTTCAGCTAAGTGCATCTCTCCTGGTTAAAAAAAAAAAGGCTACTTTGACCAAGAACAATGGCAAACAGTGTATCTGAAACAGTCCCCCCAAACGTGGATTGGGCCTCCCATGGTCTAAAACCCCGCTACGGAGCCTCTGCCCACCTTCTTCATATAAGGTATACCATTGATACAATGACCCTCCCACAGCGACTCCATCACAGCAGCAACAACCCATTTGACATCCACAGTGGTGAACGGGTTGTTGCAGAGGTGGATGTACACAGTGATGCCACTGTAAGTCACTTTCCCCCATAATCCGCACCCCCGGGGTGGACAATCATGAAGTCCGGGGGGTGCGCGAGGCAGAGCCCTCTGCATTGCCACAAGAACTGTGGCAGTTTGTTCCCAGTCAGTATCAGGACATGGTGCAGTTGGGGATGTTGGAAGGAATTTTATCACTGTGGAGGATGTCAGCGAATTTACATTCACTGCAGCGTGGTGGAACTCTTAATAAAGCTCCATACCCCAATTTTAAGTATCAGTCTCTCAGTCTGGGTCATCCTCCTTGGTGTCCACCTGGTCAAGCTGAAACACCTGCCACTTGGCCCAGGGATTTATGAAGGCTAGAAGCCTCGACTGCATCAATAAACATTATCCTTACCATACTCATAATCCATTGCACAATTTCTTCCCACTCTGAAATCTGAAGGAAAGGCCACTTTAAATCACTTACCAGTAACTACTTTCAAAGTAGTCATTGCCAAGATATTCCATAGCTGTCCCCCTCATTCTCCCAGCAGTGTCTGGGGTTTAAAACTGCCCACTGTGAGTGGTCCCGCTGGATCAAGTACTTGCTTGATCACATCCAAAACACTGTACCAAAACACCCAAAGCTTCAAGCAGTGCCAAAATATGTGGGGATGGGAAGCTGCACTATCCCCACAGCATCTCCAACAAGCCATGGTAACCCTTTTATCCCACTTAGAATGTGTTGTAGATGTAATGAATTAACACATTTGCACCTTCCACATGAATTCACAGCAGCTGGGAGAGGAGACTGCTCTATGCGTGCATTTCCATACACCCTCCCAGTCTCCTTTTGTCAGTGCTATCCCCGACTCCCACTCTCACTTGTCTTGAACCAAATCCACAGAAATCCCTCTACACTGTATCAAAATTCTATAAAAGGTGGAAAAAGCTCCGCTTTATCTGTGGAATGGCTAGTACTGGAGCTGCTGCAGAACTCAAACTTTCTTTCAGGTGGTCAGGAAGAGTACCCTGACCCCACAGTTTAGCATTTACGAAATTACATAATCAAACTGAAAACAGTCCCTAAGGTCCCAATGAAAAGCCAGAAGGCAGTCACCAAATGGTTCTGACTACCACCCCCTATTGAACGGCTGCTAGGGCACCCCAAATCCTTCCTTTGCTAGGATCTACTGTACCCAGGACAAAGGACTGATCTCATGCCAACCATCCAATCTCCCAAATTGACTTCTTCACCCTGCCATCTTCAGACTCCTGTCCCACGCATTATAAACTGTAGCCTTCCCCATTAGCAGAGGAGTTCCCAGCCAGTGCCTTAGCCTCTGATGAAAAAGAAGTGCAGCCATGGGAATCTTCTCAAACTCCGCCAGTTCAATATCCTTCCAATGTGAGTAATAATAACTACTCCCCCAAAGAAAAACATTTCAGAGCTGCACCAATTTCCAATAATCCTCAGGGCTGGGAAAAGCCCACCCTACACTGCTCTTCCCCAAATGCAATACTGGGCCTAAACACTAGGTCTCACCTATCACCCCCCACCCACCCGCATAAGCAAAAAAAACTGTCTCTGCCATTCCTCAACTCTAATCACCAATATAAGGACAGGGACACACTTGACATGGTGCCAATATGTGGGGAGAGCATTCACCTTAAGTGCCATAATCCTCAGATAAAAAGGTAATGAGTACCAACCACCTCTTCAAATTCTCCTGCAAAGTAACAAGCAAGGGAGAAAAACTGTCCTGAAACAGGGCCTGTGAAGAGAGTCCCAGAAACACCCCCAAGGACCTCATTTTTTGTATTGGCTAGTATTTTTAGGACCAACTGTCCCTTCTGCGCAACCTCTCCCTGACACATTAGTTTGAGGACTAATATTTTTGTCCCAAATTCAAGATAACCATGACAGTACATGTCACAGTCATCGTACCATCAAAATTTGGTACCATGACATCCAAAGCAACCACACAACCCCCCCCTCCATAGCATGGCAGGCAGGCCCCTACATCATGGACGACCATACATCATACCCCCGCAGGTATGGCAGGCAGTTCCCTACAGGATGGGAGACCACACAACGTCCCACCCCAGCTGGCATGCCCCTACAGCATGGGCGACCACACAACGGTCCACCCCAGATGGCACAGCAGACCCCTACATCATGGGTGACCACACAATGTCACACCCCTGCAAGCATGGCAGGCAGGCCCCTACATCATGGGTGACCACACAATGTCACACCCCTGCAGGCATGGCAGGCAGACCCTTAAATCATGGACGATGATGCAACATCCCACCCCAGATCACATGGCAGGCACGCCCACACATAATGAGCAACCACATAATATCCCACCCTAACAGGCATGAAAGGCAGGCACCTATATCATGGGTTATCACACAACTTCCTACCCCCGATGACATGGTAGGCAGGCCCCCACATCATGGGTGACCACACAATATCTGAACCCCACAGGCAGGCCCCTACATCATGAGTGACCACACAACGTCCCACCACTGATGGCATGGCAGGTAGGCCCGAAATCACGGGTGACCACACAACGTCCCACCACTGATGGCATGGCAGGTAGGCCCGAAATCATGGGTGACCACACAACGTCCCACCCCAATGTCTGACCCCGCAGGCATGGCTGGCAGGCCCCTACATCATAGGCGACTACACAACGTCCCACCCCTGCAGGCAGTCCCCTAAATTATGGGCAGCTACACATCATCCCACCACTCATGGCAGGCAGGCCCCTATATCATGGGCAACCACACAATATCCCACCCCCACAGACAGGGCTGACAGGCCCTACATCATGGGTGACAACACAATGTCCCAACCCTGCAGACATGGGAGGCAGGCTCCTACATCATGGGCGACCACATAACGTCCCACACTCGCAGGCCTGGCAGGCAGGAACCTACATCATAGGCGACCACAAAACATCCCACCTCTGATAGCATGGCAGGCGGGCCCCTACATCATGGGCAACCACACAACACCCCTTCCCATATGCATAGCAAATATGCCCTTACATCATGGGTGACCACACATCGTCCCACATTGATGTCATGGGAAGTAGGTCCCTACATCATGGGTGACTACACAATGTCCGACCCCCACAGGCATCGCAGGCAAGCCCCTACATCACGGGTGACCACACAACATCCCACCCCCACAAGCATGGCAGGCAGGCCCCTACATTATGGGTGACCACCGATGATCTCACTCCTAGTGGCATGGCAGGCAGGCCCCTACATCAAGGGTGACCACATAACATCCCACCCCCAATGGCATGGTAGGCAGGCCCCTACATTATGGACAACCATACAATGTCTGACCCCTCAGGCACAGCAGGCAGGCCCTTACATCATGAGTGACCACACAATGTCCCACCCCCACAGGCATGGCAGGCTTTGACACTTCCTGGGGTATTCTCTCTTCAGTTTGCACCTTCACACTCTTTATCACTTTCCCTGCTTCCCACTGTTTCTCCTGATACTCCTCCCTTTCCTTCTCCCTCTGCATCTCCTTGTACCCTCTGAATGCTGCCCTTTTATCCTTTACCTTCTCCGCCACTTTATTCAAGAACCGTAGCAGTCTTTTTCTTCTTGCTTTTACTTACTTGCTTGACGCAGAGGTTTGTTGCCTTCACTATGCTCCCTTTTAGCTTGGCTCACAGTTCCTCCACCCCACCCAGGTCATCCACCCGGCCAGGTCATCCCTAAGGCATTCACTCACCTTTCTAAAATCTATCCTTCTGATGTCCAGGACCTTCGCTCGTGTGTAACTTGATTCTGCAGTCGTCTTATATTGAACCACACCGTACAGTGATCACTGGTCTCCAGGTGGCCTTTCACTTTGACGTCTGCAACACTGTCCCCATTAAGAACCAGGTCCAGTATTGTCCCATTACATGTTGACTCACTGACAAGTTGCCTGAGGAACACCCCCTGTAGGGAGTCTAGGATGTCCCTACTTCCAGATGAAGCAGCAGCTGGGAGGCTCCAATCTACATCCAGCAGACTGTAGTAAGGGGAGCCAAGGCATCTACGGAGCTCAGGCTGGCAGAAGGCATTAAGGAAGGAGGAGAAGGACTTCTTTAGGTACATCAGGGAGAAAAGGAGCTGTAAGGACCACATAGTAAGGATTAGGAAGGAGGGGGGTTGGGTGGAAGCAGGGTGCGATAAGGCAGAAGCATGAAATGATTACTTCTGCTCGGTATTTACTAACGAGAAGGGGGGGGTGACACCCAAGGGAGGAGGAACAGCAGAAACGGGGAGGGGTGACAGATGGGGAAATCATGGAGGGCAGAGTTCGGGAGGGTTTGAAGGCACTGAGGGTGGACAAGGCGCCAGGCCCAGATGGCATCCAGGGTACTGAAGGAGCTGGCAGAGGTCCTTGCGGGACCATTGGCAGACCTATTTAATGCCTCACTACACTCGGGGTGTATACCTCAGGACTGGAGGATGGCTCATGTGGTGCCCCTCCACAAGAGTGGGCCCAAGGATGAACCAGGGAACTACAGACCGGTGAGCCTCACATCCATCGTGGGTAAGCTAATGGAGACTATCCTGAAGGAGAGGCTGGTGGCCCTCCTAGAGGCCAAAGGACTACAGGACAGCAGACAGCATGGCTTCATACGTAGCAGATCCTGCCAAACCATCCTGGTGGAGTTCTATGACTGGGTAACTAGGCAACTGGACAGGGGCCATGCAGTGGATGTCCTGTATCTGGACTTCAGTAAACATAGAAACATAGACTTTGACGGCAGATAAGAACCGCTAGGCCTATCTAGTCTGCCCATTGCCCTACCTACAGGATAGGCCGCAGATCCTAGTTAACCAACAGCCTATATCTTCCTGCCCCCCACAAGAATTGCCTTATGTCTGTCCCAGGCATTCTTGAATTCTCCCCCAGTTTTAGACCCCACAACTTCCTCAGGAAGGCTGTTCCATGCATACACTACCCTCTCTGTGAAATAATACTTCCTCACATTGCCCCTGAACACCCTCCTTCTATCTTTTAAATTGTGTCCCTTGTTCTTGCAAGTCTCTTTTTCTGAAGATGCTACCCTCTTGGACTTTGTTGATTCCTTGAGGTACTTGAAGTTTCTATCATGTCCCCGCTCCCTTCTTTCCTCAAGGGTATACATATTAAGCTCCTTTAGTCTCTCCTCATACGGCTTCTCTTGCAGACCCTGCACCATTTTAGCTGCCCTCCTCTGGACTGCCTCTATCCTGTCTATGTCCTTGCGGAGATGGTGTCTCCAGAACTGGACACAGTATTCCAGATGGGGTCTCACCAACTGTCTGTACAGAGGGATAACAACTTCCTGTTTTCTGCTGCTGATGCCTCTCCCTATACATCCCAGTATACCCCCAGCCCTCCCTACTGCCTTCTCACATTGCTTGTGTAACCCCTAGATGGCGCTATCCCAGGGGCTACTACCCCTGCCTGATTTGCCACTAACAGGTTGAGGGGCCTGGATCCAATGGCGGGTGCCTCCACCCAGAGGTCAGGGTTTGCAATAGTTAAACTTACTTGGTCACAGCCCTCTGGGACACTGCAACCCCCCTTTCTTCCCACTAGTGGCCCACACAGTATATCAGAATTACCTTCACAGTATACACTTACCCCCAGGACTGGTTCAGGCACTGGGACCCCCTGTAAAATAAGATACAGTGCAACACTCACAGTACAATATTTTAACATAGACAAATACCTCAGGCAGTATAACTTTGCTGAAACAAGCAGCTCTGATTTATTTGGGGATATAACAGGACAGGGTGAAATCAGGTTAATTAGCTTATCACTTTACTCATTTACCTATGGCTCTGTGCTGAGCCTATCTCTACCAGTTACTGTCCCTGGGTACCCAAGCCCTAGTGGCTAGTCAAACCGTGGCAGCTGGTGAGGGCCCTTTCACACAGAGAAAAGAAAAATTAGTTTAAACAGTCAGCAGTACAGTGATTCCATTTGGATTTAATGTGGCAATTCAACAGGGAGCGACCCTGAATTGGTACTCACGACCTCCAAACAAGATAGGGTCCTTCAGCGTCAGCAGGGCTACTCTTGAGCTCCACGAGACTCCTCACACATTTATATGGTAAACAGTCACAGGCAAAAGTCCTTTAATGGCAGCAGGATTCACTTGAGCTGCACAGCCTCCTCACACATTTATATGGTAAAAAGAAAGTACTATACCAGGCAGGCTGCTTCTCTATCCCGATCGCAATTACTGCACAATACCAGGAGAACACACAGCAGATTCAGTTCCTGACAGACCAAGTGCAATTCAGCAATTTCTCCAGTCTTCTACAGGGTGAGCCTGGTTTCTCTCTTCAGATATCCTTTGATTCTCTTCACAGGGCAGTTCAGTCCTAACAAGCAGTTACACAAGCTGCAGACCGGAACTCAGGGCCCTTACACACGTTCCCGACTAAAGCGGCACACCGAAAGCACAGGGCTCCTTCCCTCTTCACTGCCAGAGCTCAACTGAAACTCCAGCAGACAAAACCGGGCACTTCCTTTGAGTTCCTCCCAGTTCTTGGCTGGATTGGCTGTCACTCACAATAGACTGCTCCTGTTGGTCCAAAAAGGCGCCGAAGTCCAAACTACATCTCCCAGAGTCACTGCCCATACAATCCTCTTGTGGCTGGCTCAGATTACGAGTCCAAGTTCTGATTCGTCCAAGTTAACCCACACTGATTGGTCCTGTTCAGCAGTTCAAAACTAGAATGGGGAACTAGGCAAACACAGTTCTGACTGCAAAGAAAGCAGGTTAGACAAACTGTATTTTCATTATTACTCTAAATGATTTCTGGCAAACAGTTACATCTTTCAGATAGGTTCCTTTGTACTCTAGTGACTGCAAAATGGGTGAATTGGCAGCAGTTGAGTGGTACTCAAACAGAGAAACACACAGTCCCCCATATAAACTAATTATGTCTGCAAGCAGACAGCTCTTAAAGAGACAGTACCAGAGGCTCTAAAAACACTCACTGATAAATGGCTTAAACGCCAAACACCATTCAGGCTTGGAGCATTCAAGCAAGCTCCTGGAAGTCTTTTGGGAACCCCCATTTGCAGGGGGGTTACACCTGCTAACCTTAAGGTCATCTGATATGATTACCCCCAGGTCCCTTTCCTGTTTTGTTGTTGTTACTACCTCCCCACCCATTGTGTATTCTTCCCTTGGGTTCTTGTTTCCCAGGTGCATTATTTTGCACTTTTTTGCATTGAATCCTAGCTGCCATACGTCTGACCATTCCTCCAACCTTGCCAAGTCCCTTTTCATCCTTTCCACGCCTCCTTGTGTATCAACCCTGTTGCAAATCTTTATGTCATCTGCAAAAAGGCATACTTTTCCTTCCAGTCCCTCTGCAATGTCACTGATGAAGACATTAAAAAGGACTGGACCCAATACTGAACCCTGCACTACCCCACTAGTAACCGCCCTTTCTTCAGAGTGGACTCCATTTACAATTACATTCTGTGTCCTGTTGTCCAGCCAATGTTTTACCAGGCTACCACCCTGGGACCCTCCCAGGCTAGTTAATTTGACTAATAATCTTTTGTGTGGGACTGTGTCAAATGCCTTGCTAAAGTCTAGGTAGGCCATGTCCACAGCCCCTCCCTGGTCTACTACTTTGGTCACCCAGTCAAAGAAATCTATTAGATTCGTCTGACATGACCTTCCGCTGTGAACCCATGCTGCCTTGGATCCTGTGCTCCACTGACCTCTAGGTACTCAACTATTCTTTCCTTCAGAAGTGACTCCATCACTTTCCCTACCACAGAGGTCAGACTGACAGGTCTATAGTTTCCTGCCTCTGTCTTGGTCCCACTTTTGTGAAGGGGAATCACATCCGCCTTCCTCCAGTCCTCGGGTACCACACCATCCTCCCATGATTTATTAAAAAGAGTAGCCAGAGGTTTCACTAGTTCCTCCCTTAATTCTTTTAGAATTCTGGGGTGAATTCCATCAGGACCCATTGCTTTGTCCACCTTCAGTTTTAGGAGTTCTTGCAGAACCCTTTCTTCTGTGAAAGGACTGGGATCGACCCCCCTATCAAGAGTGCTTCTGTTAATTGGATTAGGCACTTCCCCCTCCTCTTTTGTGAATACTGAGCAGAAATATTCGTTCAGTATTCCTGGTCCCTCTGCCCACCCACCGTTCATTCTATTCAGCCTCACTATCCCTCTCTTTGTCTTTCTACACTCGCTGATGTACCTATAAAGGTTTTATCCCCTTCTTAACTGAGTTGGCTATCTTTTCTTCAGTTTGGGCCTTTGCTATTCTGACTTCCCTCCTGCTTCTTTCTGCCTTAACGTTACAGCTCTCTGTCCTGCTCCTTCTGTGTTTCCTTATACTTCCGGAATGCTATCTTTTCTTCCTGACTTTCACAGCCACCTCTCTTGAGAACCATAGTGGCTTTTCTTTGCTTTGATTTGTTTATTTGCTTCACACAAAGGCTTATTGCCTCTGTGATGGCAGTTTGATAATTTCCATTGTTGCTCCACACCTCCTTCTAGCCTGTTTGCTAGTGCTTTTCTGAGGCACTCTCCCATCTTGCCAAAGTCAGCCCTCCTAAAGTCCAGTACCCTCACTTTTGTATGGCTTGACTCTGTAGCTGAGTTTAATGTGAACCACACTGTTTGATGGTCACTTGTCCCCAGATGGCAACCCACTTCTAGATCTGAGATCCTCTCACTGCCCCGTTTGAGAGTAGCGTCTAAGATTGCTCCCTCACAGTGGGTTCGAAACTAGCTGTCTAATGCCTGCCACCTGTAGGGCATCAAGAATGGCCCTGCTCTTGGATGTGGCTGCAGCAAATGTGCTCCAGTTAACATCTGGCATATTCAGGTCTCCCATCAACAGTATCTCCCCTTTCTCTGCCATTCTAAGAATGCCTTCCATCATATCCTTGTCCATTCCTCCCCCTGACATGGGGGTCTGTACACAACCCCTGTGTGGATTGTGGTGCCCTTTCCAGTCTCCAAGGTGACCCACAGTGCCTCCTCTCCTCCCTGTTTACTCTTTTGTTCAGTTGCTTTTATCCCTTCCTTACTAGAGAGCTACTCCTCCCCTCTTCTCCCTGCCTGTCTCTCCTGTAGGTTATGTACCCTGGTATGTTAACATCCCAGTCATGGTTCTCTGTGTACCATGTTTCTGTGACTACTCACGATATCCAGGCATCCCTCTTCCATTAAGGCCACCAGCTCAGGGAGCTTGTTGCCCAGACTATGGGCATTGGTACTCATTACCCTCCATTTCCTGATAGCCTTACCCCCTTTTGCCCCATCCCTGTCCTTCTTGCCTTTGTCACTTTCTCCATTTACCCCTGCCCTTCTCCCTATCGTCACCTCCATGTTGGTGTTTGCCACACTTACTACCGTGATTGTTTGGGGGGCTAGGATTTTCCTGCTCCTTTCCAGTGCCTCCCCCCTTGGCTAGTTTAAAAGCTTGCCAATGAAGCATTTAAACCTATCACCTAGGATCCTGGTTCCTCCTCCCGGACAGATGCAGCCCATCATGCCAGTATAGCATCCTCCAGGTGGACCCCCAGTCCCCAATGAAGCCAAGTCCCTGAGCTCCACCAGTTTTCAACCACTGATTGAATCCATGTGTACGGAACACCTAGCCTCTCCTATGCCATAGATGGGTAGCACCTCGAGAAGGTTACCGTCGTGCTACTTGACTAAGCCCTCCCCAATTCCACAAACTCTTCCTGCACTTCTCTAATCCCTTTCTTAGCCAGGTCATTTGTCCCTAGGTGGACAATGACATCCAGCTCCCTCCTCTGTGCAGCTGCTCCAGCAATCCTGAGGATTCGCTCCCTGTCCTTCCAAGCCATGGCGCCAGGCAGGCACCTTACCTCCCTCTCCCCTTCCTTGCCCAGTTCTACCTTCCTAACAATGGAAGGCATTCGACTCGGTGCCACATGGAAGGCTGGGAAGTAAGTTAGAAGGCACAGGGGCAGGTGCAAAGCTAGTGAGATGGGTAGGGAACTGGCTTCAGGGAAGGCAAAAGAGGGTGGTGGTGGGTGGGAGCGCTCACACCTAAGAGTACTGATATGCGGTGTTCCACAGGGTTCGGTGTTGGGACCAGTGTTGTTTGGGATATTCATTACAGAAATATCATTGGACATCAAGGGCAAGATCAGTCTGTTTGCTGATGATACCAAGGTAGGAGCGGTGGTGGATGACCTAGGGGGATGGCAGGGGTTGCAGGATGATCTGGCAAAGCTTGAAACCTGGTCAGACACCTGACAACTGGGGTTTAATGCCAAAAAGTGCAAGGTGCTGCATTTTGGGATGAAGAACACAAGGAGGAGTTACCAGCTGGGGGGAGTGCAGCTAGCCCAGACAGAGGAGAAGGATCTGGGGTGTTCATTACAGGGTCAATGAACAACTCGGCACAATGTAGGAAGAGCAGCTGCAAAGGCCAACAAAATGCTGGGTTGCATTGCAAGGGTATATCCTCGAGGAGGAAGGGGTGATTCTGCCACTGTATAGGTCATTGGTTAGACCGCACCTGGAATACTGCGTGCAGTACTGGTGCCCGTCATACCTCTCAACCTTTCTCCACCAAAATGTGTGACACGATGTGTGACAAATGAGCAAAATGTGTGACACATCATCTAACATGGCACTGGAAGCTCAGAACACTATAGCTATCAGTGCACTAATGTTCATAATGTTTTTGTATAACTACAGTAAGTATAATAGATTATTATGAATTTCTGCTTTAAAGCCTCAGTGGGGAATGTGGAATATCACCTTCCCCATGATGGACAAAGGGTTTCTGAGAGGTAAAATGAGTGACATACCCCATAATGTGTGACAGTTGAGAGGTATGGTGCCCGTATCTGAAGAGGGACATTAAGTTACTGGAGGGGGTGCAGCGCAGGGTGACAAAGTTGATCAAGGGGCTGGGGGACTTATCATACGAGAAGAGGTTGAGGGAATTGAACATGTACTCACTGGAGGAGAGGAGGGACGGGGGGACAAGATTGAAATCTTTAAGTACATGAAAGGAATAAACAAGATGGGTACAGAGGGGCTGTTCAAAGTAAGGGAGGGGAGGGACACCAGGGGCCATGATATGAGACTGGAGGGAGGAAGGTTCAGGAGGGAGATGAGGAGACACTTTTTTACAGAGATGGCAGTAGCTGGGTGGAATGCGTTACCTGCAGAAGTGCTATCCAGTAGAACAGTTGACTGCTTCAAAAGGGAATGGGACAGGACAAGGGGGAGGGTCAATGTAGGAGAAAGGTGAAAGGGAGGGGGCAGCTGCAGAATAAGGGGTGCTAGCTGCACATTCAAGCAGACTTGATAGACCTCTAGGCCTTTATCTGCTGGCAAATTTCATATGTTCGTATGTTCATATGAAGTCTCCCACCAGCAGCACCTCCCCTTTTCTACTATTTTTGTCAATAGCTTCCAATAGTGCCTTATCTAACTCCGTCCCCCTGTGCCAGAGGTCTATAGATCCAACCGGTGTGAACAGTGGCTCGGGTTCCTGATTCCAGGGTGAACCACAGTACCTCTGCCCCACCCAATATTTTGGTTTTTCTCTCCTCTTGGAATTTTCTGCTGTTTAGCCTGCTGTATTAGCTAGGCCTGACTTCTATATAGCTTATGGCTTGCACTGCTGAATATTTTTACTGCTTAAACATTTTACCTTTAAACTATTGCACTGTATATGTAGGAATTGCCTAGCAGAGTTGTAGCGAACTTTAACTGACTGCCTGACGTCTATATAGCTAACTGCTTGCAATACTGAATTTTTTCTGCTAATTGCCCAATATTATAGAATAGCTAGAACTGACTACCCCCTGCTGTTTTATTCTGTCACACTCTTTTCCCATCCCAGTTCCTCTCATTCATCCTCGGACTGCCTTCTTTGCTTCCCTCTTTCTCTTGCTTTTTTCCCTTTTGTATCTCTTTCTCTCTATTCCCCACAATGTTTCTCTGCCATCTACTGGATCCCTGATTCCCTCTCCTGACACTACCCGGAACCAGCACATTCTGTAAATATTGCCTGGCATTTTGGGCCATCTTCTCTACCCATTCCAGACTACCCTGAGTTCTCTCCACCACACGCTTCCTTCCCAGCTCTCCCTGGTCTCATCCAAGGCCCCAACCTCCTGAATCAGCCTTCTGTTTTACTAAATTCCCACCTGGCACCTTTGACCAGACCTCTCTGCAGGAACCTTTTCTCTCCCACTATTTGCACCTACTTCTGCCCTGAGCACTAAATTGCCCAGGGTCCTCCCATCAACTTACTTGACCTTTGTCTTTGACTTTTTAACTAATGGCCCGCCTTTTTTTCTGCTCTGTTTTAGCCACAACCCCAAACCAGGCTCTCCACTTCAGCCGAGCGGTCCTGGCGCTGCTACCTGCCGGCGGCCGGACCTCTGCATCCAGCCCGCCACCCCCTGACCAAGGAAAGCAAGTACGTTTGGTCAGCTCCTAGCTCGGAGCTGTCAGGCTTCAATCCTCATAACTGGACTGGCTCATGGGGACCGTGGCTGCTTCCCGATTGGATGCTGCAGATCCCCATTGAGAAAGAAAGCACACAAGGCACTTTTTCCAAAATACAGCTCGGCCACTGCCTTGCTGTACTGCTCTGTGGACAGTTTATTTTTTTTGCTCACCCCTCCTCCCTCCTTTATTAAGTACACTTCCCCAGTGATCCCCGCCCCCTGAGGCCTCACACTAGTCAATTACAGCAACTCCTTAAAGGGGCTCTCCTTTCTGTAACTTCTTAAGGAGGTGATCCTCTCTCGTGCTCAAATAACTTATCGTCCTCGATGCATCTGGGATCAAGTGCATTGACACTGACTATGGTCCTCCTCCTACTTCCTACACCAGCCCCACCTCACTTAGGACCATCATCCTCTACACATAGTACCCCCCTCTTATCTATAACACCTCTACCAGACCCCCCGACGCTGACCACCTCCCCACACCCCTCACACTTCCATCCCTGCTACCTCTTACTTCCCTCATACCTTGGTCTCTTCTCCTCAATGCCTTTCCCACCCTTCATACTCAACCCACCCCTTGCACCCCAGCACCCGGACCCGTGTCCAGTCACAAGGAGAGATGCCACAATCACTACCACGCTTTGGTGCGCCTAATCACCCTCCTGTTGCTTCTATCTGGTAACATTCATCCAAACCCTGGGCCCATGCCCAACCTTATGAACAAGCCTGCCCAAGCTCAAGGACTCCGCATGGCTTCTATGAATATTTGCAGCCTCCTTAAGAAGGCTGCTGCATTCCAATGCTGGGTTATTCAGCACCAACTGGACATTGTCACACTTGTTGAAACCTAGTTATCCAAATCCACCCCTGACTCCTTCGTCTCCCTCCTGGTTACACCCTTTTCAGGGAAGATCAGGTGGGTACGCGTGGAGGTGGTTGTGCTGTCTACATGCATGACTCCCTCCTTGGACGTGCACTTTCACCACCCAAGCTTGATAACGGGGTGCAAACCCTCATGCAAAAATCTCCCCCAACCCTGGTAAGAGCCCACTCTTTCTCACCGTTGTCTATATTCCCCCCAGAAAGCAAGACCTTGCCATTTAGGTGCTTGCTGACTACCTCTCTGGTCTACCGCCCAAAATGGCCAAAATAATTGTTGGTGACCTGAATGTCAACTGGCTCTCTGCCACGGCCTCCCAAACCAGAGATGTCTTTGCCACCCTTGACATGTCTCAGCTTGTCACCACCCCAACTAGATTCAACCCCTCTACTGGCTCCAGCACCCTCCTGGATATCACCATTACCAACTGCCCCTAGGGGGTGCTCAATATCAGTGTACTTCCCAACTCACTTAGTGACCACTCCCCGGTTGTATTCTCTTGGTCCGCTGCCAACAGCAAACCTGTACCACAAACCACCCAGCGACGTCGCCTACTCCCAGGCGGCCTGCATCACCTTAAACTGTACCTCTCACAACTGGATTGGTCCCCAATCAGGCTTGCACCATCTATAGATGAGGCACTGGACTTTTTCACTCGCACTTTTAACACTGCCTGTGACCTCTATGCCCCTTCACTAGAAATCGCACCAAAAAGCAAAGCACGCCCTGGGTTACCCCTTCCCTCCTTCACAAACTTAAAATGAGAGACAACCTATGGCACACTGCTGTGAAATCTGGCAAGCCAGCTGATAGGCAAGCATACAACGCTGAGCGCAATAAGTGTACTTGGGCCATTCGACAGGCCAAAGCCCAGTACTACCAATCTGCTCTTGTCTCCTCCTGGGGGTCGGCTAGAAACTTTTGGGATAATGTAAAGGAGCTGAAAAGGGAAATCCTGTTCCCAACCCCCTCTCAACTCTCCTTTAATGGAACTGTCTGCTCTGACCCCCTTGGCATTGCAGACTGCCTAAACCACACTTTCTCAGACCTGAGTTCAGTCCTGCCCAGTAACTTCTTTGACACCCCACCCCAGTAGCACCCCTGCCCACTCTCCAGAGACCTCCTTTCTACCTACGTACCATCTCCTCGTTGGAGGCTAGACCCCTTCTGCAAAAAGCCGTTAGTAGTAACAACCCAGGCACCGACCTACTGGACACCAGGCTACTTCGTCTGACGTTGGATGCTATCCTGGTCCCCACTTACCGAGCTGCTCAACTGCTGTCTGTGCCTGGGGCAGTTCCCCGGCACATGGAAAACCGCCATCATCACTCCCATCCTAAAGAGCAGTGATCAAGCGACCTGGGTAACTATCGATCTATCTCCATCCTCCCCCCACTCTCTAAGGCCCTTGAAAAAGTAGTTGCCAACCAGCTTGCCAAATACCTGGCCATGCACAATATCCTGTGCCCTGAACAGCATGGCTTTCATGCAGGTCACAGCACCACAACCGCGCTACTTGAATTTTCTAACTTCTTGCACTCTGCTCTTGATGCTGGAAGTCCTGCTGGTACCGTGTTCATTGACCTCTCCAAGGCCTTTAACACGGTTTGCCATCCCCTCCTGCTTGACTCCCTCAGATGCCTTGGTTTCTCCCCTGGCCCCCTTGCATGGTTCACCAGTTACCTCTCTGCCAGAACTCAGTGTGTAAAAATCAATAGCACCCTATCTGACACACGACCTGTCCACTCTGGGGCTCCCCAGGGCTCCATTTAAGGCCCTCTCCTCTTCAGTCTCTACCTCAACTCCTTCCCCTTGGCCTGCCCAAGTAAGATCCTCCTCTACGTGGATGACGCTGTGCTCTTCACCTCTCACCCCAACCCCAACACACTCCAGGCCACCCTCCAACAAGCTTTTGATAGAGCAGAGCATTGGTTCACATCACGAAGGCTAGTCCTGAACCTAAAAAAGACCAAAGCTATGCTCTTCTTGCATTGCCAAAGCAAAGCCAGTGGTGCCCCTCTCGTGATACTGCCTAGCACACTAAACCCCATTGAGCAGGTTTCCTCCTACAAGTATCTGGGCATTACCTTTGATTCGGCACTCTCCTTCCATTCCAATGTCAATGCCCTTTCTGCTGCCACCAATGTCAGGATTGGACTGTTATACCACCATAGGGACTGCCTACCACAAGAGGCCCTTAGATTGGCAATCACCTCCTCTGTCCTGTCGCTAATCAACTATGGGCTGCCCATCTATGCTGCAGCTGACAACACTGCACTTGCAAGAATCCAACTCTCTATAAACAAGGCCTGCAGGCTAATGCTGGGAGTCCCTAGCGCACCCCATACGTGCCTGCTGTACTCCACCACCAACTTGTTCAACCTTGAAGAAACACTCCGCTTCCAAGCCTGCCTTCTTGTAAAAAAGACCTTCTAGGGCTCTCCCCCCCTGGGGTCCCCACCTCCCTGCAGCATGCCTCCCCCTCAGTCTTCACCCACAGCACTGTCAAAACCTCCCTTATTGTCCCCAGGGTAAGGACCTCTATGGCCCAGAGATCCTTTTGCATTGGGCTCCCTCCTGGTTCAATTCCCTCCCAGCCAACATAGCTGACTCTACTACAATATTCCAGACGTGGACTGGAGCATCCCAGCAACAGCATCAACCAGAAGCAGATTTATGCTAGACTCCCTTCAGGGTGCCTTCCTCAAACAACTGGTCATGGAACCAACTCGGCAGAAGCAATACTGGACCTAGTGCTCACAAACAGGGACAGTGTGATGGGGTAACAGTGGGGGAGCACCTGGGGAACAGTGACCACCAGTCATTGTGGTTTGAAATCACAGAAGGAGCAGAACAAAACCATACAAAAACATGTATCCTGGATTTTAGGGGGGGCAGACTTTGAGAAAATGGGGAGAAGCTTGAAAGATGCATTAAGGGGAATGGGGTAGGAATCAGGGGTTGAGGAACAGTGGGCAGTATTTAAAATGGGGATTACAAGAACAACAGAATTATGCATTAAGCAGGTTAGCAAGGGGGAAAAGGAAGAGGAAACATAGAAACACAGACTTTGACGGCAGATAAGGACCACTTGGCCCACCTAGTATGCCCATTTCCCTACCTACAGGATAAGCCGCAGATCCTAGTTAACCAACAGCCTATTTCTTCCTACCCCCCACAAGAATTGCCTTATGTCTGCCATGCATTCTTGAATTCTCCTGATTTTAGACCCCACAACCTCCTCAGGAAGGCATCCACTACCCTCTCTGTGAAAAAATACTTCCTCACATTGTCCCTGAACCGCCCCTCCATCTTTAAATTGTGTCCCCTTATTCTTGCACTCTCTTTTCTGAAAGATGCTACCCTCTTGGACTTTGTTGATTCCACTGAGGTACTTAAAAGTTTCTATCGTGTCCTCCCTCTCCCTCCTTTCCTCAAGGGTATACACATTAAGCTCCTTTAGTCTCTCCTCGTATGGCTTCTCTAGCAGACCTTGCACCATTTTAGTTGCCCTCCTCTGGACGGCCTCTGTCTTGTCTATGTCCTTGTGGAGATGGGGTCTCCAGAACTGGATGCAGTACTCCAGATGGGGTCTCACCAACTGTCTGTACAGAGGGATAAAAACTTCCTGTTTTCTGCTGGTGATGCCTCTCCCTATGCATCCCAGTATACCCCAGCCCTCCTACTGCCTTCTCACATTGCTTGCTAACCTTAAGGTCATCTGATATGATTACCCCCAGGTCCCTTTCCTGTTTTGTTGTTGTTACTACCTCCCCACCACTGTGTACTCTTCCCTTGGGTTTTTGTTTCACAGGTGCATTATTCTGCACTTCTTTGCATTGAATCCTAGCTGCCATACTTCTGACCATTCCTCCAACCTTGCCAAGTCCCTTCTCATCCTTTCCACGCCTTCTTGTGTATCAACCCTGTTGCAGATCTTTGTGTCATCTGCGAAGAGGCATACTTTTCCTTCCAGTCCCTCTGCAATGTCACTTATAAAGACATTAAAAAGGACTGGACCCAGTACTGAACCCTGCGGTACCCCACTAGTAACCCCTCTTTCTTCAGAGTGGGCTCCATTTACAATTACCTTCTGTGTCCTGTTGTCCAGCCAATGTTTTACCCAGGCTACTTCCTTGGGCCCCACTCCCAGGCTGGGTAATTTGACTATTAATCTTCTGTGTGGGACTGTGTCAAATGCCTTGCTAAAGTCTAGGTAGGCCATGTCCACAGCCCTTCCCTGGTCTACTACTTTGGTCACCCAGTCAAAGAAATCAATTAGATTCGTCTGACATGACCTTCCCGTTGTCAACCCATGCTGCCTTGGGTCCTGTGCCCCACTGGCCTCTAGGTACTCAACAATTCTTTCCTTCAGAAGTGATTCCATCACTTTCTCTACCACACAGGTCAAACTGACAGGTCTGTAGTTTCCTGCCTCTGTCTTGGTTCCACTTTTGTGAAGGGGAATCACATCCGCCTTCCTCCAGTCCTCGGGTACCACACCATCCTCCCATGATTTGTTAGAAAGGGTAGTCAGTGGTGTCACTAGTTCTCCCCTTAATTCTTTTAGAATTCTGGGGTGAATTCCATCTGGCCCCATTGCTTTATCCACCTTCAGTTTTAGGAGTTCTTTCAGAACCCCTTCTTCTGTGAAAGGACTGGGATCGACCCCCCTATCAAGAGTGTCACTGTTAATTGGATTTTGCACCTCCCCCTCCTCTTTTGTGAATACTGAGCAGAAATATTCGTTCAGTTTCCCTGCTTTTCACTGTCCCCCTCTGCCCACCCACCGTTCATTCTATTCAGCCTCACTATCCCTCTCTTTGTCTTTCTACGCTCCCTGATGTACCTATAAAAGGTTTTATCCCCCTTCTTAACCAAGTTGACTTTTTTTTTCTCACTTTGGGCCTTTGCTATTCTGACTTCCCTCCATGCTTCCTTCTGCCTTAACTGGTACAGCTCTCTGTCCTGCTCCTTCTGTGTTTCCTTATACTTCCTGAATGCTGTCTTTTTCTCCCTGACTTTCCCTGCCACCTCTTTTAAGAATCATAGTGGCCTTTTCTTTCATTTTGATTTGTTTATTTGCTTCACACAAAGGCTTGTTGCCTCTGTGATGACAGTTCTGATGATTCCCCATTGTTGCTCCACCCTCCTTCTAGCCGGTTTGCTAGTGCTTTTCTGAGGCACTCTCCCATCTTACCAAAGTCAACCCTCCTGAAGTCCAGTACCAGAAGGCCATTATGGTTTTCCAAGGAGGTAGCAGAGAAAGTGAAAGCCAAAAAGATTGCCTTCAGGCAATACAAAAAGACATAGGCTGAAGGGGATAGGAAGAACTACCAGGAGAAGCGCAAGGAGGTCAGTAAGGGAAGCCAAAGCTGAGACAAAAGAGCACATTGCAAAATCAGTGGGTAGAGGGGACAAAACCTTTCACAGGTACATAAGTGAAAAAATAAAGGCAAAGGAAGGTATAGTGAGACTGACGGAAGAGGATGGGGCTGTGTGGAGGATGACAACAGTAAAGCTGACATACTGAACAGGTATTTCTACTCAGTCTTTACTGAGGAAGAGGAGGGTAATGGGTCTGAAGGGAGTGCAAGGGGTGGGAATGGTGCAGAAATGGACACAAGTCCCTTTACACGAGAAAGGGTCCTGAAGGAACTGGAAGTAATAAGAGTTGATAAAGCAATGGGGCCAGATGGGGTGCACCCCAGGGTCCTTAAAGAACTAAGAGAGGTGGTGGCTGAAGCTCTGGCAATCCTGTTTAGCCGATCACTGGAAACAGGGGAGGTACCCAAAGACTGGAGGACAGCAGATGTAGTCCCCTTATACAAAAGTGGGAACAAAGAGGAAGCGGGGAACTACAGACCAGTCAGCCTCACCTCAGTAGTGGGGAAGATCATGGAAGCACTACTGAAGGAGAGATTGGTGGAACATCTGGTTGTCAATGGACTACAGGAGCCAAGGCAGCATGGCTTCACCAGGGGGAGGTCTTGTCAGACCAATCTCATTGAAGTTTTCGACTGGGTGACTAGGGAGGTGGATCAGGGGAGGACAGTGGACATGGCCTATCTGGACTTCAGCAAGGCCTTTGACACAGTGCCACATAGAAGACTATTACAGAAACTGGGGAATATGGGTGTGGGCAGGACAGTAGTGTGGTGGGTAGGTAACTGGTGGGGTGGCAGGACACAGAGGGTGGTGGTAAATGGCTGTCACTCCACAGAGGGAAGAGTGACCAGTGGGCTACCACAGGGATCAATGCTGGGACCGGTCCTATTCAACATCTTCATCAGTAACATTGCACAGGACCTAGAAGGCAGAATTTCCCTGTTCGCTGATGACACAAAGCTCTGTAACAGAGTAGACACACCAGAGGGTGTAGACAGAATGAGAAGGGACATGCAGAAACCTGAAGAATGGTCAGGGGTTTGGCAGTTGAAATTCAATGCAAAGAAGTGCAAGATAATGCATATGGAGCACAGAAACCCTGGCACAATATATCAGTTGGGGGTGAAGATATAGCATGCACCAAGCAGGAAAGGGATCTTGGGGTTATCATATCTGATGACCTCAAGGTAGGGAAACAGTGTGACAAGGCAGCAGGTAAAGCAAATAGGATGCTGGGATGCATAGGCAGGGGCATCACCAGCAGGAAAAGGAGGTCATAATTCCACTATACAAGACACTAGTGAGGCCCCACCTGGAGTACAGTGTACAGTTTTACATAAGGACATAGGGTAGAGAAGGTTCAGAGGAGGGCAACAAAGATGGTACATGGATTGCATCACAAGTCCTATGAGGACAGGTTGAAGGAATTGAATATGTACTCCTGGAGGAGAGGAGGGAGAGAGGGGGTATGATAGAGACATACAAGTATCTTACAGGGAGGAACAGGGTGCAGGAATACACTATTTTGAAGCAAAAAAGATTTTCCAGGACTAGAGGGCATGGGATGAAGTTGGAGGGAGGACGATTCAGAGGAAACGTGAGGAAGAATTTCTTCACAGAACGGGTGGTGGACAGGTGGAACACTCTGCCAGAGGAAGTGGTGGGGGCTGAAACAATCACGGGATTTAAGAATGCATGGGATAGACATAAAGGAATTCTGGAGGTCATGGTTAAGGGTCAACAGACTTCTAGGAAAACATAAAGTGAACTTACAAGCTCAAATGGGCAGACTGGGTGGGCCGTAGGCCCTTATCTGCCGACACTGTCTATGCATCTATGTAAGCTTGGTCCTTTCAGGTCTCCCTCAGAAGCCATCTGACAAGCACCCATTGCTGCAACTGGACGTAATCCCCCACGTGCCCCTTACCCTCACCCCTAGGCTGGGTCTGCCCTGTCTACTTTTGCTGTATGTACCTGGGGTCTCAGGCAACATCTGCTGACTACTGTAATAAAATATCTCTGGTTGCTAGCCGACGTGGTACTCGTGTACCTATATTATGACTACTGTGATCTACCTATTACCAAGCGTGTACCACCAGTGAATGCCTGTAACACTGGTTGCTTTTTTAATCTAAGCATTATGTACGGTACTGTTTTGTTTGCTGTGATGTATTGCTCTCTTGACAAGGTGCCTTTGTAAATGAGTCTTTGACTCAAAGGTCTGTAAACCGATGATCTAATAAATAAAATAAAATAAATTCCTTCTGTCTCTGTTACTTTTATGCTTTACTTCACACGAAGCACCACACGCCCTCCTTTCCGCCCACCCTGTCTTTCCTGAACAGAGGATACCCTGGTATGACCAAGTCCCAGTCATGATTTTCAGTGCACCACACCATGACAGAGAGGGATAGAGAGGCTGACTGAATTTCCAGTGTAGAGAGAACACACTGCAGGGAAGCCACACAGGGAGAAAGCTGTACACCCACTGAGTAGCAGGGGGAGAACTGATGCAAATCTTTATAAAGAAGGGTCTGCCAGAGAGAAGCAGGCTGTGAAAAAGGAACTGATGTGACACCCCACAGCCAAAGAGAGCAGAGTTTGAGGCCAAAGTAAACATGGTTTACTTGATTTTAGTTTGGAAGAAAAGCCACTGATGTTTTGAACTATGAAAGCTGCTGACTAAAAGCCATTTTATTTTTAACCTTGAAACAGTTGTGTAGACTCCAATCTGTAAGTGTTTAGAAGAGTCCCCCAGGGTTTCTCCCTAAAGCACATACTGTATGCATAGGATGCTTCCATCCCTTCAGTTCGAGCCCCATCCTTTGCCACACCTCCATACTCACCCCCCCCCCATGTTTAAAGCAGAGCTCTGGTCACCAATATTAATACAAAAATACAGCATTTGGGGCACTCAGAGAGGAAAACAGGAACAGAAAGATGATCCTGAGCTACAAGGAAAACTGTGGAAAAAAATCATTTTATTTTATTAAGAAAATTGGAAGTACAACCTTTGAGCTAAAAGCTCCTTTATGAAGGATCTTCGTCATACAATTAAAAAAAAAAAAAAGGAGGGGGGGACAAGACAGGTGGGAACATATGCAGCTGTGAGGTATTGTCAAAATAAACAGTATTAAATACTTATAGTATACAGTATCACAGTAATGTCAACAATATTACAGAGTTCACAAAAATTTGGAACACCAGATTATAAGGGATCTCACCCATGATGAGGAGGAAAAGTGCAAAGTCAGAAAGGTACAGGAAGGAACTGAATAATAATGAGTAGGTAGTCACAGCAGCACTAGGAATGAGCCTGGGTCTAACTAGGATGTGCTGCAGAAGAAAGGTGGCAGAGAGAGTGAAAAGACCCAGCAGGTTAGCTAGTTGTGAACGGGGTGTTAGAGGGTTAAGGGAGGTAAATAGTAGAGGGGGTTAAAGGGGGCTAGGGAGACAGGAGAGACAATAAGGGAGGTAGTAGGGAAGGGGGCATAGGCAACGGAATAGAGTGTGCAATCCGGGCCGGGCCAGGCTTCCGGGGAGCTAGTGCCCATAGGTGGCTAGAGGTGGCAGAAGCACTGCTCAGGGGGCGTGATGAATTTTCTTAGTTCGGTTTTGAAGTGGCTAAGGCTTTTGTGGCTGTTAGCAGAGAAAGGCAGTGCACTGAGCCAGAAGGGAGCCCTTACCGCAAAGGCTCGCTTTCCCAAGGCTGTTTTTCTAAAAGGCACAGCAAATGCATGTTTAGCGACATTTCTACTGGCATGCTCGGCCAGGGCTGGTTGGAATAAGGCCTGTAGAGAAGGAGGTGCAAGACCAAGGAGGGCCTTCTTCCCTACGATGCAGGAATGAAGCTTGATCCGGTCTTGGAGAGGGAGCCACTGCATCCAAATATAAAGATCGCATGTATGCGTAAGGTGATCAACACCAAGGACAAATCTGCAGGCTTTATTGAGGGAGGTCTGTATTCTGCGAAGGCTTTTGTCTGTGGCAGCAGCATATACCACATTTCCATAGTCAAGTATTGGTAAAATTGTACCTCTAACCGCCTGGAGCCTAGCCTCAGTTGTAAGACAGAACTGAACCCTATAGCGGGCATCTAGTTTCCTGTTAGTGGCAGTGGTGAGATTGGATATGTGTTCGTCGAAGGAAAGGATTCATCAATGGTAACTCCCAAATACCAGAATGAGGACACCTGCTCAAGGATGGAGCGAGAGTTGTGGGTAATTGAGAGAGGCTTTGTTAGCCTCCTCTCTTGGCGCACAGTGAAAATGAAAAGTCTATGTATGGACTCAAAAATAGAAATGGGGAGTAAAAACAGAAATCTGAGAAGGGGACCATACAAATTATGCCTGTTGCTTAACAAATGCCCCCATCCTTTCAAATTTCTAGGGGAAACATTGGTCACCTAAAACTGCCAGTCACATATGGTGGTAATGGTAGGATGGAACTCCCCCTAGCCTTTAGTAATAAGATGGAGTTAGACTACAGTGCCTATGATGTCCTGCAAAGTCTGTTCAGGGACTTGAGGAGTGAACTGGACACTGAGAATCAGGTGCAAGAGTTTTCTACATACTACAGGCAAGAAAGAGGTCTGTGAATCCTTCTTGTATACAGTACGATACCAGTACACATGACTGGAGTACCCAGAGTGAATAGATTACTACCCGATTTCCACAGCTAACTTTATCCAAAGGTTTTACCAGCCCAATGTACAAAACAGGTAGAATCTTTTAGAATCCTCTCCCACTTGGGAACCTCAGGAATCATCCGGGCTTGTAGGCAGCAGTACTACATTCTGCATAGTTGACTTCTCTACTGGAACAAAATTTGCGGATGTGCCCCAAGTTCCCACACTGGAAACAAACAATATTACCAGTTTCCCAAGATGCAGAATGCATACTCATAACGGTTTGGTCCCCCCAGCGTCCCTTTTTGGAGTTGTTCTTCTGGGCCAATACCCCAAGGTTCTCTGCTGTTGCTGCCTCTCCTGAATATCTGGACCCTCTGCACTAAAGCACATCTCTGTACGGGTGTCTCCATGCCTGCAGATCTCCAGCCCTGTGACACCATGGTAACCCTTTAGGCTGGTGCTGCATCACTGGAAAGTGTCTGGCCCTGAGTCAGGGTCACGCACACCCTACGTTATCCAGTCGATCCCTCTGCTTAGCTGCCACAAGAAAGATTCACAGACCTCTTCTCTCAATCACTTATGGGCCCACAGGTGTGTTCATAGAAAAATAAAATATGGGATTCTTGTATTTAAGAGGATACTAATGAACACCTTACTGCTCCTGTAGAAATAATGTCTAATAATGGATTTTGTGAAGTGGTGGACGTTTCCATCAGCCTGCCCTGAAAGCTGTGAAGGGACCTGCAAGCAGATTATTTAGTTTTTGTTGACCAGGAAAGGAGGACTGGGCAATTTTGCCTCTTTTCAGCCTTGTGCCAGGGAAGGGGAGGATACAGATGGAAGCCAAGTGACACTGACACAGATTAAGCTGTTGGTAGTATTTTTAGTGAATGGAGGAAATTTGGCCAGGACATCGGGGAAATTCCCCCACTCTTTTCGAATGTGAATCATTATATAAAGTAATTATGGGGGAGTACTTTCATAGTGTATCAGTGTTTGACCAACAACATTGCTTAGCTGACAATATTATTATAAAACAATTAGTGGACCAGAGGATCCCCCCAAATCATTTGGGATTTGCTATGGTTGTGTGTGCAGATGGGAAGTTTAATGTAAGGGGCAATGTTAAACCTAAAAGCGTGGCAGCAAGAAGATGCATAAAACCTGCATGTATGCAGGAAAACTGAGACAACGGATCATTTGTTCCTCAGGTGTACATATACTACCCCCTTGTGGCCATTTCTGGCAACAAACTGGAAGGAGCAGAAGTTTAGTAGTATTTCTTATAAGCAGTTGATCTTAGGTGACCTTGGAAGTACCTGAACTCAATGGGGCTCAAGTACAACACTGATTATATTTGCATGCTTGAAATGGTGCATCTTTCCTTTCTTTTAAATTTTAGGCGCCAAACCAATGGCCCGTTGTGTAACTCAGCAGCCCCCCTCCCCTCTTTTGTCTGCCATTTTGTATAGTCATCTTTGACTACTGTCTGCAGTCTGTCTAGGGGCTGCGTTCTGCTTCTGGGCACCTATCAACGGCTGTCTGTCATGGAACTCCCATTCCCTGCCTATTCTTGTGTTAATCCTGAAACCCTCATTCAACTTGATGACTCCCTCTGCTCTAATCCTATAATCCCCACCCCGTCATTAAGCGCCCCGCTGGCCTGTCTCCTGGGACTATATCACTGATTCCCTTTGCCTTTTCAGGCACAGCCCCACCGGGCCATTGTGGCTTCACGACCAGCGGAAGATCGCCGCCAGCCGAACCACCTCCTCAAGACTCCTCTACAAGAAGGCTCAGGTATGGCATCTTATGCCATGGATTCAATCCAGGAAGTGATTGCTCAGAGCCCTGTGGATAAAGAGCCGATTGGCTGGTTCCGACTTGGCCAGGAAACAATTAGTTGTGTGCTGCTTGTATTCCTGGGCTGATCTCCATGGCTCCTTTTGGCTTTAGTGCCAGTCTTGGGGCTAGATTCAGCACTTTACCACTCGCTGTTTTTAACAGCCCACCCTCCCCATGCCCTCCTCAGGCCACCTTAAATGCTCACTAACCCCGCCCACATCCCTTGCATTAAAATTCTACTGTTTGCAAGTCTAACCAGTGAGCCAGTGAGCTTAATCCATTGACTTAAGGGGACGTTACTCTTTGCCATATCCCCCTGTTCTATTCTGCATTGGATCGTGCACTGCTGTGGACAGACACTTGTCTTCTGTCCTACGTGCATCTTACGCTGTCTAACTGCAAGAGAACATATTGCAAGTAGTGCAGGTTCACTGTAGATTTGTTGATCAGTCAAGCTTTGATTAAGGGCCTCTTAAGTTGCAGGGTACCTGCTGGGACCAGATCACCAAGAATGAGGGCAACTGCCTTGTGTCCCTATCTGTCCTTACTATTACTATGTCTTATTGAACCTATTATGATCTCCCATCCTTATCCTAATGGTGCATACAAACATAGCACCTCTGTGCATTGCCAGGGTCTCTTCACCTCTCCTGATTGCTGCTTATGTTCCTTCAAGTTCCCTGAACTAGAGCTGGCTATACATATTCCCTAGTGGGCTGGAACTTCTCCTGAGTCAGCAAAAAAGGCTGCCATTTTATCTTCCTCGGCTACTATACTTCAACGCTCCCTGCTATACACGGTCAGGGTATTAATATTTGTGGCTTTAGGTCCTTTAGGTATTAGCACTGGGGACTCCACCATTCCTCCAATTAACAACCACAGATGGGAATGGACCAGAGCATGTAGGTTTCTCCGAGGAGCCATCAAGAAGCTTCTTCTCCTATTGTGCTCTGGCAATGTGGAACTTAATCCTGGTCCCCCTACAAATATCACAGCCCCAGCTGACTTACCCAGCCTTAAAGGGGTGAGCTTCATGCATGTTAATGTGTGTAGCCTATTAAAAAAACTCGCATCTATCCCAGGCCTGGGTCTGTCATATCATGCCTTATGTCTTGGTGGTTACAGAGCAATGGCTTAAACCTGGAACTGCTGACCGGGAGGCTAATATCCCATCTTACTCCCTTTTCAGAATGGACAGGCAGTCTAGAGGAGGAGGAGTTGCAATTTATGCCAAGGATAAATTCTCTGCATTGGTCATTGACTCAACCTCATTTCAAAATGAATTTGAAAGTCTGTCCTTCAAACTTGAAATATCCCCCACTACCTCACTTTGTGTTACAGGGTGCCATAGGCCCCCGTCAGCAGGACTACAGCTCCTGAATCACCTACATAACTTCCTGGGATCTTCGTCCTCGGAGTTTAGCATCCTAGGAGATCTTAACTTGGACTGGTCCTCCAGTGCCTCTATACCACTCAAAACTATCTGTGATTCACTTGGTTTAACTCAGCTTATTACAGAAGCCACATGTCCTAATAAGAAGAGCCCAAATAATAGCACCTTACTGGACCTCATTATGGTTAGCAAACCACATCTATTTTATCAAGCATCAGCATTGTCTCTGATATGAACGACCACTGCTTTATCGCCTGTGTAAGATCTATCCCTAAAATAGCATCTACATCCAAATTCACCTTTATGAGATGTCGGCATAACTTTGACCCCTATACTTTCATCACAGATCTATGCATTTCCATGCATTGGCAGGACTTCTTCCTGGCAAAGTCAGTGAACAGGGCCTACGACATCTTCCAAGAAATTGTGTTGGGGTACTAGACAAGCATGCTCCTACAGTCAAAGTCCATGCCAAGAAAAAATATGTCCCAATGGTTTTCAGCACATTTAAAGTCCATCTTGCTTGACAGAGATTCACTCTGGAAAAAGGCAAGGAAAACTAAGCTCCCAGCAAACTGGTTATCATTTAGAAGGGCTAGGAACTACTGCACCAAAATAGTCAGAGAGGCTAAGGCAAACTTTTACAGAGCAGAACTTGATGCTGCCTCGAAATGCTCAGCTAAGTTTTGGAGAACCTTAAAGGAAGTGGAAGGCCACTCATCTGGAAATTCCCTGCCAGCAAAAATATGTCTTGGAGGCATTACAGTCTCTGATAAGCCAACTATCCTTGAGTCTCTCAACAATCACTTCGCTACCGCTGGCCTAGCCTTTGACTCCTCCTCTGCCAGTGCTCTCCACTCCCAATTTGGTATACATGAGCAAGAAGTCCCTGTTGCGAGTTCTTCATTCTCCCTTCAGCCTGCATCCTTAAAAGAGGACGAAGATCTTTTGCAACAGTTGGATACTAGAAAGAGTGCAGGAGCAGATATACTTCACCCCTTCTTTCTGAAAATTGGATATCACATCCTAGCTGTGCCAATTATTCATCTTTTTAATCTATCTGTCTCTCAGAGTGTCCTCCCTTCGCATGAAAAACTGCTCATGTTATTCCCCTTTTCAAATCCGGAGACCCCAGTGACCTAAACAACTACAGACCCATCTCCTTACTCCCCATCCTATCCAAATTGTTAGAAAAAAATCGTGAGCTCTCAACTAAGGAATTACTTGGAATCCTCTAATCTCCTTAACCCTTTGGAATCTGGCTTCAGACCATGGCATAGAACCACTATGGTACTTGCTAAGGTTATTAATGACTGGCAATGTAAACTAGATGCCAAAAACTTTGTCTGTGCAGTACCCTTAGAACTTAGCAAGGTGTTCGATACCGTCGACCACGACCTGTTTCTTCTTTCCCTCCAGAACATTGGAATGGACCACCTCTCTTTGAGATGGTTCTCTAATTATCTAGTAGATCGATTTCAGCAGGTTAAAGTGGAAGGGGAACTCTCTCCACTAAAGCCTCTCCTGAGAGGCATACCGCAGGGTTCTATATTAGGCCCTTTGCTTTTTGCAATTTATATTAACAGAATAGATGCCTGCATCAAAAATGCCAATATACGTCTTTTTGCAGAGGATATGGTTCTTTACACCAGTAGACCTACCCCTAAGGCTGCTTACAGTCACCTTCAACAGGAATTCAATCTTCTGCAACAACAGCTCCTAGACCAAAAACTACTACTAAATGCCAAAAAAAACTAAGCACTTGTTACATCTATGTTGGTCCATTAAAAAGTATCAAATCATTTGCTTCTGGATCTATTCTTGCAAGGACCAATACGGCAACTACTAAATCAAAAAAAAAAAACTAAGGTAATGTTCTTCTCTCCCCTTATGCCAGCAAGAAATCTGGCCCCACTTTGAACAATACCTCCGATCAGCACCCTTCTTGGCGAGCCTCTGGAGTACATATCCAAGTTTTGGTTTGTTTTTTTGCAGTTATCTATTTTCTCCTGGAGTCCTCTGTGACCATTCTAACGCTCCCCCGCACCCGGCACCGGTTATGAGACCCCTTCCCCTAGACCCCACGACTTACCCTTCGTGGCAGGGGGTGGGGAGCGACACCACCCACCAGACCGGATTTAGTGTTCAGGGAGGTGCCTTCCCAGGCCGTCACAGAGGGGACCATTGTCACCCTCGCAGAGGACTCCCATTTTTTCTCTTTCCTACCCCCGAGGTCTCAGCGTGCAATGGCACCAGTGGCGGCAGCGCGCACGCTCCCATGCGCATCCTCGCCACGCGCCTGCCGCAGACTCTCGCCCACAGATTCAATGCTGGCATGCCACCTCCTAGCCTCCGCTAGGTGGCAGGCAATCGCCGAGCACTGCGATCCCCCCTCCCCGGAGAAGGAGAGCAGTCCTGGGGATGCTCAATCCTTCTCCTCCCTGCCAACCCCTGGCACCACATGTCCGGTCCCGAACACGGGTCGCCAGCGTGATGTGAGGTAAGGCATCCAGCACCTCAGCCCTCAGTGCCGCCGGGCCGGCTTGGAGTATGTATCCAAGTTTAAGTACCTGGGGGTATGAATTGACCACAGACTTTCCTTTCTTGACCACATCAAAGAACTGTCAAAAAAGCTTAGACAGAGCCTGGGTCTGTTCTATAGGATTAAGCATCTTCTTACAAGAGATGCAAGAAAAGACTGGTCCAAACTACCTTCCTTTCCCTTCTTGATTACACTGACTTTCTTTACAGCCAGGGCCCCACTGCTGCACTCTCGAAACTTGATACGCGCTATCACAGAGCTCTAAGGTTTATCACTAACCTTCCTTACAATACACACCACTGCTCTCTATACAATGCCGTGGGATGGACATCTCTCCTTTACAGAAGACAGAGAAAGGCCTCCCTCTGGACCTTCAAAGCTATCACTAAGCAGCTGCCTCAGTATATCTTGGATTGTTTACCCCTAAGCATGATACGTACGTATGTATATGTTGAGAAGTGTCTCCTATATCTACCTGGCAGTGCCCAAGGTCAAATCACACTTCAGTAGGGCATCCATAAGTCATACGCTACCTGTGTGCTGGAATAAACAGCAAAAAAACTTGAAATTGGCCCACAGCATCAACATAACAGCATTTAAAACCCTCTGTGCTCGTTCGTTCAAGGAATACTGCAATTGTTTCTCCTGAAGTGCCTCTTATATCTAGCTGGCAGTGTCCAAGGTCAAATAACACTTCCGTAGGGCATCCATAAGTCATATGCTACCTGTGTGCTGGAACAAACTACAAAAAACCTTGAAATTGGCCCATAGCATCAACATAACAGCATTTAAAACTCTCTGTGCTCGTTCGTTCAAGGAATCCTGCAATTGTTTCTCCTGATCTCCCCCTCACCTCCTCAGTGACTTGTCTGTCACCTGTTTGTAGAAGTATTACATATACCACCCCATCTTATTAGACCCCTTCCTCTCCCTCCTTAACTTTTTCATAGCAATCCTTTTTTCCTTATGTAGTCTATTCCCTCACTTAGGTGTCTGTGGCCTTATTTAAAACGTTTACCTCCTGTTCCTTATGCCTCCCCTACCTCCTTCACCCTTGAGCCTTCACCTTACTGACTGCCTCACCTCACTCCCTTCAACTTGAACCTGTCCTTACCCATGGCCCTGGTATCTTACCTGAGTCTGTGACTTTCACGGGTTCCCCTTACTACCCTCCTCCTCCCTCTCATACCCTGCTCACTTCTCTTTCCCAACAGCTCCCTTTTTTACCCTTGTTGCCCCCCTCTTGCTCCGTGTTTTTTTCTTCTGTCTTCACCATACTATATTCTGTCCAATCTTTGATTATATCCTGTAATTATTTACTCATGTGTATGTATAGTTTTCAAGGCCCTACCACTGTTGTTACCTCATACACTGTATGTTGCTCCAGCCTTGTTAGTTAGTTATTTATGTATTGTTGGCTTTATTGTTTCATTGTGTTGTATAATGTTCTGTATTCTGTCCAGGTCCATCTCGCAAATGAGCTTTGCTCAATGATGTTCGCCTGGTTAAATAAAGATTTGAATTGATTGATAGATTACCCAGATGCCAGTATGTTCTACAGAAAAAAGACTCAACATTGGAAGCATTATCACAGCTTATGAGGAATGAAATAAGAGATATTAGAGATAGTGAATTACATGCATGCATAAGGATATGTTTCAAGTAATTTGGAAAGGAATTACATAGCTTGATTTGTAGGAGCCAAAGGTATTATGTGGGAAATGGGGATATGAATCAGTATACAATGATAAACTGTATGTTTTGATACTGGTTGTATGTCATTTATTGTTTGAATTTTCTATGTAATGTATTGTGATGGATATTTTTCTTTCAATGAAAATGTCCCTACTCTTCTTGAGACATGCCATGGGATCTTTAACGTCCACCTGAACAACCACCAGAACACACAAACAGATGGGACCTCAGTTTAACGTCTCATCCGAAAGATGGCATCTCAGGAGTGCAGCACCCCCCTCATGCCAATCCGAATCAATCCACTGATTTCTAGAATACCAGAAATACAATTTTAGAATAGCAGTATTTTGTAAGTCTTTAAAACTAAATGTTGATATGGATAATAACATATAATACAAGTGAAATAGATATTTATATTTTTTGTATATTATATTCATGTAAAGTTAAGGGAGCAAGAGAGGCATAGGAAGTACTCCATATATTTTGTTTCTAGTGGTGAGGAATTAATTTCACCAGTTGTTATTCTCTAAGTTATCAAGATTGTTTTTTCTCACATCTATATCTGTGGTATAGCCTGACTACCTGACAACATCAGGGTCGTATTTGTGATACTGGAATCATACACTGTCATCATATCTTATACGGTAAGCATGTTACGACTAGTTGGTAGTAGATTCACCCCATCTGGGTGGGGAGTACAATCCAAACTAAGTGATATTAAATAAAGTTCTGTCTCTCCAATACAGTTCCTTATAGGATGTGGTTCAGGGGTGAGGTGCTCAGTTGTGGGGACTACAGGATGCACTTCTCCAGGGATGTGCACTGGAGGAGGGGGTACTGCCCTTTCTGCAGGACCAGAGCAGAGCTCCATGCTCAGCTGGTCACAGCAAGGAAAGAGATATCCCAGGTACTCTCTCAGTTCAGCAGGAGCTTACCCCCTACACCCCACTCCCCCAGAAACATGAAGGGTGGCAGGGCACGGGGGGGGGTGCAGCCATAAGGAAGTTGTCTGGCCCAGTACCATCCAGAAAGCGAATCACTTCGCACCCCAAGAGGAGGTTCAGGCTCCTGACTCCACCAGGGCAGACTCCAGGTCAGTCAAGGGGAAAGGGCAGAACATCACATTGGCACCCAAGGGGAGTAAGGCTAACAGAAAGGTCCTATAGCCAGGGACTCAATGATCAGGGGGACAGGCTGGGTGATAGGGAAGGGGTCAGATGGGAGGGGATTGGTCCAGTGCCTACCTGGAGCATCAGCCAACCGGGATTTAGACAGAATAGGGAGGATGGTGGAGGGGGCAGCTGGGGGTGCTGGTACACCTGGGTACCAATGATCTGTCCAACCAGTCAGTAGAGACAGTGGAGCGAAACTTCTGGAGATTGGGGCACAGATTGGCGGCACACTCAGCCTACCTGGCTTTTTCCGAGATCCTTCCTGTGTGGGACAGGAAGGGGAGGCAGGACAGAATTACACGTAATGAAATAGCTGAGTTTAACAGTTGGCATAAAGGGTGTTATCGGAACATGGGGTATCACTTTGTTGGGGATTATGGGGATTTCTGGGGCAGGAGACTCTTCAAGGGTAATGGACTTCACCTGACAAGAAAGGGGGCTAGAGCACTAGGGCAGAAGTTTGACATCTACATCTGATGTTTAAACTAACTGTGGGGGAGTCCAGGTCTAGGGGATCCATGGTGGATGGTGAGCAGAAGGGGACCCTAGACAGAACTCCCCCACATCCAGGGGATAGTAACTGCTAAGAGGGTACAGGCAATGCAGCAGGGTTTATAGGACCAAGGGTAGGAATACCAGTGAGGAGGAAAATAAAAGGTATAAGCACAAACAAGGAGGGAAGAAAATGCAAAAAGCAAAAGAACAGTAGCACAGAGCAGGGGTCAAATGGAAGGGGGGGGGGTATGCCTGAATACCCGGAGCCTAGGCAACAAACTAGGTGAGCTCCAGGTGCTGATGGCAGACACTGAAGTGGCACTACTGGCCATCACAGAAACAACGACCACAAATAAAAATCCCTGTGTAACCCCCCTATAAATGGGGGCTCCCAAAAGCCTTCCTTGGGTGTGCTTAAATGTTCACTGCCAGGCGGGTGTTCTGTGTCTTTATAGGTGTAAAAGTGCTTGCATGCGAGTGCCCTGTTAGCCTCCATGCCTGTCCCTTTAAGAGACATTATTTTTGTAGTGTATAATTAACCTGTGTAGGGACCGAGTGTTTCCAGGCTTGAGTCCCGCCCAAGCTGCAATAATATTGCTTTGTTCTGTCATCACTAATGGTGCAGAGGGAGCTCTGTTAGAACTGGTAATTGTTTGCTGATTAGCTGCTCTAATAATAATGGTATTACAGTTTGTCTAACCTGCCTTTCTTTGCAGCATGGACATTTCTATATTGCACCAATCAGTTTCTTTTGGGGACCTTAACATGGAGTCTGTCCTCAAGGTCTTGTGGGAGTGAATTTATGTAGGAATCGTAGTTTTTTTCATTTTGGCGCCTACATGGACCTGAAGGGGAGCCCTTGCTTTGACAGACAGATGAATCAACCAACCAAACCCTTTTTGGATCAGAGGGAAGTCCCAGTGCTGCCTGCTGAAGAGAGTCAGTCTGAGTCTGGAGTTGAGAGAGTGAACTGCTCAAGACATTCGAGCAGCTGCTCCTGCGTAGTAGCGCAGGAAATTGGCAGGAAGACTGTGTCTGGCCTACCTGCTTCATCTTCCCTTCTGAGGGATCTGCTAGTGCAATTAATCGGACTGAATCCGAACAAGCTTGTGACCAGAAATACAGAATTGTGACTGCCCTGTTACCTGAAGAAGACCGAAGATTTGCTGTAAGCAATCGGCCTGTCAAGACGTCTGAATCACCACAGAGATCACGGTTTTGCTCAGGAAAACCGAAATTGCAACTGGGCTGTCATCTGGCCTGTGGCATTGTGTTTTGCTTTACTATAAATGGTCTGTAAACTGTCAGTGGGTTACGATTTGGTTCCCCACTACTTAAGTGTGTCACGCTTGCTGGAAGCTGTCTCCAGCACCCATCAAAATTAATCCAAACTGTTCCTCTGTCCTGGGCCCTGCCACCTTGGCCCAGTCAGCTACTTCAGATGCAGAGATCACCATTGACGAGAAACTCGCCCGGGGATCAGCCCCCTGCTCAACATCTCGAACAGGAACGACACCTCAGTGAATCATGTGGGCCCTGCTTCTCCTGGCATACTGACTTGTTGACCTGCAGTCTCCATTTCATCCTTCCTGTGTTTCATATTGGGTAGCATGAGTAAACACCAGGGTAGCTCCCTGCAACATGAGCTAAAACAAAAGTGTTGTCATCTGATTCAATTGTTTTCTTGTCACGAACTGAGCCTCCAGGCTTCAGATTACAAATTGTATGTGGTTGTGCATGCTCCTTCTATCCATCACAGGGCCCCGACCAGCTGCAATGCTGGCCTACCCCGGGCAACGTGTCAGGCTAACCCACCTTTTTTCCAACTGGGTACCCAGAGTGTGTGACTGTGAAGGGACTCTAAAGTGCATGCATGATTGCCTGATTGAATCAGTTACAGAACTAATCAGCCAAATAAGACCCCTCCCTTGTTCATTCCTCCTGAATAAATCAATCTAATTATTTTTGCATTTAACCTGACTATGGTTCCATTTTGTACCAGAAGCACTGTACTGTTGTTACCTGCTCTGTCTAACCTTATTTTGCAGGGGGTCTCCAGGGTCGAACTGGTGGAATCAGCCCTGGTGGTAAGTGCAAAGAGAGTGGGGATTTGTATGCTGATTAGGGGTTATTGTAACTGGGTCTGTTGTTCATTGCTTAGGCCACTAGAGGGGAAAGAGGGAGGTTACAGTGTCCCAGAGGGCTATACCCAGGGCAGCTACGCTACCAATAACCCTGCCCTCCGGGTGGAGGCACCCGTTTTCAGTACCCAGGCCCCTTAACCTGCAGCTAGTCACGCAGGCAGGGGTAGTGGCCCTTGGGATAGTGCCACCTAGGTGTTACACCTGGGTATTCACTGTTCAGGAGGGATATAAGAATGAGTGGTTGGGGGAAGGAGTTGCCCTTTTTGTCAAGGAGGGCGCTGAAGTAGCAGAAGATGGAAGTATTAGGGGTAGCAGTGCGGAGGCTGAGTCAGTATGGGTGCAACTCACGGCAACCTCAGGCAGGAAAGTGGGCTTATATGTGATCTATAAGCCTCCACGGCAAGAGGTGGAAAGGAATAGAGAACTTAAGGAGGAACTTAAAAGAGGGGTAGCAAATGGGGAAGTAGTGGTGGTGGGTAACCTGAACCTGCCAGACATCAATTGGGAGGTCCCGGTGCCAAGACTGACAGGAGACAGACATTACTGCCTTCCAACACTGTCTACTGGTGCAGCTTATTAAAGAACCTATCAGACAGAACCCAATCCTTGATGTGGTGCCCACCAGCTCAGAGATGGCAGATGCTGTGGGAGTAGGGGAGCCACTAGGGAACAGCGACCACAACTCCATGTAGTTTGAATTGGCCATCAGGGCCAGCAAGCCACAATAAAGAACCAAAGTCCTTGACTTTGGAAGGGCGGACTTCAATAGGTTGAGGGAACTGGTCAGGGATGAGTTAGTAGGGGTGGAGGACATAATGGGGGTACAGGAGAGATGGGGGGTAATAAAGGGAGCCATCCTTGAGGCATCAAAGGCAAGCATAAGAACAGTATCTAAAAAAAAACAGGTTTAAGAGATCACTATGGTTCTTAGCTAGGGTCAGGGAAGCGGTTAGGGTCAAAAAGACGGCCTACTAAGTACAAGGAAAAGCAGGGAGGCAGAAAGGAGGATTATCTACAGAAAATAGGGAGGCAAGAGGGGTCACCAGGAAGCGAAGCAGACATGGAGTTGCGATTACCAGGGGGTCAAGAACAGAGAAAAACAGTTTTTTAGATGTATCAGAGATAAAAGGAAAAGGGGGAGCATTGTACAGCTAGTTGGGGGGGTAGGGTGATAAAGGAGGATGAGCAAAAGGATGCCATCCTGAATGACTACTTCTGCTCAGTATTCACTAAGGAGGACTGCGGGTCCATGCCAGAAAGAGGCATCAAAGCGGCCACTAAGGGAGTCCCAGAAATGAGGCAGACAATATTTACTCACGAGAGGGTCCTGAAAGGTCTGGCAGCCTTTAAGATAGATAAGACCACAGGACCAGATAGGTTGCATCCAAGGATACTTAGGGAATTAGCAGCAGAACTGGCTGAATCACTGGCTGGGCTGCTCAACAGCTCACGTAGGTCCAGACAAGTTCCAAGGGATTGGAGAATGGCAGAGATTGTACCACTTCATGGGGGGGGGGTAGGGAGCAACCAGGGAACTACAGGCCTGTCAGTCTGACCTCCATCATGGGGAAGCTGATGGAATCACTAATCAAAGAGGACCCCAGGGACCACCTAGAGAGCAATGGGCTCCAGGATAGTAAACAACACAGTTTTGGGGCAGGAAGGTCTAGTCAGACTAACCTGACTTTTTTCTTTGACTGGGTGACCAAAGAAGAAGACAAGGACCATGCTGTGAATCTGCTGTACTTTGACTTCAGCAAGGCTTTTGATTCTGTACTGCACAAAAGGTTGCCCAAAAAGATGGAAGACCTGAGTGTGGCTAAAACCATAGTGAACTTGGTGGGTAGCTGGCTAAAAAGGAGACAGCAGAGGGTGGTGGTCAATGGGGTTAAATCAGAGGACAGGGAGGTTATGAGCGGGGTTCCAAAGGATCTGTCCTAGGTCTGGTTCTCTTCAACATGTTCCTCAGTGACACTGGTGAGGGAATTCAGGGCAGGCAGCGTCACTTTGCAAATGACACAAAACTATGTAGGAAGGTGGACAGTGATGAGGGAATAGGGGATATGCAGAGGGACCTACAAAACCTAGAGGGGTGGTTAAAGGTCCAACAGTTAAAATTTGGTGCCAAAAGTGCAAGGCAATGCACCTAGGGAATGGGAACCCAAGGCGGATTACTGGATGGGTGGGGTGAGACTTAGCACTGCAGCAAAGGACTGGGATCTAGGAGTTATCATCAGTAACTCCCATAAACAAATTAACCAGTGCAACAAGGCCTATAGCAAGGATAACAGGATGTGAGCTGTATTGGGAGGGGTACTGATAGCAGAAAAAAACAGGTAACACTTCCCTTATACAGGCCCCTGCTGAGGCCTCACCTGGAGTACTGCATCAAGTTCTGGAGTCATTACCTCATAAAGGACAAGGATGGGCTGGAGACAGCGCAGCGCAGAGTAACAAAAATGATTCAGGGCCAGCAGGGCAGATCCTATGAGCAGTGCCTCAAGGCACTAAATATGTACTCACTGGAAACCAGAAGGGAGAGGGAAGATACGATAGAGACCTTCAAGTTCCTTAAAGGAATTAACATGGTAAACTGTGAATTATTTAGCCTAAATACCAATTCGAGGTCACATGGCCATGGGAGGAAATTAACAGGAAGGAGGTTCTGAAGGGGCGTGACCAAGTACTTCTTTATAGAAAGTGCAGTGGAACCTTGGAACAGTCTGTCGGACGAGGTGGTGGGTGCAAACACAGTCAGGGGATTCAGGCAGGCATGGGATAGAATGAAGAGAATAGTGGTTGCCCGGGGCAACAAGACCAGGGAGGAGAATGGGGATAGGACGGGGAAGGTTAGTACCCTGGAGGAAAGTACAGTTACGTAAGAACTTACCGTAACAGTAGCTCTTCGAGAGGAGCTCTTGCAGCAGGTTACACCATAAGGACTAAAGCCAGCACGTGCCAGGACCCCACGGAAAACTTCTAGCTAGCAGTCAATGGTGGGGGACTGCCCTCTGACGTCGGCCCACCCCCGACCTCGGCCAATGGTATGAAAAGGGTGGTGCCCAAGCTCCAGATCAGTTCACCCGACGGAGACCTTGGCACAGGAGAAAACTGGCGAACCCACCAGGATCCTCAAACTGAGGATAAGAGACAACTGCAGAAAATGCAGAAACAGAAACCAGGGGGAAGGAGGGAGGGAAAGCAGCATCTGCTGCAAGAGCTCCTCTCAAAGATCTACTGTTACGGTAAGTTCTTAAGTAACTATACTATCTCACTTTGAGGGGGAGCTCTTGTAGTAGGTTACACCATAAGGACCGAGTCCCAAGCAGTACAAGGATAAGCCTTGCTAAACAGGTGGAGGACAAAGAGACAGAAGTGAAATCCTCATGACAGTATGCCCTGCAGGACAGTGAGACCAAAGCCTGCCCTGTGTCTGGAGGCAATGTGCAAACTATAATGCTTGATGAAAGTGTGGTTGGAACTCCAGGTGGCAGCTGCGCAGATATCTGCTGCTGACATGTTACGCAAAGACGCAAAGGAAAGCAGCAATTCCCCTGGTAGAACTGCCTTTTATCAGTCACAGTAAAGGCTTGTTGTACTTCCAGTAGCAGGACATGATGCAGTGAATCAACCATTTAGACAATATCCGCTTAGAAACAGGTGCCCCTAAAATCCACAGGGCGAACAAAACAAACAGCTGATCAGACTTTCTGTGATCCCGGGTACAAGTCGACTAATAACGAAGGACCCGGTGAACATCCAGAGTAAGCAATAGAGCCTCCCCTCAATTTGAGTGCTCTGGATAATAAACTGGGAGATGGATTTCCTGACTGAGGGTAAATTTGGACACCACCTAATGCAGAAACTTAGGACTGGTCCTCAAGGACATCCTGTACTTGTGGAAAACTAAACAAGGCTCTTTGCACATCACAGCCTGGAGCTCAGAAATCCTCCAAGCAGAAGTAACAGCAACTAAAAACAACACTTTCTGTGACACAAAACGCAGCTCACACTTTTCGGCTGGCTCAAAGGGAGACTAGGAGAGCTTCTCCAAAACAAACAAAAGGTCCCATGGAGGGATATGATCCCTGATGGGAGGTTTCAGATGTAAGATACCCCTCACGAAGGTGTAGGACAAATCCAGTTGGGCAAGGAGCTTGCCCTGCACAGTGCATGATAAGCAGAACCAGCTGACAAATCCTGATGCAACCTCTACGCCTGACTAGAGGGGCTCCCGCCTGAAAAATACTGAGCCTTTGTCCTCGGCAACTTTGTGGACAACGTAGTCCATACCTCATGCCCCTCTGCTCTTGCACTTCCCTTCAAACACTGCACCCTGGCCTACCGCCTCAGATCTAGCTCAACCCAGGTCTGCATGGTCCAGAGGACCCGCTCCCTCACTGGTGACCGGGCCTTCTCCATCTACGCTCCGAGACTTTGGAACTCCCTCCCCGCTCTAGTCCGGGCTGCCCCCTCACACCCCGGCTTCAAAATTTCCCTATGGAAGTTCCTCAAAACTGCCTCCACTTGCCTTTGTGCCCACTAGATGGAGGGGAGTCCCTCCCTCACCTATGACACCTCTGCCCCAGGCCAAAATTGGCCTCCGCCACTCTCCACTATAGCATTTACCTCCTTACCCACTAGCTCCCTTCTTAGTAAGTGACTCTCGATTTACTTCTGTATCTTGCCTTCTAGGATGCAACTGCTTGGGGGCAGTTTTCGCCCTCAGCCGGGAGCCCTGTCTCTGTCGTGAGTGCCCCCAACTAACCTCCTGCCTCCCATGCTTCCATGGAACCTTGTGTCTCGATTTGTCCTCCTTACGTTATCTTGCAAGATACCACTGTCTTCTCTACCATTTAATGCAAGTTGAATTTGTATCATGTTTCTATCTCTGATTCTGTATCATGTCTCCATATTGTACCCAGGCTACACATGTTACGTAGGCCCGTGTGTTACCATGACAATGTACCATGTTTGCTGTTTCGTCATTTGCTGTATCGTAATTTTTTTTTCCCTCTTCTGTATTGTAACCTCCTGGGTCACACCTGAAAATAGGCATTTGTTGTCTAGTGTGCCTACCTGGTTAACAAAAATAAATAAATGCACCTTAATAGAGCAATAACTAAGTTCGAGTCTGACAGAGAAAGGAGGTACTCGAGGACCAAATTTACTGGACAGGTAAAGGCGGCCAGGTGACTGGCGGAAGCCCAGATGCAGAACCATTTCCATTTCATTGCACAAGTGGCCCTAGTGGAGGGCTTTCTGGCAGCAATGAGGACCTCTGCTATCCTAGAGGAGACCCCAAAACAGGTAACTGCTAAGTCTGCAGGAGCCATGCATGCAGGTGCAGCGATCCGAGGTCCGGATGGACAACAGTCCCTCTCTCCTGAGAGAGCAAGTGCAAGCTCCAGGGAAGAGGAAGTGGAAGTTCCACTGCCAGTTGCTGAAGTAGAGGAAACCAAATCTGTCGAGGCCAGTAGGGGTCAATCAGGATCATGCCCAACCCTCTGGATTAGCGGGAAGGGAGGAAAGGCGTAAAGGAATCCCCCTGTCCAGCAAAGGGCCAATGCATCTCACCAGAAAACACCAGGCCCGGGATCTAGCGAGTAGAAACTGGGCAGTTTGGTGATGAATGGAGATGCGAAGAGGTCCAGCTCGGGACACCCCATCTTATGAACAGGTCTTCTGCTACTGACTGCAGAGTTTCCTCACTCATGAGCTTTGGACCAAGAATGGCTCAGGTTGTCGGCCAAGGTGTTTTGGATACCTTGAACATGTACAGCAAACAGGACCAGCTGGTGTTCGATGGCCCAATACCAAACCCTCATGACCTCTCTGCAGAGGGGATACAAATGGATCCCCCCCTTGCTTGTTGATGTAGAAGACCACCGACACGTTGTCCGTCTGGACAAGGAGGTGGCCCAGGGCTAGGTCAGTCTGAAAAGCTTGCATGGCACAGAGGATCGCTCTCATCTCCGACACATTGATGTGGAAGGTTTTCTCCAAGGTGGACAATGTACCTTGGGTCTGGCGGCCTGCAAGGTGAACTCCCCAGCCCAGGCTGGAAGCATCCATGGTCAGTGCTTGGAGAGGAGGCATCCTTCAGAAGGTTACTCCCCGGAGAGGGTTGGAGGAAGTTAACCACTACGCAGAGTCTTTCGAACGGGCTCTGAGACTCTCACAAGTTGGTCCAAGCCGTCTGCGCGTTGATCCCACTGGACTCTCAAATTCCATTGGATTACCCTCATGTGGAGCCAAGCCAACCATTCAGTTGAGATGGCTGCCATCATGTTGCCTAGTGACCTCTGGCTGGAACCAGGTGAGCTAAGGAGACCTCCTGAGTGTGAGCTTGAGGCGATCCACCCTGTCCGGAGCAGGAAGGCTTTGCCTTGGATGGTGTCCAGTAACTCCCCTATGAACTGTTGCCATTGGCTCAGCCATGCAGAGTACTTGAGGAGGTTCAATGTGATTCCCAGGTCATGGAACAAAGTAAAGGTGTCTTCCATGGTCTGTAACAGTTTTTTCCTGGAAAGAGCTGTGAGAAGCCAGTTGTTCAGTTATGGGAAGACATAATGGCCTTTCCTCCATAAGGCTGCTGCCACTACTGCAAGGCACTTTGTAAAGATCCAAGGAACAGAGGAAAGGCTGAATGGCAGCACTCGGAATTGATAGTGGTGCCGCTGGAACAGGAATCGCAGGAATCTTCTGTGGGACTGGGCGATCAGGATGTGAAGGTATGCATCCTGCATGTCCAGCGAGCAGAGCCAGTCTCCCTGATGAAGCAGAGGGATCAGTCCTGGAAGGGTGACCATTCTGAACCTCTTGCATTCCACGTACTGTACTTGTTCAAATGGCTGAGATCCAAGATGAGGCATAGATCCCTGGTTTTCTAGGTACCAAGAAAAAGTGGGAATAGTATCCCTTCCCTCTTTGGGCAGCTGGGACTGGCCCTATGGGCTGTTTGAACAGCAGCACCTGGATTTCGTCTTGTATGAGGGCGGTGTGGGATGGGGAATAGTGAGAAGGCAGAGGAGGACTGTCCACAGGCACCTTCAGAAACTCTATTGTGTGTCCTTTCTCTATCAACTGCAAGACCCAATGGTCAGACGTGATCCTGCTTCATCCCTTTAGATAGAGGGAGAAGTGACCCACTACTGCCTCCCCCAGAGCTTTGGCTGGCGAAGGGGGGTTGGGCAGGGAGTCATGCAGAGAAACTTGGGGTAGGCAGGGCAGCCTGGGAGAACTTGGCAGCCCTGGGAGCAGTGCCTCCTGGGTTCTGAGAGGTGACCTTTTTTTTAAAGGCGCCTCATTGCTGCTGCTGTTCTCGGGGCTGCTGACCTGAGAAGAGATGAAAGGACTGACGCTTAAATGGCTTTTGGTTAGACCGGTAAATTATCTGAATGGACCGGATAGCCTTGCCTGAGTCCTGGAGCCTAGTAATAATTTTCTTGGACTCATCACTGAACAGGACTGGGCCCTTAAAGGCAGCATCCATGATGCTGGCCTGGACATCTGGGGAGAAACCCGAGACCCTGAACAAGGGATGCCTTCTTATGCAGACACCAGTGGCTGTGGCTCTGGCTGCTGTATCTGCAGAATCATAAGAGAAGCACAGAACGTGGGTGCCCACGTCTGATCCAGACTTTAAGAGGTTGAGTAGCTCTGCCTTCTGGGGAACATCCAGTAAGGCCTGAGCTAGTTCCATGCTCTGTTCCCAGAGGACGTTCTGGTATTGGACCATATGTGTTAGAAAATTTAAGGAGCAGATGGTGCAAGTGGCAGAGGAGTATATCTTCTTGCCTAGTTGGTCCAATTGTTTGGATTCATGGTCAGGAGGCTGGGTGCTCAGGTGCCTGGGCCATTTGGACCTACCTTGGGCAGCTGTGATCACCACTGAATCTGCCAGGGGATGTTCTCCCAAAAAGGGTTCATCCCTGGGGGCACTATAGAGGCAGTCTGATTTCTTAGGGACCACCGAAGATGAAGAAGGATGCTTCCAGGCAATCCTGGTGATGTCCTGGAAGGTATCAATCAAGAGTGGCACCATCATGGGCTTGGGATCCTTCTGATGGAGGTATTTTGCCAAACACCTCCTTTCTGGATCCAGGTCTTCTGTATCCCATCCCATATTTGCTAGGATATGCTGCATCACATCCATGAAAGATGGGTCGTCAGAGGGGGACTAAGGGGTGTCCTTATTGTCCGGGGGTGAAGGGGCACCTCCTAAAAGGGAAGACCTGGAAGAGGAGGAGTAGGAGCTGTGACTAGAATCCTCCAATGAACTGGAGCTAGAAAAGGAACACTGGTGCCGATGTCCCCTAGACTAGCATCTGTGCCTATCTGAGGATCTGGAGAAAGATCGATGTCTCCTACCTCTATGGCCCAAATGACCCCTGATGAGCCCTTCGGCTGTGGGGTCAGTTCCATAGACTGGGGAGAAGGCTCCCTGGGTTTAGGAGAAGGACGTTTTGAGGGGGCCTCCAGAGTAGGCTCTTTAACAGGTGGCGAGAAAGGTTAGTCTTGAAGAAGATCACCTTTAATGGTGTTCCACCAGGATGTAAAGAGCTCTTTAATGTCCGATAGTGGGATCCTGGGTTTAGGGGAACATCTGGCAATGGAGGGTTTGATAGGCCAGGTGTCGGTCCCTGAGGTGGCACCCGCTCCTGCAGAATAGAAGAAACCAGAGTTAGTTGCGCTAATATTTGGTCATCCAGTGTTTGGTCAGAAGACAGTCCCTCTGGCATCGGTGGAGGCTCTGTATGGCTGTTAGTCGGTGATGTAGGAGGGTCTGTTGACATAGGCTGAGAGGTCACTGGAGCGGATGCCAGGGAAGCCGGCATTGAAGAGACAGGTATGTGCTGGTGCTGGTCTGGTGTTGTGTCCAGAGTCAGCTTAGGTGAGGCCAGTTGAGGGGAGTCAAGCTCCAAGGAGGGCAGAGGAGTCTGTCCTGCCGGGGGAGGCAAGCTCCTGCCCCGGCGTCAGTTCAAGGAGCCAGCGCTGGAGGCTGTGGCTGACTTGGAGGACGCCTTGGCCAGGCGGACGACGGTTAAGCACCCGATACCCAAAGAGGAGCCGCACGAGCCACCTGACTGCTGGCACAAGGTCTGAGAAGAGGGCCATAGCTTCAGGGGCTGAAAGGCAGAGGACTTGGTCCCGGACCCAGAAGAGCCTCTGCCCAATGTCAGTACCAGGGTGGGAGGCTTAACCACAGGTAGCCCAGAGGAGGTGAGGGTGGCCTGGGGAGTCTAGTCCATCCTCCCACGTGAGGAGGACCTGGAGCCAGAGCCCAACTTGTGCAGGGACTGGGAGTGGGAATCCTTTTCCTTGTGCTTCTCCTTATGGTGATGCTTCCCCGATGACTTCTTGTGGTGATCAGAGGAAGTCTAAGCCCCCGAGGGTGACGAAGATGAACCTTTCCCCTACGTCTCCTTCTGCATGGCTGTATTTTGTTGTTCTAGCAAGAAGGATTCGAGGCCTTTCTAGGGGCGAATCCTGGTCCTGCTGTTGAACTTCTGGCAATGCTGACAGACCTCGGTGTTGCGGTCTGGGCCCAGACACAGGAGGCAGGTCAAATGGCCATCATTCAACAGAATTTGCTTGCCGCAGGCACACTTGGATGGGTGCCGTTCGACAGAGGATGATGGAGAAGACGACATACAGAGTAAGGAATAATCTAAATTATTTTTGAAAATAAAAAATGTAAGAAAAAAGCAGTCAACTAAAGCAGAAAGCGTCCGTGAAGCCAATGTGCGCAGGTCAACAGCGAGAAAAGAACTGGGGTGGGGATGGGAGACCACCTCTTTTATATCACTGGCCGACGCCGGGGGCGGGCAACATCAGGGGACGGTCCCCCACCATAGACTGCTAGCCAGAAGTTTTCCATGGGGTCCTAGCACCTGCCGGCTTCAGTCCTTATGGTGTAACCTGCTGCAAGAGCTCCCCCTGGAAGTGAGATCAATAGGTTCTAGGGATTACAGGGAATATGGGCAGACTGGCTGGACCTCTTGTCTTTTTCTGCCATCAAGGCCTGTGTTTCTATGTTTTTATGTTACAGTGTCAGTATTGGGATTTAACCCAAGTTCCTGGTGTGGGGATGGAACACACAGCCTGCCCATCTTCCGGCCTCAGAGGTGAGTGTGCAAGCTGCTGAGCCACTGACATAAATAATATGGCCAGGACAGTCACTGCGTGAGATTGCCCTCGAGGAGGCAGGAGTTCCCAACCTAGTGGTACTTACTGTACTAACCAAGATATTCCCAGACCTATAGAGGGAGACCCAGATAATAATAAGGGGCCCAGACAAATGGGAAATAATGCAAGTGTCCCTTGAAAGGGAGAACTAGAAAAAAAAATGTCCATTTTTAACCCCTGAACTGTTTGGTGCCAAGGGTAAGCCAAGAAAGTACTGTGGACAGAAAAGGAAAGAGAAAGCGGTGGGAACAAGGCTCTTGTTAATTGAACCCTGGCTTCAATTTTTACCAAAAGTCCAGTTAAATAAAAAAAAAAAAATTCCATTGAACTGAATGTTCTCTCAACACAGACATCACCAAATGTATGAGCATGGAAGCAGAGACAGCTAACAGGTGTAAGGGATTGTGCTGTCAGCCCCTCAGGGGCAAATCATGACCCCTTCCCTTCCCAAGGTGCCATTATTATTTAAAAAATTACAGCTGGAACTGAGGAACTGTCACACAGGTAAGGGAATGAGAAAATGCCCCACAGGTAAGGGAGTGAGGAACTGTCCCACAGGAAAGGGAGTGAGGAACTTCCTCAAAGATGAGGCAGTGAGGAACCTCCCCACAGGTAAGGGAGTGAGGAACTGCCCCAGAGGTGAGGGTGTAAGGAACTGCCACGGTTCCATGTCAATTCGGTGAATCAATATTAGCGAGTATAATTTCAGCGAATTTATAACAGCGATGGCAATAATAGCAAACTGCAATTTCAGTGCACACATATTCAGCTTCCCAATTACATCTGTAGCTGACAATTATATGGTAATCCTCGCAAATAGTCATACCTAGATCTTACATTGTACTCACGTACTACCTGGCAAAGCCGTTTGGTCACATCAAGATACCGATGTCTGCTGCCCCCTGCTGCAGCAAGAGACACCACTTGCTCCAGTAGCACCTCTGACATTTGTTGTCGCTCCTTCCTCATTGTGCTGCATCACACAAGGGGGCCATGCCCTCCAACCCCTCGTTTCTGAAATAACCTCCTCCAAGGTGCACCTGGACCCCGGAAGTAGGCTATTAACCCAGAGTCACTTAAAGTGTTCTTCACGGTAATGCAGTGATCGCTATTATTGCAGTCACTATAATAGCGTCGCTGAAAATGACTCGCTAAAATTGAAGCGCTGTATTGATGTGCTACCAGGAGGGAGAAACCGCCCCACAGGTAAAGAAGTGAGGAACCACCCCACAGGTAAGGCAGTGAGGGACTGCCACAGAGGTAAGGGAGTGAGGTACTGCCGCACAGGTAAGGGAATAAGGAACCACCACACAGGTAAGGGAGAAAGGAACCGCCACACAGGTAAGGGAGTGAGGATCTGCCCCGCAAGTAAGGGAGTGAGGAACTGGCACACAGATAAGGAGGCAAGGGACTGCCACATAGGTCGCCACACAGATATAGAAGTGAGGAACTGTCCCACAGATAAGGGAGTGAAGAACTGCCCCACAGGTAAGGGAATGAGGAACCGCACCACAGGTAAGAGGGAGAGGTACTGCCACACAGGTAGGGCAGTGAAGAACTGTCCCACAGGTAATGGAGTGAGGAACTGCCCCACAGGTAAGGGGGAGAGGAACTGCCCCACAGGTAAAAGAGGAGGAACTGCCCCATAGGTAAGGGAGTGAGGAACTGCCGCACAGGTAAGGTAGTGAAGAACTGCCCCACAGGTAATGGAGTGAGAACTGCCCCACAGGTAAGGGGGAGAGGAACTGCCCCACAGGTAAGGGAGTGAGGAACTGCCCCACAGGTAAGGGAGTGAGGAACTGTTCCACAGGTAAGGGAGAGAGGAATCACCACACAGGTAAGGGAGTGAGGTGAGTGAGGAACTGCCACATAGGTGAGGGAGTGAGGAACTGTTCCACAGGTAAGGGATTGAGGAACAGACACACAGGTAAGAGAGTGAGGAACTGCCACACAGGTAAGGGAGTGAGGAACTGCCACACAGGTAAGGGAGTGAGGACCACCCAGCAGGTAAGGGAGTGAGGAACTGTTCCACAGGTAAGGGAGAGAGGAATCGCCACACAGGTAAGGGAGTGAGGTGAGTGAGGAACTGCCACATAGGTGAGGGAGTGAGGAACTGTTCCACAGGTAAGGGATTGAGGAACAGACACACAGGTAAGAGAGTGAGGGACTGCCCCACAGGTAAGGGAGTGAGGAACTGCCACACAGGTAAGGGAGTGAGGAACTGCCACACAGGTAAGGGAGTGAAGAACCGCCACACAAGTAAGGGAGTGAGGAACTGTCCCATAGGTGAGGGAGTGAGGAACTGCCACACAAGTGAGGGAGTGAGGAACTGTTCCACAGGCAGGGAGAGGGGAACCACCACACAGCTAAGGGAGTGAGGTGAGTGAGGAACTGCCACACAGGTGAGGGAGAGAAAAGCAGTTCCTCCTCCCTTACCTGTGGAGCAGTTTCTCACTCCCTTACCTGTGGGGCAGTTCCTCACTCCTTTACCTGTGGGGCAGTCCCTCACTCCCATACCTGTGTGGCAGTCCCTCACTCTCTTACCTGTGTGTCTGTCCCTCACTCCCTTACCTGTGAGAGAGTTCCTCTCTCCCTCACCTGTGTGGCAGTTCCTCACTCACCTCACTCCCTTAGTCTGTACTGCACAGCTTATGCAGCCCCCCTTCAAGCCTTTGTCTTCAGCTGAGCTAAAGTACTTAACTTGGGGGACTGTATTCCTGGTAGCCATTACTTCCGCCAGGAGGACCAGTGAGTAACAGGCTTTGTTGGTGGAACCTGACTTTATTTCCTTCTACAGAGATAAGGTGGTCCTTAGGACGAATAGAAAATTTCTCCCTAAAGTGGTGTCAGATTTCCATTTTAACCAGTCCATGTCTCTGCCTGTTACATTGACTACTCTTCTTTAGGTGAGCGAAGGTTGCACAGTCTGGATGTAAAAAGGGCATTGAGTTATTATATTGACCATACTAAGGTTCATAGGGGTGGCTGTTCTCAGTTTTTTCTCACTTATGGTGAGGTGGACAAGGGTATACCTACCACTAAGAGAACTATTGCCAGATGGATTGTTTCTTGTATCCAGTTCTGTTATACTAAATTGGGCAAAGAGCCTCCCTCAGGCCTGAGGGCACACTCTACCAGGGGTACCGCTGCCTCCTTGGCAGTAGCTAGGGATATTCCCCTCCTGGAAATCTGTAAAGCAGCCACCTGGAAAACTGTTCACACATTCACCAAGCATTATTGTCTGGATACCCAAGCCAGAACTGATGCTAGGTTTGGCACTTCAGTACTGCAGAACTTCTTTCCTAAGTAGGTTCTGTAGTTCCTTCCTCCATGGAGGTACTGCTTGGTAGTCTGCAGATTGTCAGAATACAGCAAGACTTCATGTTGTTTGAAGAAAAAATTACTCAGCATAGTAATGTTGTTTCTTCTAAAGGAGGCTTGCTGTATTCTGACCTCCCACCCTGCCTCCCCTCTCAGAACCTCTGTGTTTTGGGTTGTGGGTTGGCACATTCAGTGCTGCACCCCAGAGGTGTACCTTTTGGATCCCATTCTGCTTAGACTGGACTTTCTTGTTCTATTACATTGTTTGATTATTATCACTATCTACATAAGGTTTTCTTTTTGGGGGTTCTCGACCTAAGTCTTTCGGACCCCATTTGTTCTTGCCTTTGGCTTTTAAAAGTTTATATGAAAACAATTTCTATTCTATGAGTTAATATTGGTGCTCATAAGAATCTGATGGTTACACTAAAGTGTACCAGGGACAGAGGTTTGAAAACTGACCTCGAGCTCAACGTTCTATGCCTTGGCATAAAGTTAACCCTTTTCTCTCCGGGGCAGTTCAAGTGCTGACGCTAACTGCAGATTGTCAGAATACAGCAAGACTCCATTAGAAGAAACAACATTACTATGGTGAGTAATTTTTTCTTCTGTGCTTGCCCCATCATACACCTATTTTAGCAGGAAACTGGGTACATAACAGGCATATTTCAGATTGTGATCCTACTTAACGAGATCAGTTTGGTACTAGGTAAGTATCCTTTATGACAGAAAAGAAAATTTCTCATAGTTTTAGCAGCTGCTGCAATAAAGCTATTGCAGTTATGAACTGATCCAAATTGCCTGAATATAGCTGGCTGGTTAAAGATATGTAAAGCAAATTATAGTGATGGAAGAGATTAAGGTATTAGGTTACAAACACATCAGTATGTAAGCACTTGGTTGCCATTTTTTTTTTAAATCTTGGATGAATGGGAAGGTATGGTACTGCTACTTTTTTTTCTAGTTAGTATTTTATCTCCTGTAGCTGCCCAACTGGTCTCACTCCAGTCCGTTCCCCCATCTCCTGGATTCACTAGGCCTTATCCATGCTTGCCATATGTCCTCTGCCTGAGGAACCTGAAGAGCCCAGTAACCGGAATGGGGTCTGCAGGAACTGGAACTTCATCCTGCTATGGTTCAGGGTTTGTCTTCCGGACTTTCTCCCCTAGGCCCAGGCATGTGCAATGATGCATTGTTCGAGCTTCACCTCCACGGAGATGCTTCCCAGGCATCAAGCGGGTGGGACATTTTCCCTGATGTTCTGCTGCACTGCCACCTAGAACCAGTAGATGGCAGCTACCTAACAGGATGCCTCACCCTCCCCAAGGGAGAAGAGCTGTCCTTGGGATGCTCAATCCTCCCTCCATCAGCTGGCCCTGAGTGATCTGCGTCCATTGTGGCAGGAGGTGGGGTGATCAGCGCCTCAGCCCTCCACACTACTGGACTGGCATGTGTACTGCTAGTTTGACAATATAGCTGGAGTATAGCTTTTCCAACCCAACATGTCATGGCTCCTCTTCCTGGATGGTTTTCACTGTTGTTATAGATGAGAACAGTGAGGCTCTGCCTCTGTTCCTAAGTGAAGTGGCTTGCTAGTAATTTGTCTTACTTCACTTCACTACATAGTACGTCAGACAAGATCTTGGCACACATTTGCTATTAGTGTCATAGTGGTTTGTATACCTTTAAGAAAAAAAATATTTATAGTGAAAAAAAAATTTGACAAGACACTAACATTTACACAGGTGCTATAGGCTGACTGGCAGATGCTTACAAGAGCTCTATTTTATGCTGCAGGACAGGCTTCTGTGATACAGCATTTACATAATCTACCCTGCCTTAAATTGTCTGTTTGTTGTGTTTTATAGGGTGCTGTTACTTTAAGCACTCTTGTGGTATCCTAGGCATCACATTGCCTTTCTGTTGATGATTACAGAGGACCCGAGTACTTAATTGGAAAGATCACTTCCAATCCTGTTACCGTGACAGGGACATGAGTAATAAGGAAGAGAACAAGAGGACGCACAACTGTTTTGCTCAATACTATAATTACAGTGCACATTCTGCAACAGAACTCTTTGTGAGGATCACTTGCAAGCTGGGAAGGGAGATATTCAACCCCCCGGAAGGTGTGTGCGTGTGTAGTTTGTTTTTATTTGAATGAGCAGAAATCAATTCCATGAATTAATAATTTACTTGACATGTCAATGAAGATCAGACAAGAAAGTTATCTATTAACGTCTTATTTTCAGCAACATACTGCAACATGTAACCCTCTTGGTCGCTGCCAGAATGCTCCATTAGTGGACTGTGACTCACTGTCAGGGTGCTGGAAACAATTCCAGCCGTTTTCTGCAGTGTCCCTGATCTACTCTGAGGAATTAGTACATAGGAGTAACTAGCATCCAGCTTATGAGGATGAAACAGGAGCAGAAAACGTGCACTCACATTATAGGGTGCCACCAATTAACTTGCAAACAAGTACTTAACTAAAGGAAACAAAAGAAGAAACAAAGAAAAATGTGCTACACAAACTAATGAAGAGAAAACTAAACTTAATAAAGTGCAGTTTCATAAAAGTGCATACAGTGCATATGAGGCATTACCAGAGGATCTTCATCCCATCAGCTACAGGGCAGACAGCCCTGTATTACACCTCTCACTGAGATTTTATCGGGGGGTGTAGCTAGGTCTTTCCATTCACATTTTATACAACACTTCCATAATGTGTTGGTGAGCTCCCTAAATTGTACAGATAGACTGGACAGATTTCTTCATTTTAAAAATATATGCCAAAACCCCTAATTTGTATTTAACAAAAATGACCACATATACAAAACATTAGATGAACTTGCTGGGGCTGTTTCTTTCCACCATCCACTAGTTCCTTCTACTGTTAAATATGCCTGGTCTATGTCTCTTTACACACTTCTAATAAACTACACTTTTTATGTTTATTTTTCTGTCTTTTGGTTTGTGCACTGATTTTTTGTCCCCTTGGTAACCAATAAGAGTTTTTTTGTTAACCTGTTTGTGCTTACTGATCTCCAGACATCCACATCTTGGGACCTCCCAATCCCCCTTCCTCCCCAGCCCCAGCCACCTGCCTCCACAGAGCCTTGGCTTGCCTCCCCAGGCAAGGTGGGTTGGGGGGGGGACACCCCCGGACATCACATCTCATAAGGCTGTGCATGTGGTTGGGAGACTGGGGACCCGGACATACTGGGACCATTGTTGTAACGGAGGTGCTGGGGTTACAGACTCTTTTCTGTTTTTTTTCTGCCCCAGGACATTGCATGCAGTGACGCCATGGCATGGCCATGTATGCTATGTGTGCGTCCACATGCCGACATCTGCAACATCCCCCCCAATCCATCTCTGGCTGCACTGCCGCCTGGGGTCATCTAGGTGGCAGCATCATAACAGAGAATGGAGCCCTCCCTCCATCCCCGTAGGAGGAGAGCATCCACTGGGCTGCTCAGTCCTCCTCCCCCCCCCCCGACTGGCCCCTAACAACCCGAGCTCATTCCCAAACTCGTGTCACCGGCATTAGAGTGGTAGCGCTTGAGCTGTGCTGGCGGGCCGGCCTGTGAAGATGGTACTGTAACTGGTAGCTTTAGGCAACTCTTCAGAACAGTACAAAAGGTTTGCAAGCGCAACTCCTGTACTTACAATACAACTTAGTAAAATTAGTGGGGTGGCTCCTGGTGTGTGACCAAACAAAAGCATATAGTTAAAGTACCACTGCACTTCCTCCACCCCACCACCATTTTGCTGCATTAAAGCCTGCAGTTTTTTAGAATAACTCCAATGTTCTTACTTTTCATACATTTCGGAGGGGTTCTTGGTTCTCATTATCCAGCTGAACCATGATTAAGCCTGACCACTTCGACAAAGTGACCACCTCTATCAGTCAGGTAAAAAGCCTCACATTTTAACTTGCCATATCAGAGCTGAGGTCTCCTTGCTTCCTCTATTTTTAATAAAGAGACCACTCTCCTGGCTTCATTACTTGTAGTGTGCTCTGACCAACGAAAGGCTCACATGTGTTTAATGGGGAGCGTAGCAATTAGAAGAAGGCCATAATTCTCCTACAGTCAAATCAATACAAAAGGTTTGCAAGTGCAACCCTTGTACTTACAATGCAACTTAGTAAAATTAGTTGGGTGGCTCCTGGTGTGTAACCAAACAAAAGCATATAGTTAAAGTACTAGTGCACCCCCCCCCCATTTTGCTGCATTAAAACCTGCAATTTTTATATATATTTTTCATATGAAAAGTAAAAACATTGGAGTTATTCTAAAAATTGCAGGCTTTAATGCAGCAAAATGGGGGGTGCTGGTACTTTAAAGAAATCATAAACAGGGTGCCCAATCTTAGCCAAAAACCACAGCAGCGTCAGTTACTGTTTTTACTCACATAACGCTGCAGTCTTTTTGCTTATGAAGTCTGTCACTCCCGAGTCGCTAAGGTTTAAGCATCGCGGCACAGTGTAAACAAATCCTTGGTCTGCATTGAAACCAGCCGGTCCTGTAGCCTCCTAAGAGGTGTGATAAGGTTGTCACGCCTGCACAGTATAGGATTTGATGCAGCAGCATTTTTTTTAATGAAGTTATTATATATACTTTATAAGGTCTCCATTCAGAATACAGTAACTCTCGGGAACGATGTCACTTACATCATCACATACAGACGTAGCCGCCATCTTAGGAGGCTACAGGACTGGCTGGTTTCAGTGCAGACCGAGGATTTGTTTACACTGTGCCGCGATGCTTAAATCGTAGTGACTCAGGAGTGACAGACTTCATAAGCAAAAGACTGCAGTGTTATGTGAGTAAAAACAGTAACTGACGCTGCTGTGGTTTTTGGGCTAAGATTGGGCACCCTGTTTATGTTTCCTTTAACTATAATGTCTTCAGAACGTACATAGATTTGTGTGGCTTTTCAACTATATTTACACAGTTGAATAAACAATGCTTAGCCGCAGACTCTGCCATTTTGGCCCTGGGGTTTCATATCAGCACACCTGTCACACTGTTTTGGGTTTCACATCAGCTCATTTATCACAACCTACTTCTCTCTGGCATACTCTTTTTATTTTATAAAAGCTCGTGTTAATCCCCCCAATACTCATCAGGTGTACAGCTTTCTCTGTGTTGCTTCTTTGCAGTGTCTTCTTGCTACACTGCAGATTCAGTCAGCCTCTCTTTCTCTCATACCTCAAGTTCACATTATCCCAATTGCAGGTCTCCTTCCCTGGTTCAAGACATGCCCCATTAGTCTGCTGCTTCAGCCCCGCTGGCCCCCAAACTTCAGGTAATGGCTGACTGCCTCTGGTCAGCCCTGACTCTGGTACCCAGCAAGTGTACTGCAGCATTAAAGAGCACCTTTCTCTGGGTATGAAGAAACAAACAGGATGCTCCCTTACCTGTATGGCAGTTCCTCATTCCCTTACCTGTGAGGCAGTTCCTCACTTCCTTACTTGTGTACCAGTTCCACACTCCCTTACCTGTGGGGCAGTCCCTCACTACCTTACCTGTGGGGCAGTTCCTCACTGCCTTACCTGTGGGGCAGTTTCTCACTCCCTTACCTATGTGGCAGTTCCTCCTCCCTTACCTGTGGAGCAGTTCCTCACTCCCCTCCCTTACCTATGTTCAGGTCCCAAGCCGGAGATGGTTCCCTAAAGAGAGGACTGAGATGAACCAGACCTTTGAAAAACTTACTGAACACAGGGTGAGAAGCAAGGGAAGATCCCTTCCCTTCTGAAAGAAAAGCAGAGACAGCTGCTAGGTGAACCTTAAAAGTAGCAGGCCTGAGGCCTAAAGAGTTCAAATGGACTAAATAGTCCAATGCTGTAGAAATGCCAACAGAATCTGGCTGTATATTCCTCTGAGAGCACCAAATGCTAAACCTCTTCCACTTAGAGTTAAAAGTCTTTCTGGTAGACAGTTTCCTAGAAATCTTCAGAATATCCAAAACACCTTGTAAAAGGTACAATCCTGCATACTCTAAGTCTTCAACAGCCAAGCTTTGAGTCTGAGAGACTGGAGATTGGGATACTAAATTCTCCCCTGGGAGGAAGACAAGAGGTTGTGCCTCCTGGGAAGACAAAGAGGAACTGTCACTGCCAATGACAGCAACAGAGGGTACCATGGTTGCCTGGCTCAATCCGGAGCCACCAGGATTACTATGCAGGGCTGAGACCTGATCTTGATCAGTATCAGAGGAAAGGAGAGAAGGCATAAAGAAACCTGTTTGTCCAATCCAAGAGGAAAGCATCCTGAGGAACAGACCCCAGGATTGGAGGTCTGCAACAGAACAGAAGAAGCTGATGATTGTCTGGGGCTGCAAAGAGATCCATCTCTGGAGTGCCCCATATCTGAAAAATGATCTGTCGGATCTGACAGTACAGGGTCCACTTGTGATGACCATGAGAGACCCTGCTGAAGGCATCTGCTAGCAGATTGTCCTTCACTGGCAGATGCATTGCTACCAGGAAGGTCTGAAGGGAGTACGCCAACGACCATATCTTCATGACTTCTGTGCACAAGGCAGTGTATCGAGTGCCTCCCTGCTTCTTCATGTACCACATGGTAGTGGTGGTTGTCCGTCCAGACCTGCACCACTTTCCCCTGAACTGAGGCTGAGAATACTTGAAGGGCCAGAAGCACAGCCCTGACTAACAGGCGATTGATGTGGAGAAGACACTCCTGCTGAGACCAAGTGCCCTGTGCAGTGAGGGTCCCCAAATGAGCTCCCTTCCCCAGGAGGGATGCATCTGTTGTGAGAACAACTAAAGGACCTGGGGAAGGAAGGGAACTCCCTGTCTGAGGTTTTCCTTGTCCAACCACCACTGGAGAGCCTGGGCAAGAGTCTGAGTCACTGGAATCAATTTGATGAGTGGATCCCTTCTTTGGGACCAAAATGACCTGAGGTGAAACTGAATGTCACTCATTTGGCACCTGCCTCCCTGGACTACTGAAGTGGAAGCTGCCATGTGGCCTAGAAGCTGAAGAAAATGCCTGGCTGGACAAGACACTCAAGGTTTGAAAGAGGCTGCCAGGTCTGTGAGAGCCTTCACCCTTGAAAGTGGTAGGAAGGCTTTTGCCTGAATGGTATCCAGCTCTACCCCTATGAAGGTGAGTAGCTGAACTGGTTCCAGCACTGTCTTAGAAAGATTGAGGATGAACCCTAGAGAACCCAGAAGCCTCTGGGTAACAGCCAGAGCTGACTTGACTTGGTCTGTGGATTGGCCTACAATGAGCCAATCATCCAGATAGGAAAATACAGAAATGCCTTGTCTTCTGAGAAAAGCCACTACTACTGCTAGGCACTTTGTAAACACTCTTGAGAGCTGAAATCAGGCCAAAGGACATTGCTCTGAACTGATAATGACCTGAGGGCAACTCGAACCTGAGGTACTTTTGTGGAAGCATCTGATAGGGATGTGAAAATAGGCATCTTTGAGATCCAGAGAAACTAGCCAGTCTCCTGGTCTCAGAGAGGGAAGAATGATTCCCAGAGTCACCATCTTGAACTTCGGTTTTAAAAGATGTCTGTTCAGATATCTTCAGTCTAGGATGGGCCGCCACTCCCCAGCCCTTTCTGGAGTAAGGACGTACTTTGAGTACAATCCTTTGCCCCTGTGTACTAGAGGCACATGCTCCACCACTCTTAGGAGCAGCAAGACCTCGGCCTCTAGAGCAGCTGTTTCCAGTGGTGAGGAAGGCTTGAAGGACCTTGCTCTTACTTTGGGGAATTTCTTGAAACTGAGAGCAAGTCCGTGGCTTACCACCTCCAGGACCCATTTGTCTGTTGTTACAGACTTCCACTCCTGGAAGAAGTAATCCAGCCTACCCCACCTCTGGAACTAATGAGGCGACCCGGTCTGACACATCAGGGTGTCTGTTTGGCAGGGGTCCTAGATTGAGAGGTGGATGCTGCCCCCTGCTCATCTCCCTTCTCCCTCTCACTCTAAAGAACCCCCTCTGCTGAAAAGTAGAGGAAGCCTGAGCCTGGTAGAAAGGCCTGTGAAAAGGCCTGCCCCTGCCAGCCCTAGACTGCTGCTTTTGAGGAGTGGCCTGCCTTTCCTTGGCCACTGCACTCCTGTATGTGGTCCTATACTCATCCATTTTCTTCATGTACTCCTCTGTTTGCTCCCCAAACAGAGAGTTCTGAGTGACAGGAAAATCCATAGCCTTAGCCTGGGTATCCTGTGAGAGGCTAGTACATCTGAGCCAGGTGAACCTCCTTAGGGAGACAGACGTGGCCATGACTCTTGAAGTAGGGGTACCAGATTTGGGGATGCCAAAAAGAGGACACTTGTCCCGCCCCCAATGAGCCCTTGTGCCAGACCCCGAGTAAGTAGGTTTAAAGTCTCCATCGCCTTCACAGCTCAATTACAAGGAGGTCCTGGATAGGAGAGAGTAAAAAAATTATAAAAATAATAATATTGCAATAGGATAGAGAAGGTACATAAAGGATATTTGGCAGCTGGAAAAGAGGATGCATCCTCGTAAAAGAGGACATCTGGTAACCCTATCTTGAAGACACACCATTCAAGTCTACAGTAGCATGGAACTGAACTTTAGATGCTTCGATGTCATCTGCAGCCACCTGTCCAGCTCCCTGGCTAGCTGGGGAGGGGCATTCTTGGCTAACTCCATAATTGTATCCCACCTTGACTTCTGGTACCTAGCTACATAGGCCATATAAGAGGCCTGCCTGAGTCCCAAAGAGGATGCCAAGTACTGTTTTTTAGCCATGGCATCCACTTTTCTAGAATCTTTATCTGGGGGTGTGAAGCCAAGGGCATGTTAGCCTTGTCACAGGCTGCAGCCTGCACCACCCCAACATGGCTGCAATGGTTATAGAAGAATTCTATCCCTAAGCCTGACAGCATATACCTCCTGTCCATCTTTTTATCCACAGGAGGTATGGAAGTGGGGGCCTGCAAAATGTTCTGAGCCTGTTTCCCCAAAGACTTATGAAGGGGAATGGACAGTCTCTTTGACTCTGGGACATCCGTCATCTCCACAAAGTCAAGCTCTTCATCCTCATCAGAGGCTACCACCATTGGGAGCTGGAGAGTTTCTGCCACCTTTTTATAAAATAAAAAGTGTGAGGGGGACTCAGACAATCTGGGAGGAGAAATATTGATAGACCTGTCTGGGAAGATGTCAGGCTCTACTGGCTCGTCTAGGCCACCAAAGTCATTGTCATCATCACCTTCATACTCTGGATCTCCTTCCCAATCAACCTCATAAAAACCCTCCGGATCATATTCTGATGGACTGGAACTGACAGAACCGACCATCTTTTTAGGTTGATCGGTTCGGTCAGGTAAGGCGATGACTGAACTATAATAGTGCTCTACTTAATCTCCTCAGCGTTGGGATCATGGGTTTGGACCGAACCGACCAAAGTTCTTCCTACGCTTTGCAGAACCTGATTTCTCCAAATTGGACTTTCTTTTGCCCGAGGATATATCGACCATGTCAGCAGGCACTTCCTCGGGTTCGGTCGGAACCGAACCGGGCTGGCCATCCAGTTCAGTGGATATTTCGGCCTCCCTTTCCTTAAGTCTAGTTAGTCTCTTTTCTGGCGTGGACTTAGGGAAATTCTTACATATTTGGCAGTCTGTATCGAGGTGGTCAAGCCCCAGACAATAAATACAGACAAGGTGGGGATCAGCTTTAGCAAAAGCCTCCCCACACTCGGAGCAGTGTTGAAACCCAGTGGGACCAGTTTTCTTTTTAGGTTTCTCAGACATAGCCACAACTATTAAGTTACCCTTAAAAGCATTCAAGCCAGGCAACAACCAAAACTTTCAGCCACCAACCGGTTCAATGGTTGTGGAAAAAAACGTAATAAAAATGTTAATTTTTTTTTAGGCTGAAAGATACCGGACACCACAGCAAAGCAAAAAATAAACAACAATCAAGGATCAAGTCGGCTCCGAACCAGACCGAAAGGAACGAAACCGAGGAAACCAAACAATTTATTTTCTACAAAAAATTAGCACCATCTACCACTAAACACTATACTGTACTATGGACAGAGATCTGATGACCGAAAAGAATAAACTGGCTGAGATTTACCGAAGATTTACTGTACCGAACCAAAGCAGCAAGGAGAAATGCTCCGGAGCATCTTCACAGTAGGGCGGAGTAAAGAATCTGACGGTTACACTGAAGTGTACCAGGGACAGAGATTTGAAAACTGAGCTCAAGCTCAATGTTCCATGCCTTGTCATAGAGTCATCGCTTTCCTCTCTGGGGAAGTTCAAGTGCTGAGGCTAACTACAGATTGTCAGAACACAGCAAGACTTCATTTTGTTTGAAAACATGGGCATGCTCAAGGACTTGGGGCCACACTATGAAGGTGGAAGGCTCAGAGGAAGTGTAAGGAAATACTTCTTCACAGAGAGGGTGGTGGATGCATGCAGCAGCCTCCTGGTGGACATGGCTCAAACAGTTACAGGATTCAAAAATGCAAGGGATAGATACAAGGGGATCTTAGAAGTAAGGGGGGGGGGGATTGCGACCAAAGACTGAGTAGGGTCTGCGTTGTAGCTGTAGGTAGGAAAAAATAGGGCAGACTAGATGAGCCAAGAGGCCCTTATCAGCTGACATCTTCTATGTTTCCATGCTTCACTACTAGTCCGCAGTTCTTACAGCACACATCCAAGAATGCAGTGTGATAATGTTCCTTTATTACAACTTTTCAAACTATTGAATGCAGTGTCTGCCTGGATCATAGGAGGCAAACTCAAAAGACCATTGGCCTGCTTTCTCATTTTTTATATTCCCAGCAAAAGGCCAGAGGGCACAGCACCAGCCATGCAGTGGTCAATTTCACCAGTGACATACTCACAGCAACGGACATAATGGAAATACTGGGAGCAAACTACATGAACCTCACCTCAGCTTTTGACGTAGTCAGTCACAAAATCATTGTCAGCAAACTCTGTGCCCTCAGTAGGAGCTGCTTCTCCATGTGCTACTTCAATTATCGCCTATCTGGCAGATCCCAGACAGTAAAAACTAATAACACACTCTTATCTGGCTCTAGTTACCAGCAGACTAGCAGAGTGCCCCAAAGTTCTATCCTAGGGCCTCTGCTTTTCTCTGTATCTGTAAACAGCACCCCCCCCCCACAACACACACACACGCATATACACACACTGTAGGCCAAAAGCCTGTTCTATGTACACCAACAGCTCAGTCCAGTTCAGTAGTGCAGCAGTACTCTCCTGATCAAACTACAGGTCAAACCACAACTAAACTAGACATCGATCAGATGCGAATCTGGCTCAAAGTGACTCACTACGCCTTCATGACAGCTGACCAGATGTGACGATTTCAGCACACCACAAAAAAAACTGTCTTTAAAAATCAGTTGCCGGGGGAAGGTTACATGGAGTGTGTACGTAATTACAAATACCCCGCAGTCCTGCTCAAGCAGTCTCTTTCTTTCATTTTTAATTTTTTCTTTTTTTTATCCACCATTTATGCTCCTTGTGACAGAAAAGGGGACCAAAGCCATATAGTCATTTGATTCATGTATGCTTTTCTAAATATGTATCTTCTTCAGGTAAAAGATGGTTACCAGGTCACTTGATCAAGTAGTATATGACAGCTTATGCCAGCCAGGGTGGATGGTCCGATGTTCTCATGGGAAAATTAACAGGAAAGCTAGGGCAGAGGCAATAAAGCAATAAACCCAGTGGGGAGTCCTTCCTGAAGATGTTCCCATGTTGAACAAAGGACCCAGGTGGACATCATAATGTTAGCAAGGAGGTGCTAAAGGGTGGGTGAATACACACACACACACACACACACACACACCACTCTCTCTCTCTCTCTCAAACAGTGCTAGGACAACATGGAACTGTCACTCAAAGTGAGTGAGACCCCTCCCCATATGGAATGAGAAATATATTGAGGGGATGTAAGCAGGCTCTCTCTCTTGGACTGGAACATCAACACCAGAGATTGCTGTACAAAGACTAGCTGACAGATAAGACAGCACAGTGAGGGAAAGCGCTTCTGTAGCTACGGCAGGTAAAGGATTTTAGATAAGGATAGCTCAGAATGTTGCTGTACACCAACTATCTGTTAATTTACTTTATTTACAGTGTCTTAACAAATGTGCAGCCCTTTTGTTGTCCTGTAAATATATCCTGTTGTAAATACTTGAAGTATTTTTGTAAAGCTTCTATTTTTAATCAGCGACTGCTTGTTCTATTTAAAAAGGTAATTCTACTATTTTTGTTGGACTCTGTTTGCAGTCTGTCTCTGAAAGGGCACTCTACCCACAGTTATTGTGTTGACCTTCCTGATCTTGAGCAAGGAGGAGGTAAAAACAGGTTTCCTGGTTCCTGTTGGTAAAAACCTGGTGGTGGCAGTGAGCTTGAAGTCCCTGGTAAGGGGGATTTTCATTACACTCCTATCGCCCTGACAGCCTCCTTCTAGCAGTGACCACCCCCACTTTCAGCCCTGTCACCTGCCTTCTCTGGGTTTTACCCTGGCTTCTTTGCCTGGGTGCCTTGTTCAGTAGTGCGAGGCCTGCAAGGTCCTGCCTTTGTGCTGCTGGCCAAGGTTGTTTTCCACCTGCATTTTTATGTGCCCCTACCAGTTTCCCCAGGGCCAAGTCATGTGTAGTAGTGCGTGTGCATCTTACTGGCATCTGCATCAAGTCCCCTTCCCAGGCTCTCATCTGTCACACTACCCAGCCTCTGCTAGGTGGTGACAGCACAGCAAGCCACCACTCCACCCTCCATGAAGGAGGAGGAGGAGAGCAGTCCATGGGACACTCCATCCTACCCTCCCTGGCTGAGGTACGCTGCACCTAACAGCTACCTCAGCCTGACCTGGCCTGCCTTTTGATGCAACCATCCGGGTTCGCTCCCAAAGCTGGGTCGTCTGCACAGCAGTGCACTGCGCTGCAGCTGGGCCATCAAGGTGGCAAAAAACAGACTATTTCAATAGGTAACTCTACCGACAAACTGAACACAGTCCATAGGGGGAGCCACTCATTGGCACAGCGGAAGTGAATTATGCTTCTGTAGCAGGTGATCTGGGTTCAGATTTGGAGACCAAGGCTGGGAAGTGTTGTCAAGTGCAGCTTGATCCAGCCCATGTGAGGGAGATATGGGGCTTCGCCTGCATGACGATCCCCTTTGACCCGCTCCCAGTGGTGCACGCATCCAGAATACTTGGGCTCCACATCATACAGCCCCATCTGCATAGATCCTACATGTCGGGTGGGGGGGGCTGCAGAGAATAGAGGAACAGTGGAGGTTAGTGTCCAATGGAACTTAGAGGCTGCCTTGGCTACTCCTGAAACTGGGCCCCGACAATGGACAGTGGGGGACGAAAAGGTATACACTGTATATATGCAAAGATCTTGGAGGTGTGTATATAATATATTAGAGGCAAAAAACTCCATTTAATGCATTAGTTAGGGTTGTTCCACAGCAACAAAAGCGAGGAAATTCGGTGTTAGGTTGAAGCCCCCTTGGACCCCCATACCCCCAACCAGCATCAGGGTGCACGTTGAGTCATCGACTCTAACTCTCACCCCATCACATGTGTGAAGAAGCAGAGGTATAGGAGAATGGGGTGAGAGTTGGGACTGGCGACTCCAACGCATCCTGATACCCGGTGAAGAGGATAAAGGAGGTCAAGGAAATAAACAGAAACAGTAGTGGAAACACAAATGGTAACAGTAACAAAAATGTAAGCACGAATGACAAAGCAAAGGGTAACGCACACAGTGGCGATATGGATTGGTAATGCAACGGGACATAACGCAAGTGTAAACAGTAATTGTAACAGTAACGGAAGCGCATCACCTGTTTTTGCCAAACAGGTGCATACAGAAACACAGTGTGTACAACGAATGTATGCATTGTAATGGGGATCGAAGCTTAAAACGAGCATTGGAAGTACTTAATTGCTAATATCTCAGCAACCGCACAATGTAAAAAAAACATTTAAATTTAAATTTCACAAAAATCTTGATTTTACTGACTAGGTTTCTGCTACTATGCAACTCACAACAAAAATTCTGTATCTTGCACCATTTTCGAGATACGAGCTCCAAAAGGCACGGCGGACGCCACCATGTTACTCTATGGGAAAAAATGTCAACTTCAGAGTGCCATAACTTGGCAGCCGTGCAATATTTTTCACCAAACCATCAAAAGGCACATCTGTGAGATGTTGGCTGCCTTCCCTCCAAATTTCAGCTCAAAAGACCAAACCATTCTTTTGCAGCAGGTTGGCAAAGAATTCCTATTATTTTGGCCAAATCTGAAAAAGTAGTGTCGCAATTTGCGGCAATTTTAGCAAAATTTTGTGAAAGTGTCATGCCTGCGACACTACTTTGTGACACTACTGGTTCCAGAAATTTGAAAAACAAATTTCTGGGGTGTTTTCCCAAAATAAAGACATGGCTAGCATCCTCAGGGTCCAACTAGGTGAACACAAAAAGAATTGCGTCCCTAGAGGGTCCCAAATTTAAATGCTAAGCATTTTTCTGATCACCAACTTAAAAAAAAATGACAGATTTGCGACACTAAAAGTGCATTTGCGAAAGTGTTGAATATTTTGTTAACTTTTCCCATTGACTTATAATGGGAACTTGTTTTTTGAATAACTTTTGAACCGTTCAATATTTTTTCATGAAATTTTCAAAAGACACATCGGGGACCCCGGCTGCATGTTCCCTGAAGTTTTGGACTGATCATAAACGGGCGCCCTGTAGACAAGAGCAAAGAAATTGGAAAAAGCCGCACTGTGCAATTGGTTGTCGCCATCAACTCTGCAGCCGTATATCCAACCAGTACTAAACTTGGCAGATCCCAAGATCTACCATGCCCAATTGTGTTTGCCAAATTTCGGGCAAATCTGTTGAACTGTGGAAAAGTTATTAAGGTGCAAAATTTGACCTTTTAACCTTAAAAGTGCTACTCTACCATAATATATATATATATATATATATATATATATATATATATACACACACACACACACACATACATACACATGTGTATATACTGTATATATATATATATATATATGCGTGTGTGTATAATATAAATATATTATGTGTGAATAGCAAGACAGCTATCTATAACATACACACACAGCCGACACTAAGCCTGGCCTTTTGTACAGGGGTAAGAGCAGCATAACATCCAAGATGAGGAAAGCATTAGTCCTTCAACCTCTAGCATCCATCCTGGAGTACAGACAAAATCCAGATAAAGCTGGGAAATGCAGTCCTGAGAGCTTGACAGCTACAGCCACCACCCCCACCACCTCCTTCCATGATACCGGCATTCCGTGAATAGAATAAAACACAGGGGATGCAATAGTCCAAGCTAAGGAAACAGACACAGCTAATTCACACCATACTAACCAGTATAGATTCCATACTGCTGAAGGTGTTGCCTCATAAACTCATCATAAGGCTCTTCATCCTGGAAGAAACACACAAGAGGCGTTAATGTTTCACTTTGAAAATACGAACATTTATGCTTTTGGAATGTGTAACATTAATAAATAAGAAAGCTTTACTTCCCAGTTTCCCCGCATTTCGACATCCCCTGACTACACTAAGAGCAAAGAGTTATGTATGCAATATACAAACTCTCCCCAGTATCACATTTAACGTGACATGACAAGTATAACCTGACAACTATATTATAAGGAATATGGTTACAGTGGGGTTTATGTGCAGCTAACATAGTGTACTCAGTCCCATGTCTGCATGCATGCATAATATTACCATCTTTGCCACTGTATATTTTGCCATCTAAGTACAACTGTCTTTGATACTGTATGCAATGCATCTGAAAGTCTCTATCACAGCCCCCTTCCCTTCTTTTCATTGGTTTAATCCATAAAGTTTTTTGTCCCTGGCCATGTCTGTCTGCCAGGGATATACATTAATCCCAGGGTTACACCTGTGAGTGAGCTAGCCAACTGCCAGTCATTATTTGCAGATATATTTCTGTTTTATATATATATATATATATATATATATATATATATATATATATTTTGGATGTGATTCTAGTGATATATGCCACAAGAATGTCAGTGTTAATGCAAGGGGCACATGGAAAGAGAGACTGGATTTCTTTTAAACATGTTTGACCTTTCTCTGACCTGAGAGGCAGCTGCTTGCCAGGAAGCTAAGGTTGTATTTCCAGGTCCCTTAACAGAGATACGCCAAAATCCATTTACCTGTCATAAACCATGCACTTCAGAGCCCACAATGTATTAAACAGGAGTTTAGGAAATAGCCATTCTTGACAGGACACTGTGAATTAGCTTACAGGGTGTTATACTGAGACATCTGAAGTCATGTTCATGATTATTACATGTGCCAGGAAACTGTGATGTCAGAGCCTTAATAAGACAATTTCAGGAAAGCGCATGAGTGATATCTACTGGCCAAAAAGAGAAGACCCCTTTGGGATTAGGCAGTTCGTTTTCTACAGGCTTCCTCCAGCTATTTAAGGAGCTGACACAGAGCAAACTCTCTCATTTTTTTTGCTGAGCATCTGCAAGGGACACTCCACTCCTGACAATACAAGAAGCAAGACTGCCAGTACAAAGGAAACAGAATCTTTCATTTACTTTCTTTGGACTTCAATTCACTATAGACTTAAGGTATACTTTAGATAATAGTCATAGTGCATTTTTCATGTATATATTTCCACTTTTATTTCTGTTATTCTGTGACCAAATTAGTGCATCTTGTAGCTGTAACTGTATGATTAAGTATTTTAGTAGAAACATTTGTTTGTAACAAACCTACCTAAGTGAGATTTCTAAATAATGTGTGCATTGTGGGACAGTTATAAATAATCTGTGACAAACTTATTGCTAAGGGATGCCTCCATAAGCAACCAGTCGAGCAAGGGTCTGTAAGGGACATCTGGGTAAAGAGAGGGAGAATATCAACATCTCAAAGAAGAGTCTGTAGTGATTTTGAAACAGGTTGTTGCATGTCCTATTGGAGAAGACAAAATCGGGAGCACACTGCTACCCGGAAGAGAGTGTGATGCCTGGATCGTCTCCATTTGTGTAACAACCAAGAAGGGTTCATATTTGGCTACAAGACTTGAGACTGGTATTGTACCCTTATCTAGAGTTTAGAGGGATGCCCTGGGTCCTCGTGGCGTGTGTTCAGCTATGACCTTGTCAAACATTCTTAAAGGACACGAGGAGGTTATCCCTGTCCCCCCATCATGGATTGCACTTAGGGGTGGGTACTTTGAGCTCATTGGACCTGACCCTCAGGAGTAGGTTTGTGACAATATCCTCACCTGGTCCACTGACTCCTGGACTCCCCTAGTCCAGTGCCACCACAGACACCCCAAAACATCCAAGAATATACTGTGACACCATGGATATGCCCTCATCTTGCCTGTTGACTCAAGGACTCCCTCAGGTCCAATGCCACCCTGATGACTCCCATCAGTTCCTCCAATTAAGGGCTCCGGGGGGGTCTACCCACCCCACCACCCAGGCATCCCCACTGTGTGGGTTAGGATCCACTATCAGGCAGGCACTAGGACCCAGTGGAATCCAAAACCCATGTCACGATACAGGCCGGTACTTTTGTCCTTCATTTTCTCCCACCCTCCCTCCCTCCTCCCTTGGCGTGGCGTAGCCTTCCAGGCCTTAGATGCACGCAGCGATGTCTTGTGGAGGGAGCCAGCTTCTCTTGCCCACTGCAGGTGGCACTATCGCACTGGGTGCACAGCGCCATACCTCCCCGACTGCAGCGCACTGCCATATGGCAGCTGCTGTGGCCCAGCCTGCCTTCTGACGTGGCGTCCCAAGCTAACTCCTGAACTCAGGTCACCTGGACAGCAGCAGCATGTCAGGAATCCAACAGGGGAGATTTGCAGCACTCACAATAAACCTTGGTGCCTTCTTCATTTTAAAACTCTAACAAACAAGACTCCACAAAGAAGCATTCTAATCAAAGCTACAAGTTAATTATTTATTCCAAAAGTATACTGCAATAACATTTACAGCTTAGCATGTCCGAACAGGAACAAAACTCTTGCACTTTGAGGCTTAACCAGACTCTTCATCAGGGAGAGGTGTCGGCAAATTTTCCATCAAGCAGCCCTCCTTCTCTCTCCCTTCAGGAAGGGCATGCTCAAGCTAGCCAGACATGCCTCACAAACTTTCCAGTTACCCATGTACCAGTTTGGCTGCTCTTCACTGGACTGTCTCTATGTGATCCTTATCTTTTTTAAGGTAGGGTTCCTGAACTGTCATGATACTTCGATGCAGCCTCACCGCTGATCTGCAGAGGGGCAAGAGCTTCTCTTCTGCTGGACGAGGCCCTACCTACGCACCACAGTATTCAGAAGAGCAGGAAACTGACACGCCAAGGTCTGCCTGTGCTTAGAAAAGCAAGAACCACCTGGCTGTGATCTGTCAGCTCATACCCTCTTCCCTTGTCCTCAACTTCTTTCACTAATGCATCTCATTATCAAGCTGTCAGGGCTACTGGTTTTCACCTCATTAATGCTGAATTCAAGTGGAGTTGCTACCTTGAAGCACTTGCTGTTGTTACATGTATTAATGAAGAACACAGAGAAAGCTGTCATGGAAAAAAAACAAGGAAGTCTACCTACTCAGCAGGGGCCTATTTCCCTTGATCTCAGTCAGGCTGCCGACTGTAAACACCTTGATTTATATAAACTGCTGCCTGTACCTTGGGATGGAAATTATACCAGAAGGAAATTTTAACAAGCATTTGTCAATGCTAAATGTTGGTTGCTTATTACATAATTTGTTTTTTGCAATTCTGCTCCCAAATTTTAAAGATACTTGTTTTAGCATTTGCCTTATAGACATTACATGTGCCATTTATATAGTATATTCGCAAAATGTCATTTTGCACCAGAGGTGCAAAAACACATCTCATCCATGATTTTAAAAATGACACATCACATTTATGAGGTGATGTGGAAAAATGGCTATGTTGAAAGGTTGGAGTCAAAATATTAATATTCAGTGAAGTTATGAGAGAATGTTAAAATAGTGTAACCTGGGCATTTTACCGTATGTGTACACCAAATTTTCAGCATAGTCTTCTTATTACCCCACCTAATGAACGCGGTAGGTGAACATGTTCAAATCCCCAGCAAAACGTAATTCCATGGCACAGGTAGGAAAACACATTTTGCTCAGGATTTCAAAAACGACAGTTGTCACATTCATGAGGTGCTGTAAAGAAATGGCTATGTTGAAAATCTGGAGTCAAAATATTGAAAATTACCAAAGTTACAAGGTTGCATTGCTAAATTTCAATGCAAGCGCATAACTTTGTTGTTTTTTAATATTTTTGCCCCAAATTTTCAACATAGTCTTCTTATGACCCTACACCATAAACAATTCAGAGAAAATTTTCAACTCCTGCCCGAAAGGTGATTTCGCACAGCAACTGTGAAATCATCTTTCAGGATGCGAAAACACAATTTGGCCACGATTTGAAAAATAACAGCTGTCACATTCATGAGGTGCTGTGAAGAAATGGCTATGTTGAAAATTTGGGGTCAAAATATTGAAAATTACCAGTGTTACAAGCCTGTGTTTGCAAATTTCAACATAAGCTCATGACTTTTTACTTTTTTTAAATATTTTATACCAACTTTTCACCATAGTCTTATAATGACCCTCACCTCATGAACAAGGGCAGAGAAAAATGTCAACTCCTGTTCAAAAGGTGATTTTACGCAGCGATCACAAAATCATCTTTCGATACAGATTTGCTAATGTCACTGTAATTGTTCATGAGGTGGGGTCCCAAAAAGATCTGTTGAACATTTGGGGCAAAAATACTCAAAAATGGTCAAGTTATGCCACTAAGTTCAAAACCCTACTGAAATACATTGAACCGCATACCTGATTTCCTCAGTTCGCGGTCCAGCTTTGAAGAGTGAAGATGTCGCTGCGGTCCAGAACGGATTACGGTGTCAGACCACCAGTGGGTAAGTAAAGGCTTGGGGAGAGTGGGTGCTGAGTGGGAGGGTTTGGTTGGGGGGGGTGACAACGACGCAACAGACAACTAAAGATGGTTTTCTGTTTTACATGGTTAAAAACAAAACAACAATTTCAATATTTCAGGTGATGACACCGAGGGATTGGGCACCCCCAGTGTCAGTGTTATTTGGGGGGTGCTGAGAGGGAGGGTTGGGTTGGGGGGGACCAGTTACGAGGCACTGCAACAGATATCGATGGATGGGTTTCTTTGTTTCTGCCAATCTACATAAATAAAATAAATAAAAAAAATATGAGGGATGGCACTGGGGTTGGGCACCCCCAGTGTCAGTGTTATGTTTGTTGGGGGTGCGGGTGCCAGAGGGAGGGTCGGGTGGAGTGAAACAGTTACAGGGGCACCAGCTACAGACATTGATGGATGGTTTTCTGCATTACAAGCAACGATACAAATAAAATAAAATTAAAAAAACTATGAGGTGGTGACACTGGTGGATTGGACACTCCCAGTGTCAGTGCTACATTTGGGGGGGTGTGGGGTGGTGGGTGCTGAGTGGGAGGGTCGAGGGGGACAGTTACAGAGGGGCCAGCAACAGACATCGATGGACGGTTTTCTTTTTTACAGACTGATAGGCTGCTGAGGTTGATAGCTGCTCAGCTGTTTGCTGACCGGCTTCACGAAAATCAAAGGACCGAAGCCCTCTCTGATTGGAGTGGCTTTGGTCCTTTGACGTACACAAAGTTTCAGCCCACCAAGTAGAGACTGATGTCAGGACCACAGTGTATGGTCATTGGCGTAGACTGCCGAGCCCCTGCTTTTGTGAACTGCAATGGGCTCAGCGGCAGCCCCCCCCCCGAAATCCACTACCCTTGCCACAAAACGTTGGGTGCACATAGCCTTCTTATGACTGCACCTTACAGCCATGTAAGCTGCTTGCCTGAGAAGTAAGACAGAGCCCAAATAACCTTTGTTCCCCATTTTGTAAATATGTCTGGAATCCTCATCATCCAGGGTGTCAGCTATTTGTCTGACAAAGGAGAAGTGGGATGAAAAATCATCCTGCCCCTCTTTTTGTTTTTTTTTTTTCGTAAGGGGAGTTCATTACTTGCTAGATTATTCTAAATTATCATGCCTATGTTAACTTAGAATAAAGGGGGGGAGAGGGGAAATATGAGGAAACAAATAATTCAGTACCAGGATGATCTGTTTTACTTGTTTATTCCCTTCTCTTCTCTTTGCTGATATCACTTATGTTATACTGAAAGTGGTCTTTAGGCCTACAGACTGGATCAGACAATGGAGAGGGCGCCCCTCCAATTTTGGGGGGACTTGCACTTGGGATTAAAAACAGTGCTAATAGAGACCTGTTGCTTACCATGGATTCTCTAACCATGGACTATTATTAGAGAGCTTTCAGATATCTATTTGTAAACTTTCCATGGCATAGTTATAACATAATGATAGAGCTACTCCAAGACATTGTACAGGAGTTGTATGATTTACTTGTGACTCTGACTGTGATTCTGTATATTGTATTTTTACAGTATCTCAATAAAATTATTCTGAAGTTAAAAAAATATCATCCTGCCCACGTGGAGAACCAAACTCCTGGTCTGGGGGCATCTCTGGTTCAGTGGGTTCCCCTCGATCTGGTTCCTCCTCCTCCTCCTCAATGCATACTTGGAGACTTTGTTCCCTGGGAACCAGTGGTGGGATTTGAACCAGTGAACTCAGTATGGAACCTGAGAGCCTGGATGATTTGCAGGGCTCTGGCAATTTCCTCTACAGAGGGAATTTTATTTTGTCTGTTGGGAGCTCCTTTGCTTTTTTAGCAGGATGCAACATTTTTCTCTTTATATTTCTTTTTTGCAGGCACAGCCTCAGGTGTTTGCTCACTAGTTCTTTTTTGTTTAATATGCTCAATCCCCTTTACATTAATTTTGGGGTCGGAGGTATCCTTAGAGGGTCTCTCCTTTGTCTTGGGGTGAGATGAAGAAAGACTCTCTTTACTTTGCTTTGATGACACTGGGAATGGAATAGAAGCCTTCTGCTCCAATTTGTTGGCTCTTTTCTTAATAGGTTTTGTACAAAAAGCACTACAGACTTCTCAATTTGATAAAAAATGACTGGGACCCAAGCACAAATCGTGGTGATCAACCTTAACAAAGGTTTAAAAGTACCTTATACAATTCTTAAAACTTGTGGGTCCCGTCCTCTTCTTTGGTCTATCTGACATGCCAAACTGTCAGCAGACTGAGTAAAATGTACAGGAACTAAATTTACAGCAAACACAGCCAGTTCCTTAAGTTTAAAAGGGACCGCGATTAAAACCAACTTGTATGCTGTTATTCAAAAAAGTGATTGGTTCCTAAATGAAAAGGGAACCGACCGCTACTCAGTAAATGGATAAACAGCTGTGTTTACTAGTGAAAACGCGATCGGTTCCTAACAGCAAATGGGAATCGATTGCGACTAAGACAAAGTACTTTAAAGACCTCCTGACACAGCTGAGACAACTTCAGAAAAAATTAACATTCAGGCATAAATGTAACTTATATTTCATATTTTATTATGCAATTCTCACCCTTATTTCCTTATTATTAAGGGTATTTGCATGAATGTAGTATCTCTGCCCTTTCAGCTCTGGTTGCCTGCCTACACCTGACATCATAACTCTGTTTATGACATCAAAATACGCTGCTGTGGAGCTCAACTATGATGCCATAAATAGGGGATTGTGATGTCATGTGTAGAGAAGTAGCCAGAGTAGATATAGTCTAGGGGACAGGGATCTTGTTTTCATGCAACTGTTTTCAATAATAAAGAAAATGGGGAATCAATTACTGAAAATATATGAAGCATTAAAGAAATTGGGATGGAGTTGAATATAAATCTTAATTTTTTCATTGTTTTCCTAATGCTGTCAGGGACTACTTAATCAGTAACAGTAAGATAAAGAAACTAAACAGCTAGCAGTCAGAAACCAGAGAGTACAACAAACAGACTAAATAAATTGGTTCCTGTGAACCGTGATGGAACCACTAAGACTAGGCAAACTACTGAAATATACTAACTTAGCAAATAACTGTAAGAGGCAGAGTATAATTAACATTATGAGAAAAAATACCACTTGTACAACAAATTTAATAGTCTTGTAACAAGGTTGCTGTGCAGTCTTAGGTGAAAGTCCCACTTCCTAGACGGAAAAATTGAATCTGATATGGAGTAAGAGGCAGCAGTTTTTTGAATGTGGCATTCCAAATTCTATTAATCTGCATAACATTCCAAAATGAAAGTTCCGGAGGCAGTCAGCAGATCTAGACTGATTGCTATTCTGTCTAATACTACTAGGAGATTCCTGGGTCTTGAAACAATATTTCCAGGCATATAACTGTTGTATTTTCAGTGTTTTTTTATTTCCCCCAAAAAACGAGATGGCGGCCGTCACAATCGGTATTTTCTCCTCATGACAAGTAAATCCTTTCTCACAAGTAAATCGTGAAAAATAAGCCCTCATGATCTGTGTTTTTTTACCGTTCATGTCAAAGGGTTATCCAACAACCAAACTTTAAATCCTTATAACTCTGGAACCATTTAATACTTTTTCACAAAATCTTCAAAAAGCACTACCTCAGCACAGGCCGCTTCTACTATGAAAGTTTTCTGAACAAATTCTGTACCGTCTAGGGGCGTATGAGAGCAAAACAAACCCATGTTAAGTATAGGAGAAAAAAACTTTTTTTTCATTTTTTGGCATTCTGTATCTGAAAAGACACCCAAGATACCAACACAAATCTTTTCATGTCTTGAGACTCTGCTAGCCAGACTGTGCATGCCAAATTGTGGGCTATGCCGTTAAATGGGTGCAAAGTTATTAAAGTGCAAAGTTAGGGGTTTTACGTTATACACCCTACTCAGCCCTAACTATAGCGGTGCAACCACACCCCTATAATACATAAAAAGATAAAGAACCTCAGCACAAAGGACTGAGGCAAGGGTTACCCAAAAATGGCACTGGCAACAAAGCCAGGTTTTCAAGAAATACAAAATCACACATATCCCGATAATACAGAGCATCATGGAATATATAAATGGAAATCACCATGAAAATTGGCATTCTATATCTCAAATACCACTCAGGATTCTATCACAAAACTTTTCATGTCTTGAGACTCTGCCAGCCAGGCTGCTCATGGCACGGCAGTGCGCTCCACATGTTTGGAGCACGACCCCAACGCAAGCACATTGTAATGTCAAAATAAGGAACAGCATGAGGGTGTTTCTCTAAACCAGGAAGTGGAAGGTATCGGAGGATCGGCTCCTCCAAGCCAAAATATTATCCACTCCCTCCAGAAAACACAGCCATGGGAAAATGTTTTCTTCCTACTCTCCACCTCGGAGCCAGGTAAGGGTTCTTTGGGGGTATTTTCTGCAAGAGCACAAAAGGTGCTCTTTAAGTTTGTCCTGCAGGCTTCATCCCTTCACCTCCCCCACCACACAGGCTGAAGTCCTAGTTCTCTGCCTGTAACATTAGAATCTGTTGCTATGGAATAGATAAGGATCTCGTTAACTGGGTTATGACTTCTGCAAAGGAAAAAGGAGGAGGAAGAGAAGTATGCAACACAAGGCAGTTTTCCAGCAAATATCTTCGGAAATAAAGAATATGTGTAGCTAAATACAGAAAATTAATCAAATATAGGTCGAACTGTATTAAAATATTACACTTCCCTTTAAAGAGGACAGGAAATCATTTCTAACTGGCAGCTGTTTCTGAAGTTCTTATTCTCAGAAATGACATGCATTCCCTTAAATTATTCACATCTAACTGTACGTGAATAAAAAGTGATATGAAAAAAAAGTATGTTGCATTGTTTTGTTTTTATGGGAAGCATTCTGTTACAGTTCTCTTCATGGAACCAATAACTTGGGGTTTTAACAGTCATGGTTTGTGTATATTATTCTAAGCATCGTTCTGATAGCTCAACAGCTCGTAATTAGCATTCTGTACACAAACCGTGACATAGCAAAAACTCCAAGTTATTGGTTCCATGAAGAGAACAGTAACAGGATGCTGCCCATAAAAACAAAACAATGCAACTACAGTTTTTCATATCACTTTGGTTCAGTGACAATTAACTGTGGATAATTTAGAGACTACATATTGTTTCTGAGAATAAGTGAAATTACTGAGTTAGGGGCACAGCAATTGGGACCCTTTCTCCAAGGTAAAAATTTTCTTTTTTTCTTTCCTCCTTGCTAGTCCTCCCCCCCTCCCACCTGCAGTCCTACCTACCCCACCCAGTCCCTTTGTCCTTATTCGCTCCGTTCAGTGCTGAGAGGGGGTCAGGGGCAGAAGACCCTCCCTGTCAGGCTTGCAGTGTCCAATCCCCCAGCATAAAGCCAGGATCTCCCCTGCCCTACAAGAGGGCTGGGGAGTGGTCAGAGGGAGCAGTCGGCGGCTTGGTAAGGAGGGTGGAGGATGCGGAGGGCACAGCCGTGAAAAGCTTACCATTCTGTGGTCCGTGGCTCCTCCGGCATCGCTCCCCTCCAAGGCAAGGCAGCAGCAGCATGGTCAGTCAGGTCGGAGCACAGCTCCCCAATACGATCTCTCCTTCTCCCTTGGGCCCCGAGGTGTAGGGGAAGCACTTTGAGAGCAGACCAAAGTGGGGTCATGAAAAGTGTGTCCAGGTGGAAACAACTGCCCCAGCTTCTCTGGTTTAGCCTGTGGCTATGAACAAGCAGTAACAATGCTGGGTGGGAGCACGGCTCCCTGGCTACCCCGCTAGCACCACCAGCAATCTTTTCGGCCACCAGAGCACCCAGGCCAGGCGGTGAATAGGCTGCAAACCCAAAATGTAGTTTACTTCATGCCGGAGACTGAGAGGGTCAGAGTGGGCAGAGCACCCACAAGAGGGAAACAAGGGCATTGTGGTTTTAAAAGTCCTAGGAAGACAAGTATAGAAAGGAGTGATCTAATGGTCTCTGACCAAGAAAGGGGAGCAGACAAGGGACCCAGTGAGCTGACAACCTCTTTCTTTCACTTTGGCGCCCTTTTGCACCAGGGGCAAGGCCAGAGAGCACAGGCCCTCATTACTACTAAGGAGGGTGGGCTGTAGCAGCAGGCTCTCGTTGATGCACATCACCAAAGGAGGACCTGGTGCTGGAAAAGGGGAGGGTCAGCAACCCAAGCCCTTACTAGTATTCATAAGGAGGGTGGGACCAGGTCTGGGAGCCCCATAGCCCCAGGCATAAGGGTAGTTTAAGGGGAAGTCACTAAAGAGTATAGCACCCTCTAGGAGGGAGGAGAGGGAAGGGGAGGAGATGATCCTGTGGCCTGAGTGGCCCAGCACCCAAACTGAACTGTACTTCTGCCTGCCTAGCGCCCCCTAGAGACTGTATTTCCTGCAAAAACTGAACTGTCTGTTTAAAAATCCAAACTGTTCGCTTGCTACTGAACTGTGTTGCCGAATTGTGTCATGGTGTACCAGACATCCAGCTTCGCCCTTACTGCCCGGACCAGCTTCGCCAGAGCCTAATGCTGACCCAGGGAGGTCCCCAGCCCATCTGCCATCTGCAGCAGAACCACCTCCAGTGATGACAGCCAGTTCTGAAGTTCCACCAAAAGTGCTCCAGCATCAGCCCTCCAATGGTAAGTGGTAGAGAGCCGCTAGTGAGGTATCCAGTAGTGAGTCAGCTTAGGAGCTGCATCAGCTCAAGCTTGAGGGACCACAGTTAATGTCGTGCATGCCCCTTTCTTCTTTTGCTGGCTGGCCATAAGTGTGCGCATGTCCATGTCACTCCACTGAGGCCACCAGAGGGTCAGTCTTCTTCTTGGGAGGTGTCCTGGGTGCCGGGAACCTGCCAGTGGTCATTGCTGCTGATCATCCAGAGAACCATTGGCTGACTAGAAGTCTTCAGCTTCTTGCCCGGAGCCACAGAGGATTGCCCCCTTCCTCCTTGTCCAGCTAACAGTGTTCCTCTTTGTGCATTGTTCATCCAGGGGACGCCCCATTATGACCTGTTTGCAACAAGCACTTTGTGGGGTCAATGCCCACCTGCTACTTAGCCGACACTTAGGAAAGCCCAAGCTAGGTTCGTCCGTAGTAGCATAATCCTCTAAGCCAAGTGCACGCAGGATTTGAACTAAGAGGGGTTAACCCCCTGTTCTTGGTTCAACCAATTGTGGGTCCCAATAGCATGGTGGTGTTTGTTTTTTTTCCCCCCAGTAATATTGTAAAACATAGTTATCTTGGTTTTTATTGTCCCTGGGAAATAAACCTCTTGCATCTTGGTCACTGCGTAAGCTTCCTGCCTCTCCTTCCAGATTCGTCTGGCCTGTCCTGTAATTGTTAGAGAACCTTTCGACCTGCTACATAAGAACTTTATAAACAGCTGCCTGTTAGCACAGATTTCCTGTCCCCTTTAACATTTCACTCTGCAAAATAGTAACAAGAATCTAGTGTGGACTCCCAACTTCATGAAGATATAAAAAATACCAAGGAGAAGTCTCTTCTAAAAGATGGCCTATAGTATACTAGAACAATTCTTTGGAAAACAGATTTAATTTTTATTTACAGTACATAAAACACAGGGAAAAGCTCACAGCCTGGTATCGATGCTGTTTTGCAGTTGCTCTCTACCACATTCTCAGGGTGTACAGGAACTTGCTTCTCTCTATGCATTTGTGAAACTCAAAGTTTCTGCCTGCTAGTCTTAAATCATTTTTAATTTTGTTCACTGGGTGAACTGCCCTAGTACAAAGTCTTACTTTCAGTCACAACCTGTTGAGCCATACAGCAAAGCATACTTTTGTTTTGGTTTAGTTGTTATTGCACAAAAGATTTTTTGACAAGGGTCTCCCAGCCTCCTCTTTCTAGGAGCTAGTTCTATCATGTCCATGAATTCCACTTCTCCTCATCCACCTCTGTTTTGTGGTAGGGAATGCTGAGGGTATCGACTATTTGCTTAATGAAAGAGGTGTAGGATGTATAGTTTTCTGTAACTCAAAGATGCAACTGAGATACATCAAGAATAATACATGGGTAGGTATGTATAACCAGAATTTTACATACATCCTCGGTTTGTGATGCTACATAAACCCTGAGACTGAAGTTTGAGGGGTTTATAAAAGCATCACACACCAAGGGTGTGTATAAAATTCTGGTGACCCACCATGCTTTACATTTTTATAACTGCTGATCCCACTGACTGAATAAAGCTGTCACCTGTCACTTGGGGCCTTCCCAGTCAGGGAGGCTTGCATCAGTTGGGAGGAGGACAGTGCCCAAGTGTCGCCCTCCCCCACCTGGCTTGTTTTATGTTCTGCTGCTGGTGTCCTCTAGGTTCGAGACTGCTCGGCTGTGTGCAGAGGGGTGTGGGGTCTGCTGTCGTCCACCAGCCCAGTGAAAGTTTATGAGTGACTGATCCCAATATGGTCCTACCACACACTGAGTTTGTGCCATTCACTTTGAGAGCCATACGTTTGATTGGCAGCCCTCGATTACACACAGCCGGTTGTAACAGCTAATTACAATACAGTTGTGTGTATAAAAGTGATGACCAGTAGTTATAATACAATTACAGAAAACAATAAGTACACATATGTGTCTCCAGCAAGTTAGTCACAAAAGGAGTAGGCAAGGAGCTTTCAGGTGATCAAGCCCCTCAAGGGTCCCTCTCCATTCCATATTATATCTCCCTCACCAGCCATGCTCCTTTGAACATCTACATCTCTGGTGAGCGACAGTGGTGGACAACAGTGTTAGTTGTAGGATTAGCTATTACTTTGATGGCCATATTTGTATCTGTTCTACTTTGTATACTAGTAGAGTGACTGTCTGCAACTGCTCAACCCTCCTGCTGTAATTTGTCCCCCCAGTTTCCTCATGGAAACTAGTTGTACCTTCCAAACAAGGTTATCCTGGGATATGTATGTAAATCCTAAATGAATAAAAACAATTACAAATCCAACAGTTCCCTTTTAAATGTGGACAGCTCCGGAGGGGCCCTTATGTTAGGTTGGAGTTATTCCAGCAGTTAGGGGCAATGTAGGTAATGTATGCCTCCAGCAGTCTCTCCTAGCCTTGGGTACAGAGTTGAGACAGATCCTGGGAGCAGAGGGTCTGGCTACAGCTGCAGAAAGTGCAGTAAGGTCAGAGATGTTCAGCTGTGTTACTGTGTGCACAATTATGTAAGAAAGTAATCCAGTGGTAGTTCCTCCAATTTGAAGGGCTCAGCTTGTTCAGCCTCTGGTAGAGTGCAGAGTGTGACATATGTATGGATCACATCCAAGGCCAAACTTGCCAAACTTATACAGGATATCTAGCTTATATAACACTGCATAGGAGGCAGCAAAAAAGAAGATAATATTCCCATAGTCCAAGGTAATATGTGTTGTGTCACCGTCTGCAAGCTGAGACACAGAGGCAGCACTACAAATGATACAAGGAACACATTTACCAGTGGGACTAAAGCCACAGTCAGTTGAAAATGTAATTTTCTTGCCTGTTCGGTGGCCCAATGGGTAGCACTGCACACTCCCACGTCAGTGACCCAGGTTTGGAATGGAGCCCAGGAAGTCAGTCGGGTGACCCCAAGGGCTGTGCAGGCAGCACTGCACGGCAGTGCTCCCAGCCAGGAAGGGATGGCATCAGGTCCCCCTACTCTACCAACCCAGATGGTGGGGCAGGGAACTTGCCTCTCCCGGAGGGGCACATTAGAGCATGCGAGGCTGCCTCAGGCTAGGCTTGATGTTGAGGAGGATGGGGTCAGTAAACAGAAAACACCCACGCTAGCTACAGGATGATTTCCTGATCGTAGCAGCTTCTGCACCACTTACAGGGCCCTGGGAACTTCTGGACTGTGCTTCTGGGGTGCAAAGGACCCTCCACAGGCAGTAGATCTGTGGAAGACTTTCCCCATGGTAAGTCCCTGAAACGGTGGGTGACGGGAGTGGGCGGTCTGAGAGGAAGGAGGATAGCTAGGTGGCAGAGAAAAAAGCTTGATTTAAAAAAAAAAAAAAAGGAAATATAATTTTCAGGTAGCCTGACTGAATGGCATAGTGTTATAGCTGCATCATCCTGTGGCAGACCCTGGTTCTAATGCAAACTCCGGGCTCCCTCTTTGGGACAGTAACTTCAGGCAATATCACACAGGAGATACGTTTCTGCTCCAGAATGGTGGGCAATACTCACTGCAGCAGTACCCCTTCTGTCCAGACCCAATAACCCTGAAGTGTTGATCTGCTGGCCTCTGGACTTTTATTCATGTGTCGTTGCTCATGACAACAGTAATATATCATTTCAGATACTAGAAAGTAACTATATCGTTATCTGGGATACATTTTAAAATGAAACTTACCGACTCTTCATCGCTGACTGAATTGTCGGTGTGCTGTGCCTTCTCCGTACCTCCTGTCATGGCCTTTGAATAATCAAGTCTTGTCTGAACCTGAGTCAGTGAAAAAGAAGTGGATCAAACATGTAAGACAAACTGGTTCATGGTTTCCATTTTTTAACGCCTTTCCAAATGCTTATTGGAGAAAGAATGAAGTGTGTTGATACTTTAGGAGACGTAAACATAATCTTCTGACTTTTTCACTCCTTACATAAATGTAAATAAAACCTACCCCCCCCCCAGTATTTAAATATACACAAGTAAGGCCTCCAGAAGGCATCCAGTTTTTTGTATTGACACTAAAATTCAACATATGTCAGCATCTATTGCCACAATCATAGGTCACTGTTGGGCAAGCAGGGCTGAACAATACACTGCTTTTCTAACCGAGACATCCCTTCCTGTCTAAGGTTTCCATGGTATGGCTCGATTTAATATATGGCTGATTTACAGATGGATATCTCCAGATGGCTGACACCTACTGGTATACCCAATACCTCATTAGGAAGAGCTTGTTATTCATTTCATGTATTTATATATATATATATATATATATAGAGAGAGAGAGAGAGAGAGAGGCAAACTGTGATATAGAAACAGAAACATAGAAGCTGTTGGCAGGAAAGGACCTCCTGAACCACCTAGTCTGCCCTAAGTCCCTGCCTACTGTGCTACTGTAGACCCTAACTGATCTCCAGCCTTACCCCCCCCCCGCCCTGATACTAAGTTCCCCTTGTACCTATCCCATGCATTTTTGAAACCTGTTACCATTTCATTACCCACCACCTCTGCTGGAAGGCTGTTCCAGACATCCACCACCCTTTCTGTAAAGAAGTATTACCTCTCATCTCCTCTAAGGTCCCCCCCCCCAGCTTTACATCGTGCCCTGACCTGTAAACATCTCTTTTCTGCAAAATGCTACTCTCTTGTATCTTATTGACACTTTGAGGTATTTAAATGTTTCTATCATGCCTCCTCTTTCTCTCCTTTCCTCCAGAGAACACATATTTAAATCCGAGTCTTTTCCTTGTAGGGCTTCTGATGCAGGCCATGCATCATTTTGGATACCCTTCTCTGCACTGCCTCCACTCAATCTATGTCTTTCCTGAGACGGGGCCTCCAGAACTGGACGCAGTACTCCAGGTGGGGCCTCAACATTGATCTGCACAGGGGCAACACTACCTCACTCTTTCTGCTGGTGATACCTCTCCCTATGCACCCCAGCATTATATTAGCCTTTCCCACTGTAATATCACACTGCTTCGCAACTTCCAGGTATTTAGATATGATGACCCCAGATCTCTTTCCTGTTTTGTGGTTGAAAACACCCCACCCCAAAAAAAATGATACGTTGCCCTTTGTTTTTGTGCCCCATGTGCATAGTTTTGCACTTTTTGGCACTGAAGCCTAGTTGCCAAACCCTTGATCAGTCTTCTAGCTTTTTCAGAACTTCCTTCCACCGCCCCGGCCCCCCGTGTGTCCACCTTGTTGCAGATTTTCATGTCATCCGCGAAGAGGTATACCTTTCCTTACAGCCCCTCTATGATGTTGCTAATAAAGACATTGAAGAGGACCGGTCCCAGTACTGAACCCTGAGACACCCCGCTGGTTCCCTTACCTTCTTCCGAGTGATCTCCATTTACCACCACCCTCTGAGTTCCATTACTTAGCCAATTTCATACCCATTTTACTATCTTTGGACCCACTCTCAGGCTGCCCAGCTTTATTTATTTATTGAAATGTTTCACCAAAAAGGCACGCTGAGCAACAAGCTGCTCATCTCCCGGTGCGACCTGTGGGGTAGGGGAACATAAGGATAGTTTACAGAGATTTGCTACACATTATAAATTTACAGTAGATTACATTCAAATAATTTGAGCAGACTGTACAGGAGTAATGAAATAGCAGAAAGCTAACAGTTTTGAATTAGATAGATACTACGTCAACACTTCTGGACTAGGTAGATACCACACCAAATAACATTTAGGCATACACTAAATGACACATAACTGTGTAGCTAGAAAATGGCTGAATAGAATTGTTGTAGTTTGATCTAGGGAAGTTAGTGAGGCGTAAACACAGGCAGAACAGGTTGGCTAAGGTATAACAGAAGTGCAAGTTAACTACAAGTGCAGTAGAGATTAGGGGTCAGCCATAGCTAGGGCTACATAAGGGGGAGAAGGGAAGGGAGAGGTAGGTATGTTGGTAGGCAGAGAAAAGTGGGGTGGTGGTGGTGGTGGTGGTGGTGGTGGTGGTGGTTGTGGAAGGGGATGGAAGGAGGAAGTGAAGGAAGAGGTAGGAGGAGAAAGGTCTGCTGGGGCCTGACCCCTCCAGTATGCTGAGAACCCTGCCTGCACAAGTTAGGGAGGGTCGTAGCAGGAACAGCTAGGTGCAAGGAAGTTTTTGAGGGCAGAGCTGATGGAGTAGTAGGAGGATGAGTGACACATTTAAAGGGGGAGGGAATTCCATATTTTTGGGAGGTGGTGAGAGTAACCGGATTGACCGATGAGGGTGGCTCTGCGATGACCGCCAGAGTACGGAAGTCAGATGATCTAAGGGAGTGAGAGGGGGTGGGGGTGTTATAAATGAGGGGGAGAGGTAGGAAGGGAGTTAACCAGCCAGTGCTTGGAGGTGAATTTAGCGCAGTGGGAGAATCGTCTGTTTGTAAGAGAGGGGAAGGATAGGGCACGACAGAGGTCACAATGGTGGGTGTGAGAGGGAGCATCAAGGATAAAATGGCAGAAGAAATTGAAGAGGGTATTCAATCTGGCCAGGGAGGACTTGGGAGCAGCACCATAGACTACATCACAGTAATCGAAGATGGCAGGATCATCTTCTGAACAAGTTCATGCCTAACCATAGAGGTGCTACAACTACAATTCCTGAACAGGGTACCAAGCTTGGGGCATAATTTTTTTTGGGGGGGCGGGATGGCATCAATATGTCTGGAGAAGTTTAGGTGTTTATCCAGCCAAACTCCTAGGTACCTGAAGGAGGATGTGTCCTCAAGTAAAGTTCCATAAAGGGTGTGGAAAGTGGGCAGGGAGGGAAGCCTACAGAGTCTCTGCCTTGTGCCAAAGGTCATGGAGACAGTCTTCTTGGCATTGAGAAAAAGTTGATGGTTAGCAAACCAGAGTTTGTTTACTAGTCTTCTGTGTGGAACGGAGTCAAAGGCCTTACTGAAATCCAGGTAGGACACATCCACTGCCCATCTCTGATCCACCCCCTTCCTAACCCATTAAAAGAACTCTATCAGGTTCATTTGGCAAGATCTCCCACCTGCGAACCCATGCTGCCTCGGATCCTGCAATCCACTGGATAGTAGGTATTCCCCAATCCATTCTTTTAGTAGTGTTTCCTTGACCTTGCCCACTACCAAAGTCAGGTTTAAAGGTCAGTAGTTTCCTGCCTCCTCCCTATTCCCACTTTTTTGTAGTGGGACCACATCTGCCCTCCTCCAGTCCTCTGGAATTTCCCCCATATCTAGTGATAGACTGAACAGGGCCGTTAGAGGAGCACACAGTTCCTCCTTTAGTTTCTTCAGCATTCTGGGGTGAATGCTGTTTGGCCCCATTGCCTTATCTGCTTTTAGTTTTGCTATTTCCCTGAGGACTCTCTCCTCCATAAAAGGGCTAGTGTCCACCTCTCTTTCCCTAATGCTCTTCTTCCCTATCTGTGGCCCATCACCTGCCCCTTCTTTTGTGAATACTGAACAAAAGTACTTGTTCAATATGTCTGCTTTTTTCTGGTCCTCTTCCATACCCCCTTCCCCTTTTAGTCTTACTATCCCTGCCTTGCTTTTCTTCCTTTCATTTATGTACCTGAAGAATGTTTTATCCCCCTTTTTTTGCTGACTTGTAAATGATTTCCTCCATCTGTGCTTTTGCTCTCCTAACTGCCTTCCCTGCCTCCCTTTGTTTCTCCTGAAACGCTCCCTGTCCTCTTCCTTCTGTGCAGACTTGTACCTTTTGAATGCCTGCTTCTTTTCCTTGACTTTCTCTGCTACTTCCTTGGAGTACCACAGCAGTCTCTTTTTTCTCTTGCTCTTTTTAACCTGCTTGACACAGAGGTTAGTTGCCTTCTCAACTGCCTTCTTTATTTCTGCCCATTTTTCCTTGGTCCATGTCAAGAGAGTGAATACGGGAAGAGTGAGGTGCAAAACAGCACTACATTACCGCGAGTGCCGGAGCGGCGACCTTTCTGTTTGCAGGGGGCTTTGCCCGGCACCCCTTACTTACTTAATATAACATAACAACTCCGGGGAGGTGGACCTCGGGGAGGGGGGAACCATCAGTCACCGATACGACACTTGCTGTAATTTGTGTGCCGTTTTGACTCTTTGCCATTCCGTACTCATTATCTTGACTGGCTACCTTTTTCCTCTACTCCACCCATTTTCCTTATTCCTACTGGGGGGCTTCCTTGAGGCACGCTCCCATTTTCTTGAAATCTGGCCTCCTGAAGTTCAGGACCCTTGTTTGGTGTGGTTAGATTCTGGCCCTGTCCTTATGTTGAACCATACCGTATGATGATCACTGGTCCCTAGGTGGTTTCCCTCTGCAACATCAGCGACACTGTCCCTGTTTGACAATACCAGATCCAATATCGCCCCCTTACGAGTACGTTCTTTAACTAGCTGCCTGAGGAACACCCCCTGCAGGGAGTCAAGGATTTCCCTACATCTTACTGTTGTTGCAGCAGGGAGGCTCCAATCCACATCTGGTAGATTGAAGTCCCTCATTAGCAATACCTCACCTTTGTTAGCCATCCCTTGTATTTCATCTGTCACATCCTTATCTCCCTCCTCTCCCTGTGCTGGAGGTCCTTAGATCACCCCTGTTTGAATAGTGGCCCCCCACTTCTTGTCTCCAGGGTGACCCATAGTACCTCTGCTTTTCTCTGCCCCCTGTAATTCCATGGCCTTTATTTTCTCCTTCATGTAAAGAGCCACCCCTCCTCCCCTTTTTCCTACCCTGTCCCTCCTAAACAGGGCACACCCTGGTATGGCTACATCCCCGTCCTGGTTTTCATTACACCAGGTCTCTGTAATTGCTACTATGTCCAGGTCTCCTGCTGCCACGGTGGCCTCTAGGTCTGCCATTCTGTTGCCCAGGCTTCGAGCATTTATGCACTTGGCTCTCCATCTTTACTGCCACCTCCTCTCCTCGCCCTTTGCCCTCCCCTTTCCTTCACTATTTCTTTCCTCTTTCCTCCCTCTTCTACTTGGTTACCTATTTGTGCTTGTTCCTTGGGACTTCTCACCCTGAGGATTCCACTGCTGACCCTGGCTTTGTGTGTCAGAGGGACAGACTACGTCAACCTGCCTTATTCCGCCTCTCCCTTCACTATTTTCTTTTCTCATTTTCCTCCCTCTTCTACTCGATTACCTGTTTGTGTTTGTTTCTTTTGGGACTTCTCACCCTCGGGACTCCCACTGCTGACCCTATAAGTGTGTGTGGAGGGCAGACTATGTCAACCTGTCTTATTCTGCCTCCCCCCTTGGCTAGTTTAAATGCTTACTAATGTAGCATTTAAACTGTTCACTGAGGATCTCAGTTCACCTACTGAAAGGATGCAGGCCATCGTCCCTATACAGGCCTCAAGCCCTCCAGGTGGAGCCCCAGTCCCCAATGAATCCAAACCCCGCTTCCTCGCACCATTTCCTCAACCATAAATTGAAGTCTCTGGTGCAGAGTCTCCTGTCATCCCCCTTGTTATGGACAGATAGCACCTCCAAGAAAGTAACAGATTGTGCTAGTTGCCTAAGACCCGTCACTAATTTCCTGAACTCCTCCTGAACTGTTTCTGGCCTCTCTCCAGTCACGTCACTTGTCCCCAAGTGGACAATGACATCCAGCCCTCCCTCCTCCCTGCCTCCCAGCGATCCTCAGGATCCTCCTTCCATCCCTATGAGCCGCGGCACCAGGAAGGCACCTTACCACCTGCTCTTCATCCCTACCTGTCCCCAACTGTATCCCCCTTACTAATGAGTCCCCACCAGGATTCACTTCCTCCTCCTCTGGGGTCCACTGTTACCCCCCTTGGGGTCTCCACCATATAAGGAGGGCAGACAGAGAAACAGGGAGGGCAAATTGGGAGAAGACGGTCCTTTCTTTAGTTACATCCTGGGAATACTTTTCATGACTTTTAGCCTTTAAGGGACCCTACACCCCTACCCTCCACTTCAAGTAGTCTGGTACAACACAAGTTGGCTCCAAGAGGGACCACTGGGTGGGGGGTGGGCTTTAGCTCCCCTAAAACTGTACTTTGTTATTTCAAGGGGGAACTTTCCCAGTTGGAAGCAGTCTTCAAACAAAAAACAGATTGGGTACACTGGTACTGGTACACTTCTGTCACTTACAGTTCACGCCCACATTTTTTAAATTCACCCTATCTTTAGTGAAAACTGTAGGCATGAAGGCAGAATAGGCCTTCAAGGTAAGCCTGGACACTGTACTCCAGATAATGTTAACAGGTAAAGAGTAATTTACTCAGCAGTTTTGAAACATGGTGAGTAAAACAAAATTTGGATGTGTACGTGTGCTTTAAACCAGGGGAAAGCTGCTCCTTTTGAATCAGCAATGGTGTTATAAAGCATTATTCCCTGAGACATGGAGCACTTCCAAGTGCTGGGATGAGAACCGGTACTCATTAAGAAATTTTCTGAAGAGAATTTCTAAAAATAGGAGGAGTTTAAAAATAACCCGTTGCTCACCTTATCTGGAGCACACTGCCTGGATAAAACATATTTCTGATTACAGGGTACCTGGGTAGTGGGGGGGGGCTGGGGGGAATCCCCATAAATTAGAACATATCTGCACTGCATATTTGGTGGCCTGTGCTTGTGAAGGGTGGGGTGATGTGATGCTCCCAAGTTCCCTTCCAACTTCTAATTACCGTTATACTTCCTATGTATATACTATATTCATTGCAAAAAACTCTGTTAATGCACCAGTTAGGGTTGATATTACAGCGACAAAAGTTTGGAAATTCGATGTTAGGGTTACCTACCCTACCACCCCACCCCCACGCTCCACACACCAAAAGGCGTCGGGGTGTCCCTTGGGGTCATTGGGCCTAACTCTCCCCCATTCCACATGGAAACAAGCTGATAAGGTACAGTATAGGAGAATGGGGTGAGAGTTAGGCCTGATGACCCCAAGGCACACCCTGACACCTGTTGGTGTGTGGAGGGCGGGGGGGGGGTGGTAGAGTTGGTAACCCTAACATCGAATTTTCAAACTTTTGTCACTGTAATATCAACCCTAACTGATGCATTAACTGAGTTTTTGCAATGAATTTAACTTCCTTTTGAGAAAGTGTAATGTTACTGGTATGCGGTTGTGGGAGCTCAGGTCCCCCCCATCATGCATGCATTTTGCAACTGTCTCTGATTTTCATGTAGGAGCTCAGGGCCTGGAGTAGAGATATTTTAATGATCTTGCATGTCCATTATGTAGTACTGGGCCCCAGTACTGCATAATGAAGGGCCCTGTGCTCCCAGTATTGCATAATGGTATCCATATGTGGAAGCGCAGGGCTCCCCCATCTACCCATAAGTATAGAGACACAGCGCAGGCCTGGAGACATTCCAAGTAACCCTTGTGCTGCAAATGTGACAATATCTCAATAACCATAAGACCATCAGTACCAATTAAAAGGGAATTCTTATAACACTAGACAGAGGGAACATTGATTCTCCCAGAGGGTGATGACAAAGTGGAATGCTCTGCCATCAGATGTAGTATCTTGCAGTAATATGAAACAGTTTAAAGATACAATAGACAGACATTATGGTGCCTTATGTTATATGTCTTAAGCATGAATAAGTGCTGGTCTGATATGGCTAACGTTAATTGACCAGATATAGATCCTATGACTCCTATGAATAGGAACTTTAGAAAAAAATTCCACCGCAGTTGTAATCATGACCAGGCAACCTGCACACGTGCTTAGTACACCAAACTGTGCTTAGTGAAAAATCCATATCTTGAACCATTTTCGAGATATAGCGCGAAAAGTGGCACAGATGCCACAATGTTATCCTATGGGAAATTTCAAAACTACGGAAATGTTATAACTATGGAACCATTATATAATTTTTCACCAAACCAGGAAAAAGGCACATCTGTGGTGCAAGCCCTTGCTATCCTGCAAATTTCAGCCCAAAAGTCCTACTTTTTTTCTGCTATGAAGTGAAACACAAAAACATAGATTTTGACGACAGATAAGGACTGCTTGGCCCACCTAGTCTGACCATTTCCCTATCTATTGGATAAGCTGCAGATCCTAGTTAACCAACAGCCTACTTCTTCCTACTCCCCCACCAGAATTGCCTTATGTCTGTCCCATGCATTCTTGAACTGGTAAAGAAAATGTTTTTTTTTTGGGGGGAACCTTCGCAAATTTGCGAAACTTTCACAAACATTTTGCTAAAGTTTTGTGAAAGCTTTCGCAGTTTCGGGAAAGTACTTTCACAAATTTGCAAAGGTTCCAATGGAAAAATTGAGAAAACTTATATTCAGGCATTATTTTTAAAAACTAATGTCAGAATTGTGTTCCTCGGGCCCCGATTAGGTAAGCACAACTGTTGGTGTTTGCCAAGGGGCAGTATTTTTTGAATTACACGTTTGTTGACGTCGCTAACTGAAAACAAGATGGCGGCAACACAAAAGTACAAAACCCATTTGCGGCAGTGAAAAGTGCTTTCACAAACGTTTTCATGCCCAGCACATATTTTTTCCATAGGCTATAATGGGAAACTTAAAAGTTTAATAACTTTTGAACGGATTAATATTTTTCCACCAAACCTTCAAAAGGCACTTCAGTGACCCAGTCACCATTTACCCTGAAAATTTCAGGCCAGAACCACAAACTGTTTGGGCTATAGCCCCGAGCAAAGAATTAGCCAGAAATGTGAGGATTTTTCATGCTTTTTGGCACTCTGTAGCAGCATATCTGACCAGAACGAAACTTGCCAGATCCAGAGATTTATGGAACCAGACGGCACATGCAAATTTTCAGGCAAATCGGATGAATGGTTGCAAAGTTATTAAAGTACAAAACTTTGGGTTTAACAGAAGTGGCCATGCATCCCTAATTATAGTGCCACTACTGTGGCACTATAATATACTATGTATATACTGCATGTAACCTAATGCTCTCTCTATTTATCCCATATACCTTAATGGTTTGCTTAACTCAACCTTTGCTCCGGTCACGAGCAGACACAGATTCCCACCCCCTGCCCTCAGATCTTGGAAAGCCAATCCATGTTTTCCTATCCTAGCACTATTTTACCATGGGATGTCTTTTCTGCTGTCATGAATTTCCATCAGAGTAGGAAAGGTACAGTTACTATATGTCTCTTTAAATGAAGGTCAAAATAAGCATATAATGGGAATTACATGTATGCCTCGAAGGAGATCAGAGACACTGATATAACATGCGTATGTTTCACAGATGCCCAACTAATACTGTAGAGTTGAATTCTATGTCATTCTGGATTGCTACAGCAGGTCTGAATGCCAGTGGATGTATTTTCATAGTAATACCTTTCTCCTACATTTTTAAGAAATGTTTATGCTACAACATTATCCAATAGATTTTCTCCTTTAAATATGTATGTAATAGTGTTTACTAATTGTGCACCTATAGTGTTGCCCCCTTCAGATCTCCCATGATACTTTCCCTGACCAAATTTACCTGCTTCCAGCTGCCAGCCTCCATGCTGCTGTGGCATGCCCCCTGAGCAGGGTTAGTGAGCAGTGTGGAGGAGATATACCCCCAAACTGCTTCCTTTCATCAGGAAGCGAACTGGCAAGGCAGCTCCAGCCCCAGATGTACCAGGACACTTTGCAGCCGAGCAGCAGGGCCACTTTTTCATTTTCAGCCCCCCCCCCCCGCAGATGTCGGGCAGGGACGTCAAGGGGCCATACGCACGCAATATGTGGCGATGCCCCAATGATAGCATCCTCCTTCCCTCTCAGCATTCCTCCAGCCACACTGCCATCTGTGGTCACCCAGGTAGCAGTATTATGGCAGCGGACAGAATCTGCCTATCTTAGGAAAGAAAAGCGTCCTCTGGATGCCTGATCATTCTCCAGCAGCTGACCCCAATGACCCAAACATAAGAAAAAATTACTCACTTTAGTAATCTTGTTTCTTCCAAGGTATTCTTCTATATTCATAACTCTCTGCAGTCAGCCTCCTAAGCAGAGCTGCCCGGAGATAATGGAACTATACGCAATTGATGGAACTTATCATTGGCTCATGCTACATATTGAAACTGCTGCCCTTATCAGCTGCAACGTTCCACCAACGTAACAGCTTTCTAAGGAGCCTACAAGCCAACCTATACTAAGACTATCTAAATATATTTATCTAAATGTAACACAACTAAGCTGTCCATGACAGTATGAAACACCCCGAATATTACTGTAATACTATACCCCCCGAATGCCAGAATCACCTGGAAAAAGAAGGGAATTAAATATTCCCCACTAGAGTTAAAAACTATGCATCCCAGTGTTTATTCGCGAGGGGTGCAGAGACCCTGGTTCTGGAAGGGGAGGCAGGGTGGGAGAGTTATGAATACAGAAGAATACCTTGGAAGAAACAAGATTACTAAGGTGAGTAATTTTTTCTTATAACCCCAGGTATTCGTCTATATTCCTAACTCTCTGCAGACTTCAAAGCAGTACCTTTGGAGGTGGGCATGCGACCTACTTAGGAAAGAGGCTCTGCAGGACTGCTGTGCCAAACCTGGCATCACTTCTGGACTGTGTGTCCAGACTGTAGTGTTTAGTAAATGTGTGCACTGTCCTCCAGGTAGCTGCTTTGCAGATTTTCCACTAAAGGAATATCTCTGGATACTGCTATAGTAGCAGCTGTGCCCCTAGCTGAATGAGCCCTCAGCCCTGCTGGGGGTTCCTTGCCAACTTTCAAATAGCAAAACTGAATGCATTGGACTATCCGGCGAGAGAGTGACCTCTTAGAAGCTGGGGTGCCCTTACCTACATCCCCATAAGTAAGAAATAGCTGTTGTTTGTCATGTCTATGGTCTCTGGTGTGGGCCATATAGTAACTTAATGCCCTTTGACATCCAGACTATGGAGTCTGCGCTCACCTGAACTAGTATGTTCAGTGAAGAAAACTGGCAATGTAATGGACTGGTTTAAGTGAAAATCAGAAACCACCTTTGGGAGGAATTTCCTATTTGTTCTCAGTACCACTTTATCGTTATGGAAAGAAAGACAGTCCTTTTCAACACACAGGGCTTTGAGTTCACTGATTCTTCTAGCTGAAGTAACTGCAACCAGAAAAACAGTTTTACACGTAATATATTTTAAATGTGCAGAGGACATAGGCTCAAAAGGAGGTTTCATGAGCTGAGCAATACATATGTTCAGGTCCCATACTGGAACTGGTTCCCTAATAGGTGGGTGCAAATGGCACAGACCTTTAAAGAACGTCTTGAAAATGGGATTGGATGCCAGGGAGATACTTCTCCCAGCAGAAATATAGGCAGAGACTGATACCAGATGTACTTTCAGGGATGTATGTTTCAACCCCTGAGAGTGGAGGTATGTGAGGTAATTCAGGACAGCTGGGATGTCCACTAGAGTAGGAGAAATCTCTTTGGACCCATACCAAATAGAAAACCTATTCCATTTTGAAACATAGATTTTCTTAGTTCAATGCTTTCTATATCCCTTCAGGATATCCAGAATGCTTTGAGAGAGAGATTTAAGTTTGCATATTCCAAGTCCTCAAGAGCCATGCCTTGAGTCTAAGAGACCCCGAGATTCGGATACAGAATCTTGCCCTGCCGGAAGGTCAACAGGTTGTGCCTCCTGGGTAAGTGCATTGGTTTGGCTACAGACATGGAGAGTAGAAAAGGGTACCATGGCTGCCTGACCCAGTCTGGTGCTATCAGAATCATTGATGCAAGTTGTGACCCGAGTTTGATCAGGACTCTGAAAATGAGAGGGAAGGGAGGAAAACCATAGACATTTCCCTGACCAGTTCAGAGCTACAGCATCCAATGGGATTGTTCCCTTGGCTGGTGACTTGCAGCAAAAGAGGAGCAGATAATGATTCTCTTGGGATGCAAAGAGATCCACCTCTGGTGTGCCCGATCTCCTGAACATCAAGTTCAGCACTTGCCTGTTGATGGACCACTTGTGATGTGCCTGATTGATTCTGCTCAGGGCATTTGCTAGGGTGTTGTCCTTTCCTGGCACATGAATGACCTGTAATGAGGCCTTCAGTGAGTAAACCAGACTCCAGACTTTCATTGACTCTGTGCATAGAGGGTCTGACCTTATCCCCCCCTTGCTTGTCTATATAATACATTGTTGTGGTGTTGTCTGTCCTGACAGCACCACTTTTCCTTGTACCAGATGGGCAAATGTTTTCAAGGCAAGAAGCACTGCCCTTAACTTCAGCTGATTTATATGCAGCAGTGACTCTGTGATGGACCAGGTTCCATGAGTGGGTGATACCCTAAGTGAGCACCCCACCCGAACAGAGAAGCGTCGGTTGTAAGAATAACTGATGGGGTTTCCCTTTGGAAACGTACCTCTTCCCTAAAATTGTCTGCTACCTTCCACCACTGGAGGGCCTGCAGCAAAGTTTTTGTTACTGGAACTGGTTTTATCAGATTGTCTTTTCTTTGGCACCAGTATGCCCTGAGATAAAACTGTACATCCCTCATTTGGAACCTGGCTCCCAGGACCGTGCCTGTTGCTGCAGCCATAAGTCCCAGAAGCTGCAAAACTGTCTTGCTGGTCATGGCTCTTTCAGCTTGAATGAGGCAGCTATCTGCAGAATGCTTTGTACCCTGTCCTGAGGGAGGAAAGCCCTTCCCTTTACTGTGTTCAGTTCTGCTCCTATGAAATGCAGGACTTGTACTGGAATGAGAACGGAATTTTTCCTGATTTACCAGGAATCCTAGAGACTGTAACAAGTTTAGCGTTACCTTTAAATGATCTTGTACCTGCTGTGGTGAACTTCCAACCACTAGCCAGTCATCGAGATAAGGGAAGACTGATATGTCACAAACCCACTCAGCAGGTCAGGCCCTCTGCTCCCACAGTGCCGACTTCTGAGCGCAGTCTTGTGAACCGGAAACAGAAACAGGGTAACCCTCTTGTCTGTTTTGTGGGTTCGAATCAACCTTTGGTGTCAAGTCTTGGAGGGATTCAAACTGCGAACCTCTTGTTAGCATACCCAATGTACAGGCTCAAATAATTCTGCTCTTTGGGGGGGCAGATATCTTTTGCCTATGGGCACCTAACTAGGCATACAAAATGAACCCTTAAAAACTCTAATTAAGACCTCAGATAACTCTTACCAGTTCCCAGTTTGGTATTACCATATAAGCTCATGCACAGTGTTGTCACACTCTTAACCATCCACGCATCAGACAAAAACAGAAGGACTTGGAAGACACAAATAGTCTATTTAAAAATGAAATGTTTACTTAAAAATAGATAAGAATGTAAAATGTAAACCACAGAACCATATATCACAAAAACATACAATCACTTTAAAAAAAAAAAAAAAGATTTTAAAAGAGCAATTTCCTACCACCAGACAATTAGACTTGAGCTATCTAATGTATCTCTTACAGTGCTGCTAGCATGTTGTAGCTGTTCAGAGTCCAAACATCTGTGTGTTTAATGGAAAACAGAATACTGTTTTAAAACTGGCTTTGCCAACCTCTTTGCATGAGATCACCTAGCTCTTCCCTGTCAGAATAAAAAAAAATCTATGCAAAACAGGATGTCTTATCAAAGTATTAAATTCTGTGACCTCAGCACAACTCATTTTCTCATATGACCCTTTGATGTAAACTAGTGTCTTCCTGTTCTTCACAGACATCAAAGAAACATTTATGACTTCGCACAAAAGTGACATAACCTATATTCGTTCTCTAAACATCATAAAAGTTTATGATCTAGCTTGGCAGCTAGCAAGCTGTAATAAAGCTAGATCAACAGGAGATGCTTAATTTAAGCCTCTTCTAGCTTGTAATTTTCTCCTGGCCTTCCAGTTAACACGTTGTAGCTAAAAACTGGGAGGGGGTGTCATTCCACAGGCTGTCAGCATCTCTCATAAGAGACATTCAATAACACATTTTTATATTACAAAAATCATAGATTAATCAGAACCAGCTGTTTGAGTGTCACAATTCCTCCCCACCTAGACTGAATTTGGGGGCTCTATCCCCTGCATGGGATGAGCTTCCCAAATCAGTTCACTTCTTGTGCACACGAGACAGCCCATCGGAGTTCTGATTTTCGGCTCCAGCCCTATGTAGAATTGTCATATCATACCTTTACAAAGCAAGACTCCATCTTAGCAATCTACCATTGTTTTTCCCCATCTGCGTCAGCCAAACCAGGGGGTTGTGGTCAGTCTGCACCACAAAATGCTGCCCATATAAGTATGGCTCCAACTTCTTTAGAGCCCACATTATGACAAAACATTATTTTTCCACAGTAGAGTATGCCTGCTCCCTGGGAAGTAACTTCTTACTCTGGTACACTACTGGGTGATCTCTTCCTTGGCTGGATGTCTGACTCAGTACTACCCCGATACCCACATCTGAGGCGTCAGTCTGAACTATAAAGGATTTGCTATAGTCCGAACTTATAAAAACAGGAGCACTGCACAGTGCCTCCTTTAGTTTGGAAAAGGCTTCCTCACAGGCTGGGCCCCAGGTAATTTTCTTAGCCATCCTTTTCTTTGTCAAGTCAGATAGGGGAGCAGCCAGGGCACTGTAATTGGGTACAAATTTTCTGTAGTACCCTGCTGTCCCTAGAAAACTCCTGACCTGTTTCTGTGTTTCTGGTCTGGGCGCCATGCCTGGATTACCTCTATTTTTATTTGGTTAGGACGGAGCTGTCCCCGGCCTACCACATGGCCGAGGTATGCCACTTCTCCCATGGCCACCTGGCACTTCTCAGCTTTGAAAGTGAGCCCAGCCCTCTGTATCCTGCCCAGCACTTCCCTAAGGTGGGACAGGCGTTCCTCCCAGCTGGCACTAAAGATGGCAATGTCATCCAGGTATGCCATGGCGTACTCCTCAGCACCATTTAACACCTGGTTCACCAACCTTTGGAAAGTGGCCAGGGCATTCTTCATTCGGAAAGGCATTACTTTAAATTCAAATAAGCCTATTGGAGTGATGAAGGCCGACCTCTCCCAAGCTCTGTCTGTCAACTCTACCTGCCAATACCCCTTTGTCAGGCCAATGGTCGTAAGGTAGGTCGCCCCTCCCAACTTGTCCAGGAGTTCGTCCGTCTGGGGCATTGGGTGGGCATCTGACTTTGTGACTGCATTCAGTCCACAATAGTCCACACAGAAATGAGTAGAGCCATCTGGCTTGGGTACAAGGACTACGGCTGAGGCCCAGGGGCTGTGGGATCTCTGGATTACCCCTAAATCCAGCATCTTCTCCACTTCCTTCCTAATGTCCTTTTGGACAGCCTCTGACACCTGATATGCTGTTCGCCATATGGGCGTCTGTGTCCCTGTCTCCACATCACGCGTTGCTAAGGGGGTTAGTCCAGGCTTGGCGCTAAACAATGGGGCAAAGTCTGCTAAAACCTCCCTTACTTTCTGGATCTGGTCCGGGGTCAGCTGGGGAGACAATTTAACTGCCTCCACAGAGGACTCCTGCTTACTTTCCTCCAGCAAGTCCAGAAGGGTGTCTCCTTCGTCTGTCCCCTCCCCAGGACTACACACTGCAAACACCACGTCCGCCCTATTTGCATACGGCTTCATCATGATTACATGGTACATCCTTTCTGTCTGTCTTCAGTCAGGTAACTCTATAATGTAGTTCAGGTCATTTACCTTCCTAAGCACTTTGTACGGTCCTGCCCACTCAGCCTGCAGCTTGTCTTTCTGGACCGGAATAAGGACCATGACTTTCTGACCCACAATGTATGAGCGAGCTCTGGCTCTGCAGTCGTACCACACTTTTTGTTTCTGTTGGGTAGCTACCAGGTTGCTCTGGGCTGTCCCCATAAGCTCCTTCAGCCTTTCCCTAAACCTAAGGACATAATCCACTATGGGAGTTCCCTGGGTGGCGTGCTTGCCTTCCCAGTCCTCCTGGATCAAGTCGAGGGGCCCACATACCAGCGTCCATATAAGAGTTCAAAGGGAGAAAATCCTGTCGACTCTTGCAGCACCTCCCTGTATACAAACAACAGGTGGGGAAAGTATTTCTCCCAGTCCCTCCCATGCTGTTCAGCAAACACCTGGAGCATTGACTTTAGGGTACCATTGAATCTTTCCACAAGGCCATTGGCTTGTGGGTGATACAGTGTCATGCATCTCTGCACCACCCCACACTTCTCCCACAAACATTTCATCAGGTCCGACATGAAGCAACCCCCTCGATCGGTGATAACCTCCTGCGGAAACCAAACACGGAAGAAAATCCCAAGTAAGGCATCTGCCACTTTGTCTGTCCTCAGTGAGGATAGGGCAACTGTCGCTAGGTACCGGGTGGCATAATCCACCACAGTCAGGATGAATCTCTTCCCTGAGGAGCTGGGGGTATTTAAAGGCCCCACAATATCCATTCCCACCATCTGGAATGGCTCCTCCACTATGGGCAATGGAATCAGGGCAGCTTGGATTTTCTTGCCCGCCTTCCGTATTTCTTGGCACCGGTGACAAGACCTGCAATACTCCTTCACCTGCTAGGTGAAGTTAGGCCAGTAGAAATTCTGGGCCAACCGCTGCGTAGTGGGTGCGATTCCCAGATGACCAGACAAGGGAATACCACGTGCAATCTTGAGCAACTGCTCACGATACCCCTGGGGAACGACAAGCTGCCTGCCTAGTACCCCTCCCTCTGTCTGTACAGCCTGAGTATACATAAGTCCATTTTCCCAATAAACTTTATGTCTGCTGTCACCTCCCTGTGCGCCGTCCGAGTCTGCCTAAGCCCTCAGTTTCTCTAGACTAGGGTCACTTCTCTGAGCAGCTGCAAACCCCTCACACATTCCCAAGGCGTGGGACAGGTCCCCTTCAGTCGCTAAACTTGGGTCCCTAGCACTAGCGTCAGGGCACTCAGGATCACTGTCAATCCCAACCCTCTGACAATGGGTCATCCCTCCCTCTTCGGAGTAACCCTCCATAGCTGTGTGGTTGACTGCTACTGGGGAAATTTCTACCCCCTTTTCATTAGTCTCCCCATCTGGAGACACAGGCTGGGGAACCAGCCTCTCAGTGGTTTCCACAATGGTTTATGTGGGGTTCAGGGAACTACAGTTTCTCCTTGCCACTTGGCTACGGGTAACTGCACATACCATCCCCTGTTTGAGATTGTTGCTCAGGATCACATCCACTGCTAATGTTTTGGCTACTGCCACCTGTTGCACAGTTCCCCCTGTTTCATCCCATTCTAAGAGAACACTAGCCAGTGGCAGTGTTTTCTCTTCACCAGTAAAATCCTGTACAGTGACATATTTATTGGGCATAAGCTAACTAGGCTCTACTAGATCCCCTTTTACCAATGTCAGGGATGCCCCTGTGTCCCTTAACCCTTACGTCTGTACACCATTCACTATGACTGGGTGCATGTGTTCCCTCATGTTCACAGGCATGCTTTCAGGGACACACAAACAACCGCCTTCTTTTCTAGTACCATTCTGCGTATTATTGCTCAGTCTTTTGAAACATTTTCTGGCAATATGCCCAGTTTCTTAACATAACCAACATTCACTTGTCTTCCAGAGAAATCTTTTCTCTGAAACCTGGGGCTAACTGGTTTTGGTGGAGGCAGGAAGGGTTTTAGCTGCCCTGAAGGCACGCTTTTCCCTTTCTGCGTTGCCACACCCGCTCCATTCACTCTCAGAGCAGGTCTGCTCTTGACATAGTGGTCCGAGAGTTCAGCAGCCTCTTGCACTGTTTTGGGATCTCAGTCCTCCAGACAGGTTTTCAGCTCTGCTGGGCATGCCCAATAAAACTGTTCTAACAAAATCACATTTTCAATTTTATTAACAGAGTTTGCCTCAATTCCTTCCCACTAATGTTTTAAAAACTGATGTTGTTTCATGGCTAACTCCTCATAGCTCATGTCAGGGCTTCTCCTGAGCTTACAGAATTTAGCTCTGTATGATTCAGCAGTTTATTCAAATTTTTGTAACAGTGCAGCTTTAAGTTTGCTGTAATCATCACTGTCCTCATTGTCCATTTGACCCGATGCATCCCGAGCTTTCCCGTAAGTAGTGGGGATAACTGGAAGCTCCAGGACTCTCTAGGAATTTTACCCTGAATACAAACTTTTTTAAAAGAATTTAAAAAGGCACCCATGTTCTCCCCTCTTTAAATTCGGCTGTCAATTTGGAATTCAATTTGTAACCCAGTCCTGCAGTCCCAGTTAAACCCAAGCCACTTACTTGCTCTGGTGCTGGTGGTTGGAGTTGTAGCTTCTCCAGTTCATGTTGCCTCTGGTGCTCATGCTCCTCACAGTCAGCCTCCCACTGTTCCCGCTCTGTCTCTCAGCATTCTCACTCTGCCTCTCAGCGTTCTCGCTCTGCTTCTCTGCATTCTTGCTCCCTCTTCTCCACTGCAGCTCGCTGGTGCTCACACTCCTCACGGTCTGCCTCTCGGTATTCTCGCTCTGCCTCATGGTCCACCTCCTGCTGTTCACGGTCCCTCTCCATCTGGAACTCCAGCTCCATTCTGTGCAACTCAATTTGGAGCCTAAGTACTTCTGGATCCAGGATACTGGTGGACTTCCCCTGCTGCTGTGGCCCTTCGCTGACAGTGGCCCTGTTGCCCTTCTCATCGGATCTGGACACTGCACTGGCTGCTAGCCCTGCCATATTCAAGGTTTGGTCCCTTACAGTCACTGTCTGTGACTCGGTGCTCTGGGTATCTGCTACCATTAGGGCATCCACGAGGTTCTGTTTGCTGGCTTTTACCTAGAACGGGACTGCTCTGTCCCCGCACAACTGCTTTAAGTAGTCTACAGTGTGCCTGCTGTAGTTGGAAGCCATCTTCTTCCCTAACTACAGCTACTCTGACTTGTACTTTAGAAAAAAAAATAAAATGGGTAGGAACTTGACTGTACGCCAAGTGATATAGTTCTGTCTCCAGCCAATCTCCCTCCTAGATTACTGGCAAATCATTGCCAATGTAACCATTTTAAACTTTGGTTTTATTAGGTGCCTGTTCAATAGTCTGAGGTCTAGAATAGGCCGCCACTCCCCGTTTTTCTTTTTGGTTAGAAAGTATCTTGAATAGAAACCTCTTCCTTTCTGAAGAATTGGAACACATGCCACTGCTTTAAGCTGGAGGAGGCTTTGAACCTCCTTCTCCAGGAGTTTTTTCTCTATGAGGGAAGCTGGTTTGAACACCCTTGTTCTCAAGGGAGGAAAAGACTTGAAACTCAGGGACAAACCCTGACTCACTACCTCCAGAGACAAACCCTGACTCACTACCTCCAGAACCCACTTGTCTGTGGTGATGGATTGCCAAGCCTGGACATAGTGAGCCAGTGTGCCCCCTACTGGTAGAGGGGAGACGGCCTTGATCATTAAATCAGAGGTTATGCTTTGCTTGGGGCTGAGCTTGGGTGGTTTGAGAACCTCTCCTAGAGCCCCTTCTACCTCTGCCCCTGAAACACCCAGTCTGCTGTGGGTATTGCTGATACTGGGGGAGAGATGGTGCCTGATAAAGGGCCTACTATAGGCTTCCTTCCTCTGCCTCCCCTTCCATAAGGCCTATAAGAGGAAGAAGGCCTCTCCTTTGAAGAATTGCTTTTATAGGTGGCCTTATAGTCATCCACCTCCTTCATGTATGCTTCAGTCTGTTGACCAAACAGTGAATGATCCTCTACTGGGAAATCCATAGCCTTGGCCTGGGTATCTTGCATTAAATTAGTAGTCCTGAGCCATGCCAGCCTTCTAAGGGCTATGGTAAGGGCCATCAATCTGGCAGCATTGTCGTTGGCATCTGCTGCATTTGAAACTGGTACTTGGCTGCTTTCAGTCCAAACTTGGCTGCTTCAGCCAAATCATCAGAGAGAGGTGAAAGAGCCTTCTCTGCCATGGCTAACACGGACTGCCACAGTGATTTTTGGTACTGTGCTGAGTAAGCTTGGTAGTTAGCCTGTCTTACTCCCAGTGAAGCAGCTAAGTAATCTATTTTTGCCATGCTGTCCTATCTTGCAAGAGTCCTTCTCAAGCGGGTGAGATGCCAGAGTAGGGTTTTATTTAATTCTAAAACTGATTAGCGTTTTGCTCATAAAAGTGCTAAAACATTGTGAAAATGCGTAGCACCTGCCTTACTGTGTTTAATAAACATAACACTTCTAGAAAACCTATACAAATACTTTCTGAACAGTCAGTATTGTCCCAAGAAAAAAACGGCTAATCAATTATTTTAAACCCTGCAGAGGTACCCTAACCTTCTCACAGGCTGCTTGCTGGACTATCCCCTGATGGTCAGGGTGAGAAAAGAGGAATTCAGCCCCTTGTCTGTCCAGCTGATACTTTTTATCTGTCTTCTTGTCCAAAGGTAGGACAGAATTTGGAGTCTGCAAGATTTTAAACAAGTCTTTTTTGAAGAACTTGTTTATAGGGAGTAAGATTTTCTTTGTGGGTGTTAACCCCATCATCTTTATATATTCGGCCTCTTCCTCATCCTCTATGACCTCTGTGGTAGCCAGATCAAGGGAATCCACTATTTTTCTTACAAATGAAAAAAGAGGAAAAATCCTCTGGTCTAGGAGAAGAACCGAACTCCTGCTCTGGTGAGATCTCAGGCTCAATAGGCTCACCTTCATCCACTTCAGGTATATCATACTCCTCAAACACCATCGTCTCCTGAGATGGGTTTGGGTCAGAGGAGGGACCAACTAGGATTTGAACCGGTGCTGGGAGGGTTGGAGTAGGTACAAAACCCTGCAAAGCCTGTATGACCTTCATGGCCTGGGCAATCTCCTCTGATGATGGAAGGCTGTGAGGCAAAGATGAAACCCCTTTTGGTTTATCAGCCGGGGGGATCAACGTGCTTTGTTTTCCTAGTTTTTTCTGTGAGAACTGGAGAGTCAGCTGGATCACCCATCCTTTTTCCAGTAGTTGTTTCACCCTTGTCAGGGGTGCTCAAGGAAGAAACAGTGGTTTCACCTGCAGGTTTAGAGGGTGTGGGTTGGTCAGAACCCATAGTACCCTTCTTCAATTTTCTTTGGAGTCTTTCCAGTCTCTTTTCTACTGTTTTCTGAGGGAATGATTTGCAGATATCACATTCTGATGAAAAATGGTCATTCCCCAGGCAGACTACACATAAGTCGTGCTTGTCTGCCTTTTCAAAAACGTCCCCACACTTAAAGTAGTTTTTAAACCCTGGGGGTCCAGTCTTTTTCTTTGGTTTTTCTGCCATCGTTCAACCGATTTAGAAAAACAGAACCGCAATAAAGATTTTACTCTTTTTGTTCTTTTTTCTTTTAAATGCAGTCGGTTCAGGAACCGATTAAAGTTCCGATATTGAACCGGGAACCGCAAAAATAGAACCGGGTTAGCGGTTCACAGACACCGAGTTAGCGGTTTCAAATATAATAATTTGTTAAACTAAAATAACTCAAATAAATAAAACTAAATACCAGAGACAGTAAATAAAGATCTGGGAAAGGGTACTAAGACCTGGTTCCTCAACGGTTATATCGAACTGTGAGGAACCAAGAAAATAAATTAAAACAACACTTAAATAATGCTAACTAATGGTAAAGTAATAAACAGAAAATAAAGGCAACAGTAACAATAACAATATAAAAAAACTACTTATATTTAGTAAAGAACCACAAGGAACGACTGAGAGGGAAGTCTCCTGGGTGTCTTGACTTGTCAGGTGGAGAAAGAAATCTGATACGTTGGTGGACATTGCAGCTGATAAGGGCAACAGTTTCAAAGTCCCTCAGCTCCCCCCCCCTTACCCTCATAAGCAGGGATTAGTAAGCATGCTGTAAACGTTAAAAACAAGGCAGTGCTGTAAACATATATTGGTTTATAGAAGTGCTTGCAATAAGTAGTCTAACATTCTGGAATGTGGATGTACAAACTGAACTGTGACTTTGTATAGCTGTGGGTTTATTTGCAAAATACGATCTCTTGATTTTGTAGTCTTTGTGAAAAAAAAACTTGCTTCAATGAAACATCTGCATTTAAAAAAATATATAGTACATCTGTTCTGAGAACATAATCAGACAGGCTTAGGCAAACAAGGTGGGCAGATAGGCCTCCTTATCCACCAACATTTTCTATATTTGCAATATACATGGGATATACAATGACCTGACTTAAAATATGCAATGTATCTTCAATTGTGAGCGGGCGCGAGACCATAACTCACAACCATCACTCACAAGTGGCGATGCCACAAGTCAGTTATGAAAGTCCTGTCCCCTAACAAGTGTTGATAGACTGCATTTTTTAATTGTATTTAATGCTTTTCAGATAATGAATAGAAACATTTGATTCCACAACAGATCACAGGAAAGTTACACAAGTTTCTTGAATGTTATGTTAGAACTGGATGATCTAAAGTCCAGTATAGCACTAACCTAGGAGAGAATCCAGTGTACAAAAATGTCCTGAAAACTTAGTGCCTTAAGAGCTGCGTAGCACAAGAAGATGGAACTACCATGCACTATGTGACATCGATCATGGAGAAATTCAAGCCATCTTGCATGGTCGTAATATCCACAAACGCATTGTTGTGAAACCCAACATTACAGTACAGCGTTTCTGTCGAGCTCAGAAAAAGTACTTTTACTGTAGAGAAAACAGAAATCTTACATTTAACTTGTCTGGTTTTACCATTGCACCGACCACTTGTGCGCAAAGCAGAAGAAATGGATCATAAAACCTTAAGCCAAATAGCTTTAAACTATGCCCCCCCCCCATTATGGCAGAGAGAGATCTTATTACTGAAGTGTGGTGAGGAGGGCAGCAAGAAAAATCTGGATTTATCCTAAGAGTGGCATTTAGCTAATTTACCAGCAGGGTATCTAGAGGGCATCATTTAAAAAAAAACTCTGATCCGGTCCATTGGCACAGCAGTAGCAATACCACTCGCAATGCTGGCAACCCGAGTTTGGGAATGGGCTCAGGTCACTGGGGGCCACACGGGGGGGGGGGTTTGAGCATCCCAGAGGATGTCCTCCTCCTCCAGGGTAGGAGGCTGCCATCTTCCATTACAATAATGCCGCCTGGCTGACCACAGGTGGCAGTGTGGATGGAAGGGCAATGGGAGGGAGGAGATGTTACAGACACTAGTGACCAACATGCACAGCATGGACAGGAGTCGCCTTGGTGTCCACAGATCCTGACGTCTCCTGGGGTACGGTGAAACTACAAAAATGGCTCTGGCACCTCCACGATGACGGCCCGCAGGAGCTCCCCAGGCCTCCCCCTCTCTGGATCGTGGTGCTTGCCTGATGACATGTGCAATTTCGAGGGCATTCTCCCCACCCTGACCCTGCCTGGGGGGGGGGGGAGAAGCCAGAGCTCAATTAAAGTAGGTGACCGCACAACCGGGGAAGGGGGGGCTTCAGGGGGTTGCTCACAGGATTCGGAGGGGCCGGTGAGAAGGGGCCGTAAACAAAACCAAAAAAACTCTGAGACCCCGTAACAAATGGCCAGTGCATCATCTCCCCAGTAAAAGGGAACGCCAAGCACAGCCATGTGGCAGATGCCATTGGGACACCCACCCTTCCCTGTCCGCTTCAGCCTGGCTAAAGTCCCACCCAATCCATAGTAGTGTCCCAATTATCTACCCCTCCTCCGTCATTATCATAATAAACAAGTACACGACAGCCATTGTCACTTTCTGTGGTTTTAGCTCAATTTTTCCCCCAGTCGTCGGTAATATATCCCTCCTCTTCTTTACCTCTCTAACCTGCTACCCCATACACGGCCTCTTTCCCCTATATGTGTAGTTGCCGGCTGCCTCACTCAAAAGATCTCCGCTTATAACCCCTGTATGCCTATGTTTGATTGTACATCTGCTGACTTCTTCAATTGTAAAATAATGCTGTTTTATTTAATTTATTTCAGCCTTGTACTGTACTGTACTGTATACATTGTATATACTTTTTCTTCCTTGTATATTATTGCTTTTTGTATACCTGCTTCTGTACTGTACTTTGATATATTCATGACCAGGTGCACCTTGCAAATGAGCCTTGCTCAATGGTGCCCACCTGGATAAAGATTTTGATTGATTGATGTGGCAGATGCCATTCCTGATGGAATGCTAGGATTCCCCTAGAATGCTGTGTAAATGGCAACCCTGGGATAAATTCTGCTGACATGAAAGAAGGCTGTTCTTCCCCCTGCCGCGCCCACATTAAACATTATGCTAAAGTGACACAAACTCTTATGTTAGCAATAAGGAGAGCAAAGGCTCAAACATTAAACTTTGTTCCCCAACATACTATAACGAGTATTTGCCAGACGTATCAATTTAAAGTGCTGTTGTGAATTTGTTACATTGGAGTAACACTTACATAAATTAGAAACCTATACTGGCGAAATTCGTTTGAGCTGTATTTTATATTTTTATTCCACTCATGTATGAAAGTGGAAGGGATCGTAATTTGGCCACTACAAGGTAGCCAGTTGATCCCTTAACTTCCCGATTGCTCAGATCTGCACCCCACCCCCACTCAGGCATGTAATGATGTGTGCCCAGGGAGAGTTGTGAAGCACTTATTAAAGTCAATGGGGAGGTTACTTTTTTAAGCCCATTTTTTTCACGTAAAAATGGCCAGTTTGCGATTAAAGAAGGGCACCACTCGAGTAAGACAGCCCTTGTTAGTCAAGTGGTGCCCTTCATTAATGTTAAAGAGCAGCTGACATCTTCAGGACACCTTTAACAAACTATAATAGTTAGACACAGTTCAGCTCATATTTCAGATTAGTTCTGTATTCCTCCTCTTCATTTTTTATTACTGAGGTTGTTTGCATTGAAACAAAATCTGTGTTCCTGAAGAGTTCATCTGTTCCTGTTGCTTTCTCCCTATTTGAGGTCGTAATGCACTGCCTGTGACATCACAGTTACTCTCATGGCAACGCATTGTGATGTTACAACAGAGGATTATGACTTAAGTAGGGAATAAGCTATAGAGGCAGATGAATTAAGGGCTAAAGATCATGTATTCGTGCACATTTACTTAATAATAAATAATGACGAAGAGAAATATATAGACTATATATGGAATGTATGGTGAATTGTACCTAATTATGTTTTTCAATGTTTTCTTTGAGGTGTCGGTAACTCTTTAAATTGGTCATTTTATATGACTAAACAGACTTAAAAGTGACCCCCATTGACTTTAATGTTTTCTTCAACCATTCCAGAAGTACTGGTCACAGCGCAGTTGGCAGTATCCACTACTGCCTTTGACTCCACCATCTGTCCTTCCAGTTTTGTTTCAGCCATGGTCAGTCAATTACTGAAGTTGTCCATTTTTATGTTGCTTGCACGCATGTGCAAGAAACATAGTGCCATCATTGGAGATTTCGGAGGTGTGTCACCTCCTCCTCCAATTCAGTCAGTGAGCTGGCAGGCGCGGCCTGTAGCTCAATGCATTTTGGAGCCTCTCTGACACGCTCCAAAATGCAGTGGCATACAGTTGAAAGGGGAGCTATGCTTCAGTGAGCACCGATAAGGCGTAGCTCCCCACACAGGCGTCGCCCGCACCCTACTGTGCCCGGCCGGGTGCCCAATCCCCGCCGGCTGAGCTGCGTCGTTCCCCCATAGTTGGTGCCACGCTGGGAGCCCACCCCAGCGTGGCAATCAGTCCTATCCGACAGGTGCCCAACCTCGCCGGCTGAACGCCCTCATTGTGCCACGCTGGGAGCCCACCCAGCGTGGCAAACGCCCCACGACGTTTTTTTTACCTATAAACCAAAAACGGTCTCAAGCGCGCTGCCTCTCATCTCCCACAACCCGCACTCACCCACTGCGCACCCAGCCTTCCCCACACCCCCACCCCATACTTACCTCCGGACTCGGCGCGACGATCTTCGGTGGACCGGAACACCTCTGCACTCTTCAAAGCCGACCGTGAACTGAGGAAATGCCGATAAGCTGTATAATGGGCTAGATAGAGGATTCAACTTTGTGCATATCTCAGGCATTTTGGGAATTTTTGCAGATTTTCAACATGGGGTTTTAGGACCCCTTCTCATGAATGATGTCACTGTCATGGCGTTATTCGGGCCCGAGGGTGATTTCACGCGGTGACTGTGCAGTGATCATGAAATCACCCTTCAGGCCTGAATACCGCCATGACAGTGACATCATTCATGAGAAGGGGTCCCAAAACCACATGTTGAAAATTTGGTCCAAAATTTCCAAAAAATGACTGTTTTACGAGCGTGCGTTGCGCAGTTCCTACGCAGGCTCGTAAGTTCGCGAAATTTCAATATTTTCACTCCAGATTTTCAACATTGCCATTTTACCACACCTTCTTATGAGTAGTACAGCTGTCATTTTTCACATCTCACCCAAAATGTGTTTCCGCCCTTGTAGCGCAGAATGGCGCAGTCGGTGTGCAAAATCAATGTAAGGGACAAATTAAGAAAATCACAGTGACACTGTTCATGAGCAGAGGTCTTAAAATGGCTATGTTGAAAATTTGGTGAAAAAATTCCTAAAAATGACTGTTTTACGAGCGCGTTGCGCAGTTCCTACGCAGGCTCGTAAGTTCACAAATTTTCAATATTTTCACTCCAGATTTTCAACATTGCCATTTTACCACACCTCCTCATGAGCAGTACAGCTGTCATTTTTCACATCCTGCCCAAAACATGTTTCCGCCCATGTAGTGCACAATGGCGCAGTCGGTGTACGAAATCAATGCATGGGACACATTAACAAAATCACAGTGACACTGTTCATGAGCAGAGGTCTTAAAATGGCTATGTTAAACATTTCGTGAAAAATTTCCTAACAATGACTGTTTTACGAGCGTGCGTTGCGCAGTTCCTACGCACGCTCGTAAGTTCAGCAAATTTTCAATATTTGCACTCCAATGACTTCCAAATACCTAAACAGCACATAGAAGCAAGCAACATTCGGCATTGACAAATGCTTGTTTGTCAAGATCCTGCACTGCCTGGAAGATCATTTTGTTGGACGGCTCCTGCTCCCCTTCTGCAACAGGAGCCTTCTTGCCTGGCTGGCAGCTCCAGATTTAAAGGCCTTCAGCTAAGACCTCACAGAGTCAGCTGTTTACTTGGGACAAGGCCTCCCAATTCAAAATATTTATAAATTTGGTATCATTTTGGTTAAACCTGTAGTATTCGTGGACTGGTATCAAACTGCCAAAAACTCACAACAAAGTAAGAAAAAGCGTTAAACAATGAAAGTTGGAACAGAGCGCCACAAAAATGTGTCATTCTCTGTTGGCTATAAGCTCCACCCCCCACACCCAATGAACTGCATATGTTGAGTCGAGCCATTGCATATTCAGTTTATCCAGCATCAGTTTACTAGCTGTGACTTGAAGCAGCTGTTTGTGTGAATATTTACCAGTTTCTTTTTGATTTGAACTGCTGGCTTCAGTGCTACACAGGGCCATTGTGATGTCACTGGCATTATGAAAGCTGCTCTCTGATTCATTCAGTAGTTCACTGTGATGCATCCAACCTCCAAGATAATGACTGTGACATACCCAACTTGCATGATAACATGTTATCTTGTAAGTTGTGTACCAAGAAAATATAGAGGATTGTGTATGCGCAAGCATACACAACAAGGCAGTTGCGATCGAGAGGTTTCCGTGGTAACCTGAGACCTCGAGAGGGTAGCTCGAGAGGTCCGTTACCACGGAAACCTCAAGATCGCAAAACTGCCTTGTTTGTGTATGCTTGCGCATACACAATCTTTTATAGTGTATGGGCAACCATAAATACCACTCGTGAACACTCGGGGGAAAAAAAAGCTTACTTCTGTGTCTGCCGCCAAAGTGCCGTTCCGTGTTGCCGCTGCAGCTCGCATTTATTGCGACTTGCGCGTATGTATTCGATCTGTTGTGCTGCACCGTGACGCACTGGGTGCAGCACAACAAGATCGTGGACGTCCGAGTGAAGGACAACAACGCTGTTCCAGGCATGGATTTCCATGCGGAACAGCGCTCCACCATACACTATAAAAATACATTTGTACTGTACAAATTATTTTTACACCTGCTATAAAAAAATACATTTACAGTTCTCCTGGTATTGCATTCCCTGTCCCCGGTCTTACACCAGTGATCCCTCTCCCCCACCCCCATGATCCTCTTGAGCTCCCGCTGTGTTTTGAAATTATTTGTTTCTATAAGTACCTCAAGGGAATCAACAAAGTCCAAGAGGGTAGCATCTTTCAGAAAAAGAGATATACACAAACAAAGGAGCGCAATTTGAAGATAGAGGGGGGACGGCTCAGAGGTAATGTAAGGAAGTATTTTTTTCACAGAGAGGGTTGTGAATATATGGAACAGCCTTCCTGAGGAGGTAGTGGAGTCAAAAACAGAGGTGGAATTCAAGAATGCATGGGACAGACATAAGGCAATTCTAGTAGGGGTAGGAGGAAGTAGGCTGTTGGTTAACTAGGATCTGCAGCTTATCCATTAGGTAGGGAAATGGGCAGACTAGGTGGGCCAAGCGGTCCTCATCTGCCATCAGATTCTATGTTTCTATGTTTTATGGTCCCTACATTAGCCACACTAGAGGGCGGGCTGTACCATTTCTCCACCACCCCCTCAGCATATTGTTAGGCAGGCTGTTTCATCTGTCCACCACCCTCTCTGCACGTTGCTGGTCTGGCTGTTCCATTTGTGCACTAACCTATCTGCACATTGCTGGGCAGAGTGTTCCACTTGTCCACCACCCCCTCTGTACATTGCTGGGAAGGTTGTTCCATTTGTCCAATACCCCTTTACACATTGCTGGCAAGACTGTTCCATTTGTCCAATACCCTTCTGCACACTGCTGTGTGGGCTGTTTCATTTGTCCACCACTCCCTCTGCGCACTGCTGGGCAGGCTGTTCCTTTTGTCCAATGTCTTTCCTAAACATCCCCCTGACAGCCTGAGAGTGTGACCCCTAGTTGCTGAATCATTCTTCATAATGAAACATTTTGTACTGCCCACCATATTTGACCCTCCCCCCCGCCGGGTATTTCTATGTCTCTATCATAGTCCCTCTCTCTCTCTTTTCTAGCCCTCAGTGAGTACATGCTGAACTCCTCCACTCTGTCCTCTCACGTCTCGCCATGTTGCAGATGCATCAATTTTGCCACCCTTCTTTGGATTGTCACCAGTATGTCCCAGTCCTTCCTCAACAGTGAGCTCCAGAACTGCACACAAACTCCCACCAAATTTCCTTCAAATTGACTTGCATATGTTACCCATGATGCTTTGCATTAAGGGGTACATGCAATTGTATAGTTCAGTGACATTCGTGACTTAAATATGTCCTATTGTGATACGACACTGCTAACATTCTACAAATCCTTGTAGCATCACACATGGTGAAGGCATGCCTAACAAAACTGTAATCAGGCAAAGCTCCCCTTGCAGGATAACATAAGGGTCCACAAAATGGTGTCATCGTACTGTCAGTATTGGACAGACTCGATCCCTGAACCTCTTACAGCGACAAAAATGCCTAATACTGTACCTGGTTCTAAACAGTATGGGCCTTTTAAACTTAAAGCATTACTGTTAAAAAATGTTCCCCTTTCACAGACACCATGATAAAAAACTCAAACTGGGACGCAGTTTATACTTCACTATTTACAACTGGTGACAAGAATTCAGGCTCTGTAGAAAGCTAAGGATTTAGTCATATTTTTTAATTTATTCATTTACTGATATTTGTTTAAAATTAGACTACTTAGCTGCACATTTCACTAATTAATTATATATAATTAAGAATAACACATAATATTTTGAAGCATAACCAGCAAACAGCATTTTAGATTCCAAGGCTCCAGAGGCTGATCAAGACCCAAATGTGCAGCACTGGAGCCCTGCAAAGTGATCCTTCGAAACAAAGAAAGAGATTTGTAATAGAGTCGTGTTGGATGATTTATTAAGGAGCACAACAGTCAGACAATGTGCTGTTTCTAATGTATCTCTCCGCTTTTGTTTGCCGTTGCTACCTGATCCATATTTGTTTGCAGGAAAGTGAAGACAGATACAGGAAGGGACTCGCCCTGCTATATGTAGATCCTGGAATTTCACTCCCCTTTTTTTCCCTGCTTTGCATGTACTGATAGAGAGGCAATAGTGTAGATAAGCATTAAGTGCCTGTCCGAAACCATGTGGTTTTCTTTTTTATAAATTCTCTTTATGCTCCACTGGCTCGTACAAGTTCACATCTCCCCTATAGGGTACCTCTCAGCACCACCAGGTGAAGTGGTGTGGACGTGAATGCTGGGCCTAAGGGACCAGAGGCTGGCATCCAGTAAGAACACGAATGAGCGTTTACCCTTTGCCTGCTAATGTGCTGATGAGCGAGTGGGTCAGGGATGCAGGCGACCTATGTAGATACAGGGCAGGAAGAGATTCAATCAGGCCGTGCTAAGCAGACATCGGGAAGGACTTTTTCAGCCCAGTCCTACATTAAGTGCTGCATACTGCACCATGACTTTTCTTTTGCAGGTGAAGAAATGTGGAGGTGAACGCCAGCCCTTAGGGATCGGAGCCCGGCATCTGGTGAGAATGCCATTGAGTGCTTCCTTTCATTTGTTAGTGTGCTGATGAGTCAGTCGATTGGGGAAGTGACAGGGTAGACAGTGGGCATAAAGTGTGACAAGTGGGACAATCAGGCTGTGCTCGATTTAAGTTTCAAATGGGTCAATCATCCTGGAGCGTAAGCGCTCCAAAGCATGAGTGGCACAGAGCAGGAATGGGATGTCTGATGAGCATCCACAGGTAGGCCCACAGTTCCACAGGGAACTCTGACTGAGGACGTGAGGACAGGCAGAAGGATGAGCAAAGAAGAGTACCAGGTAGGCCCTAAACACTATCTGTGGTAGGCCTGTACAGGGAGAACAGATAGTGCAATTAGCAGGAAAGAAGTAGTAAAGATAATTAGTAAGGAGGAGTAGTCCACCAGGGTATCCTGTTGTAAGCGCGCCGTGATTTGGGAGAAGGCATTACAGCGTGCGCGAATGGGGCATCTAGGTTTTTAGGGCACTGTGCCATTTGTACATTGGAAAACTTGAATACACCTGCTATTAGCTGCATGTGCATCTCGGAGTTGGTTATATGAATATCTAGGGGGTGCGGGGGGACACTGTCCCCCACAAGATGTGGGTAGACATTGTGACATCTGGTGTGTTTTCCCCTCTGTTTGGTTCTTGTTACTACCTAAGGTGCAACGTATGGCTGCCTTGGACTAATTGCAGTGTGATGTCCCTGGGTAGTTTTCTATTTCCTTGCGGGAAAAAAACAGCACCCTAAAGGACGTCATGCTTGTTACCCGCACACCGTCATGGGTGATTCATCCACCAGTAGGCAATACACCCTATCTGGGGTAGACCTACATAAGGGTAGACAGAAAGGGAAGGGTAAACCACATTAGGCAATGCACCCTATCTGGTGATATGCAGGAAGTTTGAGGAGTTTCACACAAAGTTGTGGGCAGCACAGGGAGAAATACTCATGCTGCGCAGACAAATTATTTGGGGTCCTGAAACATTACCCACCCCCACCCCCCACAGATGCCCACTGGCCCAGGGTGATGGAGGTTGGTGGGAGAGAGAAGAAGGGAAGGGAAGGAGGGAGAGAGAAGTGAATTGTGCACAGCATACAGGGTCCTCCAGTAATGACCACAAACCATTTTGCACCCCTGAATGAGGTTTGTGATGGCAGATCATTTCTGGGTGTAGGAGGACTGATTTGCTAATCATGTGGCGTAGCTGCTAACAAGTCCCAGTCCTGAATTGTGAAATTATGGTGACTTGCAAAATGGGCTGGAAATTTTCTGCTTCCTGATTGGCTAAATTCCTTGACCCATACATTAATCCTCCAGAAATGCTCAAGTTGGGACAAGCTCAGGCAGTGGGATTTCAAATTTGGGTAAATCACATACAGAATTTTGTAAACATTTTGTAAAAGAGTTCTTATTCAAAGGTTGTTTCCAAAATTCCAATAAATAAATAAAGAAAGAATTTATGGCCCACTTTGCTCATCCCTGAGAGCCATCACAAACATGGCTGACACCTTTACTCACTGAAAACCTTTAACAATGCCCTAAAAGGAAAAACTCCCTTTAATTTCAAAACACAAATAAATAACTAAACATTCTTTCCTCCTGTGATCCCTTCCTTACACATAAATTTAAAAAAACGAAGTAACATAGAAACATAGACAATAATGGCAGAGAAAGACCTAGCACCCTACCCAGTCTGCCTACGCCTTTCTAATTTTGGGACTATGCCCTTTTCAGTCATTCCTACCACGCACTCCCCAGTCAGACCCCTTACTCACTAGTCTCATGTGCCTTTACTCACTAAAAAAAAAAATCACTCAGGCCCTAAAAATGAAACTCCCTGAAAATAAAAAGAACAATCAAAATGATGAAATGTTCTTTTTCATTACATTCCCCTCCTTTTACACATACTCAGTTTCATTTTTTGGAGCTTCTTTTCTGTTCATGGACTCCTTCCCCCCAATCCTTGCCTGCCTACCAGGGAAATCTTTGCTGCTTGCTCTACCCCAGATACAATTGAATCCCTGGCTTTACTGAGGCTTTCTGTTGTGTGTGTTTGTGTGGGAAGCAGTGAACGTTCAGCCTGTAGAATTCCACAGATATCTGAATTCCTGCGTTCCCAGATAAACAAACATTATATTTGTTGAATGTGTGAACAGACAGATGTGTGTTGAATGTGTGGACAGACAGATGCTTGAGAGCTGGGGAAGGACTATTTTTAATAGTTACTTTTAACAAAAAAATACATGTTTTAATGGAAAAAAATACTCTTGTTTTTTGTTTTTAAATGTTCGCAGTTTACCCATTTTATAAGCACAATAAGACACTTCAAGGTGAGCAGAGTGCTGGCACAATACACTTCCAGGGACTGAAGGCACTCCGCCTGCAGCATTGTGCCTCATCATCCTCCTAGGCGTGAATTATGCCAGCACAATGCATACCCCGTCATGTCTTACTGCTTACTAATTGAAGATTTTAAAGGGCCTGTTAGCCAGTCAGGTGGTTTCATATGGGGATATGCAATGGGGACCTGTGTGATACATTATTTATCTACGCTAAAGCAGTTTGACCCCGGGTAACCTCACAAGTAACATAGGTCATTTTAAATAATTTATCACACAAGGTCCCCGTCACATATTCCGATGACTTTTATTTTATATTTAAATAAAAACACTACAGAGTTTATTAACCCCCAAAAAAAAGGATAAATGATATATGAGACAAGGTCCCCATTCCTTATTCTGCTTATGCAACAGGCACGAACCTTGTGTGTCAGGTTAATTAAAAAACAAAATAACATTTTTTAATTACTAAACTTTAAGGGTTTATTTTGTGAAACTTCACTATTGCACTTATGCTGTCCCTTAGAACTGCCTTGCACCTTATCATGTACATCCCATCGCAGCTCATTTGGAATTGTGATGAGCTGTGTCGGTTGAAAACTAAGGGATGGAGGTTACAGCATTCTTGGCAAAGGTCCTGGCCTGAGGAGGAGGACAGATTAGCACTGATAACTCACTACGGTGAATATCAACAGGCAACCTCCCTGAAAAAGACAAGAGTTCCTGTCAAGGATGATTGTTGCAAGGAAGAATCGTCTACCTCAGCTCTTTCGCACCATGGACAGGTTGATTCATCCATCCAGTCTGCGATCCACTCAAGCTTTTTCTGCAGAAAACTGTGAGGAGTTTAGCAGAGTCTTGTCTGACAAGGTGTCCTCCATTCGATCGGGTATTTCCTCAAGCGATCGGTCATGGCTGATGGTGGACAGATTAGGGAAAGAGATTGGGGAGGACAGTGGACGTGGCCTATCTGGACTTTGGTAAGGCCTTCGATACTGTGCCACACAGGAGACTAATAATGAAATTGAGCAGCCTACGGGTGGGATCCAAAGTGGCGAACTGGGTAAGGAACTGGTTTACAGATAGGCGACAGAGGGTGGTGGTTAACAACACTCACTGTAATGAGGGGAGAGTGACCAGCAGGGTGCCACAGGGCTCAGAACTGACATGGACTGATCCCATTCAATGTTTTCATAAGTGACCCAGCAGAAGAACTGGAATGGAAGCTATGCCTTGCCTTTTCGCAGATAACACCAAAATCTGTTATAGGGTGGAAACTCAGGAAGGGGTAGGGAGAATGCATAGGGACCCTAGGAAAGTTGAGGAGTGGTTAAGAGCACAGCCATACCTCTCAACCTGCCTGGTCCCAAATAAGGGGCATTGGTCATTAACATCAGGGAGATATACTCAAAATCATTTTTCATAATTACATTAAAGATCGCAATGTAAAGCATGGTATCTGTGTTGAAACTTTATTTTTGGCTGTTTACTAAAGGAATAATGCATGACAGGGTGTGTGTTGTGCTGGGATAATGTGATGCCTGGGGTGACTGGGCACGAGGCCGCAGGCCAAGTGCGACCAATCACCCCAGAAGCGACGTCATCCCAGCATGACACACACACCCTGGAGTGCATTATTCAAATTATACAATGACTCTTGAGTGTAAAAAATAAATAAATAAATAAAAGAAAAGAAAAAAAATACATATAAAAATAGATTTTTTTTACTGTTTATTTAACGGTGTAGGTTTAGTTTAAAAAAAAGTGCAGATTTACTCTTTTTGACCAGCAGGTGGAGCTGGTGTTAGTTTGTGTTGGAGCTGCTGCTTCTGTGGTTCTTCACTCCCCCTCACTAACGTTTGTCTTTGTTTTTGCTTTCTGTTTTTCCCCTAGTTTTAATGTGCAGCTTATCTTTGTCTCCTGTACATTGCTGTTGTTGTTGCCATATGTGAAAGTGAATCGTCATGTTCCCCCGCCCCCATGGTCAGAATGCTGCCAACTGTTCGCTGCATGTCACGCGGAAGTTGAATACATGATATGCCACAGGATTAAATGTTGCAGCTGTATGCTCCTGGTAGAGGTTTTATCATTACCGGGAGACAGGATGGAGAGATGAGAACGTCAAAAGGATGAGGAATTAAAGCATGGGGTTTCACTTGTGCTCAGCTCGCACACTGTGTTACTGTGCGAGCATGTGTCTATGTAACGTCTTAGAGCGGGGAGTGTATTTGTGGTGGGAAGTAGTATTTTACTTTACTTGTGTGCTTTTGTTTTCGACAGTAACATGGGAAATGATGGGAGTGTGTGTGTGACCGCCGATTCCAAGCAGACATGGAGCAGGGATTTTGAACAGAGCAGCAAAGTGGGGACCACAAAAGCTGCTCGTAGGCAGCGGAGCGATGTTTTATTTAAACTTTGAATGTGGTCATAACTGTACTGGGACAACAGCCGTGACGTAATGCCAGGATAACATCATGGGTCTAGTCCCAGACTGACCAATCAGAGCTCTAGATTCTTTCTTGCCATTGTATAATATTCTATTTTGAATGCATTTAATTAAAAATGCTATAGACAGATAGATGAAAAACTATTTAAAAACTATATAAATATACACAATATTTTTCATTGTAGTCCATACTAAAAAAAAAACCTTTAGCGTGAATATACACTACAATAAAATGTGGAGAACTGCAGACAGATGACCATTTCATCTTTGTGGTACAAAAAAGAACTATATTGTGTTCATTTTACATTCAGTTTTACTTGTCTTTCATGACAAGCTGCTCCCGGTTGTAAATCATGGTTGCTTTTCCTGCAGCTTCTAGGACTTCTGTTGTGTGAGTGACACTGAAGCACTTTTTGTCTTTCTTCACTTGTATGGAGAGTTAAAAGTTCAAGGTATTTGAATTTAAGGATGGTCTCTGTTCCGTTTTCTCTTTTCTGGGCGTGCTAAAGGCCCTCTCCGGTTCTGCACTGGAATGTGGCAGGCATAATACTATCTCCTTTACAAGCCTGAATATGGGCAGATCTTGGCCATTGGGGCACGGCTGAGAAAGTACCATGCCCCAGTACTTCAGAACTGGAGAGTTTGTTGCAAATGCCTGTACTGCGGTTCCAATTTCGACAAACTGGCAGATGCCAAATTCATCTCGCAGCTGATCATATTCAGCACATGTACTGCACACACCAAGCTGCCTGACCAGGTTCACCACAGTACTTCCAGAAATCTTTAACTTGCATGACAGATTTAGAAGTGTTGCCACATCTTTCAGAACTTTGTTTTATAGAGTGAATTTTGTCAAATTCTTTTGCAGCACAGCAAAGTAAAAGGATTTGGCTTTTTTGAAAATGTTTAGCTCCACTGGTATGCCAACAGTGTTCTCATTGATTGCCACACAGTCTAGCACGTCAGAGCCAACACAGATTTCTTTCCATGGCAGAAATTTGTCCTCGCTCTTTATATGCACTACTTCATTTACTTTTTACAAGGTGACTGCGCCCACGGGTTGCAAAAGCCTACTTGCATATTAATTTGCCATTTTCCCCCCTGAAGAGTTATCAGCTCTCTCTCTCTCTCTCTACTCTGAAGCCTGCACAGGCTTTATGAGCTCTATGATCTTGTTAGCTGCCTGGATTGCTGTATTTCTGAGCATGCTCAATGAGCAACTTCCTATATCTTTTCATGCTGGGTCAAGATATCACTTTTTATGCCACACTTGGAAGTCTATTAAAGGACAAATATTACTGATCTTTAAGCAATAGGGCACGACAGGGTGTGTGTTATTGTGTAATAATGTCACTCCTTGGGTGGGTTAAAGCACGAGGATCCACGACCTGCGCCTCATGCTTCAACCACCTGAGGAATGACATTATAACACACACCCTAGAGTGCCTTATTGCTATTATACAAAAACACGTTTGTGAATAAAAAAGGAAAAAAATAAGTTTTTTTTGTAATTTATTTGATTTTTGTGTGTGGATGTCTACCTGCAGAAAACAAAGTCCAGTTTTTCTCTTTGTCAGTAGGTGGTGGTGCTGCTGTGTGAATTATGCAGTCTGCTGAGATGGATAACCTTTCTCTGAATCCGTGGTAGAATCACTGGCTACCCCCCCCCCCAATCAGCTGTTCACTTCATGGTTAAAGTGGGTAGAGGGATTTCTTTATTTTATTTTTTTGTCTTGTACTGTTGTTAAAACAGTGGAGTTGTTTCTTAGTTTGGGTGCCAAGACATTTAATGAAGGCTGACAGTGTGGCGCTGAAGTTTGATCGTGCTGTGACAACTCGGGAATGGAAGAGGAAGGGAATCAGAGAAAGAAGGAAAAACCCTTCCGTGTGGGACTGCAGTTTTAATGACGTGAGAACAGGGATGTGCGCCAATGGTCTGAGGCAGGCAGTTTTATGGTGAGTAGAGGAGAATGGTGATCTATGGTAGTGGTCAAGAGTTAAGCAGTTCCAGGCACAGTCAGTGGTCGCGCGATCGGCAATTTTGTCCTATGCGGTTTACTGAATCCGCTCGCTTGACGCTTTCAGTGACAGAAAAAGAGCGAGATTGTTAGAAATGCAGTCTTGTGTTTTCTTCAATTGTTTAAACATCTGTGTGCGTGTGGCGGAGGCGGTGGTGGGAGTGCTGTGACTTGGAGGTACTGGGAGGGTGGTGGTGCTGAAGCATTTTAGAGCGGTGGGTATTTCTAAAATGTGACATGATTTCTGTCACTGTTATGCAGTCATGTGTGTGCCAGGGCATCATACAGTGTATTGTGTAATAACATCACTAGTCCAGGCACCCACTGACCAATCAGAGAGCAGCAAATTTCCTTGCCATTGTGTAACTTTCCTTCCTTGGAACCTAGAGTGAGAATATCAAAATATTCTCACTCTAGGTCAAAATATACCTATAGCAGGTCCTGATTGGCTCATTCTGAACTCATTTAAAATGTACGGCCTCAATAGCAGTACTAAACGTATTCAAACGAAAAATGATAGCCAGGTACTGTGAGCACAAAATTTGTTCAGCACAAAAACTCTACAAAATGAGTGTTTTTTCATTTATAGACACCTTTTAGTTTTTTTTATAATTAACCAAAAACAGAAAATGTTTTTTTCTTCACTTTTTTGCAACAAACAAATGTGAATTACTTAAAAACAAAAAATGATAGCATGATACTGTGAGCATGAAATTTGTTCCAAAACAAAAATATTTACAAAATAAGCGGTGTTTCATTTATAGATACCTTTTAGATTTTTTATAATTAGAAAAAAAACAGCAGAAAATTCAATTAGTTTCACTTTTTGCAACAAAACAAATGCAAATAACTTTAAAATGAAAATTAATAGTACGGTACTTTGAGAATGAAAGTTGCTCAGGACAAAACTATCTACAAAATGAGTGGTGTTTCATTTATAAATACCTTTTAGATTTTTTACAATCAGCAAAAATGGCAAGAATTTCACTTTTTTGGAGGTATGGCATAATTGGAATACGCTAAACCCCTACTGCAAATATTGTCAATTTTTTTTTGTTCTCTTGCCAACTGACCCGATGACATCTTTAGTGGCTTCGCCCCTCATGATGTTATTGGGTCAATTGGAACTCAAACAAAAAATATCAACAGTATTTCCAGTAGGAGTGGTGACATATACCTTACGTATCTTGCTATTTATCAGTACGCATGTGTTGTATAAATGATGGGTAAGTGTGATATACAAGGAAATATACCCATATATGGGGCTTATCAGATGACAAGACCACAAGCCTAGGCTTGTTGTAATGTTTAAAGCCACAAAAGCATGAACAGTTGTACATTTTGCAATACCATTAAAGTCATACACTAACAAAATAGTATGCAAGTTATGTCTCATCTCCTGCTTTAAGAAAGTTAGGACTCATTTATTTATTTTGTTTTTGTTGATGGGTAAGTGCACTAGACAAATCCTGCCTATTTTCAGGCACAACCCAGGGGAGGGGAATACAGATGAATGCCAACGGACTTTGAACCAGATTATGCTGTTGGTGGTATTTTCAGTGAATGAGGGAAATCTGGCCAGGACACCGGAGAAATTCCCCTACTCTTTTCAATAAGTGCTATGGGATCTTTAACAGCCACCTGAACTACCACCAATCCAGGCAGATGGGACCTCGGTTTAATGTCTCATCCAAAAGACGGTACCTCAGAAGTGCATCACCCCTCTCATGCTGCACTACAGTGTCAGTACTGGGATATTAACCCAAGTGCCAGATGTGGGAACTGAACCCACAGCCCTCTGATCTCCCAGCCTCAGAGGCGAGTGTGCTACCTACTGAGCCACTGACACTGCTTTGCGCAGAGCCTGAAGAAAGTTAGGACTCACCTTCTGCTTCAAGCAAGGACCAAAGGTCTCTGCGGAAAGCAAGTTTGGACTCATATCCTGTTTTGAGCTCTGCACAAAGCAGGAGGCATTTCCTAACCTGCTTCAGGCCTTGACTGTTCTGGAGCGATGTTTTTTTGCCAGCCAATGAAGAAAGTTTAGTTAATCAAATGACGATGATGTCGGCATGATCACCCCTGTAGTCTGACTCTGTTCCTACTGTATATGGTTAAAAATTGTGCATTATGGGGCCAGCCTATTGACGCTGGAGGTTGAGGTGTTGAATGCCATACCTCGCACGCCTGGCGACCCGAGTCCTGGAGCGAGCTCGGGCCAACTGAGGTCAACTGGGGGGGTGGAGCAGGATCGAGATGCCACAAGGCAGCTCTCCTCCCAGGGTAGGGACATGAGGGTTCTCTGGCTCTTGGCTACCACCAGGTGGAGGCTAGGTGGTAGTGCCAAGCCCAAGGGAACCCTGGCATTAGGCTGGGTGGTTGGAAGGGGCCATTACCGGAGCCGCGGAGCTCATGGGCACCACCACATGCATGCGTGACCATGACCCGGGGTCCCAGGGTAACAGGGAGAAAACTACAGAAACTTATATCTGCCCCGTAGCCAAGAGGGCGCAGGTGGTGGTAATGGGGGAGCAAAAAGCTATAAGAAAAAAAACAACAAAAACTGTGCATTATAAAATGGCTACCGAAAGTTTAACAATTGGATTAGTTACCCACATTCCAAGACCCATTTTTTTATTTTGCACAACTGTGACTTGCAAGTTTCTTTAAATATTTGTAATGCCCCAAAGTTGGGGCATCCCAGGAAAATAAGTTACATAAATCAATATGGGGTTTACAGGTACCCAGGGTGCCTGCTGTAGGTGTGGGCAGTAGGGTACAATGATAAAGGGGCCCCTAAGAGTAAAGATGCCCCTCCTTGTAAAAGGAAAATACTGTAAATAATATAGAAAAGTGCCTTGTGCACTAAAAACCTGGTCAAAGAGCAGAATTAATTGCAGCACATGTCACAATGGTTTGGATGGAATGCTGTGCTGAGCTGCTCATGCACAGCATTCCGGTCTAAAACACTCTAGAATTATAAGTGTTAGCTTTTGAAAAGTTTTCAGTTTTTCTGAGTAGTTCCTGCCAGGCTGTGGAGGAGAGAGGGCACCACAAACCAAGGGGAAACCTGTTTAGGGCTTACCTGGTGTTGAAGCCGTTTCCCTGAGGGCTTGGTGGTGTGCCTGCTCTGGGCTCCAGCTGGCAAAGACTCCATGACCTCCAGTTCGGGTCCACTTGGTGCCATCGGGGCACCAGAAGAAATAATCGCCACGTTTGCCACGGTTTGGGCTTGGAGCCCTGTTGTTTTATTGTTTTGACCCCCGTAGTTTAAAAGCTTATTTTCGGTCCCTCGTTGGCAGCTCTGCCAGCTGCATCGCACCCGATTGCCGTCGGCCGTCTCAGGCCCCTAGTCATCCTCTCAGCTGCCTACAGCTCTCCTTGTCACTGCCAGAGCACCTCCCACTTCCCGAGACCGTGCAGCAGCCCTCCAGCAGCCCGAGGAGTGGAGAGTTGGCAGCAGCACACACTACGTGCTGTCCGCCTAAAGGAACAGAGACTGTTCATTTTTTTTATTATTTTAAAAGTGCGCAGAAGGCACACCAAGAGCAGCTGAGCACCGCAAGGGAAAGCAGGTCTGAGGACCCTTAATTTAATATTCAGAAGGGAGGCGGGGCAGCAACGCCTATAGGAGGGGCTAGGGAAGCTAGGCCAGTCAAAGACCTGTTAAATATTCATAAGAGGGGCGGGATTAGGTGGCTACTTGTCACTGAGTGACAGCAGGCTTAGAGAGCCTGAGTAATTTAAAGGGGCAGCGCAGTTTAAAGAGGGCACCAGGCCCGTAAGTGTAAAGGGGGCTACCAGGCCCAGGATAGAGTGGGACAAGTTAGACCCACAGTTTAAAGCTGGGTGCCAGGCCCAATGTAAAGCGGTGGGCACCAGGCCCAGAATAGAGTGGGGCACCAGGCCCAGAATAAATAGGGCAACAGGCCCATTTCACAGGGTGCCAGGCCCAGTTAAGAGAGGGCATCAGGCTCAGAGGTAAAAGGGGTACCAGGCCCAATGTCAAGGTAGGGCATCAGGCCCGAGGTAAATGTAGGGCATTAGGCCCAAGGTAAAGCAGGGTTCAAGGGCAGCCCCAGCCTAGTGGATTAGAGCAAGCCAGCCTAGTGGTAGTAAGGGCACCCCCGGCCTAGTAGTTTAGGGCAAGCCAGCCTAGTGGTAGTAAGGGCAGCCCCGGCCTAGTGGATTAGGGCAAGCCAGCCTAATGGTAGTAAGGGCACCGCCTGCCTAGTGGTTTAGGGCAAGCCAGCCTAGTGGTAGTAAGGGTAGCCCAGCCTAGCGGATTAGGAAAGCCAGTCTAGTGGTAGTAAGGGCAGCCCCGGCCTAGTGAATTAAGGGCAAGCCAGTCTAGTGGTAGTAAGGGCATCCGGCGTACTGGATTAGGGCAAAACCAGCCTAATGGCAGTTAGTAGGGCATATAGGCCCCATAGCAAATCAGGCATTTAGGTCTTTAGTGTTCCGGGCAATTAGTATAGGGCAGGTGGTACCTCGATATAGTGATTAGGGCATCCTTAGCAAAACATTCAGGGGTAGCCAGATCATATTCAGGAAGGCTCTACAGTCAGGAAAAAGGGTTCATCCAAGGGTGCACAGCTCACAAATACTGCAAAGTAACTGTTACTACTGTACTGTTTATGCAAATGTTTGTTGCTAAAGTATCTGAAAGGCTGTGAACTTGCTAAGAAGCACCAAGACTGTATTGTATATGGATTGTGGTTATTTGCCCCGGTTATCTGAACTATTGCCCTAAGCATCTGGACTATTCTCCTAAACATCTGAGCTGTTGCCCTAAGCATCTGAACAATTGCCCCACCTGTAATAATCACCCCTAGATTTATAATTTGCCCTTCTCCTGGCAAATTATCTGATCATTCCGCAGTCCTCTTGGCATTGCAGAAAGGTGCATCTTTCAGCTACATTGTTACCAGCGTATGGAGACAGTCCCAATCTTCTACCACACTGCAGTCCCATGGTGTGGTCTGTAAGACTACGTACTCAGAATCAGTCTGTACCCAGAAGGGGACGTCTATTCATCATTCTTCACCCAAGTGGGATCAACCATCAGATAATCTCCTCCGTCTGTGTCGTCCGCCGAAGTTGAGTACGTCGCCAGTCGTACCTGCCGTTTCTTGTTTTTCAAAGCTCGAAGTTATGTCCGCTGAAGCGCATCACGACAGTCGTGCCAGTGTTGTTTCGTATGGTTCCTGATCCAGGTGTCCCGAAGTTGGTCACCCTCTACAGAAGAGTGTGCACATCCTGGAGAACCTGATCTGCACCACTGGTCATTCGCTGAAAGTCGAGTCCGTCGAAGCCCAGTTCAGGACGCATCCGCCATTTCTTTATTTTGTTCTAGGGTCTGGTGACAAGATTTCAGAATCAACCATCCTTTCTACAGATTCTTCTAGTTCCTGGTCCTATCGGACAGCCTTCAGAGTTTGGCTGGCCCTTGGAGTGTTGCAGCACCATTCAGGTCATGGTAGTCCTCGAGTGGCTCCGTCGCCACGCAGATTCTGTTTTCTCCTCATCCTTGGCGGCCCTGGAAGTGGGTTTTGGCCAAGGAATCCTTTGTCTTCAGTTTGGAATCAGACAGCCTGTAAGTGGGTTATTTCAGGAACCAGTTGCTCTGGTTCTTTCTTTCCGGCAACCTTGGAGAGAGTGGGCTTTTGCCGAAGAATCATATGGTCTGGTTACCAAACCTCTCACCACCAAGTTGCCTTTACAAGGTCCCTGCTGGGAACTGTGTTTAGTATCGACTGTTCTGTTTGCTTCCCTTTGTAGCTACCATCGTAGAATGACTGTGTATATGAAGACGTCAGACCTCTGGACTTAGGTGACATTTGGACTTTGGTAGAACTCTGTGGTCATAGTTAAACCAAATATTGTTGTGGGTAGTGCATAGCATCTGATTCTTGTCTAAGTTTAGTAATAAGTATAGGCTACTGTTGAAGGATTGTAGGCATTTTCTGGCAATAGGCCGTGGTGCGCCCATAGAGAAGAATAACATAGAGTTTAGACATTTTAGAGTTTAGTTGTAGCTGTTTAGATATTCATAATGCTGTCCATACTCCCTACTGTTTTTGTGGTTGGTATGTTTCTGTATGACTATGTTCTCCATCCCCTCCTGTCTAATAAACGTCTTTGCTTCATCCAATCTCTGTGTACGACTCCTGCCTCTCCTTGTCAGGTGATTCCACCAGCTCAACCCCATTCAGACCTTAAGCGGCCCCTCGCCATCTCACCTGCTGAGGGTGTCGCTGGCGCTGCTGGTAGTGAGACAGTTCCCTTCACCACTCCAAGTGAAGAACCCCAAGGTCTATCAGTGCAGCGACCATCACGTATTCATGAGCCTAGCAAGGCTCCTGACTGGCTACTGGATCAAATGAGTACAACGAAGGTTAGCTGAAGTTAAAGCGGCATGCACAGCCTGCTACCACACTGCTAAAAACCAAAAGTAAAAAAAAAGTTAAATGAAAGTTGTTATTATGATTAGACTTATAATCACAATAACAACCGCAAAGCTGGTCATTTCCTTGCACCAGTCGTTAACCCCTTGGAAATGGCTGGCTTTTCGGTCGTTCCTGCTTAACTGCAACCTCTTTATCTTATTAAAAAAGTTATGTCATTTATAAGTGTGCTGACACACTCCAGGGCGCGCAGTCAGTGCTGTCATGTGTTATTACCTACATAATACATGACCACACAGAACGAAGGGGGGTGCAGTGAGGGGAGCGCAGCAGTTGGTGAGTGTCTACACAATACTGACATTTCTGGCTACACACTCCTGGAGAGTTAAATTATAACTCTGCTGCTCAACTTGTATGCTGCTTACACATTTAGTTTTGTGGCAGAACACTTCAGAGTTGTAGGCTACAAAATCTCTGGAACTATTTTAATGTACGCAAATTTGTCCATTCTCTGGGACTTTCTTGTTTTCTCATACTGTAGACTTTCTTCTCCCCCACCCACCACTGCTCTCTCCAGTCCAGAGTAGGGATGTGCTATGCTCATAACTCTCAACCACCTGCCTCACACATCTCAGGGAGATTGTGTTGGTAACTGGAGAAGGGGGGCAGCAGTTAGAGAGAGAGAGAGAGAGAGAGGGTGTACAAAATTTAGTGGCTACACTCGTGCTGCCCCCCCGACCAGCGACCAGCCTGCTGATAGAAGACCACTCCTGGCGCAGTGTGCCGGGAACGGACCACTTGGTCTCCTCACGTATTACTGAATTAGTGCCTACCTTGCCCCCCGCAGTCTCTATCTCACGCCCTGATCATGCAGCACTGCATCTTCCCTCAGTTCAGCTGCCCTGCTGCATGCATCCTCTCTCGGGTCTTTTCGTCTCTTCTCATGGTTGCATCCTGGATCCCGGAATCGAGTGCTCAGGCTCGCTTACTTCATTCCCCAGACACGATCGCTGCCGGACCGGACAGCAGCGCGCAGATCCCTGGCAGTAAGTGAGTGAGCCAGCCCAGTGGTTACAGAATGCAGCTCCTCCCGCCAGCCTACCACGGGCACGCGACCAGCCTCCGAACGTCTTTGTGTACCCGCTGCCAAGGCAACCGCAACCCGCCCATATCTCGCGAGATTGTGTCCCCTTCCTCTCCCCCCACCCCCGGTAGTGGACTGAAGGAATGTCTTTCGTTTGTAGTCGCACTCGTTGCCGAATAAATGTAGGAGTGGTGGGTCCTTCTGACGCCGCCACATAACAAATCATGGACATGTTTTCTTTACCTGGACAACAAGCTCCAAAAGAATACTGTAAACGAATGCCTTTATTTGTGGAATATTTCATTTTAATGTTGTATCCTAGCGTAATTATGACTTTCGATCACCTTTCCAATTTTGAACAAATATGTGATTTTTGTGTTCATGTGCCATGTCGATGGCCCGGGTCGTCCCTGGGAGGGACCAGTGTACGTACCCGGTTATCAGATAAACAGTATCGGTATTTATGAGGGGGTGCGGTGAAGAAGGTAAGGGTCCGACTGGCCCGCAGGGCTACAAGAAAAATTCCCTGGGCGGGGGTTGTAGGGGGCACGGCCACCCGTTACAGTCAGCCCACCAAAATAAAATAAGGAACTAGAAGGACTTACCTGCCGCTGGGTGCCAGGGTAGGAGTCCGAAGGGGTGATGCCAGTGCACCTGTAAAAATAAAGGTAGAAAAGGGGTCACAAAGGATCCGCAGCTCTTAAGGGGGTCCAGCAGGGCGGAAGGGACAAAATAAAAGTAATACTTATTTGATAGGTAGGGGCCGTCGTCCTGTCAAACCTGTGAATAAAAAAAGGAAAAAGATTAGAAAGTTAAAACAAACAGTAAACAAGCGTCTGTCAATGCCGAATGTTTGCTTGCTGATATTAGCATTGGACGTGCAGGAGTTAGATGCAGAATAGGAGTGGCAGTGAAGTATTGAATTCACCTCCACCCTGCAGAGATGGACAGGCATTGGGGTGTGCCTGTGGGTCAATGCCCATAATGCTCACAGCATTTCACCTCACCCTATCCTGTGGACACCGACAAGTGCTGAGGTGTGCCTTGGGGTGTTCGGCTTCACAGTCACCCCATTTCATAAGGGCATACGCTGAAATGGGTGCAGTACAGGAGAATGAGGTGAATTCTGGGGTTGAACAGTGCAAGGCACACCTCGATGCCTGTCACTGGCTTCAGGGTGGGGGTGGGATGGCATGAGCATTACAGCCAGTGATCCTAAGTTACACCTCTGATGCCTGTCAGTCTGTACAGGATGTGACGTTATGGTTTGAAACCCTAACGCCCCAGGCGTGTGTATGTATTTGCACTACAAATTTTCAACATGGCCTTTTTGTGACCCCCACCTCATGAAAGCATTTGTGACCTCTTCTCATGAACAGTGGCAGTGTGATTTTGTTAATGTGTCCCGAACTTCGAATTCCCACAGCGACCGTGCCATTCTGCACCAGATGTGCAAAAACACAGATCAGGCAGGATGTGAAGAATGATAACTGTACCATCCATAGGGAGGTGTGAAGAGATGGCAATGTTGAAAATCTGTAGTGAAAATATTAAAAATGCTCGAAGTTCTGAGCATACATGGAAACTGCGCAACACATGCTTGTACCGCAGTCATTTAGTGGAATTATTTCACCACATTTTCAACATAGGCATTTTGTGACCTCTGCTCATGAACACTGTCACTATGATTTTCTTAATCTGTCTGAAACATTTAATTTCCCACAGAGACCGCACCATTGTGCGCCAGATGTGCAAACGCATATTTTGGGCAGGATGTGAAAAATGACAGCTGTACTGTTCATAAGGAGGTGTGGCAAAGTGCCAGTGTTGAAAATCTGGAGTGAAAATATTACAAATTTGCGCCCTTCCGGGCACACGTGGAAGCTGCGCAACACACACTTGTAACACAGTCATTTTATGGACTTTCATCACCAAATGTTCAACATAGGCATTTTAGGACCTCTGCTCATGAACAGTGTCACTGTGATTTTTTTAATGTGTCCCAAACACTGATTTCCCACAGTGGCCGTGCTATTCTGCGCCGGAAGTGCGAAAACACATTACGGTCAGGATGTGAAAAATGACAGCTGTACTTTTCATAAGGAGGTGTGGAAAAATGCCAATGTTGAAAATCTGGAGTGAAAATATTACAAATTTGCGAAGGTACCAGCATGCGTGGAAACTGCGCAACGCACGCTCGTAAAACAGTCATTTTTTGGATTTTGTCCACCAAATTTGCAACATAGGCATTTTGAGAGCCCACCTCATGAACACTGGCACTGTCGTTTCATTACTCGATCCAGAAAGGTGATTCCGCGTAGTGACCACAAAATCACCTTTCGGGACCGAATAACGCCATGACAGTGGCTGAAATCATGAGGAGGGGTCCCAATAACCCCATGTTGAAACTTTGGTGCCAGAATTCCCAGAAATGCCCGAGATATGCTCCAAAGTTGAAAAAAACCTATTTATGCCATTATACAGCTTACCGGCATTTCTTCAGTTCACGGTCAACTTTGAAGAGTGCAGACGTGTTCCTGGTCCATCGAAGATCGTCGTGCTGGGCTCCGGAGGTAAGTATGGGGTGTGGGGGAGGCAGGGTGCGCAGAGGGTGGGCGCGGGGTTGGGGAGGGACCACCGAACTCAACAAGGGACCATTTTCTGTTTTACAGGTTTAAAAAAAAGAAAAAACATCACGGGCCAGTTTATTTTTACAGGACATTTGGCACACTGGAGTGGGCTCCCAGTGTGCCACCTGAGTGTTTTTTTTGGGGCTGTAGCCGACGGGGGATTGGGCACCCCATCGGCACATACCGGGGAGCTGAGGGGATTGGGCACCCCGGCACACAACAAATTGGGGACATTATGCCGACGTGGGGGGCTCCCCATTGGCAAATTGAACTGGGAAGGGGGACTGAAGCCAGCGGGGTTTGGGCCCCCATCGGCAAAGAAAACTGTTGGGGGTGCATGATGCCGGGGATTGGGCACCCTCAGCACACAACAAATGGGGGATTGGGTTACAGTATGCCGATGGGGAGTGGGCTACCCCGTCGGCAAATGAACTGGGTCGGGGACGGCAAGGTACTGCCCTGCAATGACGGGTCGCTCCTTGATTACAGCGGCGGATTCATTTCAAGGTGGTGGCACGCTGGCTGAACTAGTGTCAGCAGCAGCGTGCCACCACATTGGGGAAAGCGGGCCAAGCCTCAAAAGGCACTGGGGCCATTGGCCCCCACAGTGCCACACCTCCAAAACCCTGCTTCTCTCCTAAGCTGTGACAAAATGTTTCTTGCGCATGAGTGCAAGCAAACATAAAAAGGAAGAAACAGAGGAAAGAGAGTGAGGTTTGGGGAAGGGGGAACGCAGCAAAAGCCACTGTGCCTCTTGTGGTGGCCGTGTAGCCAAAATTTTAAGTAGTAGCCCAAGTGGGCTAGTTGGGGGGCCAGTAGCCCTGGTGTTGAATAAAAATAGCCAAGTGGCTGGTGAGGGTTGGTGGGGCTAGGAAATGCACTGTGGTAGAGGTAGCCTTGGTGGTCTAGTGGGCTAACACCCAGGTGGATGAGGCCAGCATCATTTTAAAATACATTTTAAAACCCTTCCCTGGGGTTTAGTGGGGCTTCCCTGAGCCCTCTCCAAGTGTGGGCACTGTATTGTGGTGGTAGCAGCAGCAGGAGCAAGTGTGGGCTACCACGCAGCCAAAAGGCAGTCCGCTGATCGTGCTCCGCACTGAGAGTGCCTGCAGGTACTCAGCATTCCCAACCCACATGGAGCACAGGCTGTGGCTATTCCAGTCGGGGGGACAAAAGTGAGGCAGCGGGAGGTGGAGGAGGCAGTAGAGAAAGTGCTTCCCCTCCACCTTCCCGATCGCCGCTCTGGCGGCAGAATTTAAATTAATTATACCCTACGGGGTTTAAAGCAGGCAGGAGGAGGCAGAGAAAGCAGCAAGGGAGCTGCATTAAGGAAGGCCGCTCCACAGCATTAGTGAAGCCTGGGGGGAATGTGAGAGAGTGTCGGAAGCCACCTGCAAGAAGCCGCACCATGGCTAAATGAATGGCCAAGGGGCCAAGTTTTAAATAAAATTTAGCACCTGCAGGGCTCAGGCTGAGGGAGGGCAAAGAGCTCCCCGATGGGGAGAAAAATAAGCTGCACAGTAGTTAGTGTGGGAGCCCCGAGGGGCTGAATAGTAAACTGGGGGACAGAACAGATAGATAAAACAGAGAGAGAGAGAGAAAGTAATCAGGCTATAAAGGCCCACATGCAGTACACAGCAGCAGCAGCAAAGCCCAGAGGGGCCAACTAAATATATATATATTTAATAAGTGGCTACCTGGGGGCAGAAGCAGGCAGTCCTCCAGGTAGCATTAGGTAGCAGGATGTTGGGAGCATGCTGGCTGGCTTGGACGTCCTGACGTCAGCATAGAAGGCAGGATTAGCCAGCTTTTATGAAAAGAGAGTGGGGGCAGCAGTTCGGCAGCTTCCAACAGGAAAACCGCACCTTAATTTTAAAAAATGTGAAGTAGGGTAGCTGGGGAATCGCCAGCCCTATCTACCCACTTCATATTTTTACAGTGCCACATGAAAAAGGGGATAATGCAGGGCATTAAAGTGGGGCAAAGATAGCAGTTGGGAGGAACAGCTTAAGATGCTCCCGCCTCTAGGGGAGCTCAAGCTGTCTCCTGATTGGCTGCCAGAAGCCTTGGCAGCTAAAAGCACCAATTGGGTACCAAGTAGGGAGGGAAAAAGGTTATTAGGAGTAGCTCAAGGTTTTTTTTTCCTCTATTCCTCGAGAAGCTGACAGGAGTGCTGTGGGAAGGTTCAGCCACAGGCAACTCCTCTAAAGAGAAAAAAAGCAGAAATGCAGGGAAAATTTAAAGTGACAGGGTAGACAGTTAGGGGGCTACCACTGCCTAGTTAGAAACAAGTTGTTTAGTCAGGAAAAGTGAGTTAGTTGAAGTTACAGAAGTGTTGGACCTTGGCAAATAATCCAAAGGAGTGAGAGAAAATCCCAGTAATTTTCCAGTAAATCAAGACACCTGCAGAGAGTTTGTTATTTTATAGTTTAAAGTCTAGGGAGGTTTCACCGTTGACCAAAGACTGAAGAAGATCAAGAGTGCAGCAGGACTCCAGGAAGACAACGCCCTCATCCATCCCTGACCAGGGCAGCATCCCAGAAGGAACGGCATCATCCTCCCGAATTTTGCATTTTGGGTTTGAGGTACCATGAACTGTGGCAGAAAGAAAAATACAGACTGAAATGTGTCCAGGACTTTCACTGATCATCTCGGGGGTTGGGGGGGTGAAAACTGTGTGATACAAAAGTTGTTAGTTGATTTGTCACGGAAGAAATTTATGTTCTTATGTGCAAATGTGTTCACTGTTTAGGCGCGCAGCCATGTTTCTAACCATTTATTGTGTCATTGAGAGAGCCATGGATGAAACAAGGGAAAACAGTTATTTGTAGCCTGATAAATAAAATGTCTCTAATGTTTGAAAGAGAATTCTGCCTCGTAGTATTTCTCCAGCACTGTTACTATTGTGGAATAGTTTTCTAGCCCCAATTGATATCTGCCAGCCTTGTAACTTGCCTTCCTTGCAGCTAACCGGACTCCATCACCCAGGTAGGTGAAAGCAGGGCACAGGCAGGTGTTATAGTGCCCCACTCCTTAGGGGCCTCCATGGCTGGGCAGCACTCTTTTTTTCAGGGTAAACCCTATGTTTCAAGTTTTCCCTGGCCCATGGGTGAGTGGTAGGAAAGTAAAAAAAACTAGAAAAAAATAATTTGTATACTTTGTCTTTGTTTTTTTTATCCCCAGCCATGCCCTTGCCATAATAGTGTGCCCTAGTCTAGTCCCTTGCTTGCTTGAGAGTTGTCATCGTGCACTTTGCATTTGTGTCACAACAGTTGCTTCCAGCTTCTCTGAAAGTTACCCGAACCACACACGTGTGCACGCCTAGCAGCAGTCCTTCTGGCTGAGTAAGTTTTGGCACCTGTTGCCACCATTTCCATTTGCTGCTGCCACTGGAGTTTGGGAAAGGTGCACAGTGGGCTGTGGGCTGATTTCTCAATCTTTGGGCTAGCTGTAAGCAGACAGTGTCATGACTCAAGCAGTCAGTGCCAGATTCGGTCGAAAGGAGCCGGGAGATGAACGGGCCGGGCCCGGGGACTTGGGGAATCGAGTAGGGAGAAGGATTGTAAAGTGAGATGGTCGGTCGGTTGAGGCGAGGAAGTTGGGGAATTTGTTCGGTGTACCCCAGCAGGGCAGGCCCCCAGCAGCAATGCCAATGACAGTGAGAGACTCCACTCAAGGAGGCAAGCCAGATCTGTCATCAGTGGTACCACACTGCCGCCTACTGCTCCGCCGAAGTTCTGAACGACGACTCATTGGCTCTGCTCTGGGCTCTTCTTTGAATTACACCCTGGCTGGTGGCCTAGTGGCCTATCCTATTTGTGGACAGTTGAAGGACTGACAGGCAGTGGGACACTACAGTCAGCCCAGGGGGTCCAGGGACTCAGAGTGGGTCAGGGTCAGTGGGAAACTCTTGGCAACGGACGGAGCCACTACTACAGCATGTCACACACCCCAGAAGAGCCTGAGGAGTAAAGTAAGTTGACTGCTTTTTTTTTTATACCTCCTACGTCCCTCCGGAGTCGCATCCTCAAGATGCGCCAATTAAGCCTGACCCTACCACCACCTTACCTGACTGCTCAGATCCCCCATCCTGCTGTGGATAATCCCCCACGTGGGGTCGGGGTGGGACCACCCCCGAACCTTCAAATTTTGTCGGGCCCCTAGATAGCTGCTGGGCAGGCGCGGCAAATCGGGACTCCGCTCGGCGCCTCCATCCCCGACTCGAGGGTATTTTCCATTTTTCTGTAGGACGCCACTCCGCCAGATGTCAAGGCACAAGCGCCCGGCGTCATGGCGTCCTCCCCACGAGATGGTGCCGGTGGCTTGCTATGCCCCAGGCCTCCGCCTGGAGGATTAGCACACCATGCTCTGCCCTCCTCCTTCCCGAAGAGGAGCTGTCCATGGGATGCTCAACCCTTCTCCCCGGCCAGCCCTCCAGCCTCGGCTCATTCCTGAACCCGGGTCGCTGGCATCGCAAGTGGAAATCCAACCGCTGCGCCGACAGGCTGGCCCTAGTTGACTGCTTTTTAAAGCTAACCCCTACAAAGAAAGACTTTTAGGGCAATGGACAGATTCTGACAAAAAAATCTCTATTCTCACCAGTGGTGGTGGAAAAGGATTGGAAACCAATTAGCCAGCATGGATGCTAGAGTGCAGAGCAGGTTATGGAGAGCAACTGATGTTGCTGACATGGGAACCGAACACAAGTAAAAAAATTCCTGCAATTAAAAAGCATGCTATCTGTTGCCACACATTTTGGATCTCATCCCTGGCATAATGCTCAACTTGGGTAATTAAACCCTATGGGCATTTGGAAATGGCCCTAATGCCAATATGGCAAGCCATTTCCAGGTTGTACTCAGACAGCAATCTCTGACTCAGCCCTAACATGAATGTATGGGAGGCAGTAGGCCACTACTGGGTAAATGTGTCCCAATAGCACTTACATCTAGTCATGTAAAACCATCTGGGAAGGGAAAACATGCATACTGTACATATTTGAAAATGGGCAACTTATGGCTTACAGAGTACAGGTCCAGGATTTTAAATAACTTCTACTTTACAGCCTGTAGGTTCTACAAAATGGGCCATTTTGGCACCCCTACCTGTATAAGATGTGGAGAGCATGATGGATCCCCTCCTGCATATATTATGGGAGTACTCAAAGGTGTGGTCAGTAATTCTAGCAAACTTCGCCCCCTTGCTTGGACTGCAAGATGTGTTAACCCTTGAAATCCCTTGTAATATGTTTGCTAGGGAACTATGGAGACCTCCTGGTTCTTGGTATACAAAAATACCATGTGGCTATCGTGGCAACTGTAGACACTGGCTGGACTGGGCGGTCCCCTTGTAAAGGTAGTGGCACAATGAAATGCTGGATACTGTGAAAATAGAAACAATTAGAAGGAGGCAGAGGACACCACAAGGAAAGGAAGCAGCTCCTGGTGGGGGACTCAATTATTAGGGGGATAGAACTGGGGGGAGCAGGGAAAACTGAAGTAAGGTGCCTGCCTGGTACCATGGCTTGGAGGGACAGGAAGCGCATCCTCAGGATCACGAGAACAGCTGCACGGGAGTCTGAGTTGGACGTCATTGTCTACCTAGGGACAAATGACTTGGCTCAACATGAGATTAGAGCAGTGCAGAAGGACTTTGTAGAACTGGGAGGGGCCTAAGACAAGTAGCACACACAGTATCCTTCTCAGAGGTGCTGCCTGTCAATGGCATGAGTGAGGTGAGGGTACTTTGCACCATGCAGTTTAATGAATGGTTGAAAAATGATGGTGGAACACAGGGGTTTGGCTTCATTGAGACTGGGGTTCCACCTGAGGACACCAACGATACTGACAGGATGGTCTGCATCTGTCCAGGAAGGGAACAAGTCTTTTGAGCAATCAGTTTAAATGCTTCATTGGCAAGCTTTTAAACTAGTCAAGGGGGGAGGCACTGATAAGCAGCAGGAAAATCCCAGCCTCTCCCTACAAAACAGGGTACTAAATGAGAAAAAGACCAAGGTAGAAAGGTCAGTGGGGGATGCTGCAACTGAAGGTAAAGCCATCAAAAAAATGGAAAGCAATGAGTACCAATGCCCGTAGTCTGAGTAACAAGCTTCCTGAATTAGTGGCCTTGATGGAGGAGGAACATCTGGATATCGTGGCAGTCACAGAAACATGGTTCACACAAAACCATGACTGGGACGTAAACATACCAGAATACACTATCTACAGGAGAGGGACAGAGAGGGTAATAGAGGAGGAGTAGCTCTTTACATAAGGAAGGAATCAAAGCAGCAGAACAAAAGGGAAAACGAGGAGAAGAAGCACTGTGGGTAAATTTGAGACCAGCAATGGCACCACAATCCACACAGGGGTTGTATGAACCCACTACTCAGGAGGAAATGAACAAGGAAATGATAGAAAGTATACTTAGTAAGGCAGAAAAAGGGAGATATTGCTGATGGGCTTATTTGAATATGCCAGATGTTAACTGGAGTGCAGTTGCAACAGCCACTAAGAGTGGGGTTATTCTAGATGCCCACAGGGGCATGCCTTAGACAACTAGTATTGGAGCCCACTGAGAGGGAGCAATCTTAGACCTGGTTCTCTCAAATGGAGATGAGAGGATCACAGATGTAGAAGTGGGTAGCCATCTGGGAACTAGCGACCATCGAACAGTATGGTTCACAATAAACACAGCAACAGAGTCAAGCCATACAAAGGCAAAGGTACTGGACTTTAGGAGGGCTGGCTTTGTCAAAATGGGTGAGTGCCTAAGGAATGCACTAGCAAATGGGCAGGAAGGAGGGGTGGAAGAACAATGGGGAATAATAAAAACTGCCATCACAGAGGTAACTAGCCTTTGTGTGAAGCAAATAAAACTAAACTATGTAAGAAACCACTATGGTTCTCAAAGGAAGTGGCAGTGAAGGTTCAAGAGAAAAAGAAAGCTTTCAGGAAGTACAAGGAATCACAGAAGGAGCAGGACAGAGAACTGTATCAGTTAAAGCAAAAGGAAGCTGGGAAGGCAGTCAGAACAGCAAAGGCCCAAACTGAGGAAAAGATAGCCAACTCAGTTAAGAAGGGGGATAAAACCTTTTATAGGTACATCAGGGAGCGAAGGAAGACCAAGGGAGGGATAGTGAGGCTTAATAAAGGGGGGTGGGGGTGGGCAGAGGGTGACTGTGAAAAGGCAGAGATACTAAACAAATATTTTTGCTCTGTATTTACAAAGGAAGAGGGGGAGGTACTTAAAACAAACAGTAGAAACACTCTGGATACAGAAGTTGATACCAGCCCATTTACAGAAGAAAGGGTTCTGAAAGAACTCTTAAAACTGAAGGTGGACAAAGCAATGGGGCCTGATGCGATTCATCCCAGAATTCTAAAAGAACTAAGGGTGGAATTAGTGACACCACTGACTACCCTGTTTAACAAATCATGGGAGGATGGGGTGGTACCCGAGGACTGGAGGAGGGCAGATGTGATTCCCCTTCACAAAAGTGGGAGCAAGGCAGAAGCAGGAAACTACAGACCTGTTAGTTTAACCTCAGTGGTAGGGAAAATGATGGAATCACTTCTGAAGGAAAGAACTGTCGAGTATCTAGAGGCCAGAGGGGCACAGGACCCAAGGCAGCATGGATTCACAGCGGAAGGTCATGCCAGACAAATCTGATAGATTTCTTTGACTGGGTGACCAAAGTAGTAGATCAGGGAGGGCTGTGGACATGGCCTACCTAGACTTTAGCAAGACATTTGACACAGTCCCACACAAAGATTAATATACAAGTTAGCTAGCCTGGGAGTGGGTCCCAAGATGACAGCCTGGGTAAAAATTGGCTGGAGAATAGGACACAGAGAGTAGTAGTAAATGGAGTCCACCTTAAGAAAGGGGGTTACTAGTGGGGTACCACAGGGTTCAGTATTAGACTGTCCTCTTCAATGTCTTTTATGCTTACATTGCAGAGGACTGAAGGAAAAGTATGTCTCTTTGCAGATGACACAAAGATCTGCAACAGAGTTGATGCACAAGGTGGAGTGGAAAGGATGAAAAGGGACTTGGCAAGGTTAGAGGAATGGTCAAATGTATAGCAGCTTAGATTCAATGCTAAGAAGTACAAAGTAATGCACCTGGGAAACAAAAACCCAGGGGAAGAGTACACAATGGGGGTGAGATACTAACAACAACAAAAATGGAAAGGGACCTGGGAGTAGTCATATCAGATGACCTAAAGGTGGGCAAGCAATGTGAGAGGGCAGCAAGGAGGGCTGGGGGATACTGGGATGCATAGGGAGAGGCATCACCAGTAGAAAACAGGAAGTTATTATCCCTCTGTACAGACAGCTGGTGAGACCCCATCTGGAGTACTGTGTGCAGTTCTGGAGACCCAGTCTCCAGCAATCGACATAGACAGGATGGAAGCTGTCCAGAGGAGGGCAACTAAAATGGTGCAGGGTCTGCACCAGAAGACATATGAAGAGAGACTTAAGGAGCTTAATATGTATAGCCTCGGGAAAGGAGGGAGAGGGGGACATGATAGAAACTTTCAAGTACCTCAAGGGAATCAACAAAGTCCAAGAGGTAGCATCTTTCAAAAAAAGGTGTGCAAGAACAAGGCACAATTTGAAGATGGGGCGGCTCAGAGGTAATTTAAGGAAGTATTTTTTCACAGAGAGGGTTGTGGATGCATGGAACGGCCTTCCGGAGGAGGTCGTGGAGTCAAAAACGGTGGAATTCAAGCAACGAAGGAACAGTCATAAGGCAATTCTAGGGAGTGGGGGTAGAAAGAAGTAGGCTGCTGGTTAACTAGGATCTGCAGCTTATCCAGTAGGCAGGGAAATGGGCAGACTGGGTGGGCCAAGCGGTCCTTATCTGCTGTCAAATTCTATGTTTCTATGTAATTATTGCCATTGTCAATAATAGGTACAATATATATTTTAAAAGATGGGGGGAGGCTGCATATGTTAATTTCAGTGGAATGGTATGGTGGGGGACCACCAATATTAGAGGGGAGATAAACTTCCACTAATTGTACTAAAATTATATGTAGAATAGTGCTTGGGCCCACCTTTTGAGCTTGAATGTTTTACCTGATGGCTGCTTCCTGTGTATTTGAAACTAGAAGTAGCACTGTTGTTTTTATGTATTATGCATGAATTAACTGCCTGTAAATCTGCTATCACTGACCTATAATGCAATACATCATTCTTAAATTATATGTGTTGTGCTGCTGGTTTGTTTATATATTTAATGTTGCCCTATTCCCTCCAATCGGGAGGTACTGATGTGTGGGGGAGAGGGGGCGCTACACTATGCTAGTATCTTATTTCAAGAGAGGCCGCAGGTAGCTTAGGTAGGCATAGGCTGGTGCTAGCTAGTAACCTGCTGTATACTGTTATTTGTTTTTTTCCTCCTAGCCTATGTCACTGTGTGGAGACTGGAGACAGTTGACTGTTTTTTGGGGGGGACCTTGCGGGCTTGTTATTGAGTTGGTGCGTTTTTAAATAATGTTTATCTTTATAAGTCCTGTTGTTCCTCAGTCCCCCTACTCCCAGGCCAGCACTGACTTTAGTCTTTAATTTAAAATGGCATGGAGTGGCTGGCCCACCCCAGTGGCATGGCAGGCTGAGGCATCGCTGCCTTACCTCATGCCACACCACCAACCCATGTTCGTGGTGCAAGCGGGTCCCTGGGGGTTGGCTGGGGAGGGAGAGGATCAAACATCCAGAGGACAGCTCTCCTTTCCTGGGGGTGTTGGTTGGCAGTCCCACCGAGTGACTGTCCCCAGGTGGAGGCCTGTGGGCAGAACGGGACGGGGATACCAACAGAAGAGAGGGTGCTGCAGGAGTCCGGGACTCTGCAACATGCATGCGCCTCTAATGCATATGTAGGGTTTTTGCATCTGCCATCGTGAGGGTGCCCCTTGTCTACACCTTCCCTCGGGGCCCTTACATGCCCAGTCTGACCCCGAAGAAGGCTGGGGGAGTAGTGTGCATACCTCTTAATATTAAAAATCTTAGCAGCGACCTTTAAAATTCAGAACAAATTGCCAGAACGTGTAGAACTTTCTTATTTTAGAGAATAATAAATCAAGTATAATGGGTCCCATATGTTAGAAACATAGACAATGACAGCAGAGAAAGATCAATGGTTCATCCAGTCTGCCTGAGTTCCTCTTTTAACCCTGGGACCTACTGTCCTTCCAGGCTCTTACATCTCTTAATCCTTCTAACCCCCCACCACCACCACCATTCCCCACCCAGCTTCTGCCACCCCAAGTAACTACTATACCCCTCATTCTAATCTGTATCTCAACAGTGCTTGAACCCACCAACAGTTTTAGCACCCATCACTTTGGCAGGCAGACTGTTCCACAGCTCCATCACCCTTTCTGTAAAATAATACTTCCTCATGTCCCTTCTGAGCCTCTCTCCCTCCTGTCAGTTTTCACATGGCCATGAACTAGTATTCAAGCTAAATATTTCCCTGCTGTTCACCTTATTATTTCAAATAAAACTGAAGGTCTCTATCATATCTCCCCTCTTCCTTCTAGTCTCCAGCGAGTATAATGTTTAGTTCCTTGAGGCGCTCTTCAGAGGACCTGCCCTGTTGGCCCTGAATAAGTTTAGTTACCCTACACTGCACCATCTCCAGCCTATCTCTATCCCCCCTGAGGTGAGGACTCCAGAACTGGATGCATTACTCCAGCTTTGGCCTCACTAAGGATCTATATAGAGTAAGTATTACCTCTTCTCTTTTGCTATCAGTACCCTTCCCGATGCATCTCAGTATCCTACTCGTTTTGCTATATGCCTTGTTGCTCGGACTCGATTGTTTGAGGGAGTCACTGATGATAACTCCAAGGTCCCATTCCTCAGCCTTAGTGCTAAGTCGCACCCCACTCATCCAGTAGTCCGTCCTGAGGTTCTTGTTCCCTAGGTGCATTACCTTGCACTTTTGGGCATTGAAGTTCAGCTGCCAAACCTTAGATCACTCCTCTAGCTTTGATGTGTCACTCTGCATTTCCTTGATTCCCTCGTTGCTATGCACCCTTCCACAGAGCTTAGTGTCATCTGCGAAGAGACACAGTCTGCCCCAGATACCCTCAACAGTGTTGCTAATGAATATGTTGAAGAGGACTGGTGCCAGAACAGATCTCTGTTGTACCCCGCTCCTGACCTCTCTCTCTGCTGACTTGACCCCATTGACTACAACCTCTGTTGCCTCCCCTTTAGCTAGTTACCTACCCAGTTTACTATGACCTTAGCTGTACCCAGATCCTCCATCTGTAGCAAGCGTCTGCGAGACACTGAGTTGAAAGGCTTCCTGATGTATTGCAGATCCGCAGCATGGCTCTTATCGAATTCCCTCATCAACCAATCAAAGAAAATGATCGGGTTAGTCTAACAAGACCTCCCTGCCATGAATCAGTGCTATTTACGATCCTGCAGTCCGTTGCAGTGCAAGTAGTCTGTAACATCCTCTTTGGCCAGTGACTCCATCAGCTTCCCTACAACAGAGGCAAGACTGACAGGTCTGTAGTTCCCCACATGTTCTAGCCGCCCCATATGGAGTGAAACTACATCCACCATCCTCCAGTCCTTTGGAACACATCCTTAGACAGCTGTTGAATAGACCTACCAAGGGTTCAGTCAGTTCTGCTGCCAGCTCCCTGAGTAACCTCATATGCAACCCATCTGGTCTCAGGGCCAATCTGTTTTTAGTGCTGCCAGCCCTTTATGGATCCTTTTGCTTCTAAATATTGGCTGCCTTGCCTCATCTCCAAGATCCCTTTAGTGGCCGCTTTGATGCCCCTCTTTGGCAAGGGCCACGATTCTCCTTAATGAAAACTGAGCTAAAATAATCATTAAGGACTGAAGGCTTTTTGTCCATCCTCCTCTGTCCCCCTACCTCCCTCTGTTAACCATACGATTCCCCCTCTTTTCTTCCTTTTTTCCCCCCTAATATAATGGGAGAACTGTTTTTCTCCACTCTTGACCCCCTCCGCAATACAGAGCTGTGTGTGAATTTGCCTCCTAATCGCCCTCTTTGCCTCCCTTTTTTTCAGTATGTATTATCCCCATTCTTCCTTCCCAGCATTTCTTTATACTTGTAGAAGGCCTTTTTCTTTGCTCTCACTGCTTCCCAGACTCTTGCTGAGAACCATAACGGACTCTCAAATGTGTTCTTTTTTGGTTGCTGTTCTCATGCATAACTTAGATGCCTTGAAAATGGCTCCCTTAATTACCCCCTACATTTCTCTTCTGCCCCCCCATGTTATCCACCCTGACTAACTTTTCCCTGACCAGCTCCCTCAGCCTGTTGAAGTCAGCCCTTCTGAAGTACAGGACTTCAACTCTTGATTGGGATTTTCCAGACCCAAGGGCCAGTTCAAGCTAAATGGCAGGCTCATCATGTTCAGTGTTAAGGAATGTTTCTATCAAGTTAGTTCAATGTTTTAACAGTTTTTGTGTCCATAAATAATTCTAACATAATGAGGAACATCAGTAGACCTTTGCAGAGCAGGGGTAAATCTGAGTGTAACAATCATACCGTTATGCAAAATTCATAGCAGTTGAGAGGTATAATAGTGTAGTAGAACACACCCCTCTGGAAATGGTAGATATTTCTTCCCAAGGATTCCAAATGGATTAAAACAAAAACAGTAGAGGATCAGGCATAGGTGGAGGACTAAGGACCCCACCATAGGCATTACATAAATGCTACACTGCGGCATTAGTGTGCCGCAGTCCATCTCAGGCTCAGGCTACCCATGTATGGGAGGCAGAGCAGATTGGTTTTGTTTGAAATGAGGGCCCCCCATTTGTTTATTTTTTAGTAGGGTAGCGGGCCAGTTCTCTCTCTGCTACGATTGCTACTGCTAGCAGAGTAGCACAGCATAGCGTTGCACACCACGTGCATTTACTAACTGTCCATAGTGCAGCCACAGAACTATAGACACTCTATTAGTTCTATGAGTACTACGGGACTGGTTGCATAGTGTTACCCCCACCAACTGGTCACAGATCCCCCCCACCAAACACTGGTCATCAACAATACTATTTCTAACCTCCCCCCAAAAAATGTTTTGCATCCTCTACAGGAAATTTCATCCGCCATTGCTGAAGCTGTGATGTTCAGTGACATTCTGTGCTGCTTAAATCTCAGAGAGGCGTGTTGTGCACTAATCTTGAAGGGCGGTCCTTCATAATGTTGGAGAGGTGTCTGACAAATGACAATAATTCAGCTTATATTACATATCTGGTTCTGTAATTCTCAGCCTTATTTCTTATTTATTCATTTTTTCCAATTGTTTAACCAGGAAAGACACACTAAGCTGAAAACTTGTTTACAGGTGTGACCTGGGAGCAAAGGGAAGTTAAATGACTTGCTCAGGGTCACACAGTATGCAAGTGGGGGCTATGGGGTTCAAACCCAGGTCTCCAGATTTGCAGCTCAGAGCCTTAAACCATTGTGCTATACTGCCTCCCAATTTTTGTTTTTTTTATTTTTGTTAACATTAAGGACATATTGTGTGTAAACAATCTCTGTGCTGTTTGCTCTGGCTGCTTGTCTACAGGTAACATCACAAGTCTCTCTTTATGTCACCACAGTCTGGTTTGTGCAGATGATTATTATGCCGTAAGCAGGATTGTGATGTCAGGTTTAGTTTATTTTATTTTTATTTTATTTTGACAGCAGTTTGGAAATCTTTTGTGGGTTTATGTAATGCCCTCTTTCTCCCACTAGGTGGGGTCAGGCTTCACTGATCTTCATGGGAGCGTTTAGTCTTTGCAGGGTTAATAGTGATTCTCTGTAGGAGGAGCTTACAGTTACAAGGGACCAACCATTTTAGTTAGTCGGTCCCTGGACTGGGGCTCTGAGTGAGGGTTCCCTAGAGACCCAGCAATGATAATGCTAGGACTCGTCCCTTGCTGGAGGCCCTGAGCACTGACATATAATGGAGCCGCAGAGTGAGCTGCTACTTGCAGAATGGGGAGAGAAGCTGTAGCCCAGCACCAAAATAAAGAGGAGTTGTTCAGGGACCATAATGTCTTGCTCTCACTTGTGGTTCTGCCTGCCCCTCAGTGAAGGTACTAGTGCTTATTTCCAGTGGGTTGGAAGAAGTGTTTTCCTCATAGGAATATAGAAGTGCAATAGGACTGCATGTCAAGGCTTGAGGGCCCATACTGCTCATGAGTCAGTGTCATTTGTTAGGGCTGTGTGTGTAGGTACTGAGACAGGTACATTCGCATCAGAGTATTGGTTGCTGCCCAAAGTACAGTAAAGACTCAAGTTATGCACCCAGCTACATGTGTCTGGCCTACATTTTGAGACCCTGAATTAACCTGTGTCAAGGGACAGCATTTTATTCCATAACAAGGCCTGCATTCTGGGCCCATGGTTGTTTGAATATTCGGAGGCCATCTGGCAGCTGAAATCAGGACAGTAAAGCCATCTGTAAAGGAAAGGGTGAGAAGGGGAGCAGAGTGAAGACTTGGTCACACTGCAGCATTTGGTGAATCACCACTCAGTCCCATAGTGTGATCAGGAACTATAAATGTTTGTGGTCTACACTTCTCCTTGAGAGCTGTATTCCGTCACTAGAAATCCTGAGACCAGGAGTGGGGCTAATACCTGGGGGCTCCATGTCCAGGATTAAACAGAGGTGGAGGACTGCCAGTGTGTGTATGTGCTTGTGTGCCAAAAGAGACTGTTTTGAGTTCCGCAGTTGGCAAAAGAAAAAGTTGCATTTTGACATTTAAATTTTGTGACCAGGCCTTGGTTGAGATGACATCAGGGCACAATGTTGTTGACCATCCATGCATCCGATCTGCAGGTTTCCAAGAGCATGCCTGGTACTCCTCACATGGAGAGGAGGAGCTGAAGATTCAGTGATCCCTTGCCATTAGCCAGTATTTGGGCAGGGGAGTGGCTCAGGTTATAGCAGCAGTGTTACAAGACGCAGAGGTGTCTGGATCCTCATAGCTCCCTTCAACAATAAGTCTACATATATTTAGTGACTAGAGTGTGCAGTGTCTTTAGAAAACTTACACTGAGTTTTTGCAAGCAGCTAGAACAGCTCCAAAACCAATAAGACTGCATTGTTTGAAAATTCTTGAGCAGCTCTGATCAAATTAGTGACACCTTCCTGGTGCATGGCGGAGGCAGTTTGGTCTCTGGAAGTCCAGCTCAGGGAACGCATCAGCAAGAATTTGAAATATGAGTACAGTGTGCAGCAATCACATAGGCAAATGTTGCTTGAAATGCTCCATGGAGCACTCTGACTGTGAGCGCCAGGGAAAAAAGAACATGGAGCGGATAAGTAAGTAAAAATCAGTTTATTCCAGCTCACAGACTTTGTGAGCTATAATTAAAGATTTTCTTCCTTGTTGAATGTCTCCATGCTTTGCTGACCGTAGCCATAAAGCATGGGGATCTGGGTCACCTGCCAGAAAAACATCTGTGAAGGAAAGCCCAAGTTTTGGTAGAAGAGAAGCATTTTGGATGGAGCATCCAGATGGCAACTGTGGCACTGCAGTGGGTCAACGGACAAAGATCCACCAAGTCTAAAGCTGCTCGGCATTCAAATGGTACAATGGTGGCTACGCCACACCCAGACTTTTGCACATGAGTGCCTTTTATATTGGGTGGCGAGAACTGTATGGTTGTTACTGGGGCAAATATTGATTACGATTCATCAGGCATAACAATTAGAACAACATCCAAAGGACAATGGCACCATCCAATCAAAGAGTAATGCAAGCAGAATAAGTGCAAAAATGTGCAAAACACAGTCACAGTCACAGTAAGTGCCAGAAGGGAGACGCCACTCAGTTCACACAGGAGGCCCAACCGTTTTTGTACAGAGGAGGCCCAACCGGTTTTGCACATTGGGCCTCCTGTGTGAATTTAGTGGTATCTCCCTTCTGGCACTTACTATGAGTTCGTTTTGCACATTTTTGATCTTTATTTCAATAAATTGTGTTTGTATTACTCTTGTGGTGGATGGTGCTGTTCTCTTTGGATGCTGTTTTGTTGTCACAGAACATGGCACGTCAATTGCAGAGCAGCTGTTTTATTTTGTAGCAGTCAGAGCATCCAGTTCACCAAATGTCCTCATATATGCATTATGTGCATTCCTTAGGCTATGCTAAATATTTTCAAGTTGAAGTGTCTCTAAAGCATCTTGTAACCATGTGTTCTATGTAGGTTTCCTTTTTTCTAGCTACAGTTTGAGGATTTGTCTTTTGGCGATGTTTGAAACTGGATAAATACCAACTCTTCTACTTAATGCAACTTCACTATCAGTAACTTTCCCCAGGATGTGTATATTTGGGGTGAATACATCTTACATTCCCAACATCTGGTTGAGTTTACTTTTGATTTAACTCCAAAAATGTTCTGATCTTGGAGCAGTCCCAAAGAACATGCATCAATGTACAATCTTCTTTTCCACATTATAAGGTAGATATTGGAATACTTTTTATTTTAAACATTTTTGAGGGGTGTAGTATAGGTTATTGATGGTTTCAAACTGCTGAATTTTCAGGCCTTGGATCAAAGTATTTCTTCTTGAAAATCCCCAGATGTCCTTCCATTTCCATTGGTTGGTTCCTTATTTAGCACCTTACTCCACCATTCTACAATCTATTCAGCTTTTCTATGGATTTTGTTAATCAGGCAAATATACCACTGTGAGACCAAACACTCTGATTGCATGTTCTTGTTTACTTCCTCCATCCATGTGTCTGTGCTGTCTGTTAATTCTCTTTTCGCAGTGATTTTTAACGGAATGCTGGATTTATAATAGGAAACAGGCATCCTTTGGTCTGAGATCAAAGGTGTCTTGGAGTTCTTGGAACCTGATAAACTTAGATCTACTTACCAGCTCCACAACTGTTGTAATTCCCTGCTCCTTCCAGTGTTCATTTTTCATTATTTGGTTGTTTATCCTCAAGTTATTGTTTCCTATTAGAGGCTAGCTGAGGCTATAGTTATATATTAGCTCCCGTGGCTTTCGTAGTTTTTGCGAAAATTGTGTGTGCATCATGTACGGGCCATTTCCTCATTGTAGGAGGTAAAGAGCTATATATCAGAGACCCTAGTATGTCCATGTTTGCTTCTTTACAAATATCTCTTTTCTTTTTCTTCCCTGCCGGGTACATACTGTAGGGGTCTATAGTGTCACCATTCTGTTGTGCAAGCCATTTACTCACTATTCACAGTTGTGTAGCACTATTATATGCTAATATGTCAGGAACTTTGAGATCTCCATTTTCTACCAACCTAGCTAATCTCTGTAGTCTGCATCAAGCTTTCATACCAACCCAGATGAAGTCGTTAATCAACCTTTGTACCTGCTTTATCCATGCCTTTGGTATTGTGTCACGTAGCACGCTCAAGGGGAACAGTAAATTCATTTTTAAAGACTGAATACCCTGCCCCATGACTTTGGGGAGCTTATTCAATCTGTTTATATTCATTTGGAAATTCTGTAGTAGCTATTTGGTATTTATAGCAACCGTTTCTTGTGCTGCAGGACATAATTCAGTGCCGAGACAGGTTATATGTTTTGGGCATCACTTCAGGCCTATGCCTTCAATTAAAGCAATAGCAAGAAAGATTTATATCTTCTGATTGGTGGAAATCTTTCCTGCAAGTTTACGTTAATCTTTAATTATTATACTTGTAGAGTCTCATAGCATGCAGCAGGATTCAAAGTATGTGGTCCTGTCATGGAATGTTGAAACGCTGTACTGTAAAATTTAGGTGATGTCCAGCATTCCATGAAAGTTTAAAACGGCCGCCATTAATCACTCTTGGATCCACTCTCACTAATCTTAAACTCAGCTGTAGCTCATCACATTTTAATGGCAGAAAAGGGTATATCTAAAAAATACAAGTAAGATCCATTTCAAAGCTCAAGAAAAAAAAGAATGAATGACAACCCTAATGTCAGCTTTCAAGTAACAGACAACCACATCCCCCCCACGGAATACCCACAACAAAGTGAAGTTCATAGAGTAGTTTATCTTTCCTTTATGCCTCTCTAACCTCACATAGAATATTTATTCATCAATCTCTGGATCAGGGCATCTTAGTAGGAGCTGTCTTCATAGGCCTCACTAAGGCATTCAATACTGTCCATCACTCACTACTCTACCAAAAGCTTACTGCTACTGGCCTCTCCTCTGACACAACACTTTGGTTCAAAAGCTATCTTGAAGACCACTCTCAATGGGTGAAAATAGCCAACGTCGTATCTGACTGACAGCCTGTTCGCTCTGGTGTGCCACAGGGCTCAATCCAGGGGCCACTCATAGTTAGCATCTTCCTTAATAACCTTCCTTATTTCTGCCATCAAAGGATCCTCCTCTATGCAGATGATGCGGTCATCTACTCCTGCAGCCACAACCCCAAGCAACTGGAACTTTACCTTCAGAGTGGGTTTGTGGAAGTGGAAGACTGGTTCTCTAAACATAAACTGATCCTCAACTACAAGAAAACCAAAGTAATGATGTTCAGCAGCACCCAAAACAATCACAAATCCCATACACTTACCATCAGAAACTGTTTTGGAGTTCCTGTTGAACAAATACCACATTTCAAATACCTGGTGGTCACCTTAGACAGTTGTCTATCCCATGCTAAACATATACTGTAGATAATGTAGCCAGGGCTGTCAACATCAAGATTGGTCTCCTACATAGACATAAACACTGCCTTACTCCAGAAGCCCTCAAACTTGCTATATATAGTTCCATCATATCCATTGTAGACTATGGTCTTGTAATCTATGGAGCAGCCCCCATGTCTCCATTGTGCAGGATATCTGTTGCTTTGAACAAGGCATGCAGACTGTTCACAGGGTCCACACGTTTCACCCACACCTGTGATCTTTATGCTGAGGCTGGTTGGCTACAGCTCTCTGGGAGGCTCCAACACCAAACCTGTATTTTGGCCAAAAATGCACTTCTTGGCCTCCTTCCACCAGGCACTGCTAAGCCACATTGTAGCTCACAGGATATGCAACGTTCAAACAGTCATCATCTTCATGTTCCTAGCTGCTGGACAGCCCACGGGCAATGCTCATTTGCCTACAGAGCACCTCACTGGTTTACTACTCTTCATAGTAATATAACTACCCTACCTAAATTGGGATCATTCAAACTTAAGTTATGCTAACATCTCACGGCTAACAGTTCTTGTGACTGCTTCATCTGAGACTCCCATCTACTAGCATATCATCTTCTCACAACTGGATAACCCTGTGTCTCTGCTCTTACCTCAATAATTTCAAGGCTCCCTCTTTTCGCCCTTTGACAAGGCCCCTGGCTACCCCCTTGTCCACCCTCCCCCCCGCCCCTACCCTCCACACCAGCTTGACAAAATCTGTGGCTGCCATTTCCCACCTGTGTCACCCCTGCCCACCTCTCCCACTCCTCTACCCCCACAGCACAGCTTGACAAGGCCTATGGCTGCCACTTCCTACCTTTCTTTCTCCCATCTTAATCCTTCTCCTTCTTATCTATTTGGATGTGATTTCCTCCAACTAATGACCTAGTTGGGCCTCATGCAGATTGTTATCTCCGCTACTCACACTAAGGGTCACTCACAGGATCTGGTGTTCCTCCTGGGGATGGAGATCTCTGACCTGGTGATGGAGCCAGTCAGATGGTCTGACCATCACACAATAAGGTTCAGTTTTGGGACTCCCCCTAATGGGCCTGCTCCTATGGAGATGGTCCAGTAACACCCTTTGCGATGTGTGACTCCTGATGGCCTAATGGCAGTACTGGACCTATCGAATAGGTCAAGGGAATGCATGGATCCAGGGAACTGGTACTTTCCTATAATGCAATGGTGACAGCAGCCCTGGATTCCATTGCTCCTGTTCGTGTTTGCCCCCTCACCCTCCGTCCATGGTTTGATGAGACCTTGAAGGAGTTGAGAAGAGTGGGACGAAGGCTGGAGAGGGCGTGGCATAAATCTGGCCTTGATGACAGGCTTAGGTTGATAGAACATTATACAGTCTATCAATCGTCAATCTCCCATAAGAAGGTACAGTTCCTGTCCAGGGAGATTGCCGCTGCATGAAATCGACCAGCTCAGTTTTTCTGGACTGTGGACAGATTGTGCAATCCAATCTGTCTTCAGTTTGTGGGAGCTTTTTCACAAGAAAAGTGTGATGAGTTTGCTCAATTTTTTGCAGATATCAGTCAGAGATCAGCCAGTCCATTTCCAATGGACGTTGTGATGGTCAGTGGGATGTCACAAGTGCCCGGTCGGTTTGGACAGATTTTGGCTGGCTGGAACTCATCGACATTGTGAGAGTCATCCAGTCTTTGTGGCCAACCTGCTGTAGTTTGGATCCAGGCCCTACGTGCCTCTTGGTGGGCTGCATAGATGAGATCAGCCCAATCCTTGCAGAGATTGTTTGGAGTTCACTGGAGAGTGGGATCTTTCCTGATCCCTTAAGGAGGTGGCTGTGCATCCACTCCTGAAAAAAACCTCCTTTGACCTGAACCATCCTGCTAACTACAGACCTATCTCAAACTTGCCCTTTTTGGGTAAGGTTATTGAGAAGGTGGTTGCGCTGCAGCTGGATGACCATCTTACCACCCACAATGTCTATGACTCTCTCCAGTCTGGATTTAGGAAGAGTCATAGTACTGAGACTGCCCTTGTCTGGGTGCTTAATGATCTCCTAATAGCAAGAGATCGGAGGTCTCATTCCATCTTGGTCCTCCTTGATCTCTCTACGGCATTTGACACTGTGGACCATGGAGTGCTATTGGAGTGCCTTCGGACCATCTGTGGACTTTCTGGTATGGTCTTCAGGAGGTTTAGATCTTTTCTCCAGGGTAGGACCCAGAGGGTGGTCATGGGAATTTATTCCTCTGGCTCCCTCTCTCTATCCTGTGGGGTTTCGCAGGGCTCCATTTTAGCACCCATGTTGTTCATAGTGTATATACTGCCATTAGGAGACATTATTAGGAGGTATGGCTTGAGTATTCACTGTTATGCAGATGATACTCAGCTGTACTTTTCCTTTGTGCCTGGACAGGATGATGTGATCTCGGTATTTAACAACTGTCTTGCAGAGATCCAGGACTGGATGAGTGCTAGCTGGCTGAGATTACATTCTGACAAGACTGAGGTGCTGGTGGTGGATCCAGACCACCGGGTGACGGGTACGCCGAATGGACAGAGTCCAAAGCTTTGGCTTGGGGATGTTTCATTGGTGGCCTCATATCAGGTGCGTAACCTGGGCATTATTTTTGACAACAAACTGACCCTAAAATCTCTGGTGTCGGCCATTGTCAAGGCATCATTTTTTTATCTGAGGAATATCGCCTGCATGAAGCACCTGTTCCTCTCGACGATCTTTTGACTCTGGTCCACACCTTTGTGACTACCCGCCTTGACTATTGCAATGCCCTATACCTAGGGCTTCCGGGGGCTGATTTCCACCACTTGCAGCTAGTGCAGAATGTGGCAGTTAGGCTGGTGACTGGTACGTCTAGGACCAGCCACATTATACCTGTGCTCCGTGAACTGCACTGGCTGCCTGTACAGTAGCGGATTACCTTCAAGGTTGGGTTACTGACCTATAAAGCCCTACACAACCCGGAACCCCACTACCTGAAAGAGCCTCATTTGCCCCTCTCACCCACTTCGATCCACCGACGAGGGATTGCTAGAGATTCCCAGGGTACATTGGAAAACATCTGGGGCTCGGTCTTTCTCTTACGCAGCCCCCACCCTCTGGAATTCTCTACCTCGTCAGGTGAGAGAGTGCCAGATCATCGAAGGCTTTAAAAAGACCTTGAAGACTTATTTATTTCTACTGGCCTTCCCAGAATTTGAAAATTAATCAGCTTTGTCGCTGTCTGATTTTATAATGTGATCCTGTTTTAACCTGATTTTATGCATTGTTGTCTGTTTTATTGTGTTAATTCAGGTACAAAGCCTTGGTTTTGAAAGGTGCTTTATAAATAAAGTTATTATTATTATCTATGCTTTCCTTCTATTAGAATGATAAAACTGCATACAGATATATATATATATATATATTTGCTCACTTTATTTGACTGTTTTTGGAAACATTGTTCTTTGCTTCCTTTTATGTTTTGTCTCCCCTCTCCACTGACGTGGAACATTTGTAAATGAGCTGTATGTGCTCAGAGGTATTGTAATCCAAGGATGAATAAATAAAAATAAATAAAATAAATAAAATTTACTCCCCGTGCAAGATGACATGGTGGGGGTTACGGTCTCCCACTGCCGAATCCCTGATCAGGACACTGCCTGCTGTGATCAAGCTTGTTCATCCCTAGATGTCCTTGCTCTGTCTCCCTAGCTGCCACAAAGAAAGCACCTGTAACAGAGAGATTAGGGAAATTATTAGATTTTTTTATTATAAATTATACATTCGTCAGATGTGTCAGTAATATGGTAAGCTCTTATCAGCACAGTGAGGGCACCTAGTAATGGTAGCTTAAAATTTACCAAACAGAATATTATATTGGTTAGATTCCACAAAACCTGAAACCATGGAATGCTCACATCTGAAGTGGTGGAAGGACTATTTTACACAAAAAGCAGATATTTTATTAAAAAATGAAACGTATTATTTTTTTTCTGCATTGCTATAAAAGCAACAAGGTATCTCCAGGGGCTGCATTGATCATCAGCTAATCATACCCTAGGAGCATGAAGCACTCGACTATGCCTCGTGCCACAGCACACTCCTAGGGTGTGATTAACAGATGATTAATGCAACCCCTGGTCATACCTTGTTGCTTATTTAATCTTTTTTGAGAGAGATGATTAATTGGTAACAATTCCAAGTTTCCTGTGTTTAATTTTAACCAGAGAGCTGACCAAACTCTTGGATCACCTCTAGACCTCTAGTTAGTAGTTTTTCTAGGCGAGAGACTGAGACTAGTACATCATTTGCATATGCAGTTATTTTGTGTTGTTTACTATTATGTTGTATTCCAGTTATCCTCTCGTCTAGTTGGATTTTTTTTATAAGAATGGTTCTATTGCTAGATTAAATAGTGCTGGTGAAATGAGACACCCTTGTCTTGTTCCTCAAGATGAGGTAAATGGTGATGATCTGAGTCCATTTGTTGAGACCACGACTTTACTTGGTTACTTAGCTGAAGACAGAAGGAGGCATAAGCCCATCGTGACTGTCTCCCACACTGTGTGGCTATTATCTAGAACCCCGTGCATTTATCAAGTTCTCTTTTAAAAGTGTTGAAGTCAGTAATGTCCACCAGATACTGAGACAGTTTGTTCCATAATCTTGGGACCTTGTTAGTAAAGTAATTATCGCTTTTCTTTGTTTTTACTCTACATACCTCCATTTTGTTTGTTGTGCAACCTAAGATCTGTAGGCTTCACATGAGGAGTGATTTTGCATGCTGAGGCTGCTTCATGATTTTTTATTATATTGAAGAATTGCAAATAATCCCCTCTCACCCTCCTTTGTTCTAGTGACATCAAATGTAAGTCATTTAGCTGATATTCATAGGGTTTGTGTTTTAGTCTGGTGATGAGCTTTGTTGCCGTTCTTTGGACACTTTGCAGTAGAGTAACATCCTGCCTTTGATAAGGTGAAGCATAATCTATGTGGGGTCTTACATATGACTTGTACAGACTCATAATACTATATTTGCCACTTGTGACAAATGCCTTCTTAATAATGTTAATGAATTTATTGGCTGTTTGCGTTGTTTTCCTAATGTGCTTTAGGTTCTTGATATTGTAGCGTTTCCAAGGATGTTAAATGAATATGGTCATTCCACCCAGTCAAATGCTTTTTCAGCATCAAATGTAATGAGTGCCGCTGGAATGTTCATGTTTCTAGGAGGAGAGTGTGCTGACACTAGTGTGTGATGGCTGCCTGACGATGGAGCTCGCCCACCTAAAAGCGATCCAATCGGGATTTCAGTAATTTTAATGAAGTGACATTTGTTCTCTGAAGTACATTTGATAGATATTAGGATCGAGTATATAGGGGCTGACTTTGGTAATATTCCGCTTACCAGTTCAAAAGTTATATTCAAATTGGTGCTCTACCACTTACCTCTTCATCTATCAGCTGGGTGACAGGTGCATTAGAACGGGGATGGCTGCTGGACAGTCCAGTGTCTCACCACCCAGATACAATGGATCCTCAGGTAATAGAAGCGGTGGGAGTATGGCAACTACAAAAAATGGGAAAGGCTCTTTTAATGGTAATAGCAACTTGGACTATATCAAAGGCAAACTTCACAGTATGCATATTGATATTGGCACATTAAAGCAACACGAAGGGACTGAGAAAAATAAATCAGCCATTACAGAAGATAGAATGAATACACTTGAAGAAAGATTGGCATTACTAGAAGGAACCCTGTCTGTTGTGGAGGATAAAACTGAGAAAAACTTCTCAAAGTTAGAATATTTGGGCACTAAGGTCGATGATTTAGAAATTAGATCTAGACTAAATAATATGAGACTGGTGGGGATTCCAGAAATGGCTGAAGGAAATGACATTATTCAATTTTTGCAAGAATTCATTCCCTCTATCTTAAATTTTCACTAGCAATGGCCTCTGGACATTGAAATGGCTCACACAGCCCTAAAAGCCATCCCAAAACAAGGTCAGAGACCAAGACCGGTGATTGTAAGATTTCTCAGGTTCAACATAAAGGAAGAGATTTCTGGCGATTGCAAGGCAAAGAAGGGTTCTTTACTGGGGCAAGGAAAAGATTTACATCTTTCAGGGCTTCTCAGCTGAGACTGTAGATAAAGGAAAGCTTATGGGGATATCAGATATGTGTTACACGCCTTGAATGTGTCTTATTATATAAAATATCCAGCTGTGCTTGTGCTCACAAGAGTTGGGGTTCTCATACTTTTAACATACCTGCTGAAGCTTGGGACTTTATTTCTAAACATTGGTCTGAGGCTACAAGTATTCTAGCACACAGACCTCACCAAATTATGAATCCTATACAGGCCCCAACTGCCGCAGAAAACTTTCAAAGATCGGTTGATTCTATGTCAGAACGCCCAGCTCACACTGCCAGGAGTAAACATAATACACAAGCAATTAATTCAGCAACTGCAGCACAGGTTGGTGTCCAAGTGCCTATGCATATTCCAGTATTAAAGCAAAATTTAAGAATTTCCAATATCAAATCTACACTCCCTAAATCAGCTGCCTGGACCAACAAAACTACCAGGAAGACACAAACCTTCTATAAAAATAAAGGTAATTCTCAAGGAGCTGTGATTTCCAAATCTGGCCCCATCAGAGACAGTCAGCTCCTTCTGCTAGTCCATCCGAAAACAGTCTGAACATACGAAATACCTGCAGTTCTTAAAGATCCAATCAGTCCAGTGGCTGATATGTTTTCAGAACCATTTTCTCCAGGCTTCTCGGCTGAAGACATTGAGACTTTTGCTACTTGAAAAGAATTCTCCATGTTTTGAGCTCCTGTTTCTGCTTGGGAAGCTTCATTCCTAGGACGGATATTCTGGTTGGTCATGTTTGCTCACATGACTGTCTGAGGCTGTCTCTGCTATGCCTAGGATTTGAGTTGTGAGTCTATTTTATTTATGCTTAGTTATTTCATGATCGATGCCCCTCCTAAATAATTTACTTTGGTGCTTTATTTTTACCAAACGTGTAAAAAGGAAAATCTTATTTATGCGCTTGAGTAAGAGGTATACCAATGTGGGTATGAAATGGGGCTATTCTCGAGGGCAAAGGGTAAAGGTCAGTATTATGTCATTGCACTTGCTTCAGTCCTGAGTGGATGGGCTGGTAAGGGATGTTTTTACTTATTAGTTAAACTCCCTTATTACAAACTATGTCAATACTTGATGTGTCGCTGTATTTATATCACCTTTTCTTGTTTTGGTTTGGGGGGGTCTTGTTCAGTCTCATTCTGGGTTTGTTGGACTGGCGGCTTGGTGCCAGGGGGCAGCAAACATGTCTTACGGCTGTATCTCTTTACACTATGGGTTTATCTCCCTAGTGCTACTCACCCTTCTTTGCATCAGTTACTGTGGCCTGGTCTCTAGATCCAGATTTTTCCTGCAGCAGGACATAGCGGTTTTATTTAAGCTTTTTGGAGCAGCTGTCAGACTTCAAATCCATGTTGCCTAATCTGGAGTTTATCAATTGCATTACGTGTCCTGAACTGTGTTTATCCTTTCAAGCATCTCCCTAGAGAAAGTTGCATTTTTAGGAGACTATAGATGTGGGAAATGGATTGTGACTAATTGGGCTGGCCTATTTTAGGTTTGAAATGATGCTGCTGAATTCCAAGCTTAAGGCTTGATTTTTGGTAGAATGGGTATCGCATGAAGGGTGTTTTTAAAGTCATTCAATGGATAGCATATATGCTGAATACATAATTTGCTGCCTCCAGATATCAATGTTTGGCTTATGAATCATTTAATGGTTAAGCTTCACTTTACTGGGGATGGTGGCTAGGTGCTGCCTCACATCAAATTTTGATATTTATTCAGTACTTTGAATGTTCTACTGTTTTAAGCTATTGAGTGTGGACTTGTCGCAGTAAGTCATCTCTAGACTGTGTGTGGTCTCTTAGAGGTTCTTCCTCCATGTACAATCATACAATCTGCTCGGAGTTTTAAGGGGAGGGTAGGGTAAACTTCTGGTTGTTATTTTGTTTTGTAATAGTGTTAAGAAACTTTACTTTATAGACCTATTAGTTAGTTTGTATCTAACATACAAGGTATTTGTGATAATATTAGGCTCCACTTCTGGGACCTTAGTATCCTAATTGTTCTCTTGTTATCTCACTAATTGATATTTTTAGCTCTGCCCCTGGCAGAAACCCAACTTAGGTTCACTTTTAGTATAGACTGACATTTAAGGTTGTGGTTAGTTATGTTATTTTACTTCCTTTTTTGTGTGTCTATTTAGCTGATTTCTAGTAATGGGTTCTGTGAATATTAGTACCTGGAATGTACAAGGGCTGGGTTCTCTGGTCAAAAGATACAGAATTTTAAATCATTTAAACAAACATAAGGTTGATATTGCCCTGTTGCAGGAAACCCATTTGACCTCAAATGAAGCAGACAAACTTGCATGTAACTGGGTTGCCTCGGTGGAGCACTGCTGCTTCTCAATGAAAAAAAGGGGTATAGCAGGAAGGCATACATTTTATTAAACACTCACATATTACAGACCCTGAAAGCAGATTCCAAATTTTATTGGGGAATCTGTATGGGAGGGATGTGGCAATCTGTAATTTATATGCTCTTAACATTAAACAAAATGACTTTTTCCACATCCTGTCCTTTGCTTTGTCCGGTTTGGGTAATTATGAGATACTATGGGGGGGTTAATACAGTCATGGACCCCATACTCAATAGGTCTCGATCTTGTAATTCTGGGTCCCTTTCTCCTGCTCAAGAAAGTCTTTATAAATTACTTAATCATTTGGGTCTGCTTAACTCTTGGAGATTGTTACACCCTAATGGGAGAGATTACTGTTTTCATTTGGCAAGGCGTGGCACATTCAGTAGGTTAGACTACTTATTTATGTCTTTTGATTTGTGCAATAAAATGAGTACCATTAGTTATGAGAATACTTTGATATCTGACCACTGTTTGCTTAAAGCTACAGTTTTATTTAATAATAACTTGGGTAGGTCCTCTAGCTGGAAATTTAACTCTTCCCTGTTGCAAGATGAAAAATTTAAAACCCGGTTTCAAGATGAAACACTCTCTTTCTTTGATATAAACTGTAATGGTGAAGTTTTTCCAAGAATAATTTGGGATGCTTATAAGGCCTTTGTACATGGTGGGATTATTAGTTTTGCTTCCCATAAGAAAAAAGAGAGGCAAAATCAAATCAAGGTCCCTGAAGGGTCTCTTCGCTCAGCCATAACAGAGCTTAAAAACAATCCTGGATGTGAAAAATAATTATTGCACTGAATCCTTGGCCTTAAATATGAAATAAACAAGATTCTTTCTGGAAAAATAGAATATTCTTTGTTCAGAATCAAACAAAGGTATTGGGAATCGCGGTGGGGGGGGGCTGGCAAGTTACTTGCTCATAGGTTGCGTAAAATACAAAACCAAAATAATAATAAAAGGCATCAGGAATAGTAGGGGAATGGTATCTCACAATGTCACAGAAATAAATGATTGCTTTAAAAACTTCTATGAATGTTTATTTATTTATTTTTATTTGCCACATTGGAAAACACTTTTGAGCTGGGAGCTCGTTTACAAAGGTTCCACGTCATGAGACAGAATAAGACAGTTACACCAAATAAGACAGTTACAGTTCCACAGATACAAAATACATGAGAACTACAAAGGATTAACTTCATGCCAAGTCATTATACAATCAAAGCTGAGTATGAGCAGAAATTACAATAAGAGACCAATAGGAGAAATATGAGTAGCTGCCATGGACCAGGCATTGTTACTGGTTGGGTTGTTTAACTACTGCCAAGTGGCAGGACAAGGTGATTGTGTGGGGTAGAGGGGCTGGAGAACACGGTCAGCTGCAGAATCATGAAAGGAAGGGGAGGAGGAAGGAAGGAGGGATGGGGAGGAAGAGAGGGAGGGAGGGAGGTAGGGAGAGGATAAATGCTAGGTGGGGGTGTGAATAGAGTGGGGGGGGTGGAGCCAAGGAGGTAAGAACATGAGAGAGTGAGGTTGAAGGATGAATAAGAACAGGAGAGGGTTTTGTAGAAAGGAGGGAAGGGAGTCACTGAGGAAGGGTCAGGGACTGTTGGAGCAAGTGCAGGCAGAGGGAGGAGCATAGAAACTAAAGCTGTAGTGGAATATAGGTGAATGAGGGGGTATAGTTACTGATCGGGTGGAGTTTGCAGGACTTGGTACCCCCTCAATAGACAGAGAGTCATTACTACATGAATGCCATTAGCGGGATAGCAATTGCAGCTTCTTGCATTGATAAGGGAACCCTTCAGAGTACATTTAAAGGTTGGAAAATTATCCAAGTTGTAAACATCAACTGGGATCTCATTAAGCCAGAGGAGAGCCCTATAAGCAAAGGAGCACTGGCCAAGTGAGGTCCTCCTAAAGGGGATACTTAGACTGCCTCTAGCCATACCTCCAGTGTTACACTGCAGTTGAGCCAGCTGTATGATTTGTTGTATACAGGGGAGAGCCAGTTCAAGTTGGGCTTTTTTTTTTCCTGGAAGGCAGGTTTGTAACTTGACCCTGTCTTTGAGGGTGAGCCAATTCGTATGTTCATACAGGGCACAGGTGTGGGTGTATTTATCTGCTCCAAGAACCAGTCTACAAGAGTTATTGAGTGCCGTGCCCACTCTTTTTAGGGCTGTGTCTGAGGCCACACCGTAAACTACCAGACCACAGTTGATAATTGATAGGATAGAACTGGAAACAGAGAGGTGAACAGCAGTGGGAGTAAGATAATGCCGGTGTCTGTATAGAATTCCCAGCCTGATGTTAACTGCCTTGACTACCATTTCAATATGCTCAGTGAAGGATAGGGTGTCATCTATAGTGACTCCAAGGTATTTAAAGCAGTCCACTTGTTCCAGAGGGATGGCTTTATTATCACTAATGGTTAGTAGGGGTTCCTTTGCCTTGTGTTGGCGACTAGAGATAAGCATCATTTTGGGGGTTTTATAATTAAGCAGCAGCTTTTGCTGATGAAGCCAGTCTTCAAGCTTGTGAAATGTGTCCTGAAGATTATGCTGGAGTTGGACAAGCTGGTGGTGGCAATTTAGTATCACAGCATCGTCAGCATATAGAATGATTTTGCTGGGGCAAGCCTCCAGCAAATAATTTAGAAAAAGACTAAAAAGCAGCGGGCCTAGTATTGACCCTTGGGGTACACCTAGGGAGACTTCTCTCACATTAGAAACAGCAGCCCCTATTTTAACACTCTGCAGTCTACAGGAGAGGTAATCTTGGAACCAGCGTGCAGAGGGAGTTGATAGTCCTAGAGCCTGAGGCTGCTGTATAAGCAGGGAGTGACTGACTATGTCAAATGCTTTGGTGAGGTCAATAAAAACTGACCCCACTAGCATTCCTCCATCCAAGGCCCTACGCACTTAGTCAGAGAATTCAATAAGAGCTGTAGATGTGCTATGGCCCTTCCTAAAGCCATGCTGTTGTGGGCATTGTAAATTGTAATTTGTATAAATCTCAGGGATTTACTGGGCCTGAACATTCTGAAGACTTCTTTAATAGAGTAAAACTTCCTGTAACACCCCCTGATAATCCCACTCACCTGGGCTGTCCCGGCAGTCTCGGGGGCTCAGCAGTACCTCCCAGAGGGTCCAGGCCTGAGTCCTTACCAGTAGTTTCTGTGGTGCCTTAGTGCCTCCACCTGGGACCCCTGCATTGCCTCCTGTGGGTAGAACAGGTTAGAACGTTTCCCCAGGATAAGTAATGGTCTTCCCTCTAACGACTGCCTGTGATGACACCCCTGACCCACAATCACTCCCCCAATGGTTTTACATACGCAGCAGGTGAAACAGATGAACAATAAATACTCAGTTTATTACTACAAGCTATTACAAGTTGAGGTATGCTCGCCTCAAAACCCTCCCGAGTTACCAAACATTCACTTATCCCCACTTCCCTTTCCCCTGGGTGCACCCAGACCAGTCACAGTTAATGGGTACCTTATGGTCCCTTAGTCTGCAGGCCTGCTGTTTACCATTGGGGCCCTTACACACTCGCACAAGTTCCAAGAAAACAAAGATAAACTGGTGTAGAGGACGGTTCCCTCCTGACCCTCCTGACAAAGAAAACAATGGTCTCCAGCTCAGGGTACTCACAGTGCCCGGATGGTGCAACGAACCCTGCAGTCCACAGCACGTCGTCTCCCACGAAATGGGTGGCATAGTTCTTCACCTGCCTGGCCTTTCCAGGTTCGCCCACAGGCCTTTGTATATGACTTTCACCAGGCAGGCCTGTTCTTCCTTCTTCCTCAGTTCTTCTGATCTTTGCAATGGGGGGGGGCACAGCAGTTCAACTTCCCCTGGTGCCTTTTTAGTCTCCCCAGCTTCTTCCCGGCAGGAAGATCTGTCCCTGATGCAGCAGCCTCCCAGATGCCCCAGGCTGGAGGTCACAGTACCTTCAGGCCAAACAGTCTGCCTCAGTACTTTTGAGCAACCAACCTCAGGGGCCCTCCTGCACAGCCCCAGTGGCTGTCTGGCTCCTTCGTGTTCCTTATGCTTGCAAGGGAGAGAGAGAGGAGGTGGAGAGAGAGATGCAGCTCCAGAGCCTTTGCTAGGCAAAACCACCAAAACAGCCCTCTGGTTTCCTTTTTGGGGGGCCTGGGATTCTGTTTCCTCCTGTTCCTCCACCCTGCACTCCTTCTCTCTCTTCCCAACTCTCTCTTCTCTCTCCCACCAGCCCTGCCTTTCTCCTCCCTTTCTACTTCCTGCCATGGGGGAGGGGTAGCCAGAGCCTCCCATGCCTGCAGACAGTCTTTCTCCTGTCTTGCTTTTTGGGGGGAGGGGTAGAGCTGCCTTTTCTCTTGTAGGAACCCAAAACAAGTAGCATGCACTTTTCTAGCTAGACACCTGGTTCCTAACTAGCACCAACAATAATCACAGTCACAGCTAGGCTTGCATCAGGTCCAGCCATATCAATGGACCAGGCACGAGTACTCCCAGGACAACGGAAGCCCCCTGCCCACCTTACATAAGCACTGGGTTGGGGGGGCTTACACACTCCTCTGGCAGGAAACTTGGCATCCCAACAAGCCCCTCTGGGAAACCCATTACCAACAATAGGCACTTTTTCTGACTCTACCCATGGTCCCTAACTAGCACCAGCAACCATTGTATCCCCAAATGAGCTCGGATAGGTCAGATCTTGGTAGCATACTATATGCAGGTAAGAGGGGGGGTAGAGGGGGTGGGCACCTACATGCCTCCACTACCCCCCCCAGAGCAACACACCGGAGGATGGAGAACTGGCACCAGAGGCTGGAGGAGAACATCAAGGGGCAGATTTGCGGGCTCACCTAGGGATTCATACATGAGCTTCACGGTGGGCTGGGGAGTCGGCCAGATCTGTGGGGCAAGGCATCGCCTGGCACCGGGGAAGGGTCAGTCTGGTAAGGCCATGGTCCATCATCCCCCCTCTGGGCAATCCCTGTACTTCTACACTGTCGGGAATTTGGTCCAGAACCTGGGCAGAGTCCATAACGGCAGGCGACTCTGAATCTCGTGGAGGCAGGCACACCGGCGGGCCCCCTTACATCCCCAAAACCTGCTCCAGGTGTGGCCCGGATGCTGGGACCAGGGGCCGGGCCTCAGGGATAAAGGGCGGGGCCTCGGGGTCAGGTAGGTCAAGGGTTTCAATGGCTGGAGCTGGTGGAGGGGCGGGGTCCTGCGAGGACCCTTCCAGCAGGGAGGGAGGGGCCGTCGGTCCCCGTTCCCTCTGCGGACAAAAGGAGTCCCCCTCCTCCTCCTCCTCGCTCACCTCACTGGAGGAGTCCCGGTGCCCCACGGAGGGCTGTCAGACATCCGAAGCAGGGCCCATGATGGTGTCCCTGAGTGTGGGAAAACACCCGTCCCTGCCGCTTATGCATCCCTTGGGTAATGGGCCTCGTGTTCTTCCAGGGTCCGCCCGAAAATGATAAGGTCATCCAGATAGACTACGACCTCCAGCAGGTTCATGTCTCCCACAGACCTTTCCATCAAACATTGGAAGGTGGCTGGAGCCCCAGATTTGCCTTGTGGCATACCCTCGAACTGGTAGAATCCCAGTGGGCATATGAAAACGGTCTTTTCCTTGTCCTCCTCGGCCATGGGTATCTGGTAGTACCTGCTCCTAAGGTCCAGCACAGAAAACCACTTGCTCCCAGACAGGCTGTCCAGTGTGTCCTCCACTGTGTACTGGTCTGGGATAGTTTGTTTGTTTAGTGAGTGGTAGTCGATGCACATTCTCACCGCTTCGCTCTTTTTCCTAGCCACCACAATAGGGGAAGCATACGGGCTGCAGGACTCTGTGATGACTCCAGCGCCCAGCAACTCCATTAGGTGTTTCCGCACATCCTCCACATCCCAGGGGGCTAACCTCTGTGACCGTTGTCTAAATGGACGGTCATCTCTCAGTCGGATGTGGTGCTCTTCCCCGGTGCCACATCCCATGTCCCACTCATGCAAAGAGAAGACCTGCTGGCGCTTCGCCAACTTCTGGCTCAGGCTCCGTTTATAGGCATCAGAGATTGGTGAGCTTCCAAAATCGAACAAGGACGGGTCTACCTCCTCCCCTGGATCTTCACCGGGGGCGATAGACACGGTCCCGTCGCACCGAAAGATGGACGCCAACACACAACCCCGCTGGATGGTCACCGGTTTTCTTGACTCATTCCGGACCCTAACTGTAACACGCCAGGCCTGGGGACTGGCCAGGGTGGGCAGCACCCCCCTCTCAACTAAGAGCCCAGGTGGCAGACTGCCTGGGAGAGGGGCATCGAGCATTAGCGCCTCCCCAAGGGGGATCGGTCGAACTGGGCGATTCCTACCACCCGGCACTCAGCCCCTGGGGGGGAGAGTCAGTCTCCCCCCCTTCCACTCGCCGAACCACCCCGACCCTGCCTCCATCGACCCCTGTGAGATTGCCAGTCACTTCAAGCCTCAACCACTTCACAGCGGCAGTAACCAACAAGCTTGCAAGCTCACCTGTGCCACCCCGGGCATGACACATTTGGGCCAAATGCTCAAACATGTTGGCATTGGTCCCAATAAGCACCGGGGTGTCTGACATGCTCTTTGGCTCTGGACAGACCAATGCTGGGGCCTCTATGGAGGGCGGGGCTTCCCCTTCCTTGGTCAGGAAGGAGATACTAACCACACAATACCCATCGTAAGGGTAATCCTTGCTGCCGATACCCCACAGGGACAATCTGGAGAGAGGTCGGAGGGGGAGGGGGGTGAGATGCTGGTTATAAAAGGGCCGGTTGATGATGGTGACCTGGGATCCACTGTCCAGCAGCACTGAGCAGGCCACCCCTTCCACCAGAACCTCAGTGTCAGCCCGAGGGCCGATTAGGCTCCTCGGCATGTCCCGGTTGGTAGATATATGGGGCTTGGTCCAGAGGGTGGAGCCAGGCCATTTTGGGGGTGAGGGTTGCTCCCTTACTGGCCCCCGTTGGAGTTTTCCTGACTCCGGCGCCTTTCAGCTACCAGCTGGGGGTTCGCCTCCCTGTGGCACCCCCACCTGGTATGGCCATCCTGCCCACACCTGAAGAAAATCCACTCATTCTGGGGACCTACGGGCCCTCGAGGACCAGACCATGAAGCTGTATAGGCCGGTGGTGGCCGCCGGGCATCAGGCGCCTCCCAGGCCGGGAAAGAGAGAGACTCCATGGCCAGCTGCATTGCCCATACTAGGTTCTTCATGCCTTGAACCTCCTGCAACACCGCCCCCAGGTCCAGCAACCCGACTGACTCAGGCTGGGCTGACTCCTTGGGCTGTAGGAAAAAACTACTCACCTTAGTAATTGCTTTTCTTCTCATGGAGTCTTGCTATATTATAACATTATTATAACATTAGCAGTCAGCCACTGCAGCTGAACTGCCCCGGAGAGGAAGGAGTTAACTCCAGAGGATCTGGAGTTCTACAGCGCGAGGGCGCTGTGCCCAAAGCTCTATCTGGCAGTTTCAAATGAAACTGTCAGATCTTTATGAAGCTAACATCAAAGAACAGAAAGTCTGTGTGGAAAAAACTACACTAGCCCATGGCTACCTACTAGTAGTAGTAACAACAATATAAACAACAAAAGAAACACCCAGAACCATAATAACAAAAATTGATGGTATTATGGTTCGTTTTCTCACCCTGACAAGCACATTATGAGCCCCTTCCCCAAGACTCCAAGTCCAGGAAGAGGCAATATAATCAACTAAGTAAAAGCAGCAGATCCCTAACCCAAAGGAAAGAGGGTAAAGGGATAACTTACAATGGCATGCCACAGGTGCTTGCACTTAATTCTCCACCCTACCCAAGTAGAGGTTCTGAGAGGCAGGAGGAGGTGGTTATTATAGCAAGACTCCACTGAGAAGAAAAGCAATTACTAAGGTGAGTAATTTTTTCTTCAAACACCATGAAGTCTTGCTATATTATAACATTAGCAGATACACAGCAGTACCTCCATGGAGGAGGGTCAGAACCTACTTAGGAAATAAGGCTCTGAAGCACAGCTGTGCCAAACCGAAGCATCTCTCCTGGACTGGACATCCAGGGAATAATGCTTGTAAAGGTGTGAACTGTCTTCCAGGTAGCAGCTTGATAAATCTCCAGAATAGGAATGTCCTAGCAGTCCGCTTAGAGACGTGCTGTACCCTCTGGTGGAGGGCCCTCAATCCTGAGGGGGTATCTACCTAGTTTCTGAAACAGAGTTGGATACAAGAAACAATCCACCTTGCAATTGTTCTCTTATTGGCAGGTTTTCCTTTTGCCAACCTCGCTTATGGTCAAGAAAGAGTTGGAGGATTGAACCTATGACCTCTGGTGCGCCTCTAAATAGTAGCTTAAGGCTCTTTTGACATCCAAGCTGTGCAGTCTCCTCTCACCTGAGGAAGAATGCTCAGTGAAAAATACTGGGAGAGATAGATTGATTCAGGTGGAAATCAGAAACCACCTTAGGCAAAAACTTTCTATTAGTCCTATGACTACCTTATCTCTGTGGAAAGAGATAAAATCTTCTTCCACTGACAGGGCCTGTAACTCACTTATGCGTCTGGCAGAGGTGATAGCTACTAGGAAGCGGTTTTCCAAGTTAAATACTTGAGCTCTGCTGAACCAGAGGCTCAAAGGGGATTGCATTAACTGAGCAATGCAAATATTCAGGTCCCAGGCGGGAGCTGGTTCCGAAAAGGAGGGTTAGTATGAAGTAACCCTTTAAAAAACTTTGGAGAACACAGGGTGAGAAAAGGGAGGCAGGCTTCCTGCTGACACAAAAAGCAGAGACAGCTGCCAGATGAGACCTTCAGGGTAGCTGGTCTAAGAGCCTAGGGAATTCAGATGGACCAAATATTCCAGAAGAATGGGAAGATCAGCAGATTCTGGGATAATCTGCCTCTCAGAGCACCAGATGGAAAACCTCTTCCACTTAGAATTATAAGTGGCCTAGTGGAAGAGCTTCACTTGAAGCCTTTAAAATATCCATGACACCTTGAGAAAGGTGTAAGTCAGCAAATTCTAGCTCCTCAAGAGCCAAGCCTTGAGGTGGAGGGATTTGAGGTCCGGATACCACACTCTCCCTGTGCACAGGCCAGTAAGTCGTGGACTCTGGGTAGGCTCAGGGCAGGTGGACTGCCAGGGACAGAAGCAGAGGGTACCAGGGCTGTCTGGCTCAATCTGGGGCAATCAGAATCACCTCTGCAAGGTTGAGATCTGATTTTACTTAGCACCCTGAAAAGAAGAGGAAAGGGAGGAAAGGCATACAGAACTTCCCTTTCCAGTCCAACAGAAAGGCGTCCAGAGGACTGAGCCCAGTACTGGAGGCCTGCAACAGAAAAAGAGGAAGTTGATGGTCGTCTGGGGCTGCGAAAAGATCTATCTGAGGAGTGCCCCATCTGGCAAAGACGGACCCCAGCACTTGTGGATTCAGAGCCCATTTGTGATGGCCTTGAGAAATTCTGCTGAGGGCGTCCGCCAGGACATTGTCCTTCCCTGGGAGGTGAACCGCTATCAGGGAGGTGGGGTTCAGGAGTAGCCAGAGACCACAACTTCATTGCTTGGGTACAGGCTGAAGACCCAGTGCCCCTTGCTTGTTGATGTATCCACATTGTGGTGGTATTGTCTGTCTGACTTGAACCACTTTGTTCTGGACGGGAATCTGAAAACACCAAGAGCTTCAAAGACAGCTCTGAGTTCCAACAGATTGATGTGGAGCAGAGATTCCTGAGGGAGACCATACCCCCTGGGTGGCAAGATCGCTTGAGGTGAGCCCCCACCCTAACAGGAGGCATCCGTGAGGGGTGAGGGAGTGAGAAATGGAATGAAGGGAACCTCCTGTCTTAAATTGCTCTGGACCTGCCACCAGTGGAGGGCAAGGATCAGAGTTTGAGTAACTGGAACCAACTGGTAGGGGTCCTTCCTTTGAGACCAATAGGCCCTCAAATGGAACTGAATGTCCCTCATCTGGAATCTTGCTCCTGCCCGCACAGCTGTGGAAGCAGCCATGTGTCGGAGTTGCAGAAGAAAATGCCTTGCTGGTCGAGAGACCCGTGGGGTTAAAGGAGGATGCCAGGGCGTGTGAGTCTGTCCACCCTTTCCCGAGGGAAGAAAAGCCCTGGCTAACCTTTGTTCAATTCTGCGCCTATGAAAGTTAGGACCTGAACCGGTTCCAGAACTGACTTTGGTAAGTTTAGCAGGAGTCCAGGAAGTGAGAAGCTGCTGGGTGACTTTGCAAATGGAGCTTGACCTGACCTGGAGACTGACCCACAATGAGCCAGTCATCCAGGTAGGGAAACACAGCAACCCTTGCTTTCTTAAGTGAGCCACTACTACAGACATTTTGTGAATACCTCTGGCTTAGAGTGTCAGGCCAAGGGCATTGCCTCTGAACTGGTAGTGGCCTGAGGGCACCAACTGAGGTGTACTTAGTGAAGAAGGCCTGATCAGAACATGAAAATAGGCATCCGTGAGGTCCAGGGAAGCTAGTGAGTCCCCTGGCCTTGGAGGTAACGATATCATTGCCAGAGTCAACATTTTGAACTTTGGTTTCAAAAGATGCTTGTTCAGGTATTCTTTAAATCTAGAATGGGCCTCCATTCTCCTGTCTTTTGGGGTAAGAAAGTATCTTGCACAAAGCCTCTTGCCCCATGACAAGGAGGAACCCTTTCCACTGCTTTGCAGTCCAGAAGAGAAGAAACTCTGCTTCCAAAGCAAGGGCTTCTGAAGGATTTGCAGGTGGAAAATGTCTGACTCTCATCTTTGAAAGTGTTTGAAGCTGAGAATCAGACCCTGGCCTATTACCTCCAGAACCCATCTGTCCGTAGTTAGGGACAGCCAGTTCCCGCTGAAATAGGCCAACCTGCCCCCACTGGTACAGGAGAATCGGCCCTGGCACTCCCATCAGGGTGCCTGCTTAGCAGCAGCCTTAGGCGAGGGGACGTGTCTGCCTGTGCCTCCTCGCCTGCCCTGCCTCTGAAGAAACTCCTTCTAGTAGACAGCAGAGGAGGCTTGAAATTGGTAAAAAGGCCTTGAAAAAGCCTGCCCTTCCTCTGGGAGCATGCCTTTGTGGCAGTGGCATGCTTCTCTTAGCCTGGGCACTTTTGTAGGTAGTTCTGTATTCATCCATCTTTTCTATAGTTTTCTGTTTGCTCCCAAACAGAGAATTTCCCACTACAGGAAAATCCATAGCCTTTGACTGGGTATCTGGGACAGATTAGTGCATCTGAGCCATGCCAACCTCATGGAAAGCTGCTAGAAGTGGCCATGACCCTAGAGGAAACATCATTACATCAACAGCAGTATGAAATTGAACTTTAGAGGTTCCAATGCCATCAGCAGCCACCTGTTCCAACTCACTAGCCAGCTGGCCATGGGCCTGCTTGGCTAACTGCAGTCGTGTGTCCCACCTAGATTTCTGATATCTAGCCACATAAGCCATATAATTTGCCTGCCTGAGTCCCAAAGAAGCTGCCATATACTGTTTCTTCCATGGCATCAATCTTCCTGAATCCTTATCAGGAGGATGATGAGGCCAGAGGAATATTAGCCTTGTCACAGGCTGCAGCTTGTACCACACCCACATGACTACACTGTTCAGTAAGGAAGTCTGTATCTGAGCTCTGACAAAGCATACCTTTTCTGTCCATTTTTTATCTACAGGAGGGGACAGAATGAGGATTTTTTAAATCTTTGTTGTTTGCTTCCTCAATGACTTATGCAAAGGAATAGACAACCTCCTAGACTCTGGAATATCCATCATTTCCACAATCAAGCTCCTCTTGCTCATCCACAGCCTCCTTAAAGGGAAGCTGGAGGTTTTCTGCAACCTTTTGTAAAAATAAAGAAAGAAGGGACTCAGACAGAATAGGAGGAGATTCTAAAGGTCTGTCTGGAAATGTCGGTTCAATGGGCACATCCAGACCCCCAGCCACACATATATTGATCAAATTCCTCCTCCCTCCTGTGGTCTGGTAAAATCCTCAACTTCAAAAATCCTGAACCACTGGGACTGAACGAGATCAACCTTTACCAACTGTTGGTGGTTCTACAGATCCCTGAGACAGTGACTGGACAATCTGAATGGTTTTAGCTATCTCTGCAGCAGTTGGAGACACAATTTTGGACCCCAACCTACTGATTTCCTTGTCTTTTACTCGGGACTGGTTCCTCTGAACCAGCCTTCCTTTTGCCCGAGGAAGTCTCGCCTGGTCAGAGGAGCTCCCTCTGGTCCAGTGGGTACTGGACCGGCTGGCCATCCGGTCAGCAGACTTTTTGGCCTCTCGCCCTGAGCCGGCCCAATCTCTTTCCAGGGTGGCTGCAGGAAATTTTCCACACCTGGCAGTCTGACAGAGGTGGTCAGCCCCAGACAATAAACACAGTGGTGTGTTGGCTGTCCATTGGCAAAGGCCTCCCAAGACATCCACAGTGTTGAAACCCAGTGGGCGCGTTTTTTTTGGGTTTCAGACATAATGTTAGCCTAACCAAACTTGCCCTTTTGATGGCAGTGCCAGGCAAGACACCCCTATCGGTTCTAACCGTGTCACGGTATTTGAAAAAACGTTATAATTCTGTTTTTTAGAACGATAAAGAACTGGGGAACTCACTCTAAAACCCACTGTACACTTTTAAAATGTAAAATAATAAAGCGATCGGTTCAAACCGAACGATAATTAATTTTCCACACAGACTTGAAAATTTAGTACTGTACGGTTACCAGATAGAGCTTTAAAACCGAAATGCGGTAAAATAATGACTTTTGCCGTTCAAATGAACTGAAAATATCAGCTTGAACCGAGAATGAACCGAGCTGAAGGAGCTGATCTCCGGAGCGACTGTTCAGTGAAGCGGAGTAAAGAATCTGACAGTTTCATTTGAAACTGCCAGATAGAGCTTTGGGCACAGCGCCCTCGCGCTGTAGAACTCCAGATCCTCTGGAGTTAACTCCTTCCTCTCCGGGGCAGTTCAGCTGCAGTGGCTGACTGCTAATGTTATAATAATGTTATAATATAGCAAGACTTCATGGTGTTTGAATGCGGCACTGGTGGCGGCGAGTGCCCTCCACGGGGCCCCCACTTCCTGCTGTGCCTTCTCCTCCTTGACCTCGTCCAGTAGCTGCTTCAAGGAGGGGGGTCACTCTTTCGAGCCCGCAGCCCGAGGGCAACCATGGTCGGGGGGAAATGCATTGCTCCCCTCAGTATCTGCTCCAACCGCATTTGCGCCACCGTGGCAGGAGTGTCGTGCGCCACTTCCACCAGTTTGCGCACCACAGTCTCGACTCGGGTGATGTACTGGGACAGTTTCTCACCCACTTTCTGAGTGGTGCCCCACAGCTGGCCCAGCACTGCCTCTCTCTTTTCAACCACCCCAAATGTGCTCCGCAGGATGTCCAAATAGTCCTGGGGTGTGCAGTGGGGCTGGCTGGCCTGGAGTGACCAGATCGCATCTAGTGCCATACCCCCGAGGCTCTCCAAGACCTGCTTGCACTTCTCATCCTCTGGGCACCCCCAGACCTGGATCATCTGTGCACCTGGCTGCCCCAGGAGTGGAAATCATCTTCCCCCGCAGGTGTGGGAAGGGCACCTGAGAAAGTGCGCAACCTCTTATACGCTGCTCGTGGGCCACCCCAGGTAGGGGATCAAACCCACCCGGCAGCCCTATTGAAACCCCCCCACCAGGGAGTAGAGACCAAATATAATGCAGGGTCTTCCCCTCCTCCTTGAGCCACTCCGCCAGATGAGTTACGAAACCCTCCTGTCCCTTGGGTGGGAGGCCCGAGGGGCCTGGCTCCCTGAGGGGCAGGCCGTTGGCCGAGCCTTTCTTTAATAGTGTCAAGGTTTCTTTTGGACCCCTGGGGGTGGCTTCAGGGAGCACCCTGTCTCCAGGGTGATGTCCCTCCACCCTCGGACTCAGTCAGTCATCACCCTCCGGACTTTCAACCCCCCGCAGTCGGGCAAGGCCCCCTCTAAAAAGTCTAATATGTCGTCCTTCCATCGCCCCATGGCCACATTATGGATGAGTAGCATCTTATGGGAGTCTAGCCCCTCAAAGTCGCACCAGTCCTCTACATCCTGGAATGCCATCTCCCTTGTCCCAGTGCAAACTATCACCCAACTACAGAAGTCAAGGAATACTAAAGGGGTACAACTGAATGTGGGGTAGGGAAGTCAACCACAGTCACGTTTGGGCAAACACAGGGTCATCAAGTCAGTGAATGAGTCTCAGCGGCACCTCCACTTGTAACACCCCCCTGATAATCCCACTCACCCGGGCTGTCCCGGCGGTCTCAGGGGCTCAGCAGTACCTCCCAGAGGGGCCGGGCCTGAGTCCTTACCAGTAGTTTCTGTGGTGCCCTAGTGCCTCCACCTGGGGCCCCTGTGTTGCCTCCTGTGGGTAGAACAGGTTAGAACGTTTCCTCAGGATAAGTAATGGTCTTCCCTCTAACGACTGCCTGTGATGACCCCCCCCCAGACCCACAATCACACCCCACAATGGTTTTACATACACAGCAGGTGAAACAGATGAACAATAAATATCCAGTTTATTACTACAAGCTATTACAAAGGAGGTGGTGGCTACTCCTCAAAAACATCCTGGTTACCAAACATTCACTTATCCCCACTTCCCCCCTTTCCCCTGGGTGCACCCAGACCAGTCACAGTTAGTGGGTACCTTATGGTCCCTTAGTCTACAGGTCTGCTGTTTACCATTGGGGCCCTTACACACTCACACAAGTTCCAAAAAAACAAAGATAAACTGGTGTAGAGGACGGTTCCCTCCTGGCAAGGAAAACAGTGGTCTCCCCTGAGCTGCAGCTCGGGGTACTCACAGTGCCTGGATGGTGCGATGAACCCTGCAGTCCACAGCACGTCATCTCCCATGAAATGGGTGGCATAGTTCTTCACCTGCCTGGCCTTTCCAGCTTCGCCCGCAGGCCTTTGTATATGGCTTTCACCAGGCAGGCCTGTTCATCCTTCTTTCCTCGATTCTTCTGCTCTTTGCAATGGGGGGGCACAGCAGTTCAACTCCCCCTGGTGCCTTTTTAGTGTCCCCAGCTTCTCCCCTGGCAGCAAGATCTGTCCCTGATGCAGCAGTCTCCCAGATGCCCCAGGCTGGAGGTCGCAGTACTTTCAGGCCAAACAGTCTGCCTCAGTACTTTTGAGCAACCAACCTCAGGGGCCCTCCTGCACAGCCCCAGTGGCTGTCTGGCTCCTTTCTGTTCCTTATGCTTGAAAGAGGTGAGAGAGGGGGTGGAGAGGGATGCAGCCCCAGAGCCTTTGCCAGGCAAAACCACCAAAACAGCCCTCTGGTTTCCTTTTTGGGGGGCCTGGGATTCTCTTTTCTCCTGTTCCTCCACCCTGCTCTCCTTCTCTCTCCCACCAGCCTGCCTTTCTCCTCCCTTTCTACTTCCTGCCATGGGGAAGGGGTAGCCAGAGCCTTCCATGCCTGCAGGCAGTCTTTCTCCTGTCTTGCTTTTTGGAGAGGGGGAGGGGTAGAGCTGCCTTTTCTCTTTGTAGGAACCCAAAACAACTAGCATGCACTTTTCTAGCTAGACATCTGGTTCCTACCTTGCACCAACAATAATCACAGTCACAGCCAGGCTTGCATCAGGTTCAGCCACATCAATGGACCAGGCGCGAGTACCCCCAGGACAGCGGAAACCCCCCTGCCCACCTTACGTAAGCGCCGGGCTGGGGGGGGGCTTACATTCCTGTACTGACAGAGGCTGAAAGTTTAGAACTAGAGAAACCTATCACTGTGCAGGAAATCTCTGGGGTCATATCTAGCGCCCCAAAGGGAAAATCCCTGGCCTGATGGCATACCTCTCAACCTTCTGCCTCATAAATCAGGGACAAGGCTTGAAAAAATCAGGGACAAAGGACCAAAATCTGGGACACATTTTCAAAATTAGTGATATCCACTCAAGAAGCTGGTAGAATAAGGGGCTTAGTGTAAAATGCAATTTCTAAATTCGAACAAGTCTGTAACTTTAATGTTTGACATTAATTTGTGCTTACAATCCCCACAGTTTAGTCACGGAAACACAAATTTTAGGAGGGACAGAGTAAAATGTTGAGTTAAAATCAGGGACGTCCTTGAAAATCAGGGACAGTTGAGAGGTATGCCTGATGGTCTCTCCAGTGAATTACATAGAAACATAGAACCATAGACTTTGACGGCAGATAAGGACCGCTTGGCCCATCTAGTCTCCCCATTTCCCTACCTACAGGATAGGCCACAGATCCTAGTTAACCAACAGCCTATTTCTTCCTAGCCCCCACAAGAATTGCCTTATGTCTGTCCCATGCATTCTTGAATTCTTCCACAGTTTTAGACCCCACAACCTCCTCAGGAAGGCTGTTCAATGCATCTACTACCCTCTCTATGAAATAATACTTCCTCACATTGCCCCTGAACCACCCTCCTTCTATCTTTAAATTGTGTCCCCTTGTTCTTGCACGTCTCTTTTTCTGAAAGATGCTACCCTTTTGGACTTTGTTGATTCCACTGAGGTACTTAAAAGTTTCTGTCATGTCCCCCCTCTCCCTTCTTTCCTCAAGGGTATACATATTAAGCTCCTTTAGTCTCTCCTCATATGGCTTCTCTTGCAGACCCAGCACCATTTTAGTTGCCCTCCTCTGGACTACCTCTATCCTGTTTATGTCCTTGCAGAGATGGGGTCTCCAGAACTGGACACAGTACTCCAGATGGGGTCTCACCAACTGTCTGTACAGAGGGATAACAACTTCCTGTTTTCTGCTGCTGATGCCTCTCCTATACATCCCAGTATACCCCAGCCCTCCCTACTGCCTTCTCACATTGCTTGCTAACCTTAAGGTCATCTGATATGATTACCCCAGGTCCCTTTCCTTTTGGTTGTTGTTACTACCTCCCCACCCATTGTGTATTCTTCCCGGTTCTTGTTTCCCAGGTGCATTATTTTGCACTTCTTTGCATTGAATCCTAGCTGCCATACTTCTGACCATTCCTCCAACCTTGCCAAGTCCCTTTCATCCTTTCCGCCTCTTTGTGTATCAACCCTGTTGCAGATTTTGTGTCATCTGCAAAAGGCATACTTTTCTTCAGTCCCTCTGCAATGTCACTGGTAGAGACATTGAAAAGGACTGGACCCATCTGAACCCTGCAGTACCCCTAGTAACCCCTCTATCTTCAGAGGGACTCCATTTACAATTACCTTCTGTGTCCTGTTGTGCAGCCAATGTTTTACCAGGCTACCACCCTGGGACCCACTCCCAGGCTGGTTAATTTGACTATTAATCTTTTGTGTGGGACTGTGTCAAATGCCTTGCTAAAGTCTAGGTAGGCCATGTCCACAGCCCCTCCCTGGTCTACTACTTGGTCACCCAGTCAAAGAAATCTATTAGATTCGCCTGACATGACCTTCCCACTGTGAACCCATGCTGCCTTGGGTCCTGTGCCCACTGGCCTCTAGGTACTCAACTATTCTTTCCTTCAGAAGTGACTCCATCACTTTCCCTACCACAGAGGTCAGACTGACAGGTTCTTGTTTCCTGCCTCTGTCTTGGTCCCACTTTTGTGAAGGGGAATCACATCCGCCTTCCTCCAGTCCTCGGGTACCACACCATCCTCCCATGATTTATTAAAAAGAGTAGCCAGTGGTTTCACTAGTTCCTCCCTTAATTCTTTTAGAATTCTGGGGTGAATTCCATCAGGACCCATTGCTTTGTCCACCTTGTTTTAGGAGTTCTTGCAGAACCCTTTCTTCTGTGAAAGGACTGGGATCGACCCCCAATCAAGAGTGCTTCTGTTAATTGGATTAGGCACTTCCCCCTCCTCTTTTGTGAATACTGAGCAGAAATATTCATTCAGTATCCCTGCTTTTTCACTGTCCCCCTCTGCCCACCCACCGTTCATTCTATTCAGCCTCACTATCCCTCCCTTTGTCTTTCTATGCTCACTGATGTACCTATAAAAGGTTTTATCCCCCTTCTTAACTGAGTTGACTATCTTTTCTTCAGTTTGGGCCTTTGCTATTCTGACTTCCCTCCCTGCTTCCTTCTGCCTTAACTGGTACAGCTCTCTGTCCTGCTCCTTCTGTGTTTCCTTATACTTCCGAAAGCTATCTTTTCTTCCTGACTTTCACAGCCACCTCTTTTGAGAACCATAGTGCTTTTGCTTTCGTTTGGTTTGTTTATTTGCTTCACACAAAGGCTTGTTGCCTCTGTGATGGCAGTTTTGATGATTCCCCATTGTTGCTCCACCCTTCCTTCTAGCCTGTTTGCTAGTGCTTTTCTGAGGCACTCTCTCATCTTGCCCAAGTCAGTCTTCCAAAGTCCAGTACCCTCACTTTTGTATGGCTTGACTCTGTAGCTGAGTTTAACGTGAACCACACTGTTTGATGGTCACTTGTCCCAGATGGCAACCCACTCTAGATCTGAGATCCTCTCACTGCCCCATTTGAGAGCACGAGGTCTAAGATTGCTCCTCTTGAGTGGGTTCCAAAACTAGCTGTCTGAGGCCTGCCACCTGTAGGGCATCAAGAATGGCCCTGCTCTTGGATGTGGCTGCAGCAAATGTGCTCCAGTTAACATCTGACATATTCAGGTCTCCATCAACAGTATCTCCCTTTCTCTGCCATTCTAAGAATGCCTTCTATCATATCCTTGTCCATTCCCTCCCCTGACATGGGGTCTGTACACAACCTCTGATGCGATTGTGGTGCCCTTTCCAGTCTCCAAGGTGACCCACAGTGCCTCCCTCTCCTCCATGTTTACTCTTTTGTTCAGTTGCTTTTATCCTTCCTTTACATAGAGAGCTACTCCTCCCCTCTTCTCCCTGCCTGTCTCTCCTGTAGGTTATGTACCTGGTATGTTAACATCCCAGTCATGGTTCTCTGTGTACCATGTTTCTGTGACTGCTATGATATCCAGGCATCCCTCTTCCATCAAGGCCACCAGCTCAGGGATCTTGTTGCCCAGACTACGGGCATTGGTACTCATTACCCTCCATTTCCTGATGGCCTTACTCCTTTTGCCCCATCCCTGTCCTTCTTGCCTTTGTCACTTTCTCCATTTACCCCTGCCCTTCTCCCTATCGACACCTCTATGTTGGTGTTTACCGCACTACTACCGTGATTATTTGGGGGGGCTGGATTTCCTGCTCTTTCCAGTGCCTCCCCTTTGGCTGGTTTAAATGCTTGCCAATGAAGCATTTAAACCTATCACCTAGGATCCTGGTTCCCCTCCCGGACAGATCAGCCCATCATGCCGGTATAGGCTTGCATCACTCCAGGTGGACCCCCAGTCCCCAATGAAGCCAAATCCCTGAGCTCCACACCAGTTTTTCAACCACTGATTGAATCCCATGGTGCGGAACACCCTAGCCTCTCCTATGCCATAGATGGGCAGCACCTCCAAGAAGGTTACTGTGCGTGCTACTTGACTAAGGCCCTCCCAATTCCTACAAACTCTTCCTGCACTTCTCTAATCCTTTCTTAGCCAGGTCATTTGTCCCTAGGTGGACAATGACATCCAGCTCCCTCCCTGTGCAGCTACTCTGGCAATCCTGAGGATTCGCTCCTGTCCCTCAAGCCATGGCACCAGGCAGGCACCTCCTCCCTCCCTTCCTCCCCAGTTCTACCTTCCTAACAATGGAGTCCCCACCAGGAGTTGTTTCCTTCCCTGCAGGGTCCCCTGCCACCCTCCTGTGGGTCTCCTTGTGGAGGTTCCCAGCATCCTTCTTGGTCTCACTGCGGGTGCCTCCATAGAGGAACCACACTTTGCCAGAATGGCATAAGGAATTGTGAGAGGTACAGCTGGAGGATGCACCTCTATTCCACCACCTCCTTCCCTCCTGAGCCCACTGTGGTCCAACCGCTCCTCTTTCTTGGCAACCTCTGAGGCAACGGCAGTGGCACTGGTGGCCCCTGGATGGAAGAGGAGGTCCCACAAATCCTGGCCAACTCAGCCTGGAGATGAGCAACCTCCTCCCTCAGCCCAGAGAGGTGCCTGCAGATGGGACAACACCAGCTCCTCCAGAACGCCTCCGGAAGACTGCTGCTCCACAGCCACTGCACTGCACCACTCCAATCATGTCTTATTTCTGGCCCCTTAACTGTTTGCAATCCTTACTCTTTCCTCTGTTTTTTCTCTCTCTCTTACTTTCTGCCTGTGTGCCCTTTAAGCTCCTGATTGTCCTGTTCTGAGACAAGAATATCCTGTATTTCTCAGTAGACCACTTACTTGCTCAGAGGCAGACCTCCAGCAGCTAGAGGGGGCCGGAGAGCTACTCTTGCCCTTCTAGGATGGTGGGTCTTTGGTGGTTCTGTGATCACTCACTTCCTGCTCCCAAACAGGAAGTTCCTGTTGATCAGTCAAATCCTGTGCTTATAAAAATAGAACTAGCTTTCGGTGGGGGGAAGGAGGGCAATATAGTCCCAGTAGTGACTGTGTTCAGTCACACAGCAGTCCTTTCTCCTGGTGTCTTCTGCCAAGCTATTTTACGAAAAAAAGATAAAGATCCATTAGAATGTAGTAATTACAGGCCCATTTCTTTATTACATTTTGATTACAAAGTAATTGCACAAATCCTAGCGATTAGAATCTCTCAATTCCTTAATAAATTTTACAATTCCTAAATAATTCCATAGCTTTGCACTTGCTGGATGCCTTTAATAACTTTTTGGACTCCAGGAATGTCCCAGATTCCCTGAATGAGGCCAATACAATATCTGGCTCCTTAGCAAAAAAGATAAAGATCCATTAGAATGTAATAATTACAGGCCCATTTCTTTATTGCATTTTGATTACAAAGTAATTGCAAAAATCCTAGCGATTGGAATCTCTAAATTCCTTAATAAATTGATTGGGAGAGAGCAAGTCAGTTTCTTAAAAGGTAGACAGGCTGCAGATAATTTCTGCAGGCTGTTTTCTGTTATTTGGGCATCCCAGTCACCTAAAAATAAAAATTGTCCTTCTATTACCATCTTGCTGGATATAGGGAAAGCATTTGACTCCCTAGAGTGGACTACCTATATAAGGTTCTAGAAACTATTAAGTTTGGTAGAAGTTTCAGGTCTTGGATTCAAACACTGTATGCCACCCCTAAGGCTTGCACAATAACCAACTGTCTTAGAGCAGACTCCTTTAATTTGTATAGAGGTTCTAGACAAGGTTGCCCTCTCTCCCCTCTGCTTTTTGTGTTAGCCATCGAGCCTTTGATTAGGAGGATTATACAGTCTAACAGGATACATGGTATTCAAGTTGGGAGTTATTATAATAAGGTCCTGGCATTTTCGGATGACATCCTTCTAACCCTTCCTCAACATGTCTTCTCATTGGGCAATGTCAGGTCCTTATTAACAAAATCTGGGGTAATTTCTGGTCTATTTATCAATTGGCCTAAAACAGAATGTTTGATGTTAGGCCATTCAGTATCTGAATTAACCAAACTTAAAAGTCTACCTGATTTATCCTGACCTACGGAAGGTCTGACTTACCTAGGGATAAATATTTTTGACTCAATAGGGAAAATCGTATCCTATAATTTACCAAAATTGTTAGTGGACTTTAAATGTGATCTAGACAGGTGGTCCAAGCTACATCTCTTATTGTGGGGGAAAATTTACTCGATAAAAATTATTTTGGCCCCAAAATTAATTTACTTTATGAACAATTTTGCTGCTAATATTTCAGGTGATTGGTTTGTCAAAATTGAGAAGCTTATCTCATCTTTTCTTTGGGAAAGTAAACCCCCTCGTCTTTCCAAACTCAGATTAAGGGACCTCCTAAGGAAGGGTAGCATGCACCCCATGGTGATGGGACATTTTGGGCCTGCAAGTCAAAGCAGCTTGCTTTTTGGTTTTTGAATTCAGATTCTGAGAGTATCCCATTATGGGTATGTATAGACTGGAATCTGGTTTCCTAGCTAAAACGACCTGATTTGTTGTTTGTGGGTCCGCCAACTAATTTAGCCTCTCATCCTTCGATTCGAATTTCCATTGTGGTTTACAAACAATTATATGCCTTAAAAACTTAGAATACGCTCCCCCTAAATATATGCCAATTTGGGACAACCCTAAGTTAACCCCTAGCAACAACGGCCTTGTAGATGTGGGCTGGAAATGTAAAGGTATTCATAGTACTGGGGACATTTTAGATATAGATGACAGACTTTTGTCGTTTGAAGACTTAAGGGTTACATTTCGGCTTAATAGATGTAACTTTTGGTTCTATCTACAATTACATAGTTTTTTGATGAATAAATTCTTGGACAATAATTACAAGATTCTTTCCTCAATTATGTGGGACTCCTTTTTTAGTATGCCTTACCTTCCCAAAGACTTTAGTCTTTTATATGAACTTTTGAGTCATTCAGAAATTGATAACACAGAGCATGCCAGGATTAAATGGCAGAATGACACAGGGTTGCCAATAACTAGGGAGACATGGAGCAAGGTTTGGGATAATGCCTGTAAAGGTCTTAGGAAATTTAGGGCAGACTAACCCAATTTAAAATTTTACATTACTTTGTATGATTCACCTGACAACTGTTCAACTTGAGACTTGCTGAAGATGACCACTGCTGGCGATGTGGGGTAACTAATGCAGGCCTTGCCCACTTATTCTGGCAGTGTAAAGAGGTATATGCAAGATGGGAGCAAATGTGTAGAATCTGCCAAATTATCCGGAATATCACATTCCCCATGTCTCCTTTGATTTATATACTGGGAGATTTCTCTCTAACACCTCATCTTCCTCTATATGGGAAACTTTGGGTTGTATCAGTCTCTTTAGTTTTCAAAAGATTGTTATTACAAACATGGAAAGATCATGAGGTGCCCGCTATACAGCAGCGGCTATTCTTCTTAAACAATTTGACTAAAAATGAGAGAATTAGCTTCTTCTTACTTAACAAAAAAGAGTTGTTTGAATGCATCTAGGGCCCCTTTCTTACCTACTGTGCAGAAAAAGGTTGAGTTATCAGTTTTCTTTACTCTGTATTAGAAAATGCATTGGTTATCCTGCTGAGAGCCTCTGGTTTCTTGTTTTTCCTTTTTTAAAGTATTTTCCTAAGTTAGATATGTTAGGTACCATATTGTATCAACAGATGCTTAGTCCATATATTTTCTCTTTGTTACTTGAAGTAATTCTGTTTCGTTTTTTGTCATTTTGTTGTATTTGGAAATTACAATAAACTTTTAATTGAAAAAAAAATGTTTCTGGCAATTTCCGATAGGTATATTACCCTCCTTGTGTTATCAGATATGTGTCTACCTACCATGAAGCTAATTTGTTCAGGGCTGATTAAGCTTGGCAGTGTGAGTTGTATTCTGGTGGCAAGTATTTTTGCAAATATTTTAGCATCCAGATTAAGTAACATATTTGGCTTATAGCATTCACATCTCTCTCTGCTTTTGTTGGGTTTTAGTATAAGTGTTGTTATACTATTCATCACTTATCGTGGTAACTTCTCATTCTCTATGGCCTCCTTAAGCACTTCCTTCTGTGCTGGGACTAGTTCTGATATGTATGCTTGATAAAACTTCAGAGTGAATCTGTCTTCTCCCGGTGTCATTCCTTTTGGTAGCATACAAATATACAAAATTGCCAGCAGAAACAGGCCTCATGGTCTGTTGAGTCTGCTCAAGTCTGCAGCTAGTCCCTCATCTCGCAGCTGCCCCTACCACCCCCCTTCCCAGTATCCCTTACCCTGCCCCAACCCCTCTTGAAACTGCCCACCATCTTACAGGACACTATCTCATCTAGTAAGATGTTCCATTTGTTCACCACTCTTTCCGTGAAAAAATGTCTCCTCATCACAGTCTTGAATCTTCCCCCCTTCCAGTCTCAGTCCATGCCCTCTCGTGTCCTTCCCCCTTCTCATCTGAAAAATCCCTTTTGTGTTGGTCTTGTTTATCCCCTTCAGATACTTAAAGGTCTCGATCAAACTCCCCCATCCCTGCTCTCCTCCAGTGAATACATATTTAGCTCTCCCAGCCTGTCTTCATAGGGCTTGCTCTCCAATCCCTGGATCATCTTTGTGGCTCTTCGCTGCACCCCTTCCAACAATCTGATGTCCTTCTTCAGGAATGGGTGCCAGTACTGCATGCAGTACTCTAGGTGGGGCCTGACCCAAGACCTATACAGGGCAGGATAACCTCCCTCCTTCTGGAGGAGATCCCTCTCGCAATACACCCCAGCATTTTGTTGGCTTTTGCTGCTGCCTTCCTGCACTGAGCAGAGTTTTTCATGCTTCTCATAATGATCACTCGTAGGTCCTTCTCCTCTGTGGAGCTCCCCAACTGTACCCCATTCAAGTGATAATCCCTCCCCTGGCTCCGAAATGCAGAACCATGCACTTCTTGGCATTGAACCCCAACTGCCATGTTTCTGCCCACTCCTACAGCTTAGTCAGGTCCTCCTGCAGCCCCTTCCACCCTGCCGCGTCATCAACCACAGCTTCCATCTTGGTATCATCTGCAAACAGAACGATCTTGTTCCAGATCCTGTGTGAGATATCTGCAATAAAAATCCCAAACAGCACCAGTCTCAGTACCGATCCCTGTGGTTTTCCACTCGTCACTGCTCTCGGAGATGAGAGGTCCACCACCACCCTTTGCTGCCTTCCCTTTAGCCAGTTTGTGATCCATTTCACCATTTTTGGTCCCACCTCCACATATTGCAGTTTCCCCCCAACCTCCCATGCAAAATCAGAGGCCTTGCTGAAGTCCAAATACAGGACATCCACTTCATGGCCCTTATCCAGCTCCCACACCACCCAGTCATAGTACTCTACAAGGTTTGTCTGGCAGGATCTGCCCACTATAAATCCATGCTGTTGACCATCCTGGAGACCGTTTTCCTCCAAGAAGCTCACTATCATCTCTTTTAGTATGGTCTCCATGAGCTTCCCCACTATTGATGTGAGGCTCACTGGTCTATAGTTTCCTGGTTCATCCTTTGGGCCACTTTTGTGGATGGACACCACATGGGCCATTCTCCAGTCCTGTGGTGTCACTTTCACTGCTGTTATTATTTCTGTGATAGAAATTTCTTTTTTTTTTTTGAAGAACAAACAAGATGCTCTGGTTTCAACAGGTCATAGAAACATAGAATTTGACGGCAGATAAGGACCGCTTGGCCCATCTAGTCTGCCCATTTCCCTACCTAACAGATAAGCTGCAGATCCTAGTTAACCAACAGCCTACTTCCTCCTACCCCCTACTAGAATTGCCTTATGGTTGTCCCATGCATTCTTGAATTCCCCCACTGTTTTTGACTCTATGACCTCCTCAGGAAGGCTGTTCCATGCATCTACAACCCTCTCTGTGAATAAATACTTGCTCACATTACCTCTGAGCTGTCCCCCCTCTATCTTCAATTTGTGCCGCCTTGTTTTTGCACATCTTTTTTTCTGAAAGATGCTACCCTCTTGGACTTTGTTGATTCCCTTGAGGTATTTGAAAGTTTCTATCATGTCCCCTCTCCCTCCTTTCCTTGGAAGCACCAGGTCTGGTCGACAGGAAACCTGTTGACCACCCGCACAGCGATGGCACAATACTGATGCAGGTATTATGCTGCCCAAGCCCCCAGTGTTTTCTGTGGGGGGCCTGTGCCCCCTGCACCCCCAGACCATAGGATTATCAACTCCAGGTCGGAGTTGGTCTGGGGAGGGAGCAGGACACTGGGGGAAAGTGAAACCTGGAAATGGACCGTTACAGCGACTGTCACTGTAGCGATCATTTTCCGAGTTTCGCCATCGGGGTGTCAGGCAAAGGCGGGCCACCCCCTTTCCTCAAGGCTATACATCTTAAGCTCCTTTAATCTTTCTTCATATGTCTTCTGGTGCAGACCCTGCACCATTTTGGTTGCCCTCCTCTGGACAGCTTCCACCCTATCTATGTCTTTGCGGAGATGGCGTCTCCAGAACTGTACACATTACTCCAGATGTGGTCTTACCAACTGTCTGTACAGAGGGCCAACAACTTCCTGTTTTCTACTGATGATGCCTCTCCCTATGCATCCCAGTATCCCCCCAGCCCTCCTTACTGCCTTCTCACATTGCTGGCCCACCTTTAAGTCATCTGATATGACTACCCCCAGGTCTCTTTCCATTTTGTTGTTGTCAGTATCTCTCCCCCCATTGTGTACTCTTGCCCTGGGTTTTTGTTTCCCAGGTCCAGTACTTTGCACTTCTTTGTGTTGAATCTAAGCTGTCATACATTTGACCATTCCTCCAACCTTGCCAAGTCCCTTTTCATCCTTTCCACTCCACCTTGCATATCAACCCTGTTGCAGATCTTTGTGTCATCTGCAGAGACATACTTTCCCTTCCAGTCCCTCTGCAATGTCACTTATAAAGACATTAAAAAGGACCGGCCCCAGTACTGAACCCTGCGGTACCCCACTAGTAACCTTCCTTTCTTCACTGTGGACTCCAATTACTGCTACCTGCTGTGTCCTGTTGTCTAGCCAGTGTTTTACCCAGGCTGGCTAATTTGTTTATTAATCGTTTGTGCGGGACTGTGTCAAATGCCTTGCTAAAGTCTAGGTAGGCCATGTCCACAGCCCCTCCCTGGTCTACTACTTTGGTCACCCAGTCAAAGAAATCAATTAGATTTGTTTGACATGACCTTCCTGCTGTGGATCCTTGCTGCCTTGGGTTCTTTGCCCCACTGGCCTCTAGGTACTCAACAATTATTTCCTTCAGAAGTGATTTCATCATTTTCCCTACCACTGAGGTCAAACTGACAGGTTGAATGGACATTGGGATTATATTGTTTTTTCCTTCATGATGGCCTGGTGAGTTTACATATCCAATAACTCTATAGCTTCTCAGATATAACGCAACATTAATGGAGATGGACTTGTGAATGATGGATTTTCCTGGAACAAAACCAAAAATTAACATTATTAATATTTTAAATTAATAATCTGTATAAGGCTATAGCTACGAGCTAAAGACATGATTCACAAGATCTGCTTTTCTTTTAGATCACTGGTTATGTAAAGTACTGTATATGAATTTGACTTTTGTTATACTGACTGCTTTCTAGTGAATGATTTAAATATACAAACAAGTTAAAAAAAATTAATTTCTTTTTGTAAGTTCTCAGCTTGCTCTTCTGTTATTGAGGGGAGAGGTTACAGTGTCCATGTACTCTCTGTTGTATTTAAATGCACATAATATTTAGCAAAACCATTATTTATTTCAGATGGATCTGTAGTTATTTCCGGAGCACCAGTCTTTTGTAGTGTTGTCATTTGAAATGTTGTGTTTTCTTATTTAAGATGGAGTGTTAGTATTTTGGTTGCCTTTGGTCTATTAGACATATACTTGGCCTTTGCTTTCTATATACCATTTATGTAGCTTGCCTCAGGTTTTCGTTATATTTCTTCTTGGCATCTGCCCATTTGTTCCATGCCTCCTCTGATGAGTTGTGTGTGATTTCCTCTTCTGCTGTTTTAATAAAATCCAATAATCTCAGTCCATCTGCTCTCGCCTTCTTTTTTCGATGCATATTGCAATACATTTCCCTCTTAGATGGCATTTCAGTGCATCCCAAGTAGTGGCCCAGCTGGTGTCTTCTGGTGTATTATGTTGCAGTTATTCTTCGATGATGACTTTAACATCCATTTTGTAAGTCTCATTCTGTAGTAGAAAGTTATTAAACCTCTATGACGGTGTTGCTGGGCCCTTTATATCCACCAGCAGGGTTATTCATACTGGTTTGTGGTCCAGTATGACGATAGGCAAGATAGTGGCTTCTATAATACCTGTTATCCCATTGTTTGAGATAAACCAATAGTCTATACTTTATGCTGTCTCATGGACATTTGATTTGAAGGTGTAGTCTTTGTCATTTAGATTGAGTGTTTTCCATGCATCTATGAAGTTATTCTCCTCCAGTTCTGCTTACAAAGTCTTGGCACTTTGTGTTAACATTCTCCTAGGATTTGTACTGTCTAATACTGGCTTCATAATGATGCTCATGTTCCCTACCATAATGGTAGTATAGTTGTTCTGTTAGTGCATTCTGGATTGTCATTGTTAGGGCCAGATATGTTAATGAAGGCTACTTTCATGTGCCCCAGTTTTCCTGCCACAACTAACATCCGTCCCTCTGAGTGTTTCTATATGTATTCCTCTTCAGAAGCTAGGCTCTTGTGGAATAGTATTTGTCTGCCTCCTTTCCTTCTCCTCTCTCCTGTTCTAAATGCCTAGCCCACCCAAGATCTTATTACTTCATCACTTCTCATGTGGAGTTTCTTGAATAAATGCCACTGGGCACTGTTTGTTTTGAGATACTGCAGTACTTCTAGTCTTTTTTGTCTTGTCTACATCCCTTTAACATTCCTTGTTAAACACTTGTTTTTCTTGTGTCACCCATTATCTTTGTTTTGACAGCATCTAGATTTTAATCCAAACGCCTCTAGTAACTTTTGTATCACATTTGTTTATCCCCTTAAACCATTTTGTTATTGGTCTAATCTCATAATCATTGGAGCATATATCCTGACAGCACACAGCTGTGTGATTTGCTAGACCATAGGCTCTCAACCCCCTCTCAGCTTCCCCCCCCCATCACTTGAACAATGTAACATAATTCAACGCTTGCAACATATTGATTCCCATGTATATAGCATTAACATCAATCAGTTATAATATTTTAACCATTTAAACATTAATATTACTTACTATTGCTTAATATTGTACTGTTCTAAACTCTCCCAGTCAGTTATCATTCTTTGTTCATTTTAACTTCCTGCAATTAACATTTATTTGAACCTTTTCCTACTAAGTGAATTTGGTGATATCCAAAAAGAGAAACAAGGTCTCTCTTTCAGATTCTACAACACCATCTTCTTAACAGTTTACATGTGTGCCTCTTTACCTTTACTACTTTACTAATCCAAATAACGTTTCTTTTGACCTCTGGCTATACCTGTCTGAACATATTTCTTATCCATTATCATAACATAAACTTCCTCTGCGTATGCACTCTATTTTCCTGCTGTCCACCATTTTTCAGTTCATACTTTCATCTGCATTTAGAAAGTTGCAGCCTCGTGTTATAAGGAGCCTTATTTAACCCTCTCCTCTTGGTTCTCTGAAATGTTGGAGCAAGTGCTTGCTGATATTTAGGAGCCCATACCCCCATGCCTTCTAATCAGATCTAGTCTTATTTGCTATGATAAGTCTATTACATTCAAAAAATCTGTTACAGCCCTTGTATTGAACTGGCCTATTGAATATGACTAGTAACTCCTATATGCATTGCTAATGACAATAGCTTAGGCAATTATTTCATATTTAGTGTATGACTAATGAACAAGCTGATTTTAGAGTTCTGTCTTATAAATTTCAGTTTAGTACCTTTTGTCCAATGTTGCATATTATACGTATTGGTTTTGCCAAATTTTGGAGACAGCAATACATGAGGCAAGGGGGTGAAGAACCATCTTGAGAGCTCGATACACTAGTGAACTATTCTAGGTGCAAATCATTTAAGTAAACCCTGAGGCGCATCTTCTCTGAATGTCCTCCTTCTGTGTAAGAGGTTTCCGGTCATCCAACTTCCAGTTTGCATATGCTTGCATTTATTTCCTGTTGCTTCTTGAACATGTGCATCCCAGAGGCCACTGTATTGTCGAGCTAACCTTATAAGCATGTGCATGACTGTGCTCTTTGCAAGATGGCTTTTGGCTTGTCAGTGTGCAGCGAGCTACTCACGCAAGGAAAAACCATTGTCAATGGCAGTTTGTAAGATGGAATTCCCTCCATTTTCATTGTGTCATCTCTGTTTGTTGTTTTGGGTTTGAGGAGGTTATCCTTAGAGATCTCTGTAGTGGGTTGACAGGTAAGTCACCAGAAACAATTAAGTGCTGTACCTGAAAAGTTTTGGGTTAATTTTAATGCTCCAAGCATTAGCGTTTGTTTGGCAGTGAGATTATAGACCTCCAAGCAGTTCACTTGGGTCCCATTTTTTCTCTTGCCAGATGGGTAGGGCGCTTGTAAGGGAATGTGTTGGGGAAGATCTTTGTAAGTTCACTGTCAGCAGCTTCAACTATGTTGAATGTTTGTACCCCATTTTTTAACTATACTCTTAGCCTTGCCAGATACATTAGATGAAGCCTCATGTTTACTTTGTGCGGTCCAGCTTTTAAGTCAGCATATTTTTCTCACTTTTCCCTTATGCTTGGGCTATGATCCTTGAACAAGTTTTATTTTGGTCCCCACATATTTCAGGTTTGTAGCTCTCTCACTTAATGCTGGACAAAGACTTTGTCCTGGAAACTTGTGAAGCACAAGATGAACTCTCTTGATCGCTCTTTTGGACTGAGTTTGGGGACATGATTTCTGTGAGTCTGATCTATAGAGTATTCCAATTTCCCTGCAGGGACCCTGAATATTGTTTGAGAACAGTCTGTGTAAATTCAACAGGATTATTCCCTTCCTTTCCTTTGGGTAGACCAAAGAGTAGGAGGTTGTTTCTGCATGAGTAGTTCTCAAGGTATTCTACCCTTTCCTTCATTCTCTTTAGTTTCCTCGGGTCTTGGACCTTCTGCTCTCTTTCTCTTTCATCTGCTGTCTCATTTGTTCTTGTTTCGTGGCTTGCTACTGCTGTTTTTATATCTTTAATCTTGGCTATTGCATCAGTAGCAGTATTTCTAAAGGTGCCATCTCGTTTAGGATCCTCAACTGTTGCTCTACTATCATGCTGATTCCCTCACTGTTGCTTTCCACCATCATATCAGTTCTGTGCCATTTTGCTTTGTTTCACAGAATCAGGACTACTGAAGCTTTCACTTTTAGAGTCCATCTCTAGGTTCAGCTATCATTCTGTTTGTCGTTCCAGTGTTTTGAGGTATTAAATTGATGCAGCAATGCATTATTTTTATTTTTTATAAAGACGGTAGGAGTGGAGGTTCGGCAGTCAGCTTCCACTCACCCAGGCAGCATGTGACGGCCCCTCCCTTATTGCTTAATTAGCCTTCTGTTGTATTAATGCACCAAAGGTAAGGGCTCTTTGCCTTTGGCCTATTGTCTCAGCCACCTGCCCACTGGTGTACTGTCCTGAGTGTTAAAACACATACCTCTTCCTTGTTGCAGTAATACAGAGTTTTAGATTTTTATTTTGAGAATGTAGTAATTAAACTAGGTTGGAAATTGAACCCAGGCCACCCCCACCCTGAATTATGGGTAGAGGCTCTTACCCACTGTTATAAAAAGGGTAGGTATAGGGAAAATCCAGTTCCCTGATTGGTGGAGAAGGTTCCCAAAGCAATGCGGTTCAAAAATAGTAACCCCACTGCTAAGCTTATTATTTTTTTTTTACAGTGGACTCATTTTATAAGTGTAATAAGACACTTCAGGGTGTGGGTTACTATTCTTGAACGGCACTTCCAGCTGATTGAGGGCATTCGGCACAAGTACCTCGTGCCTCACAGTGCACCTAGGCATGAGGTTCAGAAATCAGTCAATCAAATTCTTTATTTATCCAGGCGAACACCACTGAGCAAGCTCATTTACAAGGTGGAACTGCATTACACAAGTCAATTAACAGTGCATTTATGTACAGACAAATAGACAGTAGATGCAAGAGTACAACAGACTGTGTCAGGAGAAGTGGGCAGCCAGTGGGGGGGTCTGGAACTGGGATAATACTAGGAGTGAAGGAATGAGATGCTGTGGGTATACAAGGAATAGGTGGGTGAGGGAGGGTGAGATTTAGGGCGGTAGATAAGTAGGTGGCTCAGGGACAAGTTATGCACTGATACAAGAAGGAAGGAGGAGGAGGAAAAGCAGGGAGGATGTGGAAGGGGGTTAAGTAAGCTAGGATCATTGGAAGCAGTTGTAGGCTTCTGTAATGTATTTTGAGTATAAGGTCTTAAACACAGTGAGACTAACAAGAGTCCTCAGTTTCAGTGATTTCTGTAGCACATTCCAGAGCTAGGATCGTTGGAAGCAGTTGCAGGCTTCTGTAATGTATTTTGAGTATAAGGTCTTAAACACAGTAATACTAACAGGAGTCCTCAGTTTCAGTGATTTCTGTAGCACATTCCAGAGTGATGGTAGAATGAATCCTAAGGCAGCTTTCCCAAAATGCGTTAGGGCTTTGGGCACTTTCAGAGAAATCAGTGAACAGCTTCTTAGGGCATAGGTTCCAGGCATATTGAGAGTCAGACAATCAACAATGTACTGCGGAAGTTTGCCAGTGATAGCTCTGCATGTCCAGAGAGCTGCATTTTTATTTCGTCTGTAGTGTAGGGAGGTCCAACCTACGGCCGCATATAAAGAGTAGTGATGGGTGGAGAAGGGAGACCAGTGATGAAGCGCAGGGCTCTGTGGTAAAGTATGTCCAATTTACTGAGGTATGAAGTAGCACATTGGCTGTATATAAAGTCGACATAATCAATTAGGGAAAGGAACGTAGACTGAACTAGCTGTCTGTTGGCCTCTGTAGTTAGTAGGCGGTTTAACCCGAAGAAGAGATCTAGTCTCTGCCTCAGTTTTTTAAACAAATCCTCCAGGTGGTCTGCAAAGGAGAGTTTCAAGTCTAGCCAGATCCCCAGGTATTTGAATTTCGGCACAAATTCCAGGGTTTCTCCTAGAAGGGTGGTGAGGGGGTAGAGCAGGGTAGACTGCATGGTTAATAGGTGAAAATAGCATCACCTTTTTCTTTTTGGCGTTAAGTAGCAATTTTTTACTAAGGAGCTGGTGTTGAAGTACGTTGAAGTCAGCTTGCAGGTCGCTGCAGGCAGTTTCAGGAGTTGTACGGCTTAGGTAGATCACTGTATCATCTGTGAACAGATGAATTTTTGCCTCATTGATGCCAGAGTCTATATTGTTGATGTAGATGGCAAATAGGAGTGGCCCCAGGATAGATCCCTGCGGGATGCCTCTTTTTAACAGATTTGAGGGGGAGAGTTCATCTTCGGCCTTGACCTGTTGGTGCCTATCAGAAAGGTAGTTGTGGAACCAACACAAGGAGGAAGAATCTAGACCAGTAGCTTTTAATGAAGAAAGAAGGAGGCTGTAGTTGACAGTATCGAAGGCCTTACTTAGGTCTAGAAAAACAGCGCAGACAAATTTTTTGTTGTCTAGCTCGCGCTGCCAGTCATTTGTCACCTTGGCCAGGGCCATGACTGTACTATGTTCAGTTCTGAAACCAGATTGCATTGGGTTTAGCAGGTTAGTATCATCTATGAAATATTTCAGCTGAGCATTCACGATTTTTTTCCAGAAGTTTTGATAGTACCGGGAGAAGGGAGATGGGGCTGGGCCTGTAGTTGTTTAGATCACAGGGGTCTCCGGATTTAAACAACGGAATAACATGTGCAATCTTCCACAGTTTGGGGAGGGTCCCTTGAGAAAGGGACAAGTTAAATAGATGCATAATAGGTACGGCCAAGACTTGATAGGCAATCTTTAGGTAGTATGGATTGAAGGTGTCAGTGCCAGCACTTTTTCTGGTGTCCAACTGGAGGAGGAGGAGATCTTCGACCTCTTTTAGTGAGGTAGGAGAGAATGAAAAGACTGCATCTGAGGGACTAGATTCTGAAGGTTGCGTGGTAAGCTGGGAGTGTAGGTTGCGTGCAGATGAGTTATCAAAAGCTAGCCCTGCAGTAGCAAAGTGATTGTTGTAGTATCTCTTTATTGTTGTTGATAGTTACATTGTCAGAAATAATTTTTGAGGGGAGAGTGTTTCCTGTGGTATTACCAGAAAGTTATTTTATTGTAACCCACACCCTGTCATGTCTTAGTGCTTAGATATACAAAGCCAGTTTGCTTCTCTTTAGGTTCCTGGGGTCATTTTCCTTCTCACCTGTGCTGCAGCTCTCCACAGCAAGAGTTATTTAAGAGGAAAATAATTTGTTCTGGTGAGCTAACACAATTCAAATAAGAAATATTCCTTTCTTATGAACTCTTCCTTGTTTTAGGTGATGTGGTGCAGTTGAGAATGTCCCTGCCCTTGACACTGAGGTGACGAGAGCACCTGAATGGAGTTCAGGGGTTCAAGTCTCAGCTGTTTGTTCCTGCAAAGGAAAAACAAAAGTTCTATTCTCCATCTCTGGTGGTGGGCCAGTACACCATACGGAATCATTTATTTTGTATGCAAGTATCACTGGAGAATACAAAGTACCCAAGTGCAAGACAAACAATGTGTTCTCTCACTCTAGTAGAGTTTACACAATGAAAATTACATCTTAGGCAACATTTCAAATCATTGTTCATATTTTCAGTTTCCCAGTCATTACTTCAGCTTATTGTCTTGTTTAATACAGTTTCCATAGAAAAGGCGTGTGGAGAGCTGGCCACCTATATAGCCTGGGTTACTGCAAATCATAGAGAAACCAGTGCAAGTTGCTCAATACACAAATAATGCAATGATGATTCTTCGCACGCTCTCCTTATGTATTTAGCCCTTGCATTCCTTTCCCCCCCTTCCCCATATCTCTTTGATGTGCTGTCAAGTTTCTACCAAACAATAATGCACTAACATTTTCTGCAGCATTTTGATCTGTAACAGTATATCATATTTTTTAAGTTATTTTTTTAACTTTCCTTCCCTCCCTCCAGCTCTCCTTGTTTCCCACCTCAGTATTGTGGGCTGCAACGATTATGCCCTTTGATAGGCTGGGAGGGCATCAGCAGGCTGGTGAGTGACTACCTTCATATCACAGATGGTGCCATTGTTGCTTTCAGCTTGGCCTCCTGGGAGTGTACAAATAATGGACAGCTCTCTGGCTTATTATATTTGCAATTATTTTGACATTGACATTTAAAGAGCCCCTGACAGCATTTGGAAACCTTGCAAAATGCAAGATTCAGACACAATACAGTTTATGCTTCATATGTAAGCCCCCTTCACCATGTCTGGGGTACCTAATGTTAAAAGAGGGAGGAGGGCACAACAGCAGAATACTAGCACAGCCCCAAAGGCAAAATAGTTCTGTCCTTACCAGCAGATGGCTTCGTTATGACTGGGTCTCCTTGCAGACGACTACAGGAACAGAGGGTGCTGAGCTGCAAAAGTGGTTAGCAGATGCATTCCAAATAACAGTTTGAACAAAAGTAATGTCCATACCAACTTGCAGAACAGGGGATCCCAATTTAATTCAAACTTGATGGCCAGGCACAAACATATTTGCAAAGTTAATCTTCAGGCTACAGAAACCCAGAATGGAGTGTTGGCAATTCATTTCGGTGGTTCTCGTGATTGTGAAGACCCCCACCAAAATTCAGTTAATCTCTGAGTCAGGTGGCCACACATGGATAAAGCAGCAGCTTCCTAGAGGCCGAGACCTCTTTAAATATTGCAGCATTTCTGTTCCTCATATTGCTAGGGTTTCTCATGGAATCATTCCTACGGTATGCCTGTGAGGAATACTGGTTTGGAAGACCGAAAATCAGATAATATGAGGTAGATGTTGAATTGCTATACAAATACTGTGCTGTTTAATAGCGAGATATCATTGAGTTGCAGAAATGCATACACGTCAAATGGAGTTTGCATGATACATAACTATCAGGTTATGATTAAATACATGATGTGTTTTACTATCTGGTTGGAAATTAATGATCCCACAAACCATCTAATTTTAATGCTCCCTCTATGTTCTGTTATGTTCTGTTTTCTGATGCCCTCTCCCTATGTTTTGTTATGTTCTGTTTGTGTTTCCCATGTGAGTTAATGGTACTCGTAACAGGAGGCACTCTTTCATAGGAAATAATTATCTTCATGAACCTTGTTTATAAATGTCTTGGACAACTAGCTGCCCTTTATTTTAGTCTTATCTGAAAACTAAAAGGGGAAAATAAATGAAAAAAAAAAGGTGCCTTGCAGATTTGTATACAATGTAGTTACTGCCTGGCTGGAGTTCCCGCTTGTACCTTGAGCCTGAATAGGTTGTCTTTAAAGGAATATATAGGGCAAGAATTTGGGAGGGCTGTTGTAAGCCAGAGGCTTATGCTTATTAAATTCTAAACAAAATTCTCTATAAAGAGTGCTACTTTATGCATATCCTGTTATTCACTGGGGTTTGTATATAATCCTTTTGCACTTTATACCCTGTCCTTTCTCTTTTCTTTAATTTCTCTGATGCACTGTGTGGGGTTATTGATTCTCAGCATGTGGCTGACTGTAGTAATAATACTACTAATACTAATAATATAGCACTGATAGTTTGCATCATGTGGCAAATCTAGTCCATTTATGGGGTTGTTTGTTTGTTTTTTGTTTTTTTTTGAGCTGTTAAATATTTAACAGTAGTCTGGTTGATGACGGAAGCCTATTTTTGCCATACTCACTGTCTGATGCCTTGGTCACCTTGGAGTACATTTGTCCGGTGGATGAGAGGTACCACAGTAGACCCCAACCTACTGTTTTCTCTGAATGGTTAAAGTTAGGTCAAAGTAATAACAATATATTTATTAACCACTTAAATACCCTCAATTGATTATTTCTTATAGTTTAACTGCAGAAACCATATTTTATTTTGTTTTTCAATACTGCTAATTTATATTTCTCTCTTAGAACATTAAGAATAGTTGTACATATCTAATTCAGAGATTCTGTTTATGTGTAATTTCTGGTGATTTCTTTTTTACTATTAGATTAACTGATTTTGCTAGGCTAGTTCTTCTGGTGTATTTTCATTTTTCTATTTTAAAATGGTGAATTATAAGCTCATTTCTTGGAATGTTAAGGGGTTGGGAAACCCCATTAAAAGAAATAAGGTACCAACATACTTGAACAATAATAAGGCAGATATAGCCTTTATTCAAGAAACTCGTATGTTACAAGATGAAGCTGAAACACTTAAACACCTTTGGGTAGGTCAAGAAGAGCACAGTTGTCTTAACTTTAAACAATGTGGAACTTCCATTATGATACAAAAGGGAGTGCATTTCACTAAACATTCACATATAGCAGATCAGAATGGAAGATTCCAAATTTTGGCAGGTACTTTGGATGGATAGAAAGTAGTGTTTTGTAATATCTGTGCACCTAATTGTGGCCAGGAAATTTACATCAACCAGTTGTACATAGAACTCATCAAGTACCTGGACTATGAAATCATCTTTGATGGTGACTTCAGTTTGGCTATTGATCCAATTTTAGATAGGTCCTCAAACAAAATGGTGCAATTAGATACCAAAGCCAGGGTCTCCCTCAAAAAAATTCTTCTCGACCTATCATTAACAGATAGCTGGCAATTGGTTCACCCCAAAGGCAGGGACTATTCTTTTTTCTCAAATCGACATCAGTCATACAGCAGGTTAGACTATTTCTGGCAAACAGACTAATGAACTCTATTATTGGGACAGATATAAACAACATATCCATCTCAGATCATGCCTTAATTAGCGTTGTTATCAATTGGGACAATAAGGGTAAGAAAACACACAGGTGGAGGATGAACATCCACCTACTAAAAGATGAGAATTTTATAGAACATCTGGAACTCAAAACTAAGGACTATTTTGAAATCAATGATAATTGCACTGTTTCAAAAGCAACCTTTTTGGGAAGCTTATAATGCATTTATTAGAGGACAATTATTGCCTATGCCCAAGGCCCCTGGAATTCTGCGGTTGCGGAATTTTCTGCAGAATTTGCATCATGCCGCAGAAATCATACAGTGCCACAGAATTCATTGTTTTTGGTGAATTTTTATTCAAATATACAGTTTTTCCATAGTGCCAGGCTCCCTTACCCATCTTGTTTATCCTGAAGCCCCTCCTCTTTACTTGGCAGGTAATGGCATCTATGACATATCATCATATTTTAGCCAATGGTAGGACTACAGTCTGCCACAAAAATGAATAAATCATGCTGCAGAAATCAGAAAATACTGCCGCAGAGCACTAGGGACCCTGCCTATGCCTCAAAGCAAAAGAAGGAAAAGGAAAAAGAATTAAAAGACAAAGAAAATGCACTTAGTAAATTAGAAGCTCTTCCCAAAACAAACAAAACTCCTACAGGAGAACCATTACATAAGATAGCTTGCCTCAAATTTGATATAAACACTATTTTTTTTTTGTTAGTTGTTTAACCAGGACTAGCACACTAGGCTAAAAGTTTTTTTACAGGTGCGATCTGGGAGCACAGGGAAGTTAAGTGACTTGCTCAGGGTTACACAGTCTGCAAGTGGAAGCTGTGGGATTCAAACCCAGGTCTGGTCTGCTGGATAGCACCAGATTTGCAGCTTGGAGCCTTAAACCACTGCACTAAACTGCCTCCCTAAATACACTATATACGCAGCAAGAGCAGAATATGCACTATTTAGAACAAAGCAGTTGTATTGGGAGGCAGGGAAAAACCTGGTTAATTACTAGTAGAAAGGCTTAATAAGATGCAACAGCAGAATATAATACCAGGTATCCAGAGTAAAACAGGATCAGTCATGACGAGTAATGATGACATTAACAAAGAGTTTCTTTCTTTCTATACAGATATTTATACCCATTCAGGAAAGACTGATCCAAATCAGATTGACTCATTTTAGACACCTTAAACCTACCTTCTCTCACTGATAAGGATCAACGAGACCTAGACAGAAACATTACTCAACAGGAAGTTGAATGGGCTTTGAATTCTCTTCCCTCTGGTAAAACTCCAGGACCGGTTGGTTTACTGGGTGAATTTTTTAAAAAATTAGGCCCCACCTTATCGCCCATATTTCACTCTGTTCTGAAAGGCTTGCAAGAAGAAGAAATTCTTACAACTACTATGCAGGAAGCATTCATATCCTTTATACCCAAAAAAGGCAAGGATCCGCTCGAATGCTCCAGTTACAGACCCATTTCCTTACTTAACTCCGACTATAAAATACTGACCAAAATTCTAGCAAAAAGGGTTCAAAGTGTTATTACCACACTGATAGGCAAGAAGCAGGTAGGCTTCATTCAGGGCAGATCAGGATCGGACTGTATGCGTAGATTCTTCAGTTTACTGTGGCTAGCAAACAAAAGAAATGATCCTTATGTGGTACTCTCATTAGATATTTTTAAGGCATTTGACTCCTTACTTTGGGATTTCTTGATTAGATCATTAGAAATATTTGGTTTTGGAGAGACATTTCTCTCATGGATTCTCATGCTTTATGAACAGCCTACTGCCAAATTATCACTAATGGGACCCTTTCTTTCCCTTTTAATTTACAGTGTGGCTCATGACAAAGAAGTCCTTTATCCCTTTATTTATTCATTTTAGCCTTTGAACTTCTTATTCGAAAAATTGATAGGGACCAACATATACTGGGTATTAAACTAGGGAAGGAAGACCATAAAAATTTAGCTTTTGCTGATGACTTGCTGCTGACTTTCACTAGGCCGGCTGACTCAAGCAAAGCTCTCCACGACCTTTTGGATGGTTTTGCCAAAGTTTCAGGTTTGGTAGTTAACTGGGATAAAACACAAGTTTTGCATATATATCTCTCTAGTATCATTAAAAACAAACTAGGAAAAACATTAGATACCAATTGGTTCAGGGATTCTATTACTTATCTAGGGCTTAAAATATCTACCAAATTGGCTTCCATTATAGAACTAAATTATACTCCTTTTCTGAAAGAAGTTGCTGTTGATCTGGCTTGGTGGTCTAAACTCAACTTATCCCTATGGGGGAAAATTAATGCAGTCAAAATGATCTTAGCCCCTAAATTATTTTCCCTCTTTCAAAATATTCCAATGCATCTTGGAAAACGTTTTTTTAAGGCACTTGAGAGGAATATTAGAGAGTTCTTATGGAACAGATCCCCGCCTAGGCTGGGTGTAAATAAATTAAGAGCACCCAAAGAAATGGGAGAGTTAGCGTTACCATGGTGGGAAAGATATCATTTGGCCTTTGCACTAAAGCAGACACTATTTCACCTGGTCAGTGCTTCACAGCAACCTTCTGATATACCTATATGGTTACAAATGGAGTACTTTCTGTTAGGATCCAATGTCCTCATAGACTCTATTTCTACCAACTAGCTGGAAAGATAATCCATACTTATCATTCTTTGTTCACACACTAAAACAAGTTAATAATATCATTAACCCTTAATAACAAGCTCCTAGACGTTATGCCTCTTTGGTCTAACCCACTATTGGCATATAATAGGAAAACTCTGAATAATGATAGATGGAGGAAAGCTGGAATTGACAGAGTGAATGATGTGCTTAATAGGGAAACTGGTATGTTGCTCTCTTTTACAGAAATTCAGGAAAAGTTTGGGATTCATAAATCACACTTTTATCAATACCTATAGTTGAGGGATCTCCTCAATAAAATGCACCCAGTACAAGATTATCATTGGGGGAAAAATATGGAATGGGATTACATAGTTAGGTTAGGTGCCATCAGGAAAAATGCAGGTTTTATTTATAAACTCTTAGCATCTGTCACCTTCTCTTCAGCCTCTACCATTAAATCAAAATAGTCCTGGGAAGAGGAATTAGGCTCATCCATCAGTTGGAAGAATGGGAAGGCACCTGGAAACAGGCTTGCCGGAGTCACAAAGACCTTCAAGGCAGGCTAATTCAATTGAAGGTATTGCATGGTTTCTACTATTCTCCACTCAAATTATATAACATGGGCCTGGGGTCGAATACTAATTGCTGGCATTGTATCCAAACTGATGCTGGACTCTTTCATATGTTATGGGACTGTATGGCTATTCAGGATATTTGGAGGGTGGTGCATAAGATTTACAGGGATCTAACCTGAGGTCCCTTTGACTTATCCCCCCAGATTTATTTACTAGGATGTTTCCCTGATAACTGTGAACTAAACATGTATGAATGTATATGGGTTAGCATGGCTTCTTTGACACTCAAAAGACTATTATTAAGGAACTGGAAGTCCCCAAAAGTTGCACTTTTAAAAGAATGAGTATGACAGCTTGGCTACTCTGGCCAACAATGAACATATAAGTTACAGCATTGTTGACAAACTTGACTTGTTCTACAAAATCTGGGCACCCTTTTTAGGTGCAATAGGTTAGGAACCTCCTCATATTAGGAAACAACTTGTAACATTTATTGTGATACGAGATTGTTACTATTAGTTAATGTGGAAAAAATTAGCTATATGTTGATGTTATGGTAGACTGATATTTGTTTTGTTTTGGAATATCTAAATACATGTTTATTGACATAAGGTAGAAATGTACTGTGACCTACACAAGCATAATAGTTATATATATATATATAAATTAGAGGCAAAAAACTCTGTTTAATGTCAGTTAGGGTTGTTCCACAGCAACAAAGTGAGGAAGTCAGTGTTAGGGTTGAAACCCCCCTTGGACCCCCAGCCCACCTCCCAACCGGCATTGGGGTGTGCATTGAGGCCATCGGCTAACTCTCACCCCCATCATATGTGTAAAGAAACAGAGGTATACTGAGAATGGGAGTTAGGACCGAAGACCCCAGTGCGCACTTAATGCCGGTTGGGTGTGGGCTGGGGTCCAAGGGGAGTTTTCAACCCTAACACTGAATTTCCTCACTTTTGTCGCTGTGGAACAACCCTAACTGATGCATTAAATGGAGTTTTTGGCCTCTAATTTCCCTTCCTTTTGAGAATGATAACGAGAAATAGTGAATGTAATGCGGCAGCGGGAGCACGGGGCTTCCCGCCACGTGATGTCTTGTGACATAGTAACAGGAACAGCAACGCAAACAGAAGTGCTAACAGTGGCACACATGGTAATGCAAGTGCAAATGAGAACAGAAAGAGTAACGCACACGGTGGCGCAGATGGGAACGGTCCGCCACGTACTGTCTTGTGACATAGTAACATGGTGCCTGCAAACGCAAATGGTAATGGGCATGGTGATGCAAAGTGAAACAGAAACAGTACTGTAGACACAAATGGTAAAAAATAACGGAAAAGCAAGTGCAAATGAAAATGCAAATGGTGGCGTAGACGTGAACGGTAAGTGAAATGGGTACGGAACCACAAGCGGAAAGGGCAACAGTAACTGTAATGTAAGCGCACAGGCTGGTTTTCCCCAAAAGCTTCATAGAGAAAGACAGTGAGTACAAAGAATGTATGCATAATAATGGGTCTCTGAGCAGAAAATGAGGAGTTGGAATACTAAATTGCTTATATCTCAGGAACCGTACGACGTAGAAAAAAAATGTAAAAGTCATATGATTTATGACTTTCCTGGCTAGTTTTGTGCTTAAGCCTTTTTCTGAAGAAAAGTCTGTATCTCGCACTGTTTCTGAGATACGGGCCTCAAAAGGCGCTGTGAACGCCTGTAATGTTATCCTAAGGGAAAAAGAGAAGTTCGAGTGCCATAACTTTGCCTCCTATAATATTTTTCACCAAACCACTAAAAGGCACATCTGTGGGATGTTGGCTGTCTTCCTCAAATTTCAGCCCAAAAGACCAAACCGTTATTTTGCAGCAGGGCGCCAAAAGATTGCTGCAATCATTCCGGACGCCGTAATGTTATCCTATGGAAAAAGTATCAACTTTGGAGTGCTGTAACTTGCCGCCCTGTAATATTTTTTCAACAAAACACTGAAAGGCACATCTGTGAGAAGTCGGCTGCGTTCCCACCAAATTTCAGCCCAAAACACCAAACCGTTCTTTTGCAGCAGGGTGTCAAAGAATTTCTGTCATTTTCCCACAGCCTAGAAAAGTACTGTCGCAATTTGTGAAAGCTTTCGCAAATTCATTCAACATTGTTGCAAGTGCGAAAGTACTTTGTGAAAGTACTTTTTCCAGAAATGTGAAAAACATATTTCTGAGGTGTTTTACCCCAAAATAAAGACATGGCTAGCATCCTCAGGGTCCGACTAGGTGAATACAAAAATAATTAGGTTGCTAGAGGGTCCCAAATTTAAATTCCAAGCATTTTTCTGATCACCAACTGAAAACAAAATGGCAGATTTGTGACAGTAAAAGGGCCATTTGCAAAAGTAAAAACTGCATTTGCGACACTGTCGAACTTTTTAACTTTTCCCATTGACTTATAATGGGAACTTGTTTTTTGAATAACTTTTGAACCGTTAATATTTTTTCATGAAATCTTTGAAAGGCACATCAGGGACCCTGCTGCCTGTTCCCTGAAGATTTTGGACTGGTTCGCATAAACCGTCGACCTGTAGGCGTGTTAATAGAATTAAAAAAGCATAAGCGCGTAAGCAGATCACACTTAATAACTCGCAGCCATATACCCGACCGGTACAAAACTTGGCAGATCCCAAGGTGTATGGGTCTTGATTATGTATGCCAAATTTCAGGCAAATCTGTTGAACAGTTGCAAAGTTATTAAGGTGCAAAATTTTAGGTTTAACATGTAAATGACTCCTCAACCCTAACTATGGTAGCACTACCGTGCTACCATAATATGTGTGTGTGTGTATCTTAAGGTTTGCTTCCTCTCATATCTTCTGGAAAAAAAATACAAATTTATAATGGAAAAAAGAGATCTATTGAGAGTTATAATCCCACCCCCTCACTCATGGAAATAAATAGCATATTTTCAGTTGGACTGCCCCCCCTTGCTTTTTGCATTATTTCTACTTTGATAGCATATCTGAGACAATCTGGCTATGATTGCTACGCCATGTTTGTCCCCACTTGATTTCATTTTATTTAAATGAAAGCCTATGGGCAAAATTGCCTGTTTTCGTAGGCGACCATGGTAATCAAGTTATACAAAGAACAATACAAACAAACAACAATAACAAGTTAGTTACGTATTGTAAAATGTAGAATAATTTATAGTACTAATGTTTTCTAAGTGGGTCTGGCAGCATTGCCTACAAGTTAGAACAACAAGCTGTGAAGAGCTTAGTATATCCAGCAGACATGGGTTTGATTTCCACAACCCTTGACTGCATAGTGTGTGAACCTGAGCAAGCCACTTAACCTCCCCAGTGCTTCTGTGTCACCCCTGTAAATTGACCTTGTGCCCAGTTGGCCTTACCCAGTTACTGTAGATTAAAAAAAAAAAAGTAAAATGCCCATATTTCATTTCAAGTCTAACAGTTGGCGGTAATGAATTTCAAAGACTGCAAACTCAATAGTAAAAAGAAGCTTGCCCAATATTTGTGTGGCATCTTGATAGTTTAAAGGACCGATCCACCATTTACCTTGTCTTCATACTTGATGAAGATGGGTTAATCAACTGTTTTAGTTTAGTTGGTATGTCACCATATGCCAGTTTCCATGCCCAGCAACTCAGCTGACACTGGATTGTTTGTTACAACAATTGCCAGATTGAGACAGTGTGTAATGAGGATGCATGTAATTCTAATGGAAGGTCAAAGCCCAACCAGCAGGCCTTATTCATAAGACTTTTAAGTTCCATCTAGTGTGTTTTGTACGCAGAAGAGTAGGCGACTCAACTGTAGTCTATCAATGGAAAAACATGTGCCAAAATAACCACATTTTTAGCATCAGAAGTAAAACTAGATCAATTTCTGAACAATGCATCAAATTCTTGATTTACAGATTTGACAAGATTTTCAGTGTGCTGATGATAATTAAGTAGCTATCTAGGGTCAGACAAAGGTATTTAAAGGTGTTGATGTGATCCAAGATAGCGCTCCATCCAAAGTTTTTATTGCAAGGAGTTGGGGAAAAAAACAACTGTTTCTTTGAACTGAAAAGAATAGTTTTTGTTTTCTTTGAATTTAAAAACAATTTGTTGCTAATAAACCAGTCATAAGCCGGCCCAGTGGTGTAGAGGGTTGAGGCGCTGGACGGAACACCTTCCGTCATGCCGGCAACTCGAGTTCAGACGTGAACTCCAGCCACTAGGGGGGTGGCGGGGTAGATCAGGCATCTGGCTGACAGCTCTCCTGTCCTGGGGGTTGTGCTGCACAGGCCCTGTACTGCCACCATGTGGAGGTGTGGTGATGGGGCAGTGGTTGCAGCCAGAATGGAGGGCGGTTGGTGGCTGATGTGTAGTGTGTGCATGTTTCTACATGCATGTGCGTCTGCACCATTTCATGCCACCAGCCACTGAGGAGGTATAAAATGGAGGCAGGAAAATCAGAGTGGCATGGAAGGATGATGCTCGCTCTAGACCTGAAGTGTCATCTAGGCAAGGCCACAAACTGGATTGGATCACTGGGAGGGGGAGGACAGCCCCTCCCTTTGTGGCTCCACCACCAGGGGTAATCCATGGGAGCTTGAATGGCCAGTAAGTCCTGGGGGAGGCGTGTGCCAGCCGTGATCAGGGTAGGACTGAAGGGGAACAGCACCACACAAGGACAGAAACACCTTGCTTGAAAAGAAAAATAAACCATTCATGAACAGAATCAAAATCAGACTGCAGGATACTAACCAGATAATTGACAGTTTTGTTTTGGGAGAATCTTAAGGTGTCATTCTCGTACAGCAGCACCCTTGAGTACTTGACAACAGCAGGTAAATCATTTAAAAATAAACTACAAAGTAATAGACCAAGACTCAATCCCTGTGGAACACGTAATGTAACAGGAAGAATTGTGCAAAATTTACTTTGAACTTTGACATGCTTTACAGAGTTAGACAGGTAATCTTTAAACCATAAGATTACAGAGGGGAAAAAATGAAGGCAACCTAAACTCTCAGCAAAATTGACTGCTGAACAAGGTCGACATGCCTTAGATAAATCAATGTAGACTGAACCTACTGTTCTGGTTCTGTCTGTATTATGGTGCTAGCAAAAACAATGAACCCTGCCATCCAGTTTTCAAAGGTGCATAGCACCTTCACTTTTTTCTTCTCGGAATCCTCAGACTTGTCCTTTTTCTCCTCCTGGTCTCTCTGGATGGTTGAGCAGGGAGAATATGTTTACATATTCTTGGTTCCTAATCTGCTGTCGGACTTTTCCATCAGGTGTGAATCTATGGGTTGTGTCTATCTAGCATAGTTGCCAGGGCCTCCAGCCACTGTTGCCTGGGTTGGTGTTGGTGCAGCTGATTCCCTTGGACTATACCCCCTTTCTGCTGCTGACCCTGGGCCACTGTGGCCATTCCAACTATCAGATCCTTAATCTTGTCCAATTTCTTGTCAGCAGTGGACCATTTTTTTGAGCATCCTGCCAAAGCTAAACCTGGGGAGGTTTGGGGCTTCTGTCTCCACTTCCACCGCTGAGGGAATCGAGACCACCTCCCCCTGAGACTCAAACCCACTCCTGATAGAGCCAGTCCCTGCCCTGGGCTGTGCCTCTGGGACCCTTCCCCAGAGGAACCCCTCCGAAAGCTGTAATTACTGTGTTTCTAATCTGCTTCTCTGATAACTGAAGAACCCTGTTGCTGTTGTTACCTCACTGCAGTGGTCTAGGTACTTCAGCAGAGGTGCTGCTGGCTCTTTGGCTGGATGCTTATTCTTCACTGCTGTTGTTGAAGTAGTCAGAGTGTTGGTTCCCTTCAAACAGGCTTCCAGCCACTTGTGCCCCTTCTTCTTATACATCTCCTGAAGCTGGGCTTCCAGTGCCACTGTCGCTGCCTTTGCTGTGGTGGTCTTGCTTTTGCTGGGTATTCTACAAGCTGCAACGATAACTACTGCCCTCACCAAAGAAAGGCATATTAGTAAGTTCTTTTGTAACCTGGGCACACTCGTGGGGGGGAACTTGCCATGGCGTCTACTAATGGTCCCCCCCCATGCTCCCCATAAAGCAGAGAAAAGAAGGACCACAATGAAATCCGAAAAAAGAACACATTTTTCCTCTTTCCTTTTTTTTTTTGCTGTTTGAAGCTGTACTCTCCAGCACTGGCTGCCCCATATACTGCCCCTGCTACTCCCCCAACCCTCCCCAACACACACACGCATAGAGTGCAGGCCATCTTGGCCATTCACTTCGGCCCCTGACTTACCATATAACTCTCCCTTTTCGTTTATTTATTTATTTTTTGTAACTCGGTGCTAACTCAAGCCTTACTGTGGCCTCCAAAGCAACCCGGCTGCTGCTGGTCAGGGTATCACAAGGAATTAAGGTGTCATGCACCCTTAGTCTTCCAGTCAACTTAACCCCCCAGGAATCCTCCTTGTTTTGTTTTTTTGTTGTTTTTTGCCCCTTCACCAGTGGCTGCTAGCACCCTCTCTGGGCACACCTAACTAACCTTTTATGGGTACTATCAGAATGCCATGAAAGTGATTTACAAGACTGGCTCATTAGTAAGTAACTAGGAAGTCTTCACTGTGTGGAAAACCTCATGTGAAATGGTTTGGTAAATGCCACAGCTACATTATTAAACCACAGGTTCACAGTTATCCCCCAAACTGAGTCATACTACCCAGTGTGAACCTGAGCAGAGTGCTCCATATTATCCCCCTTCCCATACTTTATTTATTTATTTATTTTTATATATACTTGCCCATGACCACTGCACTGAAGGGACAAGGATGGACCTCCACCCACAGATACTGGCTCGTGGACTGCTCTGTGAGTGGCTTAAATTTTTATGTTTGCTTGCACACATGTGCAAGAAACATAGTGCCATCATCCGAGTTTTTGTAGGTGTGGCACCCTGTCTTCCAATTCAGTCAGTGTGTTTGCAGGCATGGCCACAGTTCCCCAATGAATGCTGCAGCTGTCTGTGACAGCAGTTGAAAATGCAGTGCCATACAGTTGAAAGGAAGAGCTCCGCTTCAGTGAGCAGCAATAGATAGTGTTGATTAGCATATCGCTGGCAATCCTGCTTGTATACGTCTCTGCTTTCTCTTCCTTTCTTTTCTTTCATTTTCTTCATTGGTGCCCAATCCCTCATAGGCTCAATTAAACCCCCCCAAAAAGAAACAGACTTGCAGTTGCCACGTTGGGAGCCCACCCCAGTGTGGCACACGTCTGTATGGCTGACGGGGGTGCCCAATCCCCCGTTGGCTCCACGGTCCCCCTCAAAATCTTTCCAGCTGCCACGCTGGGAGCCCACCCCAGCATGGCACAAGTCCCGCATCATTGTCCCCGTCTCCACTGCCCCCAAAATCTTCCAGCTGCCACGCTGGGAGCCCACCCCAGCATGGCACAAGTCCTGCATCGTTGTCCCCGCTCCACTGCCCCCCCAAAAAAAATCTTCCAGCTGCCATGCTGGGAGCTCACCCCAGTGTGGCACAAGTCCCACGTTGTCCTCCTAAAAGAAACATCTGAAAAGAAAAAATGGTCCTCTATTGTCTTGCCCTCAACCTGCACCCATCCGCCATGCCCACCTCCCACACCCCACCTCACCCCATACTTACCTCCAGAGGCCGCGAGATGATCTTCGTGGACCGGGAACACGTCTGCACTCTTCAAAGCCAACCGTGAACGGAAGAAATGCCGGTAAGCTGTATAATGGAATAAATAGGGTTTTTTCAACTTTGATGCATATCTCAGGCATTTTTTGGAATTTTGTCACCAAATTTTCAACATGGGGTTTCTGGCACCCCTCCTCATGAATTCTCATACTGTCATGGTGTTAATCGGCCCCGAAAGGTGATTTTGCGATCATTGTGCGGAACCACCTTTTGGGACCGATTTACAAAATAACAGTGTCACAGTTCATGAGGTAGGCCCCCAAAAACCCTATGTTGAAAATTTGGTAGAAAACTTCCTAAGAATGACTGATTTTATGAGCGGCAAGCAGTAGTTCCTACATGACGCCGTAGGTTCGCAATATTTATATATCACTCCAGATTTTTAACATTGCCATTTTACCACACCTCCTTATGAGTAGTACAGCTGTCATTTTCACATCACGCCCAAAATGTGTTTCCGCGCATGTAGCGCACAATGGCGCAGTCAGTGTGCGAAATCAATGTTCAGGACAGAGTAAGAAAATCACAGTGACACTGTTCATGAGCAGAGGTCTTAAAATGGCTTTGTTAAAAATTTGGTGACAAAAGTCCATAACATGACTGTGCTACAAGCGAGCATTGCGCAGTTTCCACGCACCCTCTTAAGTTCATGAATTTATAATATTTTCAGTCCAGATTTTCACTGCTGGCATTTTTCCATACTTCCTTATGAACAGTACAGCTTTCATTTTTCACACCATGGCCAAAATGTGTTTTCACACTTCCAGCGCAGAAATGCATGGTCGCTGTGTGAAATCACTGTTCAGGACAGATTAAGAAAATCTCAGTGACACTGTTCATGAGCGGAGGTCCCAAAATGCCTGTGTTGACAATCTGCTGTAAAAAATCTCCAAACTAATTACATTATGGGTGTGCGTTGCACAGTTTTTATGCACACTCTTGACTTCAGCAGTTTTTTAATATTTTTACTGCAGATTTTCAACACTGCCATTTTTTACACCTCCCCATGAACAGTACAGCTGTCATTTTTCACATCCTGTTCAAAATGTGTTTTCACACCTGTGGTGCCAAATAGCATAGTCACTGTGCAAAAGCAGCTTTCAGCTAATGAACTGATATTGCCACTGTTCATGAGGTGGGGATCTCAAAAAAAATGTTGAAAATTTGGAGTGAAAATACCAACAAATGCTTGAGGCGTTAGGGTTTCCGACCATAACGCCCCACCCTGTAGAGAATAACAGGTATCAGGGTTGTGACTTGGGATTGTCACCTGTAATGCTCATACCATTCCACCCCCACCCACACCCTGCAGCCAGTGAGAGGCATCAAGGTGTGCCTTGGGCTCTTCGGCCCCAGAGTTCACCCCATTCTCCTATACAGCACCCATCTCACCATATTTCCTGATGGAATGGGGTGAACATAAGGGCCAAAAATGCCAAGGCACACTGTGACACTTGGTGTCTGCAGGGTGGGGTGTGATGAAATGGCGTGGCTGTTATGCCTGATGACCCAAAGGCACACCCCAGTGCCTGTCAGTATCTGCAGGGTGGTGGTGGGGTTGGCTTCAGTTCAAAACTTCACTGCCATTCCTATTATGCAGCTCTGTAACTCATACACTACCAATGCCAATGCCAGCAAGCAAACATTCGGCATTGACAAATGCTTGTTTTTTTATATGCTCCACCAACCCACTGGGAAGCTAGAGAGATGGTATTTCAGGGAGCTGTGCTTGAAGCACAGTTGTCTGGAATGGAGGAGGATGTCCGTCAAACAGCCCCTTGGTCACTCCGCCGACCCTCCAGCCCGACCTCCCGCTCACCTCAATCCCATTCCTGTATAGCCAAACAAAAACTAACTACCCCTTACATGTAAATACTTGTGTCCCAACAACTGACTCAGGTTCTATGAACAGAAACACACACAGACCCCCGCAACACCAGAGTCACTGGAGCAGACCATGGCCAAGAGATCCAGATGCACTAAAACTCCCATGCTCCCACAACTTTCCACAGCCCCCAAGTCTGGTGGCAGCCCACAATCCCTGCTCTGCACAGCAGTGCCAGCTGAGCTCACCATAAACCACAATGTGTGTGTTTGCCCTCCCTCTAATAATCTTAGAAGTCTACCCCAGGTCAGACTTGGTAAGAAGGCTTCCAGTAGAGACTGCAAGCTACCACCAAACACAGATCACACAGGAGACTCAATGAATCACAAAAACACAAGAAACCCAGCACATCCTAATTACCCAGACACAATTTCCCCAGCACCACAGGGAACCGAATGCACCCCCGACCACAAAACCCAAGTCCACTATTAAAACAAAAGCATTCACTTCTAAATTTTCAACAGCTATACACTGGTAAGTTCTTAAGAGGTGGAGATTGGAATACTTGATTGTGGGCACAGTTTCTGTGTTAAATAAAGATTTTAGAAGGTAAGTGGTGTTTGGACTGTTGCCCATGGGTAGCCCTGCTGGTGCTATGCCTTGTTGAATCAAGAAGATTGCACCTGCCCTAGTGAACGCCAGCCACCAACCCTGTCATCTTTTTTTTTTAAACTCAGGAGGTCTGGACTCTGTCCTCCTGCAAGAATTACCCAAGACCACACAGAGCATCCCTTGTTTTGCCTAGCCCCTCCTGATCTTTTCTTCAGGCTACTAAACTCTGAGCCACATGCCTTACCTTGTAACTGCTTGTGGAATGCAGAGTGCCTGCTGGTGATCCAAACAGGGAGAAGAAAAGAGGGAGTTGCTAACCGCGTCTCTTTTTTAACCCCTCTCTAGATGACCACTGCCATGCAGGCAGCCCTATGGTTTCTTCTCCTGTGGTGGTGCCAGGGTCTGCTCTCTGCTCCAGAAGGAGAAACCCTCTTCCTAGCTTCAGGTCAGTGGGGGGTGGCCCCAGACAAATGGCCATCTGCTGCAATCCTTTGGGAGCCTAATACACTACATAACTGGCAGTGGAGTCACATAATGAGGTCATGTTTTATGTATTTTAATAAAAAAAAATGTATATTTGTCCCAATGAGAAACACCACCGGCCAGTACTCCCGCACGTCCATGCTATTCAGTGGCACCAAGCTGCAAATAAACTCATGCATGAGCCAGTTCTGAAATTTCAAAGTGCATAAAAAATGTAGTGCCTGTTTCTGAGTTTGCCAAAGTCATTATTTTTTTTTTAAATGAGCGCTCTAACCTGGTTTATTTTAAATCTGAAAACTGAAGCCATGACCCGGAGCATGTTCATTAGCATCAGCAGTGTCCCTTTAAGAAAGAGTTAGGAGTGAAAGAGCTGATGAGTCATCAAGCAGAATCTAATCAATGGGTGAAGTTAGAAGGCTGAATGGTGACAACAGATGTAAGTGGGTCAGGATAAAGCAGAAGGGATGTATAATGTTCAGTACATACACACACACACACAATAACAAGCATTTGTCAGTGCCGAATGTTGCTTGCTTCTATGTGCTGTTTAGGAATTTGGAAGTCATTGGAGTGCAAATATTGAAAATTCGCGAACTTATGAGCGTGCGTAGGAACTGCGCAATGCATGCTCGTAAAACAGTCATTTTTAGGAATTTTTTCACCAAATTTTCAACATAGCCATTTTAAGACCTCTGCTCATGAACAGTGTCACTGTGATTTTCTTAATGTGTCCCATACATTGATTTCACACACCAACTGCGCCATTGTGCGCTACATGGGCGGAAACACATTTTCGGTGAGATGTGAAAAATGACAGCTGTACTGCTCATAAGGAAGTGTGGTAAAATGGCAATGTTGAAACTCTGGAGTGAAAATACTGAAATTTCGCAAACTTACGAGCGTGCATAGGAACTGCGCAATGCACGCTCGTAAAACAGTCATTTTTAGGAAGTTTTTCACCAAATTTTCAACATAGCCATTTTAAGACCTCTGCTCATGAACAGTGTCACTGTGATTTTCTTAATGTGTCCCGTACATTGATTTCGACACCGATTGCACCATTGTGTGCTACATGGGCGGAAACACATTTTGGGTGAGATGTGAAAAATGACAGCTGTACTGCTCATAATAAGGTGTGGTAAAATGGCAATGTTGAAAATCTGGAGTGAAAATATTGAAAATTCGCGAACTTATGAGCGTGCATTAGGAATTAGCAACACATGCTCGTCAAAGTCATTTTAGTTATTTTCCACACATTTTCCAAAATAGGCTTTTGAGAGCCCACCTATGAACACTGGCAGTGTCATTTGTTAATCATTCCAGAAAGGTGATTTCATGCAGTGGCTGCGAATCACCCTTCGGGCCCGAGTAATGCCATGACAGTGCAAGAATTCATGAGGAGGGGTCACAAAACCCCATGTTGAAAATTTTGTGCAAAATTCCAAAAATGCCTAAGATATGCAACAAAGTTGAAAAACTCTATCTATCCCATTATACAGCTTACCGCATTTCCTCAGTTTGCGGTCGGTTTGAAGAGTGCAGACGGTTCCCGTCCACTGAAGATCGCCACGCCGGACTCCGGAGGTAAGTATGGGGTGAGGGGGTGGGGAGGCTGGTGTGCAGTGGGTGGTGCGGTTGTGGGGGGCAGGAGACTGCGTGGGACCATTTTTTTTCTTTACAGGTTTTTTTTAATTGATGACGCTGACGCTTGCCACGCTGGGGTGGGCTCCGCGCATGGCAGAAGGATGGCTGGGGCTTGGAGCCGACGGGGATTGGGCACTCGCTGGCCATGGCATCTGTTGCCATGCTGGGGTGGGCTCCAGTGTGGCACCCTGTACTGGGGAGATAGTGGAGCCGACGGGGATTGGGCACCCCGCCAGCGACAGCATTGGGGAGAGACAGGGAGCCGACGGGGATTGGACACCCCGCTGTCCATAACATGATTTTGCCATGCTGGGGTGGGCTCCCAGTGTGGCACCTGGATGCTTTGGGGTGGAGCCAATGGGGATTGGGCACCCCGCCGGCCGTACAGTGAGGGGAAGGCATGAGCACACAGTGTGATGGTGTGGGGAGCTCTGCTCACTCAAGCAGAGCCTCCTTTCAATTGTATGCCACTGCATTTTCAGCTTGTCATAGACAGCTGCAGCAGTGATTGGGGAACTGGGGCCATGCCTGCAAAAACACTGACTGCATTGGAAGATGGGCTGATACACTCCCGAAAACTCGGACGATGGCACTATGTTTCTTGCACATGCATGCAAGCAACATAAAAATTGCACATGTAAGTATGCCCCACATACCCTGAACAAATCTGTCTGCAAGCAGACCTGCATACGATGCATGTATACACATATTATCATCAGGGTGATACAGGTACAGCAGTAAAACATAAGGGAGCTGAAAGACAAGTTAGTAGAAAATACATTAAGTCTGTCATTCAATCCAGATGGTTTCTGGGAAGATAAGCAGATAATGAGCTTCTGTTCTGGGGATTTTCTGTGGTCAGCATCCCTAGGCCAATGGTGTGCCTTGTTCAAACTATAGGATTCAAGTATGGGCTTTAACCTTTGTGTTGATGCCCACCTGTTGTATCTCAGGTGCTTTCCGGTTATACCTGGGATGTTCACCTGTTGTATCTGGAGTGCTCACCGGTTGCATCTGGGGTGCTCACTGGCTGTACCTGCGGTACTCACCGGTTGTATCTGGGGTGCTCACCTGTTGTGTCTGGGGTGCTTACCAGTCATGTCTGGGGTGTTCACCAGCTATATTTTATTCATTTAAAATTTGGTGACTGGGATAGGCTTATTTGCAGGTGCAACTCGGGGGAGGGGATACAACAGGGAGTGAAACAGCAATAACAAAAGTGACAACAATAGGTGCATGATGAACATCTACAATAAAATTGCAGTACCAGTATCTTGGATGCTAACCTCTTGTACCTGGGGTGTTCACCGGTTGTACTTGGGGTGTTGGCCTGTTGAATCTGGATTGCTCACCGGCTGTATCTGGGATGGTCACCAGTTGTACCTGGGGTGCTCATCAATTCTATCATGCATAACAGCTAAACAATATGAGGATGTCTTCCAGTATGGCTAGATGTAGATGAATAATTTTAATTGAAAAATACATAGTAAAATTGGGGCTCAAAGACAGTACTCAGCTCAGGTTTCAGAAAGGCCTTTCCTGTATAACCAACTTTGTGACATTTTATGAGTTTGTTAGTGATCACTTACACAAATACATACCAGTTGATGTAATACTGTTAGATATAGGAAAGTCCTTCAACACTGTCCCCCGTGATCTATTGATCAACAAAATTTCACTGATGGGTATAAATATATTGTTAGATGGCTTGCCAACTGGTTAACTGATTGTAGACAATCAGTTAGGATCAATGGATCATGGTCTGATGTGGGTGTTGTTACTAGTAGTGTGCCTCAGGGCTCAGTCCTCAGCCCTATGCTATTTGGACTCTATATCAGCAATGTGGGATCAGGACTAAGCAGTGTAGTGTCCAAGTTTGCAGATGATACTAAGATTGGCAGCAGAGTTGACTCACTGGAGAAGCATCTTGTATTAAGCCATAATTTAAAACAAATAGAAGAATGGGGGTTAAACAACAAAATGATATTTAATGAATCCAAATGTACAGTTATGCATTTTGGTCAAAAAAATCAGAAGTTTAGTTATAAATTAAATGGTAAATCTCTGAAAAAATCAAGAAAAGGACCTTGGAATATGGATTAATACAGATCTCTCATCAATGAGTTACAGTAGAACCATCTCACAAGTTATCACTAGATTACTGCATTCTATACATAAAACCTTTGTAACAAGGGACAGTAAGAGTTTAATTAAACTATACAAAACTTATGTAATACCCCATCTGGATTATGGAATACCGATCTGGAATTCATATTTAAGTCGTGACATTAATCTCCTAGAAAAAAACACAAAGAAAGGTAACAAGGTCAGTTAAAGGTTTGAAAGGTCTTGAATATCAGGCTAGGATTTCAAAGCTAAAATTATTTACACTAGAGACCAGATGAAAAAGAGAGGACCTGTTACTTCTTTACAAAATCCTCAATATTCCTAGTTTAATGGTTGATTGTGGCCTACAGTTTAATAACAGGACTAAAAACCTCAGATCCCATAACAGACAGTTAATAATCCCCAGGGTAAATACAGTGAAGCATAACAACTTTTTGACTGTAAGAGTACTATGATCATGGATCTCTCTACCATGTCATTTAGTTAATGCTCCAACTTTTTAAACCTTTAAAAAATATCTTGATGGTTTCCTGGTCCAGAACGGATCAGGATAGTTGACCCACTAGGAGTGGGAGACAATTTAATGGGCCTCAGTCTACTTTGTCTTTAATTACCAAGTATAATGAGGAGAAGGAGGAGGAGGAGGAAGATAATGAATTACCATTGCCTGCTGTCGACTCCAGCATGTGTGCAAGATACTGGACATAATTCGGCATGTGAGTTTGACAGAAGCATTTGGCTGGACCTTATGAAATTTGTTTTCAAACAACGAATGCTAAATGCTAGCATTGCACAACCTTTTATCAACTTCAGAACCACTTGCTTTTCCTGGAATAAATGCAGGTATATGCCCAGAAGCAATTTATCTTTATTGATTTTTTTTTCACATTTGACACTGTGGAAAATATACAAATTTACTGCACTGCAGTTTATTTTTTTTTAAAAAGCTGGGCTGTTGGCCAAGCAGCAGAGCTGCTGCTGATGAAGCTAGTGACTCAGGTTCTGAAATGAGCCTGGGACAGTAAACGGTCAGGGGAGCCTTGAGTATCCCACAGAACGCTCACATCCTCAGGGGAGAGTGGGTAACTGTTCCCCACTGCAGTAGCCCCACCTGAGAGCCCTACTGGTGGTGTAGGCTAGTTGGGGATGGCAATGGAAGGAATGGAATGCTTAGCTCAATGATGTGCATTGTTATTGCGTGGTCAGACCCCATGTTAATGCCAGCATTCCAGGGGAAGAGAGAATGACACTGGCATCCTGCAGGCCCCACACCACTGACTAGGCTCTCTCCACTTGCTTTTGTGACAGAAAGTTTAGGGTCAGTTCCCCAGTGGCCCTTCTATGGGGGAACCTACAAAGAGAGGGAGGTATGCTTTGGTGATGGTAGATGATTGGACTGGGAGACCAGTGGCAGCATAAATTATTTTTTTTAAATAATATGTTGTAGGGGTGCTGTGAAGCACAAGTGCCCACTAGATGTGCCGAATGGAACCTCCTATACTAGCATATGTTAGAATTAATCATATAATGATTTGTAATAAAAAATATTATTTGTCAAGTACACGATCGATATTTTATGGTGGTCGTCAGTTTCAGTTTACCGATACACATGATGTGGATAAATAGAATGAAATGAGAACTGCAAAACTGTGCAAAGATCTGGGGCCCAATTTTCAAATGGGGACGCAGGGCTTGCAGCCAAGCTCTGTGTCCCCTGCAAAGGTTGCCGCACTGCAGCCAACAGTTTGCCAGAACTAGCGCCCGATTGTATAACCTGGGACGCCAGGTGCAACAGTGCCCTCATTGTACGGCAGCTTGCACCAAAATTGTGGTGCAAGCCCTGCAAATGGTCTCAGATGCAAAGTTAGACCAGGGAGAGCTGGTATAACTTTGCTGTGGTGCCAAACGGACATGCGTGGGGTAGTTTCTTTCTAAACTGCACTTGCAGCAAGTTTGACACAAGTTGCCACTTGTGTCAAACTCTCAGCTGCAAGTCTGTTGCAGTGATCACAACAGTTTTGAAAATTGGGCTGCTGGTGTAAACATTCGGAGGATGAAGCTGACTGCCGCTTCAGGGGATAATTACATTTACTCAGTAATGGAGCAAAGCTGGAGCATACTTTGACTTTGGGACTGGATCTAAAGACCATGGGCCAGATATTCAAAACTTAGCCTGAGCACTAAGGAGTGTTTGCCCATGCTAACCGGGGTTTGTGCCCAATTCATGGGTGGGGTCTACATTCAGACATCCCCACAGTACAGGCAAAACCTGTTAGTGTCTGAGTGCTAAGTTACCACTGTGCCCATGTAAATGAGTTGGTCCTCCCCTGCATACAACTGGAATATTGAGAGGTTTGCATAGGCAGTAAAGGCCACATGAATGGGTACAAGTTACCGCACTTGCAAATCCCAACTTAATGGGATGAAAGGCACTGCTGGTGGACTAAGGGACTTCAGCCACCTACCCCACTCCCTCTGTACATGTTAGGACATGGCATTCCTAAAAGTGAGAAATTTTATCACTATACTATTCTCTGTGTAGCCCAAGGGAGTTGCTTACAGTTTACAAGAGCTGTCCCACGACTTACTGAGGACTGCTGGTGCCACAGTCAGCACTGTGTCACTCTCCTGTATCCAGGTTAGAAGAGGCACCAGGTGGACTAACTGTCTCCCAGCTTGAAATCTGGGTGCTCCATACAATAAGTTGTAGTTATTGTGGTGAGCTAGCCAACTGCCAGTCATTATTTGCAGATATAATTCTGTCATATATTTTTATGCAACTCTGTGTATATGTACATGCCACAAGAATGCCAATGTTAATGTAAGGGCCACATGGAGAGAGAGAGATTGGATTTCTTTTAAGGATGTTAGACCATCCTCTGACCTGAGGGGCAGCTGCTTGCCAGGAAGCTAAGGTTGCATTTCCAGGTCCCTTAACAGAGCTATGCCAAAATCCATTTATCTGTTGTAAACCATGTACTTCAGAGCCCATGATGTGTTAAACAGGATTTTGGGAAATAGCCATTCTTAACAGGACACTGTGAATTAGCTTACAGGGTGTTATACTGAGACATCAAAGTTTTAACTCTGAAGTCATGTTCATGATTATTATATGTGCCAGGAAGTTGTGATGTCAAAACCTTAATTAGACAATTTTGGGAAAGCACAAGGGTGACATCTGCTGGCCTAAAAGAGATGGCCACCCTTTTAGGACAAGAAAGATTTTTCAGGATGTCTCTGGCTATATAAGGAATTGAACCAGAGCCACTCTCTCTCAGTTTTTGCTGAGCATCTAAAAGGGACACACTTCTCCTGACAATACAAGAAGCAAGACTGTCAGTACAAAGGAAACTGAATCTTTCATTTACTTTCTTTGGACTTCAGTTTACTAAGGACATAAGGCAGACTTTAGATAACAGTTATAGTGTGGTTTTCATGTATATTTTCCACTTTTATTTATGTTATTCTACGACCAAATTAGTGCATCTTATAGTTGTAACTGTATGATTATTTAAGTATTTTAGTAAAACATTTGTTTTTAAGAAATGTGCCTGAGTGAGATTTTGTTAATTGTGTATGAATTGTGGTACAGTTATTAATAATCTGTGGCAAACTGTTATTCTAAGGGGTGCCTACATAAGCAACCAACTGAGCAAGAGTCTGTAGGGATTTTGAACCAGGTTGTTGCATGTCCTGTTGGAGAAGATGAAATCAGAAGCACATTGCTACCCTGAAGAGAGTGTGATGCCTGGATCTTCCCCATTTGTGTAACAACCAAGCAGTGTTCATATCTGGCTACAGGACTAGAGACTGGTATTGTGACCTTATCCAAAGTTTAGAGGAATGCCCTGGGTCCTCGTGGTGGGTGTTTGGTCGTGACCTCGGCAAGCATTCTAAAAGGACACGAGGAGGCTATCCCTGTTCCCCTCCCCCATCATGGATTGCACTTAGGGGTGGGCACTGTGAGCTCAGTGGACCTGACTATCAGGAGTGGGTTCATGACAGTTATTATGGCAGGAAAAGCCCTTCTCTAGTGGAGCAGTCTGTAGAGAGACTGAGGAATGGCATACGTAGAGGGTGAGTAATAGTAAAGGCATAAGAACAGATGCATGCATCTTATGCACTGTATAAAGAGTGCATGTACTGTCTACAGTCGCTATACAGTACAGTGTAAGGACATTTCTGTTCTCAGCCCTTTGCCAGTACTCTCCATTCCTCAGTCTCTCTACAGACTGCTCTGTTACACAAGGGCCTTTCCTGCCATAATAACTAGAACTTATCGTAATGAGCACCCAGAGTTCAAGCTGGTAAATGGTGATATATTCCAAGATTTAAAAGTGGGGTACATCCCTTTCTTGTGTGTATGGATAGTGTCCAGACAGAGCCTCTGCTGAGGTGGCCGTCTGGAAGCTACCCGACACATGGTCCTCATGATGCCACATATCTATGGAACTAATGCCTGTCCTTGATGATACAAGCCTATATATGGGGTGCATTAAAGGAAAACAGTGGATATTTCTCAGACCTCCCCTGCTGCATCCCAAGGCTCTGATTTGCATTTTTACCTCCAATTAAAAATGTTAAAAATACCTCCTGATGTAGTTTTGGGCCCAGATATTCAAAAGGGTTGCGCCATGCGCAACAGAGTTCTGTCGCGCTCAAAAATCACGCCATTCTGCGAATGAGAAGGGCCAGTTCATGCACGGCATCTTGTGAGCCACAAGCATAATGGAAATGAAGCATCACTGCGCAACCTTGAGGGGCGGGTCCATGCATAAAGGCGCGAATGCGATATTTGAACACTTGCAGCATGCGCAACAGTGGCTCAGCCGGAGGATGCGCTGTACCAGATGTGAGCCAAAATAAAAAGGCTCAAGGGAGCGGCGCAAGAACTCTAGCAGGCCGCAAACCGGGGGAGAGAGACAGAGAGAGAGAGAGAGAGAGAGACAGAGACAGAGAGAGAGACAGGAGCAGGAAGGGCAGAGAGGGACAGTGGGTCCTGGAGGACAGAGAGGCCAGTGGGGGGTGCCCAGTGCAGTGGAAGCAGCAGTGGGGGCAGTGGGGGTAACACAGGAACAGCAGCTGGGGGGCAGGAGCCAGGAGATGGACAGTGTCAGCTTCCACATGGAAGCTGTAATGAGGGTGAGACAGCATGCTGCAGGGGACGTGGCGTGGAGGGCCCGCCGGCGGTACGTGCCCCGACAGGCGGGTATCTGGCCCGTATCAGCTACGAGCTGTACAGCGATGTCGAGATTGTGGCCTGTACCGCCTGAACAGGGCAATACTGAGACAGCTCAGTGAGCTGTGCAGTGATGTGATGCAGGCACCCTCACGACGGAGTCATGCTCTGTCCGTGAGACAAGGTGACAGCCTGCATGTGCCTGCTCGCCACGGCACCTTCCAGAGGCCGACAGGGACACCACAGGCATTACACAGTTGGCCACGTCACGCATCCTCACCCAATTCCTCAGCGCACTGCTGCCTCATGCTGCAGAGTACATCCATTTCCCCAGCACCGCGGCAGAGCGACAGCAAACATGCAGGAGTTCCACAGGTAGCACAAATGCCTGCGTGCTAGGGTGCCATAGACTGCACCCATGTGGCCATTCGCGACGCCACCTGGCCCCGACGGGCAGCATATCGGAACCGAAAAGGGCTTCTCGAGTGTCAACTGCCAGGTGGTGTGTGATGCCACTGGGCGCATCATCAATGTCTGTCAGCACACTTGGCGGAGCACATGATGCTTCATATGGCACCAATCTGCACTTGTGCCATCGATTCGAGAGTGGGAACATCCCCACGGGTCATCTAGTGGGTGAGTACACATGTATGGAATGCAAACTCTGTGCAAGGGTGGGATGACACAGGTGCCATGGTAGTGGCACACAAGGATATGGGCAATATGGACCTGACCTAACACTGATCTCCACTATCTCACACAGGTGACTGTGGATACCCACCCGTCCTGACTCTCACACCATACCGCGCCCACGACCCCCAGCGCAGCACGGTTTCAATGAGTACATGCCGCAACACGGAACATCATAGAGCGGGTGTTCGATACTCAAGGCACGCCCGATGCCTGACACCGGCGGAGCCCTACAGTACAGCCCCAAAAGGCCTATAGGATATTCCTGGCCTGTTGCATCCTGCACAACATGGCCAAAGACCATGGGATAGCCAGACAGGTCCGCAGGGGACAGGAGATCAGTGGCGCCGGGTGATATGGGTGATGAGCCACCCCCTAGGGACGGAGGGACCCCCGACTGACACGGCAGGCCCAGCTGCACGGGACACCATTGCAGAAGAGCACTACGCCCAACACAGGTAAGTCAAGGGGACATGTGCAGGCAACACTGTCTCATGCGCAAACCAGGCACACAGGGAACACACCGTGCATGAAGGCTGAGGAATTTGAAGGGTCTAGGCATACCAACACATCATCAGAGAGGGTGAGCACTCAAATGAACACACACACACACCAGGCAGCATACAGGGCAGCAGCACAGCACCGCGGAAATTACACGCTATCACACAGCACCATCAACCACCCTCACCACCTGGACTGTCCCACGTCATGTGTCAGGACCTGGGCAACCTTGCACCTTGGTGTACGGGTGCAATGCAGGCATCATCATCCACACGCACCTGTGGACAGCAGTTGGGAGAGGTGTAGGTGGTCCGTGTGTCAGTTTGGTGAGCAGAGCACCCAGCAGTGCACTGCCCACCATGACACACATTGCACACAGGGCAGCACCAGACAGGGCCTGCATTGGAGACAGCTCAGTCAGGGAGCACTGTCCCACGGCCACCACGGATGCGTGAGCGGCCCCACCGCGGCCTAGCAGCACTGGCAGGCTGCGCGAGGGGGCCACATCGGGTGGCACTACTGCACCACCAGGGGTCCCAGGCGTGACCGCGACCTTGCCCGCACAGGGGTCTGCATCCCATGAAGAAACTTGCACCAGGGGTGCTCGGGATGCCCACAGCAGAACCCGGCGTCGACAGGCCTGGTGTCGCACGATGCCGGGAACGGGGAGTGGAGTGCGCACTGTGTGGGGTACATGGTACAGGGTCACCAGACAGTGTGGTCAATGCGGTCGCCACAGAGACCACTGCCTGGGTCAGCCTGTCGATGGCAGCGGTCACATCCGTCCGCATATGGACCATCTCGGCCCGGTCCCGAGCACACTCCCTGCTATGCCGCTCCACGGACACAGTCAGTGCCTCCACAGACCTTGCAACCCGCCCCTGCAGCTGTACCGACTCCTGCAGCAGGTGGGTGTGCTGGTCCAGGGGTGCTGTGCCTCAATGGCACCTCGACCCCGGGGTGTGGATGGTCCTGGTGCACAGCACCCCTTGAGGTGGCCGCTGTTTGCCAGGACCAGGTATGCGGCTGATCTCAGGGCGGTGGACAAGTGCCACTGCCTGACGCTGTCCCCAGGCCTGGTGTGCAAATGCTGCTGCCGCCCTCCTGGTGAGCCCCCAGGTCCACCTGTTCCACCCCTGTGCTGTCAACAGTGCCAGACACCTGCTCAGCCACCGATGCTGCCCCACCGTGCTGACAGGCCCAGCCTGTGACTGTGCCAGCAGGCTGGTACACAGGTGTGGAGCTGGACGGCCCAGGGGCACGTGGTGGCCTGCCATGTGTCCCTCGTGGGACACACACCTCCTCACTGGCCATTGCAGGCCTGCCATCATCAATAGTGCCGTGCGTGCCACTGCCATAGGCACAGCATGCTGGCACACCTGCATGCCAAACTGCTGTGACATGGGCTGTGCACCCCTGCACCCTGTGATCACTGCCGGCGGAGTTGTCGGCCCAGCCGCCTGCTGCTGCAGCGTGCAGGCTGCTGGGCGGAGGTGGAAGGTCCCTCCTCCTGGTCCAGCAGGTCTGCCTCACTGTCAGCACCACCACCACCATCTCCTGCAGACGAACAGGATCTGAAACAGAAAGAGAGTACATGTGAGTGCATGTGAACAACAGCCCCCACAACATCACCATGACATACCGTGCAGTGATGGGCTTCCACCTGTCTGGAATCCTCCGCCAGGAACACCCGCAATGGCACTCGGCTGCGGCGCAACCAGTGTCTCCTCGGTGGGGTCGGCTGCAGCACCACGGTGGTCCCCACCAGTGGCAGCAATGCCCCCTGAAGGCTGCCACCTTCCTTCAGCCTCCCGCGGTCAGTCCTCATCTTCTGCGGCATTCCTGCAACGGAGCACTGGTGGCTTCCGTGCAGGTTGACGGCCAGAGCTACCCCTCCCATGCAGCTGCACGCTGAGGGGTGCCCTCCGCCCACTCAAAGCGGCTCATCCTCCAGGTAGGCCTGGAAGAGGGCCTCAGTCTCTGCTGTGGTGAAGTTCGGCCTCCTCCCACGCCCGCCGTCCACAGCCTCGGCCTGGTTCTCGCCACTCATGCTGATCTGTATGGGTGGGAGGACACCTGTCACTGTGCAGTCCACAGCATTTCCCCATGAGCATAGCTGCAGCCGGGGCGAAGCCCCCTTTCCTCGCCGCATGGCGAATACTGATGGAAGGTGCCTCTGCCCTTTCTAAGTGCCCTCATCATGCTCAGCCCCTCAACCTGTGACATCCTCCAGCACCCCTGCCGCAGAGCATTGTCTGAGCATCACACAGCATGTAACTCACCTCTCAGCTGCAACAACCAAATCTGGCCGCCACAACCCAGTGTCGACTTTTTATAGCGTAACACATGCAAATGAGGTGTGGCGCAACTTTAATGAACATGCTAATCGCGCCACTGGCGCTTTGCATGGCTGATCGACTGATTTGCATATGTCGGCTGAATATCGCGTATTTGCGCTTAGCGCAATAGGGAAGGTCTGGCTGAGCCGATGGCGCATGTTTCTGGCTGTGTGCTACACTGCATTGCGCATGCCCAGACAGGTTACGCATGCGTCGATCGCGCTGCAGACCTGCTGAGCGCGATAGGTGATTCTGGCCATGGCCACCATTGTGCCAGTGGCGCTACAGCACTGGGCACTATATGGCGCTGTGGCACTTCTGCGCGATAGTCCACTGTGGCACTGGTGCTCTGCTTAGCAGTCGTGCAGGATGCCTATACATCCTATGGCGCCAGCGAGCCCTGTCATTGCCGTGACCTTTGTGTATGCCCTCTGACCCCTGGCGCTGTGGGCATGCCATGTACGATCCTGGCTGCGCTGTCTGGTTACAGCGCCATGTAGCGACGGCGCGCGAACAGCGCGATTGAGCCTGTGCTGGTCCATAGCAACAACTCCACGTGGGGTCACAGCGCATGGGCGCCCATATTGCCTGCTGTGGTGCTGGGGCCATGGCTCGAGGAGGGCGGGTCCTGGAGCCCAGTTGAAGTGGGCCAACCTGGTGGCTCTCAGTGGAGCCCCACCTGAGGGACTATATGGTGAGGCCCCTCACTGGACCTAGGACCCATGTGTGGCAGCAAGTGGCCACTGACCTGGTGGGGGTCATTGGCCGGGCCGGCACCGCGGAGCAGTGCCGGCACTGGTACAGTGATCTCCGCCGGAGGGACCCGGGAGAACTGTTAATTCGGCCAAGTGCTCCCATGCCATGGGCCTGGTGCCTAGGCCACTGAGTGTACCCATCTGCTCACCTATATTCTCTGTAGGTGTGCTGTGTGTGCTGTGCATCGGTGTGTCAGTGTGTGCAGCTGTGCGATGGATGGTTATGGCTATGTGGGCAGGCAGTCTTACTGGGGCAGGGGCACTCTGCTTTTGAGTCACACTGATGTTTGTCTCACCATATGTCTCCCATAGGCCAGATGGTGAGGGCGCCGACGAGGCTGATGTGGGCCATGCCAGGGCCCCAGTGCCACAGGCCATCGCAACAGCAGCAGCAGCATCAGCAGCAGCAACAGCAGCAGCAGCAGCGCAGACCGAAGCTGCTGGAGGAGTGTGAGTATCATTACGTCATGGATGCTATTGCATGCTGGGGGCAGGACCACCAACCATGATGGACACAACCAAATGGGAGGTCGTAGTTCACTAGGACGAACACTAGTGAGTCCCCACACTGAGTACAGTGTACAGTTCGAAAACATACCTGCGTATGGGACAGGGACTGGGTGGAGAGCGTTCACAGGAGGGTGACAGGATGGTGCATGGATTGCATCACAAGTCCTATGCAGACCGGTTGACGGAACTGAACATGTACTCCTGGAGGGAGGAGGGTGGGGATATGATGGGACATACAAGTATTGTACAGGGGGAACAGAGTGCAGGAAACAATATTTGTCAGTGTAAAGGATGTTCCAGGACTAGAGGGCATGGGATGGCAGTTGGAGGGCTCGTTAAGAGGAACATGCTAAAGTGTTTCTTCACATAATGGGTGGTGGATGAATGGAACACCCTGCAAGAGGATGTGGTGGGGCTGACTTGGTCACGGATATCTGTATGGTGGGTTCGCCATGAGGACTTCTGGAGGTCAGGGTGAGGGGAACGGACTTATAGGACAAGAGAGTGATCGTACAAGGCCAAATGGCCAGACTGGGTGTCCCGTAAGGCCCTTATCTGCCGACACTGTCTATGTATCCATGTATGTAGGCGTGACACAGGTGACCTGCATCACAATGCAGCATCACGACACGCCTGTGTATGCATCACAGGTGGTCCAGGCATGCACTGGGCACATAGCTGTGACCGGCATCGCACCACGCTGCAAACACTGCTACGACAGCCTAGTTTGTACCGTGATTGACATGGGCAGTGTGTGTGGGCGGTGGAGCGATGGCTGGTGCTGCTTGTTTGTGATGGCTGTGCATGTTCACGTGGTGGTGGCATGCCATCACATGTGCAGCACATTGGGTTAGATGGGTTGCAGGTTGGGTGGTGTTCAGGGTTGTGGTCAGCCTCACCCATTGACTGTGTTCCCATTTTCCTAGGCCTCGGTGTGCTTCAGCGCGATGGCGATGCGATGTGGGCGCCTGACCCAGGCTGTGGTCGAAAACGGGAGCTCCTGTGAGCCCTACAGCGCCTAGGGGGAACGGGGCGGCGCAGACATAAGGAGGGACGACGGCAAGGAGGAGCAGGGAGCCTGCTGGGTCTGAGCCCACCTTTCATTTGACCTTCACCCATCCCTTTCACCCTGCCTTCCCTCTCCAAGTTTTTTCCTTCCCTTGAACACTCCTGCCTTTTACCCATCCCCCAACTTGTACATAGTTATAACTTTATTGTTCACTGTTTTATTTCAATATACATTTCTATTTTGTACAACTGCTGTGTTGGTGTTCGCTTTGGCAATCCGGCTCCTTGGGTGCCCTGCTGCAGGGTGTACATGCCATCTGGGCTACTATGGTCCTGGGTATGTGTGTGTGTGTGTGTGTGTGCTCCATGGGGAGGTATCACCAGCATAGCATTGCCTTTCTGTTGCTTTCCATCTGCTGCCACCCACTGCTGGGTGCACAGGGTGGGTCTGGCTGGTCTGCTTCTCTGCAGCATGGGGTTGCGCGTGGCATGGGGGCATGGTGTTTCTGCAGTGCCTGTCACTGCACATGAGCGGTGTCTTGGGGCATGGTGCACGCTGTGCTGTGTGTACGGGGACTGATGTGCACTGTGGTTGTCAACCCCGGTGTGGCACCTCCGCCTGCCAGTGGTTGTGCTGGGGGTGTCATGGCTCTATGCTTTAGTTGGCTTGTCCTCATGGGACACGGATCATCCGTCCCACCCCCAGTGATACTGTGCTTGGGGTGTGCCAGTGGTGGTGGGTTCTGCAGTGAGTTCCTGTGCTCATGTGTGGCATGGCTGGCGGTGGGCCCCAGCCTGCCTCCCTGAGTGCAGTTCCATTGTTTGGGGGCTGTGCTTGGCGCTATGGCAGTCTGCACTGCTCAGCTGAGCTTCCATGGTTGCGCCCATAGCGCAGCATTTTGGCTCAGCTTCTCCCTACCTGGTTGCGCCATGGCGCAGTATGTGCGATATTGAGACGCTGGTTGCTTGCGCAATTTGCTCTGCCCATGTTTGAAGCTCGCACCTGCTGCGATTGCACAACTGGTTTGTGCTTGTTCTGCTGTGCGCCTACTTTTGAGCACAGTTTGAATATTTGTTTTAAGTTTATTATTTTCCTTCATGATTTCTAGTTTAAAAGAATATCTGCAATTATTCACGCTACCGTGAGCTTTCCACTACTCTATACTAATATACCCTTCCTACTCTGCTATTGGTCAGCAGGGCATATTAGCATAAAGAAAGTGAGGGATGCATACACGCAGCCACAAGATGGCTATGGATATTCTTTCAATGAGAAGCCACAGATGAAAATAATAAACTTAATAATTACAGCAGGAAGTATTTTAAAATTTTAATTTACAGTGAAATGCAAATTGGGTCCTTGGCATAGGCGAGATTTTGGGGGCAGAGGGCAAGCTGTCCCTGAGAAATTAGACCAGGACTTTTTAGGAGCCCCGCCACCTGTCTCTCTGGTTATCATTTTTTTTTTTTTACTGTATATTGAATGGGCTCAGGGCTATGCCCAGACTGCCTGCACCTCCGGGAGGGGGATGGCGCGCCTGTCTCTTAAACAAAAAATGATCCCCTTTTCCGATTGGCTGCAAGCCTGCAACCACAGTAGCCTGCATGTTACAGCCAATCAGAGAGTGCTGCAAGCTGGCGCCATCGCATGAGCAGTATCTGCTAGTAGCGCATTTAGTTGTCTGTGTGCCTTCCATGAAGGAGCAGCAGCATCCATATAGCGAGGGCTGAGAGAGATAGCCATCTGCGGATGTCGAGCAGCAGTCATTGGTTGTCTGTCAGGTGTCACCAGTGTCTCAGTCTGTCTAGTGTTTCCACCCTCTTCCTGTCCTGAACAGCGCAGTTTAAATATAGCTCACCCAAGTCCGTGACTACCTCTCTCTGTTTCTCAGTGCAGCCAGCTGTGGTCTGGGCTCTCCCGCTGCCCCCTGAGCCTCCCATCCCTGACAGCGTAGGAGGCCTGCAGCCACAAGGCCTCTACCACCGGACAGACCAGGCGGAGGAGCGAGTAGTACAATTGCTGTGAGTCTGAGGCACGGCCAGGCTTGCCTGCACACCCAGTTCCTGTGTCCAGCAGGCCAGAAAAAGATTTACTGTATTGTCGGTGAGTCCCACACCACGCCGATTGCCCACCAGTTCCACGGTCCACCGAGAGGGATTATTCAGGTCAGTGAACAGCCAGGCCCAGAACAGTGAAGAAGCCGGTGGTCATGCAGGCTATAGCAGACCCATAATGCGGCACGCTCATCTGGTGTCAGAAAAATTAGTTACTGTCTGCTGGGGATTAACTGTGAGAGGAACGGGACTGTTGAGAGACCTCGCTACCTGACCTGCCTTTTTGGCCTTCTGTGCCCTGCTGCATGCTGCCCTGTCTGTGCCCTTACTGATTTGGTGAGTAACTGTGCTGCAAGCTGGTTGTTGGAAATTAACTACCATTCACATCCCAGAAATGTGTCTTTGGGGGTTGTCTTGGCCATGGCCATGTGTGTGGGGGTGGGGTGAAAGGTTTGCTGTCAGCTTGTGTTTCTTTGGGTGGAGGGGATTTGCTGGCTGTTGAGGCTGTCCATGTTGGTGGGGTAGGTGGGGGGCCTTATTTGTTTGGTATGGTGTGACACTGGTCATGTTGGTGGGTGGGACACCCAGTTACTGTGCTACTGGTGGGGTTTGCTGAGGAAACTCACTGGATGGTCTGTGTTTGTGGGGCTGGGGGATGGTCTGTTTTGTGGGGTTGGGGCTGGTAGACAGTCTGTGTTTTTGGGCTGACTCACTGAGAGGATGGTCAGTGTTTGGTGCTGGGGAGGGCCTGTATTTGGTGGGGCTGGGGGACGATCAGTGTTTGGGACTGGGGTGGCTAGTGTTTGGGACTGGGAGGGTGGTCAGTGTTTGCGGGGCTGGGGAACAGCCTGTTTTCTATTCTGGGGTCTGTGGGGGGACACAGGACATGTGATGGGAACACTGGCTGTGATAGTGGGGTGGTGGACACTAGCCATTGTTTGGTGGACTTGGCTGGCCATTTGTCTGGGGGGACTGTCCATGATGGTGGAAAAGGGAAATGTCCATGTTTGCTCGCCGGTGTCTTGTGGGGAGGTGGACTATTTGCTGGTCGGTGTCTGGGGGGATCTTTCCATGTTGGCTTATGGGGGGTGACTACAGTGATTGCTGATCAGGTGTCTAGGATGGACTATCAATGTTGTTGGGGAGGGGAACTCCATGTTTGCTAGCCAGGTGTTTGGGGGATTGTTCTGTTGGTGGGGCGGGGAAATTCTGTGTTTGCTAGCTGTGTGTCGGGGGTGGGACCTGTCCTTGGTGGGATATGGGGACCGCCCATGTTTGCTGGCTGCCTGGGTGTCTGTGGACTGTCCTTTTCGGGTTGGAGGGGGGGCATTCTATGCTCACTGGCCCGGTGTCTGTGGGAGGGGGGACTGTTCAGTGTCTGGGGACTGTCTGCAGGTGGGGAAGGGGTAACAGTCCATATTTGGTTGACTGGGTTTCTGGTGAACTGTCCGTGTTAATAGAGGGGGACATTCTGTGCTTGATGACTGGTGTTAGCATATAAACATAAGTAAATGTTAAACGTACTTCCACCTCATCCTTACCTGTCAAGGGATGTATCTCACTGACCTGTGCCCGCAGCTAGCATATGAACATTAGTAAATGTTGACACATTATTTCCCCTATCCTTTACCTGGCTGTAAGTAATCTTTCACTTTTTTGATTTCTCCGATTGTCCACCTTGGGAAGGACAGGATTCCTTGGCCTTGCTGTCTCTGTCTTCATTGCCTGGCAAACACAACCAAAGGGGTAGCTTTTTGTGTTCTCCCGCACAGTGTTACAAGACTAGCAAAAAATCTTTGCACTAAACATGCACCCTAAAGAAATGATTATTACTACCTGGCTATTGTTATAGCGACTACTGACTGGCCATGATTTTTTCTGGGGGTTGGAACCTGGCTGTGTGTGTGTGGGGCTATGACACTGCTGGTTGAGTGTGTGTGTGTGGTTGGGACACTGCTGATTGTGTGTGGGGGTTGGGGACACAAGGTCATGTGTGTGTTGGGGTTGGGGACACTGATGGTCACGTGTGTGTGTGTGTGTGGTGTTGCAGCATTGTATCATTTGTGTGGGTGTTGGGGACAGGCATTGTGTGGGTGTGATGGGGGCACTGTTGTGTGGGTGGGGTGGAGGCACTGGCATTGTGTCGGTGGGTGGGGTTGTAATTGTATACCAGGCAAACTGTGCTGACCTGTAGCTCAACATCTCTTTCAAGACAAAGAAAGAAACATAAATAAAATGCAGTATAAAATGGTTTTATTTATTTTTGTGTGCCTGTGATGGGGAGGCACAGACCTGGATGCCTGGAGAGGATACCAGATAAATGGAGCTGGAAATGGTGTTGGTTGGGTGGGGAGGGGAGAGTGGCTGTGCTGGTGGGTTGGACACAGAGGGCTGGATATTCAAAAGGGTTGCATACGCTAATAGGGTTGCGCATGGCTAAGTCCGGAAAGTGCGCCATCTCATGCGATATATTCAGCAGGAGGCAGCTGGCGCCCACTCGAAACAGGCTGAGCAACAGCACAATGCAAATGAAGGCACGCGCAACCGAAGGTGGATCCTCGCATAAAGAGCGCATGATATTCAAAGGTTGGCGCACGCGCAATAGCTGAACAGCCGGAAGTTACTACAGCGGAAATGAGCCAAAATAAAAGGCTCAAGGGAAGAGGCGAGAACGCTACAGGGATGCTAGTTGAGACAGACAGAGAGAGAGACAGTGACAGTCCAGAACAGGGCAGGCAAGGGCCAGGTGGGCCATAGGCTGCAGAAGCCAGTGGGGGTACCTGGTGTAGTGGAGGTAGCAGTCAGGACAGCAGGGGTAAACACAGCAACATCAGCTGGGGGTCACAAGCCAGGGAGATGGATAGTGCCAGCTTCCACATGGAAGCTGTAATGAGGGGGGTGAGAATGCATGCTGCAGGGGGGACGTGGTCGTGGGAAGGCCCGCCGGGCGGCACGCCTCAACAGGCAGTACTGCCCGTACATCATCGGCTGTGAGCTGTGCACAGATGTAGAGATCGGGGCCAGTACCGCCTGAAACAGGGCAATACTGAGACGGCTCTGTCAGCTGTGCAGTGATATGATGCAGGCACCCTAATGAACGGAGTCACGCCTGTCGGTGGAGACCAAGGTGACAGCCTGCATGTGCCTGCTCGCCACGTGGCACCTTCCAGAGGCTGACAGGGACACCACAGGCATCACACAGTCAGCCACATCACGTATCCTCACCCAATCCTCAGCGCACTGCTGCCACATGCCGCGGAGCACATCCATTACCCCAGCACCGCGGCAGAGCGCACAGCAAACATGCAGGAGTTCCACAGGGTAGCATGGGGCCTGGCATGCTAGGGGCATAGACTGCACCCATGTGGCATTCATGCCACCTGGTCCTGATGGGGCTGCATAAGGAACAGGAAGGGCTATTCTGAAAGTCAACTGCCAGGTGGTGTGTGATGCCACTGGGCGCATAATCACTGTCTGTGCACACACCTCATGGAGCGATAATGCCTTTATATGGTATCAGTCCACACTGTGCCATCTGATCTGGAGAGAGGGAAACATCCCCACAGGCCATCTAGTGGGTGAGTACGCATGTAGGAATTGCAAACTGGGGTAAGGGTGGAATGCTACAGTGCTATGGTAGTGGCACAGGATATTGGCAATATGGACCTGAATATGATACTCATCTCCACCATCTCCACACAGGTGACAGCGGATACCCACTCTGTCCCCTGGTCTGCTCACACCATACCGGCGCCCATGACCCCATCGCAGCAATGCTATAATGAGGCGCATGCCGCCACATGCAACATCATCGAGCGAGGTGTTTGGGATGCCTGCTGCACAAGCCCGATGCCTAAACACCTCCGGGCGGTGCCTCACAGTACAGCCCTCAAAGGCCTGTGGGATATTCCTGGCCTGTTGTATCCTGCACAACATAGCCAAAGACTGTGGGATAGCCATTCAGGGTCGAGGAGGGGACAGCGGGGACGCCAGCGGCGCCGGTGATGATGGTGATAGCCAGCCCCCTTTGATGGCGGGGCCCCGACTGATCCGCAGGCCCAGCTGCACCGGACACCATCAGGAGGAGCACTTATGTATGACACAGGTGCAAGGGGCCTGTGTAACCAACACTGTCCTGTGGCACAACCCACAGGCACACAGAGAATACGCTGAGTGCAGCGATGCAAGGGAGTGGAAGGGTCCAGGCACACAAACACACCATCAGGAGGGGTGAACAGTCATATGGACACACACACACACCAGGCACAAGCGTACATGGCGGCAGGTGCAGCAGAGCAGGAACAGACATGGCAAACACACAGATCCATAGACCACACCATCACCTGTACTGTCCAAGTACATGTGTCAGATGCTGTGCACCTTGCACCTTAGTGTACAGTACAATGCAGGCATCATCATGTGCACATGCACCTGTGGGACAGCAGTCGGGATGGTGCAGGTGGTCCATATGTCGGCGTGATGGGCAGGGCACCCACCAATGCACTGCCCACCATGATGCATATTGTACACAGGGCAGCACCCAGACAGGGCCCACACTGGGAGATAGGGTCAGTCATGTTGCACTGTTCCACAGCCACCGTGGATGCGTGGGCGGCCCTGCCGCGGACCCAACAGCACTGGCAGGCTGAGCAGGGCTACATGGGGTGGCACCGAGGATCATTAGGGGTCCCACTGGGCGACCGCGACCTTGTCCGCGACTGGGGTCTGTAGTAGTTAAACATACCTGCACCAGGGGTGCTCTGGATGCCCACAGCAGAACCCGGGCGGCCGACAGGCTGGGTGTCGCACGATGCCGGGAATGGGGAGTGGAGAGTGTACTGTGTGGTGTGCGGGTACAGGGGCACCCGGTTGTGTGCCCAATGCAGCCACGACAGTGACCAATGCCTGGTCTGCCTGGCCAATGGCAGCGGTCACATCCATCCACATATGGACCATCTCTGTAAGGATCAGAGCACAGTTCCTGCTGTGCCGCCCACAGCCACACACAGCCTCCATGGCGCTGAACCCGCCTTTGTTGCTGTATTGATTCCCGCAGCAGGCGGTGTGCTCTTCAAATGGGTACTGTGCCACAAATACATCCTGTCCCCAGGAGGAAGTCCTGATGCTCAACACCCTCGAGGGTGGGTGCTGTTCACCAGGACCAGGAATGGGTAGATCGCGGGCGGTGGCATGTGCCACCGCTGGACACTGTACCCCAGACCTGGTGGGTGACTGCTGCTGCTGCCCTCCAACCGCTGTACCCCAGGGACCACTCGTTCCACTGCTGTGGCCGCAACAGTGCCAGACACTCTGCACAGCCACCGTGCTGCCCCACCGGGTGCTGACAGGCACAGCCTGGGACTGTGCCGACATGCTGGCACACACATTGGAACCAGCTAGGCCCAGGGGCACGCATGGACCATGCTGTGTCCGCCATGGGACACACACACATGTCACTGCCCATTGCAGTCCTTGTATCATCACTGGTGCAGGCACGGTTACAGCCACAGTCTCAGCGCGCATGGCATGCTTGCATGCCAGACTGTTGAGACACAGGCTGTGCACCCCCACACCTGACTCACCGGCAACAGAGTTGGCAGCCAGGCGTGCATGCTGGTGCAGTGCATGCTGGCTGGTGACAGAGGTGGATGGACCTCCTCCAACTCCAGCAGGTCTTCCTCACTGCCTGACCCACCACCACCATCTCCTGAAGATGAACAGGATCTGTAACAGAAAGTGAGGACATGTGAGTGCATGTGAACAACCCTCCCCCAACACCACCACCATGTCATACTGCGCAGTGATGGGCTTCCACCTGTCTGGAATCCACCTCCTGGTATGCCTCAATAGCACTCCACTGCATTGGCAGCCAGTCGGTCCTCAGCCGGGTCAGTCTCACCACCGCTGGCTGGCCCGCCTGTGCCAGCACGCAGTCGCCCTGAGGGCTGCCACCTTCTCCTTCACCCTCCCGGGGTCTGTCCCCATCTTCTTTTGCATTCCTGCACGGAGCGCTGGTGGCTTCCATGCAGGTTCACTGCCCGAGCTACCCCCCATGCAGCCGCACGGGCCTGAGGGTGCCCGCCGTCCACTCAGTAGTGGCTCCTCCTCCAGGTAGGCCTGGAAGAGGGCCTCTGTCTCCGCCTGTGGTAAGTTGGGCCTCATCTCCGCCCACCATCCTCACCTCACCTTGGCTCTGCTCGGTCATGTCGATCTGTATGGGTGGAAGTGGACACCTGTCACTGTGCAGTCTAGCGTTATCCCATGACCATTGTCCAGAACATCACACAGCATGCAACCCACCTCTCACCTGCAGTAACTGAATCTGGCCAGCGCAGCCCAAGGTCGCACATTTATAGCACAATGCATGCAAATTAGGAGTGGAACAACTGTAATGAGATGCAAATCGCACCACTGCGCCTTTGAATGGCTGATCAGATGATTTGCATGTGTCGGCTGAATATCGCGCCATTGCGCTTGCTAACACGGTTGAACCGGCTGAGCCAATGGCGCATTTTTTGACTGTGTGGTACACTGCACAGTGCATGCCCAGGTAGCTTACGGAGGCATCTGGCTGCGCTGATGACGCCTGTGCGCGATCAGCAATTCAGGCCACGGCCACCATTGTGCCAATGGCGCTTACAGCACTGGTCACCATGGCGCTGTGGCAGTACTCGCGCCATAGTCCACTGTAGCACTGGCACACAGGTGTCCGATCGCTCAGGACGTGTGGACGTCCGATGGTGCTGTGCGTGGCCTTGCGACTGACCCATGACCTTGTGCCCGACCTTTGCCCCCTGGCACTGTACATCTGGTATGTACGGTGCCTATCGCTGTCTTCGTGACAGCGCCGATGGGATTCAACGGCGCTTGTCCGAACAGCGATAGGCAGTGTTGGAGTTGTATTGCGCAACATTTCCACATGGGGTTGCTGTGCTGCAGAACGCCATATTGCCACTGTACTTTTTGAAAATGGCACGCAGGAGAGCACCACAATGGGGGGCTTTGGAGATAGCTAACCTGGTGGCTGTGGTGGAGCCTCACTATGGCTCACTGTTTGAGGGAGTGCCACGCACCCATGTGTGGCAGCAGGTCGCCGCTGCCCTGGAGCAGGCCACTGGGTGGAGGAGGACCCCGGAGCAGTGCAGGCACCGCTACGGTGACCTGCAGAGGAGGGAGCGTGCTCTGCTTGCGCGCCTCAGGTCACGTGCCAGGAGGGGCATTGTGCCCAGGCCAGGTGGGTGTGCTGTGTATGCACCGGTATTGTCTGCATGGGTGACTGTGTCATGTAATCTGAGTATTGGGGGTGGGTTGGGCTGTGGTTTGCTGTGAGGGTGTTTGCAGGTGTGTGCTGTTTGGGTCTGGTTGTGTGGGCAGGCACACTCAATGGGGCAAGAGGCTGTCTGTTTTGGGATCTCACTGATGTGTGTCTCTTCCTTTGTCTCCCACAGGCGTGGAGGAGCGGAGGCAGGCACAGGCTGAGGCCTGGGATGGCGGTGCCAGGGTGGCAGGCGGAGGAGGTGTGGACCAGCCACAGCCACAGCAGCAGCAACAGCAGCAGCCACAGCCGCAGCAGCACCTGCTGCAGCGGCTTGATGAGGGTGAGTGTCATTACATCATGGATGCTATTGCATGCTGGGGGGGCACGGACACCTTCCAGGGACAACACTACCATGCATGCAACATGTGACAGTCATCACTGTCCAGTGGCACTGCATGTGTGTGTGTGTGCATCACTGGTGGTCCATGCATGCAACAGGCACATGGCTGTGGCACTAGCATCCCACCACATAGCCACGTCACTGGGCAGCCTTGGTTGTGCTGTGCGGGACATGGGTGGTGTGTGTGTGTGCAGTGGTACACATGGCCATTGCTGGCTGGTTGGGCTTGTCTTGTGCACGTTCACTGTGGGTGGGTGCATACCATCACAGGTACAGGGCACTTGGCTATATGCCTTGCATGATGGGTGGGGTTCAGGGATATGGACAGTCACAGCCATTGACTCTGTTCCCTTGTCCTAGGTATCCAAATCATGCGACGCATGGAACGTTCCCTACAGTGGCTGACGCGGGTGTCGATTGCCACACTTGACATTCTCATGGAGATGCAGCGCCATGGCGTGAGGCACCGTAGGAGGCCCAGGACCAGCAACAGGCAGCAGGAGGGCGGCCTGCCAGGCGCTAGCTGCGCATCACGTACCCACTTCACCCATCCTCACACCCTGCCTTCCTCTCCAGTTGTTCACCTCACCCCTTGCCCACCCCTACCTTGTACCCTACCCCCTTGTATTGTTAATCTGTAAATAGTTCTGTTTGTTCCTTTTGGTGTTGTACATTTATTGGTTTGAATATATATATATTTTGATATGAATACTGTAGTGGTCTCTGATTTGCAGCTGGCTATGGGTGCTCAGTTGCAGTGGTGTGCATGGCATCTGGGGTGGTCCTGTCCTGGGTGTGTGTGTGTGTGTGTGTATGTGTGCATGGGGAGGTGTCTCCGGTGTGGGAGTGGCTTTCAGTTGGTCTTGCCATCTGCTGCCGCCCACTGCTGGGTGCTCATGGTGGGTCTGGCTTATATGGTTCTGTGGTACACAAGGTTGCAGTGTGCCGGGGGGGATGCATGGGGATTCCTGCAGTGACAGTCACTGCACATGGGTGGTGTCTTGGGGTCACAGTGCAGGGTGTGCTATGCACAAGGGGGGCTGCTGTGCACTGTGGTTGTCGACCCCCTATGTGTGGCAGTCTCAGCCTGCCAGTGGGTGTGCTGGGGCAACATGGCCCAGCTGTGCTTTGTTGGCTTGTCCCCATGGGCCGGTGGATATTCCATCCCTCCCCCAGTGATGCTGTGCTTAGGTGTGGGTGTATTGTTAGTTCTGCATTGTGTTCCTGTGCCTGCCTGTGGCATGGGTGGTGGCCCGCCTACCTCCTGGTTGTGCAGTTCCATTGCTCTGCTGCTGGGGGCTCTCTGATTGTGCTATGGCACCTCTGGACTGCTCAGCTGGGCTGGCCTTGTTGCGCTATGGCGCATCATATCTGCTCAGCTTCTTCCTTCCTGGTTGCGCTATGGCGCAGGTTGTGCGATATTCAGACATTGGCTGGATGCGCAATTGGCCTTGCTCCATGTTTGAATATCGCGTCTATTGTGCATGTGCGCAATGGACTTGTGCTTGCTCCTGCTCTTGCGCACATTGTAGGCGCAGTTTGAATATCCGGCCCAGAGTGTGGAGAGTGGCTGTGCAAGTCTATCAGGGTGCAGAGAGTAGCTGAGCTGGCCAGTCTGGGTGGAGATAGTGGCCTTGCAGCTTGCAGGTCTGGGGTGGGGAGAGTGGGCTGTAGCTTTTTGCATGGACATTTAATTCATTGTTGCTTGCTGTGTCTTCTGCTGCCCTGCCAGCTTTGTGCTGCCGTGCTGACCAGGGCGGACTGGTACACATGCTGAAAAAAATGGTTCTGGCCACTGGTGATGGAGGAGGAAGGGGTGGACGGGCATACTGGCACAGAAATATTTTTTTCAACATGTATGCCAGTCTGCTGGGTCCATGCCATGCTTACCTCCCTCGTACAAGGGGCTTCTGAGCACTAAAGATAAGTTTCTGTGTCAAAATTAGGAACTGTTGGAAAGTATGAAATCTTACAGCATAAAAATTGTGCATGTTTATGTAGTTTCACCTTACTGTGTGGTTCGACAAGATGTTCTGTGGTCTCTCCTCTTCATTTAGCACCCTGACCTGTGACCTAGCCATTCCCCCCTCCCCAGGACAGGGGGAAGGTCCGTTGTTTTGTGATCTTTTGGTGGTTTGTTGGGCATTGTAAAATGCATCGTTTCATTTACTGTGTTGCACTGCCTGGACCTGCTTTACCCTGTCTCTATCCTGAATGTAAACATGGTATAAAAAAAGTTCATTTTTTGGTGGTGTGTGTGTCTGTCTGTGTCTGTGTGTAGAAGAATAGAGACACACGCTTGGACAAAAAAAACTGTATTAAACCACATCAAACTGAAGCAACCATGTTTCATTTGTGCCCTTCAAAACTGTCAGATGAGACGATTTTGAAGTAGTCTGTTGGGGGAAGCATCCACAGCAACCTGGGCTACCGCAACCGGCCCACCACACACTGTCATAGGTGATGCTAATAAAAACTACCAACCACGTACTTACCTTTCAGGGTGGGTCCTGCGAGGCTGTGCACAGGTATCTGGAGTCGTTGTTCCAGCAAACTTCCTGTGGCGTCTGTTCTCTTAGGTTATGTGATGCGGCCACTTTTGTGCCAGGGCAGTCCGTGTTTGCTTGGATGGGGTTGTGTAACCCTGGGCATGGACAGAGATACATATTCCTTAGGAGCCCATGGGGAGGAGAGTGGAGTTGTGGTGTGACCACACCATGCCCATGATCATCTTGAACAATTAGGGGATTTACATTGTTCTGTTGCACTGTACCAGGTACATCAGCATGCTTGTTAAGAGCACCACCTGAGGGATATCAGCAAGTCCCATGCTTGTGTATGCAATGCTTGCTTGCTTGAGGAGAGCATTATCCTCTTCGCTTACCTTACCTAACCAGATTCAGGCATGTGACATTGAATAATATGGGATGGGATGGGATGGGAGACTAATGAATTAACTTGGTTATAACAAAGAAAAGTGTTAACACTGGGTGCAAGTAAGCAATAATGCCCAACAGGGCGTATATCATGCTGGGATAACGTCATGCCTCAGGTGGTTGGGCACGAGTGCATCCAATACATAAGGAGTGATGTTATTCTACCATGACACACACCATGGAGGGCATTATTGCTATTATACAATGGTGTGTTGTTATACAGAATTAAAAAAATAATTTTAAAGATGTTTTATTTGGTGTGGAAAAATATTTTTAAGATAAGATACAAAAAAACACACTAATGCTAACAATCATCAAGAGGTTCACGGAGAGGCTGAGACTAGACCTGTGATGAATTGGATGTACTGGGATAACATCATGGGTCTAGCCCAAGACTGACCAATCAGAGGCCAGCATTCATTCTTGTCATTGTATAATTGCATTTTTTTATGTAATCTTTGTAAATAAGGGCTCATGTGAGGATGCACATGCTGGGATGTTTCCATATCATCCATGTTTATAGGTATACTGAGGTGGCACAGCCATTTGCTGCACTTCCTTGAAACATGCTTTTTGCACTCCTCAAGCGTGGGAGGGCTAGCTCAAGCAGACATGTCAAGAAGTTCAGGATCTACTATAAGGGCTAGATTTGGAAGGGTTATGTAAGCAGCAATGGGGGGTGAGAGACTAGTGAGCTATCCACCTGGAGGTTCAGGTGGGGGCAAAATTAGGTCAAGACTGATTTGAATTGAAGCTGAGGGGAGGTCCTGTCCTCTTGAGAAGGAAGTTAAGTTCCTTACATATTTTCAACTTTACAAGTAAGTCCTCACTCCTAAGGGAGAAGAACGAAGAACTGAATACAAAACAGATCTCGGTCAGTTTTTCGACTCTGGTCTTAGGAGGAGTTGGTCCAAGAGCAAGCTGCAGTAAAACTGGTGGGGTGGGGAAGTGCTCTGACTTGGCCTGGGCTGGTCCCTCCCAGGAGTTATTCAGCTGTAGTCTTAAATGTTTTGGGGCATTATTTGATGCTGGTTGATTTGTTTGCATCACGCAAGTCAGCTGCCCTCTTCACTGTCGTGATATGTGAAAATCAGGACTTTTTTGTTACTTTGCCCCCCCTGTAAAAATAACAAACTACGCCCCTGGTCCTTGGGTTTCTTTTTAATCTTTACCTAGAACCCTTGATCAGGCAACTAAAGTTGTCACCCTATATACATGGCATACCGGTGGGAAATATGACTTCAGCCCTATCTGTATACGCAGATGACATTCTACTGTACCTCTCACACCCCTCCACTTCTCTTGAAGAGGTGCTTAGAATAATTGAAGAATACAGCCTCCTCTCCAATTACAAACTAAACTGTATAAAACTGAAATCTTCCCCTTGAATAACCTCACCCATGGTGCTGACTTCTCCCGGTTTGGTATGCGCTGGTCCCCCAAATCCATTAAATACCTAGGCATCTTCCTAACTACCGACCCCTCCCTTACAAAAAAACTTAATCTTGAGGACCTAATTTTGGTAATCCAGCAAGATTTATTACAATGGAAATGCCTCCCTCTCTCCCTATGGGGTCGGATCAATATAGTCAAAATGAACATCCTGCCTAGGCTCTTCTGCTTGCTCAATATGCTAAATATATGGTTTCCTCTTGCCTTTTTTCAGCATATTCATTTCCTCATCACCAACTTTATATGGTTAGATAAATCTCCCAGGCGGTCATATGCTAAGCTGATGCTAACGAAAGAGTTCGGGGGCCTTCAACTTCCTAACTTCTTGTACTATTATTGGGCTGGCCATCTCCAGAAATGTGGGAAATGGCTGTCTTCACACTTAGCTCATTCCGAGGAAGACTACATTCTGCTCTGGTTACAGACTGAATCAGACTTGTTCCTCTCCTCCAGTCTTTCCCCAACTGCAGATTTCTTTGCCTCCTGGAAATCATTGCCGTCTAGGATTCAAATTCGGCAATCGGTACATCAGTCAAAAATTTCTCCCAACTATGCATTCCCCTTCATAAATCCCCCTCCAAGGATCTCGCCCAACCCATACTAACCAATCCTAATCTGAAGATCAGTGACACCATTCTTTCTAATAGATGGCTTCCCCAACTACAGGGCAGCAAAGTCTCGGACCTTTATTCGTCAGGTGCCTTGCTGTCCTTTCCTGAGATTCTATCAAAGTTTCATATATCACCACTTAACATTTTTAAGGTCTTCCAGTTAAGATATCTACTACTGAAATGTTCTGGTCTTGCTCCTGAGCTATCTGAACTTAAGGATTTACTGAGTCAGATACAGAACCGAGCAAGTAAACCTCATGGGGTGGCTTCTCTGTATATTCTTCTTCTCTCCACATTCAGCCCATCTCACCTGGAGTGTTCCAAGGTCTGGTAGTGTCTCCTGCCAGATAGCATGTTCAACTGGGGGCACATCTGGAAGGATCTGCACCTATATAATACCCAGGATAGGTTAAGGCTCACTCAATATCAAATACTAAACAACATGTATTATACTTCTGTCAAACTGGCCAAGACAGGACGTCTCTCATCCTCGGCCTGTACAAGATGTGGTAAAGAAGAGGGTACTCTCCTACATGTCTTCTGGGATTCCAAGGAAATTGCACCTCTATGGGACACGATCAAAACCCATATTGACCCACTTCTGGGTTTAGACGGGCTTTTCACTCCTGCAATCTGCATCATAGGGGACTACGCTCAAATTGGAGTCAAGAAAAGAAGGTACCACATTTCACTCATCTGTATGGCAGTTAAAAAGCTGGTCCTCAAACACTGGATAGACCAAACTCTCATATCCCATAAGGAATGGTTAAATGAACTCTCCTTTTATCCAAGGACTGAATACATGATTGTGAGTATCCGTAATAAGCTTCACCTTTTCAATCGCAAGTGGGGCAAATTATATGCCCTATACCTGAATTAATCTCCTCAGTCACTTCTCTAGCCTCCCACCGCCCTTATAATTACACTTAGTCTTGAGGTCTCTTTGACGCTCCTTATTGATTGACAGGCAGACTCCGAGGGAGGGGGGGATGGAAGGTTGGGGGATGGGGGGGACATGAGGGAAGGTTAAAAGAGAGGGGATGAGGGTTGGAGAGGAGAGGGTTAATGACTTGGTTCTGATACCTCCTGCTCTCTGTATTACGAATGTGATTGTATCTGAACATTTCAATAAAGCTTCTTAAATTAAAAAAAATGGATCCTTGGGATGAGGCAGGGGAAGTTTGGGAAATATCCATTTTCCTTTAAGATGCATATGTTTGTTGGCTGTCTGTGGACTCGTCCTTACTTTATTCGGACAGAAAGAATATATTTTATGATAAATCAAGTGGAAGTTGTATCCACTGCTTCCATGAGATAACTGTTTTGATTATCTAACTACTGATTAATAATTCCCAGGTGGAGTTTTAAGCTGGCATCTATATATAAACTTAAAGCAGCAGTGCATGACAGCGGTGAACATTCTGACCTGTACTTTTTTATTCTATTATAGATTGCCCCTTATCTCCTGACTTGTATGATACTCTTCTTTCTGCAGTTTCATTCTGCTCTAGTACTTATTTTTACATTTGAAATAATAAAAGGTGCACTCCTTTTAATATGGCTCATACCAGGTGCTCATCAGTATCCTCAGACGTTTTTGTACATCAGTTGTTCAAAATCACCCTGCTGTGACTAAAATGAATTATAATGCAGCAGGCAGTGCTCCCTGACCTTATGGAAAAATAGATGTTCACAAACAGCTGCAAATATTGATGAAAACCTCTTCCGAGCCGTACTAAAAGGAGCACTCCTTTTATTATTTCAAATGTGAATAAAAGCAGTAAAGCAGACTCAGAATGAAGGGTATCATACAAGTCAGGAGATGAGAGGCAATCAAAATTAAATGAAAGTATGGGTCAAAATCTTTACCACTATCATGCACATATGCTGCCCTCTTTAAACATATACACCACAGGGCAGCGACAGCCTCACTCACTACACTGTATCACCTAACTAATCTACTAATTTCTGGCTGAAACCTTAGTTTTTAAGTTCCAGTTCCCTGGCTTTAGTGGACAGAGGTTGTTGCTCATTTGTATGGTATCTGTACTAACAACCCCCCAAAAAATACAGATTTTGACTCAGTTTAATTCTTTTCTTTTCTTTTTCAAAGTCTAATTTCATTAATCCCTTGCCCTAATGCTCCGGTGATGTTGCAACCAACCCTGGACCGCAGACCAATCCTGCCCATCTAAAACTGCCTGAGGGGCTCAGCCTAATCCATCTCAATATTCGCAGCTTATTGAATAAAGTCCCGGAGCTGCAAGTCACTACACATACACTCAAACCTGACATCTGCGTTGTGTCTGAAACTTGGCTAAAACCTCAGCACAAAGACTTAGAAGTATCCATGCCCGGCTACTCAGTCTTACGACATGACAGAACAGGCAAAAAGAAAGGTGGGAGCATTGCCATGTTTATATCCAACACTCTACAATGCACCCCAGTCCAGTTCCCATGCCCTTCCCCTCTTATCGAATCCAGGCTGATCAAACTCGTACTGCCGCACACCACCCCCATGTACGTGGCAGGGATATACTATGCCCCTTCAACCCCAACTAATACCATCACAGACCTCCTGGCCAACTACAAAAACCTGGCTGCAAGTGGAGAGCTCTACATCCTCAGTGATTTTAACTACAACTGGCTAGATAAAGGCTGCTCAAAACTCTGCAGCAGGATTAAAGCCCTAAACCTCTCGCAGCAGATTGAGGAACCCACCCGCCTCAACACCAAATCCCAAAACCACTCTCTCCTGGATTGGGCTCTTACAACACACTCACATAGGGTCTCCAAAGCTGGCTTACTACCAGATTCAATGAGCGACCACCACCCAATCTATGTAATCAGAAAGGTGCACAGACCCTATAATAGCCTCCCACCCAGGTTAATCAGCTCGCGGTCGTACAAGTCCCTCTGTCTCCCCAACCTGCAAGATGATCTCACCTCTGTTGACTGGTCATTTATCAAGCTGGCACCCACCATAGATCAAACTTTTGACATGCTCAGACAGCAGTTTCTCGCGGTGTGGGACTACCACGCCCCTTTGAGAAATAAAAGGGTAATGGAAACCCACATCCCTTGGGTCTCAGCAGATATTATCTCCAGATGCCACGCCAGGGACCAGGCATGGGAAATACATAGGATAACAGGCTCTGAGGCTTCTTGGCAACAGTACCGAACCCTCTGCAACAATTGCACCAAAGCCATAAGACAGGCTAAAAAGAATTTCTTCCGCGAGGCCCTCTTATCCAATCTCAACCACCCTTCCAATTTCTGGAAATCAATTAAAACCCTGCTAACCCCCCCTACACAGCCACCTACCCCTACCCTCACCATCCAGGGCAGTAGTGTATCCAAACTAAGTGCAGTTGTCTCAACTTTTAATCACTTTTTTACCAACTACGCTAAATCGCTACTGCCAAATACAGAAAGCCTCTCACCCGAGCCAGTACCCCACACACGCCGCCTGCATCCCCCCCATCCACCTATTTCTCATTCAAACCGGTCTCCCCGCCTGAAGTGCTAGCTGCCATAAATTCCCTAGACCCCAATAAGGGAAAATGCCCACTCGGTCTGGACACAAAACTCCTATACCTATCTGCCCCTGCCTTCGCAGCTCCTCTTGCTGATCTCCTAAACCGCTCCTTCTCCTCTGCACAAATTCCAACATCCTGGAAGGAGGCTATAGTTATACCACTGCCAAAGGGGGGCAACCCAGCCGAGCCCGGGAACTACCACCCTATCTCACTCCTCCCCACCCTGGCCAAGCTGCAGGAAAAAATAGCCCTAGCACAACTCACTCAATTCCTTGATAACTCCTCCTTCTTCACCCCTTTTCAGTCTGGCTTTCGGAAATCACACTCCACCATAACTGCACTCCTCAGACTTACCAATGTTATCACCTCAGCTATGGATACAGGGCACATCACATCAGCCATATTCATTGACCTGGCCAAAGCTTTCAATACCATTTCTCACACTAAGCTTATAGCAAAACTTCAAGATGCTGGCCTATCTGATCTATCCTCCAGGTGGTTTCAAGACTACCTCTCTGGGAGGAAGCAATCAGTCAAAATTGGCACCCAAATATCCCTCTCACTCCCAGTCACCATGGGGGTCCCCAGGGCTCCGTCCTGGGTCCCCTTCTCTTTTCCATATTCCTAAATGACCTCCCTCTATCATGCCCAAACTCAGCAATTTAGATGTACGCAGATGACACTGTCCTGTATGCCTCCAGCCCCTCAAAAGAGTCTCTAAATTCTACCCTTCAGCAGGATTTCAACACTGTCCAAACCTGGCTTAGCTCCAACCAACTCATCATCAATGCAAAGAAAACCGTATCCCTAACTTTCGGCACACAGCCCAGAATCTCCAGGCTATCGGCTCTACCCACATTTCAAACACTTAACGGAACCACCCTGGAATCCTGCACCTACTTTAGGTACCTGGGGGTATGGCTGGATCATCACTTGGACTTCTCTGTCCATATAGACTCCCTCCAGAAAAAACTGCACCCGAAACTTGGAGCCCTTTACCGTAACAAAGGGTGTCTAACCACCCCAGTCAGGAGAGAGCTAGTTTACAAAATGATACTCCCAATCTTCGACTATGGCAACGTTGTCTATGGCGCAGCCTCTCCATCAACCCTAGCCAACCTGGACTCCCTTTTCCACTCCTTCTGTCGCTTTATCCTAGAATGTCCCCCCACCACCCATCACTGTCACCTATATGCTGCCCTAGGTCTCCCCTCGCTGCACTCCAGGCAACAGCTCCATGGCGCTAATCTAGTAGCTAAACACTGGTCAAACTCCCTCCCCTCCTATCTCAGTTCCGCTCTATCAACCCAACCCTCCCCGGCTTACTGTTTGCGGGGCTCTGACTTGAATCTATTACAAATCCCTTTCATGCACACCTCTAAGGGCCAATCGGCCTTCAAATACAGACTGCCCACACTCTGGAATAATCTCCCAGCAGCAATCAGGCAGTCCACCACCACCCATAGGTCATTGACCAATCTTCTTCATGCCCACTTCTCAGTCTCTTGTAACTGTAACCTGCAGGTCAGATCCACTAAACTGAAGCATCCAAATGTGACTTAACGGGGGCCCCAGGCAAATAACTACATTACTCTTAATGCCCCTACCTCTTTTGTCCTCTTTCTCCATGGTCTCTGTAAGACATGTCTATAGACTCAGACCCCATTGTTATTACGCACTCAGAGTTAAACTTATAACTAATATGTATGCATAAGTCCTGCCTGTAACATCTCTGGACCTGTTGCCTCACCCATTTTGTGCCTGTTGTACCTGATGTATGTATTTCTATGCATCTGTTCCTTGTCAACATTACCTAATGTACCAAATGTAATTCGCGCACTTTATGCTTTGTAACCCCAGGTCGCATCTGGAAATGAGTGGATGTACGCTCAGTATGCTTATCTGGTTAATCTCGTTAATAAATAAATAAATCTTTATAGTGAATACTGAAGTTTATACTGTAGTTGTATTTCTTATAACTGACTTATTCCATTCATATTTTATTTATTTATTTATTTATTTAGTTAAACATCAGTTTAGAAACCTTTGAGCCAGAGGCTCATTTACAAAGGTACCTCGTCACAAAGAGGACATCAGAACAGTAGTACAAGGGACACAGTACTTACAAACAAAAAAGTTACAGTTCAATTACAATTTTGTTTCAATAGAATACAATCTCCAACGAAGCAAAAGATAACAAAAGGTGCAAAACTTATGGTCGGGGGAGAGCTGGTGGGAGTAGAAGGGAGGGAGATAGGGGAGGAGGAATTAGTAGGGAAAGGAAGGGGGGATATATAATATTTAATATATGTTATGTCTAGCATTATAATCAGGTTACTATTAATTGTTTCTAACCTTGATTTTTCTTTTTTTAACTATCTAAATTCTATTTTTTTCCTATATTACAATTGATAACTGTTTAGAGTGTCATTATGTCATCCTTCAATATAGCAGCCTGGAATGTTCAAGGTCTGGGGTCTCCAGTTAAGTGTAAAAAAGTATTACCATATCTTAACCAACATAAAATTGATATTATACAATGGCAAGGAAAGAATCCTGGACTCTTATTGGTCAGTGTGTGCCTGGAACAGTGATGTTATCCCAGTATAACATCACTGTATCAAGTCCAGGCAGACACATGACTGAAAGTCATCACTAAAAAAAAAAAAAAAAATCACTCCATATGCAGACTAGGAAGATAGAAAAAAATAGCTATTTACTGTACCTACAATTCCTCACTATGTAAATCAGTATACAGACTGTTATATTTCTATAGCACTACAGAAATTGGAGAGTACATCTCTCAGTAAATAAATTGTGTCAGCTATCAGTGTGTGTACAATGCTTCATTTTGAAAATAAATATCTGAGCTCTTATATTGATGTAACCACTATCAAAAAAAAGGACACTGCACCTTCAAGTAAGAAAAAAATGGAATACAGCTTCATATTGTACCCACAATGCCTTACCACATATATTTACATATTAGGTGCTATACTGTAGTCACCACTACCAAAATATGAGACTGCACTACTGAGTAAGGAAAATATTAAGTTAACTTTATCATCTGCCCAGAATTCCTTGTTGCTGTATGTAAATCAGCATATTAGCTATTATACTGCTGTAACCATTATATTATGGCACTATACTGCAGTCACCATTACCAGAAAGGAGACTGCACTGCTGAATAAGGATAATGTAAGTTAACTTTATAATCTACCCAGAATTCCTTGTTGCTATATGTAAATCAGCATATTACCTGTTAAACTGCTATAACACTATCAAAATAAGACAACTGATTTAAGAGAAAGGGACTACTTTAAATTGTAATGCTAAAATGTAAGGGACACAGAGGAGCCATTGTATAATAGCAATGATGAACTCCAGGGCATGTGTCATGCTGAGATAACGTCACTTCTTGGGTGTTGGGTGCACTTGGCCTGTGGTCTCGTGCCCAACCACCGGAGGTGTGACATTATCCCAGCAGGACACACACACCCTGTCATGCATTATTGCTTGATTGCCTTGTTGCAAGAAACCCACCTTATCCCAGTAGAGACTTATAAGCTTCTATGAAACTGGGTTGCCATGGTTCAGCATAGTAGTTCTTGCAGCAAAAAAAAAAAGAGGGGTGGCCATGTTAATTAGAAGGGGTGTTAACTTTACAAAACTGTCTCACGTACCTGACTCAGAGGGGCATTTTCAATTTCTAACTGGTGTACTAAATGGGAGAAAGGTAACTTTTTATAATGTCTATGCTCCCACAAAGGAGCATGAGACTTCTTTATCAAGATAAAATTTGAATTAAGCTGATTTACCAACTCCAACCTCATTATAGGGAGAGACTTTAATGAAGTCTGTGACCCTGTTCTGGATAGATCCTCATCCATTCATAACTTGACTCAAATAACAAAGTCCACAGCAGCTCTTAACTTGCTTGCTACTGAGCTGGGCTTAGTGGACACTTGGTGGGCAGCGCCCCCCCCCCCTCCCCGTAGAGACTGTTTCTTCTTTTCTGCATGTCACAACAGCTTTAGCAGACTAGATTATATTTTTTCTTCCTTTAAAGCTTTGCAATCAGCTAGTGTCCATGGATAATGAATGTCATTTGATTCCTGACCATCGTATGCTTAAGCTTGCAGTATGCATTACGAACATATGAAAATTGCCAGCAGCAAAAGGCCGTTATGGTCTATCTAGGCTGCTCGAGACTGCAGCTAGTTCCCTATTCAGCAGCTGCCCCACCCCTTCCCCTTACCTCACTTTACCCTCCCCTTTGCCCTGTCCCACCCCTTCTTGAAGCATTCCACTGAGTTACATGCCAGCACCTCAGCTGGTAGTGCATTCCACTTCACCACCACCCTGTATGTAAAGAAATGCCTCCTCACCTCCCTCCTGAATCTACCCCCCCTCCAATCTCATGTCATGGCCTCTAGTTTCTTTCCCCACCCTCCTCCTGAATAGACCCTCTTTGTCTGTTTTGATTATCCCTTTCATGTATTTGAAGGTCTTAATCATGTCCCCCGTCCCTCCTCTCCTCCAGTGTGTACATGTTTAACTCTCTTAGTCTGACCTCATATGGCAATTCCCCCAGGCCCTGAATCATCTTCGTTGTCCTACGCTGCACCCGCTCCAGCAGCCTAATGTCCTTTTGTAGGTACAGGTGCCAGTACTGCATGCAGTATTCCAGGTGGGGTCTAACCAACGATCTGTATAATAGTAGAATAACCTCCCTTCTTCTCGAGGTAATGCCCCTTGCAATGCACCCCAGCATTTTGTTAGCCATTGCCCCTGTGATGAGCACCCCCAGATCCTTCTCCTCTTCTATTACCTCCAGCTGCAACCCATCCCACCCAGATGGTAGCTTCTCCTTGGATTTTTTGTTCCATAAGTGCAGTGCCTTGCATTTTTTTGCTTTGAACCCCAGCTGCCATCTGTCAGAGCATGCCTCCAGCCTTGCCAGATACTCCTGTAGCCTCCGCCACCTCCCGGTCAGCCACCACCACTCCTGTCTTTGTTATCCACAAACAGACTGGTTTTGCTGCTAATGCCATCTGAGATGTCTGCAATAAATATGCCAAACAGACTTCCGGTGATGTCACCACCCGAGATGGTAGCTTGATCTCGATTGGGAGAGCCCCCGGTGATAAAATAAACTCAACCCTCCTAACAAATTCCTCCCAAATCTGGAAAAAGAAAAGGACTGTATATTAAAACTGTCCATTGAATGCGTAGCAATCAAAAGTATGGTCGCAATACCCTGGTGGTAACAAAATGCCATAAACTAAACCAAGGCCATGCAACGCCAGTCTGGTGGCTTCACAGGCCTCCATATACTCAGCCAGGTTGGGCGATGAAGGCGAGGACAGTGGCTCTGACACAGGAAAAGGCCTGGGGAGAGGAGATACCCAGGCCATTATGAAAATGCTGCACAAAATAGATGGAAAGGTAACAGGGATACAGAAAGACATCAAAAAATTAGAGCAATGAACTACTTCTGTGGAAACACAAATGGAGAGTATTCAGACAGAAAACATGGTGATGAGTCATTCCCTGTGCTACCTATAAAAAAGAGAAAGAGAACTATCAGCAAGGGCAGAAGATACAGAGGCACGTTCCAGAAGAAATAACATAAGGGTATTCGGAATTCCTTGAGGATCAGAGAAAGAGGACATGCCCAAATTTTTAGAGTGCTGGCTCCAAAAGGAGTTAGAACAATCGGCAAATTCAGAGTTAGGCATCAAGCTAGTGCACCATGCTATTGCTCCCAAACCAAAGCCAGAAGCACCAGCGAACTCAATAATCATCAAATTCCTCAATTTCCCTATCAAAGAAAAGATATTATGGCTCGTCTGGGGTAAGAGGGACTTAAACTTTGATGGCCAGAAAGTGTACATGAATCAGGATCCTCCCCACTGCTGTTAGCCAAAAGGGAAAAAAAGTCCTTTATGTTGTGAAACAACTTAGAGAGAAAGGACTAAAGGCACAGATTCGCTACCCAGAACGGCTGTGGATTCAAGATGGGACCACCACTAAATCATTTGATTCATTCATAGCAGCTGCATCCTTCTTGAAGAATGTTAATATACAGCTGCCAGATTTATGGGAAGAGATGGCAGAAGCTGAAATTGAGGAACTATTGTGGGGAGTGGCATCATCCAAAAAGGCCAGAGGAAGACAACGAGCTCAAGGAATTCTACCCCTGCACTCAGATTTAGCAGCATGGCTGAAAAAAAGTCCAACTACCTGACCGGAAAAGCACAACTAATCCTAATTATTTAAATCTCATTTTCAGAAGTAACTGAAGATGAAGGATGACCAGGGGCTGGAGGGGTAAATTGTATTTTTGTTTCCCCTTCAATGCCAGGTCTTCATGGAAACCCAACAATATATGGGACAAGCTTCACGTATAGGGGCTACTTTTACTTTGCCACTTGCTACTTTGAAATGGAATACCATGAGAAAAACAAACTTAGAGCCGAATGTACATTATCACTGTTCTTTTGTTTAAATGCAAGCCACTTTACCAATTAAGCATAAGGCTCAGAAAAAAGAACAGAGACACCCTCTAGTGGTAACTTTTATTTAAGTCCTAAACTAGCAAGTAGAGAGGGGGAAGAAAGCAAATAACTGTGAGCTAAGTGATGGATAAAAGAAACTCCAGAATCCCCCCCTCTCAGAGTTTAAACGGGGGCTAATGGACATAAGACCAGAAGTTTAGCAGAGCATAATGTTTATATGTGGTGTATACTTGTACCCTCGTCGGGCTGAAGTTAAGCCTGAAGGGAGTAATGTTGTTTCTTTGTTTTTTTTTCTACTGGTCTCTGCTTAAATTATGGCAGGAAGCTCACTATGGGAATAATAGGCTTAAATGGTGGAATTTGGGAGTATGTCATAGCGAGTAACACTAAAAGCTCACATTCCTCTTAGAACAAGTACAAATAGGATTTTTTTCTTTCTTCCTTTATTAAACAGTTTTAAACCATCAACTTAGCCGGGGGCACCCCACCTCAGAATCTGGGAGGCAGGAGCCCAAGGCAGAATGAAGAGTAGCATGGTTGCTGGCCTGCACTCGAAACTCTATTCGATGGGGTGTACCCTTCGAAGACGCATTGAGAACCTGGTGCCATTCAATGCCCCAGGGGAAACGTTTGTTCTCCAACACCAAAGTTCTTTGTTCTCTCTGCACTGTTTGTTTTGTTTGGATTACAATGCAAGGATGTTTGTTCTATGTTTTTTGTGAATAAGTGTGTGATGACTAGTATACGTAAAAGGTTTATGTTTTTTTAAACCTAGGAATATAATGGGGGAGCCGGGGGGGATTCATTAGGTTTGAATCTCAAAAATGGGTAGCTTAAACATCTGCGGGTGGAATATAAAGGGTGTAAATAATGTGGTTAATAGAACAAAAATCCTGCAGGAGCTGCAACGAGCTGGCTGTAATGCAGCATGTTTACAGGAAACCAGGCTTTCTGCAGTGGAACATCAAAAGCTCAGAAGATCATGGTTGGGAAAGATCTATGCAGACTCACACCCAAAAGCTAACAGAGCAGGGGTAACCATTTTGGTGAAAAGAGGGCTGCCCTTCAGGTTAATCAAATACATTCAGAGGAACAGAAGGCTGGTGGAGTATCGAAATTGGTGGGCGACTACGCATAATTTCATTGTAATATCATACTTACTGGGAATCTTTAGATAGACTTTTCAACTATGGCCTCTCTACCAGAAGCACAAATCTTATGTCTGGGGATTGGAACTGCGTGGAAGACTACAGATTAGATAGGAGTGCTAGGAAGGAAAAAGCCCTAGAACATGTTCAAAACTGTTAAAAAACTTGAGGGTGGAGGGGGAGTTTGGCTGACCCTTGGAGAACTCAAAATCCCACATCAACAGAATATACCTTTTACTAGGCAGCATGTGATTCCTATACAAGACTAGATAGGTTATATACCCAAAAAACCTATGTACACTGTCATGGTAACAAAGGTCTATCCGATATCCATATCAAACCACGCACTAGTGCTTTATAGACTGCACTGGGAATCCCATCACCCTAGAACCCAGTGGAGGCTCAATGCAGGCTTACTACATAACAAAAACTTTGTGCAATCCACAAAAGAAGTAATTAAAAACTTCATCAAGGAAAATGACAATGGCAGAATACAAATTAAATATGTATGGGACAGTTTAAAGGCGGTGGTACGTGGTCATGCTATATCGCAGGCCACATATATAAAAAAATTGCACTAAGCAGGGTTAGAAAGAGTGGAAGTGGCCCTAAGGAAACTAAAGGCAGAATACAAAAGAGTGAGATACCCAACAGTCCTATCCAAAATTAAGGAAGCCAAAGAAAAACTGAATGACCTATTATCAAGAAAGGTGGAGAATACTATCCGTTTTCTAAATCAAAAATATTATGAAGGGGGTGAGAAAGCAGGGAGGTTACTGGTCCTGAGACTCAGAAAACAAGTGACAGAGAGATATGTAACCTCGATTAAAGGAAAGGGAAGGGGGGGACATGGCAGTCACTAAACCAGAATAAATAGCAGGGCATTCCAAGAATATTATACACAATTTGTATGAAGAGGACAAACAGGAAGGGCACTTAGAGAAGATCAGTGAATTCTTAGAAGGAGTAAAACTGCCCAAACTCTCTAAAGAACAACAACAGTTTATAGAGACTCCTTTTTCAGAAAACAATATTCAGGAGGTGATAAAGTCCCTAAAATTAAGGAAGGCACCAGGGCCTGACGGCTATATAGTTGAGTTTTACAAGGTCTTCTCTAAGGAATTAGTCCCAATACTGACCAAGGTCTGTAATGCAGCACGTGAGGAGGGTTCCATCCCAGATTCCTGGGGAGGAGGCGATGATTACGGTTTACCCAAGCCAGCAGAGGATTCTCTATGCAGATTTCCATTTCCTACTTAATCAGGATGCTAAAATATTCTCTAAAGTGATAGCGGTAAGGGTTCAGGGCACTATTACTTATTTGGTACACCCAGACCAAACAAGATTCATTCCTGATAGGCATATACCAGATAACATTCATCTACTGTTGAATGTCTTGGAGCAGCAACCTTTTCCCTTCCAAACTCCTAAAAACAGTAATTTCCATAGACACCGAAAAGGCTTTTGACCGGCTAAATTTGGAATTTTTAAAAGCCACTTTAAAAAAGTTTGGATTTGGAACCAAATTTCAAGGGTGGAGAATGAACCTGTATCGCTCCCCAACCACTAAAGTAAAGGTGAACGGAGTTCTCCCCCAGACATTTAATATAAACAGGGGGACACGGCAGGGCTGCCCACTCTCCCCACTATTGTTTGCCCTCAGTATGGAGCAATTGGTGGCTAAAATTCGTCAAGACCCAGAATTCCAAGGTATCAGGGTGGGAGGGGAGGAAATCCATATCTCGTTATATGCAGAAAATACCTTATTATATGTTTCTGATCCAGAGAAAACATTATCACGAATATTAGATACGCTGAAGCAATTTGGTTCTCTATCAGGTTTTAAAATAAATGAATCCAAAATCGAAATGCTACCTCTCAGCCCTTCTCCAGAGGCAATGCTGCCAATCCTAGGGTCCTTTAAATGGGCTAGTGTGGGTTTCAGATATCTAGGGGTCTGGATCCCAAGAGATTTTAAAAAATTATACCAGGTCAACTATTTGAAACTTTTAAGGGAGATCCAGGCGGACTGTGGGAGGTGGAAGGAACTTCCCCTGTCACTTTTTGGCACGTTGGAAGTGATACGCATGAACATTTTACCTAGATTCTTGTTCTTTTTTTCCTCTATACCACTCAGACCTCTGCCAATATTCTGGAAAGACCTTGAATCTACCTTGTCCAGATTTATATGGGAAGGGGAAAAAGTCCAGAGTCAGGCGGTCAGTGTCGAAAAGTCCAAGGAACACGGGGGGGGGGGCTTGGCACTCCTAGATTTTAAGGCCTACTTCTAGGTGGGGCAACTTCAACATGTAATACCTCACCTGGGTAAGGGAACCACACCTTTATGGGCAAATTTTTAGAGAGAGAGATACCAGGGGGCTGGCAAAATTTGGAGATCTGATACATATGGATCAGAGAAATCTGAAACTAATGGATATGGGGAGCCCGTGGGCCCTGGAATTCAAAAAAGTGTGGGTGGAGGTCTGCACAAAATTCCATATCAATACTCATATGGGGATGGACACTCCCCTCAGAGCATGCCTTGGTTTTTTGCCATTTAAACTAATGGGAGGGTTAAATAGATGGAGAAGAGGAAATCATTTCAACCATAGGGCAATTCTGGGATGGTGGAAAATTAAAATCCTTTGCCCAAATAAATCAAGAATTCCAACTCTCACCAGAGGATTTTTTTTGATTCCTACAATATAGGCACTATTTATTAGAACCTCAGAGGGAAGCCCAGTTTAGCAAGGATCCCAGCCCACTGAAACAACTATTACAAGAGCTAGCAAGGGCAGGAAGTTCTAAAGGAGTGGTGTCACCGATTTACCAGTTCTTAGCAGAATTAAAAACAGGCAAGGTAAAATACATAAAAGACAGATGGCAGGCAGAGCGTCAGTTGGAGATATCAGAGGAGGAATGGGGAAAAATACGGGTGGAAATTTATGAGACGATGGCCTCCCTCTCCTGGAGGGACTTTCAGTGGAGGGTGGCCATCAGGCATTTCCGCACCCCAGTAATCACAAAGCATCTGGGTGCCAATTATTCTGACACCTGTTGGAGGGATTGCCAAGAACAGGGTACCCACACTCACATTTTTTGGTCATGTCCACTGGTAAAGGAATATTAGGAAAAGGTGAAGAAGGAGGTTGAGGGCATATTTGGAATCTCAATCCCACTCAAGTTACAATTTTGGATTTTGGGTCTGGCCCCACCAGGGATGAACTCCAAATCCTGGTGGCTGTGGCTATCAAAGCAGTAACATAAAATTGGCTTACCCCCTCTAAACCCATAGTAGAATCATGGTTAAGCAATTGCAACCATATATAAAGTATGGAAAAACCAACAGCGCAAATTCAGCCACAGAAGGAAAAATTCACTAGCAGGTGGACGCCATTCTTTCATTATCTAGCTAACAGACAGGGAAAAGATGTAATAGAGATCTTAGCTGAACAAGGCCAATAATGGTCATAGGGAATCATAAAGGCCGAATTTGTGCTTCCCTATTTGTACCCACCACCCCTTTTGTGTCTCTCTCCCCCATACGTAGCAGGGCATAAGTTTCCTGCCCTACAGAAATGAAGTTGAGAAAACAGAATTCTCAGGTTGATGTAGTATGTTTTCTGTTCATTATGTGTTTATCTAGGTCTGTCTATTATACTGGATTGTGTAATTAACGAAGGTCGTTTCTGCTACAGATACAAGGAACATCTATGTGATTATTATGAACAAATGGCAAAGATGGGATCTAAAAGTCAATGTGGTTGATGTATTGTCTTATTTAAGTTTAGGTGATGTGTCAGTGATTATGTAAATGTATGTTGTCACTTATGAAAACTCTCAATAAACATTCATTTCAAAAAAATAAATATGCCAAACAGCACTGGGCCCAACGCCAGCCCCTGTGGAACATCACTTGTCACAGGCTTAGGGGCTGAGTATTCCCCACCTACCACCACCCTCTGCTGCCTATCTTTTAGCCAGTTCTCCACCCACTGCACCAGTTTTGCTCCTGTCCCTGTACTCTGTAGCTTGCTTCCAAGTCTCCCATGTGGTACTGAATCAAAGGCCTTACTGAAGTCTAGGTACAGGACATCCACCGCATGGCCCCTGTCAATTTGCCTAGTCACCCAGTCATAGTATTCCACCAGGTTGGTCTATCATGACCTGCCCTTGATGAAGCCATGCTGCTTCCCATCCTGCACCCCCTTCACCTCCAGTAGTGCCACTAGCCTCTCCTTTAGGATTGTCTCCATTAGCTTCCCCACTATGGACATTAGACTTACTGGCCTATAGTTCCCTGGTTCGTCCTTGGGTCCACTCTTGTAGAGAGGAACCAAGTGAGCCAGTCTCCAGTCCTGCGGTATGCATCCTGTGTCTAGAGATACATTAAATAAGTCTGCAAGGGGTCCTGCCAGGACCTCTGCCAGCTCCTTCATCACTCTCTGATGTACTCCATCTCGTCCCGGTACCTTGTCTACCCTCAATGCCCTTAACCCCTCCAGCACCCTCCCCACTGTGATTTCTCTGTCCGTCACCTCTCCTCCATCTGTTTCTATTCTCCCTCCTACTATGGGTAGTGCCCCCTCCTTTTCTTTCGTAAAGACTGAACAGAAGTAGTCATTGAGCACTTCTGCCTTTTCCCCCCTCTTCCACCCATCCCCCCTCCTCCTTAATTCTTACAATTCTGTCCTTGCAGCTTCTCTTCTCCCTTATGTACCTAAAGAAGTCTTTCTCCCCTTTTCTTATGCCCTGCAGCAGCCTGAGTTCCCTTCCTGCCTTGGCTGCCGTTACCCCCCTGGTCACTTCCTTTGCTTCTTTCAGATATTCCTTCCTATCCTCCTACCTCCCCGATTTTCTGTATCTCCTATAAGAAACAATTACTCACCGAAGTAATATTACTTCTTCCAGGGTATTCTTTAGCATTATTGACAGCTGCAGTATGCCAGCTGCCCCGGAGAGGAGGAGTTAATGCAAATGAGGAAGGCACTGGCCAATCAGTATACAGTTAGAGTAGAGTGCTTCCTACAGTCAGTATGAGGGACCTCAGGATGCATTTTAGAGCTGAAAAAGAGCAAAAAACTGTGCCTGCTAGGGGCAAAAAAACTGTTCGCAATAACCCACCATATATTCCAACCCACTATAAAGAAAAAATTATGTATTTATTTATTTATTTATTTTAAATAACAGGAAAGAATGACAGTTGTCAAATTTGGCTAAATCCCCTAACAGAGCCTTTAGACAAGGTTTCCAGGGGAGGAAGGGTGGGAGTGTCAATAATGCTAAAGAATACCCTGGAAGAAGTAATATTACTTCGGTGAGTAATTGTTTCTTCTCACCCCAGGAATTCTTTAGCATCTGTTGACAGATGCAGACTTCAAAGCAGTGTAGTTGGGAGGAGGGGACAGAAACCTGTTTCAAGAAGAGGCTCTGAAGCACCGTCCTGCCACATTTGGCATCCTATAAGACGACACATCCAAGAAAAGATCTTATTGAATGTGAGAAGCAAATTTCCAATAGATGGTCTGCACACTTCTAGTAAGGATATAGCCTTGAACGCTGCCCAGGAGGCAGCTGTTCTCCAGGAAGTAGGTCCTAAGCATGAGAAGTGCTGAATGTCAGCCTTGCTGTACCAGACCCAAAATACGGGAACACAGTCCCATGGGAAACTATTCTTGGTCACTGGTTTCTCCTTTTCTGTGAAATTGCAGGAAAGGAAGGGATGATAATGAGAGTACCTGAGCTGTTAGGACTGCTTGCACACACTGGACAGCAGGACTAATTCATGCCTCATCCAAGCAGCTTGAAATAGCCTAGACAGGACTTGCCTGGGAGCAGAACAGGCAGAGAAAAGGGGTTGATGAAAGTGGAAATGGTAGACACCTGGGAAAAGGTTTTCTCATCCATCTAGAGGACTAAATTGTTCTTAAAGGCACTACAAGGATAAGGCCTAAAAGAAAAACTCTGAAACCCGTCTGACTGAGGAAAAGACAAGCAGAAAGGTTGTCTTCGATGTTACTCTCTTGGGGAAAGAATTGTCACAGGTTCAAAGGACACCCCATGAACTTGAATATACAGAGGTTTGTGTTCCATGGGAAAAAACTCCGGTCCCTAGAAGGGTCTGGAACTGAAACGGCCCCTTGCGGAATTCACTGAAATGGTCTGAGAAATGATAGATTTCTCTTGCCCGACAGAAAATGAATCCGAGTAACCACTAGGTGTACTCCCAAAAAAGAGGCCTACTGTCCTACTGTAGGTAAGAAAATAAAAACCTTTATATTTTTGCAGGAAACAAGTCACAAAGACCAAACTAGTTCCATGTACAAGACAGTATTGCCTGTATATGTATATGAACTGAATAATCCAGTCATGAGAGAAAGAAGGTTGAAAAACTATAGGCTCTTGTCCTTGTACCAAGGCGAAAAACTGCTTCCACTAGGAAACTGAGGTTTACGTGGTAGTAAAACTTTTTTTTTTCCCCAAGACATTCCAGGCCTTATTTGACTACAGGAAGTCTAGGAGATCTAGCCTCTCAAGAGCACAGCCTTGAGGAGAAAAGACCGGGAGCTGAGAAAACACTACTCCTGTGAACGAAAGGAGTAGCTTGTGGAAACAAAAGCAGCCAGAAGGCTGTTTAACTGAAACATTTTTTATCAGAAAGTACCAAGGATGTCCAGAGCCACCGGGATCATGGTGGCTGATTCCTTAACTAGAGAGGTACTTAGGAAACAAGGAATATATGGGAAAGAGAACACTTTTCCGACCAGTCTTGAGATGAGAAAGTCCAGCTGAGGGCCTGCAACAGGAAAAAGGAAAAAACAGGTGGTTCGGGCTGGAGGTGAAAATTCAGATCTGGACCTGTCCTTACCCCCTGAATGATGTGGCTAGGACTTGTGTGCTGAGGGCTCACTCGAGGTGTCCCTGACTAAAGCAGCTTAAAGGATTTGCCAAAGGATCCACTTGCGGTGGCCCTGCCAAAGTGTTGTCCTTGCCCGACAGATGGATGAGAGATTAAGATACCTCTACAAAAGCCAGCTAGAGCTCAAAACTTGTAGCTATTGTGGAGAGATTGGAAGCCTTGTGTCCCAAATGCTCGTTGGTGTGGTACAGGGCAGGAATATCATCCAGTCCTCTCTGAACTAAATGACCTCTGGACTGAAAAAATGCAGGCCTGATAGGGATGCTCTGAGGTTCCAGGGACTGATGAAAGAAGGACTCTGTCAGAAACCAAGCCCCAATGATGGAACCCCCCCGAAGGGAAGCGCCTGCCGGAAGGAAGCTTCTGTACCAAAGATTTGAAGGGGAGAGGTGTAAAGTTCATGGTTTTCTCACACCAGTCCAGACTGTAACAGGGTTCAGGCTTCACAAAAAATTATCTTATTTGGAATCTGACCTAGAGGTCTAGCCCCTGGGACTCTAGTGACAAATTATGCACCATATGCAGGGAACAAAGTTCCCCTGACAAGAGATGAGCATTGTCCCTAAAGAGTTGCTGAGATTTAGTTGGTTAGGGAACTTTTTTCTAGTAGGTACAAGACAACCCAAGACTGTAGGAAATAATATGTCAGACTTAGGGCTTGAAAACCAAAGCCAAGGAGAATTGGCTAAGGATGGCCAAGCCTCTGAGAAGGGAAACCAGAGATTCCCTGTCTTCAGGAGAGAACCGCCAACCTACCCAGATACCTGAAGGATAGCTTGATTTTTACTCCATATCTGAGAACACTGGAGGCAGTTTAAATAGCACAGAAGAAAACTGGTAGCCGCCAGAGAAAAACTCCAGGCTAAGGAACTAAGAACATAGAATGTAATGAGGGAAACAAGAAAATCCCTGCATTTGCAAAAGAAAGACCTGAGTCAAGGAAGCATCCTTACCCCAGGTTGTAAAAGTTGATAATGATTTGCTGTTCCCTATTTTCCTTTAAAATTTAGTTAATAGGACTTCCAGTGAGCGCACCGACCGAATGGCTGCCTAGCTCAGACACCCTAGCCTGCCGATAGTTAAATCCGCCTTAATCGTTAGTTACTGATCCATCCAATGATTTCACCCGCAGAAATAAAGACCAGGATGACTTCCAGACACAAAAACAAAGAAAAAATAAATGTGCAGCAGGTAAAACACCATAAAACTATGTTCGACTTCGCTCAGCAAGCTGCGGCCTACACAACACCCGCCTCCCCGAAACAGGGAACCAGCACAGAAGAGGCAGATGAGCAAGAATATATCATAACATCCAAACAGCTGTGCGATACTCTCCAGAAAATGAATGCCACACTAGAAAGACTAGAGGCGAAAGCGAATGAGGACCGAGAGAAAATAGAGCTTACTGCACAGAAAGTAGAGATGATGGAAAAGGCACTGACGGATTACACCACTACCTCGGATATACATAACACCGCTCTGCTAGACCTACATAGGAGAGAACTGTTACTGGAAGCAAGATTAGACAAACTGGAAAATCAAAACAGGAGAAATAATGTCTGTATTCACGGACTACCTGAAGGAACAGAGACAGGTCCTGTGCCACAATTCTTGGAGTCCTTTCTGCCAGAGATCTTGGGCTGGCCGGCAGACAAACCCCTCAATATTATACAAGCTCACCGCTCACTAATACCTAAGCCGAGGGACCCAAAAGCAAGACCTAGGTCCCTGGTGATAGCATTCCTGGATTTTTCTACTAAAGAAGAGATTCTAGGAGGCGTGGTCCAAAAGATATTATTTGGGGACCTCCGCCTCTTTTTGAGCAAGATTACTCACCCAGCTCTTAACACAAGCATGAAAGCTGTTACCAGTGGTACGCCAATATAGCAAAAAGGAATCAAAGCAGTTATAGAGTATTCTGCTCGACTTGAAGTGGTCACAGAAAATAACACAAAGATTCACAGACTTACAAGCAGCACAAAAGTTTCTGATCTCGATGGAATAGAGCTTCCGAGTAATACAACAAGTAATGCAGTACAGCAGAGGAGCGCTTGCTAGAAGGGCCTGGCAACAGGGAGGAACTAAATGGAAGGAGCTACATGACACGCCCGGGACTTCTGCAGTATGGGACCCACTCATCACGCCGAGGGAGAACGTACCATTACGTGGGGCCTACACGGAACTGAGCAGAGCGGAGAGCAGCAAGCTGCAAATCAGAACAACTAATAACTGAGTCAGCGACCTGAAGGAAGATGGACACTGGTCTGAGTAAGAGTGACTTATGAGAGGGGACTAAAACCGCTGTACCTCTAGCCATTGCATCCACAGTGGTGGGTGGAGAAATGGTCAGAATAAAATGTGAGATAAAAGGGAGGGGGGTTCTCCATCCTTCCCTCATATCTTAGGAGGTGGATAAAGAGGTTTTTTTTTTTTAGTAGATCCGATGCTCAAGCCCAAGTTGAACAAGGAAAACTTATGAACCGGTAAGATAAGGAGATAGAATTTCAAGAGGATGGGATAATAACAGGATATGAGCAAACATAACAACGAAGTTCATAACAGGAAGATGGGACTCCTAAGGAAAAAGGAGAAAGGGAGGGGGAAGGGAGTGGGAAGGAAGAGGGAAGGAAGAGGGGAACAAAGAATAAGATAAGCAAGAGATTGACTATCATGAAAAGAGACCGTTACTCCGGGAGGGATGGGGGTTAAAGTAAGGTACCTGATAACCTGAAATACTGAGACGATCATTATAAAAAAGGAAGGGGTGGAGGAAGGGGGGCAAGAGGGAGAGAGGAAAACAGGAAGGAGACCATAAGCTTAAAAAGTGGAGGTGTGAAAAAACTCACGAATAGTAGGAGGGCTATGAACAGAGGAGGGATCGATGGGAAAGATAAACCTGAAGTAATATTAAGCTTCGGCAGGAGGAAGAGGAGAGATGTTTACAGGCGTGACCAGGTACATTTTTTCATCACTGAAAGGGAATTTTATTTTCCCATAGTGGGGCCTGGAAAACATCTTATAAGGCGCCTGGATTACGCAGTTACGGTGCTTTAGATCTGCCCCTCTGGTGATTGGGCTGATAGTGGCCTAAAGCCAGGTGGAGGGCCCGCAGTGTTGGGGTCATTCAGCCTCGTCTCTAGCAGCAGGGGATTGCAGAGGGTGGCAAGAGGGGCAATTGCATCTTGAAGTCAGAAAAGTTAGACTAGGTTATATTGATTGTTAATTTGTTGTTGAGTTTCTGTTTATTGAAACAAAGTTATATGTTAGAAACAATGCATGGAAATAATAGAGAGTGTGGTTTAGTAATGTGTCCCTGTCCTTGGAAGGCCATCTGGAGGAAATATCTAACCCAAAAGATAGATAATGGCTGATTTAAAGATTGTTTCCCTAAATGGGAGGGGTATTAACAATCTGGTGAAGAGAGCTAAAATATTGCAAGATTTAAAGAGACGAGGAGCCACGGTGGCCTTCCTCCAAAAACACATTTGATGGCTCAAGCATTTGAAATTGAAAAGAACCTGGGTAGGAAGATTATATCTTCACATTACGCTGACAGCCCGCACCGCAGGTGGCAATCTGATAAAAGAGATGTACTCTAACAATTTCAAAAGTCAAAACAGATCCAGAGGGTAGGTATGTGCAGATTCGGAAACTATAGAGGTCAGACTGTACCTAGTAAACATATATGCACCAAATGAAGAGACACAAGGTTGGCATTCCTAGAGACAATAATAAAGAAGCAGTCTCAGATACACAAAGTATGGTAATCATTGGAGAGACTTCAACAAAGTCATAAACCCAGGAGTGGACAGATCAGAGAAGACCCAGGAGGGTAACATGAACAGGGAAACTTGTTCTTAGACTAAGTCACGAACTGGGGCTAGCAGTGTTGTTTCTGCACCCCAGAGGCGAGATTACACCTATTATTCTCCAAGACACGGAGTGTATTCCAGAATAGATTATTTTTTGATCTCCACCAATGGGGTACATAGAGTAGAACAGTGTTGTATAGGCCCAATAATCATCTCTGACCATGTGCCAGTCTCCCTTAGTGTTTCCATGGCTCAGGTAGTGGCACAATCCTGTTGGAGGTTTAATGTAAGCCTTCTTACAAGGGAGGACTTCAAAGAACTAGTAGAGAGTAAAATACGGCAATTTGAACTAGAAAATCCAAAAGGGGACACAAGGGAGGGAATAAAATGGGACGCACTTAAATGTAGTCTTGGGGAAATTATAAAATATGCCTCCAAAATTAAAAAAGAGCGAATTCAACAGAGGGTGCAACTCGAACAGCAGATACTTCGGTTCAAAGCTATCCATCAGGAGAGTCAAGATCCCAAAACTAAACAAGAGCTAGATAAGGCCCGACAGGATCTTAACCGGATCTTAGATATGCAAATTGAGGGGCAATTGAGATACTCCAGACAGATATATTATGAACAGGGTAACAAGGCCGGGAAACTTTTAGCATGGCAGCTTAGACAGGAGAGGGCAAGCAGAGCAGTGATTTGCCTGCAAGGGGGTGACACAGAACAGGCAACTACATCTCCAGCAGAAATAGTTCGGAGATTTGAAAAGTATTACACAGAATTATACAGAGCGGAAACCTTTCCTGGACACAGAGAAGCGGTAGACTCCTTTTTAAATGGTCTTAAATTACTGACCCTAGCAGACCTGAGGAAGAAGGAGTTAAATGCTCCAATTACAGTTCAGGAAATCATGAACAAAATTCAAAAACTTAAAAATGGGAAGGCGCCAGGGTTGGATGGGTTTGGGGCGGAGTTTTATAAGGGTTTTAGATCTCAGGTGGTGGGCTTCTTGAGAGATGCCTGCAACGAGATACTGGTGGATGGGAATCCAGTTCCACCATCCTGGAACCTGGCCCAGATATCAGTGATTCCGAAACCAGGCAAAAACCCAGAACTATGCAGTTCATATCGCCCGATATCCCTGTTGCCGGTGGACTTAAAAATTTTTACAGGTATCCTGGCAGACAGGCTGCAGGACTGCATCTCAACTCTGGTCCACTCAGACCAGACGGGATTTATCTCCGGAAGATACCTACAGGACAATATAAAAGTGTTTTTTGAATATCATCACAGCCCAAAGAGTTGTAGTAGCTCAGCAGATAGCAATCAGCATGGATGCTAGAAAAGGCCTTTGACAGGGTGGACTGGCACTTTATGTCGTCCCACCCTGTCAAGAACAAACAGAGACACTTTGTTTCAGCCATCTGACGCTCTGTACTATGAACCCGAAGCCAGGGTTAAGGTGAACAGCATGCTCTCGAACCGTCTGCCTCTTATGAGAGGCACCAGACAAGAGTGCCCCCTGTCGCCCTTAATATTTGCCTTCTCTCTGGAACCACTGGCTATATGGATATGGGACGACCCATGCATTAAAGGTATTTGGGCAGGGGGGGTGGAGCATAAAACAGCGCTATATGTGGATGACTCCCTTTTCTTCTTACGTGACCCTCAAAACTCCCTGCCACATCTCCTGGAAGCTTTAGAAAGATTCAGCTCCCTAGCGGGATATAAGATTAACTTATCCAAGTCAGAGGTGGTGATACTGAGCGGTACCCTTAATAGACAGTTAAGAGAATCCTTCCCATTTACATGGGCTAAGAAAAATATGTTTAAATATTTGGGAATACAGATCTCGGTGGACACTACCAAGTTATACTGGAACAATCTACTTAAATTACTTCAGGTTTTGAGATCAGACTTTGCCAGATGGAAACTCCTACCCCATTCTCTCTAAGGCAAATTCAAATTATTAAAATGAACGCCTTGCCCAGACTACTATTTTTATTTCAGATACCCCCATTCCACACTGCCTAAGTTCTGGAACCAGCTTACAAAAGAAATCTCCAAATTCATATGGGGGGCAAGACCAAGGATAGCACTCGGCACACTGATGAAGTCTAGGGAGATGGGTGGTCTAGGTCTACCACACATGTATTACTATTACCTAGCCGCACAGAGATCACAGCTTATTACATGGGCCAAACAACGCACTGAATCTGGGTGGTACCTCATTGAAAATGAATCAACCCCCAATGGAAAAATGTGGACATACCCAACCTGTCACGTCGACCCACACATTCGGAGGTCAATTTCTAATCCATGGGTAAAACAATCCTTACACACCCAGCTCAGACTTAGGGAAAAAACTAACACCCCAAATGCCCTGGGTCCCCTGTCTTTAATCAGACATACAGCTAATTTTGTTCCTCCTAAATTAGATCAAGGATATGCCTTCTGGGAGCTTAAGGGCTTAACAACCTTTAGACAACCGATAGAGAGAGGGTCCTGCCTCACATATGGCACACTTCAGGAACGTTTTGCATTAAGGAAGGAAGGAAGATTTTTACAGATACCTTCAAGCCAGACATTTTGTTAATACAGGAGGAAATCTCCAAAGAATTACTAGGGTCCTTACTCCCCTTGAGGAATTCTGGTGGGACTCTAGAAGGATTAGAGAACAATTACTCACTCTCCATCCTTTATAGGATAATCATAGATAAGAAGGGGCCCCAGTGTTAGAAGAGATTAGAAAGAGGGAGATAGAGTCTGAGAGACAATTTATAGGAAGCCTGGGAACGTCGTTTGCAGAGGGGATGGCAGGTAACCTCATCCATGATATGGCTGAATTTAACTGGAAAATCCTGACCCATTATTTTCGCTCCCCAATGATTACCAAATACTTTAGCCCTCAGGCATCTTCAGCCTGTTGGCATGTGTGTGGAGAAACACAAAGCACACATTACCATATATTCTGGGGGTGCGCAAAGCTGCAGAGATTCTGGTCTCAGATCCAGGGGGCTATGACCAGAATGGGTGGGTCACATATACAGTACCTCACACGTTTAAAGACCTAGTCCTAGGGTTGCCAACCCTGTCTTCTCGAAAAAGAAGAAGTGTGGAGCTATGCCAGATAATGCGGATTGCAGCTTTAAAATGTATTACTATTAAATGGTTAAAACAAGACCCACCAACCTTTCAACAATGGACTTCCAAAGTGGAAGAAATAGAAAGATTAGAAAGCATAACCTACACCATTCAGCTAAGAAAAGACACATTTCTAGAGATCTGGGGACCCTGGCATCGCTGGAGAGAGGAGTTGGGTGAAGATACGGGGTAGGAGCTGAAGACATGAGAAGGGAAGAAGAAGGATAAACACAATAGGGGAAGAGAGAGGGAGGCTGCAGGGGAGGGGGTGAGAGGTGGATAAAGAAAGAGTAAAGAGTTACTGGAAAAGATGGTCTTCCTGAAAATAGGGACGGGGACACACATAAGGATACATGCATATAAGTAATTATATATTCTTAACAAAGAATAAAACACTAATTACAGTGCATTGGTTTAGGTAAATGTAAGTTAATACAGTTATTGATGGTTTGGTTAGAAGGTTAGATAAAAGGTAATGAAAACATGATAGAATGTGTAAGTAAGTGCAGAAATAACATACCCAGGAAAGAAGGGAGAACATTAAGACAGAAGAAAAGAAGAAAAAGCAGGACTGGAACTGGGACATTACTATGGGCCACGCTATGACAAACAGATCACTTTAACTAAGAGCTTAAAGCTAGATAGTGTGTACCCACAATTGTATTCTACTGTCTGATGAGATTAGAAGTTGAAATATGTTAAATAGAAGAAAGCTGGAATAGGAGAATGATAGATTATAGAAAAGACGTAGGTTGAACAGAATGCAAAGGATGCAGAGAAATTTATAATAAGAGAATACGTGGAACTGAATGTAATACTGATATGGATTTTAATAAAATGGATGAAGTTAAAAAAAATTTAGTTAATAGCCGAAAAAGAGGTCCGACTCCTAAGGAGAAGGGAACCCTTTCACGACTTTGAACCTCACGAGGTTCTAGTGCTCCAGTTCCCACTGCTGACATGCTACTAGAGAAAATTAGAGAATGCAGCACTTGGAGGTAAACTTTAGTTATTTATTTACTTATCATGTACATATATATATATATATATATATATTTATATGTCAATATCTGCATACATCTATCTCTTTTTATATATCTATATATGTATATATATTTTTTTTACACCAATCAAAGAAGGGGTAAAAACTTGAACCAAGAAGAAAAGTAACTGAAGAAAAAAGGTGATTACCGGGAATGAAAATAGCATTCCTGCCTAACCCTCTGGAAAACTTAACATTTGGAAAATTCCTAATGTGTTGGCATAGGAAAAAAAGGGTTAAAAGGAGAATAATTCCTATCCAAAGCCCCCCATATCCTGAGACTTCTGGGAAAGGAACGCTTATATTTAACTGAGTACCAGGAGAGTTAAACTTGTCCATACATGCCTGTTAGCTTCAGTTTGCCATAAAGACAAACCAAAATTTGCACCAAAGCATAACCCAAAAGGCTGGAACTTTTAAGACAGGCCAGCCTGAGGGAAATGACCTACGCCAAGACTCTAGAAGCTGAAACATTATGACTTAAGGCTATAAGAGCATAGTGCTACTATATGCCACTTGGGTAATTCGGCAAACCTCCTTGTGAATAGTGCTCCAGAGCTGTCTCATTATGGCAAGGATAGAATACATCAAAAAACTCTTAATATATGATAGCGTATGCTACGAAGGTAGGAGGCATTACGTAAGATGTCTTACATGTGATATATGATTATCTAGAGTCTATCTCTGGAGGGAAAAAAGACAGTGGCCCAAGGCAGAGAGGCAGGCTACTGTTTGCAGTAACTCTTTTTAGTCTGAAAGTGTACAGATAAAAATAGCAGAACACTTACCGAGCTGGTATTTCATCTAAATGCTTCTGTCAACCCCAAAAGAGAAGGAGGGGTTTCCAGAACCTACTTGTCGGTGTCTTCAGAGAGCTGTCAACATCTTTTGAGGAGAGCAACCACCTGATCTACGAAGTCGTCATCCTCCACCTCTTTATCGGTGTCGCCGTGGAGGGAAAAGTCCAGGGAGTCCACCGGTTGAATATAATTGCGTCATTATACCAAAACCTGAATCAACCTCAGGGTGACCGACTGGAATTAGTGGGCCCTGAGAGGAGTTCATGAAAGAAAATCCTCTCCCAAATTACTAATAATAATAAAAACAATAATATCCTTTGGCGTAAGGAATAACAAGGAGAGGAATAGTTGGACCCGAAGGAGCCGGCAACTCTCCCAGAAATGTAAAGTCTGGACAAATTGCCAAGCTCTCAGAAATTCAGTTGCAGAGGGCATAATTTTATTAACCTCTGATGACTCCCTAAGTCCTTCAGGAAGGAGGGTCAGAAGAGATTGATCTCTATCTTTGTGCAGGGAAGAGGGCACCCTGCATATTTTCAAATTAAAGGCTTGGACAGAGAAACAATTACTACAGAACCAGACTCGTATAAGTCCCAAGGGGACTTGTCATTTCTTATGTGTTAACTTGAGGTACCCTCCTCAGCGCTTTTAGAGGAGGGGAAGGTAGACTGAAAGCCCAGAAAGCAATAGTTAGGCCAAAGCTTAAACAAGTCAAAATCAACTTTGAGATTTTTTTTTCACAAATAGGAAAAAACAGAAACACCTCCACACCTCTTGTCAACAAAGCCCACCGCACAATAAACAAGAGAGTCTCTAACCCCAAAAGAGAGGCGATTACCCTTCAAATATCAATCATTTTGAATTTAATTAGAGAAAAAAGGGTTCCAAGAATTCACGCTGGTGCGCAATGGGAAAAAAGCACACGGGCATGAAAAAAAATCAATGATTTCACCGCAAAAGCATTAAAAATCACCGATAAATACTAAAAACTAAGCAATGAAATAAAAATGATGCAAATTATCGCATACGTGGGTGAAATTTACTTCAGAAAAAAATGCTGAAGCAGGAAAACACAAAAAAAATCCCCCAACTATGCAGAACCCAGCGCAGATGCATTAAAAATAGATAAAATGAAGAAAATATGCAAAATACCTTAAAAGCAGCACTCAAAACGAAAGAAAATGGCACAGGAAGATTTCTGAAGAGGAGAGCTCCAGGGCAGTGTTGCCAGTTCAGTGAAGAAAAAAGTTCTGAGGTCCCTCAGGCTGACTGCAGGCAGCACTCTACTCTGACTGTATCCTGATTGGCCAATGCCTTCTCATTTGCATTGACTTCTCCTCTCTGGGGCAGCTGAACCCAGATGGCATACTGCATCTGTCAATAGATGCTAAAGAATTCCTGGGGTGAGAAGCTGCCCTTTTCTTTCTCACCTTGTCTAGCACCCCTTACTTATCTAGCTTGGTTTCTTTCCCCTAGCCTTCTTAGTCTGGGCCCTACAGCAAGTTTCTGTTGCCTCCATTATCCCCTGTCTTATCAGTTCCCACCTTTGTTGTGTGTCCATACCCAGTTGAATTTTGCACAGGAACCCCTGTACCACTTCCCTCATCATCTTAAAGTTGGTGTGCCTGAACTCCAGCACCCTTGTGCCAGATACCCCCCTCTCTTTAGGCATCTGTAATTGGAACCATACTGTCCGGTGGTCACCCCCCCCCCAGTGGTTCCTCCACCCTCATATCCCTCACCACTCCCTGTTCGTCAGTACAAGGTCAAGTGTGTTCCTTTCCCTAGTTGGTTCCTTGACCAACTGTACTAGAAAGCTTTCCTGGAAGGCGTCCAGCATAACTTGCTCCCTTCTGCTCTTTGTGGTAGGTGTGTTCCACTCCACACCTGGCAGGTTGAAGTCCCCTACTATCACCACCCACCCCTTTCCTATGGTTCCTCCTGATCTGATCTGCCAGTACCTTGTCCATCTCTTCAGATTGAGAGGGTTGCCTATACACCACCCCCCGTCTTAGCGATCTATTTTTGGGATCCCGTAGCTGCACCCACAGTGCTTCTGTATCTCTCTCATCTCCCTCCTCCCTTACACATTTTAATCCCTCCTTTACATACAGCGTGACCCTCCCCCCCCCCTTCCCTTTCTATCCTTCCGGTGTAATCTGTACCCCGGAAACATCATGTCCCAGTCATGGATTTAGGTGGCCCATGTCTTGGTTATAGCCACCAAGTCCACACCCGCCCCATCTCCAGGACATCCTGCAGTTCCGCCCCCTTTTTCCCCAGATTCCTAACATTTAGTGTTGCCACCCTCCAACCCTTGTCTCTACCCCCCTGCCTCTCTCGCCTTATGTCTGCTCCCTTAATAGTTGCCTTCCTCCTTGCTATCATGGGGGGGTAGGCCCATTTGATTTCACATCACTAGGCCTCTGAACTCCTCTATGCATCCTGCTACCCCCCATCTCCTAATTTAAATGCTCCTCAATGTGCTTCCCTATCCTTGCCTTCAGTACATTTTTTCCTTCCTCATATAGGTCCAGTCTATCTTTTGCGTACAGACTGCTGTTCTCCCAGGTCCTCCCCTCACCCTCCTACCAGCCTGTACTCCTTTTCCCGACACCAGGCCCCCAGCCATTTATTAAACTCTTGAATTCTCCCTTTTCTTGCATACTTGCCCTGGGAACAGGAAGTACCTCTGAGAAGGTGACAGATCTGCCTGCTCCCTCGCACAGAGATCCCAGTTCCTGAAACCTCCTCTTAACCCATCAACCAGGTCATTCATCCCCAGGTGTATTATTAGGTAAGGCCTTTCCCTTCCCCTGCTTGCACACCTTAGCACAGATTGCCCCACCCTTTCCACCTTCATTCCTGGCATGGTTTCCACTGAAATTCTACTGTGCCTCTCCTCTTTGTTGCCCCACCTAACCCCTCTTAGTACTGAGTCCCCCAACACCAAGACACCTCCCTTCTTCCCCTCCTCATCTTCCCCCTTCTCCTCTCCTTCTTCCTCCTGCACAATGTTCCCTCATATTGTCGCTGTTTCTCCCCCATGTCCTCTGCTGTACCTAAATCTTCTTGCCCCAATTCACCTATTTCTCCATCACCCTCCCCAGCCGTTTTGTTCTTTGTACCCAGAGACTGCACTTCCTCTTCCTCCTTCCCCTCCTTTGACTCCTCTGTTGAGGTCTGCCCCATCTGAGCTTTCGTTACCAACTCCTGTGCTCCTTCTCCATTCTTCTTGCATTTGTCCTCCCGTACTTGTGTCAACCCCACTGCCCCTTGTCCTGATCACCCCCCGTCCCTCTGTATCCCCACACATCTTTTTTCTTTTCCTGGATGTCTTTTGTGCTTTCCACATTCCCTTCTCCACCTGACCTAATATGCCCCTTCATCATTTTTGACACTTCCCCCATTAGCCTTAGTACTTTCTTCTCTAGCCTCCCCAGCCTTATACAGACTGGGCACCCCCCCCCATCCTCTACAGGGTGTCCATGAAATCTGCCCCTCCACAGTTATTACACCCCATGATCCTTCCTTCCCTGTGACTTCTGTTCCTGATTCCTTTTCCCCCTCCTCTCCACTGACCCTCATCCCTGCCTGCCCCACTACCTTGTCCCCTTCCCAGACTGCCCCAAGCCGTCACCCTGACCCCTATTCTTTGTTCCTTCTGCTCCATTCTCCCTCTCGTGGTTCCTCCTCTTTCTATCTTGACCTGTCTGCTGGCAGCACTATTTCCCAGCTCCCCAAGCATCTCCCTCACAGCCTTCAAGTCCAACCACTAGTGGCTTTTCGGTATTCAAGAAAGGCTGGTGGAGAAGGTGGGGGGGCATTTTCCAAACCAGCCACAGTGCTCAGCCAGCAACTGTTAACTACAGATTTAAACTACAAATTCAAAAGCACCAGCAAAACTTATAAAATGTCTCAGAGATAAATAAGCTCTCAGAGACAAACTCACCTCCTATTCCAAACTCCCCTCAGACAAAATGCCTCAGTGAACTAATTAAAGATAGATAAAAGCTATGATAGCTCTGTTGTGATATGCCATGTTTGGAATATTCTTGACCTTTTGCACAAAACTGTGACCTTCTATTAACATTTTTTTTCAAAAACACTGGTTTGTTTTTCTAAAGAAATATTGACTTGCCTTAAAAAGCTTTGATATATTGTTTTCTGGATAAGCCCTATGTTTAATGCTCTAATGTTTTAAAATTTGACCTTTTGCATAAGTCTATGACCTCCCACTAATATATTGCTTAAAATACTTCTGTTTTAAAATTTGTTACTATACATAGATGTATGTGATTTATTGCACAGTGGTTTTAGGTGTTTGGTATTTATGAGGGGATTTTTCATAATGCTTGGTATATGTAATGATTGAAAAGGAAGAAGAAAAAATATTTTTGTATCATGTTAAATACCTTAAATAAAAGGGCTATACCGAGCATTAGAACCCCGCCTCCTGTCGAAGTGTCCTGGAGAGGACATGAAGCGTTGAGGTATAGTGCTGCAGGTATTTGCTCCAAACTGCTTTAAACTTTTGGTGTATTTATTTTCAGTCTGAGTGCTTACTTTTGTGTCTTTATGTTAATTTTTCAAGTTCCAGCACCTACTCACTTACGATTAAGCACTCGCTTGTGTTTATTTATATTTTGCATATAACTTTGTGTTTCTTGCGAGTTGCGATACGGGCTGTTTTTTGAATGGCAGAGCGTTCATTTGGATCAAGACACCCATGCAGAAATCTTTCTTTGGATGCTAAAAACAGGAGCAAGTTAACTGTAACACAGCAATTATCTGACTCTTTATTTTTCGGTAACGTTTGGTGGCATTGGCATTGGTTATTCAAACTACATAACCTATAACTATAAGGTTTTGATATGCAAGGAGTGCATTCACAAATTGATCCAGCAAATGCCGAAGAGTCTCAACTTGAAATTTCCTGTTTGGAATCCGCAGCAGTGTCTGCCAGATGCCATTTGGCTATTGAAGTTGCCAATAACAGTGGTGACAGTACAGACTTTGAGCTTCCTTTTAAAGAACTTTTTCATAGATTTGAAAAATTGAAAATTAAAGAGATTAATGTTTATTATAACAAATCATCTTTAAACACTTACAAGGAAAAGCTTTGGGTACCACATGGGCTTAAAATTGAGAAGGAACCAGCAAGTGAATTCTATAAGCCAATTTACCAGAATTGTTGGGAGACAGCACTTACTATATGCTCTAATACTTTGGTGGATATTTTAGTGGATCAAGATGAAGAAAGCTATACTGATCTGATTAAAGAAATTGAGGAATTTAAAACACAAGTGCTAACCTATCAAGATAAATTAATTTTCAAAACTTACGAATCTAGTTTAAGTAAAAAATAGATACTACATGAAAAAGAAATTCTTGAAAGAAAGCAAACAAAGTTAAATGGAGACACAAGGGATTATGAAAATAATCAAGTTTTTTCTTGACAAAGACCAAATACAACTAACAGGTCAAATAGCAGAGGAAGATCGTGAACATGTTCCAATTCAAGGGGAAGAAATAAAAACAAGGACAAAAGGAAAGATACATCTGAGAAAGCTATTGGTTCTGCTACACATTTAAATCAATCAGTACAGACAGCAAAACAAGTTTAATTGTTTTACCCACAACAAACACCCTGGGACAAACAAAGGACAAAAATCAAAGAAAAAACTTAAGACTAGACGTGGTAGAAGGGAACACCAACACAGAAAAGACCTCGACCAAGAATTTAAGGAGCAGAACACTGAAGTGATAAACTTAAGTACCATAGCATTGACTCCAATACAAATCAAAGTACTGAGCTATGGTCTCAATTTTGTTCCAGACCTGGTGGTAAATGAGTTTAGTCTGTATTGTGATCTCAGACTTTTTTCAGAAAGCTAAATTTAAAGTATTTTTTTGAAAAATCAATAAACATGGGGGGCAGCAATCAAAATTATCAGCTGAGAATCTCAGAATCTATTGATCCTAAAACAATACAGACATTGCTGAATCTATCTGGAGAACCTGAAAATAGTATGAATGTAAATATCTCTATAGAAGAGAATGTTAGAGATACAGAGTTGGACATTTCTGATTCAGATATTTATCACAATTGGCAGCGATGGATATGGATTCTAGATATAGGAATGCCCCGGCACGGACAACTGCTTTCAGACCTAAGTCAATACTTAATCCCACATTTTCCAGCTCTCCTGCCCTTGTTACTTACCAAACACTGGTTATGCAGGAATTTAAAAATTTTTTTCTTCACGTTGGCAAAAAGGTAAATCTAATCTGTCTAGTGAGGAGATTAAAGCACTGGATGACTTGAAAAAACTAGACAGTATTGAAATTAAACAAGTGGATGGGGGAGTTGTGGTGATGCCAAAAATAATGTATGAAACTGAAATATATCGTCAACTAGATGATACAGAAAGTTATAGGAGACTCAATAAAGATCCTACAGCTCTTTTAAAAAAGAGAATTGATATGTTTTTGGACACTGCAATGTATTGTGGGTAAACAACACACAAAGAATTGCAATATATGGCTGTAGATTATCCTGTTATTCCAACAATATATGTATTGCCAAAAGTTCACAAGGACCAGACCAGTCCCCCTGGAAGGCTGATTATTTCCAGTAATGGATCTATTACTGAAAAATTATCAATGTTTGTCGACCACTTTCTTAAGCAATTAGTGGTAGACCAACCACCCTGTATCAGGGACTCTATGGACATTTTGTCCAAATTAGAGGGACTGGTCTGGTCCAGTGAATTTCTTTGGCTTACAATAGATGTGGTCAGTCTATATACTTGCATTAGACATGACTTGGGTCTTGCTGCTATTGATTACCATTTGCGTAGCAATTTAAAGGCTGTAAATTTTCCAAAAGATTTTTTGATGGATGCTATTGATCTTATTTTGACCTGTAACTATTTTGTTTTTGACAAAAAATTCTATCCGCAGACACGGGGTACTGCGATGGGTACCACCATGTCCCCCTCCTATGCCAATCTCTTTTTGGCATGGTGGGAGGGGACCATGGTGTTTAACTCAGACCAGAACCCCTTCCTTTTGAATATTTTTTGTGGGGACGCTATTTGGATGATATTATGGTCATTTGGAGGGGAAACTTTGGAGATGCCAGTTCCTTTACTGATCTGCTTAATAACAATCAAATGGGCTTACAATTTGCTTCAAATATTGAATCACACTCAGTTATGTTCTTGGATTTGGAACTTTTGGGGATAGATGGACAACAGATTGAAACTAAAACCTATAGAAAATCTACATCGGGGAATCTGCTTTTACATGCTAAAAGTGCACATCCAGATCACATAAAAAAACTCTATTCCTTATGGCCAGTTTGTTCGTCTCAAGCGTAATTGTTTGTCAGTGGAAGATTTTGAATTACGAGCTTTAGAGCTTAAGAAATGCTTTATAGAAAGAGGATATGAAGAAAATATTCTGTCTAGTGCTTTAAAGAAAGCCAGAGATTTAGAGCGTAGAACCTTATTAAAACCCAAAACTAGAGCAACATCAGATGTTGATTTACCAGTGACTTTTGTTACTGAATTTAATAATGCAGCACCTATAATAGCTAAAGCTATCAGGGAATACTGGTCTGTGCTCCAAAGTGAACCCTCCATGCTCAAAACATTAGAAAAAAGCCCTAGAGTTACCTACAAAAAAGGAAAAAACTTGGGTGACCTATTAACCCACAGTTTGTATACAAAAACTTTACAAACTAATCATCTAAATTGATTACCCCCATTTCCACATGGAAGTTTTCGATGTGGAAGATGCAATATGTGTTGCTATTGCATTCAAGATAGTTAATTTGTGCACCCTGTCAATAATAAGAAGATACAGATTCGAGAATTTATTTCATGCATAACTTGCTATGTGATCCATGTAGTCCAATGTTCTTGCACTATGCTATATGTGGGATGTACTAAGAGATCCCTTAAGGAAAGAATGCAGGAACATGCATGTGCAATACTTAAGTCTGAACCAGATACAACTATAGGCGTTCATTTTGCTATTTGCTATAATAGCAAATTGGACAATTTTCCTTTTTTGGGTCTTGAACATGTATGTTCTAATATCAGAGGAAGAGATAGATTGAATAAATAATTCAGAAGGAATCCAGATAGATTTACACCCTTAAATCCATGTCTCCTTTGGGTTTAAATGAATGCCTGGATATTCTGCCTTTTTTTGTGATGCATTCATCAAATAGATTTTCTTTGGAGTGCCAGCTATAATAAAATAGGGCCATTTCACTAATTAGTGTGTTCTTTTGCTAAATTATTGGCATAAGATATGAAATTGGAGTGGAAAAGACATATAATTCCATTCCAGTTTCAGAAATTTGGACCAAAAATCTGTAGTCCATGAATTTGACCCCTAACATTAGGTTCTTGACCTCATTGATTTTGACAATAAAAAGAAAATAAAATATTTTTTTGAATGTATTTTACATTTGTTTTCATCCTCTACAAGGGCTTAAAAACTATCCCCATATTGGTATAAAAAGTTTAAAAAGCTATGATAGCTCGGTTGTGATATGCCATGTTTGGAATATTCTTGACCTTTTGCACAAAGCTGTGCTCTTCTATTAACATCTTTTTTCAAAAACACTGGTTTGTTTTTCTAAAAAAATTTGGCTTGCCTAAAAAGCTTTGATATATTTTCTGGATAAGCCCTATGTTTAATGTTCTAATTTTTAAAATTTGACCTTTTGAATAAGCCTATGACCTCCCACTAATATATTGCTTAAAATACTTCTGTTTTAAAATTTGTTACTATACATAGATGTATGTGATTTACTGCACAGTGGTTTTAGGTGTTTGGTATTTATGAGGGGATTTTTCATAATGCTTGGTATATGTAATGATTGAAAAGGAAAGAGAAAAAATATTTTTTGTATCACTTTAAATGCCTTAAATAAAAGGGCTATACCGAGCACTATCAACCCTGCCTCCTGATGAAGTGTCCTGGAGAGGACATGAAGCACTGAGGTATAGTGCTGCAGGTATTTGCTCCAAACTGCATTTAACTTTTGGCGTGTTTATTTTCAGTCCGAGTGCTTACTTTTGTGTCTTTATGTTAATTTTCCAAGTTTAGCACCTGCTCGTCTCTAATTAGTGCACTCACCTGTGTTTATTTAAAGGTAGATTTAAACTGAAATCCAAACAAACTTGATTGGCTACTCTGTTACTGGGTAAAGAACCCCTCCCCACCCACAGTGCTGAGCCAGCAACTGTTAAATACAGATTTAAACTTTTTTTCAAACCAGCCACAGTGCTCGGCCAGCAACTGTTAACTACAAATTTAAGCTACAAATTCAAAAACACCAGCAAAACTTATAACATATCTCAGGGACAAACTCACCTCCTATTCCAAACTCCCCTGTAGTAATGAACCAAGTTAGAGGTTTAACTCAACACTTTTGCAAGATCCTAATTGTACAGATTGGTTAAGCAATGAAACAACTCATTTTTAAAATCGATGATAATGGTGAAACCACTAAGAAATGCCTTTGCAAGACTTTTAAAGTCTTTATCCGAGGCAGAGTCTTTGGATATTCTGCAAATAAAAAAAAGTTGAGACAGCAAGAACTCTAGCAAAAAGAAAAAAACTGCTGTCCCAACTGCAGAATCAACATAGAAGAAATTTCTTCATACTTACCATAATTTCCTTTACCGTTAGCTCCAATATTGTCAATGGGTATTCACAACAACTGTGTATAGTGCACCCCTACCAGTGGAATGGCACAGCCCAAGCTTTAGAATGTTGGACATATGAGGATTCCAAGCAGCAGCAACTCCCCAGTCACTACTGACCTTGCAGTGCCTCACTAAACTACCATATTTGCCTATTTTATAAGAGAAAACAATTAACTAATTACTTGTATGTAACATTCCTTCTACACAGTAAGTAGAAACTGTCTTACCTTATTGGTAGACCTCTGAAAGAAGGCATACTCCATATAGGACACAAGGCTTGGTTGAGTCGGTCCTCTTTGTGGACAAGACGAAACAACCAACAAGGAATGTCCTGCACCAGCAAATCTTCTGGAACTAGGACATTGACAAACACAATGATGAACTTTGGCAGGCAAAAATGTATGCAGTGAGACTACCTGCATAAGGAAAACACCCTAAGTAATATACAACTAAACCTGTTAACATGTGTGGTCGCAGTCTGATTGAAAAACATCTCTCTTTTTTTTTTTTAAATAAGAATACAGCGCAGCAGGATAAATAGAGGGATGCCCCAGTAAAGTCATAATGGGGGTTTTGATTAAACAGAAGACATCCCCCCACTGGAATACTGGATAATATTCTCCCACAGGAGCAAGGTTCCAGGGTGGGCCCCATTGACAATGCTGGTGCTAACAGAAAAGGAAATTATGGTAGCGCTCCACATTGTCAATGGGTATTCACAACAACTGGATTCTAAGAAGCAGTACCCAGAACAGCCAGGAGGGGGAATAATATTAGCCCATATGCCAAAAACAAGTACTGAAGAGATTACTTGTGAACTGCTGCCTGCAACACTCTTCGATCAAAAGCTGCATCAGCAGAACTCTGAACATCCAATTTGTAGTGTTTTGTGAACATGTGGATGGAAGACCATGCAGCTGGCTTGCATAACTCTAAAACTGATGCTTCACCTCTCTCCACCCAGGACATGGCCATAGCCCTGGTGGAGTGAGCCTTGACGAGGACCGGAGGCCTCTTCTCTTCTGCAACATAAGCCTTAGCAATGCAGGCCCTCACCCTCCTAGCTAGGGTGGCCTTGAAGGCTTTTTGACCCTTCTTGGCTGTGCTCCAAAGAGAACAAACAGACTATCTGATTTCCAGAACTCAGACGTCCATTTAAGGTATATCCTAACAGCCTGTCACAAATCCAACTTGTGCAACTCCTTCTCATTTGGGTGAGATGGTTGCAGGCAGAAGGATGGAAGGCATATTTCCTAGTTCACATGGAAAGCCGTGGGCACTTTTGGGATGAAAGATGGGACCGTTCTGAGTACCACCTTGTCCTTATGCATGACAAAGTATGGCTCCTTGTGGGATAAGGACTACAGCTCGCCAGTCCTCCTGGCTGAACACAAAGCAACCAAAAAACACACCTTGTAAGACAACATATCCAGTGAGATGGATGACAGCAATTTGAATGACTCCTTACAAAGAGCATTCAGAACCAGATTTAGATCCCATGGAGGAACCGGGGATCGGAACACAGGATGACTCCTGCTAACAGCACGCAGAAAATGAATAACCTCTCTTTTAGTCCCTAGAGAAATGCCCATGGATACTCCAAGAGCAGAAACCTGGTCTCTCGGAGTGCTCAGTGCCAAACCCTTCTCCATGCCTTCCTGCAGGAAATCCAAAATCTTTGGAACTGAGGCCTTGGAAGGCTTAAGATCCTTCCCCCTGCCCAAGACAAAAAGGTGGTCCATACATGAGCATAAGCTGTGGAAGTAGAAGTTTTCCTGGCAGCCATCAAAGTATTTACCTCTTTTTTAGAGAAACTATTTTTAGGAGTCTCCTCCTTTCGGGAGCCAGGCCTCGAGCTGCATTGCTTCTGGATTTGGGTGCAGAATGGTATCCTGAGGCAGAAGGTCTCCTCGCACTGGAAGGTGAAGGGGTGCTTGCTGAGCTAGGTTCACTAAATCCAAGAACCAAGGTCTTCTTGGCCACTCTGGAGCTACTAGGAGGAAGCTTCCTCTTGAGTGTCTTATTTTTTGTATGACCTTGAGGAGAAGAGGCAGAAGAAGGGAAGGCATATGCTCTGTTACAGGTCCACTTCCGAGTCAGAGCGTCCACTGCTTCCACCTGTGGACACCAGTAGTGGCTGAAATGCCTTGGAGTCTGAGCATTGTAGCTGGAGGTGAACAGATCGATCTGAGGTCGACTGAACCTGATGCACAAGAGGTCAAACATCTCTGGATTCCACCTCCACTGCCTGGGGTGAACATTTTCATGACTTAGCCAGTCCATCTGAATGTTCAACTCCCCTGTCAAGTGTGCTGCTGACAGAGAGAGAAGATTCTTTTCTGCCCACCTGAGAAGATCAGAGGTTTCTTTTAGCATCTCCCTGTTTTTGTGCCACCTTGACTGTTTATGTACGCCACAGTGACGGCATTGTCTGACTTTATTTTTACTGCTTTGGTCTGCAGCAGGTTTCAAAATTGCAGAAGAGCCAGGTGAACCACCCTTATTTCCAGGAGATTTATGTGGAGATGCTGTTCCTGTACTGACCAAGTTCCTTGAGTGGGTAGTTGGTTCAGGACTGCCCCCCAACTGTGCAGACTGGCATCCGTTGTTAGAATTAATTCTGAGGGATGTTCCAGTGGAACCCCTTTGCTCAGATTCTGCACTCACACCCATCAACTTAGTGAGTGACATAGCTGAGGGGAGAGGAAGATTCTGGCTTGATAATCTGCTGATGTTGGATCCCAGGCCATTAGCAATCTCATTTGAAGGGGCCACATATGAAAGCAAGCCCACGGGACTAGATCTGTTGCTGCCACCATGAGACCCAAGATACATAGCAGGCTGAGGGCAGAGGCTGATGACTTGAGTCCTGAGCCGCTGAACTTCTGTCAATAAAGTTTCCTTTCAGGACAGAGGGAGACCTTCCCTTGTTTCATGTTGAAGACTGCCCCCATCAGTTCCCATGTCTGAGATGGCTTGAGAGAGCTTTCCTCCTGGTTCACCACCCAGACATGGGACTTGAGCATCTCCAGATTCCTGAGCACCAACCTCCTTGCCAAGCGCAATGTCGGTGCATAAATAAGCAGGTCATCTAGATAAGGATAGACATGATGCCCCTCCTGTCAAAGTTGAGCCACCAGGACTATCAGCACCTTCGAGAAGACCCTGAGGGATGTTGCAAGGCCAAAGGGAAGTGCCATTTACTGGAAATGTTGGCCCAGTATCGAGAACCTCAGATACATCTGGTGAGACTGCCGGATGGGAATGTGAAGGTAGGCATCTATCAGATCTATTGAAGTTAGGAAGTCCTCCGACTGAACAGCTCGGGTGATTGACCTCAGGGACTCCATCTTGAAGGTCATGTGGTGCAAGAACTTGTTCAGATGCTTCAGATCCAGGATAGCCCTGAACCCCCCTAATTTTTGGGGAACTACGAAACAGGCTGAGTAGAATCCTGACCTTGCTCGCTTGGCAGGACCAGCACAATGGCCCCGATTTGAATGAGGGGTTCAGCGTCTCTGACATCGCCTGTCTCTTTGCAGCATCCTTGGAGGCCAGGGACTGCAGATAATGTCCCCTTGAGGAGATTGTTGAAAATTCTGTGGCATAGCCTAAGTATAGGATTTCCAAAACCCAGGTGTCTGAAGTTGTTTGGGCCCATGTTGAGTAAAATTTCTGTAGTCTTCCACCAAGGAAAGAAGGGCAGGGATGGGCCTGCGTACCCTCATTGCAAGGTACCAGGCTTTTGGACTAGACCTCCTACACAGCGTCTGGCCAGGGCCCCTCTATTAGTGTAACCATTTTTACCTGAGTAGGCTCCTCTTATTTCTCTGGTTATTAGAGTTCTAAAAGGGATGAAACTCTCCTCGGGACTGCCTGCGCGGCTGTCACCTTGACTCCTTTGGGTTGAGATAGTCTTACGCTGTTGTTTTGACACTGGAAGATGGCCCTTCTTGTCCTGAGTATCCTTTAAAATAGCATCGAGGCCAGAAGAGAACAACAAGCCTCCCTCAAAGGGGAGGTTAAACAACTTAGATTTTGAAGCTTGATCAGCGGCCTAATGCCTAAGCCATATGCCCCGCATGGCCGATACAATGTGGTAGGCCAAACAGGCAGATGTGCACAAAAAAATTCTCCACTGTAGAATCACCTAGAAATGTGGAGTCCATGGCAACCAACTGCAAAATGCTCGCCCCTTACAAATCAGCAGGCATGAAACTGACTAGAATAGTGACCCACAAGTTTAAGGCTCTGGTAACAATAAAGGAGGCTTAAGAAGTATGTAGGTTTAAGCTGTTAGAGGTGAAAGCCCTCCTACGCATGGCATCCACCCATTTGTCATGGAAATCTGTTAAGGCCAGAGAGTCCTTGATAGACAAAGTGGTATGTTTGATCGAATTATAGATGGCCTTGTCCACCAGCAGAGGGCTTCCCAACTGCAAGATTTTTCCTCTAAAAATGGAAAAGGCCATGTCTCCAGTTTTGGAAGATACTTTCTCTGATCCACACCTGCCCATTCTTGCTCAATAACTTGGTCACAGTGAATAAAACCTGGGAAACACTTTGGAGTGGAGGAGGACACAGACAGAATCAGATTACATCCACTGTCTCAATGGATTGTTCCTCCTTGAACTGTAAGGATCTACACACCTTGGCTATCAAAACAAACAAGCACTAGTTGTCAAACAGGGGAAGAATCAGAATCCTTGACCTGGGCTTCATCCACTCTCCTTCCTCTTCAGAGGGGATGTCCTTTGCATCAGAAAGCAATTTTATGAGGTCAGGAGCATCCCCAAAATCCTCATCCTAACCATCTATGTAGTCAGGGTTGTGATCTGCCTGCACATCTCTCTTCACAGCCTTTTCTCACTGCGACGCACCTGGACATGCCTGTGTGCCCCCTCCCAACCTGAGGAGCCCCGTTTTTAGTCGGGTGTATCTGCTGGGATGTCTTGCAGAACAACGGGGTCCAAAAGGTTGCCTAGGAGCAACAAAAGTGATTTTCAGAATTCTGCTGCTACTGCCAACTGAAGAACCAGGTTTGGAGGACTGGCTGGGGGGAACCGTTAGGGAAATATTATGTTGGTCAACACAATGAGGGCAACAGGAAACCATGAAGGAGGGCCTCATCACCCTTTTGCAGGTCTTACATCGTTTCATAATTAATGGTCTCTGATAAGTCATGTGCCAAGTATATGTTTATACATGTGAATGCCAAAATGTACTGCAATACAGTAACTACCAGAGAAAAATAATAATTAGCCCTATTAGCTTGCCTGCGCTGATGGCTCTCAGACTGAAGCTGCAGGCAGGGATCAGCGCAACAGCAGAGAGTTGACTAGGTATGCATGCTAACTAACAGGTGTGCGCATGACATCACAATGTCCTACATGACGTTAACATGGTAAGTGTGGGCATGTGTGCAGTTGTGGGCATGCAAGCACGTCAGCACAATGTAAAAGATAGGTGACTGCGTGTGCTAATGTGCCACACTATGTGCACCCATGTGGACCCTCTGGCACATGAAAACCAAGCATGGGAAAGTGAACGGAGGAAGAAGCACATGCCCAACTGTCACCATGGCTGAATGGCAGCCACACAAAAGCATTCAGAGGGCTGAAGTAGGAAAACACCTCCTAACACCCTCTGATAGCAACACAAGTTGGAGTGTGTGTGTGTGTGTGTGTGTGTTTTCTCTAATTAGCCACACAGAAACCTGAAGCTGGGGAGGAACAACCGATGCAAGAGCCAAGGGAAACCCCTAAGAAGCCCTACACTAGCCCAGAAATAAGTGAAATGTACCTACCTGTGACACCTTTTTTTAAAAACAGAGGCCATTAAGACACCCTAGCAAGGCAGAAGTGGCTCCCAGTCCACAAATGGAAATGGGTAAGACAGGTTAGTCAATTTGAAAAAAGCAGCTTAACAGGCAGTTTTTTTTTTTTTTTTTGGCCTGGCCCCCCGGAAGTTCAGCCCTGCTTCTGCCTATGTCCCCCATGCCCAGGCTTAGCCCCGCAATGGACACTGGGGTAAGTGATACCTGCCTTACCCCCCAGATCAGTGCCACGGCAGCAGGACCCCTTCAGCAGACACAGGTAGGCAGCGGGGATGGAGGTGGGGCTGGTGTCATGCTTGGGAGCCAGCATTTTTCATGCTGCGATGATCCCTGGGGGTGGCAATGATGACCAGCATCTGTCCTGCCCCCTTACATGTGGTGCCAGCTGCAGCAGTACCCCCAGCCTCTGCCAGAGGTCCGCAATGCACCAGACACTCAGCCCTCTCCTCCGGAGAAGGACAGCAGTCCCTGGGATGCTCAATCCTTCTCCCCCAGCCAGCCCTCTGACTCCCGAGTCCATCCCTGAATCCAGGATTTCAACGCTGCAAGTGGACACCTTGCCGCTGTGCCAGTGGGCCAGCCAAACAGGCACAATTTTAATTTAGGGATGCTCCCTGGAACCAGGGAGCCCCAACTTGCTATGCAGAATTTCAGGCCCAACAGAAAATCTTGAAAAAATCTTGAAAGAAGATAAAGGTAGCTATTTCCCCTTTCAATGGCACAGTTGAACTCAGGAGTTGCTGCTGCCTACAATCCTCTTATGCCCAACATTCTAAAGCTTGGGCTGTGCCATTCCCCTGGTAGGCGTGCACTATACCAAGATGTTGTGAATACCCATTGACAATGTGGAGCGCTGTAGAAAAACAAAATCCCCAAAACAGACAGAATTTCTGGCATCAAATTGTTTTGATGAAACATGATATTAATAAACTGTTATCACAAAGAGCGGAATTTATTCTTTTCCGCACCAAACAAAACTATTGGGAATCTGAGGAAAAAAGCAGGGAAACTTTTATCCTGTCTCCTTAAAAAACAAACTTCACTTAGATTAATCAATAGCATTAGGATGCCCAATAAAACAATCTCTTATGACAACAAAGAAATAAAAAAATGCTTTTAGAAATTTCTATATGGCTTTGTATACCTCTAAAGGTAGGAATTGTTCTGAAAAGATTTCTGATTTTCTCTCCAGTGTTAAGCTACCTAAGGCCCTGTCCACACTACACCTCTGTAACGTTACAGAGTGCCCAAACCGTTACCACAACGGTTTGCGTTTATACCTGTAACATTACAGAAGGCATTTTCGTAACCACTGTTGAAACCTGTTATGAGGTGGTTTCAACAATGGTTGCTGTGACGGCTAGGTCCCTGTAATGGTACCAATGTGCGTCTAAACACTCCATTGTGTAGCCCCCAGTCCCCCACCATACCAGCATGCATTGTGGCACTATCGGACAGCACCAGACCCTCCAACTGTACCATCTGTGCCATTACATACCGGCATTGTAAGACCAGTACCGGATCTTTCCTGGATCGTACTGTGTACAGTATTTGTGCCACCTCCATAAGCAGTCTATGTATTCCCCCTTCAATCCCAAACTCCACACCCTTGCCTTGAGCCGGCACTGACAGTCCAAGGCGGGGACTCAGGGTCTGATGGTCCCTATGGTAACCAGTGCCTCACTGCCTGGCCTTTTGTGGCACCAACGGCAGTGGGCTCACAGTGACACTTGCTGAGTGCTGCACAGCCTTACCCCTTCCCCTGGGACCGTACTTGGTGGGACGGTAGCAGTTAGGACAGAACACTGAAATCCTCCTCAGTCTCCAAGTCCCACGAGCCATGGTGAGCCATGAGACATCATGACGGTAGGAGGATGGAGCGAGCAGTGTGGTGGTCAGGATGACCCTGGAGGGACTAGTGAGAGCGCCCGCTGGTGCCAGCATTGACGCCTTCCCCCACATCACACAGCTCAGGGTAGCCAGGTGAGGCCATCTGAGACCACTTAGTCAGTGCCAGTGTGCAGAGGTAGAAGGTAAGAAGATGGGATGCCCCTTCCCCGAAGCGGGTCGTGGTGACAATGGGGACTTGGCTTGTCATAGTTCAGGTCATGCTTGGTAGATGGTTCTCCCTACAAAACGTGCTTAGGAAGTGGCACTAAGGGTGTAATACAGATGACAACAAAGAAACGGAACATAATACGTCATGTTCAAAACAACAATGGTGTCATGACCCAGTGGCAGTGAATACCACTGTGCAGGCAACCCAGATCATGGAGTGGGCTCTTACTACTGCCTGTACTGTATATCTGTCAATCTCAATCTCTCTATCAGCTCGAACTCTATCATAAACAAAGGCACTTAGGTTGGGGACAGTCCAGAACAATCGTGAGCAATTATAAGGCTTAATCCTTTTGGGACAGTCCATTGATTCCAACACGGAGGGTACTGCACAGGCAGTTCCATTGTGTGGACCTCCCTGCCCTGCTCGCTGTGCCACATTGGGGCTCCACCCCCCCACAGTAACACAGCCATGTACCTATTTAGATCTGTAGAATGTTGGAGGGTGTGCGGCATGCTGGGAGTTGGGAGGCTACTAGGAAGTGAACAGGTGGCTGAGTGGAGCGCGGGGGCAGTGGTGGAGGATCCCGGACCACCTCGCATGGCTCCAAACATGCTGTGGGAATACGGCAGTGTGGCCAGCAACATGTCACTCCATGAACGTGCATTCACAGGACTGAGCGTGTCCTACGCATAGGCCGACATGGCTAGCAATGTACTGAACAGTGTGCTGGTACTGCACGGTGGGTTGCGTACAATGCACTGAACAGCAGTCCGAATAATGCACATGGGGTGCAGTAGGTAGTGCAAGTAACAAGCAGTGTGCAGTACAGCATGCAATGGCTATCCATTCTACTGCGGTGCACCACACTGGGACCAACTAACAATATACCAAGGGAATGGTCGGGGGGGCAGAGCCTCACATTGACATGGCTACAGCAGAAGGCCTGCATTCCACTGTATCACTGATATCACCCTGGGAATTACTTCACAAGGACAGAATGGTCCAATGGCTCTGTCCTGTCACCACTGCTACATATCACAATATACCCCATTATGTCCTTGTGATCTCCATTATGGGTGTGGTACTACTGTCATTGGGGGGCTCCCCCCCACACCCCCTTGCTATATGCAGTGGAAGAGTGTGCATCAGTGTGCTACGTCCTGTCCAGTGTGGATGGTACTGCTGCGGGTAGTGGTGTGTTAGTACCGGATCCCGGACCGCATTCCTGTATGCCGTTGCACATCAGTACATCATTCCTCAGTCCCTGTCTCATGTGGTGGACTGTACCTGTGTACATACATGCCTCACGTCTGTGATTGTTTGGTCAGTGTAGGGAGGCACAATCACACAACATGGCTACGCATGGCACAGTACCATACATGCTGAGGTCACGGCACACGGGCCGTGATCCACTACTATCGCCGAGCGGCAGTATAGGCTGTATTACAGGGCCACCCAGTGGTGTTACAGGTCCCTGCAGAGCAGTGCCAGTCTGTGGGCTCATGGGGGCATCATGGATCACTGCTGTGGTGGCTGAATACCTCATGGCACCATTGCATGGTGTGCAGCGGGGAACACTGATGGCAGCCATGCTGCAGCAGCACGTGGCCATCTGTGTTGTCCCGGTGCCCTACTGGGCCATGATGCCATGTTCTGCTATGCTATCTGTGTACGATGACAGCTGCTTACAGGTGCGGGAGGGTGCCTCTCATCACAGCTGACGTCTCCAAGTGCATCATGGGATGTGCTCCGCTACTAGGGGGTTGCGCCCACACACACCATCTCACACAATGTGGACTGGCTGTAATGGTTTCCAACCTTTTCCACATCTGTTCCCTGGCAGTGTGGACACAATGTACTGTTTACGGTCTGTAACAGTTTGGAACCATTTCAGCATTTTCAGGTGTAGTGTGGACAGGGCCTAAGTGAACTGAAACAGATAAAAACATACTTGAAGCTCCAATTACTCTAAGCAAAGTTGGCACTGCCATCAACTCATTTGCCTCAGGGAATGCCCCTGGCCCGGATGGCATATCTATTGAAGTTTATTAATATCTTAGCCCTATCATTTCTCAACATTTGCATTCCTCCTTATTGGAAACCTTTTGTGACAAATCTCTTCCACAAACAATGAATGATGGCTTTAAGTCATCTGGAATGTTCCAATTACAGACCTATATCTTTGCTCAAAACTGATTATAAAATTCTAGACAAAATCCGAGCCCTAAGATTTCAGACAGTTCTTCAAAAACTAACAGGTAAAGAACAGGTCGGGCTCATGAAAGGTAAAAACACAGACAATCTGAGAAGGCTTTTTTCTGTCCTACGGGCAGTATCAAAACAAAAAGTCCCTTCAATACTTCTTTTCTTAGACATCACAAAAGCATTTGATACTCTGGAATGGACCTTTCTCTCTTACATTCTAGAACTATATAACTTTGTCCTTAATATATGTTTATGGATTAAGAAATTGTACAGTCAGCCTAAGGCAGCTCTTATAACCAATAGAAACATCTCATGGTCATTTAGCCTTAACAGAAGAACTAGGCATGGTTGCCCACTATCCCCTTTTCTTTTTATCCTTTCTATTGAACCCCTTATTAGGAAAATAATGGATGCAACTGATATTCATGGGATTGCAGTCAGCCGCCCTGTACAAAAAGTCCTAGTCTATGTAAATGATTTATTATTAACCCTATCACAACCACACTACTACATTACTAATTTGATATCTATTTTCACTGAATTTGGGGAGTTCTCCAGATTAGTAGTAAACTGGAATAAATCTAAAGGGATAATACTTAAAACGCAGCAATCTGAAAACCAAAAACCTCTTCTCTCTTTTGAAATCCAGTGGGCGTCAGAATATTCAACTTACTTCGGTCTCTCCATCATTTATAGGACAGTTAACCAGACTGTTGAAAGCAATCTTGATTCTTTATTAACATCAGCTGAAGAAGAATTTTGACAAATGGAGCAAGTTAAATCTGTCTTTATGGGGGAAGATAAACTCAATAAAAATTGTGACTGCCCCAAGATCTTTTACTTGTTAAACAATCTTCCCTCTTACATTAAACCAAGTTGGTTTAAGAAAATAAACTAATATGTATCTGCCTCTGGAATAATAAGCCACCCAGGTTAAGTCTTAAGAAACATACTGCTGAATGGTCCTGATGGAGGATTCGGCCTTCCATGGTGGCAAGGCTACCCTTGGGACAAACATCTTACTGGTTTTTGCCCAAAGTCCTGACATTCCGCTATGGCTTGTAGTAGAACACAGTCTAGCTAATCCTCACCTTTTAGTCAGCCTCCTTTTTGTTAAAATTCCATCTCATTTACCTAGCCATCCCACAATTTCATTCTCCATATGGTTACGTAAAAAAACTCTCCTCTACAATGAACCATACATCCTTACCTTTGCAATATCACCCTATCTGGAAATGCCCATTGCTTCAATATAAAAACAAATGTCTAGTGGATGCAGGTTGGTCTAAGCTGAGTGTAAGAGTGGTGGGGGATCTGTTGAACACTGATAATTATGAACTACTGCCTTTCTCTGAACTATGAGTAAAATACAATACTGTATCCAAAATTCTTCTTTTGGCTCCTTCTTCAAATTAGAGAAGCTCTGTCCAACAGCATACTAGATTTGAATCTTATACTTCAGCAAAACAAAGAATGGTCCAAGCTGCTAAAAGCTGCTCACATGAGAAAAGGAGTGAGCTTAGTATACAAAATTATCAGTGATTCTGATTTTTCAGTGACCATCTCAGCTAAACAGAAATGGGAGGCAGAATGAAATATATCCATCTCCTTAGAATCTTGGTATTCTTTATGGAATAATGCATACTATTGTGCTAAAAAAAATTCAGGCTAGGCTAATTCAGTTTAAAATACTTCATTACAGTACCCCCTCACTACACCGAACCTCGTTATACCGAACTCCCAGTTATAACAAATGGTTCCCATGGTTCCCGACTGTAGCAAGAGTTCCCTTGCAGAAATCTCCCCACATAAACTCACTTAAGTAAGTAAGAAGCCATGACAGGGCATACATTATAGGATCTTATAAAACGGGTAAAAGAAATCCTTCACACTGATTGGTCAAAAGGCGTGTTCTTACCTGTCAACAAACTGAAAGGTGGCACTACTTTCCTAATACCTTAACCTCCATAGGTGAAAGGGCAGCAATATTATTGAGCAACTGATATCTTCCATCAGTCCCTCTGCAACCAGAACTGATCTTCCATCACAAACATGGCTGCTATCTTTACACTGTAAAAACCTTCAACTGGGCCCTAAAAATAAAACTACCTTAACAAATTAAGTAAACATTGATCTTACTTCAAGAAACAGCTCTTGCAGCAGGTTACACCATTTGGACTGAAGCTGGCAGGCGCCAGGCCCCCACGGAAAAATTCTAGCTAGCATTATCCAGCAGGGGACCACCCCCGACATCGGCCCCTTCCCGATGTCAGGCATCACATAAAAGGGGGCGGTCCCCCAGCATCCCCAGTTCTTTTCCCGCCGTCAACTCACCAGCATCGACCTCACGGACGCCTGCATCAACGATATGACGCGCGAAATCTTTACAAAATTTATTGGAGCAGTTCTGGACACCACTCAAGGGAGAGCATTTTTTCCTTCGGACAGGGTGGAACACATCAGATCCCTCATACGGGACACAATGACGAAGACAACGGTGCCCACCAGAACCGTTCTTTGCCTGCTCGGACATATGGTGGCTACCATTGCGACGGTTCCCCTTGCCCGACTCCATATGCGGGTTACCCAATGGATGTTGCGGGCTCAATGGGACCAGAAGCAAGTTCATATGCAGCATCCAGTCCGGATCACGAATGCCGTCATCCGAGACTGGCAATGGTGGCTCGTCCCGGACCATCTCTCAAAAGGAGTCCCCTTCATGGCGCCACCTCCTTTAGTGACACTCTCCAAGTACGCCTCGGGATCCGGATGAGGAGCGCACCTCAATGGGGTCAGGACTCAAGGCTCATGGTCATCTCTAGAGTCCCATCTGCACATAAATATTCTGGAGATGAGAGCCGTCCTCTGTGCCCTACAAGCATTCCAGATGGACATTCCACTGGGTACACTTCTGATTCAAACAGACAATACTGTGGTGATGTACTATCTCAACAAACAAGGAGGCACTCATTCCTACCCCCTTTGCGGGGAGGCCCAAAGGGTTTGGAATTGGGTACTGCAACACGGCGCAGATATTATTGCAGTGCACGTTCCCAGAGTGGACAGCACAATCACGGACAGTCTCAGCCGATCACAGGCCAGAGTCCACGAATGGGAACTGCTTCAGGAAGTCGTAGAGGATCTGTTTCGCAGATGGGGGACACCAAAATTAGACCTTTTTCGCATCCCCATCCAACGCAAAACTGCCTAATTTTTGCTCGCTAGATCCAGGGCCCAGTGTTTTCTGGTGAGATGCGTTGTTCCTCTCTTGGACGGGCAGATTCCTCTACGCTTTCCCGCCCTTTCCCTTGATCCAGAGGGTTTTACTGAAGCTCCGGCAAGAGTGGGCATCACTGATTCTGGTAGCTCCCTTTTGGCCCAGGCAAATTTGGTTCCCCCTATTACATCAGCTGACCCAGGAACTTCCGGTGCCTCTGCCATTCAGCTCTCAACTTCTGTCCCAGGAGGCAGGCTCCTTAGTCTTTCCGGATCTTCAGTCACTGAACCTGCATGCCTGGCTCCTAAAGACATAGCAGTCTTGAGATCCGGGGTCTCTTGGGAAGTTGCGGACGTTCTGGCGGCAGCCAGAAAACCCCCACTCACGCCACTTACGCCATAAAGTGGCACTGATTTTGCATCTGGGCTCAAGCTCGCAGATTGACCCCATTGGATTGTTCAGAGAGGTCAGTGTTAGACTACCTTCTAACCCTGTACAAGGCAGGCCTTGCGTGCTCTTCCATTAAGGTTCACCTGTGCGCCATTTCAGCGTATCATTCACCAATAGGTCATAGCTCTCTAGCTCAACTAGAGGCTTCACACGCTTTTTTGCGTGGCATCCTGCACCTGAGACCTCCTATCAGAGACCCGGTTCCACCTTGGGATCTCCCCTTTGTTTTAGAGCAGCTTACTCTACCTCCTTTTGAACCAGCCACGGATTGCAAGCTGCGTCTCCTCGCTTGGAAGATGCTCCTTTTAGTTGCTGTTACTTCTGCCAGAAGAGTTTCTGAGCTTCATGCACTCATGTGCAAGGATCCTTATTTGTTTTTTCACAAGGACAGGGTGTCCTTAAGAACAAATCCTAAGTTCCTTCCCAAAGTGGTCTCGGCAGACACACTCAACCAGGATATAGACCTGCTGGTGTATTACCTGAATTACAGTAACAGGGAGGAGACCCTGTTGCACACTCTAGATGTGCATAGATGTCTCTGATATTATCTGACCAAAACCAAAGCCCATCGTAAGTCAGGCCAGCTCTTTGTTTCCTACGCACAGTGGCTGCTCGGTGCTCCTGTTTCAAAACAGTCGCTTTCCAGATGGTTGGTCAAGTGCATTATGTTCTGTTATCAGAAGCACAATAAACCCTTACCGGGACCGGTGAAGGGTCATTCTATAAGGGGGGTGGCTACCTCTTTCGCTGCGCTCAAAAATGTCTCCACTTCAGCCATCTGTGCGGCAGCGACTTGGAGCACTGTACACACTTTCATCAGACAATACAGCTTGGACATTGCCTCTAGGCGTAGAGCTGGTTTCGGCTTGGCGGTCCTTCAAGGACTCTTGTCCTGAAGTCTGAGTCATCTCTCCTACCCTCCTTCCGGTAGCAAATTGTTCCTTTACTGCTTGGGAATCAGTCCTGATGGTGTAACCTGCTGCAAGAGCTGTTTCTCGAATTAAGATAGTACAGTTACGCAAGAACTTACCATAACAGTAGATCTTCGAGAACAGCTCTTGCAGCAGGTAGTTTCCCTCCCACCTTCCCCTCTGGAGGTTGAGTCTTCTGACCTAGTTTTTAGGCTACAGCGTCCTTTGATGCCTTTTTCTAACCTTCCTTTGGAAGCGGATCCTCGGTCTCCCCTTCAGATGTCACACTTGAGTCAGGAGTCTCCGCCGGGAGAACTGGGGATGCTGGGGGACTGCCCTCTTTTATGTGATGCCTGATGTTGGGGAGGGGCCGACGTCGGGGGTGGTCCCCTGCTGGATACTGCTAGCTAGAATTTTTCCATGGGGTCCTGGCGCCTGCCGGCTTCAGTCCAAATGGTGTAACCTGCTGCAAGAGCTGTTCTCGAAGATCTACTGTTACGGTAAGTTCTTACGTAACTGTACTTTTCCCTGATCATCACACTCTCCTTACACACATAAACAAATTAGAAATATTAAGTATTGTTTATAGTTTTCATTACAACTGTTTCTTTACTAACAGTGAAAAATCACCCTTCTGTCTTTACCTGCTCATCAGAGAAATCACTTCTGCTTGCCTTGACAGTGAGATAATTGAGTCACTGGCTCTAAAACAGGCCTTTGTTGTCTGTGTGTACAGTATGTTGGGAGAGTAACGTTCTACTAGTGGAACTGAGCAGAATTTTGAATCCCTGTATTCCATGGTAAATATTCCATGATAAACATTCTGTGTCTTGAATGAGGGAAAAAATAGAAAAAAAACAGGATGAAGAAAGTAGGCAATACAGTAATACTTCATAAACAAAAAGTAAAGGTGGGAAAACACAGTTACAGAGGCAGACCCAAACTGATCAAATAATACATTGCTGTCCCTCCAACTCACTGGTTTAGCATTTTTCAGTGAGCTGCTGTTCAATCAATTTTACCACTCCTCTGCCCAAGTATGGGGACTATTTTTCACCATATTTAAATAAAGTAACATACTATTATTAAATCTTTAATAATGCATCCAGAGTTTTGTTTAATTGTTATAGAAATAGTTGTTACCCATTTTATAAGAGCAATAAGATACTTCTGGGTGTGGGTTGTTGATTGATAAGAGCACTACCCAGCTGCTGTAGTCACTCGGTGCAAGCGCCTCATGCCTAACAACGCACCTGGTGGGCGTGCTCTTATCAATCAACAGCCCACACCCTGTCATATCTTATTGCTTTCTTAATGCATGCCCCTTGGTGTAGTAAGGCACAAGAGCTGAAGGCAAGTGTCCTTACACCCCTGGGAAATGCATTAAAATCCTATGATGCACAACCTGAAGGGGCTCATTACATGTAAAAAATGGCTCTGAGTAGGCTTTCTGGGAAGGAAAATGAGATTTGGAACCTGACCATGCATTTGTATAGATTTATAGAGATGGAAGGTCCTGTCAAACTAATCTCATAGATTTCTTTGACTGGGTAACCAGAGTGGTGGACCAAGGGGGAGCAGTTGATGTCGCCTACCTTGACTTCAGCAAAGCTTTCAATACTGTTCCACATAGAAGATTGATTAATAAGCTGGGTAGGCTCAGGGTAGGTCAGAGGTTGATCAGCTGGGTGGCAAACCTGTTGATGGGCAGAAAACAGAGAGTGGTGGTAAACGGTATACAGTCAGAAGAGATGCAAGTCACAAGTGGGGTACCTCAGGGATCAGTCCTGGGGATAGTCCTCTTCAATATCTTCATCAGTGACATTGCAGATGGACTGGAGGGTAAGGTTTGTCTGTTTGCAGATGACACCAAGATCTGCAACAGAGTAGATGATCCTGTTGCGGTGGGCAGAATGAGAAGAGATCTGGATGAACTAGCAAAATGGTCTGGAAGAGTGGCAACTGGGGTTTAACAAGAGAGTGCAAGATCATGCACATAGGGAAGAGAAACCCAGCCACCTATAGGCTGGGAGGAGTTGCTGGCAGTCACAAGGAAGAAAGAGACTTGGGCATCATCATCACCGATGACCTGAAATCATCCAAGCAGACTACTAAAGCAGTAGGTAAAGCTAGAGGATGTTAGGGTGTATTAGTAGGGGTATCACAAGTCAGAAGAGGAGGTAATGATCCCTCTTTACAAGACACTGGTTAGGCCCATGTGGAGTACTGCATGCAGTACTGGAGGCCACACCTTCACAAGGACATTAACCAAATTGAGGCAGTCCAGAGAAGGGCAACCAAAATGGTGCAGGAACTGCATCAGAAAACATATGAGGACAGATTAACTGAGCTCAATATGTATACCCTAGAAGGAAGAGGGAGAGAGGTGATATGATTGAAACATTCAAACACCTTCAGGGCATTAACAAGGTGAAAGAGTCTAACATGTTTCAATATAAGAAGAATAGCAGGACAAGACACAGCATGAGATTAGAGGGAGATCGATCAAAGGGTAATGTGAGGAAGTTCTTTTTCACAGAAAGGGTGGTGGATGCATGGAACAGCCTACTTCAGGAAGTGGTGGATATGAATACAGTGCAGGGCTTCAAACAGGCATGGGATAGGCATAAGGGTGCAATACAGATGAGCATGAATAGATAGACCATTGACAGAGCAAAGGCCAATGGCACATTCATAAGGTAGAAAAAGAAATGGGCAGACTGGATGGGCCTTGTGGTCCTTATCTGCCATCAACTTCTATGTTTCTCTGTAGGTGACATCTCTTGGCCAATGAATTTTCTAGATTTTTTCTAGCCATTTTATAAACCCTGATTGCTGCTCATGATGATTCCCCTCAGACTCCATTCCGACCCCTGATCCCCAGCTACCAATGTTGTCAGCAGACTCAGTAGCTGTGCTATACTTACATTTACTATCTCTCCAATCCTGACAATACTACACCCTGCCTCTCTCTATGGAAAGCTGCCATCCATATGAGTGTTCACAGAAGTAAAACCACCAGGACTCCTCTCACTTACGTGGTAATAGATGATACAAATAAAATGAATAAATATTGCAGAAGTACTGTGTACTGTGTCATCTCAGTTTTGTTGGTTGTTGTGTGTTTTTGTAGCGGGGCAGACAGTTAGCAAAGCGGGTAGAGAAGCAGGCAAGAGGAGTTGTGGTGGTCAACATGTAAGTATAAGTGTACTTCTGATTTCTCTCTTGTCAATTGCCTGCACATAAACAGCAAAAATAAAAACTGTAAAAGAATGAGCAACAAAGAGTAAATTGAAAAAATTGGCCACGGTGTGTCAGAATAGTTGATTTGTAAAAGTGCATAGAAGCAGATGTGGAAGCAAGTGATAGGAGCTGGCAGCTGAAGTCTCGGTGGTGCTGCCAGTGGAAAAGGGAACATCAGGGTATAATTTAATAAACCTCACTATAAACTTACTTGCAAACGTGTAAACATGCTGTATACAGTACACAAACACTAATCTCTATACAGTGTGGACCAGGTTCAGAGCTAAAAACATATTGAGCATGTACTATCCCTGTATTTTCAGCATCCTTCAATGTAATAAACACGTAGCTATAACAAACTCATGTTATGGCTCCCAATCTGTTCATTACAGTGAGGGAGCACTGCATTATTTATTATTATTATTATTATTCCCCACAGAGACTTGTTAAGATGGGCTATTCAGATTTTACCAAATGCCCCAAATGTAATATTAAGTCTCCAAATCTATCCTGCTTATTATGGTCTTGTCCTAGGATATTTACTCTATGAGAACTAATCCATAGTACATGTGAACTCATACTTGGTCAGAAACTGTCTTTTGTACCAGAAGTATTCATTTTGGGTAATACAGAAATGCTTTACCATATAAATAGAAATAATCAAATGTGGATACTGTTGGCAGCCTTGACTTTTAAAGACTTGTACTTAAGTCTTGGAAAGAAAAAAAGTCACCCTCCTTAAGAGAATGGCTAGATTAGCTTGCCTCTATTGCCAACAATGAAAGAATAAGTTATATGTTGTTCAAGCAGCTTGATCTTTGTCATAAGGTAATGAATCCCTTTTTAACATATGGAAAGTAAATGCTATAACCAGACTCATCTGTTTTAAAAACTGCTTTGTTACTATATGTATACTATACACTCCACTTTCTTAACTTTTAGAGACACCAGGTGTAGTGTGCACTGTTATTTTGTATTATACATTTATTCTGCTGGTTTGTGTTTATGGTTTGTTATGTTTTAAATCTCAATAAAAATGTATGTTCCAGGACGAGAAAATGGTTAGTCCACCAGGTGCCTCTGCTACTTGTATACAGCAGAATGACACCAGTCCTCAGTAAGTCATGGGATGGCTCTTGTACACTGTAAGCAACTCTCTTGGGCTATACAGGGAATAGTATAGTGACTATATTTCTCTGCTTTAAGAATGCCGTGCCCTTGCTGGCCCAGTGGCGCTGAGGGTTGAGGCGCTGGATGCCACACCTCGCGCCGCACCGGCGACCCAAGTTTGGGAGAGAGCTCAGGAGTCGGCAGGGGAGGGAGATGGATTGAGTGCCCTCTGGAGCTCTCCTCTCTGGGTGGGAGGGTTAGGGATGTCCGGTGCTCTGGACGACCCCCGGTGGAGACCGCTGCACGTAAGAGCATGGCTGATGTAGGCAGGGTTGCCATGCGCCAGCATCAGACGTGCCCACACAGGGGGGAGGGGGGATCTTGGGTGCACTACAAGAAACACCCCTCCAGCTCTGGACAGGCGATGGCCCTGCCAGTACCACTGCCACATGCCCAACGCTGGTTCCCCCGCCACTGCCCCCACGGTCTCCCGGTCCCGGCGAACCATAACGAACTTGAATATTACAGGGGAAACACAGCAGGTGGCAGAGCAAGCTGGTGAGTGCAGTGGCCTGAGAGAGTTCCAGGCTGGGGAGGCTACAAATAGAGTGAAAAAAAAAAGAAGAATGCCATGCCCTAAAGGGAAGAGATGGACCATAGACAATTTACACTGCCTCAGTACTATAAGGGTGTACCACAGACTACCTCTACCTAAGGATACATGAGACAGTACACATGCTCCATATAGGTGTGTGGGGGACAGTCTTCTTGGTGCAGACAGTGGGGGGCCACTAGACACCAGGGTGCTGGGGGCCACAGGGACTGGTGCTTGGCAGAGGGAGACCACTGGACACCATGGGGAAACAAATATGTATGATGACCAGTGATCAGCAGGTGGGGATGGCACTAGACACCAGGGACTATCTAACTTAATATGGAGCCAGGCAGTCGGATGATAGGGGTGCCATTGGACACAGTCCTGATTTGGAAATTGTGTGCTTAAACACGAGCATTAATAAAGGATTACCATATAAAGGGGAGTGCCTTAAGATGTGACCAGAGGACTTTGTATTAGCTGGTCTGTTAAGTGCAATTTATTACTCCCTTTTCAGGACTTATACACTATTTCCAGGACTGTTATGTGGAATTGGTGGCAGCCAATGGGCTTGCAGTGCATACTGTACATGTCACTCGCAAATATGTGAATGAATGGCCTTCACCCCCACCCCGAATCAACTCTGACTGGAGTTGATAATCCTAAAGATGGGGGGTCTGGGGGGGGCAGAGACCCCTGCATTGGGGTTTGAGGGAGCTTTAAAAAAAAACAGACTGGGAGACACAGAGGAATCATGTAAACCGCAACTTGTGGTCAACATGATTCCTGTCAGTGAGATGCCAGTCAACAAAAGGGTTGTCAAACCGGCATCGTAGAGCCGGTTCATTCTATTAGCAACTAGATGGATCCATCATTGTAATATGTGTATTGAGCTGAACTGGTTTATTATAGGTGACAAGCATAAACGAGTTCTGATTAATCAAATAAGGAATACAATAGTGACTGGAAAACCCACCTACTTATTAGATAATACACAAAAGATTAACCATTCACATAATTTAAGAAGTGATAGATTAATGAGAGGCTACCAAATTAGGACTCCCAGAACTAGATGTGGAGAGATGACTTTCCTATACTCAGCCACAAAAATCTGGAATGAACATAAAATTCAGACAAAAAACATAAATGAAAGTCGAAGGCAATTCAATACTTTCCTGAGTCAAGAACTGAGTAAACAAACACAATGTGGCTGTTTTGATTGATTTATGACCCAACCACCACATATGAAATAAGTAATCTTATGTCAGTGTATTTATTGTCATGTAATGTCTGGTCTATGTGCAACATGGAGTTGTGTAGCAAAATGTAAATGATGTTACAATTATATTAGTATCGTATGTACGGTTTTATATGACTATCCCTGAAGCCTGGAAAATGCTACAGTTCTCCCCCTACCAAAGGGAGGTAATCTCTCATCTCCTGGGAATTACCGCCCCATCTCGCTTCCACCCATCCTGGCTAAACTTCAGGAACACCTTATTCTCTCCCAACTCTCCTCTTTTCTTGACGACGACTCCTTATTCACTCCCTTCCAATCTGGTTTTCGGAAGAATCTACTCACAACCACTTCCCTATCTAGACCCACTGACTATCCATTCTACTATGAATAGAGGTCACATTACTTCAGCTATCTTTATCAACCTTGCCAAGGCTTTCGACACAGTCTCCCACTTCCTCCTCCTCAAAACTCTCTCATCAGCTGGCTAGTCTCTGTCTGCCTGCAACTGGTTCAGAGCCCACCTGGTAGGTAGAACTCAATCTGTTAAAATAGCTGACTCTATGTCCCCTCCACTACCCATCTCTACTGGTGTGCCTCAACACTCCATACTTGGCCCACTCTTATTCTCAATTTTTCTAAATGACCTACCGTCGGTATGCTCCTCATCCTCTATCCATATGTATGCTGATGACACAGTCTTATTCACCTCTTGCCAATCTCCCTCTGATGTGACTTCCAGACTCAGCCTGACTTTAATAATGTTCAACGCTGGCTAAGCTCGCATCAACTCTTCCTCAATGCCAAGAAGACAGTCTCCATGACCTTTGGCACTAGGCAGAGACTGTCTAGGCTGCCCTCCCTTCCCTTCTTTCACCCCTCTGATGGGACAACACTAGAGGACACCACCTCTTTCAAATACCTGGGTGTCTGGCTTGACCAACACCTTAACTTTTCTGTACATATCGATGCCATCCTGAAAAAACTGTGCCCCAAGCTCGGAACCCTTTACAGGAACCGTAGTTCCTTGCCACTACCAGTTAGGTGTAATCTTGTTTAGAAAATGATACTCCCTATTTTTGATTATTGCGACATAGTCTACAGTGCTGCTCCTAAGTGTTCCTTTACCAGGTTAGATACTCTTTTCAATGCCTTCTGCTGCTTTGCTCTTGATTCCCCCTCCTGCACACATCATTGTACCTTGTATCATTCTCTAGCTTTCCTCTCCCTTGCATGCAGGTGTCTCCCTCACTGCACCAAGTTCACTTCTAAATTCTGGTTTGGGACTCTCACCTCTTACCTCTCCTCCTTACTCTCTGCTCCACCTCCCTCCTCCCACCCTCTCAGATCGACTGAAGCATGCACTGTAGCCATTCCTTGTCGCTGTATCTCCATAGGCCAGGAAGCTTTCTCCTACTGCTGCCCAAAACTTTGGAACTCACTGCCACCTCCTATCAGACCTTCCTCTTCCCCATTTTCAATCTCCTTAGCCGTTCATAATTTCTATTCCCCTAACTGCACTTGTTCTTAGCCCCACCTTCAACCCTCCCAACCCTGGCACATTATCCTTTAGCTCTACTTTACTTCTGTTCTCCTAACTGTACTTGTTACTAGCCCCCCCTTTGCAACCCTCCCCACCCTTGCACATTATCCCCTACTCCTCTATCCCTGACTTACCTCCTGTCTTCTAACTGAACCCTTCCTCTGGTCACTTCCTCACATGCTATCACCTATTATACCCCCTCCTCCCACCACCTATCACAACCTACTGTGCCATTTTGACTCTCTACTACCATGCATGACCTACTGTGCTATTTTGACACTCTACTGCTGTCCTTCCCCCCAGCTACCCCTTCTCCCCCCACTGATGCTCTCCCTTTTTCTATTCCTAGTTTACCCCTATTTTCTTCAGCCTCCCTATTACTTATCCCTCTCCTCCCCTCCCCTCCAGTCACCCACCACATTCTTCTCCTCCTCCCTGCCCCTCCTTCTCTCTCTCCTCCTTTCTGCCTGGTCCTGTCCCCTTGCAGGTTTCTCTGTCATCCTGAAGGGGTATAGATCCTGACTCCCTCTCATGTATCCCTCTTCCTTTCCCCCCACTTTCTAATCCTGACCCCTTGCAGGGTTCTCTGCATCCTGAAGGGGAATAGATTGGCTCTGTCTCTTTCCCCCTCTCCCTTTCTCCCCATTTTCAAATCCTCACCCATCCACCTCCCTACTTCCATATTCCTCTCCTCTCCTCCTGTTCCTCTGCCCTCTCTTCTCTACCTCCCTGCTCCCCTTCTGCCTGGTCCTGTCCCCCTTGCAGGGTTCTCAGCATCCAGAAGGGGTTAGATCTTGGCTGTCCCTCTCTCCCTATTCCATCCCCCACCTTCTACCCCTCACCTGTTTACTTCCCCACTTGTCTTATAACTGCCCTCCCTTGGGTGTACAATAGCACTTCGAATAATGTGCTCAGCCTACTAATTCTAGCACTTCAAATGTGTTATGTATCCTCTAACCTTTACCCTACTGGATCAACTGCTCTTGGGCTGTTGCAATGTACGTTGCATCCAAACATGGTTTTGTTTACCCTGGCCGGTTGGTCTGGGTTATTTCTGCTCTGTAATTGTATTACACTGTTTTATTTTAGTAATTGTACTTGCATTGCTCTGTTATTGCTATGTGTTTGCCTGTTCTCCTAATTCTTATACCCCCCCCCCACTCCCACCTCTGGACGCTTAGCTTCTGGAAACAAACTGTTTACAGCTCATGTTGTCTTTCCTGGAGAAACATTTTTCAAATAAATAAATGAATAAAATACGAACTTTTAACTTGATGTAAAATCAGGAGTGCCTTGTAAATAGGATTATGTCCTAATGGTGTAATGTCATCTTTTCCTGACTAAAAATAAAGATTTTATTACTACTACTGCAATTATTTATTTTTGTGTGTCCTTTACCAGTAAGCATAGTTGTATTTTACTGTGCTCCTTTTCAACAAGGTCATTTTGATAGTTGTGCCCAAGGTCAAATCCTTTCTTTTGAGCTCATATAAGTGTATTAATGGTATAATGGTTACAATTAGAAACCAGCAGAGCAAAAAGGATGATGGGATTCCAGAGTTGTCTGACGGTAGCCAGAGCAAAGAGGCCACTAGTAAATGTGGCAGCAAGAGAGAGAGAGAGAAGAATAAGGGCAAGAAAGACATGTCTCCTAAAAATCAATTGAAGATCTTTTCCCTTTTGAATCAGCTACCTTCTAAAAATAATAGCAAGAAGGGCTGTGCAATAACAGGAGGTTTATGTGAGTCTAATTTTGATACACAGTTTAAGACATTCACCCCTAAATTTCAGGTGACTTGGCCACTTCAGAAGGGGGAACCAGAGCCCTAAAGATAAAAATCATCTAGCCCCTAAGCGTTTAAATAGGGATATCTCTATGAAAATCAAAGGGACAAGTTGTATTACATTAAAAAAGAATGTACCTGAAGCATAGGCAGAAACTCGCTCCATTAACTCAGAAATCATTGTGGGGGATTCCCTTCAGAGTTTTATTGTTTTGCCACCAGTAAATTCCCCTGCTGATAGTCTTCATCCTTTGGCAGGGGCTATGGAATCTGTAAAGAAAACTACCAGAAATACTGAGATTCAGGAAGTATTATCTGATCTCCATAATACTATAGTGGATTTAAAGGAATTGGATAACTACAATAAGAAAATGACGCCAAATGCTAAAAAGAGCTCAGAAATAGGGTCTCATAGGGCTCAGTTACCATCTTTTGACTCATTAAATGGCAATGATATGCCCCCTAATTTAAGCCAAGATGATGAGGGGGTGACTTCAATAATTCCTCATCATACTTTCCCACTTATTTAAGTGAAGATATCATAAGCGTTATGAAGAATCAATATGCTTCTAACTTAATGTTAGTGGAGCAATTGGTAATAATAAGAAACAAAATTGAAACAATAAGGGAAGACATTGCTATAAACAGGGCCAGACTGGATGATGCTCTTAGAATACTAAATAAGATACACCGCCCTCCCCCCCCAAAAAAGAATCTTCCTTTATAGTCCTGTCAAATTTAGAAGATGGCTCTAGCAAGACTAGACCAGATTTTTCCTCTATAATCTTCCCATCAAATAAGTTGATAGTTAAAAAGGGAAAAAAAAGAAAAAGAAGAATAAAGGAAAATAAAGGTGATGCTCCCACAGATGGATGTTGTAAAAGAACATAGAGTGGTGAGCCAGAACCTGATTGGTAGCAACACCACCAGCCAAGAGAAGGGGATAGTTGGTAACAAATTACAGATGGAGAAGATGACTTTTGCTGAACATAACATTAGTGTCGGGATAGATAAGGACAATGTGTTAAAAACAACCTCAGCCCCTATTAATAGTAGTAAGAAAAAGAACATGTCTGAGAGCAGGAAAGAGATGCCTAGACAATCAGCCTTATCTCAGGATCTTTGGTTTAAAAAAGGAAGACAATGAAACGTCATCATCCTTGAAAGAAGACTATGAGCCTCTATAGGGCGGATATGGGTTTAACAATAGAGAATGATGACATTCAGAAGGTGATGAGAAATGAAAACTTGCAGGGAAACACACATGCTGAATGTGTGGATATTTTCTGTTTACACCCAAGGATATTACATTATTTTGGATAAATAGCCACCATCTTGACAGGCTAAACCTGAAGGCTGATCTGATAAACAGTGAAAAATTGTCCCAGAGTTCAAAAAGGAAGAGTGAGGGCACTGAGCCAGTGACTCTTAGTTTGTTTGGTTTCCAAAAACTATTTAAAGAGACTGACTTGAAACTTATGCACATTTTATGCAATTTTTTAAAGAGCTGGTGACAAGCTGGTCTGGTGGCACTGAGGGTTGAGGCACTGGATGTCTTACCTTGTGCTACACTGGCAACCCAGGTTCAGGAACAACCTCGGTCATCAGTGTGCTAGTGTGGGGTGGGGGAGGGAGGGATGAGCAGGATTGAGCAAAGTTGGCAGGCTGCTCTCCTAGGGGTGGTGGGGGTGGGCTGTTGCTCTCCCATAGTTCCGCTCCCACCGGGTGAAGGTCCAGTGGGCTAGCGTATGTGGAGAGGGCAGCAAGGATGGGAGGGTGGAAGGGGCTGAGCTGGCACCACAGTGCGCATGCGTGCCTCCACACACATGTATGACCATGTGCTGGGGCCTCGGGCAGGGAAGTGGGACACTACTACCTACAAAGAAAACCCCATAAAAATCTATATATAAAGAGCTGGTGACACGTTCAGGAGAATTTTAACAAAACCTAATATTTAGACACAGTCCAGCTGGTATTTCCCATTAGTGCTGTATTCTTCCTCCCCATTATTCATTACTGAGGTCATCTGTATGAAAACAGGATCTTTGCTCCTGAAGAGTTTGTCTATTCCTGCTGATTTCTCCCTACCTGAAGTCACAGAGCACCACTTGTGGTATCACAGTTACTCCCATGGCAATGGATTGCGATGTCACAACAGAAGATTATGACTTGAAATAGGGAGTAAGCTATAGAGGCATATGGACTCTAAAGAAACTCTAAGGGATAAAGATCACATATTCATGCACATTTTTCTTAGTAATAAGTAATGGGGAGGAGAAATATATAAAATATAAATGGAATGCAGGCAAAATTGTACCTAATAATTATGCTTTTTAAAGTTTTCTTTAAGGCATCTGTAGCTGTTTAAGTCAGGTGCTACAGATACGCTTGGGGAAAAATGGGATTTTTAAGATATAGTACAAAGATGGGACCATCTATTTGGGAGTGAGCAAATTGATTTTGTCTGAAAAAACATAGATATTGCAAATAGAATTCTGGAAAAAACACCTATTTTATATAACATGGGTCTCTGCCTGGTGGATGACACACTTTGGGGTTATCACAAAAGTGCACAGATTGAAAATTGTATGCTCCCAGCATTCAGCAATGAAAAAGTAAAGTCTGGAAAATCCGTTATATATCAAATAACTATTGCCAATAGGTTTCAAGTCCTGGCCGGGTATAATGTCTGACTGGAGTCGAGGGGTGATACTGACTTGTTAAGTCTAAATACTTCAGAGTCTAAAGTCAGCAAGGCCTCCAATGATGGCCATTAATCTATAGGAGATTCTGTTATCTCCTGGAGTATATATGATATTGGTCCCAAGTTACAGGATACAGACTGGACTAAACCAATTACTAATTGTATTATTTATTTACAAGAATCGTGGCATAACCCACAACCACTATATGATTTAAATGGCTACCAACTTTTTCATAGACCAGGTAAAAGAAAGAGTCCAAGGTGAGTAGGAGAGTAGGAGGCGTAATGATATTTATTAAGGTTGGTGTATTTGATTATTTAGAAAAAATAACTGATGAAAATTCTTATGTAGTGTGAAGGCTGAAGGAGGCGATACCATAATTCTGTTCAATATATATATTCCCCCTTATAGATCTAAATTTTACTTAAATAATGTCTGGGATAATTTAAAAAGGGAAAGCTTGGAAGTTCAGATAAATTACCTAGATGCTTTTTTACAGTTATTGGGGACCTAAATGCTGGAATTGGCTCTTATGATGGCCTTATTTCCTAGATCATCAGTGGATACTAGAACTAATTATAATGGCCATTGCTTGATAGAACTAATGAAATGTAATCAATTATTCCCCCTAAATGGGAAAATTTAGGGAGACCAGTCTAGGGCCCGACTATTTTTTCCAAAACAGGGATCATTGTTCCTTGATTTGGCTCTTTGAAGTGGGCCACCGGAGTTCTGGAGTGAGTTGCAGATTTGGTAAAGATGTGAAAGTGATCATTTCCCAGTTATTCTGCAAACTGATTTTTTTTTAAAATAAAAAAACTCACCTTCACATGCTATTATCTCTCCCTCAGAGGCCTGAATTAGAAATGAGATATTCTAAAAGATTAATATGGTCAGAAACACTGGAATTCAGTATTAGAGGGAAGATTGATAATTTTCTGGCAAACTGTTCCTCAAAATTATGGATGAATGGGCCTTTTGCTTTGATAGATATTAACTTACAAAAATGTATTCAAGAAGTGAACCAGCTTTTGTAGGAGGGAAAAAACCTTTAAACAAATTCCACAGTGGTGCTGAGGGTTGAGGCACTGGACACCACACCTCACGCCATGCCAGTGATCTGGGTTTGAGAACGAGCCGGGGGGTGGCAGGGGAGAGAGAGGACTGAGCATCCGGAGGACTGCTCTCCTCTCTTGGGAAGGGTGGGACTGCCATCCCGATCATTGATCTCCCTCTGGCGGTGCCTGGAGGAGATGCGAGTCGGGAGGCATGTTGCCAATGTATGACGTTGGCGGGGAGGGGGCGGGGAAAAACAGAGGAAAAAGGAGCTGGCAGGCTCCATGATGGCTCTCCTACACCTGTCTTGGCTCCATGGATATCTGGATTTTGCTCTGGGGTTGGGGGAAGCCAGCACCCCTTTGCCTCGGCCCTGTCACAGGGGGAACCTGTGGGGGATTGCAGGGGAAGTCAGGCAGGGAATGGGAGCTGTAGACTGAGTCCCTCTGAGGAAGGGACTGGAGCCACCTGCCAGGCTCCCAAAGAGCATAAAGAAATAATAAAGAAAAAAAAAAGAATTCCAGAAAGAAGGGTTTGGTTTGATCAAGATTGTAGGGCAACAAAAAAAAGGCTAACGCTCTTTTTAAGAGCTGCTAAGAAGCTAACAAACACGAAGTATTGTCAAGAATTCAAACTTGAGAGAAAACATTATATGGCCTTTTCAAAGAATAAAAGCAGGAGCATTTTAGAGCACAATGGGACTGCATGCTGAGAGCCATTTTAGAGAAGGACCAACAAGCCTTTTGGGCTATGGTGGCTAAAGGTTACAATGAACGTAGGTATGAAATAGATGTTTTCATTTCCAAGGAGGTTTGGGTTCATTATTTTTTAGATATCTTTTATGACTCATTAGCAAACAGTGCTAGGGAACCTTTGAAACTGGCAGCTATACAATTGACTTTCAAACTGATGAACAAACAGTAAGTTTTAATAGCAATTCAAGTGCTAAAAATAAAGCACTGGGCCCGGATAAGATTCCGTCCGAAGCATATCTGTGTATGGCAGATCAGTAGGCAGATAATTTGGCTGTCTTTTTTAATAAATGTGTTTAAGAACATTTTATTCCAAATTCTTGGCAGGGCTCAGAAATAGTACTGAGTTTTAAGAAAGGCAATAAACAGGATCCAAGAATGTACAGGCCAAGTAGTTTGACATTTTAGGTAAAAAAGCATTTCTAGAATTTTTCTAGACAGATTAAAATTGGATATCGAAAGTTTGGATGACATCTCACCTCTGTAGGCAGGGTTCGGAAAAGGGCATTCAATCCTAGATAACTGTTTTATTTTACAACATATACTAGAAAAATATGTAAAAATAAAAGGTCAGATGGTATATGCAGCCTTCACAGATGTCAGCGCCGCTTTTGATTCTATTAATAAACATACCCCTTGGAACCTAATGAGGGATTGGGGTATATGTCCAATTCTGATAAACATAAGAAATTTATATTCTCATACCTGGGCACAAGTGAGGGTTGGGACAAGGGGTATATTATCTGATGCTTTTCCCAGAAATAGAGGAGTAAGCCAAGCTTGTATCCTTGCCTCTCTTCTTTTCAATGTATATAAATGGTTTACTGCTAGCATTAAAGGTTTCAGATTCCCCAAAAATTGGATCAGCCTTTTGCCCGGCTTTGGCCTGCACCAACAATCTGGTACCCTTCTCACTCTCTTGTTCTGGTCTCCAGAAAAAAATTAGTATTCTAACTGAGCAATCAGAAACATTGGCCTCAAAGATAAATATTAACAAGTCAGAAATAAGGACTTTGAAGACAGAGGACTAAATATCAATGGAAAACTGATTCTCTTCCTTTAGAAGTAGTTAAGAATTATTTATTTTTTATTTATTTATTGTAAAATCGGAATTACTACCTTTAGCTAAAAGCTCATTTACAAAGGATCCTCATTGAACAGAGGGTAGGGGAACATCAAGTACATGGACAGTGGAGAAAAACAGAAGCAGCTGGTAGGCATTGTCAGTTACACATCATTAAAAAGGCTATACAGCATTACAAATAGAAGGATGGGGAGAGACAGAATACATTGCAAAAGCCATCACTTAATTACACAACACAGAGGAAAATAGTCCCATAACAGATTAGGTGAATAAAGTGCAGATTCCAACTATGTACAAAATATGAGAATTCCCAGAATGCAGCTATAGAGCTTAGATAGGTTCCTGGAGGGAACAATTAATGTGACCACCAACGAGTACAGCCATTAAGGGGGAGTAGGCTACAGGCTAGATGAGTGAGGGGGAGAGCACAATGGTGGGTGATAAGGGTCAGGGGGCTAGGCGGGTGTGGAGGTGGGGAGTATGGAGGGTCAGGAGGGCTAAGTGGGTGAGGGGGAATGGGGGACCAATGAGTGGGTAGGTGGGGATTAGCGGGAGATTCTTAGGTGCCACGGGTCACCACAGCCAAGCCATATTGCATCAGGGGGCACTGGGAGGGCTAGAAATGGCTGGGGCATTCTTTACAGCAGTGTTGCACTGGAGGGGAAATGGACTTTTGAATTTTAGATTTGAACTGGCCAAAGCGAGTAAGGCTAGAAGTGGCCTGGGGAGCTCATATAGCCAGGTGGGGGCCCATACTGCAAAGGTTCACCTTCCCCAAGGCAATCTTCTGAAAAGTACTGCTAAGGCATGTCTTGTAACACTTCTCGTGAAGTGCTCAGCCGGGACTGGATGCAATAAGGCTTGTTGGAAGGGGGGTGCAAGACCTAGAAGGGCCTTCTTCCCTAGAAGGCAGGAGTGGAGCTTGATTCAGTCCATAAGAGGAAGCCATCGTGTCCCAATATAAAGGTTGCACGTGTGCATAAGGCGATCTGCACCTAAAACAAAGCGCCAGTCTTTGTTGAGGGTAGTATGGATCCTGTGCAGGCTGGTTTCAGAGGCTGCGCCATATACCACATTACCATAGTCCAGGATGGGTAGAACTGTCCCTCTTATTGCCTGGATCCTAGCCTCAGGTGTGAGGCAGAACCGAAGCCTCTATAGGGCCCCTAACTTCTTACTGACAGCAGTGGTAATATTTCATATATATTCATTGAAGGAGAGGGACTCATCAATTGTAATCCCTCGGTACTGGAACAAGGGCATCTGCTCAAAGGTGGAGTGGGAATTGCACAAAATTGAGAAGGGAGTGGTACACCTCCTCTTTTGGCTTCTGCTAAAGAGCATTGACTTGTTTTTTTGCTGCTAAGCACTTGCAGGCTATCTTTGAGCCAATCCTTTAGGAGGTCAAAGTTGTACTACATGTCCTTAGTGAGTGCATCTTGGCAAAGAGCTTCAAGAGAACACCACAGTGTCATCTCCATAGAGCAGTACTTTGGTGGAGGGGCACGCTTCTGGAAGGTTGTTCACAAAGAGGCTGAACAGGAGTGGGCCCAGGAGGGATCCCTGTGGGACCCCCACTGTGATTTCACTGGTCTCAGAGATGGCTCCATTGATTTTCACCTGCTGAGAGTGCCCAGAGAGGTAGCTGGAGAACCAACTGACCGTGTTGAGGGATATTCCAAGGCAGCTTAGTCTGTGCAGCAGCAATTGATGATTCACAAGGTCAAAAGCCTTGGTTTGGTCTATGAAGATTGCTCTGACCAGTTGGCCCTGGTCAAGGGCCTCATGCAAATTGTCTGTGAAGGCAATTAGGGCAGTATCAGTGCGATGCATCTTGTGGAAGCCATGTTGTTGGGGGCAGAGGAGTTTATATTTATGCAGGTGGTCAGTGAGTTGGTCGGCTATGATTCTCTCCAGTGCTTTGGAGAGCAGAGACAGAATTGAAATAGATCGGTAGTTGGATACTAGTGCCTGTTGCCTCCTTTGTACACAGGAGTGACCAGAGTGGATTTCCAGGTAGAGGGGAAAGCAGACGGGTGGAGAGACAGGTTAAACCACTTTGTGATAGGAAAGACAACCTCTTGTAAGGCAATGGAAATCAAGTTCATATCGATTGCATCACCCCCATCCTTGTTTTTTCCAGGACACTTGTAAGTTATTTTCTTGTTTCCTTTACTGTCACCTGTCTGAAGTAAAAGCTTGGGCTGGGCTTGACAGTAGTAGAGAAGGGCAACTGGCTGAAGGCTGGCATTCCATCAGGGTATGAGGCAGGCCTGGGAGGCAGAACTGCGCTGTAGTCAGAGAAAGCCTTATTAAAGATATTGGCCATGCCAGCATCATCAAGTATGATTTTGTCATGGTGGTGGTGGTGGGGGGGGGTCCTGTTATCAGACCAGAAGAGGTTTTAAATGGAGTCCCAGAACTTCTTTCCGCTAGTCCAGCAGTGAGATTGCTGGGTCTTGTGGAATGATGCCTTGGCCTGTCATATTGCCCAGGTGTACCTGTTTCTGGCTGCTCTGTAGTTTTGGATATCCATAGTTATCCCTGTTGCTCTGGCCCAGTGCCAAAGGAGATCCCATTGTCACATCATACCGAGAAGCTCAGGGGTGACCCAGTCCATACTACGACCTTTTATCATCTTCTTACGGCACGGGGTGAACTTGTCCACAGCTGCATTGAAATGAGTGAGAAAGAGATGGAGGGCAGTGTCAACAGAAGGGCATAAGTCAAGGAAGCTCCAGCCGATGCCTGAAATGTGATTTCTGAAGTCGGTCATAGCGCTATTTTTTATAACTCTGCTCCTCACCAATTTGGGTGGGGGGTTGCCCCGTTTTGTCGGCCACTCACATTGGATACGTAAGTGGTCACTCAGAGTATCTGGGAGTACCTTGACATCAGTTAGCCTTTCTGGTTGAGTTGTTAGTACCCAGTCGATCAGAGTGCTTGTACCAGTGCGGTAGTTTGTTCTGGTGCAGCTCTTGCCAGTCCGTGTTAGGTAGAGTCTGGATACAAGATCTCTGTGCACGGCACTGGAGCTGGGAAGCCAGTTGGAATTAAAATCCCCTAGTACAATAGTCTTCTTGTGTTGGCTAGCCTGGATGTAAAGATTAGCAAAGGCTTCTAGCCCAGCTTACTGCCGCCCTGGTGGGATGTAGACTGCCATAACGATCAGGCCTTTGTGCCCCTTGCCTAGTAGGATTTTTATTGCTAGGCATTTGCAGTCATTGTTGACAGTAGCCAGTTGAATTCTGTGGCACTACAGGTGGTTCCGGGTGTATATTATGCAGCCACCACCTCTTTTTCTGGAGTGGTCCTGTCTATGAAGATTATATCCAGTGATGGAGACTACCAAGTTGATTGTTCACGGGGAGAGCCAGGTCTCTGTCAGAGTAATGCCATCAGGCAGAGTATGTGCCACCCAAGCCTCAAACTGCATTAGCTTGGCTAGGAGGCTGCCAATGTTCCAGGCCATAGTCCTTAATTGCCCCACAGGAATCAAGGTCTGAGTGTGGGTTGGAATGGGGCCAGGGTTAGGGTGAATGTTTCCAGAGAACAGCAGCAGGATTAGGATGAGTTTCCTACATATTTTTGGGAAGTAGTCTTTACATTCGACCTCCAGGAATCCTGGTAGTCACATTTAGTGTGTGGTGAATGAAGTGCAATGTTAAGTCCAGTAAAAAGACATATGGCTGGGGCAAAGATCTGGGTGACAGAAGGGGTCCAGGAGGGATGCTGCATGGAGTGGGCAGACAGGGGTGCTGTAGAGCTGGTCTCCCACTGAGCAGGTTTTCCACATTGTATGATAGGAAAGTCCTGGTGGCAGGTGGAGGTAGTTGTGGTCGGCTGTCCTAGTTTCAGGGCAAGTAGCAAGAGTAAGAGTATTTGAGTAGGTACACCTCCTGGTGCGAAGAGCTGACTCACTTTGGAATTCATTTCCGGGGAGACTACTAACTTTATGGTGAGCTAGGGATTGGGACTGATCTTTTAAGTTTGGGTCAGCCAGTGAGAGTTATGTGCCAGTTGTGCAGTACAGTGAGGAACAAGGGAGTTGGGGTAGGTTGTTCCAGTGAGGGACTGTCTCCTGTGAATTAATTTGCCTTACAGAGAAGCTTATAGGTTTGGACCACTAGCAATTGAGGGTTGCTAACATTAAGTGGTACTTGTTGCTTTAAGCGATGTCGTGCCTGGCTGGGGGTGGGGCTGGTCACTTCCTGCAGCAGGAGTATTTAATACTGGAAGGGGGGTGGACAACATTCAAGTGAAGTGAGCAAAGTCTGGTTTTGCAAGCAAGTTAATTCAGCTCAGCAGAGTCCTGTTTTGCTGCCAAAATTAAATAAGTAAATAAAATTCACTCCTGCCAGCAACCAGGCTCTGCTGCTGGAAGGGCTGCCCCTCTAAGTGAGAGCAAGCGCCAATTGGGAATTGCCTGGGTGGGTAGGAGCCAGATTCAAAGTCTCAGTCTGAGAAGACTGTATACCTGGATTCTGTGGGGAGTGGACAAGTGGCTGCGCCTTGGTGCTTAGCTTGAACTGTGCACAGTTCACTGGAGGATCCACTCGCCCAGTGGGGCTTTCCGTCCCCTGGGGAGCGAAGGGAAACAGATACAATATAAGCAGAGAGGAGAGTGGTAGCAGCTAAACAAAGAGGACAAAAGGACCAATGGGGAACAGATTAAAAGAGTAGCTGGAACAGTTTAGGTGTGTGCTGCTTAGGCGTTACATTCACCTGGAACCTTTCCTAGAGAATGCATCATTAGGCTTCAATAAGTCTACCTCCAATTATTTTGTTAGAGTCGAGTTGGGAACTGCTAGTCTTCAGGCCCTCGTTGATTCTAGAATTATTAATTACTGGATCAGACTTAGCAGACTGCCACAAGGGAGGCTTGCAAAACAATGTATGCAAGAAAAAATAGCCTGGAAGAACCTGAGTTGTAAACATTCGAGCAGGCTAGAATGTGACAAAGCTTTTCATTAATTATGGTCTGGGGGACTTGCAAAAATATGCCAACAGAAATATCACCATAAGCTACAAATATAAGTCTTATAGCTTCAAGACAATGGCTAATTATTATATGAGTAGAGATCTAAATGCAATTATTCAGTCAAGCTTTGCCAAATGGTACAGTAAGAATGACTGCAGACATAAATTCAGACATAACTGGACAGCCTGAAAGATCTTCTTAGTAGAACATATTCCAGATATGAATTTGAGATGTTTGATTCCAATGTGTTGGTAGCACAGTTTGGAAAGTCCTCCTCTCCAAAAGATGTACTGTGTAACTGTAATAATAGCATCAAGGAGGACCTGAGGCATGTTGTATTGTACTGCCCCTGGTATAATAAAGCGAGGAAATTCTGGATCTCACCTATTCTGGATTTGTTACAACACGCTGATGAAAATAATTGTATTGAGTATCTTGTTCACGGCCAAAGATGAATGCATTATCACTAGAGTAGTACAGTTCTTAATAAGTATTTAAAAAGATAGAAAGAGGCTGGTAAAGAAATATGTGTCTTGTCCTGTCAAGTAATATCTATTATCTATCATCCCTGGCAATATTATATGAAATAGTATGTACAATGTATTGAGTATATGAAATGTATATTTATGTAAAATTGCTTGAACTTCTATCTTTCTATATTGCAATGATCGCTAAAATATGATCGAACAATAAAGTTTTACCTACCTACACTGGACACCAGAACATACATGTCCAGTGTGGGGACAGGTGTTTAGAGTGTGGGGGGGGGGCACTTGCCTCCATGCCTGCCATGGTGGGCGGCCACAAGAGGGGCACAAATTTGCCACCACATCCAATGCAACTGAGCCAATAATGGGCATGCATATGGCCCTTAGCACCATGCATGCCCAGTGGGCTCATTTGCATGGAGCCGGCTGAATATCACACTGGAACCTCACAGTACTATTAGGTCTGGGGGTGCAGTTGTTTCCTGCACATCCCATTGGGCTGTATGCAGCCCAGCTCCATGTCGCAGCAGCAATACTTGTCTTTGCACTGCCCTGACATGGCTCTATATTTAACTGGATAGCACCGGTGTGCTCTTCGACTAAATATAGCCCCCTTAGCGTCGGGTGTTTGGGCACATTCAGCTCAAACTTTTGCACTCTGCTTTTGCTCCATTCCAATATCGGGCTCCAAGTGTTTTAAGGAAGGGGCATACAGTAGTTTTTTTTTTTATTCACATTGTCTTCTCTTGTTATTGGCTGTCTGTTTAGTGGTATAATACATTTAAAGCAGGGATTATAAAGCAGCTTTACTTTACGGTTCTAGAATCCCTAAGATGTCATAAGACGACACACAATTAGCCTGAGAGGTCTCAGACATCCCAGTTACTTATAAAAGTGTGCCGAACATGTGGGTTTTATTTTTTAGGCTAAAATCATTTGGGGTCAGAGAGACTCGAGCATTTGGTGAGCAGCTTTGATGGGACATTTCATGCTGGTAGGTGCCAGTGGTTAGTAGGCAAAATTTTGAGCAATTAACTTGAGTTACAGAGCATATATGTGAGTCAAAAAGTTCTATGCTTAACCGTACTTCAAATGGCCACCTCGGGCTGAATGAGTTAAGACTATATTTATGCAATAAGCATGGACTCAAAAGACATTGTATAAATGCATTTATCTACACTACTGTTGTATACATTTCATTATATATTCATTGCAAAAAACTGCATTAATGCACCAGTTAGGGTTCAACTTAACACAACTAAAGTAGGGAAATATGGCATTACAGTTTTCAACCTTAACTCCTCATCCCTCCAAACAGCAAAAGGACAAGACCACACAAGCAACAGACAGCCATCAGCATGTAAGACAAACACTATACAACTGTTTTCAGATGACCCAAATGCAGTAGCACTGATGTCCTACCTTCATGGATTTCTGTCTGCAACTGCATATGCACATGCACCACAGAGGATGGTGGTTCTGCTGCCACACTTGTGTATGTCGTACAGCATGCACAAGTACCTCTGGCTGCAGAAGCACAGGCCTATGTGTGTACTTACTGTTGTAGTGTGGGTATCATGGCTTTAGCAGTGGATCTAGAATGTTTTTAAGGAGGTAGCAGTTTTGTCAAGGGGGTGTAACTTTCCTTGAACAAAGTTAATATGTTATCTTCCATAGCTCAGATTAAGTTAAAATAATTACTTTTTGCTGGCCTAAGGCCACAGAAGGTGCTGCCATGCTACATACCTGGATCTACTAATTTATTTATTTATTTAGATTTTGGTAACTGGGTATGCCCACTGAGACCAGAGATCCCTTTTTCAGGGGTGACCTGGAATTAGTTACAGTGAATACATACATAGGTATAATACACAGTAGTTTTAACTGAATACATATAGTCACAGTGAATACATACATAGATATTAATGTATAGTAGTTTTAGTTGATACATATTGGGGAGTAGGTATCAAACGTTGGGCACAGAGACAGCAGGTATCACAAGGCTCACAGGTATTAAGACAGGTACACAGTACATTTAGCATTTTTCCATAAGAGATTCTTGGGGTGGGAAGGCATGGTTCAGCTGGTGGTAGCAAGGGAGTAGGCTCAGGTGGGGGCTAGCAATTACAACCACAGAGGCTAAGTTCCAGGAGGTACACTTTGAGGCCTGATTTAAACCCTGGGAGAGTAGGCTTGTCAACCAGACTTGCTGGAGGGCGTTCCATAAGTAGGGAGCTGCATATTGGAAGGAGTGCTTGCCTTGGTTGGTGCCAACACGGGGGATATCGAGGGGACGACTTGCTGTAGATCGCAGGGTTCAGCGCTGGACCTTTGGAGTGAGCAGCATGTTAATGCATGGTAAGTCAGTGTGTATGTCTTACACCGATGGCTGAATAGGTGCAGACCCCTTAGAGGCCTGCACTTCTGCAGACAGAAGTACTGTTTCAATTTTGGTACTATGGATTTCATGGTGCCTGCGCTTCTCAAGCCAGAGGATGATGTGTATGTGTTACACCTGTGGCTGCAGAAGTGCATACCCCTCATGGCAGAACTGTGTGAATGTGTTACAATGAGGATCAGTACCTGTGGCTACAGAAGGGCTGGCCCCTTAGAGGCCTGCTCTTCTGCAGACAACAAACTTTTCTACATTGGGTATTGTGGATTTCTATCTGTGGCTGCAGGGGCCTGTACCTCTGCACACAGAGCAGTGTTGTGATTTCAGTAGAGTGGATTTCTATCCATAGGCAGAAGTGACCGTATATGCCTTGCAGTGTGCGTAACACAGATACAAATCCATGAAGGTAGCACATCAGTGCTACTGAATTTGCATCATTTGGAAACAGTTGTACATTGTTGGTCTTACCTGGTGATGGCCATCTGTGGTTGCTTGTGTGGTCTTATCCTTTTGCTGCTTGGAGGGGTGGGGAGTTAGGGTTGGAAACCCTAATGCCATATTTCCTATTTCAGTGGTGTTGAGTAGAACCCTAACTAGCACATTAATGTAGTTTTTTGCAATGAATTTCATTTATTTTTGAGATAGTGGCATCATATCCTCATTCCTGCAAGTCCCTTCATTTACAGATACAGACACACAGGGCCCTCTGGGCCCTGTGCCAAGGAAAGCATCTGTATGCAAACTGAAGTGTCCATATGCATGCTGGCTATGAATGCAAATAATTTGTGGGGCTGTTTGGGGGGGGTTGCAGAACCACATAATACTCTGGTCCCTATGCCTCCATGTAGCTACAGATGCAGACATGCAGGACCACAACTCATTCTGGCTGTGGAAGCTGCTTCCATGCAGCTATGGGTACAGAGGTGCAGGCTCTCTGAGCTCTATGCAAAATAGAAGACTTACCTTCACCATATGGTTACTTGGGAAGTGTAAGTGAAGACTAAGATTTGGAATGGGAGCTACAGAATAAAGGGGATTTTTGTTTGGGGACAAGAGGACATTCTTGCCTGCTAGCAGTAACTGCACTCACTGATGACTAGTTCGGTGCAAACTGAAAAAAAATTGTTTTGCGAACCCTAATTTTCAGTTCACCCTAAAATTTCTGGTTCACACCAAAATTGTTGGTTCATGAACCAAAAATCAGACAAGGACAATCCCAAAGTACAATAATACTATTTTTGGCATGTTTTGAAAAAAATAAACATCAGAATCTTTCTTAGTAACTCCCATTTGGCAAGATTTATGTTTTTACTTTTCTCAAAGTGTCCATTTGTATGTGTTCTCATATTTTTCTGGTAACCAAAAAGAAGAAACAAGATGGCAACCATCACAACCCCCAAAAAATTTTTTTGGGGTTTGTGATGCCCATTTCTAGTTTGTGGTACCTCAGTGATGTGAACCAAAACAGTGTCATGAACCAGAAATTTTTGGCTCACACAAATCATCTATCCAAAAACAAATTTTAAATCCTTATGACTGGAACTGTTTAATACGTTTTCATGAAACCATTGAAAGGCACTACCTTGGCAAAGGCCACCACTACCCTGGAAGTTTCATGCAGAAATTCAATAATGTGTAGCCTGCACATGAGAGCAAAAAAACATGAATAGTTCAGTGAAAAATGTGACCCTTTTACAAAATAAGGGGCATCCAGAGCTCGGAAACAGTACACGATGCCTTCCTGAAACTTTCCATGTGTTTTCAACATGGCACGTCAATGGAAAATACAAATTTGTGTGCTATTTCAAATGCTGTGTCCAAAGAGCAGATGCTGTTCCATGGGAAATGGATGACTGATAATTGTTCCTTCTTAATAGGGACAGCTGAACAAATCTGGAGTCTGAAGACAGAATGAAGGAAGAAGAAACTGTTTTGTAGCTTATTCTCTTTTTATTTTTACAGGCCCTGACATTTCACACTAGAGTGTGCTTTTTCAAAGGGCATTCTATAATATTGAAAAAATATATATCAATTTCAAAATATACATGTTCATACATTGCTTTATAAAGCATATTACAATTAATATTGTGGATACTTGACCATTATGTTAAACTTCTGTTTAAACTTTTTGTTATGGTAAGATCAACATACTGCACATATTACCATTGTTTGATTTTACATTCATTACCTGCCTTATTTAATATCACATTTATACCCCCAGAATACCTATACACATTGTCATGTCTTTTGCATGCTGCCCCTTTAAGAGCTTGCTACCACTTTTTTTTACTATTCATTGCAATGCCAGACTCCACACGTTCGTGCTCTCTCTTACATATTGTTATTAGTTTGGCTACTAACATTAATGAACACCTTTATTTTTCTCATGCTCATTTATTTTAGATTTTTTCTCCTTTCAGGGAACTCTGTGTTTTGTGCTTTTACTGATGAACTGCAAGTTACAATAATATGTAATTACATGTTATTGTAACTGCAGTTTGTGGTGCAAAAAAGCACATGAAATATTTTTTTCAATATTATACGATGCCCTTTGAAAAAGCACACTCTAGTGTGAAACGTCAGGGCCTGGAAAAAGAAAAAGAAAAGAAGCCACAAAACAGTTTCTTTTTCCTTCATTCTGTCTTCGGACTCCAAAACTATTTCAAATGCTGTCAAAGGTATTAAGGCACAAAGTTCGGGATTTAACGTTGAACACCCTACACAACCTTAACTATATGGGTGCTAATTCACCCATGTAATAGTAGACATGTCATGCACATTTATGTACACAGCAGATATGTCATCGCCTGGTCTCTACCCCCTCCGCCCACTGACATTACTTCCCCACTAGCAATACAACATATTTAGCAACTCTCTACAGAAGCACTGTGACTTACACATGGCAGTTCCTCCCTGCAGCATATGTCTCCTTAATTCCTGCTCGCCTGCTTTCTAATCTCCACCACCAAAGCTAAAACACTTGTTTATTAAACCAGCTACACGCTGAAGCCTTTGCTCACCCTCTTCCCTGCCTGCTCATCTACATGCCCGCCAGTGACTTGTCATCAAAGCTCCACTTTTAAAACAACGTAAGGCAGTCATGACCACCTCTTCTACCACCAAATACTTCAATTAACTTTTCAAAAACTACACCTTACATATTTTCAGAGCCGCTTACTCCTTGCTGCCCATGTCTGACCATTCGCTCTTACACCTCACCCCTTTTTTTCTGAACTTCCAGCCGCACTGTACTGTCACTCCCACTTGCAGACACACAGCACATTTTAGAAAAAGTACTTTTTAAAAATGAAATATATTACACAACTCAGCTCCCTTTCAAATGTGCAGACTTAAGTCTTCTCATTTTACCCTCACTAAGAGTGTCTGCCATGTTGCCTGAGAAATTTTGGAAACTGCAGTGCTCCACCAATAGGAATGGATGCTGAACCGTCATGACGTCAAAGCTTCACACTGTGTCCTTAACAGCCCATTGCAACCATTCAAGACAGTGCATTAATAGCAAGAACACAAAATAATCCGCAGAATTTTTAAATTTAAAATAAAAGCTCCCTAAACATTAAAACTGCCTCTATTTACTTAATCCTCACTACTGCATAACAACTGTTGAATAACTGATTTATTTGCACCCTAGCAGTTTGACCTCAGGCACATCACTTGTGGCATATGCCACTCGTGAGCTTACGTGAGGTGAAACTGCTCTTGTGCAAATAAATCAGTTAGTCAACAGTTCTCTATTGCATATCCCAGATATATATACAGTATATTTTGTATATAAAAAACAGATAATCCACTACAGAGCATGCAGTCATACTCTGATATAAGCACGCCTTGGTGTCGCAGGCCGAATACATTTAACCACCCAGGGCCCACGTATAACGGAGCATGACTGCACAACCTGTAGTGCATTATCTGTCTTATAAAATGGCCAGATTTTTTTTGTGAGGGGGGTGAAAACAGAAAGACTTACAGACATTGTGGGATAATGAATGGTCATGTGATGTGTTTCGTCAAATCAGGAGAGAGCTTTGTACTGATTTTTCTCATCCATTTTTGAAATAAATATGTATCTGCACAGAATATATTCATATACACACACAGTATATATATATATTCTTTGCAAAAAACTCAGTTAATGCACCATTTAGGGTTAAGACTGCAGCAACATAAGTAGGGAAATTATCTGACCACACTTGATACACTTTTTAAAACCAGTCTGTCCTGTTCTTTTTTCTGTGTTGGTGTCTCTGATATGCCAAATGTCAGATGCCCAAGAAAAAAGCTGCCAAATGGGAAAAGAAATTAGCAGTCAGTTCCCCAGACTGCAGAAAAATAATAATAAATCAAAACAAGCAGTCGGTTCCCTGACAGAACTTAAAATGCAGGGAAGCCAAGCAACCATTCGGTTCCTTACAGAAATGGAACCGCGGTAAAAAATGAACTAAACAAAAAAAATTTATGTTACAGTTTCTGAAAACAGGAATCGGGACACTAGTGTTTTTAAGTAAAAACTGTGGTAAACAAAAAACACTGGGGAAATGGTTCCCCTTGGTTCCATGGAACCGCTGAGGAACCACAAAAAGGACAAAATACCAACTAAACTAAACAAAACTAACCTGAAAAATGTATAAAATTGGGGCAACAACTGAAAACAGTAAATATAAATGTTTACTATGACAGAAACATAAAGTCTGTAGATGCTAAGGAGAGCTCTCCGAGGCGTCTTAACTAGGCAGGCGGAGAAATGAATTTGAGTGTTTTAAAATGCAGCAGTCAATAGGGGCAGCAGTTTGAATTGGGGCATGTGCCAATGATAGTTCCATCATTTACATACACTTCATTTTCTCTGGGGCAGTTCAACATAGGAGGTTAACTGCTATAGTTTAAGCATACTGAGATATTCCTGGGGTTTAAAGTGCCTTTTGTTTGTTTAGTGAAAACAATATTAATCTGTTCCAAAGTCAGTTAATTTTCAAATGTTAAAAGACTGGTTCTGAGCATGCTCAGTAAGCACTTCCAAGATAGTTGTATGAAACAAAAAAGGAATTCTTTTCATATGGGGCCAATCCTTTTTCATGGGGGAAAACACTTTTTCGTTTGCTGCCATCTTGTTTCCGTTTAAAAAAAATATATATATATATACATATTTTCACCCCAGAATTTTAAAAGAACTAAGGGGAGAACTTGTGACACCACTGACTACCGTCTTTAACAAATCATGGGAGGATGAGGTGGTACCCGAGGACTGGAGGGCAGATGTGATTCCACTTCACAAAAGTGGGAACAAGGCAGAGGCAGGAAACTACAGACCTGTTAGTTTGACCTCAGTGGTAAGGAAAATGATGGAATCACTTCTGAAGGAAAGAACTGTTGAGTACCTAGAGGCCAGCGGGGCACAGGCCCCAAGGCAGCATGGATTCACAGCAGGAAGGTCATGTCAGACAAATCTAATAGATTTCTTTGACTGGGTAACCAAAGTAGTAGACCAGGGAGGGGCTGTGGATGTGGCCTACCTAGACTTTAGCAAGGCATTTGACACAGTCCCACACAAAAGATTAATAAAGAAGTTAGCCAGCCTTGGAGTGGGTCCCAAGGAGGTAGCCTAGGTACAAAATTGGTTGGACAACAGGATGCAGAGGGTAATAGTAAATGGAGTCCACTCTGAAGAATGGGGGGTTACTAGCGGGGTACCGCAGGGTTCAGTACTGGGACTGGACCTCTTTAATGTCTTTATAAGTGACATTGTGGAAGGAAAAGTATGTCTCTTGCAGAAGACACAAAGCTCTGCAACAGGGTTGATACACAAGATGGGATGGAAAGGATGAGAAGGGACTTGGCAAGGTTGGAGGAATGGTCAAATGTATGGCAGCTTAGATTCAACGTAAAGAAGTGCAAAGTAATACACCCAGTAAACAAAAAACCCAGGGGAAGAGTACACAATAGGGGGGTTAGATACTAACAACAACAAAAATGGAAAGAGACCTGGGATAGTCATTTCAGATGACCTAAAGGTGGGCAAGCAATGTGAGAAGGCAGTAAGGAGGGCTGGGGAGATTCTGGGATGCATAGGGAGAGGCATCACCAGTAGAAAACAGGAATTTGTTATCTCTCTGTACAGACAGTTGGTGAGACCCCATCTGGAGTACAGCGTGCAGTTCTGGAGACCCCATCTCTGCAAGGACATAGACAGGGTGGAGACAGTCAAGAAGAGGGCAAATAAAATGGTGCAGGGTCTGCACCAGAAGCCATATACAGGCTAAAGGAGCTTCATATGTATACCCTTGAGGAAAGGAGAGAGAGGGGGGACATGATAGAAACTTTCAAATACCTCAAGGGAATCAACAAAGTCCAAGAGGGTAGTATCTTTCAGAAAAAAAGATGTGCAAGAACAAGGTGGTACAATTTGAAGATAGAGGGAGAACAGGTCAGCAGTAACATGAGAAAGTATTTTTTCACACAGAGGGTTGTAGATGCATGGAACAGCCTTCCTGAGGAGGTTGTGGGGTCAAAAACAGTTGGGAAATTCAAGAATGCATGGAACAGACATAAGGCAAACCTAGTGGGGGGTACGAGGAAGTTGGCTGTTGGTTAACTAGGATCTGCAGTATATCCATTAGGGTAGGGAAATGGGCAGACTAGGTGGGCCAAGTGGTCCTTATCTGACGTCAAATTCTATGTTTCTATATTTCAAAAGCCACAAAAATGACATCCTGGTGCGAAACCAACATCCTGGAGTGAGGGACCTTTTAAAAAAAAAAAACATTAAGGGATCATTTTCTTCATTTTAGGTTCTGCCTGCAAAAGGAGAGGAATGCCACTAAACACCAGGGAATGGATCAGGATAGTGATCAGCAGATGGGGGGGGGTGTCACTGGATACCAGGGAATAGATCAGGATAACGATCGGCGGCTGGGGAGGTGCCACTAGACACCAGGGAATCTACGGGAATATTGATTGGTGGGCCAGGGGTGCCACTAGACACCAGAGATAATGATCAATGGGTTGGGGGCATCACTAAACACCAGGGATAATGATTGGTGGGTGGAGGGGTGCCACTAGACACCAGGAAATATATGAGGCTAACAATCAGATCAGTGGGTGGGGGGTGCCACTAGACACCAGGGAATATATGGGAATATCGATTGGCAGGTTGGGGTGCCACTAGATACCAGGGATAGCAATCAGTGGCTGGGAGTGCCACTAGAAACCAAGGAATATCAGGGATATTGATTGGTGGGTCAGGGTGCCACTAGACACCAGGGAATATACCGGGATAAGGATCATGAATATTTATAATTTTTATTCAAATTAATGTGAGAGACGCAAACATAAATAGAACTTTCATAAAATTAGTGCAGCAATACAAGTTGAGGAGAATGCAATTCATGAGTTACTGCTTGTTTTTCACTATGAGTAGCTCTTGTTTGTCAGAAAAATATGTTGTATTGTAGTGTCCTTCAACCACAAAGAAATATTAAATCCCGTGTAGTCACTTTCCTTCTTGTTTTGGTTTCATCACAACTAATGAGCTTCTCCTCCGGAGTCCTCAGTCTTCGATCTTTCATCAGGTTCTGTATAACTCCAGAATCAAGTTTGTGGGGACCAATCCAGGTCCAAGGGGTTAAGTAGGGGGAGGCTACCCCCCAAGCTAATTAACATCAGGATAGCATTTTTGATAATTTCATAAAATACATATATTCATAAAAATAAAAGTTGCACTGTGCTCTTGCTTAACTAGTTAGAAATCAGTTGGGTCTATACACACCAACAAACATTCTAATGCCCTTTTGCAAATATTCAGAGTCAGTTCAGTTTCAGTCTGAAATGCAGGACAGACCCGGCTGAGTTGATATTGTTCTAGGAAGCAATTGTGGGGTCTAGTTTTAATTTACTGTAAAATAAAGTTGTAAAGGAACGTCAAGCAGAGAGTGGCGGGCTCTGGACTTCTGTGTTAGATGGGCAAAGTGTTAAGTTCAGTATAGAAAAAGAGAAAAACATTAGGTTCCCAACTTACCATATGCTCTAGGGTTTACTTTTTTATTTTTGAACCCCATTTAATCCATTTGTCATTCAATGTCTTTTTTTCCTGGTCACATTTCGACGTTATTCAAAAAAACATTAGAAATGAAAAACTGTCCAATATTTTTTTAACCAAACCATCCAAAGGCAAACCCTTGGCACAGACCCCATCATCCCTGAAAAATTCATGGAAAAAGTTCATACTGTCTAAGCTGTAGGTGAGAGCAAAAATCCCCATGTTAAGTATATGGGAAAACAGTGTTTTTGGTTTTTTTTTTACTTTTTTCCCCCCGTTTTTTGACCCTCCATATCTCGAAAACCATACAAGATGCCCACATGAAACTTTCCACATCTTGAGAGTCTTACCACCTATGTCAAACTTTGCACTAATTCTTTAAACAAGGGCAGTTAGTAAGGTGCAAAAAAAAAAAAAAAAAACCTAAGTTTAACATTAAACAGCCTGCTTAACCTTAACTATAGTGGTGCGGTAGCATCACTATATATATCTATATATATCTACAGTATATATATCTATATCTATATCTATATCTATATAGATATAGATATAGATAGATATCCATACTGCCTCATTGCATCCATTTGCCATCTTTACAGAAAACTGAAGTATAACAGTACAGAAATTTTTTTGTAGTTAAAATTTTTATTTAATTTTAGGGATATAAGTAAATTTGGTGTGCTGGGCTGCCAGTTTGATTGTTATCTGCACTCCTGAAATTCTGTAAGCACAATCAACCATTACGGTTGAGGCCTTACTCATGCATGGAAAGTATGCAGCGCACATGATAATCTATCCCTATATATCTAGATACAGGGCCAGATATTCAAACTGCACCCAAAATGTGCTCAATAGCAGGAGCAAGCACAAGTCAATTGTGCACATGCACAACAGATGCGATATTCAAACATGGAGCAAGTCAAATTGCGCAACCAGCCAATGTCCGAATATCACACAACCTGCGCCATAGCGCAACCAGGAAGGGGAAGCTGAGCAGATATGATGCGCCATAGCGCAACAAGGCCAGCCCAGCTGAGCAGTCCAGAGGCGCCATAGCGCAAGCAGAGAGCCCCCCAGCAGCAGAGCAATGGAACTGCACAACCAGGGAGGTAGGCAGGGGCCCACCACCCATGCCACAGATGGGCACAGGAACACACTGCAGAACAAACAATACACCCCCACACCCTAAGCACAGCATCACTGGTGGAGGGACAGAATATCCACCGGGCCATGGGGACAAGCCAACAAAGCACAGCTGGGCCATGGTGCCCCAGCACACCCACTGGCAAGCTGAGACTGCCACACAAAGGGGGCGGACAACCCAAGTGCACAACAGCACCCCCCTGTGCACAGCACACGCTGCACTGGTACCCCAAGATACCCATGAGCAGTGACTGTCACCGCCACTGCAGGAATCCCCAGGCCCCCCACCACAATGCAACCTTGTGTACCACAGAACCATACAAGCCAGACCCACCAGGAGCACCCAGCGGTGTGTGGCAGCACACGGCCAGACCGGCTGAAAGCCACTACCACACCAGGGACACCTCCCCACGCCACACACACACACACACACACACACACACACACACACACACACACACACACACACACACACACACATACACACATTCCCAGGACAATACCACCCCAGATGCCATGCACACCACTGCAACTGAGCACCCACAGCCAGCTGCAAATCAGAGACCACCACAGTATTCATATCAAAATAGATTTATAGAAAAATATGAACAGGAACACACAACTATTTACAGCTATTTACAAGAAAGGTGGGGGTATGGGACAAGGTAGGGGTGGGTAAGGGGCAGGTGAAGAACTGGGTGAGAGAAGGCAGGGTGTGAGGGATGGGTAAAGGGGGTAGGTGTGGGGCAGCTACTGCCCGCCAGGCCGCACATCAGTAGGCTGCCTCTAGTCCCGGGTCCTCCTCCGACGCCTCACTCCCCTCCGTTGCATCTCTCTCAGTATGCCCAGGGACTCCAAGAACACTTCCAGCAGGTGGTGGGCAGCCTGCTCGATCCTCCTCAGGACCTGGACACCTAGGACAAGGGAACAAAATCAATGGCTGTGACTGTCCACAACCCTGAAGCCCACCCAACATGCATGGCATATAGCCAAGTGCCCCGCCCCTGTGATGGACTGCACCCACCCACAGTGACCGTGCACAAGACAAGCCCAACCAGGCAGCAACAGCCATGTGTGCCACTGCACACACACACCCCACCCATGACCAGCACAGCACAACCAAGGCTGTACAGTGACGTCTACATGGGGGAGTTATGCCACAGCCATGTGCCCAGTGCATGGCTGACCACCAGTGACACACTCCCAGACATGCAGTGCCACTGGACAGTACTGACTGTCACACGTCACGTGCGTGGCACTGTTGTCCATGGATGGTTGCCATGCCCTCTCCCCCCCCACAGCATGCAATAGCATCCATGATGTAATGACACTCACCCTCATTAAGCCGCTACTGCTGCGGCTGCTGCTGCTGCTGTGGCCCAACACCGCCACCACCTCGGCCAGCCACCTCTGCAACCCCTCTCCGTGCCTCATCCTGGGCCTGCCTCCGCTCCTCCACGCCTGTGGGAAACAAAAGGTGAGACACATCAGTGAAATCCCAAAGCAGACAACCCCCTGCCCCAATGAGTGTGCCTGCCCACACAGCCAGACCCATACATCACACACCTGCAAACACCACCACAGCCAACCATAGACCAACCCTCCCCCATGTGCTGGTCACAACACACAGTGTTACCCATGCAGACAATACAGGTGCATAGATGGCTCACCCACCTGGCTTAGGCACCACGCCCCTCCTGGCATGTGACCGTAGACGCGCCAGCAGTGCCCGCTCCCTCCTGTGCAGGTCACTGTACCAGTGTCTGCACTGCTCCACTGTGCGCCACCGCCCAGTGGCCTGCTCAAGATCAGTGGCCACCTGCTGCCACACTTGGGTGCAGGCCACGTTCAGGGGTTCATCCCCAAACAGTGGCCCATGGTGAGGCTCCACCACAGCCACCAGGTTGGCCACCTCAAAGTACTCCACTGTGGAGCTCTCCCGCCATCCCTGCAGGTATATGGTAGGCAATATGGTGCCACATTAAAGCGGCAAACCCCACGTGGAAATGTTGCTAATACAACTCCATCAGTCCCCATCGAAAGCTGTTCAGAGCACTGCCGGTCCCTATCGACTGTTACCGTAACAGCACGATAGAGCTGCAGACATCATACATACAGCGCAAGGGGCAAAGATCGCACAAGGTCATGGGTCTCTGGCAAGGCCACGCACAGCACCATCGGACGTCTACACATCCAGTGCGATCGGTCGCCTGCGTGCCATTGCCACAGTGGACTACTGCGCAGTTGTGCCACAGCGCCATGTGGTGACCGGCATTGTAGTGCCACTGGCACAACGGTGGCCATGTCCTGAATTGCTGATCGTGCACAGCACGTCATTAGCATGGCAGATGCCTGTGTAAGCTACCTGGACATGCGCAGTGCGGTGTACTACGCAGTCACAGAACTGCACCATTGGCGCAGCCGCTCAACCGTGACAGTAAAGTGCAACAGCGCCGATATTCAGTTATCATATGCAAATCATCCATCAGCCATTCAATGCAGCAGCGCGCTGACGGTATCTCATTAAAGTTGCTCCACTCCTAATTTGCATGCATTGTGCTATAAATGTGCGACATTGATCTGCAGTGGCCATATTTGGTTACTGCAGCTGATAGGTGAGTTGCATGCATTTTGCTGTTGTGGACCATGGCCCCAGAGAAGCTGTGTACTGCACAGTCACAGGTGACCACTCTCACCCATACAGGCCGTGACATGACCGAGCGAGGACTGGGTGTGGAGGAGGATGATGGTGGGCGGAAGAGGAGGCCCAACTTTACCAAGGCAGAGACAGAGGCACTGTTTGAGGCATACCTGGCTCAGGAGCCACTCCTCAGTGGATGGCGGGGCACCCCTCAGGCCCGAGCTGATGCATGGGAGGGGGTGGCATGTGCCATCAACCTGCACGGCAGCCACCAGCGCTCCATGCAGGAGTGTAAAAAGAAGATGGGGACCGACAGGAGGAGGGAAAAGGAGAAGGTTGCAGCCATCAGGGCGGCACGTGCTGCTACAGGCGGTGGACAGCCGGAGGTGGTGCAGCTGAACCCATCGGAGGACATGCTCACTGCAAGCATGCAGCGCAGCGCCATTGAGGGTGTGCCTGGAGGTGGCTTCCAGACAGGTGGTAGCCCATCACTGCATGGTATGTCATGTTGGGAAGGGGAAGGTAGTTCACATGCACTAACGTGTCTTTCCTTTCTGTTACAGATCCTGTGCATCTGCAGGGGTAGCAATGGAGGGCCTGTCCACTGAGGACAGCCACCCGGTGTTGGAGGAGGGCCCATCCACCTCCGCAGATTGCCGGCGTGCACTGCGGCAGTGTGCACGGCCATCTGCCTTCACAGATGTTGAGAGAGGTGTGGGGAGTGCCCTTCCTGTGTCCCAGCGGTCTGGCATGCAAGCATGCCAGCACGCTGCAGCTGTGGCCGTGGCACAGACCTGCACCATTGATGATGCACCGACCACTATGGGCATTGACATGTGTGTCACAGGATGGACACACAGCAGGCCAGCACACGCCCATGGATCTAGCTGGTTCCAACGTGTGTGCCAGCATGACAGCACAGTCCCAAGCTGTGCCTGTCAGCACCGGTGGGGCAGCATTGGTGGCTGTGCAGGTCACTGGCACTGTTGCAGCCACAGCAGGGGAACCACTGATCCCGTGGGCACAGCAGGTGGAGGGGCAGCAGCAGCAGTCACCCACCGGGACTGGGGTTACAGGGCTTAGCGGTGCTGGAGGTGCACCGCCTGTGGCCATGCCCATATCTGGTCCTGGTGAGCAGCGCCAACCCTCAAGGGGTGCTGTACATCAGGCTCTTCCAGACCCTGAGGGACAGGTTGCCGATGTGGCAGATGACCTCTTTGATGAGCACACCCGCCTGCTGCAGGCATCAGTACAGCAGCAGATGCAGGTTTCATTGTCCATGGAGGCACTGTGTGTGGCTCTGGAGTGGCACAGCAGGGACAATGAGAGGATCCTGTCCCGGACTGACCATATGCGGGTGGATGTGACTGCCGCCATCGACAGGCTGACACAGGCAGTGGTCAGTGCCGTGGCCACATTGGGCACACAGTCAGGTGCCCCTGTGCCGCTCACACCACGCAGTACGCTGTCCACTCCCCGTTCCCGGCATCATGTGACACCCACCCTGTTGACGCCGGGTTCAGCTGTGGGCATCCCGAGCACCCCTGGTGCAGGTATGTTCGGTATGCGGCAGACCCCTGTGTGGACAAGGTCACACTCGCACAGTGGGACTCCTGGTGGTCCATCGGTGCCATCCCAAGTGGCCCATGCTCAGCCTGCCAGTGCTGCTAGGTCTCGCCGGGGCCGCCCACGCATCCGGGGTGGCCGTGGCACTGTGCCACATGGCTGACCTGTCTTCCAGTGCGGGCCCTGTCTGGTGCTACCCTGTGTGCAATGTGTGTTATGGTGGGCAGTGCACCAGTGGGTGCCCTGCCTACACGCCGACACACGGACCACCTGCACACCCTCCCGACTGCTGTCCACAGGTGCGTGTGCATGATGATGCCTGCATTGCACTGTACACCAAGGTGCAAGGGTGCCCAGCATCTGACACACGTACATGGACAGTACAGGTGGTGGAGGTGGCCTGTGGATGTGTGTGTTTCACATGTCTGTTCCTGCCTGCTGTGCACCTGCCCCTGTGCACTTTGTGCCTGTGTGTGTGTGTCTGTCCATGTGGCGTGTGACTGTTCACCCTCCCTGGTTGTGTGTTTGTGCTCCTGTACCCTTCACTCCCCTCGCCATCCATGCACCCTGGTGTGTTACCTGTGTGTATGTGGGTTGTGCTCTGACAGTGTTGGCTGCATATGGCTCCATGACTTACCTGTGTTGTGCAAAGTGCTCCTCTGTGATGGTGTCCCGTGCAGCTGGGCCAGCCGGATCAGTCGGGGGTCATGCCGTCCAAGGGGGGGCTGCTCATCCCCATCATCACCGGCGTCACCAGCATCCCCATCGCTGTCCCCCTCCTTGACCTGTATGGCTATCCCACAGTCTTTGGCCATGTTGTGCAGGATACAACAGGCCAGGAATATCCCACAGGCCTTTGAGGGGCTACACTGTAGGGCACCGCCGGAGGTGTCTAGGCATCGGAAGCGTGCCTTCAGCATCCCAAACACCCGTTTGACGATGTTGCTTGTGGCAGCATGTGCCTTATTGAAGCATTGCTGCGATGGGGTCATGGGGCGCCGGTAGAGTGTGAGCAGCCAGGGATGGAGTGGGTATCCACTGTCACCTGTGTGGAGATAGTGGAGGTTAGTGTCATGTTCAGGCCCATATTGCCCCTAGCCCTGTGTGCCACTACCATGGCACCTGTGGCTTACCTACCCTTGCCCCCACTTTGCCAATCCTACATGCATACTCACCCACTAGATGTCCTGTGGGGATGTCCCCACTCTCGAATCGATGGCACGGTGCAGACTGGTACCATATGAATGAATCGTGTTCGCCAGGGTGCGTGGCACAGACATTGATGATTCTTCACCGGCATCACACATCACCTGGCAGCTGACACTGGAGAACCCTTCTGATTGCGACATGCGGCCCCATCGGGCCAGGTACGCGAACACACATGGGTGCAGTCTGTCGCCTCTAGCATGCCAGGCATAAGTGCTACCCTGTGGAACACCTGTATGTTTGCTGTACGCTCTGCCGCGGTGCTGGGGAAATGGATGTACTCCACAGCATGTGGCAGCAGTGCGCTGAGGAATTGGGTGAGGATGCGTGACCTGGCCGACTGTGTTATGCCTGTGATGTCCCCTGTTGGCCTCTGGAAGGTACCCATGGTGAGCAAGCACATGCAGGCTGTTACCTTTGTCTCCACTGACAGAGCGTGACTCGGTCGTGAGGGTGCCTGCATCACATCACTGCACAGCTCACAGAGCTGCCTCAGCATTGCCCTGTTCAGGCGGTACCGGCCCACAATCTCTACATCTGAATACAGCTCAAAGCTGATGCGGGCACGGTACTGCCTGTTGGGGGTGTACCACCGACGGGCCCTTCCATGGCCACGTCCCCCTGCAGCATGCCTTCTCACCCCCCTCATTACAGCTTCCATGTGGAAGCTGGCACTGTCCATCTCCCTGGCTTGTGTCCCCCCCCCGGCTGTTATTGATCTGTTCCCCTGGGCTGTCCTGACTGCTACCTCCACTGCACCGGTACACCTACTGGCCTCTGCACTCTGTGGCCCCACACACCTTCAGCTGCACCTATCCTGTCCTCACCACTCCCTGGCCTGCACTGGTTACTGCTGTGGCCTGCTCTGTCTGGCTGCCTCATGTGCATTCCCTGTCACGTTCTTTCGCCTCTTCCTTGAGCCTTTTTATTTTGGCTCATTTCCGCCGGTGCGCAACTTCCGCCTGATCCACCGCATGCCTTTGAATATCGCATTGCACACTTTATGCATGGTTCCACCCGGTTGTGCATACCTTCATTTGCATTGCACTGTTGCTCAGCATGTTTTCTGTGGCGCAACTGCCTCCTGCTGAATATCGCACTATGGTGCAATTTCGGACTTGCGCTGGCGCAACCCTTTTGAATATCTGGCCCACAGTATCTATATATATTCATTGCAAAAAAAACCTCTGGTAATGCATCAGTTAGGGTTGATGTCACACTAACAAAAGTCTGGAAATTCGATGTTAAGGTTACCAATCCTACCACCCAACTCTCCACACACCAACAGGTGTCTGGGTGTGCTTTGGAATCATCGGGTCTAACTCTCACCCCATTCCATGTGTAAACAAACTGAGATTGTACAGTATAGGAGAATGGGGTGAGAGGCCCTATGGCCCCAATGCACACTCTGATGCCTGCTGGTGTGTGGAGGGTGGGGTGGTGGGGTTGGTAACCCTAACATTGAATTTCCAGACATTTGTTCTTACGAAATCAATAACTGATGCATTAACAGAGTTTTTTTGCAATGAATTTCCCTTTATGAGAATGTGTAATATTACTCATATCCATACTGTATGTGGGAGCGCTGCCACCTGGGCCCTGCATTCCCAAATACCCATAAGCATAGAGACATACAGCAGTAGGACCCTGTGCTCCCAGTTGTGCATAATGGTATCTATATGTCAAAGCATGGGCCCTCTGGGTCCCACACTCCCAACCTCCCATAAGCATAGAGACATAGCGCAGTAGGGCCCTGTACTCCCAGTGTTGCATAGTGGTATCCATATGTGGTAGCACGGGCCTGCTAGGTATTGCACTTCCATCTACCCATAAAGTATAGAGACATAGTGCAGGAGGGCCCTGTGCTCCCAAGTTTGCAAAATGGTGTCCACTAGTGGGAGTCCAGGCACTCCAGTTCCTGCACTGCCACCCACCCATATGAGTCGAGGCATAGTGCAGGAGGGCCCTGTGCTCCCAGTATTGCAAGATGGTATCCATAGGTGGGAGAGTGGGCCCCCTGGGTTCTTTGCTCCCTACCACCCATAAGTGTAGAGACATAGCGCCAGAGGGCCCTATGCTCCCAGGTTTGCAAAATGGTATCCATATGTGGCAGCACAGACCCTCCAGGCCCTGCACTACCACCCACCCAGCAGTGTAGAGGCATAGAGCAGGAGGGCTCTGTGCCCCCAGTTTAGCATAAATAGTATGCATAGTTGGGAGTGTGGGTCCTCTGGGCCCTGTACTCCCATCTACCCATAAATACAGACACATAGCATAAGCGTAGAGACATTCCAAGTAACCCTTGTACTGCAAATATGGCAATATTTCAGTAGCCATAGCAACTTTGGAAAAAATTCCTTTGAAGTTGTATTCATGATCTGGCCACCTCCATGCATGCTTAGTACACCTAAGCTGCGCTTAGCAAAAAAATTCGTATCTCGAACCGTTTGAGATATAGCCACCGAAAGGGGTCATGACCACCACAATGATATCCTATGGGAAAATTCACAACTTTGGAGTGTTGTAACTGTCATACCAGTGTCAATTTCTTCAGCAAACCAGCAAAAGGCACATCCGTAGGGCAAGGGCTTGCCGCCCTGCAAATTTCAGCCCAAAAGTCCTAACTGTTTTTTTGCTATGAAGTGGCAAAGAAACAGTTTTTTTTGGAGCTATTTACCTGTGGTACTTTCGTGAAAGTACCATTGGTTGAGTTGGGTGAGCTTTGGCAAAAGTCCCGCTGTGTTAGATGCGGGTCTTTTGTGAAAGTCTGCGGCACTTTAGGGAAAGTTCTGCAGCTAAGATGGCATAAAAATAAAATTAAAAAAATATATATTTCCAGGCATCGTAGCGAAAAACTAATGCCAGGGTTGTGTTCCTATGGCCCCGATTAGGTAAACCCAACTGTTGGAGTTTACCAAGGGGCAGTATTGTTTCAACTACAACATTTTTTCTGCCTCACTAACTGAAAACAAGATGGCAGCACGAAAGTACTAAACCCATTTGTGGCAGTAAAAAATGCTTTCACAAAAACAAAAAGTGCTTTCGAGGGGAACATATATTTTTTTTCCATAGGCTATAATGGGGAACTTTAAACTTTAATAACTTTTGAATGGATTCATTTTTTTTTTTCCACCAAACCTTCAAAAGGCACTTCCTTGACCCAGTCCCCATATACCCTGAACATTTCAGACCAGACTAACAAACCATTCAAGCTGTGGAGACAAGCAAAGAAGTTACCAAAAAGTGAGGATTTGTCATACTTTGTGACACACCACAGTTCCATAACTGCAAATCTGACTGGAACAAAACTTTCCAGATCCAATGATCTATGGTACCGACCGCATAGGCAAAATTTCAGGTAGATCAGTTAAATGGTTGCAGAGTTATTAAAGTGCAAAATTTGAGGTTTAACATTAACGGGTCTACTTAACCCTAACTAGCACCCTTGTAGTTAGTGTTCAGTCTTCACTTCTATGTTAAACTCAAAATTTTGCACTTTAATAACTTCACAACTGTTCAAACGATTTGCAAGAAATTTTGCCTGCGCCATCAGGGATCACAGGTCTCTTGATGTGGCAAGTTTTGTTCCTGTCGATTGTGTGGGTGCAGAGATGCAGATTGTCAAAACATTTGAAAATTACCATTTTTTACTGTATATGGGTCTTGAGTCACAGATGTGCCTTTTGAAGGTTTGATGAAAAAAATATTAATATATTCCACAGTTATTACATTTTAAAGTTTCCATTTTTTTCCATGGGACCAGTTAGATGCGTCGCTCCAAAAAGGATTCTTTATCACAAATGCAGAATCCTTTTCTCAAAAGCAGAATCTTAAACTTTTTTTGTGCCACCACCATCTTGTTTTCAGTTAGCGGTGACAATAAACTTAAAAAAAAACTAAAAAAAAAATAGACAGCTTTATGAAACACCAACAGTTGTGTTTACCTAATCGGGCCCTGTAGAATCTGACTCTAGGGTTATTTTTTTTATGTCAGTTAGAAATGTGCGTTGTTGTTTTTTTTAACATGTGGAAATCCTTTGTCACAAACTGCAGGGGAAAAAAAGCTGCAAAACAGGATGCAGGATCCTTTTTCACAATTTTCAAAAAAAAAAAAAAAAAAAAAAAAGGATTTTCTTTTTCCACAAACTGCTGATCTGTAGGTACCCTGGATTTAGTTTTACCTAGACACATGGAAATTGGGAGACCATCAATATTTTTTTAGGGGACCAAGTTGTGGAATGGTTTGCCCAATATTTTAAGAACCATGGGATAGTATACACGGTAGGGGGATATAAAACATTGGTAAAGGATTACTAAGTAAAATATCAGGTTTTGTTTCACTACTTATCCAGTCAAAGAATTAATTGTGATTTAGAAAAGCTCTTAGAGCGCAGGATACAATTGCAGTTAGGGTTTACCCATACGTGTGACCTTTTTAAATGTAAACTATATTTATTTGGTAACATGTATTGTGAACTTACTGTATACTGTTTTTGTACTCATGGATCTCATAGTAAATGAGCACTGCTCAACTGAGTTTATCCTGATTCATAAAGTGATTTATGTATAAATATTTTACTACAAATTGTGAAAAGGGAGCTACGAAAAAGGATTCTTTTTCACAATTTGTGAAAAAAGGAATTTTAAGGCAACTGCATCTTTGTCACTCCATAGTTCAGAAACGGTTGTTGATTTTGGTCTGAAATTTTTGGGGTACAACGGACTTGCCCCCACAGATGTGCCTTTTGCTGGTTTGGTGAAAATACAGTATATTACTTTGCTGTGGAGTTCTGCAACTTTAAATTTTGGTTCTTTTCCCACAAGACAACACTGTAATGTGAGGTTTAGACAGTCATTTGTTTGTCACTATGCTGTGAAGAAACAGTTTACAAATTTGCTCTGAAATTTTCAGGGTACAAAGGCCTTGTGCCTCCTATGTGCCTTTTGCTCATTTCATGAAAATATATTAATTTGTTTTCTAGTTACACAGGTTTCACATTTTGCTGTGTTTTCTATAGGAAAACATTGCAGTGTGAAGTGTTTTTTGGTGCTGCATGGTACAGGATTGAAGAGCAGGACCCTCATGCAAATATGGATACAATTATGGACTGATGGGAGTGCAGGGCCTGGAAAGGATACAATTATAATCTCTCAAAAATTATGGATGGATGGGGACCCTGTGCTCCCAAAAGCAAATAATGCTACAATTATACTATCTCAAAAAGTAAGGTAATTCTTGGCAAAAAACTTTGTTAATGCATCAGTTAGGGTTAAAGCGACAAAAGTAGGGAAATGTGGTTTAGGGTTTCCAACCGTAACACAACACCCCCACGCTGCACACACCAGCAGGCATCAGGGGGTGGGCCTTGAGGTCGTCATCCTGAATGCTCACCCCATTCTCCTAAACTGTACCCATCTCAGCTTATTTACTCATGGAATGGGGTGAGCATTAGGGCTGACAACCCCAAGGCCCACCCCGAGACCTGCTGGTGTGTGCAGCGTGGGGGGCGTTGTGTAAGGGTTAGAAACCCTAAAGCCACATTTCTCTACCTCTGTTGCTTTAACCCTAACTGATGCATTAACAAAGTTTTTTTGCAATTTATTTCCTTACTTTTTGAGATAGTGTAAACATATATTAATTTGCTTGTGGAAGCACAGGTGCCCTGCGTTCCCATTCCTCCACAGATGCGTATATGAACATAGCATAGCCCTGTGCTTCCAATTATAGGACAAGAGTGAAGAAACTGTCAGCATAGCCATCTTATTACCCCCACTTATATATGCACCCCCTTCTTGACAGTGTCTTCTGGCAGCTCCCCCTTCTTTCCCGTCATCTACCTTTATGAATTAAAGTACTGCTCTAAATATTCAACGTACTGTTGACATTGCTTTTTTAACTGTTCCCTCCACATAAATATTTGACTCTGGGTAACCTGTCTATTGCAACTTTTTCCTGTAACCTGTTTAATGTGTATTTACAGTGTTATCTCTGCATATGTTATTATGTTATCTCTGCCTATCTTATTATCACCACCTTTGTTATTGTCTCACCATGGCGTGGAGCCTTTGTAACGGAGTCTCTGACTTAAAGGGTTATAATTCTGATTTCTCTGATAACTATATAAATAAATAAATTACCCCACCTGATGTACCCAGTACAAAAAATATCCAAATCCCCACGGAAGCGTAATCCTGTGCTACTGCAACGCCGTTCTGTGCCACAGGTGTGAACACATATTTCAGCCAGGATTTGAAAAATGACAGCTGTGACATACACTTGGTAGAGTAATAACAAGTCTGTGATGAAAATGTGATGTCAAAATATGTTACATTTACAAAGCTACGAGCATGTGTAGGAAAACTGCAATGAATGGTCATAACTCAGATGTTTTGACCCCAAATTTTCAACATGGCAATTTGGGGACCCCACCTCATGAACAATATGACTCATTATGCAAATCCCACCTGAAAGGTGAATTCACCAAGAAATCATGAAATCACCTTTTGGGCAGGATTTGTGAAATGACAGTGGTATTGTTCATGAGGTGAAGTCCCCAAAAGGCCATGTTGAAAATCTGGGGTGAAAATCTCGTAAGATGGCTGAGTTATGCATAAAAGTCGAAACCCCAACTGAAATACACTGAAGCGCATTTACCTTAGTTTCTCATATTGCAGTAGTCGGTTCCAGCAGCAAGACGTGTCTTCAATTGAGAGAGCAGATCTCGAACATGGGACCTCTTCAGGTGAGTGATGGTGCATGGAGGTGTCAAGGGGGTGTGGGGAGGTGGTTGCACAGTAGGTGGATGGGTGGGGGATGCAGGAGTGATCAGCAATTTTTTTTTTTTACAGGTTAAAAAGAATAAAGACAACCACGGAAGGTTTTCTAATTTTTCAGGTAAAAAAACAGATGTGGAAGGGTGGGGGATGCCACTAACCACCAACGGAAAAAATGAAAAATTTGGAGGGGGCACCACTAGACACCAGGAATAAAGGGCCACACACAAGATAAAAATGATAAAAACAAACAAATATAAAAATAGAAAAAACTAAATGAAAAACATGAGGGTGGAGGGTGCCACTAATCACCAGGGATATTACAGAGCTTGAAACAGGAAACTGTAGAGGACCAGATGGCTGTGAAGTCATTTTCCTGACCAGATGAGCATGGATTAAATCCTTTTTTGCCAGCCGATTTCCTTTTTCACCATCTTTTTTTCTTCATGGCAAAAAAGGAAATTGCAAACAAGAATTTAATCCTTTTCTGCAATCAGATGGCTGTCTTGGTAGCGACCAGATAGCTATCAATGTTTTTTCACAATCAGATTGCCATTCTGCTATTCCTTTTTCACCACAGCAATTCCTTTTTTGCCATCCTTTTTCATGATGGTGAAAAAGGAAATCGGCTGGTGAAAAAGGATTTAATCCTTTTTCATCAGTCGATTTCCTTTTTCATCAAGACAAAAATGGACTCGCGGAAAAGGAACTTGGCGAATGGCGCAAAAGGAATTAAATCTTTAAAAAAAAACTTCAGAGGGTATACAAAAGATTACAAGACACACAAAACAGCTCATCAATCCCTGATTAACAAGATACATGATTTAATGTCTGCAGAAGACTTCCATGGGCACAGTTATCACACTTTCTTTTGGCCAGAAATAAAAAAACAAGATGCCGGCTATAAAAAAGGAATTTTTGTCAGGTGAACAAGGATTGGCCCCTCAAGAAAAAGTATCCTTGTTTATCAGAGCAAAATCCTTTTTCGTTCCAGGAATCTATCCAAAAGAGTGAACTGAGCATGTTCAGAACCCAAACTTTTAAAATTAAATAACTTTGGAACAGATCAATATTTTTTCACCAAACCAAGGCAGACAAGCACTGTGGGGCAAGCACTTTGTACCCTGAATATTTCAGACTAAAATTCCAAACTGTTTGGCCGTAGCACGATGACAAAAAAAACTGCAAAAAAAAAGTGCAGATGTTGATGTTGTTTCACAATGTGCAGTGCAAAATCCGCATATCCGATCAATATGCGACTTCTCACATCAAGAGAGCTATCCCAGGAGACCAAGCATGCAAACTTTTATGCAAATCCGTTGAACATTTGCAAAGTTATTAAAGTGCAAAATGTGAGGTTTAACATTAAAGTGCCTGCTCAACCCTAACTATAGCTGCCTATATAGAAAACAGCAAAAAGTGTCAAACCTTATATATTATCTAAAACAAATGATGGCAAAGTGTGATATATATAAGGAAATAGTACCATCTCGGGGTTGAAAAAGCTCATAAAGGCCACTCACCCTTCGGGCTCATGGCTTATTCAACTCCTCAATACTATTATTTCTTCATATACCTCACTTTGCTATCATTTATTCTCTCTCTCTCTATATTTATATATACGTGCACACACACACACACACATATATATATATATATATATGGCACAGTTACACCACTATAGTTAGGGTTGAGCAGAGGTTTCTATGTTAAACCACAAACTTTATACTTTAATATCTTTGCAACCTTTCAATGCATTTGCACAAAATTTTGCATTCATGGTCGTCGGGGGTGGGGGGAGCAGATCTCTTGACTTGCCAAATTTTGTTCCAGGTTGATGTGCGGATACAGAGGCACGAATGGCAAAAAGTAATAATTTTGTTGCTGTTTTTTTTTGGCATCACCTAACACCAAGTTTGGAATTTTGGTCTGAAATTTTCAGGGTAGAAAGGGCTTGGCTCACAGATGTGCCTTTCGCTGGTTTGGCTGAAAAAATATGAATCCGTTCCAAAGTTATTAAATTAAAAAAAAATTTGTTCTGAGCATGCTCAATACAATCTTTTGGATAGCAGCTTAGAATGAAAAAAGAATTTGGTCCATATGAAAAAAGGATCCTTTATCGTATTGGGTCATCCTTTTTCGCAAAGGAAAAATCCCTTTATCGTATTGCTGCCATCTTGTTTCCATTTTTTTCATTAAAAAAATGTCAAAACCCACAAAAATTACATTCTGGACAGATACCAACACATATATCTTGGTCATCGGAAACCCCATTAGGTGAATTCAGTATAGGGCAGCAGCGGCATCTAGTGCCTACTTTTATATCACACCATCTGTCAATCAAAGCAGGATGAAATATTTAACATTTGTTTTGAGCTCTCCCTTATTTAAATTTGCAACTCCTGCCAGAATGTGTGTGAATGCAACTAGCAAAAACCTTCATAGTATTATATAAATTAAAAGGAGCCTTCTAAAATTTATTTTAAAATATTGATAATGCTGATAACACCTGACTTGGTGGGCAGGTATAAAGAGGTATCCTGTACTGCTTTGTGTTAGATAGGTGGCCAGTTCCTTCTGACCAGTGTTTGAGAAGGACTGAGAGAGTCCATCCGAGGTTGAAACTGAATGTGAAGTTTGCCACAAGAGTGAAGTATTTCTTTTGTCTTTTGTAAAACATTTATTTTGCTCACAGTTTGAGCTTTTCTTTATATTTTGAAGTGAATAAACATTGCACCAGGCCAACGGTGCATTAAACCTACTTTCTTGTGTGAAGTCCATCTGTTATCCCATGCTTCTGTTACAGGGTCACCAGGATGTAAGGCGGGGAAAAAAATAAATAAAAAGAGCTTTATATATAGGCTTTCCAAAGGTGAATGGCTCTTTATACTCAACGTACCCCTCCCCAGACATGCTTAAATACAAAGAACAAATGTATTGCAAAGATATGCTTTGTAAAATTTAACCATTTGATCATCTAGCCTCCATTATAATCTGGGCAAACCATTTCATAACGTAACAAAATGATTTAAGAAACTGTCAATCTTTAAAATCATTGCATGCATCCTTCTTTAATTAATCTTTCTTAGTGCCTTGCTGATATAATTCCTGCAATTCCATGGTGTTGGTCAAGGCAAGCTGTCTGTGTAATATCTGCATTGCTTAACAGGTGCAAGGGTATCTAGTAGGTTTCTGTACTACTGTAATCACCTGATTCCTCACTGTGGGGCTCAGTGCACTGTAATATCAGTCTCAAATAAACACTGAATCACAAATAATGTAATAATTCTTAAATACCATGGGAGGAGCATTTATGAACAGTGGCCAATGCAGTTTGAGTGCTTATAAAAAAGCTACATTAAGTCATGTACTAAACAGAATAGTAGGCTGCATATGTTCCGACGATTCCCATGGCTAAGTTTGTCCAGTACTGATACACAGCATTCACCAGCACTTTCTGGAACACTGTCTTGAAATGACAGTATACTCTGATGGTTAGAGCACCGGCTTCGGAACCTGGATATTACAGGTTCAAACCTCACCAGAGCCAATACTCACTGCGTCACCCTGAGCAAGTCACTTCACCTCTCAGCAACTCCAGTAAAACCATCTGTTGAAATTGAAACGGGGTGAAGCAGGTCCCTCACTGAAAAAGAGGTGGTGCATTTCAGAAGGTCTATCCTGGGTAAATACATCATAAAGAAATAATTGGCACTGCTTTAACATGTGTGACATCAAAGGGTGTCATAAAATAGTGATGGCTTTCTATCAGTATTGTAGACAACGAGTCATACATTTAGTTGTACTGCTGCCAGCTACATTTAAACCCAGTGGCTTTTTAAAAAGAGCTTCATATATAGGCTTTCCAAAGGTGAAGGGCACTTTATACTCAATACCCCTCCTCAGACATGCTTAAATGCAAAAAAACAAATATATTGCAAAGGTATGCTCAGTAGAATGCAACAATTTGATCGCTTAGCCTCTGTTATTATACGGGCGAACCGTTTCGTAAAAAACAAAATGATTTAAAAAACTTTCAATCTTTAAAATCATTGCATGCATCCTTCTTTAATCTTTTTGAGTTGCCTTGCTGATATAATTCCTACAGTTCCATGATGTCAGTCAAGGCAAGCTGTCTGTGTAATATCTGCATTGCTTAACAGGTGCAAGGGATATCTAGTAGGTTTCCGTACTACCATAATCATCTGGTTCCTCACTGTGGGGTTCAGTGCACAGTAATACACTGCAGAATCAGACAACTCCACAGTAGAAAGCTGAAAAAGGAAAGTTGTGATGGTCTTATTCAGAAAAGTAGACGCTCTTCCTCTGAAACTTTCTGGATAATCCATGGCATCAGTATTGTTGCGGAGTATGAAGATTATTTTGAACATATAGGAACATTACTGGAGAGACTGCTGCTTTGTAACTGCATTCCAGAGTAAACACAGGTCCTTCCCAAACTGAAACAGTTGTTTTTTTGGCTTGCACTGTGGTCACCATAGCAATATTCTACTACGAGGATAAATAAAAAAAAAAATTTACAATTATACATCTTGTACACACAGAAGGGAACAGGAAAGAAAGTGCACACAAATGCAATGTCCTGCAATTGTTTGTATACCATACCTTTATAAAAGAAGAAAACAGGATTAAAAAAAAAACATCAGATTCATTTTTGTTAAAATATGTAAGCGGTAAGGCAGTACTAAATAGGTAATGTATTGCATGTACTTCATGTGAACCCTTTTATAAAACGATCTTGTCTGGAGGAGGGAGAAACTAATTTCCATTTTATACTTACCAGGTGATTGATGTACTATAAATGACTGAAGTGGGTCAACACAGCAAACTTTAAATACTACTTCCTGTAGTACTGCTAGTTTTGTTTTTCCATAAAGCGTATATTGACCCGTACATTATTAATCATTTGCTAAGATGAAATACTGAGCTATACTGAAATTAAGCACATTTTCCCTAATATTAAACAGTAGTATTTTACATTTTAATCAGAAGATGAGGAAAATGCAGCAGACAGCAGTTTTAGCTGTATTGCCTTTGTGATTTAAACAATCATTGACAGTGAAGTACAACAATAGGAAAACTTATTTCTCAGAATAACTTTTAAATTTGTGATTGTAATAGCTTTTTCATGGGGTAACTGGCTCCATGTGTACACTGATGGAGTTTGCATTTTATAAGAGTGAATTGCTTTTACGTATGTGACATTCTTACTATTCTAAACTATATTTGCTTGCAACTAAACCACAGTCTGGTACCAATACAGCAGGCATGTGTATTATAGTGGTGTAGTAGTCTACCTCATGCTGACTTTTGGAAGCACTCTGCACTTTGGGATAAAACTTCAAGTTTCTGATGACAGTTCTATGCTGTGTTCTTCCTGGCACTGACCCCTTCTCCACAGTGTGTACCAATCTTTGATTTTACATATACATATACATATATATATACCTAAATGTGCAAATGAGCAACCCCCACATCCCAAGCACACACCACCAAAAACCAAAATATACTACATCCAACCAGTGTGACATTGACAAGCTATCTCAATGAAGTATGTGTAGTTCAAATATTTTAATGTACTGAGATCAGGAAAAATTAATTAAAAATGGAGGCACATTCTGCACGCTGATTAAAAGCATGCCCATTTGCCAAAAGGACTACACATATGCCATACACAATGAAAATATTGACAAAAAAGGGCATCATCAGTGGAAGACCTATTTCATCTTATGGATACGATATTAATACAGCTCTAAACTGAAACGATTTGTGGCTTGGGTCATGTGCTTCACACCAACATAGATGTATGCATCTATGGAGAGATGGAAGCACAGGACCATGAAGATATGATTATACAGTCTCAAAAAGTAAGGAAATTAATTGCAAAAAATGTCATTAATGCACCAGTTAGGGTTAAAGCAACACAAGTAGGGAAACATGACGTTAGGGTTCCCAACCCTAACACCCCACCCCTACCCTGGAGGCAGTAACAGGAAAAAACATTACCATTTGACCTCTCCTACATCTTTGCAAATCAGGCATGGGGCATGCCTTGGGGTTGTCAACCCTAATGCTCACCACATTCTCATACATTGTACACATCTCAGCTTGTTTACTGATGGAACGGACAAGAACTATGGTCATTTTAAATAAAAATTATGTACTCACCATAATTCTTGATCTTCTTGGACAAGTCTTAACCATTTAGTCATACTGCTGGGTTTCAAGTCAGAGATGCTGGGACCCTGCAGGAGCCAAAAATCTTCAGGAGGGCCGGCGCTGAGGTACAACCATGCATGCACGGCACCATGAGGCTGGCTTACGCTGTATAGGCTATCTTGGTGTCAACCCTCCAACCACCTCAGTACCTTTTTTTTACCGAGAAGGTGCAGCATATTCTAACTAGACAAACACCTAACCTAACAAGGGCATAAAATAGTCTTTCTGACCTGTATAAGAAGGGTCAGCTAAGAACAATGTCTTCACAGCCCAAAGCGAAACAAGAGAGGTGAAGACCATGAACAGAGCAAGTGAGCTCCGGCAATGGTGGGTGGGCATATGAATAAATGGTGAAGACTTGTCCAAGAAGATCAAGAATTGTGGTGAGTACATAATGTTCATATCTTCCTTGACTTAAGTCTTCACCATTTATTCATACTGCTGGGTTAGAGTACCAAACTGAAACAAATCCCCCGAGCAGGGTGGTAGGAGACAGAGCTCATTCAGGACAGAAGTCCATTAAGTACTGTCCTGCCAAAGGAAGCATGCTGTTTGCAATGGACATCCAGAGCATAGTTCTTAACGAAAGTATGCACTGAGCTCCAAGTAGCTGCTTCGCAGATTTCAGCAATGGGAGCAGAGAGGATCTCTGCCAAGGACGTAGCAACCACTCTGGTAGAGTAGGCACATACTTGGCCCTCCAACTTGACCTGTGACATAGAGTACCAGTGATGAAGGCAAGCCACTATCCAAGGAGAAATGCACTTAATGGTTACTGGCTGACCCAGCCGGGTGGCATTAAAGAATACAAAGAGCTGCTTGGATTGTCGGATCGATGTCCTTGGTTCTATCGATGTAGAACTGAAGGGCTCTTTTAACATCTAGGCAGTGAAGACTGCATTCCCCTTCATTCTGGAAGTTAGGAAAATAAGTGGGCAACACCATAGAAACATAGAATTTGACAACAGTTAAGGACCGCATGGCCCACCTAGTCTGCCCATTTCCCTACCTAACGGATAAGCTGCAGATCTTAGTTAACCAACAGCCTACTTCCTCCTACCCCCCACTAGAACTGCCTTATGTCTGTCCCATGCATTCTTGAATTCCCCCACTGTTTTTGACTCTACGACTTCCTCAGGAAGGCTGTTCCATGCATCTACACCACTGGTTGGTTCAGGTTGAACTCCGAAACCACTTTGGGTAGGAACTTGGGGTGCATACGGAGAACCACCTTGTCTTTGTGAAAGATGGTATACAGAGGGTCTGTGACCAAAGCATGTATTTCAGAGACCCTAACAGCAGAAGTGATGGCCACCAGAAAAGCAGTTTTCCAGGTCAGAAACTTGAGATCACACGTAGCTAGAGACTCAAAGGATTTACAAGTAAGCATGTCTAGCACAATGTTTATATCCCAGGGGCAACTAGCTTCCTGACCAGGGGCCTCATATGCAGAATGCCCTTGAGGAATCTCTTTAACAGAGGTATTTGAGCCAGAGCCATGTTCTGGACTGGCTCATGATAGGCAGAGACTGCACAGAGATGTACCTTTACAGAGGAGTATTGTAACCCTGTGTCTGAGCGATCCAGTAAGTATTCCAAAACCTTGTCCGGAGGACACCAGAATGGGTCTGTGTGGAGCTTAGCACACTATTCCGAGAAGTGCTTCCATTTGGCTGTGTAAGTTTTCCTAGTGAAAGGCTTACGTGCAGCCAGGAGAATCCCAGAGAGACTCTGCAAAACCTTAAACCTACTCATGTCTATCTCTTCAGGAGGCAGACGTGGAGATGAAGGGAGCACAGGTTGGGATGGACCAAGGGTATCACATCAAGTCAGTGCAAGCATTTCAGCATGAGCATAACAGCGCCACTAATTCAGCACAAAACAATTAGCGCTTACTGTACATTTCACCAAAATTCAATTACAGTGCATTTGGACTTTACTTAGGAAGACTCGATGGACAAACTTTAAGTAACTGGGTGCTTATACTGTATGTAGATTTAACACTGACAGAGGCTGCTTATAAAAAGAAGTAAGACATGACACTAAATATTTCAGACTTCTCTTCTTTATCTTGCGATCTACCTTTAATTTTCGATCCAGGATAGAAGATTGCCTAGTCTGACTCGCACCTCCTAATCCAAGTGGCACAAACTGCCTTTCACTATGGCTACCAGTAATTCTTTCAATTATCTTTATTGGTTTATTTCACCTGCCATCTTGCTGGATGCCTATATGCATTGGATTAGCCATAATTATAGTTATTCTATGTCCTCGACTGCTCACAGCTCAGTTCTGACCTGGTAACTTCGCACAGCACTTGTTTGAAATGTCCGATCTCAATAGTGATTGTGAACTTGCCTGTCGGACTCAGGACAGGTCAGAGATCTAAACAGGGCTTGAGACCATAAAGTAGTTTCGTCTTCCTGTTGCTTCAAGTTCTCAAGTCATAGTGAAAATATTACAGACTACTAGATATGAGCTGGTAGGGGCAACCTATGCTACAACATATGTTATACTTGTCTTCACTGTTCTTTATTTTTTAAAATTTTCTTTCTTCAGCCTAGTCTAAAATGCTGTTAGGCAACTTTTTGTAAGGGTTTTATAACATTTAGGCTGGTGTTGGGCAACAGTGGGAACTCGTGAGAGAATGTAGCAATTTGGAATGATTGCTTGAACTTCAGTATTACTGCTTTATCTTCCAGATTTATGATGAAACAGCTAGCGGTAACATTGGATAGCGCTGCTTTTGGATGCACCAACATGACCGTGCTTTAATTTACCGCAATCAATTTTCTTGCATGCACTTGACATGGAACCTGGACCAAGGATCCCTGTGTCAGAAGGTCTCTTTGTTGAGGCAATTGCCTCGGTGGGGGGGGCACTGACAACTTGTTGATCAAGGGAAACCTCATCTGACAAGGCCAGTACAGTGCAATGAGTATCATCTCACCTCTGTGTGCGCCTAATCTGAGCAGCACTCTCTGAACTAGAGGCAGAGGAGGAAATGCGTACAGAAAGCAATTTGTCCACCGTAGCCTGAATGCATCCTGACAGAAAATGCCAGGTTCTGGAGATTTTTGGAGCAGAACTGAGGCAGTTTTGGGTTGAATGGGGATCCAAAAAGGTCCAGGTCTAGAGTACTCCACTCATCGAAGAGAGAGACTGCACAAAGTCTGGTGCTAATGACCACTTGCAAGGATCTGCTTTTGTCCTGCTGAGTTGGTCTGCCAGATTGTTCTGAGCCCCTAGCAAGTAAACTGCTTGAATCACAGTATTGTGCTCAAGGAACCACTCCCATACCCTCATGGCTTCTCTGCAGAGTGGGTAGGAGTTAGCACCCCCAGCTTGATGATGTAATATATCACTGCTTTGTCATCTGTCTGCAGAAGGAATACCTCGTGACGGACAACATCTTCCAAGACTCTGAGGATGTAAAGGACTGCCCTCATCTCCAGAATGTTGATATGTAGGTGAGATTCCATGTGGTTCCAGACTCCTTGAGTGTGATGGCCCTGACAGTGAGCTTCCTACCTGAAGAGAGATGCATCTGTGGTGAGGGTTATCCGAGATTCTGGTGGAGCAAAAGGGAGACCCTGAAGAAGGTTGTCCTCCCGTGTCCACCATGCAAGTGACTGACACAGGGGTTCTGTAACTTTGATGGGGTAGGACTGGGGATGTGTTTTTGGAGCCACTGAATGCGGAGCATACACTGAGTGGTCCTCATATGCAACTGTGCCAGAGGTACTGTGAAGACTAAAGAGGTCGTGAGGCCTAACATCCGCTGCATGGAGTAAGCCCACACAGGGTTGTTCTCCATGATGAAACATGCCATCTGAAGGATGTCATTCCTTCTGTCCTCCAGGAGGAAGGCCCTCGTTTTGATAGCGTCCAAGAAGGCTCCTATGAAGAGGAGCGGCTGCGAAGGTTGAAGCTGTAACTTCTCCAGGTTCAGCAGCACTCCCATGGAGGTCAGGCACTTAGCTGCTGTGTTCACTGCTTTTTCTGCAGCATGCCTTGATGGACTTGCTAGGAGCCAATCATCCAGGTAGAGAAAGACCTGAGTGCCAAGCTTTCAAAGGAGTGCTGTGAGAACCACAAAGCACTTTGTAGAGACTTGAAGCACCGAGGACAGCACAAAGGTCAGGACTCTGAATTGGTAGTGTTGACTCAAGGCCACAAACTGAAGGAACTTGTGGTGGCTTGGGTGTACTGGAATGTGCTGGTAGGCATCTTGCATGTCTAGAGGTGCCAGCCTCTCCTGCAGTTTGAGAAGTGGCAGAAGGGTCCCTTGCAAGACCATCTTGAACTTCTCGTGGTACAAGAACTTGTTCAGTTTTCTGAGGTCGAGACTTGGGCATGTGCCCCCTGTCTTTTTTGGATCCAGAAAATAATGGGAGTAGAAACCCGTGCTGTGTTCTGCCCGGGAAACTACTTTCACTGCCCTGTTTCTGAGAAGGGCTGCCATCTCCGAGGTGAGGAGGTCTGACTGAGTGGCTGACAGTGTGTGTTGCCATTTGGGTGGAAAGTCTGGGGGAATCTCTGAAAAACTGAGCAAGTACCACTCTCAAACAATTCTGAGGACCTACTTGTCTGTGGTAATAGACTTCCGCTGACTGTATAACAGAGTCAGACGTCCTCCCACCACTAAGGAGGGATCTACCTCAGGCAGTTGAGACAAAACCAGGGCCGGGGTTTCAGAGGGTGACACTGGGTGCTTTTGGGGCCTGTGCTTTCTGTTGCATTTTCCTTTGCGGCTGAGGAGATTGGTGCTTGGTTGGGGCTCCTCTGTCTCTTCCACATTGGCACTCCTCTGTCTCTTCCACGAAAGGGCTATCTGTGATGAAAGAACCAATTATTACTGTCCCTCTGAGGAACTGAAGGAGCAGGTCTGGCTGTTTTGATGGCTGTTCTGGTTTTCTGAGAGGCCTCCAGGGATTGCTCCTGCTAGCCGAACAGGTAGGAACCATCAAAGGGAACATTCATAACCTGCTGTTGGGCATCTGAGGAAAAAATGGATGTCGACAGCCAGGAGTGTCTTCTAATACAGACTCCAGCAGTGGCAGTTCGAGAAGCAGTGTCATATGCATCCATGGCTACTTTCAACTGATGGCTATTGGATTCTATTCCATGCATAAAAGTCTGAAGAATCTTAAGCTTGGAATCAGACTCTGGTAAAGTCTCTGCAAGAGACTTAAGGGAGATCCAGAGGATATACTCATACTGAGAGAAGTTCCTTGATAGTTTGCTATATACATACTGAGAGTGGCAGCTGTGAAAGCCCTCTTCCCCATGGTGTCAATCTTGCACGATTCCTTATTGATAGGGTGTGCTGTCACCTCCTGAGGTAGAACAGCTTTGTCATTCTCTGCAAGAATAACTAGCACATACGCAATAGGCTGGAAAGCTAGAATAGGTCTCTCTTTAGGAGGAACATATTTTCAATCTATGGACTTGCATACTGAGGGAATAGAGGCAGGCCTAGCCCACACAGCCTCAGACAGCATTTCAAAGGCTAGGGGAACAGGAGGTGTAAGGTTAACCGGGATGTTAGGAACATGATGAAGCCATTCAAGGTGTATCTACTTACCTGGATCTACAGCAGAAGTCTTGAGAGCCAGAGCTGCCTGTATATTTCTAAGTAAGGACTGGGTAGAAAGGTCTTCTTGAGGAACAGAAGGTGGAACTGAAGTTTGGTTGTCCAGGCTATAAAAAGATACCTCATCCCTATCTTCAGCAATGATAAGGTCGAGGTCAGACTCATCTTACTCCAGATCCCCTTCAGAAGGGGAAGGCAGAAGGGGTGTGGACCTCAAAAGGCCAAGTCTGGGCCTAGGAAGTGAGCAGACAGGCGACACAGGAACCAGAGTGGGAACTGGCACCGGAGGTGGCACAGGACGCAGCACCGAATCCTGCAGAGCTGGAGCCGATGCCGGAACCAGTGGCAACTATGCCCAAGAACCCAAAACAAGTCTGGAAGGTGCAGAATGCACTGAAGAGACAAGAGAAGGTACCTGTGCCGGTCCCTGTGCAATAACAGAGTGAGGAAGGGAGATAGGTATATGGAACCAGCATTGGTGGCGCGGTCACCAGCAAGGGATGAGAATCCGTTGATGGAGCCAAATGCTCTACTTTGTCCAAAGGCTCCAACTGTGGTCCTGAGACCTAGGCCAGAAAGCCCTGGCCCCAGATCCACAAGGAGTGGCAAATGGGCCAAATGCTGTACCCACTGCTCCACAAGAGAATCCCAGTGGTAAAACTGCCCACTGGAGACCCCACAGGAGGACAAAGAAGGACTCCAGGGCAGAGATTCCTAGCAATCATGTGTGGAAGCCATCGGGGAACCCAACAGTGCCAGGGAAGGTCTCCCGCTTATGGATGCCAAAAACCTCTTAGACGTACCAGAGGGCGACCTTGAGTTGTATCGTTTCTTTCCCTTCCAACGGGAAGAGGAAGAACTCCAGGCCAAGCGGTGCTGTCCCCGACCTGGATCAGGAACAGGACTGCTTCTTTTTGTGTTTACAGGAAGACTGTCCTCCCTCCTGAACACCGGACTGCCTGTGGTCGGACCCCCCTCTGGAGAGGGTAGCAGACCGGACTCAGCCCAGATGCCAGAGCAGCCTTCCAAAGGAGACTCCCTACCATCACCGTCAATGGTCTACTCTGGTAGCACTGAAAAAGAGGAAAATAATAAAAACCTTTTTTGTTTCTTTACTACACAAAATAATAAAGTAAACTAAACTCTGCTGTTGTATAGATGTGAAGACCTGACTCCCGGCGGACATTGTCACTGAAGCACACTCGACAGTGGGGAAAAAAGGAACTGAGATGGTTGGAATGTTGATGCTGAGATAGCCTATATGGCGCAAGCCAGCCTCGCTGTGCTGTGCATGCATGGTTCTACCCCAGTGCTGGCCCTCTTGAAGATTTTTTTTATTTTGTTAACCAGGAGAGACACACTAAGCTGAAAGCTTGTTTACAGGTGCGATCTGGGAGCACAAGGAAATTAAGTGACTTGCTCAGGATCACACAGTATACAAGTAGGGGCTGTGGGATTCAAACCCAGGTCTCCAGGTTTGCAGCTCCAAGCCTTAAACCACTGTGCTATGCTGCCTCCTGACTCCCGCAGGGTCCCAGCACCTCCAGCTTTAAATCTAGCAGTATGTGCAGTGGTGAAGACTTAAATCCAGGAAGATCTTGCATTCTCTGTTGGGGGGTGAATGTGCCAGGCCCTGCACTTCTGTAGGCAGACGGAGTCTTCCGATGGTGCAGGGCCCTTCTGACCTGCCTGAATGAGGATACGTTTCCATTATCTCAAAAACAAAGGAAAATTCTTTGCAAAAAACTTCATCAATGCACCAATTAGGGTAACTTAACACCACAAAACTAGGAAAATTTACGTTAGGGTTTCCAAACCTAACTCCCCACCCCCACAAGCAGCAAAAGGAAAAAAACATTAGGGTTTTGGGTCTCCTGAGGTTTTGCAAATCAGTGGTGGGGTTTTCCTTGGGGTTGTCAGTTCTAATGCCCACCCCATTCCCTGAGAAAACCACATCACACATGATCTCCTGTGGGCCCTGCATGAAGAAAGCTATAACAAACTGTGTTGGCAACATGTGGTGAGACATGCTTCTCTGCCTTTGAAGAGTGTATCACTATGAGGCAGTGGCTTGCAGCTCTGCATTGTGCTTCAGACAGGAGGCTACAGGCTGTGGGAAAGGGTGAGCATTAGGGATGACAACCCCAAGGAAGACTCCACCACAGGAATTCGCAAAGACACCGGAGACCCAAAACACTAATGTTTTTTTTTCCCTTTTGGGGGAGGGGGTGAGGAGTCAGAGTTGGAAATCCTAATGCCACATTTCCCTGATTTTGTGGCGTTAAGTTACCTTAACTGGTGCATTAACAAAGTCTTTGCAAAGATATATATGGATATATCAGTCTAGCTATAATTATCTATCTATCTAGAGTCTCTCTCTCCTCTCTCTCTCTCTCTATATATATATATATATATATATATATATATATATATATATATATATATATATATATATATATATATATATATATATATATATATATATATACACACACACACACACACACACACACATACACATACATATATATATATATATATATAGCAAAAACTTTGTTAATGCATCAGAGTTGAAGCGACAAAAGTATGGAAGTGAGGCGTTGAGGTTCAGCCCTAGTGCCCCCACCCTACCACCCCATCCTCCACACACCAACAGGCATCAGGGTGTGCCATGGGGTCATTAGGCCCAACTTTCACCCCATTCCATGTGCAAACAGGCTAACATGGCACAATACAGGAGAATGGGATACATGGGAAACCAACACAGCTCTGTTCTCTGTATTTTAACATTTTCATATCAGTAACTGTGAAATAAAATAAAAGAATACCAGAACTTAAAGAAATGTGTCCCAATGTGAATGTAAAGTCTCCCATTCTCTAGTGATTATGGCTTTTCCCTGCCCACCCGCTTGTCTGCCCGCCAAACCAAATGAACTGAAAGATTTTAACATTAAAAAAAATAATAAAATAAAATGTGTCCCAACTTGGAATTAAAGAAATGTGTCCCACTGTGCATGTAAAGTCTCCCCTGCTCTCGAGGTTATGGCTGCGTACCCGCCCGCCTCACCAAACACAACTAAATCCCGCTTGAGCATCTGCTGATCCGTCTTGGAGTGGACACTGTGCGAGTTCCACTGTGACAGTTTATGTCTCGTTCTGCTGCCTGTCTGCCCGGGCAAATGAACGGAAAGATTTAACATTTAGAAAAAATTAAAATAAAATGTGTCCCAATGTGAATGTAATGTCTACCGTTCTCTAGTGGTTAAGGCTTTTGTCTGCCCACTAGCTTGCCCGCCCTCCACACCAAATGAACTGAAAGATTTTAACATCAAAAAAATAAAATGTGTCCCACTGTGCATGTAAAGTCTTCCATTCTCTAGTGATTAAGGCTGCATGCCCCTCACCCACCCCATCAAAGCAAGACAGTCCTGTTTGAGCAACCCCCTCCACCCTCCAGTCGCCATCCTCATAATTTAATTATCTTTCCATGGTGTCTAGTGGCACCCTCCACTGTCTAATCGCAGTCCACATCGTTGTTTTCTGGTTCCCTTCTATCTAGTGGCACCCTCCACCCTCCGATAGCCATTTTTGATGTTTTCTTCTGTTTCCCTTGTGTCTAGTGCCTCCCCCAACACACACACACACACACACACACACACACACACACACACACACACACACACTCTCTCTGCTCGCTGTCCCCGGCCTGAAATAAAGGAAATCGTCCATTGATGTTTTTTAACCTGCAAAAAGAAAGCGGTCCCTCACTGATCTGACCCCTCCCCACTTCCCACTCAGCACCCACCACCCCAGTACACCCCACACACCCTCACCTGAACAGTCACAGGGTGAAGATCCACTCTCCGATCAAAGAAACGTCTTGCTGCTGGAACCGGCAACTCCAATATGAGAAACTAAGGTAAATGCAGTTTAATGTATTTCAATGGGGTTTTCAACTTTGATGTATAACTTGGCAATTTTTGCATATTTTAACACCAAAAGCTCAACATGGCCTTTCTGGGACCCCACCTCATGAACACAATGACTGTGGAACTACACAAATCCAGCCCGAAAGGTGATCTCGCGGTCACTTGGCAAAATAATCTTTTGGGCGGGATTAGAAATTTATCACCACCCTTGTTCATGAGGGGAGGTCATAAGAAGGCAATGTTGAAAATTTATGGCTAAAATACTTTCAATGGCAAAGTTATGCGCATACATTGAAATTTTACTACGCTCGCTCATAACTTTGGTAATTGTAAATATTTTTACCCAACATTTTCAACATAGCCATTTTTTCCTACAGCACCTCATGAACATGACAGCTGTCATTTTTCAAATCCTGGTCGAAATGTGTTTTCACACCTGTGGCGAGGAATGATGTATTGGTGTCGCAGATCGACATTTGGGAAGGGATTTGAAACATTTTAGATACTGGGTTCATAAGGTGGGGTAATAAGAAGGTTATGCAGACAATTTGGTTGTGGTTTTGCTACAAATGTAAGCACAGGGCCACAGCAACATACATGTACACATCCATGGAGGGATGGGAGTGCAGGGTCCAGAGGCTAATGAGGATTCGATTATACTATCTCAAAAGTAAGGAAATTCTTTGCAAAAGTAGAGAAATGTGGCATTAGGGTTTCCAACCCTAACACCCCACACCCCCAAGCAGCAACAGGAAAAAAACATTAGGTTTTTGGGTCTCCAGAGTCTTGGTGAATCAGTGGTGGGGTCTTCCTTGAGGGTTGTCAACCTTAATGCTCCCCCCTTCCCCCCAGCCTCTAGCCTCCAATCCAAAATACAAGGTACAGCTCCAAGCCACTGCCTCATATTGATACACTCTTCAAAGGTAGAGAAGTATGTCTCACCTCATATTGCCAACACAATTTCATAGAATCACAGAATGCTGTCAGTAGAAAAGGACACCAGTGGCCTATCGAGTCTGCCCCGCCTCATAATTACATCCCATCCCTCCCTGACCTACTACTTTTTTGTTGTACTTTTCTTCACATAGGACCCTGTGTGAAGAAAGGAGATATGTGTGATGTCATTTGCTCACAGAATAGGGGTGGCATTAGGGTTGACAACCCCCAAGGAAGATCCCACCACTGATTCGCCAAGACTCCATGGCGTTGAGTTACCCTAACTGGTGCATTAACAAAGTTTTTTGCAATGAATATATATATTCTTGGCAAAAAACTCTGTTAATGCAACATTTAGGGTTCAGGCAATAGTGACAAAAGTAGGGAAATGTGGCTTTAGGGTTTCCAACCCTAAAACCCCCCCACTTCCACCCCTAAAATAAATCAGGGGTGCAGTCTTCCTTGGGGTTGTCAACCCTAAAGCTCACCCTATTCTATACGCCCACAAACATACACAACTAATGGGGTGAGCTTTAGGGTTGACAACCCCAAGGAAGACTGCACCCCTGATTTATTTTAGGGGTGGAAGTGGGGGGGTTTTAGGGTTGGAAACCCTAAAGCCACATTTCCCTACTTTTGTTGCTGTACCCGGAACCCTAAATGTTGCATTTGTGGAGTTTTTTTTTTTGCAAAGAATTTCCTTACTTTTTGAGATAGTATAACTGTTTCGTATTTGCCTGTGGGAGTGTCTTCAATCGGAGGTGGATCTTCGCCCTGTGACCTGTTCAGGTGAGTGAGGAGGTGGGTCAGATCGGCGAGGAAATGTTTTTTTTTTGTAGGTTAAAAAAACAAACAAACATCGAGGACCATTTTCTTTATTACAGGCTGGACACCAGAGAAATATATATTATTTCTTATTACTGGGACAGTGATCAGTGGGGGGCACTAGACACCAGGAAAAGTTAATCTTACTAGGGGGATGGCCATCAGAGTGTAGAGGTGCCACTAGACACCAAGGTAACATTACACATTTACAGGGATGGCAATGGGGGGCCAATAGACACCAGGGACATGACGGCTCACAACTTTCACTGCAGCCTGCAGAAAGAGTTCCAACTGCAGCTACAGAAGTCAAGAAAGTCATACTATTCTCATACAGACAACATGAGTGAAGGACTCCTATCTAAGCCGGGTAGCCAGGCTTTTGGGCTGCCTAGAAAAGGTATTTCTGGCATTCCTTTTTAAAAAACAACTCCAGAATATAGCTAAACAGATCCCATTTAGCTAGATTCAGATGTTTTTTTTTTTAAATGAAATATTTTTTTTGTGATTATTTCTTTCCCTGTCCCAGCCAGCCCTTTCTCCTGCCGTTCTCCCAGCCCCATCCCCTGAACATCAGACCCCCCTCCCATCTTACCCCCACAGCTTGCCCTCGGTGGCAGGGTGGTGGGGAGCGACTCAACTGCGGGTGACACCTGCGGAGGACGGCCATCATGCTGCTCAGAGGGACCAGATTTTCTGCTTTTCTGTGGAGGGGAGTGTGCACTGCCAACAATGGCCACGCCACACATGCGTCCGCATGCAGCACACTGGTCCGCCTCCATGCCCCAGTGTGCCAACACCCAGCCACCGCTAGGTGTCAGGCAGGCGCCGGTCTCTGTTTCCCACCCTCCCCAGGAGAAGAGAGCTGTCCTCCGGATGCTCAATCCTCTCCCACCCCAGCCGACCCTTGATGACCCACTTGCACCGTAAGCACAGGGTGCTGCCGTGGCAGGAGGTAAGGCATGAAGCCTCAGCCCTCCACGCCACTGGGCCGGCTAAATGAAATATTTTTTAACGTTTTTTTACTAAGAGTGTGGAAAAAAAGAAGATGGCACTCTCATGGCACAAAAAAATGCTTCCTGAAGCGAGAAGCAAGTAGTGTGAAACCATAAAAAAAACAGTCCTCGACATAACATTTTTCATTTCGTACCAGATTATCTCAAAAACCCTACTGCACATGCTCAGAAAGGAAAACAATAAACTTTAAAGCTTCATAACTCTGGAACCATTTAATATGTTTTCACCAGTCCTATCAAAGGCACTGCTTTAGGACATGACACATGTCTCCCCTGGAAGGTTGGGGGAAAAAATTCCATTCCATGTAGGTGACAGCAAAAAAAACCAAAAACGTTAGCCTTTTACGAAAAATGACATGTGGATCTCAGAAACCACAAAAGATGCCATCACAAACATTTCCACAGAGCAAGACCTTGCCTCCTAGACAACACATGCGAAATGTCAGCTCATTTCGTCAAATGGTGGCAAAGATATTAATGTGCAAAGCTAAGGGTTTAACATTGAACACCCATACCCAAACTAATACTTTTGCTTGCCACCGTTGTCCCAGCCTGGTTGCTATGGCAGCTGTCAAGGACACAGCATTTGGATATTGCGTTGGCATTACGGCATCACCACCGATTATTTGAGTAAGTGAAGCAGCTGTTTAAAAAAATCTGAAAACATATCGAGCGAGTGACTGAGGCACTGAATTCAGCGAGCTGTGTAAGGCATATGTTCTTGGGCTGTGTTACTTATTTTATTGCCTTTTTTTTTTTAAATACATTGGTTTGCAGAGGTTCGTGCTTATAGAGTATCAGTATGTCAGCAGCTGCAGTGAGTGGCAATGGGGGACTTGAATCTGTGGTAAGAGCTGCGGGCACAGTGACGCAGAGAGGTTCTTGTTTTGTTTAAATAAAAAGAGAAGCAGTCTTTTTAATGTGTTTTTGTTACTGAGGCTGTTGACAGTGTGTGGGCAGTGTTTATTTAGGAGGTATGAATTGTCAGGACGAGCGGAGCAGGACCAGCATGGTGGGTGACCCCAGCAGTTTGAAACATCAGGTTTTTTAACAGAGAAGAAAAATGTTTCTAACTTTGTGTATTTACTCTTATGTGCTGGTGTTCCTTTTGTAGCTTTTACTGGAGCCGTCTAGTTGTAAAGGTGCCTTGGGAAGGAGGGAATCAGTCCAGGTAAGCAGTCTTTACAGAAATGATAGCTGTATTTGGAAGAACTGGTAGTAGTACTTTCCATTTCTTGTGGAAGGAGAAGTAGTGCCAGCAGATGGCCAGGGGGTTGGGGGACGATTCATGATATAGAAACTATATAAATAAATGGCCACTGATGCAACAACTATGTGTATTAATAGCTGATGACAAAAAAACTGTGTATAAGCGACATTTATACACACAGTTCTCAGACAAATGGATTTATCACAGTCTGTTTATCTCCACCCCTATTGCATAAATAAGGGATATGCGATGGGGACCTGTGTGATACATCATTTATCTGTACAGGGGCAGTTTGACCTTGGGTAACCTAACCAGTGGTGTAAGCCATGAGTGATGTGCCAGAGGTCAAACTGCCAGAGTGCAGATAAATGATGTATCCCACGTGCTCCACACTGCATATTTCATTTATGCAATAGGCTAGGAGCTTATGTGATAGTTTGCTGGGGTTTTTTTAATTATTGAAAAGCCTTGGGGATTTTTTGGTGAAACAGTTACTATGGCCATTTCTGAGGACGCATCTGGACACTGCATTGACATCATGGAGCCCCGATGATTGGTTGAGCAAGCGGGTTTTTGAAAAATGTTAACCAAAGATGGCAGAACTGCTTAGAGAGAGTGGATGCCTTAGTACAGTGAGAGTGGGGGAATGAGGTAAGCTGCGTGTTGGACAGAGACTTAGACTGGAGAAGTCTCAGTGGCCCTGGACAGACAGCTACATTGTTTCATAGCCTGCATTTATTTTTAGTGCCTGTAAAAGTTAATGCCATCTGATATTTCTCGGTGGAGGCTGAGTGGGAACAGGACCAAGCAGCAGTGGAGCAAGAGCACAGCACGTGAGCGCAGCAGTGAGAGAGGAGACGAGCTGCCAGAGAATAAGATAAAACACAAAGGTATTCTGGCAAGGTGGAATGCTTTCTTGAGTGAAAATGTAGAGAAGCAACTGACAGAGAGGGGAGGCTCACGGGCAGGCAGGTAGGTGGGAAGTGAAAGCAAACAGCAGAGAGCCATGAGTGTACCATAAATAGTGCCAGCTGGCCAGCCGGAGTGATGACAAACCTACTATGTGTATAAATCTTTGTTACGTAGCTGCTATATGTATAAATTTCATTTCTACATATAGTTGCTCTGATAAGATTTATCACAGTAAATTTATCACCACTCCTACTGCATAAACATACACACACACACACATATAGATATATGTTGTATTTGAATTTGCTACTTATTCTATGTCTTGCATCAGTTGCAACTTTGAGTTGTTTATTTTGTAAGACAATAAAAGAGGGGTATAAAAATAATGTATCACAGTCTCTTTCTGTTTTTTTTCCTTTCTGTTTTTGTCCCCAATTTTTCACCTCACCAGCTGCCAGGACCTCCTTCCACCTACCCAAGCCCTTCTACCGCCACAGGAATGCTTCGGTGGTCCAACCCACCACCAGCCTTTGCTTTACAACCTCCCTGTATACCCCAACAGTAACCCACATCTTACCTACCCCAGGCAGGATCCCCTGGTTCCCCAAATCAGGAGGAGGATTCTTCACTTGACAGTTGGGGCCCATGAGGAGGAGCCAGCGAAGTGTGGGAGGAGTCGGGTGGCTTTATTTGACCAGCGCTGCTGGGGGTATTGTTCCCCTGCTAAACCCTCCTCTTATCCCACCCCACAGCATGGTCCTGGGAGCTGACCCAGCAAATCACCTATCAGGGCTGTCGGAAGGGTGGGTAAGCCCCACCCTACCTCCAGTATACCCATGCTGGCCCTACTCTGAGCATGTAACACCTCTACATCACTTGCCAGGTGAGTGGGTATGTGCCGACATGAGGGCACCCCACAGAGACTGCTTATTCCTTCGCGCAGGACACCCCCTTCCCCCTGGGTCACTAGGGGGTTGACTTGCAACAGAAGGAGGTGCCCAATGGACGCCTGAACCCTGCCTGACCAGTCAGCACCAGACCACAGTCTCTTTGTAACAAGTGTTTATACGTTACTGGCTTACAAAACACCATTTAGAAATATTTTGCCTTTATTTTCTCAAAAATTAGTTATTAAATATGCAGCAAACTTGCAGTCCTAATATTGTGCTTGACAAATGTCCATTAACTTACAGGCTACAAAAGTATTAGGTTATAAAATATGAGAGGGTAGGGAGATAAATGTTCATTGTTCACACTTCTTCACACTCATCTGTTGCTACTGGAGAGAGGAGGGACTGTGTGTACTCTGGGGAAGGAGCTGGTGGTGGCGGTGGTGGTTGTGGTGGAGTTGGCTGTTGAATCATGGATGCCAGCATCTGCAGCACTGCTTGCTCATGCTCCTGTCTGCTGTGTTCCATTTGCAACAACAACTGAGTCATTTGGTCCATCCGGCGGTTCTCTGCTGCAATTGCCCTCTCTTCAGCCTTATCCATGTACTTTAGCAATTTCTCAGCCATCTGACCAACGGCCACCTCCACACGGGACCGCTTGGCTTTGCGTCGCCCTGTGGGCTGTGACTGGTCAGACTGGTCATGCAGTTCATCTGGATGGCTCTCAAGCTGCTCCACCTGTGGTGCCATCGGTGACCCAGATGGTATGGCAGACCCCTCCTCCGCATCCGAGACAGCTGTGTTGTCCATGTCTGATGTTTCCCCATCATCTATGTCATTGGGCTCCACCACCACCACATTTGGCCATGTGGTGGATCTGGTACCGAGGACAGCATCCAATTCATTGTAATAACGGCACTCCTCAAGTACCTTGCCACTGCGGTTATTACTGTCACGACACCGGATGTAGCGGTGCTTGAGTGCTTTTATGCGAGTGCGGCACTGGTTGTCTGTTCGCTCAAAGCCATGCTGAAGCATTTTTTCTGAGATTTCTCGGTATATGTGGCTGTTCCTTCGCTGGCCGTTTAGTGCTGCCTGGATCCGTTCCTCACTCCAGATGGCAATCAGTCGCCTGGTTTCCCCATCAGACCAGTTGTTTACACGTGCTTCTGTGGACATCCCGTTGTCTGTGGAAAAAAGTATAAGCATTGTGAATAAGGTGAGCCACTGTCTATCCTACATTATGAAAGTGTGCGACTGGGGGGTCAACTACATATTTAACTATCAAACCTGCACAATGCACATAACTGGGGGGAACTTATGGTCTTGTTGGGGGGGGGTTCTTACAGTGAAAAGTTCAGTCCCATGAAGAGAATGGCTAATGTCCCAGGGTTTACAGTTTTTCTCCTCTCCCAGCATCCCTTCCCAGATCCTACACACTGCTCTCCCGCCATCCTTTCCCAGATCCTACACACTACTCTCCCAGCATCCTTTCCCAGATCCTACACACTGCTCTCCTAGCATCCTTTTCCCAGCATCCTTTCCTGGATGCTACATACTGCTCTTGCAGCATCCCTTCTGAATCCTACCCACTGATCTCCCAGCATCCTTTCTGAATCCTACCCACTGCTCTCCCAGCATCCTTTTTGAATCCTACCCACTGCTCTCCTAGCATCCTTTCTGAATCCTATCTGCTGATCTCCCAGCATCCTTTCTGGACCCTATCCGCTGATCTCCGAGCATCCTTTCTGGACCCTACCCGCTGATCTTCCAGCATCCTTTCTGGATCCTACCCTCTGATCTCCTTGCATCCTTCTGGACCCTACTCACTGCTCTCCCAGCAATCTTTCTGAACCCTACACAGTGCTCTCCTTCTATCCTTTTTGAATCCTTCACACTGCTCTCCTTGCATCCTCTCTGGATCCTGCACACTGTTCTCCTTGTATCCTTTCTGGATCCTACACACTGCCTTCCTTGCATCCTTTCTAAATCCTACACACTGCTTTCTTTGAATCCTTTATGGATCTTACACACTGTTCTGCTTGTATTCTTTAAAGATTCTACTCAGTGCTACTGTTGCATCCTTTATGAATCATACACATTGCTCTTTATTGCAAACTGCCTCTAAGGCAAGCTACCTCTGAGTGCACTAAATGCCTGATATCCCAGTGGTTGTAAAATAAGAGAGGGCATCGATAATTGATTTATTTCACATTTTGGCCTGAAAAGCACACAAAGCAATGCTCATTTCCAGGTGTAACCTGTGGAGAGGAGAGACCAGGGCTCTCGGGGACGTGGGCACCTGCGTCCTTTATGCACATTTGGTGCTTCAGGACACTCTCCCACCAGCCCCAAGAGTCCCCGAGACTCTCAGCACTACAGGCCCAGGAGTTCTGAGTGGGCTGTGTATAGCGCATGTGCAAAATGTGCGTTTTGTTTATTTTCTTCCGCCCTCCCCTCTGCTACCTGATGGTTTTTGCGCCTTGGAGAGTGGCGCACACCACCAGGTGAGGTGGGGAGGGGGGGAAATGAGGAGGAAAGGCTGTATTCATGTGGGGGGGCCAATCAGTTCCTCCCTTGGAGCTGCCTTGGTGCATCTGGGGGATGAGAGCTGGAGGACAGAGTCAAACTCTCAGGAGCTATTTTGGAGAGGCGTCGATGGAGAAACGTGGCAGGGAGAGAGAGAGAGAGCAAACAAAAGAAAAAGTGTTTAAATAAAAAAAAAAAAGCATGGTTGGACAGTCCGCCCCAGCCACATGAGGAGAGGAAGGAGGCGCACGGGTGTATTTGTGCAGCCAGCAGGCTGCACACATTCGCTGGAGGCACCAGTGTTTTCTTAATCATGGAAACTAGGGTAATTTTTCAATTTACAATTATTTTAGGCAGTTTTATTTATTTTTATTTATTTAAGTCTTTGGTAACCGGGTAAACACACTGATTCAGGGGACCGTTTTCAGGCATGATCCGGGCCACACAGGTGGCAGTTACAGAGGTAGTGACAAGTTATACAATGAGTACAAGCCATGTGGATATACAGACATCATTGGTGAACAAAGAAGGTGACATAGGAAAGTAAAATTAATGAGAGGCTGAAAAATAATCAGCACATCATGATAAGCAATAATTATTATACAATTATTTACTAATGATAAGTGGCCAGTGCAAATTAATGCATGATGTAAAGCAAGCAAACAAACAAAAAAAAACATACAAGACGATAGCCAAGTGGGAGAGCCCAAAAAGCAGGCAGTGAGGGATGTAAGACAGGAGTCCAAAGAAATGAAAGGGGACAGGGAAGGCCAAAGCAGCCCAAGAGGGAAAAGTCAGAAAGGAAGGGGGGAGGGTTATCCAAGCTAGCAACGGCATATGGCCTCATCAAGCAGCAAGTTAGGGCATTGCGACTATTTCTGGCTGATGGTTTAGTGAGCTTAGGGTTTATACTGTGTCTTTTTGTGTTTTTGTGCAGGGCCAAGTCAGTGGAGTGCATTGCAGCCAGGAGAGGAGGAGGAGAGTGAAGAACCTGGGTGGGGGAAGCCTCGTGAGCAGCACACAGTATGTCTCAACGAAGCCTTGCTGATTATTTTGGTGGAGGAGTATCCTCCACACCGAAGGATAAGGAACAAACAACATCATCATCATCCACGGAGTGTGACTTAAGCACATCTCAGGAGACTGACATCGTGAATGTTGAAACTGAAAATGATAAACAGTCTGAACAGACTGCATCTGCTAAAAGCAGCAAGAGATTAAGGTTGTGGAGGGACAGCTGAACAAAGTTATTTCCATGGCTTGTAAAGGAGGACATAGAGGGGAATACTGTTGGGCAGTGCAGTTGGTGTAAAAAAGGTGGCAAAAACAATTCATTTGCCACAACTGGCACAACCAACCAATCTGCAAGTGTCTGCTTTCTACAGACATGAAAGAAACAGAGAACATTTGCTGGTGCACACTGGAAAGAAACAGCAGAAAAACTGTCTCTGTCAGTGGCATTTGAGAAGCAGGTCTCAGGTCCTGAGGCAAAGGGTGACAGTAAAGTTGTTCAGTTAATGACAATGTACTACCTTACCAAACAAGGGCAATCACTGAACCAGTCTGAAACACCGATAGCTCTACAGGTGAGGAATGGAATCTTTCGGGCCGGGGCACAGGGCAGCTATTGCTTGTGGACTGACACTAATGGTGGTGTTTTACAGCCACAAAAACGAAATGGCTGTCCAGCCTTGCAAGGCAGTGGCACAATCTACTCTGGTTGGGATGCAAGATATGACATGCTCGACTCCATAAACGAAGTCCTACAGGAAGAAATCAAAGCTCACTTAGCAGGTTCTCAGTTTCTTGGGGTATTAGTGGATGAAACCACTGATGTAACCATTCACAAAAAGCTGAACATTTATGTAAAATGCATACACAATGCACAGGCCAAAATTAATTTCATTGACTGTACTGCAATACCTGATGGGAGGGCAGACACAATTGTGGGAGAACTGTTAAGTGTGTGTTCTGTTCTGTTAATGCAGTTGACCCTTTCAAGATCATCACACTAACAAGTGACGGTGCCAGCGTCATGACTGGATTGCACAATGGGGTGGGTGCAAAGTTAAGACAGCAAGTTAACCCAAGACTGATTCAGATCCATTGTGTTGCCCACAGACTGGCACTGGCAGCAGGTCAAGCATGTCGGGACAACCACGTATTCAATGAATATCAAGTAACCATCAAAAATGTGTACAGATACTACAGCAACTCTGCAGTATGGTGCAATGCCTTGCGCTTCATCCAGGAAACGCTCAGTGATGACAATATCAGATATCTGTCCCTAAAAGAACCTGCAAGTTTTCAGTGTCTGTTATTGCATACTGCAGTTCAAGCAGTTCACAGATCATGCCCTGCACTTTTACAAGCCCTAGAGCATGATGCTGCAGCAAAAGGTGTGGCAGAAGCAACGGGCCTTCACAAAAAACTGAAATCAGTCTGCTTTATCTTATGCACTTCTTTTTTCATGGATATCTTAGATGTGGTGAATAAACTGTCTTTAGTCAAGCAACGGGACAGTGTTGACATTGCGGTGGCCAGAAGCATGATAGCAGCCATAGTTACTAGACTGCAACAGTTTAATGAGCAGAATGGGGTAGAGCTATAGAAGATATTTCAGGAACTTGACCAACGTCCTGGCATGTGGCAGGATCAAAAAGTGAATGACAAGCCAGCACTGCCAATGCAATTCCAGACGGCATCTCAGGAATACCTGATGCAACTCATTGAAAACATTCACTCAAGATTTGAGACAACTTCAATGCAGCTGCTGCATAACTTAAATGTTCTTCTAAATCTAAAGTGTCTCCCAGATGACTCCAACATAAAGGGCCATGGACTGCAGGAACTCAAGGATGTTTGCACTTTTTTCCAAGAAACAACCTTCAAAGAAGAAACACTGCCAGCACTTATTGACCAAGACAGGGCTGAGAAAGATTACAGACAATTCAAACTTGTTCTAAAATCTAAAAAAAGGATCAACTTTGCTCAGTAGTGTCTGCCAAGACTTAACTGAGAACTATTCAAATATATTCCCAGATTTTGTCACAAGAATGGCCAAGATTTTACTTGTGTCACCTGTTACATTAGTGGCATGTGAAAGAAGGTTTTCTGTACAAAACAAAATAAAAACAAAAGGTAGATGTTCCCTAAAGGCTGACACTGTGAGCAAACTCATGCGGATTGTCCAAGAACAAGCTGAACTTAAAGACTATGACCCTCATCCAGCACCTAAGAAATTTAAGGCCATAAGACTGCGTAGAAAATTATTTAAAATTTTAAAATGTTGTAATTGTCTTAATTGTGTTTTTTTTATTTCAGACAATTCTCAGATGACTGACGTGACCCAGAGACAGGATGATGGAGGAACTTGGGCACAGGAGTAGTATTATTTATTTATGAGTTTCACCAGAAAGGCATACTGAGTGGAGTACCGCTCGATTCCAGATGCGTCCTGGGGAAGGGGAGAGATGACAAGTACAGCAATTGAGACACAAACATTACATAGAGAATAAAGTATGGGTCGGGGTGTGTAACAAGATTTTACACACACCCGAGTTCTGGGATGCTACATAAACCCCGAGGGCGACGCCCAAGGGGTTTGTGAAAAGCATCCACAACAAGGGTGTGTGTAAAATCGAGTTTGACACACATCCAACCCATATTTTATTTTATATAATTGCTAGGTTTCCCTTTTTCGCCTCAGCAATTATATAAAATAAAAAGCTTCCGGTGCATCCGCCATGTGGCTTCTCAGGTGCCGATTTGAATCGGCGTATTTTAAAACATTTTGTTTTTGTCCTAGTTTGTGAAGTTTTCACTGTGTAGGGGGGAAAAAAAAGAACTTACCGCCGAGTTCTTCTGGCGGTGGCGGTGCTGTTTCGGGAGAGATGGAAGCGGTCAGCAGTCTTGAGTGGTGGCGCTGCTGCGTGAGGATGCGCACAGCAAGGGAAGCCATGCGCGTGTTTGCCGTTATAAACACTCCTTTATAACGGCAAATTATGCCACGGTTTCCCTATGGGAAAAAGGGGAAGCTGGTTAGTATAATACAGTTAACTTACAGTGCAGAACAAACAGGATTATACATAAGTATCAAAATATTTTGTTCCAACAAGGATGGGGTGGGGGCAATACAATTTTCAGCCCCAAGGCCAATGCTACCTTTAGTGGGTGTCCTGTCCTGGGGAACGGATCAAGATTTCAGCTCCCAGGGGTTGGGGGGTGGTGGCTGGCCATTAATATCACCATTCTGCTAAATTTAATATCATGTTTTGTTTTTGGTGGGGGAGGATCACAGTCTAACAAGTTCAGATGATTGGGTGGGGGGGTGCATAAACTATAAATATGGCCTCAGTGCAGTCCCGGTGTTTTTTTGTTTGTTTTTTTTTAGTGGGGGGACAGTCGCGATTATTGTTAATTTAGTTACCTATCACAATCTGCTCTTTCCACAGTCTTATCTGCAACAGTGGCTTCTACTGTCAACAGTACACACAAAACAGTTAAGAAATGTGCAGAAGGGAGAGCTTGGAGATTAAGTTATGGGCAGGAGGGTGTTAGGAGAAGATATTGCCACAGAAAAAATGGCATGCCATGAAAGACGAAGTTCAAACAGAAAAAGCAGACTGGTGCAGATTTCATGCCAAAGCACCACCAGATTGTGCCACACATGAGACAGATTTGGGAGACCTGCTGAGCCAAGGTAAGTTGTGGCTAGGGTGGATGGGTGGATTGGGGGCCTTTTTAGTCACCCACTGTGCTATCCAGTCATGAACACTGACACTAGTTCTCTTCTGGCTGCCACACACACAAACAATTAAGAAATAACTGTGCAGGAGAGAGTTAGAAGAAGTTATGGGCAGGAGGGTGTTAGGAGGAGTTATGGGCAGGAGGGTGTCAGGAAATTGCCACAGAAAAAATAGCAATGCCATGAAAAAAGAAGTTCAGAGAAAAGCAGACTGTGCAGATTTCATGCCACCAACCAGATTATATTGCATCACTGTCTTAAACCAGACAGATTTGGGAAACCTGCTGAGCCAAGGTAGGTTGTGGGTGGGGTGGGGTGGTGGGAAGAAATGTGCAGGAGAAGAGTCAGAGAAGTTATGGGCAGGAAAGTCGTGTTAGGAGAAGTTATGGGCAGAAGGGGTGTTAGGAGAAATTGCCAGCATAGAAGTATGCCATGAAAAGTACACACAGAAAGCAGACACATTACAGACTGAGTTGTTCCATATCCACCAGATTGTGACAGCTGTCAAGCCTAAAAGGGATGTGGGTGGGTGGATTTTCAGTCACTCCAGTCAAATCCATGTCTCTGGTACAGCCAGGTATTCTTACACAGTTTAAGAAGATTTTGTGCAGGACAGTAGCAGGGAGAAGTTTTGGGCAGGAGGGTGTAGAAGACATAATCACTTTTATGCCAGGTCAAGACACAAAACAGCGATTATTTGCCACACAGATTGCACCACTACTAGATTGTGCTAGGAATGGATGCAATTTAAGTTTGGGCAGGAGGTGATGTAAGGAGCCAGTCTGGTTTAGCCAGGTTAAAAAGACAACTTAAGCAAATTGCACTAAGGCAGCAACCACACAATCATGTTAGATTGTGTCATCTTTATAAGCCTGAGTCATCATTGGTGGGTGGGAGCTGGGGGAGGAGGTTTCTGCAATGTTTTATTAGAGTTGGGTGGGCACTGGGAGTCTGAAACGGGGGGGGGGATGTTTTAGATTATAAGTAATGTGCTGAACAGAACGAAGGAGAAGTATATTGGGCAGGAGGTGACTGTCAGCAATGACTGTTAGTCATAAACAAAAATGTTTACGTCTATGTACCTAATCTAATGGCAAACTTTGTTTGTAGCAGTTTGGCAGATAAATCGGGCCACTGCACTCACCTGCAGCAGTAGAATTCCCAAATTCAATCAATCAATGTACCAGAATTGACTGCAAATCTGTAAGTACGTTTCTCATTATTGTTAAATTGTGAACAAATGAATGAACAGCAACAGTCACATCACAGGTGAATTCTTTATTTGTAATTATGTGATCGTTCACTGCTGTGGTTTTTAGCTATTTGGTACCTTTATAAAAGGACTGCAAAACAACACTGCTGACAAAAAAGAAACATTTTGGCATTGTGGGGGATGATCTCCGAGGCACTGCACATTCCTGACATCATGGGTTGTATACACCTGCTAGGTTGTCTGATGCACATGTGACTAAAAGTAAATCCATCCCCTTCTGAGGGTCCCTGGTCTCCTGTAGTCAGTTATAATTGTGCATCTGAAGAAGGTTGTCGCACACTCCTCCAGAGCTCTGGACTTTATTTTAAAAAAGACAATTCAGCACAAGGTAAGAACAACAATATTATCATATCCCTGATTATATCTGCAAAATAATGACTCAGGATTATACAAAATACATGGGTATATTAATAAACAACACTGAAATGCACTTTCCAGACTCATTCCATTCATTTCAATGGGGATCTCAAAAAATTTTACGAGGACTCCCAGATTTTGTGGCTCAGAGCCCCAATTTTTTTTTCAAAAAAGTCCGGGACTCCGACAAAAAATCCTACTGAGATCCCTGGGAGGGATGCAGGGATGTATGTGAGGATAACAAATAAGCAGTAAACAATCATGACCTGCGGCCGGCCCGGTGGCACGGAGGGTTGAGGCGCTGGACGATACACACCTCGCGCCACGCCAGCGATCCGGGTTTGGGACCGAGCCCGGAAAGCCAGGGGTCAGCAGGGAGGGTGAAGGATTGAGCGTCCCTTGGACTGCTCTCCTTCCCCGGAGAGGGGGGGATTTCACCAGCCGATGTACTGGTGACCTCTAGCGGAGGCTGGAAGCACCACAGTACTCGGCCAGGAGACGCTGGGGATCGGAGTCTCGGCAGACATCTTTCGGGGGTGCACGGGAGTGTGCATCAGCCGAGCTGGACGTCATTGCATGGTCAAGTTCTGGGGGGAGTTCAAGGAAAAAGTGGAAAACAACAGCGCCACGGATAGGTGACAGCACCAAGTCCCCCATGCCCTTCGCTGGGCCATCCCCGTCTAACGTTCCAGGTCCTTCACCTCGGGTCCTGCCCTTCAGCCGGAGTCTGAATCTAAGAGTGCCCAAGAGGTGGAGGGTGACCCACTCTGGGAGGGTTAGACTAGTGGTGCTGGCTGCAGGGAGGTGGGGAAGAGAGAAGGTTCAGTTCGGGGGGCCTCTGGCAGGCAGGATAAGGACTCGGATGCCCCAAAGAGTTCCATGGGGCCGCGATCGGAGGGAAATAAAGTTGGGGGAAAAAAAATCATGACCTGGGGGAGGGAACGGTTACATGGACACAATGGAGCATAACAAAAGGGGTTAAACAGCAGTAACCAGGTGTGACCTGGGGAGAGGAGGGATAAAAGAACGCTTGCATAGATAAGTGTAACCCCACTATTATAACAGGGGTTACCTGGACCCACATATGTTTAGATAATGAAGTGTTGCCATGGGACTGTCTTTTATGGCCTGCAAAAGTCAAACTAATGTGCCTGTGATTAAAGTGCACCTAAAGGGGCAACTATCTGTGAAGCATAAAGGTACTGAAATGTGTCCTGCAATTTTAAGGACATGCATCCTGTTTTGCAATGTGTTTCTGCTTAGTGACAGTAAGTTCTAGGTGCCAGCATTGCACCTGTAATTACCCATTGGTTTTGAGGGCTCATGGGCAATGTTTCCCACTCACTAGGGTCATATAAAAAGGGTCTCCAGCCTGCCAAATGTGTCTTTTCATGTTCAGTTCTACTGATGTGCTCCAGCTAGGAGGGCCCATGTGTGCAGAGATCCAAAGTTGGCACCTCTGGGTGCACTTGTCCAACTGCGACCAGCTGGGTGGGGCCTGCAGGCCCAGGGTGCACTTGTCCAATTGCGACCAGCTGGATGGGGCCTGCAGGCCCAGGGTGCCATTCTCCAACTGCAATCGGCTGAATGGAGCCTGGTGGGTCCTGGGTGGGCTTCAACTGCAACCAGCTGGATGGGACCTACAGGCCCAGGAATGGTGGTAGGGTTCCTGGATCTGGGTGGCACTGGCTCCCTCTATTGCAGGTCTTTGGAGGCTTCGGCCTTGGCTGGGGTCCAGGATTCGAGACAAGGGGGCCTGTTATGGACTCACTCTCAAGAAAAGTTTCCTAATGGCTTCTGCACCATCTGTCCAGGGCATCTGAAGCAATGGAGAAGTTGCAGTCAAGAATCCTGAACTGGCAGGGACCCTGACTTAGTAGAGCCTCTGTTTGTGGTGAGATCTGCTCAGCTGGCCCGAGGATCTGAACCCCAAGGGGAAAAGGATGGACCTAGTATTCAGCAAAGAGTAATCTATTGCATTAGTTCTCAGACTGTCATAGTGAGCCTCCCCCAAAACCATGTAAAAGATCTTGAGCCTCCCCCAGATATTAAAATAATCATGGGCCTCCCATAGAAAGATAGCATACTTTGCACAGTACACCAGGAATAAAGTGAAACTACATTGAATAGTTGGCTCTCATTATATTCAGCTTATTGTAAACCCCCAACCACCACCACCATCATGTGTAACCCCTTCCCCAGGACAACCTTCTTACGCTGCTATTTTGACTTTCAAGCTATATTGCTTGCTGCAATACCTTCATGGGTCAGACTGCTTTCTTGGCTTCCCCTCTATCAGGAATAACCTTCCAACCCACCTCTGCCTCACCCCCTGTGTCTCTGCTCTTAAGCAACTTCTCAGGGATCCTCTTGCTCCCTCCTGCTCTTGCTCCTAGTATTTCTCTGCTTAACCCTTGTATTTCGGCTGTTCTGCTACCAGTCTAATTCATCATTGTTCCCACTCATTATTTGTTCATTGTTCCTATGTGTTTGTAGTATTGCTCATTTTGTACTGCTTGACTATTTTGCAGTTACCTTTTGAATTGTATTCACTCCCTACATTTTCCTGGGTACACCTGAAGTGAGCATTGGCTCAGTGTGCCTTTTCTAGTCACCAATTTGTAAATAAATACATTAAATTTACCTGCTATTATCTTTTTCCAGTTTGCTCTATCCCTTCACATAAAATATCTAAAACTCAAGATTTAAATACAGTATTTTTTCAGACTTGCTTGAGCCTCCCCTGGAAAAGGCTGGGGCCTCCCCAGGGAGGCTGGCCTCACCATTTGAGAAACCCTGATCTATTGTATTATAGTCTGTAATGCTTAGGCACTGACTCAGACCCTTATGGAGGCACAGGGCTAGGGACAGGCTGATCAAGGTAGCCTATACCTCATTATGCTATGTGTGTGCTTGGAAGGGTACACCCCTTTGTTTGACCCCCACCAGGGGCACTGTACTGCTCCTTCTGTGCCCTTTAAGGCTAGACACACCCTGATGTCCTCATCCTTGTACAGCTGCAAGAGCACCACAGCCAAACAGGGAATACCTGTGTGTCTCCATTAAGTAAAAGGGAGTTGTGCAACTGATGAGCGATGGAAGCTATGGGGACAGGCGTGTAACAGGATATGAGCTGTAAATATGCTGCAAATAATGATGCTGCTAGATTCAAACCTGTGACCAGCTGGTTAAGGGATGTGTACAGAACTGTATTATGCCAAATTACACTGACAGTATCAACTGATTTGAGCAGGGCCTAAATGGGAGCTGCTGTTGCAGACTCACTATTATCTATAGCAAGTGCACTACTGTGTAAACAAAGGTTGAAGTTTTGTATGACGTTTATTCCTAAGTGATATGCACTGTGTCCAAGTGATTACTAAAGGGTACAGTGTTTAAGTGCAATGGTAACAGCTAATGCAACTGAATAAAGTTATAGGATTACAGTGTAAAGGAGTTGCCTACCCCAACTTGCCATGCAGGGACAGTAGAGTGTAAAGTGTAAAAAGCAATCAAAACCTATGTTTTGACAATAAAAGTGACTCAGTTTTCGCCAGAATTGTTACACATGGGGCTGCTTGTCCAGGATCTGGCAATTTGATTGACTGTTTGGAATCTGCTGCCTTGTGCCCATGTGTGATACAAACGTACAAACATATGAAATGCCAGCAGAAACAGGCCACATGGTCTACAGAGTCTGCTCGATTGTGCAGCTAGCCCCTCTACTTGCAGCTGCCCCACCCTTCCTTCCCCTCCTCACAGTCATTCCCCCCTCACTCTGTCCCATCCCCTCTTGAAGCAGCCCACTGTACTATAGGAAATTACCTCCTCAGGTAGAGTGTTCTACTTGTCTACCACCCTCTCTGTGAAATAATATCTCCTGATTTCCCTCCTGAATTTTCCCCCTCCAACCTTAGTTAATGCCCTCTAGTATCCCTCCCTCTTGTGATCCGGAATATCTCTCCTGTATTAGCCTTGTTTATTCCCTTCAGGTACTTAAAGGTCTCTATTACATCTCCCCTATCTCTCCTCTCCTCTCCTCCAGGGAATACGTTAAGCATGTTCAGCCTTTCTTTGCAGGATTTGCCCTCCAAACCCGGGATCATCTTAGTTGCTCTGCGCTGCACTCCCTCCAACAGTCTGATGTTCTTCTTCAGTAATGGGTGCCAGTACTGCATGCAGTATTCCAGGTGCGGCCTGACCAGTAACCTGTACAAAGGAAGGATCACCTCACTACTTCTAGATGAGATCCCCCTTGCTATACAGCCCAACATCTTGTTGACTTTCGCTGCTGCCTTCCTGCACTGAGCTGAGTTGTTCATATTCGATGTTATGATCATCCTCAGGTCCTTTTCTCCTCTATGCTCCCCAACTGTACCCCTCCCAGCTGATAGCTCCTCCTCTGGTTCTGGTTCTTAGCTTCGAAGTGCAGTACCTTGCACTTCTTGGCATTGAACCCTAACTGCCATGTTTCCGACCACTCCTGTAGTTTAGTCAGGTCTCCCTGCAGTCCTCTCCACCCCTCAATGTTATCCACCACAGCTCCCATATTGGTATCATCTGCAAACAGACTGATCTTACTCTGGGTCCCCTGTGAGATATCTGCTATGAATATCCCAAACAGCACTGGTCCCAGTACCGATCCCTGTGGCACCTCGCTTGTTAACACTCTTGGCGATAAGAGTTTCCCCTCCACCACCACCCTTTGCTGCCTGCCCTTCAGCCAGTTAGTGATCCATTTGACCATCTTAGTATCCATCCCTACATATTCCAGCTTCCCCCCTAGCCTCCCATGTGGCACTGAATTGAAGGCCTTGCTGAAGTCCAAGTACAGGACATCCACTGCATGGCCCTTGTCCAGTTCCTTGGTCACCCAATCATAGTACTCAAATCAGGTTTGTCTGGTAGGACCTGCCTGAGACAAACCCATACTGTTGCCTGTCCTGGAGACCACTGTCCTCCAAAAATGTCACCAGCCTCTCTTTAAGGATTGTCTTCATGAGCTTTCCCACAATTGATGTGAGGCTCACTGGTCTGTAGTTACCTGGATCATCCTTTGGGCCACCTTTGTGAATGGGCACTACATGGGCCAACCTCCAGTCCTGTGGTACGCATCCATTGTCTAGAAAGGTACCGAACAGGTCAGCCAGTGGTCCTGCCAGGCACCCTGCCAGTTCCTTGAGTACCCTAGGGTGAATGCCATCAGGTCCCAGTGCTTTGTCCACCCCGCAGTGCCCTCAGTCCTTCCAGTACTCTGCCCTCTGTAATTTATCCATCTGTCACCCCCTCCCCTCCCCACTCCACCACTCCCATGAGGTATCTGTCCCCTCCTCTAGTCTGTGAAAACAGAGCAGAAGTACTCATTTAGTGCCTCTGCCTGCTCCTTCCCCTTCTCTACCCGCCCCCCCCCCATCCTTCTTAATTCTCACTATCTGGTCCTTGTTCTTCCTTCTCTCACCAATGTATCTGAACAAGTCTTTCTCTCCATCCTTAATGCCCTGAGCCAGCCTCAGCTCTCTGGATGCCTTGGCGTGCTCTGACTAGTCTTGTAGCCTCCTGGACTTCTTCAATACACCTCCCTGTCTTCTCCTCCTGATCTCTTGAATCCTAAACAAAAAAAAAACTTTCCTCTTGGCTCTCACCCTCCATTACGCTCTTTGGTCAGCCAACTGCTTTTGCCCTTCCTTCTTACTCTGTGCCCTAGTGGATGTCCCAGTAGCCTCTGCCAGCCCAGCCTTAATAATACCCCATTTTTGATGGGCATCCATGGTTGGTTGGATTCCCTCCAGATGACTTATCAGAATTTCCCCATCTTGTTGAAGTCTGCCCCCCTAAAATCAATCACTCTGGTACCCGGACCTCCAGTTTGCTTCCCCATTCTTTTTTGTTTTTGAGTGATCTATTTTTTCTCCCCTCCGTGCCCCGAATTCGCCTCTCCTTCAGGCATCCAAGGTCACTAGCACCCTTCTAACCCCCGAGCCCCTCAGCCACATTGCAGCCTCACCTCAGGTAGCTCGGTGTTACTTCCTTCACGAGTCGGTCCCTCTCCTCTGAGGGGAAGGCATCTGGGGACAGCCCAGTACGCCATATTTGCCTTGGGTGCTGCTGAGATGGCCGCCTGTAGGAAGTCTTCCGGTGTGTGTGAGACCGGATGCCATCATCCGGCCAATCCAGGTGGTTTTACTGTGTTCTGGTACTTCCCACATTGCGACGCTTTGCGCAGTGTTCCCGGTCTCCACCGGGGGCTGTTGCAGAGCTAAGCGACCCTGGAACCCACCCCAGGAGAGGAGAGCAGTCCTGTGGATGCTCAATCCTCTCCATTCCCTGCTGACCCCCGATGACCCGAGTCTGTTCCCAAACACACAAATCATCAGAGTGGTGTGAGGTAAGGCACCACCGGGCCAGCGCTTCCCCATACTGAGTGTGAACCACACTGAGTGGTGATCACTCCCAGCCAGAGGGTCCTCAACCTCCAGGTCCGTTACGGTCTCCCCGTTTGACAGTACAAGGTCCAGAGTCCTTTCCAGCCTAGTTGGCTCGCTTACCAACTGCACCAGGAAGCTATCCTGAAATGCCCCCAGTATAACCTGCTCCCTAGCACTTGTGGTAGTTAGTGTGCTCCAGTCCACCCCAGGTAGGTTGAAGTCCCCCACCACCACTGTGTTCCCCTTCCTGCAAACCCTCCTAGTTTGTTCTGCCAACTCCCTGTCCAGATCCTCCCCCAAGTGGGTGCCCTATACACTACCCCTATCCTCCGTACCCTGCCCTTTGGATCCTGAAACTGCATCCACAGGGCCTCTGTCCCGCCTTCCTCCTCCTCTTCCCTTATGCACCTTATTCTTTCCCTTACATAGATCGCCCTCCACCTTTCCTGTTTGCCCAGTCCTTTCTGAACAGCCTGTACCCTGGGATCATTATATCCCAGTCCTGGTACTGGATGGCCCAAGTTTCTGTTATGGCAGCAATGTCCACCTACCCCACTGCCAAGAGAGCCTGTAACTCGGCTGATTTGTTACCTAGGCTCCTCGCATTCAGTGACACTACCCTCCATCCTTCTCCTTTCCCTTCCCTCCCCAATTTACCCCCACTTTTGCCCCTACCCCGACACCCTCTGCTATAGCTTGGGAGTAGGTTTGTCTGGCTCCCCTCTCCGAATACCCTGCTTACCAGCTGTCCACTTGCCACCCCCCTTTCCTAGTTTAAAGCTACTCTTGTTGCTATGTACCCCTCTATCCCCTGCTTCAATACTCCCTTCCCCTCCCCGCTCAAGTGTAGACCGTCCCTTGCACACAGGTCGTTACTGTCCCAGGTTCTGCTCCAGCCACCTACTAACGCATCCCCCTTGCTACGACACCATTCCCACTGCCAGGTGATGAACTCCCCTATCCTTCCCTTCCTCCCAGTACTTGCACAGGGTACTGGGAGCACCTCCAAAGCTGCCGATTGCTCCATCTCCTCACATAGCTTTCCTTACCGAGTCTCCCCCTTACTACCTCCACCGCCCCCGACAGGTCGTCTCGCACTCATCATGCACCACAACATGCGGTTTCTTCCATCCCCTCCCTGTGCACTTGAGAATGGACTGCCCTGCCCGCCATCAACCCAGGAATAGACTCAACCCATATTAGACTACGTCTTTCCTCTTTACTGCCCCATCTGATCCCTTTCAGTATGGAGTCCCGCAACACTAGCACCCCCCTCCTCAAACCCAGTTCCTTCCCTCCCTCATTTACTTCCTTGTCTGTTACTAGCATCTGCCCTTCATTGCCCATTTATGTCTCTTCACTTCTCCCCTATGACCCCCCCTTCCCGTGATCTGTGTTCCCCCGTCCTCCTTGGTCCCATGCTATCATCCACCTTCCCCCATCCTCCATGGTCCCTGCCCTCTTTAGCTATGCACCCCTTGTCTGACCCATCAGCACTGCCCCCTCCCTTTCACCCCTGCTGCCAACACCTTTTTCAGTTGTGCCCCTCTCCCCCTGCTCCTCGCCTCCAAATGCCTGACCCCTGTGCACTCCTTTCCCCTTCCCCCTGCCTCCCTCTCCTGGTGCTCCCTTACTCCCCCTCCTCCACCACTGTTGCCAGCACTGCAATCCTGCTGCCTGCCACCCCTGTATTGCTATGCATTGGCTCCTTCCCCCTGTCCCTTGACCTGCTTCGAACGCTTGACTCCTTGTCAGATGTGATCCTGCACCCCCTCCCTGTCCCCTGCTCCAACCTGATGTTCATCTTCTGATGTGCCCTCCGGTTACCCCCTGGGAGAGACCCTCCTGTCCCCTTTCCTACCCCCTCCACCCACACCCTCTCCAGCTTCACCAAGCCACTGCGCTCTTTCCTCCTGCCTTCTTAGTCTGTGGCAGATTGGACACCCTCCTAGTCTCCATAATATGTTCATCCAAATAGCTGCCCCACATCCACTGCAGCCCACTGTTCTACCCATGGTGCCCCCTCTTGTTTCGTGATGCCCCCTGTACCACCCACCGCCCCATTATAGCTGTTCCACCCCTAGTGTATCCCTGCCTGTACTGCTGCATTTCCTATGTCTGTGTTGCTATAGCCCTTGTATACCAACAATGGATAATATTGCCCTTAAAGCCTCCTTTATTATTTAGGCCTACAAGTATACCTCTCCCAACCTACAGTGATCCCCTCCTCTGACTAACAGGATTCCCCCACCTTGATACACTCCCAGGTACTCACCATCTTGACTGATGAGCTGGGAACCTTAGTGACTGCACCTGGCCATGCCATCCACCAACAGTAAACAGACAGTAATGTGGCAGCCACCAGTGGCCGAGCATCAACCCCCTATATATCTGGAGTATCCGGGAGAGAGTATATATCTGTGATGCAGGTGTTTTGGCATGTGACAAGAAGTGGTGCTGTGTGTCAGTGCTGTGCAAGCACTTTAGGACTGTTTTGAATTTGGATACCACGTTTCACATGGTGTTATTGTTATTCTCAAATGGGGTATGATCAAGTCAGTCTCCTCACTGGTCGAGAGTGGGTTACAGAAGGTTATGTTATCCTAAATATAAAATGCCCTGAAAGGTGTACTATCTCAGCAGTAACCCACCCCTGATAGGCATGATGGCTATGATATCTAAGCAACAATGCAGAGGTCGCCATCACAAACCCCCATCCCGACCTTTCACCCACAAGACAAAACTCAAAAACCAAAAAATGGCAATACCAAAGAACTAAGGAATACAACACAAAAAAAAGGAAACATGACAGTTAAAAAAAAAAAAAAAAAAAAAAAAAGGAAAACCAACCCCAAAAATAATACGCAAACAAACATTCATTAAAACTGCACTGTCCAAAACCTTTCCTTCCTGCTTCACACACTAGTCTAAAACAGTCCAGAGTAAAGAACATAACACATATACAGGAAGCAACCAAAAACCTCTCCAAAACATTTTCTTCCTAACCCACACACTTCTATAAAAACGGGGAATAAGAACACACACAAAATACAGACTGTATTGCAAACAATTGGATACTTTACAAATGAAAGTTTTAGAATCCAAGCACAATTCATTTATAATTACAGGTTAGTGTTTTTTTTCCCCTAAGGAAAACCAGGTTATAATCTGCTGTTATAACCAGCAAACATGTGCTGGGTGTCACTCGGGCAACACATGTGCCAGCCGCCACTTTTCCTTTACTTTGGGCAATTCCCTATTGCCAGAGACTTCACAGCAGTCCGTCCCTTGCAATCCGTGGTAAGCTACAGTAAAAGAAAAAAAGAAAAAAAAAGGTCTTCATCGCCATTTATGCTTAAACATTTTAAAAAGCAAAAGAGGCCAGCCGGTGGTGCTGAAGCACTGGACGCCACACCTTGTGCTATACCAGTGACCTGGGTTTGGGAATGATCCTGGGGTCATCGGGGGGGAGGGCGAGGAGTGGGACTGAGCTGCCGCAAGGCGGCTGTTTTCTCCTGGGGAGGGATGAGAGGGTTCCCCGGCACTTGGCTGCCACCTGGTGGAGGACGGGTGGCAGTTCGGGCAATGGGGAGCCCAGTGCTAGCCAGGGAGTAGAGCAGAAGATGCTGAGCCGGTACTCGGCGTGTGTGTATGCATCTCCAGACGCACATTTGCATCTGCCTGGATCCCGGGGGAAAAGGCATGCAAAAGCTACTGATGAAAAAAAAAAAGAAAGCAAAAGAAAAGGGATTTTGTGTCAGTTGCTTAGGACCGTTGACCGTGCTGAAATCCGACCGGTTTGCGGTTTTGTCTGTTTACTGTTTATTCTATATAATTGCTGTGGCAAAAAAATGCTCCCCAGCAATTATATAAAATAAAGGCTGGGTAGGTGTGTAAAACTCAAATTTTTACACACCCCCATGGTGTGGGATGCCTTAATAACCCCCTCGAGCTTTGCTGTCAGGGCACACCTCGGGGGGGGGGTTAAAATTCTCGTTATAACCCCCTACCCAGCCATTATTCTCTACGTAATAAGTTCAAGGAGGCCCAATATAAATTTGTAAACAAATTATATCAGCCTCCACAGGCAGTGAGCAAGTACAGCCCTCATGTATCACCCCTATGTGGGAGATATGGTAAGGAAGTAGGGACCCATTTCCATTATTTTTGAGCTTGTGAGACCCTGACACCATTTTGGAGATTGGTGGCAGCGACCATTGGGCAGATTTACAACAGTGGAGTCCAGATACGCCCTTAGCTATGCCACTGGGGGGGTGAAAGATGAGGAAGAGGAAGATTAGTTACTATACCACAGAAACATTAGGCTGTTGCAGGGAAAAAGCAACTGTATCCAGAATACTTGGGTCTCTAAAGCAACCCCTACAGTGGAAATGTGGGAGATCTTACACTGAAGATTCTTCCCCTCAAGGGACTCACATATGACCTGAAGAATCACAAAGAATACTTTGAAAGAGTATTGGGGAAATATCTAGACTTTTTACCTCCACAGCTGGCCATACTTGTCCACTTGGGGATTCTTTAGAAAGACTGTCGCACATGAATGAGTCCCCAGACGGGACAAAACAACTGAGTCACTAATTCACATTGCTGCATATGGTATATCACTATATTGTCCATGCACTGTAAAAGAAATTATATAGAGGATAATGGATGGGCAACAGTGAACAACAACACTGTTGTTCACTTCGAGAGGTTTAAGGTTGTCATACAACCTCAAGAAGTGAAGATAGTGTTGTTGTTTACTGATGCACATCCATTATCTTGTATAGTGTATTGGCATTAGTAAATAAATAGATTTTCATTTCTTCTGTGGTCACGCCATGATGTCAGGGATCCCCGCTCAAAAGTTTGTAAAAACATTACACTTCTTCCCATTGTGTTTTTTTTTTTACATTCAAAAAGATCGGTGAGCTGCTGTGCGCCACATAAGATTAAAAACCACGAAATCCTCACTTAGCAATCGATTTAAACTTCCAGTTCCATCAGTAAACTGCCACGGATGTTTTCCAACGTGCTAAGTACCACCACTTTCGCACACACAGTCAATGCTGTTGTACCATCGTTGTGACATACTAACGATAGTACAACAGCTTACTGATGTCACAACGATGGTACAACAAGACTAGTAAATGATGGATTTTTGATAATTACAACATCCTACCATACACCATAAGTATAAGCTGATTACTGTCTGTTGCCCTGAGCTATATTGGGCTCAGGATTATTGTTGTGCTGTATGCATTATAGTTAAGCTAGATATAGCCAAGCACTCTTATGATGTGTGCTACTTGAGGCTGTGAAGCCATGTGTCTGTATGGCTGATGTTTTTATTAAAAAATTCAGTAAACATATTTAATTAAAAAAAAAAAGAAAAATAATCCAAGCACTATGGTATCCTTCCACACCGAGGTCACAGGTATATCTTTTATATCTAGACAAGTTTATGGGATTCACTGGGGTAGGAGCTACAAACTGGGATCAGATTATAGGATACAGTCTTTCCTGGCCTTCCTAAAACTACTTACACCTTGTACTGAGAATAGATCAATTGGCAGTCTGATTCTACCTATTATGTTTGGTATTCTGGCCTCTGTACTGTTGTAGATGTTTGAATGGATTTTTGTATGATATTATATGATTTCCTGATCTTAATGGATATGTTTATCATCCTTTAATGATTACCACCTTTTGTTTTCAACTTATGTTTCTGTCAAGTTACTGATTGTAATGTGTTTTATAAAAGAAATATGAATAAATAAAAAGTTAAAAAAAAAAATTCAAGCATACTCACAGTAAGATTTGAAGCTCCATTTCTGAAATCTAGTTCAAAAAAGGAAGTTAACTGATGCATCCCAACCTTTAGTAACCTCTCAAAGGGCACAGACTATTTTAAAGCCACAGTACCAAGCAATTAAGACTGCTGAAGTCATAGAAGCTGTCTTTAAAACACAATGATTTACTGACCAAAAAGCCCCCACTGATAAGCAAAATGAGACATGACAGAGTAAATATTACACTATTGTAACATGCCTTGTTGTGGTTTTCAGCCCTCATCTCGGGCAATGAACTCCCCTTTCAGCATGTTACTACAGCATAACACCTACTCGGTCATTTCATATTCCTTACATAACACAACCCCTGGTCATGCCAAAATACTTAATCACAGGGTGTAAGAGGCCTCAAAAAAGCACACACATGAAGGAGGGAGTACACACCAGTGTGTGAGGGGGTCAGCACTGCCCAAGTGGCTCAAAGAGACCTGAGAGCACAAAGGTACAGGAGTAAAGAGCAGAGGAATGCATTATAATTACCAAAAGCAATAGGGGATGTCAGGGCAGGAAAACAAAAAGAAAAAAGACAGGAGCAGCAGGCGTGCTCCAATAATCAGATGTATCAGTGCGTATAATGTAATATCCAAACACAATGACCAGAAGGATCCAAAAAAAATATATTCCTTAAATATTGCCCCTTCCCCGCAAGTCACTGTGTCTACTCCATGGGAAAAAATAACTAACCAATGTCACCACATGGTCTGCGCCCCCCCCCAAATTAAAGGGCAAATGCAGGTTAGTTTGCATACATGAAAAAGTGCACACAGGGAAAGCATATATTACTCTACAATATTTATTTTGTTTTAGAATCAATGACCAGAAAAGGCACCCTGAGCTGAAGATCATTTCTTGATGCATCCTGGGAGCATAGAAAGGTTAAGTGACTTGTCCAAGGTCACACTACATGCAAGTGGAGGTTGTCTGTTTCAAACCCAGATAGTTCTCCAGGTTCGCAGCTTGATGCTCTAACATCTAGGCGCTACAGTCTAGAGAACAATGGCAAATGCCATGCGTTTGATCTGGTAAATAAGACTGTGCAATTAAAGGGGACAGGAATGGATTACTTAGGTGCAGCTGTCTGAAATGTCTCTATTTTCATAAATTATATTCATACCTGTTAAGTATTCCTATTTAACTACGCCTGAAGAAAAGCTGAAGCTGTCGGTTGTGTTTTGTATTGTTTTCTTTGTATGGACAACATTCTGTACAGTTCCTTTCATGGAACCAAGAATTTTGGAGTTTTGACTATGTCAAGGCTCTTTTACAAAGGTTCCACGTCAGTTGCAGTACAATAAAAAAAAACAAGACAATTAAGTAACAAAGGCAGTATAACAGGTTAACAATCAGTTACATGAATATGAATGCATACATTTGAGTTAAACTAAAGCCAGAGACATTGACAGGGTAAATAGTGTTGCAAAACATGGCAAGGACACAAAAGGTAAGAGCAGCCAGAGGCATTGTCACATCACAGAGAGAACAACAGGCAGTGGAGAGGGTGCAGGGGAGAGGGGGAGGGTGGGGGAGGGGGTTGTAGGAGATTAGGGGAAGATAATAGAAGTGCTATGTAGAAAGAGCTGAGACAAGGACTGGGTAATGGTAAGGAGAGCTGATTAACAGAGACAGTCGCAGGTGTTAGAGGCAAAGAGGAGCAGGCAGAGCCTTGATTGAATGGGTCAAGCTTAGGTACAGAGGAGATGTCTGTATTGTACAGCATCCACATGTACATTGTTTAGCATGTATGTGTGTCTTTCACCATACAAAAATGACACATCTATACCTTGGTACCCCTCAGTACATTGGTACTTTGATATATTTCGGTTGTCTTAGACTCCTGGGGAACAACATTTACCAAGAGCACTGCATATAAAACAAGTTATTAATCTCAGATCAGAATAACAAATATCAGACCCTATTAGGGGGTAGTCATATTCTGATTGCCTCCCGCACAACATTAAACATCAGCCTTCCCTAGTTTCCCCATATGGCCCGGACTAGTCCCATGGGCAAATTACCTCATCTGTCATCTCTCCCACCCCACCCTGCCCATGTAGTAAATCCTATATCTGGAGTCCTGATGCCAAACAGCATCTTCTAACCCCAGAAATCCATCAGTATATATAGTCACAAGCTGCATCTCAGTCCACTGAATAGTGCTGCCCCAGAGACAACTTATACTAATTATGGAATTTAGAATTCGAATGAAGTTCAGACTATGCACTGTGGTCACCCTCACCCTAACTGCCTTTTTTCAGATTTGTTTCTCTGCTGAAGAGAGCAGTCTTCCCGAAGTACATCTCCAATTTTCTGGCCTCCAGAATGGTTTCTGAATGTTATTACTTTATTTTGTTTCGAGTTAATCCTTGATACTCTGCATTTAGGTGTTTATGTTATTTAGTTGTCATTTTTAGGACTTTCTCAGGTTCCCAATCAGTATCCAGGAACCTAGGAAAGCCACTATAAAGCGTGGTTCCCGCCTTTGAGGAACCGCTATTACTAGTTAAAAAAATAGAAATTCTGACATAGCGGCCGTGTTTCCTTATTTATTTGTGGGTTTTGAGTTATCTAACACTTGGTTCCATTACAGAGGGAACCAAGTTGCTTCTTCATCTCTTAGTTTCAAAACTGATGTAACCTTGGCGTCGTTATACCAAGGGCTACTACCCCTGCCTGCTTGCCTGACTGAGGTTGAGGGGCCTGGGTTCGAAGTATGGTGCCTCCACCCAGAGTAATAATTAAGTGGGTAAATTACCAAACTAGTACAGCCCTCTGGGAAGCTATACCTACCCATAACCCTGGCTAATGGCCCAACAGACAGACTGAAAATAAGCAATGTACTTTTCCTGCAATACTACATTTAAAGACGAGTGCTGATAATATGCTCACCCGCTTTACACTTACCAACAGGGCCTGGACTTCTGAGATGCACCCTGTATACCCTGCAAAAGAACAATTTCAACAATAACACAGCACTTATCACTGTACCCCTTGAATGACTCGGTAACTGGACACTGAGTAATAATATACTGACAGCCCAAATTAATATCAAACAGTAAATCTGGTTTATTAAGGGGAAGTTAACAAGGGAGGGGCATAGATTTAGTTTAATTATTGTTGTACTGTAGTCGAACAGACAGAATTTACCAATTCCCTATTTAGTCTCTGAATTAATCCATTTAAGCAGCAGCTGGGTACCCAGATTGAAATAGGGAGCAGGCCTGACGCAGGTTGACCAGTGTTGCAGCTGGTTGGAGCCCTTGATGGAAAGAAGATCGTTATTAAACAAATAAAAACACTTGCAAGAAGCAGAATATTTGTAATCCCAGACCAGATGGGAGAACGGGAGATAAACAGGGGCAATTGAGGTAAGCCCCCAAAAGGGGGGGGGGGGTTACACTGACATTTACCTCAGCCTTTCCTGATAAAAAGCTTACCTCCGAGGTAAAAAAAAAAAAAACATTAGCAGTTCAGTTTCAAAAGATCTGGACTGCAATTTAATCTTTTAAAGCCCCTTTTATATCCTTTGGACTAATTTTAAAATTATTCTTTCTAAATGTTGGAACCCGTAACACATTTCTTAGGGTCTTCAGTGTTTGGCATGACTGATAGACCTAAAAAGAAAAGAGCAGGACATATAGGCTTTAAAAATTGTACAAAGTATTTTCAGCTCCTAGTTCGATTACAGAGGGAACCGAGCCAATCTTACAGTTTAAAATCTTAATTTGACACTTTATCTCAGCCCCTTTTTAAATTAAGTTGGGCTCTGAGGTAAAAAAAAAAAAACTCTAACTGTTCAATTTTTAAAGAGAACCAGACCAGAATGTAATATTATATAGCCCTTTTTACATACTTTCGGCTTATTTTACATTATTTTGGTAAATTTTGGGAACCAGATATATTTTGCTTGTGTCTCTGTGTTTGGCATGACTGACAGACCCAAAAAGAAAAGAACAGGCCCTACAGGCTTTAAAAATTGTACAAAGTGTTTTCAGCTCCTGGTTAAGGCAGGCTGCCACAAGTTTTGTCTAAGGTGCCTTGGTCCTGAGCATGACTTTTAAAATTGTGAGCTCTGTAAAACATTTTGCCCTAAAAATACAAAAGAAAAAGGCTTGGGGAGGCGCTATGGAGCCCAAGCTGATCAGCAGCATTTTTCATCTGCTCTCTGCTTAAGGGATGAAAACATCAAAAAAGCTAACGATAAGTAAAACTACAAGGAAGTAAACCGCTCTATATGATAAAGAACCCTTCTGATCCTCGTAAGGACAAGGGTGGTGCTTCAGGTGCTAAAACAAGCGGACCATCCCAGCTCTCTCGATCGGGTCAGGAGATCCAGGCCGCAAATCAGCCTGAGTCGAAGGAGACCATGTCCTCGATAGGCCACAAACTTCAGTGTTTGATTTTCTCTGTCTCTGATCTTAGCAGCAAAATGGATTCTTTTGCCACCAGGGTGTCAGTAGTGGAGAAGTCAGTGAAGGGGATGCAAACAGAGCTTAAAGATATTAAAAAGCAATCTGAATCAACAGCAGCTGCATCCTCTCTCCTTACCAAGGAGAACTCACATCTGACAGCCAGAATCGAGACTTTAGAAAATCAGGCCCGATTGGCACATATCAGAGTTCTTTGGTTGCCGGAGGGGATTGAGGGTGATTACCCGCTCATGTTTTTAAAGGACTGGCTAAGGGGAAAATTGGTACCTGATGACAGGGACACGGATTTCAATCTCCAAAAAGCCTACAGAATTACCCCAAGGGGCTTCTGAGAAGATACAGGAACTCCTCGTACCTTGCTTCTCATTACTGATGGATAGGCATGAGGGACAGAATCCTTCAGTTGGCTCCATCACCCAGGATGATCATGTGATATATCTGTTCTTCAAATCAGCTATGCTACTCGGATGTGCCAGAAACAATTCAATGGAGTGAAGAAAAAGCTGAGGGAAGCCTCAATCATTCACGCAATGGTCTTTCCGGCACAAGTTAAGATTGTTCATGGGGGGGAAAGTCTGGGTCTTCTCTGACTCAACCGATGCAAGCAGATGGGCATCTCAATTTGTGGAGTACTCCCAAAGCAGACTTCGAGACCAGAGAGATGAAGACTCTGACTTAGAGGAACAAGAGGAGGACTGATCTTATTTGAAACAGTGAGGAATACCGTATCATTTCTTGTCCTAGATTGGGGATAACAAACTCTGTTTACAAGTTTATAGTAGATCAGGACTTTAAACTACAGTCTGTTCTGGTAGAGGGTTTCTGTTTAAATCTAAATCTGTACCTTGCTTTTGAGTCAGTTAACTAATTATTAACATGGTAGTTTAGGTAATTAATTTCCTAACCATACAATTGGGGGATGATTTTTGATGTTAGCCCTGTTCCGTTTTACTTAACCATGGGATATATGCTGCCTGCATTATTTTCCTTTTTAAGGATCGGGACTTTACCATGAGGCAAAAAGTGTGACGCCATTAGCCCCTGCTTGGGGCGTATTTTATTTGGGACTTTTAATAATATGGACTTTAGTATAACGAAGTAGTCGCACTGCTCATGGGCTTGTTAACACAGCTTTTATTGTGTTTGTACTTGCTAGTATATAATTATAGATGTCCCCCCAATGTGGCATCACAATACTTGGACACAACAATCCTGTGATTAAGGGGTGGATTAGCGCTCTCTCTCTCTTTAGAATGTATTATACAATGCTGTATGTCCTGGCTATGGAATTGTTATTGTACTAATAACTACTGAAAATAATAAAAATAAAGTTTAAAAAAAAAAAAGAAAAAGGCTAAGAAAGAGAAGACTTTATGGCTTCTCACTCTTCCTCCATGTTATCTACAAAGGCTAAGATGAGGGTCCTGCCCTCTGAACAAGCAGCAGCCCCTGTCAAAGGGGACAGAAAAGAAAGAAGAAGCTGTTCAGCCATCAGAAAACCACAGTGAAGATGGTACAGAACCCAGAGTGACTGAAAGGGGAAACCCTAAGCCCAGTGACGGCAAGAACAAAAGCAAAAGATCCTCCGAGCATGCACCAGAAACAGTGTCTGCAAAGGAAAAACAAAAAGAGAAAAATGTCTCTCTCACTCACATGAACAAGGGAAGGAGCAGACAGCTGACTTAAGACAAATGCCCTCAACAGAGGACATGATAAGGGTATGGCAATTTTTCCAGGCCTTCTAGGCTATGGGAAATGTTATGAATATGCCTGCACCCTGGCCTAGGTTCCATACTAAATGCCTGTGGAGGAGAAAGAGATGTATTATGAAGATGAGGAGGAAGGGGAAACCTCTGGAACCAGATGGTTCCTCCGAGCAGGAATTTAGCTCTCCTCCCAGGCCTTCTGACAGTTAACACATCCCACTATTCCATTATAAGGCAAACAGTAAATAACCTCAGCATCCCCTCCAGTGAAATCAAGGAGGATGAAGAGGAGGCTGAGCTCATGGATATGATGGGTCTGGCCCCCACAAGGAGGCTGATGCCCTACCTCAGCCGCTGGCATCAACAAGAAAACTGAAAAAAATAAAACTTAGGTGGACAGAGAGGGGGTTCAATACCTGTATTCCCTCTCCAATCACGAGGGAGTGGTTCAGGCTGCTGCATGTACCTTTCTCTGCTCAGCCTCCTGAAAAAGATTCCACAAAGCTGGATGCCATCGCCAAGAAAATGTATACATCAGTTTCCTTGCTCCTCAAGCAAGCAGCTTACCTGGCATACGCAGTTCAGTACCAGACGGCACTCTGGAACTCCATACCAGGACTAAGTGAGAAAGCAAGTGGTGACTTGGCAGATGACTTGGCCAACACAGCTAGATCAGCAATGGATGCCACAAAGTACTACTTACACATGGCAGTGAACACTAGCGACATTACTTCCAGGGTCTGGGCCCATACACTTTCCTTAAAAGTTTTCCTGGCTTAGAGCTTCCATCCTATCCTAGGACACACAAACAAAAGCTCTGGATTTCTCCTTTGAGAGAGATTCCTTGTTTGGTGACCAGATAAAGGTATATATGAAAAAGGTTGAAAACAAAACCACCTACAGGAACAATATTGAGAAAGAAAAGGCCTCCACTTCCTACAGGCCTTATAGAAGGGGGAAGCAGAGGTAGGGGGATAGGGGTTACTACCCAATACCTTATGCACCTTATGAGTATCCACCCCAAAGATGTTACTATAGGAGCAGGGGTAGAAGGAACACTAGGTGTGCAGCTGCAACACCAGCACCTAAACCCCAGCAGAAACAAACCCCCTAACAATTCTGCCCAGGTCACCCAACCACTGCCGGGGAGGGGTGGGGGCTGGCTCAGTACTTCCAGGAATGGTCAAAAATCACCACAGAAAAATGGGTTCTGGAAGTAGTCAGCCAGGGTTTGTCCCTGCCGTTCAGAAAATTCCTTAAACTGCAGAAGCCAAAACTGTTCCCACTTCACACCCTAACAGAAATAAATCCTGTTGGAGCTGGAGGTAAAGAAACTACTGCAAGCAAGAGCAGTGGAGAAGGTCCCTACCATACAATGGGGCAAGGGTCTCTTCTCAAGATATTTCCTGACCCACAAGTAAAATGGGGAGTGGCAAGATATCTGAAAAAAACATATAAAAAAGGAAAGATATAAAATGATTACACTGGGCTCACTGATACTGTTTCTGCAGCTGAAGACTGGTTGGGGTCACTTGACCTGAAGGATGCCCACTTCCACATCCCAGTCAGATCCACTCACAGAAAGCACCTCAGGTTCAGGCTAGGAACTGCCAGTACCAGTTCACATCCCTTCCTTTCAGCCTCACCTCAGCACCAAGGGTTTTCACAAAGCACCTAGCCGTGGTGGCTGCATATCTATCTTGCATGACTGGATAGTCTCAGGAAAAAACACAACAGAAGGTATGGTGCTCTATGCAGTTACTAAACAGCACCCTGGAAGACCTGGGCTTCCTGATAAACCTGCAGAAGTCACAAACAGAGGCAGCTCAAGTATTTGACTTCATAGGCACAGAGCTAGATACCCCTGCAAGGGAAGGCCTTTCTTTCACGAGCAATGGTAGCAACTCAGATTTCCACTGCAGAATCCTCCTTCAGAGTTGGCCAGTCAAGGCCCGCAAGGGATTTTCAGCAGCTTCTGGGACACCTAGCCTCTTTCACTGCAGTGCTTTCAGGGGTCAGGTTCCAGAGGAGGGACATTCAGTACCACTTAAGGGACCACTGGTCCCAAAGGTGGGGCCTTCTGCCCAAACTAGTGCCAGTTACAAAAACTTTGCTAAGGGCAACAGAGTGGTGGAAGGAAGAGGACAAACTCATAGAGGGTATTCCCTTCCTCCAGCAATCCCTTACAAGTATCCTTACAACAGATGCCTCACTCCTAGGGTGGGGTGCCCACCTAGAGGATCTCAGCGTGAGTGGCATATGGAGCACACAGGAACATACCAGCTTCCTGGAGCTCTGGGCGATGTTCCTAGCAATGCAAGCCTTTTCCTGCCATGATCCAGGGTCAACCTATCCAGACCTGAACAGACAATACCACAACAACGTCTTACATAAACAAGTAGGTAGGGAGAAGATCCTCAAGGTTATGCACAGAAGTCATGAAGATCTGGAACCTAGCTTATTCCCTAGGTATAGAGCTACAGTATCTGTAGTACACCTGCCAGGGAAGGACAATGCCCTGGCAGATTCACTAAGTAGAATCAGCCAGGGAAACCATGAGTGGACTCTGAACCAACAGGTGTTGGCATCAGTGCTCAGATGACGGGGTACACCAGAGATAGACCTATTTGCTTCATGGAAGAACAATCATATCCCATGTTTTTGTTGCAGACCCCAGTAATAGGGACAGTTCCCGAGGATGCCCTGATCCTGGACTGGACAGGAAGTTCCTATATGTCTTTCCTCCATTTCCACTTCTGCAGAGTGCGCTCATAAAGCTCACGAGGGAGCTACCAGACCTGGTACTCCATGCTCCTGGCCCTGTCTAGCAAGTCACCAAATCAACCTGCCACTGAGGTATGACTTGCTGACCCTGTCTTAAAGCAGGATAACATTCTCAGAAGTCAGACCTCTACTCCTGGGGGCATGGTTCTTTAAAAGCCAGAGTTCTCTAGTCTAAACGTATCAGAGGAAGTAATGAGAGTGTAGGGCTCTCAGGGATGCGGGCGCCCACGTCCTTTACCCACATTTTGCGTGTTTTCGGACTTTTTTTCGTGAAAATCTCTGAAACACTGAGCCACCAAGCCCCAGGAGTCACTTTAAGGCATTTTTTTATGTTATAGAGGAGGAGTTATAGCAAATTACAGTCACTGCTCAACTAACAAAGCCCTTGTTAGTTGAGCAGTGGCCACAATTTGTTTGAATATACCCTCTGAAACATAAAAAAATGTAGACTAAAATGACCCAACAGAAACTAATGGAGCTTTCTGCAGAATACTACCCTGGAAATTTTCTAAGGATCCCCACTTTTCGGCTGTGGCCCCCCTTTTTTTTTTTTTTTTTTTTTTTAATATAGTTAGTCCCGGACCCCCAATCAAAAAAATCTTACCAAGAGCCGAAAGGTTTCTACAAAACCAGCAACAAGAAAAACATAAGTTTCAAGATGGATGAGATTTTCATTCTGGTGTGCTCCCAGAAAGCTCATCCCTATGCAGGCAAGACTCCCTTCAGTCTTTGATTACCTTGTGCACCTGCAGTCCCTAGACCTGAGGCCCTCCACCCTGAAGGTGCATTTGGCAGCAATGTCAGCTTACACATCAGCTGGCAAAGAAAAGTCTCTGGCCTCACAACCCATCTCTAAAGGTCTTAACCATTTGTAGCTCCTGTGAATGATCCTGTCCCTCCCTTGGACCTAAATGTGTGTATTGCCCAGCTGATGGAAGCTCCCTTTGAGCCTATAGTACTGCTGACCTTAAATATGTCACTTGGAAAACAATATTCTAGTGGCTACGACATCTGTTATAAGGGTGCTCAAGCTCTTAATCCTCTGCACATATCCAAACTACATAATCTTTCATAGGGATATGGTAGTTTGCAGGACCAGTAGGAAATTTCTCCTAAGGTGGGGTCTGAATTCCACCTGAGCCCATCAGTTGCCCTTCCTGTGTTTTTTTACTGAGCAGTCCAGTACAGGTGAACAAAAACTCCATTGCCTGGATGTAAAAGGGCACAGAGTCACTATCTGGGCCACACAAAAGATATCAGATCCAACAGCACTCAGCTTTTTATCAGCTGTTGTGAAGTGGGGAAAGACAAACCAGGAATGAGGAGAACTATCTCACTGCTGGATAGTCTCCTGTATTCAATTCTGTTATGAGAAAGCTGGCAAACTGCCCCCAAGAGGTCTAAAGGCACATTCTATAAGAGACATCTCTGCCTCTGCGGCAGCAATAAGGGGCATCATCTTTCAAGAGATTTGTAAAGCAGCTACCTGGAAAACAGTACACACCTTCCCAAGACATTACTGTCTGGACATACCATCCAGGAGATATGCCAGCTTTGGCACTGCAGTCTTGCAGAACCTTTTCTCTAAATAGGTTGTGGACCCAGCCTCCCAAGGTACTGCTAAGGAGTCTGCAGCTTATGAATATATACCAATGGATTCCTGGGATTGGAAGAAAAAAAATTACTCAATGTAGTAATGTTGTTTCTTCTTAAGGGATCCATCAGTAATATTCTCAATCCCTTACCCTGCCTCCCCGTACCTGGAAATAGGTTCAGACAAGAATCAGTTTCTTTTTTTTGGCTTGAGCTTTACTTATTACAGTGTGTTACAATTCTGAATAAGTGGTCTAATCAAAAGTGTGCTTTTAATTTTTTTACTATTTACAAACTTGTATTAAAACTTTTGAAAAAGTTTTGGTAGCCATTTAAGCTAGCTTTAGTGGTCACAGCTCCCTCTAGCTTAAGAAACAAATCTGAAGAAAGGCAGTTGGGGGAGGGTGACCATGGTGCAGAGTTTGAACTTCATTCTAATTTTAAATTCTATAATTAGCATAAGTTCCATCTCTGGGGCAACTCATCCTAGTGGACTGAGATGGAGCTTGTGAATATTACAGGTGAATCCCTTAAGAAGAAACAACATTGCTACTATGAGTCATTTTTTTCTTTTTAAACCCCCCATGCTCTCTCCCCACCCCCACATCCTCTACGAGCAAAAATAAAGTAGTTGCTAGTTAACCACCTGTGCCAACCCTATTCCATGGTTGGTGACAGCTCTGAGGGGAGGCACGTGGAAAGACACATAGGGGGCACACACTGCCTAGCACTACTAAGGGACACCAGGCAGCCTACAATAGAGGACCACATATAGAAGTGAAAAGGAGGGAGGGCTCCTGGGTGAATCTGGTTCCAGGAGTAAACTTAAAAGTGTGTTGTGACTCCGTTCCAGGAGCAAAATGGGGAAGCATTGCTCCTCTGTAAAATATACCCCATAAAGGCATTAAAACTGGCTGAAGTGTAAAAATGCAACATATAATAAGCAAATGTGTCCCCAGGTCCTGGTTAGGTATGTTCAATCCTACATTAAAGCTGGTGGGTTCCCTCACTGAACATTTGCCATTTCCAACACTGATCAAATAGGAGATGACATCACTGGTGTGTTATATAGTCCTGTACTATAGTGTACCATGTGTCCCCTCAGTAACGTTAGGGGGACCACACCCATGTCCTGCACACACCTTAGAGCTGGCATCGCAGGAAGGGGGTCAGGCTGAGCTTCTCAGATTTTACCGACTGTTGTCCCCCCTTCCTCAACTAGCAACTAAACTATTCTGGCCCACAGAGGGGTGGAGGGGAGTTAATAAAATGCTGTTGGGGGAGTCACCAGACAACAGATATAGGAATGACTACACAGTAGGGAAAAACTAGGTGCATACATAGATGAGAATTTAAACTATTGGGGCTCCAGTAGGGTACAAGACCCTAAGCTTCTCACAGAGGGGGATATAGGACCCCCCAGGATGATACACCAAAGGCAGGTAGGCTTCACAGAAGGGAAGTGAAGGCAGCAGGGAGGAAAAAGATAAGCTCAGTGCAGAAGTTACATGGGGAGGGGGTAACAAGGTTGGAGGACAGAGGGCAAAAGCTTAGGAGGCATCACTCAAACGTGGCATACAGCACATCTGGCCAGTGGAATACTAAGCAAGGCACCCACAAAGGCAATGGTAAAGGGCTGAGAAATGGAGAAGGAGCACTTGAACAACAAGGTGCGTGTTCTAGACTTCCAAATGGCTGACTTCAGTGCAATGAGGTTAAAATCTGGAGAACACCTGGCAAGGCTAGAGGGAGTGCAAGACAAGTGGGCCATTAGAAAGAAAACAGCCTCCAAGATGATACTAACTCCTGTCTGAAGCAGACAGGGAAGTGGAAAAAAGCTCAGAAAACATATATGGTTCATAGGGGAAATAGTAAGAGCAGTGAGGGGGAAAAGAGCTGCTTTCGGGAAGTATAAGAGAACCAGCAGGAAGAGGACAAGATAGACTACTGTAAAAAAACAACAACACTGAAACCTGCTAGCAGGGAAATATGGAGGGGAGAGTAAGCACAGAGCTAAAAACAGCAAAAGATGTCAAGGAAGGAGACACAGTCTTCTTTTGTTATATTAGAGAGAAAATGCAAACAAAAGAAGGCACTGTCAAGTTGTAGCGTGGGGACCACGTGGGTGGAGGAGAGTAAGAGAAAGGCAGAAGTACTGAACAAATACTTCTGCTCAGTACTTACAAAGGTGAAGGGGGGGGCCACTACCACAAGGACAGGTGGACAAGGGAGGGAGGGAGGGGCGACGATTATGTGCAGAACCCATTGCCACAGACAAGGTCCTTGCAGTGGTTAGACAGCCTGAACATGTACTCACTGGTTACCAGGAGGGAAACAGGAGACATGCTAGAGATCTTTAAATGCCCAAGGGGTATCAACAGGGTGGGTTCTAGTGAACTGTTTAGGCCCAGTATAAACAGAAACACAAAAGGGGTGCAAACAGGAGGGGGGTGAATTCAGGAGGGGTGCTAGGAGATTTTATTTCACGGAGAGGGTGAAGAGTGGAACAAGCAATTGGAGGAGGCTGTAAACATAAAAACCATCTGGAGCTTCAAGAGGGGGTGGGACAAGTTCAAGGGGCAGGTAATGGGGGGCCGACGATTGGGTGGTGAGACATGAACCCCTATGGTGCATGTGTCCCTATGTCGGGCAGACTTGATGGACTGAAAAGGCTCTCTTCTGCTCTTGAAATTCTACGTTGTTGTAACTGCAAATGTGGTTATTCTCCAGCATTTTATTGTATTGTTTTGTATTTTTCTTCTCGCAGTCCTTGTCTTTGCATTACTTATGACGCTTAGTGACCCATTGTTGTATTATTGTTCTTAGTGGTCCTCATTGTCCTCCCTTTTTGTCCTCCCCCCAGAACACATCTGGAAATGGGTGCAGTAAATTTTTAAGACTGGAAAGGGAGATGGGGCAGTTATGTGACAAAGCCGGACCTTTAGGTGGGGGCTAAATACTTTTGGGCTTGACTCCAGTTTCTGGGGTAGACCATATGGCAGATGGAAATACCATCAGCGCCATGGCTGGAAACGAGATTTGAACAGATGGTGAAACTGAGATACATTCACCAGTATTTGCACTGGTGTGGCGTTGTCTGCGTCATCAAGGTTGTTTATATATGTATGTATGTATATATATATATATATATATATACACACACACAGCATATATATATATATATATATACACACATACATGTATGTATGTATGAACAGGGGGTGCGGTGGGCGAAGCCCTCCGCATGGGGGGTGAGGGGTGTGCAGCCCCCCGCATAACATTGTCGAACACACATAAAAGTTGTATGGCACTGGCGGTATTTCTGTCCACCATATTGTCTGCCCCAGAAACTGCAGTCACTCCTGCTTTTGTTCAGGGCGTTTGGTAAAGCTCAAGCCAATTAACAAGTAACAAATAATTATCATGCCTCCCAATACAGAGTATTCGTGAGAAAGTACTCACAACCCTACTAGCAACTTCCTCCTCTCCCTCATCCCCCCACAAATGAAAAGATAAAAATTGCATTCAGTTAGGTAAACACAGAAAGTATGATAGAGCATGCAATACCCAGATATGTAGAGCTGAGCAGCAAACTCAAAGGACACGTGTTTGTTTGCTGGTAAAACCACCCCCCCCCCCAAGTAAAAGACAAAGAGGGGTTGCAGGCGTACATATAGAAAAGCATACATTAAGTCTACTGGGAACACACTGCAAAAAAAGCCCACTACCACTACCCTCCCACTCCCACCAAAATTAAAAGACTACAATAGAAATTAGTTTAGGGCAGTGAGAGTTTACATGTGAAAAACAATATCACCCAGGTACATACTGTAAAACCGCTAACACAAAGGATGTATGTGTTCTTGGTTGTCTGTCACATGCCCACCCCCCAAAAAAAAATAAATAGAAAAATACATCAGTTTGTGAAGTTATGGAAAAAAGCATATATTACCCAGCAATGTACTGCCTGCACAATGCAAAAATTAAAAAAAAACTGACACTGCTGCCACATTGCGTGGAAGGCAGCCCCCCCACCCCACCCCATTCAAATACAAAAAATATAAGTTTGCTAACATGAAAGTGTGTATGGAAAGGGTGTGCATATCACACCCAGCAATTTACATCTCAAACAGAAAACACAAAGAAAATGTGTTTGCTGTCAACACAGCCTGGGAACCCCTCCCCTCAAATAAAAAAAAAAAAAAAAGATTAGTTGGCTAAAGAATTTAAGAGGGTATGTAGGAAAGCATGTATTACCCAGCAATATCCAGCATAAGACAAGAGATGTTCGGCTGCCTCCAGCTCCTACATGGTATACAATCCCCCAGACCCCAAAACATACATTTAAAAGGGATTAGTTTTTGGTGAGTGTGTGCATGTAGTAAGCATATAATATAGCAGCATATAGCATGCATACTGCACAAAAAGTCAGCAAACACTGCCACCAGTCTGGCAAACACCCCCACCCCATTACATATATATCCAGCAATTTACAAAAACTTATCAGGATTCAGCCTACATATTGTCCACCCCTGCATAAGATGCCCTTGGGTAATTAATTAATTTACTTACCAGCCTGTTTTCAGCACAGACAAGAGAAAACACAGGCCAGGGATCAAAAAGCACTTCATCAGACTGCAGAAATCTCTTCCTGCTTCTAAACTGACAATCCTGTTCTTACAACTTCCTCCCGGGTGCATTCTGGGACTTGTCTCTCCCCCCTCCCCCGGCCATCAGAGGAACTGTGTGATATGCAGAGTTTACACTAGCAGAAGCATTTCAGCTCCTTCTCAGAGAGGAGCCCCAAACTGCCTTTAGCCCAGACAGTTTACACCGCCATTATAAAATGTTTTGGGCATCCTAACCTCACAAAAAAGGATTAGAAACAGCAGACTGTCTAAAGCGCTTATTATTGTTTCTGAGCCTCTCACCACAGGGAAGACTTTTCAAAGTACCAAAGGTACTGAAAGGGACTAAGCAATTCTGCTTAAAGTTGGACCAGCATAACATTCTGTGGTGATTTGCATATGCAGCCCATGATGCTTTGCATTGTGGGGGCATGTGTGATTTTATATTTTCTTGAAACTTGGCTTCCCAGCCAAATGCCCTTTGGGGTAACCCTTGCCTCAGTGTTTACGCACAGAGGTTCTTTGTTTTTATGTATGTTATTACTTGGTAACATGAATTTGGGAGCAGGGTTATATGCCCCCCCCAAGCCAGGAATCAGGTTAACCAAGTACTGTCCACCCTATCCCCACCACTATACTTCCCTATGTCACCCCCCATCATAACCACAACACTCCCCCCACTCCTATTATATGTTCCCCTACCTCCAAATCAGCACTGCCCCAACCCATCACGGCAGTGTCCCTGCACTCCCCACAGACCCGTCACATTATGTCTCACCAACCCCAGCACAGCCCTTCATCCATCACCACAGCACTGCACCCACCACATCACTGTACCCACCACAGCACTGCACCCACATTACAGTATCCACCACAGCACCACACAAACAACACTGTACCTCCAACATCACTGCACCCACCACAGCATTGCCCCTACTGCAACACTACACCCATCACAGCACTGTTCTTACCACAGCACTGCCCCCACTGCAACAATGCACTCACAGTAACACTGTACCCATCACAGCACTGCTCCCACAACACTATATCCCCCACAACACTGCACTCACCATGGCACTGCACCAACCATGGTATGTCCCCCACCACAGCACTATACCCACAACACTGAACCCACCACAGTATTACACCAACAGCTGCATTATACCCACAGCAACACTGCACCCACCGCAACACTGCACCCACCACAGCATAACCACCACAGAACTGCACTTACCACAGCACGGTACAGTGCCAATTACAGCACTGCACTCACTGCAGCACTGTACTTACCACAGAACTGCACCTACCACAGTACTACACCCAGAGCTGCATTATACCTACAGCAACATTGAACCCACCATAGCACTGTACCCACCACAGCACTGCACCCATAATACTGTACCCACCAAAGCACTGCACCCACCACACTGCCCCAACCACAGCACTAACCTCACCGCAATGCTGCACCCACAACACTGCACCTACTGCAACACTGCACACACCCTAGCACTGCACCCATCACGGCACTGCACTTATCACAGCACTGCACCCACCACAGCACTACGCCCCCCCACGATACAGCACCCACAACATTGTACTTACCACATGACTGCACACACCACAGCACTGCACTCACCTCAACACTGCACCCACCTCAACACTGCACCCACCACAGCACTGCACCCACCACAGCACTCAACCCACCACAACACTGCACCCACCATGGCACAGCACCACAACACTGTACTTACAAGAGCACTGCATCCATCACAGCACTGCACCCACCGCAGCACTGCACCCAAAATGCAGTACCCACCACAACACTTCACCCACAACATTGTACCCACCACAGTACTGCATCCAAAACCTTGTAACCACCATAGCACAACACTCAAAACACTGCACTGCCCCACAGCACTGCACCCAAAACATTTTAACCACAGCACTGTACCCACCACATCACTGCACACCCAAAACAGCACATTACCCACCACAACACTGCACCCACAACACTATACTCACTACAGCACTGTACCAACTAAAGCACTGCACTCACCACACTGCCCCATCACAGCAGCGCACCCACCACAACACTGCACCCACAATACTGTACCCACCACAGCAGCCCTCCATTCACCACCACAGTACTCTACCCACAATACTGTACCTGGCACTCCACCCACCACAGCACTGCACCCCCATGGCACTACACCAACCATGGCACTCCACCCACTACAGCATAACATCCACCATGGCACTGCACCCACCACAGCAGTGCACCACCATAACAATGTACCTCCACAGCACTGCATCCACAACAGTACTGCACCCACAACTACATTATACCTACAGCAACACTGCACCCAAAACATTGCACTGCATCCAAACACTGCACCCACTACAGCACTGCACCCACCACAGCACTACACCTACCACAGCACCCACAACACCGTACTTACAGCACTGCACTCACCTCAACACTGCACCCACCACTACACTGCACCACCACAGCACTGTATCCAAAACATTGCACTGCGCCCAGAACAGTACCCATCACAGCACTGTACCCACCACAACACTGCACCTACCACAGAATTGTACCCACCACAACACTTCACCTACTAAAGCACTGTACCCACCACAACACTGCACCCACCACAGCACTCCACCATGACACTGCACCCACAACACTGTACTTACCACAGCAATGCACCCACCACAGCACTGCACCCAAAACATTGTACCCACCACAACACGGCACCAAAAACATTGCACTGCCCCACAGCACTGTATCCACCACAACACTACACCCACCACAGCATTGCACCCAAAACATTGCACTGCACCCAAAACACTGTACCCACCACAGCACTGTACACACAACACTGCACCCACCACTGCACTGCACCCACAACACTTCACGCACAGCACTATACCCACTAAATCACTGCACCCACCACAGCACTGCACCCACCATAGCACTGCACCCACCACACTGCTCCATCACAACACTGTACCCACAATGCTGTACCTACCACAGCAGCCCCCCATTCACCACCACAGCACTCCACCCACAATACTGTGCCCAGCACGGCACCCCCATGGCACTGCACCCACCACGGCACTCCACTACTACAGTACTCCATCCACCATGGCACTGTACCAATCACAGGACTGCCCCCACCATAACAATGTACCCCCACAGCACTGCACCTACAACTGCATTATACCTACAGTCACACTGCACCCACCACAGCACTGTACCCACCACAACACTGCACTACCACAGCACAGCACTGCACTACCACAGCACTATACCCACCACAGCACTGCACCACCCACTGCAGCACTGCACCCACAACATTGTACCCACCACAGCACTGTATCCACCAAAGCATTGCACCAACCACAGCATTGCACTCACCATGGCATTGCACCCACCACTGCACTGTGCCCACAACACTATACCCACCACAGCTCTGTACCCACTAAAGCACTGCACCCACCATAGCACAGCACCCACCACACTGCCCATCACAGCAGTGCACCCACCACAACACTGTACCCACAATGCTATACCCACTACAGCAGCCCTCCATTCACCACCACAGCACTCCACCCACAATACTGTACCCAGCACTACACCTCCATGGCACTGCACCCACCATGGCACTCCACCTACTACAGCACTCCATCCACCATGGCACTGCACCCACCACAGCACTGTACCAATTACAGCACTGCCTCCACCATAACAATGTACCCCCACAGCACTGCACCCACAACTGCATTATACCTACAGCAACACTGCACCCACCACAGCACTGCACCCAAAACACTGTACCCACCACAGTACTGTATACCCACCACAAGGTACCACCACAGCACTATACCCACAACACTGCACCCACTACTGCACTGCACCCACCACAGCACTGTACCCACCAAAGCACTGCACCAACCACAGCATTTCACTCACCATGGCACTGCACCCACCACAGCACTATACCCACCATGGTACTGTACCAACCACTGCATTGCCCCACCACAACACTGCAACCCCACAGTACTGGACCCACAACAGTACTGCACCAACAGTACTGTACCCACAACTACATTATACCTACAGCAACACTTCACCCATCGCAGCACTGCACCCACACTGCCCCATCACAGCAGTGCACACACAACACACTGCACCCACAATGCTGTGCCTACCACAGCAGCCCTCCATTCAACACCACAGCACTGCACCCACCATAGCACTCCACCAACAATACTGTACCCAGCACTGCACCCACCACAGCAATGCAACCACTATGACACTCCACCTACCACAGCACTCCATCCACCATGGCACTGCACCCACCATGGCACTCCACCTACCACAGCACTCCATCCACCACAGCACTGTATCTGCCACAGCACTGCACCCACAACATTGTACTCACCACAGCACTACATCTACCACAGCACTGGACCCACAACATTGTTACCACTGCAACACTGCACTCACCATAACTCTGTACCCACAACACTGCACCCACAACAGCACTGCACCTACCACAGCACTCCATCCATGATAGCACTGCACCCACCACACTGACCCATCACAGCAGTGCACACACCACAACACACTGCACCCACAATGCTGTACCCACCACAGCAACCCTCCATTCACCACCACAGCACTGCACCCACCACAGCACTCCACCCACAATACTGTACCCAGCACTGCATCCACCACAGCAATGCAACCACTATGACACTCCACCTACCACAGCACTCCATCCACCATGGCACTGCACCCACCATGGCACTCCACCTACCACAGCACTCCATCCACCACAGCACTGTATCTGCCACAGCACTGCACCCACAACATTGTACTCACCACAGCACTACATCTACCACAGCACTGGACCCACAACATTGTTACCACTGCAACACTGCACTCACCATAACTCTGTACCCACAACACTGCACCCACAACAGCACTGCACCTACCACAGCACTCCATCCATGATAGCACTGCACCCACCACACTGACCCATCACAGCAGTGCACACACCACAACACACTGCACCCACAATGCTGTACCCACCACAGCAACCCTCCATTCACCACCACAGCACTGCACCCACCACAGCACTCCACCCACAATACTGTACCCAGCACTGCACCCACCACAGCACTGCACCCCATGTCACTGCATCCACCATGGCACTACACCTACCACAGCACTCCATCTACCATGGCACAGCACCCACCACAGTACTGTATCTACCACAGCACTGCACCCACAACATTGTACTCACCACAGCATAACTACCACAGCACTGCACCCATATTGTACCCACTGCAACACTGCACTCACCATAACTCTATATCCACAGCACTGCACCTACCACAGCACTCTATCCACAACAGCACTGCACCAACCACAGAAATGCATCCATAACACTGCACCCACCACAGCACTCCCACCGACCAAGGCACTGCACCCACTTCAGTACTCCACCAACCACAGTACTGCACCCACCACAGCACTTCACCCACAGCATTGCACCCACCACAGCCCTGTACCCATAGCAACACTGCACCCCACCATAGCACTGTACCCTCCACAGCACTGCACCCACAGCAACACTGCACTCACTGCAACATGGCACCCACCACAATACTGCACCTGCCACAGTACTGCACCCACAACACTGCCCACACCACAGCACTGCACCCACCACAACACAGTACCTTCCACAGCACTGTTCCTACTGCAACACTGCACCTACCACAGCACTATACTCACCACAAATTAAAATTATGTACCCACTGCAATTCTTGATCTTTCTTGAATATCTTCACCATTGATTCACACTAGTGGGTCTTAGTCTGAGGTGCTAGGATCCAGCACACCTACCATAGTATTGCACCTACCACAGCACTCCACCCACCACAGCACTGTACTCATCATGGCAATCCACCCACCACAACACTGCACCCACCATGGCACAGCACCTACAACACTGTACTTACCACAGCACTGCACCCACCAGAGCACCCAAAACACTGTACCCACCACAACACTGCACCCAAAACACTGAACCCACCACAGCACAGCACCCAAAACATTTATTTAGTTTTTGTTGACCGGGTAAGTACACTAGACAAATCTTGCCTATTTTCAGGCATGACCCTGGGAGGGGGATACAGATGAATGCCAACTGACCTTGAACCAGATTAAGTGTTGGTAGTATTTTTAGTGAATGAGGGAAATTTGGCCAGGACACTGAAGAAATTTCCCTACTTTTTTCAATTCAATAAGTGCAATGGGATCTTTAACATCCACCTGAACTACCACCGTCCAGGCAGATGGGACCTCGGTTTAATGTCTCATCCGAAAGACGGCACCTCAGAAGTGCAGCACCCCTCTCATGCTGCACTACAGTGTCAGTACTGGGATATTAACCCAAGTGCCAGATGTGGGAACTGAACCCACAGCCCTCTGATATCCCGGTCTCAGAGGCGAGTGTGCTACCTACTGAGCCACTGACACTGACAATTGCACTGCCCCACAGCACTGTACCCACCACAACACTGCACTCACCACAGCACTGTGCCCAAAACATTGCACTGCACCCAAAACAGTGTACCAACCACAGCACTGTACCTCAAACAGTACTGTACCCGCAACACTGCACACACCACTGCACCCACAACACTACACCCACCACAGCACTGCACCCCCCACACTACCCCATCACTGCACCTACAGTGCTGTACCCATCACAGCAGCTCTCCATTCACCACCACAGCACTCCACCCACAATACTATACCCAGCACTGCACCCACCACAGCACTGCACCCACCGTTGCACTCCACCTACTACAGCACTCCATCCACCACAGCACTGCCCTCACCATAACAGTGTACCCCCACAGCACTGCATCCACAACTGCATTATACCTACAGCAACACTGCACCCACCACAGCACTGCACCCAAGACACTGTACCCCCAACAGTACTGTACCCACAACACTGCACCACCACAGCACTGCACTCACCACAGCACTGTATGAACCACTGCATTGCCACACCACAACACTGCATCCACAACTGCATTATGCCTACAGCAACACTGCACCCACCGCATCACTGCACCCACCACACTGCCCCATCACAGTACTGCACACACCACAACACTGCACTCGCAATGCTGTACCTACCACAGCAGCCCTCCATTCACCACAGCACTGCACCCACCACAGCACTCCACCCACAATACTTTACCCAGCACTGCACCCCGATGGCACTGCACCCACCATGGCACTCCACCTACTAAAGCACTCCATCCACCATGACACTGCACCCACCACAGTACTGTATCTACCACAGCACTGCACCCACAACATTGTACCCACCACAACACTGTACCCACTACAGCACTGCATCCTCCATGACACAGCACCCACTACAGCACTGCACCTTCCACAGCAGTCTACCCATGACAGCACTGCACCCACCACAGAACTACATCCATAACACTGCACCCACCACAGCATTCCATGACCAAGGCACTGCACCCACCTCAGTACTCCACCAACCACATCACTGCACCGACCACAGCACTGCACCCACAACATTGTACCCACCACAGCATTGTACCTGTAGCAACACTGCACTCTACCACAGCACTGTACCCTCCACAGCACTGCACCCGCAGCAACACTGCACCCACCACAACACTGCACCTGCCACAGTACTGCATTCACAACACTGCACACACCACAGTATTGCACCCACCACAACACTGTACCCTCCACAACACTGTCCCTACTGCAACACTGCACCCACCACAACACTGCACCTACCACAGCACTGTACCCACCACAAATTAAAATTATGTTCTCACTGCAATTCTTGATCTTTCTTGAATATCTTCACTATTGATTCACACTAGTGGGTCTTAGTCTGAGGTGCTAGGACCCAGTGTGAGGCAGAACTTTTCAGAAAGCTGGAGACATGGTAGGTAGTGCACATGCACAATGTTGTACATCGATGAACATGACCGCTGTTATAAAATGGCATCAACCCTCTACTGCCTTAGTACCTTTTATACTGAGGAGGTAAGCAGCATATGCTAATAAATAACTTAAGTCCTCTGGACTAGTGAGACTGGAGCTGAGGCCTCACTCAGGATATAGTATTCCATTCAGAATTGTCCTGCCAAAGGTGGCATGCTGCCTGACATGGACATCTAGGGCACAGTGCTCAGTAAAAGTGTGTACTGTGCTCCAAGTTGCAGCTCTGAAAATTTCTCCAGTAGGCACACACCACATTTCTGCAAGGGATGAGACAACAGCTCTGGTAGACTGGGCATGTACACTGCCCTCCAATTTAACCTGAGTCATGGCATAGCAGCGGCAAAGGCAATTCACAGACCAGGCAGAAATGCATTTGATTGTAACAGGCTATCCCTTCCAATTAGGATCAAAGGAGACAAAGAACTGTTTGGATTGTCTGAAGTTCTTGGCTCTGTCTAGATAGAACCCAAGGACCCTCTTAACATCTAGTGAGTGGAGAGTCCTTTCTCCCTCATTCTGGAAGTTGGCAAAGTAGGTGCACATGACTAAGTTCTGGTTAAGATGGAACTCCAACACCACTTTTGGTAGAAACTGGGGCTATGTACAGAGAACCACCTTGTCTTTATGGAAAACAGTATACAAAGGATCTGTGACCAAAGCATGGATTTCAGATACTCTGTAAGCAGAACTGACAGCCACCAGAAATGCTGCTTTCCAAGTGAGGAACTTCAAGTCATGTCATAATAGGTTCAAAGGGCTTGTGAGTGAAAATATCGAACACAAGGCTGATGTCCCAGGGAGCTACTGGCTTCCTGATAGGAAGCCTTGTGTGTAAAATGCCCCTGAGGAACCTCTTAAGCAGTGGCAGCTGTGCTAGGTAGAGGAACCTTTGGGCTTGTGATATGCTGAAACAGCACACAGGTAGACCTTCACTGTGGACAACTGAAAACTAGCATCAAAAAGGTCTAGTAAGTACTCCAGAACCATGTTGAGTGGACACAGGAAGGGGTCCATGTGGGTTTTGGAATATCAGACAGAAAATCTTTTCCATTTGGCTGTGTATGTCATCCTAGTGGAAGGCTTACATGCAGCCAGAAGTATTAGGATTATAAAGGAAACATAGAATTTGACAGCAGATAAGGACCGCTTGGCCCACCCAGTCTGCCCATTTCCCTACCTACTGGATAAGCTGCAGATCCTAGTTAACCAGCAGCCTACTTCTTCCTACCCCCACCCCCTAGAATGGCCTTATGACTGTCCCATGCATGCTTGAATTCCACCACTGTTTTTGACTCCACAACCTCCTCCGGAAGGCCATTCCATGCATCCACAACCCTCTCTGTGAAAAAATACTTCCTTAAATTACCTCTGAGCTGCCCCCTCTATCTTCAAATTGTGCCCCCTTGTTCTTGCACACCTTTTTTTTCGAAAGATGCTACCCTCTTGGACTTTGTTGATTCCCTTGAGGTACTTGAACATTTCTATCATGTCCCCCTCTCCTCCTTTCCTTGAGGCTATACATATTAAGCTCTTTTAGTCTCTCTTCATATGTCTTCCCATGCAGACCCTGCACCATTTTAGTTACCTCCTCTGGACAGCTTCCATCCTGTCTATGTCTTTACGGAGACTGGATCTCCAGAACTGCACACAGTACTCCAGATGGGGTCTGACCAGCTGTCTGTACAGAGGGATAATAACTTCCTGTTTTCTACTGGTGATGCCTCTCCCTATGCATCCCAGTATCCCCCTAGAAGTCTTTTTGGTGTTATTTCAAAAGGGCCCCCCACCCCCCATTTCGTGTACATGTTGATAGAGCCTCAGGGGGGCTGAAGATGTTCTATGAGAACATTGCTCCATTTCCCACCGTACTTTAAGTGTTCTTTTGGAGCCATGCCTGAAGATGAAGGAAGCACAGGTTGGGATGGACCAGCTGACCCTGCATCAGTAAGTCTGTCCTAATTGGGGGGGGAGGCCGGAGGGCGGGTTGGATAATCTGGGTTTGGAGATGGGGGCCTGCTGATCTTGGATGCTCCTGGAAGCCTCCTGTCCTCTGGGGGGGGTGGGTCCCCATGGAAGGAAGGTGGGACCTCCCGGACAGAAACGCTGCTGTTGAACCCACATGAGAGCACTTGGAGGGACCTCACGGCAAATGAGACAGAGGCTGAGAGGGGTCGAGCATTGATCTCTGACGCCGGATAAATCTGGTGATCCATAGAGAGTAGAATAAGAAAGAAAGGGGGGTACTCTCCTGCCCTACAACAAAGCTGAAAGTTAAAACAATTGCTTGACAGGAGTGAAGAGGGAGGGGCGGGGGCCTGCGCCAACCACTGGCAGGTAGTTCATCAACTTGAGAAGCAGGGAGACTCTGAAGGGTGTCCAGGACCGCCCTTATAGATGGAGAACGGAGAGTCTTCTTCAAAACAGGGATGTCCGAAGGGGTAATGGGGAACAATGGGAATGAGGAATCATAGGTTGAGAGGGCAAAACTAGCAAGACTCCGAAGGAGTTGGAGATGCTACAACAGGACTAAGTAGACTCTTAATTATTTCTTTACGCAATTTGAGAGTGATTCACAGTTCACTTTTCCTCTCCCTCCTTCTCTCATCCTTTAATGCCAAGGAGGGGGGGAATGAATAATCCTTGGGGAAGAGAGGCAGTGTCTGGAATGGTGCTATGCCAGAAAGGTGATACGCAGGAGGATGGCCACACCAGAGACCTTCTGACAGGGCCAAAGGGAGGCCTCATTGCACTACTGAGCTCCCTTACAAGTCCAGTAAGGACATTTCCTCCTCCACTGAGGACCATCACTCAATTACACCTAGGAAGTCCTTCAAAAGGAAACAAGGTTTCATGGCTTCGAGCTTCCCTGGCCGTGGACATTATTTCACTAAATTTGCTTAAGGCTCGATGTTGGATGAGGCCAAAGCAATTGTTTATTTGTTTAATACAATTATTGTTGAATTTATCAGGAAAGTTGTTATATTATGAGGTTACATGGTTTATATTACCGCAAGGTACTTCTAATGATCAAATTTGTTATCTCAAGAGTGCAGTGTCCCTGAGGTTAGCAGCTAAGACAAAAATATGTATAAATGATTAATCACCTTTCAAGATAGTCTCCTTTAACATAAACGGCTGTACGAGCCCTATTAAGAGGAAAAGGCTGCAAAGATATCTGAATGCCCAAAAATGTGAGGTAGTATTCCTGCAAGAAATGCACCTCACCCCTGTGGAAGCTCAAAAGCTGAAATGTAGGGTGCTGCCCCAGCTTTTTTATTCCTCCCTCACGGGGGGTAGAAAGAGAGGGGTGACCATTCTGCTTTCTGCCACACTACCTTTCCAGGTACATGAGGTGATTGAGGACCCCGGTGCAAGGTACCTTATAGTAACAGGAACAGTTCAGGACCAGCTGATCACCTTGGTCAATGTATACATCCCTCTGAGGTCCCCGGTCTCCTTTTACTTGGCTCTGCTTCAGCTAACAGCTGAGAAAGCGAAGGGTATAATGGTGATGGGTGGAGACTGGAACATAATCCTCAACAGAGAGATAGACACCACATCTCAAATACCCAGGCCAGAACTTAACAGGGCCAAAGCATTCAAACTACTAACGCAACAACTGGGCATGGTGGACATATGGAGGGAAAGATATCCCACCAGCAAAGAATTCACATGCTACTTCCCAAGGTTTCATAGTTACTCAAGGCTCGATATGTTTTTTACTTTCTCAAGGGACCTTTCTTCCTTTTCTTCAATGTGGGTGGGAACCACTGTTTTGTCGGATCACAGCCCGCTCTTTTTAGAAATAGACCTGGGGTTGCCCAAAAGAAAAACCCTTTGGAGACTGAACACTTCTCTTCTCCAAGACAAAGAGATCATTAAAGAACTTAAACAATTTGTCAAAAGATCAATAGAAGAAAATAACACACCGGGTATTTCTCCCCAGATCCTATGGGACTCCCTTAAGGCAATTATCAGAGGTAAATTGATTCAAATAGACACCCATAAGAAAAAGCTGGTAACCCAGAAGCAACAATAACTAATTTCCCAGATTAAAGACTGACAAAAGAATCAGAAAACTAAATGGGATCCAGAAAGAGAGAAGAAATTAACTGAAAGCAGGAATCAACTACAAAAAATACAAAAACTAGAAATAGAGAAAGCCTTATTTTATTTGAAGCAAAAATATTATGAAGGGGGTCCTAGAGGGACCAAAGTACTAGCCTACAGACTCAGGCAAAGTATAGCGAGGGCGACAATCACCAAAATAATTTCCCCGATAATCATCAGAAAACCACCCAGGCCTCGTAAATAGTGAAGGCTTTCGTAACCTATTACACTAAACTATACTCACCCCAGGAGGAAACCTCCCCTCAGGAGAAAAATAAATACCTGGACTCCCTCTCCCTCCCTCCCCTATCCCGGGCCGAAGCAAAGACCCTTACTACACCCATCACTCAGCAAGAGATCAAACACACAATAAAAAATTTAAAAACAGCAAAATGTCCAGGACCAGATGGATTCGGCTCAGAATTCTACAAAACTTTTGAATCGGACATCTCCCCTGTCCTCTTAGAGGTGTTTACAGCGGTGTGGACCAGGATCGAACCTATCCCTCCCTCTTGGCAACATGCCACCATTTCGGTCATTCATAAGGAAGGGAAAGACCCAGCACTCTGTGAATCGTACCGCCCCATATCCCTATTAAACACAGACTACAAAATTTTCACAGCTATAATAGCTTCCACGTTAAATCCTATACTGCCCAGGTTAATACATATAGACCAAACAGGCTTTATCACCGGCCGTCAGGCCCCTGACAGTGTCAGATCAGCAACAAATTTAATAGATACCATTCAGAGATCCGGTGCACCGGAATGCTTAATGAGCCTAGATGCTGAAAAGGCCTTTGATAAAGTTTCTTGGGGCTTCTTATTTGCTGTACTAGAACACAGAGGTTTCCCCCAACCATTTATTAATGTTATACGGACGCTTTATTCTAGACCACAGGCCTAAGTCCGAGTGAATAGCAGAATATCAGAGAGGTTTAGCCTGGGCAGAGGCACACATCAGGGATGTTCCTGTCCCCACTGCTGGTTTGCTCTCAGATCATCAAGCCGCTGATGAAGCTGTGCGCAGAGCGGAGGAGGTAAGGGGTGGTAGTGGAGACCTGCACAAAAATATCACTCTATGCAGATGATGTCCTCCTGAGTCTCACACAACCTCAACAGTCCATAAAACAAGTCTGAGCAATCCTGACGGAATTTGGCAGACATTTAGGATATTCCCTTAATAAAAATAAGACAGAGGTGCTCACCTTTTTCTATAAACCTAATACAGAGCTGTGCAATCTCTTCCCATTAAACTGTAAGGCATGTAAAATGAAATACCTGGGAACATACATCACAAAACAATATTCCCAACTGTTTGCTGCAAATTACGCTCCCTTAGTAAATAACTTGCAAAAAGATTTTGAAAGATGGTCTCTGTTGAATTTCCGAATATATTCTAAGATACACACTCTGAGAATGAATGAATGTGCTCCCTAGGTTTTTATACTTGTTTCAATGCATCCCACTCTATGTACACAAATTGACCTTTCAAACATGGAACAAAATGCTTACCAAATTCATCTGGAGTTCCAAGAGGCCCAGAATAAATTTAAGAATCCTCCAAATGCACCGAGAAAAAGGTGGACAATCCCTCACGGATCTTGAAGATTATTTCCTGGCGGCTCAATTAAAAAATGCCGTAATGTGGTGTAACCCTAATGTCTCCTCGGGATGGCAGCTCATGGAAAAAGAAGAAGAGAGAAGGATGGGTTCACAACCCCTGGAAACCAGACTGCTGGCCTCCAATATAAATAGATGTCCACACCCAAGTCTGACCTCAATTAGAGACACAATAAGATCTGTTCACAGAATATGGCAGAAATATAAACTTAAAAATTCCATCTGACCCTTAAAAAGACTAGCATGGGACCCAGATTTTCAACCAGAACGTCTAGATAATGGGTTTCACATGTGAGAGGGGAAAGACCTGAGATGTCTATCACAATTCTGGCAAGGAGAGACTTTTCTAGATTTTGGATCCCTTAAAAATAAATACAGTCTGCAAAATACAGATCATTTCAGGTACCTACAGGCCAGAAACTATATCTCCACGCTAAAGAAAAAAGACATGGACTCAGTTAGGGCCCAACAGATCCTTATGGCCATCCAGGAAAGTAGTGGAGCTAGTAAGCAAAGAGAGATGATCTCCTTCTTTTACAAAGCTTTATCGACATTGAAAGGGGACCCACTTATTAAAATAAAAACAAAATGGAGGGAAGAAGCTCCCCAAGATCTAGGGAAACTTAACTGGGACCGAATATTTTTCCTAACTGAAAAAACGACTCAATCACCGTATTGGCAGGAATTCTTGTGGTGAATTAAGGTCCTCTACTTCTTAATTCCTCATATAATTAGTAAAAGAGATCCAAATGTCACAGCTCAATGTTGGAGGGGTTATGGGTCACTGGAAGCAGGCTATTTGCACATTTTCTGGTCCTGTGGTGTTCTGTAGACTTTTTGAGGTGAAATCACTAGGGCGCTTTTGAAGAAATAATTTCTAGCAGACGCCACTAGAGTGGCTTATAATGATTTTGGAGCACTTCAGAGATACAGGTGATAGACTCACTGTACCTCTGGACCATACTAATAATAGCAGCACACAAGGCCATCACGAAAAGATGGCTGACCCCTAACCCCCCCACTACACAGGAGTGACTAAAGATAGTAGACATGATATCAGAACTGGTAGAACTCGCTTATAAAATCAACAATAGAACTTCCACTTACTTGAGAAGGTGGACTAGATGGGAGATTTGGCGATCCTCCAACGAGGCAACACCTGAATGACCAATAGTTAGTCCTAGGTCAGAAAAGGAGATAGACACTACTAAAAGAGGGAAATATTAGAGGTGCAGAAAGAATGAAATTGAAACAGGAGGGGTGGGCGGTGATCCCACCTAGGTTTAAGGGAGATGGCGATGAATTTGCTGGAAATCAAAAACTAAAGGAGTCTTTGCTGCTACAGGTAACAATAATATAGTAACTATTGATGTACTGAGATAACTGAGACAAACTGTATAGAATATTCTAAGAATTAATTCATAACATCAGTTATGTGTGGATATTAACAGAATGCACAAAAATGATGTACCTGCTTGATGTTAATAAACCTGAATTAAAAAAAAAAAGTAAGTCTGTCCTAAGTGGTAACGTCATCGGTTTGCTAACTAAAAATCTGTTTAATGGAGGGAACCATATCTGTTGTGGCCAGAAAGGGGCCACTAGAATCATCTTGGCCCTATGTGCCTCCAACTTGAGCAATACTCTCTGGATGAGGGATACTGGAGGGAATGCATACAGAAACCTATTTTGCAATTGCAGTCTGAATGCATCCTAAGAGAAAATGCCTTGTCCTGGACTTCTGGAGCAGAATCAAGGCAGTTTGGCATTGAATGGGGAACAAAAAGGTCCACAGCTGGAGTGCCCCACTTTTTGAATACAGATCTCATGATGGCTGCAGCTAGTGACTGTCACAAATGCACTCCACAGATCAGACCCTCTGCTCCCACAGTGCCAACCTCAAAGCGCAATAGTGTGAACAGGAGACAGACAGGGTAACCCTCCTGTCTGTTTTGGGTCTGAATCACCTACCAGCCTCGAGTCCTGGGGGTCAAATGTGAAACTTGTGCTAGCGCACCCAGTAAACCGGCTCAGATATGTACCCTCTTCGGGAATGCAGTACAATCCTTTGCCCAATGGCACCCAGCTAGGTTCCCAAAATGTTCTCTTATGACTCATATGAGACCTAGCTATATTCTTACCTTTAGCAAGATTAGTAACACATTCAAGTCAACACATTCAAGTCCTTAACAGCTGTCAGAATTAAACACTGGTTCAGCCTTCACATGGAAAAGAAAACTGAGAAGACACAGGCAGTATTTCAAGAAAAATATTGTTTACTACAAATTGTAAAATAAGTAAAATACCAAACACAGAACAAATATATCAGTAACTTACAGTCACATAAAATAAATGGGAAGTTACAGAACACAAAGATGCCTGCCACAAATACTTTAAAGTTCCAGCTGAATTTCTTTCTGAAGTGCCTAGTTACTAGTCCACAGACTAAGGGCTGGATATTCAGACTGTACCAGGCAGGGGCGCAAACCTGGGCGCAGCACAATGGGCTGCGCCAGGGCATGGACCAGGTGATATTTAATGGTGCTGCACCGTGGCTCAGAACCATTGAATATGGCACTGAGGACGCACGCACTGCGCCAGCATAAGTGGCAGAAGGGGAGCAGGGGGATGTGCCAGTGCAAGTGCAGTTGCAGTTGCGCTAGGTGCCTCAACCACGATATTCAGCACTGAGCATGCAAATGAGGCCATTGTGCATGCAAGGCACAAATGGAGCCATTTGCATGTCAATATGGCCCCATTTGCATGCGGTGCGCCAATCTCCGCGACTTGCACCTGGCGCCCTGCCAGGCTGCAGTTGTCAGAGACCGATGCCCTGCGCTACCTTGGCAGACCCCGCTCCCAGAGGCCTGATCGTGGGCATATGTTTAAAATATCCCTGGTGGTCCAGTGGACCGCACTCCATCACCCAATCACTGGCATATGTTTAAATCATCCCTGGTGGTCCAGTGGAACCCCCCCCCAGCACCCGATCACGGGCGGATATGGTGAAAGTAATCCTGGCGGGCCAGTGGTACCCCCTCCCCACCCACCCACTGAGGTCCCCGCCACCCAGCACCCCGCCGCATGCCTCCTGGCTGCCCGCTGACTGACAGCATACAGTACGGTCTGTACGCGTATTGGTCCACCGTTTGGACCAATGGGTGTGCAGACCATACTGTACTACACAGGCCCAATATGTGAATGAACAGGTACCCCTCTCGAATAATCCTGAGGACCCACTTGTCCATTGATGGTAAAGGATCAAGCACCCCAACCCCCCACTAGGGAGAAGAGGTCTGCCTTAGGTAGCGGAGGCAGTACTGGGGCCAGAGATTCAGACAGCGGCACTAGGTGCTTTCAGTGCCTGTGCCTTTGGCTGTGCATTATTTTGAGGCCGGGGAGGTAGGTTTTTGTTATTTTGAGCTCCTCTGCCTCTGTCAGGAAAGGACTACATGTTATGGAAAGATCCACATCCCTTGCCCCTCTGGGTGTTGAAGGGAACTGGTCAGGAAGTGTTAAGCATCATTCTGGTCTCATTAGATGCCTTAAGAGACTGCTCCGTCTGCTGTCCGAACAGGTAAACACCATTGAAGGGGACATTCATGATCTGTTGCTGGACATCCTGGAGGAAGCCAGCAGTTTGCAGCCAGGAACATTGCCTGATACAGAAGTCTGCAGCTGCAGAGTGAGATCCTGCATCAAAGGCATCCATAGAGGCTTTGAGCTGGTGACTGTTGGATTCAATACCTTGTTTAACAGTCAGCAGTACATCCTGTTTAGCCTCTGAATCTGACAGAGACTGTAGTTTTATCCAGTGGGTATATTCCTTGAAATAAACAAACATATTTATACTTGGAAAAATTACCCTGGTAGCTAGCAATCCTCATGCCAAGGGTAGCTGAGGAATAACAGAGCAGCAAAGTTTCACACCAGCCCTCTATACCTCTTGAACATAGATGCAGGTCCAAGCAAAATTAATAATCCAGAGAGTATTTATTCAAAACAAAGCCAGACCAGAGGTCCACAGGAAAAGGAGCTTGCTTGCCCCAGCACTTCGACTCTAAATGAGTCTTCATCAGGGAGTGAAAATAACTGGTTACAGATGACCCTTTAGACTGGGTCCAGTTAAAGAAAAATAAAATCACAAGTTTGTACAAAACAAGAATCAATTAAACAATTTCATTAAAAACAAATCACAGTACCCCATTTAAGTCACTAGATGGAGCTATTACAACGAGCACTGAACCATTCAAGTAAGATCAGTGACATATTTAGTAACTCGCTCTACTACACACATAGAGAGATTGTCAAGGTATCATTATTACTAATAACCTCAAGGCAAAAATGGTTACAGGACCTCCATGTAACTGAGGATCCTAGGTGAAGGTTTGGATCTGGTGAGGTGGAGAGACCTGTAAGAGAGCAAAGAGAGAGTAAATGAAAAGGTAAATAGATAAGTATATGATACAGTACAAAAACAAGTTTATACTTGCAATATTACATCATAATTTAAAGTGTACCAAATTTTTTCAAAATCGTTTCTTTACTTTTGGAGTCATTTCTTAGAATCATTTATTTTTTAGAAAGGGTTTCAGGTCCCATTTATCATTCAGACCAATGGGCTTGACACTTCGGAGCAAGTAAATCCACATACTCTCCCTCTGTAGCAACAGATTAGGTCTGCACCCCCATTCTTCAGTGGTGGAATATGTTCTAACCCCAACCTGAGGTCATCTGATTTAGACCCATGCATTTGAATGAAGTATAGTTGGAGGCAGTATAGCGCAGTGGTTTAAGGCTCTGAGCTACAAACCTGGAGACCTGGGTTTGAATTCCACAGCCCCACTTGCATACTGTGTGACCCTGAACAAGTCACTTAACTTCCTTGTGCTCCCAGGTCGCACCTGTAAATAAGCTTTCAGCTTAGTGTGTCTCTCCTGGTTAAAAAAAGAAGTGTACCCCAACTGGAGTAGCCTGTTTGTCATTCAAAATAGAACAAACATGTTCTTGAATCCTCTGTTTCAGAGGTCTGTCTTACCCACATACACTAGTTTACAAGTGCACCACAATACATATACGACATATGGGGTGTCACAGGTAATGAGCTCCCTAATCTCTATTTTTGTGTCTTCAAGTCTGGGGTGAGTAAACATCTTAGTGGGCATGCCATACTTACAAATATTGCATCGGTTACACTTATAGTAGCCATTTAATCTTTGTGGGAGCCACGTGATATTGGTTCTAATGGGTTTGGGGGTCCTACTGTGAACAAGTTTTTCTTGTAGATTGTTCCTCCTAGTGAATGTGACTATGGGTTTGACCCCTACAGACATGCCTACCTCAGTGTCTCCTAGAAGTATTGGCCAGTTACAGTGTAATATACTTCCAATCTGGCCTGCAACATGATAGAACTCAGTCATAAAGGTGCATGGTTCTTCCTCCTGTGCACAGGCATATGTGTCTGCATTTTTAAGTAGTACCTCCCTATTCAAAATGGACACTTTTTCTTTTCTTTGTAATAATGTTTCTCTGGGATATACCCTCTCCTCAAACCTGGCCATTAATTCTTCAGTGACTTAAATGGGGTGGGCGGTCATGTGCCAGGCGGCGGCACCCGGAAGGAGTTTCTAGGAATGCCAATCCTGAAGGCGGGTTGGGAAGAGAACCTATAGACTCCAATGGGGCAGAATACCTTCTCCTGCAGTCTGCCGGAGTTGGAACAGGGACGGCTGGCGGCTGCCAGGAACGGATAGGTGCCTCCTGGAAAGGAACAGGCCAGGACAGTACCATCAAATGCTGGGCACTGAAGTCACTGAGGAATTCACGCATCTCCCGTTCAGTATTGTCTCGCCTAACAAAGAGATATGAAGATCCCTCACCATCCTCTAAAGGAATCGCTGATAGTCAGTGAAATCAGCATTGGAGGAGAGATAAGAAGGGGGTTTCTCTCCCTCCGAGGATGGAGACGAGGATGATGGGGAGCTTGAATGTCCAGAGGACTCTTGCAGTGGTGGGGATAGGTGAAACACCCGCTCATGCATGCATCTAACATATGAGGGGAAGGCCGCCACACAGCCTCTGAACGTACCCCAGGATAACGGGCCCATAGAACTGACATGGCCTGGGAGAGAGGGGGTGGCTGCAGAGGAATGGAGAGGGACACCTACGACAAGGCAACTGTCCTCTGCTGAGGCTCTGAAATCTGGAAAATGGAGCCCGAGCTGGAGGGGTTCCGGACAACAAACCAGGTCGCAGAACGGAACCCTGGGGATGCGAAGCCTGGAAGAACCTAGTAGGGGATCCTCCCCAGTGACAAACCTGGGGCTACATGGGTCCAGAAGGGCAGCCCACAGCAATGCCACCAGAGGGGTCCTTGGAGCCCGAGAAGGAAAGACTGGGCCCAGTGTTACGGCTCCTACCCGCACCCGAGGGGTGGCAGGTGAAGACCGAGGTGCCTCAACCCAGTCTCTCAACCCCCCAGACTCTGAGAATGCCCTCCTCCTCCTCCTCGACCCCAGTGGCAACCCACCCCAAGCAGGTGCAGCAGCAGCACTGGGATCGGCAGCTACCGCAACCCCCTCAGGAGGATGAGCTCCTCCCCTGCCTCCATGCCATCCCCCTCCAGGGACCCCAGACCACCCCCAGCCTGGGAGGCCTCAGGAGAAGACAGCAAAGGAGATAGAGGAATAGGCATGCTGGGCCGCCTAGCACCTCGTCTCACTGGAGACCCTGACCCCGAAGAGTCAGGGTGCCAAGATGGGTCCACATCCGAATCATCCTCCTCTGAGGAGGGAGACACCAGCTGGACCTCAATACTGGCCACCCCAGGGGTCTCCAGAGAAACAGCGCCGCAAACTACATCGGTGCCAGCTACAGCACCGGCAGCTTGATGCACCAGAGACACCAACCCGCCCTGACTCCCAACAGCGCCAGTCAGACCCACGGCACCGGCTCCTGGTGCCGGGACCCGACTCACGCCACTAGAAGAGTCAACCGGGCCCCTGGCACTGCCCAACATGGCGCTGCGTACAGCACCGCCCCGATCACTGGCGCCGGGATCCGGAGCGGTGCCAGAAGGCAGCGTCGAGGGTCCACCGATGCTGGGCCCAACAGACATAGGCCTCGACACTGGGGGAGCCTGCACCTCCGAAGAGGTGACTGCCGAGGCGGTGTCTCCACTGCGGCCCCGGGAGAGACCACGGTGCTCCTCCAACAGCGTGAAAGAGGCCTCCCTCTCGGCAAGACTAGAAGCAGAGGAGGTCTCCTCCTCTTCAGACCGTATAGGCCTGGGAGGGGACCCGGAGGAAGGGTCTAGAGATCTTACCTGAGAAGCCCTGGAGCGACGCCGTCCCCCAAAAGTAGGCAGAGCCTTGCTGATCTTGAATGCATGGACTTCTAGGACGCGATGGTCCATCAAGAAACAGGCATCGCACGAATCCATATCATGGTTGGGTCCCAGGCAGCGAAGGCAAACATCATGCTGGTCTGTAACGGAAAAATGCCGGCCACAGGAGCACCGACGCATAGGGGCACGGCTCGCTTTCGACTTACGTTTTGCTCCCGAACCAGATATGATATGAAAACAATATAAAACACAAAAAAGCTGTGAAAAAGAAAGGAACAACCTTACCAAAATCAACGGCGTCAGGAAGAACTACTCAGAGAGAGGAGTCGCGAAAAATAGGCCTCTGACGCAGATGAAAAACTTCACGCATAGCAGGTGTAGCCTCGACGGCAGGAGAAACAGAACTGAGATGGAGGAGGAGTCTGCGGCACCTAACGGATGCCCCTTGTGCATGACACAGTGTGTTGCTATCGGGGGCGGCACCGTTGGTGCTGGCCTAAAGAAAAAAAATCTCCTGTAGCGGGTGCGCGCCTCCGGCACAACCCAAGCAGTAATGAATGGTGAAGACTGACAAGGGAAGATCTGAAAAACTGAATGCTGTTGTCATATAGGCCCTGTCCATACTGCTGTTTTGAAATCTGTAATGTTTTCAAAATGGTTTAAACTGGTAAAGTTACAGTGTGTCCGCATTACCTGTGAACCATTTTTGAAAACATTACAGCTTGTCCAGACAGTGTTTACTTCAAGGGGCAGTGTGAGCACTGTGTTCTGCTCCTGAGTACAGTAAGCAACCCACAATGCAGTTCGTGGTGCTGGGAGCTATCCCATATGCCCACAGGCAATTGCCATGCTTACAATTTCAATTAGCCAATATCTGCAGCCAAAAGCAAAGCTCTCCACAATTACAGCTGGTCACAGGCACTTACACTATTACAATGCTTCACAGTATGGTTTGGGGCAAAAGCAACAGTTTCTTTCAATTAGCTATCCAAAAAGCTTTGCTATAGCAAAAATGCTAGTCAACCCACACTGGAATGCGGGTACTTCTGCAATTCCATTTGTTTTCATCCATCTGCGCATGTCTAGATGGCTGCAATGCATGCAGGTATACTGGAGGAAGAGGAGCTACATGCTCATCCATGCACACTGCCAATGGTAATGTTACAGCATGGAAAACATTACTAAAACTGTTGTTGAAACCACCTCATAAGTGGTTTCTGTAACGTTTCAAACACTTACTGTAATGTTACCAGTGTGGACGCAAACCGTTACGAAAATGATTTAACCACTCAGTTACGTTACAGACCCATCAGTGTGGACAGGGTCATGCTCGGTGAAGTTCTGGGTCCAAGAGGGCAAGTGACATCATCACTGATGTACACTCAACAGTGGGGGGAAAAAGGAACTGAGGCAGTTGGGGGCTGACAACATTGTATACCAGTGGCAGTGTGCATTGAGGCATGACATCATGCACACCGCTGCCTACCTGCCTACCATGTTACCAGCCCTGTGAAAACTTCTGGCTCCCGTTGGGTCCTAGCACCTCCGGCTCAGACCCACTAGTGGGAATCAATGTTGAAGACTGATTCTTGGGAGATCAAATGTTTGTAAAAGACAGTGATCCCTTGCCAAACAAAACTCCCTAACTAACGTCTCATCTTTGGCAAGAGAACAAAAGAGTTAGGAGAGAGATTTTACCTGGGCGAGGCTGCAGGTTCATTGAGTGGCTAATGTGTGTGCATGTTTTGCTAAGAGCTGTATAAACGTCCATCATCTGGACTGGTTCTGTCCCAAGCTGAAATTGGGACTGTTGTACTGAAGGCTTCAGCTAAAAAAGAACTGTTCAAAGAAATGAAAAATATGTACCTACCGTAATTCTTGATCTTCCTGTGTACCTTCACCATTCATCAATGGTAGGCATCAGTCAAAGTTGCAGCACCCCATGGGAGCTTTTTTTTTGCTCTTTCGCTGTCATCAGGATGCCGTATAGTATTTCTAGTTATACACATGCATGATGTAGTTTCACACATAAACCCTTAAAAAAATGAATTTTATGAGTTCGTACAGTACATGTTCCTGAATTAGCAGAGTGTGGCAGACACCTGTCTGTCAGTCTGACATAAAAACATAAGTGTTCTCACATGAAGCTATTTATGAAGGCTACATCAAAGACACACTGCTTCTATGAATTAAACTTTAGATTTATTTTATACCCGTTAAACAGCTCTGTGTTATATAGTCAGAAAACAATGCAGAGTTTTGATGAGAAAGAACTCACAGTTGTGATACAGACAAGGTAATTTCTCACAGACATTCATTCATACCACTTCAGTTCAGCACTGAAACACAAATGATTCAACTCTTTATGAGACTAGAATGATTGATTTTAAGCTAATCTATTTAAACACAAACCAGATGGGCTAGTAAACTTTGAGTGAAAACAATTAGCTCTACAGACTGCACTGACTGGGAACTACAACAGCTTCTTCAGTCAATCAGGGAATTAATTGCTGAAGCAGCAGGCCAGACAAGAATGATGTCATTGCTCACTGATAGGGACAGAAAAAGCTTCACTCTTTTCAGTTACTGCAGAGCACATTAACAGATTTAACAAATGCCGATTTAAAGAAAACCACAAAACCAAACAACATATTTTCAGGAAACACTAATCATGACACAGGGACTTGAATTCAAGTTTTTATTAAAAATATAGAAAAAATGGTGCATTTGATCTTTAATCTCTCTCAAGAAATAGAGAATAATATATGGGATGGTGAGCATTACATATACAATAATGGCTGGGGGAGGTGGTTATAACGAGAATTTTAGACACCCCCAAGTTGCGGGATGCCATATAAACCACGAGAGCGAAGCTCGAGGGGTTTGTACAGGCATCCCACACCAAGTAGGTGTCTAAAATTCGAGTTTCACACACCTCCCCAGCTTTTATTTTATATAATTGCTTGGGAATGCTTTTTTGCCTCAGCAGTTATATAAAATACATTTAAGTTAACTTACTGCTGATTCCAACTGGCGGCAAATTGCGATGTGCTGTGTACCGAAGAGGACCAGAAGAGTGCTTTTTGCGCATGCTCAGACCCGTTATAACCATTGGGTTACAATGGGGAAATTATAACTCGCTTTTCCTATGGGAAAAAGCAGTCCCCAGTTATTATAAAAATTGAATACACACCCGAGGTGTGTGATGTTACATAAACCCTGAGAGCAAAGTTTGAGGGGTCTATTCAAGCATCACACACCCAGGGTGTGCATTAAATTCAAGTAAATCCACCATCCCATATTTTATTTTATATAACTACTGGTCATTAATTTTTTTTTCTCCCCCACCCCCCAAAAATGTTCACCTCTGGTGTTATCATAAGGACTGCTTGTTAACGCCTAAGTACTTTATCAATGTCCTTGAGGCACATCTTTAGCAAGATAGAGGTGTGCAGGTTATGACAGATTAGTTTTTTTTTTCTTAAATTAATGAAAGCGGACTGTCTCACAGGCTTGATGGTTACTGTTTCAGCTTTTCCTTATGACTGCAATACAGGAAGTGCTGCCCTCAGGACACAGACACTAAGGCAGTCTTGAGTGGAGCTGTGTTTGAGGCATATGTTTTATTTCAGGTTACTTTTTAGTGTTATTTATGCAAAGTTGGTTGAATTAATCCATTTTGCAATCTAGTTTCACTTTTAAAAGTGAAACGGGGCGCTGTGGAGCCTGACTAAGATGGCCGCTTTACTCTAGAGCTCAGTGCATTGGGAGCTACATACCGGTAATTTATTTTATAAGAATCCAGTAGCAAGAAGGTCAGTTTTATTGAAGGAGCTCATTAACCCAATTTGCAGGACCAATATGGGCAAAACTCAGGGCAATCAGCCCGGAAGGACCAGAGGGAAAGAGTCTAGTACCTTTGGTCCCAGACAAGCTGGCGGTGAGGCCAACCGTGCAGTTGTACCACAACAGGAAGAAACGCTACAAACTCTGGGCACTAAAATGCACCAGCTCTTGCAATAAGTATCTGCAAGTAACACAAAATTAGATACCTTGACTGGATGCATGGGCACAGTGGAAATGGAGGTTGCCAATCTTCAGACCAAGTCATAAGATGTAGGAAGACTTGCGGAAGGTGCGCAACAAGTTACAGCAGCGACCACCAAGGAGACCCAGCATCACCGATCTTCCTGGACATAAAGTCTCCACCACTCATTCACACTGATGGGATCTACGCTGGAGGGGCTAGGACCCAGCGGGAGCAAACTTTCTGCAAGAGGGTCGGTGCCAGAGATGGAGCCGCAAGGAGCAGCGCCACGAGCCTCAGCTTGTGCGGCAATGACTGTCTCGGCGTCGACCCTCCAACCGCCTCAGTTCCTTTTTTCCCGCCATCAAGGCAAGCTACAGTGACGCCGCCGCTTGAGTCAAACTTCAAACTAGCAGCATAGTTTTCAGTTTATTATTTTGTAGTATATCTCGAATAAGTACCACTTTCTATAAACTGTTCTTATTTTCAAAAGAAGTCTCAGCCTACATTGACGGAGTCGGCCATGAACGGGTCAGGTGACGGTAGGGAGACTTCGTATGAAAGCTGTTCAGTCAGCCGGGCTGGGTCCAGTCCGCCACCCTCTCCAGAGGGGGGGGGGTCTGACAATGGACGGTCCAATGCCTGGCGGGAGGAGCGGTCGCCCCGGAAGCATAAAAGAAAACGGTCACATTCTCTGCACCGTTCAACCTCGAGCTCTTCTTTGGCCCACAGGTCAAAAAAGAGAAGGCATCACTTGAGATCACCCTCTGATATGTCTGCGCACTGACGGTCGGTCATTGGGGTCCGTTCCTGGTCTCCTTCTCCAGAGTCACCAGTTTCTGTTTCTGGTCACCGACCTCTTCGACATCGGAGCCCTTCCCCACGTTCTGGTAGGGCTTCAGATGAACAGTTTCATCAGTGGGCCACTCTGATGGAGCAATGGGCTCGGAGGCTGGTCCAGCTGCCTGGCCCGGTCACTCAGGACCCTTTGGGGGATCGGGTAGGGCAGTTGGGCCTCCCTAGTCGCGCGGTGCCTTCTTCGGTGCCGTCAACTCCATGCTCAGGTGTTTTCCCCCTCACATGGCTGCGGCGCAGGGGGCTACACTGATGCTTCTGTCTCCTGGTATTCCTCCTTCTTTCTCTTCAAACCTTAATTTTCAGAGCCCTGCATTGGTTTCCATGCTGTCGGCATCGATGAGTCACTCAGCGCCATCCTCGGCATTGATGCATCTGTCGGCACCATCCTCGGTGCCGTTGGGATTGTCGGCGCCACTGTCCTTGGCACCGTGTGGCCTTTCAGCACCATCCTCTGCACCGTGCGGTTTGTCGGCGCCGTCCTCAGCACCATGTGGCCTTTCGATGCCATTCTCAGCGCTGTGTGGTTTGTCAGCACCGTCCTCGGCACCGAGGGCTCTTTCGGCGCCGTGCTCTTCTTTGGCGCTGAGACTTGGTGTGACACCTTCCACTCTTCAGGGCTTCTCAACTCTGAACTCTTTTCCTTCCTATTTTCCTTCTGATTGTCACTCCTTTCCTGTCCATACAGTCCCTCCTGGGCTGTCAGGAGATGATCTTGAGCCTGACCCAGACCTTAGGCTGGGTGATGACGTGGAAGGAACAGGATCTAATCCTATTGCAGAGCCTGTGGTCGAGGACCTGTCATTTAAGTCTCTGCTGAAAAATTTGAATTCCACTCTTTCTCTCCAGACTACAGATATCGATCCTGGGAAGCTTTTAAGACTCCAGTACCTTCATGTCCCAGACATCCTCATGAATTTAACTCCACCGGTACAACCTTCCTTTGAGATGCTTTCTCAAATGGTATGGAATAATCCTGCTCTCATTCCTTCTGTGGCTAAGTCCATATATAGGAAGTATGCTGCTCCCAAGGATCAACCCATTTTGGCCTCCCAAGCCTTTGCAGACCCTATTGTAGTCTTGGCAGAGAATGATAAGGTTGTTCTCCCTCAGACTACTACTGGCTGACCTATAAACAAAGAATCTCGTAAGATGGATACTTTAGGTAAGAGAGTCTTTGCTGCATCCACCCTGGGTATGCGAATTGCCAGCTACCAGGGCTATTTCTCTCAATATGAGTATATCCTTTGGCATTCACTCAAACAAATGGTAGAAGCTCTACTGGAGTCGGACACTAATTCAGAGCTTCTTCAAACCATAACCAGGGGTATCCAGTCCAACAACCAGCAGGTTAAAGCAGCTATTGACGCTTTCGATACTGCCTCCCGAGCAGCGGCAGTGGGCATTTGTACCCGCCGTAATTCCTGGCTGTGCACTTCAGGTTTCATGAATAATACCCAGCAACAGGTCATGGCGTTACCCTTCGATGGTGTGTATCACTTCGGTCCTCAAGTAGAACAAGCTCTAGAGGCCACACAAAAGACTAGGTCTGCTAGTAAATTGGCTCGACCTCCTCCCACCCCTTCTCGGGGGGGGGTGTTAATAAGCACCAGTTTCACAACCGTCAGTCCTTTCGAGGCAAAGGCAGGGGAGGTTTTAATAAAAACCAAGCACCCCAGCCTCAAAAGAAAATGCAACAGAAAGCACAAGGGCCCAAAGCACCCAGTGCCGCCTTCTGAGTTTCTGGCCCAGGTCCCACCTCAGCTGCCCGAGGGGGACTCTTCCTCAATGGTGGGAGGTCATCTGACTCAATTGTACAACCGGTGGAAGTCCATAACATCAGACAAATGGGTCCTCCGGATAATCCGTGAAGGGTATTCCCTCAATCTCTCAGAGACCCCTCCGGATTGTCCCCCCAAACGACAGCCCAGGCTGTCAGTACTTCAGTCAGAACTTCTCGCTTCTGAGGTAAGGCCTTCTGAACAACAGGGCAGTAGAAATATTTCCGCTGGATCAATGGAGCACAGGGTTCTACTCCCATTACTTTCTAGTTCCAAAGAAAACCGGGGGCATGCGCCCCATTTTGGACCTCAGAAAACTGAACAAATTTCTTCCCAAGGAGAAGTTCAAAACGATATCGCTAGGAACCCTATTACCTTTGCTTCATCAGCACGATTGGTTAGCCTCCCTGGACATGCAGGATGCTTACCAACATATTCCTATTCACCCAAAGCATCACAAATACCTAAGGTTCGTGGTGCTGGGCCAACATTATCAGTTCAGAGTCCTGCCCTTTGGGCCATCCTCGGCGCCTCGAGTTTTTACAAAGTGTTGTGCAGTTCTCGCAGCACACCTCAGAAAGATCGGGATACAAGTGTTCCCATATCTGGATGACTGGCTTCTAGCAAGTCCTTCCAGGCAAGGAACTCTCAATGCCGTATCCACGGCCTCAGATTTTCTCACGTCCATGGGGGTTCTGCTGAATCTCAAGAAATCGCAGTTGCAGCCCTCCCAGAAGCTCCTTTTTATAGGAACTCTTCTGGACACCTCCTGTGCCAAAGCCTTTCTTCCAGAGGACAGAAGGAGCGATATCCTACAGATGGCCCAATACATCAGAGAGAACAGCTCGGTTCGAGCTATCTTGATGCAATGGATGCTCGGTCTCATGGCATCCTCGGCGTTCACTGTACCTCAAGCTCGCCTCCACATGAGAACCTCTCAATGGATGCTCAGTACTCAGTGGTCCCCAACCACTCACCTTCAGTTCTTTCTCATCAAGGTGACAGAACCTCTAAAGAGGTCACTTACCTGGTGGTCGCAAGAGGACAACCTTCTGGAAGGGTACCCCTTTGCTCCCCTGGATCACAAGATCTCCATTACCATGGACGCGTCCCTGATGGGGTGGAGAGCTCACTGTCAGAATCTTCACACCCAAGGTACATGGACTCAGGACGAGTCCCAGCTTCTTATAAATGTCCTGGAAATGAGAGCCGTCCTTTATGCAGTCCGGGCTTTGAAGGACATTCTCTGTCACAAGAACATTCTCCTTCAAACGGACAACAAAGCTGTGATGTAGTACATCAACAAGTAGGGCGGTGCACACTTTTACCCCTTATGCAGGGAAGCAATGAGAGTGTGGGAATGGTGCTGGGAGCACAAGGCTCTAATCCAGGCGGTCTACCTGCCGGGAGTGCAGAACGAACTGGCAGACCGTCTTAGCAGAACAGAGGCAGATCCTCATGAATGGTCTTTTGACTCAATCGTAGTTCAGTCACTATTCGCAGAGTGGGGAACTCCAAACATGGACCTTTTTGCATCCTCACGCAGCACAAAACTGCCTCTCTTCTGCTCCAGAAATCCAGGGCCTGGCATTTTCTGTCAGGATGCGTTCAGGCTGCAGTGGACAAAATGCTTCCTATACGCCTTTCCTCCTCTTCCTCCAATTCAGAGGGTGCTTCTCAAGTTCGAGTCACGGGAACAAAATGACCCTCATTGCTCCCTTCTGGCCTCAACAGATATGGTTTCTGTTACTCAACAGTATGTCGGAAACCCCTCCACAAGCACTTCCCCTTCAGATGAACCTTCTGACTCAGAGGCCTGCGGTCCATCCCAATCTGAGATCACTTCACCTTCACACTTGGCTTCTGAAGAGATAGAAGTGAACAGGTTCAATGTCCCTCGCAGAGTTTCAGATATTCGCCTAGCTGCGCGCAAGCCAGCCACTGGAAAAACTTACACAGCCAAATGGAAGCATTTCTCTTTGAACCCTTTTTCCTGCCCACCATCTAAAGTTCTAGAGTACCTTTTATACCTTTAAAATTCAGGTCTACAATACTCTACAGTCAAAGTTCACCTTTGTGCCATTTCAGCTTATCATGAGCCAGTACTTTCCTTGTCGCTGGCTCAATTACCTGTGGTTAAGAGGTTTCTTAAGGGAATTCTGCATACCAGACCCCCTATCAGATGTCCAGTCACAGCCTGGGACCTTAATCTTGTACTAGACATGCTCACTCGAAAGCCTTTTGAGCCTCTAGCTACCTGTGAGCTGAAATTTCTCACTTGGAAAACGGCCTTCCTGGTGGCCATTACCTCGGCCCTCAAAGTCTCTGAAATACATGCCTTGGTCACAGACCCTCCGTATACTGTGTTTCATAAGGACAAAGTAGTTCTTAGGACCCATCCTAAGTTTCTCCCAAAGGTTGTTTCAGAATTCCATTTAAACCAACCTTTAGTCCTTCCTACCTACTTTGCGAACTTCCAAAATGAAGAAGAGTGTACCCTTCATTCCTTAGATGTCAAAAGAGCTCTGCGTTTCTATTTAGATAGAACAAAACAAATTCTCAAAGCTCAACAACTGTGTGTTTCCTTCAGTGAGATCCGGCTGGGTCAACCTGTCGCTAGCAGATGCATTTCAGCATGGCTGGTGGCATGCCTTCGCCATTGCTATTCCATGGCACAGGTTAAGCTGGAGGGCAGAGTGTACGCCCACTCTGCTAGAGCAGTCGTGGCATCCCTGGTGGAAATCCGCAACGTGCCCATTGCAGACATTTGCAATGTGGCTACCTGGAGCTCAGTGCATACTTTCATCAAGCACTGTGCCCTGGATGTCCATGCCAGGCGACATCTTTTATTCGGCAGGACCATCCTTAATGGACTTCTGTCCTAAATTGTGAGCTCTTGGTCTCTCCTGATGCCCTCTCGGGGGATTATTATCTTGGTACTCTCCCATCAGTGTGAATGAGTGGTGGAGACTTTATGTCCAGGAAGATATGGAAATTACGTACCTACTGTAATTCTTGATCTTCTTGGACGAAGTCTCCGCCACTCATTCACATGCCCTCCCTCCACCCCCCGAGCTCACCTCTGTTGTTGGTCTTCACTCCCTCAATCTTTAGGCTGTGAAGACTTCTTTGTTGACCCTTCTTATATGGGTCGTCTGGACTATCTTATGTCCGTTTGTTTTGTTAGGCTATCCTTCTAGGTTAGTTACACTGCACCTCCTTGGAAAAAAGGTACTGAGGCAGTTAGAGGGTTGACGCTGAGACAGTCATTGCCGCACGAGCTGAGGCTTGCGGCGCCACTCCTCACGGCTCCATCTCTGGCGCCGACCCTCTTGCAAAATGTTTGCTCCCACTGGGTCCTAGCACCTCCAGCATAGATCCCAACAGTGTGAATGAGTGGTGGAGACTTCGTCCAAGAAGATCAAGAATTACGGTAGGTACATAATTTCCATATCTCACCTGGAAATTCTTGAGAACCAGGTCTTGAGCTCCAATATATGTCTTCTAGGGATATTGGAGGAAACAGAAGGGGAACTACCTCCTTCCATATTTGTCGGAATAACTTCCAGAGGCCCTGGGCCTAACCACTGCTCCTGCAAAAAGCCTATAGAGTTACCCCACGAGGTTAGCAACCAGAACCAGACATACCACGTGCCATCCTGCTTGTGATGGCAGGAATTGGAGAACCCGATTGGATCCTGGCTTTGAGTAGACAGTGGAGGCTGGTGCTGCTGGATGGTAAACCGGTTTCCTTTTTCCTGGACATCTGCTATGCCACTAGACAAAGGCAGAAAACATTTGAATCGGTCCATGCAACACTTCAGACAGCAGGGATCCCTACCACTATAGTGTTCCCTGCAAGGCTACAGATCATGCATCAAGGAAAAATATACCTGTTTACAGATCCCACCGATGCAGGGCACTGGGCTTGCAAATTCCAGAAGGGGGCAAGTAAACCAAGTGGAGTCAGCAGATGAAGAGGGGGACACTGAGACATGATTTTGAGACCTCTCATTCCAACGGTGTTGGAGGTGGGAGGGAGGGTTAACACTCCTGATTAAAAGCACCCTTTCGAATCTGTGGAGCTGTGTATAATACAGTCGTTTGTTTAGGCAATGTTAGCCCTTGTTTTTTCTCTACTGTGCATGCAGTTTTAAAGTTTTAAAAGTCTAAATGCTTTCTTGTAGTTGTGGAACTTGTGAGTCAGATTATATACTTTTTCTTATTGGCAATTTCTGGACATTTTATGAGGGGACATCGATGTGTAAGATCTGGAGGGGAAGGTGGGCCAACACCCTTTTGATGTTGTCTAATGATCTTGGACAGACAGGACACCAAGTCCCTACTGGGTTGAGGACAGGGCTATTAGTTTATTCTGTAGGATTACTACATTCTGGTATTTGTCACGTGTCTTGGGCTGGTCACCCACAGCCATGTGGGATGTTTGTTCTTAAATTTACAATAACTGCCCCCCCAAGATGTATAACATTACAGGGGATACTATAGACTCTGGATATCATATGTAACACCTATGTTTATGTTTCTTGTAAGGAAGTAACTTTCTGTAATGTCTTTTATTACAAAAGAATAAACAAAGTTTAAAAAAAAGTGAAATTGTTGCGATCTCTGAACAGACAGCTGCGCTCAAGACACAGTGACGCAACGAGTCTCGAGTGTAGCTGCTGTTTTGAAAGGTGCGTATTTGCGATCAAAACTGAATAGTTATTATGGCAAATATCAAATGGCTTGAGACGTTGAATAAATTGATGACTAGTTATTATATGGTTGTATTTTCATACAGTACATTTTATAGAGCAAACATTTTTTGTCTCATGTCATCAGACGTTAAGAAGGCTAAATTGACTTTTGCTTAAATTTCAGCTAGAAACATTTGATAAGCATGTTTTTGTTAACATTAACAAACTATAGCTTGAACTCTGTCCTAGTTTATTACATTTTAACATACATTGGTTTCCTAACAAGAAACACTAGAGGGCATTAGTGTTTCATTTACCAATGTTGATGCACATTCAGTGCTACTCTCTGTGAGATAATTTTAAACAAAGTTAAAAATGATACCAAATCTTACACTAGGGTTAGGAAAACAATATACATATCCTTGAACAGTTTGAGATTATATGAGAAGCTAGCAGAAAAACAACTGTACAGTCATTTCAACCTTAAAGTGACAGGCTGGCTTTTAGCAGAACCAGAATAAAGTTGAAATGGTATTACTTCCGTCATAAGTGAATAAGAAATTATTTATAGAAATAACTATGAATTAGTGACAGTTGCATGTATTTCTGATCCTTGAAACCATTTTTTGGAACCTGATATCTGTTTCTTTAAATTTGATAATTGATACTAGTTCATTATTATAAGTTTGTCTCCTTTCTCTCTTTTAGGTTTCTTTCAGCACTATACAGAACTTGGGAGCTCTTACCTACCCGGTTTAACTATGACATTTGGAGCCTTTATTGAAGAAGCAATGACATCAATCAAGTCCAGGCACTGTTCTTTTCTTTTTCATCTCTAAGAGCTGCTCTAGCAATTGTGCTTTAAATAATCTAAAAAGATAGCATTTTTGTTTGAAAAAGAAACAATCTGTTTTGTATTTAGATCTGAATTTTTTAATTTTTTCTTATGCATGCATAAGATAGAAGTTTTATTGTCAACAATGCCATTTTCTGTTACTCACATCACTACTACAAGAGCAATGGCCTTATGAATAATTAATTACATGATGTATAAAAGTATCGGCCATTTTCCTTAGCCGCACCCCCACTGAAGACTTGTGAGAGTCAAGGTGCTAGGGAAAGTTGCTTTACCAAAGAGGTCCGCATTTTACTGTTGCTACTGGAAGCTTTGCATCAAGTAAAAGTTTTTTTGGCAAAATCGTTGGCTTCCAGTGTCCTTTGTGAGTGTACCACTAAGTTGTTGTGGACCTAGTGTATTGTATTGTGGTGCTGCACAAACTGACAGAAGTCTGTGCGAAGCACATTTTTTGGACTGTGTGTTTATGCACTAGAATGTCTAAGGTTGGAAGGCTTGGCTCACAGCATGCAGAATGTTCAACAAGCTTGCTTGAGGAATTTCAGACTACTAGAAACCCTGATCACTATACCAGATGAGGAAGAGTAATTGGCACATCTCAGCTAAAGGTCACCTAAAAGACTACTACCTACACTATGCTGTAAGCAACAAGGTTTTCGAAGTTACGCACCCTCCTCAATTTGATCCCAAGATGTAATCCACTACGTAGGGTATGGTAAACTGAATCCAAATATCAATTACAGTTGTTGCCTGAACTCTTTAGAGTCATTTTCTGAATCTTAAGGACCATTAAATGTCCCAAGTTACAGTATTATTTGTTTAATGTTTGCTTGTAATATTATTGTTAGCAGGTGTCCCACCCTTGAAGGGGGCACCTTCCATGATAAAGAAAGGGTCTTAGTCATTATAAATACAGACAATACCCAGACCTCTCTCTCATCCTGCATGCCTATCCCTATGGGTTTTGGGTGTACAACCTTGCACTCTGAACATTTCCCTCCCTCACCCTCCTGGAGAGAGAGAGAGAGAGAGAAGGAGAGAGAGATAGAGAGACAAAGACTGACTTCAGCCTAGATGAACATTTAGCAGTGTGCCCAAATCTCTATATCCATGCCCATCTGTATTGGTTGTGGATGTACAACCACCGCAGTGCTACATGTGATTATATGCAATCAGGTAGTGAGGACCATACTCCCCCCAACCCCCCGACTCTCTTTATGGCATTCAGGCCAAGCAAGGATGTGCCTCATATTTATCCTCCAGACCCACACCTCTCTCACCCAACTGGCAATCCCCCTGACTGCCTGTGTGGGAGGCCCATGACTTACTACTCATGACCCTGGGTCCCATCTGAGTCTTATGCTGGTGTCTTTTCGGTATGAATGCAGGAGCCATGGCCAGGGAAGGTCATGCTGCATTTGGCTAGAGGGTTTCTCCTTTAGTTGCTTCCCCCTGGATATTTGAACGTACAATTGTGTCAGAGGCACGCCACGCACAATCCTGTGCATGGAGATGCTGACATCTGCCAAGTCCCAGACCCGCATAAGATGGCAGGTGCACCGACTCCCCAGCCACTGCCAGGAGAACAGTCCATTCGATGCTCATCCTCTTTCTCCCCGGCCGATCCTCTGCCGCTCCAGACTCATTCCTGAACTGGTGTTGTCAACACCACAAGCAGTAGTGCTACTGCTTTCGCCAGTGGGCCAGCTCATGAGGGCCATACTTGCCACCCAGTCAAACCCTTATAATAATTCTAATGTTAATGCTCTCCAAAATTTGTGTGTGTAACTGTTAATGGGATTGTGTACACTGTCTGTACTGTCACATATTTGAAACTTCAATAAAATTTAAGTCTCCCAAAAAAAAAAACACATTCTGATCATCCTGAATTCTCGTACACTAGTACTTGGGGATTCAAAAATAAAAGTCCAAAGCGTGAACAAAGTCAGTGCCAGCCAGTTCAGCAGCTTTGGTGCTATTAAGATCTAGACTTACACTAAATAATTTTCCTTTCTCTTGAAGCTATTTTAAGCCATATTTTGAGCACTCAGTTTTTTCTAATCATATTTTAAAATAGGTAACTTTGTGTCTTTCCGAAAAGTATTGTTTAGGGAAGGAACTTTGCAGAGTGCAAACCTCGGCTTTTGAAATGGTTGACTATTACTACTTTCTCACCATTTTGTGATTGCACTGAAATATAGCATCTGACCACTACGTGGCAGTAATACTAAGAAATTATAATCAACATCACTAGTAAAAACATTTAATACACTCCAAAGTAACATGCAGGAGAGAAAGTTCAGGAAACTTTTTATCATGGTGAATCATTCTGCCCTACACAAGGAATTGCATAATGTTACCCATGATGCCATGCACTGGGCTGGGGGGAGGTGTTGGAAGGCATGTGGCTGGGAGGGACACAGACACCAAAGATTTATTACAGTCACAATAAGCATACAAAAAATGATTTGCAAATATATATTGTAGGGGCACGGTCGCGCTCCTATAGTTAGGGTTGAGTAGGCACTTCAATTTCAAATCCCAAATTTTGCACTTTAATAACTTTGCAACTGTTCGATAGATTTGCATGAAGATTTGCATGTGCTGTCACCTAGGGTAGATCTCTGGATGTGCTGAGTTACGTTCTGGTCAGATGTGCGGTTTCTGAGTTCCGCAGAGGTGAAAAGCTGACTTTTCGTTCATTGACTTTGCTGGGTTTTTCTTTGAACTTGCCTACAGCCCAGATGGTTTGGAATCTTGGTCTGAAATTTTCAGGCAGAAAGGGACTAGCCCGCAGATGTGTCTTTTGCTAATATGGTGAAAAAATAATAATCTGTTTCAAAGTTATTTAATTTTTAAATTTTGGAAAAAAAAGTTTCAGAGGAGGCTCAGTAAGCACTTCAGGATAGCTGTATGAAATGAAAAAGGAATTCTGTTTGGTACTGCAATATTCCTTTTTCATTTGCTGCCATCTTGTTTCAGTTAAAAAAAATATATATATATATATATTCAAAAGCTACTAAACTTGACATCATTGAGACACCAACATACCTATCTGGGTGATTGGGACCCTATTAGGTGTAATCTGCACTTCACAGTTGAAGACATACCCTAGAAATTATTTTTTTACTATTATAAATCTTTTTTCATGAATGCGTGATACGAAAAAAGAATCCTTTTTCATATCACGAGTCACAAATAAGGATCCTTTTTCATGAAGAAAGAATCTTTGCGTTTTCTTCTGTTGCTGTCCCTGATACTGCAATGCATTTCCCTGGTGTCTAGTGGCACCCACCACCCTCCGATCCCCATCCTCTGTGTGCTTTTGTTTCCCTGGTGTCTAGTGCAACCCCCACTCTCTGATCCCCATCCCCTGCCTGCTTTTTTTTCCCTGGTGTGTCTATTGGCACCCCCCCCACCCGCCGATCTCCATCCCCATCTCCTTTTGTTTCCCTGGTATCCAGTGGCACCCTCCCACCTGCCGATTTTCTTCTCTGTTATAAAATAAATTTTTCCCTGGTGTCTAGTGGCACCCCTCCCAATCATTGTTCCCCTTTAAAAAAAAATATTTCCATGGTGTCTAGTGGTACCTCCCCACTTGCCGATGCTGTCCCAGTACCTGAAGAATAAATTACCCACCATAGTAATCTTGTTTCTTCAAAGGGATCAATCATTATGATTAAACTGATGCAGTCAGCCTCCTGTGTTGAACTGCCCGGAGAGATGGAATGCTATGCAAATGATAGAATTCTCATTGGTTCATGCCAATTTCAAACTGCTGCCCTAGCAACTGCTGCACTCTGAGTGTTTCAGATTCTTATGAAGCCTAACTGAGTATAATACCCCCAGCTGATCTTTACATAATAAAGAAAAAACTACCCCCCAAGATCAAAAATCCCCCAAGAGACAGGCCTAAAACGAGACCACAAGGAAACCAACTGGTTTAAAGGGTGAGTCTCTAACCTGGCCTATATATAACATTAAAGCAGAGATGCAGAACAAAATTCCCTCCACTTTTTTTTTAAGGTTCTAGTAGGAGAGGCAGGGTGGGTGCTTTAATCATAATAAGTTATCCATTTGAAGAAACAAAATTACTATGGTGAGTAATTTTTTTCTTCTAATCCCAGGAATCACTCATTATGATTAAACTGATGCAGACTACCAAGCAGTACCTTTGGAGGTTGGGCAGAGAACCTATCTGGGGAACAGGTTCTGCAGAACTGCTGTGCCAAATCTGGCATCACTTCTGGATTCTGGTGTCCCCTTGTGATTCTCTGTGGGGCCTGCTGGTAGGTAGGCCTGGGCGGGGACCCATAGCAGTGGCGGTAGGCTTACAGTTTCTCCTCCCAGCGGGATTTGTCGGGGCCCGCTACAGCTTCAGAGCAACCAACACCCAAAGTGGATTATCCTGGACTTTCCTCCCTTCAAATACGATCAGACCTTTTCACATCTTTCATCTAAAATTTGGTTAGAAGACAGTGAGAGTGCCTTCTCTTCTTTTATTCCCGGTGCAGTGAGATTGTACCGTGTCAGTAACAGTGTCTGGACTTATTTCTAGCAACCCCTCCCCCCCGTAGTGAGAGTATTTTGGGGGCCGGGGAAATCACCGAGACTTTCTACATCTAATCTCCCATGAAGTGCGAGTCCCTGGGGAGGGTATCTTGGTCTCCTCTGGTGGTGAGAGGACCATTGGGGGGCTGGAAAATCTTGATTTCACCTGCTATTCGATTTACATGTTTTTTAGTTCCTAGTTACAATTTGAAGACTCTTTGGCTGTTATATGCTTAGCCTTTTGATCACTCTAAACCTGCTGGCCTGTATTGAATGAATGTGACATTTTATTTATTTTATTATTAATTTTAATATATAGTCTTTGGGGTTGGGTTTAGAGTTTGCTTTGTTGATTTTCTTAGTTTATGACTATTTGGTTATAGATTTTGTTTTACTCCCCTTCCCCTCCAAGTGAGAGTTGAGAGAGTTTTATATTTTATTTAATTATTGTTAATCTTTTTATTTTGTTTTATGAGTATATTTTAGTTGAATTAAGTGACTAGGGTTGTTCTGTTATTTTGTTTTATTTTCTTTTCTGCAGATTTGTGCAGTTTTATTGAGGTTATTAAAATGTGCTGGAGGCCTGCCCCCACGGCCGTGCGCTATTCATTCTCACCCTTTGCTCCTTTATCTCCCTCCCCACTGCAGTTTATAACTTACCAGTGCTGTAGAGCACTGGTGACACCACCGGGGAGGGGTGCGAACAGTGGAGGGTGAAATGAGCGGGCCACCGCATCAGGGTTGTAAATCCAGAAGATGCCCTGGAGCAAAATGGAACCCATATCGTGGCTCGCCATGTCTGGTTTCCATACCCAAGGGCACTACCAATTTTGGTGGGCAGGTTGTTTGGGCAGTCCTGGAAGCTCATCCAACTCAAGCGGTGTTATGCAATGCCAGGTTTATTAAAAACAAGACTGCAATTATTGCAGATCTTGTGGGAACAGTGGACCTGACTTGCATCACCGAGACCTGGCTGGATGAGAACTCTGGCCCTGTATTGGAGACAGCAACTCGAGCTGGGTATTGACATGGCATTTGAGTCACCCAGACTGATGGTCCTGGGCAACTTTAACACCTGGATCGATGACGAACTCTCACTATTTGGACAGCACTTCCTCCAGTTGATGACATGTCTGGGCCTCACAAAGATTGTTAACACTGCTACTCATAAACATGGTCACTCTCTTGACCTAGTCTTCCTCCTGGGGATCGAAGCCTCAGATTTGGGGGTGGAACCTGTCGGATGGTCCAATCACTACACCATGGGGTTTAGTTTCCATGCCCCCTTCGTAGGCCTACCCCTGTGGAGATGGTCAGGTACTGCCCTTTATGAAATGTAAGCTCTGAAGGCCTGGCAGTGGTGCTTGACCTCTCGGTCATTCCATTGGCAAACAATGACCTAGAGGCCCCAGTGATGGCCTATAATAAGGCCATTTCTGTGGCCCTAGATGTCATTGCTCCTGTCCGAGTTTGTCCTCTCTTCCCTCACCCTCTGTCGCCCTGGTTTGATGGGACTTTGAGGGAGATGTGGCGATTAGGATGAAGGTTAGAGCACTGCTGGTGGAGATCCATCCTGAATGCCGAACACCTTAGATTGATGGACCATTATCAAGCCTATCAATTTGCAATCACCCGTAAGAAGGCAGAGTTCCTGTCTGGGGAGATTGCAGCTACTCAGAATTGACCAGCTCAGCTCTTTCGAGCTGTAGACAGACTGTGCAACCCAGCCTGTCTGCAGGTTTGAAAAGCTGGTTCGAAAAGCTTTTTTGCAAGTACAGTGTGACGAGCTTGCTCGATTCTTTGTGACTAAGGTGGCTGACATCAGGGTGGAGCTCCAACCAGCACATTCTATGGGCATTGCCTTGGATCGGTGCTCGACCACTGCCCCTCAATTGTCCTGGAGTACCTTCAACCAGCCGGAGTTCATGGATGTCATGCGGATTGTCCAGGGTATGCACCCTACATGCTTTAGTTTGGATCCAGGACCAACTACCCTGATTATGGGTTGTAGTGACATCATTGGTCTGGCCCTAGCATGGATAGTCTTGTGCTCCCTGAAGGAGGCGGTGGTGACATCCCTTCTGAAGAAGGCTTCTTTGGACCCAGTTTGCCATGCGAACTACAGACCAATCTCAAACCTTCCCTTTACAGGGAAGGCGACTGAGAAGGTAGTGGCTCTACAACTGGAGAACCATTTGACCATCCATGACATCTATGAACCTCTCCAATCCGGTTTTCGAAAGAGGCACAGTACTGAGACAGCGCTGGTTCGGGTGCTCAGTGATATCCTGATGGCAAGAGATCAGAAAAACTGCTCCATCTTGGTTCTTCTAGATCTCTCATCAGCATTTGACACTGTGGACCATGGGGTTCTACTCAGTCACCTGAGGTTCATCTGTGGCCTGCCAGGAACAGTCCTCAGGTGGTTTACATCTTTCCTCACTGGAAGAACTCAGAGGGTGGTGTCAGGGATTCATTCCTCTGACCCAGTTCCTCTGCAATGTGGGGTTCTCAGGGATTGGTTTTGTCCCCTATGTTGTTTGCAGTGTACATGCTACCCCTCAGAGACATTGTAAGAAGGTATGGGCTGAGGTTTCACTGCTATGCTGATGATACCCAGCTCTGCCTTTGTTTTGCACCTGACCAGGATAGAGCTCTCTCGGTGTAACACCTCTGCAAATGGGGGTTCATGGAAACCTTCCTGGAGCTTGTCTAAAGGCTCCCTGTTTAACTGGGGTTCAGCGAGATGCCGCTAACTGGGGGCATTGTGAGTGCTTTTAAAGCCTCTAGTACTGTCTCTTTAAGAGCTGCCTGCTTGCAGGCTTTAAGGGGACAGTGGGTTTACTGCTCAAATCCCACTCTAGGGGATATTTAGATTGCCCCGTTTCTGCAGTCGCTAAGGGAGCTGGGTTGGAAGATGTAACTGTCTGCAAGAAAATATGTAGTGCCATTGCAAAAATGTAGCTTCTTTAATCTGCTTTATTTGCAGCTGGGACTCTGTGTGTGCAGCCCCTCCATTTTGGACCCGAGCTAAGGAGTTGGACCAATTGGGGAAAGGGGGGCTGTGAAATGGAGACCGCTGGAGCCAATTAGAGTTGGGACTCCCACTGGGAGCCTGCCTAAAGGGGACTGTATGGCAGGTGCTCTTGGGAAGTGTAGTCTGGACCCTGGCACCTTTTTGCACCAATGGGGATGAAATAAGTGATTGGCATCAGTAGCCCACCTATGGGATCGGGTAGCGCCCGAACTGAGAGGCTTGCTCCAACTGCCAAGGGGCAGAGATGCTGTGGTTGTGAAGGAGCTCTGGGCTTCTGCGCTGTGGAGCTTTTGTGCGGGAAGCGCATGTGGACAGCCAGAAATCGGCTAGAAAGAATCGGAATAAATCCGCTAGGCAGTGGTCAGAGGAGGCTGTGCAAAGGCACAGCTACCTACCAGGCTCACCCTGGAGAGGATTGGAGAATCTGCTTCAATCGCGCTTGGTCTGTCAGGACAAGTGAAGCTGCGTCGGTTTGGCCCGGTGTGTGCAGTGAAAGTGATCAGGAGGTATACAGCAGCTGCCTGGTATGGTACCCCTCTGCCTTTTCATATAAATGTGTGGAGAAGTGTTTGAATTCCAGGCTCGGTCCTGTGAGTGGTGTGAGAGCGCTCTTTCTACTGGAGTCGTGAGTACTAAATCAGGGTAGCTCCCTGTCAAATATTCCTAGTGAGGGCAAGATCTTCTGGCTTTTGTACTGGCTACAATAACTGAGACTGCTGGCTCTATTTAATCTTCATAGGAATCAGATGTTTGTTTCTGTGTCAGGGCCCCAACCAGCTGCATCGAGAGACTAGGCTTTTATTGCCTGGGTACCCCGAGACATTGACTTATAGGTTAGGCCTGTGCACAGTGCCCTAGATATATATATATATATATATATATATATAATGTATATACACACACACACATATATATATATATATATATATTAGAGTGGTAAGCTAATTAACCTGATTGCCCCAGTCCTTGTTATCTCCCCCTAAATAAATCAGATTGGTTGTTTTGCAAAGGTATACTGGCTGAACTGTGTGTTTATGGTGACTTGTTGTACTGTGATTATTGTGTAACCGCATCTTACTTTTCAGGGGGTCCCCAGAGCAAGCGGACTGGTTCAAGTCTCGGGGTAAGTGTATGCGGCTGGGACATTGGGGTTTACCTGGGTGGGCCACTAGTGGGAAGAAAGGGGGGTCGCAGTGGCCCAGAGGGCTTTAACCTGGTCATATTAGACTGTACCAACCCCAGCCTCTGGGTGGAGGCACCTGCCATCGGATCCAGGCCCCTCGACCTGTTAGCGTCAGAGCAGGCAGGGGTAGTATTCCTTGGGATAGCGCCCCGTAGAGGTTACATTTTGGAGGCACTGCTGGGATCAGCATCTCCTAGTGGCCGAGTGGACGAAGTACCTCAACATGGCTAAATGAAAAGAAAAGTTGGAGGGGGATATCGTGGCTAAGATTAAGTTGGACCCTATTAAGACGATGGCACATAAACTAATGGGGTGGGGTGAAGCAGAAGAGTTGGATTCCCAGAAAATTGTGTTACTACTGGATGTACCTCTGGGGACAACGAACGCTGACCTTATTTCTGTAGTGGAGCATGTTAAGTGTTTAGGCAAGATAGAAGTGAAGGGGCGCATGGCTGATCTATTCAACCAGACCTTGCAAGTGTTACTCTTATGCAGCGTGGCTATAGACCCCGAGAGAGTACCCCCAGTGACCTACCCAAAAGGTGCCCAACAGGGGTGGAGGGTCATTCACATCCGGAGTGGGTCAGTCACCCCTGGGGGGTCCCCCAAGACTAATAGTTTTAAAGATAAACTACTTAAACTGCTAGCTGTGGAGGGGAGGACTACCGAAGAGTTACTGCAGGTATTGGACCTCTCTAGTGAACCCACCCCTCAAGCCTCCCCAGGTACCTCTCCTGGGCCCCCCCAAGAGTTCTATCTTGGCTTCACCTCACCTAGTTGTTCCCCCTATACAGCTAGATTCCTATCCTAGACTAAACCTTTTTTCTGGCACTGTGCCGGTGCCCTCTGGGGAAGATGATTTGGAGGCGTGGATGGACTATGCTAACCCCCTGGTTCAAGAGTGGCAGTGCTCTGAGGGGGAGAAATGAAAGAGACTAGTGGAGAGCCTGCGGGGTCCAGCTTTAGAAGCCATTCGGTTCTTGTGGGCTACTAGCCTGGAAGCCACTGTGGTGGAGTACCTTTCTGCCTTAGAGGAGGTGTTTGGGAGTACAGAAACTGGGGAAGACTTATTATGGAAGTTCAAGTCTGCCAAACAATGGAGGAATGAGAAATTGTCCGCCTTTGTCACTAGGGTGGAAAGGGCCTTGCAAAAAGCTTATTGAAAGGGGGGAGTAACTGCCACAGCCTTGAACCAGGTCAGGCTGGACCATATTTTGAAATCCGCTAGGTTTTCCAGTGTGATATTGTTAAAACTTAAGTTACATGACCGACGGGTTGCCCCTCCCGAGTACTGTCAATTGATGAGGGAGATTCGAGAAGCAGAGACTGATGAAGAGGGGTGGGAACCCTATGTGGGGGCTGTGAATCTATGCCAAACCCCTGAGTCCAGTGAACCAGATGAGGCCCACCCCTTGAGGGGGCTTGATGTTTCTCCTGTACCCCCAGAGGCCCAGGGTCGGGGGGTGTGCCATTTCCTCAGAAACCCAGGTAGAAAGTGATTTGAGGGCTGAGATTAGAGATTTACGAGATGGGTGAGGGACTTGAAGCAAACTGCTGCCCACCCTGTTAAGTTTAGGGAACCAGAGTTATCTAGAAATCAACGACCTTGCCCAGAGGAGCCCTCCCAACCCCAGGATGGCCCCCAGCAGGCGAGGTATATCTCTCCCAGTAAAGACCCCCGAGACACTAAGTTCTGTTACCGTTGTGGAGAGGATGGACACGTTCAGACTGAGTCCCACTTACCAGAGAATTTGAGGAGGGTCAACAGCAGGCTGCTCGCCTGGCATCGTAAGGCCTATACCGGACCTCCTAGGAAGAGTTTTGTGACCCGGGCCAATGCCCAAGCAACTTTAAAACTGTGCCCCCTGAATGGTCTGATGTGGTGGGGCCCTCGATGGAGGCCCCTGTGAGAGTGAATGGGATACCCACCCTGGCTGTGTTGGACAGTGGCTCCCAGGTGACCATTATGTTCTAGGACTGGTATCAGAAACACTTGCCTGAGGTGCCTTTGCAACCTTTGGATGGCCTACACGTTTGGGGGCTGAGTGATAAGGCCTACCCTTATTCTGGGTATATACGGATTTGGTTGTCTTTTCCTACTTCTGTGGCTGGGGTGGCCGAACAAGTGGAAACCTTGGCCCTAGTATGTCCCCCCACTGGGCTGTATGATGGGGTGCCCTTGTTAATTGGAACCAATGCTCACATGTTTGGTCACTTAGCGCAGCTGTGCTCTGAAAAACAGATGTCCAGGACTGGGCGAGCTTTTAGAATACCCGCCTTGATTCAGAAGGCCTATGAGACCCAGAGAAAGGCTGGCCAGGTGGAACCTGAAGGCCCAGTGGGTGTCGTCTGGAAGAAGGATCCAGAACCATTGCTACTAGCCCCAAATGCCCAGTGTGTTTTGCAAGGGGAAGTCTGGATTAAAAAAGACGTTAAAAATAAGATATTGATGCTGGATGCACCCGGTGAGGGAAAGTTGCCTGAGGGGTTGCTGGTTAAACCCAGTATCTTACCTGCTGAAACCCATGCCTTTGCCAGAAGGGTAATGGTCCAGGTGCATAATGTGTCTGATCGAGAGATTCGAGTAAAACGGGGTTGCACCCTGGCTACGGTACACTGTGCCGATACTGCTGTTTTGCCCCACAATAAGACTCCCGGAGGAAGTGACCGAGTGACCCCTGAGCTGTTTGATTTCGGTGATTCTCCACTACCAGCAGAATGGAAGAAAAGGGTTAGTGAATGGCTCGCCCAGAGGGAACAGGTGTTTTCTTTGAAGGAATGGGATGTGGGATGTGTGCAGGGGACTGAGCATCACATCCAGCTGCAGGATAAGCAACCTTTTCGTGAGCGATCGCGACGCCTAGCCCCTGCTGATATAGATGAAGTAAGGCGCCACCTGCAGGAGATGCTCACAGCTGGGGTGATACAAGAATCCAGGAGTCCTTACGCCTCACCTATAGTGGTAGTGAGAAAAAAGAATGGAGCTGTCCGGATGTGTGTGGATTACCATACCCTAAACCGGCAAACTATCCCAAACCAGTACACCATGCCATGCATACAGGACACCTTGGACTGTCTAAATGGCAGTAAATGGTTCTCTGTGTTAGACCTCCGCAGTGGGTACTACCAGATCCCGATGGCTCCAGAGGATCGAGAAAAGACTGCTTTCATATGCCCCCTAGGCTTCTATGAGTTTATGCGGATGCCCCAAGGAATTTCAGGTGCCCCGGCTACTTTTCAGTGTTTGATGGAGCGTGCAGTGGGGGACATGAATTTGCTTGAATGTTTGGTTTACCTTGATGATGTCATAGTGTTTGGCAGCTCCTTGGAAGAGCATGAAAGCAGGTTGTTCAAGGGCCTGGATTGACTGGAAGACTTTGGCCTCAAATTATCTATAGATAAGTGCCAGTTCTTTCAAACCTCTGTAAAATACATGGGGCATATAGTATCCACTGAAGGCACATCGACTGATCCCAGCAAAGTAGAAGCTTTGACTACTTGGCCTCGACCCAAGAATTTGAAGGAGCTGCAACGGTTCCTAGGGTTTTGTGGATATTATAGGCAATTTATCAAAAACTATTCATGAGTGATCCGCCCTCTGCTTAACCTTACACAGGGGTATCCCCCCACCCATAAAAAGTATAAGAAAACTGTGCCATCTGAGACTAGAAGAAATTACTTCAGCCCCAATACTGTGTTTGGCTCTCACTGGACTGCTGATTATGAAGAAGCTTTCCATGACATTATATATCAACTTACTCATGCACCTGTGCTGGCCTATGCTGACCCTGCCAAGCCATATGTTCTCCATACTGATGCCAGTCTGCAAGGATTGGGGGCCGTACTGTATCAGGAGCACCCAAACGGTCTGAGACCTGTAGCTTTTGCCAGCCACAGCTCGACCCCTTCTAAAAAGAACTATCCAGTGCACAAACTAGAGTTCCTGGCTTTGAAGTGGGCCATTGTTGATCAGTTCCATGACTATTTATATGGAGCCAAGATATTGGTGAAAACTGATAATAATCCCTTAACATATGTTCAGACCTCAGCTAAGCTAGATGCCACTAGCCATATGTGGCTCTCTGCATTGTCCACCTATAACTACGCTGTTGAATATAGAGCCGGCCTGAATCATATAGATGCTGATGCTCTCTCCTGGAGGCCTGTGTCCCAAGTTGATTGGGTCCAGTTGTCAGAACCAGACGTAAGAGCCCTTTGCCAAAAATTTGACAGGGAAGAAACGGTGTCCCCTGATGCTGTGGACTGCATGGGGCCCTCTGAGAACTGCTTACCTGTCGCTTACTGTCATTTTTCTGCATTAGGCACTAGTATGTTGCCTCAGTTTAGTGACAGTAGTATGTTGCCTCAATTTAGTGATGACAGCCTCCAACGGGCTCAATCCCAAGATTCCATGATAAACCCTGCCCTGGAAGCCTTGCAGAGGGGGGAAGATGTGTCAAGATTGCATTCTTCTGACCTGAGAACTGCGTTGTTGTACAAAGAAGGACCAAAGTTGAAACTGATTAACAGGCTATTGTACAGGGAGACCGTGGGCGAAGAGGGGCAAGCAGTCAAACAGCAACTGGTGTTGCCCATTGCTCTTAGAGAACTGGTATTGAGGTCCCTACATAATCATATGGGACATCTTGGCATAGACCGAACCCTTGACTTAGTGCAGACTCGATTTTATTGGCCCAAAATGAGTGCTGACATAGAACAATATATCAAGACCTGCGACCAATGTTTACAGAGGAAGGCCCTGCCTCAGAGAGCTGCCCTCTGGTCAACATCACTACTACTGCCCCTATGGAACTGGTCTGCATTGATTTCCTGAGTTTAGAACCAGATCTGAAGAATATCAGCAACATATTGGTAGTTACTGACCATTTCACCCGGTATGCCCAGGCTTTCCCTACTAAAGATCAGAAAGCAACCACGGTGGCTAAAGTTCTTGTTGAGAATTTCTTTGTTCACTATGGGGCCCCCCAGCGAATCCATTCCGATCAGGGAAGAGACTTCGAAAGCCATCTGATTAAAGAAGTGCTATCCTTGTGGGGGGTACAGAAGTCAAGAACCACCCCATACCATCCCCAGGGCGATCCCCAACCTGAGAGGTTCAACCGCACCTTGCTCGATATGTTGGGCACCTTGCACCCTAGAGACAAACCTAGATGGAGTCAGCAGATCAGCGCCTTAGTCCATGCCTATAACTGCACCAAAAGTGATGCTACTGGGTTTTCTCCATATAGACTGATATTTGGAAGGGAAGCCAGATTGCCAGTAGATGTTTATTTTGGGGTTTCTCCTAATGGGGTTCAAGCAGCTAATTATCTACAGTATGTGCAGAAGTTGAAGGCCCAACTCAATCATGCCTACCAGCTAGCTCAGACCATGGCTGCTAAACGGAATTTGGCCAATAAAGAAAGGTATGATAAGAAAGTAAAAGCGGTGGAACTGAAAGAAGGGGTCACAGTGCTATTGAGGAATTTGGGACTATATGGTAAACATAAGATGGGTGACAGATGGCATCACCTCCCTCATATTGTTGTGGGAAAACTGAAAGATTTACCTGTATATAAAGTGCGGCCTGAAAACAATTCAAAAGATGTGAAAACTATACACAGAAATCACCTGCTGCCAGTCGGACAAATTTTGATAGAAGCTGAACCTCCCAGTGCCCCCCCGGGCCTGCAACTAGAGCTGCTGCCAAGAAGAAACCAAGATGGGTCGACTCCTCAGAAACTAAACTAAAGAGGCCTCCTCCCACCCCCTTTGATGAAGCTGATCAACAGTCTGTGTCAGGGGACAGTGAGAATGATGCTGAGTATTACCCCTCTTATGAACTGAGTCAACTGTTTAGGGGCAATCCCCTAACTAACGCTGGGAATGAAGTTGGGCTTCCTGGACTGTCTGAGCCCCCAGCTTTGTCCTTGGAGCCCATGCTTCCAGAAGATGAAGTGAGTGGCAGCAAGGGTCAAGAGGTGGGATCCTTGAGCCTGGCTTTATTATCTGGCCTGGCTGAGCTGTCTGACTTTTCAGAAGAAGGAAGTGATATGGGGGAACTCACTAGTGATATGCCAGAGCAAGAAGAATACTTTGAATGCCCTGATAGCACCCCGGTAGTGCCAGAAATGTCCCTAGCTGAACCAAGCAGTGTGGGCCCTGACATAGAGGGTCCTGTTCCCAAAAGTACCATGGGCCCTGGGTCTCCTTCCCCTGTGGGGGTTCTCCCTACAAATTTGAGTGAGGCTGAAGTGGAATCAGGGCATGCAGCAGGTCTTCCCGAGACTCCTAGACGTACCGGCTGAGAAGTATGGCCTGTAGTAAGGTTGAGTTATGAGTTCCTGGGTCAGCCAGTGGACCTGCCTTTAAATGTAGTCCATAAAGGGATGTACGTGTCCCCGAGCTTCTTGCCCAAGTTAGCCTTGGGAAATGATCCCCAACTGTTGATATTACCCTCTGAGTATAGTGCTACTGCCCTGGTTAGCCCTCAGGTAGCTGATAGGGAGGGGCTCCCTTTATCCAAGTGTCATGGGCAGGAAGTAATGACCTGATTTATAAAAGGAAGGTTTGCGATATGTGTAATGTTGTATAATCAAAAAGTAAACTGTGTGATACAGTACCAAGGTATGTAACCAAAGGTCTAATGTGCTGTCAATTTAAACTGTTTTGCCTTAAAGTGATTTAAGGGTAACTACTTGACGTGGATGCCAAGTTCTTTCCAGGCCAGAAAGGGTGTAACCCCTCTGCAAATGGGGGTTCCTGGAAACCTTCCCAGAGCTTGCCTAAAGGCTCCCTGTTTAACTGGGGTTCGACGAGATGCCACTAACTGGGGGCATTGTGAGTGCTTTTAAAGCCTCTAGTACTGTCTCTTTAAGAGCTGCCTGCTTGCAGGCTTTATTAGTTTGTATAGGGGGACAGTGGGTTTACTGCTCAAATCCCACTCTAGGGGATATTTAGATTGCCCTGTTTCTGCAGTCGCTAAGGGAGCTGGGTTGGAAGATGTAACTGTCTGCTGGAAAATATGTAGTGCCATTGCAAAAATGTAGCTTGTTTAACCTGCTTTATTTGCAGCTGGGACTCTGTGTGTGCAGCCCATCCATTTTGGACCCGAGCTGAGGAGTTGGACCAACTGGGGAAAGGGGGCTGTGAAATGGAGACTGCTGGAGCCAATTAGAGTTGGGACTCCCACTGGGAGCCTGCCAAAAGGGGACTGTATGGCAGGTGCTCCTGGGAAGTGTAGTCTGGACCCTGGTGCCTTTTTGCACCAATGGGGGACGAAATAAGTGATTGGCATCAGTAACCCACCTATGGGATCGGGTGGCACCCGAACTGAGAGGCTTGCTCCAACTGCCAAGGGGCAGAGATGCTGTGGTTGTGAAGGAGGAAGGAGCTCTGGGCTTCTGCGTTGTGGAGCTTTCGCGCGGGAAACGCGTGTGGACAGCCAGAAATCAGCGGTTTTGAATGCCAGCAAGAATCGGACTAAATCTGCTAGGCAGTGGTCAGAGGAGGCTGTGCAAGGGCACAGCTACCTACCAGGCTCACTCTGTAGAAGACTGGAGAATCTGCTTCAATCGCACTCGGTCTGTCAGGACAAGTCAAGCTGCGTCAGTTTGGCCCGGTGTGTGCAGTGAAAGTGATCGGGAGGTATACAGCAGCTGCCTGGTATGGTACCCCTCTGCCTTTTCACATAAATGTGTGGAGAAGTGTTTGAATTCCAGGCTCGTTCCTGCGAGTGGTGTGAGAGCACTCTTTCTACTGGAGTCGTGAGTACTAAATCAGGGTAGCTCCCTGTCAAATGTTCCTAGTGAGGGCAAGATCTTCTGGCTTCTGTACTGTGATTATTGTGTAACCGCATCTTACTTTTCAGGGGGTCCCCAGAGCAAGCGGACTGGTTCAAGCCTGGGGGTAAGTGTATGCGGCTGGGACATTGGGGTTTACCTGGGTGGGCCACTAGTGGGAAGAAAGGGGGGTCACAGTGGCCAGAGGGCTGTGACCTGGTCATATTAGACTGTACCAACCCCAACCTCTGGGTGGAGGCACCTGCCATCGGATCCAGGCCCCTCAACCTGTTAGCATCAGAGCAGGCAGGGGTAGTAGCCCTTGGGGTAGCACCCTCTAGGGGTTACATCAGTATTTAACAACTACCTCGTTGAAATCCAGGATTGGATGAATTCGAGCTGGTTGAGGTTGAACTCGGAAAAGACTGAGGTGCTGGTTGTGGACTCGGGGCTCCGGATGGGGGGGCCAGGGGTAGATTCGCCTTCAGGACTTTTCCTTGGGGGCCTATCACTCCCAACCTCTGAACAGGTGCGAAACCTGGGGGTAATCTTTGACGAAGGGCTGACACTTTGTTCGCAGGTGTCGGCAGTCATCTAAATCCTCTTTCTACCATCTAAGGAATATCTCCAGGGTTAAGCACCTTGTTCCGTCTGGCGATCTCCCCACATTGGTCCACGCCCTTGTGTCCTTGCACCTGGATTATTGCAATTCCCTTTACCTAGAGCTACCTGGGGTGGATATTCACTGCCTGCAGCTGGTGCGGAATGCAACAGCCTAGTTATTGACGTGAACCCCTCAGTCCTGTCACATTTTCCCGGTGCTGTGCAAACTGCACTGGCTGCCGGTACAGTGGTGGATCACCTTTAAAGTCAGACTTCTGACTTATAAAGCCCTACAAGGACAGGGCCCCGACTACCTGAAAGAACTTCTGATCCCTTACTGCCCTGGGCGATTGCTCCGCTTGGCTGATGAGGGGTTGCTAGGGATTCCAAGGGTTCGTTTAAAATCTTCTGGAGCCTGGACATTTATGCATGCAGCCCCTACACTTTGGAATTCTCTACCCCGTCAATGACCGGAGTGCGCAACTGTGGAGGATTTTAAACAGGCTCTCAAAATGTATCTGTGGAATCAAGCATACGGTGAATGATTTAAACTCTGTTTTTTAACTGTATCATCTGCATTTTATGGTATTTATAATGTATGAATTTATGGCTTATTTGTTTGTTTGTTCGGTGCCTTGGTTTTCTGAAAGGCACCATATAAATAAAGAATTATTATTATTATGATTAAACTGATGCCGACTACCAAGCAGTACCTTTGGAGGTTGGGCAGAGAACCTATTTGGGGAACAGGTTCTGCAGAACTGCTGTGCCAAACCTGGTATCACTTCTGGATTGTAGATCCAGGCTGTAATGCTTTGTGAAAGTGTGCACTGTTTTCCATGTAGCTGCTTTGCAGATTTCCAGTTGTGGGATATCTCTTGAAGCTGCCACTGATGCAGCTGTACCCCTGGTGGAATGTGCCCTTAGGCCCAGGGGTACCTGTTTACCCACTTTACTGTAACAAAACTGTATACATGCCACTATCCAGCAAGCAATTGTATGTTTTGTGGCAGCTCTACCCTTACCCACTTCGCCATAAGTGAGGAAGAGCTGTGTCTGTCCTGGTCTGTACGTCTTGGTTCTGTCAATGTAATGGCTCAGTGCCCTCTTGACACCGAGGCAGTGAAGTTTCCTTTCTGGAGAACTGGAGTTCTCTGTAAAGAAAACAGGCAGAGTCAGAGACTAATTCAAGTGAAAATCAGATTCCACTTTGGGGAGAAATTTCCTATTGGTCCCGAGGACCACCTTATCCCTGTGACATGAAATGTAGTCCACATCTGTACACGTGGCTTACAGCTCACTGATCCTCCTGGCAGATAGCCACTAGAAAAACAGTTTTCCATGTGACATACTTCAGGTCTGCAGTTGCCATAAGTTTGAATGGTGGCTCCATCAGATTGGCAATGCAGATGTTTAGATTCCAGGCCGGGACGGGTCCCCTCAGAGGAGGGTGAAGGCGGTTGAGACTCTTAAAGTATTTCCTGAAAACTGGATGAGAGGCCATAGACCTTTCCTTACCAGCTGACAGGTAAGCAGAGACTGAAGCCAGGTGGATCTTAAGGGTCAAGGGCCTCAGTCCTAATGAGTGCAGGTGTGTCAGGTAATCCAGAAGAACAGCAAGGTCAGCCCTGGAGGGGTCAGTACCCTTACCTGAGCACCAAATGGAGAACCTCTTCCACTTAGAGGAATATGTTTTTCTAGTGGAAGGTTTTCTGGAGCCTCTAAGCACTGTCAGGACTTGTTCTGACAGTTTGAGGTTAGCAAATTCTAAGTCCTAAAGAACCAGGCCTTGAGTCTCAGTGATTTGAGGCTGGGATACAGGATCCTGCCCTGAAAGGATGTCAGCAGGTTGTGCCTCCTGGGCAAGTGAATTGGGGAGGTCACCAAGAGTCAGTAGAAGGGAGTACGAGTGCTGCTTCTCCCACTCTGGTGCCACCAGTATCATTGCTGCTGGTTGGGACCTTAATTTCAGTAGGGTCCCGAATATCATTGGGAAAGGAGGGAAGGCATACACAAACTTCCCTGACCAATCCAGGGCCATTGCATCCAGGGGAACTGCACCCTTGTGAGAGGGCCTGCAGCAGTACAGGGGCAATTGGTGATTTTCTGCAGAGGCAAAAAGATCCACATCTGGAGTGCCCCACCTTCTGAAAACTGCGCTGAGGATCTGAGGGTTCAGTGACCACTCATGGTGGTCCTGACTTATCTTGCTGAGAGAATCTGCCAGTACATTGTCCTTCCCTGGAAGGTGTATGGCTGACAAAGATACCTGCATGGAGTATGCCAGGGACCACAGGTTCATTGCCTCTGTGCAAAGTGGGGTGGACCTGGTTCTTCCTTGTTTGTTGATACAGTACTTGGTTGTGGTGCTGTCCGTCCTGACCTGCACTACCTTGTTTTGCAGATGCGGGGCAAATGCCAATAGAGCCAGGTACACTGCCCTGAGCTCCAGAAGATTTATGTGCAACAGGGACTCTTGAGGAGACCATGTACCACTTGCTGTGTGATCCAGCATATGTGCACCCCAACCAAGAAGGGAAGCATCTGCTGTGAGAATTAGGGAGGGCTGTTCCCTTAGAAAGGGTACACCTACCCTGAGGTTGTGTTCGTCCAGCCACCATTGAAGTGCCTGCAGTAGACTGTGGGTGACTGGAACCACTTTGGACAGTGGGTCTGTCCTTTGTGGCCAGTACTGTCTCAAGTGAAACTGGATGTCTCTCATCTGGAATCTGGAACCTGGCACCACTGTGGTGGCAGCTGCCATTTGTCCCAGTAGCCTGAGGAATTCCTTGGCATGTTTGGGCTTGCCCAGCATGAAGGGAACTTGCAATCTGTAGTATGCTGTCCATTCTGTTCTGGGGCAGGAAAGCTCTGCCCAGGCTGGTGTCCAGCTCTGCTCCAATGAAGTCCAGCACTTGTACTGGCTTTTGCTGTGATTTGTGCTCGTTTATGAGGAAACCCAGGGATTCCATCATGGATTTTGTGAGTGCCAGTGACTGCCTTGCATGTTGTAGGAACTGGCCTACAACTAACCAGTCGTCCAGGTAGGGGAAGACTGTCACACCTTGTTTCCTCAGGTATTCGACCAGCATTGCTAGGCATTTTGTGAATGCCCTTCATGCAGAAGTCAGACTGAATGGGAGTACTGCAAACTGGTAATGACCTAAGGCCAGTCTGATCCTCAGGTACTTTGTGTGAGTTGATCTGACAGGAATATGAAAATAGGCATCCCTTTAGTCCAGGGATGCTAACCAATCCCCTTTTTGCAGTTTGGGGATGATTAGTGAGAGTCATCATTTTGAACTTTGGCTTCAGAATGTGCTTGTTCAGAAGCCTTAGATCCAGGATAGGTCACCAGTCCCCATTTTTCTTTTTGGTAAGGAAATATCTGGAATAGAAGCCTTTGCCCCTTTGGTTTAGGGGCACTGGTTCCACTGCTTTGATTGATAGGAGGTGCTTTACCTCTGCCTCCAGGAGGATTCTGTCTGTAGAGGTGACTGGGGCAAAGGTTCTTGCTCTCAGCTTGGGAAGTGATTTGAAGTTGAGTCAGCCCCTGGCTCACTACCTCCAGGACCCACTTCTCTGTGGTGATAGCATGCCAAACCTGGAGATAGTGAGCCATTCTGTCACCCACTGGTGGTGCTGATGGTGGGGGTGACCTGTACCAGCCCGTCAGGGATTCTGTGTGGGCTGAGCTTGGGTTTGTGGTGAGGGAGAAGCCCCTGTCATGGCCCTTCTACCCCTCCCTTTGAAATAGCCTCTCGGCTGCTAGTAGACTTGCGAAGCCTGTGCTTGGAAAAAAGGTCTGGGGTAGGATCCCCTACCCCGTCTCCCCTATTTTGGGCCCTATAAGAGGTGGAAGGCTTTTCTTTAGAATTACTTCTATAGGTGGCCTTATATTCCTCCACCCTTTTCATGTAGGTCTCTGTTTTGTCATCAAATACAGAATTTTTCTCGCATGGAAAATCCATAGCCTTGGCTTGTGTCCAAGGTTAAGTTGGTAGCTCTTAGCCAGGCAAATCTCCTGAGGGAGACAGATAAAGCCATCAGTCTGGCTGTGGTGTCGTCAGCATCCACTGCCATGTGGAACTGATATTTGGTGGCACCAATGGCAGCCCTTGCCGTTTCTTGCCAGTTGACTGCCACTTCACCTGGAACTTTATCAGACAGAGCAAGGACGGAATCCCATAGTGCCTTCTGATATTGGACAGCATAGGCCATATAATTTGCCTGCCTAACAACAAGTGAGGCAGCCATATACCCCTTCTTTCCCATGGTATCCATCTTTCTTGAGTCCTTGTCAGGGGGATGGGTTGCTAAGGGGATCCAGGCCTTATCACAGGCAGCAGCCTGGACCACCCCTTCAGGATCAGGGTGACTGAACAGTAAATCAGCAGTGTTTCTATCCAGCTGATATTTCTTATCTATTTTCTTGTCCACTCCAGGTACTGAAGTTGGAGTCTTTAATATTTGCAGCACAGCCTTTTTTAAAGTTTTGTGCATAGGCAACAGAAGGCGTTTTGTGGGAGCTAATCTCACCATATCCAGGAAATCTGCTTCCTCCACATCCTCCTCCATCTCTTGGAGTGGGAGATTGAGGGTATCCACCATGTTCTTTATAAAGACATAGTGAGAGGTGAAGTTGTCTGGTCCCCTGGGAGGAGAGTCAAAGTCCTGCTCTGGGGAGACCTCTGGTTCTACAAGTTCCCCTTCATATTCCTCTTCATCCTCCTCTGGATTACAATACAGAGGTTGAGGTGCCTGTGGTGCTGGGACTTGCACAGGAACTGGTGTAGCTGGTGTGGGAACTGGGACCACAGCCTGTAAGGCTTGCAAAATCTGTAAAGCCTTTGCAATGTCCTCAGCTGAGGGCATATTTTATTTGTCTGCTGGAAGCACCTTAGCCTTCTCATCCGGAGGCGCAGCGACACGTTTTTCTTTGTATTTTTTCTTAAGTGGGACAGTTTCAGCTACTGTCTCAACAGCCCCTTTTAGATTTTCCTTGCTCAGTCTTATCTGACCCTTTGTCAGTATCCTTGGGCTTACTCCTGTCCTTATTAGGGACAGAGGGAGAGGGGTTTTATTCTGCAGTACTAGCAGAGGCAGAAGCCATTTCCTCTAATTTTTTAGATCTCTCTTTCAAAGTCTTGGGACAGAAAGTTTTATAAATTTCACAGTTTGAAAAAATATGACTAGTTCCCAAACAAAACACACAAAGAGAATGCTTGTCTGCTTTTGCTACAACCTGACCGCAAGACTCACAATATTTAAACCCAGTGGGTCCTGTGCTTTTTTTTAGGTTTATCAACAGGCACCTCTGACACTGAACAAAGTACAGAATTTAGATGTTTGTGAAAAATAATCGGTTCCCTGGAACTGATAAGTTTAAATATAAGCAACTGCTCACGGTTCCTGGAACCGAGCACTAATCGGTTCCCTGACTGGAGAGGGAACCGAAAATAAACTAAATTTAAATAAAAATACAAACAGTTGATGGATCCTAAGGGGAACCACCGAGTAAACAAGGATTAATGCTAAATTTGAGGTAAAAACCTCACAGAGAACTGAGAGTCCCTCGGTTCCACAGAACCGTGAAGGAACCACAAAAAAACGATAAAAAACAATAAAACACTAATAAACGATACCGAACTAACTTATAAGGGCAGCAATCTAAAAGTAGTAACTTAAAACAGCACTTATCGACCAAATTAAAGGAGTTGAAGTAAGCTGAAGGAGAGCTCTCTGGGACGTCTTCACTAGGGAGGCAGAGTAAAGAATCTGAAGCAATCAGAGTGCAGCAGTTGCTAGGGCAGCAGTTTGAAATTGGCATGAGCCAATGAGAGTTCTATCATTTGCATAGCATTCCATCTCTCCAGGTAGTTCAATATAGGAGGCTGACTGCATCAGCTTAATCATAAGGAGTGATTCCTGGGGTTAGAAATGAAGAAAACAGTCCTCAGTTTTGTTTTAAACATAAAACAGTCCCTTGCTGACCTGACCCCCCCCACTCTCACCTCCCACTCAGCACCCGCCACCACACACCCCCAGTACACCCTCACACGCCCTCACTCACCTGAACAGGTTGCAGGTTCGAGATCCACTCTCCGATTGAAGACACTTCTTGCTGCTGGAACCGGCAAACTGCAATATGAGAAACGAAGGTAAATATGGTTCAATGTAATTCAATTGGGTTTTCAACTTTGATACATAACTTGGCCATTTTTACATATTTTGACACCAAATTTTCAACATGGCCTTTTGGGGATCCATCTCATGAACAGTGTCACTGGTATTTAGCAAATCCATCCCGAATGGTGATTTCATGGTTGCTTGATGAAATCACCTTTCGTAATTTGAAAAGTTCCACTGCCTTTGTTCAAGAGGTGAGGTCATAAGAAGGCTATGTTGCAAATTTGGGGTCAAAATATGCAAAAATGGCAAAGTTATGCATATGTGTTTAAATTTAACTACACTCACTCGTAACTTCGGGAATTTTAAATATTTTCACCCCAAGTTTTCAACATAGCCATTTTTTTACATCACCTCATGAACCTGACATTTCTCAAATCCTGGCCAAAATGTGTTTTCTCACCTGTGGTGTGGAATGATGTTGCGGTGGTACGGAATGTCGCTTTGGCAGGGATTTACACATTCTCAGCTCAACGTTCATGATGTGGGGTAATAACAAGGCTATGCTGACAGTTTGGTTTATGTTTTAGCTGAAATACTTCCACACCAACATACATGTATGCATCTCAGTTTGGTTTATGTTTTAGCTGAAATGCTTCCATGCTAACATACATGTACTCATCTATGGAGGGATGGGAGCCCTGCGCTCCCACAGGCAAATGAGGATAGGATTATACTATCTCAAAAAGTAAGGAAATGCTTTGCAAAAAAATAAAACTTTGTTAATGCATCAATTAGGGTTAAAGTGACAAAAGTATGGAAATGTGGTGTTGTTAACCCTAATGCTCACCCTATTCTCATACAATGTACCCTTCTCAGCTTATTTACTCATGGAATGGAGTGAGCATTAGGGCTGAAAACCTGGGGGGGGGGGGGATGTGCACTGTGGAGCCCAAGCTGACTGGAAGCAATTTTGCACAGTTCCTGTAACTACCTCGTAAAACTATAAAAATTGGTAGTTTATTGCAATTTTGCAGCAAAGTTACATTGACCAGCGGAAAAAGCATCTTTGATTTGGTGAAGATGGGCAACCCAAAATGGGAGAAGGCTCCCGGAAGTTCCAAAAAAAGGTAATGGGGCCAGCGGAGCACAGATCATGCAGCCTGGTGCAGAGGCCTTGTCAATGACTGAACAGGGTTGGGAAGAGACCCTAGCCTCTTTGGGTTTAAAGCTCCAGCGCTTGCTACTCTCTGTTATGGATTCATCACAGAAGGTGGACGGTTTTAATGGTCAGGTGCTGGTTTTGGAAACCGCTGTGGACACCTTGAAAGGGGACTTACAAGAAGTTCGTAAACAAGCAGACACATCAACGGGTGCTATGGCTTTCATGGCTACGGAGTCTCAGCTTCTACAGACCTGACTAGAGACTTTGGAGAATCAGGTCTGTTTGGTTAACATTCGCTTGTTGGGACTACCTGAGGAGTGTAAGGGTGATCACCCTCTTTTCTTTTCAAAGGAATGGCTCACTGAAAAGCTGGTCCCAAAAGAGTCAGAAGTTATTACTGAACTCCAAAAGGCTGATCGCATTATTCCATGTGGAAGACGGCAAGATTCAGAGGAGCCATGTATCTTGTTGATTGTGACAGCAGGAGTTGGTGTGCAGCACCGTTTCTGCAGTTGACACATCGGGCAGGTCCTATTATGCAGGATGATAAGCAAGTTTACTTCCCGCCCAACATAAGTTACGTGACGCGCCAACACAGGAAAAAGTCTGAGTTTGGCCTGTCCTGAAAGTTGCTGGGGTCCCTCACAACGTGATTTACCTGGCCCGACTACAGATTACCTTTGAAGGCAAGGTCTATCTGTTTTCAGATCCTGTTGATGCAGGTAAATGGGCTGCCCGTTTTACAGCCGAGAAGGCCCATTTAGATAAAGAATATTCGATGGATGCCAAGGATAAAACCTGATATGGGTTCCATGTTATCAGACTTGACTTTAAAGTAATGTTTGTTCTAAGTTGTGGGATGTGGGCTGATTTTCTACAGGCTCTTTAATGTTGATTGTTAGATGCTCTTTCACTTGTTTCACTTGTTTTTGGGTAAAGATGGAACTGCGTTTTTTTTTTGCTCTACTAAGCTGCATGTTAGTTATTAGAGGTGGATCTTCTAGTATAATTAATCAGATTATATATTTTGCTTCCAGATTTTTTCTTTTGGGAGGGTTTGCTCTTTAGGGATAGTACATGGCAATGCAGGTCCTTTGTGGGCCAAGCTATTTATAAAAGGGATATTGCTGGTCAACCAACATTTAAGGACTTAGCCATGTTGCTCGTGGACTCATAAGCACAGCTTAAATTTAGAATTGCTGATTTTAATAATTTGTTGAAAAATCTCCTCCGATGTGGTATCTCTGTACAGTGAATGCACTACATTCTATTATTACGGGACTTTTGGTCCTACAATGTTTTACAAGTATGGGCTGTTTGCTATATGTATTGTCCAATGTGTGTATACTTGGAAATTTTGTAAAAATAAAGTACAAAAAAAAAGAGTTGACAACTCCAAGGCACACCCCATGCCTATTGCCGCCTGTAGGGTGGGGGTGGGATGTTAGGGTTGGAGACCCTAATGCCACATTTCCCTACTTTTGTTTCTTCAACCCTAACTAGTGCATTAACAAACAATGTCCTTACTTTTTGAGATAGTATAATTGTATCCTCATATGTCTATGGGAGCACAGGGCCCTCTGGGCCCTGCACTCCCATCCCTCTTTAGATGCATACATATGTTGCTATGGTAGTGCAGGGTCCTGTAGGCCCTGCACTTGCATTTGTAGTAAAACAGGAATGACATTGTCAGCTAAGCCTTCTTATTACCCCACATCATGAACCCAGTAATGAAAATTTGGAAATCCCCACCCAAAACATGATTTTGCGCCACCACAATGCCATCACGTGCCACAGGTGTGAAAATAGTTTGACCATGGTTTAAAAAATGACAGCTTTCATGTTCATGAGGTGGTGCAAAAAGATGTTTATGCTGGAAATTTTGAGTCAAAATATTTAAAATTGCCAAAGTTACAACGGAGCGTAGCAAAATTTCAATGTATGCTCATAACTTTGGCGTTTTTACATATTTTGACCCCAAAATTTCAGCATAGCCTACTTATGATGCCAACTGATGAACAAGGGTGGTGACAATTTTCAAATCCTGCCCAAAAGGTGATTTTGCCAAGAGACCACGAAATCACCTTTCTGGATGGATTTATATAATCCCACCGACATTGTTCCTGAGGTGGGGTCCCCAAAAAAAGCCATGTTGAAAATTTGAGCTCAAAGTATGCACAGATGGCAATGTTATGCCACAAAGTTGAAAACCCCAGTGAAATACACTGAAGCTTTATACAAAAAAGGATTTTCCCTACATGAAAAAGGATGACATCAAAGGAAAGATTTTTTCCGTATCACGAGTCATGAAAAAAATATTTCTAATGTTAAAAAAATAACATTTTAAGGGCATTTCCCCAACAGATAAGTGCAGAATCCAGCTAAGGGGGTACCAGTAAGCAAGATACATGTGTTGGTCGCTCTCCAGAATGTCATTTCTGTGGCTTTAGAAATGTTAATTTTCCATAGGGAAAACAAAAGAACAAGATGGCAGTCAAATGAAAAAGTACTTTCCCCTCATGAAAAAGGATGATGTCAATACAAAAACAAATGTTTTCATTTCAAATAGCTGTTTTTGGTACTTACTAAGCATGCACAGAACCAGTTATTCAATATTTCAAAATTAAATAACTTTGGAATAGATTAATATTTTTTTGCCAAACAACAAATAGGTACATCTGTGGACCAGCCCCTTTCTAGCCAGACAATTTCAGACCAAAATTCCAAACTGTCTGGGCACTAGCCAAGCTGACAGAAAACCCATTCAAACCAATGGGAAAAAATCCCAAAAAATTCACTTTTTGCACTATCTGAATTTCGGAATCTGCACATCCAACTGGAACAAAACTTGGTATACTCACAGATCCACCGTAGAAGACCACACATGCAAACGTTTGTGTAAATCCGTTGAATGGCTGCGAAGTTATTAAAGTGCAAAAACTGGGGTTTAACATTGAAGTGCCTGTACACCCCTAACTATAGGGGTGCGACCACGGCTATATATTTGCAATTTATAAACCCAGGGTAGCCAAGCTGAGATTCAGCATCTCATTTTCCATAGGGTCCTGCTCTACCTATTTCCAACTGCTGACTGCACTGGAGTACAGAGATGTTGTGACTTGCTCAAAATGCTGATGACCCGGGTTTGGGAGCAAGCCTGGAGCATCAGAGGGCTGGCCAGAGAGAGGACTGCTGATCATCTGAGGGATGCTCACCCCCTCTGGGGAGGGAGGATGAATGGCCTCCATCTCTGCTGCAACACCGCCACCTGGGTGACCACAGGCAGAGATGCAGCCAGAGCCATGAGTCTAGGGAAGGGGACATCAATGGCATGATGCTTGGTGTCAACAAGCCCTCACAATGTCAGGGACAGGGACAAAAAAAAAATCCCTCGACTGATGCAAGATGCCCGTCAGCTGTCCACCGCATGCTCTACTGGGCTCTCTGCCTCCCTCACCAAAGCTTCAACTCTGCTGGGGGTTTACGGGGAGGGTCCGTGGGGGAACACACGAGGTGAAGGTAAGTCCCTGGGATAGCTGCTAATGGATCTGAGCAAGTGGTCAGACCGATGGGGGCCGGTCGAGGCAGAAGTGAAAAGCATAGTAAATTAAAAAAAAACAATAAAGCAAAGCATCCTGTTTATTATTGGGAAACATTATTTGGATTATTCAGGATCATCCACCCAAATGATCCATTATCTGGATCACTGTAGGCTTGCAATATAGGATTAGGGAACACACTCCCAATAGGTTTAGCAGAGGCAAAAAAAAAAATAATACACAGAAACATAGACATTAATGACAGAAAAATACCCTTAGTCTAGACATTTTCTGCCCAAAAAAACCCTAACAAACCCAGGACCTGTTATCCATACAGGCTTCTAACCTACACTATTCACCCACATGATCCCCACCCCTACTGCTACCACCCTAAGCAACCACTAAGCCCTTCACTTTGTCCCAGCCGTGTTTGAAATCATTGATAGTTTTGGTGCCACTACTTCAGTTGGCAGATTGCTTTATAGCTGCACCACCCTTTCTGCAAAAAAAAAAAATTAAAGTTCCTCTCTTAACTCTTGAACCTCACCCCCCAACCCAACCCCCATCAGTTTCTACTTGTGCCCCCCGGTCTTGATCCACCACTTATCCTAAATAGTTCCTCACAGTTTACCATGTTCATTCCTTTCAGGAACTTGAAGGTCTCTATCATATCTCCCCACTCTTGTCTAGCTGCAGCGAGTACACTTTCAATGCCCTGAGCCGAGCCTCTTAAAGCGCTAGTGAGGCCAAAACAGGCAGACAGGAAAATAATACAAATTTTGAGAAGTAGTCAGTTGAAACTTTTTGTTTATGAAGTATTTTTCTTTTTCCTTTTGCTCATTAGAAAGTTTTCTATGTGATAATATTGTGCTGGATGTGTGGAACAGCTCTTAGCCTGGTAGCTGACATATCTGTCTCTATTGCCTCCCACTACATCACCACCATTGTGATCTCACCGACAGTGACGTCACAGGTGAATGACCCAGCAGTCACTGAGTGGGTGTTTCCTAAGCAGCAGTGATGTCACAGTCAGTAAAGTCACAATGCTGACGATGTAATGGGGGGCAATAGAGCTAGGTACAGTATGTCAGCTGCCAGGCAGAATGCTGTTTTACACATCACACCTACTAACATCAGGTAAAAAATCTTCTAATGAAACAAAGGGAGAAGAAAAAGTACCTCAGATATATAAGTTAATGGTTGGCTGCTTTTAAAATCTAATATTAGTTTTAGGCAGTACATTAGTGCTTTAAAATCTTCCCTACTGGCCCTGAATCATTTTGGTCACCCTCCGTTGCACTATCTCCAGCCTGTCCTCATCTTTCCTCAGGTGAGGACTCCAGAAATGAATATTATGTACTTATACTCTATGCGGACGATGCTGTTCTATTTACAAGCCACACTGACCCCTCTCCCCTCACTAATGAGCTCCAATACAGCTTCTCTAAGGTTGAATCATGGTTTGCTGGCCATAAGCTGCTAATGAACTAAAAAAACAAAAAACAAAAAAAAACAACAATGCTCTTTGCCAGCAACCATAGTAAATTCAAGTTGGCCTCCCTAACAATCCAGAATAACCAAAACCAGCCTCTTGAAGTGGTTCATGAATTTAAATACCTCGGAATCACACTAGACAACCCACTCTCATACACCCAACATATCAACCAAATTACCAAAATGGTTAACAGCAGACTCGGGGGTCCTATGTGTGTTTTCTTGTCTGACACTTGACGTGGAACCTTTGTAAAAGAATCCCTGGTTCAAAGATATTTGTAATCCTAGTTATTAATAAAGTCTTGCACCGGCAGCTCTAAAACTGGCAGTCACTAGCTCGATCCTGTCTATTATCTATTATGGCTTGGTCATATACAGCACGGCCACTAAAACCACCCTCAAATGTCTAATGGTCACACTACATAAAGCCTGCAGGCTTGTAACTGGTGCAGCAAAACACACCCATACCTGTGACCTTTACTTGCAATCCAAATGGCTAAATCTGCAGGGAAGGACCACCTATCAAACCTGTTTACTTGCCCAAAAAATATGCCTCTCCCTAACTCCACCCTAACTCCACCAGCCACCCAGTCCCTGCTCCTTCCATCGGCTAACCAGCGGCTCACACGTAGTACAAACAGACACACTTTCCTTGTCCCATGCTGTCGTACCTCGCAAGCCCAGTGCACTTTTGGCTATAGGGCACCCTCCTGGCTAAATAGCCTACCGGCAGCAGTCCTCTCTGAAACAAAACTAGGCGCTTTTAAATCTATGCTCTGTCTACACCTCACAGCGCAGAGTAAATGCGACTGTGTACATTAGACTCCAGTGCCCACTCCCCTGGCCCCTCAGGCCTTTGCAAACCACCCAACAACCCCCCCCCCACTCTTGCCTCTCTACTCTATCCACCCCATTTCTTTGTCTTCTTCCCTTTTCCCACCCCTTGTTGCACCCCTCTATCTCTCCTTTCCTTTACTCCCCCCTCGCCGCTTCTCACCCTTATGAACCCTGCTCAGCTTGCACAAATGACAAAGTCTGTTTTGGACCGCACTCCTGTAATGATTGTTATGTTTGTTTTCTTTACAATACTTGCCTAATGTAACCTTATGTATAACCCTTTGCTGTATCTGAACTGTATCTACCTCATTGTTGTTAACTTGATCTATGTGTGTTTTCTTGTCTGACACGTGACATGGAACCTTTGTAAAAGAATCCCTGGTTCAAAGATATTTGTAATCCTAGTTATTAATAAATAAATCAAAATAAATAAACTTACCGTAATTGTTGATCTTCCAGAATATATTCACCAGTGATTCACACTAATGAGTCTGAGGCCGGAGGCACTCGGACCCCGCAGGAGCAAATGTTTTGCAGGGAAGGAGCTGACATCAGCTACTGATGGTGCCTGTGCACCTCATGTGGTGTTGTGCATGCCAGTCAATAACCATTGCTGGCTCCCTCGCACACTTCAGTTCTGTTTGCCAGGAGAGAAACAATGTGGAAAGAGATAAAAGAGGGGATCAGATACTTTCTAGCTTAATGGATTGGAAAAGGATATAGGAAATAAATAAACAACACAATAAAACCCAACTACCAACTTAGAGACTAAGATTTGGGCCTACCAAGTGGCACAAGGGTGGTTGGATGTATAAAAGAGCCAGAGCTTCTTACCACTAGCCAGCTAAAAGTTGGATAGTGATAGGTAAAATGTTAGGACAGTAGCCCTGAGTAAATGCCTCTGGCAAATGTAACAAAAGAGGAAGTCCAAATTAGGACCCCCTTGCAAATGAGATGGTAATAATGCCAAGCATGGAAAAATGACATCTAGACTCCCAGAAAAGAATAACTCTACGTGACTGGAAAGCAACTGAGTAAACTCAAATCCTTCTGCTCCCTATGACAGATAGGAGACATGTAAGGGTCAGGAGCACAGGAGTTTCAGGACTGAGCAGTCCTAAGGAGGCAAGATGTGGCCCTCTCCTCTGGCATGCCCCAGGTGGGGTAAGCCAAGGTCCAAAGCACAGACAGAAGTAACAAAGGATATGTCAACCACAAATTCCAACAGAGGTAGAAAACACATGACCTGCTCCTCCCTGCAACCACAGGGATGTAACCCTGTGTGAAGCTAGTGCACTGATCCAAGCAAGTGCATTGCATCCTTCCACACCCAGAGCATCTGCTCAGTGGAGTTAGACTGGATAGTGCCCAGGGCACAAGTTACATATAGCAACCAACAGGCATATACCCTAGAAGGGATATACCCCGGGCAGGAAGGGGGACTAAAAAAAATGCAGGGAAGGGGCTACCTTCCCACTCCATATAAACCCCCTTTTTGGGGAGTTGGTAAGGGGGGCCACAAGTAACCCCACTTCCCTTTTGTTTGTTTTTTTTGGTGAGAGTTGGCACCGAGGTGCTCAAACCTCTTTTTTTTCCTTCAGAAAATAGCAGAAATGTCAACCCACATAGGGCCATGGTAGAGGAGATTGGCAGATGACCTAAACTGGTGCTACCAGCAGCCACACAGTGAGCTGCGAGAGGCTCTGGCTCTTAGCTGAGCAGGGGATGGTGGGCAGGCATGTGAATCAATGGTAAAGACATCCTGGAAGAGCAACAATTACAGCAAGTAAGTAATTTTCATTTCTGGTGGGAGAGTTGAAAGACATTTCTTGGAAAAACTGGAGAACAGAACAGAGACTAGGGGCCAGATATTCAAAACTTTGCCCCGGAGCAAAATTAGCACTGCCCGTCGGGCAAACTTAGCACGGAGCACAGAGCAAGCTATATTCAAAAGGAATAGTCCAGGGCAAACAGCTTCGAATATAGCATGGTAATGAGGCCATACAAACTGGGCTGGGAGTGCAGGCAAACATAGCCCTGGAATAAGACAGCACTGAATAAAGCAACCAGGAAGTGCAACCCACAACAAAAACACAGTGCACAGCAACGTGAGGGCAGGTACAGGCAGACTACGTGGCCAATGTGTGCCAAGCAAATGCATGGACTCAGTACAGCTGCAGGAAGCAGCAGATGTGAAAGAACAGTGATCAAAACTGTATAATATTCCCATTACCATTAGCGTAGCTAACACATTAAGCGGCATTAGCGTCAGAGCTAAGCAGTTAGCCGGTGCAAACCACGTTTTGCCGGGCTAAAATTGCCATATTCAAAGTGCAATGCAAATGAGCCTACTTAGGTAGTCTCTGGGCAAACAACCAGATTAGTATCTCATTATACCCTGATTTGCATGCAGTTTGCCCAGCGTTACTGCAGGGTCTCACAGAGCCACCTGTAGGTCAGTCTGGAAGTACAGGGGCTGACCAGGTCCAACCGCAGCTCCACCTGTAGGTCAGTCTGGCAGTGCACGATGATAGCTGCAGGCTACATGTAAACAGTACAGCATAGCATAGCACATTGTACCCCAGGGGACAAGACAGCATAGGCACAGGTGGTGGTGGTGCTGCATGCAACTGTCACACTGTAGGGCATGCTACAGTGCACAGCAGAAACTACAGTAGCAAGGGGGGCCAGTAGTGTGTGGACACAGCAATGCCTATGGTGTGTAGGGCAGTGATGATGACTGCACTATACACAGTGAGAGGCCCAACCTGCGGGTGTTTACTGACTCTGGACATTACTGTTACGCTGTTGTGTGACCCACAGATGCTGCACCTGTGGCATGGATGCTCACAATGACATGTACATACCTGGCTTTGTGTGCTACTGCAGTTGTACAGCTCTGCGGTATGTGGCCGGGGGGGGGCATATATTATCCGAAAGGCACACTGGTGTTGGGGTATTCCCAATACTGGCCCGTGTACACTGCATGATGTGTCCCAGCCTTGTGGCCACACCTGATCTGTAGCACAGCCTCGCCACCCATACATGCTCCCCTCAACATCCTCCATGCCCACAGTGCTGCATGTGTGTGTGCTGGCATCTGTTGGTGTCCACAGAAGTGCGGTCCGCAGGTGTGTGCTGTATGGCCACACTGCCATGCTGTCCACTGGTGGCAGGGTCACTACTTACTGCCTGGCATGGCTGGGACTGGTGGCAGATGATGGCATCATTGTGATGCCATCAGTTAGCAGCATGCTTCCTCTATGTTTGGCTTTATCTATGTGTCATATTTATTTGTTAGGGTCGCGCAAAACCCGCGCTAAACCTGCGCAAACACCGCGCAAAGCCATAGTGTCGCGCAAAGCTGATTGCCCAGGGTTAGAACAAGCTTTTCCTAGGCAGTAATGTGCACCGCTAAGTGTCGTGTTAAGTCGCACAAAACCACTTAGCATGGTGCTAGTCGCTGAATATAGCATTGCGCCTGTATTCATGTCAGTTTGCCCCTTGCATACATTATAATTTTGCCCGGCGCTAATGCAGTTTGCCTGTGCTATTTGGCCTTTTGAATATAGCAGACCCGCACTAATCCCGCGCGAAACCTGTGCAAACGGTTTTTGCCTGGAGCAAAGTTTTGAATATCTGGCCCTATATGAGCAACAGTGAAAGAACAAGTCATAACATTCTAGATAAAGCAGATGTATTTGACAGTATATAGGCACCTTTCTTGAAAATCAAAAAAAAAGCTGTTTTAAATGAATAAGAACACAAAGAGCTTAATTGCAATTATGTAATTCATATTCAACGTATACCCGGATAGAGTACATCCAAGGGTACTAAGGGAACTGGCTGAGGAACAAGCAGGGCCACTGGCAGGCCTATTTAATAGTTCACTAGAGTCAGTCATGGTACCGCAGGACTGGAGAACAGCACATGTGGTGCCCCTCCACAAAAACTGGTCCCAAGGATGACCCAGGGAATTACAGACCAGTCAGTCTGACCTCAATTATGTGCAAGCTCATGGAGGCCATACTCAAGGAAAGGTTGTTAGAATATCTACAGCAGCATGGTCTCCAGGATGTGAGGCAGCACAGATTCATTGGGGGAGATCGTGTCAAACAAATCTGATTGACTTCTTTGACTGGGTCACGAAGACAGTAGATGGACCAAGCAGTAGACGTCCTCTATCTGGATTTCAGCAAGGCCTTTGACTCTGTGCCCCACAAAAGGTTGATTAGGAAGTTGGCAGATCTTGGAGTTGAGGATAAGATGTCCAGATGGGTGGAAAACTGGCTGAGGGACAGAACCCAGAGGGTGGTTGTGGGGAAAGAATTATCTGGTACTAGAGAGGTCCCGCAGGGCTCAGTGCTGGAGCCGTTGTTGTTTAGTGTCTTCATCAATGATATTGGGGATGGCATTAAGGGCAAAATGTGCCTATTCGCGGATAACACCAAGCTCTGCAGGAGAGTGGACACAGCTGAAGGAATACAGGACCTACAGGATGATCTGAAACAGCTGGGGAGATGGTCTGGGATCCTGGTTGCTTGGCTTCAATGGTAAGAAATGCAAAGTTATGCACACTGGAGACAAGAATCCCAGGACAGCGGAAGGGGCGGTAGCCCCCCAACTTTTTATTTCTGTATGACAAAAACTAGTTTAGAAAAAGTGCCCTTTGTACCCCTCATAAGTGCCCTTCTGATCCTCCACCCCCTCAGCTTTTACTATCTTCCAGCACCCTTGCAGGACAGAGTGCTACCTGAGTGGAGTCCAGGTGTCTGCATCAGAGGAGAAGGACCCGGGAATGATGATCACTAGTGACTTGAAGCACTCCACGCAGTGCAAGAAAGCAGCAGCAAAGGCAAACAAGTTGCTGGGATGCATAGCTAGGGGGATCAGTAGTAGGAGAGAGGAGGCTATACCACTCTTGTACAGGTCACTACTGAGGCAACATATAGAGTATGGAGTTCAGTACTGGTGCGCACATCTCAAAAAGGACATTAACCTGCTGGAGAAGGTCTAGAGGAGGGCTACAAAGATGATAGTGCGTCAGCAGAGTAAGGCATATGAGGGGAGGTTGAGGGCACTGAGCATGCTCCCTAGAAGAAAGGAGAGAGAGAGAGAGAGAGAGAGAGAGAGAGAGAGAGAGAGAGAGAGAGAGGGGGACATGATTGGGACCTTCAAGTACCTGAAAGGGATAAATAAGGTGGATAAGGAGGTTCTCTAAGCTGAGTGGCAACCATAACATGAGGGGTCACAGTCTTAAGCTGGAGGGGAGGAGGTTTAGGAGGGAGGTCAGGAAGCACTTCTTCACAAAGAGGGTGGTGGACACTTGGAATGCACTGCCAGAAGAGGTGGTCCCATTGAAGATGGTGGGCAGCTTCAAGAGAGGCTGGCATAGGCATAGAGGGAAGGTAAGGATCATGGATAGGGAGGATTGGAGGACAGGGGAGGGTGACAGGGACAGTAGCTGTAGCTGTGGACCCTGCAATATGAGCAGACTAGATAGACCACATGGCCTTCTTCTGCTGGCTTCTTCGTATGTTCATATGTATATGTTTAAATACACAAAACATTCTGGATTTGTATCTTATAGCAATAAGAAGTTAAAACAACTCACAGTGGTTGTAAGGTAATTACATGCTTGTATTTATTTGGAAGACTTGAGATATAAAATCTTTAACGGCTAAAAAGCAATTACAGTAAGTACATAATTTTCATATCTTCCAAGAATCAATCTTCAGCACTGAGTCCCACTAATGAGTCCGAGTACCAAGCTTTCCCAACCTAAGGAGGAGCTGACTCACCCTGAAGGTAATTTTACCCTCGGCCCTCTGTGTGGGGGAGATCACCTGAGGGCAGGAGCTCCTCAGGAGTCTGGTGGGACCTGAGACTGGCTTGAGTCAGGCAGTTGACTGGGAAGGCACCTCGATAGCTCCCGCCTGACCCTAAGGGAAAAAGTGAACCCAATGGAGCTGGAAGTTAAGTAGCTTTTGCTGGGCTATAGATGCCAGTCAAGAAAGGTGAAGTCATAGCATCCTCTGAATGCAGAATGCAGTTCCTACCATCCTGAGGGCCACCTCATTGGCATTGTACAGTGCCCCTGACTGATGCCTCGCCAACTCCAGGCCCTTGACAGGAAGGTAGATGGCTTGCCCGACTAACAGGAAGGCAGATGGCTCGCCCGACTAACTCAGAGTGTAGCATGGCAGTTAGGAGCTGACCTAGCTGCACCCACAGGTGCTTGTTGTAAGCTGCCTGATGTACCTGATGCGCAGCAATACACATCATGGTGTGAGCTGAGGAAAAAACTTTCCTACCTAAAGCATCTGCATGAGCAGAGTCAGCTTCAGAAGGTCTGTCACGCACCAGGCATTGAGGCGCTATCAGTGTCTGCATGACTTTAATCCCCGAGGTGAAGTGAGGCACTGCTCCTGCAGATCCCGAGGGCACACAGGCATATTGCTGGACGTCACTTGGGGCTGGAGGGCATGCAAATGGACATCTCCAGACTGCCCTTGAACACTCCTCAAAGGCTCTAGGTCAGGAAAGGATGCCAGAGTTTGCATCACTAAAATCTCCTTGAAGTCCCAGCTGCAAAGGTCATGTTACTGTTGCTTGCAATAGCATCTACATCCAACGCCTGCAACATGTAAACCAAGAATCTCTGGTACAGAGAGTACTCAGATGCTGAGGAGAAGTCAAGGGACAATTCCATGCTCTCATAGGAGGATGTTGACAGGCAGGAGGGGGTAGACATGGAAGTGGGGTGCTGCCTGGGGGATTGATTGGAACTGAACCCAGTCTACATGCCTATGAAACTGGTACGAGGCACCAGCTGCCCTTCCATACTAACCCCAGGTGACTGGCCCCATACAGCCCATGATCCTTGACAATTCTGGCAGAAGTGGCATATGCCCAAGAGGGAAGCAGGAGCCTGGGGCACCAGGGCCTACACCTGGGCTGCGAGGATGCTCAGGGGACCTCGTCTAAGGGAAGGGCCTGACAGGGCTGCACGAACAAGGTTGACCTACAGAGAAGGAATGACCAGGTTGGTGCTCTTGTGGGGGAGACACCCAGGTGAAAAGAGTGGAGCTGTACAATCCCTTCAAGGCAGCTCCAGTCCTCACCGGTGGCAGGCTCAGCCTGTGGTTCCAGAGAGAACTCCATGCCCCGGCTGTCCTCCGACCCTGAGCCGGTGCCAACTCTGGCACCAGGCTCAGGGCCAGAGACTAGTCTAGATGTGAGTTCCTCTCTGATGCTGTGGCAAGCACTGCTCTCAGTGCCAGACGTGAGGCCTGGTATGACACCATCCTGGGTCCATATCAATCCCCCGGTGCCACAAGTGGCATTGGGAGCTGGCCCGGTGCTGGAAATGGCACCGTGACCAGACCTAAGAGTGACATCATCACCATACGCGGTGTTAAGACCAGCACCGACACCACAGCCTGTGACATGCCCATTGCCGTGGCTGGCACTGACCCCACACCTGGAACCATGAGGGCTACATGGGGAAGAGATCAACACCAGCACCTTAGTAACTGGATATCGCATGGCCTCACTGCCAGTCATTCTCCTGACACCACAAACGGTCGAGGAGGACTCAGGGAAGGGTCCTGAGACCGTGCCCTGGCCTCACTCGTGTGATGCCTGCCTCCAAAGATGAGAACTGGGTGACCCCATTTCAATGCCTGGATCTCTAAACTTGGATTTCTTGGATCAAGCAAAATAAAGAAATGAAAGGCAGCACTAAAGACAGAAGGTTTTTTTTTAATTTACATTTTTTTTCTGGAGCATGCAGGCAGCTCTGGCCCTTCTATAAGGGCTCATTCTCCAGTTCCGGGCACCCGGGCCATCATGGAGCATGCCAGCTCCATTTTTCACATGTTTCTCCCCATGCCCCACGAGCGTGCAATGGGTGGAGCAGCTGGGCTCTGCCTCCATGGAAGCAGCCTTGCACCCTGATTGTGGAGCCCTCCCTGTTCTGGCGGTGTGTATGCACTGACACCCAGCCTCCACTGGGTGTCAGTCAAACAGTGCGCCACACTGTCCCCCCTCCCCGAGGAAGGAGAGCTGTCTATGGATGCTTGATCCTTCCTCAACCCTGCTAGCCCCGGAACGATCTGAGTCTGTTCCTGAACCTGGGTCACCAGTGTGGCACGAGGCGTGGCGTCCAGCGCCTCAACCCTCAGCACCACCAGCCCAGCCCCAGACAGAAACTTTTTTTTCCCCACATTTTTAGTTTTGGGGCCTTTTCTTATTTTGTTCCCACTGCCCCAGGGCCACAGCGTACACGCCAGGATCCGGTGGCTCCTTCCGCCCCTTCCCTGACTTATGTTGCCACCCACACGCCCACCTGACCTCCACCCGGTGGGAGCGGGACTATGGACTGGTGGGCATCCACCCCATTGGAGTGGACAGCCATGGCTCAATCCTGCTCCAACCTACCTCCCCCCCCCCGAGCCGGCACCCCGGTGACCAGAGGTCGTTTCTGAACCTGGGTAACATTTTGATGGTGAGCAGAAGAAAAACAGTCTACGATAGCTGAACTGAGGTGCTGTTGCTCCCATGGTGTATACTCAAGGGTGGGAAGAACAGAACTGAGGTGTGTGAAGGACCAGGCGACAGTTATTTGCTGGTAGGCATGGCAACACGTGATGTGCTCAAGCACTGTCAGTAGCCAATGTTGGTTCCCTGCCTACAAAACATTTGCCTTAAGAGGTTTTACTGCCTCTGGTCCCAGGCCCATTAACATAAATCAGTGGTGAAGACTGGTTCTTGAAAGATCTGGGTACAACACTACAAGTGGGGTCTCACCAGTGATCTACAGAGAGAAAGTAATACCTCCTTCCTTCTGCTGTCAATACCCCTTCCTATACACCCCGTCATCCTGTTTGCCTTAATGTAGGCCTTGTTACACTGGCTTGATTGTTTTAGGGAGCCACTGATGATAACCCCGAGGTAGCTTTCCTCAGAGCTCGTGCCCAGCTTTACACCCCCCAACAGCACTCTGTCCTCGGGTTCTTGTTCCCTATATTCATCACCTTGCACTTTTTGGCATTGAATTTCAACTTGCAAACCTTTGACCACCTCTCTAGCCTTTGCAAGTTTCTTTGCATCTCCCTAACCCTGTCCTTGCATTCTACCCTGCCACAGAGCTTAGTGTCGTCTGCGAAGAGACGCATCTTGCCCTGGATTCCTTCTCCCATGCCACTGATGAACATACTGAAAAAGACTGAACCCAGGACCAATCTTTGTGGTACCCCATTAGTGACCTCCCTCTCTTTCTGATTTGATTCCTTTAACCAGAACCCTCTGCTGCCTCCCTTCCAACCAGTTTCTCACCCATGTAACTGCATCCTTCCCTGCACCCAGATCCTCTAGCTTCTTCAGCAGTCTTCTGTGAGGCACCGAGTTGAAAGCCTTGCTGAAATCGAAGTACCATAAATTCACAGCATGGCTCTTATCCACTACCCCCATAACCTCACACCTCCGATGACTATTAACTTTTGGATTTGTTTTTGATTGTCTGTGTACTACCTCTGCTATGTAATCTGTTATACATGCTGTTGTTGATGTCACTCATTGTTGCTGTACTGTACTTGTTGTTCACTGACCCTTGACCCTATGTAACCTCCCGAGTTGTGCCTGAAAATAGGCATTTAATTGTCTAGTGCCCTTACCTGGTCAACAAAAAAATAAATAAATAAGCCTGTCAAAGAATATTATCAGGCTGGACTGACAAGACCTCCCTGCCATGAACCTGTGTTGTTTGCTATCCTGGAGTCCATTGCTCTCCAGGTAGCTCACAAGTTCCTCTTTGACTGGTGTCTGCGTCAGTTTATCCACAAGGGGTAAGACTGACAGGTCTGTAGTTATCCAGTTGCTTCGTGTTACCCACTTATGGAGCGGGACTATGTCCACTACCCTCAAGTCTTTGGAACTACCCTGGTCTCAAATGACTTCTTTACAAAGGGCCTCGATTGATGGTTATGCTCCAGTAATTTAAATGGTAGTATCACTAAGACAGTAAGGGGATGTTCTTAATGGGCCTTGTAGCCTGCTTTCGTCCCTACGCCATGGTACGTTACTGCTGTTCCCTGATGCTGATGTACCCCTATTTACTTCTCCTCTCATTGCTGTTTAGCTTGTTCCACTCACCAAGTTGTACTGATCTGTCTGCCCTTACCTACCTAGTCTGCACGTGACTGTCATGGCTGCCTTGTGTCTCCAGGCTTCCTGATAGATAATTAGTTGGGTATTTTAATCCAACCAGCACCTAATGTACTGTTCTCTGGTTGTTTTTTTTCTGTTGCCCTTTCCTATTACCTACTGCAAGAGCCCTCTCGAAGTAAGATCTCACGTTATCCATTACTGCCTGTTCTGGATGTAAATTATGAGACCCAGGGAATATCCGGAAAGCCATATGGGTTACACGGGCTTCTCTAGCAGTAAGCAGGATACAAAAGCAATTTACAGGGAGAGAACAAATGGCTAAATCAGAAATTACTGTGCTTTATTGCAGTGCTGTTCTTTGAGGACGAAACCCGAAATTCTGTTGGTCTCCTGATGAGTGTGTTATTGACAGTGGTAAAAAAAGGAACTGCTGCGGCTGGGGCCGACACCACTATTTATGCGGTAGGTGCCACATGTATACACATGGTGATACTGGCCTCATAACTCCCACAGGGTCCCATTACTTTCAGCCCTAAGATCAAAGAGTGAAGCTGTATAGAGAAGATTGATTCTTGAAAGATAAGTATTTGCTACAAACTTAGTTACTTTGTAAACCTATATTTTTGATCACCTTCAGACAAATAAAAAAGAGGTTTGAAGATGTGGTGTCTACAGCAGATGCAAAGTGAATTAAAGTGATTTTTTCAGTTTTATGTAAAACAAAAACAGTTGGATTTGCAGGACTCAAAGCTCAAAACATTCCCAAATGACTAGTTTTTTGGGGGCACATCTGCATGAAAATTGATTTTTTACTCTCAGACTTCACGTGTTCCTGCGTTTTTTCCTGTTCTGAAGTCAGAATCCTCTGTTTATGACAACAGAATCATTTCTGTGGCAGCACACTGGGGCATCATAAACAGCGGAGGATTATAGAATCATAGAAATGTGGCGGCAGGAAAGTCCATCAAGTCTGCCTCTAACCCCCCCACACACACACACACACTTTCCCCCTTGCCCAGAGATCCCCTCCTCCGCCCACTGGTCAACCCTTTGTGTCTTTCCCATGCCCTCTTTAATCCCTCCACCGTTTCGGCCCTCACCACCTCCTCCGGAAGTCTGTTCCAGGGCTGCACTACCCTCTCAGTGAAGTAGTGCCCCCTCACTTTGCCCCTAAACCTTCCTCCTTTTAATCTTAGACTATGACCCCTAGTTCTATCACCTACTTTTCTTGTAAGCTCCTCCCACCTTATTAATCCCCTTCACGTACTTAAATGTTTCTATCATTCCCACCCCCTCCCTTCTAGTCTCCAGCAGGTACAGATCCCACTCCCTCAACCTCTCCTCATAGGGCTTCCCATGCAACCCATACACCTATTGCAGATCTTTGTATCATTTGCAAATAGGCAGACATTCCCCTGCTGACCCTCCATTATGTAACTGATATAGATGTTAAACTGGATGGGTCCCATCACCGACCCCTGCGGCACGCCGCTCATCACCCCTTCCTCCCTGGGGAATGTACCCCATTTACCACCACCCTTTGGCTTTTGCCCTTCAGCCAGTTCTCTACCCACCTTATTTTCTGTCCCACCCCAAACTTTCCAGCTTATTTACCAGCCTTCTGTGAGTGACAGTGTTGAAGGCCTTCCCGAAGTCCAGATAGGCCACATCCACTGCCCTTCCCTGATCGACCACCCTCATCACCAAATCGGAAAACTCGATTAGATTTGTGTGGCATGACCTCCCTTTTGTGAAGCCATGCTGTTGGATGTCCTGATTATAGGATTATACTTCCTAACAGGAATAAGCAACATGAACAGACGAAGTCTCGGGGAAAAATATGGTTTTAATGAAAAGACATCTTCAGTAATTAAAAAAAAAAAACAGACGAACTGGAAATTCTAATTGTGGTAGACTGTTGTGTAACTGATGCTTACTGGGAGTTGTGTTGTGCTGATAACTGGAATGTTGTGTAACTGATGCTTACTGGGAGCTGTGCTGGAAAATGGAATGTTGTGTAACTGATGCTTACTGGGAGTTGTGTTGTACTGGGAACCGGAATGTAGAGTAACTAATGCTTACTGGGAGTTGTGCTGTGCTGGAAACTGGAATGTTGTGTAACTGATGCTTACTGGGAGTTGTGTAACTGATGCTTTCTAGGAGTTGTGTTGTGCTGATAACTGAAATGCATAACTGATGCTTACTGGAAGCTGTGTTGTGCTGGAAACCGTAATGTTGTGTAACTGACGCTTTACTGGGGGGTGGTACTGGAAACCGGAATGTTGTGTAACTAATGCTTACTGGGAGTTGTGCTGTGCTGGAAATTGAAATGAATGAGGAACGGCTGAAGGACCTAAACATGTACTCCCTAGAACAAAGAAGGGAAAGGGAGGACATGACTGAGACCTTCAGATATATCAAGGGTATTAACAAGGTGCCAGTAGGGGACATCTTCCAGCTAAAAAGGCAATCAAAAATGAGGGGGCATGATATTCAGATAGTAGGGGGAAGTTTAGAGGAAATACTAGAAAATTCTACTTCACGGAGAGGGTGGTGGATAACTGAAACAAACTCACAGAGGAGGTGGTGGGGGCAAGAACTGTGGGGGGATTCAAGGGAGTGTGGGATAGACACAAGGGACTTTTGGATCTGGAAGGGGGGAGATGGTAGGAAATTGTAAAGTCCTAAAAGCTAGTTAGGCACACTGGGCAGACTGGTGATATATTTCTATATTTGTATGTTGTGTAACTGATGCTTATTGGGAGCTGTGTTGTGCTGGAAACTGGAATGTTCTGTAACTGATGCTTGCTGGGAGTTGTGCTGGAAAATGGAATGTTGTATAACTGATGCTTACTGGGAGTTGTGTTGAAAACTGGAACACTGTGTAACTGATGCTTACTGGGAGTTGTGCTGGAAACCAGTATGTTGTGTAACTGATGCTTATTGGAAGTTGTGTTAAAGACTGGAATGTTGTGAAACTGATGCTTGCTGGGAGTTGTGCTGTGCTGATAACTGGAATGTTGTGTAACTGATGCTTACTGGGAGCTGTGCTGGTAAACAGAATGTTGTGTAACTGATGCTTACTGGGAGCTGTGTTGTACTGGGAACAGGAATGTTGTGTAACTAATGCTTACTGGGAGTTGTGCTGTGCTGGAAACTGGAATGTTGTGTAACTGATGCTTACTGGGAGTTGTGTAACTGATGCTTACTAGTTGTTGTGTTGTATGGATAACTGAAATGTGTAACTGATGCTTACTGGAAGCTGTGTTGTGCTGGAAACCGTAATGCTGTGTAACTGATGCTTTACTGGGAGTGGTACTGGAAACCGGAATGTTGTGTAATTAATGCTTACTAGGAGTGGTGTTGTGCTGGAAATTGGAATGAACGAGGAATGGCTGAAAGACCTAAACATGTACTCCCTAGAACAAAGAAGGGGGGGGGGACATGACTGAGACCTTCAAATATATCAAGGGTATTAACAAGGTGCCAGTAGGGGATATCTTCCAGCTACAAAGGAAATCAAAAATGAGGGGGCATGATATGCAGATAGTAGGGGGAAGTTTAGAGGAAACACTAGAAAATTCTACTTCATGGAGAGGGTGGTGGATAACTGGAACAAACTCACAGAGGAGGTGGTGGGGGCAAGAACTGTGGGGGGATTCAAGGGAGTGTGGGATAGACACAAGGGTCTTTTGGATCTGGAAGGGGGGGAGATGGTAGGAAATTGTAAAGTCCTAGAAGCTAGTTAGGCACACTGGGCAGACTGATGACACATTTCTATGTTTCAATGTTGTGTAACTGATGCTTACTGGGAGCTGTGTTGTGCTGGAAAATGGAATGTTATGTAACTGATGCTTACTGGGAGTTTTGCTGGAAACCAGAATGTTGTGTAACTGATGCTTATTGGGAGTTGTGTTAAAAACTGGAATGTTGTGTAACTGATGCTTGCTGGGAGTTGTACTGGAAACCAGAATGTTGCGTAAGAAAAAATTATTTACTATAGTAATCTTGTTTCTTCCAAGGTATTCTTCTATATTCATAACTCTATGCAGTCAACCTCCTAAGTAGAACTGCCCGGAGAATTAGAATGTATGCAAATGATGGAACCTATCATTGGCCTGTGCCACTTATTCAAACTGCTGCCCTTATCAGCTGCCACACTCCAATAACGTATCAGATTTCTGAGGAGCTTGCAAGGAAAGTGTAACTACTACTATACCTATCTATCTACCTATAGTAAAGACTACACTATCATGAACAACAACTATAACTAACATCATAAGCCCATGCCCCTTACTGTCAGAATCACCTGAGAAGGGTTTAAACAATCTATGCCAGTGTTTGGCTCTCCATGTTTGTGTATTCCACTAGAAGTGCAGAGACCCTGGTTCTGGAAGAGGAGGCAGGGTGGGAGAGTTATGAATACAGAAGAATACCCTGGAAGAAACAAGATTACTATGGTAATTTTTTCTTCTCACCCCAGGTATTGTTCTATATTCCTAACTCTATGCAGACTACAAAGCAGTACCTTTGGAGGTGAGCACAGAACCTACTTTGGAAACGGACTCTGCAGGACTGCTGTGCCAAACCTGGCATCAGTTCTGGACTAAGTGTCCAGGCTATAGTGCTTAGTAAAGGTGTGTACTGTTCTACAGGTAGTTGCTGTACAGATTTCAACCAAGGGAACATCCCTGGAAGCTAGGTAAGCAGCTGTACTTCTGGTGGAGTCAGTCCTCAGCCCTGCTGGGGGCTTTTTTCCAGCTTTTGAATAGTAAAATTGAATATACTGGACTATCCAGTGAGAAATGGACCTCTTTGAAGCTGGATTCCCTTTACCCACATCCCCATAAGTCAGGAACAACTGCTGTTTGTCCTGTCTGTGATCTTTGGTGTGGGACATATAGTAGCTTAATGCCCTTTTTACATCCAGATTATGGAGTCAACGTTCACCAGAACTAGTGTGTTCAGTGAAAAAGACTGGTAAGGCAATTGACTGGTTCAAATTGAAATCAGAAACCACTTTAGGGAGGAATTGTCTATTTGTTCGTAGTACTACCTTGACTCTGTTGAAAGAAAGGTAACCCTTTTTGACACACAGGGCCTAAAGTTCACTAATCCTTCTAGCTGAGGTGATGGCTACTAGAAACACAGTTTTCCAGGTAACATATTTCAGGTGTGTCAAAGCCATGGGCTCAAATGGAGGCCTCATGAGCTGAGCAATGCATACATTCAGGACCCAGGCTGGTACTAGTTCCCTAAGAGGTGGGTGCAAATGGCACAGAAATTTAAAGAACCTTCTGAAAATAATATTAGATGCTAGGGGGGTGCTTCTCCCAACTGAAATGTAAGCAGACACTGATGCTAAATGCACTTTCAGGGATGTATGTTGCAGGCCCTAGGGGTGCAAGTGGGTAAGATAGTCCAAGACAGTTGGTATCCCTACTTGTGTGGGGATGATACCCTTGGAAGCACACCAGACAGAGAACCTATTCCATTTTGAAGCATAAGTTTTCTTTTTAGAAGGCTTCCTTCAAAATATCCAGAACACTTTCAGAGAGTTGCAAGTCTGCATATTCTAAGTCTTCAAGAGCCATGCTTTAAGCCTGAGAGATTTGAGGTTTGGGTACAGGATCCTGCCCTGATGAGAGGTTAACAGATTGTGCCTCCTGGGAAGATGTATTGGTTTGGCTACAGACATGGAGAGTAGTAAAGGATACCAGGGCTGTCTGGCCCAGTTTGTAGCTATCAAGATCATTGATGCAGGCTGTGACCTGAGCTTGATCAAGGCTGAAAATGAGGGGAAATGCATACAGACTTCTCCCTGACCAGTCCAGGGTCACAGCATCCAGGGGAATTATACCCTTCGCTGGTGGTCTGCAGCAATACTGAGGCACATGATGATTCTTGTGGGATGCAAAGAGATCTATCTCTGGTGTACCCCACCTTCTGAACACTGTTTCTAGTACCTGCCTGTTGATAGACCACTGGTGGTGGGCCTGATTGATTCTTCTCAGGGCGTCTGCTAAGGTATTGTCTTTCCCTGGCACATGGATGGCCTGTAGTGAGGCCTTTAGTGAGTAAGCCAGACTCCAGACTCTCACTGCTTCCATGCACAGGGGGTCTGACCTTGTCCCTGTGACAGGGTAGAATAGGACCCTGTCCCATTTGTTCTGGAGAGTGTTTAAATACAAGGATCCAAATTATTTCCTTTTCTCTCTTCTCTGTCTGGTTGCGCAACCAAATTTTCCAGTGAGACTTCGGACTTGATCAACCTGAACAGTCTCGCAATTTTTTGCCTCTCACTATCTCTCTGTTGTCTCTTGCTGTTTGTTTTTTCCCCCTTGCATATCTACATCTGGTAATATAAGAATATGTGCAAATCAATATATGGAAATGAAACCGATAATGGGATTACGTTTGTATAGAAAATATCTGGTGTTATTGTTGAAATGTATATATTTATTTATTTATGATTTGAGATGACTGTAGAAAAGTGGAAATTATGTACTTCCCGTAATTGTTGATCTTTCTGGACACAGTCTCCATCACTCATTCACACTAGTGGGATAGCGCCAGAGGCACTAGGACCAAACAGGAGTAAAAAATTTTATGACGGGTCGGCGCCGAGAAAGGACCACGCATGCGCGGCACCATGAGACTAGCTTGTGCCTGTGTAAGCTATCTCAGTGTCGACCCTCCAGCCACCTCAGTACCTTTTCAACTGAGGATCTGCAGCGTAAGAAAAAATTACTCACCTTAGTAATTATGTTTCTTCTAATGGAGTCTTGCTGTATTCTGACTATTGCAGTTTGCCCCAGCACTCAAACTGCCCCAGAGAGTAGAGGGTTAATTTTCTATGCAGAGCATAGAATGTTGAGCTGGAGCTCAGTTCAAACCTCTGTCTGCTGCACTTTGAAGCGCAACTGTCAGATTCTTATGAGCTAATACTAACTACTATGTGGAAATTGTAAACTTTTTATTAGCCAAATGGCAACCAAATATTTTGGATCACCAAAAGACTGAAGTCAAGAAATCCAAAATCAAAAACCAGGTAGTGAACAGCTTAAGACTGTTAAATTAATAACATAACCCACTCCCGTCTCTACAAGGAGGGAGTACCCAAACGCACCCCTGGGGTGCAACACTGCACCTGCCCACCCACTTCCCAAAAACAGGTTCTGAGAGGGGAGGTAGGTCAGAATACAGCAAGACTCCATTAGAAGAAACATAATTACTAAGGTGAGTAATTTATTCTTCAAACAACATGAAGTCTTGCTGTATTCTGACTATTGCAGGCTACCAATCAGTACCTCCATGGAGGGGGGAATCGAACCTACCTTGGGAATAGGCTCTGCAGTACTGTTGTACCAAACTGAGCATCACTCCTAGCCGGGATATCCAGGGAGTAATGCTTGGTAAATGTATGGACTGTTTTCCAGGTGGCTGCTTTACATATCTCTAAAGAAGAATATCCTCACTGCAGCTTGTGTTGCACCTCTCTAGCTCAATGAGCCTCAGGCCTGAGGTTGGTATTTTGCCTAGCTTCTCATAGCAGAATTGAACTCAAGAGACAATCCACCTGGCAATAGTTCTCTTAGTGGCAGGTTTGCCCTTACCCACGTCCACATAAGTGAGAAACAACTGAAGGGAGTCAAACCGGTGAGCCTTAGTACACTCAATGTAGTAACCAAGGGCTCTTTTAACATCCAAACTGTGTAAACTTCTTTCTCCTGAAGAAGAATGATCAGTGAAGAACACAGGGAAAGACATAGATTGGTTCAGATGAAAATCTGAAACCACTTTAGGTAAAAACCTCCTATTAGTTCTAAGGACCACCTTATCTCTATGGAATGAGATAAAATCAGGCTCCACTGACAGAGTTTGCAATTCACTGATATGCCTGGCAGAGGTAATTGCTACCAGGAACACAGTTTTCCAAGTCAAGTACTTAAGCTCTGCTGAAGACAAAGGCTCAAAAGGGGGTTGCATAAGCTGAGCAATGGAAACATTAAGATCCCAAGCAGGGGTAGGATCCCTAAAGGGGGGGGTTGGTATGAAGCAATCCCTTGAAAAATTTATAGAATACAGGGTGAGATGACAGTGAGAAAGGCTTTCCCGCTGACAGAAAAGCAGAAACAGCTGACAAATGTATTTTGAGAGTAGCTGGTCTGAGGCCTATGCCATTAAGATGAACCATATAATCCAGAACTGTAGACAATTCAGCAGTGTCTGGGGATATATGCTTCTTGGAACACCAAATGTTGAATCTTTTCCATTTGGAGTTGTAAGTTTTTCTGGTGGCAGGCTTTCGAGAGACTTTGAGAATATCCAGAACCCCTTGGGACAGATACAAATATGCATGCTCTAACTCTTCAAGAACCATGCTTTGAGATTGAGAGACCAAAGATTGGGGTACCAAATCCTCCCCTGAGAGGAGGTTAACTGGTTGTAATTCCTAGGAAGAGACAGGGAAAGATGGACTACTAGGGACAGCAACAGGGGGTACCAAGGCTGCCTGGCCCAGTCTGGAGCAATCAGAATCACTTTGCAAGGTTGTGACCTTACCTTGACCAGAACCTTGAACAGTAGAGGAAAGGGAGGGAAGGCATATAGAAATGTCCCTTCCCAGTTCAAAATCAGAGCATCCAGAAAGACTGAGCCCAATACTGGAGGTCTGCAACAAAACAGAGGAAGTTGGTGATTGTCTGGGGCTGCAAAGAGATCTATCCCTGGAGTGCCCCACCTTGAAAAAAATCACTTTCAACACCAGAGGGTCCAGGGACCATTCGTGATGGCCCTGGGAGATCTTGCTCAATGCATCTGCTCGCACATTGTCCTTCCCTGGAAGGTGGACTGCTATCAGAGAGGTCTGCAGAGAATAAGCTAGGGACCACAATTTCATGGCTTCCGTGCACAAGGCCATGGACTGAGTGCCTCCCTGCTTGTTGATTTACCACATGGTGGTGGTGATGTCTGTCCTGACCTGAACTACCTTGTTCCGCATTGACTGAGAGAAAGCTTGCAGGGCCAGAAAGACCACCCTGAGTTCCAAGAGACTGATATGAAGAAGGGATTCCTGAGGGGACCACAGTCCCTGGGCTGTGAAAGCCCCCAGATGGGCTCCCCACCCCAATAGAGAAGCATCCGTGGTTAGGACCACAGAGTGAGACTGAGTGATGAATGGGACTCCTTGCCTGAGGTTGCCCTGATCCTGCCACCACTGGAGAGCCTGGATCAGAGTCTGGGTCACTGGAACTAGTTTGGTTAGAGAATCTTTCTTCTGAGACCAAAAGGCCCTCAGGTGAAACTGAATGTCCCTCATCTGAACTCTGGCCCCTTGGACCACTGCTGTAGAAGCTGCCATGTGGCCCAGAAGTTGAAGGAAGTGCCTTACTGGCTGAGAGACCAGAAGGTGGAATGAAGAAGCCAGCTCTACAATAGCCCTTGCCCTTTCCAGGGGAAGAAAAGCTCTTGCTTTGACTGCATCCAGCTCTGCCCCTATGAAGGTGAGGAGCTGTACAGGCTCGCGAAATAGAAATTATGTACCTACCGTAATTCTTGATCTTCTTGGACGAAGTCTCCACCACTCATTCACACTTATGGGAACTACGCCGGAAGCACTAGGACCCAGCGGGAGCAAACCTTTTGCAGAGAGTCGGCGCCAGAGATGGAGCCGCGAGAAGTGGCGCCGTGAGCATCAGCTCTTGTGGTAATTACTATCTCGGCATCAACCCTCCAACCGCCTCAGTACATTTTTTCCAAGGAGGTGCAGCTCAACTAACCTAGAAAGACTAGTCTAACACAAATCAGACATAAGATAGTCCGAACGACCTGTATAAGAAGGGTCAACAAAGAAGTCTTCACAGCCTAAACATTGAGGGGGTGAAGACCAAAACAGAGAGGTGAGCTCGGGGGATGGAGGATGGGTGTGTGAATGAGTGGTGGAGACTTCGTCCAAGAAGATCAAGAATTACGGTAGGTACATAATTTCCATATCTTCCCCGACATAAAGTCTCCACCACTCATTCACACTTATGGAGAGTACGGGTTAAAAATCCCCCAAGAAGGCGGCAGGAAAACCAAGAGCCCACGAATTCAGGACAGAAGTCCATTAAGGATAGTCCTGCCAAACAAAAGGTTTCGTCTGGCATGGACGTCCAGTGCATAGTGCTTAATAAAAGTATGCACTGAGCTCCAAGTAGCCACATTGCAAATGTCCGCAATGGCCACGTTGTGGATTTCCGCCAGGGATGCCGCGACTGCTCTAGCAGAGTGAGCATATACTCTGCCCTCCAGCTTGACCTGTGCCATGGAATAACAGTTGCAAAGACATGCCACCAGCCATGCTGAAATGCATCTGATAGCAACAGGCTGACCCAGCCGGGTCTCGCTGAAGGAGACAAACAGTTGTTGAGGAGGAAAGGCGTATAGAAAGTGTTTTGTCCACTGCAGCCTGACCGCATCCTGACAGAAAATGCCAGGCCCTGGATTTCTGGAGCAGAAAAGAGGCAGTTTTGTGTTGAGTGGGGATGCAAAAAGGTCCAGGTTTGGAGTTCCCCACTCTGCGAATAGTGACTGAACTACGGTTAAGTCGAGAGACCACTCGTGAGGGTCTGCCTCCATTCTGCTGAGATGGTCTGCCAGTTCGTTTTGTATTCCCGGCAGGTAGACTGCCTGAATAAAGGCCTTGTGATCTAGGCACCATTCCCACACTCTCATTGCTTCCCTGCACAATGGGTAAGAGTGTGTGCCACCCTGCTTGTTGATGTAATACAGAACTGCCTTGTTGTCCATCTGAAGGAGAATGTTCTTGTGACAAAGAATGTCCTTCAAGGCCCGGACTGCATAGAGGACGGCTCTCATTTCCAGGACATTTATGTGAAGCTGGGCTTCGACCTGAGTCCACGTACCCTGAGTGTGGAGATCCTGACAGTGAGCTCCCCATCCTGACAGGGGTGTGTCTGTGGTGATAGAAATCTGATGATCCAGAGGAGCAAAGAGGTATCCTTCCAGAAGATTGTCCTCTTGCGACCACCAGGTGAGCGACCTCCTGAGAGGCTCTGTCACCTTGATGAGAAAGGACTGAGGATGAGTAGACAGGGACCAATGAGTACTGAGCATCCATTGAGAGGTTCTCATGTAGAGGCGTGCTAGGGGTACAGTGAACACTGAGGATGCTATGAGACCCAGCAACCGTTGCATTGAGATAGCTCGAACCGAGCTGTTCTCTCTGATGTGTCGGGCCATCTGTAAGATATTGCTCCTTCTGTCCTCTGGTAGAAAAGCTTTTGCACAGGAGGTGTCCAGAAGAGTTCCTATGAAAAGGAGCTTCTGGGAGGGCTGCAACTGCGATTTCTTGAGATTTAGCAGGACTCCATGGACGTGAGAAAGTCTGAGGCCATGGCTACGTGTCGAGAGTTCCTTGCCTGGAAGGGCTTGCTAGAAGCCAGTCGCTCCAGATATGGGAACACTTGTATTCCAATCTTTCTGAGGTGCACTGCAAGAATTGCACAACACTTTGTAAAAACTTGTGGCACCGAGGATAGCCCAAAGGGCAGGACTCTGAACTGATAATGTTAGCCCAAAGCCACAAACCTTAGGTATTTGTGATATTGTGGGTGAATAGGGATATGTTGGTAAGGATCCTGCATGTCCAGGGAAGCTAACCAATCGTGTTGATGAGGCAAGGGCAACAGGGTTCCCAGTGACATCATTTTGAACTTTTCCTTGGGAAGAAATCTGTTCAGTTTTCTGAGATCCAAATTGGGGCGATGCCCCAGTTTTCTTTGAACAAGAAAGTAGTGGGAGTAGAACCCTGTGTTCCATTGATCCAACTGAACTATTTCTACTGCCCTGTTGTTCAGAAGGCCCTGTATCTCGGAGGAGAGAAGTTCTGACTGAACTGTCGACAGTCTGGGCTGTCGTTTGGTGGGAAGATCTAGAGGGGTCTCTAAAAGATTGAGGGACTATCCCTTGCGGATTATCCGGAGGACCCATTTGTCTGATGTTATGGTCTTCCAATGGTTGTAGAACTGAGTCAGGTGACCCCCTCACCGCTGAGAGAAAGTCCTCTGGCAGCTGAAGAGGGACGTGGGCCAGAGAGTCAGAAGGAAGCACTGGGCGCTTTGGGTCCTTGTGCTTTCTGTTGCATTTTCTTTTGAGGCTAGGGGGCTTGGTTTTTATTAAAATCTCCCCTGCCTTTGCCTCGAAAGGACTGATGGTTGTGAAATTGATGCTTATTAACACCTCCACGAGAAGGCGTGGGAGCAGGTAGAGACAATTTAAGGGCAGACCTAGTCTTTTGAGTGGCCTCCAGAGCTTGCTCTACTTGGGGACCAAAGAGATACATACCATCAAAGGGTAACGCCATAATCTGTTGCTGGGTATCATTTGTGAAACCTGAAGTCCGCAGCCAGTAGTGGCGGCGGGTACAGATGCCTGCTGCTGCCGCCCGAGAAGCAGTATTGAAAGCATCCACAGCTGCTTTAACCTGCTGGTTGTTGGACTCGATACCCCTGGTTATGGTCTGAAGTAGCTCCGAATTAGAGTCCGAGTCCAGCAGAGCTTCTACTATTTGTTCTAGTGAATGCCAAAGAACATACTCATATTGCGAAAAATAGCCCTGGTAGCTGGCAATACGCATACCCAGGGTAGAGGCAGCAAAGACTCTCTTACCTAAGGTGTCTATCCTGCGAGATTCTTTGTTTGTAGGCTGGTCTGAAGATGCCTGAGGGAGGACGGCCTTATCATTCTCCGCCAAGACTACAATAGGGTCCGCAAAGGCCTGCGAGGCCAAGATGGGTTGATCCTTGGGAGGAGCATACTTTCTATCTATGACTTAGCCACAGAAGTAATGAGAGCGGGATTATTCCATACCATTTGAGAAAGCATTTCAAAGGAGGGCTGTACCGGAGGAGTCAAATCCATAGGGATCTCCAGAACATGGAGGTATTGGAGTCTTAACAGCTTCCCAGGATCGATATCTGTAGTCTGGAGAGAAAGAGTGGAATTTAAATTTTTCAGCAGAGACTTAAAAGACTGGTCTTCGACCAGAGGCTCTGCTACAGGATGAGATCCTTCCACATCATCACCCAGGCGAAGGTCTGGGTCAGGATCAATGTCATCTCCTGACAGCCCAGGAGGGATTGCATGGACAGGAAAGGAGTGAAAATCAGAAGGAAATGAGGAAGGCAAAGGATTCAGAGAAGAGCCCTGAAGACTGGACGGCGCCCTAACAGGCCTCGGTGCCAAAGAAGGGCATGGTGCCAAAAAGCTGCACAGCACCGAAGACGGCGCTCACAAGCTGCATGGCGCTGAGGACAGCGCTGATGAGGTGCATGGTGCTGAGAACGGCACCAATGAGGTGCACGGTGCTGAGGATAGCGCCGACAACCCCAATGGCACCAAGAATGGCGCCGACAGTCGAATCGACACCGAGGATGGCGTCGAACAAGCCATCGATGCAAAGGCACACAAGACATCCCAAGGCTCCAAAAAACAGGATCTGAGGAGAAAGAAGGATGAATACCAGGAGATAGAGACATCGGTGTGGCCACCTGCGCTGCAGCCATGTGAGGGGGGGAACACCTAAGCGCGGAGTTGACAGCACCGAAGAGGGTGCCATGTGACTAGGGAGGCCTAACCACCCTATCTGAGCCCCCAAAAAGCTAGAAGGCTCCGGAGTGACCGGGCCAGGCAACTGGACCAACCTCCCAGCCCACTGCTCCATAAGAGCAGCTCACTGATGAAACTGCTCATCTGAAGACCTCCGGAGGCGGGGTAGGGCTCGATGTTGAAGAGTCGGTGACCTGAAACAGAAATCGGCGACTCCAAGGAGGAGACCGCACCAAGTCATCCAATAACCTCCATCTATCTGCAGGACATACCAGGGCTGCACTGAGTGAGGGGCTCTTTTGACTCCACGGGTCAAGAAGAGCTCGAGGCCAAACGGTGCCGAGAATGGGACCATTTACTTTTATGCTTCCGTGGGGACCGCCTATCCCCTCGGCCACTGGACTGTCCGTTGTCAGACCCCCCCCCCCGGAGAGGGCGGTGGACCAGACCCAGCCCGGCTGACTGAACAGCTTTCATACAAAGTCTCCCTACCGTCACCTGACCCGCTCATGATCGACTCTGTCAATGTAGGCTGAAACTTCTTTTCTTTAATAAGAATAAATAAACTAAGCGGTACTTATTTGAGATAATATTACAAAACAATAAAACTGAAAACTATGCTGCTAGTTTGAAGTTTGACTCCCAGAGGGCGGCAGCGTCGTCACTGAACTGCGACAGCGGAAAAAAGAACAGGCGGTTGGAGGGTCGGCCTTGAGATAGTCATTACCACACAAGCTAATGCTCATGGCACCGCTTCTCACGGCTCCATCTCTGGCGCCGAGCCTCTGCAAAAAGTTTGCTCCTGCTGGTTCCTAGCGCCTCCAACGTAGTTCCCATAAGTGTGAATGAGTGGTGGAGACTTTCTGTCCAGGAAGATCTGACTTGGGAAGATTGAGAAGGAATCCTAGGGAAGTGAGTACTTGCTGAGTCACCTGAAGGTCTGACTTGACTTGGTCTGGGGACTGACCCACAATGAGCCAGTCATCCAGGTATGAAAATACGGAAATATTTTTCCTTCTTAAAAAGGCCACTACTACTGCTTGGCATTTTGTAAATATGCTTGGAGTTGATGTCAGGCCGAAGGGCATAGCTTTGAACTGATAATGGCCTGAAGGCAATTCGAACCTGAGGTACTTTCTGTGGGAGCACCTGATGGGAATGTGAAAGTAGGCATCTTTTAAGTCCAGGGAGGCTAGCCAGTCCCCTGGCTTTGAAAGGGAAGGATTATTCCCAGAGTCACCATTTTGAATTTTGGTATTAAAAGATGTTTGCTCAGGTATCTTAAGTCTAGGATGGGTCACCACTCCCCTGTCTTTTTTGGGGTAAGGAAGTACCTGAAGTACAGACCTTTGCCCCTGTGCAGTATAGGAACTCTCTCTACAGCCTTTAGAGCCAGTAGAGATGAAAACTCTGCCTCTAGGGCAATGGTTTCGGAGATGCTTGCAGGTGGAGAAGATCTGGCCCTCAGCTTTGAAAATTTCTTGAAGCTGAGAACCAGCCCCAGGCTTACCACCTCCAGGACCCAGTTGTCTGAGGTAACAGGCATCCAGTCCTGGATGAAGCAAGCCAGCCTGCCTCCTACAGGAATGGGGGAGTCGACTCAGGCTGACATATCAGGGTGTCTGCTTGGCAGGAGCCTTAGGTTGAGGGATGGATGCAGCCCTGCTCATCCCCTTTCTGCCTCTCCCTCTGAAGAACCCCCTCTGAGGAAAGGGAGAAGAGGCCTGTGCTTGGTAGAAAGGCCTATGAAAAGGCCTGCCCCTGCCCCTAGCCTGCTGCCTTTGAGGAGTTGCCTGCCTGTCCTTGGCCTGTGCACTCCTATACGTGGTCCTATATTCATCCATCTTTTTCATGTAATTCTCTGTCTGCTCCCCAAACAGAGAATTACCCACCTCAGGGAAATCCATGGCCTTAGCCTGGGTGTCCTGTGAGAGACTGGTACATCTGAGCCAAGCCATTCTTCGAAGAGCCACAGATGTAGCCATGACTCTAGAGAACACATCATTGGAGTCCACAGCATGGAACTGTACCTTAGATGCCTCAATCCCATCAGCAGTCACCCCTCCAGCTCCGAGGCTAGCTGGGGGGAGGCCTGCTTAGCCAGTGCCAGTACAGTGTCCCACCTGGACTTCTGGTACCTGGCTGCATAGGCCATGTAATTAGCCTGCCTAAGTCCCAAGGCGGATGCCATGTACTGTTTCTTTGCCATGGCATCCAGCTTCCTAGAATCTTTATCTGGGGGGTGTGAAGCCAAGGGTATATTGCCTTATCACAGGCTGCAGCCTGCACAACCCCAACATGGCTGCATTGCTGATACAAGTACTCTGTACCAGAACTTGATAAGGTGTACCTTTTGTCTATCCTTCTGTCAACAGCAGGTACAGAATTTGTAGTTTTTAAAATCTTTTGTGTCTGTTTCCCAAAAGACTTATGAAGGGGAATAGACAGTCTCGTGGACTCTGGGATGTCCATCATCTCCACAAAATCAGGTTCCTCTTGTTCCTCTACAGCTTCTTCCACAGGGAGCTGGAGGGTTTCTGCCACTTTCCTGTAAAACAAGTAGTGGGAAGGGGACTCAGAAAACCTAGGAGGGGAAACACCAGAAGGCCTGTCTGGGGAGATGTCCGGTTCAATGGGCTCAACCAGACCTCCCACACCATCATCATCATCATAATCTTCATCTCCCTATAAATCCGGTTCATAGAAATCTTCAGGGGCATAATCTTGAACCAGAGGAACCGAATGAACCGAGCGCCTGCCAGAAGGCGCCAGATCAGATGGAACTGGACGAAGCAATTCTACAATCCTTATCACATTGGCAGTCTCTTCGGCCGTTGGAAAATGGGTCTCTGGATCTGAACCAGATGATTTTCCTTTTCTTTTTCTAGGAACCAATCCCTCAGGATCGGCTCTCCTCTTGCCCGAAGAAGTATCGCCCTGGTCAGAGAGCACTCCCTCAGGTTCGGTCGGAACGGAACCGGGCTGGCCATCTGGGTCAGTGGACTTCACAGCCTCCTTATCCCTGAGCCTACCTAATCTTTTTTCCAGAGTAGACTTAGGGGAAATTTTTACAGATTTGGCAGTCTGAATCGAGGTGGTCAAACCCCAGACAATAAACACAGGTGGTGTGGGGATCAGCCTTACCAAAGACCTTCCCACACACACTGCAGTGTTGAAACCCAGTGGGCCCGGTTTTTCTTTTGGGTTTTTCAGACATAGCCATCCTAATCACAAACTTACCCTTTTTATGGCAAACAACCAGGCAAGACACCCTTATCGGTTTCTAACCGTGTCACGGGTATTGGAAAAAACCACAAGAAAATGCAGTTTTTTTTAAACCGATAAGGACCGGTAACCACACTCTAAGTTTAAAAACAAAGACAGAAGAAGAAATTACTCAAATTAGTAATTATATTTCTTCTAATGGAGTCTTGCTGTATTCTGACAATTGCAGTGATTCCCAACCTTTGAACTGCCCCAGAGAACTAAGTGTTAACTTTCCATGCAGTGCATGGAACGCTGAGCTCAAGCTCGGTTGAAGTCTCTGTCTGGAGTACTTTTAACTCAAACCATCAGATTCTTACGAGCCCAACTAAACTAAAAATTCTGTGTGGAAATTGTAAAAATTCTACTAGCCAACTGGCTGAAACGTTTTGGATTCCCAAGGAAGACTCAAGTCAGGAAACCCAAAAACTAAACCCAAAAATAACAATAATAAATAAGCACCCAAACAAAAAGGGAGGAGGGTGCCAGCAAATACACCCTTGGGGTGCAACACTGCACCTGCCCACCCACTTCCCAAAAACAGGTTCTGAGAGGGGAGGCAGGGATGGAGGTCAGAATATAGCAAGACTCCATTAGAAGAAATATAATTACTAAGGTGAGTAATTTTTTCTTCAAATAACATGAAGTCTTGCTGTATTCTGACAATTGCAGACTAGCACGCTGTACGTCCAAGGAGAAGGGACAGAACCTACTTTGGGAATAGGCTCTGAAGTACTGCTGTGCCAAACCGAGCATCACTCCTAGCCTGGATATCCAAAGAGTAAGGCTTGGTAAACGTATGGACTGTTTTCCAGGTGGCTGCTTGACAAATTTCTAGGAGAGGGATATCCCTGGCCGCAGCCAGGGAAGCAGCTGTACCTCTTGTGGAATGAGCCCTCAGGCCCGAGGGTGGAGTTTTTCCCAGTTTTTTCATAGCAGAATTGTATACAAGACACAATCCACCTGGCAATAGATCTTTTGGTGGCAGGTTTGCCCTTTCCCACTTCTCCACAAGTGAAGAACAACTGGAGGGAGTCAAACCTGTGACCCTTGGTACGCTCTATGTAGTAACTAAGGGCTCTTTTGACATCTAAACTGTGTAGCCTCCTCTCTCCTGAGGAAGAATGATCAGTGAAGAAAACAGGGAGAGACATAGACTGGTTTAAATGGAAGTCTGAAACCACTTTGGGCAAGAACCTTCTATTGGTTCTAAGGACCACTTTATCCCTATGAAAGGAGATAAAATCAGGTTCCACTGACAGGGCTTGCAATTCACTGATACACCTGGAAGAGGTAATGGCTACCAAGAACACAGTTTTCCAAGTCAAGTACTTAAGCTCTGCTGAAGACATAGGCTCAAAGGGGGGTTGCATATAAGCTGAGCAATGCAAACATTCAAATCCCAGGCAGGGGCAGGGTCTCTAAAAGGGGGATTGGTGTGAAACAATCCTTAAAAAAATTTACAGAACACAGGATGGGAAGATAGTGAGGAAGGTTTCCCCACAGACAAAAATGCAGAAACAGCTGACAAGTGTACCTTGAGAGTAGCTGGTCTGAGGCCTAGGCCATTAAGATGGACCATATAATCCAGAACCGTAGGCAATTCAGCAGTGTCTGGAGAAATATTCTTCTTAGAACACCAAATGCTGAATCTTTTCCATTTGGAGTTGTAAGTTTTTCTGGTGGAGGGCTTTCGAGAAGCCTTGGGATGTCCAGAACCCCTTGGGAAAGATGCAGATCTGCAAACTCTAACTCTTCAAGAGCCATGCCTTGAGATTGAGAGACTGAAGATTGGGGTACCAAATCCTCCCCCTGAGAGGATGTTAACAGGTTGTAATTCCTGGAAAGAGACAGGGGAAGATGGACTGCTAGGGACAGCAACAGGGGGTACCAGGGCTGTCTGGCCCAATCTAGAGCAACCAGAATCACCTTGCAAGGTTGAGACCTTATTTTGACTAAAACTTTGAACAGGAGTGGGAAGGGGGGAAAAGCATACAGAAACTTCCCTTCCTGATTCAGAATCAGGGCGTCCAGGGGGACTGAGCCCAAGACTGGAGGTCTGCAACAAAAGAGAGGGAGTTGGTGATTGTCTGGGACTGCAAAGAGATCTATCTCTGGGAGTGCCCCACTTTGAAAAAATCACTTTCAACACCTGAGGGTCCAGGGACCATTCGTGACGGCCCTGAGAAATCCTGCTCAGTGCATCTGCTAGCACATTGTCCTTGCCTGGAAGGTGAACTGCTACAAGAGAGGCTTGCAGGGAATAAGCCAGGGACCACAACTTCATGGCTTCTGTGCACAAGGTCGTGGACCGAGTGCCTCCCTGCTTGTTGATGTCCCACATGGTGGTAGTGTTGTCTGTTCTGACTTGAACCACCTTGTTCTGAACTGACTGTGAGAACGCTTTTAGAGCTAGAAAAACTGCCCTGAGCTCTAGAAGACTGATGTGGAGAAGGGATTCTTGGGGGGACCACAGGCCCTGGGCAGTAAGGGACCCCAGGTGGGCTCCCAGCCCAGAAGAGAAGCATCCGTGGTAAGGACCGGCTGAACAAGGCTGAGCAACAAAAGGAATACCTTGCCTTTAATTGTCCTGATCCTGCCACCACTGGAGGGCCTGGATCAAGGTCAGAGTCACTGGAATCAGTTTGGTAAGGGAGTCCTTTCTCTGAGACCAGAAAGCTCTCAGGTGGAACTGAATATCCCTCATCTGGAATCTTGCCCCTTGGACTACTGCTGTTGAAGCTGCCATGTGGCCCAAGAGCTGGAGGAAATGCCTTGCTAGTCGAGATACCTGAAGGCTGAAGGAAGAAGCTAGTTCCATAAGAGCCCTTGCCCTTTCTAGAGGAAGAAAGGCTCTTGCTCTGAGTGTGTCCAGTTCTGCCCCTATAAAGGTAAGGTGCTGGACTGGTTCGAGAACTGACTTGGGAAGGTTGAGAAGAAATTCTAGGGAAGTGAGCACTTGCTGGGTCACTTGCAGGTGAGACTTGTCTTGGTCTGGAGACTGACCCACTAATAGCCAATTGTCCAGATAAGGAAATATGGAAATCTTCTGCCTTCTTAGAAAGGCAACTACTACTGCCAGGCACTTTGTGAAAACCCTTGGAGCTGAGGTTAGGCCAAAGGGTGTTGCTCTGAACTGGTAGTGGTCTGAGGGCAACTCGAACCTGAGGTACTTTCTGTGGGAGCACCTGATGGGAATGTGAAAGTAGGCAACTTTGAGGTCCAGGGAGGCTAGCCAGTCCCCTGGCTTTAGAGAGGGAAGGATTATTCCCAGAGTTACCATCTTGAACTTTGGTTTTAAAAGATGTTTGTTTAGATATCTTAGGTCTAGGATGGGTCGCCACTCCCCCCCTGTCTTTTTGGGGTCAGAAAGTACCTGGAATACAGTCCTTTGCCCCAGTGTAGGGTAGGTACTCTCTCTATAGCTCTTAAAGCTAGGAGAGAAGAAATCTCTGCCTCTAGGGCAAGGGTTTCCGAAAGATTTGCAGGTGGGAAAGATCTGGCTCTCATCTTTGGAAATTTTTTGAAGCTGAAAACCAGTCCTTGGCTTACTACTTCCAGGACCCACTTGTCTGATGTAATAGACATCCAGTCCTGGACAAAGTAAGCCAGCCTGCCCCCCCTACTGGAATAGGAGAGTCGACCCGGGCAGACCCATCAGGGTGTCTGCTTGGCAGGGGCTTCAGGCTGAGGGGTGGATGCAGGCCTGCTCATTCCCCTTCTGCCTCTCCCTCTGAAGAACCTGCTCTGTGAAAAGGAAGAGGAGGCCTGTGCTTGGTAAAAAGGCCTTTGAAAAGGCCTGCCCCTGCCCCTGGACTGCTGCCTTTGAGGAGTTGCCTGCCTTTCTTTGGCCTGAGCACTCCTGTAAGTGGTCCTGTACTTGTCCATTTTCTTCATGTAATTCTCTGTCTGCTCCCCAAACAGAGAATTACCCACTACAGGAAAATCCATAGCCTTAGCCTGGGTGTCCTGCGAGAGGCTAGTACATTTGAGCCAAGCCATCCTCTGAAGAGCCACAGATGTAGCCATGACTCTTGATGAGACATCATTAGAGTCCACAGCAGCATGAAAGTGAACCTTAGATGCCTCAATCCCATCTGCAGCCACTGCCTCCAGCTCCTTGGCTAGCTGGGGGGAGGCCTGTTTAGCCAGTGCCAGTACAGTGTCCCACCTGGACTTCTGGTACCTGGCTGTAGGCCATGTAATTCGCTGCCTGAGTCCCAAAGAAGATGCCATGTACTGCTTCTTTGCCATGGCATCAATCTTCCTGGAGTCCTGTCGGGGGGAAGCCAAGGGAATATTTGCCTTGTCACAGGCAGCAGCCTGCACTACCCCAACATGGCTGCATTGCTGATATAAGAACTCCGTGTCTGAGCATGAGAGTGTATACCTCTTGTCCATTCTTCTATCCACAGGAGGTATAATGTTAGGAGACTAAGATTTTTTGTGTCTGTTTCCCAAAAGATTTATGGAGGGGAATATACAGTCTCCTGGACTCTGGGATAGCCATCATCTCTACATAATCAGGCTCTTTTTGATCTTCCACAGCCTACTCCATAGGAAGCTGGAGGGTTTCAGCCACTTTTCTGTAAAACATAAAGTGGGAAGGGGACTCAGAAAGTCTAGGAGGGGAAACACCTGATGGTCTGTCTGGGGAGATGTCCGGTTCCACAGGCACATCCAGACCTTCACTTACATCATAATCCTCAAATTCCCCTTCCTTCTCAAACTCCGGTTCATAAAAATCTTCAAGGGTATACTCTTGAACCAGGGGAACCAACCGAACTGAACCCCTGCCAGAAGGAGCCGGATTGGTCGGAACCAGATGGAGCGATTCCACAATCTGAATCGCCCTGGCTATCTCTTCGGCAGTCGGAACATGAACCTCTGGATCCGAATCTTTATCAGAATCGGCTCTCCTTTTGCCCGAAGAAGTATCACCCTGGTCAGAGGGCACTCCTGGTTCGGTCGAAACCAAACCGGGCTGGCCATCCGGGGCAGCGGACTTCTCGGCCTCCTTTTCCCTCAGTCTACCTAATCTCTTCTCAAGGGTAGATTTTGGAAAATGTTTGCATATTTGGCAGTCCGAATCGAGGTGGTCAAACCCCAGACAATAAACACAGGTGGTGTGGGGATCGGCCTTGGCAAAGACCTCCCCACACTCACTGCAGTGTTGAAACCCAGTGGCCCAGTTTTTCTTGCTCTACAGACATGGCCAACCTAACCAAACTTACCCTTTTTCCGCAGAACTGCCAGGCAAGACTCCTTTATCGCTTCCTAACCGGTCAACGGTATTGGAAAAAATGGTTAAACACGCTTTTAGAACCGATAAGAACCGTAACCACACACTAAATACAGCAAAATTACAATCAAATGGTCGGTTCAGCCAAACCGACCGCACTTTTACAAGTTCCACACAGAAATAAAGAACAATTCCTATCTAGTACTCACGGCACCACAGACAGAGACTGAACCGACTATGCGGAAACTTTTTCGGTTTAAACCGTTGAAAAACTGAAAACTTTAACCAGCTTTGAACCGAGCTGAAGGAGAAATTTCCGGAGGGACCATTCAGTGAGGCGGAGTAAAGAATCTGATGGTTTGAGTTCAAAACACTCCACACAGAGACTTCAACCGAACTCGAGCTCAGCGTTCCATGCCCTGCATGGAAAGTTAACCCTTAGTTCTCTGGGGTAGTTCAAAGGTTGGGAATCACTGCAATTGTAAGAATACAGCAAGACTTCATGTTGTTTGAATATATAAATCACTAAACGGACAGTTCAGCTGAACCGGTCGAAAAATCAATTTTTACAATTTCCACAAGTTTACGAAGTCTAGTTCACTACCTAGTACTTACTGTACCACAGACAGAGATCTGAACCGAAACTTGCGAAAAATAATCGGTAAAACCGAAGACTTTAACAGACTTACAAATCATGAGCAAAGGAGAAATCTCCGGAGCGGCCGTTCAGTTAGGCGGAGTAAAAACTCTGACAGTTGCGTTTCAAAGTGCAGCAGACAGAGGTTTGAACCGAGCTCGAACTCAACATTCTATGCTCTGCATAGAAAATTAACCCTCTACTCTCCGGAGCAGTTTGAGTGCTGGGGCTAACTGCAATAGCCAGAATACAGCAACGCCTCATGTTGTTTGAACTAATGAAAACAACTTATCCCGACTTTCTGGGCCTGAGAAGGCCCAGATGGCCCTTTCAAGAAGGGTCAAAGAACAATGTCTTCATAGCCTGAACCATAGGACTGTGAAGACCAGGATAGAAAACGAGTGAGCCCACGGGATGGTTGGTGGGTGTGTGAATGAGTGATGGAGACTGTGTCCAAGAAGATCAACAATTACGGTAAGTAAGTAATTTCCATATCCTCCTGGACTGAAGTCTCCATCACTCATTCAAACTAGTGGGAGAGTACTGAGCTAAAACCAACAACCCTGAGTAGGGTGGTAGGAGACAGGGCTCACTCATAAAGGATGGCCAAGGACTGTCCTGCTAATAAAAATAGCTGTCTTGGAAAGAGCATCAAGAACATAGTGCTTACAAAATAAGTGCTTGTGTTCTAACTCACCACTTTGCAGAGGACTGCAATGGACACAAAATGAAACTCTGCCAAGAGGCCACATCCACTGTAGGAGAGCAGCGAGAACCCGACCTCACAATTTGGTCTAGGACAAAAATTAATAGTGTCAAAGACATGTACTAATTGAACGTAAAGGACCTCAGGAACTGAAAGAGCCGGAGGTAAAGTCTACTGGGTCAGGGTAGACCGAAAATCGCAGATGGAAGCCCCCACTACCAAGGATGGCTGACCTGTGAATGACAGGTCCAGGAGCACTTGAACCCCTTACTTGGTGAGCAAAAGGAGGTCCAGGTGGGGTTAGCCCATCAAGGAGAATGGTTTCCACTTAGACACTGAAACTTTTCTGATGGAAGGCCGAAGCATGACTTAGAAGCCTCTTGTGGTGGTCTAACAGAACCAGATCCTACCCACTTCACATTCCAAAAAAGGAATCATTCTGCCCATGTGCCTACATCTGTAGTAGCAGTCTCTGAACTAAGGGAAGAGAGGGAAAGTGTACAGGAGGACGTGTCCACTGCAGAAAAACATTCCGACAGAAAAAACAGGGTCTGGATTTCTAAGGCAAATAGAGGCAGATCTACGTCGAGGGTGGACGCAGCAGGACCAAGTTCAGGCGAACCCATTCATTGAAAGTGATTGAATAATGGCAGAAGTGGCTCAACGTGGTGAGGCACGACTTGCACCGGCCTTCCTGAAGGGAGTAAGAAAGGACTCTAGTTTGCTTGCTGATGAAAAACAAATATCACAATTTCGTCACCCACTCGAAATGGTCAACTTTGTGAGCGACTGGCACGGAACCAGTGCGCAGGAACCAAAGGTGTGACTATAAAGACGTCATCTCCAAAAAAATACTTACTTGACCTACAGTCAAGAAAGGAGCATGCCATCTGTTAACTTGAAGCAAGCAAGGATTGGGAACCTGAGTTCCAACTCGTTATGGAGTCACTTCTGTTGATCTGAGGCTCTGATCAAGAGAAGAAAGCCTGACAAAAAAAGGGGGAGCCAACAGACTGAGCAGCCGCCTAGGCCTAGGAAATATCTCTGAATAAGAGAAATCTCTTTTGGAGAAATTAGATGACCCATACTTCCGCTGGAACAGACTTCCCCTAGGGGTAGAAGTCAGGTACTCTTTACCGTAGTTTCGAGATGACCGCCTCAGGACTGAGGCAGAACCTGGCCAGATCCAAAAGGATGGTATTGGGTCATTTTGGGCTAGGCCCTGTGCTGTGATGATTTTCTCTTTTTTTCTTTTTTTTTTTTTTTTACCATTAGTCTGAGCCTGACAAAGCTTTCAGGCTGCTATCTCGCAAGGATTGCCTGATACAAAAATGAAGAAGATATCGTCCATCTGAGGGTTAGGAGGAGTCTGAGCGGCCATAACTGGAATCGTGACCAGACCAATAATCGCAGCTGAAAAGATGTTAACCACCTGTTGCTGATGAAGCCCCCGAAGGGGCAGTATCACAAGGGGGCTAAATATCCCTATCAAAGGAGTGGAAGAGCCTGAACGGCTCCCGACCATTGAATTAGAATGTTCCACAGAGTGAAATTGTCCTAACAACTGAAAAGAGTCTAGACACAGAAGCGTTTGGTCCACGGATACAGTCTGAAATTCTATAGTGGACCCCATCACTTCAGAACAACTGAAAAGATCTTCCATCATGGACTCTGGTGATAGAGAAGACTTGCCCTCCAGTCTATAAAATGAGTCATCCACTGTACCACTGACAAGTAGGACAGGGAGAGACTCATCCAGATGCACTTCTACCCCAGAAGGACCCCTAAAGGGAGGTCTAGGTCAGAGCCACTAGAGACTCTGCCACCAGGAAGGGTGTCGAGGAGCTCAGCACCACGTAAGGAGCTGAGAAAATGCTGAGCAGAATGAGGGATTCCGCTGGCAGAACAGCACAGAAGAGTTCCATCAGTGGAAAACCGCTGGATGTCACAAGATCCCATGCAGACCGCCACTCACTAAGATCTGTGGAAAAATAATCCACAGAAGAGGGCTTCATTCTTCGGAAAACATTTTGTCACAAGTTCCACGGACAAGGAGGTCTGCAGAAGGAAAAATCCGCCAATAGTTCTGCCGGACAGCACCATCTGGCACCCCCCATGGCACCAGCATCACTCATGGCACAGGAGGGCACCAATCAGTGCCTATGCCATCCTGGGTGACACCCACGGGTGCCCATGGCAGTACCCGCAGGCACCCCTGGCACCCATGGCAGGCATGGCACCCACAGGCACCCCCAGCACCCATGGTATTGGCACTGCCCACAGCACCTGCAGGTGCTCGGCACCACCCGTGGGTGCACACGGCACCGCAAGACACCAGTGGGTGCCCACGGCACCACCAGCAGCACCAACAACAGCACCCACAGAGCCGCGCAGCACTCACGGCATCGCACGGTAGCAATGGCACCAACACAAACTCCAGCGGTGATACCTACGGCACCGACACCAATTCCAGCAGCGCCGCCACGCCACCGGACCTGCAGCATCACCCATAGCATCGGCCATGGTGCCAGGACAAACACCATCTTGGAGAATGCCAGTGGAGAAATCCTGAGGAGAAGGGGAAGAGGAAAAGGTGGTGCCCATGCCAGCCCCTGCATGGAAAGAGGAAGGGGGTAGGCACGAGGGTCAAAGCGATGGTAGAATGCACCAAGAGGGCACTGCGCACATCCTGATCCAATTGACCCAGCCCCAGTCCAGCGGCTCCGAGGTCTGGAGGCCCCAAAATCGGGAACACTGGCCTGGAAAACTGGACAGAAGTCGAACCCCCTGCTCCACAGGAGTGGCCAAGAGGTGAAACTGGTAACCGGAACTCCATTGAGGACAGAGATGGAGTCCGGAGTCGAAGAACACAGCCGTTAAGAGCAGGGCCAAGGGGAACCCACCAAAGTCAGTTCAGGCCTATCGCCTCTCCTGATTGACAATCCCTATGCAGACATACCAGAGGGCAACCTCGAGTGGCACCGATTCTTCTTCACCCAACGAAGAAGAAGAGCTCGAGGTTAAGTGGAGCCGGACCACCAGATTCGTGCTTCGGTGGATTGTCCTCCCCCCCTCCCCGAGCACAGGACTGTCCGTAGTCAACCTCCCCCTTTAGCAAAGTGTGGCGGACCGGACACAGCCCCTCTGCCATAACAACTTTCAAATGAAGTCTTCCTACCATCACCGCTACCGCCTAAGGACGACTCCGATGATGGCAGGTGAGAATTTCTTTTTCTTCATAATCTTTTTCTTCTTCGTAAAATAAGAAAATACTACTAAAAATGTAAAATTAAACGAATACTAAACAGCTAAAAGCTGATGTCATATAGACGAAAACTCTGACTCCGGCAGACAACCGACAGCGACATCCAAGCGCACTCGATGGCAGAAGAAAAGGAACTGAGGCAGTTGGAGGGTCAACACTGAGATAGCCTACACAGGCGCAAGCTAGTCTCATGGTGCCGCACATGCGTGGTCCCGTGTCGGTGCCGACCCTTCAGAAAATTTTTGGCTCCTTTTTGGTCCTAGTGCCTCTGCTGCTATTCCACTAGTGTGAATGAGTGATGGAGACTTGCGCCCAAGAAGATGTAGAGGTTACTCGAGTACAAATGTCTCAGCCTTTTGTAGCTGCTGTGGGGACTTCAGGAAGCTCACTGTTCTAGCAGATCCAGGATGCTTGCTAAAGATGGGGGTTGAAAAGCGTTATAAAATAGCTAAGCGGCAATTGCAGAGAGAGTTTTTTTTGTTTTGGAAGATTACAAGAAAGATTTAATTTTGCCTCTGTACATAGTTCTTATGAACAAGTTTATATTTTCTTATGTTACTCTCACTATAAACAAAGTTTTGGTGAATTTTACAACTGCTGCTGAGTTTTCCCTATGCTTCCTGACCTGTGCCTCGATGACAGTCCCCCCTCTTGCTTGTTTATGTAGTACATTGTTTTGGTGTTGTCTGTTCTGACCTGCACCACTTTTCCTTGTACTAATGGTGCGAATGCTTTCAATGCCAGGAACACTGCTCTTAGCTCCAACAGATTTGGTTTTAGAAGTGGGATTTAAGCGGTGCATACCCTAAGACAGGAGTTTTGTGCGTGGGTACTGGACCTAGTACCAGAGAAGCACAGAAGAAGGTATGGATTCTGCAGCAGCAAATCCAGGAGTGGTTACCAGGAGAATGGCAGCCAAACTAGCAGCGACAGAAGTCCAGTCTGAGATTGTACAGCCAGCACAAGTCATGGAAAAAGAACAGGCAGTGACAGAACCTGAAAGCCTAATGGACTTTTTCAAATGGTGGGCTATACAACAAAACGAGACTGAGAAGCAGAAAGAAAAAGAGATTTAGTGTTTAGAAGCATTGAGAAGAGATGCAGCAACAGGAGCAGCAGATGAGAGAAGAGATGCAATGACAGGAGCAGCGATAGCTGGATGTCTTACAAGCTATCGAAGGCAGATGATCCGGCACAGACCCAGATAAGCAACAAAATGCAAGCAACTTAAAGGCCATTAAACTTACTAAGTTGTGTCCCTCGGATGACATTGAGGTATACCTGACAACCTTTGAAAGAATTGCCACAACCTGCCAGTGGCCAAAGCAGCAATGGACGATCAGACTGGTACCCTACTTATCAGGGAAAGCCCAGCTTGCCTACAGCGGTATGGACATTGCGCAGTCAGAAAACTATGACCTGGTGAAAAGCGAAATCCTGAAAAGGTACGACATCTCCAGAGAGACCTACAGGCAGAGATTTCAATCTCTAAGGTACAACTTGGTTGACCATCCTTGAGAAGCCTTCACCAAACTCCGAGAACTCCTGATGAAGTGGATCCAACCAGAGGGCAGAACAGTCCCACAGATCATCGACACATTTGCCATGGAGCAATTCATCAACATCTTGCCTACAGATGTGCAGTTGTGAGTAAAGGAACACCGACCAGAGAATGGGGAAAAAGCTGTTTCTTTGGCTGAGGACTACCAAATGGCCAGACAGATGCCACAGCAGCGAGGTAACAGCCAAGCACCGGTAAGAAACTCTTTTTCCCATTTAAATTCCAAGCCTGCTAAGAACTCTGGTGGAGGTAACAAATCTGTGCCAAAAAACATTACCTGTAACTATAACTGTAATAAGCCAGGCCATTTTACAAGAAACTGCCATAATAAGGAGAGTGGCACTGGAGCAGATTTGTCCTTGGCAAACTGGGGCAAGTACCTAACAGATGTGAAGATGGGGAATAAGACTGTAAAGGGACACATTGATTCAGGATGCAGACAGACCCTTGTGTAGGTTAAAGTGCTGGGGAAAAAACTGTGAAAAAGGACCAGGTACTGGTGTCATGTGCATCCATGGAGACACTTGATACTATCCCACCACCCAAGTGACTGTGACTGTTAAGGCTGTGTCGCACCAAATGAAAGTGGGAGTAGTACCAAAGTTACCTGTACCTGTGATTATTGGAAATGACTTTCCACGATTTACTGAGCTGATCAAAGAGGGAGTAAATCCTGATGTTTCAGCAGCTGCGGTGACAAGAGCTCAGGCAAAGAAACTTTCAGACAGTGGGGACACTTTTCCTTTCAGTGATTTTGATTCGGACTTGTTTGAGCACAGCTCCAAGATCTGGAAATCCAGGAAAGAAAGACAAAGCCTAAAGAAACTATGGCAACAAATGACTGATGGACATGAAGGGTTAAAATATGAAACTGCTGAAACTAAATTGATAGCTTGCTCAGAACTAAAAACATTATTAGTTAACGATGTTTCTCTCCAGGGTTACTTTAAGCAGCTGGGGGTAAAACCAAAGCAGGATAGACCAATGTTTAAAAAATGTAATGGATTACTGTACAGAGTTTGGGTTAAAACTCAGACACAGTAACAGACAGAACAATTGGTTATACCGCAGAAGTATAGAACAGAATTGTTATAGATCGCACCTGATAGTCTTATGGCTGGTCACTCAGGGAGGGATCGTGCCCTTGCCAGATTGCTGTGTAGATTTTACTGGCCTGGAATTTATGAAGATGTTGCTACATACTGCAATTCCTATGCTGAGTGTCAGAAAGTAGCCCAGGTCACTAGAAAAGACAAGGTACCCCTGGTGCCCCTACTCTTGATAGATGTGCCTTTTGAGAGAATTGCAATGGATGTGGTTGGTCCTTTAGACAAAAGTAAAAAGGGTAATAGATTTATCCTGGTAGTATGCGACTATGCTACTCGATACCCAGAAGCAGTTCCAATGCGTACTGTTACAGCCCCGAAAGTTGCAGCAGAGCTAGCCAAAATTTTCAGTAGAGTGGGCATACCTAAAGAAATTATTACTGATCAGGGTAGCAATTTTGGTGCTGCATTACTTAAGGAGCTGTACAGACTGCTAAGTATCACTGCCATGAGAACCTCCCCCATCACCCTCAGACAGATGGTCTTGTTGAGCGTTTTAACCAAACCCTAAAATACATGTTAAAAAGGTTTATAAAAAGGGAAGGAAAAGATTGGGACCAATACTTGCCTTACCTACTTTTTGCTTACAGAGATGTGCCACAGGCATCAACAGGTTGTTCACCATTTGAAATGCTATTTGGTAGGCAGCCAAGAGGGCCACTGGATGTGATAAAAGAAATGTGGGAAGATAACCCCACTCAGAAACAATCTATATCTTCTTATATGTGTGCCCTAAGAAAGAAGTTGGCAAAATATCTTGAAATTGCCCATAGTAATCAGGAAGAGGCTCAAAATCGGCAGAAGGTATATTATGACCATGGGGTAAAAGAAAAAGTTTTCGAGCCAGGTGAAAAGGTTTTGCTACTGTTACCCACAACAGAAAATAAGTTGTTAATGAAGTGGCAAGGGCCATATAAGGTTCTTAGACGTGCTGGCACTGTTAACTATAAGATTGAAACCCCTGACAAGAAAAATTCTTCTAAGATATACCATGCTAACCTCCTCAAGAAATGGGTTGAAAAAATGCCAAAAGCTGCCTTGCTAGTTTTACCAGAAACCGATAAGGAAGATATTGCTGTAGCTTATGATAGACTGGAACAAACTGTAAATGCTGATGCTGTAAAGGTGAATGTTTCCTTAACCTCAGAACAAACTGTAGACATTCGTAATCTGCTAAAGACATTTGAGAAAAAATTACTCATCATAGTAATGTTGTTTCTTCTAATGGAGTCTTGCTGTATTCTGACTATATGCAGTTAGCCCCAGCACTTGAACTGCAGTTAGCCCCAGCACTTGAACTGCTCCAGAGAGGAAAGAGTTAACTGTATGCAGAAGTATAGACTGTTGAGCTCGAGCTCGGTTTTCAAACCTCTGTCTCTAGTACTCTGTAGTGTAACCGTCAGATTCTTAAGAGCACTAAACTAATCCAATAGGTAGAAATTGTTTCTAAAGTTTTGTGCCAAATGGCAGTAACAGATTTTAAGGGTCAAAAGACTCAAGTCGAGAACCCCAAAAAGAATATAAGCAGGCAGTGAAACAACCAAAAACATTCATGATAAAAACCCAGAAAACCCCTTAATAAGATAAGGGCATGCCAAGTACACCTCTGGGGTGTGGCACTGGGCCTACCAGGGAGACCACCAGACCAAGTGGTCAGGTAACCCGAGGGGCTGCACCACCCTTTATGTCTCTGACGGCAGTGCTGTGCAATGCCAGGTCAATCAGAAACAAGACGGCAATTATTGCCGCCTTGATTTCATCGGTCGACCTGGCTTGCATCACGGAGACCTGGGTGGGAGATAATGCTGGCCCTGTTTTGGAGGCTGCAGTCCCCCCAGGTTATATCGTGGTGCACTGCCCCAGAGAAAATCACAGGGGTGGCGGTGTAGCCATTTGTTTTAGATCTAGCCTGACCTTCACCGTGCACCTGGTGGGAACCCCAAGTTCATTTGAGTGTGTGGCCATTCGTGGAGGACTCAGCGTGGGCTGCAGGATCCTCCTCATCTATCGCCCTCCTGGCCCGATGGGGAGTTTCCTGCAGATATTCACCGAGTTTGTTGCCGGTGAAACATTGGGTTCCCCCAGATGTGTTTTTCTGGGGGATTTCAATGTTTGGCCCGATGATAAAGTTCAAAGGTGCACCGGCGAATTTCTGCAGAGTATGTCCTTGTTGGGGCTGACGCAGGTTGTTGATGCACCAGCTCATCGGGACGGCCACACGCTGGACTTGGTGTTCTCACTGGGGCTCGAGATTGCAGATCTTGGGATTGATCAGGTATTTTGGTCTGATCATTGCACGGTGAAGTTCATGCTTGGGCTCCAGCCTTAAGTTCTTCCCCTGTTGAGATGATTTGTTGCCGCCCTTTACACGATCTTACCCCTGAGGGTTTTATGGCAGCAGTTGATTTATCTAGTATGGGTAGTGCATGCGTCGGAGGTGTTGATGTCGGGGTGGACACCTATAATAAGATTTTATCTGACACCATCAACTCCCTCGCACCTATCCGTGTACGACCCAGAACTTTGTACCTGAGGTCTCCATGGTATGATGGAGATCTTAGGGAAATGAAGAAGATGGGTCAGAGATTAGAGCGCTGTGGAGGAAGTCCCATCTGAGACAACAAATTGGTCTCTGCGCGCATTATTGCGTATATCAGGAGGCAATCAACCGAAAGAAGGCAGTATTTCTGTCCAGGGAGATTGCTGCCGGGAGAAACCGACCAGCCTCACTCTTCTGGACTGTTGATAGACTTCTTCATCCTGTCTGTCTGCAGCCCAGGAGGGTTTCCTCAAATGAGGATTGTGAGGATTTTGCTTGGTTTTTCTCGGACAGGGTGTCTTTGATCCAGCGGGAGGTTTCTTCAGCCAGAAATACCATTGCTGACAGTGATCGTCAGTTGTGTTCTGAGTGCACTCCGCCTAGTTGGGGAGAGTTTAGGCCAGTGGAGGTTCATGAGGTTATTGAGGTGACAGTCAATCTGAAGCATACCTTTTGTGAACTGGACCCAGTGCCAACGCATTTCTTAATGAGATGCATTGACTCTCTTGGTCCGGTGTTTGCCTCGATTGTTCGGTGTTCCTTGCATCAGGGTGTCTTTCCAGATGCCTTGAAGGAGGCTCTGGTGAGACCCCTTTTAAAGAAATCTTCTTTGGACCCGGAGATCAGGGCAAATTACCGTCCCATCTCCAATCTCCCATTTTTGGGGAAGATTGTTGAGAAGGTGGTATTGCTTCAGTTGGAGGAACACCTCATGACTCATGAGTTGTACGATCCCTTCCAGTCGGCTTTTCGGGCCAGACATAGCACTGAAACTGCATTAGTTCGGTGCAGAATGACTCCTCCTCAGGGCTAGAGACCAAGGGACAGGACAATTTTGTTCTCCTCGATCTCTTCAGCATTTGATACTGTGGACCATTGTGTGTTGCTTCTCCGCCTGAGAGAGTTGTGTGGACTCACCGGTACTGTCATCAACTGGTTTGAGTCCTTTCTTACCAATAGGAGGCAACGGGTTGTGATGGGAAATTTCTCATCTACACCCTGCCTTCTTTTGTACGGAGTCCCTCAGGGTTCGGTATTGGCCCCAATGTTGTTCGCAGTATATATGCTGCCCCTGGGGAGGATCATTAGGAAGTATGGTCTGAGCTTTCATTGCTATACTGATGATACTCAGCTATACTTGTCCTTTGCCCCAGGAACATCAAACACAGTGGATGTGTTAAATATCTGTCTGGCTGAGATTAATGACTGGATGGCCTCCAGCTGGCTACGACTGAACCCTGACAAGACTGAGGTATTGGTAGTGAGTTAACAGAGTTCGTGATGGGATGGCCTCTGACTCTGCAACTGGACTTGTGCTAGGAGTTGCGTCATTGATGGCCTCCTCTTGGGTGCGAAATCTTGGTGTGATTCTTGACAGGAACCTGTCCATGGAGGTTCAAATATCTTCCGTGGTTCGTTCCTGTTTTTTCCATCTTAGAAACATTGCCAGGATTAAGCCCCTTGTTCCGTCTCTGGACCTCCCTACCTTGATACATGCCTTAGTCACTTCTAGGCTTGACTACTGTAATGCCCTCTATCTCAGGGTCTCTGGGGGTTCTCTTCACAGACTGCAGCTAGTGCAAAACGCTGCTGCCCGGCTTTTGACTGGGCAAAGCAAATTTTGTCATATTACACCTGTACTGCGCGAATTGCACTGGCTGCCTGTCAGGTGGAGAATACTCTTCAAGGTGGGTTTTCTTACCCATAAGACCCTACACGGACAGGGCCCAGGTTACCTGTCAGTACTCCTGGTACCTTCTTCCTCTACCCGTAATCTCCGCTCTTCTAGTAGTGGCTTCCTGACTGCTCCAAGAGCGAGATTAAAATCTGCAGGCGACTGAGCTTTTAGTGTTGCTGCTCCCGCTCTTTGGAACTCTTTACCTACTGCAGTCAGGGAGGCCCCCACTATAATTGCCTTTAAAGCCCATCTGAAGACTTTCCTATTTTTGCAAGTGTTTGGAGTGTAATGCTGATTATTTGTATGTATTAATCTTAATTTATATATTTATGTGATATGAAACGTGAAATTTGTGCGTCACCCAGAGCCTCCGGGATTGTGCGTCTTTTAAATAAATTTGCCTTACCAACTCACATCCCAAAACTACTAGGTTCCAGGAGGGGAGGCAGGAAGGGAGGTCAGAATACAGTAAGACTCCTTTAGAAGAAACATTACTATGGTGAATAATTTTTTCTTCAAACAACATGAAGTCTTGCTGTATTCTGACTATATGCAGACTACCAAGCAGTACTCCCTTGGAGGAGGGAGTCACAGAACCAATTTTGGGAACAAGCTCTGCAGCACAGCCGTGCCAAATCTAGCATCACTTCGTGACTCTATGTCCAGAGAGTAATGCTTGGCAAATGTGTGAATAGACTTCCAGGTGGCTGCTTTACAGATGTCCACTAAAGGTATATCTCTAGCTGCTGCGACCGAAGCAGCTGTACCTCTGGTAGAATGAGCCCTCAGGCCTGAGGGAGGCTCTTTCCCAAGCTCTGAATAGCAGAACTGGATACAGGAGACAATCCACCTGGCAACTGTTCTCTTGGTAGCAGGTTTGCCCTTTCCCACTTCTCCATAAGTGAGAAACAACTGAGAACAGTCATTCTTATGAGCCTTAGTATGCTCCACATAGTAACTAAGAGCCCTCTTTACATCAAGACTGTGTAGTCTTCTCTCCCCAGAGGAAGAATGATCAGTGAAAAATACAAGCAATGGCATAAACTGATTCAAATGAAAGTCTGATACCACCTTAGGAAAAAACTTTCTGTTGGTACAAAGGATCACCTTATCCCTGTCAAATTAGATGAAATTAGGTTGGAAAGGAAAGGGAAAATTGTTTAACCAGGAAAGGCACACTAAGCCGGAGCTTGTTTCCAGGTGCAACCTGGGAGCTAAGTTAAGTGGAAGTTAAGTGACTTGCTCAGGGTCACACAGTATGCAAGTGGAAGCTGTGGGATTCAAACCCAGGTCTGGTCTGTTGGATGTCACCAGATTTGCAGCTCAGAGCCTTAGACCACTGCGCTATACTGAGGTTCCACTGATAAAGCCTGTAATTCACTGATTCTCCTGGCAGAGGTAATGGCTACCAGGAATACAGTTTTCCAAGTCAAGTATTTCAGCTCAGCGAAGGATAAAGGCTCAAAAGGGGTCTGCTTAAGCTGTGCTATACAGATGTCCAGATCCCAAGAAGGGGTAGGCTCCCTGAACGGAGGATTAACATGTACTAAACCCTTGAAAAATTTCTTGAAAACTGGATGAGGAGCTAGGGAAGATCCCTTACCAGCAGAAAGGAAGGCAGGCACAGCTGCCGAATGTACCTCAACAGTAGTAGGCTGGAGGCCTAAACTGTTAAGATGCACCAAATAATCCAAAACAGTGGCAGTATCAGGCAGCTCTGGCTTGACATGCTTTTGGGAACATCAAAACCCAAATCTTTTCCATTTGGAGTTGTAAGTCTTTCTAGTAGCAGGTTTCCTGCTAACCTTTAAAATATCGAAGACTGATTGGGAAAGATACAAGCTTACATATTCCAGCTCTTCAAGAGCCAGGCTTTGAGCCTGAGAGTCTGAAGGTTGGGATACAGAATCCTCCCCTGGGAGAAAGTGAGGAGATTGTACTGTCTGGGAAGACACCAAGGCATTGTTACTGACAGAGACAACAGTAGTGGATACCGAGGCTGTCTGGCTCAATCTGGAGCCACCAGAATCACTTTGCAAGGTTGAGACCTGATCTTGATCAGGACCCTGAATATCAGAGGAAAGGGAGGAAATGCATACAGAAACATACTTGTCTGATTCAGTAAAAGAGCATCCTGAGGGACAGGACCCAGAAGAGGTGGTCTGCAACAATAAAGAGGAAGCTGATGATTATCCAGGGCTGCAAAGAGATCTATCTCTGAAGTGTCCCATCTCTTGAAATGACCTGAAGAACTAGAGGGTTCAGGGTCCATTTGTGGTGGCTCTGGGAAATCCTGCTGACAGCATCTCGTAGAATGTTTTCCTTCCGTGGGAGATGCACAGCCATAAGGGAAGCCTGAAGGAAATGAGCTAGAGACCCTACTTTCATGGCCTCTGTGCACAAGGCCAAGGACCGAGTGCCTCCCTTCTTGCTGATGTACCACATGGTTGTGGTATTGTCTGTCCTGATCTGCACCACTTTCCCTTGAACAACAGCTGAGAATGTCTGATTTGCTAGAAAGACAGCTTTCAATTCAAGAAGGTTTATGTGTAGAAGGGACTCCTGGTGTGACCAGGTTCCCTGAGCTGTAAGGTGATCTAGGTGAGCCCCCCAACCTAGTAGGGAGGCATCTGTGGTGAGAATCACGGAAGAAGCCTGGCTAATAAATGGGACACCTTGTCGAAGATTGTCCTCCTCCAGCTACCACTGGAGGGCCTGAACTAGAGTTTGAGACACTGGAACCAATTTGGAGAGAGGGTCTCCTTTCTGCGACCAATAAGATCTGAGATGAAACTGAATAGCTCTCATCTGAAAACTTGCTCCCTGGACCACAGCTGTGGATGCTGCCATGTGGCCCAACAACTGTAGAAAGTGTCTGGATGAGAAACTAGAAGACAAAAAGAGGAAGTCAGAGTGACCAGGGACTAAACCCTTGAGAGAGGGAGAGGGAGAGGGAGAGGGAGAAATGCTCTTGCCTGAATAGTGTCTATTTCCACCCCTATGAAGGTAAGAAGCTGGGCTGGTTCCAGAACATACTTTATTTATTTAGTTTTTGTTTACCGGGTAGGTGCACTAGCCAACAACAAGACTATTTTCAGGCACAACCCGGGTGAGTACAGAACATGACTAAAATAATTTGCAGAACAATATCAAACAGGGGAGGAAAGAAAAAATTACTCACCTTAGTAATGTTGTTTCTTCTAATGGAGTCTTGCTATATTACCTACCGTAATTCTTAATCTTTTTGGACGAAGTCTCCATCACTCATTCACACTGATGGGATCTACACCGGAGGCACTAGGATCCAGTGGGAGCAAACTTTTTTGCAAGAAGGTCGGCGCCAGAGATAGAGCCATGAGGAGCAGCGCCGCGAGCTTCAGCTCGTGCGGCAATGACTATCTCGGCGTCGACCCTCCAACCGCCTCAGTACCTTTTTTTCCGAGGAGGTGCAGCGTAACTAACTTAGAAGGACAGCCTAACAAAAACCAGACATAAGACAGTCCGGACAACCCGTATAAAAAGGGTCAACAAAGAAGTCTTCACAGCCTAAAGATTCAGGGAATGAAGAGCAACAACAGAGGTGAGCCCAGGGGATGGTGGGTGGGCATGTGAATGAGTGGTGGAGACTTCGTCCAAGAAGATCAAGAATTACGGTAGGTACTTAATTTCCATATCTTCCTGGACATAAAGTTTCCACCACTCATTGACACTGATGGGAGCGTACCGAGCTAATAATCCCCCAAGAGGGTGGCAGGAGAGACCAAGAGCTCACAGATTTAGGACAGACGTCCGTTAAGGATGGTCCTGCCAAACGAAAGATGTCACCTGGCATGGACATCCAGGGCACAGTGCTTGACGAAAGTATGCACCGAGCTCCAGGTAGCTGCATTGCAAATGTCTGCAATGGGCACGTTGCGGATTTCCGCCAGGGATGCCGTGACTGCTCAAGTAGAGTGAGCGTACACTCTGCCCTCCAGCTTAACTTGTGCCATGGAGTAGCAGTGGCGAAGGCATGCCACCAGCCATGCTGAAATGCATCTGATAGCAACAGGCTGACCCAGTCGGGTCTCGCTGAAGGAAACAAACAGTTGTTGAGCTTTGCAAATTTGTTTTGTTCTATCTAAATAGAAACACAGAGCTCTTTTGACATCTAAAGAATGAAGGGTATGCTCTCCTTCATTTTGGAAGTCCGCAAAGTAAGTAGGTAGGACCAAAGGTTGGTTTAGGTGGAATTCTGAAACAACCTTAGGGAGAAACTTAGGTTGGGTCCTAAGAACTACTTTGTCCTTATGGAACACAGTATACGGAGGGTCTGTGACCAAGGCATGCATTTCAGAGACCCTGTGGGCTGAGGTAACGGCCACCAGGAAGGCCGTTTTCCAAGTGAGAAATTTCAGCTCACAGGTAGCTAGAGGCTCAAAAAGCTTTTGAGTGAGCATGTCTAGTACAATATTAATGTCCCAGGCTGTGACTGGACATCTGATAGGAGGTCTGGTATGCAATATTTCCCATAAGAAACCTCTTAACCACAGGTAACTGAGCCAGTGACAAGGAAAGTACTGGCTCATGATAAGCTGAAATGGCACAAAGGTGAACTCTGACTGTAGAATATTGTAGATCTGAATTTGAGAGGTCTAACAGGTACTCTAGAACTTTATTGGGTGGGCAGGAAAAAAGATTCAAAGAGGATTTTGCACACCAGAGAGAAAAACGCTTCCATTTGGCTGTGTAGGTTTTTCTAGTGGCTGGCTTGCACACAGCCAGAAGAATATCTGAAACTCTGCAAGAGACATTGAACCTGTTCACTTCTATCTTTTCAAGAGCCAAGCGTGAAGGTGAAGTGATCTCAGATTGGGATGGACCACAGGCCCCTGAGTCAGAAGGTTCATCTGAAGAGGAAGTGCTTTCAGAGAGGTTTTTGACATACTATTGAGTAACAGAAACCATATATGTCGAGGCCAGAAGGGCACAATGAGGATCATTTTGTCCCCCTGGGACTCGAACTTGAGAAGTACCCTATGAATTAGAGGAAGAGGAGGAAAGGCGTATAGAAAGCATTTTGTCCATTGCAGCCTGAACGCATCCTGACAGAAAATGCCAGGCCCTGGATTTCTGGAGCAGAAGACAGGCAGTTTTGTGTTGAGTGGGGATGCAAAAAGGTCCAGGTCTGAAGTTCCCCACTCTGCGAATAGTGAATGAACTACAGTTGAGTCGAGAGACCATTCGTGAGGATCTGTCTCTATTCTGCTGAGATGGTCTGTCAGTTCGTTCTGCACTCCCAGCAGGTAAACCGCCTGGATTAGAACCTTGTGCTCCAAGCACCATTCCCACACTCTCATTGCTTCCCTGCATAAAGGGTAAGAGTGAGCACCGCCCTGCTTGTTGATGTAATACATCACTGCTTTGTTGTCCGTTTGAAGGAGAATGTTCTTGTGACAGAGAATGTCCTTCAAAGCCTGGACTGCATAAAGGACGGCTCTCATTTCTAGTACATTTATATGAAGCTGGGACTTGTCTTGAGTCCACGTACCTTGGGTGCGGAGATCTTGACAGTGGGCTCCCCACCCCCTCAGGGACGTGTCCATGGTAATGGAGATCTGGTGATCCAGGGGAGGAAATGGATTCCCTTCCAGAAGGTTGTCCTCTTGTGACCACCAGGTGAGCGACCTCTTTAGAGATTCTTTAACCTTGATGAGAAAGGACTGAGGGTGAGTGGTTGGGGACCACTGAGTACTGAGCATCCATTGAGAGGTTCTCATGTGGAGATGAGTTAGGGGTACAGTGAACACCAAGGATGCCATGAAACCCAGCATCCATTGCATCGAGATAGCTCGAACTGAGCTGTTCTCCCTGATGTAGTGGGCCATCTGTAGGATATCGCTCCTTCTGTCTTCTGGAAGAAAGGCTTTTGCACAAGAGGTGTCCAGAAGAGTTCCTATTAAAAAGGAGCTTCTGGGAGGGATGCAACTGCGATTTCTTGAGATTTAGCAGAACTCCCTTGGACGTGAGAAAGTCTGAGGCCGTGGATACGGTGTCAAGAGTTCCTTGCCTGGAAGGACTTGCTAGAAGCCAGTTGTCCAGATATGGGAACACTTGTATTCCAATCTTTCTGAGTTGCGCCGCGATAACTGCACACTTTGTAAAAACTTTCGGCGCCAAGGATAGCCCAAAGGGCAGGACTCTGAACTGATAATGTTGGCCCAAAGCCATGAAACTTGGGTATCTGTGATGCCTTGGGTGAATAGGAATATGTTGGTAAGCATCTTGCATGTCCAGGGAGGCTAACCAGTCGTGCTGATGAAGCACAGGTAACAGGTTCCTAGCAATATCATTTTGAACTTCTCCTTGGGAAGAAATTTGTTCAATTTTCTGAGGTCCAAAATGGGGCACATGCCCCCGGTTTTCTTTGGAACTAGAAAGTAATGGGAGTAGAACCCTGTGTTCCATTGATCCAGCGGAACTATTTCTACTGCCCTGTTGTACAGAAGGCCTTGTATCTCGGAGGCGAGAAGTGCTGACTGAAGTACTGACAGCATGGGCTGCCGTTTGGGGGGACAATCTGGAGGGGTCTCTGAAAGATTGAGGGAATACCCCTCGTGGATTATCCGGAGGACCCATTTGTCCGATGTTATGGGCTTCCACTGGTTGTAGAATTGAGTCAGATGCCCTCCCACCGATAAAGAGGAGTCCCCCTCGGGCAGCTGAGGTGGGACTTGGGCCAGAAACTCAGAAGGTGCCACTGGGCACTTTGGACCCTTGTGCTTTCTGTTGCATTTTCTTTTGAGGCTGAGGGGCTTGGTTTTTATTAAAACCTCCCCTGCCTTTGCCTTGAAAGGATTGACGGTTGTGAAACTGGCGTTTATTAACACCCCCCCGTGAAGGGGGCGGGAGCAGGTCGAGCCAATTTAATGGCCAATCTGGTCTTTTGTGTGGCCTCTAGAGGTTGTTCTACTTGAGGACCAAAGAGATACACATCATCGAAGGGCAATGCCATGACCTGTTGCTGGGCATCATTCGTGAAGCCTGAAGTACACGGCCAAGAATGACAGCGGATACAAATGCCTGCCGCCGCCGCTCGGGAGGTAGTATCGAAAACGTCCTTAGCTGCTTTCACCTGTTGGTTGTTGGACTCGATACCCCTGGTTATGGTTTGAAGAAGCTCTGAATTAGAGTCCAACTCCAGTACAGCTTCAACCATTTGTTTGAGTGAATGCCAAAGAATATACTCATATTGAGAGAAATAGCCCTAGTAGCTGGCAATATGCATACCCAGGGTGGATGCAGCAAAGACTCTCTTACCTAAAGTATCTATCTGACGAGATTCTTTGTTTATAGGTCGAGCTGTAGTAGTCTGAGGAAGGGCGACCTTATCATTCTCTGCCAAGACTACAATAGGTTCCGCAAAGGCCTGAGAGGCCAAAATGGGTCGATCCGTGGGAGCAGCATACTTTCTATCTATGGACTTAGCCACAGAAGGAATGAGAGCAGGATTATTCCATACCATTTGAGAAAGCGTCTCGAAGGAGGGCTGTACTGGGGTAGTTAAATCCATAGGGATGTCCGGAACATGACAGTATTGGAGTCTTAAAAGCTTCCTAGGATCGATATCCATAGTATGGAGAGAAAGAGTGGAATTCAAATTTTTCAGCAGAGACTTAACCCTTAGGCTGCCAACAGAATTAGAACATATAGAAATTCTGGACTGATATATCAGTCAGCGGCTCTGTAAGGGTTAAATGACAGATCCTGAACCACAGGCTCTGCAGCAGGATTAGATCCTGTTCCTTCCACATCATCACCCAGCCTAAGGTCTGGGTCAGGCTCAATATCAACTCCTGAGAGCCCAGGAGGGACTGTATGGATAGGAAAGGAGGGAAAATCAGAAGGAAGATAGGAGGGAAAAGGATTCGGAGTAGAAGGGCCCTGAAGACTGGAAGATGCCACATCAAGTCTCAGCGCCGAAGAGCACAGCGCCGCCTGGCCCAGCACTGCGCACGGTGCTGACAGAGCCCTTGGTGCCGAGGATGGTGCCGAAAAGCCGCAGGGCGCTGAGGGCAACGCTGACAATCCCAATGGTGCCGAAAGGCCGCATGGCACCAAGGGTAGCGCCGACAATACCAAAGGCGCTGAGGCCGGTGCCAACAGATGCACTGATGCCGAGGATGGCGCCGAGTGACCCATCGACGTCAACAGCGCCGAAACCAACGCAGGGCCCCAAAAACTAAGATTTGAGGATAAAGAAGGAAAAATACCAGGAGACAGAGGCATCGGTGTGGCCCCTAGCACCGCAGCCATGTGAGGGGGGAAAACACCTGAGCTCGGAGTCGACGACACCAAAGAAAGCGCCACACGACTAGGGAGGCCCAACCACCTTACCTGATTCTTCAAAGGGTCCGAAGCTGGACCAATCTCGGAGCCCACTGCTCCATCAGAGTGGCCCACTGATGAAACTGTTCATCTGAAGCCCTACCAGAAGGCGGGGAAGGGCTCCAATGTCCAAGAGGTTGGAGATCAGAAACAGAAACCGGCGACTCTGGAGGAGACCGGCAACTGACCGCAATGACCAACCATTGACGCGCAGACATACCAGAAGGTGAGCTTGAGTGATGCCTTCTCTTTCTTGACCTGTGGGTTCCAGAAGAGCTTGAGGCAGAACAGTGCCGAGAGTGCGACCGTTTTCTTTTATGCTTCCGGGGGGACCACCCCTCCCCTCGGGGATTGGACTGTCCATTGTCAGACCCCCCCTCGGAGAGGGTGGCGGACCAGACCCAGCCCGGCTGACTTAACAGCTTTCATACAAAGTCTCCCTACCGTCACCTGACCCGCTCATGGTCAACTCCGTCAATGTAGGCTGAGACTTCTTTCTTGTAATAAAAATAAATTATAGTAAGTGGTACTTATTCAAGAAATACTACAAAACAAGAAACTGAAAACTATGTTGCTGGTTTGAAGTTTGACTCCCGGCGGGTGACGGCGTCGTCACTGTAGCACACTCGGCCAGGCGGGAAGAAAAGGGAACTAGGGGCAGTTGGAGGGGTCGGCCTTGAAAGTCATTGCCGCATGAGCAGAGGCTCATGGCACCACTCCTCGCAGCTCCATCTCTGGCGCCAACCCTCTTGCAAAAAAGTTTGCTCCTGCTGGCTCCTAGTGCCTCTGGCGTAGATCCCATCAGTGTGAATGAGTGGTGGAGACTTTATGTCTGGGAATATCAAACATTACATGGGTGGGTGGCAGAACAAAGTACAGTATACAGATTTCAACATGTTTAGATGGTAAGACATTTTCCTAATGGGAAGCATAGGTAGCATTATACGTTTAAGGTAAAAAGTAATACCCGGCTATTGGTACAACAAGGAGAAAACTGTAGGCAGAACAGTAGTGCAACAAAAACTCCCAGCATAAATAAAGAAAATAGGCAGGTAAATACATTAAACAGGAGACTACAAAGGATGGAGAAAGTAGGTAACAACTAACTTTGGGGATAAGGTTGGAGTTTATACAAGATAAAGAGGAGTAAATAGAGAGGAGTAAGGTAGGCGGGAAATCAACAAGGAGCTGCAGCAGAGCTGAGTGGGGCGGGGCAGATTAGAGCTGTTTTGGAAATGGTGGGGACGGAATAGGGAAAAGGAAAGTCAAAGAGGGGATTAGCATGGGGAGAGAGTGACTAGGGTAACTCATAAATGGTGAAAATAGAAAAGGGAAAGGGAGAAGCTGATTGGGCACACTAGAGTCGATGCAATCAATAAGTGCCCATTTAGCAAGGTCAAAATAAGTGCCAGAAACAGAAAAAACAGGGTTAAGTGAGATGGAGGAGCCTCCAATGGAGTTACGGTGGGTCAAAACAGGCACAAAGATCAGCCTGCAGGAGATGCCGCCTGAGTTCAGTCTTAAAGTGACGCTGTGACTCGATCTGCCTAAGTTCGGCAGGGAGCATATTCCAGTACTGAGCTGCCACATGTCGAAAAGCACCAATTCCTTTTGAGGTAAGGCATCTAGGGATTTTCAGGAAAGATCAACTGACCTAAAGCCATGCGAGGAGGTGAGAGGATGTAGCAACTCCGCCAGGAATGTAGGAATTTTCAGCTTCATAATAGAGTCCACTAGGGAGCCAAGGTAGTAGTGCCTAGTTGCAGAGGGGGCGAGCCAGCCAAGGTCTTTGTACACCTGACAGAGATGCTTTAGTCAGGTGGATGAGGACGCATAGTGGCATATGTTATTGTATGTAACATCCCACATCTGAAGAGAGGTTATCCGGGCAGCAGCAATAATGGGTGCACAGTAGGTAAGAGTAGGAAGTAGAATTCCCCTTGCAATGGCAAGTTTAGCAGACGGTGTAAGCATGTAACTAGTCCTGTACGCAGTACCCAGTTTGGCATTCACTGCACTGCAAGTCTTTTGGATGTGAAGGTTTAGATCCAAGGATTGATCCAGTAGGACACCGAGATAATTAAAAGATGTGACACAGTCCAGTATAGTTCCATCTACACCACGTACCGTAAGGAATGTAGAACTTTCTAGGTTCAGAATGAACACCAGGGATTCCAGGAGTCTTTGAGTGACCTATAAGGCTGACTTGACTTGATCGGAGGACTGGCCCACTAGGAGCCAGTCATCCAGGTATGGGAACAGAAGGATACCCTGTCTCCTGAGGAATGCCACTACTACTGCAAGACACTTGGTGAACACCCTTGGAACAGATGTTAGGCCAAAAGTCATAGCTCTGAACTGGCAACGGCCTGAGGGCAACTTGAACCTCAGGTACTTTCTGTGGGAATGTCTGATAGGTATGTGAAAGTAGGCATCCTTGAGATCCAGAGAAGCTAGCCAGTCTCCTGGTCTCAGAGAGGGAAGAATTACTCCCAGAGTCACTATCTTGAATTCTGGTTTTGTTAAATGTTTGTTCAGGTACCTTAAATCTAGGATGGGTCACCACTCCCGTCTTTTTTGGGGTAAGGAAGTATCTGGAATAGAGTCCTTTTCCCCTGTGACAAAGAGGTACCTTCTCTACTGCTTGCAGAAGCAGAAGAGAGGAGACTTCGGCCTCTAAGGCCTTTGTCTCCAAGGGAGAGGAAGGACTGAAAGACCTTGCTCTCATTTCTGGGAACCTTTTGAAACTGAGAGCAAGTTCCTGGCTCACTGCTTCCAGGACCCATCTGTCTGAAGTAACAGACTCCCAGGCCTGGGAGTAGTGAGCCAGCCTGCCTCCTACTGGAACTGGGGAGGCGACCCTGACTGACACCTCAAGGTGTCTGCTTGGCAGGGGGCTTAGACTGAGTGGATGATGGGGTCCTAGTAATCCTTCATTTGTCTCTTCCCCTAAAGAACCCCCTCTGCTGGAAAGAAGAGGAGGAGGCCTGAGCTTGGTAAAAAGGCCTGTGAAAAGGCCTGCCCTGAACTGCTGCCTCGGAGGAGTGGTCTGCTTTTCTTTGGCTGCAGCTCTCCTATAGGTGGTCCTGTATTCATCCATCTTCTTCATGTAATTCTCTGTTTGATCCCCAAAGAGAGAATTACCAGTTACAGAAAAATCCATGGCCTTAGCCTGGGTATCCTGTGAGAGGTTGGTACACCTAAGCCAAGCAAACCTCCTCATGGAGATAGATGTAGCCATGACCCTGGATGAACATCATTTGAGTCTACAGCAGAGTGGAATGGCACCTTGTATGCCTCAATATCATTTGCAGCCACCTGCTCCAGCTCTTTGGCTAGCTCGGGAGGGGCATTCCTAGCCAGCTCCAGAATCGTATCCCATTTAAATTTCTGGTACCTGGCTGTATATGCCATGTAATTCGATTGCCTGAGTCCCAAAGAGGATGGCAAGTACTGTTTTTTTTGCCATGGCATCTACTTTCCTGGAACCCTTATCTGGGGGGTGAGATGCCAGGGGAATATTAGCCTTGTCACAGGCTGCAGATTGCACTACCCAACATGGCTGCTATGATTTGAAAGGAATTCCATCCCAGGACCTGATAAAGCATACCATCTGTCCATTCTTTTTTCCACAGGAGGAATGGAAATAGAAACTGTAAAATTTTTTGTGTCTGCTTCCCCAAGGATTTGTGTAAGGGGACAGACACTTTTTTTGACTCTGGGACATCCATCATTTCCAGATAGTCAGGTTCTTCCTGATCCGGTTCAGCCTCTTCCATAGGAAGCTGAAGAGTCTCAGCCACTTTCTTGTAAAACAAGAAATGGGAAGGGGACTCAGAAAGCCTAGGAGGAGAAGCCTGAGAAGACCTGTCTGGGGAGATGTCAGGCTCTACTGGCTCATCTAGGCCTTCACATTGCTCTTCTTCATAGTCTTCATCCTCCTCCCAATCGCCCTCATAGTATGCTTCAGGATCTATACCCAAAGCAGCTACTTCCAACCGAACCGATCGGCTCTGAACTGATGCCGGTTTGGTCAGAACCGGACAAAGCGACTGCAGTATTGTAATCACTTTCGCCATTTCCTCAGTGGTCGGAACATGGGGTGTAGGATCTGAACCAGCTGATTTTCATTTCCTTTTTGACGGAACCGATTCTGCAGAGTTGGCTCTCCTTTTGCCCGAAGAGGTATCGCCCAGGTCAGTGGGCACCACTTCAGGTTCGACCACAACCGAACCGGGCTGACCATCCAGGTCAATGGACTTCTCGGCCTCCCACTCCCTCAGCCTACTCAAACATTTTTCCAGAGTGGCTTTGGGGACGTTCTTACAGATTTGGCAGTCTCCTCTGAGGTGGTCAACCCCAGACAATACACACAGACAAGGTGAGGATCAGCCTTAGCAAAGGCCTCCTTATACTCAGTACAGTGCTGAAATCCAGTGGGCCCGGTTTTCCTTTTGGGTTTCTCAGATATGCCGAAAATTCAGAAAAAGTCACCCTTATCAGCATTTAAGCCAGGCAACTAAAAACTTATTGGTTCCAACCGTGTCACGGGTCGGTTAAAAAAATCCCACAAATACCGGATTTTTTTAGGAACCGATAAGTACCAGAAAACCACAGAATTAACAAAGAAAAACAAATCACAATAGGTTTCTGTTCTGAACCGGACCTACCAGAAAAGAACCGAAGGCAAAACAATTTCCAACAAATCACCAAAATAAACACTACCTACTACTACCACTTATTGTACCGAGACAGAGGTAAGAATATCGAAGAAAATTCAGGAGTTGCGGTTGAAAAAAACGACCGATTCTAACTTTTACCAAACCGAAGCGCAGGAGGTATCTCCAGAGCGACTTCACAGTTAGGCAGAGTAAGAAATCTGATGGTTACACTACAGAATACCAGAGTCAGAGGTTTGAAAACCGAGCTCGAGCTCAACGTTCTATGCTTCTGCATAGAGTTAACGCTTTCCTCTCTGGAGCAGTTCAAGTGCTGGGGCTAACTGCATACAGTCAGAATACAGCAAGACCTCATGTCTGACAAATCTCTTCACCCTGGATGAAAGGCTATTTTATCAAACATGTCTCCTCACAAATAAAATACAACTGGGGCTTGCGCCCTTGGGGGTTTCTGCCTCTCTCCTATCCTCACACAGCCAGATCATCTATCTATCATCTCACGGGACCACCCCACCACTGAGCTCCTGCCGATAGGGCTTCCAAACATTACCTATTAACAATGCCTCCTTGGCTGCTCTCACAAGATATACAGTATGTCTAGTTCTCTACTTCGCTGTAAATATCAAACCTGTTACTCCCTGCCTCTATCAGCAAACTTATTGTTCTCTTGAAAACTATAAAATACAGCTATCGGTAACAGTTTCAATGCAATGTATAGCTAATCTTGATTCTGCAATATTGTATAACTGAAGAAACTGTAACCTTTAGCTGCCATTCTGTGTCTACATGTATTAAGTGTTTGTTTTTTCTGACACAGAGCCTTTGTAAATGAGTCCCTGACTCAAAGGTTGTAATCCTAAAGTCTGTTAAATAAATAAAATGTTATTTGAACAGTACTTTTACCATGGTACCAGGCTGAGCAAAAGGGGTTGAGCACGTAATAGTGACAAAGAATGCTCATCCTATTAGGCAAAAGTCATACAGGTTGCCAGAGCGGTTAAGAGCTGATGTGGTTAAGGAAATAAAAAAAAAAAAAAAAATGAAAGAACTGGGTATCATAGAGGAATCGAGGAGTGCTTGGTCATCTCCCATGGTAACTGTAAACAAAAAAGAAGGGGGTGATAGAATCTGCCTTGATTTCAGGAAACTTGATCAAGTGTCAGAATTTGACAGTTATCCTATGCCCAGAATAGATTATTTGGTGGACAGACCAGGGAATGCAAAGTATATCAGTACCCTCAATCTCACCAAGGGTTACTAGCAAATACCTTTAGCTAAAGAATCCAGAGATAAAAACTACATTTGTCACCCCTATAGGATTCTGTAAGTTCACCACCATGCCCTTTGGTTTACATGGTGCGCTAGCTACATTCCAGCAGTACATGGATGTAATTTTATCCCCTCACACTGGTTATTGTGCTGCGTACCTGGATGATGTCGTGGTGTACAGTCCAGACTGGAAATGTCATGTGGAACACCTACGAGCAGTTATCCAAGCTGTCAAAAATGCAGGTCTGACTATTAATCCTACAAAATGTGCACTGGGCATATAGGAAACCAGATATTTGGGTTATGTGTTGGGAAATAGAGAAGTTAAGCCAGAGGTTTCCAAAATAGAAGCTGTAGCTAACAGTCCTGTACCTAAAACAAAAAAAAAACATGTCAGGTCATTTTTAGGGCTGGCTGGTTATTATCGGAGATTTGTTCCCAATTTTGCTGAGTTAGCTACTCCCTCACTAAACTCACAAAAAAACAGTACCCAAATAATGTGAAATGGACCCCAGAGTGTGATGAAGCGTTTCAAGCCATAAAGGCTGCATTATGTTCAGCACCTGTTTTAAGCCCAGACTTTTGAGAAACCATTTCTGCTACAAATAGATGTATCCGAGGTAGGATAGGTGCTGTCCTAAGCCAAAATGTAGATGGGACAGAACATCCTATTCTGTACTTAAGTAGGGAATTGCATGACAGAGAGAAAAGGTACTCCACTATCGAAAAGGAGTGTTTAGCAGCAATGTGGGCCATAGAGTCGCTTAAGTTTTATTTATTGGGAACTGATTTTGTTCTTGTAACAGACCACAATCCTCTCTGTTGGCTTAACCAGATGAAAGATAAACATTTCAGAATCACAAGATGGTACCTGGAAATGCAGCCATTTAAATTCACTGTGATTCACAAATCTGGTAAAGAGAATAGCAATGCTGATTTTCTGTGAAGATATTGATCAGGAATTGAGGGTTCTGATGGTTAGAAAAAATAAATAACGTATGGGTTTGAACTGTACTGTAAAAAAATGGATGCAAATGTGCTCAATTTCTAAAAGCAGAAAATGTTAGTAGAGAATAGAACGTTTTGGAAACCTGTTTAATAAAACAGGTTCCCTCTTAAAGAGGGAGGTATATGTGACAGGGTCGAATAGGACCCTGTCCTGTTTGTTTTGGAGAAAGTGTTTAAATGCAAGGATCTGTATTCTTTCCTTTTCTCTCTTCTCTGTCTGGTTGTGCAACCAGATTTTCCTGTGAGACTTCGGACTTGATCAACCTGAACAGTCTCACAATTCTTTGCCTCTCACTGTCTCTTGCTGTTTTTCCCCCTTGCATATCTACATCTGGTAATATAAGAATATGTGCAAATCAATATATGGAAATTAAACTGATAATGGGATCACATTTATATTGAAAATATCTGGTGTTACTGTTGAAATGTATATATTTATTTATGATTTGAGATGACTATAGAAAACTAGAGGTTACTTGAGTACAAATGTCTCAGCCTTTTGTAGCTGCTGTGGGGACTTCAGGAAGCTCACTGTTCTAGCAGATCCTGTCCGAAATTGACGAGAACAAAATGTTTTGTTAGAACAGGATGCTTGCTAAGGATGGGGGTTGAAAAGCCTTATAAAATAGCTAAGTGGCAACTGCAGAGAGAGTTTTTTTTTGTTTTGGAAGATTACAAGAAAGATTTTATTTTGCCTCTGTACACAGTTCTTATGAGCAAGTTTATATTTTTTTTTATGTTACTCTTACTATAAATAAAGTTTTGGTGAATTTTTCAACTGCTCTTGGGGTTTCCCTGACCTGTGCCTCGATGACAGTCCCCCCCTTGCTTGTTTATGTAGTACATTGTTGTGGTGTTGTCTGTTCTGACCTGAACCACTTTTCCTTGTACTAATGGTGCGAATACTTTCAATGCCAGGAACACTGCTCTTAGCTCCAACAGATTTATGTGGAGTGACTCTGTGCTGGACCAGGTTCCATGTGTGGTGTGTTCCCCTAGGTGTGCACCCCACCCTAATAGAGAAGCATCAGTTGCGAGGATGACTGATGGGGTTTCCTGAAGTTGTCTACTTCCTTCCACCACTGAAGGGCTTGCAGTTACGTTCTTGTTACTGGAATTAGTTTTGAGAGACTGTCTTTCCTTTGGCACCAATGTGCTCTGAGGTGAAACTGTAGGTCTCTCATTTGGAACCTGGTGCCCAAAACTGTGCCTGTTGCTGTAGCCATGTGTCCTAGAAACTGTCTTGCTGGCTTTGGTCTGTTCAGCCTGAAAGAAGCAGCTATTTGCAGGATGCTTTGCACTCTATCCTGAGGGAGGAAGGCCCTTCCCTCCAAAGTGTTCAGTTCTGCTGCAATGAAGTGCAGCACCTGCACTGGGGTGAGGACAGATTTTTTTCAATTTATCGGGAACCCTAGTGACTAAAAGGTTTAGTGTTACCCGCAAATGGTCTTGCACCTGCTGGGCTGAGCTTCCCACCACCTGCCAGTCGTCAAGATAGGGGAAGACTGAGACTCCTAACCTTCTTAGGTGTGCCACCACCACTGCTAGACACTTTGTGAACACCCTTGGGGCTGAGGTGAGACCGAAGGGTAGGGCTGAAAACTGGTAGTGCCCTGCTGGAAGTCTGAATCTGAGGTATTCTCTGTGACAGACTCTTATGGTAATGTGGAAGTAAGCATCTTTTAGGTCCAGGGATGTCAGCCAATCTCCTTTCTGAATGACTAGCAGAATCACTGCCAATGTGACCATTTTGAACTTTGGCTTTACTAAATACTTGTAATCTGAGGTCTAGGACAGGCTGCCACTCCCCATTTTAATTTTTGGTGAGGACATATCTTGAGTTAAATCCACTTCCTTTTTGCTGAGGTCGAACATGTTCCACTGCTTTTAGCAGGAGGTTGTTTGCACCTCCTTCTCCAGGAGCTTTCCTTCCAAAAGGGTAGCTGGTTTAAACACTCTTGTTCTTAAGGGCGGGAAGGACTTGAAACTCAGGGACAGACCCTGACTCACTACTTCCAGGATCCACTTGTCTGTGGTAATGGATTTCCAAGCCTGGAAATAGTAAGCCAGCCTGCCCCCTACTGGGATAGGAGAGGCGGCCTTGACCACTGAGTCAGGGGTTTTGTTTTGCTTGGGACTGTGCCTGGGTGGTCTGGGATCCCTTCCTAGACCCCCTTCTTCCTCTACCTCTGGAATACCCTGTTTGTTGAGGGTATTGCTGATATTGAGGAATAGCTTGGGCCTGGTAAAAAGGCCTGCTGTCAGCTACTCTGCCTCTTCCCCCTTCCATGTGGCCTATAGGAGGAAGAGGGTTTCTCCTTTGCTGAATTACTCCTATAGGTGGCCTTGTACTCATCCGTCTTCTTCATACAGGCCTCAGTTTGTTGGCCAGAGAATGATTTTCCACAGGAATATCTATGGCCTTGTTCTGGGTGTCCTGTTGAAGGGTTGTGGCCCTGAGCCATGCAAACCTCCTGAGGGCTATGATGAGAACCATCCATCTGGCAGCAGTATCCTTAGCGTCTGCTGCCATCTGAAACTGATATTTGGCTGCTTCCAGTCCAAACTTGACTGTTTCTGCCAAATCATCTGATAGGCCAGAAGGGCCATCTCAGACATGGCCAATACTGACTGCCACAGTGACTTTTGGTACTATGCAGCATAGGCTTGGTAACTGGCCTGCCTGAGTGAGCCTGAATGAGGCTGCCAGGTAGCTCTTCTTGGCCATACTGTCTATTTTATGTGAGTCATTTTCAGGTGGGTGATATGACAATGTCACCCTCGCCTTTTCACAGGCTGCTTGCAGAACTATCCCTTGAGGATCAGGATGAGAGAAAAGGAATTCAGCCCCTTGTCTGTCAAGCTGATACTTCTTGTCTGCCTTCTTATCCAGAGGGGGGTCACATATAGGGGTCTGCAAAATCTGTAACAAGTCTTTCCTGAAAAACTTGTTGATAGGGCGAAAGAGCTTTTTTGTGGGTGTTAGCCCCATCTCCTTGAGTAGGAGGAATTTGTGATGTGATGGATAGATCTTTGGGGCAAAAGGGCATATGCTTCCTACCCTTGGCCTGAGGATAGCAAATTACCTGTCTTACATGGTGAAATTCTAGAACACCAATGCCAGAAAAGGCAAGAAGGCTGCCCAAGCCCTTCCTGATGGTGCCCAGAAATAGGAATTGCTCCAATGCTTCCAAACAGCAAAGGATGTTGGAAGGCATCTTCTAAGAGCCATCTATGATTTATCTGATACTACTGCCAGGACGGCGGCCACTGGCATCTGCCTCCATAGGCATTCATGGCTCAGGGTTTCTGGGTTTGCTGCTGATGTGCAAAACAACATGCTGAATGTCCCTTTCAATGACACTAAACTCTTTGGTCCAGATGTTCAGGACATCATAAACAATCTGCAGGCCACAGGTACAGCCATTAAGTCCATCCTTTCCCTCTACTACACTCAACAGCGTGGTGGGGGCACCCTACTTTTTGTAAGCAAGTGAACAGACTATGCTTTGGCTCCCACTCTCAGGGCAAATGCAGAGCCCAGCCCTCTTTGCTTGCCTCCTCCCATACTGGAGCGGCAGACAAGCGTCCCAGGACTGAGGGTCCAGCCTCCTCCGCTGGCCCCGCCTCAGCTTGACTCCTTGCCAGACCTCCCCCTCTTCTCTACGCCAGGCCCAGGAGGTGGTGGTCGGAGGTTGGTTCTACCGCCATTTGAATCAATGGAGAATCATAACATCAGATGCCTGGATCCTGCAGATTATACAGTGCGGTCATACTCTGGAGCTCATCCAGTAGCCCCCAGATACCCCCCACCTCCTTCAAATTACCCCCCAGCTCATTTGTGTGTTCTCCAGGAGGAAGTGCAGTCTCTCCTGTGCAAGCAGGCAACAGAATTGGTGCCAAAGAGACAGAGAAACCTGGGGTTCTATTCAAGATTCTTCCTGGTTCCCAAAAAGACTGGAAATCTGAGGCCAATCTTGGATCTGAAAGACCTCAATCTTTACGGTGCAGTACAAAAAGTTCCAAATGGTAACCTTACCAAGCCTGTTCCCCCTCCTCAAGTCCAGGGACTGGCTCTGCTCACTGGACATGCAGGACGTCTATCTGCACATCACAGTCTTCCTTCCAGGAGGTTTCTCCGGTTCGCCTTTCAGGCAGAACATTACCAGTTCAAGGTACTGCCCTTTGGCTTATCTTCTGTGCCATGTCTCTTTATCAAGTGCTTAGCAGCAGTTGCAGCAGCCCTCAGAGGAGAGGGACTGTATGTCTTTCCATACCTGGATGACCGACTTCTAAAGGCCCCATCCAGGGAGCAGCTGTTGTCCACTCTGGAGCGCACTCTTCAGCTTTTTCAGTCTCTAGGCATAACAGTCAATCTGCCCAAATCTGTGCTAGTTCTGTCCCAAAGACTACAGTACATTGGGGCAGTCCTGGACTCCAGGCAGGGGAAGGACTTCCAACCCAGAGCAGGGCAGAATGCCTCATATCCCAAGTGCAGGAGTTCACCCAGAGTAGGTACATCCCTACCCGGCTGTATCTACAGCTCCTAGGACTCATGGCCACAGTCATTCCTATGGTTCCATTAGCCAGACTCCACACATGCACCCTGCAGTGGACCTCAGGGTACAGTGGGACCAACAGATGGACGAGTTGGATCTACTAGTCCTGGTCTCCTCCCCAGTACGCAAGGTACTTCAGTGGTGGATAGTCCCCTCAAACCTCCTTCAAGGGGTCATTTTCCAGCTTTTCTCCCCAAGTCAGACTGTAAAGTACAGTTACGTAAGAACTTACCGTAACAGCAGATCTTCAAGAACAGCTCTTGCAGCAGGTTACACCATTAGGACCGAAGCTGGCAGGCACCAGAACCCCATGGAAATTTTCTAGCTAGCAGTATACAGTGGGGGACCACCTCCGACGTCGGTCCGGCCCCCGATGTCAGGCATGGTACATAAGAAAGCGGTCCCCCAGAATCCCCAGTTCTCCCACTGGAGACTCCCAGAGGCTGGATGACATCAGAAGAGGAGACTGAGGATCCACAATCAAATGGCATTCAGAGATGCTGAGAACACCTGATCCTAGGAGAAGGATTTTGGAATTAGAATCTACCTCCAGTGGAGATGGTGGGAGGGAAAGTACCTGCTGCAAGAGCTTTTTCTCGAAGATCTACTGTTACGGTAAGTTCTTACGTAACTGTACTATCTTACTTCGAGAAACAGCTCTTGCAGCAGGTTACACCATTAGGACTGATTCCCAAGCAATAATGGAAATCCCACACCATTGGGAGGAGGGAAGGTAGAGATCCTTAACAGAACGTAAACCTAGGACAGAAGTCCTTGAAGGACTGCTAGACCAAAACCTGCTCTTCGCCTCAAAGCAATATCCAGGCTATAATGCCTGATGAAGGTGTACACAGAGCTCCAAGTAGCTGCAGTACAAATGGCCGAGGTGGACACATTCTTTAGGGATGCAAATGAGGTAGCCACCGCCCTTGTGGAATGACCCTTAACTGCGCCTGGTAAGGGTTTGTTGTGCTTCTGGTAACAGAAAGTAATACACTGAATGAACCACCTGGACAGCGACTGTTTTGAAACGGGAGCTCCCATCATCCTGTGGGCAAAGGAGACAAAAAGCTGGTCCGATTTTCAGTGGTGTTTGGTTCTGGTCAGGTAGTATCTGAGACACCTATGCACATCTAAAGTGTGCAACAGGTCCTCTCCTCGATTAGAGTACTTGGGGAAATACACTGGTAGATCGATGTCCTGATTAACGGTGAGAGCTGAGACCACCTTAGGCAGAAACTTAGGATTAGTCCGTAGGGATACCCTGTCTTGGTGAAAAACTGGTCGAGGTGACGGCAACTAAAAACAACGTCTTCCAAATAAGAAGACGTAGCTCGCAATCTGCGGCTGGTTCAAAGGGTGGCAGCGTAAGCTGCTCCAGGACAAAGGGTAGATCCCATGGCAGAATTGGATCCTTAATTGGGGACCTAAACTGAGATATAGTGCGTTGGCCTATAGGAATGTGATAGGATGAGATGGCACAGAGGTGTACCTTAATCAAGTAGTAGGCCAAGCCTGTCTGAAAAAGGGACAGGTGGTAGTCCAAGACCAACCTTTCTGGACAATCCTTAGGTGAAAAAATGCATGCTTGAACCCATATACAAAATCTTCATCACTTCATGGCGTAAGTAGCATGGGTAGCTGGTTTCCTAGCAGCAGCAAGAACGTCTGCTACCTCTTGCAAGACCCCATATCGCATCATGGCTATGTCTCTAGGAGCCAAGCGTGCAGGTTCAGCAAACGAAGATCCGGATTAACCAAGGAACCCGCCTCCTGAGACAGCAAATGGGAGCTGATTGGCAGAGGCACTGGAGGTTCCTGGGACAGCTGATGTAGTAAAGGGAACCAAATCTGCCTGGGCCAAAACGGCACGATAAGTACCAGTGTCGCTTGCTCTTTGCGAAGTTTGAGAAGAACCCTCTGGATCAACGGAAAGGGGGGAAAGCATAGAGGAATCTGCCCGCCCAAGTGAGGGACAATGTGTCTCGCCAGAAAACACCAGGCCCTGGATCTAGCGAGCAAAAATGGGGCAGTTTTGGGTTGGATGGGGACACAAAAAGGTCTAACTCTGGTGTACCCCATCTGCGAAACAGATCCTCTGCTATCTCCTGAAGTAGTTCCCACTCATGGACTCTGACCTGAGAGCAGCTCAGGCCATCTGCGATGACGTTATCCACTCCTGGGACATGAACGACAATGAGGTTTGTGCCGTGTTGCAAAAGCCAATCCCATACCCTCATGGCCTCCCTGCAAAGTGGGTAGGAATGGGTGCCTCCTTGTTTGTTGAGGTAATACATCACTGCAGAGTTGTCTATTTGTAACAGAAGGGTACCTGGTGGAATGTCTGACCGGAAGGCCTGCAGGGCGTAAAGAACGGCTCTCATTTCCAGGATATTTATGTGGATATGAGTCTCTTGGGCTGTCCACAGACCCTGAGACCAGAAACCATCGAAGTGTGCTCCCCATCCGAGCCCTGAGGCATCAGTGGAGAGCATCACAATTGAAGACGGCACAATGAAGGGACTCCCACCGATAAATTCTTCGGATCTAACCACCATTGCCAATCGCGGATTACAGCCTTTGTGATCCGGATTGGGAGCTGCAAATGGTCTTGCTTTTGATCCCATTGAACCTGTAACATCCACTGGGTCACCCACATGTGGAGATGGGCTAGGGGGACTGTTGCAATAGCCGCAGCCATGTATCCGAGCAGGCAAAGGACCAATCTGGCAGGAATGGTCTTCTTCACCAAAATGTCCCTGATGAGGGATCTGATGTGTTCCGCTCTGTCCTGGGGGAGGAAAGCTTTCCCCTGGATGGTGTCTAGAACTGCACCTATGAACTGCAGAGTCTGTGACGGAACCAGACGTGACTCCTCTTGATTGATAGTGATGCCCAACGTCTCGAACAGAGACTGAGTATGATGAATGGCAGACATCAGGGCCTCCCGAAAGGGCGCCATGAGAAGCCAGTCGTCCAGGTAGGGGAACATGTAGTGGCCTTGTCTCCTCAGAGTCGCCGCTACGACCGCCGTGCACTTCATGAAAACCTGGGGTGCCAATGACAGTCCGAAGGGGAGGGCTCGGAACTGATAGTAGCGGCCCTGGAACTCGAAGTGCAGAAACTTCCTGTGCGCTTGAGCAATGGGTATATGCAGGTAAGTGTCCTGCATGTCCAAGGACGCTAGAAAGGCATCCTGCTTGAGCATGGGAATCAGACATGGGAGGGTCACCATGCGGAAGCGTTTGTACAGGACCAAGTCGTTGAGATCGCTGAGGTCCAGTGTCAGATGGAGGCCCCCTATTTTCTTTGGAACTAGAAAGAAGTGAGAATAATATCCTGCACCCCTCTGGTTCCTTGGAACTGCTCTACAGCTTTTTTGAGAAACGTGAGCACCCCCTGCTGTATGAGCAGGGCGTGCTGACCTGAGTAACGGGAAAGCAGGGGAGGTCTTGCTGGTGGGTGGTCGAGAAACTCTATGAAATGGCCTTTCATGACCAGTTGGAGAACCCACCGGTCAGTGGTGATCGACTGCCACCCTAAAAAGTGGCGAGCAATGCGACCCCCGACCTTCTGTGCCCGTTGATCCAGAGGAGGGCCGGGAAGGAGTCATGCTGTGGCAGCACTGGTCCCTGCAGGCTGGGCCAGTTTAGTGTAGTGTTGGCCTCTGCCTGGGGACAACTTAGCCTGGGATTTGCGCTGAAAAGTGCCCCTTTGTTGCTGGCGGGAACGTGGCTGCTGCCTTTGTTGCCGGCTGCAAAAACAGCTCTGGTTCCTATGAAAGGAACCAGGCCTAGAGCTGTACATGGCCTGTACAGACCTGACTGCCTTCCCAGCATCCTGGAGTTTGGTCATAACCTTCACCGAGGGTTCACCAAAGAGAACTTCGCCATTGTAGGGGACGTCAAGAATGTTCTTCTGTACGTCCGGGGTGAAGCCGGAGACACAGAGCCAAGAGTGTCTCCGAAGACAAAGGCCTGAAACTGCGGCTCTGGCAGACAAGTCCGCAGAATCGTATGTGGCTTGTAATACTTGGGAACCCACATCAGACCCTGTGCGGAGAAGATTTAGGAGCTCCACCTTCTGATCGCCATCCGGGAGTTTATCGACCAGGTCCTGGCCCTGTTCCCACAGGGCATTCTGAAACTGTACCATGTGGGTTAGATAGCTCAGGGACCTGATGGCACAAGTAGCAGCCGCATACATGCACCTCCCCAGGGCATCCAATTGTTTGGATTCCTGGTCCGGTGGCTGTGTGCTCATATGTTGTGGTCTTTGGGACCGGTCATGCGAGGCTGTAATGACCACGGAGTCTGCCAGAGGTTGTTGAGCCAAGTACTGGTCCTCCCTCGGGGCCTTGTACAGGTGGTCAGCCTTCGGCACAGTGGGAGTGGAGTGCGGACGCTTCCACACAGCCTTGGTGACGTCCGCGAAGGTGTCCACCAAGGGTGGCACTACCACAGGCTTTGGGTCTTTCTGCCAAAGATAACGGGCAAGGCGCTGTCATTCAGGGTCGAGGTCTTCAGCATCCCACCCCATGTTGTCCTGGATGTGCCTCATGATCTCAGCGAACAAGGGATCATCCGGAGGAGACCTGGGAAGGTCATGTGGGTCAGGTGAGGGAATGCTGAGTGGAGAAGGAGATCTGGAATAATCTGAGGTATCTGATCTGGAGTCCTCCCCTGACAGAGTGTACCGACGACGTCTGGGTCGCTTAGGGCTGAGAGACCCTGATGGAGATCCTGAGGGAGGCCTTCTCCTGTCTTTGGATCTACCCCTAGGAGGTGGAGTCTGCTCCTTAGGGGTTGGTGGTCGTCCTGCTGGCCCCTTTGGTGGTGGAGGGGGTGTAGGAGGAGAAGGACTAGGAGGGGAGGGAGGAGGAGGTTTAGCAGGGACCACATCCTTTCAGATAGTGTCCCACCAGAAAGTAAAGAGTTCCTTTACTTCTTCTATGTTCATGCCCGACGACGGGCCTGGCGCCGGTGGTCTGTCACCGGGGTCGGGCGTCGGGTCTGCGGGTGTCTCCGGGGTGGGCGAAGGTTCCCTCGGGAGCCCGGCAACCTCAGTGTGGCCTGCCTGGTCTTCGGGCAGTGCAGTGTCCTCCTCTGTGGAGTCCCTGTGACCGGTGTCCACCAGTGACTGGGGGGCGGTCTTCGGCTCTGGTGACTGCGAGGCCAAAGTCAGTCGTTTGGCCGAAGCCTTTGGATCCGGACCTCTGGGAAGCTAGGAGACCGATCTGGAGTCAGGGTCCCGACGTTGGGTCGATGAGAAAGACTTGTGGCGTTTGAAAGACTTAGAAGAAGCCTGAGAGGGAGTGAAGGAAGCTGATGGCCTTGAAGTCTTAATGGGCTGAAGAGTCAAAGAACCACCTGAAGCCCAGATTTTAACCGGAGGGGGCGGAGACCGAGCCCTGGAGGGACAGCGGTCCGATCTGGAGGTGCTAAGGGAGTCCAAGGCCCGGTTTGGGGTTATAGACCTTACTTTCTCCTGGTGTTTATGGCCTTGGAGGAAGAATCACCCCTGGAGAAAGGTTCTTGGTCCATCCTTTTCAGTTTTTCTTCCAGCAGATAAGCCTGAAGTGCCTTCTGATGGCAGATCCTGGTGCAGCTGTTGAACCCGTGGCAAAAGGTGCAGGCCTTGATATCGTGGTCTTGGCCTAAGCACTGCATGCAGGAGGAATGAGGATCCTTAAAAGGGATCTGTTTTCCGCAGGCACACTTGGAAAGGTGTCCATCAAGAGAAGGAGTTGGAGAGGACATCAGTTTGAAGAAACTGCAGAAGTTCTAAGTCATCGTGCACTAGTTAGAGACTGAGAGGCCAATGCTGGCGAGTCGACAGCGGGAAAAGAACTAGGGATTCTGGGGGACCACCTCCTTATGTACCATGCCTGACATCGGGGGTGGGACCGATGTCGGAGGCAGTCCCCCACTGTATACTGCTAGCTATAAAATTTCCGTGGGGTCCTGGCACCTGCTGGCTTCAGTCCTAATGGTGTAACCTGCTGCAAGAGCTGTTTCTCGAAGTAAGATCCACTGATACCTTGGGTCTGGGCTGGGGAGCCCAACAGGGTCCCTTCTATTTATTTATTTAGCTTTTGTTGACCAGGTAAGTACACTAGACAAGTATTATGCCCATTTTCAGGAATTACCCAGGAGAATACAACACAGTGATACAGAATTGTGCAGAGAAAAATGCAAGTACATCATGACAGCATAACAACATACAGGAGTAGTAACATTATCCAAGGGAGCAGTAAGTCATAATACAACTTATAACTTCATAGTTAAGACGCCACCAGGGTGACAACAGGTCATACATACATTAGAGACATATAAATTAAGGCATGACCAGAGTATGTAGATGTAGCCAGTTATGCCCACAGTCAAGTACCTGGATAAGTGATAGAATCATGGGAACAGCAAGAAGTTTCAGGCAACCTGTTAGAGGCAGCTTGGGTCAGATTGACAGCAGTGGACATTGCTCTAGGGAGTCTTAGGGCAGTCACACGCTGAGGCGAGTTTTAAGAAGCCCCACAAGGATTTGAGAAAACTCTGATGGGAGGGAACCAATCTAACATGCTCAGGGAGGGAGTTCCAAAGTCTGGGAGCACATACGGCAAAGTCCCTGTCCCCCATTAGGGTCCGGGTGGAGGGGACTTTGAGCGTCCCTGAAGCCTGGGACCTAAAAGGGTAGGGAGAAGTGTCAGTTGGTGGTAGAAGCTGGGCCAGCCTCGGGGGGGGGTGCCAGTTCGAATCACTTTGCCCGTAAGGCATCCTACCCTGAAGTCGAGGTACCTGGCTGGAGAGAGCCAGCAGAGTTTATCGTAAAGCTTGCACCGATGGGTGAGACGGGGGACAGCCAAGGCAAAACGACAGATGTTGTTGTATGTCATGTGCCACCGAGTGAGGTGAGTCATGGAGGAGCGAGCAAACTGGTGCAGACCATAGCTAAGGGAGGGAAGGAGTACACCTCTCGCAAGGGCAAGTCCGGCTGCAGGTAAGAGGTTATACTTGGCCCTGTAGGCCAGGCCCAACTTACAGTTCACTGCCCTGCAGACGTTTAAGATGTGACTCCCCATGTCAAGTCGGGGATTAAGTGTGACCCCTAGGTATTTGACAGAGTTCACTAGTGGGAGAGAGGAACCATCAGGACTGGTAATATTTAGCAGGGCTGACGAGGCTTTGATTTTGGCTACTGAGCCGAATAGCATAGCCTGTGTTTTTTTCAGGTTCAATACCAGCTTATGGTTAGTAACCCAGGTTAGGACATTGTTGAAGTCCTCGGACATGCACTGGTTAAGAGTAGCGGTGTCACGGGAGTGGGCCACTATCACCAACTAAACTCAAGAATCCTGGTCCCAGTGGGAAGCCACCCTACATATCAATGTCCTGGAGATGAGGGCGATACTCTATGCCCCGCAGGCCTTCAAGGATCATCTGGCCCCAGGCCAGCTGTTGGTGCAGTCAGACAATCTGAGCATTGTCTACTGCATCAAAAAGCAGGATGGGACTCACTTGTACCCCTTTGCAGGGAGGCCATGAGAGTGTGGTATTGGGCACTGGACCACAATCTGACACTATCTGCCGTACATGTGCCAGGCATACTAAACACCCCGGTGGACAGCCTCAGCAGGACTCAGTCCAGCATGCATGAATGGGAGCTTCTTTCATCTGTAGCAGAAGATCCGTTCGACAGATGGGGTCATCCAGAGTTGGACCTTTTTGCGTCCTCACACAATGCAAAACTGCCCAATATCTGCTCACTAGATTCAGAGCCTGGAGTTTTCTGGCAAGACACGTTGTCCCTCTCTTGGAGTGGGAGATTTCAGTATGCATTCCCTCCATTCCCACTAATACAGAGGGTGCTGATCAAATTGCAGATGGAAGGGGCAAGCATGATCCTGGTGGATCCATTCTGGCCTTGCCAGATGTTGTTTCCTCCACTTCAGCAGCTGGTAGAGGGACCTCTGGTCTCTCTGCCCTTTTGCAGGAATCTGCTGACCCAGGATTGGGGGACCCTGGTCCATCCCAATCTGAGGTCCCTCCATCTGCATGCATGGCTCTGGAGGATATAACCATCGCCAGGTCTGGCATCTCCAGCAGGGTGGCAGACATCCTAGTGGCCGCTTGCAAGCCCGCCACTTGTGCCACTTAGGCCATGAAGTGGAAACAGTTTGCTATCTGGGCTGCCAAATGTTCCCTTGACCCCTTCACCTGCTCAGTGAAGCATGACCTGGCCTACCTGATTTTTCGTCTGACTCAGGCCTCCAGTATTCCTCCTTCAAGGTCCACCTTTTGGCTATTTCTGCCTTTCATGAGCCCGTGGATGACTGCACTGTTGCTCAGTTGGCTGTCTCCTGTACCTTCCTCTGGGGCATCCTACATCTGAAACCCCCAATCCGTTCTCCTGTCCCAGCTTGGGACTCCAATTTTATTTTTGAAAAGTTGACCCTGTCTCCTTTTGAACCAATTGCAACTTGCGCTTTCTCTCTTGGAAGGCACTCTTTTTAGTTGCAATTACTTCTGCTCGAAGAATTTCAGACCTTCAGGCCCTCCGGTGCGAGTAACTTTATTTGATTTTTCACAAAGACAGAGTGTTTTTACGCACAAATCCTAAGTTTCTTCCTAAGGTGGTTTCTGAGTTTACACTCAATCAGTCAATCCACCTTCCTGTTTATTTTCCGGAGCGTGCCAATCAAGGGGAAGCACTGCTCCATACTTCAGACGTACGCAGAACTTTGACGTATTACATGCTCAGGACTAAGGAGTCCAGAAAGTCTAAGAAGTTGTTTCTTTCACCACAGGTAGAGAGGGCATTTCAGTTTCTAAGCAATATTTATCCAAATGGTTGGCAAACTGCATTGTGTTCTGCTACAATAAGTATGGCAAAGAACTGCTGGGTGCTGTCAAAGCTCATTCCACCAGAGGCATGGCTACCTCTGTGGCTTGTTTCAAAGGGGTCTCAGCTGCTGACATTTGAGCTGTTGCCACCTCAAGTACAGTCCACACCTTCACCAAGCATTACTGTCTGGACATCGCTTCTAGAGCCCATGCAGGATTTGGCAGGGCTGTTCTGCAAGGACTCCTGTCTTAAGTTTATGGAGTTCCTTGACTGGTTCAGTTTTCAAGGTCTTAACATAGAAGTTGACAGCAGATAACGACCGCAAGGCCCATCCAGTCTGCCCATTTCTTTTTCTACCTTATAAATGTGCCATCAGCCTTTGCTCTGTCAATGGCCTATCTATTCATACTCATCTGTATTGCTCCCTTATTTATTTATTTATTGAGAAATTTGGAATTACAACCCTTTGAGTCCAACGGACTCTTTTGCAAAGGCTCCTCGTCAAAAGTCACAGTACATGATTACAAGTATAGGTGTAAGGCAACAACACATCAGACAGACCTGATAATTACATTAATGGGTAATAGAGAACTGGGTAACAAATTATAGCAGAGGGTGAAGACAGCCCAGCGTCGTGTGCAAAAAAACAAAACAACATTTTACAGAAAAGATACAGAAAGTAAGGCAGATATTAAATCATAATGGCTGAATACCAAAGCAAAACATAGTAATAAGTCAATGTGAGGGAGGCGGCAGGGCTGAAGTTAGAGAAGTACCACTAAGGGCAGTCGCAAGTGGAGGTGTTAGAAATTCCTTGAGTGAGGATTTAAAAGGTCCAATTTTTGTCCCAGTGGCCAGAGCACCAGGTAGGTCATTTAGCCAGTTCAGTGCCTTGTGGTAGAAGGCTCTCTGACCCAAGGAAGTCCTGCGAGGGAACCAAGAAGGGGACCTTGAAGGAGCTTCTGGTGCTTCTTTGAGGGAGGGAGGGAGGAGGGAGGGCTGGATGAGGCTCTGTATACAGGGTGGGGTGAGTTTCCACTGGATTTTCTTAGCCAGGAGGCAAGTGTGGTACTTAAGGCGACATTCGAAGTTTAGCCAATTAGAGAGACTGTAGAGGTCACATGTGTGGGTAGTTTTATCACAGCCTATCACCAGGCGACAGGCCTTGCTTAGTGCTGTCTTGATGCGGCAGAGCACAGAGTTATCAGCTGCGCCATAGAACACAATTCCATAGTCTAGCACAGAGGGGACCGAGGATGAAACAGCAAGGCGTAGTCCCTAGTTAGTCAGACAGTGCTTGATACGATGAAAGAAGCCAAGTCTGGAGTTGACAGTGTTGCAGAGGGTGGATAGGAGCATGATAGGTAAGTGGGGGGAGCCAGTGATGCCCAAGTATTTGCAAGCGCTACCTGCCTGGCAAGGGGAGGCAAGGGAGGTATTGACAAGTAGTGTGGAGTCGTGGTGGGGGTTTCGGTGGTGTGCGAAGATCATGGTCTTGTTTTTTTTATAGTCGAGTACTAGCCTGTGGTCTGTGAACCATGCCTCAGCTTCCGTGAAAGACTTCTGTATGGCAACCTGTAAAGGCTAAGGCTCCGGATTGCTCCAGAAGATGACTGCATCATCGGCATAAAGAAGCATCCGACTGGAACATGCACTGGGTAGTGAGTTTAAGAACAGGCTGAAAAGAAGAGGGCCCAAAATGGAGCCTTGAGGGACCCTATATTTTGATAGGTGTTCCAAGAGCTGATCAGCTACTATTTTTTCAAGGGCCTTCGAGAGAGGGGGTAGAATTGAGATCAGCCGGTAGTTTGTGGAGGCGGTGCGCTCTTCACCTATCAAGAGCAGGGTGATGACAGCCTTTTTCCAGAGTGTGGGGAACTCCCCCTGACAGAGGGAGCAGTTTAGTATTTTGATGAGGGGAACTAGGACAGATTCAAGAGATAGTTTGAGGATTTTTAAGTCCAGGGAGTCACCACTATGGTGGCTCTTTCCAAGGACACTAGAGATATAAGACCTGGCCTCTTTTAGAGTTATTACGCGAAATGCCTATCCCATGCCTGTTTGATGCCCTGCACTGTATTCATATCCACCACTTCCTGAGGTAGGCCGTTCCATGCACCCACCACCCTTTCTGTGAAAAAGAACTTCCTCACATTACCCCTTAATTGGCCTCCCTCTAATCTCCTGCTGTGTCCTCTTGTCCTGCTATTTTTCTTATATTGAAATGTTAGACTCTTTCACTTTGTTAATGCCCTTAAGGTGTTAGAATGTTTCAATCATATCACCTCTCTCCCTCCTTTGCTCTAGGGTATACATATTGAGCTCCATCAATCTGTCCTCGTATGTTTTTTGACGCAGTCCCTGCACCATTTTGGTTGCCCTTCTCTGGACTGCCTCAATTTGGTTAATGTCCTTGTAAAGGTGTGGCCTCCAGTACTGCATGCAGTACTCCAGATGGGGCCTAACCAGTGTCTTGTAAAGAGGGATTATTACCTCCCTCTTCCAACTTGTGATACCCCTACTAATACACCCCATCATCCCCCTAGCCTTACCTACTGCTTTAGTGGTTTGCTTGGATGATTTCAGGTCATCGGTGATGATGATGCCCAAGTCTCTTTCTTCCCTTGTGACTGCCAGCAACTCCCCTCCCAGCCTATAGGTGGCTTCAGGGTTTCTCTTCCCTATGAGCATGGTCTTGCATTTCTTTGCATTAAACCCCAGTTGCCACTCTTCCAACCATTTTGCCAGTTTATCCAGATCTCTTCTTATTCTGCCCACCCCATCTGGATCATCTACTCTGTTGCAGATCTTGGTATCATTTGCAAACAGATAAACCTTACCCTCCAGTCCATCTGCAATGTCACTGATGAAGATACTGATTAGGACTGGCCCCAGGACTGATCCCTGAGGTACCCCACTTGTGACTTGCATCTCTTCTGACTGTATACCGTTTACCACCACTGTCTCTTTTCTGCCTGTCAACCAGTTTGCCACCCAGTTGACCAACTTCTGACCCACCCTGAGCCTACCCAGCTTGTTAATCAATCTTCTATAAGGAACAGTATCGAAAGCCCATGTCTTCTGTCTTAAGTTTAAGAAGCTCCTTGACTGGGTAGGTCATTCCACCTCTTCTGTTATAAGTTTATGGAGATCCAGCCTCCCAGACTGTCCATATACTCTTGTCACTGCTTGGGACTCATTCTTACGGTGTAACTTGATGACTGAAATACCCCCAAAGAAGAAAGAACAGTTTCATAGGTGCAGAGGGTTGAGGCACTGGGTGCCTTATCGCTTATGCTGGTGACCGGTTGGGAATGATCTCGGTCGCTAGGGTGCCAGCGGGGTAGAACAGGACTGAGCACGGCGGCTGGCAGCTCTCCTCTCCTGAGGGTGGGTTGGCGCCCCCCTGTAGTTCTGCTCCCACCAAGTGGAGGTCCGGTGGGTAGCGAAGGTAGAGAGGGGGTGGCAAAGAATCGAGAGGTGGAAGGGGCTAAGCTGGCACCACGGGGTACGAAGGGTGCCTCCACATGCTCACACATCTGCGTGCTAGGGCCTTGGGGGGGTCAGGGGAGCTATGTGCCCCCATTACCAGTTGGCGGGAGAAGGCGATGGGGACCAAACAGCTAAATAAAAAGAACTTACCATAACAGTACATGTTCGTGGGGATCTCAGTCATCAGGTCTATCTCATCCCACCATTCCCCTTTTTAGGGCTTCTATTCAGGACCTGGTTGTCTGCTGTTTCTATCACTTCTCTGAGAGCCGGGTCCCTCACTCTCTTTGGGTCCCCAAGGCATCAGCCTTGCTCCCTTCATTGTCTCTGGAAGGAAAGAAATGATGAGGCGCAAGCCGCCCAGCTCTTAACTATAGGGTTGGTGATGTCGGCTGATGTCGACGTTGTGGGCGGACCTAGTTATACTGCTGAAAATCTTTTGTGTGGATTCCCCATTCACCGACAGTGAAGTTCCTATGGTGTAACCTGATGACTGAGAACCCCTCGAAGATAGTACAGTTATGTAAGAACTTACCGTTACAGTAGATGTTCGAGAAGAGCTCTTACAGCAGGTTACTCCATTAGGACTGAAGCTGGCAGGTGCCAGGACCCCAGGGAAAACTTATAGCTAGCAGTATCCAGCAGGGGACCGCCCTCAAAGTTGGCCTGCCCACCAAGGTCACATATGGCATAAAAGGGGTGGTCCCCTAGCACCACCTCAGTTTTCCCACCTGAGACCCTGGCACTTAAAAAAAAAAAAACAATAATGGAGAACCGAGGAGGCTCCTAGAAGGAGGAGATCTGATGGTCAGGCTGCGAATGCAGAATGAATCACCAGGTGGATGGAGGGAGGGAAAGCAGTGCCTTCTGCAAGAGCTCTTCTCTAAGATCTACTGTTACAGTAAGTTCTTACATAACTGCACTGTCTTTGAGGGCGAGCTCTTGCAGTAGGTTACACCATTAGGATGGAGTCCCAAGCAGTACAAAGGTCACCTCGGCTCGGGGAGGAGGATAAGATCATGAAAATGGAATCCCTTATGAAAGGAGGCCCTGCAGGACAGCAAGGCCAAAGCTTGTCTGTGCCTGGAAGCAATGTCCAAACTGTAGTACTTAATGAATGTGTGGACTGATCTCCAGGTGGCAGCTACGCAGATATCCACAGCGGACATGTTCCTCAGAGAGACAAAGGAAGCAGCAACTCCCTTGGTAGAGTGGCCTTTTATCAGGCTTGGTAAAGGCTTGTCGTATTGCCGGTAACAGAAAATAACGCAATTAACCAACCATTTGCAGGGACCCTGGTTTTCCATTTTTACTGGTAACACCAGTAACAATCACGGAATCCTGCTTGGTTTGTGGATTTTGAATTTCTGTACCGGTGCCTCACGGAAATTGCATGTCACTGCACAGAATCTCTTAAGATTTCAGCATCTTTTTTAATTTGTTTTAATTTTCTCTTTCTATATCCCCTTCTCACAACATCAGTCTCCACTTTTCAGAGATCCCTACACTGGGTATCCCTTAGCTTCACCCCCTGGTAACGCTCATGAGCTCCTGTGGTCCTGTCCCTATCCTGTCTGGATTGTGTCCCCCCAGGTGGGAAGGGAGGGGACCCCAGGTCACCCATCTACACTCCCTTAGTGTGTGTTGGGCAGCTCAGTGGGTCCCTCATGGAGCCTGGTTATGAAGTCTGGGATACCTGGGTCCCTTCTGCCAGTGGCCATGTGGGGTGATTGTTCCTGCTTTTCTGGTCTCTGTCCCTGAGGGCACCAGCACTAGAGGAGATCCAAGGAGGTAGGTCACATAGAGACATGCCATTGCTCCAGATCCTGGCTAGCATCCTCCCTCCTGATCACTCTGCAGCACCATTGCACCACCACCCATGGTCACATAAGGTGGTGGTAAGCAACAGGACCTGCAGCCCACCCTCCCCAGAGGAGGAGGACAGCAGTCCCCAGGTGCTCAATACTACCCTGGCCAGACCTCCAGCAACCCGAGTTCACTTCTGACCCTGGGTCGCTGGCATTGCAAGCAATAGTGCTACAGTAGCGCCAGCAGGCTGACCCAGATTTCAGCCTCTTAAAATGAATGCTGCTGTGCTTTGCATTCTTTCTGCTTTGCTGCATATAGAGTCAGTAAGGAAATCACCCACACTGCTTTGTTGTAATCAGCCATTCAGTTTAACCACTCATGCCTAGTGGTTAGAATAACAAACAGTGAATGAACTGGGTACATCCAGCAGACTTGGGTTTGATTCCCACAACCTCCACTTGCATACTGTGTGACTCCAAGCAAGTCACTTAACCTCCCCAGTGCTTCTAGGTCACTCCTGAAAACAGACAGTTTTGCCTAGTAAGCCTTACCTGCTTTACAAAGAATATAAAAAAAAATACCAATATACGTTTACTACATCATAGAATAGTAGTCAGGGTACCATGTAATTTACCTGGGTTTTACTTGGGCTGAAATGATTTTGGATAGGTAAAGATAAATGTTCAGATACGTTTTATAAGCTTGTTTTAGATTGTAGTCAGGTTTTATTGTATTCTTTGCATATAAGCATCTAGGTTTGCATTGCAAAATGCAGGATCACTGTTACCAACTAGCTTATTCAAGTTTATAATCAGTAGGCCCATCCAAAATCCTCAGCTGTTTGAATGAAAACTAGTCTGAATGAAAGTATGTTCACAAAGAAGAAACTGCCTTACTACTTATGAAAAGACTTCGCAGTTAGCACCCCATTTAGGTGAATTGGATAATTTGCACCTTTTCTCCCACCTGCTGTTTCAGTCTCTGTGACAACAGAACGTTTTCTGATAAACTGTTTCAACAAAAAGCAAATGTTAAGTACTTAAGTGTACTTATGTTTGGCCAGTGGGTTTTGAAAGGACAGTCGATGTACAGAAGGTAAGACCCCAGGGGCTGTATGATGCTGGTGGGCAGATCAGTGCTCAATTCACATCTGAACAAAGACATGAAAATTGGGAGACACCTTTTTCATGGACACCTAGTAGAAAAAAAGCATCCACATGTTTGGGAAATGCATAAATCCATTTGAACATCCTCCACTAATCACTTGTGAGTTTTTTAGGTGAAGACACTTTATTTCAAAGAAGCAAATTCAAGCAGTTTTTTTGCTCCTCCTACCCCCTGGCAATTCACTCCTTCAGGCCTGCCAAGGCCCCTACCACTGCTACTGAATCCCGACCACCATCCACTGCCCCTTACTGCTGTGCTACCAGGTAACCCAAAGTAACCCTTCATTAAGTGGGCCACTACCCCATGGGAGGCTACCAAGGGAGTTGAATTGTCCTAAAGAGCTTCCTGTGTATCCTGGGCTTGGCAGGGGTCAGAACGGACACATGTCTGGGGCTTCCTGCTTAAGGAGGAACCAACAGCTGTCCTTCGGTTGGTCAGTGGGTGTTTTCCCATTTTCTTGGAAGCATGACAAGCCACATGATGTCAAGGCACAAGCCGATGTCCGTCACGCTCCCTCCTGCAGTGTGGCCTGACATGTCGTCGTGCCTCTGGCCTCAACCAGGTGCCAGCAAATGCTGAGACATGAACCCACCCTCCCTCATAGGAGAAGGTGAGTGGTCATTGGACACTCAAGCCTTCACCCACCAGCTGGCCCTCCAACACCCAAGTCTGTTCCCTAACCTTGGTCAGCGGTGTCACAGGCAGAAATCCAATTCAGGCAGTTAAATTATAGATAGGAAAAAACAAAGGTAGTCCACCTTAGCAGTGATGGTTCAGATTTATTGGCATCTGAATTCTAACAAGCAAAGAGACCAAGTCATTTGTAACTTGTGCATGTGGGATGTGGGTGTTGAGGAAAGGGGATCATAGTGCTGTCACTACTGCCATCACCCCAGAGGGATGTGGACTGCATTGTTGCTACTGCCATCACACCGAAAGGGTGGGGGCTGTAGTGCTTCTGCCATCACCACTGGTGGATGGGGAATGTAGTACTGCTACTGTACAACCTGAGGGATGGGGGCCATAGTGCTGATACTGCCACCGCACCTGAGGAATGGTGAACATAGTACTGCTGCCATCACACCTAAGGGATGGGGGCCACAGTGCTGCTGCTTCTGTCACACCTGAGGGAGGGAAGGAGGTCATAGTGCTTTTGCTGCTGCCATCACACCAGAGGGATGGGGGCCATAGTGCTGTGTTGGTGCTGCCATCGTACCTTAGGGATGGGGCCGTAGTGCTGCTTCCATCACACCTTAGGGTTGGGGGCTGTAGTGTTGCTGCTGCCATCACATCTTGTACCTAAAATAACTTTAAATTTGTACAAGGATGGAAGGATGTGTAATAGTGGAGGTCAACATTGCTAAAATGCATGTTAACAGAGTTAAAAATTGTTAAATAAAGTACACAAAACCAAACACCAGTAAAACCGGATTTTGGCTTAGCAGACACTGGTGACAATACCACTTTCTACAATGTGCAAAATGGAATATGCCCTTTCTCAATCCCGGTAAACCAGTGTCCCTGACCATTTGGATAGAGTGTGCTTAGAAACAGGTGCTGCTAACATCTTGGGGGCGAATGAAACAAACAATTGATCAGACTGTCTGGAGACCTGGGTGCGATTCAAATAGTATCTCAGAGCCCAGTGGATGTCCAGAGTATGAAGGAGAGCCTACCCTCGATTTGAATGCTCTGGATAGTATACAGGAAGATGAATGCCCTAGTTAAGAGTGAATTTGGACACCATCTTGGGCAAAAACTTAGGATTGATCTGGAAGGACACCCAATCCTTGTGGAAAACTAAATATGGCTCTTTACACATCATAGCCTGAAGCTCGGAAATCCTCAGAGCAGAAGTAACATCAACTAAAAATAACATTTTCCATGACAGGAAGCGTAGCTCGCAATCTGCGGCTGGCTTGAAGGGAGGCAAAGTAAGCTTCTACAAAACAAACAAAAGGTTCCATGGGGGACAGGGTCCCAAATGGGATGTTTGAGGTGTAAGATGCCATGCAGGAAGGTGCGTGACAAGTCAAGTTGTGCTAGGATCTTGCCCTGTATTGGTGCACGGTAGGCTGACATAGCAGACAGTAGGAGGAGTAGCTCAGGCACAGATCTGAGAGCGAAAAGAGATACTTGAGAACCAAGTTCACCGGACAGGTAAATGGGTCAAGGTGGCAAGCGGTAGCCCAGCGGCAGAACCGCTTCCTCTTCATGGCATAGGTGGCCCTGGTTGAGGGTTTCCTGGCGGCCACCAAGATATTAATTTAGTTGATTAATCAGGAGTACCACACTAAGCTGAAAGCTTTTTTACAGGAGTGACCTGGGAGCACAGGGAAGTTAAGTGACTTGCTCAGGGTCACACAGTATACAAGTATAAGCTGTGGGATTCAAACCCAGTTCTGATCTGCTGGTTGTCATCAGATCTGCAGCTCAGAGCCTTAAACCACTGCCCTATACTGCCTCCCATTATCGGCCACCCTAGCACAGACCCTGAACTGGGAGACAGCTAGGTCTGCAGGAGCCACGAGTGCAGGTGTAAAGACCTCAGGTCTGGCTGGACTAGTGTCCCGTTCTCTTGACAGAGCAAGTGTGAGCTCAAGGGCAGGGGCAGTGGTAGTTCTGTCACCAGCTGTTGAAGTAGAGATGTAAGATGCACACACAAGGTGCATATCAATTAAAGCAGAAGGAAGCAGGGAAGGCAGTCAGAACAGCAAAGGCCCAAACAGAGGAAAAGACAGCCAATTCAGTTAAGAAGGGGGATAAAAATGAAAATTACATACCTACTGTAATTATGATCTTTCTGTGTATCTTCACCATTCATCACAGATGGGTATCTGGCCAGAGGTCAGGATCCCACAGGATCTTTATTTTTTTTTTTAAAAGGTAGGCGGAGCCAACACACCATCGACGCCGCCCTCAAGGCCGATGCACTGCGTGGCGCTTGCGGGTTGGCCGTTAGGCTGTGTCGACTCCATCTGCCTGCCAGTTCTGAGTCGCCGGAGAGGTAAGAGGAAGGGATTGGAGGGTGGGACAAGAGAGTCCAAGGGACAGAAAAAGGAAAAGATGTATGAACTAAAAGGAGAAATAATGACTGAGAGGAGAAATAACGACTGAGAGGACAGAAAAGAAAGAGGTTAGAAACTAAAGGGATTGGGAGGGCCCAATCTCTGGAAGCGGAAGGGGGTAGGGTGGGTAAAGAATTTAGGAGAGAGGGGAGAAGGATAAGATATCCCGGACTCTGGTCCGTCTCCAGATTGTATTGGAACTGCAAGGAGTAGCAAAGCTTTCTGCCAGAATTCAAGGCACTGAATAACTGGCAAACACTCCAGATAAGCAGAGTCGGCTATTCTGGAGAAGGACAGGATACAGGGAGTCAGCACCCTCTCAAGAAAAGATTTTTGGTGAAAAAAAGTTGTTTTTTTTTTTTTTAAGGAGAAATAGGTTGGATGGAAACAGGGAGGAGGAGAGAAGGAGGGCAACTACCAACTCCCACCCCACAGGGGTGGAGACAAGGTACTGGAGAAGGAGTGCTGCTCGAGCTATCCACTCTTCCTGGAAAAATACTCCCCTGTGTGTCCCTATTTTGCCCCACTCCTAAGGAGGAGAGGGGGAGTCACAGAGAGGAGGGGACCCAGAGACTGAGGCCCCAAGGGGATGGAGGGTGGGGTTGTGATGAATGGTGAAGATACACAGAAAGATCATAATTATGGTAGGTACATAATTTTCATATCTTATCTGTGTCAGTCTTCACCATTCATCACAGATGGGTGAGTACCGAGCCCCCCAAGGGGGTTTCTTTACACCCTAAGGGACAAAGTCCCTTAGCCCTCAGTGGGTGACACACTAAGGGGAGGAACCTTCAGGGCCTGGAGAGGCCAGGTGGGAGAGAGAGGCGTGGTGCCCCCAGAGGGGAAGGAAGTTGCCCGACAAGCGCCATCTCACTCTGCGGGAGAAAAGGTAGGTTCCCTGGTGGGCGGAGTTAATCACCCTACGCCGGGCCAAGGGTGACAACCGGGAAAGACGTAGCCATGCTGTCCGCCAAGTGCAGATGGCTGTCCCTACGACCCTGGTAGCTACCTCGTTGGCATCGTAAGATGCCCTCGCTTGGTGCCTTGCTAGCTCCAGGCCACGCGCAGAGAGTGCAATGGCTTGTCTGGTTTGCTCCGTGTCAGGCAATGAGGCTAGGAGCTGACCTAGCCTGGACCACAAGAACCTGTCGCAGGCTGCGTAGTGGGCCTGATGTGCAGAGATAGAAGTAACCGTGCCGAGTAGAAAGTCCTCCTACCCCAGAAATCAAAATCCAAGGAGTCTTGATCTGGGGGCCGGTCACGGTGAAGGGCGCGAAGCCCATCAGGAGTATCCAACTGCGTCAATCCAGGCTGTGGATGAGGCATGGAACCTGGAGACTCTGGGGGTGCGCAATACCTCTGGCTGAGATCCCTTGGGGCAGGAGCTCCGGAGAAGGGCCTCTGCCAGAAATGCAGCGATGCCTCCTGAAAGGGTGGCCTGGCCAAAATCCCCTAGAAAGGCATGCACCGAGTGTTCAGGATTGCTAATAGTGGAAGGAGAAAGGTGCACATCCTCCAACATCCTCACGAGGAATCGCTGATACTCAGAGAGATCAGCAGCCGGAGAGATGTGGACAGAGGGTTCCTCTCCCCCTGAAGAGGGGGATGAGGAGCTGGAGGTCACCATCTGTTCAGTGGGTGGCTGCATGGGGGGAGGATGAAAAACCTGGCTGTCCATTGCCCTAATGTAAGCAGGGAACCGAGCAGCCACTGCTCTGAGCTGCTCCCAGGTGAGAGGGCCGCTAGGACCGAGGATGCCTGGGAGCACAGGAGAGTGTGGCAGAGGATGGGACAGAGCGAGAAGAGATGTCGGCTGACCTCCGCCTGGGCTAAGGAGCAGACCGTGAGCACCCAGGAAGAAGGTGCCCCGGAAGACCCCACAGCCGACAGCTGAACAACCACATCGGTACTGCCTTGGCTGCGCCCGAAAGAATCCCCCCAGTGAGGCGACCGGGGCCGTATAGGTCCAGAAGAACGGTCCCCTGCCTTAAAAGAATGGGACTCTCACAAAAAGACCGTGGAGAAAGAGCAGAAATCCATACTACGGCTTCTCCCACGGCCCGGTTGGACCCCAGAGAAAGGCCGGCACGCCGACCCCACACCCCTCAGAGTCTGAAAGAGTCCTCCTCCTCATTGAGAGGGCCAGCCTAGGTAGCTGGCATCTCTGGGCAGCCCCCAAAGGGGCTATCCAGGGTGCAGTACCTTCCCCCCCTGCAGGTGCTCCGATGGGCCCCAAAGTTGGGCGATCAAGGCACACCACCGAAGGGGGTACCACAACTGAGGGATCAGTGAAACCGCCAAGACCAGGCTGTAGAGCTATGGTGGCCCGCACCACTGCCTGCTGGTCAGCACCACTGACCATAGTCTCGGTAGCCACCGACCCACCTCAGAGGGAGCTGACTCTGACTGGTGAAGAGACCACCGTGCTGCCCACCTCAACAGCCAACCCGAGGGGTCAGACTGCACGTCCGACCCCAGAGCTCGACTCCGTCTCCAAGGAGGTAGAGTCCGAGGCCTTGTGCCAAACTGTGGGAGGCGGGCAGAACCATCCTTACCACCAGGCCAGGGCCACAGCTGTGCCGAGTTGGTGCCAGCGCCTCCCACAACCCCGCGAGTGGAATCCGAGGAGGCACGGCCCCAGCTCGAGCCAGAAGATCAGAGCAGGACCAGTCACAGTACCATCGGTCCCACGGCATGGCGGCACCAGGGCAGGGGCGGCATAGGCGACAGTCGGCGGTACCCTCAAGCGCCACCCCGGCGCTGAGGGGCTGAAGAGCGCCGCAGACTGCCCAAAGACACGGCATGGCATGGCCCCACATGGCTCCCCGGCGCCCGAGGGCCAGGGCGGCACCGTGGGCGGCACCAACTGAGGAACCAAAGGCCCCACAGTGCCGAGCCTCAGGACACAGCGCCGTGCTCAACCTGGCACCGAGGACGGCACCGAGGCGGGCGTGGCAAAGGAGCGATGTCAAAGTAGATCCCATGGCGCCACTAACAGTGCCAGCGCCACGAATGGCTTGACAGAGCCCGCCACGCCGTGACAAGTCAGCGCCTCCAACAGCCCCATTAGGGCCCAGGTGCATAAATGGCGCCGGCCCGATGGCGTCGAGGATGGCACCAACCTGGGCCTTCCGAGCGCTGGGCGACACCGGGAGCCTTCACCGGCGGGCGAGCACATGGCGGCAAGATCCCACCCGCCTCCCGGAGGAAGAGCTGGATGGGCCTCCTGCACCGCGGAAGAAGCCTCGGCAATGGCTAGGCTACAAGTAGCCGAGGCTTCCTCCTCCTCGGTCCGTATAGAACCAGGAGGGAACCCGGAGGAAAGGCAGAGAGAGCGTGGCTTGGCCTTATGAGTGCGTACCCGACCCCCGAAAGTCGGCGGAGTTCGCCCCACTTTCCATGCGCGTTGTTCAAGGACCCGGTGGTCCATGGAGAAGCATGAGTCACATGATTCCATGTCGTGAAGCAGGCCAAGACACGACAGACACCGGTCGTGCTGGTCGGTGACGGAGAAATTTTGGCCGCATGGGCACCGTCGCATGGGGGGCCGACCCGTCTTGGAAGATTTCTTGCCCTCCGACCGAGACATGACCTATGGGAAAAAAACAAAAACAGACTCGACGTCGTGAAATATAAAGATAAGGAAAGATTTTACCAGGTGACGTCGAGTACTAGGCACAAACAGAACCGGCAGGAGTACCGACGGACTTTGACGCCGAAGGATTAGATTTCGAAAACTAGCAGGCCTAGGATTTTCTTCAGAGCTTCCCACGAGGCAACCTCTACGGTGGGAGATGAAGAACTGGCAGGCAGGCAGAGTTGACACAGCCTAACGGCCAACCCGCGAGCACCACGCCGTGCATCAGCCTTGAGGGTGGCGCCGATGGTGTGTCGGCTCCGCCTACCCTTTAAAAAAAAAAGCTCCCGCGGGGTCCTGACCTCTGGCCAGATACCCATCTGTGATGAATGGTGAAGACTGACACAGATAAGATCTCCCAAAACTCAAGGTGACAACGCAGTGGGGCTTCGACAGATTCACCCCAGAATTCTAAAAGAAATATAAGGGAACTAGTGACACCACCAACTACCCTTTTAACAAATCATGGGAGGATGGGTGGTACCTGAGGACTGGAGGAAGGTGAATGTTATTCCCCTCCACAAAAGTGGGAGCAAGGCAGAGGCAGGAAACTACAGACCTGTTAGTTTGACCTCAGTGGTAGGGAAAATTACGGAATCACTTCTGAAAGAAAGAATTGTTGAGTACCTAGAGGTCAGTGGGACACAAGACCCAAGGCAGCATGGATTCACAGTGGGGAGGTCATGTCAGACGAATCTAATAGATTCCTTTGACTGGGTGACCAAAGTAGTAGAATAGGGAAAGGCTGTGGATGTGGCCTACCTAGATTTTAGCAAGGCATCTGACACAGTCCCACAGGAAAGATTAACAAACAAGTTAGCAAGCCTGGGAGTGGGTCCCAGGGTGGTAGCCTGGGTAAAAAAATTGGCTGGACAACAGGACACAGAGGGTAATAGTAAACAGAGTCTACTCCGAGAAAAGGGAGATTACTAGTGGGGTACCGCAGGATTCAGTACTGGGACCGGTACTCTTTAATGTCTTTATAGGTGACATTGTGGAGGGACTGGAAGGAAAAGTATGCCTCTTTGCAGATGACACAAAGATCTGTGACAGGGTTGATACAGGGAGCAGGGGTGGAAAGGATGAGAAGGGACTTGGCAAGGTTGGAGGAATGATCAAAAGTATGGCAGCTCAGATCCAATGCAAAGAAGTGCAGAGTTACGCACCGGAAACAAAACCCAGGGAAGAGTACACAATGGGGGGTACTAACAACAACAAAAATGGAATGGGACCTGGGGTTAGTCATATCAGATGACCTAAATGTAGGCAAACAATGTGAGAAGGCAGTAAGGAGGGCTGAGGGGATACTGGGATGGATAGGGAGAGGCATCATCAGTAGAAAAATGAAAATTATGTACCTACCATAATTCTGATCTTTCTGTGTATCTTCACCATTCATCACCTTTGGGTTATTGGCCGGAGGTCATGACCCCGCAGGAGCTTTTTTTTTTTTTGGATGGAGTCGACGCACCATTGGGGCCGCTCTCGAGTCCGACGCACTGTGTGGTGCTCGCGGATTGGCCATTAGGTGTTGTCGACTCTGCCCTCCCGCCAGTTCTGAGTCGCTGTAGAGGTCAGAAAAAGGGTTGGGAGGGTTGGACAAGGAAGTCCAAGGGACAGACAAAGGAAAAGATATAAAACTAAAAGGAGAAAAATGACTGAGAGGACAGAAGAAGTTCGAAGACTAAGGGGGATTGGGTAGGGGAGTAGAAAGGAGAAGGGAGGGTAAGGTTTTTAGAAGTAGGGAAAAATTTAGAGTGGGGGGAAGACAGGAGAAACATACCCTGTAACCTTGACCAGTCTCCAGTTTATATAGGAACTGCAAAGCAGTAGCCAAGATGGTAACTGCCAGATTTGTGATACAGAATCACTGGCAAAACTCCTATAAGCAGAATCTGCTATTCTGGAAGAAAGACAGGAAAACAGGGATATCTTCCCCTCAAAGGAGATTTTGGTGCAAGAAACCTATTTTCTTAAATTAAGTGAGGTTATGTCCACAGGACAAGGAAATCAAGGATTGACAGGAGAAGGGGAGAAGGAAAGAAAAGGCAACTGCCAACCCCACCCACAGGGGTGGAGCTGAAGCATTGAAGAAGGAGTGCCCCCACTCTTGACCACTCTACCCCTAAAGAAAACTATCCCTGCATGTACCCCAGTTTACCTTGCTTCTGACACACAGAAGGGGGGGCAAGAGAGGGGGCACAGAGAGGGAGGGGGACCCAGAGACTGAGGTCCCAGGGGGATGGAGGGTGGGATTGTGATGAATGGTGAAGATACACAGAAAGATGAGAATTACGGTAGGTACGTAATTTTCATATCTTATCTGTGTCAATCTTCACCATTCATCACCTTTGGGTGAGTGCCGAGCCCCCCGCAGGAGTTTTTTTAACCCTAAGGGGCTGAGTCCCTTAGCTCTCAGTGGGTGACACATTAAGAGGGAGAACCTTCACTAGTCTGGAGAGGCCTGAGAGTGGAGAGAGTGAGACGGAGACCCCCCGGAAGGGGTAGGAAGTTGCCCCGACAGATGCTGCCTCACTCTACAGGAGAAGAGATAGGTTCTCTGGTGGGTGGAGTTAATCACCCTACACCGGGCCAAGGGTGACAACCAGGAAAGACACAGCCATGCTGTCCACCTAGTGCAGATCTCTGTCCCTACGACCCTGGTAGCTACCTCACTGGCATCATATTATGCCCTTGCTTGGTGCCTTGCTAGCTCCAGGCCACGTGCAGAGTGTGCAATGGTTTGTCTGGAACCTGTCATAGGTTGCGTAGTGGGTCTGATGTGCTGCAATAGAGAGCAGCAACCGTGCCAAGTAGAATGTCCTCCTCCCCCAGAAGTCAAAATCCGAGGAGTCTTGATCTGGGGGCCGGTCACAGTGAGGGGCGCAAAGCCCATCAGGAGTTTCCAGTTGCATCAATCCTGACTGAGGATGAGGCATGAACCCTGGAGACTCCAGGTGTGGCACAATACTGCTGCCAGAGATCCCTAGGGGCAAGGACTCCGGAAAAGGGTCTCTGCCAGAAATGCAACAATGCTTCCTGAAAGGGAACAGGCCGGGGGGGGGGCACCACGAGGGTGTCTCACTGAAGTCACCTAAAAAGGCATGCGCCATGTGCTCTGGATTCTGTTGAGTGGGAGAGGTGACGTGCAGGTCCTCCAACATACTCATGAGGAATCACTGATACTCAGCGAGATCAGCAGCTGGAGAGATGTGGACAGATGGTTCCTCTCCCTAGAAGAGGGGATGAAGAGTCAGAGGACCTCGAAGGTTCGAAGCTGGCTGCTCAGGGGAGGTTGAAAACCTGTCTGTCCATATCCCTAATGTAAGAGGGAAACCGAGCAGCCTGGGCTCTGAACTGCTCCCAGAAGAGAGGCCGCTAGGACCAAGAATGCCTGGGAGCACAGGAGAATGTGGCAGAGGAATGTGGGAAGAGCTGACAATGGGAATCGGCTGGCCTCCGCCTGGGCTAGGGAGTGCACCAGGAGCCCTAGGGAAGGAAGGAGCTCCGGAAAACTCCACAGCTGACAGCTGATCAACCACACTGGAACTGCCTAGGCTGCGCCCTGAAGAATCCCTCCTGTGAGGCGACCGGGCCATGAAGGTCCAAAAGGACGGTCCCCTACCTCCAAAGAACGAGGCCCTCTCGAGGAAACCGAAAGAGAAGGGTGGAGATCTGCACTGTGGCTTCTCCCAGAGCCCGGGTGGGCTCCGGTAAAAGGCCGCCGCACAGACCCATGCCCCTCGACCCCTCAGAATCCCACAGCACCCTCTTCCTCAAGAGAGTCAGCCTGGGCAGCTGACAGCCCTAGTCAGCCCCCGAAGGGGCTATCCAGGGAGCAACACCCTCCCCACCTGTGGGTGCTCCGATCGGCCCCAAAGTTGGACGATCCAGGCACACCACCTGAGGGGGGTACCACCACTGAGGGGTCAGAGAACCCTCCGAGTCCAGGTTGCAGGGCAATGGTGGCCTGCACCACCACCAGCAACCCTGGCAGTCACTGTACGCTCCTCAGCGGGGGGCTGACTCCAGCCTGTCGAGGACACTACCATGGTGTCCACGCCAGCAGCCAACTCCAAAGAGCCAGACTACGTGTCCGACCCAGAGTCCGACTCCTCTTCCGAAGAGGTGGAGTTCGAAGTCCTGTGCCAGACAGTGCGCGTACGCCCGCTGCCATCCCTACTGAACAGGGCAACAGAGCCAGAGACTGTACCCGGGTCGACACCTGTGATCCCCTCCACACCACGAATGGTGCGAGAAGAGGACACGGCCCCAACAAAGGCAGCAGTCTTGGAGCCGGAGCCTGTCATGGCGCCAAGGGCAAAGATGGTGCCGAGAACAGCTCTGACCACACTCTCGGCACCGTGAATGTTGCCGAGGCCGGAGACTCCCATGGCGCCAACCCGCCCCATGGTGCTGCGAACGGTGCCGAGGACAGAGATGGCACCAATGACGGCCCCGACAGCACTCTCAGTACTGAGTTCCGAAACACCCACAGCACCGTGCCCATGGCTGGAGCCAAGAACGGCTCCAGAACTGGACACGGCACCATGCTCGACCACGGCGCCGCCAGGGTGAGAAACAGTCAGGGACAGTGCCATAGAGCCTCCCATGGTGCCGACAGCTGCACTGACGCCACAAACAGCGCCAACAGCAGCAGCGGTGCAGTGTGACAGACCGGCGCCAATGACGCCTACATCAGGGCCCATGACACCACGAATGGTGCTGAGGCTGAAGACGGCGCCAACAGATCGCATCGAGGATGGCACTGACCCAGGCCTTCTGAGCTATGGGTGCAACACTGGGGGGCCTTCGCCCGAAGAGGCAATCTAGGCAGGTGCCTCCGTCAATCTCCTGGGGACAGACCGGCCTGCTGCACCTTGGGAGGGGCCTCTGCCACGGCTAGGCTAGAAGAGGCCGAGGCCCCCTCCTCCTCGGTCCATACAGGACCAGGAGGGGACCCAGAGGAAAGGCCGAGAGAACGCGGCTTGGCCCGCGTATGTGCCTGACCCCTGAAAGTTGTCAGAGCTCACCCCACTTTCCACGCTCGTTGCTCAATGACCTGGCGTTCCAAGAAGAAACAGGCGTCGCATGAATCCATGTTGTGAAGTGGGCCAAGACACGCGAGCCCGCCGACCTAGACATGACCTACAAGAAAGAATCACCAAACTAGACTCGACCTCGCAAAAACAAAATAAAATAATGGAACAATCCTACCGGGCAACGTCGAGTAGGCTAACAGAACCGGCAGGAGATAGAAAGCCAAAGGACTGCGGTATGGAGTTGATAAGGAGTTGACATGGAGTCGAGAAATTCAACTGCGTAGAAGGTAGGGCTCAAACTCTTTGCTGCAAGCGTCCCATGAGGTGACCTCGATGGCTGAAGACGAGGAACTGGTGAGAGGGCAGAGTTGACAACACCTAACGGCCAACCCGCGAGCACCACGCAGTGCATCAGACTCGAGGGCACCGCCGATGGTGTGTCGACTCCGCCCATAAAAAAAAAAAGCTCCCGTGGGGTCATGACCTCCGACCAATAACCCAAAGGTGATGAATGGTGAAGACTGACACAGATAAGATCAGGAAGTTGTTATCCCTCTGTACAGACAGTTGGTGAGACGACCATCTGGAGTACTGCGTGCAATTCTGGAGACCCTATCTCTGCAAGGATATAGACAGGATGGAGGCAGTCCACAGAAGGGCAATGGGTCTGCACCAGAAGCTATATGAAAAGAGACTAAAGGAACTTAATATGTATACCCTAGAGGAAAGGAGGGAGAGGGGACATGATGGAAACATTCAAGTACCTCAAGGAATCAACAAAATCCAAGAGGGTAACATATTTTATAAAAGAAATGTGCAAGAACAAGGGGACACAATTTGAAGATGGAGGGGGGATGGCTCAGGGGCAACGTGAGGAAGTATTTTTGTCATGGAGAGGGTGGTGGATGCATGGAACAGCCTTCCAGAGGAGGTAGTGGGGTCAAAAACAGTGGGGGAATTCAAGAACGCAATTCTGGTGGGGGTAGGAGGAAGTAGGCTATTAACTCTTTCCTCTCTGGGGCAGTTCAAAGGTTGGAGATCACTGCATATGTCAGAATACAGCAAGACTTCATGTTGTTTGAAGTCTATGTTTCTATATTAGGGAACCAGATCTGACGAGACCAGAAGGGAGCCACTAGGATCTTCTCCGCTCCTTCTGGCTGCAGCTTGAGGAGACCCCTCTGAATGAGTGGAAGTGGAGGAAGGCATACAGAAACCTCCCTGTCCAACAGAGGGACAATGGGTCTCGCCAGAAAACACCAGGCCCTGGATCTAGCAAGCAAAAATTGGGCAGTTTTGCGCTGTGTGGGGACACAAAGAGGTCCAGCTCTGGTCGGCCCCATCTGGCGAAGAGGTCGTCTGGGACTGACTGCAGAAGCTCCCACTCATGCGCTTTGGTCCTTTTTTTTTATACTTCATATCTTTATTCATTTCAATCATATTCATCGTTTGAGTTCTGTTTACAATTGCATTGATTCACTCATTCTATCATAAATCATACAGAAACAAAAGATCAATATAAGAACCAATTAGAAAAAACAAATAAGTAATTTACAATCAACTTCATCCAGCATCTTTTGATTTGTTTTATCGTTACGTTGTTTTATCATTTTGTTAGTCTTTTTTTCCATTTTCCAAACTGTTCCATCTCTCTATTTCTCATAAATTTATTCTGAGATGACCTTCTCTTTCCATATTATACCTTCAATTTATGCTTACTCAGTGCCCCTCTCTTCTCCTCTTCAAGCCCAAACTTTATTTCTATTCCCCCCTTCCCACCTGGTCTCCAAGACATTGGCAAGTTGAGCCCATTCAAGGATCCCCCTTCAATTCTTTCACTATTGAGTCCCCCCTTTTTTTTCTTTTCCCCCTTTTTATATGTTTGTACCCCTACCTTTTGTTGTTAGCCTGTTCATGGTTAACTCTCTTAGACATTGCCTTTATTCATTAGAGAAGAGGTGGGACAAGGGGAAAGAATTCTAACCACTGGCATCATTTCTCAGTTCCGAACAATGTGAATGGGTTTTTTCTATTCAGCATTCATGGCAAAGTCCCATCTCGTCCATCTATTTATGTATTGGGGCATGGCTTGTCTAAGGGAGAAAGTAATTCTCTCATATTGCTTGACTGTCTCCACCAGTTCCACCCATTCCTTTATGGTCGGTGGTGTGGTTGAGAACCATTTCCTTGTGATTAATTTGCAAGTTGTCACTAGCAAAATACTCCGCAGATATCTGGCCTCAGCCCCCCTCACCTCAGCAGGGTATAGACCCAGGATTATTTGTTCAGGACCCAGCGGATCTGACAGGGAGAAAATAGTTTGGATCCTTTGCTCTATCCCCTGCCAAAAATCAGTCAGGACAGGACATTTCCAGAATATATGTGCCCGTGTGGCTATTGTTTCCTTACAATTTCTCCAACAACTGCTGGAGATATTTGGACACCATTTTGTTGTGTAGGCCGGCACTCTGAAGTACCGTACTCTTAGTTTCCAAGCGAATTCCCACCAACAAGGCGAGGAAGAGTTTTGCCATATTCTGGACCATTCCCCCTCATTTATTCTGATGTTGAGGTCCTGTTCCCATTTGACCCTGATGTAATCTGTGGAATATTGCAAGTCCCTGAGGTAATTTTGATATAATATGGTTATTGCCTTTTCCCCTCTCTCTGACTCCCATATTCCCTCAAAGGCTTCCGGTCCAGGTGTCCCATTAGATTTCTTCAAGGCCTCATTTTGTTGTTCAGTTATAAAACCTTTTATCTGGTAATAATGTAACAGTTACCCCACCTTCCACCCAAACTTTTGTGCTTCCTCAAAAGATATAATTCTTCCCCCTTTAAAAAACTGCCAAGGTGCTTTACAATTTAGATGTTCCTGTCTTTTAAACCAAGGGTCTTCTGCTGCTGGAAACCCCTCAAAGATCTGCAGTCCACCACTGGTATTTCCAGCTAAACAAACTTGTTAATCCCTTTGAAATACCCAATCTATATCCCACCAGAGAATTTTGCGTCCCAGTGTAGGGTGATTTAGTCAAGCTTCCCTTAGAATTTCTGGCGGTATTCTGTACCTGTATGGACAGCTCCAATGGGGTATTAATATCAATATCTTTCCATCTTGCGTTATATGCTGGATGTTGCAGGAGCAATATTATTCTGGTTTGGGTTGCTATCCAGTATCCCATAAGAAGAGGGACACAGTCCCCCTCCCTTTAGTCAGGTATAGGGTTTGCTTTCTTATTCTTGTTTTTCATTGTGCCATATGTAAGTAAAATTACTCACCTTAGTAATGTTGTTTCTTCTAATGGAGTCTTGCTATAGTATGACAATTGCAGTTTGTCCCACCATTAGAACTGCTCCGGAGGTGAAAGAGTTAACTTCCATGCTGAGCATGGAACCTAAAACAGAGCTCGGTTAGAAAAAACTCTGTCTGGAATATTTCAAACTGAAACTGTCAGATCTTCTGAGCAAAACTCACTAAGGTTCTGTGTGGAAGCTGTAACCTACACTAGCCAACTGGCTACTTAAGTATTAACACATTTTCCTGGTCCCAACACCAAGACTCAAGTCAGGGGACCAGAAAATAAGATAAGATAAGATAAAATAAAACACAACACCCAAACACCCCAAAAAAGAAGGGGTGGAAAACATAAATGGGCATCAATAAGTGCCAACACTGGACTGCCCACCCCACACCCAAAGTAGAAGTTCTGAGAGGGGCAGGCTGGGGGGGAGGTCATAATATAGCAAGACTCCATTAGAAGAAACAACATTACTAAGGTGAGTAATTTTTTCTTCAAACAACATGAAGTCTTGCTATATTATGACAATTGCAGACTACACAGCAGTACCTCCATGGAGGAGGGACAGAACCTACTTAGGGAATAGGCTCTGAAGCATGGCTGTGCCAAACCGAGCATCCCTCCTGGCCTGGATATCCAGGGAGTAATGCTTGGTGAAAGTGTGTACTGTTTTCCAAGTAGCTGCTTGACATATCTCTAAGATAGGGATGTCTCTGGCAGCAGCTAGAGACGCAGCTGTACCTCTGGTAGAGTGAGCCCTCAGGCCTGAAGGGGGAACCTTACCCAGTTTTTGATAGCAAAATTGGATACAAGAGACAATCCACCTGGCAATGGATCTCTTAGTGGCAGGTTTCCTTTCCCAACCTCACCATAAGTGAGAAATAGTTGGAGGAGTCAAACCTGTGACCCTTGGTGCGCTCTATGTAGTAACTTAGGGCCCTCTTAACATCTAGTTGTGCAACCTCCTCTCACCAGAGGAGGAATGGTCAGTGAAGAACACTGGAAGAGAAACAGATTGATTAAGGTGGAAATCTGAAACCACCTTAGGCAAAAACTTCCTGTTAGTCCTGAGGACTACCTTATCCCTGTGAAAGGAAATAAAGTCAGTCTCCACTGACAAAGCTTGTAACTCACTTATGCGCCTGGCAGAAGTGATGGCTACTAGAAACACAGTTTTCCAAGTCAAGTACTTAAGCTCTGCCAAAGACAGAGGTTCAAAGCGGGGTTGCATCAGCTGAGCAATGCAAACATTAAGATCCCAGGCAGGGGCAGGGTCCCTGAATGGTGGATTGGTATGAAGCAATCCCCTGAAAAACTTGGAAAATACAGGGTGAGCAGAAAGAGAAGAGGGCTTCCCTGCTGAAATAAAAGCAGAGACAGCTGCCAAATGCACTTTCAGGGTAGCTGGACTCAGTCCCAAAGAATTAAGATGGACCATATAGTCCAAAACAGTGGGCAAATCAGCAGATTCCGGGGAAATATGCTTCCCAGAACACCATATGGAAAACCTTTTCCATTTGGAGTTATAAGTAGCCCTAGTGGAAGGCTTCCTAGAAGCTTTCAAGATTTCGAGAACACCTTGAGAAAGGTGTAGGTCAGCAAACTCTAACTCCTCAAGAGCCAGGCCTTGAGGTTGAGGGATTTGAGATTCGGATACCAGACTCTCCCCTGGGCACAGGTTAACAGATTGTGGTTCCTGGGGAGACACAGGGGAAGATGGACTGCTAAGGACAGAAGGAGTGGGTACCAGGGCTGCCTGGCCCAGTCTGGAGCAATCAGGATCATCTTGCAGAGCTGAGATCTGATTTTGACTAGCACCTTGAACAGGAGCAGGAAGGGGAAGGCATAGAAACTTCCTTCCCAATTGAGGAGAAAGGCATCCAGGGGACTGAGCCCAACACTGGGGCCTGCAACAAAAAGTGGAAGTTGATGATTGTCTGGGGCTGCAAAAGATCTATCTGAGGGTGCCCATCTGGCAAAAACTATCCCAGTACTCGGGGATCCAGTGACCATTCGTGATGGCCCTGGGAAATCCTGCTGAGAGCATCTGCCAGGACATTGTCCTTGTCTGGGAGGTGAACTGCTGTGAGGGAAGTGTTCAGGAAATAAGCCAGAGACCACAACTTCATCGCCTCGGTGCGCAAGGCCGAAGACCGAGTGCCCCCTTGTTTGTTGATGTACCACATTGTAGTGGTGTTGTCTGTTCTGACCTGTACCACTTTGTTCTGAACAGATGCAGAAAAACCTGAAGTGCTAGAAAAACAGCTCTGAGTTCCAACAGATTGATGTGGAGCAGAGATTCCTGAGGGGACCACAATCCCTGGGTGGAGAGGTCGCCCATGTGAGCTCCCCATCCCAAAAGGGACGCATCTGTAGTAAGGGTCAAGGGTGAGATAGAGGGATGAAGGGCACCCTTGTCTCAGATTGCTCTGATCCTGCCACCACTGAAGGGCCTGGATCAGGGTTCGAGTCACTGGGATCAACTTGGATAGGGAATCTCTTCTTTGAGACCAAAGGCTCTCAAATGGAACTGAATGTCCCTCATCTGAAATCTTGCTCCTTGCACTACAGCTGTGGAAGCAGCAATGTGTCCTAGGAGCTGTAGGAAATGCCTTGCTGGTCGAGAGACCTGCAGAGTGAAAGAAGGAGACCAGGCACCAGGGTCCTTATCCTTTCAGGGAAGGAAGAAAAATTACTCACCTTAGTAATGTTGTTTCTTCTAATGGAGTCTTGCTATATTATGACAATTGCAGTTTGTCCCACCATTAGAACTGCTCCGGAGGTGAAAGAGTTAACTCCATTCTAAGAATGGAACTTAGAACTCGAGCTCTATTAGAGAAGCTCTGTCTGGGTTATTTCAAACCCAAACTGTCAGATCTTTACGAGCAAAAACTCACTAAGGTCTGTGTGGAAGCTGTAACCTACACTAGCCAACTGGCTACCTAAATATTAATACCCAATGCTGGTCCCAACACAAAGACTCAAGTCAGGGGACCAAAGTAGTAGTATAATATAATAATATGAGAAGTAATATAAGATAAAATAAAAACACCACACCCCAAAACCCCCAGAAGGGGTGGAAAATATATAATGGGCATAATTAGTGCCTACACTAGGCTGCCCACCCCATACCCAAGTAGAAGTTCTGAGAGGGGCAGGCTGGGGGGAGGTCATAATATAGCAAGACTCCATTAGAAGAAACAACATTACTAAGGTGAGTAATTTTTTATTCAAACAACATGAAGTCTTGCTATATTATGACAATTGCAGAATACACAGCAGTACCTCCATGGAGGAGGGACAGAACCTACTTAGGGAATAGGCTCTGAAGCACAGCTGTGCCAAACCGAGCATCTCTCCTGGCCTGGACATCCAGGGAGTAATGCTTGGTGAAAGTGTGTACCATTTTCCAGGTAGCTGCTTGACATATTTCTAAAATAGGGACGTCTCTAGCAGCAGCTATAGATGCAGCTGTACCTCTGGTAGAGTGAGCCCTCAGGCCTGAAGGGGAACCTTCCCAGTTTTGATAACAAAATTGGATACAAGAGACAATCCACCTGGCAACTGATCTCTTAGTGGCAGGTCTCCTTTCCGACTTCACCATAAGTGAGAAAAGTTGGAGGGATTCGAACCTGTGACCCTTGGTACGTTCTATATAGTAACTAGGGCCCTCTTAACATCTAAACTGTGCAATCTCCTCTCGCCAGAGGAGGAATGTTCAGTGAAAAACACTGGAAGGGAGATAGATTGATTAAGATGGAAATCTGAAACCACCTTAGGCAAAAACTTCCTGTTAGTCCTGAGGACTACCTTATCCCTGTGGAAAGAAATAAAGTCAGTTTCTACTGACAAGGCTTGTAACTCACTTATGCATCTGGCAGAAGTGATAGCCACTAGGAAAAACAGCTTTCCAAGTTAAGTACTTAAGCTCTGCAGAAGACAGAGGTTCAAAAGGGGGTTGCATTAACTGAGCAATGCAAACATTAAGATCCCAGGCAGGGGCCGGATCCCTAAAAGGTGGATTAGTATGAAGTAATCCTTTAAAAAACTTGGAAAATACAGGGTGAGCGGAAAGAGAGGAGGGCTTTCCTGCTGAAACAAAACAGAGACAGCTGCCAAATGTACTTTAGGGTAGCTGGTCTCAGGCCCAAAGAGTTAAGATAGACCATATAGTCCAAAACAATGGGCAAATCAGCAGATTCTGGGGAAATATGTTTCCCAGAACATCAGACGGAAAATCTTTTCCACTTAGAATTATAAGTAGCCTTAGTGGAAGGCTTCCTAGAAGCCTTTAGGATTTCTCAAGAACACCTTGAGAAAGGTGTAGGTCAACAAATTCTAACTCCTCAAGAGTCGGGCCTTGAGGTTGAGGATTTGAGGTTCGGATACCAAACTCTCCCTGGGCACAGGTTAACAGGTTGTGATTCCTGGGAGACACAGGGAAGATGGACTGCTAGGGACAGAAGGAGTGGGTACCAGGGCTGCCTGGCCCAATCTGGGGCAATCAGAATCACCCTGCAAGGCTGGGATCTGATTTTGACTAGCACCTTGAATAGGAGAGGAAGGGGAAAGCATAAGAAACTTCCTTCCCAATCTAGGAGAAAGAGCATCCAGGGGACTGAGCCCAACACTGGGGCCTGCAACAGAACAGTGGAAGTCGGTGATTGTCTGGGGCTGCAAAAAGATCTATCTGAGGGGTGCCCCATCTGGCAAAAACTATCCCCAGTATTAGAGGATCCAGAGACCATTCGTGATGGCCCTGGGAAATCCTGCTGAGAGCATCTGCCAGGACATTGTCCTTTCCTGGAAGGTGAACTGCTATGAGGAAGTGTTCAGGGAATAGGCCAGAGACCACAACTTCATTGCCTCGGTGCACAAGGCCGAAGACCGAGTGCCCCCTTGCTTGTTGATGTACCACATTGTTGTGGTGTTGTCTGTTCTGACTTGTACCACTTTGTTCTGAACAGACGCAGAAAACACTTGAAGTGCTAGAAAGACAGCTCTGAGCTCCAGCAAATTGATGTGGGGCAGAGATTCCTGAGGAACCACACTCCCTGAGTGGAGAGGTCGCCATGTGGGACCCCCAGGAGGATGCATCCGTAGTGAGGTCAGGAGTGAGACAGAGGAATGAAAGGGACCCCAGTCTTAATTGCTCTGATCCTGCCACCACTGGAGGCCTGGATCAGGGTTCGAGTCACTGGGACCAACTTGGAAAGGGGTCTCTTCTCTGAGACAAAAAGTCTCAAGTGAAACTGAATGTCCCTCATCTGAAATCTTGCTCCTTGCACTACAGCTGTGGATGCAGCCATGTGCCCCAGGAGCTGCAAGAAGTATCTTGCTGGTCGAGACCTGCAGAGTGAAGGAGGAGGCCAGAGCCCCCAGGTTCCTTACCCTCTCTAAGGGAGGAAGGCTCTGGCCTGCTTTGTGTCAATTCTGCACCTATGAAGGTGAGCACCTGAACAGGTTCCAGAACTGACTTTGGAAGATTGAGCAAGAAGCCCAGAGGGTGAGCAGCTGCTGGGTAACTTGCAGGTGAGATTTGACCTGTTCTGGGGACTGGCCTACAATGAGCCGTCGTCAGGTAGGGAAAGACAGCAATCCTTGCCTTCTTAAATGAGCAACTGCTACTGCCAGACATTTTGTGAATACCCTTGGGGCAGAGGTGAAGCCGAAGGCATTGCTCTGAACTGGTAGTGACCTGAGGCAGTTCAATCTGAGGTACTTTCGGTGGGAGCTTCTGATTAGACGTGAAAATAGGCATCCTTGAGGTCCAGGAGGCTAGCCAGTCCCCTGGCCTTAGAGAGGTAAAATCATTGCCAGAGTTACCATTTTGAACTTTGGTTTCAAGGTGCTTGTTCAGATATCTCAGGTCAAAATGGGCCACCACTCTCCTGTCTTTTTGGGGTAAGGAAATATCTGGAGTACAGACCCTTGCCCTGATGTAGGGAGAAACCTTTCTACAGCTCTGAGAGCCAGGAGGGATGAGACTTCTGTTTTAAAGAAAGGTCTCTAAAGGGTTTGCAGGTGGGAAAATCTGATTCTTATCCTTGGAAATTTTTTGAAGCTGAGAACCAGACCCTGACTTACTACTTCCAGGACCCACTTGTCTGAAGTTAGAGACTCCCAGTTCTGAATGAAGTAAGCCAACCTGCCCCCTACAGGTAAGGAGAATCGGCCCTGGGCACCCCATCAGGGTGCCTGTTTGGCAGGTGCTTAGGGCTGAGGGTGGGAGCAGGCCTGCTCACCCGTCTGCCTCTCCCTCTGAAGAACCCCTCTGAACACAAGCAGAGGAGGCCTGGGTTTGGTAAAAAAAGGCCTGTGAAAAGGCCTACCCCTACCCCTGGGGGCCTGCCTCTGAGGAGTGGCTTGCCGCTCCTTGGCCTGAGCACTCTTATAGGTAGTCCTATATTCATCCATTTTCTTCATATAATTCTCTGTCTGCTCCCCAAACAGAGAATTCCCTACCACAGGAAAATCCATAGCCTTAGTCTGGGTATCCTGTGACAAGCTAGTACACCTGAGCCAGGCCAACCTATTAAAAGCTACAGACGTAGCCATGACTCTAGAGGATACATCATTAAAATCCACAGCAGCATGGAACTGCACCTTGGATGCCTCAATGCCATCAGCAGCCACCTGTTCCAGCTCCTTAGCAAGCTGGCCAGAGGCCTGTTTGGCCAAAGCCATGACAGTGTCCCATCTAGATTTTTGATACTTTGCTACATAAGCCATGTAATTTGCTTGCCTGAGTCCCAAGGACACTGCCATGTATTTTTTTTTTTTTAGCCATGGCATCAATCTTCCTGGAATCCTTGTCAGGAGGATGTGAAGCCAAGGGAATATTAGCTTTATCACAGGCTGCAGCCTGAAACATGACTGCATTGCTGTGAAAGGAATTCTGTATCAGGACCTGACAGAGTGTACCTCCTGTCCATCTTTTTGTCCACAGGAGGCACAGAATTAGGAGCTTTTAAAATTTTTATTGTTTGTTTCCTAAATGAATTATGCAAGGGAATAGACAATCTCCTAGACTCTGGAATATCCATCATTTCTACAAAATCAGGTTCCTCTTGCTCATCCACAGCTTCCTCCAATGGGAGCTGGAGGGATTCAGCAACCTTTTTATAAAACAGAAAATGAGAGGGGACTCAGAAAGCATAGGGGGAGATTCTAAGGGTCTGTCTGGAGAGATGTCCAGTTCAATGGGCACATCCAGACTCTCAAAGTCACATTCACACTGATCATAATCCTCCTCCCCCTCCTCTGGTTCATAAAAATCTCCAATAACATATTCTTGAACCGCGGAACCGGCCGAACCGACCTTTACCAGACAGTGGCGGTTGGACAGAACGGAGAAAGTGACTGTACAATTTGTGTAGCTTTTGCTATTTCTGCAGCAGTTGGAGAAGGAATTTTGGACTCCATACCTGCTGATTTTTATTTTCTTCGCTGGAACTGGCTCCTCAGAGCCAGCTTTACGTTGGCCCGAGGAAGTCAAGCCCTGGTCAGAGGGCACTCCCTCCGGTTCGGTTGGCACCGAACCGGGCTGGTCATCCGGGTCAGCGGACTTTTTGGCCTCTTGTTCCCTGAGCCTGCCCACTCTCTTATCCAGGGTGGCTGCAGGGAAATTTTTACAAATCTGGCAGTCTGAATTGAGGTGGTCAACCACAGACAATAAACACATGTAATGTGTGGGTCAGCCTTGGCAAAGGCTTCCCCACAGACACTACAGTGTTGAAACCCAGTGGGCCCGGTTTTTCTTTTGGGTTTCTCGGACATGATGCCAGCCTAACCAAGAAACTTGCCCTTTTAACGGCAGTGCCAGGCAAGACACCCGTATCGGTTCCCAACCGTGTCACGGGTCGTGGAAAAAACCGTAATGAAATCCGTTTTTTTTAGAACCGATAAGAACCGGGAACCGCACTCTAAAAGCTTCAAAATGCTTACTCTTGAAAGTTTTAAACAACCTGATCGGTTCGAACCGAACCGATAAACATTCAAAGTTCCACACAGAAATAAAACCTGTCTATTACTTACAATACCACAGACAGAGCTTGAACCAATCAGTTTCGGTTAAAATAATAATACCACGGTTGAATTTAACCGAGAAAATACTGTTTAAACAGAAATGAACCGAGCAGTAGGAGAAATCTCCGGAGCGACTGTTCAGTGAGTAGAGTAAAGAATCTGACAGTTTGGGTTTGAAATAATCCAGACAGAGCTTCTCTAATAGAGCTCGAGTTCTAAGTTCCATTCTTAGAATGGAGTTAACTCTTTCACCTCCGGAGCAGTTCTAATGGTGGGACAAACTGCAATTGTCATAATATAGCAAGACTTCATGTTGTTTGAAGGCTCTGGCCTGCTTTGTGTCCAGTTCTGCACCTATAAAGGTGAGTACCTGGACAGGTTCCAGAACTGACTTTGGAAGATTGAGAAGAAAGCCCAGAGAGGTAAGCAGCTGCTGGGTAACTTGCAGGTGTGATTTGACCTGGTCTGGAGACTGACCCACAATGAGCCAGTCGTCTAGGTAGGAGAAGATGGCAATCTTTTGCCTTCTTAAATGAGCAACTGCTACTGCCAGGCATTTTGTGAATACCCTTGGGGCAGAGGTAAGGCCGAAGGGCATTGCTCTGAACTGATAATGGCCTGAGGGCAGTTCGAATCTGAGGTACTCGGTGGAGCTTCTGATAAGAACATGGAAGTAGGCATCCTTGAGGTCCAGGAAGCTAGCCAGTCCCTGGCCTTAGGGAGGTAAAATCATTCCCAGAGTCACCATTTTGAATTTTGGTTTTAAAAGGTGCTTGTTCAGATATCTTAGGTCCAGGATGGGCCGCCACTCTCCTGTCTTTTTGGGGTAAAGAAGTACCTGGAGTACAGACCCTTGCCCTGGTGTGGGAGAAACCCTTTCTACAGCTCTGAGAGCCAGGAGGGTTGAGACTTCTGTTTCAAGCAAGAGTCTCTAGAGGGTTTGCAGGTGGAAAAGATCTGATTCTCATCTTTGGAAATTTTTGAAGCTGAGAACCAGACCCTGGCTTACTACTTCCAGGACCCACTTGTCTGATGTTAAAGACTCCCAGTCCTGGACAAAGTAAGCCAGCCTGCCCCCTACAGGTAATGGAGAACCGGCCCTGGGCATCCCATCAGGGTGCCTGTTTGGCAGGGGCTTTAGGCTGAGGGGTGGGAGCAGGCCTGCTTGTACCCAGTCTGCCTCTCCCTCTGAAGAACCCCCTCTGAACATAAGCTGAAGAGGAGGCCTGGGTTTGGTAAAAAGGCCTGTGAAAAGGCCTGCCTCTACCCCTGGGGGCTGCCTCTGAGGGTGGCTTGCCGTTCCTTGGCTTGTGCACGCCTATAAGTGGTTCTATATTCATCCATTTTCTTCATATAATTCTCTGTCTGCTCCCCAAACAGAGAATTTCCCACCACAGGAAAATCCATAGCCTTAGCCTGCGTATCCTGTGACAAACCAGTACACCTGAGGCAAGCCAATCTACGAAAAGCCACAGATGTAGCCATGACTCTAGAGGATACATCATTAGAATCCACTGCAGCATGGAATTGCACCTTAGATGCCTCAATACCATCAGCAGCCACCTGCTCCAGCTCCTTGGCAAGCTGGCCAGGGGCCTGTATGGCTAAAGCCATGACAGTATCCCATCTAGATTTCTGGTATCTTGCAACATAAGCCATATAATTTGCTTGTCTGAGTCCCAAGGACGCTGCCATGTATTGTTTTTTAGCCATGGCATCAATCTTCCTGGAGTCCTTGTCAGGAGGATGTGAAGCCAGGGGAATATTAGCCTTATCACAGGCTGCAGCCTGAACTACCCCAACATGGCTGCATTGCTGTGAAAAATTCTGTATCAGGACCTGACAAAGTGTACCTCCTGTCCATCTTTTTATCCACAGGAGGCACAGAATTAGGAGCTTTTAAAATTTTTATTGTTTGTTTCCTAAAGGATTTATGTAAAGGAATAGACAATCTCCTGGACTCTGGGATATCCATCATCTCTACAAAGTCAGGCTCCTCTTGCTCATCCACAGCTTCCTCAAAGGAAGCTGGAGGGTTTCAGCAACTTTTTTATAAAACAGAAAATGAGAAGGGGACTCAGAAAGCCTAGGGGGAGATTCTCCTAAAGGTCTGTCTGGGGAGATGTCCGGTTCAATGGGCACATCCAGACTTTCAAAGTCACATTCACACTGTTCATAATCATCCTCCCCCTCCTCTGATTCATAAAACTCCTCTATATCAAATTCTTGAACCGGTGGAACCGGCCGAACCGACCTTTTGCCAGATAGTGGCGGTTCGGACGGAACCGGGGAAAGTGACTGGACAATTTGGATTGCTCTGGCTATCTCTGCAGCAGTTGGAGAAGAATTTTTGACTCCACACCTGCTGATTTTCTAGTTCTCTTTGCTGGAACTGGCTCCTCTGAGTCAGCTTTACGTTTGCCAGAGGAAGTCTGGCCCTGGTCAGAGGGCACTCCCTCCGGTTCGGTTGGCACCGAACCGGGCTGGCCATCCGGGTCAGCGGACTTTTTGGCCTCTCGTTCCCTGAGCCTACCAACTCTCTTATCTAGGGTAGCTGCAGAGAAATTCTTGCAAATCTGGCAGTCTGCATTGAGGTGGTCAAACCCCAGACAATAAACACATGTGGTGTGTGGGTCAGCCTTGGCAAAGGCTTCCCCACAGACACTACAGTGTTGAAACCCAGTGGGCCCGGTTTTTCTTTTGGGTTTCTCAGACATAATGCCAGCCTAACCAAAAACTTGCCCTTTTTCTGGCAGTGCCAGGCAAGACACCCTTATCGGTTCCCAACCGTGTCACGGGTCGTGGAAAAAAACGTAATGAAATCTGTTTTTTTTAGAACCGATAAGAACCGGGAACCGCACTCTAAAAAGCTTTTAAATGCTTCAGAATAAAGTTTTAAAACAACCTGATCGGTTCAAACCGAACCGATAAACATTTACAAGTTCCATACAGAAATAAACCTGTCTATTACTTACAATACCACAGACAGAGCTTGAACCGATCAGTTTGCAGTTAAAATAATAATGATCGCGGTTGAATTTAACCGAGAAAAAACTCTTTAAACCGAGAAATGAACCGAGCAGTAGGAGGAATCTCCGGAGCGACTGTTCAGTGAGGTGGAGTAAAGAATCTGACAGTTTCAGTTTGAAATATTCCAGACAGAGCTTTTCTAACCGAACTCGCGCTCTAAGTTCCATGCCTGGCATGGAAGTTAACTCTTTCACCTCCGGAGCAGTTCTAATGGTGGGACAAACTGCAATTGTCATAATATAGCAAGACTTCATGTTGTTTGAATTTAGAATTATCGTCTGCCACTTCCTTATCTGTCCCGGGTATACTCTACTAGGCACACACTGGAACAGGAAAAGGAAACATGGCAATACGTTCATCTTAACAGCCTGAACCCTGAAATGTAAAGACATAGGGGGTAAGGACCATCTCTGTATATCCTCTGTTATTTGTCTCACTAATGGAGTATAAGAAAAAATTACTCACCTTAGTAATGTTGTTTCTTCTAATGGAGTCTTGCTATATTATGACATATGCAGTATAACCCCAGGTTAGAACTGTTCCGGAGGTGAAAGAGTTAACTTTCCATGCAGGGCATGAAACCTTGATCGCGAGCTCGGTTGAACACTCTGTCAGTTGAAGCTCAAACTTAAACTGTCAGATTCTTTACTCCGCCTCACTGAACAGTCGCTCCAGAGATTCCTCCTGCTGCTCGGTTCGTTTGTCGGTTTTTAAGTGTAATTCTCGGTTTATTTTACCGAAATTTAACCGCAATCGTCGGTTCAAGCTCTGTCTGTGGTATGGTAAGTAATAGATAGGCTTATTTATTATTTTTTCTTCTGTGTGGAACTTGTAAACGTCTTTTTCAGTTCGGTTTGAACCGATCAGATGGGTTTTAAAATTACCTTCTAGTCCTTTGAGTGCGGTTCCGGTTCTTATCGGTTCTAAAAGCGATTTTATTACGGTTTTCAAGATCCGTGACACGTGTTGGGAACCGATAAAGAGTCTTGCTTGGTGGATTGCCATTAACGGGCAAGTTTTGGTTAGGCTGGCACTATGTCTGAGAAACCCAAAAGAAAAACCGGACCCACTGGGTTTCAGCACTCTGGCCTCTGTGGGGAAGCCTTTGCTAAGGCTGACCCACACACCACTTGTGTATATTGTCTGGGGTTTGACCACCTCAATGCAGACTGCCAGATTTGTAAGAATTTTCCTGCTGCCACAGTGGAAAAAAGAGTTGGTAGGCTCAGGGAAAGGGAGGCCAAAAAGTCCGCTGACCGGATGGCCAGCCGGTTCGGTTCCAACCCGAACCTGAGGGGAGATGCCCTCTGACCAGGGGCGATACTTCCTCTGGCCAAACGAAAACCAGCTCTGAGGAGCGGTTCCAACTAAAAGGTCACCTAGTTTGGGGCCAAAAGTTCTTTCTCCAACCGCTGAGGAAATAGCCAAAGCTATTCAAATTGTCCAGTCTCTTTCCCCAGTTCCGTCCGAACCGGCACCATTAGGGAAGCACCCGGTTCGGTCGGTTCCCCCGGTCCAAGATTATGATTTTGAGGATTTTTATGAACCAGGGGAAGGGGAGGAGGGGTACGAGGAGAGTGAGTGTGATTTTGAAAGTCTGGATGTGCCCATTGAACCGGACATCTCTCCAGACAGACCCTCAGGAGTGTCCCCTCCCAGGCTATCTGAGTCCCCTTCTCATTTTTTGTTTTACAAGAAAGTTGCTGAGACTCTGCAACTCCCTGTTGAGGAAGCTGTTGATGATCCAAACTTATTTAGGACCGCTCTAAGAAAAGTCCAAGAGCCTCTAGGCTGAGAAGAACTGCGGATTGATGGGAATTAGTAAGATGATCTATAACATGGGTTGTCCTCCTAAGATTATCCTGGGCCTGTCTCCCCGGAATGAACCCCACTTGATCAAAGTGAATCAACTGGGGTAGACTATTTTGCAGTCTGCATGCCAAAATTGCCATAAATAACTTATAATCAGTGTTTAATATGGAAAAAGGCCGATAAGAGGGACAAAAATTGGGGTCTTTTCCTGGTTTTGGTATAACTGAGATAATGGCTTACGACCAGGACTCTGGGGGGGACCGTCCAAAGCCATCACCTCATTAAACACCCTAAGCAAAACTAGGGCGAGTTGTGTTTGGAATTGTTAGTATATCTCCGCTGAATAACCATAAGTTCCCGGCACTTCCCACTTTTTAAATGGGCAATTTCGACTTTCAATTCAGCTTCAGATATTGGTTTTATCAATTGCTGCCCTGATAAAATGGGTATCTTAGGCAATGTTATACTCTCCAGATAGTGCTCCATATCTATGTGGTTCGAGGAGTTTCACATAATTTTATAATAATCCCTAAAAGCTTCTACTATGTCCTGCGTTTTTTGCTGTTTTTCTTTAGTTTCTGGATGGTTCAGTGCTACTATATAGGCTCTAGCTCTCTGCATTCGTAGCCTTGTGGCTAATAAGTGTGAGGCTCTAGGACCTCCCTCATAGTACTTTTGTTTGAGGAAGAGTAATTTCTGTTCTATATAATATTCTAGGGTCTCATTCAGTTCCTTCTTAAGATGGGTTAGTGTTTCAGCCCCTCGTCTATCATATTTCTTCTTCAGCTCAGTTTCCAACTTAGCTATCTCTAACTGTAGCCCCTCTATTTTTTTATCCCTCTGTTTTTTATTATATGCAGATATTGAGATCAATTTCCCACGGGGTATTGCCTTGATAGTGTCCCACAGTAAAGCTGCTGAAACCTCTGGGGAAGTATTATCTGTAAGAGCTTACTTAATAGTATCTGTCAGCTGTTCTTTGACTTCCTTGTCCTGGAGAGGGAAACATTTAACCTCAGAATGTTCTTTTCGAAAATCCCCAAAGCTAGTTTAAGACATATAGGGGCATGATCTGATAGGGTCAAATCCTATCCAACTGTCTGAACTTTCCCCGCAGTTCTTTAGGCAAGAAAAAATAATCGAGCCTAGAATAAGTTTTGTGAGGTGGTGAATAGCAGGTGTAATTCTTGTGCTTTCCATGTGTTTGTCGCCATACATCTATGTATCCTATCTCCTCCAAGAGCTTAACTACCGTTTTACTAATTGTTTTATCCTTATGCAGCCATTGAGAACTGCTATCTAGTTGTGAGTTCAACACTACATTGAAGTCCCCTCCCATCACCACCGTTCCCTCCGCCCATTCTTGCAACTTTAAAAATATAGTGCTATAAACCAGAAATGGTGAGCCAGGGGGGATATATACTTTTTTTAATTTTTTTTTTTATTTAGTTGTTTAACCAGGTATAGCACTGGGATATATACTGATGCCAGCATTAATTTCTGACCTTAAAAAGGCCCCTTGAGAAACACATATATCCCCTCTTTATCCACTATTTTATCTGTGGGTTCAAATACTGTTTTCTTAGGTATTAAAATGGAGACACCTCTTCGCCTACCCTTACGATAGGAGGTGCTACATTCAAAATGAAAACCCAACTTAATGTGTTCCTGGGGAGAGAAATGCGTTTCCTGTAGAAGGACAAAATCAGGGGAGATCCTTCTTAAGGAAGCAAGTATTTTGCTCCGTTTAATTGGGTTGGTCAACCCATTCATATTCTATGAGCATATCAATGTTGCTCTATCCATTAGGCAATGCTATTACCACTCTTTGTTCTTTTTCCTCCTTCTTCCCCTCCAGGATACATTCAGCAGGTATTGTTATAGTCATCTCCATTCTCAGATACTGTCTACATATTACAATTTTAACCTTTATAAACAACATTATAACATTCTTCTTAAACATTAACCAACTTAAACTTCGCAGGATAACTTCCTGCCTTGATACAAAATTTTTTTTTAAACTTTGCTACTTCCAAGGTGGGGGTACCCAACACTGTGGGTCCCTAGAGCTGTCCACTCGATTTTGTGGAGCAGACAGCAGAGAGTAGATGTTTCTTCGCTTCTACGGAGTCTCCTCCCTTAGAGCCCTAGGTTAATAGGTACTCTATAATTTTGTGCCACCCAGAACCAACTTGGCGAACCTTTGCAACCTTCTTGATTAACTTTAACCACCCTCCCCACCTCGCTCTATTTCCTTCCAGGAAGCAAGAAAATCGGGGAAATATGAAAATAAAGAAATAACAAAAATAAACAGCTTCTCCCCTTCCAACAACATTATTTCAGTTAAGACTATCTTCCTTTTAAAGAGTTTCATGTTTTCCCGATCACCTCCTCTAACACTAGAACAGGGAGGCGTTTTCAGCCAGTCTTTCAATGTCCCTCCCAAAGAGAGCTAGGAACCTCCAGGTAATTTGTTCAGGTCCGGGTTCATTCATCCATTTATTAGTCCCTCTGGTCCGTGCGCACCTTCAGGCCTGCTATTTTACAGATCGCATTAATAAGTTACGATTTTATTTTCAATAATTTGCTTTGTCTCTAAGAAACTACCCCTGCTGATCGTCCATATGGACAGGTTATATTCTCATATTAAATTATGGCCAAATCTTACTTGAGCCTGTCCTTTCTTCAGCTCTCCATTACTGAGCTCGATGTAATCGCTCTCTTTCTTCGGATGCTGCATTATATTCTTCAGTTTTGCACAAGCCTCTCGCACTGTCTTTAGGGGGACACACCTGACGTTGTGGTGCGATCTGAAACCATTCCATGTGGAATCCCCTGGCTTTGTTCAACCGTTCCATGTCCTCTGCTTTTAAATGAATTCCCTTCATTTTCAAGGCTTCAGCCACTTTTTGTGGCGTGTTGTAAAGCTGACTACCTTCTGCCCAAAAAACACGCAGCTTGGATGGGAAAGGAGTTTGGAAGCTTATTCCCCTCTCTTTCAGTCCACGTAGAATTGGGGCACATTGTTGTCGAGCTTGCATTATTTCCATTGGGTAATCACGGTCCAGTGTAAGTCTTGAGTCTAGGAATATTAGTTCTTTTTTAGTCCAAGCTCTTCTCAAGAGATCCTCCTTTATTTTATAGCTCGCTACCATGAAGACCACCGATCTTGGTCTCGCATTGGGGTCTTGTGGTTTTTGGATCAGTGACCGGTGTGCACGCTCTACTGTAAGACTGTAATTCGGGGGCAGTTCCAGCACTTCTCTTAGTAGGTTCTCAAGGAAAGCTGACATTGGGGCTATTTCGGATCCTTCTTTTAAACCGTACAGACGCAGATTATTTCGTCTTGATCTACTCTCAAGATCTATGGTTTTCTCCTGCAGTACCATGGATTGTTGCATTAGCGCCCAACCGCTTGGTTTAGGTGGGTGTCACATCCTCCACTGTCATTATTCTTGTTTCTGCCTCCTCCAATCTGCTATTTTACTTATTTGCTGTGATAGGTTCTGTAGATCCTTTTTTGTTTCCGTTCTGGAGCAGCGTATCTCTCGGAGTATCGTTTCAAACCGAGATCATGTAAGTCTATCCGTTTCTCCCTCTGTATCATATTCAGAGCCTCAGGTATTGCTCGGAGAGCGACTGTGGCCTGGTCGCCTGTGGTCCGTGAAGGATCGGTCTGCATCCTGTGGTTGAGGAGGATTTCCCCTTGTAGATCCTCCTCTTTCTTGCGCGTTTCTTTCATTGACTTTTCCATTTTATGTGCAGATGAAGGCGATTCTATATATTTTTAAAAAGCGAGGAGGGCTGCCTTGCTGAGCTGCCTAGCCTTCTGTGGCGGAACCGGAAGTCCATGTGCTTTGGTCCTGATCGACTAAGCACATCGGCCAAAGTGCTCTGAACACCTGGGACATGGACTGCCGAGAGATCCAGATGATGATCTATGGCCAGTACCATACCCTCATGGCCTTGTGGCAGAGTGGATATGAGTGGATTCCTCCCGTTTGTCGACATAGAACACCACCAATATGTTGTCCGTCTAGGCAAGGAGGTGACCTGGGACCAGGTCGATCTGCAAACCTGCATGGCATGGAATTGCCCTCATCTCCAACACGTTGATGTGCAGGGACTCCTCCAACGCCGACCATGTCCCCTGACTCCTGCGGTCAGCAAGATGGTCTCCCCAGCCCATGCCCGAGGCGTCTGTGGTCAGGATCTGAGCGGGGGGTGACCTCTGGAATGGCATGCCTGCCAAGAGGTTGGATGGTGTAAGCCACCACCGAAGGGTCTGATGGACCGGGTCCGAGACAGACGAGTTGATCCAGGTCATCCCAACGCTGGTCCCATTGGACTCTCAAGTTCCACTGAATGACCCTCATGTGGAGATGAACCGATGGCACTGTAGCTATGGTTGCTGCCATGTGGCCAAGAGTCTGATAATTGATCTGGCTGGGACCAGACAGGAGGAGGAGAGGTTTTGAGCAAGATCTTGGAAGTTGATCTGCCTTGTCCGCTGGAAGAAGGCTCTGTCTTGGGCGGTGTCCAGAAGGGCTTTATGAATTGAGTCTCTGGCTGGGCCGGGGGAGGATTTCCAAAGGTTTAGTGTGATTCCAAGCTCTTGGAAGAGAGAAAAGGTGTCTTAGAGAGTCTGGAGCAATCTTTTTCTGGACAGAGCTGTAAGAAGCCAGTCGTCCAGGTACGAGAAGATGTAGTGGCCCTTCCTCTGTAGGGCCATAACCACTACCGCCTGGCACTTGGTAAGGACCTGAGGTGCCGAGGAAAGGCCGAAGGGCAGAGCTCTGAACTGGTAGTGTTGCCCCTGGAAGTCGAATCTCAGGAACCTTCAGTGGGGCTTGGCTATGAGGATGTGTAGGTACACATCCTGCATGTCCAGGGATGACAGCCAGTCTCCTGAATGGAGAAGGGGAATTAGACCCGGAAGGGTCACCATCCGGAAGCGCTTGTACTCCACAAACTTGTTCAAGTCACAGAGGTCCAAGATGGGTCACAGACCCCCCGTCTTCTTGGGCACCAAGAAGAAGTGGGAATAGTTCCCCTTTCCCTTCTGGGAGGAAGGGACTGGTTCTATGGCATGCTTGTCTAGCAGAGCCTGGATCTCTTCTTCAATCAGAGCTGTGTGAGATGGGGAATAGTGAGAGTGTAGTGGAGGGCTGTCTGGTGGTACCTCCAGGAACTCTATTGAGTACCCTCTCTTGATCAATTGTAGAACCCATTGGTTGGAGGTGACGTTTCTCCAGTACTCTATATAGAGGGAAAAGTGACCCCCTACTGCCTCCTGACAGCTCTACGGGGGTTTGGCAGAAGTCAGGCATTGGTGGGGGATGGGAAGGTTAGCCTGGGAGGACTTGGCGGCCCTAGGGCCTGAGCCTCCCGAGTTCTGGGAGGGGGCCCTGCACTGATAACCCCTTCACTGCTGTTGCTCTTGATTATGGGGCTGTTGACCAGTGGTGCGCCAAAACGCTGCCTTTGAAATGGCTTTTGGTTCGGTTTATACATGGTCCAGACTAGCGAACTGCTTTGCCAGAGTCTTGCAGCTTTCTGATGATTCTCTCAGATACTTCACCGAAGAGTACAGAGCCCTTGAATGGGGCATCCATTATGCCCGCTTGGACATCCTGGGTGAAACCTGAGACTCTGAGCTAGGAATGTCATCTGAGGCACACTCCAGTGTCAGCAGCCCTGGCTGTCATGTCTGCAGAGTCGTTGGCCTATCGGAGTGGTGTGCCTACATCTGAGCCTTCAGGAGGGTCTGCAGCTCAAACTTCTGGGGGCAGTCTGGAAGGTCTTGAGCCAGCTTCATGCCCTGTTCCCAAAGGGCATTCTGAAACCCCACCCCCCGAAGCCAGAAACCAGAAGCGGGTCGCGAGGGCACTGGATGACCTGCTCTCCCCCTAAGCCTCCTCGAGGTCGCGAGAGCCTGCAGGCTCTCCCAGGATGGATCAGTGGAACCCCACCCCACCCCGAAGCCAGAAGCAGGTCACGAGGCACTGGATGACCTGCTCTCCCCTAAGCCTCTCCCGGTCGCGAGAACTCTGCGCTCTCCCAGGATGGATGTGGCAGACCCCACCCCGAAGCCAGAAGGTGCGAGGTTTGCAGGGAGCCTGGAATCAGCTCCTTTGTCCCAGCATTTGAATTTGGCACCTTCCTCTGCCTAGCTCAGCCCCTGCAGTGCGCGCTGTACTGCTGTGCCGTGGCTCTTGCCCCGCCGCCCCCACCACCACCCTTGGTCGGCTCTTACATTTATAGGCAGTTGGAAGGTCAGGTGACACAGCCAAAACAGGTTTGCAGGTTATCACCGCTCACCAGCAGAGGCCGCTAACACAATCCTGCCATTCTGCAAAGCATACCTCTACTTTCAAACATGTACTTTCTTCTAATAGCAGTGCTTGCCACGGTTATGCCCCTCACCTCACTTCCCCCTACAAACCAGCCTTTATATAACCCTGCTCCTTGCTTTAGTCTCTCGCCCTCACCTTCCCCTCTCCCCTGCCAACTCCCAAGGACTGCCAATTCCACAAATCTACCACTTTGTGGATCATAAGTGTCTCAATCATTCCCCTGTCCTTCTCCATGGGATTACCAGCCCTAATTGAGCTAGGTGCTGGCACCCCTTACCAAGCCAAACACCTGCCCAGATCCCACCTCAAACCAAGTCCATGGCGCAATGCTACTAGATTTCTCACCCTGCTGCTTCTCATGTCAGGGGACATTGAAGCTAACCCTGGCCCTCTATCAAATCACAACCAGCGCTTCCTCCGAAGGACTTAGCCTACTCCATCTGAACATCCGCAGCCTCCTAAAAAAAATATCTGAGCTGCAAGTCACCATTCAAACTCTCAAGCCTGACATCTGCATCATATCCGAGACCTGGCTTAAACCTCACCATGCAGATGCCGCAATAGCTATGCCGGGATATACTGTAATCAGGCAGGACCGCATAGGCCCTAAGAAAGGTGGAGGCATAGCCATGTATATGTCATCCAGCCTTACTTACACCCCTGTCCATATCAGTGGCCTGCCCCCCCCAAATTGAAACTAAGCTGATTAAACTTCTGCTACACACTCCCGGTATATGTGGCTGGCATCTATTCCCTGCCCAGCTACTCCTGGCGACACCATCATCAATCATCCAGCTGCCTAAAACCCTGGCTGCCTCAAGCGAACTCCACATCTAGGCGATGTAAACCACAACTGGCTTGCACCGCGTGAAAATACGTAGTAGTGTCAAAGCCCTCAACCTTCCCAACTAATTGATCAGCCCAAGCATCTAAACCCCGCAACAAGTAACCACTCCCTCCTGGACTGGGCTCTCACCTCACACCCTCACAGAATAATCTTGGCGGGCATCCTTCCAGACTCCCTGAGCGATCACCACATGATCTATATATCTAGGAAAGTGCACACACCTACAAATCACCTCCCTCCTAGGCAGATCCTTACGAGAGCTTACAAATCTCTCTGCCTCCAATCACTCCTAAACGATATAGCTCTTGCTGACTGGTCCTTTATCAATCTAGCGCCCTCAATCGACCATGTCTTTGATAAGTTCAGTAAGCAACTACATTGGCACTATCACGCCCCACTAAGGAAAAAAGAGTTAGGGCTTACCACCTCCCCTGGATATCTGCCGATATAATTAGCAAATGCATAGCTAGGGATCAGGCCTGGAAAAGTCACAGGAGACTACAATCCCCCCCATCTCTGCAACATTACCGGACCCTCCGAAACAACTGCACCAAAGCCATAAGACAGGCAAAAAAACCACTATTTCCGTGACGCCCTCACCAAAAATCTTAATCATCCCTCCAAATTCTGGAAAACCGTCAAAACCCTGTTCTCTCCGCGAGCCCAACCCCCCACCCCTACCCTAAACCTTCAGGGCAATATCTTATCAACCCCTAAGCGAGTTGCATCAACTTTCAACTCCTTTTTTCTCGACTAGTGCCAAATCTCTCGCAGACAACCAGCAACCTTGCGCGGCAACAACCACACGTGCCATTCCCAATCAAGCTCTGGAACACAATCAGTGATCTGCTAGGCCACTCCCCAGGAAATTCACTCCCGACCAAGATTACCTCTGGCAACTTGACTATAACCGAAAAGATGGATATACTTGACGCATTCAATAACCACTTTGCTACTGCAGGCATGGCATGTGATAACTCCCCTGCAAACATACTTCGCTCCCAGACTGCCAGCCAACTGCCTGAAACTCCGATAGCCTCGCCGCCTTTCTCACTTCAACCTGCCACACTGAAAGAGGTAGGGGACCTCTTGCTTCAGTTGGATACTAGAAAAAGTGCTGGGGCCGACTCCCTTGACCCTTACTTCCTAAAAATTGCCTACCACGTACTAGCAATACCCGTCACCCACCTTTTTAACTTATCCCTGTCTCAGGGCACCTTACCACCTATATGGAAGACAGCACATGTCATACCACTGTTCAAATCAGGTGACCGTGGCGATCTAAATAACTACAGGCCAATTTCCCTCCTTCCGGTCCTGTCCAAGCTCCTAGAGAAAATTGTAAATGCACAGCTGAGGACTCACCTTGAGTCTAGGGAACTGCTAAATCCTATGCAGTCAGATTCAGAGCTAAACACAGCACTATCTCAGCCCTCGCCAAAGTTACTAACGACTGGGAGCGTAATCTTGAGAGCAAAAACTTTATTTGTGCTGTTTTCCTTGATCTAAGCAAGGCTTTTCGACACCGTCGACCATAATCTCTCCTCTCCACCCTTCAAACCATAGGTGTGGACCCCTCCTCTGCGTTGGTTCACTGACTCTCTTACAGGCGCCTTCAACAAGTTAAAGCCGAAGGAGGCCTGTCCCATAAAAACTCTGCAAGAGGGTACCCCAAGGTTCTATATTAGGGCCCTTACTTTTGCAATCTACATTAATAACATCGACTACTGTATAAAGAAGCCAACATCCATCTGTTTGCAGATGATACAGTTCTCTACGTGAGTCGCCCAACACCTGAAGCTGCCTGCAATGACCTACAGTCAGAATTCAACCTTTTGCAAAGCCAACTCCTCCAAAAAAAGCTACTCCTTAATGCCAAAAAAACTAAAGCGATGGTCCTCTCTCCTTTTATCCGTACAGCTAACCCTGTGTCCAGTGGGACAGTTCCCCAAATTACCACAGTTCTAGGTGAAAAACTAGAATTTGTTACAAAATTCAAGTATCTGGGAGTTTGGATAGACCAAAGACTCTCCTTCATTGAACATATCGAGGACTTGCTAAAACGACTTCAGCAAAGGCTTGGACTGTTTTTTAGAATCAACCAATTTCTCACCAGAGATGCCAAGAAACAACTGGTCCAATCCATTTTCCTATCATTGGTTGATTACGCTGACTTCCTCTACAGCCAATGCCCCAACTCTTATATGGCTAAACTGGACACACTCTACCATCGAGCACTGAGGTTTATAATGGGACTCCCCTTCGACACATCACTGCACCCTATATGCGGCAGTGGGATGGACATCACTAAAGTTCAGGCGCCACAGAAACGCCGCTCTCTGGACCTATAGAGCCATCTCTAATAAGCTGCCTTACTATATCTCCTGCTGTCTTCCCCTGAGTATAATTGGGAAATACGCATTAAGAAGTTACTCAGCTATTACACTTAAAGTACCCCAAGCAAAATCCCGATACAGCAGGGCAGCCATAAGCTTCGTGCTACCTACCTTATGGAACGATCTACAAAAAACCCTCAAATTAAGCACTCTAATCGGTATAAATGCTTTCAAGATGCTTTATTTCCGTACAGAGAAGTATGTAACTGCTTCACCCACTCAGACCCAGTACCGGTGTCTGCACTGGTATATAGCCACGCCTAGACCCAATTTTAAGTATTGACCCCCCCAGCTTGCTCCTCACCAGCCTAACTGTTCTCTCTCTTATCCCCCTGTCTTATCAACACTAGGCTCATCCATCCCTTATTCTTCCTTTCCAACCTCGGATAGGAGCTCACTACCCTGGGTTGTGACATCCTACCATGCCCGTACTTTATAGCATTCAATCCGGGGCTCACACATACTCCTTTTCTCCATCCACCTTCTCTACATCCAGCTTTACCAACTCCTTTCTGTGCACGTGCCCTCCTAGCCTTTCTCCCCTACTCCCTCCCTCTCTTCCCCCTACCTTCACCTCTACCTGGTGTATATTTTATTTTTCTTCCGTTACTTCCTCCTGCAACCTTAGATAACCTGCTTTATCTTCCTATAGACACTTCTGTATGTAAATACCGTGTAATCTGTACAATATCTGTATAATTCTACGTACATATGAACTTCTTTTCTTTCTCTGTAAAAGTATTATCTGTGCCTTGTAAATACCTGTGTTGACCTGTATATACAATTGTTCATGCTCCACCCAGGTCCATCTTGCAAATGAGCTTCTGCTCAACGATGAACGCCTGGTTAAATAAAGACTTGATTGATTGATTGATTCCCCGGCGTCCTCAAACACACCGACTCTCTCTGCCACATCCCTTGCGTCCTCAAACACGCCCACTTTCTCCTTCGGCGGTCTCCCCAGCAAGTTCTTTCTGCACTATCCTTGACCCTAACAAAGGCAAGTGCCGCCAAGGCCTGGACACCAAACTCTCCTTCCTATCAGCCCCTACGATAGCCCCCAACTGACCTACTAAACGCTCTTTGCATACGACAAAATTCCAGCCGCCTGGAAGGAAGCTGTAATCATCCCCCTACCTAAAGGGGGCGACCTATCTGAGCCGGGCAACTACCGCCCTATCTCTCTCCTACCGGCACTGGCCAAGCTGCAAGAGCAGCTCGTATTCACCCAACTAACACAATTCCTCGACTCCACCTCCTTCTTCACTCCATTCCAGTCGGGTTTTCACAAAAATCATTCCACCGTCACAGCTCTGCTAAGGCTCACTAACGATATCTATTTGGGCATGGACAAGGGCCTTGTCACCTCTGCTATTTTTATTGACTTGGCCAGCCTTTGCCACTGTGTCCCTCTAATTTTCTCTCAAAACTGCAACAAGCAGGCCTCTCCCGCCGCCTTGAACTGGTTCCAAGCCTATCTGTCAGGCAGAGCCATGAGCTGTAAAATTGGCCCCACGTCTCATCCCGCTCCAGTGAACATGGGGGGTGCCCAGGGCTCGGTCCTGGGCCCCTGCTCTTCTCTATTCTCTTAAATGATCTGCCACTAGTCTCGCCAACTCAGCATTGCAAATGTACGCGGATGACACAGTGCTGTACACCTCTGGCCCCTCTACCACTGACACAATGCTATCTCTCCAACGTGATTTCGATGCCGTACAAACTTGGCTCAGGTTCAACCAGCTGGTCCTAAACGCAAAGAAATGAAAATTACGTACCTACCGTAATTCTTGATCTTCTTGGACGAGTCTCCACCACTCATTCACACTAGTGGGATTAGCGCCGGAGGCACTAGGACCCATCGGGAGCAAACTTTTTGCTGGAGGGTCGGCGCGAGAGATGGCGCCGCGAGGCATGGCGCCGCGAGCAGCGGCTCGAGCGGCAATGACCATCTCGGCGACGACCCTCCAACCGCCTCAGTACCTTTTTTACCAAGGAGGTGCAGCGCAACTAACGTAAAGAGTAAATCTAACCTTAAAAAACGGACATAAGATAGTCCGTACGACCCGTGTAAGAAGGGTCAGCAAAGAAGTCCTCACGGCCTAAAGATTTGAGGGAGTGAAGACCAACACAGCGGTGAGCTCGGGGGATGGAGGGTGGGCATGTGAATGAGTGGTGGAGACTCGTCCAAGAAGATCAAGAATTATGGTAGGTACGTAATTTTCATATATTCCTGGACATAAGTCTCCACCACTCGTTCACACTAGTGGGAGAGTACCAAGCTGATAATCCCCCAAAAGGGCGGCAGGAGAGCCAGGCTCACGCGTCTAAGATAGAAGCCATTAAGGATAGTTCTGCGAATGCAGAATGTCACCTGGCATGAACATCCAGTGCATAATGCTAATGAAGGTATGCACTCAGGCTCCAGGTAAGCGGCGTTGCAGATATCCATAATTGGAACATTCGAATCTCCGCTAAAGATGCCACGACCGCCCTAGTAGAGTGGCGTACCTCTACCCTCAATTTAACTGGAGCCATGGAGTAGCAATGTCGAAGGCATGCCACTAACCATGATGAGATGCATCTAATAGCGACAGGTTGACCCAGCGGGTGTCGCTGAAAGAAACAAACAGTTGCTGAGTCTTGCGAGAATTCTTGGTTCTATCTAAATAGAACATAAGGCTCTCTTAACATCAAGGAATGAAGAGATGTTCCCTTCATTTTGGAAATTAGCAGTAAGAGGAAGTACCAGAGGTTGGTTTAGATGGAATTCTGACACAACCTTGGGAAGAAATTTAGGATGATGGAGAACTACCTTGTCTTTATGGAATACAGTATATGGAGGGTCCGTCACCAAGGCATGAATCTCCGAGACCCTGCGGGCTGAGGTAATGGCCACCAGGAAGGCAGTCTTCGAGGTAAGAAATTTTAGCTCACAGGTAGCTAAGGGCTCGAAAGGCTTCCGAGTGAGCATGTCCAGCACCAGGTTAATGTCCCAGGTTGCAACTGGACGCCTAACAGGGGTCTGGTATGAAGAATCCTTAAGAAATCTCTTCACCATAGGAAGCTGAGCCAGAGTCAAGGAAGAAACCGGCTCATGGAGCTGAGATGGCACTAAGGTGAACTTTAACTGTGGAGTACTGGAGACCTGAGTTTGATAGGTCAAAAGATACTCAGAACCTTGTCAGGAGGACAGGAAAAGGATTCCAAGAGGACTTTGCACACCAGAGAAAAGCGTTTCCATTTGGAAGCGTCGTTTTCGGTGGCTGGCTTCGCGCAGCCAGAAGGATGTCGAGACTCTGAGAGCGTTGAATCGATTCACTTCTACCTCTTCAGGAGCCAAGCATGAAGGTGAAGTGATTTCAGGTTGGGATGGACCAACGAACCCTGAGTCAAAGGTTGATTTGCAAGGAAGTGGTCTCGGAGGCTGCCAACATACTGTTGAGCAGAGGAAACCATAGTTGCCGAGGCCAGGAGGGAGCAATGAGAATCATTTTGGTCCCGAGACTCGAACTTGAGGAGAACTCTCTGGATTAGAGGAAGCGGTGGAAAGGCGTAAAGAAAGCGTTTTGTCCACCGCAGCCTGAACATCCTGACAGAAAATGCCAGGCCCTGGATTTCTGGAGCAGAAGAGAGGCAGTTTTGCGTTGAGTGGGGATGCAAAAAGGTCCAGGTCTGGAGTCCCCACTCTTGAATAGTGACCGAGCTACGGCTGGATCGAGAGACCACTCGTGAGGGTCTGCCTCCGTTCTGCTGAGGTGATCTGCTAGATCGTTTTGTATACCTGGCAGATAAACCGCCTGAATCAGAGACTTGTGCTCAAGCACCACTCCACACCCTCATTGCTTCCCTGCAAAGGGAAGAATAAGCACCGCCTTGCTTGTTGATGTAATACATCACGGCTTTGTTGTCCGTTTGAAGGAGAATGTTCTTGTGACAAAGGATATCCTTCAGAGCTCGGATCGCGTGAGGACCGCTCTCATCTCCAGGACATTTATGTGGAGAAGAGTTTGAACTGAGTCCATACACCTTGAGTGTGGAGGAGGACAGTGAGCTCCCATCCCGATTAGCGATCGTCTGTGGTGATGGAGATCTGATGATCCGGGGAGCAAAGGAAACTCCTTCAGGAGATTGCTCTCTTGAGTCCACCAGGTGAGAGACCTTGAAGGGCTCCGTCACCTTGATGGGATAAGACTGGGGTGAGAGTCGGAGACCACTGAGTGGAGAGCATCCATTGGGTGGTTCTCATGTGCAACCGGGCCAGGGGTACAGTGAACACCGAGGACGCCATGAGACCCAACATGCGTTGCATCGAGAGAGCTGTAACCGATTGGTTCTCCCCGATGTAACGGGCCATTCGAAGGATGTCGAGTCTTCTGTCCTCTGGAAGGAAAGCCTTCGCGGAAGAGGTGTCTAGAAGCGTCCCTATGAAAAGGAGCCTCTGGGAGGGCTGCAGTTGTGATTTTTTCAAATTCAGCAGAATTCCCATGGACGTAAGAAGACGAGAAGTCGTTTGCACGGCTTCCAAAGTCCCTTGGCTGGAAGGGCTTGCTAGAAGCCAATCGTCCAGGTAGGGAAACACTCGGAGTCCGATCTTCCTGAGATGCGCTGCGAGAACTGCACAACACTTTGTAAAGACTCGCGGCGCCGAGGATAGCCCAAAAGGCAGGACTCTGAACTGATAATGCTGACCCAGAGCTACAAACCTGAGGAACTTGCGGTGGGTCGGGTGGATGGGGATATGCTGGTAAGCGTCCTGCATATCCAGGGAGGCCAGCCAGTCGTGCTGATGCAGCAAGGGTAACAGGGTACCTAGGGAAATCATTTTGAATTTCTCCCTGGGGAGAAATTTGTTTAACTTTCTGAGGTCTAGAATGGGGCGCATTCCCCCAGACTTCTTTGGAACCAGGAAGTAATGGGAGTAGAACCCTGTGCTTCGCAGATCCTGAGGGCACCAGTTCTATTGCCCTGTTGCTTAGAAGGCCCTGGATCTCGGCGGTGAGGAGGTCTGACTGAGAGGCCGACAACCTGGGTTGTCGTCTGGGAGGACAATTCGGGGGGGTTTCCAAAAAATTGAGAGAATAACCCTCGCGAATTATCCGAAGGACCCATTTGTCCGAAGTTATGGACTTCCACTGGTTGTAGAAGTACATCAGATGACCTCCACAGAGGAGAAAGTTCCACCTCGGGCAATGTGGATGGAACTTGGGCCCAGCAATTCATAAGGCAGGGGCTTTAGGCCCCTGCGCTTTCTCTTTGAGGTTGGGCAGGTTGGCTTTATGGAAGCTTCCCTGCCTCTGCCTCGAAAGGACTGACGACTATGAAACTGGCGTCTGTTCACATGCCCCGAGAGGGACAGGCGAGGTCTGGCCAACTAATGGCCGACCTAGTCTTCTGAGTGGCCTCTAAGGCTTGTTCCACCTGAGGCCGAAAAGGAGCCATCAAAGGGCAGCGCCATTACCTGCTGCTGAGCATCATTCGTGAAGCCAGAAGTACGCAGCCAGGAATGGCGCCGAGTACAAATACCTGCGGCTGCTGAGCGAGAAGCAGTGTTGAAAGCGTCCATAGTGGCTTTGACCTGTTGGTTATTGGACTCAATACCTCTAGTAACGGTCAGAAGAAGCTCTGACTTGGAGTCCGAATCCGGAAGAGCTTCAACCATTCTTTTCAAAGAGTGCCACAGGATATACTCATACTGAGAAAAATAGCCTTGATAACTGGCAATACGCATACTTAGAGTGGAGGCAGCAAAGACTCTCTTACCTAATGTATCAATCTTATGAGACTCTTTGTTAATAGGTCGAGCTGTAGTAGTTTGAGGAAGAACGACCTTATCATTCTCTGCCAGGACTACAATAGGATCCGCAAAGGCTTGGGATGCCAAAATGGGACGATCCTTGGGAGCTGAATACTTCTTATCAATGGATTTAGCCACTGAGGGAATAAGAGCAGGATTATTCCATACCATTTGAGACAGCGTCTCGAAGGAAGGCTGGATCGGAGGAGTCAAATCCGTAGGGATCTCGAAGCATGAAGATACTGGAGTCTTAATATCTTCCCAGGATCGATGTCTGTAGTCTGGAGAGAAAGAGTGGATCTCAGGTTCTTCAACAGAGACTTAAAGGACAGGTCCTCGACCACAGACTCTGTAGCAAAGAAAGATCCTGTTTCCTCCACTTCATCACCCAACCGAAGGTCTGGGTCAGGCTCAACATCATCTCCTGATGGTCCAGAAAGGACTGTTTGGACAGGAAAGGAGTGAAAATTAGGAGAGGAGGAAATAGCAGAGAAACAAGGAGAGTCCCCGAGGGCCCCAGCGCCGAGAGGCAAAATAGGTTGAAAGGCACCACAGAGGGCACGCCGCGCCCGAAGAGGCACGCAGCGGCACATAGCGGCGCCGCCGGACCAGCGGCACCGCCAGCGCCGCCGCAGACCAGGCGCCACAGGCGCCGCGGCAGATCACGGTTACGCGAGATGGCGCCCAGGCCCAGGACACAAAAAGCGGCACCGACAAACCAGCAGACCCGCGAGCCCGGAAGCGCCCAGGAACCTGGAAGCTAGAGAAGGAAAAACAGGAGATAAGGGCATCGGTGTGGCCCCTGGCGCAACCATGTGAGGAAACACCTAGCGGGTCACCGGCACCGAAGAAGGCGCCAGCGACTAGGAAGGTCCAACCGCCCTACCCGATCGCTGGAGGAGCCGGGGCTCCGTGGCAGCTTGAGCCAGGCAGGAGAACCAACCTCTGAGCCCATCGCCCCATAGAGCCGCCCACTGATGAAACTGCTCATCTGGAGCCCTACCAGGCGGGAGAGGCCTGATGTCGAGGAGCGACGCGGTTACCAGCAGTTGGCGACTCCGAAGAAGGAGAGCGGCAACTAGCTCGATAACCCGACCGTCGGCATGAACATACCAGAGGGCGACCTCAGTGATGCCTTCTCTTTTGACCTGTGGGCGAAGAAGAGCTCGAGGCGAGCCGGTGCCGAGAATCGACCGTTTATTTTTATGCCGACGGGACGCCCATCCCCGGGCATCGGACTGACTGTTGTGGAACCCGTTGAGAGAAGGAGGCAGACGGACCCAGCCCGGCTGACTGAACAGCTTTCATACGAAGTCTCCTACAGTCACCTGACCTGCTCATGAGTGGGCTCCGTCAATAGGCGAGACTTCTTCAAGTAGAGTTAAATTTAAAATATTAGAAAAATTTAACGAAAATAGAATAAAATTAAGCGATACTACTATCGAGATAATGTTACAAAAAAAACAAAAACTGAAAACTATGCGCTAGTTTGAAGTTTGACTCCCAACAAGCGGCGACATACGTCACTGAAGCGCACTCGGCAGGGCGGAGAAAAAAGAACTGAGGCGGTTGGAGGGTCGTCGCAGATGGTCATTACGCTCGGGCCGCTGCTTTCACTTCCGGGCGCCAGCCTCCGCTCAGCGCCATCTCTCGCCGACCACTCCAGCAAAAGTTTGCTCCCGATGGGTCCTAGTGTCTCGGCGCTAATCCCACTAGTGTGAATGAGTGGTGGAGACTTATGTCCAGGAAGATAACCGTCTCCATAACCTTCGGCACCCATCCCAAGCTATCCGGCTGGCTGTCCCCCTGTCTTCCACACCCTGGATGGCTCCAACTCTGACTCCTGCACCTCCTTCTGGTACCTCGGTGTTTGGCTCGATCCAACACCTTGATTTCCATGCCCACATCGAATCTCTCAGAAAAAACTCCACCCTAAATTAGGAGCACTGTACCGACACAAAGGTTCCCTTCCCACCTCTATTAGGAGGGAGCTAGTCCTCAAAATGATCCTCCCAATTTTTGACTACGGCGACGTGATCTACAGCGCTGCCCCTCCATCTACCCTGGCCAGACTGGACCCCCTCTATCATTCGTTCTGTCGCTACGCACTTGACTGCCCTCCCTCCACCCATCATTGTGACCTCTACAGAGCCCTCTCCTTCCCATCTTTAGAATCTCGGCGTAAACTACACTGTACTAATCTTATTTACAAATACTGGTCGAATACCCTCCCCCTGTACCTCAGATGTGCTCTATCAACCCAACCACCCCCCGTCTACCCCCTCAGAGCTTCTGATCCTAAACAACTCCATGTACCCTTCATGTGCACCTCTAAGGGCCAAATGGCCTTTATGCATCGACTGCCAAAACTATGGAATGAGCTACCTGCAGACATCAGGCTCTCAGACTCCCACTGGGCCCTCAAACCACGACTGAGGTCCCACTACTCTGTTGTATGTAACTGCCACCCGCAGATTTAGCTTACATATATAATAAGGTCTTATACCTGCTGCCGGGTGTCTAACCACACTGTGTACTGTGACTACTGCTAACTACTCTAGACCTATGTAACACTACTGTACTGTGACTTTACTGTATCTATTCTTTGACCTATGTAACCCCAGGTCGCATCTGGAAACGAGCGGGCCCCGCTCAGAATGCTTATCTGGTAAATCTCTTAAATAAATAAATAAATAAATGGCACCATGTGTGTCAGGAAGTTGAGGGAACGTGTGGTGCAGGTGGCAGAGGAGTAGACTTTCCTGCCCAAGTTATCCAATTGCTTGGATTCCTTAGCGGGGGGCTGTAAGCTCAAATGCATTGGTCGTTGAGACCTGTCATGTGCAGCCATGATCACCATGGAGTCCACCACAGGTTGTTCGCCTAGGAAGGGTTCGCCTCTGGGGGCTCTGTATATGTGATCTGATTTCTTGGGTACCACTAAGAACATAGACAGTTGCTTCCAAGCTGCCTTAGTCATGTCCTGGAACATATACACCAGTGCGGGTACTACCACTGGCTTAGGGTCTTTCTGGTGCAGGTATTTTGCCAGGCAATCCCTCTCTGGGTCAGGGTACTCTGTGTCCCATCCCATGCTTGCTTGGATGTGGTGCATGACCTCCATAAATGATGGGTCATCAGGTGGGGACCTGAGGGTTTTCCTGAGGTCAGGAGAGGGAAGACCTTCAGGCGAATAGGACCTCGAGGAGAAGGAAGAGGTATGGACCGACTTCTGATGAAGATGACCTGGACAGCGAAAGATGGTGCTGGCGTTGGTGTCGTTCAGTGGACCTGGAGGAGCTTTGACCTCTGCTTCTGTGACCCAAGCAGCCACTGTTCACAGCTTTCAGAGGAAGGGTAGCCACTTTCGGGAGGAATGCGCTCCCTGGGGTTAAGCTCATTCACTGGGGTAGCAGGTTTTGGGGAGGAGGTCACCCTTGATGGTGTTCCACCAAGAGGAGAAGAGGTCCTTGGCGTCGACAGCAGGATCCAGGATTCCTGAGAAAGTCCGGTGTCAGGAGGTTCGACAGACCTACTGTCTGGTCAGGAGGTGGCGTCAGCACCTAGAGGCGTAGCCGGTGTTGTCACCAAGCACTGAAGGTCTGTCCCAACGTTGGGTACCTGACATCAGGCTTTGTCCCCAGCATTCGTTGACTGGCGGCAGGTGTAAGGCCGGTGGCGCTTGGGTGGAGGTCGTGGGAAGCAAAGCCTGGGATGCTGGTTTAGAAGGTGACCTGAGTGGGCGGATGCTGGTCCGGGGTGTCGGCTGGCGTCTGCTGAACTGACGTCCACTTGGGGGACGAACGCCCCGAGGGGGGCTGAGAAACAGCTCTCCCAGAGGAGTGCTCTGAGCCCCATCGGTCCAGGGAGTCAGCGCTGGTGGTAGTGGCTGACTTGGACGACCACTTCACCGGTCCGATGACAGCAGAGGGCCTGTCATTCGAGGAGGATCCAGCAGCCCCAGCTGACTGCCAGCCTGGAGTCTGTGAAGATGGCCAGAGTTTCAGGGGCTGAAGGGCCAGGCCTGGGGTGCTGGACCCAGTTTGGCCACCTGACGCCCGGATCAGGGAGGGTGGTCTCACTACTGCGAGCCCAGCAGAAGAACAAGCTGCCTGGCATCCTGAGTCAGAACTCCCACGGGAGGTGAACTGGGAATCAGAGCCTGACTTGTGCGGAGACTGGGATCTGGAGTCCGAGGAGATTTCAACTTGTGTTTATCCTTGTGGTGATGCTTCCCGGAAGATTTCCTGCGAGAAGAGCCCTCCTTTTGTGAGTCCTTCTGCATGGCAGCAATCATTTGTTCTAGCAAAAAGGCCTGAAGGGCTTTTTGGCGGCGAATCCTGGTCCTGCTATTAAATTTCTGGCAATGCGGGCAGGCCTCGGTGTAAAGGTATCAGCTAGGCAGGCAGAATTACTGTATTTCAATGGTATTTGTTTGCTGCAGGCACACTTCGACTGGTGCCAGTCAAAGAAGGATGTTGGGGAAGTCGACATGCAGGTGAAACACCGAAGAAACTGGAAAAATGAAAATAAAAAAGCACTGAAAGTGCATTCAATATGGCGGTTGAACTAGGCAGAAGGCGTCTGTGGAGCCGATGTGCACGAGTTGATGGCGGGAAAAGAACTGAGGTGGTGTGGGGGGACCACCCCTTTTATATCATTACATGACATTGGGGGCGGTCCCCCGCTGGATACTGCTAGCTAGAAGTTTTCCGTGGGATCCTGGTGCCTGCAGGCTTCAGTCCTAATGGTGTAACCTGCTGCAAGAGCTCACCCTCGAAGACAGATAGTACAGTTCCTTAAGAACTTACCTAACAGCAGATCTTCGAAAGAGGCTCTTACAGTAGGTAATTATATATAGGACTGAAGCCGGCAGGCGTTAGGACTCCACGGAAAAATTTCTACCTAGCAGTCTCTGGCAGGGGACCACCCCCACGTCAGGTGACCGACATCATGCGATGTCAGTATAAAGGGGCGTTCCCCCACACCTGCCTTCCAGTTCTTTCCTGCCAAGGTCCAAAAAAGGCAAGGTGAGAGAGAGAAGTGAATATTTTCCTTCCAGGAAAAGAAGCTGAAAAAGCTAAGGGGATGGAGGCAGGAAGGTATTACCTGCTGCAAGAGCCTCTCGAAGATCTACTGTTACAGTAAGTTCTTGCAATAACTGTACTAACTTCGAGAGAGGGCTCTTGCAGTAGGTAATTACATATAAGACTGAGTCCCAGGCAGTCTGGAACAAGGAGAAGCACACAGGAGGAGGAAGCTACTCAAATATAGACCCTCTGGCTGTGAAGGTCTTAGGAAAGAAGACCTTGCAGAACAGCCAACCCGAAGCCAGCTCTACGGTGAGAGGCAATGTCCAAACTGTAGTGTTTCGTAAAGGTATGGACCGAAGTCCAAGTTGCGTCTGCACAAATGTCTGCCGCTGGCACATTCTTGAAACAAGCTGCAGAGGCAGCGGCACCCCTGGTGGAGTGGCCTCTGATTTGACCAAGCAGGGTCTTGTGGTACTTGTCAGAACAGAAAGTGATACAATGAGCCAACCATTTAGATAGGCATTGCTTGGAGACAGCATTGCCTTCTCTTTTCCAAGCAAAAGAGATAAACAGTTGATCAGTCTTTCTGAGATCCTTCATCCTGGTGGTGTAGTATCTCAGAAATCGGTTAACATCCAAAGTATGCAATAGGTACTCCCCTTGATTGGAATGTTGCGTAAAGAAAGCAGGCAGCTCCATGGATTGATTCAGCGTAGATTCCGCTACCACCCTAGGGAGAAACTTAGGGTTGGTACGCAGAGCCACACGTTTCTTGTGAAAAATCAAATACGGGATTTTGCACATCAAGGCCTACAGCTCGGAAATCCTTCAAGCAGAAGTAATGGCCACTAGGAAGAGAGTCTTCCAGGAAAGGAACTTTAGGTCTGCTGAGGCTGCTGGCTTGAAAGGAGACAGGGTAAGCTTCTCAAGATTAAAATTCAAATCCCAAGGAGGGGCAGGAACGCGAATAGGGGGTCTCAAGTGGAGAACCCTCTAAGAAAAGTCTTAGAGACTTCCAACTGCGCAAAGTTCTGTCCTCAAAGGAATATGGTGCGGAGATGGCCATCATGTGAACCTTCAGAGAGGAATGACTGAGACCCAGATCAAAGAGGTGGCGCATGTAGTCCAGAAGCCTCCCGACAGAGCAAAAGAATAGTTTGAAATCTTTGGAAGAGGCCCAAATAGAGAACCGTTTCCATTTCATGGCACAGGTAGATGTAGTGGAGGGCTTTCTGGCCTCCACCAGAATCTCAGCCACCAGCGAGAGAAACCCCGAATCAGGCTTGAGCTACGTCTGCAGGAGCCACGCGTGCAACTGAAGGGAACTGAGGCCTGGATGGACCAGTGTCCCCTGATCCTGGGTCAGCAAAAGTTGCGACAGAGGAAGAGGAGGTTCCTCTGAATACTGTTGCAGAAGAGAGAACCAAACTTGCCTGGACCAGAGCGATTAGGATCATGCAAGCTCCTTCTGTGCTGAGTTTTTGTAAGACTCTCGGAATCAAGGGAATCGGGGGAAGGCATAGACGAATCTGCCCTTCCAGTTTAGAGAGAGTGTCTCTCCAAAAAATGCCTCGCCCTGGAGCGAGCGAGCAGAAGGCGGGAAGTTTTGCGTTGTGAGGAGCTGCAGACAGGTCTACCTGAGGTGTTCCTCAGCACAGAAAAATATTGTCTGCTACCCCCTGATCCAGTTCCCACTCGTGAGCCTGGGCAGACGACTGACTGAGGTGGTCTGCCGTGTTCTCGACCCCCGGAACATGAATTGCCATGAGGTGAAGGTTGTGTTGCACTGCCCAATCCCAAACTCGCATCACCTCCCTGCAAAGAGGGTAGGAACGGGTTCCTCCCTGTTTGTTGATGTACCAGACTACGCACATGTTGTCCGCCTGGACAGCAAGATGATCAGGAAGCATATACAGATGCAGAGCTTGTAGAGCATACAGCATGGCCCTGAGCTCGAGCACATTTATGTGAAGAGTCTGTTCGAGCTTGGAACAAGAGCCCTAGGTCCTGTGAGACCCCAGGTGGGCTCTCCAACCCTCGCCCGAGGCGTCTGCTGTCAGCGTCTGAGAAGGGGGAGAGAGAGGCAGAAGGGAACTCCCCAGCAAAGGTTCTTCTGAACCATCTACCATTGCAAGTCCCGAACCATAGGATTGGAGACCAAGACCTGTAGATCTAGGTCATCCACCAACTGATCCACTGAGACCGAAGCGTCCACTGAGAGATTCTCATGTGAAGCTGAGCGAAGGACTGTCAGAATAGCAGCCGCCATGAGCCCGAGGAGATGAAGGACTGACCTGGTGCTGACCCGCCTGCAGCTGGACAACAGGCTGACATGAGCCTGGAGGGTGGCCATCCTGTCCAGTGGCAGGAAGCCATGCCAGAGGTCGTGTCAGGATCTCCCCAATGAACTGGAGCCTCTGGGATGGGATCAAATGGGACTTGGCCTTGCTGATGGTAATACCCAGGCTGGTGAAAACCTGCAGGGTAAGGGAAAGGAAGCGCAGGAGCTCGTCCCTGGACGAAGCCGCCAGAAGAAAAAATTACTCACCTTAGTAATGTTGTTTCTTCTAATGGAGTCTTGCTATATTATGACAATTGCAGTATGACCGCAGGTTAGAACTGCTCCGGAGGTGAAATAGTTAACTTCCATGCAAGGCATGGAATCTTGAGCTCGAGCTCGGTTAAGGAAGCTCTGTCTGCTTGCTTTCAAACCAAAACCGTCAGATCTTTACGAGCTAAAACTCACTAATGTTCTGTGTGGAAGCTGTAAACCAACACTAGCCAACTGGCTACTACCCTAACAAACACACTTGTTGGTCTCGAAAAAAGACTCGAGTCAAGAGACCCAATAATGAAATAAAAACACACAAACCCTAGGGAGGGTGAGACAAAACAACAAAGTGGTAAGAAAAACAGAGTGCCAACCCTGTGATGCCCACCCACAGCGCAAAAACGAGGTTCTGAGAGGGGCAGGCAGGGGGGAGGTCAGAATACAGCAAGACTCCATTAGAAGAAACAACATTACTAAGGTGAGTAATTTTTTCTTCAAACAACATGAAGTCTTGCTATATCATGACAATTGCAGACTACACAGCAGTACCCCCATGGAGGAGGACAGAACCTACTTAGGAAATAGGCTCTGAAGGACAGCTGTGCAAACTGAGCATCACTCCTAGCCTGAATGTCCAAGGAATAATGCTTGGTAAAAGTGTGAACCATTTTCCAGGTAGCTGCTTGACATATCTCTAGAATGGGATGCTCTGGCAGCAGCCAGAGAAGCAGCTGTACCTCTGGTCGAGTGAGCCCTCAGGCCTGAGGGGGGAGACTTACCCAATTTTTCATAACAGAATTGGATACAAGAGACGATCCACCTGGCAATGGATCTTTTAGTGGCAGGTTTCCCCTTTCCAACCTCACCATAAGTGAGGAACAGTTGGAGGGAGTCAAACCTGTGACCCTTGATACACTCTATGTAGTAGCTAAGGGCCCTCTTCACATCTAAGCTGTGCAGCCTCCTCTCACCAGAGGAAGAATGGTCAGTGAAGTAAACAGGGAGAGAAATAGATTGATTAAGGTGGAAATCTGAAACCACCTTAGGCAGGAACTTTCTATTAGTCCAAAGGACTACCTTATCTCTGTGAAAGGAGATAAAGTCTGGCTCCACTGACAATGCTTGTAATTCACTTATGCGTCTGGCAGAGGTGAAGCTACCAAAAACACAGTTTTCCAAGTCAAGAACTTAAGCTCAGCTGAAGACAAGGGCTCGAAGGAGGTTGCATGAGCTGAGCAATGCAAACATTGAGGTCCCAGGCAGGAGCAGGGTCCCTGAATGGAGGGTTAGTGTGAAACAAACCCTTAAAAACTGGTAAACACAGGGTGAGATGAAAGAGGAGAGGGTTTACCTGCTGAAAGAAAAGCAGAGACAGCTGCCAAATGTACCTTCAGGGTAGCTGGTCTCAGCCCTAAAGTGTTTAGATGGACCATATAATCTAGGACTGTGGGTAATTCAGCAGTGTCTGGTGGAATATTCTTTTCCAGCACCATGGAAAATCTTTTCCATTTGGGTTATAAGTAGCCCTGGTAGAAGGCTTCCTAGAAGCCCTGAGTATATCCATTACACCTTGAGAGAGGTGTAGGCCAGCAAACTCTAGCTCTTCAAGAACCAGGCCTTGAGATTGAGAGACTTGAGATTCGGTACCAACCCTTCCTGGGCACATGTTAACAGATTGTGATTCTTGGGAAGGCACAGGGGAGGATGGACTGCTAAGGACAGGAGGAGAGGATACCAGGGTTGCCTGGCCCAATCCGGGGCAATCAGAATGACCCTGCAGGATTGGGCTCTGATTTTGACTAGCACTTTGAACAGGAGAGGGAAAGGAGGGAAGGCATAGAGGAACTTCCCTTCCCAGCTGAGGGCTAAGGCGTCCAGAGGGACTGAACCCAAGACTGGGGGCCTGCAGCAAAAGAGAGGAAGTTGATGATTGTCTGGAGCTGCAAAGAGATCTATTTGCGGGGTGCCCCATTTGGCAAACACCACTCCCAGAACCAGGGGATCCAGGGACCACTCGTGATGGCCCAGAGAGATCCTGCTGAGAGCATCTGCCAGGACATTGTCCTTGCCTGGGAGGTGAACTGCTGAAGGGAGGTGTTCAGGGAGTAGCCAGAGACCACAACTTCATGGCTTGATTGCACAAGGCCGTAGACCGAGTGCCCCCCTGCTTGTTGATGTACCACATTGTAGTGGTGTTGTCTGTTCTGACCTGCACAGTCTTGTTCTGAATAGATTCTGAGAAAGCTTGAAATACTAGAAAAACTGCTCTGAGCTCCAACAGGTTGATGTGGAGCAGAGATTCTTGTGGGGACCACAGTCCCTGGGTAGTGAGGTCACCCATGTGGGCCCCCCACCCCAAGAGGGATGCATCTGTAGTAAGGATTAATGAGTGAGGCTGAGTGACAAAGGGAACTCCCTGTCTCAGATTGCTCTGATCCTGCCACCACTGAAGGGCTTGGATCAGGGTTCGAGTAACTGGGACCAATTTGGTAAGAGGATCCTTTCTTTGTGACCAAAAGGCCCTCAGATGGAACTGAATGTCTCTCATTTGAAACCTTGCTCCTTGCACTACTGCTGTGGAAGCAGCCATGTGCCCTAAGGCTGCAGAAAATGCCTTGCTGGCGAGAGACCTGCAGGGTGAATGAAGAGGCCAGGGAGACAAGGGCATTTGCCCTGTCTAGAGGGAGGAAGGCCCTGGCTTCCTGGGTGTTCAGCTCTGCACCTATGAAGGTTAGGAGCTGGACAGGCTCTAGTACTGACTTTGAGAGATTCAGAAGGAAACCTAGTGACGTAAGCAGTTGCTGGGTTATCTGAACATGTAGGTTGAACTGATCTGGGGATTGTCCTACTATGAGCCAATCGTCCAAATAAGGAAAGATGGAAATCTTTTGCCTTCTTAGGCAAGCCACTGCTACTGTCAGGCACTTGGTAAACACCCTTGGAGAAGAAGTGAGTCCGAAGGGCATTGCCCTGAACTGGTAATGGCCTGAGGGCAGCTGGAACCCTGAAGTACTTTCGGTGGGAGCTTCTGATGAGAATATGGAAGTAGGCATCCTTGAGGTCCAGGGATGCTAGCCAGTCCCCTGGCCTTAGGGAAGGTAAAATGATTGCCAGAGTCACCATTTTGAACTTTGGTTTTAAAAGGTGCTTGTTTAGGTATCTGAGATCCAGGATGGGCCGCCATTCTCCTGTCTTTTTTGGGGTAAGGAAGTACCTGGAGTACAACCCTTTGCCCTGGTGTAGGGGTGGAACCCTTTCCACGGCTCTGAGAGCAAGAAGGGTGGAGACCTCTGACTCTAAGGCGAGTGCCTCCGATGGAGATGCAGGAGGAAAAGATCTGGTCCTCAGCTTCGGAAACTTCTTGAAGCTGAGGACCAGTCCCTGGCTTACTACTTCCAGGACCCACTTGTCTGATGTGAGAGACTTCCAGTCCTGGACAAAGTAAGCCAGCCTGCCCCCTACCGGTAGAGGAGAAGCGGCCCTGGCTACGCCATCAGGGTGCCTGCTTGGCAGGGGCTTTGGGCTGAGGAGTGGAAGCAGGCCTGCTTGAACCCCTCCTGCCCCTTCCTCTAAAGAATCCCCTCTGGGTATAGGAGGAAGAGGAGGCTTGAGCCTGATAAAAAGGCCTATGAAAAGGCCTGCCTCTGCCCCTGGAGGGCTGCTTCTGAGGAGTGGCCTGCCTTTCCTTGGCCTGTGCACTCCGATAGGTGGTCCTGTATTCATCCATTTTCTTCATGTAATTCTCTGTTTGCTCCCAAAACAAAGAATTGCCAATCACAGGAAAATCAATGGCTTTTGACTGGGTATCCTGTGACAATGTGGTGCATCCGAGCCAGGCCATCCTGCGAAGAGCCACAGAAGTAGCCAGAACTCTAGAAGATACATCATTAGAGTCCACCGCAGCATGAAATTGCATTTTTGATGCCTCGATACCATCTAAAGCTACCTGTTCCAGATACCTGGCAAACTTGTCAGGGAGTTGTTTGACTAGAGCCAGCACAGTATCCCATCTGGATTTCTGGTATCTGGCAGCATAAGCCATGTAATTTGCTTGTCTGAGCCCCAAGGATGCTGCCATGTACTGTTTCTTTGCCATAGCATCAATCTTCCTGGAGTCCTTTTCAGGAGGATGTGAAGCTAGGGGGATGTTTGCCTTGTCACAGGCTGCAGCCTGCACTACACCCAAATAGCTGCATTGCTGTGTGAGAAATTCTATGTCAGAACCTGATAAAGTATACCTTCTGTCCATCCTTTTATCCACAGGAGGTATAGAATGAGGAGTTTTTAAAACTTTTTCTGTCTGTTTCCTGAAAGATTTATGAAGGGGAATAGACAGTCTCTTAGATTCTGGAATATCCATCATTTCCACATAATCAGGCTCTTCCTGATCATCACAGCTTCCTCAACAGGAAGCTGAAGAGTTCAACAACCTTCTTGTAAAAGATGAAATGAGCAGGAACTCAGAAAGCCTGAGGGAACCCTAAAGGTCTGTCTGGAGAGGTATCTGGCTCAATAGAAGCGTCCAGATCCTCCAGACCAAAATTACTCTCTTCATACTCTCCTTCCCCCCCCCATGGTTCATAAAATTCCTCAAAATCATAATCCTGAACCGATGGGACTTGGTGAGACGAACGTCTCCCAGATGGGGATGGTTCAGGAACCGGGGAAAGAGACTGGACAATTTGGATTGCTTTGGCTATCTCTTCAGCTGTTGGGGAGAGGACTTTCTCCACAGCAGCAGACTTTCTAGTCCTTTTTGCAGGAACTGGCTCCTCGGAGCCAGCTCTTCGTTGGCCCGAGGAAGTCTGGCCCTGGTCAGAGGGCACTTCCTCAGGTTCGGTTGGCACCGAACCGAGCCAGCCATCCGGGTCAGCGGACTTTTTGGCCTCTCTTTCCCTGAGCCTACCAACTCTCTTTTCAACGGTGGCAGCAGGGAAATTCTTGAAAATCTGGCAGTCTGAATCGAGGTGGTCAAATCCCAGGCAATAAACACAGGTGGTGTGAGGGTCAGCCTTGGCAAAGGCTTCCCCACAGCCATCGCAGTGCTGAAACCCAGTGGCACCGGTTTTTCTTTTGGGTTTCTCAGACATTATGCCAGCCTAACCAAAAACACCCGTTTATGGCAATCTGCCAAGCAAGACTCTCCTACTCGGTTCCCAACACCGTGTCACAGGCCGTGGAAAAACCGTGAATGAAATCCGTTTTTTTTAGAACCGATAGGAACCGGGAACCGCACTCTAAAAAAGGACTAGCAATTGAAAAATGCAACCTAATCGGTTCAAACCGAACCGATAAATGTTTTACAAGTTCCACACAGAAATTGAATGTAAAACCTATCTATTACTTACGTTACCACAGACAGAGCTTGAACCGAATGGTTGTGGTTAAATTTATTATTTTTAAACTGTTTTAAACCGCGAAAATGAACCGAGCAAAAGGAGAAATCTCCGGAGAGACTGTTCAGTGAGGCGGAGTAAAGAATCTGACGGTTTTGGTTTGAAAGCAAGCAGACAGAGCTTCCTTAACCGAGTTCGCGCTTAAGATTCCATGCCTTGCATGGAAGTTAACTATTTCACCTCCGGAGCAGTTCTAACCTGCGGTCATACTGCAATTGTCATACTATAGCAAGACTTCATGTTGTTTGAAGCCATTCATCCAGGTACGGGAAAACCTGAATTCCCTGGGTATGCAGGTAGGCCGCTACCATCGAAAGGGATTTGGTGAACACTCGGGGCGCTGAGGAAAGACCAAATGGGAGGGCCTTGAACTGGTAGTGGTCCCTCTGGAACGAAAAATGAAGAGATCTGCAGTGAGAAGGGCGAATAGGGATATACAGGTAGGCATCGTGTATGTCCAGAGTGCACAGTCACTGTCCTGGCCGAAAGAGGGGCAGAAGACTCTGCAAAGAGAGCATTCTGAATCGCTTGTACTCCACGAACAGGTTCAGGGAGCTGAGGTCTATAATAGGCCTCACGTCTCCTGATTTCTTCAGAACCAGGAAGAAATGGGAGTAGTAACCCATCCTCCGAATGTGAGATGGGATGGGTTCTATCGCTGCCTTCAGAAGAAGAGATGATATTTCTTCCTGAACCAGAAGATGATGTTCCGGGGAGTAAGACCACTTAGGGGGGTTCCTTGGTGGTTTCTGAAGAAACTCTATTGAGTATCCTTCTGCTATGAGCTGGAGCACCAAGTATCATAGAAACATAGAATTCGACAGCAGATAAGGACTGCTTGGCCCACCTAGTCTGCCCATTTTCCTACCTACAGATAAGCTGCAGATCCTAGTTAACCAACAGCTTACTTCCTCCTACCCCCCACTAGGACTGCCTTATGTCTGTCCCATGCATTCTTGAATTCCCCCACTGTTCTTGACTCCACGACCTCCTCAGGGAGGCTGTTCCAAGCATCCACAACCCTCTCCGTGAAAAAATACTTCCTCACATTACCTCTGAGCCATCCTCCCTCTATCTTCAAATTGTGCCCCCTTGTTCTTGCACATCTCTTTTTCTGAAAGATGCTACCCCCTTGGACTTTGTTTATTCCCTTGAGGTACTTGAAAGTTTCTATCATGTCCCCTCTCTCTCTCTACTTTCCTGAAGGGTATACATATTAAGCTCCATTAGTCTTTCTTCGTAGGTCTTCTGGTACAGACCCTGCACCATTTTGGTTGCCCTCGTCTGGACAGCCTCCACTCTATGTCTTTGTGGAGATGGGGTCTCCAGAACTGCACAGAGTACTCCAGATGGGGTCTCACCAACTGTCTGTATAGAGGGATAACAACTTCCTGTTTTCTACTACTGATGCCTCTCCTATCCCCCCAGCCTTCCTTACTGCCTTCTCACATTGCTTGCCCACGTTTAGGTCATCTGATATAATTACCCCCAGGTCCCTTTCCATTTTTATGTTGCTTGCACGTATGTGCAAGAAACATAGTGCCATCATCCCACTTTTCGAAGCTGTGTCAGCCCGTCTTCCAATGCAGTCAGTGTGTTTGCAGGCACGGCCCCAGTTCCTCAATCACTGCTGCAACTGTCTATGACAAGCTGAATATGCAGTGGCATACAGTTGAAAGGGAGAGCTCCGCTTAGTGAGCAGAGGCTCTCCCCCCACACACAGCGCACACTGCGTGTCCATGTGCCTTCCCCCCCACTGTCTGACCAGCAGGGGTGCCCAATCCCCCATCAGCTCCACGCCCCAAAGCATCCAGGTGCCATGCTGGGAGCCCACCCCAGCGTGGCAAAATCATGTTATAGCCGGCGGGGTGCCCAATCCCCGTCGGCTCCACTGTCTCCCCCATGCTGTCCCGACGGGGGTGCCCAATCCCGTCGGCTCACTGTCCCCCCTCCCAGTACCGGGTGCCACGCTGGGAGCCCACCCTAGCGGTAACAGATGCCATGTCCGACGGGTGCCCAATCCCCGTTGGCTCCACTCCTCAGCCATCCTTCTGCCCGCTGGGAGCCCCCCAGCGTGGCACACGTCCCCATGTCATTTAAAAAAACAACAGAAAGAAAAAACTGTCCCACGCAGTCTCCCTGCCCCCCGCCACAACTTGCACCACCTACTGCGCATCTCGCCTCCCCACACCCTCACCCTATACTTACCTCCGGAGTCCGTGCAACCATCTTTGGTGGACCGGAACACGCCTGCACTCTTCAAAGCCGACCGTGAACTGAGGAAATGCCGGTAAGCTGTATAATGGGATAGATAGGGTTTTTCAACTTTGTTGCATATCTCAGGCATTTTTTGGAATTTTTGCACCAAATTTTCAACATGGGGTTTTGGGACCCCTCCTCATGAGTTCTTGCACTGTCATGGCGTTACTCGAGCTTGAAGGGTGATTTCGCAGCCACTGCGCGAAATCACCTTTCCAGAACGATTAACGAAACGACACTGCCAGTGTTCATAAGGTGCGCTCTCAAAAAGTCTATTTTGAAAATTTGGTGGAAAAATTCCAAAAATGACTGTTTTACGAGCGTGCATTGCGTAGTTCCTACGCATGCTCGTAAGTTCACGAATTTTCAATATTTTCACTCCAGATTTTCAACATTGCCATTTTACCATACCTCCTTATGAGCAGTACAGCTGTCATTTTTCACATCTCACCGAAAACGTGTTTCTGCCCATGTAGCGCACAATGGCACAGTCGGTGTGCGAAATCAATGAATGGGACACATTAAGAAAACCACAGTGACACTGTTCATGAGCAGAGGTCTTAAAATGGCTATGTTGAAAATTTGGTGAAAAATTCCTAAAATGACTGTTTTACTGAGTGCATTGTCGCAGTTCCTACGCACGTCAGAAGTTCATGGAATTTTCAATATTTTCACTACAATGACTTCCAAATTCCTAAACAGCACATAGAAGCAAGCAACACTCGCACTTGACAAATGCTTGTTACTGTTGTCAGTATCTGATCCCCATTGTATACTCTTCCCTGGGTTTTGTATCGAAGTGATCCTCTCCCAACCCGGTAGATAGAAGGAAAATATCCTCCTACTGGTTCCTCTGGGAGGCCCAGAGGCTGTGGGGAGAGGAGAGAGAGTCAGAAGGTGTGGGGCAGCACCGCGGCTGCAAACTCCACGCCTTTTATTTGAGGGGCTTGGCAGCCAGAGGGCCCGGCGTTTGTCGGCCCGCTTCCCTGAAGTTTCGCTTTGGGCTAAGAATGTCTGCGAAAGGACGACGCTGACCCTGAGGGGCCTGTACATGGAGTCAACAGACTTTAGTGCAATACCTTCTTGCAGATCGGTGATGATGTCCTTGACATCGCGACTGAAAAGCACCAAAGCCCTGAAGGGCATGTCCTTGATAGCAGACTGCACCTCCGGGACCAAACCTGAAACCCGGATCCAGGCATGATGCCGCAAACCCACGGCAAAAGCCGAGCTCTGACCAGCAGCCTCCACTGCGTCGTACATGGCACAAAGCATGTGCCGACTGGCCGAATGCACAGACCGGACCAGATCTGCCACTTCCTGCTTAATCTGAGACTCAGGAAGGGAGTCCTGTTTAGCTTCCAACTCGCTAAGGATTGCCTTCTGGTAATCCCCTGTGTGAGTAACATAGTTCAGGGCCCTGATTCCCAGAGTGGAAAAAGCATAGACCTTCTTCCCATACTGGTCCAGAAGGCGGGATTCTTTGTTGGGTGGTGACAAGCTCAAATGCTTGGGGTTAGCCGTACGGCCTTAAGCGGCGCTAATCACGGCTGAATCATCTTTAGGGTGTGAAGTCAGGGAATCGATACCCTCAGGAGCCTGGTATAGCCTATCTGTCTTCTTCGGAAGGGGTGCTAATGCAGACGGTTGTTTCCAAATAGTGGATACAAAGTTAGCATGAGGCTCGATAAAGGGTGGAATCAGAGTTGGAGCGGTCTTGGGCAGATCCAGGTGCGCAGCGAGTTTTTTATGCTGTGGATCCGGCTCCAAAGATTGCCACTGATGTACAGCCTGGATCTTACACAACTCCAGGAAGGCAGGATCCTCCAGATGGGACTTTGTTGGAGTCCTAGGCCTGGGCTTGTCTGGTCGCGTGGCTTGTTGTCTGGGTCGGCGCCTGGAGTCGTCCGATGTGTCAGAAGCGGATGAAGAAGAAGAAGAAGAAGAAAGGAAGACCCTCCCGTGCGGGAGGACGGACTTGGGAAACCCTCGAGGCGCGTCCTCCCTGCCCTGGAACCAGAGGCTGCCCCTGGTGTCAGGAGGGGGGGAAGGAAGTCTCTTGCCTCCGACGACGGGAGTCTGGAACCGGGTCTGGCGTCGGAAGATGGCTCTCTACTTCCCTGGTGAGCTGAGCCTTGGCCTCAGCCCACCAGGAAGCCAGTCTCTCCTTCAGATCCACCGGTGGCTGAGGGGGCAGTGGAGGAGAAGGGGATATCCAAAATCCGAAGGTGGGAAGCCTGGCGTCGGGTACTGTGGTGCTGGATACTGCAGCCCAGGGTAGGATGGCGTCGGATACAACGGAGTACCTAGGCACCAGGGTCTCTGACGGACCAGAAGGCCTTGGGAATGGCACAGCGGGTGGGCCTGGAAGAGGAGGCCCGTGGGCAGGGACGGCATCCGGCAAGGGGATGTCGCCCGGCGTCGGAGCCATCGTCTGAGGGTCTGACGTCAGGTTGTCCGGCCCAGTGGAAGGGAGACCTGATGGCAGCGTGCCTACATCCTCAGTGTCACCCAGGGTAGGGGGGGCTAGCCTCCCCGGGATCCAGCAAGGGAGACACTGGAGCCTCAGAGTGCAATGAGCATTGCGGCGAGCCCTGGATGATGGACAGGCCCGAAGGTTACGGCATCGGCTCTAACACCGTGCGGCCGTCGGAGGGGCTGACATCCAGCTTACCGGCAGGATCCGTGGACGTCGGAGGAGTCAGCATCTGACTTATTGGACCTCACACAATCTTGGGGTCTCGCCAGGAGGGCGGCCTTGGTGGGAGCTTTGAGTCCATGCACCTCCCAACGGGTCGGGTGTCTTATCAGCCTTACCTGGGTGGGCGTCGGAGGAGACGATGTCCGGCTTACCGGGGGCCGCTCAGATCGAAAGCTCGCATGGTGGTGGGGCTTACCGGAAGGCAACCTCCTTGACCCGAAGCTCCTGGGGGCCCCGGTATGAGCCCGATGGGAGGGTCGGCGCCACCTTGGAAGCCTCCAAGACAGCATCGTGTGGAACAGCCCCGGAGGACGTTACCTTCAGTACTGTGACCTCAACCGGAGTCCCGCTAATTATAGTAGAGGAGTCCGGTCCTGATGCTTCTTCATGACGCCCTCAGGGGAAGTAGAGGCTGCCTAAGTTTTTCAGCTCCTTTCCATGGAGGACATCTTCAGTTTTAAAACGTGGGCCTCCAGGGACTGCTCCTCTGCTTGGGGTGGCGGCGTTGAACTGCTGGCAGTGCTGGCACTCTCCACGGGTGCTTGAGGCCTAGGCAAAAGGCACTGGGAGTGTCAGTCCTTGTGTGAGCTGGGCGACACAGGAATTGCACTTGTTTTTGTGCTCGGGAGTAGGGGATGACATACACGGCAGCTGAAGAAAAACGCTGACGAAAATCGAATAAAATTCGATGAAAAGATGGTAAAACTACCAACGATAGACTGGTGAGGCAGTGAACTTAACCGCGAGGCGCTACTCGAGCTAACGGCGGGAAAGAACTGGAAGGCAGGCGTGGGGGACCACCGCTTTATACTGATGTCGCATGACGTCGGTTACCTGACATGGGGGTGGTCCCCCGCCAGAGACTGCTAGCTAGAAATGTTTCCATGGGGTCCTGATGCCTGCCAGCTTCAGTCCTCTAGTAAGAGCTACTGTTACAATAAGTTCTTTTTTAACTGTTCTTTTGATGTCGCCTTGCAGCTTGGTTGAAGCTCTGGCAGATCTCACAAATCCTGATGTTGTGAGACCGGTCCAAATAGCAAACACAGACACTATGTGTGTGTGTGTGTGTTCTTTACAAATTTTATCTCTGCACTTACAAGGGGTTTATGACAGCAGTTGCACCCTATTCTGGAAGGGCAGCCTGAAGATCCTCAAATTGCTGTTCTGGAACAACTCCCGGAGGAAGCCAAGGCACATTTACACTAGCTATTAGCTGCTGTAGGTATTCTTATGGCCTGGGCTGGGCTTGCACCAATGTGCCTGCCAGCCTATTCCCCATGACAAGTAGCCCCATCCTCCTCCATGCCCGGATCCCATATATGTAACAAAATGTCCTGCAGGGCTATTGGAACCCCACAAAGTCCCATCCTCACAATGTATTTGTAAAAGCCCCGCAGCGCTATCGGACCTCACTCCCGCTCCTGGTAACACAATTGGAAAAGCTCCAGCAGGGCTATCAGAACCCTGACTCCTGCACTCAGTAACAGCAGAAGAAAAGCCCTGCAGGGCTATCAGAAACCCAAAAGCCTCCCCCAAATCCCAGCGGTAGGCACTTTAAAACTGAAAGAAAGATCCCAGTCATCCCTGGTAGTCGGGGCCCCCACCCTACAGTGCCAGACCACCCCTCCTCCCGACCCGCAGCTGGTGACTGCAGAGCCACCCCTCACCACCATGGCCAGCCATCGACTGAGCTCTTCCAGAGACGCCACTACTGTAAATAGTATATGCTCAATGAATGACAGCTCGTTCATTGAGTGCATACTATTTACAGTAGTACGCTTGCCATACAAAGCTCAATCAGCTGTTGGCCACAGTGGTGAGAGGTGGGCTGCACCATTTGCCAGCTGGGTACAGGTCAGGGGTGGAGGTGGTCTGGCACTGCCGGTATGCGCCACTGGACCAACAGGGATGATGGGGATCTTTCTTTCAGTTTTAAAGTGTGTTTTACCTCTGGGACTTGGGGTACGGGATTGGGACTTGGTCACCGGGGCTCTGCTATTACCGAAAGTGTGTTGGGGTTCTGATAGTCCCTACCGGTGGCTTATATGGCACAGTTTCGAGGGATCAGGCACAGGGTTCTCGATAGCCCTGTTGAGCTTTTATACAGATTACTCGGGGATTGGGGGTCAGATAGACCTGGCGGGCTTTTCAGTACCTGTGCACCAGATCGGGCATGGAGGGGGTCACTGAATGGCATGTGGGGCTTTTGCTGACTGCTATCAAGATCAGGGCATGGAGGGGCGCTTGCACCCTTCCCCAGTCAATGCCGCAGGCTTGTGGCAACCCCTTCAGGTATGTCCTCCGTTTGGTGTATCTGTTGAGTTGGCACAAGTCGTGGGACTTAGCCACGGGGACCCTGCCCATTACAGAATCGGGCACAGGGTCCTTGGTGCAATTACACCATTCGTAAGTTGCAATTTGCGACATGCGTAGGGGTGCTTCCAGAATCAGGCCCTAGGTGTTTCTCCATATGCACTTCAAGTTTCTACTTAAAGTCATTTCAGAGTTCCATTTTAACTAGGCTTTAGTCCTGCCTAACCTACTATGCCAACTTCCAGAATGAGGGAGAAAGGACCCTCAACTCAAAGGATGTTAAGAGGGCACTTAAGTTCTATCTGGACAGGACCAAAGGCTTCAGACAATCCAAACAGCTCTTTGTCTCCTTCAGTCTTAATCACAAGGCAGCCTGTTACAATCAAGTGCCTTTCTGCCTGGATTGTGAATTGCCTTGTCTCTGATATGCCACTGCTCAGGTTAAACTGGAGGGCAGCATAGCGCCCACTCCACCAGAGCAGTTGCCAAGTCCCTGGCAGAAATATGCTCTATGCCTGTTGGAGACATTTTCAGAGCTGCAACTTGGGGCACAGTGCATACTTCTACCAAGCATTATGCCCTGGATGTCCATGCCAGGCAGCATGCCATCTTTGACAGGACAGTTCTGAATGGATTACTATCCTGAGTGAGCTCTGAGCGCCAGTCTCCCTAGTTTGGGGGACCTTTTCCTGAGCTTGGTACTCTGACCCACTAGTAGGAATCAATGGTGAAGATTGATTCTTGGAAGATATTAAAAGCACGTACGTACTGCAATCTTACTCTTATTATAGTATCTTCACCATTGATTCACAGGCCTGCCGCAATCCCACGGACTCACTCCAGTACTGTTCTGTTATGGTCTTCACCTCTTCATCCTTGGTTTGGGCTGTGAAGGCAATGTGTTACTGGATTTGGTGGTACTTCTCTCACAGGCCACCAGGGCTATATTATGCTCTTAGGTTACGTGCATAAGTTACTTGTTAGTTTATGCTGCTCATCTCCTCAGTAAAAAGGTACTGAGGCAGTTGGGAGCTGGACGCAGCTACATACCAGCGACTGCATGCATTGATGTATGATGTCATGCACACATGCCATCTACCACTTTGCCAGCCCTCTGAAAAGTTCTGGAACCTGTTGGGTCCCAGCACCTCTGGCTGAGACCCAATAGTGGGACTCATAGTGAAGATCTCTTAGGAGATCAAGAACTACAGTAAGTACGTAATTTTCATTTCTCACTGCTGTATAAATTATTCCCAATGTCAACCTGGGATGCATAGGGAGAGGCATCACTAGTAGAAAACAGGAAGTTGTTATCCCTCTGTACAGACAGCTGGTGAGACCCCATCTGGAGTACTGCGTGCAGTTCTGGAGACCCAGTCTCTGCAAAGACATAAACAGGATGGAGGCAGTCCAGAGGAGGGCAACTAAAATGGTGCAGGGTCTGCACCAGAAGACATATGAAAAGAGACTTGAGGAGCTTAATATGTATAGCCTCGAAGAAAGGAGAGAGGGGGGGACATGACAGAAACTTTCAAGTACCTCAAGGGAATCAACAAAGTCCAAGAGGGTAGCGTCTGTCAGAAAAAGTGGTGTGCAAGAACAAGGGGGCACAATTTCAAGATGGGGTGGTGGCTCAGAGGTAATGTAAGGAAGTATTTTTTCATAGAGAGGGTTGTGGATGCATGGAACAGCCTTCCAGAGGAGGTTGTGGAGTCAAAAAACAGCGCAGAATTCAAGAATGCATGGGAAAGTCATAAGGCAATTCTGGGGGTAGGAAGAAGTAGGCTGTTGGTTAACTAGGATCTGCAGCTTATCCATTAGGTAGAGAAATGGGCAGACAGGGTGGGCCAAGTGGTCCTTATCTGCCATCAAATTCTATGTTTCTATGTAACCTTGTTAATGCCTTTACAGTATTTGAAGGTCTTGATAATGTCCCCCTCCCCTCTCCACCAGTGAGTACACTTTCAGGTTCACCTGTCTGTTCATATGGGATATCCTATTGCCCCAGTAGGACATTGTTTGTCTGCCACCTGGTGAAGATCAAGTGACAGCACAGCAGGCTCGCAGAGCAGGAAGGGGACAGCCACCATATGGCATTCACATCATTGTATGCCAGTACCCCAAAGGAGAAAGACAGAGGAAAAAAGTCTTGGTCCAACAATGACAATGACAATGACCCTCTGGCACACCCCTGAGACATTGCAGTCCACTATTACCACATGCGGTCTTGGGACTGTGATGGATATAAGGAAATCTATGTGAAGGGTCGGTGGGCCAGGGTAGGTGCCATCAGTTGGAAAGGGGGACCGGGAAGAGAAAAGCTTGGTCAAAAATGTTTTCTTGGATACTGTCTCTGATCAATAGAGGGAGCCAGAACATTTGACAGAGACTAAAATGTAAGGCGTCCACTAGTCACAAACAAAAAGTACAACAGTAAGTTTCTCCTGCCTCTTTTAAGGATAACATCATTGGATGATGCTTGTTGCTCTGGTCTAACTTAAGGTCATTTGACAGTTCTTTGGGGTGGGGAGCATTCTATAACCAGGATCAATTACTTTTAGTCTCAGTTTTCAATGTCTTATGGAGCATACTAGCAGAAATGGTCAGTTTACCTAGTCTTGTATGTTATATAAATGCTTCCAGGCTGTGTGGCTGGTAGCATGTTCAGTTACAAATGTGGCACTGAAAATCCTTTAACCCTTATGGTGTTTTATATCACACTGCATGACTATCACCACTGAAGAAACACAGCAGCTGTCTACACAGCTCTCAATAAGATTTGTACTTGTAAAAGGATGTCTTGCATGAGAAAATGTATGGAATTGCTTCCTCTAAAAGCAGTAAAATATAATTAGAAAAAAAATGTTTCACCGATGGATTTTCATCAATGAGAGCAGCAGACCAGAATCTGACAAATTCAGCAGATACTATAGGATTTGCTCACAAGGCACAGGTCAAAACATGTGCTGGCACGTCATAAGGGAGACCATTTTGAACTCAGCCCACAGGCTCCTGTCAGTGGAAAGGTTCCTCACTAATAAGACCCAGATTACACATTCCAATACTCTGACTTGCATATCATCCAATGTCTGGCCTGCCAATGTGGAGACTGATAGCTTGGATGCAACAGCTGGCCTTGGAACTAGAACAGCAAAGGAGGCTGCGGGAATGGGGTCGGGTCGCACTCTGGTGAAGCAGGGATTATCAGATCTGCTTCAATCAACATGAGGTTGTATGTATTGTATCTGGAAGGAGCTAAATTGGTCCATTCTCAGCAAAGACATTGTTGAACATGGCCTGTATAAGGTCGCCCACTACTGGCCACCTGCAAGAATGTGCCGCGATGCAGCTGAAGCTTACGCCTAGCACACTGTTCATGTCTAAGTGAGTGTCGCCTGAGCTTAAACATTGACCTGCAGCTGTACCAGCACCAACCAGGTCAAAACAGCACCCGCTCGCACTCAAAAACTGAACTGCACTGCTCACATCACCAGCTGGTTTACATGGTGACTGTGCTCTTGGGGAGGTCGGACTCCTTGGGTTCCGAAACCCCTGGAATTGGGCTTTCCCCTCCATGAAGGACAATTCATTGCCACTGGAAAGGAAAGGAGAAAACCTCAGTGGACGTGCTGTTCCTATCACAATGGCAACCAGCTGTCATCAGTGTGGGGTGATCCAACAATTGCGATGCCTACGAGCAGTGCAGTTATCAATCAGCATTCTCTTTCAAGAGTACTCCAATGAAGCTCCACCAGAAGGGCTAGAAGTTGCCCCTCGGCTCAGCACTTTCTGGCTTGCAGTCTTTGAATAAAAATGAGCTTAGGTAGACTCAAAAGTGAAGTATTTCCATAGTTTCCAAGCAGGAGTGAGCTATTTTAATGCTTCCTCCATTAGAGCTCTGAACAGTTTAGTATTAGTCTGTCATGCAGAGATGAAAATCCTCGAATCTGTATTTCTTGATGTGCCATTACAGTTAGAAGGACTCTGTCGACACGTGGCACTGAAGCACGACCAATGGGCAGCTGCTCACAGAGACAAGGCAGTTTTGTTCCTCAGGTGTGTTAGGATAAAAAAAAAAACTGCTTGCTGGGGACCACTCATGTAAATTTCCCACAGTGAGCTAAGCTTGTGGTGAGTGAAATACCTACTCTTGTGTGGCACTGTCTGTATATGAAAAACATGGCACCTTGCTGCCCAGCATAGGGCACTACTTCCTGTCATCGTCATTGTCATCTGCAAAGACCTGAAGATGCACCTCATGATCTCATCTCTGATCCAGTTACTTACTGGCCCAAGTCTCTAGATCTGAAAATCTAGGCAGGTGGTTTCGTGAAGCACACTTGTGCAAGCTTGCCAGAGCATTTAAATTAGCTGTGGGCAGCACAAGGAACAACACGCACTACCTGGCATGTGCCCCAACTGTATCTGATCTTTGCCTGGCCCTAATGGCACCACCTGCAACAGACTTCCACCTACTGACAGAGAAGGTCTGGTATCCTGACTAGTGGGCATATCTACTCTTTAGATGTGTTCTGAGAGCAAGTTGTCTGGGTGAGGGAAATGCAGCAACACTGCCTTCTGAGGAAGATGCCTGGAGTGGAAAGAAATCCACACTGAGACACAGAAGGAAGATAGCTGAAAGGACATGCTCCACCATGCACAAAGGGGGAAGCCATCTGGAAGGGTTCATAAGATATGGAATAAGGGTAGTAGCAATACCCACCATACAAATGTTCAACGCCGTCAACTACCTGTGAGGGTGCACTTGTGCCCAGACAGATTACAGTACTTGCCTTATTCCTGCTACCCTTCATTCTGGTGGCAATGAGGGTCCGATGTAATAAGCCAAGCAGAGAAAACTCACACAGAATTGTACCACAACAGCATGAATTTGCATGAACTAGCACTGGGCACAGTAACATTATGGTAGGAACGATGGCAACATGCATGGCACCAGTGATGGTACCATGTTTGGTGCTGGCGTTGTTGGATGTCTCAAGCTTCTAATGCTGGTACCATCTACCAATGTCATAGCACGGGTTGGGCATGGAGAAAGACAAAAGGGTTTGTATACTTGTTGGGCCTCAACCGAGTCCTCTTTATTACTCATGGATGATCCTACAAAGGCCCCATCCTAGACCGTGTTCTATCATGTCCCTAATCCACTGCCCAACAGTAAGAGCAGTGTCGGGTTATTATAGAACCAAAATACTTGGAACATGAGTTTTAGAGCCTACAGAACATTGCTACAAAGGAAGCACAATGTTACGGAAGAACTATTAAAAATAATGGTGATCTGAAATGAATGGCAAAATGTGACATACCAGTTGCGACATGCAGTGCGCAGGTGCTGCAACAGAACCGGGCAATCACCTGACACCAAAAATACCAAGTAAAATAATTTAAAAAAATGGCTCTGACCTATAATTGTGCTAGTATGAAAAACAAATGATAAAAACTTTAGCAAACGAGATAGGAAAGCTATTCAGGGCAAGAGAAGTCCTGGTCCCTGATGAAGTAGTGTGTTCTACGATGGCATGAAAATAGGAACAGAGGTGGGTGAGGGCTGGCATCGCTATTAAAACCATCGCTACACTGGCGCCATATGCCAGTACCATGTGCGTGGCATGTGCCAGCCCCAAAAGATCTGGTCCCCGCAGGGTCCTAGCATCTGTGGCTTAAAACCAAAGAGTGGTGCTCTATGGTGAAGACTGACTTTGGGAAGCTCAATATAAAATACAATTTTAAAATTAACTTTTAGTCAGGTACAGTTTAATGTGATGTATCTGGGGGGAGGGGGTTATGACTAGCACTTCTGAATGCAGGAATATTACAAACAGATACAAATGAGAAGCAATGGCCTGTCCTCTTTAAGGTTGTCGCTAAGGGGCATTGTATAAGAATGCAAGTGCAAAATATTAAACCGGGCTACCCAGTCTCACTGTGCAGACTGAGACATATGTAGAGTCCACTGTAGAGTGTAAAAAATCACTTTATTAGGTGTGCACCAAAGAAAGACACCAAGGAATCTAACCACCAAGTTACACCCCTTGGTCTCTTTGTTTGCTGTGTACCTAATAAAGTTACTTTTTTGCACTCTACAGTAGACTATGGCATATGCTTCAGTCTGCATGGTGAGACTGAGTAGCCCGGTTTATTGTTCTGCACTGGAGTCGAGTTTCCCATGAGTGCTGGCCATTCTGGGAGCAGTCCCTTTCTGTTTTGGCATTGTATAAGGATGCCTGGAATGAACATACGCTGAGGAGACCCAGAGTGTCTAGAAAGTGTGGTTACATAAGAACTTACCATAACAGTAGATCTTCCAGGACGTGTCTCTTGCAGTATGTTACTACTTATGGGAGTCGCCACCAGGTTGGAGCTGTCTCACAGCAGCTACTGCAGCAGTCCTGTATAGAGCCACCCCATGACATCACTGCCGAGGCGGAGTATAAGAGGGGCAGCCCCACCTTTGTTCACACGTCAGTTTCAGCACACACGGCGAGGAACGGCGGACCAGTGGATGAAGGAATCCCCAACCCAACTTCTGGAATTGCAAGGACTCCAAGAAAATCTCTAGAAACAACAAAGGCAGGGGGATCGGAGGGTAGGACTTACTACAAGAGACACATCCTGAACATCTACTGTTACGGTAAGTTCTACGTAACCGCACTATCTTCCACGGACTGGTCTCTGCAGTAAGTCATTACTTATGGGAGACTGCCAAGCAGTAAGATCCATAAGGGAGGATCAATAAGAAAAAATTACTCACCTTAGTAATGTTGTTTCTTCTAATGGAGTCTTGCTGTATTCTGACTATTGCATTGATATCCAACCTTTGAACTGTCCCGGAGAGGAAAGAGTTAACTTTCTACGCAAGGCATGGAACGCTGAGCTCGAGCTCGGTTGAGACTCTGTCTGTTGTTGTTTGAACCCAAGCCGCCAGATCTTTATGAGCTATACTCACTGGGCGTCCTGTGTGGAAACTGTAAACTCACACTAGCCAACTGGCAACTAAATTTAATAAAAAGATTTTTTGGTTCCAAGGCAAAGACTCGAGTCAGGAAACCCAAAAAACAAAACACAACACACACCCAAAAATAAGAGGGTGAGAAAAAGGGGGCACCTCTAGGGTGCCAACACTGTTCCTGCCCACCCACATCCCAAAACCCAGGTTCTGAGAGAGGAAGGTCAGAATACAGCAAGACTCCATTAGAAGAAACAACATTATTAAGGTGAGTAATTTTTTCTTCAAATAACATGAAGTCTTGCTGTACTCTGACTATTGCAGACTACCGAGCAGTACCTCCATGGAGGAGGGACAGAACCTACTTTGGGAACAGGCTCTGAAGCACTGCTGTGCCAAACTGAGCATCACTCCTAGCCTGGATATCCAGAGAGTAATGCTTGGTAAAAGTATGTACTGTTTTCCAGGTGGCTGCTTGACAAATCTGTAAGATAGGAATATCCCTGGCAGCAGCCAGGGAAGCAGCTGTACCTCTAGTAGAGTGAGCCCTCATGCCTGAGGGTGGGATTCTACCTAATTTTTCATAGCAGAATTGTATACAAGAGACAATCCACCTGGCAACAGATCTCTTAGTGGCAGGTTTTCCTTACCAACCTCACCATAAGTGAGGAACAATTGAGGGAGTCAAACCTGTAGACCCTTGGTGCGCCTATGTAGTAGCTAAGGGCTCTTTTCACATCCAGGTTGTGTAGCCTCCCTCTCCAGAGGAGGAATGGTCAGTGAAGAAAACAGGAAGAGACATAGACTGATTAAGGTGGAAATCTGAAACCACCTTAGGCAAAACTTCCTATTAGTCCCCTCGGATCACCTTATCTCTATGGAAAGAGAGAAAATCAGGCTCCATTGACAGGGCCTGTAACTCACTTATGCATCTGGCAGAAGTAATGGTTACCAAGAACACAGTTTTCCAAGTCAAGTACTTAAGCTCTGCTGAGGACAAAGGTTCAAAAGGAGTTGCATAAGCTGAGCAATGCAAACATTAAGGTCCCAAGCAGGGGCAGGGTCCCTGAAGGGAGGATTGGTATGCAGCAATCCCTTGAAGAATTTACAGAATACAGGATGAGCTGAAAGGGAAGAGGGCTTGCCTGCTGACAAGAAGGCAGAGACAGCTGCCAGATGCACTCTAAGTGTAGCTGGTCTGAGTCCTAAGCTATTGAGATGAACCATAGAGTCCAGGACTGTAGGCAACCCAGCAGACTCTGGAGAAATATGCTTACCAGAGCACCAAATAATAAACCTTTTCCATTTGGAGCTGTAAGTCTTTCTGGTGGAAGGCTTTCGAGATCTTTAGAATACCCAGAACACCTTGAGAGAGATGCAAATCAGCAAACTCTAACTCTTCAAGAGCCAGGCCTTGAGATTGAGAGATTTGAGATTCGATACCAAACCCTCCCTGAGAACATGTTAACAGGTTGTAATTCCTGGGAAGAGACAGGGAAGGTGGACTGCTAAGGACAGCAAGAGAGGTACCAGGGCTGTCTGGCCCAGTCTGGAGCAATCAGAATCACTTTGCAGGGCTGAGACCTGATTTTGACTAGTACCTTGAACAGGAGAGGGAAGGGGGGAAAAGCATACAGGAATTTCCCTTCCCAATTGAGAACTAGAGCATCCAGGGGGACTGAGCCCCCCAAACACTGGGGGTCTGTAGCAAAAAAGAGGAAGTTGGTGATTGTCTGGGGCTGCAAAAAGATCTATCTGTGGAGTGCCCCACCTGGAGAAGATCACCTTTAAAATTAGGGGATCCAGGGACCATTCGTGATGGCCCTGAGATATCCTGCTGAGAGCATCTGCCAGGACATTGTCCTTCCCTGGGAGGTGCACTGCTATCAGAGAGGTATTCAGGGAACAGGCCAGAGACCACAACTTCATTGCTTCTGTGCACAAGGCCGTAGACCGAGTGCCCCCTTGTTTGTTGATGTACCACATTGTGGTGGTATTGTCTGTCCTGATCTGAACTAGTTTGTTCTGAACAGACTTGGAAAAGACTTGAAGTGCTAGAAACTGCTCCGAGTTCTAAGAGATTGATCTGAAGCAGAGATTCTTGAGGTGACCACAACCCTTGGGTGGTCAGATCCCCCAAGTGGGCTCCCCAGCCCAAGAGGGAGGCATCTGTGGTAAGGATTAGAGAATGAGATTGAGTGACAAAGGAACTCCTTGCCTTAGGTTGTCCTGATCCTGCCACCACTGCAAAGCCTGGATCAGGATTCGAGTCACTGGGATTAGCTTGGTCAGAGAATCCTTTCTCTGGGACCAGAAGGCTCTTAAGTGGAACTGAATGTCCCTCATCTGAAATCTTGCTCCTTGGACCACTGTCAGAGAGGCAGCCATGCGGCCCAGGAGGTGCAAAACGCCTGCTGGTGGAGACACCTGAAGGGTGAATGAAGAGGCCAGTGTCACAAGGGTCCTTGCCCTGTCCAGGGGAAGGAAGGCTCTTGCCCTTATTGTATCCAGCTCCACCCCATGAAGGTAAGGAGCTGCATTGGCTCTAGAACTGACTTTGAAAGATTCAGGAGGAATCCTAGAGAACTGAGCAGTTGCTGAGTTATCTGTAGGTGTGACTTGACTTGGTCTGGAGACTGACCCACTATGAGCCAGTCGCCCAGGTATGGAAAGATGGAGATCTTTTTTCTCCTTAGGAAAGCAACCACTACTGCCAGGCATTTTGTGAACACCCTTGGAGCTGATGTTAGGCCAAGGGGCATTGCTCTGAATTGATAGTGACCTAAGGGCAACTTGAACCTGAGGTACTTTCTGTGGGAGCATCTGATGAGAATGTGGAAATAGGCATCCTTGAGGTCCAGTGAGGCTAGCCAGTCCCCTGGCCTTAGAGAGGGTAGAATTATTCCCAGAGTCACCATTTTGAACTTTGGCTTTAAAAGGTGCTTGTTTAAATACCTGAGATCCAGGATGGGCCGCCATTCTCCTGTCTTTTTGGGGGTTAGGAAGTACCTGGAGTACAATCTTTTTCCCCTGTGTGGGGGTGGAACCCTTTCTATGGCTCTCAGAGAAAAGAGGGAAGAGACCTCTGCCTCTAGGGCAAGGGCCTCTGAAGGATTTGCAGGTGGAAAGGATCTGGTTCTCATCTTGGGAAATTGTTTGAAGCTGAGAACCAGTCCCTGGCTTACTACTTCCAGGACCCATTTGTCTGATGTTAAAGACATCCAGTCCTGGACAAAGTAAGCCAGCCTGCCCCCTATGGGTAGTGGAGAATCGGCCCGGGCAAACCCATCGGGTGCCTGTTTGGCAGGGGCTTTAGGCTGAGGGGTGGCAGGCCTGCTTATACCCCGTCTGCCTCTCCCTCTGAAGAACCCCCTTTGAGCAAAGGCGGAAGAAGAGGCCTGGGCTTGGTAGAAAGGTTTCATGAAAAGGCCTGCCCCTGCCCCTGAATGCTGCCTCTGGGGAGTGGCTTGCCTTTCTTGGCCAGAGCACTCCTATAGGTGGTCCTGTACTCATCCATTTTCTTCATGTAGTTCACTGTCTGCTCCCCAAACAGAGAATTACCAATAACAGGAAAATCCATGGCCTTAGTCTGGGTATCCCAGACTGGCCTAGTACATCTGAGCCAAGCCATCCTACCGAAGGGCCACAGATGTAGCCATGACTCTAGATGAAACATCACTGGAGTCCACTGCAGCATGAAACTGCACCCTGGATGCCTCAATACCATCTGCAGCCACCTGCTCCAGCTCCTTGGCAAGCTGGTCAGGACCTGTTTAGCTAGAGCCATCACAGTGTCCCATCTAGACTTCTGGTATCTAGCTGTAGGCCATATAATTGGCCTGCCTGAGTCCCAAAGATGCTGCCATGTACTGTTTCTTTGCCATGGCATCAGTCCTCCTGAGTCCTTATCTGGGGTGTGTGAAGCCAAGGGTATATTTGCCTTATCACAGGCAGCAGCCTGCACTACCCCAACATGGCTGCATTGCTGGGAAAGGAACTCCGTATCTGAGCCTGAAAGAGTATACCTCTTGTCCATTCTTCTGTCCACAGGAGGTATGGAATTAAAATTTTAAATGTCAGTTTCCCAAAAGACTTATGGAGGGGAACAGACAGTCTCCTGGACTCTGGGATGTCCATCATCTCAACATAATCTCAACATAATCAGGCTCCTCCTGATCCTCTACTGCTTCCTCCATAGGAAGCTGGAGAGTTTCAGCCACTTTTTTGTAAAACATAAAGTGGGAAGGGGACTCAGAAAGCCTAGGAGGAGAAACACCTGAAGGTCTGTCTGGGGAGATGTCTGGGTCAATGGGCACATCCAGACTTTCATAATCACCATCACTATCCTCATAGTCTCCCTCCTCCTCCTCCGGTTCATAAAAATCCTCTAAATTATAATCCGGAACCAGGTGAACCGACTGAACCGAGCCCCTAACCGATGGTGCCGGTTTGTTCGGAATCGAAGTTAGCGATTGAACAATCCTTATCGCTTTGGCTATTTCATCAGCGGTTGGAGAAAGAACGTGTGGATCCAAACTGGCTGACTTAACCCTTCTTTTTCTTTTAACTGGAACCGACTCCTCAGAGTCGGTTCTCCTTTGGCCCGAAGAAGTTTCGCCCTGGTCAAAGGGCACTCCTTCTGGTGCGGCTGGAACCGAACCGGGCTGGCCATCCGGGTCAGCGGACTTCTTGGCCTCCCTTTCCCTCAGCCTACCTACTCTCTTTTCCAGGGTAGATGTGGGAAAACTTTTACAAATCTGGCAGTCTGAATCGAGGTGGTCAAACCCCAGACAATAAACACAGGTGGTGTGGGGGTCAGCCTTAGCAAAGGCTTCCCCACACACACTACAGTGTTGAAACCCAGTGGGCCCGTTTTTTCTCTTGGGTTTCTCAGACATGGCCAGTCCTAACCAAACTTACCCTTTTTTCGGCAATCCGCCAGGCAAGACACCCTTATCGGTTCCTGACCGTGTTACGGGTCATGGAAAAAACCATAATGAAATCCGTTTTTATTAGAACCGATAAGGACCGGTTACCACACTCTAAAAGCAGAACAAACTTTTTACATACCTGATTGGTTCAAACCGAACCGATCCGATGTTTACAAGTTCCACACAGAAACTAATAATAATAAACCTATCTAGTATTCATGGTACCACAGACAGAGACTGAACCGACAGGTTAGATAGAAGAAATTCGCTGAACCGAGGAAAAAAACGACACTTTGACTAATTTGAATCGAGCGAAGGAGAAATCTCGGAGCGACTGTTCAGTGAGGTGGAGTAAAGAATCTGGAGGTTGGGTTCAAACAACAACAGACAGAGTCTCAACCGAGCTCGAGCTCAGCGTTCCATGCCTTGCGTGGAAAGTTAACTCTTTCCTCTCCGGGACAGTTCAAAGGTTGGATATCACTGCAATAGTCAGAATACAGCAAGACATCATGTTGTTTGAAAGCTTGGAGCTTGGCACGAAGGCGTGGCACAGGAAAGCAAAGAGGACTGTTCGAGAAAGAACGGGAAAGAAAAGGCGAGCACAGTCCATGCAAAAACCATGGAGGAGCCGCAGACCCATGCAATGGATAACCGTGTAAGCCCAGATGAGGGACGGCATCACAGAGCCAGAGTCAAGTAAATACACGACACTCCCACAGGTGGCGAGTAAAACAGTGATCCCCGAAGGGATAGAATGAATAGGGCCATGCCAATGATACAACCTGCCATGCAGGGGCGCGAAAGGCAATGGAAAGACAGGCGGGGAGCCTGACGAGGTGGAAGAGAAAGCTCCAGGAGGCCAAGCACAATGATACATCCTGACGAGGCAGGGGTCAAGAGGACATAGCATGAAGACAATCCAGTAGTGCTCCTGAAGGCGTGGAAAGCACAGGAGGTAGTGGATAACCTGAAAGCAAGGAAACACCGAAGTGCTCCCAAAGAGAGAGCAGCAGAGGTTCCCAAGAAATCTGTGTGGAGCGTCAAGTCCGGCAATAGGAGCAGGCCTCCACAAGTGGATAAAGCTCGATGCCTCCTTAGGCCTGCAAGAGGAGGATGGGGAAACCGTATGGAGAGACTAAGGTGCAGGTGGGGCTCCGGCCCAGGAGGGGGAGGGGCTGAAGGGGCAGAGCCCCAGAAAGCCCGACCATGGCCACGAGATGCCCTCCGGAACAAGGCCCAGGAGCGCGGAGGCCTGCCTGCAGGAGCGGGAGATGGGGTCCGCGGCACACAGGTCCTGGATAGACTGTAGGGCGTGGCCAGAGGCCTGGACAGAATCCAGAATGGACTGGGCACCGGCACCAAAGAGTCGGTCCCCGCAGAACGGGGCGTCAGCCACTGACAATTGAACGTCGGGTGCCAAATCTGACACCCGAAACCAAGCATGGCGCCACAAAACGCACCAGTGGCAGAGAGGCGAGCAGCAGTATCAACGTGGCATAGCTTGCCTGGAGAAGGTGACGGGCAAGAGAGGGCAGGGCAGCCACTGACTGGGCAACCCGCCGAGGCCAGTGAGGGTGGTAGGAAGGACAATGCATCCACAGCCAAGGCATGCATATAGTGGGCCATGTGGCCTAAATAATTAAGGATGCGCAGTAGAAGAGTACCAGAGGCATAGACCTTCATGCCAAGAAGATCCAGGTGCCAGGACTCACCGTCTGGTAGTACCAGACTAGTATGGCGAAGCTAGGCGATTAGACTGTGAGCCATTGCAATGATCACTGAGTCAGCCACAGGGGCGACAGGCAACCAAGGGTGATTGGGGGGGGGCACGGGAAAGCCGATCAGGCCCATGTGGGGTGGGCGTGGCGGAAGCAGGGTGGCGCCATGCCTGGGAAATGGCACTAGCATATGCCGGAGTCATGGGAGGGACAACCTGGACAGGCTCAACCGGCATGCCAGAGTTGAGGGACAGCAGCATGGCGGGGGAGCCACAGGGGAGCCCGAGGCTTGGCCGTAATCCAAGGAACGGAGGACTTCCATGACGATGCGGGCAATGCCCAGCACCTGGGAAGCGGGGAGGTCAATGGAAGGAGGGCACCCAAGGGCAGTGCTCAGAGGAGGGTGGGGCACCACGGGACGGGCACTGGTGGCCCCCGACAGCAGGCATCCCATGTCCACGGGGTGGCACGGGAGAAGGGGTTAAGGAAACAGGGTGGGCACCTGGCAGTGGGCACCGGAAAGGAATCGGCTGCAAAGTGGGCAAAGGGTGACACGGGCCGAACCCCAACCGACACCACAGCAGGGTGCCCATGCCAGGGCTGGAAGTGGGGTGACCCCGAAGCGGACCCACGGTCCAGGAAGGGGCTGGAGTATAGCGCACCCTCCGATGAATAGGAAGGTTGCCCCATGGGAGGGGGTGGACCACCAGGAGGTGCCGTCGATGGGGGAAGCAGCCCCATTGACGAGGGAAGCATAGCATGACTTCCCAGTGACGGGGGATGCCACCCCATCGACGAGAAATGCTCCGTCAATGAGAGAAGAGCTCCTGTTGAGGAGCCAGAGAGAGTGCCTAGAGCGTCCTGTCAATGGGGAAATGCATCCCGTTGACGGGGAAGAAGTAGCAACAAGCTCCATCGACAGAGGGGTCCCCGTAAACGAGGACACGCCAGTGATGGGGAACAGTGCCGGTTGACGAGACATGTCCCTGTTCAGTGCTCCATCGAGGGGAAGGCCCTGTCGCGATAGAGGAGCAACGAAAGATCTACGACGGGGGAGCAGCCCTGCCGACACAGAATGCCCTGTCAATGGCGGAGGAAGCCACCGACGATGGACAGGATCGGTAGGGTGGAGAAGTGTGAATCCTGCGCCTTCCAATGCTGGGAACGAGCTCCCTAGCAGGGTACCTGAAGACGTAAGGTCCCGAGCCCTGTCCCGGATTCCCTGAAGGCCTTGTCAGCCATGGAAGAGGTCCCCGACCTCAGGCTGGGCCAAGGAACAGTGGGGTACTGTGAGTGAACACAGGCCCGCATACAAGGACAGCCGGGGTACTGTAAGGAGCACAGGCCAGGCCCTGAACCTATAAGGAAAAAGATCCGGGGCCTGGGAGCAAGCCACACACCCAGGAGAGAAGAAAATCGGGTTCAGGTTCCGTTGAAGACTGCAACTCAGGAGACTCTGGGTTAGCTGCTGTGTGAGCTGAAGCCAGTGGGAGAAATGAACAAAGGTACTAGGGCCACCCCTCTTACACTCCGCCTGGAGGTGATGTTGTGGGGGCAGCCCTATACAAGACTGGCCGAAAAGCTGCCGAGACAGCTCCACCTGGTGGCGACACTCCCATAAGTAATGACTTACTGCAAGAGACCAGTCCGTGAAAGATCTACTGATTCATGACACTTGCAACAGTGCTAAAAAACAGATGGCATCCAAAATTAAATTTGGCACTTCTTTTGGGATAATACACATTTCTTTTTTTTCTGTATACAGCTCCATATAAAGTCACAGATGTAAAGACCACCCTTTTATTTGTAAGATTTTTTTTCCTTTTTTTTCTTTGTGTATTATTATTCACACGTTCAAAAGACTAGGTAGCAGCATGTCTAAAAATACCCTCCCAAAGCATGGACAAACATTTCAGTAGAAGCAAGTTTCACATCCTGAGCGCTACACCCCAATTGATCCAACATTTATTGGCATTAGATCTAGACAATGGTGCAACCCCAAAGGGAAAGCTTACGCTGATTTACAAGTCTTCCCGCCAGAAATCCTGGAAATCTCGAATGGTCTACAATTTCTAACAGACGGTTTGCTTCCTTCCTCTGAGAGCAGTGTAGCTGACTACGACTGCTACAGCTTAGATAGTGCATTTTTTAAATGTAAACACAACATCAATACTGAGCAATATAAAGAGGGTCAAACTGTCAGTTTCTCCAGATTGCTGCTGAGGACACAGCACGGCACATTACAGTATTGTTGATAGTGTTTTTAAGTAGTTTTGTCCAAAGCCGAATAAAACCCTCTTATGAAGTCATTTTTAGTTCTTTGTTTTGTTCCCATGGGGAGTACACACCCTTTTTATTTTTCTCTAGTTTCACTCTTACTCCTCGACAGAAGTAGCTCCATGATTTTATTTTTTCTTGCAGTTTAAGATGACATTACTGTTGAAATTAATCAGATGCAGCGTTTCTTCAAACTGGAATACAGCTCTTCTTGGCATTTGAGGCATCTAAGAAACTGCAGACTCTACTGCATACATGCTGTGTGGAAGTCTATGGATTGGCACAGTCCGCTGTCCAAATCCCAACATGTAATTCTGTGTAAAACCCCCCATTTCCAGCATGAACACTGACGCCAGTCTGATGGCCTCAGAGTGACAAACTGGCATTGGTCAGGCGCGAGACATATAGCCACTTTCTACATTGTGAGAAATTCTGGATATTCATGGACTACTACAGTGAGCTCTTGGTAAACAGATCCACAATTTGTGACCAAAGACTCCCTTACTTTGCAGCAGAATTAAGGACTGCGTCAGTATCTGATATCTTTATGACTATATACACAGTGTCTACAGGTTAGGAACTGTGACAAACATGGACTGGACTGGATCTGATCAACCAATAGCTTTTAAACTGAAAATTACATTAGATTAGCTAACCAACAACTTTTTGCTCTTTTATGTCATCTAAGCTATTCTGTGACATAAACATATGTAATGCCTACATCACTAAAACGTACAACAAAAATGGAAAAACAATGATTACATTTGTAACTGTCTGATACAAGGCCATTTGACGCTGGAATCTTGCCATGTTTTGGTGGTCCAAGCAGACCTGCCCCTGGTCATGAGTAAGCATCTCGAGTCAAAGGTTTTACAGCGATACTTGTATGCAGGTTTCATTCATGAGGGTTGGGGTTGGAATTCCATTTATATGCAGGGTAAACCATATGATGTATTGAAGAATGAACATGAGATTTTATTCAAGAACCTTGGTGCCAGCTGGACTATGGTCCACTACTGTGTAGCTTCCAGTCAGTCACTGTTCTTTTCATTTACATGAGCAGTCTGTAGGGACTCTTTTAGTATAAGCTTGAAGCATTATCCTGGCTCAGACCCTTAGTTCTGCTCGTTTTCCATTGGACAAAGTTAAATTCATGCTAAAGTCTGTGAAATATGATACAATCACATGGACTCTTTCTGTTGACAAATGCGATTCCCTTTTGTACCCAGTAGAGCTGCAGGCCCAAGCTCTTCGGCTGAATCCTACTCGGTCCACAGATGCTGAAAGTCTGAAGGCTAGCCATAATCAGTGTCTTTGGGAATCTGGGTCCTGAGGTTAGGATCAAGTCCTACTGAAATTAATTGGCTTCTCCCTTCTAGAGAGAGGACTGAATTACCCTTCGATCCCAGAACTGCCCAAATTTCAAGTATATCCTTCAGTCTAGGTTTTCGACATCCATTGACAGAAAGGATTCAGTTATACTAGCTGTTGTTTTCTGCCGTAAGGTATTTTAGGGCAGCAAAGCCATAACGTCGTGACATGTCTTGCTGGAACTCTTCTTTTAGTGTCTTGAGACAGATGCGATATTGCTTGTTTGAGCGGAACTTAGTGATGTCAAAGCTTGGGGCATGGGGCATATGTATCATGTATGCGTTGGGAAGGACAATAAACTCGTACTCCTGTGAGAAAATGAAAAAAATATATTAGGCTGGATGTTTCATCAGGCTCTTTTCATTATAAAACAGCACAGTGAAATTAAGAATTTGTAGAACCCAAACATAAAAGCAACCAAAACAGGCTGGCTCTGTAGCACTACTCTAAGGCACTGCTTTGGCATGCTGGCGATCTGAGTTGGCACTCCAAGCCTGAGACCTCAGGGGCAGAGATTGACAGGGAGGGCTACAGGCATCTGCGTGGACCCTCTCCTCCCAGGTGGATATGTGGCTTGGTGCACTGCTCGTTGAGCAACACCTAGGGGTGGGGCTGTGCAGGCACGGGTGACCATATACTGCTTGATACTCCTTCAGGGCAGTCATGAGAGTATACCAGTATATTGCGGAGGTGGACAGGACTGAAAAAAGAATGGGAAAAAGCTTCCTACTGGCCCAAGCTGATGCATGGTCGGAGCATCACCCATGCTCAGTGGGTATGCATGAACACGCGACTCCTCCTCTCCGCACTGGTGCTGGGTGTGATCTGTGTCTTCTCCCCAAATAGGCCCAGACCAAGATGTGGTAGTCAGATCACATGAGGTCTGAGGGTCTGGAATAGGAGGCAAGTCCAGATCAGTTGGCAGAGTCCCAGAGTGGGAGCAGGCAGGATAGCCACGCTGAAGGAAGCCCGGTAAGAAGGTCTATAAAATGAATTAAAAAAAAAAAGCAACCAGAAGCTTTGATACAAAGAAAAACAGCAATTCAATCAACCAGGAAATCTCTCTCTGTCTCTCTCAGATCTCTTTTTGAGATAGACACTTGTGTAAAACAAGTAAGAAATGACTGGTAATTTTTGTCTCAGAGGGTGGTGGTTTGCACAATAGATTGCTACTGTATGTGATTAACCTGAACAGCAAAAGACGTGGAAAATGCATTATAAATTGCAACCCACAGGTTCACCCAATCAGTGCTGAGGATTAGCCCGCAGATTCACCAATCAATGCTGAGGACTAGCCCGCTGACTCACCCAATCAGTGTTGAGGATTTGCCCGCCGATTCACCCAATCAGTGCTGAGAATTAGCCTGTCGATTCCCCCAGTCAGTGCTGAGGATTTCCCCGATTTCCCCACTCAGTGCTGAGGATTTTGCAGCTTAGTCTGTCTGTCTCTTATGCTAAAAGAATGCCTCCACTTACATTCTTAGGGCACCTGGGGCCAGATATTGAAAAACGCACAAAAGTGGAATGCAATGGTCCATGCTGCGCTTGTGCCTGCATCCAATCTGGGGGTTGCTATATTCAGTTGGATAGTGCACTGGCAATGACTGAATATCGACTCATGCTGGCGCAGTGCAAAGTCCAGTTGTGCTGCCCCGACATGGACCTGAACTGTATCCAGCCCATAGGGAACTGACTCCCCCAAACCAGAAAGTGCCCACAGCCTGGGGTCCAATATTCAGCCTCAAAATGCGAATGAGCCCACTGGGTATGCAAGGCACTAAGGGACATATATATGCCCATTATGGGCTCATTTACATGGAAAGCAGTGGCAGGTTTGCGCCCGTCCCATTGTCACCTGCCACATCAGTCATGGTGGTGACCTGCCCCCCCACATCCCGAACGTCCATCCCCCCAGTGCAGATGTATTCCCTGGTGTCTAGTGGCACTGCCCGCCCTCATAGCACCCATTCCTGTATAGCACCTGTTTTCCCTGGTGTCTAGTGGCTTTCCCCACCTTCAATTCCCATCCTGGCCAGTGTCATGGTGCCCTGGTGTCTAGGCCCCCACTCTCAATCCCCAGCCTGAAATACATAGATGGTCCTGCTGTCTAGTGGTACCCCCACCACTGAGCACTTGTACCAGTGCCACCTCGGAGTTCCCGGTGGCTAGCAGCATCCCCTGCACCGAGCACACCTCCCAGCCAACCCCCTCCATACCTATGAAGATAGTGCATGTGGAGAGCCTGATAAGGTGAGTGGCACAGCCTTCTTCTCATCTCCTTGGCCAGCCACCGTACGGGATGACAGGGACATCCCATATGGCAGCCGGCTGAGGAGATGAGAGGAGGGCTGTGCTGGTTGCCATACTGGCCTCTCTGCATTGCAGTCCCTTCATAGATACAGGCAGGGGGGGGTTGCTGGGTGGCGTGTTCAGTGCAGCCAGTGACACCAGCCACTGGGGACTCCCAGGTGGCACTGGGATGGGTGTTTGGTGGGTGGGGGACACCACGTACTGCATTTTGGGGATCGGAGGGTGGGGTAGCCTGAACATCAAAGTTGCTGCGACAGAGACCGGGACTAGGGATCAGAAATGGTGGGGTGTGCACTAGACAGCAGGGAAATGCATGCTATACAGGGATAGGTGATGGATGGTGGGAGTGCTACTAGATACCTGGGAAACCAAAAACTATACAGGGATGGGGGAATCAGAGGATGGTGGGAGGGTGCTAGTGGACACCAGGGCATCCCTTGTTTCACCAGGCCAGGGTTCGAGGAGTTGGGGGGGTGCTGCAGTACTGCATCCCACCACCACAGCCTTTCGCCACCTTGATAAGTGTCACCCATTTGGGTGGCATTTACTGTCAATGCAAACCACCGAATATGCCACTGCATCCTTATGCAGGGGGACCCCCTCATTTGCATGAGCGCAGTGGTATGTTAGCGCTTGGGGACTAATAGGTTTTGCCTGTGCTATGGGGGTCTCTGAATATAGACCCCACCGACGAATCAGGTGCAAAACTCAGTAAGCAAGGGCAAACACCCCTTAGTGCCCACGCAAACTTTTGAATATCTGACCCCAGAAGTGCTCACCTTCAGTTTGCATTTCTCTAGTCCTAAGACTGTGCCAGGTGACACTCTTATAGCCATAAGAAAGCCCAGATGGTCCCTCTAAACTTATCATCTGAGTCAGCTGCTGGAATGTGACCATGAGTTACTGGTTATTTCTCAGTGGGGCGAATGGCCATTTTTGCCCTTTATACACTGTATGTTCCATGAGAGCGCTTCCTGAAACGCAATACTGAACGCAATTCTAAGGTGAGTGCGCTCCTAAGGAAGAAAAGCACTGTCATCCATTTGATGTTAGATTTGATGTTTCTTGACAACATTCTCAGCTAAAATAATACTAATCTGAGAAAAACAAGACTAGGGATATATGTTTTTGCACATAGTGAAGATGAGGGACCACCAGACCGTTTGACTAACATTCTTTTTAGTAATGTGACTGATTCAACTTGTATTTACTTAATTAAACAAATCAGTGGTATGGAGTTGAGAAACTCTAGTCATAAACCATGAAGCTAAATAACCTCCCACCCTAATATCCTTCAAAGATTATTCACCACCTTATTCCCAGAACTTTGCAACTGCTTCCACAAGGCCTAATTCACGGCCCTACCCACCCCTTTTCTGCTCGTGTTTCTATATGCTGAAAAAACTCCCGTTCCCAGTCCCAAGATTCACCCTCAAAATGCCTGCTAGGTCCTATAACCTACATTTAACTCTGATGTACCAACTGCCTATTGTCTCCCAGATTAAAAGTGTTAATGCCTTGTACATATGTATATTGTTATATACTAGCACTTATGTCATTGTATTACTGTTTTTTGTTACCCCTGTCATTGTATTACTGTTTATGATACCCTTGTCAATGTAATAACACTTGCACTTCTTGACCACTCAGGTCCATCTTGTAAATGAGCTATGCTCAATGATGTTCGCCTGATTAAATAAAGATTTTGATTGATTGATTGATTGATAAACTGGCATACTGCCGCTTGGATTGCACTGCTTTCAGTCCTACAGTTGCTCTTCTTCAGGAAACTGGTTTTGATAAATTGTGCTGTTGGGATCTGAATTTGTTACCTGGGCATCCAACTCCATGATATGTGCTACTTTGTTCCAGAAACCCAACAAATCTCCGGTCATATTCAGGACAATGTTGCCTCACTACTACATATGGTTCAAAGTCAGCCTCCCATTCCACCCGATACGGTGTGTGTTGCAGTCCTCCACTTTGCATAATTAGTTGGACCATGTCCTTTTGTCCAAGCATGATACCTTCAAAATAACAAGAGGTAATGTCTATAAGTATGCAGTCATTGTCATGATATCCACACACAATAACAATCACCTAGTCTGCTCAGTGAGGCTGTGCAGCGGGGGACCACTGTGGAAAGCTGATGACCCAGGCTCGTGCCCCAAGCCCAGGACTCAGGAATGGAGGCCACCAGGGAGTACTGGGAGCAGACACTCTCCTCCTTTGATGAGTATGCAAGATGTACTAGGGGTGGACACTCTCCTCCTCGGATGGGTACGCAGGTACCGCTCAGTGGGGCTGTGCACTGTGGAACTCTGATGACCCAGGTTCATGCCCCAAACCCAGGACTCAGGATTGGAGGCTGGCAGGAAGTACTAGGAGTGGACAGTCTCCTCCTTGGATGGGTATGCAGGTAGTGCTCAGTGGAGAAACCGCTGTGGAATGCTGATGACCCAGGTTCATGCCCCAAGCCCAGGACTCAGGAATGGAGGTCACCAGGGAGTACTAGGAGCAGATGTTCTCCTCCTCAGATGGGTATGCAGGAAGTAATAGGAGTGGACACTCTCCTAGGATGGGTACACAGGTACCGCTCAGTGAGGTTGTGTAGTGGGGGACCGCTGTGGAACTCTGATGATCCAGGTTCACGCCCCAAGCCCAGGACTCAGGAGTGGAGGGCTGCAGGGAGTACTAGGAGTGGACACTCTCCTCCTGGGATGGGTACACGGGCATTGCTCAGTGAGGCTGTGCAGTGGGGGACTGCTGTGGAACGCTGATGACCCAGGTTCATGCCCCAAGCCCAGGACTCAGGAGTGGAGGCCGGCAGGGAGTACTTGAAGCAGACGCTCTCCTCTTCAGATGAGTATGGAGGAAGTACTAGGAATGGACACACTCTCCTCAAATGGGTAAGCAGGCACTGCTCAGTGAGGAACGCTGATGACCCAGGTCCAAGCCCCAAGCCCAGGACTCAGGAGTGGAGGCTGGCAGGGAGTACTAGGAATGGACGCTCTCCTCCTGGAATGGGTACACAGGCACCGCTTAGTGGGGGACCACTGTGGAACGATGATGGCCCAGGTTTGTGCCCCAATCCCAGTACTCCGGAATGGAGATCACCATGGAGTACTAGGAGCAGATGCTCTCCTTTTTGGATGGGTATGCAGAAGTACTAGGAGAGGACACTCTCCTCCTGGGATGGGTACATAGGTATTGCTCAGTGGGGCTGTGCAGTAGGGGACCGCTGTGGAACGCTGATGATCTAGGTTCAAACCCCAAGCCCAGGACTCAGGAGTGGAGGGCTGCAGGGAGTACTAGGAGTGGACACTCTCCTCCTGGAATGGGTACACAGGCACTGCTCAGTGAGGCTGTGCAATGGGGGACTGCTGTGGAACGCTGATGACCCAGGTTCATGCCCCAAGCCCAGGACTCAGGAGTGGAGCCTGGCAGGGAGTACTAGGAGCAAATGCTCTCCTCTTCAGATGAGTATGAAGGATGTACTAGGAATGGACACACTCTCCTCCTCAAATGGGTATGCAGGCACTACTCAGTGGGGAACGCTGATGACCCAGGTCCAAGCCCCAAGCCCAGGACTCAGGAGTGGAGGCTGGCAGGGAGTACTAGGAATGGACGCTCCCCTCCTGGAATGGGTACACAGGCACCGCTCAGTGGGGTACCACTGTGGAACGATGATGACCCAGGGTCGTGCCCCAATCCCAGTACTCCGGAATGGAGACCACCATGGAGTACTAGGAGCAGATGCTCTCCTCTTCGGATGGGTATGCAGGAAGTACTAGGAGTGGACACCCTCCTCCTCCTGGGATAGGTAAACAGGCACCACTCAGTGGGGCTGGGCAGTGGGGACCACTGTGAATGCTGATGATTCAGGTTCGTGCCCCAAACCCAGGATTCAGGAGTGGAGGCTGTAGGGAGTACTAGGAGTGACACTCTCCTCCTGGGATGGGTACACAGGCACTGCTCAGTGGGGCTGTGTAAGGCAGCTGATGACCCAGGTTCATTCCCAAGCCCAGGACTCAGGAGTGGAATCTGGCAGAAAGAACTAAGGTGGACACTCTCTTCCTTGAATGGAGTGCATGAGGCACTGCTCAGTGAGGCTGTGCAGTGGGGGACTGCAGTTTATGCAGCTGATGACACAGGTTACGTGCCCCAAGCCCAGGACTCAGGGTGGAGTCGGGAAGGGAGTACTAGGAGTGACTCTCCTGCGTCGGATGGGTATCCAGGAAGCACTAGGAGTGGACACTCACCTCCTCAAATAGATGCCAGGCACCGCTCAGTAGGGAACTGCTGGAAATGCTGATGACCCAGGTTAATGCCCCAAGACCAGGACTCAGGAGTGGAGGCTGTCAGGGAATACTAGGAATGGACGCTCTCCTCCTGGAATGGGTACACAGGCACTGCTCAGTGGGGGACCACTGAGGAACGATGATGACCCAGGTTCGTGCCCCAATCCCAGGACTCAGGAGTGAAGGCTGGCAGGGAGTACTAGGAGTCGACACTTTCCTCCTGGGATGGCTACACAGGCACCACTCAACTGGGCTATTCAGTGGGGTACCGCTGTGGAATGCTGATCACCCAGTTTGAGCCCCATGACCAGGACTTAGGAGTAGAGGCTGACAGGGAGTACTAGGATGGATACACAGGCACCGCTCAGTGGGGCTGTGTGGTGAGGGACCACTGAGAAATGTTTATGACCCAGGCCTGCGCCCCAAACCCAGGACTTGGGAGTGGAGGCTGGCAGGAAGTACCCAGAGTGGACGCTCCCCTCCTCGGATGGGTATGCAGGAAGTACTAGGAGTGGACAGTCTCTTCCTCAGATGGGTATGCAGGCATTGCTCAGTGAGGCTATGCAATGGGGGGACCGCTGTGGAACGCTGATGACCCAGGTTCATGCCTTAAGCCCAGGACTCAGGAGTGGAGGATGACAGGAAGTACTAGGAATTGACACGCTCCTCCTGTGATGGGTACACAGGCATCACTCAGTGGGGTTGTGCGGTGGGGAACCACTGTGGAATGCTTTTTTTTTTTTTGAAACTGTTTTTTATTTCAGATGTTAACTTAATTGACATCACAGTTCATATTTACAGGAAATCAGTTACAGATGTAATGTAAGGCGTTCAGTAAGCCTGAAGGCAAACCTCTATAGAGTAGGAAAAATTAATAAACAAATGTATAAGTAAATCATGATACAGGTGTGTTAAATGCAACACACCTGGTTCTACTTAGGTGTCTACAACTTTGCTCAGGTTTTCAAAAATCAGTTTGCACTACCAAGTTATATACTCAGAGGATTTGTTAAGGAGAGTGGCCCGGGGATCTACCCCAAAGTGGCGAGTGCACAGAGTCGCCAACCCACCAGGTTCTGAAAGTTTTCAGAAAGGAAAGTAAGGTAAAACAACTGAATAGGTAACTTAAAATAAGGACTGGTACAACCCCATCCACCGGGATCTTCTCCATAGCACAATTTCCCCCCAGGAGCTATGGTATCTGATCTGGTCTAAGTTGTGCTATGTGTAAGAACCATCTATTCCATCAGTTCATTAATCTGGGAACCTTTTTTGAATTCTAGCTGTCATATGTTCTAGTTTATAGATATATACTGTGTCTTCCCAGGCTGTGATGGAGGGAGGGTCGATGTTGAACCATAATCTAGTTATGCATTTTTTAGCTGCTCCCAACAGATATTACGAAGTTATATTTGATGTGGATCCCTGAAACAGTGGGGGTAATGAAGTAGAAGCCTGATCGCTGGTGAAAATGTGCCTAAAAGAGGAAAGAGGTAGGAAACTCTGTCTCCAATAACAGTCCAGTATTGTGTCAGGACCGAGCAAGTCCAAAAAATATGAGCACATGTTGCTACTTGACAGCCGCACTTCCTCCAACATGAGGAATCACTTCCCTTAAGGAATTTAGCTATGAACTGGGATGTGCGGAAGTATCTGGACACCACCTTCCAGAAATACTCTCTCAAGTGTAAGAGCTGGAGGTTTTGTGTTGTCTCTGCCAGATCCCACACCAGTCCTCCTGGGACAGTGCAATCTGTAGTTCTGCTTCCCAATGAAACTGTACCAGATCCATGGCTTGGGATGGCATCCTTTGTAAGCTTTATAAAGATGGGAGATCAAATGACTCGTTCTCCGCCTCTTTCCAACTGGATCAGAGAGGCGGGGGGAATGGTCTGGTGACAGTATTCAGGCCTATCTTTGAACTTAGAAATGATGTAATTATGAGTATGTATAAAAATCACTTCTCACCAAAGGAATTCCTATTTGAGTTGGTCAAATTATTTGAACACTGCATTTCATATAGTTGGTATGTGTGTTTTAGACCTCTCACACCCAAGATTGAAGGTAGTATCCAAGCGTGTAGGGGCCCAGTAAGGGTCCTCCTTGAATTCCTATCTAGGCAACGCATAAACCTATAAGCAGGGTAAGTTAGGAACTTCATCCGGGAATGAAGTATCTCTTTAATAAGTTGGAAGCCTTCTGTAGTTTGGTGATGTTGTTGGGTTGGAAGACTAGAGAGTGAAGTAAAGGGCCATTTATCATGGTCTGTTCAATTAGATGCCAGGATGGCGCATGAGATGGGGGGTAGGAGCCAGGTAGTTATATGTGTGAGCAGTGAATCCATGTTGTAATGTAATATACTGGGAGAGATAAGCCTCATTATCCTTAGATTGTTGAGTTTAACCACTGCTAGTCGAGGTCGCTGGTTCAACCATAAAAACAACTAATAAAGTTGTCCCAAAGTCGAACATCCCTCCGTAATAGGGTGAAGGGATATTCTGCATCAAATAAAGAAGTTTGGGAGGAATTCATCTGGATAGATTGAACTCTAGCCATTAATGATAAGGGAGAGGTCCATCTCTGTAGGTCTGAGTGTATTTTACAGAAAATGAGGATAGTTCGAGGTTGTACAAGTCAGATATCCATATGGATTTTAATCCCCAGATAAATCAAGTATGATTTATTCCACTTCTATGGGTATTTACTAATGAGATCAAGGGGAAGGGAGGCTGTACAAGAAGGGCTTCTGATTTGTTTGGGTTTATAGTATCCTGTGGTTCTCTATTTCTGCTAGCAAAGTAGTTAAGGTTTGTAATGATTCTTCAGGGTGGGTGATATATAAAGGAGGTCATCAGCATAATATGCTATTTATGGAACCTGAGTCAGAGACTCTATAACCATGGAGGCCGGGATTCTGTCTTAACATCTGGGTTATAGGTTCCACAAAAAGAGCAAATAAGTATGGGGAGAGGGGACAACCTTGGCGGGTGCCTCTATGCAATGAGAAGCGGTCGGAATGTGAACCATTTAACTTCATTACTGCCTCTGGATCTGTGTATATGCCTTTAATCACATCCATAAATAGGGTAGGGAATTTAAATTTTTGTAGGGCCGCTTGTAGAAAATCCCATGAAACCATGTCAAAAGCTTTTGGGCATCTAGGCTTAATATCAGGAGGGGGGACTTTGTGGACTGAGTGTGGTCTATAAGATATAGGGTTCTTTTGATATTGTCCGTTGTCTGTCTGCCTTTGATAAATCCAGATTGATCTGGTGTATCACAGAAGGAGGATATGGTCGAGCTGATGCCAGAATACTTGTATAAATTTTATAGTCCTGATTGAGGACCAAGATAGGTGCATGAGTACAAAGATGTGGGGTTTTGGGGCTAAAATCACTGAGGTGGTTGCTTGTCTCAAGAGACTGGAAAAGAGGAAGTGGTATGAGTGCTTTGTAGTGCCTGGAGAACCGGGCGCATTATGTTCCATGTGCCTTTATAAAATTCAGCCCATAGCCATCTGGGCCTGGGGATTTTCCATTTTGAGGCTATGAATTGTGGTTTGAAGCTCTGATTCTGTGATCGGGCTTTTATTTCGATTTGTTATGATTCTGACAAGGTAGGAGATGGAGTTAGAGAGGTAGCTGAAATTTTGTGAGGATCAGGGGCCCTCAGAGGAATGTATGTTCTGGTAATATTTCTTGAAGCATCCAATATATGAAGTCGAATAACTAAGCTGACTGGAAATGGGATCCCTAATTTAGTAATAGTGCATTTGTATTTGATTTGGGAGTATATGCCAAGAGTCTGAAGCTCTCGCCCCACCCTCGTAGTATCGCTGCCTCAACCAGGCCAGAGCCTGCTCAGGTTTGGCTGTCAGGATCTGTTGGATTTTGTTCTGTGTTTGGACTCTCATAGGGTAGAAGATCTGTATCCCCTGCATATGAGCCTGCTGAAGAAAGCTGAGTTCCTCCTGTAGGCTATTAATTTACTCTGACTGTTTTTCTTATGGGAGGCAAAAGCTATTATGTCACCTCTTGAAGACTACCTTTAATGTGTCCCAGAGAATTTGGGGAGATCTGGGGAGAAGTGTTATCTCTAATAATTTCGGGGATACGTTTCTGAAGTAAATCTTGGAATTCTTTATCTCCGAGTAGGGACGGATTGAAGTGCCATTGGGTGTTCAATCTGTTTTTTTTTTAATATTAAGGTCCAGGATGATAGGGGCATGATCCGATAAAGAAACATTTAAAATCTCAGCTGATCGGATCAAGTCCACATGTTCCTTGCCTATACAGAAGTAATCAAGTTTTGAGTAGCGTTTGAAAGCATGAGAATAACAGGAAAATTTCCAATGTGTAGGATGTAACTGCCTCCATGTGTCTATCAAGTCCACATCCCGGATAAGACGTCATAGATGCTTTTGACCAAATGTCTGTGGGGAGGGACGAGCTGCTGAGGAATCGAGTGAGGGATTAAGCTGACAATTAAAATCACACCCTATAATTAAAGCACCCTGTTGCCTGGTAAGGATGGTGTCTACTAATTGTTGGACAGTTGACGTATGGCCTGACGGGATGTAGAGATTGCACACTGTTGTAGTCTGTTGGTCAGTTTGACCACTGCTAATGCCAGCCTGCCCTCTCTGCCAGTGTACTGATCAATTAATTGTAGTTTGATCATTTGGAATCAAAACTACTGAGCCCTTTTTCCTGCCCTCTGATAGAAGGATTCTATTATATACGAAAATCCAAATTTGAGCAACTTTTGATGCTCCGTGGTGGATAAATGAGTCTCCTGAAGTAAGAGAATATCTGGGTTTAGTTTTTTAAGTGCTCGAAGTGTACAATCCCTCTTGATGGGGCCAACCAGTCCGTTTACATTATGAGATATAAGTTTGAATCGGTTATGCATGCCTAACTTATGATTTTGAGACTGTTTGACTCCCCGGGCCTCCCCCCCCAATTAAGGTAGCCCTTCTGGTAATCTGTTGATTCTTAATCCTGTCTCTAATAACATATAGCATCTGCGTTATTAGCAGTTTTCTAATAAACTGAGATTCAAAAATTAAAAAAGAACCATAACTAAGTGGGAATTATGTAGGGAAGGGTATATCAACCATGTGTAGGTAACTACATACTGAACAAAAGTGATAACTATATACAAACCCCTATTAAGGAGAGATTCTGTGACTTCCAACCATGCCTGCTCAGATGGAGCAAGCATTTTGGACAGATCTATCGATCGTCCATGAGTGGATCCCCATCAACCAAGTGATGTGGGTCCTGGGAAACTCCTGCCCTAACTCTGGAAGGGGAGGAAGAGATAAGAATAACCAATAACAGGAGTACCAAAAACTAAAGGTAATGGTAATAGGAAGGAAAAAGATGCAGTTCCTTAAAGCATGTATCTTAAATAGCAGCCAGTATCTGTCCGCTCTCCTTTCTCAAATAAAAGTGAGGAAGGGAGTAGGTAACATTTAATAGTTTAGCCCTGGGATAAATAGTCAATATCAGGCCTCGGAGTTGCATATTCCAGGGTGTGCAAGCCCCAACCTCGGACCTGATGGAAAGTGGAGAAGAATCACCATGGATCAAATATTTAAATTGGATCACAAGCCCAGGGAAAACCCTCCCGCACCACCACTTCCATCATTTCCCCATATAGTAACCATGTTTGTCCCTCAATGTTAATAGGTAAGGTCTGATATGATCAGGTCCTTCATGGTCACTCGTTGCAGAGTTTCAAAACGGTCCATAGGATCTAAGAAAGTGAGGTGTCCGGGCATCAGGCTTCTGATCCTGTGGCCTTTCTGGTCAATTGTTTCTCATATCTACATGGGTTTCGTCAGTGTCCTGGCCAAGTCTTAGGCCCCTCGAAGGGAAGTCTCTGAAGATGCAAGCTAGCAGCAAGGACTGAGAGACTTGTTACGCGGAGTGTAGGCAGGGGCACGAGGAGGCTCAGGGGATGTACCGCGCACGCCCATCCCAGAAAGCAAGAAGGATGGAGAACAGTGGAGAGAGGGTGGGCCCCCAGAAAAACGAACCAAACACCCGGCCCAAATCACAAGCTATAAGACTCCTCTCTTTAGAGGGATAGATCGGGAAGTGGGATGCGGGGCACTACCCCAGGCCCATCATTTCCTTGTGTTTTTTCATAAAAAAGAACTGGGGGATAAAGGGAGCGAAGCTCGACTAGCCAGTGAATATCTAGTCCTCCTTTATTAGTAATTCCCCTCCAAGGTTGTCCGTGGATCGTATTAGATTTGGATAATGCTGAGGGTACAGGTGTGTTCGGTTAAATAGAAAGAAGGGAAAAACACCCTTTTTGAAGGTGCCAGGCTGAGAAGACCCGGAAGCTGCGCTCATTTAACGGTATCACATGGCTGCCAGTTGGGTTTGCTTAAGTATATTCCCCGGCCTCCCGATAGGCGCCCGGGTCTGAGCAGGCTTAACGACTACTCTGAGCCCAACAGCCCTAGGTGGTATCCGGGATCCTCTACTGACACTTAGTGAGGACGGAATAGATATATAGTACCCTCCTGGTCAGTTCTGAGAAGGCCGGATCAATGTTCTCCTACCCGGCTCAACCCCCCAGCTATTTATCAAAATAGAAGGTCCACGGCTGAGGAGCATCGAGATCAAGGCTGGGACGAGTCCGCCCCTTCCCCCTAAAAGAAGTGAGCACTGAGGAGCCCCCCCCCCAAAAAAAACAGTAAATACATCTTGGATATTTTTCCTGGTCTAATTGATTCCAATTAAAGACTGTATGTCCTCCACCATCAAGCCTCTTTGAGGCGAAAGCCACAGCTCGTCGTAAGCCACCCCCAACCCGACCCCACCAAACTACTCACTGCGAGTCAGAAGTTCTAATTCCAGAAGGAATTCAGCTGTTCTGCCAAGAAAACTGTGCCAGCAAAGTTTTGATTGAGTCAATAGTTGCTTGTTGATCTGGCAGTTATTTAGAAGGAGTCACTCTGGGTGTGTATTTGTCATCAGGTGTTCTCCATGGTGTTTGAATTGTGGCTGGTAGGGTGTATCCCCTATTTCTCAGATCTGTGCAGGCTTTCTCCATGGATTCGTAACATGCTGCCCCGATGGAAACTGGATCACCAGTCTGCTCGGGCATGGTGTCCTGAATTTAAGTTTCTGCTGTCTGAGATAGGGGAATAGCGGGATGTATGTCCTCCTCCTCTGCATCGTAGCGGGGGCGTAGTCGTTATCTATGAATATGCGTTTGTTCCCATAGCAGATGCGTGCTTTAGCCTAGGCTTGTTTCAGAATGAATTCCTTTGTTTGGAATCGAGGAACCTGATAATTATGTATCTAGGGCAGGTAGTTGGATGGACGGGCTTTGGGCCTAAGGCTCTGTGTAGCCTCTGTATCTCAAAATTGTAATCTGGGCCCAGATTGAGGGAATCTCGAAGGAGGGATTCCATAAAATTTAGGTCTGATCCTTCGCTGTCCTCTGGTACCCTGTATAAACGTATATTTTGACAGCGACTGCGATTCTCAGAGTCCTCCTGACATTCCACCGTGAGCTGGCAAAGGTGTGCCACTTGGTTCAGGGTGACTTGTAACTGAGAAGTGGTTGAGGCCTGTTCTTGTATCTGCTGATCTAGAGAAGATACTGTGGCGTGCAGCTCCATGAGATCATTTTGGAACTTTTCCTGAGTTTGCCTGAATGACTGAAAATCTGGTTTAAACTCCTGGATCTCCTGTAAGATTTTATCTAATTTAATATCCATATTGGTAGTTTGCTTAGTTTTTGATTTGTTCAGTCTACGCGACCCAGACTGTGGTGCCTGGGTTGAGAGTGTGGAGGTCCCTAAGTCGGTCACTGCCCCTCACGTGTTTTCGGTGTCTGCTAATTTCCGTGAATCTATTGACTCACGAGATTGTAGCTGCCATAAATTTTTCTGTAGTAGATCAGTGGAATAGAGAGAGAGTGGCTAATTTATTAAATAAAACTAGGAGCATGGACGCAGAGCTTCAGGGCTAAGCTGCCATTTACCTGGAAGCTGCACCAAAAGTCCACCACTGTGGAATGCTGATGACCCAAGTTTACGCCCTGGACTCAGGAGTGAAGGCCAGCAGGGAGTACTAGGAGCAGATGCTCTTCTACTTGGATGGGTATGCAGGCACCGCTCAGTGGGGCTGTGCAGTGGGGGACTGCTGTGGAAAGCTGATGAACCATGTTTGTGTCCCAAGCCCAAGACTCAGGAGTGGAGGATGACAGGGAGTACTAGGAGTGGACGCTCCCCTCCTTGGATGGTTATGCAGGAAGTACTAAGAGTGGACACTCTTTTCCTGGAATGGGTATGCAGGCACCACGCAGTGGGGGACTGCTTTGGAATGGTGATGACCTAGGTTCACTTTCCAAGCCCAGGACTCAGGATTGGAGGCTGGCTGAGAGTACTAGGATGCTCTCCTTCTTATGGGGGTTACACAGGCACCACTCAGACGGCAACACCAAGTGGAGTCTGAGGTACCGCTGATGCTGAGGTGACCACACAGCATCAGGCAGCCCCCATGGCAGTTAAGCAGCATGCACTGCAGCAAATCAGGGAGGAGGGTGGGACAAAAACAGTTGGGAAAACATCTCCATTCTCTGGGCAGGATGGTGGTGCCACATGGAGGGCCACCCACGTCCATCAGGCACATGAACGTCCCAACATTCCCTCCTCCACAGCTTTAGTCACATCTGGATATATACTAGGGAGGGATGTGAATTGAATGACATGGTGTGCTACTGAAACTGTACCAATAGCCAGTATTTAAACATGTGAGAACAGGGGAGAGGGTAGAGGGCAGTAAACGACTCCGGGGGGGCAGGGGGGGCAAGAGATTATCCCTGGCAACCTCAGTAGAGATAGTGTTTTGTTTATTTTTAAGCTCTCTGAATATTTTCCACAAATACCCTCGAACAGGGATTATTCAGAATTCATATTCAGAGCTTGCACACCTCACGTATGGTCCAGTTAAGCATCAGTTTTTGTTTTTCAGACATGACATACAGCAAACTTTGGAGAACAGAGTTTCACCTTTGGAAGAGTATGCCTACAGGCATGTGAAAATGATCTACCCCGTTGCCCCGCATTCAGATAGGTAAATATATGGCCAACTGAGAAATGCAACCCTATATATTACTTGGGCTACAGAGAGATTCAGCTGCTTAAAAAAACAAACCTAGCAGCTGTCTAGTTGTAAAATTTAAAACCAAAATAGAAGCTTGCCTTCAAAAACAATTCTAATGGTATGGAATGTAGAATATATTATTTATTTATTTTTTATTTAAACTTTGATAACTGTAATAATAACAGAGTCAAGTGCCATGGAGTAATAATAGGATCAAAATCATACAACCAGTAACTACAGCAAATCATGAACAACAAGCAAGGTAGGCAGGTCAACAAATCAAATGTGTCAGAAGGAGAAGACTAGGGGGTCATCAGGGGGCAAGGAGGCTGAGGTTGAGGGACTAGTTTGAGGGACTGGGGAGGAGGCAGCATAGGGGCAAGGGAGGGCAGGAGTGTGTTGAAGCAGGTGCTATGGGCTGGAAGTGAGGGTGACAGGCGAGTGACTGGGGACAGCTGATTCCAAAGAGGGGAGTCTGTAGGAGAATGCTGACAGACCAGAAGTTGAGCGGGGTGAGGCAGGGAGAACAGGAGAGTCCCTGGAGTGGCAGTAGGAGGGGGGCCGCTGGGAAAGGAAGGATGAGAGCTAGGAGGGAGGGTCACAAACCAGTATTTGGCTATAAAGCTAAGCAATTAGTCAGGCGACACTGGGGTTTAGATGTAATAGCTAGGAGGGAGGATGAGAAGCAGTGATGCATGCAAGGGGGAGTAAGAAGTGAAGTGGCAGGAGTTCAGAGAGTATCAAGCCCAGACAAGGACATGGCAGGGCAGTACCGTGAACTATGTCAGCATACTCCAATTACTGGGATAATCATTTTCTTGACTAATTCATGACAGACAGGGAGGGCAAGCGTTTCTGTTTGCACAATATGCCTAATTTAGGTCAGAGGTTAGAGCATATGGCAGCAATAATTTGCATATATTTAATATATAACTGTTTCAAAATTACTGAGTTTGAGAAGTGGCTAAAATCAAGAAGCTTTTAGAACCTTTTGGGTCCTTTGTTTTTGCTTTCTTTATCCTCCTCAGCTCATGTGCCTTTCTGCTGACCCCCAGTCCCTTCACCTGGCCTTTCCAAGACATTCCTTTTCTATTCTGGTTCTCCATGGTTAGGCTCTGTGGCGGGGGTGGTGGGGCTCTCCCAACGCAGTCCAGATCGGATGCGAGCAGGGATGTAGCCAGGGCTTTCAGATCTGCACACCAAGTGGAATCACTGCTACCCCACCCCTTGTTAGGGTGAGCTACCCCCGGGCATAGCCAGACAATATACAACGTGTTTGTTGCCTCATTTGGCACAATAAATACAACGTTTGTATCTCATGACAGTGGTTGTTGCCATGCATGGGTAAATACAAATTCCATGCATTGTTCCCTAAGACACCCACATACCAGCCCAGAGCCTGTAAAGTTGCATTGTCCTTGGGATGCAAAGAGAGTATTAGTGACCAGTCCTTCTAGTTTCAACTCCTATGAATAAAATTACTGAAAGGTTCAGTATTTTCTTTGTTAGTTTTCATGGAAAAAGGAAGCAGTTCAGAGCCTATTTGCTACCCCCCTTAAATAAAACTGCACACCATGGAGTGCTTGAGTATGTCTGCCTACACCCATGGATGCGAGCAGGTGTCTGGGCCACCAGTGCAAGCATGCAGGAGGTCAGAGTTACCCTGTCTACCGGGTTTTCCTGTGTTTTGTTCCTGGCTTTCAGGATGCCGCTGGCAAGGAAGCACATGTGCATGCATGCAAACATGTGAAGTATGGCCCCAGCCAACATCATCCTCCCACGAGCTGCTTCCAGCTGCACTGTTGCCAGTCATCACACAGGTGGCAGTCTCACAGCAGAGTCAGCTGTCTTCCCCTCACCAGAGGGGGCATTCTATGGAACACTGATCCTCCTCCTCTGGTTGACCTTTGAAAACGAAGAAACCTGTCTTCGAAAATAGTTTTAGTGGTTCAGACATCAAAATATATTAACATATAATTTATATAGATTTAATATTTCAGACTTTGAGAAGCAATTAAAATCAAGAACCTTTTGGGTTCTAATCAGAACCAAACCAAATAAAGTTTCCCATCTCTAGCAGTGTAATGAAAGAGCATTTTTGTCAGGGTTCAAATCAGTGAAACGTAAGGCTTTATGTATCCGTTTTAATTTCTCATTGCTGCTTGTGTGGATGTCTTTTTAGTGTTTGCATTACAAATTGTAGTGAGAAAGAAACAATGTGACCTACTGGGAAATGAACTCAGGCCCCGGAATACCATGCTGGTGCTTTAACCACTGTGCTACAGGTCTCACATGGTTGGATCTGGGGTTCCCAGACACACTTCCTTTCTCTGATATTGTATATTCTGCAAGCAGGAGCAACTGAGATGACAATTAGATGTTTTTTGCTTGGGCTGGGTTAAACTCCCAGTAGGTCACATTATTTCTTTCTCACTACAATTTGCAGTTTCACTGCTAAACAGTGACTAATACTGCACAAAAAACTTCGAACTCTAGTGTATATACTTTCTGTTTCGACTACTGGTGCTGTAAAGTGTTTTTGAGATGCAGTTTGCATGAAACAAATAGCGTACTTGGGATAAAGCTGAAGACAACGATGTTGGTACAGCACATACAAGCAAGGTTATGATTTATTTAGCTAGGAAAATAAACATTCAAGAATTAGTTGTACCTGAATGTAAAGAGGGTCCCCACATCTAACATAGACAGCAGCTCAGCCTTAGACTTTGGGAAGGACAGGCGGTAGCGCAGAGTTTCAAATGCCGGTACTATCAGAGCTTTCTTTGTGTTGGCCATATCTAGCTGCACCACTGACTTCCTGAAAGCGACAAAAGAACACAGCAAAGTTACAAGATGCATCGTCTGTTACTACTACATTCTCAACGTTACAAGATACACATAGTAGTCTGTTATGCTCCATCCTCAAAAGTACAAATGAAAGCATTATTGACTCCAAATGCAGTATCGATGTCACAGCCAAATTTGACAAGTACATGTATGAGAAGAAAAGCTACTTCTGATATTAAATGCCTTTTGTCAATGTGCCAAACCAACCAACAGAAATTCTGATGGAGTGTAAATCAACAAATCTGCCAGTTCCCAGATACCACGTGTTATTCTGATGTTCAACAGAGGTGAAGAACATGTGGACTGGATATCTCATTTGCTTTAGGCCACTATCCTGACAGTGACAATACTTTCTGGTTGGGGCTTGGGGCCTTCTGAGATCAAACACCATCATAACATGCTTAGCCAGACTGGATCACCTTTCAGAAAGGGAAGTTATGATGAACAGTGGGAGTAAAAATGAAAGTTATGTACTTACTGTAACTGTTGATCTTCCTGAATATCTTCTCCATAGATTACCACTAATGGGTCTGAGCTACAGGTGCTAGGACCCTGCAGGAGCCAGAACTTTTCTGGAGGGCTGGTGGCACCAGTAGGCCCTGCATATGTGTCACCACATGTGCCCGCTGGTATAAGGTGGCACCAGCCCACAGCTACCTCAGTACTATTTTACTGAGGAGGTGAGCAGCATGAACCTAACAAGTAACCTATGCACTTGACCTAAAGTGCCAAGAATGCCAGGTGGCCCGTGTAAGAAGGGCCAACAAACCCAGTAACATAGTGTCTTCACAGCTCAAACCAAGTACAAAGGGGTGAAGACCATAACAGAATAATACTGGAGTCTGGGAGATGGTGAGAAGGCGTGGGAATTTGTGGAGAACATATTCAGGAAGACCAACAGTTACAGAAAGTAACAACATTCATATCTTCCATGAATCAATCTTCTCCACAGATTCCCACTAATGAGACTGAGTACCAAGCTTAGAGAAAGTTCTCCAGACAAAGGAAGCTAGAGCTCCAGGCTCACTCAGGATAGTAATCCATTCAAAATTGTCCTGCCAAAGGTGGCACGTTGCCTGGCATGTACATCAAGGTTATAGTGCTTAGTAAAAGTAAGGACTGTGCTCTAAGTGCATCTCTGCAAATTACTCCAACTGCACAGACTGTATTTCTGCCAGGAAAGTGGCAACCACTCTGGTGGAGTGGGCATGTACCTTGCCCTCTAGTTTCACCTGAACCATGGCATAACAATGACAAAGGCAATTTACAGTCCAGACAGAAATGCACTTGATTGTGAGAGGCTGTCCCTTTTAATTAGGGTTGAAAGAAACAAAGAGTGGTTTTGACTGTCTGTAATCCTTAGTCCTGTCCAAGTAAAACCTAAGGACCCTCTTAACAACCAATGTGTAGAAAGTTTTTTGTTTTTGCTTGCAGTTAATTGTTTTGTCTTCCTGGCCATGATGCAGGCACCTCCTTCCACTACCCCTGCCCTCCAACCCCATCACCCGGGGTCCCCGGGGCTTACCCCCATCCCAGTACTTTCCCCGTGGCGGGAGTCAATGGTAGGCACCTTACCATTACAGAAACTGATCTGAAGTCGGGAGGGGGCCATTTAGTCAGTGCAGAGCTTGCAAGGGGTTGGTGTCACTGCATGCTGCACAGGTCCATTTTCCAATTTTCTCCCCAGGAGTAACAGATGTGTAATGCTGTCCGCATGCACCCGCACACACTGCCGTGAGACATTGACGGCCGCAGTCCCTCCACCCCAAGTGGTGTCTTAAGCAGTCCGCTCCCAAGCCTCCATGAGAGGGCAGACAAGCACTGGCAGCAGCAACTCTCCCTCCCCACAGGAGCAGTGCAGTCCTCTAGATGCTCAGTGCTCCTCTCCCCGGCTGACCCAACGTGACCCAAGTCCATTCCTGAACCCAGGTCACCGGTGTGTGAGTAGAAAGTCTCTTTCTCACGGTGGAAGCTGGCAAAGTAGGTAGGTAGCATTATGGCCTGATTAAGATGGAACTCTGATTCCACTTTTAAGTAGAAACTTGGGGTGTGCATTGAGAAAGTACAGTTACGTAAGAACTTACCGTAACAGTAGATCTTCGAGAGAGGCTCTTGCAGTAGGTAATTACATATAGGACTGACGTTGGCAGGCAGCAGGACCCCACGGAAAAATTTAGCTAGCAGTCCCTGGCGGGGACTGCCCCCATGTCAGATGACCGGCGCCAGACGACGCCGGTATAAAGGTGGTCCCGGACACCCACCTTCCAGTTCTTTCCCACCACAGGCCCGGACGAGAGAAGCAGGTATTTCCCTCAATGGAAAGGAGCTGCAGAAAAGCCTAGGGGGATGGAGGGAGGAAGGTATTACCTACTGCAAGAGCTTCTCTCGAAGATCTACTGTTACGGTAAGTTCTAACGTAACTGTACTATCTTACTTCGAGAGGGCTCTTGCAGTAGGTAATTACATATAGGAAAGAATCCCAAGCAGTCTGGAACAAAAGAAAGGCACCGGGAGGAGGAACTACTCCAAGAAGTAGCAAACAACCTTGCAAACCTCAAGACAGGAGGCCTTGCAAGACCGCTAACAAGAAGCCTGCTCTACGGCGAGAGGCAATGTCCAAACTGTAATGTTTCGTAAAGGTATGGACCGGAGTCCAAGTGGCTGACAGCACAGATGTCTACAGCAGGCATTCTTAAAACAAGCCACTAGAGGCTGCTACTCCACGAGTGGAGTGACTCTGACTTGACCAGTCAGGGTCTTGTTGTACTTGTCATAACAGAAAGTGATGCAATGAGCCAACCACTTTGATAGGCATTGCTTGGAGACAGCATTGCCTTTCCTTTTGTGAGCAAAAGAGACGAACAACTGATCAGTCTTTCTGAGATCCTTCATCCTATTGGTGTAGTATCTCAGAATCCTGTGGACATCCATGGTATGAAGCAAGTATTCTCCTTGGTTGGGTACTGCGTGAAAAGGCAGAGTAACTCAATAGACTGATTTAAGGTAGACTCACTACCACTTTGGGAGAAACTTAGGACTAGTATGAAGAGCTACTGCTCTTTGTGAAAATCAGATATGGGATTTTACACATCAGGCCTGGAGCTCGTAAATTCTGCGAAAGCAGAAGTACTAGCCACCAAGAAGAGCATCTTCCACGATAAGAACTTCAAGTCTGCGGAAGCCGCTTGCAGCTCAAAAGGAGAAAGGTAAGTTTCTGGGGACAAAGTTCAAGTCCCAAGGGGCGGCAGTCTGAACAGGGGCCTGAGATGAAGGACCCCTCTGAGAAAGGTCTTGGATACCTCCAATTGGGCAAATGCTTTATCAGCAAAGGGAACATGGTAGGCTGAAATAGCAGCCATGTGAACCTTCAAAGAGGAGTGACTGAGACCCAGGTCGAAAAGATGATGCAAATAATCAAGCAGAACGGCCACAGGACAGGAGAAAGGCTCCATGTTCCTGGAGGCAGCCCAAATGGAAAATCTCTTCCATTTCATAACGTAGGTGGACCTAGTGAAGGGTTTTCTAGCCTCCACCAGAATCTCAGCCACCTTAGGAGAGACGCCAAAACGGGATTGGTCTAGGTCTGCAGGAGCCATGCATGAAGTTGAAGAGACTTGAGTCCTGGATGGACCAGGGTCCCCTGATCCTGGGTCAGCAATCCTCGAGATAAAGGAAGAGGAAGAGGAGGAACCTCTGAGTATTGTTGTAGAAGAGAGAACCAGATTTGCCTGGGCCAAAAAGGAGCAATCAGAATCATTCTCGCTCCTTCCAATGCAAGTTTCTGCAGCACACGAGGGACCAGAGGAACTGGGGGACAAGCATAAACGAATCTGTCCTTCCAGCTTAGAGATAGAGCGTCGCTCCAGAAAGCGCCTCGCTCTGGAGCGAGCGAGCAAAAGGTTGGAAGCTTTGCATTTTGGGACGAGGTAACAGGTCTATCTGTGGAGTCCCCCAAATCTGGAAGATGCTTTCTAGAACCTTTTGGTCCAGTTCCCACTCGTGTGGCAGAGCCGAAGAACGGCTTAGCTTGTCTGCCAGGACATTGTCGACTCCGGAACATGGATCGCCGTGAGGTGAAGGTTGTAAAGCATTGCCCATTCCCAAACCCTCATCACTTCCTTGACAGCGGTAGGACCGAGTCCCTCCTGCTTGTACTTGATGTACCACACCACGCAACATGTTGTCTGTTTTGGACAGCTAGGTGACGGGAAGGTGCTTGCTGGTGAAGGCCTGGAGCTGTACAGCACTGCTTCATAGTTCGAGCACATTGATTTGGAGAGCTAACTCAATCCAGACCATAAGCCCTGGGTTCGTGGTGAGGACCCAGATGGGCTCCCAACCTTCGCCCTGATGCATCCCTGGTCAGAGTCTGGGCAGGGGGAGGATAAAGAAGGGACCCCCGGAACAGGGTTCTCTCAACCATCCACCATCGCAAGTCTCTTATCATCGGTGAGGAGATCAGCACCAGATGATCTAGGTCATCTACAAGTTGATCCCACTGAGGAGTAAGAGTCCACTAGAGATCCTCATGTGGAGGCGGGAAACCGCCGGGATGGCAGCCACCATAAGCCCCAGGAGGCGGAGCACCGACCTTGCGGAACCCTCCTGTGTTCCAAAAGGAGGAATCTGGGACTGGAGGAGGCCCCCTGTCACGGAGGCAGAGAAGGACCCTGCACATTGTTGTATCGAGGATTACCCCGATGAACTGGAGTCTTTGGGAAGGGTCCAGATGAGACTTGGAATGGTTGATGGTGATACCCAGACCAGTGAAAACCTGCTGGGTGAGGGAGAGAAAATGCAGGAGCTCCTCCCTAGACGGGGCCGCCAGGAGCCAGTCATCCAGGTAGGGAAAAACCTGAACTCCCAGAGTACGCAGGTGGGCCGCTACCACCGCCAGGCATTTGGTAAAAACTCAGGGAGCCGAGGAAAGACCAAAAGGGAGCACTCGGAATTGGTAATGGTCCCCCTGGAACGCAAACCTGAGGTACTTTTGGTGCGAGGGGCAAATGGGGATGTGCAGGTACGCATCCTGCATATCCAGTGCACAAAGCCATTGGCCCAGCTGGAGAAGGGGCAAGAGGGTTTGAAGGGAGAGCATCCTGAACCTCTTGTATTCCACACAGAAGTTCAGGGAGCTGAGATCGAGAATGGGTCTGAGATCTCCCGTCTTCTTTGGTACAAGGAAGAAATGGGAATAGTAACTCGTCCCGTGAAGGTGAGGGGACGGGTTCTATGGCCTGCTTTGCGGAGAGCAGATATTTCTTCCGACCAAAGGAAGATGGTCCCTGGAGTAAGAGGAGTTCGGGGGTGACGGAGGTTTCTGTAGAAACTCTATAGAGTGCCCTCTGCTATATATTAAGCACCCATGAATCTCGATGTTATCCTCTCCCAACCCGGGAGGTGGCGGGAGAGGGAAGGAATTGGGTGGTGTGAGGCAGCGCCACAGCTGGGGCACCCGCTGCTTTTCTGGGCGGTGGGGGCCTGGCAGCTGTGGGGGGCCCGACGTTTAGTGGCCCGCCTTCCCTGGGGTTTCGCTTGAGGCCGGCTGCGTCTGCGAAAGGGACGGTGCTGCGGGGGATGGGGACGGTACATTGAATCAACAGATTTGGGGCCGTCCCTTCTCCTGTAATTCATTGATGATGTCCTTGATCATCACCGAATCAGCCGACTGAACCCCTGAAAGGTGCTTCTTGAATTGCTGACTGCACCTCTGGGGACCGGTCTCCTGACTGCGGAGCTATGCGTGGACGCGAAGAGCTACGGCGAACGCAGAGTTCGTTCTCCGGGTGTCCACTGCATCGTAGATCGTCCTCAGAATGTGAGACTGGCCTCGAGCAGAACGGACAAGGTCAGCTAACCCTGCTTGACTTGGGAGTCAGGCAAGGAGTCAATCTTCAGATTCCGCCTGGCAAGACAGCCTTCTGGTAATCCCCATAGTGCCACATAATTTAGGGCCTGATCCCCAGTGTGGAAGAAGCATAGATCTTCCTTCCATACTGATCCAGAAGGTGAGATTCCTTATCTGGGAGACGAGTCAAATGTTTCGGGTGTGCTGACCGGCCGTGGCGCGCTAATCCCAACCGAGTCCGCTCAGGGGTGAGAGTCTAGAAAGTCTAAACCCTCCGGAGCCTGGTATAGCCTGTTGGACTTCCGAGGAAGTGGGGCTAAAGCCGACGGTTGTTTCCAAATGGTGGAAACAAGGTGGGCATGAGGCTCGATCCAGGGTGGCACTAGGGTAGGGGCCGTAAGGGGTAAGTCCAGATGTTCAGCGAGTTTAACCCGCTGAGGATCTAGTTCTAAGGAATGCCACTGATGGACTTCCTGGATCTTCCTGAGCAACTCCGTGAAGGAAGGATCCTCTGGAGGAGACTTCGGGGGAGGCCTCAGCCGGGGCTTGGACGGAGAGCGAGGCTCGTTGTCTTTCTCGGAGCATCCGTCGGAGGAATCCGAGGAGTCCGAGAGAGAAGAAGAAGAATTTGAAGCAGAGTAAGACTCCCTAGCTCGTCTAGGGGGAGGAACGGGTTCCTTAGGGGGGATCCCTGGACACGTGTCCTGCCCCTCTCTGGATCCCGAGGGGAGAGCTCAGGAATCCGGAGGCGGAGAGGGAGTGCTGCCTGGGGCGTACGGGAGCCGGATGGCACCGTCGCCGAAGACAGCTCTGACTTCCTTGGTGAGCTGAGCCTTGGCCTCAGCCCACCAGGAGGCCAGAATCTCCTGAAGGTCCACCAGCGGCCTGGGGGGGCAGTGGAGGAGGAGGAGGAGGGGGATAGTTGTACGGATGATATCCGTGAGGTGAGTATCCGTAACCCGGCTGCGGGAATACTGGAGCTGGGTAATGCGGCATCGGGTACTGTGGCGTTGGTGGAGTCGGCGCCGAGTACTGCAGCGCAGGATGCTGTGGACCCGGGTAAACTGGCGTTGGATAAGACAGCGGATACCCAGGTACTGGAGGAGCTGCCGGAGCAGACGACAGTAAAGGGAACTCCCGCAGGCGGATCAACGTGATAGGCCGGGGTGCAAGGGCCCGATGAGAGGAGCATCCCCGCGGTCGTCGGAGGGGCAGCGCGAGACCGGTGTCGGCAGGGCCGGGTAAGCTGGGGCCAGCCAGATCCGTTCTGCAGGAGGAGGATCTAACGGTGGAAAGGCATCCCGAGCCTCACCTGGGGCGGGAGAGAGAAGTCCCCAGGGTCAGGCAGGGGACTCGGGCTCCCGGATGGCAGCGAGGCTGCGGGGAACCTGGGGCGACAGGCGGTGAAGGGTCTGTCGTAGGCTCGATGCCAGCGCCACGTCGGAGGAGCCGACGTGCGACATAGGGGCTGAATCCCGTGGACGCCAGAGGAGCCGGCGTCCGACTTGCGGGGTCCCTCGCCGGAGGCGGGCTGAGGGTGGGAAGCGGCCCGGTCGAGGGGACATTGCCGTGCGCCGCCCGGAGGTCGGGTGTCTTAACGCCTTCTCCAGCGGACGCCGGAGGAGCCGACGTCCGCTTGACGGGAGGCGCCGCACTAGGCCGCAAGCCTGCAGCAGTACTAGGGGCAGAAGCCTCCTTGTTCGAGGCACCCGGCGGGTTCGACCGCGAACCCGACGGGCGGCAGACGCCCTCCAAAACCTTGAGGCTGCTGGTCGGGCGATCTCCCGAGGGGATGCGCTATTTTAGCCGCTGCTCCAGCCGAGTCACGGAAGGGGAGGCCTTCTCCCGTGCCTTTCTTTGTCCCGCTCTTGTGTCTGGGGAGGTCGACGCCTGCCTAAGCTTCTTCAACTCCTTCTCCATTGCGGACATTTTCTTTTTAAGGAGATGGGCTTCCAAAGACTGCTGGCATCGTCTGCGGGTGGCCGCGTTGAAATGCAGGCAATGCGGGCACTTGTCGACCGCGTGGTCGGGGCCTAAACAAAAAAGGCAGAGGGAGTGACCGTCTTTGTGAGGCAGCTGAGCGCCGCACGAGTCGCACTTATTTTTTGAAGGGGACGACATAAACCGACGTTCACCTGATGAATTAAATGCAAAATACTGATACTTTCGGAAAAAAACGACGAAGCAACAGGGCTGAGCATGAACTTCACTGCGAGGCGCTGCACAAGCTGACGGCGGGAAAGAACTGGAAGGCGGGCGTCCAGGACCACCCCTTTATACTGACGTCATCTGATGCCGGTCACCTGACGTGGGGGCAGTCCCCGCCAGGGACTGCTAGCTAGAAATTTTTCTGTGGGGTCCTGCAGCCTGCCGACGTCAGTGCTACATGTAATTACCTACTGCAAGAGCCCTCCCGAAGTAAGATCTACCATCTCTCTACAGAAAAACAGTATACTGAGGATCTGTGACCAAAGCATGGATTTCAGCTACTCTGCGTGCAGAGGTGACAGCTACCAGAAATGCTGCTTTCCAAGTTAGAAACTTCATGACACAAGTTGCAATAGGCTCAAAGGGCGTGTGAGCACATCCAGCACAAGACTGAGATCCCAGGAAGCCACCAACTTCCTGATGGGAGACCTTGAGCGTAAGCCACCCCCGAGAACCTCTTTAACAGTGGCAGCTGTGCCAAGAGAGGGTACCTACAGGTTTGTGGTATGCTGATATAGCACATAAGTGGACCTTAACTGTGGAATACTGCAAGCCAGCATCAGAAGGTCCAGCAAGTCCCAAACTCCCAAACTTTGTTTTCCAACTTTGTTTCCCTCCGCTCACCAGTCCCACTGGGGATCTCCCTCAGACATGGCCCTGGGTCGTCAGTTGTTCTCCCACCCAGCCCGAAACCCTCTCAACTCAGGTGGGCCCTCCCAGTTTTCACACCCCCTGAGATGGGGGCGCCACACCTACCTTGGCACCCTTTCTCAGAATCCAAACTGCAGGCTTGAGTGGGAGAGGAGTTTGAGGCCAGAGTGAGCAGGGTCCAGCACTGGGCCTGGGGGGCCAACTTGCAAGGCCCGTTGTCGTCCTCCTTAGGGCTGGGGTTTTTCCTTGTTTCCATGCTGATCCTCATGAGGCTCGCATGTGCGATGGCACCCAGTGCATAACTGGCGCGCTCCGCCAGCAAGATGTCCGCCACGCCTCACCCCGATCAATGTGCCTACCTGGCCACAATGCTCCCAGTCTTCACTGGGAGCTGAGAGAACTGCAGAGTCCACAGCCCAACCTGCCCAGGAGAGGAGAGCAGTCCTGACGCCGATCCTCTCCTGCCCTGGCTTGGACCCCCAGAGTCCTGTGTCTGCTCCCGAACACGGGTCGCCAGCATGGTACGAGGTAAGGTGGATGCCTCAGCCCTCAACGCCACTAGGATAGCACTCCAAACATTTTGTGTGGGCACCTAAAGGGGTCCATGGAAGGTTTGAAACACCAGATGGAAAATCTTTCCACTTGGCTGTTTGTCTTCCTGGTGAAAGGTTTACACACAGCCAAGAGTATTTCAGAGGCTCTCTGAGACCCTTTAAACCTGTTCACATCTGTCTCTTCAGGAGCCAGGCCTGAAGGTAAAAGACCGCAGCTGGGGTGGAAAGGCTGACTCTAGGTCGATAAGTCCATCCAGAGTGGCAGAATCCTCGGTTTGTTGTCAGTCAGTTTAACAGAGGAAACCACATCTGCTGAGGCCAGTTAGGGTCCACTAGGATCATATTGCCCTGTTTGCCTCTAGTTTAAACAATACTCTGGATGACAGGACTGGAGGAAATGTATACAGCAACAGACTTTGCGTTGCAGTCTAAATGCATCTTGACAGAAAATGTCATGTCCTAGGCTGCAGCAGAATCAAAGCAGTTTGGCATTAAGTGGGGGCACAAAAAGGTCCATGCCCGGGGTGCTCCATTTGTTGAACAGTGAACTCACGACGTGTTGTGCTAGTGACCACTAATGAGGATTGGCCTCTGTTTAACTGAGCTTGTCTGCCAGAGTGTTCTGGACCCCTGGCAGATAGATTGTTTGGAGCAAGAGCCCCTGCTCCAGGCACCATTCCCAAACTCTCATTGCCTCCCTGTACAGAGGGTGAGTGTTCTCCCTTGCTTGTTGATATACTACATGACAGACCTGTCTGTCTGAAGGAGGACTGTTTTTCAGCTGACCAAATCCACTAGGGCTGTCAGACCATACAGAATTGCACACATCTCTAACATATTTACGTGGAAATATGTTTCTGATGAGTCCCAGACATGCTGCATCTGGAGACCCTGGCAGTGACCTCACCGCCCCAACAGGGATGCATCCACTGTGCGAGTCCACTCCAGCTCCAGTGGGGAGAAGGGGAAGCCCTAGAGGAGATTTTCCTCCACTGGCCACCATATCATGGACCTTACAATGGGCTAGGTCACCTAAATGGGATACTTTTGAGGGTTTAGTGCTTGTGACCACTGGGTACTTAGCATCCACTGAGTTGTCATCATGTGCAACCTTGCTAGAGGTACTGTAAACACTTAGGAGGCTATTAGACCCAGCATGTGTTGCATGAAGTGGGCTGGCACAGTCTTGCAATCCATGATGTAGCATTCCATCTCCAAGATTACTTGTAGTCTGCTGTCTAGAAGGAAGACTCAAGCCGGGTCATGTCCAGTACAGGACCTGTGAACTGTAGCTCGGGAGGACTCCAGCTGAGACTTTGCAGGATTCAGCAGGACTCCATGGATGCTAGGTACTGAGAAGTAGTAGTGACTGCCCATTCTGTCTCCAGTCTGTATGGGCTTGAAATTAGCCAGCTGTCCAGATATTGCAAGACTTGGACACCTACCTTTCTGTGGTGCACTACGAGTACTGCAAAGCACTTTAGAAAGATTTGTGGTGCCAAGGAAATCCCAAAAGATAGGACTTTGAACTGGCAGTGCTGCCCTTCTACGAAGAAGCAGAAGTACTTGTGGTGGCTGGGGTGCACCAGTATGTACTAATATGCATCCTGCATATCCAGTGATACTAGCCAATCCTGATGCTTCAGGTAAGGTAGCAAAGATTCCAGAGAAATCATTTTGAATTTTTCTCGATTCATGTATTTGTTCACTTTTCTGTGGTCAAGAATAGGGCACTTGCCCCCTAATTTCTTTGGTACCAGGAAGTAGTGGGAGTAGAACCCTGTGTTCCATTCTGACTCCGGCACTATTTCTACCACCCTCTTTCTTAGAAGACCCACAATCTCCAGTCCCAGAAGCTCTGACATGTAAGCTGACAAGGGAGTTGCCTTCTGGGAGGATTTTTCGGTAAGGGGATTCAGACTTCTGTAGAGTACCCTTTCAGATGATCCTTAGAACCCATTTGTCCATCGAGATGGATACCCACTGATGGTAAAACTGGAAGAGATATCCACCTACTGAGGAGGAGTGGTCCGCCTGGCAGCTTGAAGCGGACCTGGGGCTGGAGCTCCAGATGGTGGCACTGAGACTTTAGGCACCTGTGCCTTTGACTGCACTTCTTCGGGCCTGGGGAGACTGATTCTTACTGTTTTGAGCTCCACTGCCTCAACCACAAAAAACTCATGCTGTGAAAACAGCTGCATTCTCTGCTCCTTTTGGGTTATAGAGAGCTGGCCTAGAAGTCTTAAAGATTCATTCTCATTTTGTTAGACTCTTTAAGAGACTGCTCCCCTTGCTGTCTAAACAGGTAAGTGCCATCGAAGGGCATATTCATAATGTGTGGCTGGATGTCCAGGTTGAAGCCAGCAGTCCACAGCTGGAAGTGTCGCCTGATGCAAACACCTGTAGCCATAGAGCAAGCTACTGCATCAAGGCATTTACAGAGGCTTTAAGCTGGTGGCTGTTAGATTCAACACCTTGTTTAAGAGCTAGCATCATCTCTTGTTTTGTCTCTGTGAGCTGGCAGAGCCTCTGCAACAGACATAATTTGCACCAGAGGGTGAACTTGTACTGGAGAAGTGATCATGGTAGCTAGCAATCCTCATGCCAAGGATAGCTGAGGTATAGACTCACTTACCCATGATATCTACCTTGCATGACTGTGACCTTCTTGGGCACTATGGCTTTGTCATTCTTGGCCAGAGTAACAATGTCATCCAATGATGGCTGAGTGAAATACATGGGCTTTAATTTAGGCACTGTGTATTTCTTGTCCTCCTGTTTGGGGACAGCTGCCATAGTAGCAGGCCTCCTCCAGCCTGCCTCAGAGAGTGTCTCCAAGTCTGGCTGGATGGGAGGAACTAGAGAGACACGGATATTAAGCACATTTAGAAACTCCAGTAGGAGGCACTTAGCCTGGTCTATGGCTGCTGGTTTGAAATTCAGTGCAGAATGCATATTTCTGAGCAGAGCTTGGAAAGAGAGATCCTCCTGAGGTATGGTGGCAGGAACCGCTTTTTGTTCTCTGGAGCATAGTATGAGTCATCGGTATGCCATCTCTATGGCGACAACGGCACAGCAAAAGCCCCCCACAGCAAAACCCCGACCGCGATTGGGATATCACCAATGGACTTTATGCATCGGGGTTATATATCTAACTTTACTGTCTGTGCAACATGGAGTTACATATCTAAAGTAGGGTGCGCGGGGCATAGCCCCTGCATTGGGTGCCGTGGATGTTACCGGTTGTTGTGGGGACACAGGCGCTCAGGGGTGTCAACGGGTTTCTGATGCTGTTGAGGATGTCGCTGTGGGGGATGTTGCACTGGCATCATAGATCCCGAGCCATCGTCGTCACCATTGGAGATGACTGATGTCAGGATCTGACTCGTCTGTTACTCATTCCCTCCGCACTGGGTGTCGCGGTGTTGCTAGTCATTGCGGGGATGCATCGGTGTTGGGGGAGTCGACGGGTTTCCAACACTGTTGAGGATGTTGCTATAGGGGATGCTGCACTGGCGTCATATATCCCTAGTCATCATCTTCACCATCGTAGATGATGATGTCAGGATCTGACTTGCTTCCTACTCTCTCCACACCTGGAGAGTAATAAAGAGAAGGGGGTTGAAAGGGTGACAGAGCAGGACTTGTCTGCTACTCATTCCCCACACATTGGGCATCACGGAGTTGCCGGTCATTGCAGCAACATGTCGGTGTCGATGGCTTTCCAATGCTGTTGAGGACATTGCTGTGGGGGATGTCCTGTCAGCGCTAGATCCCGGACCATCGCCGCCATCATCGGAGATGATGATGTCAGGATCTGACTTGTCTGCTACTCATTCCCCCATTGGGCATCACGTGTTGCCAGCCATTGTGGGGATGCGCCAGTGTTGGGGTGTCGATCGGTTTCCAACACTTTGAGAATGTCACTTTGGGGAAGTCGTGCCAGAGTCATAGATCCGAGTCATCATTGTCACCATCAGAGATGATGATGTCAGGATCTGACTTGTCTCCTACTATCTCCACACCCAGAGAGTAATAAAGAGAAAGGGGTTGAAAGGGTGACACAGCAGGCTGTGGCCTCCGAACACCGGTGACACCAGGCCTTGTCCCATGTGGGCCCCAGGAATGGCGCCAACGGTACCAAGGAAGGCTCTTGGACCAGCCCTGAAGGGAACGATCCTGGCACTGAAGGCCTGTACAGCACCATTGGCAACACCAAAGCTGGCATCGAGGTAGCCCTCAAGGACCAAACCTCCAGCACTGGATGCTGCACCGCCAACAGTATTGATGACCACTCCAGCCCCAAAGGAGCTAGTGGCACCATGGCTTTTCCCAGCCTTGGAGGGGTTGGAGGTGACACCACAGGTGGGGCAAGAGTTGGCAACGCTGACAGTGGCTCCCAGCTCGGAGGCTGGAATCACAGCCAGCCATGCACCTAAGTCAAGTGACACCAAAGATGGCACCAGTTCAACCAACCCCAAAAGGTCAGAAGCAGGCACTAGATATGACAGTTTCACTTATGTGCAGCATGTGCCACTCCCATAAGAGCTGCACAATGGTTAAACTGCCTACCAAGTCCCTCTGTTGGACAGACAGTGGCTTCAGGATGGAGACCTTAACCTTGCAGGCCCAGGTTTCCCTGGTGTTGATGATGGTGGGGTACCTGGGTCCACAGAAGTTAGGTGTATCACAGCAGAATGATCAGAGAACAATCTCGACCAGTGCTGTTTCTTTCCTTTCTATGCATTTTGGAGGAAGAGGAAAAGGCCAAACGGTGCAAAGACCCTGATGCAGAGTGTACGTGGGACCTGGACTGTTTTTTTTTTTTTTTGCCACTCCAAGAGGACTGTCTATCCTCACGGGTACTTGACTGTCCATTGCCAGAGCACCTGCCCAGAGAGAGGTAGTGGCCAGACACAGCCCTGCTGCCAGAGCAACTTGCTTTTCCAGGCTCCCTACATTCTTCCATGGTCGTTGACCATTAGCTCGAGGTAGGGCTGAGAAACAACTGTAGAGTTTTGTGTGTTTAAACAGACACAAAAATAAACTAGTGTATTTAAACTAAAACTGAAGAACTAAATGCTGCCATCATATAGACAGTGAAGTTATGGCCCTGACATGGAGAGCAGTGACACTGCTATCAATGGTGGTGGTGGTGGGGGGGGGAGGAGGAGGAACTGAGGCAATTGGGGGATGGCGGCACTGTATACGACTGGATGCATGTGTTGATGCATGTACAGGGCCTACTAGCCTTGCCAGCCCTCCAGAAAAGTTCTGGCTCTCGCAGGGTGCTAGCACCTCACACCGATTAGTGGGAATCTATGAAGAATACATTCGGGAAGATCAACTGTTTAAAAAGGATCTGAAACATTCTCCAAATGATCAAAATGTGACAATTAAACAAGGAAAGGACAGAATAAAGTTTGTCTGCATGTTTGCGGAGGATGGATTATACCTATTATCTTCATAATCTTATGGCTCACTGGCGCTATTCAACTACAGTATACTATGAAGTAACTTTATTGTCAACATCACAAGGGTACAGGTGCTACAGTAAATTGTTTTACTGTTGATTTCGTTGTGGGTAGCTGAAGGTTATCCAGCTTTAGTAGCTGCTACACACCTTCCTGACATTATAAATTGTTGGTGTCACCTACTACAATATTTAAGCTGGGCGGGCACCTTGAGAGGTATATATGTATTTAGTTTTCCAGCTTTCTATATGGTATTATTATTACTGATGGGAGAGGATAATGATGCTGTATATTACCGTAAGCAATAACACCCAACAGGGTGGGCGGTATTGGGCTATACGGACCGCCCAGGGGCGTAATGAGGCCTGACGCCGCAGGCGGAGGGCCTTATAGCTCCTGGAAGGTCCGGTATAGCCCATACCGCCCACCCTGGAGGGTATTATTGCGCTTAGAAAATGACCTTGCTGTTATATTTTTATATGGAATTTGATAACATTAAAAAAATAAAATAAAAATGGGAGAAAAAAAACATTTAAATGTTTTTATTGCAAAGTAGGCCCCCCCCATTCTCTTGCTTTGGTGCCCTCTCTGCTGTATGACTTGCAGGGCTGTATCTGTCTCATTTTTTTGTGGGGTCTTTTATTCATAATGTTATTTTTAGGACAGAGAGAAGCTGCTGTGTCAGTTCTCTTTTATTTTATGTTTGTGCTTCAGAAGAAAAGTGGATTTACGAACGGTGACGCGCACGTCCGTTTTAGTAATACTCGGAAGTTGGAAGACGCTGTGAGTGTGAGAACAGAAGGCAGTGGTTTAAATTATTTTTTATTACACCATTCAGGAGAGAGATGTTTTTTATTTGGGGATGTACTTTGTGAGGCATATCTCATTTGCGCCTACGTTGCTTCCATGGTTTGCTATGTTGGATAATGGGGAAAGAATGGAATGCTGTGAGCCGGGGAGGCAGACCGAGACTGGTAAGTAAAATGTCCGCTTAGTTATACCCGGACGTTGGAAGATGCGTGAGTGCGAGAACAGACGGCAGCAGTTTAAATTATTTTTTCATTACAGCATTCAGGGAGAGATTATTTTTTATTTGGGGATGTACTTTGTGAGGGCGATATCTCATTTGTTTTCACGTCACAATATGGTTTGTTTGCCGTGGAGGGTGACTGAGACTGGGCAAGAAATTTAGTGCAGTTTAAAGAGAGATAAAACAAAACGGAAGATTAAATGTACATGGATTTACTTTGGGCAGTTACTGAGTAGTGGTGCCTGTACTAAGAACTACACAGCAGGTGACTGTAGTGTAACTAAACAAGCATGAGCATTCGTGGGCTAGTCTCTCGCTAAGCGAGAGGCAAAAATGGTGGAAAATTTAAAACGAAACGAGGAGGTCTTAACCAATTAGGGAGGAGGGTGGGCAACAGGATTTTGGTGATGGGGTTGGCTGGGTTGGTACTTTTTAATAGCTGGGCATCTGCTGTCTGACAGATGCCCAGCTAGAGAAGTCCCTGAGCCAATCAGAAGGCTTAGATACTTTTACTCATTTTCTAATGTTTATTATGTGTAAACGATGTGTATTTGTATAATTTGTGATATATCTATACCCAGAAAACTGTATTGTAATGTATTTTACTGTATTTAACATGGAAGTCACCTTTAATGTACTGCATCTGGATCCCCCTGAGACAGCCTTGACTCAACTGGGTTATCTTTGTTTTATTTTTTTTGCAGACTATTTTTATGCTCCTTGTAGTGGGTCAACCTCCGTGTCAGCTGAGCCCTACCAAACTCGGGTCTTCAGGGGCTTCTAGCACCATGGGGTCCTTCTTGAGCGCTTGAGATATATTTGTGGGCTTTCTGGGTGGTCCTCAGATGGTTCACCTCATAGCTCACTGGAAGAACTCAGAAGGTGGTTTCGGGGATCTTTTCTTCCAATCCCACCTCTCTGCCTTATGGGATTCCTCAGGGCTCTATTTTGTCCCCCATGTTGTTTGCAGTGTATATGCTTCCCCTCGGAGACATTGTGAGACGGTATGGTCTGAGGTTTCATTGCTATGCCGATGATACCCAGCTATACCTGTCTTTTGCCCCCAACCAGGAAGAAACCGTCTCGGTATTCAATAGCTGCCTCAATGAAATACAGTTTTGGATGAGGTCCAGTTGGTTGAAGTTGAATTCAGGGAAGACTGAGGTGTTGATCTTGGATCCGGATCGCGGATAGGGTCCAGTGGCCGCTCCCATCTGGATTGTGTCTTGGGCTGTCGAGCTACAGGTCTCTGAACAGGTCGAGACCTGGGGTGATACTTGATGCTGGGCTGACGCTCGCCTCAGGTGTCAGCTGTGGTTAAGACATCTTTCTACCATCTAAGAAACATCACCAGGATCAAGTACCTTGTTCTGTCCGGTGATCTGCCAACTTTAATCCATGCCTTTGTGACCTTGTGCCTTGACTACTGCAACCTGCTTTACTTTGGGCTTCTGGGGTTGATATCCGGCTTGCAGCTGGTGCAGAATTCTGCAGCATGGTTGTTGGCAGGAACTCCTAGATCCTTCCATATTACACCGGTGCTGGGAGCTGCAACTGGCTGCCAGTTCAGTGGCGGATCACCTTCAAAGTCGGCTTACTGACTTTTAAAGCCCTGCATGAACTGGGCCCTGATTATCTGAAAGAACTCCTGATTCCTTCCCACCCTGTGAGATCACTCCACTCTGCCGACGAGGGGTTGCTAGAGATTCCAAGGGTGACTTTAAAATCTGTTGGGGCCCATGCGTTTATGTTTATGGCCCCCTATCTTTGGAATTCTCTACCCCGTTGGATTAGGAAGTGCACAACCGTGGGGAGTTTTAAACAGGCTCTGAAATCTTTCCTCTGGTAAAAAGCTTATGGATGTATTATTTATTGAATTGTACTGATTATGTGGCTGAATCTGTTGGATTTTATTCTCTTCTTGTACTGCGCCTTTATGCCTGAAAGGCGCTTAAAAAATAAAGTATTATTATTACTATGCGCGCTCCAGCAGATCCCCAGAGTTGGTCCAGGGGCATCATCCACGTCGGCCCCCACAGTTTCCTCCGTTTTCTCCCTTGTGCTACCCTGAGACCCCCGGAAGCAGTGGCGCATGTGTGTGGAGGTGCACATGTGCACCGCAGCTCCAGATTGAGTCCCCTCAACCCTCCCCATTGACCTATGTCAGAGCTCCTCGTGGCACTGCCCCCCGCCCCGGCCTCCACCAAAGGGCGGCCAAGCTCTGAGAGAGCTGGATTCCTCCTCCCGAGGCGGAGCGCTGCCTCCCGGCAGTTTCTCACATCCCCAACCCCCCGGCCTCAGATGACCATGGCTCATTCCTGACCCCGGGTCGCCATGCCTCAACCTTCAGCGCCACCGGCTGGCAGTTATCTTTGTTCTTAACTTGTAAATTAAATGTATTACTACTACTACTGATACTATTGCTACAAGTACTGCTACTACTACTGCTTTTTTTATTATTTACCTTTCAACTTTCAGACACTACAATGAATCAGTCTTGGCTAGAATGGGATTCCACCCATGGAGTTACAACTACTGCTTCTACTACTGCTACTGCAACCACTGCTACTGTTACTACTGCAAGTATTGCTACTACTACTACTACTGCCACCACCATGTCTTCTACTGCTACTGCTGTTGCCACTACTGCTACTACTACTGGGACTACTGATACTGCTACTACAACCACTGCTACTGCCACTGCTGCAACCACCGTAACAAACTACAGTTACGTAAGAACTTACCATAACAGCAGATCCTCGAGAGAGGCTCTTGCAGTAGGTAATTACAGATAGGACTGAAGCCAGCAGGCGTCAGGACCCCACGATAAAATTTCTAGCTAGCAGTCTCTGGCGGCGGACCACCCCACGTCAGGTGACCGATGTCATGCGACTTCAATATAAAGGGGCGGTCCCCTACGCCCGCCTTCCAGTTCTTTCCCGCCAAAGGCCAAAAAGGCAAGATGAGAGAGAGAAGCGGATGTTTTCTTTCCTGGAAAAGGAGCTGAAAAGCTTAGGGGATGAAGGGCAGGAAGGTACCAGACTATACACGTCCGTCTGACAGCTAGATGCCCTGGGGATACAGATGCAGAGCCTGAAGAGCATATAGCACGGCCCAGAGATTGAGCACACTGATGTGAAGTATCTGTTCGAGCCTGGACCAGGAGCCCTGGATCCTGTGAGACCCCAGATGGGCTCCCCAACCCTAGCCTGAGGCGTCTGTTGTCAGCGTCTGGGAGGGGGAAGAAAGGCAGAAGGAGACCCCCAGCAAAGGTTCTCCTGAACCATCCACCACTGCAAGTCCCGAACCATAGGACTTTAGACCAGAACCTGTAGATCTAGGTCATCCACCAACTGATCCCACTGAGACTGAAGCATCCACTGAGAGATTCTCATGAGCAGTCGCCATAAGCCCAAGGAGATGAAGGACTGACCTGGCGCTGACCCGCCTGTGGCTGGACAGACCTGAGCCTGGAGTGTGGCCGCCCTGTCCAGTAGCAGGAATGCCATGCCAGAGTTCATGTCCAGGATCGCCTCGATAAACTGGAGCCTCTGGGACGGGATTAAATGGGACTTGGCCTGGTTGATGGTAATACCCAGGCTGGTGAAAACCTGCAGGGTAAGGGAAAGGAAGCACAGGAGCTCCTCCCTGGATGGGGCCGCTAGGAGCCAGTCGTCCAGGTACAGGAAAACCTGCACCCCTGGTATGCAGGTAGGCCGCTACCAACTAACCATGTGGTGAACACTGGGCACAAAGAAAGGACCAAATGGGAGGGCTGAACTGGTAGTGGTTCCTGAAATGAAATACGCAGGTATTTGCAGTGGAAGGGCTGATTAGGGATATGTAGGTAGGCATCCTGCACGCCTAGAGCACACAGCCACTGTCCCGGCCGAATCAGGGGTAGAAGACTCTGCAGAGACCATTCTGAACCTTTGTACTCACTAACAAGTTTAGGGAGCTGAGGTCTAGAATCGGCCTCACGCCTCCTGACTTCTCTGGGACCAGGAAGAAATGGGAGTAGTAACCCGTCCCCGAAGCTGGGATGGGACAGGCTCTATCGCTTCCTTCAGAAGAAGAGAGGATATTTCTTCCCGGAACAGAAGAAGGTGTTCTGGGGAGTAAGATGACCTGGGTTGGGGGGTTCGAGGTGGTTTCTGAAGAAACTATTGAGTATCCTTCTGCAATCAGCTGGAGCACCCAAGTGTCTGAAGTGATCCTCTCCCAACCCGGTAGATGGAAGGAGAATCTCCTTCCTGCCGGTTCCTCTGGGAGGCCCAGTGGCTGTGGGAGAGGAGAAGTCAGGAGGTGTGAGGCAGTGTTGCAGCTGAAGCTCCCCGATGCTTTTTGTTGGTGGGGCTCCAACATTTATTGGCCCGCCCGTAAGGTTTTGCCTTGGGCCGAGAACGTCTGTGAAAAGGACGATGCTGAGCTTGAGGGGTCATGTACAAGGAGTCAACAGACTTAAATGCAGTACCCTTCTCCTGCAGATTGGTGATGATGTCCTTGACATCACCACTGAACAGCACGGAACCCCTGAAGGGCGCGTCCTGGATAGCAGACTGCACCTCCGGGACCAAACGTGACACCCGGAGCCAGGCATGACACTGCAACCCCACGGTGAAAGCCGATCTCCAACCAGCAGCATCCACTGCATCATACGTGGCATGAAGCATGTGCTGTCTGGCCGAACGCGCAGACTGGACTAGGTCAGCTACTTCCTGCTTCGTCCAAGACTCAGGAAGGGATTCCAATTTAGTTTCCACCTCGCTAAGGATTGCCTTCTGGTAATCCCCCATGTGAGCAACACAGTTCAGGGCCCTGATTCCCAGAGTGGAAGAAGCATAGACCTTCTTTCCGTACTGGTCCAGAAGGTGGGATTCCTTGTCAGGTGGTGATAAGCTCAAGTGCTTGGGGTTAGCCGAATGGCCGTGAGCAGCACTAATCACGACCGAATCAGCAATGGGGTGTGAATTCAAGGATTCAACACCCTCCAGAGCCTGATATAGCCTGTCCAACTTCCTCGGAAGGAGGGCTAATGCTGACGGTTGCTTCCAAATGGTGGACACAAGGTCGGCGTGAGGCTCGATCCGGGGTGGAACCAGAGTAGGAGCAGTCTTGGGTAGATCCAGGTGCACAGCGAGTTTTTTACGCTGTGGATCCAGCTGCAAAGATTGCCACTGATGAACAGCCTGGATTTTACGCAGCAACTCCAGGAAAGAAGAATCCGCCGGAGGGGACATAGGAGGAGTCCTTGGCCCGGGCTTGTCTGGAGTGCGTGGCTCGTCGTCCGGATTGGAGCGGCTGTCGGAGTCATCCAAGGTGTCAGAGGAGGATGAAGAGGAAGAGGACTCCTCCTCCTGGTGCGGGTAAGGAACGGACCCCTTGGGAAACCCTCAGGGAAGTGTATCCTCCCCTGCCGTGGAACCGGAGGGCTCGCATCTGGTGTCAGAAGGGGGAGGAGGGAGTCTCTCGCCTCTGACGTCAGGGGTCAGGAACCGGTTCTAGCATTGGAAGATAGCTCTCTACTTCCCTGGTGAGCTGCACCTTGGCCTCAGCCCACCAGGAAGCCAGAGCCTCCTTTAGATCCACCGGTGGATGAGGGGGCGGTGGAGGAGGAGGAGGGCGGTACGGATACTGGGGATATCCGCATGGCGTGTATCCGTACCCCGACGGCGGGAAGCCTGGCATCAGGTACTGGGGCACCGTGTACTGCGGTGTCGGATAGGCCAGCGTCGGGTACTGGGGTGCCGGATACTGCGGACCTGGGTATGATTATGTCGGATATGACAGGGTTGGATACTCAGGTACCAGGAACTCTGAAGGAGCAGAAGGCCCTGGGAATGGCTCAGTGGGTGGGCCCGGAACGGGAGGCCCGGCAGCGGCGGGCTCAGCGTAGGGACGGCGTCTGGCAAGGGGATGTCGCCGAACGTCGGGTAGGCCAGCATTGGCACCAGCGTCTAAGGATCTGACATCGGATCATCTGGCCCAGCAGGAGGGAGACCCAACGGCAGCATGCCAACATCCTCCATGTCACCCGAGGAAGAGAGGTTACCATCCCCAGGGTCCAGCTAGGAAGATGCTGGGGCCCTTGGAATGCAACGAACGTTGCGGCGAGCGCAGGACGATGGATAGGCCCCAATGGTCCAGCGTCGGCTCCAACGCTGAGTGGCTTGAGGGCTGACGTCCGGCTTACCAGTGGGATCCTGGCAGACGTCGGAGGAGCCGGCGTCCGACTTATCAGACACTAAGCTCAATGAAGGCCGTGATGGGAGGGCGGCCTTGGCGGGCGTTTTAGAGGCCGCGCGCTGCCCCAAATGGTCGGGCATCTTATCGGCCTTACCTGGGTGGGCATCGGAGGAGCAGACGTCCAGCTTACCGGGGCTGCTCGGACCAGAAGGCCGCACGGTGGTGGCCTTACTGGGAGCGACTGCCTCCTTTGACCTAGAGGCTCCCGAGGGGCCTGAGAGCGAGCCTGACAGAAGGGCCGACACCACCTTGGAAGCCTCCAAGACGGCTGTTTCGGAACTGTCCCCCAGAGGGTACGTTACCTGCAGCACCGCGGTCCCAGCTGAGGTCACAGCGACCGGAGTCCTGGTGCTTCTCCTTGCGGTGGCCCTCCAGAGAAGTAGAGGCCCGCCTGAGTTTTTTCAGCTCCCTTTCCATGGAGATCATTTTTTTTTTTTTTTTAATTTTATGTTAATTATTTATTAAAACAAACATACAGTCTGATTCACAAGCAAAGACATTGCAGTACCTATAATAAACCACTAGAGGGTGCCACTCCTCTTAATACCCACACTTTTTCTTCCCTTGCTTTGAGATACACCAATAGGAGGAAACCAAAATTAATCATATAGTGCCTTAAATAATAAACAAATTTAGACTGTGTGAATAAGCCTATGAGCAACATGGCTCAAATCCCAGCAATGTTCAACATTTTATGTTCAGAGAAGGAGATTCAAGAAACCATGTATAATCGCAGTTGTGCACAAATGTGCAATAGTAAGATAAAGTAATATAAAACTCCATATCCGACCCCTCTACCTCTCCACCGGCGCTTAAACAGTACTAAATTTTACTTCAATAATCTTTAAGGAGAAGACCCCAAGGATACCTTAATAACAGCTGTCCCCTGCACATCGGGAGAAACATAAAACTAAATGTAATATAATCTAGCCTTTATGAACACAGGCCATTAGATCCAAGTTCTATGTTAATGACATAGCCAAATGTCAATTATATAGACATGTAAAAGGAAAATAAATGTCCCTCTCATGGATCTTCCTCACCTGAAGACTCCTCCTCCTCCTCCTCTGAGACATTAACTCTGTTCCTGGGCTCTACGTTTTTTTGTGTGCCCATTTCAAGGCTTTGACAGGGTCATTGAATAAAAAAACTCTTCCCTTATGCGTGAAGCGGAGGCGAGCCGGGAAGATTATGTCGTGTAGAATGGCTGCTTCTTGGAGTAAGACCCTTACCCCATCAAATTTCTTCTGTTTCTGCCTAGTTGCATAGCTAAAATCAGGGTACAGTTGCACCCGCTGACCATCTTGAAGTAAAGTGCCCCGGTGACGTGCCAGAGCCAAGAGAGTGTCACAGCCAAGAGAGTGTCACGGGTACCAGCTCCGTCAGTCACCAATACTATCGCTCTCGGTGCCTCTGAATTCTCCAATCTGCCCCTCTGCATAACCCGGTAAGCTTTCTGAAAAGGAGAGTTTTAGATGTTATTTCTTCTCCCAATTGAGTGATGCACCATTCTTGTAGGAAAAGCAGCTGATCCCCCTCTGATTGCTCCGGCATGCCTATTGTTCGAACATTAGGGGATCTAACTTGATTTTCTAGGGTCTTGAGATGATTTTTAAAATGGGAGCATTCTTTAACTACATTAGTGACTGCTCCTAGAGCCAAATCAGCTCTCTTTCCAGCCTCAACTGCTGTGGTCTGAATTAATTCGGTGGTGGTTTCCAGGACCGCCACTCTGTTTGTGAGGCCATCGAATTTATCTGAGAGGTTCGTTACCAACGCAATCAGCCAGGAAAGCTTCACCCCAATCATTTGTAGGGTCTCCTCTCCCAACGCCTCGGTCATTTCTTCCACATGGGCCATTTCCAACCTTGTAGCAGGAGCTGCAGCTGAAGTTTTAGATCTTGCTCCCGATCCCTGCTTCTGATCCTTGCGGGGATTGCCCATTTTACAGCAGTAGGGTTCGGGTACCGTTTACCAATGTTTAATCTTCGATTCCAATGGAGGGAAAGAACTTAAAAGAAAGTATTTAGTTGTCGATCTATAGAGCTACATTAGATTGACTCCATCTTGCTCGGGCTCCACAGGGCCCCTCCCCCCCATGGAGGTCATTTTAAGTTTGAGAACGTGGGCCTCCAGGGACTGCTGCCTCCGCTTTCGGGTGGCCGCGTTAAACTGCTGACAGAGCTGGCACTTCTCCACGGGGTGGTCGGGGCCTAGGCAAAAAAGGCACTGTGCGTGTCCGTCCTTGTGCAGGAGCTGGGTGCCTCAGTAATCGCACTTATTTTTGTGCTCGGAGAGAGTTGGGGACAACATACATGGCAGCTAAGGTAAAAGCTGATGAAAATCTGAAGAAAAAGCATGAATAGATGGTAAAACTACCAACGATAGACTGGCGAAGCACTGAACTTAACCGTGAAGCGCTACACAAGCTAATGGTGGGAAAGAACTGAGAGGTGGCGTGGGGGACCTCCCCTTTATACTGACATCGCATGACGTCGGTCACCTGATGTGGGGCGATTCCCTGCCAGAGACTGCTAGCTAGAAATGTTTCAGTGGGGTCCTGATGCCTGCTGGCTTCAATCCTCTCTGTAATTACCTACTGCAAGAGCCCTCTCAAAGTAAGATCTACTGTTACTACAACTACTACTACCGCCACCACTACTACTACTAGTATTACTTTAACAATTATTGCTACTACTATAACTACTACTTATTAACTGCTGCTCTTTTTATGAAGTGGGGAAGTTAGGACAAGTAAACTTTTTTTTATGACTGTGAGGTCAGTGAGCGTTCCCTGCCTTGTCGGTTTACCCTGTAACTTTCTCAGCTGAGTCCCAGTAAATCTTGATCTTTTCTTTCTCCCTTTGTTGCCTGTTGCGCTGTACATTTGTAAATATATGGTGCCACTTTAAGAACCAGCCTTCCAGTACTGGCAAAATAATTAAAATTACATGCAAAATGAAAAAGTAAGTTACCTGCATCTGTAGTGCTCAGTGGGTGGTGCTCTTACTGGAAGGTCATGGTCACACAAGGTGGGACTTCAGATACTGTGAGGTGAGGGTTAATGCTGGATTTTGCCTGTATCTACGGATTTACTACTGAAGACTGAAACCACTTTCCCCAACACCTGGAAGCCGGATACCAGAAGCTCAACAGTCAAAATCCCGACAGTGGGATTTTGATTTTTCCTCATGTTTTGGGGGGCTTTGCCTCCTGCATCCCCCAGCGCAGGGGGCTTTGCCCTTTTGAGTCTGGCTTCTGGCATCAGGCTTCTGGTTGTCGGGGAAAGTGGTTTCAGTAAAATGTAGTGATACCGTATCTACAGATTGGTCCAGTAAAAGTCAAAGATCCTGTGCTGCTATTCAAATGGAGTCAGTGGCAGCCCTGGTGTCTGGACTGCCATTACCCCTCTCATGCAATAAACCAATATACTAATGCAGTCACTTGTAGCTGTATGTGAATGACACATAATGGCTACTGCATCTGTCATTACTCTCAACCATCAATATCTGGTCCACTGATGTATATATATGTATGTGGGAGATCATGCATTGAGCCCGAGCAATCAGGAGGGGCTGGCATGCTGAAGACTGAGCACCTCAATGGACGCTTACCTTCACTAGGGCAGGTGAGTAGTGGCTCTCACGGAGAACTGCCTGTTGGGTGACTATGGGTGGCACTGCAGCCTGAGAACACTAGTGGATGTGGAGGACACACATCGACAACTGCATACTTCCCTGCTCTCTTGTGCGCTGGATTCCCTGGGCCAAAGTCCTCCCTGTGGTCCATGGCTCCTCTTTGGGCAGTTCCCAATGCTCTCCTCCTTCACAGTCAGATATGAGGGGAGGACTCGGACGAGGGCTGTTTTACGCCCAGATCCCACTCTGAAGGAGGTCAATGACCATGAAGGCAATGCAGGGCAGGAACTGGCTCAGTGACTGGATAGGAACCAATCATGAGATGTCTGGCTGAGAATGGGAGAAGCAAAGAGGCGAGGGAAGCTTGGACATCACTAGGCAATAATGCGGTTTACACTGACATTTCAGAGATGGGATTAAACAATTTGTCTACAGTTGCCCATCTCCTAATTCATACTACAAATGGTTTTCATTTTCCCTCCTGTAGCCAGCTGCCAACACCACTTTTAAACATATTGATGTTTTCATGGTTTAACCAAGTTGTATGGTAGGTTATTCCATATATTTGCCACCCTTTATGTGACAAACTGTTTTAGTGTATTGGTTTTAAATAGTGATGTTTTCAGTTGTTTATTGTGACGCCTCAGTGCATATGTTTCCTGCCCTCCAAGCAAATTCAGTGCATCCATCAAATTCCTTTCATTATTGTATGTTAAAAATAATAAGCTACCCCTTATTCTATGCTGTTCCAGTGAGTGAAGTCCTAAATGAGTTAACCTTTCTTTGTACGATGCATGTTCCACTCCCCTTATCATTTCCACTGTCTTATGTAGATGTTCTAGTTTGATACTCTCTCCTACATTAAGCCCCCCCCGAATTGTGATCCATAGTCTATTAATGTCCTAACATATCTGTAAAGTGGTAGTAAAACCTGTTCTGATCTAGTGTAAAATGTCTTAATATTGTGCAATAGACAGTTTGTTTTAGCATGCATTAAATGAACCAGTTTCTTGAAGATTTAAGTCCACAGTAACATACAGCCCAAGACCTATTTCACTTGTTGATTTAATTCCATTCATGTAATATCGGCTTTTATGCCATTCTTCCCAAGATGAATCACAGTACATTTATTGTTAAATTTCATCTTCCATTCATTGACCCATTCTACAATGTTATTTAAGTCTGCTTGGATTTTATCTGCCTCTTCATTCATGTTTGCCCTGCCACGTATTTTTGTGTTGTCTGCAAATTTATTACAATTACTGTGCATATTTTCATCTAGGTCCCCCATAAACAGTCTAAACAATACTGGTCCTAGTATCTATCCCTGTGGTACTCCGTTTGTAACTTCACCATCCTTGGACAGGCTACCCCTTATTTTTACTCTCTGGGTTTGTTGATTTAACCAATTACTGATCCATTTTATAGTGGTATTATTCATTCCCAGTAGCGTTAGTTTTTCAGTTAATTTGCTGTGTGACACAAACACTTTGCATAAATACAAAAATATGATGCCTACAGTGTTTCTGTTGTCCAGGTCCTTACTGATTGGTTCAGAAAAGTAAGATTTGTAATGCATGAGCTGCCTGCCTTAAAACCATGCTGAAGTTTGTCCTTTGTTCCTAGCCTTCAAAATTCGTTTGACCAATTTCTCCATTATCTTCCCCAGTATTGATGTTAGGCTAATACACCTATGCCTATAACTATTGGTGTTTTCTCTTGCTTCCCTTCTTGTGAATAGGTACGTATTACTTCCGCTGTTCTCTATGTTAACGGTATTTCCCCTGAATTTATAGATTGTGTAATTAATGTCTGTAAGACAGGGTTTTTCTTCACTTAGTTTTTTTTTTTATTAGTTTTGGACTTAAGCCATCTGGCCCTTCAGCGTTGTCTGTTCTTAAATTTCTGATGTTCATTTTGATTTCCTCCTCATTAATTTGATATGTCCTTCCAAGGGTATCTGGGATATTCATGAAGTTGTTGGATACATGCTGGTATACAGAACAAAAATATCTGTTAAGCTCCTCAGCTATTTCTTTGTCTCTGGTTAATAGATTATTTTCCACTATAATCAGAACTATGTTGTCATTTGCCTTTTTTTTATTTACCTAACTATAAAATGCCTTAATGTTTTGTTTGTTATTAATTTATTTAAACTCATATGCATATATTGCTTTTCTAACTCCTTTTTTCACCTCCTTTGTTATTTTTTTTTTAATTATTCGCATTCCCAGTACAGGGATGTTTTTGGTTAATTCTGTATAATCTTTTTCTCCTTTTAATCATTCTTGACACCTTGTTTGTTAGCCATGGTAGTACGTTACCAAGTTTATGTAGGCCTTTCTATGTGCTACAAATCATACTTTAGTTCTACTGTTTTGTCATGTAATATTTGGCAACACTTACCGACTGAGTTCCCATTAAACTCCTTTTCCCAATCCCAGTAACTCATGTTTCCCTTATTTTATTGCAATCTGCTCTGTGATCATTATAAATTGCTGTCTTTCCCTTGTTTGGTACAACTGCTTCTATGCATATCTCAGTCATGGCATGATCACTTGTGCATAAAGGCTCTCTAGATTTATACTGTGTTTTTGGAGTTTGTATTTGTTACTACCAGAGCCAATATATTATTCCCCCTAGTCGGAGTTCTAATAATCTGGGTTAGACTGTTTTCATTTATGTCAATTAATAAATTGCCTTTTCCCCCTGAGGCTTCCACTCTATCCCACTTTATATCTGGCTGGTTAAACCCGCTCATTATTAATACTTGGCTCTAACGGTGTTTTCATTTACTACCATTATATATTCGGCATGTTTTTCTTTACTCAGATTTGATGGTACGTAGCAATTTCCAATATTGAGTCATTCAGGTTTTTTTTATTTTCAATTGTGATCTACACAGACTGACTGTTACATTCTGTTGTTAGTTCTTTTATGATTAATGTCTTACTCAAGTAAGCTGTCATACCTCCTCCTTTTTCTCTTTCCTGTCCTTAAGGATGAGGTTATACCCATCTACAAGCTTATCCCATGAGTCTTCGGAGTCCCACCAGGTTTCGGTAACTGCTACATCTGTTTTATCATTCAGTAGCAATAATTTGAAGAAGTTACATTTATTGACTAGGCTTCTGGTGTTAAGTGAAATAATTTTTAAGCGGTTTGTTGTTTTGGGTAGCTTTGTATCTTTTTCCCCTATGTGCATGGTTTCCTGTTAAGCTCCCCTCATCCCCGTTTCTTACTTTAAAATGCTTTTCCAGGCAGTTTACAAAGCTCTTCCCCTAGGATGTTTACTCCTTCTGAATTCAGATGCAACCTGTTCCTGGCAAAAAGAGAGCTATCATTCAGAAACAGATCACAGTTTTTACGGCTTTATAGCAGAGCTATGCTGATGTATTGCTATGATGTAGTACAGAAAGGGGCTCTGGACGTATGCGACTAGATACCTAGACTATGCCCTTCCACCAGTGGAGCTGAAGCACATGCAGTCTTCTTCACTGACCACAGTGCTAGTTCTTTGTCTCCCCCCTCCCCCCGCTGCTGCATGATTTTCCTGCCCACACTCATTTCCGGAAGCCTTGCTCCAACAAATTTATTTATTATGGCTCCTACCCTTATTGTGACAAAGCTGACCCCCTGTTTTGTCATCACTGTTGAACTCTGGTTGTGTCGAGTTAAGCTACTGGCCAGAATGAAGAAACCTCCCATCTGTCACAAGCACCAAAATGCTGCTCTGCTTGGCGACAGCAGCTCCTCTGAGGCATGGCGATGGCCCCTTTGATGTGTGGCACTGACCCATGATAAACACAGGCTCACATGGTTCTGAATACAAACCGCCTCTCCTGCCCTCCCAGCACCTCTTCAGGACCTCAAACAAACTGTAGTCTCTGGGGCTGGAAGGGATATCACTGGCGGCCACGATCGGTGCCAACAGATAGGTGCACTCTACGCCAGAAACGACAGCCTTTAGGGCTGAGATGTTGCTCCTCCATGGCTACAATTCCCTAGCACTAAGTTTCATCATTTTTATATAGTTATTTATGTTTTCTTATAAAATGGGCAAAAGAATTTCTGCATTCTGATTGGCTGATATCCTCTTTCAGCTGTGTCCTTATCAGGCCATAACTTTACAACCGGCACTACTTATGCCAACCAGAACCCCATAACTATAAATATCACTATGCAACCCTGTGAGATTTTTAAATCTGTAATTAGCAAGATTTTTTTTCCTGTGCTCTGTCAAGCTCAGCCAACCTGGAGACTCCTGTACCCTTCGACACACTACGCCACATTATATCGTGAATTGACTGAAGGCTTGTAAAGAAAACAGAAAAGTAAAACTGTGACCAGTGCTGATCAGTTCAGTCGTGGAAGACAACTGCGATCCAGACAGTGTGGCACACGTGCCACCAGGAGGTGGCTTTCAAATAAGATCCCAGACTACTCCTCTGTTGGCTCTTTGAAACTTCTTTTTAAAATAACTAATCATACCATGGTCCAGTAAGTGGGCAGTTGTTAAAAATGGCAGTCGGGCAAGTAGTGGGAAAAAGTACAGTTACGTAAGAACTTACCGTAACAGTAGATCTTCGAGAACAGCTCTTGCAGCAGGTTACACCATTAGGACTGAAGCCGTCAGGCGCCAGGACCCCACGGAAAAATTCTAGCTAGCTAACTACAGCGGGGACCGCCTCACGCCGTCCCGGCCTCCGACGCCAGGCGTGGTGGACAAAAGGGGGGCGGTCCTACCAGATTCCCCAGTTCTCCTGGCCGAGACTTCTTGCCGCAGGCTGACATCAAAATGGGAGACCTAGGATTCGCCGTCAGAAGACAGAAAGAAAACACTTCCTGCTCAGAAAGACTGAGCCATGCCTCCTCCAAGGGGGAAGGTGGGCGGGAAGGTACCTGCTGCAAGAGCTGTTCTCGAAGATCTACTGTTACGGTAAGTTCTTACGTAACTGTACTATCTTACTTCGAGACACAGCTCTTGCAGCAGGTTACACCATTAGGACTGATTCCCAAGCAGTAACGCTGTCAGAAAATCTGGGAGGAGGAAAATAAAGGATAAATACCAGGTCCTGAACCTAGGACAGGAGACCCTGAAGCACGGCCAAGCCAAAACCAGCCCTTCGCCGAGAGAGGCGTGTCCAGACTATAATGCCTGATAAAGGTATGCAACAGAACTCCAAGTGGCTGCAATGCATATAGCAGAAGTGGAAACATTTTTAGCGCTGCAAAGAAGTAGCCACCCCTCTAGTGGAATGACCCCGGACTGTACCGGGAGGGGCTTTTGTTTGATACCATAACAGTGAGAAATACACTGGACAAGCCAGCAGAAAGGACTGTTTGGATACGGGTTGGCCCATCATTCTCTCAGAGAAGGAAATGAAAAGTTGCTCAGAACTACGAAAGGACTGAGTTCTGTTGAGGTAAAACCTCAGGCTGCGATGAACATCCAGGGTATGGAGCCTCTCCTCTCCTCTATTTGAGTAGCTCGGGAAGTAGACCGGAAGGTCGATATCCTGGTTCAGAGTGAGTGAAGAAACCACCTTAGGCAAAAATTTAGGGTTCGTCCTCAGGGATACTCTGTCCCGGTGGAAAACTAAATAAGGCTCTTTGCACATGAGAGCGTGAAGTTCAGAAATTCTTCTTGCCGAGGTAACAGCAACTAAAAACAACGTTTTCCACGACAGAAAATGTAGCTCGCAATCCTCGGCAGGTTCAAAGGGGGCGTGGGCTGTTCAGGACAAATGCAAATCCCATGGAGGCACAGGGTCTCTAATAGGAGCCCTAAGGTGTAACACTCTAAGGAAATTCGCGAAGGCGTCCACCTGAGCCACTGTAACGATTTCCACGGGAGGTGGTAAGTCGAAATGGCACAGAGGTGCACTTTAATAGAGGAGTAGGCTAGACCCGAATGAAAGAGGGAGAGCAAATATTCTAATATTACTCCCACAGGACAACCCTAAAGGGAAAGGTCGTGTGCTCGCGACCATACACAAAAAGCAGGCGCACCATTTCATGGCGTCACGTGCATATGCGTTACTCGACTTTCTGGCTGCAGAAAGGACTTCTGCAACCTCTTGCGAGACCCCGTGGCCGTAAAATGGCTATGTCTCTAGGAGCCAAGCATGCAGGTTCAAGGACGTAGGTCGGGTGGACAAGTAAACCCTTCACCTGAGACAGTAAGTGGGAGCTGAGCGGCAACGGGAGCGGGGGTTCCCGAGATAGTTGAATCAACAAAGGGAACCAAATCTGTCTGGGCCAAAATGGGGCCACCAGGATCATTAGTGCGTGCTCCCTGCGCAGTTTGAGAAGAACTCTCTGGATCAACGGGAAAGGAGGGAAAGCGTAGAGGAATCTGTTCGCCCAGGAGAGGGATAACGCGTCTCGCCAGAAAACACCAGGCCCTGGATCTAGCGAGCAAAAATTGGGCAGTTTTGCGTTGGATGGGGAGGCGAACAAGTCTAGATCTGGAGTTCCCCATCGAAGAAACAGATCCTCTGCTACCTCTTGAAGAAGTTCCCATTAAGTGGACTCTGGCCTGAGAACGACTCAGGCCGTCTGCAATCGTGTTGTCCACTCCGGGAACGTGCACAGTGATCAGATTCGCGCCGTGTCTGATTACCCAATCCCACCTCTCATGGCCTCCTGCAAAGGGCGTAGAGTGTGCGCCTCCTGTTTGTTGAGGTAATACATCACCGCCGTGTTGTCTGTCTGAAGTAGAAGAGTACCGATGGGAACTGACTGAAAGGCCTGCAGGGCATAGAGGACCGCTCTCATTTCCAGCACGTTGATGTGAAGGTGAGCTTCCATCTGGGTCCACGTACCCTGGGACTTTACCCCATCCAGGTGTGCCCCCCACCCAAGACCGGGGTCCGTGGTGAGGGTGACCTCGAGGATAGCGCAATGAGCAGGACGCCTGATGAAGCGACCCTGGGGCTAGCCACCACTGCCAGTCTTGAATCACTGAATTCAGGTGAGTCTGACCGGATGCTGCAAGTGGTCTTGCCTTTGGTCCCATTGCACTTTGAGCATCCACTGAGTAATTCACATGTGGAGTCTTGCGAAAGGGACAGGAATGGCCGCAGCCATGTGTCCGAGCAAGCAAAGGACCCGACCTGGCAGGTACAACCTTGCATAATGATAGGTCCCTTATGAGGGATCTGATCGCTCCCGCTCTGTCGGCGGAAGAAAGGCTCTTCCCAACAGTGTCCAGAACTGCTCCTATGAACTGCAGTTTCTGCAGGCGGTACCAGGAGAAGACTTCTACAGTAATTTATGAGAATGCCCAGGGATCGGAACAGATCCTGGGTGCTCTGAATTGCAGAAGCACGCTCTCTGGAGGCGGCCATGAGAAGCCAGTCGTCCAAATGCAGGGAACACGTAGTAGCCTGTCTCCTCAGAGGCAGCTACCACAACTGCCATGCACTTGGTAAAGACCCTGCAGCAGAAGACAGTCCGAAAGGAAGGGCTCTGGAACTGAAGGTGGTGGTCGAGAACCTGGAAGCAGGAACCTCATATGCGCCTGAGCCATAGGGATGTGCAGGTAGGCATCCTGCATGTCTAGAGGCGCTAAAAAGCGTCCTGTTTGAGCATGGGGATAGGACCGAAGGGTCACCATGCGGAATCTCTTGTAAGTGACCGACACATTGAGGTCGCTGAGGTCCAGGATTGGACGGAGGTCCCCTGTTTTCTTGGGAACCAGGAAGAAGTGGAATAGTATCCTAGTCCTCTCTGGTTCTCTGGGGCCGTGCTCTATCGCTCCCTTTAAGTAGTAGCCATGAGTACTTCTTGCCAGATCCAAGGCTTTGTGCTGACCCTGATACGGGAGAGCAAGGAGCCTCGGGGTGGCTTTCCTGCAATTCTATAAAGTGGCCTAGACTGACCAACTGAAGAACCCACCTGTCGGTGGTAGCCAGCCTGCCATCCTGGCAGGAAGTTCATAATCGACCCCGACTATAAACTCCCGTTGATCCTGAGGCGGGGGCGGAAAGGAGTCAGGCTGTGGCGGCAGATGGACCGCTGGCTGGGCCTGCCTAGGAAAACGCTGGCCTCGGCTGGCGGGTGTTTGCCCTGGGCTCTCGAAACCAGAGCCCCTCTGAGGGTGCGGGCCCGGGTCTGACTGCCTCTAAGTCCAGCGCATGCAGGCAGCTTTGGTTCCCTACGAAGGAACAAGCTTAGTGACGGCATGGCCTGAACCAGACCTTACCGCCTTCACGCCTCTTGGAGTTTGGTAGGATCTTTCTGTAGGATTACCAAACAATACCTCTCCCTCAAAGGAGCATCCAAGATGTTCTTTTGGACGTCCGAGGTAAACGAGAGCCAGCAACCAAGAGTGTCTCGGAGGCATCGCAGAAGCTGCTGCTCGGGCCGATGAGTCCACATGGAGTCATCTGGCAGCTCTTAGTACTTGGGTCCCCACCGCCTGAACCCGTGCACGGAGGAGCTGGAAGCATCTCCTCCCTTCTGCTCACCTGGCATCTTTTCAGCCGCCCAGACCCTGTTCCCACAAAGCGCTCTGGAACTGAACCATGTGGGTTAAATAGTTCAGGGATCTGATGGCGCAGTAGCGGAAGCATACGCAGGCCTACCCAATCGTCCAGTTGTTTGGACTCTGGGTCCGGTGGCAGGGTGCTCAAATGTTGTGGCCTCTGTGACCCGGTCATGTGAGGCTGTGATGACCAGAGAATCGGCCTGAGGATGCTGCGTCAAGTACTGGTCGTCCTTAGGAGCCTTGGCCTGGCCGATCAGCTTTCTTCGGTCTCGCCCGGGAGGCAGTGTGGATGCTTCCACTGACGCCTGGGTGACGCCTCCACAGTGTCAACCAAGGGTGGTACCACCACAGGCTTGGGGTCCTTTTGCGCAAGATATTTGGCGAGGCTACCTTTTGGGGTCTAAGTCTTCAGCATCCCATCCCATGTTCTCTTGTATATGTCTCATAATATCAAGGAACGAGGGATCATCCGGAGGAGATCTAGGCATCTCACGTGGGTCTGGAGAAGGGATGAAGAGTGGAGATGGGGATCTAGAGGTGGAGTAGTCTGATCCCGTGTCCTCCGTTGAAGGCGATCATCGGCGTCTCCTGGATCTCTTGGGGCTGGGTGATCCAGAAGAGGATTTCGACGGAGGTCTCCGTTTATCAGGTCTCCCCCTGGGAGGGGTTCTAGGCTCCCGGGGAGGAGGAACACGGCCTGCCGACCCCGATGGCGGGGGGCAGGAACCGGAGTAGGAGGAGGAGGGGGAACCATGTCCTTCCTGGTGTCCACCAGGAGGTGAACAGATCTTTCACCTCCGCTAGAAAGGCCCGACAACGCCCCGGAGCCGGTGGGTGGTCATCGGTCCGCGCCGGCTCCACAGGGGCTCTGGTAATGGCGAGGGTTCCCTGGGAGTACCGACGGGACCGGGTCGCCTGCCTGGTCTCGGGCTGCTCTAGGTCCTCCTCCGATAGAGGCTCCTGAACCGGCGTCGGTCGGAGGCAACAGGGCCTTCTTCTTCTCAGAGAGGCGGGCGCCGGTCCCCTAACCGCGTCCGCTGGATGCAATGGCGGCGTCGGTCGTCGGGCGGCAAGCGGCTCCAGGAAGCAGGCGACGCGACGTGTCGAGCCGGGCGTCTGGGCTACAGGCCTTTTAAGGGCGTGAGCTCCAGCCGTCTTGCGTGGAGGCACCGACGAAGACCTGATGTCGGGTACCGAGGAGCGGGAACCCGACTTGCGGTGGTGATGGTGTCGTTCCCCGGACTTCGCCAAGGCCCTGGAAGGGGAGGAAGGCCTGGCGGATCTTTCCTGAGAGGAAGGCTTCCTCACTGCAGCCGGGGGAGATTTCGAACCGGAGCTACGGGACTCCGAACCCCTGGATGGGGACCTGGAAGGGGCCTTCTCCCTTCTCTTCTCCGCGTGCTTGTGGACCTTGGAGCTTTCCCCCTTGGAGGACATGGTCTTCAGTTGTTCCTCCAGAAGAAGCGCCTGCAAAGCCTTCTGACGCCGGATCTGGGTACGGCTGTTGAACCCTTGGCAAGAAGGACAGGCCCGGTATCGTGGTCTGGGCCCAGGCACCGGACGCAGGCCGTGTGGGGGTCCTTGAACGGGATCTGCTTTCCACAAGCGCACTTCGATGGATGGCCAGAAGTTGGTGATGACATCAAGATCTTGCTTGAGAGAATTTGAAAAAAAAGGAAATTTGTAAAAAGACTATTCACGCCACAAGGCTAGACTGGTAAATCAAGGGTCAGGGTAGCTAAGTCGACGTATGAAAAGAATTGGTGAATCTTGGCCGGACCTTCTTTTGTACCACGCCTGACGCCGGAGGCGGGACCAACGCCGGGAGGTCCCCGCCTGTAGTTAGCTAGCTAGAATTTTTCCGTGGGGTCCTGGCGCCTGACGGCTTCAGTCCTAATGGTGTAACCTGCTGCAAGAGCTGTGTCTCGAAGTAAGATCAGCGCTAACTACGGTGGCTAATAAGTAACATGTTCGCTTGCAATGAATCTGCCCACTCACTGCCAGTAATACTTACTTCAATGAGAGTGACCCTTATAGTTACAACTACTGAGAAGTGGGGATAGCGATCATGGGCAAATTAAGCCTTCTGCTGTCCTACTACCACAGTATAAACCACAGTATAAAATGACCGCTATGTTCCTTGCTACCAAAAGCACACTGTATTAAAATGTGTGTGGAAGGGGATGTAATGATAGTACTGTAACACAGCGTGTGTTTTGTGGTGCGTTTGGGGAAGGCATAATCTGAGTGAGCAATGTGTGTTTGTGTGGGGGAGGGGCACCCTCTAGTGGCGATCAAACACTTTCAAAATACTTTAACAGGGAAAGAACAGTTATGTAAGAACTAACCGTAACAGTAGATCTTCGAGGGGATCTCAGTCATCGGGTTACACTGTAGGAACCTTTGCCATTGGTGAAGGGGAATCCACACAGAAGATTTTCAGAGTACAACTAGGGTTGCCCACACCATTGACGTTAGCCGACGTTAGCAACCCTATAAAGGCGTGGGCGGCCCTGCTCCCTTCTCAGTTCTTTTCCTTTGGAGACAAAGGGAGCAAGGCTCAAGCCCTGGGGAACTGAGGAGAGACAGAGGGACCCACCTCTAGACAGAAATTAGGATACAACAGATAGCCAGGTCCTGAACAGGAGCCACAATAAGGGGGATGGTGGGAGGGAAATCATACCTTATGACTGAGATCCCCTTGAAGATAGTACAATTACGTAAGAACTTACCGTAACAGTAGATCTTCGAGAGAGGCTCTTGCAGTAGGTAATTACATATAGGACTGACACTGGCAGGCGGCAGGACCCCACGGAAAAATTTCTAGCTGGCAGTCCCTGGAGAGGGACCGCCCCCATGTCCGGTGACCGGCATCAGGAGACATCAGTGTAAAGGGGCGGTCCTGGACGCCCGCCTTCCAGTTCTTTCCCGCCACAGGCCAAAAGAGGCCGGACGAGACAGGAGCGGATATTTCCCTCAATGGAAAAGGAGCTGAAAAAGCCTAGGGGGATGGAAGGCGGGATGGTATTACCTACTGCAAGAGCCTCTCTCGAAGATCTACTGTTACGGTAAGTTCTTACGTAACTGTACTATCTTACTTTGAGAGGGCTCTTGCAGTAGGTAATTACATACAAGACTGAATCCCAAGGAGTCTGGAACAAAGAGAGGCACCAGGAGGAGGAGGAAAACTACTCCAAAAGGTAGTTCTGGTTGTGCAAGTCTCAAGATAGGAGGCCTTGCAAAACAGCCAGCCCGAAGCCTGCTCTACAGCGAGAGGCAACATCCAAACTGTAGTGTTTCGTGAAGGTATGGACGGAAGTCCAGGTGGCGGCAGCGCAGATGTCTGCCGTAGACGCATTCTTGAAACAAGCTGTAGAGGCAGCTACTCCTCTTGTGGAGTGACCTCTGACCTGACCCGGGAGGGTCTTGTTGTATTTGTCATAACAGAAAGTGAGGCAATGAGCCAACCACTTAGACAGGCATTGCTTGGAAACAGCATTGCCTTCCCTTTTGTGAGCAAAAGAGACGAACAACTGATCAGTCTTTCTGAGATCCTTCGTCCTGTTGGTGCAGTATCTCAGAATCTGGTGAACATCCATAGTATGGAGTAAATACTCCCCTTGATTAGAGCACTGCGTAAAAAGCAGGTAACTCTATGGACTGATTTAAGGTAGACTCTGCTACTACTTTAGGTAGAAACTTAGGATTCGTGCGAAGAGCAACTCGTTCCTTGTGAAAAATCAAGTAGGGGATTTTACACATCAGGGCCTGGAGCTCGGAGATTCTTCGAGCCGAAGTAATGGCCACCAGGAAGAGCGTCTTCCACGAAAGGAACTTCAAATCCACAGAAGCTGCAGGTTCGAAGGGAGGAAGAGTAAGTTTCTCGAGAACAAAGTTCAAGTCCCAAGGGGGAGCAGGAGTACGGATGGGGGGCCTCAGATGGAGGACCCCTCTGAGAAAGGTCTTGGAGACCTCCAGTTGAGCAAAAGGCTTGTCTGCGAAGGGAACATGGTAGGCCGAAATGGCCGCCATGTGTACCTTCAGAGAGGAATGGCTGAAACCCAGGTCAAACAGATGACGTAGATACTCCAGCAGAAGCCCCGCTGAACAGGAGAAAGGTTCCACGTTCTTGGAAGCGGCCCAAATAGTGACTCTTTTCCACTTCATGGCATAAGTGAATCTGGTGGAGGGTTTTCTGGCCTCCACTATAATCTCTGCCACTTTGGGAGACACTCCAAAACGGGATTGGGCTAGGTCTGCAGGAGCCATGCATGCAGTTGAAGGGATTTGAGGCGTGGACAGACCAGGGTCCCCTGATCCTGGGTCAACAAACCTCGAGACAGAGGAAGAGGAGGATCCTCTGAATATTGTTGTAGAAGAGAGAACCAAATTTGCCTGGGCCAGAAAGGAGCGATCAGAATCATTCTCGCTCCTTCTGAAGCTAGTTTCTGCAAGACTTGTGGGATAAGTGGAATTGGGGGAAAGGCATATACAAATCTGTCCTTCCAGTCTAGAGACAGAGCGTCTCTCCAAAAAGCGCCTCGCTCTTGAACGTGCGAGCAGAAAATGGGAAGTTTTGCATTTAGGGGGGATGCAAACAGGTCGACCTGTGGTGTTCCTCAAAGTTGGAAGATATTGTCTAGGACCCCTTGGTCCAGTTCCCACTCATGAGTCAGAGCAGAAGAGCGACTTAGCTTGTCTGCCAGGGTGTTGTCGACTCCTGGAACGTGAATCGCCGTGAGGTGAAGGTCGTGTTTGTGTTGCCCAATCCCAAACCCTCATTGTCTCCCTGCATAGAGGGTAGGACCGAGTCCCTCCCTGCTTGTTGATATACCACACCACACACACGTTGTCCGTTTGGACAGCTTGGTGGCCGGGAAGGATGTATTGGTGAAGGGCTTGGAGTGCGTACCACAATGCCCGAAGCTCGAGCACATTGATGTGGAGAGCTTGTTCTAGCTTGGACCAAGAGCCCTGGGTCCGATGAGGGCCTAGATGGGCTCTCCCCAACCTTCGCCTGATGTGTCTGTGGTTAGAGTCTGGGAGTGGGGAGGATGAAAGAAAGGAACTCCCCGAAACAGGTTCTCTCGAACCATCCACCAATGCAAGTCTCGCATCATCGGCGAGGAGATCAAAACTGAGTGATCTAGGTCGTCCACTAGCTGATCCCACTGACGGCGTAGGGTCCACTGACAGATCCTCATGTGGAGTCGAGCGCGAGGTACCATCAGGATAGCAGCCGCCATGAGCCCAAGAAGGCGAAGGACCGACCTCGCCGAGACCATCCTGCGATCGGACAACACACTTATTTGGGTCTGAAGGGTGGCCACTCTGTCCGGAGGCAGGAAGGCCTTGCCCATGGTCGTATCGAGATCGCCCCAATAAACTGTAGCCTCTGGGATGGGTCCAGATGAGACTTGGAATGGCTGATGGTAATACCCAGGCAGGCAAAAACCTGCTTGGTAAGGGAGAGGAAACAAAGGATTCCTCCCTGGACGAGGCCGCCAGGAGCCAATCATCCAGGTACGGGAAAACCTGCACTCCCTTGGTACGCAGGTGGGCTGCCACCACCGCCAGGCATTTGGTAAATACTGGGGCTGAGGATAGACCAAATGGGAGCACCTTGAACTGGTAGTGGTCCCCCCTGGAACGCAAAACGAAGGTATCTGTGATGAGATGGGCGAATGGGCATGTGCAGATAAGCATCCTGCATAGACAGAGCACAAAGCCATTGACCCGGCCGGAGAGGGGCAGAAGGCTCTGCAAAGAGAGCATCCTGAACCTTTTGTACTCTACGTAAAGATTCAGGGAACTGAGATCCAAAATTGATCTGAGATCTCCTGTCATCTTTGGGACCAGGAAGAAATGGGAATAGTAACCCGTCCCTTGTAGATGAAGGGGAACAGGCTCTATCGCTTGCTTCAGCAGAAGAGCAGAGATTTCCTCCTGGACCAAGAGAAGATGTTCCCGTGAATACGACTACTTCAGAGGAGGGTGGCGGGGTGGTTTCTGAAGAAACTCTATGGAGTGTCCTTCTGCTATGAGCTGGAGCACCCAAGAATCTGTGGTTATCCTCTCCCATCCCAGAAGGTGAAGGGAAAACCTCCTTCCTTCCGGTTCCTCCGGGGAGTCCGGAGGCAGTGGGAGAGGAAAGGAGTCAGGTGGTGTGAGGCGGCGCCGCAGCTGAAGCACCCGCTGCTTTCTAGGCGGGGGAGGAGGCTTGGCAGCTGCGGGGACCCAGCGCTTTGTGGCCCACCTTCCTTGGGGTTCCGCCTTTGGCCGATTCCGGCTGTGAAAGGGACGGCGCTGCTGCTGATGGGGACGGTACATGGAATCAACTGACTTCAGAGCCGTCCCCTTCTCTTGCAAATCGGTGATGATGTCCTTGACATCACCCCCGAAAAGCACCGACCCACGGAAGGGTGCTTCCTGGATAGCAGATTGCACCTCCGGGACCAAACCTGACACGCGGAGCCAAGCATGACGCCGTAGGCCTACAGCGAAAGCTGAGCTCCGCCCAGCAGTGTCCACTGCATCGTATGTCGCACACAGCATGTGTCGATAGGCCGAACGCAGCAGAGCGGATTTAGATCAGCCAACTCCTGCTTGACTTGGGAGCCAGGCAAGGAGTCCAGTTTGGCTTCCGCCTGAGTCAGGATGGCCTTCTGGTAGTCCCCCATGTGGCCAACATAGTTCAGGGTCCTGATCCCCAGTGTGGAGGAAGCGTAAATCTTTCTCCCATACTGGTCAGGAAGGTGAGATTCCTTATCAGGAGGTGACGAGCTAAGATGTTTAGGGTTTGCCGACCGGCCGTGAACGGTGCTAATCACGACGGTGAGAATCCAGGAAATCAACACCCTTTGGAGCCTGATATAGCCGGTTCGACTTCCTAGGAAGTGGGGCTAAGGCCGACAGCTGTTTCCATATTGTGGTAACAAGGTCGGTGTGAGGATCTATCCAAGGTGGCACCAAGGTAGGAGCTGTCACGGGCAGATCCAGATGTTCAGCGAGTTTCAGACGCTGAGGATCTGGTTCCAGGGAGTGCCACTGATGAACCTCCTGGATTTTCCTAAGCAACTCTGTAAAAGAAGGATCCTCCGGAGGAGTCCTTGGCCTGGGCTTCGACGGAGAGCGAGGCTCGTCGTCTCTCTCGGAGCAGCCGTCGGAACAGTCCGAAGAGTCTGAGAGTGAAGAGGAGGATGAAGAAGAGAAAGACTCCCTTTCCCGACCCAGGGAGGAACGGACCCCTTGGAAATTCCCTGGGGAAGCACGTCCTGCCCTTCTCTGGATCCAGACGGAAGAACCCTGGAGTCCGGAGGTGGTGAGGGAGTGTGCCGCCTCGGGCGTACGGGAACCTGGGACGGCACCATCACCGGAAGGCAGCTCTCGACCTCTTTGGTGAGCTGAGCCTTGGCCTCAGCCCACCAGGAGGCCAGAGTCTCCTGCAGGTCCACCGGCGGCTGCGAGGGTGGGGGAGGAAGAGGAGGTGAGGGATAAGGATACGGGTTATAACCGTATGGAGCGTATCCAAAACCCGGCTGCGGGTAGCCCGGCGTCGGGAAGCCCGGCGTCGGGTACTGTGGCACTGGATACTGTGGTCCCGGGTACCACGGCGTCGAATAGGACGGAGGATACCCGGGAGCCCTGCCGAAGCAGGCAGCCCGGCCAGAGGCCTCACAGGCGGGTCCATAGTGGAGAGCCCGGAGGGCCCGATGGGAGCGGAATGTCTCCCGGAGTCGGTAAGGCCGACGTCAGGGCCAATGGCGGAGGCCCTGGCAACGGAGGTACCGACGTCGGAGCCGGCGTCCAGGGAGCCGACGTCAGGTCTGGCGCCCAGGTGGAGGAATGGACGGAGGCAGAAGATCCCAACCTTGCCGGGGACGGAGGAAATGTCCCGGGTCGGGTTGGGAGAGTTTGGTTCCCCAGATGGCAGCGAAGGCTGCGGGAACCGGTACGAGTGGGCGTGGGGGTCGGCTGCCGGTTCCTTCGCTAGCCGGGTACGCCGGACGAGCCGACGTGAGGCTTAGAAGTGGTGAGCTTTTGGCGGACGCCGGAGGAGCCGGTGTCCGACTTACGAGAGCCATCACCGGAGGCAAGCCGAGTAGTGTGATCGGCCTGGTCTGGTGGAGGGGAGGCTGTGCGTCGCCCCGGAGGGTCGGACGCCTTACCAGCCCTCTCCAGTCGGACGTCAGAAGAGCCGACGCCCGGCTTACTGGAGTCACCCACAGTGGTAGGCCACGAGCCTGCGGCCGAACCAGGGGCGGAGGCCTCCAACTGCCCGGAGGCGCCTGCAAGGCCCAAGCGCGAACCAGACGGGCAGGTCGACGCCCCCTTGGAAACCTCCTAGGCGGCCGCCGAGGAGCGATCCCCCGGAGGGGATGTTACCTGCGTCCCAGCGACTCCCGAGGGACACACGGTGGAGGAGCCCTTGTCCCGGTGCCTCTCCTTCTTCTTCCGATGGCCTTCTGGGGAAGTGGACACCTGCCTCAGGTTTTTGAGCTCCTTCTCCATAGAACTCATTTTCTTCTTTAAAATATGGGCTTCCAGAGATTGCTGCCGCCTTTTCCGGGTAGCCGCATTGAAACTGAGGCAGTGCTGGCATTTCTCGACCGGGTGATCGGGGCCTAGGCAGAACAGGCACAGGGAATGGCCGTCCTTGTGCGGTAGTTGGGCGCTGCACGACTCGCAATTATTCTTGTGCTCGGAGGGTGTAGGGGACAACATACACCAACGCTAGTACTGACGTTAGTCGAAAAAATAAAGATTTTTCGGTAAAAAACCGACGAAAGTAGGGCTGACAAAGCAAGAACATTTCCGTGAGACGCTGCACGAGCTAACAGCGGGAAAGAACTGGAAGGCGGGCGTCCGGGACCGCTCCTTTATACCGACGTCTCCTGACGCCGGTCACATGACGTGGGGACGGTCCCTCGCCAGGGACTGCTAGCTAGAAATGTTTCTGTGGGGTCCTGTCGCCTGCCGGCGTCAGTCCTATATGTAATTACCTACTGCAAGAGCCCTCTCGAAGTAAGATCTACTGTTTTGGTAAGTTCTTACATAACTGCTCTACCTTCTTCGGGGGTATCTCAGTCAACAGGTTACACAGTAGGATCGAGTACCAAGCAGTGACAAGTGAAAACAGACAGTCTGGTAGTCTGGATATTCATTAACTTAGGACAGGAGTCCTTGTAGCACAGCCCTGCCAAATCCTGCATGGGCTCTTGAAGCAATGTCCAGACAGTAATGCTTGGTGAAAGTGTGGACTGTACTCCTGGTGGCAGCCATATAAATATCAGTGGTTGAGACCCCTTTGAAACAAGCTGCCGAGGTAGTGATGCCTCTGGTGGAGTGAGCTTTGACAGCACCAGGCAATTCTTTGCTATACTTATTGTAGCAGAACACAATGCAATTAACCAACCATTTTGGATAGACATTGCTTAGAAACTGAAGCGCCCTCTCTGCCTGGGGTGAAAGAAACATACTGCTTTGACTTTCTGGACTCTTTAGTCCAAAGCAGATAATACTTCAAATTTCTGCGCACATCTAACGTATGGAGCAATGCTTCCCCCGGATTGGCACGCTCAGGAAAATAAACACGAAGGTGGATAGACTGATTTAGTGCGAACTCAGAAACCACCTTGGGCAAAAACTTAGGAATTGTGTGCAAAAATACCCTGTCTTTGTGAAAAATCAAAAACGGGTCCTCGCACTAGAGGGCCTGAAGCTCTGAGATTCTTTGAGCAGAAGAAATTGCAACTAAAAACAGTGCTTTCCAAGAGAAAAAGCGCAAATTGCATGTTGCGATAGGCTCAGAAGGAGACAGGGTCAACTTTTCCAAAATAAAATTCAATTTCCAAGCTGGGACAGAGGAATGGACTGGGGGTTTCAGAGGCAGGATGCCCCTAAGGAAAATATGGGAGACAGTCAGCAGATTAATCGTGCACTCACCCACGGGCTCATGAAAGGCAGAAACAGCCAAAAGGTGAACCTTGAGGGAGGAATACTGGAGGCCCAAGTCAGACAAAGAAATCAGGTAGTCCAGGATATGATTCACTGGCCAGGTGAAAGAGTTTAAGGAATGTTTGGCAGCCCAGATGGCAAATCGCTTCCACTTCGTGACATAAGTGGCACAGGTGGAAGGCTTGCAGGCGGCCACTAGGACGTCCACCACCTTGCTAAAGACCCCAAACCTGGTGATGGCTACGTTCTCATTAGCCATGCACGCAGATGGAGGGACTTGAGATTGGGATGACCAGGTTCCCCCGATCCTAGGTCAGCAGATTCCTGCAAAGGGGCAGAGGGACTGGAGGTTCCTCCGCTAGCTGCTGAAGCAGAGGGAACCATATCTGGCGAGGCCAGAATGGGGCTACCAGAATCATGCTGGCCCCTTCCATTTCCAGCTTGATAGGCACCCTCTAAATTAGAGGAAATGCATACAGAAATCTCTCGCTCCAAGAGAGGAACAATGCATCTTGCCAGAAAACTCCAGGCACTGGATCTAGCGAGCAGAAATTGGTCAGTTTTGCATTGAGTGGGGAACACAAAAAGGTCCGACTCTGGACGACCCCATCTGTCAGAGATATCTTCTGCTACAGATGAGAGAAGCTCCCATTTGTGCATGCTGGACTGAGTCCTGCTGAGACTGTCCACCAGGGTGTTTAGAACACCTGGTACATGGACAGCAGAGAGTGTCAGACTGTGCTCCAATGCCCAAAACCATACTCTCATGGCCTCCCTGCAAAGGGAGTACGAGTGAGTCCTGCCCTGCTTGTTAATGTAGTAGACAACACTCAGACTGTCCATATGCACCAGCAGCTGGCCCAGAGCAAGATGCTCCTGAAAGGCCTGCATTGCAGAGAGCACTGCTCTCATCTCCAAGACACTGATATGCAGGGTGGCTTCCCACTGGGACCAGTAGCCCTAAGTTTGAAAGGGATCCAGGTGTGCTCCCCAGCCTAGACCCAAAGCACCCGTGGTTAGAATCTGATTCGAGGAAGAAATCTGGATGGGAACCCCTTGAAGAAGGTTTAAGGGGTCCATCCACCACTGCAGTACCTTGCGAACTGGGGAGGAGACCAGGACTTGTTGGTCCAACTCATTCATATGCTGGTCCCATTGCACTCTGAGGGTCCACTGAAGGGTGCGCATGTGAAGTCTGGCCAGCAGAATGGTGGGAATGGCCACTTCCATTAGACCCAACAGTCTGAGGTACAGTCTGGCAGGAATATACAGACTCTGAGTGACTTCTCGAGCCTGGGCCATAAGGCATTCCGCCCTGTTTTGGGGTAAGAAGGCCTTCCCCTGCTTGGAATCCAGAACTGTCCTGATGTACTACAGTCTTTGGTATGGTACTACAGCAGACTTGGGCAGGTTGACCATTATGCCCAGAGAGTGGTAGAGTTGGAGAGTGCGCTCCAGAGTCAGCAGAAACTGTTCCCTGGATGGGGCCTTGAGGAGCCAATCATTCAGGTAAGGGAAGACATACAGTCCCTCTCTTTGGAGGGCTGCTGCAATCACTGCTAAGCATTTGGTAAAGACACACAGCGCAGAGGATAAGCCAAAGGGCAGCACTTTGAACTGGTAATGCTCACCATGAAAGTCAAAACAATGAAACCTCCTGTGAGGAGGAAAGACCAGAATGTGCAGATAAGCATGCTGCATGTCCAGTGAGCAGAGCCAACCCCTGGCCTTGAGGAAGGGCATGAGACCTGGCAAAGTTGCCATCTGGAACTTTTTGTAATGGACAAAGAGACTGAGGTCCTTTAGGTCTACAATGCGTCTCAGATCTCTGGTCTTTTTGGGGACCAGGAAAGATCTGGAATAAAACCCCTGATTTCTCTGTTGCCTTGACACCAGTCTGATTGCCTGCTTGCGCAGAAGACACAGCACTTCCTCCCGGAGAACAGACAAGTGAGTCGGGGGATAGTTGGAGGGTAGGGGAGTGGTATCTGGAGGCTGCTGGATGAGGCTCCAGGATATGACCGGTCTCTATGATCTGCAGGATCCATGCATCTGAAGTTATGGTTCTCCACTGATTCAGATGGAGGGAGAATCTACCTCCAACCACCACCTCCTGAGTTTGGACCAGAGGAAGGGGATCTGGTAAGGAGTCAAGCAGAGGTGGGACCAGCTGTAGAGCCTGGTCCGTCATTTCTGGGATGCTTGGCCACCGCACCAGTATTGGAAGGGGGTGGGCAAGGAGGTCTGGGCTCTGCACTTACCCTGGGTACGGGGGGCCGAGCCTGGCCTACTGGACTGTCTACGAAAGGGGCTGAGTGTGGTAGAGAGAATGGACTGACTTAATGGCTGTACTAGAGGCCTGCAGATCATTTATGAGGTCCTGGACATCAGGGCTGATGAGCTTGGTGCCACTGAAAGGGGCGTTAAGCACCTTGTTTTGCACATCGGCTGCAAAACCAGAAACCCTAAGCCAGGAGTGCCTACGAAGATATATGCCAGTGGCAGCTGCCCTGGCCACTGTGTTGGCCATATCATACAGGGCCCTGAGGAGATGTTTACTGACATCTTCAGCAGTTTGCAAGAACTGGGACAATTCTTGCTTCTGACAGCCATCAGGAAGGGCTTGGGCAGCAGCTTTGCCCTTTCTTCAGTTGGCATTCTGGAATTTAAAGAGCTAGTGAAACCAAAACAGATGGGACAGAAAAATTATACACATTTTAAGAAGTACTCAGTTGTAACTTTTCATTTCTGAAGTATTTTTCTTTTTCCTTTTGCTCATTGGAAAGTTTTGTAAGTGATAATATTGTACTGGATGTGTGGAACAGCTCTCAACCTGGCAGCTGACATAGCTGTCTCTGATCCCCCCACTACATCATTAGCATTGTGATCTCACTGACAGTGACATCACAGGTGACTGACCCAGCAGCTACTTGAATGGCTGTTGCCAAGCAGTAGTGATGTCACAGTCATTGAGGTCACAATGCCAATGATGTAATGGGTGGAACAGAGTTAGATATGTCAGCTGCCAGGCAGAGTGCTGTTCCACACATCACACCTACTAACATCAGGAAACAATCTACTAATTAACCAAATGGAAAAGAAAAAGTACCTCAGTTATAAAAGTTAGTGGCTTATTGCTTTTAAAAACTAATATTAGTTTTAGGTAGTACATTAACTCTTTAAAGAGCAGGTGACATGTTCAGGAGAAATTTAACAAAACCTAATATTTAGACACAGTCCAGCTTGTATTTCCCATTAGTGCTGTATTTCTTCTCCCCATTATTTATTACTGAGATCATCTGCATGAAAACAGGATCTTTGCTCCTGAAGAGTTTGTCTATTCCTGCTGTTTTCTCCCTACCTGAAGTCATAGAGCACTGCTTGTGACATCACAATTATTCCCATGGCAACAGATCTTGATGTCACAACAGAGGATTATGACAAAGTAGGGAGTAAGCTATAGAGGCAGATGGACTCTAAAGGAACTCTAAGAGATAAAGATCATATATTCATGCAAATTTCCTCAGTAATAAATAATGGGGAGGAAAAATATATAAAATACAAATGGAATGCAGGCAGAAGTGTACTTAATTTTTATTTATTTATTTATTGAATTACTTAGTCAAGGACTCATTTTCAAAGGTTCCAAGTTAGTCAACAAACCAATAAAACTGAGAACAGAATACATACATACATTATTGTACATTAACTGGGGTACATCATTGCACATTAAGTAGGGTACAGGAAGGTTACATAAAGGGTGGACTCATTTTAATACTCACTAATACAGAGGAGTCTAACATAGGAACTATCACCACATAGTGCAAACAGTATAGAGTTACAAACAAGTGCAAAGGAGAAGGTTCGGGATGGTATCCCAGCTGGGACATTAAGGCTGAGGAGAAAGGGAAGAGCAGCCAAAAGAGAGGCACTGTCGATCATGCGCATCAGAAGTAACCGGGGTGGGGGATGCAGCCATGATGCACGCAATGTAGAGTGTTGCGTCTGAAGTAGATGGGTGGGAGAGGGAGGGAAAAGACCACTGCATTGTGGGGATAGGAATGTAATCTGTGTCAGCGGGTGCTTAAGGGCTGGAAGATTCGTTGGGGGAAAGCGGAGGGGGAGCAGGGGGGTGGTTATCGCAAAGGAGTAGTGGATGAAGTTGAAGTGCCCTTAGCAGGGGTTAAAAGTGGCAGCCACAAACTTTTTTGAGGTCCAGCAGGGAACGGAGCCAGGTTTTAAATTGTCTGAGCTTGGGACAATCCAGGAGTGCAGTAGGCAACTCACTGAACCACTCTGGGCCCTGGAAGGAAAGGGATCTCTGTACCAGTTTAGTGCGCTTGAAAGGCACCTGGAGTCCCCCTTTTGTGGCACCCCTTGTCTGCTTGATGGGTAACGCCTTTATGAAGTGTCTGTTTGTGGACTCAGGCATAAGCCCTAGCATGACTTTTTTAATTAGCACAGATTTGGAATTGAGCTTGGAGTTGCAGTGGGAGCCATCCTGTCTCACTGTCCCCATCCAGGGAGCACCAGAGCCACCACCACTGCCTCAGAGATTGCAAAGAAAGCACAGCAGTTGGACCACAGTGGGCACAGGGAGGGTGAGGATGGTGGAACAGAGGCACACCCAGTCAGTTGTTCCACTCCACAATCCATACACCATTCTGGGGGAGCACCCACAGAGGAGATTAAGGAGGCTGAGGACACCTGTCACAAGGGAGGCCCACAGGAAGGAGGCAGAGGACACCACAAGGAAAGAAGCTTGGCAGCTCCTGGTGGGGACAATTATTAGAGGATAGAACTGGGAGCAGGAAAACTGAAGTAAGGTGCCTGCCTGGTGCCATGGCTTGAGGGACAGGAAGCGCATCCTCAGGATCACGAGAACAGCTGCACGGGAGTCTGAGCTGGACGTCATTGTCCACCTAGGGACAAATGACTTGGCTCAACATGAGATCAGAGCAGTGCAGAAGGACTTTGTAGAACTGGGGAGGGGCCTAAGACAAGTAGCACACACAGTATCCTTCTCAGAGGCGCTGCCTGTCAATGGCATGAGTGAGCCGAGGGTACTCTGCACCATGCAGTTTAATGAATGGTTGAAAAAATGGTGTGGAACACAGGGGTTTGGCTTCATTGGTGACTGGGGTTCCACCTGGAGGGACACCAGCCTATACTGGCAGGATGGTCTGCATCTGTCCAGGAAGGGAACAAGTCTTTTGAGCAATCGGTTTAAATGCTTCATTGGCAAGCTTTTAAACTAGTCAAGGAGGCACTGATAAGCAGCAGGAAAATCCTAGCCTCTCCTACAAAACAGGGTACTAAATGAGAAAAGACCAAGGTAGAAAGGTCAGTGGGGATGCTGCAACTGAAGGTAAAGCCATCAAAAATGGAAAGCAATGAGTACCAATGCCCGTAGTCTGAGTAACAAGCTTCCTGAATTAGTGGCCTTGATGGAGGAGGAACATCTGGATATCGTGGCAGTCACAGAAACATGGTTCACATAAAACCATGACTGGGATGTAAACATACCAGGATACACTATCTACAGGAGGGACAGAGAGGGTAATAGAGGAGGAGGAGTAGCTCTTTACATAAGGGAAGGAATCAAAGCAGCAGAACAAAAGGGAAAACAGGGAGGAGAAGAAGCACTGTGGGTAAATTTGGAGACCGGCAATGGCACCACAATCCGCACAGGGGTTGTATACAGACCCCCTTCTCAGGGGGAGGAAATGGACAAGGAAATGATAGAAAGTATACTTAGTAAGGCAGAAAAGGGGAGATATTGCTGATGGGCGATCTGAATATGCCAGATGTTAACTGGAGTGCAGCTGCAGCAGCCACTTCGAAGAGTGGGGTTATTCTAGATGCCCTACGGGCATGCCTTAGACAACTAGTATTGGAGCCCACTCGAGGGGAGCAATCTAGACCTGGTTCTCTCAAATGGAGATGAAGAGAGGATCACAGATGTAGAAGTGGGTAGCCATCTGGGAACTAGCGACCATCAAACAGTATGGTTCACAATAAACACAGCAACAGAGTCAAGCCATACAAGGTACTGGACTTTAGGAGGGCTGACTTTGCCAAAATGGGTGAGTGCCTAAGGAATGCACTAGCACATGGGCAGGAAGGAGGGGTGGAAGAACAATGGGGAATAATAAAAACTGCCATCACAGAGGTAACTAGCCTTTGTGTGAAGCAAATAAACAAAACTAAACGATGTAAGAAACCACTATGGTTCTCAAAGGAAGTGGCAGTGAAGGTTCAAGAGAAAAAGAAAGCTTTCAGGAAGTACAAGGAATCACAGAAGGAGCAGGACAGAGAACTGTATCAGTTAAAGCAAAAGGAAGCTGGGAAGGCAGTCAGAACAGCAAAGGCCCAAACTGAGGAAAAGATAGCCAACTCAGTTAAGAAGGGGGATAAAACCTTTTATAGGTACATCAGGGAGCGAAGGAAGACCAAGGGAGGGATAGTGAGGCTTAATAAGGGGGGGCAGAGGGTGACTGTGAAAAGGCAGAGATACTAAACAAATATTTTTGCTCAGTATTTACAAAGGAAGAGGGGGAGGTACCTAAAACAAACAGTAGAAACACTCTGGATACAGAAGTTGATACCAGCCCATTTACAGAAGAAAGGGTTCTGAAAGAACTCTTAAAACTGAAGGTGGACAAAGCAATGGGGCCTGATGGGATTCATCCCAGAATTCTAAAAGAACTAAGGGTGGAATTAGTGACACCACTGACTACCCTGTTTAACAAATCATGGGAGGATGGGGTGGTACCCGAGGACTGGAGGAGGGCAGATGTGATTCCCCTTCACAAAAGTGGGAGCAAGGCAGAAGCAGGAAACTACAGACCTGTTAGTTTAACCTCAGTGGTAGGGAAAATGATGGAATCACTTCTGAAGGAAAGAATTGTCGAGTATCTAGAGGCCAGAGGGGCACAGGACCCAAGGCAGCATGGATTCACCTCGGGAAGGTCATGCCAGACAAATCTGATGGATTTCTTTGACTGGGTGACCAAAGTAGTAGATCAGGGAGGGGCTGTGGACATGGCCTACCTAGACTTTAGCAAGGTGTAACCCCCCTGCAAATGGGGGTTCCCAAAAGACTTCCAGGAGCTTGCTTGAATGCTCCAAGCCTGAATGGTGTTTGGCATTTAAGCCATTTATCAGTGAGTGTTTTTAGAGCCTCTGGTACTGTCTCTTTAAGAGCTGTCTGCTTGCAGACATAATTAGTTTGTATGGGGGGACTGTGTGCTTCTCTGAGTACCACTCGAGCTGCTGCCAATTCACTTCATTTTTGCAGTCACTAGGAGTGCAAAGGGAACCTATCTGAAAGATGTAACTGTTTGCCAGAAATTATTTAGAGTAATAATGAAATTACAGTTTGTCTAACCTGCTTTCTTTGCAGTCAGAACTGTGTCTGCTAGTTCCCATTCTAGTTTTGAACTGCTGAACTGGACCAATCAGTGTGGGGTAGCTAACTAAAATGGTGCCTTGGACGAATCAGAACTTGGACTCATAATCTGAGCCAGCCACAAGAGGATTGTATGGGCAGTGACTCTGGGAGATGTAGTTTAGACTTCAGTGCCTTTTTGGACCAACAGCAGCAGTCTATTGTGAGTGACAGCCAATCCAGTCAAGAACTGGGAGGAACTCAAAGGAAGTGCCCGGTTTTGTCGATTGGAGTTTCAGTTGAGCTTTGGCAGTGAAGAAGGAAGGAGCCCTGTGCTTTTTCAGTGTGCAGTTTTAGTCAAAAAACGTGTGTAAGGCCCAGAGTTCCGGTCTGCAGCTTGTGTAACAGCTTGTTAGGACTGAATCCGTCCTGTGAAAAGAATCAAAGGATCTCTGAAGAGTAGAAACCAGGCTCACTCTGTAGAAGACTGGAGGAATTGCTGAAAATTGCACTCGGGTCTGTCAGGAACTGAATCTGCTGTGTGTTCTCCCGGTATTGTGCAGTAATTGCGATCGGGATACAGATGCAGCCTGCCTGGTATAGTGCTTCTTTTATATGGATGTGTGAAGAGGTTTGTGTACTCAAGTGAGCCCTGCTGACATTGAAGGACCCTATCTATTTGGAGGTCGTGAGTACTAATTCAGGGTCGCTTCCTGTTGAATTGCCACATTAAACCAAATGGAATTACTGTACTGCTGACTGTTTAATTCTCCTTTTCTCTGTGTGAAAGGGCCCTACCAGCTGCCACGGTTTGACTAGCCACTAGAGCTTGGGTACCCAGGGACAGTAACTGATAGGGATAGGCCTGTGCACAGAGCCATAGGTAGATTATTAGAGTGATAAGCTAATTAACCTGATTTCCCCTGTCCTTGTTATATCCCCTAAATAAATCAGAGCTGCTTGTTTCAGCAAAGTTATACTGCCTGAGGTATTTGTCTATGTTAAAGTACTGTACTGTGATTGTTGCACTGTATCTCATTTCACAGGAGGTCCCAGTGCCGGAACCAGACCTGGGGTAAGTGTGTATACTGTGAAGGTAATTCTGATATATTGTGTGGGCCACTAGTGGGAAGAAAGGGGGGTTGCAGTATCCCAGAGGGCTGTGACCAAGTTAGTTTAACTATTGCAAACCCTGACCTCTGGGTGGAGGCACCCGCCATTGGATCCAGGCCCCTCAACCTGTTAGTGGCAAATCAGGCAGGGGTAGTAGCCCCTGGGATAGCGCCATCTAGGGGTTACAAAGGCATTTGACACAGTCCCACACAAAAGATTAATATACAAGTTAGCTAGCCTGGGAGTGGGTCCCAAGATGACAGCCTGGGTAAAAAATTGGCTGGAGAATAGGACACAGAGAGTAATAGTAAATGGAGTCCACTCTGAAGAAAGGGGGGTTACTAGTGGGGTACCACAGGGTTCAGTATTAGGACCAGTCCTCTTCAATGTCTTTATAAGCGACATTGCAGAGGGACTAGAAGGAAAAGTATGTCTCTTTGCAGATGACACAAAGATCTGCAACAGAGTTGATGCACAAGGTGGGGAGGATGAAAAGGGACTTGGCAAGGTTAGAGGAATGGTCAAATGTATGGCAGCTTAGATTCAATGCTAAGAAGTGCAAGGTAATGCACCTGGGAAACAAAAACCCAGGGGAAGAGTACACAATGGGGGGTGAGATACTAACAACAACAAAAATGGAAAGGGACCTGGGGGTAGTCATATCAGATGACCTAAAGGTGGGCAAGCAATGTGAGAGAGCGGCAAGGAGGCTGGGGGGATACTGGGATGCATAGGGAGAGGCATCACCAGTAGAAAACAGGAAGTTATTATCCCTCTGTACAGACAGCTGGTCAGACCCCATCTGGAGTACTGTGTGCAGTTCTGGAGACCCAGTCTTCGCAAAGACATAGACAGGATGGAAGCTGTCCAGAGGAGGGCAACTAAAATGGTGCAGGGTCTGCACCGGAAGACATATGAAGAGAGACTTAAGGAGCTTAATATGTATAGCCTCGAGGAAAGGAGGAAGAGGGGGGACATGATAGAAACTTTCAAGTACCTCAAGGGAATCAACAAAGTCCAAGAGGGTAGCATCTTTCAAAAAAAGAGGTGTGCAAGAACAAGGGGGCACAATTTGAAGATAGAGGGCGGCTCAGAGGTAATTTAAGGAAGTATTTTTTCACAGAGAGGGTTGTGGATGCATGGAACGGCCTTCCGGAGGAGGTCGTGGAGTCAAAAACAGTGGTGGAATTCAAGCATGCATGGGACAGTCATAAGGCAATTCTAGGGGTTGGGGGTAGAAAGAAGTAGGCTGCTGGTTAACTAGGATCTGCAGCTTATCCAGTAGGCAGGGAAATAGGCAGACTGGGTGGGCCAAGCGGTCCTTATCTGCCATCAAATTCTGTTTCTATGTTACTATAGAGGGTGCAGGTGTGGGTAGAGAAATCAGCCCCTAGGGTTAGGCAACAGGCCTTATTCAGGAGAGTGTTAACTCTCTTGAGGGCGGTTTTAGAGTCAGCTCCACAGATTGGTAGCCCATAGTCTATGGAGGCTAGTACCGAGCTGCTTATGGCAAGTTTCAGAGCTGCAGGTGGTAAGGAGTGCTTGTGGCAGTAAAGGACACCCAATTTCATGTTAGAGGTCTTGATGACATGATCAATATGGGTGGTGAAATTGAGAGCGTCTTCGAGGTATATACCGAGGTATTTAAATAGGAAGACTTGTTCCAGTGGATTTCCCTTAAGGCTCTGAATTTGCAGGGGGCTGAACTTCTTTTTATTTTGGGGGACTGTGAATAGCATGCTCTTGTTTTTTTTGTGGTTGAGCAGGAGTTTGTTCTGGCAGAACCAGGGTTCGAGCTTATGGAAGCTGTCCTGCAACTCAGTAGTAATGTCGTATTGGTCTCTGCCAGGGACATATGAGACAGCATCGTCTGCAAAGAGTACAATGTGTGCAGGGCACGCAGAAGGAAGGGTGTTTATGAAAAGACTAAAGAGGAGTGGGCCAAAGATGGATCCCTGTGGGACTCCTAGGCTCACCTCCTTTAGCATGGATGATATGGACATGTTGTGTTCTATGGGAGAGGTAGCTCCCAAACCAAGACACTGTGTCAGGGGATAGGCCAGTTGATAACAGGCTGCAGAGGAGAAGGTGCTGGTTAACGGAGTCGAAGGCCTTATTGAGGTCTATAAATAGAGACCCCACTGCCATCCCTTTATCCAGCGCTTCATATAGTTGGGAGGTGTATTCGACAAGTGCAGTAATTGTTGAGTGTTTTTTTATGGAAGCTGTGCTGATGGGAGCTGAGCAGGTTATACTTTTCCAGGTAGTCAGTGAGTGGTATGAGGCCACCCTTTCTAGAGCTGGGGTGGGGGGGTGGATGATTGAGATAGGCCTGTAGTTAGATGTGTTGGTTCTATCTCCAGTTATGAAGACAGAAGTGACATGAGCCTGCTTCCAAGTATCTGGAAACACGCTCGATCTAAGGGAGGAGTTAAATACCTTTGTAAGTGGGTCAGCTAGCACATCCAGTGTTAAGGCAACCAGCTTCAGATCAACTTGATCACTCCCTACCCTGGTCTTACCTAGAACCCGCTTGACATACTTGATTGTCTCAGTTCTTGAGATCTGTTTGAAATAGAAAGGTGGTGGTCTGTTTCCTGTGGGTATGGGTGTGTGCAGGCCAGAGGGCTGTTCTGCTGGTGGCACAAGGTATTCTTCCGGTAATATCCCTGTAAGATCCGTAAATGCCAAACTGAAGGCATTTGCGATATCAAGGGGTTCCTGGAGTGTCACAGTAGCTGAGGAAATCAGGTCTGGTGGTGCTCTAGTGGCCCTACCAGCTAGTGATTTCATGGAGTACCAGAAATCCTTGCCCGACCCCCACAATCTGTTGAGGTGATCCTTATAGTAGGTGGCTTTGGCCTGGCGAACAAGCTTTGTGCGGTTGTTTCTGGCCATTCTATAGGTGGATAAGTCAGCCCATTTGCCAGATGCCTTGGCCCTATGCCCAAGATTGTCTCTATGGTGCATGAGTGCAATTAGAGCCCCAGTGAGCCAGGGGTTTGTAACTCCTTTAATCTTCTTGACCCTGTAGGGGGCGAAGATGTCACATGCCTGGGTAAAGGTCCTGAGGAAGTAGTCAAGGGCCTGGTTACCATCCCTGGCTCTGTCAATCGGCGACCAGTCAATCTGTTTCAGGTATAACTTGAATGCATCCAGAAGTCCGTCTCTCAGGGTGCGGTTTCGGGACACTTTAGGCGGATGCTTTGTGAACTTGTTTGACCAAGTGCACATGACTGGAGAATGGTCACTGAGGCTGTCCGGTAAGACAGAAACCTCAGAGATGTGTTCTGGGTGGGAGGATAGGAGCCAGTCTATGAGTGTGCCAGTTCCAGTTCGGTAGTTAAGGTGTGTGGGTAGTGAGACCATCTGGGTTAGGTACAGCCCAGAAAAACAGGTTACTCACCTGTAGTTCTAGGAGTGGTATATGTTGTTCATCCACACTTCTTGGCAGGTACCTTGCCACTTTAAGATGTGCCGGAAAGTCTTCATGCTGGCTCCTCCCTCCCACTTGGGTAGTATAACCCTTTGGCTCCGTCCCATGACGCCAGATCTTAGCCAGCTGGACGCCAGGTTTGTGTGTCAAAGCTGGGGAGGTCGGGTGGGTCAGTGTGGATGGACAACATATACCATTCCTAGAACTATTGTTATAGGTGAGTAACCTTTTTTTCTAGGATCGTGGATATGCTGTTCTATCCACACTTCTTGGAAGACTCCTGGCAGTTCTCTGGGAGGAGAAAGGCAAGATGAACACCCACTATTTAAGAAAAAGGGACTGGAGAACTGAGGCTCCAAAACCAGCATCCCGGCATGACTCAAGGTCGATGTGGCAATGGGAAATGAAGGTGTGTGCTGACTTCCCAGGTAGCAGCCCTGCAGATTTCCTGGATGGGATGTCCCTAGAAGCAGTCATTGATGCAGCAGTATGGCGGGTGGAATGAGCCTTAAGCCCCACGGGAGGCTCCCTAGCCGCCAACCTATAGCAGAGGTCAATGCAAGATGTAATCCATCGAGCTGCTGTCTGCTTGGCTGCAGGTCTGCCAGGTGCAGCTTCAGCATAGGTGACAAACAGCTGGCGAACCTCTCCCCGAACTTCCACAGTTCGCTCTTTGTAGTAGGCGAGCGTTCATCTCAGGTCCAAAGTATGGAGCCTGTACTCAGCCTCAGAGGTGTGATTGGGGTAGAACACCGGCAGAGTAATCACCTGGTTAAGGTAGACACCACCTTCGGAAGGAATTTTGGGTGGGGGTGCAGGACAACCTTGTCCCTGTGGAAGACCAGGTAAGGAGATTCAATAGAGAGTGTCTGTAACTCCCCAGTCCTTCTGTCTGACGTGATAGCTATCAAGAAGGCGGTCTTCGGGACTTCCGGTTGAGCTCCAAGCAGCATGGCGGTGTAAACGCAGAGCTCCACTACACCCCCGCCAATCTTTCCGATTTGATGTTCCTAACAACAAACAAATTAAAATAAACAAGATCCAGATATCGGGGACATACGTAAGAAACAACTTAAAGAAGAAAAATAAAAGAAACAGTACAACTACAGGCAGCAGTAAGCAGAATTAAATTGAGCAGCAATGTCGGCCCAGGAGCCCTCCGATTCTGAAAACTCTCAAGCGCCAGCAGAACGGCAGGACCAGATGACCATATCAAATAATAAAGCGAGACACAAATGCATAAAGCTAGATACTATATACAAGGAGCCATTATCGTTTCGTGCAGAAATTAAAGATCTTTATGGACAGCTTCACACAGACGTAGTGAGCCTGGAGCAATGAGCTGATGCATCGGAGAGACAGATAACAGCAGTAGAGAACAGAGTAGACGACCTGGGGAATACAATTCAACTCTTACAACATCAATGTGTACAAGTGCAAGAAAAACAAGAAGATCTAGAAAATAGAGCTCGCAGAACGAACTTAAGATTATATTGCATTCCTGAAGGCTCAGAAGGTCAGGACATTACCAAGTTTACTATTACTTTGCTCAAAACTGCTCTTGAATTGCCCTCTGATATTCAATTATCATTAGAGAGAGTTCACCGTGCACTGGGTCCACAGCCTACAGATCCGAATGCTAGGCCTCGATCTATTATTATGCGCTTTCTAAGCTATACAGTCAAGGAGACAGTATTAAAAGCAGCATGGCGTAAAGTCAAGGTCTTTTATGGACAAACCCGTTTCTATGTAGATAATGACTACGCGCCACAAACAATGCGTAATCACACAGCATATGCAGACATCTTACCAGCTTTGAAGGACGCAGCCGTCAGATTTACAACACCGTACCCAGCCAGACTTGTGGTGCAACTGCCATCGGGAAGGAAGGAATTTCATACTGCGGAGGAGGCCAGAGAGGAGCTCCTTAAAGCGGGAATTCAAATAAAAACAAAATCCACATTGGGATTGCAGAGAGCTGACCCACTACACTGGCAAACGATGAATATGGGCAGAGCACGGAATGATGGAGAGACAGCAAAGGGGGAACATTTCCAATCATCTGGTAAATTTTCGCCGATCGGCAAGGGGAAGAACCTGACTGATAGAAGATGAAGATTGCCTTGGGATTTCTCAAGGGTCCTCTGGATAGAGGTCTCTGCAAGAGCACGACTGATGAGAGGGACTGGGAATTCAATTATCTGAACTGTAATCTTTATTAGACGACAACTCTCTCACAGGAAGTTGGACAGAGAAAAGGAACGCTTAATAAGTTTACCTACAGAAAATTCTGCCATAACAAAGAAACAAGTAAAACTTTCGATTTGGCTGTTCGAACTGGCCCTGACGATTGCTCTGAAGGAAGCAAGGGATACAACTCTAAAGATCAGATTACTGAGGGCTGTTTGATTTGTTTTCAGTGCTAAATTGATATAAGGGCCTAAGAAAAGCTGCCCTACAGGGAAGCCCATTTCAAATTAAAGACAGACAGGCAGAATATTTTGAGTTAACAGTTTGATTTTTATTTAGCTTGTCTGCACATTTCCTTTTATTTTTATTAGGGGAGTAGTATATCCCCAGGAGGCCTGGGCATTTGGTGTTACCAGATATCCTCCGGTGACCTCAGACTATCAGGAGGCACACTTAGGGAGTATGTTTTTAGATTCCCCTACCTTGGAAGTCAATATTATTTGGAACACAGTGTATGTACATAGTTATCAAGAAAAAGGTCAGACATATACTGATAATTTCCTTCAGATTTCAAAAAGTTTGATAAGATCGCAGCAGGAGATGTTTAAGAATAATCTAGACGGGAAAGGCATAAAATGTTCAAAAAAAAGTGACGTTCAGAAAGATGGCTCGGTGGGGGGGAACATCAGTATGGTGATCCTTCAGGAACTGGATTATTAAGATGGGGACAACAGAATAGAATATGTTTCCATAAGGGAATAAGATGGCTACTCAAATAGTAAAAGCACTCTCGCTTAATATAAATGGGCTTAACAACCCCATCAAAAGGGCCAGACTGTTCCAATATATTAAGAAACATCCCAGTGATTTTTATTACCTCCAGGAAACACACTTAACAGATACCGAACATGCAAAATTGAATAGGAGGGGCAGGTTTTGGATATACGTGTCGTCCTTCCCTAAAGGGAAACGATGAGGAGTAGCCATTTTAATACCTAGGACTTCTCCTTTTCATTTAGAAACACAGTGCGTAGACTCAGAGGGAAGGTATATAATCTTAAAAGGTACCCTTTATGGGACAAAGGTCACGTTAGTGAACGTGTATTTTCCCCCTCTTACATCAGTTTGTCTTCTTAAAAGATTTTTTGCAAAGTTTCTAGACATTATGCACGGCTGTCTTATAATAGGGGGAGATATCAATTTAACTTTGACACCTCGGTTGGACTCTTCTGCACCTTCCAAATATAGGCTAACATGAGCTCAAAGATTATTTATCTCTCAACTTACGGCACTGGGTCTAATTGATGTATGGAGACAATTTTATCCTCTTTCTGGGGGATATACGTTTTTCTCCCCTAGACACAATTCTTACTCAAGATTGGACTACTTTTTCATTTCAAAAGAAAATGTGGACTTTACAAGATTTAACTATAGGACCTAGATTTCTTTCTGATAATTTTCCCCTATTTTTGAGGCTAGATTTTAAAATACCAAGGAAATCCACTGGGTGGCGCCTGAATACACCCTTTCAAAAGGATAACGCTTTTAGGGACAGCTTTAACTCAAAAATAGCTCAGGTTATTGCAGAAAATTCGTCCCAGGAGACATCCAATACAATTGTTTGGGATACTCTGAAGGTTGTGATCAGGGGGGAGATAATTGCGTATTCAGCATATAAGAAGAGATACTGGGAAACACGATAAGGTGAATTACATGAGAAATTAAGGGAAATACAAACAAAGTTTACCCCTATTACTACAGAGGCCCAAACCCAGATTAATCAGACAAATGCTGAGCTCCAGAAACTTTTAGACGAAAAAAACACAACAGGCACTATTTTACTTGAAAACATATAGGTATGAGGGAGGGGCAAAAGGGGGCGAGAAATTTAGCCCAGAGGCTATGGGGACATAGGACAGCCACAATCATAACACATTTAGTGGATCCTGAGAGAAAAACAAGAGCTTTTAATTCGCAGCAGATTATGTAATTGTTCTAGAAATATTATAGGCAGCTATATGAGAAACCACAAGATCCAGAATTTAACAAAACTGAGGAATCCCCCCCCCCCACATTAAGAAAGCTAACTAGGGAAATGGAAGTCAGATTAAAAGCCCCTATCAGATCAGAGGAAGTCAGACGTGCTAGAAAGGAAAATAAATCATTAAAAACCCCTGGCCCAGATGGATTTCCGTCCGAGTGGTACAAGACTTTTAGTAAACAACTGACCCCCTTACTACTAAAGGCCTTTTTTAGAAATTCAGCAGGAGAGTCCACCTCCTCCTTCATGGGATTACACTAACATTTCACCTATATTAAGAGGGCAAACCAGCAGATCTGCCTACTTCATACAAGCCAATATCCATATTAAACATGGACTACACATTATTTATGTCCATATGGGCACATAGACTGGAGAAATTGTTACCCTATTTGATTAATTCAGATCGATCTGGGTTCATTCGAGCCAGAGAAACCACAGATAATGTACGTAGAACGATCCATTTGTTGGACCACGTAAATCAGAGACAGATACAGGCAGTGTTGCTCAGCCTTGAAGCAGACAAAGCATTTGATTGCGTCAGTTGGCATTTTTTTTTAACCGGAAACTTTGCGCAAGTTTGGATTTCCTGGGGAATTCTCTAGCATGATACAGAGAATCTATACCTCTCCGAAGGCATATGTTAAAGTGAATGGACGGTTATCTTCAATGATACAGCTGGGAAGGGGAACTAGGCAGGATTGCCCACTTTCCCCCTTACTGTTTGCCATATACATTGAGCCATTGGCTGAAGCCATAAGGCAACATCCTAATATTCAGGGGGTCCCTTTAGGAGGGAGGGATTTTACTATATCATTATATGCATATGATGTATTATTAACACTCCTAGAACCAGAAAAGTCCATTCCTGCTACTTTACAAGTGATAGATAAGTTCTCAGAGATAGCTGGATACAAAATAAATATACAAAAAACAGAGTTATTATCTTTAAATTTCATCCCCTCTCAGTCTCTGAAGAACCAGATCCCTCTGAAATGGAGAAATAATAAGATTAAATAATTTGGTGTAAATATTCCCCCAGAAATTGGAACATTTGGAACTGTTTAATTTTGAGCCTCTATCGATAGAGATAGAGAATTTAGTCGGGAATTGGACACATCAGGTATTCTCTTTTTCAGCTGGAATACAAGCTATTCAGATGACCTTATTTCCTAAGATATTATATTATTTCCAGACTTTGCCAATTATTCCATCACAATTCTACTTTGCATCCTGGGCTAGAATCTTTTCGAGATTCGTGTGGGCAGGACAGCAGCCTAGGGTCAGATGGTCTCTGTTAGTTACCAGTGGCAAAGGGGGGTTGTAATCTTTCAAACCTTAGAGATTACCATAAGGCAATAACATGTAAAATAGTGATGACATGGCTGAATCCTCAGGTAGAAAAACTATGGAAATGTATTGAATTTATACTAAATGATTTAGTAAATATTATCCCTATTATATTTGCCCCCCAAAACGCTTATCCACAGTTACAAAACTTTACATTTGGAACCCGTTATACGTTAAAGGCTTGGTTTGAGCTAAGTGTGTCTACTACATTAACTGAAGTTTTTGGTTATTTTAAACTAATAGGTACAGACAGTGTATCTTCGCAGATAGGAGCTGTTCGGGTCCATCAAGAATGGCAGAAAAAAGGTCTGCTTTTGTTATATCAATACCTAGATGTAAATGGGAGTATTGCCTTTTGCCACACTACAGGCAAAATATCAACTTCCCCATACACACCATTATAGATATTTACAGATTCGGTCATTTATACAGAAAGAATTAGCACTAAATACTCTGCCCTTTCTCATACCTATGTAGATGTCCCTTTTAAGGGACGCTATAGAAGGCAAGGAACAAATTCATTTAATTGGACAAAAATATAAAGCAATAAGAGATTTTTGGAAGGAATCCACTGAAGATATCTTAGGGAGATGGAATAGAGAATTAGGGACTCTGATAACTTATGAGAAATGGTTGGAACCTATTCCTCACTCGATGAAAGTATCACAGTCATCATACTGGTCAGAATATATATGTGTAACCCCCTTGTTACCCGGGGTTACTAGAATCCCAGTAAGACCTAGTGGTAGGCAGGGAAGGCAGCTTGTGAAACTCCAGTTAAATGGGTTTCACACTGTCTCACTCTGTTCTCAGTCTCAGCTGAGACTGAGGGATGACATCACCAATAGAACTTTCGCAGCTGCATGAGCCACATTGGAATCTGCAGCAAAGGGAGTTAGATAGAACGTTGGGAGTTTTGAAGTCAGTCTGCAGTTAGTCTTCAGTGAGTGAGTGAGTGAGAAGTTGGGAGCTTGCTGTTAAAGCAGCTCAGTGAAGGCTCTAGGAGCCTCAGCCCTGACAGAGGGCTACTTTTAAGTAATAGGGTGTGTGTCTCCACCTAAAAGAGAGACACAGAAGATTACTGAAGTGGTGGAGACCGCTGTTTTCGGGTCTCAGTGCCCCCCTCGGGGGGGGATGGAAAAGGATTCCCTGCAGATTCCTGGGGCAATCCCCTAGTTCTGTTTGTGGAGGAAAAGCTGCCTATATATTCCGGTATTTATTTGGGAGAAAACAAGATTTGTGAGTCGCCTGTGGGGCACCTGCAACGAGAGGGTGAGTGTCTGCTCTGGCTAAAAGGGCCTATGTTTTTCACCCTGGGACTTGTGTGACAATGTGGGGATTGAACTACTAAATATTGGGAAGCCTAGAGTAATGGGCTAAGGAAAGTAAAAGTAATTTCAAGTTCCAGGTTTGTTGGGATGCAAATAATATGTAAAGGTGATGTGACAGACGTCTACCCTTAATCTACATTTAAAAGTTCAGTACAGGAATTGTTCAGTTTCCAGAGAAATGGCCGGGTATGGGCTGTGGGAGCTGGAGGTGGAGGTGGGTGGCCCCCCATCTTTAGTGACCAGGTCCACCTCTACGGATTTCTTCTGTGGATTTCTTCTTTGCCTCGGGCACTTGGCCAGTGATGGGGGAAGTAACCAGACGTGGGATTGTAAGGAAAATTCTCTCTAGGAGTCGAAGACTCTAGTGTGGTTTGGGGAGCCACAACAGGATAATTGGTTCATTCCTCCAATGGACTGCGGATCAAGTGGCCGGCAGGAGAGCCAGGCCAGTGGGGAAAACCCAAGTGTGTACAAGTCAGGCTGTGTACCCAAAGCTGTGTGCAAGTCCGGGCTGTGTGCCTGGTGGGTTTAGAGCCTGAGGGCTGGAAATAGTGATAAAGTGTTCCGTTGTCTCTAATCTGCATTACCAGGAAATGTAGCCCCATGGGGGTCCGTCTATGCTTTGTTTGTTCAGCTAGGATGTGAATAAAAGCCACACTGAAGAATCCCATTCCTGGTTCTGGACATTACAGTTATTGCTTCCTGTGTTCGGATTTACTTGGGTGCCCCTGTTCAGAGTAGCCAAACCTAGGCTCCCCTGTGCCGAGTAACCTCATCCTCCCTGAACCCAGTCCCCACCAGGTACTGCTGTCAGCTTCAACAGCATGCCACCTGTCGTTTTGGAAAAAAGGCAGGGGTGAGGGGTTACATATGGAAATGTTGTAGTAGATATTTTTATACCCCTGACAAAATTGTTAAATTTGTATCTATGAGGTATGGCCTTTGTTGGAGAGAATGTGGAGAAAAAATGGCAAATATAACACATATTTTTTGTACCTGTCTGAAAGTTACTCAATACTGGTTAGATATAGAGAAGAGTATACAAAATATTGTGGGACCAGAAATTAATTTATCCAGTCAGATGATTTTGCATTATATTGGGGAAGTCGGAAAAGTTCCACCAGGTGGAAATAAGTTATACCTGGCAGCAGCTAAAAAGGTTATAACTCGCCTATGGCGAATGGCTAAAGTACCCACCCTCTCTGATTGGCATTCATTGATGACTGAGACATATTATCTAGAGAGAACAGTAGCTTCTAGAGCTGGAAGGAGGTCATGATTTGAGCTCCAGTGGAGACCATGGGTTTTCTGTATCTCACCTCTAGATGAAACATTTGTTCCCTGATACAGCCTTTTGAACGTGACCAATTTTTGTAAGATATGAATTTTGATCAAGTGTCATTTTATATATAACAGAATGATGTTATAGAAACATGAATTGCCAGCCCGAAGAACATTCCATGTATTGTAAGACAAAAGAGCAATACTGTATAGATGAACTCCTGCTGTCATATATCTATAAAACTATATAAAAAAAAATCAAAAATAAAGAATATTAATTAAAAAAAAAGAAGGCGGTCTTCCATGACAAATGTGAGATGTCACATTTGTGCATCGGTTCGAATGGCTTGCCCATGAGCCTTGCCAAAGCCAGCAGTAGATCCTATGGAGGTGGAGGTTCACGCACCGGAGGGGATATGAGACCTAGGACTTTAAAGAAGTGCCAGACCACCTTCTCCTGCACCGCTGACTGGCCCGCGCCCGGTAAGATGAGATGGCTGCCAGGTGCGCCTTTAGGGTTGTCGACCAAAGTCCCTGCTGGGAGAGGGACCAAAGATAGCCCAAAATGCTAGCCACTGGACAGGATGAGGGGTCCAACCCTTGTCCCTGACACCAGATGGAGAATCTCTTCCATTTAAAGGCACAGCATTTTCTGGTCGATTCCTTATGGGAAGCCTCAACAATGTTGTGGACCTCGTCGGAGAGACCCAAGGCCTGGAACTCTAGCTGCTCAGGAACCAGGCCATCAGATGCAGGGACTGAAGGTCTGGGTGGAGTACCTTCCCATGACTGACAGAGAGCAGGTTTGGGCATGCTGTAAGCCACCTCGGGGGCCTAGAGCTGAGGCTGAGGAGATCTGGATATCAGAACTGGCGTGACCAGTCTGGGGCTACCAGGGTCACTTGCACCCTGTCCCTCCTGACCTTGATGAGCACTTTGTGAATTAAGGGAAAAGAGGGAAGGCGTAGAAGAGGCCTGGGGTCCACAGCCTCGAGAAGGCATCCCCCTGCAGCGAACCCTGCTGAGGGGGGCGGGCATGATACAGCCTCAGCTTCGCATTCTCTCTGAAGGCGAACAGGTCCACCTGAGAAGATCCCCACTGGGAGGACAGGTCTTGTACTACCTCCTGGTGGACAGACCACTCATAAGATGCCCCACCCATCTGGCTGAGGGCATCGACCAGCTGATTCGAGGCTCCTACTGAGCACGAAGGACCAAATGCGGAGAGCTTCCTTGCAGAGGGGCAAGGAGAGCATCTCGCCCTGCCTGTTGAGATAGTACATGGTCATGGTGTTGTCTGTCTGGACCTGGACCACTTGACCCCAAACAAACAGAGTGAATGCGATCAGGGCTAGCCAAATCGCTCAAAACTCCAGCAGGTTGATGTGGTATCAGGACTCCTGGGGGGACCAGAGCCCATGGGCTCTGTGCTCCCCCAGATGGGCACACCCCAACCCATCAGAGAGGCACTGATTGTCAGGATAAGCGTCGGCTCGGGTGGACAAACGGGATCCCTTCCTGCAGGTGGGATGGGACAAGCCATCACTGGAGGCCGTCCCACATCCTCTGGGTCACAGAGATCAGCTGGTCGAGATGACCTGAGCGCTGAGACCACTGGCTGGCCAGTTCCCATTGAAGGGAACGCATATGCCAGCAGGCCCATCGGACCACGCTGGTGCAGGTAGCCATGTAGCCCAGAAGACACAGGAAGTCCCAGGCAGGGCACAATTGCCCAACCAGAAATAACTGGGCAAAGGAAGAGAGGACCTCCACCCTGTCTGCCTGGCTCGGCAGGAGTAAAGTTTACCTCAATTAACTGAATCACCTGCAAAGGCATGAGTTCCGACTTGGCCTCGTTGATCAGGAGGCCAAGGTCGAGGCAAGTCTGGAAGCCCAGATCCCCGGATCATTCCTCCTCCCGCCTGGAGGGACCTGTTATCAGCCAGTCGTCCGGGTAAGGGTACACCCGGAACCCTTGACGCCTCAGGTAAGCCGCCACCACTGCAATGCATTTGGTGAAGACCCTGGGGGCTGAAGACAGGCCGAAGGGTATGGCTTGAAACTCATAAAGGGTTCTCTTGGCTTGGAAGTGGAGGAACCGTCGATGGGATGGATGGATCAGGACATGAAAGAACGCGTCCTGAAGATCTAGGGAGCAGAACCACATGCGTTGCTTCAGGGATGGTATGATCTGAGCCAGAGTGACTATCAGGAAGGTGCAGGACCTAAGGAACTTGTTCAGGCTGTGCAGATCTAGAATGGAGCGCCAGCTCCCCCATCCATTTTGGTACCAGGAAGTACCTGGAAACAAACCTTGGGTCTGAAGGTGGGTCTGCTACTTGGAGAGCCGACAGAGGCTGCGGACACCAGATCTCCCCGCGGGGTGCAGGTTTGATATGGAGGGGCCTGCTCGAATTCCAGAGGCAGGCCTTGACCGACCACTTCCAGAACCCAACGGTCCGTGGTGAAAGCAGACCAGGTGGAAAGGAAGTGGCTGAGCTGGCCCTCCATGGAAGGTCCCAGGGGAGGTGTGACAGGATTAAGGGAGGTATCCCCCAACCCGGCACTGGGCAGATTTGGCGGAGGGTCCAGCGGAGGAGGAGCAGCTGGGACCTATCCCCCCAGGCTTCCTGAACAAGGAGGCCATGGACTTGGCCTGAGGATGCCAAGTTTTAGCCTGCTGGCCCTGCTGCTGCTGCTGGGCCAGTCTGACCGCAGGAGTGGATGAGCAAAAGGGCCTGCAGTTCTGATGCTTGGGGCCCTTGTTCTTCTGGGCAGATGTGGTGGAGTCCAAGGTGGCACTGGATTTCTCTATATGTTGGAGGTGGCCCTCCACGCTGGGCCCGAACAGGTCGGTGCCCAAGAACAGGATATCTGCCAGCTTGTGTTGTGTATCAGTCGTAAAGGTTGAGATGCTCAGCCAAGCCCTGCAGCACATGGCTACTGCAGCCGCTACAGAACGGGCACAGGAGTCACCAATGTCCAGAGCCATCTGGAGTCGTTGCTGCGCCACTGCCCTAGCCTGATCCCGGACCTGCTTGACCGTGGTCTGGAGGTCTGCAGGGAGATGAGGGATCACCTCGTCCAGGGGGCCCAAGAGGGCATGGGAGAAGTGTGCCATGATAACGGCCGAACTGGCCTGACGAAGGTCAAGGAAGGAAGCTGCACAGACCTTCTTCCCGGAATGGTCCAGTTGTTTGGATTCCTTGTCCGGGGGTCTGTCCAAATCCCCTTTATTGCCTGAGCGCCGAAAGACAGAGTTGGCCACCAACCCCACCAAAGGGTGCTCCAAAACACCCGAAAGGGACCCCATAGGGACCGCATACTTGCGGGTCATGTGGGCAGAAGGTGCAGGGCAAGATGCAGGATGCTGCCACAGCTCCAAGGCTGGGCCCACAATGGCCTCAGCCACCAGAAAGGCCTCCATCGGAGTATCTCCTTTGTCAGAATCTCGGTGAGGGGATACTTGGCCCGTTTCTGCACAGGCTCGAGCTGCATTCCCATGGACTCAGAAATGAGCCAACAAATACCCATCAGAGAGGTAGGGCCCTGGTCGATGGAGAGACCCCCAAGAGACTCGACGTTGACAGGACGGGAGACCATGGAGGAATCTTTGGACTCAGAAAAGTCCTTGTAATGCGGGTGACCACCCATGTCACTCTCAACTCGCCTTGTGTGGTCGGGAGTAAGAGTGACCAACAACCGATGGGGCAGACCTTGGGCCAACAGAGAATCCTTGGTCGGAGCCCTGGACTTCAGTTGCTCGGGCAGCGGCTCCACCCAGATCAGTGGAGTAGCTGACTTCGGCTAAGCCGGCGGAGCCTTAACCGGCACCTCAGTGACAGTGGCCATGGCTGACGTCGGTCACTCGGGGGCGAAAGCCACTTAATGGTCAGGGTAGAAACCAGAATCGGTTTAGACCCAGACAGGATCAACTGCTGCCACATTAGGTCTTCGTTGGTCTCACCCAAGGAGGACGAAGACGAGGAGCGGCACCGCTGCTTACCATGGCGTCGGGAGCAAGATCGCCGATGAGGGTGAGTCTTCAACGTCAAAGTTGAAAAATGAGGGCTATGCCAACGGGGGACCTCAGAAGGAGTCGGGGGAACCCGCGGCTCCTCCTGGTCAGGTCCCTTGGCAGGCAGGTCCTGCCCAGCAGGCTGAGCTGACCCATCTGAGGACACTGGAAGCACCAGGGTCCGAAATAAAGAGTCGTCGGACAGATCGTGCGACAACCCGCCGATCGGCTAGAGAAAAATCTTAGCCACGCCGACAAGCTGCCTCAGCCGACTGGCTTGACGGGTTACCGTGGAAACCAGCGGTTCGTCTGCCGACTTCGACTGAAGTCAAACAGGAGTTTCCTGTGAGTGGGATCGCTCCGGTCCGGTCCCAAGAGCATCAACGTTGCGACTTGTTCTTTTTCGACTCCTTCTTCAGACAGCACAAAACATGCGAACCCGAAGGGCCCTCTCGCTTGGCAGAAAGAGACTGGCACAATTCCTTGAAGGAAGCAGAATAGGAGGATCCCAGTTGTAGCGGAATGAAGGCCAAAGCTGAAGCGGAGCCCGCCGCGGCCTGAGCCGCCTCCTCCTCAAAGGCCTTAAGCTGTTCCAGCTGCTCAGCGGACCCCGCAGCCATTGAGACCACCCAACAGGCATCCTTGGATTTAGCCGGTGGGTAACGCTTTTTCGGTTGCCCCAGATGAAGTCGGGCAGTGCGGTCTTCCAGAACTGAAGGTGAAAATGACAGACAGTGATTACAAACTTGTGGATCGTGGTCATGTCCCAGGCAGTAGACACACACGGCATGTGGATCGGTGCGAGACATCTTCTGCTCACAGGGGCACCAGCGAAACCCAGGAACCAATTTGTCTTCCATTGCGGTAGCGAGAGAAGAAGGCGAAGACAAAACTCGAGAGTTTTAAAATAAGTTCTGGAAGTAAATCCAAAGATTCTAGAGCCAGGGCCTAATACACGCGGCAGCGCTAAGGAGGGAACCTGAACCTTCCAGTGGAAAGGAAGATCTGGTATCATGGAGCAGAGCTGAGGGTTTTACCACCCGGGTAGGTGGGAGGAGCCAGCTTGAAGACTTTCCGGCACATCTTAAAGCGGCAAGGTACCTGCCAAGAAGTGTGGATAGAACATATCCACGATCCTAGAAATCTGATCTGTTGCTGATGTTTCACCCTGGTAAAGCCAGTTAATGTTGAAGTCACCAACTATTACCTGCTCCCAGTTTTTGCCCACAAGTTGTTGATTACTTATGAAATGTCTGAAGCCAGCAGCTTGTTGACCGGGGGAATGTAAACTACTGTAAACAGCAGGACTTTGCTCTGTTGTCCTATGGAGAGTTTTAGGTTTAGGATTTGAGCCTCTTTAGAGAGTATACTGCTGTGCACGGTGTGTGCTTTGATGTCACTTTTGACGTAGACTAAGCATCCACCTCCTCGTTTGGACAGCCTGTCCTGCCGGTATGAGGTATACCCGTCCAGGGAAATAGCGGCGTTGGTGATTTTGGGGTGCAGCCAAGTCTCAGTGAGAGCTACAATGTCAGGATAAATGAGCTCCACCCATACTTGGAATTTCATAAACTTAGGAAGGAGGCTGCCAATGTTAAGGGATACGATCCTGAGGAGCCCCACCCTGGTGGTGGTGCTAGAGTGGGGTGGGCCAGGGTTTGGGTGCACATTACCAGATAGCAGCAGTAGTAGGAGGATCAACTTACGAGCAAAGCGGGACCAGAGTGCCCAGCTGAGTTTGGTCTTAGTCCCTGTATGCTTGAGGTTGTGGGTGCTGGCTGTCAGGGAGCAGCTGTGCAGTAGGGCAGATAGAGTGATGAGAGGGGGGTCCAGTGCTCTGTAAGTTTGTGGGGGGACAAGGAGGACTTGAGGATGGATGCTATCGACAACTGTACCCCTTAAGCTGTGCATCTCCTGCCAATGAAGCAGCTGGGTAGGGAATAATGGGCAAGGGTTGATTACAGATGCTAGATCAGTCCGTGGTATTGCCACAGGGGGTGGAATTCTTAGTTGTACATTGGAAGAAAATGAAGACTAATGCCAGGTGGGAAAACATAGTTGATGTCAAGTAGAAGGAATGAAGGGGAAATAGTCGAGGGGACAGTTCAGGTAATTGATAGAGGATGAAAGATTTGAGGAGAGTCAATGGCGAAACGCGAGGGGTGAATGTCTAGGGTGGAGAGAAAGAATAGGAAGCAAGATGAATATAAGAGTAGGAGAGTTATAAAGTAAGAGATTAGAGTGGATGACAGGCCCTAAGGGATATGCAGTTACTAGTATACTTGATGGTAAGCCAGATGGATAGGTCTCCTGGTCACAGTGGCAGAAATTGTGCTGGTGTGGTTTTATACTTTCCAAAGTTTTTTTCGAGGTGTCAGTAGCTCTTTAACCATGTGTGACAGATAGTTTATAATCCTCAGACCCAAAGTGGAGGAGGCGTAAACCCTTTTTACCCCAGAGGTCAGTCCTGCTGGATTCCTTGTCTGACAGAAGGGAACTAAGGTGCTTGGGAGCCTTAGATCTGTCATTGGCTGCCTTGATGACCGCAGAGTCAGTTTCAGCCTGGGCAGCAAAATAAGGAAGGCCCTGAGGGGCATTATAGAGTTTGTCTGCCCTACGTGGCATATCTGGTACCATATCTGGTCTGTGCCAGGCTGCTGTAGTGGCAATTTTCAGAGCTGGCAACATAGGAGGAATGATCTTAGGGGGAGATTCAGGAACCTCCAGGAAGTCCACCAGGTCTTTCTTGGTGACATCCTCCTCCTCAGTCTGGAAGCCCACTGTGGCAGACAATTGCTTCACGACATTGAAAAACATGGCATCCTCAGGAGGAGACATTAGAGTATGCTTGAGAGAGTCCTCACTGACCGAAGAGGCAGTGAACTTATCTGAGATGAGGATCTCTTCCTCTTCATCCTCTATGTCATCAGGAAGGATGAGATCAGGATGATACTCCTCCTCCTCAAAGTCGACCTCATCTGGGTCTGGCATCGGATGCGGCGGCCGGCAGAGGTGTCCTCCAGGGTCGACGAACAGGTGTCAACGATGAAGCTAACATTGACGGTGCTATCGAAGAGGGCCCATTGAAGGCACCCAGCTGGTGAATGAGCACATTCGTGAATTTAGCAAGTACTTCCTTCAGGTCCATAGTGGTTGTCGGCGGGGGGTCAACCACACGGGAGCCAACGACCCCGTAGCCCTAGGAGATGAAGGGACAGGCCTCGACGGAGTCATCGTCGACAACGTGCCCACTGTAGATGGAGGAGAGTCCGACGACCCAGAGGTCGACAGCCGAACGCCCTGGGAGTTGGGTTGAGGAGCAGTCAGTATGGGTCTGGAAGTAGTAGAGACCTGGACAGCTGGTCTCTTTGTCGAGGCAGTTGCAACTGATGAAAACAGCCCCCCCAAAGAAGAAGAAGAGGCTGATGGGGAACAGGATCGCCGCTGGGGGGAGCGGTCACAATCTTGTCTCAGGTCTTGGAGGCCTGGGAGCTCGTAGATATGGTGGGTGACTGGGCGGCCAGGGCCCCGTTGCTGGCTACCTGATGTTCCATCGATAATTTTTTAACAGCTTTCTTGCATCGCATGAGAGTTGTCTGGTTAAACTTCCGGCAGAGCTCACAGTCGGAGGCGTCGTTGTCAGGCCCAAGACAGCAGATACAAACAGAGTGTTTGCCTGTAGAGGCAATCTTCTTTCTGCAGTGGCAATGATGGAAAAGAGAAGAGGAAGGATTAACTCTCCACATAAACAAAAAGAAAAATCTCTAAAAAGAGATTTTGGTAAGGGTTATAGGAAAAAAACAGCCGTAAGCCGAAAAAGGCATGAACACTGCAAGGAAGTTTCTGTGGAGACTGTGCTTGCAAGTCAACAGCGGGAAAGAACTGAGAAGGCAGTGGGGCCGCCAATGTCTATATAGGGTTGCTGACATTGGTGGACATTTTTTTTTTTTTTTATTTCAACTTTTGTTTACTGGGTAAGTCTCATGAGCCAAGGCCCTTTTTCAGACACGACCCGGGACAATATGTCCAGGTACTACAATTACAATAATAAATACAATACAAAAATTACAACAAATACAGTACAGTACAGTATTACAAACAATTCATTACACTAAATTACTAAACATCAGTGCATTACAACAATAATTATTATAAGTTAATAACATTCACATTGCACTTTACTCATATAGTATTGTTTTAACCTAGATTTAAAAAATGCATGACTAATGTCTTCAGAAAAGGTTGGCGGCAGGCCATTCCAATATTTTGCTGCATAAATGAAAAGGAACTCTCTCCCATTTTAGTTTTCCTTTTTGGAATCACTAACTTAATAGTCGTAGTTGATCTCAAAGATCTTTCTATCTCCTTAAACTGATAAAACAAATATAAAGGGGATTTGGTCTTTTGTCTCATAACATTATTTGTAAGACAATTTAAATTATACTCAATGTTAAACTTTGGAGGAAGCCAATCAATTAACTGGTACAATAAACAGTGATGAGTCTAATATGGTACTTTAAGTACAAACCTACATATACTATGAAATGTAGTAATTAATAATGATAGATCTGCTTTTGTGATATCAGAAAAAATAAATGAATTGTAATTCATAGTTGGTAGTAGTACACTTCTAGCAACAGCTGTACGAGCCTGCAACGTCAGGCAATTGAGAGATCTAAAGAGTACACCTAATTTCTGATTACCTTTTTACAGGATTGTTTAATATGTACCGAGAAAGTCAAATTTGAATTTAATACTATACCCAAATAACTAAACTAAGTCACTTGTTCCAGTAACTCACCATTCAGATCAAATATAGATAAAGATGGTTTATTTACCAATTTAGGCTTAGAGCCAAAAAGCATACTCTCAGTTTTCTTACTATTTAACAGTAAGTGTTGATTTTTCAACCAGAGGCTCAGTTTATAAAAATCATCACCCAGATCTTGATTTAAATTTTCAACAGAAGCAGAACTACTGTACTATACAAAATAATATCATCTGCATACATCGGTGTATTTTTGTTAAGAAAAAGTGCCAGTAATTCATCCACAAACAGTGAAAATAAGAGGGGCCCCAGGATAGATCCCTGGGGAACACCCAGCTCCATTTTTTACTACTTGTTAACACTCCCCTATATTTCACACATAACAATCTATCTGTTGAATAACTTCTAAACCAATCCATTGGAAATTCTGTTACACCCAAGTGCTTCAGCCTCCCGAGCAGCAAGGAATGATCAACGAGATCAAATGCCTTAGACAGGTCCACAAACACAGCACCAGTGAGCTCACTTCTATCCATTGCTCCACTGATGTGGTCCGTGAACCTGGCCAAGGCGGTGCCCATACCATGATACCTTAGAAATCCATGCTGCTTGGGAGACCGAAGACCACCCAGAAGAAAAAATTACTCACCTTAGTAATGTTGTTTCTTCTAATGGAGTCTTGCTGTATTCTGACAATAGCAGTGAGTCCCAACCTTCGAACTGCCCCAGAGATGAAAGAGTTAACTTTCCATGCCAGGCATGGAACGCTGAGCTCGAGCTCGGTTGAGACTCACTCTGTTGCTGTTTGAACTCAAACCGTCAGATCTTTATGAGCTAAACTCACTGAGGTCCTGTGTGGAAGCTGTAAACCTACACTAGCCAACTGGCTACTAACATAAAAACAGATTTTTTGGTCCCAAAACAAAGACTCAAGTCAGGAAACCCAAAAAATGAAATAAACACAACACCCACTCACCCAAAGAAGGAGGGTGATAATAAAAAAGGGTGGGGCACCTCCTGAGTGCCAACACTGCTACTGCCCACCCACATCCCAAAAACAAAGGTTCTCGAGGGGAAGGCAAGGGGGAGGTCAGAATACAGCAAGACTCCATTAGAAGAAACAACATTACTAAGGTGAGTAATTTTTTCTTCAAACAACATGAAGTCTTGCTGTATTCTGACAACAGCAGACTACCAAGCAGTACCTCCATGGAGGAGGGACAGAACCTACTTAGGAAATAGGCTCTGAAGCACAGCTGTGCCAAATCGAGCATCACTCCTAGCCTGGATATCCAGGGAGTAATGCTTGGTAAAAGTGTGAACTGTTTTCCAGGTAGCTGCTTGACATATCTCCAAGATAGGAATATCCCTGGCAGCAGCCAGGGAAGCAGCTGTACCTCTGGTAGAGTGAGCCCTCAGGCCTGAGGGAGGAACCTTACCCAGTTTTTCATAGCAAAATTGGATACAAGAGACAATCTACCTGGCAATGGATCTTTTAGTGGCAGGTTCCCCTTTACCAACCTCACCATAAGTGAGGAACAGTTGGAGGGAGTCAAACCTGTGACCCTTGGTACACTCTATGTAGTAACTAAGGGCTCTCTTCACATTTAAGCTGTGCAGCCTCCTCTCGCCAGAGGAGGAATGGTCAGTGAAGTACACTGGAAGAGATACAGATTGATTAAGGTGGAAATCTGAAACCACCTTAGGCAAGAACTTCCTGTTAGTCCTGAGGACCACCTTATCTCTATGAAAGGAGATAAAATCAGGTTCCACTGACAAAGCTTGTAATTCACTTATGCGTCTGGCAGAAGTGATGGCTACCAGAAACACAGTCTTCCAAGTCAAGTACTTAAGCTCTGCTGAAGACAAAGGCTCAAAGGGAGGTTGTATAAGCTGAGCAATGCAAACATTAAGGTCCCAAGCAGGGGCAGGGTCCCTGAATGGAGGATTGGTGTGAAGCAATCCCTTGAAAAACTTGGAGAATACAGGGTGAGTTGAAAGAGAAGAGGGCTTACCTGCTGAAATAAAAGCAGACACAGCTGCCAGATGCACTTTTAGGGTAGCTGGTCTCAGACACAAGGTATTTAAGTGGACCATATAATCCAGGACTGTGCGTAAATCAGCAGATTCTGGGGAAATATGCTTTCCAGAGCACCATATGGAAAACCTCTTCCATTTGGAATTATAAGTAGCCCTGGTGGAAGGTTTTCTAGAAGCCTTCAGGATATCCATTACACCTTGGGAGAGGTGTAAATCAGCAAACTCTAACTGTTCAAGAGCCATGCCTTGAGATTGAGAGATTTGAGGTTCGGGTACCAAACCCTCCCCTGAGCACAGGTTAACAGGTTGTGATTCCTGGGAAGACACAGGGGAAGATGGACTGCTAAGGACAGTAGGAGTGGATACTAGGGTTGTCTGGGCCAATCTGGAGCAATCAGGATCATCTTGCAGGGTTGAGATCTGATTTTGACTAGCACTTTGAACAGAAGAGGAAAAGGGGGAAAACATAGAGAAACTTCCCTTCCCAATTGAGAGCTAAGGCATCCAGAGGGACTGAGCCCAACACTGGGGGCCTGCAGCAAAAAAGGGGAAGTTGGTGATTGTCTGGGGCTGCAAAAAGATCTATCTGTGGGGTGCCCCATCTGGCAAATACCACCTCCAAGACCAGGGGGTCCAGTGACCATTCGTGATGGCCCTGGGAAATCCTGCTGAGAGCATCTGCCAGGACATTGTCCTTGCCTGGGAGGTGAACTGCCGTAAGGGAGGTATTCAGGGAATACGCCAGAGATCACAACTTCATTGCTTCGGTGCACAAGGCCGTAGACCGACTGCCCCCTTGCTTGTTGATGTACCACATTGTGGTGGTGTTGCTGTCTGTTCTGACCTGTACAACTTTGTTCTGAACAGATTTGGAAAAAGCTAGAAGTGCTAGAAAAACTGCTCTGAGTTCCAACAGATTGATGTGGAGCAGAGATTCCTGAGGGGACCACAACCCCTGGGTAGTGAGGTCGCCCATGTGAGCTCCCCACCCCAAGAGGGATGCATCTGTAGTAAGGATTAAGGAGTGAGACTGAGTGACAAAAGGAACCCCTTGTCTGAGATTGCTCTGATCCTGCCACCACTGTAGGGCCTGGATCAGGGTTCGAGTCACTGGGATTAATTTGGTTAGAGGGTCTTTCCTTTGAGACCAAAAGGCTCTCAGATGGAACTGAATGTCCCTCATCTGAAATCTTGCTCCCTGCACTACTGCTGTAGAAGCAGCCATGTGTCCCAGGAGCTGTAGAAAATGCCTTGCTGGTCGAGACACCTGCAGGGTGAATGAGGAGGCCAGAGAGACCAGGGTCCTTGCCCTGTCCAAAGGAAGGAAGGCTCTGGCTTTCTCTGTGTTCAGCTCTGCGCCTATGAAGGTGAGAAGCTGGACAGGCTCTAGAACCGACTTTGAAAGATTCAGAAGGAAACCTAGAGGTGAGCAGTTGCTGAGTTATCTGTAGGTGTAACTTGACTTGGTCTGGGGACTGGCCTACTATTAGCCAGTCGTCCAGGTAAGGAAGATGGCAATTTTTGCCTTCTTAGAGAAGCAACTGCTACTGCCAGGCATTTTGTGAACACCCTTGGAGCAGAGGTGAGGCCAAGGGCATTGCTCTGAACTGGTAATGGCCTGAGGGCAGCTCAAACCTGAGGTACTTTCGATGGGAGCTTCTGATGAGAATATGGAAGTAGGCATCCTTGAGGTCCAGGGGCTAGCCAGTCCCTGGCCTTAGAGAGGTAGAATAATTCCAGAGTCACCATTTTGAATTTTGGTTTTAAAAGGTGCTTGCTTAAATATCTGAGATCCAGGATGGGCGCCATTCTCCTGTCTTTTTGGGGTAAGGAAGTACCTGGAGTACAACCCTTTGCCCTGGTGTGGGGTGGAACCCTTTCCACAGCTCTGAGAGCCAGGAGGAAGAGACCTCTGCCTCTAGGGCAAGTGCCTCTGGTGGATTTGCAGGTGGAAAGGATCTGGTTCTCATCTTTGGAAACTTTTGAAGCTGAGAACCAGTCCTGGCTACTACTTCCAGGACCCACTTGTCTGATGTCAGAGACTCCCAGTCCTGGACAAAGTAAGCCAGCCTGCCCCCTACAGGTAGTTGAGAATCGGCCCTAGCAACCCCATCAGGGTGCCTACTTGGCAGGGGCTTTGGGCTGACGGGTGGAAGCAGGCCTGCTTGCACCCCGTCTGCATCTCCCTCTAAAGAACCCCCTCTGGGCATAAGCAGAAGAGGAGGCCTGGCTTGGCAAAAGGCCTATGAAAGGACTGCCCCTGCCCTGGGAAGCTGCCTTTGAGGGTGGCCTGCCTTTCCTTGGCCTGTGCACTCCTATAGGTGGTCCTATACTCATCCATTTTCTTCATGTAATTCTCTGTCTGCTCCCCAAACAGGGAATTACCGCAACAGGAAAATCCATGGCCTTAGTCTGGGTATCCTGTGACAGGCTAGTACATCTGAGCCAAGCCATTCTGCGAAGTGCCACAGATGTAGCCATGACTCTTGATGACACATCATTTGAGTCCACTGCAGGATGGAATTGCACCTTGGATGCCTCAATACCATCAGCAGCCACCTGCTCCAGCTCCTTGGCAAGCTGGCCAGGGACCTGTTTTGCTAGAGCCATAACAGTATCCCATCTGGATTTCTGATATCTAGCAACATAAGCCATGTAATTTGCCTGTCTGAGTCCCAAGGATGCTGCCATGTACTGTTTCTTTGCCATGGCATCAATCCTCCTGGAGTCCTTGTCTGGGGGGTGTGAAGCCAAGGGAATATTTGCCTTGTCACAGGCTGCAGCCTGCACTACTCCAACATGGCTGCATTGTTGTGAAAGGAACTCCGTATCAGAGCCTGACAATGTGTACCTCTTGTCCATTCTCTTATCCACAGGAGGTATAGTGTGAGGAGTTTTTAGAATTTTAAATGTCTGTTTCCCAAAAGATTTATGCAAGGGAATAGACAGTCTCCTAGACTCTGGGATATCCATCATTTCCACATAGTCAGGCTCCTCTTGATCATCCACAGCTTCCTCCATAGGGAGCTGGAGGGTTTCAGACACTTTTTTATAAAACATAAAATGAGAAGGGGACTCAGAAAGCCTAGGAGGAGACACTCCTGAAGGTCTGTCTGGGGAGATGTCCGGGTCAATGGGCACATCCAGACTTTCAAATCCACATTCACTCTCCTCATACTCCTCTTCCCCCTCCTCCGGTTCATAATATTCCTCTAAATCATACTCTTGGACCAGTGGAACTGGCCGAACCGGGCACTTACCTGATGGTGCCGATTCGGTCGGAACCGGGGAAAGCGACTGGACAATTTTAATCGCTTTGGCTATTTCTTCAGCGGTTGGAAAGGAAAGTTTTGGCTCCACACCAGCTGATTTCCTACTGGTTTTTGCTGGAATCGACTCCTCAGAGTCGGGTCTCCTTTTGCCCGAGGAAGTCTAGCCCTGGTCAGAGGGCACTCCCTCTGGTTCGGCTGGAACCGAACTGGGCTGGCCGTCCGGTTCAGCGGACTTTTTGGCCTCCCTTTCCCTGAGCCTACCAACTCTCTTTTCCAGGGTAGCTGCAGGAAAATTTTTACAAATCTGGCAGTCTGCATTGAGGTGGTCAAACCCCAGACAATAAACACAGGTGGTGTGAGGGTCAGCCTTGGCAAATACTTCCCCACACACACTGCAGTGTTGAAACCCAGTGGGCTCGGTTTTTCTTTTGGGTTTCTCAGACATAGTGCCAGTCCTAACCAAACTTACCCGTTTATGGCAATCCGCCAAGCAAGACCCTCTTATCGGTTCCCAACCGTGTCACGGGTCGTGGAAAAAAACGTAATAAAATCCGTTTTTTTAGAACCGATAAGAACCGGTAACCACACTCTAAATCACAGTTTAAGATATTTTAAACAACCTGATCGGTTCAAATCGAACTGATAAACAGTTTACAAGTTCCACACAGAAGAGAAATAATATAAACCTATCTAGTACTCACAAATACCACAGACAGAGTCTGAACCGACCGGTTGTGGTTTAAATTCGGTCAAAAACCGAGAAAAACAATACTTTAACCGACAAAATGAACCGAGCAGAAGGAGAAATCTCCGGAGCGACTGTTCAGTGAGGCGGAGTAAAGAATCTGACGGTTTGAGTTTGAAGAACAACAGACAGAGTTTCAACCGAGCTCGAGCTCAGCGTTCCATGCCTGGCATGGAAAGTTAACTCTTTCACCTCCGGAGCAGTTCGAAGGGTGGGACTCACTGCATATGTCAGAATATAGCAAGACTTCATGTTGTTTGAAATACTTTTTCTGGGCACCCAAAATCCTGGTTGCCCAACCCTGCGAGAGGAGCGTTTCGCCGCGTTCTCTGTATGAGAACAGCAGATTTTATTTAGTTCTGCAGCCACAGCTGAACTCCTGCTGTCGGCTGCAGTGTGAGTTGAGAGCCCCTTTGTTTTCCCTGGTGTCTAGTGACACCCCCCACCTTTTGATCATTGTCCCCAATGTTTCCCTGGTGTCTAGTGGCACCCCCACCCTCCGACTGTTGTCCCCGATGTTTCCCTGGTGTCTGGTGTCACCCCCCACCCTCCAATCATTGTCCCGATGTTTTCCTATTGTCTAGTGGCTCCCCCACCCCCCGATTGCCGTCCCTAGTGTGTGTGTGTGTGTGTGTGTTGTATATATATATATATATATATATATATATATATATATATATATATTAGAGCGCTATCGTGCCCCTATATTTAGGGTTGAGTAGGCACTTCTATGTTAAATCTGAAATTTTGCACGTTAATAACTTTGGACTCGTTCAACGGATTTGCACGAAAGTTGGTATGCGCAGTGGGACATGGTAGATCCCTTGATCTGCCAAGTTGTGTTTCAGTCAGGCTTACAGTTTTTGCACAGCAAAATGCTCAAAAATGCACTTTTTGCCATTTTTGTGGGCAGTTTTTCAGAATTTGTCCATGGTGCTGCACGACCATCGTGTGGTATGCTGGTCCAAAACTTGACACACATAAAAAGCTTGGATCAAGGAATATGACACTTTTTGTTTGGCGAAAAAATATTAATCCATTCAAAAGTTATTACACTTTTTAGCTCCCATTATAAGTCTATGGGAAAATTTATATGGTTATTTTGCAAAAGAAGAAGGGGGGTTTGGCCATCTGGTCAATCCTCACGATCAAAGAATTTGCAGGCTCGCTATCAAGGAATCTCTGATAGCTAGAAATTTATTGTTCGCGGTGGCTGCCATCTTGTTTTCAGTTTACGGTTGGAAAAAACAAATATCTCAGCTCAGGGGTCACTTCTGAAGTAAAACTATGATGGGTTTTGCTCAGGGGGCTTCCCTCTATCAACCCATGCCTCTGGTTTCCTGTACTTGTCTCAAAAATTGAGTTTTACTGTTTGAAATTCTTTGATCATGGCTCGCTAACAATCTTTGATTGTGAGGCTTCAAATTCTTTGGTTGCGAAATCGTTTTTGATCACGAGCTTATTTCGCCATTGGACAACCAGCTAGCCAGATTTTCATGACCAGACGTCCTTAGGGAAGACCAGATAGCCCGAATTTGGGAAGACCAGATGTCCCCTCACGTTCGAAAGTCATCTTTGATTGCGATCAATTATTTTGCAGCCTCGCGATCAAAGAATTTTTAAAGGTGTAAAAACGTTAAAATTAAATATCTCTTAAACGGTTTGGTCTTTTATCTTGAAATTTGGAGGGTGTTGAGGTAATGTCCTATAGATGTGAATTATGTTGTTTCAGTGCTGAAAAAGTAATGCATTGCGGAGTTACTGAGTGACGTAGTTAACGTTTTTCCTATAGCATGGCACTATTGACTTGGTATTTATATGGTAGGTGGCCCTAGTGCCAAGGAGCTGTGTTTTGCTGCTTTTCTGTCTTACACTTACAGGCATGCAGCATTATGCCACTGCGAAATTTGAAAATGTCATTTGTTTCGCTTTAATACCTTCTCAAACGTGTGTGATTTTCCTGAATTTTGGGATGTAGAAAGATTCTTCTTAGATCTTTGACTGTTATAATTTTCATGTCACTGGGACATACGTTTCTGGAATCATACCAATTTTGCTGTTACGCACTAATGGGTGGCTTGCTGGGAGTGCCACCAATATGTGTTCCTTAGTACTTATATTATACATTTTCAAAAAGTAAAGAAATTCTATGCAAAAAACTGCGTTAATGCATCATTTGGGGTTGAAGTGCAAAACGTCAGGAAATGAGACCTTTAGGGTTGGCTTCTACCCCCCATACCATGTACCTCCCATCCTCCACAGAGACAGATGCCGGGGTGTGTCACCGGGGTTGTGAAGCCTAAATCTCACCCCATTCTTCTTTACTGTGGCATGTCAACATGCTTACACATGTAATGGGGTAAGATTTGGGCCTCACAACCCCAATGACACACCCCGGTATCTGTCAGTCTTTGGAGGATGGGGGTACATATGGGGGTAGAGGCCAACCCTAAGGTCTAATTTCTGACTTTTTGCGCTTCAAACCTAAAGGATGCATTAACGCAGTTTTTTGCACAGAATATATATATATATATATATATATACAGTATATATATATTCATTGCAAAAAACTCCCGTTAATTCATCATTTAGGGCTGATATTACAGCGACAAAAGTTTGGAAATTCAGTGTTAGGGTTACCAACCCTACCCTCCACACACCAACAGGCATTGGGGTGTGCTTTGGGGTTGTTGGGCCTAACTCTCACCCAATTCCATGTGTAAGGAAGCTGACATGGTACAGTATAGGACAATGGGGTGAGAGTTAGGCCCGACAACCCCAAGGCTCACCCCGACACCTGTTGGTGTGTGGGAGGGTGGTAGGGTTGGTAACCCTAACACCAAATTTCCAAACTTTTGTCACTGTAATATCAACCCTAACTGATGCATTAACAGAGTTTTTTGCCATGAATTTCCCTTCTTTTTGAGAAAGTGTAATATTACTTGTATGTGGTTGTGGGAGCGCAGGACCCCATCACGCATGCATTTTGTAATTGTTTCTCATTTTCACGTGAGAGCCCTGCACTGCCATCTACACATAAGTGTAGAAATACTTAATTATCCCACATGTCCCTGTGGGAGCACATAATGGAGGGCTCTCTGATCCCATTATTGTATAATGATATCCATATGTGGGAGGGAAGGACCCTCTGGTTCCTGCGCTCCTATCTACCCTTAAGTATAGAGACACAGTGCAGACCTAGAGACATTCCAAGTACCCCTTGTGCTGCAAATGTGGCACTATCTCAGTAAACATAGGAAGTATGGAAAAAATTCCACTGCAGTTGTAATCATGACCTGGCAACCTGCATGCGTGCTTACCGAAAAATCTGTATCTCGAACAGTTTTCAAGATATTGCCGCCAAAAGGTGGCGCTGACGCCACAATGTTATCCTACGGAAAATTTCAAAATTTCAGAATGTCGTAACTATGGAACCGTTGTATATTTTTTCACCAAAAACGCAAAAGGCAAATCTGTGGTGAAAGTCCTTGCTGCCCTGCAAATTTCAGCCCAAAAGTCCCAATCTTTATTTTGCTATGAAGTGGCAAAGAAACAGCAATTTTTTGAAAATTTCACAAACGTACTGTCATGAAACTTATGTACTTTTGCAAATTTGCAAACGTTTTGCAAAATTTGTGAAAGTACATTTGCAAAACTTTTGCAAATTTGTGAAAGTTTCGCAAACATACTGTTGCGAAAGTTCCCATGGCAAAAACTGAAAAACATATTTCCAGGCACTATTTTTAAAAACTAATACCAGAATTGTGTTCCTCGGGCCATGATTAGGTAAATACAACTGCTGGTGTTTACCAAGGGGCAGTATTTTTTGAACTACGTTATTTAGCCATCGCGAACTGAAAACAAGATGGCAGATTTGCAACAGTATAAAACCCATTTGCGAAAGTAAAACTAACTTTCGCGAAAGTAAAAAGTGCTTACGAGCCGTATATTTTTTCCCATAGGCTATAATGGGAAATTTCAAACTTTAATAACTTTTGGACACATTAATATTTTTTCACCAAATCTTCAAAAGGCACATCAGTGATCCAGGCCCCATATACCCTGAAAATGTCAGACCAGACCCCCAAACCGTTTGGACCGTAGCCCTGAGCAAAGAATTTGCCAAAAAGTGGAATTTTTCAAATTTTTTGGCACTCCGCAACCGCACATCCAACCAGAAGGAAACTTGCCAGATCCTGAGATCTATGGTACCAGATAGTGCATGCAAACTTTCAGGCAAATCGGATGAACGGTTGCAGTTATTAAAGTGCAAAATGTTGGGTTTAACAAAGAAGTGGCTGCGCAACCCTAACTATAGTGGCACTACCATGCCACTATATATATATATGTGTGTGTGTGTGTGTGTATGTATATATATATATGTGTGTGTGTATACATATACCGACACTGGGATGCCACCCACGCAGCCCATTGTTTTATTTATTAGCCGACATCAGGGGGCCCAATCCCTGTGTCTGCATTTAGAGCCCCTCCAGTAGTATGGGACACTGGGGAGCCCACTCCCCAGTGTCCCAAAATATTTTATTAATGTAATCCTGTAAAAAGAAAATGGTCCCTCTTAATCCACGCCATCCCCCTTCCCCATCCCAACTCTCCCACTGTGCACCCACCCCACCCCTTACCCTATACTTACCACTGGGGTCATAGGCTGTCATCTTCTGTGGACTGGAGACCGTCTGCACCTCTTCAAAGCCGAACCTTGAACTGAGGAATCAAGGTAAATGCCGTATAATTCATCTCAATGGCGTTTTGAATTTATGATCATAACTTTGCCATTTTGTGGAATTTTTTCAACATAGCCTTTTTGGGACCCCACCTCATGGACACTGGCACTGTCATTTCATTGACTAGGCCCAGAAAATGATTTTGCAGTCGCTGCGAAAAATCACCTTTTGGGACAGAATAATGAAATTTCACTACCAGCATTCATGAGATGGGTTCCCAAAAAGGCCATGTTGAAAATGTGGTGAATAAATTCTTAAAAATGGCCAAGTTATGAGCGTTCATTGAAATGTTTCTATGCACGTGCATAACACTGGTAATTTTCAATATTCTGAATCCAATTGTTCAACATAGCCATTTTTCACACCACCTCATGAACAGTACAGCTGTCATTTTCACATCCTGTGTGAAACATGTTTTTGCACCTGTGGTGCAGAAAGGTGTTTTGACCTAGATTTGAAAGTTTTCACCTATGGAGTTTATGAGGTAGGGTAATAAGAAGACTATTTTGAAAATTTGGGGTCAAAATATGAGAAAATGAAAACGTTTTTTACAACATATATATATATATATATATATATATATATATATATATATATATATGTATATGTATATGTATGTGTGTGGGTGTATATATATATATATATATATATATGTATATTCATTGCAAGAAACTCCGTTAATGCAACAGTTGGGGTTGATAGTACAGTGACAAAAGTTTGGAAATTCAGTGTTAGAGTTACCAACCCTACCACCCCGTACCCCCTCCACACACCAACAGGTGTCGGGGTGTGCCTTGGGGTCATCGGGTGTAAATCCCACCCCATTCCATTTGTAAGAAAGCTGAGATGATACAATGTAGGAGAATGGGGTGAGAGTTAGGCCCAATGACCATGGGCAGCCAATCAGTGGGAGCAGGATGAAACCAGGGACAAGGAACCAGGATGTAATGTTTTCTGTACTGCACTTAATTGTGTTTTATGGCACAACATTTTGCACTGGATTACTTGAATAAAAACAAGATTTTGCACAACGCTAAGTGAAATATCCTTTGGGTGAGTCCTTTTCAACTGGTTTCTGATATGTACTTTGTAAACAGTATCGCAGATACGTTTCACTAGCCTAGGCAGGTGCCGGTTCCCACTGTGCTTTACAGACTGCAGCTACATATATGTTTAACAAGGGGCAGTATTTTCTGAATTACAGCGTTTTTTTCTGCATCACTAACTGAAAAAACAAGACGGCGGATTTGTGAAAGTTAAAAACCCATTTGCAAAAGTAAAATTGACTTTAGCGAAAGTAAAAAGTACTTTCAAGGCGTACATACAGTATATTTTTTCCCCCATAGGCTACAATGGGAAACTTTAAACTTTAACAACTTTTGAATGGATTAATATTTTTTCAACAAAACCTTCAAAAGGTACAACAGTGACCCAGACCCCATATACCCTGACAATTTCAGACCAGATCCCCAAACCATTTTGGTCACAGCCCCAAGCAAAGAATTTGCAAAAAAAGTCGTATTTTTCAAATTTTTTGCCACTCCGCAATCGCATATCTGACCAAAATGAAACTTGCCAGATCCAGAGATCTATGGTACCAGACGTGCATGCAAACTTTCAGGCAAATCAGATGAACAGTTGCAAAGTTATTAAAGTGCATAACTTGGGGTTTAATATATAAGTGGCCATGCAACCCTAACTATAGGGCACTACCGTGCCCTATAAGATAGATACATGTATCAGGGCTTGAATTTAGCGGTATTCCGGTACATTTTGGGTACCAAAAATCATACCGGAGTACCAAAATTCGAGCCCTAGTATCCCTCCGAAAATACCATTTGTTTTCTCCCGATGTTGACATGCAGTGCTGGCTCCTGAGTGATAGGTGGCGCTGTTCTTACGTAAAAGGAGCTAAACTGTGACTAAAAAAATAGCACTTCTTGCTCCACGAATCAGGGCTTGAAATAAGGGGCGCCAGGCGCTAATTCACGCCTGTACTATTATAATTAGCACCTGCTAGTTTAAAACGCAGCAAGACAGAGGCGCTTCCAGCTGAATCCAGCAGCACATGGTGTGTCAGAATGGGGAGGGAGTGAGAGGTCGTCAGGGGAGAAGCGAGTTCAGGAGAGAAGCAGTGTGACGTGACACAGTTCAGTGCAGGGCTCCCGGCTGACATCTGAGCCCTCACTGAACACGGAAAGAAAATGATGTCTTGAGCCTGCGGGCCGGCCGGCCGGGGGAGAACCGAGTTCAGCAGCGTGAGGTGACACAGTACAGTGGAGGGCTCCCAGCTGAAATCTGAGCCCTCACTGAACAGGGAGAGAAAATGATGTCTTGAGCTGGAGTGCGAGTTCAGCAGCATGAGGAGACACAGTTCAGTGGAGGGCTTCACTTGAAATCTGAGCCCTCACTGAACTGGGACAGTAGAGCAGAATGCTGTCACATGACTTCAAAATCTAAGCACGGGCAACTTGAGTGTAAACAGCTGCAATGAACAGCCGACTGAGTGGGAGATACAGAAAACATCGGACTGTAAGAATTCAGCTGTGGGGGACCACAATTTTTTTTTCACTTGGTAGATTGTCTTATCTGATCTTTGACATTAGCAAGGATTGTATTGGTGAGTTTCACTCTCTGTAAACTGGGGAGGCAAAAGCCTGTGCTCTTGTTTTTGTTAAAGCACTGAAACGGAAGATTTCAAGTTTGTACAGCACCACAGCCACTGGTTCACTGTTTGAGACCTTGGGCAGATGACATAATCTTCCTGTCCTTCAGGGTGTTCTGCTGTAAAATGGGGGTAAGCAAGAGTCAAGACTCCACTTAAAACAATATTTCTGGCTATCACAAGTTAATCTAACAAATTCCTTCAAGTGACAAATGGGCTGTTGTCTTGTTCTTTTTTTATCTTGAACATTTCAGTCAAGGAATTGACCAGTGTAGATAAATTTGGATAAACCTTTTTTTTCACTATTTATTTACCCAGGTTAGTTCCTACTGTGATGCAGCATCTCATTTTCAATGGGGTCTCCTACTTCCTCTGTTTTACAGCAGGAAGGGTATAAAGTTTAGCATAAGGGTGGGTTAAGCAACTTGCTTAATGTTTATATTGCTCCACTGACTGTAGGGGATATGAACCTTGGAATCACCATACTTTGAAAAGTTAAAGAATTCTTACCTAATGTTCAGAAAAATGAATACATAGTTTTGCTGTGTTTAGATTCAGCTTTAGTTTTGGGTGCTGCTGATTAGAGGTGCAGACAGAGCAGTCTGGAGGAGAGAATGGGAATAATGTTGTTGTGTGCTGTACAGACTAGTGGGCTCACAACATATTGGAACTTGAGGCATGCACAAGATCAGTTATGTGAGCATGTAGTGCCAACTGTTTGGGCGTATTGCTTTTGTGTTGTCCACAGTCCTCAGAATGAATAGCTGTACTGAAAAATTAAAGAAACAAGGGGTCAGCAAAACTAAAAAAGCAAATTAGGTGTGCTTACTTTTTGGAGTGTGCAGGGGTCATTTTTGTATTACTTAATTTAGCATACAGGTGGTTTACCAGCTGTCCTGGGTGTAAAAGCCTAATCTTCTGTGGCACTCTGAGATAGTTAGCTGCTTTTCAGTTCCTATGTGTCCAAAGACATTTAATCCGTTGAAAAAAAAAAAAAATTTAACTGTTTCAAATGTCAGCTCCTGGGTTGGGGGGGGTCGGGGTGCAACTTTTGCCTGTGTCCCATTCCTTAGCCATGGTGTCCACCTGCTTGTGCAGACCAGGAGAGAATGTGAGTTGCTGCTAAGCCTAAAGTATGTGCATGTGACTGTACTCACATTGCTGTGGGAGGCTGCTAATAACCAGCTTGTGGGGACCTGCAGTGTGCTCAGCTGTGTGACAACTTTGGCACCCCAAGTATTCTAGCTTTAAAAACATAAAAACCCATTGAATTTGGGTGAAATACCAAAATTCTGCATCTGGTATTCCGTCAAGAACAGAAACATAGAATCTGACAGCAGATAAGGACCGCCTGGCCCACCCAGTCTGCCCATTTCCCTACCTAATGGATAAGCCGCAGATCCTAGTTAAGCAACAGCCTACTTCTTCCTACCCCAACCCCCTAGAATTGCCTTATGACTGTCCCATGCATTCTTGAATTTCACCACAGTTTTTGACTCCACAACCTCCTCAGGAAGGCTGTTCCATGCATCGACAACCCTCTCCGTGAAAAAATACTTCCTCACATTACCTCTGAGCGGTCCCCCCTCAATCTTCAAATTGTGCCACCTTGTTCTTGCACACCTCTTTTTCTGAAAGATGCTACCCTCTTGGACTTTGTTGATTCCTTTGAGGTACTTGAAAGTTTCTGTCATGTCCCACCTCTCCCTCCTTTCCTCGAGGCAATACATATTAAGCTCCTTAGTCTCTCTTCATATGTCTTCCCGGTGCAGACCCTGCACCATTTTAGTTGCCCTCCTCTGGACAGCTTCCATCCTGTCTATGTCTTTGTGGAGATTGGGTCTCCAGAACTGCACGCAGTACTCCAGATGGGGTCTCACCAACTGTCTGTACAGAGGGATAACAACTTCCTGTTTTCTACTGGTGATGCCTCTCCCTATGCATCCCAGTATCCTCCCATCCCTCCTTACTGCCCTCTCACATTGCTTGCCCACCTTTAGGTCATCTGCTATGACTACCCCCAGGTCCCTTTCCAGTATTATTGTTGTTAGTATCTCACCCCCCATTGTGTACTCTTCCCCTGGGTTTTTGTTTCCCAGGTGCATTACTTTGCACTTCTTAGTGTAACCCCTAGATGGCGCTATCCCAGGGGCTACTACCCCTGCCTGATTTGCCACTAACAGGTTGAGGGGCCTGGATCCAATGGCGGGTGCCTCCACCCAGAGGTCAGGGTTTGCAATAGTTAAACTAACTTGGTCACAGCCCTCTGGGACACTGCAACCCTTTCTTCCCACTAGTGGCCCACAAATATATCAGAATTACCTTCACAGTATACACTTACCCCCAGGTCTGGTTCCGCACTGGGACCTCCTGTGAAATGAGATACAGTGCAACAATCACAGAACAGTACTTTAACATAGACAAATACCTCAGGCAGTATAACTTTGCTGAAACAAGCAGCTCTGATTTATTTAGGGGATATAACAAGGACAGGGGAAATCAGGTTAATTAGCTTATCACTCTAATAATCTACCTATGGCTCTGTGCACAGGCCTATCCCTATCAGTTACTGTCCCTGGGTACCCAAGCCCTAGTGGCTAGTCAAACCGTGGCAGCTGGTAGGGGCCCTTCACACAGAAAAGGAGAATTAAACAGTCAGCAGTACAGTAATTCCATTTGGATTTAATGTGGCAATTCAACAGGGAGCGACCCTGAATTAGTACTCACGACCTCCAAATAAGATAGGGTCCTTCAATGTCAGCCGGGCTCACTTGAGGTACACAAACCTCTTCACACATCCATATAAAAGAAAGCACTATACCAGGCAGGCTGCATCTGTATCGATCACAATTACTGCACAATACCGGAGAACACACAGCAGATTCAGTTCCTGACAGACCGAGTGTAATTTTCAGCAATTCCTCCAGTCTTCTACAGGGTGAGCCTGGTTTCTACTCTTCAGAGATCCTTTGATTCTTTTCACAGGGCCAGATTCAGTCCTAACAAGCTGCAGACCGGAACTCTGGGCCTTACACGTTTTTGACTAAAACTGCACACTGAAAAGTACAGGGCTCCTTCTTTCTTCACTGCCAAAGCTCAACTGAACTCCAACCGACAAAAACCGGGCACTTCCTTTGAGTTCCTCCCAGTTCTTGACTGGATTGGCTGTCACTCACAATAGACTGCTGCTGTTGGTCCAAAAGGCACTGAAGTCTAAACTACATCTCCCAGAGTCACTGCCCATACAATCCTCTTGTGGCTGGCTCAGATTATGAGTCCAAGTTCTGATTCGTCCAAGGCACCATTTTAGAGCTAGCTTACCCCACACTGATTGGTCCAGTTCAGCAGTTCAAAACTAGAATGGGAACTAGCAGACACAGTTCTGACTGCAAAGAAAGCAGGTTAGACAAACTGTAATTTCATTATTACTCTAAATAATTTCTGGCAAACAGTTACATCTTTCAGATAGGTTCCTTTGCACTCTAGTGACTGCAAAATGAAGTGAATTGGCAGCAGCTCGAGTGGTACTCAGAGAAGCACACAGTCCCCATACAAACTAATTATGTCTGCAAGCAGACAGCTCTTAAAGACAGTACCAGAGGCTCTAAAACACTCACTGATAAATGGCTAAATGCCAAACACCATTCAGGCTTGGAGCATTCAAGCAAGCTCCTGGAAGTCTTTTGGGAACCCCCCATTTGCAGGGGTTACACCCTTCCTGGCCTGGGAAAGCTTGGCGTCGCGTCAAGCAAGTACCCATAAGTTTCAACTGCAACCATATACATTTGCATTAGGCTCGCACATGTAATCATCAGTCAATATATCATTTTACCAAGAACACATTTCTGAAACATTGCAGTCGTCCTCTTTACACAGTATTACATACACATTGTACCATAACTCAAGTTATTACCTCTTGTACATGAAACCTGAAGAGGGGCCCTTCCTATCAGTTACCTTGGGGCTGGATGGGGCAAGGGCACCATATAGAAGGGCAACACAAGTAACTTGGAGTTAGCACTGATGCTCAGTTTGGGCAGTGAGCTCGGGGACACATACACTCCTTTATGGACAACATTGAGAGGCAAGTCCACAGGCCCCCAAGTGAATCATAACTGAGGTGCCACAGGCTTTACAGCTCGACCAGTCTTTCTAGGGGAACTGTTATAGTCTCTGCACTCTGAGCCTCATTTTCAGCATTGTCCTCACTTGTCAGGAGTCTCCATGGGGGTAGAGAGCTAGAACTTGGGGCACTTTCAGCTCCAGGAGTTACAGTTTCTGAGTCCACAACATTTGGCTCGCATGGAGAGCTTTCGGACACTGGCAGTGGACTGTCGGGGCACTCAAAATACTCTTCTTGTTCGGTGTATCACCAGTCTGCCCCAATCTATCATTTTCCTCCCTGAAAGCTCAAACAGTTCAACCATGCACAATGATTCCATTTCATCTGATCTGATGCTTTGCACTTCACTTTCTGGGAGCATTGGCTCCAGGGACAATGACTGAGGCTTAGACAGTCCAGAAGGCCCAGCTTTGTCTCCAGTATTGACTAGGGGATTGCCCGAAACAATTGACTCAGTTCGTAAGAAGGATAGTATTCAAAGTCACTCTCACTTTCTTCCGATATGGACTGACAGTCATGCTCAACTGGGACTTGTGGAGGAACACTTTAACTTTGCTTCTGTAGGTGCAGACTTTCTTGATCTTTTCTTAGCAGCAGCTCTAGTCACTGGTCCAGAGGGGCATCTTCTAGGGGCTCAGACTCGATTAAGATTTGTCCAATGGGCAGTAAATGATTTCTATGTATTGTTTTACATCTTTTGAATTATTCTCAGGCCTTACTTTGTACACTGGCAGATCATCTAGTTTGCCCACTACAATGTGAGGGAGATGGTGCCATCGGTCAGCAATCTTGTGCTTGCCATGCAGTCCCAGATTTCTTAGCAATACCCGATCGCCCTCCTGGGTTCCTGTGCTTTCACCTTTTATCATGCCTTTCTTTGTTGGCCAGATTTCTTTTGGCAGCCATGGTTTGAGCCAGTTGAGTACATGAGTTAGCTGGGCCTTTAACTTTTGCACATACTGTAAATAGTTGTCAGCTTGAACCCCATCAGGAGAGACCCCAAAACACACATCTACTGGTAGTGAGCTTCTCTTCCAAACATCAGGCGGTAGGGGAGAATCCAGTGGCATCACTTTTGGTGCAGTTATAAGCATGTACCAGGTGCTAATTTGTTGGCTCCATCTAGGCTTGTCCTTTGGGTGCAGGGTGCCTAGCATATCTAGCAAAGTGTGGTTGAAACGTTCAGGCTGTGGGTCCCCTGGGGTGGTAGGAGTGGTTCTGGACTTTGCACTCCCACAGAGAAAGCATCTCTTTGATCAGGCGACTCTCAAAGTCTCTCCCTTGATCAGAATGGATTCTTTGTGGAGCCCCATAGTGAACAAAAGTTTTCTACAAGTACTTTGGCCACAGTGGATGCTTTCTGGTCTTTGGTGGGAAAGCTTGGGCATATCTCGTGAAATGGTCAGTGACCACCAGCACATTACTGATATTTCTTTGATCTGACTCCAAACTCAGAAAATCAATACAGACCAGCTCCATGGTGTACTGGTGGTGATGTTAACAAGGGGCAGCCCTCTGGGGCAAAGCTTTCCTCTGTAAGCAGCGACTACAAGTTCGAATGTGTTGCTCCACATCAGCCCCATCTTAGGCCAATAGAATCTGGATCTCACCAAGTCAAGTGTTCTGTCTATACCAAAGGTGCCCATGTGGTTGTGCAAGGACCTCAGTACTGAGTCTCAAAGGCAGTGGGCAGCACTAGTTGTTGTTTGTCTACTTGTCCCCTCTGTCTACTGTTTCTCTGTATAACAGTTTATTGATCAGTTTCAACTTAGGACCTTCTTTGTATAACAGTGCAGTTCTCAAATCAGTGGAGCGTAATTTGGACACATCTTTTCCTGCATAGAGGGCTTCTAAAGCTGCTTTGATCATGGGATCGCGGGATTGAACCCGCCGAATACTGTCATTGTCCAGCTGAGGCAGTGCACCAATGTCTATTGCAGAAAAGTGGCAATAAGCAGCAGGTATGCAATTCTCAGAGGGTCCCAAGCAATCCACCATGCAGTCCACTGCGTCCGTGGACATTGTTCCTCCCTGTCAAACTTCCGGCAGAGTGCCCGAATGTCAGGTTCTTGCAATCGGACCCAATCATTCTGGGGAACAGGCCTCCGGAGGAGAGCATCAGCATCTATGTGGTTCAGACCTGCTCGGTATTCGAGCATAGTCATATGCAGATAATGCAGAAAGCCACCTATGGCCAGTGGCATCCAACTTAGCTGAGGTCTGCACATAGGTCAAAGTTATTGTCAGTTTTACTAGTATTTTAGCCCCATACAAGTACTCATGGAATTGGTCAGCAATAGCCCACTTCAAAACTAGGAACTCTAACTTATGTACAGGATAGTTCTTTTCGGATGGGGTCAGGCTTCTACTGGCAAGGCCACTGGTCTCAGGCCATTCCGTGCTCTTGGTACAACAGCCCCCAACCCTTGCAAGCTAGCATCAGTGTGCAGGACGTAAGGTTTTCTTGGATCGGCATAGGCCAGCACTGGAGCATGGGTAAGTTGATATATGATCTCATGAAAAGCAGTCTCACAATCAGGAGTCCAAGCGGGCCCCAAATACTTCACTCGGATGAAAATACACTCTTTCAGTCTTGAGGCGTGACTTTTTGGTATTTTTGTGGGTTGGGGATACCCTTGAGTAAGTTAAGTAAAGGCGGATCACTCTTGAATAGTCCTTGATGAGCGCATAATACCACAGAATCCAGGAATCTTTGCAGTTCTTTTAGATTTTTGGGCTGTGGCCAGGTGGTCAAGGCCTCAACTTTACTTGGGTCGGTCTCTATTCCTCGGTGGATACTATGTGTCCCACATACTTTACTGATGTTTGAAAGAATTGACACTTATCAATGGACAGTTTAAGGCCAAAGTCCTCCAGTCGGTCCAATACCTTAAATAATCTGCTCTCATGTTCCTCCAGTGAGCTGCCAAACACAATAACATCATCTAGGTATACCAGGCACTCGTAAGTTCATGTCCCCCACTGCCGCTCCATCAATCGTTGAAAAGTGGCTGGGGCACCTGAAATCCCTTGAGGCATCCTCATGAATTCATAGAACCAAGCGGACAGATAAAGGCCGTCTTCTCCACGGTCCTCTGGGGCCATCGGGATCTGGTAGTACCCACTGCGGAGATCCAGCACAGAGAACCACTTGCTCCCGTTTAGGCAGTCCAAAGCATCCTGAATGCGGGGCATTGTGTACTGATCGAGGGATAGTCCGCCCGGTTTAAGGTGCGATAATCCACACATCCTTACTGTTCCATTCTTTTCCTCACTACCACAATGGGGAAGCATAAGGGCTTCTGGATTCTTGTATTACACCAGCAGCTAACATCTCTTGCAGATGCCGTCTCCACATCATCTATGTCAGCAGGTGCCAGTGCGAGACCTCTCACGAAATGGTCTTTCGTCATGCAGCGGATATTGTGCTCAGCTCCTTGCACGCATCCTACATCCCATTCCTTTAAAGAAAAACCTGGTCTCTCTGGGCAAGCTTCTCACTGATCCTCACTTTCCATTCAGCTGGCAGCGAGTCGCGAAATCAAACAAGTCAGGCGTTACTCTGTCATTCTTCCTTGAACTCTTGCTGCTGGGTAGCACTGCAGTGTCTGCACAATGCACATTAGCCAGGATGCAACCTCTGTTTACTCGAATGTCTCTTTCAGACACATTATGAACTTGGACCAGTACCCTTCTGGCATAGCATGGGCTCTAGCGGGCAAAATACTAAGCTTGACCAGCAGTCCCTCTGGCAATTTTCCATCGCCTGGTGCATCCAACATTAATATTTTATTCTTAACATCCTTTCTGATACGGACCTCTCCTGTAAGGTACACTGGGCATTTGGCGCCAGGATCAGAGACTCAGGATCCTTCTTCCATAAATTCCGACCGGTTCCTCTGGTTCTGTTTTTCAGCATCTCTCTGTGCCTCATAGGCCTTCTTAATTAAAGCCGGAACTCTTAAAGCTCTACTAGTCTTTGACCCCTGTTTTCATAACACAACTGTGCCAGCCTTCCGAACATATGACATTTGTTCCAATCAACAAAGGGACACCATCATACAGTCCAGTGGGGGACACACTAAGGCTAGGGTCTCTACTTGTTCAGCCACTCCAGCCACGGAGGTGGGAAGACAGCCAAATTCGGATATACCCGGAATAGGGTGAGGCCTTCTCACTTAACCCCCATACATGCAGTCCTTCTAATGGTTGTAAGGGTACTTCTGACAAATGCTTCTGATACCAATCCTGGAACATAATTGTCCTTGGGAGCCACTGTCTAATACAGCTCTTGTAGACACTCCATTCACCTTTACAGTGGTCTCCATGGAGGACCCACTATTCTGGACCAGTCTGGAGAGGCGGTAGTGGGGGCCTGGGCAACTGACCTTGCCACAAAAGGGCGTGAATTAGCATTTTGGTGCCCTCACTGGGATCATGTCGTGCACTCTTAACCACTGATTTCTTCTCCGAAGCTCTCCTTGTAGCCTATATGCAACTTTGTCAGTGTCTTTTGGGGACTGGCATTCCCTTTCATGTGCCCATCTTTCCCACAATTATAGCAAAACATACTTTCTGAGTTTGAGCTGGCGGGCGCACACTGGGAGCCAGGGCGGGGTATACTAACTGGAAACCTGGGTGCCATCTCTGTCTCTGAGTGATAAGCATTTGGAGACATCTCGTCCAGTTTCTGCACTCCATGGTTAAGGAATTGAGTTTGGAGCTGTTATCAGCAGGAGATACATGGTGGGTACCCCACCCCATAGCAGATGCAGTGGATATAGGTCAGGGCCCGTACTTGCAGGCGTGGCCTCATAAAGGACTGTTTTTGAATTCCCGGATCTCTCTCAACAGTCCGCCCCATTGTGGCATATCTTTTCCTTGTCAGAGCACTCATTGACTTCAACCTCTGCCCTGAACTTCACTTGATGGGTCACCCTCAGTCACTCGAGTCATAGCTACAGCTGTTGGTGGGTACCTCCCGGTGGCCTTTTCTCAACTCCTCGAATTTCTCTCATTAACTCATCATGGGAGGTGGGGATTCCAGTCGATTTGCCAGGCGTAACTGGAAGCAACAGCAGTTCTGAGAGGGGCAGACTTAAGGATTCTGTCCAGTCTGGTTCGGTCTAGTTCAATCGGCTGGCAAACTACCCTTTCTGAGGCATTCTTGCAACAATTTTTCCAGCAGAGACATACACAGACAACAACTCCCTTGGTACTGTTGTGCATTTCTTACTCTCCACCATAGGTCCTCATCAGAATCTGGGCTCCATCACATTTTCCAAGGCCTCAAGATGAGGCCTGTGCAGTCGCTTCAGGGTTGCTGGCCCGTTTATACCGGATGGTAGCCAGGGCAGGACCTCGGAGGCTCTCACTAACCCTCTTTAGCTTTTGCCTTCCGAGCATTGCCATTCTAGCACTTGGGGGCAACATAGTCTATCAGGTCTCCCAGTCATCCTCCCTTGGGGGTGGAGGGTGCCAGAGAAGATCCTCAACCTTGAGGTGAAGTCGTGACTAATGGCAGGTGCAGAAATAGGAGTCTGCATTGGTTCAGCCACCATTACGGGCACTGGAGCAGGAGAGGGTGTTGGGGAGGAACACCCAGGTGGCAAGAATAGTTTCTTCAAGTCCTCCACAGTTTTCCCCTCCCAGCAACCATTCAGCAAATTTCTCCTCAAAGTTTCAGATAGTGGTGGGGCTGATTCCCCGGGTCTTTACTGTCCTTAGTTATCACTCTCCAAGCAGTGAGGGCTCCCTCTGGGGTAATGGTCTGTGGCACTTTGGAGCTATCTATGGGATCCTTAAACTCTACTAGGGCCAGGAAAGTGTGGGTGAGCAGATTAGCATGCCGACCCACCACCACAGGGTTTTGTAAACCTTCCACCTTGGAAAGTACTCCTGCACAGTGTCCGTATTGATACCCAGGGGATGTCCAGGATAAGCATAGCATTTGGGGTCGATCTCCTCCCCAGTACACCACTCCACCGCCGTGCACAGCCACTTCTGTCGGGTACCCATTTTTTCTTAACAGTGGTTAGTAAATATGGCCACTAGAGGACACACAATCCCAGCGGTGCCTCCAAGATGTAACCCTAGATGGCGCTATCCCGGGGCTACTACCCTGCCTGATTTGCCACTAACAGGTTGAGGGCCTGGATCCAATGGCGGTGCCTCCACCCAGAGGTCAGGGTTTGCAATAGTTAAACTAACTTGGTCACAGCCTCTGGGACACTGCAAGCCCCTTTCTTCCCACTAGTGGCCCACACAATATATCAAATTACCTTCACAGTATACACTTACCCCAGGTCTGGTTCCGACTGGGACCTCCTGTGAAATGAGATACAGTGCAACAATCACAGAACAGTACTTTAACATAGACAAATACCTCAGGCAGTATAACTTGCTGAAACAAGCAGCTCTGATTTATTAGGGATATAACAAGGACAGGGAAATCAGGTTAATTAGCTTATCACTCTAATAATCTACCTATGGCTCTGTGCACAGGCCTATCCCTATCCAGTTACTGTCCCTGGGTACCCAAGCCCTAGTGGCTAGTCCAAACCGTGGCAGCTGGTAGGGGCCCTTTCACACAGAGAAAGGAGAATTAAACAGTCAACAGTACAGTAATTCCATTTGGATTTAATGTGGCAATTCAACAGGGGCGACCCTGAATTAGTACTCACGACCTCCAAATAAGATAGGGTCCTTCAATGTCAGCCGAGACTCGCGGGTACACAAACCTCTACACATCCATATAAAGAAAGCACTATACCAGGCAGGCTGCATCTGTATCGATCGTAATTACTGCACAATACCGGGAGAACACACAGCAGATTCAGTTCCTGACAGACCGAGTGTAATTTTCAGCAATTCCTCCAGTCTTCTACAGGGTGAGCCTGGTTTCTACTCTTCAGAGATCCTTTGATTCTTTTCACAGGACGGATTCAGTCCTAACAAGCTGCAGACCGGAACTCTGGGCCTTACACCGTTTTTGACTAAAACTGCACACTGAAAAGTACAGGGCTCCTTCTTTCTTCACTGCCAAAGCTCAACTGAACTCCAACCGACAAAAACGGGCACTTCCTTTGAGTTCCTCCCAGTTCTTGACTGGATTGGCTGTCACTCACAATAGACTGCTGCTGTTGGTCCAAAAGGCACTGAAGTCTAAACTACATCTCCCAGAGTCACTGCCCATACAATCCTCTTGTGGCTGGCTCAGATTATGAGTCCAAGTTCTGATTCGTCCAAGGCACCATTTTAGAGCTAGCTTACCCCACACTGATTGGTCCAGTTCAGCAGTTCAAAACTAGAATGGGAACTAGCAGACACAGTTCTGACTGCAAAGAAAGCAGGTTAGACAAACTGTAATTTCATTATTACTCTAAATAATTTCTGGCAAACAGTTACATCTTTCAGATAGGTTCCTTTGCACTCTAGTGACTGCAAAATGAAGTGAATTGGCAGCAGCTCAGTGGTACTCAGAGAAGCACACAGTCCCCCATACAAACTAATTATGTCTGCAAGCAGACAGCTCTTAAAGACAGTACCAGAGGCTCTAAAAACACTCACTGATAAATGGCTTAAATGCCAAACACCATTCAGGCTTGGAGCATTCAAGCAAGCTCCTGAAGTCTTTGGGAACCCCCATTTGCAGGGGTTACATTAACATTGAATCTAAGCTGCCATACATTTGACCATTCCTCCAACCTTGCCAAGTCCCTTCTCATCCTTTCCACCCCACCTTGTGTATCAACTCTGTTGCAGATTTTTGTGTCGTCTGCAAAGAGACATACTTTTCCTTCCAGTCCCTCTGCAATGTTGCTTATAAAGACATTAAAAAGGACCGGTCCTAGTACTGAACCCTGTGGTACCCCACTAGTAACCCCCCTTTCTTCAGAGTGGACTCCGTTTACTATTACCCACTCTGTCCTGTTCTCCAGCCAATTCTTTACTCAGGCTACCATCTTGGGACCCACTCCCAGGCTGGCCAACTTGTATATTAATCTTTTGTGTGGGACTGTGTCAAATGCCTTGCTAAAGTCTAGGTAGGCCATGTCCAGAGCCCCTCCCTGATCTACTACCTTGGTCACCTAGTCAAAGAAATCTATTAGATTCTTCTGACATGACCTTCCCGCTGTGAATCCATGCTGCCTTGGGTCCTGTGCCCTTCTGGCCTCTAGGTGCTCAACAGTTCTTTCCTTCAGAAGTGATTCCATCATTTTCCCAATCACTGAGGTTAAACTAACAGGTCTTTAGAAAATGGCAAGAATCAATTCTAAAATTTGATTGGCTAAGACAGGCTCCAAGCTGGGCATTTATTTTTCAATAGATGCCCAGCTAAAAATAAAAGCCAGTCCAAGTGCCACTTCACAGCGTAACATTCTCCACTGGTGCCCAGCTGCTCTGTAACTGGCTGAAAGCAGCCCACAAAATCTGAAATGGCAGCCATATTTTTTTCTCTCGCTTAGCGAAGCTACAGATCCTCCCCACTGCTTGCTTCTGTGCTGACTGCCTACCTCTTAATAAAAAAATAAATAAATAAATAACGATTTTGCAGTCGGAGGTGAGACATTATTCTTTACTATGGCACAACTCTCCCGACCGCCATCTTCTCAATACCGTGCTGCAAAGCGTCTTCCTACAGAGCAACAGACAGCACTCTGGCTCCGGCCTCTTAAAAGCAAGCCAAGAAGTTTTAAACAATCCGGCAAAGACTCCATGCATCTGGGGAGCCAAATTCAACAAAATGCCTCTTCCATTCTTCACCCACCTTTACCTCACAGCGCATACTCTACATATTATTCCTTACCTCCTTCTGCATGCTGGCGTTACTATACACGCTCCTTCCGTTTTTCTTTTTGAACGGCGCCCGATTCTATTACGCTTCCACACACCAACAATTCCTCCCCAATTCCCAAAACGACCATACCAGCAGATTCCTTGTCCGCTCTGCAAGCGATAGCTGTAGCGCCGATCCCTTCCTCGCTATCCAAGCCAGCGGCACCGTGCTCCACATACAAAATCCTCACATAATTTTACTAGATGGGCTTGAACCCTTCAATACCTTATGTACAGGACTACAAATCCCACAAACCAATGGGGCACTCCTTTACCTCAACCAAAATGTCATAGATAACATCGCCCTCTGGTGACACACATGCCACAATACAGGAACTACTTTACAAAAATATATTTTAATGTTTTTCTAAACATTCATTAAAAAATATTTAAACAGTTTTTTTCTGTTGTACAAAAAAATATTACTGGTGGGCCATTTTCTAAGCGTAATAATACCCTCCAGGGTGGGCATTATTGGGAAATAGCGGACCTTCCAGGGGCTATAAGAAAAAATTACTCACCTTAGTAATGTTGTTTCTTCTAATGGAGTCTTGCTATATTATAGACATTAGCAGTTTGATCCAGCTCTAGAACTGCCCGGAGTAAATGGTTAAAACCATTCCAAAATAGAATTTTGGCACGAGCAGCTCTATCTGTGTCATTTCAAACTTGAACTGTCAGATCTTTCTGAGCCAAACTCACTAAGGTCTGTGTGGAAGCTGTAACCACACTAGCCAAATGGCTACCTAAATAATAACAACCATTGATGGTCCCAACGCCCAAGACTCAAGTCAGGGGACCAGAAATACTAACACCATTCTAATAATGTGAAAATGGAACATAAGTATAATAAAACACACACGCGTACACATACACACCCCCAAAGTCCCAAAGGGGACAAAATGCTAACAGGACATAAGTAGTGCCCACACTAAGTTGCCCGCACCCCACCAAGCAGAGGTTCTGAGAGGGGCAGGTTGGGGGGGAGGTCTATAATATAGCAAGACTCCATTAGAAGAAACATTACTAGGTGAGTAATTTTTCTACAAACAACATGAAGTCTTGCTATATTATAGATGATAACAGAAATACACAGCAGTACCTCCATGGAGGAGGGCAGAACCTACTTAGGAATAGGCTCTGAAGAACAGCTGTGCCAAACCGAGCATCTCTCCTGGCCTGGACATCCAGGAGTAATGCTTGGTAAAAGTGTGTACCGTTTTCAAGTAGCAGCCTGGCAAATCTCTAATAAGGGATATCTCTGGCAGCAGCTAGAGACGCAGCTGTACCCTGGTAGAAAGAGCCCTCAAACCAGGGGGCTCTGCCCACTTTCTGATAACAAAATTGGATACAAGAGACAATCCACCTGGCTACTGATCTCTTAGTGGCAGGTTTGCCTTCCCAACTTCACCATAGGTAAGGAAAAGTTGGAGGGATTCAGACCTATGACCTTTGGTCCTCTATATAATAACTAAGAGCTCTCTTAACATCCAGGCTGTGCAACCTCCTCTCACCCAAGAGGAGTGATCAGTGAAAAATACTGGAAGGGAGATAGATTGATTAAGATGGAAATCTGAAACCACCTTAGGCAAAACTTCCTATTAGTCCTAAGGACTACCTTATCCCTGTGGAAAGAAATAAAGTCAGTCTCCACTGACAAGGCTTGCAATTCATATGCGTCTGGCAGAAGCAATAGCCACTAGAAAACAGTTTTCAAGTTAGGTGCCAGCTCTGCAGAAGACAGAGGTTCAAAAGGGGGTTGCATTAACTGGGCAATGCAAACATTAAGGTCCCAAGCAGGGGCCAGTTCCCGAAAGGGAGGATTAGTATGGAGTAATCCCTTAAAAAACTTGGAAAACACAGGATGAGAGGAAAGAGGGGATGACTTTCCTGCTGACAGAAAAGCAGACACAGCTGCCAAATGAACTCTCAGGGTAGCTGGTCTGAGACCCAAGGAATTAAGATGTACCATGTAATCTAACAAAATGGGCAATTCAGCAGATTCTGGAAATATTTTTCCCAGCACACCAAGGAAAACCTTTTCCATTTAGAACTATAAGTAGCCCTAGTGGAAGGCTTCTGGAAGCCTTTAGGATCTCAAGAACACCCTGAGAAAGGTGTAAATCAGCAAACTCTAACTCCTCAAGAGCCAGGCCTTGAGGTTGAGGATTTGAGGTCCGATACCAAACCCTTCCCTGGGCACAAGTCAACAGATTGTGATTCCTGGGAGGCACAGGGAAGATGGACTGTCAGAGACAGAAGGAGTGGTACCAGGGCTGCCTGGCCCAATCCGGGCAATCAGAATCACCCTGCAAGGCTGAGAACTGATTTTGACTAGTACTTTGAATAGGAGAGGAAAGGGGGAAAGCATAGAGGAACTTCCTCTCCCAATCCAGAAGAAGGGCATCCAGGGGAACTGAGCCCAGCACTGGAGGCCTGCAACAGAACAGAGGAAGTCTGTGATTGTCTGGGGCTGCAAAAAGATCTATCTGAGGGATGCCCCACCTGGCAAAAACTATCCCCAGCACTTGAGGATCCAGGGACCATTCGTGATGGCCCTGGGAAATCCTGCTGAGGGCATCCACTAAGACACTGTCCTTCCCTGGAAGATGAACTGCTATGAGGGAAGTGTTCAGGGAATAGGCCAGAGACCACAACTTCATTGCCTCGGTGCACAAGGCCGAGACCGAGTGCCCCCTGTTTGTTGATGTACCACATTGTTGTGGTGTTGTCTGTTCTGACTTGTATCACCTTGTCGTGGACAGATGCAGAAAAAGCTTGAAGAGCTAAAAGACAGCTCTGAGTTCCAGCAAATTGATGTGGAGCAGAGATTCCTGGGGACCAAACTCCCTAGTGGAAAGGTCGCCCATGTGGGCTCCCAACCCAGAAGGGAAGCATCTGTAGTGAGAGTCAAGCCGTGAGAAGGGAAATGAAGGGACCCCCGCTCTTAAATGCTCTGATCCTGCCACCACTGGAGAGCTAGGATCAAGGTTCGAGTCACTGGGACCAACTTGGAAAGGGTCTCTTCTCTGAGACCAAAAGGTTCTCAAGTGAAACTGAATGTCTCATCTGAAATCTGGCTCCTTGCACAACAGCTGTGGATGCAGCCATGTGCCCCAGGAACTGCAGAAAGTGTCTTGCTGGTCGAGAGACCTGCAGAGTGAAGGAAGAGGCCAGAGCCACTAAATTCCTTACCCTTTCTGGGAAGAAAGGCTCTGGCTAGCTTTGTCAATTCTGCCCCTATAAAGGTGAGTACCTGGACTGGTTCCAGAACCGACTTTGGTAGGTTTAGCAGAAAACCCAGGGAGGTGAGAAGCTGCTGGGTGACCTGCAGGTGAGATTTTACCTGTTCTGGGACTGGCCTACAATGAGCCAGTCGTCTAGATAGGGAAAAACAGCAATCCTCTGCCTCCTTAGCAGGCCACTGCCACTGCCACTGCTAGACACTTTGTGAATACCCTTGGAGCAGAGGTAAGGCCAAGGGCATTGCTCTGAACTGGTAATGACCTGAGGGCAGTTCGAATCTGAGGTACTTTCGATGGGATCTTCTGATTAGGACATGGAAATAAGGCATCCTTGAGGTCCAGGAGGCTAGCCAGTCCCTGGCCTTAGGAAGATAAAATCATTGCCAGAGTTACCATTTTGAATTTTGGTTTCAAAAGATGCTTGTTCAGATATCTGAGATCTAAAATGGGCCGCCATTCTCCTGTCTTTTTGGGGTAAGGAAGTATCTGGAATACAGACCCTGCCCTGATGCAGGGAGGAACCCTTCTACTGCTCTGAGAGCTAACAGGGATGAGACCTCTGTTTCCAGAGCGAGGGTCTCTGAAGCACTTGCAGGTAGAAAAGTCTGCTTCTCAACTTGGGAAACTTTTGAAGCTGAGAACCAGACCCTGGCTTACTACTTCCAGAACCCACTTGTCTGAGGTTAAGAAGCCCAATTCTGACTGAAGTAAGCCAGCCTGCCTCCCACTGGTACAGGAGAATCGGCCCTGGGCACCCCATCAGGGTGCCTGTTTCAGAGGAGGTTTAGGCTGGGGTGGGAGAGGTCTGCCCACCCCTCGTCTCCCCTGCCTCTGGAAGAAGCCCTCTGAGCATAGGCAGGAGGCCTGAGTCTGGTAGAAAGGCCTGTGAAAAGGCCTACCCCTACCTCTGGGGCATGCCTTTGAGGAGTGGCTTGCCGCTCTTTAGCCTGGGCACTCTTGTAAGTAGTCCTATATTCATCCATCTTCTTCTTGTAATTCTCTGTCTGCTCTCCAAACAGAGAATTTCCCACCAGGAAAATCCATAGCCTTAGTCTGGGTATCCTGTGACAAACTATACACCTGAGCCAGGCCAACCTACGAAAGCTACAGATGTGGCCATGGCCTAGAGGAAACATCATAACATCCACAGCAGCATGAAACTGAACCTTAGAGGCTTCAATGCCATCAGCAGCCACCTGTTCTAGTTCACTAGCCAGCTGGCCATGGGCCTGCTTGGCCAATTGCATAACAGTATCCCATCTAGATTTCTGATCCTAGCTACATAAGCCATATAATTTGCTTGCTTGAGTCCCAGAGAGGCTGCCATATACTGTTTTTGCCATGGCATCAATCTTCCTGGAATCCTTGTCAGGAGGATGTGAAGCCAAGGAATATTAGCTTTATCACAGGCAGCAGCCTGAACTACTCCAACATGACTGCATTGCTGAGAAAGGAATTCTGTATCAGGGCCTGACAATGTATACCTTCTGTCCATCTTTTATCTACAGGAGGCACAGAATTAGGAGCTTTAAAATTTTAATTGTTTGTTTCCTAAAAGACTTATGTAAAGGAATAGACAATCTCCTAGACTCTGGAATATCCATCATTTCTACAAAATCAGGCTCCTCTTGCTCATCCACAGCCTCTTCTAAAGGAAGCTGGAGGGTTTCAGCAACTTTTATAAAACATAAAATGAGATGGGGACTCAGACAGCATAGGGAGATTCTAAAGGTCTGTCTGGGGAGATGTCCGTTCAATGGGCACACCCAGACCTTCCAGCCACATTCATACTGTTCATAATCCTCCTCCCCTCCTCTGGTTCATAAAATTCCTCAATATCATAATCCTGAACCACTGGGACCGGACGAACCGACCTTTTACCAGATAGTGGTGGTTCGGACGGACCCTGAGACAGTGACTGGACAATTTGTATGGCTTTGCTATCTCTGCAGCAGTTGGAGAAGGAATTTTGGACTCCAGACCTGCTGATTTTCTTGTTTTCTTTACTGGAATTGGTTCCTCAGAACCAGCTTTTCTTTGGCCCGAGGAAGTCTGGCCCTGGTCAGAGGGCACTCCCTCTGGTTCGGTTGGCACCGAACCGGGCTGGCCATCCGGGTCAGCGGACTTTTTGGCCTCTCGTTCCCTGAGCCTGCCCAATCTTTTTTCCAGGGTGGCTGCAGGGAAATTCTTATACCTGGCAGTCTGACTGGAGGTGGTCAAACCCCAGACAATAAACACATGTGGTGTGTGGGTCAGCCTTGGCAAAGACTTCCCACAAACATCACAGTGTTGAAACCAATGGGCCGGTTTTTTTTCGGGTTTCTCAGACATAATGCCAGCCTAACCAAAAACTTGCCCTTTTAACGGCAGTGCCAGGCAAGACACCCTTATCGGTTCCTAACCGTGTCACGGGTATTGGAAAAAACCGTAATAAATCCGTTTTTTTTAGAACCGATAAGAACCGGGAACCGCACTCTAAAGTAGTAACTTTTAGTTTTAAATGAGTTTTAAACCCACTGATCGGTTCAAAACCGAACCGATAACTTACAAGTTCCACACAGACAAAACCTTCATTTACTTACGGTTACCACAGATAGAGCTTGAACCGAACGGTTTTGCGGTTAAAATAAAACTATTCTCGGTTAAATCCAACCGAGAAAACACTTTTTAAACCGAGAAATGAACCGAGCAGAAGGAGAAATCTCCAGAGCGACTGTTCACTGGTAGGTAAAGAATCTGACAGTTCAAGTTTGAAATGACACAGATAGAGCTGTTCTCGTGCCAAAATTCTATTTTGGAATGGTTTTAACCATTTCACTCCGGGCAGTTCTAGAGCTGGATCAAACTGCTAATGTCTATAATATAGCAAGACTTCATGTTGTTTGAAGGCCCTCCGCTTTATGACGTCCGAGCCTCATTTTGCCCCAGGGCGGTCCGCTATTTCCCAATAATGCCCACCCTGTCGGGTATTATTACTTACGTAGTTTCCTGCTTCTACCCTGCTCCCACTTTTGTGAAGCGGAATAACATCTGCCCTCCTCCAGTCCTCAGGTACCGCCCCATCCTCCCATGATTTGTTAAAAAAGGTAGTCAGTGGTGTCACTAGTTCTACCCTTAGTTCTTTTAGAATTCTGGTATGAATCTCATCAAGCCCCATTGCTTTGTCCACCTTCAGTTTTAAGAGTTCTTTCAGAATACCCCTTTTTTCTTAAATTTTACCTCTGTATACAGATACATGCATACATACATATATATATATATATATATATATATATATATATATATATATTATATATATTTTTTTATTCATTTCAAGTCTATGTTTTTTTCATTTTTCATGTCTTTAACTCTCTCACGCTGGGTAAATTGTTCTTCAGTATTCTATGACTTCTGCATTTCTTTAACAGTTACAAACATGCCACACCTTCTGCATCCAAAAGCCTTGCCCCCGCACACACACCTCCAGTCCATAAAGTTCGCAGTAAGTTATCTGAATGGTTAACTCACTCCTGGAAATCTTATGTGGTCCCATGGCTGACACAGGCCTCTACCAATGTCAGCCTCTGCTCCGTGCTTACGGCTGCTCAATGGAAGCTGATTTAAAGGTCCTGGTGACCTTTCTCCTCTGACATCGTGTTGCTAGCATGATCGTCTGTCAACAAAACTAACAAACTCTAGCCAGAGCCGACAGGGCTGTGAAGAGCTACCAAGTGACCAAAGTTACATATGTGCGTAGGAACTATTCAATGCCCGGGTGTAACTTGGCCATTTTTTGGAGGTGTTGCACCAATTTTCAACATGGCCTTTTTGGGACCCCTCCTCATAAAGAGTGCCAGTGTCATTTTGTTCACTTGTCCCAAAAGGTGATTTCGCAGAATGAACGCGTTATTCTGTGCCACAGGTGCGTAAACATGTTTTGGGCAGGTTGTGGAAAATGACAGCTCTACTGGTTTGAAGGAGGTGTGTAAAGATGGCAATGCTGAAAATGTGGAGTGAAAATATTAAAAATTGGCAAAGTTAGGAGCGTGCGTGAAAACTGCGCAATGCACACTCATAACGCAGTCATTTTTTGGAACTTTTTCACCAAATCTGCAACATGGGCTTTTTGGGACCCCACCTCATGAACGGTGTCACTGACATTTTGTGAATCAGTCCCGAAAGGTGATTCTGTGCAGCGACTGCATAATCACCTTTCGCGACTGAGTAACAAACCGACATTGACAATTTTCACGAGGTGGGGTCCCAAGAACCTCATATTGAAAATTTGTTGGGCAAAAATTCAAAAAAATGGCTGATTTATCAGCATAAGTTGAAAACCCCATTGAATGGCATTATAGCATGCTTACCTTAGATTCTTCAGTTCGCGGTTCGGCTTTGAAGAGTGCAGACGTGTCCCAGTCCAGAGAAGAAGATAGGTGCCGACCTCAGGTAAGTATGGAGTGGGGGGGCAGCGTGGGGGTGGGCACTCAGTGGGAGGATGGGGGAGGCGACTGGAGGCGACGACGAGAGACCGCTTTCTTTTACTAGAAACAGAAAAAAGAAAAACATTTGGGCATACCGGAGTGGGCTTCCAGTGGCACATGACCGGGAGGGGTTATACAGGATGCCGACACGAGATGACAAATTCCCTATGTTGGCGGGGGTGGGGGAAGAAAAATAAAGTTAGTCATACTGGAGTAGGCTCCCAGTGTGCCGATGACTGTGGTGTGCACATAATGTCAACACGGGATTGGGCACCCTGATGTCGGTAGATAACATGAAACATCTTTGGGCACACTGGGTGGGCTCCCAGTGTGCCACGTGACTTGGGGGCACAGAAAATCTTTGGGCACACTGGGGTGGGCTCCCAGTGTGCCACTTGGTGGTGGAGGTGGCACAGAATGCTGCAGAGCTAGCGGTGGTGACACAACTGCGCATGCACAGCACTTGGCGCGATGCGTTACACTGCGTGAATGGCATTTTGCCATTCACAACATGATGGCGCCAGCAGAACTGCGCATGCATGCGAGTCGTGTGCTTGAGCAGTTCATGCACCGGAATGCAGAAGTAACAGCCGAAATAATGTGGCTGTTACTCCGTAGCGGCCGATTGTGGTGGAGGGGTTCAAGCTCTGTTGGGCTTTTGGAAGGATACTTCCAAAAGTCTAATGGAAGGTTCCACGATCGGATGTTTTTAGAGCTACTGAGAGATCCCAAAATGGCTGTAGGCTCCGCCCACAGCCCTAAAAACTAATCAATTCTTTGCTCAGGCAGCCCTTCTAATCTAAGCTGCACTGTAAGGTGTGCCACAAACTGTTATAAAGTAAAATAAAAACTAAAAACATTCAGCCTCTACAATCTGTAGTCCTCTCATCCTATGAGGACTACAGTTCCTAGTGTACACTGCTCAATATTATAAAAGGGAAGAGACTGACAGATAAAAAGATAAAAGCTCCTTTTTTTAATTATTTAATAAGAACCACAGAGAAGGGTGATAGCTTTGGCTGGACAGGAATTTATTTAGGAGTTGGGCGATACAGCATTTACCCGTGACAGCCCCAGCACTTTGATGAGGATAAAAAAGTTCGGGAAAAAAAAGAAGTTGGAGAAGCTTCATTTGTGGGACTATTTCTATAACTGGATCCTAAATGCTGCAGCACCCTGGTACACAAATACCCACATGACAGCCATATGGGCATTACATATGAAAAAATTACTCACCTTAGTAATGTTGTTTCTTCTAATGGAGTCTTGCTATATTATGACTATTGCAGTTTGTCCCAGCCTTAGAACTGCTCCGGAGGTGAAAGAGTTAACTTCCATGCAGAGCATGGAGCTTAGAGCGCGCGAGCTCGGTTCAGAAGCTCTGTTAGGCTGGTTTCAAACCGAAACCGTCAGATCTTTACGAGCAAAAACTCACTAAGGTTCTGTGTGGAAGTTGTAACCTACACTAGCCAACTGGCCACTAATATATTAACACATTTTTCCTGGTCCCAACACAAAGACTCAAGTCAGTGGACCAGAAAAATAGATAAAATAACTAAATAAACACAACACCCAAACATGAAAGAGGGCATCAATAAATGCCAACAGAGGACTACCCACCCCATACCCAAAGTAGGAGTTCTGAGAGGGGCAGGCTGGGGGGGAGGTCATAATATAGCAAGACTCCATTAGAAGAAACAACATTACTAAGGTGAGTAATTTTTTCTTCAAACAACATGAAGTCTTGCTATATTATGACTATTGCAGACTACACAGCAGTACCTCCATGGAGGAGGGACAGAACCTACTTAGGGAATAGGCTCTGAAGCACGGCTGTGCCAAACCAAGCATCCCTCCTGGCCTGAATATCGAGGGAGTAATGCTTGGTGAAAGTGTGTACTGTCTTCCAAGTAGCTGCCTGACATATCTCCAAGATAGGGATGTCTCTAGCAGCAGCTAGAGATGCAGCTGTACCTCTGGTAGAGTGAGCCCTCAGGCCTGAGGGGGGGAACCTTACCCAGCTTTTGATAGCAAAATTGGATACAAGAAACGATCCACCTGGCAATGGATCTCTTAGTGGCAGGTCTCCCTTTCCCAACCTCACCATAAGTGAAAAACAGTTGGAGGGAGTCAAACCTGTGACCCTTGGTACGCTCTATGTAGTAACTTAGGGCCCTCTTAACATCTAAGCTGTGCAGCCTCCTCTCACCAGAGGAGGAATGGTCAGTGAAGAACACTGGAAGTGAAATAGATTGGTTAAGGTGGAAATCTGAAACCACCTTAGGCAAAAACTTCCTGTTAGTCCTGAGGACTACTTTATCCCTGTGAAAGGAAATAAAGTCAGTTTCTACTGATAAAGCCTGTAACTCACTTATACGCCTGGCAGAAGTGATGGCTACCAGAAATACAGGTTACTCACCTGTAACAGGAGTTCTAGGAATGGTATATGTTGTTCATCCACACTCATTGGCAGTATCCTTGCCGCTTTAAATCTTGCCGGAAGGTCTTCAAGCTTGCTCCTCCCACCCACCCGGGTGGTATAACTCGGCTCCGCCCGCATGCCAGATCTGGCCGCTGGAAGCTCAGGTTGTGCGTCAAGCCGAGAGGAGTCAGGAATGTAGGATGAACAATATACCATTCTAGAACTTTGTTACAGGTGAGTAACCTGTATTTCTAGGGACATGGATATGTTGTTCATCCACACTCATTGGCAGACTCCTAGCAGTTCTCCGGGAGGAGGAGGCAAGACGACACCCCATATACTTACTTGGGAAAGAGAGACTGGAGAACCGAGGCCCCAAAACCAGCATCCCGGCGTGACTCAAGGTCGATGTGGTAGTGGGTAATGAAGGTGTTTGCTGACTTCCAGGTAGCAGCCCTGCAGATTTCCTGGATAGGGACGTCCCTGGAAGCAGCCACCGTTGCAGCAGTATGGCGGGTAGAATGAGCTCTTATCCCTCTGGGAGGCTCCATGCCCGCCAACTTATAGCAGAGATCTATGCAGGAGGTTACCCACCTGCTTATCGTCCGCTTGGCTGCAGGTCTGCCAGATCGGCTTCAGCGTAGGTGACAAACAGCTGGCGAACCTCTCCCAATTTCAGCCGCTCGCTCCTTATAATAAGCGGCGCCTTCTAGGGTCCAGAGTATGGAGCCTATATTCGCCTCGAGGTGTGATTGGGGTAGAACACCGCAGAGTCAACACCTGGTTAAGGTGAAACTCCGACACCACCTTCGGAAGGAATTTCGGGGGGAGCAGGACAACCTTGTCCCTGTGGAAGACCAGGTAAGGAGACTCGATGGAAGCGCCTGGAGCTCTCCATCCTTCTGGCTGGCGTGATAGCCACCAGAAGGCGGTCTTCCACGACAGGTGAGAGAGCACACCTGTGCATAGGTTCGAATGGCTTGCCCATGAGCTTTGCCAGTACCAGCAGTAGATCCCACGGAGGTGGGGGTTCCCGCACTGGAGGAAATGTGTCAAGGCCTTTGAAAAGCGCCAGACCACCTTCTCCTGCGCCACCGACTGCTTCCCCCGCTCCTGTAAACAGAGATGGCTGCCAGGTGCACCCTTAGGGTCGCCGACCCAAGCCCTTGACTAGAAAGGGACCATAAATAGTCCAAGATGCTTGCCAAGGAACAGGAGGAAGGGTCCAAGCCCTTGCCCTGACACCAAATGGAAACCTTTTCCATTTGAAGGCATAGCATTTTCTGGTCGACTCCTTACGGGACGCCTCAACTACATTGAGGACCTCGTCGGAAAGACCCAAGGTCTGGAACTCTAGCCGCTCAGGAACCAGGCCGTCAGGTGCAGGGATTGAAGGTCCGGATGGAACACCTTCCCCTGATTGACTGAGAGCAGGTCCGGGCGAGCTGGAAGCTGCCGCGGAGTCCTGGAGCTGAGACTGAGGAGATCTGGGTACCAGAACTGGCGAGGCCAGTCTGGGGCTATCAGAATCACCTGCGCCTTGTCCCTCCTCGCCTTGAGAAGCACCTTGTGGATCAAGGGAAATGGGGGAAAGGCGTAAAAGAGGCCCGGGGTCCATTGCCTCGAGAAGGCATCCCCCTGCAGCGAGCCCTGCTGAGGGGGGCGGGCATGGAACAGACTCAGCTTCGCGTTCTCCATGGAGGCAAACAGGTCCACCTGAGGTGTGCCCCAAAGGGAGAACAGATGCTGTACTACCTCCGGCAGGAGAGACCACGTGGATGCAGCCCCTATCCGCTCAGGGCATCGGCCAGGGTGTTGGAGGCTCCTGCCACGTGAATGGCTAGGAGATCCGCCTCCAGGCTCGCACAGTGACCAAATGCGGAGAGCTTCCTTGCATAGAAGCATGGAGCGCGGCCACGCCTGGCGGTTTAGATAGTACATGGTCGTGGTATTGTCCGTCTGGACTCGGACCACTTGACCCCGGAGGAACGGAGCAAGGCGGTGAGAGCTAGGCGGACCGCCGGAGCTCCAGCAGGTTGATGTGGCATCGGGACTCCGCGGGGACCAGAGGCCATGAGCCCGTGTTCCCCAGATGGGCACCCCAACCCATCAGAGAGGCATCGTCGACAGAGAGACCGTCGGCTCGGGCGGACGAACGGGATGCCTCTCCTGCAAATGATCTGGAACGGTCCACCACTGGAGAGCGTTCCACATCCCCTGTGTCACCGACACAAGCTGGTCCAAGGGATCGCAGCGTTGTGACCACTGGCTGGCCAGTCCCCACTGAAGGGGACGCATGTTCCAGCCGGGCCCAACGGACCACGCTGGTACAGGCCGCCATGAGACCCAGGAGGTGCAGGAAGTCCCGGCAGGAGCGAATGCCCAACCAGAAATGATCGGCAAAGGAGGAAAGAACCTCGGCCCTGTCCGCGGCGAGCCGCTCTGGCTCGAAGAGAGCCGAGCTGCGCCCGATGAATAGAATCACCTGCTTCGCTCGAGTTCGACTTGGCCTCGTTGATAAGGAGGCCCAGTTGAGAGCAGACCTGGAGGCCAGATCTCTGACCACTCCGCCTCCTTCCTGGAGGAGCTGCTATCAGCCAGTCGTCCAGGTAAGGTACACCGGACCCTCGGCGCCGCAGGAATGCTGTCACCACTGCCATGCATTTGGTGAAGACCCTGGAGCTGGAGACAAGCCGAAGGGCATGGCTTGAACTCAAGAGAGATCCTTCCGCCGAGCGAAGGAATCTCTGGTGAGACGGACGGATAGGGACGTGAAAACGCGTCCTGCAAGTCCAGAGAGCAGGAACCACACGCCGCGGTCCAAGGATGGTATTATCTGAGCCAGAGTGACCATCCTAGCGTTCGAGACCTTAGGAACTTGTTTAGTCGGATAGATAGAATGGGCGCCAGCCCCGTCCGCTTTCTCGGAACCAGGAAGTACCTGGACACAAACCCTGGGTCTGAAGGAGGGTCCACCACCTTTACCACCTCCTTCTGGAGGAGAGAGCGATGTCGGCTCGACGAGCCGCCAGTGAGGCTGGGGATCCAGGTCCCGAGGGGCGACGGCTCTGAAGGGTGGTGCCTGCTCGAATCCAGAGGCAGGCCTCTTCCCACCACTTCCAGACCCACCTGTCCGTGGTAACAGCGACCAGGTGGAACGGAAGGCGGAGCCGCCTCTCCACGGGGACCTCAGGGTAAGGTGACGTGATGGGGCGACACCCTCAGCCTGGCCACTGGGCAGGCTTGGAGGAGGGACCGCCGAGGGACCTCCTGGGCCCTTTCTCCCTGCCTCCTGTTAGAGGAAGCCGCGGCTTGGTTTGGGATGCCAAGGCCGAGCCTGCTGGCCCTGACGCTAGTTGGCCAGGCGCCCTACGGCCAGAAGGACTAAAGGGCTTAGGCTGTGGTTTGCGGCCTTGTCCTTCTGAGCGGAAGAGACCGAGTCCAAGGTGGCATTGACTCTCGATCCTCTGCAGGTGACCTTCCACCCCAGGGTCAAGAGGTCAGTCCCCAAAAGGGAACATCCGCCAACTTGTGCTGGGTATCCGAGTAAAGGTGGATATCCTCAGCCAACCCCGGACCGCATAGCCACCGCGGCCGCCACCCGATCTGGCACATGAGTCCCCTATATCCAAAGCAGTCTGGAGCTGTTGTTTGGCCACTGCCTCTGCCCTGGTCCCCGCACCTGCTTAACCGTAGTCTGCAGATCGGCGGGAAGATGAGGGATGACCTCATCCAGGGAGCCCAACAGGGCATGAGAAAAATGTGCCATGAGGACGGCGAACTGGCCTGACGAAGAGCCGAGAGAGGACGCCGTGAGACTTTTCGCCCGACATAGTCCAATTTCTTGGACTCCTTGTCAGGAGGTTTGTCCACATCCCTGGCGTTGCCGCGGGCTACCGAAAACGCTGTCGGTAACCAACCCTCAGCAGAGGGTGTTCAAAACCGGACAAGGAACCGGTAGGGACCGCATACTTCCTGGCCATCCTGGCCGAAGGCAGGGCAGGAAGCAGGCGCTGCCAAAGTTCCAGTGCGGACCCACTATGGCCTCGGCCACCGGAAAGGCCTCGATCGGAGAATCCTCGGTCCAGAATCTCCGTGAGGGATACCTGGCCCCTCGGAAGCGGGTCTCGAGCTCCATCCCGTAGACTCCGAGATGAGCCGAAGCAGTCCTAGGAAGGACGACGGGCTATCGTCCATTGACTGACCTCCTGAAGACTCCAAGTCCAGTCGCTTGGAGAAGAAGGAGGAATCATCTTCGGACTCGGAAGAGTCCTCGAAGAGCTCCTCTGGCCTGAGCCACCTTCACCTGCCGAATGGTCGGGAGTGAGGGTAACTTGACAGCCGATGGGGTAAACCCTTAGCGACCAAGAATCCTTGGTCGGAGCCCCAGTGGTGGCTGTGGAGCGGAGGTTCCACGAATCGGTGGAGCAGCTGGTTTTGGCCGAACAACCGGCCTGGTATAGGCTCTCGGACAAGTCGAGGGTTGTGTCGGCCGTCCGGTGACAACCATTAATGGCTCAGAAGGCGCCGGAGTGGCTTATTCCCGGCCAGGAGGAGCTGTTGCAACATAAGGTCGTACCGTCGGCGTAATTTACGCGAAGCCTCCCCTCATCGAGGAGGAGCGCCGAGGGACAGCGACACGCCCGCCTGCCAGTGCGAGGCGAGACCCGCCTATAGCCGGTGGGGAGCGGCTGGACATAGGTCGAACCCGGAACCCGAGTCCCGGAATTTCCGGGGTGGTGCGAGGAAGTGCTAAGCGAACCGGCTCTCCGCCGGCTGGAAGGTCCATCCGAGGAGCTCCGGAACCCGGAGGCACAGGCGAGCCACAGGATCTCAGCCTCCGGGGAACCGGGAGAGGGAATCTCGGCTGCTAAAGGCGACAGCCCGTCCAATGGAGTCGAAAAATCTCCGACTTCATCAGTGGGAGTCTCGGTCAACTGACCTGGCCAGGGGACACCGTGAGGCCAGTGGCCCGGCCGAGCAGTCGACCGAAACCCGGCGGAATGACGGCCGGGGAGAGGACCTTTCCACGCTCCCAAGGCGTCGACGGAGGACTTACCTTGTCCCTCTTTTGGACGAGAAATAAGGTCCAGCAGGCATGAGCCCTTCTTCGCTGGTAAGAGGGACAGACAAAACTCCTTAAAAGAAAGCCGTGTAGGAAGAACCCAGAGAGGCGGGATAAATACGCGGCGAGGCTCTGACCCCGCGCACTCCTCTTGAGGCGACCATCAGCCGAGCTGATCCATGATCGCCACCCGGCGGACACCGCCGACCGGGCCTCATGGACTTCACGGAGAAGCGCTGCAAGGACGGCAGTTGCAATGGGCGCAGAGGATCTGGAGGCGTGGGCAGAAAAGATGAGCACAGATGCATGAAGCCTGGGTGTGGTCAAGGCCTAAGCAGTGAACACTGCGTGGAGTGTGGATCCGTCCGAGACATCTTCTGCCCGCATGGGCATCTCCAAATCCGGGAGTCGATTGTCCGTCCATGGCGCGAGGATCAAGACTGAAGTCTTTTGCAAATTTTTTTTTAAACCCAAACGGAGAAATAGGAACCAGTCGTGAAACGCAGAGCGTTAAGGAGGGAACCTGAGCTTCCAAGCGTAAGGAAGATCTGGCGTCATGGGGCGGGCGAGAGTTATACACACCGGGTGGGTGGAGGAGCAAGTTGAAGACCTTCCGGCAAGATTTAAAGCGGCAAGGATACTGCCAATGAGTGTGGATGAACAACATATCCATGTCCCTAGAAATACAGTTTTCCAAGTCAAATACTTAAGCTCTGCCGAAGACAGAGGCTCAAAGGGGGGTTGCATTAGCTGAGCAATGCATACATTAAGATCCCAAGCCGGGCAGGGATACCTGAATGGAGGATTGGTGTGAAGCAATCCTTTAAAAACTTGGAAAATACAGGATGAGCAGAAGAGAAGAGGCTTCCTGCTGAAATGAAGGCAGAGACAGCAGCCAAGTGCACTTTCAGGGTGGCTGGTCTCAGTCCCAAAGAATGTGAGATGGACCATGTGGTCCAATACAGTGGGAAGATCAGCAGATGCTGGGGAAACATACTTCCCAGAACACCATATGGAAAACCTTTCCACTTGGAGTTATAGGTAGCCCTGGTGGAAGGCTTCCTAGCAGCCTTCAGGATTTCGAGAACACTTTGAGAAAGTTGTAAATCAGCAAACTCTAACTGCTCAAGAGCCAAGCCTTGAGGTTGAGGGATTTGAGATTCGGATACCAAACTCTCCCCTGAGCACAGGTTAACAGATTGTGGTTCCTGGGGAGACACAGGGAAGACGGACTTAAGGACAGAAGGAGGGTACCAGGGCTGCCTGGCCCAGTCTGGAGCAATCAGGATCATCTTGCAGGGCTGAGACCTGATTTTGACTAGTACTTTGAACAGGAGAGGAAGGGAAAGGCATAAAGAAACTTCCTCCCCAATCGAGGAGAAAGGCATCCAGGGAACTGGCCCAACACTGGGGGCCTGCAACAAAACAGTGGAAGTTGATGATTGTCTGGGGCTGCGAAAAGATCTATCTGAGAGTACCCCATCTGGCAAACACTATCCCAATACTAGGGATCCAGTGACCATTCGTGATGGCCCTGGGAAATCCTGCTGAGAGCATCTGCCAGGACATTGTCCTTGCCTGGGAGTGAACTGCTATGAGGGAAGTGTTCAGGAGTAAGCCAGAGACCACAGCCATGTGCTTGGTGCACAAGGCCGAAGACCGAGTGCCCCCTTGTTTGCTGATGTACCACATTGTAGTGGTGTTGTCTGTTCTGACCTGTACCACCTAGTTCTGAACAGATGCAGAGAAAACCTGAAGTGCTAGAAAAACAGCTCTGAGTTCCAACAGATTGATGTGGAGCAGAGATTCCTGAGGGGACCATAATCCCTGGGTGGAGAGGTCGCCCATGTGAGCTCCCCATCCCAAGAGGGATGCATCTGTAATAAGGGTCAAGGAATGGGACAGAGGGATGAAAGGCACCCCCTGTCTCAGATTGCTCTGATCCTGCCACCACTGAAGGGCCTGGATCAGAGTTCCAGTCACTGGGATTAACTTGGATAGAGGATCTCTTCTTTGAGACCAGAAAGCTCTCAAATGGACTGAATGTCCCTCATCTGAAATCTTGCTCCTTGCACCACAGCTGTGGAGGCAGCCATGTGCCCTAGGAGCTGCAGGAAATGCCTTGCTGGTCGAGACCTGCAGAGTGAAGGAGGCGGCCAGGGCCACTAAGGTCCTTACCCTTTCCAAGGAAGAAAGCTCTGGCCTGCTTTGTGTCCAGTTCCGCCTATAAAGGTGAGTACCTGGACAGGTTCCAAAACTGACTTTGGAAGATTGAGAAGAAATCCCAGAGAGGCAAGCAGCTGCCGGGTAACTAGCAGGTGTGATTTGACCTGGTCTGGAGACTGACCCACAATGAGCCAGTCGTCCAGGTAGGGAAAAATGGCAATCTTTTGCCTTCTTAGGTGAGCGACTGCTACTGCCAGACATTTTGTGAACACCCTTAGGGCAGAAGTGAGTCCGAAGGGCATTGCTCTGAACTGATAATGGCCTGAGGGCAGTTTGAATCTGAGGTACGTTCGATGGGAGCTTCTGATAAGAACATGGAAGTAGGCATCTTTGAGGTCCAGGGAGGCTAGCCAGTCCCCTGGCCTTAGGGAGGGTAAACTCATTCCCAGTGTCACCATTTTGAACTTTGGCTTTAAAAGGTGCTTGTTTAGATATCTTAGATCCAGAATAGGCTGCCACTCTCCTGTCTTTTTTGGGGTAAGGAAGTACCTGGAGTACAGACCCTTGCCCTGGTGAAGGGGAGAAACCTTTTCTACAGCTCTGAGAGCCAAGAGGGTGGAGACTTCTGTTTCCAAAGCAAGAGTCTCTAAAGGGTTTGTAAGTGGAAAAGATCTGGCTCTCATCTTTGGAAATTTCTTGAAGCTAAGAACCAGACCCTGGCTCACTACTTCCAAGACCCACCTGTCTGAAGTTAAAGACTGCCAGTCCTGGACGAAGTGAGCCAACCTGCCCCCTACAGGTAGTGGAGAGCCGACCCTGGGCATCCCATCAGGGTGCCTGTTTGGCAGGGGCTTTAGGCTGAGGGGTGGGAGCAGGCCTGCTCGAACCCCGTCTGCCTCTCCCTCTGAAGAACCCCCTCTGTACATAGGCTGAAGAGGCGGAGGCCTGGGTCTGGTAGAAAGGCCTGTGAAAAGGCCTACCCCTACCCCTGGGGGGTTGCCTCTGAGGAGTGGCTTGCCATTCCTTGGCTTGTGCACTCCTGTAAGTGGTTCTATAGTCATCCATTTTCTTCATATAGTTCTCTGTCTGCTCCCCAGAGAATTTCCCACCACAGGAAAATCCATAGCCTTAGACTGGGTATCCTGTGACAAAGTAGTACACCTGAGCCAGGCCAATCTCCGAAAAGCCACAGATGTAGCCATGACTCTAGAGGATACATCGTTAGAATCCACTGCAGCATGGAACTGCACCTTAGATGCCTCAATACGATCAAGAGCCACCTGCTCCAGCTCCTTTGCGAGCTGGCCAGGGACCTGTTTGGCGAAGGCCATGACAGTATCCCATCTAGATTTCTGGTATCTTGCAACATAAGCCATATAGTTAGCTTGTCTGAGTCCCAAGGATGCTGCCATGTATTGTTTTTGGCCATGGCATCAATCTTCCTGGAATCCTTGTCAGGAGGATGAAGCCAGTGGAATATTAGCTTTATCACAGGCTGCAGCCTGAACTACTCCAACATGACTGCATTGCTGTGAAAGAAAATCTGTATCAGGACCTGACAAAGTGTACCTCCTGTCCATCTTTTTATCTACAGGAGGCACAGAATTAGGAGCTTTTAAAATTTTTGTTTGTTTTCTAAAAGATTTATGTAAAGGGATGGACAACCTCCTGGACTCTGGGATATCCATCATCTCCACATAGTCAGGCTCCTCTTGCTCATCCAAAGCCTCTTCTAAGGGAAGCTGGAGGGTCTCAGCAACTTTTTTATAAAACAAAAAATGAGAAGGGGACTCAGAAAGCCTAGGGGGAGACTCATCTGAAGGTCTGTCTGGGGAGATGTCCGGTTCAATGGGCACATCCAGACTTTCAAAGTCACATTCACACTGATCATAATCCTCATCCCCCTCCTCTGGTTCATAGAACTCTTCTATATCATAATCCTGAACCACTGAAACTGACCGAACCGACCTTTTGCCAGACAGTGGCGGTTCGGAGGGAACTGAGACAGGGACTGGACAATCTGTATTGCCCTGGCTATCTCTGCAGCAGTTGGAGAAGGAATTTTGGACTCCAAACCTGCTGATTTTTAGATTTCTTTGCTGGAACTGGCTCCTCAGAGCTAGCTTTCGTTGCCTGAGGAAGTCTCGCCTGGTCAGAGGCACTCCTCAGTTCGGTTGGCACCGAACCGGGCTGGCCATCCGGTCAGCGGACTTTTGGCCTGCTCCCTGAGAGCTCACCACTCTCTTGTCCAGGGTGGCTGCAGGAAATTTTACAAATCTGGCAGTCTGGATTGAGGTGGTCAAACCCCAGACAATGAGACACATGTAGTGTGTGGGTCAGCCTTGGCAAGGCTTCCCCACAGACACTACAATATTGAAACCAATGAGCCCGGTTTTTCTTTTGGGTTTCTCAGACAATGATGCCAGCCCTAACCAACCAACTTGCCCTTTTAATGGCAGTGCCAGGCAAGACACCCTTATTGGTTCCAAACCATGTCTCGGTCGGGGAAAAACGAATGAAATCCGTTTTTTTTAGAACCGATAAGAACCGGGAACCGCACTCTAAGAAGCCTTAAAAGGCTTTAAACTTATATTTTAATACAATTCGATCGGTTCAACCGAACCGATAACACTTTACAAGTTCCACAAGAAAAAACCCTATCTATTACTTACGATTACCATAGACAGAGCCTGAACCGATCGGTTTTGCAGTTAAAATAATCAAATCAGCGTTAAATTAAACCAGAAATAGCGCTTTAAACCGAAGAAATGAACGAGCAACAGGAGGAATCTCGGGCGACTGTTCAGTGAGGCGGAGTAAAGAATCTGACGGTTTCGGTTTGAAACCAGCCTAACAGAGCTTCTGAACCGAGCTCGCGCACTAAGCTCCATGCTCTGCATGGAAGTTAACTCTTTCACCTCCGGAGCAGTTCTAAGGCTGGGACAAACTGCAATAGTCATAATATAGCAAGACTTCATGTTGTTTGAAGGTCAGCCCTACTTCAACCAATCAGAACAGAGATTTACTTGCACACTGAGGACCTCCTAAAGCAGCGCATGCTAGCAGTGAAAATTCTGACCTATACTTTTTTATTTTATTTAAGATTGCCCTTTATCTCCCATCTTGTAGGACCCCCATCCATTTTAAGTCTGCTTTAGAAGTTTTTACAGCATTTGAAATAATAAAACGTGTGCTCTTTTAATATAGTATAGTCCTGGTTTCCACGAATACTCACCACTGTTTTTGAACACCCATTGTTTAACATCATTTTTCTTTTGACTAAAAGGAACTAGCATGCCGAAGATACAGCTCCCTGACCATATGGGACAACAGATGTACAAAAACAGCTACAAATACCAAAGAAAGCCTGGTCCGAGCCATATTAAAAGGAACACTCCTTTTATTATTTCAAAAGTTAAAAAAAAAAAAAAAGGGAGAAAGAAGACTTAAATGGGGAAAGAAGGGTATCATACAAGTCAGGACATAAAGGGCAATCTAAAATGGAATAAAAAGTATAGGCCACACTTTTCACCATAATTACAACCCCAGGAGGTCTTTACGTGCAAATTTCAAACAAGTGGATCGCACCACTTGTTTACAAAAGGAGATTTTTTTATTTTAAAGTTTTAACACCAAATGATTTATAAAATACTATTACAGACAGCAAGGCATCTCTACCGTTGTAAAGGATGTTGCATCAAGCACCTTGGGGTGTCAGAACTGCTTCCCTTTGCTTTGCAGGCCTTACATCCAAAGGAATTGTGAGGTGGCCCTCTTGTCAAGTAGAGATGTTTCAGGGTCCATATTACGATATGGTACAACATCCACCCCTAGTACCCATGGAACGATTCTGCACTGGGTGCGTCCCATTCAGTTTTTCATGCAAACCTCAATCCTGCAGCAATGTCAAGTATCATGAAGATAAAGCTACAGTACATACTGTAGGGGCGCAGGCACCAAACTCTCTCAGATGTTTTAAAGCTTTACTTTACTTTACTTACTCTGCTGTGTTTAAGTAAGCTATGAGTCTGGAGGACTGAGGAAGAACTCTGAGAGAATTTGAGCATTGGGCTCACTTACCCAGTGGTGTGGCAGAATGGGCGGCGATCATCCAGCTGAGGAGTGGCTAGTTTTTCCTTTGTTTTATTCATACCGTGCCCTCAGAATGCTTTTGCATAACTTTAGGAGGCAGCTGAGCTGTGGCCCTTGCTCTACTACTGCACTAAGGCAGTTTATTCTATGGATACTCACGGTCCCTTACCACTGCATCAAAGCCTTTTACTCTATGGATACCCATGGTCCCCTACCATTGCACCAAGGTCTTTTACTCCATGGATACCCATGGTTCCCTACCACTGCACCAAGGCCTTTTACTTTATGGATTTTCATGGTCCCCTACCACTGCACCAAGGCCTTTTACTCTATGGATACCCATGGTCCCCTACCACTGCACCAAGGCCATTTATTCTATGGATCCTCATGATCCCCTACCACTGCACCAAGGCCTTTTACTCTATGGATCTTCATAGTCCCTACCAAAGCACCAAGGCATTCTACTCTATGGATATCCATGGTCCCCTATCACTGCACCAAGGTCTTTTGCACTATGGATCCTCATTGTCCCTTTTGACTGCACCGAGACCTTTTACTCTATGGATACCCATGGTCCCCTATCACTGCACCAAGTCCTTTTACTCTATGGATCCTCGTGGTCCCCTACCACTGCACCAAGGCCATTACTCTATGGATCCTCATGGTGCCCTATCACTGGACCAAGGCCTTTTACTCCATGGATACCCATGGTCCCCTACCACTGCACCAAGGACTTTTACTCTATGGATCCTCATAGTCCCCTACCACTGCACCAAGACCTTTTACTCTATGGACACCCATGGTCCTCTACCACTATATCAATGACTTTTACTCCATGGATCATCATGGTCCCCTACCACTGCACCAAGGCCTTTTACTCTACGGATCCTCATGGTCCCCTACTACTGCACCAAGGCCTTTTACACTATGGATCCTCATTGTCCATTTTGACTGCACCAAGGCCTTTTACTCTATGGATACCCATGGTCCCCTACCACTGCACCAAGTCCTTTTACCTACCACTGCACCAAGTCCTTTTACTCTATGGATCCTCATGGTCACCTACCACTGCACCAAGGCCTTTTATTCTATGGATCCTCATGGTCACCTACCACTACACCAAGGCCTTTTACTATATGGATACCCATGGTCCCCTACCACTGCACCAAGGCCTTTTACTCTATGGATTCTCATGGTCCCCTACCACTGCACCAAGGCCTTTTACCCTATGGATCCTCATTGTCCCTTTTTAACTGCAACAATGCCTTTTACTCTGTGGATAGCCATGGTCCCCTACCACTGGACCAAGGCCTTTTACTCTATGGATACCCATGGTCCCCCTACCACTGCACCAAGTCCTTTTACTCTATGGATCCTCATAGTCACCCACAACTGCACCAAGGCCTTTTATACTATGGATCCTCATGGTCCCCTATCACTGTACCAAGTCTGATTACTCTTACTTTATGGATCCTCAATTAATTTTTTTATTTTAGTTTAAAAAAAGCCTTTGGAAGTGTTAATTTTTTGAAGCAGTAGCTGGACCCGGCATCATGTCACAACTCAGTCATTTTTCATTAACTTTGTCCACTTGCAACAGTGGGGCAGTGGTATTCATTTCATGTTATATACATCTCTAGCTTATTTATCTAGAATTGTTAACCAGGAAAAGCACACTGAGCTGTGACAGCTCATTTTCGTGAACTGGAATTGGTTGGGACCCTGGTTCGGGAATAGATTAGAGATCTGGAATTGGTTGAGACCAGGATTAAGGTACAGTCTCAGGATCTGGAATTGGTTGAGACTTGGATTTGGGAGCAGTCACAGGATCTGGAATTGCTTGAGACCTGGGTCGGGAGCAAGATCTGGAATTGGTTGATACCTAAGTTCAGAAGCAGACTTGGGATCTGGAATTAGTTCTGACCCGGTTTGGGAGCAGACATGAGATATGGAATTGGTTGAGATCTAAGTTCAGGAGCAGACTCAGGATCTGGAATTGGTTGTGATCTGGGTTTGCAGGAAGTCCTGAGATCTGGAACTGGTCGTGACCCATCTTTGAGAGCAGACTCGGGATCTGGAATTGGTTGCAATCTGGATTCGGGAGGAGACTCAGGATCTGGAATTGGTTGGGACCTGAGCTCAGAAGCAGACTCAGGATCTGGAATTGGTTGTGACCCAGGTTCTGGAGCAGACACAGGATAAGGAATTGGTTCTGACCCAAGTTCAGAAGCAAACTCAGAATCTGGAATTGGTTGAGACCCAGATTTGGGAGCAGACTCAGGATCTGAAATCAGTTGTGACCAGACTTCGGAAGCAGATGTGGAATATGGAATTGGATGAGACCTGAGTTCAGGAGCAGTGTTGAGATCTGGAATTGGTTGTGACACCAGCTTGGAAGCAGTCTCAGGATTTGGAATTGTTTGGGAGCAGACTCAGGATTTAGAATTGGTTGAGACCTGGGTTCGGGAGCTGACTCAAGATCTGGAATTAGTTCATACCCAAGTTCGGAAGCAGACTTTGGATCTGGAATTAGCTGTGACCCGGGTTTGGGAGCAGACGTGAGATACAGAATTGGCTGTGATCCAGGTTTAGGACAAGTCCTGCGATCTGGACTGGTTTGGACCCGACTTCGAGTGCAGACATGGGATCTGGAATTTGTTGCAAGCTGGGTTCGGGAGGAGACTTGGGATCTGGAATTGATTGGGACCCGGACTGGGAGCAGACTTGGGATCTGTAACTGGTTGTGATCCAGGTTATGGAGCAGACGCGAGACATGGAATTGGTTTTGACCCAAGTTTGGGAGCAAACTCAGGATCTGGAGTTGGCTGAGACCTGGGTTTGGGAGCAGACTCAGGATTTGGAATTAGTTGTGACCCAAGTTCGGAAGTAGATGCGGGATATGAAATTGGTTGAGATCAGAGTTCGGGAGCAGTGTCAGGATCTGGAATTAGTTGCAACACCAGTTCAGAAGCAGTCTTGGGATTTGGAATTGGTCAATACCCGAGTTCGGGGGCAGACTCAGGATCTGGAATTAGCTGTGACCTGGGCTCTGGAGCAGATGCAGGATATGGAATTGGTTGAGACCCAGCTTCAGGAACAGTTTCGGGATCTGGAATTGGTTGGGACCCAGCTTTGGGAGGAGACTCAAAATCTGCAACTGATTGAGACACGAGTCCCAGAGCAGATTCGGTATCTGGAATTGGCTGAGACCCAAGTTCGGGACCAGTCTTGAGATCTGGAATTGGCTGAGACCCAAGTTCGGGAGCAGTCTTGAGATCTGGAATTGGTTGAGACACTAGTTCGGAAGTAGTCTTGGGATCTGGAATTGGATGAGACCCAGGTACAGCAGCAGACTAAAGATCCAGAATTGGTTGTGGCCTGGGTTCAGCAGCAGACTTGGGATCTGGAACTGGTTGAGAACCGAGTTCGGAAGCAGTCCTGGAATTTGGAATTGGCTGAGACCCAAGTTCTGCAGCAGTCAGGAGATCTGGAATTGGTTGAGACACCAGTTCAGAAGCAGTCTCAGGATCTGGAAATGGATGAGATGGGTTCAGGAGCAGCCTCGAGATCTGGAATTGGTTGTGACACCAGTCTAGAAGCAGTGTCGGGGATCTCGATGAGACTTGGGTTCAGGAGCAGACTGCAGATCTGGAACTGGTTATGGCTAGGGCTCAGGAGTGCTACTAGTCGCAGTGTGAGACATCCCAGGGAGGGACAAATCGGCACCTAACTAGTGCAGTGAGCCCTTGTGGTGGTTTGGAGAGCCGGCTAACTTATGAGAGGGTGCACATTGCGCCCTATGAGGTCAATGGAGGCAACGGCAGACATCAGGGATGAAGGGTGGATGGGTTGAAAAGTATGAGAGAAAAACTTGATTACCGTCTACATGATGATCGGGACACTCAAGACTGGCACCATGGGGTCCTCTCTCCACACGATTCCAGGGTAACGGGGAGTATGGATGTCCCTCCCCTAAGATGTAATGGGGGGGTGGATGTCCCTCCCCGGGGCCCCCCCCCCCCCCCCCCAACAGGCATCAAGCTGTGGTCTGGTAGCAGTGGAGAGGTATGGGACAGCTGGGGCTGGGGGGGATGCTTGGCCAGAGAAGGGGTCCCAAGGTGAAGCCACTGTCGGAAAAAAGTTTACAAAGATTATACAGTATATAAGACAAGCCTTTTATCTTGTCCAGTTTATTTATACAGTAGATTTTTAAGTTTTGGTTTAACGTTAAATCTTACACTTGTGATGTTCTTGTTCTCTTTAGGAGTATGTAATATGGTAGGTAACCTATGTAGTTCACATAATATAGGTTCATTTTGTTTTTAAGATGATTGATAGTTCAGTTTGTATATTATGTTTATTATGAAGTAAAATAAAAAGTTTTACTGCAAAAAAAAAACATAGTAGTAATAGTTTAAGGCTGAAAGAGACTCTAGGTCCTTGATGTCCACCTAGAAAAACCAAAAGGTGTGCACTCTCAAAGGTGAGGAAAACACTGCTTCTGCATTTTGTTGGTTATAATTTATTTGAAACATACCAAGATGCAGTCTACAAAAAGTTGCAACTCACCTACGATGGAGGACCTCAGTACCAGGTGTTAGTGAACAGGCACTAGCGAGGTGCTCCACTGTGGGAAAGCTGCACCATTTTCCATGCCCTTTTTGAGTGCACACCTTTTCGTTTTTCTGGGTGTCTGGAGCCAGCAACTCTCTGTGTGCACCACCACAGCACTGTAACATGTTCTTTCTTTCGCTGCAGTGCACCATTGTCCTCTCACCTGCTTCATAAGCAGGGATGAATAAGTACACCATGCAAATAATTAATAAGAGATTCCCCTTTCACTCTTATACCCATCATCTCCTGTAATTCCCTCCGTACGCAGAAATTTGTGCAGGCTTACCATGAAGGCCAGCACTGATCTCATACCCACTGCCTCCGCAGGTAGGCTGTTCCATATTTTCATCCCCCTCTGGGAGTAAAAGTGTTTCCAAAGTTTACGTTACTGCAGGAGCACAACTGTTCAAACGTCTGTCTGATCGCAACAATAAACCTTAATCTTACAGTTCTCTGTAATCTATTTTTGCTGAATTTTGTATGCTAATATTGTATGATGCTTGCCTTACTTACTTTGCTTTGTATTCTCCTGGGTCACAAGTACTTGTCTAACATGCATACCTGATCAATTAAAAAAGTACAGTTATGGGGGGGCACTGTGGAGCAGCTTACAGGCAAGACGCACATTAAAGCAGTTCTGCACTTTGGAGCAGCTTACAGGCAAGACGCACATTAAAGCAGTTCTGCACTTATCTGGAATAAAACCATATAAAAATTCCTTTCTTAGCCAGAATAGTGGGAATTCATTGCTGCCATTGGAAAGAGTACACCAGCCGGCGTCGTTTGTTACTAAATGCTACCATGGTCCACAACCAGAAAGCAAGTGGGAACGGTCATAAAAGTTCACTGGCGGCTGCTTAACAGGCCACAGCTACCTCGACGACAACTGTCGGTAAGAAGCCCCTGTGGAGAGCTTTGCAGGCCTCAATGCAGTCGATCGACCTGAAGGTCAAATCAATTCTTCAGCGATTTGTGGAACAAAATGCCAAGCTGGATGCAGTAACCCAGACCGCAGACTCAGTGGAGAAAATAGCAACACGGGCTATGGCTGCAACATCTAAATTAGTGCAGGAGAATGTGCAATTAAGATATAGACTGGAGGCCCTAGAGAATTCAAATCAGGCATTGCATGTGCGCATAATTGGTCTCAGAAGGAAGCGAGGAGGGGGACCTATTAGCCTTTCTACAATCCTGGCTACTGGAGGTGCTTAACTTGCCCAGGGATGTTTCAGCTGGACAATTCTGTAAAGCATTTCGGATCACTCCTAGAGCTGTCGGACTGCATGGTGAGACCCTGAGAGTAGTGATGCTGGTGACCGCCAGTCCTCTTATCCAAGATGCCGTCCTTCAAGCTGCTAGATCTGCGGATGGTCTCAGTTACACCGGAGCCACTGTCCACTTGTTGCCAGATTTGTCCTTCACCACCAGGGCACGGCAAAAGAAATTTGATGCGGTCTGAGCGAGGCTCAGAAGTTTGGGGATCAGTCATTCTTTACTGATGCCGGCTCGACTCTGTATCCACTACGGAGGGTCGTACCTTCCAGTTTAGTGACCTGGCTGAAGTAGGGAAAAAAAGCTGATGCTATCACCCGCGAACTCCAGGCTACGGAAGCACAAAAGCCATTGGACTCTGATGAGGAGACATGATTTCTTCCTGGGACTGTCTCGGCTATTAATACCTAAGTATTTTAGGACATTAAACGTTTGAAAGGTTTATGGGCAGTTTAAGAATATCTACAATGTTAATTAAAGGGGCTAAACTGCTCCCGTGAAGTAATCTTATTTTCTGGCTTATACCACTTAGATGTGCAGTCTGTTTCTATTAGTGCTCAATATGTTTGGAGAACTTTCTTTCTCATTTCATTCATTTCATTTTTATTTCTTATACTTGTAAATCCAGATGAGCAAGATTGCCGTTTTCACTGAAGACAAGTTCAATCTGAAAACACAATATAAAAATACAACATACAACGTGGGAGCAGACTATATACTCAATAAAGTGCAGTGCAGAAGCACATACATTATGTTTTTGAGAAAAGCCAATATTTTAACCTTTTCTTAAAACACTGAGTGAGACTACTCTCAACAATTACTGCCGGTATTTTGTTGAAGAAAGTGGGGGCTCTAAATAATAAGGATCTTTGCCCAAAGGTGGTCTTAAAAAATGGTGTTTTGAATTTATAATTAAACTGGGACCTAGTAGACAATGCATTTGTTGCCCTAGGAAACATTAGAGAAGTAAATGGGGGGAGAAGGTTGCGTTTTACTTTAAATAAAAAAGTACCCACTTTGAACAGAACTCGATTGTCGAAAGATAGGGAATAAGACTGTTTATATAAATCAGAACAATGGGTTCGGAAAAGTAAATCTAGCCAAAATCTCAAAGCTGAGTGATACATCACTCGAAGTGGACTCAAAACATTGAAACATGAGAAGGTATATATGAGTATTCCATAATCGAGTACCGAAAACAGAAAGCTATGAACTAAAAACTTTCTTAATTCAAAAGTCAGAAGAAATTTAGCTCGGTAGAGGATACCCAATCTCTGATGGAGGGTTTTCCTAAGATTCTGAATATGAGGTTCAAAAGAAAACTGATTGTCCAAAGTTATAGCTAAGTATTTGAAGACTGAAACAAATTCGATGCTGTTGCCTTTTCTGTCAATAATTAAAGGGGAATCAGTAGATACATCCTTATTCCTGGAAAAAAACATTACCTTTGTTTTTTGAAAATTCAAAACCAGGTGATCTAATGATAATCAATCCTGCAGATGATCAAAATCAGTTTGAAGGTGGGAGAGAGCAGTGTCAGCTCTGGGATTAATACAAAAAATAACGGTGTCATCGGTGTAAAGAATCATTTCTGTTTTAGTACAAATATCTGGGGCGGAATTCATGAATAAAGAAAAAATGAGTGGCCCCAGGATTGAACCCTGGGGTACACCACAAACTAATGGAAGGGAGTGGGATAAGGATGAACCAATAATGGTTCTAAAGGATCTATTATGTAAGAAGTCTTGATACCACATGATTACATCCCCAGAAAAACGGAGACCACGAAGAACACCTGGAAGAAGATCGAATTCAACCAGTTCAAAAGCCTTGGTGAGGTCCACGAACAGTGCCGCACACGAGTGCCCTCTATCAAGTGCACCATGTACACTGCCCGTGAGCCCCACCAAGGTTGTTTCGGTGTTATACCCAGGCTTAAATCCATGTTGGTTCCCTGAGAGTAAAGAATATTTCGCAAGAAAATCTAAGGTTTGGTCCATAACAATCTTTTCCAAAATATTTGATATAGGCGATAAAAGAGAAATTGGATGATAGCTGGTAACAAAAGAGGAATTTCCATTCTTCAGGATGGGTTTTATGATTGCCCGTTCCAACTACTCGGAAAAAACATTATGGAATAAAGAAAAATTAAAAATATGTGCTAAAGGATAAGCAAAACAATCTATACCTAATTTGATAATCCTAATGTCAACTCCATCCTGACCCTGAAGGGGTTTTGGATTGTTTTTCAAGAAATATTTTTTTACTGAAGAAGGGGTAAGAAATTTAAAGTAAAACTCTGGGTTAGTGTCATTATGGGTATCATTAGGATCAGTCACACCGTCCAAGTTTAGGGGGGTTCTATAGGAACCTAGGTTCCCAAAGTGACTGTTGAAAATGTTGGATACATTAGAATGATCGCATATACTTTGCCCATTTTGGAGAATGGTTGGGGTAGAGACGGTTTTTTCTTTTCCCATAATTTTGTTTAGGAAGTTCCAGGTTTTTTTGGGGATTGGCACTGGAGTTCCTTTGTTCATTTAAACAATAAGCATCCCTAGCTTTCCTGATTTCAGATTTACACTTATTTCTAAGTGTCTTGTACTCTTGGAGAAGAGCAGGGGTTCTGGATACCTTATAAAATTTCCAACATTTGTCACTTTTTCTCATTTAATGAATGAGGTCCCTTGTGACCCATTCTTGTTTAGATGATCTGATTCTTATTTTCTTTAAAGGGGAGACTGTATTTATAATTGCATTGTGGGCTATACAAAAAAATTACCACATTGCATCAATGTTGGTACAAGATACTAGGGGAGACCAATCAATTTCATTAAACAGAGCTTGAATTCTCTGGGAAGTTAGATTTCGACATTCAACATATCTAGGGGGACTTTTAAGGAACATTCACATTTAATGGGGTGATGGTCGCTCATGATATCAGGCATAACTTCACAGTTAGTAATCCTGTCAACATGAGTGACCATGATCCAATTAAGGACGGTCCCTCCACCTGTTTTATAGTTGGGCCTGGCAGTTTCCTCTATTAACTGCGTAACACCCAGATCAGCCAGAGCTTCTCTAATTCCACCCTTCAAACTTTTGTCCCAGCTGCAGTTGAAGTCACCAAGAGTGATCCACTCTCTGTTTGGGGGTAAAACCTCATGAAATGAGGTCAGTAATTCAAGACCATGAGATATTTTACCAGGGGGAAAATAAACTGTACTAAGGGTCAAATGTTTACTCTGTCCAAGAATCAGATCAATAGAAATCATATTGCATCCTGAATTTCTCAGAGAGCGATCAAGAACAATGTAATCAAATTTACAAAGAATATATATTAAGACTCCACCTCCTCTTTTTCCTTCTCTGTCTTGTCTGATCAGGTTATAATTGGGGAGATAAATCTCTGAATCCGATATACTATTGTGCAACCACGTTTCAGAAAGGGTAATAATGTCAAATGAGTGATGTTGGGACCAAGCAACAAATTGGGTCCATTTAGATAACAAACTCTGTATATTTAAATGAACAATCTTAAGTGAGGAGGGAACTGGGCCCTTATTGGCACCAGCTGAGATTGATTTATAATTTCCCATTAATGGAAGATTAGGCCAGGGGTGTGGATGCACTGATCCAGACATAAGTAACAGCAACATCAGTAATATTTTTAGATTGGTCCTTTTCTCTTAATTGTCTTTCACTTTTTGTTGTGGTAGTGATCAATCTATGAGTAAACTTACTAGGTTGAAAATTATAAAATGAGCAGACTTCATAAGAAGAATAACAATACAGAGAACAAGATTCAAACAAATCCATCCTAGGGGGATCCATTGTCCTGATTTGTACTATATGGGCAAGAGTAAACAGCTGAAAACCTTCTTTTTTATCGTGTAAAACATTAGTTGAAATTGAACAAAGCACAAATGACAACATTGAGTAAATCAAAAAACATAATAAAAGCAAGCTATTTAAAACGATTAAGCAGTGAACTATCAGATCAAAGATCAGCACAAAATGGATACTTGTTACTTCAGATATGAGAAAAATGGCACTTGCAAAAGTTTTGAGTTAGTACTATTTCAGAATAGATAGCAGACATAAATGAGTACTAATAGCATATATAAATGGTGGAGGATGGCCTTCCTATAACAGATAAACCCGAATATTGCAAATTAAATCTGGAACTTTGTGGGCCCTAGTTTAAGCCAGAATTGCTTAAATTTAAATACAAAGTGAGTACTAGTAAAATAAAAATCTAAATAAAGCAATATAATTCATAGACATTTATGGGGTACTATTTAAAATTAGTCTGAAACTTTCTGGACCTAGATGTAACACAGGCTAATGCACAAAGTTTCAGAAAATAAAAATAATAAACTTACTTAAACATAATCAAGTCAGATAAAAGTAAAACACTTATGGACTTAGCAATTCCGAGAAAAACAACGTCCTCAAACTGAAGCAGACTTGTTTACTGGGTGATTTTCTTCTGTGGAGTGGCGCTCGTGCCACTCGCAATCGCTCGCGCTTGCTAGCAGCGCAAACTTTTGAACAGAGGGAGAGCCCACCTCCAGATGACGCACTGCAGGTGGAAATACTCCCCACACTCCCACAGCCCCAGAACACAGCAAAGCGTCCCATACAATACCTGGGGGGGGGGGGAGAGAACAAAGTGCAGGCTTAGGGCAGGAAGATAAGCCCCTCATGATCAGCTCCTTGCAGTTAGAAATGAAGACAGCAGCTCCTATGATGTACTGGCAGCGCAAACTTTTGAACAGAGGGAGAGCCCACCTACCGATGACGCATTGCAGGTGGAAACACTCCCCACACTCCCACAGCCCCAGAACACAGCAAAGTGTCCCGTACAATACCGGGGGGGAGAACAAAGTGCAGGCTTAGGGCACGAAGATGAGCCCCTCACGATCAGCTCCTTGCAGTCAGAAATGAAGACAGCAGCTCCTACGATGTACTGGCAGCACATACATTTGAACAGAGGGAGAGCCCACCTCCCAATGACGCGCTGCAGGTGGAAACACTCCCCACACTCCCACAGCCCCAGAACACAGCAAAGCATCCCGTACAATACCTGGGGAGAGAGAGAAGAGAGCAAAGTGCAGGCTTAGGGCAAGAAGATGAGCCCCTCAAGATCAGCTCCATGCAGTTAGAAATGAAGACAGCAGCTCCTCTTTTTGGGACTTGGGGACATGTCAACACTGGATGCTGAGTATCACCAATTTCAGGGGCATTTTAACATTTTGGACTTGATCCCCAAAAGCCTTTGTAAGCTGTAGCTTAATGAACTTTAAAATCTCTTTGCTTTGGGGGGCGCTGTGGAGCCCGAGCTTGACGGTCGACGAGATTTAATGCTCCTTAAAGTAAATACTTTATCAGCCTTTAAAAGCAGTTTTTACGAAGCTTTTCTATATAGAAAGGGAACTAACTGATACCTGAAGCCCTACAGATCTGTAATGGGAAACCGGAAAAAAGATAAAGGATCGACAGACGGAGGCAGAGCTAAGAATCCTCCTGGTAACCTGCCTACACGCTCAACACAAGGCCGAAACCTACCTGATCCCCCAACGGAGGGTGAAGAGACAATACAAACTCTCGGACAAAAAATGACCCGGCTACTTGCTTCTGTGGCGGGTTTATCGGAGAAATTTGACTCACTGACATTACGAGTCACAATGGCGGAAACAGAGGTAACTCAGATTAAAACCGAATTTTGTGACATAAGAAAGCAATCAGAAGCAGTGCTGGGAGCGACCTCTAGTATGGTGAAGGAGAATACGCACTTGAAAACATGCTCGGAAAATCTGGAGAATCAGGCTAGAGCAGCAAACTTGAGAATAGTGGGGATGTCAGAGAGCATCGAAGGTGACCACTTGGTTTTGTTCTTAAAGGATTGGCTTGAGCAGCAACTTGGAGAGCCTGTGGTGACCAGAGATTGGCATATTCAGAAGGCATACCGTGTGGCATTTAGGGGAAAACCTATAGATGTGGATGCACCGAGGGCAATAGTAATGGTGGTCAACGGAGTCGGAACTCGTGACTTTCTTCTTAATATGGCAAGGAGGAAAAAAGTACTCCTGCATGAAGGACAGCGTGTCTCTCTCTACCCTGACTTAAGTTTTGCCACCAGTCAGAGGAAGAAAAGGTTTGATGGAGTTCGCGCCATGCTTCGCGAGGCGGGGGTGTCACATGGTTTGCTCTTTCCAGCTCGACTGCGTTTGGTACATGAGGGAAAGGTCTTCATTTTCACAGATCCCTCTGATGCAATCAAGTGGGCCCAAAAGTATGCACCGCGGCTAAGGGAAAGAAAAGAAGATCTCAGATCTGAATCGGAGAGTGATAATGAAACGGACGCTTGACATCTATATAAGCTGGTTGGTTGCTTGGATGGTATGCTAATCTGTAATAGCCTTATACTGTAGGGCTGAGTTAATTCTTTACAGATACTAACAATTTAAATAACTGCAAGTTAAATGGCAGTAAATGTTACTGTTTTGTGAGTTTTATAGGAAATTTGAATCTTATGATATATGAACCTAAGGGTTCAAACATAGGTAAGGCATGTGTTTCTTTTTCTCATGTCCTCTGGTAGGACACAGAGAGTGTTGATGGCTACTATTGTCATAACTGTTGTATAAGAAATCATATGCAGCTCATGGGTTTCAGGTCAGAAAATGTATACAATGTCGTAAAATCAATAAATCTGTACCCCTGTATGATGTATCTAATTGATGCACCTAGGTATTTTTATTGGCTTTGTATTAAGAGGGGTGGCGCCCTCAACGGATTCTAATGTAAATGCAGGTATGGTGCATCCGGATTATAAGCTGTATGTTTATTGAATCTTCAATAAATAGAAAGTTAAAGAAAAAAAAAAAAAATCTCTTTGCTTTGGCCAGCTCGGTGGCACAGAGGGCTGAAGCGCTGGCACCTTACTTCGCGCTACGCCGGCAAACCGGATTCGGGAACAACCTCGGGTCATCGGGGAGCCGGCTTGGGGGGGGAGGGGTTGCAGTGGGATTGAGCTATGGCTCTCCTCGCCAAAGGTGTGGATGCCTGCTCCGCCGTAGTCCCGCTCCCACCATTTGGAGGTCCGGTGGGTAGCGCAGGTGGTTGGAGCGGCGATGCAAGTCTGGGGAGGAGTGAAAGGGGCCACTGGATCCTGGTGTGTGCATACGCCTCCACGCATGTACACGCATTTGTACGCCATAGCCTTGGGAGGGAAGGGGAGAAAATTGAAAATAAAAATTACAAATGAAAAAAAAATATATCTCTCTGCTTTATTTGGGTTTACCCCCACTTCCTAATCTAAGATTGTATAGGCTTTGAATCCTGAGTTACATTGGATGTATTTGTAAATTTTTTTTTTCCAACATATGATGCCTTACAGGAGAATGTACTATATGTCATTGCTTTTCTATAAATGCAATAAACATAAAGTAAAAAAAAAAAAAAAAAAAGTACATTTATGGAAGAACTGTAGCAGTAGATCTTCGAGAGGATCTCTTGCAGCAGGCCATCACTGATAGGACTAAACCATCAGGCACCAGGACCACACGGAAACCTTTCTAGCTTGAAGTATACCAGAGGGGGTTGCCCACCTCTGATGTCAGCAGCTGACATCAACCTATCCTATATAAGGCAGGCGGTCCCCATGCCCTCCTCAGTTCTCCCACTGGAGACCATAAACAGGACACCGGAAAGAAGGGGGGGGGGATGAGGGGGACGCTGAAGTATCCCTATAGCAGAAAAAAAAGTGAGAATAAAGGCAGAAGGCTCACCCCGATGGAAGAGGAGAAACAGACACTGGAACAACAAAAGGGCGAAGGAGGGAGGGAAAGCAGGACCTGCTGCAAGAGATCCTCTCAAAAATCTACTGTTACAGTAAGATTTTATGTAACTGTATTATCATACTTTGAGGGTATCTCTTGCAGCAGGCCATCATCGATAGGGCCAAGTCCCAAGCAGTTCTGGTACTATAGACAGGTAAACAAGGTGGCTGGCAAAAATGAATAACAGCCTAAGAAAGGAGATGTTGGCCCAATGCCTAGAGGCAATGTTCAGACTGTAATGCCTAGTAAAAGTGTGCACAGTGCTCCAAATGGAAGCAGCACAAATGTCAGCAGCTGACACGTTATGGAAGCAAGGCAAGGCACATTTTATTTAAGAGACGCCCATCCTGGAGGCTCTGGGCGCCTCACATATTACAAAAGTTCCATACACATACAAAATACTATGAATAAATAACACACTAATAAACATTAGTACACATCATTACAAAGATTAAAATAATGCCCTCAACAGCAGCATTTGGCTCAAGGGAAGTCAGAAAATAACTTGAACATAAAACTTTTGAAGTCAGGTTAGGGGGTGTAACACACAGTCCGGGAAAGCCTGATTATATAAGAAGGCCTTGAGGCGGGCATTGAATATCTCAACAGAAGGGGCCTCTCTAACAGCTGGAGAAAGTGAATTCCACAGGATGGGAGCAGCGGCACTAAATGCTCTGTCGCCGGCTGTTTTTAACCTCGCCCTGGGAACCGCAAGGAGGCCCCTAAAGGAGGAGTGGAGGGGGTGGACCAAGACAGTGGGTGTGAGAAGGTCCTTCAGGTAACCAGGGCCCAGGCTGTGTAGGGCCTTAAAGGTCAGCAAGCCCACCTTAAAGAGAACCCTCCACCTAACTGGCAGCCAGTGCAGCTGACGCAGCACCGGAGTAATATGACAGTACTTAGACTGTCCTGTCAACAACCTAACTGCTGCGTTCTGCACCAGTTGCAGTCAGCACAGGGTATCCTCACAGACCCCGAGATGAGTGCATTGCAGTAGTCAAGTCTGGCCGTCACGAAGGCATGTACCAAGGTGGGGAGGTTCAATGGCAGAACTAGGGACTTTATCCTGGCGATATTCCTCAGATGGTAAAAACTGGAACGGACAACAGATGCCACCTGAGACTCAAGTGACAATCCACTGTCCAGAATAACACCCAGGTCATGCACCCTAGAGGAGGCCTTCAATGGTACAGAGCCAAGAAAAAGCCCCGTCTCTGCACCAGAGGCAAACCTATCACATCCTCTGTTCAACTCCACCACCAGTACCTCCATCTTATCGGGGTTCAGTTGCAACCAGCTGGAGGCCATCCAGTCACTGTTCTCAGCGAGGCAGCTGTTAAGCACTTCCACTGCACAGGATGTTCCAGGGGTAAAGGAAAAATACAGCTGGGTGTCATCAGCATAGCAATGAAAACCCACACTGTACTTCCTAATGATCTCTCCCAGGGGCAGCATGTACATGGCGAACAACATCGGTGACAAGACCAAACCCTGGGGAAATCCACACGACAGGAGAGCAGGGGAGGAAGAGAAATTCACCATCACAACCCTCTACCTCCTGTTAGACAGAAAAGACTCGAACCAGCAGATGACAGTGCCAGCGAGTCCACAGAAATCTCTTAGGCGGTCGAGTAACACTCGATGGTCCACATATCAAATGCTGAAGAAAGATCAAGGAGAACAAGAATTGTCCCTTCCCCTCGATCTTTAGCCCTAAGGAGGTCATTGTGCACCCAAACTAGCACAGTTTCAGTGCTATGCCTTGCATGAAACCCAGACTGGAGTTGCTTGTATAAATCATGGGCCACGAGATGCTCCTCAAACTGAAGTGCCACCACCTTCTCCACAATCTTACCCAAAAACGGAAGATTGGAGATGGGATGGTAATTTGCCTTGACTTCAGGGTCCAAAGATGTTTTTTTTCAGAAGGGGTCTCACCAATGCCTCCTCCAGACATCAGGAATGACCCCCTCCAACAAGGAACACCAGACAATCAAGGCAAACACCAGGCCAACAGAGTCAACACATCCCATTAAGAAACGAGCTGGCACCAGGTCCAGTTCACAAAAGTGTGCCGAAGCTTGGAAGCAATCTCAATTACCTCAGCCGCCTCCACCAGTCTAAACTCACCCCAACCAGGTGGACTGCTCTCCAGATGCCCATGGCGACCACTGTCTGCCAAACTCTGGCCCACTGGCGGAACCCCCCGCCTGATGGCGGACACCCTGTCTGAGAAGAACCGAACAAACTCCTCACACAGTACATCCGAAAAGGCTACCTTCAACTGTAGACAGGAAGGATGGAGCCTTTCCACAGTCTGAAAGAGCACAGCTGGTCAGTTCCTCCCAGCAGCAATCTCCCTGGATAGGAACTCTGCCTTCTTACAGTTGATTGCCCTCTGATATGCACCGTAGTGTGCACACAGGGCCAGTTTGTCCACTTCCAGGCTGAACTTCTGCCAGCAGCACTCTAATCTCCGACCCAAGGTCTTCATCACCTTGAGCTCCCCATCAAACCAAGGGGACCCCAAGTGAGAAGACCTGGGTCATACATGGACTGATGCAAGGGAGTTGAGCGCAACAGACAACGCCTTGTTATAGGCATCAACTGCCATGCACACACCTCCAGCGAATGCACTGTCCACACTAGATAGATCAGCCACCGCCAGAAAATCCTCCTGGGTCAACCCCCTTAACGGGCGGTAGCTGACCATCTCAGCAGGGGGAGGGCTCTCGCGGGGGGGCCCCGAACGAGAACTTCACCATGCAATGATCAGACCAAACGAACCCATCAATCCTGAGACTATTAATCTCAAGTCCCAGTGAGAACACCAAATCCAACATGTGGCTGCCCTGGTGGGTCGCGGAGGAAAATCCTTGCGCAAGGCCCAGAGATTACATCATCTGGAGGAAGCTGTAACCAAGCTGAGAAGATCTGTCAATGGCCCAAACACTGAAGTCTCCCAGCACTAAGCATCTGGGGGCCTCCAATGTTTCACTGACGACTAAATCGGCCACCTCCTGCAGGAAATCTCCTGCCACCCCAGAAGTGCGGTAAATAAGGAGAGTCCGGCAACCTGCGCCCGGACCCCCACAGGCAGCCACACATTCAAATGTACGTGGTGTTCTCACTGGGTGCAGGGTGAAGCCTAACTCAGATCTAAAACAGATGGCTACCCCCCGCTCCTGCATTCCACTCTGGGGCAATGCACTATGGTATACCCGGGTGGGACAGCGGCCTCTAAAACCAGGCCAGCATCATCACCGATCCAGGTCTCCATAATGCAAGCTGAAGAAATCAAGTCCCCTATAATTGCAGTCTTGTTTCTGACCGATATGGCATTGCAAAGCATCACTGTCAGGGGGCTGGTGGACAGTGCAGCCCCTCTAGTTACCTGCCCACTTGGTCTGGTGGGAACCCTAGCGATGAGAACTAAACAAGTCTGGCCTCTCCCTAGGACCCGTCTAATTCCAGGGCACCTTCCACACCCCACTACCTCGATCTTGCCACCCCTTCCCGTACATGGGGCATCATAACCCAATCGGGTCATCTGGTTCATCCCTATTCCAACCTCTGTATAGTGCCTAGCTGTAGTAGCAGACACTGGGAGGCTATGAAAGAGTCATAGATCGAGCAGCCGAGATGCTCCATACACTATCCTAGCACGCCCCAGGCCCTCATACCTTCCCAGACACATCCCTCCCGACTATGTAGTCCTGGCCCCCAAAAAGTGTCAAGCCCACAAACACAACACACACCACTCTCTATAAAACTCTAACCCACACACTCTCCACACAACATACACAATCACAGCATCTTTATAGACAGTAAATCCCCCCCAAATAACCCCAAATCACACCAACCCCATAACAAGTAAACAAACACCCCTTTACACAGCTAAATTAAATTAAAGGAAAAATACAACAAAAACACAACAAACAATAAACAAAGTATAGTAGGATATAAGGGTATTTACTGAAGAAGAGAGGTCACACATAATCTCTCAAAAAAAATATATATATATTAGTGGTCTCCGAGGAGCTCCCACCTCCCCAGTAGAAACTGTCACCTGGCACTAACTCCCACCTAGGCCAGGAACAGTTATACAGATTTACAGATTTATCAGACAGTATAATTAAAAGGGAGCACTCTCAGTGCCCACCAAGTCCAGGTGATATAGAATAAAAGAGTCTGACCGTCCATTAGGTAGAATAACAGAGTTCAAGAATAAATCCTCCACCAGTTTTCAAGATGCTCTCACCAAAAGCTGACAGCACCTCAGTCCAACCAAGAAAGCCTCCCACAACAGGACACCACAGTGACCCTACCGATCACCACACCAAGGTCTCAGTGAAGAACAGGCACTCCTGCCCGCCCCCCCAAGAATCCTTGGAGCACCAGGCAATACAATGCTTGCCCTCCAGTGGCGTTGAGCCCAGGCTCCCCGACGACCCCCCACCCACGATTCCTCTCTTGGGTTCAGGCAAGGTCGCACTCAAGTCCAGTCGGGAAAATTGGCTGATATGATAATAGTGGGGCCCAGGCCAAAGGTCCCACAAGTTCCTCGGTCCTTCCATAAAGATAAACTGGCAGCGAGGTTCCGGTCCTGGTTCTTCAGTAATACCACCATCAGCAGATTCTCCACACCGCTGTTCCACTGGAATTCATAGGCACCTCAATCTCTCCAGGCTCCAGTATCTGAGAACAACACCGGACTCTGCGCCACTCTCCAGACGGTCAGAAGAGCTCTCCTTCACCTTTCCCGAACGGCCCAGAAAACAACTGGCCAGGCAGGGAAATACAGAAGATGTTCATAATCACCACATTTGTCAGGGAGATAGTGAAAAAGCACAGTCCTTTATCCCGATGCGTTCCTCACACTAAATACCTCACTGCTTCACCCCTGCCTAACTACCGCTAATTCAAATATATAATCGTAAACCTCAATTAATATAAAGTAACCTAAAATTAACTAAAAACAAAACAAAATAATACACTAACACTGTTGCTTCAAGTGGTTAGCCCAGTGTGGCAGTCATCTTTCATAGGGAATAAGAATCACTGATGCACCCATACCTCTCGTGGAATGGCCTTTAACTCCTCTAGGAAGTTCCCTGCCATACTTCTGATAACAATAGACAATGCAATAAGCTAGCCATTTAGACAAACACTGTTTGGACACTGGGGTGCCCTCTTTCCCAGGGGCGAATGAAACAAACAACTGATTGGACTTCTGAGAGTCCTTGGTCTGACGTGTACCGTACCTCAGGATTCTATGTACATCCAAGGTATTTAGCAATGCCTCCCCTTGATTGGAATGCTCCAGAAAATAAATAGGCAGGTGGATGGATGGACTGATTCAAAGTAAACTCCAACACCACCTCTGGAAAAAACTTTGGGTTTATATGTAGAGAAACCCTCTTTGTGAAAAACTAATTAAGGCTCCTTACACACGAGGGTCTGAGGCTCTGAAATTCTTCGAGCAAAAGTAATGGCAACTAAAAATAACGCCTTCCATGATAGAAAGCGTAACTCTCATAACATGGACGGTTCAAAGGGAGGCAGCATAAGCTTTTCCAACACACAATTAGGATCCCAAGGCAGGACAGGGTCCCTTATTGGGGGCTTTAACTACAGAATGCCCTGCAAGAATGTGCAGGACATATCGAGTTCAGCCACTGTGCATCCATCCACAGGTACATGATATGCAGAGATGGTAGAGCGATGTACCTTAATAGAGGAGTACCGCAACCCTGAATCTGAGAGGGCCAGAAGGTCCTCCAGGACCTGATCCACTGGCTAGGTGAAAGGATCCGACTGGTGCAAGGCAGCCCAAAGAGCGAAGCGCTTCCATTTCATGGAGTAAGTGGCCCTGGTGGAGGGTTTCCTGACCACCACCAAAGCATCAGCCACTCTGCGGGAGACTCTAAATCTGGCTATGGCTATGTCCTCAGGAGCCAAGCATGGAGATGGAGTGACTTGAGGTCTGGATGGACCAGGGTGCCCTGGTCCTGGGAGAACAAGCCTGTGCACAGGGGCAGGGACAGTGGAGGTTCCACCACCAGTTGTTAAAGCAAGGGGAACCAGATCTGATGAGGCCAGCAGGGGGCCATGAGGATTATGGTGGCCCCCTCCATCTGGAGCTTGATTAGAACCCGTTGTAGGAGCAGGAAGGGAGGGAAGGCATTCAGAAACCTCCATGTCCAGGAGAGGGACAATGCGTCTCACCACAAAACTCCAGGCACTGGATCTAGCGAAAAGAAAAGTGGCAGTTTTGTATTGTGTGGGGACGCAAAGAGGTCCAGCTCGGGCCGACCCCATCTGTCGAAGAGATCTTCTACCACTGAGGTCAGAAGTTCCCACTCGTGAGCCCTTTATCGCGAGCGACTTCGGCTATCCACCAGGATGTTTTGGTCACTGGAAACATGGATGGCTGAGAGTTCCAGACCGTGCTTGATGGCCCAATACCTAACCCTCATCGCTTCCCTGCACAGGGGATAGGAATGGGCCTCCCCACTTGTTCATGTAATAAACCACACACATGCTGTGCGTCTGAACCAACAGCAGACCTGGGAAGAGCGGAGTCTGGAAGACCTGAAGGGCAAACAACACTGCCCGCATTTCCAGGACATTAATGTGGAGATCCTTCTTGATCTCTGACTAAGTCCCCTGTGTTTGGTGGGGTCCCATATGAGCACCCCGGACGAGGCCAGAGGCATCTGTCATAAGAATCTGCTGAGGGGGAGGTACAGAAAAGGACACTCCCCAAAACAGGTTGCTGGGTTCCAGCCATCACAACAGCACCTACCTGACTGGACCAGACACCAGCACAGGTTGGTCCAGGACATCTAAATGCTGGTTCCACTGGACCCGCAGTGTCCACTGAGGGATCCTCATGTGCAGCCTGGCTGAGGGAACTGTTGCAATGGCTGCAGCCATGAGGCCCAGAAGCCTTAAGAACTCACTTGCCTGAACATGGCGGCTGGAGAAGAAAAGACAGGCCTGAGCCATCAGGCACTCCGCTCTGTCAGAGGGTAAAAAAAAGCTTTGCCTTGAGCATTGTCCAGGACTGCCCCTATGTACAGGAGATGCTAGCAGCAGGTAAGGAAGGACTTGGGCAGACTGATGGTAATGCCTAAAGATGGAAACAGGCTGCAGGTACTCCCCAGAGTTTGTAGCACACGTTCTTGGTATGGAGCTGCCAGGAGCCAGTTGTCCAGGCAGGGAAAGACTTAAAAGCCCTATCTCCTCAAGGCAGCAGCCACCACTGCCAGGCACTGGGTAAAAACCCTGGGGTGGAGCACAGGCCAAAGGGCAGAGCCCGAAACTGGTAGCACTTTCCCCACAAACTGACAGTGAAGGAAGCGCCTGTGGGATGCAAAAACTTGATGTGCAGGTAAACATCCTGCATATCCAAAGAGCAGAGCCAGTCCCCCTGGTGAAGCAGGGACAATAACCCCTGAAGGGTTACCATCTGGAAGCGTTTGTACTCTGTGTACAAGCTGAGGTTGCTCAGATCCAGGATGGGACAGAGGTCCCCTGTCTTCTTGGGGACTAGGTTGAAGTGGGAATAGTACCCCTTCCCTCTTGGGATTTAGAAATGGGCTCTATGGTCTTCTTTTGCAGTAAGGCTTGAATTTCTGCCCGTATAAGTGGAACGTGGCCTGGAGGATATGCGGACGGGCTTGGTGGATTTTCTGGGGGGCCACTCCAGAAACTATAGAGTGTGGCAGTGCTCTATGAGCTGCAGCACCCAGTTGTCTGTAGTGACATTCCTCCACCTGTCCAGACGGAGGGAGAAGCCACCCTTGACCACTCCCTCCTGAAGCCCTGCGGGGAAGGGGGGTCCAGCAAGGAGTCAGGAGGTGGGAGCGGCCTCAGGCTGGGCTGCAGATGTGCCTCTGGCAGCCCAGGGAGGGGCCAAGGTGGGAGCATAGAGGGAAGCACTTGCTTTGCACTTATTCTGGGCCTTGGGAGGGGGTCATGTCTGTCTAGGGGAGGAGTGATGAAAAGGGGCCCAGTGACCCGACTTTGACTGGGTGTGGTACATGAAGTGGACCACCTTCAAGGCCCTCCCAGAAGTTTGAAGCTCAGAAATAATATCCTGAACAACACCCCCAAACAGCCTGGGACCCTGAAAGGGGGCATCCATAATGCTGGATTGGACATCAGGTGCAAAGCCCGAGACCCTAAGTCAGGCATGGCAATTCAAGCTAATACCCATGGCAGCCACCCAGCCAGAAGTATCCACAGCATCATAAGCTCCCTGGAGGGCATGGGTGCTGACGTCTGACCCGGTCTTCAGGGCCTGAAGAATTTGCTGTTTGGAGGGGTCTGGCATCACCGTGACCGCCTCTCTAGCCTGGTCCCACAGCAAGTTTTGGTATTGCACCATGTGAGCCAAGTAGTTAAGAGCCTGGATGGCAAGGGTGGCTGAGGCAAAGGCATGCTTGCCCACCTGGTCCAGCTGCTTCGACTCTCTGTCACAAAGGAGGGCACTGAGGTTGCTTCGATTGCTTGGTGTGGTCATGGGCCGCATTAATAACTACAGAGTCAGCTTTGGGGTGCTCACCAAAAAAGGACCTGCCAGCTGGAGCATGGTAGAGCCTGTGAGCCTTCTTAGAGACCGCAGGGACAGTATGGGTATGGAGCCACACGACCTTGGTAATGTCCTCATATGAGTCAAATAATTGGGAGACCACCAAAGGAGAAACGTCATGCTGACAAAGGTAGACTGCCAGGCTGCGACGCTCTGGGTCCTGCCCCTCAGTCTTCCACCCCATCAATGCCTGGATATGCCTCATGATATCCATGAAGGTGGGGTCATCAAGAGGCAATTTGGGGACACTAGAGAGCTCCCCTTCATTCCCTGAGGAGACCACCTCAAATGAGTGAGACTCCAAACTGACACTATCGTCGGTGGCAGAATCTTCATCCCCACTGTCGCCGGGCTGGCAGTCGACCCATGGGGATACCCATGTCAGTCGGGCTCCTAGGGGTAGGAGGAGCACTCGGTCCCGGGCAGGTCGAGGAAGAGCCCTGAGAAGGCCCTGAAGGGTGCAGCTGAGGCAGCACACCTCAGCTTGGGGCCTGTGATTGCATGAAGGCCCACAGCACAGAGATCAGGCCATGGTAGTCCACAGGCGCCAGACCTCAGGCATGGAATTGTTGTAGAGCAGCTGGGGTCCTACAGGTGCAGGATAGGGGTAAACTGGCGTCAGTCCCCCTGGTGTCAGGTAGAGAAAGGCGAGCACCGGTGGCCCAGGTGTCAGGGTTGGATACCCTGGCTGTGGTTCCACTGGAGTGGGAAGCAGAACCGGTGCCTGTCCTGGCAGTGGCAGGCCAGGAGTAGACCCTGCGGGCATAGGCGGGGGAGGGCTGGCGAAGGCCTGGCTAGTGCTGAGGGTGAAACTGCTGCAGAGCTCACAGGCTGTGGGTGAACAGGTGCCGGCCCAGCAGGCATTAGTCTAGGCAACGCCAGTGTGGGATCCACAGGCTCAGGGTTAGGAGAGGCCAGTGCTGGGGAGGAGGGTCCCACCAGTGAAGGCTGAGGAGAAACTGGCATCTGAGGAGCGCTGGTGCTCAGATGCATCTGCCCCTGTAAAGGAGGGGCAGAACCAACGGAGGTCCTGGAGTACGAGACCAGCACTGTGGGCATGGGTGACGGGGCGGCAGATCAAGAACTGGTGCCAGCAGCACTTGCGACAGCCAGAGAAGCTCCAGCCAAGCCTCCTGCTGAAGAGCCTATAGAAAACAAAGGCTGAAAGATCAGGGGCTGGGGGCAGGATAAGAGAGACCCTGCCTGAAGGGCCACCACCGGTCACTGAGATCTAGGCGGGTAGCGGGGCAATCGGCAGCCCTGAAAGGGTAAGGGCATGCAGGGCTAAGGAGGTCGACCCCCCCCCCCGAGGGAGGAAGACCCTGATGTGGTTATTTTAGGTACCTTATGTGAAGACCGCAAGCGGGAGGAAGAGAGAGGTCGGTCCCAGTCCTTGCCCCAGTGTTTGTGCTTCCCCGATGATTTTTCCTTGGACTTGAATGAAGAGGAGCCTGAGGACTGGGCCAGGGAAGTGAAAGAGCTCCAGGCCTGCAGCTTCCGTTCCATCTGGCTGATCTTCTGCTGCAGGAGATGGCTTTTGAGGGTCTTCTGACAGCGTCTCCTGGCGACTGGGTTAAACTTCTGGCAGACCTCGCAGGCCTGAACATCGTGGTCTGTGCCTAGGCAGAAGAGGCAAGCAGAGTGGCCGTCCTTGTCTGGGATCTATTTGCCGCAGGCACACTTAGTAGAACAGTCAGAAGAACAGGAACGTTGTGAAGACAAACGTGATGAAAAAACACCGAAAAATGTTGATGTTTAACTAAAAAAATGAGAAAATAGGAAAGCACGGTAAATGGCAGTTGACTGAAGCTTTGGTGGAGTCTGTCCTACATGCGCTGGTCGATGGCAGGAAGGAACTGAGGAGGGTATGGGGGACGTCCATCTTATATAGGATAGGCTGACTTCAGCCGCTGATGTCAGAGGTAGGCAGCCCCCCTCTGGTATACTGCTAGCTAGAAAGGTTTTCGTGTGATCCTGGTGCCTGATGGCTTAGTTGCAGCATTGATGGCCTGCTGCAAGAGACACCCTCGAAGTAAGAACAAATAAATACTCTGTTTTCTTTGTCCTCTATTTTACCTCCTGTTCCTCCCTACCAGCCCTCTCATCCACCTCACCGGGCCCTTACCCTATATGCTTCTTACCTCTATGGGTGAGAGGGTGCCTTGGTAGTGAAAGGGTGCCTGGGTAGGTGAGAATGTGCCTTGGTAGGTGAGACGATGCCTCGGTAGTGAGAGGGTGCCTCGGTAGGTGAGACAGTACCTTGGTAGATGAAATGGTGCCTCAGTAGGTGAGGGGGGTCTCAGTAGGTGAGATGGGCCCTCGGTAGGAAAGACAGTGCCTCAGTAGGTGAGACAGTGCCTCGATAGTGAGAGGGTGCCTCGGTAGGTGAGAGGATGCCTCAGTAGGTGAGAGGGGGCTTCGGTAGTGAGAGGGTGCATTGGTAGGTGAGAGGGGGCCTCGACAGGTGAGAGGATGCCTTGGTAGGTGAGACACTGCCTCGGTAGTGAGAGAGTGCCTCGGTAGTGAGAGGGGGCTTCAGTAGTGAGAGGGTGCCTTGGTAGGTGAGAGGGGGCCTTGGTAGGTGAGAGGGTGCCTTGGTAGGTGAGACACTGTCTCGGTAGTGAGACAGTACCTCAGTAGGTGAAGGTGCCTCAGTGGGCAGAGGTGCCTCCCGGTGGTGAGAGGTGCCTTGGTAGTGAGTGGGTGTCTCAGTAGGTGAGAGGGGCCTCAATGGGTTAGAGGTGCCTTGGTAGGTGAGAGGGGGACTTGGTAGGTGAGAGGGTGCCTTGGTAGTGAAAGGGTGCCTCGGTAGGCGAGAGGGTGCCTCAGTAGGTTAGAGTGAGCCTCGGTAGGTGACAGCAGGCCTCAGTAGGTGAGAGGGTGCCTCCGTAGGTGAGAGGATGCCTCCGTAGTTGAGAGGGTGCCTCGGTAGGTGGTGCGGAGCTTGGCAGGTCGCTGACATCATCCTCTTGGTGAAGGTGCTTTTCCTCCCAGTTTCTTTCCCTGACCCAGGATGGCATGCATGCAGTGGCATGAGCATACTGCGTGAAGACGCAGCACACCTCTTTGCCAGTGTCTGGCCAAGTAGGTAGGTGACCACTGCTGTGCCACCTGGCTTTTGCTAGGTGGTAGCCAAGCAGCAGTACTTGATGTCCCTCTTCCCCGAAGGAGGAGAGCTGTCAGTGGACACTTGATCCTCCTTCCCCCCGCCACCCCTCCCGAGCAACCGTGCTCCATTCCCGAATCCACAATACTGATGGGAAATGGCGGGCTTCGGCCCACCACACCACTGGACCAGCCCTCATAAATAAATACCCTAGAGTATGCAGAAGGCAAAGATCACTGCCCTGATCTGCCTCCTTTTCTGCAAAGTAAACAAGTTAAAGGCCTCTTCCCCCTCCTCATACCTTTGGCCCCCCCATACCCTGGGGCACTTTGGTGGCCTTGCACTGTACCCTCTCGACAACCTCAGTGTTCTTTCTGTATTGAGGTGTCCTGAACTGCACAAACTACTGGGGGTGGGGCCGCCTTGTGAAATGACAGGATTATTTCTGCCGGTCTGCTGGTCACTCCCTTTTTGATGCACCCCAGCATTCTGCCAGCCCTCTTGACAGTAGCTGTGCAGTGTTTGTCACAGAAACATAGAATCTGACGACATATAAGGGCCGCTTGGCCCACCTAGTCTGCCTTTGTTCTCTACCTACTGTTACACTGCAGACTCTACTTGATCTCTGGCTTTGCCCCATCCACCACCCTTTCTGTGAAGAACTGTTTCCTCACATTTCCCCTGATTCTACCCCCCTCCAGCTTCATCGCATGACCCCTTATTCTTGTGCATCCTTTTCTCTGAAAAAGGTTTCCTTCTGGAATCTTATTTATACCCCTGAGGTATCTGAAAGTCTCTATCTTATCCCCCTCCTTTCCTCCAGTCTGTACATATTGAGGTCCTTCAGTCTCTCCTCATAGGGCTTTTGATGCAGATTCCACACCATTTTAGTTGCCCTCCTCTGGAGTGCCTCAACTCTGTCTATGTCCTTTCGGAGATGAGGACTCCAGAACTGGATACAGTACTCTAAGTGGGGTCTCACCAGAGACTGATACAGAGGTATCACTACCTCCCTCTTTCTGCTGGTGATTCCCCTTCCTATGCACCCTAACATCCCACTGGCTCTCCCCACTGCCTTGTCACACTGTTTGGCCAACTTTAGGTCATCAGATATGATAACACCCAGGTCTCTTTCCTGTTTGGCTCCCATTTTCTACTCTGACCCTGGGTTTCTATGCTACAAGTGCATAATTTTGCATTTTGTTTGCAGTGAAATTTAGTTGCCACTTTCTAGACCACTCCTCAAGCTTACCTAGATCTCTATTCATTTTCCACACACCCCCCACACCCCCGGAGAGTCCGCTCTGTTGTACATTTTGTGTCATCTGCAAAAGACACACCTTCCCTTCTAGTCCCTCTGCAATTTTGGTTAAAAAGATACTGAGACGACTGGTCCCAGTACTGATCCTTGCGGCACCCTGCTAGTCACCCTCCCTCCCTTCCTTGGAGTGAACTCTGTTTACCACTACTCTCTGTCTCCTATCTTCCAACCAATTTCTTACCTAGTTTACCACTTTTAGTCCCACTCCTACGCTGCCCAGCTTATTTATGAGTCTCCTGTGTGGAACAATATCGAAGGCCTTACTGAAATGTAGGTAGGCCACATCCATCACTCCACCCTGATCTACTTCTCTGGTTACCCAGTCAAAGAAATCTATAAGATTAGTCTGACATGATCTTCCCCTAGTGAATCCATGCTGCCTCAGATCTTGTAAGCCACTGGATTCAAAATATTCCACAATCCTTTCTTTCAGTAGTTCATACTAAGGTGAAAAATGAGCAAGAAGGCTTAACAGCCCATAAGAGCTCACATGCTAGTCAGAATCAATAATAAGTCAGTTGATTGCCAGATAATAAGTAATTATCTAATCTAGCCTTAAACTGTGCTTTATCTTTACTTATGATGACATACAATGGCAATCTATTCCATGGTGTAATCACTCTTAATGTAAAGAAAAATGTTCTATTGTTATTATTAAAAGATTGAGTCATTAATTGAAGTGGGTGTCCTCTAATATTATAAAATGACTCTTTAAAGGTTATACCTAAATCTACCATTAAGGAAGGGTCTTGAACTACATCATATAGAAACAAAAGATCCCCTCGTAATCTACGAGTTTCTAAGGAAAACAGACTAAGTTTACTTAATCTGTCTTTATATGATAGTTGATGCAGACCTTGAAGATTTTTTGTGAATCTATGCTGAACTCTTTCTAGTTGGTATATGTTAGCTTTTTATAGGGACACCAGAGCTGTGAAACATATTCCAAATGAGGCCTAACATATGCATCGAATAAAGGCATTAACACTTTAGGATGTTTGGTGGTAATATTACGTTTGATAGACCAAAGAACTTTATTAGCCTTATTTATGGAGTCATTCATATGATTCAAAAAATCCAAGTTGTTTGAGACAGTAATACCTAGGTCTCTTTCATCAGTAGTCTCACTACTGAAGTGCTGCTCCAACATGTATGTTTTTTTTTGGATTGGTGTTACCCAAATACATAACCTTACACTTAGAGAAGTTTAGCTTCATTCCCCGAATTCCATTAATTTCCCCACCACTGAAGTCAGGCTGGCTGGCCTGTAATTACCAGCCTCCTCCCTGCACCATCCTCTTGTCTATTAGGACCCCCAGGATGTTTTCCTCCTTCACTCCAGTTCCTGACAACCAGGTTAAACACCTCATCAGCTGGGGGAATCCAGGTCCCATGTCTGTATATGGTCCAGAATAACAAGCAAATATTTATAATGGAAAGCTGCACAATGATGGCAAAGCGGGAGGTTTTCAGTTCCTTCAGTGATTATTTTTACATCAGAACTGAAACTAAGGGCAGAGTGAGGCTTTCAACGTCAGATCCCATTAGAGAAGACAGGCACTCAGTTTGAGACAGAACCCATATTGTTCTACATTACATACTGCAGATCCCCTGAGCTGAAATGCATCTTCTTGTCAGATGGCTTTCTTTATAGTGCGACACTGAATAAATGTGTCAGCACTGGCAGCAAAAGCAAACTGAACTCTGCACAGAAATAAGGCATCACTCAAATTACCCCTCTCAAAACTCAGGGTTCCCAGATGGTTGAGAAGGGCCATGGAAATTATCCCAATCAGCAGCACACTGAGGTGTCTGAAGACTTGTGCTGGGATGGGGATAATGTACCATGTGACAGTGCTGGGTACTGTATATCCATACTCACATTACAAATATGATCCCAGAGGTGTGCATGTGTGGCAAAAGAGGCTAGATATGCTCTCCACATGCTCCTGCTCTCCAGTAGAATAAATCAACCATTTTTTCAGTTTTTTTGTTTTAGAACAAACTCAAGACTAGTACAGTATAGATTAAGTACTGCTGACACTGAGAATGGGCAACTTTCTAACAGGTTCATCCAGGAAGCTGACCAGGGACATGCACGAAAAGATTGGGGCATGGCAAAAGATCAGAGACTAACGCAGGACAGGTGATCTCAGAGGAGGTGATGGCCACGCAAAATCAGTCTATCACACTGACCAGGTGCGGGCAGCTTTGACCCCTAAACTGGAAGATCTGCCTCCATGATGGGGGCTTTTACACAGAAAGTGTCCTTCAACAGTGAATGGCTACATGAGGCAGAGGAAAGACAACTGGGGTTAAAGGACATGAAGGGGCTCCCCACAAGAGTACAACAGCTGGAGAAAGAAACTGAGGACCTTAAAGACCAGCTGGCCTAGCAAGAAAATAATCAGCGCAGAAGTAACCTGCACATATATCTGTTGGCTATCTGAAGGAACGGAGGGCCGAGACACAATGGTATTTTTGCAGGAGTGGCTCACAATGCCCAATAACTGAAGAGCAAGAATGGGAGACTTAAAATCTGACACACACCACATGACTGGTGCTAAAACTATCAACAGACCCTTCCCCAGAAGATAATCCTCTAATTACATAATTTTATAGATAAGCAGCATGTCCTGGAAGCAATGAGGGATTGGCAGCAACTGAAATATGGGAAGCATATTCTCACCATTTTTCAGGATTTCTCGAAGCTGGTTCAGAAAAAGAGGAAGGCTTTTGGAACCCTTATACATGAATTACAGGAAATGCCTTTGGATCCCTTATAAATGAATTACAGGAGGGACCCCTTTTAAATTAATTACAGGAGATGCAAGTGGAATTTTGCTTTAGGTTCCTGGAGGTGCAGACTATTAGAAAAGAAGGCAAGCAATTTCGCTTTGTGGACATTTCAGCAGCAAAAAGGCATATGAAACACCAGATATCAGGGGGCTATGGTTCTATAATTATTGGAAAGAACAGTTACGTAAGAACTCAGCATAACAGTAGATCTTTGAGAGAATCTCTTGCAGCAGGTCACTCATTATGAACAGCTTGCCGACAGGCACTAGGATCACATGGAAGCTTTTCGCTAGCAGTCTTGGCGCTACCCTATATAGCTGTGGACGGCCCCATACCCTCCCTCAGTTCCCCGCCGGACCAGCCAGCAAGGACAAGCTCCCAAGGGAACCAAGGAGAGCCAGAAAAAAGTGCCCCAAAAATCAGCAGAAGCAGAAGGTAGACCATCCTGGAAAGAGGAGGACAGGAGGGGATACCAAAGGAGAAGGGGAAGGGAAAAGCTGACCAGCAGCAAGAGAGTCTCTCAAAGATCTACTGTAACAGTAAGTTCTTACATAACTGTTCTAGCTTCTTTGAGGATACCTCTTGCAGCAGGTCACACACACTAGGAATGAGTCCCAAGCAGAGACGCAGAGAATTTGTAGTAGGGAGGAAGGAAGATAAAGGGCTCAAGAAAGGAGGCCCTGGAGCACAGCGAGGTCAAAGTTAGCCTGCCTCCTAGAGGTGATATCCAGGCTGTAATGCCTAGCGGTGGCCCATACTCCACGTGGCTGCAGCACAAATTCTGGCTGCGGAGACTCCCCTGAAACAAGTGACCAAAGCCACCATGCCCCTGATGAAACGGCCTTTGACTGCTCTTGTCAGCTCTTTGCCATACTTTCTATAGCAAAACACAATGCAGTTAGCCAACCAGTGGGACAGGCACTGCTTGGAAATGGGAATGCCCTCTTTCCCAGGGGTGAAGAAAACAAAAAGCTGCAAGGACTTCTTGAGGTCCTTCGAATGGTGAATGTAATAGCAGAGAATTCTATGTACATCTAAGATGTGGAGCAAGGCTTCTCCCAGACTGGCATGCTCTGGGTAATAGACAGGAAGGTGGATAGTCTGGTTCAGGGTGAACTCAGACACCACTTTAGGGAGGAATTTAGTGTTTGTGTGTAAAGACACTCAGTCCTTATGAAAAATCAAATAAAGTTGTGTACACATGAGCGCCTGAAGCTCGGAAGTCTGTCGAGCGGGAGTAATCGCAACTAAAAGTAACGTTTTCCATGAAGAAAGTGTAGCCCGCAAGTCGTGGCAGGCTCAAAAGGAGCCACAGTAGTTTTCTCTAAAATAAAGTTTAAATCCCAGGGTGGGACAGGGTTGTAGATAGGGGGCTTCTAGTGAAAGATGCTCCTCAGAAACGTACGAGTCACATCCAGATGGGCCACCGTGCAGTCATAGATAGGCACATGGAAAGCCAAAATGACAGACAAGTGCACTTTCAAGGAGAAATACTTCAAGACCTGCATCCGATACGGATAGCAGCTAGTCTAGGATCTGGTTCACTGGACCAGTGAATGGGTCCAGCTGAATGGAAGCAGCCCATAAGGCGAAATGCTTCCACTTCAAAGAATAAGTTGCCTTGGTGGGCAGTTTTCTGGCAGCCACCAGGACCTCAGCTACCTTCGGGGAAACTCTGAACCGGGCAATGGCTGCATCTTCAGGAGCCAGGTGTGCAGAAGAAGGGGCCGTAGGTTTGGTTGAACTACAGTCCCCTTGTCCTAAGACAGGAGGCCCAGACACCAAGGGAGAGGGATCAGCGCCTCCACCGCCAACTGCTGCAGTAGTGGAAACCACATCTTGCTCAGCCAGAAGGGTGCCACCAGAATCATGGTGGCCCCTTTCATTTGCATTTCTTTGAGCACCCTCTGAATCAGTGGGAAGGAAGGGAACATATAAAGAAAATACAGGTTACTCACCTGTAACAGGAGTTCTAGGAATGGTATATGTTGTTCATCCACACTCATTGGCAGGTATCCTTGCCGCTTTAAATCTTGCCGGAAGGTCTTCAAGCTTGCTCCTCCCACCCACCCGGGTGGTATAACTCTCGGCTCCGCCCCATGACGCCAGATCTGGCCCTGCTGGAAGCTCAGGTTGTGCGTCAAGCCGAGGAGTCGAGGAATCAGGATGAACAACATATACCATTCCTAGAACTCCTGTTACAGGTGAGTAACCTGTATTTTAGGACATGGATATGTTGTTCATCCACACCATTGGCAGACTCCTAGCAGTTCTCCGGGAGGAGGGAGGCAAGACGCACACCTCCAATACTTACTTGGGAAAGAGAGACTGAGAACCGAGGCCCCAAACCAGCATCCCGGCGTGACTCAAGGTCGATGTGGTAATGGGTAATGAAGGTGTTTGCTGACTTCCAGGTAGCAGCCCTGCAGATTTCCTGGATAGGGACGCCCTGGAAGCAGCCACCGTTGCAGCAGTATGGCGGTAGAATGAGCTCTTATCCTCTGGGAGGCTCCATGCCCGCCAACTTATAGCAGAGATCTATGCAGGAGGTTACCCACCTGCTTATCGTCCGCTTGGCTGCAGGTCTGCCAGATGCGGCTTCAGCGTAGGTGACAAACAGCTGGCGAACCTCTCCTCGACCTTCAGCCGCAGGCGCCTTATACAGCGCCTCTAGGGTCCAGAGTATGGAGCCTATATCTTCGCCTCCGAGGTGATTGGGTAGAACACCGCAGAGTCAACACCTGGTTAAGGTGAAACTCCGACACCACCTTCGGAAGGAATTTCGGTGGGGGGCAGGACAACCTTGTCCCTGTGGAAGACCAGGTAAGGAGACTGGAAAGCGCCTGGAGCTCTCCCATCCTTCTGGCTGACGGATAGCCACCAAGAAGGCGTCTTCCACGACAGGTGAGAGAGAGCACACCTGTGCATAGGTTCGAATGGCTTGCCCATGAGCTTTGCCAGTACCAGCAGTAGATCCCACGGAGGTGGGGTTTCCAGCACTGGAGGAAATGTGATCAAGGCCTTTGAAAAGCGCCAGACCACCTTCTCCGCGCCACTGACTGCTTCCGGCCCGCGCCTGTAAGCAGAGATGGCCAGGTGCACCCTTTAGGTCGCCGACCTAAGCCCTTGACTAGAAAGGACCATAAATAGTCCAAGATGCTTGCCAAGGAACAGGAGGAAGGGTCCAAGCCCTTGCCCTGACACCAAATGGAAAACCTTTTCCATTTGAAGGCATAAGCATTTTCTGGTCGACTTCACGGGACGCCTCAACTACATTGAGGACCTCGTCGGAAAGACCCAAGGCCTGGAACTCTAGCCGCTCAGGAACCAGGCCGTCAGGTGCAGGGATTGAAGGTCCGGATGGAACACCTTCCCTGATTGACTGAGAGCAGGTCCGGCGAGCTGGAAGCTGCCGCTGAGTCCTGGAGCTGAGACTGAGGAATCTGGTACCAGAACTGGCGAGGCCAGTCTGGGGCTATCAGAATCACCTGCGCCTTGTCCCTCCTCGCCTTGAGGAAGCACCTTGTGGATCAAGGAAATGGGGAAAAGTGAAAGAGGCCCGGGGTCCATTGCCTCGAGAGGCATCCCCTGCAGCGAGCCCCTGCTGAGGGGGCGGGCATGGAACAGACTTCAGCCTGCGTTCTCCTGGAGGCAAACAGGTCCACCTGAGGTGTGCCCCAAAGGGAGAACAGATGCTGTACTACCTCAGCAGGAGAGACCACTCGTGGGATGCAGCCCCTATCCGCTCAGGGCATCGGCCAGGGTGTTGGAGGCTCCTGCCACGTGAATGGCTAGGAGATCCGCCTCCAGGCTGCGACGAGTGACCAAATGCGGAGAGCTTCCTGCATAGAAGCATGGAGCCAGCGTCCCCCCTAGCGGTTTAGATAGTACATAGTCGTGAGTATTGTCCGCCTGGACTCTGACCACTGACCGGAGGAACGGAGCAAAGGCGGTGAGAGCTAGGCGGACCGCTCGAGCTCCAGCAGGTTGATGTGGCATCGACTCCTGCTGGGACCAGAGGCCATGAGCCCGGTGTTCCCCAGATGGGCACCCCAACCCATCAGAGAGGCATCGGTCGACAGAGAGACCGTCGGCTCGGGCGGACGAACGGGATGCCCTCCTGCAAATGATCTGGAACGGTCCACCACTGGAGGCGTTGCCACATCCCTGTGTCACCGACACAAGCTGGTCCAAGGATCGCAGCATTGTGACCACTGGCTGGCCAGTCCCCACTGAAGGGGACGATATTCCAGCGGCCCAACGGACCACGCTGGTGCAGGCCGCCATGAGACCCAGGAGGCGCAGGAAGTCCCGGCAGGGCGCACTGCTCAACCAGAAATGATCGGGCAAAGGAGGAAAGAACTCGCCCTGTCCGCCGAGCCGCCTGGCTCAAGAGAGTCGAAGCTGCGCCCGATGAATAGAATCACCTGCTTCGGCTCGAGTTCCGACTTGGCCTCGTTGATAAGGAGGCCCAGTTGAGAGCAGACCTGAGGGCCAGATCTCTGGACCACTCCGCCTCCTTCCTGGAGGAGCTGCTATCAGCCAGTCGTCCAGGTAAGGGTACACCCGGACCCCTCGGCGCCGCAGGAATGCTGTCACCACAGCCATGCATTTGGTGAAGACCCTGGGAGCTGGAGACAAGCCGAAGGGCATGGCTTGGAACTCGAAGAGGGATCCTTCCGCTCGGAAGCGAAGGAATCTCTGGTGAGACGGACGGATAGGGACGTGAAAAAACGTGTCCTGCAAGTCCAGAGAGCAGAACCACACGCCGCGTTCCAAGGATGGTATTATCTGAGCCAGAGTGACCATCCTGAAGGTTCGAGACCTTAGGAACTTGTTTAGGTCGTGTAGGTCGAGAATGGGGCGCCAGCCCCCCGTCCGCTTCGGAACCAGGAAGTACCTGGACACAAACCCTGGGTCTGAAGGAGGGTCTCACCTCTCTTACCACCTCCTTCTGGAGGAGGAGAGGCGATGTCGGCTCGACGAGCCGCCAGTGAGGCTGGGGATCCCGAAGCCCCCCGAGGGGCGACGGCTCTGAAGGGTGGTGCCTGCTCGAATTCCAGAGGCAGGCCTCTTCCCACCACCTCCAAGACCCACCTGTCCGTGGTAACAGCGGACCAGGCGGAACGGAAGTGCCGGAGCCGTCCCCACACGGGGGGACCCAGGGGTAAGGTGACGGGGATGGGGGCGACACCCCTCAGCCCGTCACTGGGCAGGCTTGGAGGAGGGACCGGCCGAGGGACCTCCTGGGCCCTTTCCTCCTTGCCTCCTGTTAGAGGAAGCCGGCGGCTTGGGTTTGGGATGCCAAGGCCGAGCCTGCTGGCCCTGACGTTGCTGGGCCGGGCGCGCCGGGGGCACAGAAGGACGAAAGGGCTTAGGCTGTGGTTTGCGGCCTTTGTCCTTCTGAGCGGAAGAGACCGAGTCCAAGGTGGCATTGGACTTCTCGATCCTCTGCAGGTGACCTTCCACCCCAGGGCCGAAGAGGTCAGTCCCAAAAGGGAACATCCGCCAACTTGTGCTGGGTATCCGAGCAAAGGTGGATATCCTCAGCCAAGCCTGACCGAGCATAGCCACCGCGCCGCCACCGATCTGGCACATGAGTCCCTATATCCAAAGCAGTCTGGAGCTGCTGTTTGGCCACTGCCTGCCCTGGTCCCGCACCTGCTTAACCGTAGTCTGCAGATCGGCGGAAGATGAGGATGACCTCATCCAGGAGCCCAACAGGGCATGAGAAAATGTGCCATGAGGACGGTCAAACTGGCCTGAAGGCGAGAGAGGACGAAGCATAGACTTTCGCCCGACATAGTCCAATTTCTTGGACCCTTGTCAGGAGGTTTGTCCACATCCTGGCGCCGTGGCGCCGAAAACGCTGTCGGTAACCAACCCCTCAGCAGAGGGTGTTCAAAACGGACAAGGAACCGTAGGGACCGCGTACTTCCTGGCCATCCTGGCCAAGGCGCGGGGCAGGAAGCAGGGGCCTGCCAAAGCTCCAGTGCCGGACCCACTATGGCCTCGGCCACGGAAAGGCCTCGGTGGAGAATCCTCGGTCCAGAATCTCCGTGAGGGGATACCTGGCCCGCTTGGAACGGGTTGAGCTCCATCCCGTAGACTCGAGATGAGCGAAGCAGTCCTAGGAAGGACGACGGCTATAGTCCATGACTGACCTCCTGAAGACTCCAAGTCCAGTCGCTTGGAGAAAAAGGAGGAATCATCTTCGGACTCGAAAGAATCCTCGAAGAGCTGCCTCTGGCCTGAGCCACCCTTCACCTGCCGAGGTCGGTCGGGAGTGAGGGGTAACTGACAGCCGATGGGTGAGACCCTTAGCCGACCGAGAATCCTTGGTGAGCCCCAGTGGTGGCTGTGGAGGCGGAGGTTCCACGGAATGGTGGAGCAGCTGGTTTGGCGAACAACCGGCCTGGGTATAGGCTCCTCGGATAAGTCGAGGTTGTGTCGACCCGTTCGGTGACAGCCACTTAATGGCGGGAAGCGGCGGGTCGGCTTATTCCGCCAGGAGAAACTGTTGCAACATAAGGTCCTCGTACCGTCGACGTAATTCGTGACCAACCTCCCTCATCCGAGGAGGAGGACGAGGACGCAGCGGCGACGCCGCCCATCATGTGCCGAGACCGAGACCGCCCATGACGGTGGGATCGGCTGGACCGCCAAGAGGTCAGACCGAGACCGAGAGTCCCGAATTTCCGAGGTCGGCTGGGAGGTGTCGGCCGAACCGCACTCCTTCGCTCGGATGGTCCATCCGAGGGCTCCGGAACCGGAGGCATAGGCGAGCCCACTGGATCCTCAACTCCTCCCGGGGGAACCGGGGAGAGGGGAATCTCGGCTGCTAAAGGCGACAGCCCGTCCAATGGGTCGAGAAAAATCTCGACTTCATCGGTGGGAGTCTCGGTCAACTGACCTGACGGGGACACCGTGAGGCCAGTGGCCGAAGCCGAGCGGTCGACCGAAGCCGACGGTCGACGGCCCGGGGAGAGGGACCTTTCCCGCTCCCAAGAGCGTCGACGGAGGGACTTACCCCTGTCCCTCTTTTTGGACCGAGAATAAGGTCCAGCAGACACAGGCCCTTCTCCTTTAGTGGAGAGGGACAGACAAAGCCCTTAAAAGAAGCCGGTAGGAAGAACCCAGAGAGAGGGATAAATGCCGCTGCGAGGAAGACATCGCCCGCGCCGCCTCCTCTTCGAGGGCGTACCATCCGCCGAGCTGATCCGCCGAGCTGGGCCGCGACACCGGGCCAACCGGGCCTTGACTTCACCGAGGAACGCTCGGACGGCCCAGCGGTAATCGGGCAGCACGGCTTCGAGACGAAGCCGAGAAAGATGAGCACAGGTCGCAAGCCCGCGGGTCGTGCTCAAGGCCTAAGCAGTAGACACACGTGGAGTGTGGATCCGTCCGAGACATCTTCTGCCCGCATGGGCATCTCCAAACCGGGAGTCGATTTGTCCATCGCAGCCGCGAGGGATAGAAGACTGGAAGTCTTTTGCAAAATTTATTTATAACCGCAAACGGAGAATAGAATTAGTCACAAACGCAGAGCGTTAAGGAGGGAACTGAGCTTCCAAGCGGTAAGGAAGATCTGGCGCTATGGGCGGAGCCGAGTTATACCACCCGGGTGGGTGGGAGGAGCAAGCTTGAAGACCTTCCGGCAAGATTTAAAGCGGCAAGGATACCTGCCAATGAGTGTGGATGAACAACATATCCATGTCCCTAGAACCTCACTTGCCACGAGAGGCATCATGCCAAAAAACTCCAGGCCCTGGAGCGAGAAAGCAGAAAATGCAGCAGTTTTGCTTTGAGTGGGGACACAAAAAGGTCCAGCACTTGGTGACCTCACCACTTGAAAAGGTCTTCTACAACCGAAGTCAGCAGCTCCCACTCATGGTCCCTGGACTGCAACCAGCTTAGACTGTCTGCCAGGACATTTTGGGTGCCAGGGACATGCATGGCCAACAGGTTGAGACTGTGCTCCAGAGCCCAATACCAAACCCTCATCTTCTCCCTGCATAGGAGGTAGGAGTGAGTGCCCCCTTGCTTGCTGACGTAATGGACCACGCTCATGTTGTCCATTTGTACCAGCAGGAGTCCTGGGGACAGGTGACTCTGGAAGGCTTACAGGGCACAGAGAACCATCTGCATCTCCAAGACAATGTGGAGGGAGGCTTCCGCAGCTGTCCACATCCCTTGAGTCTGGTGAGGACCTAAGTGAGCTCCCCAGGCCATCCCCGAAGCATTGGTGGTAAGGACATGGAGCAGGAATAGAACCCCTTTGAGCAAGTTGTTGGATTCCTTCCCCCAAAGGAGGTCATTCTTTACTGGTAATGACACCAGCACCTGCTGCTCCAGGTTGTCGGTTTCCTGGTCCTACTTGTACCCTTAGCGTCCACTGGGGAACTCCCATGTGGAGGCGTGCCAGGGGGACTGTGGTGATGGCTGCCGCCATCAAAACCAGCATTCAAAGGTATGTCCTGGCCATAATGTACTAACTGCAGTACAATTCCTGGGCCTGTGCGGTAAAGCGCTCCACCCTGTCTGACAGAAGAAAGGCATAGCCCTGGACCATGTCCAGTATGGCCCCTATATACTAGAGATGCTGGCCAAGGGTCAACATGGATTTGGAAGAGTTGACAGTGATCCCCAGACTGGCAAACAAATGGAGGGTACGCATCAGGGTCATGGACAGCTATTCCCTGGATGTGACTTTCAGCAGCCAATCATCCAGATAGTGGAAGACATAGAGGCCCTCCCTCCTGAAGGCTGCCACCACTATGGCCAAGCACTTGGTAAACACCCAGGGTGCTGAGGACAAGCCAAAGGGAAGGGCCCTGAACTGGAAGTGCTGGTCCTAGAAATGGAACCTGAGGAACTTCCAGTGAGCAGGACAAATCATAATATGTAAGTAGGCGTCCTGCATATCCAGGGAGCAGAACCAGTCTCCCTGCCATAATAAGAGCAACATACCCGGGAGGGTGATCATCCAGAACCTCATGTATTGGATAAAGAGGTTCAGGATTCACAGGTCCCCAGAGGACTTGGGGACCAGAAAGAAGTGAGAGTATAATCTCCAGTTCTGCTCAGTTTCTGGGACCAGTTTTATGGCCCATTTTTGGAGCAGCGTGTTTATCTCACCCTGCAGCATGGGGACATGATCTGGAGGGTAAGACGACAGCCTGGGAGGAAAGTCTAGAGGAATTTCTAAAAACTCCCGAGTGTGGCCCTGTTCTGTTAACTGAAGAACTCAGGTGTCCATGGTAATCTCCCACCACCCTTCAAGGTAGCGAGAGAACTGACCCCTGACCACCTCTTCCCGAGGGGCCAGGTGGGGGGGCGGTCGAGCAAGGAGTCAGGCTCTGGGAGGACCCATGGCCGTGGCTGCACCACTGCCTAGGGTGGACTTTCTGGCAGTGTAGGGGAGGGGCAGGCAAGGCTACAGAAGCCCTGCATCTGCTGGATTGCTTAGAGGTAGGTTGTGGGCAATGGGTGGCATGCTAAAAGGGCACCCACTGTCCAGATCTCTGTTGGGTGTGACACACAGAATGGACAGAGTGAAGGGTCCTACTGGAGGCTTGGGAGGTTACTGAGGATGTCTTGGACATCACCTCCAAACAATTTAGGACCCCGGAAAGTGGCATTCAGAATAGACTGCTGCACTTCAGCTGCAAATCCTTACACCCGGAGCCAGGAGTGTCTCTTGAGACAGATGCCCACAGCTGAAGCCCGTGCTGAGGCATCTACTGCATAACAGGTGGCCCTCAGAAGGTGCCTGCCAATGTGCACCTCGATTGGAGGGTCTAAAGCATTTCTTGCTTGTGAGGTCCATCCGCGAGGGATTGTGAAGAAGCCCTTGTGGAGTCCCAGAGGTCATTTTTGTAGCGTAACATATGACTGATGTAATTCAAGATACGGATGGCCAGAGCAGAGGAGGCAAAAATCCTCTTGCCCATTAAGTCAAGCTTCTGAGACTCCTTGTCAGGGGGCAGGGAGCTGAGATGTTGCGGCCTCTTGGAATGGTCATGAGCTGCACTGATAACAACAGAGTCCGTCTGGTGGGGTGGGCAAGAAAAAAGGTCTCCCCAAAGGTGCCTGGTACAGTTTGTCCACCTTCCTGGGCATAGGGGGGACCAGGCGAGGCCTGTACCAGGCAACCAGGATGGCGTCCTCTTAGGCAGTAATGATGGGTGGGATGATGAGGGGTGGGGATTCTGGCAAGCGTAGATAATGGGCCAGATTCCACATGGACTCGTCATCATTAGCGGATCTGAATCCCATAGCCACCTGGAACTGGCGCATAACGGAGGCAAAAGACAGGTCGTCTGGGGGACTGAGGAACATACTTCGGTGAGTTGTCCCTAGCAGAAGAAATGTTGGAGGAGGTGCTGGAAGTGCTCCTAGTCCCAGCCTCCTCCTCATCATAATTGTCATCCCTTGGGATGAGATAATCAGGGATGTAGTCTTCATCATCGTCCCCAGGCTTTGGGGGGGGGCAGATGATAATGAAGAGTGAGAAGGGACCATCCTCACCGACAATCGGCGAGTGCTATGGACGATGGAGAGGGACCTGCCATGGAGGATGCAGATGGCGGGGTTACCTTTTGAACCAAGTCCAGGACTGACGAGAAAAAGGGCCTGGACATCCACTGTTGCTGAAGAAGGCAAGATTCCTTGAGGCAGCGGTGGAGGGTACTGCACCCTCATCAAAAAGTAAGACAGAGGCAGAATCGATGGGATGGAGCTGGCTGAGGTACCAGCTCTGGAGACAGCACTCCCATCATTGAGGGGATGGCCAAGGGTGATGATGAGAGCAGTCAAGAACCCAAAAGAGAGTGACCATCACTGGCCAGAAAGGCCCAACACCACCTGCTGTGTGTGTTCCTTGGGGAGGATGGGGAGCATTCAGCAAAGGTAGTCATATCGAAGGGAGAAGAGGAGGAAGCCCCAATGACGAGGGCCTGGGGTCAAAGGATCCCATGGGTCGCACTGCCAAAGTCCCCCCCCCACCCCCGGATTTAGACAGGGTGAGGAAGGCAGTAGGTATCACTGTTGAGAGGCCAGGGGAGCCCGTCAATGACGAGGTCCCACTGGAAAACATAAGAAATGGCGGTCTACTGTACCGACGGAGCTCCATGAGTCCAAGGCACAATGGTCGATGATGGGAAAAGAACTAAGAAGGGTATGGGGCTGTCCACAACTATATAAGGTAGCGCCAACGCGGTGACGTGGACGTCGTGGGCGGCCCCTAGAAGACTGCTAGTAAAAAGCTTCCGTGTGATCCTGGTGGCTGACAGCGAGAGGTTCCTAGTGTGTGACCTGCTGCAAGAGATATCCTTCAAGAAGATCGACAGTATTCTGTCCTGACCTCCTAGCTCTGGAATGACCACCTGGATCCTCAATGAACTGTAGTGCTTAATGTTTAACTGCTGTTATTCAGGCCTGCATCTTAAATCGCAATCAACTGAGATGTGCTGGAGTTAATGTGTGGTAGTTATCAAGATTCAATCCCTGATAAGTAGAGAACTACTGATTTCAGTTGCCTGGTACTGAAGACATCCTTCAGTAACATCTGCCACTGCCAACAGTGTGGTGGGTACAGCCTTGTTCCCTGGAAATGGGGTGGGGGGCACTGTTGATAATAGCACTTGGAGATCGACAAGGCAGTTCAGTACAGACAGAGCAGAAACAGAACATGGCACTGAGTGGGAAGAAGATGCTAAGTGGTCCCCTTTTTCTTTTCAAACTAAACTTTTCAGCGGCACAAGTGAGGCTGAGGAATGTTAGGTCCAGACATTAATTGCCAGAGTTGAGCTATGGAAAGCAATCGCAGCTGGAATTCGCAATTAGATGGTTTCTAAACATACGTTTAAAAGGGCTTATAACGCCCAAAGTTGCAATGTCTGGGGAAAGAGTATTGAGCCAGTCTCGGGCTCGGTGCGTGAAGGACCTTTGACCTAATGCAGTGCGGGTGCACAGAATGTTAAAAATCAAAGTATCAGAGCCTCTGGTGCAGCGATTGGATACATATGGGGTGAGAAGTTTCTGAACCCCAGATGGTACCAGACCAAGACTAACTTTTTTAGCCATAATACAGGATTTGACTTAAGCCTACCTGCGAACTGGAGCCAATTTACCTAAGCACACAGGTTGCACATGTGTGTAAGCCGAGCAGCTCCTGTTACAAGCCGGCAAGCTTTGTTTAATGCCAATTTGACATGGTGAAGTGCAGTATCAGTAGCAGAACCATAGATAATTAGGCCATAGTCTACAAGTGAGACCATGGAGCTTAGGATAGCAAGGCTAAGGGCTTCTGTGGTAAGTTTATAGCATGGCTGAACCAAAACGAATGGAATTTGAAGTTTATTTCAAAAGTAAATCAAGAAAAGATTGACTTTTTGGATGTTACTTTTAAAGGGGAGACACAGACTGGAAAAATAACCACAGTGGGTTATAGAAAAGAAACTGCTACAAATGCAATATTCCACAACAGCTCACATTCTACCAAACTCAAGAACTCGATACCCTATGGACAGCTATTAAGAATAAGAAGAAACTGTACTTTAGATAATCATTTTACAGTACAATCAGCAGACTTGTGACATAGGTTTCGAGATGGGGCTACAAAGAAGCAGTTTTGCAGGAGGCAGTGGTAAAAGTGAAACATAAAACATGAGAGGAGCTATTAGAGCAAAAGAAAGAGGGGAGGAAGGGAAAGAAACAAAATGGGGAAAGTTTGACAACATTCTCCACAGAACATAACCAGATTTCGGGACAAGTAAGGAACAGTCTGGAGAAACTGGGGAATACTGAAAAGTGATGGGATTTTGAAGAAAGTAGTGGGTGAGAATCCTAGGGTAACATTTAGGAGGGATCCGGACGATAACCCGACTATCAACTTCCCGACTGTTACTTGCCCAAATCCAACTGCCCGTATCTCTCATCTGCCCGCAGCCCCTCTTGCCGATCAATGTCTTCCCGACATAAGGTCACCAGCAAAAAAAGAAACATATGGTCAGCAGTTACAGTCACATACACGGAAATCAGCTCTAGACCTGGAAACAGCACAGTCTACAAGTCACAATGGAAATGCTCTGCTCGTGGAACATAGAAATCGGCTCTAGACTTAGATTACAGACAGCATAGGTTACAATGCATTACAATTCTTTTTTTTAGAAACACCACAGCTTACAAGTCACCATGGAAATGCTCGGCTCGAGGAACATAGAAATCGGCTCTAGACTTGCACTTAGATTACAGACAGCATAGGTTACTAGTACTACACTTTACAATATTGTTTTTAGAAACAGCACAGTTTACAAGTCACCATGGAGGGTTGTAACCTGTGCTTTGTCTTATCCCTGCTGTTTACTCGAGCTGAGCATTTCCATGGTGACTTGTAAGCTGTACTGTTTCTAAAAAAGTATTGTAATGCATTGTAACCTATGCTGTCTGTAATCTAAGTCTCGAGCTGAGCGTTGTATGTGATTGTATGTTTCCGCTGAAAATTGCTGCCTGTATATTTGTTTTTTTACTAATAGCTTGTGTGCTGCTTAAAAACTGCTGCTGTAGCTGAGCATTTCCATGCTGACTGTGGTGAGCATACTCACTGTAAGTTGTAACCCCCTAATAGTTGCAATTGCTTGTGTGGTGCTTAAAAATTACTGCCCGGATGTTTCTTTTTTTGTTCATATGTTGAGGTCGGGAAACTGATTGAGCGGTAAGATGAACGTCGGGAGACAGTACTGGTCGGGAACTTGAATACGGGCTAATTACTGTCGGTAAATTGGGAGTCGGGAGATCGTATCAGACCCCATTTAGGAAAACCGCAACACTCAAAGATAAACTGTTGCACAGCCAGTTCAAGAGAGACATAGGGGGACATGCAACATGGTTACCAGTATGACCAGCTGGAGTACATAAATGTTACAATTGCAATGTTTGTCACTATATGAATGTTGGAAAATAATTTATTTCACCAGCCACAGGATATACAACAAAAATCAGATAATTTATCATATGTACCACTACCTTCGTAGTCTATATACTTTGGTGTAGTTGTAAAAAAATGCTACGTAGGTAAAACTGTGAGTGTACTCAAAGAAAGAGTCCAGAAGCATGTTAGTTCGATCTTGAATAAGAGAATGGACACACCTATCGGAAGGCATTTTATGGAAGTACATAATGGAGATCTGAGTACACTAAGGTATATGGGATTAGAACACGTTAAACAGCCAAGCAGAGGTGGTAACAAACCACATCTGTTACTGGAAAGGAAAAGCTATAGGATTTCCACAATAGACACTGTCAAACTTAAAGGTTTACTGTAAATGATACATGGGACCTGAAACCATATGTTAGGAGGAAAAAAATAGATAAGAATGATGTGTTAAGCAATAAATACAGAAAATTTGAAAAAATATGGTCCTAGGGAACACAATGAGGAAAATGATCAGTCGGGTGTTATAAATCCTAATTAGTGAAAGAATATGAAACAGAAGTTTCCAGACTGTATTTGTATGGTATGTTTTAACCCCAACCCCCACCCTCCTCAAAAAACCCACCCCCTATGACAGGGTAATGTAACAAGAATAGAACTGATGAAGGCATATATAGTTGAAGGTGTACAATGAAATTTCTCTGTTTCTTGTTTTTACAGGAGTATGGAATCACACTACTTACTTTGTTTATTCCGGAGAGAAGGCCACCATTAAATCTGGATATGCCTGGTATTCAGTAAACTTCCTTGCTCTCTACTCTTTACCTCTATTTGATTTAATATACGACTCGCATAAATGAATCAGCATTTCCAAACAAAGTCGATTATTGCTTTGGTTAACATAGAAAGTTAGAGGCAAATACTAATTTAGGAATAAGCTGTATTATATATAAACAATTACTCAGCAAAGTTGTTAAAGTCAGACTTTTGATATTGTACAGTTTGGATAGAAAGATAGAGGTGTGACTAGCAATTGTTTTTTATTTTTATGTTGTTTAGAGATGCTTCACTATGTTAGGAAACAAGAAAAGTAATAAGCAATGAAGGATCATGAAGGGATTCACTACAAGTGCACTGTTCCTTTAACAATCTAGAAATGGAGGATGTAGGAGTGACAACCATGACATGCATTTATTATTTTTTATTTATTTAAATTTTGGTAACCGGTAGGCCCACTGGGTCCTTGACAGTCCCTTTTTCAGAGGCGACCCGGGGTTAGTTACATGTACCTAGGGGAAAAGAAAACCAGTGCTTTGATATTTACAATACAGCAAAAAGTATATAGTGTATAGGAATAGACATCAACAGTAAAAACTATAATACAACATTTACAACTAGGTGTACACATCTTTGTTAGGAACGGACATACACATCTATCAAACCATGTGGGCAAGTGAAAAGCCAGCACTTAATTGCCAGCCTTGTTGTCCCTACATCTCATTTGACTAAGTTTCCTAAGCATCGACATCCTTGGTAGAGTCCCATTGTTAGTGCTCAGTTAGGGCAGTGGCACTGAGACCCAGGGCTTAGGTGTAACTTCAGTCCTTTCTTGAAGGCCGCAAGAGAGGTGCTGTCCTGTAACTCCTTCGGAAGACCATTCCAGAGCTTGGGAAGGGCTACCCTGGCTGTCCGTTGTCCCAGCGATGTTTTGGCTCTTGGGATTTCGAGTAGTTTCCGATCAGTGGACCAGAGCTCTCTTCTATTGGTTTTGGAGGCGAGTAGGTCCCGAAGACTGGGGGTTGGGGGGGTCAGATTGCTGTAGTTTATATGCCAGGCAAAGGGAGGGATATGCTAGTTTGGCTTTGAATGAAGGCCAGTTTAGGGCTTGTAGCACATTGCAATGGTGTTCCATCCGTTGCGCCCCTGCGGTATACTGGCTGACCCTATGGTATAGGGTGCGCAGACGCAGTCTTTCCGTTGACCTCAATGTCTGGAGCATAGCCGCTCCGTAAAACAGGGTGGGTAGGATTGTCCCATAGCTGACTGCTTTTCTGGTTTCTTTGGTCAGGTAGGGATTCAGCCTATAAAGGAGCCCCAGTTTTTGGTAAACCGCTTTGGTAAGGTAGTCTATATGTGTCCTGAAGGAAATCTCCTGGTCCAGGTACATTCCAAGGTACTTTATATTGTCCACTACTTCTATCCTTGCCCCACTTAGGGTGGAGAGAGATAGGAGGTTTGATCTCACTGGGCCCAGTTTTTTTTGACCAAAGGGCATAGCTTTGGTCTTCTTACTGTTCAAGACCAGCCTGTTGGCCTGACACGATTCCTCTAGGGTTGCGAAGTCTTGATTCAGTTCTTGATTGAGGGACCTGGTGTCCCTCCCAGTTCTGTATAGCACTGCATCATCGGCATAGAGCGTGACCTTCGCCTCACCCAAACATAGGGGTAGGTTGTTGACAAACAATGAGAATAAGAGGTGGCCTAAAATAGACCCTTGGGGAACTCCGTCTGATACTGGGTGCTCATCCGATTTTGCACCGTTCCAGCAGACCATTTGAATCCTCCGGTGCAGGTAGTCCGTGAACCAGTTTAGGGCTAGTGTATCTAGACCTAGTCCCCTGAGGCGCTCTAGCAGTAGCTGGTGGTCAACTAGATTGAACGCCTTGGTTAGGTTGATAAATATTGCCCCAAGGAGTTTGTTCTGGTCCAAGGCTTCATATACATCAGCGGTGAAGTGTAGAAGGGCTGTTTCGGTGCTGTGTCTCTTTCTAAATCCGTGTTGTTGATCTACCTGCAGATTGTGCGTTTCCAGGTGTTTGTTAACCTGTTGGTAGACCACCTTTTCCAGCAGCTTGCTTAAGGTACAGAGGATGGAGATAGGCCTTTAATCTGCCAAGTCCTTGTGCATCCCACCTTTCGGGATTGGGGTCACCAGTGCCACCTTCCACAGGGCGGGTATTTTTCCTTCTACCAAGGACCGGCTGAATAGCTGGGCGATAGGTCCTGCGATGATGGGGGGCTCCTAACTTCAGCAGCTTGGGCTCTAGAAATGAAAATTACATACCTACCGTAAATCTTGATCTTCTTGGATGAGTCTCCACCACTCATTCACACTATTGGGATCTGCGCCGGAGGCACTAGGACCCATCGGGAGCAAATTTTTTGTTGGGGAGTCGACGCCAGAGATGGCGCCGCGAGCCCTAGCTTGCGCGGCAATGACTATCTCAGCGTTGACTCCCCAACCGCCTCAGTACCTTTTTTTACCAAGGAGGTGCAGCGTAACTAACCTAGAAAGGTAGCCTAACCTAAAAACCGGACATAAGATAGTCCGGACAACCTGTGTAAGAAGGGTCAACAAAGAAGTCTTCAAGGCCTAAAGATTTGAGGGAGTGAAGACCAACAAGAGAGGTGAGCTCGGGGGATGGAGGGTGGGCGTGTGAATGAGTGGTGGAGACTCGTCCAAGAAGATCAAGAATTACGGTAGGTACGTAATTTTCATATCTTCCTGGACATAAGTCTCCACCACTCATTCACACTATTGGGAGAGTACCGAGCTAATAATCCCCCGAGAGGGTGGCAGGAGAAACCAAGAGCTCACGTTTCTTAAGACAGGAGTCCATTAAGGATGGCTCTGCCAAAAGAAGAATGTCGTCTGGCATGGACATCGAGTGCATAATGCTTAACGAAAGTATGCACTGAGCTCCAGATGGCTGCACTGCAGATGTCTGCAATGGGCACGTTGTGGATTTCTGCTAGGGATGCCGCTACCGCTCTGGTAGAGTGAGCGTAAACTCTACCTTCCAACTTAACCTGCGCCATGGAATAGCAGTGACAAAAGCACGCCACTAGCCATGCTGAGATACATCTAATAGCGACAGGTTGACCCAGCCGGGCCTCACTGAAGGAAATGAACAGTTGCTGGGCTTTACGAAAATCCTTGGTTCTATCTAAGTAGAAACGCAAGGCCCTCTTAACATCCAGAGAATGAAGAGAGCGTTCCCCTTCATTTTGGAAGTCCGCAAAATAAGAGGGAAGGACCAAAGGTTGGTTAAGATGAAATTCTGACACAACCTTAGGAAGAAATTTAGGATGAGTACGAAGGACTACTTTGTCCTTATGGAACACAGTATACGGAGGGTCTGTGACCAGGGCATGCATCTCAGAGACCCAACGGGGCTGAGGTAATGGCCACTAAGAAGGCAGTCTTCCAAGTGAGGAACTTTAGTTCACAGGTAGCTAGAGGCTCAAAAGGTTTCCGAGTGAGCATATCTAGCACAAGATTAATGTCCCAGGCTGCAACAGGACGTCTTGTAGGAGGTCTGGTGTGCAGAATGCCCTTAAGAAATCTCTTAACCATAGGTAACTGAGCCAGTGAAAGAGAAAAAAACGGCTCATGATACGCTGAAATGGCACTAAGGTGAACTTTAACTGTAGAGTACTGGAGACCTGAATTTGAGAGGTCCAAAAGGTACTCTAAAACTTTATCTGGAGGGCAGGAAAGAGGATTCAAAGAGGACTTTTGCACCAGAGGAAAAACGCCCACTTAATCGTAAGTTTTTCCGAGGCTGGTCAAGCGCACAGAAGTATATCAGAAACCTTTCAGATACATTGAACCGATTTACTTCTACCTCTTCAGAGCCAAGCGTGAAGGTGAAGAGATCTCAGATTGGGATGGACCACCGGTCCCTGAGTTAAAAGGTTCATCTGCAGGGGAAGTGGTCTCGGAGGAACTGCCAACATACTGTTGAGAAGTGGAAACCACAGTTGTCGAGGCCAAAAGGAGCAATGAGAATCATCTTGTCTCCCTGAGACTCAAACTTGAGGAGTACTCTGAATTAGAGGAAGAGGCGAAAGGTAAAGAAAGCGTTTTGTCCACATCACCTGAACGCATCCTGACAAAAAATGCCAGGACCTGGATTTCTGGAGCAGAAGAGAGGCAGTTTTGCGTTGAGTGGGGACGCAAAAAGGTCCAGGTCTGGAGTTCCCCACTCTTCGAATAGTGACTGAACTATGGTTGATTCGAGAGACCACTCGTGAGGATCTGTCTCTGTTCTGCTGAGACGGTCTGCCAAGTCGTTCTGTACACCTGGCAGGTAGATTGCTTGAATCAGAGCCTTGTGCTCCAAGCACCATTCCCAGACCCTCATCGCTTCTCTGCATAAGGGGTAAGAATGAGCACCGCCCTGCTTGTTGATGTAATACATCACTGCTTTGTTGTCCGTTTGGAGGAGAATATTCTTGAGACAGAGAATGTCCTTCAAAGCTCGGACCGCATAAAGGACGGCTCTCATTTCTAGGACATTTATGTGAAGCTGGGACTCGAGTTGAGTCCACACACCCTGAGTGTGGAGAGCCTGACAGTGAGCTCCCCACCCCATTAGTGAGGCGTCTGTGGTAATGGAGATCTGATGGTCCAGAGGGGCAAAGGGGTATCCCTGCAGGAGATTGTCCTCTTGAGACCACCAGGTGAGAGACCTCCTCAAGGGTTCTGTCATCTTGATGGGATAGGACTGCGGGTGAGTGGTTGGAGACCACTGAGTACTGAGCATCCACTGGGTGGTTCTCATGTGCAGACGGGCCAGAGGTACAGTGAACACTGAGGATGCCATGAGGCCCAGCATCCGTTGCATCGAGAGCGCTGTAACTGACCTGTTCTCTCTGATGTAACGGGCCATCGAAGATATGGATTCCTTCTGTCCTCTGGGAGAAAACCTTCGCAGGATGTGTCCAGAAGGGTCCCTATGAAAAGGAGCCTCTGGGAGGGCTGCAGCTGTGATTTCTTGAGTTTGCAGAACTCCCATGGACGTAAGGAGGTGAGAGGCCGTCTCTATGGCATCCAGAGTCCCTTGCCTGGAAGGACTTGCCAGAAGCCAATTGTCCAGATAAGGGAACACCTGTATTCCGAGTTTTCTGAGGTGTGCTGCGAGAACTGCACAACACATTGTAAAAACTCACGGCGCCGAGGATAGCCCAAAAGGCAGGACTCTGAACTGATAATGTTGTCCCAGAGCCACAAACCTCAGGAATTTGTGATGCCTCGGGTGAATGGGAATGTGCTGGTAAGCATCCTGCATGTCTAGGGAGGCTAACCAGTCGTGCTGATGAAGCAAGAGTAACAGGGTTCCTAGAGAAATCATTCTGAACTTCTCCTTGGGGAGAAATTTGTTTAGCTTTCTGAGATCTAGAATGGGGCGCATTCCCCCAGACTTCTTTGGAACCAGAAAGTAATGAGAGTAGAACCCAGTGTTTCGTTGATGCAGCAGCATAAGTTCTACTGCCCTGTTGTTTAGAAGGCCCTGAATCTCGGGGTGAGAAGGTCTGATTGAAGGGCAGACAGCCTGAGATGCCGTTTGGAGGACAACCGAGGGTTTCCACAAAATTGAGTGAGTACCCTCGCGGATTATCCGAAGGACCCATTTGTCTGAGGTTATGGACTTCCACTGGTTGTAGAAGTGCATCAGCCGACCTCCCACTGGAGAGGAAAAGTCCACCTCGGGCAGTTGAGGTGGGACTTGGGCCAGCAATTCATAAGGTAGCGCTGGGTGCTTTGGGCCCTTGCGCTTTCTGCTGTGCCTTCTTTTGAGGTTGGGCAGGTTGGTTCTTATGGAAACTTCCTTTGCCTCTGCCTCGAAAGGACTGACGGTTATGAAACTGACGTTTACTGGCATGCCCTCGAGAGGGGGCAGGAGGGGATCTAGCCAACTTAATGGCTGACCTAGTCGTTTGTGTAGCTTCTAGAGCTTGCTCGACCTGAGGACCAAAAAGAAATGCGCCATCAAAGGGCAATGCCATTACCTGCTGTTGCGCATCATTGGTGAAGCCTGAAGTGCGCAGCCAGGCATGGCGGCGGGTGCAAATACCAGCAGCTGCTGAACGGGAAGTGGAGTCGAAAGCGTCCATGGCTGCTTTAACCTGTTGGTTGTTAGATTCAATACCCCTGGTAATGGTTTGAAGAAGCTCTGGTTTTGAATCCGACTCCGGAAGAGCTTCAACCATTTGCTTGAGAGAGTGCCACAGGATATACTCATACTGAGAAAAATAGCCCTGGTAACTAGCAATACGCATACTTAGGGTAGAAGCAGCAAAGACTCTCTTACCTAAGGTGTCTATCTTATGAGATTCCTTGTTAATAGGTCGAGCTGTAGTGGTTTGAGGAAGGACGACCTTATCATTCTCTGCCAGGACTACAATAGGATCCGCAAAGGCTTGGGATGCCAAAATGGGACGATCCTTGGGGGCTGAATATTTTCTATCAATGGATTTAGCCACTGATGAAGAGAGAGCAGGATTATTCCATACCATTTGAGACAGCGTCTCGAAGGAAGGCTGAATCGGAGGAGTCAAATCCGTAGGGATCTCCAGCGTGAAGGTATTGGAGTCTTAGCAATTTCCCAGGATTGATGTCTGTAGTCTGGAGAGAAAGTGTGGAAATCATATTCTTCAGCAGAGACTTAAATGACAGGTCCTCGACCACAGGCTCTGCAGCAGTAAAAGATCCTGCTTCGTCCACCTCATCGCCCAGCCGAAGGTCTGGGTCAGGCTCAACGTCATCTCCTGACAGTCCAGGAGGGACTGTATGGACAGGAAAGGGATGAAAGCCAGAAGAGGAAGGAGGAAAAGAGACAAAAGCAAAGTCCCCGAGAGCCCCCGGCGCCGAGGAGGCACACGGCGCCGAGAATGACGCTGAGGGTGCCGAGAAGCCGCACGCGCGCCAAGGACGGCACCGCAAAGCCGGGCAGCGCTAGGGCAACACGAGAAGCCGCTCGACGCCGCGGGCGCCGCCGAGGACGGCGCCGCGAGGCCACACGAAACCGAAAAACAGGTTTTGAAGGAAAAAGAGCAGGAGATAAGGGCATCAGTGTGGCCCCCTGCGCCGAAGCCATGTGGGGGGGGCACCTAAGCACGGGGTCGACGGCACCGAAGAAGGTGCCGCGCGACCAGGAAAGTCAACCCTCTACCTGGTCGCCCAGAGAGCCCGAAGGCCCATGAGCGACGAGCCAGGTAGCGAACCAACCTCCGAGCCCATTGCTCCATAGGCGGCCCACTGATGAAACTGCTCATCTGAAGACCTGCAGGCGGGGTGGGACTCCCGATGTCGAGGCGTCGGCTACAAAACGCTGTTGGCGACTCGAAGGAGGAGACGACAACAACTCCGATAACGAGCGATCACAGCACAGGCGGTAATCAGAGAGAGAGGGCGACCTCGAGTGATGCCTTCTTTTTTAGACCTGCGGTCAAGAAGAGCTGGAGGCAAACAGTGCCGAAATGCGAACCATTTGGCTTTATGCTTCCGAGGGACCGCCCATCCCGGGCATTGGACTGACCGTTGTCAGACCCCCTTCCGGAGAAGGCCGGACCACACCCAGCCCGACTGACTGAACAGCTTTCATACGAAGTCTCCCTACCGTCACCTGACCTGCTCATGGTCGACTCCATCAGTGTAGGCTGAGACTTCTTTATCGTTTTTATTTAAAAATAAGAATAACTTAAGCAATACTGTATCGAGATAATACTACAAAACAATAAAACTGAAAACTATGCTGCTAGTTTGAAGTTTGACTCTGACAAGCGGCGATGCATCACTGGAGTGCACTCGATGGCGGAAAAAAGAACTGGGCGGTTGAGGTCGCTTGAGACAGTCCTGCTGCGCGCGAAAGTAGCTCGCTGGCGCCACCTCCTGGGCGCCATCTCTGGCGTCGACTCCCCAGCAAAAAGTTTGCTCCTGATGGGTCCTAGTGCCTCCAGCGCAGATCCCAATAGTGTGAATGAATGGTGGAGACTTATGTCCAGGAAGATTATCGTGGCCTGCTGCCCCTTCTGGCTTTAGGCCCTTGAGCAGTTTTAGTACTTCACCTGTAGAGACCAGTTTTAGGTGGAATTCAGGACCCTGAGGGGGGCTCCCTGGGCTCGACTAAGTTCCCAGGCTTTGACTGGGGTTGCTGGTTCTGAACCTGTGGATATCCAAGAAGAACTCGTTGAATGCATTGGCAGTTGCCTTCAGGGTGGAGAGAGGTACCCCTTTAGCCTTTATTCCCCCAGTCCCTTTACATTTGTTTTTTAGCAGTGAGTTTACATGCCCCCAAAACTTCTTTGGATCTGTCAGGTTCCTGGATTGCTGCCCATGCAAGTAACTCATTTTTGCTTTCTTGAGCTCACTTTTGCAGGTGTTTCTGGCTTCCCGATATTGCACCCAGTCCTGGTGCTGGTTTGAGGCCTTGAATTTCCTCCATTTTTTGTCCCTTTCCTTCATCTTTGTCTTTAGAACCAGGTTAAGCCATCTAACATCTTGCCCTTTGACTCTACTCTCTTTTAGGGGAGCATGCTTATTAGCTACTGATAGAAAATGTTTGCTGAAGCCATCTAGAGCTTCATCTGTATTAGGGGTATCTAAAGCCTGCCCCCAGTTCACTTCTGATAGTGATTGAAGGAAAGATGCTTCATTTAAGGCAGAGTAGTTTCTGGACCAGAAGATTCTAGGGGGTTGTTTAAGGTAGTTATTCCTCCATACCAGAATGACTGGCATATGGTCACTAAGTGAGTCGGCGCAAGTCCCCACTATTTTGGCCCTGTCTGGGTTGAACATTAGCACCCAATCAAGGGTGGTGTGTTTTCCTGTCTTTTGGTTGATCCGGGTAGGTTCTCTTATTAGCTGTGTTAGGTTAGCTCCCTCCAAGCAGTTTCTAACTTCCCCATTTAGTTTCTCACTCCAGTTTAGGTTGAAATCACCCAGTACAATTTTTTCACTACCGGGCAGTGAAGTCATGGTGTCTGTGAGGATTTTTAGGGCTTTCATGGCCTTTTTTGGAGTGTTGTAAATGCAACCGATCAGGAGTGGTTTTATACCCCCGAGGAGAAGTTTAACAAACACAGCCTCACATCCCATTTCTTCAAGAGCTGGGGTATTCACTACTGTAGCATTGAGATGGGACTTGACATAGAGAAGGACACCCCTGCAAAATGTTGAGTGACAGTCATATACACATGTATGATGTCACCAACCTCAACCAATAAAATGAATGAGGTTTGATCCAAAAGCCATGCCCCCTCAGGAAGGCTCAGGCTGAAGCACTGGGGCTAGTGTGTGTTAAGGTGCATAGCACTGATGTAACCACTGCAAGTTTTAAATAAAAACTGGAAGATTGTTGAAATTAGTGGCTAAGCAGCATCCTTGATTATCTGGACTGGAGCAGTGCTGTGCTGTGGGACTGTATCTGTTTGAAACAGTTGGGCACTATGGAGCCTCTGTGGATGTTGGCCATATTAGGTGTGGCAGGGGTTCAGTGAGGCTGGAATGAAGAATGGACTCATGCATCACACCAGTAGGATCTGGCTTATTATAGTTTGCAGTTGCTCAGGGGCACTTAGTGAAGTTCCAGAGGAAGTGGAGGTGGTGGTGGGGGGAATCAGTTGGGTTGAGGATAGCTATGGGGAAGGACAGATACAGAGGGGAAATTAAAATTCTCTGAAATCCAGCAGCTGCAGCAATTGTGCTGAAAACAACTTTGAGCCTCTAACCCATACTGGTGATCTCAGGGGCTGTACTAGGTGCAATAGGTGCAAGCTTTAGTGTTTTAATAGTGATCAAATAACAAATTTAGCGTTCCAGCAGCGATCAAATAACATGGTTAGTGTTCAAGCAGTGATCAAATAACAAATTTAGTGTGCCAGCAGTGATCAAATAACACATTTAGTGTTCCAACAGTGATCAAATAATAAATTCAGTGTTACAGCAATGATCGGCTAACAAATTTATTGTTCAGCAGCGATCAAATAACATATTTAGTGTTCCAGCAGCAATCTAATAACAGCGATCGAATAACAAATTTAGTGTTACAGCAGCAATCAAATAACAAATTTAGTATTACAGCAGTGACTGAATAACAAATTTAGTATTACAGCAGCGATCAAATAAATTTGTTACAGCAGCCATCGAATAACAAATTTAGTATTACAGCAGCAATCGTATAACAAATATTACAGCAGCGATCAAATAAATTTAGTGTTCCAGCAGCAATTTAATAAATTTATTGTCACAGCGGCAATCGAATAACAAATTTATTATTACAGCAGCAATCGAATAACAAATTTGGTGTTCTAGCATTAATCAAATACATTTATTGTTACAGCAGCGACTGAGTGACACATTTAGTATTACAGCAATGAACAAATAGCAAATTCAGCGTTACAGCAGCGATCAAGTAACAAATTTAGTGGTGGAGTAACAAGTTTTGTGCAGGAGAAGTTGCCAGTCACTACTTTATTAAAACTGACACCAGTTTCAGCGAGAGTGGGGGTGAAGAAGCATTACTTCCAAGATGGGTTATGCAGATATCATACTTAAAACAATCTTTATAGTCCCACGTAACTTGATTACGTGCCAAGTAGGAAGTCATCCCTATTGAGCTCCTCTTCCTACGTTATCCATTTGGGCAAAGTCCAACTGGACACTTACACAGTGCAAGGGTGTGCTGCCAAGTATGGGTTTTACATAACAGGTAACTTATGTTTGATGATGAATATATTTTCATCCCCATGTCAGGGTCCAAAGAATGTACATTAGCCAATATCCATCTCAGGCCATGCACGGGTAAGCTGCCTATTAAATCATTTGCAGCAGACTTCATCTGACCACACCTGGCAGCGGTTCAGAGATATGCTAATACAGCAATGGGACCAGTATCTGGAACTTAATGTTCCCACTACACCCTCTAAAGCAACACTTTGGGAAGCAGGGAAGGCATGTATGCATGGGATAATGTAGCCACATGGCTTCCCAAGCAAAATGCTCAGGGAGTTGGAACAAAATGTGAAAATTGTTGAATGACAGTCATATACACACCTATCAGAGGAATGTTCGAGCCGTCTCAAATCAACTAGGGAGACGCTTAACCTGCTCCTCACATATAATGCTTGCACGTCTCTTTCTTATGTTAAACAAAAACGACTTTAATGGGGGAACAAACTCATCCCATTACTGGGCCAGTTGATTTATTTCAAAGGTTCAGCAAAAGAGACATACTGCTGTGGCAACAGATAATTTCCAGCAGTGTCCTGTGGGGGAGGGAGTAGACAATACCAAGTTGCAGAATAAATAAAATACAAAATACGACAAACACAGTACAGTAAGGTGCAAGATATTGACTAAGTGTAGAACAACGAATCATATCACACAGAAGAGGGGGGCACAGCAGAGCCACGCAAGGCCCACAAATCGGAGAAGGCCCACACGTCAGAGAAGGCCCACACGTCAGAGAAAGCCCACACGTCAGAGAAGGCCAGCATGTCAGAGAAGGCCAGCACATCAGAGAAAAATTTGCTAGCTTTTATGAAAACCTATGTAAGACCAAGTATTTGCACAGTAAGGGCATGAGGCATGCCTTTTTAGATTCACTTCCAAAATGACTGAAGAGCAGCTAGCAACCCTTGAGGCCCTCTTCTCTGTGCAAGAAATTAACCATGCAATTGACAAGCTCAAACAGGTTAAAGAGAGTGGAGCCATAACAGGCACACAGGAGAATAACACACATTTTAGTAAGTAGTCAGTTGTAACTTTTTATTTTTGAAGTGTTTTCTTTTTCCTTTTGCTCATTAGAAAGTTTTCTATGTGATAATATTGTGCTGGATGTGTGGAACAGCTCTTAGCCTGGCAGCTGACATACCTATTTCTGCGCGCCCCCACCACCACCGCCACTACAGACAAGGGGTCAAAATGCTGACAGCATTTACAGCGCGGTCAAAAACTGTGCAGCCAAAATGCTGAAAGCAAAGGTAGTGCTCATCAAAAACAGTAAGCGCCTACCTTCGAAACTCGCACAGCAGACAGAACATAGAAACTGTGTGTCTCAGAGCTCTGGTCCCCGAATCCCCATACTAAAATAACGGGGGATTAAATTCAGGGATAGGGAGAAACCTGGGGGGGGGGGGAGAATTAACACCCAAAATAAAAAAAAAATTATTCCAGGACCAAGAACTGAACCCCAGTCCACCGATGCTCTGCCATCCCCCACTACCTGTGGGTCTATCCTCTGAGCCACAGCAGCTGCTGGGCAGCACACCCTGCAACAGAACCCTTCTTCCTATCCCCCGAACAGCTAAAGGGATACTGCTAGCTATTATTCACCTTCACTATTATGTCCCTGTAGCTGTTTTTACTTTAGTTGTTTTGAACGCGTGGTTTTGACCCACGCTATTTCAGTTTTCGACATTTTAACCCGGTACCCTCACTACATCATCAGCATTGCGATTTCAGTGACATCACAGATGACTGACCTGGCAGCAACTGAGTGGCTGTTCCTAAGCAGCAATGATGTTACAGTCAATCAATTCAATTCAATTCAATTCGTGTTTATTTATAAAGCGCCTTTCAAAATCAAGGCACTATACATAATAATAAAATAGAAACCAACATTAAACAATCAAACTATAAAGAAAAAGCCAAATTAAAAAGATATGTTTTTAAAGCAATTTTAAAACTGTCAACGGTCGGGCATTCTCTCAACCAATGAGGTAGAGAATTCCACAGGGTAGGAGCTGAAAAGGCAAAAGCACGAGATCCTGACAACTTCAAACGGACCCTGGGAATCTCTAGCAATCCCTCATTGGCGGGCGGAGGGGGCAATAGGGAACCAGAAGATCTTTCAGGTAACCGGGTCCCTGATCGTGTAGGGCTTTAAAGGTTAGTAAACCAACCTTAAAGGTGATTCGTCACCGCACAGGCAGCCAGTGCAGTTCGCGAAGCACAGGCATAATATGACTGGTTCTTGGAGTCCCAGTCAAAAGCCTGGCCGCAGCGTTCTGCACCAGCTGCAGGCGGCGGATATCAATCCCTGGTAGCCCTAAGTATAGGGAATTACAGTAGTCCAAACGGGTGGTAACAAAGGCGTGAACCAAAGTCGGAAGGTCCTCCTATGGAATCAGATGTTTCACCCCGGTGATATTCCTCAGATGGTAAAAAGAGGATTTGACAACAGCTGACACCTGTGATTTCAGGGTCAGACCGTCATCAAAAATAACGCCCAGATTTCGCACCTGTCGAGAGCTAGAGAGCGGTACCCCACCAAGTAATAAGCCTGATGGATGTCCCGCACCCAAACCCCTCCCAGGATGACCTGGGCCCACAACCAATACCTCGATCTTATCCGGATTAAGTTTTAACCAGCTCGAACTCATCCAAATTCTGATCTCATCCAGGCAGTTGTTAAGTACGGAGAGTGCATCACTCTGATCGGGGAGAAAGGATAGATACAGCTGAGTATCATCTGCATAGCAGTGAAAACTCAAGCTGTATCTCCTGATGATTCTCTAATGGCAGCATACACTGCAAACAACATGGGAGCTAAAATGGAGCCCTGAGGTACCCCACATGGTAGGGAGAAGGCGTCAGAGGAATAAATTCCGGTGACGACTCTCTGAGACCTACCAGTGAGGTAAGAACGAAACCATTCATGGACTGTACCTGACAGCCCACAAAACACCCGCAGTCGCTCCAATAGCACCTCATGGTCTACAGTGTCAAATGCAGCAGAAAGATCAAGAAGGACCAGAATGGGACAAGCCTTTTGATCTCTGGCCATTAGGAGGTCACTAAATACCCGAACAAGGGCAGTCTCAGTACTATGCCTTTTCCTGAAGCCAGATTGGAGAGTATCATAGACATTATGAGAGGTGAGATATTCATCCAATTGCAGTGCAACTGCCTTTCAATAACCTTACCAACAAATGGCAGGTTAGAGATAGGCGGTAGTTGGCTAGACAGTCTGGGTCCAAGGAGGATTTTCTAAGGAGTGGATGAACTACTGCCTCCCTTAAGGGGATTAGGAAAACCCTCTCCAAGGATTTCCAGACAATGTCAGCAAGTGATGGGTAGATAACTTCTACACAACCTACTAACAGAGGTGTAGGACCCGGATCCAAACTACAACTAGTTGGACGCATTGTTTGGATGATCTTCACAATGTCACTAATTCGGCGTGAAAATCCAACCAGATAGGCCGAGGATTAAGTACCACCGGTTGTCCACCAGAACTCCTCAAGGAGAGGTCGACCGATGCCGGACCTGATGCCGGCAACCTTATCTGCAAAGAAGCGAGCGAACCTCACATCTAAGTTGAGAAAAAGCTTCTCTAGGCTGAAGACAGACTGGATTGCACAGCCTGTCCACAGTCCGGAAAAGTTGAGCGGTCGATTCTTTGCAGCAGAAATCTCTCTGGACAGGAATTCTGCCTTCTACAGTGATTTCTGATTGGTAGCCATCATAATGGGCTAACAATCTAAGCCTGTCAACATCAAGGCCCGATTCCGCCAGGCTCTCTCCAGCCTTCGCCTACTCGCTTATATCCTTCAAGAGCCATCAAACCATGGACTCTTGACGGAGGAAGAGGCCGACCCAATAGATAATTTTGTCCAGTGCATCTCCCACAGCCTTATTATAGGCAAGTACAAGATCATCTGGACTCATGCATTCACCCGACAACTCGAGTAGGGTCCAGCACCAGAAGGTCACTGGGGCCAATACTCTCTTAAAGGGCGGTATTGGACCATCTCCATAGAGGCAGACCTATTAGAGGGGCCCTGAAGCTGAACCTTATGGTGTAATGGTCCGACCAACTGACTGGTTCCACCCCAGGTCAGTGATCTCCATACCCAAGAAAAGACCAGATCTAGTGAATGACCTCCTATATGGGTGGAGGTGGTAACAACCTGTGTCAGGCCCAGTGTATTCATCAACTGGAGGAGACTTTGACCAAAATGAGAGAGTTCATCGTCGACCCAAGCGTTGAAGTCGCCCAGAAGTATTAATCTGGGAAACCTCAACATAAGGTCGACAATGAAGTCTGCAATCTCCTGTAGGAATTCGGCCATCACCTGGTGGACGGTAGACGAGGAGAATCCCACAACCTGCACCCTCGCCCAGGATATATTCAAAAGATCTGGTGTTCCCCAATGGAACATCCACAAGGCCCAGTTCAGATTTAAACATAATGGCCACACCTCCGCCCCTACGATCCTGCCTTGGACGGTGTATTACCGAGAACCCAGCTGGAGTTGCCAAGACCAATATGGGGCCAGCATTTTCATCCAGCCAGGTCTCGGTAATGCAAGTCAGATCAGCTGACCCAACAAGATCAGCTACAATAGCTGTCTTGTTTTTTATAGATCTGGCATTGCACAACACCGCCAAGGCAGGATGAGATGTCGGGGAAGACCTCGGTACCTGTCCAATATCTTTGGGACTCTTGGGTATGGGGACAAGATAAGAGCAACCTCTATCTTGACCCCATTTTAAACTGGGGCGTCTTCTGGACCCTAAAACCCAATCCCGCCCTCCCTCTCCTGTCCCCACAAGGCCCAGCTTTCCCACCTTAGGTCCCTCACCTCTTTTAGAATGTCCAATGCCGACACCTAAAATAGGTGTCGGATGACAATGGTGGGCACCGAAAGGACCAAGTTCCCTGAGCCCAGTGGGGAATAATGCCCAACCGTCATTATTAAATAAATCACTAAAATAAACCTAATAATAAACCTAAAAATACCACACTCATTAACGCACTCTCCCCACTCTCTCTCACAGAGGAAGGAGAGTAAACCAAGTAAGCTAACATAAACCAAAAATCAACTCAAAAATAACCAAACAATAAAATTAAAATAGAAATCCGATAATTTAAAACACAGTAAAATAACATTAAATATTAAACAAATTTGAATTTTAAAACAATTTTATATCTTAAGACAGTGCAGCACCTCTCACATGCAGCAAATGCTAAAAATATTAAATAATCTCCCAACACCACCTCTCACATGGCAGGGAGTCAAATTCAAATTTGTAATAAAATAAAATAAATAACCATCACTCTCACTACCTATAGTCCAATAATTAATAAAGACTAGAACAGTATTCTGGTGTTCCAACGATAAAGTCCAGACGAGTCAGAAAAGTCTTAGCAGAAAGTTTGGAGATTCAAATAAGCAAACAAAAATCCAAAAATCTTCCAGCGACTGCTCCTCAGATGCCAGTAATTAATTATCGAAAGCAATAAAATACTATCAGGAGACAAATATGTTTCTGCAGGGAGTATTGCCCCCACTCAGACAGCAGCCAACAGCTAAAGCTGTCTCGCAGGTCAGCACTACAGCTGACCCCAAGGCAACCTAGAAGAGGCCCTGGTCTCCCCCAGCTCCCTGGGAAGCACCCAAGGCGACTCCTGCCTGGCTGGAGACAGACAGGTGAACAACACACCCCACAAATTAAAACAAACTCCTATAATTACAGAAAAAACCCTGTACCACCATATATTAGATGAAGATTGAAGGGTCCTTAAGAGGCTTGATCCTCAGGAATGTTCACAGATCCCTGAACACGGTTGGATAGTCCAGGTTTGATTCAGTTCACAGACCGTGACTCCAAATCAGGTCACAATGCTGATGATGTACTGGGAGGGGGGGTTATAGAGATAGATACATCAGTTGCCAGGCAGAGTACTGTCCCACGCATCACACCTACAGATGGGGATATTGGAGACTTGTGGCCAGCAATCATATCTGGATATATTGCTCCTATGGGACACCAGCCCACAGACATTCAGGCATTGAAATACTGAGAAAAGACAGTACTAGTTAGCTCTGTTACAAACTGCAACACTACCATTAGTCATCAAAATCACCAAACTTTTTCACTACTGCACATTTTGTTAATTATTAAATGTTGATTATTGTATGGTTGTGTATTTGTGTTTTCTTTTGATTTTCCCATTGTTAATAAGCAGATGTATCTTTGTTCTACTGTAGGTTTCTCTGAATCTCTTATAAAATTCAATAAACATATTTTAAAAAAATATGATCACAGTAAGATATTTATAAATAAAATACATGATGACTATTTATAAAAATGTTTCTGCGCCTTCTCCAGGGGAATGCTCTCCCTCAGGCGACTGCATGTCCATGACCTCTCTCTCTCTCTCTCTGGCACTGACACTAGCTTTGGGCTCAACTCCCTCCCTTCTAACTGTGAAGTTCGCCCTTTTGGAAGGTGTCTTTCCTTTCAGGACACAAGAGAGCTGTCCCTCACAATGTGGTAGTGATGGCATCAGATGAAGGCGCCAGGGGTCAGGCTACTGGGCTGTCTGTCACCCAACTAATGAAGTGGAATGCAGGGGCAGCATCAGCCTATCATCCCATCTGTGTTCTACCAAGCCCCCCCCCCAACCAGAGCAAAGAGGTGCATGCACCAAGAACCCAATGCCCTTGCCTACAGCCCCACCCCCCCACAAATGCTCCCAGGATGCACTTTTGTTTGTGTGTTTTTGCTCCTCCACCTGACTGGTGCAGCAACTGTACAGCTTTAGGGCCAGATGTACTGGCCATCACGGAGCTGCAGGCGGAGAGGATTTAACCCTTGGTTGCCCCACCCCAATCCGTTCTTCCCTGTAGGGTTGCCAGCATAGGAACTAAGGTCCTGGCAGGAGCATAGTGATGCACATTCTGCCCAAATGCATCACAGTGTCCCTCCTCCCAGTGCCCCAACAGCTGCTCTGCCATCCATGCATCTACAGGGCACAGCACCACTGAGGGACAAGCAGCCCTCCCTGTCTGGAGAAGAGCATGCCCTGGAAGCCTCAATCATCCTACCCCCCGCCAGCTCCCAACGGCCTAGGCTTTTTCCCAAACCAGGGTCACCAGCGGTAATGCCATCGCTGCACTGATATGCTGGATCACTGGATGCCCTTCTCATTGTGGTCACCAAGATGGCAGTTTTTTTTTTTTTTTTTTACTTGTAGTTTTTTCATCCTGACCACCAATTCCTCTGCTCTGGCACCCATTCAGCTCCATCACCCCAACACTTGGGTCTCCTGTTTTCAACCCCTCAACTCCCCGAAGCAGAGCAAGGAAGGTTCCCCACCCGGAGATCCTATGGGTGCTGGGGTGGGACAGGCCAAGCAGAGACAGAAAGTACCTGGTGCCATGCGCGTCATTGCAGGGAGTTATTCCCCTTTAAGTCCACCTCTGGAGACTGCTCGCATGCATGCACATGCAATTGCATGGCATCGTGCAGAGCTGGTGTGCATCCTTCATTCCCCTTTGCCACTCCTGAGCTGCATCATTGCCTGGGACACCCAGGTGGCAGTGTAAGCTTGGAGCAAGTGGAGACAGACAGTGTCCACTGGAACAATCAATCTCCCCTTCCCCCACCAGTTGGCCCGCCAACAACCCAGACCCATTCCTAAACCCCGTTCATTGGCCTCACGAGTGGCAGCCCTGTTGCTGTGCTGTTGAGCCGACTCTACCCAAGTGGCAGTTACTGCAGCAGGGGGTGCTGCCTTCCCTCCTTAGAAACATGGAACTTTATGGGCAGAAAAAGAACTGCAGTCCATGTAGTGTGTCTGGTCCCGACCTTGGTACTGATACCAGCCTAGTACTGGTGAGACTATACTGTGCTTACACATCTCCATGTTACCCCTGCTACACAGAACTACCAGCACCATTCCCCCATTCTGAGTCTTTCCACAGAGTCCTCTACCATTCCGAGTCTTTCCACAGAGTCCTCGAAATCTATTCCACCCACATTTAAATGCATTAACTGTCTGAACATTATTACCAGGTTCCTATGGTAGCCGATGCCACTCATGCATTACCACTTCCATAAATAAAAACTTTCTAATACCCCTTTGGAAGGAGAACATTCTCTGGAACAAACAGCCCTTCTCCTACTGGTCCATGCCAGCACTAAGGCCTCAAGTCATGCATCTGGGTCACCAGCCTAACAAGCAGCGACTGCTGCCATTAGACTACTGGACATGCCCGCATGTATCCATATAAAAAAGCTGATGAAAGTAGATTCAGAAAATCGTACAGCCTGTTGGGTTTCTGCCACAGTTTCTCTACACAGGATCTGTTTTCTTTTCTGAGGTCCTTATAAATGATTATATTTCCATGACAGAGGTGGCATGCAATTAAAAGCAACTGGAAAAAAAATACATTTTTTTTCCTAGTTGGAAAAATTAAGTACTCTCCCAAATATTGGTCAGCGATTGGTCATGGAAGTAAATCAGCTGCAACCCACCAGTGATTACACCCCATCCACGAAACTCAGAGTGCCAAAGTGCCTCAAGGAACCAGGGGCCTTTGGAAACGACCTTGAGACCGGAATGCTCTGAGCTCCAGTGACTAACTGAAAACTGTTCTTAAGTGTGGTACTACAGGTGTGTAAATGGGGGATGGTATGACTGTCTATATTATACCGGGTTGGGGGGGGCCGTGAATTAAGGAACTGCTTAGTCTAGGTTCAGTCACAGAATCCACAACACTTGTACTAGGAGCAGGACTCCAGAGAAGCTGAATACTGGCTCTTTTATGCAATGATTTAGAGGCAGTCACCCAGTTTCAGCACCCTCTGCACTGGCATCTCCGCACCTGACAAAAAAAATACAATTTCAGGTTTGGAGGGACTGAGAACTGTACAATGCTGGAGGAAGCAGTCCAGTGTGTGAAACACTCCCCTCACCCCATGGATTTCTTTATTGCTGAACTATCTAGAAGCCTACATGTCTCAAGGCAAAACTCTCATCCTTTTCAAATGCTGACCATTCCATCCCATGATGAGAAAATTGCTCCTTACCTGAGGTATTCGTAAAGTCCATACATAGGCAAAAAGTCAATGTCAGACAGGAACATATAGGGTGTATTGACATGCTTCATGGCGACATTCAGCAAAAGATTTACTGGATAGAACTGCCCCTCCTTGTACACAATATGGTACCCAATGTTCCTGCGACTCATCAGGACTTCCGAGCCCTGAGCATAGCGTAGAAACTGCTGAGCTTCTGCATCCGAGAGGTAAAGCGCTAAGCTGATGGGTCCTTCCCAGTGCTTACAGATTGCTTCCAGCATTTGAAGTCTGGGAGAAAAAAAAGAGCCCAACATGAATGTTCACACAGAAAAAATAGTCACAGTCCAACTAGTTTTTTGAAGGTGTACCTGTTTATACATGGAAATGTTATGGAGCCTTTTTGGTTTTCACCCTATACTTAAATGAGACATTCCCACTCCCCAGCCATGTAACATTCCCTCCCACATTTGTATTAGTGGTGTATACAAACTGGCCAGAGAATTGAGACGACCATGATTTGATTGGTCTGCCCAGGTTACTTACCATTAGTCTTGACCTTCTAGAGTGTTTCCTCCATAGAATCACATTCTTCGGTCTTAGAGCTGGAAACACTAGGATCCAGAACTTTTGTTGCCAGCGACATCAGTACGTGGCACTGATGTACCCCATATGCACACCCCAACAGCATATAAAGCCCCACTGGCCCCAACCACCTCAGTACCCTTTTACGGAGGAGGAGGAGGAGGGGCGAGGAGGAAAAGAAAAGTACTAGGCAAGAAAATACTTTAAAGGTGACATAAACTCTGTTTATAATTTTTAATACAATTGTACATTTTTACTCATTTTTAGTCTGTTTAATGCCCCCAGTGTAATAATTTGTGTGTTTTTTGATTTAGGATTCATTGTTAATGGAGCCTTTTTCCTGCCCAGTAGTGATTTTTTTTTAATTATGTAGTGGTTCTAGAACCCAGTAACATCAGTTGACCAGAAGCTCTGTGTGTAAAGCTTCATTCTAGACTTTGGCTCAACTGATGTCTCTGGAGCAGGCACTGGGAGGTAGGATGTTGGCTGGGCTACGTGTCCCCACACTCTGCAGCTGCATGCACTGGGAGCCCCTTGGGTGCAGTCAGCCAGTGGGCAGAGAAACAAAGTGGAAAATGCTCAGACGGCAGGACAACATGCGGACACTCTCTGTCCTCCACCATGAGGTCTCCAATCAAAGAGATCTGCTGATGGACTTGGACAACCTGAAGGGTCCCAGATGGGGAGGGGGGGGACAAGCAGGGGGCAAAGTGGTGAAAGCACTGGAGAAGCAGCATATAGAGCTGGGAGGTAGACTGAAGGGTCCCAGATTTATCAATGATGAAGATTGAATTATTCTAAATTTAATGATCTATTTAGTCTTGTGTTTTGTTTTTTTTTTGTTATTTTGGTGCCATTTTCTAACTGCAATAATACACTTCAGGGTGTGCGGTTACTGGGTAATTACGGCACTCCCCCCTACCCCATAGTTGAAGGGCACTCAGCTAATGCCTCGTGCCTCCAACCCATGGAGGTGTGTGTGTGTGTGCAGTAATTACCCAATAACTGTGTGCTCTGTTGTATGTTATTGCTTACACTTTTATCTCAGTATTGGGCAGATCATCAGCATTTATTTCCACTTTGGTTTGTCACAATGGAACCCTTAACCAATGGGAATGCATCTTTCACAATGCATGATGACATCACAATGGTCTCTGTTGCACTCAACACAGACCAGTGAAATTAAACAGGAACAGGTAAAGCTTCATAAAAATAACTAATTTAGAAGCTTTATAATTTAAAATTAGGGGTGTGCACATCTCAAATGTTATTCCCCCAAACAACACGAATACTGGTATTCTTGCTTTTTTGGGAACAATTCTTGAATAGCCCACTATTCGTATTCGGTATTGGTATTCAGCCCCAACCCCACCCCATCACCCTCATTATTCCTTGAACAACAAGCATTTGTCAATGCTGAATGTTTGCTTGCTGGTATTGGCATTGGTAGTGCAGGAGTTAGTGTGATGCATAATAGGAATGGCAGTGAAATATTGAACTGACGACAACCCCACCCCCACCCTGCAGAGACTGACAGGCGTTTGGGATGCCTTTGGGTCGTCGGCCATAATGCTTACACCTTTCTAACTCACCCCACCCTGCAGACAGCAAAAGGTGTCGCAGTGTGCCTCAGGGTCTTTGGCCCTTACACTCACCCCATTCCATAAGGAAATAAGCTGAAATGGGTGCAGTATAGGAGAATGGGGTGAACATTAGGGCTGAAGACCCCAAGGCACACCTCAATGACTGCAGGGTGGAGGTGGAATGCCGTGCACATTATGGCCTAGTGAACCCAAGTCGCACCCCCCACGCCTGTCAGTCTCTACGGTGTGGGGTGTTGGTTGGAAACCCTAACACCCTGGGCGTTTGTAGGTATTTTCACACCAAATGTTCTTATAGGCTTTTTGGGACCCCACCTCATGAACAGTGTCACTATCATTTCGTTACTCAATCCTGAAAGGTGATTTCACACAGCGACTGCGCCATTCGGTGCCACAGGTGCGGAAACACATTTCAGGCAGCATGTGAAAAATGACAGCTGTACTGTTCATAAGGAGGTGTGAAAAAATGGCAATGTTGAAAATTTGGAGTGAAAATAAAAACTGGCGAAGTTATGAATGTGCGTAGAAACTGTTCAATGCACACTCGTAATGCAGTCCTAGTTTGGAATTTTTTCACTAAATTTGTAACATGGGCTTTTTGGGACCTACCCTCATAAACAGTGGCACTGTCATTTCATTAAACAGTCCCGAAAGGCTATTCCATGCAGCGACCACAAAATCACCTTTTGGGACTGAGAAACGAAATGACAGTGCCAATGTTCAAGAGGTGGGTCCCAAGAACCCTATGTTGAAAATTTGGGGCCAAAATTCCAAAAAATGGCTAAGATATCAACCTAAGTTGAACCCCCCCCCCCACTGACTCCCATTGTACGACTTACCTTTGATTCTTCGTTTTGCGGATCCGCTTTGCAGAGTGCAGATGTGTCCTGGTCCACAGAATATGACAGTGCCCGACCTTCAGAGGTAAGTATGGGGTGGGTGGGGTGCAGAGGTGGTGGGTGCAGAGGGAGGGAGGGTTGGGATGAGGATGGCGATACAATGATGGACCGTTTCCTTTTTACAGGTACAAAAAACAAAACCAGTGAAGGACAGTTTTCTTCTTTCACAGGGCAATTTTTTTTTTATTAATGTGGGCACACTGGAGTGGGCTCCCAGTGTGCCACAATAGTGGGGGCATGCAGAAATGGGGATTAGGCACCCGATGTCAGCAAATCATGTAGAGGGGTTTGGGGGAGGGGCCCATCTGATACCGGGAGGGCATCCTGGTGTGTCGGAAGAAAATGTAACAATTTCGCACACTGGGGTGGGCTCCCAGTTTGCCACATTTAATGGGGGGTGGCGAATACATGACGACACAGGGATTGGGCACTCCAGATGTCGGCTGTGCGGGACTGTGTGGCGGGTAGTAGAAGCTGCCATTGTGGAAAGCCACTCTGCAGCTACATTATTTATTGAAATGTTTCACCAGGAACGGCACACTGAGCAAACATGTTGATTGTAACTCCGGCCATGCGCCTTACTGTGCACTGTAATGCGCATGGCCAGAATCTTGTTATCTGCTGCTGCAATGACAAAACTGCACAGCAGATTTCTTTCAACTTTTGGGCTCTCTGAAGTTTTCTGTCATCACAAGCATGCTCACAGATTGGCGACTGAGGGATGCACCCACTAAAGTGTCCCCTGCATTTTCCAGAACACTGACACACCTCTGAAATGTGCTACTACCACAAGATGTTGCTTGCGCGCAAACCAACATAAAAAGAAATGTGAAACAATTCCCCATCTTCTCACCTCATAGCACTTAATTCACTCTCCTTCCCTCCCCATGATATTCACAAGAAAATATGTCTTAGTGTCCCATGGAGGGCAACCAGCACATCCCCACCACCGCCACTTTGGCCAGCTCCCTTCTAATGAATAAAACCACATGTCATGTGCCCAGCTTAATATAGTAGTACTCAGCTGAGCAGGTGACTGACTGTCATAAGTGCAAGAAAGTGCCACATTGTTCCATTCGTTAGAAGGCAACCGACAAAGGTGGAAGGAGGGCTATCCCGGCTGCCCGCCATGGGACCCTAAAATATATTTCACACTGACTCTGTGGTGCTGAGCAAAGGGGTTCGCTCGGCATGCTGGTGACCCAGGTTCATGCCCTGAGCCCGAGTGTCAGGAGCAGAGAGGGAATACAGATTGTCCATTGGATGCTTCCCTCCTGGGGAGTGGGCAGGGCCTCAGCACTTGGAGGTGGATTGGGTGACGTGCTAGGAGCGTGAAGCCTCGACATGCCCCCGCATGTCCCTGCCTCAGGTTGCTGTCCTCACGTAGGCCCAATCTGGGTAGAGTGGGAGGGCCAGAAAATGGAAACTTGTCTGTCCATCGCCACAAAGCCCTGGATCACCCAGACCAAACCCTGCAGCACCCGAGTCAATTGGTTGTGCCTCCCGGCGCTTCTCCCTCGGAAGGGGGGGGACCCGTCCGATGAAGGGATACGTTGGGTTTTTAGGGGGGCTGCTCTGTCTATCAGAGATCTGCCTTGCATAGAACTCACACATAGCGGTATGCTGACTACCTTTGGTACCATGCCTATAAATTATGCTGCCTTGTTCTGTTCTCAGTGTCAAGCTTTACAATGCTATTTGTAAATTGCTGTACACCACCATGTCAAGCCACACCTTTCTCACTTGTAATGACTGTACATAGGCTGCTAATGCTGCTACGCCTACTCCAAAGTGTTGTATTGTGACTTCTTGTTGTTTAAACTACCAGGTCCATCTTGTAAATGAGCCCTGCTCAATGGTGTTCCACCTGGCTAAATAAAGATACTGATTGATTGATATGGGGGTAGTGGATGGGGATGGAGTGGCAGCAGGTGCACCTAGGGAGGCCTGAAGGAGTGGTCGGTTGGGTGTGCTCAGGGAGAATCAAAATAAATATATATATATATATATATATATTTCACTGTAGGTGTCATGTAGGGGTGGGTGGGATGGGTGTCTACTAGAGGGTGATGGGATGGAGGAAAAGTTTAATCTACTGGGTCCGGCTAGGTGGGTGGAGAAAAGTTGTAGACGCAGTCTATCCATCTATCTATCTATCTATCTATCTATCTATCTATCTATCTATCCTTCTCGTGTGTAGAGACTTAGTTTAGTAGTCACAAACTTCTGTTAAACTACAAAAAAACAAAGCTCAGGTTATTTAATAGTTCCCACAACAAGCATCAAAGCCCACCAGCTAACAATTTGGAATAGTGCAAACATTCCCCTTGAACAGGTACAGCATTTCAAGTATCTCGGGGTCACCACTGATAGCACCCTGTCATACACGCACCACATTAAAAACGTTGCTAAAGTAGTCAACACGCGTATTGGGCTACTCTATAGACACAAACATTGTTTGATTGCCGAGGCCCTAAGAACAGTTGTACATAGCTCGATCATCTCCATTATAGATTATGAGTTGGTAGTGTATGGCACTGCTACTGATACATCTCTACAGTGTCTCTCAACAGCACTAAAGAAAGCCTGCAGGCTCATTACTAGTGTACACCAACTCACATATACGTGTAATCTTTATAAGCACACAAGGTGGCTCCACTTGAAAGGTAGGATCAAATATCAAACCTACCTACTGGCTAAAAAAATCTAGCCTTGGGCTCTTCCCCACAGGGAGTGCAGAAGTACCTAAGCCTTTCTAGTAACCCTCACCGTATGAGGGTTGGATAGCCAGCCCTTCCTAGTCCCCCTTATGCCGCACTGCACAAGGCCAAAGATCATTCACCTACAGAGCCCTGTCTTTGCTTAACTCCTTACACAGTGACATCCTTGCTGAACCCAAACTGGGTCCATTTAAACATAAGCTCCACCAGTTACTTATAGCACAAAGTAGTTGTAATTGCTTTTCTTAGCTGGACCTTGATGGGTGCACCATGGAACTCTGGAACTCCCCTCTAGCACTCAGACAATTTTGGCACTAGCCACTGAAATTATGCCAGCACTATCCTGCCCTAACTACTCCTACCTCCTCTCCTACCTAATCTCTTTCACCCTTGGTCACCCGACCTTGGTCACCACCACCCCTTGCAATTGCCCAAACTTCCCATTATCTTCCCCTGCCACCCTAAACTCTCTCCATTGTGCCTTTCACCTTCCATTGACTAAGCCCACTCTGGCTGATTCTCTTGGTGTCCATCTCTCCTCCAAGCCTTCCACCCTCCTCCCCTCACTCTTCGACAATGCCTCCTCTGGCTAATTCCCTCACTGTCCTACCCAATCTGTAAGCTCATAATCATGTTAAGTTATCTTGCTTCGTATTTAACTTGTGTTTATTGCAAATTATTTGGTTCTGTTGTATTTTGTATTACATATTGTGGTCCTTGTACATTGCTATGATATACGGGTAGCCCTTATTACCCACTGAAAGTAAGCTGTTTACAACCTTGTAATCCCACCGTCATGATGTCGGAACCTTATAAACCCCTCTCATCTATGTCATGGCAGTGGGTTTACAAAACGGAATGCCAGTGTTATTCAGTATTCTACACACTCAGAACGCGACTGTTAGTCTCTGTAAATAATTCAAATAACATTCCAGTTGTCACAGTTTACTGTTATTGAGTCTAGTGATCGCCAAGTCTGATAGAAATTTTAGCTCTAGTGTTATTTTGGCCCGCTGTTGTTCAGTCCGTGTATCTTAATAAATTGTTTTCCTACACGATCATATGGCCATAGTGCAGATTCATTAATAAGGTAAGGCTAAATTACTTGTGCTCGGGGGGGGGGACTTCTCATGTTGAGTCCCATACACTATAAATGACAATGCCTGATCTACAGGTGATAACCATGGTGTAATCGCCTCTCATGGTTGCTAGGGCAATGGTAAACCTCTTGAGCTGCGCTCTTGAGGTTTACTGATGCCCTAGCAAAAACTCGAGGTGGTTACACCTTGGTTAGTACCTGTACATCGGACATTATCCTCTATATAATCACTTTATTCCAATTTGACTCTGTATACCTTTACAAAATGAGTCATCAACTGTATAATCTGTTATCTCTCCTATGTCCTGTTGTTATTGCTGACATGGAACCTTTGTAAAAGAGCTTCTAATTTTAATAAAATAAAAATAATAAAATCTCTCTCTCTCTCTTTTTCTCTCTACAGTATCTATGTGTGTCTGTCTATCTATCTAACAGTGTCTATCTATCGGCAGTGTTTGTCTGTCTATCAACAGTGTCTGTTTAAATTGATGACTAGGAAAGATACATTAAGCATTCAAAATCAGTCTCTCCTACCACATAGAACCCCTTGTACTTGTTTTAGTCCAGTGTCATCCACACCCTGTCACAGTACACAATACATTTAAGGTGCAGTTTTCTATACAACTGATATTCCACAGATGTCATCCTGTATTGTATTATAGTGTATAGAGGAAGCTTGTTCTGCGTGGATTTTCATCCTAAGCAGAACGCTGCTATACCACAGGGCAAAGGTCATGGAACATGGCTGTACCCTTCAGTGGTACAACAGCATTCTACATAGGTGAAAACAATGTCCGCATGACCATCTCTAATGAAAGAAGCACTGAAAAAATATCACGTGCCCAACAGATACCAGAAAGCCAAACACAATAAATGGACCTTTGCTAGTTTGCTCTGTATTTCCTCAAAACTTTGAAAAATGTAACTTTCTATGGACATTAACTTAATTAAGAAAAAAAAGAAAGTAGCTGGCCCAGTGGCATGGAGGGTTGAAGAATCACTGCCTTACCTCCTGCCGTGCCAGCGACCCGTGTTCACGACGCAAGTGGGTCATCGGGGGTCGGCCGGGGAGGGAGAGGATCGAATGTTTGGAGGACAGCTCTCCTCTCCCAGAGAGGGGTGGGGATGGAGTCTGCTGCTCGCCTGGCCCCTAGCGGCAGCAGGGGACTGGCACAATGGACCCACAGACAGAGGGGGTGGTCGTGGAGCAGATGCCCAGCGTGCTATGTGCGGAAGTGTGCACAGCATGGCCACTGGCGCCACTGCATGCTCTGCGCTGCACTTGGGGGGGGAGAGAAACAAGAAATAAAACACAGTTAAAAATAAAAAAACAGGATGAAACCGTTCCCTCGCAGGTGCCACACCCGGCCGGCTGGGAACCTCGAGAAACATCAATAGAGGTGAGTACCAGTGGATGCCGCGGTGACAGAGCTGGGGGGACTGGTGGAGGAAGGGCAGGCTGACCAGGAGAGAAAAAAAAAAACAAAGAAAAAAAGCAGCTGTTTCTCTGTATTAGCTGTCACTTGTAATTCACAATGGGAGAACAGCCGAAAATGGGACATGACAATGGCACAACAGATAAGAACGGAACAGAACAGTTTAAGTAGTTAAAAAAAAAAAAACATGTTATTTTTATCTCTATACACTTTAAAAAATACTGGTTGGGCAGCACCATGCCCAACCAGCTTGTGCTGCCCCTTCGAGGTTCAGATTACGACAGACCTCTTCAGCTTCGTATTTCATTTGCTTTTACATTTCTTTCCTACCTTACATTTATATTTTATTTAAGTCTTGGTATTAAACACCTTTGAGTCAGGGACTCATTTACAAAGGCTCCACGTCAAATGAACAGGATTACAAAATCAAAGGACAAGTAAACAGTGCGAGATACAATAAGGCAGACAACATCGCTTTACAGTAATGCAAATAACACAACAGGAATGCAATTTGTACAGTAAATGTAGTTACACACACGTAAGACAAGTAGCAGCCAAAATTGACATTGTCATCAGGGGCAAACAGGGCTGGGGGGCAGGAGACGAGGGAAATTAAGTGCAGTCACAGAAACTACTTGCAATGAGGTGCTGCCACAGCTTCACTTTAAAGGGCCCCAATTTAGGTTCAGACAGGACCACTGTAGGCAGGCTGTTTAACCAGGCTGGTGCCCTGTACACAAACGACCGCTGGCATTGCAAGGTCCTGCAGTGAGGGACAATGAAAGAGGCTTTGGAGGCACTTCTCATGTTCCTTGGAGTAGCTGCACAGGTGATGAGCGGCTGCAAGGAGGCTGGAGTGAGACCGAGAGTAATTTTCCTAGCAAGTAGGCAAGTCCGGTAGTGGAGTCTGCATTTAAGGTTTAGCCAGTTGGTCTGCGCGTATAGTTCACAAGTGTGAGTAAGTCTGGGGGCTCCGGTAACTAGGCAACAGGTTTTATTAAGGGTAATCTTTATTCTACTGAGGGCTGTATCTGCTGCAGAGTTATAGATAACTAGCCCGTAATCGATGATATAGAGAATAGAGCTGGTTACTGCCAGCCTGAGAGCATCGGCAGTCATGCAGGGCCTATGTCCGTAGAGAGACCAAATCCTAATGTTCACCACTATGCAGACCTGGTATATACTATACCTGCTGTATACTGAATGTAACTGCTTTTCTGCTGTGCTATGTTATACTGTTGCCTGCTACTGTTCTCCATGGGACCCCCATGAAAATGAGATACCGCATCTCACAGGGTTATCCTAGTTGGAGTAATTTCAAATAAATAATCAAAGCACAAACAATGCACCAAATATTGCATCATGTTTATTTGTTTTATGTGGATAAAGCCGAATCTGTTTGAAATGTGTTTGTCTTCCTTCAGTGTTGGGCAATGGCGAACATGCTATGTTTTTCCAGTTCACTATATAGAGTGCAGTGCAGACTCAGTGTGGTCTCATAAGCAGTAACAGACTGAGGCCTGGAAGCACCCAGGGGCCAAATTATATCTAGGTTCTGACAAGCATATAACCCGGGACATTAATCAGATCAGATCAGTTTTCCATGAAGAGCCTGAATGCAATGGGGAAGGCAGATTCTTAGAAAAATAGAGTTTCTGCTGGATCATTTCAAACCCCGCTAGCACTCTTATCTTGAGATAATATCTTTGGTTTATATGAAGGGCAGTTTCAGTAGAAACACATCTTTACTCAAGTTCAGCTCACTGCCTCCCAGTTCACTCCAAATCTGATTAAGGCTACGTAGACTTGGGATCTTATCATCTTGGCACTACACTAACACAGTGACATAGTCATGTACGTTAAGAAGGGGATCTATGTCCATCAAGCCCCCCCACTCCATCCAAAGCAGGAATGAAACGTGTGCTGTGCAGACAAGTGCTGATTAGGGATACCCCATCCACTTTACTACCCAGGATACTCTTTCATTCCCTTGGGAATCAGAAATGTGTCCCAGCTCACCATGAAGGCCTGTATTTTCTTCATGTCCACTGTCCCCACTGGTAGGCTGTTTATACAGGCTCACCGCCCTCTGGAGGGGGAAGACGTGCCACCTAATGGTATCCCTGTATTTACCACTTTTGAGTTTCAGGGAATGTCCCCATGTCCTGCTGAAACACATCACAGCAAACCTTTCTGTCGGTTTGCTCTTGTTGATTCCATAGAGTATGCAGCAGTTTTTAGATCATCTCCCCTGTCAGCCTCCCTCTCATCAGGGCAAATGTGTTAAGGGCCTCCAGCCTGCTTGCCATGCTTCTGCTTTTAGATCATTGCTCCATAGGTTTAACAGCAGTGACCAATCCCTGAGGGATGCTGCTGAGTGCCCCTCTCCACTTGGAATAGTGCCCATCAACCACTACCCTCTGTTTCCTGCCCCAAGCCAGTTAACACACCATCCTGGGTAGGTTTAACACATCGGAGTACATTGACAATAAGCTTATTATGAGTCCCAGTGCCAAAGGCCTTGCTGAACACCAGAAGAATTATGTCTACAACACTGTCCCAGTCCACCCAATGGCAGCAGTGTCCATCCCAAAGGGATTCCTGCTGAGGCCAGTACAGTTCAACATCCTGACCAATGATTCGGAAACTGCGGTCTCTAGCAAGCTGCTTAAGTTTGCTGATGACACTAAGCTGGCTAGGGTGGTGGACTCCTTTTAGGATGCAGGGAAACTTTAAGAGAACCTGAAGATGCTGGGTGATTGATCCAGCTGCTTGAGTCTCAGATACAGTACAGCCAAATGCAAGGTGCTACACTTGAGGAGGGGAAACAGAGGTAGGACCTACACAGTGTGGAGCTCCTCTTGCTGCAGACAAGTGCTATAGCAGGAAAGAAACATGCAGGTGCCATTAAAAAGGCCAGCAGAATGCTGGGGTGTATCAAAAGGGTGGTGACCAGCAGGGTAGGGGAAGTAATCCTGCCGCTTTACAAGGCACTGATCAGAGGAAGTAATCCTGCCACTTTACAAGGCATTGGTCAGGGGAAGTAATCCTGCCACTTTACAAGGCACTGATCAGAGCAGAGGGAGTAATCTGGACAGTTAAGGCACTGGTCAGGGGAAGTAATCTTGACACTTTACAAGGCACTGGTCAGAGGAAGTAATCCTGACACTTAAGGCACTGGTCTAGGGAAGTAATCCTGTCATTTTACAAGCGGCACTGGCCAAGAGAAGTAATCCCATCACTTTTCAAGGGCCTGGTCAGAGAAGGGGAAGTAATCCTGCCACTTTACAAGGCACTGATCAGAGGAAGTAATCCTGACACTTAAGGCACTGGTCAGGGGAAGTAATCCTGCCACTTTATAAGGCACTGGTCAGAGAAAGTAATCCTGCCACTTTACAAGGCACTGATCAGAGGAAGTAATCCTGACACTTAAGGCACTGGTCAGGGGAAGTAATCCTGACACTGTACAAGGCACTGGTCAGAGAACATAATCCCGACACTTAAGGCACTGGTCTAGGGAAGTAATCCTGTCATTTCACAAGGGGCACTGGTCAGGAGAAATAATCCCACCACTTTTCAGGGCCCTGGTCAGGGCAGGGGAAGGAATGCTCACACTTTACAAGGCACTGATCAGGGCAGAGGAAGTAATCCTCACACTTTACAAGGCACTGGTGAAGGCAGGGAAAGAAAAAATTACTCACCGTAGTAATCTTCTTTCTTCCAAGGGGTCCTTTAGCATCAGTAACTATAGCAGTTAGCTGGCTAGATGCAATTGCCTCGGTGGTATGCCTTTAGGATAATTAGCATAATGAGCTTAGGCATCAGCCAATCAGAAAAAAGGAGGGAGAGTGTGCTGAGAGGGAGCAGCCTGAAGGGCTTCAGAATTTTTTCGAAGATAAATGGGCACATGCTGGGCACATGCCCTGAAAGTGAACCAACAGGAAACAAAAAAAAATGAAAATGTCCAAAACCAGAAAAACAGATATCAACAACCTGAGCAAGAAAGCTCTTTAATAAGAGACAAATTTTGGTAATTAAACTGAGAACAGAGCCCTTCTCCAAAAAGGTGACCCAGGGAGGAAGGGTGGGAGCTTACTGATGCTAAAAGACCTCTTGGAAGAAAGAAGATTACTACAGTGAGTACTTTTTTCTTCTCACCCCAGGAGTCTTTTGGCATCAGTAACTATAGCAGATTACTGAGCAGTACCAAGTGGGAGGTGGGCAGAGAACCTACTTATGAAAGAGGCTCTGCAGAACCGCCCTGCCAAATTTGGTATCAGATCTGGACTGCACATCCAAACTGTAGTGCTTAATGAAAGTGTGTACAGATTTCCAGGTAGCTGCTTTGCAGATATCCAGAAGGGGTATGTTTCTTAAGGCTGCCACAGAGGCTGCAGTGCCCCTGGTGGAGTAGGCCCTGAGCCCCACAGGAGGTGGGTGACCAGCTTTTTCATATCAGAATCTAATGCAAGAGACCAACCAGCGGGAAATAGTTCTCTTGGTAGCTGGTCTTCCTCTGCCTATATCCCCATAGGTGAGAAACAAAAGAGTGGAAGAGCCTCTAAACTGCCTAGTATGCTCTAGATAGTGAAAGAGAGCTCTTCTGACATCCAGACTGGGGAGATTTTTTTTTTTTTTTAGTTGTTTAACCAGGTATAGCATACACTAAGCTGAAAGCTTTTTTACAGGAGCGACCTGGGAGCACAAGGAGGTTAAGTGACTTGCTCAGGGTCACACAGTATGGAAGTGGATGCTGTGGGATTCAAACCCAGGTCTGGTCTGCTGGATATCACCAGATTTGCAGCTCAGAGCCTTAGACCACTGCGCTATACTGCCTCCTTTTGCTGACCAGGAGTGGATTTCTCAGTAAAGAAAACGGGTAGAGTAACAGACTGGTTAAGGTAAAACTCAGAAACCACCTTAGGCAGGAACTTCCTATTTATCCTGAGCTCAATTTTGTCTCTGTGAGGAATGATGTAATTAGGCTCAGTGCACAGGGCCTGTAACTCTGAAATCCTTCTGGGAGAGGTAATAGCCACTAGGAAAACAGATTTCCAAGTTACAAATCTGAGACGGGCAAAGGCCACAGGCTCAAAAGGTGGTTCCATGAGCCTGGCAATGCAGAGATTTGGGCTCGAAGGAGGAATTGGCTCCCTGGCTGGAGGCTGGAGGTGCAAGAGGCCTTTAAAAAACTGTTTGAACACAGAGTGGGGAAAAAACTAACCTTTTCTTCCCCACCGAAAGGTAAGCCAAAACTGTAGCCAGGTGTAGCTTCAGAGAGAAGGGTTTCAAGCCTGAAGCCTACAAATGAACCACGTAATCCAGCAGCATAGAATCTGAAGCTGCAAGAGTATTAACATTTTCACTCTTGCACCAGAGGGAAAACCTTTTCCATTTGGCTGCAAGAATCTTTTTTGTATTAGGTTTTTTAGCCATTCTCAGGATCTTAAGGATCTGTTCCGAGTACTGAGAGGTTGGGAACTGTAGTTCCTCAAGAACCAAGCTTTGAGGTGAAGAGAGTGTATGTCTGGATAATATACCCCTGTCTGGGGAAGGGTCAGCAGAGAGTGACTTGGTGGTAGGTGAATAGACCTGCTGCAAGACAGTGAGAGGAGGAGAGGGCACCAGGCTTGCCTGGGCCAATCCGGAGCCACCAGAATGATCGATGCAGGCTGTTGTCTGGGTTTCAGCAATACCCTGAGTATCAGGGGAAAAGGACGGAATGTGTATAGGAACCTCCCTGACCAGTCCAGAATAAAGGCATTCAGAGGAAGTGTTCCTGGGACTGGAAGCCTACAACAGTACTGAAGAAGCTGGAAGTTAAGGGGAGAAGCAAACAGATCTACTTCTGGTGGCCCCACCACCTGAACACTGTGGCTAGCACTTGCTTGTTCACAGTCCACTCGCTCTGACCCTGACTGATGTGATTTAAGAGCATCTGCCAGGGTATTGATCTTGCCTGGGAAATGAATAGCTGACAGACTGACCCCCAGAGAAAAGGCGAGAGACCAAATTTTCAGAGCCTCTGAACAGTGTGTCCCTGATCTGGTACCACCCTACTTGTTTATGCAGAACACTGCAGTGGTGTTGTCTGTTCGTATTTGTACAGTCTGCAATTTTATGACAGGACCAAATGCTTTGAGTGCTAGAAAGATTGCTCTGAGCTCCAGAAGGTTTATGTGCAACTGTGACTCTTGGAGAGTCTAGGTACCACTTACTAAAGCACTGTCCAGATGAGCTCCCCACCCCAGGAAGGAGGCATCCATGGTAATCACCTTTGTGGGAAGCAGAACTTGGAACGGGATCCCTATTGCTAGATTTACAGGGTCCTTCCACCAAAGCAGAGCCTGAAAAAACTGTTCTGTTACAGGTATTAGCTTTGAAAAGTTGTTGCTTCTTTGAGACCAGCGAGCTCTGAGATAGGCTTGCAGGTCTTGCATCCTGTACCTGACCCCTGTGACCACTACAGTCATTGAAGCCATGTGTCCCAGAAGCCTGAGGAAATGTCTGGGTGGTCTTGGCTGTCCCTGGATGAAAGAATCTGCCACTGAAAGGAAACTCCGAATTCTCTCTCTTGTGGGAGGAAGGCATAAACTTTCTGAGTGTCCCACTGAGCTCCTATGAAAGTGAGTAGCTGAGTGAGTTCCAGGTGAGATTTCTTTAGGTTTACCAGGAAGCCCAGGGATTCCAGAGTGTGCTCTGTGAGGGAAAGGGACTCCTTTATCTGACAGGGACGCTTTGCCACTATGAGCCAGTCATCAAAATAAGGGTAGATTCAGACACCCAGCTTCTTGAGGTGTGCTGCTACCACTGCTAGGCACTTGGTAAAGACTCTTGGAGCTGAGGACAGGCCGAAGGGCATCGCAGTGAACTGATAGTGCCCGGAAGGGAGTTTGAATCTGAGAAACCTCCTGTGGGACTTCCTTGTAGGTATATGGAAGTAAGCGTCCTTTAGGTTCAGGAAGGCTAGCCAGTCCCCCTGCTGTAAGAAATGAATGACCAGTGACAGAGTGACTATCTTGAATTTGGATTTTAACAGATGTTTTGTTTAAATATCTGAGATGAAGGCCGGCCCATTGGCGCAGCGGTCGGATTTCCGCTTGTGACACCGGCGACCTGGGTTCGGGAATGGACCTGGGTTGCCGGAGGGCCAGCTGGAGGAGATGGATGGAGCGTCCGATGGATGGCTCTCCTTCTCGGGGAGAGTGGGGTAGTGTCCAATGCAAGGACCACCCTGGCGGAGGCCGGAGTCGCCAAGCTCACGGCACTTGAAACGAGGGAGGCGGGCGGACGCTGGCATCATTGCACATCCCCGCCTCGAAACAGAAAAAAATCAGAAAAAGGGATAGACGGGTGGGTCCACTGAATAAGTGAAGCCCTCCCTGGGGCTTCGATAAGCCACCATCGCCATCACTCCCCCGACCAGTTACTATTTCAGCGGCTCAGATACGGTGGTCCGATGCCACAGCCCCACTCTCTGGGGGGTAAGCTGGTGGTAACTGGGGGAGAACGGCCATAGATGGAGGAAGTCCCAGGGGCCGTAACCAGGGCTGAGGGTCGACAGTAGGGACCCACCAAATAAAAGAAAAAAAAAATAAAATATCTGCGATCCAAGATAGGTCGCCACTCCCCAGTTTTCTTTTGTGTCAGAAAGCACCTGGAGTAGAGGCCTTTGCCCTTTTCGTGGGCCGGGACCCTCTCCACTGCTCGTAGAGCTAGAAGGTTTTTTACGTTCAACTCCAACAGTAGTACCTGTGTTGGGGTTAGGGCCTTTGACGCTTGAGGTCTGGCATCTGCTTGAACTGTAGTGGCAGACCCTTTTCCACTATCTCCAGAACCCACTTGTCCGAGGTAATGAGGGACCAGTTCTGAAGACGTGGGAGAGTCTGCCTCCTACTGGCAGAGGGGAGGTGACCTGGACACTCATATCAGGGCTTAAGACTGAGGTGCTGCTGACTGGGCAGAGGTGGCTCTTCTTTGGCCCCTTCTGCCCTTCCCTCTAAAAACATCCCTGTACTGAGAAAAGTCAGGCTGGGGATAGGGAGTGTAAGGTCTGGGAAAATAACCTCTGCCCCCGTTTCCCCTCAGGTGGGATTTCTGTGGGGCAGGAGGCTTAGGTTTAGAGGAGTGACTCTGCCAAGAGGCCTTGTACTCATCAGCCTTTTTCATGTAGTCTGTTGTCCTGGAAGAAAAAATTACTCACCTCAGTAATTATGTTTCTTCTAATGGAGTCTTGCTGTATTCTGACTATTGCAGTTAGCCCCAGCACTTGAACTGCCCCGGAGAGTAGAGAGTTAAATTCTATGCAGAGCATAGAACATTGAGCTCGAACTCGGTTCAAACCTCTGTCTGCTGCACTTTGAAGCGTAACCGTCAGATTCTTACGAGCTAATACTAACTAACTACTATGTGGAAATTGTAAAATTTTTACTAATCAAAATGGCAACCAAATATTTTGGATCCCCAAAAGACTCAAGTCAAGACATCCAAAACCAAAAACCAGGAAGTGAACAACTTAAGATTATTAAATTAACAAACATAACCCACTCCCCCTCTCTAAAAAGAAGGAGTGCCCAAATGCACCCTTGAGGTGCAACACTGCACCTGCCAGCCCACTTCCCAAAAACAGGTTCTGAGAGGGGAGGCAGGGAGGGAGGTCAGAATACAGCAAGACTCCTTTAGAAAAAACATAATTACTAAGGTGAGTATTTTTTTTCTTCAAACAACATGAAGTCTTGCTGTATTCTGACTATTGCTGACTACCAAGCAGTACCTCCATGGAGCAGGGATTCAAACCTATTTTGGGAATAGGCTCTGCAGTACTGCTGCACCAAACCAAGCATCACTCCTAGCCTGGATATCCAGGGACTAATGCTTGGTGAACATATGGACTGTTTTCCAGGTGGCTGCTTTGCATATCTCCAGTAAAGGAATATCCCTGGCAGCAGCCAGGGAAGCAGCTGTACCTCTAGTCGAGTGAGCTCCCAGGCCCGAGGGTGGTATTTTGCCCAGCTCCTCATAGCAGAATTGTATACAGGAGACAATCCACCTGGCAATAGTTCTCTTAGTGTCAGGTTTGCCCTTTCCCACCTCTCCATAAGTGAGAAACAACTGGAGGGAATCAAACCTGTGTGCCTTAGTACGCTCAATATAGTAGCTAAGGGCTCTTTTAACATCCAAACTGTGTAATCTTCTCTCTCCTGAAGAAGAATGATCAGTGAAGAACACAGGGAGAGACATGGACTGGTTCAAATGAAAGTCTGAAACCACTTTAGGTAAGAACCTCCTATTGGTTCTAAGGACCACCTCATCTCTATGGAAAGCGATAAATTCAGGCTCCACTGACAGAGCCTGTAATTCACTGATACGTCTGGCAGAGGTAATAGCTACCAAGAACACAGTTTTCCAAGTCAAGTACTTAAGCTCTGCTGAAGACAAAGGCTCCAAGGGTGGTTGCATAAGCTGAGCAATGCAGACATTAAGATCCCAAGCAGGAGTAGGTTCCCTAAAGTGGGGATTGGTATGAAGCAACCCCTTGAAAAATTTACAGAAAACAGGATGAGATGCCAGTGAGGAGGGCTTTCCCACTGACAAAAAAGCAGAAACAGCTGACAAGTATACCTTGAGAGTAGCTGGTCTGAGGCTTAGGCCATTGAGGTGAACCATGTAATCCAGAACTGTAGACAACTCAGCAGTGTCTGGGGATATATGCTTCTTGGAACACCAAATACTAAATATTTTCCAATTGGAGTTACAAGTTTTTCTGGCGGCAGGTTTTCGAGAGGCTTTGAGAATATCCAGAACCCTCTGAGACAGAAGCAAATTTGCATACTCTAACTCTTCAAGAACCATGCCTTGAGATTGAGAGACCGAAGGTTGGGATACCAAATCCTCCCGAGAGGAGGTTAACAGGTTGTAATTCCTGGGAAGAGACGGGGAAGATGGACTATTAGGGACAGCAACAGAGGATACCAAGGCTGCCTGGCCCAGTCTGGAGCAATCAGGATCACTTTGCAGGATTGTGACCTTATCTTGACCAGGACCTTGAACAGTAGGGGAAAAGGCAGGAAGGCATATATAAATTTTCCTTCCCAATTCAGAATCAGAGCATCTAGAGGGACTGAGCCCAAGACTGGGGGTCTGCAACAAAATAGAGGAAGTTGGTGATTGTCTGGGGCTGCTAAGAAATCCATCTCTGGAGTGCCCCACCTTGAAAAAATCACCTTTAACACTAGTGGATCCAGGGACCATTCGTGATGGCCCTGGGAGATCCTGCTCAATGCATCTGCTAGCACACTGTCCTTCCCTGGAAGGTGGACTGCTACCAGAGAGGTCTGTAGAGAATAAGCCAGGGACCATAATCTCATGGCTTTCGTGCACAAGGCAGTAGACCGAGTGCCAACCCGCTTGTTGATATACCACATGGTGATGGTGTTGTCTGTCCTGACCTGAACCACCTTGTTCTGTACTAACTGAGAGAAGGCTTGCAGGGCCAGATAAACAGCCCTAAACTCCAGGACGTTGATGTGGAGAAGAGACTCCTAAGAGGACCACACTCCCTGGGCTGTTAGAGTTCCCAGGTGGGCTCCCCACTCCAGGAGAGAAGCATCTGTGGAAAGAACCACATAATGAGACTAACTGATGAATGGGACTCCTTGCCTGAGGTTGTCCTGATCCTGCCACCACTGGAGAGCCTGGATCAGGGTCTGCGTCACTGGAATTAGTTTGGTTAGAGGATCTTTTTTCTGAGACCAAAAAGCCCTCAGATGAAACTGAATGTCCCTTATCTGAAATCTGGCCCCTTGGACCACTGCAGTGGAGGCTGCCATGTGGCCCAGAATCTGAAGAAAGTGCCTTGCTGGTCGTGAAACCAGAAGGTGGAAGGAGGAAGCCAGCTCTATAATAGCCCTTACTTTTTCCAGGAGAAGAAAAGCTCTTGCTTTTACAGTATCCAGCTCTACCCCTATGAAAGTGAGAAGCTGTACAGGCTCGAGAACTGACTTGGAAAGATTGAGAAGAAATCCTATAGAAGTGAGCACTTGCTGGGTCACTTGCAGTTCTGACTTGACTTGGTCTGGAGACTGACCCACAATGAGCCAGTCATCCAGGTATGGGAATATGGAAATATTCTTTCTTCTTAGAAAGGCCACTACTACTGCTAGGCATTTTGTAAACACCCTTGGAGCTGAAGTTAGGCCGAAGGACACTGCTTTGAACTGGTAATGGCCTGAAGACAATTCGAACCTGAGGTACTTTCTGTGGGAGCACCTAATGGGAATGTGAAAGTAGGCATCTTTTAGGTCAGAGAGGCTAGCCAGTCCCCTGGCCTTAGAAAGGGAAGGATTATTCCCAGAGTCACCATTTTGAATTTTGGTTTTAAAAGATGTTTGTTGAGGTATCTTAAGTCTAGGATGGGTCGCCACTCCCATCTTTTCCGGGGTAAGGAAGTACCTGGAGTACAGACCTTTGCCCCTGTGTATTGTAGGAACCCTCTCTATGGCCCTTAAGGCCAGTAGAGATGAAACCTCTGCCTCTAGGGCAATGGTTTCATAGATGCTTGCAGGTGGAAAGGATCTGGCTCTCAGCTTTGGGAATTTCTTGAAGCTGAGAACCAGTCCCTGGCTTACTACCTCCAGGACCCACTTGTCTGAGGTAACAGACTTCAAGTCCTGGAAGTAGTAAGTCAGCCTGCCTCCTACAGAGATGGGGTGTCGACCCGGGCTGACACATCAGGGTGTGTGCTTGGCAGGAGCTTTAGACTGAGGGGTGGATGCAGCCCTGCTCATCCCCCTTCTGCCTCTCCCTCTGAAGAACCCTCTCTGAGAAAAGGGAGAGGAGGCCTGTGCTTGGTAGAAAAGGCCTGCCCCTGCCCCTAGCCTGCCGCCTTTGAGGAGTTGCCTGCCTTTCCTTGGTCTGTGCACTCCTACAGGTGGTCCTATATTCATCCATCTTTTTCATGTAATTCTCTGTCTGGTCCCCAAACAGAGAATTACCCACTACAGAGAAATCCATGGCCTTAGCCAGAGTGTCCTGTGAAAGGCCAGTACATCTGAGCCAAGCCATCCTCAGAAGAGCCACAGATGTAGCCATGACTCGTGATGACACATCATTGGAGTCCACAGCAGCATGAAATTGTACCTTTGATGCCTCAATCCCATCAGCAGCCACCTCCTCCAGCTCCTTGGCAAGCTAGAGGTAAGCCTGCTTAGCCAGTGCCAGTACAGTGTCCCACCTGGACTTCTGGTATCTAGCTGTATAGGCCATGTAATTAGCCTGCCTGAGTCCCAAGGAGGATGCCATGTACTGTTTCTTTGCCATGGCATCCAGCTTCCTGGAGTCTTTATCAAGGGGGTGTGAAGCCAAGGGTATGTTAGCCTTATCACAGACTGCAGCCTGCACAACCCCAACATGGCTGCATTGTTGGTACAAATACTCCGTACCTGAGCCTGATAAAGTGTACTTCTTGTCCATCCTTCTGTCAACAGGAGGTACAGAATTTGGAGTCTTTAACAGTTTTTGTGTCTGTTTCCCAAAGGACTTATGAAGGGGAACAGACAGCCTCTTGGACTCTGGGATGTCCATCATCCCTACATAATCAGGCTCCTCCTGTTCCTCCACAGCTTCTCCCACAGGGAGCTGGAGGGTTTCTGCCACTTTTCTGTAAAACATGCAGTGGGAATGGGAATCAGAAAGCCTAGGAGGGGTAACACCAGAAGGCCTGTCTGGGAAGACGTCCGGTTCAATGGGCTCATCCAGATCTTCCATGCCATCATCACCTTCATAATCCTCGTCCCCTTCCAAATCCGGTTCATAAAAATCTTCAGGGGCATCATCCTGAACCGGAGGAACCGACCGAACCGAACGCCTGCCAGAAGGCGCCGGATCAGACGGAACCGGACAAAGCGATTCCATAATCTTAATCGCTCGGGCAATCTCCTCGGCGGTCGGAACGTGGGTCTCTGGATCTGAACCGGACGATTTCTCTTTTCGTTTTCTTTTCGACGGAACCGATCCCTTGGAATCAGCTCTCCTCTTGCCCGAAGAAGTATCGCCCTGGTCAGAGGGCACTCCTGGTTCAGTCGGAACCAAACCGGGCTGGCCATCTGAGTTAGCGGACTTCTAGGCCTCCTTATGCCTAAGTCTGCCCAACCTTTTCTCCAGGGTAGACTTAGGGAAGTTCTTACAAATTTGGCAGTCTGAATCGAGGTGGTCAAACCCCAGACAATAAACACAGGTGGTGTGGGGATCAGCCTTAGCAAAGACTTCCCCACATACACTGCAGTGCTGAAACCCAGTGAGCCCGGTTTTTCTTTTGGGTTTCTCAGACATAGCCATCCTACCAACAAAACTTAACCTTTTTATGGCAAACAGCCAGGCAAGACTCCCTTATCGATTTCTAACCGTGTCATGGGTATTGGAAAAAAAACACAAGAATTACATGTGTTTTTTTTAAAACCGATAAGGACCGGTAACCACACACTAAAATACAGGAAACAAAACACACTAGACGACCGGTTCAGCTGAACCAGTCAAATTATCACTTTTACAATTTTCACAAGTTTTTACTATGGCTAGTTCACTACCTAGTACTTACTGTACCACAGACAGAGATCTGAACCGAAATCAGATGAAAATAATCGGTAAAACCGACCACTTTAACCGACAGTTGAACCGCAAGCAGAGGATAAATCTCCGGAGCGACTGTTCAGTTAGGCAGAGTAAAGAATCTGACGGTTATGCTTCAAAGTGCAGCAGACAGAGGTCTAAACCGAGTTCAAGCTCAACGTACTATGCTCTGCATAGAATTTAACCCTCTACTCTCCGGGGCAGTTCAAGTGTTGGGGCTAACTGCAATAGTCAGAATACAGCAAGACTTCATGTTGTTTGAATCAAGTACTATGTTTTGATCACAGGGAAAGTCCATGGCTTTAGACTGGGTGTCTGGAGTTAGGCTGGTAGTTCTAAGCCAGGCAAAACACCTCAAAGAAATGGCATGGGCCATGGCGCTGGAGGCGGCATCGTTGTTGTCATCTGCCATGTGGAACTGGTATTTCGTAGCTTCCAGGGCAGTTTTTGCAGTATCCACCAGTTCCTGCACCATTGTGTCTAACCCATTGCGGGCAATAGCCAGGACAGAGTTCCACAGTGCTTTTTGATACTTGGCTGTGAAAGCCATGTAAGAGGAAAGTCTGCTAAGCAGGGAAGCTGTGGTGTACATCTTCTTCGCGATGAAATCTATTTTTCTGGAGTCCTTGTAAGGGGCAAGGAAAATAAGGAGACTCCAGCTTTCTCACATGCTGCCTGCTGTACTATACTGTCATGGCTGGGATGTACAGACAGGAACTCAATGTCATTTTTAGACAATTGGTATTTTTTGTCAGCATGGTTATCAACCCCTGCCACAGAAGTGGGGGTTTAAAGCAATTTCATGGCATTTTTTCTGAAAGCATTATAGATAGGCACGACTAATCTTTTGGGGGGTCGTCCTCATCCTGGTTAGACTCCTGAGTAGGGAGGTCCAGAGTGTCTAGCATAGTTTGAATAAATGTAAGCATAGTAGAGGGATCCTCCTGGTCAGCAGGGCAAGCTCCAAAATGAGGGTCAGGAGACACATGAGGTTTCAGGCCCTCTAAATGCATGTCAGGGGCATCATGAAAATGTTCTTCATAACCTCAATCACCCTCACTGTCTCCAGAAGAGAGAACTGTGGAATAGAGCTTACCAGTCCCAGAAAACATAGACCCCATCTTCTGCAGGGTCTGAAAGATGTGCCATGCTTTTGCCATGTCTTGCACAGATGGGAGTTCCTGCACAGACTGAGGCTGTGTATATTTTGTTTTTTCTTTATGTTTTAAGCTGCCTGTTGTCTCACTATTGGCTTTCCCAGGAGGAACAGGAGTGTTTTTGTCTGTGCAAATCATCTTTTTAGCCACTTCATCAGCAGCTTGATCATGCTTCCTTTTTAATACAGACACATCATCAGTGCCCTTATTATTTTTTAATTTTTGAGGAACTTCATCAGCTCCTCTGGAAGCTTTATTTTTAGGCTGGGACTTGGATGCTTCATCAGCACCTCTATTTGAATTGTTATTATTTTTAGATGGCCCCTCATCGATAGCCTTTGATTTTACCAAGTCTCTTTGCTCTGTTTCTCAAATGTTTTTTTTTACAAAATTTGGTGCAAAGAGAACAAGTATGATCTGGACCTAATCACCTAAGGTACAAGTTATGAGAATCTGCTATGGCCAAAATCTTGTGACAGTTGACACACTTTTTAAAACCTGTAGGTCCAATTTTCTTTTAAGTTTTGGGGATCTCTGACATGCCAATCCACAGAGAACCCAGCAATACCTGTCAAAATGTGGATATACCAGTCGGTTCCCTCGCGGTAAGGAACCGATTACTGATGTAAAAAATAAAGAAAAACCTTCAAAATCATTGGTTCCTTCAAGAAAAGGGGAACTGTGATTCAATAGTCAAAGAAACCGCTGAAAACACTCAATCACGATTAAAATAAAATAAAAATAAAACAGAGAGAACCATGGAACCAACCAAAAATAGCGGATCCCAGGAACCGAGAGGAACCGCTAAAAAGAAAAAATTACTTACCATAGTAATCTTGTTTCTTCCCAGTGATACTCAGGTATTCATAACTTTCTGCAGTGTCCCTTTAAGCCAGAACTGCCCGAAGAGGACAGAAAACATGCCAATGATGGAACTATTCAAATGCTGCCTTGAACCAACTGCCTTAGTTCTAAAACCCCTCAGATTTCCTGGATGCCTGAAAAGGCAGGCCCCAAAGAACTACGAATACTGAATAGTATTAGTAATCAATAATAATCAAAATTGATAATAGTTAAACCCATAACCCCCTAAATAAACCCTCCAACTGGATGAGAAAATCACAACAGATACCCCCAAAAATGTCAGCCACCTGAAAGAGGGGGGAAAACACAACATGAACCTTGTTTATCCAAACTGTGCCAGAAAGTGGCATGTATACCCCCTGAGAGCCCAGTATGCAGGAGAGCAGAGGCTAAAGGTTCTAGAAGGGGAGGCAGGGAGGGAAGTTATGAATATCTGAGTATCACTGGGAAGAAACAAAATTACTATGGCAAGTAATTTTTTCTTCTAACCCCAGTAATACTCAGGTATTCCTAACTTTCTGCAGACTACGAAGCAGTACCTTTGGAGGTGGGCACAGAACCTTATTTTGGAAACAGACTTTGCAGGACTGCTGTGTCAAACTTAGCATCACCCCTGCACTGAATATCCAGGTTGTAGTGCTTTGTAAAGGTGTGTACTGTCTTGCAGGTAGCTGCTTTACAGATGTCCACAAGTGGAACATCCTTGGCAGCTGCTAAGGTAGCAACTGTCCCTCTTGTGGAATGGGCCTTCGATCCTGTTGGGGGTTCCCTTCCAGCTTTAGTGTAACAGAACAGAATACACTGAACTATCCATCGAGAAATTGACCTTTTCGATGCTGGGTTACCCTTTCCCACATCCCCATAAGTCAGGAACAGCTGTTTTCTATCCTGCCCATGGTTCTTACTGGCTGTCAAGTAGTAGCTGAGAGCTCTCTTGACATCCAGACTGTGAAGTCTTCCTTCACCAGAAGTGGAGTGCTCAGTGAAAAAGACAGGTAGGGTAATGGATTGGTTCAGGTGGAAATCAGAAACCACTTTAGGGAGAAATTTCCTGTTTGTCCTCAGGACCACTTTATCCTATGGAATGCAATGATGTCCTGTTCAATGCAGAGAGCCTGAAGTCATTGCCACTAGGAAAACTGTTTTCCAAGTGACATAGTTCAGATGATGAGAGGACATAGGCTAAAAAGGAGGTCCCATGAGCTTAGCTATGCACACACTGAGATTCCATGCTGACAACCGGTTCCCTATGAGGGGGATGCAGATGGGTCAAGCTCTTGAAGAACCTCCTAAAGATAGGGTCTGAAGCTATTGTCACATTTCTTCCAGCAGAAATGTAAGCAGATGCTGAGGCCAGGTGCACCATAAGGGTGCTGGACTGCAGCCCCAGGGAATGTAAATAAGACAGGTAATCAAGAACAGCTGGAACCCCAGCCTGTGCTGGTACCAGCTGCCTGGCTGAGCACCAGATGGAAAACCGTTTCCATTTAGAAGCATACATTTTCTTAGTGGAAGGCTTCCTGTAGCCTCTCAGGATGTTTAAAACAGCTTCAGAGAGGTGTAGACCTGCATATTCTATGTCTTCAAGAGCCAGGCTTTGAGACTGAGAGACCTGAGATTTGGATACAGAAGTCTCCCCTGGCTGGAGGTTAACAGGTTGTGCCTCTGAGGGAGATGTACTGGCTCGGCTACAGACATGGAGAGCAGAAGAGAGTACCATGGCTGCTTGGGCCAGTCTGGAGCTATCAAGATCACGGATGCTGACTGGGACCTGAGCTTGAGCTATACCCTGTACACCAGAGAGAGGGGTGGAAAAGCATATAGGTGTTTCCCGGACCAGTCCAAAGCCAGAGCATCCAGAAGTAGTGTGCCCCGATTTGGTGGGCTGCAACAGTACTGTGGTAGGTGGTGGTTCTGGTGGGATGTGAACAAGTCTATCTCTGGGATGCCCCACCACCTTAAGATTACTTCCACCACTCGCTTGTTCAGAGCCCATTCATGATGGGCCTGGCTGATTCGACTCAGAGCATCTGCTAGTGTGTTGTCCTTTCCTGGCAGATGGATTGCCTGCAGGGAAACTCCCAAGGAGTAAGCCAGGCTCCAAATTTTCATGGCCTCTGTGCAAAGAGGACCCGACCTGGTGCCTCCCTGCTTGTTTATGTAGTACATTCTGGTGGTATTGTCTGTCCTGACCTGTACCACCTTCCCTTGTACCAGTGTTGTGAAGGCTGTTAGTGCCAAAAACACTACTCTGAGTTCCAGCAAGTTTATGTGCTGGACTGACTCTGCACTTGACCAGGTGCCCTGGATTGTGTGGTCCCCTAGATGGGCACCCCACCCCAGTAGAGATGCATCTGTTGTGAACTCAACTTATGGGGACTCTCACTGGAAAGGAACCCCTTCCCTCAGGTTGGACTCCTTTTTCCACCACTTAAGTGTTTATACCATATAGGATAGTGTATGACTAAGTGTTCACAACAGGGCTATTTTTAACCCAAGTCATTACTGTGATGACTGATGACCTCGAAAGCACAGCTCGAGAGGTCCTTCAGTCGTCACAGTAATGACGAGGGAAAAGAGGAGCCCTGTTGTGAACACTTAGTCATACACTTTTCTGTACAGTTTATGGTCTAACCATATAAGCGACACAAAGAAAAAATTACTCACCTTAGCAATGTTGTTTCTTCTAATGGAGTCTTGCTATATGACAATTGCAGTGAGTCCCCATCTTTGAACTGTCCCGAAGATGAAATAGTTAACTTTTCCATGAAGCATGGAACTCTGAGCGCGAGCTCGGTTAGGAAGCTCTGTTGTGCTTGAAACATAAACTGTCAGATCTATACAAGCTAAAACTCACTAAGGTTCTGTGTGGAAGCTGTAAACCTACACTAGCCAACTGGCTACTAACCTAAACACACATTTCCTGGTCTCAAACAAAGACTCAAGTCAGGAGACCCAGAAAATGAAAAACAAAACACCAATTCACCCCAAAAAGAGGGTGTAAAAAAAAAAAACAAGGTGGGCATAAATGAGTGCCAACCCTGTAAAGCCCAGCCACATCCCAAAACGGAGGTTCTGAGAGGGGCAGGCAGGGAGGAGGTCATAATATAGCAAGACTCCATTAGAAGAAACAACATTACTAAGGTGAGTAATTTTTTCTTCAAACAACATGAAGTCTTGCTATATTATGACAATTGCAGACTACACAGCAGTACCCCCATGGAGGAGGGACAGAACCTACTTAGGGAATAGGCTCTGAAGAACAGCTGTGCCAAACCGAGCATCACTCCTAGCCTGGATGTCCAGGGGGTAATGCTTAGTAAAAAAGTGTGAACTATTTTCCAGGTACCTGCTTGACATATTTCTAGATTAGGAATGTCTCTGGCAGCAGCCAGAGAAGCAGCTGTACCTCTGGTAGAGTGAGCCCTCAGGCCTGAGGGAGGAATTTTACCCAACTTTTCGTAGCAGAATTGGATACAAGAGACAATCCACCTTGCAATGGATCTTTTAGTGGCTGGCTTCCCTTTACCAACCTCGCCATAAGTGAGGAACAGTTGGAGGGAGTCAAACCTGTGACCCTTGGTACGCAATATGTAGTAACTAAGGGCTCTCTTCACATCTAGGCTGTGCAGCCTCCTCTCACCAGAGGAGGAGTGGTCAGTGAAGTACACTGGAAGAGAAATAGACTGATTAAGGTGGAAATCTGAAACCACCTTAGGTAGGAACTTCCTGTTAGGACCACCTTATCTCTGTGAAAGGAGATAAAATCTGGCTCACCGGCACAACGCTTGTAATTCACTTATGCGTCTGGCAGAGGTGATGGCTACCAGAAACACAGTCTTCCAAGTCAAGTACTTGAGCTCAGCTGAAGACAAGGGCTTGAAGGGGGGTTGCATAAGCTGAGCAATGCAAACATTAAGATCCCAGGCAGGGGCAGGACCCCTGAATGGAGGGTTGGTGTGAAGCAACCCCTTAAAAAACTTGGAAAATACAGGATGAGCTGAAAGAGAAGAGGATTTACCTGCTGAAATAAAAGCAGACACAGCTGCCAAATGCACCTTCAGGGTAGCTGGTCTCAGCCCCAGAGAATTCAGATGGACCATATAATCCAGGACTGTGGGTAGATCAGCAGAGTCTGGGGAAATATGCTTTTCCGAGCACCATATGGAAAACCTTTTCCATTTGGAATTGTAAGTAGCCCTGGTGGGAGGCTTCCTTGAGGCCTTCAATATATCCATTACACCTTGCGAAAGGCGTAAATCAGCAAACTCTAACTCTTCAAGAACCAAGCCTTGAGATTGAGAGATTTGAGATTCGGATACCAAAACCGTCCCTGGGCACAGGTTAACAGATTGTGATTCCTGGGAAGGCACAGGGGAGGATGGACAGCTAAGGACAGTAGGAGTGGATACCAGGGTTGTCTGGCCCAATCTGGAGCTATCAGAATGACTTTGCAGGATTGGGATCTGATTTTCACTAGCACTTTGAACAGGAGAGGGAAGGGAGGGAGGAAAGGCATAGAGGAACCTCCCTTCCCAACTGAGGGCTAAGGCATCCAGGGGGAGTGAGCCCAACACTGGGGGCCTGCAACAAAAAAGGGGAAGTTGGTGATTGTCTGGGGCTGCAAAAAGATCTATCTGCAGGGTGCCCCATCTGGCAAATACTACTCCCAAGACCAGGGGATCCAGTGACCATCAGTGATGGCCCTGAGAAATCCTGCTGAGAGCATCTGCCAGGACATTGTCCTTGCCTGGAAGGTGGACTGCCGTAAGGGAGGTGTTTAGGGAGTAAGCCAGAGACCACAACTTCATTGCTTCGGTGCACAAGGCCGTAGACCGAGTGCCCCCTTGCTTGTTGATGTACCACATTGTAGTGGTGTTGTCTGTTCTGACCTGTACAATCTTGTTCTGAACAGATTTGGAAAAAACTTGAAGTGCTAGAAAAACTGCTCTGAGCTCCAACAGATTGATGTGGAGCAGAGATTCCTGGGGAGACCACAGACCCTGGGTGGTGAGGTCGCCCATGTGAGCTCCCCAACCCAAGAGGGATGCATCTGTAGTAAGGATTAGGGAGTGAGACTGAGTGACAAAAGGAACTCCTTGTCTCAGGTTGCTCTGATCCTGCCACCACTGTAGGGCTTGGATCAGGGTTCGAGTTACTGGGATCAACTTGGTAAGAGGATCCTTTCTTTGAGACCAAAAAGCTCTCAAATGGAACTGGATGTCCCTCATCTGAAATCTTGCTCCCTGCACAACTGCTGTGGAAGCAGCCATGTGTCCTAGGAGCTGCAGAAAATGCCTTGCTGGTCGAGAGACCTGCAGGGTGAATGAGGAGCCAGGAGACTAGGTCTTTGCCCTGTCCAGAGGAAGGTAGGCCCTGGCCTCCTGTGTTTCAGTTCTGCGCCTATGAAGGTAAGAAGCTGGACAGGCTCTAGAACTGACTTTGAGAGATTCAGAAGGAAACCTAGAGAGGTAAGCAGTTGCTGCGATATCTGAAGATGTAAATTGACCTGTTCTGGGGACTGGCCTACTATAATCGTCCAGGTAAGGAAAGATGGCAATCTTTTGCCTTCTTAGGTAGGCAACTGCTACTGCCAGGCATTTGGTGAATACCCTTGGAGCAGAAGTGAGGCCGAAGGGCATTGTTCTGAACTGGTAGTGGCCTGAGGGCAGCTCAAACCTGAGGTACTTTCTCGATGGGAGCTTCTGATGGAATATGAAGTAGGCATCCTCGAGGTCCAGGGAAGCTAGCCAGTCCCTGGCCTTAGAGAGGGTAAGATAATTCCCAGAGTCACCATTTTGAACTTTGGTTTTAAAAGGTGCTTGTTTAAGTATCTGAGATCCAGGATGGGCCGCCATTCTCTTGTCTTTTTTGGGGTAAGGAAGTACCTGGAGTACAAACCTTTGCCCTGGTGTAGGGGAGGAACCCTCTCCACGGCTCTGAGAGCCAGAAGGGTTGAGACCTCTGCCTCTAGGGCGAGTGCCTCTGATGGAGTTGCAGGTGGAAAAGATCTGGTTCTCAGCTTTGGAAATTTTTTGAAGCTGAGAACCAGTCCCTGGCTTACTACTTCCAGAACCCACTTGTCTGATGTTAAAGACTTCCAGTCCTGGACAAAGTAAGCCAGCCTGCTCCCTACAGGTAGAGAAGAATCGGCCCTGGCAACCCCATCAGGGTGCCTGCTTGGCAGGGGCTTTGGGCTGAGGGGTGGGAGCAGGCCTGCTTGTACCCCATCTGCCTCTCCCTCTAAAGAACCCCCTCTGGGCATAGGCGGAAGAGGAAGCTTGGGTTTGGTAAAAAGGCCTATGAAAAGGCCTGCCTCTGCCTTTAGGAAGCTGCTTTTGAGGAGTGGCCTGCCTTTCCTTGGCCTGTGCACTCCTATAGGTGGTCCTATATTCATCTATTTTCTTCAAGTAATTCTCTGTTTGCTCCCCAAACAGAGAATTGCCTACAACAGGAAAATCCATGGCCTTAGACTGGGTATCCTGAGACAGGGTAGTACATCTGAGCCAGGCCATCCTGCGAAGAGCCACAGATGTAGCCATGACTCTTGATGAAACATCATTAGAGTCCACTGCAGCATGAAATTGCACCTTGGATGCCTCAATACCATCCATAGCCACCTGTTCCAGTTCCCTGGCAAGCTGGTCAGGGACTTGTTTTGCTAGAGCCAGCACAGTATCCCATCTGGATTTCTGGTACCTAGCAGCATAAGCCATATAATTTGCCTGGCTGAGTCCCAAAGATGCTGCCATGTACTGTTTCTTTGCCATAGCATCAATCTTCCTGGGGTCCTTCTCAGGGGGGGTGTGAAGCTAGGAGAATATTAGCCTTGTCACAGGCTGCAGCCTGCACTACCCCCACAAGGCTGCATTGCTGAGAGAGGAAATCAATGTCGGAACCTGATAAGGTATACCTCTTGTCCATCCTTTTATCAACAGGAGGTATAGTGTGAGGAGTTTTTAAAACTTTTACTGTCTGTTTCCGAAAAGATTTGTGTAAAGGAATAGACAGTCTCCTAGACTCTGGAATATCCATTATTTCTACATAGTCAGGCTCCTCTTGGTCATCAACAGCTTCCTCAACAGGGAGCTGCAGAGTTTCAGCAACTTTCTTATAAAAAATGAAATGAGAAGGGGACTCAGAAAGCCCGGGAGGAGAAACCCCTAAGGGTCTATCTGGAGAGATGTCCGGTTCAATGGGCACATCCAGATCTTCAAAACCATATTCACTCTCCTCATATTCCCATTCCCCTTCCCCTTCCTCCGGTTCATAAAAATCCTCACAATCATAAACTTGAACCGATGGAACCGGCCGAACCGAACGCCTCCCTGATGGTGTCGGTTCGGTCGGATGGGAAAGAGACTGGACAATTTGAATTGCTTTAGCTATTTCTTCAGCAGAGAACTTTTGGCTCTACGCTAGCTGACTTTCTAGTCCTTTTTGATGGAACTGGCTCCTCAGAACCGGCTCTTCGTTTGCCCGAGGAAGTATCGCCCTGGTCAGAGGGCACTCCCTCCGGTTCGGTTGCTACCGAACCGGGCTGGCTATCCGGGTCAGCGGACTTTTGGGACTCCCTTTCCCTGAGCCTACCAACTCTCTTTTCTATGGTGGCAGCAGGGAAATTCTTCCAAATCTGGCAATCTGAATTGAGGTGGTCAAACCCCAGACAATAGACACATGTGGTGTGTGGGTCAGTCTTAGCAAAAGCTTCCCCACAAACACTACAGTGCTGAAACCCAGTGGGTCCGGTTTTTCTTTTGGGTTTCTCAGACATAATGCCAGCCTAACCAAACTTGCCCGTTTATGGCAATTTGCCAAGCAAGACACCCTTATCGGTTCCCAACCGTGTCACGGGTCGTGGAAAAACCCGTAATGAAATCCGTTTTTTTTAGAACCGATAAGAACCGGGAACCGCACTCTAAAAAAAGGACTAGCAATTTTACAAACAACCTAATCGGTTCAAACCGAACCGATAAATGTGTACAAGTTCCACACAGAAAATTCAATGTAAAACCTATCTGTTACTTATGTTACCACAGACAGAGCTTGAACCGACTGGTTGCGGTTTAGTTTGGGTTAATTTTCATTGAAAACCGATAAAATTAAACACTTTTTAAACCGACAAATGAACCGAGCAGCAGGAGAAATCTCCAGAACAACTGTTCAGTGAGGCGGAGTAAAGAATCTGACAGTTTATGTTTGAAGCGCAACAGACAGAGCTTCCTAACCGAGCTCGTGCTCAGAGTGCCATGCTTCATGGAAAAGTTAACTATTTCATCTCCGGGGCAGTTCGAAGATGGGGACTCACTGCAATTGTCATAATATAGCAAGACTTCATGTTGTTTGAAAACAAGGAGACAGTAGTAAGCAGGTGAGAAATTTTACTACGATACAACACATTGCTACTTTTTTTTTACAACAGGGCGAAACAGTAAACGGCAATAACAAATTTCAACACATAAATGAGAGGAGACTCATGGTTTTGCCGCAGCGACTGAGGAGACACAAGATGAGAAGGGGAATACAAGATACAAATTGTTTGACTTTCTTTTCTTTATGAACGAACAGGCAGTCTGATGGCTACGGTAAAATGATCAGTTGGTTTCTCTCTCTCAACCCCCCTCCCCCCAGCAGCAAGTGTCATGACCTGCCTTAAATGAAAAAAAAAAAAAATAAGCCCCAAGATACATTGCCCTGCCTACTGGGAGACTGCATTGGCTGCTGATTTTACAAGAAAGCTTTGCCGTGGTAGAACAAAAGGATAGGTTTTGACAACTGCCAAAACTTACAGCGAGAGGACGTTCAAGTGTGACGTCCGTACTGCAGCAGAACGAAAAGTCATTCTGCTGCACTGAGAAAGTCACTACTAATGCAGAACAACGTTTTGAAAGTGATGAAAATCAGTTGTGAACTACATTCCACCATACACTATAAGGTTTTTGTTACTGGAACCACCTTTGAGAGGAAATCTCTTCTCTGGCACCAGTGTGCCCTTAGGTGGAACTGGATGTCTCTCATTTGAAATCTGGATCCTAGGACTGTGCCTGTGGCTGCAGCCATATGGCTCAGGAATTGTAGGAATTGCCTTGCATTTTTCTTCTTGTGCAAGCTGAATGAGTTTGCAATCAGCTGGAGACTTCTTACCCTGTCCAGAGGCAGGTAGGCCCTGCCTTGCAGGGTGTTGATCTCTGCTCCTATGAACTGCAACTCCTGTGCAGGTAAGAGGACTGATTTTATTTGTGATTTATCAGGAACCACAGAGACTCTAGAAGCTCCTGGATGGTCTGCTGTCTGACCTGGTCTGGTGATTTTCCTATCACCAACTAGTCGTCCGAATAAGGGAACACCGTGACACCCTGTCTTCGAAGGTGTGCCACAACCACTGCCAAGCATTTTGTGAATACCCTTGTGGCAGAAGTTAGGCAAAATGGCAGGGATGAAAACTGATAGTGACCTGATTGGAGTCTGAACCCGAGATATTTTCTGGGAGACTCCCTTATGGGGATGTGGAAATAGGCATCTTTTAGGTCCAATGATGCCAACCAGTCTCCTTTTTTGGAGTGCTGGCAGACTCAATGCCAAAGTTGCCTTTTTGAACTTTAGTGTTTTTAAATGCTTGTATAATACCCTGAGGTCCAAGACAGGCCACCACTTCCCATTTTTCTTTGTGGTAAGGGAAATACCTGGAATAGAAACCCTTTCCTTTCTGCAGAACTGAGACAGTTTCCACTGCCTTTGACAGCAGCAGGTTTCGAACCTCTGCCTCCAGCAGCTTCTTTTCTTCGAGGAAGGGTGAACTGAACACCTTGGTTCTGAGAACAGGAAGGGATTTGAAATTCAGAGACAGTCCCCTGACTCACTACCTCCAGGATCCACTTGTATGTGATGATCCTTTGCCAAGCCTGGAGGTGGTGAGACAGTCTGCCTCTGACAGGTAGAGAGGAGGTGGCCTGTGAAGACACGTCAGGGTGTTTGCTTGCTTTGGGGTTGAGGCTGGGTTTGAGATCTCCGGCTGGAACCCCTTCTGCCATTACCTCTGAAGTACCCTTGCTGGAAGTACTACTGGTACTGGGGTGCAGCCATTGGCTGGAGAAAGGGCCTAGCATGAAAGGACCTGCCTCTTCCTCCCCTTCCATAGGGTCTGGTGGATGGAGAGGCTTTTTCCTTAGCAGAGTTACTCTTGAAAGTGGCCTTGTATTCATCCACCTTCTTCATGTAAGCCACTGTTGATTCACCAAAAAGTGAATTTCCTTCCAAGGGGAAGTCTAGAGCCTTTGTTTGGGTAAGATCTGTAGCTCTTAGCCAGGCGAACCTTCTTTGAGCAACAGTGTTTGTCATCCATCTGGCTGCTGTATCATTGATATCAGCAGCCATTTGGAACTGATACTTGGCCACCTCTAAGCCAAATCTGGCAGTTTCTGCCAGGTCATCAGACAAGGCTGAAAGGGATTTTTGTGCCATGGCCAATACAGACTGCCATAGCTGTAACCCCCTTGTTCCCAGGGCTTACTAGAATCCCACTTAGAACCAGTGGCAGGCAGGGAAGAAAAAATTACTCACCTTAGTAATGCTGTTTCTTCTAATGGAGTCTTGCTATATTATGACATATGCAGTTTGTCCCAGCCTTAGAACTGCTCCGGAGGTGAAAGAGTTAACTTCCATGCCAGGCATGGAATCTTGAGCGCAAGCTCGGTTGGAAAAAACTCTGTCTGTTGATCTTCAAACTGAAACTGTCAGATCTTTACGAGCAAAACTCACTAAGGTTCTGTGTGGAAGCTGTAAACCTACACTAGCCAACTGGCTACTAAAATATTAACACATTTTTCTGGTCCCAAAGCCAAGACTCAAGTCAGGGGATCCAAAAAATTAAATAAAATAAAATACAACACCCAAACACCCCAAAAGGAGGGGTGAAAACACAAGGTGGGCATCATTAAGTGCCAACACTGCACTGCCCACCCACATCCCAAGAGCAAAGGGTCTGAGAGGGGCAGGCAGGGGGGGGGAGGTCATAATATAGCAAGACTCCATTAGAAGAAACAACATTACTAAGGTGAGTAATTTTTTCTTCAAACAACATGAAGTTTTGCTATATTATGACATATGCAGACTACACAGCAGTACCTCCATGGAGGAGGGACAGAACCTAATTAGGAAATAGGCTCTGAAGCACAGCTGTGCCAAACCGAGCATCACTCCTAGCCTGGATGTCCAGGGAGTAATGCTTGGTGAAAATGTGTACTGTTTTCCAGGTAGCTGCTTCACATATCTCCAAGATAGGGATGTCCCTGGCCGCAGCTAGGGACACAGCTGTACCTCTGGTAGAGTGAGCCCTCAGGCCTGAAGGGGGAACCTTACCCAGTTTTGGTAGCAAAATTGGATACAAGAGACAATCCACCTGGCAATGGATCTTTTAGTGGCAGGTTTCCCTTTACCAACCTCACCATAAGTGAGGAACAGTTGGAGGAGTCAAACCAGTGACCCTTAGTGCGCTCTCATGTAGTAACTAAGGGCTCTCTTTACATCTAAACTGTGCAGCCTCCTCTCGCCAGAGGAGGAATGGTCAGTGAAGTACACTGGAAGAGATATAGATTGATTAAGGTGGAAATCTGAAACCACCTTAGGCAAGAACTTCCTGTTAGTCCTGAGGACTACCTTATCTTTGTGAAAGGAGATAAAATCAGGCTCCACTGACAAAGCTTGTAATTCACTAATGCGTCTGGCAGAAGTGATGGCTACTAGAAACACAGTTTTCCAAGTCAAGTATTTAAGCTCTGCTGAAGACAAAGGCTCAAAGGGGGGTTGCATAAGCTGAGCAATGCAAACATTAAGATACCAGGCAGGAACAGGGTCCCTGAATGGAGGGTTGGTGTAAAGCAATCCCTTGAAAAACTTGGAGAATACAGGGTGAGCAGAATGAGAAGAGGGCTTTCCTGTTGATATAAAAGCAGAGACACTGCCAAATGCACTTTCAGGGTAGCTGGCCTCAGCCCCAAAGTATTTAAGTGGACCATATAATCCAGGACTGTGGGCAAATCAGCAGATTCTGGGGAAATATGCTTTCCAGAGCACCATATGGAAAACCTTTTCCATTTAGAATTATAAGTAGCCCTGGTGGAAGGCTTCCTAGAAGCTTTCAAGATATTGAATACACCTTGAGAAAGGTGTAGGTCAGCAAACTCTAACTCTTCAAGAGCCAGGCCTTGAGGTTGAGGGATTTGAGATTCGGATACCAAACTCTCCCTTGGGCACAGGTTAACAGATTGTGATTCCTGGGAAGACACAGGGGAAGATGGACTGCTAAGGACAGAAGGAGTGGATACTAGAGTTGTCTGGCCCAATCTGGAGCAATAAGAATCATCTTGCAAGGTTGAGATCTGATTTTGACTAGCACCTTGAACAAGAGAGGAAAGGGGGGAAAGGCATAAAGGAACTTCCCTTCCCAATCGAGAAGGAAGGCATCCAGAGGGACTGAGCCCAACACTTGGGGCCTGCAACAAAAAAGCGGAAGTTGGAGATTGTCTGGGGCTGCAAAAAGATCTATCTGAGGGGTGTCCCACCTGGCAAATACTAACCCCAGTACTAGGAGAGCCAGAGACCATTCGTGATGGCCCTGGGAAATCCTGCTGAGAGCATCTGCCAGGACATTGTCCTTGCCTGGGAGGTGAACTGCCATGAGGGAGGTGTTCAGGGAATAAGCCAGAGACCACAACTTCATTGCCTCGGTGCACAAGGCCGAAGACCGAGTGCCCCCTTGCTTGTTGATGTACCACATTGTAGTGGTGTTGTCTGTTCTGACCTGTACCACTTTGTTCTGAACAGATGCAGAAAAAAACCTGAAGTGCTAGAAAAACTGCTCTGAGTTCCAACAGATTGATGTGGAGCAGAGATTCCTGAGGGGACCACAATCCCTGGGTGGTGAGGTTGCCCATGTGAGCTCCCCACCCCAAGAGGGACGCATCTGTAGTAAGGGTCAAGGAGGAGATTGAGGATGAAAGGAACCCCTGTCTCAGATTGCTCTGATCCTGCCACCACTGTAGGGCCTGGACCAGGGTTGAGTTACTGGGATCAATTTGGTTAGAGGATCTCTCCTTTGAGACCAGAAGGCTCTCAAATGGAACTGAATGTCCCTCATCTGAAATCTTGCTCCTGCACTACTGCTGTGGAGGCAGCCATGTGCCCTAGGAGCTGCAGAAAGTGCCTTGCTGGTCGAGAGACCTGCAGAGTGAAGGAGGAGGCCAGAGCCACCAGAGTCTTTGCTCTTTCTAGAGGAAGGAAAGCTCTGGCCTGCTTTTGTCCAGTTCTGCGCCTATGAAGGTGAGTAGCTGAACAGGCTCTAGAACTGACTTTGGGAGATTGAGAAGGAAACCTAGAGATGTAAGCAGCTGCTGGGTAACCTGAAGGTGTGATTTGACTTAGTCTGGAGACTGGCCCACTATGAGCCAGTCGTCCAGGTAAGGAAAGATGGCAATTTTTTGCCTTCTTAAATGAGCAACTGCTACTGCCAGGCATTTTGTGAATACCCTTGGGGCAGAGGTGAAGCCGAAGAGCATTGCTCTGAACTGATAATGGCCTGAGGGCAGTTCGAATCTGAGGTACTTTCGGTGGGAGCTTCTGATGAGAACATGGAAATAGGCATCCTTGAGGTCCAGGGACGCTAGCCAGTCCCCTGGCCTTAGAGAGGGTAAAATAATTCCCAGAGTCACCATTTTGAATTTTGGTTTTAAAAGGTGCTTGTTTAGTATCTGAGATCCAGGATGGGCCGCCATTCTCCTGTCTTTTTTGGGGTAAGGAAGTACCTGGAGTACAGTCCTTTGCCCTGGTGTAGGGGAGGTACCCTTTCTACTGCTCTGAGAGCCAGGAGGGTTGAGACTTCTGTTTCCAGGCGAGAGCCTCTGATGGACTTGCAGGTGGAAAGGATCTGGTTCTCATTTTGGAAATTTTTGAAGCTGAGAACAGTCCTGACTACTACTTCCAGGACCCACTTGTCTGATGTTAAGACTCCCAGTCCTGGACGAAGTAAGCCAGCCTGCCCCCTACAGGTAATGGAGAATCGGCCCTGGCCCTCCCATCAGGGTGCCTGTTTGGCAGGGGCTTTAGGCTGAGGGGTGGGAGCAGGCCTGCTCGTAACCTGTCTGCCTCTCCCTCTGAAGAATCCCCTCTGGGCATAGGCTGAAGAGGAGGCCTGGGCTTGGTAAAAAGGTCTGTGAAAGGGCCTGCCCCTGGAAAGCTGCCTCTGAGGAGTGGCCTGCCTTTCCTTGGCCTGTGCACTCCTATAAGTGGTCCTATACTCATCCATTTTCTTCATGTAATTCTCTGTCTGCTCCCCAAACAGAGAGTTACCCACAACAGGAAAATCCATGGCCTTAGCCTGGGTATCCTGTGACAGGCTAGTACACCTGAGCCAAGCCAGTCTGCGAAAAGCTACAGATGTAGCCATGACTCTTGAAGATACATCATTAGAGTCCACTGCAGCATGGAATTGCACCTTGGATGCCTCAATACCATCAGCAGCCACCTGCTCCAGCTCCTTGGCAAGCTGGCCAGGGACCTGTTTCGTTAGAGCCATAACAGTATCCCACCTGGATTTCTGGTATCTTGCAACATAGGCCATATAATTTGCCTGTCTTGAGTCCCAAGGATGCTGCCATATACTGTTTCTTTGCCATGGCATCAATCCTCCAGGAGTCCTTGTCAGGGGGGTGTGAAGCCAAGGGAATATTTGCCTTATCACAGGCTGCAGACTGCACTACCCCAACATGGCTGCATTGTTGTGAAAGGAACTCCGTATCAGAGCCTGACAATGTGTACCTCTTGTCCACTTTTTTATCCACAGGAGGTATAGTGTGAGGAGCTTTTAAAATTTGTATTGTCTGTTTCCTAAAAGATTTATGTAAAGGAATAGACAATCTCCTAGACTCTGGGATATCCATCATTTCTACATAGTCAGGCTCCTCCTGTTCATCCACAGCTTCTTGCAAAGGGAGCTGGAGGGTTTCAGCCACTTTCTTATAAAACATAAAATGAGAAGGGGACTCAGAAAGCCTAGCGGGAGACACTCCTAAAGGTCTGTCTGGGAGATGTCCAGTTCAATGGGCACATCCAGACTTTCAAAATCACATTCACTCTCTTCATAATCTTCCTCCCCTCCTCCGGTTCATAAAATTCCTCTATATCATATTCTTGAACCGGTGGCACCGACCGAACCGACCGCTTACCTGATGGTGCCGGTTCGGTCGGAACCGGGGAAAGCGACTGCACAATTTTGATCGCTTTGGCTGTCTCTGCAGCGGTTGGAGAAGGAAATTTTGGCTCCACACCTCTTTTTGCTGGGACTGACTCCTCCGAGTTAGCTCTCCGTTTGCCCGAGGAAGTCTCGCCCTGGTCAGAGGGCACTCCCTCCGGTTCGGTTGGCACCGAACCGGGCTGGCCATCCGGGTCAGCGGACTTCTTGGCCTCTCGTTCCCTGAGCCTACCAACTCTCTTATCCAGGGTAGCTGCAGGGAAATTCTTGCAAATCTGGCAGTCTGCATTGAGGTGGTCAAACCCCAGACAATAAACACAGGTGGTGTGTGGGTCAGCCTTGGCAAAGGCTTCCCCACAGACACTACAGTGCTGAAACCCAGTGGGCACGGTTTTTCTTTTGGGTTTCTCAGACATAGTGCCAGCCTAACCAAAAACTTGCCCGTTTACGGCAATCCGCCAAGCAAGACACCCTTATCGGTTCCCAACCGTGTCACAGGTCGTGGAAAAAAACGTAATGAAATCCGTTTTTTTTAGAACTGATAAGAACCGGGAACCGCACTCTAAATGCAATTTAATAAAGTTTAACAACAACCTGATCGGTTCAAACCGAATCGATAATATCGTTTGCAAGTTCCACACAGAAATAATGTAAAACCTATCTATTACTTATGATACCACAGACAGAGCTTGAACCGACCGGTTGCAGTTAAAATATAGACAAAGTGTGGTTTAAAAAACGAGAAATTACACTTTTTAACCGACAAAATGAACCGAGCAGCAGGAGAAATCTCCGGAGCGACTGTTCAGTGAGGCGGAGTAAAGAATCTGACAGTTTGAGTTTGAAGAACAACAGACAGAATTCTCAACCGAGCTTGCGCTCAAGATTCCATGCCTGGCATGGAAAGTTAACTCCTTCACCTCCGGAGCAGTTCAAAGGCTGGGTCTAACTGCATATGTCATAATATAGCAAGACTTCATGTTGTTTGAAGCATCTGCAACAGTAGGGGGGGTCTAGGTTAAAGACATAGCCACTTACAGTACTTCTAAAGTCAGGACATCTCCAGAGATGTAGAATGTTAAATGTGTAAAACATTTCGAGACAGCATCTACAAAATGTGTTCCGAAGAAAGGTGCTGTATCCAAATGAATGGCCGAGTACAGCTTTGGGAGCAAGAGGTAGGAGACCCCCAATCTGGAGTAACCAGGTTTACCTCTCCAGTTCAGTTTGGGCACCTATGGTTTTCTCTCAGGCACTTGGCTAGTGTCTGAAGAAAGCACCCAGATGTGGGACTGTGGATTTTCCCTTAGAGCTAGAAAGTGCTCATGGGTCATTTAGGGAGCCACCATCAACCTCTATGCCATATGGAAAAGTGTCCTAGTACTGCCCGAGGTGCCATGTCAAGGAATAGAAGAGAAGTGTACCAGTTCGGGCCATGTGTGCCCAGATCCATTCAGAACCTGAGGGTTAGTAGTGAAGAAGTGTGCTCTGTACCGCTGTAATCTGCATTACCAGTGAGTGCAGCCCTGTGGGGATCCATCTTTGCTTTGTTTATTCTCTGTGTTACGTGAATAAAAGCCACACTCTAGAATCCCACTCCTGGTTTGGATATTTCAGTTATTGTTTCCGGTGTCCAGATTTACTTGGGTGCTCCTGACCAGGAGTACAAACCTAGCACAATGCTGAGCAATCGTTTTCTTCCAAGGACCAAGGTTCATGGCCATGCTAAATGGTCCCCCAGGTGTGAGCCAGGTAGTTGCCACACTTGGTTTGCCTGTCTGAAGGATGGCAGGCTCAGAAGTAGAAGTAATGGATCCACACAGTTTTTGCAAAGATAATTTGTAGTAACTACCCCCACCTCTCTCGGTGGTGCCTAGATGTGAGAGAAGCAGCCCTGCTAACAGAGACAAAAAGGGGGGCCGGTGGGGGGAGGTTACAAAATGGAGGCACCGCTGAGCATTTGTTTTGGATTTTGGGAGAAAACACCAGAAAGCTTTGCTCAGATTGTGGCTAACGTTTTGTCTGTCTGACAGTAGGTAGCCCAAAATATCAGAAGCATTGCCATCCAAATGTGCCGCTGTGTGCTGCTGTTCATCTGCTGCTGTAATTGTGCCACGCGTTTACCAAGGAGCAGTAAGAAAAAATTACTCACCTTAGTAATGTTGTTTCTTCTAATGGAGTCTTGCTATATTATGACATATGCAGTGAGTCCCAACCTTCGAACTGCTCCGGAGGTGAAAGAGTTAACTTTCCATGCCAGGCATGGAACGCTGAGCTCAAGCTCGGTTGAAAACTCTGTCTGTTCTTCAAACTCAAACTGTCAGATCTTTTCGAGCTAAACTCACTAAGGTCCTGTGTGAAACCTGTAAACCTACACTAGCCAACTGGCTACTAAATATAAGAACACATTTTTTGGTCCCAAAACAAAGACTCAAGTCAGGAGACCCAAAAAATGAAAAACACAACACCCAGTCACCCCAGAAAAAGAGGTGAAAAAACAAGGTGGGCATCTACTAAGTGCCAACACTGCACTGCCCACCCACATCCCAAAAGCAGAGGTTCTGAGAGGGGCAGGCAGGGGGGAGGTCATAATATAGCAAGACTCCATTAGAAGAAACAACATTACTAAGGTGAGTAATTTTTTCTTCAAACAACATGAAGTCTTGCTATATTATGACATATTCAGACTACACAGCAGTACCTCAATGGAGGAGGTCAGAACCTACTTAGGAAATAGGCTCTGAAGCACAGCCGTGCCAAACCGAGCATCACTCCTAGCCTAGGTGTCCAGAGAGTAATGCTTGGTAAAAGTGTGAACTGTTTTCCAGGTAGCTGCTTGACAAATCTCTAGAATGGGGATGTCCCTGGCAGCAGCCAGGGAAGCAGCTGTACCTCTGGTAGAGTGAGTCCTCAGGCCTGAGGGAGGAACCTAACCCAGCTTTTCATAACAGAATTGGATACAAGAGACAATCCACCTGGCAATGGATCTTTTAGTGGCAGGTTTCCCTTTACCAACCTCACCATAAGTGAGGAACTGTTGGAGGGAGTCAAACCTGTGACCCTTGGTACGCTCAATGTAGTAACTAAGGGCTCTCTTCACATCTAAGCTGTGCACCCTCCTCTCGCCAGAGGAGGAATGGTCAGTGAAGTACACTGGAAGAAAAATAGATTGATTAAGGTGGAAATCTGAAACCACCTTAGGCAAGAACTTCCTGTCAGTCCTGAGGACCACTTTATCTCTATGAAAGGAGATAAAATCAGGCTCCACTGACAAAGCTTGTAATTCGCTTATGCGACTGGCAGAAGTGATAGCTACCAGAAACACAGTCTTCCAAGTCAAATACTTGAGGTCTGCCAAAAACAAGGGCTCAAAGGGAGGTTGCATAAGCTGAGCAACGCAAACATTAAGATCCCAGGCAGGGGCAGGGTCCCTGAATGGAGGGTTGGTGTGAAGCAATCCCTTTAAAAACTTAGAGAATACAGGATGAGCTGAAAGAGAAGAGGGTTTACCTGCTGAAATGAAAGCAGACACAGCTGACAAATGCACCTTTAGGGTAGCTGGTCTGAGCCCCAAAGTGTTCAAATGGACCATATAATCCAGGACTGTGGGTAAATCAGCAGATTCTGGGGAAATATGCTTCCCAGAGCACCATATGGAAAACCTCTTCCATTTGGAATTATAAGTAGCCCTGGTGGAAGGCTTCCTAGAAGCCTTCAATATATCCATTACACCCTGGGAGAGGTGTAGATCAGCAAATTCTAACTCTTCAAGAGCCAGGCCTTGAGATTGAGAGATCTGAGGTTCGGGGTACCAAACCCTTCCCTGAGCACAGGTTAACAGATTGTGATTCCTGGGAAGACACAGGGGAAGATGGACTGCTAAGGTCAGTAGGAGTGGATACCAGGGTTGTCTGGCCCGATCTAGAGCATTCAGAATCACTTTGCAGGATTGAGATCTGATTTTGACTAACACTTTGAACAGGAGAGGGAAGGGGGGAAAAGCATAGAGAAACTTTCCTTCTCAGTTGAGAACTAAGGCATCCAGAGGGACTGAGCCCAACACTGGGGGCCTGCAGCAAAAAAGGGGAAGTTGGTGATTGTCTGGGGCTGCAAAAAAGATCAATCTGCGGGGTGCCCCACCTGGCAAATATTACCTCCAGGACCAGGGGATCCAGCGACCATTCGTGATGGCCCTGGGAAATCCTGCTGAGAGCATCTGCCAGGACATTGTCCTTGCCTGGGAGGTGAACTGCCGTAAGGGATGTGTTCAGGGAATAAGCCAGAGACCACAACTTCATTGCTTCGGTGCACAAGGCCGTAGACCGAGTGCCTCCTTGCTTGTTGATGTACCACATTGTAGTGGTGTTGTCTGTTCTGACCTGTACAACTTTGTTCTGAACAGATTTGGAAAAAGCTTGAAGTGCTAGAAAAACTGCTCTGAGTTCCAACAGGTTGATGTGGAGCAGAGATTCCTGAGGGGACCACAGTCCCTGGGTAGTGAGGTTGCTCATGTGAGCTCCCCACCCCAAGAGAGATGCATCTGTAGTAAGGATTAAAGAGTTAGACTGAGTGACAAAGGGAACCCCCTGTCTCAGATTGCTCTGATCCTGCCACCATTGTAGGGCTTGGATCAGGGTTCGAGTCACTGGGATCAATTTGGTTAGAGGGTCCTTTCTTTGAGACCAGAAGGCTCTCAAATGGAACTGGATGTCCCTCATCTGAAATGTGGCTTCTTGCACTACTGCTGTAGAAGCAGCCATGTGCCCTAGGAGCTGTAGAAAATGCCTTGCTGGTCGAGAGACCTGCAGGGTGAATGAGGAGGCCAGAGAGACCAGGGTCCTTGCCCTGTCCACAGGCAGAAAGGCTCTGGCTTCCTCTGTGTTGAGTTCTGCACCTATGAAGGTGAGGAGCTCGACAGGCTCTAGAACTGACTTTGGAAGATTCAGAAGGAAACCTAGAGAGGTAAGCAGTTGCTGAGTTATCTGAAGATGTAACTTGACTTGGTCTGGAGACTGGCCTACTATGAGCCAGTCGTCCAGGTATGGGAAGATGGCAATTTTTTGCCTTCTTAGGTGGGCAACTGCTACTGCCAGACATTTTGTGAATACCCTTGGAGCAGAGGTGAGGCCAAAGGGCATTGCTCTGAACTGGTAATGGCCTGAGGCAGCTCGAACCTGAGTTACTTACGATGGGAGCTTCTGATGAGAATATGGAAGTAGGCATCCTTGAGGTCCAGAGACACTAGCCAGTCCCTGGCCTTAGAGAGGCAGAATAATCCCAGAGTCACCATTTGAATTTTGGTTTTAAAGGTGCTTGTTTAAGTATCTGAGATCCAGGATGGGCCGCCATTCTCCTGCCTTTTGGGGTAAAAGTACCTGGAGTACAATCCTTTGCCCTGGTGTAGGGGTGGAACCCTTTCCCACGGCTCTGAGAGCCAGGAGGTAGAGACTTCTGCCTCTAGGGCAAGTGCCTCTGATGGATTTGCAGGTGGAAAGGATCTGGTTCTCATCTTTGGAAATTTTTGAAGCTGAGAACCAGTCCCTAGCCTACTACTTCCAGGACCCACTTGTCTGATGTCAGAGACTTCCAGTCCTGGACAAAGTAAGCCAGCCTGCCCCCTACAGGTAGTGGAGAATCGGCCCTGGCCACCCCATCAGGGGCTTTAGGCTGAGGGGTGGAAGCAGGCCTGCTTGTACCCCGTCTGCCTCTCCCACTAAAGAACCCCTTCTGGGCGTAAGCTGAAGAGGAAGCCTGGGCTTAGTAAAAAGACCTATGAAAAGGCCTGCCCCTGCCCCTGGAAGGCTGCCTTTGAGGAGTGGCCTGCCTTTCCTTGGCCTGTGCACTCCTATAGGTGGTCCTATATTCATCCATTTTCTTCATGTAATTCTCTGTCTGCTCCCCAGAGAATTACCCACAACAGGAAAATCCATGGCCTTAGTCTGGGTTCCTGTGACAGGCTAGTACATCTGAGCCAAGCCATTCTGCGAAGTGCCACAGATGTAGTTATGACTCTTGATGACACATCATTAGAGTCCACTGCAGCATGGAATTGCACCTTAGATGCCTCAATACCATCAGCGGCCACCTGCTCCAGCTCCTTGGCAAGCTGGCCAGGGACCTGTTTTGCTAGAGCCATAACAGTATCCCATCTGATTTCTGGTATCTAGCAACATAAGCCATATAATTTGCCTGTCTGAGTCCCAAAGATGCTGCCATGTACTGTTTCTCTGCCATGGCATCAATCCTCCTGGAGTCCTTGTCAGGAGGGTGTGAGGCTAAGGGAATATTTGCCTTGTCACAGGCTGTAGCCTGCACTACCCCAACATGGCTGCATTGTTGTGTAAGGAACTCCGTATCAGAGCCTGACAATGTGCACCTCTTGTCCATTCTCTTATCAACAGGAGGTATAGTGTGAGGAGTTTTAAAATTTTTACTGTCTGTTTTCCAAAAGATTTATGCAAAGGAATAGACAGTCTCCTGGACTCTGGGATATCCATCATTTCCACATAGTCAGGTTCTTCTTGATCATCCACAGCTTCCTCCATAGGGAGCTGGAGGGTTTCAGCCACTTTTTTTTATAAAAAATAAAATGAGAAGGGGACTCAGAAAGCCTAGGAGGAGACACTCCTGAAGGTCTGTCTGGGGAGATGTCCGGTTCAATGGGCACATCCAGACTTTCAAATCCACATTCACTCTCCTCATACTCCTCTTCCCCCTCCTCCGGTTCATAAAATTCCTCTAGATCATACTGTTGAACCGGTGGAACCGGCCGAACCGTACGCTTACCTGACGGTGCCGGTTCGGTCGGAACCGGGGGAAAGCAACTGGACAATTTTAATCGCTTTAGCTATTTCTTCAGCGGTTGGAGAGGAAAGTTTTGGCTCCACATCAGCTGATTTCCTTGTCCTTTTTGTTGAAACCGACTCCTCCGAGTCAGCTCTCCTTTTGCCCGAGGAAGTCTCGCCCTGGTCGGAGTGCACTCCCTCCGGTTCGGTCAGAACCGAACCGGGCTGGCCATCCGGGTCAGCGGACTTCTTGGCCTCCCTTTCCCTGAGCCTACCAACTCTCTTTTCCAGGGTAGCTGCAGGAAAATTTCTGCAAATCTGGCAGTCTGAATTGAGGTGGTCAAATCCCAGACAATAAACACAGGTGGTGTGGGGGTCAGCCTTGGCAAAGGCTTCCCCACAGACACTGCAGTGTTGAAACCCAGTGGGCCCGGTTTTTCTTTTGGGTTTCTCAGACATAGTGCCAGTCCTAGCCAAACTTGCCCGTTTATGGCAATCCACCAAGCAAGACCCTCTTATCGGTTCCCAACCGTGTCACGGGTCGTGGAAAAAAACGTAATAAAATCCGTTTTTTTAGAACCGATAAGAACCGGTAACCACACTCTAAAAGACAGATTAATATATTTCAAAACAACCTGATCGGTTCAAACCGAACCGATAACTGTTTACAAGTTCCACACAGAAGAATTAAATGTAAACGCTATCTAGTACTTACAATACCACAGACAGAGCTTGAACCAACCGGTTGCGGTTTAAATTCGGTCAAAAAAACGAGAAGATAATATTTTAACTGACAAAATGAACCGAGCAGAAGGAGAAATCTCCGGAGCGACTGTTCAGTGAGGCGGAGTAAAGAATCTGACAGTTTGAGTTTGAAGAACAACAGACAGTTTTCAACCGAGCTCGAGCTCAGCGTTCCATGCCTGGCATGGAAAGTTAACTCTTTCACCTCCGGAGCAGTTCGAAGGTTGGGACTCACTGCATATGTCATAATATAGCAAGACTTCATGTTGTTTGAAAGCCAGATTGTGTATGCCGCCCCTGGTCCTGCATCAAATATAACGTTTGACAGCTTTTAAATTTCAAGTTGTGACAAGAAAAAGTAGGGCAAACTGTGGGAAACAAAGAGAGATTTGTGCCCTAGAAGTTTAAAGTGCTTGTTGTGTGGACTGGGGGAGTCGCTAAAGAAAGTGCCATGAAAAATGGATAAAATGGTGCTCCCTCCGAGGAGTTACAGTTGCAAAGAAAAAAGAAGTTGCTTGCAGTTAAAATTTTGCCTGCTCGATGATTGCCGTGAAGAGAAGAGCATGAGAAGAGAGAGATGGTCATTTGCATGGCGTCAAGTGATTGGTGAGACTGCAATCAGTCCCGCCCCCAAGCCGGCTTCAGAGTGCAGCGCAGTGTTCGAGAGGGAGAGAGAGAGAGAAAGTGGTGTGTGAGCTGGCTTGCTGGGAGGAGCATCGTGGTGACTGAAAACGTTGTAAAAGTAATAAAAGTCAGACTTTTCTGTTTAAAATCGGGCTCAACCCGCATTTCGATTGTCTGGGAAGAAAGCGTGGTATTCCTAGGGACAATCGGCAGGACTACCAGCCAGCTTCAATCCAGAGGCCTCCAGTATCGGCTGTAGGCCGAAAGTTCCATCACAAATCCAGCCACTGATTCAGTGAGTACCATTCAGAGAAACACCTTAAACTGTGTGTGATTTTTTCTAAAGCCAGCTGAATCTGTGTGTAAACAGTGTGATCGTTTTTGCAAAGAAGGACTGTGTAAAGTGAATCAACCTAGCAAGAATTCTGAGCATTAGACTGTAATATGGGTTCAGCAACAGTGTGATTTTCTAAGCAAAGTGAGGGACTGTGGGTTGTATGAAAGATACAACAAAACAGGCAATCCTGTGCATGAAATACTGTGGCTTTAGGGACTTTAAGCAAGAACAAGTGATTTAAAGCGAATGAAAAGTCCTGAAAAAATCATATAGCTGTGCTGAGGGAGCAAACCAGTGCAGTCTGTGCAGTTTGAGTGAACTTTATCAGTAAAGCAGGTAGATCGGATGCACAGTGGCTTGAGTCAGAAACAGAATGTTGATGCGCCAGGAGTGCTGCCGCCGCCATGACAGGGTGGGGTAGTAAAGTAAACATAGCAGCAAGGGAGCCATTTTGTAAGACTTTTCCAACCAAAGTGAGATATGAGATAACAGTGAACTTTAATTTTTCTCTGCAGTCATGGCTTCAGGATCATCCCGCTACCCGGATCATGCCCAGGCTACGATAGTGGAAGAAGTTAACAAGTTGAAAGACACTGAGAGATGTTACTACGGGGGACGTTTGCCTCCTCATGTGGTGATTCCTGGATATCCAGTTAGTGTGTGCATGATGTGCTTAAAGGTTGGAAGGGACGTCTTCATGGTTCCTCACTGTTCTGGGTGACTAGAGAAACTTGGCCTAACTAAAGCACCCAAGATTCGCTTGGCTCCCACGTGGACAAAGCTTCAAGATTCTGCAAGTGGCAGCACACAGCATCAGGTGGAGCCTGTTGGGGGAAGCCCAGCAGAGTGTGGCACAAAGGAAGAGGGTGTGGATGTACAGGCAGAGCAAAGTAGTGCTGATGTCTCCGAGTCCGGGTCACAGAGAGACAATGCGGAGGGAGCATCAGCAGATCCATGAAGAGAGGGGCCAAGCCCTAGTCTCATAGGAGAAGATGAGATGAGAGAGATTCTTGAATGGGAGGTGTCGACTTCCGCACCCAGTGAAGAGTGGACAGTCTCAGGAGTGAGGACGTCTGCTCACTCTTGGGCTCAGATCCTCAGCGAGGAAGAGGAGGAGGAGGGGGACCCTATGTAGCCTTATGATGAAGGTGCTAGTCCACAGCCTCGGGCTCTTGCCTTGGAGGAGCAAAAAGGAGGAGAGATTGGTGACTCCACAGCCCTGTCCCCACAAGGAGGAGTAAGAGATCCATTTTACGTTACATTGAGCATGTGTCACTGGCAGAACCAGGACTGGCCGCCCCCAAGCCAGGCCAGAGGTCTTAAGTTGACCAAGTGTAGTAAAGAGGAAAGACTGTTTAGTAGGAAGGCAAATGAGATCTATGGGGTATCCTTTCCTCCCTTTCCTCGGAGAGTCTGGGAGAAGCTAGAGAGAAACAGGAAATCCTGGATAGTGGAAGAAGCAACAAAATACGTGCATCCAGGTGCAAGTCGATTTGTCAGAGATAGAGTAATTAAACAAAAATTCAAATATTGGAAAGGGGGCAGGACACTGTTCCTAGACACTGTACGGATCGTGGATGGAGAGGGCCATGAAACCTTCTACAATGTGAATTATGGGCACCCAGAAGGGGTAGTAATTCTCGTACCTGACCCATTGTGGTACTTCCCTCAATGCAACCAACTTCCTGCAATGTGCCCGTGCCTACCAAGTGGAAAGCAGAGCAGTGGTAGCCAGTGCTGCCATCCAGCCATTGCCGTACCCATGTTGGTTCGCCAGTCTGGTGTTACAGGATCCAAAGGTACCCCAGATTCGTCAGCCTTGCAGTGTGCCTTTCAGTTCCATCACCTGGCCTTCCAGATGACATCATCCAGAGAGGACACCAGCCCAGCTGTTTCCTGATTCATCGCCTGGGATTTCGGATGACTTCAGACCAGCTCTTCTTTCCTGTTCCAAGGTTCCATCTTCTAAATGACATCAACCCAGCAGTTTCCAGATGTGCCATCCTGTCGTTTCCGGAAGATTTCTGCCCAGCTGTATCCGAAAAATGCTGCCAGGGAGAGTCTTCGGCTGGAGATCCAGATGCCGTACCATTTTCGTTCTTCAAGGGACTGGTAAGTCCAGACTTTCCTTATCTTATTGACATTGCAATACTCATCCTACACCTGGCAGACTACAGACTGTATGAACTGTCCACAAAGACTCTCCCCTTCGGGACTATAGTCCTACAAGAACTGTGCTTCACTGGGCTCCAGCCCAGGAGATACTCTTTCTTGTTCTTGCCTTCGGGTACTGTTGTCACTAGTTGGGACATTTAGGGCATTCCATCCCTGAAAATGTGTATTGTGAATAATGTTAATGTTTTTTCTACCATTTTCCACTGTTTTCTACTTTTCTAAAAAACATTTTTTGGGATTCTCCAGTGTTTTGATGGTAAGGGTTATGATAGCGTACTGTGTTTCAAGATTTGGGGTGTGTTTTTGTTTTTCTCTTTCAGGTAGTTCCTGACGAAGACAAGAAGAGGAGTGGAGGGACTCATCGGAGTTCAAATTGTGCTTTAAAGTAGTTGTGTTTAAAGTACAGTGTTGTTAACATGTGTTAACTTTTCCTTCCACAGGTGTAGTTGTGCGTGTGTAATGCTTAAATGTAGTGTTAGCTCCTTGGTTTGGTTTGCAGGTGTCCAGGGATGGGGGGGAGGGTCCCCTGTTTTGGGTAGTTTTGTTTCTGGTCAGATAGGTTTTCCCTAGAGGGTTAGGGGGATAGAGAGGCTGTGATCCTGACCGGTCGTAGGGGCCACAGTACTCGTCTATTAGGGTTATGCTCTGGACAGTTCTTCCAGGGCCACTGGTTACCATAGTAAGATCATAGTGTAGGGGCTGATGTGTCAGCCAATGGCCTCTGGGCCCTTAGTGTTCTCTGCCTGTGCCTGGCACATGGTAGGTGAGAAGGTAGCGCTACCTCCCCGTAGTCAACACATACGGTAGGATGGTGTGGGGCTGGGTAAATAATGACTGCGGACAGTCATTTTCCTGGCCGAGGGTGGGTGTAAACCCCTTGGTTCCCAGGGGTTACCAGAATCCCACTCAGAACCAGTGGCAGGCAGGGAAAGACAGCTTGTAAGATACCAGTTAAATGGGTTTCACACTGTCTCACTCTGTTCTCAGTTTCAGCCGAGCTGGAGTGATGATGTCACCATAGAATTCTCGCAGCAGCATATGCCACAATGGAATGCTAGCTGCAGGGGGTAAGCAGTAGAACATTGGGAAATTCAAGTGAGTCTTCAGAGAGCAGTCTGTGGGGAGACTCGAGAGAGAGAGAGAGAGAGAGAGAGAGGTGTGCTGCAGTGTGCAGCTTCTCAGAGTCTAGCTCTGATATAGAGCTACCGGAGAAAGAAGGGGTTGTCTGTTCTCACCCTAGAGAGGAACACAGAAGAGAGCAGAAGGAAGTGGTAGAGACTGTTCCTAGAGTTTTCCAGTGCCCCATCCCCGAAGGGATGGAGGGGAATTCCAAGAATTCAGCGGCAATTCCCTGTGCCAGCCTGGACAGGGAGAAGCTGCCTGAGAATCGATTTGTTTGTGAGTACCTGAGACATTTGTGGGAAGAAGCCCTGGGGCATCTGCATACCTTTGGTGAGTTCTACTCTTGAAATAGAGACAATGTTCACTGAGACCAGAGTTTAGAGTAAAAGTGTCTGCCTACTGTGGGGTCAAAGGAAGACTTGCCAAGTACAGAACTTTTAAACTGTGTATGGCTTTGAAGCATCTGCAACAGTGGGGGTCTAGGTTAAAGACATAGCCACTTACAGTACTTTTAAAGTCAGGACACCTCCAGAGATGTAGAATGTTAAATGTGTAAAACATTTCGAGATAGCATCTACAAAATGTGTTCCGAAGAAAGGTGCTGTATCCAAACGAATGGACAAGTATAGATTTGGGAGCAAGAGGTGGGAGACCCCCATCTGGAGTAACCAGGTTTACCTCTCCGGGTTCAGTTTGGACACCTATGGTTTTCTCTCAGGCACTTGGCCAGTGTCTGAAGAAAGCACCCAGATGTGGGATTGTGGATTTTCCCTTAGAGCTAGAAAGTGCTCATGGGTGGTTTAGGGAGCCACCATCAACCTCCATGCCATATGGAAGAGTGTCCTAGTACTGGCCGAGGTGCCATGTCAAGGAATATTTATTTATTTTTTATTTAGCTTTTGTTTACCAGGTAAGCACACTAGACAGTCAAGTGCCTATTTTCAGGTGCGACCCGGGAGAGTTACAAAGATACAGGCAATAACAGTACAGAGGCTAGCAACAAATTACACAAGGTACAGTCAGAATACAAGCAAGAAGGACCAGCAGATACAAAAGTACAGAGGCTTGGGTCTAACTGTCAGGCATAGTACAGATAGGTATAAGCAAACAACTACAGTCAGGTAACAGGCAGTGAACAATTTTAACAGAAGAGAAGTGTACCAATTCGGGCCATGTGTGTCCAGATCCGTTCAGAACCTGAGGATTAGTAGTGAAGAAGTGTGCTCTGTACCTCTGTAACCTGCATTACCAGCGAGTGTAGCCCTGTGGGGGTCCATCTTTGCTTTGTTTATTCTCTGTGTTATGTGAATAAAAGCCACACTCTAGAATCCCACTCCTGGTTTGGACATTTCAGTTATTGTTTCCAGTGTCCGGATTTACTTGGATGCCCCTGACCAGAAGTACAAACCTAGCACAATGCTGAGCAATCATTTTCTCCCAAGGACCAAGGTTCATGGCCATGCTAAATGGTCCATCCAGGTGTGAGCCAGGTAGTTGCCACACTTGGTTTGCCTGTCTGAAGGATGGCAGGCTCAGAAGTAGAAGTAATGGGTCCACACAGTTTCTGCAAAGATAATTTGTAGCGACTACCCCAACCCCTCTCTGTGGCACCTAGATGTGAGGGGAGCAGCCCTGCTGACACAGACAAAAAGGGGGGCCGGTGGGGGGGAGGTTACAAAAGGATTTCTGGTACTGGGCAGCATAGGCCTGGAAATGTACCTGTCTAATAGCCAAAGAAGCTGACAAGTATCCTGTCAATCTTCCTGGACTCCTTATCCGGTGGATGAGAAGCCAAAGGCACCTTAGCCTTGTCAAAGGCAGCTGCCTGCACCACCCCCTGGTAGTCAGGGTGGGAAAACAGAAACTCTGCCCCTTCCCTTTCCGACTGGTACTTCTTATCCAGCCTCTTATCAAGAGGGGGGATAGAACTAGGGGTCTGTAAAATCTTCAAGGTATCCTTCTTGAAGAATTTATTAACAGGCAAGAGGAGCGTCTTTGTGGGTGTTAAAACCATCATTTCGATGTATTCCACCTCCTCTCCATCCTCTATTTGTTCTCTTGTGGTGATGTCCAAGGCATCAGCCATTTACCTCACAAAAGTAAAATGTAAGGAATAATCCAAAGTGGTTCTAGGAGGTGAACCAAAATCTTGCTCAGGGGAGACCTCAGGCTCAGTGGGTTCCCCTTCATACTCCTCTTCATCATAATCCTCTTCTTTCTCAATAAAAGAAGATTTACCAGTGCTGCCAGTCTGTCCAGATGGGACTGGGACAGGTGACTGCTGGCCAGTGGGAAAAAGACCTTGTAAGGCCTGGACCACTTTAAAGGTCTGAGCAATTTCAAGAGGAGAAGGTAGTACTACAGCACCTACAGAAGTCCCCTTTTTCTCAGCTGTGTGTTCTGTGTGTTTTGTTTTGCCTTTTTTGAGGGAACCGGGGAGTCAGCCAGTTCAGCAAGCCTCTTAGCGCTCTTGTCACCTATCTCAGAGGTTGAGGCAATTATTAAAGTGGTTTCACTCACAGCAGGAGAGGGTATCGGCTGGTCAGAGCCAGAAGACCCTTAGGTGGAGGAAGTTTTTTCTTAAGCCGTTCCAGGTGTTTCTCCACTGTTTTTTCTGGGAAGGTTTTACAAATATCATGTTCTTCATTAAGGTGATCATAACCAAGGCAAGCCACACACAGACTATGTCTGCCTTAGCAAAATCTTCCCCACAATCAGAACAATTTTTAAAACCAGGTTCACCGGTCTTCTTTTTAGGTTTCTCTGACATTTTATCGGAAACTGATAAAAATGTTAACTGCTAAGTAATTAAAAGTTTTTTACAAAAATATTTAGCGGCTGCGGTCAGTTCCCAAACCGATAATGAACCAATGGGAACCGGAACAGATGAAGATAGTAAACCGAGGCTAGAAGCTCGCTAACCGATAAAGCGATTACAAAAATAAAGTCTTAAAATAACTTTTAAAGAAAACTAACGGGGTTTTTTTAGTCAGAAAACCCTGAAATTAACTAAATTAAATTGGTACCCCACCGGTTATACTGTACTGGGAGGAACCGACAAAAAATATTAAAATAACGCTAAACTAGGTTTAAATAACAAAAAAAATTGTAAAAGACAACAAATGAAAGAAAAAAGATACTTGTATGATTTTATAAGTTTATTCACGTCACAGGAACAAGTTGAAGAGCAAGACTCCGAGCAACTAGACTTTACAGGCGGAGAGTGAAAACTGAGGGGTTTTAGAACTAAGGCAGTTAGTTCAAGGCAGCATTTGAATAGTTGTCACGTGCAAAGAGTTCCATCATTTGCATGTGCTATATCCTCTTCGGGCAGTTCTGGTTTAAAGGGACACTGCAGAAAGTTAGAAATATCCGAGTATTACTGGGGTTAGAAACACTGAAAATATACTGAGCACTCTCAAAAAATAAGTTTGTGAGGAAAACTTTACCAAGAGAAGCAGAAAAAGGTTGTCAACAAGGAAAGTTGAGAGACACCTCTTGGGCAGTGTTGCTCAGTCAGCGGAGAAAACATTCTGAAGCCCTTCAGGCTGCTCCCTCTCAGCACATTCCCCTCCTTTTTTCTGACTGGCTGATGCCTATGCTCATTATGCTAATTATCTTAAAGGCATACCTCCGGGGCAGTTGCACCTAGTCAGCTAACTGCTATAGTTACTGATGCTAAAGGACTCCTGGGGTGAGAAATCCTGGTTTTTATAAGGCCCTGGTCAGGGTAAGTAATCCCATCACTTCATAAGATACTGGTCAGGTGAAGTAATCCCGCAGCTTTACAAGGCACTGGTCAGTGGAAGTAATCCTGTCACTTTACAAGGCACTGGTCAGGGAGGTAATCCTGCCACTTTACAAGGCCCTGGTCAGGGCAGGGGATGTAATTCTGACACTTTACAAGGCACTGGTCAGGACAGGGAAAGTAATCCTGGCTTTTTACAAGGCCCTAGTCAGGGTAAGTAATCCCAACCACTTCATAAGGTACTGGTCAGTGGAAGTAATCCTGTCACTTTACAAGGCATTGGTCAGGGAGGTAATCCCAACACTTTACAAGGCCCTGGTCAGGGCAGGGGAAGTAAATCTGACACTTTACAAGGCACTGGTCAGGGCAGGGGAAGTAATCCTGACACTTTACAAGGCCCTGGACAGGGCAGGGGAAGTAATCCCGTCATTCCACAAGGCGCTGGTCAGGGCAGGGGAAGTAATCTCGCCACTCCACAAGGCGCTGGTCAGGAGAGGGGAGGTAATCATACCCCTTTACAATGCCCTGGTCAGGTTACAGGAAGCAATCCTGTTACTTTACAAGGCTCTGGTCTGGGGAAGTAATCCTGCCACTTTACAAGGCTCTGGTCAAGGGAAATAATTCTGTCACTTGACAAGGCACTGGTTGGGAAATAATCCCACCACTTTACAAGGCACTGTTCAGACTCCATCTGGAATATTATCATCATCATCATCATGTGGGCCATCATTAGAGACTCCCTAAAAACATCAAACCAGTGTAACAAGGCAAACAGAATCCTGGGGTGTATAGGAAGGTGTACTGACAGCAGGATGAAAGAGGCAATACTACCTCTCTATAGGTCACTGGTGGGGTCACACCTGGAGTATTGTGCCCAGTTCTGGGGTCCTCACTTAAGGAATGATAAGGACAGGCTGGAGACAGTGCAATATAGGGTGATTCAGGGCCAGCAGGGAAGATCTTACAAGAATCAGTTCAAGGCACTGAACATGTACTCGCTGGAGGCTAGATGAGAGAGGGGAGATATGACAGAGACCTTCAAGTTCCTTGAAAGGAAGAACAAGGTAAATTGCGAGGAACTATTTAGCATAAGTAGTGGATCAAGAACACGGGGGCATGAGTGGAAACTGACGGGGGGAAGGTTCAAGAGGGAAATGGGAAAGTTTTATTTTACAGAAAGGGTGGTGGAGCTGTGGAACAATCTGCTAGCTGATATGGTGGGCGCCAAAACTATCAATGGTTTTCAACGTGGCAGGGACAGACTGAAGGGCTTAGTGGTTGCTCAGGGTTGTAGTGGTAAAGCGGGGAGCATGGGGTTGGACGGTGTGTTAGAACCCTGTACAGACAATAGGTCCTGGGTTTGTTAGGGTTTTCAGGCAGACTGAAGGGAGTTAGGACCAGTGGTCTTTTTCTGCTGTCACTATGTTTCTATGAATATTGCATGCAGTCCTAGGCTAATCAATATAAAAAGGACGTTGAGGCACTTGAGAAGGTGCAACCCAGGGCCATTAAACTGATCACTTGTGTGTAAGACAAAAGCTATGAGAAGCGTCTGATGGTCCTTGTGGCGATTTGCCCACTGCTGTGTAATACTGCAAATATATTGCTGTTATATTCTTCTGTGATTTTGTGTTTGTTTTAAATCCTTTAAAAAAGGGCCCTGGAGATAAATTTGACAGAAAGATGACCATGTGTTTTTTTTTAAAAAGGGTTACTGGCAGAGGAACATGTTATGTTTAAATTCCCAAACAGGCCAGGAGAATGAGCTTTGACAAAGAGAAACAGGTAATAAAATATCAGGAGATGGGAGAATCTGTCGCCTGTCATAAACTTTACAATTCAAAGGAAAAGTGCTTCAGGTTCCAGGAACTGACATGGTATATTTACATTTTATTAGCTGGCAGAATATTGGAACTATAAGAGAATCTAACTAATTAACAGCATGGTTCACTTAAAAACTGGGAAAGTGCAAGAGAGACCCCTGCTGGCCTAAAAGATAAGGCCACCAGCTAAACCAGAGAGGTTTTTTTCCCCCAGACTGCAGGCTATATAAACCCCTCCAAACAGAAGCTCAGTGGATTGCATTTTGGACACTTGTTCCTGATGCACAAGAGAACAAGACTACCACAGAGACAGACTAAGGGCCAGTGAATACAAGCGAGAACTGGGTCTTTGCAAACTCATTTATTTTCTGGACTTTGATCATCTACGAACCAGACAGAAATTAGACAGTTAAAATTTTATAGTGTGTTTTGTGTTTATATTTTTCTAACTTTGTTTCGTTATTCTGTAACCGGATTTATGAAAATCTTTTATTTGCAAAGTTTGTATGGTAATTATTTAAGTAATTTTAGTAAAAGCGCTTTGCTTTTAAACTGCCTGCGAGTGATCTGTGTGTGTGTGTAAAAAGGTGGCAGGTTTGTTCATATCTGAAACCAACCTGGTAAATACAAGGTGTCACCATCACTACCAAAGACAGGATCCTGGAAGGGAAAATCTGGATGCCTTAAGTAGGGGAGATACACAGGTCTCGGGAGGAGTCTGTAAGGTAGAACCAGGCCGCTGTACCACCCGTGGGAGAAGACACCACTCAGCGTTATAAAAGGTCAGCCCCGAAGAGACTGTAATGCCTGGGTCCCCCCCCCGTACAGCAACCAAGGAGGGTTCTCACCTGGCTAGAGACCTAAGACTGTATTTTACCCTTACCCAGATTTTAGAGAGGAAGCCCTGGGACCTCATGGCGAGTGTTCAGTTGTGAACTCAGCGGGCACTCTAAACGGACACGTGGAGGGTGTTCCTGCTCCTCCCTGTCATGGACTGCACTTAAGGGTGGACACTGTGAGCTCAGTGGACCAGGCCCCCAGGAGTGAGTTCGTGACAGTCCTTAACAAGTGCACCCTGGAGAAACATTTCATTTCTTAGTTTTACCAGGAGAGTGGATTGGGTCCGAAGACCTTTTTCAACCATGCCTGGGGAAGGGAAATACAAAACGATACAAACATAATAACAAACACAGTTTCCAACATTTGATCATAACTAGGGATGTAAGTTTGTCATGGCAGTCATAAACATCATGGATTCCATGATGTTTGGTCTTTATTCATGACTTTCACTATTGTCATCAAAACGTAGCAATGATGACAGTGCCACAACGTTTACTAATGTTTACTAATGATTTCATGAACAACTGATGGGTCACTAAAACCTCATCCATGACAAACTTACATCCCTAATCATAACTAATAATTAAAATAATAAACTTCATTCATTCAATAATAAAATCATACAATATATATACAATAACACATTTAACCGATTTCACCATTTAGTACTGATAAAGTACAGTTACGTAAGAACTTACCGTAACAGTAGATCTTCGAGAGAGGCTCTTGCAGTAGATAATTACATATAGGACTGAAGCCGGCAGGTGTCAGGACCCCACAGAAAAATTTCTAGCTAGCAGTCTCTGGTAGGAAACCACCCCTACTGCCACAGGGTGTGACCAGCGTCAGGCGACGGTATAAAGGGGCGGTCCTTCACGCCCGCCTTCCAGTTCTTTCCCGCCACAGGCCAAAAAGGCGAGATGAGAGAGAAGCGGATATTTCCCTCACTAGAAAAGGAGCTGAAAAATCTTAGGGGGATGGAGGGCGGACATTACTGCAAGAGCCTCTCTCGAAGATCTACTGTTACGGTAAGTTCTTACGCAACTGCACTATCTTACTTCGAGAGGGCTCTTGCAGTAGGTAATTACATATAGGACTGAGTCCCAAGCAGTCTGGAACAAAGAGAAGCACACAGAAGGAGGAAACTATCCATAGGGGATCCTCTGGCTGAGAAAGACTTAAGAAAGAAGTCCTTGCAGAACAGCCAACCCAAAGCCGGCTCTCCGGTGAGAGGCAATGTCCAAACTGTAGTGTTTCAAAAAGGTATGGACAGAAGTCCAAGTTGCAGCGGCGCAAATATCAGCCGCTGACACATTCTTGAAACAGGCAACAGAGGCCGCGACACCCCTAGTGGAGTGACCCCTGACCTGACCTGGCAAGGTCTTGTGATACTTGTCGTAGCAAAAAGTGATACAGTGAGCCAACCATTTGGACAAACATTGTTTGGAACAGCGTTGCCTTCTCTTTTGCTGGCAAAAGAAACAAATAGTTGGTCAGTCTTTCTGAGATCCTTCGTCTGGTTGGTGTAGTATCTCAGAATCTGGTGAACGTCCAGGGTATGTAAAAGATACTCCCCATGATTGGAGTGCTGTGTGAAAAAGGCCGGGAGTTCAATGGACTGGTTCAACGTAGATTCCACTACCACCTTAGGAAGAAACTTAGGATTGGTGCACAGAGCTACACGTTCCTTATGGAAAATCGGATATGGAATTTTGCACATCAAGGCCTGAAGCTCGGTAATTCTTCGAGCGGAAGTAATGGCCACTAGGAAAAGAGCCTTCCACGAAAGGAACTTAAGTTCTGCTGAGGCTGCAGGCTCAAAGGGAGGCAGCGTAAGCTTCTCAAGAATGAAATTCAAATCCCAAGGAGGGGCAGGAACCCGAATGGGGGGTCTCAAATGAAGAACCCCTCGTAGAAAGGTCTTCGTGACCTCCAGCTGAGCGAAAGTTCTGTCCCCAAAGGGAACATGATAAGCGGCCAGAGCCGCCATGTGAACCTTCAAAGAGGAATGACTGAGACCCAGGTCGAAGAGATACCACATGTAGTCCAGTAGCTGCCCGACGGGGCAGGAGAAAGGCTCCAAGTCTTTGGACGAAGCCCAAATGGAAAACTGTTTCCATTTCATGGCATAGGTGGAGCGAGTGGATGGCTTCCTGGCCTCCACCAAGATCTCTGCCACTTGAGGGGGAAACCCCAAAACGGGCTTGTGCTACGTCTGTAGGAGCCAAGCATGCAGCTGAAGGGACCTGAAGCCCGGATGGACCAGCAATCCCCGATCCTGAGTCAACAGAAGCCGCGAAAAAGGAAGAGGAAGAGGAATCGGAGGTTCCTCTGAGTACTGTTGCAGAAGATAGAACCAAACTTGCCTGGGCCAGAAGGGAGTGATGAGAATCATACGGGCCCCTTCTGAGCTGAGCTTGTGCAGGATCCTCGGAATCAATGGAATTGGGGGAAAAGCATAAACGAATCTGCCCTTCCAATCGAGAGACAGAGTGTCTCTCCAGAGCCGCCCGCACCCTGGAGCGAGCGAGCAAAAGGTGGGCAGTTTTGCATTTAGTGGGGACGCGAACAGGTCGACCTGAGGGGTTCCCCAACACAGGAAGATGCCGTCTGCTATTTCCTGGTCCAATTCCCACTCGTGAGGTTGTGCCGAGGATCGGCTCAAGTGATCTGCCAACGAATTCTCTACCCCTGGGACATGGATGGCCGTGAGATGAAGGTTGTGAAGGGTCACCCATTCCCAGACCCGCATCACTTCCCGACAAAGAGGGTAGGAATGAGTCCCCCCCTGTTTGTTGAGGTACCAGACTACACTCATACTGTCGGTCTGGACCGCCAGGTGACCGGGAAGCAGAAAGGGGTGTAACGCTTGAAGAGCATACAGCACCACTCTGAGCTCGAGCACGCTGATGTGAAGCGTCCGCTCGAGAATGGACCACGAGCCCTGGGTGCGATGAGATCCTAGATGAGCTCCCCAACCTTTGCCCGAGGCATCCGTTGTCAGTGTTTGGGAGGGGGGAGGAAGGCAGAAGAGAAGTCGCCGACAAAGGTTCTCCTGAAACAACCACCAGTGCAAATCCCGAATCATCGGGATCGAGACTAGCACCTCTTGGTCCAAGTCATCGACCAATTGATCCCACTGAGACCAAAGAGTCCACTGAGAGATTCTCATGTGAAGCCGAGCGCGCGGAACTGTCGGAAGTGCAGCCGCCATGAGTCCCAGGAGGCGAAGGACTGACCTGGCGGGGATCCACCTGTGAGAGGACAAGAAGCTTGCCTGAGCCTGGAGTGTGGCCACCCTGTCTAGGGTTAAAAAGGCCATACCGGTGGTCGTGTCCAGAATCGCCCCGATGAACTGGAGGCGTTGAGATGGGATCAAATGGGATTTGGCCTGGTTGATGGTAATACCTTGGCTGGTAAAGACCTGCTTGTTAAGGCAAAGGGAACGCAGGAGCTCCTCCCTGGACGGGGCCGCCAGGAGCCAATCGTCCAGGTATGAAAAAACCTGCACTCCCTGGGCGCGCAGGTGGGCCGCCACCACCGACAGACATTTGGTGAATACTCGGGGGGCAGAGGAAAGACCAAATGGGAGTGCCCTGAACTGGCAGTGGTGCCCCTGGAAAGCAAACTGGAGGTATTTGCGGTGGGAAGGGCAGATAAGGATATGCAGGTACACATCCTGCATGTCCAGAGTGCACAGTCACAGTCCCGGCTGAAGGAGGGGCAAGAAACTCTGTAGGGAGAGCATCCTGAACCTTTTGTACTCCACGAACAGATTTAGAGAGCTGAGGTCCAGAATGGGCCTCACGTCTCCTGTCTTCTTGGGGACCAGGAAGAAATGGGAGTAGAAACCCATCCCCCGAAGAGAGGGAGGGACGGGTTCTATTTCCTCCTTCAACAGAAGGGAGGAGATTTCTTCCTGAACCTTGAGAAGATGTTGGGGGGAGTAAGATGACCTACGGCTGGGTTTCTGAAGAAACTCTATGGTGTGGCCCTCTGCTGTAAGCTGGAGGACCCAAGCATTGGTAGTGATCCTCTCCCAACCCGGCAGATGAAAGGAGAATCTCCCGCCTACCAGTTCCTTTGGGTGAACCAGAGGCTATGGGAGAGGGAAGGAGTCAGGAGGTGTGGGGCAGCGCCGCAGCTGGAGCTCCCACAGCCCGTTTGGGTGGGGGGGGTCTCGCAGCCGGAGGGTCTGGCATTTGTTGGCCCGCTTTCCTTGTGGTTTCGTCTTAGGCCTTGTGCGACGGCGAAAGGAACGACGCTGCGCTTGAGGGGCTCTGTACATGGAGTCAACCTCCTTGAGAGCAGTACCCTTCTCTCTCTCAGCCTGGTAATGATGTCCTTGACATCACCACCGAACAACAGCGAACCTCAGAAGGGGGCATCCTGAATGGCGGATTGTACTTCCGAGGCCAAACCTGACACCCGAAGCCAGGCATGTCGTCGCAGACTCACGGCGAACGCCGAACTTCGTCCAGAAGCGTCCACCACATCTTAAGTAGCGCACAGCATGTGCCTACTGGCTGAACGTGCGGTGCGGACTAGGTCTGCCACTTCCTGTTTAGTCTGGGACTGAGGAAGGGTGTCCAACTTAGCTTCCACCTCGCTAAGGATAGCCTTCTGGTAATCCCCCATGTGAGCCACATAGTTCAATGCTCTGATACCCAGAGTGGAAGAAGAAAAGACCTTGCCGTACTGGTCCAGAAGGTGGGATTCCTTATCGGGTGAGGAGTAGCTGAGGTGTTTCAGGTTAGCCGAACGGCCGTGGGTGGCGCTGATCATGACCGAATCAGCCTTGGGGTGTGACGAAAGAAAGTCAATCCCCTCGGGAGCCTGATACAGCCTATCTGCCTTCCGAGGAAGTGGGGCTAAAGCTGACAGTTGTTTCTAGATAGTGGAGACGAGGTTGGCGTGAGGCTCGATCCAGGGTGGAACTAACGTGAGAGCGACCTCAGGCAGATCCAAATGGGCAGCTAGCGTCTGCCTCTGTGGATCCAGGTCCAGCGATTTCCACTGATGAAGAGACTAGATTTTTTCTGAGCAACTCCGTAAATGAGGGATCCTCCGGAGGGGACTTCGGAGGAGTCCTGGGCCTGGGCTCGTCAGGAGTGTGAGGCTCATCCAGATCGGAGCTATCGGAGTCATCTGATGAGTCCGACGAAGACCCCTCCCCACTCGGGGGAGGAACACGGCCCCTAGGGGGCAAGGTGCCACCCCCAGCCTTAGATCCCATAGCAATGTCTCTGGGGTTTGGGGGGAGGAGGGGTCTCTCGCCTCCGGTGATGGGGATCCGGGACCGGGTCCATCGTCGGGAGGCAGCTCTCCACCTCCCTGGTGAGCTGAGCCGTGGCCTCAGCCCACCAAGAAGCCAGAGTCTCCCTCAGATCCACCGGCGGCTGAGGGGGCGGTGGAGGAGGGGGATACGGATACTGTAGGTATCCATATGGCAAGTATCCATAGCCGGACGGTGGGAATCCCGGCATCAGGTATTGAGGCACTGGGTACTGTAGCATTGGATACTGTGGCGTTGGGTACTGCGGTGCCGGATAAGATGGCGTCGGATAAGACGGCGTAACATCCGGCACCAGGGGCTCTACCAGAGTAGAAGTTCTGGAGGAGGCCCCGCAGGCAGGCCCAGAAGAAAAAATTACTCACCTTAGTAATGTTGTTTCTTCTAATGGAGTCTTGCTATATTATAGACATTAGCAGCAGTTTGATCCAGCTCTAGAACTGCCCGGGAGTGAAATGGTTAAAACCATTCCAAAATCGAATTTTGGCACGAGAGCAGCTCTATCTGTGTCATTTCAAACTTGAACTGTCAGATCTTTACGAGCCAAACTCACTAAGGTCTGTGTGGAAGCTGTAACCTACACTAGCCAAATGGCTACCTAAATAATAACAACCACTGATGGTCCAACACCTAAGACTCAAGTCAGGGGACCAGAAATACTAACACCATTCTAATAATATGAAAATGGAACATAAGTATAATAAAACACACACACGTGCACATACACACCCCCAAAGTCCCAAAGGGACACAATGCTAACAGGACATAAGTAGTGCCCACACTAAGTTGCCGCACCCCACCAAGTAGAGGTTCTGAGAGAGGCAGGTTGGGGAGGTCTATAATATAGCAAGACTCCATTAGAAGAAACAACATTACTAAGGTGAGTAATTTTTCTTCAAACAACAGAAAGTCTTGCTATATTATAGACATTAGCAGAAATACAGCAGTACCTCCATGGAGGAGGGCAGAACCTACTTAGGGAATAGGCTCTGAAGAACAGCTGTGCCAAACAGGCATCTCTCCTGGCCTGGACATCCAGGGAGTAATGCTTGGTAAAAGTGTGTACTGTTTTCCAAGTAGCAGCCTGGCAAATCTCTAATAAAGGGATATCTCTGGCAGCAGCTAGAGGCCAGCTGTACCCTGGTAGAATGAGCCCTCAAACCTGGAGGCTCTGCCCACTTTCTGATAACAAAATTGGATACAAGAGACAATCCACCTGGCTATTGATCTCTTAGTGGCAGGTTTGCCTTTCCCAACTTCACCATAGGTAAGGAAAAGTTGGAGGGATTCGAACCTGTGACCTTTGAGTGCAGCTCTATATAATAACTAAGAGCTCTCTTAACATCCAGGCTACACCTCCTCTCACCCGAAGAGGGTGATCAGTGAAAAATACTGGAAGGAGATAGATTGATTAAGATGGAAATCTGAAACCACCTTAGGCAAAACTTCCTATTAGTCCTAAGGACTACCTTATCCCTGTGGAAAGAAATAAAGTTAGTCTCCACTGACAAGGCTTGCAATTCATATCGTCTGGCAGAAGTGATAGCCACTAGAAAAACAGTTTTCCAAGTTAGGTACTTAAGCTCTGCAGAAGACAGAGGTTCAAAAGGGGGTTGCATTAACTGGGCAATGCAAACATTAAGGTCCCAAGCAGGGGCCGGTTCCCGAAAGGGAGGATTAGTATGGAGTAATCCCTTAAAAAACTTGGAAAACACAGGATGAGAGGAAAGAGGGGATGACTTTCCTGCTGACACAAAAGTAGACACAGCTGCCAAATGAACTCTCAGGGTAGCTGGTCTGAGACCCAAGGAATTAAGATGTACCATGTAATCTAACAAAATGGGCAATTCAGCAGATTCTGGGAAATATTTTCCCAGCACACCAAATGGAAAACCTTTTCCATTTAGAACTATAAGTAGCCCTAGTGGAAGGCTTTCTGGAAGCCTTTAGGATCTCAAGAACACCCTGAGAGAGGTGTAAATCAGCAAACTCTAACTCCTCAAGAGCCAGGCCTTGAGGTTGAGGGATCTGAGGTCCGGATACCAAACCCTTCCCTGGGCACAAGTCAACAGATTGTGATTCCTGGGGAGGCACAGGGGAAGATGGACTGTCAGAGACAGAAGGAGTGGGTACCAGGGCTGCCTGGCCCAATCGGCAATCAGAATCACCCTGCAAGGCTGAGATCTGATTTTGACTAGTACTTGAATAGGAGAGGAAGGGGAGCATGAGGAACTTCCCTCCCAATCCAGAAGAAGGGCATCCAGGGAACTGAGCCCAGCACTGGAGGTCTGCAACAGAACAGAGGAAGTTTGTGATTGTCTGGGGCTGCAAAAGATCTATCTGAGGATGCCCCACCTGGCAAAAACTATCCCAGCACTTGAGGATCCAGGGACCATTCGTGATGGCCCTGGGAAATCCTCTGAGGGCATCCGCTAGGATATTGTCCTTCCCTGGAAGATGAACTGCTATGAGGAAGTGTTCAGGAATAGGCCAGAGACCACAACTTCACTGCCTCGGTGCACAAGGCCGAGACCGAGTGCCCCGTTTGTTGATGTACCACATTGTTGTGGTGTTGTCTGTTCTGACTTGTATCTTCTTGTCGTGGACAGATGCAGAAAAAGCTGAAGAGCTAAAAAGACAGCTCTGAGTTCCAGCAAATTGATGTGGAGCAGAGATTCCTGGGGGACCAAACTCCTGAGTGGAAAGGTCGCCCATGTGGGCTCCCAGACCCAGAAGGGAAGCATCTGTAGTGAGAGTCAAGTCGTGAGACGGGAAATGAAGGGACCCGCCTAAATTGCTCTGATCCTGCCACCACTGGAGAGCTAGGATCAAGGTTCGAGTCACTGGGACCAACTTGAAAGGGGTCTCTTCTCTGAGACCAAAAGGTTCTCAAGTGAAACTGAATGTCTCTCATCTGAAATCTGGCTCCCTGCACAACAACTGTGGATGCAGCCATGTGCCCCAGGAGCTGCAGAAAGTGTCTTGCTGGTCGAGACCTGCAGAGTGAGGGAAGAGGCCAGAGCCACTAAATTCCTTACCCTTTCTGGGGAAGAAAAGGCTCTGGCTAGCTTTGTGTCAATTCTGCCCCTATAAAGGTGAGTACCTGGACTGGTTCCAGAACCGACTTTGGTAGGTTTAGCAGAAAACCCAGGGAGGTGAGAAGCTGCTGGGTGACCTGCAGGTGAGATTTTACCTGTTCTGGGGACTGGCCTACAATGAGCCAGTCATCTAGATAGGGAAAAACAGCAATCCTCTGCCTCCTTAAGTGGGCCACTGCCACTGCTTGACATTTTGTGAATACCGCTGAACTGGTAATGACCTGAGGGCAGTTCGAATCTGAGGTACTTTCGATGGGATCTTCTGATTAGGACATGGAAATAGGCATCCTTGAGGTCCAGGGAGGCTAGCCAGTCCCCTGGCCTTAGGGAAGGTAAAATCATTGCCAGAGTTACCATTTTGAACTTTGGTTTCAAAAGATGCTTGTTCAGATATCTGAGATCTAAAATGGGCCGCCACTCTCCTGTCTTTTTTGGGGTAAGGAAGTATCTGGAATACAGACCCCTGCCCTGATGCAGGGGAGGAACCCTTTCTACTGCTCTGAGAGCTAACAGGGATGAGACCTCTGTTTCCAGAGCGAGGTCTCTGAAGCACTTGCAGGTAGAAAAGTCTGCTTCTCAACTTGGGAAACTTTTGAAGCTGAGAACAGACCCTGGCTTGCTACTTCCAGAACCCACTTGTCTGAGGTTAAAGAAGCAAAATTCTGACTGAAGTAAGCCAGCCTGCCCCCCACTGGTACAGGAGAATCGGCCCTGGGCACCCCATCAGGGTGCCTGTTTCGCAGGAGCTTTAGGCTGGGGGGTGGGAGCAGGTCTGCCCACCCTCGTCTGCCCTGCCTCTGAAGAAGCCCCTCTGAGCATAGGCAGAGGAGGCCTGAGTCTGGTAGAAAGGCCTGTGAAAGGCCACCCTACCCCTGGGGCATGCCTTGAGGAGTGGCTTGCAGCTCCTTAGCCTGGGCACGCTTGTAAGTAGTCCCATATTCATCCATCTTCTTCATGTAATTCTCTGTCTGCTCTCCAAACAGAGAATTTCCCACCAAGGAAAATCCATAGCCTTAGTCTGGGTATCCTGTGACAAACTAGTACACCTGAGCCAGGCCAACCTCGAAAAGCTACAGATGTGGCCATGACCCTAGAGGAAACATCATTAACATCCACAGCAGCATGAAACTGAACCTTAGAGGCTTCAATGCCATCAGCAGCCACCTGTTCTAGTTCACTAGCCAGCTGGCCATGGGCCTGCTTGGTCAATTGCATAACAGTATCCCATCTAGATTTCTGATACCTAGCTACATAAGCCATATAATTTGCTTGCCTGAGTCCCAGAGAGGCTGCCATATACTTTTTTTTTTTTTTGCCATGGCATCAATCTTCCTGGAATCCTTGTCAGGAGGATGTGAAGCCAAGGGAATATTAGCTTTATCACAGGCAGCAGCCTGAACTACCCCAACATGACTGCATTGCTGAGAAGGAATTCTGTATCAGGGCCTGACAATGTATACCTTCTGTCCATCTTTTTATCTACAGGAGGCACAGAATTAGAGCTTTGAAAATTTTAATTGTTTGTTTCCTAAAAGACTTATGTAAAGGAACAGACAATCTCCTAGACTCTGGAATATTCATCATTTCTACAAAATCAGGCTCCTCTTGTTCATCCACAGCCTCTTCTAAAAGGAAGCTGGAGGGTTTCAGCAACTTTTATAAAACATAAAATGAGATGGGGACTCAGACAGCATAGGGAGATTCTAAAGGTCTGTCTGGGGAGATGTCGGTTCAATGGGCACACCCAGACCTTCCAGCCACATTCATACTGTTCATAATCCTCCTCCCCTCCTCTGGTTCATAAAATTCCTCAATATCATAATCTTGAACCACTGGGACCGACGAGACCGACCTTTTACCAGATAGTGGTGGTTCAGATGGACCCTGAGACAGTGACTGGACAATTTGTATGGCTTTTGCTATCTCTGCAGCAGTTGGAGAAGGAATTTTGGACTCCAGACCTGCTGATTTTCTTGTTTTCTTTACTGGAATTGGTTCCTCAGAACCAGCTTTTCTTTGCCGAGGAAGTCTGGCCCTGGTCAGAGGGCACCCCTCTGGTTCGGTTGGCACCGAACCGGGCTGGCCATCGGGTCAGCGGACTTTGGCCTCTCGCCCTGAGCCTGCCCAATCTTTTTTCCAGGGTGGCTGCAGGAAATTCTTCAATACCTGGCAGTCTGACTGGAGGTGGTCAAACCCCAGACAATAAACACATGCGGTGTGTGGGTCAGCCTTGGCAAAGACTTCCCCCACAAACATCACAGTGTTGAAACCCAGTGGGCCGGTTTTCTTTTTGGGTTTCTCAGACATAATGCCAGCCTAACCAAAAACTTGCCCTTTCTTGGCAGTGCCAGGCAGAACTTGCTATATCGGTTCTTAACCGTGTCACAGGTATTGGAAAAAGCGTAATAAATCCGTTTTTTAGAACCGATAAGAACCGGAAACCGCACTCTAAAATAGTAACTTTTAGTTTTAAATGATTTTAAACCACTGATCGGTTCAAAACCGAACCGATAACACAAGTTCCACACAGACAAAACCTTCATTTACTTATGGTTACCACAGATAGAGCTTGAACGACGGTTTTCGGTTAAAATAAAACTATTCTCGGTTAAATCCAACCGAGAAAACACTTTTTAAACTGAGAAATGAACCGAGCAGAAGGAGAAATCTCCGGAGCGACTGTTCACTGAGGCGGAATAAAGAATCTGACAGTTCAAGTTTGAAATGACACAGATAGAGCTGCTCTCGTGCCAAAATTCTATTTTGGAATGGTTTTAACCATTTCACTCCGGGGCAGTTCTAGAGCTGGATCAAACTGCTGCTAATGTCTATAATATAGCAAGACTTCATGTTGTTTGAACAGGGGGCCCCGCAGGTATCAGGTCCGGTGTCGGGGTGACGTCCGGCAAGGGGACGTCAGCTGGCGACAGGGCTGGCATCCGAGGGTCCGACGTCAGACCATCCGGACCTACAGGAGGAAGGCCTGACAGAGGCACCGAAGAGTCCCCAGCGGCATCCGGGGAAGGGCTGGAGGGATCCTTCTGGTCCAGCTTGGGAGACTCAGGGGCCTCTGACAGCAGCGACGAAGGCTGTGGGGAGCCGGCGGTGCTGGATGAGATCAGAGGATCCGGTGTAGGGTCCTTCGCCGAGCGACCGCCGGACGGGCCGGCGGGCATCTGACCAGTGGGATCCAGGCGGGCGTCGGAGGAGCCGACGTCCGACTGATCGGACCCAGTGCCTGAAGAAGGCCGCGCAGGGGGAGGTGACCTTGACGTGTGGCTTGACAACCATGCGCTGCCCTGAAGGGTCGAGCGACTTAGCGGTCAGCTCCGGGCAGACGTCGGAGGAGCCGACGCCGGACTTACTGGAGAGGCTCGAACCAGAAGGCTGTGCAGGGGCGTCCTTACTGGGAGTGGATGCCTCCTTTGCGGAGGCTCCCGACTGGCCCAGTGCGAACCAGCTGGAGGCGGCACGTCTCAGACACCACCAAGGCGGCTGTCGAGGCAGATCCCGGAGGGCGACAACTCAGAAAAGGCGGCGGCTCTGGCGAAGTCGTCGCAGCTGCGGATGAGGAGTCCCGGTCCGAGTGCTTCTCTTTCTTCTTCTTCTTCTTCTTAAGGCCTTCGGGAGAGGTGGAAGCCTGTCGGAGCTTTTTCAGCTCCTTTTCCGTAGAAGACATCTTCTTCTTAAGTATGTGAGCCTCCAGGGACTGCTGCCTTCTTTTGCGGGTGGCCGCGTTGAACTTCAGGCAGTGCTGACAGGAATCCATGGGGTGGTCAGGGCCTAGGCAGATAAGGCACCGAGAATGGCCGTCCTTGTGCGGGAGTTGGGCGCTGCATGAGCTGCACCTGTTCTTGTGCTCGGACATGGTAGGGGACGACATACACGGCAGATAAGAAAATCATGATGAAAATAATCGAAATCGGAGAAAAAAACGACTGTATAACTACCAGCGACAATAGACTGACGAACAATGGAACTTAACCGTGAGGCGCTGTTGAAAGCAAACGGTGGGAAAGAACTGGCAGGCGGGCGTGAAGGACCACCCCTTTATACCGATGTCGCCTGATGCTGGTCACCTGACGTGGGGGTGGTCCCTCGCCAGAGACTGCTAGCTAGAAATTTTTCCGTGGGGTCCTGACGCCTGCTGGCTTGAGTCCTATATGTAATTACCTACTGCAAGAGCCCTATCGAAGTAAGATCATCAAGTAATCCCAGCACTTTTACAGCTGGAGACACCATCCAGATGATACTTCAGTGATTTTTTTAAAAACACCTCTTTTATCCTGTATTTCCAGATTAAGTTGAGGTAGTTTATCAATTTTGGACCCTAATTAATTAAAGAATGCTCAGCTATTTTAGTACTTGTTCTTTGTTCTGTGAGTGATTTAGTTGATGATTTCCTAAGTGCTCTTGCAGAAATTGTGCATTGTAACTATATTGATAAAGCAGTGGGAGTTTGTGTATGAAATAATTTGTGTAAGAACAAGTAAGCTGTTTTCGTAATTCTCTCCCTTGGTGGGGGGGGGGAGTGTGAAAGGGGACAGGAGCTCAGACTTCCTCACACTCCAGGGTATCAACAAGATCAAAATAGACAGAGGTTTCAATGGGCGCCCTCCAGCAGGATTCAGGGAAAAAAGCCCTGAAGGTGGTAAATTCAGGGGTACCTTCACGAGTCCCTCATTCTCCCAGAGGTTGGTAAACCTATAGCACAGCCTACCAGTGAAAACAGTGGATCTGATTACAACACAAGCCTACAAGGTACACTTGGACACATTTCTGTTTACCGAGGGAATCTCAGGGGACCCTGGGTAGAAGAGTGTGGGGGGAACTCTATTAATCATTACATGTTTGCAAAGCGTACTCATTTATTCCTGCTTATGAAGCAGGGGGAGGGTGCATGATGGACCAGAGTCCCTTCTGAGTGCAGGACATGGAGGAAGATTTGCAGAATGTAAGGGTCACAAGTTCACGTGCTTCTGACCTTCAGTCACTGTGTTACTATGTACACCTGTGTACTACAACGAAAGCAACACTCGTAAACCTAGTCAGTATACAATGAAACTCAAATATACCAACAGTTTCGTACGACTGCCTTGCTAAATGTCTGAAAACAAGACTCACATACCTGTCCATGGAAAGCTGGGCTACTAGAGTTACGTCAGTGTTGTCGGGGGTAGGTTCATACTCATAGTGCAGGAAGTAGAGATGGGTCCGATGAACCGTGAAACGCTCACGACGAAATTCGTAACACAGATCATCTTCGTCTAACTCGGAGAGCTGCTTCTGGAGCTGCAAACAGAAAAACGGAAAAAGGAAGCTGATTACAACATCCCCTTATGGGGGCACATGGTTCTCTTAAATTACCCAGGGAAGGGGAGCTCAATTGATATGCAACATCTCATTTTCTGTTTTTTAATTTATATTTTATGTCCTGTCACTCCGGCGCTGGCTCTCACCACAACCCATAAGCACTTCTCCTGGCCCCCACCTATCTGAAATCCATCCACCCCCACAGAGCCTTGGTTTGCCTTCTGTGCGGGGTACGTGGTGGAGGGCTATGCACCAAGCACCGCACGATATATGAGGCAGCAGGAATAGCCTAGATGTACCTGTAACCCTGCCAGCCGGCAGTGAGGCCACTTTTCCATTTTCTGTTCTTCTAGGTCCCCTGGAAGACGCTGGTGCCTGAGGGGGACCAATCCTTGTGTGCATGCATTGTGTGCAGAGCACCGGTCCCCAGTCATCTTCCCCCTCCCACATGGTGCCCTTAACTGCACTGCCACCTGTGGTCACCCAGGTGGCAGAATCGCAAGGACGGTGGCCCTCCCTTCCCATAGGTGATGTCTTCTGGGATGCTCAGATCTCCTCCCTCTGGCCTGCCCCAATGACCCCAGCTCATTCCTGAACCCAGGTCAGTACTGCTACCACTGCGATGACAGGCCAGCTGCAACATCTCATTGTCTGCATGTGTGTTGGGGGGGGGGGTGAGGGATCATGCTTCTGTTCCATTTTACAGATGGCAGCAACTGAGGCACTGGATGTCATGTGACTTGCTCAGGGTCACACAGTGAGTCAGTGGCTGTGGTGGGATTCGAACTTGTCATCTCCCTGTTCGCAGTTCAGTTTCAGAGCACACTAGTGTCTTCACCAGGCTGCCAGGCATACCATCTGGTCTGATCAACGCATTAACAAACAGAACACCTTTCCCCTTTTCATTTACCAGAACGAAGTGGGAATTGGGCAGAAAAACCTTTACATCTACAGCGCCAGACACCTAGAACAAACTCCCTCGTCAGCTTAGGAAAGCTTCTAGCACACAGGTGTTCAAATCTCATCTTTCCTGCCACCTTGGAACCCCCTGTATTTGTTTCGGTCCAGTATGCCCTTACTCCGACCAGGATCGTGGTGCATAACAATGCTCATGCTCTTTGTCTGCTGTGCCCAGCTTTATTAGATTACTGCCTGGGGTTGTATTTATCGTTACAGACTGTTTTTCCCATGTGAATTTTAGCCTGTATGTAAATATTGCTGCTGGACTAAGTTACCTGGAGAATACTGCTGTACGCCATGACCCCCAAGAAAAGGAGATGTTACATCTCATGTGCTAATCCCAGCTGAAGTGATTTCAGATAAATCTATAATTTTGTATAACTATTTTGGAGAAGCCCATTTAAATGGAATACCTGATTACAGAACAGACAGTAAGATAAATAATTTTCCACGGTGTTGGAGAAAACTTGGGAAAACATAATATTTAGACACACTTCAACTAATAATTCACATTCTGCTTCTATTAACTCTCTCCTTGACATTACCCTACAGAAAGTGCTCTAACCCCACTATGTCTACAGATGGACTTGCGAGCCACACTAACGGGGCAATATTCACCCCACTCAGGCTTTTTATTTTGTTCACTAACCTAGCAGCAATATTTTTTATCATTTAACACTTTTTAGCCTTGATACTACGATCTCCAGCTGCGTCTGCACACCCGACCGGTCGGTGCGCGAGCCACACAAACCCACAGAACCAGGGCGGGCCAACATCACACCATGCCCTGGACAGGCGCCTCTCTCAGGTCCAGGGGCGCAGCCATGAGCCGCCGAGATCCCCCCGGTTTTTTCTCCATTAGCTTTCCCTCAGAGCATGGACATGCAATGATGTCCGGGCACTACGTGCTGACGTCCGACGCACGCCGCCTCATGCTGTCACCGCTATGGCAGTACCCCCGGTCATCACTAGGGGCCGCTACAAAGCGGTGAAACTCCAGATCCCTCCCCGGAATAGGAGAGCAGTCCTCTGGACACTCGATCCTATCCCTCCCCTGCCAACCCCTGGTGACCCGGGCTCACGTCCGAACCCTGGTCGCCAGCGTGGTGCGAGGTGTGGCGTCCAGCACCTCAACCCTGAGTGCCAGTGGGACAGCAGCCTAGCAGCAATATTCCAAATGGTTGTGAGCCTCTGGTTCTAGACGTACACTGTTCTGTTGTAGCCCCTATAATTCTGCATTCTTCCATGTGGCACAAATGGCCTTCTGGATAGTGCTCTTTTGTAACACTCTTTGGTTTCTTTTTTCCAGTTTGGTCTGTAGGAGATTCTGTGTATTATTATAGGATTTCCCCCCCCCCGTCTCTTCCCATTGTTTCTGTATTTGCCTGCAAGATGCACCTGGAAACAAGATGTGTTTCAACTCAGTGTACCTTGTTAGTTAAAAAAAAGTTTTAGGGAATAATAAATTATTTGAATTAATAAAGAATATATTTACTAATCTCACTGATTACAAGCTCCCACCTAAAGGTGATCTTGGGATCCCCACCTTCTATTTCAAGGTCATTTCCACTAGTGAGGTCAGTCGTCTCCTCATTGCCCTCCCCAACTATGGTAGCGCTGGCAGCAACGGTTTCTGCCTGAGGTTCCTTAGGCCAACAGCCAACATCATAGTTAAGCCCCTATCACCCTCACTAACCTATCACTGACTTCCTCAACAATCTCAGTGCTGTGGAAACAGGCCTGCTTTGTTCAAATAATTAAATCAGGTGACCCTAAACTACTCGATAACTATGGGCCAGTTTCAACCCTCTCTCATTTGTGTAAAATAGTTGAAAAAAATTAACTTTCAGCAAATTTTGGACCACGTATCAAAGTACAATCTGCTCTCCCCCTCACCAGTATGGCTTTAGAAAGGGCCACAGTACCACTACTACGTTGGCCTGTTTCACTGATTAAGGGCTGGCATTTCAAAACAAGGTGAGACTAAGTCCCACACCACAACTGCAGTTGTGAGCTGAAATCGTCACAGCTGCAACTAAGGTATTTTCAGCTGGCGCAGCTGTGGTGGATGTTATGCCCAATTCCACCAGGTGTAACTTTTCCCCACAGCCACGCTGAAAAAATGGCCTCAAGCTGCCATAAAACCGGCACCACTTTTGAAAATACCATAGCTGCAGGAAAAACTGCAGCTCTGCAAGTGAAGACCCACTTGTGTCATTTTTTTCCTGCAGCTGTGGGAGTTATGAGGGCTTTGAAAATCTAGCCCCTTGTCTTTAGGAGTGTGGATGAAGTCAAACTAACTGGTGCTATTTTAGTGGATCTACCAAAGGCCTTTGATCTTGTGGACCACGGCATCCTCTCAGAAAAACTGCACTGCTACAGGTTCTCAGCTGTAACCACAGCTTGGTTTAGCAACTACCTTACAGGGAGATCATAAGTGGTCTGTACGGGAGGACCCACCTCCAATACGCTCAGGCAGAATTCTGGGGTCCCCCAGGGGTCCATAATTGGTCCAATCGTGTTCTCCCCTCCTTGTGAACCACCTCTCTAGAGAAATCATGGGTTGCCACATGCTGACGTACGCGGACAACTTGATTATTTTCCACAGTGACAAGAATCTGAATGAACTGTCCTCCTCCCTCACTATGGAGTTCAATGCAACCCAGAGGCTACTTGTTAACGCCAAGAAAACAAAGGAGATGCTCTTCAGGTCCAAATCCATTTTCACCAACTGGACAGTTGTCACAAATACCACCATCCCTTGAACATACAGACACTGGATGGAACGTACTTAGAACAGGTAATTGCGTTTAAATATCTTGGGGTCACACTAGATCCCTCCCCAGCCTTTGCAGATCACATCGCACTAATATTCAAACATGTTAATCAACAACTGGGAGTCTGCTTTAGGCTAAAGAATCTCATGACCCCAGAAGTACAGCTGACCATAGCCCAGGGCGTGCTCCTCCCACTCCTGGATTACTGCTCTCCTATCTACACCCAAACATCCAGTCGCAACCTCTCTAGACTCAACTCCTGCTACAACAGCATCTGTAGGTTTCCCTTGCTGGCCCCTTACAACACTCACCACCGCTCCCTAAATCAGAGGCTTGGCTGGCTCTCCCCACAGGCCCTCCGTGATTACCTTATGGGTACCCTTGTTGAAGAATCCCTCTGTGATAAGGATAACTCCCCTCTATCAACCCTCCTCAATCTTAAAACTGGCACATGTAACCTCGGGTCCTGTTCACAGCTCCTTGATCATTCCCAGGCTGCCACCGGTGTGGTCAAAAAGCCTTCTCCATTGCCACCCCTAGGCCCTGGAATGGACTGTCTGCCTCCCTACACTCATTAGGCACTACCTCACTCCTCATGTCACACTTTAAAAGTGCCCTTTAACCACCTCTGTCTGGAAGTGCTTCACCCGAACTGGGGTTGAGGGAACTTTGTACTTTGAAAATTTTGGACGCAATTAGGCATGAGCCCATCTTCTTCGTCCCCCCACACTAGTAGGGCACAGCTTTTAATAATCCAAATATTTGTCAAGAGCTTTTTTAAACTTATTTGGTTCTTGTAAACTAACCACTGTATTTGGCAATCTGTTCCAAAATGCTATTGTGTGCATGTTAAAAGATTGTTCTCTCATTTTAGTATTTGTCATTGGCAATTCGAATTGATTATTATGCTATCTTAAATTTTGGTTTCTGTTGTTATGAATTATAGCACATTGATTCCTTAGTGTTGATTCACTGGTAATAAAATGGAAAAGGAGACAATCCCCCATTTTCCTCCTAACTTCCAAAGGCATGCGCTTAAGTTCTTCCATTCTGTTATTATAAGGAAGCCTAGACAAGCTAGGTATTATTTTTGTTGCTCGTTTTTGTACACGTTCTATGAGATATATATCCTGTTTATTGTATGGGGACCATAATGGAGATGCGTAGTCCAAATGAGGACGTACATAATTTTTATACAGGTTTATGATGCTATACCTGTCCCTTGTTATGAATGATTTTTTTAATGATGTTTATGATTTTATTTGCCTTGTGAATCACTGCCCTAATATGTATTCTGTGTTTAAATGTATTCTCTATTATTACGCCAAGATCTTTCATTTTCCACTGCCCATAATTGTGTAGAATCAATAGAATATATGCATTGTGGGTTATTTGTACCAAGATGTATTACTACACATTTGTTATGGTTGATTTCCATCCCATTTTTTATACACCAACTAGATATTGTGTTAAGACTATTTTGAATTAATCTACCATCAGATACATGTCACTTTGTTGGATAATTTTGTATCATCTGCAAATTTAATAATATTTATGTTGATTCCCTTTTGTAGATCTGACACAAAGCAACTGAACAGAAATGGTCCAAGGGCTGATCCTTGTGGCACTCCACTTGTCACTTCAATTGGACCAGAAAGTGTTCCCTGAACACGTACTCGTTGAGTTCTTTCCATTAGCCAATTTTTTACCCAAAATACTAAATATGGACTATATTTCATTAACTTCTTAAGTCCAGCCTCTAACATACTGCCAGACATCTCGTAGCATTTTCTGTTAGCCGAACTCATGTTTTGCAACTAATGTGTATTCCACTGTTACCAACTGTCAAGAGTCACCCTCCTAACCAGTCATGATGTTAATGTTCTGGAACTGCTAATCCTGTGGTTTATCCTTTGTTTAACCTGCGCTTATGACTGGGTGCCAGACTGTAACAGTATCATCCTGTGTCACTATATGTATGGCTATATTGCTCCAATCTGAGCTACTTGTCATGTCTTGTGCTCCATGTGCCATCTTGGTGGCCTGGGTCGTGCCTGAAAACAGTCTGTGGGACCAGAGTACCTACCCTGTTATAAAACAAATAAATGACAACAGAATCTCTATTGCTTTGTTCCTGTTGTTCATCTACAAGTGACATCACAATCCTCCACTAGCAACATAACTGGGTGTCACAGAAATTTATTTATTACAAATTGGTAACCGGGAAAGGCACACTGAGCCAAGGCTCTTTTCCAGGTGCAACCCGTGGAACAGAAATAGGAAGACAACATATACAACATACGGCAAAATACACAACTGATTCTGATATGGCAAGTATAGGCTTATGAAGTCACTTCTAGACAAGCAGCAGGAGCAAATGAAAACGAAGTGAGAGAAAATCCAGTTTTCTTGAAAAATGCATGAAATAATCAAGAATGAACAAAAAGCAAATATGAAATATAAACACTAAATTGTGTCTTCATCATATTTTTAAAATACTGCCCTGTGGTGCTGAGAGTTCTTCAAACAAAATGTGCACTAATCTTTAAAATCCCTCTCCCCTTGAAGGCTAACCTCCCAATTATCACATCAGTCTTCTGTAGTTCAGAAAATGAAAATTACGTACCTACCATAATTCTTAATCTTTCTGTGTATCTTCACCATTCATCACTGGTGGGTTAAGACCGGAGGATCAGGACCCCGTGCGAGCAATTTTTTTTTCTAGGGGAGGAGCCAGCGCCGACACGGCACCACCCTCGAGGCTAACGCACAGCGTGGTGCTCAAGGGATGGCCAGTAAATGATGCCGACTCCTCCCTCACCTCAGCTCTGCGTACGCCGGAGAGTGAAGAAATTAAGAGAAAAAAAGAGGGCGGAGCAAGGGAGCCCAAGAGACAGACAAAGGAAAAGATACAAACAGAAGACAGAGATAATGCAGAGTGAGAGGACAGGAAGTATCCTAGGGGTCTGGAAAAGGGGACCCCATCCTCTGGGCAAGCAAGCGAAGATAAGAGAAAGAAGACAGGAAAGAAAGAAGGAGAAGAAAAGGGAAAGAGGTAGGAGACTCCCTCCAACTCCCTCAAGAAGGGTACCAAGAGGTCAAGGGGAGAGGAACTTCAACTCAGTTGTATCCCCACATGGACCTGCTCCCTCAGCTTACTTTATGCATCTCCCGAGAGTGGAATGCCACAACCTGAGAAAAGAGGAGTAACTAAGTGTTGCACCAAGGATCAGAAGACAGGAACCTGGCTCAAGCCCTCTCCTCTAACACCCGAAATGGAGAAGTTGCAGGTCTCCCACTCCTGCTTTGGAAGTGTTGCTAGGGCGGGGATAGAACCCACCTTGGGCCAGAGTCCCTCCTTCCATCTCGTAGAAAAGCTCTTCAGAGAAAACCCTACTCCCACCCCACCCCCAAGGTGGGAGGAAAGGGCCTGTATGAAGGAGGGGCGCTGCCCAGAAAAACAGACTCTGCTGGAGGCAGTGGTGTGGAGTAAGTACCCAAAGGTAAAAAGAGAGAAAGGTCCCCAGAGCACTCAGATTTCCTCACAACCCAGAGGAGGGCCTCTCTACCCCACATCTAAGGGGCGGAGAAAACCGGTTCCAGGAGGATCCAGGTCTCCTGAGGGGAGACCACCACCAGGGTACCAGGAAGAGGGCCCCAAGAAGCTCTCCCCTAAAGGGGAAGCAGCTCTGCTTGCCCCCCAAGAAAGGACCCCTACCTCTAAGAGAGGACCAGAGGATCCTGCGGTACCAGCAGGACACAGTCCCCAATGGCCTCAACTGGGGAAAAACAAGCAGGGGGGAGGCACTGCCCAGAGTCTGAGGCCCAAGAGGGGAAGGTGGGTGGGAAGCAGTGATAAATGGTGAAGATACATAGAAAGATCAAGAATTACGGTAGGTACATAACTTTCACATCTTATCTGTGTCAATCTTCACCATTCATCTCTGGTGGGTGATTACCAAGCCACCCCAAAGGGGACCTGGTACCTTCCTGAGGGAGAAACTTCCCTTATCCTCCTGTAGGGGAGACACAGCGGGAGGATAACCTCACAGGCCAAGTTAGGCCAGTGACTGGTCAGGGTGAGGCGGGGTCTCCCTATGCCTGGGAGATGTAAGTCACCCCTGAAGCTCCCGTCTCACCCTGTGGGAGAAAAGGCAGGTCCCCCTGAAAGAGGAGGCAACCACCCTAAGCCAGGCCAAAGGTGACAATCGGGAAAGGTGAAGCCATGCTGTCCGCCTAATGCAGATCGCTGTCTCTAGTAACCTGGATGCCACCTCACTGGTGTCGTACAATGCCCTTGCCTGTTGCCACGTAAGCTCCAGGCCATGCATGGAGAGGGCAATGGCTTGCCTGTTAGCCTCCGTATCAGGTACTGATGTCAGGATCTGTCCTAGCATCAGCCATAGGTGCCAGTTGTAGGCAGCCTGATGGGTTTTGATGGAAAGAAAAAGGTGCGCTGAGGAGAAGACTTTCTTACCCCATCGGTCAAACTCCACTGAATCTGCCTCTGGGGGTTGGTTGTGCCTTGGGCTTCTATGCCCAAAAAGAGTATCCAGGAAGTCACTCCCGACGAGGGGTGAGGCAGCATTCCTGGAGATCCTTGGGGTGCGCAGTACCTGTGCTGGCAGTCCATCACAGATGGGGAAGGAATTGATGGATGCTACCAGGTATGGTACAATGCCTCCAGAAGGGAGTAGGCCAGGCAGGCACCACCAGGTGATCCGCGCTGAACTCGCTCAAAAAAGCATGCGGCGCCTGTTCAGGATTGCATCTTGCTACCCTGGAGATATGGAGCTTGTCGACCAGCCTCAACAGGAAACGCTGACAAGAGGTCTTATCAGCATCCGAGGACAGGTGGACAGAAGGATCCTCTTCCTTGGGGGAGGAAGACGAGGAGGCTGATGAGTCCGAAGAGTCCAAGTCTGGCTGCTGCTGGGGTAACAGGTGGAAAACCTGCTTGTCCATTGCTCTGAAGTAGCGGGGAAAACTGGCAGCCGAGGCTCTGAACTGTTCCCAGGTCAAAGGCCCCGCAGGACCCAGGTGGCCCGGGAAGAAAGGAGCGGGAGGCAGAGGAGACAAACGCCTTTGTGAAAGACAGCATCCTCTGCCAGGGCTAAGAAACTGCACAGGCGATCCAACACCCCAGAAGGATCCCCCGGTCGGAACAGTAACTGACCGCTCAACCAGCCCGAAACAGTCAGGACTGAGCCCTGAAGGGTTATCCCCCCTATGAGGTGACTGGGGCCACCTAAGTCCATAAGGGCGGCCCCCAACCCAGGCAACAAGGTCTCACTCAGGGACCATGATGGGGAGAAGGAAGGGTCTGCACTGCGGCTCCTTCCTGAGCCCTGAAGGGTTACTAAGGAAGAGTGCTGCTCCTCATCTCGCCCCCTCACCCCCCCAGAACTCCGAAAGAGACCTCTTCCTCAAACCCATCCAAAAAGGCTCTACCTCACCTACCAGTCCCAAGGGGCCAGCCGGTGCGGGAGTCCTCTCCCCAGCCCCAGACGACTGAGTGGCTCCGGGGACGGAGCCAGCCTAGTCACTGGGGCTGGAAGACTTGATCCCTCCCAGGCTCCGAGTCCATACCGATGCCAGTGGACCCTCCGATACCGCCATCAGCCGTAGAGAGACTCCCGGTGCCGCAAGTGGCGCTGAGGCTGGCGCCGGCCAAGACAACCGGCTCCAAAGGGAGGAGGAGGGTGGGAGGGCACAGTGGTGCTGGGCAGAGGAGAGGCCTGGTACTCCAAAGAGTCAGGCAGCCAAGTCTGGATCTGCCTCCATATCATCCTCCTCTGAAGAGGAGTAGATCCAGAGGATCTCCAGAGAAGCCGCCTCCAAGGCCCTCCTATCCCCAGCACCGTGAGATGGCCCAGCACTGCTCGTGACATCACTCCAATCACTGGAGCTGTGAACGACTCCAGGATCTGAAGCAGCTCTGACAGGTGGTGCCCAGACCACCGGGCTGGGGCTGGCAAGTGCAGGCCACGACAGCGGGAGAGCCTTTACCTCCGAGGAGTTGACTGCCAAGACGGTGTTCCCAGCCTGGCCCCCGGGGGTTCAGACCATGCCTCTGGCACTGTAGAAGGGGTCTCTGCCATGGCGAGGTTTGAAGAGGCGAAGGCCCCCTCCTCCACGGCCCATACAGAACCAGGAGGGGACCCGCAGGAAGGGTCGAGGGACCGGTGTCTGGTGTCCTGTGTGCGAGGCTGCCCTCTGAAAGTCGGCAGCGTACGGCTGACTTTTAACGTGCAGTTCACGAGCACTCTGTGGTCCATGGAGAGGCAGGCATTGCATCGATCCATGTCATGGTCTGGGCCCAGGCAGGTTAGACAACGGTCGTGTCGGTCCATAACGGAATATAGCCGGCCGCAGGAACACCGACGCATGGGGGTCCGGCCCATTTCAGAAGACTTTTTCTTGTCCCTAGGATGTGACATGACTGGACAAAGACATCAATTTAAAACTACAGAAAGTGTCTCGGCTCCAAAAAAAAAGAAAGATCTTACGGGCTTCGAAGGTCCAGAGTCGAATCGGCGCTGAGAAACGCTAAATGGCACGGAGAACTAAGGCTTCAGCGTTGATGAACGGTACTAGGCTACTGTGTCACAGATTAATTTTTTGCTTGCCCACGAGGTCGCTGTTTACTCGACAGTGGGAGAAGCAGAACTGAGATTAGGGAGGAGTTGGCGTAGTTTACAGGCCATCCCTCATGCGCAATGCTGTGCATCGGCCTCGAGGGTGGCATCGGCACCTCCCACTAGAAAAAAAAAATTGCTCCTGCAGGGTCCTGATCCTCCGGACATAACCCACCTGCGATGAATGGTGAAGACTGACACAGATAAGATCACAGAATCTGTTTTGAAATAATGACCACCTGACCCACCCAGTCTGCCTATTGTTTTCCGGCCTATACTATCACCTCAGACCCTAACCAATCTCCAGCTACCCTCCTGCCATCCTACCAAGTTTTCCTTGTGCCTATCCCATGCTTCCTTGAAGCCTACCACTGTTTTTGCCTCCATCACCTCAGCTGAAAAACTGTTCCAGACATCTACCGCTCTTTTCGTCAAGAAGTACTTTCTCATAACCCTCCTAAATTTCCCCCTTTCCAGCTTCATTGCATGCCCCCTTGTTCTCGTGTACCTTCTCTGAAAAATACTCCTCCCGTACCTTATTCACCTCCATGAGGTATTTATTTATAGGTCACTATAATGTCCCCCTTCTCCTTTCGTCCAGAGTGTGTCACTGAGGCGCAGGTCAGGAAGCACAGGCAGACCAGAAGTTGTAAAATTCACAAGTAGTGTTTTATAATTATCAATAACAATAAAAAAATTTAAAAAATTAATTGTTCAGGATAGCTATTTACAAAGGCAGTACAAACAAAGACAACAAATTCCTTTATCTGATGGTATCTCTAATTCTAAATTTCAATCTCTCTCCTTCCAACAAAATTGCTCTCTTTTTATATAGTGTATTTTTCTGACAATTAACTTCTGCATCCTGATCTCGTTAAGATACCTCATGTTTCTCACAACATGTCCCAAAACGTTGTTAGTTTCCTTCCTTGCATGTGCAACAAAATAGAACATTGTGTCCCAGAGCTGATCTCCTATTAACAACTCTGCAAATGAGCTTGTGGAGGTTAAACTGCATCTCGAGGTTAACCCCCTAAGTTCCAAATAGCTTTCTGCAATCATTACAACAATAGAACTATATACATTTTAGAATCACAGAGCCCAGATTCACATAAAGTTCCACATATACTAGTATAACCACAGATAAGCAAGGGGGAAGAAAAGATGGAAACAGCAAGTAAGGCTCCCTGGCAGGAGAGGGGAGAATCGTGAGACTGTCAAAGCGATCAATTCGTGGGTCTCAAGAAAATTTGATTCTGCAATCAGACAGAGACACAAGAGTCAGAAAAGAGAGGACAGAACAGATCATTGCGTTTAACTCTTTCTGCATAACAAAAGGGATAGGGTCTTATTCAATCCTGTCACATATCCCCCTCTTTAAGAGGAAACCTGTTAAAAAAAAAAGTTTCCAAAACTTTCTTTTAATTCTCTTCTAACATTATCTTATAACCTTTACAGTTTTGCACATATGCAGCATCCCTTTTCCCATAACAACCAGTACAGTAAACAGTTAAGTTTAAACCTAACCTTTGGAATTCTCAATTCCTGATCCATATCTTGACAGAAAATCAGCACTGACATTCTCTTTTCCGGATTTGTGCACCACTTTGAATTCAAATGGCTGTAATGCCAGGTAACACCTTGTGATCCTGGAACTTTTATCCTTTATTTGATTAAGCCAACAGAGAAGCTTATGATCTGTTACAAGTACAAAGTCAGCTCCCAGCAAATAAAACTTAAGGGACTCCATGGCCCACTTTGCTGCAAGGCATTCCTTTTCAATGGTGGAGTACCTTTTTTCTCTCTGTCATGCAATTTCCTACTGATATACAGAACGGGATGTTCCTTCCCATCTACATTTTGACTGAAGACTGCACCGAGGCCTACCTCTGATGCATCTGTCTGTATCAAAAATTGTTTCACAAAGTCTGGGCTTCTTAAAATGGGCTGAACATAATGCAGACTTGGTGGCCTGAAAAGTTTTGTCACACTCTGGGAACCATTTCACATTATTCGGGTACCGTTTCTTCGTGAGTTCAGTGAGGGGAGGTAGCTAACTGGACAACGTTGGAAACAAATCTCCTGTAGTAACCAGCCAGGCCTAAAAATGACCTGACATGTTTCTTTGTTTTAGGGACAGGACTGTTAGCTCCAGCTTCTATCTTGGAAATCTCTGGCTTCACTTCTCCATTTCCCAAAACATAACCCAAATATCTGGTTTCCTGCATGCCCAATGCACATTTGGTAGGATTAATGGTCAGACCTGCCTTCTTGATAGATTGGATAACTAGTAGTAGGTGTTCCGGGCACTTTTCGGGGCTGGACTGTACAACATGACATCATCCAGGTAAGCAGCACAGTAACCAGTGTGAGTGGCTAAAATTACACACATGTACTGCTGGAATGTAGTGGGTGCACCATGTAAACCAAACAGCATGGTGGCGAAGTGACAAGAGTCCAATAGGAGTGGCAAATGCAGTTTTGTCTCTGGATTCTTTAGTTAGGGGAATTTACCAGTAACTCTTAGTGAGATCAAGGGTACTAAAATACTTGGCACTTCCCAATCTGTCCACCAAATCATCTATCCTGGGCATAGGATAACTGTCAAATTCGGATACTTAAGATTCCTAAAATCAAGGCAGATTCTTACACCCCCTTCTTTCTTATTTACAATCACCACTGGCGAGCCTAAGCACTTCTCGACTCTTCTATGATACCCAACTGTTTCATTTTCTGTATTTCCTTAACCACGTCTGCTCTTGACTGCTCTGGTAATTCTTTATGTCTTTTGTCAAACAGGGCAAGCATTCCCTGTCACTATTACATGTTCGACCCCTTTTGCTCAGCCGGTCACTGTGGTAAAAGTACTGTTAAATGTCTATCAAGTTACAAATTTCTGTGGTTTGTTAGGAGGTTAAGAAAACATTCAGCTTTGCAGCATCATAAGTTACAGCCTGTTCCAGTCTGTTATAAGCTATATCAATATTTTCTGTAGAAGTTTCTGGTAAAACTAACAAAGCGGCCTTTGGTGTTTTTCAACTAATTTCTTCAGGAGGTTAGCATGGTATATCTTGGTAGGATTTTTCCTATCGGGGTCTCAGTCTCACAGTTAACTGTGCCAATACGTCTAAGCACTTTATGAGGCCCTTGACACTTCATTAATAGTTTATTTTCTGTAGTGGGTAACAGAAGCAAGACCTTTTCACCTGGCTCAAAACGTTTTTCTTTTACTCCATGGTCATAATATGCCTTCTGCTGATTTTGGGCCTCTTCCTGATTACCATGGGCAATTTCAACATATTTTGCCAGCTTCTTTCTCAGGGCACACATATAAGATGTAATAGATTTTCTTCTGAGTGGGGTGATCTTCCCATATTTCTTTTATTACATCTAGTGGCCCTCTAGGTTGTCTACCATACAACATTTCAAATGGTAAAAATCCTGCTGAGGCCTGTGACGCTTCTCGGTAAGCAAAAAGCAGGTAAGGTAGGTAGTGGTTCCAATCTTTCCCTTCCCCTTTTATAAATCTTTTTAACCTGTGTGTTGGGGTTTGATTAAAACGCTCAATAAGACGTTCTGTCTGAGGGTGATAAGGGGTAGTTTTTACGGCAGTGATACCTAGTAATCAGTACAGCTCCTTCAGCAATGCAATACCAAAATTACTACTTATGGCCACTGTATATCACCGTAAAGCAAATCGGTGATATACAAATGCCGGCGAAAGACATCCAGCATGGGAACTAAGAGTTTATGCAGGAGGGCTGCACCCCCTCTCGTGAGGGGCCTCGTCCCCCAGTACTCTCCTGATTAAAGATAGGAAAATTACGTACCTACCGTAATTCTTGATCTTCTCTTGTATCTTCACCATTCATTACTTACTGGGTGTAAGCCGGAGGCGCGCACCCGTCATGGGAAGCTTTTTTTTTTTAGTTGCTTTAACGGCCGCCGAGAGCGACGGCTTGCAGGCCATAAGCGTGGGGGGCTGCCATGAGTAGCGATCGACTCCTCCTCCAACTCAGTTCTGTGAGCTCGGAGAGGCAAAATGAAAGCAGAAAATATAGATAGCGAGGCAAGATAGCCGAGGGATAGCAAAGCAAGGAAGAATGAACTGAAAAAGGAATAAGCCGATGGAGGAAGGACAGAGGAGATAAGAACATCCCTAGCCTAGGGAGTGCAGGGCCTCCTTACCTGGGCGACTCTAGGAGGAGAGATGAGTAAGGAAATGAGAAAATAGAAGAAGAAGAAGAAAGAGAAGAGAGAGATGGGATGTTGAAGGGACCAGAATGCCCAACGAGCATAGTTAGCTTGTAGCTGAAGGCTCGACTAAAGGGGAAGCAAGAATCCCCGGAGATAGAGCTGAAGAGAAGGTTCACCGAACCCGCTAGACAGACTCAGGAGGGCATAGTCCTCATCTTCAACATGCCATTGTTCTTGACACCCACCTCGGGCTCCTGGCCGCGGAAGGCCTTTAACTGGAGGACAGCCGAGGAGGGAAGAATAAAACCCCAGCAGCATGAGAGCGCTGCTCAGGGGTTTAGAAATGGAAAATGTAAGCCTTTCAGGCGTTCCAAGATAGAAACGGGACTCAGACTGACTGGCTAAGGCCGGCCAAGGCTTAGGCTGGCTAAGATTGGATATGGTCAGCAGAGCTCTACTGTAAAAATTGTCCAGGAGGACACTTAAAGGGAGAAACCACTTAGCAAAACAGCGAGAAGGATAGCCTACCTTCTCATTTGCCTTCTTGTTTGATTTCTCCTATTCCTTTTTTTTTTTTTACAGATAGAAAAAATTTTTTTTTTTTAACTAGATGCATGACCCAGATACCAAGATGCCTATAGCAGTCGGAGAGAGTTCCCTCAGCATTTTTTTTTTTTTTTTTTTTTTAGAAGAGAAAGGAACAGACGTACTCGTTCCTCTGCTCTGCAAGGCAAGAATAGAGGGGGGGGATTAGATTTCAGGGCAACTACCTGAACACGGGATTGCAGGATCAAAACTGAATAGCCTGAGCCAGGCCAAACAACCCCAGAGGTATCTTGCCATAAGAATAGCAAGAGATAGTTGTGCAGTCTGATCGCCAATGCAATCCGCGAGATGGCCCATGAATCTTAGAGTAAATAATTTTTCTGGATTTTAAACCCCAGAAGATTTTTTTTTTTTTTTTTTGGAAATGAAGCAATTTTCCCTATATTTTATATAATGCAGAGAGAGGAAGGAGACGGGAGGTGGAGAAGCCACAGGAAGAGGCCACTGAGGGGATGTGGGAGGGTGGTAATGAATGGTGAAGATACAAGAGAAGATCAAGAATTACGGTAGGTAATGTATTTCCTATCTTCCTTGTCAATCTTCACCATTCATTACTTCCTGGGTGAGTATTAAGCCCTCTTCCCCAGGAGGGGGAAGAGGCCATACCCTGAGGGAACAAGACCCCCAGCCTTCTGCTGGTGAGAAACAGAAGGAGAAGACCCTGGCTTATTCAGAAAGCCTAAGTGGGAGAAGAGCTAGGAGGTGCCTCCCGAGGACGAGGAGACGGAGGGAGCCCCTGTAAAAGTCTCCTAGCTCTGGATGAGAAAAGACGGGTCCCCCGGAAGGCGGAGCGCATCACCCTACGCCGGGCCAGGGGTGACAACCTGGAGAGACGAAGCCATGCCGTCCGCCTGATGCAGATCGCTGTCCCCGCAAGCCTGGAAGCCACCTCATTGGCGTCATAAGATGCCCTTGCTTGGTGTCTTGCCAGCTCCAGGCCTACCGCGGAGAGGGCAACGGCTTGTCTGGTTTGCTCCGTGTCAGGCATAGATGCCAGCAGCTGGGACATCATCGACCACAGATGCCGTTGTAGGCAGCGTGGTGAGCCTGATGTGATGCAATACATGCACTCGCACGCCAGAAGAGAACACTTCGCCTCAACGGTCGAACTGGAGAGAGTCCGAACCGGTGGGCGTCGCGCCAGCAACGGGCGCCCAGAAGGAGTATCCAGGTATACCAAACCTGAGGACGGGTTGGGAAGGGAACCTAGAGACTCAGAGGGGGCACAATACCTACGCTGGCAGTCGCGGGGCTGGGAAAAGCGGCAGGGAACTGCCAGGACGGATAGACGCCTCCTGGAAGGATAGGCCAGGAAGGTACCACCAGATGCTGGGCACTGAATTCACCAAGGAATTCACGCGTCACCCGTTCGGTATTGTCTCTCCGAACGTAGGAAATCCGAAGATCCCTCACCATCCTCGAGAGGAAACGCTGATATTCTGTGAAATCAGCATCGGAGGACAGATGAGCAGGGGGTTCCTCTCCCTCAGAGGAGGGAGACGAGGATGATAGGGAACTGGAATGTCCAGAGGATTCCTGCGGCGGTGGGGAGAGTCGAAAGACCCGCTCATGCATGTAACTAACATATGAGGGGAAGGCCGGCGCAGAACCCCTGAACTGCTCCCAGGATAACGGACCCGTAGGACCGACATGGCCTGGGAGCGGGGGTGGTGAAGGCAGAGAGATGGGAGAGGGGCACCTCCGAGGAGGCAACTGCTCTCGGAGGGCTCTGGAACCGGGAAGGGAGCTCTAGTAGGAGGGATCCCGGATATCAAACCAGGCCGAGAACGGAACTCTGGGGAAGCGAACCTGGAAGAGCCCTGGGGAGAAACTCCCTGTGACGACGCCTGACTGCATGGATCCAGAAGGGCAGTCTGCACAAACGCCGCCAGAGGACACCCTAGAACCCTGGGGAGGGGCGGGCTCTGAGCTCAGGCTCCTGGCCACCCCTTGAGGTGGCCAAGAAGACCGAGCAGCAGGACGCCTGCCCCTCAACCCCTCGGATTCCGAGAGGCCCTCTCCCGACTGCAACGTTCCCAACCCCAGAGGAGGTAACAGCACCCGGGGTAGCTGTCACCGACCTCCAGAGGGAGCCTCCCTCCGTCACCCCCCGCCTGCCCCGGGACCTCGGCCACCCCCAGCCGAGGAACCCTCAGAGAGACGGCAAGGGGGACAGAGGAGGGGCCGTGCGCGCCGCCTGGTACCCCTAGCCACCGAGGACCCAGATTCCGAAGAATGGGGATGCCAGGATGGGTCCACATCTGAGTCATCGTCCCCTCCAGGAGGACGAGACCAGCAGGACCTCGATGCTGGCACCCAGGGGTCCCCGAACGGCCCCGTCGAGAGCGACGCCGCCGCCCCGTACGCCGTGCAGCATGAAGGCTCAACCCCACCCCCAGCGGCTCCGCAGACCCGGCACCGCCCGGAGGAGGGAGGCCACCGGCGCCGCCGGGCGGCGCTGAGGCGGCGACACTGCGGCGCGCGCTAAGCTCATCGGCACCTGAGCGAACGGCGCCGAGGCCAAAATGGCACCGCCAACGGCGCCGCCTTCTGATCACCGGCGCCGCTTAACGGCACCGGGATCCAAAGCGGCGCCGTTTGGCACCGCAGTGGTGCCGGATCTGAAACGGCGCGGAACGGCGCCGCCGATCACCGGCACCGCGAACGGGCGCGATCCGAACGGCACCATGAGGCGACGCGAGGTCCACCCGAGCCGGGCCAGCCAAGGGCCTCGACACGGGGAGCCTGCACCTCCAAGAGGTGACTGCCGAGGCGATGTCAGCGCTGCGGCCCCGAGGGGGCGCTACGCACGCCCAACACCGGAAGGGGCCTCCCCTCGGCAAGAAGGGAAGAGGAGACCCTCCTCCTCGGACCGTATAGGGCCCGGAGGGGACCGGGGAAAGGCCTAAGGGATCTCGCCGAGATTCCTGCGACTGACGCCCGTCCCAGTCGAAGTCGGCGGGGCCTTGCCGAGCTTGTACGCGCGGACTTCGAGGACGCGACGGTCCATCGAGAAACAAGCGTCGCACGAATCCATATTATGGTTGGGTCCCAGGCAACGAAGACAGACGTCATGCCGGTCCGAGACGGAGAAATGCCGGCCGCAGGAGCACCGACGCATAGGGGCACGGCCCGTCTTAGAAGAACGTTTCGCTCCAGAACCGGACATAACGTGAAATAAACAAGATTAAACACAGTCGGAAATACACCCGGCGCCGTACAAAGGAAAGAAAAAGGAACAGTCTTACCGTAGGCGTCGAGTGTAGAAAAAGGAGTCGGATACGCACTTTTCGGTTAGCTACCGCGAACAGGTGCTGCCTCGACGGCGGGAGAAACAGAACTGAGTTGGAGGAGGAGTCGGTCGCTACTAACGGCCGCCCCTCGCGCATGACGCCGCTCTCGAGGGCGGGGCCGTTAGGCAACTTTAAAAAAAAAAAAAAAAAAAGTTTCGCGGACGGTGCGCGCCCGGCTTACACCCAGTAAGTAATGAATGGTGAAGATTGACAAGGGAAGATTACCAACTCTGGGGAAGGGGGCATGTCAGGGAGGGGGTGACACTCCGAATTTAGACCAAAAAAAAACAAAAAAACGCAACAGCGGGCAGCAGCAAAACATTCTCCCCCAGTCCCCAGCCCCAAATCCAGTACCTGCTGCACCAGAGCTAGCCACCCTAACCACCACACGGCTAGCTCGGCTGCAGTGGGCACACTACCCCACACAAAACCTCTTCCCTATCCCTCCCCTTCTGGTTGCCCTCCTCTACAGTTGCGATCGCATAGGGTCGCTATCTTTACAGGGTAGCAAAACAGGATAGCGCTGTAAATGAGTTGCTGTTTTGACAGTCGCTATCATCACTGGATACCTACTCTCTTTAGTAATGCCCACCCAGCTGAAAATTTTGGCACGCTCTGCTGCCACTTTTGGGGCTATGACAGTATGCATTGGAACTGCCTCTGGGTATCAATTAGCATAGTTACACACTACCAAAATGAATCAATTACCCTTTTTACTTTTGTCATGGGGCCAACCACATCCATTGCAATTCTCTCAAGAGGCACATCTATTATGGGTAGGGGCACCTTGTCTTTTTTAGTCACTGGGGCTACTTTCTGACATTCAGCACAAGAACTGCAATAGGTAGCAACATCTTCATGAACTCCAGGCCAGTAAAATCTGTACAACAGTCTGGCAAGGGTGCGGTCCCTCCCCAAGTGACTAGCCAGGACTATTATGTGCTATCTATAACAACTCAGTTCTATATTTTTGTGGTATAACCAATTGTTCTATCTGTTCCTGTGTCTGAGGTTTAACTCAAATTCTGTACAGCAAGTCATAACTTTTTTTAAACATTTGTTCACCCTGTTTTTGTTTCACCCCCAGCTGCTTAAAGTAACCTTGGAAAAACCTCATTAGTTTGCTCTGAAACAAAATCACAGTCAGTTATCAGTTTAGTTTTAGTATTTTCTTATATTAACCCCTTATGTCCATCAGTCTTTTGTTGCCACTGTTTTTTCAGGCATCTTCTTTCTTTCCTGGACTTCTACATCTTGGAGCTGGGCTCAAACAAGGCCGCATCAAAGTCATCAAAAGAAAAAGTATCCCCAATGTCTGAGATTTTTCTTTGCCTGTGCTCTTGTAATCACAGCTGCTGATAAAGTGGGATTTACTCTCTGTGTGATTAACTTTGCAAATCCTGGAAAGTAATTTCCAATAATCACAGGTACAGCTAACTTTGGTACTACCTCCACTTTCATTTGGTGCGACACCCCATTAATATTCAGACTCACTTGGGTAGTGGGATAGTACCGAGTGTCCCCATGGATGTAGATGACCCCAGTGCCTGGTCCTTTTGCACAGTGTTTTCAAAGCACTTCAACATGCACCAGGGTCTGTCTGCTTCCCAGATCAATAAGTCCCTACACAGTCTTATCTCTGACCTTGATATCTGTTAAATACTTGCCCCAATTTGAGCTGGCCTGCCAGTGCAGCAGCACAGTGTCCGCTTGTGGCGCCGACATCCCGGGTTCGGAGAAGGACTCGGAATTGGAATCAAGGGCCGAACGGGAGGGAGAAGGATTAAGTGTCCCAGGGACTGCTCTCCTTCTCCGGGGAGGGGAAGAGTGTCTGGCGCTTTGTGGACCTCTAGCAGAGGCTGGGGGTACTGCCACTGCCGGCGCTTCACGTAAGGGGAGTGGGGCAGATGCTGGCCATCACTGCATATCCCCGACCCCAGGGGATCTCTACAGCATCCCCCAAAAATCTGTCTCCCATCCATGATGCCCTGCCTGCCGGCACTCCTGCTGCGATCAATGTCTGCTGGGGGTTCCCGCTCCCATGGCCCCACCCTGGGGGGTAAGTCAGGGCTTGAGACCACTGTCCATTGGGGGGGGGGTGCCCGCCCAGCGGCCCTGCCCAGGCATTGTGGGGGTGGCGTGCAGGGCAGGAGCCAATCCCCCAAAAGGGGAAGGGGGCTGGGACAAAAAAAAATGAAATACTTGCCACAATTTGCTAAGGCTAAATCTGCTCCAGTGTTAACCTTCCTTATTTTTATGGCAGTTTCTTGCAATATGGCATGGCTTGTTACAGCTATAGCAAATGAAATCTTTGGGTGCAGATTTGTTACCCCCACCAGAGTTCTTATCTGACCTGGAGTTAAATCAGTAAAAAGAGGGTTTTACCAGTCCTTGGCTGTTACTTTGCTGCTGCGGTGTCTGTCTGGCCATCTGATAGTCCTCAGCCAAATAAACAGCCTTTTCCCCACTTTCTTGTCGGTGTTCTTTTACCCAAAGCTGCACAGTTGTAGGCAGGATGCTGATGAACTGCTTCATTGCAAATATTTTGATTATCTGTGGGACTGTTTTGCCCTCTCGTTCAAGTAATTATATGAGAAGTCAGTTGAAGTTTTCTCGAGGACTGACAACTCAGTGGTAACTTGAGGGACAGGAATCTTTGTGTGTAGGTCTCTCCTCACATTTTTTTTATTGATTTATTGAAAGTATCAGAATTATAACCCTTTGAGTCAGAGACTCCTTTGCAAAGGCTCCATATCAGCAATAAGACAAAGAATACAAAAACAAAAAAACAGTGTACAGTAAATAGTAAAATGCAAAGGTACAGTCAGGCAATAACAGTAGGGTGTATATATGAGAACAATCCAAAGTTAGGCAACTAGGGAAGTAATGCAAGCCCGACCAGCTCAGACCACACAGGGTCAGTGTCACCGAGGCACAGGTCAGGAAGCATAGGAAAAACCAGGAGCAGTTGTAGAATTCTCAAAAATGTTTATTTGTACTAGCAGTAACATAAAAAATAAACTTGTTCAGTATAACTATTTACAAAGGCAGAATAAACAGAGAAGATCCATCTGAGTTTTCCTTCAATCTGTGTCTCCCAAAACACTGGGCAAGACAAATTTTATTTAAAGACGCCCAATCCCGGAGCCTCTGGGTGCTGCACAAATAAAATGAACACATTTTCAGATATAAATCAGTAAACACAGAAATTATTAAAAACATAAAATACCACCACTTCATATAAACATTACTCCTAAACAATACACTAAATATCAATTAGCAAAACTATAAACAAATCAGATCTATAACTCAATAATTTAATCCAGGAATGCCTGATCAAATAGGAGGGCCTTGAGGTGGGCCTTGAATACCCTCCAAAGTGAGGGTCCCCTTAACCCAAAGGGGCAGCGAGTTCCATAGGACGGGGGGTGGCAACACTAAAAACCCTGTCGCTGGCTGATTTCAACCTCATCCTAGGAATCGCTAGGAGGCCTCCAGAGGAGGAACGGAGGGGGTGGACAGAGCGAGCAGGTACAAGAAAGTCTAGCCAATAACCAGGGCCCTGACCATGTAGGGCCTTATAGGTGAGGAGACCCTCCTTAAAGAGGATCCTCCACCTGACCGGCAGCCAGTGCAGCTCACACAACATCAGTGTAATATTGCAAAATTTTGGCTGCCCAGTAAGTAACTGGGCCGCTGCATTCTGCACTAGCTGCAGCCCGTGGAGAGATCACCCCCGGTGACCCCCAGGTAGAGCGTATTACAGTAGTCAAGCCTTGATGTAACTAAGGCATGCATCAGAGTGGGGAGGTCCAGAGGTGGAACAAGGGGCTTTATCCTGGTGACATTTCTGAGATGGAAAAAAACAGGAGCAGAAAGTGGAAGATATCTGAGCCTCCATAGTCAAACTCCTATCCAGAGTGACACCAAGATTTCGCACCCTAGCGGAGGCCTTCGATGAAACAGAACCCCAGACAAGTCTAGTCTCTGATTCAGAGGCCATCCTATGTCGCACTCTGTTCGACTCCACCACCAATACCTCCATCTTATCGGGGTTCAGTCGCAACCAGCTAGAGGCCATCCAGTCGTTAATCTCAGCAAGGCAGCTGTTTAGCACATCTACCGCGTTGGATGTTCCTGGGGCAAAGGAAAGGTATAACTGAGTGTCATCAGCATAGCAATGAAAACCCAAGCCATACTTCCTAATGAGACCTCTCGGGGTAGCATGTACACTGTGAATAACACTGGGGCCAATACCTATCCCTGAGGAACTCCACAAGATAGGAGGCTAGGGGTGGAGGAAAAATTCCCCATCACAACCCGTTGCCTCCTGTTGGTTAAAAAGGACTCAAACCAGCAGATGACAGTGCCGGTGAGTCCACAGAGTTCCCTAAGGTGGTCAAGCAACACACAACGGTCTACAGTGTCAAATGCTGAGGAGAGATCAAGGAGAACAAGAACTGTCTTATCTCCTCGATCTCTAGCCCCGAGGACATCATTCAGCACCTGAACAAGTGCGATTTCTGTGCTATGCCTTGCCCAAAACCCCAACTGGAAGTGTTCGTACAACTTGTGGGTCATGAGATGCACCTCCAACTGAAGTGCCGCTACCTTCTCCACAACCTTTGCCAAAAAGGGAAGATTAGAGATAGATAGATAATTTGCCCTAACCTCTGAGTCCAACGATGGTTTCTTTAAGAGTGGTCTCACCAATGCCTCCTTCAAGGCATCGGGGAAAACCCCCTCAGATAAGGAACACTGGACAATCACAGCAAACACCAGGCCAACGGTGTCAATGCATCTCATCAAGAAACGTGTCGGCACCGGGTCCGGTTCACAAAAAGTGTACTTCAGATTGGTCGCCACCCCAATGACCTCACTTACCTCCACTGGTCTAAACTCCCCCCCAACCAGGCGGAGTACACTCAGAACACTTCAGGCGACCACTGCCAGCTATAACATTACTGACTGGAGGAACTCCCTGACGGATACCGGACACTCTGTCCGAGAAGAACCAAGCAAACTCTTCACATTCAACATTGGAAAAAACCTTCTTCGACTGTAGACAAGCAGGACGAAGTAGCCTGTCTACAGTCCGAAAAAGTATAGCTGGTTGGTTCTTCCCGGCAGCAGTCTCCCTGGATGGGAACACTGCCTTCTTATGGTTGATTGCCCCCTGGTATGCATTATAATGCACATGCAGGGCCAGTTTGTCCTCCTCCAGGACGGACTTTCTCCAGCAGCGCTCTAACCTCTGACCCTTTCTCTTCATCTCCCTGAGATCCCCATCATACCATGGGGACCTCAGGTAGGAAGATTTGGGTCGCACACGGACAGGTGCGAGGGAGTCAATGATGTCGGATAGCACCCTATTATAAGAGCCCACCACGGCACCAATGCCTCCCATGCGTGCCCTACCCACACTAGATAGATCGGCCGCCGCCAAAATACCCTCTGGGGTCAAGCCCCGCAAAGGACAGCAGCTCATCATCTCTGTAGGAGGAGGGCATCCAGTGGGATCCCCGAATGTGAACTGCACCGTGCAGTGATCGGACCATACCACCCGATCAATCTTGAGATTATCTATCTCAAGCCCCAGTGAGAACACCAGCTCAACATGTGGCCGCCCTGGTGTGTCGCGGCAGAAACAACTTGTGACAGGCCCAGGGATGACATAATCTGGAGGAGTTTATAACACAGCAGCTCTGTCTCTTATAAAGTCTTTGCAACCCCCCTTCTTAACAAGCATCCTGTTTTTTCTAAAATGTTCCTGTAAATTTCAGGCAGGTGCAGCCAGAACACAATGTCCCAGAACTGAGGCCCCCTCTCCACAGCTTCTGCAGAATGCTTAAAAATTGCATTTCAGGTTAACCTCTCGAGTTCCAAATAGCTTTCTGTAATCATCTCAAACTATAATTATATACTTTTCAACAGTAACACTATGTAATTTCTAAACAAAGGAATCCCAATATCAGTTACATGTCCACATAATGATTTGCATATATTTTTATACCAGCAGATATCCAAAGAGGAAAAAGACAGAACAGCGAGTGAAGACTGAGAGACAGTGAGAGGCAAAGAACTGCAAGACTGTCGGGGTGATCAAATCCTAGTCCTTCTTTGATTAACTCAGTAAATCCTGGAACGTAATTTCCAATAATCACAGGTACAGGTACTGTAACTTAGATACTACCCCCACTTTCATTTGGTGCACACACCCTTAATGGTCAGAGTCATGTGGGTGGTGGGATAGTATCAAGTGTCCCCGTGGAGGCAGATGACACCAGTACCAGGTCCTTTTGCACAGAGTTTTCCCAGCACCTCAACATGCACTAGGGTCTGTCTGCTTCCAAATCAATGAGTCCCTTTACAGTCTTTCCCCCACCTTCCCATCTGTTAAGTACTTGCCCCAATTTGCCAAGGACAGATCTGTTCCAGTTTCACTCTTCTTACGGCAATTTCTTGCAATATGATCTGGTATATTACAATTATAGCAAATAACATCTTTGGGCACAGATTTGTTACCCCCACCAGGGTTCTTATCAGACTTGGAGTTTAAATGGGAAAAAGAGTGTCTTACCGGTCGGTGCTTGTCTGTTACTTCACTGCTGTGGCGTCTGTCTGGCCATTTGGTAGTCGTCGGCCAAAGAAACAGCCTTTTCCCACTTTCTGTTTTTTTTTTTGGTTTTTTTTATTTAAGCTTATGTTGACCGGGTAAGTGCACTAGACAAATCCTGCCTATTTTCAGGCACGACCTGGGGAAGGGGGATACAGATGAATGCCAACTGACCTTGAACCAGATTAAGCTGTTGGTGGTATTTTTAGTGAATGAGGGAAATTTGGCCAGGACACTGGGGAAGTTCCCCTACTCTTTTCAATAAGTGCCATGGGATCTTTAACATCCACCTGAACTACCGCCAATCCAGGCAGATGGGACCTCGGTTTAAAGTCTCATCCGAAAGACGGCACCTCAGAAGTGCAGCACCTCTTTCATGCTGCACTACAGTGTCAGTACTGGGATATTAACCCAAGTGCCAGATGTGGGAACTGAACCCACAGCCCTCTGATCTCCCGGTCTCAGAGGAGAGTGTGCTACCTACTGAGCCACTGCCACTGCAAAGGTTGGTGTTCCTTTACCCAAAGCTGCACATCTGTAGGCAGGATGTCGAATTACTCCATGGCAAGTATGTCGATGAACTGTGGGACTGTTTTGCCCTCTGGTTGGAGCCTTTTTATCAGGAGTTCTCTGAGTCGGGTGAAGGCTTCTCTAGGACTGTTGACTGAGTTGTACTTCAGAGACTGAAATCTCTGCCTGTAAGTCTCTCCTGAGATGTCATACCTTTTCAGGATTTCGCTTTTCACCAGGTCACAGTTTTCTGACTGTGCAGTGTCTGTATTGCTGTAGGCAAGTTGGGCTTTCCCTGTCAGGTAGGGTACCAGTCTGATTGTCCACTGCTGCTTTGGCCATTGGCAGGCTGTGGTAACTCTTTCAAATGTTGTCAGGTATGCCTCGATATCATCCAAGGGACACAACTTTCTAAGTTTAATGGCTTTTAAATTGCTTGTGTTTTGTTGCTCATCTGGATCTGTGCCAAATCTTCTGCCTTAGATAGCTTGCAAGGCATCCAGCCATCGCTGCTCCTGTCACTGCATCTCTTCTCTCATCTGCTGCTTCTCTTCTCTTCTCTGTTTCTCCATCTCTTTTTGTTGTATAGCCCACCATTTGAAAAAATCCATCATGCTTTCAGGTTCTGTCACTGCCTGTTCTTTTTCCATAACTTGTGCTGGCTGTAGAATCTCAGCTTGGACTTCTGTCTCTGCTAGTTTGGCTGCCATTCTCCTGGTAACCACTCCTGGACTCACTGCTGCAGAATCCATACCTTTCTCTATTCTTCCCTGGTACTAGGTCCAGTACCCACGTACAAAACTCCTGGCTTAGAGTATGCACGGCGTAAATCCCACTTCTAGCACCATCTGTCGTCGAGGCACAGGTCTGGAAGCATAGGAAAAACTGGGAGCAGTTGTAGAATTCGCAAAAATGTTTATTTGTACTAGTAGTAACATAAAAAAAAAACTTGCTCAGTATAACTATTCACAAAGGCAGAATAAACAGAGAAGATCCATCTGAGTTTTCCTTCAATCTCTGTGTCTCCCAAAACATTGCAGCTCTTTCTCTTATAAAGTCTTTGAAACCCCCTCCTTAACAAGCATCCTGTTTTTTTCTAAAATGTTCTTGTAAATTTCAGGCAGGTGCAGCCAGAACACAATGTATCAGAACTGAGGCCCCGCTCCACAGTTTCTGCAAAAGGCTTAAAAAAATTGCATTTCAGGTTAACCCTTTGAGTTCCAAATAGCTTTTGCAATCATCTCAAACTATAATTATATACATTTCAATAGTAACACTATATAATTTCTAAACAAAGGGATCCCAATATCAGTTACATGTCCACATAATGATCTGCATGTATTTTTATACCAGCAGATATGCAAGGGGAAAAAGACAGAACAGCAAGTGAAGACTGAGAGACAGGGAGAGGCAAAGAACTGTGAGACTGTCGGGGTGATCAAATCCTAGGCCTCACAGGAAAATTTGGTTGGGCAACCAGACAGACAAGAGACAGGAGAGGAAAGAACAAAACAGATCCCTGCATGCAAACTCTCCATAACAACTGGGACAGGGTCCTATTTAACCATATCACAGTCAGGCAGACCTTACTGATGCAGAGCCCTATTGGGGCAGGGAGTCCAAGACAGACCTTGTCGGGGGGGGGGCGATGGGACACTGACCACCCAGATGTCATATCTTTTCAGAATTTCTCTTTTCACAAGGTCATAGTTTTCTGACTGTGCAGTGTCCATATTGCTGTAGGCAAGTTTGGGCTTTACCTGTTAGGTAAGGTACCAGCCTGATTGCTCGTTGCAGCTTTGGGTACTGGCAGGCTCCGGCAATCCTTTCAAAAGTTGTCAGGTATGCTTCGATATCATCCAAGGGATACAACTTTGTAAGTTTAATATCTTTTAAGTTGCTTGTGTTTTGTAGCTCTGCTGGACCTGTACCAGATCCTCCAGCATTTATAGCTTGCAAGACATCCAAACATCGCTACTCCTGTTGGTGTATCTCTTCTCTTCTTTGCTTCTCTGTCTCTCTGTTGTATAGCCCATCATCTGAAGAAGGCAGACAGGCTTTCAGGTTCTGTCCCTGCCTGCTGTTCTTCCATCCCTGGTTCTGGTTGTACAGTCTCAATTTGGACTTTTGTTTCTGCTTCTAGTTTGGCTTCCATTCTTCTGGTAACTCCGAGGCTTGCTGCTGCATGATCTATACCTTTCTTAAATGCTTCCCTGGTACCAAGTCTAGTACTCATGCACAGAACTCCTGGCTTAGAGTTTGCACAATGTAAATTCCACTTTTTTACAGCATCTGTTGTCGAGGTACAGGTCAGGAAGCATTAACAGACCAGGAGAAGTTGTAAAATTTGCAAATAGTGTTTTATTATCAATAAAAATAAAATACAATTGTTCAGGACACTTATTTTACAAAGCAGGAGTCAAAATTAAGTTTTGCAGCCACTAGTCAGCAGGGCTAGTGACTGGGAAAATCCACTAGCCTCACAGACATTTCCACTGACCCAGCTGGTTACTTAGTGAAATTGTACCTTCTCCAGCATAAGCTCGCAGGGTTAGTCAAAGGAAAATCTTACTAGCCCGATACAAAATCTACCAGCATTTGGCTAGTGGGATGGGATGGAATGGGACCAGTTTCAACCTTTGCAAAGGCAGTACAAACAACGAAAACAAAGTCCCTCATCTGAGAGTATCTCTAATTCTAAATTCCACTCTCTCTCCCTCCAACAAAAGATTGCTCTCTTTTTAAACGGTGTATTTTCCTGGCAATTAGCTTTTGAATCCTGATTTCATTCCTGGCAATTAGGCTCTGCATCCTGATCTCATTAAGATACCTCCTGTTTCTCACAAAATGTCCCAAAACATTGTCAGTTTCTTTTCTTGCTGGTGCAACAAAATAGAACACTGTGTCCCAGAACTGATGATCTGTTGACAGCTCTGCAAATGAGCTTGCAGAGGTCAAACTGCATCCCAAGGTTAACCCCTTTAAATAGCTTTCTGCAATCATTTCAACAACATAACTATATACATTTTCAAATCACAGAGCCCAGTTTCACATAAAGTTCCACATATACTTTTATAACCATAGATAAGCGAGGGGGAAGAAAAGCTAGACACAGCAAGTGAAGGCAGGGAGATAGCAGGAAGGGGGAGAAACGCGAGACTGTCAGAGTGATCTTGTCCTAGGTCTCACAAGAAAATCTGATTGCACAATCAGACCAAGACAAGACACAGAAAAGGAGAGGATAGAACAGATCCTTGTGTTTAACTCTTTCTGCATAACAAATGGGACAGGGTCTTATTCAGCCCTGTCACAGGGTGCACATACCAAGATCCCTTAGTCTCTCCTCATAGGACTTTTGATGCAGCCCCTGCACAATTTTATTTGTCATCCTCTGGATAGCCTCTACCCTGTCTATGTCCTTCCAGAGATGTGGTCTCCAAAACTGGACACCGCACTCCAGGTGGGGTCTCCTCAACGATCTATACAGGGGTAACACCACCTCTCACTTTCTGCTGCTGATAATCCTCCCTATGCACCCCAGCATCCCACTGGCCCTACCCACTTCCTTGTTGCATTGTCTCGCCACTTTGAGGTCATCCGATATGATTACCCCAGGGTCCCTTTTCTGTTAACTGACCGTCATACCTCTACTCCCCCCATTTTATACTCCGCTTCTGATTTTCTGTGTGTTAGATGCATGATTCTGCACTTTTCTGAACTGAAACTCAGCTGCCATACCTTGCCCACTTCTCGAGTTTTCTCAGGTCCCTACACACACACTCTACCCCCTCTGGAGTGACTACCCTATTGCAGATTTTGGTGTCATCTGCAAAGAGGCATACCTTCCCTTCTAGCTCTGCTGTATGTCACTTACAAAGACATTAATTCAAAGATATTAAAGAGGACTGGTCCCAGTACTGAGCCCTGAGGTACCCTGCTGGTCATCCTCCCCTCCCGAGAGTGAGTACCGTTTACCACCACCCTCAGTTGCCCATCCATCAACAAATTTTGTACCCAGGTTACTACCTTGGGACCCACCCCAAAACTGGACAGTTTCCTTATGAGACGACACCCCTCTGGAGGTTGTTCCTGCATTCAGGTACCACAGTGTGTGGCTTGATAGCAAGCTTGACTTTTCCGCCCACATCGATGCTATCCATACCAAGCTTCATCCTAGACTAGGTGCCCTCTACCAGCACAAGGACTGCCTCTCCCTCCAGGTCCGCCGGGAGCTGATTACCAAAATGGTTCTCCCAATCTTTGACTACATGGAAGTGGTCTATGGTACTGCCCCTCCTCCTGCCTTGCCAGATTGGGATTCCCTCTACAGTGCCTTTTGCCACCAACTCCCCAACACTCATGATTATTCTCTCTATTATTCCCTCTCAAGTCATCGCTAGTCTCACTGTGCTTCCTTTATAGCCAAATACTGGTTTGGGTCCCTCCTCCTATCTCTCCTCACTAATCTCCCTTGCCCCATCCCCATCCTTTTGCACCCTCTCTGCTCCAGGGACTCCCCATACCTTCTCCATCCCCCACCCTCACTCCCCTGCAGGTCAAGCAGCTTTCTCCTACTGCTTCCCCTCCTCTCTGGAACTAACTCCCTTCCCCACTACGCTTGTCCCCCTCACTTCCTGTTTTTAAATACCAACTAAGGTCTATTTTTTCTCCTTCCTGTTCCTGCCAACCCACTCTGATTCTTTCTCCCCTCTTCTGTCACAATCTCCTGTTGAGCCCCACCTTATGACTTTGACTTCCCCATGGTCAGTCTTCCTTGCTGATTACAAGGTCTCCTACCCCAACAGGTGCTGAGCACTTTTCCTGACTCTCTAACGAGTGTCCATGTCTACCACGTGACACATCTGTAGCTGTTCTTACATGTATTATTATACGTGCCTCTCTCAGCTGTAAAGATGCCTATTATATCATCTATAAGGATACGTACTATTACTCCCATTTGTTTGTATTCTGAAATACTTTTAGGTTATCCAGTTACTACTGTATGTTTATCCTCTCTGTATTTCCCTCCCCCAGGTCACACCTGGAAACGAGCCTTGGCTCAGTGTACCTTTCCCGGTTACCACATTTTTAAATAAATAAATAAAATGTGGTGTGGTGTTGAAGGCCTTGCTGAAACCTAAATTGCATGCAGAGTACAGGAACTTAGGACCACTCACCCATGAAATTATTTTAAATGTTAAAAAATGTATTCATGCACACTTCAGAAAAAAACATCCCTGAACCCACCAATGTCTCGGGGTGTCCATATACCCCTTCCTCAGGTTGGAAGATGTTTCCATATACAAATTAAATAGCCAGTATTATTATCAAAACTGTATGAAGCGACAGATATATTATTATACACCTTTATGTGTTCCAAAAATGAATGCTTCAAAACATAAGCATACTTCAAAGAGAAGTTAGTACACACTAACGTTTTGCTGTCCTTGAAATAAATTTATTAAAATTAATTAGGGCTAAATTAAAAATGATATAATTTTAGTAAATGTACAATGGAATTAAACTTACAGTATTCTTGCTGAATCAATACAGTGTTCAAATAGGTACCTATATTTTTATCTTGAGGTTTCTCAGTTTCACTGTTAATTTAGTAGGCTACTGGAAATAAATATGTGCCATATTTAGAATCTTTTTACACCTGTAAAATATTCAGTTCAAACTTACTATGTAAAATATACATAGGGTGGGATATTCAAAAAGGTTGCGCATGGCGCAATAGGGTTGCACCATGCGCAACCCAACGATGTGCCCCGGTGTGATATTCAAAGGGGCAAGTTGTGCTGCACAACTCCCAATGCGCTGGGGCGCAATAGTATTGTATGCGGCACAAGTGTGGGGGCGTGCCCAGGCATAAGTGACACATCCCGATATTCAGCCTGGGATGTGCAGCGCATATGCTGGCACATATCCGCCTTGTGCCGCTCAGGGGGGCGCAAAGATGTGCCTGGTAAAACCAGAAACAAGTCCAGGCCACCCACAGGCAAGCTGCCATATTGCAGGGTGCAATACGGCAGCCGCCAGCTGTGGGTGGCCACCCGCCCACCCAGAACACGGACTCCAACCCCCCTGCCCTGGGAGCGTTGTGCCCCCCTGCCCCGTCACAGGCATTAGTAGTAACACAGTCTCAGGTGGACTTGTGTATCCCCCCTTGCCCGAACACGGGGCAGCAGTAAATGAAAATTACGTACCTACCGTAATTCTTGATGATCTTGGACGAGTCTCCACCACTCATTCACACTATTGGGATCTGCGCCGGAGGCACTAGGACCCATTGGGAGCAAACTTTTTGCTGGGGAGTAGACGCCAGAGATGGTGCCGCGAGCCCCAGCTCGCGCGGCAATGACTATCTCGGCGTCGACTCACCAACCGCCTCAGTACCTTTTTTACCAAGGAGGTGCAGTGTAACTAACCTAGAAGGGTAGCCTAACCTAAAAACCGGACATAAGATAGTCCAGACGACCCGTGTAAGAAGGGTCAACAAAGAAGTCTTCAAGGCCTAAAGATTTGAGGGAGTGAAGACCAACAAGAGAGGTGAGCTTGGGGGATGGAGGGTGGGCGTGTGAATGAGTAGTGGAGACTCGTCCAAGAAGATCAAGAATTATGGTAGGTCGCTAATTTTCATATCTTCCTGGACATAAGTCTCCACCACTCATTCACACTATTGGGAGAGTACCGAGCTAATAATCCCCCGAGAGGGCGCAGGAGAAACCAAGAGCTCACGCTTTAAGACAGAAGTCCATTAAGGATGGTCTCAAAGGAAGAATCGTCGCCTGGCATGGGCATCGAGTGCATAATGCATAACGAAGTATGCACTGAGCTCCAGGTGGCTGCACTGCAGATGTCTGCAATGGGCACGCTATGGATTTCATAGGATGCCGCCACCGCTGGTAGAGTGAGCGAACTCTACCTCCAACTTAACCCGCGCCATGGAATAGCAGTGACGAAGGCATGCCACTAGCCATGCTGAGATACATCTAATAGCGACAGGTTGACCCAGCCGGGCCTCAGTGAAGGAAACGAACAGTTGCTGGGCTTTACGAAAATCCTTGGTTCTATCTAAGTAGAAACGCAAGGCCCTCTTAACATCCAGAGAATGAAGAGAGCGTTCCCCTTCATTTTGGAAGTCCGCAAAATAAGAGGGAAGGACCAAAGGTTGGTTAAGATGAAATTCTGACACAACCTTAGGAAGAAATTTAGGATGAGTACGAAGGACTACTTTGTCCTTATGGAACACAGTATACGGAGGGTCTGTGACCAGGCATGTATCTCAGAGACCTTACGGGCTGAGGTAATGGCCACTAGGAAGGCAGTCTTCCAGGTGAGGAACTTCAGTTCACAGGTAGCTAGAGGCTCAAAAGGTTTCCGGGTGAGCATGTCTAGCACAAGATTAATGTCCCAGGCTGCAACCGGACGTCTTGTAGGGGGTCTGATGTGCAGAATGCCCTTAAGAAATCTCTTAACCATAGGTAACTGAGCCAGTGAAAGAGAAAAACCCGGCTCATGATACGCTGAAATGGCACTAAGGTGAACCTTAACTGTAGAGTACTGGAGACCTGAATTTGAGAGGTCCAAAAGGTACTCTAAAACTTTATCTGGAGGGCAGGAAAAGGGATTCAAAGAGGACTTTGCACACCAGAGGGAAAAACGCTTCCACTTAGCCGTAAGTTTCCGAGTGGCTGGCTTCCGCAGCCAGAAGGATATCAGAAACTCTTCGAGAGACATTGAACCGATTTACTTCTACCTCTTCAGGAGCCAAGCGTGAAGGTAAAGAGATCTCAGATTGGGATGGACCACCGGTCCCCAAGTTAAAAGGTTCATCTGCAGGGGAAGTGGTCTCGGAGGAACTGCCAACATACTGTTGAGAAGTGGAAACCACAGTTGTCGAGGCCAAAAGGGAGCAATGAGAATCATCTTGTCTCCCTGAGACTCGAACTTGAGGAGTGTACTCTGAATTAGAGGAAGAGGCGGAAAGGCGTAAAGAAAGTGTTTTGTCCACCGCAGCCTGAACGCATCCTGACAAAAAATGCCAGGACCTGGACTTCTGGAGCAGAAGAGAGGCAGTTTTGCATTGAGTGGGGACGCAAAAAGGTCCAGGACCGGAGTTCCCCACTCTTCGAACAGTGACTGAACTATGGTTGAGTCGAGAGACCACTCGTGAGGATCTGTCTCTGTTCTGCTGAGACGGTCTGCCAAGTCGTTCTGTACACCTGGCAGGTAGATTGCTTGAATTAGAGCCTTGTGCTCCAACCACCATTCCCAGACCCTCATCGCTTCTCTGCATAAGGGGTAAGAATGAGCACCGCCCTGCTTGTTGATGTAATACGTCACTGCTTTGTTGTCCGTTTGGAGGAGAATATTCCTGTGACAGAGAATGTCCTTCAAAGCTCGGACCGCATAAAGGACGGCTCTCTCATTTCTAGGACATTTATGTGAAGCTGGGACTCGAGTTGAGTCCACACACCCTGATTGTGGAGAGCCTGACAGTGAGCTCCCCATCCCATTAGAGAAGCGTCTGTGGTAATGGAGCTCTGATGGTCCAAAGGGGCAAAGGGGTATCCTTGCAGGAGATTGTCCTCTTGAGACCACCAGGTGAGAGACCTCTTTAAGGGTTCTGTCACCTTGATGAGATAGAACTGCGGGTGAGTGGTTGGAGACCACTGAGTACTGAGCAAACACTGGGTGGTTCTCACGTGCAGACGGGCCAGAGGTATGGTGAACACTGAGGATGCCATGAGGCCCAGCATCCGTTGCATCGAGAGCACTGTAACTGACCTGTTCTCTCCGATGTAACGGGCCATCTGAAGGATATCATTCCTTCTGTCCTCTGGGAGAAAAAAGCCTTCGCACAGGATGTGTCCAGAAGGGTCCCTATGAAAAGGAGCCTCTGGGAGGGCTGCAGCTGCGATTTCTTGAGGTTTAGCAGGACTCCCATGGACGTAAGGAGGCGAGAGGCCGTCTCTATGGCATCCAGAGTCCCTTGCCTGGAAGGACTTGCCAGAAGCCAATCGTCCAGATAAGGGAACACCTGTATTCCGAGTTTTCTGAGGTGCGCTGCAAGAACTGCACAACACTTTGTAAAAAACTTGCGGCACCGAGGATAGCCCAAAAGGCAGGACTCTGAACTGATAATGTTGTCCCAGAGCCACAAACCTCAGGAATTTGTGATGCCTCGGGTGAATGGGAATGTGCTGGTAAGCATCCTGCATGTCTAGGGAGGCTAACCAGTCGAGCTGATGAAGCAAGGGTAACAGGGTTCCTAGAGAAATCATTTTTAATTTCTCCTTGGGGAGAAATTTGTTTAGCTTTCTGAGATCTAGAATGGGGCGCATTCCCCCAGACTTCTTTGGAACCAGAAAGTAATGAGAGTAGAACCCAGTGTTTCGTTGATGCAGCGGCACAAGTTCTACTGCCCTGTTGTTCAGAAGGCCCTGAATCTCGGCGGTGAGAAGGTCTGACTGAAAAGCAGACAGCCTGGGCTGCCGTTTGGGAGGACGATCCGGAGGGGTTTCCACAAAATTGAGTGAGTACCCCTCGCGGATTATCCGAAGGACCCATTTGTCTGAGGTTATGGACTTCCACTGGCTGTAGAAGTGCATCAGCTGACCTCCCACCGGGGAGAAAAAGTCCACCTCGGGCAGCTGAGGTGGGACTTGGGCCAGCAATTCATAAGGTAGCGCTGGGCACTTTGGGCTCTTGCGCTTTCTGTTGCACCTTCTTTTGAGGTTGGGCAGGTTGATTCTTATGGAAACTTCCTCTGCCTCGAAAGGACTCACGGTTATGAAACTGACGTTTACTGGCATGCCCTCGAGAGGGGGCAGGAGGGGGTCTAGCCAACTTAATGGCTGACCTAGTCTTTTGTGTAGCTTCTAGAGCTTGCGCGACCTGAGGACCAAAAAGATATGCACCATCAAAGGGCAATGCCATTACCTGTTGTTGTGCATCATTGGTGAAGCCTGAAGTGCGCAGCCAGGAATGGCGGCGGGTGCAAATACCAGCAGCCGCTGAACGGGAAGTGGAGTCGAAAGCGTCCATGGCTGCTTTAACCTGTTGGTTGTTAGATTCAATACCCCTGGTAATGGTTTGAAGAAGCTCTGGTTTTGAATCCGATCTCGAAGAGCTTCAACCATTTGCTTGAGAGAGTGCCACAGGATATACTGTACTGAGAAAATAGCCTTGGTAACTGGCAATACGATACTTAGGGTAGAAGCAGCAAAGACTCTCTTACCTAAGGTGTCTATCTTACGAGATTCCTTGTTAATAGGTTCGAGCTGTAGTGGTTTGAGGAAGGACGACCTAATTCTCTGCCAGGACTACAATAGGATCCGCAAAGGCTTGAGATGCCAAAATGGGACGATCCTTGGGGGCTGAATATTTTCTATCAATGGATTTAGCCACCGATGAAGAGAGAGCAGGATTATTCCATACCATTTGAGACAGCGTCTTGAAGGAAGGCTGAATCGGAGGAGTCAAATCCGTAGGGATCTCGAGGCTGAAGGTATTGGAGTCTTAACAATTTCCCAGGATCGATGTCTGTAGTCTGGAGAGAAAGTGTGAAATCATATTCTTCAGCAGAGACTTAAAAGACAGGTCCTCGACCACAGGCTCTGCAGCAGTAAAAGATCCTGCTTCGTCCACCTCATCGCCCAGCCGAAGGTCTGGGTCAGGCTCAACGTCATCGCCTGACAGTCCAGGAGGGACTGTATGGACAGGAAAGGGATGAAAGCCAGAAGAGGAAGAAGGAAAAGAGACAAAAGGGAAGTCCCCGAGAGCCCCCGGCACCAAGAACGACACTGAGGAACTACGCGGTGCCAAAAACGGCGCCGAGAAGCCGCACGACGCCGAACGGTCGGACGGCGCCGAAGATGGCGCCGCGCGGCCACAGGCGACACCGAGAACCCGCAGGCGACGCCGTGAAACCACCGCTGGTGCCACAGGCGACGCCGAGGATGGCCAAAGAAGGCTACACGGGCGCCAAAGGCACTCCAGAGACCAAAAACAGGTTTTGAAGGAAAAAGAGCAGGAGATAAGGGCATCGTGTGGCCCCGCGCATACGGGCCATGTGGGGGGCACCTAAGATCGGAGTCGACGGCACCGAAGAAGGTGCCGCTGACCAGGAAAGTCCAACCGCCATACCTGGTCGCCCAAAGGCCCACGAAGCGAATCGAACCAGGTAGCCGAATCCAACCTCCGAGCCCATTGCTCTACAGAGCTGCCCACTGATGAACTGCTCATCTGAAGACCTACCTGCGGGCGGGGGTAGGACTCCAATGTTGAAGACGTCGGCTACAGAAGCCGCCGTTGGCGACTCGAAGGAGACCGGCCTTCGCCCCGATAACCGAGCGTCTCGGCAGGCGTATCAGAGGCGACCTCGGTGATGCCTTCTCTTTTAGACCTGCGGGCGAAGAAGAGCTCGAGGCCGAACGGTGCTGAGAATGCGCCCGTTTGGCTTTATGCTTCCGCGGGGACCGCCCATCCCCCCGGGCATTGGACTGACCGTTGTCAGACCCCCCTTCCGGAGAAGGCGGCGGACCGGACCCAGCCCGACTGACTGAACAGCTTTCATACGGAGTCTCCCTACCATCACCTGACCTGCTCATGGTCGACTCCGTCAGTGTAGGCTGAGACTTCTTTATCGTTTTTATTTAAAAATAAGAATAACTTAAGCGATACTGTAGCGAGATAATACTATATAAAATAATAAAAACTGAAAACTATGCTGCTAGTTTGAAGTTTGACTCCCGACAGGCGAGCGACGTCGTCACTGAAGCGCACTGTTGGCCGGGAAAAAAAGGAACTGAGGTTGGGGAGTCGGCGCTGAGATAATGCCAGCGCGAGCTGGGGCTCATGCGCCATTCCTCGTGGCGCCATCTCTGGCGTCGACTCCCCAGCAAAAAGTTTGCTCCCGATGGGTCCTAGTGCCTCCGGCACAGATCCCAATAGTGTGAATGAGTGGTGGAGACTTATGTCCAGGAAGATTAAGAAGTTCCCTGGTGGACCCGTGCAGGGCGGGGAGAGGGGTACCACTGGACCACCAGGGTCCCTTGTGCAACTGCCGCCCGTGATCGGACATTGGGGAGGTTGCCAATGGACCACCAGGGACATGCATTGCTGGTATGCCCGCGGTCGGGCAACGGGGGGTATGCATGGGTCCACCAGGGACCTTCACAGTACTGCTGCCCACGTTCGGGCAAGGGGGGGATACACAGGTCCACCAGGGACTGTCATATGGGTTATGCCCGTGATCAGGCGGGAGAGTATCCACAGGTCCGCCTGGGACCGCCATATTGCTTCTGCCCAGTTCGGGCATGGGGGATGCACACATCCACCTGGGACCATAGCATCACATATGCCCACGATTGGGCGATGGGGCACCACCGGTCCACCATGGAAGTGTTCGGGCAACGGGAGCGGCTGCAGCCTGGCAGGGCACCAGGCGCAAGTCGCCGGGGATCGGCGCACCGCATGCAAATGGGGCCATAATGACATACAATTGACCTCATTTGTGCCTTGCATGCATAATAGCCTCATTTGCATGCCCAATGCTGAATATTGTGGTTGATGCACCCAGCGCAACTGCACTTGTGCTGGCGCATCCCCCTGCCCCCTTCTGCCACTGCGCCGTGTGCAGTGTGTGCACTCTCAGTGCCATATTCAACGGTGCTGAGCCATGGCACAGCACCATTGAATATTGCCTGGTCCATGCCCTGGCGTAACCCAGTTGCGCTGCACCCAGGCTTGTGCCCCTGCCCGGCGCAGTCTGAATAGCCCACCCCCAGTATACAGATATATACCTAGCTACTTGCGAAATGTAGGAAGCACTTTTTAAAACTTTATTTAGAACATTAGTAAAGTATTATTTGTTTACACAACTTAGAGATGAAAATGGACAGAACTAAAGTATAAAGCTTGTGACTGAAGGGAAAGTGTGCCCTCAGAATGTAAACAGAAACTTACAAAATGCAGGTAGCACATTTTAAAACTACATTCAGCACATCCGTGAAGCAGTTGCTTGTACAACACAGAGATGACAACGGGGGAAAAGGCTAAAGTATAGAAGAGCAGTATATGTCCATATAGCGCATAAAATACCTTCTTTTAAACAATGAAGGCTTCACAGACATTACCAAAGGCAAAATGTTCAAGCAAAAGATGTGGACAAAGAAAAACATGAAAATTATGCACTTACTGAAATTCTTGATCTTCTAGGAATATTTTTACCATTTATTCACACTAATGGGTCTATGCCAGAGACACTAGGACCCTGGGGAGCCAGAACTTTCCAAGAGGGCTGGGGCTGAGGGAAGCCGTGCACATGCACAGTGCTGCGAGAGTGGCTCGTGGTACCAGGCTCACCTCAGCACCAGCCCCCAACCACCTTAGTTCCTTTTTTACTAAGGAGGTGCAGAATATGCTAGCTAGTAGTTATGCACTTCCTCGAAGGGCATGATAGCCCTGGTGATCCATGCAAGCGTGCTCAGTGTATGAGAAGACAGTGTCTTTAGAGCTCAAGCCGTGAACAAGGGAGAGAGCAAAAATCACAACTGAGTGAGCTTGAGGGATAGTGGGTGGGTATGTGAATAAACTGTGAAGATATTCCTAGCAGATCAAGAATTATGGTAAGTACGTAGTTTTCATATCTTTCAGGAATGTATCTTCACCAATTATTCACACTAATGGGTCAGAGTACCAAGCTGAGAAAAGATCCCTGGGGTAGGGTGGTAGGAGTGAAAAACTCAGGACTGAGTCTATTCAGGACAGTCCTGCGAAGACGGCATACTGCCCGACAGTGACATGCAGGGCATAGTGCGCAACAAAAATGTGCACTGTGATCCCAGCTACAGTTTTGTAATGTATCACCAACAGGCACAAAGTGAACCCCTGCTAGGGACGTGGCAACTGCAGTCATGGAGTTCGTGTGTACCTGACCTTCCAGCAAGACTTATGCCATGGCACAGCAGAGGTGCTAACAGCTCGCCACTCAGGCAGAAATGCACTCAACTGGGGGAGGCTGACTTTTTCAACTGGAAACAAGGAGACCAAAAGTTGTTAGGATTCCTAGCTCTGTCCAGGTGAAAAGAAAGGGCCCCCCGTATTGGTCCTTGACCCTCTTTTTTTTTTTTTTTTTTTCCTCTTTGTACACCTACACCCCTGGGCATCCTTCAGGAGTGCCCACTCGGAATTCACCCTACTCCCAGCCTGAACCCTCCGTATCGCCCAGGATTCCTTCCCCTGAATGACCACAGGCAGGCTCGACCCCGGGTACCATCTCCAGGGCTGATTCCGTCCTCCCGCGGCGGTAGGCTTCTAAGTATGAAGTGCCTTACCTGCTGTCCACGGGTCGGCCCATGGAGAAAAATCTGGGAGCGTCTGGGCCGGCATTTGGGATGTGGGCGATTCCCCTGGGGCCACTGTCATCTCACCAACGGTGTAGGAGGCTTTCCTCTTTTTTCTTTCCCCCGTGAGCGTGACGTGCAATGGCGTCAGCACGCAGGCTACCCTCGTAGATGCCTGCCTCGCTCGTCCCCTTAATTTCTTGGTCCCACGCATGTAGTACCTCTGCTCTCCACGGGGGGGGGGCACTAATGTGCCAGGAAACCCCTGGATCCCTCCCAGGGAGAGGAGAGCAGTCCTCCGGATGCTCAATCCAACTCCCTCTCCTGCCGACCCCCAGCGCCCAGGCTCGCTCCCGAACCCAGGTCACCAGTGCAGTGCGAAGTGTGGCGTCCAGCGCCTCAACCCTCAGCACCACTGGGTTGGCTCTGTCCTTGACCTTCTTGATAGTGCCCTTAATGTTTTCCCAGATTTCCTCAACCCTTCCCCTCTCCTTCTTTTAAGATTTCAGCTAGGCCGTGTCTCATTTTCTGAAAGTCTGCTCTCCTAAAATCTAGGACCCTAATGTTGGAGTAACTGGTGTCCTCTGCTGTGATAATGTTGAAACTGACCATATGATGGTCGCTATTCCCTAGATGGCACCCTACTTCAGTCTCCTTTACCCTCTCACTGTTTGCGAGAATAAGGTCTAGTATGGCTTCGCCTCTTGTTGGAGAATCTACAAGCTGCCTCAGACCTGCCCCCGCAAAGCCATTAAAAAGTCCCTGCTTCTCATTAATGCTTCTGATTTTGTTTTCCAATGTATATCAGGTACGTTAAAATTCCCTACCAAAGCCAGCTCCATGGCACCAAGCGAAGGGGTTTGCTTGACACGCTGGCGACCCAGGTTCCCGCCCTGAGCCCAGGTGTCAGGAGCAGAGGCCAGCAGGGAGGGACTCCAGAGAGTCCACTGGATGCTTCCCTCCTTGGGGGGGGGGGGCTTGGATCGGCCTTGGTTCCTGGTGGTCAATTAGCGGACGTGCATGGTGGTGTGGGCCTTCGACACGCCACGCATGTCATCCTCACAGCCTGAGTTAGGGTGGTGGTAGGGGAGAAAACGGAAAATGCAGCCACCCATGCTGGCCGGATGACAGCGGCCCTGCCCCCCCCCGTGCCGCGAAGCTCCCAAGCTGCATACCCCCACCTAGCATAGAAGCAAGGAGGTGCCTAAGGCACTCTGGTCTCCCCTCATGATGGCCCCCAGCAGGCAGGGCCCCCTCAGTGAAGGGATACATCTGGGTCACCGGGCGGTGGGGAGCAGAGGATGGCAGAAACAGGTGAGCTGGTAGTGGGGGAAATGTTGGCTGCCCAAAGGAGTGGGTGGCTGGGGTTTGGTGGGGGGATAAAAATAAAATACAAAAAAAAATCCCCTACCAGTATCCCCTCACCCTTGTCTGACATTTTGTATATTGTCTCGAGTGGTTCCTTGTCCCCATTTTCTCCTATGACAGGGCCTATATACAACTCCTATTCTGATGGTTGCCCAGTTACCAGTGTCAACTACCAGCCACAGTGCCTCAGTTTAGCTGGGAGACCACTCTATCTCTGTGGTGTTTATATTCTCCCGTACATATACTGCCACCCTTCCCCCTTTTTTCCTTTCCTGTCCTTTCTGTAAAGGTTGTACCCTGGAACTGTCATGTCCCAGTCGTGGTTATCTCTAAAACAGGTTTCCATCACAGCTACCCAGTCTAGTCTCCCCTCTGCCATGGTGGCCATGAGGTCAGGAAGCTTGTTTGTTAGGCTCCTTGCATTTGCGACCACTGCCCTCCATAACTGTTTCCCCCATTTTGTATGGTGGTGTTTTTTCTTCTCTTGTTGCCCTGCTTTGCTGTTCTCTCCTGGTGTACTCTGCAATTTATTTTTAGTTGTTCCAGTTTTATAGGGCATGGTGACCCGCACACTGATCCCCGTGTTGTGTGCTGTCCTCAGCTCCCTTTTTCTTAGTTTAAATGACTGGCATATACATCTAACTTTTGACTGAGCGCCCACACCCCTTCTTTGGTGAGGTGCAGGCCATCATATTGAAAAAATCCTCTCTCCCAGAAGCTCTGCCAGTTTCCTATGAAGCGGGAGCCCTTAACCTGGTACAATTCCCACAGCCATGAGTTGAGTCTATTTCTTCTTCTCTGACTCGCTTTATGCTACTGCCTCTTTCCCACACTGGCAGAATTTCTGAGAAGGCTAAGGTGGACGAAAGAGAGTTCAATCTGTTTGCTAGCTCCTCAGTGTGCTGTTTGGCCTCCTCCATTGTTTGACTGGCCAGATCGTTTGTCCCAAGGTGGATTACAACATGTGTGTTCTCACTTTCCTTACGTACGAGTCTTTTGTGCCCCTCTCTGCAGAAGCTCCTGGGTGACACTTTACTACTACCCTAGTTTCGACATTAGAATTTATGTGGGGTTCTATGCCACGGATCACAGAATCCCCAATTATGAATAGTTTACTTTTCTGCACATTTTTATCTTTTGATTTGATATGTTTATCGGTCATAGCGTGACACTGGTTTGTAACATATTTTTTTCTGATTCTGGATCTACTCCCAGTGCCGAGTACCTGTTTTTAGTTGGGATGAAGGTATTATGTCTGTGGTTTTCTTGTTGATCCTCACTGCGTTGCACTGCTCTCCCCACCCCCCAAACCCTCTTGCCCTGTGTCCTGTCTGTGGCAGGGATTGACATATGGGTCCTGGTGGGTTGGAGGTGGAGTTCGAAATGGCCTGTTCCTATCTGTTTGGTACCAGAGTTTATATATTTCGGTCCAGGCTTCCTGGAGCTGGGCCCTGAGGTCAGCGATGGTTCGGCAAGAATGGCAGTGGGCCAGAAAGCTGGAAATAAGTTCTGAGGAATAGTGCCCCACAGTGCCTACAGTTTACAATATCCATGTTTGTGTGGAACCTGGAAAGGAAAGAAAAAAAAAAAGAATAATTTTTTTTTATTCAGTACCTCCCCTTCCTGTTTGGCATACGTTTGTAGGGTGTGGTCTGGTGACTATAAAATACGATGAGCCTGGGGTGGGTGGGCTGGGGTGGTGGGTGTGTTGAAGGGGAGGGAGGGCGGCCCTGGTGTCTCCTGCAGAGACAATTGGCTCAGTTTCTGAAAAGCATTTACCAGCAATCAGTTACCAAGTGAGGTTTCAGAGACTCCCACAACACACTGCAGCTCCCAGAAAAACAGAAACAGAAACAGCTGCTATGTTAAACAGCCAAGATTCTGAAACAACTGGCTTAAGTTCTGAAAACACACACTGCTATTTAAGGTCACTCACCAGCAATCAGTTACCAACTAGCTAAAGTTCTAAAAACATACTGTATTATTTAAGGTCACTCACCAGCAAACCGTTACCAACTGGCTTAAGTTCTGAAAACACACACTGCTATTTAAGGTCACTCACCAGCAATCAGTTACCTAGTCAAGGATACAAGTAAACTTGGTGGTATTAGAAATTTAAAGTCCCTTTTAGAGAGGCTTTTTAAATTATGTAATCTCTACCAGTTTCAAGTGCAAACTGAATCAAAACGGTAGATGTTTTAGCCTGGGTTGCAGATGATGCTGGTTTGGGTTCAGAAACATAAACTGTGAGGTGAGTTTGCTTAGTTTTAGAGAAGACAGCAATCTGAATACCCTTACTAGTGTCAGTAAATTCTCTTTGTTAAAGCCCAGAGATTCAGTGAACAGTTCCATCACCAGGTCCCAAGTTATGGTTTCAGAGGTCTCCAGATTAGGCATTCCCACCAGCCTCAGATTATTTCTTCTAGTCGCATTCTCCAGCCCTTTAATTTTTGAGGCTTGCTGAATACTGCCTCGAAGGACAGCTGAAAGTAATGCAGCATTAGATTCCATTTAGTTTCAGCAACAGCCTGGTTATTTTTGATATTGGCAATAGCCTTGTCTGTTTCTTGCAGTTTTGTTTGATTCCCATCACATTTAACAGTAACGGCCTCCCATTTCAAACTTAATTTAGCAACGGCTGATAGTAAAATTGCATATGATTTATCGTTTCCAGGGAGTCATGTCTCATTCCAGGGTTTGAGGGCTTGATGTTTCACAGCCCTCCCCAGCCCCTCACTGCAAGCCACCGAAAACTGCCATTACGGAAGGGTTTGAGGGCTTGATGTTTCATAGCCCTCCCCAGCCCCTCACTCCAAGCCGCCGAAAACTGCCATTACGGAAGGGTTTGAGGGTTTGATGTTTCATAGCCCTCCCCAGGCCCTCACTGCAAGCCGCCGAAAACCGCCATTACGGAAGGGTTTGAGGGTTTGATGTTTCATAGCCCTCCCCAGCCCCTCACTGCAAGCCACCGAAAACTGCCATTACGGAAGGGTCTGAAGGCTTGATGTTTCATAGCCTTCCCCAGCCCCTCACTCCAAGCCGCCAAAAACTGCCATTACGGAAGGGTTTGAGGGTTTGATGTTTCATAGCCCTCCCCAGCCCCTCACTGCAAGCAGCCGAAAACTGCCATTACAGAAGGGTCTGAGGGCTTGATGTTTAACAGCCCTCCCCAGCCCCTCACTGCAAGCCGCCGAAAATACAGGTTACGCACCTGTAACAGGAGTTCTAGGAATGGTATATGTTGTTCATCCACACTTCTTGACAGTTCCTTGCCGCTTTAAATCTTGCCGGAAGGTCTTCAAACTGGCTCCTCCCACCCACCCGGGTGATAAAACTCTCGGCTCCGCCCCATGACACCAGATCTAGCCCGCTGGAAGCCAGGTTGTGCGTCGAAGCCGGGGAGGTCAGGTGGGTTATGTGGATGAACAACATATACCATTCCTAGAACTCCTGTTACAGGTGAGTAACCTGTATTTCTAGGGACATGGATATGTTGTTCAATCCACACTTCTTGGCAGACTCCTAGCAGTTCTCAGGGAGGAGGGAGGCAAGGCGCACACCCCCTATTTAGGAAACAAGGACCAGAGAACCGAGGTCCCAAAACCAGCATCCCAGTGTGACTCAAGGTCGATGTGGTAGTGGGTAATGAAGGTGTGTGCTGACTTCCAGGAAGCAGCCCCACGGATTTCCTGGATAGGGACGTCCCTGGAAGCAGCCACCGAAGCAGCGGTATGGTGGGTAGAATGAGCTCTTATCCCTCTGGGAGGCTCCATGCCCGCCAACCTATAGTAGAGATCTATGCAGGCGGTGACCACCTGCCTATCATCCGCTTGGCTGCAGGTCTGCCAAGTGCGGCTTCCAGCGTGGGTGACAAACAGCTGTGAACCTCTCCCCGAACTTCAGCCGTCCGCTCCTTATAATAAGAGAGCGCTCTTCTAGGGTCCAGAGTATGGAGCCTATATTCGGCCTCCGAGGTGTGACTGGGGCAGAACACCGGCAGAGTCAACACCTGGTTAAGGTGAAACTCCAACACCACCTTCGGAAGGAATTTCGGGTGGGGGCGCAGGACAACCATGCCCCTGTGGAAGACCAGATAGGGAGACTCGATGGAAAGCGCCTGGAGCTCTCCCATCCTTCTGGCTGATGTGATAGCCACCAAGAAGGCGGTCTTCCACGACAGGTGAGAGATGTCACACCTGTGCATCGGTTCGAAAGGCTTGTCCATGAGCTTAGTCAATACCAGCAGTAGATCCCATGGAGGTGGAGGTTCTCACACCGAAGGGGATATGTGATCAAGGCCTTTGAAAAAGCACCCGATCACCTTCTCCTGCTCCACCGATTGCTTTCAAGCCTGCGCCCAGTAAGCAGAGATGGCTGCCAGGTGAACCTTAAGGGTCGCTGACCGAAGTCCTTGCTGAGAAAGGGACCACAGGTGGTCCAGAATACTAGTTAAGGAACAGGAGGAAGGGTCCAACTCCTTATCCTGACACCAAATGGAGAATCTCTTCCATTTGAAGGTATAGCATTTTCTGGTCGACTCCTTACAAGATGTCTCAACAATGCTGAGGACCTCGTTGGAAAGACCCAAGGCCTGGAACTCTAGCCGCTCAGAAACCAGGCTGTCAGGTGCAGGGATTGAAGGTCCGAGTGAAGTACCTTCCCCTGGTTGACTGAGATCAGGTCTGGGCGGGCTGGGAGCCGCCTCGGGAGCCTGGAGCTGAGGCTGAGGAGATCTGGATACTCAGAACTGGCGGGCCAGTCTGGGGCTACCAGAATCACCTGCGCCTTGTCCCTCCTCGCCTTGAGAAGCATCTGTGGATCAAGGGAAATGGGAGAAAGGTGTAGAAGAGGCCCGGGGTCCACGGCCTCGAGAAGGCATCCCCCTGCAGCGAGCCCTGCTGAGGGGGGCAGGCATGAAACAGCCTCAGCTTCGCATTCTCCCTGGAGGCAAACAGGTCCACCTGAGATGTGCCCCAGTGGGAGAACAGATCGTGTACCACCTCCAGCAGGAGAGACCACTCGTGAGATGCAGCCCCTATCTGGCTTAGGGCATCGGCAGAGTATTGGAGTCTCCTGCCACATGGATGTCTAGGAGATCTGCCTCCAGGCTGCACAAGAGGGACCAAGTGCATAGAGCTTCCTTGCACAGGGACAAGGAGAGCATCCCGCCCTGGCGGTTTAGGTAGTACATGGTCGTGGTATTGCCCATCTGGACCCAACCACTTGACCCCATACAAACGGAGCGAAGGCGATGAGGGCTAGTCGGACTGCTCGAAGCTCCAGCAGGTTGATGTGGCATCAAGACTCCCGAGGGGACCAGAGGCCATGTGCTCTGTGCTCCCCCAGATGGGCACCCCAACCCATCAGAGAGGCGTCGGTCGATAGAGTGACCGTCGGCTTGGGGCAGACAAACGGGATGCCCTCCTGCAGATGAGCTGGAACGATCCACCACTGGAGAGCGTTCCACATCTCCTGGGTCACTGCCACTGGCTGGTGCAAAGGACCGGAGCGCTGTGACCACTGGCTGGCCAGTCCCCACTGAAGGGGATGCATGTGCCAACAGTCCCAGTGGACCACGCTAGTGCAGGCCACCATGAGGCCCAGGAGGCGCAGGAAGTCCTGGACAGGGCGCAATTGCCAACCTGAAATGATTGGGCAAAGGAGGAAAGAACCTCGGCCCTGTCCGGCGGGAGCCGTGCTCTGGCTCGAAGAGAGTCGAGCTCTGCCCCGATGAATTGAATCACCTGCGTTGGCATGAGTTCCGATTTGGCCTCGTTGATAAGGAGGCCAACCTGAGAGCAAACCTGGAGGGCCAGATCCTTGGACCGCTCCACCTCCAGTCTGGAGAGGGGCGCAATCAGCCAATCGTCCAAGTAAGGGTACACCCAGACCCTTTCGCACTGCAGGAATGCTGTCACCACTGCCATGCATTTGGTGAAGACCCTGGGAGCTGGAGAGAGGCTGAAGGGCATGGCCCAGAACTCGTAAAGGGACCCTCCGCTCTGAAGCAGAGAAATCGCTGGTGGGACGAACGGATTGGGACGTGAAAGAACGCGTCCTGGAGGTCCAGAGAACAGAACCACATGCCTCGTTCCAAGGATGGAATGATCTGAGCCATACTGACCATCCTGAAGGTTTGAGGCCTTAGGAACCTGTTCAGGTCATGTAGGTCTAGAATGGGGCGCCAGCCCCTCGTCTGTTTTGGGACCAGGAAATACCTGGATGCAAACCCTGGGTCTGGTGGAGGATCCGCCACCTCCCTGATCACCACCTTCTGGAGGAGCAGGGCAATGTCGGCTCGACGGGCCGACAGAGAGGCCTCAGACCCCGTAGCCCCCTGTGGGGCAATGGCTCGGAAGGGCGGGGCCTGCTCGATTTCCAGAGGCAGATCCTTTCTTACCACTTCCAACACCCAGCAGTCCGAGGTGATAGCGGACCAGGCGGAAAGAAAGTGGCGGAGCCCCTTCCCCACGGGGAACTCGGGGGCGGGGCGACGAGGCTGGGGGTGACACCCATCAACCCATCACTGGACAGGTTTGGAGGAGGGACCGGCCGAGGGACCTCCCGGGCCTTTCCCTCCCGGCTTCCTGCTGGAGGAAGCTGCAGGCTTGGCCCTGATGCTGGTGTTGCTGGGCCGGACGTGCAGCAGGGGCAGAAGGCCGAAAGGGTTTATGCTGCTGCTGGCGGCCTTTGTCCTTCTGGGTAGATGTGACCGAGTCCACGGTGGCATTGGACTTCTCGATCCTCTGCAAATGACCCTCCACCCCGGGACCGAACAAGTCGGTACCCAGGAAGGGGACGTCTGCCAGTTTGTGCTGGGTATCCGCCGTGAAGGTGGAGATCCGCAGCCAAGCTCTGTGGTGCATGGCTACTGCGGCTGCTACTGATTGGGCACAAGAGTCTCCTAAGTTAAGAGCAGTTTGGAGCTGCTGCTTTGCCACCGACCTTCCCTGATCCCGCACCTGCTTGACCGTAGTCTGGAGGTCAGCCCGGAGATGAGCAATCACCTCATCCAAGGAGCCCATAAGGGCGTGGGAAAAGTGTGCCATCAGTACGGCCGAACTTACGCAGCACATACTTTACGCCCGGCGTAGTCCAGCTTCTTGGACTCTTTGTCGGGAGGCTTGTCCACGTCCCTAGTGTTTCCGGAATGCTGGAAAACGCTGTTGGTCACAAGCCCCTCTGCAGAGGGGTGCTCCAAAAATCCGGAGAGTGAGCCAGTGGGGACCGCATACTTCCTGGCCATCCTAGCCGAAGGAGCAGCACAAGAAGCCGGCCGCTGCCATAACTCCAGAGCTGGGCCAACAATGGCTTCAGCCACCGGAAAGGCCTCCGTGGGAGAATCCCCTCGGTCCAGTAACTCCATGAGGTGATACTTGGCCCGCTTTGACACGGGTTTGAGATTCATCCCAGTAGGTTCTGAGATGAGCCGAAGCATACCCATGAACAAGGATGGGCTCTCGTCCACCGACTGTCCCCCAGAGGACTACAGGTCGAGGGGCCAGGAGAACAGGGAAGAGTCATCATCAGACTCCGAGGAGTCTGCAAACAGCTGCATAGGGCCTGAGCCACCCTCCACCTGCCGAGGCCGATCGGGAGTGAGGGTGACTGACAGCCGATGGGGCAGCCCCTGACCCGACCGAGAATCCTTGGTCGGAGCCCCAGATTTAGGTTGTGGAGGCGGGGGTTCCACCACAATAGGTGGTACTGCTGGTTCTGGCTGAATAACCGGCGCCGGCTTGGGCTCCTCGATAACTATGAGGGGTTGTTTCGGCTGCTCCGGTGACAGCCATTTAATGGCCGGGGAAGGTGACAAGGTCGGCTTGTTCCCGGTCAGAAGGAGCTGCTGCCACATCAAGTCCTCGTAGCGTTGATGCAATTTGCGCTGAAGCCTTTCCTCCGAGGAGGAAGAAGACGAGGACGAGTGGTGCCGTGGCTTTCCTTGGTGCCGAGACCGAGACCGCCGATGTCGGCGGGATCGGCTGGACCAAGAGGAGGTCCGAGACTGAGACCTTCGGTGTTTCCGAGGGTGGGTCTGGGAGGGAGCGGGGGAAACCCGTTCCTCCCTCGGCTCGGGAACCTTAATCGGGGACTCTGGCACAGGAGGCGCAGGTAAGTCCTCGGTTGCCACTGGGGGGACCGGTGAAGAAGGGTTGTTGGCTTCTCCAGTCGACAGCCCGTCCGACGGGTTGAGAAAAATCTCAACCGCGACGGCAGGTGTGTCGGCCGGCTGACCTGACAGGGACACCTTGAAGCCAGCGGCCTTAGCCGCAACCTCGACCGAAGTCGAGTGTCGACTGTCCGGGGAAGGCGACCTCTCCCGCTCCCACGAACGCCAACGGTGGGACTTACCCTCTCAAGTCCTTCTTCTTGGACTGAGAGGAATGTCCCGATGGACCCTCACCTTTGTAAAGCGGGACTGACAAAGCTCCTTAAAAGAAGCCGTGTAGGAGGAGCCCAAGGAGAGCGGGATAAATGCCACGACCGAGGAAGATGAAGATGCGGCCTGAACCGCCTCCTCCTCGAGGGCGATCATCTGCTCTAGTTGCTCAGCCGAGCCCACCGCCACGAACACCGCCCAACGGGCCTCCTTTGACTTCACCGGAGGAATAAGTCTCTCGGGGCGCCCAAGCTGGAGTCTGGCAGCATGGTCTTCGAGGACACTGACCGAGAAGGACTTGCACAATTCGCAGGCCTGCGGATCGTGATCGAGCCCAAGGCAATAAATGAACGTGGAGTGAGGATCGGTCCGAGACATCTTCTGCCCGCATGGGCACCGCCGAAATCCGGGAGTCGACTTATCCATCGCAGCCGCGAAGGAAAAAAACCAGACCGAAGTCTAGAAAATTTGAGATTAAATTTCGGTTTAACCGACGAGTTTGGATCCAGGCCTAAAACGCAGACCGCTAAGGAGGGAACCTGAGCTTCCAAGCGGTAAGGAAGATCTGGCGTCATGGGGCGGAGCCGAGAGTTTTATCACCCGGGTGGGTGGGAAGAGCCAGCTTGAAGACCTTCCAGCAAGATTTAAAGCGGCAAGGAACTGCCAAGAAGTGTGGATTGAACAACGTATCCATGTCCCTAGAAGAAAAAATTACTCACCTTAGTAATGTTGTTTCTTCTAATGGAGTCTTGCTATATTATGACATATGCAGTTTGACCCAGCCTTCGAACTGCTCCGGAGGTGAAAGAGTTAACTTTCCATGCCAGGCATGGAATCTTGAGCGCGAGCTCGGTTGAGAACTCTGTCTGTTGTTCTTCAAACTCAAACTGTCAGATCTTTACGAGCAAAACTCACTAAGATTCTGTGTGGAAGCTGTAAACCTACACTAGCCAACTGGCTACTAAATATTAACACATTTTTTGGTCCCAAAACAAAGACTCAAATCAGGGGATCCGAAAAATAAAAACACAACACCCAAACACCCCAAAAAAGAGGGGTGAAAAAACAAGGTGGGCATCTACTAAGTGCCAACACTGCACTGCCCACCCACATCCCAAAAGCAGAGGTTCTGAGAGGGGCAGGCTGGGAGGTCATATAGCAAGACTCCATTAGAAGAAACAACATTACTAAGGTGAGTAATTTTTCTTCAAACAACATGAAGTCTTGCTATATTATGACATATGCACACCAGCAGTACCTCCATGGAGGAGGACAGAACCTACTTAGGAAATAGGCTCTGAAGCACAGCTGTGTCAAACCGAGCATCACTCCTAGCCTGGATGTCCAGGGAGTAATGCTTGGTGAAAATGTGAACTGTTTTCCAGGTAGCTACTTGACATATCTCTATGATAGGGATGTCCCTGGCTGCAGCCAGGGATACAGCTGTACCTCTAGTAGAGTGAGCCCTCAGGCCTGAAGGGCGAACCTTACCCAGTTTTTGATAAAATTGGATACAAGAGACAATCCACCTGGCAATGGATCTTTTAGTGGCAGGTTTCTTACCAACCTCACCATAAGTGAGGAACAGTTGGAGGAGTCAAACCTGTGACCCTTGGTACGCCTATGTAGTAACTAAGGGCCTCTTCACATCTGCTGTGCAGCCTCCTCGCCAGAGGAGGAATGGTCAGTGAAGTACACTGGAAGAGATATAGATTGATTAAGGTGGAAATCAGAAACCACCTTAGGCAAGAACTTCCTGTTAGTCCTGAGGACCACCTTATCTCTGTGAAAGGAGATAAAATCAGACTCCACTGACAAAGCTTGTAATTCACTTATGCGTCTGGCAGAAGTGATGGCTCCCAGAAACACAGTTTTCCAAGTCAAGTACTTAAGCTCTGCTGAAGACAAGGGCTCAAAGTTGGGGCTGCATAAGCTGAGCAATGCAAACATTAAGATCCCAGGCGGGAGCAGGGTCCCTGAATGGAGGGTTGGTGTGAAGCAATCCCTTGAAAAACTTGGAGAATACAGGGTGAGCAGAAAGAGAAGAGGGCTTTCCTGCTGATATAAAAGCAGAGACAGCTGCCAAGTGTACTTTCAGGGTAGCTGGCCTCAGCTCCAGAGTATTTAAGTGGACCATATAGTCCAGGACTGTGGGCAAATCAGCAGATTCTGGGGAAATATGCTTTTCAGAGCACCATATGGAAAACCATTTCCATTTAGAATTATAAGTAGCCCTAGTGGAAGGCTTCCTAGAAGCTTTCAAGATATCGGTACACCTTGAGAAAGGTGTAGGTCAGCAAACTCTAACTCTTCAAGAGCCAGGCCTTGAGATTGAGGGATTTGAGATTCGGGTACCAAACTCTCCCCTGGGCACAGGTTAACAGATTGTGATTCCTGGGAAGACAGAGGGGAAGGTGGACTGCTAAGGACAGAAGGAGAGGATACCAGGGCTGTCTGGCCCAATCTGGAGCAATCAGAATCATCTTGCAAGTTTGAGATCTGATTTTGACTAACACCTTGAACAAGAGAGGGAAGGAGGGGAAGGCATAGAGAAACTTCCCTTCCCAGTTGAGAAGGAAGGCATCCAGAGAGACTGAGCCCAATACTGGGGGCCTGCAGCAAAATAGCGGAAGTTGGTGATTGTCTGGGGCTGCAAAAAGATCTATCTGAGGGGTGCCCCACCTGGCAAATACTACCTTCAGTACTAGGGGGTCCAGAGACCATTCGTGATGGCCCTGGGAAATCCTGCTGAGAGCATCTGCCAGGACATTGTCCCTGCCTGGGAGGTGAACTGCCATGGGAGGTGTTCAGAGAATAAGCCAGAGACCACAACTTCATTGCCTCGTGCACAAGGTCAAGACCAAGTGCCCCTTGCTTGTTGATGTACCACATTGTAGTGGTGTTGTCTGTTCTGACCTGTACCACTTTGTTCTGAACAGATGCAGAAAAACTGAAGTGCTAGAAAAACTGCTCTGAGTTCCAACAGATTGATGTGGGAGAGATTCTGAGGGGACCACAATCCCTGGGTGGTGAGGTTGCCCATGTGAGCTCCCACCCCAAGAGAGACGATCTGTAGTAAGGGTCAAGGAGTGAGATTGAGGGATGAAAGAACCCCTTGTCTCAGATTGCTCTGATCCTGCCACCACTGTAGGGCCTGGATCAGGGTTCGAGTTACTGGGATCAATTTGGTTAGAGGATCTCTCCTTTGAGACCAGAAGGCTCTCAAATGGAACTGAATGTCCCTCATCTGAAATCTTGCTCCCTGCACTACTGCTGTGGAGGCAGCCATGTGCCCTAGGAGCTACAGAAAATGCCTTGCTGGTCGAGAGACCTGCAGAGTGAAGGAGGAGGCCAGAGCCATCAGGGTCTTTGCTCTTTCTAGACAGAGGAAAGCTCTGGCCTGCTTTGTGTCCAGTTCTGTGCCTATGAAGGTGAGTAGCTGAACAGGCTCTAGAACTGACTTTGGGAGATTGAGAAGGAAACCTAGAGATGTAAGCAGCTGCTGGGTAACCTGAAGGTGTAATTTGACTCGGTCTGGAGACTGGCCCACTATGAGCCAGTCGTCCAGGTAAGGAAAGATGGCAATCTTTTGCCTTCTTAAGTGAGCAACTGCTACTGCCAGGCATTTTGTGAATACCCTTGGGGCAGAGGTGAGGCCGAAGGGCATTGCTCTGAACTGGTAGTGGCCTGAGGGCAGTTCGAATCTGAGGTACTTTCGGTGGGAGCTTCTGATGAGAACATGGAAGTAGGCATCCTTGAGGTCCAGGGACGCTAGCCAGTCACCTGGCCTTAGAGAGGGTAAAATAATTCCCAGTCACCATTTTGAATTTTGGTTTTAAAAGGTGCTTGTTTAGGTATCTGAGATCCAGGATGGGCCGCCATTCTCCTCTCTTTTTTGGGGTAAGGAAGTACCTGGAGTACAGTCCTTTGCCCTGGTGTAGGGGAGGTACCCTTTCTACAGCTCTGAGAGCCAGGAGGGTTGAGACTTCTGTTTCCAGAGTGAGAGCCTCTGATGGATTTGCAGGTGGAAGGATCTGGTTCTCATCTCGGAAATTTTGAAGCTGAGAACCAGTCCCTGGCTTACTACTTCCAGGACCCACTTGTCTGATGTTAAAGACTCCCAGTCCTGGACGAAGTAAGCCAGCCTGCCCCCTACAGGTAATGGAGAATCGGCCCTGGCCCTCCCATCAGGGTGCCTGTTTGGCAGGGGCTTTAGGCTGAGGGGTGGGAGCAGGCCTGCTCGTACCCCGTCTGCCTCTCCCTCTGAAGAACCCCCTCTGGGCATAGGCTGAAGAGGAGGCCTGGGCTTGGTAAAAAGGTCTGTGGAAAGGCCTGCCCCTGCCCCTGGAAAGCTGCCTCTGAGGAGTGGCCTGCCTTTCCTTGGCCTGTGCACTCCTGTAAGTGGTCCTATACTCATCCATTTTCTTCATGTAATTCTCTGTCTGCTCCCCAAACAGAGAGTTTCCCACAACAGGAAAATCCATGGCCTTAGCCTGGGTATCCTGTGACAGGCTAGTACACCTGAGCCAAGCCAGTCTGCGAAAAGCCACAGATGTAGCCATGACTCTTGAAGATACATCATTAGAGTCCACTGCAGCATGGAATTGCACCTTGGATGCCTCAATACCATCAGCAGCCACCTGCTCCAGCTCCTTGGCAAGCTGGCCAGGGACCTGTTTCGCTAGAGCCATAACAGTATCCCATCTGGATTTCTGGTATCTTGCAACACAGACCATATAATTTGCCTGTCTGAGTCCCAAGGATGCTGCCATGTACTGTTTCTCTGCCATGGCATCAATCCTCCTGGAGTCCTTGTCAGGGGGGTGTGAAGCCAAGGGAATATTTGCCTTGTCACAGGCTGCAGCCTGCACTACCCCAACATGGCTGCATTGTTGTGAAAGGAACTCCATATCAGGGCCTGACAATGTGTACCTCTTGTCCATTTTTTTATCCACAGGAGGTATAGTGTGAGGAACTTTTAAAATGTTTATTGTCTGTTTCCTACAAGATTTATGTAAAGGAATAGACAATCTCCTAGACTCTGGGATATCCATCATTTCTACATAGTCAGGCTCCTCCTGTTCATCCACAGCTTCTTCCAAAGGGAGCTGGAGGGTTTCAGCCACTTTCTTATAAAACATAAAATGAGAAGGGGACTCAGAAAGCCTAGGGGGAGACACTCCTGAAGGTCTGTCTGGGGAGATGTCCGGTTAAATGGGCACATCCAGACTTTCAAAATCACATTCACTCTCTTCATAATCTTCCTCCCCCTCCTCTGGTTCATAAAATTTCCTCTATATCATATTCATGAACCGGTGGCACCGACCGAACCGACCGCTTACCTGATGGTGCCGGTTGAAGTCGGAACCAGAAAGCGACTGGACAATTTTGATCGCTGGCTGATCTCTGCAGCGGTTGGAGAAGGAAATTTTGGCTCCACACCTGCTGATTTTCTGGTCCTTTGCTGGGACTGACTCCTCCGAGTCAGCCCTCCGCTGCCGAGGAAGTCTCGGCCCCTGGTCAGAGGGAGACCCTCCGGTTCGGTTGGCACCAACCGGGCTGGCCATCCGGGTTCAGGCTGACTTTTGGCCTCTCGCCCTGGAGCCTACCAACCTCTTATCCAGGGTAGCTGCAGGGAAATTCTTGCAAATCTGGCAGTCTGCATTGAGGTGGTCAAACCCCAGACAATAAACACATGTGGTGTGTGGGTCAGCCTTGCAAAGCTTCCCCACAGACACTACAGTCTGAAACCAGTGGGCACGGTTTCTTTTGGGTTTCTCAGACATAGTGCCAGCCTAACCAAAAACTTGCCCGTTCTGACAATCCGCTAAGAAGACACCCTTATCGGTTCCCAACCGTGTCACGGGTCGTGGAAAAAACCGTAATGAAATCCGTTTTTTTTAGAACCGATAAGAACCGGGAACCGCACTCTAAATGCAATTTAATAAAGTTTAACAACAACCTGATCGGTTCAAACCGAACCGATAATATCGTTTGCAAGTTCCACACAGAAATAATGTAACACCTATCTATTACTTACGATACCACAGACAGAGCTTGAACCGACTGGTTGCGGTTAAAATATAGACAAAATGCGGTTTAAAAACCGAGAAATTACACTTTTTAACCGACAAAATGAACCGAGCAGCAGGAGAAATTTCCGGTGCGACTGTTCAGTGAGGCGGAGTAAAGAATCTGACAGTTTGAGTCTGAAGAACAACAGACAGAGTTCTCAACCGAGCTCACGCTCAAGATTCCATGCCTGGCATGGAAAGTTAACTCTTTCACCTCCGGAGCAGTTCGAAGGCTGGGTCAAACTGCATATGTCACAATATAGCAAGACTTCATGTTGTTTGAAACTGCCATTATGGAAGGTACGGGACTCAGAGCATCAGACTGCAGACGAGACTTTATTTTTTAAAACTTGGCATCTTTTTCAAGCAGTGCTGTAATTTAAATCAGGGAGCTTCTTGTTTAAGCTCCTACCTGCTTGATTTTCAGTAATATAGATTTTAAAGTCTCCTATATGACCCTGTTTGTAGTATTGCACAGAATTTCTGATTTATTTTGTTTTGGGTTCCTCCTGCCTTTGTAACCTGAACTGTAGTTACAACAGCCCAGCCTGGCTTGTCCCTCTCCCTCCCCCAGTGCTAGCTCCCTATTCTCTAAATCCCTCCCCTTGCAATTCCCTGCCTCTAGTGTGCTTTCCCTCTTACTTTAATGCTGACCCTGTTGTTTCTTTTGCATTCCAGGGTTTGAGGGCTTGATGTTTCACAGCCCTCCCCAGCCCCTCACTGCAAGCCGCCGAAAACTGCCATTACGGAAGGTATGGGACTCGGAGAATCAGACTGCAGACGAGACTTTATTTTTTAAAATCTGGCACCTTTTTCAAGCAGTGCTATAATTTAAATCAGGGAGCTTCTTGTTTAAGCTCCTACCTGCTTGATTATTTTCGCCCACCCACAATTAAATACTCTGTGGCTCTGCCCCTGCTCTTCTCTGACTGGCCTCTTTACTAGTAGGAGAGTAGCTGAGTGGCTCTCTGCCAACTTTATTCCTTTTGAACTCACATTACCCACTAACAACCATGGGCCTCTTCCTAAGACCAAATCTCTCAGTCCCTCTACTGGTCCTAGCAGTCTTTATTCCCCACCTTTGTCCGTCACCAACGTCAACTGCTAATAACCCCGAGGTTTTCCACCCTCTCTACACCCTCCCACCCACTGAGGTTCTCCCTACCCCTCTATCCACTCTCCCACCCCCACCCTGTCCACCACCATCACCCTCCCCACCCCACCCTGCCCAGCTCCATCTACATCTGGTTTCCCACAACACACAGTTGCCAATGCTTTACCATGCTATCCCCACCATATGTGCTCTGCCCATCCCATGCTCTCTTCCTGTTAGCTCAGCTTCTACCACCACGCTCACAAACGACGATGTCCTCTCTCCTCAGGTTTGTCTCCTGCTCCCTACTCCTATCTGGCAACATTCATCCAAACTCTGGCCCGCCTCCTCCTGCCAAACCCAGACCCTCCCTACATCGGGGCTACACATAGCCTCTATGAACATCTGTAGCCTCTTAAAAAAAAAAAAAAACGCTGCCCTCCAGTGCTGGATGGCACAACATCAGCCTGACATTCTGGCAATTGTGGAAACCTGGCTGTCTAAATCCACCCCGGACTCTGCGGTCGTTCTCCCTGGCTACTCCCTTTTTAGGGAAGATAAAGTTGGTAAACGTGGGGATGGCTGCACCATCTATATGCGTGACTGCTTAATGGGCCACGCTCTACCAATTACCAAGCTTGACCACGGTACCCAAGCCATCTCACTTAGAATCACCCCAGACCCCTCCAGGGTCCCTCTGACTATCTCGGTAGCCTACATTCCCCCGCAGAAACAAACCCAAGCAATCCAATCCCTAACTGACTACCTGTCCAGCCTCCCGCATAAGGGCGAGCAGATACTAGTGGGTGACCTCAACACCAACTGACTTGCCAGTTCATCTGCCCTTGCCAAGGATGCTTTTGCAGCCCTGGACCTAACACAGCTGGTAACCTAGCCTACCCGTCCGAACCCATCCAATGGCTCTTACACATTACTCGATATCATCCTTGCCAACCGCCCGCACAGAATTGTAGACATCGTTGTCCATCCAAACTCCCTGAGTGATCACTCGCCAGTAACTTTCACGGGTCCTGCTGTCTACCAAAACCTGTGCCCAGCATGGTCTCCTGCCGACTTATCCACCCAGGCAACCTCGCTAGGCTTAAGCAGTACCTCACCCAGTGGGACTGGTCACCAATCAACCGGGCCCTTAATATTGATGAAGCACTCGATTACTTTACCCACTCCTTCAATAAGGCCTGCGACATCTTTTACCCAGCTGGTCAAAACCCAGACTAAGCAACATAGTGCACCATGGATCACAACATCACTGCTCAAACAGCTCCACTACAGAGACAATCTCTGGCATAGAGCCAATTCCTCAGACAAGCCTGGGGACAGACAGTCCTACAATGCTGAGCGTAACAGATGTATGTGGGCCACTCGTAAGGCTAAAGCAGAGTACTACAGATCCACACTAGCCTCCTCCTGGGGGTCTACCCAGAACTTCTGGGACAACATAAAGGAGCTAAATGGGAAGTCTCACTCCCTGCCCCGTCTCTACTCAACTTTAATGGAACCGCTATCACTGACCCCGCTAATATTGCAGATTGCCTAAACACCGCCTTCTCAGATCTCAGCACAGTTCTCCCTAGTAACTTCTTTGACCCTACCTCCCCCCCCCCCAGCCACAGCCCCTTCCTCGCCCACCTTCCTACCTGAGGACCATCTCACCACAGAACTCTTGGCACTATCTAACAAAAGCCCTCAGTGTTACCAGCCTTTCCTCTAACCCCCTGGATACAAGGATCCTACAGCAGGTCCTTGACATAGTACTTAACCCCCTGACTGATTTACTCAACCGCTCCCTCTGCCTGGGCCAGTTCCCTTTAGCTTGGAAAAAAGCTGTGATCACCTCCATCTTCAAAAGTGGTGACACCTCCTCTCCTGGAAACAATTGGCCAATCTCTATTCTTCCTCCTTTCTCTAGAGCCCTGGAAAAAAATAGTGGCAGACCAATTATCTGAATATCTTGCCTCCCACAATCTTCTATGCAGACAGCAGCATGGCTTCCGTCCAGGTCATAGTACGACCACTGCTCTTGTGGACTTCTCTAACTTCCTTCACGAAACCCAACCCTTGACAAAGGCCACCTTGCAAGGGCTGTCTACATCGACCTCTCCAAGGCCATTGATACAGTCTGTCACCCACTCCTACTGGACACTCTTCTTCAACTAGGCTTTTCCCAAGGCCCACTGGACTGGTTCTCTAGCTATCTCTCTTCAAGGTCCCAGTGTGTCAAAATAAACAGCACCCTCTCCAGCACCCGCACCGTCCGCTCAGGGGTCCCACAGGGCTCCATCCTGGGCCCTCTTCTTTTTAGTCTCTATGTAAATGCCCTACCCAACTCCTGCTGCAACAAGATCCTGCTATATGCAGATGATGCGGTTCTCCTCTCCTCCCACCCTGACCCCATCTCTCTCTTCAGGCCACCCTCCAGCATTCTTTCAGTCAAATTGGAAACTGGTTCAACGACCGCAGGCTGGTCATTAACATTAAAAAACAAAAGCCATGTTGTTTGCCCATCATCAAAATAAGGCAAAAAACTCGCCCCTCCATATACTATCCAGCTCACTCCACTCAATTGAACAAGTTAGCAGCTACAAATACCTGGGCATTACCTTCGACTCTGCCCTCTCCTTTCACTCGCATATCGACCTGCTCACCTCAGCAATTAACATGCACATAGGCCTTCTCTATCGTCATAAGGACTACCTCCCACCGGATGCCCTCAGATTGGCTGTCTCCTCCTCCTCTGTCCTGTCTCTTGTAGACTACAGCCTCCCTGTCTACACTGCTGCTGATGCCACCGCCCGCAGGAGAATCCAACTATCCCTAAATAAGGCCTGTAGACTCCTCACTGGTGCAGACAAATGGACTCATGTATGCACGCTATACTCGCTGGCCAACATACTCAACCTAGAAGAGCGGTTACAATATCAGACCTGCCTCCTGGTTAAAAAAATACTTCTAGGTCTCTCTCCCCCAAGGGGTGTCCGCCTCCCTCCACCCTGCTTCCCCCTCTGCCTCCACCCGTGGCTCCACTAAGGCCGCTCTCAGTGTCCCGAGGGTGCGGACATCACTCGCCCAGAGATCCTTTTGTTACAGGGCACCACACTGGTTCAACGCCCTCCACTCTTCGATCTCCTCACTCACTAAAATAGGCCCTTTTAAGGCAGCTCTCAAGAGCCTAATTTTCTCCACCCGCAGCTGCGAATGCGCTCCTCAAGGGGGTTCCTAGCCCATAGGTGCCCCACTCCCTCCCCGGCCCCTTTTCTAGACTCTTGACGACCATTGCCTTATCTCAGGCTGCAATTCTGAATTTACTGTATTTGTCCATGGAGCCTAGCTTTCGCACTGTATAAACCTCTGTGCTGCTGTTGTATACTGTAACTCTTATCTGGGCACTGGATGGCTCTGGATTCTATGTTGTTTGTTCTGACACCTGCAAATATATGAATACTGTTTGCTATTCGCTGTTTGGTATGTAACAAAAAACTTCTGTAACCTCCTGTCTATCATATTGCATTTGTGTTGCTGTCTAGGTGTTGAATCCACTGGAACTGACGCGGAGCCTTTGGAAACGAGTCTTTGACTCAAAGGGTTGTAATTCAGATATGTATAATAAATAAATAAAAAATATGGGAGCACTCACCCCCTTCCTTCGACTTCAGCTACAGTGCCTTTTGAGGATTCGGCAGGCATTGCAGACAAATTAGTTTTCTGAACGGGGCTGGGGCCAGTGAGCTCTGCTGCAGCCAAAGAACCCGCACCCCTGGGGCTGTCTGGGTGTATAGCTCCTAGGAATCTATCGAGCAAGCCTTTTCACTCACGCTTCTCAGGTTGGGACTGGTCTGAAGGGAAATACTAGCCTCCTTCCTTTTCTTTTTCCTCTCCCTTTCCAAGAGCTTTTCCCTCTCCTTTTTTGAGAGATTCGAGAACTCAAGAGAGGAAAGATCCATTGTCACAAAGGAACAGCAAATTTTCGATGTTGTATGAGAGGACTTTAGGTTTTTAATGTGAGCTGACTACAGAGCACAGTTTTCACCCTACCCTTTGTCTTTCTCTTATCACTTATGTACCTACAAAATGTCTCATCCCCTTTAATTACCTCATTGGCTATCCTTTCCTCAGTTTGCACTTTTGCGCCCCTCACTACATTCCCCGCTTCTATTTTTCCTGGTACACCTCGCTATTCTAGTCCCTCTGTATCTCTGTACCTCCTGAATGCTACCCTTTTAGCCTTTACCGTCACTTCCCTTAAGAACCACAGTGGTCTCTTTTTTGTTGTGTTCTTGCTCACATCTTTGTTTTGTTTTTTGCAGAGCTGTGTAACCCAGCACTGCTCATGTTCCCTCTACCATCTCAGGGTTACAAAGCATGGTTCGGCTATATGCTGTATGCAACTATGCATGTCTGACCAACTGCAGACCTGGCAGCACATATCTGCATGCAGCAAGTGGGGGTGGGGGGACCACCACATTTTACCACCAAGATGGTGTACAGAGTACAAAAGTTATGCTAAGCTCTCAGTTACTGTAGGTATCTAGCTTCAAAGGTGGCCGAGTTGTAAGCAAAGAAATATTTCCAGAACGGACCTCCAAAAAAATAAATTGCCAGACTTTGAGTCTCTATACATTCAAAACTACTTATCCCAACATAATGCAGTCTGGTGTTCCTTAGGCCTTCTCATGCAAGTTTTCATGTTTCTAGCTGCAGGAACGGCTGAGTTACGACTAAAAGAACTTCATAACATTCTGGAAAACTTTGCCCTGCCCTCTTACTTCTCAACCTCTTAGCATTAAAATGCATAGTGCTGGTCTTCAAAATTCAGAGCAAATGGCCAGAATGTGTTGCATTTTTTTATTGTAAAAAATACTGTCTATGAATAGCGAACCCCAAATGTTTACTGTTAAGGAATGTTTATATAAAGTTAATTCAATGTTTTAATAGTTTATGTGTCCAGAAATAGCTCTAACATTATGAGCTACACCAGTAAACCATCGCGGAGCAAGGGTAAATTAGAGTGTAAAAATCATAGCACTATGCGAAATTCATAGCAGCTGAGAGGTATGCCTGCCCTTCTCCGGCTCTAAGACCGAAGAATTGGGCTCTACTGAGAAGACAGACTCTTGAAATATTTAATATTGACCTCTAGAGGGCACTGCAGCTCTTGACTGTGAAGCTCAAATCTTTCAAGTTAAACACTGATTATAATAAGAAGCTGATGAAACGAATCGAATAGGCGATTTTGAAACTATCAACTGAAGTATCTTTCCCACTTGAGTCTATTAATATAAAAAGCGTTGGAGAGTTGAAAATGTATCATTTGATGATGCCAAACTAGCGAGCTGCTGTTTTTATGTACTGTGAGGCTTCTTTACAGTAACAGTTTTTTAAAGCGCTTTAAATGTTTAGGCAGCACTGTACTGGAATACAAAACAATGATATTAATCATGTTCCTACCTTTCTAAATTCCCTGTTTTAATAGCCTTGGTGTCTTTTAGGAGGAAAACTATTGGGTCTGATTTTATGCTGAAACCCCCTGGTGTACTTTTGAGGCAATGCGCCATGCTGGTCTATTTCTTTAGCAAAATTAATAACTTTTTGGTTCACCGATCTGGAACCCATACCACCGATGAGATTCAAACCTCTTGGAGAAAACAAAACTGAAAATAACAAAATTAGTACCAAATTTAAAAAAATATATGTTATAGACTACAATCCCTAAAACTACACTCTCTTGAGACCTGCAGGAAAAGAGGTGATTTGTTACTACTGTTTAACATTCTAAATAACCAGTATCTTATGGAACAATATAATCTGAAATTCAACTATAGGCAAAACAACCGAAGGTCTCACAACAGACAATTATTGGTTCCTAAGGTAAACACTCTCAAAAGGCAAAATTACTATACCATAAGAGCACCAAGATTGTGGAATTCACTTCAGAGTTATCTGGTAAATATTAAATCCATTGACACCTTTAAAAAACAATTAGACATATTCCTTTTGGAAAGACAAAATACTTGATATACCCACTGAGTAGTGGGAGACAATTAAATGGGCCAGAAGCCTACTTTGTCTTACACAATCTAAGTAAACTTGACAAGGGGGACTGGTAAGCAACTTAGGAGCACTGATTTCTATAGCTTATTGAGTTGTTGTAAGATGTCATGTTTGTGAGTTTCTGACATTTTTTAAAGGAGATAGGAAATGATTTTTATATAGTTAACTGCCCCTTCATCTTCTTTTCCACGACAATTATGTATTCTGATACGCTTTGATGATGTTTTGATAAATACTTAATCTGTCTTTGGGTTGCCCTCAGATCTACATTGAGTTCCACTCTCCTCACCAGCTACTGCACTTGATTTTCATATTTCTAAGACATTCTATGACATCACAAACTCCCATTCCATGCTATTCATCTGAATGGCCTGGAGTGGATTTTTCTGATGTCACAAAATGTTCCGGCAGTATGAAAATAGAAAGCAGCAACTGCTGAGCACTGCAGGATTCAGAGTAGTTACAAAGTCAACAACAATTAGATTATTTACCAGAAAAGGTCAAAAACACAACATATCAGAATAGTGGGTAGCCAATAAAAGAACTAGAGGGTATTTAGAGGCCTAAAAACTGTTTCCTACACCTTTAAGGACTGAGATAGTGAGAACAGGGCATCAGAGGCTTCGCAGAAATGTAGCTAACCAGACCTGAGCCCAGGTGAGACTTGATGCAAAAAGTTTCCCTTTACAGCAGAGTTCTCTCTGCTCATTTTCTGAGACTGCTTCCCTCCCCATGTGAGGGTTACTAGTTACCCCTCTGATCTGCAACCATTTTATGCAGCCATATATGCAGTAAATGCAGATCTGGGATATTCTTTTTAGATCTATTAAATGCAGAGAAAGGACTGAAAAATACTGAGCATACATAACTGTTTTGTATAGAGATATGTGCGTGTGTGTGTACACATATATATATATATATATACACACACACACTGTATATATATATATATATATACACACACAAAACGTATTCATTTCATATACTCTTACTCTTCGTACTCGTATATACTCATATTATAAAATATACAATGGGGATGAGAATCCTGCTCTGATTGGTCAGTTGGCACCTCTTGCCCGCTGTAAATCCTCCACAGTACCAATGGGTAGAGGTGCCAGCCGCCAGTGAGCTGCATCAAGAAATCTCCTGAAATCACACACAGGACTGCAAACATGAGGACCGATGGCAAGATTAGCTAGTTGGTAACCCGATTGTGAACCCCCAGCCCGAACACTATCAAACTCCTGCCCAAAACTACCTCTAATGGGGGGAAAAAAAAACAATGTTCTTTCAATTCTATTTAAATCTTTACCTCCCAGGAGACCCAAACAAACAGATCAGTAAAGCAGTCACGGAAACATTCCACATTTTACATCTGCGGCCGTTGTTACTCTGAACCCTCGGACCCTACAACAGTAGTGTTTTGTGCCACTCTTCCTCTCTCTCTCTCTCAAACAAAACAAAACCCATTTCACAGCTTTATAGACATAGCCCAACCACCCGTTTACCATGAAACAAATAAAAAAAAAAAAATAATAATAAATCAAACGAGTGAGATCCTCCTCACCACAAAAGTCAATCCAGAAGCAGACGCTGACAGAGGACTGAGCAGCTCACAGTACTCTCTCACACAGGCAGAACAGACATAACAGAGTCATCTCACATGTTAGCTTTACAAAAACGGCAGCGCAGCACTCAACATGATGTCTCACCCGGATGTCTCAGAGTCATCTCGCACATTATATCGTCAGTACAAGAGAAATAGGTAGACTAACAATACTTTCCCTAGCAACAAAGGACTATTTTTTCTGGCGGACTAATAACATTTAAAAAAATAATTAAAATTATATTATTCTGAATTGTCACTAAAAAACAGGGAACATTGTATAATCACAATATATCACTCCAGGATGTGGGTTAATGCTAGGATTTACAACGCCTGGTGTGTTTTGCTCACTCGGCCTGTGGCCTCGTGACCAAACAACACACCAAGCGTTGCAAATCCTAGCATAACCCACACCCCGTTATGGTATACTGCTTAATTATTGTTTACGTATGAACACACGATTGCTGCACATTGTGTTTCTGCCACCTGTAATGCCCCGAAGTTGCATCTGTACACAAGCTTTACTGTTGCATCTCTGCATGTTTACCTGGTGAACTAATTTGAATATATATACATATCTATAAATACCCGGGTGAGACATCAGGTTGAGTGCTGCGCTGCAGTTTTTGTAAATCTATTCCATGTTCCAAGATGCTCTACCACTAAAGGCACTGGGGCTTTCAAGTATGTGGCTCCCCAGTTCTGGAATACTCTTCCCCTGAACTCAAATCAGCTGGGTTCCATCGGTGCTTTAAGAATGAGCTTTGTCGTCATCTATCGCGTACTGGCCCCTGCACTTGTTTTAATCTCACTTGATAGTCCTGGTAAAATCGCATGCCTCACTGCTCTCTGATTCCTTTCCTATTTCCTCTCTGTATATGTCTTGACCTCATTCCCTGAGTCCTGTAGGCTTGCCTGCCCGGCAAGTTCTCCTATCTCTCATAATCCTATAACCTCCCTCCTGTATCTCCGCTCTAACTCTTTCCTGCTATGATCCCTCTGCCTTGTCTCTCTCTTGCCTGGTCCTCCACCTTTTCACCTCCCTCCCTCCTATACATGTCCTCCCTAACTCCTGCTACTCTGCCTTCCTTTCCTTACCCACTTCTCATTATACTACCTTACTGTCTCCTCCTGCCCTCCTCCTCTTCAATCCTATAGATTTTATTTTTCAGAGTTAGACCCGATACCCAGTTTTCTACTATTAACTGTATTTGCCTGAATTATCCTGTGTTTATCCCCTCAACAATTGCTACTTGCCTTGCATCTTGCCTACCATTGTTTACTGTTATGCTTTCTGTTTCCCTCATCTTGTACCATGTTAAAATTATTTTCACCACAATGAGAACCCCTAATGCTACCTACTACCTCTGTTATGTTGAATTCGTTCCCTCATGGTTCTTACATTTTTGTACATTTGCTCCTTTCCTTGAATAATGTATTGTTTGCTTCTCTCCCTGTTGAAATGTTCTTGTACTTCATGTTGTACTCTCCCGGGTCGTGCCTGAAAATAGTCATTATGTTGGCTAGTGCACTTACCTGGTAAACAAAAACTAAATAAAATACATATAAACATATATGTAGATGTATGTGTATATATATATATATATATATGCACACTAATATGTGTATGTATTTATACAACATATGTGCGAGGATAAACAGCAGGATAAAATGTGATATCTTGGGGAATTGTGCAAGATAATGTTACTTGCAAAGTACCCATACATCATCCTGTTATCTTTTGTTGTCCATACGTCATTGCTATCACAATTCCCTACCCAGCTGAAACCACCAATTTAAATGGGCTCAAAGGTGAAAGTGTTTCAATTTCAAACTGCGCAGATTTGATAACTGTGAGCCGCAACACCGCTATGAAACTTAATGTTTGTTTGTAACACCAAATAAACAGTGTAAACTGGCTTACACTTACTTTAACACTAAAGTTGCCAGCTAAATGCTATTCTGTCTGCTCCCACTCCTCTGAAATTAGTGCTGCACCTTGATAAACACTGTAAACCCACACCAGTGGCATTTTCATGAAGCTTGCTACCGCAGATGGTAGCGTGCTGCCAGCCACTCAATGTACGATTCCTGGGGGATGGAACCGCAGTATCTTTGATAATTATGAACCACCGTGTGGCTTGGACACTAAATGTTTCTGTGGAACACTAAATAAACAGTGTAAACTGGCTTACACTTACTTTTACACTGCTGCTGCCAGTTACCTGCTATTCTGCCTGCTGCTACTCCTACAAAATTAGTGCTGCGCCTTGACCGCAAGCGCACACCAGTGGCACTTTCATGAAGTACGCTCATGGACAAAACAAAGAGGTCACAGGCACGAATCTGGGCTAGTCAGGTGGGGAAGGGGTAGAGGAGCCAAAGCTTGTCCAGGACCATGCAGTCTCAGAACAAACTCCGTACCAGACTCTAATACCCCATACCAAACTCTAAAGGTGCCCTCACAGAACAGCATACAATCCCAGCTAACACAAGAACCCTTAAAGCGCCCTCACGGAACTGAATAAAAGCACAATAACACAAGATGACTCCTGAGCTGCAGAATCAATCAAAACTGTCCCTCCGATTCAAATCCCACAGTGAGTAAAACGGCTCTTTTTCAACACAGTGCAGCACACACTTGTCCACACACTGCTTCCAACCCTAATTCCCCTCACCCCAAAGCAGCAAAAGGGCAAGACCACACAAGCAACCACAGACAGTCATCATCAGGTAAGACAAACAGCATGCAACTGCTTCCAGATGACACAAATGCAGTAGCACTGTTGTGCTGCCTTCGTGGATTTGTATCTGTGGCATGCACACCGCAAAACATACACATTCACTTGTCACTGCAGACAGTGCTCACCCCAGTGTGATATCGTCTTCAAACATACAGAACTGTCTCTCCTCACATGTTGCTAACAACCTGTATGCTTTGCATGATGAAAACAGATCGCACCTCACCTTATTTGTGTATGGAATGGAGTGAGCATTAGGGTTGAGAACCCCAAGGAACACCACACCCCTGATTTGCCAAGAGTGATGACAGTGAAACCCATAATGTTTTTTCCTTTTGGTGCTTGGGGTGGAGGTGGGGAGTTAGGGTTGGAAATCCTTACATCACATTTCCCTACTTTTGCCACTTTAATCTGAACCCTACCTGGTGAATTAACACATATTTTTGTGAAGAGTACTTATACATATGTATGCACATACAGACACTGCCTGTTGTACTACGCTATAATATGTATTGGGTCTAAGGAACCATAAAAGCAATTAATAAAATCTGTGGATTTCTTTAGCAGGTTCTGCATGCTCTTGGACTTTGTTTTTTCCAAAGACTGTACTGAGATAAGTGCCTGTGCAGTGTGAAAGCATGGGCCACAATTGACTTCATCTGAATAAATGACTCCACCTCGTCACTATTCCATTTACTCTATAACTGGATGGTCTTAGCCAAGCACAACTCAAACTCCCGATTGCCCAAGCCAGGGGAAACTGCTCCTTTATAAAATGGGTATTCAAAATAAAAAGTCTCATTGGCTAAAATATATCACGTGACCATGCATGAAATCTGTTTCATGCACAGTCATCCTGGTCCTAAACCACAACATACAATGAGCAAATCAGTCCTCCTACAACCAGAACTATCTTCCATCAGTCCCCCTACAACCAGAATTGATCTTCCATCACAAAAATGACTGCTGCCTTTACACTGTAAAAAACCTTCAACTGGGCCCTACAAATAAAACTACCTTAAATAAAAAATAAAACAAATTATATAAATCTTGTTTCCATGATCATCACACTATGCTTACACATATAAACAAATTAGAAACATTATTGTTTATAGTTTTCATTACAACGGTTTCTTTGCTGACAATGAAAAATCCCCCTTCTATTTTTACCTGCTCATCAGGGAAATCTCTTCTGCTTGCCCTGACAGTGAGATAACTGATCTCTGACTGTAGAAGAGACCTTTATAGTATATGGTTAGGGTTTATTGTGGATGGAAAACGATGGCTTTCAAAATCTTGTTGTAGTACAGTTCAAAGGTCAAAAAGGTTGTTGTACTATCATTCTGACGTCACATCAATAGTACAACAACTTTTTTGACTTGCCCTACCACCTGATTGGCTGACTCCCAGCAGGGATTAAAAAAAAAAAAAAAAAAAATGGCGTCGTCATTTAGTGATCGGGTCAGGCGAACAGTTTATAACTACAGTTTGGACACGGACTGTGTGATCAGCTCTGTGTGTCCAAACTGTTTTCAGTGTTTCTTTTTTTTTAATTTACTGCCGCAGTTTACGGTTGTTAGTGTGCCGTGGGATGGTAGCAGGTGAGCCAACCGGTACCTTCTGGGGTAGGACTGCATCGAGCACTGGAATCCTCAAGTACGTGAGTGCAGAAAGAGAAAGGAAAAAAAAAAAGGAAATGTGAATGCAAGGTATGAACCTTGCAAAATTGTGGGCAACCATATACTAAAATTGCTGCCTGTGCATCTGCTTTTCTACAATTGTTGTTACTTCCTGTAATAAGCTGTTCCTCCTAAGTTGCCTTGTATGTATCCTGTATGTTTGTACTCTCCCGGGTCGTTCCTGAAAATAGGCATATTAATTGTCTAGTGTACCTACCCGGTAAACAAAAGCTAACAATAAATATACAGGATGGCTGACCATCCACAACGAGCTAGCTCCAGGATCGATGGCATCACAGAAACCTCTTGAGCTTCACTCTTGAGGTTTCAATGATGCCATCGACTCCTGAGATGGAAACACAGTCTTGTTGTGGATGGTCAACCATCCACTATTCTATATGTTGTGTGTGTGTACAGTATGCTAGGAGAGGAACATTCTGCCAGTGGAACTGAGCAGAATTTTGATTCTATGTATTCCATGGTAAACATTCCATGATTAACATTCCATATCTTAAATCTCGATGACAGCAAAGAACAAACTTTGTCCAGCAATAATACAATGACATCATCAATGACATCATTTGCAGAGGGTTGAAGTACTGTTTTATCATAAATGCACACAACTAAATCTATTGTTTCTACATATAAACATGCTTTCCTCAAATGTAAAAAGTAAAGATAAGCCCATTGTAAAAGCACAGTAAAACACTCCGGGGGTGTTTTACCACACTTCCTGGTGCTGAAGGCGCTTGGCCTACGGCCTCGTGCCTTACTACACTCCTGAGTGTGCGGAAAAATCTGTTCCATGCACACCCTGTCGTATCTCATTGCTTACTTAGCTCACTTGGTAAAATATGGAGAGTTCAGCCCTCAGTAGACTCCCATAGTTTTTTTTTTTGTACATTCTCTATATGCACTAGGGGACCAGGGCATCTCTCAGGAGTGCCCTCACAGCCACTGCCTCTACTCCCAGCCTGAAACCACCTTCCCCGGGAGACACACTGCTGAGCACCCCTTCCCCGGACTTGTCCAGCCCCCCGAATCACCCCCCCCGGAGAGGGTCTCCCTCACCTACCTGGCGGCCTTTCTGGAATTAGAGGGACAGTCCTGGGCTGCATCGAGGGGCTCGGGAGAGCTGGTGGAAGGCTGGTCCAGCGTCAGGATGTGGGCCTTGGCTCCCAGGGCCTCCATCACCTCCCTAAGTCCACCACAGATTTTTACTTGCATTTCCCCCAGAGCGCGGACATGCAATGACATCTGCGCATGTGACATGCTGACGTCCACCGGCGCTCCGCCCCTTGTTTCGGTATCGCTACCTGCAGGACCCCCTATCTCCATTGGGGGCCACTGAGGAGTGATGCAAACCCTATTACCCACCCTGGGAAGGGAGAGCAGTCCTCTGGACGCTCAATCCCTCCCCCCCCCAACCCTCAGCGGCCCGAGTCCGTTTACGAACCTGGGTCGCTGGGTTGGTGTGAGGTGTGGTGTCCAGAGCCTCAACCCTCAGCGCCACTGGACCAGCCAGACTCCCACAGGTTTCTTGATAATTCAGTAATAGTTAGTGTTTCACTGTGACTGACTAACAGATGGTATCAGAGAGGGATCAGTGGGTATAGTATAGCTCTAAATGAACACATCAGACTGAAATGACTGCATACTACTGGGACACAAAATGGCTAATGAGCAATCAGGCTCATCCCTCACAGGTTTAGCAGCTAGATTCCGTTATCTCTTGTCTCCTGACCCTGTTACATCCATCCCTGGCAATCTAGTGTCTCCATGCTGCCAGCCCCGAATCACCATACCAATATGTAAAGCAAGAACCCATTTCCTGGAAGTCTAGTGACCCCCAATTGCCATTCCAATACTGTACAAAGATATCTCTGGTAGTGTAGCAGCATCCCCCCGACTGCCTGTCCAGTGATTATCTCTAGCAGGCTACTGGCCCCCAGATTGCCACGCCGATGTAAGGTCCCATTTCTTGGTAGTCTGGTGGTCCTACCATCCGATCACTGTCAATTATAAAAAGGGTCTCAGAAATGGTGCAATCTGATTGGCTGTTAGGATTCCAACAGCCTTACATTAATCCATGTTATACTAAAGGAATAATGCCTGACAGGGTGGGTGTTATGCTGGGATAACATCCCACCTCGGGTGGTTGGGCCTGAGGCCACGCCGAGGGCGTCCAACACCCGAGAAGAGATGTTATCCCAGCATAACACCCACCCTGGAGGGCATTATTCTTATTATACAATGGCTCATTGTTTTATACAGAAAAAAAAGAGTTTTAAAGAATTTTATTTAGTGTTTAAAAATATTTTTTTAAGAAAAGATGCAAACAATCAATGTGGTGATGAGCAGGATGATCAGCAGGGATGTTATGCCAGGATAACATCCCTGCTGTGTTAGCCAACTGACCAATCAGAAGCCAGGATTCTTTCTTGTCATTGTATAATGTCATGTACAGCCTGATCACCATGGCACATGGATTCTTACTGTCAACATTCCATCCTCTAGCACTGTAGAATGTGTGGAATGATGCATTCTGATTCTGAACCAGCATTCTTAAACTGTTGGTTGAAGAACTATTTTATTAAAATCTCCCTCTAAATGAGGAAAACATTCAAAAAGTATACTTTTAACACTTTTCTTTTGGAATAATTTTTTATAATAGCAATAAGGCACTCCCAGGACTTAGATTAACAGTCAATCAGCCCCTGGAGCAATATGGCACTCGGCTGCACCTCGTGCCACATTACACCCCATAGGGGGTGATTAACAGACTGTTAATCTAACCCCTGGTCATGCCTTATTGCTTAAAACCCCCTCCCTGGTCCACCCACTTGTCACCCAATACCCACACCCTTGGCAGGCACCTGACTATGCCCTCCCAACTGTGACAGAGACTGTCTGAGTCCACATCCCCTCCATTCACCACCTTGCCTGGCCCTTGTCTGATTGACAGGGGGCAGGTGCACACATACTGTACATGTGTGAACAGCATACTTCTTGTATTTCATCCCTGCTTATGAAACAGGTGTCTGACTTGATGAACCTAGAGTCTCATCCGACAGTACAGTTGTGTAAGAACTAACCGTAACAGCAGATCTTCGAGACAGGCTCTTGCATTAGGCAATAACCATAAGGACTGAGCCACCAGGTGCTAGGACCACAAGGAAAAAGAGCTAGCAGTGTCTGGTGGCTGACCACCCACCCATCACGTGACTGCTGTTGGCTGGAGACCTGTGAATAGTACGACAGGAGAAACAGTGGGCTCCTACATCCACCAGAAAGGCTGAATAGTAAAAGAGAAGCAGCAGCAGGGGGAGTGAGGGAGGGGAAAACCCTTGCCTAGTCAAGTAAAGACTGAACACGGGAGGCAGGATGAAGATCTGCAGTAAGCAGGGAACTAAGACAGAAGACCTTGAAGGATGGCCAGTCAAAAGCCTGCCCTGCGTCTAGAGGCAATATCCAGACTAATGCTTAGTGAAGGTGTGGACAGAGCTCCAAGTGGCTGATGCAAAGATCTATGTGGCAGAAACATTTCTGAAACAAGCAGCAGATGCAGCCATGCCTCTGGTTGAATGCCCTTTAACTTCCCCTGGAAGGGGTTTGTTGTAGAAACATAGACACATAGAATACGACGGTAGATAAGGCCCAACCAGTCCACCTAGTCTACCCATTTCCCTACTTGGTTTGGCAATCCCTACCCTTAAATGGACTTCTGGTAACAAAACAGAATGCAGTTTTGCTAACCATCTAGATAAACACTGTTTAGAAACTGCAGTGCCCTCCCTTTTGGGCGCAAAGGAAATGAAAAGCTGATCCGTTTTGCGGACTGACTTCGTCTGGCTCATGCAATAATGCAAAATTCTGTGCACATCCAGCGTGTGCAGAAGTGCCTCCCCTTGATTAGAGTGTTCAGGATAATACACTGGCAAGGGTATAGTCTGATTTAATGTAAACTCAGAAACAACCTTTGGTAAAAACTTAGGATTTGTACACATAGCCACCCCGGTCTCTCTGAAAAATCAAATAGGGCTCCTTACACAGAAGGACCTGAAGCTCGGAAATCCTTCGAGCAGAAGTAATAGCAAATAAAAACAGCGCTTTCCAAGACAAAAAGCGCAGGTCGCAACTCACAGCTGGTTCAAAGGGAGGCAAAGTAAGTTTCTCAAGAATGAAATTCAGATCCCACGGGGGAACAGGGTTCCTGACCAGGGGTTTCAAATGGAGTATCCCCTTCAAAAAGGTATGGGAGACCTCCAACTGAGCTAAAGTTTTGCCTTCCACAGAGTGTTGTAGGTGGATATGGCAGACAACTGGACCTTCAAAGAGAAATAACTAAGCCCCAGGTCAGAGAGATGTAGCAGTTACTCTAAGACCTGAGGAACCAGGCAAAAGAAAGGATCCCGACCCTTGGAGGCTGCCCAGATAGAAATCTCTTCTACTTTATTGCTTAGGTGGTTCATGTAGATGGCTTTCTAGCCTCTACAAGAACTTCAGCGACTCTGAGGGAGACCCCAAAGTGACGGACAGCTATGCCTGAAGGCGCCATGCATGAAGGTGAAGGGACTTGAGGTCCGGATGGACCAACATGCCCTGATCCTGGGTCAAAAGGTCCTGGCAGAGGGGAAGAGGAACCGGAGGATCCACCGCCAACTGCTGGAGAAGAGGGAACCATATTTGGTGAAGCCAAAATGGAACTATGAGAATCATCCGAGCTCCCTCTACTTGCAGTTTGAGGAGAACCCTCTGCAAGAGTGGGAGGGGAGGGAGGAAAGGTGTACAGAAACCTCCCTGTCCAGCAAAGAGACAGTGTGTCTTGCCAAAAGACACCAGGCCTGGGAGCGAGCAAGCAGAAACTGGGTAGTTTTGCGTTGTATAGGGAGGCGAACAGATTGAGATCTGGATGACCCTACTGGTCGAAGATATTGTCGACCACCGACTGATGCAGTTCCCACTAATGAGCCCTTGCCTGAGTGTAGTGGAGACTGTCTGCTAGGACATTCTGAATGCCTGGGACATGCACTGCCGTTAACTGGAGCTGAACTGCCGAGTGCCGCACTTGCGTCGCTTCCCTGCACAACGGGTATGACCGAGTGCCTCTTTGTTTGTTTAAATACCAGACAATGCACATATTGTCCGACTGGATCAGGAGTGATCCTGGGAGGAGAAGGGTCTGGAAGGCCTGGAGGGCATAGAGTACAGTAAGCATCTCGAGGAAGTTTATGTGCAATGAGAGCTCCTGCTGAGACCAGGACCCCTGGGTTCTGCAACCCCCCAGATGCACTCCCCAGCCCTGACCTGATGCATCTGTCGTCAGGGTTTGAACAGGAGGGGGAAGCTGGAAAGGGACCCCCAGGCAGAGATTTCTGATATCCTGCCACCAAAGGAGATCCTTTCACATAGGGTTGCACACCAGAACCCTGTGATCCAGGTCATCTGACCTCTGATCCCACTGTACCCCGAGAGTCCACTGTGTGACATGCATGTGGAGTCGGGCCAGAAGTACTGTGGGAATAGCCTCCACCATGAGACCCAGGAGGCGGAGGACTGTCCTGGTCATTGTCCAACAGCTGGAAGCCACATGCCGAGCTTGCCTCTCCAGCATTTCCGCTCTGTCCAAAGGGAGGAAGGCCTGACCCTGGGCTGTATCCAGTACCGCCCCTTAAACTGGAGGTGCTGGGAAGGAATGAGGTGAGACTTGGGATAATTCACCATGACCCCCACCCTGTGGAACAGGTCCAGGGTAACTGCTAGAGAAGCCTCCAGGCGGTCCTTCGACGGGGCTGACAAGAGCAAGTCACTGAGGTACAGAAATACATAGTGGCCCTGAGGACGTAAAGCCACTGCTACCACTGCTAGGCACTTGGTGAATACCCTGGGTGCCGATGAAAGGCCAAAGGGGAGAGCTTTGAATTGGAAATGCTACCCCTGGAAAGAAAACCTGAGGAAGCGGCGGTAGGCAGGGAAGTTAGGAATATGCACGTATGCATCCTGCATATCCACTGTGCAGAGCTAGTCTCCCTGATGGAGCAGTGGCAACAGTCTTGGAAGGGTCAGCATGTCAAACCTTTTGTACTCAATGTACAGGTTGAGCGTGCAGAGGTCCAATATTGGTCAAAGGTCTCCTGTCTTTTTGGGGACCAGGAAGAAGTGAGAGTAATAACCCCTTCCTGCTTGGCCCTGAGTAACGGGTTCCATGGCGAATTTTCGCAACAGAGCCGCAATCTCCTCTCTGAGGAGTGGAATGTGACCTTGAGGGTAATGACAGTGACCTGGAGGGTTTTCTGGAGGTCTCTCTGTGAACTCTAGTGTGTGACCTTGAGCTACTAGCTGAAGAACCAGAGAGTCTGTCATGATCACCTCCCACCCAGACAGGTGGCTGGCAAATCTGCCCCCGAATGGCTCCTCCGGAGTTGTGGGTGGAGGAGGGGAGGCCACGAGTCAAGAGGCACAGGGAGGGTTGGGAAGTGCCGCCCTGGAAATTCTGTGTGACTTGGACTTGGGAGCTGATGCCCTAGCCCACCCTATGCGAGATTTATTTAATCGATCCTTCCTTAATTGCTCCGTCCCTGAAAAATGGAAAGTAGCAGTGGTTGTTCCCACCCACAAAGGAGGTCCCAATTCTACAGTGGACAATTTTGGTCCTATTTCACTACTTTGCCCTCTAGTAAAAATACAAGAGCCGATAATCTATGACCACCTTCAGGATTACCTTGACCTCCACCGTCTGCTCTCAACCTCTCAGCATGGGTTTAGGAAAAACCATAGTACACTTACAGCTCTAATTAAAGTCACCTCTGACATATTCCATGAGATGGACCATGGCCGAGCCACTGGAGCAATTTTCGTAGACTTGACCAAGCCTTTTGACTTGGTTAACCATGGCCTTCTATTACAACAACTGCATGTCCTTGGCCTTGATGCCACTGCCCTGTCCTGGATCTAAAGTTACTTTTACGGCCGTACCCAAAAAGCAAAATGGGCAGGCTCCCTATCTGACCTGAGGCCCATTACCCATGGTGTCCCCCAGAGCTCCATATTGGGCCCATTACTTTTTTCTCTGTATATTAATGACCTCCCTAATAATTGTGGTGAGGCCTCTGTTCACCTATATGCAGATGACGCTATCATATACCGTTCCTCTTCTGATATTGGGTGGCTCAATTCAACGCTAGCCTCTGATTTCCACACCCTTGAGGACTGGTTTCTTCAGAAGCAGCTCGTCCTTAACACTAAAAAAACAAAGAGCATGTTATTCTCCAACTCGTCTGCACCAACCTTCCCCCTCTGGCTATCCTCTTATGTACGGGGGATGCACTCGAATCAGTCAGGTCCTTCAAATACTTGGGAGTCACCTTAGATCCCTCACTTACCCTGGATGCGCATGTTACAGCCATCACTAAAACTATAAACCAAAAAATTGGTGTCCTCTTCCGTATCCGTCTGTTCCTTACATTGATCTCATGCCGCAAGATTGCGGATACCACACTCCTGCCCCTCCTTATGTATGGTGGTCCATTACTACTCTCTGCTTCCACATCCGTACTATCTCGCCTGTCACAGGCTTACCATAGAGTTGGCAGGTTTGCTCTCGGGGCCAATTCTCGGCACCATCACTGCGATGTCCTGTCTGCCCTAGGATGGCTACCTTATGAATTTAAATTACGCTATGCCACACTGAGCTTTACACATAAGCTTGTACATTTCTTCACTCCTCCTTGCCTTGCTGATATTGTTCAACGTCATCTGCCTTGACATACCCTCAAATCTACCTCCTTACCTCTTCTCTCAGTGCCAAACTTAAGACTCTTCATGCTTAGGAGATCATTTGCATTTTCTGATGTGTCCCACCGGAACTCTCTACCTCCTTCTATACTGGTCTGCACCTCCCTCTCTCAATTTCAGAGGTCACTGTTAACTCACCTAACCACTCCACCTTGCTCCTGCTTCCGCTGACTCCTAACCCCTGTTCACTTCTTGCATGATACTCCTAGCAAAACTTCCCACTCTATCTCCTGCTCTCCAAGACAAAAAAAATGTAAATGATGTCTGAATGTATGTAAGGTTTTACTGACTGTGCTTTAAATTGCTTATTTTTGCATAACTGATGTACTGATGTACTCTCTTGCTCTATGACTGTTGACTGTACTTTAGATTGCTTATTTTGCACAACTGAATGTAACTGAGGTACTCTTTTACTGTATGACTACTCCTTGTCTAATTTGTTGTGTCAATGAATGCATTATCTATGTACTGCACTTCCCGGGTCGCCCCTGAAAAAGGGACAGTCTTGTCTCAGAGGACCTACCCGGTTATCAAAATTCAATAAATAAATAAATAAGATGAGGGAGCCTGACGTTTGCCCTGATGTTTGACAGGTTACTACCTTGTCTGGCACCTCTGCTGATGGCGAAAGGGTGGCTGAGACTTAGGATTGGTGTGATAGAGCGAGTGCACCGACTGAAGGGCCTTCCCTCGCTCCTGCAAATTGGTCATTATGTCCTTGATGTCCCCTCCAAAAAGCACCAAGCCCCTGAAGGGGGCGTCCAGAATAGACGCCTGAACATCCTGGGTGAAGCAGGATACCCACAACCAGGAGTGTCTGCATATACAGACTGCTGTCACCGTACTACTGGCAGAAGCGTAGATGGCATTATAAGTCACCCCTAAGGTGTGGCGCCAGGTAATCTCTGCCATCCTGTCTGCTCAATTTTGGTCTTGATTTCAGAATTTGGCAAGGCCTCAAATTCTGCCTTCAGTTGGCTGAGAATGGCCTTTTGGAAGCAAACCATGTGGGCTACATAATTCAGAGCCCGCAAAGCCAAGGTGGAGGATGATTAGACCTTTCGGCTGAACTAGTCAAGCTGTCTCAACTCCTTGTCAGGAGGGGGGGGGTACTCATATGCTTCAGCTTAGTTGATTAGTCGTGAGCCGCATTGATAACCACTGAATCAGCTGTGGGGTGGTTAGCTAGATGATCTTTCTCCTCTGGGGTGTGGTACAATCTGTCCGCCTTCTTGGAAACAGCTGTGACAGACGACAGTTGTTGCAACACAGTAGTGGCTAAATTGTCATTGGGGCCTGTCCATTGGGGAATGAAGTGGGGGGCCAGCTCGGGAAGCTTAAGCTACTCTGCCAGCCTTCATTGCTGGGGGTCCTGCTCCTCTGTCTTCCAGCCACTGGCCTCCTGAATTCTTTGGAGGATGTCCATAAAGGAGGGGTCCTTCGGGAAGACTTAGACATCTCCTTGAGCTTAGGGTCCTCCGGTGGAGGAGATTCAGAGCCTGAGGAAGAAGAAGAATCAGATTCGGAGCCTGGTGAAGGGCTCCTGCCAGTGGACAGGGACCTCTGACATGGTTCCTGTTTCAGAGGGTCAGCCAGCCCAAGCATTTTAGCTCAGTTCTCGTGCCTGGTTTGTTCTCTGTCCCCTCTCCCTCTGCTCCCCCACCACCACCCCCGCCCCGCAGTAAGCTGAGCATTTCCCTCATTCTGAACCCCTCCTTCCTCTTGCTTCACCATCCCCTTGCCTCCTTCTTCAAATAATCTTTCCTGCTATCTTTCCCTTAGGCTGCGCCAGCTCCTGATCGGGAATATCGACATATACATAGCATGCTGCTATAAATAGATACCACGAGATGGTAACCAGCTTTAAAAAAACACATCGGTATTTAAACTCAGAAAATTAACAATGACAAGACTATCAGGGTTCTAGCTTGCCATCTACGGGGGGGATCAGGGAGTTTGACAGCAATTAACGCATGACGGGATGATTACTGTCAGTTTGTTTTTTGCCGGGAATTTAATCATGTCAGCAAGTCGGTGAAATTAATGGCGGGAAATTTAAAGTCGGGCAATGGTACTGATCCCCATTCCTCCACTGCGGAGGCACCCACCATGTGTCCAGAAGATAGGGAGAGGGCCATGACAGGAGACAGGGACTGTGGAGTAGGGGTCACACGGACCGACGTAGAGGCCACGACTGGTTGGCATTGGACCAACTCCGCAGTGAGCTGGTGTTTGGCTTTGTTCTACCAGGACTCAAAGAGCGCATCATAATCCACCAGCGCTTGTGAAGGAGCCGGTGGAGGAAACTGGTAGGCCGGAGTCTGATATCCCAATGGTGGATAGTCTGGCATTGGGTACCCCGGTGTCGGGTACCTGGTCGTTCGATACCCCGGCATTGGATACACCAGTGTCGGATACCCCGGCGTTGAAGACACCAGTGTTGGGTACCCTGGAGTAGGGCAACCCGGCATAGGGTAGCCTGGCATCAGGTAACCTGGAAAAGGTCTCTATGGCAGGGCTGACGAACCAGGCTGGGGCCACCAAGGAAGGCCAGAGGGCCCAGGCTGAGGAGGATCCAGCTGTGAGCCTACGGTGGAACCAAGCATCAGCCCAGATGGGGCGATGGGTGCCTCCGGGGTCTGGGGTGGAGAAAGTGACCCAGATGGAGGGACCAAAGGCAGGTTGGCTGGAGGGTCCAGCGTAGGGTGGCCCGGCATTGGCTGATTGATAGGGCCAGTGGGCGGCAGCTCCTCCATCTCCGGGTGGGGGTGAAGAGTTTGCGGGCCCCACTGGAGGGGAGAAGGAGTGTCCTGAGGGGGGGATTCCTCTTGGGGCTGCTGCAGCCAAAGTGGCCGTGGGTGCTGGTCCGAAGGACAGGTGTCCATCTTACCAGCTGAACCACTCGGCTTAGGCCCTGAGGGAGGTTTGAAGGGCCTAAGGGTGGAAGTAGCCTCCGAATCAATGGTGATCCACGCCGGAACAGTGACCAGCTCGGGTGGGGTGGGGGCCAAAGGCTGCTCCGGAGCAGGACTGGCCAGAGTGGCACCTCCTGGACTGGTAGAGGATGCTCAATAGCCACAGCCTCTGAAGAGAGCCATTGCTTGGAGGGAGATGGAACCCAGTCCTGGTGTCTGTCCTTGTCCCAGTTGTGCTTCTTCTGCTTGAAAGAATGGGAGCCAGAAGAGCCCCTTGGAGATGAATAAGCACTCTGTAGCTGCTGCAGCTCCTTTTCCATTGAAGCCAATTTTTGTTTCAAAAGGTGGGCTTCCAAGACTTGCTGACACTCTTTCCGCATGGCTTGGTTGAAACTCTGGCAGGCCTCACAGTCCTCAGTGTCGGGGTCGGGCCCAAGGCAAAGAAGACACGGGGTGTGGCCATCTTTCTCCGGTATCTGCTTGCTGGGATTCAGAAGAAGTTGGAGAAGACATGCAATCTGATGTCAAAAAAACAGATTTTTTGTAAGAAAATAAAGATATTCAAAGGATATACTTATCGAAAAATGGTGGTCGACTGTAGCAGCGTTCCGCAAGGTCCGATGTGCACAGGCTGACAGCGGGAAAGAACTAAGGCGGGCATGGGGGACCGCCCACTATATAACGCTGATCCGATGTCGGTCATGTGACATTGGGTGGGTGGTCCCCTGCCAGACTGCTAGCTAATTTTTCTGTGTGGTCCTAGCGCCTGGCGGCTCAGTCCTTATGGTTACTGCCCACTGCAAGAGCCTTCTCAAAGTAAGATCTTATTCTGCTACGTTGTTATGTATGTGTCATATTTTCCCCACTGTATCATAGAGTTAAAATATACCATAATGGGTTAATTTGGGCTGGCAGTATAGCCTAGAGGTTAGAGGAACGAGGTGTGAACAAGCTTGGTAGATCCAGCAGACCAGACCCGAGTTTGATTCTCACAACCTCCACTTGCATACTGTGAGACTCTGAGCAAGTCACTTAACCGCCCAGTGCTCCCAGGTCGCCCCTGAACACAGGCACTTGTGCCTAGTGGGCCTTACCCAGTTACCAAAGACTAAAATAAAAATAAATAAAAAAAAATTTAAAATACAATTTTTGTCATACATTGAAGAGATAGTTATTTTACAGATAGGGGCTGTGAAGGCACCACCTCAGTTTAGCTTCAAGCAGGAGGAAGGGTGCTGCTGTAGTGGCTCCAAAATGCGGTTGGGATGAGGTGAGAATAACAGGGAAGCTCTGGGGGTTAAGAACAATAAAACATTAAAACATGATTTCCATGGCAACAATGTAGAGATACAAACATGTGACTGTGACTCTGTTGCATGAAAAGGAGGGAAGAGCAGATGGGTTGTGGGCACAGAGACACTGCTGTTTACAGAGCTACCAATGCCTCTGGGTAAGGTTGGGAAAAATAAAATATTTAAGACAAAAAATTGGTCTTTATGCTCCGTCAAAACCTTTATTTCCAGGGCCAGTACTGGACCTGGTACTCACTAACAGGGACAGTGCTGCAGACATCAAGGTAGGAGGCCACCTAGGGAACAGTGGTCACCGTACAGTATGGCTCAGCATTAGGACAGCTGCAGAATTGAATCACACAAGGGCAAGGGTCCTGGACTTCAGGACGACAGATTTTAAAAAGAAGGGCAAATGCCGCAGGGATGATCTGGCAGGGGGATGACCTAGGTGGGCTGGATGAACAGTGGGTGAAGCTAAAAACAGCCAGAGGAAAGGTAACAAACTTGTGTGTCAAACAAGTAAGCAAAAGCAAGAGGAAAAGGAGATTGCTATGGTTTTCGAAAGAGGTAGAAGAAAAGGTAAACGCTAAAAGGTTTGCATTCAGAAGGTATAAGGAGACGCAGAGGGAGGAGGATAGGGAGCTGTGTCAGAGGAAACAGGAAAGCAGTCAATCAATCAAAATCTTTATTTAAACAGGTGGAACACTGTTGAGAAAAACTCATTTTCGAGGTGGACCTGGACAATATATATATATATTCAGTACACATACATTCATAACTATACATATTCAGTACACATAGTAAAAATTATATATATGGTACATGTTCAATTTCAGTACATAGTGCAACTTGTACATACACTATACATGAGAATACAGAATAAGTAATGGTCACATCAGTATACAGAGGGACAGGATCCAATTAGGGAATATGACGGGTCAATATACTAGAGTAACACAGGCAGTCAAAATAGTGCTGGAGCAACACAGGCAGGTACCTAGAGTAGCATATACATTAACATGGAGTTTGATGGGAGCCTTGAAAGAGAGGAACACAGGGCAAAAACAAAGGAAGATAATGAGGGGGTAGGCTTTGAGCATACATAAAGGGAGGGCAAAAACAAAGATGCTTGACAAGGAAGGGGACCGTATAGTAAGCCCCTGAAAGTAAGGGACAAGTGCAACCATCGGGGGAATATTTACCAGCTCAAGGCCGGGCACCTGTTTATGCGTTTGGGTACCTATAGAGAGGGAGGAGGAAAGGGGGGTGTGGTAGATAGCAGGTGCCAGGGGGACTCAGTGACTCTGAAACACGGTGACATGGCACTGATCAGGGGAAGCAATTACAAGACTCCTTGACAGAGTGTACATACAGCATTTTGAAAGCTAAGAAATTTATAGAGCAGACCAGTTTTAAGGATTTTTGCAAGTTGTTCCATAGCAGGGGTAGCGCATAGCTTATGGATGATCTACCGAAACACAATTTGACTTTGGGTACAGTAAGTGAGATATAGGAGACACTTCTCAGGGCATACTTACCTACCGTACTTAGCGGAAGACAATCCGATATGTATTGAGGTAGCTTTTTAGTGATTGCTCTGTACATCCAAAAAGCGGCATTTTTCTGTCTTCTATAGGCAAGAGAAGGCCATCCTACTACAGCATATAAGGAGCAGTGGTGCATAGAACACGGAGCACCAGTGATGAATATTGTGGCTCTATGGTACAGTATATCTAGTTTGGCTAGTGCAGAAGCAGGGCCCTTGGCAGTACAAAAAGTCAGCATGGTCCAACAATGAAAGGAATGTGGTGAGTACTAGTCTCTTCTTGGCATCCTGGGTGAGCAGATTTTTGATTCTGTAAAAGAGGCATAGCCTCTGCCTCAGCTTTTTCATCAGTTCCTCTATATGCTCGAGGAAGAAGAATTTGTAGTTGATCCAAACCCCCCAGGTATTTGACTTTGGTTACAAACTCTAGTGGCTCTCCTAGGAGTGTAGTAATCTGGGGAATGGATCCTAACGTAGCAGGGTTGTTAGCATTAATAAAGGGTGAGAAGAGAATCGCCTTCAATTTTTTTTTTGCATTCAAGAGTAGTTTCTGGTTCAGTAACTATAACTGATTAAACTCCTGCTGAAGATCCATGCATTCTGCTTCATGAGTAGGTCTGTCAATGTAGAGTACCGTATCATTGGCAAATAGAAGAGTGTCGGCAGATTTGATTCCTACAACCATCCTATTAATATAAATCGCGAATAGCAGTGGACCCAGAATGGAGCTTTGCGGTACACCCCTCAATAATGGTTTCAGAGGTGGGAATTCCCCTTCAGCTTTTATCTGCTGCTGGAGACCCAAGAGGTAGTTTGAGAACCATCTCAGGGAGGGGGCGTCCACGCCAATATTACGGAGGGATACCAAGAGCAATTCGTGCTGTAAGGAGCGCAACGGTGCAAACTGAAGCGAGAACAGCTCAGGCGGTGACGAAGCTGGACAAGACATTTTGTAGGTACGTAAGCGAAAGGAGGAAGAGCAAGGGTGGCATCATAAGATTAAAAAAGGAGGGGGGGGCTGTGTAGAGGAGGACCACAAAAAGGTAGACATCCTGAACAAATATTTTTGTTCAGTGTTCACAGAGGAAGGAGAAGGGTAGGGGTCCCAACAAAGTAACAGAACACTGGAGGGAGGTAGGTGGACACTAGTCCGTTTTCAGAGGAGAGTGCCCTGAAGGGACTCCTAATCTGAAAGTGAAGAAAGCAATGGGGCCAGATAGGGTGCATCAAAGGGTATTGAGGGAGCTCAAGGAGGTACTGGCTGCACCTCTGACAGTCCTATTTAACAGCTCGTTGGAAACAGGAGAGGTTCCGGAGGACTGGAGGAGGGCAGATGTACTCCCACTTCATAAAAGTGGTAGCAGGGAAAAGGCTGGCAATTACAGACCAGTCAGCATGACTTCAGTGGTGGGAAAGCTAATGTAGTCGCTGATGAAGGAAAGGATTATGGAATATCTTGAATCCAGTGGGTTACAAGAACCAAGGCAGCATGGATTCACAGGGCGGAGGTCATGTCAAACAAATCTGATAGATTCCTTTAACTGGGTGACCAAGGAATTGGATCCGGGTTGAGCAGTGGTAGTGGTCTACCTAGATTTCAGTAAGACTTGTGACATTATTCCACATAGGAGACTAGTAAGCAAGCTGGGCAGCTTAGGAGTGGGTCCAAAGGTTATAAACTGGAGAAGAAATTGGTTAGGGGATAGGAGACAGATGGTGGTGGTAAACGGAGTTCACACAGAAAAAGGGAGGGTGACCAGTGGGGTGCCTCAGGGATCAGTGCTGGGACTGGTCGTCTTTAATGCCTTTATAAGAGACATTGAAGAGGAGCTGGAAGGGAAGGTCTGCCTTTTTGCAGGGGGGTGGGGGTGGAAAGGATGAGCAGAGACCTGAGAAAACTCGAGAAGTGGCCAAGGATATGGCAGCTGAGTTTGAACATGAAGAAGTTCAAAGTAATGCACTTGGGGCACAGAAACCCAAGGGCAGAGTACAACATGGGAGGAGGGGTAATGACAACCATCAAGCAGGAAAGAGAGCTGGGGCTGATCATACTGGATGACCTAAAGGTGATCAGACAGTGCGACAGGGCAGTTGGGAGGCCTAGTGGGATACTGAGGTGCATAGGAAGGGGTATCACCAGCAGAAAGAGGGAGGAGGAATTGTCTCTGTATAGCTTGCTAGTAAGACCCCACCTAGAGTACTGTATTCAGCTCTGAAGACCACATCTCTGGAAGGACATAGATAGAGCGGAGGCAGTCCAGAGGAGGGCAACTTAAAATGGTGCAGAGTCTACATCAGAAGTCCTACTAGGAGAGACTTAAGGGCCTAAATATGTACACCCTGGAAGAGAGGAAAGAGGATGAGGAGGATATGATAGAGACCTCTAAATACCTCATGGGAATAAATAAGATATAGAAGAGAAGTATTTTTCAGAAAAAAGGTGCCCAAGTACAAGGGGCTATGATAAGAAGTTGGGGAGAGGGGTAGATTCGGGAGAGATGTGAGAAAGTACTTCACAGAGAGAGTGATGGACTCCTGGAACAGTCTTCCAGCAGAGGTGGTGTGGTGGAAACAGTGGTGGTGTTCAAGAATGCATGGAATAGGCAAAAGGGAATCTTAGGGAAAGAGAGGACGGGTAGGTGAGTCGGCCGGCGATCACACAGGATGTACGAAATGGGCAGACTAGGCGGCCATGCGGTCCTTATCTTCCAGGAAGTTCTACGTTTTTATGTTTCTAAGGACATTTTGCATGATCCACAGGTTTTACTTGACTGCTATTCTCCTCCACAAAGCAGAAGTGCATGTTAGAGTGAAAGGTTTATACCAGTGCCTTTTCATTCTAATTAAAGACTGTCTTGTTCTTATTGTCTTGTAAAGTGCCTCTTTTTATGGGCAGACTGGTGGTCTGAGTGGTCGTTATCTGCCATCAAATTATATGTTTCTATGTTTCTTCATTTTGAGACTGCGTTACAGTTGTTAAAGGGACACTGTCAACCCCTTAGGCCTCAAAATGTCCCTAGTTTACAAAACACATTTTATGATTGTTCACATTCTATAGAGACTGTTGATATTGCTATTAGTTTGATTCAGATCCCTTTTTTCTTTTAAGAAGTGAAAAACTGAGTGCCCACCATACTGGTGTTACCACGCCACAACATGTTTGTTTACATTTCTTGACCAGCTCCCACTGCATCTTTTCTGGACTCAGGAACACCCCCAACACAATCTAGCCACGGATTATGCAGTGGGAGTGGAGGAGACTATTGTATCATGAGTGGCTGCAATGTCTGAGGGTGTTTCTAAGGTTCAGGAAGTTTGCACTAAGAGTAGTTCAGTGATATGAAGCAAAACAATGCTGGGCATAGCCATACATTCCCATGCATTTCGGTTCTATTAAGCAAGAAGGCAGATAAAGCAACCAGCAACATCAATGAATTTTAGAGGAAGTAAGCAATCAGAAAATGTGGGTTTTTACCTAAAAATAATTTAATGTAAAAAAGGTTGACAGTGTCCCTTTAATAAGGCTATCTCCAGGTTTTCATCGTTATTCGCAGCTGTCTTTGAATACCTAAGTTTAACATCAGAAAACATATGAGAAAAGACTAAAAGACCTTAACATGTATACACTGGAAGAGAGAAGGGAACGTGGTGACATGATTGAGACCTTAAAATATCTTAAAGGCATAAATAAGGTGCAGGTGGAAGACATGTTTCAGTAGAAGAGAGGGGCAAGAAGAAAAAATTACTCACCTTAGTAATGTTGTTTCTTCTAATGGAGTCTTGCTATATTATGACTATTGCAGTTTGTCCCAGCCTTAGAACTGCTCCGGAGGTGAAAGAGTTAACTTCCATGCAGAGCATGGAGCTTAGAGCGCGAGCTTCGGTTCAGAAGCTCTGTTTGGCTGGTTTCAAACCAAAACCGCCAGATCTTTACGAGCAAAACTCACTAAGGTTCTGTGTGGAAGCTGTAACTCAACACTAGCCAACTGGCTACTAATATATTAAACATTTTACTGGTCCCAACACAAAGACTCAAGTCAGTGGACCAGAAAAATTAAGACAAAATAACTAAATGAACACAACACCCAAACATGAAAGAGGGCATCAATAAGTGCCAACAGAGGACTACCCACCCCATACCCCAAAGTAGGAGTTCTGAGAGGGGCAGGCTGGGGAGGTCATAATATAGCAAGACTCATTAGAAGAAACAACATTACTAAGGTGAGTAATTTTTTCTTCAAACAACATGAAGTCTTGCTATATTATGACTATTGCAGACTACACAGCAGTACCTCCATGGAGGAGGGACAGAACCTACTTAGGGAATAGGCTCTGAAGCACGGTTGTGCCAAACCGAGCATCCCTTCTGGCCTGAAATATCCAGGAGTAATGCTTGAAGTGTGTACTGTCTTCCAAGTAGCTGCCTGACATATCTCCAAGATAGAGATGTCTCTAGCAGCAGCTAGAGATGCAGCCGCATCTCTGGTAGAGTGAGCCCTCAGGCCTGAAGGGGAACCTTACCCAGCTTTTGATAGCAAAATTGTATACAAGAAACCATCCACCTGGCAATGGATCTTTTAGTGGCAGGTCTCCTTTCCAACCTCACCATAAGTGAGAAACAGTTGGAGGGAGTCAAACCCAGACCCTTGGTACGCTCTATGTAGTAACTTAGGCCCTCAACATCTAGCAGCAGCCTCTCACCAGAGGAGGAATGGTCAGAAGAACACTGGAAGTGAAATAGACTGGTTAAGGTGGAAATCTGAAACCACCTTAGGCAAAACTTCCTGTTAGTCCTGAGGACCACTTTATCCCTGTGAAAGGAAATAAAGTCAGTTTCTACTGATAAAGCCTGTAACTCACTTATACGCCTGGCAGAAGTGATGGCTACCAGAAATACAGTTTTCCAAGTCAAATACTTAAGCTCTGCCGAGACAGAGGCTCAAAAGGGGTTGCATTAGCTGAGCAATGCATACATTAAGATCCCATCCCGGGCAGGGTCCCTGAATGGGGATTGGTGTGAAGCAATCCTTTAAAAACTTGAAAATACAGGATGAGCAGAGAGAGAAGAGGCTTCCTGCTGAAATGAAGGCAGAGACAGCAGCCAAGTGCACTTTCAGGTGGCTGGTCTCAGTCCCAAAGAATTAAGATGGACCATGTAGTCCAATACAGTAGGTAGATCAGCAGATTCTGGGAAACATGCTTCCCAGAACACCATATGGAAAACCTTTTCCACTTGGAGTTATAGGTAGCCCTGGTGGAAGGCTTCCTAGCAGCCTTCAGGATTTCGAGAACACTTTGAGAAAGTTGCAAATCAGCAAACTCTAACTGCTCAAGAGCCAAGCCCTGAGGTTAAGGGATTTGAGATTCGGATACCAAACTCTCCCCTGAGCACAGGTTAACAGATTGTGGTTCCTGGGGAGACACATGGGAAGATGGACTGCTAAGGATAGAAGGAGTGGGTACCAGGGCTGCCTGGCCCAGTCTGGAGCAATCAGGATCATTTTGCAGGGCTGAGACCTGATTTGACTAGTACTTGAACAGGAGAGGAAGGGGAAAGGCATAAAGAAACTTCCTTCCCAATCGAGGAGAAAGGCATCCAGGGAACTGAGCCCAACACTGGGGCCTGCAACAAAACAGTGGAAGTTGATAATTGTCTGGGGCTGCAAAAGATCTATCTGAGGAGTGCCCCATCTGGCAAACACTATCCCAGTACTAGGGGATCCAGTGACCATCGTGATGGCCCTGGGAAATCCCGCTGAGGGCATCTGCCAAGACACTGTCCTTGCCTGGGAGGTGAACTGCTATGAGGGAAGTGTTCAGGAGTAAGCCAGAGACCACAACTTCATTGCCTCGGTGCACAAGGTCAAGACCGAGTGCCCCTTGTTTGTTGATGTACCACATTGTAGTGGTGTTGTCTGTTCTGACCTGTACCACCTTGTTCTGAACAGATGCAGAGAAAACCTGAAGTGCTAGAAAAACAGCTCTGAGTTCCAACAGATTGATGTGGAGCAGAGATTCCTGAGGGGACCATAATCCCTGGGTGGAGAGGTCGCCTATGTGGAGCTCCGATCCCAAGAGGGATGCATCTGTGTAAGGGTCAAGGAATGGGACAGAGGGATGAAAGGCACCCCTGTCTCAGATTGCTCTGATCCTGCCACCACTGAAGGGCCTGGATCAGGTTCGAGTCACTGGGATTAATTTGGATAGAGGATCTCTTCTTTGAGACCAGAAAGCTCTCAAATGGAACTGAATGTCCCTCATCTGAAATCTTGCTCCTTGCAACACGGCTGTGGAGGCAGCCATGTGCCCTAGGAGCTGCAGGAAATGCCTTGCTGGTTGAGAAACCTGCAGAGTGAAGGAGGCGACCAGGGCCACTAAGGTCCTTACCCTTTCCAAGGGAAGGAAGGCTCTGGCCTGCTTTGTATCCAGTTCTGCGCCTACAAAGGTGAGTACCTGGACAGGTTCCAAAACTGACTTTGGAAGATTGAGAAGAAACCCCAGAGAGGTAAGCAGCTGCTGGGCAACTAGCAGGTGTGATCTCGACTTGGTCTGGAGACTGACCCCACAATGAGCCAGTCGTCCAGGTAGGGAAAATGGCATCTTTTGCCTTCTTAGGTGAGCGACTGCTACTGCCAGACACTTTGTGAACACCTTGGGGCAGAAGTAAGGGCAAGGCATTGCTCTGAACTGATAATGGCCTGAGGGCAGTTCGAATCTGAGGTACTTTTGATGGGAGCTTCTGATAAGAACATGGAAGTAGCATCTTTGAGGTCCAGGAGGCTAGCCAGTCCCTGGCCTTAGGGAGGGTAAAATCATTCCCAGTGTCACCATTTTGAAGTTTGGCTTTAAAAGGTGCTTGTTTAGATATCTTAGATCCAGGATAGGCCGCCACTCTCCTGTCTTTTTTGGGGTAAGGAAGTACCTGGAGTACAGACCCTTGCCCTGGTGAAGGGGAGAAACCTTTTCTACAGCTCTGAGAGCCAGGAGGGTTGAGACTTCTGTTTCCAAAGCAAGAGTCTCTAAAGGGTTTGTAGGTAGAAAAGATCTGGCTCTCATCTTTGGAAATTTCTTGAAGCTGAGAATCAGACCCTGGCTCACTACTTCCAGGACCCACCTGTCTGAAGTTAAAGACTGCCAGTCCTGGCCGAGTGAGCCAACCTGCCCCCACAGGTAGTGGAGTCGACCCTGGGCATCCCATCAGGGTGCCTGTTTGGTGGGCTTAGGCTGAGGGGTGGAGCAGGCCTGCTCGAACCCCGCCTGCCTCTCCTCTGAAGAACCCTCTGTACATAGGCTGAAGAGGAGGGGCCTGAGTCTGATAAAAGGCCTGTGAAAAGGCTCACCCCTACCCCTGGGGCTGCCTCTGAGGAGTGACTGCTGCTTCTGGCTTGTGCACTCCTGTAAGTGGTTCTATATTCATCCACTTTCTTCATATAATTCTCTGTCTGCTCCCAAACAGAGAATTTCCCACCACAGGAAAATCCATAGCCTTAGACTGGGTATCCTGTGACAAAGTAGTACACCTGAGCCAGGCCAATCTGCGAAAAGCCACAGATGTAGCCATGACTCTAGAGGATACATCATTAGAATCCACTGCAGCATGGAATTGCACCTTAGATGCCTCAATACCATCAAGCGCCACCTGCTCCGGCCCTTTAGAGCTGGCCAGGGACCTGTTTAAAGGCCATGACAGTATCCCATCTAGATTTCTGGTATCTTGCAACATAAGCCATATAGTTAGCTTGTCTGAGTCCCAAGGATGCTGCCATGTATTGTTTTTTCATGGCATCAATCTTCCTGGAATCCTTGTCAGGAGGATGTGAAGCCAATGGAATATTAGCTTTATCACAGGCTGCAGCCTGAACTACCCCAACATGACTGCATTGCTGTGAAAGAAAATCTGTATCAGGACTCTGATAAAGTGTACCTCCTGTCCATCTTTTTATCCACAGGAGGCACAGAATTAGAGCTTTTAAAATTTTTACTATTTGTTTTCTAAAGGATTTATGTAAGGGATGGACAACCTCCTGGACTCTGGGATATCCATCATCTCCACATAGTCAGGCTCCTCTTGCTCATCCAACGCCTCCTCTAAGGGAAGCTGGAGGGTCTCAGCAACTTTTTATAAAACAAAAATGAGAAGGGACTCAGAAAGTCTAGGGGAGACTCACCTGAAGGTCTGTCTGGGGAGATGTCCGTCAATGGGCACATCCAGACTTTCAAAATCACATTCACACTGATCATAATCCTCATCCCTCCTCTGGTTCATAGAACTCTTCTATATCATAATCCTGAACCACTGGAACCGACCGAACCGACCTTTTGCCAGACAGTGGCGTTCTGAGGGAATCGGACAGGGACTGGACAATCTGTATTGCCCTGGCTATCTCAGCAGCAGTTGGAGAAGAATTTTGGACTCAAACCTGCTGATTTTTTAGATCTCTTGTGGAACTGGCTCCTCAGAGCCAGCTTTTCATTGCCCGAGGAAGTCTCGCCCTGGTCAGAGGGCACTCCTCCGTTCGGTTGGCACCGAACCGGGCTGGCCATCCGGGTCAGTGGACTTTTTGGCCTCTCGTTCCCTGAGCCTGCCCACTCTCTTGTCCAGGGTGGCTGCAGGGAAATTTTTACAAATCTGGCAGTCTGAATTGAGGTGGTCAAACCCCAGACAATAGACACATGTAGTGTGTGGGTCACCCTTGGCAAAGGCTTCCCCACAGACACTACAGTGTTGAAACCCAGTGGGCCCGGTTTTTCTTTTGGGTTTCTCAGACATGATGCCAGCCTAACCAACCAACTTGCTCTTTTGATGGCAGTGCCAGGCAAGACACCCTTATTGGTTCCAAACCGTGTCACGGGTCCTGGAAAAACCGTAATGAAATCTATTTTTTAGAACCTGATAAGAACCTGAATCAGACTTTAAAAAGCCTTAAAAGGCTTTAAACTTATATTTAACATAACTCGATCGGTTCAACCGAACCGATAATACTTTTACAAGTTCCACACAGAAAACCCTATCTATTACTTACGATTACTATAGACAGAGCCTGAACCGATCGGTTTTATGTTAAAATAATGAAATCGCGTTAAATTAAACCGAGAAATAGCGCTTTAAACTGAAGAAATGAACCGAGCAACAGGAGGAATCTCCGAGCGACTGTTCAGTGAGGCGGAGTAAAGAATCTGACGGTTTCGGTTTGAAACCAGCCAAACAGAGCTTCTGAACCGAGCTCACGCTCTAAGCTCCATGCTCTGCATGGAAGTTATCTCTTTCACCTCCGGAGCAGTTCTAAGGCTGGGGCAAACTGCAATAGTCATAATATAGCAAGACTTCATGTTGTTTGAAATGGAAATTACGTACCTAACGTAATTCTGATCTTTCTGTGTATCTTCACCATTCATCACCTTTGGGTATAGTGGGCGGATGTCTTGACCCCTCGGGAGCTCTTTTTTTTTGGATGGGTGGAGTCGATGCACCATTGACGCCGCCCTTGAGGCCGACGCACTGCATGGTGCTCGCGGGTTGGCCATCAGGTGTCATGAACCCCGACCTCCTGCCAGTTCTGAGTCACCATAGAGTAAGAAGGTTGGGAGGGTGGGACAAGGGAGTCCAAGGGACAGATAAAGGAAAGGATACACAAACTTATAGGAGAAATAAACGACTGAGAGGACAGAGTAAGGTTAGAACAACTTAGGGGATTGGGAGGGGCCCCAATCTCTGGAAGCAGAAGAGGAGGAGAGAGGGGTGAAAGAATTTAGAAGTGAGGATGTGGGGGGGGAGACATACCCTGGAACCTTGACCCGTCTCCAGATTGTATAGGAACTGTGAAGGAGTAGCCAGAAGGCTAGACTGCCAGAATTCAAGGCACAGAATCACTGGCAATAACTCCAACATAAGCAGAATTGGCTATTCTGGAAGAAAGGACAGGATACAGGGCAATATCCTCCCCCACCTCCCCGAATCAAGTTTTGGTGTAGGAAACACTAGTTTCTTAAATTAATTTTTAGGGTTGAGTCTTTTAGACAACAAAACCAAGGGAAAAACTGACGGGGAAAAGAGGGAGAGAGAACTGAAGAGAGGACAACCATCATCCCCCACCCCACAGGGGTGGAGCCAAGGTACTGAGGAGAACTGCCCCCTATTCTGACCACTCTCCCCCTTGGAAGAAAAACATCCCCCCATGTGCCCAAGGTCGCCCCGCTCCTAACCAATGGAAAGGGGGGGAGAGAGGGCACAAAGAGGAAGGGGGACCTAGAGACTGAGGCCCCAGGGGGATGGAGGGTGGGATTGTGATGAATGGTGAAGATACACAGAAAGATCAGAATTACAGTAGGTACATAATTTTCATATCTTATCTGTGTCAATCTTCACCATTCATCACCTTTGGGTGAGTACCGAGCCCCCCCGAAGGGGGTCCTACACCCTAAAGGATTAGAGTCCCTTAGCTCTCAGTGGGTGGCACACCAAGAGAGGGAACCTTCACGGGTCTGGAGAGGCCCGAGACTGGGAAGAGTGAGACTGGGACCCCCCGGAAGGGGTAGGAGGTTGCCCTGCCCCACGGGAGAAGAGGTGGGTTCTCTGTTAGGCAGAGGTGAACACTGTACACCGAGCCATGGGTGACAACCAGGAGAGACACAGACATGCCGTCCGCCTAGTGCAGATCGCTGTCCTAACGACCCCGGAAGCTACCTCGTTGGCGTCGTAAGATGCCCTCGCATGGTGCCTTGCTAGCTCCAGGCCACGTGCAGAGAGTGCAATGGCTTGTCTGGTTACCTCTGTATCAGGCATCGAGGCTAGGAGTTGACCTAGCCTGGACCACAGGAACCTGTCATAGGTAGCGTAGTGGGCCTGATGTGCAGATATAAAGAGAAGCAACCGTGCCGAGTAGAAAACCCTCCTACCCCATGGAGTCTGCATCTGGGGGCCGGTCACGGTGAAAGGCGCGAAGTCCATCGGGAGTATCCAGTTGTGTCAGTCCTGAGCTAGGATGAGGCAGATTCCAGGAGACTCCAGGGGTGGGGGGGGCACAATACCTGTGGTGGAGATCCCTAGGGGCTGGGACTCCGGAAGAGGGTCTCTGCCAGAAGTGCATCGATGCCTCCCAAAAGGGAGCAGGTCAGGTGGGAACTACAAGAGTGTCCGCACTGAAATCACCCAAAAAGGCATGCATCGGATGCTCCAGATTGTGCTGAGTGGGTGGGGCGATATGCAGGTTCTCCAACATCCTCACGAGGAAACGCTGATAACTCTGCGAGATCAGCAGCTGGGGAGATGTGGACAGATGGTTCCTCTCCTCCTGAAGAGGAGGATGAAGAATCGGAGGACCTCAAAGGTTCAGAGGCTGGCTGCTCAGGGGGAGGTTGAAAAGCCTGCCTGTCCATGGCCCTTACATAAGAGGGAAATTGAGTAGCCACAGCTCTGAACTGCTCCCAGAAGAGAGGGCAGCTCAGACCAAGAATACCTGGGAGAGCAGGAGGAGGTGGCGAAGGTGAGGGGGCAGAGCTGACAACAGGAATCGGCTGTCCTCTGTCTGGGCCAGACAGCGCACCTGGAGCCCCAAGGGAAGAGGAAGCTCCAGAAAACTCAACAACCGACAGCTGGTCAACCATACTGAAACTGCCTAGGCTGCGCCCTGAAGAATCCCCCTGTGAGGTGACCGGGGCCATGAAAGTCCAAAAGGACAGTCCCCTACCTCTAAAGAACAGGGCCCTCTCGAGGAATCCAAAAAGGACGGGCGGAGAGCTGCACTACAACTCCTTCCAGAACCCGTCTGGGTCCCAGAAAAGGGTTGCCGTGTTGAACCCCTACTCCTCGGAGTCCAAAAGAGCTCTTCTCCTTGAAAAAAGCTAGCCTAGGCAGCTGGCAACCCTGGTCAGTCCCCAAAGGAACTATCCAGGGAGCAGCACCCTCCCCTCCTGTGGGTGCTCCGATCGGCCCCAAAGTTGGGCGATCCAGGCACACCACCTGAATGGGTACCACCACTGAGGGGTCAGAAAACCCTCCAAGGCCAGGCTGCAGAGCAATGGTGGCCTGCACCACTGCCTTTTGGTCAGCACCCTTGACCCTGGACCCAGGAGCAACTGTCTGCTCCTCAGAGGGGGGGGCTGGTTCTGGTCTGTCGAGGACACTACCAAGGTGTCCACGTGAGTAGCCAACTCCAAAGAGTCAGACTGCCTATCTGACACAGAGTCTGATTCCACCTCCGAGGAGGTGGAGACCGAAGCCCTGTGCCAGACGGTACGTGGACGCCCGCTGCCATCCCGACTGAATGGGGCACCAGTTCGAGGAACTGCAGCAGAGTGGGCACCAAAGCCCTCAACCGCACCGCGATTCTTGCAGGATGAAGACACAGCGCCGAGAATAGTAGCAGTATCGGGCCAGGCTCTTCACGGCATCAGTCTTCCGAGCCACAGCGCCGCAAATGGCACTGAGGCCAGAGACGGCTCCGACCACGCTCTCGGCGCCACAAACAGCACCAAGATTGGAAACCCCCATGGCGCAGTGTCCTCACTCAGCGCCACAAGCGGCACCAGAGCTGGACATGGCACCATGCTCAACCATGGCGCCGAGGTGAGAAACAGTAAAGGACAGCGCTCTAGAGCATCCCACAGCGCCGTCAGCACCATCAGCGCCACGAACGGCACTGACAGCAGATACAGCACTGACCAACGGACCGGTGCTGATGATGGTGCCATCAGGGCCCACGGTGCCACGACTGGCGCAGAGGCCCAAGATGGTGCAGACAAATGGCATAGAGGATGGCACCAACCCAGGCCTTCCAGCCCGAGGAAACGACACCGGGGGAGCCTTCACGCCCGAAGGGGCGACTGCTAATGCGGTGCCTCCCGCCCGCTCCCCAAGGGGAACGGACTGGGCCTCCTGCACCGCGGAAGGGGCTTCTGCAATGGCGAGGCTACTAGGAGCAGAAGCCCCCTCCTCTGCGGTCCGTATAGAACCTGGAGGGGACCCAGAGGAAAGGCCGAGAGATCATGGCTTGGCCCGACGAGTGCATGCCCATCCCCTGAAAGTCGGCAGAGCTCGTCCAACTTTCCACACGCATTGTTCGATGACACGACGGCCCATGGAGAAGCAGGTGTCACACGAATGCATGTCATGTAGCGGGCCAAGACATGCGAGGCAACGGTCATGCTGGTTGGTGACGGAGTACTTACGGCCGCATGGGCACTGATCCATAGGGGGCCATCCCATCTTCAAAGTTTTCTTGCCCCCCGACTGAGACATGACCTGCGGAAAAAACAACAACCAAACAAGACTCGATGTCACAAAATAAAAGAAAGGAACAGTCTTACCAGGCGACGTCGAGTGGCGCGAACAGCGGAACCGGCAGGAATACTAGAAATATTAGAAACAACGGAGTCGACAGACTCGGCATCGAGAGAACACGGAACCGAAGGCTTGAAGCAGACAGCAGGCCTCTCATGCAGCAGAGCTACCCACGAGGTGTGACCTCTATGGCGGGAGATGAAGAACTAGCAGGAGGGCAGGGTCAATGACACCTAACGGCCAACCTGTGAGCGTCACGCAGTGCGTCGGCCTCGAGGGCGGCGTCGATGGTGTGTCAACTCCGCCTATCCAAAAAAAAAAGTGCTCCCGCGGGGTCGTGACCTCCAGCCACTATACCCAAGGGTGATGAATGGTGAAGATTGACACAGATAAGATCAAGAGGACACAACATGAGATTGGAAGGGGGGAAGAGATTGAGGGGAAACATGAGGACGTTTTTCTTCACTGAAAGGGTGGTGGATACATGGAATAGCCTACTACAGGAGGTGGTGGAGGCAAGTATAGTTGGGGGGATTCAAACACGCATGGGATAGGCATAAAGGAACACAGATATGGGAAGGGGGCGGCCTAGACTGGTGACCACACAGGGTTGCCGTCAGCAGATTCAGGTAGGGAAAATAGGCAGACTGGATGGGCCTAGCGATCTTATCTGCCAGCAATCTTCTATGTTTCTATCCCTTTTCTTGTGACTAACATGAACTAACATGCAACAAACACTGCTCCCCGGACTTATGGGAGGAAATCAGGGCTAATTCCAGGCCATGTTTCACCTTCAAATAGATTACATCTAGGGCCACCCATTAGCCCCTGCTGTACTGCTGACGCAGATTTGGGAGTGGACTCAGGAAGTGAGGGCTTCTCTGGTGGGAAAACAGGGCTCGCATCTAATAAAAATCTGTAACAGGTTCAGGGAGGGGCAAATCTTACAAAACATTAGGAAAAGTGGCAATCTACAATTAATAAAAAGTTATCTGTCTAAAATTCCCATCATAACATGCACTGCTGCTTTCTAGTGAACTCCTCTGCTTGTGACACTACACTGTTGCCACAGAACTGATTATGATATCGCCAGCAGAGAATTATGATATCACTGTAGACCAAGTAACTACAGAGGACATTGAAAGGCCATCAGTCTCATTTTCATGCAGATTTTCTTAGTAAAAAAATGAGGTGGGGGAGAGGATCAGTAATAACAATACATAACATACAAGCTGAATTCTTCTAAATGCTATCCAGGCCCACTTTTCCCAGGGGAATTAGGGGCTCTTAAAACACAAGGATTCTATGTACTGTAGGTGTTCCCCACCTTTAAAGCAGCAATGGAATGAAAAAGGGGTCCTGAAGTTACGCTGTGATTGGACACCTTCGTTGTCCAGTGACATTAAATAGTTGTGGCACACAAGAAATATATGGTGGCCAAACTTTGACCCCACAAAAGTCCCTCTGCTTAGGCACACTTTCATCAGAAGCTATTGAAGTGTGCACAAGAAAAGTAACACCAGTATGGTGGGCAGTCTGTTTTTTCACTTTTAAAAGGAAAAAAGGAATCAGAATCAAACTACCAGATAGCTTTACAAATTGGGTTCTGGGCTTCCCCCATCCAACAGAAAATTGTCTCTAATTTTTTCAGCAGTTGCTTTGAAATGCATCACGGTGCACTGGCTCAAAAAAGAGCCCCCAACATTGCAGGAGTGGGTGAACAGAGTTAACAATATCCTTGCTATGGAAACCATAACTGCTAGGTTGCATTTGCGAGAAGATGCCATTGGAGCCGTCTGGAACCCATGGATAGCATGGGAAGCCAACTGGTAGCCAAGTGGCTCTATGCAAGCCATGGGCACCACCCCTCTGTAATACAGTGCAGCAGATGTAGAATTTCCTTCCCACCCTGCCCTGCTGAGCTGATTCTCTTTAGTTTAAAACTAAGGTGCCATGACTGACTCACTCCTTTCTTCTTTCAGCTTTTACCCATCACTAAATAGTATACATCTTATCTTACATAGTATCCTTTTTAAATCTTCTCTTTTCTGTCTCCTGGATCGGGTTTACATTTAGTTAGACAGACAATAAACATTCCCCTACAGGGGGACCTTGAGCTACGTACATGGGAACTTTATTGGTTATAGAACGTTATGATGTTTGAATTGATTCTTCTGGCCAGGTTTGGGAGGCCAGTTTAGTAGAAAATGGGTTGTAATCATTTGGTTAACTTAACTTTATACTCTTATTTAAAGGAATAGTGGACCGCTAACAGAATTTTTTTTTTTACTTTATGTTTACTGCATATTAACATAAGCAATACCATACAGTACACTCATGTAAGGCATAGAAAACATTAATCTCACTTATACATCCAATGTAACAGATTTTGTCAGCCTATACAATCTGTTTTAAGGAATGGGGGTATACCATGCTATTAAGCATGCAATTAAACATTTTAGTCCAGTATTAGCTGCACCCCACAAAGACTTTTGGTAGTCAATTCCATAATGTTTAAATCTGAAAATTTGTCACAGCACAAAGTGTTGATATGACCCCAAAACAAAACAGTAAACTCTATTTTGTAGCACTTAAAAGCTGTAGCCCACATGTTCCAGAACTTTACACTAGTGACCCAATAACAGGACAACTAGTATCCTCCTCCTTAAAATTAGTTAAACCCCATATAAAATTGTGAGTAAGAAATTTATAACATTTGTTACAACTCAACTATAAAACTCCACAGTTAACTGGAAAGAGTAATCAACGCCAGTGGAGCTCTATTCCCTTAAGTAGGCAAATCGCTAAATAAGTACCAGTGTCTCGAGAGAGAAAAATACAAACAGAACATTACTGCTATCAGTCCCAGTTTCAGGTCTCTTCATCAGATTCTTCTTGAGGGCTGGCTCCACAAGCATCGAATTCCTAGGCTATTGCTTCGGTCTTTCTCCCAGCTTCGAGGGGGTCCGTATATTGAAAAGTCTTCCCCCCATAATAAATGCGAAGACAAGCCGGCATCAATAAGGAGTGTGTCACTTCAAGAGTTCTGACTTTAGCGCGAACCGTGTCAAATTTTTTTTCCTACGCGCCCTCATTGCATATGAAAGATCTGGAAACAGATGAATGGTAGCCCCTTTATAATTCAGGTGTTCAGCAGATCTGGCGGCTTGAAGGAGTAAGTCCAGGGCAGCTGCATTAGCCGTTACTAACAGGACTGTTTGGGGAGCCTCTGTCTTTGGCCCTGCTGCGCGTGGGGTAATTCTATATGCTTTTTGCAGTTGACCAGCAATTGCCTTGGGACCAATCTGTAACACAGAAGGAAGCCAAGATTGTAGAAACCCCAACAAATTATCTTCTTCACTCCCCTCTGGGAGCCCAATCAGCTGAACATGAGAAGCCCTGTTCGCGTTCTCCAAAGCCTCCAGTCAATACCTTAATTGTGAGTTCTCCTGCACCAGCTTCGTAGTGGTAGTCAAAGCTTGTGTGGCAACCTTTTCAGCCGAGGCAGCTGTTTGAGATGCTGCTTCTAATTTTACATCTTGGTCAGCAAATCATTGTAAAATTGACTCCACTTTCAGGTCAATTGCTTGGATTGAGATTTGTATTGCTCTCCATGGGGGTTCAGGCCCAGCCACCAGCAACATGGATGAAGAAGCGGCCTGAATATCCACTTGCGGGGGATTTTCATTACCGCTCCCGCCTGCCTTCTGCTTGTGCCCCATTATAGTATTCAGTACTGATCTCCTCGGAAGAAAGCCGTCTTTCCGTCTGTGTTGTTAGAATCGGAGTTAGATGTAGTTGAAATAGCAAAATTTAACTTTAAAGCTCTTGAAACACAGAGCCCAGTTAGAGTGCGTCTGGTCTGTAGGTGTGCTCCACAGCGCCCCTGCAAACATAAATTTTATAGCACTATATATAGGGCTCCCACTACTATACTATAAAATACCTAATACAATACATAACTGTACTTCATTTAACTGTATTGAATGCAATGTGGCTGTTGATATGTGATTTGTCCACTGTACTTAATCTAACTTTTTGAGTAAACTTGAGTTTCCAAAAAAAAAAAAAAAAAAAAAACTACCAGCTATGTAAGCAATCTCTACAGAATGTGACCAATCATAGAAGTTGTTTTTAAACTAGAGACAAATTAAGGCCAAAGGGGAGTTGACAGTGTCCCTTTAAAACTTAGAAGGCACTTAAGAGAGTATGTTCGTATTATAGAGTGTAACAGTGTTTCAGTTCAATACCCCATGGACTGACTCCAATTTTGTTACACTAGTGCTTTAAAGTCACTTATTCCTTCAGGATTAAACAGAAGCAATGCATGCAGTAATGGGGGTTGCTAAAATTCACAAGCCTATGACATTTTTTTTCCATTTGTATTTTCTCCTTGGCCACGCTCCACCAGGCCCTACCCCCTGCCGGCATCCCTCACAGTTATACACCTGTGGTGGGGGCAGCTCAGGGATTGCTGTGGCACTGGTGGTGCAGTGCCAACCCTCCAAGACTGCAGCACACTGCCCAGCAGCAGCTACCGCAGTCTGACCTGGCCCCCAACACAGTGTCCAGAGCTCGCTTTCAAATATGGGTTGCCAGCATGGCAGTGAAGTGAGCTGCCACCGAGGTGGCTCTAGCCTATGATGTTTTTATTAGCCCGAATGCAATGGCTGTCCACTTCTGCAGTCTATGTATCTCCCCATATTTGGCAGACTGCATCTAGCAACATGACGTACAAATGTATCATAAAAACAACACAGCTCCTGAATACCTAGCAGAGAAACTGCAGTCACTAAAGGCAGGTCATGGTTAAAATAACACTGCTGGAAATGCCGGCAGGAAGCTGCATAATGTGAAAGGGAATATACACCAACAAATCTTCCATAATATCTAGAGTTGCATCCCTTTACAGCATGTGCACGCGTCTCTCTCACTCACACACACACATACACACACTCTCTCTCTCTCCTGACAATGATAACTCATCTGCTACTGAAATATTTAATCACAGAATTAAACCCTATTATTATGTGCAGTGAAGCCACTAATCTGTTATAGTGTTGCCCAAGACAGTACTATATATTGTGGATGTACCCATCAGGTGATAGGTCTGTATTCCCATACATGGGGTAAAGTGAGCTGTGGGATGTTAAGAATCCATTCTTAAAGGGCATGGGAAGAACTGCAGCATTTGTAAGTCGTACCGTCTCACTGCACATTCTCTTTCTGTAAATGTCTCTCTTGTTTTGATTCCAGTTTCCCCATTCTTTAACACCAGCTCTATAGATAGCCTCCCATTATGCCATTATGTGGGCTCCAACCAGTGACAGCATTGGTTGCAATCAGTCACTGGCTTCAGATGATGATACTGCCAATTGTATAGATTGCCACAAGAAGTTAACAGTGCCTCTGAATTGTGCTATGAGAGACTCCAAGCAAGAGGTTTGGATGAGAGCACCACAAAGCTGAGTGGTTCTAGTTGTCCAAACCTCACAAGAGGAATCTCTTAAACCATCACAGACATTTCATCAGAGTCCCTGTTATCTTACTGTAAATCACTCAAGTTTAGCTCAAGTGATTTATAATAAGACTACAGTCTTTTTTTCTATTTTATTGTGCTGCCATCCCCCTGGAACTGAAGTAGAGTGCTTGCCCCAATGCCTCTGCACAAGAGCACACTGTACACAGGATAAGAGGTAGAGTGGCTCTGCTTGCTGATTGGGTGAAATCATGATAGGGATATATAATTAAATGAAAAGTGAACACACTGAAGAAAGGCAACACTTTATCAGTGTAAGAGCCCTAGCATCAGGCGCCATGACTGACTGCAACTAATGACGTCACTGGCTGAACATCTGTAATGGCACGGGGGGGGGGCAACATGCAGAATTAAGCAATAATGCATGGCAGGGAAATGCTCTGTGGGAGGATAATGGCATGCCTTGGGTCAGCTGGCCTTGTGATTCCATGGCCAGAGAAGTATCATTATCTCAAAACAAAGTCCACTCTGGAGGGTCTTATTGCAAACAGGAAATGGGTCTATGAGGATTAGTAAAGAAAGTATTCTTGTTAATTAAAATAAGTAAAAATTAGGAAAAAAAAAGGGGGGTAAAAAGAAAAACAGGAGTCTTACTGCTTAGTGTAAACAGGTAGGTAAGGTCACTGAGCCTTTCCAGTGCTACTTTGCTGGTATATCAGCACTGGGTTCTGTGTTCCTTAGCCAATCAGGTTTCTGGATTTTTATACCCATTTTGTAATTGGTTTTAAAGGACAGAGAAAACAATCGTACAAGAGAGAGACATGTACAAAGAGAGAACAGTGGGAGAGTGAGGCTGAACTGGGACTGCTGCGATGGTTCCCATCCCCCTTAAGATGGAAGCCCACTATCTGTGGGACCACCCGATGGCCCACGTAAGTGCCATGCACCTCTGTGTAGGTGACCCAGGTTCGGGAACAGAGCCAGGAAGTTGACTGGGCAGCCAGGGGCCTGGGGTAGCACTGCCACGTGGCAGCACCCCCAACCAGGAGAGGGAGGGAGGGGCCCTGGTTCCGGTGCCATAGGGACCCCTGTGGTGGGACGAGGGAGCTTGTCTCCCCCACAGGACATTGCTATGTGTGACTGAGGTGGCATGCATGGGGACACACACCCTGTGCCAGGGTTCTGGGATGGGGGGTATGGCAAGGGAGAAAACCAGAAAAACCCATGTGCATCAGAGGCTGTGAATGAAGACACATCACCCTCAGGTCTCTCCCCATGTTGTTCCGTCAGAGTGACGGCGGTTAGGATGGGGGGGGGCACTGGATTTAAAGCCTGAAGCAGATGGAGGTGGCCCCAGTGGCCAAAAATCTCGATGGAAAGAATAAATGTGGTACACCACTGTAAACAAGCAACAGAGAGTAACTGGGACAGCTTGTCAAAAGATCCTTTTTTTTGCTCCCTGATCACCCAGTCTGTACTCATCAGCCATGTCATCTACTCTCAGCCCCTGTCACCCACTTCCTCCTGGAGTTACCCCCCAGGTGGTGTCAATGAGGTGGACAAGGTCCCATCGGAGGTCCTGTTCAGTACAGAGGTGGTGCTTCGGTCAGCAGTGCGTATCCTGCAGAGCAGGGTCAGTTTCACCCTAACGCAGCTGTTTTTTTCCCCCCACCTTTCTTTTCCTCCCCTAGGACACACAGTGCTTGGTGCTGTCTGTATGCGTACACAAGAGCATGCATCAGCGTGTCAGAGCTCCAATGGCATCCACCCTCCCTGTCTACCAGCTCTGCATGTACCAACACCTGTTTATCAGAAGATCTGTAAATAGCTAGTGTACTTCTTAAGACTAATATTAGTTTTTAAAAGCAATCAACTATTACCTTTTATGTCTAAGGTACTTTTTCTATTCCCTTTGGTTAACTGAAATATTTTTTACCTGATGTTAGTAGGTGTGCTTTGTGGAACAGCACTCTGCCTGGCAGCTGACATTTCTAGCTCTGTTCCACCTATTACATCATCAGCATTATGACCTCCTTGACTGTGTGATATCACAGGTGCTCAGGAAGAGCCAGCCATTCAGTAGCTGTGAGGTCTCCCCCCTGTGGTGAGGTCACAGTGCTGAGGACGTAGTAGGAGGAATAGAATTAGATATGTCAGCTGCCAGGCAGAGTGCTGTTCCATACAACCAGCATAATACTCTCGCATAGAAAACTTTCTAATGAGCAAAAGGAAAAAGAAAAATACTTCCAAAATGAAAAGTCACATTTTCCTGTGTGCTATGTTTTGTTCTACTAGCTCTTTAAAATAGATATAAAAATGAATATGAACTGGGAGGGGGAGAAGCTGCTCTTTACAGGGCTTATTATCAGCCCACCAGGCCAGCTGTAAGAGTTTAGTGTTACTACAGGTTTTTGTAATGGACTATTGAGTCTGGTTCGAGGTACGGGAAGCCAGGCAAAGCAGATTTTGCTTCCATAACCCAACCCAGAAAATTATTATTCATTCCTAACTTCATGGTCAGTTGTACAAGATGGAGTACAGATGTTTATGAACTGCCAGCTAGTAGCAGCAGTTACTTTCCAACCATTAGCAACTTCATTATAAAGTATTTATTGAATTCAATGAAACTCCTTGTTTTTTTTTCTAAATTCATAATTAGGTTTGCTTCATCTTTGTGTGTTGTGCAAAGCATGAAAGCAAAAATCTGCTTTGCTTGACTTCCCAGACTAGTAGCGCACATCATTAATCTTCTGTCTCTCCCTGGTGAACGTGCCAACCCGCTGACTGCTGACAGCCACTGGGGTAGCAGGTGCTTCTGACAAGATATCAGCGGAGAAACTAGCAAGACTGATGAAGATTGGCTGGACCAAATGATGGGATAGTTATGTTTTTCATCTTTATCTCCCATCTTTCATTGCAAGAACCCATTTTGTTATACTCTGGACAAGAAAAAAAATACCATCATGGAAGCGAGGCAGTAGAGTGGATTCCTGCATTTGTCCCTTGCCTCCAGGATATTTCGTAAGAAATTAAATGAGATACAAATTGTTTTGGTTCTGTGTCCCCCATCCCACCCCATACGCACACACTCAGACACTCGAAACCAAATGCAGAGCCACAGAAACAAAACCATTTGGACATTTGCTCTCTCCTGTATCCTGTTTAAAGCAACAGTATTTGTTAGTCAAGCATGTCACTTTTTTTGTTTAGTAATAATGTATATCTGGCAAAATAACATCACTATACTAATATTTCTTTTTCACTTTCTTTCATTCCTGGGCAGACATGTGATTTTGAAGTTTCTGAAACTTTGTGTTTTCCTGGGTCTGGATTCTGGAAATTGGGAATTTGTATGCACTCATTATACAGGTTAGCACCTCACAAACTATGCTTAACGTCCCCAAAGCAGGGGTGTTGCTAAATGTGCCATACTGGAAGGCACCGTCAGTGAAGCACTAACCCGTCTGCGAGTTGCACTATCATATACCAGTGTGTCTACGCAAAGCAGCTTGATGCGCTTGTATATGGGGACATGGGCATGTGTGAAGGTTTGTTGAGGCTGTAAATAACTATTAATGCCTTGCTAATTACCGCTTCCACAAACCAGGTCTTATGGTCTTGCACCTCCCTTACCCTCCCCCCTTTGCCTGCTCAACATGTTGGTAACCTGTCCCTGGTGGTGTAATGCACCCCAGTCAGAAACAGTTCTTCAGGTACATAACAGAAAAATAGAAAGACAAGTGTTGGGGGGTAGTAGAGGAGGACAAGCAGAAGGCAGCTGTTCTAAAGGGCTACTTCTGCTCAGTTTTCACAGGGGAGGATAGTGGGCCTCTGATGGACAGTGGAATAAAGCCTGTTTCAAGAGGGATCCCAGAAATGGGTCAGGTGGTAATTACAGGAGAAAGGGTTAGAAAAGGGCTTGCAGCCCTGAAAATAGACAAAGCTCCAAGGCCAGATGGGATGTATTCAAGAGTGCTCCAGGAACTGCATCTGAAATGGCTGAACCGCTGGCAGGGCTGTTCAACAGCTCACTGCAGTCAGGGGTGGCTCCGAAAGATTGGTGGATAGTTGAAAGGATGCTGCTCCACATGGCAGGGACAGGGCGGAACCTGGAAATTACAGGCTGTCAGTCTTACCTCCATTGTAGATAAACTGATGGAGACACTAGTCAAAGTGGACCTAGTTGACTACCTGGAGAGAAATGGGCTCCAGGATATTCGTGGCAGGGAGGTCTTGTCATACCAACCTGATAGTATTATTGACTGGATAACAAGGGCTGTGGATAAGGGACAAGCAGTAGATTTACTGTGTCTCAACTTCAGCAGTGCATTTGACTCAGCACCACACAGATATCTGCTGAAGAAATTAAGAGTATCTGGGAGCAGCACAGGACCTAGTTAAATGAGTGGGAAGTTGGTGAGGGGGACGGAGACAGCAGAGGGTGGTAGTAAATAGGCTCAAATCAGAGGAAGGGAGGTCACAAGTAGGGTACCCAAGGGGTCAGCCCTGGGATATGAAACCACCAATCCTTCCCTTAGGCAGAAAGACCCCAGGGTTGCACTCCGGATCGGGGAATGTAGGCTATAAAACCATCGGCACAAATATCTTCACAAGAACAGAGGTATCGGATCACTGTTGTTGATGACATTCAAAGTCTTTACTTGTATTAAGCTTGTAAGCAGTACAAATAAAAGGAGAAAACAAAGACTGACATAGTACAGCATACTGTCTGTAGCACCTACACAGAGTCAACATATTAGCATTGAGACAGCAGGCAGGTGGACCTGATGCTTCATGAACAAATCACTTCATCAGTCCTGCCTGGGACCAGTACTTTTCAATATGTTCTTCAGCAACATGGGAGAAGGAATCCAGGGCAAGATATATCTCTTTGCAGATGACACTAAGCTCTGTGGCAGGGCAGACAGTGAGGAGGGGGTAATGGAGTTACAGAGGGACCTGCAAAGGTCAGAAAGGTGGTCCAAGGTCTGGCTGTTGAATTTCAACACCCAGAAGTATAAGGTGATGTCTACAGGGAACAAGAAACCCAGGAAGGAATACTGGATGGGAGGGGTTAAGCTGGCCACTACTTCAGAGGAAAGGGAAGTGGGGGTTATCATAAAAGTCTCCTTAAAACAAACTAGCCAGTGTAACAAGGCTTACAGTGAGGCAACCAGAATGATGGGGTGTATTGCAAGGGGTTTTGATAGAAGGAGGAATGAGGTAATATTACCTCTCTACAGATCACTGGTGGGACCCCATCTGGAGTACTGTGCCCACTTCTGGAATCCTCACCTGAAGAAAGACAGAGACAGGCTGGAGACAGTGCAGTGTAGAGTAACTAAATGATTCAGGGCCCCCAACTTCTCCTCATATGTTTTACCCTGCTGATCCACGATCATCTTTGTTGCCCTTCTCTGGACCACCTCCAGCAAGTTAATGTCCTTCTTAATGTGTGGGCACCAGTACTGTACTCCTTACTCTAGATGTGGCCTCACCAGTGACCTGTACAAGGCAGTATAACCTCCTCTCGCCTACTGCTGATCCTCCTGGCTATGCATCCCAACATCTTATTTGCCCTTGCTGCTGATTTTCTGCACTAAGTGGAATGCTTCAGGTCGCTATTGATCATCATTCCCAGGTCCTTCTCTCCCTCTGTTGCAGATACTCAGACTCCTCCCAGGTAGTACTCCATCCTGGGATTCTTGGCTTCAATGTGCAATGTGACAATAGCCGTCTGCTTATTATTTGTAATATATATTTTTTTATAAATATATGTTTTATATGGCAGTCCTGCTTAGGAAACAGGTCAAGCAGCAGACCCTCATGGGACACTGGATTTTAAAAGAGAAGAAAAACTGGTATGCCCTCTCACTGACCTAGAGGATAAACTAGTTATAACTTCCTTTTTGACACCTACCTGTCAGAGCCTGTGTAACTCCTATACAACCAGGCTGTAAAAAGACAACTGCTTTGCACTTAGGAAGACTGCCATAAAAGGTTACATTTTATAGGATAACAAGAAAAACATGGTTTTTGAAAAGCATATGTGAATTAACCTTAAATACTTCTGCAACATACATAGATACATAGACAGTGTCGGCAGATAAGGGCCTATGGCCCACCTAGTCTGCCCATTTGAGCTTGTAAGTTCAGTTTGTTTTCCTAGAAGTCTGTTTCCCCTTACCCCTGCCCTCCAGAATTCCTTTATGTCTATCCCATGCATTCTTAAATCTCGTGATTGTTTCAGCCCCCACCACTTCCTCTGGCAGAGTGTTCCACTTGTCCACCACCCGTTCTGTGAAGAAATTCTTTCTCATGTTTCCTCTGAATCGTCCTCCTCCAACTTCATCCCATGCCCTCTAGTCCTGAAACATCTTTTTCGCTTAAAATAGTGTTTTCCTGCACCCTGTTCCTCCCTGTAAGATACTTGTATGTCTCTCTATCATATCCCTCTCCCTCCTCTCCTCCAGGGAGTACATGTTCAGTTCCTTCAACCTGTCTTCATAGGACTTGTGATGCAACCCATGCACCATCTTTGTTGCCCTCCTCTGAACCTTCTCTACCCTGTCTATGTCCTTACGTAGGTATGGTCTCCAGAACTGTACACTGTACTCCAGGTGGGGCCTCACTAGTGTCTTGTATAGCGAATTATGACCTCCCTTTCCTGCTGGTGATGCCCCTGCCTATACATCCCAGCATCCTATTTGCTTTACCTGATGCCTTGTCACACTGTTTCCTACCTTGAGGTCATCAGAGATGACAACCCCAAGATCCTTTCCTGCTTGGTGTATGCTATATCCTCATCCCCAACTGATATATTGTGCCAGGGTTTTTGTGCCCCATATGCATTATTTTGCACTTCTTGCATTGAATTTCAACTGCCAAACCCTTGACCATTTTTCAAGTTTCTGCAGGTCCTTCTCATTCTGTCTACACCCTCTGGTGTGTCTACTCTGTTACAGAGCTTTGTGTCATCAGCGAACAGTGAAATTCTGCCTTCTAGATCCTGTGCAATGTCACTGATGAAGATGTTGAATAGGACCAGTCCCAGCACTGATCCCTGTGGTACCCCACTGGTCACTCTTCCCTCTGTGGAGTGACAGCCATTTACCACCACCCTCTGTGTCCTGCCACCCAGCCAGTTACCTACCCACCACACTACTGTCCTGCCCACTCCCATATTCCCCAGTTTGTGTAATAGTCTTCTATGTGGCACAGTGTCAAAGGCCTTGCTGAAGTCCAGATAGGCCATGTCCACTGCCCTCCCCTGATCCACCTCCCTAGTCACCCAGTCAAAAAATTCAATGAGGTTGGTCTGACATGACCTCCCCCTGGTGAAACCATGCTGCCTTGGGTCCTGTAGTCCATTGACAACCAGATGTTCCACCAATCTCTCCTTCAGTAGTGCTTCCATGATCTTTCCCACTACCGGGTGAGGCTGACTGGTCTGTAGTTCCCTGCTTCCTCTTTGTTCCCACTTTGTATAAGGGGACTACATCTGCTGTCCTCCAGTCTTTGGGTACCTCCTGTTTCCAGTGATTGGCTGAACAGGATAGCCAGAGGTTCAGCCACCACCTCTTAGTTCTTTAAGGACGCTGGGTGCACCCCATCTGGCCCCATTGCTTTATCAGCTCTTATTACTTCCAGTTCCTTCAGGACCCTTCTCGTAAAGGGACTTGTGTCCATTTCTGCACCATTCTCACCCCTGTACTCCCTTCAGACCCATTACCCCTCTCTCCTTAGTAAAGACTGAGCAGAAATACCTGTTCAATATCTCAGCTTTATTGTTGTCATCCTCCACGCTCCCATCCTCCCCTTCAGTCTCACTATCCCTCCTTTGTCTTTCTTTTTTCACTTATGTACCTGTAAAAGGTTTTGTCCCCTTACCACTGATTTTGCAATGTGTTCTTCTGTCTGAGCTTTGGCTTCCCTTACTGACTTCCTGCCTCCTTTGTTTCTCCTGGTACTTCTCCTATCCCCTCTGCCTGTGTCTTTTGTATTGCCTGAATGCAATCTTTTGGCTTTCACTTTCTTTGCTACCTCTTTGAAAACCATAATGGTCTCTCTTCCTTTTCCTCTTGCTAACCTGCTTAATGCATAATTCTGTTGTTCTTATAATCCCCATTTTAAATACTGCCCACTGTTCCTCAACCCCTGATTCCTGTCCCATTCCCCTTAATGCCTCTTTCAAGTATCTCCCCATTTTCCCAAAGTCTGCCCCCCTAAAATCCAGGATACGTGTTTTTGTGTGGTTTGGTTCTGCTCTTTCTGTGATTTCAAACCACAATGACTGGTGGTCACTGTTACCCAGGTGCTCCCACTGTTACCCCCCCACACTGTCCCTGTTTGTGAGCACAAGGTCCAGTATTGCCTTCTGCCGAGTTGGTTCCATGACCAGTTGCTTGAGGAAGGCACCCTGAAGGGAGTCCAGATAAATCTGCTCTAGTTGATGCTGCTGCTGGGATGCTCCAGTCCACGCCTGTATATTGAAGTCTCCAACCAGTACTACCTCCTTGTCTGCCATCCTTGGATGGCTAGCATCAGCTCCTATCTGTTTCTTCCTCCTGGGCTGGTGGTCTATAGACCACACCTGTGCAGATGGCTGGCCCCATTTTCCTTCCAGCTTAACCCACAGTATCTCTCCCCATTTTGTTCCTCCTGATCTGTGTGGCCCTTATGTCATTGTTCCATACAGTGCCACCTCCTCCCTTCTTGCCTGCTCTGTCTCTCTTCTGAATATGTTGTAGCCAGGTATGGCCATCTCCCAGTCATGGTTATCATTACACCAGGTTTCAGTGATGGCCACAATGTCCAGGTCTGACTGTACCATGACAGCCTCCAGATCTTCCATCTTGTTGCTAAGGCTCCTGGCATTTGCACACATGGCTTTCCATGATTTGACCTCCTAGACTGCTTCACTGTTCTACTCCAGCCCTTCCTTGGTTGTCATTTATCCCTGGTTCTCCTTGCTGTTTGCCCTTCTGCTGAATTTTGCCCTTTCTGCTTATCCACCTTTGGACACTAATCTCTATCTTTTGCACACTGCTTTGCAGAATAGCCACTCCTCTGGTTCACTGGTTCCCTACTAGCTGTGGGGGTGAGCAAGTAAATTACCGTCCTTGCTGGCCTGCCACCCCTTGCTAGTTTAAATGCTTGTCAATGTAGCATTTAAACTTATCATTGAGTGCTTGGATTCCTCCAGGATGGATGCAGGCCGTCAGGCTTGAACAAACCTCCATCCCTCCAGGTGGGTCCCCAGTCACCAATGAATCCAAACCTTCCTCACAGCACCAGTTCTTCAACCATGAGTTAAAGTTCCTGGTGCATGCACTCCTATGCTCTCCTTGCCTCTCACAGGTAGTACTTGAGAAAGTGACAGAAGTAGCTACTTGCTTGAGACCCTCCCAGTTTCCTAAACTCTTCCTGAACTTCCTTTGGCTCCCCATTTGCCAAGTCATTAGTACCTAGGTGGATAATGACATCCAGCTCACCCTCCCGCCTTGCCTTCCCAGTGATCCCCAGTATCTTCTTCCATCCCTCCATGCCGGGCACCTGTAGGCACCTCACCTCCCTGTCCTCCCTCCTGTGTTCCTAGCTGGATCCCTCTTACGATGGAGTCCCCACCAGGATTCGCTCCTCCTCCTCTGGGGTCCACTGCTTTCCCACTGAGGTCACCTCCTTGCCTAACCTCCACATCCTTTCCTTCCACTTCCCTGGGTACCTCTATATGGTTGTCCTCATTTGTCAGTGTGGCATATGAGTTCTTAGAGGAATAGGATCTGGGATGTGCCTCTGCCTGACTGCTCTAACCCTCCCTGAGCCCAATGTCATCCAAGTGCTCCTCGTTCTCGGCATCCTTTGAGGCAGCTGCATTGGACTGGGTGGTCCCTGGATAGGGGTGATGGTACTCCTGACCCAGTTTACTTCCGCTCTGAGTCTGGCTACCTCATCCCGCAGTCCAGAGAGATGCATGCAGATAGGGCAGCACCTCAGTGTCCAGTGTCACAAACCCATTCCTGTGGTCAGGCCTTCTGCTCCCACAGTGTCCAGCCTTTAAGTGTGATTCGTGAACAGCATCAAAGGGTGTCGTAAACCATACTCTGAGGCAGATAGACTGTCTTGTTATAATTAAAATATTTGCTGTATTTATAGATTCTAAATGTAATCTGACCTGTCTGCCGATATAGTTGCATGTTACAAATTAAGTATGCAGGACTGAATGTGACCTCACACTAGCAGCTCAGAGCTGTAACATCACAGGATGGGAGGGACATTTTGGTCTTTGATACTGGTGAAGCCTGCTCAAAGGACTGACACTTGTGTTCTGGACTTAGAAGGGACACTTTTTTCCTGGGCTCAAAGAGAGGCACTTCTGCCAAAACAGGTAATTTCAGCACCACTATTTACCAGCTGAAACTAGGGTAGGATTAGTGATTCAGTACGAGGTGGTTTGTTTATAATTGTCCATTTATTTTCTGACTGTACCCTTAATGTATATATGTTCTGTGTTTTGTACTTTATTTACTATTTTTAATTTTAGTAAACTTTGTTTTTCCTTAAAACGCTGCCTGAGGCATGCTCACTTGTGTGTGAATCGTGGAACAGTCTTAATATTCTATACAGCTGTTAAATGCTTATTGTGTCACCTTATGCAGCCACGCTAAGAAGGATCTGTGAAAAGATCCAGCACTAAAGGGTTCATAATTGACCCCAAGACTCAAGACTGGTGGTTGCTCAGACCCAAAACAAACAGGAGGGTGTCCCTGTTTGTCTGCTGTTCACGAATCACACTTAAAGGCTGGACACTGTGGGAGCAGAAGGCCTGACCACAGGAATGGGTTTGTGACATGCATAACTTTGCATTTCTTGGCATAGAAACCAAGCTTCCAAATCCCAGACCATTTCTCAAGTTTTTTCAGATCCTCCTTTAGGTCCTGTATCTCTTGAGCTGTGTCCACCCTCCCACAAAGCTTGGTGTCGTCCACAAAAAAAAATCATTTTGTCCTTAGTGCCATCCCCAATGTTATTTATGAAGGCACTGAATAACACTGGCCCTAGCACTGAGTCCTGCAGGACCCCAATGGTGACCTACCTGGTGCTAGATAACATTCCACCACCACCACCCTCTGGGTCCTGTTCCATAGCCAGTTTTCCATCCATCTGATCAGCTTCTCACAAACTCCCAGATTAGCCAGCTTCCTGATCAACCTCTTGTGGGGTACAGAATCAAAGGGCTTGCTGAAATCCAGGTAGAGGATGTCCATCGCTTGGCCCCTGTCTACTGTTCTGGTGACCCAGTCAATGAAGTCAATCAGATTCGTTTAACACGACTTCCTTGCCATAAACCCATGTTGCCTCGCATCCTGGTGACCATGCTCCTTTACATACTCTACCAACCTTTCCTTAAGTATGGTCTCAATAAGCTTGCATATGATTGAAGTCAGACTGACCCTGTAATTCCCTGGGTCATCCTTAGGACTGCTTTTAAGGAGGGGCACTACATGCACCATTTTCCAGGCATGTGGTACCATGCCTGACTGAAGCGAACTATTGAACAGGCCCGACAGTGGGTCTGCAAGCTCTGCTGCCAGTTCCCTCAGCACCCTCGCATGTACTCCATCTGAGCCTAGTGATTTGTCTACCTTGAATGCTAACAGCTCTTTCCTTACCACATCCCCCTCTACCACCACATCCATGCTCCCCTCCTCCTCTGCTCCCCCCCCCCAATGGCACCTGCCCATGTTTCTCCCTGGTGAAGGCAGAGCAGAAATATTCATTCAGTACCTCTTTTCCATCATTCTCCTCCACCCATCCGTCCCCCTTCCAAAGCCTAACAATCCTGTCCTTCTTGTCCCTTTTCTCACTCGTATAGTGAAAAAAGGCCTTCTCCCCCTTCTTAATTCCCTCTGCTAATTGCAGTTTCTTCTGAGCCTTAGCCCACCGAACTATCTTACTTGCCTTACTAGCCATCTTTAAGTAATTCTCCCTGTCCTCCTCTCTCATGGTTTACCTGAATTTCATATAGGCTAACCTCTTGTCCCTTACTGCCTGGGCAATCTCAGTAATAAACCAGCCAGGTGCTTTGGCCATTGAGTACTTCTACCTGAGCTTAATGCACTCTCTGTTGCAGCCATTATTCCCTCTTTAATGATGGACCACCTTTGGTCCACCCCCACTGCTGCCCTAATGCCCCCAGGTAGTTCCTTAATAATTCTATTTTCCTAAAGTCTGCCGTCTGAAAGTGCAGGATTTTGGTCTTAGTGGGGATGTTTTCCCTGCCCATATCCAGCCACAACCACACTGTGCAATGGTCACTTCTACCCAGGGGCTCCTTGACCATTATATCTTGCATGTGCTCCCCATTCTTGAGTACCCCATTCGTAAGCACCAGATCATGAATTGCCCTCTCCTGAGTGGGTTACGTCATGCGACTCCCTGTGTCAGGAACCCATTCTGCAACACATCCAGGATCACCTGACTACTGGCACATGTCGTGGTCAGTATGCTCTAGCCTACCTTGGACAAGTTGAAATTCCCTACTATTATCACCTCTCCTCTCCCCTCCCCTCCCTGCAGCAGTCAATATTTGCACGTTCAATTTCCTGTCCCTTCCTCTTCCTGGTTGGGTGGTCTGTAAAATCAGTCCACTCCCGACCTCACTGTCCTCCCACTAATAGATAGTAACTGAACCCACATTGCTTCCACCCTCCCTTCCTCCGACTCCTCCCTCGTACATGTTACACCCTCTCTGATGTAAACCGCCATCCCACCTTTCCCTACCACCCTGTCCCTCCTGAATAATTTGTACCCTGGGATCAAGAGGTCCCAGTCATCGATTGGAGTGGCCCAGGTCTTGGTGATCGCTGTGATGTCCACCTCCCATTCTGTTAGTAGCACCTGCAGGTCAAGACTATGCGCATTCAAGGACACCAACCTCCACCTAGAATCTGAGCCTCCTTCCCTTCCCCCACTTCCCTCCTTCCTCTTACTTCCCTACGTGCACTCCCCTCTACCTCCACCGCTGACTGCTTCGCACCCTCTCCACCCTCAAAACCCCTTCTACTGGTATGGGGGAGGTCTCTTGACCAACTTCTCCTGGAGCCGTTTGGACTGCAGGCCTCGCCCCCCTGTAGTTTAAATTTATGATTTTGGGTTATGTACCCTTGAGCTCTCTCTGATGAGGTGTAGTCTGTATGGTACATAAAGTGTTTTATTTGACCAGGTCTCGCTCCCAGTCCCCTATATAGATGAACCCTTCCTCCTTGCACCCCCCCCAGCCACACATTAAATTCCTCTGTTCTTTTCTTCCTAACAGTGCTGGCCCATGGCACTGGTAATACCTCTGAGAATGCCAGCAATCTAGCTACCTCCCTGCAGGTTTTACCCAATACCCCAAATCTATTTTGTACTACCTCCACTTCCCCCCTCAGCTATGTTGTTGGTACCTAGGTGTATAACTACATTTGGTTTCCCTCCAAACCGCCTTACCCTTTTCCCTGATTCTCGGGCACACCTTCCCTGTTATCATCTCTGGAATGCAAACCACCTTCCGTCTTGTATTGGGGTGCCCTCTTCCTTCCCCAGTGAGTACTCTTAATTATGGAGTCCCCTAGGATTACCACCCTTTCATCCTCTCCATTCATGACTCCTGTCCTTTCTTCCTTCCTTCACTGCCGTATGAGCTGCTCCCCCATCGCCCTGGTTAACGTCCCACCACAGTCTCTACTTATCCTTCTGACTATGTCAGGATTCCCCACTATGCCCTTCCCTTTCTGGCTAGCTATGCTTGTCTCCACTTTCCTCTCTCTCCCTCCTACCCCCACACTCTCTGCTCCACTTTGCCTGCTACTTCTTCCCTGCCTGCCTTGACTGCCCTGCAGTCTCACCCCCATCCCCTGTCCTTCTACCCCAAACTCTTTGTCTTAATCTGACCACCTGCCCCTCCCCTGTTGCTCCCACCCCTACTGCTGACAGTAGGTCACATCTATTCATTAATGGCACTTCCTTCAATACTTCCCACTCCTGTTGCAACCCTTGCAGTCCCACCCCTTCCCCCTACTGCTTGCTTTTCTCCCTCCCTGTGCTCCCTAGCTGAGGAAGAGGTACCCCTGGATGCTGGGTGATCCTCCCTGCTCCATTTTCCTGCCTGAGACCCCTGCTCCCTTGGGCACCTCCCCTCTGCCCTTCTCTCCACTGTCCTGCTCCTCTGTCTCTCTACTTCATCCTCTCCAGCTCCCATATGAGCTGCTTTACTTCTGCCCTTAGCTGCTTTAGGCTTCTACACACTGAACAGCCCCCTTGTACACCTTATCACCCACAGAAAGACTGCTGCTCCACAGATATTATTACAGCACACCACCATCCTCCCACTATCCTGTTGCCTGTTTTCAGTCCAATTCCCCTACATCCTCCCAGGCCTAGCTTCTCCTAACCCCTAGACAAATATCTCGATATATAACCTAGTTAGTGATATTTACAGCAATCCCCAATTTCCCTTGATTCACCTTCCCCGCAAGCTTCCCTGATGCTTACTACAAATGTAATCTGACCCTAGATAGGGATCAGCTGCAAAATCCCCTTACAACCCCCTACAGTGTACTTCCTACCCTATCTTTACATTTACCTTTCACCCAGTGGCCAGCATGGATTGCGGTCCTCCCTATGGACACCCCACTGATGCCTCCAGATGTTGCTGAGTCAGTTGCCACACTCCTGCTTCATGGCACTCATGCTTCACGGTCACTTGGAACTCTGGGAAATCTACAGGAGACTGCAGCTGTGTGACTGGCCAACTGCAGTCATGTGACCTAACTCCCAACAATGGCACCGAAAACTGGCAGCCATACACATCTCCCCCTCCTCCCGCAATGCTTCACCTCCCTCCTCCCCCTCCCCCTCCCCTTTCACCAAGCAGCCATTTTTATTTATTTATTGATTTATTGAAATGTTTCACCAACAAAGACACACTGAGCAACAAGATGCTTGTCTCACGGTGCGACCTTGGGGGGTGTTACAGAGGACAGCAGATGCGTACATGATACACAGTTTTGAGTTACACATTGGAATCATGAAATGAGAGTAACACTGCATACATTGCTACTTGGAATTTGAGTTACACATTGGTACAATGAGTGAGAGTAACAGTGTATAGGGATTTACAATAACCTTACATGTAAGTGGGGGGCTACATCAGAAAGTGATACAACATGGGTTAAGTTTAAACAATACTCTATGTTGTCAGCCATGGAAGAACACGGAATTAGGTTATGACCTGGATTATGTTTACACAATACATAGGTGACAGCCACCATCTACGGGTAACACATTAGACAGAGAGACAAGGCTAGAAGTGCATTAGAGGGGTAAGTGTGGAAGTTGGTGGATATATGCCAGCATTTGTAGCCGATTGCTAAAGCCACTGGTCAGGCCGCATGGGATTTAGGGGGGAGAGCAGTGGGGGGGGGGTAGTAAGAAAGAGTGAAATACATAGATAAGTCATGTGTTAACTTTTTTTTAACTTGCTGGTTTTAAAACATGACTGTTAAAACAGTCATTTTAGAGTGAGTCTCTGAACGGCTCCGTTTTCACTTTCACCACTCACTTGGGGCTCTTCTAATTCCAATAATAAAAAAAAATCCACTATAAAAAAAAAACACTAGTTGGGCAACCACATGCCTAACCAGACTGTGCTGCTACCTCGGGCTTCTGATTACATCGGACCTGTCGAGCTTCGTGCTCGAGGTGTGATGTAATCAGAACTCCCTTTGTGGCAGCACAGACTGGTTGTGCATGGTTTCCTAACCAACATTCTCTATATCTCCATGACATAAAGGGAATTATGGGGAGAAAAAAACGGCAAGATATTCCACTGAAGAGACTGCAGTCTTAGTGATAGAGAAGAAACAGTTCTGTAAACTGGGGATATCCCACAGGTAATAAAAATCCATGTCCAGTGCCCATACCAAGTAAAAAACAAATACCCAAACTTTACAGGTGGTATTTGTCTAGAATATCCAGAGAGAAAATGTAGCTGTGTCTAACTGATGATGACATATGAGATTTACTAGTATTTCTCCTTAAGAAAATCAGATATAGCAGACGACAGGGACACCCATAAAAAAAGCTCCATCTTCGTCCTGAATGGGGGGAAAAAAACCAGACGTAAAATGATCAGTCTCTCTGGACACAGGATCTTGCCGACGACTACAATGAGCACAAAATGAAAGTCTGCCAGGCAGCCGCAACCACTCTAGGAGAGCGGCAAGAACCTGGCCTCACAATTTGATCTAGGACCAAAATTAATCATGTCAAAGACATGTACTAATGTAACGTAAAGGGATCTTGGGAACTGAAAGAGTCGGAGGTAAAGTCTACTGGTTCAGGGTAGACCAGAAAGTGCAGATGGAAACCCCACTATCCAGTATGGTTGACCTGTAAACAACAGGTCCAGAAGCACTTGAACCCCTTACTTGGTGAGCAAGGGGGTCCAGGTGGGGTTAGCCCATCAAGGAGAATGGTCTCCACTTAGTCACAGGATCTTCCTGATGGAAGGCCAAGCATGACTTAGAAGCCTCTTGTGGTGGTCTAGTAAAACCAGATCCTACCCACTGTATATTCCAAGAAGAATAATCCTGCCCCAGTGTGTACAACTGTAGCAGCAGTCTCTGAACTCAGGGAAGAAAGGAAAAAGGCGTACAGGAGGATGTGTCCAATGCGGAAAAAAACATTCCGACAGAAAAAAAACAGGGGCTGGATTTCTAAGGTCAATAGAGGCAGATGTGCGTCGAGGAGGGACACAGCAGGACCAAGTTAGGCTAACCCATTTGTTGAAGTGACTGAAAGAGGCAGTGACTCAATGCGGTGAGGCACTAGCCACTCTGGCTTTCCTGAAAGGAGTAGGAAAGGATTCTAGTTCATTTGCTGAAAAGAAACATCACCACTCCCTCTCGCACAGGGGACAACCGTGAGCGACTGGCATGGACCAGAGCGCAGGAACCGAAGGTGTGAATATTTGAGGGCTTCCTCAGAAAAGGGACCTACTTGACCATCCGTCAAGGAGGAGGAAACGCCTGTTAAATTAAGCAAGCAAGGAAGCAGGAACCTGAGTTCCGACTCGGTGGAGAGTCGCTTCTGCTGCTGTAAGGCTCTGTTCAAGAGAAGAAAGCCTGATAAAAAGAAAAGGAATTAGTAGACTGGGCAGTCGCCTAGGTCTAGGAAATGTCTCTGAATGAGAGAAATCTCTCAGAGAAGAGATGACCCATATCGTCGCCAGATCGGACTCCCCATAGGGGAAGAAGAAATCAGGTACTCTTTACCGTATCCCAGAGACTAGCGCCTCAGGGGCTGAGGAGGATTCTGACCAGATCCCCCCAAAAAAGGGGGGGGGGTACCGGATAATCTCGGCTAGGCCCTGTGCTGTGATAAAAACTATATGATATGAATTTTTTTTTTTTTTTAGTCCGAGCCTAACGAGGCCTTCAGGCTGCTATTTTGAGGATCGGATGTTCTCCATCTGAGTGCGGAAAGAGCCTGAGTGTCCAAACTGAAATCATGAGCGGACTAAATCACAGCTGGAGAGAAGTTAACCACCTGTGCCAAAGAAGCCACCGAAGAGGCAATATCACAAGCGGGCTATATACCCCTATCAAAGGAGCAGAAGAGTCAGAGCGGCCCCCGACCATTAAATTAAAATGTTCCACAGAGTGTAACTGTCTTGACGATTGAAAAAGTCTAGACACAGAAAAGTATGGTCCACGGACACAGTGTGAAATACTATAGTGGACCCCGTTACTGAGGAACTACTGAAAGGATTTTCCATCACGGACTCTGAAGGTAGAGATGACATGCCCTCCAGTATATAAAATGAGCCGTCCGCTGCGTTACTGACCAAAAGGACAGGGAAAGACCCATCTAGATGCACTTCTACCCCAGAAGGACCTCCAAGACAGATCTAGGTCAGAGCCACTAAAGACTCTGCCATCAGGAAGGATGTCGAGGAGCTTGGTACCACGTAGGGAGCAGAGAAGGTGCTGAGCAGAATGAGATCCCACTGGCAGAACAGTACAGCAGAGTTCCATAGCAGAAAACCGCTTGATGACACGAGATCCCACATAGACCACCACTCACTAAAATGTGTGGAAAAAATAATCTGCAGAACAGGAGTTCATTCTGCGGTAAACATCCCACCACAAGTTCTGTGGAAAGGAGTCTGAAAGGAAAAATGTGTCACTAATTCTGCCATACAGCATCCACTAGCACCCATGTGGCATCAGCAGCACTCGTGGCACAGGAGGGCACCAAGCAGTGCCTATGCCAACCTGGGCGATACCCAAGGGCAGCCATGGCAGTATCCACAGGTACTCCCGGCACCCAAGTAGCAATGGCACTCGAGGGCACCTCTGACACCCATGGCAAGAATGGCACCCGAGGGCACCAATGGCACCTGAGGGCACCAGTGGCATCCATGGGCACCTGGGTGCCACCCGCGGCACCCACGGTGTCAACCCAGTACCCAAGGCACCAGTGGCATCCATGGCACTTGAAGCATCCATGGAACCTATGGGTGCCCACAGCGTCACCTGCGGCACCCATGGGTGCTCTCAGCGCCACCCCTGGCATCTATGGCACCCATGGGTGCCCAGCGCCGCCCGCAGGAGCACGACACCACCCACGGGAACACGGCGCCGCCCGCGGGTGCACGGGACCACTGACGGTGCCAGCAACCAGTGGCAGCAAAGAGAGCACCCACGGCGCTGCACCGACGGTGCCGACCCACGGCGCCGACTAAGGCACGGCGCCGACCAAGGCCCTGAGGCTCGGCGCCAAGGCACCTAGCATGGCGCCGAACCACGGTGCCGACCATGGCACCGAAGGAAAAAGGTGGTGCCCGTGCCGGACCCTGCACGGAAAAGGGAGAGGTGGGTAGGCACGAGTGGTCAACACAATGGCAAAGGCACCCAGAGGGCACCTCACCATAAGTGATCCAATCAACCCGGCTCCGGTCCAATGGCTCCGAGGCCCAGAGGTCCCGAAATCAGGAACAGAGCCAGGAAAACTGGAAAGTCGAACCCCCCTGCTCCACAGGAGTGACCCAAAGGTGAAACTGCTCACCGGAGCTCCAGTGAGGACAGAGATGGAGCTTGGAGTCGAGAAAGTAGCCATTAGGAGTGGGGCCAAGAGGAATCCACCAAAGTCGGTTCGAGCCCATCGCCCCTCCAGACAAACATTCCTCGTGCAGACATACCAACGGGCAACCTCGAGCAGCACTGATTCTTCTTCCCCGAACAAGGAAGAGGAGCTCTAGGTCAAGCGGAGCCGAATCACCGGAACCGTTAGATTTGTGCTTCGGAGGACTGTCCCTCACCCCGAGTATATTGGGACTGTCCGTGAGTCAGACCCCCGTTAATTAAGGGCAGCGGACCGGACACGCCCTCTGCAATAAAAACTTTCAAACGAAGTCCTCCTACTGTCACCGCTACCGCCTAAGGACGACTTCCTGATGGCAGGAAAGAATTTCTTTTTCTTCTTCATAATCTTCTTCTTCTTCGTAAAGTAACAAATTACTACTTTAAATATTAAAACATGCCCGTGGCGCTGAGGGTTGAGGTGCTGGACGCCACACCTCGCGCCACGCCGGGACTCGTGTTTGGAATGGGCATGGGTTGCCTGGGTCGGGCGGGAGAGATGGATTGAGCGTCAAGGGACTGCTCTCCATCTCCGGGAGGGGATTCGGGCAGCCTGGTGCTTGCCTGACCCCAGCGGAGGCTGGGGGGTTGACAGCATGGCTGCAAGCTGCGGGGGCGGACGGGCAGACGCTGACTGGGCACGCACGGGAGCCGGCGTTGCACCAGTCGCTACGCCATTGCATGCCATGACCCACCGGGAGGAAAAACGGGAAAAAGAGAAAAATATATTAAAACATTAAGAGCTGTTGTCGATAGACGAAACTGACTCGGCAGACTAGCGACGCCGATATCCAAGCGCACTCATGGCAGGAGAAGAGGAACTGAGGAGGCTGGAGGGTCGATGCCGAGATAGCTCACAGGAGCGAGCTAGTCTCAGTGCCGCATGCGTGGGTCCTCTTGCTAGACCCTTCTGAAAACTTTAGGCTCCCACTTTGGCCTAAGGCCCGCGCCATCCCCACTAGTGTGAATGAGTGATGGAGACTTAGTCGTCCAGGAAGATTTAGGTCTATTAATGTCTGGGCACCATGCCCTATAGGTCACCAGACTTATGTACAGTCCATGAAAATCACAATTGTGTAGTGAGATATCCGAAGATAAATGATAATGGACCAGGAGTCCCCACCTTTCACTACAACCCGAAATAATCTCAAAATTGATACAAAGATGTAAATGAATCAGAATACAGTACTGTTTGGTACCACATCCAAAGAGGGAAAATGGATACAATTTCTAAAATGTGGATATACTTCACTGGTAATGTAAGTAAAAAGATTAATATTTTAAGAAGGCATAGAGAAGAGCAAAAATACCTTTACTTTGAGCCCAAAAGTACCAAACTGTAAGTGCATCAGCTTCATGTGGGAAGCTAAATGGGCAGTGCATTTAGCACCATTAGGTCTCGTAGCAGGAGCCATCTCGTCACCACCACTCTACACCAGTGGCAGCAGTACAGCCCAGGAGAACCCGATTAGACCAGATATTAAAACCAACATTCGCCTCCCACGTCCATACCCCAAATATCTAAACAGTTCAAATTTGACACAGCATATTACAACTTAATGGAAAGAAATGTACACGGTTCAACTTTTAACTTGTATCAGACAGAGGCTGAGTTACCAACTGCTGTTGGAGGTACAAATCTGCTACCTTAATAGTTCATCAGGCAATCAGCCTTCACTTGCAGAGTCAGTGTCCTGATGTTTAGCAGCAAAAATCTCTTGTTTCACAGAGCCTCTACCCTGTTTCACTCATAGGATCACTAAAAAGATAAATTTTACATGCACATGAAATACCTAGTTTGGCAGGTAACTGTTATATGTGAAACTCCCAATAATAAGCTCTGCTCGGACAGCATCAAACATTTTCCTGTGCTGCCGTGTGGCAAAACTAAGGTCGGGGAAGTAAAAGATCCTTGTGCCATCCTGAAATTGCAATTGTTCTTTGTCTTTAGTGGCTTGAAATATTAAGTCTCTCACATGCTGCCCCGAAGTAACTGCCAAGGTAGTGCTGGGAAGAGCTTGATCCGCAGGTTGCTGTCCTGGGGTAATTCTGTATACTTTGAGCAGAAAGCCAGTTAAGTCCAATTCCAATACAGATTTCGTTAGATTCACTATGTAGTTCAATAACTGATCCCCTTCCAAGCTCGGCCTCAGAGATTCCAAGTACTTGTACAGGAGAGTCTTGTGCCATTTTCTAACTGCTCATGGTGCAGTCAGAGCAGCTTATTCCCTGAGGTTAGGCCCAATGTCACAGCTGCCGTCGTATCAGCAGTTTCCATTGCCAAATGTGCTTCTGAAGAAACATGCTCCAATTTGTTTTCAACAACCATAGCCCAATTGTAGAACAAGTCTATTTTTAAATCCAATTCCTTGACAAACTTGCCCAATTCCTGAACTGCTTTTAGGACTGCACTTTTTGGTGGTTCTGTGGCCCCTCCTGCTTTGTCCTCCAGGACGTCATGCTCTGCAGCCTCCTGCACCATCCCCAGCTTAGACTTCCCCTGGTCTTGTCGTACCATTTGTCATGGTTTCCTTGTGGCAAAATTGCACAATTTTGACAAAAGTTGTTCTTATACTATTAAAGACTACAGTCCACTTCAAAGCATAAAACAGTTCAAACTGCAATATTTTTAATTAACTTGCAGTAACTGTTCAGGAGCTCTCTCGCACATGTCTGAAGCGGTCGGTTGTTATCCATGACCCCCCCCCCTCCACTGAGTTGGCTCAACTCTAAGGCCATACGCCTTATTCCCCAGTGGAGAAGGCTCGGGAGAGGAGTCACCATGGGCCTTAGGTTCCAGTGGGGGAAGGCTAGGGAAAGGAGTCACCATGGACCTCAGTCACCAATAGGGAAAAGCTGGAGAAAGGCGTCACCATGGGCCTCGGTCCCTAGTGGGGGGGGGGAAGAGACTGGGGAGATAGTTGCCATATGTCTTGGTCCCCAGTGGGGGGAAGGCTGGGGAAAATAGTTGCCATGGGCCTTAGTCCCCAGTGGGGGAAGGCTAGGGAAAGAAGCACTATGGGCCTCAGTCCCGGGGGGAGGAGGCTGGGGAGAGGAGTCACCAAGGACCTTGGTCCCCAACAGGGGAAGCCTGGGAAGAGGAGTCACCATGGGCCTCAATCCCCAGTGGGGGAAGGCTAGGGAGAGGAGTCATCATGGGCCTCAGTTCCCAGCAGAGGAAGCCTGGGAAGAGGAGTCGCTGTGGTGGAGTTAGGCTACACCCTCAGCTGTGACTGATGGAGCACTTTTCTATCTCCTTATTTTCTAGCTAGCAAAACTTCTGTTGCGCAACAGTTAATGCTTTTCTATTTGCTTTTCTTCTTTTTCCCCCCCACCCTAGGTTGGCCACGTAGCGTAGCTCTTTACTATCCCTACTAAACTTCCTTCTAGTTCTCTCTTTTCATTCTTTTTCCATTTCCATCCATTCAGTCCCTGGAAGGATGACAAACGCTCGGAGAGGTAATGTGTAAAGTACATAAGTGCATTTTGTGTACAAAAAGCATGAAGACTATTTTAAATAGGAATAAATACAGTTAATAAAGCCATATAAAACAAAAATAATTTCATGATTAGTACAATTATTCAAAATCCTTAGGGTATTTTCATAAAGTCACATTATAAATCTGTTACTGTATGAAGCTAAACAAAAAAACTGTGGTATGCTTTCTAAAAATGTTTAGTCATTATGAGTCAGAGATATATCTGTGGAGATATACACTGTACCTTTAATTGAACCAGGAAGTCCCCTGGAACAAACAAACTCCCTTGGTTTTAAAATGGCATGTCCAGACATGTAACAGCATGTTCAGACATGAAAATAGAAAGGGCTTAGTCAGGTGACCCCACCAAAAAGATATAAAACCTCTTTACTGAGTTCACTTCAAGTCAGTCCAGTGGGGCTCAGCCCTGAGAGGAGGAGAAAGGTTCTACTGTTTGTGCAGACAAGCTGTTGAATGCAGATGAGAAGGGTCTTAGGAGCTCTAAGATCCAGGACAGTATTATGGGAGAAACTACTGATGTTAAGTAGTGATTTTCTTTGCAATTTATTTTGTTTTCATTTATTATTTTTCTGACTTTTGAAAAATAAATATCATACCACGGTGTGTTTTAAACCTGTAAATTTGCCTCATTTGAAGTTTACTCCCACATGCTGTGACAGTCGCCATTAGACTCAATCCCCAGTTGGGGGAAGGCTGGGGAGAGAAGTCACCATGGGCCTTAGTCCCCAGCGGGGGAGCCTGGACAGAGCAGTCACCATGGGCCTCAGTCCCCAGTGGGGGGAAGGCTGGGGAGAGGAGTCACCATAGGCTTCAGTCCCCAGTAGAGGAAGGCTGGGGAGAGGAGTCACTCAGTCCCCAGTGAGAGGAAGGCTGGGGAGAACAGATGCCATGGGCCTCAGTTCCCAGTTGGGGAAAGGCTGGGGAGAGGAGCAACTTGGGCCTCAGTCCCCAGCAGGAGGAAGGCTGGGGAGAACAGACACCATGGGCCTCAGTTCCCAGTTGGGGGAGGGCTGGGAAAAGGAGCACTACGGGCCTCAGTCTCCAGTAGAGGAAGGTTGGGCAGAGGAGTCACCATGGACCTCAGTCCCCAGTGAGAGGAAGGCTGGGGCGAAAAGGCGCCATGGACCTTAGTCCCCAGTAGGGGAATGTCTGAGGAAAGTAGTCAACAAGGGCCTCAGTCCCGAGTGGGGGAAGGCTGGGGAGAGGAGACGCCATGGACCTCAATCCTCAGTAGGGGAAGGCTGGGGAAGGGGAGAGAACTCACCAAGGGCCTTGGACTGGCTAGTCCCCCATCTTCCCCCTCTCTTCTAGAACTTTCAGAGAGGTAAAACAAGTATGTAATTTATGCAAATTACTGTAGCCATTTAGTGACTGCAACCTAAATGGAGTTCCACCCCGAGGACGGGTCAGTGAAATCTGACCATGCATGGGGTGTTAAGAACTTCATTTTTGAGGTCTGCATACAGTATGCACTTTATGATTTAAATAAACTGAATTTTTATAGCAGTTTCTGAGTACTGGTCATTTTTCTGTTCTACTTGGGAAGAGGAGTCACCAAGGGACTCCATCTCCAATAGGGGAGATGTGGGGGGAGGACATGCCATGACCCTCAGTCCCCAGTCGGGGGAAGACTGGTTAAAGGAGTCAGCATGGGCTTCAGTCCCCAGTGGGCGAAGGCTGAGGAGAGGAGTCACCATGGGCTTCAGTCCCCAATGGGAAAAGGCTGGGGAGAGGAGTCATCATGGGCCTTAGTCTCCAGTGGGGAAAACTGAGGAGAGAAGTTGCGATGGGCTTTAGTTCCCAGTGTGGGGAAAGCTGGGGAGATGAATCTTCAAGGGCCTCAGTCCCCAGTAGGGGAACACTGGGGAGAAGAGTTGCCATGGGCTTCAGTCCCCAACGGGAGGAGGCTGGGGAGAGCAGTCACCAAGGGCCTCAGTAGGGGAAGGCTGGGGTGAGGAGTTGCCATAGGCCTCAGTCCCCAGTGGGGGATGTGATAGGGTTGAATATGACCCTGTCCCAGTTGCTATGGAGGAAGAGTTTAAATGCAGGGATCTGTCCTATTCTCTCCTTTTATGTCTCTTCTCTGTCTGGGTTGTGCAATTAAATTTTCTAATTAGACCTAGGACTTGATCATCCCAATGGTCTTGCAATTTTCTGCCTCTCGTTATCTCTCTACCTTCACTTGCTGTTCTGTCTTTTCTTTCCCTTGCATATCTGCAGTTATAAAAAATTTATATGAATCTTTTTGTGAAAATGTAATTGATACTGGGACCCCTTTGTTTAAAACTGTATATAGTTATACTGTTGAAATGATTGCAAAGCTATTTGGAACTTAAGGGGTTAACCTACGATGCAATTTTAAGCCTTTTGCAGAACATGTAAACAAGAGGTCAGTTCTGGGTCACAATGTTCTTTTTACTGCACCTGCTGAAACTAACAAGAACACTGTGTGAGAAGCATACTATTTTCTTAACGAGCTCCTGCACAGACTTATAAAAACGAGCTGCAATGTTTTGCAAAAGAGAGAGACTGAGATTGGAAATTAAGAAGAAAAACTCAGAAGGACTCTGTTTTCTATGTTTCTACTGCCACTGTAAATAGATATTCTGAACAATTTTATTTTTTTATTTTACTGTTATTAACCCTTATGCTGCCAACAGAATTAGAACATATAGGAATTTAGACTCATATCAGTCCACTGCATAGCAAGGATTAATAATAAAGCTCTTGTTGCAAATTTTACAACTGCTCCTGGTTTTCCTATGCTTCCTGACATTTGCCTCGATGACAGGGGAAGGCTGAGGAGAGGAGTCTCAATAGGCGTCAGTCCCCAGTGGGGGGGGGAGGCTGGGAAGAAGAGTCACCATGGGCCTCTGTCCCCAGTAGGGGAAAGCTGGGGAGAGGAGTCATCAAGGGCCTCAGTCCCCAGTATAGGAAGGCTGGGGAGAGGAGTCACCAAGGGACTCCGTCTCCAGTAGGGGAAGACTGGGGAGAGTAGTCATCCATGGGCTTTAGTCTCCAGTAGGGGAAGGCTGAGGAGAGGAGTCGCCATAGGCTTCAGGCCCCAGTGAGAGAAGGCTGGGGAGAGGAGTCACCTGGATATTTTGTATCTATGGGCTTGATGGGTGAGTGCAGCTGATCCTGAGGGACCGAAGGGGTTGTCAGCTCTGATAATTGCTGCATCATCCACTGCAAGAAAAGGGACATCCCCCTGGAACGGTCCATTTAGGGCCTTTTGGCGGGTGACAGGACCAAGTCAGAAGAGGCTGTAGCCAAGACATCCATTTCAGACATCAGAAGCCGATGAGGATGAGGTCACCTCTGAGGCATTGCATGCCACACTTGTTAGGTGCCGAGCTACCTTAGCATCCTTAGTTGCAATATCAAAGCCAGCCCAAACTCTGTCACACACAGTGAGTTCAGGAAGTAAGGCAAACATATGATACCACAGGTGGCATTAGTAGGTCCCCGTGTGCATCTGGTGTGATGCTATGGTGAGCAATAACTTGGCTGCAGTCATCATCTTCCTCTCCAGCACATCTAGCTGTTTGGATTCTAGAGCTGAAGGTACGCCATGCTTGGGAGGGAAGGCTTGACATGGCATGGGGTAGAGACATCACTTCTACTACAGGGTGCATGGGCTCTCCAAGAGACCCTGTTGCAGCCTGTTATCTGATCTGGATACATCTAAGAAAAACAAAGGTGTGGAAAAACTTATCTCCTGACTGCTTCTGTTACCTCTCCTGGTGCTGAATGCCAGGGAGAGATCACAAAAGTGTCTATGCCATGCAAGGAAGGCTAGAAGCACAGCATTTGGGTTTGTGCCTATTATGTAGGGCCATTCTAATGCCTCCTCCATCTCCCTCATGAACAGCTGAAAGCATTGCTCCCAGATCTACAGGGATTCCTGTACTTCACAGGGATACTGAACCATCTACTGGGAAATTGTTCCTACAGACTTGAATAGGTTATATAGAAAAACAATAATTCAGTAATCTACAGGAAAACCCAAGAAAATTGCCCCACAGTTACAAAGAAACTGTCAAATTAATCTGGGAGCACTGTGAAAGCAAGTCTTCAGCAACAGTGGAGCTGTAAAGAGAGGATTTGTTGTCCTCAGAGGAAACATAGAAACAGAGAATTTGTTAGAAGAGAAGGACCACTTGGCCCACCAACTCTGCCCATTTTTCCCTAGCTATGGTATCACTGTAGACACTGCTTCCTCTCTGGTTCTTTTTCCTTCCCCCATTCATTTTCATTTATATTCCTTTATGCCTATCCCATTGTAGCCCAGGCGCCGTGTGCATATGGGCTACTACCCCTGCCTGTTGGCATTCTAACAGGTTAAGGGGCCTGGGTCCTGCTATGGTGGTGAGCGGGGTGCTATCCCAAAGTTATAATAAATAGCACGGTGCCTCCACCCAGAGTAAGTTAGAAGTGGGTCAGGTGACTAGCTGGCACAGCCCCCGGGATGCTGCATCTACCCACCTCCCCTACCAACAACCCCACACACTGGGTACTCAACAGTTCGTTACCACCCCAAACCATAAAACAGCAATAATTTTAGGAGACACACAAATATCCGGTACACAGTCATTACAAACAGTAAACTCACCGCTTTATTGAGGGTAATGGCTAGGATAGGGGTACCTGGATGAGGGGATAGCTGTAGGAGGAAAAAGACAGTAAAGTAGCAATGCAAAACAATACAGGCCCTTGGGCCAGCCCACCCCCAGTTGCCCACCCCATTGGTACCAGTGCTATACCCTAAGTGTCCCCAGGGGTAACCACTTATTGCCAGCCTGGACGCTGCCATGGGCTGGCCAGCTCTTAGGGCCCTGAAAACTGTTGAAATGTTTAAAGTTAGTACACACTCCCTTGTTTGATTCCAGGAACCAGGTCCTGAGTACTCATGGTTTGCTGGACTTAACAGCGTCTGAAGATGGACTTGCCAAGTATCCTGGAGTGTGGAGCTCTCTCAATAGATACAGCAGTGGGTAGAAGGTAGGATGTCTTGGTTCCTTTAACAGGTTGGATCTTGCTTGAAGGTCTTGCAGCTTGTCCCCCTGATTGAAGATCTGGCCGTTTGTCACCTTCAGTCACTTCTGGCCTGTTGCAGAGCTGAATGGCAGGTCCACACCAACCCCAGAAGGCCCAGACCCGGGAGTGGCTCCACAGCCCAGCTCCCCACAAGGGTTGTAGGTGCCCTAGCACCCCAGCAAGCGCCGGTGACCTCCTGAGACAGTGAGTCCCACTTGGAAGGGCTTAGCTAGTTCCCTCCCTGGCTCTGGGTGAGGACTCCCAAGCAGTTCGAGTCCCCTGCTGTCTCTGTACTGAATCCATGAGTCACTGGTAGCTAGGCAGTTCTTCCAAACAGACAGCAGTGCTGACTGGCCACGGGTGCTACCCTTCGAACACAAGCTTCAGTCTACACTCAGACTATAGCAATCAGCAGGGAGTTCAAAACTAGACAAGTCCCTGCTCTCCTTCAGTGCTTTCCAACTCTGAATGTCTATAACAGTTCCCTTTCAGCTTCAGCTGGGACACAGCTCTCAGCCACTTCATCCAGTTCATACAGCAGAATCACTAAACCTGGGTAGCATCCTGCTCCAGAGATGCTTTGCCTCTTAACAATTATTATTAAAGCACCATTCCTTAGAGCAGTTTCTCTACAGCAGCTGTTTAACTTCCCAACAGACAGCACAGCTCTAACAGCTCAGTTCCATGCACAGCGCAGGGTCTCTGCAACAGCTATTTTCTCCAGTTAAAACACCACAGTTCACAGTACCTGGAAAGTTTCAAAATCAGTCCAGTCTCTCACTCTCTTTCCTCCTTAAAATCACTTTCCGTAGTGACAATCTCCAACTGAGACCTGAGCAAGGCCTCTGACAGTCCAATTCTACCCACACAGGATCCTCCTGACTCGAGAAGAGCCTGGGAACAGACTGACTCAAACCCAGAAAATCCTTGGGTTTTCACTCAAGAATCCAGTCTCCTGATTGGCTGTTCAAGCCCATCAATCATCAATAACCATATAGAGCAGCAGTTCCTGATTTCTTATTGGGGCATGGGTTAGGTGCCTGAATTAGTGAAACTCCCTCTCCAAGAATCCCTCAGGTCCAACTTTAGGCGCCTGAACAGCTGATTGGCTGCTGCAGTGGGGTCAAAGCATCAACAATATGTCAGCTCCCATTCAGTTCATCAGCAGTTCTCACTTTCTAGTTCTCGTGCAGGCAGGGAAAATATCCAGCATTATTAATGTCCTCACAGTCCGTTAGCCCCCAAAATGCACTTTTTTTTAGGTGTTTAATCTCCTCCTTCTTCTCCCCTGGTGGCCCCCATCAGACTGACTCCCGCAGCTCCATCACCCCGGGATCTCTGGGACTTACCTTGACCTGTGCCCTCGGCCGGAAGGCTTCGGCTATGCCCAGTCGCCTTGTGTGGAGCCTGCGAGGAGTCAGTCGTCACCTACAGCCCAGGGTGTTTTTTCCACATTTTTTCCCTGGGGCACACACACCAGACGTGCGTGCGTGAAGGTGCACGCACGTCCGCGGAAGTTCTGCAGCTCCTCCCTTCTTCGGCACCCTCAGACCCGTACCGACCACAGGCCTCCACCTGGGGGTGATTATTCAGCAGGTACGCCGAGCCTCCTTCCCCAGGAGAGGAGAGGAGAGCTGTCCTCTGGACGCTCGATCCTCTCCTTCCCCAGCCGACTTCCGGCAGCCTGCCTGCACCGCGAACACGGGTCGCTGGCGTGGCAGGAGGTAAGGCATAGCTGCCTCAACCCTCCACACCACTGGGCCGGCTCCAGCACTGCTCTTTTAAATGAGTCTACTCCAGTCTAAATACATGCAGTACTTTGGTTGTCGCTGCCACTGAAACACAGACACCCCCAAGGCGGCAGGCAGCTCATCAATATTAACGGGGCTTAATAAGAGGCAGGAGCCCTCGTTTTATGCCCACTTTCAAACTTTCGAAGCAAACGTTGTGGCGGCTTCTGACCCACCTCGCTCAGGTCATCGGCACCCACTTAAGCCTGAAAGGGGGTCGGGACCACAGGAAATCCTCTGGTTGACTGCAAACGGCGGTCGTATATTTCAAAGTGCCTCCTGGCACATGTGCGGTCACCGGCAAGTGAAACAACGCTGGTGGCTCGCACATTAAATCTTCAAGCCTAACAGGGCTGAAATCACCCAAAAATTCCCCAATTAGGACTCCTGAGGCACCAGGGCAAGCCCCAGAATTTACAGACTTCAAGAAGGACAGCAAGGACTCGGGCAACAACAGGGAAATCCAGGGCACACAAGGTAAGCCTCAATGGGGGGGTTACACCATGGTTTCTTGAACATCAACACTGTTTTCACCCCGACCACCTCAGCTGGTAGAATGTTCTAGGAATTCACCACTTTCTGTGAAGAAGTACTTCCTCAGATCTCTCCTGAATTTACCCTGCCAGCTTCATAGCATGTCCTCTTGTTCTTGAGCACCTTTTTTCTGAAAAATACTTCCCTTCTGCACCTGTAGCTCAATATATTTTTCACCCAAAAAGCACTGTAAAAAATGCCTACTGACTGCTATATATTTAGTCTGGATAGTTCACAGAAGACCTGGCATATGTTTGAGACAGTTCTTATCAGATAGTGTCTTCAGAGGTAAAACAAAAAAAAAAAACCAGTGTAAATCTTTTTAGATTCGTTGCTGGGAAAGGGTGACATTTATGAGGTATGAATCTTTCTTGAAAGACAATACCTGCCCAACTGAAGCTAGTAGCAAGAAAATGTTTAAATGCTAAGTATTTAAATGTGCAAGCTGTTGCATTTCGAAGGGGGTAAACAAATCTCTAGTTTAATAGGCAACCAATATTTAACAAGCTGTTTCAGTTTCTTAATGGCCATCTGATAAGCAGCTTGGAGTTCTGTCTCCAACATTCCAAATAGAAAGAAGGGAGTTTTTTTTTATTTTCAACTGGCATAGTGATTTGTAGGTGTGGAAAGATACATTGAAAACTCCAAAAATGTGTTCCATGATATTCCATTTTTCCAGCTAAAGACAGCAAGATGGCTGTCGGCTCTGCCCACAGCCATAAAAATGGAGCAGCTTACGGCTTTAGTCAAACACCATAAGGATCATTTTGAGCTGCTATGGAGGCGGTGGGTTATATACATCATGTCATGCAGACAGGATTTTATCCCATGATCTTTCAATAGAGAATTTGAGGAGGGAAGGAAAAGCCACTATATATATATCAAAGCTAACAGCTGAGCCAGGATCCCCAGCAATTTAAATTCTATTTTGATCCAAAAATATATTCTTCTCTACATGTATCTATGACTTTAAGTAACATAAGGTACTGTATTTTTTTACACTGCATAGGAAATTTGAACACTGATTTCAGATTGATTTAAATTGATGAACTGTCTAGCCTATTTATCTGTTTGTATGTTTTGTCAGTTTATTATATTTATTTGTGTTATATGAAAAATGATTAAATAAAAAGTTTCAAATGAAAGAATAATGACTGTAAACAAAACAGCTTCTGATGTAGAATGAGACTGTAACATTAATTTTTGACTTTATTTTGTGTCTCGAGATCCCAACACTTCAGTGACAGAGGCATGGCATTTGGAAGGTATGGAAAGTTTGGCATCCAGATCTGGGACATCCCTACAAAATGAGGATGGATGAGGGGTGTGCAGGTGTAGTCCCTACACACAGTCACAATACAACCCTGTCATATATGCAACCTGAAATGTCACAGGCAGCCAATGTTCCATCCTCTCCTGAGACATAAATTAAGTCACTGTGTCATACCATGTAGCAAAGCTGCAGTGGCACGTGGCAGTGAACTATCAAAAAGATATTGTGTGCTCACAGCATGCTCTGTCTTCCACTTACATTTTCACTGTTGACATCAGCCTCACTGGGACAGCCAAAGAGCTCCCTCCGCAGCAGGTTCCCATCGTACTCGAGGAACGTCAGGTACAGGTTGCGAAAAAACTCCACATGTTTATTCTTTACCCGCAGCTTCTTTGGAGAGTTCCAGTGGATTACCTAGTGGAAAACAAAAAAGGAATGAGAAAAACAGAACCATCTACTGTACACTCAAGTCAGACTCACAACTGTGTCAGCACACAGCTAGAGCAACAGCCAGAGAGATCATGTTGGCTAACGGCAGTGGGATTAGACTCTACATTCTGCCCTTGTACTTGTCTGGGTTGCTGCCTCAAAATAGTAGGAGGAAACCATGTGTTTAAGGCTGCCTGGCACTGTAGACAGACAGACTACATGAGAACACATTAATATGGGTCTAATGAACATGGAAGAGGCATTTTGTCACAGTTACTGAGAGGACTATTTTCCCACGGCGCCACACAGTAATAGCAGAAGCAGCATACACCCTTCTGAAATTTCCAAAAACAAAACACAAACACCACCACACATTCCCTACAGTGGCAACTCCAGGTGATGGCGGGAGACTGAGAGTCCCCAGCTAGCAGATGACATGACAGTGCAGACAGACAGCCCCCGCAGTTGCCTGCCCTCTTCTATGTTTCCCAGTGGCTGTATATGGAGATGTCTTGGGTCAGTGAGTCCCTAGCAGCTCAAACTTAGTGCGGAAACATGCAAGGTCATGCACATGGGGAGGTTAAATCCAAAATCACTATATGGGAAGGGGGCATCATAAAGCAGATCTCAGGAAAGAGATCTGGGAGCTGTTATGTGACAGCATTAAGTCCACTGCCCAATGCAGTAAGATAGATAGGAAAGCCTGCAGGCTGAAAAAGTTACTTACCGTAACTAGATCTTTAAGAATATATTCTCCACTGAATAACATGCTTTGGTCTTAGAGGCAGAGGTGGCAGGATCCCATGGGAAGCCAAACTTTTGGGACCAAAGTATAATGGTGGTACCAGCCTCAAATGCCTCAGTACCGTTTTTACCGAGGAGAAAAGCTATCTATCTGACAGCTAGTAACCCATAAGGAACTAAGGGCCTAAGATAGCCTATTGGTCCTTGTAAGAATGGATAACAAGTGTCTTCACAGCCTATATCTATTTTTTTTTTGGGGGGGGGAGTTGAAAAAAAAGACAGCAGTGATTCTGGGGATGGAGGGTGGGCGAGTATTACTCTATTGAAAATATATTCTTGGAGATCTAGAGTTACAGTAAGTAACTTTTCTATCTACTAAGTGTAACCCCCCTGCAAATGGGGGTTCCCAAAAGACTTCCAGGAGCTTGCTTGAATGCTCCAAGCCTGAATGGTGTTTGGCGTTTAAGCCATTTATCAGTGAGTGTTTTTAGAACCTCTGGTACTGTCTCTTTAAGAGCTGTCTGCTTGCAGACATAATTAGTTTGTATGGGGACTGTGTGTTTCTTTGATTGAGTACCACTCAAGCTGCTGCCAATTCACCCCATTTTGCAGTCACTAGAGTGCAAAGGAACCTGTCTGAAAGATGTAACTGATTGCCAGAAATCATTTACAGTAATAATAAAATTACAGTTTGTCTAACCTGTTTCTTTGCAGTCAGAACTGTCTGCCTAGTTCCCCATTCTGGTTTTGAACTGCTGAACTGGACCAATCAGTGTGGGGTAAACTAGCTCTAAAATGATGCCTTGACGAATCAGAACTTGGGACTCATAATCTGAGCCAGCCACAAGAGGATTGTATGGGCAGTGACTTGGGAGATGTAGTTTAGACTTCGTGCCTTTTTGACCAACAGCAGCAGTCTATTGTGAGTGACAGCCAATCCAGTCAAGAACTGGGAGGAACTCAAAGGAAGTGCCCGGTTTTTGTCTGTTGGGAGGTTCAGTTTGAGATCTGAAAGTGAAGGGGAAAGAAACCCTGTGCTCCTTCAGTGCACAGTTTCAGTCAAAAAACGTGTGCAAGGCCCAGAGTTCCGGTCTACAACTTGTGTGGCTGCTTGTTAGGACTGAATCCGTCCTGTGAAGGGAATCGGGGGATCTCTGAAGAGTAGAAACCAGGCTCACCCTGTAGAAGACTGAAGAAATTGTTGAATTACACTCGGTCTGTCAGGAACTGAATCTGCTGTGTGTTCTCCTGGTTATTGTGCAGTAATTGCGATTGGGATACAGATGCAGCCTGCCTGGTATAGTGCTTTTTTTTTTTTACCATATAAATGTGTGAGGAGTCTCTTGGAGATCAAAAGTAGCCCTGCTGACATTGAAGGACCATATCTTCTTGGAGGTCGTGAGTACTAATTGGGTCGCCTCCCTGTTGAATTGCCACATTAAATCCAAATGGAATTACTGTACTGCTGACTGTTTAATTTTCCTTTTCTCTGTGTGAAAGGGCCCTACCAGCTGCCACGGTTTGGACTAGCCACTAGGGCCTGGGTACCCAGGGACAGTAACTGGTAGGATAGGCCTGTGCACAGAGCCATAGGTAGATAGTAAAGTGATAAGCTAATTAACCTGATTTCCCCTGTCCTTGTTATATCCCCTAAATAAATCAGAGCTGTTTGTTTCAACAAAGTTATACTGCCTGAGGTATTTGTCTATGTTAAAGTACTGTACTGTGATTGTTGCACTGTATCTTATTTTACAGGATGTCCCGTGCCTGAACCAGCCTTGGGGTAAGTGTATACTGTGAAGGTAATTCTGCTATATGTGTGGGCCACTAGTGGGAAGAAAGGGGTTGCAGTGTCCCAGAGGGCTGTGACCAAGTAAGTTTAACTATTGCAAACCCTGACCTCTGGGTGGAGGCACCCGCCATTGGATCCAGGCCCCTCAACCTGTTAGTGGCAAATCAGGCAGGGTAGTAGCCCTGGGATAGCGCCATCTAGGGGTTACATTTTGAGGCTCACCGCTGGGATTGTGTGTCCTCTAGTGGCCATATTTACAAACCACTGTTAAGGGAAAAAATAAATAAATAAATAAATGGGTACCCGACAGAAGTGGCTGTGCACCGGCTGGTGGAGTGGTGTACTGGGGAGGAGATCGACCCCAAAATGCTATGCTTATCCTGGACATCCCCTGGTATCAATACGGACACTGTGCAGGAGTACTTTCCAAGGTGGAAGGTTTACAAATCCTGTGGTGGTGGGTCGGCACGCTAATCTGCTCACCCACACTTTCCTGGCCCTAGTAGAGTTTAAGGATCCCATAGATAGCTCCAAAGTACCACAGACCATTACCCCAGAGGGAGCCCTCACTGCTTGGAGAGTGATAACTAAGGACAGTAAAGACCCGGGGGGGAATGAGCCCCCACCACTATCTGAAACTTTTGAGGAGAAATTTGCTAAATGGTTGCTGGGAGAAGGGAAAACTGTGGAGGACTTGAAGAAACTATTCTTGCCACCTGGGGGTGTTCCTCCCCAACACCCTCTCCTGCTCCAGTACCCTGTAATGGTGGCTGAACCAATGCAGACTCTATTTCTGCACCTGCCATTAGTCACGACTCTTACCAAGGTTGAGGACCTTCTCTGGCACTTCCCACCCCCAAGGGGGATGACTGGGAGACCTGGATAGACTATGTTGCCCCTAAGTGCTAGAATGGCAATGCTCGGAACAAAAGCCGAAAGAGGGTTAGTGAGAGCCTCCGAGGTCCTGCCCTGGCTACCATCCGTGCTAAACGGGCCAGTAACCCTGAAGCGACTGCACAAGCCTATCTTGAGGCCTTGGAGAATGTGTATGGGAGCCCAGATTCTGATGAGGACCTATGGTGGAGAGTAAGAAATGCACAACAGTACCAAGGGGAGTTGTTGTCTGTGTATGTCTCTCGGCTGGAAAAATTGTTGCAAGAATGCCTCAGAAAGGGTAGTTTGCCAGCGATTGAACTGGACCGAACCAGACTGGACAGAATCCTTAAGTCTGCCCCCTTCTCAGAACTGCTGTTGCTTCAGTTACGCCTGGCAAATCGACTGGAATCCCCACCTCCTATGATGAGTTAATGAGAGAAATTGAGGAGTTGAGAAAAGGCGAACTCGGAGACCTGCACCAATAGCTGTGGCTATGACCCGAGTGACTGAGGGTGGCCCATCAATGAAGTTCAGGGCAGAGGTTGGCAGTCAATGAGTGCTCTGATAAGAAAAAGATATGCCACAATGGGGCAACTGTTGAGAGAGATCCAGGAATTCAAAAACAGTCCCTTTATGAAGGCCACGCCTGCAAGTACGGGCCCCCGACCTATATCCGACTGTATTCACATGGGGGTGGGATACCCACCCATGTATCTCCTGCTGATAACAGTTCAAACTCGATTCCTTGACCATGGAAGTGGAGAAACTGACGAGATGTCTCCAAATGCTTATCACGCCGCAGACAGAGATGGCACCAAGGTTTCCAGTTAGTAATACCCCCGCCTGGCTCCCAGTGTGGCACCTCGCCAGCTCAAACTCCAAAAGTATGTTTTGCTATAATTGTGGGAAGGATGGGCACATGAAAGGGAATGCCAATCCCCAAAAGACACTGACAAAGTTGCATATAGGCTACAAGGAGAGCTTGGGAGAACAAATCAGTGGTTAAGAGGTGCACGAAATGATCCCAGTGAGGGCACCAAAATGCTAATTCACGTCCTTTGTGGCAAGGCAGTGCCCAGGCCCCCACTACCGCCTCTCCAGACTGGTCCAGAATAGTGGGTCCCTCCATGGAGACCACTGTAAAGGTAAATGGAGTGTCTACAAGAGCTGTATTAGACAGTGGCTCCCAAGTGACAATTATGTTTCAAGATTGGTATCAGAAGCATTTGTCAGACGTACCCTTACAACCATTAGAAGGACTGCATGTATGGGGGTTAAGTGAGAAGGCCTACCCCTATTCTGGGTATATCCGAATTTGGCTGTCTTTCCCCACCTCCGTGGCTGGAGTGGCCGAACAAGTAGAGACCCTAGCCTTAGTGTGTCCCCCACTGGACTGTATGATGGTGTCCCTTTGTTGATTGGAACAAATGCTCATATGTTCAGAAGGCTGGCACATTTGTGTTATGAAAACAGGGGTCAAAGACTAGTAGAGCTTTAAGAGTTCCGGCTTTAATTAAGAAGGCCTATGAGGCACAGAGAGATGCTGAAAATATAGAACCAGAGGAACCGGTCGGAATTGTATGGAAGAAGGATCCTGAGTCTCTGATCCTGGCACCAAATGCCCAGTGTACCTTACAGGGAGAGGTCCGTGTCAGAAAGGATGTTAAGAATAAAATATAATGTTGGATGCACCAGGCGATGGAAAATTGCCAGAGGGACTGCTGGTCAAGTTTAGTATTTTGCCCGCTAGAGCCCATGCTTATGCCAGAAGGGTCCAAGTTCATAATGTGTCTGAAAGAGACATTGGTAAATAGAGGTTGCATCCTGGCTAATGTTCATTGTGCAGACACTGCAGTGCTACCAGCAGCAAGAGTTCAAGGAAGAATGACAGAGTAACGCCTGACTTGTTTGATTTCGCAACCGCTGCCAGCTGAATGGAAAGTGAGGATCAGTGAGAAGCTTGCCCAGAGAGACCAGGTGTTTTCTTTAAAGGAATGGGACGAGGATGCGTGCAAGGAGCTGAGCACAATATCCGGCTGCATGACGAAAGACCATTTCGTGAGAGGTCTCGACGCCTGGCACCTGCTGATATAGATGATGTGAGACGGCATCTGCAAGAGATGTTAGCGGCTGGTGTAATACAAGAATCCAGAAGCCCTTATGCTTCCCCATTGTGGTAGTGAGGAAAAGAATGGGACAGTAAGGATGTGCGTGGATTATCGCACCTTAAACCGCGGACTATCCCTGATCAGTACACAATGCCCCGTATTCAGGATGCTTTGACTGCCTAAACGGGAGCAAGTGGTTCTCTGTGCTGGATCTCCGCAGTGGGTACTACCAGATCCCGATGGCCCCAGAGGACCGTGAGAAGACAGCCTTTATCTGTCCGCTGGCTTTATGAATTCATGAGGATGCCCAAGGGATTTCAGGTGCCCCAGCCACTTTTCAACGATTGATGGAGCGTGCAGTGGGGACATGAACTTACTAGAGTGCCTGGTATACCTAGATGATGTTATTGTGTTTGGCAGCTCACTGGAGGAACATGAGAGCAGATTATTTAAGGTATTGGATCGACTGGAGGACTTTGCCTAAACTGTCCATTGATAAGTGTCAATTTTTCAAACATCAGTAAAGTATGTGGGACACATAGTATCCACCGAGGGAATAGAGACCGACCCAAGTAAAGTTGAGGCCTTGACCACCTGGCCACAGCCCAAAATCTAAAAGAACTGCAAAGATTCCTGGATTCTGTGGTTATTATCGGCGCTTCATCAAGGACTATTCAAGAGTGATCCGCCTTTACTTAACCTTACTCAAGGGTATCCCCAACCCACAAAATACCAAAAGTCAGTCCTCAAGACTGAAAGAGTGTATTTTCATCCGAGTGAAGTATTTGGGGCCGCTGGACTCTGATTGTGAGACTGCTTTCATGAGATCATATATCAACTTACCCATGCTCCAGTGCTGGCCTATGCCGATCCAAGAAAACCTTACGTCCCTGCACACTGATGCTAGCTTGCAAGGGTTGGGGGCTGTGTTGTACCAAGAGCACGAGAATGGCCTGAGACCAGTGGCCTTTGCCAGTAGAAGCCTTGACCCCATCCGAAAAGAACTATCCTGTACATAAGTTAGAGTTCCTAGCTTTGAAGTGGGCTATTGTTGACCAATTCCATGAGTACTTGTATGGGGCTAAAATACTAGTAAAACTCGACAATAATCCTTTGACCTATGTGCAGACCTCAGCTAAGTTGGATGCCACTGGCCACAGGTGGCTTTCTGCATTATCTACATATGACTATGCTCTGAATATGAGCAGGTCTGAACCACATAGATGCTGATGCTTCTCCCGAGGCCTGTTCCCCAGAATGATTGGGTCCGATTGGCAGAACCTGACATTCGGGCACTCTGCCGAAGTTTGACAGGAGGAACAAATGTCCACGGACGCAGTGGACTGCATGGTGGATTGCTTGGGACCCTCTGAGAATTGCATACCTGCTGCTTATTGCCACTTTTCTGGAAATAGACATTGGTGCACTGCCTCAGCTGGACAATGACAGTATTCGGGCGGGCTCAATCACTGATCCTATGATCAAATCAGCTTTAAAGCCCTCTATGCAGGAAAAGATGTGTCCAAATTACGCCCACTGATTTGAGAACTGCACTGTTATACAAAGAAGGTCCTAAGTTGAAACTGATCAATAAACTGTTATATAGAGAAACAGTAGACAGAGGGGACAAGTAGACAAACAACAACTGGTGCTGCCCACTGCCTTTCGAGACTCAGTATTGAGGTCCTTGCACAACCACATGGGGCACCTTGGTATAGACAGAACACTTGACTTGGTGAGATCCAGATTCTATTGGCCTAAGATGGGGGCTGATGTGAGCAACACATATAACTTGTAGTCGCTACTTACAGAGGAAAGCTTTTGCCCCAGAGGGCTGCCCCCTTGTTAACATAACCACCAGTGCACCCATGGAGCTGGTCTGTATTGATTTTCTGAGTTTGGAGTCAGATCAAAGAAATATCAGTAATGTGCTGGTGGTCACTGACCATTTCACGAGATATGCCCAAGCTTTCCACCAAAGACCAGAAAGCATCCACTGTAGCCAAAGTACTCGTGAGAAAACTTTTTGTTCACTATGGGGCTCCACAAAGAATCCATTCTGATCAAGGAGAGACTTTGAGAGTCGCCTGATCAAAGAGATGCTTTCTCTGTGGGAGTGAGAAGTCCAGAACCACTCCTTACCACCCCAGGGGACCCACAGCCTGAACGTTTCAACCGCACTTTGCTAGATATGCTAGGCACCCTGCACCCAAAGGACAAGCCTAGATGGAGCCAACAAATTAGCACCCTGGTACATGCTTATAACTGCACCAAAAGTGATGCCACTGGGTTCTCCCCCTACCGCCTGATGTTTGGAAGAGAAGCTCGACTACCGGTAGATGTGTGTTTTGGGGTCTCTCCTGATGGGGTTCAAGCTGACAACTATTTACAGTATGTGCAAAAGTTAAAGGCCCAGCTAACTCATGCGTACCAACTGGCTCAAACCATGGCTGCCAAAAGAAATCTGGCCAACAAAGAAAGGTATGATAAAAAGGTGAAAGCACAGGAACTCCAGGAGGGAGATCGGGTATTGCTAAGAAATCTGGGACTGCATGGCAAACACAAGATTGCTGACAGATGGCACCATCTCCCTCACATTGTAGTGGGCAAACTAGATGATCTGCCAGTGTACAAAGTAAGGCCTGAGAACAATTCAAAAGATGTAAAACAATGCATAGAAATCATTTACTACCCATTGGACAAATCCTGATTGAGTCTGAGCCCCAGAAGATGCCCCTCTGGACCAGTGACTAGAGCTGCTGCTAAGAAAAGATCAAGGAAGTCTGCACCTACAGAAGCAGAGTTAAAGTGTTCCCCTGCACAAGTCCCAGTTGAGCATGACTGTCAGTCCATATCAGAAGAAAGTGAGAGTGACTTTGAATACTATCCTTCTTACGAACTGAGTCAATTGTTTCGGGGCAATCCCTAGTCAATACTGGAGACAAAGCTGGGCCTTCTGGACTGTCTATGCCCCCAGCTTCATCCCTGGAGCCAATGCTCCCAGAAAGTGAAGTGCAAAGCATCAGATCAGATGAAATGGAATCATTGTGCATGGTTGAACTGTTTTCGAGCTTTCAGGGGAGGAAAATGATAGATTGGGGCAGACTGGTGATACACCCGAACAAGAAGAGTATTTTGAGTGCCCTGACAGTCCACTGCCAGTGTCTGAAAGCTCTCCATGCGAGCCAAATGTTGTGGACTCAGAAACTGTAACTCCTGGAGCTGAAAGTGCCCCAAGTTCTAGCCTCTCACCCCATGGAGACTCCCTGACAAGTGAGAACAATGCTGAAAATGAGGCTCAGAGTGCAGAGACTGTAACAGCTCCCCTAGAAAGACTGGTCGAGCTGTAAAGCCTGTGGTGCACCTCAGTTATGATTCCCTGGGCCGGCCAGTGGACCTGCCTCTCAATGTTGTCCATAAAGGAGTGTATGTGTCCCAGGCTCATTGCCCAAACTGAGCGTTAGTGCTAACTCAAGTTACTTGTGTTGCCCTCTAAGTATGGTGCCTTGCCCCGTCCAGCCCCAAGGTAACTGATAGGAAGGGTCCCTCTCTTCAGGTTTCATGTACAAGAGGTAATAACTTGAGTTATGGTACAATGTGTGTGTTATACTGTGTAAAGAGTGACGACTGCAATGTTTCAGAAATGGTTCTTGGTAAAATGATGTATTGACTGATGATTACATGTGTGAGCCTAATGCAAATGTATATGGTTGCAGTTGAAACTTATGGGGTACTTGCTTGACGCGACGTCAAGCTTTTCCCAGGCCAGGAAGGGTAACCCCCTGCAAATGGGGGTTCCCAAAAGACTTCCAGGAGCTTGCTTGAATGCTCCAAGCCTGAATGGTGTTTCATGCTTAAGCCATTTATCAGTGAGTGTTTTAGAACCTCTGGTACTGTCTCTTTAAGAGCTGTCTGCTTGCAGACATAATTAGTTTGTATGGGGACTGTGTGTTTCTTTGATTGAGTACCACCAAGCTGCTGCCAATTCACCCCATTTTGCAGTCACTAGGAGTGCAAAGGAACCTGTCTGAAAGATGTAACTGATTGCCAGAAATCATTTACAGTAATAATAAAATTACAGTTTGTCTAACCTGCTTTCTTTGCAGTCAGAACTGTCTGCCTAGTTCCCCATTCTGGTTTTGAACTGCTGAACTGGACCAATCAGTGTGGGGTAAACTAGCTCTAAAATGATGCCTTGGACGAATCAGAACTTGGGACTCATAATCTGAGCCAGCCACAAGAGGATTGTATGGGCAGTGACTCTGGGAGATGTAGTTTAGACTTCTGTGCCTTTTGGACCAACAGCAGCAGTCTATTGTGAGTGACAGCCAATCCAGTCAAGAACTGGGAGGAACTCAAAGGAAGTGCCCGGTTTTGTCTGTTGGGAGTTTCAGTTTGAGATCTGAAAGTGAAGGGGAAAGAAACCCTGTGCTCCTTCAGTGCACAGTTTCAGTCAAAAACGTGCAAGGCCCAGAGTTCCGGTCTACAACTTGTGTGGCTGCTTGTTAGGACTGAATCCGTCCTGTGAAGGGAATCGGGGGATCTCTGAAGAGTAGAAACCAGGCTCACCCTGTAGAAGACTGAAGAAATTGTTGAATTACACTCGGTCTGTCAGGAACTGAATCTGCTGTGTGTTCTCCTGGTTATTGTGCAGTAATTGCGATTGGGATACAGATGCAGCCTGCCTGGTATAGTGCTTTTTTTTTTTTTTACCATATAAATGTGTGAGGAGTCTCTTGGAGATCAAAAGTAGCCCTGCTGACATTGAAGGACCATATCTTCTTTGGAGGTCGTGAGTACTAATTCGGGGTCGCTCCCTGTTGAATTGCCACATTAAATCCAAATGGAATTACTGTACTGCTGACTGTTTAATTTTCCTTTCTCTGTGTGAAAGGGCCCTACCAGCTGCCACGGTTTGGACTAGCTCACTAGGGCCTGGGTACCCAGGACAGTAACTGGTAGGGATAGGCCTGTGCACAGAGCCATAGGTAGATAGTAAAGTGATAAGCTAATTAACCTGATTTCCCCCTGTCCTTGTTATATCCCCCTAAATAAATCAGAGCTGTTTGTTTCAACAAAGTTATACTGCCTGAGGTATTTGTCTATGTTAAAGTACTGTACTGTGATTGTTGCACTGTATCTTATTTTACAGGATGTCCCGGTGCCTGAACCAGCCTTGGGGGTAAGTGTATACTGTGAAGGTAATTCTGCTATATTGTGTGGGCCACTAGTGGGAAGAAAGGGGTTGCAGTGTCCCAGAGGGCTGTGACCAAGTAAGTTTAACTATTGCAAACCCTGACCTCTGGGTGGAGGCACCCGCCATTGGATCCAGGCCCCTCAACCTGTTAGTGGCAAATCAGGCAGGGGTAGTAGCCCCTGGGATAGCGCCATCTAGGGGTTACTTAAGAATCAGTCTTCTCCATAGAATAAAGCACTGTTTGGTGTCAACTAACAAGCTTTAGGGAAAAGTCCCCCCAGACTAGGAAGGTTAGAGACTTGGGACTCACTAGGAGAGTAGGCCTTGCAATGCAGCCAATCTGAAACCTGCATGTTTCCTGGAATGGGTATCCACCGCACAGTGTTTTGTGAAGATGTGAACGCCACTCCAAGTAACTGCCCTATTTAGTTCTGAAATACGTCAGTGTCAGTGGCTCAGTAGGTAGCATGCTTGCTTCTGGGGCCAGAAGATTGGAAGGTCAGAGGTTCTAGCCCAGGGGTAGAAATAAACTTGTTTCAGTACTTGCACCGCAGTGCATATAGCCAAAAAGTTACATGTACCAGGGACTGGTTACCTGCACTGCTCAAAAAAATAAATAAAACTGAAATTAAACTAAGGAGACTGAAAAATACCAAAAATTGTAGTACTCTGCTTCACACACTTGACTTTTCCTGACTAATTAATCATTAAGAACACTGATTAAGGACATTTGCTTCAGACAGATTACCTGTCCTCCTTCACACACTTTTTTCTTCTCCATGAGAGCTATATGGAAACTGCACCAGTGATCTGTGTGCTCTCATATGCCTCTTATCAACAGTCTGCCCCAATCGTCAGTTCTTAGCACTGCTGAACAACATTTATCACACACTGTTACCCAATCAATAGATACCCTTCATAGCAAAAAAAAAACAATAAAAAACAATAAAAAATCTGCTCTTCAGATTAGCCACTCTGGATTGACTTCTCAGCTATCACAATCTCGTACTGTAAGCCACACGAGTTTACTTATTTTCAGTGACAGTGATGGTACTCTCATGATTGGTTGCTAGGAGAGCCTCCCTCGCTTCACAAACACATTGCCCAGCATTGACAGTCATAGCGAAACCCAGAAATGTTGTCTCTGTCCATCAGTGTGAAGTACGTGATTGATAGCAGGCACTCCTAGTCCGAATCCTTCCCCAGCCCCATTGCCATGACTGGATCTGGTGCGCTGCAATTCCTAGTCTCTCTGCTCTCCTTCACTAGTCACACTGAGTGACTCACACAAACAATGCAAGTAGTTTAAAAAAAAAAAAACCTGCTCACTCTTGCTCCTGGCTTGGCCACACCACCACCTCCCCCCCACACTGACTGCAACTTAGAGTGTGGTAGCATTCTGCAAGCCTGTGTGATACACACACACACACACACACACTCTAACACACAAAACAAAACTGCTTCCCCCCAGTCAGTCCCACATTCTCCTAGTAGTGTAGGGACTGCCAGTGATGCCCCACAAGTCTCAGACACCAAGCTTAGAGTTACATACACTGTGGGGCATGCAAGGAACAAAACTACATGCACCAGCCTGTTCCCACATGCACAGGGAACAGGTTTTGTATGTTAATTTTGACCCCTGTTCTAACCCCACACCAGATACTCAGGGTAATGCCCATAACTTACACTGCTGTGCAGTACAAGGAGGTACTACACTGATGAGGTACTGTCCTTCGGATCAGACATTAAACTGAGGTGCCTTCTGCCCTTTCTTGTCACTGTCTAACTGGAAGTTAAAGAGCCCATGGCACTTATCAAAGAAGAGTAGCAAAGCAAAGCAAACTTTATTTGTAAGAAAGCGCCTTTCTGACAACCAAGGTGCTTGTACAATGCAATAAATAAATAAAATACATCAATAAATAACAGACACGGCAATTTAAAATCTAATAAATACAACGGAGGCTTAAAAATCGGAATAAGCTTGTCTAAATAAGAAGGTTTTAAAAGCAGATTTAAAACTTTGGACGGTCAGGCAATCTCGTACCTGACGAGGCAGAAAATTCCACAGGGTCGGGGCCATGAAACTAAATGATCTGGCCCCAGATGTCTTTAAAAGGACCTTGGGAATCTCTAGCAATCCCTTGTCGTGGATCGGAGAACGGGGGTAGGGATGAAGGAGATCTTGCAGGTAACCAGGTCCCTGATCGTAGGGCCTTATAGGTCAGCTAACTAACCTTAAAGGTGATCCTCCACTGTACTGGCAGCCAGTGCAGTCTGCGGAGCACAGGCATTATGACTGATCCTAGAGGTACCAGTCAACAACCTAGATGCCGCATTCTGCACTAGTTGCAAGCGACGGATGTCAGCCCCGGTAGCCCTAGGTAAAGGGCGTTGCAGTAGTCAAGGCGGGAGGTAACAAAGGCATGGACCAGTGTTGGAAGATCATCGGAAGGAACCAGGTGCTTCACCCAGGCGACATTCCTCAGATGATAAAAAGAGGTTTTGACAACTGCCGCCACCTGAGATTTAAGGGTCAGGCAGTCGTCAAAATAACACCCAGATTCCACACCTGGTCTGTACTAGTTAGCTGAACACCCCCGAACCATAATCCAGAGGGTAATCCTGCCAACACACCCGCCTCCCGACGACCTGGGTCCACAACCAACACCTCCATTTTTTCCAGGTTTAACCACAGCCAACTCGCACTCATCTAATCCTGGATCTCGGCAAGCTGTTAAAATCCGAAACAGCATCATCCTGACCAGACACAAAGGACATGTACAGCTGAGTATCATCTGCATAGCAGTGAAAACTCAAGCCGTACCGTCTAATAATCGCTCCTAATGGCAGCATGTACACTGCAAACAACATGGGTGCCAAGACGGAGCCCTGTGGCACCCCGCAGGATAGTGGGAATAGTGCAGAGAAAAAGATCCCAGACACCACCCTCTGAGTCCTACCCTCAAGGAATGATCGAAACCATCTGAGGATCGTACCAGACAGTCCACAGATGAACTGTATGTGCTCCAACAGCACACCTTAGTCCACAGTGTCAATTGCCGCAGAGAGATCTAGAAGGACCAAGATGAAACAGGTCTTATGATCTCTCGGTTTTAGGAGGTCATTTAGTACCTGGACAAGGGCCGTCTCGGTACTGTGTCTCTTCCTAAATCCAGACTGGAGAGAATCATAGACACTGAGGCTGGTCAAATGGTCATCCAGCTGCGATGCACCCACTTTCTCAATAACCTTGCCCACAAAGGGTAGATTAGAGACAGGCCTGTAGTTTGCCAGACAGTCAGGGTCCAAGGAGGACTTTTTAAGAAGGGGCCGAACCATGGCCTCCTTTGGTTACAGCAACTGGACGACCATCACAATGTCATTGATTGTGGGCAGGAAGAAGTCACACCACACAAACTGGGCATCCGACATCTCCTGCCGACCACGCAACTCCCATTAGAGACGGTCGAGCGGACACTGAATCTGACTGTGGCAACCTTATCTGTGAAGAATCAAGCAAACTCCTCATACCGCTCTTGTGAAAAAGCACTCCCAGGCTGGAGACAGACTGGACTGCACAATCTGTCCACAGTCCAGAAGAGCTGGGCTGGTTGATTCTGAGCAGCAGCAGCAATTTCCCTGGACAGGAATTCTGCCTTCTTATGGGCAATTGTTGATTCACAGACCCCATAGTGGTCCATCAATCAAAGTCTGTCACATTCCAGGTCTGACTTCCGCCAACACCTCTCTAGCCTTCATACCACTCTCCTCAACTCCCCCAAGGTCTCATCAAACCAGGGAGACCTGGGACAAAGAGTGAGGGGACGAACAGGAACAGGAGCAATGGAATCCAGGGCCACCACTACCGCCTTATTATAGGCAAGTACCATGTCCCCAGGATCCCTGCATTAACTCGGTAAACCTGATAGGTCCAGGACCGCCATTAGGCCACCCGGGTAAACACCCCTCAAAGGGTGGTACCGGACCATCTCCATAGGGGCTGGCCATGAAACTGAACCCAATGGTATGATGGTCAGACCACCCGACTGGTTCCACCACAGTTGGATATCTCCATCCCCAGGAGAAATACCAAGTCCAATGAATGACCACCAATATGGGTCAAGGAAGAAATAACCTGAGTGAAGCCCAGCAAACCCATTAGCTGGAGGAAGTCTTGACCAAATTGTGAGAGTTCATCGTCGACCCGGGGATTAAAATCCCCCAGGATCAGACATCTGGGGATCCCAATGTCAGGTCAACAATGAAGAGTTTCCCCTGTGCCATGACCCAAATTCTCCCCATCAATATAAAAGGACCATGCTACCTAACCGCCCGATGCACGCACCTGGAAACAAGCTATCATAGCTTAGTGTGGTCTGTGGTGCGAGGAATTACTGGCTTTTGGGGAAGTGAGCAGTTTCCCTGGTGCGAGACAGCAGTTCTGTGGCAGACTTGCATTTGTTTTGTTTTTTTACATCTATTTTTATGGCCAACTGGTGGAAAAGATGGAAAATGGACCCAGATTCAGGAGGACATGGGGTACCGTAGGGTGAGCAGAGGGAGAGGAGTGAAGACTGTTCTTGCAGGGTGGTGGTTTGGCTATTAGTTTAAATACCAATGACCCACCTTGGGCAACTGAGGTGGACAAGCAACTACTGTTCCATCAGAGGATAGTGCTGGGTACTTCTACCATTTGCACCTTCTGCTGCGGCTTTTGTCTCTGCTGCTGGAAAATTTTTGGCTTGAACTGTTGGTGGATGCCTTACTGAGTAGGCTTACCAGAAAATGGTAGTTGCCAGTGGAAGAAGTAACATGTTCTGTCTCTTTGAGAAAGGGCATGTATGTTCTTGATATCCTTAAGGGTCATTTTCTTCTCATCAGACTCTTTAGAGCCTTCTTGACATGTTGTCCAAAGTGATAAGTTCTATTAAAAAGAAAGCTCGGGATCATGATCTTCTGCTGGACATTGGAAACGAACCCTCACGTTTTCAGCCAGGAGTACCTCCACACAGAAATACCAGCAGTGGCAGCATGGGCCACTGCCTCAGAGGCATCCGAAGAAGTCCTTAATTGGTGGCTATTCGAGTCGAAGCTGTAACAATTGCCAAAAGGTCCTGCAAGACTCTGGAAGGCTGTGATATATCTGAACCTGTTCCATAAGGAGTTTTCATATCTCAAAATGGGAACTGGTAGCTTGTAAGTCGAAGGCATATGGTAACTGAAGTGAACAGGGGTATAACAAGACAGACTGAATGGACCAATAGTCTTTTTCTGCCAAAGTTGTCAGTTTCTATGTTTCTATGAACACCCGTCTTTCCATGATGTCAGTCACATAAGACTCCTTGTCAGGAGTGCAGCTAGTTCCTTCAGAGCGATTAATTTATCATTGTTATCCACAATAACAATAGTATCTGCTATAGTCTGGGTATAATAAACCAGTTTGGTGTCTAGTACAATATACTTTTACCTGGCAGCAAAGGGGGTGGGGGGTGCTGGAATACAGACTGCTTTGTTTCAAGCTGTTTCGTAAGGGTCTCCAGGGAAGGCAGGGTAGGTGGTACTAGAGATACAAGGAGTGTGGGTAAATTAAGATACTTGTATCTTCTTAACTTCATCTGCAGCCACTGTCTAAGTTCTAAGCCTTGTGCATATTCTTCAGTAATGACTGGAAAGAGAGATCTTCCTGAGAAGCCTGCACTGTCTGGGCAGGCGAGGTTATCTCTAGATGCGAAGAATACTTTCTAATCCTCAATCATGTCATCATCAATTTATGGATTATTTTATTTTACAAGTTTTGGCCAGGAGAGAGACACAAAGCTGAGGCTTGTTTCCAGGTGCATCCTGGGAGCACAGGGAAGGTAAGTGACATACTCATGGTCATACAACATGCAAGTGGTGGCTGCGAGATTCAAACCCAGTTCTCCAGGTTTGCAGCTCAGTGCTCTTAACCATACTGGTCTACCTGCAGCAAGCACTGCCGAGATCCTACCAGTGTCAGACTGGGCTATCAGTAGGTAGTACTGCCGAGGTTGTACCAGTGCCTGACTGGGCTACCAGCAGGGAGCACTGCTGAGGACCTACCAGTGCCTGACTGGGCTACCAGCAGGGAGCACTGCCAAGGTCCTACCCCTGCCAGACTGCGCTACCAGAAGGAAGCACTGCTGAGGGACTACCAATGCTAGACTGGGCTACCAGCAGGGAGCACTGCTGAGGTCCTAGCACTGCTAGATCGGGCTACCAGTAGGGAGTACTGAGGAGGCCCTAACAGTGCTAGACTGGGCTACTGGCAGGGAGCACTGACAAGGCCCTAACAGTGCTAGACTAGGCTACCAGCAAGGAGCACTGCCAAGGCCTTACCAGTGCTAGACTGGGCTACCAGCAGGGAGCAATGCCAAGGCCCTACCAGTGCTAGACTTGGTTATCAGCAGCGAGCACTGCTGAGGCCCTACCAGTGCTAGCCTGGGCTACCAACAGGGAGCACTGCTAAGGCCCTACCAGTGCTAGACTGGGCTATCAGCAGGGAGTATTGCTAAGGCCCTATCAGTGCTAGACTGGGCTACCAGCAGGGAGCACTGCCAAGGACCTACCAGCACTAGACTAGGGTACCAGCAGTGAGCACTGCTAAGGCCCTACCAGTGCTAGACTGGGCTACCAGCAGGGAGCACTGCTAAGGTCCTACCAGTGCTACACTGGGCTACCAGCAGGGAGCACTGCTAAGGCCCAACCAGTGCTAGACTGGGCTACTGGCAGGGAGCACTACCAAGGCCCTAACAGTGCTAGACTGGGCTACCAGCAAGGAGCACTGTCAAGGCCCTACCAGTGCTAGACTGGGCTACCAGCAGGGAGCACTGCCAAGGCCATACCCATGTTAGAACTGGTTACCAGCAGCAAACACTGCTGAAGCCCTACCAGTGCTAGACTGGGCTACCAGCAGGGAGCACTATTAAGGCCCTACTAGTGCCAGACTGGGCTACTAGCAGGGAGCACTGCCAAGGCCCTAACAACGCTAGAATGGGCTACCTGCAGGGAGCACTGCTGCAGCCCTACCAGTGCTAGACTGGGCAACCAGCAGGGAAAACTGCCAAGGCCCTACCAGTACTAGATTGGGCTACTGGCAGGAAGCACTGCCAAGGCCCTAACAGTGCTAGACTGGGCTACTGGCAGGGAACACTGCCAAGGCCCTAACAATGCTAGACTGGGCTAACCAGCAGGAAGCACTGAGGCCCTACCAATGCTAGGCTGGGCTACCAGCAGGGAGCACTGCCAAGGCCCTACCAGTGCTAGACTGGGCTACCATCAGGGAGCACTGCCGAGGCCCTATCAGTGCTAGACTAAGCTACCAGCAGGGAGCACTGCCAAGGCCCTACCAGTACTAGGCTGGACTACCAGCATAAGGCATTGCAAAAGCCCCAACAGTACTAGATTGGGCTACTAACAGGAAGCACTGCGGAGGCCCTACCAGTGCTACACTGGGCTACCAGCAGGGAGCACTGCTGAGGCCCTGCCAGTGCTATTCAAAGAACAGAGATATTCAGCTGATTCAATAATGCAAACTAAGAGGAAGGCAGATCAAGTAAACAGGCAAGAGGCTGGCCCGGTGGCACTGAGGGTTGAGGCACTGGACGCCACATCTTGTGCCATGCCGGCAACCCGGATTCGGGAACCAGCCTGGGTCGTTGGGGGTTGGCAGGGAGGGTGAAGGACTGAGCATCCCTTGGACTGCTCTCCTTACCCAGGGAGCGGGGATTTCATCAGCCGATGTACTGGTGACCTCTACCGGAGGCTGGAGTCACTACAGTACTCGGCCACGAGACGCTGGGGATCGGAGCTTCGGCAGACGTCTTTCAGAGGTGCGCGGGAGCATGCATCAGCCGAGCTGGACATCATTGCACGTCCGAGCTCTCAGGGAGTTTAAGAAAAAGTGGAAAACAACGGCACCATGGATAGGTGACGGCACTAAGTCCCCCATGCACTTCACTAGGCCATCCCCGTCTGACCTTCCAGGTCCTTCATTTCGGTCCTTCCCTGCAGCCGGAGTCTGAATCTAAGAGTGCCCAAGAGTCGGAATGTGACCCACCCTGGGAGGGTTAGACCAGGGGTGCTGGCTGCAGGGAGGTGGGAAAGAGAGAAGGTTCAGTTCGGGGAGGCCTCTGGCGGGCAGGATAAGGACTCGGATGCCCGAGAGAGTTCCATGGGGCCGCGACCGGAGGGAAATAAAGTTGAAAAAACCAAAAAGTAAACAGGCAAGAGTTCCTTATACCTAGAATGCAACAAAAGGAGTTTTAGTCAAAGGTTAGTTCTATAACTGAGTATAGTTCCCAGGCCATGGTAGTAAAAAACATTATCTTGAAACATTGCTCAGTTCTCACAGAGGACCCAGATATAAAAGCTTTGGTAGATGACAGGCACTGCATAACATTTCTGAGGGGAGTGCATTTAGCAGATAAATTGACTCATAGTCTTTTTTTTGACAAAACGAGAACAAAACCACAGGGAAAATAAGTTTTTTTTTCCCCTTGTTACAGCTGCAATGTGTACCAGTACGTGGACAAAGAAACAGTGTTTAACATTTTATTTATTTATTTATTTAAAAGCTTCACCTGGAAAGGCACACTAAGCAGAACTACTCATTTCCAGATGCGATTGGGGAAAGGGTTGGGGAGCACACAATAATATAGTACAATGTAAATCATATAAATAGACACAATTTACAATAATGCAAGGATGCAGACAAGGTGTAGTAAGAAATGAAAATGACATACCTACCGTAATTCTTGATCTTCCTGTTTATACAATAGGGGTGAGATGATATGCCATACTTTATTTCAGCATAAAACCACCACCATGAGATATCACACTCTGCTGACATCACCAGAATGTGATAATCTGAGTTTTCTCCAGTTATCACACTGTGATGACATCATCACAGTGTGATAAGAAAAAATTACTCACCTTAGTAATGTTGTTTTTTCTAATGGAGTCTTGCTATATTATGACATATGCAGTGACACCCAACCTTCGAACTGCTCCGGAGGTGAAAGAGTTAACTTTCCATGCCAGGCATGGAACGCTGAGCTCGAGCTCGGTTGAAAACTCTGTCTGTTGTTCTTCAAACTCAAACTGTCAGATCTTTACGAGCTAAACTCACTAAGGTCCTGTGTGGAAGCTGTAAACCTACACTAGCCAACTGGCTACTAAATATAAGAACACATTTTTTGGTCCCAAAACAAAGACTCAAGTCAGGAGACCCAAAAATTAAAAACACAACACCCAGTCACCCAAAAAAGGGAGGGGTGAAAAACAAGGTGGGCATCTACTAAGTGCCAACACTGCACTGCCCACCCACATCCCAAAAACAGAGGTTCTGAGAGGGGCAGGCAGGGGGGGAGGTCATAATATAGCAAGACTCCATTAGAAGAAACAACATTACTAAGGTGAGTAATTTTTTCCTCAAACAACATGAAGTCTTGCTATACTATGACATATGCAGACTACACAGCAGTACCTCCATGGAGGAGGGACAGAACCTACTTAGGAAATAGGCTCTGAAGCACAGCTGTGCCAAACCGAGCATCACTCCTAGCCTGGGTGTCCAGAGAGTAATGCTTGTTAAAAGTGTGAACTGTTTTCCAGGTAGCTGCTTGACAAATCTCTAGAATGGGAATGTCCCTGGCAGCAGCCAGGGAAGCAGCTGTACCTCTGGTAGAGTGAGCCCTCAGGCCTGAGGGAGGAACCTTACCCAGCTTTTCATAACAGAATTGGATACAAGAGACAAGCCACCTGGCAATGGATCTTTTAGTGGCAGGTTTCCCTTTACCAACTTCACCATAAGTGAGGAACAGTTGGAGGGAGTCAAACCTGTGACCCTTGGTACGCTCTATGTAGTAGCTAAGGGCTCTCTTCACATCTAAGCTGTGCAGCCTCCTCTCGCCAGAGGAGGAATGGTCAGTGAACTACACTGGAAGAGAAACAGATTGATTAAGGTGGAAATCTGAAACCACCTTAGGCAAGAACTTCCTGTTAGTCCTGAGGACCACCATATCTCTATGAAAGGAGATAAAATCAGGCTCCACTGACAAAGCTTGTAATTCACTTATGCATCTGGCAGAAGTGATGGCTACCAGAAACACTGTCTTCCAAGTCAAATACTTAAGCTCTGCTGAAGACAAGGGCTCAAAGGGGGGTTGCATAAGCTGAGCAATGCAAACATTAAGATCCCAGGCAGGGGCAGGGGCCCTGAATGGAGGGTTGGTGTGAAGCAATCCCTTAAAAACTTAGAGAATACAGGATGAGCTAGAAAGAAGAGGTTTACCTGCTGAAATGAAAGCAGACACAGCTGCCAAATGCACCTTTAGGGTAGCTGGTCTGAGCCCAAAGTGTTCAAATGGACCATATAATCCAGGACTGTGGGTAAATCTGCAGATTCTGGGGAAATATGTTTCCCAGAGCACCATATGGAAAACCTCTTCCATTTGGAATTGTAAGTAGCCCTGGTGGAAGGCTTCCTAGAAGCCTTCAATATATCCATTACACCTTGGGAGAGGTGTAGATCAGCAAACTCTAACTCTTCAAGAGCCAGGCCTTGAGATTGAGAGATTGGAGGTTCGGGTACCAAACCCTTCCCTGAGCACAGGTTAACAGATTGTGATTCCTGGGAAGACACAGGGGAAGACGGACTGCTAAGGACAGTAGGAGTGGATACCAGGGTTGTCTGGCCCAATCTGGAGCAATAAGAATCACTTTGCAGGATTGAGATCTGATTTTGACTAACACTTTGAACAGGAGAGGGAAGGGGGGAAAAGCATAGAGAAACTTCCCTTCCCAATTGAGAACTAAGGCATCCAGAGGGACTGAGCCCAACACTGGGGGCCTGCAGCAAAAAAGGGGAAGTTGGTGATTGTCTGGGGCTGCAAAAAGATCTATCTGCGGGGTGCCCCATCTGGCAAATATTACCTCCAGGACCAGGGGATCCAGTGACCATTCGTGATGGCCCTGGGAAATCCTGCTGAGAGCATCTGCCAGGACATTGTCCTTGCCTGGGAGGTGAACTGCCATAAGGGAGGTGTTCAGGGAGTAAGCCAGAGACCACAACTTCATTACTTCGGTGCACAAGGCCATAGACCGAGTGCCTCCTTGCTTGTTGATGTACCACATTGTAGTGCTGTTGTCTGTTCTGACCTGTACAACTTTGTTCTGAACAGATTTGGAAAAGCTTGAAGTGCTAGAAAAACTGCTCTGAGCTCCAACAGGTTGATGTGGAGCAGAGATTCCTGAGGGGCCACAGTCCCTGGGTAGTGAGTGCCATGAGCTCCCCCACCCCAAGACGGATGCATCTGTAGTAAGGATTAAAGAGTGAGACTGAGTGACAAAGGGAACCCCTTGTCTCAGATTGCTCTGATCCTGCCACCACTGTAGGGCTTGGATCAGGGTTCGGGTCACTGGGATCAACTTGGTTAGGGGGTCCTTTCTTTGAGACCAAAAGGCTCTCAAATGGAACTGGATGTCCCTCATCTGAAATCTGGCTCCTTGCACTACTGCTGTAGAAGCAGCCATGTGCCCCAGGAGCTGTAGAAAATGCCTTGCTGGTCGAGAGACCTGCAGGGTGAATGAGGAGGCCAGAGAGACCAGGGTCCTTGCCCTGTCCAAAGGAAGGAAGGCTCTGGCTTCCTCTGTGTTCAGTTCTGCGCCTATGAAGGTGAGGAGCTGGACAGGCTCTAGAACTGACTTTGGAAGATTCAGAAGGAAACCTAGAGAGGTAAGCAGTTGCTGAGTTATCTGAAGATGTAACTTGACTTGGTCTGGAGACTGGCCTACTATGAGCCAGTCGTCCAGGTAAGGGAAGATGGCAATTTTTGGCCTTCTTAGGTAGGCAACTGCTACTGCCAGGCATTTTGTGAATACCCTTGGAGCAGAGGTGAGGCCAAAGGCCATTGCTCTGAACTGGTAATGGCCTGAGGCAGCTCGAACCTAAGGTACTTTCGATGGGAGCTTCTGATGAGAATATGGAAGTAGGCATCCTTGAGGTCCAGGGACGCTAGCCAGTCCCCTGGCCTTAGAGAGGGTAGAATAATTCCCAGAGTCACCATTTTGAATTTTGGTTTTAAAAGGTGCTTGTTTAAGAATCTGAGATCCAGGATGGGCCACCATTCTCCTGTCTTTTTTGGGGTAAGAAAGTACCTGGAGTACAACCCTTTGCCCTGGTGTAGGGGTGGAACCCTTTCCACGGCTCTGAGACCCAAGAGGGTAGAGACTTCTGCCTCTAGGGCAAGTGCCTCTGATGGATTTGCAGGTGAAAAGGATCTGGTTCTCATCTTTGGAAATTTTTGGAAGCTGAGAACCAGTCCCTACTACTACTTCCAGGACCCACTTGTCTGATGTCAGAGACTTCCAGTCCTGGACAAAGTAAGCCAGCCTGCCCCCTACAGGTAGTTGAGAATCGGCCCTGGCCACCCCATCAGGGTGCCTGCTTGGCAGAGGCTTTAGGCTGAGGGGTGGAAGCAGGCCTGCTTGTACCCCGTCTGCCTCTCCCTCTAAAGAAACCCCTCTGGGCGTAAGCTGAAGAGGAGGCCTGGGCTTGGTAAAAAGGCCTATGAAAAGGCCTGCCCCTGCAAGGCTGCCTTTGAGGAGTGGCCTGCCTTTCCTTGGCCTGTGCACTCCTATAGGTGGTCCTATACTCATCCATTTTCTTCATGTAATTCTCTGTCTGCTCCCCAAACAGAGAATTACCCACAACAGGAAAATCCATGGCCTTAGTCTGGGTATCCTGTGACAGGCTAGTACATCTGAGCCAAGCTGCTCATGAAGTGCCACAGATGTAGCCATGACTCTGATGACACATCATTAGAGTCCACTGCAGCATGGAATTGCACCTTAGATGCCTCAATACCATCAGCAGCCACCTGCTCCAGCTCCTTGGCAAGCTGGCCAGGGACCTGTTTTGCTACAGCCATAACAGTATCCCATCTAGATTTCTGTATCTAGCAACATAAGCCATACAATTTGCCTGTCTGAGTCCCAAGGATGCTGCCATGTACTGTTTCTTTGCCATGGCATCAATCCTCCTGGAGTCCTTGTCAGGGGTGTGAGGCCAAGGAATATTTGCCTTGTCACAGGCTGCAGCCTGCACTACTAACATGGCTGCATTGTTGTGAAAGGAACTCCGTATCAGAGCCTGACAATGTGTACCTCTTGTCCATTCTCTTATCAACAGGAGGTATAGTGTGAGGAGTTTTTAGAATTTTTACTGTCTGTTTCCCAAAAGATTTATGCAAAGGAATAGACAGTTCCTAGACTCTGGGATATCCATCATTTCCACATAGTCAGGCTCCTCTTGATCATCCACAGCTTCCTCCATAGGGAACTGGAGGGTTTCAGCCACTTTTTTATAAAACATAAAATGAGAAGGGAACTCAGAAAGCCTAGGAGGAGACACTCCTGAAGGTCTGTCTGGGGAGATGTCCGGTTCAATGGGCACATCCAGACTTTCAAATCCACATTCACTCTCCTCATACTCCTCTTCCCCCTCCTCCGGTTCATAAAATTCCTCTAAATCATACTCTTGAACCGGTGGAACCAGCCAAACCGTATGCTTACTTGATGGTGCCGGTTCGGTTGGAACCGGGGAAAGCGACTGGACAATTTTAATCGCTTTGGCTATTTCTTCAGCGGTTGGAGAGGAAAGTTTTGGCTCCACACCAGCTGATTTCCTAGTCCTTTTTGCTGGAACCGACTCCTCCGAGTCGGCTCTCCTTTTGCCCGAGGAAGTCTCGCCCTGGTCAGAGGGCACTCCCTCCGGTTCGGTTCAGCCATCTGGGTCAGCGGACTTCTTGGCCTCCCTTTCCCTGAGCCTACCAACTCTCTTTTCCAGGGTAGCTGCAGGAAAATTTTTGCAAATCTGGCAGTCTGCATTGAGGTGGTCTAAAAGACAGATTAATATATTTTAAAACAACCTGATCGGTTCAAACCGAATTGATAACCGTTTACAAGTTCCACACAGAAGAAATAAATGTAAAACCTATCTAGTACTCACAATACCACAGACAGAGCTTGAACCGATCGGTTGAGGTTTAAATTCGGTCAAAAAACCGAGAAAATAATACTTTAACCGACAAAATGAACCGAGCAGAAGGAGAAAATCTCCGGAGCGACTGTTCAGTGAGACGAAGTAAAGAATCTGACAGTTTGAGTTTGAAGAACAAGAGACAGAGTTTTCAACCGAGCTTGAGCTCAGCGTTCCATGCCTGGCATGGAAAGTTAACTCTTTCACCTCCGGAGCAGTTCAAAGGTTGGGACTCACTGCATATGTCATAATATAGCAAGACTTCATGTTGTTTGAACTGGAGTTCTCTCCAGTTATCATGCCCCATTGTATAAAATGGATACATGATGTGCACTCGTGTCATATGGAAAATATTTTCACTCCTGCACAGTGACCTCTGGATACTCACTCGTGACTTTGTCATGAGAGAATATCCAGAGGTCACTCTAAAGGAGTGAAAATATTTTCCATATCACACTCATGCCCATCATGTATCCCCTTAGTATCTTCACCATTAATCACTGGTGGATGCTTGGCCACAGACAGGCACCCAGCGGGAGCTTTTTTTTTTTGGTAGGAGGAAGGAGCTGACGCTGCCCACGAGGTCGATGCACTGTGTGGTGCTTGTGGGTTGGCCAGTAACAGACGTTGGCTCCTCCTCCACCTCAGTTCTGCATGCTGGGGACACAGAAGAAAACAGGATACAGGTAGGGAAATGGGCAGACTAGGAGGGCCAAGCAGTCCTTATCTGCTGTCAAATTCTATGTTTCTATGTTAGAGAAAAATAAGGGTGAGGCAAGGGAGCCCAAGAGAAGGAAAAGGAAAAGATGTAAACTGAAAAAGAAATAGGCCGACCAGAGAAAAAAGGGGTACCTGGGAGGTTATGGGCCAAAAGGCCCCAGTCCCTGGATGGCCAAAAGGGCAGGAAGGGAAGGAAAGAGAGATAGAGAGAGGAAATTAAGGGGGACAGGATGGAGAGGGGGAGGCCACGACCCATCCAGGAATTAAGCTGGCAAAGGCAGATCTTCCAAGGAATATCATTCAACAGGGAAATTCTGAGGATCTCGAAGGGATCCTGTTAAGATGGGCAAGGCCCCTTCCCTCTCGAATCCCAAATCCCCAGGGGGGATTTCTGCCCCCCCATTACTGTAATCAGGAGAACCCATAGGGTTCTGGGGGCGTGGGAGGAGAAGGAACCCCAGTATTAAAGTGTCCCTCCCCAAGGGGACGGATACAGCCAAAGAGTAGAATAACAAGGGCAGAGGGAATTTTAGTCAGCCCCAGAACCCCCCTCATCCCAGGGGACCCAAGGTCAGTGACCCAAGGGGATAGCCAACCCCGTAGATCAGACCCAGGACAAGGAAGGAGCCCACCAGAAGTCCCTAAAATAGCCCAGAGAGAGACTCTACTTGCCCTCCTCTGACATTCCCCCATTGGTCTCTAAGCAGGCTGCCAGGGGAGGAGGGGAAAAAAATCCCAGCAGAGTGAAAGAAGGGGGGGTGAGCAGGAAAGGAGCACAGCTCAGGGACTGAGGCCTTGTGAGGGGAAGGTGGGTGGGATTTAATGGTGAAGATACACAGGGAGATCAAGAATTACGGTAGCTACATAATTTTCATATCTTCCCTGTGTCAATCTTCACCATTCATCACTGGTGGGTGAGTACCGAGCCCCCCTGAAGGGGGCCCAGTAATCCATGAGACAACAGTATGCATCAGCCCCCGCTTGGGGGAAAACTGGGATGGGGGACCCTTCACTGGTCAGTTAGGCCTGGGACTGGTCAGGACGAAGAAGGCACCCCTGCAACTCCCATCTCGCCCTGCGGGAAAAGATATGGGTCCCCAGGAAAGAGGAGGCCAGTAACCTATGCCGGGCCAAAGGTGACAACCTTGAAAGGCCAAGCCACGCCATCCGCCTAATGCAGATCGCTGTCCCTACAAGTCATGAATCAACTTCATTGGCGTCATAAGATGCCCTTGGCTGGTGCCTTGCCAGCTCCAGACCTATAGCAGAGAGGGCTATGGCTTGCTGGGTAGCCTCTGTATCGGGCAGCAATGCTAAAGCCTGGCCCAGCATCGACCACAGATGCCTGTTATAGGCAGGGCCCCGATTTTTCTGCAGCACATCGGAGCAAAGTTCTGCGGTAGGGTTCTCATTTGCCTCAGAACTTCTGCGGCACTCAACACCAATTTCTGCAGCAATTCTGTGACACATTTTTACCCTTAATTTTTTTCGTCATATCTGACACAATGCACACTCGTAACACAGTCATTTTATGGGCATTTGTCACCAAATTTTCAACATAGCCAGTTTAAAACCTCTGCTTATGAACAGTATCACCGTGATTTTCTTAATCTGTCCCGAACATTGATTTTGCAAACCGACCGCGCCATTGTGCGCTACATGTGCAAAAACACATTTTGGGTGAGATGAGAAAAATGACAGTAGTGATGTTCATAAGGAGGTATGGTAAAATGGCAATACTGAAAATATAGAGTGAAAATATAAAAAATGCTCAAAGTTACGAGTGTGCATAGGAACTGCTCAACGCACGCTCGTAAAACAGTCATTTTAGAATTAGCCAACTTAATTAACATAGGGTTTTGAGCCTACCTCATGAACTGTGATCTGTCATTTCATTAATCATTCTGGAAAGGTGGTTCCGAGTCACTGCGCAGAACCACCTTTCGGGATCGATTAACGAAACAACAGTGTCACAAGATCATGAGGTGGGGTCCCAAAAACCCCATGTTGAAAATTTGGTGAAAAAATTCCCAAAAATGGGCGACATATGCACTAAAGTTGAAAAAAAATCCATTTATGCCATTATACAGCTTACCGGCATTTCTTCAGTTCACGGTCAGCTTTGAAGAGTGCAGACGTGTTCCTGGTCCACCGAAGATCGTTGTGCTGGGCTCCGGAGGTATGGGTTGAAGTGGGGTGAGGTGGCGTGTGGGGAGGTAAGCAGGTTGGAGGAGGGGCAAGAACCAACGAGAAGGTTTTTTTTGTTTCAGGTTTTTTTTTGTGTTTACACACAACGGAGACTTTGCCACGCTGGGGTGGGCCCCAGTGTGGCACCAGGCAGCTTGTGGGGGACAGTGAAGCGACGGGGACTGGGCATGCCTGGCCACCAAAGGGAAGGCCGCCTGGGGTGGGCTCCCCATGGCATACAAACATTTGAGGGGAGATAGTGAAGCCAACGGGAGATTGGGCACTCCCATCGGCAAAGGACATTTGTTCCGCGGGCGGCCGCGAATTCCGCTGGTCACGGCAAATTCCGCGGATATTTCTGCGGTTTGCCGCACCCGCAGAATCGCAGAAAACTCGGGCCCTGGTTATAGGCAGCGTAGTGCACCTGATATGAAACAATGGCTAGAGTCATCTGTGCAGAGGAAAAAACTCTCTGCCCCAGATGATCAAACTCCACAGTGTCAGGATCCTGGGGTCGGTTGCAGACCGGACATCTATGCCCGGAAGGAGTGTCCAGATGCATCAGTCCTGAAGTGGGATGAGGCAGAGAGCCTGGAAACCCTCGGGGTGCACACCACCACCTCCGGCAGTCCATGGGGGCTGGAACTGTGGCATATGGAAGCTGCCAGGCACTGTACGACACCTCCTGGAAGCGAACTGGCCAGGAGGGGACCACCAAATGGTGTACCCCCAAACTCGTCTAAGAAGGCTTGCATCGCACGCTCAGTATTGTGACAGGCAAAGTGGGCAATGTGCAAGTCCCTGACCAGCCTCGCTAGGAAGCGCTGATACTGAGTTTGATTAGTGTCTGAGAACACGTGGACAGAGGGCTCCTCTTCCATAATGGAGGAAGACGAGGAGGCCAAGGAGCTTGCAGAGTCAGACTCTGGCTGCGGAGGGGGAACCAGTTAAAAGATCTGTTCATCCATAGCCCTAACATACTGCAGGAAATCGGCAGCCCGGAATCTGAACTGTTCCCTGGTCAAAGGTCCCAAAGGACCAACATGGCCTGGGAGAAGGGCAGCTGGACGCAGAGGCATGGGCAGACCTGTCACCGTACATGATGCGTCTCTGCCAGGGCTGGAAGACTCTACAGGCGAACCTGGCATAAGCAGGAAGAAAAAATTACTCACCTTAGTAATTGCTTTTCTTCTCATGGAGTCTTGCTATATTATAACAATAGCAGTCAGCCACTGCAGCTGAACTGCCCCGGAGAGGAAGGAGTTAACTCCAGAAGATCTGGAGTTCTACAGCGCGAGGGCGCTTGTGCCCAAAGTTTCATCTGGCAGTTTCAAATGAAACTGTCAGATCTTTACGAAGCCAACATCAAAGGATGGAAAAATACAGGTTACTCACCTGTAACAGGAGTTCTAGGAATGGTATATGTTGTTCATCCACACTCATTGGCAGTATCCTTGCCGCTTTAAATCTTGCGGAAGGTCTCAAGCTTGCTCCTCCCACCCACCGGTGGTATAACTCTCGGCTCCGCCCCATGACGCCAGATCTGGCCGCTGGAAGCTCAGGTTGTGCGTCGAGGCCAGGGAGGTCGGTGGTCGTGGATGAACAACACATACCATTCCTAGAACTCCTGTTACAGGTGAGTAACCTGTATTTCTAGGGACATGGATATGTTGTTCATCCACACTCATTGGCAGACTCCTAGCAGTTCTCCGGGAGGAGGGAGGCAAGACGCACACCCCATATACTTACTTGGGAAAGAGAGACTGGAGAACCGAGGCCCCAAAACCAGCATCCCGGCGTGACTCAAGGTCGATGTGGTAGTGGGTAATGAAGGTGTTTGCTGACTTCCAGGTAGCAGCCCTGCAGATTTCCTGGATAGGGACGCCCCTGGAAGCAGCCACTGCTAGCAGTATGGCGGGTAGAATGAGCTCTTATCCTCTGGGAAGCTCCATGCCCGCTAACTTATAGCAGAGATCTATGCAGGAGGTTACCCACCTGCTTATCGTCCGCTTGGCTGCAGGTCTGCCAGATGCGGCTTCAGCGTAGGGTGACAAAACAGCTGGCGAACCTCTCTCTCGACTTCAGCCGTGGCGCCCTTATGTAATAAGCGAGCGCCCTTCTAGGATCCAGAGTATGGAGCCTATATTCGGCCTCCGAGGTGTGATTGGGGTAGAACACCGCAGAGTCAACACCTGGTTAAGGTGAAACTCCGACACCACCTTCGGAAGGAATTTCGGTGGGGCGAGGACAACCTTGTCCCTGTGGAAGACCAGGTAAGGAGACTCGGTGGAAAGCGCCTGGAGCTCTCCCATCCTTCTGGCTGACGGATAGCCACCAAGAAGGCGGTCTTCCACGACAGGTGAGAGAGAGCACACCTGTGCATAGGTTCGAATGGCTTGCCCATGAGCTTTGCCAGTACCAGCAGTAGATCCCACGGAGGTGGGGTTCCCGCACTGAGGGGAAATGTGATCAAGGCCTTTGAAAAGCGCCTAGACCACCTTCTCCTCATGCCATCGACTGCTTCCCCGCCCGCTACCGTAAGCAGAGATGGCTGCCAGGTGCACCCTTAGGGTCAGCCGACCTAAGCCCTTGACTAGAAAGGGACCATAAATAGTCCAAGATGCTTGCCAAGGAACAGGAGGAAGGGTCCAAGCCCTGTTCTGACACCAAATGGAAAACCTTTTCCATTTGAAGGCATAGCATTTTCTGGTCGACTCTTACGGGACGCCTCAACTACATTGAGGACCCTCGCCGGAAAGACCCAAAGCCTGGAACTCTAGCCGCCAGGAACCAGGCCGTCAGGTGCAGGGATTGAAGGTCCGATGGAACACCTTCCCTGATTGACTGAGAGCAGGTCCGGCGAGCTGGAAGCTGCCGCGGAGTCCTGGAGCTGAGACTGAGGAGATCTGGGTACCAGAACTGGCGAGGCCAGTCTGGGGCTATCAGAATCACCTGCGCCTTGTCCCTCCTCGCCTTGAGAAGCACCTTGTGGATCAAGGGAAATGGGGAAAGGCGAAAGAGGCCCGGGTCCATTGCTCGGGAAGGCATCCCCTGCAGCGAGCCCCTGCTGAGGGGGCGGGCATGGAACAGACTCAGCTTCGCTCTCCATGGAGGCAAACAGGTCCACCTGAGGTGTGCCCCAAAGGGAGAACAGATGCTGTACTATCCGGCAGGAGAGACCACTGTGGATGCAGCCCCTATCCGGCTCAGGGCATCGGCCAGGGTGTTGGAGGCTCCTGCCACGTGAATGGCTAGGAGATCCGCCTCCAGGCTGCGACGAGTGACCAAATGCGGAGAGCTTCCTGCATAGAAGCATGGAGGCTGCCCCCCTGGCGGTTTAGATAGTACATGGTCGTGGTATTGTCCGTCTGGACTCGGACCACTTGACCCCGGAGGAACGGAGCAAAGGCGGTGAGAGCTAGGCGGACCGCCTCGAGCTCCAGCAGGTTGATGTGGCATCGGACTCCCTGGGGACCAGAGGCCATGAGCCCGTGTTCCCCAGATGGGCACCCCAACCCATCAGAGAGGCATCGGTCGACAGAGAGACCGCTGGCTCGGGCGGACGAACGGGATGCCCTCCTGCAAATGATCTGGAACGGTCCACCACTGGAGAGCATTCCACATCCCCGTGTCACCGACACAAGCTGGTCCAAGGGATCGCAGCTGCCAGGACCACTGGCTGGCCAGTCCCCACTGAAGGGACGCATGTTCCAGCGGGCCCAACGGACCACGCTGGTACAGGCCGCCATGAGACCCAGGAGGCGAGGAAGTCCCGGCAGGCGCATCTGCCCAACCAGAAATGATCGGGCAAGGAGGAAAGAACCTCGGCCCTGTCCGCGGGAGCCGCCTGGCTCAAGAGAGTCGAGCTGCACCCGATGAACAAAATCACCTGCTTCGCTCGAGTTCTACTTGGCCTCGCTGATAAGGAGGCCCAGTTGAGAGCAGACCTGGAGGGCCAGATCTCTGGACCACTCCGCCTCCTTCCTGGAGGGAGCTGCTATCAGCCAGTCGCCCAGGTAAGGGTACACCCGACCCTCGGGCGCCAAGAGGAATGCTGTCACCACTGCCATGCATTTGGTGAAGACCCTGGAGCTGGAGACAAGCCAAGGGCATGGCTTGAATCAAGAGAGATCCTTCCGCTGGAAGCGAAGGAATCTCTGGTGAGACGGACGAATAGGGACGTGAAAAACGCGGCCCTGCAAGTCCAGAGAGCAGAACCACGCCGCTGCCCAAGGATGGTATTATCTGAGCCAGAGTGACCATCCTGAAGGTTCGAGACCTTAGGAACTTGTTTAGGTCGTAGGTCGAGAATGGGGCGCCAGCCCCCGTCTGCTTCGGAACCAGGAAGTACCTGGACACAAACCCTGGTCTGAAGGAGGGTCCACCACTTCTCTTACCACCTCCTTCTGGAGGAGAGAGGATGTCGCTCGACGAGCCGCCAGTGAGGCTGGGATCCGAGCCCCGAGGGGCGACGGCCTGGAAGGGTGGTGCCTGCTCGATTCCAGAGGCAGGCCTCTTCCCACCACTCCAAGACCCACCTGTCCGTGGTAACAGCGACCAGGCGGAACGAAGTGCGGAGCCTGCCTCTCACTGGGGACCCAGGGGTGGTGACGGGATGGGGCGACACCCCTCAGCCCGTCACTGGGCAGGCTTGGAGGAGGGACCGGCCGAGGGACCTCCTGGGCCCTTCCTCCCTGCCTCCTGTTAGAGGAAGCCGCGGCTTGGGTTTGGGATGCCAAGGCCAGCCTGCTGGCCCTGACGTTGCTGGGCAGGCCAGGCCAGAAGGACGAAGGGCTTAGGCTGTGGTTTGCGGCCTTTGTCCTTCTGAGCGGAAGAGACCGAGTCCAAGGTGGCATTGGACTTCTCGATCCTCTGCAGGTGACCTTCCACCCCAGGGTCAAGAGGTCAGTCCCCAAAAGGAACATCCGCCAACTTGTGCTGGGTATCCAGGTAAAGGTGGATATCCTCAGCCAAGCTCCGCCGACGACAGCCACTGCGCCGCCACCGATCTGGCACATGAGTCCCCTACATCCAAAGCAGTCTGGAGCTGTTTGGCCACTGCTCTGCTCTGGTCCCGCACTCTGCTTAACCGTAGTCTGCAGATCGGGCGAAGATGAGGGATGACCTCATCCAGGGAGCCCAACAGGGATGAGAAAATGTGCCATGAGGACGGGCCGAACTGGCCTGATCGAGCGCTCGAGAGAGGACGCAGCGAGACTTTTCGCCCGACATAGTCCAATTCCCTGACTCCTTGTCAGGAGGTTTGTCCACATCCCTGGCGCTATCCGGGCGCTACCGAAAACGCTGTCGGTAACCAACCCCCAGCAGAGGGGTGTTCCAAAACCGGACAAGGAACCGGTAGGGACCGTGATACTTCCTGGCCATCCTGGCTGAAGGCGCAGGGCAGGAAGCAGGGCGCCGCCAAAGTTCCAGTGCTGGACCCACTATGGCCTCGCCACCGAAAGGCCTCCGTCGGAGAATCCTCGGTCCAGAATCTCCGTGAGGGGATACCTGGCCCGCTTGGAACGGGTTCGAGCTCCATCCCGTAGACTCCGAGATGAGCCAAGCAGTCCTAGGAAGGACGACGGGCTATCGCCCATTGGCTGACCTCCTGAAGACTCCAAGTCCAGTCGCTTGAGAAGAAGGAGGAATCATCTTCGGACTCGGAAGAGTCCTCAAGAGCTGCCTCTGGCCTGAGCCACCCTTCACCTGCCGAGGTCGGTCGGGAGTGAGGGTAACTGACAGCCGATGGGGTAAACCCTTAGTCAATCGAGAATCCTGGTCGGAGCCCCAATTGGTGGCTGTGGAGGCGGAGGTTCCACCGAATCGTGGAGCAGCTGGTTTTGGCCGAACAACCGCCTGGTATAGGCCTCGGACAAGTCGAGGGTTGTGTCGGCTGCCCGTGACAGTTACTTAATGGTCGGGAGCGCCGGAGTCGGCTTATTCCCCCGCCAGGAGGAGCTGTTGCAACATAAGGTCCTCGTGACTGGCCGACGAATTTACGCCAAGCCTCCTCATCCGAGGAGGAGGACGAGACGCCGGCGACGCCGCTTATCATGGGTGTCGAGGACCGAGACCGCTTATGACGTGGAACGGCTGGATCAAGGAAGAGGTCCGAGACCGAGATCAGAGCGTCCCGAATCTCCGGGTCGCAGCGGAGGTGTCGGCCGGAACCGCACTCCCTTCGCTCGGAAGGTCCATCCGAGGGCCCGGAACCAGAGGCACAGGCGAGCCCATCGGATCCTCAACCTCTCCGGGAACCGGAGAGGGAATCGGCCATAAAGGCGACAGTCTGCTCCAATGGGTCGAGAAAATCTCGACTTCATCAGTGGAGTCTCGGTCAACTGACCTGACGGGGACACCGCGGAGGGCCAGTGGTCAAGCCGAAATACCTGACCGCTTTACGGGTCGACGTGCTCCGGGAGAGGGATCTTTCCCGCTTCCCAAGAGCGCCGACGGAGGGATTCTACCTTGTCCTCTTTTGGACCGAGAAAAAGGTCCAGCAGACGCAGGCCTTCTCCTTTAGTGGAGAGGGACAGACAAAGCTCCTTAAAGGAAGCCGTAGGAAGAACCCAGAGAGCGGGATAAATGCCGCGCCGAGGAAGATACTGCCCGCTGGCCTCCTTCTTCGAGGGCGACCATCCGCCGAGCTGATCCACCGAAACAATACCGGACACCGCCAACCGGGCCTCCTTGGACTTCACCGGAGGGGAACGCTTTCCTCGGACGGCCTAAGTTGTAATCGGCACGGTCTTCGAGGACGAGGGCCGAGAAAGATGAGCACAGGTCGCAAGCCCGCGGGTCGCGTCAAGGCCTAAGCAGTAGACACACGTGGAGGTGGATCCGTCCGAGACATCTTCTGTTCCGCATGGGCATCTCCAAATCCGAGTCGATTATCCATCGCAGCGCGAGGGATCAAGACTGAAGTCTTTTGCAAAATATTATTTTCAAACCGCAAACGAAGAAATAGGAACCAGTCGCAAACGCAGAGCGTTAAGGAGGGAACCTGAGCTTCCAAGCGGTAAGGAAGATCTGGCGTCATGGGGCGGAGCCGAGAGTTATACCACCCGGGTGGGTGGGAGGAGCAAGCTTGAAGACCTTCCGGCAAGATTTAAAGCGGCAAGGATACTGCCAATGAGTGTGGATGAACAACATATCCATGTCCCTAGAAAAGTCTGTGTGGAAAAACTACACTAGCCTATGGCTACCTACTAGTAGTAATAACAACAATATAAACAACAAAGAAACACCCAGAACCATAATAACAAAGATTGATGGTATTATGGTTCGTTTTACCACCCTTGACAAGCACATATGAACCCCCTTCCCCAAGACTCAAGTCCAACAAGGGGCAATAAAAAATAACCTAAATGAACATCTAGATCCCTAACCCAAAGGAAAACAGGGTTAGGGGAAAACTAAATGGCATGACACAGTGCTTGCACTAATTTGCCACCTCTACCCAAGTAGGAGTTCTGAGAGGGGCAGGAGGAGGGTGGTATAATATAGCAAGACTCCATGAGAAGAAAAGCAATTACTAAGGTGAGTAATTTTTCTTCAAACACCATGAAGTCTTGCTATATTATAACAATAGCAGATTAACAGCAGTACCTCCATGGAGGAGGGTCAGAACCTACTTAGGAAATAGGCTCTGAAGCACAGCTGTGCCAAACCGAGCATCTCTCCTGGACTGGACATCCAGGGAATAATGCTTGGTAAAGGTGTGAACTGTCTTCCAGGTAGCAGCTTGACAAATCTCCAGAATAGAATGTCTCTCAGCAGCCGCTAGAGACGCAGCTGTACCCTGGTGGAGTGGGCCCTCAATCCTGAGGGGGTACTCTACCAGTTTCTGATAACAAAATTGGATACAAGAGACAATCCACCTTGCAATTGTTCTCTTTAGTGGCAGGTTTCTTGCCAACCTCGCCATAGGTAAGAAACAGTTGGAGAGGATTCAACCTATGACCTCTGGTGCCTAGATAGTAACTTAATGCCCTTTGACATCCAAGCTGTGCAGTCTCCTCTCCACCTGAGGAAGAATGCTCAGTGAAAAATAGTGGGAGGGAGATAGATTGATTCAGGTGGAAATCAGAAACCACCTTAGGCAAAAACTTTCTATTAGTCCTAAGGACTACCTTATCTCTGTGGAAAGAGATAAATCTTCTTCCACTGACAGGCCTGTAACTCACTTATGCGTCTGGCAGAGGTGATAGCTACTAGAAAACGGTTTTCCAAGTTAAATACTTGAGTTCTGCTGAAGACAGAGGCTCAAAGGGGGTTGCATTAACTGAGCAATGCAAATATTCAGGTCCCAGGCGGGAGCTGGTTCCAAAGGAGGTTAGTATGAAGTAACCCTTTAAAAACTTGGAGAACACAGGGTGAGAAGAAAGGAGGCAGGCTTCCTGCTGACACAAAAGCAGAGACAGCTGCCAGATGAACCTTCAGGGTAGCTGGTCTAAGGCCTAGGGAATTCAGATGGACCAAATATTCCAGAAGAATGGAAGATCAGCAGATTCTGGGATAATCTCCTCTCAGAGCACCAGATGGAAACCTCTTCCACTTAGAATTATAAGTGGCTCTAGTGGAAGGCTTCCTAGAAGCCTTTAAAATATCCATGACACCTTGAGAAAGGTGTAAGTCAGCAATTCTAGCTCCTCAAGAGCCAAGCCTTGAGGTGGAGGGACTTGAGGTCCGGATACCACTCTCCCCTGTGCACAGGCCAGTAAGTCGTGAACTCTGGGCAGGCCTAGGGCAGGGTGGACTGCCAGGGACAGGAGCAGAGGGTACCAGGGCTGTCTGGCTAATCTGGGGCAATCAGAATCACTCTGCAAGGTTGAGATCTGATTTTCACTAGTACCCTGAAAAGGAGAGGAAAGGGGGGGAAGGCATACAGGAACTTCCCTTTCCAATCCAACAGAAAGGCATCCAGAGGGACTGAGCCCAGTACTGGAGGCCTGCAGCAAAAAAGAGGAAGTTGGTGGTTGTCTGGGGCCGTGAAAAGATCTATCTGAGGAGTGCCCCAACTGGCAAAGACAGACCCCAGTACTTGTGGATTCAGAGCCCATTCGTGATGGCCCTGAGAAATTCTGCTGAGGGCGTCCACCAGCACATTGTCCTTCCCTGGGAGATGAACCACTATCAGGAGGTGTCTAGGGAATAAGCCAGAGACCACAACTTCATTGCTTCGGTGCACAAGGCTGAAGACCGAGTGCCCCTTGCTTGTTGATGTACCACATTGTGGTGGTATTGTCTGTCCTGACTTGAACCACTTTGTTCTGGACAGAATCTGAAAAGACCAAGAGCTAAAAGACAGCTCTGAGTTCCAGAAGATTGATGTGGAGCAGAGATTCCTGAAGAGACCACACTCCCTGAGTGGTAAGGTCGCCCAGGTGAGCCCCCCACCCTAACAGGGAGGCATCCGTGGTGAGGGTGAGGGAGGGAGAAATGGGAATGAAGGGAACCCCTTGTTTCAGATTGCTTTGATCCTGCCACCAGTGTAAGGCCAGGATCAGGGTTTGAGTAACTGGGACCAATTTGGTAAGGGGTCCTTCCTCTGAGACCAATAGGCCCTCAAATGGAACTGAATGTCCTCATCTGAATCTTGCTCCCTGCACAACAGCTGTGGAAGCAGCCATGTGCCCGAGGAGTTGCAGAAAATGCCTTGCTGGTCGAGAGACCAAGAGGGTAAAGGAGGATGCCAGGCGATGAGTCTGTCCACCCTTTCCGAGGGAAGAAAGGCCCTGGCTAACCTCGTGTTCAATTCTGCGCCTATGAAAGTTAGGGACTGAACTGGTTCCAGAACTGACTTTGGTAAGTTTAGCAGGAATCCCAGAGAAGTGAGAAGCTGCTGGGTGACTTGCAAGTGGATTCACCTGACCTGGAGACTGACCCACAATGAGCCAGTCGTCCAGGTAGGGAACACAGCAACCCTTGCCTTCTTAAATGAGCCACTACTACAGCGAGACATTTTGTGAATACCCTTGGCGCAGAGGTAAGGCCGAAGGGCATTGCCCTGAACTGGTAGTGGCCTGAGGGCAGTTCAACCTGAGGTACTTTCGTGGGAAGGCCTGATCAGAACATGAAAATAGGCATCCTTGAGGTCCAGGGAAGCTAGCCAGTCCCTGGCCTTAGGGAAGGCAATATCATTGCCAGAGTTAACATTTTGAACTTTGGTTTCAACAGATGCTTGTTCAAGTATCTTAAATCCAGAATGGGCCGCCATTCTCCTGTCTTTTTTGGGGTAAGAAAGTATCTTGAATAAAGCCCCTTGCCCTGATGGCAGGAGGAACCCTTTCCACTGCTTTGCCGACCAGAAGAGAAGAAACCTCTGCTTCCAAAGCAAGGGCTTCTGAAGGATTTGCAGGTGGGAAATGCCTGGCTCTCATCTTTGGAAAATATTTGAAGCTGAGAACCAGACCCTGGCCTATTACCTCCAGAACCCATCTGTCCGAGTTAGGGACAGCCAGCTCTGGCTGAGATAGAGCCAACCTGCCCCACTGGTACAGGAGAATCGGCCCTGGGCACCCCATCAGGGTGCCTGCTTAGCAGCAGCCTTAGGCTGAGGGGAGGGAGACGGCCCACTTGCGCCACGCCTACCCCTGCCTCTGAAGAAACCCTTTCAGCAGACAGCAGAGGAGGCTTGAAATTGGTAAAAGGCCTGAAAAGGGTCTGCCCTTACCTTCTGGGAGCATGCCTTTGTGGCATGGCATGCTTCTCCTTAGCCTGGCACTTTTGTAGGTAGTTCTGTATTCATCCATCTTTTCATATAATTTTCTGTTTGCTCCCAAACAGAGAATTTCCCACTACAGGAAAATCCATAGCCTTTGACTGAGTATCTTGGGACAGATTAGTGCATCTGAGCCATGCCAACCTACTGGAAAGCTACAGAAGTGGCCATGACCCTGGAGGAAACATCATTAACATCAACAGCAGTATGAAATTGAACTTTAGAGGCTTCAATGCCATCAGCAGCCACCTGTTCAACTCACTAGCCAGCTGGCCATGGGCCTGCTTGGCTAACTGCATACTGTGTCCCACCTAGATTTCTGATATCTAGCCACATAAGCCATATAATTTGCCTGCCTGAGTCCCAAAGAAGCTGCCATATACTGTTTCTTGCCATGGCATCAATCTTCCTAGAATCCTTGTCAGGAGGATGTGAGGCCAGAGGAATATTAGCCTTGTCACAGGCTGCAGCTTGTACCACACCTACATGACTACACTGCTCAATAAGGAAGTCTGTATCCGAGCCTGACAAAGTATACCTTCTGTCCATTTTTTATCTACAGGAGGGACAGAATGAGGATTTTTAAAATCTTTGTTGTTTGCTTCCTAAATGACTTATGCAAAGGAATAGACAACCTCCTAGACTCTGGAATATCCATCATTTCCACATAATCAGGCTCCTCTTGCTCATCCACAGCCTCCTCTAAAGGAAGCTGGAGGTTGCTGCAACCTTTTGTAAAAATAAAGAAAGAAGGGACTCAGACAGAATAGGAGATTCTAAAGGTCTGTCTGGAGAAATGCCCGTTCAATGGGCACGTCCAGACCCTCCCAGCCACACATATATTGATCAAATTCCTCCTCCCCTCCTGTGGTTCATAAAATCCTCAACTTCAAAATCCTGAACCACTGGGACTGAACGAACCAACCTTTACCAACTGTTGGTGGTTCTACAGATCCCTGAGACAGTGACTGGACAATCTGAATGGCTTTAGCTATCTCTGCAGCAGTTGGAGACACAATTCTGGACTCCAAACCTCCTGATTTCTTTGTCTTTTACTTGGGACTGGTTCCTCTGAACCAGTCTTCCTTTGCAGGAAGTCTCCCTGGTCAGAGGGCACTCCTCTGGTCCAGTGGGTACTGAACCGGGCTGGCCATCCGGGTCAGCGGACTTTTTGGCCTCTCGTTCCCTGAGCCGGCCCAATCTCTTCTCCAGGGTGGCTGCAGGGAAATTTTTACACACCTGGCAGTCTGACAGGAGGTGGTCAGCCCCCAGACAATAGACACAAGTGGTGTGTGGGTCAGCCTTGGCAAAGGCGTCCCCACAGACATCACAGTGTTGAAACCCAGTGGGCCCGGTTTTTCTTTTGGGTTTCTCAGACATAATGCCAGCCTAACCAAAAACTTGCCCTTTTGATGGCAGTGCCAGGCAAGACACCCTTATCGGTTCCTAACCGTGTCACGGGTATTTGAAAAACCGTAATAATTTCGGTTTTAGAACCGATAAGAACCGGAACCGCACTCTAAAACCCACAGTACAGTTTTAAAAGGCAGAAAAAAACAAGCGATCGGTTCAAAACCGAACCGATAATTAATTTTCCACACAGACTTGAATTTTTGTACTTACGGTTTACCAGATAGAGCTTTAGAACCGAAATGCGGTAAAAATAATGACTTTGCGGTTCAAATGAACGAAAACTACTCTCTTGAACCAAGAATGAACCGAGCTGAAGGAGCTGATCTCCGGAGCGACTGTTCAGTGAAGCGGAGTAAAGAATCTGACAGTTTCATTTGAAACTGCCAGATAGAGCTTTGGGCACAGCGCCCTCGCGCTGTAGAACTCCAGATCTTCTGGAGTTAACTCCTTCCTCTCCGGGGCAGTTCAGCTGCAGTGGCTGACTGCTATTGTTATAATATAGCAAGACTTCATGGTGTTTGAATCTGCAGGTCTGCAAATTCACCAACCTGTTAAGAAACGTAAAGCAGTCGGAACTTAGCCCTGTAGGAGAAGCTTCCCTATGAAGGGACCAGGGGAGCATGGATCCAGAAGGGCAGTCCCCAGACCTGCCCAATGAAGACTCTCTCGAAGGGGACGAAGGAGAGAAACTGGGCTCAACACTGCGGCTCCTCACCCGGCCCCAGAGGGCCACTGGAGTGTGCCGCTATCCCTCACCCTGTCGACTCTGAGGAAGCCATCTTCCTCGCACCCCATGCCAAGGAACTCAATTCCAGTGACTCCCCAAGGAGAGTCGCAGAGGAGGGAGGTTCGGTCTTGAACCTGACAGAGGGGACGGCACAGGGTACAGCAGCCACCCCCTCCCTCAAAACCCGGACTGCCAGCATGCACCTGACCCACCGAGCCGCCGTCAGCTCGAGAGTTGGCGTGGGCTGCAGTTGCTGGAGCTGCAGGAGGGGGCACCTGAGGAGGCGCAAGAGTACTAGGCCGTGGAGAACCCTCCGACTCTGAGGAGTCAGGCTGCCAGCCCGGATCAGCCTCTGAATCATCCAGCTCCGAAGAAGAGATGATCCAGAGGAGCTCCAGACCGGCGGCCCTGGGGGCTCTTTCACCAGCGGTGCCACTTGACGGCCTCATACCCCTTGCAACGTCGCCCCGATCAGTGGAGCTGCGAATGGCCCCGGGATCCGAGGCGGCACCGAGGAATGCCCCACGCCAGGACCCACAGCTGTGGGCCCCAACAACGGGGGAGCCTGCGCCTCCGAAGAGGGGACTGCCATTGTGGTGCTCCTAGCCCCGAGTGCAGCCAGACCGGACCTCCGGCACCATGATAGGAACCTCCTCTATGGCAAGACAAGAAGAAGAGGACTCCCCCTCTTCACCAGACCGTGTAGGCCCAGGAAGGGACCCGGAGGAAGAACCGAGAGTCATGTGCTTGGACCGATGAGAGTGACGCCACCCTCCAAAAGTCGGCGGAACCCTGCCGACCTTTAACATGCTGTGCTGTAGAACGCGGCGGTCTATAGAAAAGCAGGTATCACAGATATTCATGTTGTGCTTGTCTCCAAGGCAGGTAGGGCAAGCGTCATGCCAGTTAGTAACGGAAATCTGTCAGCCGCAGGGACACCGATGCATGGGAGGCCGACCCATTTTCTTCGAAGTTTCTTGTCCCAAGGACCAGGCATGACACGATGGTAACAAAACAAAAACAGTAAAAGACTCGACACTGCTTAATAAAAGGAAAGATCTTACCAAACAGGAGATAAATGGCATCGAGTGGGCTGCAGAACTGAGGCAGAGTCGCTGTGAAGGAGTGAAAGGATCGGCATCGAACAGCCCCGAAGAACAACGGCTCCAGAAGTTTCCGACGTCAGACTAGGCTGCTATGTTGCAGTGAACAATTCCGAGCTGCTAGGTGAGGTGCTGTCTCAATGATGGGAGAAGCAGAACTGAGGTGGAGGAGGAGCCAACGGCCGTTACTGGCCAACCCACGAGTACCACGCAGTGCGTTGGCCTTGTGGATAGCATCAATGGCACCGGCTCCTCCCTCCTACCAAAAAAAAAAGCTCCCGCAGGGTGCCTATCTCTGGCCAACCACCCACCAGTGATGAATGATGAAGACTGACACAGGTCAGATCAACCAGTGCACAGCGGGAAGAACAGAGATGCAATCAAAGTGCGGTGAGTTCAACCAGCAAAGAGAGGTAGTACAAGAGACAGCAGGTTAACTGCAGATCGCAACTAAACGGGTTCAGCAATTTGCCATACATGTGTGTTGAAGGGAAACTGCATGTGGCTCAATTCTAGTAGGTTGAAAGACAGCAATGATAGAAGGCAGAGCAGGTGGCATTGAAGGGAAAGTGCCTTTTTGCGGATGATGCAAAGTTATATAATAGGGTTGACACAGGAGGGGTTGAGGCCATGAGGAGAGATCTGAACACCCTAGAGAAGTGGTCGGACATTTGGTAGCTGAAGTTGAATGCTATGAGGTGTGCAGTGATGCATGTGGGGCATAAAAAACACTGGCTGAGTACTCACTGGGGGAGAACTAATAAAGCAAACTGAACAGGAAAGGGACCGGGGACTATAATCTCAAACAACCTTAAGGTAGGACACCAATGTAGTAAGGCAGTAGATAAAGCTAATAGAATGATGGCATGCACAGGAAGGGGTATAACAAGGAGGAAGAGGGAGGTGTCGATGCCTTTATAGAAGACCATGGTCAGACCACATCTGGAGTACATGGTACAGTTCTGGAGGCCTCATCTAAGAAAGGATATAGATGGGCTGAAGAGGGTTCAGAGAAGGGCAACAAAGATGATGCATGATATGCAAGAGAAGCCATACAAGACTACATGGAGAGAATTAAATCTATACCCACTGGAGGTTTAAAGAGATAAAGGTGACATGATGGAGACTTTTAAGTATATGAAGGGAATAAATAAAGTGAATGAAGATAGATTATTCAAAAGGAAGGTAGGAGTTAAAACAAGGAGTCATAAGTTAAGATTGGTAGGGGGAAGATTTAAGAGTAATGTAAGGAGATGTTATTTCACTGGGAGGGTGGTGGAACACTGGAACAGATTACCTAATGAGGTGGCATGTGCAGAAACAGTGGAGGAATTCAAGAGGTCATGGGACAGACACAAGGGGTTGGCTAGTGGGCAGAGGAAAATATCCGTGGGAAGTGGAGACAAGTAGGGGCGGGTGGGAAATGGGCAGACTAGATGGACCAGGATGGTCCTTTTCTGCTGACACATTACTATGATACTATGATAGGTAGGGAAAAAAAATCCCATTAGGGATGGGTGTGGTGCAGGAGATTATGAGCAGTTGCAGACAGATGAGATGTAATCTCGGAGTAGGAGCGAGAAGGATCCAGGAGCAGGGGTATTGCGAATGGAAGGGGGAGGGTGTTCCACAGTTTAGGGCATCTATATGAAAAGGCAGACTGACCTGCCGAGATGGACCTGAAACGGAGAGCAAGGGCTCAGAGAATGGTATCGCATAAGGAGTAGGAGGATGGAGGGGGTATGGAAAGGATACAGGAGAGGTACGAGGGTAGTGACCTGAACCAATATCTGGACATAAAGCTAGTGCAACGGGCTATCTTAAAGAGATGGGAAGGAGAGGGATTTGTAGAGGTCACAATGATGGGTCCAGGGAGGAAAGAAAGGGTGAAGTGACAGAATGAGTTAAAGAGGGTGTCCAGTCTAGCTAGGGAGGACTTGAGAGCAGCACTGTAGACTATATCTCCACACTCAAAGGTGGGGAGGATAATTTTCTGAGCAATCTCGCGGCAAGCCGGCAGGGGAATGCACCCCAAGTTTTCATATAATGCATCAAGCCTAGGGTGCAGTTTCTTGAGGATGGCATGCAAGTGTATAGAAAAGTCCAGGTACTGGTCGAGCCAGAGCCCGAGGTACCTAAAAGAGGTAACATCCTCCAAAGTTGTCCCTATTTCAGGATGTAGAAGAGAGGGGGGGGGGGTGTTGAGCCTGGAAAGTCTCTGCCTTGTGCCAAAGGTCATGGAGACAGTCTTCTGGGGGCAAGATACAAGCCTGGGTGCAGTGCAACTGGGCTGCGCCGGGGCCAGAACCAGGCGATATTCAACAGTGATGCACCATGGCTCAGCACCGTTGAATACGGCAGTCAGTGCACATACTGCGCATGGCACAGTGGCACTGCACCAGCACAAGCCACAGAGAGGAAGCACGAGGATGCGCCAGTGCAAGTGCAGTTGCGCTATGCGCATCACCCACGCTATTCAGCTGGGGGCATGCAAATGAGGCCATAATCTATGCAAGGTGCAAATGGGACCATTTGCATGTCATTATGGCCCCATTTGCATGCGATGCACTGGGCCTACTGGCGAAATGCGCCTGGTGCCCTGCTAAGCTGCTGGCCCCCTGGTGGGCTACTGCAGCCCCCCTCCGTATGCCCAATCGTGGGCAGTAGTGTAAAGAAACACGTTCCAATGCTTGATCATGGGCAGTAGTGTAAAGAAACATATTCCAATGCCCGATCACAGGCAGTAGTAATAATAAACACATTCCTATGCCCGATCACAGGCAGTAATACAATTAGACATGACCCGATACCCAAGCATGGGCAGTAGTATGTATAAACAAAAGCCTGGTGGTCTAGTGGACCCCCTCCCTCCCCGTATGCCTGATCACGGGCAGCAGTACAATTACAGGTAATCCTATGCCTGATCGTGGGCTGTAGGAATATGTGAGAGCAACCTGGTGGTCCTGTGGTACCCCCCCATAGAGGCCCCCGGCCACCCAGCCCCCCACCGTCATCAGTGGGTGGCAGCACCCCACCCTGCGTGCTGCCTGGCCGCCCACCGAATGACAGCGACAGTATGATCTGTATGCCCTATTAGGCATAGTGATTGATCTACATTAGAGCTATAGTGATCAGAATGTGAATGGACACGTTCATTCACATATCTGGTCCTGTGTAGTACAGTATGGTCTGCAAGCCCAGTGGTCCTTATGAGTAAGGCTGTGGTTTCCAGTTAGTACTGTAGTTGGCTGTCTTATGCTGCATGCAAGGACATTTAGGATAACGATTTCTGTTAGAGGCTGGGCTAGGATTAGTTAATTCTATTTGTTGTAGGGAGAGTGGTGTGGAGAGGCTGTATAGGTAGTGTGGACCATGAGTAGGATTGTAGGGTGCAATGGTTGTGGGGCAGCAATGCAGATGAACATACTGTGGAGGCTGGGAGGGTGCCCAATATGCCACAGGCTAAGGAGGCTTGAGAAAGAGGTTCAGTGGCTTGGCAGGGAGCTGGGGAGGTTGAGGGAGGAGGGGAGGATTGTGTTGGTAGGAGGGCTGACATCTGAGAGTACTGTGGGGGCACCACAGGGAAGGAACAGTGGGGCAAGGGAGAGATGAGGGGGAGGAGGCACAGTAGACAGGAAGCCAGTTGATGATGGATGACTCTAGTAGGACCTAGAAAAAGAGGAGCAGCAGGAGGGAGGAGGAAACACAAAACAAGGCAAAGGAAGGAGGGAACATGTTTGCTGTACTAGCAACACACGTGAAAGAGGACGCAGGAGGAGATTGCACAAGGGATAGTACTCACAAAAAGAAGGGCGAGAGGGGCATTACTAGTGAGGAGACTGAGTATGGCATGGCAGGGAGAGGGATACTACTCGGAGAGGTGAGGAGGGAGTGGAAGGTTGGCAGTCAAACAGGAGGAGGAGTCTCACTTGAGAAGGGCAGGGGAAGACACTGGGACACACTGTAAAAGCACCATCTTGAGTGGCCCCAGAAATGAGAACCTGGGTGGGGGGGGCGACAGGCACAAGGAAAGAGGAGCGAGGTGTACTAGTGTTGGGGGCTCCATACTCAAGGGGATCAGATGGGGCAGCAAGGGGAAGAGGCACAGTCAGATATGGGTGGAGTCCATACTAGGATTAAAGCCAGACAAGGCAGGACAGGCAATCCTAAGGTGCGTAAGGAGGGGTAGGAGGAAACCACACATTGTGGTACATGTGGGGACAAATGACCTAGTGGGGTAAACGGTAGAGGTAACAAAGAAGAGGACTGAGGAAGTGGGAAGGTTGTGCAAGGAGAATGGGGAGTCTGTGGCATTCTCTGAAGTGCTCCCAGTACCCTGCAGAAGCACAGTGAGAAAGGAGAGGATCAGGGAGTTGAACACATGATTGGTAGAATGGTGTCAAACTAAGGGATATGGGATTGTGGGTGGTTGGGGCAGTACCTTGGATAATAACAATCTGTTTGCAAGGGATAGGCTGCACCTGAGTGGGAAGGAGGAGATGATGATAGTAAAGCAGACTGGGGAGGTATATTGCGACAAAGGTGGATTTTAACTAGATGGGGGGGTGGCAAGTGGACAGCAGGTAGGCAGGGATCTGATAGAGTGGAGTCACAGCCTACCCCCCAGGCTAGCAGGGAAGCACTCGGGGCGGCCGAAAAAGTAGGGAGTAGGATGGAAGGTGGTCTCGCTGAATGCAAGAAGCTTAGGTAACAAATCTGCTGAGCTACAGGCACTCTTAGCAGTGAGGAGGGTGGATATTGCAGCTGTCATAGAAACGTGGGCAACTGAGCACCGGGACTGGGATCTGGCAATCCCAGGATACAAAGTATACAGGAAGGGAGGGGCAGTGGGGTGGCAGTCTATGTGAGGGACGGGATCAAATGCACAAGGGACAAGGGGGAAGAAAGAACAGAGGTAATCTGGCTGCAGCTCCTAGACTCAAGGGGTAGGAAACTGAGGTTCTAGGGACGTGGATATGTTGTTCAATCCACACTGTCTGGCAGGTTCCTTGCTGCTTTAAATCTTGCCGGAAGGTCTTCAAGCTGGCTCTTCCCACCCACCCGGGTGGTAAAACCCTCGGCTCCGCCCCATGACGCCAGATCTTCCTTACCGCTTGGAAGCTCAGGTTCCCTCCTTAGTGCTCTGTGTTTTAGGCCTGGATCCACACTCTTTGGAATTTCTGAAACTTATTTTAAAATTTACAAGACTTCGGTCTTTGTCTTCCCTCACAGCTGCGATGGACAAATCGACTCCCGGCTTCCGTTGGCGCCCGTGTGGGCAGAAGATGTCCCGGACTGATCCGCACTCCACGTGCATCTACTGCTTGGGGCTTGGCCACGACTCGCAGGCTTTCGAATTGTACAAGTCCTTTTTGGCTTCAGTCTTGGAAGACCGCACTGCCAGACTTCTTCTCGGGCGACCCGAATAACGGTATCCGCCGGTCAAGGGTAAGGAGGCCCATTGGGCGGTGTTCGCGGCGGCAGGCTTCGCGGAACAGTTGGAGTAATTGATTGCCCTCGAGGAGGCGGCGGCCCAGGCCGCTTCTTCTTCCTCCTCGGCCGCGGCATTTATCCCGCTGTCTTGGGCTCCTCCTACATGGCTTCATTTAAGGAGCTCTGCCAGTCCCTCTCCATCAAGGGAGAAGGGCCATTGGGACATTCCAGTCAGTCCAAGAAGAAGGACTCTAAGGGTAAGTCCCACCATCGACGTTCGTGGTAGCGGGAGAGATCCTCTTCACTGGACCTCGACTCTCAACTTCGGTCGAGGTTGCGGCTGCTGGCTTCACAGTGCCTGTCAGGTCAGCCGGCTGAGACATCCGTCGATGCAGTTGAGATTTTTCTCAACCTGTTGGACGGTTTGTCGACTGGAGAAGCCGACAACCCTACTTCAACGGTTCCCCCGGTGGAAACCAAGGACTTGCCTGTGCCTCCTGTGCCGGAGTCCCCGGTTAAGGTCCCTGCACCGAGGGAGGAGCGGGTTTCCCCCGTCCCCTCTCTGACCCACCTCGGGACCCCCGAAGGTCTTGGTCTCGGTCCTCTTCCAGGTCCAGCCGGTCCCACCGACGTTGGCGGTCTCGGTACAATGAAAGCGGCATCGCCGCTCATCCTCAACGTCCTCTTCGGAGGATAGGCTCCGGCGGAAGTTGTGTCACACTATGAGGATTTAATGTGGTAGCAGCTCTTATTGTCCGCAAATAAGCTGACCTCCGTCGCCTTCTCCGGCCATTAAGTGACTGTCACCGGAGCGTTCGAAACAACCTCTCGTAGTGGTCGAGAAGCCAACCCCGACACTGGTTGTTCAGCGGAAGCCAGCTGCTCCACCCATTGTGGTGGAACCTCCGCCTCCACAACCGAAGACTGGGGCCCTGACCAAGGATTCTTGGTTGGGTCAGGGCTTGCCACACAGGTTGTCAGTCACCCTCACTCCCGATCAACCTCAACAGGTGGAGGATGGTGCAGACGCCCAGCAGCTGTTTGCAGACTCCTCGGAGTCTGACGACGACTCCTCCCTGTTGTCCAGGCCGCCTGACCTGGAGTCTACAGGGGGACAGTCGGTGGAAGAGAGCCCATCCTCGTTTTTAGGTTTGCTTTGGCTCATCTCGGAGTCCATTGGGATGCAGCTCGAACCCGTTTCAAAACGGGCCAAGTATCCCCTCACAGAGATACTGGACCGAGGGGATTCCCAGACGGAGGCCTTTCCGGTGGCCGAAGCCATTGCTGGCCCGGCCTTGGAGTTGTGGCAGTGGCCAGCATCTTGTACCATGCCTTCGGCCAGGATGGCTCCAAAGTATGCAGTCCCCACTGGCTCACTCTCCGGTTTCTCGGAGCATCCATCTGCGGAGGGGTTAGTGACTGATAGCGTTTTCCGGCGCTCTGGGAATGCTCGAGACGTGGAAAAACCGCCCGATAAGGAATCCAAAAAGCTGGATTACGCAGGGCAGAAGGTTTAATCTGCTTCCTCCCTAGGTCTTCGTCAGGCTAGCTCGGCCGTTCTGATGGCACATTTCTCACATGCTCTTATGGGTTCCCTGGATGAGGTGATTCCTCATCTCCTGGCTGACCTTCAGACGACGGTCAAGCAGGTGCGGGATCAGGGAAGGGTGGTGGCAAAACAGCAGCTCCAAACTTCGTTGGACATTGGTGATTCTTGTGCCCGATCAGTAGCGGCCGCAGTCGCTATGCACCCCAGAGCTTGGCTGCAGATCTCCGCCTTCACAGCGGACATCCAGCACAAGCTGGCAGATGTTCCCTTCCTGGGTACCGACTTGTTCGGGCCGGGGGTGGAAGGCCATCTCCAGAGGATCGAAAGTCCAATGCCACCTTGGACTCTGTCACGTCTGCCCAGAAGGACAAAGGCCACCAGCAGCAGCATAAGCCCTTTCGCCCTTCCGCCCCGCGGCACGTTCGGCCCAGCAGCACCAGTACCAGGACCAGCAGGCACACACTTGGTGCCCTAAGGCCAAGTCTGCCGCTTCCTCCAGTAGGAAGCCTGGAGGCAAGGGTCCAGGAGGTCCCTCAGCAGGCCCTTCCTCCGAGCCTGCCCAGTGACAGGTTGAGGGGTGTCGCCCCCAACCTTGTCACTCCTCCCCGGGTTCCCCCCGTGGGGGGATGGCTCCGCCACTTCTTTTCCAACTGGTCCACTATCACCACGGACTGCTGGGTGTTAGAAGTGGTAGGTAGGGGTCTGCCTCTGGAATTCGAGCAGTTCCTTCCCTATCAAGCTGTAAGCCTGGGGGGCAACAGGTTCATCGCAGCCTCTATGTCGGCTCGAGCTGGACATTGCCCTGCCCCTCCAGAAGGAGGTGATCAGCGAGGTGGCGGACCCTCCTCCAGACCCAGGGTTTGTGTCCGGGTACCTCTTGGTCCCAAAACGGACAGGGGGCTGGCACCCCATTCTCGACCTGCACAACCTGAACAAGTTCCTAAGGCCGCGCACCTTCAGGATGGTCACTCTGGCTCAGATCATTCCATCCTTGGAAATAGGCATGTGGTTTTGTTCTCTGGACCTTCAGGAAGCATCCTTTCACGTCCCAATCTGTCCGCCTCATCAGCGATTCCTCCGCTTCCGAGCACAGGGATCTCTTTACGAGTTCCGGGCCATGCCCGTCTTCCTCTCTCCAGCTCCCAGGGTCTTCACCAAATGCATGGCAGTGGTGACAGCATTCCTGCGGCGCCGAGGGGTCCGGGTGTACCCTTATCTGGATGACTGGCTGACTGCAGCCCCCTCCAGGTTGGAGGTGGAGCGGTCCAGGGATCTGGCCCTCCAGGTCTGCTCTCAGATTGGCCTCCTCATCAACAAGGCCAAGTTGAAACTCGTGCCATCGCAGGTAATTCAGTTCATCAGGGCAGAGCTCGACTCTCTTCGAGCCAGAGCCCGGCTGCCGGCAGACAGGGTTGAGGTTCTTTCCTTCTTTGCCCAATCATTTCTGGTTGGGCAATTGCACCCTGCCCGGGACTTCCTGCGCCTTCTGGGCCTCATGGTGGCCTGCATCAGCGTGGTTCATTGGGCCCGCTGGCATAAGCGTACCCTGCAATGGGGACTGGTCCGCCAATGGTCACAGCGCTCTGGTCCTCTGGACCAGCCAGTGACGGTGACCCAGGAGATGTGGGACGGCCTACAGTGGTGGCTCGTTCCAGCTCATCTGCAGGAGGGTATCCTGTTTGTCTGCCCCGAGCCGACGGTCACTCTGACGTCCGACGTCTCTCTGATGGGTTGGGGTGCCCATCTGGGGGAGATCAGGGCCCACGGCCTCTGGTCCCCTCAGGAGTCTCGATGCCACATCAACCTGCTGGAGCTCCGAGCGGTGCGTCTAGCCCTCACCGCCTTCGCTCCGTTTGTACGGGGTCAAGTGGTTCAGGTCCACACGGACAACACCAAGACCATGTACTACCTCAACCGACAGGGCGGGACGCACTCTTTGCCTCTGTGCAAGGAGGCTCTCCGCACTTGGTCTCTCATGATCACCCTGGAGGCGGATCTCCTAGCTATCCATGTGGCAGGAGTCTCCAACAGTCTGGCCGATGCCCTCAGCCGGATAGGCGCTGCATCTCACGAGTGGTCTCTCCTGCCGGAGGTAGTACAAGATCTGTTCTCCCATTGGGGCACCCCTCAGGTGGACCTGTTCGCCTCCAGGGAGAATGCGAAGCTGAGGCTGTTTCATGCCCGCCCCCCTCAGCAGGGTTCGCTGCAGGGAGATGCCTTCTCGAGGCCGTGGACCCCAGGCCTCTTCTATGTCTTCCCTCCATTTCCCTTGATCCACAAGGTGCTTCTCAAGGCGAAGAGGGACAAGGCACAGGTGATTCTGGTAGCCTCAGACTGGCCCCGCCAGTTCTGGTACCCAGATTTCCTCAGCCTCAGTTCCGGGCTCCCGAGGTGGCTTCCAGCCCGCCAGGACCTGATCTCAGTCAACAAGGGGAAGGTTCTCCATCCGGACCTTCAATCCCTGCACTTGACGGCCTGGTTCCTGAGTGGCTAAAGTTCCAGGCCTTGGGTCTTTCTGATGAGGTCCTCAACGTTGTTGAGGCATCCCGTAAGGAGTCGACCAGAAAATGCTATGCCTTTAAATGGAAGAGATTCTCCATTTGGTGTCAGTACAAGGGATCGGACCCTTCTTCCTGTCCATTGGCAAGCATTTTGAACTACCTGTGGTCCCTTTCTCAGCTAGGGCTTCGGTCAACGACCCATAAGGTGCACCTGGCAGCCATCTCTGCTTACCGGGCGCGGGCTGGCAAGCAGTCGGAGCCACAGGAGAAGGTGGTCAGGTGCCTTTTTTTTTTCCACTCATTATTTATCCACGCCTTACGTCCCCATGACCCCCTCTCCTTCCGTACTCAAGGAGTGACATCCTCCACATCAACCTTGGCCATCTGGGTCTGCCCCTAGAGCGCCTCGCTGCTATCGGGACCTAAATGATGGCCCGGATTACCCCCCGGGCGGAGCGAGGAGCGGCATCCCCACACTACCTCCCCTCTGTCCTCTGCAGCGCGCATGCACAGCGGATCTGCCCTTTGGTCGACCTGGCGCTGAGAATGGCTCCGGAGAACTTCATCTAGGGGCGGGGCATTTTCCTCAAGCTTGCTCCTGTAAGCCTCCCTGAGGCGCGGCACAGAGTCTGAACATGCCGTCCTTGCGCTTGCTCTCAAGCACCTGCAATCCCCCTCCTCGGCTCAGAGATACAAAGCCGCCATGCCCCTCAGTGTCGGTGCATCCACCGGCTCCCGTAGGACATCGGGCGCTAGACAGTCGGGCGCTTTTTCAAAGGCCTTGATCATATATCCCCTCCGGTGTGAGAACCTCCACTTCCGTGGGAACTACTGCTGTTATTGGCTAAGCTCATGGGCAAGCCATTCGAACTGATGTACAGGTGCGAGATCTCTCACCTGTCGTGGAAAACCGCCTTCTTGGTGGCTATAACATCAGCCAGAAGAATGAGAGAGCTCCAGGCACTTTCCATCGAGTCTCCTTATCTGGTCTTCCACAGGGACAAGGTTGTCCTGAGCCCCCACCTGAAATTCCTTCCGAAGGTGGTATCAGAGTTTCACCTTAACCAGGTGTTGACTCTGCCGGTGTTCTACCCCAATCACACCTTCGAGGCCGAATATAGGCTTTATACTCTGGACCCTAGAAGAGCGCTCACTCATTATAAGGAGCAGACGGCTGAAGTTTGGGGAGAGGTTCGCCAGCTGTTTGTCACCTAGGTTGAAGACGCACCTGGCAGACCTGCAGCCAAGCAGACGATAAGAAGGTGGGTCACCTCCTGCATAGATCTCTGCTATAGGTTGGCGGGCATGGAGCCTCCCAAAGAGATAAGAGCTCATTCTACCCGCCATACCGCTGCTTCGGTGGCTGCTTCTAGGGACGTCCCTATCCAGGAAATCTGCAGGGCTGCTACCTGGAAGTCAGCACACACCTTTACTTCCCGTTACCATATTGACCTTGAGTCATGCCGGGATGCTGGTTTTGGGACTTCGGTTCTCCAGTCCTTATTCCCTAAGTATTGGGTGCGCGCCTTGCCTCCCTCCCTCCTCCCGGAGAACTGCTAGGAGTCTGCCAGACAGTGTGGATTAAACAACACATCCATGTCCTTAAAAATACAGGTTACTCACCTGTAGCAGGAGTTCTAGGAGTGGTATATGTTGTTCATCCACACGACCCACCCGACCTCGACGCGCAACCTGGCTTCCAGTGGGCTAGATCTGGCGTCATGGGGCGGAGCAGAGGGTTTTACCACCTGAGTGGGTGGGAGAAGCCAGCTTGAAGACCTTCTGGCAAGGTTTAAAGTGGCAAGGAACCTGACAGACAGTGTAGATGAACAACATATACCACTCCTAGAACTCCTGCTACAGGTGAGTAACCTGTATTTGGGGTGGTATACAGGCCGCCATCCCAGTCTGAGAAGCCTGACAGAGAATTAGCAGGACAAATCAGAAAGGTATGTAGAAAAGGGAAGGTGGTCATCGTGGGGGATTTCAACTTGCCGGGGGTTGACTGGAGCATTCCAGTCACCTCCAGTGCTAGGGAGCAAGTGCTCCTGGACGCAATCCGGGGGGGGGTCTCCTGACACAGTTGGTTAGCGTACCTACTAGGCTAAAGAACACTTTAGATCTGGTGTTGTCAAATGGGGGGCAACAAGGGAAATAAAGTTGGAGGACCCACTGGCTGACAGCCATCACCAAACGGTGTGGTTTAATATCATGATGTGCAGGGGGCCAGAGAAATCAGTTACTCAGGTAGTAAACTTCAGGGGGGCAGACTTTGGGAGGATGCAGGAAGTACTGAAAGGGAAACTAGAGGGCATAAGGCAGGAGATGGATGCAGAGCAGAAATGGGATATTATTAACAGGGGGATTACAGAGGTAACCGAAGCCTGCACCAAGACACAGAGTAAGAGGAGCAAAGCAAGAAAACCATGCTGGTTGAACAGCGACGTAGTGGAGGAGGTAACAGCAAAATGAGAGGTACACCAGAGGTATAGGAGGACAGAGAAGGAAGTGGATAGGGAGGAGTATGCAAGACAGTCCAGGGAGGTGACCAGAAAAGTGAGAGAAGCCAAGGCCCAGAGGGAGCTGAGATTAGCGCAGGTAATTAACGGGGGGACTTTTTCAGATACATCAGGGAGAAAAGGAAGTGCAAGGAGACATTACTGAGGATAAAAAGGGGTGGGGAGTGGATGGAAAAGGGTTAGAAGCAGGCAGAAGCACTGAATGAATACTTTTGCTCAGTGTTCATGGAAGAAAAGGAGGACCGCTACCACCATGGGCTGGGAGGGTGGGGACAGGGGAGAAGAGGCAACAGATGGAGGAAGTGAGGCAAGCAGAGTCCTAGAGGGACTGAGGGCACTGAAGTAGACAGGGCACCAGGGCCGGATGGTATGCACCCCAGGATGCTGAGGGCGATGGCGGTGGTGTTGGCGGAGCCGCTGGTGGATCTGTACAGCACCTCACTGGAGTCGGGATGTGTGCCACTGGACTGGAGGATGGCACATGTAGTACCATTACACAACAGCGGACCAAGGAATGAACCAGGTAATTATTGCTCGGTAAGTCTCACCTCCATAGTGTGCAAACTTATGGAGACAATACTAAAGGAAAGACTGGTGTAGTACCTGGAGGACAATGGCCACCAGGACGTGAGGCAGTATCGGTTTGTTTCAGGGAAGTCTTGCCAAACCAACCTGATACAATATTATGACTGGGTGACAGATGAGCTGGATACGGGTCATGCGGTGGATGTTCTTTACTTGGACTTCAGCAAGGCCTTCGATTCTGTGCCTCATGGGTGGCTTGGGGGGAAGCTAACTGGTGTAGGGGTAGGGGCAAAAATGATGAACTGGGTTACAAGCTGGTTGAGTGGGAGGCTAGAACGGGTGGTGGTGAGAGGGGAGCTCTGAACTCCAAGGCCAGTGACGAGTGGGGTGCCACAGGGCTCTGTGTTGGGGCCAGTATTGTTTGGATTCTTCATATCAGACATTGCACATGGGGTGGTGAAAAAGATAAGTCTGTTCGCTGACGACACCAAAATCGGAGCAGTGGTGAATGGAGAGGAGGGATGGAAGCAGCCGAAGGGGAATCAAAGCTAGCTAGAGGAGTGGTCAGAGAGGTGGCAGCTGGGGTTCAATGCAAGGAAGTGTAAGGTTATGCACTTTGGGGTGAAGAATCCAAGGAGAGAATACTGGCTGGGAGGGGTTAAGCTGTGGATCACTGAGGAGGAGAAGGACCTAGGGGTAATGATAACAGGGATCATGGACAACACTGCCCAGTGCAGGAGAGCGGCTGCAAAAGTGAACAAAATGCTGGGGTACATAGCGAGGGTTTTTTTGTCCAGGCGAAGAGGGGTGATCTTGCCCCTCTACAGGTCGCTGGTAAGGCCGCACTTAGAATATTGTGTGCAGTTTTGGAGGCCATACCAAAAGCGTGATATCAGGCTACTGGAGGGGGTGCAGAGGAGGGCAACAAAGATGGTATGTGGAATGGAAGGGACAGACTATGACAGCAGGCTGAGAGACCTGAATATGTACACCTGGAGGACAGGGGACATGACAGAGACATTCAAGTATCTGAGGGAATCAATAAGGATGGGGCAGGCAGGATTTAAGTTAAGGAGGGAGGGTCACCAGGGGCATGCACTAAGAATAGAGGGGAAGATTTAGGAAGGAAATGAGGAGACACTATTTCACAGAGGGTGGTAGCAAAATGGAGCCCTACCAGAATGGGTGTTATCATGTAAATCTGTGAATAGTTTCAAAAGGACATGGGACAGGAAGCGGGGAGAGTGAGGGAGGGAGGTGGGTGGCAGTGGGATGACAAATGGGAGAGGGGTGGGCAGCTGCAAACTAGAGTGCTAGCTGCACACTTGAGCAGACTTAGATAGTCCGGATGGTCTGTTTCTGCTGGCACATTCGTATGTTACATCGTGTGTTCGTGTAATGACCACATCAGAGGTTGCGCTGCACAACATGTCCCTTTGAATATTGTGCCGGGGCACATTGGGGGGTTGCACATGGTGCAACCCTTTTGCGCCAGGTGCAACCCCGTTGAATATCCTGGCCTTGGTGTTTAAGAACAACTGATTGGAGTGGAACCAGAGCTGAACCAAAAGGAATTCAATATCAGGCACACAGTGATATGTAAGATGTCATATGTTGTTTATTCTGGGTGGTGCAGTTGTGGCAAAATCTATGTGGGGTGCACTACAAGACCTGTTAAAGAAAGGATACAGGTACATGTGTCCTCTACGATTAAGGGAAACACAGAGAAAGGCGACCATGTTAGGTTTTGCCGCAATGCTGATGGCACCACCTATGTGGGCATACCTCCATATGGAGGAAAGAAACAATTACTCACCGAAGTAATATTACTTCTTCCAGGGTATTCTTTAGCATTATTGACAGGTGCAGTATGCTGGCTGGGTTCAGCTGCCCCATAGAAGAGGAGTCAATGCAAATGAGTGTAACCCCCCCTACAAATGGGGGTTCCCAAAAAGTCTTCCTTGAGCTTAGCTAAATGCTCACTGCCAGGTTGGTGTCCTGCGTTTAGCAGTTTAAATGTACTGTCTCTTTAAGAGCTGCCTAACTGCAGTTTAAGTAATCTGAGAGGGAGCTCTGCTGAAAGATGTAACTATTTACTGAAAACCATTTAGAATGATAATGTAGTTTGTCTAACCTGCTTTCTTTGTAGCAAGGACTGTTTTGTTTGTCTCCACTATCTTGGTCCTGCACTGCACTGCAAATTGGACCAATTCGTTCTGGTGGGACCTAAAATGTAGCCAGACTACAGGAGCTGTCTGAATTCAAAATCTGTAGGAACTGTGGTTTGAACTTTTTGCCCCTTTTTTGCAACTGAAGGGGGAGCTCTTGCTTAGACCGACAGCCAAATCAGCCAACCAAATCTTTTGGATCTTGGGGAAGTCCCGGGCTGCTTGCAGTTTTTCAGTTAGAACTAAGCTAGAAGCTAAGCAAGAAGGAGCTGAAGTGTTTCTGAGCAGCAATCATGAGTGGATTCGCATGGGAGAACTCTGAAAAGGCTATGTTTTTGGCCTGCATGCCGGTGTGCTGCTTCTGAGAGGGAAGGAATTGAATTATTTTGGACTAAATCCAAGTTTGTGTGACTAAAGTAAGCTGCTGAAGTGGTCCAGACTCAACCTGAAGAAGACCGAATATTTTTGCTAAATGCAATCGGCCTGTCACGAGTTCCAGTTACCCCTAAGCTCCCGGTGTGTGCAGAGACTTTGCTATTGTGCCCGGGGAGCGCTTTGCCTGGTACAGTAGAATTCCCATACATGTAAATGCGCTATGAGCTGCTAGTGCGTTGTGAGTTAGTTCCCCACTGTGTGAACTGTGTTCTGCTTGCTGGAAGCTGTATCCAGTCCAAAACGTACTGCTTCCAAACTTGTCTCCATGCGGACTGGACTATGCCAGACTGGCCTAGCCAGACTATCCATTGCACAGAGAAGCCATCGACGAGAGACCTGCCTGGGGATCAGCCCCCTGCTCCACGCTGAACAGGAACAAGGCCGGCCTGTCGGGCGCAGCGGAGGATTTCGGCTTGCGATGCCCGGCGACCGGTTGAAGAGCGGATCCGGGTAGGAGGGCGGCGGGGGAGTAGGATCGAGAGTCCGATGGGCAGCTCTCCCACTCCGGGAGGGCGTGGGCAGCACTCGGTGCGAGGAGCCCCTGGTGGAGACCGGGAGTTCCACGCAACCGACGCTCGGCGTTGGGGAGGCTGGGCGGACGCTGGCGTCGTGCACATCCCGCCTCCTCCGGGAGAAAATCTGTGGAAAAAGAAGGCGGGCAGGACCACGATCTATGAAGCCCTCCTGGAGAGCCTCACATTGCCTCCGTCGCTGCGGGACCCTGACCAGTTGGTTCGGGGTCACGAAGGTGGCCAGCCCCACCCTCCCGGGGGCAAGCCGGGGTGACTGTGGGTCCCAGCACTGAGCGGAGGTAGAGGTCTCCGTGGGTCAGGACCAGGTGGATGGCCCCGGTGGTCCTACAGGAAAAGGGCAAATTAAAAAAAAAAAAAAAAGAACAGGAACGACGTCGCTGCGACTTGTGTGGGCCCTGCTTCTCCTGGCATTCCAGATCAACCACCTGCAGTCTCGATTTTCGTCCAGCCTGTGTCCAGTCTTGGGTATCGTGAGTAAATACCAGGGTAGCTCCCTACAACAACAGCTTAATCTGAATGTGTCACCTGATTGTCTTATTGTTTTGTTTCCTTTACCAACTGAGCCCTCTGGCTCCGGATTATAAATACTGTGTACTGTGCATGTTGTGTTTTCCATCACAGGACCCCAACCAGTTGCAACCCCGGGCAACTGTCCCGGCTAGCCCATCTCTTCTCTACCTGGGTACCCAGAGGTGGACTGTGGGGGACACAACTCAAAGCGCATGCATAACTGCTTGATTGATATAACGTTTAAGCTAATTAACCTGATTTTGCCCGTCCCCTGAATAAATCAGATCTAACTTTTTCTGCATGTAATCTGACTGTGGATCCAGTTCGTGCTCAAAGTACTGTACTGTTGCTATTTGCTGTGCTTAACCTTGTTTTACAGGGGGTCCCCAGGGTCGAGCTAGAGGAACCAGCCCTGGTGGTAAGTGCAAACAGTGTGGGTACTTGTGTGGTGTACCAGGTGAATTGTGAAAGTGATTATTGTACAGTGTTCAGGCCACTAGAGGGGAAAGAGGGGGGTAACAGTGTCCCAGACGGCTGTGCCCAGGTTAGCTTGACCACTACCAACCCTGACCTCCAGGTGGAGGCACTGTTTCAGAACTCAGGCCCCTTAACCTGCTACTAGCCAAGCAGGCAGGGGTAGTAGCCCTTGGGATAGCACCACCTAGGGGTTACATGAGGAAGGCACTGGCCAATCAGGATACAGTTAGAGTAGAGTGCTGCCTGCAGTCAGCCTGAGGGACCTCAGAATGCATTTCGAAGCTGAAAAAGAGCAAAAACTGTACCCGCTAGAGGCAAAAAAACTGTTATCATTAACCCACTATACATTCTAACCCACTATTATGAAAAAAATGTTTTTTTTTTGTTTTGTTTTTTTAAATCACACAAATGAATGACAGTCGTCAAATCTGGCTAAATCCCCTAGCAGAGCCTTAAGACAAGGTTTCCAGGGGAGGAAGGGTGGGAGTGTCAATAATGCTAAAGAATACCCTGGAAGAAAAAATTACTCACCTTAGTAATGTTGTTTCTTCTAATGGAGTCTTGCTGTATTCTAACAATAGCAGTGAGTCCCAACCTTTGAACTGCCTCGGAGGTGAAAGAGCTAACTTTCCATGCCAGGCATGGAACGCTGAGCTCGAGCTCGGTTGAGACCCTGTCTGTTGTTCTTCAAACTCAAACCGTCAGATCTTTACAAGCTAAACTCACTAAGGTCCTGTGTGGAAGCTGTAAACCTACACTAGCCAACTGGCTACTAAAAATAAAACACACTTTTTTTGGTCCCAAAACAAAGAGTCAAGTCAGGAGACCCAAAAATGAAAAACACAACACCCAGTCACTCCAAGAAAAAAAGGGAGGTGAAAACAACAAGGTGGGCACCTACTGAGTGCCAACACTGCACTGTCCACCCACATTCCAAAAACAGAGGTTCTGAGAGGGGCAGGCAGGGGGGAGGTCAGAATACAGCAAGACTCCATTAGAAGAAACAACATTACTAAGGTGAGTAATTTTTTCTTCAAATAACATGAAGTCTTGCTGTATTCTGACAACAGCAGACTACAACGCAGTACCTCCATGGAGGAGGGACAGAACCTACTTAGTGAATAGGCTCTGAAGCACAGTTGTGCCAAACCGAGCATCACTCCTAGCCTGGATATCCAGAGAGTAATGCTTGGTAAAAGTGTGAACTGTTTTCCAGGTAGCTGCTGACATATCTCTAGAATAGGGATGTCCCTGGCAGCAGCCAGGAAGCAGCTGTACCTCTGGTAGAGTGAGCCCTCAGGCCTGAGGGTGGAACCTTACCCAGTTTTTCATAACAAAATTGGATACAAGAGACAATACACCTGGCAATGGATCTTTTAGTGGCAGGTTTCCCTTTACCAACCTCACCATAAGTGAGGAACAGTTGTAGGGAGTCAAACCTGTGACCCTTGGTACGCTCTATGTAGTAGCTAAGGGCTCTCTTCTCACATCTAAACTGTGCAGCCTCCTCTCACCAGAGGAGGAATGGTCAGTGAAGTACACAGGAAGAGACATAGATTGATTAAGGTGGAAATCTGAAACCACCTTAGGCAAGAACTTCCTGTTAGTCCTGAGGACCACCTTATCTCTATGAAAGGAGATAAAATCAGGCTCCACTGACAAAGCTTGTAATTCACTTATGCATCTGGCAGAAGTGATGGCTATAAACACAGTTTTCCAAGTCAAGTGCTTAAGCTCTGCTGAAGACAAAGGCTCAAAGGGGTTGCATAAGCTGAGCAATGCAAACATTAAGGCCCCAAGCAGGGGCAGGGTCCCTGAATGGAGGGCTGGTGTGAAGCAATCCTTGAAAAACTTGGAGAATACAGGGTGAGCTGAAAGAGAAGAGCTTACCTGCTGAAATAAAAGCAGAAACAGCTGCCAGGTGCACCTTCAGTGTAGCTGGTCTCAGTCCAAGTTATTTAAATGGACCATATAATCAAGGACTGTCGGCAGATCAGCAGACTCTGGGAAATATGCTTCCCAGAGCACCATATGGAAAATCTTTTCCATTTGGAATTATAAGTAGCCTTGGTGGAAGGTTTCTTACAAGCCTTCAGAATATCCATTACACCTTAGGAGAGGAGTAAACCAGCAAACTCTAACTCTTCAAGAGCCAGGCCTTGAGATTGAGAGATCTGACATTCGGGTACCAAACCCTCCCCTGAGCACAGGTTAACAGGTTGTAATTCCTGGGAAGACACAGGGGAAGACGGATTGCTAAGGACAGTAGGAGTGGATACCAGGGCTGTCTGGCCCAGTCTGGAGCAATCAGGATCATCTTGCAGGGTTGAGATCTGATTTTGACTAGCACTTTGAACAGGAGAGGGAAGGGGGGAAAAGCATACAGGAACTTCCCTTCCCAACTGAGAACTAAGGCATCCAGGGGGACTGAGCCCAACACTGGGGGCCTGCAGCAAAAAAGGGGAAGTTGGTGATTGTCTGGGGCTGCAAAAAGATCTATCTGCGGGGTGCCCATCTGGAAAATATCACCTCCAAAACCAGGGGATCCAGTGACCATTCGTGATGGCCTTGGGATATCCTGCTGAGAGCATCTGCCAGGACGTTGTCCTTGCCTGGGAGGTGAACTGCCGTGAGGGAGGTGTTCAGGGAGTAAGCCAGAGACCACAACTTCATTGCCTCTGTGCAGAAGGCCGTAGACCGAGTGCCTCCTTGCTTGTTGATGTACCACATTGTGGTGGTGTTGTCTGTTCTGACCTGGATAACTTTGTTCTGAACAGACTTGGAAAAAGTTTGAAGTGCTAGAAATACTGCTCTGAGTTCCAACAGATTGATGTGAAGCAGAGATTCCTGAGGGGACTACAACCCCTGGGTGGTCAGGTCGCCCATGTGAGCCCCCCACCCCAAGAGGGAGGCATCTGTAGTAAGGATTAGAGAGTGAGACTGAGTGACAAAGGGAACCCCTTGTCTCAGATTGTTCTGATCCTGCCACCACTGTAGAGCCTGGATCAGTGTTCGAGTTACTGGGATCAATTTGGTCAGAGGGTCCTTCCTTTGAGACCAGAAGGCTCTCAAATGGAACTGAATGTCCCTCATCTGAAATCTTGCTCCCTGCACTACTGCTGTGGAAGCAGCCATCTGCCCCAGGAGCTGCAGAAAATGCCTTGCTGGTCGAGACACCTGCAGGGTGAATGAGGAGGCCAGGGAGACAAGGGTCCTTGCCCTGTCAAGGGGAAGGAAAGCTCTGGCTTTTTCTGTGTCTAGCTCTCCGCCTATGAAGGCGAGGAGCTGGACAGGCTCTAGAACTGACTTTGAAAGATTCAGAAGGAAACCCAAAGAGGTGAGCAGTTGCTGAGTTATCTGTAAGTGTAACTTGACTTGGTCTGGGGACTGGCCTACTATGAGCCAGTCGTCCAGGTAGAAAGGAAGATGGCAATCCTTTGCCTTCTTAGAGAGGCAACTTCACTGCCAGGCATTTTGTGAACACCCTTGGAGCAGAGGTCAGACCAAAGGGCATTGCTCTGAATTGGTAATGGCCTGAGGGCAGCTCGAACCTGAGGTACTGACGGGAGCTTCTGATGAGAATATGGAAGTAGGCATCCTTGAGGTCCAGGGACGCCAGCGTCCCCTGGCCTTAGAGAGGGTAGAATAATTCCCAGAGTCACCATTTTGAATTTTGGTTTTAAAAGGTGCTTGTTTAAGTATCTGAGATCCAGGATGGGCCGCCATTCTCCTGTCTTTTGGGTAAGGAAGTACCTGGAGTACAACCCTTTGCCCTGGTGTAGGGGTGGAACCCTTTCCACAGCTCTGAGAGCTAGGAGGGAAGAGACCTCTGCCTCTAGGGCAAGTGTCTCTGAGGGATTTGCAGGTGGAAAGGATCTGGTTCTCATTTTTGGAAACGTTTTGAAGCTGAGAACCAGTCCCTGGCTTACTACTTCCAGGACTCACTTGTCTCATGTCAGAGACTCCCAGTCCTGGACAAAGTAAGCCAGCCTGCCCCCTACAGGTAGTTGAGAATCAGCCCTGGCAACCCCATTAGGGTGCCTGTTTGGCAGGGGCTTTGGGCTGAGGGGTGGAGGCAGACTTGCCTGTACCCCGTCTGCCTCTCCCTCTAAAGAACCCCCTCTGGGCATAAGCAAAAGAGGAGGCCTGGGCTTGGTAGAAAGGCCTATGGAAAGGCCTGCCCCTGCCCCTGGGATGCTGCCTTTGAGGAGTGGCCTGCCTTTCCTTGGCCTGTGCACTCCTATAGGTGGTCCTATATTCATCCATTTTCTTCATGTAATTCTCTGTCTGCTCCCAAACAAAATTACCCACAACAGGAAAATCCATGGCCTTAGTCTGGGTATCCTGTGACAGGCTAGTACATCTGAGCCAAGCCATTCTTCGAAGTGCCACAGATGTAGCCATGACTCTTGATGACACATCATTGGAGTCCACTGCAGCATGGAATTGCACCTTGGATGCCTCAATACCATCAGCAGCCACCTGCTCCAGCTCCTTGGCAAGCTGGCCAGTGACCTGTTTTGCTGAAGCCATAACAGTGTCCCACCTGGATTTTTGATATCTAGCAGTATAGGCCATATAATTGGCCTGTCTGAGTCCCAAGGATGCTGCCATGTACTGTTTCTTTGCCATGGCATCAATCCTCCTGGAGTCCTTGTCCGGGGGGGTGTGAAGCCAAGGGAATATTTGCCTTATCACAGGCTGCAGCCTGCACTACTCCAACATGGCTGCATTGTTGTGTAAGGAACTCCGTATCTGAGCCTGACAATGTATACCTCTTGTCCATTCTTTTATCCACAGGAGGTATAGTGTTAGGAGTCTTTAAAATCTTAAATGTCTATTTCCCAAAAGATTTGTGTAAGGGAATAGACAGCCTCATAGACTCTGGGATAACCATCACTTCTACAGAGTCAGGCTCCTCCTGGTTATCCATAGCTTCCTCCATAGGAAGCTGGAGGGTTTCAGTCACTTTTTTATAGAAAATAAAATGAGAAGGGGACTCAGAAAGCCTAGGAGGGGACACTCCTGAAGGTTTGTCTGGGGAGATGTCCAGGTCGATGGGCACATCCAGACTTTCAAATCCACATTCACTCTCCTCATACTCCTCTTCCCCCTCCTCCGGTTCATAATATTCCTCTAAATCGTAGTCTTGAACTGGTGGAACCGGCCGAACCGGAGCTTACCTGATAGCACAGTTCGGTCAGAACGGAAAGCGACTGGACAATCTGAATCACTTTGGCTATCTCTTCAGCGGTTGGAGAGGAAAGTTTTGGCTCCACACCAGCTGATTTTCTAGTCCTTTTGCTGGACCGACCCCTCAGAGTCGGCTCTCCTTTGCCCAGGAAGTCTCCCCCTGGTCAGAAGGCACTCCCCTCTGGTCGGTTGGAACTGAACGGGCTGGCCATCCGGGTCAGCGGACTTCTTGGCCTCCCTTTCCCTGAGCCTACCAACTCTCTTATCCAGGGTAGCTGCAGGAAAATTTTGACAAATCTGGCAGTCTGCATTGAGGTGGTCAAACCCCAGACAATAAACACAGGTGGTGTGGGGGTCAGCCTTGGCAAAGGCTTCCCCACACACACTGCAGTGTTGAAACCCAGTGGGCCCGGTTTTTCTTTTGGGTTTCTCAGACATAGTGCCAGTCCTAACCAAACTTGCCCGTTTATGGTAATCCGCCAAGCAAGACCCTCTTATCGGTTCCCAACCGTGTCACGGGTCATGGAAAAACCCGTAAGAAATTCCGTTTTTTTTTTTTATAACCGATAACCGGTAACCACACTCTAAATGATAGAATAAAATATTTTTAAACAACCTGATCGGTTCAAGAGTGAACTGATAACCGTTTGCAAGTTCCACACAGAAGAGAAATAATGTAAACCTATCTAATACTCACAAATACCACAGACAGAGCTTGAACCGATCAGTTGCGGTTTAAATTCGGTCAAAAAACTGAGAAATTAATACTTTAACCGACAAAATGAACCGAGCAGAAGGAGAAATCTCCGGAGCGACTGTTCAGTGAGGCGGAGTAAAGAATCTGACGGTTTGAGTTTGAAGAACAACAGACAGAGTTTTCAACCGAGCTCGAGCTCAGCGTTCCATGCCTGGCATGGAAAGTTAACTCTTTCACCTCCGGAGCAGTTCGAAGGTTGGGACTCACTGCATATGTCATAATATAGCAAGACTTCATGTTGTTTGAAAGGAACTCCGTATCCGAGCCTGAAAGGGTATACCTCTTGTCCATTCTTCTGTCCACAGGAGGTATGGAATAAGGAGTCTTTAAAATTTTAAATGTCTGTTTCCCAAAGGATTTATGGAGGGGAACAGACAATCTCCTGGACTCTGGGATGTCCATCATCTCTACAAAATCAGGCTGCTCCTGATCCTCTACTGCTTCTTCCATTGGAAGCTGGAGGGTTTCAGCCACTTTCTTGTAAAACATGAAATGGGAAGCGGACTCAGAAAGCCTAGGAGGAGAAACACCTGAAGGTCTGTCTGGGGAGATGTCCGGGTCAATAGGCACATCCAGTCTTTCATAATCACCATCATCATTATCCTCATACTCTCCCTCCTCCTCCTCCGGTTCATAAAATTCTTCTAAAGTATAATCTGGAACCGGGGGAACTGACCAAACCGAGCCCCTGACAGATGGTGCCGGTTCGGCCGGAACCGAAGTTAGCAACTGAACTATCCTTATCGCTTTGGCTATTTCATCGGCGGTCAGAGAAAGAACTTGTGGATCCGAACCGGATGATTTTTCCCTTTTCTTTCTTTTAGCCAGAACCGACTCCTCAGAATCGGTTCTCCTTTTGCCCGAAGAAGTTTCGCCCTGGTCAGAGGGCACTCCTTCTGGTTAGGTCGGAACCGATCCGGGCTGGCCATCTGGGTCAGCGGACTTCTCGGCCTCCCTTTCCCTCAGTCTACCTACTCTCTTATCCAGGGTAGCTTTGGGAAAACTTTTACAAATTTGGCAGTCTGAATTGAGGTGGTCAAACCCCAGACAATAAACACAGGTGGTGTGGGAATCAGCCTTAGCAAAGGCTTCCCCACACACACTACAGTGTTGAAACCCAGTGGGCCGGTTTTTTCTTGGGTTTCTCAGACATGGCCAATCCTATCCACAACTTACTCTTTTTGGCAATCCGCCAGGCAAGACACCCCTATCGGTACCTGACTGTGTTACGGGTCTTGGATAAAAACGTAATTAAATCTGTTTTTTTTTAGAACCGATACGGACCGGTTACCACACTCTAATAAATTCAGTAGTTTTTTAACACTAAACCGATCAGTTCAAACCGAACCGATCCAATGTTTACAAGTTCCACACAGAAACTAAATGCAAAACCTATCTAGTACTCATGGTACCACAGACAGAGACTTAACCGACAGGTTCAGTAGCAGAAATCTGGTCGAAACCGAGCGGAAAAACGACACTTTAACCGACTTTTTTGAACCGAGCAAAGGAGAAATCTCCAGAGCGACTGTTCAGTGAGGCGGAGTAAAGAATCTGATGGTTGGAGTTTAAACAGCAGCAGACAGAGACTTCAACCGAGCTCAGCGTTCCATGCCCTGCATGGAAAGTTAACTCTTTGTTCTCCAGGGCAGTTCAAAGGTTGCTGATCACTGCAATAGTCAGAATACAGCAAGACTTCATGTTGTTTGAAGAACCCTCAAGACTGTAGGGAACAAAATGTCAGACTTAGGAGTTGAAAATCAAAGTCAAGGACAATTGGCTAAGGTCGGCCAAGCCTCTGATAAAGGAAACCATAGATTCCCTGTCTTCAGGGGAGAACTGCCAACCTACCCAAATACCTGGAGAACAGCCTGATTTTTACTCTGTATCTGAGAACACTCTGGAAGCAGTCTAAACGGCATGGAATAAAACTGCCTGAGAAAAAAACCTGTACTAAGGAACTGAGAACATAGACTGTATCAAGGGAGACAAGACAAATCACGTTTGCAAAAGAAAGACCTGAGTCAAGGAAGCATCCTGACCCCAGGTTGTGAAAATTGATAATGATTTGCTGTTCCCTAATTTCCTTTAAGGTTCAGGTAATAGCCTGAGAAAAAGGACCAACTCCCTAGCAGGAGGGAACCCTTTCATGACTTTGACCCTCAAGAGGTTCTGGTGCTCTAGTTACCACTGCTGACATGCTACTGAAGAACAACAGAGAATGCAGCATTTGGAGATACACTTCACATATTTATTTACTTACCATGCACACAGATATACTGTGTGTATATATATATTTAAATGTTAATATCTGCATATATCTATCTCCCTTTATTTAAATTTTTTTTTCACCAACCAAAGAAGGGTTAAAAACTTGAACCAAGAAGAAAAGTAACTGAAGAAAAAGGGATTATCGGGAACGAAAAGAGCATTCCTGTCAAAACCCCTGGAAAACTTCACATTTGGAAATTTCCTAATGTGTTGGCGTAGGGGAAAAAAGGGTTACAGGGAGAATAATTCCTACCTGAAGCCCCCAGTGAGACTTCTGGGGAAGGAACGCTTATATTTAACTGAGTACTAGGAGAGTTAAACTTGTCCTTACATGCCTGTCAGCTTCAGTTTGCCATAAAGACAAACCAAAATTTGTACCAAAGCATACCCAAAAGGCTGGAACTTTTCAGACAGGCAAGCCTGAGGGAAATGACCTACGCCAAGGCTCTAGAAGCTGTAACATTATGACTTACTATGAGAGCATAGTGCTACTAAATGCCACTTGGGTATTCCAGCAAACCTCCTTGTGAATAGTGCTCCAGAGATGCTGCACTATGGCAAGGATAGTATACATCAAAACACTCTTAATATATAATAGCGTATGCAACAAAGGTAAAATTTCTTACACATGGTATATGATTATCTAGAGCCTATCTCCGGAGGGAAAGCAGACAGTGGCACGAGGCTGAGAAGCAGGCCGCTGTTTGCACTAACTCTTTAATCTGAAAGAGTACAGATAAAAACAGCAGAAGACTTACCAAGCTGGTAATTCATCTAAATGCTTCTGTCAACCCCGAAAGAGAAGGTGGGGTTTCCAGAACCTACCTGTAGGTGTCTACAGAGAGTTGTCAACTTCTTTGGAAGACAGCAACCACCAGATCTACGAAGTCGTCATCCTCCACCTCTTTATCGGCGTCATCCTGGAGGAGAAAGTCCAGGGAGTCCACCAGATGAATATATATGCCTCATTATACCATAACCTGAATCAACCTCAGGGTGACCGACTGGAATTAGTGGGCCCCAAGAGGAGTTCATGAAGGAAAAATCCTCTCCTAAATTACTAATAATAATCATAACAATAATATCCTAGGACGTAAGGATTAACAAGGAGAGGAATACTCGGACCCGAAGGAGCCGAGAACATGCTCAGAAAATAATAAAGTCTGGAATAAATGCCAAGCTCTCAGAAATTCAGTTGCAGAGGGCATAATTTTATCAACCCCTGATGTCTCCCTAAGTCCTTCAGGAGGGAGGGTCAGAGGAGCTTAATCTCTGTCTTTGTGCAGGGAAGAGGACACCCTGCCTATTTTCAAATTAATGGCTTGGACAGAGAAACAACTACTACAGAACCAGACTTGTAATAATAAAAGTCCCAAGGGGACTTGTCATTTCTTTTGTGCTAACCTGAAGTACCCTCCTCAGCGCTTTTAGAGGAGGGGGAGGTAGACTAAAAGCCCAGATAATAATAGTTAGGCCAAAGCTTAAGCAAATCAAAATCAACTTTAAGAGATTTTTTTTTCACAAAGAGGAAAAAACAGAACCACCTCCACACCTCTTGTCAACAAAGCCCACTCACTGCACAGCAACAAGAGAGTCTCACCCCAAAAGAGAGGGGTTTACCCTTCAAATATTAACCATTTTGAATTTAAATAGAGAAAAAAAGGTTCCAAGAATTAGTGGAGGTGCGCAACGGAAAAAATGCGCACATGCATGAAAAAACAAATCAATGATGTTACCGCAAAGGTGTTAAAAACCACCGATAAATACTAAAAACTAACAAATTAAATAAAAATGACGCAATTTATCACGCACGCAGGCGAATTTTACTTCAGAAATAAAAACACCGAAGCGGAAAAAAATGAAAAAGATCCAGCAACGCGGGGAACCCAGCGCAGATGCAGCAAAAATAGATAAAATGAAGAAAATATACAAAATACCTTAAAGTAGCACTCAAAAAGAAATAAAATGGCACAGGAAGATCTCTGAAGCGAAGAGCTCCAGGGCAGTGTTGCCATTTCAGCGGAGAAAAAGTTCTGAGGTCCTTCAAGCTGACTGCAGGCAGCACTCTAACTGTATCCTGATCGGCCAATGCCTTCCTCATTTGCATGACTCCTCTTCTCCGGGGCAGCTGAACCCAGCTGGCATACTGCACCTGTCAATAGATGCTAAAGAATTTCTGGGGTGAGAATAGGTTAAACACCTTGCTAAGAAAAATATCGGAACAGATATATAAGCTCAGTGCTTTGGTACCTGCAGGCCTAACTGAAATGATAGAAAACCATTCTTGTGATTTTACTTACTTCTCCGAGATTTGCACAACCGAAACATTCCATTGAATATTGAAAACTATGGTTTGATGACGCAACTGTATTACTTATGTAGCTTTCTGTATTATAGTATCTTTAGCATGCATATAAAATTATAGGACGCCTTTGTTTATACAGTATTTAGGTTTTGTTAACTCACTGCTTGCTTAGATTTAAATTTAGGTGGCTTCAGTCCTAACTGGCTAAGCTGCTATCTCATTTTATATTCTCCATGCCAATACCATATCCTCTTTCTAAAGTTATAGTCCTTTCGAGGGGACAGTCTAGTAACCTGCATCATGCCCCAACTTTGTTATGGGGGCACTGGAGAATTTTTTATGAGAAGCTTGCAGGTTAAATATATGACCTGTAACATCTAAGTGGTTGTTTTGGAACATACATACATACACACAGCAAAATGTGTTTAACAAAATGAAAACCTCACCTATCCCATATAAGAAACTAATGTACAAATATTGTGCATAACTTTTAAGATTTTAAAGCATTGTTTTGAATACTGGAACACGCTCTTATTGATCAGGAATTAATTTAAGTAGACTCTTTGAAGTCATGTATTTAAAGGAGTGTTTTTGCTATGTGTTTCTAATTTTAGAGAACCATAGTAAAATGATCTAATTTGCCAATACTGATGTGAGGGGTTCCCAGTTGAATCTAAATTATATAGAACTGCTGTTTCACCATTAGCACATTATGGCTTTAATAAGATTTAGCGCAAATACACATCAAACTATTTGCCTGCAGGTGTTTTTTATTGATGAGTTTACAAATGTTAATCACAAGGAATATTTAATGAACATTCATAATCTGACTCCACCCGGCCCCCCCCGACGAAGCTTCATATGGAGGGGTTACGTAGGTGAGATCACTTGTTGATGTTCAGCCACCCACAATAAAATCAATATTTAAATCCAGGCATGGTGTGTGCATTGCCTTTATCTCTTAGCAGCCCTACTAGTGCTAGACTGGTCTATTAGCAGGGAGCACTTCCGAGGCTCTACCAGTGCTAGACTGGGCTACCAGCAAGGAGCACTGTCAAGGCCGTACCAGTGCTATACTGGGCTACCAGCACGTAGTACTGCCGAGGCCCTACCAGTACTATACATTCCCATGTTTTGCCTTACTGACTGTACATATGTGTATTGTACCTGACCTTGTGTGATGCAGGTCCACCTTGTAAATGAGCTTGCTCAATGGTGTCCACCTGGATAAATAAAGATTTGATTGACTGATTGAGTGCTAGACTGGGCTACCAGCAGGGAGCACTGCCAAGGCCCTAACATTGCTAGACTGGGCTACCAGCACACAGCACTGCCGATGCCCTCTCAGTGCTACACTGGGCTACTAGCAGGGAGCACTGGCCAAGGCCCTAGCAGCATTAGACTGGGCCATCAGCAAGAAGCACTGCCAAGGCCCTACCAGCACTAGACCAGGCTACCAGCAGGGACCACTGCTAAAGCCCTAAAAGCGTAGAGTGGGCTACCAGCAGGGACCACTGCTAAGGCCCTACAAGCATAGACTGGGCTACCAGCAGGGACCACTGCTAAGGCCCTATCAGTGCTAGACTGGATTACCAGCACGGAGCACTGCCAAGGCCCTACCAGTGCTAGACTGGGCTACCAGCAGGGAGCACTGCCGAGGCCCTACCAGTGCTAGACTGGGTTACCTGCAGGGAACACTGCTGAGGCCCAACCAGCCCTAGACTGGGCTGCCAGTAGGGAGCACAGTCGAGGCACTACCAGCGTTAGACTGGGCTATCAGCATAGGGCACTACAGAGGTCATACCTGCACTAGATTGGGCTACCAGAAGGAAGCACTGCTGAGACCCTACCAGTGCCAGACTGGCCTACCAGTAGGGAGCACTGCCAAGACCCTACCAGTGCTAGACTGGGCTACAAGCAGGGAGTACTGATGAGGCCCTACTAGTGCTGTACAGGACTATCAGCAAGGAGCACTGCCGAGGCCATACCAGTGCTAGACTGGGCTACTAGCAGGGAGCACTGCCAAGGCCCTACCAGCACTAGACTGGGCTATTAGCAGGGTGAAATGCCAAGGCCCTACTACTGTTAAAGTGGGCTACCAGCAGGGAGCACTGCTAAGTCCCTACCAGTGCTAGACTGGGCTACCAGCAGGAAGCATTGCCGAGGCCCTACCAGTGCTAGACTAGTCTACTTGCAGCGAGCACTGCCGAGGTCCTACCAGTGCTACTAGTGTTAGACTGGGCTATCAGCAGGTAGGACTGCTGAGGCCCGTAACAGTGCTAGACTGGGCTACCAGCAGGGAGCACTGCCAAGGCCCTACAACCACTAGACTGTGCTATCAGCAGAGAACATGGATACACTAATAGTGCAAGACTGGCTACCAGCATGGAGCAGTGCCAAGGCCCTACCAGTGCTAGATTAGGCTACCAGCAGTGAGCACCGTTGATACACTACCACTACTAGACTGGGCTGCCAGAATGAAGCACTGCCAAGACCCTACTAGTACTAAACTGGGCTACCAGCATGGAACACTGTCAATGCTCTACCAGTGCTAGACTGAGCTACCAGCAGTGAGCTTTGCTGAGGCTACCAGTACTAGACTGGGCTCCCAGAATGGAGCACTGCTGCGGTCCTACCGGCACTAAACTGGGCTACCAGCAGGGAGCACCGCACCAGTGCTAGACTGGGCTGAGGAAGGGTTTTGAGCCCAAAGCGCCAAAGCAGAGTTTATGTTACTGTTGTCTTTTTTTCCCCACCAAGAATAAATCTTTTCCTTATTCAAGGAATCCATGAAGTGTGGCTTTTTGGTATTCTGTTAGCTGTGTGGATGTATAGTATTATTCTGGTGGCCACTGTTAGGCATTGAAATAAGTGAAGTACAACTGTGCACAGCTTCTCTTGGAACTCTACCAGCAGGGAGCACTGTTGAGGCCCTACCAGTGCTAGACCAGGCTAGCAACAGGAAGCATGGCCAAGGTTCTATCACAGCTAGACTGGGCTACCAGCAGAGAACACTGATGCCCTAACAGTGCTAGACTGGGCTACCAGCATGGAGCAGTGCCAAAGTCCTACCAGTGCTAGACTGGACTACTAGCAGGGAACACTTCCAAGGCTTTACCAGTACTAGACTGGGCTGCCAGAATGGAGCACTGCCGAGACCCTAGCATTGCTAGACTGGGTTACCAGCAGGGAGCACTGCCAAGGCCCTATCAGTGCTAGACTGGATTACCAGCAGGGAGCACTGCCGAGGCCCTACCTGTGTTAGACTCAGCTACCAGCAGGGAGCACTGCCGAGGCCCTACCAGTGCTAGACTGGGTTACCGGCAGGGAGCACTGCCAAGGCCCTATCAGTGCTAGACTTGATTACCAGCAGGGAGCACTGCTGAGGCTCTACCAATGTCAGACTTGGCTACCAGCAGGGAGCACTGCCGAGGCTCTACCAATGCTAGACTGGGCTACCAGCAAGGAGCACTGCCGAGGCCCTACCAGTAATAGACTGGGGGGGACTAAGGTAAAGACCAGACAGACTTGAGGGATACAGGCCTCTATCTGCCTGTAACTTCTGTGTCTATGGTAACTGCATGGGCAACAATTTTGTTACAAAAATGTCAGTTAGGTGTCCTACATCAGGGCGTCAGCAGCCTCTACATTTATAAAGTGATTTTTAGTCACTGACTGTAATTGTATTCCATATCTGGTGCTGCTGCTAGCCTTCTATGCCTTTACTCCTCAGAGACAGTATTCTGGACAGATTAGTCAGAGCTGTTTGGCATTAGAAGCTGTTTTTCCATATGGACCAAATGAATGCCATGTTATTTCCAGCACTAATTGCTAATTAGCTCCAATTTCCTGATTAGTGGCAACAGTACATTGTTTTTTTCATTACCCCCACAAAAAAAAACATGTTATTAGTGTCATTATTCTGTTGCTCAGAGCAGTTCTGATTAATCTAACACTGTCCATTCTACTGTAACAATCCTATTCATATTACTGTACTATTTATGTTCCATAATGGTAAACTGTTGTAATATTTCAAATGAAATTGGAAAAAAAAACTAGTTCATTCATGGTGGCTGAAGTAATCTGAAAGGAATATCGGTTTATTTCCACTACACACAATCTTCCTGAAAATGAACCGGTTGGTGAGTGGGGAACGGCTTCTTATGTCTGGAAGACTAGGGGTGGAATTACTTAATCTTAGAAGGGACCTTCTTTTGGCCCCTTTCTCACGTCTTATTACTGCTTGCTGTGGCCTTCACTGCTCACAGTTTTTTGTGTTAAGCAAACCTCTCTTTTGTTCAGCGATTTCTTAATTTAGTTTCCGGAGGTGAATCCAGGACTGGAAGGAATGAGGAGAGAAGCCTTCCTAATTCAACCTGATAAGCAATGTCACCTTTAGTCAGTCAGGCAGGGGAACGGCCGCTGCTTTCTTATTTCTCATTTGGTGCAATCCAGTGATAAAATTGAAAAAAGAAACACTAAAAAAAGGAGAAAGGGGTCTTCAAAAAGATTATGAATGCAGGCGGCGCAGTGATTTCCTGCTGATTTATTGCAACTCTCTGTTGGTCTGTTGATATGGCTCTGACTCACATTTTGTCCTCCTATACTGTAGGAGATATCCCTGAGGTGCCAATATAAATCGCTGGTTTTATTTATCACCTTCCATTAACCAGGCAGCACAGGGCAAGGGAGATGCTGAAGACAAGAGCACATGATTTCCTACAGGGCCAGTCCTATATACAGATCAACTGCCAATTGTTGGAAGTCCCAAGGCTGGAGGTAGACCACAATGCTTAGAAAAGGCAGCTATGTCAGTAGGGCTCAGTTGGTAACAAGTCTACCTCTGAGAAAGAAAGTTGTGGGGTTTTGATTACCCCCTTCCCCAGGTTTGGGTACTTACCCAGTGTGGATACTGCAGTGCAAGCACTGGGTGGGAGTAGGGGATGCCCTGATGTTTTGCTGTGTAGAGTTGTGAACACAGAGACTTGGGTGTGAATCTCACAGCTGCCAGTGTGTGATCCTGAGCAGGTCACATAACCTCTCTGCCACTAACTTTCTTTTACACTCTCTCTGTACTTAACCTTCAGCCTCCCTCAATCTGACCTTACCTCTGTCCTTAAGTTCTTCTTACACACACACTTGCTCTCTGCACTTAAAGGGGCACTGCACTGAATCTGAAAGTCATTTTTTCCAGAAGAAGATGTTTTTTAAAGGCTAGCTACAATTGGGACGCTGGTTTAAAGCACCGAAACTGGTGCCATTAACCTCCATCAGTCTCACTTTACCTCCCTGTCCTTAAAGCGGACAGGAAATGTGTGCTAACTGGGAGCAGCTAGTAATGTTCCTAATAAGAGAAATGAAAGACTTGCCTCCAAATGAGCAACATTTACCTGTACCTGAATAAACACTGATGTGAAAAACTGTATTTTTAATTGTTTTCTTTGGAGGGACAATATTATGCACAGTTCTCTTCATGAAATCAATAATTTGAAGTTTTTACTATGTCGCAGTTTGTGTACAAAATGCTAAGACTGAGCTACTGTCCTATGCGAAACATGCTCAGAGTTCTGTGCACAAACTGTGACTTAAATAAGACTCCAGATGTATGAAAAGAACTGTGACAGAATGCTGCCCATGAAAACAAAAACAATTTAAAATACAGTTTTTCATGTCATTTTTTATTCAGGTACAGTTACATTTGGATCATTTAGGCTTATGGAAATTATTTCAGTAAATGGGAACATTATAAACAGCTGCCAATTGGAAATCATTTACTATCCTCTTTAACCTCCTCTTACACTCACTCACTCACTCTCACTCTGTACTTAACCTGTAACCTCCATCAAGCTCCCCTTACTTCCAGTAGTACTACAGTGGGGTAGGAAACAGTGAAGGTAGGCAGGCGTGCCCGGGTGCCGGATGCCGGGGAGGCAGAGTGTGGGTGGACCCCCCCATACCCCTCCTTCTGGTTTCTATGATGTCACTAGCACCTGCAGACGGACACTGTAGTTTGGTTGGGTCTTCTGCCCTCAAAGCTGTGTCAGGGGATAGGAGGAACTCCACATCAACTATATCATAGGGACTGAGTATTATACTTACCCTGAACCACACCTTGCTGCTCGTCTATGTATATGGAGCTGCAGATGTTCAACTTGTTTAAATAAAAGACAAAGAACCTCAGTGCAAAAACACTGAGAAAAGGGTTACCCCAAAGAGCACTGGCCATAAAGCCAAGTTTCAAAGAAATACAAAATCACACATATCCCCATAATGCAAAACATTACAGGCTGTATATGCAAATCACCATGAAATGTTAGGCTGGTTCAGTTTTAAGCAGGAATGCATGGTGCCCAAGGGCCTCTCATACAATCTGCAAAGGGTGCAAACAGGAGACAGAGACACAGGTTTCGTCCTATCTGGGACTCATCAGTTACAGGGGTATGTGTGATTTTGTATTTATTTAAATAAAAATATATTTACAAAAAAAAAACAGTACAGTACTACATAGTTGGTAGTCACTGCAGGGCAGACGATAGACAACTACCTTTTTTTATTGTCAATTCATATACATCTACAGTATGTATGCCTCTATGCATAATCTTACGCCCCCCTTTAATCTCACTTGACCTCCCTCTTCTTATCGTCTCTCTAATGTCTTTTTAATCTATTTCGGTGCTGTAATTTTTGACAAAAAAGGCACAGTAAGCTGTGATAGCTTGCTTCCAAGTGCATCCTGGGAGTGGGTCACATGGACCTGTTTTACTGACGGGAAATGGCCATGACATTGGGGGAACTCCCCTGCTCTTCTCCGATAAGTGCCATGGGGTCTTTAACTTCCACCTGGACAGTGACCAGAGATGGGCAGAAGAGACTTTGGTTTAGCATCTCATATGAAGGACCGCACCTCACCAGAGCAGCACCGCCCTCGAACTGCACTACTGTGTCAGTTATAGGTATGACCCCAGGTTCCTGGTGTAGGGCTACAATCCATGACCTGCCGATCACCAGGCCCCAGAGGCGGTCTTGCAACTTACTGGGCCACTAACACTGCTACAATGGAAGCAAGTTGGCCACATTCTCTCGCCTCCTTCGTCTAGATTATAAAGCAGTTTAGGATACAATGTATACAAAAGGCACTATACAAAACCACAGCCCTTTCACTTCTTCTTCTAAAGATATTTTAAACTAGGGACTTTTAACCTATTTTACAAGGAACAGCACACAAGGCTGGGTTGGGATTCTGTAATGATGTCACAGCCTCAGTGGGCTGTGTATTATTCTGCTTATAATATGCATAAACAGGCCACATATGTTTTAATGGTAGTTATCCAACTGGGAGTTGACAATCTCATAGCCCTGCTCTTTAAAGAGTAATGGACGACCAAGGTGTCTTAGCCAGCATTACGTCTCTCAATAACATGGGATTTGCAGTCTCCCACAGCTGTACATGGAATGCTTGCGGCCAGCTAACTGCTGCTTTATTTGCCTGCGTATAGTCAGGAAGTTGCATCTGGATGGATGTGCCCATCCTGTTTTAAATGTATCCTGCTCCCATGACGGAAATGGACAATTGGCAAAACTAAATGTCCTATTTATAGTATAGCAGCATGAAAAAAACACGTGCCCATTAAAATCAGTTGGCACCATACGACACATTGGAAGAACACTAATCAAATTAACATTAATTGAAGACATCCTAACGGAGAGTGAACCTCAGAGTCCTGCATGGCACTAAATCTGTGAATAAAAGAAGCCAACTGTTAGCAGCGGAAATGGACCCCAAGCAGGTGCACGTTCAGAAGCTGCACATAAAATGTTTGAGAGCAGCGATGGAGGTCTGGAGCTTGGGTGGCTTCCACAGTGATTACAATCTGTTACTCAGTGAATATAAAAATTGATTTGATATGAATTCTGCACTGCGCAGAACAGCACACTGGCATTTACTGTCTGTTGAGTTACAGATTTCTGGGGCGTCACATCAATGCATTAGAAATGGAATAACGATAAATATGTGAAAAAGTGCATTTGTTAAATGTATTTTTTTCTCTGGCAAATTCAGCAGAAAAGCTACAACTGAATACACAGATGGTATGTTGTTGAGAACAAACCAAGTGGGCAGCCATTTGTCTGAACCAGGCCCTAACGTAGGTGCTCCTTTCTCATTAGAAATACTCCACTGAGAATATGCTCTAGTGTTTCCACTAAAAAAGGAATGCCCTTGAAGAACTTATTGGAGTTTAACTGACAATCTCTGGCTAAAAAGCAAACTAGTGGCAGGTCTATTCAGTAACACCTAATGTACCCTCCATGCTCCCATTTACCTCACAAAAAATATTTTTCATGTGCTACGCACCCCTTCTTTCAACACAGAAAATAATATTTTGGCTTCCAAGTGCCCCTTACCTATAGAAAACAACACACATCCCAAGTGCTTCTTCCCTTACAGAAAATAAGACATCTGCGCCTCACGCATCATGAACCCCTAGAGTTAGATCAACTGAAGGCAACCCAACCCCTGGAGCACCTCAATGCCGTTCTTTAACTAAAATGTTTTCCTTTTATTCAAATAAATGTTTTTATAGTTTAAATTCAAATTGTTCTACTTTACGTGACAGTTCCCAGTCATTAACCTAACCCTTTTATAACACTGTCAGTCAGAATGTTCCATCTTCAAACACTGCTTTTAATGTCTTCTGTTGGCACCCTTTGCAAACTGTGTGACAGGCCTTTTGGCACCATGCATTTCTGCTTAAAGTTGAACCAGCATAATATTCTGTGGTAATTTGCATATGTAGCCTATGATGCTTTGCATTGTGGGGGCATGTGTGATTTTGTACTGCTTTTAATGCACCTTCTGTGTACCCCTTTCTCTAAACAGGAACAAATAAATGTTGGCAGAAAAAGACCATTGGTACATCCAGTCTGCAATGTTTTACCCAATCCTACCCCCGGACCTACTGTCTAGTTGGGAGGGGTTTGCCCTCACCTAACTCTATGCCCCTGCCCCACTGCTATCCCTCTGAGTAGCTAGTAAGACTTTTACTCAGACCCAGCCGTGTTCAAAACTCCTAAGGGTTCTTGCACCCACCACCTCTGCCAGCAGGCTGTTCCATGGCTCACCCAAATCTCTGTACAATAATTCTTTCTCAAGTTCCTCCTGAAATCTCCCCCTTCTCCACCAGCTTCCACTAATGTCCCCATGTTTTTGATTTGCCATTTCTAACTGAATATTTCCTCACAGTGTACCTTGTTTATTCCTTTTATAAACCTGAAGGTCTCTATCATATCGCCCCTCTCCCTTCTGGAATTCAGTGAGTACATGTTGGGAACCTTAAAGGAGAACTGCAGTGAACCTGTAAGCCATTTTTTTCTTGTAGAAGTTGATTTTTAATTACTAGTTTAAATTCTGTTACACACAGATAGTAAGTGCCATTTTAGAATTTTATGATGTTTATGTCCTTCTCCAACCACAGAGTTCTACACTAGAACATGGATGTATTGTTCCAACAATGGAAAAGCTGAGCAAGGAACATAAACTACATCATACAATTCTAAAATGGCACTTAACACCTGACAATCAAAAATAACCACCAAAGTCACTAATAGGCAAGTACAGAGGGAACAATAACATCATTTGAACCAGTTTTTAAAAATATAAAATAATTAACAATTTAAATCCTTCTCTCTGTGTTCTTTCATTTTCTCTAATAACCCCGGACTTGGCACTGACCAGCACTATACCCTGCTTTGTCTCTACATTGCCCTTCTTTGTAAATTCTCAGAAATTAATAATTTACCTTTTTAATGTATCGCTCCTGTCTCTGTTCTCTCACTCTCTCTAAACTCCCCTTCAGACCTGGCATTGCCCTACCCCACCCCACCCTCTTATGATTCTACTTTTCCTCTGTGTGACAGGGTTGAATAGGACCCTGTCCCAGTTATGGAGAGTTTGAATGTAGGGATCTGTTCTGTTCTTTCCTTTCCTGTCTCTTGTCTGTCTGGTTACACAACCAAATTTTCCCATGAGACCTAGGACTTGATCACCCCGACAGTCTTGCAATTCTTTGCTTCTTACTGTCTCTCATCTTCCCTTGCTGTTTCTGTCTTTTTTCCCTCCCTTGCATATCTGCTGGTATAAAATATATGCAAATCATTATGTGGAAATATAACTGATATTGGGATCTCTTTGTTTAGAAATTATATAGTGTTACTGTTGAAATGTATATAATTATAGTTTGAGATGATTGCAAAAAGCTATTGGGAACTCAAAGGGTTAACCTGAGAGCAATTTTTAAGCCTTTTGCAAAAGCTGTGGAGAAGGGGCCTCAGTCCTGGGACACTGTGTTCTTGCTGCACCTGCCTGAAACATACAAGAACATTTTAGAAAAAAACAGGACCTTGTTAAGAAGGGGGGTTGCAAGGACTTATAAAAACGAGCTGCAATTTCTTGCAAGAGAGAGACACAGACACTCAAGAGATTGAAGGAAAACTCAGATGGATCTTCTCTGTTTATTCTGCCTTTGTAAATAGTTATTCTGAACAATTTTATTTTTTAATGTTACTGCTACTGCTAATAAACACTTTTTGTGAATTCTACAACTGCTCCTGGTTTTTCCTATGCTTCCTGGCCTGTGCCTCAATGACACTCTGGTGCTAATTCCTGCCCTCTGACAAAAATGGAAATTATGTACCTACCGTAATTCTGATCTTTCTGTGTATCTTCACTATTCATCACCTTTGGATACTTGGCTGGAGGTCATGACTCCACGGGAGCTCTTTTTTTTTTTTTTGGGATGGGTGGAGTTGACGCACCATCGGCGCCGCCCTCAAAGGCCGACGCACTGTGTGGCGCTTTCGGGTTGGCCATTAGGTGTTGTCGACTCCGCCCTCCCGCCAGTTCTGAGTTGTCATAGAGGTTAGAAAAAGGGGCTGGAGGGTGGGACAAGGAAGTCCAAGGGACAGACAAAGGAAAAGACATAAAACTAAAAGGAGAAATAAACGACTGAGAGAATAGAAGAAGTTCAAAGACTAAGGGGGATTGGGTGGAGGCCCCCATCTCTGGAAGTAGAAAAGGGGGAGGGAGGGTTAAGGATTTAGAAGTAAGGAAAAAATTGAGAGCTGGGGGAGACAGGAGAAACATATCCTGTAACCTTGGTCTACCTCCAGTTTATATAGGAACTGCGAAGGAGTAGCCAAGAGGCTAACTGCCAGAATTGCAGGCACAGAATTACTGGCAAAAATTCCCACAAGCAGAATTGGCTGTTCTGGAAGAAAAGACAGGAAAACAGGGATATCTCCCCCCTCTCAAAGGAGATTTTGGTGCAAGAAACCTAGTTTCTTAAATTAATTGAGGTTATGTCCACAGGACAAGGAAATCAAGGATTGACGGGGAGAAGGAAAGAAAAGGGGGCAACTGCCAACCCCCACCCCACAGGGGCAGAGCTGAAGCACTGAAGAAGGAGTGCCCCCAATCCTGACCACTCTACCCCCAAAGAAAACTATCCCATGTGCCTTAGATTACCCCGCTCCGGACTAATAGAAAGGACGGGGGGCAAGAGGGGGCACAAAAAGGGAGGGGGACCCAAAGACTGAGGCCCCAGGGGGATGGAGGGTGAGATTATGATGAATGGTGAAGATACACAGAAAGATCAGAATTACGGTAGGTACGTAATCTCCGTATCTTATCTGTGTCAATCTTCACCATTCATCACCTTTGGGTGAGTACCGAGCCCCCCCGAAGGGGGTTTGTAACCCTAAGGGGCTGAGTCCCTTAGCTCTCAGTGGGTGACACACTAAGAGGGGGGACCCAGAGACTGAGGCCCCAGGGGGATGGAGGGTGGGATTGTGATGAATGGTGAAGATACACAGAAAGATCAGAATTACGGTAGGTACGTAATTTCCATATCTTATCTGTGTCAATCCTCACCATTCATCATCTTTGGGTGAGTAGCGAGCCCCCCCCCGAAGGGGGGTTTATAACCCTAAGGGGCTGAGTCCCTTAGCTCTCAATGGGTGACACACTAAGAGGGAGAACCTTCACGGGTCTGGAGAGGCCCGAGAGTGGGGAGAGTGAGATGGGGACCCCCCGGAGGGGGTACGAATTTGCCCCGACAGACGCCGCCTCACACTATGGGAGAAGAGATAGGTTCTCTGATGGGTGGAGTTGATCACCCTACACTGGGCCAAGGGTGACGACCGGGAAAGATGCAGCCATGCTGTCTGCCTAATGCAGATCGTTGCCCTACGACCCTGGTAGCTACCTCATTGGCATCATACGATGCCCTTGCTTGGTGCCTTGCTTGCTCCAGGCCACGTGCAGACAGTGCAATGGCTTGTCTGGTTTGTTCTGTGTCAGGCATGAAGGCTAGGAGCTGATCCAGCCTAGACCACAGGAACCTGTCATAGACTGCATAGTGGGCCTGATGTGCTGCAGTAGAGAGCAGCAACCATGTCAAGTAGAACATCCTCCTCCCCCAGAAGTCAAAATCCAAGGAGTCTTGATCTGGGGGCCGGTCACGGTGAAGGGCGTGAAGCCCATCAGGAGTGTCCAGTTGCGTCAATCCTGACTGAGGATGAGGCATGGAACCTGGAGACTCCGGGGGGGGGGGCACAATACAGCTGGCAGAGATCCCTAGGGGCAGGAACTCTGGAAAAGGGTCTATGCCAGAAACGCAACGATGCCTCCTGAAAGGGAGCAGGCCAGGGGGGCACCACAAGGGTATCTTTACTGAAATCGCCCAAAAAGGCGTGCGCTGAGTGCTCTGGATTGTGTTGAGTGGGAGGGGTGATGTGCAGGTCCTCTAACATCCCTCAAGAGGAATCGCCGATACTCAGCGAGATCAGCAGCTGGAGAGATGTGGACAGATGGCTCCTCTCCCCCAGAAGAGGGGGATGAAGAGTCAGAGGACCTCGAAGGTTTAGAAGCTGGCTGTTCAGGGGGAGGTTGAAAAACCTGTTTGTCCATAGCCCTAATGTAAGCTGGAAACTGAGCAGCCTGAGCTCTGAACTGCTCCTATGAGAGAGGTCCGGTAGGACCAAGAATGCCTGGGAGCACAAGAGAATGTGGCAGAGGGACGGGGGCAGAGCAGACAACGGGAATCAGCTGACCTCCGACTGGGCTAGGGAGCACACCAGGAGCCCTAGGGAAGGAAGGAGCTCCGGAAGACTCCACAGCTGACAGCTGATCAACCAAACTGGAACTGCCTATGCGGCGCCCTGAAGAATCCCCCCGTGAGGTGAAAGGGCCGTGTAGGTCCAGAAGGATGGTCCCCTACCTCCAAAGAACAGGGCCCTCTCGAGTAAACCGAAAGGGAAGGGTGTAGATCCGCACTACAGCTTCTCCCAGAGCCTGGGTGGGCTCCAGAAAAGGCTGCCACACAGACCCCATGCCCCTCCACCCCCTCGGAATCCGAGAGCACCCTCCTCCTCAAGAGAGCCAGCCTAGGTAGCTGGCAGCCCTGGTCAGCCCCCGAAGAGGCTATCCAGGGAGCAGCATCCTCCCCTCCCGTGGGTGCTCTGGTCAGCCCCAAAGTTGGGCGATCCAGGCACACCACCTGAGTGGGTACCACCACTGAGGGGTCAGAGAACCTCTGAGGCCAGGTTGCAGGGCAATGGTGGCCTGCACCACTGCCTGCTGGTCAGAACCCCTGACCCAGGCCCCGGCAGTCACTGTCAGCTCCTTAGAGGGGGACTGACTCTGGCCTGTCGAGGACACTACCAGGGTGTCCACACTAGCAGCCAACTTCAAGGAGCCAGACTGCGTGTCTGACTCAGAGTCAGACTCCTCCTCCGAAGAGGTGAAGATCGAAGTCCTGTGCCAAACAGTGCGTGGACGCTCGCTGCCATCCCTACTGAACAGGGCACCAGAACCAGAGACTGCACCAGAGTCGACGCCGGTGCCCCCCTCCACACCGCGAACAGTGCCAGAAGAGGACACGGCCACAACAAGGGCAGCAGCCTCGGAGCTGGAGCCTGTCATGGCGCCATCCCAACCCACAGCGCCACAAGCAGTGTCGAGACCAGCAACAGCACCGACGGCTTCGACCATGCTCTTGGCGCCGAGGCCAGAGACCCCCACGGTGCTGACCCACCCGTCGGTGCCGCGAGCAGTGCCAAGGACAGCAACGGCGCCGACGGCCTCAACAGTGCTCTCAGCACCAAGCTCCGAAACCTCCACGGCGCCATGCCCATGCTCGGAGCCAGACGAGGTCATGATCACAACAAGGGCAGCAGCCTCGGAGCCGGAGCCTGTCATGGCACCATCCCGACCCACGGCGCCACAAGCGGCATCGAGACCAGCAACGGCGCCGACAATGGCTCCGACCACGCTCTTGGTGCCGAGGCCGAAGACACCCACAGTGCCGACCTACCCGTCGGTGCCGCGAGGACAGAAATGGCGCTGACGATGGCCCCGACAGCGCTCTCGGCGCCGAGCTCCAAAACCCCCACGGCACCATGCCCATGCTCGGAGCCGCGAACTGCTCCAGAACTGAACATGGCGCCGGGGCGAGAAACAGTCAGGGATGGTGCCGTAGAGCTTCCCATGGCGCCGACAGCAGCATCGGTGCCGTGAACGGCACCAATAGCAGCAATGGCACCGAGCGACGGGCCAGCACCAATGACGGCGCCATCAGGGCCCATGGTGCCGCAAATGGCGCTGAGGCCCACAATGGCGCCGACCCATGCCTTCCGAGCCATGGGTACAACACCGGGAGCCAGCCTCGGAAGGGGAGATTGCCAAGGCGGTGTCTCCCGACTATCTCCCGGAGGGGACAGACTGGGCCTCCTGCACCATGGAAGAGGCCTCTGCCATGGCCAGGCTACAAGAGGCAGAGGCCCCCCTCCTCCTCGGTCTGTATAGAACCGGGAGGGGACCTGGAGGAAAGGCCGAGAGAATGCAGCTTGGCCCGATGAGTGCGCGCCCATCCCCCGAAAGTCGGCGGAGCTCACCCCACTTTCCACGCGCTTTGCCAAAACAAGACCCGACGTTGCAAAATAAAATAAGGAACAGTCTTACCAGGCGACGTCAAGTGGAGCAAACAGAACTGGCAGGATACTCAGAGTCGACAGACTATGAAGTGACATGGGGTCGAGAAACGAAGATGAAGGCTTCAACGGTAGAGGTAGGCCTCTGAAAATTCTTCTGAGCTTCCCACAAGGTGACCTCAATGGCAGGAGATGAAGAACTGGCGGGAGGTTGGAGTCGACAACACCTAATGGCCAACCCGCGAGCGCCACGCAGTGCGTTGGCCTCGAGGGCAGCGCCGATGGTGCGTCGACTCCGCCCATCCAAAAAAAAAAAAAAAAGAGCTCCCGCAGGGTCATGACCTCCAGCCAAATACCCAAAGGTGATGAATGGTGAAGACTGACACAGATAAGATCTGTTTTTTACTGCCTCCTTTGGCATCCTGCTGTGCCTCTGTGTTCTTCACTGGCTAACAGCCCCCCCGCCACCTTTGATATATCTATTGCTAAACCTCTCTTTTCCCCCTACAGGTCAAAGACCCCCTGATAAGGGTGCTCTGCTTCCAGTGGTTGCAGCAATTTCACCAGCTTGCTGCTGCCTGCCTCACCCTGTCCAACTATCACTGCTGCCAGCATAGCTTTTTTTTGGTCCCATTTTCCCATTAGCAAGTTATACTGTACTGCCACAAGAGGGACACAATCTTTATCTAAAGCAATCCCTGCCTGTTGTTCATATAGATACCTTCCTAAACTACAGCTACCCCCTCCATCTGACCAGCCCCCCCTCCGCACTCCCTGCTTACAAATTCCTCCTGTTCCTAAATCAATTGTTCCCCAATTACTCTGCCTTTATGAACAATGCATCCCCTACTCTCCTCTCTCCTCCTTGTTCTGCTCATATCCCTCTCTTTTTTAAAACTTATATTTTATTGTTTTCCAGTAAAAACAATTACATACTAGTATCTCATGCCAGACTTCACATCATAATAAAGTGGATACATTCCATGTTAACAGGTACAATTAGTCTAAGCAGCCTTGCTTTCGAATACTTGGGTAGTCCTTCATTTGAAAAGTTTATATGGTAGTCCATAAAAAGCTGCACCCCACAAGACTTATGAAAGGTCACTACAGTGCAAACATTTTACCCAGCATAGAAAAAAATACAACAACCAGTGTCGTTTTTGCCTCTCCTCCAAACATTTTTATCCCCCAAATGGTAGCAAACAGCGTGAACTTCACCAAACTTACCATAATAAAGGTGTCAGTACAAGAAAGAAAAGTTCGTCTTCACTTCTGGACCAAAACAATTAGTGATCTCTGATATGCGTATCTAATATTATAGCTTCATTTTAAACAGCACTATATTTCCCCATAGTAGCTCAACTTAGTAAAGAAAAACTGGTATTTTAACCTGAACTTTAACCTGAGTGTACACATCAGAAAATACTCTCTAAACGCAGCTCCCAACAATGTTAACAGTAAAACTGTTATAAGGAGAAAAACTCTCCTACAGTCTCTAAACTTTGAGAAAGTTCATATGGGAACCTGCAGATACTCAAGTGCCAGCATCCGAGTCGGAATCGGTCACCTCCTGTCTTCTGGTCCTCTCAAACTCCCCGGCTAAGAGCTTCTGCCTTTTTTTCCAGCTTCCTTGGGATCGGTGTACTGATAAACGTGGCATACTGGATCTGCAATCGGGCAGGCAACAGAAGAGAGTGAGTCACCCCCAAACTGCGCAACCTGGCCCGAAAGTCATCAAACTTCTTCCTTCTCGCCCTGATGGCGAATGAGAGATCAGGAAATAAATGTATGAAGATCCATGGAAATTAAGCCGGTCAATGTTTCATGCTGCTGAAAGGATATTGTCCTGAACTGCTGAGTTCATCATCACCATGAGGACAGTTCTAGGGATATCGTTGGTGGCCGCTACTGTTCTAGGCGAAATCCGGTAAGCCTTAATTAATGTGCTAAGGTCCAAAAGAAGCAGTAATCTGTAGGGCTTCTGGCAGCCATTCTTTAAGAAAATAAAGCAAATTGTCTCCCTCTGTGTTTTCGGGAATCCCTACGATTCGAACATTTGAGGCCCTCTGAGAATTTTCAAGGGCCTCGAGTCTGTAATGAAGCTGGGCATTTTCCTGCTGAAACTTGCCAGTAGATGCCAAGGCCTTTGTTGCCATCGATTCCGCCAAAGTCGTTTTTGTGGCAGCAGATATTTTAGCGTCTTGCTCCTCGAATTTGGTGAGGATAGATTAAATTTTTGAATCCAGAGCTTGCACAGATTTCTGGAGAGCCCGCCATGGTGGCTCAGAGGTGGATTCTGATGCAGCCTCTTAAACGGTCTGTACTGGCTGAATTTTTGATGTAGTCACATGGCCTTTGTTAGTGCGACCCATGGCTGATGTCTGGTATCTCCAGATACCCTTGCCTCGGAGATCTCCAATCTCGTTGAATAATGGCACTTTCCCCAATATATTTTAGTATTTTGGTTGTTTAAAGTGAGTAAGGTGAAGAGCTCCAACTGTGTGCGCCATCAGTGAGTGTGCTCCACAGCGCCCCCCCCATATCCCTCTCTTTATCACCTCCACTTGCTTACTACTCATCTAGTCCTACAAACTCTCCCAACCCCATCAGTTACTATCTCCAATCCCCTACCCACATCCATGCTATCACTCCCTCCCCCCGGTCTCACTCTACCACAATTCCTCATGCAGCTCTGATAACGGTGTCCACTTTCACTGCAGTTCTCTACCTTCTTCTTCCTCACTCATCCACTCCCTTCTCCTCATCAGCCCTTTCAAACTCCCCTAAGCTCCACTCTCTCATACTCGCTCTCCGCCGGGATATCCACCCTAACCCAGGCCCTAGTGCCCCTAGCTCCTCTGGTGCTTCCTTCTCTACTACCTCCTCATCTCTCTTCTCTCGGCCCTCCCAAACGGCTTAAAGATCCTACATCTAAACACCTGCAGCTTGTTGCAAAAAACAGACCAGATTCAGACCATGGTTTGCACTAAAACCAGACATTCTAACCATCTCAGAAACTTGGCTAAAGAGCTCTATCCCTAACCACTCAAGTCTCCATTCTTGGCTACTCACTGCTAAGGCAAGACCGTGCTGGCAGGGGTGGTGGTGTGGCCATTTATGTCCTAGCCTCCATCCAATATTCCATCAGCTACTCATCCTCAAATCCTGAGACCCATGATGCCCTAGCTATCCATGTGACCCTCCCCTTCACTCTCCCAATCTTTGTAGCCGGCATTTACTGTCACCCAAATGTCCATCCTTCGGTCACGCTAGACCTCCTAACCTCCATCACTTCCCTTGCTCGCTCTGGGGAATTATTCATCCTAGGCAACTTCAATATAAATTGGTTGTCACCTAAAACTACCAAAACTAAAAATGAAATTGGAGCCCTAAACCTCTCTCAACTGATCTCCGAACCCGCCCAAACCACAAGACACAACAACACACCCTATTCAACTGGGCCCTTACCTCCCACCTCCACCGCGTCATCCTCTAGCATCCTCCCCGATGCTCTCAGTGACCATAACCCAATATTTATAGTTAGGAAAGACCACAGAACTAAATCACCACACAAAACCATACAACTATGCTCTTTCAAGTCTCCTGACCTTGAACCTCTCCTGAGTAACTTTGCCACTTCTGACTGGTCTCCCCTAACCTTCTTCCCCTCTGTTGATAAGGCCCTTCCCTACTTCAAACTGGAACGCCTTTGCCCCACTCGAACAAACCAGAGTCAGAGGTAACCACTTACCTTGGATAACCCCTGAACTTCTGGTCTGCCTCAGGGCCAGAGATCGAGTCTGGATGCGACATAAAGCTACCCAGCATCCTAGTGACCTCGCGAACTACCGCATGCTCCGAAATGTTTGCACCAGGGCTACAAGGTTAGCCAAGTACGAATATTTAAAATCTGCCTTCATCACCAACATAAATTTCCCTTCAAAGTTCTGGAAGGTGGTCCACACCCTATTTACCCCCTCATCTCGTCCCCCCCCAGTACCTAAAGTAAATAGCTCGCTAGTGTCCGACCCACCAGCCACAGCTGAGGAAATTAACTCCTACTATACACCTCCTGCATCACTGAGCTACTGAAATCCTCCCTCCTACCCATCACCCTCCCACCCTCTACCAGTGTGCCCTCCACCACCCTCCCACCTCCCTTCTATTTCACTACTGTAACCCCAAACGATGCCCTAAGTGCCCTCCTCACCATCAACTCCTCTAAAGGTGCCTCCCCTGATGGCCTCGACCCAAAACTCCTCTCCCTCTCCACTTCGGCCATTGCCTACCTCCTCTCAATAATCCTAAATCTCTCAATTCTCTACTGCCTCAGTCCCCTCTTCATGGAAACATGTAGTGGTACTCCCTCTATCCAAAGGGGTGACCCCTCATCCCCTGGCAACTATCACCCCATTTCTCTCCTCCATACCCTTGCCAAGCTTCAAGAACACATTGTCCTCTCCCAACTCACCTCTTTTCTATCTGACATCTCCTTTTTCACCCCTTTCCAGTCTGGTTTCAGGAAAAACTACTCAACCACCACCTCTCTCCTATGGCTCACAGACTCCATCCTAACTAGGATGGACAATGGTCAAACTACCTCTGCTATTTTTGTCAGCCTGGCCAAGACCTTCGACACTGTCTCTCACACCTCTCTCTTCGACTCACTCCCGGCAGCTGGCCTATCTCTCTCCACCACAAACTGGTTCAAGGCCTATCTTATTGGCAGAACCCAATCAGTTAAGATATTGGACGCCAATTCCCCTCCCGATTAGCACTGACGTTCCCAAGGGCTCTGTATTAGGGACCCTCCTATTCTCCATCTTCTTAAACTACCTTCCCTCTGTTTGCTTCCCATCCTCCACTATACATATGTATGCTGATGACAAAGTCCTATATGCATCTGGCTCCTGTCCTGCTGAGGTTACAACCAGCTTATAGCAAGACTTCGACAAGGTTCACTTCTGGTTTGCTAACCATCAACTTTTCCTCAATGCCAAGAAGACTGTCTCCATGACCTTTGGAACTAGGCAGAGACTCTCTAGGCTTCCCTCCCTACCCACTTTCCACACCCTTGATGGGACTTTACTTGAGGGCACATCCTCCTTCAGGTACGCAGGTGTTTGGTTGGACCAACATCTAAACTTCTCTGGACATATTGATGCCATCCAGAAAAAACTGCACCCCAAGCTTGGTGCCCTGTTCAGGAACCATAGTTGCATCCCTCCTATGGCTAGGCGTGAACTTGTTCAGAAGATGATACTGCCCATTTTCAACTACTGTGATGTAGTCTATAGTGTTGTCCCTAAATCCTCCCTGGCCAGACTGGACACCCTCTTCAATTCCTTCTGCCGCTTTGCCCTGGATGCCCCCCTTTGCACCCACCACTGCAATCTTTATCGTGCCCTATCCTTCCACTCTCTTACAAACAGGCGACTCTCCCACTATGCTAAATTCACCTCCTAGCACTGGTTGAGGTGAGCTCCATTCCTACCTCACTTCCTCCTTTATAACAATCCCCCCATCCTCCCATTCCCTTAGATCAACTGACTCCTGCACCCTGGTAGTCCCCTGCAGATCCACCCTAATCAGCCAATCTGGTTTCTCTCACCGCTTCCCAAAAATTTGGAATTCCTTCCCCCTCAAATCCAGCACTCATTCTCTGCCTACTCCATCAGCTCTGCCCTCAATAATTACCTTGCACCTAGCTGCTCCTGCCATGTCCCTCCCCATTCCATCCTCAAAGCCCTGGATAAACTCTACCCCTCTACCATCACCTTCATTTTACCCTGTGCACCCACACCCCCCAAATTTCTAGCTCTCCTCCCCTTCCCCCAAATTGCTCCCCCTTACTGGCTTCCCTTGATCTCTCACAGAATGTAAGGGACCCCGAATGCTCCCCATGGGTCCATGCATCCGATGGACTATTGTTTAGGCCCCATCCCCTCCAAAGGTGTGAATTCTCTCCCCCTCAAGGGTTCAATTCTCACTCTCTCCCTCTCCTATCACTCTCCATTCCCCATCTACTGACCTTCCCCAACCCACTGACAGGGTACCCCGCATCCTGAAGGGTCCTCTCTTGGGTTAGGTCCTATTTCCCCCTCCTAGTATTTAAGCCACACCTCCTCCTTCTCTTTTTCCTCCCTCTTTAAATCCCTACAGCCTTATCCCCCTTTCTGTCTAGCTCCATTGCAGGGTTCCTCACATCCTGAAGGGGTCTCTCTGGGACACTGCCTATCCCCTTCTCTCTGGTCCCCCCAACCCCCTTGCAGGGTTCCTCGCATCCTGAAGGGGTTTCCAGGGACATGACTCTTCCCCCTCCCCCCACCTCACCCTTTTCCCCCCTATTCTTTCATGTAAGCACTTGTTTACTTATTAACCCGGCACTTATTATTGTCCACTCTTTCTACCTATTATGCGCAACACTGATGTAACACTGCTTGTAACACCTGCCTTACAACTGTATGTTAATGTTGATCTTGTAACTTGAATGTTTGATGTCTCACTCCTATTGTACTCCTTTCTTACCCAGGTCGCACTGGGAGACGAGCGACTTGTCGCTCAGTGTGCCTTCCTGGTGAAGCATTTCAATAAATAAAATATTCCATCCTGTGGTTCTTCTTCCATCATCTTGCACATTTTGGCGCTGATTTCAACTGCCAAACCTGGGACTGTCTCTCTAAGGTTTGTGGTCCTGCTGCAACACTCTTACCCCCTTCTTGCTGTCTACCCTGATACAGAGCTTAGTGTCATCTGTGAAGAGACCCATCTTGCTCTGTATTCCACCTCCTATTGTTGCTGATGAACATTTTTACATTTTGTTATCACAGAAACGAATACAATCTCCATCACATAACTGTATGTGTCTTTATCGCTGACCCCTATGGAAGCCCTGCATTACTAAGTTAGAGAAAGGTATGGGTCTGTTTAACTGATCCCTATGGGAGTCCCACATTACTGAGTCAGAGAACTGTATGGTTTTGTATCACTGACCCTATGGGAGTCCCTTATTACTTGAATCAAGAGAACTGTATAGGTCTGTGTTGCTCAGCCTATGCGAGACCAGCATTAATAAGTCAGAGAACTGCATGGGTCTGCATCACTGACCCTACAGAAGCACTATATTACTGAGTTGGAGAACTGTGTGGGTCTGTATCGCTGATTCATTTGGGAGCCCCTTAGGGAACTATAAGGGATTGAATCACTGACCATATGGGAGCCCCAGATTACTAAGTCAGAGAAAGAAGTTATGTAAAAACTTACAGTAACAGTAGATCTTTGAGGGGTTCTCAGTCATCAGGTTTCACCATAGGAACTTCACAGTCAGTAAAGCAGGATCCACACAGAAGATTTTCAGCAGTACAATGGGGGCGACCCATGCCGAAGTCATGTGACAATGTCACCAAACCTATAAAGGCGTGAGCAGCCCCACTCTCTTCTCAGATCTTTCCCCCCCCCCCAAGACAAAGGGAGCATAGCTCTAGTCATGGGGGACCAAGGAGAGAGAGAGAGAGAGAGGTGCCCAGGCCAAGAAGAAAGGATGGATACACCAGATAGCCAGTTCCAGTAAAGAACCCCCCAAAAAAAGGGGGATGTGGGAGGGAAGACAGACCTGATGACTGAGATTCCCTCGAAGATCTACTATTACGGTAAGTTCTTATGCAATGGTTCTATCTTCTTTGGGGGTATCTCAGTCATCACATCTCACCGTAGGATAGAGTCCCAAGCAGTTACAGGTGCAAACAAACCATCTGGAAGGAAAGCCAACCTTAAACTTAATAAAATCTGCACTACTTCATACTTATTTTGTTGCTGGAATGTTTTCTACAGTTTCATACAGCATGCGCACACCTTCCCTTTGTGTACTGTTGATGTTTATTGGTCTGTGTGCAGCAGCAATTTTTACTTTCCGGTCAGTGCCCATTTCCTTGTTTGCATCATGCAGATGGAGGGACCTGAGGTTCGGATGGACCAGGGTCCCTGATCCTGGGTCAGCAGATTCCTGCAGAGAGGGAGAAGGAGAGGGACTGGAGGTTCCTTAGCCAGCTACTGCAGAAAAGAAAACCATATCTGGCAGGACCAGAATGGGGCTACCAGGGTCATGGTGGCCCTCTCCACCTGCAGCTTGATTAGCACCCTCTGAATCAGAGGAAACAGGGGGAGGTGTAAAGAAACCTCCCACTCCAGGAGAGGGACAACATGTCTTGCCAGAAAACTCCAAGCCCTGGATCTAGCGAATAGAAATTTGGCAGTTTGCATTGAGTGGGGATGCAAAAAGTTCCAACTCTGGATGACCCCATCTGTCGAATAGCTCTTCTGTGATGGATTAGAGAAGTTCCCACTCATGCATGCTGGACTGAGTCCGGCTGAGGCTGTCTGCCAGAGTGTTTAGCACTCCTGGGACGTGGACCATTGAAAGTCAGGCTGTGGTCCAATGCTCAGTACCACACTCTCATGGCATCCCTGCACAGGGGGTAAGAATGCGTTGCACCTGCTTGTTGATGTAGTACACTACACTGAGGTTTTCTGACTGAATCAGCAACTGGCCTGAAGAAGGAGGTTCTGAAAGGCCTGCACGGCATACAGGACCACCTGCATCTCCAGGACACTAATATGTAGGGAGGCTTCAATCTGGGACCAAGAACCCTGAGTTTGAAAGGGACCCAGGTGAGCCCCCCAGCACAAACCGGAGGCATCCGTGGTGAGGATTTGATATGGTGATGAAATCTGGAATGGAACTCCCTGCAGTAGATTCAGGGTCTCCATCCACCACTGGAGCACTCTGTGGACTGGGGAAGAGACCAGCACTAAATGATCTGGACTGTCTGTATGCTGGTCCCACTGTACCCACAGAGTCCACTGGAGAGTGGGCATATGGAGCCTGGCCAGTGGAATGGTGGGTACGGCCGCCGCCATCAGTCTCAGGTACACCCTGGCCAGGATGTAACGGCTCTGGGCCACCTCCTGAGCCTGAGTAGTAAGGCATTCCACCCTGGCTTGAGGCAGAAAAGCCTTCCCCTGCACCGAATCTAAAACTGTCCCTATGTATAGCAGTCTTTGGGATGGCACCATGACCGACTTGGGCAGACTGACGGTAATGCCCAGAAAGAGAAACAATTGGAGAGTTCTCTCCAAGGTTCCCAGAAGCAATTCTCTGGATGGGGCCTTTAGGAGCCAATTGTCCGGCTACGGGAAAACGTACAGTCCCTTCTGAGGGCTGCAGCCACTGCTACTAAGCACTTGGTAAAGACTTGCGCGCAGAGGGTAAGTCAAAGGGCAGTACTTCGAATTGGTAATGCTTACCCTGAAAAAGAAACCAGAGGAACCGCGAAATGTGCAGGTATGCATCCTGCATGTCCTGAGAACATAGCCAGTTGCCTTGTTTGAGAAGGGGCAACAGACCTGGCAAAGTTATCATTCTAAACTTTTTGTATTAGACGTAGAGACTTGAGGTCTTTTAAGTCTAAGATGGGCCACAGATCTCCAGTCTTTTTGGGGACCAGGAAAACCCTGGAATAAAACCCCTTGTTCCTCTGGTGCTTGGGCACTGGCTCTATGGCCTGCTTATGCAGAAGGGATCATACCCCCTCCTGAAGAACAGCTAACTGGGCTGGGGGGGCTAGCTGGAGGGCAGAGGGGGAGTTTCTGGGGGTTGCTCTGTGAACTCCAGTGTGTGTTCTCTTTCTATAATTTGCAGAATCCAAGCATCCGCTGTGATGGTTCTCTACTGATTGAGATGGAGGGAGAACTGACCTCAGACCACCACCTCTTGGTCGAGGACCAGAAGAGGGAGGTCTGGCAAGGAATCAAGCTGAGGCGGATCCGTCCGCTGGGGCTGGTCCGTCACTTCTGGGATGCTTGGCCACAGCTCCAGTAGTGGAGGGAGTGGACACCTCCCTCCCTCCCTGCATCAGTGTAACCATCAGGGGGCCTGGTTTGTTACCCCATTTGTATATCTTTTTTTTCCCGAATGTCCACACCTTCCTGGCCTCCCCACTGAACAGAACATTCAAGGTCTCCCTGGCTGCTTTCAATCTAATTTTAACTGCTTCCCCTTCCCCATCAGCAGCCTGTCTCTTCAGCTGTCGCACCTGTGTTTCCAGCTCCATCCTTTTAGCTCGTCTCTGCCTCTTAATTTTAGCTACATATTTGATGATCATCCCCCTCATAAACACCTTCCCCGCATCACATATTACAGCTTTACTTGTGGGGGAGTTCGCATTCGCAGCCCAGTAAATCCTCCAAGTATTCCTTAAAAGCTTTATCACCCAATAAATAGGTTGGAAATTTCCAGGGGGGAGGACCCTCCCTTGACTTATTCATTGTCAGGGACAAAATCACCACTGCATGATCAGAGATGCGGACAGGGCTATGTCGGACAGTCTGAATCCATTCATACCACCCCGTGGGAGAAACATATAGTCGATCCTCGACCAGCTGCCATGTGGATTAGAGTAGAAAGTATACTCTTTGGCTCCGGGATTCACCTCCCGCCATCCATCTATCATCCCCAGTTCTGTCAATCCCCAACGCCACTGGCGGATGGCTTCGTGCTGTCGACCTGAGAGTGGTCTAAACAGGGGTCCAGGTTGCAGTTCAAATAGCCCCCCGAGAAACAGACCCAGGAATTGTTCTTTAATCAGGAGGGAGAGAATGGTACTATAAAATGAGGCCTCAAAGACAGCCGGGGCATATACTGTATACTTCCATATGTCTGCAATCTCTCCATACTGCTACTATGGTATTTCCATTTTGCACATCCTTTCACCCCTTTACTAACTGATCCTTTCCCCCTCCTTCCCTCTCGGATACCTGCCTCACTCCCCTCCTTCTTTCGCCCCCCCCTTGAGGTAGCTGCTGAAGCCCATCACAAACCATCACCTGATTCACCTTTGACTATTTCCTTGAGCACTATCCAACCCAGCCACTCACCTTGTATGCAAGGCATCAACAAACTTCCTCTATGCCACATTTTAATTTCCAGTCTATGATTCTAGAATTATGTATATATGTAAATAGATAAGAATTACAGTATTTCACTGATAATTTCAACTATGTATATTGGGATAAAGCAACACTATGTATAGTGTATCTTGTTCCTTGCATTGCACTATGTCTATGTAATATTAATTCCTAGAACAATAAACTTCAAACTTCAATTGTCCCTGACCTAACCAGGTCCATCTTGCAAATGATCACTGCTCAATGATGTCCGCCTGGATAAACAAAGATTTGATTGATTGATGATACTGCCAAACGTCACCTGTTCCTCCCACAGTTCACCCACAACAAAAATATACCTTCCTCCAGTCTGGTCTTTAACCACCCGTGTCACCTGAAACAGGAGGTATTTATGCAGAAGGACAGTGACCCCATGCTTATGAGCTTTAAATGAGGCTGCAAAACAAACCCCGTGCCAACTTCATGTGCTCCACTATCTTAGGATGAGTCTCCTGTAACATGGTGACTTGCACCCCTGCCTCCTGAAGGCTGTGAGGAGACCGCTACGTTTCACTGTGGTCGCTATTCCTCATACATTCCAAGAGCATATAGTGAGGTCTTGTCGATTAGCCCTTTATAAAATGAAGCATGATCACAGTTTCTCCCACCTTTACAACAATTAAGCAATAAGGCACGACAAGGTGTGTGTCATCGTGTAATAACGTCACTCCTGGGGTGGGTTGAAGCACAAAGCGAAGCCGAGTGCTTCCACCACCCCAGGAGTGACGTTATTACACAAGAACACACACCTTGGAGTGCCTTATTGCAATTGTACAATGGCTCGATGTCATACAAAACAAAAAAATGTTTTTAGAAGATTTTAAGTGAGGGAGTATATCTTTGTTTCTGAAAAAAAAAAAGGCTCAGGCTCCATAAAATCAGCACAGTGATGTTATTGTGTAATATTATCACTGTCTCAGGCACACACACTGACCAATCAGAGTCCAGTAAATGTTCTTACCATTGTATAATATGTGTTATCTCAGCTTCAGTATGACAGGCAGATTCATCCCTCCATTTTCCCTCTTGTCTCCTGTGCACCTGATACACCATAATCATAAAACTGCATGTATGTGTGTAGGAACAATAAAACAACCAGAACAAACCAACAAACCTGAGTCCATTCAACCGTACCCCCCCAACATTTCCATAACCCAACATCAACCTTCCCTGCCCTCCCCCTTTTCCCCTCATTCGTCATAATTGGCCATATCTGCTCCTTTTCCCTTTCTGTGGGATTCCTGTACCCCATCCCACTTTCCCCCATACCCCAAATAGACACTATCTGTCACATATGCTGGAGTGTCAGTAATATCCCCATATTCATCCATGTCCCACCACTGCCCCCCCCACCAGAGTACCGAATACAAACGCTCAGCAATTCCCCTCTTCCCCCCGTATGAATCAGTAGGGTCACCCCCAGTGCGAGCCACCCAATAAATGCGCTGACCTACCAGTCATGTCCAGGCATCCATCCCCCACATCCCTCAAGTGCCAGTCCGTCCCATTGGCCCCACATGGCTAGTCCACATGCTTAAGCCCAGCTCCAAGATTCGTGCTACTCCAAATACTGTTCTGGGAGCGAGGAGAGGGCCCCCCCACAACTCTAAGGCCACACTCTGATTCGTGCACCATCCCCCACACCATGATCCAGAGAGAGAGTTAGGCCGAACAAAATCATCCAGGCTGCCTGCCCATCCGGGCTCCCATATTTTGGCCCAGACACAGGCCCTAGTCTCGGGACAACCACCCCACATGTAAGCAGACAAGCCTCCCCACGATCTGTTTCCCATCTGAGACCAACAACACATCATCCTCCCCCAGCACCCCTCAGGTACCCCAGACGTACTGTGTCTCCTCTCCCACCCTCTGTTTAACTGATGCTGTATTTCCAAGTAATTAAAAAGTTAAACTGGAGACCAGGTAAAATAAAATAAATACAGAGTCCTCAGAAGTCCAACAGGGCCCAAATGGACTACATACGAAAACCCTGCACCTCCTATCATCGGAGCGCAGGAAGAGGGAGTGAAAGTCCAGCATAGAAAAAATGTTCCCAATGTGGAAGAAATGCAGCACATACCTCCAGGTATGATTCTCCTCTCTGCAGTGCTTACGACAAAAACAAGTCTTCGTTTAACTTCCCCCTGTGTTGTAACCAAACCATGAGTCCTTCACACTAAAAGCAGCTCGAAAGCCAGCCGATTTTCTTTTTAATTCATCCAGAAACTTCTTCGCTTTGTCTGCTTTCCAAAATGAGTAGACCGCTCCCTCGTGTTTAATTTTTAAGGTTGCCGGATAAATCAGATAGTTCTCAACCTTGAGAGCCCGGAGTGCAGCCATAACTTCGTAGAACATTTTTCTCTTTTTCAGGAGTCTCGCCGAGTAATCCTGAGATAGAAAGAGTCGGTGGTCTTCGATTACAAGCTGGCCCTTCTCTCTGTATGCACGGAGCACCGCCTCGCGGTCTTGAAAGTGATGGAACCGCATAATAACTTGGCGTGGCGGCTGCCCAGCGGAAGGTCTGGGCACAACTGCGCAACGTGCACGTTCTAATTTCAGTCTCCCATTCTTGATCTCCAATTCCAACAATTTCGGCAATGAAGTCTAAGGCATTCCCTCCTTCCATCCCCTCTGGCAAACCTCGGAGATGGAGATTAAGTCTCCGATGATAATTCTCCTGGTAATCTGCTACCTCCTTCATATCCTCCAGTTCTTTTTGCAGGGCTAGTTTCTGCCCCAGGACCCCATGCAGCTCGTCCTCCATCCTCGATATACGATCCTGCCTCCATCAAACGTGTTGCCTGAGCCCCTGCTGAGTTAAAACTTCTTGTAAACAATCATCAGTCCGGGTTTCTAGCTTGCACACCCATGGCTCCAAAGCCACAGGACCTGACCTATTAGCTGTCATCCCAGGGCACTTACTTCTGTGGTGGAGAGAGAGTACTTGATGGCTCTCAACCTGTGCACAGGCCGCGTTTTTCTTGGATGCTTTTCCTGCTGCCTGTTGACTTTTCCCCGCTCTTGAAGTCAGATACTCATCCATACTTTAAGTTTGCTCAGTCTTAAAGTAAAAGAAACCGTGAGCTGAAGCGATTTTACACTTTTCATACTTTAATTTACGCCGGTAAGGAGGGGCGAGGTATGGACATGTCTTATCCCGTCAAGTGCTCATTAGCACCCCCCGTACTTTATTTTTAATGATCTCACACCCCAGATCAGAATGCTGCAGGGAGAATACAAGGGGATAAAATCCAAGCTAACAGCTGCTGGCATCCGATTTGAAATCCTGTACCTGGCCAAACTGCTCATAACTAGCAACAAGGAACGAAGCAGTTTGCCAGTGCAAGAGAATCACAGGAGGACTTGTCTGACATTTTCCTGGACCTCTTTTCCATCTTACTGCCTAACAGACCAGCCAGACATGAAGATGGGGCTCACTACAGACACGCGTTAGCAGAGACAAATGTGGAGCGTTTCTTGGTTACAGTGAGTAAGTTTCCAAAACAAAAAGTCTTTGTCAGGAGAGATATGGGACACGACAATTAATGTGCTGCCCGCGGTGCACTTTTCTTCCAGCTTTCCTATAACCCACGCAACCTCCTCCTCACCTGATAAGACTTTTCCTGTAAATATAACTCAAGGGATTTCAGGTCAAGTCATAGCCATGCTATTAGAACTACTTTAACATCATTGTACATATCTGAGTTACTCATTTTTCAATTGATGAATGTGGCGATAAAGAAAGTGTGGGGGGGGTCATGGTTGGGGGACGAGCACACTGCGATTGAGAATGCTTCAATCATGTTTCTTTTTGCTAAGCTGAGGAATAGAATAGAAACATTTCAAACTATTAAACTGTATTGCAGGGATGATGTTTTGCCACCCCAATAATACCGCCACTGCCATTTCAGGTGAGGAAATAACAGATGATCGTGGAGCAGAGTACCGAGTGTACACAGACTGCATGTCATTGGAACATTCAGAGATTGCACCCTGTTTAAACTGCTTTAACTGGCTCTTTTCTGCCTCTTGAAATGTTTGTGTTCTAATAAGGTTAACCACTTCAGTTGGCAGTGAGTTAGCAAGGCTCTGATTGCAGTTATGGTCAGTGTTGTTAGGGTGTCCCGCAGCCCAGTTTTGTGTCCCTGAACTCGCTAAACCCAGAAGAGCATCATTCGGGGGTCCTACAACCTGAGGCCTATCATTTAGTGCTAGGTTGGTGAACATGGCTAAACATGGATGCCGGGGGGGTGCCATTTTCACTCAACTGGCTTATCAGCTTACAGATGTCTGGGGCTAAGGAGGGGATAGGGGCTGTGGGGCATCTACTGGCTTCGACCCTCCGTGACATAAAGCTCGTTCCATAGATGCACCAGACGTGGGCAGACCCCGTTGCCCTGGCACAAGGCAGCAGTTAGGCACCCTTACTGACTGGGAAGTTCTGAAAGAGGGGCAGCTGGGAGGTCAGCCCTCCTGACCTGAACAATCGGGATTTAGCACCTCCAGGTACTTTGTGAGTGTTATCAGTTGTTCCTTTCTGTTGTTACTGTTTATTAAATGTGTAGGGCATATCTGTCCAAGCATTATTGTTGGGGGATTCGGGGGGCGTTTGTAAAGCTGGAGCTTCAGCACAGTAGTAACAGTGGTGGCTGTGCACAGACTAAGGCATCTGAACTGAAATATGAGTAACACAATAAAGTACTGCACCTGGAATGTGAAAAGGCCATGAATAAAGGACAAATGATACAAAATATGAAGGCACCTGGAATGGCTAAATAGCGTTTCTCCAAGAAACTCACCTCTAGCCAAAGCATTTGACTCAGTGTCCCACCCACTCCTACTGGATAAGCTGAACTCAGCTGGCCTGTCAGCACCCAGTGAGGACTGGTTCCACTCCTACCTTATGAACTGCCAACAGTCAGTTCAGGTGGGTAGTGTTCTGTCCCCTCCTCCCTATCCATGCAGGGCTCCCACAGTGCTCCATTCTGGGTCTGATCTTATTCTCTGTTTTCCTAAACAAACTCCCCTCAGCCTGTGTCTCTTCACACATCCACTTGTACTTGGATGACACGTCATCTTCACTTCAGGTCCAACAAATGAAGACTATGTACCTACCATAATTCTTGATCTTCCTGGATATCTTCACCATTTATCACTGCTGGGTTCAAGCCAGAGGCACTAGGACCCCACGGGAAGCTTACAGCTCTAAGCCTTTCAGTTTCTCTTCTGGAGGAGGGGCCAACGTCGGGAACGGCACTGCCCTTGAGGCTGACGTGTTATGTGGTGCTCACGGACTGGCCAGTAACGGACGGCGTCCCCTCCACCACCTCAGTTCTGCTCCCCAGAGAGAAAATTAGAGATAGAGGAAAAAAGGGGAGGAGGATGGGGCAAGGGAAAAGGAAAGGAAGCGCCCATGTTCCGATAGGCTGCGCTGTCCCGTACCTCCAAGGAGCTGCAGGCGGGCGTCCTGGTCTCGGTCGGTGGCTGGCTGGGTGCCGGCCTACCGTGGAGGAGCTGAAGCAGCCCTGTTCAAGGGCAGGCAGCTGGAGAGAAGAAAAAAGAGCAGGTCTTAAATAGCATAGAGGAAAAAGGAATAAACCCAGCCACAAGAGAAGGGGTAGGGCGATCCCAACTACTAGGCAGGCCAAGGAGGGAGGGAGTGAGAGGAGGAAGGAAAGAGGGGAGGGAAGAGAAAAGAGAGGAAAGGGAAAGAGAGAGAGAGAGAGAGAGCACGAGAGAGACAGAAGAGGTGGACCCCAGCAAAGAGAACCTTAAGAAGGAGGGTTTTCCACAGTGGACCAAAGAGGGGTGACCCACTTTTTTTTTTTTTTAAAAAGGGGGTGGAGACCCTGAGTAGTGAATACAAGAGGAATTCAAGGGAGGCCAAAAGGCTTCATCAACTCCAGGATCCAAGGAGTAAGTGCCACAGAATGTGTCAGGCCAGAGACAGAGATCCCTACCCTTTCCATTTAAGGTCATAACCCTTCTGGTCCACAGAGAGAAAAGTAGAGGTCCATCCGAATCTCTCTCTCCCTCTCTCTCTCTCTCGCTGCATAGAGGTGGGGAAAAAGGCCCACCCCGGGGCAAGATCCCTCCAGATAGGGGAGGGAGGGTGGACACCTGGCTAGGTGAGCCCCAGATCCCCGAGTGGAGTGTTGAACCCCTTCAGCCCATTACCACTGGAAAAGTGGTGGAAGGTGGAGGATTTATACCCTCAAGAAGGGAGCAGGAAGTTGCAGTAGGAGGTCCAAGCAGACCTTGCCCTATAGGCAACCCAGAATGGGTCATCAATGAGGAGAAAAGGAAGAACCCAAAGGCTCTAAAGAGGAAGGAGAGGGTCCCCGGTGCCCCTGTGATCAAGATGGGAACTCGAGAGACAGTAATGCTAGAGCTCCAGGTACAAGGACGCGTGGGAGACAAGAAAGCTCAGGAAAAAAACAGGGAGGAACTCCCATCCCATACAGCCACTCCAGAGGAGTCTCAGTCAAGGTCGTGCTGGGCGTCAGGGAGCCCCTGGCAAAAGGGGGCAAGAACCCCTGCTTGCCTTCTATCTGGTTGGCTCCCTAGTGCTTCTGGAGGAAGAATTAGAGGACCTAGAGGTGCCAGTGAGATTAGACCCACAATTGGCTTCAGATAGGATGATAGCAAGCAGGGAGGAGGCACTGCCGAGGAGACTGGGGCCCAAGAGGGGATGGTAGGTGGGAAGTAGTGATGAATGAAGATATCCAGGAAGAAAAAATTACTCACCTTAGTAATTGCTTTTCTTCTCATGGAGTCTTGCTATATTATAACAATAGCAGTCAGCCACTGCAGCTGAACTGCCCCGGAGAGGAAGGAGTTAACTCCAGAAGATCTGGAGTTCTACAGCGCGAGGGCGCTGTGCCCAAAGCTCTATCTGGCAGTTTCAAATGAAACTGTCAGATCTTTACGAAGCCAACATCAAAGGACGGAAAAAGTCTGTGTGGAAAAACTACACTAGCCTATGGCTACCTACTAGTATAACAACAATATAAACAACAAAGAAACACCCAGAACCATAATAACAAAGATTGATGGTATTATGGTTCGCTTTACCACCCTTGACAAGCACATATGAATCCCCCTTCCCCCCAAGACTCAAGTCCAACAAGGGGGCAATAAAAATAACCTAAATGAACAATCTAGATCCCTAACCCAAAGGAAAACAGGGTTAGGGGAAAACTAAAATGGCATGACACAGTGCTTGCACCAATTTGCCACCTCTACCCAAGTAGGAGTTCTGAGAGGGGCAGGAGGGAGTAGGAAAGGACATATAAGACTCATGAGAAGAAAAGCAATTACTAAGGTGAGTAATTTTTCTTCAAACACCATGAAGTCTTGCTATATTATAACAATAGCAGATTACACAGCAGTACCTCCATGGAGGAGGGTCAGAACCTACTTAGGAAATAGGCTCTGAAGCACAGCTGTGCCAAACTGAGCATCTCTCCTGGACTGGACATCCAGGGAATAATGCTTGCAAAGGTGTGAACTGTCTTCCAGGTAGCAGCTTGACAAATCTCCAGAATAGAATGTCTCTAGCAGCCGCTAGAGACGCAGCTGTACCCCTCAGGAGTGGGCCTCAACCTGGAGGGGGTACTCACCCAGTTTCTGATAACAAAATTGGACACAAGACAATCCACCTTGCAATTGTTCTCTTAGTGGCAGGTTTCCTTGCCAACCTCGCCATAGGTAAGAAACAGTTGGAGGGATTCAACCTATGACCTCTAGTGCGCCTAGATAGTAACTTAATGCCCTTGACATCAAAGCTGTGCAGTCTCCTCTCACCTGAGGAAGAATGCTCAGTGAAAAATAGTGGAGGAGATAGATTGATTCAGGTGGAAATCAGAAACCACCTTAGGCAAAAACTTCTATTAGTCCTAAGGACTACCTTATCTCTGTGGAAAGAGATAAAATCTCTTCCACTGACAGGGCCTGTAACTCACTTATGCGCCTGGCAGAGGTGATAGTTACTAGAAAAACGGTTTTCCAAGTTAAATACTTGAGTTCTGCTGAAGACAGAGGCTCAAAGGGGTTGTATTAACTGAGCAATGCAAATATTCAGGTCCCAGGCGGGAGCTGGTTCTCAAAAGGAGGGTTAGTATGAAGTAACCCTTTAAAAACTTGAGAAACACAGGGTGAGAAGAAAGGAGGCAGGCTTCCCTGCTGACACAAAAGCAGAGACAGCTGCCAGATGAACCTTCAGGGTAGCTGGTCTAAGGCCTAGGAATTCAGATGGACCAAATATTCCAGAAGAATGGGAAGATCAGCAGATTCTGGGATAATCTGCCTCTCAGAGCACCAGATGGAAAACCTCTTCCACTTAGAATTATAAGTGGCTTGTGGAAGGCTTCCTAGAAGCCTTTAAAATATCCATGACACCTGAGAAAGGTGTAAGTCAGCAATTCTAGCTCCTCAAGAGCCAAGCCTTGAGGTGGAGGACTTGAGGTCCGATACACTCTCCCTGTGCACAGGCCAGTAAGTCGTGAACTCTGGGCAGGCTCAGGGCAGGGTGGACTGCCAGGGACAGGAGCAGAGGGTACCAGGGCTGTCTGGCCCAATCTGGGGCAATCAGAATCACTCTGCAAGGTTGAGATCTGATTTTCACTAGTACCCTGAAAAGGAGAGGAAAGGGGGCAGGCACAGACTTCCTTTCCAATCAACAGAAAGGCATCAGGGACTGAGCCCAGTACTGGAGGCCTGCAGCAAAAGAGGAGTTGGTGGTTGTCTGGGGCATGAAAAGATCTATCTGAGGAGTGCCCCAACTGGCAAAAGACAGACCCCAGTACTTGTGGATTCAGAGCCCATTGCGTGATGGCCCTGAGAAATTCTGCTGAGGGCGCCCGCCAGCACATTGTCCTTCCTGGGAGATGAACCGCTATCAGGGAGGGTGTTCAGGAATAAGCCAGAGACCACAACTTGATTGCCGTGCATGGCTGAAGACCAGTGCCCTTGCTTGTTGATGTACCACATTGTGGTGGTATTGTCTGTCCTGACTTGAACCACTTTGTTCTGGACAGAATCTGAAAAGACCCAAGAGCTAAAAAGACAGCTCTGAGTTCCAGAAGATTGATGTGGAGCAGAGATTCCTGAGGAGACCACACTCTCCGAGTGGTAAGGTCGCTTAGGTGAGCCCCCCCACCCCAACAGGGAGGCATCCGTGGTGAGGGTGAGGGAGGAAGAAATGGAAAGAAGGAACCCCTTGTTTCAGATTCTGCTTGATCCTGCCACCAGTGTAAGGCCAGGATCAGGGTTTTAGTAACTGGGACCAATTTGGTAAGGGGTCCTCCTCTGAGACCAATAGGCCCTCAAATGGAACTGAATGTCCTCATCTGAATCTTGCCCTGCACAACAGCTGTGGAAGCAGCCATGTGCCCGAGGAGTTGCAGAAAATGCCTTGCTGGTCGAGACCCAGAGGGTAAAGGAGGATGCCAGGGCGATGAGTCTGTCCACCCTTTCCGAGGGAAGAAAGGCCCTGCTAACCTCGTGTTCAATTCTGCGCCTATGAAAGTTAGGGCCTGAACTGGTTCCAGAACTGACTTTGGTAAGTTTAGCAGGAATCCCAGAGAAGTGAGAAGCTGCTGGGTGACTTGCAAGTGGGATTCACCTGACCTGGAGACTGACCCCAATGAGCCAGTCGTCCAGGTAGGGAAACACAGCAACTCCTTGCCTTCTTAAATGAGCCACTACCACAGCAAGACATTTTGTGATACCCTTCGCCAGAGGTAAGGCCGAAGGGCATTGCCCTGAATCTGGTAGTGGCCTGAGGGCAGTTCGAACCTGGAGGTACTTTCGTGGGAAGGCCTGATCAGAACATGAAAATAGGCATCCTTGAGGTCCAGGAAGCTAGCCAGTCCCCTGGCCTTAGGAAGAATATCATTGCCAGAGTTAACATTTTGAACTTTGTTTCAACAGATGCTTGTTCAAGTATCTAAATCCAGAATGGGCCGCCATTCTCCTGTCTTTTGGGGTAAGAAAGTATCTTGAATAAAGCCCCTGCCCTGATGGCAAGGAGGAACCCTTTCCACTGCTTTGCAGACCAGAAGAGAAGAAACCTCTGCTTCCAAAGCAAGGGCTTCTGAAGGATTTGCAGGTGGGAATGCCCTGGCTCTCATCTTTGGAAAATATTTAAAGCTGAGGACCAGACCTGGCCTATTACCTCCAGAACCCATCTGTCCGAAGTTAGGGACAGCCAGCTCTGGCTGAAATAGGCCAACCTGCCCCCACTGGTACAGGAGAATCGGCCCTGGGCACCCCATCAGGGTGCCTGCTTAGCAACAGCCTTAGGCTGAGGGAGGGAGGCGTCTACTTGCGCCCGTCTACCCCTGCCTCTGAAGAAACCCTCTGCGAGACAGCAGAGGAGGCTTGAAATTGGTAAAAGGCCTGGAAAAGGTCTGCCCCTACCTCTGGGAGCATGCCTTTGTGGCATGGCATGCTTCTCCTTAGCCTGGGCACTTTTGTAGGTAGTTCTGTATTCATCCATCTTTTCATATAATTTTCTGTTTGCTCCCAAACAGAGAATTTCCCACTACAGGAAAATCCATAGCCTTTGACTGAGTATCTTGGGACAGATTAGTGCATCTGAGCCATGCCAACCCACGGAAAGCTACAGAAGTGGCCATGACCCTGGAGGAAACATCATTAACATCAACAGCAGTATGAAATTGAACTTTAGAGGCTTCAATGCCATCAGCAGCCACCTGTTCCAACTCACTAGCCAGCTGGCCATGGGCCTGCTTGGCTAACTGCAACACTGTGTCCCACCTAGATTTCTGATATCTAGCTACACAGGTTCATATAATTTGCCTGCCTGAGTCCCAAAGAAGCTGCCACATACTGTTTCTTCGCCATGGCATCAATCTTCCTAGAATCCTTGTCAGGAGGATGTGAGGCCAGAGGAATATTAGCCTTGTCACAGGCTGCAGCTTGTACCACACCTACATGACTACACTGCTCAATAAGGAAGTCTGTATCCGAGCCTGACAAAGTATACCTTCTGTCCATTTTTATCTACAGGAGGGACAGAATGAGGATTTTTAAAATCTTTGTTGTTTGCTTCCTAAATGACTTATGCAAAGGAATAGACAACCTCTAGACTCTGGAATATCCATCATTTCCACATAATCAGGCTCCTCTTGCTCATCCACAGCCTCCTCTAAAGGAAGCTGGAGGGTTTCTGCAACCTTTTTGTAAAAAATAAAGAAAGAAGGGGACTCAGACAGAATAGGGGGAGATTCTAAAGGTCTGTCTGGAGAAATGCCCGGTTCAATGGGCACGTCCAGACCCTCCCAGCCACACATATATTGATCAAATTCCTCCTCCCCCTCCTGTGGTTCATAAAAATCCTCAACTTCAAAATCCTGAACCACTGGGACTGAACGAACCAACCTTTTACCAACTGTTGGTGGTTCTACAGATCCCTGAGACAGTGACTGGACAATCTGAATGGCTTTAGCTATCTCTGCAGCAGTTGGAGACACAATTCTGGACTCCAAACCTCCTGATTTCTTTGTCTTTTTACTTGGGACTGGTTCCTCTGAACCAGTCTTCCTTTTGCCCGAGGAAGTCTCGCCCTGGTCAGAGGGCACTCCCTCTGGTCCAGTGGGTACTGAACCGGGCTGGCCATCCGGGTCAGCGGACTTTTTGGCCTCTCGTTCCCTGAGCCGGCCCAATCTCTTCTCCAGGGTGGCTGCAGGAAATTTTACACACCTGGCAGTCTGACAGGAGGTGGTCAGCCTCAGACAATAGACACAAGTGGTGGTGGGGTCAGCCTTGGCAAAAGCGCCCCACAGACATCACAGTGTTGAAACCCAGTGGGCCCGGTTTTTCTTTTGGGTTTCTCAGACATAATGCCAACCCTAACCAAAAACTTGCCCTTTTGATGGCAGTGCCAGGCAAGACACCTTATCGGTTCTAACCGTGTCACGGGTATTTGAAAAACAGTAATAATTTCGGTTTTAGAACCGATAAGAACTGGAACCGCACTCTAAAACCCACAGTACAGTTTTAAAAGGCAGAAAAATAGCTGATCGGTTCAAAACCGAACCGATAATTAATTTTCCACACAGACTTGAATTTTGTACTTACGGTTACCAGATAGAGCTTTAGAACCCAAATGCGGTAAAAATAATGACTTTTGCCGGTTCAAATGAACCGAAACTACTCTCTTGAACCGAGAATGAACCGAGCTGAAGGAGCTGATCTCGGGCGACTGTTCAGTGAAGCGGAGTAAAGAATCTGACAGTTTCATTTGAAACTGCCAGATAGAGCTTTGGGCACAGCGCCCTCGCTCTGTAGAACTCCAGATCTTCTGGAGTTAACTCTTTCCTCTCCGGGGCAGTTCAGCTGCAGTGGCTGACTGCTATTGTTATAATATAGCAAGACTTCATGGTGTTTGAAGATCAAGAATTACGGTATGTAAGTCATTTTCATATCTTACCTGGATTAATCTTCACCATTCATCACTGGAGGGTGAGTACCAAGCACCACAAAATGGCGCTGGCACCTCCCTGAGGGAAAAATCACCCTCAGCCTCTGGTGGGGAACACACAAGAGGAGGGGGCCCTCATGGACCTGGCTAGCCCCGTGACTGGTCAGGTCGAGGCTCCTGATGTACACGAGAAGGAGAATGCCCAGACAGCTCTCGCCTAGCCCTATGGGAGATGAATCGGGTCCCGCTGAAGAGCGGGCAATTACCCTACGCAGGACCAAGGGTGACAACTGGGATAGCCAGAGCCATGCCATCCGCCTAATGCAGACTGCTGTTCCTACTAGCCTGGAGGCTACCACGTTGGTGTCGTAAGATGCCCTCACTTGGTGTCTTGCCAGCAACAAGCCACAGGTAGAAATGGCAATGGCCCATCTGGTTGCCTCGCTATCAGGCATGGCTGCCAGGATCTGACCCAGTAAAGCCCTCAGGCATCTTGCATAGGCTACCTGTTGTGCAGAGAGAGACAGCAAGAAATGCACGGAAGAGAAAACCCTTCTGCCCCAGTGATCAAACTCCACAGAGTCAGCCTCGGGGGGGTCTCTTAAAGGGCGATGATGCTATGAGACGGTATCCAACCAGTCCAGATGTAGGATGGAGCATAGCTCCAGGAGACCTGCACTGGTAGTCCCGAGGGACCGGAACAGAAGAGGCAGGAAGCTGCCAGACACTGTGTGACTCCTCCATGAAGGGCCAGGCCATGGAGGGATCATGATGGATTCTGGATTGTACTCCCCGAGGAAGGACAGTGTTGCATGCACGGGACCGTGGTCAATGGATGGGGGAAGATGGAGTTCCTCCAACATTGTCATGAGGAACTGCTGATAATCAGTGTAATCAGCGTCAGAGGAGATGTAGGTGGAGGTGTCTTCTTCTTCCAAGGAAGAATCTGACGAAGCGGAAGGACTCCGTTCAGGGGGAGTGGTGCAAGGGTAGGAGGTGTAAAAAAACATGTCATCCACAGCCCTAAAGTAGATGGGGAACGTGCTCACCGTCACTCTGTACTGTTCCCACGTAAGGGACCCAGGGGACCGGAGAGTCCTGGGAGGAGGGAAGAGGAGGCAGAGAAGAGTGGTCCCAAGAGACCACAGGCCCTCTTCCAGGGCTGTGGAAGCAAGCAGGGGATGCCTCCCAAGGGAAGGGGCTGCGCTGCCCAGACACCAACTGTTGTTCAATCTGCTCAGAGTGAACAGGGTGGTGCTCCTGGAGGGAAGACCCCTGGTGAGGAAGACAGAGCCGTACAGGTCCAGAAGGGCAGCCCCTGTCCCCACCAACAGCAGGGCTCCGACCTCTAGCAGGAGAAAAAAGTCCACATCAGCACTCCAACTCTACCCCAGGTTGGCCGAGACCACCGGGACAGACTGGGTCACCTGAAGTGGGCCTACCAGACCCAAGCCAGAAGACTGAGACCTGCTCCTCAAAAGAGGCCCCACCTTAGCCACTGCTCTTAGAGAGGGAGGAAAGGTGAAATCAGCACCAAGGTTGGCCTCACATTCCTCCTTGGCTCTAGGATCGGTGCCGACAACCGAAGAGGCACTGAAGGCAGCACCGGAAACAGATACAGCACCAGAGGCAATGCCACCACCAGAAGCGGCACCGATCATGGCACTATCACCACAAGTGGCACCAACTGCGGTATCATCACCAGAAGCGGCACCGACCTCAGAGGTGGCAGTGATCATGGCGCCATCCCCAGAGGTGGCACCGAACATACCACCGCCCTCCGGCATGGCACAGGAAATGACATTGCAGGCCTCCTTGGCACCGAAGGCAGCACCAGCAGAGCGAGAGGTGGCACCATGGATGGCGCCAGCCGAAGAAGAGGGTGAAGAAGAGGATCTCGGACTGGGCCCAGAGAGTGCCCGGAGCTCCAGAGATCCCCAGAGAGAAGACCCCAGACACTCTAACCATCCTGGCACTGACAACAGTGTCGGGAGGGGACCCAGTGGCAATGACAGCGCCACCTCGCTCACCGACACCGGGGTAGGAAGCCAAGGCCATGCCAGCTGCAGCCACCGAGGGAGCCGCTGACGAGGTCCTGTACGCACAGGCTCACACTGGGCAGCCCGGATCCCCGAAGGAGAGCCAGGCTGCAAGGGGTGCTCAACCAGCCCCTTGGAGGAGGCCGACTGTCCACCTGACCCCTCGCTCAGGCCTCTGGTCTCGACAAGACCCAAGACAGTGGGGGCCTGTTCTCCCCAGTACATATAGCAGCAGGGGGAAGCCCACACGAAGGACCCAAAGACCTTACCTTGACGGCCCTCATACAACGCTGACCATCAACATTTTTTGGGGGGGGCCTCTCCCTAACCCCGCCACACAGTTTGCCAGGGTGCAGAAGTCCAATAAAAAACAGGTGTCACACAAATCCATGTAATTTCACAGCACCAGGCAAGTAAAACACTGGTCATGCAGATCCATTATGGTCATGAGACTACCACAAGGGCACCGACACATGGGGCTAGTCCCAGCCTTGGAAGAATGCTTTTGCACCGAACCGGACATGATCAGCCGCAAAAAATAACAAAAACAAAGAAAAAGACTTGACGTTGCAAAACTTTTTAAAATAAGAAAGTAGGACGGTGCCAAAAATGGCGACAGACTGGCAGTGGCAAGTAACTGCTTATCCGATGAACAGAACCTTAGGGATTGTAGAACTGCTGTGCTGCTCCCCCAGAGTCATCAGCTGCTGCCTTGATGGTGGGAAAAACAGATGTGGTGGTGGAGGTCCTGGCATCCATTACTGGCCAACCTACGAGCGCCACATAAGAAAAAATTACTCACCTTAGTAATGTTGTTTCTTCTAATGGAGTCTTGCTATATTATAGACATTATCAGTTTGTTCCAGCTCTAGAACTGCCCCGGAGTGAAATGGTTAAAACCATTCCAAAATATAATTTTGGCACGAGAGCAGCTCTATCTGTGTCATTTCAAACTTGAACTGTCAGATCTTTACGAGCCAAACTCACTAAGGTCTGTGAGGAAGTTGTAACTCACACTAGCCAAATGGCTACCTAAATAATAACAACCATTGATGGTCCCAACACCCAGACTCAAGTCAGGGACCAGAAATACTAACACCATTCTAATAATATGAAAATGGAACATAAGTATAATAAAACACACACACGCTGCATACACACACACTCCCAAAGTCCCAAAGGGACAAAATGCTAACAGGACATAAGTAGTGCACATTAAGTTGCCCCGCACCCCACCAAGTAGAGGTTCTGAGAGGGGCAGGTTGGGAGGTTTATAATATAGCAAGACTCATTAGAAGAAACAACATTACTAAGGTGAGTAATTTTTCTTCAAACAACATGAAGTCTTGCTATATTATAGACATTAGCAGAATACACAGCAGTACCTCCAAAGAGGAGGGCAGAACCTACTTAGGAATAGGCTCTGAAGAACAGCTGTGCTAAACCGAGCATCTCTCCTGGCCTGACATCCAGGAGTAATGCTTGCAAAAAGTGTGTACCGCTTTCCAAGTAGCAGCCTGGCAAATCTCTAATAAAGGGATATTCTGGCAGCAGCTAGAGACGAGCTGTACTCCTGGTAGAATGAGCCTCAAACCTGGGGGCCTCCCCACTTTCTGATAACAAAATTGACACAAGAGACAATCCACCTGGCTATTGATCTCTTAGTGGCAGGTTTGCCTTTCCCAACTTCACCATAGGTAAGGAAAAGTTGGAGGATTCAACCTTGTGACCTTTGGTACGCTCTATATAATAAGTAAGAGCTCTCTTAACATCCAGGCTGTGCAACCTCCTCTCACCAAGAGGAGTGATAAGTGAAAATACTGGAAGGGAGATAGATTGATTAAGATGGAAATCTGAAACCACCTTAGGCAAAACTTCCTATTAGTCCTAAGGACTACCTTATCCCTGTGGAAAAGAAATAAAGTCAGTCTCCACTGACAAGGCTTGCAATTCACTTAGCGCCTGGCAGAAGTGATAGCCACTAGAAAACAGTTTTCCAAGTTAGGTACTTAAGCTCTGCAGAAGACAGAGGTTCAAAAGGGGTTGCATTAACTGGGCAATGCAAACATTAAGGTCCCAAGCAGGGCCGGTTCCCGAAAGGGAGGATTAGTATGAGGTAATCTTGAAAAACTTGGAAAACACAGGATGAGAGGAAAGAGGGATGACTTTCCTGCTGACAGAAAAGCAGACACAGCTGCCAAATGAACTCTCAGGGTAGCTGGTCTGAGACCCAAGGAATTAAGATGTACCATGTAATCTAACAAAATGGGCAATTCAGCAGATTCTGGGGAAATATTTTTTCCAGCACGCCAAATGGAAAACCTTTTCCATTTAGAACTATAAGTAGCCCTAGTGGAAGGCTTTCTGGAAGCCTTCAGGATCTCAAGAACACCCTGAGAGAGGTGTAAATCAGCAAACTCTTAACTCCTCAAGAGCCAGGCCTTGAGGTTGAGGGATTTGAGGTCCGGATACCAAACCCTCCCCTGGGCACAAGTCAACAGATTGTGATTTCTGGGGAGGCACAGGGGAAGATGGACTGTCAGAGACAGAAGGAGTGGGTACTAGGACTGCCTGGCCCAATCCGGGGCAATCAGAATCACCCTGCAAGGCTGAGATCTGATTTTGACTAGTACTTTGAATAGGAGAGGAAAGGGGGTGAAAGCATAGAGGAACTTCCCCTCCCAATCCAGAAGAAGGGCATCCAGGGGAACTGAGCCCAGCACTGGAGGCCTGCAACAGAACAGAGGAAGTTTGTGATTGTCTGGGGCTGCAAAAAGATCTATCTGAGGGATGCCCCACCTGGCAAATACTATCCCCAGCACTTGAGGATCCAGGGACCATTTGTGATGGCCCTGGGAAATCCTGCTGAGGGCATCCGCTAGGACATTGTCCTTCCCTGGAAGATGAACTGTACGAGGAAGTGTTCAGGAATAGGCCAGAGACCACAACTTCATTGCCTCGTGCACAAGGTCAAGACCGAGTGCCCTGCTTGTTGATGTACCACATTGTTGTGGTGTTGTCTGTTCTGACTTGTATCACCTTGTCGTGACAGATGCAGAAAAGCTTGAAGAGCTAAAAAGACAGCTCTGAGTTCCAGCAATTGATGTGGAGCAGAGATTCCTGGGGGACCAAACTCCCTGAGTGGAAAGGTCTCCCACGTGGGCTCCCAACCCAGAAGGGAAGCATCTGTAGTAAGAGTCAAGTCGTGAGTGAAGGGAAATGAAGGGACCCCGCTCTTAAATTGCTCTGATCCTGCCACCACTGGAGAGCTAGGATCAAGGTTAGAGTCACTGGGACCAACTTGGAAAGGGGTCTCTCTCTGAGACCAAAAGGTTCTCAAGTGAAACTGAATGTCTCTCATCTGAAATCTGGCCCCTGCACAACAGCTGTGGATGCAGCCATGTGCCCCAGGAGCTGCAGAAAGGTGTCTTGCTGGTCGGAGACCTGCAGAGTGAAGGAAGAGGCCAGAGCCACTAAATTCCTTACCCTTTCTGGGGAAGAAAGGCTCTGGCTAGCTTTGTGTCCAATTCTGCCCCTATAAAGGTGAGTACCTGACTGGTTCCAGAACCGACTTTAGGTAGGTTTAGCAGAAAACCCAGGGAGGTGAGAAGCTGCTGGGTGACCTGCAGGTGAGATTTTACCTGTTCTGGGACTGGCCTACAAATGAGCCAGTGCCCAGATAGGGGAAAAAGCAATCCTCTGCCTCCTTAAGGGGCCACTGCCACTGCTAGACACTTTGTGAAACCCTTGGAGTAGAGGTAAGGAAGGGCATTGCTCTGAACTGGTAATGACCTGAGGCAGTTCGAATCTGAGGTACTTTCAGGGATCTTCTGATTAGGACATGGAAATAGGCATCCTTGAGGTCCAGGGAGGCTAGCCAGTCCCCTGGCCTTAGGGAAGGTAAAATCATTGCCAGAGTTACCATTTTGAACTTTGGTTTCAAAAGATGCTTGTTCAGATATCTGAGATCTAAAATGGGCCGCCATTTTCCTGTCTTTTTTGGGGTAAGGAAGTATCTGAATACAGACCCCTGCCCTGATGCAGGGAGGAACCCTTCTACTGCTCTGAGAGCTAACAGGATGAGACCTCTGTTTCCAGAGCGAGGGTCTCTGAAGCACTTGCAGGTAGAAAAAGTCTGCTTCTCAACTTGGGAAACTTTTGAAGCTGAGAACCAGACCCTGGCTTACTACTTCCAGAACCCACTTGTCTGAGGTTAAAGAAGCCCATCTGACTGAAGTAAGCCAGCCTGCCCCCCACTGGTACAGGAGACTGCCTGGGCACCCCATCAGGGCGCTGTTTCAGAGAGCTTTAGGTTGTGGGGTGGGAGCAGGTCTGCCCACCCCTCGCCTGCCCCCTGCCTCTGAAGAAGCCCCTCTGAGCATAGGGCAGAGGAGGCCTAAGTCTGGTAGAAAGGCCTGTGAAAAGGCCTACCCCTACCCCCTGGGGGCATGCCTTGAGGAGTGGCTTGCCGCCTCTAGCCTGGGCACCCTGTAAGTAGTCCCATATTCATCCATCTTCTTCATGTAATTCTCTGTCTGCTCTCCAAACAGAGAATTTCCCACCACATCCATAGCCTTAGTCTGGGTATCCCAGACAAACTAGTACACCTGGAGCCAGGCCAACCTATTAAAAAGCTACAGATGTGGCCATGACCCTAGAGGAAACATCATTAACATCCACAGCAGCATGAAACTGAACCTTAGAGGCTTCAATGCCATCAGCAGCCACCTGTTCCAGTTCACTAGCCAGCTGGCCATGGGCCTGCTTGGCCAATTGCATAACAGCATCCCATCTAGATTTCTGATACCTAGCTACATAAGCCATATAATTTGCTTGCCTGAGTCCCAGAGGCTGCCATATACTTTTTTTTGCCATGGCATCAATCTTCCTGGAATCCTTGTCAGGAGGATGTGAAGCCAAGGGAATATTAGCTTTATCACAGGCAGCAGCCTGAACTACCCTAACATGACTGCATTGCTGAGAAAGGAATTCTGTATCAGGGCCTGACAATGTATACCTTCTGTCCATCTTTTTATTGCAGGAGGCTACAGAATTAGGAGCTTTGAAAATTTTACTTGTTTGTTTCCTAAAAGACTTATGTAAAGGAATAGACAATCTCCTAGACTCTGAATATCCATCATTTCTACAAAATCAGGCTCCTCTTGCTCATCCACAGCCTCTTCTAAAGGAAGCTGGAGGGTTTCAGCAACTTTTATATAAACATAAAATGAGATGGGGACTCAGACAGCATAGGGGAGATTCTAAAGGTCTGTCTGGGGAGATGTCCGTCTCAATGGGCACACCCAGACCTTCCCAGCCACATTCATACTGTTCATAATCCTCCTCCCCTCCTCTGGTTCATAAAATTCCTCAATATCATAATCTTGAACCACTGGGACCGGACGAACCGACCTTTACCAGATAGTGGTGGTTCTGGACGGACCCTGAGACAGTGACTGACAATTTGTATGGCTTTTGCTATCTCTGCAGCAGTTGGAGAAGGAATTTTGGACTCAGACCTGCTGATTTTCTTGTTTTCTTTACTGGAATTGGTTCCTCAGAACCAGCTTTTCTTTGCCCGAGGAAGTCTGGCCCTGGTCAGAGGGCATTCTCTGGTTCGGGTTGGCACCGAACCGGCTGGCCATCGGGTCAGCGGACTTTGATTTCTCGCCTCTGGAGCCTGCCCAATCTTTTTTCCAGGGTGGCTGCAGGAAATTCTTACATACCTGGCAGTCTGACTGGAGGTGGTCAAACCCCAGACAATAAACACATGGGTGTGTGGCCGCCTTGGCAAAGACTTCCCACAAACATCACAGTGTTGAAACCCAGTGGGCCCGGTTTTTTTGGGTTTCTGAGACATAATGCCAGCCTAACCAAAAACTTGCCTTTTAACGCAGTGCCAGGCAAGACACCCTTTATTGGTTCCTAACCGTGTCACGGGTATTGAAATAAACGTAATAAATCCGCTTTTTAGAACCGATAAGAACTGGGAACCGCACTCTAAAATAGTAACTTTAGTTTTAAATGAGTTTTAAATTCCACTGATCGGTTCAAAACCGAACCGATAATCTATAAGTTCCACACAGACAAAACCTTCATTTACTTACGGTTACCACAGATAGAGCTTGAACCGAACGGTTTATGCGTTAAAATAAAACTATTCTCAGTTAAATCCAAATCGAGAAAACACTTTTTAAACCGAGAAATGAACCGAGCAGAAGGAGAAATCTCCGGAGCGACTGTTCACCGAGGCGGAGTAAAGAATCTGACAGTTCAAGTTTGAAATGACACAGATAGAGCTGCTCTCGTGCCAAAATTCTATTTTGGAATGGTTTAAACCATTTCACCCCGGGGCAGTTCTAGAGCTGGAAAAAACTGCTAATGTCTATAATATAGCAAGACTCCATGTTGTTTGAATATGTCGGCCTTGAGGGTGGCGCCGTTCCTGATGTTGGATCCTCTTCCAGAGGTGAAACTGAAAAGCTTAAAGGCTCAGATGGCTGAGATATAAGATGGGCCTGAGATTGCCTGTCTTTTTGGGGACCAGGAAGAAATGGGAGTAATACCCTTTTCCCCTCTGCACCCAGAGAACTGGTTCTATCATGGATTTTTGGAGTAGAGCCTGGATCTTATCCCTTACCAGTGTTGCGTGGTCTGAGGGATAATGAGATCATCTTGGAGAAGAGTCTGGAGGTTCTTTCAGAAACTCAATGGTGTGCCCTCTTGCTGTGAGCTGAATGACCCAAGAATCTGACATGATGCCCTGCCACTCTGCTAGGTGGAGGGCAAATCTTCCCCCCACTGGCTCCACACTGTTTGGAGGTGAAGGTGGAGGGGGTCTGAAAGAGTCGGGAGGTGGAGGAATGGGCGGGGAAGGCACCACCTGCAGCTCGTTGGGTCTTGGAGGCAGGAGGAGAGGTAACAGCAGGTCCCCCTCTCCTTTAATTTTGACACCTGTTTAAAGGCCGTTTGCCTTGGCGTTTTGCTGGCACTGAAAGGGCTGCTTCGCTTGAAGCCCGCCTTTGTACATGGACTTAACTGATCCTCAGGGGCCTGCCCACCATCCTGGAGGCCTATGATGATGTTCTTTTCGTCGCCTCAAGAGGACGGATCTCTGGAAGGGGGCCCTGTATGGCTGCCTGAACATCCCTCAGAAAGCCCGGAAATACGGAGTCAAGCATGGCGCCTGACGCAGACTGCTATAGCTAAAGAGGAAGCCATGGCATCTACAGAGTCGTAGGTAGCCCTCAATGCACGCCTACAAGATATTTTAGACAGCCTCAGGGCCTTGGTGAGCTCCGACTTAAGGTCCGAGTCCTCCACTGTTTCTAGCCTGGCCTCAAGCTGAGCCATGGTAGCTTTTTGGTATGAAATCATATGTGCCACATAGTTCAAGTAACATAAGGCACATGTAGATGAGGAGTAGATCTTACGGCCGAACTGATCTAACTGCCTCAACTCCTTGTCAGGAGGGGAGGTGTTCATATGTTTAGGTTTGGCAGTACGGTCGTGAGCTGCAGTGATCACGATGGAGTCAGTCTTTGGGTGAGAGCACAGACAAGGAGTGCTCTCAGGTGAATGGTAGGACCGGTCTGCCTTCATGGGGATGGCCAGGATGCAGTGAGGCATATGCCAGATAGTGGAGGTGAGAACCTCATGTGGCTCCGTCCACAGTGGGATCGGAATGGGTGATGCCTCCGCTAAGTCCAAGTGCTCTGCTAGGCGCTTGCGCTTCAGGTCTTGCTCCTCTACATTCCAACCATTAGCTTTTTGGAGAATGCGGAGGAGTTCGGTGAAGAAGGGGTCTTGAGAAGGAGCCATGGGAGACTCTTTACCCTTGGACAGCGTGACTTCCGAAAGGTTTCCAGAGGATGAGTCGGAGGAATCAGCCTCCGAGTCCGAGGATTCTCCCTTCTTAGAGGTCTTCGTCTCAGTCAGAGGGACCTCTGGAGTAGCGACCCCAGAAGAAAAAAATTACTCACCTTAGTAATGCTGTTTCTCCTATTGGAGTCTTGCTATATTATGACATATGCAGTGAGTCCCAACCTCCGAACTGCTCCGGAGGTGAACGAGTTAACTTTCCATGCCAGGCATGGAACACTGAGCTCGAGCTCAGTTGAAAACTCTGTCTGTTGTTCTTCAAACTCAAACCGTCAGATCTTTACGAGCTAAACTCACTGATGTCCTGTGTGGAAGCTCTAAACCTACACTAGCCAACTGGCTACTAACATAAGAACACATTTTTTGGTCCCAAAACAAAGACTCAAGTCAGGAGACCCCAAAAATGAAAAACACAACACCAAGTAACCCCAAAAAAGGAGGGGTGAAAAACAACAAGGTGGGCACCTACTAAGTGCCAACACTGCACTGCCGACCCACATCCCAAAAAACGAGGTTCTGAGAGGGGCAGGCGGGTGGTCATAATATAGCAAGATCAATAGAAGAAACATTACTAAGGTGAGTAATTTTTCTTCAAACAACATGAAGTCTTGCTATATTACGACATATGCAGACTACAAAGCAGTACCTCCATGGAGGAGGGATAGAACCTACTTGGGAAATAGGCTCTGAAGCACAGCCAAACTGGGCATCACCCTAGCCTGGATGTCCAGGGAGTAATGCTTGGTAAAAGTATGAACTGTTTTCCAGGTAGCTGCTTGACATATCTCTCATTAGGGATGTCCCCTGGCAGCAGCCAGGGAAGCAGCTGTACCTCTGTTAGAGTGAGCCCTCAGGCCTGAGGGGAGGAACCTTTCCCAGTTTTTCATAACAAAATTGGATACAAGAAACAATCCACCTGGCAATGGATCTTTAGTGGCAGGTTTCTACCAACCTCACCATAAGTGAGGAACAGTTGGAGGGAGTCAAACCTGTGACCCTTGGTACGCCTATGTAGTAGCTAAGGGCTCTTCACATCTAAGCTGTGCAGCCTCCTCTCGCCAGAGGAGGAATGGTCAGTGAAGTACACTGGAAGAGAAATAGATTGATTAAGGTGGAATTCTGAAACCACCTTAGGCAAGAACTTCCTGTTAGTCCTGAGGACCACCTTATCTCTATGAAAGGAGATAAAATGAGGCTCCACTGACAAAACTTGTAATTCACTTATGCGTCTGGCAGAAGTGATGGCTACCAGAAACACAGTTTTCCAAGTCAAGCACTTAAGCTCTGCTGAAGACAAAGGCTCAAAAGGGGGTTGCATAAGCTGGGCAATGCAAACATTAAGGTCCCAAGCAGGGGACAGGGTCCCTGAATGGAGGGTTGGTGTGAAGCAATCCCTTGAAAAACTTGGAGAATACAAGGTGAGCTGAAAGAGAAGAGGGCTTACCTGCTGAAACAAAGGCAGACACAGCTGCCAGATGCACTTTTAGGGTAGCTGGTCTCGGCCCCAAGGTATTTAGATGGACCATGTAATCCAGGACTGTGGGAAAATCAGCAGATTCTGGGGAAATATGTTTTCCAAAGCACCATATGGAAAATCTCTTCCATTTGGAATTATAAGTAGCCCTGGTAGAAGGTTTTCTAGAAGTCTTCAGAATGCCCATTACACCCTGGGAAAGGCATAAATCAGCAAACTCTAACTCCTCAAGAGCCAGGCCTTGAGATTGAGAGATTTGAGGTTCGGGTACCAAACCCTCCCCTGAGCACAGGTTAACAGGTTGTGATTCCTGGGAAGACAGAGGGAAGATGGACTGCTAAGGACAGCAGGAGTGGATACCAGGTTGTCTGGGCCAATCTGGGGCAAACCAGGATCATCTTGCAGGGTTGAGACCTGATTTTGACTAGCACTTTGAACAGCAGAGGAAGGGGGGAAGCATAGAGAAACTTCCCTTCCCAATTGAGGACTAAGGCATCCAGAGGGACTGAGCCCAAGACTGGGGGCCTGCAACAAAAAAGGGGAAGTTGGTGATTGTCTGGGGCTGCAAAAAGATCTATCTGTGGGGTGCCCCATCTGGCAAATACCACCTCCAGGACCAGGGGATCCAGTGACCATTCGTGATGGCCCTGGGAAATCCTGCTGAGAGCATCTGCCAGGACATTGTCCTTGCCTGGGAGGTGAACTGCCGTAAGGGAGGTGTTCAGGGAGTAAGCCAGAGATCACAACTTCAATGCTTCGGTGCACAAGGCCGTAGACCGAGTGCCCCCTTGCTTGTTGATGTACCACATTGTAGTGGTGTTGTCTGTTCTGACCTGTACCACTTTGTTCTGAACAGACTTGGAAAAAGCTTGAAGTGCTAGAAAAACTGCTCTGAGTTCCAACAGATTGATGTGGAGCAGGGATTCCTGAGGGGACCACAACCCCTGGGTAGTGAGGTCGCCCATGTGAGCTCCCCATCCCAAGAGGGATGCATCTGTAGTAAGGATTAAGGAGTGAGACTGGGTGACAAAAGGAACCCCTTGTCTGAGATTGCTCTGATCCTGCCACCACTGTAGGGCCTGGATCAGGGTTCAAGTCACTGGGATCAATTTGGTTAGAGGGTCTTTCCTTTGATACCAAAAGGCTCTCAAATGGAACTGAATGTCTCTCATCTGAAATCTTGCTCCCTGCACCACTGCTGTAGAAGCAGCCACGTGCCCTAGGAGCTGTAGAAAATGCCTTGCTGGTCGAGACACCTGCAGGGTGAATGAGGAGGCCAGAGAGATTTGGGTCCTTGCCCTGTCCAAAGGGAGGAAGGCTCTGGCTTTCTCTGTGTTCAGCTCTGCGCCTATGAAGGTGAGGAGCTGAACAGGCTCTAGAACTGACTTTGAAAGATTCAGAAGGAAACCTAGAGAGGTGAGCAGTTGCTGAGTTATCTATAGGTGTAACTTGATTTGGTCTGGGGACTGGCCTACTATGAGCCAGTCGTCCAGGTAAGGGAAGATGGCAATTTTTTGCCTTCTTAGAGAAGCAACTGCTACTGCCAGGCATTTTGTGAACACCCTTGGAGCAGAGGCAGGCCAAAGGGCATTGCTCTAACTGGTAATGGCCTGAGGGCAGCTCGAACCTGAGGTACTTTCGATGGGAGCTTCTGATGAGAATATGGAAGTAGGCATCCTTGAGGTCCAGGGACACTAGCCAGTCCCCTGGCCTTAAAGAGGGTAGAATAACTCCCAGAGTCACCATTTTGAATTTTGGTTTTAAAAGGTGCTTGTTTAAGTATCTGAGATCCAGGATGGGCCGCCATTCTCCTGTCTTTTTTGGGGTAAGGAAGTACCTGGAGTACAACCCTTTGCCCTGGTGTAGGAGTGGAACCCTTTCCACGGCTCTGAGAGCCAGGAGGGAAGAGACCTCTGCCTCTAGGGCAAGTGCCTCTGGAGGATTTGCAGGTGGAAAGGATCTGGTTCTCATCTTTGGAAACTTTTTGAAGCTGAGAACCAGTCCCTGGCTTACTACTTCCAGGACCCACTTGTCTGATGTCAGAGACTCCCAGTCCTGGACAAAGTAAGCCAGCCTGCCCCCTACAGGTAGTTGAGAATCGGCCCTGGCAACCCCATCAGGGTGCCTGCTTGGCAGGGGCTTTGGGCTGAGGGGTGGAAGCAGGCCTGCCTGCACCCCGTCTGACTCTCCCTCTAAAGAACCCCCTCTGGGCAAAAGCTGAAGAGGAGGCCTGGGCTTGATAAAAAGGCCTATGAAAAGGCCTGCCCCTGCCCCTGGAAATCTGCCTTTGAGGAGTGGCCTGCCTTTCCTTGGCCTGTGCACTCCTATAGGTGGTCCTATACTCATCCATTTTCTTCATGTAATTCTCTGTCTGCTCCCTAAACAAAGAATTACCCACAACAGGAAAATCCATGGCCTTAGTCTGGGTATCCTGTGACAGACTAGTACATCTGAGCCAAGCCATCCTGCGAAGAGCCACAGATGTAGCCATGACTCTAGATGACACGTCATTTGAGTGCACTGCAGCATGGAATTACACCTTGGATGCCTCAATACCATTGGCAGCCACCTGCTCCAGCTCCTTGGCAAGCTGGCCAGGGACCTGTTTTGCAAGAGCCATAACAGTATCCCACCTGGATTTCTGGTATCTAGCAACGTAAGCCATATAATTTGCCTGTTGAGTCCCAAGGATGCTGCCATGTACTGTTTCTTTGCCATGGCATCAACCTTCCTGGAGTCCTTGTCCGGGGGGGGTGTGAGGCCAAGGGAATATTCGCCTTGTCACAGGCTGCAGCCTGCACTACCCCAACATGGCTGCATTGTTGTGTAAGGAACTCCGTATCAGAGCCTGACAATGTGTACCTCTTGTCCATTTTCTTATCCACAGGAGGTATAGTGTGAGGAGTTTTTAGAATTTTAAAAGTCTGTTTTCCAAAAGATTTATGCAAGGGAATAGACAATCTCCTGGACTCTGGGATATCCATCATTTCCACATAGTCAGGCTCTTCTTGATCATCCACAGCTTCCTCCATAGGGAGCTGGAGGGTTTCAGCCACTTTTATAGAAAATAAAATGAGAAGGGGACTCAGAAAGCCTAGGAGGGGACACTCCTTAAGGTCTGTCTGGGGAGATGTCCGGGTCGATGGGCACATCCAGACTTTCAAATCCACATTCACTCTCCTCATACTCCTCTGGTTCATAATATTCCTCTAAATCGTAGCCTTGAACCGGTGGAACTGGCCGAACCGGGCGCTTACCTGATGGCACTGGTTCGGTCGGAACTGGAGCAAGCGACTGGACAATCTGAATCGCTTTGGCTATCTCTCCAGTGTTGGAGAGGAAAGTTTTGGCTCCACACCAGCTGATTTTCTAGTCCTTTTTCCCGAGGAAGTATTGCCCTGGTCAGAGGGCACTCCCTCTGGTTCGGTTGGAACCAAACCGGGCTGGCCATCCGGGTCAGTGGACTTCTTGGCCTCCCTTTCCCTGAGCCTACCAACTCTCCTATCCAGGATAGCTGCAGGAAAATTTTGACAAATCTGGCAGTCTGCATTGAGGTGGTCAAACCCCAGACAATAAACACAGGTGGTGTGGGGGTCAGCCTTGGCAAAGGCTTCCCCACACACACTGCAGTGTTGAAACCCAGTGGGCCCGGTTTTTCTTTTGGGTTTCTCAGACATAGTGCCAGTCCTAACTAAACTTGCCTGTTCATGGCAATCTGCCAAGCAAGACCCTCTTATCGGTTCCCAACCGTGTCACAGGTCGTGGAAAAAAACGCAAGAAATTCTGTTTTTTTTTTTTTTAGAACCGATAAGAACCGGTAACCACACTCTAAATGATAGAATAAAATATTTTTAAACAACCTGATCGGTTCAAGAGTGAACCGATAACAGTTTACAAGTTCCACATAGAAGAGAAATAATGTAAACCTATCTAGTACTCACAAATACCACAGACAGAGCTTGAACCGACCGGTTGCGGTTTAAATTCAGTCAAAAAAACGAGAAATTAATACTTTAACCAACAAAATGAACCGAGCAGAAGGAGAAATCTCCGGAACAACTGTTCAGTGAGGCGGAGTAAAGAATCTGACGGTTTGAGTTTGAAGAACAACAGACAGAGTTTTCAACCAAGCTCGATCAGCGTGCTCCATGCCTGGCATGGAAAGTTAACTCTCTCACCTCCGGAGCAGTTCAAGGTTGAACCTGCATATGTCATAATATAGCAAGACTTCATGTTGTTTGAAAGGTGTGCCGTGGTGGAACAGCCTGACCTGTGAGAACTCACGGAGACAAACAGCGTGGGGTGGGAGTCGCCACCATAGCCAGCAGTCTCTTATCAAATCCGCCACCAACTTGGATCTGGCCTCCTGCCACCAGGTCTGGAACATGGCCTGGACTTCCTGCTGAGGCGGAGGCTGAGGTTGAGGAGTGAAGAAGTAGTGGTAATCCGCCCCTGGATAAGAAAGGGGAAGGGAACCTGGAGCCTGAAGAGGGGCCCGATGGCCCGGCGCCTGATATCCATGGTAAAAGCCGTGGGTAAAAGGAGCGCACGCCGGGCCCTGATGTCGGGTAGCTTAGTGTCAGTAGGCCAGGTAATGTAGATTCAAGGGTGGACCATGGGGATACCCTGATGGTCCACCGGAGGCCTTAAGGAGGTAGAGCAGAGGGACCTGGTGTTATCTGGCATTGGGAGTCCCAATATCATAATAGCTGGCGTTGAGGGCAGCTCTGGGAAGCCTGGCATCTGGTCCTCAGGCGTCGGAAAGATGGCATCAGACTTAGGGGGCCTGACAGAGGCTCTGATGGGAGTTGGCCCAAGGAAGCTGAAGTCAGTGACCTAGAGCCCGCGTGGGGATCCCTGGCATCGGGGCTGAGGGAGAGTCTGACGGTGAAGGAAGATCCTTGGGAGATGGTGGAAGAACCGACTCTGGACGGAGAGCCCCAAGAGGATTATCCGCGGTGGTCTGGAGGGTTACCAGCACTGGAGTGGGTGAAGAAAGGACCACTTCCAGAGGACCCACTTCCCCCTCCATCCCAGGTAGAGGGTCAGGCACAGGAGGTTCCACCAGCAAAGGTGGAAAGGAAGGCTCCCTGTCAGGGGAAATCTGATGGGAGGGCTGGCCTTGGGAGGTCAGCGAGCTCAGCCAGACGCTGAGTGTGTCAGCGTCAGCCCCCAATGGGCGAGCCTCGACTGGGCAGATGCCAGAGTCCCCTGCATCTGACTTTATCGGTCGGTGCAGGATGAGCTGAGTGGGGAGGAGTCCCCGACCGGCTTATCGGCTGATGTCGAGCAGGTTCCCTCTGGGCGGGAACCTGACTTACTGACGACTGGGCATGCTCAGGAAGAATTGGAGTCTTACTTACTGGCGTTGACCTGGCATCCGCCGGACGTCCCGGCGGGTGACTTATCGGTTGATGATCCTGTCTTTGAGCCCATATTAATGGGCTTAAGTGACGCAGAGGAACCAGAGGAATTGGACAACGAGGTCTGGACAGTCACCAGGGGAGGCAGCTGAGAAGCGGTCTTGTCTACAGGCTTAAGTCCCGCGACCTTGCTGGTACGCCACTCTCGGTCCTCCAGATGCTCCCACTCCTGGAGCTTCACTTTGCCCTTCTTTACTTCTTAGCCTCAGAAGAAGGGGAAGCAGCAGAGTCTCTCAGCTTCTGCATCTCTTGCTCTAAAGTGGCCATCCTGGATTCCAAAAGATGGGCTTCTAGGTCCTGCTGCCTGTGTTTCGTGTGGCCTGACTGAAGGGCTTGAAATCTAGGCAGGCCTCAAAGTCATGGGCCGGGCCTAGACAGAAGAGGCAGAGCTTATGGCTGTCTTTATGAGGGATCTGCGAGCTGCACTGCTCGCACTTCTTAGTCTTCAGAGGATCGGATGGAGAAGATATAAAATTTAAAAGAACTATTATCGGTAGAAATAGCTGTAATACTTACCAAAATGGCGATCGACTGGAGCAACGTTCACCGCGAGGTCTTTGCGCAGGTCGATGGCGGGAAAGAAGTGGAAGATGGGTGCCGGGACCACCCACTAATAGGGTCACGCTGACATCAGTCATGTGACGTCGGGTGGGCTTCCCCCGCCAGACATTGCTAGCAAAAGTTTGCCATGTGGGGTGCGGTCCTGACGCCGGAGGGCGCAGTCCTACATGTTATGTCCTACTGCAGGAACCCTCTCAAAGTAAGATCTATACATTTAATTAACCTAAACTTTAAAATATTGGCTAAAATACTAGCTGTGAGATTTAGCATTGTGTGGGGTTCGCTGATTAATGGGAAAAAAACTAGTTTCATGCCAGGGAGTTTCGTCAGATCATCTTAGAAAACTATCCCACCTGTTCTGTATATCCAGGGACGGCCCTGATCCAGCGGTCTTGACCTCCCCGGATGGGGAGAAAGTATTGACAGAGTTTGTGTTGTGCACTTATTTACAGTTTTGAAACATATGCTACCCTAAAGAATTTCACCTGGATATGAATGCTATATTCAAAGCCCAGCGGAAAAGTCAGAGAAACATAAACTTTGACAGCAGGTAAGGACCGCTTGGCCTGCCCATTTTCCCCTACATACTGTAGCGCCACAGACTCTACTTGATCTCTGGCTCTTTCTCCCCTCCTGCCTTTCCACTAAGATTCCCTTATGCCTGTTCTGTGCATTCTTGAACCCCACCACCTCCGTCGGAAGCATTCCTCTCAATTGTCCCCGATTATGAGGGACATCAATAGAAACAGAAATTGACGTAATAAGGATTGCTTGGCCCATCCAGTCTGTCCACATACCCTATCTTTATTAGCGGCTGCTGACCATTTTTGGTCCTCGGCTTTATCTTTCCCTCTGATCTTTAGGGTTCCCTTATGCCTATCCTATGCATGTTTACCCCCCAACTGTGCTGCCCTCACCACCTCCTGAGGCAGGCTGTTCCATGCATCCACCACCCTTTCCATGAAAAAAAAAAACTTCCTCACATTTCCTCCAATATACCGTTAGAACAATGACACCCCCACAGCAAATCCATTACATCGACAACAACCCGTCCAACAGCCACAGTGTCGAATGGATTGTTGTAGCGATGTATAGATACAGCAACTCTGCTGTAGCCACTCTTCCCCCCTCCACAGTTGACAATCATTAATTCTGGGAGTGCGGGGGGAGCCCCCTGTGTGGGGGTGTCCCGTTGCACTGCGGGTTATCAATGCAATTGCCAGGCGATGTGATCGCCATCGGCAAAATGCTGTCGATGTAAAGTCCATCTACAACTTTGTTGTTGATGCAACTTGGTGGAACCCATTTCCCCTTATCCTGCCCCCTCCAATCTCATACCATGCCTCCTCTTTCTCATACCTCTCCTATACTGAAAGATGTCACCCACTTGCAATTTGTTTATGCCTTTAAGATACTTCAAGGTTTCTATCATGTCCCCCGTTCCCTTCTCTCTTCCAGTGTATACATATTGAGGTCTTTTAATCTCTTCTCACACGTCTTCTGCTGCGAGCACTGCACCGTTTTAGTTGCCCTTCTCTGAAATGCCTCCATCCTATGTCCTTATGAAGATCAGAAATCACAGATTAGAAATTTGTCGGCAGAAAAGGACCTAGGTGGCCCATCGAGTCTGCCCCTTCCTCTCTCCTACTCATCACCAATTTCATGGACCCTCCCCTTCCCCCTCTTACCAACTCCATATGTCTGTCACATGCACTCTTGAATCCCTCCGCCATTTCAGCCCCCACCACCTCCTCTGGTAGTTTGCTCCAGGCCTCTACCACCCTCTCTATGAAGAGTCACGCCCTCACATTGCATCTGAATCTTCCTCCCTCCAATCTTAGGCTATGCCCTTTAGTTTTTGTCACCTTCTTCCTTTTAAACAAGTTCCCCTCCTTCACCTTATTGATACCCTTTACGTACTTAAACGTTTCTATCATGTCCCCCTCTCCCTTCTGGTCTCCAATGGATACAGATCCAATTCCTGATACCTCTGTGCTCCTATGACTTCCCCTGCATACCGTGCACCATCTTAGTTGCCCTTCTCCGAACTCTCTCTATACCATCTATGTCCTTTTGGAGGTGCAGTCTCCAAAACTGGACCCCGTACTCTAGGTGCAGCCTCACTATGACTTTGTAAAGAGGCATCAGAACCCTCACTTCTTCTGCTTGTTATGCCCCTCCCAATGCATGCCAACATTCCATTCACCTTCCCCACAGCTTTGCTACATTGACTGCCTACCTTAAGGTTGCTTGACATAACCTGAAAACCCTTACCAGCTCTGTTTTTTTGATTTTCTCCCCTCTCAACTGTAAGTTGCTTGTGGGTTTTTACACCCCAAGTGCATCACCACACACTTCTTTGCAGTGAATTTCAGTTGCCAAGTTTCTGACCACCCCTCCAGAATCTTCAGGTCCCACCACATGGCCTCCACCCTATTGCAGCTCTTCATATCATCAGCAAATAAGCACACCCTTCCCTCCAGCTCGTCTGCTATAACACTGACGTAGATATTAAAAAGGAGGGGTTCCAGTACTGACCCTGGGGCACCCCACTTGTCACCCACTCACCCCGGAGTGCACCCCATTAACTACCACAGTCTGGCTTCTGCCCTCCAACCAATTTTCCGATCTACCTGTAAGGTTTCCAGCTTATTTACTAGCCTTCTGTGAGGGATGGTGTCAAAGGCCTTACCGAAGTCCAGATAGGCTATGTCCACTGCCCCTCCCTGGTCAACCACCTGTGTCACCAAATTGAAGAACTCTATCAGGTCTGTCTGACATGACCTCCCCTTTGTGAAGCCATGCTGCCTATTGTTCTGCAGACCACTATTTTCCAGGTAGTCCACTACCCTTTCCTTAATTAATGTCTCCATCACCTTACCCACCACCAAGGTTAGGCAGATTGGTTGATAATTCTCTGCTATCTCCTTACTGCCCCCCCGCCGTGCAGAGGCACTACATCCCCACCCCCTCCCTTCCCTTGGTACCCACCCTGACTCCAGGGACAAGCTAAACAGTCTCGCCAGTGGGGTGGCCAGCTCTTCCTCAGTTCCCAGAATACCCTCAGGTGCAAGATGCCGCCTCTGGAACTGCACACAGTATTCCAGATGTGGTCTCACCAGTGTTCTGTATAATGGCATCACCACCTCCCTCCTCCTGCTAGTGATACCCCTTCCTGTCCACCCCAACATGCCACTGGCCTTCCCTACAGCCTTTGTACTCTGTTTGCCACCTTTAGGTCATCTGAGATAACCCACAGATCCCTTTCTTTCCTGGTGACTGCCAGCAACCTCTCTCCCCAAATCCTGTGGCTCTCTCCAGGGTTTCTGTGCTCAGGTGCATGATTTTGCACTTCTTTGCACTAAACCTCAGTTGCCACACTTCAGACCATTTTTCCAGCTTTCCTAGGTCTCTCATCATTTCTCCACCCCATCTGGAGTGTCTATACCCTGTTGCAGATCTTGGTCTTATCTGCAAACAGGTAAACCTCTTCCTTTTAGCCCTTCTGCAATGTCACTAATGTAGACGTTAAAAAGGACTGGTCCCAAAATTGAACCCCGAGGTACCCCACTGGTCACCCCTTCTCCTCAGACTGGACCCCATTTAACACCACCCTCTGCTTCCTGTCCCCCAACCAGTTTCTAACCCTGTTCACCACCTTGTGGTCCATGACCAAGCTACCTAACTTGTTAACCAGCCTTATATGTATCGAAAGCCTTGCTGAAATTAAGGTAGACAACATCTACCGCTCCCTCCCGATCCACCGCCTTCATCACCCAGTCAAAAAAAATCTATCAGATTTGTTTGACATGACCTTCCTGCTGTGAATCCATGCTGCCTTGGATCCTGGGCTCCTTTGGATTCCAAGTGTTCCACAATCCTTTCCTTAAGTAGGGATAATCTTCCCCACTATTGAGGTGAGACTGACCGGCCTATAGGTTCCTCCCTGCTACCATTTTTGTGAAGAGGACAACATATGCCTTCCTCCAGTCCTCTGGAACCACCCCTGTGTTCAGCAGTTCACTGAACATGGCTGCCAGTGCGCAGCTAGCTCCATCCGTAGTTCCTTCAGTATCCTGGGGACGTATGCCATCTGGTCGCATTGCCTTGTCCACCTTCAGTTTCGTGAGCTCCTCTAAGACTCTCGTCTGTAAATGGACTGGTGTTTACCCTTCCTTTCCATCTGCTGCCCAGCTGTTGTCCCTGCCCCTCTCATTCCTCAGTGAATACTACCTTTTCCAGGTCTCCCTCCACATATTCCCCTTCATCCCTCTGAGCCTTACAATCCCATCCCTGGACATCCTTCTTTCACTGATGTATCTATAGAATGTTTTATCCCCATTCTTCACCGTCTGTGCTAATCTTTCCTCTGCTTGTGCCTTTACGTCCCTGACAGGTTTCCCACTTCCTTCCAACAATTTAGGTACTCTACCCTATCCTCTTCCTTCTGTGTGTCCTTATATTTTCTGAACCCATCCTTTAGCCCTTATTTTCAGTGCTACCTCTTTACCCCTGATCTTATCCTCAAAATTGCTCTGTCCTCATAGAAAAGTTGCTTTCCTCATAGAAAATGTGCTGTAAATTCAGTCTTTAAAGCAGAAAATCATAATATTCCAAGATGTTAAATTTAAAATAAATGTTGTACAAATAAATACAGTGATTTTCACAGTGTCCTGTTATTATATGTTCACGTTTGAGGATGTGTCCCTTATTATGATGGTCAGTACCCCTCATTATCTTTCATTCTGAGTGTCCGTGTCCCTCATTTCAGTGACAACAGGTTGAGTGGTATGCTGGAAGGCTGTTCCAGGAATCCACCACTCTTTCTGTAAAGAAGTACTTCCTCATCTCTCTTGAATCTACCCTCCAACTTCATAGCATGCCCCTTGTTGCTGAACACCTTTTTCTGAAAAATACTTTCCTCAGTACCTTATTTACTCCTATGAGGTATTTAAAAGTCTCTATCATATCCTCTCTCCTTCTTCTGTTCCAGGCTGTATACATTGGGACCCTTTAGGCTCTCCTCACAGGGCTTTTGAAGCAGACGCTACAAAATTTTAGTTGCCCTCCTTTGGACCACCTCCACTCTATCTATGTCCTTCCAGAGATGTGGTCTCCAGAAAAGGACACAGTACTCTAGGTGGGGTCTTACCAGCGATCCATACAGGGGCAACACCACTCCCTCTTTCTGCTAGTGATACCTCTCCCTATGCATCCCAGCATCCCACTAGCCCTTCCAATTGCCCTGTCACAATGCCTGTCTACTTTTAGGTCATCTAATATGGCTATCCCCAGGTCTCTTTTCTGCTTGGTGGTCGTCAATACCACTCCACCCAGGGGGGGCGCTGTGGAGCCCGAGCAAGGTGGCTGAATAAGAGAAAAGATTTGTAACCAAGAAGAATACTTTTACTGCTTAAGAGTACTTTATGTTATTGGAAGGGGCTAAAAATAACTTAATTCTGTGTCGGAATTCTTCAATCCTAAAATGGGAAATCTGCATAAAGATCAATCCCAGGGAACAGGAACAAAATCAAAGGTCTCCTCTGTGACCCTGGCCCCGCGGTCGATACAGGCCCAATCAGAAGACATATCAGAAGGGTCGGGTGAAGAAACTCTTCAAACCATTGGCTTCAAGCTTTCCCGATTGACTGCATCAGTGTCCACCTTAACAAGATGAATTTGATGGCCTTACCGGCAGAGTGGTGACACTGGAGACCAATTTGGAGCATATGCAGACAGTCGCTGTGACACCTCAAAACATGCAGATGCAGCTCTGGAGCCTCAAATGCTCTTGTAAAGAGAGCCTCATTGGAAAAATCGCCTAGAAACCTTGGAGAATCAGATTAGAGCCCCAAATATCAGAGTTTTGGGAATGCCTGAGGGCAGCGAAGGGGACCACCTTTTATTATTTATGAAGGAATGGTTCGTGCAGCAACTAGGGGAAGAAGCAGCTTCCAGAGTGCAGGCTCTCCAGAAGGCATATAGAGTGACGCCTCGGGGCAGAATATATAATCCTGAAATGCCTCGAACAATCGTGGTTATCACCGATGGAGTTGGCACTAGAGACTCTCTCTTGGCATTAGCGAGGCGTAATAGAGATACACTTCTGTATGACGGCCAACGGGTACAGCTTTTTCCAGATATTAGTTTTGCCACTCGACAAAAAAGAAAACGCTTTGATGGTGTAAGGGCGATCCTGCGTGAGGCTTCCGTACAACATGGCATGATCTTCCCGGCACGTCTGAGAATTGCACATAAGGGGAAGACATATTTATTCAACGATCCTGCAGAGGCAATGAAGTGGTCGCGACACCATCTCCAGAGACGGTCTGAGGATAGATTGGGAGCCTGTTTGTCCGAAGATGAAGATACCTGAACTTTTTCTTTTTTGTTGTGTTTTGTCTCTCTTCTCTCTTCTGGTTTCCATAAATAATGCTCTCTTAATTAGCCTGAGTGGTGAGTGAATTGACTTTCGAAACAAAGGTGTAAAAGAGGCTTATATTTCTAAAATAAGTCCTGGTTTAATAGCCTAATTTGTTTATAAAATTCTTTATTTATTTCCTATTACATACCTAACATTTACAGAATCTACACCTTGAAATAATTAAAGTAAGTAAGGCTTTTGTTAATGTAGTAACTATATGTGGTAAAGGAAAAAGCAGTTCATTTTTCCTGAAAATGTAGACACAGTATTTGAGTGTCAATAATTCTGTTTACGCCTCCAATTCACCTATATAGGCCTGCTGGAAGCTCAGGTTGTGCATCGAAGCCGGGGAGGTCGGGTGGGTCGTGTGGATGAACAACATATACCATTCCTAGAACTCCTGTTACAGGTGAGTAACCTGTATTTCTAGGGACATGGATATGTTGCTCATCCACACTTATTGGCAGACTCCTAGCAGTTCTCCGGGAGGAGGGGGGCAAGGCGCACACCCCCTACTTAGGGAATAAAGACCGGAGAACCGAGGCCCCAAAACCAGCATCCCGGCGTGACTCAAGGTCGATGTGGTAATGGGTAATAAAGGTGTGTGCTGACTTCCAGGTAGCAGCCCTGCAGATTTCCTGGATAGGGACGTCCCTGGAAGCAGCCACCGATGCAGCAGTATGACGGGTAGAATGAGCTCTTATCCCTCTGGGAGGCTCCATGCCCGCCAACTTATAGCAGCGATCTATGCAGGAGGTGACCCACCTGCCTATCGTCCTTGGCTGCAGGTCTGCCAGGTGCAGCTTCAGCATAGGTGACAAACAGCTGGCGAACCTCTCCCAATTTCAACGCGTCGCTCCTTATAATAAGCGGCGCCCTTCTAAAGTCCAAGTATGAAGCCTATATTGACCTCCGAGGTGTGATTGGGGTAGAACACGGCAGAGTCAGCACCTGGTTAAGGTGAAACTCCCACACCACCTCTGGAAGGAATTTCGGGTGGGGGCAGGACAACCTTGTCCCTGTGGAAGACCAGGTAAGGAGACTCGATGCAAAGCGCCTGGAGCTCTCCCATCCTTCTGGCTGACGTGATAGCCACCAAGAAGGCGGTCTTCCACGACAGGTGAGAGAGATCACACCTGTGCATTGGTTCGAATGGCTTGCCCATGAGCTTTGCCAGTACCAGCAGTAAATCCCACGGAGGTGGAGGTTCTCGCACTGGAGGGGAAATGTGATCAAGGCCTTTGAAAAAGCGCCCGACCACCTTTCCTTGCGCCACCGACTGCTCCCCGGCCCGTGCCCGGTAAGCAGAGATGGCTGCCAGGTGCACCTTTAGGGTCGCCGACCCAAGCCCTTGACTAGAAAGGGACCATAAATAGTCCAAATGCTTGCCACAGAACAGGAGGAAGGGTCCAAGCCCTTGCCCTGACACCAAATGGAGAATCTCTTCCATTTGAAGGCGTAGCGTTTTCTGGTCGACTCCTTACGGGACGCCTCAACAACATTGAGGACCTCGTCGGAAAGACCCAAGGCCTGGAACTCTAGCCGCTCAGGAAGCAGGCCGTCAGGTGCAGAGATTGAAGGTCCGGATGGAACACCTTCCCCTGATTGACTGAGAGCAGGTCCGGGCGAGCTGGAAGCTGCCTCGGGAGCCTGGAGCTGAGGCTGAGGAGATCTGGTACCAGAACTGGCGGGCCAGTCTGGGGCTATCAGAATCACCTGCGCCTTGTCCCTCCTTGCCTTGAGAAGCACCTTGTGAATCAAGGGAAATGGGGGAAAGGCGTAAAAGAGGCCCGGGGTCCACAGCCTCGAGAAGGCATCACCCTGCAGCGAGCCCAGCTGAGGGGTGGCATAAACAGCCTCAGATGCGCTGCTCTCCCTGGAGGCAAACAGGTCCACCTGAGGTGTGCCCCAGTGGGAGAACAGATCTTGTACTACCTCCGCAGGAGAGACCACTGTGAGATGCAGCCCCTATCCGGCTTAGGGCATCGGCCAGGGTATTGGAGGCCCTGCCACATGAATGGCTAGGAGATTCACCTCAGGCTGCGCACAGTGACCAAATGCGGAGAGCTTCCTTGCACAGAAGCATGGAGCGGCTCCGCCTCTGGCGGTTCAGGTAGTACATGGTTGTGGTATTGTCCGTCTGGACTCGACCACTTGACCCCGGAGAAACGGAGCAAAGGCGGTGAGAGCTAGGCGGACCGCTCGGAGCTCCAGCAGGTTGATGTGGCATCGGGACTCCGGGACCAGAGGCCGGGCACCGTGTTCCCCCAGATGGGCACCCCAACCCATCAGAGAGGCATCGGTCGCTAGAGAGACCGTCGGCTCGGGGCGGACAAACGGGATGCCCTCCTGCAGATGGAATGGAACGGTCCACCACTGGAGAGCGATCCACATCTCTTGGGTCACTATCACTAGCTGGTCCAAAGGATCGCAGCGTTGTGACCACTGGCTGGCCAGTCCCCACTGAAGGGGGCGCATGTGCCAGCGGGCCCAACGGACCATGCTGGTACAGGCCGCCATGAGACCCAGAAGGCGCAGGAAGTCCCGGCAGGATGCGATTGCCCAACCAGAAATGATTGGGCAAAGGAGGTAAGAACCTCGCCCGTCCGCCGGGAGCCGTGCTCTGGCTCAAGAGAGTCGAGCTCTGCCCCGATGAACAGGATCACCTGCTTCGCTCGAAGTTCGACTTGGCCTCGTTGATGAGAAGGCCAACTTGAGAGCAAACCTGGAGGGCCAGATCTCTGGACCGCTCCACCTCCCGTCTGGAGGAGGCTGCTATCAGCCAATCGTCCAGGTAAGGGTACACCCGGACCCCTCGGCGCCGCAGGAATGCTGTCACCACTGCCATGCATTTGGTGAAGACCCTGGGAGCTGGAGATAAGCCGAAGGGCATGGCTCGGAACTCGAAGAGGGATCCCTCTGCTCGAAAGCGGAGGAATCTCCGATGTGACGGACGGATAGGGACGTGAAAGAACGCGTCCTGTAGGTCCAGAGAGCAGAACCACACGCCGTGTTCCAGAGATGGTATTATTGCGCCTAGAGTGACCATCCTGAAGGTTCGAGACCTTAGGAACTTGTTCAGGTCGTAGGTCGAGAATGGGGCGCCAGCCCCGTCTGCTTCAGAACCAGGAAAGACCTGGACACGAACCCTGGTCTGAAGGGGGTCCTCCACCTCCGTGATCACCTCCTTGGAGGAGGAGAGCGATGTCGGCTCGGCGAGCCACCAGTGAGGGCTGCGATTCGAGGCCCCCGAGGTGCGACGGCTCCAGCGGGCGGGCCTGCTCTCGTTCCAGAGGTAGGCCTTTCCCCACCACTCCTTCAGTACCCACCTGTCCGTGGTAACAGCGGACCAGGCGGAAAGGAAGTGTTGAGCCGCCCTCCACGGGGAACCAGGGGTGAGGTGACAGGGATGGGGGCGACACCCCTCAGCCCGTCACTGGGCAGGCTTGGAGGAGGGACCAGCCGAGGGACCTCCCGGGCCTTTACCTCCCTGCTTCCTGTTGGAGGAAGCCGACGGCTTGGGTTTGGGATACCAAGGTCGAGCCTGCTGGCCCTGACGTTGCTGGGCCGGGCGCGGGCGCAGAAGGACGAAAGGGCTTAGGCTGTGGCTTGTGGCCTTTGTCCTTCTGAGCAAAAGAGACCGAGTCCAAGGTAGCATTGGACTTCTCGATCCTCTGCAGGTGACCTTCCACCCCAGGGCCGAAGAGGTCAGTCCCCAAAAAGGGAACATCCGCCAACTTGTGCTGGGTATCCGAGGTAAAGGTGGATATCCTCAGCCAAGCCCGACAACGCATGGCCACTGCGGCCGCTATAGACCTGGCACATGAGTCCCCGATGTCTAACACAGTCTGGAGCTGCTGTTTGGCCACCGCCCTGCCCTGGTCCCGCACCTGCCTGACCGTAGTCTGCAGATCTGCGGGAAGATGAGGGACAACCTCATCCAGGGAGCCCAACAGGGCGTGAGAAAATGTGCCATGAGGACGGCCGAACTGGCCTGACGGGCGTCGGAGAGAGGATTTAGCATAGACTCTTCCTACCGCATAATCCAATTTCTTGGATTCCCTGGTCGGGAGGTTTGTCCGACATCCCTGCGTGCCCGCACCGGAAAACGCTGTCGGTGACCAACCCTCGCCGAGGGGTGTTCCAAAACTGACAGGGAACCGTAGGGACCGGATACTTCCTGGCCAACCTGGCTCAAGGCGAGGGCAGGAAGCAGGACGCTGCCAAAGTTCCAAGGCCAGACCCACTATGGCTTCGCCACGGAAAGGCCTCCATAGGAGAATCCCCTCGGTCCAGAATCTCCGTGAGGGGATACCTGGCCCATTTAGAAACGGGTTCGAAGCTTCATCCCGTGGACTCCGAGATGAGTCGGCAACCCTAAGAAGGACGAAGGGCTATCGTCCCATTGACTGCCCTCCGAGGACTCCAAGTCCATGCGCTTGAGAAGAGGGAGGAACTCATCATCGGACTCAGAAGAGTCCTCAAAGAGCTGCCTCGGCCTGAGCCACCCTCCACCTGCTGAGGTTTATCGGAGTGAGGGTGACAGACAGCCTATGGGGCAAACCCAAGGCCGACCGAGAATTTTTGGTCGGAGCCCCAACTAATGGCTGTGGAGGCGGAGGTTCCACCAGAATCGGTGGGGCAGCTGGAACTGGCCGAACAACCGGCCTGAGAACAGGCTCCTCGACTACAATGAGGGGTTGTTTCGGCTGCTCCGGTGACAGCCACTTAATGGCCGGGGAAGACGACTGGGTCGGCTTATTCCCGGTCAAAAGGAGCTGTTGCCACATGAGTTCCTCGTACCTCCGATGCAACTTGCGCCGAAGCCTCCCCTCGTCCAAGGAAGAGGAAGAGCGGCGGCGCTGCTTGCCGCGGTGCCGAGACTGAGACCACCTATGGTGGCGGGATCGGTTGGACCGCGAGGATGTCCGAGACCGAGAGTCTCGACTAGGCCGAGGAAGGCGAGGAGAAGTGTCGGAAATCGGCACTCCCCTCGGCTCGGACAATCCCACCGAAGGCTCCGGAACCGGAGGCACAGACGAGCCGACGGGATCCTCAACTCCCACCGGGGGAACCGGGGAGAGGGGATTCTCAGCTTCTCCAGCCGACAACCCGTCTAACGGGTCGAGAAAAATCTCGACCGCCGACGGGAGTCTCGGTCAACTGACCTGATGGGGACACCGTGAAGCCAGTGGCCAGGCTGAGGGTCGACCAAGTCGACTGTCGACAAGGGAGGGGATCTTTCCGCCTCCAAGAGCGCCGACGGAGAGACTTACTTTTGCTCTTTTTGGACCTGGAAAAAGGTCCCGAAGAAGTTGGACCCTCACCTTTGGTCGAGAGGGTCAGACAAAGCTCCTTAAAAGAAGCCGAGTACGAGGCACCGAGAGAGAGCGGGACAAATGCCGCAGCCGAGGTAGAAGCGGCCCGCGCCGCCTCCTCTTCGAGGGAGATCATCTGCTCGAGCTGATCCGCCGAGCCCGCCGCCACGGACACCGCCAATCGGGCCTCTTTAGATTTCACCGGTGGAATTCTTTTCTCGGGGCGCCCCAGTTGTAATCGGGCAGCACGGTCTTCAAGGACATAGGCCGAAAAGGAAGAGCACAAGTCGCAGGCCTGCGGGTCGTGCTCAAGGCCCAGGCAGTAGACGCATGTGGAGTGCGGATCCGTCCTAGACAGCTTCTGCCTGCAAGGGCACCTCCGAAAACCGGGAGTCGATTTGTCCATCGCAGCCGCGAGGAGAAGAAGACCGAAGTCTTTTTAGCAAAAACTTTTTGATTTCAACTTTCAAGAATTAGGAACCAGTCTTAAACGCAGCTGCTATGAGGAAACCTGAGCTTCCAAGTGGTAAGGAAGATCTAGCGCCATGGGGCGGAGTCAGAGTTTTACCACCCGGTGGGTGGAGGAGCCAGCTTGAAGACCTTCCGGCAAGATTTAAAGCTGCAAGGAACCTGCCAATAAGTGTGGATGAACAACAAATCCATGTCCCTAGAATACCACTTCTCTCAGTGCAGTTTAACCCCTGCAAGGTATACATATTTTAAATCAAGGATGGAAATGAGAAAGGAAAAGTGTGGCCTACTGGGATTTGAACCTCAGATCTCTGGTATGCTATTCCAACGCTTCTAACCATTAAGCTACAGGCTCACTGGTCAAAGCATCTGAGGAATTTCCTTATAGCCACACACACACTCCTTTCTCTAGAGTTGCGCAATTATGCAACTAGGAACCAATGTTAGAAATACCACTTCTCTCAGTGCAGTTTAATCCCTGCAAGGTATACATATTTTTAAATCAAGGATGGAAATGAGAAAGGAAAAGTATGGCCTACTGTCAAGTGTGTAAGTGTGGCCTGCAGATCTTGTGGGAATGTGAGAAGGCCCAGTCACTCTGGAAAAATATCCAGGACAAGACTGACCCTTTGCTTGGGCTCAACAATGCCTTCCAGCCAGACATTTGTATAACTGGGGACCTTAAAACAAAGTGATAGGACAAAAAATATTATATCATCTTAATAGCTACATGTGCCAAACAATCATAGTGAGACATTGGCTAGATGTTGAAACTCCCAATTATGCAGAATGGCATAGGGATATATTATTCACACTACAAGCTGAGAAAATGGTTGCCAGCATGCACAACAGAATGAAAGTGTACAAGAAACGATGGGGAAAAACTGCATACACTGCTCTTACTACCTGAATAGTAATAATAATAATAATAAACTTTATTTTTAATGTGCCTTTCAAATATCAAGGCGCAGTACAAATTAAAACAGTTAAAACCAGTGCTGCAAACACAGTAATAAATATACAATACAGTTACAATATGTCGTTCTCATCACCATAAGCCCTGTTCCACAAATGCGCCTTTAATGCCTGTTTAAATCTCCCCATGGTCATGCACTCCCTAATCCGATGGGGTAGAGTATTCCAGAGGGTTGGGGCCACGAACATGAATGCCCGAGCCCCGGAAGATTTTAAAGACACCCTCGGAATCTCCAGCAACCCCTTGTCAGCCGAGCAGAGTGGTCACTCAGGGTGGTAAGGAAACCAGGCCTTTCAGGTAGTCAGGGTCCAGTCCGTGAGGGCTTTATATGTTAGCAAGCTGACTTTGAAGGTGATCCGCCACTGAACTGGTAGTTGGTGCAGTTCCCACAGCACTGATGTGATGGGAAGATCGAGGAATCCTCATCAACTGGCTATGGAATTTCAGAAGGCGATATCAACCCCGCAGCCCAAAGTAAAAGTAGTTGTAATAATCTAGACGCAAGGTCACAAAGGCGTGGATCAAGTAGGAAGGTCACCAGACGGAACAAGGTGCCTGATCCTAGCGATGTTCCTCAGATGATAAAAGATAATGGTATCACACTTTCTAATTACACGTGAATACTGTATTTAGAGACTACAAACAGATAACATCAAATCCTGAACTGTAAACTGTACTCCTGTTAAGACAAAATTAAACATTCTGCTGGGAATATGAGATGCTCTTGGGGAGTGTCTGTCTTGTTAGAATGTTCATGTTAGAAGTTGGCGGTGATGTTATATGTTTTGTCCTGTGGAAAACTGAAAATTCAATAAAACGTATTATATTTTAAAAAGTATCACTGACCCTATGGAAGCACCAGATTACTGAGCTGAAGAACTGTATGGGTCTGTGTAGCTGAGCCTATGGGAACTCCATATTACGGCGTCTTAGAGCTGTATGGTTCTGCGTCACTGATCCTATGGTAACCCCATATTACTGAATCGGAGAACTATATGGGTCTGTATCACTGATCGTATTGTAATCCCACATTATTGAGTTTGAGAACTGTATGGATGTGTATCATTGACCCTATGGGAGCTCCACATTATTGAGTCGAAGAATGGTATGAGTCTGTACCACTGATCCTATGGGATCCCCACATTACTGACTCAGAGAACTGCATGGGTCTATATTGCTGACCCTATGGGAATCCCACATTACTGAGTCAAAGAACTGCATGGGTCTGTATGGCTGACTCCATAGTAGCCCCACATTACTGAATCAAGAGAACTGCATGGGTCTGTATCACTGATCCCTATGGAAGCCTCCTATTACTGAGTCAGAGAACTGTATGGGTCTGTATCGCTGATCCTGTGGGAGCCCCCTAAGTCGGAGAACTGTATGCGTCTTTATTGCTGACCCTAAGGGTCCCAATATTACTAAGTCAGAGAACTGTATGGGTCTGTGAAAAGAAATACTTGATATACAAGATGTGATAGTTGACTAGTTTTAATCTGTAGCCGTTAATGGTACTATACGTATGCTCGCTGCCAGCCTCCCCAAGAAGGACCCTCTGAAACAACAAGCTATTGTGGCTCAGTAGGTCCTTCCTAGCAAAACACATTCAATAAATAAATAATATTACTTTCAGGTAGTACACTAGGGGCCCCATTTTCAGAGCATAGTTACAAGACGCACACAGGTGTTGCACAATAAAACAGGGCCGTCTATGGTACAATATTCAAACAGATAGCACAATCTGAACTGACCACGCTAACTGTCTGAATATTGGGCTATGGTAGTGTGGTGCACAGCAGGCAGTTGCCATACTTTGTGCTGCGCTACCAGTACGCTGTGCTGAAAACCACCCATGAGGTACAACATGGCACAAACGGCTGGCGCGCTGCCCCTATGGAGCTTATTCAGCCCAAACATGCAGATGAGCCCACTGGGTATGCGCGCACTAGTGGGCCATTTGCACGCCCATCACGGGCTCATCTGCACGCCTGCATGGGTTGGAATGCATCGGGCCAGGTCCTCCTCTTCCAGCCCCAATCCCTTCTGGTATTGTTTTAGAAACCCTGGTAGCCCAGCGGTCCCTCCCAGACCCGATCCCTCTTCCTATATTTATATGTAAGTCCTAGTGGTCCCTCCCAGCCCCAATCCCCTTCCTGGTATGTTTTGTAAATCCTGGTGGTCCAGCTATCCCTCCTAGCCTCAATCCCTGCTCCCTATATGTTCCCCTCAGGTGGTACCAGGGCCCGTATCCTGGCATAGCACCTTTTGTGCCTCATCCTAATCTCAGTGCCCCTACCATCTTGCACTGGTCTGCCCTCTGTTCAATCTGGAAATGAATACCTGTTTTATTCTGAACTGTTAGCAGGTTCTGCAACTTAACTTAAGTTGCATTTCTGCCTTTGACTTGTGCCTGTACCACTCCTGGTGATAGAATGAACCTTCATTTTAACTGTATTTAGTTCCTTGCTCCCGGTGACTTTATGTACATTGCATGTAATACTTACCATCATCCCATGTTAAGCCTTTTATATTGCACAGCCACTTAATGTATGTCACTACACCAGTATGTACTGATTTCGTGAAATATTTGTACTACATAATGTGACCTCATACCATGTGTTTTGACAGTCCTGTTTCTGTTCTAATTGTATCTCTGTATGGAATGATGTTTGTTGTGTTTGCCACCTCTGGCCTGGGTCGCAACTGAAAACGTCCTTCTCGATCAGTTTGCTTACCCGATTATTAAAACATAAATAAATTAATCTAACGAAACCTGGTGGTTCATGATTTATGCCAGGCAGGTACTGTCCCACACCGCACTCCTCTCTGACCCTAACCCAGAGAGTCGACGTGATACATACTCCTCTGCCTACCACTGGTCTACTAGTCAGAGCCTGAGCTCATGACACTTGTACTGTAAAATATTTCACAGTATGCGTGTCATGAGAGCTCAGTCTGTGGCTGGCCATGGTGGTGAGCGGAGGGCTGTGCCAGTTGCCGGCTTGGTTTGGGTCCGGGGGTGCAGGGTAGTGGGACAGTACCTGCTGGCATCGGGGGGGGTCACTAGACCACCAGGACTTACATAAATATATAGGGACTGGGGCTAGGGAGGGACCACTACACCACCAGGACTTACATATAGATATAGGGAGAGGGGATCTGGGCTGGGGAGGGACCGCTAGATAACCAGGGATGCTTTTACATCTGTTGCTACAGGGATCGTGGCATGGGAGAGACTGCTAGATTACCAGGGTACCCAGCCCTTGATGGTGCATGGACGGAGTGTGGGGCACCCACCCCCTCTGCACACTGTTAAGGGCTGGGTCTCAGAAACATTAAACTGCGCCACGCTTGCAGCCATTAAGCACTTCTGAAAATGTTCAATATTGTGTTGCACTGCGTGGGCATTGGGGATCCTCATTTGCACATGCTGGCATGATACTGTGTGCCATGGTACTATCAGTGCGCCATACATAGGTGGCCTTTGAATATGGCCACACCCCCAGATGGCCGGCGCTATTCTGGGTTAGCGCAGTGCAAACTTGGTTTGTGCCGTGCTAACCTTTTTAAAATGCGTCCCTAGCTCTTTATATATTTTAGATTTACAAGTTTCACACAGGAATGACTCATTTATGGGCAATGTATAGTTTACGAAAGTGTCATGGGAGAGTTGGGAGCAGCTGCAAAGGTTACAAATGCATTCAGTCAGATTTTAGAGACAGATGGGGATGGGCAGTCCATCTTCTGCTTTTTCAGTACCTTCAGGTCCGACACATCCTTGTAGCACTGTTCTGAGCGTGTATGATCTGACAGTTGGACATTCCAGAAACATGGAAGCTGGTACACTAGGAATGGATTCTGCTTAATGACAGCATTAAAGATATCCTGAAGGGGGAGAAAAGAAGATGTGAATTTCAATGCAGAAAAGATTATCAAACACAGGATTTTACTCCACATCCACAACCATCAAGAACTGGTTTGTAAAAACTTTCTGTTCCATAACTTTAGCTTTTGCAGATGTTTTTAAAATAGAACAAAACTGAGTTCATTAGATAACACACACTTCTGCTACTTGGTGAATGCAAATATATACTAAATTTCCAGGGGTGAATCCTGTTTAAATACCTTGGAAAAAATTGAATTATAGTTGGAGAAACATGCACTGGAGACTGAATTACAGAAAGTCTGAAGTTGGACATTTGAGAAGCAGTGCTCCTCAAGGACCAGCTCTGTCCTCAATGTTGTCTGCAGTGCGAGATGGTACAGTTTGGAGTTTCACTGCAACACAGATGACAATCAGTGGTACCTGTCGTTTGCACTGAACGATGCCAACTCTGTTGCTGTTTTTAATTGATGCCTCTTTGAAGTAAATGACTGGATGGTCATCAGTTATGGCTGAACAAGGACCTTGTGGATCAGGAATGACAAACAGGAGCACCATGCTGCCATCTCTAAATGGTGCTCCTCTCCAAGCTGTGAAGAGGACCAGAAACCTGGGGGTAATTGTGGACTGCATGCTGTCATTTGAATTTCTGGTGGCAGCAGTAGTCCACTGTGGGTTTTTCTGTTTGCTAAACATTACCAAGTTAAGACCATATCTTACATGCAGGGACCTGGCTACACTGGTGCAGGCTTTGGTTTTTTTATGGCTGGATAACCGTAATGCTCTTTGCCTAGGGGGCCTTCTGGAGGCTTGATGTGTCAGCTGCAGCTAGTGTGGAATGTTGCAGCATGGCTGTTATGCTCCACAAGCCGTTTTGAGCATGTCACGCCTCCGCTGTACACACAGTGTTGGCTTCCGTAGAAGAATCACCTTCAAGATCAGTTTACCACGCTTATGGCCCTACACAGTCTGGGTTCTGGCTATGTAAAGGACTCCTGTCACTGTATGCTCTGACTCATCTGCTCTGCTCCACGGAAGCTGATTTGCTCTCTAATCCCCAGTTCCAGGCTATGGGTGTCGGGGGGGGGCAGGACTTTATCAGTTGCCACTTCTTTTATGTGCAGCGCATACCTTGGGCATTGTAAGTTGCACCTCACACCTTTAAGACGGATCTTAAAATCTATATATTTTTCAGGTCTTTCCAGATTATTGTACTATTTGAGGATCCTATCCCAGCTTTATGTATGAATTTTGAGTCGTCTTCAGTATTTATCTGGATTCATTATTTATGTCTTCATTTATTTTGTCATTTATTGTCTACCTATAAAGTGCATAGAGTCCTTGGCATTGGACACTCAAGAAATACTGTAAACTGCCTTACTCGTGACTGGCAGGAGAGCACAGTGGCAGCAGGTAACAATGACGACCCAGTTTTACATTCTGCACCCAAGGCCACCAAGGTGAGGATGAAGCATATACAGTCACCCATTAGCAGTGGTTTCCTTAGACTACCTCCACAGAAGTATATTATGCAACACCTAGGTGTTCAGCAAACAGTATGTGAAGCAATAAACCTTGCCATGAACATAACGGAGACAAAGCTGGTTCTCGCTGTCTTTTAGTCATGCAGTAATGCAGTCTAATGAGCACTTAATTATATCTAATTGGCAGCAATATGTAATGTTCTTATTTTCAGAAAGTACAGTTACGTAAGAACTTACCGTAACAGTAGATCTTCGAGAGGAGCTCTTGCAGCAGGCTATTACAATTAGGACTATGTCGCAGGCACTAGGACCCTCCGGAAAACTTCTCAGCCAGCAATACCCAGCAGGGACAGCCCCCGACGTCAGCTCACCCCGACGTCAGCTCTGGTACAAAAGAAAAATTACTCACCTTAGTAATGTTGTTTCTTCTGATGGAGTCTTGCTGTATTCTGACAATAGCAGTGAGTCCCAACCTTCGAACTGCCCCGGAGATGAAAGAGTTAACTTTCCATGCCAGGCATGGAACGCTGAGCTCGAGCTCGGTTGAGACTCTGTCTGTTGCTGTTTAAACTCAAACTGTCAGATCTTTATGAGCTAAACTCACTAAGGTCCTGTGTGGAAGCTGTAAACCTACACTAGCCAACTGGCTACTAAACATAAAACAGATTTTTTGGTCCCAAAACAAAGACTCAAGTCAGGAGACCCAAAAAATGAAAAAACACAACACCCACTCACCCAAAGAAAAAGGGTGAAAACAACAAGGTGGGGCACCTCCTGAGTGCCAACACTGCCACTGCCCACCCACATCCCAAAAACAGAGGTTCTGAGAAGGGAAGGCAGGGGGGAGGTCAGAATACAGCAAGACTCCATTAGAAGAAACAACATTACTAAGGTGAGTCATTTTTTCTTCAAACAACATGAAGTCTTGCTGTATTCTGACAATAGCAGACTACCAAGCAGTACCTCCATGGAGGAGGGACAGAACCTGCTTAAGAAATAGACTCTGAAGCACAGCTGTGCCAAACCGAGCATCACTCCTAGCCTGGATATCCAGGGAGTAATACTTGGTAAAAGTGTGAACTGTTTTCCAGGTAGCTGCTTGACATATCTCTAGAATAGGAATATCCCTGGCAGCAGCCAGGGACGCAGCTGTACCTCTGGTAGAGTGAGCCCTCAGGCCTGAGGGTGGAACCTTACCCAGTTTTTCATAACAAAACTGAACACAGGAGACAATCCACCTGGCAATGGATCTTTTAGTGGCAGGTTTCCTTTACCAACCTCACCATAAGTGAGGAACAGTTGGAGGAGTCAAACCTGTGACCCTTAGGTACGTTCTATGTAGTAGCTAAGGGCTCTTTTAACATCTAAACTGTGCAGCCTCCTCTCACCAGAGGAGGAATGGTCAGTGAAGTACACCGGAAGAGACATAGATTGGTTAAGGTGGAAATCTGAAACCACCTTAGGCAAAAACTTCCTGTTAGTCCTGAGGACCACCTTAGCTCTATGGAAGGAGATAAAATCAGGTTCCACTGATAGGGCTTGTAACTCACTTACACGTCTGGCAGAAGTGATGGCTACCAGGAACACAGTTTTCCAAGTCAAGTACTTAAGCTCTGCTGAAGACAAAGGCTCAAATGGGGGTTGCATAAGCTGAGCAATACAAACGTTAAGGTCCCAAGCAGGGGCAGGGTCCCTGAATGGAGGGTTGGTATGAAGCAATCCCTTGAAAAACTTAGAGAATACAGGGTGAGCTGAAAGAGAAGAGGACTTACCTGCTGAAATGAAAGCAGAAACAGCTGCCAGATGCACCTTTAGTGTAGCTGGTCTAAGGCCCAAGCTATTCAAATGGACCATATAATCAAGGACTGTGGGCAGATCAGCAGACTCTGGGGAAATATGCCTTCCAGAGCACCATATGGAAAACCTTTTCCACTTGGAATTATAAGTAGTCCTGATGGAAAGTTTCCTAGAAGCCTTCAGAATATCCATTACACCTTGGGAGAGGTGTAAATCAGCAAACTCTAACTCTTCAAAAGCCAGACCCTGAGATTGAGAGATCTGAGATTCGGGTACCAGACCCTCCCCTGAGCACAGGTTAACAGGTTGTAATTCCTGGGAAGAGACAAGGGAAGATGGACTGCTAAGGACAACAGGAGAGGATACCAGGGCTGTCTGGCCCAGTCTGGAGCGATCAGGATCACCTTGCAGGGTTGAGACCTGATTTTGACTAGCACTTTGAACAGGAGAGGGAAGGGGGGAAAAGCATACAGGAACTTCCCTTCCCAACTGAGAACTAAGGCATCCAGGGGGACTGAGCCCAACACTGGGGGCCTGCAGCAAAAAAGGGGAAGTTGGTGATTGTCTGGGGCTGCAAAAAGATCTATCTGTGGGGTGCCCCATCTGGAGAATATCACCTCCAAGACCAGGGGATCCAGTGACCATTCGTGATGGCCCTGAGATATCCTGCTGAGAGCATCTGCCAGGACATTGTCCTTGCCTGGGAGGTGTACTGCTGTGAGGGAGGTGTTCAGGGAATAAGCCAGAGACCACGACTTCATTGCTTCTGTGCACAAGGCCGTAGACCGAGTGCCTCCTTGCTTGTTGATGTACCACATTGTGGTGGTATTGTCTGTTCTGACCTGAATAACTTTGTTCTGAACAGATTTGGAAAAAGCTTGAAGTGCTAGAAATACTGCTCTGAGTTCCAACAGATTGATGTGAAGCAGAGATTCCTGAGAGGACCACAACCCCTGGGTAGTCAGGTCGCCCAAGTGAGCCCCCCACCCCAAGAGGGAGACATCTGTAGTAAGGATAAAAGAGTGGGACTGAGTGACAAAGGGAACTCCCTGTCTTAGATTGTTCTGATCCTGCCACCACTATAAGGCCTGGATCAGGGTTCGAGTCACTGGGATCAATTTGGTCAGGGGGTCCTTCTTTTAAGACCAAAAGGCTCTCAAATGGAACTGAATGTCCCTCATCTGAAATCTTGCTCCCTGCACCACTGCTGTGGAAGCAGCCATGTGCCCCAGGAGCTGCAGAAAATCCCTTGCTGGTCGAGACACCTGCAGGGTGAATGATGAGGCCAGTGTGATAAGGGTCCTTGCCCTGCCCAGGGGAAGGAAAGCTCTGGCCTTTTCTGTATCTAGCTCTGCGCCTATGAAGGTGAGGAGCCGAACAGGCTCTAGAACTGACTTTGAAAGATTCAGAAGGAAACCCAAAGAGGTGAGCAGTTGCTGAAGGGTAGAATAATTCCCAGAGTCACCATTTTGAATTTTGGTTTTAAAAGGTGCTTGTTTAGGTATCTGAGATCCAGGATGGGCGCCATTCTCCTGTCTTTTTGGGGTAAGGAAGTACCTGGAGTACAATCATTTGCCCTGGTGTAGGGGTGGAACCCTTTCCACAGCTCTGAGAGCCAGGAGGGAAGAGACCTCTGCCTCTAGGGCAAGTGCCTCTGAGGTATTTGCAGGTGGAAAGGATCTGGTTCTCAGCTTTGGAAATTTCTTGAAGCTAAGAACCAGTCCCTGGCTTACTACTTCCAGGACCCACTTGTCTGATGTTAGAGACTCCCAGTCCTGGACAAAGAAACCAGCCTGCCCCCTACAGGTAGTTGAGAATCGGCCCTGGCAACCCATCAGGGTGCCTGTTTGGCAGGGGTTTTGCTGAGGGGTGGAAGCAGATCTGCTTGTACCCCTTCTGCCTCTCCTCTAAAGAACCCCTCTGAGCATAGGCAGAAGAGGAGGCCTGGGCTTGGTAGAAGGCCTATGAGAAAGGCCTGCCCCTGCCCCTGGGTGCTGCCTCTGAGGGAGTGGCCTGCCTTTCCATGCCTATGCACTCCATAGGTGGTCCTATATTCGTCCATTTTCTTCATGTAATTCTCTGTTTGCTCCCAAACAGAGAATTACCTACAACAGGAAAATCCATGGCCTTAGTCTGGGTATCCTGTGATAGGCTAGTACATCTGAGCTAAGCCATTCTATTAGTGCCACAGATGTAGCCATGACTCTAGATGACACATCATTGGAGTCCACTGCAGCATGGAATTGCACCTTGGATGCCTCAATACCATCAGCAGCCACCTGCTCCAGCTCAGCTGGCAAGCTGGCCCAGGGACCTGTTTTGCTAAAGCCATGACAGTGTCCCATCTGGATTTTTGATACCTAGCAGTATAGGCCATATAGTTGGCCTGTCTGAGTCCCAAGGACGCTGCCATGTACTGTTTCTTTGCCATGGCATCAATCCTCCTTGAATCCTTGTCTGGGGGGTGTGAAGCCAAGGGAATATTTGCCTTATCACAGGCTGCAGCCTGCACTACCCCAACATGGCTGCACTGTTGTGTAAGGAACTCCGTATCTGAGCCTGACAATGTATACCTCTTGTCCATTCTTTTATCCACAGGAGGTATAGTATTAGAGTCTTTAAAATCTTAAATGTCTGTTTCCCAAAAGATTTGTGTAAGGAATAGACAGCCTCCTAGACTCTGGGATATCCATCATTTCCACACAGTCAGGCTCCTCCTGGTCATCCACAGCTTCTTCCATAGGAAGCTGGAGGTTTCAGCCACTTTTTATAAAACATGAAATGGGAGGGGACTCAGAAGCCTAGGAGGAGACACTCCTGAAGGTCTGTCTGGGGAGATGTCCAGGTCAATGGGCACATCCAGACTTTCAAAACCACATTCACTTTCCTCATACTCCTCTTCCTCCAAATCATAATCTTGAACCGGTGGAACTGGCCGAACCGAGCGCCTCCCTGATGGTGCCGGTTCGGTCGGAACCGGGGAAAGCGACTGCACAATTTTTATCGCTTTGGCTATTTCTTCAGCGGTTGGAGAAGAAAGTTTTGGATCCACACCAGCTGATTTTTCCTTTCTTGTTCTCTTAGCTGGAACCGACTCCTTAGAATCGGCTCTCCTTTTGCCCAAAGAAGTCTCGCCCTGGTCAGAGGGCACTCCTTCTGGTTCGGTATGAACTGAACCGGGCTGGCCATCCGGTTCAGTGGACTTTTTGGCCTCCCTTTCCTGAGCCTACCAACTCTCTTTCTAGGGTAGCTGCAGGAAAATTTTTACAAATCTGGCAGTCTGCATTGAGGTGGTCAAACCCCAGACAAAAACACAGGTGGTGTGGGGTCAGCCTTAGCAAAGACTTCCCACACACACTGCAGTGTTGAAACCCAGTGGGCCCGGTTTTCTTTTGGGTTTCAGACATTGTGCCAGTCCTAACCAAACTTAGCCTTTTAATGGCAATGCCAGGCAAGACCTCTTATCGGTTCTTGACCGTGTTACGGGTCGTGGAAAACGTAATAAAATTTGTCTTTTAGAACCGATAAGAACCGCAAAACCACACACCCAAGTACAAATAAAGATTTTTAACAACTTGATCGGTTCAAACCAAACCGATGAACCGCTTATGTTCCACACAGAACAGAAAATAATATAAACTCTATCTAGTACTCACAAATACCATAGACAGAGACTGAACCGACAGGTTATGTTTAAATTCGCCTAAAACCGAGAAAGCGGTACTTTAACCGACAAATTGAACAGAGCAGAAGGAGAAATTCCGGAGCGACTGTTCAGTGAGGTGGAGTAAAGAATCTGACGGTTTGAGTTTAAACAGCAACAGACAGAGTCTGAACCGAGCTCCAGCTCAGCGTTCCATGCCTGGCATGGAAAGTTAACTCTTTCATCTCCGGGGCAGTTCGAAGGTTGGGACTCACTGCTATTGTCAGACTACAGCAAGACTTCATGTTGTTTGAAGGGGGCAGACCCAGCTCCACCCCAGTTCCCCCGCCAAGTCCCACGAACGAGCCCTGACAGGAGAATGGAGCGAAGCACGAAGATGGAACTCTGTACACCTCAGATGGGGAAGGAGGGCGGGAAAGTAATGCCTGCTGCAAGAGTTCCTCTCGAACATCTACTGTTATGGTAAGTTCTTACATAACTGTTCTATCTTACTTCGAGTGGGAGCTCTTGCAGCAGGCTATTACAATTAGGACTGAATCCCAAGCAGTCCCTCACCAAGGAGGTAATCGGCCCCAGGAGGTGGAAGAGATGAAGCTGAACACAGAAGCTCAAGACAGTAGTCCCTGAAGGACTGCTAGGCCGAAGCCTGCACGGCATCTGGAGGCAATGTCCAAGCTGTAGTGCTTTACGAAAGTATACACTGAATTCCAGGTAGCGGGTGCGCAAATATCCTTAATGGATACGTTCCGCAGCGCGGCAAAGGAAGCAGACACTCCCCTGGTGGAGTGACCCCAACTGGGCCTGGAAGGGGCTTGTTGTGCTTTTCATAGCAGAAAGAGACACAGTGGACAATCCATTTAGAAATGGTCTGCTTGGACTACCCAAGTGCTGGGGTGCAAAGGCCACAAACAGTTGCTCCAATTTACGGTGATTAGGCTTCACTTAGGTAGTACCTTTGCCCCTGTGAACATCCAAAGTGTGAAGGGGATCTTCCTCTGTTAGAGGGCAAAGGAAAATAAACTGGAAGGTCAACCGACTGGTTGAGGGTCAACTCTGAGACCACTTTCGAAGAAACCTAGGGTTTGGCCCTCAGGGAAACCCTTCCTTGTGGAAAATTAAGTACCGTCTTTATACATCAGAGCCTGAAGCTCGAAACCCTTCAAGCTGAAGTAATGGCAACTAAAAACAAACTTCCAAGAAAGATATTGCAGCTCACAACCACTGCAGGTTCAAAGACGGGAAGAGTAAGCTTCTCCAACACAAAAGGAGGTCCCAGAGTGGCATAGGATCCCGAATAGGAGGCCTCATGTGAAGAATCCCCTGTAAAAAGGTGCGGGCCACGTCCAATTGGGCTAAGGTTCTGTCACCCAAAAGGGCGTGATAAGCCGAGATGGCCCACATGTGCACCTTTATGGAGGAGTAGCTCAAGCCTTGCTGGTATAAGGAGAGAAGATACTGAAGAGCTGAGTTCACTGGACAGGTAACGGGATCCAGATGGTGAGACGAGGCCCACAAACAAAACTGCTTCCATTTCATGGCATAAGTGGAGCGCGTGGAGGGCTTCCTCGCCGACACAAGGACATCCGCCACCTCTGGCGATACCCTGTAACTGTATTTTGCAATGTCTGAAGGAGCCAAGCATGAAGGTGTAAGGATCGGAGATCGGGATGAACCAACGAGCCCTGATCCTGGGACAGCAACTGCGAGCATATTGGCAGCGGAATTGGAGGTTCCATGGAGAGTCACTGAAGTAATGGGAACCAAATCTGCCGTGGCCACAGCGGGGCGATCAGAATCATTTGGGCCCCCTCGGCCTGTAACTTCAACAGAACCCTCTGGATGAGAGAAAGGGAGGGAAGGCGTAAAGAAACCTCACTGCCCAGTATAAGGACAACGTGTCTGGCCAGAAAACACCAGGCGCGGGCTCTCGTGAGCAGAAAAGTGGCAGTTTGGCATTGCATGGTGACGCAAACAGGTCCAGATGTGGATGACCCCAACTGTCGAACAGCTGGTCCACTACTGACTGCAGTAGCTCCCACTCGTGCGCCCTGGACCGAGATTCTGCTGAGACTGTCGGCCAAGTCATTGAGGACACCTGGAACGTGCACCGCGGAGAGAGAGATGTGCCGTTCCAGTGCCCAATACCAGACTCTCATTGCCTCCTGGCATAGAGGGTAAGAATGAGCTCCCCCTTGCTTGTTGATATAGAAGACGACCGCCATATTGTCCATCTGAACCAGAAGACAGCCTGGCATGAGGCCCTCCTGAAAGGCGTGTAGCGCATTGAGGACTGCTCGCATTTCCAGTACATTGATGTGGAGTTCGTGCTCCTCAGGGGTCCAAATGCCTTGTGTTTGGCAAGCCCCTAGGTGCACCTCTCACCCCAAATCTGAGGCATCTGTCGTGAAGGGTCTGATTTGGGAGCTCTGGACGGAAGGGGACCCTTCTTTCCAAATTGAGTGGATCCATCCACCAAAAAAGTGTTCTCTTTACTGGCTCCGTGACTCTGACCATGTGATTGAGGTCGTCTGAGCGCTGATCCCACTGCACCCTGAGCATCCATTGTGGGATTCTCATGTGGAGGTGGGCCAGAGGAGTAACTGGAATGGCCACCGCCATGTGCCCCACAAGTCTGAGGAAGTCCTTGCTGAGACCTGAGGAGTTACTAGAACTGATCCGGCTATCTCCTGCAAGCGATTGCCCCTCTCCAGGGGTAGAAAAGCCATGCCCTGGACCGAATCCAGGACCGCTCCAATAAACACGAGTCTTTGGCTGGGTTCTGGGGAAGACTTTGGAAGGTTCAGGGTGATCCTCAAGTCTCAGAAGAGAGTACAGGTATCTCTGAGAGCTTGAAGCAGGTGTGACTTGATGGGGCCGCTTAGCAGCCAATCGTCCAGGTAAGGAAAGACATAATGCCCTGACGCCTTAGAGCTGCAGCCACTACTGCCAAACACTGTGTGAAGACTTGAGGAGCGGAAGAGAGGCCGAACGGAAGAACTCAAAATTGATAATGCTCCCCCTGGAAGTGGAACATCAGGAACTTCCTGTGAGGGGGAAAGACCCCAACATGCATATATGCATCTTGCATGTTCAGGGAGCACAGCCAGTGCCCTTGGTGCAGCAGAGGAAGAAGACCTGGAAGGGTCACCATCTGGAACCTTTTGTACTCTATATTTAGCGAGCTTAGGTCCAGAATGGGACGAAGGTCCTGAGTCTTTTTTGGGACCAGGAAGAACTGGGAGTAATACCCTTTTCCCCACTGACTCAGAGGGACTGGTTCTATTGCCTTTTTTTGCAAGAGGGCCTGTATCTCTCCTTCTATGAGAGGAATATGAGAAGGAGGATATCTGGAGAACCTTGGTGGAGTGTCTGGAGAAACCTCCGTTAACGCTAAAGTGTGTCCTCTCCTTATGACATCTAGGAACCATTTGTCTGCAGTTATTCAGCTCCATCCCTGAAAGTACAGAGAAGCGACTCTCCCTCCCCGTACTCTCTGCTGGAGGAGGGGGGTCGAAGGAGTCATTGGGTGAGCCAGGGGTGGGCAGAGAGACCAGGAAGGACTTGGGGCCCGGGAGGAGCGCCCAGGCTGCTGATTGCCAGCTTCCTCCGAAAGCCTCCGCTCTGGCCCTGTTGATTACCACAGGCTTGACCACCTGAGGGCTTCCGAAATGGGCGCTTTCGCTGTCTCTGCTGGTCTCCATGGTACATTTAGCGGACAGACCAGATGGATTTGCCTGACTGTTGAGGCGAGATATCAAAGACTCGCCTCCGCCCAAAAAACACGGGTACCCTGGAACGGTAAGTCCCAGATGCCGACTGCAGATCCTGATGAAAGCCCGAGACTCTCAACCAGGAATGGCACCTGAGACAGACACCTGATGCTGATGCTCTGGCTGCTCAGATTCTGCAGTGTCGCATTTGAGCAAGCAAAACATGTGTGCCTACGTCCGAGCCCGGATTTGAGAAGGTCCAGAATCTCCATTTTCTTCTTGGAGTCTGGTAAGGCATTAACCAGCTCCCATAATGCATTCTGGTACTGGACCATGTCGTAAGGAAATTCGGGACCTAATTGAACAGGCAGAGGCAGAGTACACTTTCTTGCCCACCTGGTCCAAGTAGCGGGATTCTGGGTCGGGAGGCTGTGAGCCGAGGTGTTTTGGCTGCTTAGACTTGTTGTGAGCAGCCATAATAACTGAAGAGTCCACCTGAGGGTGCTCGGCCAAGAATGGTTCATCCTTCGGGGCTCAATACAGCCTGTCCGATTTCTTCGGAACTGCCGGGACTGAAGCCGGATGCTTCCAGGTCACTCTAGTGAGGTCTTGGAATGTGTCCACCAAAGGAGGTACCACCAAGGGTTTAGGCTCCTTTTGCCTCAGGTACGTAGCCAAACGTCGACGTTCCGGATCCAGGTCCTCCGTGTCCCACCCACTGAGGCCTGGATGTGCCTCATGGCGATCCATGAAAGTGGGATCATCAGAAGGTGAGCGGAGTTGGTCCTTCTCTTCCGGGTACCCCAATTCCCGAAAAGGAAGAGGTAGAAGATGAAAAGAGGAGGAATGGCTGTTGGGTGACGGTAGCCAGACCTATTCTTATATTTAGCCCACTCGGCGTCGTTGGCTCACTGATCGACGTCAGTCCGAAGACCGATGTCAGTCATGGGACTGACGGCGGAGCAGAGACAGACGTCAGGAGCGGTCCCGTCTAGCAGAACGGGAATGGCTGCTGGTGTAAGACCTGACACGGCATCGGCTACCCGACCTGGTAGAGCGCCGGTATCGGTCTATGGACCGTGATCAGGAACAAGCCTTGGGAGGAGGAGGAGGTGTAGGCGGCGGCCTCTCGGGGGTCTTCCTCGAGGAAGAAGCATCTCCTGGTTGTGGTTCACCTGGAAGGGTCCGGGGCGGCTTCAGGGGGTGGGACGCTTCTGGACCTGCCCTCACCAGAAGGAAAACAAATCATGGAGCTCGTCCTTTGAAAACACAGAGGCCGCTTTCTGGAAATGGAATATCCGTAACATCAACCTTGGAAGGACAGCCCCTTCTGAGCCCTGTGGGAGGAGGACTTAGGGATAGTGATGCAGCCCTCACCGGCTGCATCCGGATCCGTGCCGCCCATTACCCGAGTCGGTAAGGGACCGAGAGAGGTCCTGGCCAAGGGTGCGGGGTGTCCTTGGACTCAAAGGCGCGTTCTTGACTGGCAGCGCTGGGGCCTTGGAGGCAGGCTGAAGCTTGCGCCCGAGGACTTCTCACGGTGACCCTAGCGAGTCACCTTTAGGCTTCGCTTGGCCTTCTCCTCAGGCCCAGCCTAGCCTGGTCTTTAGCTTTGCTCACCTGAGCCCACTGAACCACGGGCTGTTTTGGGAGAAGGCCACGAGCAGGAGCAGACCGGACCTGATCGTGCCGGACCGACCACGGTCCTTTCACGTAGACCACTTGGATTTTTCTCTTTTCTTCTGCTTCTCCCTGAGGTGTGCAGATCCATTTTTCATTCCAGCAGGTCCTCTTTCAAGGCCTTCAAGCGGCGGATACGGGTTCGGCTGGTGAACTTTTTACAGGCTGAACAGGCTGCGGTGTCGTGCTCAGGCCCCAGGCAAAAAACACAATGCTTATGGCCGTCTTTAGATGGAATTTGGCGGCCGCAACCACACTTGTTAACACGGGGTCCCGACGAGGAGACCGATGACGGTGAAGACATGCGTCGGTAGGCGATGAAAACCGTCGAAATTGTAGAGTAATCCCTCAGCCTGACCTCGCTCTACTGTCTTTAAACTAAGCTCATATAGTGACAAAGAAGATATCCTGCATCGAGCCTGGTCGAAAAAGAAATAAAATATCTGACCCACAGATTATTTCTGGATCATGACTATCCAAAGAAGTGCAGCAACAGAGGCTCGATACCTTCCAATCCTGAGGTCCCTTTGAGAAAAGGCGATCCGCTTCCACACCCTTACCCAGCTAGATTATGGATTTTCTGGAAAGATGGGTGAAAGTGTAGTCTATGGTAGAAGAAGCAACAGAGGCCTTAAAGGACAGAAAATACAGATACCAGAGAACCGGAACCAAAATACCGGAGAGGCAGACAGTTTTGGCAACGCAACCAGAACAGGAAGACGATGGGTACTAAAATATTGCAGCACGGAGAAGCACTATGCAGACTGCAGAAAATTCTCAGCAAAAGGGTGAAAAGGCAGACAATCCAACCTGAACCACTGTAAATTCACCAGATGATTTACCAGTAGCCTAAAACCTAGGCAAAATCCCTCAGGAACTCTCTCCACCATCGGAGATCAAGCAAGAGATAAGTTCATTTATATACAATCAGCAGTATGAGCTCGATATGCGCTGGAAAAGCAGGCTACGGGGTGAGAATCGGTGTTGGTCACTGAGAGATCTGAAACTCAAATCTTCATATTATTAGCATTATAATTACCATTTAGACTTTAGTAACCCCAGATCACTGCCACAAGTTGTCCTATTACAAGAAGTGTCATTAATGCTATTAGGACAACAAATGTTTCAACTAGAAGGGGAACACTTGCAGCCTGCATTCTCTGCCATTTGCTGACTGATTTGTTTATTGTTTTAAGTGTTATTCTTGTTGTTTATTCTTTGTCAAGAGGCAAGACAACATTTAAGGAGGTTAAGATCTACAAGTTAATTAAGTTGCTAGATTGGGACTAAAAGGCCGGGAGGGACCACACTGGGGATTAAAGCTAAACTGGAAGGGATAAAAGAAGTATAATGTCACTGATCATAAGTGGGTACCATTTCATTTGTAAAGGATGGGAATACTACCCAGACCTCTCAACTTCACACTAAAGAATATAGGGAGGGATTCTAACCTAAAACATTAAAAGAAGGGGAGAATTATACACAATGATAATAAGAAACCGAGCTACTTAGCTCCAATACCTGACAGAGGTATTTTGCCCTATAAATAAGCTGATTTTGGAACCCCCCCCCCACCCAGTATCTTCCTCCATTACCAAATGGTGCTCAGAACCCATGGTTATGCTTACTAATACCCCCAGCCATACGATCAATTTCATCTATAGTATACAACTGGTATAGATACTTGGGGATGATAACATAGAGTGCATATACTAATCAAATAGTGAAATGAGAGGAAGTATGTACAGTGAAGTGTTGGATGGGATTCGTGGGGGATGTCTCCAGTGACCTCTTAACTTGAGCGTGTTTAATCTGTCATCCATAGGATTAAGTCAGCAACTCAGATGTACTCTGTTACTTAACTGAGCTTGATCATAATGATGTTTTATAGGTCAGTGGACTAGACACGAGGACATATTGGACCTTGAACAGCTCTGTGACCTAGATACCTTCGTATCTGGTTTCACACCTAATTCACATTTTCCTTTTTGTCTTTATTATAAGAGCACAATATTATCTGTGGCTCAGTAGGAGGTCTTCCAGAAGTGGAAGCTCTAGTAATCTTCCTCGTTCTTCTTAATAGAGACAGAATGCAAGGGCTAAATCTTTTATATTAGCCCCGCTCTTGGAAGCAACCAGTTATTGTTAACTTTGTGGTTATAGTTCTTGTTAGAGCCATGTTGGCTCATGTAAAGTGTAACCTTTTTTCAGGTTTAAGAAGCAGACAGATGGAGATTCTGATGTACAAGTGTGAAAGACTATGGAATGGGGAGAGGCCACCACGTCTTAGAGATCAAATAAATCAAATGGATACCAGGAAAGCATTCAGGAATTAAAAATGAATAAGTTGTTACCGTATACTATAAGTACATATAATGTGCATGGAATTACGAATCCCATTAAAAGAGGTAAAATCCTTCAGAGCATGAAAAGAGCTGGGGCAAATATAGTTTTGTTGCAGGAGACACACCTCTCTCATGCTGAGCACAAAAAATTTGAGCGGTTGGGTTTCTCCCATGTGGTGGCTTCTTCCTATACGGGAGGAGAAGGGGACAGCAGTTCTGATTAAGCAGGGAACTCAATTTGAAATAAAAGACAGGGTTACAGATAAAGAAGGGAAATATGTCATGGTAAAGCAATATTTAGATGGTCAGATAACTTTTGCATCTATACACATCCCCCCAGCTTCAGAGTATGAAGTATATAGAGCTTTTTTTTAAAAATTAGCGGAATGGTCAGAGGGGCAAACGATATGTGGTGGCGACCTTAATTTAAACATATCAGAAGGAAACTCAAATCAGCAAATCTAGGGTAGGAGAAAGAAAACTACAAGTCAGGTTAGGAAACTACTACAGGAACTAGGCTATCAAGATATATGGAACATACATGGTACGGCTCCCAGACATACATTTTATTCTCAAGTTCATGATACTTATTCATGTTTGACTTCCTTATAACCCCTAAGGAACAATTGAGGGAAATAATAAAATTTGGTCTGAGACTATACGCCATCAGACCATGCCCCGATTTTCTGCCAATTTCATCCACAGACAGGCAGGAAAACAAATTTTGAAGTTGAATCTCTCCCTGATAAGGGACAAACAAGTTCAAAAATCTATAGAGGATACTAATGCCCAGGCCCTAAAAGAGAAAATACTGCAGACACCACAGTGTCTATCCTCTGGGATACTATCAAAGCAATCATTAGAGGGAACTGATATACTTCTGCTAACAAGAAGAAACTAAGAGAGGCACAGCGTCTAACCCTAGAACAGAAAATAAAAGAGTTAGAAGATCTACGAAGCATTAAAGTAAACAAATCCAGAAGAAAAAATTGCTCACCTTAGTAATGTTGTTTCTTCTAATGGAGTCTTGCTATATTATGACATATGCAGTGAGTCCCAACCTTCGAACTGCTCCGGAGGTGAAAGAGTTAACTTTCCATGCCAGGCATGGAACTTTGAGCACGAGCTCGGTTGAAAACTCTGTCTGTTGTTCTTCAAACTCAAACTGTCAGATCTTTACGAGCAAAACTCACTAAGGTCTCTGTGTGGAAGCTGTAAACCTACACTAGCCAACTGGCTACTAACATAACAACACATTTTTGGTCCCAAAACAAAGACTCAAGTCAGGGATCCAAAAATGAAAACACAACACCCAAACACCCCAAAAGGAGGGGTGAAAAACTAGTGGGCATCTACTATGCTCACTGCACTGCCCACCCACATCCCAAAAGCAGAGGTTCTGAGAGGGGCAGGCAGGGGAGGTCATAATATAGCAAGACTCCTTTAAAGAAACAACATTACTAAGGTGAGTAATTTTTCTTCAAACAACATGAAGTCTTGCTATATTATGACATATGCAGACTACACAGCAGTACCTCCATTGAGGGACAGAACCTACTTAGGAAATAGGCTCTGAAGCACAGCTGTGCCAAACCGAGCATCACTCCTAGCCTGGATGTCCAGGGAGTAATGCTTGGTAAAAGTGTGAGCTGTTTTCCAGGTAGCTGCTTGACATATCTCTAGGATAGGGATGTCCCTGGCAGCAGCCAGAGACGCAGCTGTACCTCTGTTAGAGTGAGCCCTCAGGCCTGAGGGAGGAACCTTACCCAGTTTTTCATAGCAAAATTGGATACAAGAGACAATCCACCTGGCAATGGTTCTTTTAGTGGCAGGTTTCCCTTTACCAACCTCACCATAAGTGAGGAACAGTTGGAGGGAGTCAAACCTGTGACCCTTGGTACTGCTCTATGTAGTAACTAAGGGCTCTTTTGACATCTAAACTGTGCAGTCTCCTCTCGCCAGAGGAGGAATGGTCAGTGAAGTACACAGGGAGAGACACAGATTGATTAAGGTGGAAGTCTGAAACCACCTTAGGCAAGAACTTTCAGTTAGTACTGAGGACCACCTTATCTCTATGAAAGGAGATAAAATCAGGCTCCACTGACAATGCTTGTAATTCACTTATGCGCCTGGCAGAAGTGAAGGCTACCAAAACACAGTTTTCCAAGTCAATGCTTAAGCTCTGCTGAAGACAAGGGCTCAAAGGGGTTGTAAGCTGGGCAATGCAAATATTAAGATCCCAGGCAGGGCAGGGCCCTGAATGGAGGGTTGGTGAAGCAACCCTTGAAAAACTTGGAGAATACAGAATGAGCTGAAAGAGAAGAGGGTTTACCTGTTGATAAGAAAGCAGACACAGCTGGCAGGTGCACTTTTAGGTAGCTGGTCTCAGCCCCAAAGTATTCAAATGCACCATATAATCCAGAACTGTGGGTAAGTCGGCAGATTCTGGGGAAATATGCTTGCTAGAGCACCATATGGAAAATCTCTTCCATTTGGAATTATAAGTAGCCCTGGTGGAAGGCTTCCTAGAAGCCTTCAAGATATCCAATACACCTTGGGAGAGGTGTAGGTCAGCAAACTCTAACTCTTCAAGAGCCAGGCCTTGAGATTGAGAGATTTGAGATTCGGGTACCAAACTCTCCCCTGAGCACAGGTTAACAGGTTGTGATTCCTGGACAGACACAGGGGAAGGTGGACTGCTAAGGACATAAGGAGTGGGTACCAGGGCTGTCTGGCCAATCTGGAGCAATCAGGATCATCTTGCAGGATTGAGATCTGATTTTGACTAGCACCTTGAACAGAAGAGGAAGGTGGAAAAAGCATAGAGAAACTTCCTTCCCAACTGAGAAGGAAGGCATCCAGAGGGACTGAGCCCAACATTGGGGCCTGCAGCGAAAAAGGGAAGTTGGTGACTGTCTGGGGCTGCAAAAGATCGATCTGGGGTGCCCCATCTGGCAAATACTACCTCCAGTATTAGGATCCAGTGACCATTCGTGATGGCCCTGGGAAATCCTGCTGAGAGCATCTGCCAGGACATTGTCCTTGCCTGGGAGGTGAACTGCCGTAAGGGAGGTGTTCTGGGAATAAGCCAGAGACCACAACTTCATTGCTTCGGTGCACAAGGCCGTAGACTGAGTGCCTCCTTGCTTGTTGATGTACCACATTGTAGTGGTGTTGTCTGTTCTGACCTGTACAACTTTGTTCTGAACAGATGTGGAAAAAACTTGAAGTGCTAGAAAAACTGCTCTGAGTTCCAACAGATTGATGTGGAGCAGAGATTACTGAGGGGACCACAATCCCTGGGTAGTGAGGTCGCCCATGTGAGCTCCCCACCCCAAGAGGGATGCATCTGTAGTAAGGATTAAGGAGTGAGACTGAAGGGAACCCCCAGTCTCAGATTGCTCTGGTCCTGCCACCACTGAAGGGCTTGGATCAGGGTTCGAGTCACACTGGGATCAATTTGGTTAGAGGGTTCTCCTTTGAGACCAAAAGGCTCTCAAATGGAACTGGATGTCCCTCATCTGAAATCTTGCTCCCTGCACTACTGCTGTAGAAGCAGCCATGTGCCCCAGGAGCTACAGAAAATGCCTTGCTGGTCGAGAGACCTGCAGGGTGAAAGAGGAGGCCAGAGAGACCAGGGTCCTTGCTCTTTCCAGAGGAAGGAAGGACCTGGTTCTCATCTTTGGAAATTTTCTGAAGCTGAGAACCAGTCCCTGGCTTACTACTTCCAGGACCCACTTGTCTGATGTTAAAGACTTCCAGTCCTGAACAAAGTAAGCCAGCCTGCCCCCTACAGGTAGTGGAGAATCGGCCCTGGCCACCCCATCAGGGTGCCTGCTTTTCAGGGGCTTTGGGCTGAGGGGTGGAAGCAGGTCTGCTTGTACCCCATCTGCCTCTCCCTCTAAAGAACCCCCTCTGGGCATAAGCTGAAGAGGAGGCCTGGCTTGGTAAAAGGCCTATGAAAAGGTCTGCCCCTGCCCCTGGAAGGCTGCCTTCCTGGCCCTGTGCACTCCTACAGGTGGTCCTATACTCATCTATTTTCTTCATGTAATTTCGTCTGCTCCCCAAACAGAGAATTACCCACAACAGGAAAATCCATGGCCTTAGTCTGGGTATCCTGCGACAGGCTAGTACATCTGAGCCAAGCCAGCCTGCGAAGAGCCACAGATGTAGCCATGACTCTTGATGACACATTTAGAGTCCACTGCAGCATGAAATTGCACCTTAGATGCCTCAATACCATCAGTAGCCACCTGCTCCAGCTCCTTGGCAAGCTGGCCAGGGACCTGCTTTGCTAGAGCCATAACGGTGTCCCATCTGGATTTCTGGTACCTAGCAACATAAGCCATATAATTTGCCTGTCTGAGTCCCAAGGATGCTGCCTGTACTGTTTCTTTGCCATGGCATCAATCCTCCTGAGTCCTTGTCTGGGGGGTGTGGCCAAGGAATATTTGCCTTGTCACAGGCTGCAGCCTGCACTACCCAACATGGCTGCATTGTTGTGCAAGGAACTCAGTATCAGAGCCTGACAATGTGTACCTTTTGTCCATTCTTTTATCCACAGGAGGTATAGTGGAGGAGTTTTAGAATTTTTACTGTCTGTTTCCTAAAAGATTTATGTAAAGGAATAGACAGTCTCCTAGACTCTGGGATATCCATCATTTCTACATAGTCAGGCTCCTCTTGGATCATCCACAGCTTCCTCCATAGGGAGCTGGAGGGTTTCAGCCACTTTTTATAAAACATAAAATGAGAGGGGACTCAGAAAGCCTAGGGGAGACACCTGAAGGTCTGTCTGGGGAGATGTCCGGTTCAATGGGCACATCCAGACTTTCAAATCCACATTCACTCTCCCTTATACTCCTTCTTCCTCCTCCGGTTCATAAAATTCTCTAAATCATATTCTTGAACCGTGGAACCGACGAACTGTACGCTTATTTGATGGTGCCGTTCGGTCGAACCGGGAAAGCGACTGGACAATTTTAATCGCTTCTTATTTCTTCAGCGGTTGGAGATGGAAATTTTGGCTCCACACCTGCTGATTTTCTAGTCCTTTTGCTGGAACCGACTCTCCGAGTCGGTTCTCCTTTGCCCGAGGAAGTCTCGCCTGGTCAGAAGAGTATTTCCTCCGGTTCGGTTACAACCGAACCGGCTGGCCATCCAGGTCAGCGACTTCTTGGCTCTCTTTCCCTGAGCCTACCAACTCTCTTATCCAGGCTAGCTGCAGGAAAAATTTTGCAAATCTGGCAGTCTGCATTGAGGTGGTCAAACCCCAGACAAACACAGGTGTGTGGGGTCAGCCTTGGCAAAGGCTTCCCCACAAACACTGCAGTGCTGAAACCCAGTGGGCCCGGTTTTTCTTTTGGGTTTCTCAGACATAGTGCCAGCCTAACCAAAACGTGCCCGTTTATGGCAATCCGCCAAGCAAGACTCTCTTATCGGTTCCCAACCGTGTCACGGGTCGTGGAAAAAAACATAATGAAATCTGTTTTTTTTAGAACTGATAAGAACCGGGAACCGCACTCTAAAAGACAGAGTAATGTATTTACAACAACCTGATTGGTTCAAACTGAACCGATAATACCATTTACAAGTTCCACACAGAATGTAAAACCTATCTAGTACTTACGATACCACAGACAGAGCTTGAACCGACCGGTTGCAGTTTAAATTCGGTTAAAAAAACAAAAAAAAAATTAATACTTTAACCGACAAAATGAACCGAGCAGAAGGAGAAATCTCCGGAGCGACTGTTCAGTGAAGCGGAGTAAAGAATCTGACAGTTTGAGTTTGAAGAACAACAGACAGAGTTTTCAACCGAGCTCATGCTCAAAGTTCCATGCCTGGCATGGAAAGTTAACTCTTTCACCTCCGGAGCAGTTCGAAGGTTGGGACTCACTGCATGTGTCATAATATAGCAAGACTTCATGTTGTTTGAAGCAAAGATTTAATTGGCTTAAAGAAGGAACTTAAAATATTAGACTATACTATAGAACAAAAACTAATGTACCTAAGACATCAATATTACGACGGGGGCCCCCGCTTCCTTAGATTAATAGCACGTCAACTTAGGGCACAAAAAACAAAAGCTAATACAATGAAAATCAGACACCCACAAACGGGTAAAATGCAAAATACGGTTAAAGAGATATCGGAAGCATTTTTTAACTATTACTCATCACTTTATAAAACTACAGACACCCCCTCAGAACAGGAAATACAAAAATTTCTTAACTCCCTAAACCTCCCAACTTTATCCACAAAGTAAAGCTTCAATTAACCACCTGAATAACAATAAAAGAAATCAAAACAGTAATAGGCAACTTAAAACAGGAAATGTCCGGGGTCTAATGGACTCCCGGAGGAATTCTACAAGTCATTCTCCAAAACCTTAACCCCATTACTTAGTAGAGTGTTTGCCCATGTTACTTCAAAAGAAGGAATTATCCTCCCATCGTGGCATGAGGCCATAGTCTCAATCATACCGAAGCCAGGCAAGGACCTCACCCAATGCGCATCCTATAGACCTACAGCCATACTGAATACACACTATAAAACCTCTGTCATGGCTAGAAGACTCATACAATTTACCACCAGTAAAATTCATATGGATCACTGTGGATTTATTCCTGGGCGTCAGGCCCAAGATAATGTAAGATGAACTATATACCTATTGGAACACACCCAATCCCAGAACGTGCCCACACTCATCCTAGGACTAGATGCAGAAATGGTCTCATGGAAATTTTTAAGGGAGGTCCTTGCCTGCTTTGGTTTCCCAGATCAGTTCACAGAAACCCTATTCAAATTCTATAAAAGACCTTCTGGTTATATTCGAGCAAATGGATATATATCAGAAAGTTTTTCCCTTTATAGAGGAACTAGGAAAGGTTGTCCCCTGTCCCCATTCCTTTTTGCATACTATATTGAACCCCTAGCACAATACCTAAGACACTACCCTGAAATACAAGGTATTAACATCTCAGCTACAGAGCATAAATTAGCACTTTTTGCAGATGACCTTTTATTATATTTAACCAACCCAGAATCCTCAATGCCTGCTGTTCTTCAGAAAATTCAGGACTTTTCAAATCTATCTGGATACTCCCTCAGTATCAACAAAACTGAAGCCCTTTCAGTAAAATATGAACCTTCACCCTTACTTCGCTCAAGATACCTCATTAAATGGGACGGCTCTTCCCTTAAACATTTGGGTATACAGATCCCTAAAGACCTTTCCCAGCTATACAAACAAAATTATGTTCCCCTAGTTGAAACTCTGCAGAATGACATGAGAAGATGGGATCTTCCTCCAACTTCTTTTTATACTCGTATCATGTCCCTTAAGATAAATGAACTTCCCCGTTTACTATATCTTTTCCAATGTGTGCCCTGTACCATCTCCCCCAAAGAACTGCTCTCATGGCAGAAATCATTTAATGCCTTTCAATGGAATCACAGGAAACCCTGGCTTAACCTTAAAAAACTTCCGCTACCAAAGTCAATGGGTGGAATATCTCTCCCATCCCTCTCTGAGTATTGGATAGCAGCTCAAATGCGTCTAGCATTACTTTGGGAAACCCAAACATATCAAGCTGCATGGAAGCAAATAGATATTTCTGGGATGTGTTCCCCCCCTTTGCCAGCAGTGTTATTCCCCCCCTTTACTTGAACAAACTCAACAAATCACCCGAAAGCTACTTCCACAATTTTAGAAGGCTGGAGGAGGGGAACCAAAAATAAACTAATATTAAACTATTTTTGGAAATATCAGTGGTTTTTAGGGAATACACAATTTGATTCTCCCTTACTAAAACCCTGGTACTCCTCCCAAGTCAAAAAGGGTATGGTAGTCCCATGGCAACTTATTAAAGAAAATATGGTTATATCCTTTGAACAAGGCCAGGACAGATTCGCATGGCAAGAGAAAGATAGGATTTATTTCTATCAAATGAGGGACTACGTAGTTAAACAACTTAGATCAAAAGAGAGACAGAGTCACAGTTATGGGAGGATCAAACACCACTCATCCAAATCTGGTCCTCATCATTGGGAGAAAAAGCCATCTCAATAATATATAAGTTTCTGATCCTGCTAAATAAACACTCCATAGACCCAGTTAAAGCTAGCTGGGAAAAGGAATTCAACCAGGTAATCAGCTTCAAAGATTGGCCCAAAGTATGGAAGAATACCTGGTCCACCACCTCCTTCCCTTCCTAGAGGGAGTTTGTATGGAAGGTTAGAGTGAGATTTTTTCTGGTACCTACCACCCTGGCTCGGAGAAACCCAGGGGCACCAGAAGGTTGTTGGCAACAATGTGGGGAAACCAGGGCTTCACATAAACACATTTTTTATGATTGCCCAAGAATAAGCACTTTTTGGCTCACGATTTCACACCACATAACTAATATATTGGGCTGCCAGCACCCACCTACAGGGATAAACCTATTGTTAGGTATCCCACCAGAAGGACTTAAAGATAAAGCTACCCTATATCAATGGGCTATTTTTCTAGGTGCTACATATAAGTCCATCACTAAAAAATGGCTTCAAAATACCCCTCCTAATATAGCGGAATGGAAAACAATAGTCCTTAACATACAACATAATGAGCAAATGTCATACGCTCTAAATAACAGGATGGAATCATATATTACATATTGGACCAGATGGGAGTTAAACCAGGAACAGATTCAATAGGAAATCAGAGGAGACATTACTAAATAAGGGAAACTGCTACAGCTAGCAGTATGATATTAACCCCTGAGCTCAATTCCTCAAGACCTGCTCCTGTTATAAACAAATATTTAACAGTTAATTAAATGTGCAATGTACAAATAGATTCACTCCATAGATTAATAATCCTAACAAATGTATTTATTATGTCTGCTCACAACCCGTAAACTGTTGTAGTTTTTAATTATCTGTATTTTATTTATTCTTCTTTTGCCTTTTTATGTCTGTTTTTGATTAACTTTAAAATGCATATTTACAAGGGTAAGCTATAGTTACAGATAGCTATAAATTGTATAATCTGAATGTAGGTGAATTTAATGTATGTTATATCACAAGAGCTGTGTAACAACCCATTACCTAATAAAGGAAGTATAAAAAAAAAAAAAAAAGAAATTGTGGAGTAAAATGAATAAACTAGCTAAAAACTGAGGTTCTTTAGCTGGGCTGGCAAGCCAGGAGCAGGAACTCTTCACGTCCGCGGGATGCGGCGAGAAAAGAACTGGGGTGGAGCTGGGTCCGCCCCCTTTTGTACCAGAGCTGACATTGGGGTGGAGTCAACGTCGGGGGTGGTCCCTGCTGGGTACTGCTGGCTGAGAAGTTTTCTGAGGGTCCTAGTGCTCGTGCATAGTCCTAATTGTAATAGCCTGCTGCAAGAGCTCCCACTTGAAGTAAGATAGTAAGTTCTGAATCCAAGCTGTATCGCTCATTGTAATGTACCTTTACTTTCTCCTATTGTACTTTGTTTTGCAATCTATGATGTGGAACCTTTGTAAAAGAGCTTATGCTCAAAGGTCTTTTCAAATCACTAATAAATAAAAATAAAATAAAGGAGTCATGCCACCAAATGATTCACATTTAACTGTATCTGAAGTTCTGTGTGTAAATGGCATTTTGTATTAATTTGTACAGGCACCATTCTGCACAGTACTCTTCATGTAACCAGGAGTTTAGAGTTTTGACTATGTGGGGTTTGTGTATGAAACACTAAGTATGACCTTGTCCTATTAGAGCACTGCACGTAGTTCTGTAATCAGAACTCCAAATTACAGGTTTCATGAAACAATACAAAACACAGGTTTTCATATCAATGTTTAGGTACAGTTTAATACTGATTATTTGGGGATATGAGTTTAATTTGATAAATAGGAACATTGCAAACAGCTGTTAATCAACACACATTTCCTGTCCTCTTTGGATCATTTAAATGGGATGCTCATCTATGCAGCCCTTCACCTAATGTGTTGGGCCGGTCCCGATTAGACTCTTTTCTCAAACATTAGAGCACCATCACTACTGTTGTTAAAGTAAAAATAAAACCCTGACAGCTCAGTACTTAGAACTTGAGGAAAATGATGTCATTCTTGCTTGAATGGAATCAGCCCTCACTTAAGGTTCCGCTAACTGGTCAAACAATGTCTGAGAGATTTTCTATGAAACCAAATAGGAGAGCATTAAAATAGTATCTGAGCATGACAAATGGCAGTTTCTTCATTTTGCACATAATAAATAAGGTCTGGTTGTCCTTATGCTACGGAAAAGGAGTAAAGTTTGTAATATGTTTATAATATAGCTGCACTTGATCTTTAAGTCCAGATCGGCCACATTCACTGCCCTCCCCTAATCTATTTCCCTGGTCACCCAGTCGAATAAATCAATCAGATACATCTGGTATGACCTCTCCCCCAGTGAATCCATGCTGCCTGTGGTCTTGCAGCCCACTGGAGTAAAGATATTCCAGCAACCTTTCCTTCAACAGTGTTTTCCTTAGTATCAGAGGAAGGCAAAGGCAAAGGAAATCAGAGGGAAAACTGCCCCAGTCTGATCCGCACCTCACAGGCTCACACACAACCTAAAATGACAGGCCAGTCACCACCACACATGGCTCTGGCGAAGTGGTGGATAATCGTTAGTCCATGAGAAAGTCGGTGACTGGGCCAGAGGAAATAGCAGGATCAGAGGTCAGAGAAACATAAGGTGAATAAAAAAAAAGATATCCGATGATCCTGTAGCGCCCCCACACACACAAAAACATAAACGGTAGACACTCATGCAGCATCCCAGAACCTGATGCAGTTTCTATCACTTGGAACTTTGCAATACTCCGACGTACCATTCGCCAGGTCCCCCTCCTCCTGAGGCCAAGTACTAGAAGATTTCACTGTACTTTGTCTTGGGTAGAGTATTGACTCAGCGGACAGTGTGTCAAAGCATAACAAAGCCTTGAGCCGTCTTACCTGCAACTGAAACTCCCACAACTGATTCCACCAGTGGGATCAACACTGGTGGGGTCCAGGATGTGTGCAAGTGTCAACTGTTTATCTCATATCCAGGACAGGGTATCTGAGGGTATTCCTTTTTAAAACAGTAAGTGATAGTTGACCCTTGGCGCAGCGATTTAGATTTCACTTACGGCGCGATAGTCTGGGTTGGGGGTGGACTCCAGGTGTCGGGAGGGCTAGACGGGGGAGAGATGGCTCAAACATTCATAGACTGCTCGCCTACTCCTGGGAGTAAGGGGGGATTCGCGGATCGGTGGTTGCTGGCCCCTGGCGGAGGCCCGGAGCACGGCAACACGTTGGGCCACACTGCAGGTGGGAGCGTGATGGACATCAGCGTATGCCTTGACATCATGCGGCATGTCACGCTCCCCAGAAAAAATTCCCCTGGTCTGACCGGATGACAGCCATCAATCTTCGGCACGCCACAGTAGCCTGAGATAGCACCTTGCTGACTTCCCCACTGCCGATCCCATGGGCTAACTGGATGTGCCTATGGGCACCTCCCCCGGGGGGGGGAGACCCATCCGACGAAGGGTTACGTCGGGTCACCCAGGGGGATCCTTTGGCGGCTGTGATGGGCAGCAGGATAGCAACCAGAGGAGGTGGGTGGCTGTGGGTCCTAGGTGGCCCAAAGAAGTGGTCAGGCCAGTGGGTGGGGAAGAAGCAAAACAAAGAAACTGCTCTTAATATTTGTGAAAAGATAGACTGGGATCAGCCCCACACCTGGAAAACAAGGCAGAGCTACTGTATGTGCTGGCGTGAGCAGATGCACTAAACAAAAGGTCCTGCTACAGGCACTACACAGTTATTATTCTGCACTGAAATCTATACTTATGCTCCAGATTTAACTTCACAGATCTTCTGCAACTGTCACAGCAATATCTGAGGATGGAGAGACAGAAGAGAACTTTCTCTCAATCTTCAGCTACAGATCTCTTCCATCCTAAGCAAAGCTATGGAGGCCCAAAACCACTTGACAGATTTGAGGTTTGAGAGTTCAGATATTAAAACTCACTCCAGGCCCTTTGTTCCCCCTCCTGGAGACATGCGTCCAGAGTCTGGGTCCAGCATCTTGGGCGGTGGCACGGGTCGGGGCAGGCAGGCAGGGCTTCACAAAGCCTGTCTGTCCATTTTCCTGTTTTCGCCCTGAACTCCTGCTGTAGAGAGGTGTCAGTGCATGCTGTGTGGAGGAACACATGTGCTGCACTGAACCAGGAAGCCCCTACCTTCAGCACCGCTCATGTCTGCACTACCATCAGGCTTCCACCTGATGGCAGCCACAGATACAGCCAATAAGCCACCCCACCCCCCACCCAAGAAGAGGACAGCAGTGCTTGGATGCTCAATCCCTCCTCTCCTCCCCAGCCGACTCCCAGCAAACCAAATTTGCTCCCAAACCCAGGTCACCGGCATGGCGGGTGGCAGTGCTATCGCCCGCCACTGGGCCTGCCAAAATCAATTATTTTTATACCCAGGACAGTCCAGCTGATATGCAGCCTCTAGTCTCTTACTAGTTAATTAGGGGCTGTGGTTAGCAGACTACAGCTAGTTCTTTCTGTGCTCCATTCTATGTTATCTCACATTCACTCTCTCCATACAGTCTACTGTACTCGTGCACCAGCCTGGGCAAACTATAATGGGTAGGAACTGCATATTCTCGAAATGGACAGTTTTACTGCTTCTTTCTCCTTTTAATTTTTTATTTTTTTACCATTTAATGAGACACAGCATCTTAGTTGCAGCTGGGCCCTATTTCCATTCAGTGCTACTGCAAAGAGGAGTTAAGCAGCGGAAAGTCAAGTGGCTCCCTCAAGGTCATGCAGTGAGCCAATGTTTCTTTTTTTTTTTTTGAAGATGTGTGCATACTTGCACGTGTCTGTATGGGGCGGGAAGACTGATGCTCATGTCCACCTCTTTCTCTGGAAATGAGGCCTCATTTGTCTAATTGTTACACAGCATCAAAGTAACCAACCATCTGAAAAGTCTCAAACTTACCTGATCAGCTAATGATGTCGACAGCATGCTCATCAGCTCCCGTCCGGGTGTCAGCTCACATCTGCTCCCATTTCATCTTACGCAGCTTATCCAGAAGCAGTAGGATCACACCTAGAAAACAAAACAAAATAAAATTAAATAAAATAAAATTAGGGAGGTGGATCAGGGAGGGCAGTGGACATGGCCTATCTGGACTTCAGCAAGGCCTTTGACACTGTGCCACATAGAATACTGTTACACAAACTGGGGAATATGGGTGTGGGCAGGACAGTAGTGGTGGGTAGGTAACTGGCTGGGCAGCAGGACACAGAGGGTGGTGGTAAATGGCTGTCACTCCACAGATGGAAGAGTGACCAGTGGGTACCACAGGGATCAGTGCTGGGACCGTATTATTCAACATCTTCATCAGTGACATGGCGAGGACCTAGAAGGCAGAATTTCACTGTTCGCTGATGACACAAAGCTCTGTAACAGAGTAGACACACCAGAGGGTGTAGACAGAATGAGAAGGGACCTGCAGAAACTTGAAGAATGGTCAGGGTCTGGCAGTTGAAATTCAATGCAAGGAAGTGCAAGATAATGCATATGGGGCACAAAACCCTGGCACAATATATCAGTTGGGGGTGAGGATATAGCATGCACCAAGCAGGAAAGGGATCTTGGAGTTATCATCTCTGATGACCTCAAGGCAGGAAACAGTGTGACAAGGCAGCAGGTACAGCAAATAGGATGCTGGGATGCATAGGCAGGGGCATCACCAGCAGGAAAAGGAGGTCATAATTCCACTATACAAGACACTAGTGAGGCTGCATCTGGAGTACACTGTGTAGTTCTGGGAGACCTTACCTACGTAAGGACATAGACAGGGTAGAGAAGGTTCAGAGGAGGGCAAAAAGATGGTGCATGGATTGCATCACAAGTCCTATGAGGACAGGTTGAAGGCACTGAACATGTACTCCCTGGAGGAGAGGAGGAGAGAGGGATATGATAGAGACATACAAGTATCTTACAGGGAGGAACAGGGTGCAGGAATGCACTATTTTAAGCGAAAAGATGTTCCAGGACTAGAGGGCATGGGATGAAGCTGAGGAGGACGATTCAGAGGAAACGTGAGGAAGAATTTCTTTACAGAACGGGTGGTGGACAAGTGAACACCCTGCCAGAGGAAGTGGTGGGGCTGAAACAATCCACGGATTTAAGAATGCATGGGATAGACATAAAGGAATTCTGAGGTAAGGGGCAACAGACTTCCTGGAAAACATAAACTGAACTTACAAACTTAAATGGGCAGACTGGGTGGGCCATAGGCCCTTATCTGCCGACACTGTCTATGTATCTATGTATCTAAAAACATAAATGGACCCAAAGAAGAACAGAACAAGTTCCGCCATTTATCTCCGGGATGTGGGTGTAACGTTAGATCTGGAGATAATTTTGACAGGACTGAGGGTTTTTTTTTTTTTTTTTAATTTAGTGTGCCTTTTCCCCTTGCTGCCAACCAGACCCCATCGGTCCTACCCACTCACCCAGTCCCACCACCCCTTTTCTCGGGGACTCACCTCCCTTCTCAACCCCACCCAAGCTTGCCCCCCAGGGCCACCCCTGACTGGACACTTGAACAGTAACAGTCAGCAGTGTGGGGCCTGTGGTGAGTGTGTGACATCTTCCTTCTGCGGTTTGTGGTTTTCCACTTTCTTCTCCTCCCCTAGGATGCTGAGTACACCCGACGCTGGTGCAGACGTATGCACTCTCGCTAGAGCACACTGGCATTCTTCCTCCTGTCTCCTCAGTGCTGTGCACCACCACCTGTGATCACCTAGGGACAGTGGCAGCGACTCTTGAACTCCTTCATACTGTGGGATGCTCGCCTAACCTCCCCGGCCGGCCCCTGATGACCGGCTTGTTCCCAAACACGGGTCATTGGCATCATGAGCAGCTGTGTTACCATCGGCGCCAGCAGGCAAGTCCAGGGTAAGTTTAAGGATAATCTCATCAAGCCCTGCCTAACAGTATGATCTTTCATACTTGCAAATCAAATCCTCACTCTCACCCTTTCCCTGCCCCCACCCCAATGTGAAGTGACTATGAATTCTGGAAGGTCCTCCGTTACAAAAGGGTTCCTTCTCAGCTGATGTTCACCAACTTTTATCAGCCTTACACTGGTAATTAAATCATGGAATAAGATGCAGGCCTATCAGTGGAGCAGCAGTGCTTCTGCCTGCGATCTAGGTTCCGGAATGAGCCTGGGGCACTGGCAGACTAACGGAGGAGGGGTTAGCATCCCATAGGATATTTCCATTCTCAGGGTGGAAGCATGTCTGATCCTGCTGCAAGTGCACTACCTGGTGTCCCACAGGAGAAGACACTCAGTGGGGAATTGCATCAGGGAGGTGAGACAGCCAGCATCTCGGGAAGAGAGGAAAATAAAAATAACTGTAGCCCAGCAGGAGGGCGTCTCCTAAACTTATGCCTCCAACCACCTGGGGGCTACATATGGAGCCAGTCAGTGGGGATGGCTTCAGGGAGAAGAGACAGCCAGTGCCTCAGAAATGACAGAAATTTAAAATAACACCCGCCCGGGAGAAGATGACTCGGCATGCTTGGGCCTTCAACACCTGCTTGCCTAGCACCAATGGGCCCTGCCACTGGAGTCAGAATCCCCCAAGGAATGACACATCAAGAAGCCCTACCACTCAGTGTAATCCATGAGGCAGGTAAGGTACCCCATAGTGTGTAAGGTCAGGCAACGTGGCTGAGCGTAAGTCAGGAGTACAGAATGGGGCTGTGACTGAACAGTAAGGGTACAAATAGCAACTAATAAAACCCTTAAATAACGGAATCATAACTTCTTCTTATCTGTTTAATCAGCTCTCCGCATTACTGACTTCAGTGTAACAGTGAGCCCCATTTTGAAAACATTTTGTTTGTTGCCCCAACACCATCATCATGGCCCCTGTTTTGAAAACAGAGGCCTGTGAACACTTGCCTACCTCAACACCAGCAAATGAGCCTGGACTGGCAAAGCATGACATGCGTCCAGCAGCTCACTGCTTACAAGATGGAGGAAGCCAGGAACAGCAATTGCATGGGTGGGGATGTGTACAAGAAGAAAACGCCACTCAAAGTATGATCGCCACAGCAAGCAGTTCCACATCACTCAGCCTGCATGTGCATGCCGGACTCGCTGCTCCCATCCCAGATCCCCAGTTCCCATCCCAGATCCCCATCCCAGATCTCAAGCCCTATTCCAGACCCCAAGCACTAATCCCTGATATCCAGCCCCATTCTGGATCCTCAGCCACCATTCCGGATCCTCGGTTCCATCCCAGATCCGAGCACTAATCCTAGTTCCCCAGCCCTGATCCTTGGATTCCCCAGCTGCCATCCCAAATCCCCAGACCCCATCCCAGCTCCCCAAACACTAATCCCAGAGCCCCAGCTCCATCCTGGATTCTCCGGCCTCATCCCAGATCTCAAGCCCCCATCCCAGATCCCCAGTGCTCATCCTGGACTTCCCAGCCCCCACCATGGTTCCCCAGCCCCATCCCAGATTTCCAGCCCCCATCCCAGATCCCCAAGCACTAATCCCAGATCCCTATCCCCCAACCTGGATCCCCCAGCCCCCATCCTAGATCCCCAGCCCTTATCCCAGATCTCCCAACCACATCCTGGATCTCCAGCCTCCATCACGGATCCCCACCCCCATCGTGGATCCCCTGCTGCCATTCCAGATCCCCCAGACCCCATCCCAGATCCCCTAGCATTAATCCTGGATCCCCAGCACTAATCCAGGATCCCCAGCATCTATCCTGGATTCACAAGCCCCCATCCTGGATTCCTCAGCTCCCATCCCTGATTCCCCATCATTCATCTTGAACTCCAACCCCCATCCCAAATCACCCATCCCAGATCCTAGCCTCCATAAAGGATCCCTTGTCCCCATCTCGGATCCCCAGCCCCCATCGTTGACTGAAGCAATAAGCCATAGTTCAAGCACCCTTTCTAGAAGGATAAGACTGTGCTGAAGGAGTTAAGATCTGAAGCACTGTTGAGTACTTTAAAGAGATTCACTAAGAAAATCCATAGCACCTATATATCATGTCTTACCGATTGCAAATGCTGGGAATGTAGTTGTTTTACAAAAATCCTGTGAGTAATTTATTATTTAACTCGTAAAACTTGCTCCTGCTGGAGCGTACTTCGGTTAGTAGAACCTCCTAGGACCCACTTCGCACAGCCACATTCTGATGCAATCCCAGAGAGAGGCGGGATGTTTATTTTAGTCTGGGGTGGTTTAATATCATAATGGTCATCTGGTGATTGAGGCACTGTGGACTAACAAGGCCCTTGTTACTCCACCGGTGCCCTTGATTAATCGCCAGATGACCATTATTATATTTAAAAACAATGAGAAAACCACCCCATAGACTATAATGGAGCATGTCCCCACGCTCTCCCTAGGATTGCATCAGAACGTGTCTGTGCGTGGGGGCGGGTCCTAGGCGGTTCGATTAACCAGGAAGTACAGCATTCCCAGCAGGAGCAAGTTTATGAGTTAAATAATAAATTGCCCACATGATTTTTTGTAAAACTATCTACATCCCCAGCATTTGCAATCAGTAAGGCACCAATATATGAGGTGCATGTGTTCCTATTTTTAACTTCGTAGATCTCTTTAAACCTACCACTGGGTCTTATTCTTCTGCAAATGCTCGAGGACAAAGACCTTATGGCTATTATAAACTTTTTGATTTTTAAATTGTCTAAAATTTTGTAAAGTGTTTTAAGATATTACTAGTTTCTCTGTAGTGACCATGGTAACTGATAGAATGATGTTAATTATAAAATGGATTTCATAAATCATGTAACCTAAATGGCAAAGAGCCACCCTTACCTGTGCTGTTATCTCAGCACAACAATGGAAAAAGATCCAGCAGCCTCTTCACAATAAAATTAATACTAACCGCACATCCCCGATTGCCATAACAAACATGTCTGCCACGTTTACGTAATAAAAACCTTCAACAAGGCCCTAAAAATAAACTGTCTTAAATTGAAAAGAATATTAATTACATGACATTTGCCCTCATAATCCTTTTCTTACACAGACACACACACACACATATATACACATACACACACACACGTAAATTAATAAATGAAGCACTGAAGTACTTAGTTTAAATTTCTGGTGTTTCTTTGCTAACCATGAAAATCCCCCATCTTTACCTACTTACCAGGGAAACATCTGCTGCGTAACCTGCTACAGATAAAACAGAATCACTGGTCCCATCAGATACCTTCTGTTGTGTGATTGTGGGGACAACATTCTGCCAGTAGAACTGAGCAGAGATTTCAGTTCTTGTATTCCATCCATATTAAACATTCCATCAATTGAATGTAGGAAAGACAGAACAGAAACAAGTGGAGAAAATGGAGTACACAGTATAAAGAAGAAGGAGAAAAGGTGAGGAAACAGGTAAAAGGGGTGGGGTAAATAGAGTTTAATGGTAAGAAATGTATTTTGCTGAGCATAATATTTGAAAGTGAGATGGCAAGCCAATGTGGGATGTGCTGGGACTATTTTGTTGGGATGGATAAATACTTAAAAATCATTAAAATGTTTACCATTATTTTATTTGGGGTGTTTTTTCTCTCTCTCTCACACACACACACACACACACACACACACACACACACACACATATCTTGGACCCATTTTATAACCATAACAAGACACTGCAGGGTGTGCTTCTTTGTGGGATAATGGGACTTCTAGGCTGGTTGAAGGCACTTAGCAATGCCTCGAGCCTCTCAACACATCTGAAGTGTGCTGATATTCTGCCACAACGCACACCATGTCATCTCCTGCTGCTTAACTGGAATATTCTCCAGACAAGGTTAAACTGTACTGTATCATAAAAATAAAACAGCCCCAAAAAAAAATGGTATTGCATCATAAAATAAAACTGCCCTCCTATAAATGGTACTGCATCAGAAAATAAAATGGCCACCCCAAATAAATGGAACTGCAGACAATAGAATAGCCCCAAATATATGGTACTGCATCAAAAATGAAACAGCCACTCTCAAAAAATGATGCTGCATCAGAAAATAAAATGGCCCCAAATAAATATTACTGCATCACAAAATAAAATAGCCTCCAAAGGAAATGGTACATCATCAGAAAATAAACTAGCCCCCCACAGAGCAAATTGTACTGCATCAGAAAATAAAACAGCCCCCAAAGGGAAATGGTACTGTATCAGAAAATAAAATAGCCCCCCAAAGGTAAATGATACTACATCAGGAAATAAAATAACCCCCCACAAAGCAAACTGTACTGTTTCAGAATATACAATAGCCCCCAAAGGTAAACAGTACTCCATCAGAAAATAAAATAGCCCTGCAAAGGTAATGGCACTGGCATCAGAAAATAAACCAGCCCCAAAGAGAAATGGTACTGCATCAGCCAACAAAATAACCCCCAAATGTAAATGGTACAACATAAGAAATAAACAGCCCCCCCAAAGGTAAATGGTACGGCATCAGAAAATAAAATAGCCCCCAAAAGGGAAATGGCACCACATCAGAAAATAAAATAGCCCCCCAAAGGGAAATGGTACTACATAAAAAAATAAAATAGCCCCAACAGTAAGTGATAATGTATCAGAAAACAAAATAGCCCCCCAAAGGTAACTGGTACTGCACCAGAAAGTAAAATAGTCCCTAAAAGGTAAATGGTACATCAGAAAAAAATAGCCCCCAAAGGCAAATAATACTGCATCAGAAAATAAAATGGTGTGCCCCACCCAAAAAAAAAAAAAACTGCCACTGCATTAGAAAAAATAGCCACCCTTAAGGCTAAATGGTAATGCATCACGAATCAAAAATATCATCCCCAAAAGGTAAAAGGTACTGTGTCAGGAAAAAAAATCCCTCTCCCAAAAGTAAATGGTCTGAATCACAAAATAAAACAGCCCCAAAGGGAAATGGTACTGCATGATAAAATAAAATTACCCCCAAAGGGAAATGGTACTACATCTGAAATGTACTCGGAGGTAAGTGGGTGTGGGAGGTGGGGTGTACAGAGGGTGGGTGCAGGTTGGGGTGCTGCTGACAATGAGGGACCATTTTCTTTTTCAGATACAAAAAAAAAAAAACTGACATTGCAGGACCATTTCTTTCTTTACAGGTGAAATTAAACAATATTCAACACACTGGGGTGGGTTCCAGTGTGCCCCATGACTTTCAGGGGATGTTGGGCATACTAGGTGGGCTCCCAGTGTGACCCATGACTTCGAGAATGCTGGACACACTGGAGAGGGCTCCCAGTGTGCCCCACAATGGGGGTGGGTGGAGGAACATGACTACACAGTCGGCTTTAGGTAAGCAGCGCACACTGAGATGGGCTCCCAGTGTGCCACACAAAGTGGGAGGCTGAGGGGCATGCCAACATAGGGATTGCACCCCGATGTTGGCTTTGTTTGGGGATTGTGTGGTGGTGGCTCCTGCTGCAGACATGTTTATTGAAAGCACCAGGAAAGGCAGGTATGGGAGGCGTGTCATCTCTGCCACTGCAAGACGAGCTTGTCTCTGATTGCAGCAGCATATTTCTTTCAAGTTGGTGGCACTTTACATAAGTTTTGCATCAGCACTAGCATGCTGGCTAACTGGGGAATGAGGGACGCACCTACTAAAACGTGCCCTGCATTCGCTAATACTGACACACCTCTCATTGTGCTACTACTACCGTTAAGATGTTGCTTGCGCACGGGCAAGACAACATAAAAAGCAATGGTACCCCATCAGAAAATAAAATAACCTCCGGAAGGTAAATGGTGCTGCATCAAAAAATAAAATAGCACCCCTAAGGTAAATTGTACCATATCACAATATAAAATAGCCCCCCACCCCCCAAATGTAATGGCACCACATCAGAAAATAAAATAACCCCTGAAAGGTAAATGGTACTACAACAAAAAATAAAATAGCCCTCCAAAGGTAATGGCACTGCATCAGAAAATAAAATAGCTCCCCAAAGGTAAATGGTACTACATCAGAAAATAAAATAGCCCCCCAATGGTAATGGCACTGCATTAGAAGATAAAATAACCCCACAAAGGTAAATGGTACAACATCAGAAAATAACATACCCACCCCCAAAGGTAATGGCACTGCATCAGAAAATAAAACAGCCCCCAAAGGCAAATAGTACTACATCAGAAAATAAAATAGCCCCCAAAGGTAAATTATACTACATCAGAAAAAACACACAGCTCCCAAAGAGAAACGGTAATGCATCACAAAATAAAATACCCCACCACCACCAAATAAATGGCATTGCAACAGAAAATATAGCCCCACCCAAGGTAAAAGATACTACTTCAAAAAAATAAAATACCCCACACCACCAAATGTAAACTGCACTACATCGGAAAATAAACAGCCCCCCAAGTTAGCTGGTACTGCATCAGGAATCAAAAGATCCTCCTCAAGCCAAAAGGTACTGTGTCAGGGAAAAAATCCCCATCCCAGTAAATGGTACTGTGTGAAAACAAAATAGCTCCCCAAGGAAAATGGTGCTGCATCAGAAAATAAAACAGCCCCCCGAAAGGGAAATGGTACGGCATCAAAAAATAAAATAGTCCCACAAAGGGAAATGGTACTGCATCAGAAAATAAAACAGCCTCTGAAAGGAAATGGTACAACATCAGAAAATAAAATACCACCCCCCTCCCCCCCCCACACACACACACACACACACACACACACACACACACACAGGTAGATGATACTGCATCAGGAATCAAAATATCCTCCTCCACTGGCAAAAGTACTGTGTCAGGCAAAAATCCTCAAATGGAACGGCATCAGAAAATAAAATAGTCCTGCAAAGGTAAATGGTACTGCATCAGAAAATAAAACAGCCCTCGAAAGGTAAATGGTACTGCATCACAAAATAATATAGCCCCAAAACGTAGAGGTACTACATCAGAAAATAAAACAGACCCCAAAGGAAATGGAACTGCATCAGAAAATAAAACAGTCCTGTAAAGGTAATTGGTACTACATCAGAAAATAAAATAGCCCCCAAAGGAATTGGTACTGTATCAGAAAATACAACAGCCCTCTGAACGGGAAATGGAACTACATCAGAAACTAAAATAGTCCCAAGAAAGGTGAATGGTACTGCATCAGAAAATAAATAGCCCTCCAAAAGTAAATGGTACTGCATCAGAAAATAAAATACCCCACCCCAAAAGTAGATGGTACTGCTTCAGGAATCAAAATACCCCTGTAACCCCTAGATGGCGCTATCCCAGGGGCTACTACCCCTGCCTGATTTGCCACTAACAGGTTGAGGGGCCTGGATCCGATGGCGGTGCCTCCACCCAGAGGTCAGGGTTTGCAATACTTAAACTAACTTGGTCACAGCCCTCTGGGACACTGCAACCCCTTTTCCCACTAGTGGCCCACACAGTATATCAGAATTACCTTCACAGTATACACTTACCCCCAGGACTGGTTCAGACTTTGGGACCCCATGTAAAATAAGCAGATACAGTGCAACAATCACAGTACAATACTTTAACATAGACAAATACCTCAGGCAGTATAACTTTGCTGAAACAAGCAGCTCTGATTTATTTAGGGGGATATAACAAGGACAGGGGGAAATCAGGTTAATTAGCTTATCACTTTACTCATCTACCTATGGCTCTGTGCATAGGCCTATCCCTACCAGTTACTGTCCCTGGGTACCCAAGCCCTAGTGGCTAGTCCAAACCGTGGCAGCTGGTAGGGGCCCTTTCACACAGAGAAAAGAAAAATTAGTTAAACAGTCAGCAGTACAGTAATTCCATTTGGATTCAATGTGGCAATTCAACAGGGAGCGACTCTGAATTAGTACTCACGACCTCCAAACAAGATAGGGTCCTTCAACGTCAGCAGGGCTACTCTTGAGCTCCACGAGACTCCTCACACATTTATATGGCAAACTGCAACAGGCAAAAGTCCTTTAATGGCAGCCGGATTCACTTGAGCTACACAAGCCTCCTCACACATTTATATGGTAAACAGTAACAGGCAAAAGTCCTTTAATGGCAGCAGGATTCACTTGAGCTACACAAGCCTCCTCACACATTTATATGGTAAACTGCAACAGGCAAAAGTCCTTTAATGGCAGCAGGATTCACTTGAGCTACACAAGCCTCCTCACACATTTATATGGTAAACAGTAACAGGCAAAAGTCCTTTAATGGCAGCAGGATTCACTTGAGCTACACAAGCCTCCTCACACATTTATATGGTAAACAGTAACAGGCAAAAGTCCTCTAATGGCAGCAGGATTCACTTGAGCTACACAAGCCTCCTCACACATTTATATGGTAAAAAGAAAGTACTATACCAGGCAGGCTGCTTCTCTATCCCGATCGCAATTACTGCACAATACCCGGGAGAACACACAGCAGATTCAGTTCCTGACAGACCGAGTGCAATTCAGCAATTTCTCCAGTCTTCTACAGGGTGAGCCTGGTTTCTACTCTTCAGATATCCTTTGATTCTCTTCACAGGATGTTCAGTCGTAACAAGCAGTTACACAAGCTGCAGACTGGAACTCTGGGCCTTACACGTTCCGACTAAACTGCACACCGAAAAAGCACAGGGCTCCTTCCCTCTTCACTGCCAGAGCTCAACTGAAACTCCAACAGACAAAACCGGGCACTTCCTTTGAGTTCCTCCCAGTTCTTGGCTGGATTGGCTGTCACTCACAATAGACTGCCCTGTTGGTCCAAAAAGGCCAAGTCCAAACTACATCTCCAGAGTCACTGCCCATACAATCCTCTTGTGGCTGGCTCAGATCACGAGTCCAAGTTCTGATTCGTCCAAGGCACCATTTTAGAGCTACCTTAACCCACACTGATTGGTCCAGTTCAGCAGTTCAAAACTAGAATGGGGAACTAGGCAAACACAGTTCTGACTGCAAAGAAAGCAGGTTAGACAAACTGTATTTTCATTATTACTATAAATGATTTCTGGCAAACAGTTACATCTTTCAGATAGGTTCCCTTTGCACTCCTAGTGACTGCAAAATGGAGTGAATTGGCAGCAGCTCGAGTGGTACTCAAGCAGAGAAGCACACAGTCCCCCCATACAAACTAATTATGTCTGCAAGCAGACAGCTCTTAAAGAGACAGTACCAGAGGCTCTAAAAACACTCACTGATAAATGGCTTAAACGCCAAACACCATTCAGGCTTGGAGAATTCAAGCAAGCTCCTGGAAGTCTTTTGGGAACCCCCATTTGCAGGGGGGTTACACCCCGCAAGGTAAATGGTACTGCGTCAGCAAGCAAAATACTTGTCCCTTCCCCCACTAACAGAGCTTTCATACTCGCTCCCAAAGATACCTGAATTCAAATTCCAAACCAGCTTACAGTTCAAATCCACAACCACTGAAGGCAGCAGATTTATGTCCACTAAACAGGAACTTAAAACTCTGCAGGCTTTTACATCGACTGGTTAACAGTTTTAGGTGGTGCAGGTGGATCAATCAATCTTTTTTCAGGTAAGCAAGAGAGCTTACAAGATTTTATGTCTGTTTGCTGCCTGTAACTGTACAGCAGTTATAGAAATATTGTGCCTCACTGCACTGCTTAATATCCTGATATCACATATATTGTTGGCACACAGTTTTATTTAGTGCCCTTGACTATGGTTTAATTGTATATTCAGGAACCGGTGTAAAAATGTTAAATAAGCTTAAAGTTAAATACAACAGCATTCTCCATTTTGAGACGGGACTCCCACAGAAAACCCACCATTGTGACTTGTTAAGGGAAGCCAACTGTCCTTCACTAGAGAATAGGATAAACATTAAATTGGGAACTTTTCTATTCAAAGTGTATACAGTGGCCCGGATATTCAGACTGCACCTGGCAGTGGCGCAAGAATGGGCGCAGTGCAACTGGGATGCGCCGGGGCCAGGACCAGGACCAGGTGATATTCAATGGTGATGCGCCATAGCGCAGCACCGTTGACTATGGCATGGACAGCGCACAGCGCAGTGGCACTGTGGCCAGTGCAAGCCACAGATAGGGAGCACAGGGATGCACAGCGCAAATGCAGTTGCACTGGGTGCATCACCCGCAATATTCAGCAGAGGGCATGCAAATGAGGCCATAATATACGCAAGGCGCAAATGGGGCCATTTGCATGTCATTATGGCCCCATTTGCATGCCTTGCGCAGGCAACCTGCGCCTGGCGCCCTACACAGAATGACGTGTGCACAGAGGGGGTCCTGGGCCATCCCCCACCCCGGAGCTGCGATCGCCGCTAAATCGGCAAACCTACAGTCCCTGGTAGTCCAGTGGCGTCCCACCTCCCTGCCCCAGCCCGCTCGCTGGTGCATTCCATTACTTCAGTCCCTGGTGGTCTAGTGGTACCCCCCTCCCTCCTGTTGCCGCAATTGCCGCTGACGTGCTATTAGGTAACACCCCGGTGATCCAGTGGCACCCTCCCTCCCGGTGACACGATCGCTGGTACATAGATCTAGTAATATTCCCTGGTGGTCTGAGTGGTACCTTCCTCCCGATGGCCGCGATCGCTGAGTACGTGAGCGATACCAAAAATCCCTGGTGATCAGTGGCACCCTCCCACCCACACAGGACCCCTTGCCCACCCCACTCCCCCGTCATCAGTGGATGGCTGCAACCAGCCCGCATACTGTCCGGCTGCCTGCCGAATGACAGGTACAGTAAATTGTGGACCAATGGACTTGCAGGGCATACTGTACTAGACAGTCCCAAATATGTGAATGACAGCGGGCCAGGCGGTATGCAGCTGCCCACCGATGATGGGGGGGCAAGGGTCCTGTGTGGGTGGTGGGAGGGAGGTGCCACTGGATCACCAGGAGTTATGTATCGTCTATGTACCGCGATCATGTCACCGAGGGGTTCCGCTGACTACCATAGGGAATGTTACGCTCACGCATCGTGATTGCGGCAATGGGGTACCACTAGACTACCAGGGAGATATGGGTGCTTGTGGAGTGTTGTGGTGGGCGGTGGCCACCCACGGCTGGTAGCTGCTGTGTTGCACCCTGCAATACTGCAGCCGCCTGTGGGTGGCCAGGAGTTGTTCCACTCAATTCATGGCCTCAACTTTGAGCCCTCTACGCGGGCGCAATGCAGGGTTGTGCCAGCATATGCATCATACATCCCTGGCTGAATATCGGGATGTGCCGCATATGCATGGGCACGCCCCCTGCATCTGCACCGCATACATTAACATTACGCCCAGATGTATCGGGATTTGCGCTGCTCCTGGTAGCCTTTTCAATATCCTATCAGGGCACAGAGTACTGGGTTGCGCTAGTGCAACTCTGTTGCACCATGCACAACCCCTTGAATATCTGGGCCAGGGTCTCCTACCTCTCAGTGTTTAGTCACCATTTACCAGGCTGTCAAATTCACTAGGAACAAGATCTCAGGGTAGATTTGTATATAGGATAACCCTTTGTAAGAGGGCAACAGGTCAGAGAGATCTCATGTTTACAGCTACATCTTTTTTTAATATCATTCCTGATGATGTTACTTGTTGTAGAACAGTTCGATAGCTTGAATCTCTAGTTAAATGTTCTTGTTATTGATACTAAATGTTTTATCTACATGTCTGATATTACTGTATTTTGTAAGGCATATTTTGTCTATTGTATTAAATGTTTTTGCACTTGCTTGTGAGAAACAGGCAATCTGTTTTATACTTTTTATTTAAATATTTATACAAATGCATAAAACATTAGAATCCAGAGCATGTAGAAAACTTCATAAACATCCAGTATACATTACTAAAGGAGTGTGATCACATACTACAATTGGTACAGCATTAGAGGTGAAATACCAGTTAATATAGCAGATTAATAAACAACATTAGGAGCAGTATATGCAGTCAAAGCCCAATATTATCATAGCCCATGTAAAGGAGCACCATGCTGTAACCGACCTGTTGGTCCTTTGATGTAAGTTCAGAATTATAAAACAAATTTCTACATTCCACAGCTCCTTTAAGCCTCAAAGTATTAGAATTCAACCAGACCCCAGGAGTTTAAGGCATATTAAATGTATTTATAAAACATCCAATAACATCTCCTCACCCTAAAAGAGACAGTGAATACTATAGTGAGCTGGAGACCAGCTGCAGGCCACATCACTAAGATGCTACAAATTAAGTGAGGGCCAAAATTGTTAGCACCATCTCTCTCTTGGGGACTGATTATAAGAATAGAAAAATATCTTATACACCCAGTTTAAGAAAAAAGAAAACAACCACCTATTATGAAGGTAGAGGTACCATAACAACAATTCCTTATTTAAATCAACAGTTAATATTGTCCCAGAGTAAAGATTTACAGAAATGGTGGAACTATATGAGAACTGGCAAGACTGATGGAGTGCCCGAGGGCTGCACCGATCTAAAATAACTGCGTAGCGTCCAGCATCAAATATAATTACAGAGGTTCTTTGTCTTTTAAATAGTTTTTTATTTTAATGGGTTCACCACAACATAACCCAGACAGACCGTCTTAGGGTAGCTGGTTCATTCCACTGGGGTGTCAAACAGACGAGGCATACTGATGAGTCCTGGTAGGACGAAACACGTGTCTATGTCATCTGTTAGCACTCTTTGCAAACTGTGCGAGAGGCCTTCCAGCACCATGCAATTCTGCTTAAAGTTGAACCAGCATAACATTCTGTGGTGATTTGCATATGCAGCCCATGATGCTTTGCATTGTGTGGGCATGTGTGATTTTGTATTTTCTTGAAACTTGGCTTCCCAGCCAAATGCCCTTTGGGGTAACCCTTGCCTCAGTGTTTGCGCACAGAGGTTCTTTGTCTTTTAAATAGTTTTTTATTTTAATAGGTTCACCACAACATAATCCAGACAGACCGTCTTAGGGTAGCTGGTTCATTCCACTGGCGTGTCAAACAGACGAGGCATACTGATGAGTCCTGGTAGGATGAAACACGTGTCTATGTCATCTGTTAGCACTCTTTGCAAACTGTGTGAGAGGCCTTTCGGCACCATGCAATTCTGCTTAAAGTTGAACCAGCATAACATTCTGTGGTGATTTGCATATGCAGCCCATGATGCTTTGCATTGTGTGGGCATGTGTGATTTTGTATTTTCTTGAAACTTGGCTTCCCAGCCAAATGCCCTTTGGGGTAACCCTTGCCTCAGTGTTTGCGCACAGAGGTTCTTTGCCTTTTAAATAGTTTTTTATTTTAATGGGTTCACCACAACATAACCCAGACAGACCGTCTTTGGTAGCTGGTTCATTCCACTGGGGTGTCAAACAGACAAGGCATACTGATGAGTCCTGGTAGGACTCTTTGCAAACCGTGTGAGAGGCCTTTCGGCACCATGCAATTCTGCTTAAAGTTGAACCAGCATAACATTCTGTGGTGATTTGCATATGCAGCCCATGATGCGTTGCATTGTGTGGGCATGTGTGATTTTGCATTTAATTATAGTAATCCTTCTCAATTGAAGGGGGTTGCTAAAACAGGCAAATAACATATTTCTTAACTTGTGGATCTCTGTCAGAACATCTAAATGCCCTCCCCTCTAACCAAAATCTAAGGTGCACCTCGTAACATAAAGTTATTTATTATAAAGAAGGCAAACCAGCTTGACAGTTCGATATGGAGGGAGAAAAGCCACTACTTTTCATAAAGTCAGTCCTCCTCCAATTCTTCCTCTGAAGGTCTTTCCTCGTGGATTCTTTGTACAACTATCTTCTCGACACATACCCCAGCCTCCTTCAGATCTGTAAAGCGGTACTGTCGACAGCCATCTGCAAAGCAAAGTCGGGCTGGAAAGCCATCGAATATGGTATGCCCAGGTCTCGCAGTTTGTACTTTACTCTGTCAAAGGCCTTACGGCACATTCTGGTAGCGTAGGCAAGGTCCGGGAAGAAGAGAACACGGGACTCTTCATGATACATGGGGCTTTTGTTCCTAAGTGTTCCCAGAATCCAGTCGCATTCTGCCGCTGAGGACAGAGTAGCCAGGATAGTGTGGGGGTTCTTCGAATTAGAAGCTGGCCTGTGGAGGGTGATTCTGTACACTCACTGGAGACTCACTACACCTAGGCCCGTAATTTCAGTGAGCCAGGGGCCCAGAAAAGTGGTTAGATTATCCCCTCAGTTCCTTCAGAAAGAAAGAGTACATGAATGTTAGCAGTGTGCACTGTATTCTCGAGCTGCTCCACTCGGCTTCTTAATGCTGCTTGCTCCTTAATGGAAGTAGTTGAAGCTGCAAGGGCCTTCCCTGCTGTGGCCTCGCTTTTTTTGTAGTCTCCCATGGCGCTCCAATCGAGATTCAACAGCTTGGAACCGGAGGAAGAAAGAATCCCACTTTTGGTCAATACCTTGGACAGTCTTAGCACATTCACTTTAATTCGTAGTGAGTTCAAAGATGCCGACGTTTGCTCAGGGCCTGGTGAGGCAGATGCTCCATCTACTTGATCTGGCTGTTTCAGTGGAGGAGCACACGGCTGAAAGAAATCTTGTTTAGTAGGCTTAGTTTTCCCCATGGCAATGAAAATTGTACCTCCAACGATGCAGAAGCGATGTCTCAATGTTTAGTTTCTTATTTTAAAGCAGTTTTAAGGGTGAAATAAGGGTTTTATTCCAAAAAGAGTTTTTTTTCAGGAGCTCCAGAATTGTGCTGCTTCTGGCTGGACTGCTGGTTCCTCCCCCGAAAACAGGCAATTTTGCTCATCTTGCTAACAAGTATAAAAAATGAAAATGAAATCCTATTAGAGTCTGGAAATTGCTTTGTTCATCTAGCATGTGACGGTAAGACATGACTGCTGCAGGGAGACACGGAGAGCAGCAAGCTACTGTTAAAGCAATAATAGTCGATGAGGTGGGCGGTACTGGGCTAAAGCGGACGCCCAAAGGAATAAAGAAGCCCAATGCTGCGGGTGGAGGGCTTTATAACCCCTGGAAGGTCTGGTATAGCCAATACTGCCCACCCTGAAGAGAATTATTGTGCTTGGAAAGCTTAGAAAATTGATGTCTATTTAAATTTTAACAAAGAAATTAAAACAATGAAAAAGACACTTTCAAATTACTCAAATTAAATACAAAAATCAATGTTTATGGCTACATAGCGAGAGCTATGCTGATGTATTGCCAACAGAGGAGGAGAGAATATAGGGGGTCTGGAAGGGCGTGACCAGATAATGAATGCATCACATAGTGTTTGCTTCACACAGCGAGTTGAAGCACATATGAGTATGCATGAATCAGTGCACTTCCTCTCAATCTCGCCTCTCACCCCGCACTTTTTTCTTTCGTCTTTGGAAGTTCCACCGGCACCACCTCTTGCTCCAAACCCACTGCCTGCCTGAGGTTGGGGAGCAAGTAGTGATGGTGACAGCTCCTCTCCACTCCCAGGTGGCATTTTTCAAATCTCCTGAAATATGCTTTCCTAGTCGTTCTGCAAAAACACATTTCAGATGGGATTTCAAAAATTTCACCAACGTGGTTTATGAGGTGGGTTCACAGAAAGGCCATGTTGAAAATTTGGGGTCAAAATCTCAAGTGACAACAAGGTTATGAGGAAATGTTGAATTTTTTTCAATGTTTACTCTCAGGTTTGTGATTTTTGAAGATTTGGGGTCCAAATTTTCAACATAGCCCTCTTGGTACTTCACCTCAGGGACATGACAGGTGTCATTTTTCAGATCCTCTCCAAACCATGTTTTCGCAGTTGCGCCGCAAAATCACCTTTCAGGCAGGATTTTAAAAATGCAACCTCTCTTGATCATACGGTAGGGTCACATAAAGACTATGTTGAAAATGTGAGGTCAAAATATCAAAAAACAGCAACGTTATAAGGATAAGTTGAATTTTTTTCACAGTTTACGCATACCTTTGTGATTTTTGCAGATTTTGGGCCCAAATGTGAAACATAGTCCATTTCTTACCCCACTGGATAAACATTACAGATGTCATTTTTTAAATCACCCTCTAAGAAATATTTTCACAGCTGTTGTGTGAAAACACCTTCTGTACGGGATTTTAAAAATGTCACTTGTCTTTATGATAAGGTGGGGTCATAAAAAGACTATGGCCCCCATATTCAGAGTCGGCCAAGAGCACATCTGGCTTTGACCAATATTACGACAGTGTGCTCCGTCCAGAGCACGCTACCTGTCTAAATATGGGGCTGTAGCAGTGCACAGTATATACACACTGTCCTGTCACTGCCTCAGTTTGAACATGTGGCACTTACCCAACTAGTGTCATGCTAAACATTTGAATATGGGGGTCCATGTTGAAAATTTGGAGTCAAAATTTCAAACAATGACGCTATGAAGAAACATTTAATTTTTCCAATGTTTACCCATAGCTTTTTCATTTTGCACATTTAAACAAAACCCCACCCAGGACTCCAGATAAGGGAGTACCAACCTGTTTTACCCATCACATTTTAGGAAATACTCTTCAGGAAAAATTGTTAATGAGTACCAATACTCATCCAACATTTATATACTCCACACCAAAGAATAGTGCTTCATAACATAACTGGTGATTCAAAAGGAGCAGGTTTTTTTTTTATTTGTTACGGATTTACAGCACTTGTATGCATCCCAATTTTGTTTTACTCAATATATTTTAAAACTGGTGAGTAAATTACTCCTACCTGCCAACATTATCTGAGGTTATCGTTGGCACTTGATCAGTCTTATCTAGAAAAAAGACTACATTGTGTTTAAACATGTACTCCTTACTCCACTCTGTCTAGACATTTGTATGGCTCTGAATTTGGTTTTACTCACCTCACTTTCAAAATGAGAAGTATAGTACTCATCCAAAAAATCTTATCTGGAGCACTGACCCCACCCCTTCCCACTCACATACTCTCCCGCCCCCAGCCTCCATTAGCTTCCCCCAACTATTCTGAGTAGATACATTATCAAAATGTGTAAAAGAAGGACCCCACTGAAAACAAGATATTGCATCTCTGCTGTGCTATCATGGGTAAATACAGTGGAAAACTGAGTAAAAGACCCCAGTGAAAATGAGATACTGCATCTCAGATGCACTATCCTGTATAGTACTGAAGGTGGACAAATCACCAGAGCTGGATGGAGTACATCCAAGGGTACTAAAGGAACTGGCTGAGGAGTTGGCAGGGCCACTGGCAGACCTATTTACTGTAATAGTTCACTAGAGACAGGCGTAGTACCACAGAAATGGAGAACAGCACATGTAGTGCTGCTCCACAAAAGCAGTCCCAAGGATGACCCAGGGAATTACAGACCAGTCAGTTTGACCTCCATTGTGGGCAAGCTCATGGAGACCATACTAAAGAAAAGGTTGGTGGAATATATAGAGGAGCATGGTCTCCAGGATGCGAGGCAGCATGAGTTCATGAGGGGAGATCGTGTCAAACAAATCTGATTGACTTCTTTGACTCTGTGTCACTAAGACGGTAGACATCCTCTATCTTGATTTCAGCAAGGCCTTTGACTCTGTGCCCCACAGAAGACTGATCAGGAAGTTGGTGGATCTCGGTTTGGGAAAAGTTGGCCAGATGGGTGGAAAACTGGCTGAAGGACGGAACCCAGAGGGTGGTTGTGGGGGAGAGTTATCTGGCACAAGGCAGGTAACCAGTGGGGTCCTGCAGGGCTCGGTGCTGGGGCTGGTGTTGTTCAATGTCTTCATCAGTGGCATTGGAGATGGCGTAAGGGCAAAATCGCCTATTCACAGATGACACCAAGCTCTGTGGGAGAGTGGACACAGCTAAAGGGACACAGGACTTACAGGAAGATCTGAACATTAGGGAGATGATCCAGGATATGGCAGTCTTTCAATGCCAAGAAATGCAAAAGTTATGCATACTGGAGCCAAGAATCCTAGGACAGAGTACTACCTGGGTGGAGTCCGAGTATCTGCATCAGAGGAGGAGGAGAAGGACCTGGGAGTGATGATTGATCATTAGTGACCAGAAGCACTCCACGCAGTGCAAGAAAGCAGCAGCAAAGACAAACAGGATGCTGGGATGCATATCTAGGGGGATCAGTAGTAGGAAAGAGGAGGTTATACTGCCCTTGTACAGGTCACTAGTAAGGCCACATCTAGAGTATGGAGTTCGGTACTGCTACCCATACCTCAAAAAGGACATTAACCAACTGGAGAAAGTCCAGAGGAGGGCTACAAAGATGATAGTTGGTCAGCAGGGTAAGGCATATGAGGAGAGATTGAGGGCTCTGAACATGTACTCCCTGGAAGACAGGAGCGAGAGTGAGAGGGGACATGATTGGGACCTTCAAGTACTTGAAAAGGATAAATAAGGTTGATAAGGAGAGTCTCTAACCTGAGTGGCAACCATAACACGAGGGGGCTCAGTCTTAAGCTGGAGGGTGGGAGGTTTAGGATGGAGGTCAGGAAGCACTTCTTCACAAAAAGGGTGGTGGACACTTGGAATGCACTGCCAGAAGAGGAAATCTCATTGAAGACAGTGGGCAGCTTTAAGAGAGGCTGGCACAGGTATAGGGGGAGGGTAAAGGTCATGGGTAGGGAGGATGGGAAGGAGTGGGGACAGGGGCAGGGATAGTAGCTCAAGCTGTGGACCCTGCATTACGAGCAGACTTGATAGACCAAATGGCCTTCTGCTGGCTTCTTCATATGTTTGTATAAATACTGTAAAAATGAGTAAAATCAGGACCCCGCTGAAAATAAGATGTAGCATCTCCACTAGGATATCCCGGGTAAATACAGTGTACAAATGTGTAAAAGCAGGACCCCACTGAAAATGAGATGTAGCGTCTCCGCTGTGCTATCCTGGATAAATACAGTGCAAAAATGTGTAAAAGCAAAACCCCACTGAGGCTATGAACTGATATTGGTACCTTCTCAGCCTGAACCTGAGGTACTTTCTATGACTTGGCCTGACTGCTATGTGAAACAGACGTCTTTCAGATCCAGTGACCCCAGCCAGTCTACTATTTGCAAAGATGATTATCACTGACCCAGTGTTACCATATTACATTTTTCTTTAACTGTTTGTTTGGATATCTCAGGTTTCAAATGTGTTGCCACTCTCCTGTTTTTCTTGTGGGTCACAAAGTATCTGGAAAAGAGACCCTTGCCCAATTATGTGGCATTTACTTTTTCCACTGCATTCACAGGCAACAACTTCTTAATCCTCCATTTCCAACAGGATTTTTTCTGTTGGGGTGTGAGGCTGAAAAACCTTTGGGTTCTGCAGTTTTGGAAACCTTCTGAACTGCATTGATGAACCTTGGCCCACTGATTTCAAGACCCATTAGTCCGTTGTGATTTCTGATCAGTCCTGGAAATAGTGGGCTACTCCCCCCCCCCACCCACCTGAGTGACTTGGTCAGACTTGTTAGGGGTTTTGCTTTGGCTGGAGTTTAGGGGCTGGTGTTGAAAATGCATGCCTAGTGCCCCTTCTTCCCCTGCCCCTATAGTAACTTATCTGAAGAGGGTACCCATAGAACACATAAGCACCAGGGTAGTATCCCAATCCCTACCACTCCTTGAATAATGCCTGAAGGAAGGGAGGACTTTCCATTTTCAATACCGCTTTTGTGGGTGCATTTGTAGATGGTTTTGTACCATCTATCTTTTATGTAAGCCTCTGTCTTGTCACCAAATAGGAATTTCCTTCAAAGGGAAAATCCATAGCTTTTGTCTGAGTATCCTGGGATAGACTGATAGTTCTAAGCCAGACAAACCTTCTCAAGGACACTGCATAGGCCATAACCCTAGATGAACTGTTTGTGTCCACTGCCATGTGGAACTGGTACTTTGTGGCATCTATGGCTGATCTTTCTAAGTCCGCCACATCCTGTGCCAAATCACCAGTAGCCTTTTCACTCAGTGCCAGTGTGGAATTCCATGCACTGCTTCTGGTAATAAGCTGTGTAAGCTAAGTAAGCGCCTGCCTCAGAAGAGAATCTAGCGTGTGAGGCTTTTTGTGTACTGTCAGTTTCCAGGAATCTTTCTGAGGACACTGGCAGGAAAGAGGGCACTTTGCCTTATCACAGGTGGCAGTCTGGACCACTCCCTCATGGTCAAGGTGGGAGTACATGTACTCAGCGCCCTGTCTATCAACCTGATATTTTTCTCAATTTTCTTGTCAATGGTAGCAGCTGAGGTGGGTGCTGACATGACTTTGTTTATGCTTTCCTGAGGGATTTATGAACGGGCAGCAACAACCTCCTTGTGGGAGCTAGGCCCATCAGATCCATGAATTCTACCTCCTCTTCATTCTCCTTGGTTTCATGGGAGGGATGTTGAGGGTATTCACCACGTGCCTTACAAAGGTATAATGTGAGGTATAGTCCTCTGAAGCCTGGAGGAGAGCCAAGTTCCTGCTCAGGAAAACTGTCTGGTTCTCACGGGTTCTCCTTCCTCTTTATCATAGTATATTTCAACCTCCATCACAAGCACTGGGAATGGAAATGGAGCTGGGGAGCAGGCAGAGTTATTAAATTTCCGTAGCTTGGAATGCCTGGAGAAACTGCTATGCCTTTGTTATGTCCTCTACTGAGGGCATTTGTCTTCTGTTCACTGACAGCTCCTTTCCTTCTTCAGGAAGAGGGACAAAGAACAGTTACATTTGATTTGATTGATTTGATTAAAACTTTATTTTTATACAGGTATATTTGATTAGTGCAACAAACACTGTTTACAATCAAGTCCTGTATAGATGATACATAAATAACATCAAAAACACTCAAAAATACAAATACTTCACAAAAAATAACATATATAACATTATCCATAACATACACACACACACATAACTTCTGCAAGTATTCAAATAATTTACTTTTAAAACTGGCAAAGCTAGTTATGTTCTGCAAGTGCTTGGGTAAATTATTCCAAGATAAAGCAAGTCTATTTTGTAACTTCATTTCTCCTACATTACTACAATATTTGAGCAATGGTACCCTATTTTCAGAATTTCTTGTACATAAATTATAACTATCCAAACTATCCTATAAGAACTTCCCATAATAGTAGATCTTTGAGGGGATCTCAGTCATCAGGTCACACCATAGGAACTTCAACATCGGTGAAGCAGGATCCACACAAAAGATTTTCAGCAATACAACTGAAGCCGCCCAGGCCAACGTCATCTGCCAACATCACCAACCCTCTAAAGGCGTGAGCGACCCCGCTCCCGCCTCAGTTCTTTCCCCCGGAGACTAAGGAAGCACATCGGTGTCATGGGGACCTGAAGAGAGAGAGAGAGAGATGCCCAGGCCTAAACAAAAGGCTGGATACACTAGATGGCCAGTCTGAGACAAGAACCCCAAACAGAGATAGTGGGAGGAAGGCTGACCTGATGACTGAGATTTCCTCAAAATCTACCTGTTACAGTAGATTCTTTCATAACTATTCTATCTTCTTTGGGGTATCTCAGTCATCAGATCCACCACAGGAAATGAGATTACTTACTTACGTAATTATTGATCTTCTTGGACAGTCTCCATCACTCATTCACACTAGTGGGACAGCGCTTGGGCTGGGATAGCGGGAGCCAAAATTTTCTGAAGGGTCGGCCGAGGTAGGCCCACGCACGCTGCTGCACCGCGAGACTGACTCGCGCCTGTGTAGGCTATCTCGACGCCGACCTCCAACTGCCTCTGTACCTTTTCGACCAAGGAGGTGCAGCGAATTAATGAGATACAGATACATAGATACATAGACGGTGTCGGAGTAGATAGGGCCTATGGCCCACCTAGTCTGCCCATTTGAGCTTGTAAGTTCAGTTTGTTTTCCTAGAAGTCTATTTCCCTTACCCTGACCTCTAGAATTCCTTTATGTCTATCCCATGCATTCTTAAATCCCGTGATTGTTTCCAGCCCCACCACTTCCTCTGGCAGGTGTTCCACTTGTCCACCACCTCGCTCTGTGAAGAAATTCTTCTCATGTTTCCTCTGAATCGTCCCTCCTCCAACTTCATCCCATGCCCTCTAGTCCTGAAACATCTTTTTCGGCTAAAATAGTGTTTTCCTGCACCCTGTTCCTCCCTGTAAGATACTTGTATGTCTCTATCATATCCTCTCTCCCTCCTCTCCTCCAGGGAGTACATGTTCAGTTCCTTCAACCTGTCTTCATAGGACTTGTGATGCAACCCAACTCATTCTGAGTTTCTGGGCCTGAGAGGGCCCAGATGGCCTTTGTAAGAACAATGTCTTCACAGTCCGAATCATAGGCCATGAAGACCAGGAAAGAGAAACGAGTGAACCCAGGGGATGGTGGGTGGGCGTGTGAATGAGTGATGGAGACTGTCCAAGAAGATCAATAATTACGTTAAGTAAGTAATTTCCATATCTTCCTGGACTAAGTCTCCATCACTCATTCACACTAGTGGGAGAGTACCAAGCTAAAATCAACAACCCTGAGTAGGGTGGTAGGAGATAGGGTTCACTCAGAAAGGACAGCCAAGGACTGTCCTGTTAATAAAAAGAGCTGTCTTGTAAGAGCATCTATAACATAGTGCCTACAAGATAAACGCCGAGTTGTAACTCGTCACCTTGCCGACGACTACAATGGGCAAAAAATGAAAGTCTGCCAGGCAGCCGCAACTACTCTAGAAGAGCGGCAAAAACCTGGCCTCACGATTTGATCTAGGACCAAAATTAATAGTATCAAAGACATGCACTAATCTAATGTAAAGGACCTCAGGAACTGCAAGAGCCGGAGGTAAAGTGTACAGGTTCAGGGTAGACCGAAAAGCAGCGACGAAACCCCCACTACCAAGTATGGCTGACCTGCAAACAACAGGTCCAGTAGCACTTGAACCCCTTACTTGGTGAGCAAAAGAAGGTCCAGGTGGGTTAGCTCATCAAGGAAAAGGTTCTGCATTAAGTCACTGAAAACTTCCTGATGGAAGGCAAAGCACAACTTAGAAACCTCTTGTAGTGGCCTAGTAGAATCAAATTCTAGTCACTGCATAACCAAAAGGGGTCATCCTGCCCCTATGTGTATGACTGTATGTGAATATTGCAGGCCACTCAGAAAGAGCTACTGACCAATGGTCAAGAAAGGAGCATGTCATCTGTTAAGTTGAAGCAAACATGGAAGTAGGAATCTAAGTTCCACTCGCTGAAGAGTCACTTCTGTTGGCAAGGCTCTGATCAAGAGAAGAAAGCCTGATTAAAAACAAAAGGGACTAACAGACTGGTTAGACGCCTAGGTTTTGGAAATATCTCAGAATAGAGACATTCTCTAGAGAAAAGAGGTGAGCTATACCACCGCTGGATCGGACTGCCCTTAGGGGTAGAAGAAAACATTTACTCTTTACTGAGGATTAGAGACGACTCACGCTCAGGGTTGAGGCGAACCTGATCAGATTCAAGTGCGGTATCAGGAAATTCCAACTCAGGCCCTGTGCTGTGATAATTTGACCTCTCCCTTTTTTTTTATATCATTAGTCCGAGCCTAACAAGATTGCTGGCTACTATTTGGCAAGGATTGCCTGATACAGAAATGACAAGGATGTCATTCCTCTGAGGAGCAGGAGGAGCCTGAGGATCCATAACCGAACCCCTGACTGGACTAATAATAGCTAGACAGATGTTAACTACCTGTGGCAAAGCAGCCGCCAGAGGGGCAGCATCAAAAGAGGGCTGTATACCTCTAACAAAGGAGCGGAACAGTCTGTGCGCTCCTGACCATTGAATTAAAATGTTCCAAAGAGTGTAATTGTCTTGACCACTGAAAAGATCTAGACGCAGAGGCATATAGTCCACAGATCCAGTCTGAACACTATGGTGGACCCCATAAATGAGGAACTACTAAAAGAGCTTGCATCACAGACTCTGATGATAGAGAGGGCGTGTCTTTCAGTATATAAAATGAGTCATCCGCTGTATCACTTACCAGAAGGACAGGGAGAGACTCATCTAGATGCCTTTCTACCACAGAAGGACCCCAAAAGAGGTCTAGGTTAGAGCCACTAGAGACTCCGCCACCAGGAAGGGTGTCGAGGAGCTTGGCACCATGTAGGGGGCTGAGAAAGTGCTGAGCAGAATGAGAGATTCCGGTGACAGAACAGAAGAGTCCCATCAGCGGAAAACCGCTGAATGAGGAGATCCGATGCAGACCGCCACCCACTAACGTGTGGAAAATAATCCGCAGAATAGGACTTCATTCCATGGAAACATCCCAACACAAGTCCTGCGGAAGAGAGGTCTGCAAAACAGATCCTTCCCTAGTTCTGTCAGATAGTACCAACTGGCACCCCTGTGGCACCAGCGTCACTCGTGGCACAGGAGGGCACCAAGCAGTACCCATGCCAACCTGAGAGACACCAGAGGGCACCCAGGGTGAAACCCGCAGGTATCCTCGGTACCAATGGCAGCAATGGCACGCAAGGGCACCCCCGACGCCCATGGTACCATGGCACCCTGGCACACAAGAAACTCATGGCACTCATGGGCACCCATGGCCCACCAGGCGCCACCCGTGGCACCCATCGGTGCACGGTGTCGCCAGCGGCACAACGGGTGGCGCTGCAGGTGGTGCTGTGCACCGGCGGCGCCGCGGCGATGCCGGCGTTCGCGGGCGTCAGTGGCACCATGAGACACCCACAGCACTGTTAGCAGCACCGGCAATGAAGCACCCACGGAGCCGAGCATGGCGCCGAACACAGCGTGAGCCACGGCGCCGATCCACGGCACTGAACACAGTGCCGACTGCGGCACCAAGTATGGTGCAGAGCACAGCACCAAGCCATGGCGCCGACCGCGGCACCAAGCACAGTGCCGACCATGGCCCCAAGCCATGGCGCCAACCGCGGCACCGACCACGACACCAAGCCATGGCGCCAGCTACGGCACTGAGTATGGTGCCAGCCATGGCACCGAGCCACAGCGCCAATCCACGGCACCAAAACAAACACCAGCGGTGCCGTCTATGGCACCAATGCCAAACCAGTGGCACGGCACCGAACCTGCAGTGCCACCAAGGTGTCGGGCACAGCACCAGGAAAAACACAGTGGAAAGCCAAAGGAAAGGATGGAGAAAGGTGGTGCCCATGCCGGCCCCAGCATGGAAAAGGTAGAGGGGGGTAGGCACGAGGGGCTGACACAATGGCGAAGGCACCAAGAGGGCACCACGCTCATTGTAATCCAATTGACCCGGCTCCAGTCCAACGGCTCCGAGGCCCGGAGGCCCCGAAACCAGGAACACAACCAGGAAAAAAGGAGTCAAACCCCCTGCTCCACAGGAGTGGCCCAGAGGTGAAACTGCTCACCGGAACACCAACGAGGACAGAGATGGAGCCCGGAGTCGAGAATGCAGCCGTTAGGAGCGGGGCCAAGGGGAACCACGAAGTCGGTTCAGGCCTATCGCCCCTACCAACCAACAACCTCGTGGCAGACATACTAACGGCAACCTCGAAGGGCACCAATTCTTCTTCCCCAAACGAAGAAGAAGAGCTCGAGGCTAAGCAGAGCCGGATCCCCGCCCGCCTAGATCTGCTTCTGTGGACTGTCCTCCCCACGAGCACAGGACTGTCCGTAGTCAGACCACCCCCTGTTACTTAAGGGTGGCGGATCGGCACAGCCCTCTGCCATAACAAACTTTCAAACGAAGTCCTCCCACCGTCACCGCTACCACCTAAGGACTACCTGGATGGCAGGAAAGAATTTCTTCATAATCTTCTTGTTCAGAGAATAAAAAATTACCACTAAATAGTTAAATTAAAGCGCTTAAATAAAACACTAAAAGCTGCTGTCGTATAGGGCGAAACTTTGACTCCGGCAGGCCGGCGTCGACATCCAAGTGCACTCGGCGGAGAAAGGAACTGAGGTGGTTGGAGGGTCGGCGCCGAGATAGCGTATGACATTAGCGAGTCAGTCTCATGCGAGTGTGGTCCTACCGCGCCGACCCTTCAGAAAATTTTTGCCCTCGCTATCCTAGCGCCCGGGCGCTATCCCACCAGTGTGAATGAGTGATGGAGACTTAGTCCAGGAAGATTGAGTCAGACACAGTGACCAGTAACTGCAGAACAGTCTGGGTGGCAGGCAAACTGGGGCATAAGACAGGGGATCCTGAAGTACAGCAAGGCTGAAGCCTGCTCGGGCTCTAGAAGCAATGTCCAGACTGTAGTACTTGGTAAAGGTATGGATGGTACTCCTGGTGGCAGCAGCACAAATGTCAGCGGCTGAGACCCCTTTGAAGCAAGCCACAAAGGTAGCCATACCCCTTGTGGAGTGAGCTTTTGACTGCCCCTGGCAACTCTTGCCATGCTGCTTGTAACAGAACACAATACAATGTGTCAACCATTTGGACAGACATCGCTTAGAAACCTGAATGTCCTCTCTACCTGGAGCAAAAGAAACAAAAAGCTGCTTCAACTTTCTGCATTTCTTGGTTCAGAGCAGATAATATCTCAAAATTCTGCGCACGTTTAATGTATGGGGCAGTGCTTCCCCTGGATTGGCACGCTCAAAAAAATAAATTGGTAAGTAGACAGATTGGTTCAGGGTAAACTTTAGGGAGGAACTTAAGATTCATGCCCAAAGACACACTGTCCTTGTTAAAAATTAAATAAGGTTCCTCACACCAGAAAGTCTGAAGCTCAGAATCCTTTGAGCAGAGGTAATAGCAACCAAAAATCATGCTTTCCAAGAGAGTAAGCATAGCTCGCAAGTTGCGGCTGGCTCAAAAGGAGACAGGGTCAACTTCTCCAAAACAAAATTCAAATCCCAAGCCAGGACAGAAATTGGAGGTTTCAGATGCAGAATGCCCGAGAAAGGTACAGGATACATTCAATTGAGCCATGATGCGGCCACCCACAGGCTCATGAAAGACAAAGATAGCCGAAAGGTGCACCTTGAGGGAAGAGACTGGAGGCCTGAGTCCACCAGTGATATCAGGTAGTCCAGAATCTTGCTCACTGGACAAGTAAAGGATCCAGATGATGCTTAGCAGCCCAGATGGTAAACCTCTTCCACTTCATGGCATATGTGGACCTAGTGGAGAGCTTCCGAGCTGTCACGAGGATGCCCGCCACTCTCTGGGAGACTCCGAACTGGGCAATGGCTATGTCCTCAGGAGCCAAGCATGCAGAGGAAGGGACTTAATATTGGGATGGACCAGGGTCGGTTGAGCCTGCGTCAACAGATCCCTGCAGAGGGACTGGAGACTCCTCCACCAACTGTTGTAGTAATGGAAACCATATCTGCCAAGGCCAGAATGATGCTACCAAGATCATGGTGGCCCCCCTCAGTTTGCAGCTTGATTAGCACTCTCTGAATCAGAGGAAAGGGAGGGAAGATGTAAAGGAACCTCCTGCTCCAGGACAGGGACAACGCATCTCGCCAGAAAACTCCAGGCCCTTGAGTCCAACTCTGGACGAACCTAACTGGCAAACAGAGTTTCAGCAACAGATGAGAGAAGTTCCCACTCGTGCATGCTGGACTGTGTCCTGCTGAGGCTGTCCACCAGGGTGTTGAGCACGCCTGGAATGTGGGCTGTGGAGAGAACCAGACTGTGGTCTAGTGCCCAGTACAATACTCTCATGGCCTCCCTGCACAGGGGGCATGAATGTGTCCCCCCTACTTGCTGATGTAATAGACAACACTATGGTTCTCAGACTGGATCAACAGCGAACGTGGTAGGAGATAGTTCTGAAAAGTCTGCGTGGCATACAGGACTGCCTTCATCTGCAGGACACTGATGTGCAGGGAGGTTCTGATCTGGGACCATGTTCCTTGGGGACCCAAGTGCGCTCCCCAGCCCAAACCAGAGGAATCCGTGGTGAGGATCTGCTGGGGGGAGAAGATCTGGAATGGGACCCCTCGTAACAGATTCTGTGGGTCCATCCACCACTGGAGCACTTTGCAGACTGGAGGAGACCAGCACTAACTGATCTAATTTGTCCGTGCATTGGTCCCATTGCACTTTGTGGGTCCACTGAAGGACCCGCACATGCAACCTGGTTAGGGGAACTGTGGGAATGGCCGCGGCCATCAGACCCAAAAGCTCAGATATAATGACTCTGAGCTTGGGCAATGAAGTACTCCACCCTACTTTGTCAGTAGGAAGGCCTTGCGCTAGCGCTGAGTCCAGAACTGCCCCTATTTATTGCAGCCTCTGGGACGGGTCAAGACGGACTTGGAGCAGGCCCGTGCTGCTGAGGGTTGAGGTGCTGAATGCCACACTCGCATCACCAGCGACCCGGTTCGAGCGAGCCCGGGCGCGGGGAGGTCGGCAGGGGGAGAGAGACTGAGCATCATGGTTCTTCTCTCTTCCTGGGGAGGGTTGAGATACGATCACTTGTGAGGCGACTTCTGGTGGCTGTTAGGGGCCTGATATAGCTGACATGCGAGCGCTGGGGTGGAGTTGCAGCATTACATTGCCTTGATAAGCCGCACTCCGGGAGTCAGGAAACACAGAAAAGAAGAGAAAAAGCCCATTCCTGGGGATAGATGAAGGCACCTCGTCTGCCCATCAGCCTGCACTTCCAACACCGGGCTATCTCCTCTCCACAGGGCCACTGTGTGCCGGGCACTTTTTCCTATAAGATAGAGTGCCCTAATCGGATAGGGTGGCCCCACCTCCGGAGGGTTCAGACCCAGAGGTGACGCCAGGCACGAGGGAGACGGACTAGTCACGGGGAAGGTAGAGGCTGGTCATCCGAGGATGCTGGAAGGAGTTCTCCAGGAGTGGAGATAAATAAGAGTTAAAACAAAAAAAAAAAAGACGGACTTGGACAGGTTGACAGTGGTGCCCAGGGAAGAGAACAGTGAAGGGTTCTTTCCAGAGTCTGAAGTAGCTGGTCGCTGCACAGGGCCTTTAGAAGCCAGTGTCCAGATAGGAAAAATGTACAGTCCCTTCCATCTGAGAGCTGCAGCTACTGCTGCTAAGCACTGTGTAAAGACTGTGGCGCAGAGGATAAGCCAAAGGGCAATACCTTGATTTGGTAGTGCTCGACCTGAAAGAAAAACTGGAGGAATCTCCTGTGCGGTAGAAACACCAAGATATGCAGGTAAGCATCCTGCATGTCCAGGGAACATAGCCAGTCACCCTGCTTGAGCAGAGGCATTAGGCTGGGCAGGGTGACCATGTGGAATGTTTTATACCAGACTTACAGACTGAGGTCCTTGAGGTCTAGAATGGGCCTCAGGTCTTCGGTTCTTTTGGGGACCAGGAAGAACCTGGAATAAAATCCCTTGTTTTGTTGGTGCCCAGGACCTGGCTTAATGGCCTTTTCTGCAGTAGGGACTGCACCTCCTCCTGGAGGACGGACAGGTGGGCAGGGTACAAGTGGAGCTTACAGAGGGGTCTCTGGGGTATCTCTATGAGTTCCGAGTGTGACCCCTCTATGATCTGAAGAATCCAGGCATTTGAAGTGATGGTTCTCCACTGATTGAGATGGAGGGAGAACCGACCTCTGACCATCACCTCTTGGTCGGGGACCAGAAGAGGGGTGTCTGGCAAGGAGTCAAGTGGAGGTGGATCCAGCCGCTGGGGCTGATCTGTCACCCCTGGGTCGTTCAGCTGCGGTGCCAGAGGAGGAGGGGTGAGCAAGGCGGAGGAAGCCTTTCTCTTGCCCTGAGTATGGGAGGCAGTTCCAAACTTGTGGGACACCTTGCGAAAGAAAGGGTGCTGTCTGCTCCTAGGCTGCATTTGACAGAGTGAGTAGACAGACTTAATAGCCCTGCCAGATGCCTGTAGACACTGATAATGTCCTGAACATCTGGCCCAAACAATTTAGAGCCATTGAAAGTGGTGTTAAGCACCTCTTGTTGGACATCGGCACACAAAACCTGAGACCGTCAGCCAGGAGCGCCTATAAAGGCAACTGCCTGTGGCAGCAGCCCTGGCACCTGTATCTGAAATATCGTACAGGGCCCTAAGGAGGTGCTTGCTGATATCCTTTGTGTTCTACAAGCATTTGAGAACCTTCTGTTTCTGAGTACAGTCTGGGAGGGTCTGGGCAGCAGCCTTCCCCTTCTTCCAGATTAGTGTTGCTCAGACTGTATCCTAGAAGAAAAAATTACTCACCTTAGTAATGTTGTTTCTTCTAATGGAGTCTTGCTATATTATGACATATGCAGTGAGTCCCAACCTTCGAACTGCTCCGGAGGTGAAAGAGTTAACTTTCCATGTCTGTTCTTCTTCAAACTCAAACTGTCAGATCTTTACGAGCAAAAACTCACTAAGGTTCTGTGTGGAAGCCGTAAACCTACACTAGCCAACTGGCTACTAAATATAAGAACACATTTTTCTTGGTCCCAAAACAAATACTCAAGTCAGGGGATCCAAAAAATTAAAAACATAACACCCAAACACCCAAAAAAGGAGGGGTGAAAAATAAGGTGGGCATCTACTAAGTGCCAACACTGCACTGCCCACCCACATCCCAAAAGAAAAATTACTCACCTTAGTAATGTTGTTTCTTCTAATGGAGTCTTGCTATATTATGACTATTGCAGTTTGCCCCAGCCTTAGAACTGCTCCGGTGAAAGAGTTAACTTCCATGCACAGCATGGAGCTTAGAGCGAGCTCGGTTCAGAAGCTCTGTTTGGCTGGTTTCAAACCGAAACCGTCAGATCTTTCTGAGCAAAAACTCACTAAAGTTCGCGTGAAGTTGTAACTCACAGTAGCCAACTGGCTACTAATATATTAACACATTTTACTGGTCCCAACACAAAGACTCAAGTCAGTGGACCAGAAAAATTAAGATAAAATAACTAAATGAACACAACACCCAAATGATGAAAAGGGCATCAATAAATGCCAACAGAGGACTACCCACCCCATACCCCAAAGTAGGAGTTCTGAGAGGGGCAGGTTGGGGAGGTCATAATATAGCAAGACTCCATTAGAAGAAACAACATTACTAAGGTGAGTAATTTTTCTTCAAACAACATGAAGTCTTGCTATATTATGACTATTGCAGACTACACAGCAGTACCTCCATGGAGGAGGGACAGAACCATTTAGGAATAGGCTCTGAAGCACGGTTGTGCCAAACCGAGCATCCCTCCTGGCCTGAATATCCAGGGAGTAATGCTTGGTGAAAGTGTACTGTCTTCCAAGTAGATGCCTGACATATCTCCAAGATAGGGATGTCTCTAGCAGCAGCTAGAGATGCAGCTGTACCTCTGGTAGAGTGAGCCCTCAGGCCTGAGGGGGAACCTTACCCAGCTTTTGACAGCAAATTAGATACAAGAAACGATCCACCTGGCAATGGATCTTTAGTGGCAGGTCTCCTTCCCAACCTCACCATAAGTGAGAAACAGTTGAGGAGTCAAACCCAGACCCTTGGCACGCCTATGTAGTAACTTAGGGCCTCTTAACATCTGTTGTGCAGCCTCCTCTCACCAGAGGAGGAATGGTCAGTGAAGAACACTGGAAGTGAAATAGACTGGTTAAGGTGGAAATCTGAAACCACCTTAGGCAAAAACTTCCTGTTAGTCCTGAGGACCACTTTATCCCTGTGAAAGGAAATAAAGTCAGTTTCTACTGATAAAGCCTGTAACTCACTTATACGCCTGGCAGAAGTGATGGCTACCAGAAATACAGTTTTCCAAGTCAAATACTTAAGCTCTGCCGAAGACAGAGGCTCAAAGGGGTTGCATTAGCAGAGAAATGCATACATTAAGATCCCAGGCCGGGCAGGGTCCCTGAATGGGGATTGTGTGAATCAACTTTAAAAACTTAGAAAATACAGGATGAGCAGAGAGAGAAGAGGGCTTCCCTGCTGAATGAAGGCAGAGCAGCAGCCAAGTGCACTTTCAGGGTGGCTGGTCTCAGTCCCAAAGAATTAAGATGGACCATGTAGTCCAATACAGCAGGTAGATCAGCAGATTTTGGGGAAACATACTTCCCAGAACACCATATGGAAAACCTTTTCCACTTGGAGTTATAGGTAGCCCTGGTGGAAGGCTTCCTAGCAGCCTTCAGGATTTCGAGAACACTTTGAGAAAGTTGCAAATCAGCAAACTCTAACTGCTCAAGAGCCAAGCCTTGAGGTTGAAGGATTTGAGATTCGGATAACAAACTCTCCCCTGAGCACAGGTTAACAGATTGTGGCTCCTGGGAGACACAGGGGAAGATGGACTGCTAAGGACAGAAGGAGTGGGTACCAGGGCTGCCTGGTCCAGTCTGGAGCAATCAGGATCATTTTGCAGGGCTGAGACCTGATTTTGACTAGTACTTTGAACAGGAGAGGGAAGGGGGGAAAGGCATAAAGAAACTTCCCTTCCCAATCGAGGAGAAAGGCATCCAGGGGAACTGAGCCCAACACTGGGGGCCTGCAACAAAACAGTGGAAGTTGATAATTGTCTGGGGCTGCGAAAAGATCTATCTGAGGAGTGCCCCATCTGGCAAACACTATCCCCAGTACTAGGGGATCCAGTGACCATTCGTGATGGCCCTGGGAAATCCTGCTGAGGGCATCTGCCAAGACATTGTCCTTGCTTGGGAGGTGAACTGCTATGAGGGAAGTGTTCAGGAGTAAGCCAGAGACCACAACTTCATTGCCTCGTGCACAAGGCCAAGACCGAGTGCCCCTTTGTTTGTTGATGTACCACATTGTAGTGGTGTTGTCTGTTCTGACCTGTACCACTTGTTCTGAACAGATGCAGAGAAAACCTGAAGTGCTAGAAAACAACTCTGAGTTCCAACAGATTGATGTGGAGCAGAGATTCCTGAGGGGACCATAATCCTGGGTGGAGAGGTCGCCCATGAGCTCCCCATCCCAAGAGGGATGCATCTGTAGTAAGGGTCAAGGAATGGGACAGAGGGATGAAAGGCACCCCCTGTCTCAGATTGCTCTGATCCTGCCACCACTGAAGGGCCTGGATCAGGGTTCGAGTCAATGGGATTAATTTGGATAGAGGATCTCTTCTTTGAGACCAGAAAGCTCTCAAATGGAACTGAATGTCCCTCATCTGAAATCTCGCTCCTAGCACCACGGCTGTGGAGGCAGCCATGTGCCCTAGGAGCTGCAGGAAATGCCTTGCTGGTCGAGAACCTGCAGAGTGAAGGAGGCGCCAGGCCACTAAGGTCCTTATCATTTCAAGGGAAGGATGGCTCTGGCCTGCTTTGTATCCAGTTCTGCGCCTATAAAGGTGAGTACCTGGACAGGTTCCAAACTGACTTTGGAAGATTGAGAAGAAACCCAGAGAGGTAAGCAGCTGCTGGGTAACTAGCAGGTGTGATTTGATCTGGTCTGGAGACTGACCCACAATGAGCCAGTCGTCCAGGTAGGGAAAAATGGCAATCTTTTGCCTTCTTAGGTGAGTGACTGCTACTGCCAGACACTTTGTGAACACCTTCGGCAGAAGTAAGGTCGAAGGGCATTGCTCTGAACTGATAATGGCCTGAGGGCAGTTCAATCTGAGGTACTTTCGATGGGAGCTTCTGATAAGAACATGGAAGTAGGCATCTTTGAGGTCCAGGGAGGCTAGCCAGTCCCCTGGCCTTAGGAAGGGTAAAATCATTCCCAGTGTCACCATTTTGAACTTTGGCTTTAAAAGGTGCTTGTTTAGATATCTTAGATCCAGGATAGGCCGCCACTCTCCTGTCTTTTTGGGGTAAGAAAGTACCTGGAGTACAGACCCTGCCCTGGTGAAGGGAGAAACCTTTTCTATAGCTCTGAGAGCCAGGAGGGTTGAGACTTCTGTTTCCAAACCAAGAGTCTCTAAAGGTTTGTGTAGAAAGATCTGGCTCTCATCTTTGGAAATTTCTTGAAGCTGAGAACTAGACCCTGGGTCACTACTTCCAGGACCCATCTGTCTGAAGTTAAAGACTGCCAGTCCTGGACGAGTGAGCCAATCTGCCCTCAGGTAGTGGAGAGCCAATCCTGGGCATCCCATCAGGGTGCCTGTTTGGCAGGGGCTTTAGGCTGAGGGGTGGGAGCAGGCTGCTCGAACCCGTCTGCCTCTCCTCTGAAGAACCCCCTCGGTACATAGGCTGAAGAGGAGGGGCCTGAGTCTGATAAAAGGCCTGTGAAAAGGCTCACCCCTACCCCTGGGGCTGCCTCAGGAGTGACTTCGCCGCTCTTGGCTAGTGCACTCCTGTAAGTGGTTCTATATTCATCCATTTTTCTTCATATAATTCTGTCTGCTCCCAAACAGAGAATTTCCCACCACAGGAAAATCCATAGCCTTAGACTGGGTATCCCAGACAAAGTAGTACACCTGACCCAGGCCAATCTGCGAAAGCCACAGATGTAGCCATGACTCTAGAGGATACATCATTAGAATCCACTGCAGCATGGAATTGCACCTTAGATGCCTCAATACCATCAAGAGCCACCTGCTCCAGCTCCTTTGCGAGCTGGCCAGGGACCTGTTTGGCTAAGGCCATGACAGTATCCCATCTAGATTTCTGGTATCTTGCAACATAAGCCATATAGTTAGCTTGTCTGAGTCCCAAGGATGCTGCCATGTATTGTTTTTGGCCATGGCATCAATCTCCTGGAATCCTTGTCAGGAGGATGTGAAGCCAGAGGAATATTAGCTTTATCACAGGCTGCAGCCTGAACTACCCCAACATGACTGCATTGCTGTGAAAGAAAATCTGTATCAGGACCTGACAAAGTGTACCTCCTGTCCATCTTTTATCCATTAGGAGGCACAGAAGAAAAAATTACTCACCTTAGTAATTGCTTTTCTTCTCATGGAGTTCTTGCTATATTATAACAATAGCAGTCAGCCACTGCAGCTGAACTGCCCGAGAGGAAGGAGTTAACTCCAGAAGATCTGGAGTTCTACAGCGAGGGCGCTGTGCCCAAACTTCTATCTGGCAGTTTCAAATGAAACTGTCAGATCTTTCACGTAAGCTAACATCAAAGGACGGAAAGTCTGTGGAAAACTACACTAGCCCATGGCTACCTACTAGTAGTAATAACAACAATATAAAGAACAATGAAACACTCAGAGCCATAATAACAAAAATTGATGGCATTATGGTTCGTTTACCACCCTTGACAAGCACATATGAACCCCTTCCCCCAAAGACTCAAGTCCAGGAAGGGGGCAATATAAATAACCTAAATGAAACAATCTAGATCCCTAACCCAAAGGAAAAGAGGGTAAGGAAAACTACAATGGCATGACACAGTGCTTGCACTAATTCGCCACCCCTACCCAAGTAGAAGTTCTGAGAGGGGCAGGAGGGAGGGTGGTTATAATATAGCAAGACTCCATGAGAAGAAAAGCAATTACTAAGGTGAGTAATTTTTTCTTCAAACACCATGAAGTCTTGCTATATTATAACAATAGCAGATTACACAGCAGTACCTCCATGGAGGAGGGTCAGAACCTACTTAGGAAATAGGCTCTGAAGCACAGCTGTGCCAAACCGAGCATCTCTCCTGGACTGGACATCCAGGGAATAATGCTTGGTAAAGTGTGAACTGTCTTTCAGGTAGCAGCTTGACAAATCTCCAGAATGGGGATGTCTCTAGCAGCCGCTAGAGACGCAGCTGTACCCCAGGGAGTGGGCCTCAATCCTGAGGGGGTACTCTACCCAGTTTCTGATAACAGAATTGGATACAAGAAACAATCCACCTTGCAATTGTTCTCTTAGTGGCAGGTTTCCCTTTGCCAACCTCGCCATAGGTAAGAAAGAGTTGGAGGGATTCAAACCTATGACCTCTGGTGCGCTCTAAATAGTAGCTTAAGGCTCTTTTGACATCCAAGCTGTGCAGTCTCCTCTCACCTGAGGAAGAATGCTCAGTGAAAAATACTGGGAGAGAGATAGATTGATTCAGGTGGAAATCAGAAACCACCTTAGGCAAAAACTTTCTATTAGTCCTAAGGACTACCTTATCTCTGTGGAAAGAGATAAAATCTTCTTCCACTGACAGGGCCTGTAGCTCACTTATGCGTCTGGCAGAGGTGATAGCTACTAGGAAAACGGTTTTCCAAGTTAAATACTTGAGCTCTGCAGAAGACAGAGGCTCAAGGGGTTGAATTAACTGAGCAATGCAAATATTCAGGTCCCAGGCGGAGCTGGTTCCCAAAAGGAGGGTTAGTATGAAGTAACCCTTTAAAAACTTGGAGAACACCGGTGAGAAGAAAGGGAGGCAGGCTTCCTGCTGACACAAAAGCAGAGACAGCTGCCAGATGAACCTTCAGGGTAGCTGGTCTAAGGCCTAGGGAATTCAGATGGACCAAATAGTCCAGTAGAATGGGAAGATCAGCAGATTCTGGGATAATCTGCCTCAGAGCACCAGATGGAAAACCTCTTCCACTTAGAATTATAAGTGGCTCCTAGTGGAAGGCTTCCTTGAAGCCTTTAAAATATCCATGACACCTTGAGAAAGGTGTAAGTCAGCAAATTCTAGCTCCTCAAGAGCCAAGCCTTGAGGTGGAGGGATTTGAGGTCCGGATACCACACTCTCCCCTGTGCACAGGCCAATAAGTCGTGGACTCTGGGCAGGCTCAGGGCAGGGTGGACTGCCAAGGACAGGAGCAGAGGGTACCAGGGCTGTCTGGCCAATCTGGGCAATCAGAATCACTCTGCAAGGTTGAGATCTGATTTTACTAGTACCTGAAAAGGGAGGAAAGGGGAAAGGCATACAGGAACTTCCCTTCCAGTCCAACAGAGGCGCCCAGAGGACTGAGCCCAGAACTGGAGGCCTGCAACAGAAAAGAGGAAGTTGGTGGTTGTCTGGGGCTGCGAAAAGATCTATCTGAGGAGTGCCCCATCTGGCAAAGACAGACCCCAGCACTTGTGGATTCAGAGCCCATTCGTGATGGCCCTGAGAAATTCTGCTGAGGGCGTCCCGCCAGGACATTGTCCTTCCCTGGGAGATGAACCGCTATCAGGGAGGTGTTCAGGGAGTAAGCCAGAGACCACAACTTCATTGCTTCGGTGCACAAGGCTGAAGACCGAGTGCCCCCTTGCTTGTTGATGTACCACATTGTGGTGGTATTGTATGTCCTGACTTGAACCACTTTGTTCTGGACAGAATCTGAAAACACCTGAAGAGCTAAAAAGACAGCTCTGAGTTCCAAAAGATTGATGTGGAGCAGAGACTCCTGAGGAGACCATACCCCCTGAGTGGCAAGGTCGCCCAGGAGCCCCCACCCTAACAGGGAGGCATCCGTGGTGAGGGTGAGGGAGTGAGAAATGGGAATGAAGGAACCCCTGTCTTAAATTGCTCTGGACCTGCCACCAGTGGAGGGCTAGGATCAGAGTTTGAGTAACTGGGACCAACTTGGTAAGGGGTCCTTCCTCTGAGACCAATAGGCCCTCAAATGGAACTGAATGTCCCTCATCTGGAATCTTGCTCCCTGCACGACAGCTGTGGAAGCAGCCATGTGCCCGAGGAGTTGCAGAAAATGCCTTGCTGGTCGGAGACCTGCAGGGTAAAGGAGGATGCCAGGGCGATGAGTCTGTCCACCTTTCCGAGGGAAGAAAAGCCCTGGCTAACCTTGTGTTCAATTCTGCGCCTATGAAAGTTAGGACCTGAACTGGTTCCAGAACTGACTTTGGTAAGTTTAGCAGGAATCCCAGGAAGTGAGAAGCTGCTGGGTGACTTGCAAGTGGATTCACCTGACCTGGAGACTGACCCACAATGAGCCAGTCGTCCAGGTAGGGAAACACAGCACCCCTTGCTTCTAAGTGAGCCACTACTACAGCGAGACATTTTGTGAATACCCTTGCGCAGAGGGTAAGGCCAAGGGCATTGCCCTGAACTGGTAGTGGCCTGAGGGCAGTTCGAACCTGAGGTACTTTCGTGAGAAGGCCTGATCAGAACATGAAAATAGGCATCCTTGAGGTCCAGGAAGCTAGCCAGTCCCTGGCCTTAGGGAAGGCAATATCATTGTCAGAGTCAACATTTTGAACTTTGGTTTCAACAGATGCTTGTTCAAGTATCTTAAATCTAGAATGGGCCGCCATTCTCCTGTCTTCTTTGGGGTAAGAAAGTATCTTGAATAAAGCCCCTTGCCCTGATGGCAAGGAGGAACCCTTTCCACTGCTTTGCAGTCCAGCAGAGCAGAAACCTCTGCTTCCAAAGCAAGGGCTTCTGAAGGATTTGCAGGTGGAAAATGCCTGGCTCTCATCTTTGGAAAGTGTTTGAAGCTGAGAACCAGACCTGGCCTATTACCTCCAGAACCCATCTGTCCTAGAGTTAGGGACAGCCAGTTCGGCTGAAATAGGCCAACCTGCGATCCACTGGTACAGGAGAATCGGCCCTGGACACCCATCAGGTGCCTGCTTAGCAGCAGCCTTAGGCTGAGGGGAGGGGACGGTCCACTTGTGCCACGTCTACCCCTGCCTCTGAAGAAACCTTCTCTGCAGACAGCAGAGGAGGCTTGAAATTGGTAAAAGGCCTGGAAAGGGCCTGCCCTTACCTCTGGGAGCATGCCTTGTGGCATGGCATGCTTCTCCTTAGCCTGGGCACTTTGTAGGTCTGTATTCATTCATCTTTTCATATAGTTTTCTGTTTGCTCCCAAAAAGAGAATTTCCCACACAGGAAAATCCATAGCCTTTGACTGGGTATCTTGGGACAGATTAGTGCATCTGAGCCATGCCAACCTCACGGAAGCTACGAAGTGGCCATGACCCTAGAAGAAACATCATTAACATCAACAGCAGTATGAAATTGAACTTTAGAGGCTTCAATGCCATCAGCAGCCACCTGTTCCAACTCACTCAGCTAGCTGGCCATGGGCCTGCTTGGCTAACTGCAATACTGTGTCCCACCTAGATTTCTGATATCTAGCTACATCAAGCCATATAATTTGCCTGCCTGAGTCCCAAAGAAGCTGCCATATACTGTTTCTTCTGCCATGGCATCAATCTTCCTGAATCTTATCAGGAGGATGTGAGGCCAGAGGAATATTAGCCTTGTCACAGGCTGCAGCTTGTACCACACCCACGTGACTACACTGCTCAGTAAGGAAGACTGTATCCGAGCCTGACAAAGTATACCTTCTGTCCATTTTTTTATCTACAGGAGGGACAGAATGAGGATTTTTTTAAATCTTTGTTGTTTGCTTCCTAAATGACTTATGCAAAGGAATAGACAACCTCCTAGACTCTGGAATATCCATCATTTCCACATAATCAGGCTCCTCTTGCTCATCCACAGCCTACTCTAAAGGAAGCTGGAGGGTTTCTGCAACCTTTTTGTAAAAAATAAAGGAAGAAGGGGACTCAGACAGAATAGGAGGAGATTCTAAAGGTCTGTCTGGAGAAATGTCCGTTCAATGGGCACGTCCAGACCCCCCAGCCACACATATATTGATCAAATTCCTCCTCCTCCTGTGGTTCATAAAAATCCTCAACTTCAAAATCCTGAACCACTGGGACTGAACGAACCAACCTTTACCAGCTGTTGGTGGTTCTACAGATCCCTGAGACAGTGACTGGACAATCTGAATGGCTTTAGTTATCTCTGCAGCAGTTGGAGACACATTTTGGACTCCAGACCTACTGATTTCCTTGTCTATGTACTTGGGACTGGTTCCTCTGAACCAGCCTTCCTTTTGCCCGAGGAAGTCTCGCCTGGTCAGAGGGCACTCCTCTGGTCCAGTGGGTACCGGACCGGCTGGCCATCCGGTCAGCGGACTTTTTGCCTCTCGCTCCTGAGCCGCCCAATCTCTTCTCCAGGGTGGCTGCAGAGGAAATTTTTACACACCTGGCAGTCTGACAGGAGGTGGTCAGCCCTCAGACAATAAACACAGTGGTGTGTGGGCAGCCTTGGCAAAGCGGCCCCACAGACATCACAGTGTTGAAACCCAGTGGGCCCGGTTTTTCTTTTGGGTTTCTCAGACATAATGCCAGCCTAACCAAAACTTGCCCTTTGATGGCAGTGCCAGGCAAGACACCCTTATCGGTTCCTAACCGTGTCACGGTATTTGAAAAACGCTATAATCTCGCTTTTTTAGAACCGATAAGAACCGGGAACCGCACTCTAAAAGCCACTGTACACTTTTAAAATGCAGAAAACAACCGATCGGTTCAAACCGAACCGATAATTAATTTTCCACACAGACTTAAATTTTAGTACTTACGGTTACCAGATAGAGCTTTAAAACCGAAATGCGGTAAAATAATAACTTTGCGGTTCAAATGAACCGAAAAATACCGCTTGAACGAGAATGAACCGAGCTGAAGGAGCTGATCTCCGGAGCGACTGTTCAGTGAAGCGGAGTAAAGAATCTGACAGTTTCATTTGAAACTGCCAGATAGAGCTTTGGGCACAGCGCCCTCGCGGTGTAGAACTCCAGATCTTCTGGAGTTAACTCCTTCCTCTCCGGGGCAGTTCAGCTGCAGTGGCTGACTGCTACTGTTATAATATAGCAAGACTTCATGGCGTTTGAAATAGGAGCTTTTAAAATTTTTACTGTTTGTTTTCTAAAGGATTTATGTAAAGAGATGGACAACCTCCTGACTCTGGGATATCCATCATCTCCACATAGTCAGGCTCCTCTTGCTCATCCAACGCCTCTAAGGGAAGCTGGAGGGTCTCAGCAACTTTTATAAAACAAAAATGAGAAGGGACTCAGAAAGCCTAGGGGAGACTCACCTGAAGGTCTGTCTGGGGAGATGTCCAGTTCAATGGGCACATCCAGACTTTCAAAATCACATTCACACTGATCATAATCCTCATCCCTCCTCTGGATCATAGAACTCTTCTATATCATAATCCTGAACCACTGGAACTGACCGAACCGACCTTTGCCAGACAGTGGTGGTTCGGAGGAACCGGGACAGGGACTGACAATCTGTATTGCTCCTGGCTTATCTCAGCAACAGTTGAGAAGGAATTTTGACTCCAAACCTGCTGATTTTTAGATCTCTTTGCTGGAACTGGTCCTCAGAGCCAGCTTTTCATTTGCCCGAGGAAGTCTCGCCCTGGTCAGAGGGAGTACCCTCCGGTTCCGGTTGGCACTGAACCGGGCTGGCCATCTGGGTCAGCGGACTTTTGGCCTCTTGTTCCTGAGCCTGCCCACTCTCTTGTCCAGGGTGGCTGCAGGGAAATTTTTACAAATCTGGCAGTCTGAATTGAGGTGGTAAAACCCCAGACAATAGACACATGTAGTGTGTGGGTCAGCCTTGGCAAAGGCTTCCCCACAGACACTACAGTGTTGAAACCCAGTGGGCCCGCTTTTTTCTTTTGTGGTTTCTCAGACATGATGCCAGCCTAACCAACCAACTTGCCCTTTGGATGGCAGTGCCAGTAAGATAATCTCTTTATCGGTTCCAAACCGTGTCATCGGTCCTGAAAAACATAATGAAATCTGTTTTTAGAACCGATAAGAACCGAACAGACTCTAAAAAGCCTTAAAAGGCTTTAAACTTATATTTAACATAACTCGATCGGTTCAACCGAACCGATAATACTTTTACAAGTTCCACACAGAAAAACCCTATCTATTACTTACGATTACTATAGACAGAGCCTGAACCGATCGGTTTTAGTGTTAAAATAATGAAATCATGGTTAAATTAAACCGAGAAATAGCGCTTTAAACTGAAGAAATGAACCGAGCAACAGGAGGAATCTCCGGAGCGACTGTTCAGTGAGGCGGAGTAAAGAAACTGACTGTTTCGGCTTGAAACCAGCCAAACAGAGTTTGAACCGAGCTTATGCTTAAGCTCCATGCTCTGCATGGAAGTTAACTTTTCACTTCAGGAGCAGTTCTAAGGCTGGGGCAAACTGCAATAGTCATAATATAGCAAGACTTAATGTTGTTTGAAGTAGAGGTTCTGAGAGGGCAGGAGGAGGTCATAATATAGAAAGACTCCATTAGAAGAAACAACATTACTAAGGTGAGTAATTTTTTCTTCAAACAACATGAAGTCTTGCTATATTATGACATATGCAGACTACACAGCAGTACCTCCATGGAGGAGGGACAGAACCTACTTAGAAACAGGCTCTGAAGCACAGCTGTGTTAAACCGAGCATCACTCCTAGCCTGGATGACCAGGGAGTAATGCTTGTAAAAGTGTGAACTGTTTTCCAGGTAGCTGCTTGACATATCTCTAGGATAGGATGTCCCCGCAGCAGCCAGAGACGCAGCTGTACCTCTGGTAGAGTGAGCCCTCAGGCCTGAGGGAGGAACCCTACCCAGTTTTTCATAGCAAAATTGGATACAAGAGACAATCCACCTGGTAATGGATCTTTTAGTGGTAGGTTTCCCTTTACCAACCTCACCATAAGTGAGGAACAGTTGGAGGGAGTCAAACTGTGACCCTTGGTACGTTCTATGTAGTAACTAAGGGCTCTTTTGACATCTAAACTGTGCAGTCTCCTCTCACCAGAGGAGGCATGGTTAGTGAAGTACACAGGAAGAGACATAGATTGATTAAGGTGGAAGTCTGAAACCACCTTAGGCAAGAACTTTCTGTTAGTCCTGAGGACCACCTTATCTCTATGGAAAGGAGATAAAATCAGGCTCCACTGACAATGCTTGTAATTCACTTATGCGCCTGGCAGAAGTGATGGCTACCAAAAACACAGTTTTCCAAGTCAAGTACTTAAGCTCTGCTGAAGACAAGGGCTCAAAAGGGGTTGCATAAGCTGGGCAATGCAAATATTAAGATCCCAGGCAGGGGCAGGGGCCCTGAATGGAGGGTTGGTGTGAAGCAACCCCTTGAAAAACTTGGAGAATACAGGATGAGCTGAAAGAGAAGAGGGTTAACCTGCTGATAAGAAAGCAGACACGGCTGCCAGGTGCACTTTTACGGTAGCTGGTCTCAGCCCCAAAGTATTCAAATGCACCATATAATCCAGGACTGTGGGCAAATCAGCAGATTCTGGGGAAATATGTTTGCCAGAGCACCATATGGAAAATCTTCTCCATTTGGAATTATAAGTAGCCCTGGTGGAAGGCTTCCTAGAAGCCTTCAAGATATCCAATACACCTTGGGAGAGGTGTAGGTCAGCAAACTCTTAACTCTTCAAGAGCCAGGCCTTGAGATTGAGAGATTTGAGGTCTGGTACCAAACTCTCCCTGGCCACAGGTTAACAGGTTGTGATTCCTGGGAAGACACAGGAAGGTGGACTGCTAAGGACATAAGGAGGGGTACCAGGGCTGTCTGGCCCAATCTGGAGCAATCAGGATCATCTTGCAGGGTTGAGATCTGATTTGACTAGCACCTGAACAGAAGAGGGAAGGGGGAAAAGACAGAGAATCTTCCTTCCCAACTGAGAAGGAAGGCATCCAGAGGGACTGAGCCCAACACTGGGGGCCTGCAGCAAAAAAGGGGAAGTTGGTGATTGTCTGGGGCTGCAAAAAGATCTATCTGTGGGGTGCCCCATCTGGCAAATACTACCTCCAGTACTAGGGGATCCAGTGACCATTCGTGATGGCCCTGGGAAATCCTGCTGAGAGCATCTGCCAGGACATTGTCCTTGCCTGGGAGGTGAACTGCCGTAAGGGAGGTGTTCAGGGAATAAGCCAGAGACCACAACTTCATTGCTTTGGTGCACAAGGCCGTAGACCGACTGCGTCCTTGCTTGTTGATGTACCACATTGTAGTGGTGTTGTCTGTTCTGACCTGTACAACTTTGTTCTGAACAGATGTGGATAAAAACTTGAAGTGCTAGAAAAACTGCTCTGAGTTCCAACAGATTGATGTGGAGCAGAGATTCTTGTGGGGACCACAATCCCTGGGTAGTGAGGTCGCCCATGTGAGCTCCCCACCCCAAGAGGGATGCATCTGTAGTAAGGATTAAGGAGTGAGACTGAGGGTGAAGGGACCCCTGTCTCAGATTGCTCTGGTCCTGCCACTGGGATCAATTTGGTTAGAGGGTCTCTCCTTGAGACCAAAGGCTCTCAAATGGAACTGGACGCCCTCATCTGAAATCTTGCTCTCTGCACTACTGCTGTAGAAGCAGCCATGTGCCCCAGGAGCTGCAGAAAATGCCTTGCTGGTCGAGACCTGCAGAGTGAAAGAGGAGGCCAGAGAGACCAGGGTCCTTGCTCTTTCCAGAGGAAGGAAGGCTCTGGCCTCTTTGTGTTCAGTTCTGCACCTATGAAGGTGAGAAACTGGACAGGCTCTAGAACTGACTTTGGAAGATTGAGAAGGCAACCTAGAGATGTGAGCAGTTGCTGAGTTACCTGAAGGTGTAGTTTGACTTGGTCTGGAAACTGGCCTACTATGAGCCAGTCTTCCAGGTAAGGAAAGATGGCAATCTTTTGCCTTCTTAAGTGGGCAACTGCTACTGCCAGGCATTTTGTGAATACCCTCGGGGCAGAGATGAGGCCGAAGGGCATTGCTCTGAACTGATAATGGCCTGAGGGCAGTTCGAATCTGAGGTATTTTCGATGGGAGCTTCTGATAAGAACATGGAAGTAGGCATCCTTGAGGTTCAGGGACGCTAGCCAGTCCCCTGGCCTTAGAGAGGGTAAAATAATTCCCAGAGTCACCATTTTGAATTTTAGTTTTAAAAGGTGCTTGTTTAGGTATCTGAGATCCAGGATGGGCCGCCATTCTCCTGTCTTTTTTGGGGTAAGGAAGTACCTGGAGTACAACCCTTTGCTCTGGTGTAGGGGTGTAACCCTTTCCACAGCTCTGAGAGCCAGGAGGGTAGAAACTTCTGTTTCTAGGGCAAGTGCCTCTGATGGATTTGCAGGTGGAAAAGGACCTGGCTCTCATCTTTGGAAATTTTTTGAAGCTGAGAACCAGTCCCTGGCTTACTACTTCCAGGACCCACTTGTCTGATGTTAAAGACTTCCAGTCCTGGAAAAAGTAAGCCAGCCTGCCCCCTACAGGTAGTGGAGAATCGGCCCTGGCCACCCCATCAGGGAGCCTGCTTGGCAGGGGCTTTGGGCTGAGGGGTGGAAGCAGGCTTGCTTATACCCCATCTGCCTCTCCCTCTAAAGAACCCCCTCTGGGCATAAGCAGAAGAGGAGGCCTGGGCTTGGTAAAAAGGCCTATGAAAAGGCCTGCCCCTGCCCCTGGGATGCTGCCTTTGAGGAGGGCCTGCCTTCCTTGGCCTGTGCACCCATGGGTGGTCCTATATTCATCCATTTTTCATGTAATTCTCTGTCTGCTCCCCAAACAGAGAATTGCCCACAACAGGAAAATCCATGGCCTTAGACTGGGTATCCTGTGACAGGGTAGTACATCTGAGCCAAGCCATTCTGCTGGCGCCACAGATGTAGCCATGACCCTTGATGACACATCATTAGAGTCTACTGCAGCATGAAATTGCACCTTGATGCCTCAATACCATCCGCAGCCACCTGTTCCAGCTCCCTGGCAAGCTGGTCAGGGACCTGTTTTGCTAGGGCCAGCACAGTATCCCATCTGGATTTCTGGTACCTAGCAGCATGCTCATATAATTTGCCTGTCTGAGTCCCAAAGATGCTGCCATGTACTGTTTCTTTGCCATGGCATCAATCCTCCTGGAGTCCTTTTCAGGGGGGTGCGAAGCTAGAGGAATATTTGCCTTGTCACAGGCTGCAGCCTGCACTACCAACATATGGCTGCACTGCTGTGTGAGGAACTCCATATCAGAGCCTGATAATGTATACCTCTTGTCCATCCTTTTATCAACAGGAGGTATAGTGTGAGGAGTTTTTAGAATTTTTACTGTCTGTTTCTGAAAAGATTTATGCAAAGGAATAGACAGTCTCCTAGACTCTGGAATATCCATCATTTCTACATAATCAGGCTCCTCTTGGTCATCAACAGCTTCCTCAACAGGGAGCTGGAGAGTTTCAGCAACTTTTTTAAAGAACATAAAATGAGAAGGGGACTCAGATAGCCTGGGAGGAGAAACCCCTGACGGTCTGTCTGGAGAGATGTCTGGTTCAATGGGCACATCCAGACTTTCAAAACCACATTCACTTTCCTCATACTCCTCTTCCCCCTCCTCCGGTTCATAAAATCCTCAAAATCATAATCTTGAACCCGGTGGAACCGGCGCCAGACTCGAGCGCTTCCCTGATGGTGTCGGTTCGGTCGGAACTGGGAAAGTGACTGGACAATTTGAATTGCTTTAGCTATTTCTCAGCGGTTGGAGAAAGAACTTTGTACACTAGCTGACTTTCTAGTCCTTTAGTTGAACTGCCCTCAGAGCTGGCTCTTCGCTTGCCCGGGAAGCATCGCCTGGTCAGGAGGGAGTGCCCTCCGTTCTGTTGAACCAACCGGCTGGCCATCCGGTCAGCGGACTTTTGGCCTCCCTTTCCCTGAGCCTACCAACTCTCTTTTCTATGGTGGCAGCAGGAAAATTCTTACAAATCTGGCAGTCTGCATTGAGGTGTTCAAACCCCAGACAATACACACAGGTGTGTGTGGGTCAGCCTTAGCAAAGGCTTCCCCACAAACACTACAGTGCTGAAACCCAGTGGGCCCGGTTTTTCTTTTGGGTTTCTCAGACATAGTGCCAGCCTAACCAAACTTGCCCATTTATGGCAATCCGCCAAGCAAGACTCTCTTAAAGGTTCCCAACCGTGTCACGGGTTGTGGAAAAAACCGTAATGAAATCCGTTTTTTTTAGAACCGATAAGAACCGGGAACTGCACTCTAAATAAGGACTAGTAAAGTTTGAAAATAACCTGATCGGTTCTAAACCGAACCTAAAAGCGCTATAAGTTCCACACAGAATAAAATAAATGTAAGCCTATCTATTACTTACAATACCACAGACAGAACTTGAACCAACCGGTTGCGGTTTAATTTCGTCAAAAACCGATAAAATAATACTTTAACCGACAAAACGAACCGAGCAGAAGGAGAAATCCGAGCGACTGTTCAGTGAGGCGGAGAAAAGAATCTGACAGTTTGAGTTTGAAAGCAACAGACAGAGTTTTCAACCGAGCTCGTGCTCAAAGTTCCATGCCTGGCATGGAAAGTTAACTCTTTCACCTCCGAACAGTTCAAGGTTGGGACTCACTGCATATGTTATAATATAGCAAGACTTCATGTTGTTTGAAACTAGAATACCAACAGATACCTCCCTTTTGGCCAGATAGTTGCTGTGGTAGGATATCAGTGCTATCTGACCATGTATCCTACCCTCTAGGATCTAGTGCACGGATCCTACAAATGCTGTGGATCTTGTGGATCCTAGCAACAGATTCAGCTCAATCCTATCTGACCTAGGATCCCTGGATCCTAATTAGGATCCACCACTATCTGACCATGAATCCTACATGTGTCTTTGGTAGGATTTCTGGTAGGATCCTAGGTAGGGATATCAGCACTATCTGACAGATAGTGGTAGGATCCAAAAGCATTATCTGAGCAACACTATTCTAGATGGAATTCTGGTATTTGACCATGTGAGAGAGATAACCGCAATCCTCAGCCCCAAGGTATAGGAGGCATAGACCCTTTTACCCCAAAGGTCAATCCTGCAGGATTCCCTGTCTGAGGGAGAGAACTGAAGTGCTTAGGCACATTTGAATGTCCTGGGCTGCCTTAATGACCACGGAGTTGGTCTTGGGCTGGGCAGCGTAGTAAGGAAGGCCCTGGGAGGCATGATTTATTTATTTGCTTTTGTTAACCGGGTAAGCACACTAGACAGCCAAGCGCCTATTTTCAGGTGCGACCCGGGAGATTACAAGGTACATACATGAACATCAGGCAAATACAAGTGAAGGATTACATTACATAGAATTAGATGTTGTAACTTATCTGCCCTGTGGGGCACAGCCGGAACCATATCAGGTCAGTGCCAAGCAGCAGTAGTGGCAATCCTCAAGGCCGGGAGGACAGGAGGAATGATCTTAAAAGGAGATTCTGGGACTTCCAGAAAGTCTACCAGATCCCATCTGGTGGCATCCTCTTCCTCAGTATGGAAGCCCATAGCCGAGGACATAGAAACATAGAGGTTGACGGCAGATAAGGACCGCAAGGCCCATCCAGTCTGCCCATTTCTTTTTCTACCTTATAAATGTGCCATCGGCCTTTGCTCTGTCAGTGACCTATCTATTCATAGTCATTTGCATTGCTCCCTTATGCCTATCCCATGCCTGTTTGAAGCCCTGCACTGTATTCATAGCCACCACTTCTTGTGGTAAGCCATTCCATGCATCCACCACCCTTTCTGTGAAAAAGAATTTCCTCACATTCCCCCTTAATCGGCCTCCCTCTAATCTCATGCTGTGTCCTCTTGTCCTGCTATTTTTCTTATATTTAAACATGTTAGACTCTTTCACCTTGTTTATGCCCTTAAGGTGTTTGAATGCCTCGATCATATCACCTCTCCCTCCTTTGCTCAAGGGTATACATATTGAGCTCCGTTAATCTGTCCTCATATGTCTTCTGATGCAGTCCCTGCACCATTTTGGTTGCCCTTTTCTGGACTGCCTCAATTTGGTTAATATCCTTGTGAGCGTGGCCTCAATACTTCACGCAGTACTCCAGATGGGGCCTAACCAATGTCTTGTGCAGAGGGATTACCTCCCTCTTACGACTTGTGATACCCCTACTAATACACCTAACACCCCCTAGCCTTACCTACTGCTTTAGAGGTCTGCTTGGATGATTTTAGGTCATCAGTGATGATGATGCCCAAGTCTCTTTCTTCCTTTATGACTGCTAGCAACTCCTCCCAGCCTATAAGTGGCTTCAGGTTTCTCTTCCCTATGTGCATGATTTTGCACTTCTTTGCATTAAATCCCAGTTGCCACTCTTCTGACCATTCTGCTAGTTTATCCAGATCTCTTCTCATTCTGCCCACCCCATCTGGCTCATCTACTCTGTTGCAGATCTTGGTGTCATCTGCAAACAGACAAGCCTTACCTCTAGTCCATCTGCAAGGTCACTAATGAAGATGTTGAATAGACTGGCCCCAGGACTGATCCCTGAGGTACACTCACTTGTGACTTGCATCTCTTCTGACTGTATACCATTTACCACCACTCTCTGTTTTCTGCCAGTCAACCAGTTTGCCACCCAGTTGACCAACTTCTGACCCACCCCGAGCCTACCCAGCTTATTTATCAATCTTCTATGTGGAACAGTGTCAAAAGCTTTGCTGAAGTCAAGGTAGGCGACATCAACTGCTCCCCCTTGGTCCACCACTCTGGTGACCCAGTCAAAGAAATCTATGAGATTAGTTTGACAGGACCTTCCTTTTGTAAACCCATGCTGTCTTGGATCCTGTGCCCCTATGGATTCCAGGTGTTGCACTATCCTTTCCTTAAGGAGTGCCACCATAATCTTGCCCACTACTGAGGTAAGACTGACCGGTCTGTAGTTCCCCGCCTCCTCCCTGCTACCACTCTTGTGGAGCGGGATCACATGAGCCCTTCTCCAGTCTTCTGGGACCTCTCCTGTGCTCAGAGACTCACTAAACAATTCTGCTAATGGCTCTGCTAGTTCCTCCTTTAGCTCCTTAAGTACCCTGGGATGTATGCCATCAGGTCCCATTGCCTTATCCACTCTGAGCTTAGCAAGCTCTTGTAGGACCCTTTCTTTTGTGAAGGGAGTAGTGCTCACCTCCCTCCCCCCTGTGTCCATGATGCTGAGCTGTGGGCCCTGCCCTACCTTCTCTTCAGTAAATACTGAGCAAAGTATCTATTTAGGATAGATGCCTTTACAGGGTCCTCCTCCTCCATGCTCCCTTTTCTCCATTAAGCTTAGCAATACCCCCTCTGGACTTTCTCCTTTCACTAATGTATCTATAGAAAGTCTTGTCACCTTCTTTTACTGTTCGTGCTAGTGTTTCCTCAGTTTGGGACTTTGCCTGCCTTACTGCCTTACCTGCTTCCCTTAGGGCAGTTTGGTATGCCTCCCTATCTTCATCCCGCTGTGTTCCCCTATATTTCCTGAAGGCCAGCCTTTTGGCTCTGACCTTTTCTGCTACTGTATTTGAGAACCAAAGTGGTTTCCTTCTTCTTTGCACTTCCTTTTCTGTCTAACACAATGGGATGTTGCTTCAAGTATTGCATCCTAATGCTTGCCCTTTGCCTGTACCCCTCACCTGTGTTTCTTTTGCCAGGGCTAGCTTAACTCTGTTGGCCATCTTATCAAAGTCAGCTCCTCTGAAGTCCCTTATTTTTGCCTTGGAATGGGATGATTTAGATGTAGTAGCCAAATTGAACCATACCATGTGATGGTCACTGGCCCTAGGTGACCTTCTACCTGAGATCTGTGATCCCTTCTTTGTTAGTCAGTACTAGATCTAGGATAGCCCTGTCTCTTGTGGGTTGCTGTACCAGTTGTTTGAGGCCCTCCCTGCAGGAATCCACTATGAGTCTAGTTCTGGCAGATGTTCCTGCTGGTATTGACCAATCTGTATCTGGCATGTTGAAGTCTCCCATTATCAGAACCTCCCTTTAGCTGTCATGTTTTGTATATCTTCTAACAGTAATGTGTCTATGTCCTCCCTCTGGTCTGGGGCCTGTAGATAACCCCAGTTCTTATGGCTGTCCCATTTCCTGTTTCCAGGGTGACCCACAGTTCTTCTGGCTCCTTATGTGTATTCTGAATTTCTGTAGCTTTGATATTTCTATTAACACAGGGCCACTCCCCTTTTTGCACCTCGGTCTCTTCTGAACAATACATAGCCAGGTACTGAAGTCTCCAAGTGTGGTTACTGGTAAACCACGTCTCACTAATTGCTACTATGTCCAGTTTAGCCTCTGACATTATTGCCTGCAGGTCTGGGATCTTATTTCCCAGGCTGTGAGCATTTGTGTACATGATTTTCCATTGGCCAGATTTTGGTGTGTTAGTTGTTGGGTGAAGTTTGGCATTACCCTGTGCATCGTATGGGAGCCAAACCTTTTTCTTACCTGGTGATGCAAATGAGCGGTAAACATGCTGAATTCCTGTTTGACCACTAGCTGAGGGGAGGGTGTTCTTCCCATTCGACGTATAGGGTGCTGCACCCCTCTCCCATTTGCTAGTTTAAATATTCTGCAAAGGCGTCAAACTTCTGCCCCAATGCACTGACTCCCTCTTTAGTCAGATGCAGTCCATCAAATTTAAAGAACTTTCGCTCCCAGAACTGTTGCCAGTTCCCTACAAATCTGTGTCCTTTTTCCTGGCACCAGTCCTTGAGCCACGTGTTTAGCTCCCTATCTCCCCTTCTCTGACCTTCCGTCCATCTGCTCCCCTCTCCCAGACTGGCAGGATCTCAGAGAAGGAGATGCCGGACGAAATAGATGATAGTTTGTCACCCAGCCTAGTCAGGTGTTCCTTGGTCTCCACAACTGACCGGCTGGCGAGATCATTAGTCCCAATGTGTACTAGGACATCAATGTTTTCTCCTGCTTTGTGAACAATTTTAGCAATGCGGTCAGTGTCTCTCCATGCTGATGTACCTGGAGGACATCTGACCATCACCCTGCTGGAGATGGGTATCAACTCCCAGAATCATGGAGTCTCCTATGATCAGAAGTTTTTTGGATTTCCTTTGTGCTTGTTTAGTTTTGGTTCCATTATTTGGGTGAGTTTTGTTGTGCTAGCTCCTGTGCCGCAGTGTCCTGCTCTGCAGTGTCTTCTGCTGCTTCATGACATTAAAGAAAGTAGGATCGTCTGGAGGACACCTGGGGCATGCTTAACAGAGTCCTCACTCACTGAGGAGGCAGTGGATCTGTCAGAGGAAGGAGATTCTTCTTCTTCTTCTTCCTCCTCTTCCTCAGGCAAGAGGAGATCAGGATAGTGTTCTTCCTTGATGTCGACCTGCTCCACCTTGAGGTCCGATGAATGAGGCACTGACAATAGCCCATAGGGAACAGCCTGAGGAGGGCGACATGGCGTCAATGACAATGGGACCATTGACGACGCAGGGCACCTTGGACTATAAATGCCCATCTGATGGACCAAGACCACAGTAAACTTGGTCAAGATATCGTTACGGTCGACGAGAGTAGACTGCTGTGTCGACAGCGGAGGGGTCGACGGCACAGGGCACAGCAATCCTTCCATCAGGCCTTGGGAGCCTGAAGAACCTGATGCCCAAGGGCCTGGATAAACATCAGGCCTTGACAGGAGGGCTGTCATCGATGAGACAAGCGTCAACAAACTGGGGTCGATGACCGACTGCCTTGAGAGGCGGGCGGTGGCACTGTCGTTATGGGTCTGGTTGGATCAGAGACCTGGACAGCGGCGGGCGTTGGTGCAGCTGTGGCCTGACAGAGTGAGCCCAGAGAAAGAAGAAGCCGCCGTCGATAAGCAGGACCGCCACCAGGAGAGTGATCCCAAGCTAGATCTTTTTATGAACCCCCGAGGACTTTTTTTTTATTTAAAGTTTTTATTGTTTTATAATGAACAACATAACAGAGGTCCTCTACCAGAGAAATAACAATCAGACTTGACATACTAACTGGCCCAGGGCCCTACCTCCCCCACCCTAATTACCCTTGGAGGTGTCCCTTTGCATGTTCAGATACAGCATACAATGTAAAGTTAAACATGTGGAGAGCCAGTACTCATTAGAACAGTTAAAGTAAATATAAAACATATAGCATGCCCCACTTTTTGTCAAACAGTTTAATTCTATTATGGAGCTGGCAATTAGGCGCTCAGTCTAAAACATGCTGAAAGTTCATTCAACCATTCATTGTGAGTAATAGTAAGTTGATTCAACCAGTGCTTTCAGTACCAGCTTCTTGACTGCCATTGAGATGACGGCCATGTGATATCTTTTCTCTTTGACCTGGATGCTAGAGTAGCAACCTAGGATACATATTTCAGCATTAAAGAAACTGTCCAGCCCCAACAGGGGGTCCATCCTAGTTTGACTGGATTGCCATAAAGAGGAAACTTTACAGCAGTGTCAGAATATATGCAGGAGATTGCCTTCAGAGAGTTCGCACCTCGAGCAGATGGAGGAGGGAAGACGGCCCATTCTGGCCAGTCTGACCAGGGTATAATACATATCACTAATGATATGGTATTGGGTAAGTCTAAACCTGTCCTGGGAATTGTATAAATATAGGTCCTTCCAAATCTTTGGCCAGTCAAAATCCACATCAGGTAGGAGAGATTCCCATATCTTGGAGCCAGATTCGGAGTGTTTAATGGTTAGGAGGTAGGAGTATAAAATGGAGATAACATGTGGTTTCGGGGCTAGTGTTCTAAGTTGGACCAGAATAGGGCCAATAGCGGAAGATTTGGGTGATGTACCAAATACCTGACCCACCAGATGTCTAAGCTGGAAAATTTTGAAAATATGTACTCGGCTTACACCAAATTTTTGAAGGATTTCTGGAAAAGACAGTCTTGGGAGTATAAATGAGCTATAGAGACATCCTTTAGCTGTGGTAACCAACTAGGAGTTAAACATGTACCCAGTACCTTGATATTAGGATGTAATGTAATAGATTGAGCTGAAGTCAGTTTGAGGTAGGAATTTATGGAAGGTGCAAATCTGGGAAAACACTTTTAAGGAGGTGCCACTTACTGACTGACAAATCAAGAGTGGTAGAGATTTGAGAGGAGAAAAGAAAACCATTGGAATGGTTAAGTTAAGGGACCTGAGAATCAGGTTTTCAGCATGCAGCCAGGTAGCAGTATGCTCCTCCTCGGAGTCCAAAAGCCACCTTCCGCATCTGGAGCGGTAGTTAGCCCAGTTGTATAAGAGAAGGTTAGGAAGGCGAAGGCCACCCCATTCTTTGGGGAGGCTTAGCTTGAGGAAAGAATGTCTAGACTGTTTATTTAACCATATAAAATTGGAAATAAGGGAATGGATATGGTGAAAAAAGGAAAGAGGAAGCCATAGATTAAGCATGTTGAGGGGACAGAAAAGTCTAGGAAGAACATTCATCTTAATGATGTTTATACGCCCCATAAAAAAAGTGTGAGCGACTTCCATCTCTGGAGGTCCTGTTGAATGTGCGCCACCAGGTCATCCAGATTCAGTTTCCTAGTGAGAGCAGAATCCGTAGTCAGACTTATACCCAGATATTTAAGGGGTTTGGAAGCCCATTTCATGCTGAATTGGGAGAAGTCTGCCCTATGAGTATAATGGTTAAGAGGAAAAATCTCTGTTTTACCAAGATTCAGTTTGTAGTTTGAGAGATAGCTAAATTGTGAGATTACTTTAAGTGTGTGCTCAAGGGAAGTGATCGGATGTTCTAAGTGGAGGAGAATATCATCGGCATAAACTGAGAGTGATAGGTGAGAAGAAAAAATTACTCACCTTAGTAATGTTGTTTCTTCTAATGGAGTCTTGCTATATTATGACAATTGCAGTTTGTCCCACCATTAGAACTGCCCGGAGGTGAAATAGTTAAATTCCATGCCAGGCATGGAACTTGGAACGACTCGGTTAGAGAAGCTTTGTCTTTGTAGTTTGAAACTGAAACTGTCAGATCTTCACGACCAAAACTCACTAAGGTTCTGTGTGGAAGCTGTAACCTACACTAGCCAACTGGCTACCTAAAATATTAACACATATTCCCGGTCCCAACACAAAGACTCAAGTCAGGGGCCAGAAAATAAGATAAGATAAGGTAAAACAAACACAACACCCCAAAACCCCCAAGAAAAAAGGGGGTGGAAAAAATATAAAATGGGCATAACCAAGTGCCCACACTGGACAGCCCACCCCATACCCAAGTAGAAGTTCTGAGAGGGGCAGGCAGGGGGGGAGGTCATAATATAGCAAGACTCCATTAGAAGAAACAACATTACTAAGGTGAGTAATTTTTTCTTCAAACAACATGAAGTCTTGCTATATTATGACAATTGCAGACTACACAGCAGTACCTCCATGGAGGAGGGACAGAACCTACTTAGGGAATAGGCTCTGAAGCACGGCTGTGCCAAACCGAGCATCCCTCCTGGCCTGGACATCCAGGGAGTAATGCTTGGTGAAAGTGTGTACCGTTTTCCAAGTAGCTGCTTGACATATCTCTAAGATGGGATGTCTCTGGCAGCAGCTAGAGACTAGCTGTACCTCTGGTAGAGTGAGCCCTCAGGCCTGAAGGGGGAACCTTCCCCAGTTTTTGATAACAAAATTGGATACAAGAGACAATCCACCTGGCAATGGATCTCTTAGTGGCAGGTTTCCCTTTCCCAACCTCACCATAAGTGAGAAAAAGTTGGAGGGATTCGAACCTGTGACCCTTGGTACGCTCTAGATAGTAACTTAGGGCCCTCTTAACATCTAAACTGTGCAACCTCCTCTCACCAGAGGAGGAATGGTCAGTGAAGAACACTGGAAGGGAGATAGACTGATTAAGATGGAAATCTGAAACTACCTTAGGCAAAAACTTCCTGTTAGTCCTAAGGACTACCTTATCCCTGTGGAAGGAAATAAAGTCAGTCTCTACTGACAAAGCTTGTAACTCACTTATGCGCCTGGCAGAAGTGATAGCTACTAGGAAACCAGTTTTCCAAGTCAACTACTTAAGCTCTGCAGAAGACAGAGGTTCAAAGGGGGGTTGCATCAACTGAGCAATGGAAACATTAAGATCCCAGGCAGGGGCCGGGTCCCTGAAAGGTGGATTAGTATGAAGTAATCCTTTAAAAAACTTGGAGAATACAGGGTGAGCGGAAAGAGAGGAGGGCTTTCCTGCTGAAATAAAGGCAGAGACAGCTGCCAAATGTACTTTCAGGGTAGCTGGTCTCAGACCCAAAGAATTAAAATGGACCATATAGTCCAAAACAATGGGCAAGTCAGCAGATTCCGGGGAAATATGTTTCACAGAACACCAGATGGAAAACCTTTTCCATTTAGAGTTATAAGTAGCCCTAGTGGAAGGCTTCCTAGAAGCCTTCAGGATTTCAAGAACACCTTGAGAAAGGTGTAGGTCAGCAAATTCTAACTCCTCAAGAGCCAGGCCTTGAGGTTGAGGGATTTGAGATTCGGATACCAAACTCTCCCCTGGGCACAGGTTAACAGGTTGTGATTCCTGGGGAGACACAGGGGAAGATGGACTGCTAAAGACAGAATGAGTGGGTACCAGGGCTGTCTGGCCCAATCTGGAGCAATCAGAATCATCCTGCAAGGCTGGGATCTGATTTTGACTAGCACCTTGAATAGGAGAGGGAAGGGGGGAAAGGCGTATAGAAACTTCCCTTCCCAATCTAGGAGAAAGGCATCCAAGGGGACTGAGCCCATCACTGGGGCCTGCAACAAAACAGTGGAAGTTGGTGATTGTCTGGGACTGCGAAATATCTATCTGAGGGTGCCCATCTGGCAAAAAACTATCCCAGTACTTGGGGATCCAGACCATTCGTGATGGCCCTGGGAAATCCTGCTGAGAGCATCTGCCAGGACATTGTCCTTGCCTGGGAGGTGAACTGCTATGAGGGAAGAGTTCAGGGAATAAGCCAGAGACCACAACTTCATTGCCTTGGTGCACAAGGCCGAAGACCGAGGTGCCCCTTGTTTGTTGATGTACCACATTGTAGTGGTGTTGTCTGTTCTGACTTGTACCACTTTGTTCTGAACAGATGCAGAAAACACCTGAAATGCTAGAAAAACAGCTCTGAGTTCCAGCAAATTGATGTGGAGCAGAGATTCCTGAGGGACCACACTCCCTGGGTGGAGAGGTCGCCCATGTGAGCTCCCAACCCAGAAGGGGCGCATCTGTAGTAAGGGTCAAGGAGTGAGATAGAGGATGAGGGACCCCTAGTCTCAAACTGCTCTGATCCTGCCACCACTGAGAGGGCCTGGATCAGGGGTTGAGTCACTGGGATCAACTTGAAATGGGATCTTTCCTTTGGGACCAGAGGCTCTCAAATGAAACTAAATGTCCTCATCTGAAACCTTGCTCCTTGCACTACAGCTGTGGAAGCAGCCATGTGTCCTAGTAACTGTAAGAAGTGCCTTGCTGGTCGAGAGACCTGCAGGGTGAAGGAGGAGGCCAGGGCCACTAGGTTCCTTACCCTTTCTAGGGGCAGAAAGGCTCTGGCCTGCTTTGTGTCCAATTCTGCACCTATAAAGGTGAGCACCTGGACAGGTTCCAGAACTGACTCTGGAAAGTTGAGAAGAAAACCCAGAGAGGTGAGCAGCTGCTGGGTAACTTGCAGGTGTGATTTGACCTGGTCTGGAGACTGACCTACAATGAGCCAGTCGTCTAGGTAGGGAAAGATGGCAATCTTTTGCCTTCTTAAATGAGCAACTGCTACTGCTAGACATTTTGTGAATACCCTTGGAGCAGAGGTAAGGCCGAAGGGCATTGCTCTGAACTGGTAATGGCCTGAGGGCAGTTCGAATCTGAGGTGTTTTCGGTGGGAGCTTCTGATGAGAACATGGAAATAGGCATCCTTGAGGTCCAGGAAGCTAGCCAGTCCCCTGGCCTTAGAAAATAAAATCATTGCCAGGGTCACCATTTGAATTTTGGTTTCAAAAGGTGCTTGTTTAGATATCTTAGGTCCAAGATGGGCCGTCATTCTCCTGTCTTTTTGGGGTAAGGAAGTACCTGGAGTACAGACCCTTGCCCTGGTGTAGGAGAAACCCTTTCTACAGCTCTGAGAGTCAGGAGGGTTTAGAACTTCTGTTTCTAAGGCAAAGGTCTCTAGAGGGTTTGCAGGTGGAAAAGATCTGATTCTCATCTTTGGAAATTTTTGAAGCTGAGAACAGACCCGACTTACTACTTCCAGGACCCACATGTCTGATGTTAGGGACTCCCAGTTCTGAGCAGTAAGCCAACCTGCCCCTACAGGTAATGGAGAATGGCCCTGGGCACCCCATCAGGGTGCCTGTTTGGAGGGGCTTTAGGCTGAGGGGTGGGAGCAGGCCTGCTTGCACGTCTGCCTCTCCTCTGAAGAACCCCTCTGAGCATAAGCAGAGGCGTGGGTTTGGTAAAAGGCCTGTGAAAAGGCCTACCTCTACCCTGGGGTCTGCCTCTGAGGAGTGGCTTGCGCTCCTTGGCCTGAAACACTCTTATAGGTTGTCCAATATTCATCCATTTTCTTCATATAATTCTCTGTCTGCTCCCAAACAGAGAATTTCCTACCACAGGAAAATCCATAGCCTTAGTCTGGGTATCCTGTGACAAGCTAGTACACCTGAGCCAAGCCAACCTACGAAAAGCCACAGATGTAGTCATGACTCTAGAGGATACATCATTAAAATCCACAGCAGCATGGAACTGCACCTGGATGCCTCAATACCATCAGCAGCCACCTGTTCCAGCTCCTTAGCAAGCTGGCCAGGGCCTGTTTGGCAAAGCCATGACAGTGTCCCATCTAGATTTTTGGTATCTTGCCACATAAGCCATGTAATTTGCTTGCCTGAGTCCCAAGGACGCTGCCATGTATTGTTTTTTAGCCATGGCATCAATCTTCCTGGAATCCTTGTCAGGAGGATGTGAAGCCAAGGGAATATTAGCCTTATCACAGGCTGCAGCCTGAACTACTCCAACATGACTGCATTGCTGTGACAGGAATTCTGTATCAGGACCTGACAAAGTGTACCTCCTGTCCATCTTCTTGTCCACAGGAGGCACAGAATTAGGAGCTTTAAAATTTTTATTGTTTGTTTCCTAAATGACTTATGTAAGGGACAGACAATCTCCTAAACTCTGGGATATCCATCATTTCTACAAAATCAGGTTCCTCTTGCTCATCCACAGCTTCCTCCAATGGGAGCTGGAGGGTTTCAGCAACCTTTTTATAAAACATAAAGTGAGAAGGGGACTCAGAAAGTGTAGGGGGAGATTCTAAAGGTCTGTCTGGGGAGATGTCCGGTTCAATGGGCACACCCAGACTCTCAAAGTCACATTCATACTGTTCATAATCATCCTCCCCCTCCTCTGGTTCGTAAAACTTTTCTACATCATATTCTTGAACTGGTGGAACCGTCCGAACCGACCTTTTACCAGACAGTGGCGGTTTGGACGGAACCAGAAAAAGTGACTGGACAATTTGTATAGCTCTTGCTATCTCTGCAGCAGTTGGAGAAGGAATTTTAGACTCCACACCTGCTGCTTTCCTAGTTTTCTTTGCTGGAACTGGCTCCTCAGAGTCAGCTTTACGTTTGCCCGAGGAAGTCTCGCCCTGGTCAGATGGCACTTCCTCCGGTTGATCAGCACGAACCGGGCGGCTGGCCACATCTGGGTCAGCGGACTTTGTATCTTGTTCCCTGAGCCTGCCAACTCTCTTATCCAGGGTGGCTGCAGGAAATTTACAATCTGGCAGTCTGAATTGAGGTGGTCAAACCCCAGACAATAGACACATGTGGTGTGTGGGTCAGCCTTAGCAAAGCTTCCCCACAAACACTACAGTGTTGAAACCCAGTGGGTCCAGGTTTTTCTTTTGGGTTTCTCAGACATAATGCCAGCCTAACCAAAAACTTGCCCTTTTTAACGGCAGTGCCAGGCAAGACACCCTTATCGGTTCCCAACCGTGTCACGGGTCGTGGAAAAAAACGTAATGAAATCCGTTTTTTAGAACCGATAAGAACCGGGAACCGCACTCTAAAAGCTTTTAGATGCTTGATTTTTAAAGTTTTAAACAACCTGATCGGTTCAAACCGAACCGATAAACATTTACAAGTTCCACACAGAAATAAACTTGTCTATTACTTATAATACCACAGACAGAGCTTGAACCGATCGGTTTGCGGTTAAAATAATAATACTCGCAGTTGAATTTAACCGAGAAAACACTGTTTAAACCGAGAAATGAACCGAGCAGTAGGAGAAATCTCCGGAGCGACTGTTCAGTGAGTGAGTAAAAGATGACAGTTTCAGTTTGAAACTACACAGACAGAGCTTCTCTCAGCCATGTTGCTAAGTTCCATGCCTGGCATGGAATTTAACTATTTCACCTCCGGGGCAGTTCTAATGGTGGGACAAACTGCAATTGTCATAATATAGCAAGACTTCGTGTTGTTTGAATCCTGTATCGGGATACCCTGTATCTGGGGGGCCCATTTGATCTCTCTCAGTAAGGGTTCCACATATACATTAAAGAGGAAGGGCAATAAGAGGCAGCCCTGTCTGGTGCCAGTAAAAAGATTGAAAACAGGAGAAAAAATGCCATTACAATATATCTTGGCCGAGGGTGATGAGTATATGGCTTGGATCTATCGGATGAAAGTGTGCGGAAAGCCCATTTTCTGTAGAGTTGACCAGAGGAATGCCCAATCAACTCTATTGAAGGCCTTCTCCACATCTAAGGAAATCAATGCCATAGGAGAAAAAGAGGATTTGGCGGCCCTGAATATGTGTGCTAGCTTCCGTAGATGTTCAGTAGGGGATCTGCCAGGAACAAAGCCTACCTGTTCAGGACTCAGAAGGTACAGCCAGGCCTTTCTGATCCTTAAGAATAGAATTTTTGTCAGGATTTTGATATCATTGAGAAGGGAAATAGGACAGTAGCTTGTGGGGTCTGTGAGGGATTTATCAAGTTTGAGAAGAAGGACAATGGTGGCTTCTAATAGAGAGGGATCAAGTATGTCGGCAGTGAGCACGTATCAATATAGCCTGAGTAGTAAGGGAGACAGTTCTTTAGAGAATGTTCTATAAAAATTAGGAGGAAAGCCGTCTGGTCCTGGAGCTTTGTCCACTGGTAGGCTGGCAATGACTTCCTCTACTTCCGACAAGGAGTTATCATCAGAGAGAACCTTTTGGTGGTGGGCTAGGAGACACGGAAGATCAGCCGAGTCTAAGTAGGATTCTATTTCCTGAGGAGAGGGGGGCTTACTATAAAGGGAACGATAAAAATCTTTGAAAACAAGGGCTATTTCTTGGGGGGAGGTTCTAGTGGCACCACCCGGGGCCTGAATGGAGGGTATTAATCTGGAACCTTCCAATTTGCACAGGCGAAGAGCTAGGGGCCTGCCAGCCTTCTCTCCCTGTTCCATATACTTGGTATGCGTTTTTAAGATGGTGTATTCGGTTTTATCTCTTAGCAAATCGGCATATGAATTTCTTAAAGAGAGTTGCATTTCCTGGGTTTGGAGCGAGGTGACTGAGGAGAGAGAAAGCTCAGTTGCTCTGATTTGTGTTAGGAGAGATAGGGCTTCAGCTTCCCTCCGCCTCTTCCTCCTAGAGGCAAACTTAATGAATTCCCCTCGGAGGAAACACTTGAGCGCACACCACTCCAGGTCTTCTCTTTGAACAGACCCTTGATTAATGTCAGTGAAAGTTTGGATTAGGGATTGGATATTGGTGATGAGAGAGTTATCTTTTAGGAGTTGAGTATTCAGCTTCCAAAATGTATCTCTTTGAATGTCAGGATCGGGGAGAGGATTAACCAGGCCACTGAGTGGTCTGATAGAACTATTGGTTCCATCTCAGCATGGCAAAGCCCAGTCAGTAGGGGAAGACTGATTAATACATAATCAAGCCTCGACCAGGGCTGATGGATACAAGAGTAGTATGAGTAGAGGTGGTGAGTGGGGTTAAGAATGCGCCAAGGATCACAGAGACCTAGAAGGTCTGTAAAATCACTCAAGGCTCTCTGAGATGGGGAAGGAGGTTTTAGGAGTGTAGAGGACCTATCCAAGTCCTGTGTAGGAAGGATATTCCAATCCCCTTCCAAAATAAGAGGGGTAGGTAGGAAAGATGAAAGTCTATTAGCTAAGTCCATAAGAAAGAGGGTTCATCCCCTACTGGGCCATATAGGCAGCCTAGAACAACTTGATGCAGGAAGGGAACCTTAACCAGGAAAATCTACCCCCTGGATCCACCGTGATGGAGCTGGCTTGGAAAGGAGTGCTACCCATTACCAGAATGGCTTTCCCTCTGCTCGAGAAAGAGTCTCCGGAGGCGAAAACCTGAGAGACCCCTTGCCAGTGCAGCCAAAGAGCCTCTTTAGCCAACAAGTGAGTCTCCTGTAGAAAGGAGATTGAGGGTCTGCAGGAGGAACTAAGACAGACAAGGCAGATTGGGGGTGAGTTTAGCCCAATACTGGAGAGAGGAAGAAGGGGAGATGAGGGAGGGTGATTTAAGCCAACAGTGGTGAGGAGAGGGTCACAAGAAGGGAAGCAGAGACAAAGGGGCCCAGGCCAGGAAGAACGATTGCCAGGGAAACCAGGTCAGGAGACAAAAGACAAATGGAAGGAGGAGATAGGGACTTGTGAGGGGAGGCAAAGAAGTGGCAAAAGTCATGGAGTGGAAAGGAGAGAACAGGTTACTATGAAGAGAGAGGGAGCGGGCATTTGTGAAGGGTCTTCAGAAAATAGTTTTGCACTACTAGAGAGGAAGACGGTGGAGGAGGGAAATGATGAAATTAGAGAAGTAACTGATAAATGCCTGGACCAAACTGGAGTGGGGGAAGTTCTGCTGGGAGAATTGCAACAGGCGTAAAGGGGAAATAATGTGCAGGAGGAAGAAGAGAGCTGGAAATAAGAGAGAGGCGGAATGGAAGCAAGCAGGGAGTAAGAGGGGTGGAATCTTAGTTCTGGGGACTCAATACTAAGAGGAGTCAGGTGGGGTAGGCAAGGGGAGAGGTATAGTCGCATTTGGGGTGGAGTGCCATGCTGTGAATGACAGCGGAAAGGGTGACAATCTGTTCTGAAATATGCTAGAAGGGGTAGGGACAAGCCTCATTTAATTATACATCTTGGGACAAACGACCTGGCTGACAAGACAGTAGATACAGTCCAGAGGAGGTTTGAGGAACTAGCACAATTATGTGTGGGGGCAGGAAGATCAGTAACTTTTTCACAGATACTTCCGGTGCCAAAGGCAAGCACAACAAGAAAGCTGAGAATAGAGGAATTTAACGGATGGCTAAGAACCTGGTGTTGTACTAAAGGGTATGGGCTGTTGGGGGGTGGGGAGGGACCTGGAAGGACAGTAGTCTCTATGCCAAGGACAGACTACACTTGAGCGAGGAGAGAAAGAAAGTGTTGAAACAGAGGATGGAGGAGTACATAGAGGAAGTTGGGAATTTAAACTAGGAGTGGGGGGTAGCAGTTGGGGAGGAGATATGCAGAGACCACAGGTTGGGAAACCATATGAGCTTACCCCCCATAACAGTGACAAAGGACAAATGGCAAGTGCTATTGGTGATGCTAGGAAAGGAGGGCAGGATGGGAGGAGGGGAAAAGGGTGGAAGGTGGTTACCCTAATGCTAGGAGCCTTGGGAGGAAACTGCAGAGTTACAGGTTCTCATGGCAGAGGAGGTGGACATTGCAGCCATCACAGAAACATGGGCCATCCAATACAATGACTGGGACCTGTCTGTGCAGGGTACAGGTTATTTCGTAGGGACAGGGTGATTGGGAAAGGAGGGGGTGGCACTATATGTGAAGGAAGGACTGAAGTGTGTAAGGGAGGAAGGGAGGAGGGTAGTACAGAGTCACTTTGGTGAAATCCATGATTCCAAGAATAGGATTCTTAGAATGGGAGTGGTGTACAGGCCACCATCTCAGACGGAGGAGTTAGACAGGGAACTAGCGGGACAGATCAGGATGACCTGTGAGAAAGGTAATGTGGTGATTGTGGGGGACTTCAACATGCCAGGAGTCGACTGGAGCACAACAACAACCAGGAACAGAAGGGAGCAGGTACTGCTGGATGTCTTCCAGGACAACTTCCTGCTGCAAATGGTCAGTGAACCAACCAGGTTGGGAATACCCTTGACCTTGTGCTGGCAAATGGGGACTTTGTGAGAGAACTTACAGTGGAGGAACCGCTGTCAGGAGTGACCACCACTCAGTATAGCTCACATTGGATATGGGCAAGGAAGGTGGAATCTGCACAAGAGTGCTGGACTTCAGGAGGGCCGACTTTGGGAGGATGGAAGTGGTAAAGGGTACCTGGCCAGAATTCAATCTAGTATGGACACTAACCAGAGGTGGGAGCTCATAAAGCTGGGGATAGTGGAGGCAAACAATACTCTGTTGCAAAGCCCAGAGCAAGAAGGTGAGGCAGAAACCGAGCTGGTTGAGCAAGGAGGTCAGTGGAAAGGTAAGGAGGAAAGAGCTGCCTTTAGGAAGTACAAGAAAACAGGAGGGGGAGAACAGGAGGAGTACTTGACAGAATCGAAGGAGGTGACAAAGGGCAGTAAGGGGAGCCAAAGCATCTACGGAACTCAGGCTGGCACAAGGCATTAGAAGGGGAGAAGGACTTCTTTAAGTACATCAGGAGAAAAGGAGCTGTAAGGACCATATAGTAAGGATAAGGAAGGAGGGGGTTGGGTGGAAACAGGGTGCGATAAAGGCGGAAGCACTAAATGAGCACTTCTGCTCAGTATTTACTAAACAGAAGGGGGTGACACCCAAGGTGGGAGAAATGGCAGAAGGGGGAAGTGGTGACAGATGGGGAAATCATGGAGGGCAGAGTTCGAGAGGTTTGAAGGCACTGAGGGTGGACAAGGCGCCAGGCCCAGATGGCATCCACCCCAGGGTATTGAAGGAGCTGGCAGAGGTCCTTGCAGGACCTTTGGCAGACCTATTTAATGCCTCACTACATTCGGGGTGTGTACCTCAGGACTGGAGGATGGCTCATGTGGTGCCCCTCCACAAGAGTGGCCCCAAGGATGAACCGGGAAACTACAGACCAGTGAGCCTCATATCCCCATGCCGTGTAAGCTAATGGAGACTATCCTGAAGGAGGCTGGTGGCCCTCCCTAGAGGCCAAAGGACTACAGGACAGCAGACAGCATGGCTTCATCACGTGGCAGATCCTGCCAAACTAACCTGGTCGAGTTCTATGACTGGGTAACTAGGCAACTGGACAGGGGCCATGCAGTGGATGTCCTGTATCTGGACTTCAGTAAGGCATTCGACCGGTGCCGCATGGAAGGCTGGGAAGGAAGTTAGTAGCACAGGGTGGGTGCAAAGCTGGTGAGCTGGGTAGGGAACTGGCTTCAGGGAAGGCAACAGAGGGTGGTGGTGGGTGGGAGCTCTCACACCCAAGGGCAGTGAGCGGTGTTCCACAGGGCTCGGTGTTGGGACCAGTGTTGTTTGGGATATTCATTGCAGACATATCATGGGACATCAAGAGCAAGATCAGTCTGTTTGCTGATGATACCAAGGTAGGCGCGGTGGTGGATGACCTAGGGGATGGCAGGGTTGCAGGATGATCTGGCAAACCTTGAAACCTGGTCAGACACCTGGCAACTGGGGTTTAATGCAAAAAGTGCAAGGTGCTGCATTTTGGGATGAAGAACCCAGGAGGACTTACCAGCTGGGGGAGTGCAGCTAGCCCAGACAGAGGAGGAGAAGGATCTGGGTGTGCTCATTACAGGGTCAATGAACAACTCAGCACAATGTAGGAAGGCAGCTGCAAAGGCCAACAAAATGCTGGGTTGTATTGCAAGGGTATATCCTCGAGGAGGGAGGAGGTGATTCTGCCTAATTATAGGTCATTAGTTAGACCACACCTGGAGTACTGGCCCGTATCTGAAGAGGGACATTAAGTTATGGAGGTACAAGCGCCCAGGGGCAACAAAGATGATCAAAGGGCTGGGGGACTTATCATACGAGAGGAGGTTGAAGGAGTTGAACATGTACTCACTGGAGGAGAGGAGGACAGGGTGACATGATTGAAACCTTTAAATACATGAAAGGAATAAACAAGACGGGTACAGACGGGCTGTTCAAAGTAAGGGAGGGGAGGGCCACCAGGGGCCATGATATGAGACTGGAGGGAGGAAGGTTCAGGAGGGAGATGAGGAGACACTTTTTTACAGAGAGGGTGGTGGCTGGGTGGAATGCGTTACCTGCAGAAGTGGTATGCAGTAGAACAGTGGACTGCTTCAAAGGAGATGGGACAGGACAAGGGGAGGGTTAATGAGGAGCAGCTGCAGAATAAGGGTGCTAGCTGCACATTCGAGCAGACTTGATAGACCTCAGGCCTTTATCTGCTGGCAAATTTAGTATGTTCTGTAAGATAATATTAGCATGAAGTAAGGCGCAGTGCTTTAAGATCTGGCATATGAATTTCTTAGAGAGTCATGTTTCAGGGTTTGGAGCGAGGTGACTAAGGAGAGAGAGAGAGAGAGAGCTCAGCTGCTCTGATTTGTGTTAGGAGAGACAGGGCTTCAGCTTCCTCCGCCTCTTCCTCCTAAGAGGCATCGCTTATTTAAGACTCTGAATCTCCTAACATTCCAAGTAATAATTTTAAATGCTTGACTCATCACCCTTGTTACACGCCTTGCCTAGTACTGTAAAATTAGTAGGAACGCACGAGTAATCCCTGAGGCACACTCCAACCCTTCCCTCCCATCTCTCCAGAAGCTATAAGACCTTAAAAACATGAGTAAACAGAGTACAGATAAGTCCTTAACCTTTGGCACCATGTAACCTTGAAAGCATTGAAGTACCAGGTTCTGGAAAAGTACCCTCCCTCCCAGCACCCCCACTCCCTTTCATTTGAATACAGACAATGTGAGATTCCTGATGTATTGAGCAAACTCCCCTTAAATAACTATACACAAAAGACCCCATGAACCATGCTTGGCTCCAAACCACAACCCCTAGATGTGGGAGAGTCAAAATCTTAGGTGCCTAGATCTACTCCATTTAAAGAGAGGTAAGAAATGAGCAGGTCAGACCAGGTGAGTAGAAGTAGGCACAAACCCCCCCTTGTACCAGCTCATGATGTAGCCCGATTGACAGCAGGCTTCAGGAGCCTCTTGTCCCCTCCCAGGACCCAAGGCACCAATTGCCTGAAAAGATCCACCTGGTAGAAATATCCTTGAAAGTAAAGAGAGCTCAAGGAAAGGAAAATCACCACACACAAGGAGAGTAAGAATAGGAACACAAAAATAAGAGGTGGTTATCCTACTTTCTAGCATCTTGGAGCAGGCCGACTCAGTTCTGGCAGAGGTCCAACATTCTCGATAAGCATCGTGATCCCTGAAGGGATGGGTTGTACCATTGAACCTTAAGCGAGGAAACATAGGAGGCACTGGGAGAGGTCACAGAACTACATAACCCACTTGAAAATAAAACTGCTCATGCCAACCGGCTATTAAATATTGTCTGCTCGGGACTAGGATGCTTGAAAACTGGATGAGGGCCCGGGATGGTTACTCAAAGGGCAGGCCCTCCCCAGAAACGGAATCGCGGGTGGAATCAAGAATTGGGGAACCAAAAAAGACATGGACCAGCACACATTGTGGGTCCCTCGGGAACCACCACCAGCACGCGAGTTCCGTCCGGGAAATGAGAGACACCACCCTACCCCAGGAGCACAAAACTCTCCTCGCCACACTGTGAGGTCCCCGATAGCCATGCCAAGACTACCCAACACCAGAGGGAGAAGGACAGAGAAGAGGAGAAGGGAAAGGAGAGAGTATAAACCGAGAAAGAGACGAGCAGGACAAAAACCCCAACACCTCCCCCCAAGAGCCCCCCGAGGAACTCTCCCCACACAGCCCGCAGAAAAACATGGATCCTCACCACTGAACACCATCCATTTGACACCTATCTACACAACCATTACAGGTACTGATTTAAAACAACCGATATAGAGCAGTAAGTCATTAAGACAATCACGTAGCGGGAATAAGTCAGGTAATTTCTGGGCAGATCCTTCCTCGCTGTTTCAGGGTTGTCATAGGAGTCATAGGCATCATTGATATAAAGCTGTAGGTGCTGGGTATACCATTTAAATTTAATGCCAGCAGCTATTATTTTGGACACAATCGGTGAAAGGCAGTGCTTTTGTCGGGTCTCCAAAGGCAGGTCTTGAGTAAGTCTTAGAGGTCTGCCTTCCAACAGGATGGCCTGTAACTCTTGCGCTTTAGCAAGGACATGTTGTTTTTCTAGATAGCTCAAGAATTTGAGTATAATAAGCCTTGGCGGAGCACCCTCCAAAGGCCGTGGCCTCAGTGACCTATGTGCTCACTCTATTTGGCAACTGGGGTTGAAGGAAGAAGGCCCCACAACTTTAGTGAGCAGTTTTTGGATGAAGGAAATGATGTTGGGGCTTCTTCCATCTCAGGAAAACTGAAAATGAGGATGTTGTTTCTTTGGCTTCTGCCTTCCAGGTCCTCTGATTTTGCCTGAAGTTTGCTAATTTGCTGTCATAGTCTAGTTAGCTCACTGTCTGTCACTATGATCCCGCCAGGTTTCCAGTGAAGATGTTCTAGCCGCCACATCCCCGATTTTACGGCCGAGGTCCCTCATCTCTGAGCGCAAGGATTTAATTTCTGAGGAGATATCTGCTAAAGCTTCTCTGAAGGGAAGCAACTCCTGTAAGTGATCCTCCATGAGGGGCTAGAAGGGCAGATCGAGAGGCAGATCGAGCAGGCTGGGGCCCTTGAGCCTTGGACTTCTTCGGCGCCTTCATAGGCGAGGTGGGAGGCATGTGGTGCGGCGGGGCCTGCCGCATTTCGGCATCCATCGTGGCGATAAGTTCACCAATAATGATGTAAAAAGGCAGCAAAAGGTGGCAGCAGGTAGACAGACGTGAGATTGCAGCAAAGTATAGTCGGTGCTGTAGATTTAGTAGAAGGATTAGGCAGGATGCAGGAGGGGAGGAAGAGAGCTCCCTCAGAGGGCTGCTACCAGCTTGCAGACATCACGTGACCCCCCCCCGGACTTGTCTCAGGCCTTATCGGCCAGGGAGCTCCCGAACACACTGGTGACTGGGAAGGAGGGACCCCTGAGGACCTCTGCCCAGAACTGTCTACCTGTTGTTACATCAGAACATTTTTGAGTGTCTTTGTATGCCGCCTGAGGGCGATTTGTCTGAATTTATGGCAGAGCTCACAGTCTGAGACGTTATGGTCAGGCCCAAGACAGCAGACACAGAGAGAATGTTCATCTGTAGAGGCAATCTTCTTTCTATAGCAACGGAAAAGAGAGATGGAAGGAATAACTCTCAACATTAACAAGGTAGGGGAATCTCTTGTAAAAAAGAAACTCTGAAAAACGAAATAAAGTAGTGGCAAAAATAACGCAAAACTGCGTCAGAGCTTCCACGGAGACCCACGCGAACAGAGTCCACAGCTGGAAAGAACTAAGCAGGGAGTGGGGCTGCTCATGCCTTTATAGTATTGATATCATCAGCAGATGACGTCGGCATGGGCAGCCTCAACGGTACTACTGAAAATCTTCCATGTGGATCCTGCTTCACTGACAGTGAAGTTCCTACGGTATGACCTGATGATTGAGATACCCCCGAAGAAGATCGGCATGTTTTTCTTTTTGTTTTTTCTTGGCAGGCACCGTTATTTTTACTGGATACAGGGTTCCCCTTTTCGGACACCCTGAGTTCTATACCATCTTTAGCAGCTTTATCCTTCTTTTCTGTCCCCTTTGACAGGGACTGCTGCTTACCCTGAGGGGCTAGACCCTCACCTGAGCCTTTTGGTGATGTTGAAGCAGAGTGAGAAACCATAAAAATCTCTAATTTCTTAGCCCTTTTCTTTTGTGTTTTAGGCCAAAACTATTTACAGAGATCACAATCTGGAAAATCTGGTGTCTGGACCCAGGCACCTTAAATAAAGCTAATGGCAGTCTGCCTTTGCCAGGAGCTGAAAGTAAATTGTACAATTTTTAAAGGGAAACTCCTATCTAGTCCCTCAGTGCAGCAGCGGCTGCAAAAATGCGTGATGGGGCTTTCAACATAAAGAGATTTACTACCTGATGCCCGAATTTTGATGAAAAAAGATTTGCTCGCTCCCACAATGGCGACAGACCCCCAAGCGGACATCTCACGCACCTCGGGTGACTTCCGCCACGAAGGTTATGCTAATGAGGGCTACCAACATCTGCCATTTGTTGGCAGCCTTCATTAGCATAACCTTCACGGCAGAAGTCACCCAAGGTGCACGAGATGTCCGCCTAGGGGTCTGTCGCCATTATGGAGCGAGTAAATCGTTTTCATCAAAATTCCGGGGCATCAGGTAGTAAAAAAAATCTTTTACGTTGAAAGCCCTAATCGGGCGTTTCTGCACCCGCTGCTGCACTGAGGGACTCGATAGGAGTTTCCCTTTAAAGCCTGTTGGTCCTGTCTTTTTTTTTTTGGTCCTTCAGTCATGCCAAACACGCGACCCTTTAAAGACATTTCTGGTTCCCAAAAAAATACTGAAAATACAAAAGCCCAGATAATGTTAAAAAGCGGCTTTAGTAATAAATGCAGTTCAGTTCCTCAAAAAAGAAACTACAAGTTAAAAAAGTTATCTCAGAAGAGGGCTGTTCATAACAAAAGTTCGCCTTTGTTCCCAAAATGCAGAACAGAGAATAATGTGAAATAAAACTGAAGTGGTTATGTAAAACAAAAGTTTTATTTATTTTGAATAGTTAAATAGCTGTTGTCAGCCAGCCCAGTGGTGTGGAGGGCTGAGACATCATACCTTTCCTCCTGTCATGCTGACAACCCGATATTTGGCCGTGAAAGCCATTTAGGAGAAAAGTTTGACAAGCAGCTGTGGTGTACATTTTCTTTGCTATGAAATCTGTTTTTCTGGAGTCATTGTCTGGGGGTAAGGAGGACAAGGATACCCCAGCTTTCTCACAAGCTGCCTGCTGTACTATACTCTCATGGCTGGGGTGTACAGACAGGCACTCAGCATTGTTTTTAGACAATTGGTATTGTTTTTTGGTTTTTTTTCAGCCCGCTCGTCAACCCCTGCCACAGAAGTGGGGGCTTGAAGCAGTTCCATGTTTTTTTTTTTGTTGTTTTTTTAAGCGTTATAGAAAGGCACGACTAGTCTCTTAGGGGGCGAGAGGCCTTTCATCTCCCTATAATCTTTACTCTTGTCCTCATCCTGGATGGACTCCTGAGTAGGGAGGGCCAGGTGTATAGCATATTTTGGATAAACGTAAGCAACAGAAGGGCTCCTCCTAGTTAGGAGAGGAAGCTCCAAAAGAGGGTCAGTGGACACATCAGGTTCTTGGCCCTCCAGATTCATGTCATGGGCTTCATAAAAATATTCATCGTCATCTGCATCACCCTCACAGTCTCCAGAAGAGAGAACTGTGGAAGAGTGCTAACAGCCCCAGTAAACATAGACCCCATCTTTTGTAGGGTCTGAAAGGCAGCCATGCTTTTGCCATGTCTTGCACAGTTGGAAGCCCTGTGCAGACTGTGGCTGTATATGTTTCATTTTTTCTTTATGTTTTAAGCTACCTGTTGTCTCATAATTGGCTTTCCCAGAAGGAACAGGAGTGTTTTTGTCTTTACAGACTATCTTTTTAGTGACTTCATCAGCAGCTTGATCATGCTTACTTTTTTGTACAGCCGCTTCATCGGCACCTTTATTATTTTTAAATTTGTGAGGAAATTTAACAGCTCCTTTGGAAGCTTTATTTTTTGGCTGGGACTTGGAGGCTTTATCAGCACCCCTGTTAATTTTTATTATTAAATTTAGATGGCCCCTCATCGGTAGCCTTTGATTTTTCCTCAGCCATAAATATAATTTTTCAAGTCTCTTTGCTCCGTTTCTCACCCAATTTGTGGAAAGAGAATCAATAGATCTGGACCAAAACACCTGAGGCACAGGTTGTTGAAAAGCTATTAAGCCAAATCCTGTGACAGATGACACACTTTTTTAAAATCCTGTAGGTGGCCGGCCCGGTGGCGCTGAGGGCTGAGGCGCTGGCGCCTTACCTCGCGCTACGCCAGTGACCCGTGTTCAGGAACGAGCATGGGCCAACGGGGGTCGGCAGGGGAGGAGAAGGATTGAGCGTCTGATGGACTGCTCTCCTTCTCCAGGGAGGGATCCTGGTGGTGGGCACTTGTTAGCCCGGCGAGCTGGAGGACAGGCGCCGTGCACTCACAAGTAGGGCAGAGTCAGGCCAGACGCCTGAGGGAGCACGTGCGGACGCATGCGCGCTCGCCTTCGCTGATGTCACTGCACGGTCCCGACTCCTGGGAGAACAGGAGAAAAAGAACATTGCCGTGCAGGATGGCGGAGGGCGTCTCGCAGGCTCTGCCCCCGGCTAGCCTTGGCACTGGCCAACTAAATCCGGTCCTCGGTGGGGGAGTCTGGGACCCCCACTGGGGGGGGGTAAGCCCTGGGGTCAGGTCAGCATCGGCTGGTGGATGCCGGGGGATGGGGCTGGGGACGCCCTCCTGAAGATACAAGCCGGGAGCAGGGAGAAAAATGATAAAACAAAAATCCTGTAGGTCCAGATTTCTTTTTAGTTCTGGAAATCTCTTACCTGCCAATCTACAGAGAAATCAGCAATAACTGTCAAAGTTTGAAAATCCAAACTGTTACCTTGCAGTTGGGAACCACGATTTCTGAGGTAGAAAGTACAGCAAAATGCAAATATTCGATGGTTGCTTCATGAAAAGTGGTAAAACAGTGAAGAACCATTGAAAATATGCATTTGCAGTAAAAAATGTATATAAAATACGCAGATGCAGCAAAAATGTATATAAATATACGCAGTTGCAGTAAAAATATATGCAGTTGCGCGGAAAAAAATGACCGCTAAAAAAGTAAAATTACACTCAGCACACTGAAAAATTTAGTTTGTGAGGAAAACTTTGCCAAGATAAGCAGAAAAAGGCTGTCAACAAGGAAAGTTGAGAGACACCTCTAGGGCAATGATGCTCAGTCAGTGGAGAAAAAAATCTGAAGCCTTTCAGGCTGCTCCCTCTCAGCACACTCCCCTCCTTTTTCCTGACTGGCTGATGCCCAAGCTCATTAAGCTCATTATCTTAAAGGTATACAGTACACCTAGCCAGCAAACTGTTATTGTTACTGATGCTAAAGGACTCCTGGGGTAAGAAAGACATTTCTGATTCCCAATAAAAAATACTAAAAGTAAAAAAGCCCCAAAAGTTTTATTTATTTTAAATAGTTGTTCCCAGCCAGCCCAGTGGCGTGGAGGGCTGAGACATCATGCCTTACCTCCTGCACGCCATCAACCCAGAGCAGGTCAGCAGGGGTTGGCTGGGAGGAGAGGATCGAACATCCAGGGGACAGCTCTCCTCTCCTGGGAGGGTGGGGACCATGAACTGGCATTTGCCTGACACCTAGTGGAGGCTAGGTGTTGGCCTGTCAAGTCCCAAATGTTGGGGTGTGTAGGAGGAGCAGCTGACTGGGGTGCAGCATGCAGACATGCGTGCTGCGTGCCACTGATCCCCCTCCACAAGAAAAGCGGAAAATGGATCCCGGCCGAGCGGCATGAAACTGTCCCCTGCAGGCGCTGCGCCGAGATGGCACTTCCGCCGAGATGGCACTTCCCCGGAGCTGGATCCGTTTGGGTGGGTTGAGTCGCTCCCCACCACCTGCCTTTGAAGGGTAAGTTGCGGGGGCATGAAGGGAGGGGTCTGATGCTCGGGTGACGGTGCTGGGGAGATGAGAGAGAGAGAGATGGCTGGGTCCACGGGGAGAACGAAAAATGAAAGAAAAAAAAAATAGCTGTTCCCTTGAAGCAAGAACTGAGTTGAGAACGTCTTTCTGGTTCCTGGGAACCGATCAGGAACCGGAGAAAATAGGAAACTTACATAAATGAAACAAATAATACTCAACTAATGCAGAGCATTAAATAATAAACTAAACGATTAAAACAATAAACTATAAACTGGCCAGAAATGTTGAGAAGACGTTGAAGTGACTGCTCTCTTTAGGAGGAGAAATAAATCTGACTTTAGAAGGCTGGGGTGAGCATGACCACAGCAGAGTTTGAATTTCATTCTCCAAATTCCATTTTGCATAAAATTCTAAAGCTCTGGGGCTGCACTTTCCAGGGGAATGATTGTTGTTGCTAAACATAAGTGAGGGATTCCTGTGGTTTGAATGAGGTATTTCCTCGCATATGAACTCTCCTGTGTAAATACAGTGTAAAAATGGGTAAAAGGAGGACTCTACTGAAAACAAGATACTGAATCTCAGCTGGGCTGTCTTGGGTAAATACACCGTAAAAATGTGTAACTGTAGGACCCCACTGAAAACAAGTTATTGGTTATTGTGAGTAAACGTGTTGCAAAAATGTGTAAAAGCAGGGCCCCACTGAAAATGAGATACTGCATCTCAGATGATCTATCCTGAGAAAATACATCAAAAAATGGGCAAACACAGGATCCAACTGAGAACAAGAACTGCATCTCTACTGGCCTATTACAGTTATATTGTAACAATTGTTAAAACAGCAAGACCCCACTAAGAATGACATACTGCATCTCAGCTGGCCTATCCTGGGTAAATACATTGCAAAAATGGTTAAAAGCAGGCAGGACCACACTGAAAACGAGATACAGGATTGCATTCATATGCTCAATCCCAGAGAAAAGACAGTGTGAAAACATGTAACAGCAGAACCCCAATGAAAAGGAAATACTGCATTTAGCATGTCTGTCCTGGGAAAAATACACTGTAAAACTGGGTAAAAACAGGACTGAAAATGAGATTTTGCATATTAGCTGTGGTTCTCTGGGTAAGCGCAGTGTCAAAATGTGCAAAACCAGCACCCAATACTTCATCTTAGTTCACCAATACTAGATAAATGCATGGAAAAGATGGGTAAAAACAGGACCCCAAAGAAAACCAGGTGCTGCATCTCGGCTGGGCTATGGGAGGCTCGAGAGTACACAGGACTATGGAGACTAAGAACCAGTGCACCAGGGCAGCAGAGGAGTGGCAGATGTTTAGCACATCATCCACAGGAGCATGCAAGGCGCCACCACTGATATCATCGCACACCTCCTCCATGCCACAAAGGGAGGAGGGTGCCACTGAAAAGTGGAGAAACACACCTGACGAGCATGGATGACTGCTATCCCTTGCAGGTTCGATGGGTTGAGGATGCTCCCCACCACCCCACTGTGGGGGTTAAGAGCCAAGGCTGGATAAGTCCCAAGAGAAGTCAGGGAGGGGCTGGGGGGGCAGGTGTGACAGGAAGCCAGCCAGGAGGTAAACAGTGATAGCAAAAAAATAAATAACATTATCCCTGGTGTCTACTGACATACCCCATCCATCCCGCTGCCAATATCCCTAGTATCTGGTGGTACCCCAACACCCACTGCATCCTAAACCCCATCCCTCCCAGAATACCACTGGCACATATTCTCTACAGACCTACACAGCCAGGCGCCATCTACCTCATGAAGTCCTATATCGCTATATAAAGAACTACAATAATACATTGCTTGCTCGAACTCAAATTAAACCAATGCCCTTTCTGTGTGCACAACTGTTGTAACGTGTGTGTGTGTGTGTGTGTGTACGCAGGGCTGTATCAGGGGGTAGACTGCATGTTCGAGCCAACAGCACCTGCTTCTAAATTAACTTGACCTTACGGTTTTCATTTTTTTCAATTATTGTTATGCAAGTTTGGAATGTTAATATAATAATATAACAAATAAATTAAACCCCAGACCACACATTAATTCTAGATCTTGTATCAGTGTAACCCCTAGATGGCGCTATCCCAGGGGCTACTACCCCTGCCTGATTTGCCACTAACAGGTTGAGGGGCCTGGATCCAATGGCGGGTGCCTCCACCCAGAGGTCAGGGTTTGCAATAGTTAAACTAACTTGGTCACAGCCCTCTGGGACACTGCAACCCCTTCTTCCCACTAGTGGCCCACACAATATATCAGAATTACCTTCACAGTATACACTTACCCCCAGGTCTGGTTCCGCACTGGGACCTCCTGTGAAATGAGATACAGTGCAACAATCACAGTACAGTACTTTAACATAGACAAATACCTCAGGCAGTATACTTTACTGAAACAAGCAGCTCTGATTTATTTAGGGGATATAACAAGGACAGGGAAATCAGGTTAATTAGCTTATCACTCTAATAATCTATTTATGGCTCTGTGCACAGGCCTATCCCTACTCAGTTACTGTCCCTGGGTACCCAAGCCCTAGTGGCTAGTCCAAACCGTGGCAGCTGGTAGGGCCCTTTCACACAGAGAAAGGAGAATTAAACAGTCAGCAGTACAGTAATTTCATTTTGGATTTAATGTGGCAATTCAACAGGGGCGACCCTGAATTAGTACTCACGACTCCAAATAAGATAGGGTCCTTCAATGTCAGCAGGGCTCACTTGAGGTACACAAACCTCTTCACACATCCATATAAAAGAAAGCACTATACCAGGCAGGCTGCATCTGTATCCGATCGAATTACTGCACAATACCGGAGAACACACAGCAGATTCAGTTCCTGACAGACCAAGTGTAATTTTCAGCAATTCCTCCAGTCTTCTACAGGGTGAGCCTGGTTTCTACTCTTCAGAGATCCTTTGATTCTTTTCACAGGACGGATTCAGTCCTAACAAGCTGTTACACAAGCTGCAGACCGAACTCTGGGCCTTACACCGTTTTGACTAAAACTGCACACTGAAAAAGCACAGGGCTCCTTCCTTCTTCACTGCCAAAGCTCAACTGAAACTCCAACCGACAAAAACCGGCACTTCCTTTGAGTTCCTCCCAGTTCTTGACTGGATTGGCTGTCACTCACAATAGACTGCTGCTGTTGGTCCAAAAGGCACTGAAGTCTAAACTACATCTCCCAGAGTCACTGCCCATACAATCCTCTTGTGGCTGGCTCAGATTATGAGTCCAAGTTCTGATTCGTCCAAGGCACCATTTTAGAGCTAGCTTACCCACACTGATTGGTCCAGTTCAGCAGTTCAAAACCAGAATGGGGAACTAGACAGACACTGTTCTGACTGCAAAAGAAAGCAGGTTAGACAAACTGTAATTTCATTATCACTCTAAATAATTTCTGGCAAACAGTTACATCTTTCAGATAGGTTCCCTTTGCACTCCTAGTGACTGCAAAAATGGAGTGAATTGGCAGCAGTTCGAGTGGTACTCAAACAGAGAAACACACAGTCCCCCCATATAAACTAATTATGTCTGCAAGCAGACAGCTCTTAAAGAGACAGTACCAGAGGCTCTAAAAACACTCACTGATAAATGGCTTAAATGCCAAACACCATTCAGGCTTGGAGCATTCAAGCAAGCTCCTGGAAGTCTTTTGGGAACCCCCATTTGCAGGGGGGTTACATCAGGATAATACATTAGCAACCATTTTAGCTCTGACAAGAGTTTGTTTGTAAAGTAGTCCCTCTACTGGTGCACTTGCCAGTAGAGGAGGGTGTTGTTTTTATGTGTGTTTCTTTTTGTTCATTTGAGGTTTTGTTCTGAAGAATACTCCCACTCATCCTTGCCCGCCTGGCAGTAAAAAAAAATTGAGCGCTGAGAAGAGTTTGCTGTTTGTGGGATTTTTTTTGTTTTGTTTTGTAGCTCTTCTGATCGGGACCGGGAGCACAGTACACGGGGAAAGCTGCTGATGTGCTGTCTGGGGATGTTGCTACTAGGCACTGAAGTGCAGCATGTGAAAGTGTGTAGCGCTAAGCAGGTAAGGCATGTGACTGTCAGAACAGCACTAGGATTACCGTTTTTTTCTAGTCGAGTCGGGGAGGGGGGGAATAAAACAGAAAATAAAAAGTGGTTTTTGTGCCAACAGGCACATGAGCTTTAGTAGTGAACCACAAGTAAAGGTTAGTTTAGGGGAGAAGAGGTTGTCGTTTTCTCGTTAAGTGAGTAGAAAAAAATGTCTGCCATTCAGTCTTTTTAAATTTAAGTGGGGGAACAAGGATATGGGCATGTAGTGAGGCACGCTGGACTGGCACTTATTTCCTGGTCTCTGTTGGTACTTAATGTACCCCCTTGGCATGGTTCTCAGCCAATCAGAGATTAGGAAATATTAAGCCCATTTTTAAGGGGGTATAATGCACTGCAGTACCATTACTCAATTGGGCCACTTAATGTCCACTGTGGGGCTGCCCACATGTTACGGCAATATCTACAGGTACCTGCCAAGAATCATTCCCGTTAAATGCTCAGATATTTAAGGGTCTTCACTCTTGCTTAACTAGTGGGAGGTGATGAGTAAAATAAAAGTTAAATCTTTTTTTTTTGTTTGTTTTTTTGTTTTATCAGGTTGTTCATTCTCCACTACCATCCGCCTGGTCCTCAGACCTGGGGGGGGGGCACCCCTGTGGTGACCACCACAACCTCAACCTCTGCTTTCCCCACTTCTTTGACAGTGAGGGATGCACAGCACAGGGTCCAAGGCAACCGATGGCCACCATCACGATGGTGACATGACTTTAACCCCATTTTCTCCCTCCCAACTTCCCTGACATCAGACATGGTGGCTGCTAACCATAAGCATGCCAGCGCACACTGGGCACCCTTCACAAAGGAGCAGGCTTCCCCCAGTCCACAGACGGGCTTGCTGGGACACTGGGCTGTGGGCGTCTCCCACCCAGGGCTGGCTCACACTGCACTTAGCAACACTCCTCAGCCCTGGCTATACCAGATCTGGGCTTGTCCAGTCCACTTACAAACCCGGACCATGTGCACAGAAGTAGGTCACCGGGCGTCCCGTTACAGGTAAACATTTATCTTCATAGTGGTGTTGTGCTAAAGGGTATGGGCTGTTGGGGGGTGGGGAGGGACCTGGGAGGACAGTAGTCTCTATGCCAAGGACAGACTACACTTGAGTGAGGAAGGAAAGAAAGTGTTGAAGCAGAGGATGGAAGAATATATAGAGGAAGTTTGGAGTTTAAACTAGGAGTGGGGGGTGGCAGTTGGGGAAGAGATATGCAGGGACCACAGGTTGGGAAATCATATGAGCTTACCCCCCATAACAGTGACAAAGGACAAATGGCAAGTACTATTGGTGATGCTAGGAAAGGAGGGCAGGATGGGAGGAGGGGAAAAGGGTGGAAGGTGGTTACCCTTAATGCTAGGAGCCTTGGGAGGAAAACTGCAGAGTTGCAGGTTCTCATGGCAGAGGGAGAGGTGGACATTGCAGCCATCACGAAACATGGGCCACCCAATATAATGACTGGGACCTGTCTGTACCAGGGTACAGGTTATTTCGTAGGGACAGGGTGACTGGGAAAGGAGGGGGGGTGGCACTATATGTGAAGGAAGGACTGAAGTGTGTAAGGGAGGAAGGGGAGGAGGGCAGTACAGAGTCACTTTGGGTGCAAATCCAGGATTCCAAGAATAGGAGTCTTAGAATGGGAGTGGTGTACAGGCCACCATCTCAGATGGAGGAGTTAGACAGGGAACTAGCGGGACAGATCAGGAGGACCTGCGAGAAGGGTAGTGTGGTGATTGTGGGGGACTTCAACATGCCAGAAGTGGACTGGAGTACCCCAACAACCAGGAACAGAAGGGAGCAGGTACTGCTGGATGCCTTCCAGGACAGCTTCCTGCTGCAAATGGTCAGTGAACCAACCAGGTTAGGTAATACCCTTGACCTTGTGCTGGCAAATGGGGACTTTGTGAGAGAACTTACAGTGGAGGAACGCTGTCAGGAGTGACCACCACTCAGTATGGCTCACATTGGATATGGGCAAGGAAGGAGGGAATCTGGCACAAGAGTGCTGGACTTCAGGAGGGCTGACTTTGGGAGGATGGGGAAGTGGTAAAGGGTACCTGGCCAGAATTCAATCTAGTATGGATACTAACCAGAGATGGGAGCTCATAAAGTTGGGGATAGTGGAGGCAACCAAAACCTGCTGCAAAGCCCAGAGCAAGAAGGCTAGAGAGCTAAGAAACCGAGCTGGTTGAGCAAGGAGGTCATGGAAAAGGTAAGGAGGAAAGAGCTGCCTTTAGGAAATACAAGAAAACAGGGAGGAGGGAGGACAGAGAGGAGTACTTGACAGAATCGAAGGAGGTGACAAGGGCAGTAAGGGAGCCAAAGCATCTACGAACTCAGGCTGGCACAAGGCATTAAGAAGGGGAGAAGGACTCTTTAAGTACATCAGGAGAAAAGGAGCTGTAAGGACCACATAGTAAGGATTAGGAAGGAGGGTTGGGTGGAAGCAGGGTTTGATAAGGCGGAAGCACTAAATGAGTACTTCTGCTCAGTATTTACTAAAGAGAAGAGGGGTGACACCCAAGATGGGTGAAATGGCAGCGCGGGGGAAGTGGTGACAGATGGAAATCATGGAGGACAGAGTTCGAGAGGGTTTGAAGGCACTGAGGTGACAAGGCACCAGGCCCAGATGGCATCCACCCCAGGGTACTGAAGGAGCTGGCAGAGGTCCTTGCAGGACCTTGGCAGACCTATTTAATGCCTCACTACATTCGGGTGTGTACCTCAGGACTGGAGGATGGCTCATGTGGTGCCCTCCACAAGAGTGGCCCAAGGATGAACCGGAAACTACAGACCAGTGAGCCTCACATCCATCGTGGGTAAGCTAATGGAGACTATCCTGAAGGAGAGGCTGGTGGCCCTCTTAGAGGCCAAAGGACTACAGGACAGCAGACAGCATGGCTTCACACGTGGCCGATCCTGCCAAACCAACCTGGTCGGGGTTCTATGACTGGGTAACTAGGCAACTGGACGAGGGACATGCAGTGGATGTCCTGTATCTGGACTTCAGTAAGGCATTCGACTCAGTGCCACATGGAAGGCTGGGAAGGAAGTTAGTAGGCACAGGGGCAGGTGCAATGCTGGTGAGATGGGTAGGAAACTGGCTGCAGGGAAGGCAACAGAGGGTGGTGGTGGGTGGGGAGCTCTCACACCCAAGGGCAGTGACGAGTGGTGTTCCACAGGGCTCGGTGTTGGGACCAGTGTTGTTTGGGATATTCATTGCAGACATATCATGGGACATCAAGAGCAAGATCAGTCTGTTTGCTGATGATACCAAGGTTGGCGCGGTGGTGGATGACCTAGGGGGATGGCAGGGGTTGCAGGATGATCTGGCAAAGCTTGAAACCTGGTCAGACACCTGGCAACTGGGCTTTAATGCCAAAAAGTGCAAGGTGCTGCATTTTGGGATGAAGAACCCAAGGAGGACTTACCAGCTAGGGGAGTGCAGCTAGCCCAGACAGAGGAGGAGAAGGATCTGGGTGTGCTCATCACAGGGTCAATGAACAACTCGGCACAGTGTAGGAAGGCGCTGCAAGAGGCCAACAAAATGCTGGGTTGTATTGCAAGGGTATATCCTCAAGGAGGGAGGTGATTCTGCCACTGTATAGGTCATTAGTTAGACCACACCTGGAGTACTGCGTGCAGTTCTGGCGTCCGTATCTGAAAAGGGACATTAAGTTACTGGAGGGAGTGCAGCGCAGGGCGACAAAGATGATCAAGGGTCTGGGGGACTTATCATATGAGAGGAGGTTGAAGGAGTTGAACATGTACTCACTGGAGGAGAGGAGAGACAGGGGGGACATGATTGAAACCTTTAAATACATGAAAGGAATAAACAAGACAGGTACAGAGGGGCTGTTCAAAGTAAGGAAGGGGAGGGCCACCAGGGGCCATGATATGAGACTGGAGGCGAGGAAGGTTCAGGAGGGAGATGAGGAGACTTTTACAGAGAGGGTGGTGGCTGGGTGGAATGCATTACCTGCAGAAGTGGTATGCAGTAGAACAGTGGACTGCTTCAAACGAGGATGGGACAGGACAAGGGGGAGGGTTAATGAAGGGGAAGGGTGGAAGGGAGGGGCAGCTGCAGAATAAGGGGTGCTAGCTGCACATTCGAGCAGACTTGATAGACCTCTAGGCCTTTATCTGCTGGCAAATTTCGTATGTTCGTATGTTCGTAGTCTACATTTCTGATTTGCTGTCTCTGCTACCCTAACCAAGGATCTGATAACAGCTAATGTACGGCTTCCAAGCTGCATAGCCAGTGTACCACGGTGTGACCACTGTAGATCAGTATACACTCAAATAATACGGCATAAGTGGGGGACTACGGACACTTACACAGATCCTGAATCAGAGTTTATGCAAGTTATGCAATGGTGGCACCCTGATGTCATTTGGTGTTGGGCACTTAAGTAGTGATGTTTTTGTCCACAGCAACGACCCATGGTAAGGACTCTTGAGTGAGTGCCAGGGCGAGCAGCATTAGCTCTGGCTGAGATATCTAGCAACTATATCTATTGTGGTGTTACAGACATACATATAATTTGTTGGTAGATAAGGACCGCCTGGCCCATCTAGTGTTATTTTTCATTTCCGCATGCTGGCAGTGGTTACCGAAAAGCTTGCTGAACAAATACTCCTGCTCAGCATACTGTCGTTTTGGATCTTACTTGTCTGGATTTTACTCGTTTCCTCCTCGAGTGCAACTGAGTGTGGACTTTGTACTTTCTGGTTTAAGCAGCTGGGCTGGTGGGAAAAAACAGGAGTTTATATTTACAGAGAAAGGTCTGAGACATCTTCAAAATCCAGATTCTCTTGTATAATCTCCAATACCCCGAGCTTTCAAGTATTCTTTTTCTAATATTTTATATTCCTTACTTTCTCAGGAAACTGTTTATTTCTCCCCTTTGGCCCTTTCAGTTGGAAGACATCAGCTTATTCCAAGTCCACACATTATCCCCATAACATAACTTTTCACAGCACTTTTTGAAACGGACATTACTGGCCACCTAGCAGAGCACACTGCCTTTCCTTGCTGATGACCAGGACCACTGGAAAATTGCACCCGCAGTTTTTTTTCGGAATCCTCAATTTTCACCATTCTCCACAAAAACTGACATGTTCTGCAATTTCTTGCAATTTTTGAGGTTTTATACTGAACTGTGTGAAAAGTATTAACATTTTTAATAAAATACTCTCAAATATATTGACAAATTTGCATGCAGACTTGGGTTTGGCTGAAATAATGCAGTGCAAGGTAGGTCAAGGGTTTTATGTGACACTGATTTCTTTTGAATCCTTGTCTTGTTTGGCTTCAACATCCACTGGCCAAGCTTAACATTTGTTTTGTGTTGAAACAGTCTATCAGAAAATGTTTTGTTGCACACAGACTGAAACAAAAGATGGGAGAAAAGGTGCAAATCATCCCAGGGTCTGCACGGAAGACATATGAAGAGAGACTTAAGGAGCTGAATATGTATAGCCTCTCGAGGAAGGGAGGGAGAGGGGACATGATAGAAACTTTCAAGTACCTCAAGGGAATCAACAAAGTCCAAGAGGTAGCATCTTTCAAAAGAAGAGTGTGCAAGAACAAGGGGCACAATCTGAAGATAGAAGGGGTGGCTCAGAGGTAATTTAAGGAAGTATTTTTCACAGAGAGGGTTGTGGATGCATGGAGCAGCCTTCGGAGGAGGTTGTGGAGTCAAAAACAGTGGTGGAATTCAAGCATGCATGGGACAGTCATAAGGCAATTCTAGGGGTTGGGGGTAGGAAGAAGTAGGCTGCTGGTTAACTAGGATCTGCAGCTTATCCATTAGGTAGGGAAATGGGCAGACTGGGTGGGCCAAGCGGTCCTTATCTGCCGTCAAAATCTATGTTTCTATGTTTCTATTCACTTAAATGGGGTGCTAACTATGAAGCCTTTTTGTAAGCGGAAGGACAAGTTTTTCTTTGTGAGCATACTTTCATTCAGACTAGTTTTGATTCAAACAGCTGAGGATTTTTGGATGGCCCTGCCGATTTTAAACTTGAATAAGCTAGTTGCCAACAGTAATCTCACTCTTAGCAACTACTAGATGCTCACATGCAAAGACTACAATAAATACCTGACTAAAGTCTAAAAAAAACAAGCTTATAAAACACAAAATGCATCTGAACAATTATCTTTAAACAAAATCAGTGCAGCCAGAGTAAACCAAAGGTAAATTACAGCGTACCCTGACTACTGTATGATGCAGTAAAAATATATTGGTATTTTTTTAACATTTTTTGGTAACTGCGTAAGGACCACTGGGCACAAGTACCTGTTTTCAGGTACAACCCAGGAGCACTGAGGAGGTTAAGTGACTTGTTCAGAATCACACAGTATGCAAGTAGAGGTTGTGGGAATCAAACCCAGGTCTGCTAGATGTCATCAACTCATTCACAGTTTGTTGCTCTAACCTCTAGATTATACTGCCAGCCTCAATAACCCCCAGATTTAATGTTTAAATATGTGATTTCAAAAATAGTGTACGGTTCCTACAGTATACATTATGACCATTAAACACTTTAACATTTTACTAAATCTCAATTATTCACCACTCTAGCTGTTTATTTTTTTCTTGTACCAAAGTGGGCGAATAGCTGGCAGAGCACTTTAAACAGCTGTTGATTAGGCTACATTATTCTACAGCTAGAAACAAACAAAAAATATTTTTTTCTGGCTTTATTTTATATTGATTTGCTGTGGTTCACTTTATAGAATCTATTTAGCACTGTATTAGGCAGATGCTTTTAAATTTTGAAAGATAGGCAATGCTTATGATAGCTTATCAGCTTAGTATTCTTTTTGGAACATAAACTTTTCTTTATGTTTTAAACATATTCAGGTGTCAGTGAATTCATTTCGCAATTTATACTAATATATGCTGCAGAAAACATTAAAAGATTTATTGTGAAGCACTTAGGGTCTATAGTCGAGCCCCCGCAATTTTTGCAAAACGCTCCGCAATTTTGGGTAACCTTTTCCACAATTTTCCAGTGGCCCTGCTGATGACCAGAGTTCTGAAGCAGACACAGGTGCTTGCAGTGGGATGGCCAAGCTGGTAGTAGTAATGTTGTTCTGTGGCATGTCCTGGCCAGGCAGGGGAGACACAGTTGCCTGATACTGCAGTGAACACTTGGGGCTCTGGCGCCTGACATTATGGGGGCTGGAAAGCCTGCTCCTTCACAATGGAGGCGGGGAGAGACACTTGGATCTTTCAGCCTTGTGATGCTATGGGGGCTGGGAAGCCTGCTCCCTCACAAGTGGGGACACTTTAAGATCTGAGGGCTATGACACTGTGGTGGGTGAGAAGTCTTCTCCTTCCCAAGGGGGACACGTGGGGCACCAAACACTGAGATGTTGTGGGGGGGCTGGAAGCCTGCTCCCTCACAATGGGGGGACACTTAGAGCTTAAGTGCTGTAACCTTGTTGGGGGGGCTGGGAGCCTGCTCCCTTACAGGGGTGGGACACTTGTGGCTCTAAGTGCTGTGACCTTGTTGGGGGGGGGTGCTGAGAGCCTGCTCCTTTACAAGGGGGAACATTTCAGGCTCTGAGTGCTGTGACACTGTAGTGGGCCAAAGAGTCTGCTTCTTCTCATGGGGGGACACTTGGGCTCCGAATGCTGTGACGATGTGGTGAGCTGGGGAGCCTGTTCCCTCACAAGGGGGATAAGTGGGTCCGTGACACTGAGGAGGGCCAAGAAGCCTGCCCCCAAATGGAGGGAGGGGGCATTGGGGACTTTAAAAGTTGTGATGTGGTGGGGCTGGGGAGTCTGTTCGCTCACAAGCAGGGGAAAGACACGTGGTGCTCTGAGTGCTGTGATGTTGTGCTGGGCCAGGGAACCTGTTCTTACACAAGGAGCGGAGGACACTTGGGGCTGGATATTCAAACTGCGCCATTCTGAGGCGCAAGCCCTTGCGCTGCGCAAAATAGTTGCGCTGGGGTGTGGCCGGGGCGATATTCAAAGGAGTTGCGCTATTGAGCAACTCCTTTGAATATCACCCCCCAGCCACAGCCACTGTGCATGGCGCAGTGGAACTTGCGTCACCGCAAGTTGTCAGAGTGGAGCATTCAACTTGCGGTGGCGCAAGTACCATTGCGCCATGCGCAAAATCATGATATTCAAAAGGTGACATGCAAATGGGGCCATAATTAATGCAAGGCGAAGGGGGGGCCATTTGCATGTGATTATCGCACATTTGCATGCCATTAGCATGTAGGTGCGCCGATCCCCAAGGACTTGCGCCTGGCGCCCTGCCAGGCAGCAGCTGTCGGGGACCGACGCCCCCTGCAGCCCGATCGCTGAGCATAATGCTCCTCCCCACCAGCCCGATCGCGGGCAGAAAGTAAACTGAACCCCGAACATCTCCCTGGTGGCTGGTGTCCCCCCACCCATGAAGCCCACCACCCCGGCAGCATCCACCGCCTGCCTCCCGCCGCCTGACTGCCCGGTGGGGCTGCCGCCATTGGTGCAGGCAAGGCCAATGGGCGTGCATGCTCTCGTCTGAAACAGTCAGATCCTGTGGTCATTCACAGTCTGGACTGCCTTATGGCGTGGGCTACTGCGCCCGTGGCTCTTGCTCTGTGAAGCGTCTGTCCCCGGAGCAGTATCAGCTGAGCAGGTGGGGCACTGATGACTGCTGCCAGGGAGGAGTTCATCAGGTAGGTGAGGTGGGGGGACACTGGCCACCAGGGAGATGTTGAGGCCAGCCCCTCTGCCAGCGATCAACCTCAAGATGTTCGGGGGGGTTCAGTTGCACTGCCCTGTCAGGCACCAGGGAGATGTTCGGGGGGTTCAGTTTACTCTCTGCCCGCGATCGGGCACCAGGAAGATGTTCGGGGGTTCAGTTTACTTTCTGCCGCGATCGGGCATTTGATCCACTGGACCACCAGGGATGTGAGCAGGAGGAGGATTTATTAAACATACTTCGGTCCACTGGACCACCAGGGATGTGAGCGGAGGGAGGCCACATTGATGCGCCCTGGAGGCCTGCGGGGGCACAGGGACTGAGTTAGGGGCCAGCCACAGGTGGCAGCTGCTGTGTTGCGCCCTGCAATACAGCAGCTCACCTGTGGGTGGCCCTCGACGTAAGCCTTTTTGGCTCAAAGTTCTGCAGGCGCAGGTTGGGGGTTGCGCCTGCACAACTCTGCACAGCCCGGCTGAATATCGGGCTGTGCAGTTTATGCATGGTTCCTCCCCCTCCAGTTCAGCATGCATTCATCTGCATTGCGCTGTTGCTCAGCATGTTTTCTGTGGCGCAACTGCCTCCTGCTGAATATCGAGAATGAAGCAAGCTTGACTTGCGTGAGCAAGAACTTGCGCAGGCGCAACCTTTGAATATCTGGCCTTGGGCTTCAAGCACTGTGACATTGCTGTGGGCCAGGGAACCTGATCTTAACAAGGAGGTGGGACACTTGGGGCTCGAGTGCTGTGATGTTTAGTGGGCTGGAACCTGCTCCCACAAAGGTGGGACACTTAGGGCTCAATCACTGTGACATTATGGTGAGCTGGAGGCCTGTTCTCACAGAAGGGGAACACTTGGGGCTCCGAGTGCTGTGACACTGTGGTGGGTCAGGGAACTTGCTACCTTACATGTGTAAGGGGGATCTTGGGGCTTTAGGTGCAGTGTCATTATGCTAGGACCCAGAAGAGTGCTGTGATGGTGTGGTGAGCCGGAGAACCTGTTCCCTCACAGAGGGGCACACTTGGGGCACCAACCATTGTGATGTTTTGGTGGGCTGAGGGCCTGCTCCTTCATAAGGGGAAGACTTGGGGCTCTGAGCACTGTGATGTTGTGAGGGTCAGGTGTCGCTCCCTCACAAGGTGGAATACTTGGGGCTCCAGGAGCTATGGCGATGTGGTGGGCAGGGAAGCATGCTCCTCGCAGGGAAGGACACATGAGGCTCCAAGGCTGTGACCTTCTGAATGGTCAGTAAGCAAACTCCTCACGGGGGGGCAGGGTCTCTTGATGCTCAGGCACTGTGATGTTGTGGAGGGTTGGGAAGCATGCTCTCTTACAAGGGGGGGTCTCTTGGGGCTCCAAGCGCTGTGATGTTGTGGGGGGCTGGAAGCATGCTCCCTCATAAGGGACGCCACTAGAGGATCTGAGCACTGTGACGCTGTGGTAGGCTGGAAAGCATGCTCCCTCATGAGGAAGGCCACTTGAGGCTCTGATAGTTGTGACATTGTGATGGGCTAAAAAGCATGGTCCCGCACAAGGTAGGCCACATCGGGTTCTGAGCGCTGTGACGTTGTGGTGGGCTGGAAAGCACACTCCCCCACAAGGGGAGCCACTTGGGCTCAAGCACTGTGACACTGGGTGGGCCAGAAGACATGCACCTTCACAAGAGGGCCTCTCGGGGTCCAAATGCTGACATTGTGAAGGGCTGGGAAGCATGCTCCCTCATAAGGGAGGTCACTTGGGGCTCTGAGTACTGTGATATTGTGGTGGGCTGGAAAGCATGCTCCCTCATAAGAAAGGCCACTTGGGACTCTGATAGCTGTGACATTGTGGTCGGCTGGAAAGCATGCTCCCGCTCAAGGGAGGTCACTTAGGGCTCCAAGCACTGTGACATTGGGATGGGCCAGAAGACATGCTCTTTCACAAGATGAGCTTCTTAGTGGTCCAAATGCTGCGACATTGAGGAGGCTGGGAAGCATGCTCCCTGATAAGGAAGGCCACTTGGGAATGTGACACTTTGGTAGGCCAGAAAGCACACTCCCTCATAAGGAAGGCCACTTGGGACTCTGGCGCTGTGATGTTGTGGTGGGCTGAAAAGCATGCTCCTGCACAAGGAGGCCAATGGGGCTCCGAGTGCTATGATGTTGTCGTGGGCTAGGGAGCCTATTCCCTCTAGGGAGGCCACATGGGCCTCCAAGTACTTGATGTTGTGGTGGGCTAGGAGCCTGCTCTCTCATAAGGGGGTCACTTGAGCTCTGAGCACTGTGATGTAGTTGTGGTCCAGGAGCCAGTTCTATCACAAGGGGGACCATTTCGGCTTTGAGCACTGTAATGTTCTGGTGGGCCAGGGCCTGCTCTCTCTCTCACACACACACACACACACACAAGAGGAACTTGGGACTCTCAGAGCTGACACTGTGGTAGGCTGGAAAGCATGCTCCCCCACTTGGGGCTCTGGGGACTGTGATGCTGGGGTGGGCCAGAAGGCATGCTCCCTCACAAGAGGGGCCTCTTGGGGTCCAAACACTGTGACGTTGTGGAAGGCTGGGAAACATGCTCCCTCACAAGGGGGGGCCACTTGAGGCTCTGAGTGCTGTGACATTGTGATGGGCCAGGAGGCATGCTTCCTCACAAGGCGGCACACTTGGGGCTGTGAGTGTTGTACCATTATGGTGGGTCTGGAGCCTGCTATCTGACAAAGGGGGCACTTGGGGCTCTGAGTACTATGAGACTGTGGTGGGCCGGGAGCCTGCTTTCCACAGGGAGACACGTGGGGCTCTGAGTGCTGTGATGTTGTTGTGAGCCAGGGAGCCTGCTCTCTCACAAGAGGGGCACTTGAGGCTCTGAGTGCTGTGAAACTGTGGTGGGCTGGGAGTCTGCTCTCTCACAAGAGGGGCATGTAGTGCTCCAAGCACTGTGACATGCCAATAAGCCAGCTCCTGCACGGGGGGGACATAAGGCTCTAAGAGCTGTGACGTAGTGGTGGGCTAGGGAGCCTATTCCCTCACAAGTGAGAACATGTGAGGCTCTAAGAGCTGAGATGTTGTGGTCGGCTAGGAAGTCTATTCCGTCACAAGGGGGAACATGTGAGACTTTCACAGCTGTGATGTTCTGGTGGGCTAGGAAGCCTATTCCCTCACAAGAGGGGACATATGAGGCTCTGAGAGATGTGACTTTGTGGCAGCCACAGAGCCTATTCCCTCAGGGGAGACACATGATGCCACGGGAATGACAGTTGATGGCATTCTTGGTCCTGCACTGTAGCAAGCTCTACTGAAGGAATGGGTGGGTTGGGGGTGGTGGGGGCAGTGGCAGACAGGACTGGTAAGTCACTGGAACAACCCCCTCTCCAACCTGAAGATTGCATGGACAATATCAGAAGAGAAAAAAGCTACATAAAGAAAAAGAAACGGTCCGTATGGGTAATACTGCATCGCTGATACAAATGATATGTTAAGGCCAGTGCAGTGGAGAACACAGATTGATATCACTATTATGCAGCAATCCTGGCTTAAATGTTGGGAGAGTGCCAACCCAGCTAATAATGAGCTAAGTGGTAGATAAATTCAATTAAAGAAAATTCACAGGTGGTACAGAACTCCTGCGGTACAGCAATGCCAGGGCCAGATGGAAAGAGAAGTCTGTCTGAGATGAGAAGGGCAAGGCAAACCTGTCACTTTATATTTTTATGTTTTATTACTAACATTTACAATAGCAGCAAATTTAACATAAGGAATAGCAGATGCCCAATGAGCATCACACCAAAATTCAGATTTTTAAGTTACTTTGTTGAAAAGTTACAAGCCTTTTTGTAACCCTTATTTCGCTGCTTGTCGAATAAAAAGGCTAGATTCAGTAAACGGCTGCTGCTGATGTCATGGATGTCAGCTAGGGAACTCACAGCCTCGCCCTCACTACCAATGACTCTGTATGACCAGTGGCAGTACAGACTTTCCAGCACAAAATTTGCCCCTTTCACCCCTCCTGTACTTTGTGCCATATATCTCTCCAGGAACGTTCACATCCAGCACCCCTGCCAAAATCTGCACCTCCAATCCTCTCAAAACTTCTGCCTTGCATTCCTGTCACATTATACACCTTACACTCTCTCAAATTTGAAACCTCATATCTCTCCCTTGCACTGCAGCCCTACCAAAATCTGCACCACATACTCCTACTAAATTCTGCACCATGCACACCTCCGAACTCTCCACCCAACAACTTCTTCCTAAAATTAGACTCTGCTCCCTCCCAAGATATGTTCCAATCTCCTCCCAAATTCTGCACACTATGCCTCTCACATCTTTCATGAAATTGGTGCCTGATACCCTTCCGAAATCACACTGCTTCCAAACTTTTACACCAGAAACCGTCTTGAATTTTTGTACTCTAGCAACCTTCCTTAATTTTTGCACTCTGTGGCCCTCTTAAATCTGGAGCCTGCAATCCCTCCGAAATTCTTGACCCACACGGTTCTAAAACTGGGACCCCACTAACCTCTCAAAATTTTCACCCCATGACCCTCTCAAAATTCTGAGAGGGGTGTGAGCAGAATTCTGAGAGGGGCACAAATAGTGAGTATTGTGCATGGTATAACTTTGGGAGGGTATGGGGTACAAATCACTCGCGTGGCTCCAGTCTGCAAATGAGTCTTTGATCTAGTACTTTGTACCTGGAGTACAAATAAAATGAAAATAAAATGGCAGGAGGGAAGCAGAGTAATTTTGTTGTTTTTTTTGTGAGGGGGTGCAAAATGAAAATTTCAGGATGGGATGCAGGGGGGAAATTTCAGGAGGGGTACAGCTGCAATTTTGGGAGGGGTGTAGTCGAGTTTTCAGGAGAGGGGCTGGTGTTAAATTTTGCAATGAATGTGGGATGCAAATTTAGGGAGGGTTGTGGAGTGTACATCTAGGGACATGGGATTCATATTACAGGAGGGGGGCAGGGTACAAATTTGGAGAGGGGTGTTGAGTGTAAATTTTGGGGGTGGTGCAGGTACGAAACTTTGGGAGGGATACAGGGCACAAATTTCAGGAAAGTTGCAGAGTGCAAATTTTGGGAGGGGTGTGGGGCCCACATTTTTGGAGGGATGTGGATGTAAATTTCAGGAGATGCAGGTACAAATTTTGAAAATGGAATGGGGAGCTATTTTTGGGAGAGGTGTACATGCAAATTTGTGAGGTGTAGGAGCAAAAAATTCAGCTCTGGCGTGGGCTCTATTTTCAATCCCATATTATAAATATGTATATATTATAGAGGCACGGTAGCATCTGTATATTAGGGTTCAGTAAGCACTTTAATGTTAAACTCCAGTTTTTACACCTAAATAACTCTGCTCCCAGGTAAATCGATTTAGTTGAAATTTTGAAAGCTCAGAAATGGTGCCAGGTTCTTTGGGTTCTGAAAATTTTGTGGCAATTGGTTTATGGGAGCCAAAGTTACACAAGGGTAAAAAAATGGAAATTACATACTCACTGTAATTCTGAATCTCCTTGGACAAGTCTTCAAGATTTATTAATACAGCTGGGTTACAAGCTGGGGTGCTGGGACCTATGAGGCCACAGATCTTTAGGAGGCTGGCCCTGGTGGGAACCACGCATGCACGGCACCGTGAGGCTGGCTCGCGCCGTGTAGGCTATCTCAGCGTCAACCCTCCAACCGCTTCAGTACCTTTTTTACCAAGGAGGTGCAGCGTATTCTAACAGAGAAACACCTAACCTAACAAGGGCATAAGATAGCCCTTCTGACCCGTATGAGAAGGGTCAATTAAAACAAAGTCTTCACAGCCCAAACCAAACAAAGAAAGTGAAGACCAGAACAGATTGAGTTGTCCAAGATTAAGAATTATGGTGAGTACATCATTTCCATATGTTCCTGGACCTAAGCCTTCACCATTTATTCATACTGCTAGCTTAGAGTACCAAGCTGAAACAAAATCCCCGAGCAGGGTGGTAGGAAAAAGAACTCACTCAGGACAAAAGTCCATTAAGGATTGTCCTGCCAAAGGAAGCATGCGGTCTGGCATGGATATCCAGAGCATAGTGCTTTATTATGTACTGAGCTCCAAGTAGTCGCTTTGCAAATCTCATCAATGGGAACACAGCGGATCTCTGCCAGGGATGCAACAACTGCTCTGGTAGAGTGGGCACACATCTGGCCCTCCAACTTGACCTGTGCCATAGAGTAACAGTAGTGAAGGCATGCCATTATCCAAGCAGAGATGCATTTAATGGATACTAGCTGACCCAGCCAGGTGGCACTGAAGGACATAAAGAGCTGCTTGGCCTGCCGGATGTCCCCAATTCTATCAATGTAGAACCAAAGGGCTCTTTTAACATCCAGGGAATGAAGGGTATGCTCCTCTTTATTCTGGAAGTTGGAGAAATAAGTGGGCAGGACCAAAGGCTGGTTGAGGTGGCACTCTGAAACCACTTTGGGAAGGAACTTAGAGCGAGTACGGAGACTCACCTTGTTTTTATGAAAGACGGTATACGGAGGGTCTGTGACCAAAGCATGTATATCTTAAGAGACCCTACGAGCAGAAGTGATGGCCACCAGAAAGGCAGTCTTCCAGGTCAGAAACTTGAGATCACATGTGGCTAGAGACTCAAAACGTTTACGAGTGAGCATGCCCAGCACAAGGTTAATATCCCACGGGGCAACCGGCCTCTTGACCAGGGGCTCTGTATGTAGAATGCCTTTGAGGAATCTTTTGAACAGGGTAGTTGAGCCAGAGACATATTCTGGACTGGCTTATGGTAGGCAGAAAGCACACAGAGGTGTACCTTTATAGATGAGTATTGCAGTCCTGCATCTGAAAGGCCTGGTAGGTACTCCAAGACTTTGTCTGGAGGACACTGAAATGGGTCTAAGTAACCTTAGCACACCATTCTGAGAAATGCTTCCATTTAGTTATACATGCCTTCCTAGTGAAAGGCTTACGAGCGGCCAGGAGGATCTCCAAGATTCTCTGAGAAACTGTAAACCTCCTCATTTCTCTCTCTTCAGGAGCCAGGCATGGAGATTAAGGGAGTGTAGGTTTGCATGCACCAGGGATCCCTGCATCAGAAGGTCCATTCGTTGAGGCAGTTGCCTTGGAGAATCCTCCGACAACTTGTTGATCAAAGGAAACCAAATCTATTGAGGCCAGTACGATGGAATGAGAATCATCTTGCCTCCATGCATCTCCAGTCTGAGCAGCAGCATCTGAACTATTGGAAGAGGAGGAAATGCATACAGAAAGTGTCTTGTCCACTGCAGCCTGAACGCATCCTGACAGAAAATGCCAAGTTCTGGATTTTTGGAGTAGAATAGAGGCAGTTTTGCGTTAAATGGGGAAGCAAAAAGGTCCAGGTCTAGAGTGCTCTACTCGTCGAAGAGCAACTGCATGATGTCTGGTGCTAGCCACCACTCATAAGGATCTGCTTCTGTCCTGCTAAGGTGGTCCATCAGATTGTTCTGAGTCCCTGGCAGGTAAAAACTACCTGAATCAGAGCACCGTGGTCGAGGCACCACTCCCATCATGGCTTCCCTGCAGAGAAGGTAGGAGTATGCCCCCCCTTGCTTGTTGACGTAATATATCACTGCTTTGTTGTCCATCTGAAAAAGGATTACCCTGTGACAGACAAAATCTTCCAGGACTCGAAAGGTGTAAAGAACTGCCCTCATTTCCAGAACACTGATGTGAAGACAAGACTGCGTGAGTCCAAACTTCCTGAGTGTGGTGGCCCTGGCAGTGAGCTCCCCAACCAAGGAGAGATGCATCTGTAGTGATGGTTAGCTGAGACTCCAGCAGGGCAAAGGGAAGACCTTGTAGAAGGTTGTCCTCATGTACTCATCATGCAAGTGACCGACGCAGGGGCTCTGTCACTTTGATGGGTAAAACGGAAGATGTGTTGTCGGGGACCACTGTGTGCTGAGCATCCACTGAGTGGTCCTCATGTGCATTTGAGTCTGAGGCACTGTGAAAATGGCAGAGGCCATGAGGCCTAACCTCCGTTGCATGGAGTGAGCTCACAAGGTTGTTCTTGATGAAGCAAGCCATCTGATTAATGTTGTTCCTCCTGTCCTCTGGGAAAAATGCCCTCGCTTTTGTAGTGTCTAAGAGGGCCCCTAGGAAGAGGAGCTGCTGTGAGGGTTGAAGCTGTGACTTTTCAAGGTTCAGTAAGACCCCCATGAAGGCATGGAACTGAGATGCTGTGGATACCACTTTCTCTGTATCTTGCCTTGACGGGCTTGCTAAGAGCCAGTTATCTAGGTAGGGAAAGATCTGAATGCTGAGGTTTCCAAGGTGTGCCACAAGGACTGCAAAGCATGTGGTAAAGACTCGAGGTGCCGAGGAGAGCCCAAAGGGCAGGACTCTGAATTGGTAATGCTGACTCAAAGCCATGAAGCGAAGGAACTTGTGGTGATTTGGGTGCACTGGAATGTGCTGGTAGGCATCCTGCATGTCCAGGGATGCCAGCCAGTCGTGTTGATTGAGAAGTGGCAGAAGTGTCTCCAGGGAGATTATCTTGAACTTCTCTCAGTACAAGAACTTGTTCAGCTTTCTGAGATCGAGAATGGGGCATATGCCTCCTGTCTTTTTCAGAACCAGACAGTAATGGGAGTAGAAACCTGGTGTTGCGCTCTACTCGGGGAACTACTTCCATGTCCCTGTTTTTGAGAAGGCTCATTATTTCTTAAGTGAGAAGGTCTGACTGAGTGGTTGACAGAATGTGCTGTTGCTTGGGGGGGGGGGGAGGTCTGCAAAGCTGAGAGAGTACTCCTCTCAAACAATCATTAGGATCCACTTGTCTATGGCAACAGAATTCCACTGGTTGTAAAACTGAGTCAGATGACCTCCCACTGTTGAGGAGAGGTCCACCTCGGGCCAAGCTTTCAGAGGGTGGCATTGGGTGCTTTCGGCCCTTGTGCCATCTGCTGCATTTTCTTTTATGGTTGAGGAGACTGGTGCTTGTTTGGGGCTCCTCTGCCTCTTCCTCGAAAAGGCTGCCTGTTAGAAAAAACTAACGGTTCCTGCCTCTTTGAGGAGCCGAAGGAGCCGGTCTGGCCATTTTAATGGCAGTCCTGGTTTTCTGAGAGGCCTCCAGGGCTTGTTCCACCTGTTGGCCAAACAGATATGTATCATCAAAAGGGACATTTGTAACCTGCTGCTATGCATCACAGGAAAACCCAGATGTCCGGAGCCAAGAATGTCTTCTCATATAGATTCCAGCAGCGGCTGCCCTGGAAGCCATGTCTTCATGCGCCATAGAAGCTTTCAGTTGATGACTATTACAATCTATTTCCCCGGAGACAGTCTGGAGAATCTTAAGCTTGGAGTCAGACTCCGGAAGATCCTCCGCCAGAGCCTTAAGAAAGGTCCAAAGGACATACGGTACTTGTACTGGGAGAAGTATCTTTGATAGCTGGCAATACTCATGCCCAAAGAAGCTGCTGTGAAAGCACTTTTTCCCATAGTATTGATTTTACAAGATTCCTTATTGCTAGGACATGCTGTTACTTCCTGAGGTAAAACAGCTTTGTAGTTTTCTACAAGAACAACCAGTGCATCTTCAATGGGCTGCGAAGCTAGACTAGGTCTCTACATAGGAGGGACATATTTCCGATCTATGGACTTGCAAATAGAAGGAATAAAGGCAGGCCTAGCCCACACAGTCTGAGACAGAGTCTCAAAGGCTGGGGGAACAGGTGGCATAAGGTTCACTGAAATATCAGGAACCTGAAGCCACTCAAGGCACATGAGCCTTCCTGGAACTACAAAAGTCTGCAGAGCTAGAGTTGCCTGCATATTTCTAAGTAAGGTTTGAAATGAAAGGTTCTCTAGGGGAACCTCAGCTGGGACTGTCAGCATACCATCCAGACTGTAGAAGGAATCATCATCCCCCTCTTCAGAAATGAAGAGATCGAGGTCAGATTCATCCTGCTCCATCTCCCCTGCAGAGGGGCTGGGGGTGGTGCCCAAAAGGCCGATAACAGGTCTGGGAAGAGAAAAATATATGACACCAGAACCAGCGTAGGACCTGGCGTCGGGGCCAGCACCAGAACCAGCACCAGAGAAGCCGGCACTGAATGTGGTGCTGGCCCAAGACAAGATGGCGCCGCACGAACACTCAACCCGGACCTAGAAGAGAGAGAAGAGAGAGAGAGCGTGCAGGGGATGGTACCCGTGCTGGTTCCCGCAAGGAGACAGAAAGAGGGAGGTAGACATGTAGGACTGACGTCAGCAGCGCTGGCATCGGCAAGGGAGAAGAATCCGTTGCCAGCGCCGAACACTCACCCTGACCCGAAGGTCCCACAAGCAGCCCCGTGGCACCTAGGTCCGAGGGCCCTGGTACCGGATCCACAGGAAGGGGCAAACAAGTCAGACACTGTATTCACTGCACCATAAGAGCAGCCCAGTGGTGAAACTGCCCACCGGAACCCCACAGGAGGACAGAGAAAGGCTCCAATGTCAACATTCTGAGTGATTGCAAGCGGAGCCCATCAGGAAACTGAATGCAACCGGAGAAGGCCTGTTGCTCATGAATGCCGAAAACCTCTTGGCTAATGTATCAGAGGGCGACCTCAAGTGGTACTGTTTCTTCCCCTTCTGACGAGAAGAGGAAGAACTCGAGGCAGAGCGGCGCTGGGTCCCTGACCTGGATCGGGAAAGGGCCTGCTTCTCTTTTTGTTTGCAGGGAGACTGTCTTGCCACCTGAACACCAGACTGCCCATGATCAGACCTCCCCTCCAGAGAGGATGGCGGACCAGACACAGCCCAGCTTGCCAGAGCAGCCTTCTAAAGGAGAGTCCCTACTGTCATTGTCACTGTCCATGGTCGACTCCTCTGATCAGTAGGGCTGAAGAAGAAAAATAATAAAAACTTTTTTTTAACAATAGAAAACAATAAAGCAAGTTAAAACTGAATGAAACTAAATGCTGTTGTCGTATAGACGTGAAGATCAGACTCCTAGCGGGTGAGCAACGTTGTCACTGAAGTGTACTCAAAGGGCAGGAAAAAAGGAACTGAGGTAGTTGGAGGGTCGACACTGAGATAGCTTACATGGCACAAGCCAGCCTTGCGGTGCTGTGCATGCACAGTCCTACCTCAGCGCTGGCCCTCCTGAGGATTTTTGGCTCCCACAGGGTCCCAGCGACTCCGGCTTGTAACCCAGCAGTATGAATATATGGTGAAGACTTAAGTCCAGGAAGACGTTTTTTGGTCAGCTACAACTGAAAAAAACAAGGAAAATTTGAAACCTGAAACTTGCAGGTTTAATAGAGTTTGTCCCAAGGAGTAAGCTTCTTTGTTTTTATCTCCCAAACTTAAGTAGTTTTTAAAATATTTAAGAAAAACCATTCCATTTCTGAGCATGTGCAGCTTTTAAAAAAAAATCAGCGTTCTAAAGATAACTGCATTTTTACAGCCACATTGATTAATGTGGTTGTTTTACAAGAATGGACTGCTGAGGGGGGGCGCTGTGGAGCCCAAGCTGACAGGCAGCAACTTCAAATAGCTCCGCATAAAAAGCTTTAAAAACAGATTAAAATCCACTTTTTGGCGACCAACGTAAGAAATAAACCCAGAGGATACATCAAGGAACCTCATACAATTAATATGGGGAATCCTAGGAAAGACAGAGGTGGCGGTTCAAGTGCTAAATCTACAGGAACCTTGCAGGCAGCGAGTCATGGCTCAGAGAAGCAGGCCGCATCACTTTCGGAACCGGAGGAGACTATGTCCTCTGTTGGTCTTAAGCTGCAAAAATTAATCGCATCTGTCACAGATTTAAACTCTAAAATGGACACTTTCGCAACAAGGGTCACTTTGGTGGAGAATTCAGTGGCAGGAATGCAGGTGGAGACAGAAGATGCGAAGCGGCAAGCAGAATCCGCAGCGGCGGCAACCACGCTTTTGGTGAAAGCGAATCACCACTTAAGAGCTAGACTCAAAACCTTGGAGAATCAAGACCGCTCTTCACATGTCCGAATCCTGGGTCTACCCGAGAGGATAGAGGGAGATCACCCTCTAATGTTTCTGCGCGAATGGCTGGACTTAAAATTGATGCCAGAGGGTCAGAGCCTAAATATTTCTCTGCAGAAGGCGTATCGGATCACACCACGAGGACACAGAGAAAATGCCGAAAAACCCAGGACTTTGCTTTTAGTCACTGATGGAGTCGGATCCAGAGATAGAATTTTGCGCCTCGCAAAACAAGCAAGCCCTATAATGCAGGATGACCAAAATATTTTTTTGTTTCCTGATCTAAGTTATGCTACGCGTACCAGGAGGAAGAAATTTGATGGGGTAAGAAAAGTCCTACGAGAAGCATCAATCACCCACTCGATGATCTTCCCTGCCAGATTGCGAATAGTGTATGAGGGCAAGGTTTGGGCCTTCTCCGATCCCACGGAAGCTGGTAATTGGGCCTCGAGGTTTGCCTCAGATCGAGATCGTCGTCGAACACCTGGAGAAGCTGATTCAGATGCAGAGGACTGATCCTTAACAAACTGTAACGTAATACAACTGATAATTTTAAGCTTTAGCTTTATCTTAAACCTGAAGTAATCCGGTATTTGTTTCGAGGATGCTCGTGAATTTGCTTATAACCTGAAAGCATTAAAGCATCGCAATATTCCAGCCTCACACGTTAAAATATGTCGCTCTGGAAAGTTTAATAGTTGTTGGGGTTTTGTACTTTGAAAAGAATTATAAAGTGCTGGATGTGTTAATCCTGAATGTTATTTTGAAAAGAAGTGGATTGAGTGAAAGTTTCATGATGTTGCTGCCTTAGGAATACTTACTCATGATACTAAACTTTAAGTTTAAAGGTATGACATCAATAGCCCTTAGCAGGGGCAAGGCTTTTTCAGGACTTGCATGGACTTAAGTTCTCTGGACTCAGTCATACTGCTCTTGGGCCAATTACACAGCTTAATTATTGCTTCTGATATAAATTGGTTTTAATAATATTTAGCTACCCCTCTACGTGGTATCAATGTATCGGGGATGCATTTTATCCTAAATATTAAGGGGAAATGTTCTGGTTTCTCCAGATGGAGACCTATTTTTCTTTCATGGTCTGTCTCTGATATGGATCTATTAACGTGTATGATTACATGTGCAATGATAATACAAAATAAAGTGTAAAAAAAAAGAATGGACTGTGTATCAGTTGGCAGGGCCAGTTTCATGTTTCCATATGCCATAGTGCTGTTTTAGTTAAGCATGGACGGGGCTGTGTGTCCGTGCATAGCCCCACTCCTGCTGAACATGCTACAACTTGAGTTTGATTTCTTTATGCCCCGACTGCTGCCATTAGCCAACTGTATTAAACAGTGGCCTGCTTACTTTAAACTGGATATCAGGGCGCTCAAACCCCAAATCCAGCTAAATGTATATTATTTTGAAATATACTGATACCAGTGTGCCCACCCCTAGTGCCAGTTTGTCTCCCCCCGTTTGACCCCCACCCCACCATGACAACCTGATGTGCCCATATCGATGTGCCCAATCACCAGTGTTGGCATACTGCAAAGTCCTGAACCAGCAATCTGGGACACCTGAGTGCCCACCCCCGGTGCCCCAAGGATGAAGTCAACACTGGGGTGTCCAAATTGCCAGTGTCAGAGATACTGTACTGTACCTGCAATAAAGAAAACTGTCCCACAAAGTTTTTTTTTAATTTTAAACACTGAAATAAAGAAAACAGTCCCTCAGTCTGCCACCATCCCCAGCCCCCACCATCGCCCCCACCCCCCACCCTTCCTTGCCATATACTACCTAGGCAAGGTCCAATGTCAGAATTTTCTCTGGACAGAAGACACATCTTCACTTTTCAATGCCAAACTGAGAACTAAGGAAAACAGGTACGTGCTGTGCTGTATAACATATTTCGGTGCGTTTTGAACTTTTATTCATAACTTGTCATTTTTAAAATATTTTTAGCCTAAATTTTCAACATGGTTTTTTGAAACAAAAAAACATAGAAGTTGTCAGCAGATATGGACCTTTTGGCCCACCTAGTCTGCCCAATATTCCCTGCCTACTGTGCCACCATAGACCCTACTCGATCTCCAGTCATCTCCCCTCTTGCCTTACTTCTAAGGTCCCCTTTTGTCTATCCCATGCAGGCTTGAATCCTGTTACCATTTTAGCACTCACCACCTCTACTGGGAGGCTGTCCCAAACATCCACTACCCTCTCCGTAAAGTAGTATTTCCTCACATCTCCTCTGGGCCTCCACCCCTCCAGCTTCATAGCATGAACCCTTCTTCTGGTGCATCTTTTTCTATGCAAAATGCTACCTTCCTGATCCTTATTAATACCTGTGAGGTATTTGAACATTTCTATCATATCCCCTCTTTCCTCTAGAGAAAACATATTTAGTTCCTTGAGTCTTTCCTCATAAGGCTTTTGATGCAGTCCCTGCACCATTTTGGTACATAGAAACAGACTTTGACGGCAGATGAGAAAAAATTACTTACCACAGTAATCTTGTTTCTTCCCCATAATACTCAGGTATTCATAACTTTCTACAGTGTCCCTTTAAGCCAGAATTGCCCAAAGAGGATAGAACACATGCAAATGATGGAACTCTTTGCACGTGACAATTCAAATGCTGCCTTGAACTAATTGCCTTAGTTCTAAAACCCCTCAGATTTCCTGGACGCCTGGAAAGGCAGGCCCCAAAGAACTATGAATACTGAATAGTATTACAAATCAATAATAATCAAAATTGATAATAGTTAAACTCATAACCCCCTAAATAAACCCTCCAACTGGAGGGGAAAACACAACAGATACCCGGAAAAATGTCAGAGTCACCTGAAAGAATGGGGAAAAACACAACATGAACATTGTTTACCAAAATTGTTCCAAAAAGTGTCATGTATACCCTCTGAGAGCACAGTATGCAGGAGTGCAGAGGCTAAATGTTCTAGAAGGGAAGGCAGAGTGGGAAGTTATGAATACCTGAGTATCACTGGGAAGAAACAAGATTACTATATTAAGTATTTTTTTCTTCTAACCCCAATAATACGTAGGTATTCCTAACTTTCTGCAGACTATGAAGCAGTACCTTTGGAGGTGGGCACAGAACCTATTTTGGAAACAGACTTTGCAGGACTGCTGTGCCAAACCTAGCATCACCCCTGGCCTGAATATCCAAGTTGTAGTGCTTCGTAAAGGTGTGCACTGTTTTCCAGGTAGCTGCTTTACAGATGTCAACTAGTGGAACATCCCTGGCAGCTGCTAAGGTAACAGCTGTCCCTCTTGTGGAGTAAGCCCTCAATCCTTTTGGAGGCTCCCTTCCAGCTTTAGTGTAACAGAACTGGATACACTGGACTATCCATCGAGAAATGGACCTTTTCAATGCTGGGTTACCCTTTCCCACGTCCGTGACATCCCCGTAAGTCAGGAAATGTAAATTACGTACCTACCGTAATTCTTGATCTTCCTGTGTATCTTCATCATTCATCATTGTTGGGTGTCTGCTGGAGACAGGCACCCTGCAGAAGATTTTTTTTTTGGAAGGAGGGCGGCGCCCAATGCACTGCGTATTTTCATGAGTTGGCCAGAAATGGTCATTGGTCCTCCTCCTCCTCCACCTCAGTTCTGCACGCGAGAGACAGAAAGAAAGTATGTATAGAGAAAGAAAGAAGGGCAAGGGAGCCCAAAAGATAGCAAAAGGAAAAGGAGCAACTGAAAAAGAATACGCCAATGAGAGGACAGAGAAGAAAGGAACCTGAGGGTTATGGGCCGGGAGGCCCCAGTCCCTGAACGACCAAGGAGGAAGGAAGAAAGAAAGAGAGAAAGGATAGAAAGAGGTTTTAGGGAGTGCAGGATGGGGAAGGGGGGCAGGACCCATCAGAAGATCACCAGGGGATGATTCAAGGAGATACTGAAGATTCGGAATTCTAGATGGGTAAGGCCACCCCCCAGCTCTGATTCCAACTCCCTAGGGGAAAATCACAATCTTCACTCTCCCCCATGATTACCACAAGCAGAAAACAGGTTTTCGAGGAGGGAGAAGGGAAGAGAAGGGACTCCCTAAAAACACACCATCCCCATCGGGGAAGGTAAGAGAAAAGGCAACAAGAGCAAGGGAATTATGGCCAGCCCCAATACCATCCCATCCTGGAACTGAGAGATGGACTTCATGGGATGGAGGCATCCCAAGAATAGTCCAGGATAGAAGAGGGGTCCACCAGAAGACCCTAAGGAAAAAATACCCTAAGGGGCCTCACTCACCCATTTCCAACACTCCCCCCAAAGGCCTTCTGCCGGCCTGCCGGAGAGGAGAGAATAACTCATGAGGGTGGGGGCGAGTAGGGAGGCAGTGCAGCTCAGGGACTGAGGCCTTGTGAGGGGAAGGTGCGAGGAATTCAGTGATGAATGGTGAAGTTACACAGGAAGATCAAGAATTACGGTAGGTACGTAAGAAAACATTACTTACCACAGTAATTATGTTTCTTTACAGTGATGCTCAGTATATTCATAACTTTATGCAGTAAGCCTGAGGGGATGGACTGCCCGGAGAGATGGAACACATGCAAATGATGGAACACTTTGCATGTGAGCATCTTTCAAACACTGCCTCTACTAACTGCCTGTGTTCTAACCTCTTCAGATTTTACTCTCCGCCTGGAAAGTCTGGTCGCTCGGAGTCCCATTCGTCCACTTTCTCCGCATGAAGAAAACAACAAATACTGACCATAAGTATACCTTTTGTTTTCATTTACTGCCTTTAGTAGTTGTTTTGTATAGTTAATCTTATTTACGTTTAAACTTATTGTTCCTCTTGGTTCCGAATAACCATGGGGGAACCGGGATAATTTTGTTTAAAATCGGGGTTCTTTGACTAAAGAACCACTTTTATTTATCTTTAAAATGTCAATTTTATCTATTTTTTTGTAACCGCTAACCCGGTTCCGTTTTAGCAAATGGTCCGGTTCCATCGGTTCCTGAACCGATAAAAAAAAGAAAGAAGAGTTTTTTTCCTTCGTGGTTATTGTTTTTGGATTATGTTGGAAAAACCCAAAAAGAAAACCGGTGAGCCCGGTTTCAAAAACTGTACTCAATGTGGAGAGGTGTTTGCAGAAACAGACAAACGCACACTTTGTGTAGTTTGTCTGGGCTTTGATCATTTAAAAGAGGAATGTGATGTGTGTGTAAAACATTCCCTGAGAAGACCACTGAGAAACGCCTTGAAAGGCTAAAAAAGAAAATTCTTAGGAGTCCCTCTGGCTCTGACCAGCCAATACCCCAATACAATGTGGCTGAACCCACATCTTCTTCTGTTCCTGCCCCTTAGATGGGCACGAAGGGAACAAAAAGAGCTACTGAACCGTATGACTCCCCGGTTTCTGCTAAAAGAAGCAAAAAGCTGAAACATATAGAACCCTCGCCTGTTAAGCCAGGGACTTCTGTGACTGCTCTGCCTGTGCCTATGGCCCAAGGGATTGCTCAGGCCTTTAAAATTATTCAGTCTCTGCAGACAATAGTTCCTCCTTACCCCCCGGAGGCCAGGCTGGCAGTAATGTGCATCCTCTCCCCCAAGAAGGAGTGGGTACTTTTGGTGATGATGATAATGACTATGATGAGGAGTAGGGACCAACAGAACCAGAAGTGGCCCCTGAACAGGACTTTGGTTCTCCTCCAAGGGTGTCTGAGGATTTTTCATCCCACTTCACTTTTGTCAGGAGGATGGCAGATGCACTTGACATCTCCAACACTGAACAAATCGAAGACGAGGAGGAGGTGGAGTACCTAGAGATGATGGGTTTAACACCCACAAAGGCTCTCCTCCTCCCTGTCTATAAATTATTTAAAAAGGATGCACTAAAGATTTTACAGGCACCAAATTCCACTCCTCCCATAGACAGGAGGATGGACAAGAAGTACCAGCTGGAAAGGGAGGGAGTTGATTTTCTCTTCTCCCACCCCAACCACCAGGGGGCATACAGCAGGCTGCCTGTGACAAGGCTAGGGTCCCTCTGTCCTCACATCCTCTGAACAAGGTTTCTAGAAAAATAGAAAGTATGGCCAAAAAAAGGGTACCTGCCAGCCTCTCTGGGTATGTGTCAGGCTACCTTCCAGGCATATGCTGCCCAGTACCAAAAATCCCAGTGGCAGTCAGTCTTGGCCTTGGCTAAGAAAGCTCCCTCGCCCTTGTCAGATGACCTGGCTGAAACTGCCAGGTTTGGGTTAGAGACAGCTAAGTACCAGTTCCAGATGGCTGCTGACACTAATGACACTGCAGCCAGATGGATGGCAAACACGGTGGCACAGAGGAGGTTTGCTTGGCTTAGAGCTGCAAACCTTACTCAGGATACACAATCAAAGGCTTTGGATTTTCCCCTAGAGGGAAATTTTCTCTTTGGGGAGTCCACTGTGGCATACATGAAGATGGATGAATATAAGGCCACTTACAGAAACCTGTGTCAGTCTTCATCATTCATCACTGTTGGGCGAATACCAAGCTCCCCCAAATGGGGTCCAAGAGACCCTGAAGGAATAACATCCCTCAGCGGCTCCCCCCCCCGAGGAGAACAGGGAGAGTGGGACCCTCTGCTAGCCAGTTAGGCCTGGGATTGGTCAGGCGGGTTCCCCCGAACCATAGGGGAAGGAAGGCGCCCCTGAAGTTCCTGCCTCACCCTGCAGGAAAAAAGACTGGCCCCCTGGAAGGAGGAGGCCAGTAACTTGTGCCAGGCCAAAGGTGACAACCTAGAAAGGCAAGCCATGCTGTCCGCCTAATGCAGATCGCTGTCATCAGCAGTCGTGAAGTGACCCCACTAAAATCAATGTTGGGGTGCACATTGGCCTGAAAAAGAGCCTAATGTGAAAGGACCTGCCCCTGCCTACCCTTCCATAGGGTCTGGTGGATGGTGAGGCTTTCTCCTTAGCAGAATTGCTCTTGAAGGTGGCCTTATATTCATCCATCTTCTTCATATAAGCCACTGTTGATTCACCAATGTCCAGAGCCTTTGTTTACGTATCCTGGATAAGATTTGTAGCTCTTAGCCAGGCAAACCTACATTGAGCAACAGTGTTTGCCATCCACCTGGCTGCTGTATCATTGGTATCAGCAGCCATCTGGAACTGATACCTGGCCTGGAAATTTGCCTGTCTAATAGCCAAGGAAGCTGACAAGTATCCTTTTTTGGCCATACTGTCAATCTTCCTGGACTTCTTATGTGGTGAGTGAGAAGCCAGAGGTACCTTAACATCGTCACAAGCAGCTGCCTGCACCATCCCCAGGTGGTCAGGGTGGGAAAACAGAAACTCTGCCCCTTCCCTTTCCAATTGGTACTTCTTATCCAGCCTCTTATCAAGAGGGGGACAAAATTAGGGGGTCTTTAAAATCTTCAGTGCATCTCTCTTGAATAATTTATTGACATGCAAGAGCAGTGTCTTTGTGGGGGTTAACACCATCATTTCGAGGTATTCCACCTTTTCTTCATTCTCTAGTTCTTCTCTTGTGGTGATGTCCAAGGCATTAGCCATTTTCCTCACAAAAGTAAAATATGAGGAATAATCCTCAGTGGTTCTAGGAGGTGAACCAAAATCTTGCTCAGAGGATAACTCAGGCTCAAAGGGTTCCCCTTCCTCCTTCTCCTCACATTCACCATAATCCTCTTCCTCCATAAATGAGGATTTACTTGTCCTGCCAGTCTGTCCAGCTGGGGCCTGAACAGGTGACTGCTGACCAATGGGAAAAAGACCCTGCAAGGCCTGTACCACTTTAAAGGCCTGAGCTATTTCTTGAGGAGAAGGCAGAGCCAGAGCACCCACAGAAGTCCCCTTTTTCTCAGTTGGGAGTTCTGTGTGCTTTACTTTCTTTGTCTTTTTAGAGGGAACTGGGGAGTCAGCCAGTTCAGCAAGCCTCTTAGTGCCCTTATCACCCATCTCAGGGGTTGCAGCAATTATTGTAGTGGTTTCACCCACAGCAGAAGAGGGTATCGGCTGGTCAGAGCCAGAAGGACCCTTAGGTGGAGGAAGCTTTTTCTTAAGTCATTCCAGGCGTTTCTTCACTGTTTTCTCTGGGAAGGTTTTACATATGTCACAATCTTCCTTAAGGTGATCATAGCCAAGGCAAGCCACGCTTACTTCCCCACAATTAGAACAATTTTTAGAACCAGGTTCACAGGTTTTCTTTTAAGGTTTCTCTGACATTTTATCGGTAATCTATAAAAATGTTAACCGCTAAGTAATTTTAAAGAGTTTTTTTTATATATTATTTGTATTTTTCCACCTTGCTGCAGCATTCCTGGAGTGGGGCAACCAGCTGCCGGCTCTACCCACCCAGAGAGCTGGGTGGCTCTAACCCAGGAGGGTCCGGGACGGCATTCTTGCCATCCTGCTGGAGGGTCCCCAATGCCTCTCTCAGCCGGGACAGCCCCAAAACCCTTCTTGATGGGACTCCTCACGCGTCCTCTGAGCAGAGCATGGCCATCTGGCTCCACGGTCACGTCCAGCCCAATCTTCCTCCTCTTTTTAGTCCCTTTGGAGCGCGGACATGCAATGACGTCCAGGCACAACGTGCTGACGTCCGCCACGCTCCCCCACACTTGCACTGATGCTGGCAGTACCTCTGGGCATTCCCAGAGGTCACTACAGCTCGGTGAGTGTCCCCAACCCACTCCAGAACTAGGAGAGCAGTCTACGGATGCTCAATCCTAGTCCTCCCCTGCTGACCCCCAATGACCCGGGCTCATTCCCGAACCTGGGTTGCCGGCGTGGCACAAGGTGTGACGTCCAGCGCCTCAACCCTCAGCACCACCAGGCAAGCCAGTAATTTTAAAGTTTTAACAAAAGTTTGGCGGTTGCAGTCAGTTCCGGAACTGATAATGAACCGATGGGAACCAGAAACAAAAAAGAAAATGAACCGAGACTAGTGGTTCAGTAACCGATAAAGTGGTTACAAAAATAAATATTTAAAACAAATTTAACCTAAACTCGTGGGGTTTTTTAGTCAGAAAACCCCAAAAATAACTAAAATAACTCGGTTCCCCACCGGTTATACCAAACCAGGAGGAACCGATAAAATACACTAAAATAACGCTAAGACTAGGTTTAATTACAAATAATAAGTAAAAGGCAGCAAATGAAAGAAAAAAAGATACTTTTATAGGTTTCTTCGCATCACAGGAACAAGTTGAAGAGCGAGACTCTGAGCGACTAGACTTTACAGGCAGAGAGTGAAATCTGAGGGGTTTTAGAACTAAGGCAGTTAGTTCAAGGCAGCATTTGAATAGTTGTCACGTGCAAACAGTTCCATCATTTGCATGTGTTCTAGACTCTCTGGGCAGATATGGTTTAAAGAGACACTGCAGAAAGTTAGGAATACCTAAGTATTACTGGGGTTAGAAGGACCGCTTGGCCCACACAGTCTGCCTATTTCCCTACTAAATGGATAAGCTGCAGATCCTAGTTAACCAACAGCCTTCTTCCTCCTACCCCAACAAGAAGAAAAAATGACTCACCTTAGTAATGTTGTTTCTTCTAATGGAGTCTTGCTGCATTCTGACTATTGCAGTGATATCCAACCTTTGAACTGCCCTGGAGAGAAAAGAGTTAACTTTCCATGCAAGGCATGGAATGCTGAGCTCGAGCTCGGTTGAGACTTTCTCTGTTGCTGTTTGAACCCAAACCGCCAGATCTTTACGAGCTAAACTCACTGGGCGTCCTGTGTGGAAACTGTAAACTTACACTAGCCAACTGGCAACTAAATCTAATAAAAAGGTTTTTTGGTTCCAAGGCAAAGACTCAAGTCAGAAAACCCCAAAACAAAACAAAACACAACACATACCCAAAAATAAGAGGGTGAGAAAAAGGGGGGCACCTCTAGGGTGCCAACACTGTTCCTGCCCACCCACATCCCAAAACCCAGGTTCTGAGAGGGGAGGCAGGGGGGAGGTCAGAATACAGCAAGACTCCATGAGAAGAAACAACATTACTATAGTGAGTAATTTTTTCTTCAAACAACATGAAGTCTTGCTGCATTCTGACTACTGCAGACTACCAAGCAGTACCTCCATGGAGGAGGGACAGAACCTACTTCGAACAGAGTCTGAAGCACTGCTGTGCCAAACCGAGCATCACTCCTAGCCTGGATATCCAGAGAGTAATGCTTGGTGAAAGAATGTACTGTTTTCCAGGTGGCTGCTTGACAAATCTCTAAGATAGGAATATCCCTGGCAGCACCAGGGAAGCAGCTGTACCTCTGGTAGAGTGAGCCCTCAGGCCTGAGGCTGGGATCCTACCTAATTTTTCATAGCAAAATTGTATACAAGAGACAATCCACCTGGCAATAGATCTCTTAGTGGCAGGTTTTCCCTTACCAACCTCACCATAAGTGAGGAACAGTTGGAGGGAGTCAAACCTGTGACCCTTGGTGCGCTCTGTGTAGTAGCTAAGGGCCCTTTTCACATCCAAGCTGTGCAGCCTCCTCTCCCCAGAGGAGGAATGGTCAGTGAAGAAAACAGGAAGAGACATAGACTGGTTAAGATGGAAATCTGAAGCCACCTTAGGCAAAAACTTCCTATTAGTCCTGAGGACCACCTTATCTCTATGGAAAGAGATAAAATCAGGCTCCACTGACAGGGCCTGTAACTCACTTTTGCGTCTGGCAGAAGTAATGGCCACCAAGAACACAGTTTTCCAAGTCAAGTACTTAAGCTCTGCTGAGGACAAAGGCTCAAAAGGGGGTTGCATAAGCTGAGCAATGCAAACATTAAGGTCCCAAGCAGGGGCAGGGTCCCTGAAGGGAGGATTGGTATGCAGCAATCCCCTGAAGAATTTACAGAATACAGGATGAGCTGAAAGGGAAGAGTGCTTGCCTGCTGACAAGAAGGCAGAGACAGCTGCCAGATGCACTCTAAGTGTAGCTGGTCTGAGTCCCAAGCTATTTAGAAGAACCATACAGTCAAGGACTGTAGGCAACCCAGCAGACTCTGGAGAAATATGCTTCCCAGAGCACCAAATAGTAAACCTTTTCCATTTCGAGTTGTAAGTCTTTCTGGTGGAAGGCTTTCGAGAAGCCTTTAAAATATCCAGAACACCTTGAGAGAGATGCAAATCAGCAAACTCTAACTCTTCAAGAGCCAGGCCTTGAGATTGAGAGATTTGAGATTCGGATACCAGACCCTCCCCTGAGAACATGTTAATAGGTTGTAATTCCTGGGAAGAGACAGGGGAAGGTGGACTGCTAAGGACAGCAAGAGAGGGTACCAGGGCTGTCTGGCCCAGTCTGGAGCAATCAGAATCACTTTGCAGGGTTGAGACCTGATTTTGACTAGTACCTTGAACAGGAGAGGGAAGGGGTGGGGGGAGCATACAGGAACTTCCCTTCCCTATTGAGACCTAGGGCATCCAGGGGGACTGAGCCCAACACTGGGGGCCTGCAGCAAAAAAGAGGAAGTTGGTGACTGTCAGGGGCTGCAAAAAGATCTATCTGTGGGGTGCCCCATCTGGAGAAGATCACCTCCAAACTCAGGGGATCTAGGGACCATTCGTGATGGCCCTGAGATATCCTGCTGAGAGCATCTGCCAGGACATTGTCCTTCCCTGGCAGGTGCACTGCTATCAGAGAGGTATTCAGGGAATAGGCCAGAGACCACAACTTCATTGCTTCTGTGCACAAGGCCGTACCCCGAGGGCCCCCTTGCTTGTTGATGTACCACATTGTGGTGGTATTGTCTGTCCTGATCTGAACTACTTTGCTCTGAACAGACTTGGAAAAAGCTTGAAGTGCTAGAAGAAAAAATTACTCACCTTAGTAATGTTGTTTCTTCTAATGGAGTCTTGCTATATTATGACTATTGCAGTTTGCCCCAGCCTTAGAACTGCTCCGGAGGTGAAAGAGTTAACTTCCATGCAGAGCATGGAGCTTAGAGCTCGAGCTCGGTTCAGAAGCTCTGTTTGGCTGGTTTCAAAGCGAAACTGTCAGATCTTTACAACAAAAACTCACTAAGGTTCTGTGTGGAAGCTCTAACCTACACTAGCCAACTGGCTACTAATATATTAACACATTTTTACTGGTCCCAACACGAAGACTCAAGTCAGTGGACCAGAAAAATTAAGATGAAATAACTAAATGGACACAACACCCAAACATGAAAAAGGGCATCAATAAATGCCAACAGAGGACTACCCACCCCATACCCCAAAGTAGGAGTTCTGAGAGGGGCAGGCTGGGGGGGTGGTCATAATATAGCAAGACTCCATTAGAAGAAACAACATTACTAAGGTGAGTAATTTTTTCTTCAAACAACATGAAGTCTTGCCATATTATGACTATTGCAGACTACACAGCAGTACCTCCATGGAGGAGGGACAGAACCTACTTAGGGAATAGGCTCTGAAGCACGGCTGTGCCAAACCGAGCATCCCTCCTGGCCTGAATATCCAGGGAGTAATGCTTGGTGAAAGTGTGTACTGTCTTCCAAGTAGCTGCCTGACATATCTCCAAGATAGGGATGTCTCTAGCAGCAGCTAGAGATGCAGCTGTACCTCTGGTAGAGTGAGCCCTCAGGCCTGAGGGGGGAACCTTACCCAGCTTTTGATAGCAAAATTGTATACAAGAAACAATCCACCTGGCAATGGATCTTTTAGTGGCAGGTCTCCCTTTCCCAACCTCACCATAAGTGAGAAACAGTTGGAGGGAGTCAAACCTGTGACCCTTGGTACGCTCTATGTAGTAACTTAGGGCCCTCTTAACATTTAAGCTGTGCAGCCTCCTCTCACCAGAGGAGGAATGGTCAGTGAAGAACACTGGAAGTGAAACAGACTGGTTAAGGTGGAAATCTGAAACCACCTTAGGCAAAAACTTCCTGTCAGTCCTGAGGACCACTTTATCCCTGTGAAAAGAAATAAAGTCAGTTTCTACTGATAAAGCCTGTAACTCACTTATCGCCTGGCAGAAGTGATGGCTACCAGAAATACAGTTTTCCAAGTCAAATACTTAAGCTCTGCCGAAGACAGAGGCTCAAAGGGGTGGTTGCATAGCTGAGCAATGCATACATTAAGATCCAAGCCGGGCAGGGTCCCTGAATGGGGGATTGGTGTGAAGCAATCCTTTAAAAAACTTGGAAAATACAGGATGAGCAGAGAGAGAAGAGGGCTTCCCTGCTGAAATGAAGGCAGAGACCACAGCCAAGTGCACTTTCAGGGTGGCTGGTCTCAGTCCCAAAGAATTAAGATGGACCATGTAGTCCAATACAGTAGGTAGATCAGCAGATTCTGGGAAACATATGCTTCCCAGAACACCATATGGAAAACCTTTTCCACTTGGAGTTATAGGTAGCCCTGGTGGAAGGCTTCCTAGCAGCCTTCAGGATTTCGAGAACACTTTGAGAAAGTTGCAAATCAGCAAACTCTAACTGCTCAAGAGCCAAGCCTCGAGGTTGAGGGATTTGAGATTCGGATACCAAACTCTCCCCTGAGCACAGGTTAACAGATTGTGGTTCCTGGGAAGACACAGGGGAAGATGGACTGCTAAGGACAGAAGGAGTGGGTACCAGGGCTGCCTGGCCCAGTCTGGAGCAATCAGGATCATTTTGCAGGGCTGAGACCTGATTTTGACTAGTACTTTGAACAGGAGAGGGAAGGGGGGAAAGGCATAAAGAAACTTCCCTTCCCAATCGAGGAGAAAGGCATCCAGGGAGACTGAGCCCAACACTGGGGGCCTGCAACAAAACAGTGGAAGTTGATAATTGTCTGGGGCTGCGAAAAGATCTATCTGAGGAGTGCCCCATCTGGCAAACACTATCCCAGTACTAGGGGATCCAGTGACCATTCGTGATGGCCCTGGAAATCCTACTGAGGGCATCTGCCAAGACACTGTCCTTGCCTGGGAGGTGAACTGCTATGAGGGAAGTGTTCAGGGTAAGCCAGAGACCACGACTTCATTGCCTCGGTGCACAAGGCCGAAGACCGAGTGCCCCTTGTTTGTTGATGTACCACATTGTAGTGGTGTTGTCTGTTCTGACCTGTACCACCTTGTTCTGAACAGATGCAGAGAAAACCTGAAGTGCTAGAAAACAGCTCTGAGTTCCAACAGATTGATGTGGAGCAGAGATTCCTGAGGGACCATAATCCCTGGGTGGAGAGGTCGCCATGTGAGCTCCCCATCCCAAGAGGGATGCATCTGTAGTAAGGGTCAAGGAATGGGACAGAGGGATGAAAGGCACCCCCTGTCTCAGATTGCTCTGATCCTGCCACCACTGAAGGGCCTGGATCAGGGTTCGAGTCAATGGGATTAATTTGGATAGAGGATCTCTTCTTTGAGACCAGAAAGCTCTCAAATGGAACTGAATGTCCCTCATCTGAAATCTTGCTCCTAGCACCACAGCTGTGGAGGCAGCCATGTGCCCTAGGAGCTGCAGGAAATGCCTTGCTGGTCGAGAAACCTGCAGAGTGAAGGAGGCAGCCAGGGCCACTAAGGTCCTTACCCTTTCCAAGGGAAGGAAGGCTCTGGCCTGCTTTGTATCCAGTTCTGCGCCTATAAAGGTGAGTACCTGGACAGGTTCCAAAACTGACTTTGGAAGATTGAGAAGAAACCCAAGAGAGGTAAGCAGCTGCTGGGTAACTAGCAGGTGTGATCTGACCTGGTCTGGAGACTGACCCACAATGACCCAGTCGTCCAGGTAGGGGAAAAATGGCAATCTTTTGCCTTCTTAGGTAAGCGACTGCTACTGCCAGACACTTTGTGAACACCCTTGGGGGAGAAGTGAGGCCGAAGGGCATTGCTCTGAACTGATAATGGCCTGAGGGCAGTTCGAATCTGAGGTACTTTCGATGGGAGCTTCTGATAAGAACATGGAAGTAGGCATCTTTGAGGTCCAGGGAGGCTAGCCAGTCCCTGGCCTTAGGGAGGGTAAAATCATTCCCAGTGTCACCATTTTGAACTTTGGCTTTAAAAGGTGCTTGTTTAGATATCTTAGATCCAGGATAGGCCGCCACTCTCCTGTCTTTTGGGGTAAGGAAGTACCTGGAGTACAGACCCTGCCCTGGTGAAGGGGAAACCTTTTCTACAGCTCTGAGAGCCAGGAGGGTTGAGACTTCTGTTTCCAAAGCAAGAGTCTCTAAAGGGTTTGTAGGTGGAAAAGATCTGGCTCTCATCTTTGGAAATTTCTTGAAGCTGAGAACCAGACCCTGGCTCACTACTTCCAGGACCCACCTGTCTGAAGTTAAAGACTGCCAGTCCTGCACGAAGTAAGCCAACCTGCCCCCTACAGGTAGTGGAGAGCCGACCCTGGGCATCCCATCAGGGTGCCTGTTTGGCAGCGGCTTTAGGCTGAGGGGTGGGAGCAGGCCTGCTCGAACCCCGCCTGCCTCTCCCTCTGAAGAACCCCCTCTGTACATAGGCTGAAGAGGAGGGGGCCTGAGTCTGGTAAAAAGGCCTGTGAAAGGCTACCCCTACCCCTGGGGGGCTGCCTCTGAGGAGTGACTTGCCGTTCCTTGGCTTGTCCACTCCTGTAAGTGGTTCTATATTCATCCATTTCTTCATATAATTCTCTGTCTGCTCCCCAAACAGAGAATTTCCCACCACAGGAAAATCCATAGCCTTAGACTGGGTATCCTGTGACAAAGTAGTACACCTGAGCCAGGCCAATCTGCGAAAAGCCACAGATGTAGCCATGACTCTAGAGGATACATCATTAGAATCCACTGCAGCATGGAATTGCACCTTAGATGCCTCAATACCATCAAGAGCCACCTGCTCCAGCTCCTTGCGAGCTGGCCAGGACCTGTTTGGCTAAGGCCATGACATCCCATCTAGATTTCTGGTATCTTGCAACATAAGCCATATAGTTAGCTTGTCTGAGTCCCAAGGATGCTGCCATGTATTGTTTTTGGCCATGGCATCAATCTTCCTGGAATCCTTGTCAGGAGGATGTGAAGCCAGTGGAATATTAGCTTTATCACAGGCTGCAGCCTGAACTACCCCAACATGACTGCACTGCTGTGAAAGAAAATCTGTTTCAGGACCTGACAAAGTGTACCTCCTGTCCATCTTTTTATCTACAGGAGGCACAGAATTAGGAGCTTTTAAAATTTTTATTGTTTGTTTTCTAAAAGATTTATGTAAAGGGATGGACAACCTCCTGGACTCTGGGATATCCATCATCTCCACATAGTCAGGCTCCTCTTGCTCATCCAACGCCTCCTCTAAGGGAAGCTGGAGGGTCTCAGCAACTTTTTTATAAAACAAAAAATGAGAAGGGGACTCAGAAAGCCTAGGGGGAGACTCACCTGAAGGTCTGTCTGGGAGATGTCCGGTTCAATGGGCACATCCAGACTTTCAAAATCATATTCACACTGATCATAATCCTCATCCCCCTCCTCTGGTTCATAGAACTCTTCTATATCATAATCCTGAACCACTGGAACCGACCGAACCCACCTTTTGCCAGACAGTGGCGGTTCGGAGGGAACTGGGGACAGGGACTGGACAATCTGTATTGCCCTGGCTATCTCAGCAGCAGTTGGAGAAGGAATTTTGGACTCCAAACCTGCTGATTTTTTAGATTTCTTTGCTGGAACTGGCTCCTCAGAGCCAGCTTCTCGTTTGCCCGAGGAAGTCTCGCCCTGGTCAGAGGGCACTCCCTCGTTCGGTTGGCACCGAACCGGGCTGGCCATCAGGGTCAGCGGACTTTTTGGCCTCTGTTCCCTGAGCCTGCCCACTCTCTTGTCCAGGGTGGCTGCAGGGAAATTTTTCAAATCTGGCAGTCTGAATTGGGTGGTCAAACCCCAGACAATAGACACATGTAGTGTGGGTCAGCCTGGCAAAGGCTTCCCCACAGACACTACAGTGCTGAAACCCAGTGGGCCCGGTTTTTCTTTTGGGTTTCTCAGACATGATGCCAGCCTAACCAACCAACTTGCCCTTTTGATGGCAGTGCCAGGCAAGACACCCTTATCGGTTCCAAACCGTGTCACGGGTCCTGGAAAAAACCGTAATAAAATCCGTTTTTTTTAGAACCGATAAGAACCGGGAACCGCACTCTAAAAAGCCTTAAAAGGCTTTAAACTTATAATTAAATACAACTCGATCGGTTCAACCGAACCGATAATACTTTTACAAGTTCCACACAGAAAAAACCCTATCAATTACTTACGATTACAAGACAGAGCCTGAACCGATCAGTTTTGCGGTTAAAATAATGAAATCAGCGGTTAAATTAAACGAGAAATAGCGCTTTAAACCGAAGAAATGAACGAGCAACAGGCGGAATCTCGGAGCGACTATTCAGTGAGGCGGAGTAAAGAATCTGACGGTTTCGGTTTGAAACCAGCCAAACAGAGCTTCTGAACCGAGCTCGCGCTCTAAGCTCCATGCTCTGCATGGAAGTTAACTCTTTCACCTCCGGAGCAGTTCTAAGGCTGGGGCAAACTGCAATAGTCATAATATAGCAAGACTTCATGTTGTTTGAAACACTGCTCTGAGTTCTAAGAGATTGATGTGAAGCAGAGATTCTTGAGGTGACCACAACCCTTGGGTGGTCAGATCCCCCAAGTGGGCTCCCCAGCCCAAGAGGGAGGCATCTGTGGTAAGGATTATAGAATGAGTGACAAAGGAAACTCCTTGCCTTAGGTTGTCCTGATCCTGCCACCATTGCAAAGCCTGGATCACGGTTCGAGTCACTGGGATTAGTTTGGTCAGAGAATCCTTTCTCTGGGACCAGAAGGCTCTTAAGTGGAACTGAATGTCCCTCATCTGAAATCTTGCTCCTTGGACTACTGCTGTAGAGGCAGCCATGTGGCCCAGGAGCTGCAGAAAATGCCTTGCTGGTCGAGACACCTGGAGGGTGAATGAAGAGGCCAGTGTAACAAGGGTCCTTGCCCTGTCAAGGGGAAGGAAGGCTCTTGCCTTTATTGTATCCAGCTCTGCCCCTATGAAGGTGAGGAGCTGCACTGGCTCTAGAACTGACTTTGAAAGATTCAGAAGGAATCCTAGAGAAGTGAGCAGTTGCTGAGTTATCTGTAGGTGTGACTTGACTTGGTCGGGAGACTGACCTACTATGAGCCAGTCGTCCAGGTATGGAAAGATGGAGATCTTTTTTCTCCTCAGGAAAGCAACTACTACTGCCAGGCATTTTGTGAACACCCTTGGAGCTGATGTTAGGCCAAAGGGCATTGCTCTGAATTGACAGTGGCCTGAGGGCAACTCGAACCTGAGGTACTTTCTGTGGGAGCATCTGATGAGAATGTGGAAATAGGCACCCTTGAGGTCCAGGGAAACTAGCCAGTCCCCTGGCCTTAGAGAGGGTAGAATTATTCCCACAGTCACCATTTTGAATTTTGGCTTTAAAAGGTACTTGTTTAAATATCTGAGATCCAGAATGGGCCGCCATTCTCCTGTCTTTTTGGGAGTTAGGAAGTACCTGGAGTACAATCCTTTTCCCTTGTATGAGGGTGGAACCCTTTCTATGGCTCTCAGAGCCAAGAGGAAGAGACCTCTGCCTCTAGGGCAAGGGCCTCTGAAGGATTTGCAGGTGGAAAGGACCTGGTTCTCATCTTGGAATGTTTGAAGCTAAGAACCAGTCCCTGGCTTACTACTTCCAGGACCCATTTGTCTGATGTTAAAGACATCCAGTCCTGGACAAAGTAAGCCAGCCTGCCCCTATGGTGGTGGAGAATCAGCCGGGCAAACCCATCAGGATGCCTGTTTGGCAGGGGCTTTAGGCTGAGGGGTGGTAGCAGGTCTGCTTGTACCCCATCTGCCTCTCCCTCTGAAGAACCCCCTCTGGGCAAAGGTGGAAGAGGAGGCCTGGGCTTGGTAGAAAGGCCTATGAAAAGGCCTGCCCCTGCCCCTGGAATGCTGCCTCTGGGGAGTGGCTTGCCTTTTCTTGGCCTGAGCACTCCTATAGGTGGTCCTGTATTCATCCATTTTCTTCATGTAGTTCTCTGTCTGCTCCCCAAACAGAGAATTAACAACAACAGGAAAATCCATGGCCTTAGTCTGGGTATCCTGAGACAGGCTAGTACATCTGAGCCAAGCCTTCCTACAAAGGGCCACAGATGTAGCCATGACTCTAGATGAAACATCATTGGATTCCACTGCAGCATGAAATTGCACCTTGGATGCCTCAATACCATCTGCAGCCACCTGCTCCAGCTCCTTGGCAAGCTGGCCAGGGACCTGTTTAGCTAGAGCCATCACAGTGTCCCATCTAGACTTCTGGTATCTAGCTGTATAGGCCATATAATTAGCCTGCCTGAGTCCCAATGATGCTGCCATGTACTGTTTCTTTGCCATGGCATCAATCCTCCTGGAGTCCTTGTCTGGGGGGTGTGAAGCCAAGGGTATATTTGCCTTATCACAGGCAGCAGCCTGCACTACCCCAACATGGCTGCATTGCTGGGAAAGGAACTCCGTATCTGAGCCTGAAAGAGTATACCTCTTGTCCATTCTTTTATCCACAGGAGGTATAGAATTAGGAGTCTAAAATTTTAAATGTCTATTTCCCAAAAGATTTACGGAGGGGAATAGACAGCCTCCTGGACTCTGGGATGCCCATCATCTCAACATAATCAGGCTCCTCCTGATCCTCTACTGCTTCCTCCATAGGAAGCTGAAGAGTTTCAGCCACTTTTTTGTAAAACATAAAGTGGGAAGGGAACTCAGAAAGCCTAGGAGGAGAAACCCCTGAAGGTCTGTCTGGGGAGAAGTCCGGGTCAATGGGCACATCCAGACTTTCATAGTCACCATCACTATCCTCATACTCTCCTTCCTCCTCCTCCGGTTCATAAAAATCCTCTAAGTTATAATCCGGAACCGGGGGAACCGACCGAACTGAGCCCCTAATCGATGGTGCCGGTTCGGTCAGAACCTGAGTTAGCGATTGAACAATCCTTATCGCTTTGGCTATTTCATCAGCGGTCGGAGAAAGAACTTGTGGATCCGAACCGGCTGACTTATCCCTTCTTTTTCTTTTAACCGGAACAGACTCCTCAGAGTCAGTTCTCCTTTGGTCGAAGAAGTTTCGTCCTGGTCAGAGGGCACTCCTTCTGGTTCGGTTGGAACCGAACCGGGCTGGCCATCTGGGTCAGCGGACTTTTTGGCCTCCCTTTCCCTCAGCCTACCTACTCTCTTTTCCAGGGTAGCTGTGGGAAAACTTTTGCAAATCTGGCAGTCTGAATCGAGGTAGTCAAACCCCAGACAATAAACACAGGTGGTGTGGGGGTCAGCCTTAGCAAAGGCTTCCCCACACACACTACAGTGTTGAAACCCAGTGGGCCCGTTTTCTCTTGGGTTTCTCAGACATGGCCAGGCCTAACCAAACTTACCCTTTTTTCGGCAATCCGCCAGGCAAGACACCCTTATCGGTTCCTGACCGTGTTACGTGTCATGGAAAAAACCATAATGAAATCCGTTTTTTTTTTTAGAACCGATAACCGGTTACCACACTCTAAAAAGTAGAACAAACTTTTTTTTAACAAACCTGATCGGTTCAAACCGAACCGATCCAACGTTTACAAGTTCCACACAGAAGCAAACAATAATAAACCTATCTAGTACTCACGGTACCACAGACAGAGACTGAACTGACAGGTTAGATGGAAAAAATGACACTTTAACCGACTAAATTGAACCGAGCAAAGCAGAAATCTCTGGAACGACTGTTCAGTGAGGCGGAATAAAGAATCTGGCGGTTTGGGTTCAAACAGCAACAGACAGAGTCTCAACCGGGCTTGAGCTCAGCGTTCCATGCCTTGCATGGAAAGTTAACTCTTTCTTCTCCGGGCAGTTCAAAGGTTGGATATCACTGCAATAGTCAGAATACAGCAAGACTTCATGTTGTTTGAATTGCTTTTTGTCTGGCCCATGCATTCTTGAATTCCCCCACTGTTTTTGACCCCACTACCTCCTCAGGAAGGCCGTTCCATGCAACCACCACCCTCTCTGTGAAAAAATACTTCCTTACATTTCCCCACGCCGTCCCCCCTCTATCTTCAAATTCTGCCCCCTTGTTCTGGCACCCCTTTTTTTCTGAAAGATGCTACCCTCTTGGACTTTGTTGATTCCTCGAGGTACTTAAATGTTTCTATCATGCCCCCCTCCCTCCCTCCTTTCCTCAAGGGTATATATATTAAGCTCCTTTAGTCTCTCTTTGTATGGCTTCTGGTGCAGACCCTTCACCATTTTCGTTGCCCTCCTCTGGACTGCCTCTATTCTGTCTATGGCCTTGCAGAGATGGGGTCTCCACAACTGCACACAGTATTTCAGATTGGGTCTCAACAACTATCTGTACGGAGGGATAAAACCTTCCTGTTTTCTACTGGTGATGCCTCTTCCTATGCATCCCAGTATCAACCCAGCCATCCTTACTGCCTTTTCACATTGCTTGCCTACCTTTAGGTCATCTGTTATGACTACCCCAGGTCCTTTTCCATTGTCGTCGTTGTTAGTACCTCCCCCCACATTGTGTACTCTTCCCTTGGGTTTTTGTTTCCCAGGTGCATTCCTTTGCACTGACTCTAAGCTGCAATATTTTTGACCATTCCTCCAATCTTGCCAAGTCCCTTTTCATTCTTTCCACCCCACCTTGTGTATCAAACCTGTTGCAGATCTTTGTGTTGTCTGCAAAGAGGCATACTTTCCCTTCCAGTCACTCTGCAATGTCACTTATAAAGACATTAAAGAGGACTGGTCCTCATACTATACCCTGTGGTACCCCACTAGTAACCCCCCTTTCTTCGGAGTGGACTCCATTTACTATAACCCTCTGCGTCCTGTTGTCCATCCAATGTTTTACCCAGGCTACAACCCTGGGACCCACTCCCAGGCTGGCTAACTTGTTTATTAATCTTTTATGCGGGACTGTGTCAAATGCCTTGCTAAAGTCTAGGTAGGCCATGTCCACAGCCCCACCCTGGTCTATTACTTTGGTCATCCAGTCAAAGAAATTGTTTAGATTTGTCTAACATGACCTTCCTGCTGTGAATGTTGATAAGGAAAGTCTCTTTAAGCTAAGTGGCAACCATATCATGAGGGGGCACAGTCTTAAGCTGGAGGGTGGGATGTCAGGAAGCACTTCTTCACAGAAAGGGTGGTGGACACTTGGAATGCACTGCCGGAAGAGATCATCTCATTAAAGACAGTGAGCAGCTTTAAGAGAGGCTGGGACAGGCATAGGGGGAAGATAAGAATCATGGGTAGGGAGGATGGGAGGAGTGGGGAGAGAGGGCAGGGACATTAGCTCAAGCTGTGGACACTGCAATACGAGCAGACTTGATAGACCAAATGGCTTTCTTCTGCTGGCTTGTTTGTATGAATCCATGCTGCCTTGGGTCCTGTGCCCCACTGACCTCTAGGTACTCAACAATTCTTTCCTTCAGAAGTGATTCCATCATTTTCCCTACCACTGAGGTCAAACTAACAGGTCTGTAGTTTCCTGTCCCTGTCTTGCTTCCACTTTTGTGAAGCGGAATTACATCTGCTTCCTTCAGTCCTCAGGCACCACACCATCCTCCCATGATTTGTTAAAAAGGTTAGTCAGTGGTGTCACTAGTTCTCCCCTTAGTTCGTCTAGAATTCTGGGGTGAATCCCATCAGGCCCTATTGCTTTGTCCACCTTCAGTTTTAGGAGTTCTTTCAGGACCCTTTCTTTTGTGAATGGACTGGTATCGACCCCCTATCCAGAGTGCTTCTATTGCTTGGTTTAGGTACCTCCTCCTCCTCCTCCTCTTTTGTGAATACTGAGCAGAAGTATTCGTTCAGTATTCCTGCTTTTTCACTGTCACCCTCTGCCCATCCCCCTTCCCTTTATTAAGCCTCACTATCCCTTCCTTTGTCTTTCTTCACTCCCTAATGTACCTATAAAAGGTCTGATCTCCCTTCTTAACTGAGTTGGCTATCTTTTCCTCAGTTTGGGCCTTTGCTATTCTGACTGCCTTCCCTGCTTCCTTCTGCTTTAACTGGTACAATTCTCTGTCCTGCTCCTTCTGTGTTTCCTTACACTTCTTGAATGCTACCTTTTTCTCCCTAACTGTCCCTGCCACCTCTTTTGAGAACCACAGTGGTTTTTTCCTTCGTTTTGTTTTGTTGATCTGCTTCACACAAAGGCTTGTCGCCCCTCCTCCACTCCTCCTCCTCCTTGTCCGTTTGCTAGTGCTTTTCTGAGGCACTCTCCCATTTTCCCAGTCAGCCCTCCTAAAGTCCAATACCCTTGTCTTTGTATGGCTTGACTCTACGGCTGTGTTTATTGTGAACCACACTGTTTGGTGGTCGCTTGTCCCAGATGGCTACCCACTTCTAAATCCAAGATCCTCTCTCTGTCCCCATTTGAAAGACTGAGGTCTAGGACTGCTCCCTCCCAAGTGGGTTCCAACATTAGCTGTCTGAGGCATGCCCCTGTAGGGCATCGAGAATGACCCTCCTCTTAGATGTGGCTGTAGCAAAGCTGCTCCAGTTAACATCTGGCATATTTAGGTCCCCTATCAACAATATCTCCCCTTTCAAACAACATGAAGTCTTGCTGTATTCTGACTATTGCAGTTAGCCCCAGCACTCAAACTGTCCCGGAGAGTAGAGGGTTAATTTTCTATGCAGAGCATAGAACGTTGAGCTCGAGCTCGGTTCAAACCTCTGTCTGCAGCACTTTGAAGCGCAACTGTCAGATTCTTTACTCCGCCTAACTGAACGGCCGCTCCGAAGATTTCTCCTTTGCTCACGGTTCATAAGTCGGTTAAAGTCCTCGGTTTTACCGATTATTTTTCACAAGTTTTGATTCAGATCTCTGTCTGTGGTACAGTAAATACTAGGTAGTGAACTAGACATAGTAAACTTGTGGAAATTGTAAAAATAGATTTTTCGACCGGTTCGGCTGAACCGGCCGTTTAGTGATTTATATATTCTGTCTGTTTTTAAACTTAAGAGTGTGATTACCGGTCCTTATCGGTTTAAAAAAAACTGCATTTTCTTGTGTTTTTTTTCAATACCCGTGACATGGTTAGAAACCAATAAGGGTGTCTTGCCTGGTTATTTGCCATAAAAAGGGTAAGTCTGTGGTTAGGATGGCTATGTCTGAGAAACCCAAAAGAAAAACTGGGCCCATTGGGTTTCAACACTGCAGTGTGTATGGGGAGGTCTTTGCTAAGGTTGATCCCCACACCACCTGTGTTTCTTGTCTGGGGTTTGACCACCTCAATTCAGACTGCCAAATCTGTAAAAATTTCCCTAAGTCTACCCTGAAAAAAGATTAGGTAGGCTCAGGGATAAGGAGGCCGTGAAGTCCGCTGACCCGGATGGCCAGCCCAGTTCGGTTCCGACCGAACCTGAGGGAGTGCCCTCTGACCAAGGTGATACTTCTTCGGGCAAGAGGAGAGCTGATCCTGGGGGGCCGGTTCCTACAAAAAGAAAAAGAAAAGAAAAATCATCCGGTTCGGATCCAGAGACCCATTTTCCGACCGCCGAAGAGAATGCCAGTGCGATAAGGATTGTAGAATTGCTTCGTCCAGTTCCATCTGATCTGGCGCCTTCTGTCAGGCGCTCGGTTCGGTCGGTCCTCCGGTTCAAGATTATGCCCCTGAAGATTTCTATGAACCGGATTTGGAGGGGGATGAAGATTATGATGATGACGATGGTGTGGGAGGTCTGGTTGAGCCCATTGAACCAGACATCTCCCCAGACAGGACTTCTGGTGTTTCCCCGCCTAGGTTTTCTGAGTCCCCTTCCCACTACATGTTTTACAGGAAAGTGGCAGAAACCCTCCAACTCCCTGTGAAAGAAGCTGTAGAGGAACAAGAGGAACCTGATTATGTGGAGATGATGGACATCCCAGAGTCCACGAGACTGTCTATTCCCCTTTATAAGTCTTTTGGGAAACAGACACAAAAGATTTTAAAAACTCCAAATTCTGTACCTCCTGTCGACGGAAAGATGGAGAAAACAGGTTCTGGTACAGAGTACTTGTATTAACAATGCAGCCATGTTGGGGTTGTGCAGGCTGCAGCCTGTGATAAGGCTAATATACCCTTGGCTTCACACACCCCAGATAAAGATTCTAGGAAGCTGGATGCCATGGCAAAGAAACAGTACATGGCATCCGCCTTGGGACTCAGGCAGGCTAATTAGCCTATGCAGCCAGGTACCAGAAGTTCAGGTGGGACACTGTACTGGCACTGACTAAGTAGGCCTCCCCCCAGCTAGCCTCGGAGCAGGAAGGGGTGGCTGCTGATGGGACTGAGGCATCTAAGGTACAGTTCCATGCTGCTGTGGACCCCAATTATGTTGTTCTCTAGAGCCATGGCTACATCTGTGGCTCTTCAGAGAATGGCTTGGCTCAGATGTACTAGTCTCTCACAGGACACCCAGGTTAAGGCCATGGATTTCCCTGTGGTGGGTAATTCTCTGTTTGGGGAGCAGACAGAGAATTACATGAAAAAGATGGATGAGTATAGGACCACCTACAGGAGTGCACAGGCCAAGGAAAGGCAGGCAACTCCTCAAAGGCAGTCGGCTAGGGGCAGGGGCGGGCCTTTTCATAGGCCTTTCTACCAAGCACAGGCCTCTTCTCCCTTTCCTCAGAGGGGGTTCTTCAGAGGGAGAGGCAGAAGGGGGATGAGCAGCGCTGCATCCATCCCTCAACCTAAGGCTCCTGCCAAGCAGACATCCTGATGTGTCAGCCCGGGTTGACTCCCCCATTCCTGTAGGAGGCAGGCTGGCTTACTTCATCCAGGATTGGATGTATGTCACCTCAGACAAGTGGGTCCTGGAGGTGGTAAGCCAGGGGCTGGTTCTCAGCTTCAAGAAATTTCCAAAGCTGAGGGCCAGATCTTTTCCACCTGCAAGCATCTCCAAAACCATTGCCCTAGAGGCAGAAGTTTCATCTCTACTGGCTCTAAGGGCTGTAGAGAGAGTTCCTACATTGCACAGGGGTAAAGGTCTGTACTCCAGGTACTTCCTTACCCCAAAAGAGACAGGGGAGTGGCGACCCATCCTAGACTTAAGATACCTGAACAAACATCTTTTAAAACCAAAATTCAAAATGGTGACTCTGGGAATAATCCTTCCCTCTCTAAGGCCAGGGGACTGGCTAGCCTCCCTGGACTTAAAAGATGCCTACTTTCACATTCCTATCAGGTGCTCCCACAGAAAGTACCTCAGGTTCGAATTGCCTTCAGGCCATTATCAGGTCAAAGCTATGCCCTTCAGCCTGACATCAGCTCCAAGGGTATTCACAAAATGCCTAGGAGTAGTAGTGGCCTTTTTAAGAAGAAAAAATATTTCCATACGTCCATACCCGGACGACTGGCTCATTGTGTGTCAGTCCCCAGACCAAGTCAAGTCAGACCTTCAAGTGACTCAGCAAGTGCTCACTTCCCTAGGATTCCTTCTCAATCTTCCCAAGTCAGTTCTCGAGCCTGTACAGCTCCTCACCTTCATAGGGGCAGAGTTGGATACACTCAAAGCAAGAGCTTTTCTTCCCCAGGAAAGGGCAAGGGTACTATAGAGCTGGCTTCTTCATTCCACCTTCTGGTCTCTCGGCCAGCAAGGCACTTCCTTCAACTTCTGGGCCAAATGGCAGCTTCTACAGCAGTGGTCCAAGGGGCCAGATTTCAGATGAGGGACATTCAGTTTCACCTGAGGGCCTTTTGGTCTCAGAAGAAAGATTCTCTAACCAAACTAGTTCCAGTGACCCAGACTCTGATACAGGCTCTCCAATGGTGGCAGGATTAGGGCAACCTCAGGCAAGGAGTCCCATTCGTCACTCAGTCTCACTCTGTGGTCCTAACCACGGATGCTTCTCTATTGGGGTGGGGAGCCCATCTGGGGGCTCTCACAGCCCAGGGACTGTGGTCCCCTCAGGAATCCCTTCTTATCAATCTCTTGGAACTCAGGGCGGTCTTTCTGGCCCTGCAAGCTTTCTCTGTCAGTGCAGAACAAGGTGGTTCAGGTCAGGACAGACAACACCACCACCATGTGGTATATCAACAAGCAGGGAGGCACTCAGTCCACTGCCTTTTGCATGTAACCATGAAATTGTGCTCCCTAGCTTATTCTCTGCAGACCTCTCTGATAGCAGTCCACCTTCCAGGGAAGGACAATGTGATAGCAGATGCATTGAGCAGGATCTCTCAGGGCCATCAGAAATGGTCCCTGGACCCTCTGGTGTAGAAAGTGATTTTTTCAAGGTGGGGCACTCCAGAGATAGATCTCTTTGCAGCCCCCCGACAATCACCAACTTCCTCTGTTTTGTTGCAGACCCCCAGTATTGGGCTCAGTCCCTCTAGATGCTCTGATTTCGAACTGGGAAGGGAAATTTCTATATGCCTTCCCTCCCTTTCCTCTACAGGTCAAGGTAAGGTCACAACCTTGCAAAGTGATTCTGATTGCTCCAGACTGGGCCAGGCAGCTTTGGTACCCCCTGTTGCTGTCCCTAGCAGTCCATCTTCCCCTGTCTCTTCCCAGGAATTACAACCTGTTAACCTCCTCTCAGGGGGAGGATTTGGTACCCCAATCATCGGTCTCTCAATCTCAAGGCATGGCTCTTGAAGAGTTAGAGTATGTAGATCTGCATCTGTTCCAAGGGGTTCTGGATATTCTCAAAGCCTCTCGAAAGCCTGCCACCAGAAAAACTTACAACTTCAAATGGAAAAGATTCAGCATTTGGTGTTCCAAGAAACATATATCCCCAGACACTGCTGAATTGTCTACAGTTCTGGATTATATGGTTCATCTTAATGGCCTAGGCCTCAGAGCAACTACTCTCAAAGTACATTTGTCAGCTGTTTCTGTTTTTCTGTCAGCGGTAAAGCCTTCCTCACTGTCACCTCATCCTGTATTCTGTAAATGTTTCAAGGGATTGCTTCACACCAATCCCCCCTTTAGGGATCCTACCCCTGCTTGGGATCTTAATGTTTGCATTGCTCAGCTTATGCAACCCCCTTTTGAGCCTCTGTCTTAAGCAAAGCTTAAGTACTTGACTAGGAAAGACTGTGTTCCTGGTAGCTATTACCTCTGCCAGGCGTATCAGTGAATTGCAAGCTCTGTCAGTGGAGCTTGATTTTATCTCATTCCATAGAGATAAGGTGGTCCTTAGAACTAATAGGAGGTTTTTACCTAAAGTGGTTTCAGATTTTCATCTGAACCAATCTATGTCTCCCCCTGTGTTCTTCACTGATCATTCTTCTTCAGGAGAAAGAAGTTTACACAGTTTGGATGTTAAAAGAGATCTTAGTTACTACATTGAGCGTACTAAGGCTCACAGGTTTGACCCCCTTCAGTTGTTTCTCACTTATGGGGAAGTGGGTAAGGGTGAACCTGCCACTAAGAGAACTATTGCCAGGTGGATTGTCTCTTGTATTCAATTCTGCTATTAGAAGCTAGGCAAAATACCTCCCTCAGGCCTGAGGGCTCATTTGACTAGAGGTACAGCTGCTTCCCTGGCTGCGGCCAAGGATATTCCTTTGCTAGAGGTATGTAAAGCAGCCACCTGGAAAACAGTCCATACATTTACCAAGCATTACTCCCTGGACATCCAGGCTAGGAGTGATGCTCAGTTTAGTACAGCAGTACTGTAGAGCCTATTCCCAAGGTAGGTTCGATTCCCTCCTCCATGGAGGTACTGCTAGTAGTCTGCAAGAAAAATTACTCACCTTAGTAATGTTGTTTCTTCTAATGGAGTCTTGCTGTATTCTGACAATAGCAGTGAGTCCCAACCTTAGAACTGCCCCGGAGATGAAAGAGTTAACTTTCCATGCCAGGCATGGAACGCTGAGCTCGAACTCGGTTGAGACTCTGTCTGTTGCTGTTTGAACTCAAGCCGTCAGATCTTTACGAGCTAAACTCACTGAGGTCCTGTGTGGAAGCTGTAAAACTACACTAGCCAAGTGGCTACTAACATAAACACAGATTTTTTGGTCCCAAAACAAAGACTCAAGTCAGGAAACCCAAAAATGAAATAAACACAACACCCACTCACCCAAAGAAGGAGGGTGATAAAAAAGGTGGGGCACCTCCTGAGTGCACCTGCTGCTGCCCACCCACATCCCAAATACAAAGGTTCTGAGAGGGGAAGGCAGGGAGGTCAGAATACAGCAAGACTCCATTAGGAAGAAACAACATTACTAAGGTGAGTAATTTTTCTTCAAACAACATGAAGTCTTGCTGTATTCTGACAATAACAACTACCAAGCAGTACCTCCATGGAGGAGGGACAGAACCTACTTAGGAAAAAGGCTCTGAAGCACAGCTGTCAGAAGCAAGCATCACTCCTAGCCTGGATATCAGGAGTAATGCTTGGTAAAGTGTGAACTGTTTTCAGGTAGCTGCTTGACATATCTCTAAGATAGGAATATCCCTGACAGCAGCCAGGGAAGCAGCTGTACCTCTGGTAGAGTGAGCCCTCAGGCCTGAGGGTGGAACCTTACCTAGTTTTTCATAGCAAAATTGAATGCAAGAGACAATCCACCTGGCAATGGATCTTTTAGTGGCAGGTTTTCCTTTACCAACCTCCCCATAAATGAGGAACATTTGGAGGGAGTCAAACCTGTGACCCTTGGTACATTCTATGTAGTAGCTAAGGGCTCTTTTCACATCTAAACTATGCAGCCTCCTCTCACCAGAGGAGGAATGGTCAGTGAAGTACACAGGAGGAGAAATAGATTGGTTAAGGTGAAGTCTGAAACCACCTTAGGCAAAAACTTCCTGTTAGTCCTGAGGACCACCTTATCTCTATGGAAGGAGATAAAATCAGGCTCCACTGACAAGGCTTGTAACTCACTTATGCGCCTGGGAGAAGTGATGGCTACCAGAAACACAGTTTTCCAAGTCAAGTACTTAAGCTCTGCTGAGGACAAAGGCTCAAAAGGGGGTTGCATAAGCTGAGCAATGCAAACGTTAAGGTCCCAAGCAGGGGCAGGGTCCCTGAATGGCGGGTTGGTATGAAGCAATCCCTTGAAAAACTTGGAGAATACAGGGTGAGCTGAAAGAGAAGAGGGCTTACCTGCTGAAATGAAAGCAGACACAGCTGCCAGATGCACACTTAGTATAGCTGGTCTGAGTCCCAAGCTATTCAGATGGACCATATAGTCAAGGACTGTGGACAGATCAGCAGACTCTGGGGAAATATGCTTCCCAGAGCACCATATGGAAAATCTTTTCCATTTGGAATTATAAGTAGTTCTGGTGGAAGGCTTCCTAGAAGCCTTTAGAATGTCCATAACACATTGGGAGAGGTGTAAATCAGCAAACTCTAACTCTTCAAGAGCCAGACCTTGAGATTGAGAGATCTGAGATTCAGGTACCAAACCCTCCCCTGAGCACAGGTTAACAGGTTGTAATTCCTGGGAAGAGACAGGGGCAGGTGGCCTGATAAGGACAATAGGAGAGGATACCAGGGCTGTCTGGCCCAGTCTGGAGCAATCAGGATCACCTTGCAAGGTTGAGACCTGATTTTGACTAGCACTTTGAACAGGAGAGGGAAGGGGGGAAAAGCATACAGGAACTTCCCTTCCCAACTGAGAACTAAGGCATCCAGGGGGACTGAGTCCAACACTGGGAGCCTGCAGCAAAGAGGGAAGTTGGTGATTGTCTGGGGCTGCAAAAGATCTATCTGTGGGTGCCTCATCTGGAGAATATCACCAAAACCAGGGATCCAGTGACCATTCGTGGATGGCCCTGAGATATCCTGCTGAGAGCATCTGCCAGGACATTGTCCTTGCCTGGGAGGTGTACTGCTGTGAGGAGATGTTCAGGAATAAGCTAGAGACCACAACTTCATTGCTTCTGTGCACAGGCCGTGACCGAGTGCCTCCTTGCTGTTGATATACCACATTGTGGTGGTATTGTCTGTTCTGATCTGAATAACCTTGTTCTGAGCAGACTTGGAAAAAGCTTGAAGTGCTAGAAATACTGCTCTGAGTTCCAACAGGTTGATGTGAAGCAGAGATTCCTGAGGGGACCACAACCCTTGGGTGGTCAGGTCTCCCAAGTGGGCCCCCCACCCCAAGAGGGAGGCATCTGTAGTAAGGATTAAAGAGTGAGACTGAGTGACAAAGGGAACTCCCTGTCTTAGACTGTTCTGATCCTGCCACCATTGCAAGGCCTGGATCACTGTTCGAGTCACTGGAATCAGTTTGGTCAGAGGGTCCTTTTTCTGAGACCAAAAGGCTCTCAAGTGGAACTGAATATCCCTCATCTGAAATCTTGCTCCCTGCACCACTGCTGTAGATGCGGCCATGTGACCCAGGAGCTGGAGAAAACGCCTTGCTGGACGAGACACCTGTAGGGTGAATGAAAAGGCCAGTGTGATAAGGGTCCTTGCCCTGTCCAGGGGAAGGAAGGCTCTGGCCTTTTCTGTATCTAGCTCTGCGCCTATGAAGGTGAGGAGCTGAACAGGCTCTAGAACTGACTTTGAAAGATTCAGAAGGAAACCTAGAGAGGTGAGCAGTTGCTGAGTTATCTGTAGGTGTAACTTGACACGGTCTGGGGACTGGCCTACTATGAGCCAGTCGTCTAGGTATGGAAGATGGCAGTCCTTTGCCACCTTAGAGAAGCAACTACTACTGCCAGGCATTTTGTGAACACACTTGGAGCAGAGGTTAGGCCGAAGGGCATTGCTCTGAATTGGTAATGGCCTGAGGGCAGCTCGAACCTGAGGTACTTTTTGATGGGAGCTTGATGAGAATATGGAAGTAGGCATCCTTGAGGTCCAGGAGACTAGCCAGTCCCTGGCCTTAGAGAGGTAAGTATTCCCAGAGTCACCATTTTGAATTTTGGCTTTAAAAGGTGCTTGTTTAAGTATCTGAGATCCAGGATGGGCCGCCATTCTCCTGTCTTTTGGGGGTAGGAGTACCTGGAGTACAATCCTTTGCCTTGGTGCAGGGTGGAACCATTTCCACAGCTCTGAGAGCCAGGAGGGAAGAGACCTCTGCCTCTAGGGCAAGTGCCTCTGAGGGATTTGCAGGTGGAAAGGATCTGGTTCTCAGCTTTGGAAATATTTTGAAGCTGAGAACCAGTCCCTGGCTTACTACTTCCAGGACCCATTTGTCTGATGTTAAAGACTTCCAGTCCTGGACAAAGTAAGCCAGCCTGCCTCCTACAAGTAGTGGAGAATCGGCCCTGGCAATCCCATCAGGGTGCCTGCTTGGCAGGGGTTTTAGGCTGAGGGGTGGGAGCAGGTCTGCTTGTACCCTTCTGCCTCTCCTCTAAAGAACCCCTCTGAGCATAGGCAGAAGAGAGGCCTGGGCTTGGTAGAAGGCCTATGAAAGGCCTGCCCTGCCCCTGGGGTGCTGCCTCTGAGGGTGGCTTGCCTTTCCTTGGCCTGGGCACTCCTATAGGTGGTCCTATATTCATCCATTTTCTTCATGTAATTCTCTGTTTGCTCCCCAAACAAAGAATTACCCACAACAGGAAAATCCATGGCCTTAGTCTGGGTATCCTGTGACAGGCTAGTACATCTGAGCCAAGTCATTCTACGAAGAGCCACAGATGTAGCCATGACTCTAGATGAAACATCATTGGAGTCCACTGCAGCATGGAATTGCACCTTGGATGCCTCAATACCATCAGCAGCCACCTGCTCCAGCTTCTTGGCAAGCTGGCCAGGGACCTGTTTTGCTAAAGCCATGACAGTGTCCCATCTGGATTTCTGATACCTAGCAGTATAGGCCAAATAATTGGCCTGTCTGAGTCCCAAGGATGCTGCCATGTACTGTTTCTTTGCCATGGCACCAATCCTCCTGGAGTCCTTGTCTGGGGTGTGAAGCCAAGGGAATATTTGCCTTATCACAGGCTGCAGCCTGCACTACCCCAACATGGCTGCATTGTTGTGTAAGGAACTCGTATCAGAGCCTGACAGGGTATACCTCTTGTCCATTCTTTTATCCACAGGAGGTATAGTATTAGGAGTCTTTAAAATCTTAAATGTCTGTTTCCCAAAAGATTTGTGTAAGGGAATAGACAGCCTCCTAGACTCTGGGATATCCATCATTTCCACAAAGTCAGGCTCTTCCTGGTCATCCACAGCTTCTTCCATAGGAAGCTGAAGGGCTTCTGCCACTTTCTTATAAAACATGAAATGGGAGGGGGACTCAGAAAGCCAAGGAGGAGACACTCCTGAAGGTCTGTCTGGGGAGATGTCCGTGTCTATGGGCACATCCAGACTTTCAAAACCACATTCACTTTCCTCATACTCCTCTTCCTCCTCCTCCGGTTCATAATATTCCTCTAAATCATAATCTTGAACCGGTGGAACCGGCCGAACCGAGCACGTTCCTGATGGTGCCGGTTCGGTCGGAACCGGGGAAAGCGACGGCACAATTTTTATCACTTTGGCTATTTCTTCAGCGGTTGGAGAAGAAAGTTTTGGATCCACACCAGCTGATTTTTCCTTTCTTGTTCTCTTAGTCGGAACCGACTCCTCGGAATCGGCTCTCCTTTGGCCCGAAGAAGTCTCACCCTGGTCAGAGGGCACTCCTTCTGGTTCGGTTTGAACCGAACCAGGCTAGCCATCCGGATCAGTGGACTTTTTGGCCTCCCTTTCCCTGAGCCTACCAACTCTCTTCTCTAAGGTAGCTGCAGGAATATTTTTACAAATCTAGCAGTCTGCATTGAGGTGGTCAAACCCCAGACAATAAACACAGGTGGTGTGGGGGTCAGCCTTAACAAAGACTTCCCACACACGCTGTGTTGAAACAGTGGGCCCGGTTTTTCTTTTGGGTTTCTCAGACATTGTGCCAGTCCTAACAAAATTTACCCTTTTAATGGCAATCCGCCAGGCAAGACCCTCTTATCGGTTCCTGACCGTGTTACGAGTCGTGGAAAAAACCGTAATAAAAAATCAGTTTTTTTTAGAACCGATAAGAACCGGTAACCACACTCTAAAAGTACAGATAAAGATTTTACAACAACTTGATTGGTTCAAACCGAACCGATTACAAGTTCCACACAGAATAGCAAAACAAAATAACCTATCTAGTACTCACGAATACCACAGACAGAGACTGAACCGACAGGTTACGGTTTAAATTCAGTCGAAAACCGAGAAAAGTGGTACTTTAACTGACAAATTGAACCAAGCAAAGGGAGAAATCTCCGGAGCGACTGTTCAGTGAGGCAGAGTAAAGAATCTGACGGTTTGAGTTAAAACAGCAACAGACAGAGTCTCAACCGAGCTCGAGCTCAGCATTCCATGCCTGGCATGGAAAGTTAACTCTTTCATCTCCGGGGCAGTTCTAAGGTTGGGACTCACTGCTATTGTCAGAATACAGCAAGACTTCATGTTGTTTGAACAGTCAGAATACAGCAAGACTTCATGTTGTTTGAAGAAAAAATTACTCACCTTAGTAATTACGTTTCTTCTAATGGAGTCTTGCTGTATTCTGACCTCTGGCAGGTGCAGTGTTGCACGCCAGGGGTGCATTTGGGTACTCCCTCCTTTTAGAGGGTGGGAGTGGGTTATATTATTAATTTAACAGTAGTTGTTCACTACCTGGTTTTTGATTTTGGATTTCTTGACTCGAGTCATTTGGGGATCCAAAATATTTGGCTGCCATTTGGCTAGTAAAAAATTTACAATTTCCACATAGTAGTTAGTTAGTATTAGCTCGTAAGAATCTGACAGTTGCGCTTCAAAGTGCAGCAGACAGAGGTTTGAACCGAGCTCGAGCTCAACGTTCTATGCTCTGCATAGAAAATTAATCCTCTACTCTCCGGGGCAGTTTGAGTGCTGGGGCTAACTGCAATAGTCAGAATACAGCAAGACTCCATTAGAAGTAACATAATTACTAAGGTGAGTAATTTTTTTTATTTTCTGCCATTCTAAGGCTGCCTTCTATCATTTCCTTGTCCACTCCCCGAGATGGGGGTCTGTATACAACCCTGTGCGGATTGTGGTACCATTTCCTGTCTCCAGTGTGACCTGCTGTGCCTCCTCTCCTCCCTGTTTACCCTTTAGTTCCATTGCTTTAATCCCTTCCCTATGTAGAGAGCTACTCCTCCTCCTCCTGTTTTATCCTCCCTGTCCCTCCTGTAGATTACGTATCCTGGTATGTTGACATCCCAGTCATGGTTCTCTGTGTACCATGTTTCTGTGACTGCTACGATATCCAGGTAACCCTCTTCCATCAAGGCCACTACTTCAGGGAGCTTGTTACCCAGACTTCAGGTATTGGTACTCATCACCCTCTATTTTTTGAAGGCCTTACCTCTTTTAGCCTCATCTCTGTCTTTACTGCCTTTTTCTCCATTTACCCCTCCTTCTCCCTACTGACTTCTCTATCTTGGTGTTCAGCTCTCTAACTACACCGTTTTGTGGGGGGGAGACGGGGATTTCCCTGTTCCTTTTCAGTGCCTCCTCCCCTTGGCTAGTTTAAATGCTTGCCAATGAAGCATTTAAACCTATCACCCAGGATTCTGGTTCCCCTCCTGGACAGATGCACACCATCGCACCACTATAGGCCTGTATCCCACCAGGTGGACCTCCAGTCCCCAGTGAAGCCAAAACCCTGAGCTCCGCACCAGTTTTTCAACCATTCATTGAATCTCACTGTGTGGAGTACCCTAGCCTCACCCATACCATAGACAGGCAGGCAGCACCTCTGAGAAGGTTACCATACACGCTACTTGTCTAAGGCCCCTCCTCAACTCCACAAACTCCTCTTGCACTGCTCTGATCCCATTCCCAGCCAGGTCATTTGTCCCCAGGTGGACAATGCCATCCAGCTCCCTCCTCCGTGCAGCTGTTCCTACGATCCTGAGGATTCGCTCTCTGTCCCTCCAAGCCATGGCGCCAGGCAGGCACCTTACCTCCCTCTCCCCCCCTCCCCCCAACGATCGAGTTCCCCACCAGGAGTTGTTTCCTTCCCCTATGGGGTCCAGTGCCACCCTCTTGTGGGTCTCCTTTGTGGAGGTTCCCTACATCCTCCTTGGTCTTCACTGCGGGTGCCTCCATAGAGGAACCACTCTACACCAGAATGGCGTATGAATTGTGGAGCGGTGCAACTGGAGGGATGTGCCTCTGTTCCCCAACCCCCACCCTCACCCTCCCTGAGCCCACCTTGGTCCAACTATTCCTCTTTCTTGGCAACCTCTGAGGTGGTGGTGGTGGCCCCTGGACGGGTAAGGAGGTTTCACGAATCCTAGCCTGGTCGGCCTGGAGACAGGCAACCTCCTTCCTCAGACCAGAGAGGTGCCTGCAAATAGGGCTGCATGGCAGCCTCCAGAATGTCTCCCGAAAGACTGCCACCCCACAGCCATTGCACTGCACCACTCCCATCATGTCTTATTTTGTGGCCCCCTTCCTGTTGCTTTATATACTTACTCTCTCCTTACTCTATTTATTTTTTCACCTACTTTCCTGCTGTCTATGTGCCCTTAAAGCTCTTGCCCTTCCTGCCCTGGGACAAGAACTTCCTGTATTTCTTGGCAGTCTCATTCCTCCTTGCACAGAGTTAGACCTCCAGCAGCTGGGGGGTAGGGAAGGGACAGTTACTCTTTTCCTTCAAGGATGGCAAAACTCATGTGTCTCAGTGATCCTTTCCTTCCTACTGCCAAACAGGAAATTCCTGTTGTCAGTCAAATCCAGTGCCTATAAAAGTGGAACTGGCTAAGGGTGGCAGGGAAGGAGGGCAATTAGTAAGAAAAGTTCTGGCTCTTTAGACAGCTGCTTCCTGCTCTGAAAGCAAGATAGCTGTCTGCCGAATGTTAGCAGCAGGGAACTGTAATTGGAGACACCTGATTTTCTACTAACTAGGCCACACCCCCAAATTAACTTCTCTCCTCCTGACTTAGCAAACTAAGACAAAGACAAAACTAAAGTAGCCCTCCTTTGTACCTCTTCCACCCTATCTATGTCATTCCAGAGGTGGGGCCTCCAGAACTGGACACAGTACTTGAGGAGGGGGTCTTACCAGTGATTTATAAAGGGGTAATACTACCTCCCTCCTTCTGTTGGTGATGCCCCTCCCTATGCACCCGAGCATCCTGCTAGCCTTCCCCGCTGCCTTATCACACTGTTTAGCAGGGAGGTGTCAGAAAGGGTCAGGGCAAGGAGGTTAGCGTTTAGAAGGTTTAAAACAACACAAAGCGAGGAGGACTGGGCAAAGTAACAGGCAAGACAGAAGGAGGCGGGCCTGGAAACAAGACGAGCAAAGGCTAGAACGGAGGAGGGCTTTGCCAATGCGGTCAAAAAAAGGGGGCAAAACCTTCTTCAGGTATATAGTCGAAAGGAGGAAAACAGGGCAGGGGATACACAGCCTGAAAAACAATAGTGGAGAGCTGATGGTAGGGGATCAGGAGAAGGCAGAATTGCTGAACAGCTATTTCTGCTCAGTATTCATGAAAGAGAATGAGTGGGAGGGCAGTAAAACAAGGGTAAAAGAGGAGGAGGGGGAAGGAGTGGACACAAGTTCTTTCCAGGTAGAGGAGATCTGAGAGAGCTTAAAGGTGAAGGGGCCAGACGGGGTGCACCCCAGGGTGTTGAGGGAGCTGAGGGGTATACTAGCGGCTCCTTTGACTGCCCTCTTCAACAGGTCCTTGGAATCAGGAGTGGTCCCGATGACTGAAAACAGGCGGATGTGATACCCCTTCACAGGGCGGGGGGCAGGAGCAAGAGGTGAGCAATTACAGGCCAGTGAGCTTGACATCTGTGGCTGGCAAGCTCATGGAAAAACTGCTAGAAAAACAGAATCACCAGCTACCCAGAAGCAAACGGCCTGCTGGACCACTGGCAGCATGGGTTCACCGAGGGCAGATCCTGTCAAACAAACCTGATAGAGCTCTATGACTGGGTCACCAAGATAGTGGATTGGTGGACATTGTGTACCTTGATTTCAGAAAGGCATTCGACTCTGTGCCACACAGGAGGCTACTGCACAAACTGGGATGTCTGGGGCTGGGGCGGACGGTATTGCATTGGGTGCAGAACTGACTTGGGGGCAGAAGACAGAGGGTGGTGATAAACGGGGTACCCTCGGGGGAGGGAAGGTCATCAGTGGGGTTCTCCAAGGGTCAGTGTTGGGGCCACTACTATTTAATATATCTATAGGGGAAATAACAGAGGGCCTTGAGGGGAGGGTGTGTCTATCTGCGGATGACACAAAGGTCTGCAATAGAGTAGACACACAGGAAGGGGTTGAGAGTATGCGTAGCGATTTGAGGAAACTAGAGGAATGGTCCAGAGAGTGGCAATTATCTTTCAATACGTTGAAGTGCAAGATCATGCACCTAGGCAGGAAAAATCAGAGAGAGGTGTACTGCATGGAAGAGCAACCCATAGAGGTAACTGAACAGGAGAGGGACCTTTGCATTAACATTACACGGGACTGAAAAGTAGCAAAACATTGCGAGAAGGCAGTGACAAGAGCCAGCAGGATGCTAAGTTGCATCGGGAGGGGTATCACTAGTAGGAAGAGGGAGGTCATAATACCCTTGTATACCCAGCTGGTTATGCTGCATCTGGAGTATGGGGTCCAGTTCTGGAGTCCATACCTCAGGAAAGGTTGAGCGCGTCCAGAGGAGGGCAACAAAGATAGTAAAGGGGATCAGTCACTTCACATACGAGGAGAGACGGAGGGATCTAAACATGTACTCCCCGGAACAAAGGAGAGAGAGGGAACATGATTGAGACATTCAAATACTTTAAAGGGTATTAACAAAGTGGCAGTAGGGAGCATCTTCCAACTAAAGTGGCGATCGAAGACAAGGGGCCATGATTTACAAATTGTAGGGGGGGAAGTTCAGAGGAAACATTACGAAGCACTTTTTCACAGAAAGGGTGGTGGTTAAATGGAATAAGCTTCCGGAAGAGGTGGACAGGGAGAGGACAGTAGGGGGAATTCAAGGGAGCATGGGACAGGCACAAGGGCCTGTTGGCAAGGGGGGGTTACAGTTAAGTCCTAGCAGTGGTCTAGGCAACCTGGGCAGACTAGGTGGGCCTGGTGGTCCTTTTCTGCCATCATGTTTCTATGTTTGGCTACTTTCAGGTTATCAGAAATGATTACCCCTAGGTCCCTTTCCTGTTTTGTGGTTGCTAATACCTCCCTGCTCAATTGCTACGGTGCTCCTGTGTTTCCGTGCCCCAAGTGCATGGTTTTACACTTTTCTGCAATGAAACCCAGCTGCCATTCCCTTGACCAATCTTCCATTTTTTTCAGATCCTTCATCCCCCGGTGTGTCCACTCTGTTACAGATTTTTGTGTCATCCACAAACAAGCATACTTTCCCCCCCAACCCTTCCACAATGTTGCTAATAAAGACACTGATGAGGACCGGGCCTAGTACTGACCCCTGTGGCACCCCGCTTGTCACCTTGCCTTCTCCAGAGTGGACCCCATTTACCACCACCCTCTGACTCCTATTGCTTAGCCAACTTCTTACCCATTTTACTACTTTTGGACCTAATCCTAGGTTGTCCAGCTTGCACACCAGTCTTCTGTGTGGAATGGTGTAGAAGGCCTCACTGAAATCCAGGTAGGCCACATCTACCGCTCCTCCCTGATCCACTTTCCTGGTCACCCAGTCAAAGAACTCGATCAGGTTTGTCTGGCAAGACCTCCCCCCTGTGAACCCATGTTTGCTTGGATCCTGTAATCCACTGGTTGCAAGGTATTCCCAAATCCTTTCCCTCCATAGCAATTCCATTATGTTACCTACTACCGAAGTCAGGCTTACAGGTCTTGTAATTTGCTGCCTCCTCCCTATTTCCACTTTTGTGTAATGGAACCACATCTGCCCTCCTCAAGTCCTCCAGAATCTCCCATTTCTAGTGAAAGGTTGAACAGAGCTGTCAGAGCTCCCTCAGTATCCTAGGGTGTACCCCGTCTGGTCCCATTGCCTTGTCTACTTTGAATTGCGCTAATTCCTTGAGGACTCTCTCCTCTGTAAAAGGACTAGTGTCCACCTCCCTTCCTTTAATGCCCTCATCCCTTATCTCTGACCCGTCACCTACCCCTTCCTCCGTAAATACGGAACAAAAGTAATTATAGTGTATGGTAGAACGTTGTTGAGCACGGAAATCCATGCTCCCAACAGCGTTGTTGTACTGCACTAGCTATGTCATCGTAGCTAGCGTCCTGCACTAGCTACGTAGCTAGTGCAGCATAACACTGAGAAGGTGGTTGCGCATGCGTGCAAGCGGAGTGCGCATGTGTGATTGGGAGACCGGCGATGCGCTAACAACGGCCGTGGCGGTGAAACAGGCCGGAGGAACAGAAAACCACACTGGAATCTGAAGAAAAGTAAGGGCAGACTTTTTAAGAGCGACCATACACTATAAAAGACTGTGTATGATCGCTCATACACAACTAGGGTATTTTTCAACTCTCGAGGTTTCCATGGTAACGAGACCTCTCAAGCTGCGCTCTTGAGGTCTCCAGTTACCATGGAAACCTCTAGAGTGAAAAATACCCTTGCTGTGTATGAGCGATCATACACAATCCTCAATGTTCAATATGTCCGCTTTTTTTTTGTCCTCTTTCTCCCAAACCCCCTTCCCCTTCTAGCCTTACAATCCCTCCTTTGGTCTTTCTCTTCTCGCTTATATATCTAAAGAATATGTTATCCTCTTTTTTTACTGACTGGGCAATATTCTCCTCTGTTTGTGCCTTTGTGCTCCTAACTGCTCTCCCTGCCACTCTGTTTCCCCTGGTAACTCCCCCTATCCTCCTCCTCCTCCTTCTGTGTCCTTTGTACCTTCTAAATGCTAGGTTTATTTGCCCTTACTTTCTCCGCTACTTCTCTAAAGAACCACAGCAGTCTCTTTTTTCTCTTGCCCTTGTTAACCTGCCTGACACAGAGATTTTTTGCCTTTTTAGTGCCCCCTTTATTTTTGCCCATCGTTCCTTGACTCCCCCCAGTTTACCTATCCCTGCTAGGGTGTCCCTGAGGCATTCTCCCATTTTCTTAAAATCGGCCCTCCTGAAGTCCAGGACACTCATCTTAGTGTCTGTGGCTCGATTCTGACCCAGTTCTTATACTGAGCCACCCCGTACGGTGATCACTGATCCCAAGGTGGCCACCCACTGTAACATCAGCAACACTGTCCCCGTTTGTCAGTACCAGGTCCAGTATTGCCCCCCAAAAATGAGTGGGTTCCTTAACTAGTTGCCCTGAGGAACGCCCCTTGCAGGAAGTCCAGGATGTCCCCACTTCTTACTGCTGGCAGGCTCCAATCACATCCAGTAGACTGAAGGCCCCTACCAGCAACACTTCCCCTTTGCATGCCATCCTTTGGATTGCTTCCATCATATCTTTATCCACCTATCTGCTGGAGGTCTGTAAATCGCTCCTTTGTGAATACCCTCTATGTCTCCAAGGCGACCCACAGTACCTCAGCTCCTCCATGCTGTCCCTATATTTCTGTAGCTTTTACGTTTCCCCTGACATAAAGAGCCATTCCTCACCATTTTGTACCTACCCTGTCTTTTCTGAACTGAGTATACCCTGGTATGGCTACATCCCAGACCTGGTTTTCATTGCACCAGGACTCGGTAATTGCTACTATGTCCAGGTCTGCATCTGCCATGGTGGCCTCTAGGTCTGCAATCTTATTGCCCAGGCTTCGACCATTTGCACACATGGCTCTGCAGATTGTTCTGCCCCCAATATTTCCCATTCCTTATTTCCTCCACTATTTTTTTTTTTTACTATCTCTCTTTCCTTTTACCCCTTGGATTCCTTTGTTATTTGGTTCCTTTTGGGATTTCACTCATTCAGGATTCCCACCGCTGACCTCGTATGCCTGTTGGGGGGGGCTGTTTATGTCCCCCTGCCTTATTCGCTCCCCCTTCCCCCGGCTAGTTTAAATGCTTGCCAATGTAGCATTTAAACTGTTCACTGAGGATCATGGTTCCACTCCTAAACGAATGCAGGCTTTCACCCCTGTACAGGCCCTTATCCTTCCAGGTCAGGCCCCAGTCCCCAATGAAGTCAAAACCCTCCTCTCCGCACCATTCCTTCAACCATACACTGAAGATCCTGCTGCAGAGAATCTTATCCTCCCTCCTGTCGTAGACAGGTTGCACCTCCGAGGTCACAGATCGGTGCTACTTGTCTAAGACCCCTCCCCAATTCCCTAAACTCCTCTTGAACTATTGCTAGCTTATCCCATGCCAGGTCATTTGTCCCCAGATGGATGTCCAAGTCTCCCTCCCTTCCTGTTGCCCCAGTGATCTTTGCATCCTCTTTTCAACCCTGCAAGCCGTGGTGCCGGGAAGGCACCTAACCTTCCTCTCCTCATCCTTAGGCTTGATACCCATTGACCGAGATCCTCGACTGGGGAGACACTCCAATGGAGGCTTTCCAGGTGGCAGAAGCCATTCTTGGCCCTGCCCTGGAACCTCAGCAGTGCACCGCTTCCTGCTCTGTGCCTTCTGCCTGGTTGGCCTGCAGACACACGGTACTCACCAGTTCCCTTTTGGGGTTCACAGAGCACCCCCTCGGCCAAGGGATTGGTGGCCTACTCTGTGTTTAGGTGCTCCGCTAACACCGGCGATGTTGACAAGCCGCCTGATAAGGAGTCCAAGAAGTTGGACCATGCAGCTAAGAAAGTCTACGCTGCCTCCTCGCTTGGTTTCTGCCAGGCGAGCTCGGCCCTCCTCATGGCCCACTTCTCTTATGCCCTGCTGGGCACCTTAGATGAGGTGCTTCCTCACCTGCCTGCAGACCTTCAGACCACGGTCAAACAGGTCCCTTTTCTCACTTGAGTTTATTTAAGGGGAAAAATGTTTCAAAGAATGGTGGAGTAAAATCCCTCAAATATTTGAGCATTTCAGTGTGGTGTTCATTATAGAAGTACAGTTATTTACTTAAAGATATATCTGTTCACTTATTTCAGTTTTTTTTAGCTCAGTGCTATATGACAATGTACTGATTTGATTAATTTGATGTATTCTTTATGGTGTTCTCTTATGCTTTTTATCTCAATAAAATTTTATTTGCTAAAAAAATAATATATATATATATATATATATTTATGCAATAGGTGTGGAACCAAAATCAATTGCATAAATCCATTTATTTCCACATATGTGGGACAAATCTAACCACCCTAGATTTATCCCACATATGTGGGATAAATGCAAACTGTCAATCAAAGCTTTTTTGTTCACTTTTTTGACAAACAAATGTGAATAACTTTAAAACGAAAAATGATAGCATGGTACTGTGAGCACGAAAAATGTTCAGCACAAAAAAATCTACAAAATGAGTGACATTTCATTTATAGATACCTTTTAGTTTTTTCATAATTAGCAAAAAACAGCATAAAATCCAATTTTCTTTTCACTTTTTAGACAAACAAATGTAAATAACTTTAAAATGAAAAATGATAGCATGGTACTGTGAGCACGAAAAATGTTCAGCACAAAAAAATCTACAAAATGAGTGGTGTTTCATTCATAGATACCTTTTAGTTTTTTCATAATTAGCAAAAAACAGCATAAAATTCTATTTTCTTTTCACTTTTTCAACAAACAAATGTGAATCACTTTAAAACTAAAAATGATAGCATGGTACTGTGAGCAAGAAAAATGTTCAGCACAAAAATATCTACAAAATGGGTGGTGTTTCATTACTAAATACCTTTTAGTTTTTTTTATAATTAGAAAAAAACTGCATAAAATTAAATTTTTGTTTCACTTATTCGACAAACAAATGTGAATAACTTTAAAACAAAAAAGGTAGCATGATACTGTGACCATGACATTTGTTCAGCAAGAAGTTCTCTACAAAATGAGTGTTGTTTCATTTAATAGCAACCACCATGCTAGGTGGACATACACTAGCAAAGTTAACTGTAACTCCCAGAAATTATCATATTTTAAAAAAAAAAGATAAACAGTCAAAACCAAATGTTCCTGCACTGATAAGAAGCATCCATATTGCATAAATGAAATATACAATGGTGAGCTGTCAGATAAATGATTTATCTACACTTACGCCACTCGTGAAGTTACCCGAGGTCAAACAGCACTTGTGTAGATAAATCATTTATCTGACGGCTCACCATTGTATATCCCTTATATATTTAGAAGATGAGCTTGGAAAATAAATGAATCTGATTGGCTGAGACACCGAGAAGAGATTAATTTATTTTCCAACAGAGCCCATAGTAAAATGAGAGCCGCTTCAGGGTGCCCCATTTCTTAGTGAATCCTTGGGCAACCCGAATGTTCACATTAGCCAACCACCATTTCTCCACTGCTCGCAAAGTTAGTCGAAAAATGCCGGCTGGGCCACTCAGCTCCTCCCATGCAAGGCAACCAAAATAAGTGAAATGTTTAAAAACCAGATGCAGTGTGCACTGTAACATGCATTCCGGTCAATGAAGTGCACACTTTCTGCAATGAGAGAGAGCGAGAGAGAGAGACATAGCTCTGATACTGGTACTGAGCATGCGAGCAGCGGCACTTTCTTAGTTTTCCATGACGCCGATGGGCAACCATCTACAGTACGGAAAACAAAGAAAATACCGCTCCTCTCATACACAGCGGTGGTTATCAGAGATGCTGCGCTCTCTCTCTCTCTCATTAAGGCACCCAGCAATCCCCAGGTACAAATGGAACAGCAAATCTCTACACAGGAAAAAAAAAAAAAACACACGCAGAAATAACACTTTTTTTTTTTCAGTTCCTTCGTTTTATAACACCTTGTATATTTACAGAGTCAGTCCTTCCATAGCTCCTCACAGCTGTATACCGTGGCTGTCCACTTGTTACAAACACTCCTCTAACCAACTCTGCAACTTTTTTCATGTTTTTTTTTTCACTTAATATAAACAATGATGACTCTCCACTGCCCACTGTCATCCCCAACGCACTTCAGCCCCACTAACCTACATTTCAAACTATCCTGCCCGTCAACTGACACCACTCCTGAATTCACTGCTCTGCTGATTGAGTTACAGAACACTCAAAGCACTCACTTTTTTATTGCAGATCTGCGCTCTCTCTCTTCCCCAAAAACTGACAGTTACTTTGGGGTACCACTGGGGACTGTGAAGGGACAAAAATGATTTTCTCCTCTTTCATAAAAGAAGGTAATACTGCCGATCTCACTCACGCTCTCTCTCCCCTTCGGTCCCGAGCAAAAAAAAAGCCTGAAAAACTAGCAAACTTCTATTGCCATGGGAAGGGGGTGGGTAAACAAATGAAAATGAAATACCAACTAACACACACTGCATGATGACGGGGGTGTATTAACAGATTGCCAAGGGGGGCTGTAGCTGCATAAAAACTTTTTTTTTTTTAACTATGGGGTTTCCAGTAGGCCATAACTACCTAACTCATGCAGGTGTAGGAACTATTTTATTACAAAACTAATCTTAAACTAACTAGTCATTAACAATTTTTTATTATGTTTTTTTTTTTTTTTACAATGCCCATTTTCTAAGTGCAATAATACCCTCCAAGGTGGGCTTCATTGGGAAATACCAGACCTTCCAGGGGCTATAAGGCCCTCCGCCTCATTACGCCCCGGGCGGTCTGGTATTTCCCAATAAAGCCCACCCTGTCGGGTATTATTGCTTACTTTACTATCAGGGTGTAGTTCAGTTGAGAAGAATTGTCCTTGAGAACTGTCACGCTCCACCGCCGTTCTGTAAGTAAACGGAAGGAACGAGTATATAAAATAGAAACCAGTTACTTTTATTTCTTTTAGGAGTACAGTGCAGTGATTTTTTTAAATTACTGGGAGATGTGTGTGTTTGGGAGGGGGAGCTGTCACTCTGTCTCTGTCTCGCTAAGTGAGTAAAAAAAGTGGCGGCAGTTTAAAACTGTGTGCCCACTGCTTCAGCCAATGATGAAGCAGGCTGGGCACAAGGATATATCTGGTTGGGCATCAGGCAGGTTTGGGCTGGGAGTTTTTATCTGGTGGGCATCTATTGAAAGTTAATGTACCCCTGTGGAATGGGTACTAGCCAATCAGATGCCTCCAAATAAAAAGCCCATTTTCTAATAATATATAGTGAATGGGGCAGCGTTGTTGTGTATGAAGTTCTATTATCAGAATTCACTCTTTGTGCTGCATTAGTGACGTCACTACTGCAGCACAACATATTAGAATACTTTCACATACGGACACAGAACATGAGCTGCGGTTGCTGTCGTTAGTGCTGTTAAGTCATCTTGTCAGTTTCAGTCAGCGCTAACAAGGCTCAGAGCGATGGCAGCCACGGTTCACTCAAAAACAGCATCAGAAAGGAAAAAGTTAATCTCCGGGTATGCTATGGTTGCCTTTACACTATCAAAGACTGTGTACGAGTGTACTGTTACAACCTTGCTGCATACTGTACAGTAGGTGTTATGTTCTGGCAGTTTGATTCTGACTGTTTGAAGGTATCTGATATGCTGCTTGATTTACTACTGTACCATCTTTGCCTCAATAAAATTACATTTAAAAAACAAAATAAACAAAGGTTGTGTATGAGCACCCATACACATACAGGGCTGAGCTTGAACTTGAGGTTTCCCTGGCAACAAGAGACTCTTGAGTTGCCCTCTCGTGGTCTCTTGTTACGATGAACAACTCTCAACTAAAACAAAGCCTTATTGTGTATGGTTGCTCATACACAATCCTCTACATCTATACAGGTATCTATATATGTATCTATTAGTGATGGGCGAATATCTTATTTTGAATATTCAGCTGAATATTCATATTCAGGGCCTCAAATGTTTGGAAATTTGATGTTCGGCTTTGTTATTCAAGTACCTGTGGGGGGGGGTTTAAAAAAAACAGCCCCACAAACTCCTCCCCAGCCAGATCACATTAAAATCAACCCCATGTCCAGGGTGAAACTACCCTCCCAGACCTCAAAAAATATGCAGAAGCCGCATTTCTTAGAATACTTCTTCTATGGCTTTCTGAACAGTTTGATTCCCTATGGAAGAAACTAGAGTTTCACCTGAATGATATGTATGACATAAAAAAAAAAAATGTTTTTCTTCCTCTGGGAGGACCCCTCCTTTAATAGACTTTACTGATATAACCTTACAGGTTTTAAAGATATGGTTTAAAATGTGAGATAAAGAGTCACTTCAACTAATTTATGAGTACTGTAAGATCATTTCAGAGGACGAGCTCTTCGTCCCATCCCATAACGACCTAGCCTTCTCTCGCAGGCATAGATTAGGACTGGAACAGGTGTTCCAATTTCTGGGTCCTAATGGGATCCTATCATTTGAAGAACTAAAACTTAAATTCAACCGACCAAATGTTGATAATTTTAGATACCTCCAAATCAGAAACCACTTACTACACAACAGAATCATTCAGGTCAAACTGACCCCTCCACTCCCTCCCCTCTTAAAACTGTTCTTTGACCATTCCCTGGGACAACATTGGAATCATTTAATTGGAAACCTATATAATATGATGTGAGATCGAACTAAAGAATCAACAAATTCAATACTGACAAGTTGGAACAAAGATTTAGATCTTGTTGTATCTAAAGAAGAGTGGTCCTCTTCATCTCTGTGTGCGGTCAGAATCACCCAATTGCATATTTGGAGAGAATATTCATGGAAGTGTAGATCTAGGTTTTTCAGGTCTCCAGCAAGTCTGACGAAATACCCTCCGATTGAATTTGGGGCCTGCTAGAGGGAATGTGGAGCTAAGATGGCAGACCTTGCACATATCATGTGGCAATGCCTACGCTTGATGCCCTTCTGGATAAGTATACAAAAAGCAATCAGTGATAGTCTCGGAGAGAACATTGAGCTCACAGCTGAAGTGGTACTTATGGCTGTCTACCCAGATCGTTCCCTCCCCGTGGACAAAAACCCTGCTGCCCATTTTTCTGTTGGCTGCAAAAAAATCCTTAACAAAGAAATGGATGACCAAAGATATCCCTGCCATACAAGATTGGAGGCGAATAGTGATATCTATATACCAGATGAAAAATACCACTGCAAAACTTAATAACCAAACGGATAAGTTCGCCACACTCTGGCAGAGATGGTCAATTTATCAAGCAAGGGTTGATCCTGATTTTTGCCCATAACACGTAGGACTTGAGGAGAAGAAATGAGATTAGAATGGTGCCCCAGATCTGTTAGATTTTAACAAAGAATATGAAAAATGTATTTCAATGCTAGACTCTATTAATTGTAAAAGATCTCTATACATATTGAATAATGTAAATCTGTATAACAACAAAACTGAAGCACAGAAAAAATCTTGATTGTAAAATGTCTCCTGACTTAAAAGAAAAAGTTCAATAAAAATATATTTAAAAAAAAAACAACAACCCATGTCCCCCCACCATTTCCAATGAGCCCACTGCCATGCTCCTTCCCCTCAGCACCCACGATTTCAAGAGATTAACAAAAAAACTCCCTTGATGGGCAACTGGCACAACTCACCCGCCTTCATGGCTGGCCACCGTCTCCTCTTGCCATTATTTGAGTTAAATACTTAAATAAATCATCCTCCCACCTCAGAAGCAGCACCCAAGTCACACCCTTCTTCCCCCTCCCAGTACCCGTATTTGATAAAATTAGTTACAAGTCCCCCACCAGACACAAGAAGGTGACCGGCACAACCCGTCCTCCTCCACAGCCAGCCACCTTCTTGTGACTGGCGCTTCCGCGCTTGCTCGCATAGCAAACAGCTGATTACATAATTAGGTTTTTACTATGTAAGCAAGCATACTCGTGATGTCATAAGGTTAAACTGTACTCGAGAAAAATATCAGGGTTATTTTTGTGCTGACTGTGGTATATCATATCATATTTTATATATATATATATATATGCTGGCTTAATAGAAGAAATCAGAAAAATCTTCATGAGTTGTACTTGACCTCTGACCTCATGTGTGGCAAAGCCACAAGTAAGGTCAAGTAAAACAAATGAAGAAAGGGCTGAGATCTTCTATTAAGTCAGCACCTATGGGAACTATACAGCACAGGCTGTGTTTCATGTACAGTCAAAGCCCAAGCAGCAGTTCAGCATTTTTGGCATTTCAACATTTTTGGTGAATGCCACTGAAAATGTTCAGTGCAACTGGTTAATAAGTGTGAGTATGATGTCTTTAACAATTGAAAGAGTAATATTATCCGTGTGTGACATCATTAACTAGTGATATCTGAGTATGACATCATTAACTGGTGATATCTTTTGATTGTGAAATCATTAACAAGTGGCGTCTTGATATCTTTTATGTTAGGTAAATGGTATCACTTATCTGTGTTTTTTTTAAATCACCACCAGTGTTCTGTATATTGGGAATATTCTATATGGCATCCAGGTGTAAGGTTTTATTCACTGTGGAATGTTGCCAACAATGCTGCCTAGCAACAAGAGGCTGAGCAAACCGAAGCCATGAGTCCCAGGCTGCACTGTTGACAACATCCCAGAAGAAAAAATTACTCACCTTAGTAATTATGTTTCTTCTAGTGGAGTCTTGCTGTATTCTGACTATTGCAGTTAGGTCCTGCCTTTCAACTGCCCTGCAGAACAAAGGGCTAACTTTTCTATGCCTTGCATAGAACGTTCATCACGAGCTCGGTTGAAGCCCCTGTCTGTTGTTGTTTAAACTGCAACCGTCAGATCTTTAGGAGCAAAAACTCACTAGGTGTTCTGTGTGGAAACTGTAAAATTTTTACTAGCCAACTGGCAAATATATATATAATGTTTTTGGTTTCAAAGGAAGACTCAAGTCAGGAAACCCAAAAACAAAAACACATCCAAAACACAACATTACACCCAAACAAAAAAGAGGGTGTAAAAATGATACCCCTAGGGTGCCAACACTGCTCCTGCCCACCCACATCCCAAAAACTAGCTTCTGAGAGGGGAGGCGGGGGGGAGGTCAGAATACAGCAAGACTCCACTAGAAGAAACATAATTTCTGAGGTGATTAATTTTTTCTTCAAACAACATGAAGTCTTGCTGTATTCTGACTATTGTAGACTACCAAGCAGTACCTCCATGGAGGAGGGACAGAACCTACTTTGGGAATAGGCTCTGAAGTACTGCTGTGCCAAACCGAGCATCACTCCATGTCTGGATATCCAGAGAGTAATGCTTGGTGAAAGTATGGACTGTTTTCCAGGTGGCTGCTTGACAAATTTCTAAGAGAGGAATATCCCTGGCAGCAGCCAGGGAAGCAGCTGTACCTCTTATGGAATGAGCCCTCAGGCCTGAGGGTGGAGTTCTACACAGCTTTTCATAGCAGAATTGTATACAAGAAACAATCCACCTGGCAATAGACCTCTTAGTGGCAGGTTTGCCTTTACCAACTTCTCCATAAGTGAGGAACAACTGGAGGGATTCAAACCTGTGACCCTTGCTACGCTCTATGTAGTAGCTAAGGGCTCTTTTAACATCCATACTGTGTAGCCTCCTCTCTCCCGAGGAGGAATGGTCAGTGAAGAAAACGGAGAGATATAGACTGGTTGAGATGGAAATCTGAAACCACTTTAGGTAAGAACTTTCTGTTAGTTCTAAGGACCACTTTATCTCTGTGAAAAGAGATAAAATCAGATTCCACTGACAGGGCTTGCAATTCACTGATACGCTTGGCATACATAATGGCTACCAAAAACACAGTTTTCCAAGTCAAGTGCTTAAGCTCTGCTGAGGACAAAGGCTCAAAGCGGGGTTGCATAAGTTGAGCAATGCAAACATTAAGGTCCCAAGCAGGAGCAGGGTCCCTGAAGGGAGGATTGGTGTGAAGCAATCCCTTGAAAAACTTACAGAATACAGGATGGGATGACAGAGAGGAAGACTTGCCTACTGACAGGAAAGCAGAAACAGCTGCCAAGTGTACCTTGAGGGTAGCTGGTCTGAGGCCTAGGCCATTAAGATGGACTATATGGTGCCGTCTTTCGGATGAGACGTTAAACCGAGGTCCCATCTGCCTGGATTGGTGGTAGTTCAGGTGGATGTTAAAGATCCCATGGCACTTATCGAAAAGAGTAGGGGAATTTCCCCGGTGTCCTGGCCAAATTTCCCTCATTCACTAAAAATACCACCAACAGCTTAATCTGGTTCAAGGTCAGCTGGCATTCATCTGTATCCCCCTCCCCCGGGTCGTGCCTGAAAATAGTCAGGATTTGTCTAGTGCACTTACCCGGTCAACAAAAGCTAAAATAAATAAATAAATAAAACCAGAACCGTAGGCAATTCAGCAGAGTCTGGAGAAATATTCTTCTTAGAACACCAAATGCTGAATCTTTTCCATTTGGAGTTGTAAGTCTTTCTGGTGGAAGGCTTTTGAGAAGCCTTAAGGATATCCAGAACCCCTTGGGAAAGATGCAGATCTGCAAACTCTAACTCTTCAAGAGCCAAGCCTTGAGATTGACAGACTGAAGATTCGGGTACCAAATCCTCCCCTGAGAGGATGTTAACAGGCTGTAATTCCTGGGAAGAGACAGGGAAAGGTGTACTGTTAGGGACAGCAACAAGGGATACCATGGCTGTCTGGCACAGTCTGGAGCAATCAGAATCACTTTGCCTGGTTGTGACCTTATCTTGACTAACACCCTGAACAGGAGAGGGAAGGGGGGGGGAAGCATACAGAAATTTCCCTTCCCAGTTCAGAATTAGAGCATCCAGGGGGACTGAGCCCAAGACTGGGGGTCTGCAACAAAAGAGAGGAAGTTGGTGATTGTCTGGGGCTGCAAAAGATCTATCTCTGGAGTGCCCCATCTCGAGAAAATCACTTTCAAAACCAGAGGATCCAGGGCCCATTCGTGATGGCCCTGGGATATTCTGCTCAGTGCATCTGCTAGGACATTGTCCTTCCCTGGGAGGTGAACTGCTATCAGAGAGGTTTGCAGGGAAAAGTCCAAGGACCACAACTTCATTGCTTCTGTGCACAAGGCCGTAGACAGAGTGCCTCCTTGCTTGTTGATGTACCACATGGTAGTGGTGTTGTCTTTTCTGACCTGACCCACCTTGTTCTGTACAGATTTGGAAAAAGCTTGCAGTGCCAGAAACACTGCTCTGAGTTCCAAGAGATTGATGTGAAGCAGAGATTCCTGAGGTGACCACAGTCCTTGGGTGGTAAGATCCCCCAAATGGGCTCCCCAGCCCAGCAGGGAAGCATCTGTGGTGAGTATCACTGAATGAGACTGAGTGACAAATGGAACCCCTTGTCTCAAATTGTCCTGATCCTGCCACCATTGCAAGGCTTGGATCAGGGTTCGAGTCACTGGGATTAGTTTGGTAAGGGAATCCTTTCTTTGCGACCAAAAGGCTCTTAAGTGGAACTGGATGTCCCTCATTTGGAATCTTGCTCCCTGGACCACTGCTGTGGAGGCTGCCATGTGGCCCAGTGGCTGAAGGAAATGCCTTGCTGGTCGAGACACCTTAAGGGTGAATAAAGAGGCCAGTTCCATAAGGGTCATTGCCCTTTCCAAGGGAAGGAAGGCTCTTGCCTTTACTGTATCCAGTTCTGCACCTATAAAGGTAAGGAGCTGCACTGGTTCGAGAACTGACTTTGTCCTTTAAAAGATGTTTGTTCAGATATCTTAGGTCCAGGATGGGTCGCCACTCTCCTGTCTTTTTGGGGGTTAGGAAGTACCTGGAGTACAATCCTTTGCCCCTGTGTAAGGTGGGAACTCTCTCTCTCTCTCTCTATAGCTCTGAGAGCTAACAGAGAAAAAACCTCTGTCTCTAGGGCAAGGGTCTCTGAGAGATTTGCAGGTGGAAAAGACCTGGCTCTCATCTTGAGAAATTTTTTGAAGCTGAGAACCAGTCCCTGGCTTACTACTTCCAGGACCCACTTGTTTGATGTAAGAGACATCCAGTCCTGGACAAAGTAAGCCAGCCTGCCCCCTATTGGTATTAATAGAATCGACCCGGGCAGACCCATCAGGGTGTCTGCTTGGCAGGGGCTTTAGGCTAAGGGGTGGATGCAGGCCTGCTCATCCCCTTCTGCCTCTCCCTCTAAAGAACCCCCTCTGTGAAAAGGAAGAGGAGGAGGAGGAGGCCTAAGCTTGGAAAAAAGGCCTTTGGAAAGGCCTGCCCCTGCCCCGGACTGCTGCCTTTGAGGAGTTGCTTGCCTTTCTTTGGCCTAAGCACTCCTGTAAGTGGTCCTGTATTCATCCATTTTCTTCATGTAATTCTCTGTCTGCTTCCCAAACAGAGAATTACCAATTACAGAAAAATCCATGACCTTAGCCTGGGTATCCTGTGAGAGGCTAGTACATCTGAGCCAAGCCATTCTCCGAAGAGCCACAGATGTAGCCATGACTCTTGATGATACGTCACTGGAGTCCACAGCAGCATGAAACTGTACTTTCGATGCCTCAATCCCATCTGCAGCCACCTGCTCCAGCTCCTTGGCAAGCTGGGCGGGAGCCTGTTTAGCCAGTGCCAGTACAGTGTCCCACCTGGACTTCTGGTACCTAGCTGTACAGGCCATATAGTTAGCCTGCCTGAGTCCCAAAGATGCTGCCATGTATTGTTTCTTTGCCATGGCATCAATCATCCTGGAGTCCTTGTCTGGGGGGTGTGATGCCAGGGGAATGTTTGCCTTATCACAGGCAGCAGCCTGTACAACCCCAACATGGCTGCACTGCTGAAAAAGGAACTCCGTGTCTGAGCCTGAGAGAGTGTACCTCTTGTCCATTCGTCTGTCCACAGGAGGTATAGAATTAGGAGACTTAAGAATTTTTTGTGTCTGTTTCCCAAAGGATTTGTGGAGGGGAATAGACAGTCTTCTGGACTCTGGGATGTCCATCATCTCAACATAATCAGGCTCTTCCTGATCCTCTGTTGCTTCCTCCACAGGAAGCTGGAGGTTATCAGCCACCTTTCTGTAGAACATGTAATGTGAAGGGGACTCAGAAAGCCTAGGAGGAGAAACACCTGAAGGTCTGTCTGGGGAGATGTCCGGGTCAATAGGCACATCCAGACTTTCACCATCACCATAATCATCCTCATACTCTCCCTCCTCCTCAAACTCCGGTTCATAAAATTCTTCCAAAGTATAATCCAGAACCGGGGGAACCGACCGAACCGAGCCCCTGCCAGATGGTGCCGGTTCGGTCGGACCTGAACTAAGCGATTGCACAATCCTAATCGCCTTGGCTATCTCATCAGTGGTTGGAGTATGAGATTCTGGGTCCGAACTGGTTGATTTGTCTTCCTTTTCTTTTTGTCGGAACCAACTCCTCGGAATTGGCTCTCCTTTTGCCCGAAGAAGTATCGCCCTGGTCAGAGGGTACTCCTTCTGGTTCAGTTGGAACCGAACCGGGCTGGCCAGCCGGGTCAGCGGACTTCTCGGCCTCCCTTTCCCTCAGTCTACCTAATCTCTTTTCCAGGATAGATTTGGGAAAATTCTTGCAAATTTGGCAGTCTGAATCGAGGTGGTCAAACCCCAGACACTAAACATAGGTGGTGTGGGGATCAGCCTTTAAAGACCTCCCCACACACACTACAGTGTTAAAACCCAGTGGGCCCGTTTTTTTTCTTGAGTTTCTTAGACATGGCCAACCTAACCAAAAACGTACCCTTTTTTCGGCAATCCGTCAGGCAAGACTCCCCCATCGCTTCCTGACCGTGTCACGGGTCTTGGAAAAAAACGTAATTAAAACCCTTTTTTTTTTAGAACCGATACGGACCAGTAACCACACACTAAAGTAAAGCACATGTTTTTACCTCAAATTGATCGGTTCAGCCGAACCGATCCACAGTTTACAAGTTCCACATAGAAAACAGTACAAAAACCTATCTAGTACTCATGGTACTACAGACAGAGACTTGAACCGACTATGCGGAAACAACAATTCGGTAGAAACTGACCGAAAACCGACACTTCAACCGACTTTTGAACCGAGCAGCAGGAGAAATCTTTGGAGTAATTGTTCAGTGAGGTGGAGTAAAGAATCTGACGGTTGCAGTTTAAACAACAACAGACAGGGGCTTCAACCAAGCTCGTGATGAACGTTCTATGCAAGGCATAGAATAGTTAACCCTTTGTTCTCCGGGGCAGTTGAAAGGCAGGACCTAAATGCAATAGTAAGAATATAGCAAGACTTCATGTTGTTTGAATAAATAAAAATGTTATTCTTGGATGCTCTATGGAATGTCCCTGTTTATATCATGGGTTCCGTCTTACCACTGTGACAAGGCTATACTGGAAATAACATGAGCTGCGGTGGAAATAATATGTCATTTCCATCGCAGCTGAACAGCAGGCAATGATAACACTTTTATTCTACACTGTTATTCATCATGGTATAACGTATATATTTGTGCAACAGGTGTAGACTCAGAAGGCTTCTGATAAACCCCTTTATCGGAGCAACTGTACAAATAAATCAGTGACCACAGATTTATTAGTATATAGTAAGTTTGTCATCACTGATTTATTAGTATAGTAAGTACTTCATCAGAGTCCGGAGCTGCAGCCCACCCCACCACCACCACTGGTACTACATTCTCCACCAGCTCTCAATTTCACTTTTAATTTTGCATACTCCTGCACAGCATGAATTGAATCTTTTACCTTACCAAATTCCCAAATGGAAAACTTGGAAAGACATTTAAAAAACTGTGCCTCTCTTTTCTTCTTCCCCTCAACTCCCAAGCTTGTTCAGCGCACATCTTCTTCTCCTGCCCAATAGCTCCCTCCCACTTGTCTGATCGCTCACTCCCTCACTCGCACATCTTGCCCAGTACCAATAAGTGCCATTGTCTTACAGCAGCACACAAAAGATTCATACAAAACTGTTTCAGCTCAGGCAAAAAGTTACATTTAAAACCAAAACAGCATTCGCTACTCCCAGTGGTTAGAAAGTGCTCATTAAACATAGCCACCATTCTCCTTTGCATTTTTTAAATAGCCCCTAGCTGCACAAATCAGTGGCTACATTTGGACATGACTACTATATCCTTTTTTTGTTTTTTTTCTACCCGCTACCGACCAGCCCCCTTCCACTGGTTCCCCCAGCACCATCACCCCGGCTCCCTCAGAACTTACCTCATCTGGCTCTTCCACCAGGGTTTGCCCCACCCCTGGCTGGAGTCCCCCAGTCCCCAACAGAACCAGGATCCGGTTCACAGGACAGTGTCTGACAGCCAGGTGCAGAGTCTGTGGGAGACCAGTTAGTGTGATTTTGTTTCTCCCCCAAGTGTCGTGGCATGTAATGGAGCCATGATGTGTGGCTCAAGCTCCTGTGCACTGCACGTCAGTGCCTGCCACACCTCTCCAGCCTTCCTAGGCAGTCCCGGGTGCCTTTCTCCTAGCTTCCACTAGGGGCTAGACAAACACTGAGCCCTACAAATCCTCCCTCCCGAAGGACAGCAGTCCTCTGAATGCTCAATTCTCCCCCCTCCTGGCTGGTCCTTAGACACCCCGAGCTCGCTACCGAACTTGCGTTGCCGGCATCATGAGTGGTAGGCTTATGCCTATCCTTGCAAGCAGTTTGGTCTGTAGTATTACCTCAAAATACAATAAACAAAGTTAACAAAAAAAGTTTAGAACTATTTTCTATCTTTTTTGTTGTGTATTCCCAAATGCAAGTGTTATCTGCAGTGTACATGCTGAGTTCCTCAATGTCTGTCTCGATGGTTTTCAAGTCAATAATGAATCTGTTTCCTAATTAAATTAATAACTCTAAATCATTTTTTTAATAATCAACTCAGACATCTCGTTAGACTGTCTTCTAACAAACCACACAACTGGCAACCTTTAGTGTTAAAGAGCAGGTGTTTACGTCTAATAAAAAGACAACTATTTTATTTAGTGTATTTTGATGAGTTATTACTACTTACTTGGTATTACTTGGTATGAAAGAACAGAAGAAGGCCAGAGCCCATCGAGACTGTTCCCCACACTATGTGGGACATTATTTATCTATTATCCCTCAACCAAACTTCTAATTTGTTTTTAAGACAGTGGCACTAGTTGCCTGTACCAATTCTTGTGGCAAGGTGTTCCATACAATGGATGCTCTCATTGGAAAAAAGTTTCTCCTTTTTCTGGTTTTATAAGTTTTTACTTCAAGCTGTTTATTATGCAGTCTCGGAACATGTCTCCTTTTGGAGAGTGTTAGACCACATTTTTCCATTAGATCTGGTGAATTTATTAAATTAAAAACCATAAACATATCACCTCTTAATCTTCTAGTTTGAAGAGAGAAGAGACCAGTAGCTTTTAATCTGTTCTGATAATCCAAGTTTCTTAATCTTGGAATCATTCTAGTTACTCTCCTTTGAACCTGTTCAAGAATTGCTATGTCTTTTTTTTGGTTTAGATTCCAGAAAGGGGAGCCATAGTCTTGATATGGTCTAATGTATGCCCTATACAATAGAATAAGGCATTGTTCAGTGCGATTAACAAAAGTGCGTTTTATTTGCCTCAAAAGTCTGTTGGTCATGTAAGCAGTTCTAACACAGTGATCATTTGATGTAAGTTTATTATTAACATATATCCCTAAATCTTTTTCACAATTTGATGAGTGAAGTGGTAGTCCGTTTATATGATATATCGTTTTTGGATTATTTACACCGAAATGCACTACTAAACATTTGTCTTGATTAAACTGCATATGATTTTCATTTGCCCAAAGTGTTAATTTTTCCAAATCCTTCTTTACTGCAGAAATATTTTCTTGATTATTAGCCTTGCCCCCCAATTTAGTATCGTCTGCAAATTTAACTATGAAGTTATCTGGCCCTGTTTGTAAATCACTGATAAAAAGGTTAAACAATGTTGTCCCCAAGACCGACCCCTGTGGTACACCACTTGTCACACTACCCGAATCAGACAAGATATCATTAATTCTGACTCTCTGAGAACGATTTGTCTACCAGTTTAAAGTCCATTTGACAATATCAGGTGACAAACCTAGATTGTGCATTTTAGTAATGAGTTTTTCATGTGACACTTTATCGAAAGCTCTAATAAAGTCCAAAAGAATTACATCAGTAGGGATACCCACATCTAGTAGAGTACTTATATTATTGTAAAAAGATATCAGATTGGTGGTGCAGGAATACTTGGGAGTCAACCTATGCTGATTTGAATCATAAATTACTATTTTTTTACAATCTTGATCTATTAGAGACTTCATTACTCGTTCCATTAATTTACCAGCCACTGAGGTCAGGCTAATTGGACGATAATTTTGCACAGAACCTCTATTGCCTTTTTTAAATATGGGAGTAACTATTGCTGAACGCCAATCATTTGGTACAATGCTTTCTTGTGAGGATTTATTGAAAATAACTGACAAAGGCATAGAAATATTTATAGAGGTTTCGATCAGAAACCATGGACGTAATTACTTTCTACTTTTATAATACAATACTTGTTTGTTCAGTAAAAATGTGGATTTTCACATTTGTTTTTCACACTGCTAGTAAAAAAGAACTGAATAGAATTCTGGTATTATGATGTCAGAAACTGCTAACTACTTAGAAGCCCAATGTATTTCAATGAAAAACTAAATATATGTTTTGTTTTTTTTTTTTAATTAATTTTTATTTTCATTCACGGGCATTACATACTGTATGACATTTAGTTACGTATCATTAATTCAATTCCGTCTGATTATATCAAATATTGCCATTGAAACCATGAAAGCATATACACTGGTAATCTTCCTAAATACCGTTGGATACAAAAAATAAGACAATTAAAGATACGTTGTAATAATAAAAATAGCAAAGCAAAGAGGTATCCAGGACTGCCAACCTGAAATGAGATTATGTTATCGATTTGATGTAAGCTTACTACTAAAAGGAGACCAGGTTGAGTTCAATTTTAACATCTGTTTAATAGTACCATAACGAATTATTTCTAACGTATGTATCATACTCATAGTGTTTAACCTTAAGTTAAATTGTGGGGGTAGTGAGCCTTTCCATTTTAAAAGTATTTGCTTAAAAGCCACCATTGTACTAATATTAATCAGATGTTGCTGTGACAGTCTACTATAGGTACAGCCATATTGTAAAAGCATCCAAGCTGGATTCTTTACCAAACTGACATTTAGAGCTTCAGAAAGGAATCCTAATATCTGATCCCACCATTGATTCAGCTTAGGGCATGTAAGAAAAAATTACTCACCTTAGTAATTGTGTTTCTTCTAATGGAGTCTTGCTGTATTCTGACTATAAGCAGTTAGCCCCAGCACTTGAACTGCTCCAGAGAGGAAAGCGTTAACTCTATGCCAAGGCATAGAACGTTGAGCTCGAGCTCGGTTTTCAAACCTCTGTCCCAGGTACTCTTTAGTGTAACCGTCAGATTCTTACGAGCTCTATACTAACCAACTAACAACCCAGAAATAGATTTTAGAGCTTTTGTGCCCAAAAGTAGAAGACATAAATTTAGGGTCCAAAGACTCAAGTCGAGACCCACAAAAAGAATCCAAGTAGGTAATAAGCAAACAATCATAAAACATAAGAACAAGAAAAACCTCAATAAGAAGAGGCACCCAGGTACAGCCCTGGGGTGCAACACTGCGCCTGCCCCACCACATCCCAAAACAACTAGGTTCCAGGAGGGGAGGCAGGGAGGTCAGAAAACAGCAAGACTCCATTAGAAGAAACACGATTACTAAGGCGAGTAATTTTTTCTTCAAACAACATGAAGTTTTACCGTATTCTGACTATATGCAGACTACCAAGCAGTACCCCCAAGGAGGAGGGAACTAGAGAACCTATTTTGGGAACAAGCTCTGCAGTACTGCAGTGCCAAACCTAGCATCACTGCTTGACTGAATGTCCAGGGAGTAATGCTTGGTAAATGTGTGAACAGTCTTCCAGGTGGCTGCTTTATAGATTTCCACTAAGGGTATGTCTCTAGCTGCTGTGACCGAAGCAGCTGTACCTCTGGTAGAGTGAGCCCCCAGGCCTTATAGTGGCTCCCCAATTTTGAGTAGCAGAACTGTATGCAAGAGACAATCCACCTAGCAATAGTTCACTTGGTGGCAGGGTTACCTTTACCCACCTCTCCATAAGTGAGAAACAGTTGGGAGTAGTCGTTTCTATGGGGCTTAGTAGATTCTAAGTAGTAACTCAGAACCCTCTTTACATCAAGACTGTGTAATCTCCTCTCTCCAGAGAAGGAGTGGTCAGTGAAAAATACAGGCAGTGTCATAGATTGGTTCAGATGGAAGTCTGATACCACTTTAGGGAGACATTTCCTATTTGTATGAAGGACCACCTTATCCCTATGAAATGAGATGAAATCAGGTTCCACTGATAGAGACTAACTCACTGATTCTCCTGGCAGAAGTAATAGCAACCAGGAATACAGTTTTCCAAGTCAGGTATTTGAGCTCAGCTGAGCAAAGTGGTTCAAAGGGAGACTACATCAGCTGTGCAATACAGATATTCAGGTCCCATAAAGGAGTAGGATCCCTGGAGGGAGGATTGATGTGGACCAAACCTTTGAAGAATTTCTTGAAAACTGGGTAGAAGGCTAGAGAGGAGACCTTCCCAGCCAAAAGAAAAGCAGAAATAGCTGCCAAATGCACCTTGAGAGTGGTAGGCTGAAGGCCTAAACTGTTAAGATATACCAAATAATCTAAGGCAGTGGCAATATCAGCTGAGTCTGGCTGAATGTGCCTCTGGGAACACCAAAACCCAAACCACTTTCATTTAGAATCATAGGTTTTTCTAGTGGAAGGTTTTCTACTGGCCTTAAGGATATCCAGAGCTGACTGAGAGAGATGCAGGTCTGCATATTCTAGCTCCTCAAGAACCAGGCCTTGAGCCTGAGTGTGTGAAGACTGGGGTACAATATCCTCTCCTGTGATGAGGTGAGGAGGTTGAACTGTCTGGGAAGGCAAAAGGGAAGTGTCACTGATAGTGACAATAGCAGAGGATACCAAGGCTGTCTGGCCCAATCCGGGGCTATCAGAATCACAGTGCAGGGTTGGGACCTGATCTTGACCAGAACTCTGAATATCAGAGGAAAGGGAGGAAAAGCATAGAGAAACCTGTTGGTCCAATCCAACAGGAGAGCACCTAGAGGAACAGACCCCCAGCAAAGGGGGCCTACAGCAGAACAGAGGGAGCTGATGGTTGTCCGGGGCTGCAAAGAGATCTATCTCTGGAGTGCCCCATCTCTTGAAAATGATCTGAAGAATGAGAGGATTCGGGGCCCATACGTGGTGACCTTGGGGAAATCCTGCTGAGAGCATCTGCAAGTACACTGTCCTTCCCTGGGAGATGCACAGCAATCACAGAAACCTGCAGGAAATAAGCTAGTGACCATATTTTCATGGCCTCGGTGCACAAGGCTGAGGACCGAGTGCCCCCTGCTTGTTGACGTACCACATGGTTTTGCTGTTGTGTGTCCTGATCTGCCCCACTTTCCCCTGAATTAAACTCAAAAATATCTGAAGTGCCAGAAAGACAGCCCTGAGTTCGAGAAGATTTATGTGTAGAAGAGACTCCTGAGGAGACCAAGTCCCCTGAGGAGTATGCTAATCCAGGTGGGCTCCCCATCCTAGCAGGGAAGCATCTGTGGTGAGAATCACTGTGGGAACCTGACTGAGGAAGGGAACCCCTTGCCTCAAGTTGTCCTCTTCCAGCCACCACTGGAGGGCCTGAACCAAAGTTAGAGACACAGGAACCAATTTGGAGAGGGGATCTTTTTTCTGAAACCAAAAGGCTCTTAGATGAAATTGAATATCCCTCATCTGAAACCTTGCCCCTTGCACTACTGCAGTGCAGGCTGCCATGTGGCCTAGCAACTGCAAGAAATGTCTGGCTGGCTGAGACACAAGTGGACAAAAAGAGGAAGCCAGAGAGATGAGGGATTGGACCCTTGAGAGAGGAAGGAAGGCCTTCGCCTGAACAGTGTCCAGCTCCACTCCTATAAATGTGAGAAGCTGAACTGGTTCCAGAAGAGACTTTTCCAGATTTAGAATGAATCCTAGGGAGTGTAGAAGATTCTGAGTGACCCTTAGAGCTGACCTGACTTGGTCTGGGGACTGGCCTACTCTGAGCCAGTCGTCCAGGTAAGGGAACGGTAAGATCACTTGCCTTCTGAGGAAGGCCACCACCACTGCTAGGCATTTGGTGAATACTCTTGGGGCAGATGTTAGACCGAAAGGCACTGCTTTGAACTGGTAATGGCCTTAGGGCAGTTCGAACCGGACATACTTTCTGTGGGACTGCCCGATAGGTATGTGGAAATAGGCATCCTTGAGATCCAGGGAGGCTAGCCAGTCTCCTGGTCTCAGAGAGGGAAGAATAATTCCCCGAGTCACCATCTTGAACTTTGGCTTTAATATGTGTTTGTTTAGGTATCATAGATCCAGGATGGGTCACCACTCCCCTGTCTTTTTAAGGGTAAGGAAGTACCTGGAGTACAATCCTTTTCCCTTATGAATGAGAGGTACCCTTTCCACTGCTTGCAGAAGCAGTAGAGAAGAGACCTCTATTTCTAAAGCCTGTATTTCCTCTGCCGAGGAAGGACAGAAAGCCTTTGCTCTCAATTTTGGGAACCTGCTGAAGCTGAGAGCAAGACCCTGGCTCACCGCTTCCAGGACCCACTTGTCTGAAGTGACAGTTTTCCAGGCCTGGAAGAAGTGAGCCAGTCTGCCCCTACAGGAATTGGGGGAGGCGACCCTGGCTGACACATCAGGGTGTCTGTTTGTCAGGGGGCTTAGACTGAGAAGAGGATGCAGCCCTTGTCATCCCCCTTCTGCCTCTTCCCCTAAAGAACCCCCTCTGCTGAAAAGAAGAGGAGGCCTGGGCCTGGTAGAAAGGCCTGTGAAAAGGCCTGCCCCTGCCAGCCCTGGATTGCTGCCTCTGAGGAGCGGTCTGCTTTTCTTTGGCTGCAGCACTCCTGTATGTGGTCCTGTACTCATCCATCTATTTCATGTACATCTCTGTTTGCTCCCCAAACAGAGAGTTACCAGTGACAGGAAAATCCATGGCCTTGGTCTGGGTATCCTGAGATAAACTGGTACACCTGAGCAAGTCAAATCTCCTCATGGAAACAGATGTAGCCATGACCCTAGAATAAACATCATTCGAGTCCACAGCAGCATGAAACTGGACCTTCGAAGCCATCCACAGCCACCTGCTCCAGCTCCTTGGCCAGCTGGGAAGGGGCATTCTTAGCCAGCTCCAGAACTGTATCCCACCTAGACTTCTGGTATCTGGCTGTATATGCCATACAGTTGGATTGCCTGAATCCCAAAGAGGATGCCAAGTACCGCTTCGCTGCCATGGCATCCACTTTCCTGGAATCTTTATCTGGGCGGTGAGATGCCAGGGGAATATTACCCTTGCCACAGGCTGCAGCTGGCACTACTCCACCTTGGCTGCAATGGTTAGTAAGGAAATCCGTACCAGGGCCTAACAGAGCATACCTCCTGTCCATTTTCTTTTCCACAGGAGGTATGGATGTTGGAAACTGTAATATTTTTTGGGTCTGTTTCCCCAGGGACTTGTGTAGAGGGATATACACCCTTTTTGACTCTGGGACATCCATCATCTCAACATAGTCAGGCTCCTCCTGATCCTGTTCAGCTTCTACCACTGGAAACTGAAGAGTCTCAGCCACCTTCATGTAAAACAAGAAGTGGGAGGGGGACTCAGAAAGCCTGGGAGGAGACACATTAGAAGGCCTGTCTGAAACATAGAAACATAGAATTTGATGGCAGATAAGGACCGCTTGGCCCACCTAGTCTGCCCATTTTCCTACCTAACAGATAAGCTGCAGATCCTAGTTAACCAACAGCTTACTTCCTCCTACCCCCCACTAGGACAGCCTTATGCATGTTCCATGCATTCTTGAAGTCCCCCACTGTTCTTGACCCCACATCTCCTCAGGGATGCTGTTCCATGCATCCACAACCCTCTCAGTGAAAAATACTTCCTCACATTACCTCTGAGCCGTCCCCCTTCTATCTTCAAATTGTACCCCCTTGTTCTTGCACATCTCTTTTTCTGGAAGATGCTACCCTCTTGGACTTTGTTAATTCCCTTGAGGTACTTGAAAGTTTCTATCATGTCCCCTCTCTCCCTTCTTTCCTCAAGGGTATACATATTAAGCTCCTTTAGTCTTTCTTCGTATGTCTGGGGAGATGTCAGGCTCAATAGGCTCATCTAGGTCTTCTTAATCTTCATCTTCGTCATCTTCGTCTCCTTCCCTATCGCCCTCATAAAATGCTTTGGGGTCATATTCAGAAGCAGACAAGTCCGACCGAACCTGACGGTCTCTGCGTCGGTGTCGGTTCGGTCGGAACCGGGGGAAGCGATTGCTTTGGCTATCTCGTCAGCGGTCGGACCATGGGAACCGGGATCCGAACCGGCTGACTTGCGCTTTCTTTTTGCAGGAACCAATTCCACAGAATCTGCTCTCCTCTTGCCCGAGGGGGTATCGCCCAGGTCAGTGGGCACTCCTACAGGTTCAGTCGGAACCGAACCGGACTGGCCATCCGGGTCAGTGGATTTTCCGGCCTCCCTTTCCTTCAGCCTACTTAAACGTTTATCCACAGTGGCCTTAGGAAAGTTCCTGCAGATTTGGCAGTCTTCTTTGAGGTGGTCAAACCCCAGACAATAAACACAGATGAGGTGGGGATCAGCCTTGGCAAAAGCCTCCCCACACTCGGTGCAGTGTTGAAACCCAGTGGGCCCGGTTTTCTTTTTGGGTTCCTCAGAAATGCCTTTAGATACAAAGTCACCCTTACCAGCGTTCAAGCCAGGTGACTATCAAACATATCAGTTCCAACCGTGTCACGGGTCGGATGAAAAAAACGGAGAATCAATGTTTTTTTCAGGAACCGATAGATACTGGAAAACCACACTAAATACACCTGTAGAAACAGAAACAACAAATCGCTTTGGTTCCCAACTGGACTGACTGGAAAGAAACCGAAAACAAAAAACTATTTATTTCTAAATCACACTACTACCTACTAATACACTTGCTGTGCCGGGACAGAGATGTAAAGACTGAAAAAATAAAGAAGCGGTTTATTAAGCCGACCGATTTTACCACAACCGAACTGAAGTGAAGGAGCGACTTCACAGTAAGGCGGAGTAAAGAATCTGACGGTTACACTGAAGAGTACCTGGGACAGAGGTTTGAAAACTGAGCTCGAGCTCAACGTTCTATGGCTTGGCATAGAGTTAACTCTTTCCTCTCCAGAGCAGTTCAAGTGCTGGGGCTAACTGCATATAGTCACAATACAGCAAGATTTCATGTTGTTTGAATTAGCATATGTTCAATAGTGCCAACTGAGTTATCACATTTTGGACAGTGAGGCACTATTGTAGGATTCATTTTATGTAAACGGTTCAGAGTATAATACACTCTATGGAGAATATTAAATAATATCTGCTGCAATCTGACAGATTTCAACCCCCACATTTTAACGTTCACAATGGTTTTCCAAGCTCTATAAGGAATATCCTCATGAAGTTTCTGTTCACATTTTTCTTTTAACTCCAAAGAGAGCGATTCTGCCTCCGGAATAATAATTTTATATATTTGAGAAATTAATTTCATTTGAGGGGTCTTAGTCAAAACATATTCCAGCTGAATTAATTTATTGTTCAAGCTACTTTCCATATTTATTTTAATAAAGTCCCTAATCTGGAGACAGCAAAAGAATTGCGTGTTTAATAAACCGAATTTATCTTTTAAGGCTGCAAATTCAACTGTGTTTCCTTCACAGAGAAATTGATTAATTTCTTTTAATCCTTGATCATACCACTGTTTAAATATTGGATTAGTTAAAGATGGGGGAAATAAATATTTTTAAAGATAGGAACATGACTCGAAATGCAGTTTTTATTGTACTGTTTAAGAAATAACTTATTCCAGACATGAAGAACTGTTTGAGTACACAATGCCACATGATTCTTTTGTAGCTTATGCACCCCAGCATATAGAACATGCTTAATATTGGAGTATGTAGTGTGAAATGTTTCCATCGTATATGAAGGATCACTGTTATCTCCTGTAAACCAGGATGAAATCGACACTAATACAACAGCATAATAATAATATTTAAGATGGGGAAGGGCCAGCTCAGCCTGAGTATACTGCAGATAAAGTTTTTCTAATTTAAGTCAGGATTTCTTCCCTTTCCATAAAAATGTTTTAATAACACTGTCTAACCCCTTAAAAATGTATCCGATATTATGAAAGGTAAACTTTGAAACAAAAACATAAGTTTAGGAAGGACAGTCATTTTAGTAACATTAACTCTCCCCATGAGAGTGAGCAACATAGTCTCCTAATGTGAAAGATGATTTAATTTTCTCTGTAACTGGGGTATAATTTAATTGATGAATTTCCTTTAATCTATTATCTATGTTTACCCCCAGGTAAGTGACTTGGGATACCTTTCGTACCTTTAGGTGTGAGGGGGTAACAAATGGGTCGGAATGCTTGGTGGTCTCCATAACTTCAGTTTTTGAGCAGTTTACCTTGTATCCAGAAAGTGTACCAAACTGGGTTAACAACTCTATTATATGAGGAATACTTTGATTAAGGTTAGTTACATAAAACAAAGTATCATTAGTGTACAAGCTGACTTTATGTTAGATGTTATTTATAGTGGGGCCTAGTATTAGATTGGATGAACAAACTGCAATAGCCAGTGGTTCAATAACCAAGGCAAAAATTAAGAGTGACAATTAAGGGCACCCTTGTCGGGTGACTCTCTGCAAACAAATAGTGGGAGATAGGTCATGATTAGTTTTGACCCTGGCCACCAGACTGGAGTACAGGATGTCCACCCATTTACAAAAGGAGGGGCCAAACCTGTACTTAGGCGTAATGATTTAATATATGGCCACTCTACCCGATCGAAAGCCTTCTTGGCATCAATCAGCATTAGAGATAAGTCAAACTAAATATATGTTTCTATCTTTTTCAAAATAAATTGATACTTCTTTTAGCAACACACTTTGCCCTTTATAAGTTAGCATTATTGTGGTACATCTGTATGGTTTCACAATTTGAAAACAGTAACTAGCTTTTCTTTTCTTCTTCCCAAGAAGAATCTGGTTATGAAGAACATGTCACATGCTAAATTAAAACAAAAGATCACAGGTTATCAAAAACTACATATTTCTATTAAATATATAAAATTTTGGTGTTAAAAATGTTATTTTACGTATTGTAATTTACTTTACAATTTTTGGCTTTATGGCATTGGTGGTGTTGTATAGTTTTACTGTGATGGCTGTTCTAATAAAAACTTTTATGTACAAAAAAGAAAATGTTATTTCTCTATAGAATCTGCAAACAAGTTTGCAGTTTCCCACTGAAATACACTGCCATCCTTGCCAGTAAAACTTTTCTGACATCATAATACAAGAATTCCATTGGATTCTTTTTTTAATTGCAGTTGGCAAAATACAAATAAAATGATAAAAGGTAATTAAAGAAACACTTAAAAGCAAACAAACTGATCACAGACACATCTAAAGGCCCCAAATCTTCATTCTTTAAGATATACTTCCTTACTAAGCACTTGCTCTGTAAGTATTCTTTTAGTTCTTAAAGGTTTTGTTTTTGCTCAGCTTTAATGTAGAAAAAAAAGGTTCATGTTTTTACGCCTGTTTCAGCTATTTTTTGTAAGTGGTCCATCCATGCACGAGATTTTAAACTTTAAAACCTTATAAAAATGAGGAAAAAACATTCTAAAACCATAAACAGCCGTATTCTGAGTCAAATTATAAAGAACCTGTCAGTTTCATTATTTAAAATGTAGTATATTCATTATTAATTGGCAAAAAGGTCTTAATTTGGGAATTTTCACATAATTTCGCTAATCAATAATGTTTGAGCTACCAAACAGATTTTCTACAAACTTGCCAAAATGTTAGCACCTAAGACCAAGACTGGACACACCAAATTCCACTGTCACAAAGGCTAAGATCATCAAAATATAAGCTGGCAAAAAAAAAAAAACTGTTTTTGATACAAATACTAGCTCAACCCTAAAATGCAGGTGCTACCATGCCTGTATAATACAACATAGGACCTAGTCAAATTCTCAATGAAGAAAAATCATTTCCTACAATGTTGGGTGTATCACTGGCATTTAATCTCCACTCTGGATAGGTCACAAAGGAACCCCCAACTGATGGGAGAGCAGCTTGCACAATGCTTTATGGCATCACTATTGCCTCTGCTGCACTCAAAAAAGAGGAGTAAAATCAAACAGAAAAACAGATAAATCTTCATAATAAGAATTCATTCAGAAGCTTTACGATTTCAAACTGGATTGTATGAACTAGATACACAATGGCCTGACTCATAATACACCACTCATATAATACATTACTCATCATTACTTGTGAGGAGGTAGGATTTACATAATTCACTCATGACTTTGCCACTCGTGAGTTATTTTTCTGCCTCTTTACTCATGAAGGTTGATTCTGAGCTAGATTAGATGTATACAGCATATTTATAAATAGTGGGGCCCAGATATTCAAACTGCGCCAGGGTGTGGCGCAGCATCGTTGAATATCGCACCCTGGCCACCCGCAGTGCACATGGCGCAGTGGCACCGCGCCAGCGCCAGTGGCCAGAGTGGAGCACGTGGATGCTCTAGTGCAAGTTCCATTGTGCAAGGCGCAGCACCCGCGATATTCAAAAGTTGACATGCAAATGGGGTCAATAATGTATGCAAAGGCGCACATGGGGCCATTTGCGTATCGTCTCTTCGATGGCATGCAGGAAAGCGATCCCCACGACTCTGCGCCTGGCGCCCTGCCAGGCAGCAGCCGCCGGGACCGACGCCTGCAGCGCTGCAATGTGCCCCACAGCCCAATCGCGGGCTGCAGTACAAAAAAGAATATTCCAATATCCCTGGTGGTCCAGTGGACCGCCCAATCGCAGGCTAAGTAAATAAAATTGAAATCATATCATCCCTGGTGGTCCAGTGAACTGCTGCCTGATTGCGGACTTCAGTAAATGAATGAGATATCCAATATCCTTGGCGGTCCAGTGGACCGCTGCCTGCCTGATCGTGGGCTAAGTAATAAAAATAAACATAAATCCCTGGTGGTCCAGTGGACCGCTGCCCGCCCGATCGTGGGCTAAGTAACAAAAATAATCTAACCTCTATCCCTGGTGGTCAGTGGAGCTGTGCCCGATCGCTTGGCTGAATGAAGAGAAGAAACCTATTATCCCTGGTGGTCCAGTGGACCCCTCCCCACCCGCCTAATGATCCCCACCGCCTCTCCCCGGCCAGCGGCGCGGGCAGCAGCACCTACCTGCCTGCCGCATCGTTGCCCGACACCGCCGTAGTTGCATACCCATTGGTTCAGAGCGTGAGCTGGGCATGCAGTTTGAACAGACACACATTCCAGATCTGTGAATAGATTCATTCACATATCTGAATGTAGTACGGTATGGCTGCACGCCCATTGGCTCACGCCAGGACCAATGGATATACAGCCCCACCGAGCAGTGTCAGTTGGTGGGCGGCAGGTGGGGTTGCTGCCGCCTCGCCGCTGACCGGGGAGAGCGGGCGAGACCAGTGGGCGGTGGGGAGAGGGGTCCACTGGACCACCAGGGATAATAGGTTTCTTCTCTTTATATTCAGCCCGCCGATCGGGCAGACAGGTCCACTGGACCATCAGGGATATTGGATTTAAATTTTGTACTTAGCCTGCGATCGATCGGCAGCGGTCCACTGGACCACCAGGGATTTATGTTTATTTTTTTTTATTTAGCCCATGATCGGGTGGGCAGCAGTCCACTGGACCACCAGGGATATTGGATTTTAAATTTTGTACTTAGCCTGCGATCGGATGGGCAGCGGTCCACTGGACCACCAGGGATTTATGTTTATTTTTTATTACTTAGCCCGCGATCGGGCAGACAGCGGTCCACTGGACCACCAGGGATATTCTGTATCTCATTTATTTACTGAAGCCCATGATCGGGCAGCAGTCCACTGGATCACCAGGTATTGTGGATTACTCATTTACTGATGCCCGCAATCAGGCATGGGGGGGGCCGCCACTACGGAGGTGCTGCCGGAGCTCGGGTGGCAGCTGCCATGTTGCGCCCTACTGTCTGACGGCTCACCTGTGGGTGGCCAGCCCTTGCTCTCTTTTTTTGGCGTAACTTTGTGCTGGCGCGGGTAGAGGTTGCACATGCATGGCTCCGCACATCCCGGGCTGAATATCGGGCTGTGCAACGTATGCATGGGCACGCCCCCCCTACCTGCACCTGCATACATTACTGATGCGCTCTGGCACATCGGGATTTGTGCGACGCACTTTCCCCTTTTGAATATCGCGCTGGGGAGCAACCCTTTTGAATATCTAGGCCTGTGTGTATTTCTTATTCTAATTAGCTACTGCCGAGAATTAACTATATTATTCATCTATTTGCTTTCTGTATGTAGTTTTTGTGCTCATCCGGGACCCTGGCAGACACATGCATGCATGCGCGTGGATGCACACATGCACGCCAGGTACTGGCTCGGCCCCTTCCACCCCACCCCTGGCAATTGCCTGCCACCCTCTCCGCCTATGCTTCCCATCGGAACGCCACCCAATGGGAGCGGAACCACGGGTGGGGGCAAGCACTCATCCCTCCTTGGGAGAGGAGCACCGCCTCGCAGCAGCTCAGTCCCACTCCTCACACACCCCCGCCAACCTGGGCTCATTCCCGAATCCGGGTCGCCGGCATAGCGCAAGGTGCGGCATCCAGCGCCTCAACACTCAGCACTACCGGGCCGGCTTATTCATCTATATTTTGGGACTACATCTGTATAATAAACCAACTATTTAAGATAAAAACTTTCTGACTGATGGTAGTAAAAAGTGCCATATTCCTCTCTTATTTCTCAAAGTTTTTTTCTGAGGTACCACAGTGAGCATACTTCAAGAGGTACTGGAAGGCAAGATGCTAAGTAGAGGAGATAAGAGTAGATGTATAGTAACTGTCACTTCTAGGTTTTTTTTTTCTAAGAAAACAGAAATATTTAAGAGAGTTCCCAGTACAAATCAGCACATGACTTCCTAATTTTGTTCGGGATTGTACAAACCCGTATTTGAATTTAAAAACAGGAAGACTAGGGGCCTAGATGTACTGTACATGAAATATTTCTTTGATCTCAGTGCCTCAATCCCTGTGAGGCAGTGGAGGTTAAATCCCTGTATCCCTGTTTTCTGTTGAACGTCAGTTTGAATAGCAAGAGAGATTTAGACACACTAGCTTGAGGAAGCCTCCTAGGACAGAGCTCTCCCTCCCAGAATTCCAAGCACTCAAGAACGCATGCAGGGTGAATAAACAGCACAGACTTCTGGCAGAAATGTTGCTGAACCTTACATTCTGTTGGCAGTGCTAAGTGTTAACAGCCTTATGATTGCATTAATCTGTTTATGGTATGTATTTGTACTCTGAGAAGCTTCATATTTCTTCATTCAAACACATTTGTTTAAAGTTTAAAAGTGCTTTAATGCTGCTACAATTACTCTTCTACCAACAAAAACTGATTAAAATAATTAGCAGATCTGTTAATATTTCTTTTTACTTTTATATCCTTCTGATGCTCTAGGTACCGGGTTATCTCCCTTCCCCCCCAACCACCACCACCACTCTGTTAAAGGTGATAGGAAAGGTTTTTTACACCTCTAGATACCCTCCAGATGTTCTTTTATTGGATACCCAGTATTCTGATATACTTTTGACCTTTTTTTGTTAAATTAATAATCTAATTGTGTTACTTTTGTAACTACCCTAAATCCCTCTCTCCTCAGCAGTTTCTGCTGTCTCTTTTCATACTGCCTGAACATTCTATGACATCACAAACTCCTTTCCAGGCCATTCAGATGAATGGCATGGAATGGGAGTCTGTGATGTCATAGAATGTCTTGGAGCTATGAAAATCAAGAGCAGTAGCTGGTGAGGAGAGAGGAACTCAGTGTAGATTGGAGGGCACCCAAAGCTGCATTATTTATTTATCAAAAAATCATCAAAGCTTATCAGAATACACAACTAGCATGGAAAGAAAGATGGAAGGGCAATTAATTATGCAAAAATAATTTCCTATCTTCTTTAAGGGATTAGGGCCATCCCACAGCAGTCTCGCTAGAGAGCGGCTCCTTTATAGGGCTGTGCAAATGTTGTTTTCTACTGGTGGAGAATCAGGTTTCCACCAAGTCAAACAATTTTGCCCTTGCAGCGTGCCACTGAATCAAACAATTCTTTTTTTTTTTGTTAGTTTACTGTACTTTTGCCTGACACTGACCCGCCCCCCCTTCAGCCCCTCCTCTGTTCCCACCCCCATCATCCCACTTCCCTGGGACCTACCTTTCTCTCATGTTACCCTGTGGATGACCCCACCCCACTGGAAGAGCTGTATAAGGACCGATGATTACACCCAAGCAGAGCTTAAGTGTTGGTTGAGGACAGACAGCCTCCGTTGGTGGTGCAGCACCTGCAGCAGGCTGGTGGGCAGCATCCTGTGCGGTCAGAGAGTTTTCCATTTTTTCTTCCCTTCCCCTGAACCACTGCAATATGCTGTGTCTGATGTTGGGATGTCAGAATGCAGACACTCCCCTCCCTGTGCACTGGCTCTGCAGCACTGCCACTTTCTGTGACAGCAAGCCTGGGTACAGGGGAAGGGGAAACGGATGCTCCACTGCTAACTGTTGAAACAGTGGACACCAGATTTGGTATGGCCAAAAGGGGGTCACCAGGATCAGCGTGGCTCTCTCCATTTGGAGCTTGATTAGCGCACTCTAAATCAGGCGGAAGGGAGGGAAGGTATAAAGATACCTCCCTTTCCAAGAGAGGGAACAATGCATCTCACCAGAAAACTCCAGGCCCTGGACTGAGCGAGCAGAAAAGTGGCAGTTTTGCGTTGTGTGGGGATGCAAAAAGGTCCAACTCTGGGCAACCCCACCTATTGAACAGGTCTTCTACCACAGAGATGAGCAGCTCCATTTGTACATTCTGGACTGCAACCTGCTTATCTTGTCTGCCAGGACATTTTAAGCACTTGGAACATAAACAGCTGACAGTTCGAGGCCATGATCCAGAGCACCATATCAAACCATCATTGCCTCCCGGCACAGGGGATAAGAGTGTCCCCTTGCCTGTTGATGTAGTGCACCACACTGATATTGTCCATCTGCACTGGCAGATGGCCCAGGGATAGGTGGCACTGAAAGGCCTGCAGGCCATACAGGACAGCTCTCATCTCGAGGACATTGATATGGAGCGAGGCCTCGAGGGAAGTCCATGACCCTTAAGTCTGGTAAGGATCCAGATGTGCGCCCCAGCCTGTCCCCGAGGCATCTGTTGTGAGGATCTGATGAGGGGAGGGAATGAGGAATGGAGCTCCCTTTAGCAAATAGCTGGGGTTCCATCCACCACAAGAGAACCTTCTTTACCGGCGACGAGATCAGAACCTTCTGCTCCAGGTCACTGGTTCGCTGATCCCACTGCACCTTCTGAGTCCATTGAGGAATGCGCATGTGCAGCCACACCAGAGGAACCATGGCAATGGCCACTGCCATTAGGTCCAGCAACCAGAGGTATGTCCTGGCTGTTGTAGAGTTCCTGGGCCTGCACTGTCAGGTACTCTGCCCTGTCTGGGGCAGGAAGACAAAGCCCTTGGCCATGTCCAGTGTAGCGCCTATGTAGTGGAGACGTTGGCCGAGGAACAACACTGACTTGGAGAGGCTGACAGTGATTCCCAAATTGTTGAACAATTGCAGGTTACACGCCAGGGTTTAAAGACAGTTGCTCCTGGGACTGAGCTTTGAGTAACCAGTCGTTCAGGTAGGAGAAGATGTAGAGACACTCCCTTCTGAGGGCTACTGCCACCACCACCAGGCATTTGGTGAAGACCCATGGTGCCGAAGACAAGCCAAAGAGAAGAACTCTGAATTGGTAGTGCACCCCCTGAAACAGGAAACTGAGGTACCTCCTGTGGAGAAGGCAGACCCTGATGTGCAGGTATGTGTCCTGCATATCCAGGGAACAAATCCAGTCTCCCTTCCAGAGCACAGGCAACAGGCCCAGGAGGGTGACCATCTGGAACTTTTTGTACTTGATGTAGTAGTTCAGGCTTCGCAAGTCCAGGATGGGCCTCAAGTCCACGGTGGATTTGAGGATGAGGAAGAAGTGGGAATAGAAAAGTACAGTTACATAAGAACTTACCGTAACAGTAGATCTTCGAGAAGAGATCTTGCAGCAGGCAATAACCGTAAGGACTAAACCGCCAGGTGCCAGGACCCCACAGAAACCGTCTAGCTAGCAGTCTTCAGCGGGGGACGGCCACTGACATTGGCTCTGCCCCGACGTCGGCCAACACTATAAAGGAGGCAGTCCCTAGCCCCACCTCAGTTCTCCCTCCGGAGACCCAGAGTCTAGGATGGAAGGAGAACCGGGCAGGTTCTTGCCTAAAAATATAAACAGCAGAGAGAAAGCCGAGGGGGGGGGGGGCAGCACCTGCTGCAAGAGCTCTTCTCCAAGATCTACAGTTACGGTAAGTTCTTACGTAACTCCGCCATCTTACTTCGAGTGACAGCTCTTGCAGCAGGCAATAACCATAAGGACTGAGTCCCAAGCAGTCAATGGATAAGGAACAGAAAAGTCCAGAAGGAGGCTGAAAAGAACAAGCTGGAGGCTCAAGAAATTAGGCCTTGCAGAACTGCAAGGCCAAATCCAGCCCTGCCTTTGGAAGCTAAGTCCAAGCTGTAGTGCTTGACGAAGGCGTGAACAGAGCTCCAGGTAGCCACTGAACAAATATCTGCTGCAGAAATGTTCCTCAAGGAGGCGAAAGAAGTCACCACGCCGCTGGTGGAATAATCTCTTACCGAACCAGGTAAGGGCTTATTGTACTTGTCATAGCAAAAAAGTATACCATTAACTAGTCACTTAGATAAGGCTTGTCTGGTAACTGGCACACCTTGAGTCTTGAGAGCGAACAAAACAAACAAATGATCCATTTTTCAGAAGAGAGCAGTGTGGTTCAAGTAAAAACAAAGTGTCCGATGGATGTCTAGAGTATGCAAGAGCGCTTCCCCCGTTAGAATACTCAGGGTAGTAAACAGGCAAGTGGATGTCTTAATTTAGGGTGAATTCTGACACCACCTTAGGCAAAAACTTAGGGTTTATATGTAAGGCTACCCTGTCCTTATGGAAAACTAAATAAGGCTCTTTGCATATTAGAGCCTGAAGCTCTGAAATTCTTCAAGCAGAAGTAACTGCAACTAAAAATATTGCTTTCCACAACAGAAAGTGTAGCTCACAATCCTCGGCTGGTTCGAATGGGGGAACATGAGCTTTTCCAACATAAAGAGGAGATCCCATGGAGGGACAGGATCTCAGATGGGAGGGTTTAGATGGCAAATGCCCTGCAAAAAAGTATGGGACACGTTCAGTTGAGTGAGTCTTACCCTCCACCGGTGCATGGTAAACCGAAACGACGGAAAGGTGCACCTTGATGGAGGAGCAGCTCAGGACCTGCTCAAAAAAGAGAGAGAAAATACTCAAGCACAGAGTTTGGAGGGCAGGAAAAGGGATTAAGCTGGCATTCAGTAGCCCACAGGCAAAATCTTTTCCACTTCATGGCATAAGTGAATCTAGTAGAGGGTTTTCTGGCTGCCACTAGGACAATCGCTACCTTGGGGAACCCCATATCTAGCCATAGCTAGGTCTGCAGGAGCCACGCGAGAAGATGCAGGAACTTGAGGAACAAGGTGCCCTGATCCTGGGAGAGCAAGTGCGAGCTCAGAGGCAGAGGAATTGGAGGTTCCACTGTCAGCTGCTGAAGAAGTGGGAACCAAATCTGCCAAGGCCAAAAGGGGGCTGTGAGAATCATCTCAGCTCCCTGTGACTTCAGAAGCACCCTCTGAAGAATGGAAAAGGGAGGGAAGGTGTAGAGGAACCTCCCTGTCCAACAGAGGGACAATTTGTCTCACCAGAAAACTCCAGGCCCTGGATCTAGCGAGCAGAAACTGGGCAGTTTGGCACTGGGGAGGGACGCAAAAAGGTCCAACTCTGGCTGGGCCGCTATCGACTGAGGGAGCTCCCACTTGTGAGCTTTGGACCAAGACGTGCTTAGGCTGTCGGCCAAGATGTTCTGAACACCTGGAACATGAACAGCACTGAGCTCGAGGCGGTGTTTCAGTGCCCAATACCAGATCCTCACTGCCTCCCTGTATAGGGGGTAGGAGTGAGTCCCTCCCCCCCGCTTGCTGATGTAAAAGATGATGAACATGTTAGCCATCTGAATGAGAAGAGGGCCTGGAGGTAAGTCCGCTTGAAATGCCTGCACAGCATTCATGACTGCTCACATCTCTAGAACGCTGATATGGAGGGATTGCTCATCTGTGACCAGGTCCCCTGGGTCTGCCTGGTCTCCAGGTGAGCACCCCAACCGAGACTTGAGGCATCTGTGGTCAGAACTCATCTCAGGAGCTCCTGTCAGAAGAGGACCCCTGCTGATAGATTGAGTGGGTCCAACCACCAGGTCAGTGTCCTGCCGACTGGGTCAGAGACCAAGACCAAGACCGGCTGATCTAGGTCATTGGACTTCTGGTCCCATTGCACCCCGAGCATCCACTGAGGGACCCTCATATAGAGGTGAGCCATGGGAACCGTAGGGATGGCTGCTGCCATGTGACCGAGGAGTCTCAGATAGACTCGGGCTGGGACATGAGGAGCCGAGGATACCAATCGGGCCTGATCCCGAAGGCGATTCCCCCTGTCTGTGGAAAAGAAGGCCATGCTCTGTACTGTGTCTAGGAACGTTCCTATGAACTGGAGTCTCTGGCTGGGCCATGGGGATGACTTTGGTATATTCAGGGTGATCCTCAACTCACAGAAGAGTGTAAAGGTGTCTACAAGAGTGTGAACCAGCTGTTCCCTTGTGGGAGCTGCCAGGAGCCAGTCATCTAAGTAGGGAAAAATGCAATGGCCCTGTTGACGCAGAGCTGCAGCCACCACCGCGAGGCACTTGGTGAAGACTCTGGGAGCGGACGAAAGGCCGAATGGCAAGGCTCAAAATTGATGTCAGCCCTGGAAGAGGAAGCGCAGGAACCTCCTGTGAGGCTGGAACACTAGGATGTGCAGGTACGTGTCCTGCACATCTAGAGAGCAGAGTCAGTCCCTGGTGCAGGAGGGGGAATCAGATCTGGCAGCATGACCATCCTGAACCTCTTGTACTCGATGAATTTGTTCAAGGAACTGAAATCCAGGAAGGGCCGAAGGTCCCCGGTCTTTTTGGGAACTAGGAAAAAGTGGAAATAAAACACCTTTCCCCTTTGAGCTGGGCGAACTGGCTCTATAGTCCGCTTTTTCAGGAGAGCCTGAATTTCTCCTTCGATAAGGGGAACATGAGAAGGAGGCTAGTGGGAGATCACTGGTGGAGTTTCCAGAGGCACTTGTTCGAATTCCAGAGTATGACCGCTTTCTATGAGCTACAGAGCCCAGAGGTCTGTCATTATTTTGCTCCAACCCTTGAGACAGAGGAAGAAGCAACCCCCTACAACTTCAACTACTGACTCGGCTGGAGGAGGGGGGTTTCTGGCAAGGAGTCACTGTGTTGCTCCAGGAGTAGGCACAGGAGCCTGGGAGGATTTGGGGGCCTGAGAGGCAGAGCTTTCAAGACTCTAGGAGGTGGCCTTTCTTTTGTATCCTTCCCTCTGCCGAGGGTGGTTTCGGGGCTGCTGACCTGAGGGCTTCCGAAATGACCGTTTCTTAAAGGGTCTTTCGTCCCCCTTATACATTTTTTTACATGGACCAAATGGAATTCCCGGAGTCTTGGAGATGGGTGATCAGTTTCTCTGTCTAGTCTCCAAAGAGGACCGAGCCCTTGAAGGGGAGGTCCAAGATGCCTGACTGCAGATCCTGGGAGAATCCTGAGACTCTAAGCCAGGGATGGCACCTGAATCAGATGCCTGAAGCTGCCGCTCTGGCCTCCACATCCACAGTATCGTATGAGGCACGAAGAACATGGGCGCCTACATCTGACCCCGATTTGAGGAGGTCCAGAAGCTCAATTTTCTGTGCTGAGTCTGGAAGGGCTTGAGTTATCTCCATAACTTTCTCCCACAGGGCATTTTGGCATTGAACCATGTGTGTGAGAAAGTTAAGGGACCTGATGGAGCAAGTGGAGGATGAGTAAACCTTTTTGCCCATCTGGTCGATGTATCTGGACTCTTTGTCAGAAGGCTGAGTACTCAGATGTTTAGGCTTCTTTGATCTATCACGAGCAGCCGTAATCACCATAGAGTCTGCCGTAGGGTGTTCCGCCAGGAAAAGTTCTTCCCTAGGGGCTCTATACAGTCTGTCCGACTTCTTGGAGATGGCAGAGGTGGTGGACAGGCGCTCCCGGGTCAACCTTGTAAGGTCCTGAAAGGTGTCTACAAAAGGAGGCACCACTAGAGACTTGGGTTCCTTCTGCAGTCAGGTACTTTGCCAACCTCTGCCTCTCTGGATCCAGGTCCTCGGTCTCCCATCCATTAGAGGCCTGAATGTGCCTTATGATGTACCATGAACACTGAGTTGTCAGGAGGTGACCTAGGGCTGTCCTTGTTATTCGGGGAGGAAGGGTGACCCCTAGGTTCAGAATGGTCCTAGACCGAGAATGAAGAATTGTGGTTGGTGTCCACTGAGGAGGAGGATGAAGAGCTAGAACAATATTGGCTATGGGACTGGCAACCGCTGTGGGACCAACATCAGCTGTGAGACCAGCGATGGTGACAGCTGGATGAGCAAGAGTATTTGCCATGATGTTGCCCTCTGCGTGGGGGTCTACCGTGGCAGTCATCCAGGCTTGGGGTATGGTCCTTTGGAGCAGAAGATGGTTATTTAGGCTCCTGGTCATGGTCTGGCTCAGGCTCCATGGTCACGGGCTCCATGTAGGGGAGCATGTCTCCTTTGACCTGGTTCCACCAGAAGGAGAAGAGTTCCTGGATCTGGTCCTTTGAGAATTACAAACCAGACGGGCCGGCTGGCAACTGAGGAGCTGGCATTCGCTTGCCTGATGTCGGAACACCTGGCATCCGGGGGTCCAGCATCCGAGGTGGTGGCAGAGCTGGAGGCAAGACAGGGCGGTTAGAAGCCCCATTTGGCCTAAGATTAATCATCTGAGAGCCTCCATCGGAGGGCGAGGAGACTACCTCGACCAGTGACAGAGAATGGGCCAGGGAGGAGGTGGGTGAAACCCGATCTGACATCCGGGAAGGTGTCCCTTTAGCAGGCGGCTACTTGGTGAAGTCCGGGGGGGGGGGGGATGCAGCCATCAGCTTGGTCGGGGCCTTAGACTTGTGTTTCCCAGAGTCCTTCTGTTTCTCCTTCTGTGGCTTTGAGGTGAAGGCGGAGACCAAAGAAGAAGAAGGAGGACTCTTCCCCACTGACTGAGTCTGCATGACAGCAAGCTGCTGTTCAAGGAGATGAGCCTCAAGGGCCTTCTGGCGGTGGATCCGAGTCTGGGAGATAAATCGTTTGCAGTGCTCACAGGCCGCAGTGTCGTGGTTCGGACCTAGGCAAAGAAGGCAGGCCTTGTGGCTGTCCTTCGATGGCAGCTGCTTGCCAAAGACGCACTTGGATTTTCTTCATTCTGTGGATGAAATGGAGGACGCCAGAGATGAAGACATGCAGCAAGGAATGAAATTCGAAGACTTTTTTGGTAAAAAGGAAGCAACAATGCTGAAGGCGCAAAAGCAGTCAAACTGTTGTGAGAAGGCGTCCGAGGAGCTGATGCAAACAGGTCGACGGCAGGAAAGGAACTGAGGTAGGGCTGGGGACCAACCCCTTTATACTGTTGTCCGATGTCGGGGACGGTCCCCCACTGAAGACTTCTAGCTAGAAGGTTTCCGTGGGGTCCTGGAACCTGGCAGCTTAGGCCTTACGGTTACTGCCTGCTGCAAGAGCTCTCACTCAAAGTAAGATCCCCAGGTTCCATTGGTCCTTGGGGACCAATTCTATGGCCATTTTTTGCCGCAGTGTATGGACCTCCTATAGCAACACGGGTATGTGGCCTGGAGGATAAGTCGAAGGCCTTGGTGAAAGATCTGCAGTCGTCTCTATGAACTCTAGGGCGTGTCCTTGTTCTATGAGCTGCAGGAGCTAGGCATCTGTGGTGGTCTCCTGCCACCTGTCCAGATGGAGGAAGAAGTGACCCCCTACCACCACATCCTGGGGAACCAGATGGAGGGTGTCGGGCAAAGAAGTCAGGTTGAGGCAGAGCACGTGGCTGGACCTGTTCCTCCACCTCTTAAGAACTGTCTGGTGGTGGAGGAGCGGGTAGGCAGGGCTGAGGCAGTTTTACACTAGGCCAGTCGGTGGCACATTGAAATTGCTCCCTCTGTCCATTCTTCTGGTGAGTGTGGTAGAGGGATTGAACAGAATGCAGGGTTCTCCCCGAGGCCTGCAGGTCATTGAGAATATCCTGCACATCTCTCCCTAAGATCTTGTAGCCCCTGAAGTGGGTATTCAGGATGGACTGTTAAACATCAGCAGTGAAGCCAGACACCCTGAGCCAGGAGTACCTCCTTGGGCAGATGCTCACCACGAAGGCCCTGGCTGAGGCATCTAAGATATCATAGGTGGCCCTCATTAGATGCTGGCCCATGTCAGCCCCAGACTGGAGGACCTTGAGCAGCTTCTCCTTCTGGGGACCCTCAGTCCCGGCCATTTCCCAGAGGTCATTCTGTTACTTGGGCATATGACCCACATAATTCAGGACCCTTATAGCGAGAGTGGAAGAGGCAAATACCCTCTTGCCCATAAGGTCCAGCTTTCTGGACTCCTTGTCCAGAGGGAGAGAGCTGAGGTGTTGGAGTCTTCTGGACCAATCATGGGCCGTGTTGACAACCACAGAATCTGCCTGAGGAGTCCCAGCAAAAATGGGCTTCCCAGAGGGGGCCTGGTACAGCTTGTGCACCTTCCTGGGCATAGGGAAGGGATCAGGTTAGACCTGTACCAAGCAGCCATAGTGGCATCCCCATATGCATCAATCAGAGGAGGGGTTTTAAGAGGAGGGGAATCTGGCAGACCTAGGTAGTGAGCCAGGTTCCACCTGGTAACATCTTGCTCAGTGGAATTGAACCCCATGGTGGCCTACAGTTGCCACATCACAGCAATAAAGGAGGGGTCATCCGGGGGAGACAACGGAGTGTATTTGGAAGAGTCCGCCCATGGAGGGGAGACTGTGGAGGTGCAAGAGGGAGTTCTGTCCCCAGCATCCTCATCTTCCTCATCCAGGAGGAGGAAGTCAAGGCGATAATCATTATCGTCTCCTGGCTCAGAGGGGGGGGGGCACCGAGGATACTGACGGGCAAGAAGGTGCAGGTCTTGACTATGCCTGATGTGACGTCACCAAAGCCAACTGAGAAGGCTCCACTAGCAATGGGGCCTGAGATGGGACAATGTTCTGCACAAGGTCCTGGATAGAGAAGAACAGAGCCTGGACATCAATGGTCACCGGTGTTGGCAGAATGCCCTGCAGCTATTAAGGCCCTGGCAGCAGAAGTGATGGCTGAAGCAGTGACGAGATGGGGCTGGTTGAAGGATCAACTGAAGGACCAGCATCCCCAACGTCATCGGGACAGTCAAGAGGCATCGTTGGAAGAGGCCTGATGCCTGACACCGCATGACCGTTGCTAGCCTCCAGCAGACCAGCATCACTTTCTGACTGTGGTCCCCCAAGGAGGCAGGGAGGTGTTCAGTAGGGGCCAACATGTCACCAAGGGTAGAGAAGGAAACCCCAGCAACAAATGGCCAGCATAGGCGAACCGACAGACCACACTGCCAAAGTCCCCTCTTGTAGTAGACAGGATGAGGGAGGCAGTGGGAATCATCAGGAGGAGAAGGGAGGGACCCACCGATGATGAGCTACGACCATGCTGAGAAGCTCTAGCAGAGAGGGCTGCCAAGGTTGACCCTGTAGGCTAGAGGGGGTGGGTGGCAGAGAGGGTTGCCACTGGTCTGGTTTATGACCCCGAAATGGTCGGCACTGGGAGCGGCGACTTAAAGTGCTGCCAGGAGGATCATCTTTCTCCTGGTGGTGATGCTTCCCCAAAGACGTGTCCCGGGGCCTTGACAGAATGGGAGCCTAAGGGCGGGGCTGGGGAAGCGGAGGAGCTCCTGGCCTGAAGCTCCTTCTCCAGAGTGGCGACGATCTGTTCCATGATGAAAGCGTTAAGCACTTTCAGGTGATGCCACTGGGTAGCTTGATTGAAGCCACAGCAAATCTTGCAGGCCTCAACGTTGTTGTTGGTGCCAAGGCAACGGACACAGGCCTCATGGAAATCCTGATCGTAGCTCTTCTGTCCACAGCTGTAGCGGTGGAAAAGGTTATCAGTTCTGGGCATAAACAAAAAGAAAAAGGGAAAATCACTTTAGGGAATAAAGTGATTAAGAACTAGGGTGAGAAATAAAAAGTGGAAAGTTTGAGAAAAAAAAATGGTGATCGACTGAAACGACAGTGCTCCGCGGAGTCCGAGGCGCAATGGTTGACAGCAAGAAAAGAACTGAGGAGGGCATGGGGCCACTCAAGGCTATATAAGGCAACGCCAATGTGGTGACATCGCCATGGGTGGCCCCAGATAGACTGCTAATGAAAAAGCTTCCGTGTGGTCCTGCTGCCTGACGGCAATAGTTCCCAAGGTGTCACCTGCTGCAAGAGATATCCTCAAAGAAGATAATTTTTTTATCAGGCGACTTCTGCTGACTCCCAAGCTGACATTGTCTGTAACCAGAACTCTCAGAATCCCCTGCAGCTCATGTCACGATGGTGTTACCAACTTCTAATTCTCTAAGTTTCCCAAAATCTGCCTTTTAGAACAGGGACACTATGGTTCCCACAAAGCAGGAATTCCCTTCAGTATGTGCTATCATGCACTCAGTGTTTCCACTAAGATAAATGATTAGAGAATACATTTTTTGTATTTTGCATTTTCCTTCCTAGGGCTAATAATACATTTTGGAAGCCTGCCCAAAACGTCTGTATAAAAAAATACCTGACCCCAGTGGACCTACATTGTGCCTTGTCCCCACATGACCTCACTGTGCCTTGTCCCCAACTGACCACATTGTGCGTTGTTAATTACAGACCTGTATAAGCCTCACATCCATTGTAGGAAAACTTATACAAGCAATCCAGAAGGAGAGGCTAGTGACTTTTCTGGAGGAAAATGGACTCTAGGACAGTCAGTAGCATGGATTCATCTCTGGAAGATCCTGCCAGACCAACCTAATTGAATACTATGACTAGATAATGAGGGGACTGGATAAAGGCCATGCAGTGGATGTACTGTATTTAGACTTCAGCAAAGGCCTTTGATTCAGTTCCTCATGGGAGGCTGGGGGGTAAGTTGCAATATGTGGGGGCAGGGACAAAGATGGTAAACTGGATTGTGAACTGGCTGAAGGGGAGGTAGCAACAGGTGGTGGGGGCACTCTCTTTCCCAAGGGCGGTGCCGCAGGGCTCAGTCCTGGGTCCGGTGTTGTTTGGGTTATTCATATCAGATATCTCACGTGGTATTAGGAGCAAGATCAGTCTGCTCGCACATATCATCCAGATAGGGGCGGTGGTGGACGACACAGAGGGGTTGTAGGGGCTACAGGAGGACCTGATCAAACTAAAGGAGTGGTCAGAAAAGTGGCAACTGAGCTTCAATGTGAAGAAGTGCAATGTTATTCACTTTGCAGCAAGGAACCCAGGGAGGAGCTACGAGTTGGGAGGGGTTCAGACAGAGGTCATAGAGGAGGAGCAGGACCTAGGGGTGATCATTACGAGTAACATGAACAACTCAGCTCAGTGCAGGAAGGTGGCAGCCAAGAAGATGCTAGGGTGTATTGCGAGAGGTATCTCATTCAGAAATAGGGATGTGATCCTGCTGCTGTACAGGTCACTAGTCAGTCCACATTTGGAGTACTGCATGCAGTTCTGGCATCCCTTTCTGAAGAAGGATGTCAGATTGCTGGAGGGGATGCAGCGTAGGGCAACTAAGATGATCCAGGGGCTTGAGGGCAAAACCTATGAGGACAGGGTGACCGAGTTGAATATGTACACCCTGGAGGAGAGGCGGGGTCGGGGGGGATATGTTTGAGACCTTCAAATATTTGAAGGGGATTAACAAAACGAGCACAGAAGGGATATTTAAGCTGAGGAGAGGAAGGGAACCAGAGGGCATGGTCTCAGGTTGGAGGGTGGAAGATATCGGCAAGAGATGAGGAGGCATTTTTTCACAGAGAGGGTGGTGGAGAAATGGAGCACTCTACCTGAGGAGGTGGTATCCTGTGGCACAGTGGGCAGTTTTAAAAGGGCATGGGACAGGGTGCAAGGGGGGGGGGTAAAGGTGAAGTGGGAGAGGAGGGTGGGGCAGCTGCAATATAAGGGTGCTAGCTGCACATTCGAGTAGACTAACTTGATAGACTATAAGGCCTGTTTCTGTTGGCAGATTCGTATTTTCATATGTCTGTATGTCCTCAACTGACCTCATCGTGCCTTGTCTCAACTGACCTGATCGTGTCTTGTCCCCAACTGACCTGATCGTGTCTTGTCCCCAATGGACCACACTGTGCTTTGTCCACAACTGACCTCATTGTGCCTACTCCCCAACTGACTACATTGTGCCTTGTTCCTAACTGACCTCACTGTGGCTTGTCCAAAATGACCAGATTGTGCCTTGTCCCCAACTGACGAGACTGAGCATTGTCCCATACTGACCAGATTGTGCCTTGTCCACAACTGATCACATCATGCCTTGTCCCCAACTGACCGCATTGTATGGTGTCCCCAACTGACTACACTGTGCCTTGTTCTTTCAGGAGGGAGAAGAGGAGTAGTGAGGAGGGGAACACATGTAGTGATAGAGGAGGATAAGAGTGAGGGAGGGGCTGCTAGCATTGAAGGTGGACAAAATCACCAGGCCCAGACAGAGTACATCCAAGGGTACTAAGGGAACTGGCTGAGGAGCTGGCAGGGACACTGGCAGGCCTATTTAATAGTTCACTGGAGTCAGGTGTGGTACTGCAGGATTGAAGAGCAGTACGTGTGGTGACCCTCCACAAAAGCATTCCCAAGGATGGCCCAGGGAATTACAGACCAGTCAGTCTGACCTTAATCATGTGCAAGATCATGGAGACCATACTTAAGAAAAAGTTGGTAAAATATCTAGAGGAGCATGGTCTCCAGGATGTGAGGCAGTATGGGTTCATGGGAGGTGGGAGCTCGTGTCAAATGAACCTGACCGACTTCTTTGACTGGGTCACTAAGGCAGCAGACAGGGGCCAAGTAGTAGACATCCTCTATCTGGATTTCAGCAAGGCCTTTGACTCTGTACCCCACAAAAGGTCAATCAGGAAGCTGGCAGATCTCATAGTTGGGGAAAAGATGGCCAGATGGGTGAAAAACTGGCTGAGGGACAGAACTCAGAGGGTGGTTATGGGGGAAGAGTCATCTGGCACGAGAGAGGTCACCAGTGGGGTCCCACGGGGCTTGGTGCCGGGCCGGTGTCGTTCAATGTCTTCATGAATGACACTGGGGATGGCATTAAGGGCAAAATGTGCCTATTCATGGATGACACCAAGCTCTGCAAGAGAGTGGACACAGCTGAAGGGATACAGGACCTACAGGATGATCTGGAAAAGCTAAGGAGGTGGTCCAAGATCTGGCTACTTGGCTTCAATGCCAAGAAATGCAAAGTTATGCACAATGGAGCCAAGAACCCCAGGATGCAGTACTACCAGAGTGGAGTCCAGGTATATGCATCAGAGGAGGAGGAGAAAGACCTGGGAGTGATGATCACTAGTGACCTGAAGCACTCCGCACAGTGCAAGAAAGCAGCAGCAAGGGTGAACAAGATGCTGGGATGCATAGCTAGGGGGATCAGTAGTAGGACAGAAGAAAAAATGACTCACCTTAGTAATGTTGTTTCTTCTAATGGAGTCTTGCTATATTATGACAATTGCAGTGAGTCCCCATCTTCGAACTGCTCCGGAGGTGAAACAGTTAACTTTCCATGCAGGCATGGAACTTAGAGCGCGAGCTCGGTTGAAAACTCTGTCTGTTGTTCTTCAAACGCAAACTGTCAGATCTTACTGAGCTAAAACTCACTAAGGCTCTGTGTGGAAGCTGTAAACCTACACTAGCCAACTGGCTACTAACATAAACACTCATTTTTGGCCTCAAACAAAGACTCAAGTCAGGGGACCCAAAAATGCAAAACACAATACCAATTCACCCAAAAAGGAGGGTGAAAACAACAAGGTGGGCATCAAAAGTGCTGACTGTACTGCCCACCCACATCCCAAAACAGAGGTTCTGAGAGGGCAGGCAGGCAGGGAGGGAGGTCATAATATAGCAAGACTCCATTAGAAGAAACAACATTACTAAGGTGAGTAATTTTTCTTCAAACAACATGAAGTCTTGCTATATTATGACAATTGCAGACTACACAGCAGTACCTTCATGGAGGAGGGACAGAACCTACTTAGGAATAGGTTTGAAGCATGGCTGTGCTAAACCGAAGCATCACTCCTAGCCTGGATGTCCAGGGAGTAGTGCTTGGAAAAGTGTGAACTGTTTTCCAGGTAGCTGCTTGACATATTTCTAGAATAGCAATGTTCTCTGGCAGCAGCCAGAGAAGCAGCTGTGCCTCTGGTGGAAGTGAGCCCCTCAGGCCTGAGGGAACTTACCCAACTCTCGTAGCAGAATTGGATACAAGAGACAATCCACCTGGCAATGGATCTTTAGTGGCTGGCTTCCCTTACCAACCTCGCCATAAGTGAGGAACAGTTGGAGGGAGTCAAACCCATGACCCTTGGTACGCCTATGTAGTAACTATGGGCTCTTCACATCTAGGTTGTGGCAGCCTCCTCTCACCAGAGGAGGAGTGGTCAGTGAAGCACACTGGAAGAGAAATAGATTGATTAAGGTGGAAATCTGAAACCACCTTAGGTAGGAACTTTCTGTTAGTCCGAGGACCACCTTATCTCTGTGAAAGAGATAAACTCCTGCTCCACTGACAATGCTTGTAATTCACTTATGCGTCTGGCAGAGGTGATGGCTACCAGAAACACAGTTTTCCAAGTCAAGTACATGAGCTCAGCTGAAGACAAGGGCTCGAAGGGGGGATTGCATAAGCTGAGCAATGCAAACATTAAGATCCCAGGCAGGGGCAGGATCCCTGAATGGAGGGTTGGTGTGAAGCAATCCCTTAAAAAACTTGGAAAATACAGGATGAGCCGAAGGAGAAGAGGATCTACCTGCTGAAATAAAAGCAGACACAGCTGCCAAATGCACCTTCAGGGTAGCTGGTCTCAGCCCCAAAGAATTCAGATGGACCATATAATCCAGGACTGTGGGTTGATCAGCAGAGTCTGGGGAAATATGCTTTTCCGAGCACCATATGGAAAACCTTTTCCATTTGGAATTGTAAGCAGCCCTGGTGGAAGGCTTCCTTGAGGCCTTCAAAATATCCATTACACCTTGGGAAAGGTGTAAATCAACAAACTCTAACTCTTCAAGAACCAAGCCTTGAGATTGAGAGATTTGAGATTCGGATACCAAACCCGTCCCTGGGCACAGGTTAACAGATTGTGATTCCTGGGAAGGCACAGGGGAGGATGGACTGCTAAGGACAGTAGGAGTGGATACCAGGGTTGTCTGGCCCAATCTGGAGCTATCAAAATGACTTTGCAGGATTGGGATCTGATTTTGACTAGCACTTTGAAGAGGAGAGGGAAGGCATAAAGGAACTTCCCTTCCCAACTGAGGGCTAAGGCATCCAGGGAGAGTGAGCCCAACACTGGGAGCCTGCAGCAAAAAAGAGGAAGTTGGTGATTGGGGCTGCAAAAAGATCTATCTGTGGGGTGCCCCATCTGGCAAATACTACTCCCAAGACCAGGGGATACAGTGACCATTCGTGATGGCCCTGGGAAATCCTGCTGAGAGCATCTGCCAGGACATTGTCCTTGCCTGGGAGGTGGACTGCCGTAAGGGAGGTGTTCAGGGAGTAAGTCGGAGACCACAACTTCATCGCTCCGGTGCACAAGGTCGTAGACCGAGTGCCCCCTTGCTTGTTGATGTACCACATTGTAGTGGTGTTGTCTGTTCTGACCTGTATCACTTTGTTCTGAACAGATTTGGAAAAAAGCTTGAAGTGCTAGAAAAACTGCTCTGAGCTCCAACAGGTTGATGTGGAGCAGAGATTCCTGGGGAGACCACAGACCCTGGGTGGTGAGGTCGCCCATGTGAGCTCCCCAGCCCAAGAGGGATGCATCTGTAGTAAGGATTAGAGAGTGAGACTGAGTGACAAAAGGAACCCCTTGTCTCAGGTTGCTCTGATCCTGCCACCATTGTAGGGCTTGGATCAGGGTTCGGGTTACTGGGATCAACTTGGTAAGGGGATCCTTTCTTTGAGACCAAAAAAGCTCTCAAATGGAACTGGATGTCCCTCATCTGAAATCTTGCTCCCTGCACAACTGCTGTGGAAGCAGCCATGTGTCCTAGGAGCTGCAGAAAATGCCTTGCTGGCCGGGAGACCTGCAGGGTGAATGAGGAGGCCAGGGAGACTAGGGTCTTTGCCCTGTCCAGAGGAAGGAAGGCCCTGGCTTCCTGTGTGTTCAGTTCTGCGCCTATGAAGGTAAGAAGCTGGACAGGCTCTAGAACTGACTTTGAGACATTCAGAAGGAAACCTAGAGAGGTAAACAGTTGCTGCGTTATCTGAAGATGTAAATTGACCTGGTCTGGGGACTGGCCTACTGTGAGCCAATCGTCCAGGTAAGGAAAGATGGCAATCTTTTGCCTTCTTAGGTAGGCAACTGCTACTGCCAGGCATTTGGTGAATACCCTGAGCAGAAGTGAGGTCAAGGGCATTGCTCTGAAGTGGTAGTGGCCTGAGGCAGCTCGAACCTGAGGTACTTTCGATGGGAGCTCTGATGGGAATATGGAAGTAGGCATCCTTGAGGTCCAGGGAAGCTAGCCAGTCCCCTGGCCTTAGAGAGGGTAGGATAATTCCCAGAGTCACCATTTTGAACTTTGGCTTTAAAAGATGCTTGTTTAAGTATCTGAGATCCAGGATGGGCCGCCATTCTCCTGTCTTTTTTGGGGTAAGGAAGTACCTGGAGTACAAACCTTTGCCTGGTGTAGGGGAGGAACCCTTTCCACGGCTCTGAGAGCCAGGAGGGTAGAGACCTCTGCCTCTAGGGCGAGCGCCTCTGATGGAGTTGCAGGTGGAAAAGATCTGGCTCTCAGCTTTGGAAATTTTTTGAAGCTGAGAACCAGACCCTGGCTTAATACTTCCAGGACCCACTTGTCTGATGTTAAAGACTTCCAGTCCTGGACAAGGTAAGCCAGCCTGCTCCCTACAGGTAGAGAAGAATCGGCCCTGGCAATCCCATCAGGGTGCCTGCTTGGCAGGGGCTTTGGGCTGAGGGGTGGAAGCAGGCCTGCTTGTACCCCGTCTGCCTCTCCCTCTAAAGAACCCCCTCTGAGCATAGGCGGAGGAGGAAGCTTGGGTTTGGTAAAAGGCCTATGAAGAGGCCTGCCCCTGCCTCTAGGAAGCTGTTTGAGGAGTGGCCTGCCTTTCCTTGGCCTGTGCACTCCTATAGGTGGTCCTATATTCATCCATTTTTCATGTAATTCTCTGTTTGCTCCCCAAACAGAGAATTGCCCACAACAGGAAAATCCATGGCCTTAGACTGGGTATCCTGAGACAGGGTAGTACATCTGAGCCAAGCCATCCCGCGAAGTGCCACAGATGTAGCCATGACTCTTGATGAAACATCATTCGAGTCCACTGCAGCATGAAATTGCACCTTGGATGCCTCAATACCATCCATAGCCACCTGTTCCAGCTCCCTGGCAAGCTGGTCAGGGACTTGTTTTGCTAGGGCCAGCACAGTATCCCATCTGGATTTCTGGTACCTAGCAGCATAAGCCATATAATTTGCCTGTCCGAGTCCCAAAGATGCTATCATGTACTGTTTCTTTGCCATAGCATCAATCTTCCTGGAGTCCTTCTCGGGTGAGCTAGGGAATATTAGCATTGTCACTGGCTGCAGCCTGCACTACACCCCCACATGGCTGCATTGTTGAGTGAGGAAATCAGTGTCAGAGCCTGATAAGGTATACCTCTTGTCCATCCTTTTATCCACAGGAGGTATAGTGTGAGTAGTTTTTAAAACTTTACTGTCTGTTTCCAAATGATTTATGTAAAGGAACAGACAGTCTCCTAGACTCTGGAATATCCATCATTTCTACATAGTCCGCTCCTCTTGGTCATACAGCTTCCTCAACAGGGAGCTGGAGAGTTTCAGCAACCTTTATAAAACATAAAATGAGAAGGGGACTCAGAAAGCCTTGGAGGAGAAACCCCTAAGGGTCTATCTGGAGAGATGTCCGGTTCAATGGGCACATCCAGATCTTCAAACCATATTCACTCTCCTCATATTCCTCTTCCCTCCTCCGGTTCATAAAATCCTCAAAATCATAATCTTGAACCGTGGAACCAGCCAACTGAACGCCTCCCTGATGGTGTCGGTTCGGTCGGAACCGGGAGAGATCGATTTGAATTGCTTTAGCAATTTCTTCAGCAGTTGGGGAGAGAACTTTTGGCTCTACGCTAGCTGACTTTCTAGTCCTTTTTGCTGGAACCGGCTTCTCAGAACCGGCTCTTCGTTTGCCCGAGGAAGTATCGTCCTGGTCAGAGGGCACTCCCTCCGGTTCGGCTGGAACCGAACCAGACTGGCCATCCGGATCAGCGGACTTTTTGGCCTCCCTTTCCCTGAGCCTACCAACTCTCTTATCTATGGTGGCAGCAGGGAAATTCTGACAAATCTGGCAGTCTGAATTGAGGTGGTCAAACCCCAGACAATAGACACATGTGGTGTGTGGGTCAGCCTTAGCAAAAGCTTCCCCACAAACACTACAGTGTTGAAACCCAGTGGGTCCAGGTTTTTCTTTTAGGTTTCTCAGACATAATGCCAGCCTAACCAACTTGCCCGTTTATGGCAATCCGCCAAGCAAGACACTCTTATCGGTTCCCAACCGTGTCACAGGTCGTGGAAAAAACCGTAATGAAATCCGTTTTTTTTAGAACCGATAAGAACTGGGAACCGCACTCTAAAAAAGGACTAGTAGATTTAAAGACAACCTGATCAGTTCAAACCGAACCGATAATGAATTACAAGTTCCACACAGAAAAACTAAATGTAAAACCTATCTATTACTTACATTACCACAGACAGAGCTTGAACCGACCGGTTGCATTTTAATTCCGGGTTGAAAAACCGACAAAATAATACTTTTAAACTGACAAAATGAACCGAGCAGAAGGAGAAATCTCCGGAGCGACTGTTCAGTGAGGCGGAGTAAAGAATCTGACAGTTTGCGTTTGAAGAACAACAGACAGAGTTTTCAACCGAGCTCGCGCTCTAAGTTCCATGCCTGCATGGAAAGTTAACTGTTTCACCTCCGGAGCAGTTCGAAGATGGGGACTCACTGCAATTGTCATAATATAGCAAGACTTCATGTTGTTTGAAGTTATACTGACCTTGGACAAGTCATTGGTGAGGTCACATCTAGAGTATGGAGTTCAGTACTGGTGACCACACCTCAAAAAGAACATTAACCTGTTGGAGAAGGTCAAGAGAAGGATTACAAAGATGATAGCGGGTCAGCAGGGTAAGGCACATGAGTAAAGGTTGAGGGCACTGAACATGTACTCCCTGGAAGACGGGCGGATATGATTGGGACCTTCAAGTACTTGAAAGGGATGAATAAGGTGAATAAGGAGGATCTCTTTAAGCTGAGTGGCAACCGTAACACGAGGGGGCACAGTCTTAAGCTGGAGGGGGGAGGTTTAGGAGGGAGGTCAGGAAGCACGTCTTCAAGGAGAGGGTGGTAGACACTTGGAATGTGCTGCCGGAAGAGGTGGCCTCGTTGAAGACACTGGCAGCTTCATGAGAGGCTGGGATAGGCATATGGGAAGGTAAGGATCATAGGTAGGGAGGATGGGGGGGCAGGGACAGTAGCTCAAGCTGTGGACCCTACAATACAAGCAGACTAGATAGACCAAATGGCCTTCTTCTGCTGGTTTCTTTGTATGTTTGTATGTTCCCAACTGACTACTTTGTGCCTAGTCACTAACTGACTACATTGTGCCTTTTTTTCCAACTGACTACACTGTGCATTGTCTGGAACCAACCAAATTGTGCCTTGTCCCCAAATGACCTCACTGTGCTTTGTCCCCAACTGACCACATCATGCCTTGTCCCTAACTGACCTCACTGTGCCTTGTCCACAACTGACAGCACTGTCTTGTCCCCAACTGACCTCACTGTGCCTTCCCCACAACTGACCACATCATGCCTTGTCCCCACCTGACCACATTGTGCTTTGTCCCCAACTGACCTCACTGTGTCTTGTCCCCAACTGACCTCACTGTGCCTTGTCCCAAATGCCCACATCGTGCCTTGTTCTCAACTGACCTCACAGTGGCTTGTCCCAAACTGACCAGATTGTGCCTTGTCCACAACTGACTAGATCATGCCTTGTCCCCAACTGACATCGTGCCCTTGTCCCCAAGTGACCTCATCATGCCTTGTCTCCAACTGACCTCATTGTGCCTCATCCCTAGCTGACCTCAGTGTGCCTTGGTTCATGACACCACAGTGCTTACCAGAATGAAAGACTGTGCTGTTACAAACACCCGTGATAGTGAGGAATGTTGGGCACAGCCAGATGTTTTTGAAAGATGTAGTGAAATATGAACTGCATTATCTGAAATATTTAGTTGCCCAATAACAGGAGAAAGTAAGAAAAAAATGAAAATATAATGTTAAACAGCACTTTTTATGATAGAAAGTATAAAAAGCACCAATGACCCTTACCTGCCCCAGAGTTCAGGAACGCTTAAAAATAATGTTTTTACTGTAGGGTTTTCAGGAGAGAAGAGATAGTATTTAGGCTCCGTGGAACCTAGAGCCCAATCCCTTGCACTTCCCAATTTGGAGCACTACCCCTACGCTCTCACATTTTGTGATGCAACAGTTGGGAGAGTACGGAGGCGCACTCCATAGACTTCTATTGGGGCTGGTTTTTAAACTACTTTTTAGAATATTTTAGAGGGCTGATTCCCAAACATTATGGCCAGTGCTCAATGAACAAGGCCATTGTTAGTTGAACACTAGCCTTGATTTACTAGATTTGGCCCTCTAAAGTATTTAAAAAAAAGTAGTTTAAAAATCAGCCCTGTAGAAGTCTATAAGGCACACTTCTGCCTCCTACTATTAAGGGCCACAAAAAATGTGAGAGACTCGAGAGGGGGGCTGTAAACTGTGGATGTGGAAGGGATCTGGGGATAGTCATATCAGATGACCTAAAGGTAAGCAAGCAATGTGAGAAGGCAGTAAGGCTGGCTGGGGGGATACTGGGATGTATAGGGAGAGGCATCACCAGTAGAAAACAGGAAGTTGTTATCCCTCTGTACAGACAGTTGGTGAGACCCTATCTGGAGTACTGCGTGCAGTTCTGGAGACCCCATCTCCAAAAGGACACAGACAGGATGGAAGCTGTCCAGAGGAAGGCAACTAAAATGGGGCAGGGTCTGCAACAGAAGCCACAGGAAGACAGACTAAAGGAGCTTAATATGTATACAGTACCATTGAGGAAAGGGGGGGACATGATAGAAACTTTCAAGTACCTCAAGGGAATCAACAAAGTCCAAGAGGGTAGCATCTTTCGGAAAAAGAGATGTGCAAGAACAAGGGGACACAATTTTAAGATAGAGGGAGGACAGCTCATGGGCAATGTAAGGAAGTATTTTTTTCACAGAGAGGGTGGTGGACGCATGCCTGAGGAGGTTGTGGGGTCAAAAACAGTGGGGGAATTCAAGAATGCATTTGACAGACATAAGGCAATTCTGGTGGGGGGGTAGGAAGAAGTAGACTGTTGGTTAACTAGGATCTGCAGCTTATCCAATAGGTAGGAAAATGGGCAGACTAGGTCGGTCAAGCAGTCCTTATCTGCCGTCAAAGTCTATGTTTTAAAGGATCTGGCACTCGGCCCTTCAGAACCTAGAGATGATCCCTTCTCTCCCAAAAAACCCTACAATAAAAAAAATATTTTTAAACATCCCTGGACTCCAGGGCAGGTAAGGGTCCTTGGTGCCTTTTGGGAGGGATTTTGTAAAGCAGCATGAAAGAAAGGCGGTCTTTAAACAGAATTATAATTACTGATGAGCATTGTATGCTCAGATAACTAGGTTGCAGTTCTGCATTACAAACGGGTGTTGGTAACCGCGAGCTATCAAGCATGCTCATTCTAGTAACAGAGTGTTCAGCAGTCCCATAACTGCCCCCTTTTCAAACAAATGAAGTTAAAAACAGAATTATTTTGCCATTTTTGTATTTGTCTATCAGATTAACTAGTAAAACAAACAAGTTTAAAGCATGTTTTTTTGTGTTTTATGCGTTCCAAGCTTAACACCTATACCAATCATTTATTAAAAATGCTCGTTAGTAATTATAAAAAACAAGACACTGGTGTGTGTGTAACTCAGAATTCTATACACACCCTCAGTGTGGGATGCTTTAATAAACCCATCACTTCACTTTCGGGGTTTATGTAGCACCTTGCACCTCGGGTATATATATAATTCTGGTTACACATACCCAACCATGTATTATTCTCTATGTAAGGTTGCAAGTATCATAGTTGTTAGCCTTTTATTTTAGTAGCTTTATTATAGCCGTTATATAAGGATTCAAGGCATTCAGAACTGAAATTAACACTGGAGGATTGATGTTTTGAGATATGCACTGATGTTTGCATCTAGAACTGCAACATTTCATCACAAACTATTCTAGAGCACAATCTAGAACAAAATCCTTGATTGCTCAGTGGATTGGTAGTGGGTTAAGGAGCCTTTCTCTTCTAGGTCATGGGTTCAAATCCGGCACAGGCTGGTAATGGTCTAAAGCCATTATTACCAAAGGGCTGCTCAGTGGCCTTTGTGAAATGAGTTGTGGTGGTCTCAGTCCATTTTCCAGTGAGCAGGTGTCTACATCACAAAACCACCAACACAACTGGCACTAACGTGCACCCTTGTTGGCAGTCCCTTATGAGAGCCAAAGGACTGAATGACATGGAGTTTAAACTACCCCTCATCTGCATGCTGGTCCTTCCATGGCAGGGTTGAGGCACATTGACAGGGCAATGTGGGGAAGCTAGCACTGTGATCGCCTATGCTGTACCTGTCATGTGGCTAAGCAGAGGACTTAAGGTTCCAGTGCTGTTAATCCAGCACCTTTCATGACCACTAAATTTGCACACAGAAGAAAATCTGAAAAAACATAACACATTCCAATTAGATCATCACTTTCCTGAGTTTGGGCTGAACTGTTTGGGATTTTGAAGTTTTGGAAGTTTGCAAAGCGACAATATAAATGGCAGAGAGATGAGGCCCCCCCCCAACGAAGATCATTCCGTTCTCTCTAAAAATTCTTACCAGTGTTGTATCCTCGCCCGAGTGCTGGCCAAGGCCGATGGTTTTTCCATAGATTTCCTAGGTACCAGTCACTTTGATTCTCAACCAGGCCCAGAACCTGCTGACCTGAAACACACAGGAAAGCCAATTTATTAACAGGAAAATGAGAGAGAATTAAGCGCCGAGAGGTTAAAGTACTTGCTCAGGGTCATACAGTATGCAAGTGGCAGTTATAAGATTCAAACATGTGCCTGCTGGTCTCCAGGTTCACAGTTCTTTTTTTTTTTTTTATATTCTTAATTTTTTAATATATATATATATATATACACGTATGTATGGCAGCAGGAGTACATCTATACAGTATTGCTCTTTTGTCTTACAATACATATAATGTTCTTCAGGTTGGCAATTCATGTTTCTACATCATTCTGTTATATATCAAATGACACTAGATCAAAATTCATATCCCACAAAAATTGGCCACGTTCAAATAGCTCTATCAGGGAACAAATGTTTCATCCAGAGGCGAGATACAGAAAACCCATGGCCTCCATTGGAGCTCAAATTGTGACCTCCTTCCTGCTCTAGAAGCTACTATTCTCTCTAGATAGTATATCTCAGTCATCAATGAATGCCAATCAGAGAGGGTGGGTACTTTAACCATTCACCATATGCGAGTTATAACCTTTTTAGCTGCTGCCAGGTACAGGTATAACTTATTTTTACTTGGTGGAACTTTTCCGTCTTCCCCAATATAAAGCAGAATCATCTGACTGGATAATTTAATTTCTGGTCCCACAATATTTTGTATGTTCTTTTCTATATCTAACCAGTATTGGGTAACTTTCGGACAAGCACAAAAAATGTGTTATATTTGACATTTTTTCTCCACAATCTCTCCAACAAAGGCCCTGCCCCATAGATGCAAATTTAGCAATTTTGTCAGGGGTATAAAAATATCTAATACGACATTTCCATATATATTCTGACCAGTATGATGATTGTGATACTCTCATCGAGTGAGGATTCGGTTCCAACCATTTCTCATAAGTTACCCGAGTCCCTAATTCTCTATTCCATCTCCCTAAGATATCCTCAGTGGATTCCTTCCAAAAATCTCTTATTGCTTTATATATTTGTCCAATTAAATGAATTTGTTCCCTGCCTTCTATAGCGTCCCTAAAAAGGGACATCAACATAGGTATGAGAGAGGGCAGAGTATTTAATGCTAATTCTTTTTGTATAAATGCATGAATCTGTAAATATTTATAATGATGTGTATGGGGGAGTTGATATTTTGTCTGTAGTGTGGCAAAAGGCAGTACTCCATTCTCATCCAGGTATTGATATAACAAAAGCAGACCTTTTTTTTGCCATTCTTGATGGACCCAAACAGCACCCATCTCCAAAGATACACTTTCTGGACCTATTAGTTTAAAATAACCAAAAACTCCAGTTAATGTAGTAGACGCCCTTGTCTCATACCAAGCCCTTAAAGTATAACGGGTTCCAAATGTAAAGTTTTGTAACTGTGGATAAGAATTTGGGGGGGGCAAATATAATAGGGATAATGTTTACTAGATCATTTAGTATAAATTCAATAAATTTCCACGGTTTCTCTACCTGAGGATTCAGCCATGTCATTAATATTTTACATGTTACTGCCTTACAGTATTCTCTAAGGTTTGGAAGATTACAACCCCCCTTTGCCACTGGTAACTGTAACAGAGACCATCTGACCCTTGGCTGTTGCCCAGCCCATACAAACCTAGAAAAAATTCTAGCCCAGGATGCAAAATAGAATTGTGATGGAATAATCGGTAAAGTCTGGAAATAATATAATATCTTAGGAAATAAGGTCATCTGACTAGCTTGTATTCGAGCTGAAAAAGATAATACCTAATGTGTCCAATTCCCAACTAAATTCTCTATCTCTATTGATAGAGGCTCTGAATTAAACAGTTCCAAATGTTCCAGTTTCTGGGGAATATTTATACCCAAATATTTAATGTTATTATTTCTCCATTTCAGAGGGATCTGGTTCTTCAGAGACTGAGAGGGGGTGAAATTTAAAGATAATAAATCTGTTTTTTGTATATTTATTTGGTATCCGGCTATTTCTGAAAACTTATCTATCACTTGTAAAGTAGCAGGAATGGACTTTTCAGGTTCTAGGAGTGTTAATAATACATCATCTGCATATAATGATATAGTAAAATCCCTCCCTCCTAAAGGGACCCCTGAATATTAGGATGTTGCCTTATGGCTTCAGCCAATGGCTCAATGTATATGGCAAACAGTAAGGGGGGAAAGTGGGCAACCCTGCCTAGTTCCCCTTCCCAGCTGTATCATTGTAGACAACTGTCCATTCACTTCAACATATGCCTTCGGAGAGGTATAAATTCTCTGTATCATGCTAGAGAATTCCCCAGGAAATCCAAACTTGTGCAAAGTTTCCCATAAAAAAAAGGCCAACTGATGCGATCAAAAGCTTTGTCTGCATCGAGGCTGAGCAACACTGCCTGTATCTGTCTCTGATTTAAGTGGTCCAACAAATGGATCGTTCTATGTATATTATCTGTGGTTTCTCTGGCTCGAATGAACCCAGATTGATCTGAATTAATCAAATAGGGTAACAGTTCCTCTAATCTATGTGCCCATATGGACATAAATAACTTGTAGTCCATGTTTAATATAGATATTGGCCTATATGAAGCAGTTAATTCTACTGGTTTGCCTACTTTTAAGATAGTTGAAATATTAGTGTAATCCCATGATGGAGGAGGGGGACTCTCCTGTTGAATTTCTAAAAAGGCCTTTAGTAGTAAAGGAGTCAGTTGTTTACTAAAAGTCTTGTACCACTCGGACGGAAATCCTTCTGGGCCAGCGGTTTTTAATGATTTACTTTCTTTTATGGTACGTCTGACTTCCTCTGATCTGATAGGGCCTTTTAATCTGATTTCCAGTTCCTTAGTTAGCTTTCTTAATGTAAGGGGGGGAAAAAATTCCTCGATTTTGTTAAATTCTGGACCCTGTGGTTTCTCATATAGCTGCCTATAATATTTCTGGAACAGTTGCAATATCTGCTGTGAGTTAAGAGCTCTCGTTTTTCTCTCCAGATCCACTAAATGTATTAAGATTGTGGCTGTCCTATGTCCCCATAGCCTCTGGGCTAAATTTCTGGCCCCTTTTGGCCCTCCCTCATACCTATATGTTTTTAAGTAAAATAGTGCCTGTTGTGTTTTTTCACCTAAACGTTTCTGGATCTCAGCCTTTGTCTGATTAATCTGGGCTTGGGCTTCCGGCCTCCATGGTAATAGGGGTAAACCTTGTTTGTATTTCCCTTAATTTCTCATATAATTCACCATATCTTGTTTCCCAATATCTCTTCTTGTATGCTGAATATGCAATTATCTCCCCCCGATCACAACCTTCACAGTATCCTAAACTATTGTATTAGATGTCTCCTGGGACGAATTTTCTGCAGTAACCTGAGCTATTTTTGAGTTAAAGCTGTCCCTAAAAGCTTTATCCTTTAAAAAAGATGTATTCAAGTGCCACCCAGTGGATTTCTTTGGTATTTTAAAATCTAGCCTCAAAAATAGGGGAGAATGATCAGAAAGAAATCTAGGTCCTACAGTTAAATCTTGTAAACAGTCCAAATATTCTTTTGAAATGAAAAAATAGTCCAATCTAGAGTAGGAATTGTGTCTAGGGGAGAAAAACATATATCCCCCCAAAGAGGATAAAAATGTCTCCATACATTGATTAGACCCAATGCCCTAAGCTAAGAAATAAATAATCTTTGAGCTGATGTTAGCCTATATTTGGAAGGTGCAGAGGAGTCCAACCGAGGTGTCAAAGTTAAATTGACATCTCCCCCTATGATGAGGCAGCTGTGCATAATGTCTAGGAGTTTTGCAAAAAATCTTTTAAAAAGACAAACAGATGTAAGAGGGGGAAATACACATTCACTAACGTGACCTTTGTCCCATAAAGGGTACCTTTTAAGATTACATACCTTCCCTCTGGGTCTACGCACTGTGTTTCTAAATGAAAAGGAGAGGTCCTAGGTATTAAAATGGCTACTCCTCGTCGTTTCCCTTTAGGAAAGGACAACGCATATACCCAAAACCTGCCCTCCCAATTCAATTTTGCATGTTCGGTATCTGTTAAGTGTGTTTCCTGGAGATAATACAAATCACTGGAGTGTTTCTTGATGTACTGGAACAGTCTGGCCCTTTTAATGGGGTTGTTAAGCCCATTTATATTAAGCAAGAGTGGTTTTACTATCTGAGTAGCCATCTTATTCCCTTATGGAAACATATTCTCTCCTGTTGTCCAAATTTTAATAATCCCATTCCTGAGGGATCACCATACTGATGTTCCCCTCTGAGCAATCTTTCTGAACATCACTTTTTTTGTAACATTTTATGCCTTTCCCATCTACATTATTCTTAAACATCTCCTGCTGCGATCTCATCAAATCTTTTGAAATCTGAAGCAAATTGTCAGTATATAGCTGACCTTTGTCTTGATAAGTATGTACATACACTGTATTCCAAATAAAATTGACTTCCAAGGTCCAACCTACTCCCTAAGTGTGCCTCCTGATAGTCTGGGGTCACTGGAGGATATCCGGTAACACCAAATGCCCAGGCCTCCTGGGGATATACTGCTCCCCTAATAAAAAATAAAAAGAAATATGCAGACAAGCTAAATAAAAATCCAAATGTTAACTCAGAACATTCTGCCTATCTGTCTTTGATTTGAAATGGGCTTCCCTGTAACGTCTGGAGATGCCCCCCCCAAAGTAAATTGTTTATTTTATGATTAACTAAATTCTGTATTATTCAAATAGGGCAACTTTTCTCAGGCTCTTATGTCAGGTTAACCCTGAAAACAAATCAAGCAGAGCACAATAATCTGCTCTTTAGAGTTATATCCATTGCCTCCTTCAGAGCGATCGTCAGGGCCAGTTCAAACAGCCAGATCAAATGTTTTACTTGTTTCTTTGTTATGGCAAAGTTCTCTGCAAGTACACTTATTAAGCGTTTCTTTTCTCTGTCCAACCTCCTGTGAGAGAGTTGTCGTCTAATAAAGATCTTAGTTCAGACAACTGAATTCCCAGTCCCTCTCATCAGACATAAGCTTTCAGAGACCTCTAACCAGAGGACCATAGAGGAATCATAAGCCAAGCTTCAGCTTCTATCAGTCAGGTTCTTCCCCTTGCCAATCGGCAAAAAGTTGTCAGACGATTAGAAATGTTACTCCTCTTTGTCACTTCTCCGCCATTCCGTGTTCTGCCCAAACTCACCGTATGCCAGCGTGGTGGGTCAGTTTTCTCTGATCCTAACATGGATTTTGTTTTTATTTGAATTCCCGCTTTAAGGAGCTCCTCTCTGGCCTCCTCCGTAGTAAGAAATTCCTTCCTTCCTTCCCGATGGAAGTTGCACCACAAGTCTGGCTAGGTATGGTATTGTGAATCTAATGGCTGCCTCCTTCAAAGCTGGTAAGATGTCTGCATATGTTCTGCGATTACGCATAGTTTGTGGAGCGTGATCGTTATTAACATAGAAGCGAGTTTGTCCGTAAAAGACCTTGCCCTTTCGCCATGCTGCTGTTAATACTGTCTCCTTGACTGCATAGCTAAGAAAGCACATAATAATAGATCGAGGCCTAGCATTCAGATCTGTAGGCCGTGAGCCCAGTGCACGGTGAACTCTCTCTAATGATAACTGAATATCTGAGGGCAATTCAAGAGTTGTTTTGAGCAAAGCAATAGTAAACTCAGTAATACTAACATACTAAAATGCCAGCAGAATAGGCCTAACGGTCTTTCGTGTCTGCTTGTTTGGTCAGCCCCCACCCTGGGTGCTGACCTTGCTGTCCCCCTCACCTTCTCTGGCTTCTCCTTCCCAGTTCTGGATATTCTTGCTGCATTGGATTTTGCTTCCAGAACCCTTCCCTGTACCTGTCCCACCCCTCTTGAACCCCTCCACTGTCTCTGCCTCCACCAGCCCCTAGGCAGTGCATTCCATGGCTCCACCACCCTCTCAGTGAAGTAGCACCTCCTCCTTTCTCCCTGAATCTTCCCCTCCAGCTTCCACCCATGCTCTCTAGTGGCCCCTTCCTCCTTCCTTCGAAGCACCCTGACTGTTCCTCCCCTATTTACCCTCTTCATGTACCTGAAGACCTCTATCATGTCCCCCCGGTCCCTTCTCTCTTCCAATGTGTACATATTTAGCTCTTCGAGCCTCTCCTCATAGGTAATGTCCTGATCTTCTAAGCCTTCAGGAATGCAATATAATCTTAGGTTCTTTCTGCATGCTCTATTTTCCATATCTTCTTGTTTTTCTTGCAGTTGTATACATTGATCTTGTAAGAGCTGAACTGTATTCTCTGCAGCTCATTGCTCCAGGCTCACTACGTCTCTGCGAAGCTCTCCATAAAGATCTTTAATTTCTGCACGAAACTATAATAGCTCCTTGTATATAGTATCTAACTTTATGCATTTGTTTCTCGCTTTATTATTTGGTATGGTCGTCTGGTTCTGCCGTTCTGCTGGCGCTTGTCAGTTTTCCGAGTCGGAGGGCTCCTGGGCAGACGTTGCTGCTCGATTTTATTCTGCTCACTGCTGCCCGTAGTTGTACAATTTCTTTTATTTTTCTTCTTTACAATACTTCTTACATATGTCCCCAATATTTAGATCTTGTTTTTTTTAAGTTGTTTGTCGTTAAAGGCATCAAATTGGGGAGATTAGCGAGGGGTGTAGTGGAGCTCTGCTTTTACACCACCATGCTGCTTGAAAGCCCAACCAGGAGTCCAGGTTCACAGTTCTGTGCTCTAACCCTTGGCCATAAAACCTTTCTGCTTTGAAAACTATGGCTTGTGCAGCAACTATCCATCCAGTTTAGGGTAGTCTTGATAGGGTGAATTATCCATGGATCCAAGCGGATATTATCCAGGCTAAATAGATCCAATTAGGGAGATGGAGGGAGACTCGGAGACTCCTGTACGGTAAATAAATAGGATTTTATTGATAACATATGCTATATGTGCCATCACTTTCCCACAAAAAGCCAACTTTTCATGCCGGGGCCACTTCTCAAGAAGGAACTGATGCAGCTGAGCAAGTCCACTCGAGAGTGCAGGACACAGAAGAATATCACGCTGACCTATAAGGTTTGACAGCCTAGTGAGTTTGTAGCACAGTGTCCACCATGGGCCCTTAAGAAGTGGCCCTTAGCAATGACACGTTGGCTTTTTGTGGGAAACAGGTGGCACATATAGCATATGTTATCAATAAAATCCTTTGTATTTACCGTACAGGAGTCTCCGAGTCTCCCTCAGTCTCCCTAGCTGTACTTTACGTAGTGCCAAGGGGTAAGACTCCTCAGATTAACTATATATTATCTGTGGCCAGTTAGCAGATCAAGGTAAGCATCCAGGACCCCTCCCCCAAAATAAATTGAGCCAATACATTCAGACTGTGCACCATCAAAGCCTTCAGATATGCTGGCAGATCAGACAGCACACTGGCTGCATAACCCTAATACAGAACTACAATAAACAAAAGACTACTAGTCACAAGGTTATAATTTCATCTTGGCATTCTGGTGACATCATAACCATGAGAGTGAAGCACAAGCAGAAGTCAGTAATGTCACCAGAATCCCAAGGTGGAATTAGCCTTGTAGCTGTTGGCTTTGCTATTTGTTATTTTTGCAATATATGGATTTGAGATACTGACAACACCGTGCAGCTTTTTAAATTCTAAAAATCCCTCCCACCCACCTTACCAAAGTCCCAGCTTCCACTTTGTACCTCTGTTTGGAGCCACATGTTTTTTTATTTATTTATTCATTTACAATTTGGTGACTGAGAAAGGCACACCAAGCCGAGGCTCATTTCAAGGTGCGACCTGGGGAAGGAGTACAAGGGTTAACAATGCAGATGGCATAAAACGTACAGGCAACATTATCGAGCAAATAAAGAGGATACAGCACAGGTAGAAAAACAGTGCAAGGCTGGTAGAAAGAATATCCAAACAGTGCAATGCAACACAAATAAAAACCATGGGAAACACAAAGGAGAGCAAAATAGACAATGGTGTTTAAAAGGGTGCGCAATAAACAGATCTGCAAGAAGGGCAAACACTGTGGTACCAGCAAAGCAGTACAGGTAAACCTCAAGGCAAAAGGAAGGTCAGGAACAGGAACTGGAGAGAGGGAAGTGAAACTTTAATAGCTGTTTACAGGAGGGCTATGAAGAAAGTGTACCAGGAGGTCGAAAAATAAGGGAGAAAAACCAGTAAGTATTTAGAGAGAAAGAAGTCGTCACAGTGTAAGAGACCATGGGAGGTGAGCTGGGACAGGGAGAGTAAGTAGTGATCAGTAAGAGGAGGAGAGCTGGTAGCAAAGTGACAGAAAGCATGGAAAAGAGTATCCATTCTGGCCAGAGAAGAACTGGTGACAGCACTGTAGATCACATGCACGTAACTGAACATCAGAAAGATTATCTTAAAGAGGACAGGAATCATTTCTAACTGGCAGCTTTTTATGAAGTTTTTATTCTCAGAAATGATATGCATTCCCTTAAATTATCCGTATCGGATACCTGACTAAAAAGTTACACAAAAAGCTGTATTTTTCATTGTTTTGATTTTTATGAGGAGCATTCTGTTCTAGTTCTTTTCAGGGAACCAGTAATTTGGACATTCAGCTATGTCACGGTTTATGCACAGAACTCTTAAGCATAGTTCTGATAGGCCAACAGCATGGGAAACAAGATGTCTGAGTGCCAGGCAATGCTAGTAGATGGGGAAGTGGATGTGGCAGCTGTCACTGAAACATGGGCCACTCCTGGGACCTAAACCTGAGTGGGTGCACTGTGTTCACAAAATTGAGGGCAGCGGGCAGGGTCTAGTAGCACTCATCATTAAGAACGGCATAGGAATAAGCATGGTGGAGGGGGTAGAGGGTAACGTGGAGGCATTATGGGTCACCTTGCAGATGCCGGGGGGGGGGGCAAGAGGGTAAAATTGGGGGTTGTTTACAGGCCTCCCATACTGGCGGAAGATCTGGAAGAAGATCTGGTGGCAAATATTAGGGACCACTGTGGTCAGGGTAGGGGTAAAACGGTGGTATTGGGGGACCTAAACATGCCAGGGACTGACTGGGGAACTATGACATCCTCATTGGCCAAGGAGCAGAGGCTTCTGGACGTCTTTCAGGACGCGTTCTTAATCCAGCAGAAGGCTGACCCAATGACGGAGGGTCATATCCTGGATGTGGTCCTAGCAGACTGCGACCTGGTTAGGGACCTAGAGGTGGGGGACCCTCTGGACAGGAGTGATCATGCCATGGTCTGGTTTTCCCTGGACCTGAGGAGAGGGGAAGATCGCACAAAGACAGTGGTAATTGACTTCAGAAGTGCAGATTTCAAGGGTATGGAGAGGATCCTGAAGGATCATTTGAAGGGGATAAGGCCGGACATGGACACTGAAAGCAGGTGGGAAATTATAAAAAAGGGGATCCAGGAAGCTACCAAGACCTGCGCAAAGGTGAGATGCAAATTTGGTAGGGCCAGAAAGCCAAGCTGGTGGACTAGGGAAGTCCAGGAAGCAGTGAGGGGGGAGAAGAAAGCTGCATATAGTCAGTACAGGTGTTCGTGTGGGGTTATGGACAAGGGAGAGTATAATATGATGGCCAGAAAGGTCACCAGAGTGGTGAGATCAGCCAAGGCAAGGATGGAGCAGAGGTTGGCGCAGAGGATCGGGGGAGAAGGTTCTTTAGGTACATCAGGGAAAGAAGGAAAGTGAAGGGACAGATTAGTAGGCTGAGGAGGCAGGGGAGCAGGCAGAGGTGCTTAACGAGTGCTTTGCACTGGTCTTCACTAGGGAGGATGGTGGGGCTGCACCATACGGGGGGATAGGTTGGATCTGCAGAAGAGGCGGGGGACACAGATGTTGAAATCCCTGTTGGCAGGGTATGGGAAGCCCTCAAGTTCCTAAGAACAAAGAAGAAAAAATTACTCACCTTAGTAATGTTGTTTCTTCTAATGGAGTCTTGCTATATTATAGACATTAGCAGTTTGATCCAGCTCTAGAACTACCCCGGAGTGAAATGGTTAAAACCATTCCAAAATAGAATTTTGGCACGACAGCAGCTCTATCTGTGTCATTTCAAACTTGAACTGTCAGATCTTTACGAGCCAAACTCACTAAGGTCTGTGTGGAAGCTGTAACCTACACTAGCCAAATGGCTACCTAAATAATAACCATTGATGGTCCCAACACCCAAGACTCAAGTCAGGGGACCAGAAATACTAACACCATTCTAATAATATGAAAATGGAACATAAGTATAATAAAACACACACACGCGTACACATACACACCCCCAAAGTCCCAAAGGAAACAAAATGCTAACAGGACATAAGTAGTGCCCACACTAAGTTGCCCGCACCCCACCAAGTAGAGGTTCTGAGAGGGGCAGGTTGGGGGGGGTCTATAATATAGCAAGACTCCATTAGAAGAAACAACATTACTAAGGTGAGTAATTTTTTCTTCAAACAACATGAAGTCTTGCTATATTATGAACATTAGCAGAATACACAGCAGTACCTCCATGGAGGAGGGCAGAACCTACTTAGGGAATAGGCTCTGAAGAACAGCTGTGCCAAACCGAGCATCTCTCCTGGCCTGGACATCCAGGAGTAATGCTTGGTAAAAGTGTGTACCGTTTTCCAAGTAGCAGCCTGGCAAATCTCTAATAAAGGGATATCTCTGGCAGCAGCTAGAGACGCAGCTGTACCCTCTGGTGAATGAGCCTCAAACTGGGTGGGGGCTCTGCCCACTTTCTGATAACAAAATTGGATACAGAGACAATCCACCTGGCTACTGATCTCTTAGTGGCAGGTTTGCCTTCCCAACTTCACCATAGGTAAGGAAAAGTTGGAGGATTCAACCTGTGACCTTTGGTACGCCTATATAATAACTAAGAGCTCTCTTAACATCCAGGCTGTGCAACCTCCCTCAACCAAGAGGAGTGATCAGTGAAAATACTGGAAGGGAGAAAGATTGATTAAGATGGAAATCTGAAACCACCTTAGGCAAAAACTTCCTATTAGTCCTAAGGACTACCTTATCCTGTGGAAAGAAATAAAGTCAGTCTCCACTGACAAGGCTTGCAATTCACTTATGCGTCTGGCAGAAGTGATAGCCACTAGAAAAACAGTTTTCCAAATTAGGTACTTAAGCTCTGCAGAAGACAGAGGTTCAAAAGGGGGTTGCATTAACTGGGCAATGCAAACATTAAGGTCCCAAGCAGGGGCCAGATCCCGAAAGGGAGGATTAGTATGGAGTAATCCCTTAAAAAACTTGGAAAACACAGGATGAGAGGAAAGAGGGGATGACTTTCCTGCAGATACAGCTGCCAAATGAACTCTCAGGGTAGCTGGTCTGAGACCCAAGGAATTAAGATGTACCATGTAATCTAACAAAATGGGCAATTCAGCAGATTCTGGGGAAATTTTTTTCCCAGCACACCAAATAGAAAACCTTTTCCATTTAGAACTATAAGTAGCCCTAGTGGAAGGCTTTCTGGAAGCCTTTAGGATCTCAAGAACACCCTGAGAGAGGTGTAATCAGCAAACTCTAACTCCTCAAAAGCCAGGCCTTGAGGTTGAGGGATTTGAGGTCCGATACCAAACCCTTCCCTGGGCACAAGTCAACAGATTGTGATTCCTGGGAGGCACAGGGGAAGATGGACTGTCAGAGACAGAAGGAGGGTACCAGGGCTGCCTGGCCCAATCCGGGGCAATCAGAATCACCCTGCAAGGCTGAGATCTGATTTGACTAGTACTTTGAATAGGAGAGGAAAGGGGGAGAAAGCATAGAGGAACTTCCCCTCCCAATCCAGAAGAAGGGCATCCAGGGGAACTGAGCCCAGCACTGGAGGCCTGCAACAGAACAGAGGAAGTCTGTGATTATCTGGGGCTGCAAAAAGATCTATCTGAGGGATGCCCCACCTGGCAAAAACTATCCCCAGCACTTGAGGATCCAGGGACCATTCGTGATGGCCCTGGAAATCCTGCTGAGGGCATCCGCTAGGACATTGTCCTTCCCTGGAAGATGAACTGCTATGAGGGAAGAGTTCAGGGAATAGGCCAGAGACCACAACTTCATTGCCTCGGTGCACAAGGCCGAAGACCGAGTGCCCCCGTTTGTTGATGTACCACATTGTTGTGGTGTTGTCTGTTCTGACTTGTATCACCTTGTCGTGGACAGATGCAGAAAAGCTTGAAGAGCTAAAAAGACAGCTCTGAGTTCCAGCAAATTGATGTGGAGCAGAGATTCCTGGGGGACCAAACTCCTGAGTGGAAAGGTCGCCCATGTGGGCTCCCCAACCCAGAAGGAAGCATCTGTAGTGAGAGTCAAGCCGTGAGAAGGGAAATGAAGGGACCCCGCTCTTAATTGCTCTGATCCTGCCACCACTGGAGAGCTAGGATCAAGGTTCGAGTCACTGGGACCAACTTGGAAGGGGTCTCTTCTCTGAGACCAAAGGTTCTCAAGTGAAACTGAATGTCTCTCATCTGAAATCTGGCTCCCTGCACAACAGCTGTGGATGCAGCCATGTGCCCCAGGAGCTGCAGAAAGTGTCTTGCTGGGCGAGAGACCTGCAGAGTGAAGGAAGAGGCCAGAGCCACTATATTCCTTACCCTTTCTGGGGGAATAAAGGCTCTGGCTAGCTTTGTGTCCAATTCTGCCCCTATAAAGGTGAGTACCTGGACTGGTTCCAGAACCGACTTTGGTAGGTTTAGCAGAAAACCCAGGGAGGTGAGAAGCTGCTGGGTGACCTGCAGGTGAGATTTTACTTGTTCTGGGGACTGGCCTACAATGAGCCAGTCGTCTAGATAGGGAAAAACAGCAATCCTCTGCCTCCTTAAGTGGGCCACTGCCACTGCTAGACACTTTGTGAATACCCTTGGAGCAGAGGTAAGGTAAGGGCATTGCTCTGAACTGGTAATGACCTGAGGGCAGTTCGAATCTGAGGTACTTTCGATGGGATCTTCTGATTAGGACATGGAAATAGGCATCCTTGAGGTCCAGAGAGGCTAGCCAGTCCCCTGGCCTTAGGGAAGGTAAAATCATTGCCAGAGTTACCATTTTCAACTTTGGTTTCAAAAGATGCTTGTTCAGATATCTGAGACCTAAAATGGGCCGCCACTCTCCTGTCTTTTTTGGGGTAAGGAAGTATCTGGAATACAGACCCCTGCTCTGATGCAAGGGAGGAACCCTTCACTGCTCTGAGAGCTAACAGGGATGAGACCTCTGTTTCCAGAGTGAGGGTCTCTGAAGCACTTGCAGGTAGAAAAGTCTGCTTCTCAACTTGGGAAACTTTTGAAGCTGAGAACCAGACCCTGGCTACTACTTCCAGAACCCACTTGTCTGAGGTTAAAGAAGCACAATTCTGATTGAAGTAAGCCAGCCTGCCCCCCACTGGTACAGGAGAATCGGCCCTGGGCACCCCATCAGGGTGCCTGTTTCGCAGGAGCTTTAGGCTGCGGGGTGGGAGCAGGTCTGCCCACCCCTCGCCTGCCCTGCCTCTGAAGAAGCCCCTCTGAGCATAGGCAGAGGAGGCCTGAGTCTGGTAGAAAGGCCTGTGAAAGGCCTACCCCTACCCCTGGGGTCATGCCTCTGAGGAGTGGCTTGCCGCTCCTTAGCCTGGGCACTCTTGTAAGTAGTCCTATATTCATCCATCTTCTTCATGTAGTTCTCTGTCTGCTCTCCAAACAGAGAATTTCCCACCACAGGAAAATCCATAGCCTTAGTCTGGGTATCCTGTGACAAACTAGTACACCTGAGCCAGGCCAACCTACTGAAAAGCTACAGATGTGGCCATGACCCTAGAGGAAACATCATTAACATCCACAGCAGCATGAAACTGAACCTTAGAGGCTTCAATGCCATCAGCAGCCACCTGTTCTAGTTCACTAGCCAGCTGGCCATGGGCCTGTTTGCTAATTGCATAACAGTATCCCATCTAGATTTCTGATACCTAGCTACATAAGCCATATAATTTGCTTGCCTGAGTCCCAGAGAGGCTGCCATATACTGTTTTTTGCCATGGCATCAATCTTCCTGGAATCCTTGTCAGGAGGATGTAAGCCAAGGAATATTAGCTTTATCACAGGCAGCAGCCTGAACTACCCCAACATGACTGCATTGCTGAGAAAGGAATTCTGTATCAGGGCCTGACAATGTATACCTTCTGTCCATCTTTTTATCTACAGGAGGCACAGAATTAGGAGCTTTGAAAATTTTAATTGTTTGTTTCCTAAAAGACTTATGTAAAGGAACAGACAATCTCCTAGACTCTGGAATATCCATCATTTCTACAAAATCAGGCTCCTCTTGCTCATCCACAGTCTCTTCTAAAGGAAGCTGGAGGGTTTCAGCAACTTTTTTATAAAACATAAAATGAGATGGGGACTCAGACAGCATAGGGGGAGATTCTAAAGGTCTGTCTGGGGAGATGTCCGGTTCAATGGGCACACCCAGACCTTCCCAGCCACATTCATACTGTTCATAATCCTCCTCCCCCTCCTCTGGTTCACAAAATTCCTCAATATCATAATCCTGAACCACTGGGACGGACGAACCGAACTTTTACCAGATAGTGGTGGTTCGGATGGACCCTGAGACAGTGACTGGACAATTTGTATGGCTTTGCTATCTCTGCAGCAGTTGAAGAAGGAATTTTGGACTCCAGACCTGCTGATTTTCTTGTTTTCTTTACTGGAATTGGTTCCTCAGAACCAGCTTTTCTTTGCCGAGGAAGTCTGGCCCTGGTCAGAGGGCACTCCCTCTGGATTCAGTTGGCACCGAACCGGGCTGGCTCATCGGGTCAACAGACTTTTGGCTCTCGTCCCTGGAGCCTGCCCAATCTTTTTCCAGGGTGGCTGCAAGGAAATTCTTACATACCTGGCAGTCTGATTGGAGGTGGTCAAACCCCAGACAATAAACACATGTGGTGTGTGGGTCAGCCTTGGCAAAGACTTCCCCACAAACATCACAGTGTTGAAACCAATGGGCCGGTTTTTCTTTTGGGTTTCTCAGACATAATGCCAGCCTAACCAAAACTGCCCTTTAACAGCAGTGCCAGGCAAGAACACCCTTATCAGTTCCTAACTGCGTGTCATGGTCATTGGAAAAAGCGTAATAAGTCGTTTTTAGAACCGATAAGAACCGGGAACCACACTCTAAAATAGTAACTTTTAGTTTTAAATGAGTTTTAAACCCACTGATCGGTTCAAAACCGAACCGATAACTTACAAGTTCCACACAGACAAAACCTTCATTTACTTACGGTTACCACAGATAGAGCTTGAACGAGCGGTTTTAGGTTAAAATAAAACTATTTTCGGTTAAATCCAACCGAGAAAACACTTTTAAACCAGAAATGAACCGAGCAGAAGGAGAAATCTCCGGAGCGACTGTTCACTGAGGCGGAGTAAAGAATCTGACAGTTCAAGTTTGAAATGACACAGATAGAGCTGCTCTCGTGCCAAAATTCTATTTTGGAATGGTTTTAACCATTTCACTCTGGGGCAGTTCTAGAGCTGGATCAAACTGCTAATGTCTATAATATAGCAAGACTTCATGTTGTTTGAAAGCACTGGGTCTGGATGGAATTCATCCCAGGGTGCTAAGGGAATTGGTGGATGTCCTGGTTGCACCTCTGGCAGACCTTTTTAACACTTCCCTTCAGATGGGAAGGGTGTCTCAGGATTGGAGGGTGGCCCACATCATGCATATTCACAAAGGTGGCTCAAGAGAGGAGCAGGGGAACTACAGGCCTGTCAGCCTGATGTCAGTGGTGGGCAAATTGATGGAGGCCATCTTAAAAGAAAGGCTGGGGGTGTTTCTGAAGGAGCAGGGATATCTGGATGATCACCAACATGGCCTTGTCCAGGGCAGATCGTGTCAGACTATCCTTGTGGAGTTCTACGATTGGGTGACGAAGGCGCTGGACCAGGCAAGGCCGGTGGATGTCCTCTTTCTAGACTTCAGCAAGGCATTTGATTTGGTACCTCATACTGGGCTGCTGGACAAGCTGGAAGAGATGGGGTGGGGGAACGGATGGTCAGGTGGACAGGGAACTGGCTATCTGGACATTCTCAGGTGGTGGTGGTTGGGGGGGGAAGTCTCATCTCCTAGGAGGGTCATTAGCGGGGTCCCACAAGGATCAGTGCTGGACCCACTCCTGTTTAACACCGACATCTCAGACATCAGAAAAAGTATCAGGAGCTAAATGAGCCTCTTTGCAGATGACTCGAAGCTGGGGGCAGTGGTGGATGGGGAGGAGGGTAGAGTAGTTCTACAGGAGGACCTGGAGACTCTGGAGAGGTGGTCACATACCTGGAAACTGAAATTTAATATGGGGAAATGCAGGGTTCGGCTTAGGAACCCAGCTCATGTGTACACCCTGGGAGAGGATACACTGCAGCCTTTGAGTGGGGAGAAGGACCTGGTAGGGGTGGTGGATGCCAAAATGAACAACTCTGATCACTGTAGGAGGGCTGTGGCCAAAACAAATAAAATGCTGGGTTGCATCACCAGGGGGTATAACCTCTAGAAGCCAGGATGTGCTTCTCCCTCTGTATAACTGCCTGGTTAGTCTGCACCTTGAATACTGCGTGCAGTTTTGGCATCCGCACTTAAAAAAGGACATTGCACTCCTGTAGAGGGTCCAGAGGAGGGTGATCAGAATGATACAGGGTCTAGGAGAAAGGTCCTATGGGGAGAGACTTGAGGAGCTCAACCTGTACTCACTGGAGGAGGGGAGAGACACAGGGGATATGATTGAGGTCTTCAAGAATCTAAAGGGGGTAAATAGGGTAAGCCTAGTTAGGGTGTTCCAATGGGGGGGACCACCAGAGGGCATAAATTGAGGCTGGGGGGGTGGGAGACTCAGGGGAGACAGAAGTGGGCATTACTTCACTGAGAGGGTGGTAGAACCCTGGAATTCACTGCCTGAGGAACTGGTGGATGTGGATTCTGTGGTGGGGGTCTAGCGAGGCTGGTATAGGAGGAGGGTGAAGCTGAGTAATGCCAAAACTGGAGGGAAACTTCAGTCGGGGGATGGGGGGATCCACGAAGAGGTGAGGAAGGCAGCAACGGTGCCCGACACGGATGCGGATTCTCGATAAGACTCGATAGACCATGAGGCCTACTCTGCTGGCATTTTAGTATGTTAGCAGTATACACAAACCGCCGTGACATAGTAAAAAAATCCAGATTACCGATTCCATGAAAAGAACTGTAACAGAATGCTGCCCATAAAAACAAAACAACGCAACATGCAGTTTTTTGTATCACTTTTTGTTCCGATACAGTTAAATAGGGATAATTTAGGGGGATACATATTATTTCTGAAAATAAGAACTTTATAGACAGCTGCCAATTAGCACAAAGTTCCTGTCCCCTTTAAAGGCTATTTACATGGTTACCTCTGCACCGCAGCAATGTGAGTGCTTGGGTTGCTTCATCGCAAAGGCTGCCATATTGACACTTACTGGCTCATGTTAAGTCGACCAGTATGTCGCTTTGAGATTCGCACAAAATCTGGAGATGCTGATCGGAGCAAACAGCGTAAGCAGTCATGTGAATAGGTTGCACCGCTTGCTCCAGTGTAACAGGGGACAGTCCAAGTACTGCGGTGTGCCTCCCAAGATCCTCCTCTATCGCTGACATCAACCAGCAGGTAAGCCCACCCAAGTCACAGGCCCTCGGCAGCATGTTTTGCATTGGTACAGAGAGGTGCTATGTAAACCCACAACACAAACGCAGCAGGAGGTCAGAACTGCATGGGAGCAGCAGTACACGATAGGCCTAACAGCCATATAAATGCAGCTTCAGTAAGGATCTCACAGCAGACTGAGAGGAGTATGCAAGACTTGCTGCAGTAAAGCATGCTGAGGTTGGGGTGACATTTTTTGGGACGATATCAATGTTGGAAGAAATGTGAAAAGTCCAGGCATCTATCTAGCCACCCACCAAGGTACCTAAAGTGAGGAACATCTTCAAATGGGGTACCATCCAGGGTTATAAAGACCGGTGGGGGGTGGAGGGAGCCTTGCAAGCTTTTACCTAGTGCCAAAGTTCATAGACACAGGCTTTTTGGAATTTCTTGTAAGCAGGTGTGACTGAAGCCAACACTGGACATTACTGAAGTCAGATGGAAGTGAAAGTTCCAGAGGCGCAAGGATCAAGGCACCCAAGGCAAAGAGCAGCATGTCATCAGTGGACATGTGGATGTGTGAATTGACAAAGACAGTGGAAAATGGAGAAGGGAATGGGGGCCAGGATGGAGCCTTGGGGGACACTCAAGAGGAAAGGAAGGGGGAAAAGAACAAGACGTTGCCAGCCTGAACCAACTGTGGGCAGACAGTGAGTTAGGAGTGGAACCAACAGACTGAAGGGGCAGATGAAAAAATTACTCACCTTAGTAATTGCTTTTCTTCTCATGGAGTCTTACTATATTAGGACTTATTGCAGTTAGCCACTGCACTTGAACTGCCCCGGAGAGGAAAGAGTTAACTCCAGAGAATCTGGAGTTCTAAAGCGCGAGGGCGCTATACCAAAGCTCTATCTGGGCAGTTTCAAATGAAACTGTCAGATCTTTACGAAGCTAACACTAAGCAACAAGTCTGTGTGGAAAGCTCTACACTAGCCAAATGGCTACCTACTAGTAGTAATAACAACAATATAAACAACAATAGAAACAACAATAACAATAATAAGAATGAATAATGGTATTATTAGTTTTCCTCCCTGACAAGCACTATTAGGACCCCCTTCCCCAAAGACTCAAGTCCAGGAAGGGGCCAACAAATCACTCAACACAGAAAACCCTAGTTCCCAACCCTAAATAAAAGAGGGTGAAGGAAGAACTACAATGGCATGACACAGTGCTTGCACTAATTTGCCACCCCACCCCAGTAGAAGTTCTGAGAGGGCATGTTGGGGGGTGGTCCTAATATATGAGACTCCATGAGAAGAAAAGCAATTACTAAGGTGAGTAATTTTTCTTCAAACACCATGAAGTCTTGCTATATTAGAACTTAATGCAGATACACAGCAGTACCTCCATGGAGGGTCAGAACCTACTTGGAAATAGGCTCTAGTGCAGCTGTGCCAAAAACGAAACATCTCTCTGGACTGAAATCCAGGAATAATGCTTAGTAAAAGTGTGAACTGTCTTCCAAGTAACAGCTCAACAGATTTCCAGAATGGGAATATCTCTAGCAACCGCTAGAGATGCAGCTATACACCTGGTGGAGTGAGCCCTCAGTCCTGAGGGGCTCTCCTACCTAGTCTTTGATAACAAAAATGGATACAAGAGACAATCCACCTTGCAACTGTCCTCTTAGTGGCAGGTTCCTTTGCCAACCTCGCCCTAGGTGAGGAAGAGTTGGAGGATTCAAACCTGTGACCCTTGGTGCATTACAAATAGTAGCATAAGGCTCTTTTTGGCGTCCAAGCTGTGCAGTCTCCTCTCACCTGAGGAAGAATGCTCAGTGAAAAATCCTGGGAGAGAGATGGATTGGTTCAGGTGGAAACCTGAAACCACTTAGGACAAACCCTGTGTAGTCCTAGGGACTGTCTTATCCTGTGGGGAGAAAAATCTTCTTCCACTGCCAGGGCCTGTAGTTCACTTAGCCATCTGGCAGAAGTGAACCACCAGAAAAACATTTTCCAAGTGAGAAGCTTGAGCTCTGCTGGGACAGAGGTCCAAAGGGGTTTGCATTAACTGAGCAATGCAAACATTCGGGCTCCATGCAGGAGCTGGTTTCCGAAAAAGGAGGGTTGGTGTGAAGCAACCCCTTAAAAACTTGGAAAACACAGGTTGAGAAGAAAAGGAAGCAGGCTTCCCTGCTTGCAGAAAAAACAGAGACAGCTGCCAGAGGAACCCTTAAGGTAGCTGGCCTAAGACCTAAGGAATTTAAAATGGACCAAAAAGTCCAGAAAATGGGCAGATAAGCAGACTGTGGTATAATCTGCTTCTCAGCGCACCAGACTGAAAACCTGTTCCACTCAGAATTGTAAGTGGCGCCAGTGAAAAGCTTCCTTGAAGCCTTTAAAATATCCGCGACACCTTGAAAAGGTGTAAATCAGCAAATTCTAACTCCTCAAGAGCTGCCTTGAGAAGGAGGAATTTGAGGTTCGGATACCACCTCTCCTTGTGCAAAGGCCAGTAAGTCGTGGACTCTGGGCAAGCTCAGGGAGGAGTGGACTGTCAAGGACAGAGACAATGGGTACCAGGGCTGTCTGGCCCAGTTTGGAACAATCAGAATCGCTTTGCAGGGCTGAGATCTGATTTTTACTAGTACCCTGAAAGAAAGGGAAAAAGGAGGAAAGGTGAACAGAAACTTCCCTTTCCAATCCAAGTGAAAAGCGTCCAGGGGGGCTGATCCCAGCACTGGAGGCCTCAACAAAACAGAGAAAGTTAGTGGTTATCTGGGGCTGCGAAAAGATCTATCTGAAAATGAGCCCCATCTGGCAAGGACTGAACCCAGCACCTGAGGATTCAGAGCCCAATCGTGGTGGCCCTGAGAATCCTGTTGAGGGCATCTGCCAGGGCATTGTCCTTCCCTGGGAGGTGAACTGCTATCAGGGAGGTGTTCAGGGAGTAAGCCAGAGACCACCACTTCATTGCTTGATTGCACAAGGCATTGACCCGAGTGCCCCCTGCCTGTTGATGTACCACATTATTGTGGTGTTGTCTGTCCTGACTTGAACTACCTTGTTCTGGACAGAAGCTGAAAACTCTAAGAGCTAGAAGACAGCTCTGAGTTCCAAAAATTGATGTGGAGCAGAGATTCCTAGGAGACCACACTCCCCTAGTGGACAGGTCGCCCTAGCGAGCTCCTCACCCCTAACACAGGAGCATCCGTGGTGAGGGAATGAAGAGGACCCCTAGTTTTAGATTGCTTTGATCCTGCCACCAGTGTAAGGCCAGGATCAGGGATTGGGTCACTAGAACCAATTTGGAAAGGAATCCCTCCTTTGGGACCAATAGGCCCTCAGATGGAACTGAATGTCCCTCATCTGGAATCTTGCTCCCTGCACTACAGCTGTGGAAGCAGCCATGTGCCCTAGTAGTTGTAGCAAATGCTTTGCTGGTCAAGAGACTGCAGAGTAATGGAAGATGCCAGGGCAAGAGACTGCCTACCCTTTCAGAGGGAGAAATGCCTGGCTAACTTTGTGTTCAACTCTGCACCTATGAAAGTTAGTACCTGAACTGGTTCGAGAACTGACTTTGGTAAATTCAGCAGGAATCCCAGAAAGGTGAGAAGCTGCTGGGTGACTTGCAAGTGGGATTTTACTTGATCTGGAGACTGACCCACTAAGAGCCAGTCATCCAGGAAAGGAAACAAAGCAATCCCTTGCCTTCTTAAAAGAGCCACTACCACAGCTAGAATTTCTTGAATACCCTTTGCGCAGAGGTAAGGCCAAAGGGCATTGCCCTGAACTGGTAGTGGCCTGAGGGTAACCTGAGGTACTTTCGGTGAGAAGGCCTGATCAAGACATGAAAAAATAGGCATCCTTGAGGTCCAGGAAAGCTAGCCAGTCCCTGGCCTCAGCCAGAGTTAACATTTTTAACCGTTTTCAAAAGATGCTTGTTCAGGTACCTTAAATCTGAGATGGGCCGCCAATCTCCTGCCTTCTATAGGGTAAGAAAGTATCATGAGTACAGCCCCTTGCCCCGTGGCAAGGAGGACCCTTTCTACTGCTTTGCAGTTCAGAGGAGAAGAAACCTCTGCTCCCAAAGCAAGGGATTCGAGAGGATTTGCAGGTGGACCTGTCTGGCTCTCATCTTTGGAAACTGTTTGAAGCTGAGAACCAGACCTATTACTTCCAGAACCCACTTGTCCGAGTTAGGGACACCCAGTTCTGGCTGAAATAAAACCAACCTGCCCACTGGTATAGGAGAATGCCCTGGGCACCCCATCAGGGTGCCTGCTTGTCAATAGTCTTAGGCTAAGGGAGGGGAGTTTACTTGTGCCCTGTCTATCTCTGCCTCTGAAGAGACCCCTCTGGCGAAAGCAGGAGGCCTGAGCCTCTACCTGGGCACTTTGTAGGTAATCATCCATGATTTTCATATAGCTTTCTGTTTGTTCCTCAAACAGAGAATTACCCACAACAAGAAACAAATCCATAGACTTTGACAGAGTATCTTGGGACAGATTAGTGCATCTGAGCCATGCCAACCTCACGGAAAGCTACAGAGTGGTCATGACCCTAGGAAAACAAGATTAACACCAACAGCAGTATGAACTTGAACTTGGAGGCTTCAGTGCCATTAGCAGCCACCTGTTTCCAACCGCTTAGCCAGCTGGCCATGGGCCTGCTGGCTACACTGCAATATCATGTCCCACCTAGATTTCCTCAAATTCAGCCACATAAGCCATACAACTTGCCTGTCTGAGTCCCACAGAAGCTGCCATACATTGTTTTTCGTTATGGCATCAATCCTCCTGGAATCCTATTCAGGAGGATGTGAGCTAGGCAACTAGCCTTGACACAAGCTGCAGCTTCTACCACACCTACATGACTACACTGCTCAGTGAGGAAGTCTGTAACAGAGCCTGATGAAATACACCTTCTGTCCATTTTTTTATCTTACAGGAGGGACAGAAAGAGGAATCTTATAAAATCTTTGTTGTTTACTTCCTAAATGACTTATGCAAAGGAAAGACAAACCTCCTAGCCCATCATTCCTACATAATCAGGCTCCCTTTACTCATCCATAGCCTCTCTAAAGGAAGCTGGGGGATTCTGCAAGCTTTTTGTAAAACATAAACTGAGAAAAGGACTCAGACAGAATAGGAGGAGATTCTAAAAGTCTGTCTGGAGAAATGTCCGCTTAGTGGGCACGCCCAGACCCTACCAGCCACACATGTATTGATCAAATTTCTCCTCCCACTCCTGTGGTTCATAATTCCTCAACATCATAAACCTGAACCACTGGAACTGAACGAGCCACCTTTTACCAACTGTAGATGGTTGACAGGACCTAGAAACAGTGACTGGACAATCTGTATGGTTTAACTACTTCTGCAGCAGTTGGAGAGACAATCTTGGACTCCAAACCTACTGATTTCTCTGTCATATTTTTTTTTTAAACTGGTTCCTCTGAACCATCCTTTTGCCCAAGGAAGTCTAGCCCTGGTCAGAGGGCACTCCCTCTGGTCCAGTGGGTACTGGACCGGGCTGGCCATCCGGGTCAGCGGACTTTTTGGCCAATAGTTCCCTGAGCCGGCCCTATCTCTTTTCAGGGTGGCTGCAGAGAAATTTTAAACACCTGGCAGTCTGACAGGAGGTGGTCAGCCCCCAGACAATAAACACAAGTGGTGTGTGGGACAGCCTTGGCAAAGGCTTCCCCACAGCATCACAGTGTTGAAACCCAGTGGGCCCGGTTTTTCTTTTTGGGTTTCTCAGACATAATGCCAGCCTAACCAAAAACTTGCCCTTTTTATGGCCGTGCCAGGCAAGACACCCTTATCGGTTCCTAACCGTTTCACGGGTATTTGAAAAAACCCTATTTAAAATCAAGGTTTTTTTAGAACCGATAAGAACCGGGTACCGCACTCTAAAAGCCCAAAAACTTTAAAATGTTAAAATAAGCAAACCGATCGGTTCAAAACCGAACCGATAACTAAATTTCCACACAGACTTTACATTTTGTACTTACGGTTTGCAGATAGAGCTTTAACGAAATGCGGTAAAATAATTACTTTTGCGGTTCAAATGAACGAAAATACTACTTGAACCGAGAAATGAACCGAGCTGAAGGAGCTGATCTCGGAGCAACTGTTCAGTGAAGCGGAGTAAAGAATCTGACAGTTTCATTTGAAACTGCCCAGATAGAGCTTTGGTATAGCGCCCTTGCGCTTTAGAACTCCAGATTCTCTGGAGTTAACTCTTTCCTCTCCGGGGCAGTTCAAGTGCAGTGGCTAACTGCAATAAGTCCTAATATAGCAAGACTTCATGGTGTTTGAAAGTCTAGCTCCCTTCAGCTTGTCCAATATGAGAAAATGGGCTACAGTATCGAAAACGTTAGAGAAATCAATGAAAATGGCAGCAGAGAGTACCTCTGGTCCATCCCCATAAGGTTGGAATTAGTTACACGGAGCAGGGAGAAGACTGTGGAATGGGATTTCCAGAAAACCAGACTGGAAAGAGCAGAGAAATTCAGAAGAGCCCTGGAACGCAGAGAGCTGAAAGTAAATTTCTTGGAAGTTTGGCAAGAACAGGGAGGAGGTAAATGGGACTGGGAGAGGAGGAGTCACCCCATTTTTAGATGGGTATAATTGTGGCCTGTTCCCATCCTTGAGGGACAGCTCTAAGAATGAAAGGAAGGTTGAGGAGACAGGTAAGAGTAAAGCAGGAGCTGACAGATGCTAGAGATTGGTATCCAGACCATTGGAGCTATGACCTCTGAAGAGGTTAAAGCAGCACTGCATGATTACAACAGTGAAAATGTTGACCCATACTTTTCTCATTCATTTTAGATTGCCCCTAACTCTTGTCTTGTATGGTACCCTTTCCCCTCTGTTTTGAGTATGCTTTACCACTTTTTCTTTTTTTTTTTTTTTACAGATGAAGTAATAAAAGAAGCACTACTTTTAATACAGCCCAGACCAGGTTTTCATCAGTATACTCTGTTGTTTTTAAACACCCAATTTTTAACTTGTGTTTTATTGAGTTTCATAAAATGTTAACACATTATGCAATTCTCAGAAAGTATTACCATAGATGATGATCAGTGATGCGTATTTGTTGCACTTTGGGGGTACACCTAATAAAGGCAGATTTCCAGACAGAAATTATACCAAAAGAAAACGATAAAGTGCAGTACAAGCCCATTAAGATGTCAAATAACATCAGACCAAGATGTGGAGAGGGGCCCACCTGGGTCGTCCGGAGTTAATGTTTGCCATAAAGTCCATCCCAAAAGGATATGTCTCGAAAAATGGAACTAAATCTTTTAGTTCCATTGATGGTGTCCCCTTCACTGAGCAAAATTTAGAACACCTAAATATACAGTATTTGTCATGATAAACTTGCTAAATATTATATACAGGTATAACAAACTAACTAGGCAGTGTTAGAGGTACAGCGCAAGATAGGGGAGCCTGATGACCCCTTTTATTACAGATGGCAAAATCCCAAACATGATTCCCCTTCCCCCACTGTAATGTGAGAAGGCTGCCTCGTGGCAGCAGACATACTAACTGTAAAGCAAAAGACAATGTTATTGAAAATGACCAACACGTAAAAAATGTGCCCCAGTAAAAAGACCACTAAGAGGCAGGTCAGTTTGAAACCCAGAAAATGAGCAGTTTCTGCAGCTACACTAACATTTATATAAGGAGCAGAAAATGACTAGTACTGTGCAGAAATACAGTACATTTTGTAGTATTAAGTCCCATTTCAAGTCTCTGTTTCTTCCCACTCGTCCCTGATTCCTCGGCCTGACCTCAAGCACCAAACTCTCTCTGGATTTTTTGAACAAGATGGCCAGCATCTTGCAGGTTGTTGTTGAGGTAACTCCATCCAGCATAAATCACCCAGAGTTTGGCAGACACCAGGAGTGTACGTTTCTCTCATAGTTGTCTAAGGCTGGATTAAACCACATCAAATTCCTTGTGTCATGAGTGAGTGGCAAAGCTCAAGTCCTACAAAAGCAGTAATCTTTCACCCGAGGTAGTCTGTATCTGGCCCACACCGTGTGCTGCAGTCAGGAGGGAGTCTCGATTAAACAAACTAGCCGTAACCAGTACCAGAGTTCGGAGACCTGTTGCAGGGTTTTTTTTTTTAACTCTTTTTATCCTCCTTCTCTGGCCCCTTAGGACTCTCTCCAGCGTGGTCGCAGGGTCTGTTCATTTCCCGCTCTGCCTGAAGCCTCCCCAGTCCAGTCTGCATCCCAGGATTATCCCTTACTGCACTACCGACCCTCCCAACCCACCGGCTGAGCCCCCTCCCGAGGTGGGACCACCACGTCTACTGGTGCTCTATCCATAATCTAGTAGGGTGGCTAGAGTGGGTAAGAGATCGGAGGCTGGCTGGGGGCAGACCCGACGATGAGCATTGGGGGGGGGCGACCGCTGGACCTGCCTTTGCCTTCCCAGATGCCAGAGCCATTTTCCTTGTTCTAAGGCCCGGGGGCACAGACGTGCAATGACATCGAGCACGGGACGGGTGCACTCCCGCTCTCGCCCACAGGACGTCCGCCATCACCCCCATACCCCTATAGAATGGCAGCTGTTGTGCTCCCAGTCTCCACTGGGAGCTGCTAGTGCTGCATGGTGTGCAAGCCCCCCCCCCAGGAGAGGAGAGCAGTCTACTGGACGCTCAATCCTCTCCTCCCCGGCAGACCTCCGGCGACCCAAGTCCGCTCCTAAACATGGGTCACTGATGTGGCGTGAAGTAAGGCTGATGCCTCAACCCTCAGTGTCAATGGGCCAGCTCTGTTGCAGATTCTTGGCAGCAGCAGGGAAGGGATGTAGTAAGCTCTTAAGATTCAGCCTGGTGCTCCCAGATACAATAAATTTATCAGCAGCCTTTCCATATAGACCACCGGGTTCACCCCATCACTTTCCTCTGGCAGGCCTAAAACACAAAAGATTTCCAGCTCTGGCAACATTTTCCATATTCTGCATTTGTAGACAGAGATTTTTATTCTCTTTTGACCCCAGTGCAGAGGCTGTCAGTGCCTTTGCTGCCGAATCCATTTTCTCTTTAACCGCTAGTTCCTGAACATCGGCTTAGTTTTCCAGTATCAGCACCCAGCCAGAATAAGCATTTAATTTCTGCTCCATGACTTGAAGCAGGACATCTATGGCCTTAACTGATGAGAGCACCATAGACAGTGTTGGTTTTCCAGAGCCTGAAGGAACAGCAGCCCTAGTGCTCCCTGCAGAGCTGTGGTGTTGTGGACTTTTTCCTCCCTGTTCCGACTGGAACAGCACCTTTCGGTCAAGGCATATTGTCGTTCAGAAAGTCCAATTTCACTCAAACCCTCCAAATGGAAAGATAAGCAGTAAATCTTCCTTTCACCTATAAAATATTTGCAATTTTTAAGTTAAAAGAAGGAAATGTAGTTTTGCTCAGCAAAGTTCTCAGAGTTTGATACAGCACAACTGTTCTCAGCGACTGCAGGCTCCACACCCCCGCCCCAAAACACCCACTGTTTACAGTCACTTTGCTTGTGACTGTAGTGAATTAGTATGCTGCAGAAACTCCTCCCTTACCTTACCACATGGGGCAACAGGTGTACAAAACAGCTGAGAATTTTGATGAAAACCTGGTCTGAGCCATACTAAAAGGAGTTCTTTTTTATTATTTTCACTGTATAAAAAAGTGGTGAACAAAGTGTATCATGAAAGTTAGGAGATATGGGGCAATCTAAAATAGAATAAGAAATATAGTTCAAAAACATCACCACTGTCATCATGCACTGCTGCTATATGGGAGAGGAGAGGAGAGAAGAACCTGCAGAGGTGTGTGTGTGTGTGTGTGTGTGTCTGTCTGCCTGTGTGATAATGACAAAGAGAAATGGGAGAAGTAGGTAGTAAAAAGGGAGAAGCTATGGACTGGGGGAAGAAGAGAGAGGACACAGGTACGGAAATAACTGTTAAACCAGAAGCAACTTGAAGAGGGCTAGTTTTGAGGTTACTGACATCCAGAAGGACTGGGGTGGACAACTAGTGGGGCTCAAAGAGGGAAGGAATCCCCTTCCAGAACGTTATCAGGGGTTTAAGGTTATCCTGGAGGTTGGAAACAAAATAGCTAGATTTATGCTCCCTAGTGGTCTTAGTGCAGGAGTTTCTTAGCCACTTATAACTCAACAGGTCCTCGGTGGAGCATAAAGCCTTAAAGAGATACCAGGCATAGTCTTGGGTCCCACAAAGGGCTATAATCTCTGTTGAGATCCAGGGAAGGTGAGATCCTTTGACACGGGATTTCCAAAGGGGGTGTGTTTGTCCTATATAGAGAGGAAATTTGAATGGAACAAGGAGAGGGCATCACCTATGTCTGTGACCACAGACAGAGGGGGACCTGTCCATGATGTGCAGATCAAGAAGGAGGAAGTCCAGGGTAAGAGAAGTACACAACCTCAACCACATAAATCTTGGAGAGGAAGAGGACTGAATTTTGCAGACACAGTAAACCATACTGTGGTCACTGAAAGCATCCCAGAGGGTGCCAGTAACAATAAAAGCGTGGGAGTGGGAGAAGAGGCCTCAGCTGATAAGAGAATGGTTCGAGGAGCAGGGAGTGAGACGCACAGGCTGTTAGAAGTTGTGTGAAGTTGATGGATTCAATTTTCTGAGTGATAAATTTAGCAGAACAGGAGAACCAACTGATGTTCAAGTCCCCTAGCAGAAGCAGTTCCATAGAAGGAGGAGAGGCCAGTAAGGCTATAGCATCTGATAGCAATGCAGGATTGACTTTGGGAGAGGCACAGACACCATTGACCAAAACAGGGAAGGAGAGGGGGAAGAGAAGCCTACAAAGAATGTATTCATGCAAGGAGGGGGAGGAAGCTCTGGAGATGTCACAGGTGAGACCATGACAAAAGTAAAGAGTAACACTTCCACCGTGCCTCCCATGATCTTTTCAGAAGGGCCCACAGTCAGCAGGGGTGACATCACCATCACTGATCTGAGCAGAGATCCAAGATTCAGTGATCCACAGGCTATCCAGCTGATACTGGGTGGCCTACAACCTGCGTTGGTCCAACTTTGGGAAAAAGCTACTAGCATTAAGGTGGGACATTTTAATTTATTTATTTATTTGAAAGTTGGTAACTGAGAAAGGCACACTAAGGCGTAGCTTGTTTCCAGGTGTGACCCTGGGGAGGGGAAACATGGGGCACACAAAGTCAGTGAACAATCAACAAGGTGCAAAAAAGAAGACATTTCTTCGTACTTACTGTAATTTCCTTTTTTGTTAGCTCCTACATTGTCAAGAGGCAGTAATTACAACTGGGAATTGTGTATCCCCAGTAAGGGAAATGACATAGCCCAAGGCTGTTAACAGAATGAATGTTGGACACATGAGGATTCTGGACAGCAGCAACTCTACAGTCATTATTGTCCATGCAGTGCCTCTAAACATGGAAATAAATATCCTACTGGTCGACTTGACACAAAAAAAAAAAACACACAAAGCAGCTGTCTACACTATGATGACTTTAGCCAGAATAAAATACAGTAAACAGTGACCTACCTCATCAGATGACCAAAAGTGAGTGATCGAGGCTCATCTTTCAAATCTCTTGGAAGGTCCTACAGAACTGAATCAACTGAAACAGACTTATTAAATGGAAAAGGACTGCATGCAGTGTAAGCACTCACCTGCAAGAAAGGAGGCACTCTTGGTTAACTTCAAAGTAGAAAGAGGCTGCACCCTGCTGACTGCTAAGCTCCAAGTGTAAATTGTACTGTATACTGGGAGTTCGTTAGGCAACACTAGAATAATATTGTTTATTGTCTGATTCAAACACGCTTATTCATTGTTCAGACAGGCAGCACCACTAAAGACGCTTAAACGCTTTAGAGCCACCACTTGTGCCTTGAGCGGTGGCTCGAAAACGTTTGCCATTTTTTGAGGTGGTGCTGCACCATGAGGTTTTAATGAATAAACGTGGTTTTTGAATCAGACAACCAAACGATTGGTAATAGTCCTGAGTGATGCCTTAGCACAAACTCCTTTTGGTGTATGAGCAGGGTTGAATAAGGCCCAGTCCCATTTGTTATGCAGAAAGAGTTAAAATGCAATGATCTATTCTCTCTCCTTTTTTCTCTCGTCTGTCTGGTTGCGCAACCAAATGTTCTCATGATACCTAGGAACCGATCACTCTGACAGTCTCCCAATTCTCCGCCTCTCGCTATCTCTCTGCCTTTACTTGCTGTTTCTGTCTTTTCATCCCCCTTGCGTATCTGCAGTTATAAAAATATATGTGAATCTTTGTATGAAACTGTAAGTAATACTGGGATCCCTTTGTTTGAAACTGTATATAGCTATACTGTTGAAATGATTCCAAAAAGCTATTTGGAACTCAAGGGGTTAACCTTGAGATGCAGCACAAACTCTTTTGCCGAGCTGTCAACAGGAGGTCAGTTCTGGGACACCATGTTCTATTTTGTTGTACCTGCAAGGAAACTGACAAAGTTCTAATTCATTCTGTGAGAAACAGGATGCAGCGTAAGGAGCCGAGGTTACAGAAGTTAATTACCAGGCAAAGACTTATTATAAAAAGAGCAACAATCTTTTGCTGGGGGAAAGACTGAAACTTGGAATTCAAGATACCCTCAGACAAAGGACTTTGTTTTTTTCTGTTCGTACTGCCTTTGTAAATAGATATACTGAACAATTTTCATTTTTAATTGTATTGTTATTGATAATAAAATACTACTTGTGAATTTATAACTGCTCCTGGTTTTCCTATGCTTCCTGACCTGTGCCTCGATGACCGACAGTGTGAGCTGTGGGATTTACGCCATGTATACTCTAAGCCAGGTGAAAAGGTCTTGCTACTGTTACTTACTACAGAAAATAAACTGTTAATGAAGTGGAAAGAGCCTTAAAAAGTGCTTAGACATACTGGCACAGTTAACTATAAAACTGAGACCTCGATAGGAAAAATCCTACCAAGATATACCACGCTAACCTCCTGAAGAAATGGTTTGAAAAAAACCAAAGGCTGCTTTGTTAGTTTGACCAGAAACTGATAAAGAAGATATTGATATACAGTAGCTTATGACAGACTGGAACAAACTGTAACTGCTGATGCTGTAAAGGTGAATGTTTCTTTAACCTCCAAACAAACCACAGAAATTCGTAACTTGGTAAAGACGTTTAACAGTACTTTTACCACAGTGCCAGGCTGAGCATAAGGGAATAATATATGAAAATGCTGAAACTAAATTGATAACTGATTTTGTTTCACAGCAAGTTAACAATGTTTCTCTCCAGGGTTATTTTAAGCAGCTGGGGTGAAACCAAAACAAGGTGAACCAATGTTTAAAAAATGTAATGGGTTACTGTATAGAGTTTGGGTTAAACTTCAGACACAGGAACAAACAGAGCAATTGGTTATACCACAAAAGTATAGATCTGAGTCGTTACAGATAGTACATGCTAGTCCTATGGCTGGTCACTTGGGAAGGGATCGCACCCTTGCCAGATTGCTGTACAGATTTTACTGGCCTAGATTTCATGAAGATGTTGCTACCTATTGCAGTTCCTGTGCCGAGTGTCAGAAAGTAGCCCCAGTGACTAAAAAAAAGACAAGGTGCCCTTGGTGTCCCTACCATTGATAGATTTGCCTTTTGAGAGAATTGCAATGGATGTGGTTGGCCCCTTAGACAAAAGTAAAAGGGTAATCGATTAATTTTGGTAGTATGTGACTACGTTACTTGATACCCAGAGGCAGTTCCTATACGTACTGTCACAGCCCGTTTTAAGAAGCCCAGACCTTGAGAAATGATTTTTGTTACAGACAGATGCATCAGAGGTAGACTTAGGTGCCGTCTTGAGTCAGCATATAGATGGGAAGGAAAATCTCGCTCTATATATCGGTAGGAAGTTGCATGACAGAGAGAAAAAGTACTCCACCACTGAAAAGGAATACCTTGCGGCAAAGTAGGTCATAGATTCCCTTAAGTTTTATATGCTAGCGGCTGACTTTGTACTTATAACAGATAATCTTCTCTGTTGGCTTAACCAAATGTAGGATAATAATTCCAGAATCACAAGGTGGTACCTGGCACTACAGCCATTTAAATTTAAAGTAATGCACAAATCTGGGAAAGAGAATGTCAATGCTGATTTTCTGTCAAGATATGGATCAGGAATTGCGAATTCCAATGGTTGAAAAAAATGTGAGTTTAAACTTCTCTGTTTGCTGTACTGGTTGTGAATTGAAAAGGTTATAAGCTAATGTTAAAAGAGAATTAAAAGAGAGTTTTGGAAACCTGTGTTTAAAAACAGGTTCCCTCTTAAAGGGTGTGTGTGTGGGGGGGTATGTAACAGGGTTGAATAAGGCCCTGTCCCAACAGGTTTCTTCTTATGGGGGGGGGGGATATGTGACAGGGTTGAATAAGGCCCTGTCCTATTTGTTATGTAGAAAGAGTTAAACACAAGGATCTGTTCTATCCTCTTCTTTGCTGCCTCTTGTCTGTCTGGTTGCACAATCAAATGTTCTCATGATACCTAGGAACTGATCACTCTGACAGTCTCCGGATTCTCTGCCTCTCACTATCTTTCTGCCTTCACTTGCTGTTTCTGTATTTTCTTCCCCCTTGCGTATCTGTAGTTATTAAAATATATGTGAATCTTTGTGTGATACTGGGATCCCTTTGTTAGAAACTGTATATAGTCATATTGCTGAAATGATTGCAAACAACTATTTGGAACTCAAGGGGTTAACCTTGAGATGCAACACAAACTGTTTTGCAGAGCTGTCAACAGGTCGTCAGTTCTGGGACACCATGTTCCATTTTGTTGTACCTGCGAGGAAATTGACGAAGTTCTGATTCATTTTCTGAGAAACAGGACGTCTCTTAATGAGCTGAGGTTGCAGAAGTTAATTATCAGGCAAAGACTTATTATAAAAAAGCAGCAATTTTTTGCTGGAGAAAGACTGAAACTTGGAATTATAGATGCCCTCAGACGAAGGACTTTGTTTTTTCTGTTTACTGCCTTTGTAAATAATTGTACCGAACAATTTTTATTTTTTATTTTACTGTTATTGATAATAATAAAACACTACATGTGAATTTTATAACTGCTCCTGGTTTTCCTATGCTTTCTGACCTGTGCCTCGACAATAGTATACCCTTGGTTAACCTCAAATTCGAAACTGTTAAATCTGTGTTCTAGCAACCCACACTCTAATGTGGAACTGGTCCTTCCCCCTCCCCCCAATCTCTATATAAACACAAGTGCAGCAGGTAAACTATAGAGGGATGTCCAGACAGGCTTACAATCACAGTTTATAACCATACATTACAAAGAAAGTAAATAAACAAAAAGGGAAGAATTACGGAAGTAGGTTAAATGACCTGGAATTATACTCCCTATCTTACAGAAGAATCAGAGGGGACTCATGCTATGTTTTCAAGGCTTTTCACAATGAATTAACGAAGGAATCAGCGGGTTTATCAAAGAAATCAAATACGAACAAGACAACAAGGTCGCATCCTTTTCAACTAAAGGGAGAAATATACAGAACTTCCAGAAGACGAAACTGGTTCAACCAAAGGACAGCAGCATTGTTGAATGAACTACTGGAGAAAGTAGTCAGGGCTCCCAGTATATTACCCTTTAACTACCTATTGGACGAGTACATGGGAGTTAAAAAAACTGAATTCATCCACTGATGTGTCTAAAAATGGCTTTTTTTTTTTTTTAGCTACCAGACTTGTAATACCACCTATGAACATATAACAGAGCAATGGACATCCCTGCACTGGCATACTGGACAATATTCTTCTGCAGGAGCGAGGCTCCCGAGCGGGCCCCACTAACAATGTAGGAGCTAACAGAAAAGAAAATTATGGCAAATATGACAACATTTCTTCTTTCTGTAGCACTCCACATTGTCAATGGGTAGTCATTATAACTAGGTTCTAAGAAGCAGTACCCAGGCAAGAAAACTGGGTTGGGAAGGAGAATATTGTCCCATACAGCAACCATGTACAGGAAAGGAATTTACCTGCTAACTGCCACCTGCAAAACTCTGCAACCAAGGCCACATCAGCAAAGCTTTGAATATCCAATCTGTAGCGCATGGTGAATGTGTGGACGGAGGACCACGTAGCTGCCTTGCATAATTCTAAAATAGATGCCTCATCTCTCTCTGCCCAAGAGGAGGCCATAGCCCTGGTGGAGTGAGCCATGATGAGAGCCAGTGGCCTCCTCTTTTCTGTGACATAAGCCTTAGCAATGCAGACCCTTACCCACCTAGCTAGGGTGGCCTTGTTAGCTTTTTTGTCCCTGCTTGGCTGCTCTGAAAAGAACAAACAACCTATCTGATTTCTGGAACTCAGCAGTCCGTTTATGGTATTTCCTAATGGCCTGTTGGCAATCTAACTTGTGCAACTTCTTCTCCTTTGGGTGAGTAGGTTGCAGACAGAAGGACGGAAGACAGATTTCCTGGTTCACATGGAAGGCCGTAGGGACCTTTCGGAATAAAAGACGGGACTGTTCTGAGCACCACCTTGTCCTTATGCATAACAAGGTATGGTTCTTTGTGGGACAAAGCCTGGAGCTCACCAGTCCTCCAGGCTGAGCACATAGCAACTAAGAAAGCACACACTGCAAGACAGCACATCCAGTGGTACCAACAAAAGCACTTCGAAAAGCTCTTTAAAAAGAGCATTCGGAACTAGATTCAGGTTCCATGGGGAAACAGGGGATCGGAACAGAGGTCGACTCCTGATGACAGCCTGCAGAAAATGAATGAATGAACATTACGTACTCACCATAATTCTTGATCTTCCCAAGTATCTTCACCATTCATTACATCTAGGTCTAGGCCTGAGGGCTGGACTCTGCTCGGGAGCTTGTCTCTTAAAATTTTTCAGTGCTAGGGCAGCTGACGTCAGAGATGGCACCACCCACGAGGCCGATGTATAATGTGGCTCTTGTGGAGTGACCAGTAACAGACGCCGACTCCTGCCAGCTGCTCAGCTCTGTCCGCCAGGAGAGGAAGATAGCAAACAGGGAGAGGAGTGAGGGCAAGAGAGCTCAAATGACAGGGAGTGTCACGGGTAGGGGAAAATAAATATAAAAGGCTGACTTAATAGAAGATATAGATAAGAATAAGACTAGGAAGGGCAGGGGTGGCCAGCATACTAGGCAGCCATAGGTAGAATGAAGAAGAAAGAAAGAAAAGGAAGCTAGAAGAAGAAAAGAAAGAGAAAGAGAGAGAGAGTCCTCCTCCCCTTACCCCCTTTTTTTTTTTTTTTTTTTTTTACTGAGGCAAAGCCCTAGAGAGGGCGTAATGCCAAGATGCCCAGAATTTTAACCAGACCTGAGGTCCAAAGGGAACGAGGAGAAAGAAGCAAAATTAGCCCAGCCGGGCAATGAGAGGGAGTGGATCAAGATGCATCCACACCTCCACTCTTTCTTCAGCCTGTAGAATCTCCTCTTCTTAGCATGAGATAATAAGAACTGGTAAGGGGCGGGGGGGAAGGTAGGAGGAGAACAGTTAAGGGAATCCCCGCTTTAAGTGATCTCCTTACAAGAAGGAGCCACCGGAGCAGCCCTTAGAAAAACTCTCTCCCCTCCTGTTTTTTTTTTTTTATATCTCCAAGAAGGAGAACAAAGAAGGGGTTCATAGAAGGTGGAGAAAACACAGGGAAACCTGTGCCATCCCTATCCACCCGAGTGCTCTATGAAGCTCCGTTTTAAACAGGAGAGCAAGGAAGGAAAGAAATACAACTTCCTTTTTTTTTTTAAAATATTCCCAAGGACCCTAAGCAAAGTGTCTAAGTTTAAGCTAGGCTAAAGGGAGGCAGAAATGCCAGATGGCGTGAAGGAGGCAGGGTTTTTTACCCTAAGAAAGCTACCATCCCATCTTAACGCTCACCCTTGAAGGATCAAGGGAGTAGGGAGAAGAAAGAAAGGGGGGAAACGTGCTGCCCAGTGCCTGGCCATAGGGAAGGTGGGTCATAATGAATGGTGAAGATATTTGGGAAGATCAAGAATTATGGTGAGTACGTAATTTTCATATCTTCCCTAAGTTAATCTTCACCATTCATTATGCCTGGGTCAGAGTGCTGAGCTGGCAAACTCTGAGGGAGAAGAGATTCTCTCAGCTTCCTGTGGGGGAGAAACACAGGAGGGGAGGGCTCCTTACAGGTCTGGTGTGGCCCGTGAGCGGTCTTGGGCAGGTGGAGGCTTCCGAGCTCCAGAAGACGGAAGGTGCGCCTGTAGCTCACACCTTGACCTCCGAGAGAAAAAATGGGCCCCCCGGAAAGCTGAGGACTGCACCCTATGCTGGGCCAAGGGTGCCAACCTCAAAAGGCGAAGCCATGCCATCCGCCTTATGCAGACTGATGTTCCTGCCAGGCTGGGTGCCACCTCATTAGCATCATACAATGCCCTGGAGAGGTGTCTTGTGAGCTCCAGGCCCCACACAGAAAGGCAGATGGCCTGCCAGGTTTCCTCACAATCAGGCATTGCAGCTAGGAGCTGACCTAGCAGCGCCCAGAGGTGCCTGGCGTAGGCAATCTGTTGTGCCTGATGGGCCACTATACACAAAAGTAGGTGCACCACCAAAAACACCCTTCTTCCCCAGTGGTCTAACTCAGCAGAGTCAGACTCTGAGGGGCAGTTGTGCTGGGGGAAATGATGCCCGGATGGGGTATCCAGGAGCTCCACTGCTGATAAGGGTTGGGGCATGGCAGCTGGAGACCTCATAGCAGTGCAATACCTGTGCATGCAGTCCCTAGGGACAGCAGCTGGAGCAGCGGGAAATTGCCAGACAGCGTACAAGGCCTCCACGAATGGCCTTAGTCAGGGAGGTATGACCAGATGGTCAGCACTGTATTCCCCAAGGAATGACAGTGTTGTACGGGCAGGGTTATGTCCGGTGAAATGGGAGATGTGAAGCTCCTCCAACATCTCCACCAGGAAGCGTTAATAAGATATGAAGCCCGTATCAGCAGAGTAGTGAAGGGAAGCATCCTCTTCCTCGTTGCAGGAAGTGGAAGATTCGGAGGAGCTAGGCTCAGAGGGGAGTGGCACTGGGAACTGAGGTCTGAAGATGACCTAGTATCAGGGAAACACTGCCACCGACCCTCTGAACTCATTCCATGTCATGGGGATTCTCAGACCAGGAAGACTGGGAAGAAGGAGGGGGTGCAGGCAGAAGATGAGAAGAGGGCGCAACCTGGTAAGCCAGGGAAGGTCCTCTGCAAGGCCTGTGGGACCATGCAAGAGACCACTCCTGAAGGAAAGGGGCTGCTTATTCTGCCCACCTCAGTGTGCCCAACAGCAGAGGAGTGGACAGAGTGGTGTCTCTGGGGAACCCCCAGGTGAGAGAACGGAGCCGTTCGGAGCCCAAAGGGAAGCCCCTGTCCCCACCAACTGCAGAAATTCCCTTAGGTGGAGGGGAAGACAAGGCAGCATCAGTGCTACAGCTCCCCCCCCCGGAGCCCCTAGAGTCTCCATGGAGGCACTGTGGCACCGAAGAAGCCCTGCCAACCCTCACCCCCAAAAAGAGAAATCTGCCCCTTGCAGGAGGTCTAGCAGATGAATCCAGGCTAGCAGGCAAAGAAGAAGATGGTCCAGTCACTGAGGGAGTGACAGCGGACCCCTTTAGACACCGTCCTCAGCAATCGAAGTCACCCCCCTCTGACCAGAAGCAGAGGAGGCAGACTTGGCACTGGAGACGGTGCCGGCTCCCAAATCAGCGAAGGCCCCGGTGCCACCATCCCCAGAAGTGTCACAGCCGACACTAAGCAAGACCCTGACACCAGAGAGCTCAGGGGAGGTGCCACCGTGGGCAGCACTGCTGGGAGATTCTGTAGGCTGTAGAGCCACCGTAGGCCTTGGGGAGGCCCGGGAAGTCTCCAGGGGCTCCTCAGAACCAGGCAGCCAGTCGGGATCATCCCAGTCTTTGCCCTCCGAGGTGGAGGTTAAGACCAGGGAGATCTCCAGTCTGGCCAACCCCTAGATTCTAGGCCCTCCGGCACCGAGAGCAGTGTCAGAGGGGAGCCTGGGTGCACAGTCGGTGCTGCCCCGCTCACCAGCACCAGAGTCGGAAGCTGAGGCAGCGCCGGGCCATGGCACAGAGGGGACCACTGGAGCAGATCCAGCGTATAGCTGTGGCACCACACCAGGGTTGTCCGTGTCTCCAAGGAGACCCCAGACTGTGAAGGGTGCACAGTCACCCCGCTCCCCCCGGAGGACGACTGCCCCACCAACCCCTAGCTGAGATCCCTTGTTTCAGCAAGCTTTGAAACAGAGAGGGTCTTCTCTTCGCTGGCCCATATAGAGCCAGGGAGGGGCTCAGGGGAGGAGCCCGGAGACCTTGTCTTGGCATCCTGAGTGCTCTGACGACCACAGAAGGTTGGGGGGGGGTCTGTCCCCAACCTCGCCGTGCAGATAACTAAAGTGCAACAGTCCATTGAGAAGCAGGCGTCGCACTCTTCCAGCATGTGGTGGGGACCCAGACAAAAAAAAACAGTGGTCATGGGGGTCTGTCACAATCATGGAGTTGCCGCAGGGGCACTGATGCATGGGGGCAATTCCCGCTTTCCTTGAAGATTTTACATGCCCCATACCCAACATCGCTGCTGTATGGAAAATAAAACAACAAGGGGACAAAAGGTTCTCTGTGCCAAAAAAACACACTTGAGAAAACAACCAAAATAAGAAAAAAACAGTGCAGAAAATGGAACCAGGACTTACGCCATTGAGAACGATGTAGACATCGAACTGTCGAAGCCAGCTGAATGACTCAAGCAGGCCTGAATGGAGTAGAGCTGCGCAGTAGAGTTCTCAAGACTTCCCTCGCCGAGATCCTTTCTGGACATTGGGAAAAACAGAACTGAGGAGCTGGGAGGAGTCAACGCCAGTTACTGGCCACTCCACAAGTGCCACGTAATACGTCGGCCCTCTGAGTGGCACCGTCTCCGATATCAGCTCCCAAAGAACTGAAAAATTTAAAGAGACAAGCTCCCAAGCAGAGTCCAGACCTCCAGCCTAGACCTACGTGTAATGAATGGTGGAGACTAACTTGGGGAATATCTCCCTGGTTATTCCCTAGGGACAAATTCAAGGAGGCTCCAAGGGCTGGCACCTGATCTCTCAGGTGCTCAAGGCCAAACCTTTTTCCACTCCTTCCTGTAGAAAGTCCAAAATCTGTAGAACTGTGGCTTTATAAGGTCAGATATTTTTTCCTTGGCCCAAGCTGAAAAAGTGGTCCACACGCAAGTATAAGCTGCCGATGTGGAAATCTTCCTGGCAGCCAGCAGGGTGTCCAACACCTTCTTAGAGACAAGGGCCAACACCTGATCTCTCAGGTGCTCAAGGCCAAACCTTTTTCCACTCCTTCCTGTAGGAAATCCAAAATCTGCGGAACTGTGGCTTTATAAGGCCGGATATTTTTTCCTTGGCCCAAGCTGAAAATGTAATCCATACGTAAGCATAAGCTGCCGATGTGGAAATCTTCCTGGCAGCCAGCAGGGTGTCCATCACCTTTTTAGAGAAACCCTGTTTCAGGGGACTCCTCTTTTCAGAAGCCAGGCCGTGAACTGCACTGCTCCCAGATTTGGATGCAGAATGGGGCCCTATGAGAGAAGGTCCCTATGGAGGGATTGTGGGATAACAGATGGACCAGACACAGAACTTCAGGTTCAATACACAATCTGTGTGTGATGTTTATTTAAAACACGGGATAGCCTTAATCAATGGCATATTCCTTCTTCAATACATCCATTTGCAGCGACAGACTATGCATGTCCTTCCTCTGCACTTGGTGAGCACCTACAAACCCACCGATCTATCTCTTTAGTGAAAATTATTTTATCCCCTATGTTGGTATTGTGTGTTAGGATGATGGGGAGCTCAAAAAAGAAAAAAAAAAAAAAGCTAAAGACAAAGAACTTCAGTGCAGAAGCACTGAAGCAAGGGTTACCCCCAAAGGACACTGGTAATAAAGCCAAGTTTCAAAGAAACACAATATCACACATGCTCCCATAATGCAATAGGATCTATATGCAAATCATCATGACATTTTAGGTTTGTTCAGCTTAAAGCAGGAATGCATGGTGCCAAAGGGCCTCTCAAACAATCTGTAATTTACATGCATTTTAAATAACAGTAACTTAATTTTTATAATACAGTCCCCTAGTAACTTTTTACCTTTATCAAAAACACCTAGTGCTGTGGTATTTTCAACATTTACAGGTTTCATACACATAAGGCATATACATCAAGGTATTTTATGACATAGCGCTATTGCATATTAAATCCAACAACAAGGAACACAGCCTCTTATTTTATATCAGTTCAGAGGTCACACAATAACCTCCCTGTACGAGGACCTGAGAGGGAAAAGGAAAATTAAAGAGGACACTACAGCATAGTCAAGAAAGGGGAGGGGGTGGCCAAACTTATGGACTAGAAATTGTGAAGGACAGATTAGTCTAAGAAACGGAAGAACTGTTGCAACAGATTTAAGAAAAAGGTCGGTCCTCAAGAGTGGCAGGATCTCCCTGTCACAGTCCCCCTGCACTGAAAGGCAAAATGAGGCGTGTTGAGCTAGGTTCACTAAATCCAAGAACCACAATCTTCTGGCCCACTACAGAGATATTAGAAGAAAGCTTCCTTGAGTGCCTTACTTTGCGTGTGACCTTGGGGGGGAGTGGCAGATGAGGGAAGCCATATGTTCTGACGAAATTCCACACTTGTGACAGGGCATCCACTGCCTCTGCCTGTAAACACCAGTAGCAGCTAAAGAACCGATGAACTTGAGCACTGTGGCTGGAGATGAACAGATCGATCAGAGGACGACTGAACTTTTGACACAGAAGGTCGAACACCTCGGGGTTCAACATCCACTTCCCTGGATGGACGTTTTTGCGACTTAGCCAATCGGCCTGAATGTTCAACTCTGCCGCCAGGTGAACTGCTGACAGAGAGAGAAGATTCTCCTCCACTCACAGCAGGAGATTGGCGACTTCTTTCAGCATCTCCCTGCTCTTTGTGCTTCCTGATTGTTTATGTACGTCACCGAGACAGCACTGTCTGACCTTATCTTCATGGCTTTTAGCTGTACCTGACTTTGAAAATGAAGAAGAGAGTGGCGCACAGCCCTCATCTCTAGAACGTTTATGTGTAGGTGCTGTTCCTGTGCTGACCAAGTCCCCTGAATGAGAAAGTGGTCCAGGACTGCTCCCACCCAACCTGACAGGCTGGTACTGGATGCCAGAATCAACTCTGGGAGGACTTCCAAGGGAGGCCTTTTGCTCAGATTCTCCCAACTCAACCACCAACTCAGAGACAGCCTCAGTCATGGTAAAATCAAGATCCTGACCTGACAATCCTCCAAGGTCATATCCCAGGCTGACAGCAACTCGATCAGCAAGGGCCGTATGTGAAGGCGAGTCCACAGGACTAGTTCCATCGCTGGCATCAAGGGGCCCAGAATTCACAGAAAGCAGTGAGCTGAAGTCAAAAACTGGCTCCTCAGCCACTGAACCTCTCTCAACAGGGTCTCCTTCCTGGCTAGCGAGAGGAAGACCTTCCCCTCGTCCATCTGGAACACTGCTCTTAGGTGCTTCAGGGTCAGTGATGGCTTAAGAGAGTTCTTCTCCTGGTTTACCACCCACCGTGGACCCCAACACCTCCAGAGTCCTGGTCACTGACTTCCTTTCCAATAGTGCAGACGGCACGTGAATGAGGAGATCGTCCAGGTGGGGATAGACATGATGTCCCTCCTGTTGGGGTTGAGCCATCAAGACTATGAGCACCTTCGAGAAAACTCTGGGGGCTGTTGCCAGCCCAAACAGGAGCACCCTACACTGAAAGTGCTGTCCCAGGACCGTGAACCTGAGGAACCTCTGATGAGACTGCTGGATGGGAATATGGAGATACACATCCCTCAGATCTACAGAAGCTTGATAATCCCCTGGCTGGACTCCATCTTAAAGGCTGTGTGGTAAACAAACTTGTTTAGGTGTTTCAGATCCAGAATAGATCTGAACCCCACCCCCTTCTTGGGAATGACGAAACAGATTGAGTAGAATCCCTTGCCTGGCTCGCTGGGAAGCACTGGAACAATCACCCCGATTTGAGTGAGTGGTCCAGGGTTTGTGAAACCGCTTGCCTCGTCACGGGGTCCTTTGGAACTGGGGATGACAGAAAATGCCCCTTTGATGGAATTGTTGAAAATTCTATTGCATAACCCAAAGCCAGAAATTCCAAAACCCGAGCATATGATGTTATCTGGGCCCATCTTTTGTAAACATTGTGCAGCCTTCCACCAAGAGAAGGAAGGCAGAAATGGGCCAGTGTACCCGCACTGTGAGGTGCCTGCTTTTCACCCTGTGCCTCCGCTATAACTTTTGGCAAGGGCTCCTGTTGCTCTTGAAACCAGCATAGGCTCCTTTGCTCCTATGGTTCCCAAAGTTCCAAGAGGGACAAAAACTCCCTCAATACTGCCTCTGTCAGCCACCTCATTGACCTTTTGGAGTAGAACCAGCCTTCTGCTGTTGTTTTGATACTGGAAGGTAGCCCTTTTTATCCTGGATATCTTTCAAAATATCATCCATGTCAAAACCAAACAACAAGCCTGCGTCGAAGGCTAAGGTAAACAGCTTGGTCTTCGAAGCCTGATCAGCAACCCAATGTCTGAGCCACACGCCTTGCATAGCGGACACAATGTGGTAAGTGGAGCAAGCCGACGTGTATTCTCCACCGTGGCATCCTCTCAGAAGGTGGAAGCCATGGATACCAACTGCAAAACGTTCACCCCCTAGGAATATGGGGGAACGAAGCTGCCAAGGGTTCTAACCCACAAGTTTAAAGCTCTGGCAACAATAAAGGAAGCATAGGAGGTGTGGAGGTTTGCTCTGTTGGAGGCGAAAGCTCTACTGCAGGAAGCAGTCACTCGCTTGTCATGCAAATCCATTAACACCGAGGACCCTTCAATAGGAATAGCAGTGTGTTTGAAAGAGCTATGAACTGCCTTATCCGCCGGAGGAGGGGCTTTCCACTTGGGAGTATTTTCTTCCAAAAAAGGAAAACACCATACTTTAGGTTTCGGCAGATATTTCCTTTGGTCCAATCCTGCCCATTCCTGTTCAATAATTTGGTCTTAGTGGTTTCTGGTCAATGTCAAAAAAACTACAGCTATGCTCTTTGGATCCAAACCCAGGCCAGGCAGAAACCCTCTTACAATCTTATCTCCTGATGCCTCCCTCCCCTGGAGACAGTGACCACCTTCAAATACCTCGGAGTCACTCTCAAGTCTGCTCTATCCTTCGGTGACCACAAGGAACTTACAGTATGGTGCATCAACCAGAAATTAGGACTTCAGAACAGGCTTAAAGATTACCTGACCCCTGGGCACCTTATTACTCCTGCTGGACTACTGCTTCCATATATACACTCAGACTACATCCTCTGGGCTCAACAGACTGAACACAACCTACAACAACATTTGTAGGTTTGTTCTGATGGCACCTTACTCAACTCACCACTGCACCCTCTACCATAAGATCAGGTGGCTCCCTCCCAGGCCTGCCGAAGACCTCCTAGGTTGCCTTGTGGACAGATCTCTTAGGGAAAAAGACACGTCCTCCCTTACCCCATATTCAAGCCTAAACCTTGCTACCGTGGCCTCCAGAACTCATTCAGCCTTATGCTTGAGAGCTCTCAGGTCACTACTCACATCGGACAAAAGGCCTTCTCCTCAGCTGCACCAACCCTATGCAACAGCCTGCCAGCCCCTTGTGGGCTCTGGGATCACACTCCCTGTTCAAATCCCACTTTACGTCCCTACTTGCTGGGTCAGCTACGTGTCCTGCTCTCCAGGCTGACTGCCTCTCCCTGCCCGGGTGCTGCAGGGTGGCCCCCTTTCTATCACCTAGTTTTATTGTTCTCCATATATGTACTTGCATAAAGTATCAGTGCTATACCTTATGTCTTGCTGTGTGCCAGCACTGCCCGGCATCACTCTGCACTTTACACAGAAACATAGAATTTGACGGCAGATAAGGACCACTTGGCCCACTCAGTCTGCCCATTTCCCTACCTAATGGATAAGCTGCAGATCCTAGTTAATCAGCAGCCTACTTCTTTCTACCCCACGCCCTAGAATTGCCTTATGACTTTCAATTGTATGTATTGTTATCACTTTATGAACCGGTCCCTGGGAATCAGTGCACCCACCCAGTTAATAAATAAATAAATAAAGTTTGGAAAACACATTAGAGTGGAGGAAGACATGGATAGGATAGGACTGACATCCAATGCCTCAATGGATTGCTTTTCCTTGAGCTGTAATGTCTTACATGCCTCAGTTATCAGACAGGACAAAGACATGGTATCAAACAGGGGAGAGATAGAAATCCTCCTATTCAGCTCCATCCACTCACCTTCTTCCTCCTCCTCAGAAGGTTCGTCCTCTTCATCATCAAGTAGCTTCCTAGGGTCAGGATTTTCCACAAGATTCCAGATATCCTCATCCTGATCCTCTGTATGGTCAAGGTTGGGATCTGCCTGCATATCCACATTAGCAGCCATGTCCTGCTGTGGCGCATCTGAACACGCCTGTGGAACCCTGACCTAAGGGGTGTGGTCTGGGGTTGGGTATGTCAAATGGGATGTCCTGCAGAATATCAGGGCCCAAAAGCTCTCCTAAGAGCAACAAGAAAGATTTAAGAAATTCTGCTTTGCCACTGTCAGCTGGTACACGAGGTGCATCCCCCCAAGCTCCGTGGCATGACTAGGGGAAACCATAAGAGACTTATTAGCTTGAATAACAAAATGGGGGCAAGGAACGCAGAGGAGAGGCTTGCATTACCCTTTCTGCGTGTCTTACATCTTTTAAAAATGAGAGTTCTCCGATAAGCCAAGGTGCCAAGTCAAGCTGCCCTGCAGAAGCCCAAGGTTAGAAACCTGAAGTTGTTTCCCCAAAATGAAATATAGTGTGCTACTGCTGCAATCTCCACCTCCAATTGTGTGGAAAAGGAGAGAAACCTGAAAAAGTACGCCTCTCAGCCCCTAAAGCTTACTGCCAGAAAGAAAAGGCCTGTACAAGCAGAGCCTCCGTATCTAAGGAAGTGCAGGCTTGCGCTCTCCGAAAACGTGCGCGTGTGTGACGTCATGCTGCTGTGCATGGCGGTTACTTGCACTCAGAAAGAGGTAATGCACAACACAAGCATGCAAATGGTGCACTAAGGCTAAAGAAGCTCTTTGGAGAAGCAGCGTGCACCCAATGGTCAGAAAACAGCGGAAAAACAGTGGGAAGCTGCACGGCTCAATGGAGCCTAGGGAAAAAACAACACCAAACTGTCTGAAGGGTGGAAAACATTGACTATTAACCCACCGAAAAGACTCTGAGTACCCAGAGCTAAAAGGCTCTCACTTTAGAAACCTGCTTTTTTTTTTGTTTGTTTGACTGAGGAAAATTGAAGAGGAAATGTCCCTATAAGACAGAGAGCCAAATTAAAAGGGGAAATGTCCCTTCAAAGAGTAGCAAAAATACCTGATAGGCAAACACAACCAAGAGAGCACTAAAAACCGTGGGGGGAGACACCTAGAGATGGAGGGGAGTCCCCAGGAGTGCCCTAGACTAAACTCCCATGGAAAACACAGGTACTTACCTGAGGCACCTTTTATATGTGTGTGTGTGTGTGTGTGTGTGTATAGATTATATATATATATATCATATATATATACACACGTACACATATATATATTCTATGCAAAAAACTTTGTTGCTGCATCAGTTAGGGTTCTTCTACAGCGAAAAAAGCGAGGAAATTCGATTTTAGCGTTCCCACCCCTTGCACCCCACCCCCACCAACAGGAATTGGGGTGTGCACTGGGGTCATCTGCCCTAACTCTAAAAAACCTAAAAAATTTGCAGGCTCACGAACAAAGAATTAAAAATCTTATAAATAAAAAAATTGATGGAATTGCGGTATACCACCAACAGAATGAAGCCCCCTGAGTAAAACCCACCCTCATTTGACTTCCTAGGACACCCCTGGGCAGAGAAAATTGATTTTTAAATTGGGCCTCGCTCGTGATGCAGGATCGCAATCAAAGAATCTCACGATCAAAGAATTTGCAGGCTCGCGATCAAAGAATTTGCAAGCTCATGAACAAAGAATTCAAAATGTTATAAATCAAGGAATTGCAGTAAACCACCACCGTGGTTCGACAGAACGAAGCCCCCTGAGTAAAACCCACCCTCATTTGACTTTCTAGGGCACCTCTGGGCTGAGAAAATAGATTTTTGTGATTTGGCCATCTCGCCCCTTGCTCGTGATGAATGATCACGATCAAAGAATTTGCAGGCTAGTGATCAAAGAAATTGAACACTCACAATCAAAGAATAAAAAAAGGTGAAACGCAAATTTTTCACTGATTTGAACTGAACCAACGGCATGCCTCGATAGAAAGGACCCTCCTGAGCAAAACCCACCCTCACTTGTGTCCCTAGCCCACCCCTGAGCCAAGATGAAAAAATTACTCACCTTAGTAATGTTGTTTCTTCTAATGGAGTCTTGCTATATTATGACAGTAGCAGTTTGTCCCACCACTAGAACTACTCCGGAGGCGAAATGGTTAATACCATTCCAAAATAGAAACTTTTGAGCACGAGCTCTAAGAAGCAGCTCTATCTGTGTAATTTCAAACCTGAACTGTCAGATCTTTATGAGCAAAAACTCACTAAGGTCTGAGTGGAAGCTGTAACCTACACTAGCCAAATGGCTACCTAAATATTAATAACCATTGCTGGTCCCAACACCTAAGACTCAAGTCAGGGGACCAGAACTACTAACACAATTCTAACAACATGAGAATAAAACAACAGTATAATAAAACACACACACCCCAAACTCCCAAAAGGGGAGAAACGCTAAAAGGGCATAAAATAGTGCCCACACTAAGTTGCCCGCACCCCACCCAAGTAGAAGTTCTGAGAGGGGCAGGCTGGGGGGGAGGTCATAATATAGCAAGACTCCATTAGAAGAAACAACATTACTAAGGTGAGTAATTTTTTCTTCAAACAACATGAAGTCTTGCTATATTATGACAGTAGCAGATCACATAGCAGTACCTCCATGGAGGAGGGGCAGAACTCACTTAGGAATAGGCTCTGAAGAACAGCTGTGCCAAACCGAGCATCTCCTGGCCTGGACATCCAGGGAGTAATGCTTGCAAAGTGTGCACTGCTTTCCAAGTAGCAGCCTGGCATGTCTCTAATATAGGACGCCTCTGGCAGCAGCTAGAGACGTAGCTGTACCCCTGGTAGAATGAGCCCTCAAGCCAGAGGGGGATCTCTGCCCAGTTTCTGATAACAAAATTGACAAAGAGACAATCCACCTGGCAATTGATCTCTTAGTGGCAGGTTTGCCTTTCCAACTTCACCATAGGTAAGGAAAAGTTGGAGGATTCGAACCTGTGACCTTGGTACGCCTATATAGTAACTAAGAGCCTCTTAACATCCAGGTTGTGCAACCTCCTCTCACCAGAAGAGGAGTGATCAGTGAAAATACTGGAAGGAGATAGATTGTAAGATGGAAATCTGAAACCACCTTAGGTAAAACTTCCTATTAGTCCTAAGGACTACCTTATCCGTGGAAAGAAATAAAGTCAGTTTCCACTGACAAGGCTTGCAACTCACTTATGCGGCTCTAGCAGAAGTGATAGCCACCAGAAAACAGTTTTCCAAGTTAGATACTTAAGCTCTGCAGAAAACAGAGGTTCAAAAGGGGTTGCATTAACTGGGCAATACAAACATTACGCCCAGGCAGGGGCCGGTTCTCGAAAGGGTGGATTAGTATGGAGTAATCCCTTAAAAACTTGGAAAACACAGGGTGAGTGGAAAGAGGGGATGACTTTCCTGCTGACACAAAAGCAGATACAGCTGCCAAATGGACTCTCAGGGTAGCTGGCCTGAGACCCAAGGAATTAAGATGGACCATGTAATCTAATACAATGGGCAAATCAGCAGATTCTGGGGAAATATTTTTCCCAGCACACCAAATGGAAAACCTTTTCCATTTAGAACTATAAGTAGCCCTAGTGGAAGGCTTTCTGGAAGCCTTTAGGATTTCAAGAACACCTTGAGAGAGGTGTAAATCAGCAAACTTAACTCCTCAAGAGCCAGGCCTTGAGGTTGAGGGATTTGAGGTCCGGATACCAAACCCTTCCCTGGGCACAAGTTAACAGGTTGTGAATCCTGGGGAGGCAAAGGGAAGATGGATTGTCAGTGACAGAAGGAGTGGTACCAGGGCTGCCTGACCAATCCGGGCAATCAGAATCACCCTGCAAGGCTGAGATCTGATTTTGACTAATACTTTGAATAGGAGAGGGAAGGAGGGAAAGCATAAAGAAACTTCCCTCCCGGTCCAGGAGAAGGGCATCCAGGGGACTGAGCCCAACACTGAGGCCTGCAACAGAACAGAGGAAGTCTGTGATTGTCTGGGGCTGCAAAAGATCTATCTGAGGGGTGCCCATCTGGCAAGGACTATCCCAGCACTTGAGGATCCAGGGACCATTCTGTGATGGCCCTGGGAAATCCTGCTGAGAGCATCCGCGAGGACATTGTCCTTCCCTGGAAGATGAACTGCTACAGGGAAGTGTTCAGGAATATGCCAGAGATCACAACTTCATTGCCTCGGTGCACAAGGTCAAGACCAGTGCCCCCTGTTTGCTGATGTACCACATTGTTGTGGTGTTGTCTGTTCTGACTTGTATCACCTTGTTGTGGACAGATGCAGAAAATGCTTGAAGGCTAAAAAGACAGCTCTGAGTTCCAGCAAATTGATGTGGAGCAGAGATTCCCGGGGACCAAACTCCCTGAGTGGAAAGGTCGCCATGTGGGCTCCCAACCCAGAAGGGAAGCATCTGTAGTGAGAGTCAAATTGTGAGCAGGGGAATGAAGGGACCCCAATCTTAAATTGCTCTGATCCTGCCACCACTGGAGGGCCTGGATCAAGGTCTGAGTCACTGGGACCAACTTGGAAAGGGGTCTCTTCTCTGAGACCAATAGGTTCTCAAGTGAAACTGAATGTCCTCATCTGAAATCTTGCTCCCTGCACAACAACTGTGGATGCAGCCATGTGTCCCAGGAGCTGCAAAAGTGTCTTGCTGGTCGAGAGACCTGCAGGGTGAAGGAGGAGGCCAGAGTCACTAAATTGCCACCCTTTCTAAGGGAAGAAAAGCTCTGGCTAGCTTTGTGTCCAATTCTGCCCTATAAAGGTGAGTACCTGGACTGGTTCCAGAACCGACTTTGGTAGATTTAGCAGAAAGCCCAGGAGGTGAGAAGCTGCTGGTAACTTGCAGGTGAGATTTTACCTGTTCTGGGGACTGGTCTACAATGAGCCAATCGTCTAGATAGGGAAAAACAGCAATCCTTTGCCTCCTTAAGTGAGCCACTGCCACTGCTAGACACTTTGTGAATACCTTTGGGGCAGAGGTAAGGCCAAGGGCATTGCTCTGAACTGGTAATGACCTGAGGGTAGTTCGAACCGAGGTACTTTCGAAGGGAACTCTGATTAGGACGTGAAAATAGGCATCCTTGAGGTCCAGGGAGGCTAACCAGTCCCCTGGCCTTAGGGAGGGTAAAATCATTGCCAGAGTTACCATTTTGAACTTTGGTTTCAAAGATGCTTGTTCAGATATCTGAGGTCTAATATGGGCCGCCATTCTCCTGTCTTTTTGGGGTAAGGAAGTATCTAGAATACAGACCCCGCCCTGGTGCAGGGAGGAACCCTTCCACTGCTCTGAGAGCCAACAGGGTTGAGACCTCTGCTTCCAGAGCAAGGGTCTGAAGCACTTGCAGGTAGAAAAGTCTGGTTCTCAACTTGGGAAACTTTTAGAAGCTGAGAACCAGACCCTGGCTTACTACTTCCAGAACCCACTTGTCTGAGGTTAAAGAAGCCAGTTCTGACTGAAGTAAGCCAGCCTGCCCCCTACCGGTAAAGGAGAATCGGCCCTGGGCACCCCATCAGGGTGCCTGCTTAGCAGGAGTTTTAGGCTGAGGGGTGGGAGCAGGCCTGCCCACCCCTCGTCTGCCTCTGCCTCTGAAGAAGCCCCTCTGAGCATAGGCAGAGGAGGCCTGAGTCTGGTAAAAGGCTCTGAAAAGGCCTACCCCTACCCCTGGGGCTATGCCTCTGAGGAGTGGCTTGCCGCCTCCTTAGCTTGGGCACTTTTGTAAGTAGTCCATATTCATCCATCTTTTTCATGTAATTCTCTGTCTGCTCCCCAAACAGAGAATTTCCCACCAAGGAAAATCCATAGCCTTAGTCTGGGTATCCTGTGACAGACTAGTACACCTGAGCCAGGCCAACCTACGAAAAGCTACAGATGTGGCCATGACCCTAGAGGAAACATCATTAACATCCACAGCAGCATGAAACTGTACCTTAGAAGCCTTCAATGCCATCAGCAGCCACCTGTTCTAGTTCGCTAGCCAGCTGGCCATGGGCTTGCTTTTAATTCCATAACAGTATCCCATCAAGATTTCTGATACTTAGATACATGCCATATAATTTGCTTGCCTGAGTCCCAGAGAGGCTGCCATATACTGTTTTTTTCGCCATGGCATCAATCTTCCTGGAATCCTTGTCAGGAGGATGTGAAGCCAGGGGATATTAGCTTTATCACAGGCTGCAGCCTGAACTACCCTAACATGACTGCATTGCTGAGAAAGGAATTCTGTATCAGGACCTGACAATGTGTACCTTCTGTCCATCTTTTATCTACAGGAGGCACAGAATTAGGAGCTTTAAAATTTTTATTGTTTGCTTCCTAAAAGACTTATGCAAAGGATAGACAATCTCCTAGACTCTGGAATATCCATCATTTCTACAAAATCAGGCTCCTCTTGCTCATCCACAGCTTCTTCCAAGGGAAGCTGGAGGGTTTCAGCAACTTTTTTGTAAAACATAAAATGAGATGGGGACTCAGATAGCATAGGGGGAGATTCTAGAGGTCTGTCTGGGAAATGTCAGGTTCAATGGGCACACCCAGACCTTCCCAGCCACATTCATACTGTTCATAATCATCCTCCCTCCTCTGGTTCATAAAATTCCTCAACATCATATTCCTGAACCACTGGAACCGGACGAACCGACCTTTTGCCAGATAGTGGCGGTTCGGACGAACCTGAGACAGTGACTGGACAATTTGTATGGCTTTGCTATCTCTGCAGCAGTTGGAGAAGGGTTTTGGACTCAAACCTGCTGACTTTCTTGTTTTCTTTACTGGAATTGGTTCCTCAGAACCAGCTTTTCTTTCCGGAAGTCTCGCCCTGGTCAGAGGGACCCCGGTTCGGTTGGCACCAAACCGGCTGGCCATCCGTGTCAGCGGACTTTTGTCTCTCGCTCCCTGAGCCTGCCCAATCTCTTTTCCAGGGTGGCTGCAGGGAAATTTTACATATCTGGCAGTCTGACTGGAGGTGGTCAAACCCCAGACAATAGACACATGTGGTGTGTGGGTCAGCCTTGGCAAAGACTTCCCACAGACATCACAGTGTTGAAACCCAGTGGGCCGGTTTTCTTTGGGTTTCTCAGACATAATGCTAGCCTAACCAGAAAAACTTGCCCTTTAAAGCGGCAGTGCCAGGCAAAGACACCCTTATCGGTTCTAACCAATATTGGTATTGGAAAACGAATAAAATCCGCTTTTTTTAGAACCGATAAGAACCGGAACCGCACTCTAAAATGTTAAACTTTAAAGTTAATAAGTTTTAAACCCAGCTGATCGGTTCAAAACCGAACCGATAAACTTACAAGTTCCACACAGACAAAACCTTTAATTTACTTACGATTACACAGACAGAGCTTGAACCAAACGGTTTTGCGGTTAAAATAAAACTATTCTCGGTTGAATCGAACCGAGAAAACACTGTTTAAACCGAGAAATGAACCGAGCAGTAGAAGAAATCTCCGGACTACTGTTCACTGAGGCGGAGTAAAGAATCTGACAGTTCAGGTTTGAAATTCACAGATAGAGCTGCTTTAGAGCTCGTGCTCAAAGTTCTATTTTGGAATGGTATTAACCATTTCACCTCCGGAGCAGTTCTAGTGGTGGGACAAACTGCTACTGTCATAATATAGCAAGACTTCATGTTGTTTGAAATTAGTGTTTTTAGGTCGCGATGCAAGATCACGATCAAAGAATCTCACGATCAAAGAATGTGCAGGCTCGTGATCAAAGATCGTTAGCGAGCCGCGAATTAAGATTTTAAAAGCTTATAACTCTATTTTCTGACCGATTTGGATGAAACCAAAGGCATGGCTCGATAGATCGGAGCCCCCTGAGTAAAACATATCTAAGTTTTACTTCAGAAGTGACCCCTGAGCAGAGATATTTGTGTTTTTCCGATCGGAAATTAAAAAACAAGATGACGGACTTCGCAATCAAAGAATTTTTACAATTCTTGGGGACAAAGATTCTTGAACCGCGAGGCTGCAAATTCTTTGATTGCCAGGCGGGACGAGATGGCCAGAACCCCATTCTTTGTTCACAAAACATACATATAAATTTTCCCATTGACTTATAATGGGAACTTAAAAGTGGCATAACTTTTGAATGCCTTAATATTTTTTCACCAAATGAAAAGCAGCATGTTCGGCCACCAAAGCTCTTTCAAACGAGCCATCTCGCAGAGCAGTACACCACACGACAGCTGCGCAGGGCCATGTCCAAAATCCCAAAAGCTGCCTCCAAAAACTGATAATTTTGTATTTTTCAGCGTTTCGTACATAAAGACCATACGTCTGACCGAAACGAAATTTGGCAAATCAAGAGATCTACCATGCCCCATCCGTTGAACGGGTCCAAAGTTATTAACGCACAAACTTTTGACTTTAGTATGTAAGTGACCGCTGAACCCGGTCGCGCCACTATAATATAAAGAAATTGGAGACCTGTTGAACATACACACCTCTAAAGTATGTGGCAGACGTGGCCCCCAATCCAAGCACAGGCACTGGAAATGGGAAGAGCAGGTTAGTCGATTTGAAAGCTACAGCGTAACAGGTGCGATTTTAATTCAGGGGTGCTCCCTGTTACCACGTAGCCCCAACCCGCTATGCAGAACTGCAGCCCCAGAAAACTAGAAGAAAAAATTACTCACCTTAGTAATGTTGTTTCTTCTAATGGAGTCTTGCTATATTATGACATATGCAGTGAGTCCCAACCTTTGAACTGCTCCGGAGGTGAAAGAGTTAACTTTCCATGCCAGGCATGGAACTTTGAGCACGAGCTCGGTTGAAAGCTCTGTCTGTTGTTCTTCAAACTCAAACTGTCAGATCTTTACAAGCAAAACTCACTAAGGTTCTGTGTGGAAGCTGTAAATCTACACTAGCCAACTGGCTACTAAATATAAGAACACATTTTTTGGTCCCAAAACAAAGACTCAAGTCAGGAATCCAAAAAATAAAAACACAACACCCAAACACCCCAAAAAGGAGGGGTGAAAAAACAAGGTGGGCATCTACTAAGTGCCAACACTGCACTGCCCACCCACATCCCAAAAGCAGAGGTTCTGAGAGGGCAGGCAGGGAGGTCATAATATAGCAAGACTCATTAGAAGAAACAACATTACTAAGGTGAGTAATTTTTCATCAAACAACATGAAGTCTTGCTATATTATGACATATGCAGACTACACAGCAGTACTGTCCCTCCTCCATGGAGGAGGGACAGAACCTACTTAGGAAATAGGCTCTGAAGCACAGCTGTGCCAAACCGAGCATCACTCCTAGCCTAGATGTCCTGGGAGTACTGCTTGGTAAAAGTGTGAACTGTTTTCCAGGTAGCTGCTTGACATATCTCTAAGATAGGGATGTCCCTGGCAGCAGCCAGAGATGCAGTTGTACCTCTGGTAGAGTGAGCCCTCATGCCTGAGGGAGGAACCTAACCCAGTTTTTCATAGCAAAATCGGATACAAGAGACAATCCACCTGGCAATGGATCTTTTAGTGGCAGGTTTTCCTTTACCAACCTCACCATAAGTGAGGAACAGTTGGAGGGAGTCAAACCTGTGACCCTTGGTACGTTCTATGTAGTAACTAAGGGCTCTTTTGACATCTGAACTGTGCAGTCTCCTCTCGCCAGAGGAAGAATGGTCAGTGAAGCACACAGGGAGAGACATAGATTGATTAAGGTGGAAGTCTGAAACCACCTTAGGCAAGAACTTTCTATTAGTCCTGAGGACCACCTTATCTCTATGAAAGGAGATAAAATCAGGCTCCACTGACAAAGCTTTGTAATTCACTTATGCGCCTGGCAGAAGTGATAACTACCAAAAACACAGTTTTCCAAGTCAAGTACTTGAGCTCTGCTGAAGACAAGGGCTCAAAAGGGGGTTGCATAAGCTGGGCAATGCAAATATTAAGATCCCAGGCAGGGTCCCTGAATGGAGGGTTGGTGTGAAGCAACCCCTTGAAAAACTTGATACAGGATGAGCTGAAAGAGAAGAGGGTTTACCTGCTGATAAGAAAGCAGACACGGCTGCCAGGTGCACCTTTAGGGTAGCTGGTCTCAGCCCCAAAGTATTCAAATGCACCACATAATCCAGGACTGTGGGTAAGTCAGCAGATTCTGGGGAATTGTGCTTTCCAGAGCACCATATGGAAAACCTCTTCCATCTGGAATTATAAGTAGCCCTGGTGGAAGGCTTTCTAGAAGCCTTCAAGATATCCAATACATCTTGGGAAAGGTGTAGGTCAGCAAACTCTAACTCTTCAAGAGCCAGGCCTTGAGATTGAGAGATCTGAGATTCGGGTACCAAACTCTCCTCTGAGCACAGGTTAACAGGTTGTGATACCTGAGAAGACACAGGGGAAGGTGGACTGCTAAGGACAAAAGGAGTGGGTACCAGGGCAGTCTGGCCCAATCTGGAGCAATCAGGATCCTCTTGCAGGGTTGAGATCTGATTTTGACTAGCACCTTGAACAGAAGAGGAAAGGGGGGAAAGCATAGAGAAACTTCCCTTCCCAACTGAGAAGGAAGGCATCCAGAGAGACTGAGCCCAACACTGGGGCCTGCAACAAAAAGAAGTTGGTGACTGTCTGAGGCTGCAAAAGATCAATCTGCGGGTGCCCCATCTGGCAAATACTACTCCAGTACTAGGGGATCCAGTGACCATCTCGTGATGGCCCTGGGAAATCCTGGTTGAGCATCTGCCAGGACATTGTCCTGCCTGGGAGGTGAACTGCCGTAAGGAGGTGTTCAGGGAATAAGCCAGAGACCACAACTTCATTGCTTGTGCACAAGGCCGTAGACCGAGTGCCTCCTTGCTTGTTGATGTACCACATTGTAGTGGTGTTGTCTGTTCTGACCTGTACAACTTTGTTCTGAACAGATGTGGAAAAACTTGAAGTGCTAGAAAAACTGCTCTGAGTTCCAACAGGATGATGTGGAGCAGAGATTCCTGAGGGGACCACAATCCCTGGGTAGTGAGGTCGCCCATGTGAGCTCCCCACCCCAAGAGGGATGCACCTGTAGTAAGGATTAAGGAGTGAGACTGAGGGGTGAAGGGAACCCCCTGTCTCAGATTGCTCTGGTCCTGCCACCACTGAAGGGCTTGAATCAGGGTTCGAGTCACTGGGATCAATTTGGTTAGAGGGTCTCTCCTTTGAGACCAAAAGGCTCTCAAATGGAACTGGATGTCCCTCATCTGAAATCTTCCTCCCTGCACCACTGCTGTAGAAGCAGCCATGTGCCCCAAGAGCTGCACAAAATGCCTTGCTGGTCGAGAGGCCTGCAGGGTGAAGGAGGAGGCCAAAGAGACCAGGGTCCTTGCTCTTTCCAAAGGAAGCAAGGCTCTGGCCTCTTTTGTGTTCAGTTCTGCACCTATGAAGGTGAGAAGCTGGACAGGCTCTTGAACTGACTTTGGAAGATTGAGAAGGAAACCTACAGATGTGAGCATTTGCTGAGTTACCTGAAGGTGTAGTTTGACTTGGTCTGGAGACTGGCCTACTATGAGCCAGTCGTCCAGGTAAAGAAAGATGGCAATCTTTTGCGTTCTTAAGTGGGCAACTGCTACTGCCAGGCATTTTGTGAATACCCTCGGGGCAGAGATGAGGCCGAAGGGCACTGCTCTGAACTGGTAATGGCCTGAGGGCAGTTCGAATCTGAGGTACTTTCGATGGGAGCTTCTGATAAGAACATGGAAGTAGGCATCCTTGAGGTCCAGGGATGCTAGCCAGTCCCTGGCCTTAGAGAGGGTAAAATAATTCCCAGAGTCACCATTTGAATTTTGGCTTTAAAAGGTGCTTGTTTAGGTATCTGAGATCCAGGATGGGCTGCCATTCTCCTGTCTTTTTTGGGGTAAGGAAGTACCTGGAGTACAACCCTTTGCCCTGGTGTAGGGGTGGAACCCTTTCCACAGCTCTGAGAGCCACAAGGGTAGAAACTTCTGTTTCTAGGACAAGTGCCTCTGATGGATTTGCAGGTGGAAAGGACCTGGTTCTCATCTTTGGAAATTTTTTGAAGCTGAGAACCAGTCCCTGGCTTACTACTTCCAGGACCCACTTGTCTGATGTTAAAGACTTCCAGTCCTGGACAAAGTAAGCCAGCCTGCCCCCTACAGGTAGTGGAGAATTGGCCCTGGCCACCCCATCAGGGTGCCTGCTTGGCAGGGGCTTTAGGCTGAGGGGTGGAAGCAGGTATGCTTGTACCCCGTCTGCCTCTCCCTCTAAAGAACCCCCTCTGGGCATAAGCTGAAGAGGAGGCCTGGGCTTGGTAGAAAGGCCTATGAAAAGGTCTGCCCCTGCTCCTGGAAGGCTGTCTTTGAGGAGTGGCCTGCCTTTCCTTGGCCTGTGCACTCCTATAGGTGGTCCTATGCTCATCCATTTTCTTTATGTAATTCTCTGTCTGCTCCCAAAACAGAGAATTACCCACAACAGGAAAATCCATGGCCTTAGTCTGGGTATCCTGTGACAGGCTAGTACATCTGAGCCAAGCCATTCTGCGTAGTGACACAGATGTAGCCATGACTCTTGCCTTGGATGCCTCAATACCATCAGCAGCCACCTGCTCCAGCTCCTTGGCAAGGTGGCCAGGGACCTGTTTTGCTAGAGCCATAACAGTATCCCATCTGGATTTCTGATATCTAGCAACATAAGCCATATAATTTGCCTGTCTGAGTCCCAAGGATGCTGCCATGTACTGTTTCTTTGCCATAGCATCAATCCTCCTGGAGTCCTTGTCAGGGTGTGAAGTCAAGGGAATATTAGCCTTGTCACAGGCTGCAGCCTGCACTACCCCAACATGGCTGCACTGTTGTGTAAGGAACTCTGTATCAGAGCCTGACAATGTGTACCTCTTGTCCATTCTTTTATCCACAGGAGGTATAGTGTGAGGAGTTTTTAGAATTTTTACTGTCTGTTTCCCAAAAGATTTATGCAAAGGAATAGACAGTCTCTAGACTCTGGGATATCCATCATTTCTACATAGTCAGGCTCCTCTTGATCATCCACAGCTTCCTCCACAGGGAGCTGGAGGGTTTCAGCCACTTTTTTATAAAACATAAAATGAGAGGGGGACTCAGAAAGCCTAGGGGGAGACACTCCTGAAGGTCTGTCTGGGGAGATGTCCGGTTCAATGGGCACATCTAGACTTTCAAATCCACATTCACTCTCCTCATACTCCTCTTCCCCCTCCTCCGGTTCATAAAATTCCTCCAAATCATATTCTTGAACCGGTGGAACCGACCAGGCTCGTCACGCTTACCTGATGGTGCCAGTTCGGTCGAACTCAGGAAAGCGACTGAACAATTTTAATCGGCTTTGTATTTCTTCAGCGGTTGGAGATGGAAATTTGGCTCCACACCTGCTGATTTTCTAGTCCTTTTTGCTGGAACCGACTCCTCTGAGTTGGCTCTCCTTTTGCCCGAGGAAGTCTCGCCCTGGTCAGAGGGTACAACCGAACCGGGCTGGCCATCTGGGTCAGCGGACTTCTTGGCCTCTCTTTCCCTGAGCCTACCAACTCTCTTATCCAGCGTAGCTGCAGGTAAATTTTTGCAAATCTGGCAGTCTGCATTGAGTTGGTCAAACCCCAGACAATAAACACAGGTGATGTGGGGGTCAGCCTTGGCAAAGGCTTCCCCACAAACACTGCAGTGTTGAAACCCAGTGGGCCCAGTTTTTCTTTTGGGTTTCTCAGACATAGTGCCAGCCTAACCAAAACTTGCCCGTTTATGGCAATCCGCCAAGCAAGACCCTCTTATCGGTTCCCAACCGTGTCACGGGTCATGGAAAAAATCGTAATGAAATCCGTTTTTTTTAGAACCAATAAGAACCAGGAACTGCACTCTAAAAAACAGATACAATGAATTATACAACAACCTGATCGGTTCAAACCGAACCGATAATACCGTTTACAAGTTCCACACAGAAATAATGTAAAACCTATCTATTACTTACGATACCACAGACAGAGCTTGAACCGACCGGTTGTGGTTTAAATTCGGTTAAAAAACTGAAAAATTAATACTTTAACCGACAAAATGAAACGAGCAGAAGGAGAAATCTCCGGAGCGACTGTTCAGTGAGGCGGAGTAAAGAATCTGACAGTTTGAGTTTGAAGAACAACAGACAGAGCTTTCAACCAAGCTCGTTCTCAAAGTTCCATGCCTGGCATGGAAAGTTAACTCTTTCACCTCCGAAGCAGTTCGAAGGTTGGGACTCACTGCATATGCCATAATATAGCAAGACTTCATGTTGTTTGAAGTTGACTTTTCTTCAGAGTAACTTTTCAGTTGTTTCTCCTTTGATGGCACAGCAAAGACTGGAGAGTTGCTTCAGTCTGAATTCCTCACGTGCCCAGCATTCTATTCTGTTAACAGCCTTGGGCTGTGCCATTTCTTTTAGTCAGGATGCACAATACCCAGTTGTAATGACTACCACTGACAATGTGGAGCACTACAGAAAAGGCAAACAATGTCATATGACTCGCAGGTACAAAAATCAATTAAATAAATAAAAAATATATTATACTGCAATAAAGCCCTAGAGCATGTAAATAGATATTCTGTCTGGGATAGGACCAAAAACCAGTGTATGTAAGGGGCCAGCAGGATATAAATATCAAACTGATTATCTAATAGAGGGCCTGGAGACAAAGGGGATAGTGGGCCTGGAGACAGAGGGGAGGTACGAAAGACGTATGGAAACAGTGGCAAGGATGAAAGGAGAGGGGAGAAGGGGTAGGACAAAAAGTAGAACAAAGGGAGGTAGGATATAACAGTCCCATAAACCAAATGATCTCTAGGGATACCTATAAGGCCAAAGCTCAATAAACTGAGTGCCAAAACATTTTCCAGTGCACTTAAGTCCAGTGCTACTCATTTTGCAATAAAAAATCATAATTGTGCTGGAGTCAGTCATCACTGATACCTCCTCAGGGCCGCAAATATCTGGGTAACACTTTGACGATGCACAACTTAAATTTATTTACATTTTCATGCTAGGACAGTCTGATTGAGGTACGAAACCTAGTATACACAAGGGTACTACACTGCTCAGTCTCATCATCACACTCTCAGTAACCTCTTTACTACAATCTGGGGCTCAGTCTCTTTAATAAATACTATGATACTCACCTTCCTTAGGGTACTTCTGGTATTCATTTAATGTATGTTATGACACTGGATTTCTTTAGTGTAAGCCATAGTGCTCAATCTGTTCTACGCACTCTATGGTACTCAACATCTTAACTATTTGGCATCATACTCAGTCTGATAAATGTGCCACACCACACTTCAACAATTAGTTCTTCCTTGCAATATCAATGGCAGCCAATGGTCATCACCTAAATACTTATTTCTGTTATGGTATTGAAAACATATTGAAAACTGGTACTGGGGTGATGGATTGCACAAGAAAAATACTAACCATTTTAATTATGTGAACATCCCTCTCCCCCTTTAGAAGGGATGCCTCAGTGCCTTGTGTGACTGCAAGATACCCAGCTATCTAGCATCTGGATGTGTGTGGCAACTGAATAAAAAATAGTAAATTAGGCATGCAGGCTCTTTTAGATGTTAGTAGAGATGGAGAGAAGAAAGAACTGGCTACAGAGGCATCCTCTCATTTGGGATTGAAGGCATCCAGTACCACTGCAACTTATATGTTCTTTGAAATCCACATTGCCTTTTTGTAATGTTTATGCATGGAAAGTCAGTGTTAGCGTGGCATTATTGTTGATCTAAGTAGCGCACCTGTCACCTTTGCCTACTGGAAGGTTACAGTGATAAGCATGACATCCTTCCCACTGCTAATGAATGGGGTAGGCTCTTTGTTCGGCTACAGCAGAGCTACCATAGACATCTGCATATTAAAATACCTAACAGAAATGTTTATACCCCAGGGGAGATGGGAGCTTTGTTACCCCTCTGTCAAATCTTCTGACAGGGCTGTTTAAGGCCAGGTCTCAGCAGCATTTTTCGTGCGATGGATCATTTCTCCTCCCAGGTCTTTTGATCATTACAGCCAGAGTTATGTGATCTACATTAATATTTCACAGAGAAAATCATGCAGCGTTTACATTAAATATTATGCATGGAATAGTTTTCACAATTTCCTAATATTTTAACTCCATAGTAAGATCAAATTTTATACATACAAAATAAAAATGGGCACCACATCTAGCAAAAAGTCTGTCTTGCAGACTAGTCAGAAGCACTTTTTAGTCTCACTGTCCCTGTATGTCACAAATTGGATGGGTGAAGTGGTGGAAATTTGCAAGTGTGTAGTGCCGATTTCGTGAAGTTTTCACCAAGTGAAGCTGCCCTTTTTCTTTGTGAACTAACCAAAATTCATTCATGTTTGAACATGCACCCCCTGGAGGAGAAGAGTGAGGGGACATAACTGAGACCTTCAAGTATTTGAAAGGAATAAATAAGGTGGATAATGTGGGTCTCTCTCTAAGCTCAGTGCAAACCGAAACACAAGGGGACACAGACTCACGTTGGGGTAGGGGAGGTTTAGAAGGGAAGTTAGGAGGCACTTCTTCATGGTGAGGGTGGTAACAGAGTGGAATGTGCTTCCAGAAGAGGTGGTCTTGATGAAGACCGCTTCAACAGTGGCTGGGAATGAGTTAAGGGGAAAATAAGGATAAAGGGAGGGGCAGACAGCGGGGAAGGGCATACTGGGGAGGGGGAGCAGGGTTAGTTGCTTAAACTGAGGGCCCTGCAATACAAGTAGACTAGCTAGACCAAATGGCCTTCTTCTGCTGGTTTCTTCATATGTATTTATAGTTGTCATTTTGTGAAGACTTCTCAGAAAAAGTGTCACTTCAATGTGAAAAACTTCGGAATAACGACGAAGTTCGAAGTTTGTGATGCCAGTGTGAACTTAGCAAAGTGATTTGCAGTGGCAAATTTTACAACTATGCTGGCAAAGTAAAACTTTGCAACAACTCTAATCACAAAGTGAAATGAGTACTTTTAACATGCACGTAAACGTGAAGTCCATGGCATCATGTCAGCAAGATTGGGTATTCGAGACACTCCACATGAGTTTTTATTTTGGGCAGACCCAGCCAATTACTCATCTAAAGGGAGAAGCCTCTAGCAGCTTGGTCTGGTAAACGAAAAAAAAAAAAAAAAAGACATTATTGCCCAGCACTGGCTAAGCTGTGACCCACCTACCATAGCCCACAGGTAGTGAAATATATTGTGCTTAAAACTGGAACAAGCTCAGTACTGAGCGAGGACATAGATGGATCATTCTGAACACGTAAGGTGCCTGTTGGCAGAGGCCAAAGACAACAATGACTTCCCTTTGTAATGGGTCAACAAGTTTCAGTTATGTTATGGGTAACCAGTTATTGCCCCATGGGCATGACTTTGGGCTGGGTTTGGGGGGGGACTGGACAATTCCCCCTCATTTACTACGTTTCTGTACTGCATGGTACTGTATTATGATATATTTATTGATTTATTTACAGTAATTATTTCATTATTTATGATACATTTATTTATTTATGATCTATTATGATAGATGTACAGGGATCAGTACTAGGCCTTGTCCTCTTCAATATCTTCACAGGCAACATTGCAGATGAAGTGGAGTGGATGGTGTATCTCTTTGCGGATGACACAAAAAATTAGGCAGCGGTGGAGAAAATGAAAAGGGATCTGGGGAAACGTGAGGAGTGGGCTAGGGTGCAGCAAGAAAAAAATTACTTACCACAGTAATCTTGTTTCTTCCAGGGGATAATCCAATATTCCTAACTGTTATGCAGTATGCCTTTAAGCCAGATCTGCCCGAAGTTGGAATGTTATGCTAATAATGGAATTACTGGCACGTGCCACTTTTTCAAATGCTGCCACCTATCAACTATCTACATTCTACCCTCAGATTTTGTGGACACCTGACAAGACAGGGCCCGAGAGGAGCTAATAATTATCTATAATAATAATGTTAATAAAACACCCAGAAAAAAAGAAACCTCCAACTGAAGGGAACAACATTAACAAAACACCCTCAATGTCAGAAACACCTGAAGAGGGGAAGCACCCTTGAACACAGTTCCAAATATAAAAGCCAGAGTGTGGCACACATACCCCTGGTGTTACAGCATGGAGTGCAGAGGCCACTGGTTCTAGCCAAGGAGGCAGGGTGGGAGAGTCAGAAATGTTAGAGTATCCCCTAGAAGAAACAAGATTACTGTGGTAAGTAATTTTTTCTTCTCACCCCAGGAATACTCCAATATTCCTAACTCTTATGTAGATTTAGGAGCAGTACTTTTGGAGGCGGGCACAGGACCTATTCTGGAAACAGACTCTGCAGAACAGCTGTGCCAAACCTGGCATCACCCCTAGCCTGCATATCCAGGCTATAATGCTTGGTAAAGGTGTGCCCAGTTCTCCAGGTAGCTGCTTTACAGATGTCCACCAAAGGAACATCCCTGGTCGCTGCTATAGTAGCAGCAGTACCCCTTGTGGAATGGGCTCTCAGCCCAGCTGGGGCCTCCTTCCAGGCTTTTGAATAGCAAAACTAGATACACTGGGCTACCCAGCAAGAAATGGACCTCTTAGATGCTGGATTTCTTTTTCCTACATCCCCATAGGTCATGAACAGTTGATTCCTTTCCTGCCTTTGGGACTTAGTGGCTGTCATGTAGTAGCTAAGTGCTCCCTTGACATCAAGACTCTGCAGTCTACGTTCACCAGAACATGAATGTTCAGTAAAGAAAACAGGTAAGGTGATGGACTGGTTCAAATTAAAGTTCAAGACTGGCCCGGTGGCGCAGAGGGCTGAGGCGCTGGCACCTTACCTCAAACCACGCCGGCGACCTGGGTTCGGGACGCCGGGGGACGGCAGGGGAAGGAGAGGATTGAGCGTCTGTAAGACTGCTCTCCTCTCCTGGGGTGGGCTGTGGGAGTACGCCGCTCTGCAGAGACCTCTGGTGGAGACCAGGGGTAATGCAGACACAGTGCAAGGAAGGAACATCACCAGAAAACGGAAAATGGTTCCGCTCTCAACTGGATGATGGCCAACCGGCAGCCCAATGCCATCAATGTCCTGAACCATCCGACCCTCAGCAGTATCCCAGGGCCAAGCATTACGCTTACCCTGTCTCAGGTGCCTCTCCCCTCGGAGAAGGGGGGCCTGCCCGCCAAAGGGTTACGTCCGGGTTACCCTGGGATGTCTGCGATGTGAGGGACGGAGGCCAGGAACAGGACGGATCGGGTGTAGCCTTGGCACAGCCTGAAGGAGTGACTGAGAGCAGCAGTAGAGGGGGAAAACAAATAATACAAAAAAAAAGTCCAAGACTACCTTTGGAAGAACTTTTCTGTTAGTTCGCCGGACCACTTTGTCCCTGTGGAATGAAATGTAGTCCTGTTAAATACAGAGAGCCTGGAGCCCACTGATCCATCTGGCAGAAGTGATTGCCACTATGAAAACTGTTTTCCATGTGACAGTTTCAAAGGAGATGAAGACATGGATTCAAAAGGGGGGCCCATAAGTTTGGCAACACAGATATTTAGATCCCAGGCTGGCACCGGTTCCCTGATAGAGGGGTGCAGGTGGGCCATACCCTTAAAGAATCTTTTAAAGATAGAATTTGATGCCAAAGAGACATTCTTCCCAGCTGAAGTGTAACCAGACACTGAAGACAAATGAACCTTTAGGGTAGAGGGCTTTAGGCCCAATGAATGCAGATGGGTAAGGTAGTCCAGCACAGCTGGAATCCCTGCCTGGGCTGGTACTATATTCCTGGTGGAGCACCAGATAGAAAATCTTTTCCATTTAGAGGTGTAAGTTTTCTTGGTGAATGGTTTCCTGTACCCCCTTAAGATATCCAGGACACTTTTAGATGTAAATTTGCATACGCCAAGACCTCAAGAGCCATGCTTTGAGTCTGAGTGACTTGAGGTTCGGGCACAGGAGTCTCCCCTGACTGGAAGTTAGCAGGTTGTGCCTCCGGGGAAGGTGTATTGGTTCGGCCACAGACATGGAGAACAGCAGAGAGTACCATGGCTGTCTGGCCCAGTCTGGGGCTATCAGGATCACTGTGGCTGACTGAGCCCTGAGCTTGAGTAGCACCCTGTACATCAGAGGTAATGGAGGGAACGCATACAGGTACCTCCCTGACCAGTTCAGAATCAGGGCATCCAGGGGTACTGTTCCTATAGTTGGGGGCTGCAACAATACTGTGGTAGGTGATGACTTTCGTGGTATGCAAATAGATCTATCTCTGGGGCACCCCACCCTTCTGAAAATCACTTCCACCATCTGTCTGTTTAAGGTTCATTTATGATGGGCCTGACTGATTCGACTCAAGGCATCTGCTAGGGTATTGTCCTTGCCTGGCAGATGAATGGCCTGAAGAGAGACTCTAGGGAGTAGGCCAGAGTCCAAATTCGCATGACTTCTGTGCAGAGAAGATCCAACCTTGTTCCTCCCTGCTTGTTTATGTAAAACATGGTGGTGGTATTGTCTGTTCTGACCTGTACCACCTTTCACTGAATTTGTGGTGTGAAGGCTTGCAGGGCCAGAAACACTGCCCTGAGCACCAGCAGGTTTATGCGCTGAAGCGACTCTGCACTTGACCAAATGCCATGGGCAGTGTGATCCCCTAGGTGAGCATCCCACCCTAGAAGTGATGCATCTGTTGTGAGAATCACTGATGAAGGCTCTTTTTGGAAGGGGACCCCCATCTCTGAGGTTGGCTTCCTCTTTCCACCACTGAAGGGCCAGGAGTAACATTTTTGTTATTGGGACCATCTTTGATAGAGAATCCCTTTTTTGACATCAGTGAGCTCTTAAGTGGAACTGAATGTCTCTCATCTGGAACCTGGAACCTAGAACTGTGCCAGTGGCAGCTGCCATGTGGCCCAGTAACTGCAGAAACTGCCTTAAAGTTTTTGGCCTGTTGAGGCTGAAGGAGCCTGCCAATTGTAGGATGCTTTTTACTCTGTCCAGGGGAATGCAAGTTCTGCCCTCCTGGGTATTTAACTCTGCGCCTATGAAATGCAGCACTTGTGCAGGGATTAGGACTGACTTTCTGAGATTTACCAGAAAACCCAGAGATTCCAGGAGTCCTTGAGTGAGCTATAGATGTTACTTTACCTGTTGTGGTAAATTTCCTACCACCAATCACCCATCCAGATAGGGGAACACTGTGACACCTTGTCTTCACAGGCGTGTCACAACCACTGCCAGGCACTTTGTGAACACTCTTGGAGCTGAAATGAGACCGAATGGCAGGGTTAAAAACTGGTAATGACCTGAAGGAAGTCTGAACCTGAGGTACTTTCTGTGAGACTCCTTTATGGGGATGTGGAAATAAGCATATTTTAGGTCCAGGGATGCCAGCCAATCTCCTTTTTTGGAGAACTGGCAGAAGCAGTAACAAGGTTACCATTTTGAACCTTGACTTTGTTAGATGCCTGTTTAGCACTCTTAGGTCTAGGATAGGCCGCCACTCTCCATTTTTCTTTGTTGTGAGGAAGTATCTTGAATAAAATCCCTTTCCCTTTTGCTGTGGAGGCACTGGTTCCTGCTTTTGACAGTAATAGGTTTTAAACCTCCTTTTCCAGCAGCTTTCTTTCCACATTAGAAGCTGGTTTGAACACCCTGGTTCTTAGGGAGGGAAGGGATTTGAAGCTTAGGGACAATCCCTGACTACTTCCAGGACCCAGTTGTCTGTGGTGATCTGTTTCCAAGCCTGGAAATAGCGAGTCAGTCTGCCCCCTACTGGAAGTGGGGAGGCGGCCTTGGAGGACAAGTCAGGGGTCCTGCTTTGCCTGGGGTGGAGACTGGGAACCACGCCTAGAGACCCTTCTGTCCCTGCCTCTGAAGTACCCTTGCTGAGGGTACTGCTGTACTTGGGGTACAGCCATGGCCTGATAAAAAACCCTGGAATGGAATTTTCTTCCTCTGCCCCCCCTTCCATATGGTCTTGTGGATGGGGAAGCCTTCCCTTTGGCAGAGTTACTTCTATAAGTGGACTTGTACTCGTCCACTTTTTTAATGTAGGCCTCTATGTGAGTTCCAAAGAGGGAGTTACCCTTGACTGGGAAGTCCAGAGCCTTATTCTGAGTGTCTTGGGTAAAATTTGTGGCTCTTAACCAGGCAAATCTCCTCTAAGCAATTGTATTTGCCATCGACCTAGCAGCAGTGTCATTGTTGTCTGCTGCCATTTGGAACTGATATTTGGCAGCTTCCAAGCCAAATCTAGCAGTTTCAGTAAGGCCTGCTGAAAGGTTAGGAGGAGCCCTGTCTGCCATAGCCATGATAGACTGCCAGAGAAATTTTTGGTACTGGGCTGCACAGGCCTGAAAGTTAGCCTGTCTTATAGCCAAAGAAACTGATAAATAGCCCATTTTGGCCATACTGTCTATTTTCCTTGAATCCTTCTCTGGGGGGTGAGAAGCAAGAGGAACTGTTCTCTTATGACTGGCTGCAGCTTGTACCGCCCCCTGGTGGTCAGGGTGGGAAAATAAAAATTCAGCCCCATCCCTGTCAAGCTGGTACTTTTTGTCTAGACTTTTATCCAAAGGTGGGACAGACACCGGTGTTTGGAGGAGTTTTATTGCATCCCTCTTAAAGAACTTATTTATTGGGAGCAATAGCTTTCTGGTGGGTGTTAACCCCATCATTTCTAAGCACTCTGCCTCCTCCTCATCCTCTATCACCTCAGTGGTAGAGATATCCAGTGCATCTACCATTTTTCTGACAAAACAAAAAAGAGATGAGTAATCCTCTGATGATTCTGGGAGGACAGCCAAATTCCTGCTCAGGAGAGACTTCAGGCTCTATAGGCTCTCCTTCATCCTCCTCCTCCTCCTCATATTCCCCATAGTCATCATGTGTCTCATGCAGAGAGATCTGGGTAAACTCAGCTGGGGTTTGGACTGTAGACTGCTGTCCGGCAGGCAGCAGACCCTGCAAGGCTTGTAAAACTTTAAATGCCTGAGCAATTTCCAGAGGAGTAGGCATGGTTACAGACACAGCAGAAGTCCCCATAGGCTGACAAGCAGGGGGTTCAGTGTGTTTAGTTTTCATAGCTTTTTTCTTAGGAACTGCATAGTAGTTAGCCGGTTCAGAAAGTCTTTTTGTACCAGTATCGGGGTAGTCAAAGTGGCTCCTGTGGTTTCACCCACAGCCACAGAGGGTTATCGGCTGGTCAGAGCCAGAGGGACCCTTAGGTGGAGGCAATTTCTTTTAAAGCCTTTCCAAACGTTTTTCATGTGTTTTTTCAGGAAAAGCCTTACAGATTTCACAATCTGTCTTTAAATGATCATAGCCCAGGCAAACAACACAAGAAGTGTGTTTATCTGCCTTGGCAAACACTTCTCCACACTCTGTACTATTTTTGAAACCGGGTTCACCGGTCTTTTTCTTAGGTTTTTCAGACATTTCAAAAAAGAATAAAAAATTGCAAACGCAATAATTTTAGACTTTTTAGAAAAAAATGTATCGGTTGCGGTCGGTTCAAGAACCAATCGGGGAACCGATCGGGACCGTGAACCAAAGAAAAAAAGAACCGGGGTTAGCGGTTCTGTAACTTATATTAGCAGTTACGAAAAGATAAATTTACACAACTAATTCCCTCAAATATAAGAGTTTTAAAGTGAAAAAAATTCCACTAAGGCTAAAAAGCCCCAGTTCGCCACTGGTTATACCGAACCATGAGAAACCGAGAAAATTAGTAGCTTAACTAAAATAAGCTAATGGTTTCACTATAAACAAAAGATAAGGGCAGCAAATGAAAATAAAATAATACTTATATGTATTTAAGTTTCACGACGAGATGATGAGGAGATGATCTCCAAGCGTCTAGTCTTGACAGGCAGAGAGAGAAATCTGAGGGTAGAATGTTGGCAGTTGATAGATGGCAACATCTGAAAAAGTGGCATGTGCCAATGATTCCATCATTAGCCTAACGTTACATCTCCAGGCAGATCTGGCTTAAAGGCATACTGCATAATAGTTAGGAATATTGGAGTATTCCTGGGGTGAGAACTAGGTTTTAATGCCAAAAAGTGCAAAGTCATGCACCTAGGGAGGTGAAGCCTGGGGGCTGTGTATAAGTTGGGAGGGAGGTACGTACATTCACCAAGCAAGGCAGACACCTTAGGGTTATCCTCTCTGATGATCTCAAGGTGGCAGGGCAGTGCAACAAAGCAGTAAGCAAAGCTAGCCAGATGCTGGGTTGCATAGGGACAGGGATTTCTCGCAGGAGATGGGAGATAGTGTTGTCACTATATAGTTCGCTAGTGAGTTCCCATCTAGAGCACCGTGTCCAGTTCTGCAGACGGCACCTCTGCAATGGCATTGACAGGGTGGAGACAGTCCAGTGGAGAGCTACTAAAATGGTAAGAAGGGGTGCATGAGAAACCATATGAGAAGAGGCTGCGGGAGCTTGGCGTGCACTCTCTGGAGAAGAGAAGAGTGAGGGGGGACATGAGTGACACCTATAAGTACCTCACAGTGCTGAACAAGGTACAACCAGGAATCTCTTTCAGTGGAGTAAGAGTACTAGAACTCAGGGGCATGCAGTGAAGCTTGAGGAGCATTTAAGAGGGATGTGAGAAAATACTTCTTCACAGAAAGGGTGATGGATGCCTGGAACAGACCACCAGCAGAGGTAGTAGGGGTAAGGACACTGGAGAACTTCAAGCATGCATGGGATAAGCACATGGACATAATATGTAGAGGGTTTGAAGAGGAAGGGACACCTGTGACCATTTAGGGCCCAGGGTGTAGAAACAGGCTGGGAAAAGAGGGCAGACTTGATGGGCCTGTAGGTCCTTTTCTGCTGACAGATTCTGTGTTTTGTGATTTCACACTGTATTGTTCGAGTACTATTGTAAAGTGGCCACTGGTTACTACACTACACCATTACTGATGTAACTGTACTTTGCTTGTTTCTGCTATATATGAAAATCTCTTAAATAAAGTTTACCAAAAACATGCATATAAAAATCATAATCACATTTCTGTTCCCTTTTTTTTTTATTATAGGTTATGGATGCCAGAATGTTAACGAAAAATGAGAAAGTAAGCAAATCTAAATTATACAACAACCCGCAAATGAATAGCTACTCTCTTCAGTTATGATGAATTCCCACCAGGGAGATAGGAAATCTTTCATCTCCAGGATAATGTGAAGAACTAACTATTCTGTTCATTCAGGACATGTTCGTTTTAGAATGTCATTTTGCAAACTTCGCACACGTGTTTTTGAGCAGCTCTGCTTTTAATGGTTAAGGGTTGAAGTGGAAAGGTTAGTGGGTGAAGGATTAACAGAAGGTTAAGAGTTTCATTATGCAGGCATTTTGATACTGTCGGGAGAAAACCTTGCTATCCACTGGAACGTCACAACTTCAATAATGAATTCTGTACACCCTCTCTTTCAACTCTGCAATATTTCATTTATTGATTTTAATGTCAAGTGAAAAGGCGCTCGTTCCAAGTGGCATTTAGTGAGACAGATGGGGAGTGACCGAGACTTCATTACTTGGCGTTTGTTCTCTTGGTAATTATACGTTAGGCAGCCCAACAGCTGAACAGTCCTGCAGCAGACTAGCTTACTCTTTTTTAGCTAGACAGTCTAAGTTCAGATCCCAGCAGAAAATTACTTTTCTTTTGTTATATCAATGTGACCAGACAGTCTTAATGTGAGCAAGGGTAGAAGTAATGAATGAAGAAACCACCACAGTTCAAATCTCTATAACCACCCAGAGACCTTGCAGTAAGAAGGGAGACCTCCAAAGAACACCAGGTGGTGCTGGTAGCACTGCACGGGGGGGGGATCTTCCCTTGGTCAAAATTAACTACACAGATGCCCCAGCATGGTGTTAGGTGGACACTGTGCTGTTGTACAGTGCTGTTTTTGGATAAGATGGTCAACTGAGGTCCCATCTGTTTGCTCTGATGGCTGTTCAGGTGTACGTTAAAGATTCCATAGCACTTCTTGATAAGAGTTGGGGAATTTTATCAAAAGAAATTCACACAAACCAACAAATCATACAGGCAAATTAAAAAAGAACAAAGAGAAGAATAGAGGAATTTCCCAGGTGTCCTGGCCAAATGTACCGCCACTCACTAATTCACCCACAGAGTAACCTGGTTTAAGATAAATCAGTGCTTCCTTTGTCCCTACTAGTGCCCCTTCCCCGGTCAACAAAAAAAAGCAGGCCTCTGCCTGAAACCCCCCACTTGCATGAGACTGACTATGCCACTCAACTGTCCACAAGATTCAGTAGACAATGCCTCTCAACCTTCTTCATGTTTCAGGAGGCCATGCTTAACTACAAGCCATACCTTAACTGTCCCCAAGTTTCAGGATTATTATGTTTAAAAATTATGCTCCTTTTGACTGTACTGTATTGCTTGTATAAGATTATTATGTTTCTAAATATTTATTACTTCCCCTTCCCTAGTCAACAAAAAAATCAAACAGCAAGCTTCTGTCTGAAAAACCTCACTCGCATGAAACTATGCCTCTCAATTGTCCCACGTTCCAGGAGGCCACGCCTCTCAACTGTCCCCAATTTTCAGGAGGCCATATCTCTCAACTATCACCAATTTTCAGGAGGCCATGCCTCTGAATTGTCACCAATTTGAAGAAGGCCACGCCTCAAATGTGCCAAACTGTGGGGATGTCACTAACTTTGGCACACAATGTGTTTGTCCCTCTTAAAACTGGTGTTCTCACTACTAAACGATAGGGCTTGTACACACAAAATAATGTCAAACATTATGGTGGCTGGCCAGTTCTCCTTCACAAAATACTCTGCACACCATGGCCCCAATTCTAACTTCACTAACAGCTTCCCAAGCTGCTATTGCCATTTTGTAAGAAGTGTCCTTCCCAGGCTTTGGGCATTTGTCCAGGACTAATTCTCCACCTTTTTTCCTGATTTGGGTATTAGAGGGTTGAGAGTTATGTAGGAAGATGACATTTTTCTTGTTTTAGTAGGGTGATGTCATAAATAAACGTTCAATAGTTGTAATCCACTGAAATATCAGTAAACAAAGTAGCCTGGTGCTAAGGTGAAACATATTTATAATATGGGGCAGGAAAAAAAAAAGAAATTCAATTGGTCAGATAGCATCACCTGACTATAAGATTAAGTGTCAGTAAATGCACAGTTACTGTAAAATGTCCCTGAAGCAATATCCATGAGCAGACTAGAGATTCATTACCTGGTGAAGAAAACTAAATCAGAACAGCAGCCATTTAAATTGTGAGAGAGCGAGGTGATGAGATCGAGCGATCAGCTTAATGACACAGGCAGGATTATAACTTGTCAGTGCACAAGACGAATTACAAGTATCACCAAAAAGATCCTTGTAAAACAAGACAGTGACACTGTAGACATACTTTAGTTCTAAAGCTGCTGAAGTTTACACTGCATGAATGGCAGACAAAGTTCTGCTAATTCAGCAATTAAATTTACCTTGCCAGTCTTTGCAGATTATCGGCCCCTCTTCCTGGACCCCCTGTATACAAGCAGCCTCTCTATAGTTATAGTCAACTCAGTGAAAGCAATGAATCAGGACACAGTGTAAACGCATTCTGCGCCCGAGAAAGAGAGAGACACACAAAGTGAGCAGGTAACCGCGCTGTGGAGAGAGAGAGATCGAGAACGTACTGCCACCCGAGTCATCAGGACACAACAGTACTTGGATCTTGTAAGTGACATTCCTTAGGCTGCATTCACAGTGTACAGCAGCAGTTGCTGTAAGTCAAGACAAATGTTAATAGTGCAATCAGGGTACAGTTGTTATACTCTGTTGCTGCACACAATAACAGTGCAGAGGTATCACTTTTTTCTCCTCACATATGTCATGTCTTGCTACATAGCCAACATCTAGTTACTTGCATCTTAAAATTATAACATGAGTTGTAAAAAAGCAGACAGTTTGCTATCATTATCCACCGCTCTGTAACAAGTTTACGTATTGCAAATGTGAACTGCTTCTGTGGTGGCAGGATACATCATAAAAGTTATACATTTCAACCTTAAAACCAGCATTTCTCTGTATTATATCACTCCAAATAACACCCCATGTTATAAGGACATTAACCACTCCAGGCTGTTGTTAGGTATTCTACTCAAAGTGGTCTCGTGGCCTCACAACGCACCGGGTGTGGATTAATCCCCAATAACACCATACCCTGTCGTGGGTTATCGTTTACTTATTCAACATCACAAACAACGAGAGCAAACTACTTACCATAGTAATCTTGTTTCTTCCAGGGGATCTCTCAGTATGCCTAAAATATTGCAGTCAGCTTCCTGTGTCGAAGTACCCTGGAGAGAATGGAATGCATGTAAATGATGGAACCCTCACCAGCTCGTGCCAGTTTCAAACTGCTGCCCCTAGTAACTGCTGCATTCTGACAAATGCTCAGATTCACTGCGAAGCTTAACAGGGTGAAGACCTTCTAACTAGCTTATCTAAATAAAAAAACTATCCCACATTAAAAACAAACAAACCATAGTTCCTGTAAGAAGGGACAAAGAAGACAGTATGGACTGGTTCAAAACACAAGTGACCAGAAAAAATACAGAACAATTAGTGACCAGCAGGGATGCAGAATAAAAGACCCCTTTTTCCTGGTTCTGGAAGGGGATGCAGGGTGGGAGATTTAAGCATACTGAGGGATCCCCTGGAAGAAACAAGATTACCATGGTAAGTAATTTTTTCTTCAAACCCTGGGAATCCCTCAGTATGCTTAAAACTACTGCAGACTACTAAGCATTACCTTTGGAGGTTAGCCTATCTGGAGGAAAAGGTTCTGCAGGACTGCTGTGCCAAACCTGGCATCACCTCTGGACTGCATGTCCAAGCAGCAGTGCTTGGTGAAAGTGTGAACAGTTTTCCATGTAGCTGCTTTGCAAATCTCCAGTAAGGGGATGTCCCTTGCTACAGCTACTGATGCAGCTGTACCCCAGGTAGAATGTTCCCTGAAACCTAGGGGACGCTGTTTGCCAACTTTACTGTAACAGAACTGAATGCAGGCCACTATCCAGCGTGCAATAGGTCTCTTGGAAGCTGGTTTATCTTTGCCCACCTCTGCATAGATGAGGAACAGCTGAGTCTGCTCTGGCCTGGAGAGTTTGGTTCGGTCAAGGTAATGGCTGAACACCCTCTTGACATCCAGGCTGTGCAACTTCCGCTCACCTGAGCTGGAGCTGACAGTGAAAAAGACTGGCAGTGTTATGGACTGATTCAGATTAAAGTCTGAAACCACCTTAGGAAGGAATTTCCTATTAGCCCTGAGCACCACCTTATCTCTGTGGAAGGAGATGTAATTCACATCTGTGCACAGTGCCTGTAGCTCACTTACTTGCCTAACTGAAGTAGTGGCTACCAGGAAGACAGTCTTCCAGGTAACATATTTCAGGTCTGCAGTTGCCACAGGCTCAAAGGGAGATTCCATGAACCTGGCAATACAAATATCTAGGTCCCAAGATGGGACTGGCTTCCTAAGGGGGTAGAGGGGGTTGAAGGTGAAGGAGTCATTTAATGAACTTCCTGAAGACAGGGTGAGATGCCATGGGCATGTCCTTACCAGCTGAAATATATGCTGAAATTGCAGTTAGGTGTACCTTCAAGGTAGAAGGCCTAAGACCTAGTAAATGCAAGTGGGTCACGTAATCCAAAAGGACAGGTAACCCAGCCCGAGAGGGATTAACCCTTCTGTGCCCACACCAGATTGAAAACCTCTTCCATTTGGAAGTGTAAGTTTTCCTGGTTGAGGGCTTCCAGGAAACCCTGAGGGCATTCAGGACCTCTTCAGAGAGGTGCAGACTAACAAATTCTAAGTCTTCAAGAGCCAAGCTTTCAGGCAGAGAGACCTGAGACTGGGGTACAGTATTCTGCCTTGTGAGGATGTCAGCGAATTGTGCCTCTTAGGGAGGTGAATTGTCTGTGACACTGCTAGGGCTAGCAGGAGGGAGTACCATGGCTGTCTTGCCCAATCCAGTGCCACCAGGATCACTGTTGCTGGTTGTGACTCGAGTTTTATGAGAACTCTGAGCAACAGAGGGAAAGGGGTAAAGTCATAAAGGAATCTCCCCGACCAATCCGGTGCTAGGGCATCCACTGTCACACTCCCCTAAGCTGGAGGTCTGCAACAGAACTGTGGCAGCTAGTGGTTGTTTGTGGAGGCAAACAGATCTATTTCTGGTGTGCCCCACCTCCTGAATAGTGATGCCAGTACCTGTGTGTTCAGAGACCACTCATGGTGGTTCTAACTGATTCTGCTGAAGGAGTCTGCCAGAATGTTGTCCTTTCCTGGCAGGTGGACTGCTGACAGAGACACCTGCACAGAGTAAGCGAGGTGCCAGTCCTTCATAGCCTCTGTACACAGTACGGTCGACTTGGTGCCTCCCTGTTTGTTGATATAAAACATGGTGGTAGTGTTGTCTGTTCTGACTTGTACCATCTGGCCCCTGACTTGAGATGCAAACGACTGCAGAGCCAGGTACACTGCCCTGAGCTCTAAGAGGTTGATATGCAGAAGTGACTCCTGAGGAGACCACGTACCCCTGGCCGTAAGGTCATGTATGAGTGCCTCCCAGCCTAAGAGAGAGTCATCTGTAGTTAGTACCACTGATGGAACTTCCTGTCGAGAAGGAACTCCCTCTCTAAGGTTTACTCTGTCTTGCCACCAACGTAGGTCCTGTAAGAAAAAATTACTCACCACAGTAATCTTGTTTCTTCTAAGGTATTCTTTAATACAATTAAGTATTGCAGTCAGCCTCCTGTGTTGAACTGCCCCATGGAGAAATGGAGAATATGCAAATGATGGAACACTCATTGGCTCGTGTCACCATTCAAACTGCTGCCCTTACCAACTGCTGCATTCTATAATGCTGAGATTCATGAAAGCCTGTGGGGTAAGACCCCACTAACCAAACTATGCTAATAATAAGTCAATGTAACCCCTAGGCGGCGCTATACCGAGGGCTACTACTCCTGCCTTCCCGGCTGTAACAAGGCTGAGGGACCTGGGTTCCCAAAATTAACTTTCAACTGGTACTTTCCCAAGATAACATATTGCGCAGTGCCTCTACCCAGAGTTTAGCTTTAAGTGGGTTAGAATAAGACCTGGCACGACCCTCTGGGATGCTGTACCCACCCACAATACCTTAATGCCACCCCCAAGCATGACCCAATAGACATTCCCCCAAAATTCAACAGTTTAGCATTTAGTGACTTGCGCTAATAATATGCTCATGAGACAGGTTCGGCAAAACAAACAACACATTTATTTACATGGGGAAGGGCTAGGAAGGGTGAAATGGAATAGAGGTTATGCTATTTACAACTGACGTAGATTGGGTTTGATTTGAGGGTAGAATAAACATTTTATATTTTAAATCAATTGCAATCACAGAGGCCACCCACCAACCTCTGGAGTAGTCAGCTCCCTGACTATTTAGCGGCATAATTATTAAACATAGTTACAAGGTTTTGCCCACACTGGTACCAGTTTCCCATTTAGTGTAAGACCCCGCAATCCCACACAACCTGGGTACCCAGATATTGTCGTTCCTAAAATGGTGCAGACCTGATAGACGGTGCAGCTGTATGTTGGCCGGCTAGCTGGGGCCCTTAGGAGAATTAAGGAGATTAATTTTAGATTGCACCCTTAAACTTAAATTAACTGCAGCTTTCAGAGTTTACCAACTTTGAACTATTTACAAGTCTCTTTCCATGATGGTGCAGGACTGACCCTGCCTTACCTACAGTTAAGACATCTTCATAGGCTTAGACAAGTCAGGATCAAGTGCTTTCAGCAGGCAGGCTCCATTCGCGAAGGCTAAAATGCTAGAAAGCTGACAACCAGGCACCCGAAACTGGCTGCAGGGATCTTTCTGCTTTGGCAGGTGGAAAACAACACTAACATTCTGAAGGCAGTGCCCCTTCTCTGGGCTAAATTACTCTTTTAATTAGACAACCAGTCTGAGTAACTCAGTCTTTTGCATTTAGCACATGTATGCATTCAGCACATTTATACTCTTTAAGTCTACATCCAGCACATTTATAGTTCAGTCGCAGTTTCATTTCCAGATGTCCCAGTTAGTCACGGCAGACATAAACCCCTTTTTCTGGTCGACCAGAAATTTAGAATTAGGCACACTCCCAAGCATTTTAGGGACAAGCACCCACACTCTGCACAGCAGAGTGAACAACCAGAGCCCAGGTTATGGCTCCCACATGGACATTAGGACACAGTCTCTTGGACAACTTTCATCTTTCTTGTCAATTAAAGCCGGAGCTTAAAGCACAACTTTTGTCGCCACACTAGACCAAGCCTGAGGTTGAGCTCGCTACCAATTAAGATACTTTGACTTGACTGGGCTTGTGACAATGTCCACTACCATTCTCCAGACTTTGCTGGCTAGCAACAGACGCAGTAGTCTCTTTCGATACAAACACCTGCTCTTGGCAATAAACTGTTTACTGTAGCTCTCTAAGCTCTCACCACCAAACTTGCACTTGGCAGCAAACAGTTTCTGTAGCTCTCTAAGCTTAATAATACAACATGCAGTCCTTTGTGGTACACACTGGCACTTACAGCTCCCACAGACGAAATACTGGACCTCCCAGGCAAAGTTAGGAAGAGCCCAACTCTGAGTACTCCCCTTTCAGTCCTGTAGGCACTTTCAAATCAGACACATTTATACACAATACTTGGACCCTTCCTGGACACTTGGAAGATGTCCACCCTCTGAGTGTTACTGTGAATGCAGGATGCAGACTGACAGACAGTCACTATTGGTAGGCTTTGGGCTTCTCTGCCCCTTAAAGACTTTCTCAGAGTTGCTCTTGGCAAAAGCAATTACTCACTCAAGTGTCTTGCAGAAATTGCGTTCCTCCTCTCAAGATTTTTGGATTCGTCAACGCTCTCACAGCTGGCTCCATCAGGTTACTAGCCCACGTTTTCCCCAACGTGGGAAGGCTCTGGCAAGCCCTGGAGGACATCCTCTGGCAACCTCCAGGCTAGCGAATTTAACTGCTGGCAGACACTTGTCTCTTTCTTGACAGAAGGAAAAGCCACATCCCCTGTGGAGGGACTTGCACTGGATTGCTAGGCCCATTTTTTGGCAAAGGGCCTGAGCCCCTACCTCTGTGGGGGGCTCCTGCTCAAACTGCTCGTGCAGCCAAAACACCGTCTTTTATGGAGCTTTTCTCAGGCTCCCGATTAACTGAAGCTATCTTTTGCACCCTCTCTAATTGGCTGATCCTGCCTGTCAGTCCAGAAAATGAATATTCATTAACTCCACTCGATGCACTATAGGCTCCCTGTATTGGCACCTGAAATTGGTCCCTGCAGATTCCCCATAAGCACTTTGCAATGTCCCAAGAATCACTGGCATTGTCCCACAAGTCCTGGCTTGAAATCCTGGCTTTTCGATTGGCTATTGCTGCACCATCATGGCTGCTAATTCACAGTCCCCTTGGCCCTTTCAGACTCTACACAGTTCCAAATAAAAGTCCTGGTATAGCCAGTGTAATTTCTTTATTTGCCCACTTGCCCCACAGTTCAATCACTGCTTTTGTGCCCTTCAGATTGCTGCCTAGCTTTAGCATTTTTGATCAGTCTCTTGCCTGTCGCTACTGCCAATATTTAGAACCACCTTTTGCAGCAGGCAGGCATTTATCAGAGTCCCAAAGTTTTTTAAATCTGGTGCAGCCAGGAATCATTTTATTTTATTTATTCTCCCCCTTTGCTCAATGTCCTCTTTACCACGGCAGCTGCCGCACATACTTTACATTTATTTACAACACCGCAGCAGACACCAAAACTGGCATGTTCCCCACTGCAGACAGAACCCACATTAATATTCATGAAGGACTCCTTAACAGTCATGAGCCCCTCACACTTGGTGCTCGTGGCACTCTTTATTTATTTAAAATAAGCGGTTCCCTCCTGCATCCGGAAGTCACCGGCCTCCTGTGCATGCCCTTTTGGGGACTGGGACTACCGGAGAAGTCACCAGACGACTGCCGAAGCGGTCCAAAGTCAAAGGTGCACTTCTTTGCACTAACACGAGCTTGCCAGCCCTCCAGAATGCTGGCGGCCCATGACCCTAGTTTGTGAGCCCGAGAAGTGCCAAAATAAAGGGAGGAACCACACAGGCACTCCAGGGCACATTTTAGGACTCTGGCCATGGTGGTGAAATGAGGATACATTCGGGAGACCTGGCAGGCATCAAGAGGTGCTCTGTGTAATGGAAGCAAGACGGGAGAAACAGGCAACTAAGATAAGCCCCCATTTGGAGGGAGGGGCTACATTAATAATTAACAACAAATTCCCTATAACCTGTCCTATGTGCTAAAGTCAGATAGAACCAAAGAAAGGAAGCAACAACGCCCATCTGGTTTCAAAAAAGGGTTTTGTTAACACAACTAGGGTATAGACCAACATCAATGTAGTAATCCAACTGTTATGCAGAGGTCAACTGGTTCTGGAAGGAGAGGTAGGGTGGGAGGTTTAATTATACTGAAGACTACCTTGGAAGAAACAAGATTACTATGGTGAGTATTTTTTTCTTCTAACCCCAGGAATTCTTCAATATGATTATCTAGTGCAGATTATGAAGCAGTACCTTTGGAGGAAGATACAGAACCTACCTGGGAAACAGGGTCTGCAGCACTGCAGTGCCTAATCTGGCATCACTTCTGGACTGAGTGTACAAACAGTAGTGCTTTGTAAAAGTGTGTACTGTTCCCCATGTAACTGCTTTACAGATTTCCAACAAAGGAATGTGTCTGGCTGCTGCTATTGTAGCAGCTGTGCCCCTTGTGGAGTGGGCCCTCAAGCCCACTGGTGGCTCCTTACCAGCTTTACCATAGCAGAACTGGATGCATGCCACTATCCAGAGAAAAACAGCCCTTTTAGAAGCTGGCTTCCCTCTTCCCACTTCCCTATAGGTCAGGAAAAGCTGCTGCCTGTGGGGCTTGGTGTGGTCAAGATAGTAACTGAGAACTCTCTTGACATCCAGACTGTGAAGCCTGCATTCACCTGAACTAGAGTGGTCGGTGAAGAAGACTGGCAAAGTGATTAACTGGTTCAAGTGGAAGTCAGATACTATACCACTTTAGGAAGGAATTTCCTATTGGGCCTGAGGACCACTTTATCCCTGTGGAAGGAGATGTAGTTTAGCTCTGTGCACAGGGCTTGTAGCTCACTGATCCTCCTGGCTGAGGTAACAGCCACTAGGAAGACAGTTTTCCAGGTCACAAACTTGAGATGTGCTATAGCCATGGGCTCGAATGAGGGCTCCATGGGCTTGGCAATACAGATGTTGAGGTCCCATGCTGGCACCAGTTCTCTGTAAGGAGGGTGCAAATGTGCCAACCCTTTGAAAACTTTTTGAATATGGGGTTAGAGGCCACAGAGTCACCCTTACCAGCCGAAATACAGGCTGAGACTGATGCCAGGTGGACCTTAAGGGTAGTGAGCTGTAAACCCAGCAAATACAGGTGTGTGAGATAGTCCAGCAAGACTGGTAACCCTGCCCAAGAGGGTACCACACTGTTACTGTTACACCATATAGAAAACTTCTTCCACTTGGAGGCACAGGTTTTCTTTGTGGAAGGTTTCCTTGAATCCCTAAAGACCCTGAGGACACTCTCTGAGAGGTGTAAATCAGCATACTCTAGGTCTTCAAAAGCCATGCCCTGAGTTTGAGGGACCTGAGGTTTGGGTACAGGATCCTATCTTGTGAGGAGCTTAGGAGGTTGTACTTCTGAGGAAGGTGTGTAGGTTGGGCCACTGACAGGGAGAGTAGAAGGGAGTACCATGGTTGCATGGCCCAGTCTGGAGCTATCAGGATCACTGTAGCTGGTTGGGACCTGAGCTTGATCAGGACCCTGAGCAGCAAGGGAAATGGAGGAAATGCATATAGGGTCCTCCATAACCAGTCTAATACCAAGGCATCCATGGGCACTGTGCCCCTTGCTGGTGGCCTGCGGCAGAATTGGGGTAACTGGTGGTTCTTGTGTTATACAAAGAGGTCTATTTCTGGGGTGGCCCACTTTCAAAATGCCACCTCCAGCACCTGTCTGTTGAGAGACCACTCATGGTGGTTTTGGCTGATTCTGCTGACAGCATCCACCAGGGTGTTGTCCTTGCCTGGTAGATGAATGGCCAGCAAGGACACCTGCCTGAGTAAGCTAGGCTCCACACTTTCACTGCTTCTGTACACAGCAAGTTGGACCTTGTCCCCCCGCTTCCTGATATAGTACATCGCGGTGGTGTTGTCTGTTCTGACTTGTATCACCTTTCCCCTTACCAGAGATGCAAATGATTGCAGGGCCAGAAACACTGCCCTGAGTTCTAACAAGTTTATGTGCAGGAGTGACTCTGCAGAGGACCAAGTGCTGTGTACTGTGTGCTCCTCCAGATGTGCCCCCCGCCCTACGAGGGAAGCATCTGTAGTGAGGACCAATGTAGGAGACTCCTTCTGCAATGGGACCCCTTCTCTGAGGTTGTCCCTCTCTTGATATCACTGCAGAGCCTGCAGTAGAGTCCTTGTCACTGGCACCAGCTTTGAGAGTGAATCCCTACTTTGGCACCAGTGTGCCATGAGATGAAACTGAATGTCCCTCATCTGGAATCTGGGGCCTAGCACCATTCCTGAAGCTGAAGCCATGTGACCTAGTAACTGCAGGATTGCCTTGCGAACCTAGGTACCTTGAGACAGAAGGATCTTGCAATCTGCAGAATGGTAGAGCCAGCCTGGTGGCACTGAGGGCTGAGGCACCTACCTTACCTTGCGCCACGCTGGTGACCCAGGTTCGGAAGCGTACTCAGGGCACCGGTGGTCAGCCAGGGAGGAGAGGATCAAGCGTCCAGAGGACTGCTCTCCTCTCCTGGGAGGGGTGGGTTATGGATCTCCAGCATCCAGTGGAGACTGGGGGCGCTGCAGCCAGGGAACACTCAAGTACTGGTAGGAGGCAATGGCGGACGTCCCGCGGGAGCATACCCATTGCGCGCTGGACGTCATCCACAAAAAGTGACTTATTCTTGCAGGGGAAATCCATGGCCTTAGTCTGGGCATCCTGGGACAGATTTGTAGCCCAGAGCCAGGCAAACTGCTCATGGATACAGTGAGGGCCATAAGCCTGGCAGCAGTATCACTGGTGTCCACAGCCATATGAAACTGGTATTTTGTGGCATCCAAAGCTGTTCTGGCTATCTCAACCAGGTCCACTGCCACATTCCCAGAAATCTTGTCTGTCATGGCCAAAATAGTGCACCAGAGGGCCTTCTGGTACTGGGCTGTGTAAGCCATATAGTTGGCCTGTCTAAGGAGAAGAGAGGCTGCCAAATACCCCTTCTTCCCCATGCCATCGATCTCTCTGGAATCCTTGACAGGTGGCTGGAAAAATAAAGGCACCCTGGTTTTATCACAGGCAGCCGCCTGTACCACCCCTTCATGCTCTGGGTGCGTAAACAGAAATTCAGCACTGATTCTATCCAGCTGATATTTCTTATCAATTTTTCTATCTACCCCTGGAACAGTGGTGGGGTTCTGTAGGCAGGAGGTGCAGCGGCGTGTTTCTTTTTATGCTTTCTCTTAGCAGGAACCAGTTCAGTAGCCAGTTCCACCAGTCTCCTAGATTTTGAAGCATCAGTCTTCTCAAGGGATTTAGGGTCCACTAATTCTTTAGATTTATCCTCTTTGGCATGTGAGGAGGAAGCCTCTTCAGTGGGCTTAGGAAAGAGACAGGAAGGAGTGGCCATTTCCTCAAGCTTTTTTGCCCTCTTTTTTAATGCTTTGGGACAAAAAAAATCTTACAAGTATTACAAATGGCAAAAATGCGGCTTGGACCCAGACACACAAGACACAAATCGTGCCCATCAGCCTTGGCAACAATTTGACCACACTTGATACAATTTTTAAAACCAGCAGGTCCTGTCCTTTTTTTCTTTCTTGGTGACTCTGACATGCCAAGTATCAGAAACTCCAAGTAAACAGCCCAAACAGAAAAGTTTATCGGTCAGATCCCTGATCGAAAATATATTAATACTAAAAAATATAAAAAAGTAGTCGGGATGCCAGGGGCTGGCAGGGGAAGGAGAGGATTGAGCATCCGGAGGACTGCGCTCCTCTCCTGGGGTGGGTTGAGTAGGGAGCCTCGCTCTGAAGTGGCCCCCGGTGGAGACCGGGAGTACTACAAGCGGCACAGGAGGGACAACCAGAAAAAGCGGATGACAGCTTCCGAGCTCTATGCTGCCAGAACCTCTGGTAGCCTACTCCTCCACAGCAGCACCCTGGATCAGTAAAAAATAGAGTGTGCTGGGTTTCCCCTGCCCCCACGTGCCTTCCCCCTTGGAGGAGGGGGACCCGCCTGGCAAAGGGATACGCCGGGACACCCGGGGAGTTGGCTGCAGATCTGTGGTAGGTAGCAGCACTAGGAAGCCTGAAGGAGACGGGGACGCCGGAATGTCGGAGGAGGTAAAAAAAAAAAAAAAAAAGTGGTCAGTTTCCTGACTGGATTTTTTTTTTTTTTTAACTCTCTTTATTCTCCTGTGGCAGGTCCTCTGTCTTCATCCACCAACCTACCGGACTCTGGGTCTTTTGGGGCTTGTAGCGCCATGCACACCCTGGCAGATCCCCAGAGCCGGTCCGGAGGCATCATCCTCGGTGGACCCCCACTTTTTCCTCCGTTTTCTCCCGTGGACCTACCCGAGACCCCCGGAAGTGGTAACGCATGCGCGTGGTGGCGCATATGCGTAACACAGCTCCAGATGGGGTCTCCTCTTCCCTCCCCCGAACGGCCTAATGCCGAAGGTCCTCGGAGAGGCGCGCTTCTCTGGCCTCCACCAGAGGGCGGCCAAGCTCTGAGGTACCTGCTACCTCTATCCCCGAGGTAGAGGGCTGCCTGTCGGCTGCCGGCTCTAGTCCTCTCCCTCCCCCCCCCGGCTGACCCAGGCTTGTTCCCGAACCCGCGTCGCCGGCGTGTCTCGAGGTGTGGCATCCAGCGCCTCAACCCTCTACGTCACCGGGCCAGCACCCTGACTGGATTTAAATGTGGGGAATCGACGAAAAACACTCTGTTCCTGACAGAAAAGGAACCATGAAAATAAAGATTAAACAGAAAAATATATGTAGTGTTACAGTCCCTGGGAGGGAACCAAAATGTTTAAAATTAAAAATGCTGTAGAGAAAAACCACAGAAGCAGTGGTTCCCCTCGGTTCCCATGAACTGCTGAAAACCGCTAACATAAACAAAAAACAAACTAAACTAGGCTAACATGAAAAGTAAGGAATAGGGGCAGCAATCAAAAATAAAGAAAACGTTTGCCAAACCAGAAAACAATAATGGTTAATAGAGCTGAGGAGAGCTCTCTGTGGCGTCTATACTAGGCAGGCGAAGAAATGAATCTGAGCATTTCTCACAATGCAGAAGTTACTAGGGGCAGCAGTTTGAATTTGGCATGAGCCAATTAAGGTTCTATCATTTACATACGTTCCATTCTCTCTGGGGCAGTTCAACACAGGAGGCTGACTGCAATAGTTTAAGCATACCGAGGGATTCCTGGGGTTTGAATACGTAGATGTGATATTGTTCCAGGCGAACATACTTCATATGAAATTTTCACACGTGTTTTCTTATTACTAAAGTAATCTGCACAATAACAGGATCTCTGCCACATTTGTTCTGCCTGCCAGTCTACATCTGAGATCACAGCTGTCTACGAAAGAAAAAATTACTCACCTTAGTAATGTTGTTTCTTCTAATGGAGTCTTGATATATTATGACATATGCAGGGAGTCCCAACCTTCGAACTGCTCCAGAGGTGAAAGAGTTAACTTTCCACGCCAGGCATGGAACGCTGAGCTCGAGCTCGGTTGAAAACTCTGTCTGTTGTTCTTCAGACTCAAACTGTCAGATCTTTACGAGCTAAACTCACTAAGGTCCTGTGTGTAATCTGTAAACCTACACTAGCCAACTGGCTACTAAATATAACAACACATTTTTGGTCCCAAAACAAAGACTCAAGTCAGGAGACTCAAAAAATGAAAAACACAACACCCAGTCACCCCAGAAAAAGAGAGGGGTGAAAAAACAAGATGGGCATCTACTAAGTGCCAACACTGCACTGCCCACCCACATCCAAAAACAGAGGTTCTGAGAGGGGCAGGCGGGGAGGTCATAATATAGCAAGACTCCATTAGAAGAAACAACATTACTAAGGTGAGTAATTTTTTCTTCAAACAACACGAAGTCTTGCTATATTATGACATATGCAGACTACACAGCAGTACCTCCATGGAGGAGGGACAGAACCTACTTAGGAAATAGGCTCTGAAGCACAGCTGTGCCAAACCGAGCATCACTCCTAGCCTGGGTGTCCAGAGAGTAATGCTTGGTAAAAGTGTGAACTGTTTTCCAGGTAGCTGCTTGACAAATCTCCAGAATGGGGATGTCCCCCGGCAGCAGCCAGAGAAGCAGCTGTACCTCTGCTGGAGTGAGCCATCAGGCCTGAGGGAGGAACCTTACCCAGCTTTTCATAACAGAACTGGATACAAGAGACAATCCACCTGGCAATGGATCTTTCAGTGGCAGGTTTCCCTTTACCAACCTCACTATAAGTGAGGAACAGTTGGAGGGAGTCAAACCTGTGACCCTCGGTACGCTCAATGTAGTAACTAAGGGCTCTCTTCACATCTAAGCTGTGCAGCCTCCTCTCACCAGAGGAGGAATGGTCAGTGAAGTACACTGGAAGAGAAACAGATTGATTAAGGTGGAAATCTGAAACCACCTTAGGCAAGAACTTCCTGTTAGTCCTGAGGGCCACCTTATCTCTATGAAAGGAGATAAAATCAGGCTCCACTGACAAAGCTTGTAATTCGCTTATGCGTCTGGCAGAAGTGATGGCTACCAGAAACACAGTCTTCCAAGTCAAATACTTGAGGTCTGCTGAAGACAAGGGCTCAAAGGGAGGTTGCATAAGCTGAGCAATGCAAACATTAAGATCCCAGGCAGGGGCAGGGTCCCTGAATGGAGGGTTGGTGTGAAGCAATCCCTTGAAAAACTTAGAGAATACAGGATGAGCTGAAAGAGAAGAGGGTTTACCTGCTGAAATGAAAGCAGACACAGCTGACAAATGCACCTTTGGGGTAGCTGGTCTGAGCCCCAAAGTGTTCAAATGGACCATATAATCCAGGACTGTGGGTAAATCAGCAGATTCTGGGGAAATATGCTTCCCAGAGCACCATATGGAAAACCTCTTCCATTTGGAATTGTAAGTAGCCCTGGTGGAAGGCTTCCTAGAAGCCTTCAATATATCCATTACACCCTGGGAGAGGTGTAGATCAGCAAATTCTAACTCTTCAAGAACCAGGCCTTGAGATTGAGAGATTTGAGGTTCGGGTACCAAACCCTTCCCTGAGCACAGGTTAACAGATTGTGATTCCTGGGTAGACACAGGGGAAAATGAACTGCTAAGGACAGTAGGAGTGGATACCAGGGTTCTCTGGCCCAATCTGGAGCAATCAGAATCACTTTGCAGGATTGAGATCTGATTTTGACTAACACTTTGAACAGGAGAGGGAAGGGGGGAAAAGCATAGAGAAACTTTCCTTCCCAGTTGAGAACTAAGGCATCCAGAGGGACTGAGCCCAACACTGGGGGCCTGCAGCAAAAAAGGGGAAGCTGGTGATTGTCTGGGGCTGCAAAAAGATCTATCTGCAGGGTGCCCCACCTGGCAAATATTACCTCCAGGACCAGGGGATCCAGCGACCATTCGTGATGGCACTGGGAAATCCTGCTGAGAGCATCTGCCAGGACATTGTCCTTGCCTGGGAGGTGAACTGCCGTAAGGGAGGTGTTCAGGGAATAAGCCAGAGACCACAACTTCATTGCTTCAGTGCACAAGGCCGTAGACTGAGTGCCTCCTTGCTTGTTGATGTACCACATTGTAGTGGTGTTGTCTGTTCTGAACTGTACAACTTTGTTCTGAACAGATTTGGAAAAAGCTTGAAGTGCTAGAAAAACTGCTCTGAGCTCCAACAGGTTGATGTGGAGCAGAGATTCCTGAGGGGACCACAGTCCCTGGGTAGTAAGGTTGCCCATGTGAGCTCCCCTCCCCAAGAGGGATGCATCTGTAGTAAGGATTAAAGAGTGAGACTGAGTGACAAAGGGAACCCCCTGTCTCAGATTGCTCTGATCCTGCCACCATTGTACGGCTTGGATCAGGGTTCGAGTCACTGGGATCAATTCTCAACTGGGAAGTAAAGTTTCTCTATGCTTTTCCCCCCTTCCCTCTCCTGTTCAAAGTGTTAGTCAAAATCAGATCTCAATCCTGCAAAGTGATTCTGATTGCTCCAGATTGGGCCAGCAGTGTCAGTGGCTCAGTAGGTAGCACACTCACCTCTGAGGCCGGGAGATCAGAGGGCTGTGGGTTCAGTTCCCACATTTGGCACTTGGGTTAATATCCCAGTACTGACACTGTAATGCAGCATGAGAGGGGTGCTGCATTTCTGAGGTGCCGTCTTTCGGATGAGACGTTAAACCGAGGTCTCATCTGCCTGGATTGGTGGTAGTTCAGGTGGATGTTAAACATCCCATGGCACTTATTGAAAAGAGTAGGGGAATTTCCCCGGTATCCTGGTCAAATTTCCCTCATTCACTAAAAATACCACCAACAGCTTAATCTGGTTCAAGGTCAGTTGGCATTCATCTGTATCCCCCTCCCCCGGGTCGTGCCTGAAAATACGCAGGATTTGTCTAGTGCACTTACCCGGTCAACAAAAGCTAAATAAATAAATAAATTTGGTTAGAGGGTCCTTTCTTTGAGACCAAAAGGCTCTCAAATGGAACTGGATGTCCCTCATCTGAAATCTGGCTCCTTGCACTACTGCTGTAGAAGCAGCCATGTGCCCTAGGAGCTGTAGAAAATGCCTTGCTGGTTGAGAGACCTGCAGAGTGAATGAGGAGGCCAGAGAGACCAGGGTCCTTGCCCTGTCCAAAGGCAGGAAGGCTCTGGCTTCCTCTGTGTTCAGTTCTGCGCCTATGAAGGTGAGGAGCTGGACAGGCTCTAGAACTGACTTTGGAAGATTCAGAAGGAAACCTAGAGAGGTAAGCAGTTGCTGAGTTATCTGAAGATGTAACTTGACTTGGTCTGGAGACTGGCCTACTATGAGCTAGTCGTCCAGGTAAGGGAAGATGGCAATTTTTTGTCTTCTTAGGTGGGCAACTGCTACTGCCAGGCATTTTGTGAATACCCTTGGAGCAGAGGTGAGGCCAAAGGGCATTGCTCTGAACTGGTAATGGCCTGAGGGCAGCTCGAACCTGAGGTACTTTCAATGGCAGCTTCTGATGAGAATATGGAAGTAGGCATCCTTGAGGTCCAGGGACGCTAGCCAGTCCCCTGGCCTTAGAGAGGGCAGAATAATTCCCAGAGTCACCATTTTGAATTTTGGCTTTAAAAGGTACTTGTTTAAGTATCTGAGATCCAGGATGGGCCACCATTCTCCTGTCTTTTTTGGGGTAAGGAAGTACCTGGAGTACAATCCTTTGCCCTGGTGTAGGGGTGGAACCCTTTCCATGGCTCTGAGAGCCAGGAGGGTGAGACTTCTGCCTCTAGGGCAACTGTTCTCTGATGGATTTGCAGGTGGAAAGGATCTGTTCTCATCTTTGGAAATTTTTGAAGCTGAGAACCAGTCCCTGGCTTACTACTCTCCAGGACCCACTTGTCTGATGTCAGAGACTTCCAGTCCTGGACAAAGTAAGCCAGCCTGCCCCCTACAGGTAGTGGAGAATCGGCCCTGGTCACCCCATCAGGGTGCCTGCTTGGCAGGGCTTTAGGCTGAGGGTGGAAGCAGGCCTGCTTGTACCCGTCTGCCTCTCCTCTAAAGAACCCCTCTGGGCGTAAGCTGAAGAAGGCCTGGGCTTGGTAAAAGGCCTATGAAAAGGCCTGGCCCTGGAAAGCTGCCTTTGAGGAGTGGCCTGCCTTTCCTTGGCCTGTGCACTCCTATAGGTGGTCCTATACTCATCCATTTTCTTCATGTAATTCTCTGTCTGCTCCCCAAACAGAGAATTACCCACAACAGGAAAATCCATGGCCTTAGTCTGGGTATCCTGTGACAGGCTAGTACATCTGAGCCAAGCCATTCTGCTAAGTGCCACAGATGTAGCCATGACTCTTGATGACACATCATTAGAGTCCACTGCAGCATGGAATTGCACCTTAGATGCCTCAATACCATCAGCAGCCACCTGCTCCAGCTCCTTGGCGAGCTGGCCAGGGACCTGTTTTGCTAGCGCCATAACAGTATCCCATCTGGATTTCTGGTATCTAGCAACATAAGCCATATAATTTGCCTGTCTGAGTACCAAGGATGCTGCCATGTACTGTTTCTTTGCCATAGCATCAATCCTCCTGGAGTCCTTGTCAGGGGGGTGTGAGGCCAAGGGAATATTTGCCTTGTCACAGGCTGCAGCCTGCACTACCCCAACATGGCTGCATTGTTGTGTAAGGAACTCCGTATCAGAGCCTGACAATGTGTACCTCTTGTCCATTCTCTTATCAACAGGAGGTATAGTGTGAGGAGTTTTTAGAATTTTTACTGTCTGTTTTCCAAAAGATTTATGCAAAGGAATAGACAGCCTCCTGGACTCTGGGATATCCATCATTTCCACATAGTCAGGTTCCTCTTGATCATCCACAGCTTCCTCCATAGGGAGCTGGAGGTTTCAACCACTTTTATATAAAAAATAAAATGAGAAGGGGACTCAGAAAGCCTAGGAGGAGACACTCCCGAAGGTCTGTCTGGGGAGATGTCCGGTTCAATGGGCACATCCAGGCTTTCAAATCCACATTCACTCTCCTCATACTCCTCTTCCCCCTCCTCCGGTTCATAAAATTCCTCTATATCATACTCTTGAACCGGTGGAACTGGCCGAACTGTACGCTTACCTGACGGTGCCAGTTTGGTCGGAACCGGGGAAAGCGACTGGACAATTTTAATCGCTTTGGCTATTTCTTCAGCGGTTGGACAGGAAAGTTTTGGCTCCACACCAGCTGATTTCCTTGTCTTTTTTGCTGGAACCGACTCCTCTGAGTCGGCTCTCCTTTTGCCCGAGGAAGTCTCGCCCTGGTCAGAGAGCACTCCCTCCGGTTCGGTTGGAACCGAACCGGGCTGGCCATCTTGGTCAGCGGACTTCTTGGCCTCCCTTTCCCTGAGCCTACCAACTCTCTGATCCAGGGTAGCTGCAGGAATATTTTTGCAAATCTGGCAGTCTGAATTGAGGTGGTCAAACCCCAGACAATAAACACAGGTGGTGTGGGGGTCAGCCTTGGCAAAGGCTTCCCCACAGACACTGCAGTGTTGAAACCCAGTGGGCCCGGTTTTTCTTTTGGGTTTTTCATAGTGCCAGTCCTAAGCAAACTTGCCCGTTTATGGCAATCTGCCAAGCAAGACCCTCTTATCGGTTCCCAACCGTGTCATGGTCGTGGAAAAAAACGTAATAAAATCCGTTTTTTTAGAACTGATAAGAACCGGTAACCACACTCTAAAAGACAGATTAATATATTTCAAAACAACCTGATCGGTTCAAACCGAACCGATAACTGTTTACAAGTTCCACACAGAAGAATTAAATGTAAAAGCTATCTAGTATTTACAATACCACAGACAGAGCTTGAACCGACCGGTTGCGGTTTAAATTCGGTCAAAAAACCGAGAAAATAATACTTTAACCGACAAAATGAACTGAGCAGAAGGAGAAAATCTCCGGAGCGACTGTTCAGTGAGGCGGAGTAAAGAATCTGACAGTTTGAGTCTGAAGAACAACAGACAGTTTTCAACCGAGCTCGAGCTCAGCGTTCCATGCCTGGCATGGAAAGTTAACTCTTTCACCTCCGGAGCAGTTCGAAGGTTGGGACTCACTGCATATGTCATAATATAGCAAGACTTCATGTTGTTTGAATCACTGTTGCTGTGATGATAATTATGATGTAAGAAACCAAGGATTATTATGTCAGGTGGAGACACAACAGCCAGAGCAGATATAGAGAATACTGGATGGGCAACTATGCAGAACCAGTGTGTTCTGCCACAGAGGGATTCTGATTCCCTCTGACCTCTAGGGCGAAGCTCTAGAGGTTCATGGGAATCAGAACCCCGAGGTGGCAAAACACACTGGTTGTGCATAGAGTTGCTCATCCTGTATTTTTTATAGTGTGTAGTACCGTGTGAAAAATGTGTTTTGTGAGGTCTTTTGCTTTCAAAATGAAACTAACTCATGCTGTCTCTAGAGGTTCTAGAATGCTGGTCTACCACAGTAGGGTAGAACAGCATTCCATGACCTTGGAACTGTGGTAGAACAGCATTCTGAAAGGGATGGAATTCTATACAGAACAACACTCTGCTATACACTATAAGCTCATTGCGGGTGATCTTTTTTTTTTTTTTAATTCTTTATTAAAATTTTCAATACCAATACAAGCCATATAATCATTCTCAAAAAAGAATGATACAAAAGTCCAAAATTAGACAACTGAGAATTTCACAAGAACAAAACACCCACATAGATGTCAGCTCTCACCTAGATATTCAGACTCCAACACAATAGTTAAGAGTGAAATGTCCACCTTGAAGGAACTGGAGAAACGGTTGGGAAAATCCCCCACTAAACAAATATAATTGTTAAAGTGATATATTGTAGCATTACATACTTCTGTAGATTATATACTGTGAGCACCCTATAATCGTCTAGAGGGGTCACCATGAAAAGGAAATTATTAACACTCTACATAACCCGACTATATAATGAGAACCTGATAACCAAATAAAATTATAAGTCACTTAAACACATAAGATAAAGGCTAACAGCAGGAGGAGGTCAAATACAATCGGGATAATTAAAGTACTGCTCAAAGGATATACAAAAATACCCCCTCCATACTGAAAGCACCCAATACCTTTAACTAGCCAGCATAGCTAGTAGCCAATGTCTATATTAATATAAAACCACTATTTATAGATAACCTACATAGTACCATAATAACTGCTGACCCCAGTTATCAACCTGTTTTCAAGTACTGTAAAAAGTCGTGTCAACCTGAAAAAAGTCGTATCAACTCGCGACTTTTACAGTCTCGCGCCGAGAAGCCTGCAACATTCGCACTCCAGACTAAACAGATTGTGGCACTATGAGACGGTTCTCCAAGCATAGATTCAAACTCACAGCACAACCTCCATTTAAAACTAAACATACAGATCCAAATCAGAAAGCGTAATCATTTCAAGTATTTACCAGCTGAAAAACTCTCCACTAAGCGTGTACTTTCCCTGACTAACCCTTATCATTTCCATAGCCGGCATGAACTTTCACCTTGTTTCCACAACGACTGGAATGACCCCTGACCCATCAACCCGATTGTGATTTACTTGACCCAACAACTTTACCCAATTGGAAGCCACGACCATAAGGTAGCGCAGTCTTTTTGCACCAGTTATTATAAAAAATAAAACCTATGTAGTAGGTCGATATGCATTTTTTTGTTCTCACCCTCGGTGTGTGATCATAGTGAAGCCTCTCGAGCTTCGCTCTCGAGGTTTCTCTATTATCACACACCTTGTGTGTGAAAAAAAAATGCATATCAACCTACTACATATGCATTATTCTCTATATATAGCACAGTCCAAAGAAATAACAGTACCAGAGACGACAGTCATGTTACACGTTCAGGAGACACTTGATTGTTCATCGTCAGAGGTTTGGTCCCCCCAAGGCGGAAGACTGTTCAAAAAGATAACAACTGCCTGGTTCCATGTAATATTAGCGTCAATAAAATAGCGATCATCATTATAGCGAATGTATAATAGCAATTGCTTAATTAGCGACAGGATATAACGTCGAAACCAAAAATAGCGCTGCCTAAAACATTTTGAAAATTCCTTAACACCGAATCTCTCTATGCACACATACTTTTTATCAATAGCGCCGCCTAACACAAACATGCCGTACTCTCTCTAGGTAACAGTGCAATAGTGCAAACATTTGTAAATGCTCAGTACCTCTGAACTGTGGGGTAAAACTTCTTGTGTTTCTATTGTACCTGCCAACTGCATTAGGGATCGACCATGAAGAGCAGACTGGGAAATATCAAAGCTCTCCCCCTTAATGACGAAAAAACACAAAATAGCGCTACTCTCTAGGCACCTGCTCTATGTAATTACTGCTAACTTTTAAAATCAGTGTCCCAAATAGACACATAAAATAGTGCTGCTGTGACGACAAATACCTGATACCAGATGCCAGCACTGGGTCTCTGTAGGCACCGGCTCTATGTAATTAATGCTGACGACAAAATAGCGACATTTGATCTTTAAAAAAAAAAAAAACTGGCCAATGCCAGATAGTGATCCTTTATTTCAGATTTGTAAACTTCAAATGAAACTTCAGAATGGAATGGAATGCTCAGACGTGGAACTGAAAATTGTAGGCTAGACCCCCTCAAGTATTCATACGTAGTGCGCGTTTCATACTCAGACACAATAGATGCAATGCGCTGATCTAGATCTTTGTATTTCCTTTTTTTCCCTTTATTGCTAGTGCTTGATACCAGCTGCTCCACCTTCACATCTGTCAGATGTTGCTCATCTCGCACACAATCGATAAATTTCCAAATGCTGGGGTGGCACGCTCCAAGATGGTAGTTAAAACCCCTGTGCCATCCATCTACTGCATTACTGGTTCTCGCTAACCCCATCTGTGTGGCAGTGTGACAGTTCCACTGCTCTACTGGGAAACAGGCGCATCTTCTGCCAGACCGACCTTTCGGTCTGCCAATCCAAGTATCTTCAAAGTAGTCCATGATTGGCTGTAACATTTCTTCATGAGAAACAAATAAAAACAATCTCCATCAGCTCCTCGAAAGCTCTCACATCATCTTTAGAGGGAACAAAGGCTAAGGATAACAACATCCTTAGATGCAGTGCGAAATCAGGGTCTGTACGGTATCTGGTCTCCACATCATGGGACTTTTGAATTTGCCGCCAGACCGCTTGCGCAAAATGAAAAAAACACCCTCGCAGCTGTGTGTCTGGGAAAACACTGGCAAAAGATTTCCATGATGCCTTTTCAAAGTCCATAATCGCATGTCAGAGACATGACTGTTTTTATGGCTGAGCAACAACATGATTTGCCGCACTGTGGAGTCTCACCAGACAATTATATTTGTGACAGTCAGCACAATGCCAGTAGGTCTCGTCTCCTCTCTCCTTTCCTTTCTGTAAAGGTAGCCAGCATACAACAACACGGGCTTACCTTTCTGGCTCGTTAAAAACTCCAGCAACATAGCGCAATCAGTCAGCTCTACAGGTTAGCTGTGTTCTCGATCAGTAACCAAGCAACATGGGTTAAATTAGATTGATTAAATATGCACACAGTTGCCATGACAACGTGTGGAGCCTAGAAAGCTGCGCTATTTTGTGTGATCCCTAATGCAGTAGAAACACAGGGAACACTAGAGGTTTTCCAAATATTTGCAAGGGCTGGAAATAAAATAAGACATTCAGTGTTACAGCATTCTAAAGAGAACGTGTGCAGTAGATGCACAGGTGCTGAGCTTTGGAAATAATCAATGAAAACGTGTGGAGAACCTAGAGAGCAGCGCTATTTTGTGTGATCCCTAATGCAATTGCAGTTAGAAACACAGGAAACACAAGAGGTTTTCCAAATGTGTGCAAGGGCTGGAAATAAAATGAGGGAGATTCGGCGTTACAGCTTTAGAAAGAGGCGCTGAGCTTTGGAAATAGGAGTTACGCTATTTTGACATGGTAATCGTCGCCATTAATGTCAGTCGCTCAGATGTGCTGGTCGCTATTGTAGTATTCGGCATTATTTCGTCACTATTTTGTATGGCGCTATTTTGTTGTCGCTACTATTACGGGATACCCAACTGCCTCCATGTCGGTAAAGAGATAGGGCTTACCCTTGTATGCGAACCGGAGGTGAGCTGAAAACTAAAATGGCTGAAATACGGTTCTCTCAAGCGTTGCCTCAACTGAAGTAACTCTTTCCTCCTCACCTGCGTTCAAGCAGCCACATCAGGAAATACTGAAATCTTCAGCCCCTGGTATTCCAAGTCCCGCTTATCTCTAGCAGCCGCCAGGACCAACAAACTTTCCTCTACAGAATCCAGTGTAACAAGTACGGTTGAAAACTGCTTTGCACCCTCCTGAGATCTCCGACGACTGGGCAGATGAAATACTCACTTAATGTGGACCAAATCCTCCGATAGTCTTAAGGAAACTGTGGGTAAACTCATGACTTCAGATTTTAAATCATGAGCTGAGATAGTAACAGGGAGATCCACAATCCAGAGATTAGCAGCGCGCAACTGATTTTCAAGGGTTTCCACCTTATTAGAAAGGAGCTTAGTGTCCCAAGCCTGGGTGATGGTGTAACGCTCCTGGCGAGTAGCAATCTTTTCGACGACTTTAGAGCTCTCCTGACACCCTTCCTCCAGCTTTTTAACCCTCTGGTCCATTGCTGACAAAGTAGTATTGATCTGATTCACCTCTTCTTCGAGCTTTTGCAGGACTGTAAAACTCCAGTCTATATTCGGATCCTTCTGTAATGCAGGCTGCGCTGTTGCCATTAGGGTTGGCTTGGGGAGCATATACTCATTGACAGATTTGGCTTGAGAAGCTGCATTTTTTCCCCACTTTCTTCGGTCCCATAGTTGCAAGAGGTCTAATCAGGGCACACTAATTGAAATTTAACCGAAAGATTGACAAAAGTGGTAAAACAGAGGGGGAAAAAACAAACTCCAAATACAGAGCAATCTGAGACACATCTATTCAGGTTGCTGGCTAGCTTCACCCACTGGGTGATCTTGTTTTTATGCAACAGTCCTCAGTAATAAAGGGAAGAATTGTAGAAAATGCAGTATATACAAATGTCAACTAGCGCTTAAATCTTAAATGTTTCAAAGCTCCCCCACTGGTGTCATGGACTTTTTAACTGCCTAGAAATAATGGGTGCGGTAAAGTCGTGTACAAAGTAAAACTTCTGTTAAAATGTATGAGTTTTAGTTTATAGAAATAGTAATAACCTCTAGCCAGCTGGCATTTCCAAGCAGATAAAGTTAACCACCACAGCCTTCTGTGCCCTGTCACTCTCCTTACCTGGTTTTTTTTTATTTATTGAAAATTTCAGAGATTACCTTTGAGCATAAGTGCTCATTTACAAAGGTTCCACATCAAATACATAGTTGCGCGCGCACACACACACACACACAACAAAACTGCAAGTACAATAAGCAGTTCCAGAGAAAATAAAGTCAAGTCAGGCTCCAAGAACTTAAAGGCAGAACAATTACATATAGTTTTGAAAAAATCAAAACAGATCATTGTATAAAAAGTCACAAGTTATATACAATGAGAAACCGGATAAAACTGTTTAACGGTTACAATTGCATCGGACTGCAAAGATCTCAAACTTGGGGAGATTCAGCAATGTATCAGGCAATTCGTTTTACCAGTTAGCAGCCTTGACAGCAAATGACCGCTTTCCCAGCTGAGTATGCTGAAAAGGAGGCTTAAGGGCATTCCTGACCACTTTCCTAGTGTTGTACTGGTTGGAGACCGGTGTGGAAGCAATTTGTTGAAGCAGGGGATGTTAGACCTGTGAGCGCCTTTTTTAGCTAGCAAACAGGCCTGCAGCTTCTTTCTGCTGGCTAAAGGTAACCTAGCCAGTTAGTTTATTTATTTATTGCATTTTACCAGGAAAGTGGACTGGATCAAAGATCCGCTTTCAGACACGCCTGGGGAAAAGGGGATGCAACAGGTTAACAGTACAACGGCAGTCACAAAACATAAAATAATTAAAACCACCACAAGTCCCATACAATACAATATGTACATATTTTCTCATGCATTTCAATTACTATACAGGTTAGTTTCCTAATAACAAACTTCTTCAAGGTGTAGTAAGTGCGTAAAGGGTACAACTATGAGTGCGGTTATTGGCACCAAGTACAAAGTGGCATACCTTATTACAGATCAGCTTTACGCAGTTTAGCATTGTGTCACAGGCAACTGCATAGACAGAGGGCCCATAATCTATGTGACAGAATGGAGCTGGCTACAACAATGCATCTAGCATCTCCAGTGAAATTGTTCCTGGTACGGTACAAGGCACCCAGTCTTCTACTAACTATGGCAACCAGATTTTCAACGTGGGGTGCAAAAGATAAGGTGTCACTCAGAGTTACTCCAAGGTATTTGAAGATCTCCACCTGTTCAAGGTTTTGTCTTTGCCCATTTCAGATGAAAAAGGGTAGAACTTTCCTCTTCCATGGCAGACTGGGGAACAGCATAGTTTTTGTGGGTTTTTTTGTAATTAAGGACCAATTTGTTATTGGAGAACCAGCTTTCAAGTGACCTAAAGTTACTTTGGAGAGCAGTAGTAAGGCTGTCAAGGTTAGAGTTTTTGGAATAGATTACATCATCAGCACAGAGGAGTACGCTGGCTGTCTGACAAGCACTGGGCAGTTGATTTATGAAGAGGCCAAAAAGGAGTGGGCACAAGATGGAGCCCTGCGGGACAACTGATGTCAGATAAAGACTTATGGATCTTCACCTGCTGAGAACAATTGGTGAGATAGCTGTGGAACCAATCAACTGTGTTCTGTGACGAACCCAGGCCAGGAAGTTTGTTAAGTAGGAGCTTATGGCTGACCAGGTCAAAGCCCTTAGTAAGGTTGAGATGTATATATATATACTGTATGTAAGCAATGACACGACAGGGTGTGTGTTAGACACTAACACACAGCTAGAAGGCGTAGTGAGGCATGAGGTCACCGTCCGAGTGCATCCAGCCTCCTAGCCATGTGTTAAACTGTCTAACACACAGACCCTGGAGTGGCTTACTGCACTTATGAAATGGCTATCAAAAAATACAGATGTATGTGATAGCTAAAATGTATAGTATTTAAAAGTGAAAAAGTTTAACGTTTGTCTTGATTTTTAATACAATAGTTCCTCCACCTACTGTTTTTTTTTTTTTTTTTTTTTAAGGAATTTTGTCCTACAAAGGCTTCTGTAGTTACATCTGGTTGTCATGGCAGTATTCCCCCCATCATAGCAGTATTCCTCCCCCACACACACACACACAAGCAAAGAAGCGGATTCTGTAGCTAATAGAGTAAATACATTATTTTTACATAAATTGGAAATTAGACGCTATGCGGTGGAAGTTGTGACCCGCTGCAAGATAGCAATTGATCTAAACAGCCAGTGAGCAGACGGACGAGGACAGAGATCATGGCAGTATTTATTTTAAATGTGTCATCAGCTGTAATCTGCAATCAGCTTCTGATTTAGATGAAGAGAGCGAGATCGCTTTTTGATTTGGATGGAGAGCGAGCAAGCGGGCTGGGAGACAAATCGTGGCACTTTGGTTATTTTTTCGCTTTTCTACATGCTACATGCATAACAGAAACCCTCAAAGACCAAGGTCAACTGAACAAGAGGTCAGATTTATTTATTTCATTTATTTACAGTTAGGCTGGCACCACTTATGCCAGAAACAAGATGGCTACGTTTTCATTTCTCAAGGTTCTGAGTGGGCAGCATCACCCATATCAATGCCTGCTTGCCATAGCTTGGCACAGCCTGATCCTTTTCCCATGGTGTTAGACACATTAGCACACTCCTAGCAGCCAATCAGAATGCTGCTTTTCTACCACCCATTTCATAAATATATATATATATATAGCTCTGACGAGGTCACCACTGTCAAGGGCTTCATAAACATAGTTGGTGCATTCCAAGAGTGTAGTGTTGGTTCTGTGGAGCTTCTGGAAGCCATGCTACCACACATACTGGACACTATATTGTTTGAGGTATGGAACAAGTTGGTCATGGACTATTTTCTCAAGGGCCTTGGACAGGGGGACAGAACAGAAATGGGTCTATAATTGGCAAGGCTAGTGTGGTCTCTGCTTTTGAAAGCTAGTGTAACCAATGCAGATTTTCACTTCTCTGGGAACTGCGAGTAGCACAGGGAAAAGTAAAAAAATTCTAGAGATAAGCCAGCCCAGTGGCGCAGAGGGCTGAGGCGCTGGACGCCTTACCTCTTGTCACATTGGTGACCCGGGTTTGGATATGGACTTTGGTCGTCAGGGAGCCAGAACGGGGGGCTGGATTGAGCAGCCGTGGGGCAGCTCTCCTCTCTCAGGGTGGTCGTTGCTCCCCCCATAGTTACGCTGCCGGTAGAGGTATGGTGGCTAGTGTAGGTGGGAGGAAGCGGTAAGTCATGGGAGAGTGTCTCGAGCCGCGGCGTGCGCATCTCTCCACATATGCGTGCAGAGCCGAGAACAGGGACGGGCGAAAAACAGGGAAAATTATGGGGCATAAAAATGTATGGAAAAAGAATTTTAGAGACGGGTTGGGAAAGTTCCTCTACCACCAGTGCAAGAAGCTTCATATCAACTGAATCACTCCACCCAGTTTTGCCAAGTACCCTACTGATGTATTTCCATCTCTCTCCATTCATCCATACAGCAAACCCTGTGTCCAGTGGGACAGTTCCCAAATTACCACAATTCTAGGTGAAAAACTAGAATTTGTTACAAAATTCAAGTATCTGGGAGTCTGGATAGACCACAGACTCTCCTTCACTGAACATATCGAGGACTTGCTAAAATGACTCCGGCAAAGGCTTGGCCTGTTTTTTAGAATCAACCAATTTCTCACCAGAGGTGCCAAGCAACAACTGGTCCAATCCACTTTCCTATCACTGGTCAATTATGCTGATTTCCTGTACAGCCAATGCCCCAACTCTTACATGGAAAAGCTGGACACGCTCTACTATCGAGCACTGAGGTTTATAACGGGACTTCCATTCGCCATGCATCACTGTACCCTATATGTGGCAGTGGGGTGGACATCACTAAAGCTCAGGCGCCACAGAAATGCCGCTCTCTGGACCTATAGAGCTACTGTATCTCTAATAGGCTGCCTCACTATATCTCCTGCTGTCTTCCCCTGAGTGTAATCGGGAAATACGCGCTAAGAAGTTACTCAGTTATAACACTTAAAAGTACCCAAAGCAAAATCCAGATTCGGCAGGGCAGCTATAAGCTTTGTGCTGCCTACCTTATGGAACGATCTGCAAAAAACTCTCAAATGAAGCACTCTAATCTGTTTAAATGCCTTAAAGACACTATATTTCTGTACAATCAGAGAAGCGTGTAACTGTTTCCTCCACTCAGATCCAGTACCGGCGCCTACACTGGTATACAGCCTCGCCTAGACCCAACTTTAAGTACTGACCCCCCCAACCCGCTCCTCCCAAGCCTAAATGTCCTATCTTCCATATCCCCTTGACTTATTAACTCTATGCTCTACCTTCTCCTAATTTTTCCCACATCGTATAGGAGCTCATTACCCCTGGGTTCTGACAACTTCCCTGCCCCGTATTTTATATCATACAATCCTAGGGCCCACACACTCCTTTCCTCCATCCCCCATCTCTATATCCCATTTTCCCAGCTCCGCTCTGTGCACCGTGCCCTCCTAGCCTTTCTCCCCCTACCTCCCTCCCTTCCTCCCTACCTCCGCTTCTACCTTGTGTATTTTTTTTTCTCCAACAACCTTATATAACCTGCCTTATAACTGTCTGTAGACACTTCTGTGTATGTAGATACCCTGCAATCTGTACAATGTCTGTATAATTCTATGTATATATGAATTTCTTTTTTTTCTTTTCTGTAATATGTATTATCTGTATTGCCTTGTAAATACCTGTGTTGACCTGTGTAAACAATTGTTCATGTTCCACCCGGGTCCATCTTGCAAATGAGCTTTAGCTCAACGATGACCGCCTGGTTAAATAAGATTGATTGATTGTATTTCGAAGTATCTTTGACTGAAACAGCCTCAAAGTAGAATGTAAGGTACATCTTGGTTCACAGCCCACCATCTGGAAGGACCTTCTATGTCCTGTCATGCTCTTCGCCTTCTTTTGAAGAATGGCTACTCCTGTTTACAAAATCTAAACAGAAAACAGCAAATCATCAAGCATTCTTAGCAGTAGTGTGTGTCTGCTGGGATGCCCCACCATATAATGGACATGCAGTCCCCATGCTAGGAAGCTTTTAAGGGGACAGGAACGTGTGTGTGTGTGTGTGTGTGTGTGTGTGTGTGAGAGAGTGAATAAGCAGCTCTTTGTAATGTTGATGTGTTTAGAAATTTATGTTCAGTTTTTGTTTGTCAGGCAAGAGCACTAGCCAATACAATGCCTATTTTCATGTATGACTCAGGAAAATGCAATCAGAAATCATGACCAGCCGCAAACGAACTGTAACAATTATACAGTACATAGAATTCAGAGCAATAGTTACAATAAGCATATCGTAAAGAGATATAGAGGCAAGGAAATGATATTCATAACTCTGAAGACACATTTAATTATACCTGAATGAACACTCATGAAGTATTATGTAGTATTCTGTACAGTTCTCTTCATGGAACCTGCAATTTTGTGGTTTTGACTATGCCACTGCATAAGGTTCAGAACTCAGAGCCCTGTTTTGCTAGGTATATGGTCAGAGTTCGGAATCCGTGCAGTGACAGTCAAAACTCCAAATTCTGGTTCCATAAAGAGAACTGTGAAAAATGTTGTCCATGAAAAGAAAATATTGCAAACACATTTTATATAAACTTTCCTTAAAATATGGATACTTTTGGGGTGATAAGTTCCTAAAAATATGAACATTATAAACAGCAACAAATTTTCACAAACTTCACATCCCCAGGCTAAAACAAACTCTGCTTAAACAGACACTTCTGCAGTAACGTACCACATAACAGTGATATGTAAGCAATGACATGACAGGGTGAGCACTGGATAGTTCTAATGCATGGCCAGGGTATATTAAGGCATGAGGCCATAGGCTGACTGCCTCCAGCCCTTGGCCGTGCATTAGAACTGTCTAATGCACATCCCCAGAGTGTCTTATTGCACTTATAAAACTGGAGTTTGTATTACATAATCATTTAAAAGTTCAAATTAACAGGTTCAATAAGTATTTGTGCTAATTTTACATAAAATAGTCACTCCGCCTTTTGTATTTTTCTTTTAACTGAGGACATTTGTGGTACAATATCTATCCTCTCCCCACTGTCCAAAGCTTTGGAAAAAACTGCGGCAAGTCAACTCACAGAATACCTCAATAAGTACGATCTGCTCTGCCCAAACCAACATGGCTTCAGGCAAAAACACAGTACCACCACGGCACTGCTGGAATACACTGATTATGTGCACAAGGCGCTGGATGAAGGCAAATTGGTGGGGTCCATCTTCATTGACCTCACCAAAGCCTTCAACACTGTCAACCACCCTCTACTAGTACTCCAGCTCCAAAGATTGGGTGTGGCACCAAACGCCGTGAATTGGTTCAATGACTACCTAACACACAGGAGCCAGCGAGTCAAAATCGGGCAGACGTTATCCAGCTTCAGAGATGTACTCCTAGGAGTCCCTCAAGGATCAATTCTAGGGCCCCTGCTTTTCAGCCTCTTTGTAAATGACCTACCCACAGCCTGTGACAGCAAACTTATTCTGTATGCGGATGATGCCGTGCTGCTGAGCAGTAGCACCTCTCAGGTTGCCCTACAGACAGAACTACAGAACTCTTTCAATAAACTCGAGGACTGGTTCAGTAGGCAAAAGCTACTACTAAATTACAAGAAAACCAAGGCCATGCTACAATCCAGCCCCTACAACAAACACAAGCATGCTCCTCTCGTAATCACCAAGAAGGCTGGTGAGCAGACTGAGCAGGTGCACTTGTTCAAGTACCTTGGAGTCACCACTGATGACTCTCTCATTTATACGCACCACGTAGACTCCCTTGTCAAAGTGGTAAACACAAAGATCAGGGTCCCCTATAGGCATAAGAAATCCCTCACCCCGGAAGCACTCTGAATCTCAGTCTCCAGCTCCATACTCTCCACGATAGACTACGGGCTGGTGGTCTATGGAGCTGCTACTGATACAGTGCTCAAAAGGGTCCAAACTGCACTCAATAAGGCATGCCGCCTCACCCTGTGTGCAGATCACTACACTCATACTTGCACCCTGTATGAGCATACAAACTGGCTTAACCTAAAAGACAGGATCAAATGCCAAACTTACCTCCTGGGAAAGAAGGCACTCCTCGGAAAAACCCCATCCTGTATAGGAAACCTGCTCGAGGCTTCTCTCTCAACACACATCACCAGACAGAGGAAGAATGGAGCACTGTCCATACCATTCCGCCGACCCTCACTAGGGCAGCGTGCTTTCTCCTATCGGGCCCCCCTCTGGATAAATGAACTCCCGATGAAATTATAAACAAACAACAGCCTGTCTCAATTCAAAGTAGGCCTCAAACAGCACCTAATGTCTAACTCAAAATGCACCTGCTTCTCAGGCCCCACTTGACAGACAGGCCTACCCCCAAGGTAACACCCAGCAGGGCTACCTAGAGAACCCTGCCTCCATTCCAGCCTAGCCAAGGGCTTAAGTAAGCTATCAGTCCTCTTTAAGCACACTTGGTACTGCCCTCCCACCCCCCGCACACACCATACTTGACAAAGCCCTCTGAGCTGCCCCCCCCATCACAGCCCCCATTTCACTATCCCCCACCTCTTGCTATCTGCAGTCAGTTACAAACCCAGTCCCCCTTGTTTCACTGTCACCCAGCCTCTCGCCATCTGGGATAGCATTAAACCTTATGCAGTTACTCTGCCATAGTTTATCAATGGATTTGGAGGTTTCCAGGGGTGTGCTGCCTAGGGCAACCAATTAGAAATAGCTTAGTATTCAATTACAACTGCTCAGTTTTTTTTCTCCTATTTGTCTAATTGTCATGTAATCGCTCTTTAATGCCTAATGATCAGGCCTCTGTAGCCACTGAATATGTGTATTGTCTTATTGTCCACCCTGACGTGGAACCTTTGTAAAAGAGCTCACGCTCAAAGGTCTTTCCAAAATACTAATTAAACAAATTAAACAATACTACGGCCACCATAGCTACAGTTCTCCCTGATTCTTCCTGAGTGCATTTTAGGCTACGTAACACACACACACACTCACACACACACGGCTTCAAGAGTTCAATGAGGCAGTTGCTAGTTAGTTTTATTTATTTATTTCAATTTTGGTAACCAGGTAGGCCCACTGAGCCCTGCAAGCATTCCCTTTTTCAGGGGCAACCCAGAGTTAATTACAGGTAGTGTAACTGTTACAGAGTAAGACATTTACATAGAATACAGAGCAATAGTTACAATAAGCATACAGTAAAGAGATACATAGGCAAGGAAATGATATTCATAACTCTTAAGACACATTTTTTTATTTATTTATGAATTTTTTTATTTTGGTATAAGTTTCAGTTGGCTGTTTCAGCAAGAGCATGAGCCTCGGGACGACTGAGAGAGAGAGAGAGAGAGAAACAAGCTGACGAGAGGCGGCCACAGGAAAACATAGCAGCATTATTAAGTAAGACAGAGCTGGGTGCAAGCAAGCAAGCTATATATATATATATATATATATATATATATACATATATATAATATATATAGTTTTTTCTCCCGCTGGGCTCCAGGCAGGCAGGCTTGTGGTCCTCTCTCAGAGGATCTCAATCCACCCTGTTAGCTTCAAGGCTTCATTTATTCTGCCTCAGTGCCCCATTTTCTGTTTTCTCCCCATTAATCCTAGGACCCCAGAACATGGTTGCACATGCGCTCTGTGGTTCCGGCGATGGCCCCTTCCTTCCATCTGGCCTAATACCTGGCTGCCTTTCAACTTGGTGCTGTCACCTAGCCTCCACCTGGTGGCAGCCAAGAGCCAGGGAAACCCATGTCCCTCCCCAGGAGAGGAGAGGAGAGCTGCCTTGTGGCAGATCAATCCAGCTTCTTGCCCTCCCCCTCAGCCGAACCCCGACAACTCAGTCTCGTTCCCAAATACGAGTCACCGATGTGGGAGGAAGTAAAGTATCCAGCGCCTCAGCACCACTGGGCCAGCTGTAAGCAAGCAAGCTTTTGGTTATCAGGCTGGCAGCACAGCTTATTTGTTGCTTCAGTTTTATTTGTGTTTTTAATTTTTTTATTAACTGTACTTATTAACATTTTGCAAGAAAAAGACACAGACAGGACAATCGATATATCTACAGCTCTACAGGAAAAAAAAAAGAGCAAATTCCAACCCCCCTACACACAACACAGTGAGATAAAGCAACTGGTTTGAGTGAGTTTTATGAGGTAGCGCACGAGAGACAACAATAATGTGTGGACCGAGGAAGCACAGTAACGTCAGCACCACTGTTATGCAGAAAACTGAAAATGCAAGTGCAGGTTCGGTCAGGCTTCTCAGGGCAGCACACAGATTAACAGAGGCACACTAAGTAAGCTTTGACCCATTTTGCCGATCAAGGGCTGGTGAAGAATGAGCAAGTGGTAAGTGAGTAAGGGAGCAGACAGGGTGCGACCAAGAAGTACAGAAGAGATTTGTGATTGTCAGTGAGTATTCACTTGCAGTGTGAACGTAGTGTGTGGTTAAAATAAAAATAAAATTAAAATTTACAGTGGCTGTAATAGAATATTAGGCGGATCACTGAAGAGCTGGCTGCTGGGGAGAATGGCAGCTGTTCACACTTCAAAATTCTATGTAGCACAAGGATTTTTTTTTATTATATGTCCACTTTGGCAGTACTTGTTTTTGCCTGTGCATTACACATATCTAATGCACAGGTAACAACCAATCAGGATACAGGATTTTCTCTTCCCATTTTACACAAGTATTTTAATTAATTATCCCCAACTGTATTATCCCTGCGTTGCTTGCATGACTTTGCTATTAGAAAGGCACCAGCTCAATGAACTTTACCTTCATCTTTTTACCTTAGACTGATGACAGGTTTGACTGGTTTCAGAGCCCTTGACTTTAACTCAAGCTCTCATAACCCCCAGCAAGTCACTAACCATCCAGAAATACAATGACCACAGGTCAGTATTGCTTTAATATGTAACCAGGCATTTGTTGTTCAAGCCCCACCTTTCTTCCCGCTCTGCACCAAAGATACCATTGTTGGGATTTGAATGGCCACGTTTTTATTTCAACAGTTCTCAAAATTACAAATATGACGTGTGCCAATGAGAGTCTCTCTAAGAAACCCCACTCTCTACACTTGTGCCAGGAGAGCAAGGGCTTTAGTCTATCCCTGCGGGACGGCTCTGCACTGGGGTAAAATGGTAAAGGTATGGAGGAGCATCTCATGCCATCCATCCTGGGTGTGGCACTAAGCAGGCTACCCCTAAACCTAAACTGAAGATCACAGACTTCCACTAGGGAATCCCACACTGAAGTCCCAATGAGGCAGACCCCAACCCTGTGGAAACAGCACGACCATGGTAAGCTCAGACTCATCCATGCTGGGTATTAGCATCACCACCTCGTGCGGGCACCCGTAAGAGAGGCATCAGTCAGTTCTAGGCACTGGCACCTCCCTCTTCCCTTACCCTGGGGCTGGGCAGACCTGACCCCCACGTGAGGCAAGCCTTCTACTACCCACATGCTTTAAATTTGGCTGTGACTGTTGATATTGCCTGCACCCACCACCCCACTGTCTAATTATGATGCCTAACTGGTGGAGGCATAAAACCTGGGAACTTCCTCCACAGCCCCCTTAAGACCCCCAGTAGGGTAGCAGGGCCCTCACTATAACTATTAAACTTGGGCGGGTCCAGAAGTCTTCTTCCAGGAGAACAACAGGAAAAGAGGATTCTGAGCTTAAAACACACCTGACTTTATCCTTTTCCTGCCCCTCCCCTCAGCTGGCTGAAGCCTCTTGTGGTGGGCACAGACCAGGTACCCTGCCCCCATGGGAGGCACTGTCTGGGGAAGGGAAGGAATAACATGAGCCCTGGCCCTTACTGTCCCCATGGGGGGGTGGAGAGGCTGAAGTTGTAGCACCTTATTTCCAACTATATCCCTGTGCAAACCATACCACAGACAGTAAACATGTTCAATTAGAGAGCTAATACTGCCAAAAACTGCACACAGAAAATATTATTAATTTTTGAAAGTAGGCAGTAGCTACTGTTACTTTTTAAACAATGTTTTACCGTTTGGAAGATTTTTTTGCCCACCTGTACTAGGTGTGATGTGCAGGACATCACACTACCTTGCAGCTGACATAACCAATGCTACTCCCCCTAGGGTTACCACCTGTCCCTATTTTCGCAGGACAGTCCTGATTTGGGCCACTGTGTCCTACAGAAAAACATGAAAAATACTATATGTCCTGACATTATGCTATAAAAAATATTTTCAGATTTTCCTGTAAATGATGCAAAGAACTACATTACCGTAACTAAAATACCTTAAAATAATAAGAAACAGTAGAAACAACCAAAAAATACAATACTTAGTCTTAATTCTGATTATTTAGAAAAAACAAGTCTACTACGTTAGTCGGCATTATATATTGTCCTGCGAAAAATCATGTTTCAGTAGGAAATGTCCCACTTTGGGCTTCTTAAAAGGTGGTAACCCTAACTCCCCCTTCACACCTCATCAGCATTTTAATCTCACTGACCACGACATCAATACAGACAAATATGTCAGAAGGTGAGTGACCCTTCCTGGTCAGTTATGATGTCACAGTAAGCGAGGACACAATGCTGGTGAGGTATGGAGGGGACTAGAGCAAGATATGACAGACTCCAGAGAGGGCCCTGTTCCACACATCACGCCAAGTAGTAGTATAGCAAAAGAACAAAGAAAACAGTTTCTGCTATAAAATGTAGAAGCTTAGTACTTTTAAATGATATCTGAATTTTTCAGAAGATGTACCAGCTCTTTAAATATATGCAAAACCAGTAAAATATACAGAAAGCAAAACATCTTACATAAACTGTTCTACAGTACATTTAATTTACTACTTCTGTTGCTAACTTCTCCCTGCTCCCCCAATCAATGCTGGCAACCGTTCATGGACGTTTGCATACACAGGAGTATTAAATTATTTTCAAGGATGCATATGTTGGAGACTGTATTCTCACTGCTGCCAGCTACTTATGTTGTGACAGAACTGCAGTGCAATATTTTACATCCTTACAATGCTGTAGGCCACCTTGAACCTGACAGCAACGTTCTGGTAACTCCGTACCTAATCATAAGTGTATTGAACCAACTACCTAAATGTCTCCAACAATCAGTCATTCACTCATGCCTGTATATATGTCTTTACTACCATGTATTTCTTTGTTGTTTTTTGCACTATATATACCTGTATAATATACATACATTTTGTTTAAAATTCTGTTTACTATCCTTGCTCCCCTTGGCACTTGGCCCCCACTGCACCCCAGGCTTGTTACCTCACCTTCTCCCAGTTATTACCTTGCTCCCAAGTTGCCCCCATGGTTTGTCCTCAACGGCGGAGCCCTTGGAATGGGACTAGGTCCCTTGGGTGCATGTTACGTAGGCATCAGCAGAGTGCCCAGGTCAGTGAGTGCGGATCCTGTGGATGCGGTGGGGCCATCTTTCTGCACGGGAGGAATTCCGATTTTCCACCCATTCCGTTCCTCAAAACACAGGCAGCTCAGGTGCACATGTGCATGTATACAAACATGTAGCACAGCACCAGACTGTGACTTCCTTCCCCTTGAGCTGTTCCACTGTACTGCCACTTGTGGTCACCTAGGTGACAGTATAGCAGCGGAACTGACTGTCCTTCCTCCCTCCCCAGAAGATAAGCGCGTCTCTGAAATGCTTGATCGTCGTCCTCATGGCCAGCCCTCAAGGGTCGCGCTCATTCCCAAGCACAGATTGCTGGCATTGTCAGCTGCAGCTCTACCCGAGGCAACAGGTCGGCCAATACATATTTTTACTCTACAATACGCTCGGTACTTTTGCTTTGTTATACCTCTGCCTGTTCGAGCCAGGACCTCCTTGTAAATGAACACTGCTCATCGGAGCTTTTTTCCTGGTAAAACAAATGAATAGAAATACAAGGCCCTCACATGCATTTATCAATTCACTACTACTTTATTGCAACCAACGGTGTATTTTATTTCTTGTTCTTCTGTCAATCTGGCTTGCATCACGGAGACCTGGCTGAGTGTCGATGACGACGTGGGTCCAATTCTAGAGACGTCTGTCTCAGCTGGATTATCCATAGTACACTGCCAGAGAAGGGATCGAGGGGGGAGGTGGCCATCTGTGTTACATCTGAACTGAACTTCACCAAGTTCCCAGTGGGAGAAGCCTCGTCATTTGAATGTGTGGCAGTGCACTGGAGTCCAGATGCAGCTTGTAGGGTCCTCCTCTTATACCGGCCTCCAGGGTGCAAGGGAGATTTCCTGCATGAAATTATGGACTTCATCGCTGACAGGGTATTGGAGTTGCCCAGATAGTTAATTCTGGGAAACTTTAATTCCTAGATCAATGACGAACTCGTGCACTTTGGTCAAAATTTCCTCTGTGTGATAATCACCTGGTCTCACACAAATTGCTATTTCTGTGTCCCACCAACACGGCCATGCCCTGACTTGTTTTTTCCCTGGGGCTTAAGACTGACAACCTCAAGACTGATCTGGTCAGTTGGCTGTATCACTACGTGGTGAAGTTCTCTTTTGGGGCCCCCCAGTGGTCCATCCCTGTGGAAATGGTTCAATACTGCCCGTGAAAGGGGCTTCAGCTGGTAAGACTCCAGACGGTATAGGACATTTTGGGTGTGACGGCAGTATGAGAGCTGGGATCAGCATAGGCAGTGGTGGCCTATAACAGGGCTATCTCTGGAGCTTAAGACACCATCTCACTCCTTCATGTATGCCCTTTGGTTTCACGCTGAGGTTCCCCGTGGTTTGACAGGGAGCTTCAGGAGCTGAAGGCCAAGAGGCAGAGTCTGGAGCATTGTTGCAGGAGATCCAGGGACCAGGAGGACAAACTGACTCTGAGTATTCACTGCGGCGTGTACCAAAGGGTGATCACCCAGAAAAGGGCAACTTTTTTGTCTACGGATACTGCTGCTGGCAGAAATCAACAGTTTCAGCTTTTTCAGACTGTGGACAGGCTACCTAATGGTTTGCAAGAAGCCTCTTAGAGCGTATCTACTGTACTAAGTGCTAAGAGTTTGCTTAATTTTCCTCGGAGAGGGTGTCCTCTATACAGGTTGGGATCTCCCCCAAGTGGGCTGTTAAAACCCGGCAGAGTTGAACTTGACCATCACGGATGCCTTCATCTTTTCTGGGGAGAGTTTAGGTCAGTTATGATGAAAAAGGTCTGTGGGGTAATCTCAGAACTGCACCGCAGTTCTGTTAACTAGAACCTTATGTCCAGTTTCATGGGGATTATCCGGTGCTCCTTGACAAGAGGGGTCTTCCGGTCCACACTGAAACATGCATTGGTTATGCATCTTATGGAAGAAAAAAAAAAAAAAACAACCTTTTGGACACTGATAACCTTGTGAATTTCTGACCCATCTCTAATCTGCCCTTTTTGGGAAAAGTTATTGAGAACATTATGGCACTGCTTGAGGTGCAGCTCACGACCTTTAATATCTATTAACCCCTTCAGTCTGGTTTTAGGTATAGACATGGCACAAAGACCATGTTGGTCAGGGTACAAAATGACCTTATCAGGGTGAGGGGTGGAGGAGAAGAAAAAATTACTCACCTTAGTAATGTTGTTTCTTCTAATGGAGTCTTGCTATATTATGACATATGCAGTGAGTCCCAACCTTCGAACTGCTCCGGAGGTGAAAGAGTTAACTTTCCATGCCAGGCATGGAACTTTGACCGCAAGCTCGGTTGAAAACTCTGTATGTTGTTAATCAAACTCAAACTGTCAGATCTTTACGAGCAAAACTCACTAAGGTTCTGCGTGGAAGCCGTAAACCTACACTAGCCAGCTGGCTACTAAATATAAGAACACATTTTTCTTGGTCCCAAAACAAAGACTCAAGTCAGGGGATCCAAAGAATTAAAAACATAACACCCAAACACCCCAAAAAGGAGGGGTGAAAAAATAAGGTGGGCATCTACTAAGTGCCAACACTACACTGCCCACCCACATCCCAAAAGTAGAGGTTCTGAGAGGGGCAGGCAGGGGAGGTCATAATATAGCAAGACTCCATTAGAAGAAACAACATTACTAAGGTGAGTAATTTTTTCTTCAAACAACATGAAGTCTTGCTATATTATGACATATGAATACACAGCAGTACCTCCATGGAGGAGGACAGAACCTACTTTGGAAATAGGCTCTGAGCACAGCTGTGTTGAAACTGAGCATCACTCCTAGCCTGGATGTCCAGGGAGTAATGCTTGGTAAAAGTGTGAACTGTTTTCCAGGTAGCTGCTTGACATATCTCTAGGATAGGGATGTCCCTGGCAGCAGCCAGAGACAGCTGTATCTCTGGTAGAGTGAGCCCTCAGGCCTGAGGGAGGAACCTTACCCAGTTTTCATAGCAAAATTGGATACAAGAGACAATCCACCTGGCAATGGATCTTTTAGTGGCAGGTTTCCCTTTACCAACCTCGCCATAAGTGAGGAACAGTTGGAGGGAGTCAAACCTGTGACCCTTGGTACGTTCTACGTAGTAACTAAGGGCTCTTTTGACATCTAAGCTGTGCAGTCTCCTCTCGCCAGAGGAGGAATGGTCAGTGAAGTACACAGGGAGAGACATAGATTGATTAAGGTGGAAGTCTGACACCACCTTAGGCAAGAACTTTCTGTTAGTCCTGAGGACCACCTTATCTCTATGAAAGGAGATAAAATCAGGCTCCACTGACAATGCTTGTAATTCACTTATGCGCCTGGCAGAAGTGATGGCTACCAAAAACACAGTTTTCCAAGTCAAGTACTTAAGCTCTGCTGAAGACAAGGGCTCAAAAGGGGGTTGCATAAGCTGGGCGATGCAAACATTAAGATCCCAGGCAGAGGCAGGGTCCCTGAATGGAGGGTTGGTGTGAAGCAACCCCTTGAAAAACTTGGAGAATACAGGATGAGCTGAAAGAGAAGAGGGTTTACCTGCTGATAAGAAAGCAGACACGGCTGCCAGGTGCACTTTTAGGGTAGCTGGTCTCAGCCCCAAAGTATTCAAATGCACCATATAATCCAGGACTGTGGGTAAATCAGCAGATTCTGGTGAAATGTGCTTGCCAGAGCACCATATGGAAAACCTCTTCCATTTGGAATTATAAGTAGCCCTGGTGGAAGGCTTCCTAGAAGCCTTCAAGATATCAATACACCCTGGGAGAGGTGTAGGTCAGCAAACTCTAACTCTTCAAGAGCCAGGCCTTGAGATTGAGAGATTTGAGATTCAGTACCAAACTCTCCCCTGAGCACAGGTTAACAGGTTGTGATTCCTGGGAAGACACAGGGGAAGGTGGACTGCTAAGGACATAAGGAGTGGGTACCAGAGCTGTCTGACCCAATCTGGAGCAATCAGGATCATCTTGCAGGATTGAGATCTGATTTTGACTAGCACCTTGAACACAAGAGGGAAGGGGGGGGGGCATAGAGAAATTTCCCTTCCCAACTGAGAAGGAAGGCATCCAGAGGGACTGAGCCCAACACTGGGGGCCTGCAGCAAAAAAGGGGAAGCTGGTGATTGTCTGGGGCTGCAAAAAGATCTGTCTGCGGGGTGCCCCATCTGGCAAATACTACCTCCAGTACTAGCGGATCCAGAGACCATTCGTGATAGCCCTGGGAAATCCTGCTGAGAGCATCTGCCAGGACATTGTCCTTGCCTGGGAGGTGAACTGCCGTAAGGGAGGTGTTTCGGGAATAAGCCAGAGACCACAACTTCATTGCTTCGGTGCACAAGGCCGTAGACCGAGTGCCTCCTTGCTTGTTGATGTACCACATTGTAGTGGTGTTGTCTGTTCTGACTTGTACAACTTTGTTCTGAACAGATGTGGAAAAAACTTGAAGTGCTAGAAAAACTGCTCTGAGTTCCAACAGGTTGATGTGGAGCAGAGATTCCTGAGGGGACCACAATCCCTGGGTAGTGAGGTCGCCCATGTGAGCTCCCCACCCCAAAAGGGATGCATCTGTAGTAAGGATTAAGGAGACCGCCTGTCTCAGATTGCTCTGGTCCTGCCACCACTGAAGGGCTTGTATCAGGGTTCGAGTCACTGGGATCAATTTGGTTAGAGGGTCTCTCCTTTGAGACCAAAAGACTCTCAAATGGAACTGGATGTCCCTCATCTGAAATCTTGCTCCCTGCACTACTGCTATAGAAGCAGCCATGTGCCCCAGGAGCTGCAAAAAATGCCTTGCTGGTTGAGAGACCTGCAGGGTGAAAGAGGAGGCCAGAGAGACCAGGGCCCTTGCTCTTTCCAGAGGAAGGAAGGATCTGGCCTCTTTTGTGTTCAGTTCTGCACCTATGACGGTGAGAAGCTGGACAGGCTCTAGAACTGACTTTGGAAGATTGAGAAGGAAACCTAGAGACGTGAGCAGTTGCTGAGTTACCTGAAGGTGTAATTTGACTTGCTCTGGAGTCTGGCCTACTATGAGCCAGTCGTCCAGATAAGGAAAGATGGCAATCTTTGCCTTCTTAAATGGGCAACTACTACTGCCAGGCATTTTGTGAATACCCGGGGCAGAAGTGAGGCCAAAGGGCATTGCTCTGAACTGGTAATGGCCTGAGGTAGTTCGAATCTGAAGTACTTTCGATGGGAGCTTCTGATAAGAACATGGAAGTAGGCATCCTTGAGGTCCAGGGACGCTAGCCAGTCCCCTGGCCTTAGAGAGGGTAAAATAATTCCCAGAGTCACCATTTTGAATTTTGGTTTTAAAAGGTACTTGTTTAGGTATCTGAGATCCAGGATGGGCCGCCATTCTCCTGTCTTTTTTGGGGTAAGGAAGTACCTGGAGTACAACCCTTTGCCCTGGTGTAGGGGTGGAACCCTTTCCACAGCTCTGAGTGCCAGGAGGGAAGAAACTTCTGTTTCTAGGGCAAGTGCCTCTGATGGATTTGCAGGTGGAAAGGACCTGGTTCTCATCTTTGGAAATTTTTGAAGCTGAGAACCAGTCCTGGCTTACTACTTCCAGGACCCACTTGTCTGATGTTAAAGACTTCCAGTCCTGGACAAAGTAAGCCAGCCTGCCCCTACAGGTAGTGGAGAATCGGCCCTGGCCACCCCATCAGGGTGCCTGCTTGGCAGGGCTTTGGGCTGAGGGTGAGAAGCAGGCCTTGTGCCCGTCTGCCTCTCCTTCTAAAGAACCCCCTCTGGGCATAAGCAGAAGAGGAGGCCTGGACTTGGTAAAAAGGCCTATGAAAAGGCCTGCCCCTGCCCCTGGGATGCTGCCTTTGAGGAGTGGCCTGCCTTTCCTTGGCCTGTGCACTCCTATAGGTGGTCCTATATTCATCCATTTTCTTCATGTAATTCTCTGTCTGTTCCCCAAACAGAGAATTGCCCACAACAGGAAAATCCATGGCCTTAGACTGGGTATCCTGTGACAGGGTAGTACATCTGAGCCAAGCCATTCTGCGAAGTGCCACAGATGTAGCCATGACCCTTGATGACACATCATTAGAGTCAACTGCAGCATGAAATTGCGCCTTGGATGCCTCAATCCCATCTGCAGCCACCTGTTCCAGCTCCCTGGCAAGCTGGTCAGGGACCTGTTTAGCCAGGGCCAGCACAGTATCCCATCTGGATTTCTGGTACCTAGCAGCATAAGCCATATAATTTGCCTGTCCGAGTCCCAAGGATGCTGCCATGTACTGTTTCTTTGCCATGGCATCAATCCTCCTGGAGTCCTTTTCAGGAGGGTGCGAGGCTAGAGGAATATTTGCCTTGTCACAGGCTGCAGCCTGCACTACCCCCACATGGCTGCATTGCTGTGTGAGGAACTCCGTATCAGAGCCTGATAATGTATACCTCTTGTCCATCCTTTTATCAACAGGAAGTATAGAGTGAGGAGTTTTTAGAATTTTTACTGTCTGTTTCCTAAAAGATTTATGCAAGGGAACAGACAGTCTCCTAGACTCTGGAATATCCATCATTTCTACATAATCATCAGCAACTTTCTTATAGAACATAAAATGAGAAGGGGACTCAGATAGCCTGGGGGGAGAAACACCTGACGGTCTGTCTGGAGAGATGTCCGGTTCAATGGGCACATCCAGACCTTCAAAACCACATTCGCTCTCCTCATACTCCTCCTCCCCTTCCTCCGGTTCATAAAAATCCTCAAAATCACAATCCTGAACCGGAGAAACCGGCCGAACCGAGCGCTTCCCTGATGGTGTCGGTTCGGACGGAACCGGGGAAAGTGGCTGGACAATTTGAATTGCTTTAACTATTTCCTCAGCGGTTGGAGAAAGAACTTTTGGCATACTAGCTGACTTTCGATCCCTTTTAGTTGGAACCGGCTCCTCAGAGCTGGCTCTTTGTTGGCCCGAGGAAGTATCACCCTGGTCAGAGGGCACTCCCTCCGGTTCGGTTGGAACCGAACTGGGCTGGCCATCCGGGTCAGCGGACTTTTTGGCCTCCCTTTCCCTGAGCCTACCAACTCTCTTTTCCACGGTGGCAGCAGGAAAATTCTTATAAATCTGGCAGTCTGCATTGAGGTGGTCAAACCCCAGACAATATACACAGGTGGTGTGTGGGTCAGCCTTGGCAAAGGCTTCCCCACAAACACCACAGTGCTGAAACCCAGTGAGCCCGGTTTTTCTTTTGGGTTTCTCAGGCTAGTGCCAGCCTAACCAAACTTGCCCGTTTATGGCAATCCTAAAGCAAGACTCTCTTATCGGTTCCCAACCGTATCACGGGTCATGGAAAAAAACGTAATGAAATCCGTTTTTAGAACTGATAAGAACCGGGAACCGCACTCTAAATAAGGACTAGAAAGTTTTAAAAACAACCTGATTGCTTCAAACCGAACCGAAAAACGTTTACAAGTTCCACACAGAATAAAATAAATGTAAGCCTATCTATTACTTACAATACCACAGACAGAGCTTGAACCGACTGGTTGCGGTTTAATTTCGGTCACAAACCGAAAAAATAATACTTTTTTAACCGACAAACGAACCGAGCAGAAGGAGAAATCTCCGGAGTGACTGTTCAGTGAGGCGGAGTAAAGAATCTGACAGTTTGAGTTTGATTAACAACAGACAGAGTTTTCAACTGAGCTCACGCTCAAAGTTCCATGCCTGGCATGGAAAGTTAACTCTTTCACCTCCGGAGCAGTTCGAAGGTTGGGACTCACTGCATATGTCATAATATAGCAAGACTTCATGTTGTTTGAATGGTCACTCCTCATCCTCCTAGATTTCTCTTCAGCCTTTGACACCGTAGACCATGGGTTGCTGGTGAATCGCCTGAAAGAGTACCTTGGACTCAGTGGCAAGGTCATTTGCTGGTTCAAGTCCTACCTCAGGGATAGGATGGGGAATCTTTCCTCCTGCCAGGTAGTGATCACGGTGCTGGCAATCTCAGATCTCACAATGATCTGCTCAACGTCCCCTTTCCTGTCTTCCCCTAACCTGAATATAACCCGTACCCTGCTGGAATGACCTCTTCAGTCCCTCTCTGGCATTCATTCTTCTCTCCTGCTCCCCACACCAAAAACTGGTGAGCTCACTACCCTTCTGCATCATGAATGCAGTTAGTACAGTCTCCCGTGTTATTTTTACATATTAATAATAAACGTGATCTTCTGGTAAGCCACGCTGATAGCAGCAGGGCACAAGGGGAAAAATAGGCTTTCCTCCCCCTATAAGATCTAAGCCACCTATGATTAGGCACTATTAGATGACGTGCATAATGATGCGCACACCCGTCATTTAATAGTGCTGAATCAAAGGTAGCCTAGCTCTTTTAAGGCTAGGAAAGACCATCTTTCCCCTTGTTCCCTGCTGCTATCAACCTGACTTACTGGAAAGATTTGTTTCTTTTTGATATGTCAAAAAACTCAGGGACTGTACTACCTGCATTCATGATGAAGAAGGGTGATGAACTCACCAGTTTTTGGTGTGGGGAGAAGGAGTGAAGAATGAATACCAGAGGGGAACTGAGAAGGCCACTCCTGCAAGGTACTGCTATATTTAGGGAAGGGGGAAGACAGAAGGGGAAAAATATGAGCAGATCACCGTGAGATATAAGATGTGAGGCTGCCAGCACCATGATCACTACCTGACTCCACTGTCCTGGCCAACATTCCCCTTCCCATAAAACCAGTTCATGCAATTGTCGAAGGCTGTGTGTGGATATTAATGTGCAAAATGGCTGCCACTACACATTCAGTCACTTCACTACCAGTCTAGCATTGCTTGTAAAGCACTTTGGGATACAATGTGTATGAAAAGCACTATATAAATGCTGATTCTTATTATTATTATTATTTCCCATGGAAAAAGAAGACAAGACAAGCATATTTTTCATTTCCGAGAAAGTATTAACTCTGGCATTGGACTACACAAGAACTCTGCTACAAACAAGTGGTGGATCTAGGGGGTGGTGAAGGGTGCGGCTGCACCCTCCCCCCATGGTAACTTACTCGCTTGCTGCTGCTGCATTTCACTTTGTTGAGGAAGTCTGATTTATTGATTTTATACATATCTACATTCAAAACTATGGATTACATTTGTAGGGTCTGTCAAAAACGTACTAAAAAAGAATAGCAGACAATATAAAGGTTTAATAAAAATATTAAAAAGTGCATATCAAGTATGCACACCATCTCAGCACCCCCCACTGTAACATCCTGGATCCGCCATAACCACTAGACCACCAGGTTATTTAAGATTTGTACTGCACTGTGGTTTGCCAAAGAGAAAGTCGGTTGGATTAAAACACAATTTCTGCATGTTAAAGTAAACAAAATGAACAGAACCACAGCCTAACATGAGTATTGATCAAAATAATGCATATGGTTTTGACCATTTTGGTGCAACAGTTCCATACACATGATAAAAAGAACTAGTTAGCACTATAATAAATAATAATGAAACTTTATTTCTATGGTGCCTTCCAAAACATCAAGGCGCCTTACAAAATAAAACAAACCAAGCATTTCAAATCTTAGAGTTAAAAGCAACTAGCACTAATAGACAAAATCAGACTCCAAATGCTGGGGCCATAAATACCTTTTCAGGGCCTTTTTAAATCCCTTCACGGTTGTGCACTCCCGTAACTGTAGGTGGCTTTTAACCCCAGGAAGCCCTAGATAAAGGGAGCTGCAATAGTCCAGATGGCCATAAAGCTCTCTGACTCTGGCTCCAATGATATCATCACTTAACACATTTGGCAGCCATTTTAGGAAGTTGGTAATGCAGTTTTTTTTAAATTGGAAGGTTGATTTTACATCTTTCAAATGCTTTGGAACCACATTTAGGTAAATTATGAAAATGTAGTTTTAGCATTAATGACTACAGCAGCCTTTCCTTTAGTCCCCTATGAGGTCAGATTTTTGAATAGTTTGTCAAAATGTTCTTTAGGTATCTTTTAACTTTGGTGCACTCCAGGGGTCAACCCTATGACTCATGTTGTTTGCTGTGCCCATGCTGCCTCCGAGAGGGATCATTAGATGGTATAGTGTGGGTTTTCACTGCTGTGCAAATAAATACCCAGCTGTATCTGTCTTTTGCACCTGGGATGTTAGGCTTGGTTAACAAGCTAAATTTGTGTCTGGTCAAGATCCAGAACTGGATGGGATCTAGCTGGCTGAGACTTAACCCAGATAAGACTGAGGTATTAATGATCAATTCAGGTCATGAGGGGCCCAAGGTGACAGGGCTCTGTCTATGTTCCTCTAGGCTGGAGGCCTCTGCTAAAGTGAAATATCTGGGGGTCATTTTGGACGAAGGTCTGACACTAAAGGCTCAGGATTCTGCTGTAATCTGGAGTGGCTTTTACAATCTGAGGAACATCAACCAGATTAAATCCCTTATCTCTCCTGGGGACCTAGCAACACTGATGCATGCATTTGTGACATCCAGGCTTGATTACTGTAGCGCTATGTACCTTGGGGTCAATGGTGGTACCCTGCAACGTCTGCAGCTGGTGCAGAATACTGCGGCCAGGCCGCTGACAGGCCTTTCAAGGCCTTGCCATGTAACCCCGGTCCTGAGCAAACTGCACTGACTGCTGGTGAAATGGCGTATCACTTTTAAGGTTGGTTTACAAACCTGTAAGACCCTACATGGATTGGGCTATCTGTTTGAGCTCCTGACTCCTTACCAGTCCTCTTGCCCTCTCCGCTGCACCAAGGAAGGCCTCTTGATGGTGCCTAGGGCAAGACTGAAATGTTCAGGGAACTGTGCATTTGCAGTGGCTGATCCACTGCTATGGAATTCTTTGCCCAGGACCCAGAGAGAAGGCTCTTCTGTGGAGGTCATTAAAAGAGGTCTTAAATTGTTCCTCTTTAAAGAGACCTTCAACAATACCTGAATGCTTTCTAGTGTGATCCTGAATTTCCTCCCTGATGCTGTTAATTGGCTTAGTTATTTAATTTTAATTTACTTATTAGTACTCTAATTCAAATTTATTGTAACATGATTCTTGCTCCGAGCTATGCATGTTTTGTTATTGTGTAAGGCGCCCTGAGCCTCAGGGGAAGGGTGTCATAGAAAAAAAATGTACTATTACTACTTTATAGTGTACAGTATATCGATTCTGTATATCCCTGTACAAAATGAATTGGTTAATGTGCTGATGTTATTTATCGTCTGAATGTTGTATGCATGTTGTACATGTTACGAAACTCAATAAAAAGTAATTAAAAAAAAAAAACATTTTCACATCTGTTTCCTAGCCATGCTTTACTGTTTCTATATTGTCTTTTTTTAGATCTCAGATGTGCCACCGTCAGTGTGGTGCAAGACACAAGGACACGGCAGTTGCAGAGTAACATGCAAGGCCTGTCCTTCAGAGCACCTCATACTGATCTGGGAGCAAAAGAAGAAAAGCTTTCCATTCCGCACTTTACCAAAGATCCAGAAAAAAATAAATGATTTGATACCTTTTATTGGAGCAACACAAATGTTACAAAAGAAAATACTGACTTTACAAAGTCAGATAATCACAGACACTGCGCGTGTTTTACTGTTCTACTGATGTTTAGGGAAGGTACTGAAGCTATGGCAGAGTGGACAGTCAGTTTAATGAGGGTAGTTATAAAGATTAATGTATACCCTAGACTGAACTACCCTCCCCCACCCACCCAGCCTGCATTCAATAATTTAAAGACAACGCCAAGCTTCATTTCAAGGTGGCAGAACAGGCTCATGATTAAAGGGCACCAGAATACTTCCTTTTAATGGAGGGGAAGCCAAGGAAAGTAACTTTGAGCCAATGATTCAGTCAGAAGTCCAAGGCAGAAGGGATCAGAAACTGCAAAATCCCTTTGTGCTCAAATTTAGAATGGCTTTTATTTTATGTAGTTACTTCAACGTTGCTTTCTTTGTGTATGTGTGTGGTTTCTTTTGTCTGTAACTAGAGGAACTGTGCTATCATATTAACCAGAGTAGAACTTATTGGCGAAATTAACAAAACAAAGTTGTACTGCCTTTTTTGACTAACACGTTACTAGTTTTGAAAGCTTGCATAAGTAGTTCCTGTTAACAAAACATGTTACAACTTTTTTTTTCAATCTAGTCTGTGTCTGAGAATGGGTCCAATCATTGCTTCGTCTTTAGACTAGTACGCCTCCACAGAATGAGTATGCATGTGGTCATGTACAACAGGACAGATGGACCAAAGACAGACATGTGATAATAGACTAAACAGTCACACAGACAGACAAAAAATGTTGAAGGCGGAGTTAGCAGACAGACTGTTATAGATTGTAAATGTAGACAGACTGGTAAATACATTAATTTAATTTTAGTTATGGCAGTGTTATAAACCTAGGATGCTGGGAATCACAAGGAAGGAAGGAAGGAAGGACGGAACGAGGGAGGGAAGAAAAAAGGAAGGAGAGGGGGAAGAATGCTTTCATATACTGGGTAACTGCAAGAAGCATAAGGTGGTGTGGCCTAGTGGTTAGTCCTGGCTTGGGAAGTGAGAAATCACAGGTTCAAATTCCACTATTGCCAATTAGTCACTGTGTCTTTGAGCAAGTTACATAACCTAGCAGTGCTCCAGTGTACGCAGCTGTGGAAATGGCTATAATAAGCAGGACCCCACTGAAAACGAGATGTTGCATCTCAACAGCGGTGCCTTTCTGATACACTGTATGCCACAGCTCTTTACAATGCATGAACAGTCAGCAGCACCAGCAGCCATTACCAAGAATGTACAGAAAGATGTTAAGTGACTTGCTCAGGGCTAAAACATTGAGGAAGTGGCAGTGGTGGGACTCAGACTGGGGTCTTCAGGTTTGCAGCTCTGTGCTCTAACCACTAGACTACACTGCTTTACATAAGAAAATTATCTTTAAAATGATTTCCATAGCAAGTGAATTACACACTGATGGTGATGGGACTGTGAAAACAAAGGAGAGCACCATGACCCTCTGAACACTATAGTAGTAGTAGTAGATTTTATTTCTATCTGGGGCCCTTCCCCTGAGGCCCAAAGAATACAAGAATAAAAACACCACAATCAAAGAACAATAACAGTTCCAATACATACAACATCCTTAATCCAATGAAACAACATAAATTCACTAAAACTCATTAAAACTGTAATATGTGCTGTATACATACATTATACAGCTTCTCCAAAAACGTTATTATTTATTTAAACACTTGATAACTGGGAAAGGCACACTGTGCCAAGGCTTGTTTCCAGGTGTGACCCGGGGAAGGGGGAAGGGAAATAAAGCAGAAAATAACATGAGATGAATATACAGTTGCATATAGATGGACTATATACAAATAGTATCACACAATTCTTAGAATTAGATTACTATCCACAAAAAACATTGGACATGTGACTGGACCTGTGAGTGGCTAGGAGAGGTGCAGGTGGGGACTGGAAGTTGTCAGATTGGGTATACCGTACTGTCAGCGACATTTCGACAGTACGGACCCCTACAGCGACAACAGCGCCACGTTGCTGTAGGGAACCCACTCTGTCAGGGGTCCTGCACCCCCCCGGAATCAGCTCTGACCTGGAGTTGACAATGCTAAGTTGGGGGGGGGGTGCTGGGGGCACAGCTGCCTGCGTGGGGGGTTCGGGGGATGAAGCCCCCCAAAGAAAACACCTGTTTTAATATGAAACCGGCAGCCAACTGCAAAATGCGGTCAGCCTGCTGGTTTCGCTGTCTGGTCGTTCAACAAAAAATGTTGTCAATGACCAGTGGTAGATCCGTCAGATTCGGTATTTGAAGCAGTTGTGAGAGGGTGAGTTTCTTAGGAGAGGTGGAAGTTGGTTCAGTAAAGAGGGGAGTCTGTAGGTGAAGGCAGATTTGCCAGTGCACGAGGAAGCTTTGGGGAGGGAGAAAGAACGGGAGTCCCTTGAGTGCAGTGAGTATGGGGGAATGGCAGATGATGAAGAAGGGAAAGGGGCAGACTGGATGGGCCAAGGGGTCCTTTTTGCTGTCAAGTTCGATGATTCTATATTAGCCTCTCTGCCAGGTATGGGGGGAACAGGTCGAACCAGAATTTGGATATGAAAGAGATGGAGTGGCTGAAACAACGATGGGATAGGGGTAGTATCCTGAGGGAAGAAAGGAGTGTACAGTGGTGGGTTCTGAGAGGGGAATTTGTGGCAAAGCAGCAGAAAGCGTAGAGGAGAGAGTCAAGCCTGGATAATGAGGAGGAACAGTGCCATACAATATGTCAGTGTAATCGAAGATGGGAGTGATCATTTTTGCTAATAATGTATGTCTAACGGGTAGTGGGAGGGCATCACGATTTCTGTGTAGTAGGCCTACAGTAGCTTAGGGCGGAGCTTCAATGTGATGGCATCAATGTGATCTGAGAAGTTTAACTGGGGGTCGAGCTATACTCCTACATATTTGCAGGTAGAGACAGCGTTTAGTGGGGTCCCATCTAGAGAGGTGATAGCAAGTGGACAGGATATTCTCATGAGTTTCAGAGAAGACCCAAAAGTCATGGAAACAGTTTTGAATGAGTTTATTTTGAGATGATTTGCATGAAACCAAGACTGCATGTTGTGATAACTGTGTTGAAGTCATGACTGAACGTCGCTTATAACTGGGCCAGATGTCAAAAAGATGGTGTCGTCCGTGTACATGTGGATGAGGCATCTTTTTTTTTTTGGTCGACTTTCGTTCACCCCAGTCACGGCCTGAGGAACCTTCTCTCAGGCATACCTAGCCTTGCCCTGCCCACCTGAGGCTCCCAGAGCTGCACCTCCTCTTTTCTCCCCTCCCCTACTGCCTGCACCCCCGGTTTAACCCATCCGGAATGGGTCGCCCTTCTCCTCGTGGGCACTCTTCCAAGGCAGTCTCTGGCTGCAGGCGAGGGCTTGGCAGGAGGAACTAGAAAGCCAGTCTGGGTAAGCCCTGGCAGAGGGCATGGGGGCCAGGTGCCATCGCCTGTTCCTTGGAGCCATGTTTTTCTCTTTTTCGGTCCCCCCTGCCTCGCGTGGGCACATCTGAAGCAATGGTGCACAGCAACCCTGCCAGCGTCAGCCACGCTGTGTAGTGTGCAGCCTGCACATTGCAGCCTCCTGATCTCCACCGGGAGCCACTGGTGCGCCAGGCTCTCCCTCACTCACCCACCCAGAGAGGAAAGCCGCCCGAGGGCGCTCAATCCGCTACCCTCCCCTGTCGACCCCCGGCTCCAGAGCTCGCTCCCGAACTTTGGTCGCCGGCGTGGCATGAGGTGTGGCATCCAGCGCCTTAGCCCTCAGCATCACCGGGCAGTGGATGAGGCATCTTAAACAGACATATGGGAGGTCATTGATAAATAGAGAGAATAGAATGGGGCCTAGAACCGAGCCCTTGGGAACACTGGCTAGTATGGGAAGAGGGCGGAAAGTGGAGTCTGAAATCCTGACTGAAGCGAGCCTATTTTCAAGGTAAGCTCTGGACCACTAAATTGCAGGATGGGCAAGTCCGGCTACCTTGAGTTTGTCAAGGAGCAGGGGTTGGGAAACAGTATCAAAAGCCTTTGCCAGATCAATGAAGATTGCAGCAGTTAGTTGGCCTTGGTCAGCGGTGAACAGGATGCATGGAGTGGTACTTTCTGAACCCATACTGATATGGAGAGAGGAAATTTGTGGATGTGAAAAAGTTGGTCAGTCTGGACAACAGATTCTTGCAGCTTGCTGAAATAAATAGGTCTTGAGACCCTTTTTAAAAACATTCACAAAGGGGGCCTCCCTCAAGGTCCTGGGCAAGGAATTCCAAAGGGACAAGCTCGCTACTTTGAAGGCCTGATCACCTGAGGTCTTCAATCTTGCCCTCTGGACCACCAGGAGGCACTCTCCGGAAGATCGGAGTGGACGAATTGGGGTGTGCTGATGCAGGAGCTACTCCAGGTAGTCTGGGCCCAGTCTGTATAGGGCTTTATAGGTTAGTAAACCTATCTTAAATGATATACGCCACTTCACCGGCAACCAGTGCAGGTCACGCAGTGCCAGAAAAGTATGGCATGATCTTGATAAGCCTGGGAGCAACTGGGCAGCTGCATTCTGCAACAGCTGCAGGCATCATAGTGTACCCCCATTAACTCCAAGGTACAGAGCATTACAATAGTCTAGCCTCGAGGTCATGAATGCATGGATCAGTGTGGCCAGGTCTGGGGGGGGGGTGAGGGATCTGATCTTGCGGATATTCCAAAGATGGAAAAAGACATTCCGGACTACGGCGGACACCTGAGCCTCCACTGTCAGGTCTTTGCCCAGTATGACTCCAAGATTCTTCACTCTGGGGCAGGCTAGCAATCCAGAGTCGCCAAGCCAAAGCCCTTCACTTCTGCGCCAGCTGCCAATCCCCCCTTTCAGCCCAGCTCAACCACTAGCACCTTAGTCTTCTCGGGGTTCAGTCTCAGCCAGTTAGAAGCCATCCAGTTCTGGATCTCGGCAAAGCATTTATTAAACATGTCAACACACACTGAGTCCCGGGCGCAAAAGACATATAGAGTTGGGTATCATCTGCATAGCAGTGAAACCCCCAGTCCAAAACGTCTAATGACCTTGTACAGGGGTAGCATATACAGTGCGAACAACACTGGCGATATGACAGCACCCTGGGGCATGTCACAGGACTGAGCCACCGGGTCCAAGGAATAATTTCCTAGAACTATCCTCTGGGGACCAGCCCACCGGTGCAGCAGTAGTGCTACCACTAGCAACGCCATTGACCTGGGTTCAGGAATGAGCCCGGGAGATGTAGGGCCAGCCGGGGTGAGAAAGCTTGAGCGTCCAGGGGACCGCTCGCCTTCTCCGGAAGGGAAGGGGGCCACAGCTCAGCACTTGGCTGACCTCTGGCAGACGCTGGAGGCACAACAAGTGTCTGAATCATTCAGAAGGGTTGGGGGCATGGTGGACATCAGCAGTTATGCCTTGACGTCTGGACGCACGTCACACCCCCAGAAAATAGGAAAAATTAGCCCTCGGAACGCCGGGGAGACAGAGTGCCCGGTGCAGACCCCATGCCTCTCACCTGCCTGTCCTTTCTGGGTGCACGACGAGACAAGAAAGATTTCGGGGTGTACGGGCCCCACCTTGTACCCACCTGGTGGGGTATAGCCATGGCTCCACAGGGGTTCACCCGCAGCTTTAGGTAGGTGGAGAGATATGCAGACACCATTGGGAACTCCCGAGGCAGTACTCCAGGAGCTTAGGGGAGAGAGAACAGAAAGTGTAAAAAAAAAAAAAAAAAAAAAACTACCCTCTGAGTTCTGTCCCATAGAAAGGACTTGAACCAGGGGATCACAGTGCCAGTGAGTCCAGCGTACCCCCTGAGATGGTCCAAAAAAATATCATGGTCCACGGTATCAAATGCCAAAGAGAGATCAAGGAGTATGAGAATCGATCACTCTCCTCTATCACTTGTCATGAGTAGATCATTGGGCACCCTAACTAGAGTCGTCTCTGTGCTGTGCCTAGCTCTGAAACCCAACTGAAATGGTTGGTAAATGTTAGAGGCCACCAAGTGTTCCTCGAACTGCAGCACAACCACTTTCTCGATAACTTTCTCTAGAAAAGGAAGGCTAGAGACTGGATGATGGTCACCAAGACATCTGGGTTCAAAGATGTTTTTTTCAGAAGGGACTTTACCAGAGCATATTTAAGTGCTACTGGAACAGCCCCTCCCACAAAGAACACCAAACAACTTTGGGGAATACCAGGCCCAAGTGGTCGACACAACTCACTAAGAATCACGTCGGGCCAGGGTCCAGATTACAAAATGCTGGCCGCAGCACCAAGATGACCAGGACTCTTTCACTGTTACTAGCTGAAATTTGCCCCAAGAACACCTAACATGCTTCTTGCCCAAAAGCAAACCACTGCTGGACTCATAAGACCCCGTTGGAGTGCTACTGTCCCTAAGGGACCCTATCTGAGAAAAAATGAACAAACTCCTTGCATTTTGCAAGTGTAACTGCTCTCATGGAATCCAGGTAGGCAGGGTGGAGTAGCCTGTATACAGTCCGAAAGAGCCAAGCCGGTCGGTTCCTCCCAGCAGCAATCTCTCTTGACAGAAATTCTGCCTTCTTCTGAGTGATTGCCTTCTGATATTCCTCATAATGGGAAATCAGAACTAGTTTGTCCTCCAAAGCCTTAGACTTCCTCCAATGACGCTCCAACCTCCGTACCCTGGTTTTAAGTGCCCCTGGCTTCCTGTCAAGCCATGGCGAGCCGAGACGCAACACCAGGGGTTGTACATGGACTAGCACTAGAAGGTCGAAGGCCCCAGTGATGATCCTATTATAGACCAACATTGCAGCCTCTGCACCCTTAGTGCATGCTATCTGCACAGTGCCATACAGAAAGCAGAGTCTGCCCTGCGGAGGGTGGAAATGCTGTCAGGTCATCCCCTGCAATGTTTATAAAGAGCCAAGGGCTCTGACACTTCAACCTATGCACACCCCCCCCCCATGATGGGAAGAATGTCAGTGGTTTAACTTGTCATCTGATATGTGTACAGCACCCCCCACCCAAGTACTTCAGCACCCAAAGTCCCTTACTACATCTGTCCCCCCCACCCAAGTACTTCAGCACCCAAAGTCTCTTACTACATCTGTCCCCATTCTTGATCCAATTACTTTCCAGTAACAACTGTTACTGGTTAGCCGGCCCAGTGGTGCCGAGAGTTGAGGTGCTGGACGCCACACCTCGCACCACACCAGTGACCTGGGTTCAGGAACGAGCTCAGGTCATCGGGGGTTGGCTGGGGGGAGGAGGATTGAGCATCCCAGGGACTGCTCTCCTCCTCTGGGGAGGGTGAGGAGGGACACTCACGCATGTGCTGGCTCCTAGCGGTGGCTGGGGGCTAGGGCAAGTCTCGGAGCAAGGAAGGAATGGCATGGCAGACATTCGAGGAGTGGTGCGCAGGAGCATGTACCATTGCGCCACTGGCGTCATTGCACACCCGTGCTGTGGGGGGGACTTGGAGGTTAAAAATCTGCTGAATCCTCCGGCGCATGAGGGTCAGGCTGCGGCACTGCACCAATCGCTCCTAGGAGCTCCCTCTGGCCTGGACCCCTTGGCCTTCCGCAACTGGGGACCACGATGTGGCCTAGAGAGAGGGTGAAGGTGAGGAAGTGATAGCTCGGGCATCGCGTCAGATGCAGGAGCCGCCAGCCGAAGACCTGATATGGGGCAGCATAGGAACACCCTAGCCGAGGAGGTAAGGCTAAAAGAAATAAACAAACAAAAAAAACAAAACAATTGTTACTGGTTATTTTTTGGTGCTGTGACACAGGTCTGCTACTGTTTGTTGTTGACTGACTTTAAAATATGATGTGTATAGCTGTAAATGAACCCATTAATGTACAGTACCTGGTCATTTATGACACATCTATATTGCTTGGAAAGGGCTTCAATATCTGAAGGTTAATAAATCTCCAGAAATGAGCCAGCCTGAAGGTGCACAGAGCGCCTTACCTCTTCCCATGCAGGCGACCCGGGTACTGGAATGGATGCGGGTCAGCCGGGAGAGGGAGAACTGAGTGTCCCTAGGACTTCTCTCCTCCTTCGGGGAGGGGGGAATACTGTGCCTTGCTGCTTGACTGCCACCTGAAGGAATCCAGGTGGTGGTGCGTGCGATCCACAGCCAGTGGGAGCGTGCACATTCAGAGCACTGGGGACATCTCTGCAGAGATAGAGCTTGCACAATGTGCTCACTGCACATCCGTGCTGCCCAAAGGGAGAAAACAGCCCATGACGCCAACGGCCCACTCATTCTCTCCAGATCTGGGGAAGGTCTGGATTTGAGTTCCGGGTGGGAGAGGATGGCCCTTCCTTCCCAGTCCTTCCATGAGGGACAATTCGCGGGGAATTAAGTCCCCCGATCCTGAAGGAGACTCAAGACAGCTGTGGCTGGTGAGGACAGGGCTGAGTACAGCCACTCCCCCTGCCAAAGTGGAATAAACACCTCTATGGAAAAAAAAATAATCTCCAAGAGCGGATGGCATGCACCCAAAGGTGTTGAGGTCAATGCCAGCAGAACTGGCAGGTCCACTGGCAGATCTGTTCAGTAGATCATTAGACATAGATGGGGGTTGTAACACAGGAGTGCAGAACTGCACATGTGGCACCAGTGCACAAGAGTGGGCCTAAGGACAATCCTGAAAACTACTGGCTGATCAATCTGACCTTCATCATCTGTATGCAGATGGAGGTCATTTTGAAGGAAAGACTGGTTGGGTTCCTTGAAGCAAACGGGCTTCAGGACAAGAGACAGCATGGGTTTATATCAGGAAGAACCTGCCAAACAAAGCTGATCAGCTTCTTTGACTGAGCAACGAATGCAGCAGACAAGGGCTATGCGGCTGATATTCTAAACTTGGGTTTCAGCAAAGCCTTTGACTTGGTACCCCACAAGCTGATCAGGAAACTGGAGGATGTAGTGGAGGGAAGCAAATTAAAATGGATGGTGGCAAACTGGCTCAGTAGTAGGACACAAAAGGTGGTGGTGGGGGAGAGTTATCAGGTACAAGGAAGTCACTAATGTGGTCCCGAAGTGGTCAGTGCTAGGGCTGGTGCTGTTCAATATATTCATCAATGACATTGGTGAAGGCATTTAAGGCAAAATCTGCATATTTGCAGACAGTACCAAGCTCTGTGGATGGTGGACAAAGAAGAAGGGACGCAGGACCTAAAGGAGGACTTACCAAAGCTGGAAAGTTGGTCAGGAATATGGCAACTCGGGTTTAATGCAAAGAAGTGCAAAGCCATATACGTAAGAAGAAACAACCTGAGGACTGAGTGTCACTGAATCAGAAGAGGATCCCCAGTGACCCTAAACAGGCTATGTAGTGTAGGAAGGCAGTGGCCAAAGCAAACAGAATGCTGAGATGTATTTCTAGAGGGTTCACAAGCAGAAGGGAGCAGGTTATACTGCTGCTGTACAGATGCTTGGTACAACCTCAGCTGAAGTATGGTGTGCAGTACTGGAGCCCATACCAAAGGAGGTTAGCCAAGATGGTTCAGGGTCAGCACAGCAGGTCATATGCTGAGAGAACTTAACATGTACTCACTGGAGGAAAGGAGGGAGAGAGGGAACATGACTGAAACCTTCAAGTACCCGAAAGAGGTATAAATAAGGTGGATGTCGGGGACCTTTTACCTCAGTGAAAACAAACCACCAGGGTGCACTGCTTTAAGCTGGGGGAGAGGAGGTTCAGGAAGGAGGTCAGGAGGCACTTCTGTACAGAGAGAGTGGTGTAAGGATGGAACCAACTCCCAGCTGAGATTGTCATTCAAAAGGCCAGGCGGGGGTCAAGAGGATGGGACATGGCAAGGGAAGGACAGGGCCTGCTGTAACCTCTGGATCAATTGAGCAGACCCGACAGACCGAGCAGACTCGACAAACTGTAAGGCCTTCTTCCGCTGGCCATTTTGTATGTTCGCATGCTGTCATTAAATCTTAATAAAAAATGTAGGAAATACAAAAAAAATAATGGTGCTGGGCTGGATGAAGAATTCAGACTTGTCTTGTGGTCCTAATTACTTATAGAAAATGTGAGCTTAAATACAGAACTCCAATCCCAGAAGCCTCAGCTACAGTACTTCCTGCCACTGACGCATAAATGACAGTCCTTGTGAACCTGGCTTTCCTTTACCCTAAATTCCGTTTTGTCATTTGAAAAAAGCCATATATTTTAGTATTTAAAGGGGAACAGTCAGCACAATGGACCCTACGCTCAAGTGTGGGACTGGTCCCAATGTATACTTCATAGGCCAAAATGTTTTGGTTTACTTACTGTTTACTGTAATATAGTAGATTATATCAGAGTGATTTTGCTTAGTTACAGGCGGACATCTTCTTTTACTACAAATCCTAGAATCCCCTGTAGCTGACATCAGATTAGTTGGCAGCAGTGCGAGATTCAATAGCCTGCAGTGCATTTTAGAGCTTTTATAATCTCTGATGAGATCTTTTCTGGGACTGTTTTTCCCTAGGAGATAAGTACAGTCTTCTGACAGCGGAACCAGCAAACAAAGATTAGAGCTTATATAAACTCTAACATGCACTGCAGGCTATTGAATCCTCTCACTGCTGCCTACTGTTCTGATGCCATCTGCAGGGGATTCTGGGATTTATAGTAACAGAAGATGTCAGCCTACAACTAAGCAAATTAGTCTAATTCTCCCATCTTACTCAGCACCACTAAAACGGACCGGAGCAGACTCATGACCCTATATCACAAAATAGCTCGCTTTGCTTCAAAATCCTGCTCGAGGTCCCACCACTGTGATGCCCTCACTGCCCTCAACTGGCCATCCCTGGACAATAGGCTCCAGTACCCCCTACTAAACTGGACCTATAAGCTCCAGGAAGCCCATCCACTGGCAGGTCTGAATGGACTACTTGCCCCAAAGCCGCTCAGACGACCGCTTCGCTCCTCTAACAAAAAACTCCTGGAGACTCCCCGGACCTGCACAGTTGCAGGGAGAAAATCCTTTACTCACCTAGCCCCAGAGTCATGGAACAATCTCCCCAGGTGTCTTCAGGAGGCACCGACATTAGCCATCTTTCAAAGGGGGCTACATGCTCACATTAACAAACCAAGTCCCTGCAACTGCCCCAACAGCTAAGACAATCACACCTAATATCAGTCCATACTGACTAGACACCGCTTCTTTATAAGGGCAACAACTAACATTGGCTTACGCTGGTTCACTACCCCGTACGGAACCTCCCGTAGACACAGAAGCACTTATTCACCTCTCCACCTGACATCACTGCTGTATTCTATACTATAATGTATTTGTTGCCCGCGTCCACAGAAACTGTTTGGTGTGTTCATAACCCCGTATTATTTGTCCACAGAAACTGTATGGTGTATTCATAACCCCGTATTATTTGTACTACTCTCAGCGCATTAGCGGACCATACATGTACTGCTCTGAATTGCTATATCTTGTAACAAATGCACTGCACTGTATTATGACTGTACCAACTAATACAATGTACCTCATGCCCTCTTGCACAAAATTGGGATATTGTATACTGTCTTAGCAACCCTGTATGATCCGTATGACTCTGTGATACCTGTCTGTTTGTTCAAACCTTATGTACCAATCCCCGGGTCGCCCCTGAAAAAGGGATCTTCGGAGCCCAGCGGGCCTACCTGGTTAACAAAATTTAATAAATAAATAATTCAATCCAATATACTAGTAAACAGTAAGCAAACAAACATTTTTTTGCTCACAAAGTGCACATTGGGACCAGCCCTGCATTTGAGTGTGGGGGCCCTTAGAGGTGACTGTTCCCCTTTAATTAAACTTTTCCACCCCAGGGTTACCTAAGGTCTCGTGGGTGGGAGATGACCAGGAGCAGCACATGGTGCTAAAGTACATGGGTGGGAACACAACTGGAGTTACTACAAGTAATATGCAATGACAGATGTACAAACAGCAACGTAAATGAAAATAGGCAAATATGAATTAATACACAGCTATATACAAAAGGCTGCATGTCGGTTGATTCAAGGGCAGACAAATCACAGTACATACAGCACAAGGGGTTCAAACTGGAAACGTAGGGTTGATAATATGTAGGGGGTATATGGCAGCAAAGTCGGGATGGCCATAGAGCCTTCAGTTACAGGCACATGGTCTCCAAAGACAGATGTACACACAGCTTTTAAAATGCACTCATTATCCATTTCCCTGCTGTTATGCTGGGGGAGGAGGGGCATTCCAGCTGGTGGGGCCTGCAACTGCAAAAGTCTTGTAACCCAGTGATGAAGGCACAACCAGGAGATGGGTTTCTGTGATTTAACTTGGAGGGGGGGGCATGAGGCAAACGCTAATGCTTTATGCCCCTAGGACCTGAGTAACAAAGGCAACAATCTTTCAAGTGCCTTCCTGCTATTTATAAAGAGAACAAAAAAATGTCACAGTTGACGTCATCATTTACAGTCCTGTCCCGTACTTTCTATCACAATAACATGGTGTTGGAAGGTGGGGCAGCCGCCCTCAGTGGCTACTCAGGTTATTGTAGGAATCCCAGGATATGTATACCCTGTCCTTGATGTTCATGTTCTGTACTGTTCTCCTTATGTAAAAAGTGTTCACGTAATCCCACCCAACTATGTACATTATCTGTATTGTGCTATTTCTAAATTAAACTTTTGTATGTATACCTGCCTCCATTGTAACCCCTCCCCCCAGGTCGCACCATGAGACAAGCAACTTTTTGCTCAGTGTGCCTTTCCTGGTGAAACATTTTCAATATATAAAGAAAGAAATAAATTATGAGCACAGTTTATGAAGGTATATATCTGATCAAATACTGAGCTAAAAAGATCACAAAGTGGCTTATTTACTCCCTCAGGCAGGCAGCTTCTTGCCACAAGTTGCCAGTCCAGGGAGTAAAGAGCTGTCCGCTGCTCTTCTACAACTTCAGGTCAGTTTCGCTGACATTCCTTCAGCTACTGGAGTGTAAGACTGGTATTTATTTTATTCATTTGTTTACCAGTAAGTGTGTTGAGCCACAATGTTCTTTCTCAGACACAAACCAGGCCACAAGGCAGGAACAACAGAGTGACGGGATTACAATTCGCAGTGCAGGTATACTGCTGAGGAAATCATGCAGTTGCATTAGCAAGTGCAATGTGAGCAGCCAAGGCAGTAGGAATGAGACACCAGTTTACACTGAGGATGAGACTGTAGCAGTAGGAATCACCTGTGGCCTCCTACACAATTACTCGTAGGTGCCAAAACTGCAGAGTTCTCGCCTCACACATTTTTGCACTTATGTGGGAAGCACGCTTTGAAACTTCTACCTTCCTTCTGCACCTCTTTAAGCTCTAGCTGCTCCTTCACCCCCCCTTCCCCCACACACCAACACACAATTCATTCTAATACCCCTCCAATTACTGTAGGCTTGTTCGGTATTCTCAAAGGGGACAGAAAGATGGATGGGAAGTTCAATTATCTAAACAGACAGATGGATACTGTAACACAGTTGGACAAAGCAGGCAGATACCACATATGGATAGTGCCGGCAGACTCTTGCACACACACCGATATGCAGGTACTACAAAGGGAGAGAAACCAATGGGATTTTGACTGCTACAGAACACAGATTTACAATCAGTGCCAAATGTAATAAAAATGACATCATTAAATTATTATTCTGCAACATTGCACCTTGAAGAGAACTGCCTATCTCTCGGTACAGTATGTTGACAGCTAAAACACCAGGCTAAATGTAAAAATGAATGATGGAAGAGCTAAACCAGCCAAAATGCTTAGTACTATATGTGTTTTGGCAGCCTCAGCATCACTGCGGTGGATGTCTGGGAAAATTCAGAAGTATTGTTCATACTTTTCTGATGTTCTTAGCTTATGCCCTCTAGTTTCACCGGCATGAACAATGTGTCCAAACCAATCTTACTGACACACAAGCTAATCTGAAATGCCTCTCACAGACCACCTAGCAGGCTCCTCTTTTCCAGCTAGGACAAACGGCTCATCTTCCCCAACTGTACTTACTACTGAAAAATATGTTGTCAAGGAGTAGTCGGATTTGGGGAGGTAACTGTCCTTTCCTTGGAGAATTTAGTGTGCTGTGGAAATCCTTCAAGATAAACCCCCCCAAAGGATGTCTACTTAGGGTTATATCTGGACAGCTGGAAGCTTTGTCTTGTTTTTTTCTGGGTAGGCTCACTGGAATCCCAATCCCTTTTATAGGAACAACTGGGCAAAGATTTATACAAGAAGAAGAAGACTACAGAGTTAAAGTTACATCAACAGAGATACAAACATATGAAATTGCCAGCAGATACAGGCCATTCGGTCTATCTAGTCTGCTCGAGTGTGCAGCACTCCAGTCCATTAGACTGCAGCTGCCCCCCCATATGCCCCCCAATCTCACACCCCTGTACAGATGACACAGCAGCACAAAATCAACATGCATAAAGTATTTTTGTAACCTGCACAAAATCAAAAACAATTCACTTCACAAGTACAAATTTTTTTTTCCATCAGTACTCTGTGCTCCTATACTCTGGCCATCCCCCTTCTAAACTAACTCCCCCAGCATCACACTGCTCATTCCAGGAATCAACCTTTCATCTTCACAGCAGGGTGTGCTCAGTCACTGGTGCTGGGCCGGGAGTCCCATTGTTATCCTGCAGCCAGAGGGGTTTATCTTCCGTTTTCTTCCCCTGTTGCCCCCGCAGCAATCCACATGTAATGGCATAACGGGCGAGCTCTGTCTCCGTGGAGATGTCCTCAAAATGCCTGTGTTAGCTGGCTATGTGTGAGTGCCTGAAGCTGTGCTACCACCTGGATACCTCCAGGTGGCAGGCAAGCAGCAGGTCACACAACCCCCTTCCCTTCCCCCGAGGGAGGGGGGCATTCCGATATGACGCTCAATCCTCCTTCCCCCGGCCAGTCCGCAAATGATCAGACTTTGTTCCTGAACTTGGGTCACTAATGGGGCAGCAGGTAAGGTGCCAGTGCCTCAGTCCTCCACGCCACTGGGCCGACAAGTACGAAATCTTAAAGGGAAACATTCATATGTAGTGACTGGCAAAGTCTGAAAGACCACTGAAAACTCTTTCAAATGAGGTATTGGGTTCTCCTGCAGCTGGAAGTACTCCAGAGCTATAGATCACCAAATCTGTTCAATATTAGTACTACATTGCAGCCATTTTTATAACATTGTGATGTCATTAAGGAACAAACTGTGCCTAGCTATACTGTGTCAAGCATATCTTGTTTCTCAATAACATCACAATGTTCTACAAAAGGCTGTAATGTAGTACTACTTCCAGCTACAGATGAGCTCAGTTCCTCCACTGAAAGAGCATTCATGGGCTTTCAAACTATGCTGGCCACTGGCCATAGATATAACCCTTTAAGCTCATCCTTGGAATCAGAATGGAATTCAATAGATCTAAGTTGTACAGGCACAGAATTCCAGGTTGAAAAGGCACAGGATCCAAATGCCTTTAAACCCACTGAGGTGTTTACCCATACTAAGGCAGCAGAAAGGGAATGCAGGTTATGACTGCTGGTATTGGGTACGAGGTCATCCACAAATTAGCCAGGAGCACCTTTCCAAAAGACCTTGTGTACCAAGGTCCATTCAGAGTCCAATGCAAGCCATTTTAATTTGCAGACGAAGTCAGCAACGAAGGATGTGTTTTCTGGTCAGTGATGTGTTTTGTTTATTATATATTCTGATGGAAGACCCACTACTCCTTAGAAGAGACATCTGCATTATTTCTAGTAAATTAAACTGAACTAAAAACGAAAACCTGTTCTTAAAAATTAAACTTTTTTTCAGTTACTTCTGTTTATTAGCCATTTTATAAGTTCAGTAACAGGCCAGGATTTATGGGTTGTGCGAGATTCTCAAGTATTTTAATATATTAAAAGCTTCTGCTCTTGGCCGGCCCAGTGACGCTGGACACCACATCTCACACCACGCCAGTGACCCAGGGTCAGGAGTGACCTCAGGTTGCCGGGGGTCGGCAGGGGAGGGAGAGGATCAAGCGTCCAATAGACTGTTCTCCTCCCCTGGGGAGGGGAGAGTTGTCATCCTGCTCCTTGGCTGCCCCCTAGTGGAGGCTGGAGGGCAGCGTTGGAGGTCAGGAGACACAGAAACGCAGAGACGTGACATGCGTGTGCCTCCACGCACGTTCACGCCGCATGGAAGAGGTGGGTGTACAGGGAGAAAATAGAAAAAACGGTAAAAAGCAATATGGAAAAAAAAAAAAACCTTCTGCTCTTGAGGCACTGGACACTACACTTCATGCTACACCGGCAACGTGGGTTTGGGAACGAGCCCGGGTCACCAGAGGTTGGCTGAGGGTGGGGAGGAAGGGAGAAGCTGGACTGAGCTGCTGATTGGTAGCTCTCCACTACTTAGGAGAGTCAGGTACTGTTCTGACCAGAGGACAGTGTCAGGAGGGAAGGACGCTGTTAGGCCCTTGGCAGAAGCCGTGTCTCAGCACGGCATCTCACCTGGACTCCAGTCCTTCATGCCAGCATTCTCAGGGGTGGGGATTAGGGCCTAATGCAGTCATCTCCTTAACTACAAAAAAAAAACTAGCCCCTCTGCTGTGTCGCATGATCCCATCAAGGGGGGGGGGGGATAAAGAGCACAGGATGGTTTGTCCGCCACCACCTGGCCCATGCCGGCAGTAGAGAATAAAATGTCCCCATTAAAAAAAAATAAATAAATAATAATTCTGCTCTCTTGCCTAGTCAACCACAACAGAACTCAACAGCTCAGGGTGGGGTGTGCTTTTCTTGGTCATTAGAAACATACTAGCTGCCAGGCTGGTAACCCTGGCTGCTGTGCATGATTCTGCCACGTAGAGAACCTGAGATTGAGTTTTGGACTCTACTCCCACCCCACCCCACCCGGCCAGTGGGTTTCAAATACGGGTTTCCCACTAGTTACCTCTTCCTACCCTCTCCTATCCCATGAGGCCTGACCAGTGGCCTTAGCTATTGCTATGAATGCAGGCATATAACCAGCAACATCCGCACTTATCCCTACTGCACTTCTAGCCTTGTCTGTCTAATGTGTTATCTATAATGTTCAATGGCTGCAAAGCCCAGTATTGTCCTATTCCTAATCCATGCTACACCTCTTTGATTGAAGATACTATCATGTATGAAACTTAATGTACCTACAATTGAAACTGACTCGCTGAAATTCCTTGTACAATATAGCATGCATCATGCTGTACCACTTCGATGTAGTTACCATCATGTATGTAACTAAATTTACCTGTACTTGAAACTGACCTGTTGTAAATCCTTGTTCATTATTAATATGTATCAATGTTGTGCAACTGCTCTCCTCTGTAACCCACCCAGGTCGCACCATGAGACGAGCATTTTGTTGCTCAGTGTGCCTTTCCTGGTGAAACATTTTCAATAAACAATGATAATAATAATAATAAACGGAAGTATCACACACTGTCTCAAGGGGAAGGAGCTATGCATACCGCTGCTCCAGGGTCTCCTTGGGCTACAATCAAGGGCAGCACTGACATCATGATGGACCACGTAACACAGGCCATCCCCCACCCAACAGAGAGCACCATGGGAGCCCACTGGCAGAAACCAGTGGAGGTGGATGGGACTCCTCAAGGGGATAAACACCACGATGCACCAAGAATGAAGGCAACAATGTGCCCATTACCCCTAATGTCGAACATCTACTTGTCCCTCTGACCTGAATTATAGCTGCTCTTTGGTGGCCAGCAGTGCATGGGTCAGTCACTGGGGCCAAATCTTGGGTGGCAATCCAAGTAGCAACCTGGGAGTACTGGCTGTGGAGCTAGACAGCAAGCGAGCAGGGTAATTAGGTGTGTGCAAGAAGGAGCCATGTGATTGGACCTGACTGTATTTATTCCTGTATGTACATGCTGTATACTGTGAAAAAATAAAGAATAAATAAAAAAGGAAAATATCCCTGGAACACCTTGACATTTCCACATTACAGATAGAAGCAACATAGCTGAGGAGACCTCAGCGGAGGAGAAGGCTAGGAACTGTAGGCAGCAGCTATCTTTATCGTACTGCCACACAAACTGCAGAACTAAAAATGGTTTTAAAAACTGTTCAACACATTTACAACACCTCAGTGAAGAATCTGAGGCTATGGGGAATACACTTGCTGCTAAAAAAATGGTCTGATGATTTGTTTTTGCCAGCCAAAAAAAAGTTTCAAGATGGAAAGATAGATGAGAATGCAGGACAATGTGTGAGTGGGCAGATGGAAGGGACAACTAAACAATATAAGAAAAGGACATTATCACTATGAAAAAAAGTCGCACTAGGAGTTGTGTATTTATATAATCTAATCTCAGAACCATGCATACCTGTTGTCAATCACATCTCCCAGCAAGATGTTTTGTAGAGCGAACACACTTTCTTGTCAGACTGAGGGAAAAAAAGGCTGCATACAACAGGGCCTCTGGGTCACAATGGGGCTTACTTCCAGATGCTTTCCATCATAGTGATTACACTTCAAAGCACTTATCCCTCACTTTGATGCGAAAATGTCAGACTTGTAAAGCCCACTGGCAGCCTCTGTCAGAGCTAGAGTAAGAGGCTACAGTTCTGAACTAAGACGAAATGTTTTCTTTCTAAAGGAAAATAACATCAGTACAAAGCACCCTGGTGAGTGCTTACTGGGACAACATGTATCGATGGTTTGCTGTTTTCAGCTTTTCTCAATTGTTTGTGAGGCCTACTGCACCTGATAGTCCTGTTTAAAGCAGAGCCAGCCATTATTAATTAAGTGATTTGCATATATTACCCACAATGCATTCATTAGGCAGCTTTGTATAATGTTGTGCTCCTTAGACATAGAATTAACTAGACATTTAGAGGATGCAAACTTATTGACATCATAATGCTCCCTCCTAACATGTTAGGCCCCCCCTCTTTTTCAAATTATACTGTGGCCTAATGGGAAATCTGCTATATATTTAACGTGATCTTCCAGTGTCCACAAAAACTGTGTCACACTCAAGGCGGAATGTAGAGAGATCCTGGCTTGGGACTGACTGAGAAATTGCCCTTACCGTGTGGGGCTAAGTACTGGCAGTTGGGCTCTGGGGGAATTACTGCTGAGTCAGCTGGACATGACTAGATTGCAATTGTGTAGGCCTCCAAGGCTGGCTGGAGAGAGGGTATTGGCACTGTAGCTGGGACAGCAATTTTCAGAAATTTGAGACGTCAAATCTGTCAACTTCTCTGTGATGGCTGGGAAATGAAAATTATGTAGTCACCATAATTCTTGATCTTCTAGGAATATCTTCATCATTAATTCACATTAGAGGGTCTTAGCCAGAGGCGCTAAGACCCTGCAGGAGCCAGAACTTTTCAGGACGGCCGGCACAGAGGTAAGCTGCATGCATGTGCAGCACCACAAGACTGGCTTACGGCACCAGGCTTACCTCAGCACCTTTTTTACAGAGGAGGTACAGCACAACCTAACAACAACACTGTAAATGCATTTCAATTGCAATGTAGTTGCATGCAACAAACATGAAACTACAGTGTAATTACCCTGTTATGTGTAATTAATAGTTACATTAAAACAGACACTTAAAGTGTAACCTGAACACGATCTTGTGCACTTAACCTAAAGGCACAAGACAGCTCTGGTGACCCGTAAAAGAAGGGTCAATATACTAGCAACACAGTGTCTTCACATACTAAACCAAGAACAAGGGGTAAAGGCAAATAAGTCATACTGGAGTGAGCCTAGGGGACAGCAGGTGGTCGAGTGAATCAATGGTGAAGATATTCCTAGAAGATCAAGAATTACGGTGACTATGCAATTTTCATATTTTCCATGAATGAATCTTCACCACTGATTCACACTAGTGGGTCACAGAACCAAGCTCAGACAAAATCCCCTGGACTAGGGAGGCAGGAGCCAAGGGCTCCTTCAGGACATAAGTACATACAGGACTGTCCTGCCAAGGGTGGCATGCTGCCTGGCATGGGCATCCACGGCACAGTACTTAAAGGTATGCACTGTGCTCCGAGTTACAGCTCTGCAGATTATCGCCAACAGGTACAGAGTGAATCTCTGCCTGGGAGATGGTAACTGCTCTAGTAGAGTGGGCACGTACTTGACCTTCCAGCTTGACCTGAGGCCATGGCACAGCTGTGGCATAGGTAGCTCACAATCCAGGCAGAAATACATTTGATTGTAACAGGCTGTCCCTTTCGACTAGGATCAAAGGAGACAAGGACTGTTTGGATTGCCTGAAGTCCTTAGTTCTGCCCTGGTAAAACACAAGGACCCTCTTAACATCCACAGACTAGAAAGTACTCTCTCTCTCCTTCATTCTGGAAGTTAGCAAACTATGTAGGCAACACTTGTGGCTTGATTCAGATGGAACTCCAACACCACTTTTGGTAGAAACTTGGTGTGTGTGTAGAGAACTACCATGTCTTTGTGGAAAACAGTATATGGAGGATCTGTGACCAAAGCATGGATTTCAGACAATCTGCAAGCAGAAGCGGTGAGCACTAGAAACGCTGCTTTCCAAGTTAAAAACTTCAGGTCGCATGTTACAAGGGTCTCCAAAGACTTACGGGTGGGCATATCCAGCACAAGGTTGACATCCCAGGCAGTCGCCGGCTTCCTGATGGGAGGCATTGTGTGTAAGATGCCCTTAAGGAACCCCCTGAACAATGTCAGCTGTGCCAAGTAGAGGGTACCAACAGGCTCGTGGTATGCAGAAATAGCACACAAGTGGACCTAAGCTGTGGTATACTGTAGGCCAGCATCAGGAAGGTCCAGCAAATACTCCAGAATCTTGTAAGGTGGGCACTCAAAAGGGTCCATGCAGGTTTCGGAGCATCAGATGGAAAATCTTTTCCATTTTGCTTTGTAAGTCTTCCTAGTGGAAGGTTTACAGGCAGCCAAAAGTATTTCAGAAACCTTCTGAGATACCTTGTACTTGTTCACTTCCTATCGCTTCAGGAGCCAGGCCTGATGGTGAAAAGAGTGCAGGTTGGGATGGACCAGGTGGGTATTCCGTTAGGACGGTGACTGAATATTGTTGCTGCAACAAGGGCAGCAGTGAAATGGGCAATCTTGATTTTAAAGCACCCCTCACTCCTGTCACCCTTTTTCCCCACACACAGTTTCTACCCCCTCTGGGGCATGCCCACCCCAGAGGAGGTTATATTTAGTTTTTGGGGGTGCAGGAGGCAAAGCCTCCCCCACCCCCGCAAAAAAACAACCGTTTCCCAGGAGGGCGCTTTGGCACTGTATCTCCCAGGAAACATAATGCCTGGCGCTGTAATGCCGGGTAGCATGTTGCAAACACCAAAATTGGCGTGGCAACATGTTTGTTGCTATGACATGGGTGAACCGACCAGGTGATCCTGACTCAGAAGTCCATCCTGAGTGGAAGAATCTTGTTTGTTGACAAAGTCTGTTCAGCAGAGGAAAACGTATCTGTGGAGGCCAGCAGGGGGTGACCAATATCATCCTGCTCCTACGCATCTTCAGTTTGAGTAATACTCCCTGTATTAGAGGGACTGGTGTGAATGCATATAGAAACAGATTTTCTACTGCAGTCTGAATGCATCCTGACAGAAAACACCATGTTTTGGATGTCTGGAGCAGAATCAAGGCAGTATGGCACTGAGTGGGGGGCGGGGCCACAAAAAGGTCCACATCTGAGATGCCCTACTCGAACAGTATCTAACGACATCTGGAGCTAGTGACCACTCATGAGGATTGGCCTGTGTTTGGCTGAGCTCGTCTGCCAGAGTATCCTGGACTCCTGGCAGATGGATGGCTTGGTGCAGGATCCCCTGCTCCAGGCACCACTCTCACACTCTCATTGCCTCCCTGCAAATTTAAGGATGAGAAGGGCTTTTTACAGTTAAGCAAGAAGGCATGACAGACCATGCATTACTGGATAAGCACAAGCCTCAGGAAGTGAGGCATGAGGCAAAACTGAGTGCTCACACTCTCCAGAAGTGTCATTATTACACAGTTATGCATGACCAAGAAGGGCCACTTTTACAAAGTTATGCACACCCTGAAGGACCTCATTGGATAACAAATGGCTTCCCTGATTTTTAGCTTTCAAACTGAGTGATGAGGTTTAGAAATGTAAGTACCGGTATTTCTGACCTGTGCTGTTGTAGTGTGATGTGATCACATTTGATCAGTAATGTCCTGGTTTCTCTTATAATACCCATTTTTTTAATTTAGGGTAGTGGCACTTGTTTGATGGAACTGTAGCAAAAACCCTTCCCTTCCCTTACAGTAAGGGGTGGTAGCTGTTGCCAGATGCAGCCAGTCATCATCCTCTATGGGTGAAGCTGGTGTGGGAGGAGCTACAGGCAGTATATAGATAGGGTGCCCTTGTGGTTCCAGTCAAATCTTAAGTCTCTGGAGGGGTTCACTCAGCAGTAAGGTGCTGGTAAGGTGGCAGGGATTGTCAATGCTTCCGATACCCTCGTTGGGTAGGAGACCTCAGGGGTGCAGACGAGGGTCCGGTTTGGCCACCCAAGGGTTGGGTGCCAGCTGAGGGGGGTGACCAGGAATGCCAGCAAGGTGCTGGGGCGTTAGGGGTATTCCTGCATGCTTTGAAGGGGTAGGCACGACCCATGCCCACCAAGTGACTGGCTGCCGGTCTCCGGACAGGGGGACAGCAGACTCCTGAGGTATGCTGACCCACTGGCATAGCAGTAGTGCTACCACTCATAGCGCTGGTGAGCCAGGTTCAGGAACGAGCCTGCACCATTGGATGGCTGGCCAGAGGAGGATGGTTGAGCATCCCATGGGGCACTCGCCTCCTCGGGAGTGGGAGGGTGCCTGGACTCCACTGCAACACTGCCATTTTGGTGACCATAGGTGGTAGTGCAAACTGTAGCCAGTGATAAAGGGAGGGGGATGTCAGCACTCTAATGCATGTTGCAAGCTCTGTGTGCATCAGTGCATCAGCCAAATGGCCTTCCAACATTCGTGGGTTGGGGGAACAAAAAGAGGATATAGCCCCGACTGCACAGGATACCGTCCACTGCTTGTTGCAGGTCCTGCACCACTGACCAGGATCTTGATCCAGGACTGACTCTAAACTCTGCCTGGGGAAGTTGAGGCCAACCTCTGACAGCCCCTCCCGTTGGGGATCATCCATGTGACAGAGGTAAGTCCTGGAAAAGGCGGGTGACGGAGCTGGGCGGTGTAGTGGGCTGATCTGGGTCGATCAGATGCAGAGGGGTGTAAAGCACAGTAAATAAGAGGGGCATAAGGCACAGTAAATTAAAAACAAAAATACCCCTGAGGTATGCTCCTGCCTGGAAGCATATGTACTAACCACTATCGGTACCTAAAAGTGGCGCAAGGTTATGCACACCTTGTTATGGTGAGGGTGTCTGTGTGCCATCGAAGGAGATCCTGGTAGCCGATCAGGAAGGGAGGGACTTAAGGCACCCCAAACATATCCCATGCCAGTGGGACCTGTGGTGAGGATCTGGGGATCAGCTTATAGCTTGGGAGTTTAGCTGGACCACTGGGAGTGTGCAGGAACTCCAGTGGGTTTCCTCTCACAAAATATTCCCTGATGACTTTTGAGCCTGATGCAGGTTCTCCAGAAGACCATCCTGGGACACACTGGTGGGGGATGACCCAGGAGACTTACACGACAGTGAGAACACTGAGTACCTGGAGGGAGAGACGTGAAGCAGGTACTGCATTTGAGACAGTAGCAGAAGTAATAGTAGTAGATTTTATTTATTTAGGGTGCCCTTACAATAGGATTTCACGTACAGAAAGATATACAGTACATAAATAACAGAACAGGAACAGTAATAAAATAAATATATCTTGGACACAATTAAAAACAATTGAACCCATCCAGATTCTTAAACAATCCACCTCAGAGCCCAAAAACCTGCATAAACGGGAATGTTTTAAGTTGTTTTTTAAAAATGTCAGCAGACGGTGCCTCCCGGAGGTGCCCCGGCAAAGAATTCCATAACGCCGGGGTAGGTACCTGAAATGCACGATCCCCAGAGCTCTTTAACCTTGCTCTGAGGATCTCCTGGAGAGCACCAGTAGCTGATCTGAGGGAATGTGATGGGACGTAGGGATGCAGGAGATCCTTCGGGTAGCCTGGACCCGAAACATGTAGGGCCTTGTAGGTCAACAGGCCTACCTTGAAAGTGATGCGCCAGCGCACTGGCAGCCAGTACAGTTTGCACAGCACAAGAATAATATGACTGAATCTGAAATGACCAGTCAACATATGCGCCGCCGCGTTCTGCAAAATCTGCAGGTGCCACAGAGCACCACCTCCAACCCCAAGGCAGAGGGCGTTACAGTAGTCGAGTCTCAAGGTCATGAAAGCATGGATCAATGTGGCCAGATCTTCAGGCAGGACAAAGGGCTTGATCCGGGCGATGTTCCGGAGATGGTAAAATCCGGTCCGGACAACAGCTGACACATGAGCATCAAATGTCAGCTCGCTGTCAAACACAACGCCCAGATTCTTCACCCTTGATGAAACCTCCAGTTCTGTCAGGCCTATATAAAGGCCCAACCTGTCACCAGAGGCTTCAAGCCCAACCCTCCGACCCGGCTCCACCACCAATACCTCAGTCTTCCCAGAGTTTAGTCCCAGACAGTTCGATGCAGTCCAAGCCTGGATCTCAACTAAGCATTTATTTAGCATATCGACAGCGTCAGGTCTACTGGGTGTGAAAGACAGGTAGAGCTGAGTATCATCAGCGTAACAATGAAAACTCAGCTCATACCGTCTTGTGATCTCACCCAGGGGCAGCATGTACACTGTGAACAACATGGGGAAGAAGACAGAACCTTGGGGGACTCCACAAGGCAGGTCTCTCGGGTTCAAAGAACAAGTTCCCATCACTACCCTCTGAGACATGCCCTGGAGAAAGGACTCAAACCAGCTGATGACCTTGCTGGTGAGTCCCACATACTCCCACAGCCTGTCCAACAACACCCCATGGTTCACAGTGTCAAACACTAAAGAGAGATCAAGGAGGACAAGAATTGTACGCTCTCCCCAATCCCTCGCCCTGAGTAAGTCATTCAACACCCTGACCAACGTCGTCTCCATGCTAAGCAAGGCCCTAAATCCAGATCGGAAAGGTTCATAAATCTGGAAGTCTATGAGACGGCCCTCTAGCTGTTCCATTACCACCTTCTCCAGAACCTTTCCCAAAAAGGGAAGGTTCAAGATGGGTTGGTAATTTGCCAGGACATCAGGGTCCAATGATGGTTTCTTCAGCAAGGGCTTGACCAGAACCCATTTTAGAGACTCCGGAAAACCTCCAGCCAACAAGGAACTCTTGACTGTCCCAGCAAAGACCAGGCCCAGAGCCTCAGCACAGCAAACCAGTAGCCATGTTGGGCCTGGGTCCAGGTCACAGAAAGTTGGTTTCAGCCCAAGGACTATCCCACAGACCTCCTGCATCGTCACCGGCCGGAACTCACCCCAGGGCAGCCGAGTGCAATCGCCCACATGAGAAACACCACTGCTGGAGGACTGAATTCCGCTTGGTGCAATCCCAGATCTCACAAAGGACACTCTATCCGAGAGGAATCGAGCGAACTTCTCACATTGTGAGTCGAAATGGCTCTAATGGGTTCCAGACAGGCTAGATGTAGCAGCCTGTCTACAACCCAGAAGAGCTGAGCCAGTCGATTCCTCCAGCTACAACTGTCCTAGACATAAAAGCTGCCTTTTTCTGGATGATTGCATTCTGATACTCATTGTAATGAGACATCAGAACCAGCTTGTCCTCCTGAGACCCAGTCTTCCTTCAGCGCCTCTCCAAGCTCCACAGCAGGGGCAAGGTAGAAGACTCAGTCTCTGAGATGTTTAAGAAGAGAAGCAATCCCCAAGCATGAGAGGTGCAACTGTGGCCTGCACTCCTGGGATACAGAACCACTGGGGTGGGGGGTGGGGGGGGGGCACTGCGTGTGCCTGCTAGTGCACCAATATTTAGTGTGGGTGAAGCCCAGCAAGCCAGGCTGATACTGTCACTGAAGTAGCACCCATGGGTATGGTGAGGGAAGTGCCAACCTGAATGGACACTAGTCAAGTGTTCACCCATCCGTTAGGGTGACATCTTGGTGTACTGTGCAAAACAATAAATACCTGAGATCTAAGCTACAGAACAGAGCCCTGCATAGCCATAGACAGTCTTGGGGTTCAGGATAAATACAAGTCAGCTACAGAGTTAGGGTACAGCAATGTGGGGGTAGGGAACATCAGGCATCTGTGCCTGAGAAGTACGAATAGGCTATTCAAATGCATCTGGCTTGATCAAAAAAAATGAAAGAGAATGTCAGAAACTCTACGCAGAGTAATTCAACTGCTGGGAACACGACAGGGTTACTATGTGCTGCTGCAGCCAGCTGCCACACTGCTGGTACGCCAAGAAGCAGGAGAACTAGGGTAATTAGGATGGAGATAGTTACCCATGAAAACCTGTGAATAACGAACTCCTAGTGATCTAATGAATCGAGACCCATGGATCAGAATTTGTTTGTGCAATGAATTCTGGCCTGCTCCCCTAATACAGTCATGTGCTTGAAGCCCAGTTTTCCAGTGTGTTTTGTTCAGTCACCAACAGATGCCCACAGCCACCAACTCCAGCAGGCAGTCTAGCAACCCATACTGTTGGCTGCAAAGGGCTCCCAGCAAGCATGACACCACATACTACTAGACACAGGAGTTCCCAGGGCTATACCTACCCCCATCCAGGGCAAATATGTACGTCAGTCTTTGTTCCATCTTGGGGGGGGGTGGAGGGGAGGGTTTGCAGAAAAAAGTAATCAAGTCAAGTTTCTTTCTAAATGTCAAGAGTCTCTAAGGTGTGCAGTGAAAAAATGTTCTTTGCAAAATCCTGACATGCATCATTACTACAAGAAATTTTAGCGCAAGTTCTAAAAGCAGAGTAGGAGCCTGATAATGATTCTGATTTTAAAATGACCTGTTTGCATACCATTTCACTAAAATGTTTTTTTTAAAGGGAATTCTGTTGTATTTTGTTTCAAAATTCTAGACCTGGCAAAGTTTAAGGGCTTACATTTTTTTTAAGTGCCAGTTTGGCCATAGCCTCTTCCCCATTCCCTGTACAAACACATTTATTTGTGATAAAACTAGGGTTGAAATGGTCTGCTGTAATTTAGTGTAGAAGCATTGGTTTAATGGCAGAACAGACGCTGTATCTAATAAAGCCAGTTAGTAAGATTAATGAGTGTACTGATTTCGTTGCACTGTAGCCAATCTTCAATAATTTAAGGATAATCAAGGCTCTAATTTCAAGGTGAGAGAAAACGGCAACATCTAAAGGTTAGCTGGAACTTTGGTTTAATTAGATGGAATCTATGCAGTGATGCTCCCAGCAGCTGAAACTAAATCAGTTTCATTTTTTCCGGTTCTTTCCTTGCTTCCTATATTATTAAGTTTGTGATTTAAAGGTGCAGAATTCATGTTTGTTGGGCCTTCCTCATATTTCATTTTAATAAGTGCATTATCCTACGGAAAGCGTCTGGCACTTATTGCTGAGAAATAGCGTGACAATCTCACGTTTTCAATCTTATTCATCTTTATTCTGAAGACCTTTTTAGAGATACTGTCTAACCTCTACTAAAATAGATTTACATGGCGCAGTGTAAAAACTCTTCTGGGAATTTAAAGCCCACAACACAAGCGCACATTCTCTTCTGCTATAATACAAGCACTGCTAGCAATGAAATGCAGTCGAAAGGATTATCTAATTAAAGGGAAGTTTTCAGCTCCGTTTAATGCTTCCCACTTATGTGGTAAGTTGGAGTTGTCAAACTCCCATCTGCCTCATGCTGCTGAAGGCTGGAGCTGATTATGCATCAGTCATTTATATGGCACGGCTAAAAACAAGCTCTTTGTAAATATCCACAACAGATCCATAGCAAACTGTCTAGCATCATTACTCACACAGACTGATCCATAGCAAACTGTCTAGCGTCATCAATGACACAAGAGCGCCTCTCTCCTAGGAGCATGCATTAAATGAAGCAGTCAACTCCTCCCTCTCAGGCACATGCACTCATTGACATGGTCTGCTCCTCCAGCTCGGGCGCATGTACTCAATGACATGCTCCACTGCTCCATCTTGGGCACACGCACTCAAAGAAGCATACTGCTCCTCTCTCTCTGGGGTGCAGTCAACTCAATGATGTGTTCAGCTCCTCCTTCCTGGTCACACACTAAATTACGCAGTCTGCACCTCCCTCTTGAGTGCACACACTCAGTGATATGGACCATTCCTCCCTTTTGGGCACATGCACTTGAGGTGATCTTATCTCCTTCTAGAGTGCACTCACTCAATGATGTGGTCTGATCTTCCCTCTTGGAGGCATACAATGACACAGTCGGCTCCTCCTACTCCAGTGCATACACTCCATCACATGGTCCACTCCTCCCACTATGTCACACGCACTCAATAATGCAGAGCACTCTTCCCTCTGAAGGGCATACACTCAATGATGCGGTCTGCTCCTCCCTCTGAAGGGCACACACTCAATGATACACTTTACTCCTCCCTCTCAGACACGTGCACTCAATTACATGGTCCACTCCTCCCTCTCAGACACACGCACTCAATAACATGGTTCACTCCTCCCTCTCAAGACACACGCACTCAATAATGCATTCCACTCCTACCTCTCAGACACACACACTCAAGGACATGCTCCACTCCTCCCTCTCAGACACATGCACTCAATGATGTGGTCTGCTCCTCCCTCTCGGACACACGCAGTCAATGATGCGCTTCCTCCTCCCTCTCAGACACACACACTCAATGATGTGCTCCACTCCTCCCTCTCAGACACACGCACTCAGTGACATGGTCTGCTCCCTCCCTCAGACACACGCACTCAATGATGTACTCTATTCCTCCCTCTCATACACACGCTCTCAAGGATGTGCTCCTCCCTCTCAAGACACATGTACTCAATAACATGGTCCGCTCCTCCCTCTCAGACACACACACTCAAGGATGTGCTCCTCCCTCTCAGACACATGTACTCAATGACATGGTCCGCTCCTCCCTCTCAGACACACGCACTCAATGACATGCTCCGCTCCTTCTCTGACACACACATACACACACTCAATGATGCACTCTGCTCCTCCCTCTCAAATACACGCACTCAGTGACGTTTTCCGCTCCTCCCTCTCGGACACATGTGCTCAACTATATGGTCCGCTCCTCCCTCTTAGACACACACACTCAGTGACATGGTCTGTTCCCTCCCTCAGACACACGCACTCAATGATGCACTCTATTCCTCCCTCTCAGACACACGCTCTCAGGGACGTGCTCCTCCCTCTCAAGACACATGTACTCAATGACATGGTCCGCTCCTCCCTCTCAGACACACACACTCAAGGATGTGCTCCTCCCTCTCAGACACTGTACTCAATGACATACTCTGCTCCTCCCCCTCTGACACACACACTCAATGATGCAATCTGCTCCTCCCTCTCAAATACATGCACTCAGTGATGTTTTCCGCTCCTCCCTCTCGGACACATGTGCTCAATTACATGGTCCGCTCCTCCCTCTTAGACACACACACTCAGTGACATGGTCCGCTCCTCCCTTTCAGACACACACACACACACACACACACACACACACATCAACTCAGACACACGCACTCAATGACATGGTCCACTCCTCCCTCTCAGACACATGCACTCAAAGATTGTGGTCCACTCCTCCCTCTCAGACACATGCCCTCAATAATGCGATCCACTCCTCGCTCTCAGACACATGTACTCAATGATGCAGACTGCTTCTCCCTCTTTGGTGACTTTCACTGCAGTTGAAAGGTGTGCTGCGGGTTAGGGAGGGTGAAATAAATAGCTAGCTGGATTTCGACAATGCTCACCTAAAATCATGTACTGGGGGTCAGTTGGAGGGACCCACTCGATACGGTCCTTACGAGTCTGGGGGAATGGCACAATCTGAGGGGGAGGGGTCTCCTGACACAGTGTCTGGACAGCAGTGTTTTATTTTACAAAATGGTTGTATGGGTGAACAACGGAGGGTGGCGTAGGGTGGAAGATGGCTGGGATGGGGAAAGGTGGCCACCGGACTAGCCCTGGACACTGGCTCCAGTCCCACACTGGAACATAACCCAGTCTCATTATACTTATGTCCTGTCTGCACCAACCCTACATCTGAACAGAACCCTCCCCAGTATCATAATAATTGTGTCCTGCATGCACCAATCCTACATCTGAACACAACCCTCTGCAGTCTCATTTACTTGTGTGCTGTGTGCACCATTCCCATACCTGATCACAACCCTCAGTCTCATTAAAATTGTGCTCCATGTGTGTGCATCATTTCCACACCTGATCACAACCCTATCCAGTTTTATTTATACTTGTGTGCTAGAGAGGGATGCATTCTGGACTTGGTTCTGACAGATGGTGACCTGGTTAAGAACTTGGTTGTGGAGGATCCACTGGCAGGGAGTGACCACGCCACAGTATGGTTTTCCTTGAACCTGAGCAGGGATGGAAACCACACAAAAACGACGGTGGTGGACTTCAGTGGGGCAGACTTTAAGGGGATGGCGGCTGTCCTAGAGGGACATTTAGGTATGATTAGCCCGGATATGGGCATGGAGCGCAGGTGGGAGGTAATAAAGAGGGTTCTTCTTGAGGCCACGAAATCCTGCACAAAGGCCCACCCCAAGTATGCAAGGGCTAGGAAACCCAGTCGGTGGATCAGGGAAGTGCAGGAGGTGGTGAGGGAAAAAAAGTTGGACTTCTGAAGGTACAGGTGCTCACAAGGGGACAAAGACAGGGAGGAGTACCACAGGATCTCCAAAATGGCTGGTAGGGTGGTAAGATCATCCAAAGCGGATAAGGAGCTGCGGATGGCTCAGGGGATCAGGGAGGGGGAGGAGAGTTTTTTCAGGTACATCAGGGAAAGAAGGTGGGGAGCCGATCAAGAGGTTAACGAAAGAGGTTGGGTGGGCAGAGGAGGCCATGGAGCAAGCAGAAGGACTTAATGAGTACTTCTTCTCAGTCTTTACTAGGGAAGGGGATGGACCAATTTCTCAGGGGGGGGTGGCAAAATGGGGACGGGCACTCACAGATTGTGAGATCCCGGGTGAAGGAGGCTTTAAAGTCCCTGAGAACCGACAAAGCTCCAGGTCCAGATGGTATCCACCCAAGGGTGCTGAAGGAACTCGCAGATGTCCTGGCTGCACCACTGGCAGACTTATTCAATTCCTCCCTTCAATGAGGATGGGTTCCCAGGGACTGGAGGATGGGACACATCATGCCACTCCACAAGAGAGGACCACAGGACGAGCCGGGAAACTACAGACCGGTTAGCCTGACATCATTGGTGGGGAAACTGTTGGAGACCATCTTTTTTTTTTTTTTTTAAACTTTCAGGCTTTATTGAATTTTCTTAAATATATACATATACATACATACACATTGTACTAAACACATACTACGATGACAAAAAAAGGAGACACTACATAACTAATACAAATATTATTCCTATCTATAGGGCACTATCAAAGTTAATTCAGTAAATTATCTATTAGACTTGATTAGATCTGAGCAGAGAGAGGGAAAGTAGACCCTCCAAGGGGCCACGCCACCCAGTGAGCCCCAAGGGAAGGGGGTCCTCAAAGGACCTGGGGATGGGTCAGAACCCAGGGGGAAATGGTAGCAAGAGCCAGCAACGGCCCTCCCATCCGGGCCTGGTCCTCCTAAGGTACAACTTCAGGTCTTATCCGGCCTATGTATAAAACCCATCTTCTCCAGATTAATTCAAACTGGATCTGTCTCTTATTTAGAGCTGCTTGGCTCAATATATAGAGATCATTATTTCATGCCACTGTGCAATGGAGAGTTTCTTATTAGTAAGCCACAGTCTGGTTATCACCTTCTGCCCTGCCAATAGGGCATATTTAAGTAGCCTCCCATTGTTTGGGTCCCTGTAGCCTCTTGGAACATCAAATAGGAAAAACAGGCACACAGTTACCGTAAGATCTGGGTCAAATATTGATTGTAAGGCTAACTCTAGCTCCTCAAAAAATTCCACCAATTCCGGGCATTCCCACATTACATGATGTAAGGCAGCGGGTGCAAATCCACAACCCCTCCAACATGCAGCTGTGCCAACCCCCTGATATTTGGCCTGAATAGCCAGAGTCCGGAAAAAAGTTTGTGTTCTTCCCCCTCAATCTCAATCCCTCATACCCCTCCATCCTGCCTGAGCACTCCAGCCAGCGGCTCCAGGTACAAGGCAAAAAGAAGGGGTGATGGGGCACCCCTGCCTAGTGCCCCTCCAGAGAGAGAAAGGCTCAGAAATCCTGCCATTAATTTTAATGTATGCTCTGGGTTTATTATAAATATTATTAACTACTTTCATAAATGCCTCTGAAAATCCAAACTTATTCAATGTCAGACCCAGGAAGGTCCAAGCTACCCTGTCAAAGGCCTTGTCCGCATCCAAACTAAGAGTTAGAAGGGAGGACCCTGACCGGGCAGCCTGGTGTAGAATATGTAGTGTTCTAATATTATCCTGGGTCTGACGGCACAGTACGAAGCCTGTCTGGTCAAAATCAGTAAGAGAAGGAAGGATCAATTCCAATCGTCGAGCTAATATTTTAGTATATATTTTATAATCTATATTGAGCACTGCAATCAGTCTGTATGAAGAGCATTGAGTTATGTCCTTCCCTGGCTTTGGAATACTAGAAATGACTGCACAGTTCCATGTGTCTGGAAAGTGCTCTCCTAATTGTGCCTCTCTACAGGCTGCCAAGAGTGGGTCCTCTGTCTCTTTTTTAAAGTATTTAAAAAACTCAACAGTGTAATCATCTGGTCCTGGAGCTTTACCTGATTTCAAATCCTTAATTGCCTGGTCTAACTCCATTTGGGTAACCGGTTGGTCCAGCTGGGCTTTGGCCCCTGGGTTCAGTGTGGGTAAAGTTATCTTGGAAAGATATGCTTCCACCTGTGAACTGACTGGCAGAGATTCTGGTGTATAAAGTTTTTGGTAATAGGCCTTAAAACTAGCTAAAATGTGGTCTGGGGAATGCACCATCTTACCCGTTTCTACCTCTTTGATCTGGGTGATCATAGAACTTAACCTCTTCTATCGCAGGCGATGTGCCAACAATCTGGTTGCCCTAGGACCCACCTCCCAAATTTCTGGCGAAGGCACTGAAGGGCATATTCTGTTTTAACATCTATTTGTTTTTGGATTTGCTGTTTCAAGTTTAAGATTTTGGCCCAAGCTGTGTCCTCCCCCCTGCATTCAAGCTCTGCGCCTCCTTTAATTGGGTATGGAGAGAGTCCATCTTGCTCAATTGTTTTTTCCTAAAATAAGCCGCAAATTTAATAACTTCCCCCTTCAGAATCGTTTTCACAGTGTCCCAAAGAACAGACCTCGAAATCTCTGGATTGTTATTTTCCCCCAGAATCTGCCCCAATCTAACCTTGGCCATATCTGTAAATTCTTTGACATTTAGAAAATAATTATTAAATTTCGATAAAGTTTGGCCCTTTGTGGTTTTCCATTGTAACTTCAAGGAAAATGGTCCGAAAGGACAGAGGGCATAAGTGTACAGTCTACTATCTAGAACCTATGCTCCTCTGACAATAAAAAAATGAAAATTACGTACCTATCGTAATTCTGGATCTTCTCTTGTATCTTCACCATTCATTACTGATTGGGTTAAGCCGAGGCGCGGCACCCGCCACGGGTTTTTTTTTTTGGAGTCGGCTCCAAAGGCGCCCCTCTAGAGTACGCACGTATTGCATCACGCTGGCGAGGGGCTGGCCGTTAGGTGCCGCAGACTCTCCTCCTATCTCAGTTCTGTTAGCCGGAGAGGTGAAAATAAAGGGTAAGAAAAAAGGAAAGCGAAGCAAGAGAGCCGAGGGATAGAAAAAGGAAAGGATATAAATTGAAAAAGGGATAAGCCGGTAGAGAATAGACAGAGGAGAGAGAATTCCTAACCTAAGGGACCGCAGGGCCTCCTTTCCGGGGCGGCTCTAAGGGAGGAACAGAGAGAAGGAAAGAGAAAGTAGAAGAAGAAGGAGAAGAAGAAAAAGGGGCATGTTGAGAGGGAGAACAGTGCCCATCGAGCATTGGTTGAGAGGCTTATAGGCTCGAGACTAACAAGGGAGCAAGAATCCCAGTTGCTAGGACTGAGGGGAGGTTCAACCGAACCACCTGAACAGATCTGAATGAGGGCAGACTCTCTGGACTCTCAACATGCCCAGTCCCTTCATCCTAGTTGAGGGCTCCTAGACTGTCCGCGCAGAGTCTGTTCCGGGTAGAGCGCCCAGCCAGGAAGGGGACTAAGTCCCTTCGCACCTTGTTAGGTGCTAACACAGCAGTGTATGGAAAAGACTATGCCTTCTCGAAGGCAGTTTTGTATGAAAAATAGAGTGGAACTCAATCAGACTCCCTAGGGCAAGGCAGGCAGACACTCAGAGCTGACAAGTTCAGTCAGTAGCTAGAAGAGCTAGAAATAATACCTGCCAGGAGGATTCTTGACTTTGCCGGGGCCAGGACAGGCATGGCCACTTGGGCCGTGAAACTGCATGACCTGAAGAAGGTAAGGAATCGCACCCAAAGGGTGGTCAGAAAGAGTTCCCTCAGAAGTAGAGAAAATTATAACCGTGCTCGTTCCTCTTACCTTGAGGAAAAAAGGGAGATCCATTCACTAAGAATGGAAAAATAGAAAAGTTTTTTTTTTTTTTGCATAAAGGCCAAGAAAAGTAAGAGGAACGAGACGGGAGGGGGAGACGCCACAGAAGGAGGCCACTGAGGGGAAGGTGGGAGGGTATCGGTAATGAATGGTGAAGATACAAGAGAAGATCAAGAATTACGGTAGGTACGTAATTTTCATATCTTCCCTTGTCAATCTTCACCATTCATTACTGCTTGGGTGAGTACCAAGCCCTCCCCCTTAAAAAGGGGGGTAGAACCCTGAGGGAACAAGACCCCAGCCTCCTGTTGGTGAGAAACAGAAGGGGAAGACCCTGGCTAATGCAGAGAGAAGCCTATGTGGGAGAAGAGCTAGGAGGTGCCCCCCGAGGACGGGAGATGGAGGAAGCCCTGCAGAAGTCTCCTAGCTCTGGAGGAAAAGAGACGGTTCCCCCGGAAAGCGGAGCAAATCACCCTGCGCCGGGCCAGGGGTGACAACCTTGATAGACGAAGCCATGCCGTCCGCCTAATGTGGATCGCTTTCCCTGCAAGCCTGGAAGCCACCTCATTAGCGTCAAAAGATGCCCTTGCTTGGTGTCTTGCCAGCTCCAGGCCTACAGCGGAGAGAGCAATAGCCTGTCTGGTGTGCTCCATATCAGGCATTGATGCTAAGAGCTGGGAGAGCATCGACCACAGATGCCGACTGTAGGCAGCATGGTGAGCCTGATGTGATGCCATGCAGGCCACCGCACGAGAGGAAGAGAACACTCTTCGCCCCCACCGGTCGAATTGTAGGGAATCAGAATCCGGTGGACGGTCGTGCGCCAGGCGATGACGCCTGGAAGGAGTCTCTAGGTATACCAAACCCGAGGACGGGTTGGGAAGGGTACCCAGGGATTCCGAGGGGGCACAATACCTTCGTCGACAGTCTACCGGGGCTGGAGAAGGGGCGGCTGGCGACTGCCAGGAACGGATAAACACCTCCTGGAAGGGATAGGCCAGGAAGGTACCACTAGGTGCTGGGCAATGAATTCTCCAAGGAATTCACTGGCTCCCATTCAGTATTGTCTCGCCTAACGTAAGAGATTCAAGATCCCTCACCATCCTCGAAGGAATCGCTGATATTCGTGAAATCAGCGTGGAGGAAAGATGAGCAGGTTCCTCTCCTCAGAGGAGGGAGACGAGGATGATGGGGAGCTCGAATGTCCAGAAGATTCCTGCGGCGTGGGAGAGTCAAAGACCCGCCATGCATATACCTAACGATGAGGGGAAGGCCGCCGCAGAACCTCTGAACTACTCCCAGGATAACGGACCCGTAGGACCAACATGGCCTGGAAGAGCGGGGGGTGGTTGCAGAGGTACTGGAGAAGGGCACCTGCGAAGAGGCAACTGACCTAGGCTAGGGCTCTGAAATCCGGGGAACGGAGCCCGAGCTGGCGGGATCCCGGATAACAAACCAGGTCGCAAAACGGAACCCTGGGGATGCGAGGCCTGGAAGAGCCCAGAAGGGGATCCTCCCCTGTGACTGCATGGATCCAGAAGGGCAGTCCGCAGCAGTGCCACCGGAGGGAGTCCCGGGGCCCAAGAGGGAAAGGCGGGGTTCGGCGCTACGGCTCCTAGCCACCCCACAAGGGGTGGCCGGCCGAGACCGCGACGACCGTCTCCCGCCCCTCGACCCCTCGGACTCCGAGAGAGCCCTCCTCCTTGACTCCAGCGCTCCCCCACCCCAAGAGGTGGCAACAGCACCCGGAAGGGTAGCTGTCACAGACCCCCTAGGAGGGAGAGCCCCCCCTCAGTCCCCACCACATCACCCCTCCGGGACCCGGGGCCACCCCTAGCCCGAGGGTCCCCAGGGAGGACAGGAGCGGAGACAGCGGAAGGGGCCCGCTGTGCCGCCTAGCACCACGTGTTACTGGGGACCCTGACCCCGAAGAGTCAGGGTGCCAGGAAGGGTCCAAGTCCAAGTCATCGACCTCCGAAGAGGACGAGACCAGCAGAACCTCCACGCTGGCAACCCCGGGGGTCCCCGGAGGAATGGCGCCGGTGCTAGGGACGGCACCGGATGACCCGGCCCACTCGGATCTGCCAGGCCCGGGTCCCGCTCCCCTGCTGCGCCTGTTGTGCCTTACGGGCGCCGCCTCGCGTCGGAACCCAACCCAGCCGCCGAGCGCAAAACTGCCTGCGTGCCGGATCCAAACGGTGCCGGAGGGTGGCGCCGAGGGTCCACTGGTGCCAGGCCCAGCAGGCGGGGCCCGACACTGGGGAGCCAGCACCTCCAGGAGGTGACTGCCGAGGCGGTGTCCCTGCCGCGGCCCCAGGAGGGACCACGACGCCCCGACAACGCGAGAGAAGCTCCTCCTCCTCGGGATCAGAGGGCCCGGGAGGGGACCCGGGGAAGGCCTAGAGACCTTACCTGGGAACCCTGGAGCGACACCATCTCTCAAGGTCGGCAGGGCTCTGCCGAGCTTGAACGCTGCGGGACTTCGGGAGGACACGATGGTCCATGGAGAAACAGGCGCCGCATGCGCCCATGTTGTGGTTGGGTCCCAGGCAACGGAGACAGACATCATGCCGGTCCGAGACGGAAAAATGCCGGCCACAGGAGCACCGACGCATAGGGGCACGGCCCGCCTTCGACTTACGCCTTGCTCCCGAACCTGACATGATGCAAACTAAAGAAGGAAAAAAAGCAATAAAGCACTCGGCGCCGTATTAAAGAAAAGAAAGGAACGGTCTTACCGGTATACGGCGTCGAGAGAGTCGTCTGAGAGAAAACGAGGAGTCTTGAGGTATTAGAAACCGAAAATACTATTCGCCACTGCGTAGCGGTGCAGCCTCGACGCAGGAGAAACAGAACTGAGATAGAGAGTTCGCGGCACCTATCGGCTACCCCGCATGACGCAATACGCCACGCCGAGGGCAGCGCCGTGGAGCCGACTCCAAAAAAAAAAAAAGCTCCCGTAGCGGGTGCCCGCCTCCGGCTTAACCCAAGCAGTAATGAATGGTGAAGATTGACAAGGGAAGATTAATCAATCCGGGCATAGGAACCATGCAGAGGGGAATAGTGTGTATACTCTCTCTGACCTGCATGTTCTGAGTGCCATACAGCCACCCATTTGGCTATCCCCAGGTAGCATCTGATCGATTTACTAGCAGGTGTGGGTCTAAAGGACCTAGATTTGGACATGTCAATATTCTCCCAAACCTGACTGAGATCCCCTCCCGTGACTACTGTCCCTTTAAGGTACTCTGAGATCTTGTGGAGTAAGCCTCTCACAGTTGTTACTGTGGCCCCTGGAGGAATATATAATGATGCTAGGGTAATGGGGGAGCTTTCTAAAAGGCCCAAGATTATTGCTAGTCAGCCTTCCGGATCAATGTATTGATCTTCAAGTTTAAAAGGGAACCCCCTAGGAACTAAGAACTAGGTTCCCCTTTTCTTCCCACTACCATGAGTGGAGGTTACCACCTGTTCAAAGCCAAATCTACTCAGCTTCCTACGTTCAGTCTTGCTAAGGTGCGTCTCCTGTATGAGAACAAATGAAGGGGACCATCTCTTAAGGGAGGAGAGCACCTTGTAACGCTTGACAGGGTTGTTTAATCCATTCACATTATGAGACAGTATCTTTAAAATGTCCCTATCATCCATCTGCCTGCCAAAGTAAAATGCTGTACTGAATTGCTCTCTCAATAAATAAGAGCCGAGGCGCCCTTGATCCCCCCCAAGACATTCCCCCTACCCCTGCACCCTCCGCCCCCACCTCCCCTCAGTCCAATCCATTCAGCTATTGACGCACTCCTTATAACAGACATAACATATACTACATACATAACAGTGAATAAACTTCAGTAACCTCAACTTTACTGCCCAGCTGGAAGGCTCAACAAACTTTGCCTTCTCCTCTGGCAATGAACTGTGTACAATTTGACCTCCAAGGAAGGGGAACCACATTAGGCTGCCCCTAAGTACCTGGGAAGAGATCCCTAGGAGTAAAGAAAGTGGAACTCCCGAAGGAGTTCGGCCCTTCTGTACCCTATTGAAAGTGGGTCCTGGTCTGATGACAAGACCTACGTACGTCACCGAGCACTCGCTTCCTTCTGACAGGCGGGAAGATGATACCTCGTGGTGAAGCCTTCAAGGAGAATAAGGCCTCCACATACCAGTGAGGTTCAATATTAGAATGGCCCAAAAGATTAACTCCCTGCCCATCCTAAGTTTGTACGCGGATCTTAAGTGACCCCACCCCTGGCAGTAAGGATTTCCCAGCATATGTATCCCTTTCTCCATAAATTCTTTCATTTCCTAAAAATATTTTGCTCTAGCCCCTTTTATAATCCCATATTAAAAGAATAAGGTGAGCCAATTAACTCAATATTATGACACGCATATGCTGTCTCAATGTCAGAAGTGCATAACTCGGGATATTTATCCAGAAATAGGTGTCAATGGGATGTTTCAACTTCTGGTTTAGCCATCAGCTCTAATGGCAGCCTGAACTGATACCTCCACCTCGCTCTACTAACAATCCACAGCAATCAGCCCTACTTCCAAGTGCAAACCGTCTGCTAAAGTGAGGATAACGGACTACTGGATGCCAGCGAGACATTGACACAAAGATTGTCCACTGGGAATGGTTGGAAAAGGCTCCAAAAATCAGTCGGGAGAGGGGACCATGAAAGTGGTCTGCAAAGATACCTTGTGGCCGACTCCGGGGGAAATATTGAACCAACAGCCAGAAAAGGAATGCACGATTACCTCTACTCAGCTATGTGAAACATTACAACAAATGAACGCATCATTGCAAAGGCTGGAGGCAAGAGCATTGGAGGATAGAAATGTAATAAATACCTTAAGTCAGAAAACGGATGAGTTTGAGAAAAATATTACTGAATACAACAATGTTACTGACTCTTATAACTTTGCACTCTTGGAACTACACAGGCGATCACTATACTTAGAACAAAAAATGGAAGAGTTGGAGAACAGAAATCGTAGAAACAATATTAGAAACAATATTAGAATACATGACGTACCAGAGGAGACAGAAACGGGCAGCATGTTGACTTTTATTGAGTCCTTCTTGAAAGAGATTCTGGATCTGCCCAAAGAAAATGAGTTGGGTATAATTAGGGCGCACAGATCTTTAACAGCTAAGCCTAGAGACCCAAAAGCACATCCGAGATCCATAATATTAGCATTTCTCGATTTCAGAACCAAAGAAGAGATTCTGAGTCTAGCTTGGTCAAGAAAAATTATTAATTTTGTTGACGTGAGACTTTTTTTCGATCCAGATTACACTCCACAGCTGTTAACTAAAAGATGGCAAGTACTTACAATAATTCGACAACTTCAACAGAAGGGAGTGAAAGCCTTCTTAGAATACCCAGCAAGGATTCGAATAATGACTGAGAAGGGACCCAGGCGGTTTCAGGAATTGACAGATGCCGAGGAAATGCTGGAATCATTGGGAGTTTCTTTGCAGAAAGAGGGGGTGCTGGAGAAGTTCGAGGAACTTAGGAACAGAGCTTGGGTTCCTGGAGGAACCAAATCGTGTGGGACCAACTGGGAGAAGTGGTTCTCAGGCATGTGGCACAAGCTCTCAGAGAAAATCCGAGAAGGCAAGGGGACTATAACCGAACGAGAGAGAGAAGGCGGTGAAAAACAAGGACTAGAAGAAAACTCAGAGAATGAGGACACTTGAAATGTCAGTGTGGTAGGAGAACTTTGGCAAAATTTAAAAACAAAAGCTGTTTCTCGAAAAGGTTAGGGTGACCAGTGGAGAGAGCACACAGGGAAAGAAACTATGAAGAAGGATCTGAACTGAAACGGACAGAATGGAAAATAAAAAATTATTGTACGGGCAGGAGGGGACAGGTAAAGCTATGGGTAAAATGAGAACTAGACTAGATGCTGTGGATATATGGTAACATGTTTTGAAACAGGAGCTTCCGGTGACGGGGTGGGGGGATCCGGGTACCTGGAGGTGGGCCTTGAGTCGGTTTCCTAGCTCACTCGAGGACCTGCAAAAAGGAGAGTAGAGGCATTGTGAGACATACATTATTGGATGGGTTGCTGGGGTCCTGGTGTGGAGGGGGTGGCCACTGGTTCTCTTAGATGGTATAAATACTTAATGGAGTGGGAGAAAGAGGTGGTTTTGTCTCAGGGGCTGGGAGGGGCTCACCCTCCTGCAGTCCAAGGGCTGGGCCTCGACTATCTTTTAAGCTCCTGAAGTGTAAAAAGTGAATATATATAAAGATGGGCTTGTGCTTATCGAAGGAAAATGAGTGGTTGGTGGCTACCTCCTCTCGCCGTGGGACTGTACAGAACAATTAATAAATGGGAACACCAAAACAAATAAACTAACTCATTTCACTGGTTAGACGACAGTAAAAATGGTGCTGGGCAGGGAGACGGAAGCTCGTGGCTAGCCTTCGGGTTGCCTTATGGAGTGACCTCCTCACGTCGTGCAAGCTCCACAGTAATAAAGGTTTGAAGTTAAGGGGGGGGGGGCAATAAAAAGTATAAACACAGGAAAAAATGACTTTTCTCTCTCTTGAATCATTAAAGAGTAAAGATAAGGGATTGGAAAGGTGCAGATGATAGCTGATCATAACTTGTTTTATATTGACGAGCTATTAACTTAAGGGGGGAGAGGTTTACATAGGTGCCAGACACAAAAACAACTGGTCAAGGAGAGGAGTTCCCAATAGAAGGAACAAGATTGCATCCTCTCTTTTCCCTTCCAAACATTTCTGAGGAAAGGAGGGGAATAAGAATCCTGAGAATTGAATTCCCAGTTTCGGAAGTCACAATAATTAACAAGCAATGTTGATTTACGAGTTACAGTTGTTATTGCGGTTTAATAATTACGTGGTTAAAATGTTTAGAGGTCACAAGGTCTGTCAGAAATGTGCAAGGAAAAAATATGGCAAACAGTTTAGAGACCGGGGTGGGGGGTAAAGGATCCCATATTAAGGATCTTGTTTAATGAAACATAATGGCTAGTCCAGATATATGTATACGTTCTTATAACGTTAGAGGTCTTACAAACGCAGTCAAAAGAAGTAAAGTAATTGCTCTTGTTAAAAGAGCAAAGTCTGATGTCATATTACTCCAGGAAACTCATATGTCAGCATCAGAGCATGCCAAGTTAGCCAAATTTGGGTTCCAGGAGGTGGCTGCTGCATCTTATAAGAAAGGACATAGAAGGGAGGTAGCTATATTACTGCCCAATAAGGTACAACTTAAACAAGAAGGGGTACTAAGAGATAAGGAAGGTAGGTACGTTTTAGTGAAAGGACAACTAATGGGTAAAAAGGTTACATTAGCATCGAAGTATTTCCCACCGAGGTCAAGGTATGAATAATACAGAACACTTTTATTAAAACTCCAGGAATGGGGAGAGGGGTTGCTTATGGGAGGAGGGGACCTCAATTTAACCCTGAATCCACAGGTGGATACCACATCGAGGATCCCTCGAAAAGAACACAAAATAGCTAAAAAGGTTGCCAAATTACTGATGGTACTGGGTATGGTGGATGTGTGGCATGCAATGAATGGGAGTAAGAGAGAGTACACATATCATTCAGCCCAATATCAAATGTATTCCAGATCAGATTACTTCATACTCCCTAAAGAGGATATAAACAAGATCCAAGATAGCTGGATAGGGGACTTTGTTATGTCAGACCACTCTCCCATTTATATGAAAATAAAAATTAATAATTTAAGGAAAAATAGTTTTTGGAGGCTAAATGCTTCACTTCTGTGTGACGAGGAGGTAAAGGATACTATCACAGATATGTATAAGCAGTATATAAAGGGAGAATGATGTAGAGGAGATATCCCCAGCTATTCTTTGGGATGCTGCAAAAGCAGTATTGAGGGGCACATTTGTGGAAATATCTTCAAAGAAAAAGAAAGAAAAGGAAGCTAAAAGGGATAAAATAACATAAATAAAGGTCTTGGAGGACATGCAAATAGAAAAAATAAGTAAGGAAAGGACGAAGGAGTTAAAACAACTTAAGACGGAATTACAGAACATTATGGATTATCAGGTGGAGCTGCAATTACTATTCATGAGACAGAAATGCTACGAAGGAGGACCTAGGGCTTTAAAGTTATTGGCAGGATGTCTAAGGGGGCAAAGGGCAAGAACTTGTATAAATTCTATACAAAACCCTAGTACGGCAAAATCTGAGATCCAGATTCCAGAAATAGCAGAAGTCTTTAGAGATTTTTATGCCAAATTATATAACCAGACGCAGAACCAGTTAAAGAGACGGTGACTAATTTTCTGAATGGTCTCAGGTTACCGAAACTAAGTAGAGAGCAGGGGGAAAAATAACTTGTACCTATTGGGACAGAGGAATTGAAGGAAGTAATTGGGAATTTAAAAACAGGAAAAGTGCCCAGGAACAGAAGGGTTACCCCCGGAATTTTATAAAACCTTTAGGGAACTGGTACACCCCCTACTAATGATAGTTTATAAAGGGGCGACGGGAGAGCGGGAATGTGTGCCACCATCCTGGACCAGGGCAATTATCTCAATGCTGCCCAAGTCGGGAAAGGACCCAACCAGATGCCCCCATATCGTCTAATTTCACTATTGAATAATGATTATGAGATTTTAACAGCCATATGGGCTAGGAGGCTCCAACAAGTCCTTCCGGGTCTTATACAATTGGATCAAACGGGGTTTGTTCCAGGGCGAGAGGAACAGGACAATTTAAGAAGAATAGTTCATATAACTGACCAAATTATTAAGACAAAAATACTCTCAGTCCTGTTGAGTTTAGACGCTGAAAAGGCATTTGACAAAGTGTCTTGGAGTTTCATGGAAGGGGTCCTTTCCCGGTGTGGGCTGCCAAAGGAGTTTCAGAGATGGATTTTTAGGTTTTATGAGGGAGCCAGTGCCTATGTCAGAGCTAACGACCACATATCTTCTCATTTTAAGTTGGGCAGGGGCACCAGACAAGGATGTCCTATGCCACCATTATTATTCGCCTTATAAATTGAACTGCTGGCTCAGGCCATAAGGCAAAGTACAGAAGCAACAGGAATTAAGGTGGAAGGGGTAGAACATAAACTGGTATTGCATGCTGACAACATACTTTTGTATGTGAGCAATCCAGACACGACTATGGACGAAGTGTTCAAAATAACTGAATTTTATTCACCTATATCTGGATACACCATGAACAAATCAAAAACTGAAGTGCTGAGTTTTAATTATGTTAGTTCAGCAAATATTAAAGACAAATACCCAATGAATTGGGACAGGGAGTTTATTAAATACTCCGGTATAAAGCTGGGTACAGTGAACACACAACTATTTAACTTGAACTACCCACCTCTGATAGCAAAGTTAAAGAAAGATTTTGGGAGGTGGGCTTTGCTGCTGCTGACACTTCATGCCAAGGTACAATCCTTGAAGATGAATGCTTTGTCACGACTATTATACCTATTTCAATGTGTACCTTATTCTATCCCAAAAGGAGACATAGATAAATAGCAGAGGATGTTCTTAGACTTTGTCTGGGGAAGGGGACACCCTAGGATTAGGAGAAACTTGCTGTATCTCCCGAAAGCTGAAGGGGGACTTGCATTGCCAAATTTTCTTGGATACTGGTGTGCGACCCAGATGAGGGTAGCTTTGTTATTGGGGTAACCCTCAGTATGACGCGCTCTGGAAAAGGATAGATATACATGAACACTCAGACTTTCCGGTGTGTGCAGCCTTGTTCAGGGGAGAGGGGGACAAATATTTAAAATCAAATTATACTGGAACTAAAGCAGTACTAGAAGGGTGGAGAAGAGGAACTAAGAGGGGAAACACACAGAAACAGATGTGGAGATAAAGGTGGTTTGTATATGATACATATTTTACACCAGCAGAACAAGATAACTGGTACAAAAGACAAGTACAGAGGAATGGTCTCCCCAGGGCAATTATTTACAGGGTCAACCATGATGTCATTTGAAGCTGCTAAACAAAAATTTAAATGGGAAGAAAAGGATCGAATACGGTTTTATCAAATTAGGAACTATATACAAGATATGAGAAGGAAGTTGGGAAAAGGGTTGGAGATGGTGAGAATACAGTATTCCACAAAATCCGGGCTTCACCAAATGGGGAAGAAGCTATTTCCATTCTTTATACCAGCTACATAGCAGATACTCCGTCTACTTCAGCATACATAAAGGTTAAGTGGGAAAGAGACTTGGGGTGTCACTAACAAACAATGGGAATTAGTCTGGGTGAACACATGGCACACAATGACTTCTACAGTGTGGAGAGAATTTGGCTAGAAAATTTGAACAAGATACTTTATGGTCCCAGCACAGGCAGTACATGGGCCTAGAGGTGGTTCCAGCACATGCTGGTGGGGTTGTGGGGAAGTCAAGGCCTCACAAGCCCATATCTTCTGGTTGTGTCCAGAGATACAAGAGTTTTGGAGATAGGTGGGTGGACACATATCAAAGGTGCTTATGACACCTATACCGTCTGACCCGGAGCATTTAGTCCTGGGAATACACCCTGTAGGAATGAAAGGGAAAAATGAAAGACAACTTTGGGACATTTTAGCTGTTGCTGCCCTTAAAGCGGTAACAAGGAGATGGCTGAGACCTGAACCACCGACTGTAAGGGAGTGGAGAGAAATAATTGCAGAAATTCAGAGAATGGAGAGAATCACAATGGGATTCAGAAAACAAACACCCACATTCCAAAACCAGTGGACAAGGTGGCTACTATATGAAACTCAAACAGAAATTACCTGATTGGATAGTTGGAAGGATGAATGGGGAAGGAGAAAGGGTAAAAATAAGACCTAAAAAGGGAGTTACCAAGATAGAGGAGGGGACAGATAGCACGTAGAAGACATATGCACAGTAGACAGATTATTTTTTTTAGAGGGGAACAATTTATTATTATATGCTGGAGTAGAGTTTTAACAGCTTTTTTTTCATTGGGTATAAAGTAACAGACAAGAGAAAATATTTTATATATATATGAAACAAACATCTGTGCAACACCATATATACTTGGACAAACAATGTATCAAATGGATAAGACAGAAGATGTATAAAATGAACAGGATTGAGTGCTGTGATATATAATCTAATGTTCATGTGGAAAAGAAAACTTTCTCTGATCTAAATAAAAGATAAGTATAAAAAAAAAATTGGATGTTTCAACCCCTTATTACTATTACACCCCACCCCACCCCCGCCAGATCCAGGGCCTAGCCAGATGCTATCGCAGCTTGACTGCTGCAGTGGCCCACTAGATAGGGGGTGTCAGGGGTATCGAAAAGGAAAACCAACCAAATACCTAATAAATTAACTGCTTCTCACAGTTGCCCAGCTCAGGTGTCCATATTCTTCCCGGCCCCTCCTTCCTCCCACTGGTGTTGAGTGAGTTGTTGCAACAGCCCCTTGATGTCCTGCATGATGATTAGAGCTGAGCCCTGCCCAGATCATGTTCTTGCTTGAAGTTATCCTTTGCCAGGATTGTGGTAATTTGGGGTCTACATCCAGCTGCTTAGTTAAGTCCAGGACTTCATGGCCCTTCTCCTGAAGTGCTTTAACCGCCTCCTCCAGTGTGCAGTAAAGTTCTGTTCCTGTCTCTCAGCGGACCTGTAAGCATGCCGGGTATGGCATCTGGAACCTCATCCCAAGTGAGTTGAGCTTGCAGAGGATGGGTGCATATGCCATTCGGTGTTGCTGGATCTGAGGGGGATAATCCTGATAAAAATAGAAGCGACATCCATTGTACTCTACTTTCTGCTGCCTCCAGGCGTTTCGAAGTACAGTCTCCTTGTCTCTGTAGCTGAAGAATTTGGTCACTATGGAACAGGGCCAAACCATTGAAGATGTAGGTTTGGCTCGATCCTGAACGTAAAGGCCTGGACGTGCTGTAGCACGTCAGACAGAAAGTCTGTCATCTCCCCCACCTCTGAATCTTCGGGGAGGCCGTAAATTCTAAAGTTTTTTCTCCAGGCTCGGGCTTCCAAGTCTAAACATTTAGCTGCTGTGCTTTCTTGCTGCTGGCTGAGAGCCTCAATTGCTTGCGTGAGGTGTAGAATAACGTCTTCCACCCCCGAAATTCTTTCTTTGGCTGTGGTCACACGGGCCTCAAGTTTGGTAAGGTCAGTATGGAGCCTGTCAAATTCCACTTTATTTTCACTTCATAATTGTTTTATCTCTGTAAGCAGTATTTCGAATCTGGAGCGTGACAATGTTTCCAGCTCCATCTCGTATCTCCACTCGCCATGCTGGATGGGGATTCTCTCCCATTGTTAGCTTGGCTCATCCTTGGCAATCCTGTGAGCTGACCGTTCTTTTAGAGCTTTGGAACGAGATTGGTTTTCCTGAGTGGTCTCGCCAAGCAATTTACAATTTTCTCAAAAGTGCCTTAAATTATAGCGCTATGGGCACTTTCTTTGCTGAGGGTTCGGGGAGCTCCTTGTTCAGACCGCCATTGCGTCGGTGACATCACCGAAGTCCATCTTTTTTTTTTAACCACTTTATCGTTTCCCCAGCTCAGAACTCTCTCAGGCCACTTCACTCACCAACTTCGCTCTACCGTCCGCCATGTTCCCTACTATCTTCAAGAACATTATGTGGCCTGCCCGGGCCCCGGGGGGAGTAACGACCCGGGGAGAATGAAGGGCAGTGGCAGGGAACTGGCACTGGATGTGTGGCAGTGGCACTGGAAGGGCCGTCAACTATCCAGGTGGGAGGGTATTTTACTTGTATAGCCCTCGAGATCCCACACCCTCTCCTGCAAGTGTGGTGCCTGCTTGATGCTGCGGAGCATGGCAACCCTGCGCAAGGCCAGCCATGCAGTGCAAGATGAGCCAGCACTGCCACAGCCTGTCTCCACTAGGGCCACTGGCATGCTGGACAATCCCATGCCCTCCCCTCGAGAGAAGAGCAGCCCTCAGTGGTGCTCAATCTCTCCCTCCCTTGCCGACCTCCCTGGCGCCCAAGTCGCCTCCAGAACTTGGGGTCACCAATGCGAGTGAGGTGTGATGTCCAGTGCCTCAATCCACAGTGCCACCGGGCCGTTGAGACCATCTTGAAGGAGAGGATAGTGGAGCTCCTAGAGGCACATGGCCTCCAGGAAATACGCCAACACAGGTTTGTCTGGGGGGCAGACTATGTCAAACCAACCTAGTTGAATTCTATGACTGGGTGACAAGATCGCTGGATCAGGGAAGGCAGGTGGATGTTCTACACCTGGACTTCATCAAGGCTTCTGACTCGGTGCTGCATGGGAGACTGATAGGGATGCTGAGGAGCTTGGTGGTGGGTGAAAAGTTGCTGGGGTGGATTGGAAATTGGTTATCCGATCAGTTTCAGAGAATGGTGGTTGGGGGTGAGGTCTCTTCTCCCAGAGGGGTCATCAATGGGGTCCCTCAAGGGCCAATGTTGGGCCCACTCCTATTTAATGCATTCATCTCAGCTGTTGGGGTGGGAATTGGGAGCAAGCTGAGTCTATTTGCTTATGACGCCAAACTAGGAGCAGTGGTGGACGGGGAGGAGGGGAGGAAAGGAGGACACTACAGGAGGACTCAGATACATTTGAGAGGTGGTCGCGCACTTGGCTGCTGAAGTTTAACACCAAGAAGAGCAATGTACTCCACCTGGGTGTCAGAAATCCCGGCCATGACTACTTTCTAGGAGGGGTAAAGCTGACGGTCTCCAAGGGAGAAAAAGATCTTGGGTGGTAATAGATACCAAGATGAATAATTCAGAGCAGTGCAGGAGGGCAGCAGCCAAAGCAAACAGAATGTTTGGGTGCATCGCTATAGGGATATCATCGAGGAGGGAGGTCCTACTACCCCTGTACAACTACTTGCTTAGGCCGCACCTGGAGTACTGTGTGCAGTTTTGGCGCCCATACTTGAGGAGGGAAGTTGCTCTTCTGGAGAAGGTCTAGAGGAGAGTGTCAAGGATGATTCATGGTCTGGGGGTCAGGTCCTATGAGGAGAGGCTTAGGGAACCAAACATGTACTCCCTAGAGGAGAGGAGGGATGGGGGATATGATAGAGGTCTTTAAATATTTGAAGGAGACAGGTTCCACTAGGGGTCATAACCTGAGATTGGTAGGGGGAGGTTTAAGGGTGAAGTGAGACGACATTACTTCATGGAGAAGGTGGTGGCACCATGGAATGCACTACCAATGGAGCTGGTCGCAGCAGAAATGGTGGGGGGATTCAAGAGGGACTGGGACAAATACAATGGTATAATACAGGTGGGGAGAGCAAGGAATGTGATAGGAGCTTGGGGGGATCAGTGATTGGGAGGGCAGCTACAGTGACGTATGTGTGACATTAACTGTGGGAGCTGCATCTCGAGCAGACTTGATAGACCATTTGGCCCAATCTGCTGGCAACTCAGTATGTTAGTATGAGTATGTGTACCATTCCCACACCAGAACACAACCCTCCCCACTCACATTATACATGTGTGCTGTGTGCACCATTTCCACACATGTTCATGACCCACCCCAGTCTAATTATACTTGTCGTGTGTTCACTAATCCTACATCTGATCACAAACCGCCATCTCATTATACGTGCGTGTGTACCTATCCCACACCTGAACACAACCCTCCCCAGTGTCATTATAGTTGTGAAAACCAAGAAAAGCCAGGCACTCGCACAGATGGTTGTCTGTCTTGGAAGAAAGATTCTTCACTCCATAATACACTCAAAGAGGCTTTATTATAAATCCCAGTGTAAACAGTAGTGAGGGTACAGGTCAGTGTCCTGTGTGCACCGTTCCCATATCTGTTCACAGCCCTCCTAGGTCTCATTATACTTGTGTCCTGTAAGCACCATTCCCAAACCTGTTCACAACCTTCCCCACTCTCACTACACTTGTACCTGTGTGCATCAATCCTACACCTGAACACAACCCTCCCAAGTCTCATTATAACTGTGTCCTGTGAGCACCATTCCCACACCTGTTCACAATCTTCCCCACTCTCACTACACTTGTGCCTGTGTGCATCAATCCTACATCTGAACACACCCCCCCTCTGGTATCATTATACTTGTGTCCTACGTGCACCAATCCTACATCTCTTCACAACCCTCCCCAGTCTCATTATACCTGTGGCTGCAGGCACCATTCCACCATTCCCACACCTGATCACAACCCTACCCAGTCTCATTATACTTCTGTCCTGTGTGCACCAATCCCACATCTGTTCATAACCCTCCCCAATCTCATTATACCTGTGGCTGTAGGCACCATTCCCACACCTGATCACAACCCTACCCAGTCTCATTATACTTGCGTTCTGTGTACCAATCCCACTCCTGATCACAACCCTGTCCAGTCTCATTATACCCATGTTCTGTGTGCACCAGTCCTACATCTGAACACAATCCTCCTAAGTCTCATTATACCTGTGTGTACCAATCCTGCATCTGTTCACAACCCACCCCAGTCTCATTATACTTGTGTCCTTTGTGCACCATTCCCACGCCTATTTACAACTCTCCCAAGTCTCATTACACTCGTGTCGTGTGCACCATTCCCACACTTACTCACAGCCCTCCCGAGTCTCATTATACCTGTGTGTACTAATACTACATCTGAACACTACCCTCCCCAGTCTCGCTATACCTGTGTGTACCAATCCTACATCTAAACACAGCCCTCCCCAGTCTCATTATACCTGTGTGTACTAATCCTACATCTGAACACTACCCTCCCCAGTCTCATTATACCTGTGTGTACTAATCCTACATCTGAACACTACCCTCCCCATCTCATTATACCTGTGTGTACCAATCCTACATCTGAACACTACACTCCCCAGTCTCATTACACCTGTGTGTACCAATCCTACATCTGAACACTACCCTCCCCAGTCTCATTATACCTGTGTGTACCAATCCTACATCTGAAAACAACCCTCCCCAGTCTCATTATATCTGTGTGTACTAATCCTACATCTGAACACTACCCTCCCCAGTCTCATTATACCTATGTGAACTAATCCTACATCTGAACACTACCCTCCCCAGTCTCATTATACCTGTGTGTACTAATCCTAAATCTGAACACAACCCTCCCCAGTCTCATTATACCTGTGTGTACCAGTCCTACATGTGAACACTACCATCCCCAGTTTCATTATACATGTGTGCACCAACCCTACATCTGAATACAACCCTCCCAAGTCTCATTATACCTGTGTGTACTAATCCTACATCTGAACACAACCCTCCCCAGTCCATTCTCATGTACCATTCTCACACCTGATCATTACCCTCCGTAGTCTAATTATAATTGTGCCTTGTGTGCACCATTCCCACACCTGTTCACCACCCTCCCCAGTCTCATTATACTTATGTCTAGCATTAAAGCCTTTCCCTGGCATCACACAAAACACAAGGGATTAAGCAAGTAGTGGTATATAGTGAAATATCTTAACTACAAAATTCTTTCAAAAGAAATATTTTCAGCCCATAAACACTTTATTTATTTTGTTTTTGCTGACCAGAAAATGAGGGCTAAGCAATTTGGTCTATTTTTAGCCTCATTCCACGGAGGGGGGAGAACAGATGCCAACTGACATAATGAATCAGGTTAAGCTGCTGGTGGTTATTTTTAGTGAATGGGTGGAATTCAGCCAGAAGATTGTGCACATTCCCCTACTCTTTTCTTTCTTAATCTGTTTATGCTCCTCTGATACAGGTCCTATTATCCTGTTCTGATCCCCCAGCCCCATCACCTGGAATCTCAGGGACTGAGCTCATCATCCATTCTTCCCCCAGGGCTCCCTTCCCCCATGGCAGGGTCAGCAGGCCCCCTCTTACTTGCCAGAGAACAGATATAGTTCATGGAGGGAGGACCGAGTCGCCGATGTGAGGCCTGCAAGGGGTTGGGCCTCTCATTCTGAGGTCTCCCCTCCTGGTGTTCTCCACTGGGATGCCAGCTTCGAGGTGGTGCACAATCTTGCATGCAAGTGTGAAGCACATCACCACTGGCATCCCCCACCCAGTAAGTCTCTCTGAGCACATTGCCACCTGTCGTCACCTAGGTGGCAGTACTGCACCGGAGCATGACTACCTTCCCCTCCCTCCCAGAAAAGGACAGAGTCCTCTGGGACACTGAATCCTCCTCTCCCCTGCTGGCCCCTAATGACCCAGGCTCGGTCTCGAACTCAGGTCGCCAGTGTAATGGTATGTGTGACATCCAGCACCTCAACTCTCCGTGCCACTGGGCCAGCCCTTCCCCTACTCTTTTTGATAAGTGATACTTGGGATCTTTCATGTCCACCTGTATAACAGAAGAACAGGTGGACAAGACTTTGGTTCAACATCTCAGGAGTGCAGCACCCCGCCTCATGCTTCACTACAGTGTCAGTACCAAAATTTTACCCGAAGTTCCTGGTGTGGTGTTAGAACCCACAACCATTTAATCTTCCAGCCTCAGAGGTGAGTGTGCAACCTACTGAGAGACTGACACTGCAGCAACACAAATCACAATATATTACCTTATCCTTAGATTTGGTAAAGTACTGCGTTGAGGGCTCAGTCAGGGAGTAAAGTGAAAATGATAATCTAGGAGATCGCTTCTGACTGACATCATCAAGCTGAGACTAATCCAGGCCGACGGCTTCATGAATATTCCAAAAGTCATTATCTTCAGACCACTGTGCTCACTCATAAAGACTATAATGGCAGTCTAGACAATGAGTCCTGCTTTGTGAATAGCAGTTAAATGAAATTCATTAAAAATAAGGAAATGCATTAATTAGGAATGAGTGGATATGGATCTCACTTAATCAAGCACACTGTATTTCCTTTAGTATAAGCAACACTTTTTGGATAATTGCATTCTGAACATTAGCATATTAAGTAAATTGGGGAAATAACTGGCCCCACTCAGCTTGGAGTGTATGGGCATCCATGTATGCCTTCATCGCACCCCCCTTCTCTTCACTGATTAGACAGCTCCAAGTTGTGCAATTAATGTTTTAGCTTTCCTGATCCCCCACAGCGATGTTATCCAATAATGAAGGCTTTTACTTTAACTATTATAATGTTTTTTAACAATTTATTTACACAGGACAGCCCTGCTGAGATTAAATAATCTTCTTTAAAAAGCAAGGCATTGCTTCTACACAGTTTGCCACTGGGTGGACTGAAGAAACAGAAGGTTAGCTGACTCACTCGAGGTCAACGACAGAGTCAGCAGCTATGATGGTTTTAAAGCAGCAGTACTGAATAATCAAGAAATGATTATCAAAATTCTGCTTTTGGAATGGAAGCATGCAGCCACAGCTCCAGTTTCTATATCTGTAAATATTTTTTCTAGCAATCTTTAGTTTTTGAGATATTTAAAATTGATTTCCATTGTTGTGGATCCACAGTAAATATGGCTGGTGCCTAATTTGGAGCCAACTCCCCGTTACATCTCATCACGTCTTTTGTTTCCTTCCATGGGACCCTGTGCTGCATGTTTTTGCTGTCCCTAGGTAGTACTGTGAGTCATGTGCATGCGCAGTTGGCAGCAGAGGTTTCCAATTCAACATGGCAGGTGGAAACCAAAAAAAAAAAAAAACAGAGCAAATTACGGGGTGACAGTACAGTGAAAGCAAAAAAGATTACCAGGTAAATGCTCAACACAGCACAGGAAACAAACTGTTGCAAAATATATAATTTTTTATTTTTTTTATTTATTATACTTTTTGTCTACTGCCGCTGCGGTAGATTCAGCCCGGTCATGGTCCCCACCGTCCCTCGACTCCCATATGAGCGCCGCTGGCCCTGTTGCTCCCTTGGCTTGCCCCCTGGCGGGGCAGCAACACCGCCAAAGTGCCGCTGAACACGGTTCGGGTCTGGGAGCTGCTTGGGGAGAAAATTAAGGACGGCGAGGGGCGCTATGAGGACGCAGGCAGCAGTGTTGCTTTCCGGTTGTTCCTTGGGGGCGGGACATGCAATGACGTCCCATGTCCGCCCCGCCCCTGAGACGTTTCAGACGCTGGTTGCTTGGTACCTCGGCCTCCGCCAGGGGTCCCCACACCAGACATACTCTCCATCTTCCCCCCGGAGAAGGAGAGCTGTCCAAGGACACTCCATCCTTCTCCTCCCCCCGACCGGCCCTCCGACGACCCAGGTCCGTTCCCAAACATGGGTTACCGACGTCACAAGCGGAAATCCAACTGCTGTGCCGACAGGCCAGCCAAGAAATATTTTTTTTGTATCTAGTACTGCTGCTTTAAAGGAAAAGTTACTTACTGTAACTCCACATCTTCAAGAATATCTTCTCCACATAGCAATTCTCTTTCATCTGGAAGAACTAAGACTCCACAGGACCAAAACTTTTCAATTAGGACACTGACAATGCTGTCTGCACTGGTGCATGCATGATGCTGGGTGCTGAAACCAGTAATCCTCCTCGTCAGAAGTCCCAGCATATGAGTGGAACAGCACAGGAGTGGAAGAGGTGTAAGACTGGCATCTTAGGCAACAGTAGGCATCCTTTGGGGGAAGCCGGGAGGCAAGGGACTCAAGACAGTCGACTAAGATAAGGTACCCGTTCACGACAGTTCCTTTTATTTTTTTATTTTCTCTTTTTGGCGCAGCCCGCCGCTGGTCCATCCACCCAGGTCACAGCCCCCTCCGCTCCAACTCCCACATGAGCCGTGGCTCCTCAGATACCCCCTGGACTGCCCCCCAGGGCAGGGTAGTGGCACCCCCCAAGTGCCGACAACGAAAGGATAGGTCCGGGAGTTGTCCTGGGAGCTCATTAGAGCAGAGGGGCAGGCATCATCATGGTGGCAGGCTGTGTGTTTTTTTTCCCTGTAGGCAGGGGTGGGGATGTGCAATGACGGCCTGAGTCAACCCCACCCCTGAGATTGCCAGGCGTCGATGCTTGCGGCGTTACTCAGCCTCTGCTGGGTGTTGCACTTGCACTGAACACTCCACCACCTCCCTCTCCCGGAGAAGGAAAGCAGTCATGAGATGCTCGATCCTTCTCCCCCAGCTGGCTCTCCGGCACCCTGGATCCATTACCGAACCCAGATCGTCAGTGTCACAAGCAGGAATCCAACTGCTGTGCCGACAGGCCAGCACCGTTCATGACAGTTCTGACATTCACTGCTGGGAAGGGTACTGGGTCAAAGTAGGTCAAAACTGAGAATTGTTGCAACACCCTAATGAGGGTAGTAATACAAAGAGATTAAGGAGAATGGAGGAAATCAAACAACTCATTATCTAAAGTCAAGGTACAAAGAGAGTAAGCAAGCAGAAGCCTTCTTAAATGCTCAAGGGGAAGCAGACTGGTATCTGTCTAAGGTATAGCATCAGGGGGTTAACCAGGACAAACAAGGGAAATCAAGAAGCACCCTATCTAGGGTAAGGGTATAAATTATTTTTAAGGTAGGAGTAGATTTGAATATGATGGGAGTTGTGCAGTGCAGTGGCTGGGGAGAAGCACTGAGAGACCTTCTGAGAAAAAGGTGCTACCAAATTTGCATGCATGTCTCCAGGCTGGGGGTCTCTAATCTCTGGGCAGAGTTGACTAGGATTTGAGAGGCCTCTTCCCCACCCAGGGGCCAGGAAGTCCACCATCGTTGCCTCAAAGGGTGCCTGGAAAGAGGCTGGTTGAACTGTGGTGAGCTCCAGTAAAGGAACACATTACTCAGCCTGTGCTACCAAAGAACTCTTTCACCACCCTGGCGAGACCAGACTGCTGTGGGGGTCACTGAGAGTGGAGGCCCCAAGGTGGGAGAAAGAGGACCCCAGTGGAAGAGAAAGCAACTTCTGGTTGGGGACTCAACTGTCAGAGGGATAGTTTTTATAAAACCATAGGAGGGAAGGAGGGAGGTGAGGTGCCTACCTGGTGCCTCAGCACAGAGGAACGTGGAGCGGATCCTTAGAATCTTCAGGGTGGCAAGGCAGGAGTGGAAGCCAGATGTCACTATCCATCTGGGGACAAATGACCTAGCAGAGGAGGCAGCCGGGGTGGTACAGGGCAGGTTTAGGGACCTGGGAAGGGCCTGATGCAGGTAGCATGCATGGAGGATTTTGCTGAGGTGCTGCCTGTGGAAGGCTGTGGGGTGGAGAGGGATTACCACACCACACACTTCATCAACTGGTTGAAGGCATGGTGCAGGGAGGAGGGGTTTGGCTACATCGGGGACTGGGATCCTAGCTGGAGGGATGGAGGCCTGTACAAATGGGATGGTCTCCATCCATCAAAGAGGGGAACAACAGTTTTGGGTGGGAGGTTTGAATGCTACTTTTATGGTCACATTTTTTTCCATCCAGTGTTTCTCTGTCTCGCGCCTTGGCTACCCTCTTCTGACTGGCTTTCCCAGCACCATCAACCAGTTCCTCCCGGGCTTACCTTGCCACTGTTGTCCTCTGCCACAGGACTAAAACAAGTGCTGGCCACAGGTGCGAAGCCTTCGGAGGGCTGGTCTTTCATCCTGTCAATGAGGGTTTTTCTCCTGGTTTTCTCCCCATACATCCCCAGAGTCTCACTGCAAGGTCGCGCATGCACGTGGAGGCATGCAGGCCTTGGCCTGAATGGCCCCCATCCACCCAGCGAAGCGCCTAGCCCCCAAGACACCTACACTACCATCAAGCCTCCACCTGGTGTTCAGCCAAGGGCCAGGAAGGCTACCCTCCCCAATTTGGGAAAGGAGAGCTGCTGGCAGCTGCTCAGTCCACTCCCAACCCCCAACCCCCGGCTGACAACTGGTGCCCCGAGCTCATTTCCAAACTCAGAGCACCGGCGTGGGAGATGTAAGACGCATAGCGCCTCAACCCTCTATGCCACCAGGTTGGCATCTTTGATGGTCATTTAAACTAGCCAAGGTGGTGGTAGAAGAAATGCAGGAGGCAGGAATGCCCCGCCTGAAGATACAGAAGCAGTGATGGATAAGCCACGGGGAAATTAATTCTTCAGGGGGTAGTGGGGAGTAGGGGTAAGGGGGAGAAAGGGACAGGAGAGTTTAGAGGTGAAACTAGTGCAGAGGAAACTATTAAAGGGGTGGGCAGAGGAAGGATAAAAATGGGAAGGACAGTATCAGTCAAAAAAGAAGGGTGAAGGATGGGATTGGGAAGACGGGGGGCAAAGCGGGTGCAGGAAGGGACAAAGGGAGTGGAGAACCATGTGAGCCAACACAAGGAGCCTAGGAAACAAAATTCCTGATCTTGAGGCTACCACTGTGGGAGGTGGGTCTGGATCTGGTGGCCATAACAGAGTCATGGTGCACTAACAACGGCTGGAAACTGGCCATATCATGGTACAACATGTTTAGAAAGGATAGGGCGGGCCAGCCCGTTGGCACAGTGGTAGTGCTACCACTTGCGACGTCGGTGACCGATAGGACTCTCTCCTCCACCAACAAGGGAGAGTCGCCATCCCTGTCTCTATACTGCCATCTGGGTGGCCACAGGTGGCAGTGCAGTTAGGGACACCAAGGGATGGACGGACATCGGCCGGGATCCGGGAGCGGCGGCACACCTCTGCATCCACATGCTCCCTCGGGTCCCCTCTGCATGCCTACGTCCTCGAGGCTGGAGAAAACCAGGAAATATCCCCTAAATCCAGGGATGGCAGAGTGCCCAGTGTCACAAACCCACTCAGCTGGTCAGGCCCTCTACTCCCAAAGTGCCAAACTCTGAGCACAGTCTTGTGAACAGTGTAACAGACAAGGTAACTCTCTTGTCTGTTTTTGTGAGTTCGGATCAACCTTTGGTCTCAAGTTCTGGAAGGATTCAAACTGTTAACCTCTTGCTAGCATACCCAATGCACAGGCTCAGACATATCTGTCTTCGGGGGGCCAGATATCTTTGCCTACGGGCACCTTACCAGGTGTACAGAGATGAACCCTTTAAAACTTTAATAAAGACCTCAGATTTAAAATGCTTCTCTTTCCAGTTTGGTACCACCATTCAAGCTTATGTTTAGTATCTGCAATAACCATGTACTTATCTTACAAAATAAAAAGAAGTCAAAGACAGACCAAGTAAGTTCTAAAAAGAATTTTACTAAAATAGTTAAAAATATGTGAAACACAAAATACAGAACTTTTATATCAAAAGACATACAAATCTTTTAAAAAGAAACAAGGTTTAAACAGTGCAAATTCCTACTACAGTACTTAGTCTCTATAAATACTTGCTTAAGTGCTCACCGATCTTGCTTGGTCAGAGTCTACATAAAAATGTGTCTGTAAAACATAATTATTCCTTAAACAACTGTATTGGCCAACCCATTTTTGGTGAGGTCAGCTAGCTCCTCCTCTGTCAGATTGTATTTTAAAAATATATCTAATAAAAAAAAACAGTAATCTTTTAAAAGTATCAATTTTGCAATCCTTCAGCATGACTCACGTTTCAAATTTCATCTCTTTTGATCCATGCTGCATCCTCCTCACACAGGCTTCATATGAGCATTTACAACCTCGCACCCCTGTGTAATAACCTGGGTTTTCTCTTCAACGTCGTAAACCCTTTTTTTTATGATTTCCCTCTTAACAAAGTTAACTTAAAAAACTCTGTAATTAGCCTCCTGGTCTGCCATGTAACACACTGTATCTAAAACTGAGTGTGTGTGATACACATGCTGCCAGCATTTCTCTTAGTTCGCATCTGTCAGCTGAAAACTTGGGGGGGGGTGAGGTCACTCCTAGAGCATTAGATGTTTCAGCAGAGATAGTCATTAATACATTTTATATTAAAAAAATATTATACAGCACTCAGAACTGGCTGTCTACGTCACACCCAGCACTGCTCCGGATCCCTCCTGCCTGTACCGCTGTTCTGGTCTCCTGACGCATGCAATATTTTGAGGGTACTCCCCTCCACCTCATCCCTGCCTGGGGGGGGGGGGAGAGAATAGCCACTGTTCGATGGAGGACAGGGCCAAGCACCGGATCGCAGCTAAGGGGGGACTACAGCAGATAGAGTGCCTTGGTGACTCCTGAAAGAGTCTGGATGTAGGAAAGAAGAAAGAAAGGGTTTTAAAATAGAAATATCAAATAAACAAAAAAAGGATAAGGTGGGGGTGATCTTATATGTAAAGGAAGGTATTAAGGCCATGGACATGCAAGGTCATAGCAGGGAGAAGGAGGGGCTGGAGATTCTTTGGAATTGCTTGGAGATGGGGTCAGAGGCCTTTACACTGGTAGAGGTTGCATACAGGCCACTGGCACAAGAGGAGAATATGGACAGTGTTTGGGGGGAGGCCATAAGCAAAATGACAAACAAAGGGGAAGTAAAAATTATGGGTGACTTTAATCTACTGGATGTGGACTGGAACATCCAGGCTGCGCAGCTACAACTATTTATTTAAAATTTGATGACCGTGAAAGGTATCATGAGCAAAGCTCGTTTCCAGGTACGACCCGGGGAAGGGGGTACAGATACAGACAGAGGGTAAACGTGGAATGCACGGTTGTACAAATATTTGCTCCTAACATCCTGTATATACAATATGATAAAGAACACATATACAAATATTTAAGCTAAACCCCGAGGTACTTGTATGAGGGGACATTTTCAAGGGAAGTGTTTTCACCGGAGAGGAAGGATGGTAGAGCATGAATCCTAGCAAGTTTTTGCTTGGTTCTGAAAGTCATGGCAACATTTTTTTTATGTTCTGTTTTACACAATTTTCACTGAGCCATGAGGTAACTGCGGAGAAGTCCTCTTGAAGGGGGGTTTGAACGTCTGAAGCAGATTGACCAGAGAGGAAAAGAACGGTATCGTCCCATACATGTGGATCTTGGCATGGGAGCATACAGAAGGGAGGCTGTTAATGAACAGAGAAAAAAGAATAGGCCCCAGTATCAAGTCTTGGGGTACTCCTGCAGTGATAGGGAGGGAGGTGGATTGGACACTATTTATTTTTACCAGCTGGGAGCGGCCAGTTAAACAGGAACTGAACCTGGACATGGTGAGAGGTGAGAGGCCAGAGACACTTAGCTTGTTTAGGAGGAGGGGGTGAGACAGAGAGTTAAAGGCCTTTGCAAGGTCAAGGAAAATGACCTAGGTGATGAGACCTTGATCCATGGCAGAGTGGATGGCATCAGTGAAGCGGAGAAGGGAGGTGGTGGTGGAATGATATTTTCTGAAACCTGATTGAACAGGGACAGAGTGTCGGAGAGGAGGAAGAACTCGTTTAGCCTAGAGAGGACCAGGGACTCTTGGACCTTAGCAAGTGAAGGGAGAAACATAGAAATATAGAAAGTACAGTTACGTAAGAACTTACCGTAACAGTAGATCTTCGAGAACAGCTCTTGCAGCAGGTTTCACCATTAGGACTGAAGCCGGCAGGCGTCAGGACCCCACGGAAAAATTCTAGCTAGCTATCTTCAGCGGGGACCACCCCTGATGTCGGTCCCGCCTCCGACGTCAGGCGTAGTACATAAGGGGGCGGTCCCGCCAGATTCCCCAGTTCTCCTGCCGGAGACTTCTGGCCGCAGGCTGACATCGAAATGGAGATCGAGGATCCACCGCCAGAAGACAAAGGGTATGAATCCCTCGTTAAAAAGGCTTAAGCCATGCCTCCTCCAAGGGTAGTACTCTGCTGCAAGAGCTGTTCTCGAAGATCTACTGTTACGGTAAGTTCTACGAACGTACTATCTTACTGAGACACAGCTCTCGCAGCAGGTTACACCATTAGGACTGATTCCTAAGCAGTAGCGCTTGCAAACACTCTGGGAGGAGGAAACTAGAAAGTTCCTTCCAGGTCCTGATTCTAGGACAGGAGACCCTGTAGCACAGCCAGGCCGAAGCCGGCTCTTCGCCTGTGAAGCGATGTCCAGGCTATAGTGCCTGATAAACGATGTACAGAGCTCCAAGTGGCTGCAGCACAAATGGCAGAGGTGGAGACGTTTCAGTGTGGTGCAAAGGAGGTGGCCACTCCCCTAGTGGAATGGCCCCAGACTGATCCCGGGAGGGGCTTCTGTTTGATAGCATAACAGTATGATATGCACTGAACAAGCCAGCGAGAAAGGGACTGTTTGGATACTGGTTGGCCCATCATCCTTTCAGTAAAGGAAACGAAAAGTTGCTCCCATTTACGAAGCTGCTTAGTTCTGCTCAGGTAGTACCTTAAGCTGTGGTGAACATCCAGGGTGGAGCAGCGCCTCCTCTATTAGAATAATTAGGAAGTAGACAGGCAGGTCAATGTCCTGATTGAGAGTGAGTGTGGAAACCACCTTAGGCAAGAATTTAGGATTCGTCCTCAGGGATACTCTGTCCCAGTGGAAAATCAAATAAGGCTCCTTACACATGAGAGCATGAAGCTCGGAAACTCTTCTCGCTGACATAACAGCAACTAAAAACAACGTTTTCCACGACAGAAAACGCAGCTCGCAATCCGCGGCAGGTTCAAAGGGGAGCGTGGAGTTGCTCCAGGACAAAGAGCAAGTCCCATGGAGGCACTGGGTCCTTAATGGACGGCCTAAGATGTAACACCCCTCTCAAGAATTCTCGACAGGCATCTAACTGTGCCACTGTGCGCTGTCCCACCGGGAGGTGATAAGCTGAAATGGCACAGAGGTGCACCTTAATAGAGGAGTAGGCGAGACCTGAACGGAAAAGGGAGAGCAGGTACTCTAACACCACTTTCACCAGACAACCTAAAGGGGAAAGGCCACGTGTTTGCGACCATAGACAAAAATGGCATCATTTCATGGTGTACGTCGCATGCGTTGCCAGCTTTCTGACTGCAGAAAGAACTTCCGCAACCTCTTGCGAGATCCCGTGTCGCAAAATGGCTATGTCTCTAGGAGCCATGCATGCAGGTTCAGTGAGCGTAAGACCGGGTGGACCAGTGAACCCTCCTCCTGAGATAAGAGATGGGAGCTGAATGGCAACGGGAGTGGAGGTTCCCGGGATAGCTGTATTAGCAAAGGGAACCAGATCTGTCTGGGCCAGAAAGAGGCCACCAGGATCATTGTTGCATGCTCCCTGCGCAGTTTGAAAAGAACTCTCTGGATCAACGGGAAGGGAGGGAAAGCGTAGAGGAATCTGTCCGCCCAGGAGAGGGACAACGCGTCTCGCCAGAAAACACCAGGCCCTGGATCTAGCAAGCAAAAATTGGGAAGTTTTGTGTTGGATGGGGAAGCTAACAAGTCCAATTCTGGAGTTCCCCATCAAGAAACAGATCCTCTGCTACCTCCTGAAGAAGTTCCCACTGTGGACTCTGGCCTGGGAATGACTCAGGCCGCCTGCAATTGTGTTGTCCACCCCGGGAACATGTACTGTGATCAGGTTCGCGCCGTGTCGGATTCACAATCCCACACCCTCAAGCCTCCCTGCAAAGGGTAAGAGGCGCCTGTTTGTTGAGGTAATACATCACCGCCGTGTTGTCTGTCTGTAGCAGGAGAGTACTTGGGGGATCTCTGACTGAAATGCCTGCAGGGCATAAAGGATCGCCTCGCTCCAGAACGCTGATATGAAGGTGAGCCCTGAGGGGTCCACGCCCCTGGGACTTCACCCCATCCACGTGTCCCCACCCTAGTCCTGAGGCATCTGTGGTGAGGATTACCTCCGGGTACGGCGCTATAAACGGGACACCTGTAGAGAGTGTCCCTGGGTCTAGCCACCATTGCCAGTCTCGAATCACAGCATTCGTGATTCTGACCGGATGCTGCATATGGTCTTGCCTTTGGTCCCATTGCACCTTGAGCATCCACTGAGTTACACGCATGTGGAGCCTTGCGAAAGGGACGGTCGGAATGGCCGCAGCCATATGTCCGAGCAAGTGAAGGACCGACCTGGCTGGGACGGTCTTGTTCCACGAAAGCTCCCTGATGAGGGATCTGATGAGTTCCGCTCTGTCGTCTGGAAGAAATGCTCTTCCCTGAACGGTGTCCAGGACTGCGCCTATGAACTGCAGTTTCTGCAACGGTACCAGGAGAGACTTCTGGTAATTGATCAAGATGCCCAGAGACAGAAACAGATCCTGGGTACTCTGGATAGCAAAACAACGCCTCTCTGGAGGCGGCCATGAGAAGCCAATCATCCAAGTACGGGAACACATAATGGCCCTGTCTCCTTAGAGACGCGGCCACGACTGCCATGCATTTGGTAAAGACCCTGGGAGCCGATGACAGTCCGAATGGAAGTGCTCGGAACTGAAAGTGGTGGCCGAGAACCTCGAAGCGCAGGAACCTCCTGTGCGCCTGAGCTACAGGATGTGCAGGTATGCATCCTGCATGTCTAGGGACACTAAAAATCGTCCCTCTTTAGCATGGGAATAAGACCCGGAAGAGTCACCATGCAGAATCTTTTGTAGGCGACCGACATATTGAGGTCGCTGAGGTCCAGAATCGGACGGAGGTCCCCTGTTTTCTTTGGAACCAGGAAGAAGTGGGAGTAGTACCTGTATCCTCTCTGGTTCTCTGGGACATACTCTGTCACCCCCTTTTGCAGGAGCGCAGGTATTTCTTGCCTGATCAGAGGCTTGTGCTGACCCGAGTAATGGGAGAGCAGAGGAGGCCTCGAGGGTGGCTTTTCTGGGAATTCTATAAAGTGGCCTCTTTCGACCAACTGAAGAACCCACCGGTCGGTGGTTATGGACTGCCATCCTGGCAGGTATTTCGCAATGTGACCCCCAACCTTGATGTCCCGTTGATCCTGAGGGGCGGGGGCCGGAAAGGAGTCAGGCTGTGGCGGGCGGAGGGTCTGCAGGGCTGGGCCGTTTAGCTGGGTGTTGACCTCGCCCGTGGCTGTCTACCCTGGGCTCTACAGGAACCGGAGCCCCTCTGTTGTGGACCGGTGCGGGACTGTTGTCTCTGTGCCTGTCCATGAAAACGGCTTTGGTTCCAACGAAAGGAACTAAGCCTCGGTCGGTACATTGTCTGGACCGACCTCACCGCCTTCCTGGCCTCTTGAAGCTTGGTGATGACCCTCTCAGAGGGCTCACCAAAGAGAACTTCTCCCTCAAATGGGGTGTCCATGATGTTTTTGTGAACGTCCGGGGTAAAGCCGGAGACACGGAGCCAAGAGTGTCTCCGGAGGCATACACCTGAAGCTGCTGCTCGGGCCGAGGAGTCCGCGGAGTTGTACGCTGCTCAGTAGCACTTGGGTCCCCACGTCCAGCTCCGTCCGGAGGAGCTGCAACATCTCCTCCTTCTGCTCACCTTCTGGCAACTTCTCAGCCAGATCCAGACCCTGCTCCCACAAGGCATTTTGGAACTGCACCATGTGGGTCAAGTAATTAGGATCTGAAGGCTATAGCGGAAGCATACGTGCTACTACCCATAGCGTCCCAGCTGTTTGGACTTTGGGTCTGGTGGCAGAGTGCTCAAATGTTGCGGGTCTCTGGGACTGGTCATGACAGGCAGTTATGACCAGAGAGTCGGCCTGAGGATGCTGGAGCCAAGCACTGGTCTTCCCTTGGAGCCTTGGTACAGGCGGTCAGCTTTCGCATCGGAGTGAATGTGGACGCCCACGCTGCCTTGGTGACGCCCACGAAAGTGTCTACCAAGGGTGGCACCACCACAAGCTTGGGGTCCCTTCTGTCAAGATATTTTGCCATGAGCTTTCGGGTCTAACTCTTCCGTATCCCATCCCATGTTCTCTGGATGTGTCTCATGATGTCCGAGAACGAGGGGGTCATCCGAGGAGACCTGAAGCTCACGGGTCCGGAGAAGGGATGTGGAGGGAGATGGGGTCTGATCCTGTTGAAAACTCTGATCCCGTGTCCTCCGTCGAGGCGATAGTGGCACGCCTTCTGTCTCTTAGGGCTGGGTGACCCAGAAGAGGATCTAGACGGAGGTCTCCTTTATCTGGTCTCCCTTGGAGGGATCCTGGGCCCCAGGGAGGAGGTAACGCGCCTGCAGACCCGATGGAGAAGGGGGCGCAGGAACCGGAGGAGTAACCGCCGAGGAGGAGGAGGTGAAGAGGAGGTGGGTGGGGACCACGTCCTTTTTGATGGTATCCCACCAGTAAGTGAAAAGCTCCTTAACCTCTGAGAAAGAAAGACCCAAAAACGGACCGGGCGCCGGTGGTCGGTCGTCGGGTTCCGGCGTCGGCTCCACAGGGGCCTTGGGTTGCGAGGAGGTTCCTGGGAGGCTCGACAGGACCGTCGCCTGGCCTGGTCCTCAGGCTGTGTTAATTCCTCCTCTGTAATGGTCTCCTGACCGGCGTCGGTCGGAGGCATTGGGGTCCTCTTTCAATCCGGACAGGCATCGACGCCGCCCCACCGTGTCCGGGGTGGAGGCTTGGCCGGCGACGGTCGACGGCTCTGGGGACCTGCGCGAGAGGCCGACATCGGGCGGGTCGACGCCGGGTCCCGACGGTCTCTAAGAGAGGTGAGCCTTGGTCTTCCGCTGGGAGGAGGAGGCAAGAGGCAGACCTGACGCCGGGTTCAGAATGGTGGAACCTCACTGTGGTGATGGTGGCGGTCCCACTTGACCAGGGCCTTGAAGACAAAGGAGGCCTGGAAGTCTTGGCCTGAGAAGAGGAGCCTGAAGATTTTCTCACCGCAGCAGGGGAGGCTGAGAACTGGCCCGGAAGGCGAAGCGGTCAGACCTGGAGCCGGAGCTACGAGAATCAGAGGCCCTAGACGGGACCTGAAGGGCCTTCTCCCTATGCTTCTCCGAATGTTTGCGGGCCTTCTCCGAAGAATCCCCCTTGGAGGCCATGGTCTTGAGTTGCTCCTCGAGCAGGAATGCCTGTAGGGCCTTCTGGCGACGGATCCGGGTTCTGCTGTTGAAACCTAGGCAAAAGGAGCAGGACCGGGTGTCATGGTCTGGGCCTAAGCACCGGACGCAGGCTGAATGCGGATCCTTGAAAGGGATCTGCTTCCCATAGGCGCACTTCAAGGAATGACCGGAGGTTGGAGAGGACATCAGACAATAAACTGACCAAAGAAAAAACAAATTTTCCGAAGGAAAAAACTTAACCACGTGTCGCGCGCTAGAACTGGAACCGAAGGGTCGAGACTTGTAAGTCGAGATCATGTGGAAAGCAAACTGACTCATGACCGCCTTGTACCACGCCTGACGTTGGAGGCGGACCGACATCGGGCGGTCCCCGTGGAAGATAGCTAGCTAGAATTTTTTCCGGGGGGTCCTGACGCCTGCGCTTCAGTCCTAATGGTGTAACCTGCTGCAAGAGCTGTGTCTCGAAGTAAGATACATAGATACTGACGGCAGATAAGAACCACAAGGCCCATCCAGTCTGCCTATTTTTTCCTACCTTATGAATGTGCCATAGGCCTTTACTCTGTCAATGGTCTATCTTTTCATACTCATCTGTATTGCTCCCTTATGCCTATCACATGCCTGTTTGAAGCCCTGCACTGTATTCATATCTACCACTTCCTGTGGTAGGCCATTCCATGCATCCACCACCCTTTCTAAGAAAAATAACTTCCTCACATTACCCTTAATCAGCCTCCCTCTAATCTCATGCTGTGTCCTCTTGTCCTGCTATTTTTCTTATATTGAAACATGTTAGACTCTTTCAGCTTGTTAATGCCCTTAAGATGTTTGAATGCTTCGATCATATCACCTCTCTTCCTCCTTTGCTCTATGGTATACATATTGAGCTCAGTTAATCTGTCCTTGTATGTTTTTTGATGCAGTCCCTGTACCATTTTGGTTGCCCTTCTCTGGACTGCAATCCATTCTGTTAATGTCCTTGTGCAGGTGCGGCCTCCAATACTGCATGCAGTACTTCAGATGGGACCTAACCAGTGTCTTGTAAAGAAGGATTATTTCCTCCCTTTTACGACTTGTGATACCCCTACTTATACACCCCAAAATCCCTCTAGCCTTACCTACTGCTTTAGTGGTCTGCTTGGATGATTTCAGGTCATCTATGATGATGATGCCCAAGTATCTTTCTTCCCTTGTGATTGCCAGCAACTCCCCTCCTAACCTATAGGTAGCTACAGGGTTTCTCCTCCCTATGTGCATGGTCTTGCACTTCTTTGCGTTAAACCCCAGTTGCCACTCTTCCAACCATTTTGCCAGTTTTTCAGATCTCGTCTCATTCTGCCCACCCCATATGGATCATCTACTCTGTTACAGATCTTGGTGTCATCTGCAAACAGGCAAACCTTACCCTCCAGTTTATCTGCAATGTCACTGATGAAGATACTGAAAAGGACTGGCCCCAGGACTTATCCCTGAGGTACCCCACTTGTGACTTGCACCTCTTCTAACTGTATACCATTTAACACCACACTCTGTTTTCTGCCTGCCAACCAGTTTGCCACTTAGTAGACCAACTTCTGACCCACCTCGAGCCTACCCAGCTTATTAATCAATCTTCTATGTGGAACAGTATTGAAAGCTTTTCTGAAGTCAAGATAGGCGACATCAACTGCACCCCCTTGGTCCACCACTCGGATCTTCCTGTTGTAAACACATGCTGTCTTGGATCCTGTGCTCCTATGTATTCCAGGTGTTGCACTATCCTTTTCCTTAAGGAGTGCCTCTATAATCTTGCCCACTACTGAGGTAAGACTAACTGGTCTATAGTTCCCTGCCTGCTCCCTGCTGCCACTCTTGTGGAGCGGCATCCCATGAGCCCTTCTCCAGTCTTCTGGGACCTCTCCTGTGCTCAGAGACTCACTAAACAGTTCTGATAATGGCTCTGCTAGTTCATACCCTGGGATGTATGCCATCAGGTCCTATTGCCTTGTCTATCCTGAGCTTAGCGAGCGCTTGTAGGACCCTTTCTTTTGTGAAGGGACTTGTGCACACCTCCTTCCCCCTCGTGTCCATGGTGCTAAGCTGTGGGCCCTGCCCTACCTTCTCCTCATTTTAGGATAGATGCTTTTCCTTGGTCCTCCTCCACACACTCCCCCTTATCCCCTTTGATCTTAGCAATACCCCCTCTGGATGTTCTCCTTTCACTAATGTATAGAAAGTCTTGTCCCCTTCCTTTACTGTTCGTGTTACTGTTTCCTCGATTTGGGCTTTGCCTTCCCTACTGCCTTCCCTGCTTCCCTCAGGGAAGTTTGGTATACCTCCCTATCTTCGTCTCACTGAATTCCCTTATATTTCCTGAAGGCCAATCTTTTTGCTCTGATCTTTTCTGCTGCTGTTTTTGAGAACCAAAGTGGCTTCCTCCTTCTTTTGCTCTTGTTTATCTCCCTAACACAATGGGATGTTGCTTCAAGTATTGCATCCTTAGTGCTTTCCCACTTTGCCTGTACCCCCTCTCCTGTATTTCTTCTTGCCAGGGCTAGCTTATCTCTGTTGGCCATCTTATCAAAGTCAGCTCCTCTGAAGTCCCATATTTTTGCCTTGGAATGGGATGATTTAGTTCTAGTGGCCAATTTGAACCATACCATGTGATGGTCACTGGCCCCCAGGTGACTGTTTACCTGGAGATCTGTGATCCTTTCCCCGTTAGTCAGGGTTTTACCATGCCGCAGCAACAGCGGCTATGGAGACATCCCTGACAGTGACAGCCGCATTGCCGAGTGTCGACAATGCAGTGTCAGGGACGCCTCCTGTTTCCATTAGGGGCCTGCGCCCCCGAACCTCCCCCATGTGGGAGGCACCCCCCACACACACCCCAGTCTCTAGAATTCCAATTCCGAGTTGGAGTTACACAGGGATGGGGCAAAACACCCTGCGAGGCAGTCCCCTGGCCGTGCGGAGACCATCATAGCGACAGGCGGATTTTGGCCGAATCCTGTCGCTGTGGTGGTCTTCACCATCGGGGTTTCGATATGGCGATGGTATACCATTAGTCAGTACTAGATCCAGGATAGCCCTGTCTCTTGTGGGTTGTTGTACCAATTGTTTGAGGCACTCCCCCTGCAGGGAATCCACTATGTGTCTAGCTCTGGTGGATGTTCCTGCTGGTACTGACCAATCTGTATCTGGCATGTTGAAGTCTCCCATTATCAGAACCTCCCCATTAGCTTTCATGTTTTGTATATCTTCTAACAGTAATGTGTCTATGTCTTCCCCCTGGTCGGGAGGCCTGTAGACAACTCCAGTTCATATGGCTGTCCCATTTCCTGTTTCTAGGGTGACCCACAGTTCTTCTGGCTCCTCATGTGTATTCTGAATTTCTGTAGCTTTGATATTTTCATTGACATAACGGCCCCCCCCCCCCTTTCTGCACCTCAGTCTCTTCTGAACAGTACATAGCCGGGTACTGAAGTCTCCCAAGTGTGGTTACTGGTGAACCATGTCTCGCTAATGGCTACTATGTCCAGTTTAGCCTCTGTCAATGTTGCCTCCAGGTCTGGGATCTTGTTTCCCAGACTGCGGGCATTTGTGTACATAATTTTCTATTGGCTAGATTTCGGTGCGTTAGTTGTGGGGTGAGGTCCGGCTTTTTCCCTGCGCATCATATGTGGAGCTGGACCTTTTTCCTTACCTGGTGATGCAAGTTAACTACAAGCATGCTGAACTCCTGCTTGATCACTAGCTGAGGGGAGAGGGGTGTTCTTCCCATTTGATGTATCAGGTGCTGCACCCCTCTCCCTATTTGCTAGTTTAAATAGTCTGCAAAGACATCAAACGTCTGCCCCAATGCACTGACTCCCTCCTTAGTCAGATGCAGTCCATTGAATTTAAAGAACTTTTGCTCTCAAAACTGTTGCCAGTTACCTACAAATGTGTGTCCTTTTTTCCCGGCACCAGCCCTTGAACCACATGTTTAGCTCCCCTATTTCCCCTTCTCTGACCTTCTGTCCATCTGTCCCCCTCTCCCGGACCGGCAGGATCTCAGAGAAGGAGATGCTGGATGAAATGGATGACAGTTTGTCTCCCAGCCTGGTCAGGTGTTACTTGGTCTCCACAACTGACCAGCTGGCGAGATCGTTAGTCCCTTTATGTACCAGGACGTCAATGTTTTCTCCTGCTTCCTGCACAGTTTTAGCACTGCGATCAGTGTCTCTCCATGGTGATGTACTTGGGAGACACCTGATCATTACCCCTGCCCAGAGGTAGATATCAAATCCCTGAATCATTGAGTCTCCTATGATCAGAAGTGTTTTGGATTTCCTTTTTGCTTTTTTTGTTTTGGTCCCTGTTTTGGGTGATTTTTGTGGCCCTAGCTCCTGTGCTGCAGTGTCCTCTCCCCTTTGTCTGATTTCGGAGATAGAGGCAGATACCTGTTTGAAGTTTTTATATGGTTTGTGGAGGCGACACGCTGGTGAGCATTGAGTGATGGGGCACCTCCTAACCACCTGCCAACCTTCCGGACCAACTACCCTCTGCGGTCGAGGTGCTTCAGTTGGATGTTGGGGAAATGGCAGGCAGTTCTTATAATATATTTTCTCCTGAATATACTAACATATTAAAAGCCAGCAGAATAGGCCAAATGGTCTGTCACTGTCTGCTCGAAAGCCAGCAACCTAGTGGCTGCTCGCCTTACCACCCCCCTAGCCCCAAGAGGGTCTTCTTTGGTTTCAGTTTCCCCTTGTACCTGTCCCACCCCTTCTTGAAGCCCTCCACTGTGCCCTCCTCCAACAGCCTCCCGGGCAGCGCATTCCACGGCTCCGCCACCCTCTCAGTGAAAAAATGCTTCCTATGCTCCCCCCTGTAATTTCCACTCATGGCCCCTGGTTATTCCCTTCTTTAGCCTAAACAGCTCATTGGTTCCACTCCTGGTTATTCTTTTTACATACCTGAAAACCTCTATCATGTCTCCCCTATACCTCCTCTCCTCTCCTCCAGTGAGTAAAGCACAAACTCTTCCAGTCTCTCTTCATAAGGCTTCCCCTCCATGCTCAGAATCATCCTGGTCACTCTCCTCTGGACCCTCTCCAGCAGCGCTATGTCCTTCTTCAGATGAGGTCTCTAGAACTGTACACATTACTCGAGCTGCAGCCTGACCATGGTATCCTTCTGGACGCAATTCCCCTGACTATGCAGCCCAGTATCCTGTTTGCTTTGGCTGCAGTTCTTCTACAGTTTTCAGAGTTATTCATTTTGACGTCTACCACCACCCCTAAATCCCTTTCACCCAATGTGGCTTGCAGTGTTACCCCCCCGGGTGTATACATGGCCCCGATTTTTGACCCCCAAATGAAGTACCTTACATTTCCCGGCATTAAATTTCAATCCCCACCTCCTTGAACACCCCTCTAGGATATCCAGATCCCTCCGGACTGTCTCCCTCACTTCTTCACAGTCCACCAGTGCTCCCAGTTTTGAATCGTCTGCAAAGAGACTCAACCTATTCCTAACCCCCCCCCCCCATATCCGAGACGTAGGCATTGAACAAGACTGGCCCCAATACTGAACCTTGAGGGACCCTACTGATTACCTTCCTGGGGGAGGAGAGAATCCCACCCACCATTACCCTCCGTAAACGCCCGGAAAGCCAATTTTCAACCCAATTGAGCTCCTGTCCTTCCACCCCCATCTTTTCTATCAGTCCACTATGGGGCACTGAATCAAACGCCTTGCTGAAATCTAGGTATAGGACATCCACCAGCCTATGTCTATCCAAGGCCCCCATCACCCAGTTATAAAACTCTATGAGGTTGGACTGACATGATCTCCCCAGGACAAAGCCATACTGTTTATTATCCTGGTGTCCTAACCTTTCCAACTGTCTCCCAAGCTTCTCCTTGATAAAGCCCTCCATTACTTTGCCTACCACAGACTGACAGGCCTATAATTCCCCATCTCCTCCCTAGACCCCCCTTTATGTATAGACACTACATAAGCCACCCTCCAGTCCTGTGGCACCCATCCCATCTGCAGAGAGATGTTAAAGAGTGCAGCCAGTGGAACTGCCAGCTCCTCCACCAGTTCCTTCATAACCCTCGGATGTAGTCCATCCGGCCCCGGCGCCTTATCAATTTTTGTCTTCCGAAGGGCCTCCCTCACCCTATCCACTGTGATTTCTCTCCCCCAATCCACTCCCTCATGCAACCTTCCTACTCCTTCTGGGTCTGGCCCAGCCTGTACCCTAGCCTCTTTCCATCCTCTGGTCTCAGACTGAGAATGACCTCTCACTTTTGCTGGCTCCTCTTCCCTCCCATCAAGCTGTAGGGATCCCTTGTCACCCTCTGCAAAAATTGAGGCAAAGTATTCGTTTAGCACCTCTGCCTGTTCCCCTGCTTCCTGAGCCCATCCCCCCACAATCTTAATCCTGTTGATCAGTGTCCTCTCTTTTCTCTTATGTATCTATAGAATCCTTCCCCCCTCCCCCGGATATCCCTAGCCAGATTTTTCTCCATCCGTGCCTTGGCAACCCTCACCACTCTGGTGACCTTCCTGGCCAATAGTTCGTATTCCCCTGGCACCTTATCCCCCCTAGAATGTTTAAAACATATGCAGGCAGCCTTTTTATCCCTCACCACCTCCTGCATCTCCCTGGTCCACCAACATGGCTTACTGGTTCTACAATGCTTACGCCTTACTTTAGTACAGGACCTAGTAGCCTCTTGTACCCCTTCTTTAATGGTCTCCCACAATCTTCCAGCATCCATCGATGCGATTTGAGGTGTGCAATCTCTGCCCATGCTGCCCGGAGCTGAGCCCTAAGATCTCCGATGGTCCAACATGTAGGACAGCATCCTAAATCCTGTATAACTGCCCTTTTGAAAAGTGTCCCGCAGTACCTGCAGTTAATAATATCCATTCCAGTTGAGAAATGAAATCAAAAGTTTGATTTTTGATTTTTTTTGTTTTGTTTGTTTTTGTATAACTTTTTATAACAAATTAAATTAATTGTGCCCCGAAAGTGAGGTCACTGTGTAGACACCCCTCCGATCCTCCCCTTCCTGCTTTGCTACAAGAAATGTCACAACTGTGCTACTCTACAAAAGAAGTGTAGCATGGTTGGGGATGGGGGTGGGTGGTTGGGCCCTTCCCCTGTCAAAAAAGAACCACCACAGACGAAAGAAACAAGGAGGTGAGAGCAGAAACAATCAACCAACAACAAATGCAGTCACTATCCCTCAGTCTGTATCTCGTATGTGCTCTTGTAATTAGCCCTGAAAGCTTAGCCTAATGATAGATAAAACTGTAAAACCTGTAGGCACCACCTTTAACAATTTCACAGAAGATATACCCTGCAAAAAACACTTTGCTACAGAGAAAAATAAAGCAGTAAAGTAACAAAACCTGTAAGCACAACTTGCAGAACACGTTAACAGAAGATAAAAAATGTTGAATCAGAGAAGGTTACAGCAGTAATCTGTAAACTAAAGACAGCAACAAACCTGTAGGCACACCCTGTAACAATGCAGCAGAAAGTATACCCTGCAACAGCAATTTGAATCAGAGAACAATAAAGCAGTAAAATGTAAGCAAAAAACAGCAACAAAACCTGTAAGCACAAAAGAAAATAGTAACACACAGTAAATCTGCCTAGTCAAGGGAGAAGGGATATGGGCAGTAGTTGCCAGGGGCAGATGTGTTACCACCTTTGAAGAGGGGGAGGACTGCAGCTGACTTCCAAGCCGAGGGAACAGTAGCGGAAGAGATGGACAGATTTTAAATGAAGGTTGGGGGTGACAATTGAGGGGGCTGAGATTATAAGGAGCTTAGGGTGAAAGCCATCAGGGCTAGATTTTGAGTTGTTGAGGGATATGAGAGCACTAAAGACGTCAAAGAGAGAGAGAGACCAGCTGTATGTGGAAATCAGAGGACTGGGGTGGGGGAGGAGGATGGGAGAGTAGGTGGACCTTGCGGTACAGCACAGGTTGTGAAGAACATGTTTAGTGCTTCCACGACAAGGGTAGGATCAGTGACTACTGAACCTGCCACGCTGACAGGGGTTGGGGGCCTAAGGAGGAGTGAGTGAGCATCCAGAGATCTTTCCAGAAGGAGGAAGGAGTGTTACACAAGACTTGCAGACGAGCTCTGAAGAAATTCGATATGGCCTGTCGTATGCATAAGGTGGAAAAAATGTTCACTCAAAGCACTCCAGCTATATGGAACACACTACCTAGTGGTGTTGTTATGAGTAAACCAGTTGAACAGTTTAAATTAAACTTGGATCATTATATGGACAACAAAAAATTTAACTTCCACCACTAAAATTAGTGGTGGCAGGTTCATTATGGGCCCTCGGCCTTAAGAACCTGTACAAGACTATGAAACTATGGTGCAGTTATTGCGGAGGGTACAGTAAGTCTCAAGGTCGACTGGATTCTGGGAGGTTTTATAGTGACACCACGAGACATCACGGGATTTACACAAGGACAAGATTTCAGTAATGATCCAGGAGTGGTGGGAGTGTCTAACTCGGATGGATTTTAGTGGGACATGGGTATCCCAAACTTTTAGGAACGTGGATGTGAAGTGAGAGGGGGCAGCGTCAATGGAGAGGGAAGTGAGGACAGGAGACCAGTTGGCCGAGGTAAGGTCTTGGAGGAGTTTGCTTGTGTCAAGGGATCTAAGTGGTCGATACTGGATGTATTTGGGAAGGTTATGAGGAGGGTGGAACTTCTTTATGCAGAAGGTGGGACAGTGATTACTAAGTGCATCAGGTAGTAGACCTGCGGAGCAGATACGGTGGGGGTGGGTCGAGAGTACCCAAGAAAGTAGGGAGTGAGACTGGGAGCGAGGGCTATGGTGGGCAGTTTCTTGAATCAGCTGGGTCAGATTTAAGGCTTCGATCTGCTGGCAAAATCTGAGTGATGAGGGGGCTAGCCAGTCAAGATTAAAGTTTCCAAGGAGAATTAGTTCGCCTGTTACTGCATGTGTGGAGGTAGCAGCAATGCAGGAGATTTCTCAGGCAGCTGGTTACAGTTCCCGCTAGGGATGAGGCAGTGCTAGATCATTTACTTATGAACAGGGACAGCATTGTAGACTTCACAGTGGGTAGCATGGACAGAAGTCTACTGACAGAAGACAGAGTCCACCGGGGGTTGGAAGCTGTTAAGGAAAAAGGCATTTGGGCTGGATGGGATTCACCCAAGGGTACTTAGGGAACTGAGAATGGTTCTAGCCGCCCCTCTGACAACACTATTTAGCACCTCAGTGGAGACAGGGAGAATGGAGGTGGGCCAATGTGATCCCACTGCACAAGAGCGACAGCAGAGAGAAGACTAGTAACTAAAGACCAGTTAGTCTCATATCAGTGGTGGGGAAGTTAATGGAGTCCCTGCTGAAGAAAAGGCTGATGGAGTACCTGGAGACACATGGGCTGCAGGACCACAAGCAGCATGGCTTCACAGAGGGGAGGTCACGTCGAGCAAATCTTACAGATTTCTTTGATCTGGTAACAAAGGAGGTGGATCAGGGGAGGGTAGTGGATGTGGCCTATCTGGACTTCAGTAAGGCCTTTGACACTGTTCCACAAAAGAAGCTGATAAAGAAACAGTAGCCTGGGAGTGGGAGAGAAGAAAGGAGCGCGGGTGTCAAACTAGTTGAAAGACAGAAGACAGAGGATGATGGTAAATGACAGCCACTCGGTGAACAGGAAGGTGACCAGTGGAGTACCACAGGGATCACTACTCTCTACCCTCTTCAATGTCTTCATAAGTGATGCTGCAGAGGAACAGGAAGGGAAGGTGTGTCTCTTTGCGGATGAGACAAAAATCTGCAACAGAATGGACACCCAGGAGAGGGGTTGAGAGAATGCAAAGAGATCTGGGGAAACTAGAGGAGTGGTCTATGGAGTGGCAGCTGGGTTTCAGTGCTAAAAAGTGCAATGTAATGCACCTAGGGCAGGGAAACCGAAGAGCTGTGTATAAGATGGGGGGTGGGGTACTTACAGTTACCAAGCAAGAAGGGGACCTTGGGATGATGATATCTGATGATCTCAAGGTGGCAGTGCAGTGCGACAGGGCAGCAGGCAAGGCGAGTTGGGTACTGGGGTGCAAAGAGAGGGAGGGGGATTTCTAGCAAGAGAAGGAAGGTGGTGTTGGCCCTGTATTGCCTCACTTGTAAGCCCCTCCACCCCCACCCCCACCTCCGGAATACTGTATCCAGTTCTCGAAGTTGCACCTCCACAAGAACATCAACAGAGAGGAAGCAGTCTAGAGGAGGGCTACTAAAATGGTGCAGGGAGTGCAAGAGAAACCGTATGAGGAGAGGCTACGGGAGCTCAACACGTACTCCTTAGAGGAGAGGAAGGCAAGAGGGGATATGATTGTGACCTATAAGTACCTCATGGGGATGAACAAGGTGCAGGAGGGGAGTCTCTTAAATAGGAGGAGGAGCACCAGAACACGGGGTGTGCCATGAGGTGGGGGGGGAGTTTAAGAGGGATGTGAGGAAATACTTCTTCAAAGGAAGGGTGTTGGATGCCTCGGAACAGCCTTCCAGAGGAGGTGGTGGGGGGGGCGAAGACAATGGGTAACTTCAAGCATGCGTGGGGACAGGCACATGGGTATAATGAACGGAGGTGAGGGAGGGACACCTGTGACCAACTAGTATCCAGGATGTAGTGATAAGCAGGGAAAATAGGGCAGACTAGATGGGCCCTTTCAGCTGACACATTCTATGTTTCTATGTAACACCTGAAAGTTAGTTACACAAAGACTTTTGCTGTAACGGTAGATCTTCTAGGAATGTCTCTTGCAGTAAGTCATTACTTCTGGGAGTTCCCAATAGTTGGCGCTCCAGCACGGAAGTTTCTTCCAGCGGTCTCCACACCAGGGACCACCCACACGACCTCACTTCCTGGGCTGTACCTATAAAAGTGGGTGGTCCCTGGTCATCTCCGTTCCCCGACGGTTTCCGCACAGAAGCGAGGGGACAGAGGGGAACCGAGGTACCAAAGCTTCCCAACCCTACATCGTTTTTCCTGTTGCAAAATGGTAGGGGGTTGGAGGGTGGGAAACTATTTATCGCAAGAGACATTCCTAGAAGGTCTACTGTTACAGCAAAAGTCTTTGTGTAACTAACTATCTTCCATGGAATGGTCTCTTGCAGTAAGTCATTACTTCTGGGAGATTCCCAAGCAGTTATCGAGCAGAGGACAGCCATATATGGCGTTCTGTCTTATATCGTAATGTGGTCTTAGGACTGAAAGGGGCTGAGAACAGTGTATCAGCACGTAATAAAGGGATTTTGTAAGTAATCCATTATAACATTTGTTATAGGATCATGGCTGAAAGACAAGCCAGATTGGCTATTAGTTGGCATCATCAGATGAGTTCAAGTGAATGTAAACCCGATTAGGGTATGGCATATCAGATACTGTAATAGATCATAAGTCAGCCAGCCATATAATGGAATAATTAATAAATCTCAGTGGCATACACTGGAAAAGACAATCTATGTTAAACCTATTGGCAGGAGTGCCAACTTTCATAAATTTTTGTGGGTGCTCACTGGTGGTAGGTAGTATTTTTTTCAATGGGCAGGTTCCCTAGTAATGCCTTTTTGTAGTCTTCCATCAAAATATTGAGGGTGCTTAAGTCAACTTTGTGGGTGCCTGAGTACCTCAGCACCCCTGGAGTCGGCACCTATGCCTATTGGGTTCTAAGTCTTGAATAGTAACCCAAATAATACAATGTTATTTTGTAGTGCTACAATTTAGCAATTTAGTACAGTTTTTTTTGCTATGAAACAATGTATCAATTTCATGAAGGAATCCAGTCACACTTAAGAGTCAGTGGCAACACTGTACCCGTTTTAGGGTAAAGATGTAGAATGCAACAGAGTTATGTATTCAGTTCCATCATGTGTTAGTAATCTCATTTGCAAGGGGTTCCCAAGTATTCCAGGGTCTACCGCCTCTCAGGGCGTAAACCTGAAATGTTAGTATGATGGACCCTTTGTTGATACTGTCGAGTAAACAGACATGTAAACAATAATCTGGATACTTAAGATTTAGGAAGCATGTGATCTCATGAGTGAGATTTAAAATGTAAGAAACCATAAAGTTTGTAACCTGTCCATAGTTTGTTGTCTAAGTAGCATGGATCAGAAAGTTTGATAAATCTTGCAGTTAATTCAGGTTGTACGCATTCACCATGTCCTGTCTGCCTAGACAGTAAAAATGTATAAGCAATAAGCCACAACAGGGTGTACGTTAGACACTTTAACACACGGCTAGGAGGCATAGTGAGGCACAAGGCCAACGGCCGAGTGCATCCAGCCTCCTAGCCGTGTGTTAAAGTGTCTAACGCACACCCTGGAGTGGCTTATTGCGCTTATGAAATGGACTTTTAAAGTATAGTGGGATGTGAAAAATAACTATATTAAGTAATAAAAAACATATATTTTGTTTGTCATTTATATAAAATAGTCCCTCTGCCTTTAGTTTACAGTGTTTTTTTTTTGAATTGAGGACTTTTGATCCAGGAAGGCTGCCGTTGCTATAGTTTTTTTCCTGGTTGTCATGGCACCCACCCAGTCCACCCACTCCAGCTAACTCGAGTTCTATTTAGTATTGGTATTAAACTGTTACATTTTGCATTTTACCAAAATGATGCCTGTGTATGTGTGTTTTGGGGGTGATTTCAATTTGTTTTAGAAGCATGCAGTGCAAGGACGTTTCACGTGGTTGTCCGTTGAGGTCTGTGATTCAGTGACTGAGCGAGCGAGCAAGCGGACAGCGGGATGGGAAAAAGAACTGTGTTGCTGGTGTACAAGCGAGTGAGCAAGCAGACAGAGGGACGGGAAGAAGAACTGTGTTGTTGCTGAATAAGAAAGCAGTATGTGTGCTACAAAAATGAGAGAACGGTGGGAGGGAAGTAGCTAGCGGCTGGTAAGTCAGGCGTTGAGAGGAGGGACTGCGAGCAGCGGGGGTGGGGAGAATCTAAAGCGATCGTGGCAGTCTCGTGTTTTTGTGGTCATGTACTTCACAGGTGCTTAGCTAAATGTTTATGAAATTGGCATTAAAATGAAGAGGCACTCTGACTGAAGAGGATTAGCTTTAAAATTTCAGCAGGCAAAACTGGCACAGTTGACAAAACAAGATGGTTGCTTTACTTTTTCTGAACATTCTGAGTGGGCAGCTTTACCAATATCAGTGCCTGCTGGGCACTGCTGGATCTTTTTCCTGTGCGTAAGACACATTATCACACAGGTATTGCCCAATCAGATTGCCTCAATTTTGATGTCCATTTCATAAAACCATTTAGTATAAATAGGATATAGAAGTAGCAGACAATGTTGTGAAATGAAACAATGTATCTGTGACATAAAGTCAGTCAGTGATTCTTAGAATCAGGAGCTATTAGCAATCTTGCAGGTGGTTTAGAGAACATGTATAATAATAGAGTGATTTTGATTTTTCCATCTTGTATCAATAATCTTTCTTACAAGGGGTCTCAGGTCTGTGAGGGCCTGCAACCTTGCTGGGCATAAATATGATGAATCCATTATGTGTACTGTGTTTGGAAAACAGAAGCTAGAATAATGAACAATATAATCGAAATCATAGGGCAGTAGGTCTCATTCCTGAGATTACAGAAACAGACATTTTTTTGTGACCAAGCAGAAAAAGGACACATAGAATTTTTAAGACTTATAATCTGCGTATAGGTTACTCACCCTTGGTTCTGTGACCTATGTTCATGATCAAGTGAAAGCTGCTTATAGCAGTAAAAAATATAATCCATACCAGGATATATAGATGGAGTTTCAGCACGTGAGTAGTAGTAGGTGGACCTGTGCATGGGAGGGACATGGAGTCCAGTGCACAACAGGCCAAGAGGCATCCCGATGGATTGGTTATGATGGTCTCGCAGTGATACCTCTGAAAATGTGGCTAGAGGTACAGAGCCTGTTGAAAAAAAAAAGGCCTCCATGTTTAGTTGAAGTCTTTAGTGAGAAGAAGAAGTACCCGGCCGGCAAGTGGGGTGGTCACGGATTTAGAGGCTTATAGGTTATCCAGCATTGTTGGAGTCCTGGGATCACAAGATGGTTGCCTTAAAAAGAGGCATTAGCCACATTCCGTTGAATATCAGGTGTTAGCCCTGAGAGTCGGAGCTATGTCTGACAGCATAGAAAAGACAGACAGGGCCGGCCCCGGTGGCACTGAGGGCAGAGGTGCTGGTCGCAGCACCTCGCCGGCAACCCGGGTTCGGAAGTGAGCACGAATTGTCGGGGACTGGCAGGGGAGGAGAGGGATCCACGACAGTCGGTGCCCGACTGCCCCCTGGCGGAGGCTGGGGGGGTGGAGATGCGCCGACTCTGGGAGGAGTCGGGGGCAGACACCTGGATGGGGGCACATGCAGACGCGTGCGCGCTCACAACCGCTAGCGTCCTTGCACACCCACTGACTCTGAGGAAGCTCAGACAGGGAAAAAGTGGCGCCTCCTGTGCCTTAATGGCCGTCCGCGAGTGTTCGTCGGGACACTGGCACCCGAGCTGGATCCGTTCTGGGCGGGGAGTTAGGGGGCTCCCTGCCACCCCGCTGTGGGGGTTAAGCTGCAGGGGCTATATGGGTGCCAGCGGTCCTGGGCGAGATGGACGGCGGACAGATCGCAGCTAACAGGCATGCGAGAGAACAGCTGGGATGCAGCGAGGCGGCCACAGGAGGATAAATAAATCAACAAAAAAAGAAAAGACCGACGGCAGAGGCTCAAGCTGAAGCATCGGTAATGTCGCATCCTGATCTTTTTCAGCGGATGCAGGTAGTCTATTTATAAGGTCTCCAACAGAGATATGAAAAAATTACTCACCTTAGTAATGTTGTTTCTTCTAATGGAGTTTTGCTATATTATGACATATGCAGTGAGTCCCAACCTTCGAACTGCTCCGGAGGTGAAAGAGTTAACTTTCCATGCCAGGCATGGAACGCTGAGCTCGAGCTCGGTTGAAAACTCTGTCTGTTGTTCTTCAAACTCAAACTGTCAGATCTTTACGAGCTAAACTCACTAAGGTCCTGTGTGGAAGCTGTAAACCTACACTAGCCAACTGGCTACTAAATATAAGAACACATTTTTTGGTCCCAAAACAAAGACTCAAGTCAAGAGACCCAAAAAATGAAAACACAACACCCAGTCACCCCAAAAAGGGAGAGGTGAAAAACAAGGTGGGCATCTACTAAGTGCCAACACTGCACTGCCCACCCACATCCCAAAAACAGAGGTTCTGAGAGGGGCAGGCAGGGGGGAGGTCATAATATAGCAAGACTCCATTAGAAGAAACAACATTACTAAGGTGAGTAATTTTTTCTTCAAACAACATGAAGTCTTGCTATATTATGACATATGCAGACTACAAAGCAGTACCTCCATGGAGGAGGGACAGAACCTACTTAGGAAATAGGCTCTGAAGCACAGCTGTGCAAACCGAGCATCACTCCTAGCCTGGGTGTCCAGAGAGTAATGCTTGGTAAAAGGTGAACTGTTTTCCAGGTAGCTGCTTGACAAATCTCTAGAATGGGATGTCCCTGGCAGCAGCCAGGAAGCAGCTGTACCTCTGGTAGAGTGAGCCCTCAGGCCTGAGGGAGGAACCTTACCCAGCTTTTCATAACAGAATTGGATAAGAGACAATCCACCTGGCAATGGATTTTTTAGTGGCAGGTTTCCCTTTACCAACCTCACCATAAGTGAGGAACAGTTGGAGGGAGTCAAACCTGTGACCCTTGGTACACTCAATGTAGTAACAAAGGGCTCTCTTCACATCTAAGCTGTGCAGCCTCCTCTCGCCAGAGGAGGAATGGTCAGTGAAGTACACTGGAAGAGAAATAGATTGATTAAGGTGGAAATCTGAAACCACCTTAGGCAAGAACTTCCTGTTAGTCCTGAGGACCACCTTATCCCTATGAAAGGAGATAAAAGCAGGCTCCACTGACAAAGCCTGTAATTCACTTATGCGTCTGGCAGAAGTGATGGCTACCAGAAACACAGTCTTCCAAGTCAAATACTTAAGCTCTGCTGAAGAGAAGGGCTCAAAGGGAGGTTGCATAAGCTGAGCAATGCAAACATTAAGATCCCAGGCAGGGGCAGGGTCCCTGAATGGAGGGTTGGTGTGAAGCAATCCCTTAAAAAACTTAGAGAACACAGGATGAGCTGAAAGAGAAGAGGGTTTACCTGCTGAAATGAAAGCAGACACAGCTGACAAATGCACCTTTAGGGTAGCTGGTCTGAGCCCCAAAGTGTTCAAATGGACCATATAATCCAGGACTGTGGGTAAATCAGCAGATTCTGGGAAATATGCTTCCCAGAGCACCATATGGAAAACCTCTTCCATTTGGAATTGTAAGTAGCTTCTGGTGGAAGGCTTCCTGAAGCCTTCAATATATCCATTACGCCTTGGGAGAGGTGTAGATCAGCAAATTCTAACTCTTCAAGAGCCAGGCCTTGAGATTGAGAGATTTGAGGTTCAGGTAACAACCCTTCCCTGAGCACAGGTTAACAGATTGTGATTCCTGGGAAGACACAGGGGAAGATGGACTGCTAAGGACAGTAGGAGTGGATACCAGGGTTGTCTGGCCCAGTCTGGAGCAATCAGCATCACTTTGCAGGATTGAGATCTGATTTTGACTAACACTTTGAACAGGAGAGGAAAGGGGGGAAAAGCATAGAGAAACTTCCCTTCCCAATTGAGAAGTAAGGCATCCAGAGGGACTGAGCCCAACACTGGGGGCCTGCAGCAAAAAAGGGGAAGTTGGTGATTGTCTGGGACTGCAAAAAGATCTATCTGCGGGGTGCCCCACCTGGCAAATATTACCTCCAGGACCAGGGGATCCAGTGACCATTCGTGATGGCCCTGGCAAATCCTGCTGAGAGCATCTGCCAAGACATTGTCCTTGCCTGGGAGGTGAACTGCCATAAGGGAGGTGTTCAGGGAGTAAGACAGAGACCACAACTTCATTGCTTTGGTGCAAAAGGCCGTAGACCGAGTGCCTCCTTGCTTGTTGATGTACCACATTGTAGTGGTGTTGTGTGTTCTGACCTGCACAACTTTGTTCTGAACAGATTTGGAAAAAGCTTGAAGTGCTAGAAAAACTGCTCTGAGCTCCAACAGGTTGATGTGGAGCAGAGATTCCTGAGGGGACCACAGTCCCTGGCAGTGAGGTCGCCCATGTGAGCCCCCACCCCAAGAGGGATGCATCTGTAGTAAGGATTAAAGAGTGAGACTGAGTGACAAAGGGAACCCTTGTCTCAGATTGCTCTGATCCTGCCACCATTGTAAGGCTTGGATCAGGGTTCGAGTCACTGGGATCAATTTGGTTAGAGGGTCCTTTCTTTGAGACCAAAAGGCTCTCAAATGGAACTGGATGTCCCTCATCTGAAATCTGGCTCCTTGCACTACTGCTGTAGAAGCAGCCATGTGCCCTAGGAGCTGTAGAAAATGCCTTGCTGGTCGAGAGACCTGCAGGGTGAATGAGGAGGCCAGAGAGACCAGGGTCCTGTCCAAAGGAAGGAAGGAAGGCTCTGGCTTCCTCTGTGTTCAGTTCTGTGCCTATGAAGGTGAGGAGCTGGACAGGCTCTAGAACTGACTTTGGAAGATTCAGAAGGAAACCTAGAGAGGTAAGCAGTTGCTGAGTTATCTGAAGATGTAACTTGACTTGGTCTGGAGACTGGCCTACTATGAGCCAGTCGTCCAGGTAAGGGAAGATGGCAATTTTTTGCCTTCTTAGGTAGACAACTGCTACTGCCAGGCATTTTGTGAATACCCTTGGAGCAGAGGTGAGGCCAAAGGGCATTGCTCTGAACTGGTAATGGCCCGAGGGCAGCTCGAACCTGAGGTACTTTCGATGGGAGCTTCTGATGAGAATATGGAAGTAGGCATCCTTGAGGTCCAGGGATGCTAGCCAGTCCCCTGGTCTTAAAGAGGGTAGAATAATTCCCAGAGTCACCATTTTGAATTTTGGTTTTAAAAGGTGCTTGTTTAAGTATCTGAGATCCAGGATGGGCCGCCATTCTCTTGTCTTTTTTGGGGTAAGAAAGTACCTGGAGTACAATCCTTTGCCCTGGTGTAGGGGTGGAACCCTTTCCACGGCTCTGACAGCCAGGAGGGTAGAGACTTCTGCCTCTAGGGCAAGTGCCTCTGATGGATTTGCAGGTGGAAAGGATCTGGTTCTCTCATCTTTGGAAATTTTTTGAAGCTGAGAGCCAGTCCCTGGCTTACTACTTCCAAGACCCACTTGTCTGATGTCAGAGATTTCCAGTCCTGGACAAAGTAAGCCAGCCTGCCCCCTACAGGTAGTTGAGAATCGGCCCTGGCCACCCCATCAGGGTGCCTGCTTGGCAGGGGCTTTAGGCTGAGGGGTGGAAGCAGGCCTGCTTGTACCTCGCCTGCCTCTCCTCTAAAGAACCCCTCTGCGTAAGCTGAAGAGGAGGCCTGGGCTTGGTAAAAGGCTCATGAAAAGGCCTGCCCTGCCCCTGGAAGGCTGCCTTTGAGGAGTGGCCTGCCTTCTTGGCCTGTGCATTCCTATAGGTGGTCCTATACTCATCCATTTTCTTTCATGTAATTCTCTGTCTGCTCCCAAACAGAGAATTACCCACAACAGGAAAATCCATGGCCTTAGTCTGGGTATCCTGTGACAGGCTAGCACATCTGAGCCAAGCCATTCTGCGACGTGCCACAGATGTAGCCATGACTCTTGATGACACATCATTAGAGTCCACTGCAGCATGGAATTGCACCTTAGATGCCTCAATACCATCAGCAGCCACCTGCTCCAGCTCCTTGGCAAGCTGGCCAGGGACCTGTTTTGCTAGAGCCATAACAGTATCCCATCTGAATTTCTGGTATCTAGCAACATAAGCCATATAATTTGCCTGTCTGAGTCCCAAGGATGCTGCCATGTACTGTTTCTTTGCCATGGCATCAATCCTCCTGGAGTCCTTGTCAGGGGGGGCAGGGGGGTGTGAGGCCAAGGGAATATTTGCCTTGTCACAGGCTGCAGCCTGCACTACCCCAACATGGCTGCATTGTTGTGTAAGGAACTCCGTATCAGAGCCTGACAATGTGTACCTCTTGTCCATTCTCTTATCAACAGGAGGTATAGTGTGAGGAGTTTTTAGAATTGTTACTGTCTGTTTCCCAAAAGATTTATGCAAAGGAATAGACAGTCTCCTAGACTCTGGGATATCCATCATTTCCACATAGTCAGGCTCCTCTTGATCATCCACAGCTTCCTCCATAGGGAACTGGAGGGTTTCAGCCACTTTTTTATAAAACATAAAATGAGAAGGAGACTCAGAAAGCCTAGGAGGAGACACTCCTGAAGGTCTGTCTGGGGAGATGTCCGGTCAATGGGCACATCCAGACTTTCAAATCCACATTCACTCTCCTCATACTCCTCTTCCCCTTCCTCCGGTTCATAAAATTCCTCTAAATCATACTCTTGAACCGGTGGAACCGGCCGAACCGTACACTTACCTGATGGTGCCGGTTCAGTCGGAACCGGGGAAAGCGACTGGACAATTTTAATTGCTTTGGCTATTTCTTCAGTGGTTGGAAAGTTTTGGCTCCACACCAGCTGATTTCCTAGTCCTTTTTGCTGGAACCAACGACTCCGAGTCGGCTCTCCTTTTGCCCGAGGAAATCTCGCTCTGGTCAGAGGGCATTCCCTCCGGTTCGGTTGGAACCGAACCGGTCTGGCCATCTGGGTCAGCGGACTTCTTGGCCTCCCTTTCCCTGAGCCTACCAACTCTCTTATCCTGGGTAGCTGCAGGAACATTTTTACAAATCTGGCAGTCTGCATTGAGGTGGTCAAACCCCAGACAATAAACACAGGTGGTGTGGGGGTCAGCCTTGGCAAAGGCTTCCCCACACACACTGCAGTGTTGAAACCCAGTGGGCCCAGTTTTCCTTTTGGGTTTCTCAGACATAGTGCCAGTCCTAACCAAACTTGCCCGCTTATGGCAATCCGCCAAGCAAGACCCTCTTATCGTTCCCAACCGTGTCACTGGGTCGTGGAAAACCGCTAATAAAATCTTTTTTGAACCGATAAGAACCGTAACCACACTCTAAAAGACAGATTAATGTATTTTAAAATAACGTGATCGGTTCAAACCGAACCGATAACCGCTATAAGTTCCACACAGAAGAAATAAATGTAAAACCTATCTAGTACTTACAATACCACAGACAGAGCTTGAACCGACCGGTTATGGTTTAAATTCGGTCAAAAAAACGAGAAAATAATACTTTAACCGACAAAATGAACCGAGCAGAAGGAGAAAATCTCCGGAGCGACTGTTCAGTGAGGCAGAGTAAAGAATCTGACAGTTTGAGTTTGAAGAACGACAGACAGAGTTTTCAACCGAGCTCGAGCTCAGCGTTCCATGCCTGGCATGGAAAGTTAACTCTTTCACCTCCGGAGCAGTTCGAAGGTTGGGACTCACTGCATATGTCATAATATAGCAAGACTTCATGTTGTTTGAATTACCAGACGCAGTTTATAGTACTTGTATGTTCAGGTATGACAGTGCGGTCATGAGCAGCTGCAAGACCACAGAATCCACAGTGGCCATATGGGTTAATTCCATGCTTCAGTAATCGTGTTTCTGAATGTTATAGTAGTCTGTCGTCCCAGCTGGATGGTACATCCTAAGGGGGACTCATACTCTCCTGAATATTCAGGAAGAGGCATGACAGGTGGAGCAGTCCAGCCCCATGCATGTTAGTGTAGATGGAGGCTGAGACATAGTCTGTGATAAATGGTATGTGAGCACCATGTATGAGAGCAGATGAGGCTGGTATGCTACTGCGTTCTGTAGCATATAATTCTTTTTTTTGTAGTGATGCAGCCCCGTAGTATCTTTTGATGCATGTTGTTGAAAGTATTCATGGAAGTCTATGGTAAACTTGTAATAAGGATCCTTCATAATTGTATTATATGCAGGTAAAGGTGCTGTTCTATAATGTAGGGGCAGCCCCATCGACAAAAGAGGAGGAGAAGCATGCCTCGTCGATGATGTACTATGTCTTTATAGATGAAGGGTAAATGAAAGCATCCTCCATCGATGGTGGAAGACACTCCATCGATGATGAGGAATGCAGTACATGCTCCGTCGACGGTGGGACATGCTCTGTCGATGTAGTGAGCACATGCCCCATCGACAATGAAAATGCAGTCGTCAATGATGAAAAGATGAATGCATGCCTCGTTGATGGTGGTAGGCCTCCCGTCGACAGTGGGGCTGTGGAGCATGTCCCGTCGACGGGGGAGGCAGCCCCATCGATGATGGAGCATGAATAGTGTGCTCCGTCAATGGGGGAGGCAGCCCCGTCGACGAAGAAGCATGTAGAGTGTGCTCCATTGATGGGGAGGCAGCCCCGTTGACGATGGAGCATGTAGAGTGTGCTCCGTTGACGGGGGGAGGCAGCTCTGACAACGATGGAACATGTAGAGTGTGCTCCGTCGATGGAGGAGGTGTTGTTATCGATAAGGGTGTCTTGTAGAGCCCTCCCGTCGATGGGGGAGTATGCCCCGTCAATGGGGAAAGCAGCAGGACCTCCGTCGTCGATGGGGAGTGTAGCCCCGTCAATGAGGAAGCTGAAGAATTAAGCTCTATCGACGAGGAATGTTTCTTTGATGAAGAAGAGCCTGCCATCAACGGGGGTGAATGCCCGTCTGTGCTCTTTTGATGAGGTAGCGTCTGTCGTCGACGGGGGTGAATGCCCGTTGATGATGAACGTCTTCTTGATGATCTCTGTTTCGGAGGTATGACCATTGAAAGGCGGTCAGGTTGGACATTATGTGAAGGGGTTTCCTTCCCTATGTTAGTTGTTGCATGGGATTCTGTAGTAGTCTTCTCTAGTACAGGAGCTAGGTGCCTCGTATGAAGTCCAGGCACCCCAGGCTATATTTTCAATCCACTTCGTATACTGCTGTAGAAGAGATGCTGCCAGAGCTGAAGCCGGCGGGAAAATGAATGGAGATTACCAGGGACCACCCACTTTTATAGGTACAGCCCAGGAAGTGAGGTCGTGTGGGTGGTCCCTGGTGTGGAGACTGCTGGAAGAAACTTCCGTGTTGGAGCGCCACTTATTGGGAACTCCCAGAAGTAATGACTTACTGCAAGAGACCATTCCGTGGAAGATCTACAGTTATGATAGCAAGGAGAATATAAAACAAAAACCATGTTTACGGAAAGGTAAAGAAAAGAAAAAGGATACAGATAGTGAAACAAACAAATTAATATAAACGAAAAACAGCCTAATGCTTCCAAGATGCCACCCCCTCAAGGGCTGACAGGTTGTTTACAAAAAACGTACCTGTACAGTAACTCCCGAGACAGGGCTCTAAACCAAAACCCTAGACTAGGGTAAGAAAGAAAAAAACAAAAAAGGCAGTGACTCCATTCAGCTTAAAATGCTGTAGGCCAATTGCTGCACGCAAAGCACAGAGTAATAATCTAATAGTTCCCAAGGCAATATGCATATGCCAAACACCAAAGTAGTCAGAATAGAAAAAAAATACATTAGTAAAATAACACGAAAAAAATCTATAAAAGTCACTGGCCGGAAGACGTCACCCGACAGTGCATTGGATTCCTAGCACTGCATGATCAGGTGCAAGATCTCATTACCAAGGCAAGAAAGCCTCATTACCTACAAAATCAGAGACTATTTCATGTATATAATTTTGTATTTAAAATGTATGTTAAATTATTTATTTAAAAAAAAATCATTTTAAAAATATTTCACTTTAGATATAATACAAAAGAGCAGCAAATCATTTTAGAAGTGCAACAAACCACACCAAAGTGTGAATTGAAGGATCTAAATGCACTTTCCAGGGGTGTAATGACCCCGTCATTCGGCCTCATGCCCCACTCCTCTGGGGTATGCTTTAAAATTATTTAATACACACCCTATTGTGGCTTATTGCTTATGCATATATATCTCTCCTTGAAAGAGTGGGAATTTTGGTGTTGGAGAGCAGGAAGAAAAAATTACTTACCGTAGTAATCTTCTTTCTTCCCAGTGATGCTCAGACATTCATAACTTTGTGCAGTCATCCTGATGGGTTGGACTGCCCGGAGAGATGGAACACATGCAAATGATGGAATTCTTTGCACGTGAGCATCTTTCAAATACTGCCTCTACCAACTGTAGTGTTCTAAGCCCTTCAGATTTGTAAGAAGCCTGGAAGTCAGGCAACATGGAAAATTTTTCCATAAATTATTACTAATTAATAAAACATTTTTTATAAAACATTTTTAGGATTAGCCTAATAAACAACTTACTTGAAAAAACCTCCAAGGGAGGAGCTATACCTAAATATAATAATGGTGTTCACCATAGAATGAGAAAAAACTATTTTGAGAGACAGGAAAAAACTCTGGTAAAACTCTGTCTAGCATAGAGAAATGTACCCAGAAGGATATGGCTATGTGGCACTAACATGCGGAATGCAGAGGCTTAAATTCTGGAAGGGGAGGATGGGAGGGAGTTATGAATGTTTGAGCATCACTGGGAAGAAAGAAGATTACTACGGTAAGTAATTTTTTCTTCTAACCCCAGTAATGCTCAGACCATTCATAACTTTGTGCAGACTACCAAGCAGTACCCCCAGGTGGTGGGCACAGAACTTATTTTGGAAACAGACTCTGCAGGACTGCTGTGCCAAACTTAGCGTCACTTCTGGACAAAATATCCAAATTATAATGCTTTGTAAAGGTGTGTACTGATTTCCAAGTAGCCGCTTTACAAATGTCCAACAATGGCACCTCCCTAGCAGCTGCAATAGTGGCAGCTGTTCCTCTTGTTGAATGAGCCCTCAGCCCAGCTGGGGACTCTTTACCTGCTTTATTGTAGCAGAATTGAATGCACTGGACAATCCACTGAGAAATGGATCTTTTTGAGGCTGGTTTGCCCATTCCAACATCCCCATATGTAAGGAAAAGTTGTTTTTTGTCTTGCCTATGGCCTTTAGTAGCTGTCATGTAGTAGCGGAGAGCTCTTTTCACAGCCAGACTGTGAAGTCTTCTTTCACCAGAGCTTGTATGGTCTGTGAAGAAGACAGGCAGAGTGACTGGTTCAGATGGAAATCTGAAACCACCTTGGGAAAGAATTGTCTGTTTGTTCTGAGGACTACTTTATCCCTGTGGAAGGAAATATAGCCCTGGTCGACACAGAGAGCCTGAAGCTCACTGATTCTTCTTGCTGAAGTAATTGCTACCAGGAAAACTGTTTTCCAGGTAACATACTTTAAATGGGCTGTAGCCATGGGCTCAAAGGGAGCCCGCATCAACCTTGCTATACATACATTAAGATCCCAAGCAGGCACTGGTGCCCTGTGAGGGGGGTGCAAATGCATTAGGCCTTTGAAAAATCTTTTGAAAATGGGATCTGATGCTACAGATACCTTTGTCCTAGCAGACAGGTATGCAGATCCTGCTGCAAGGTGGACCCTCAAGGAACTGGGTTGCAGACCTTGTGAATGCAAGTGAGTTAGATAATCCAACACCACTGAGACTCCTGCATCATTTGGGGTGAAGTTTTTAGTAGAGCACCAGAAAGAGAATCTTTTCCACTTAGCAGAATAAGTTTTCTTAGTTGAAGGCTTTCTGTAACCTTTCAAAATGTTTAATACAGCGTCAGAAAGGTTCAAGCCTGCATACTCTAACTCCTCAAGAGCCATACTTTGAGGTGAAGAGACTTGAGATTTGGGACCAGAAATGTTCCCTGATTGGAGGTTAGAAGATTGTGCCTGAGAGGCAAGCTTATTGGCCTGCTCACTGCCATGGAGAGCAGAAGAGAGTACCGTGGCTGCCTGGGCCAATCTGGAGCTATCAATATCAGAGAAGTTGAGAGGGATCTGAGTTTCAGCAGCACCCTGAAAACCAGAGGGAAAGGGGGGAATGCACAGAGAAACTTGCCTGACCAATCCAGCACCAAGGCGTCCAGAGGGATTGTGCCCTGGACTGGTGGCCTGCAACAGTACTGAGGCAACTGGTGGTTCTGGTGGGATGCGAACAAGTCTATCTCTGGAACACCCCACCTGTTGAAAATTACCTGTACCACCTGCTTGTTCAATGCCCATTCGTGAAGGGACTGATTGAGTCGACTCAGTGTGTCTGCCAATATATTGTCCTTTCCTGGCAGATGGATGGCTTGCAGGGACACCTTTAAAGAATATGCCAGAGCCCAAATTCTCATGGCTTCTGTGCATAGGGGACCTGATCTGGTGCCACCCTGTTTGTTTATGTAATACATAGTGGTGGTATTGTCTGTTCTGACCTGTACCACCTTGCCTATTACCAGTGTAGAGAAAACCTTTAGTGCCAGCCGCACTGCTCTGAGTTCCAGCAGATTTATATGCTGGAGGGACTCTGCTTCCGACCAGGTACCCTGAGTTGTGTGCTCCCCTAGATGGGCACCCCAGCCCAGCAGGGATGCATCTGTTGTGAGAATTAGTGAAGGATCCTCCTTTTGGAAGGGGACTCCTTGTCTTAGGTTGGATTCCTTTTTCCACCACAAGAGGGCTTGTAACAGGGGCCTTGTCACTGGAATGAGCTTTGAGAAAGGGTCTTTTTTCTGACTCCAATGAGTCCTGAGGTGAAACTGGATGTGTCTCGTGAAACCTGGAACCCTGCACTGTACTTGTGGATGCAGCAATATGACCCAAGAGCTGCAGAAATTGCCTGGCTGTTTTTCGACCATGCAATTTGAAGGAGTTTGCTATGGCCTGAAGACTTTGCACCCCTGTCTAGTGGTAAGAAGGCCCTGGCCTGCAGGGTGCTGATCTCTGCCCCTATGAACTGTAAAGTCTGTGTAGGGGCGAAGACAGATTTTTTCTGGTTTACTATGAAACCTAGAGATTCCAGAAGATCCTGTGTAAGCCTTAGAGAGGTTGTGACCTGCTCTGGTGATTTGCCCACTATCGGCCAGTCGTCCAGGTATGGAAAGACAGCAACTCCCTGTCTTCGAAGAAATGCCACAACAACTGCTAGGCATTTTGTAAACACCCTTGATGCAGAGGAAAGGCCGAAGGGTAGGGTTACAAACTGATAATGACCTGATGGGAGTCTGAATCTGAGATATTTTCTGTAAGATTCCTTTATGGGGATGTGGAAATAAGTGTTCTGTAAATCCAGAGATGCCAGCCAGTCCCCTTTCTGGATTATTGGTAGAATCTGAGCCAAAGTGACCATTTTGAACTTTGGCTTTTTCAGGTGCTTGTTTAAAGCTCTGAGATCCAAAACTGGCCACCACTCCCCATTCTTCTTTGTTGTTAGGAAGTATCTGGAGTAAAAACCTCTTCCTCTCAGGGTTGCAGGGACTAATTCCACTGCTTTGAGCTGAAGCAGCTTCTGGACCTCTGCCTCTAGCAAAGAGATTTGTGCTATAGGTGAGAGGCAGAAACCCTGGGGTTTTTTAGAGGAAGAAATTTGAACTGCAGAGACAGACCTTTGCCCACTACCCCCAGCACCCACTTGTCTGTGGTGATGGTTGACCAGCGGGGGAGGAAATGGGACAGTCTGCCTCCAACAGGTAGGGAGGAGGCGGCTTGCATCTCAGGGGTTCTGCTTAGGCTGGGGCTGAGTTTGTGGCAGAGTCCCTCGCCTAGAGCCCCTTCTACCCCTACCCTTTGAGTAGCCCTGAGGTGGGGTACTGCTGGTATTAGGGCATGCCTACTGGCTGGAAAAAAGTTTGTGATAGAAAGGGACGACCCCTAGCCCCCCTTCCATAGGGCCTAGTGGATGAAAAAGCTCTGTCTCTAGCAGAGTTACTTCTGTAAGTAGCCTTATATTCATCCACTTTTTTCATATAGGCCACTGTGGACTCCCCAAACAGTAGATTTCCTTCCAGTGGGAAATCCAGGGCCTTTGACTGGGTATCCTGAGTGAGGTTTGTAGCCATAAGCCAAGCAAACCTCCTCTGGGCCACTGTATTAGCCATCCATCTGGCTGCAGTGTCATTCAAATCAGCAGCCTTTTGGAACTGGTACTTGGCCGCCTCTAGTCCAAACCTGGCAGTTTCTGCCAGGTCATCTGACAAGGGTGGAGTGGCCTTCATGGACATTGCCAGTACCGACTGCCACAGGGATTTATGATACTGGGCAGCACGAGATTGAAAAGTGGCCTGTCTCATGGCCAATGAGGCTCACAGATAGCCCTTTTTGGCCATGCTGTCCAGTTTTCTGGAGTCCTTGTCCGGAGGGTGTGAGGACAGAGGGACCTTAGCCTTATCACAGGCAGCTTGCTGTATAACCCCCTGATGATCAGGGTGGGAGAAAAGGAATTCAGCTCCCTCCCTGTCCAGCTGATATTTTTTTATCTATTCTCTTGTCAATAGGAAGAATAGAGTTTGGGGTCTGGAGGAGCTTCATAGCATCCTTCTTAAATAATTTATATACTGGAAGGAGGAGGGCTTTTGTGGGTGTTAAACCCTTCATACTGAGGTACTCAATCTCCTCCTCATCTTCCACTTGCTCTGTTGTGTTGATGTCCAGAGCATCTGCCATTCTTCTTACAAAAGAAAAATGGGAGGAAAAATCCTCAGACACTCTGGGAGGAGAGCCAAATTCCTGCTTAGGGGAAACCTCTGGGGGAATAGGTTCATCCTCCTCATAAATGTCATCATTCCCTTCAAAATATTGTTGCTCTGGAGCAGGAGGCAACACAGAAGCAGCAACCTGGGGACCCTGAGGAGGGGCAGGAGGCTGAGGGATGATGCCTTGCAGAGCCTGGATAATTTTGAACGCCTGGGCTATGTCTTGAGCCGAAGGCATGACAGGCTGCTGCGCAGAAGTCCCTGGTTTAGCAGGAGAGGGTTCTGCATGTTTGAGCTTCTTTAATTTCTTTGAGGTAACTGGGGAGTGAGCCGGTTCTTTCCCTCTTTTTGCCCCTTTCTCGCCTGTATCAGGGGCAGGGGTAGAAGCACTTGTGAATTCAACCACAACAGACTGGGGTGTCAGCTGATCAGAGCCTGAGGGACCCCTTGGAAACTTTTTGTGAAGCCTTTCAAGGCGTTTTTCAACAGTTTTTTTCTGGGAATGTTTTGCACATTTCACATTCCTGGTCCAAATGTTCAAAACCCAGACAAGCTACACATAAGGTGTGCTTGTCTGCCTTGGCAAACACATCTCCACACTTCAAACAGTTTTTAAAACCAGGTTCACCGGTTCTCTTTTTAGGTTTCTCAGTCATGCGAAATATAAAATGAAAAACCTCAGCCGCTAATACCAAAAGCTAATGCGGTTATTTAAACAGCTTAAAAAGCTTTTACTTTTTTTTTTTTTTTTTTTACGGTCGGTTCAGGAACCGATGGAACCGAGAAAGGAGATGAAATATGAACCGGTTCGGCGGTTCTGTAACCGATGAAAAGCGGTTACAAATAAAAACTTTAAGGACCAAATTTAAATGAAAATGAATAGGTTCTTTAGTTAGAGAACCGAAACAAAGTTACAATTAGCTCGGATCCCTCACAGTTATACCGAACCTCGAGGAACCAAGAAAACAACAATTTAAACAATAATAAACTATACAAAACTAACAACTTAGTAGATGCAGTAAAAGAAACTAAAAATACTTATGGTTTTTAAACTTTTTTCCTTCTTCTTCACGCGAAAGAGGGTGACAGAGACTCCGAGCGACCAGACTTTCAGGCGGAGAGAAAAATCTGAAGGGCTTAGAACACTACAGTTGGTAGAGGCAGTATTTGAAAGATGCTCGCGTGCAAAGAATTCCATCATTTGCATGTGTTCCATCTCTCCGGGCAGTCCAACCCATCAGGATGACTGCACAAAGTTATGAATGGTCTGAGCATTACTGGGGTTAGAAATGAAAATTATGTACCTACCGTAAATCTTGATCTTCTCTTGTCTCTTCACCATTCATTACTGCTTGGGTAGTGCTGGGCGCACCCACTACGGAGATTTTTTTTTTTTTGTGGAGTTGGCTCTAGGCGCCACCATTGCTGAGCTGCGCGCCATGCGCGAGGGGCAGCTGTTAGGTGCCGAGACCTCCTCCATCTCAGTTCTGTAGCCTAAGAGGCAAAAATAAAGGGTAAAGGAAAAAAAGGAAGAGCGAGGCAAGAGAGCCGAGGGACAGAAAAAGGAAAGGATATAAACTGAAGAAGGAATAAGCCGGTAGAGGACAGATAGAAGAGGGAGAATACCTACCCTAAGGGACTGCAGGGCATCCCATCTGGGGCAGCTCTAATGGAGGAACAAATAAAGAGAAAACGAAGAAGAAAAAGAACAAAGAGAAGAAAAAGAAGAGATGCTGAGAGGGGAGAACACTGCCCATAGATACACTGGTTGAGAGGGTTATAAGCACGAAACTAAAAAGGGAGCAGGAATCCCTCCTGATAGGACTGAGGAAAGGTTCAACTGAACCACTTGTATCGATTGGACACAAAGGGCAGATTCTCTATCTTCTCATCATCCTAACCCCCTACACTCTAGCTGAGAGCTCACAGACTGCCCAGACAGAAATCTGTTCCGGAAGGAGAGCGCCCAATTATGAGGTGGATAAGCCCCTTAGCACCTTGTTAAGTGCAAACACCGAAGTGTGTGGGTAGGGGTTAGGCCCTAAAGGCAGCTTTGTATGAAGGATAGAGTGGGAACTCATTGGGACTCCCTGAAGGCAAGGCAAAGACAGCAGTTCAAGGTTAAAGAAATGCAGAAGCACCAACCAGAAGAAGCTGACAATTAAATAATGCTTGCGGGGGGAACCTGAATTTTGAGGCTGAGCCATAGAGGGACGGTCTCTTCAGCTGTGAACTGAACAACGTGGCTAAGGAGCCCAGAGGTCACCCTTAGGGGCAGTCAGAAAAAGTTCCCTCAGTATAGGGAAAAAAGTCCTACTTGTTCCCCTTTACCTTGAGGAAAAAAGATCCGTCCAAGAAGAACAGAAACCAGGATAGATTTTTTTGGGGAGGAGCATAAAGGCCAAAGGAAAGGAGAGGAACGAGAAGGGAGGGGGAGACGCCGCAGTAGGAGGCCACTGAGGGGAAGGTGGGCGGGTATCAGTAATGAATGGTGAAGATACAAGAGAAGATCAAGAATTACGGTAGGAATGTAATTTTCACATCTTCCCTTGTCAATCTTCACCACTCATTACTGCTTGGGTGAGTACCAAGCTCCCCCCCCCCAAGTGGGGGGATAAAGAAACCCTGAGGGAACAAGACCCCCAGCCTCCTGTTGGTGGGAAACAGGAGGGGAAGACCCTGAGCTAATCAGGTGAGAAGCCTATGGTGGAGGAGAGCTAGGAGGTGTCCCCCGAAGACGAGGAGATAGAGGAAGCCCCTGCAGAAGACTCCTAGCTCTGGAGGAAAAAAGACGGGTCCCCCGGAAAGCAGAGCGAATCACCCTACGCTAGGCCAGGGGTGACAACCTTGATAGACTAAGCCATGCCGTCCGTCTAATACAGATTGCTGTCCCTGCAAGCCTGGAAGCCACCTCATTGGCGTCATAAGATGCCCTTGCTTGGTGTCTTGCCAGCTCCAGGCCTATAGCAGAGAGGGCAACAGCTTGTCTGGTTTGCTCCATATCAGGCATTGATGCTAAGATTTGGGAGAGCACTGACCACAAATGCCTACTGTAGGCAGCATGGTGAGCCTGATGTGACGCAATGCATAACAACGCATGAGAGGAAGAGAACACTCTTCGCCCCCCCCCCACCGGTCAAATTGTAGGGAATCTGAGTTCAGTGGACGGTCGTGCGGCAGGTGGCGGCGCCCGGTGGGGGAGTTTCTAGGTATGCCAATCCCGAAAGCGGTTGGGGAGAGTACCTAGAGATTCCAATGGGGGCACAATACCTTCTTCCACAGTCTGCCGTGGCTGGAGAAAGGGCAGCTGGCGACTGCCAGGAACGGATAGATGCCTCCTGGAAGGGAACAGGCCAGGATAGTACCACCAAATGCTGGGCACTGAATTCACTGAGGAATTTGCATGTCTCCCGTTTGGTATTGTCTCGCCTAACAAAGGAGATACGAAGATCCCTCACCATCCTCAAAAGGAATCGCTGATAGTCAGTGAAATCAGCATCAGAGGAGAGATGAGCAGTGGGTTCCTCTCCCTCCGAGGAGGGAGACGAGGATGATGGAGAGCTCGAATGTCCAGAAGACTCTTGCAGCAGTGGGGATGGGCGAAACACCCGCTCATGCATATAACTAACGTATGAGGGGAAGGCCGCCGCAGAGCCTCTGAACGTCTCCCACGATAATGGGCCCGTAGGACCGACATGGCCTGGGAGAGAGGAGGGTGGCTACAGAGGAATGGGAGAGGGCCACCTACAATGAGGCAACTGTCCTCTGCTGAGGCTCTGAAATCCGGAAAATGGAGCCTGAGCTGGCAGGATACCGGACAACAAACCAGGACACAGAACGGAACCCTGGGGATGCAAAGCCTGGAAGAGCCTAATAGGGGATCCTCAACTGTGACGAACCTGGGACTGCATGGGTCCAGAAGGGCAGCCCACAGCAATGCCACCAGAAGGGTCTCTGGGGCTCGAGAGGGAATGACGGGGCCCGGCGCTACGGCTCCTACCCGCCCCCCGAGGGGTGGCAGGTGAAGACCGAGGTGCCTCAACCCGGTCTCTCGACCCCCCGGAGTCCGAGAACACCCTCCTCCTTGACCCCAGTGACACCCCACCCCGAGCAGGTGCAGCAGCAGCAGGATTGGCAGCTGCCACAACCCCCCCCAGGAGGGAGAGCCCCCTCCCTCCGACTCCACGTCATCCCCCTCCAGGGACCCCAGACCACCCCCAGCCTGGGAGCACAGCAGAGGAGACAGAGGAATAGGCACGCTGGGCCACCTAGCACCTCGTCTCACCAAAGACCCTGACTCCGAAGACTCAGGGTGCCTGGACGGGTCCACATCTGAATCCTCCTCCTCCAAGGAGGAAAAGACCAGCTGGACCACAATACTGGCCACCCCGGAGGTCTCCAGTGAAACGGCACTGCAAACAGCGCCGGTTCCAGCGACGGTGCCGGACGACCCCGGACCCCCCGCAACGCCAAGACCTGGCCCTGACTCCATAGTGGTGCCGGCCAGACCCGCGGCACTGCCCTCGGCGCCGGGACCCGACTTGGCACCGCTAGAAGAACCGACCAGGCCCACAGCGCCGCAGGCGGTGCTGAGAGCCAACATGGCACCGCGACTGGCGCCACCTCGGTCACCAGCGCCGCTCGCGGCACCGGGATCCGAAACAGCGCCAGAAGGTGGCGTCGAGGGTCCACCAACGCTGAGCCCAGCAGACCTGGGCCTCAACACTGGGGGAGCCTGCACCTCTGAGGAGGTGACTGCCAAGGCGGTGTCCCCACCGCGGCCCCGGGAGGGACCTCGCCATTCCTCCGACACCGCAAAAGAGGCCTCCTATTCAGACTGTATAGGCCTGAGAGGGGACCCAGAGGAAAGGTCTAAAGACCTTACCTGGGAATCCCTGGAGCGGCGCCATCCCCCGAAAGTCGGCGGACCCTTGCCGATCTTGAATGCATGGACTTCCAGGATGCGATGGTCCATCGAGAAACAGGCGTCGCATGCATCCATATTATGGTTGGGTCCCAGGCAACGGAGATAAACATCATGCTGGTCTGTGACGGAAAAATGCCGGCCACAGGAGCACCGACGCATAGGGGCTCGGCCCACCTTCAACTTTGTGTTTTGCCCCAGAACCTGAAATGATACGAAACAATTAAGGCAAAAACAAAGCACAGCTCTCGTCGGCATCGGATAATAGAGAAAAAAACAGAACGGTCTTACCAGTGACGACGTCGAGAAAAAGGCAGTACGAAGGAGAAGTCTGAATGATACAGCGTCGACGAGACATAGCAGGCCTAAGCATTGAAAATCCTAACCGCGCAGGTGCAGCCTCGATGGCAGGAGAAAAAGAACTGAGATGGAGGAGGAGTCTGCGGCACCCAACGTCCGCCTCTCGGGCATGACGCAGCGCATCGCTCTCGTGGGCAGCACCACTGGAGCCGACTCCAAAAAAATAAAAAATCTCCCATAGCAGGTGCGCGCCCCCGGCACTACCCAAACAATAATGAATGGTGAAGATTGACAAAGGAAGAGCACGCAATCCAAGGCATTGCTATCCCCATGATAGGAAGGAAACTATGGGCAGAAAAAACATCAAAAAATTCAGCTGGAGAGAGAGACTGTAGCCTTGGTGATGGAGAGGTAAAAATTTTGGATACTTGGCCTCTGCAGTTGAGATCCCACTGGTAATGAATAGATAAGTTAGAAAAACCAGGTGTGATCTAAGATTGCCACTTGAGGAGACGTGTGCATGAGAGCTGTCAGACTCTCTTGCATTCTAATAGCACCCGTTCATAGTAAGGACTACGAATTTGCCTCGGTATATACTCTGTTTTTCTTTCACTTTCACACTACCTCTCCAGCTATGGTACAGCACTGGTTAAACTGAAAAATTAAGCAGTTTTTTCCCCACGCCTGTGACTTCTTAGCATTCCAGCTTCTGGACAGCAATGCAGAGACGGACCTGTAAGAAAAATACAGTTACATAAGAACTTACCGTAACAGTAGATCTTCGAGAGGCGCTCTTGCAGTATGTAATTACATATAGGACTGACGCTGGCCGGCGGCAGGACCCCACGGAAAAATTTCTAGCTAGCAGTCCCTGGCGAGGGACCGCCCCCACGTCAGGTGACCGGCGTCGGACGACGTCGGTATAAAGGGGCGGTCCCGGACGCCCGCCTTCCAGTTCTTTCCCGCCACAGGCTCGGAAGACCTGGACGAGAGAGAAGCAGATACTTCCCTCAATGGAAAAGAAGCTGAAAAAGCCTAGGGGGATGGAGGGCGGGAAGGTATTACCTACTGCAAGAGCCTCTCTCGAAGATCTACTGTTACGGTAAGTTCTTATGTAACTGTACTATCTTACTTTGAGAGGGCTCTTGCAGTAGGTAATTACATATAGGACTGAATCCCAAGCAGTCTGGAACAAACAAAAGGTGCCGGGAGGAGGAAACTACTCCTGAAAGTAGCAGTAGCCATGCAGGCCTCAAGACAGGAAGCCCTGCAAAACAGCTAGCCCGAAGCCTGCTCTATGACGAGAGGCAATGTCCAAACTGTAATGTTTCGTAAAGGTATGGACGGAAGTCCAGGTGGCGGCAGCACAGATGTCTGCCGCAGACACATTCTTGAAACAAGCCGCAGAGGCTGCTACTCCAAGGGTGGAGTGACCTCTGACTTGACCCGGAAGGATCTTGTTGTACTTGTCATAACAGAAAGTGATGCAGTGAGCCAACCATTTCGACAGGCATTGCTTAGAAACAGCGTTGCCTTCCCTTTTGTGAGCAAAAGAGATGAACAGCTGGTCAGTTTTTCTGAGATCCTTAGTCCTATCGGTGTAGTATCTCAGAATCCGGTGAACATCCATGGTGTGGAGTAAATATTCCCCTTGATTGGAGTACTGCGTGAAAAAGGCAGGTAACTCTATAGACTGATTTAAGGTGGACTCCGCTACCACTTTAGAGAGAAACTTAGAGTTCGTGCGAAGAGCTACTCGTTCTTTGAGAAAAATCAGATAAGGCATTTTACACATGAGGGCCTGGAGCTCGGAAATTCTTCGAGCGGAGGTAATGGCCACCAAGAATAGCGTCTTCCACGATAGAAACTTCAGGTCTGCAGAGGCCGCAGGCTCGAAGAGAGGAAGGGTAAGTTTCTCGAGAACAAAGTTCAGATCCCAAGGGGGAGGAGGGGTCCGGACAGGGGGCCTGAGATGAAGGACCCCTCCAAGGAAAGTCTTGGATACCTCTAATTGGGCAAAGGCTTTATCAGCAAAAGGAACATGGTAAGCTGAAATAGCGGCCGTGTGTACTTTCAAGGAGGAATGAGTGAGACCCAGGTCGAAGAGGTGACGTAAATATTCAAACAGAACGGCCACAGGACAGGAGAAAGGCTCCACATTCCTGGAGGCAGCCCAAACAGAAAATCTCTTCCATTTCATGGCATAAGTGGACCTAGTGGAGGGTTTTCTAGCCTCCACCAGAATCTCGGCCACCTTTGGAGAGACACCAAAGCGAGATTGGGCTAGGTCTGCAGGAGCCATGCATGAAGTTGAAGGGACTTGAGTCCCGGATGGACCAGGGTCCCCTGATCCTGGGTCAGCAATCCTCGAGATAAAGGAAGAGGAGGAACCTCTGAGTATTGTTGTAGAAGAGAGAACCAGATTTGCCTGGGCCAGAAAGGAGCAATCAGAATCATTCTCGCTCCTTCTGTTGATAGTTTCTGCAGTACACGAGGGACCAGAGGAATTGGGGGAAAAGCATAGACGAATCTGCCCTTCTAGTTTAGAGACAGAGCATCGCTCCAGAAGCGTCTCACTCTGGAGCGAGCGAGCAAAAGGTGGGAAGTTTTGCGTTTTGGGAAGAGGCGAACAGGTCTACCTCTGGAGTCCCCCAAAGCTGGAAGATGTCGTCTAGAACCTTTTGGTCCAACTCCCACTTGTGTGGCAGAGCCGAGGAGCGACTTAGCTTGTCTGCCAGGGTATTATCGGCTCCTGGGACATGGATCGCCGTGAGGTGAAGGTTGTGAAGCATTGCCCAGTCCCAAACCCTCATTGCTTCCCTGCACAGCGGGTAGGATTGAGTCCCTCCCTGCTTGTTGATGTACCACACCACGCACATGTTGTCCGTCTGGACAGCTAGGTGACCGGGAAGAATGTATTGGTGAAGGGCTTGGAGAGCATATAGTACTGCTCGTACCTCGAGCACACCGATGTGAAGAGCTAGCTCCAATCTGGACCATAAACCCTGGGTTCGGTGAGGACCCAGATGGGCTCCCCAACCTTCGCCTGATGCGTCCGTGGTCAGAGTCTGGAAGGCAGGAGGATGACAGAAGGGGACCCCCGAAACAGGTTCTCTCGAACCATCCACCATTGCAAGTCTCTTGTCATCGGCAAGGAGATCAGCACCAGATGATCTAGGTCGTCTACGAGTTGATCCCACTGAGAACGGAGAGTCCACTGAGAGATCCTCATGTGGAGCCACGCGCGTGGAACCGTCAGGATGGCGGCCGCCATGAGCCCCAAGAGATGGAGAACCGACTTCGCCGGAACCTTCCTGCGTTCTGATAGCAGGGAAATCTGTGACTGGAGGGAGGCCGCCCTGTCCGGAGGAAGAAAGGCCTTGCTCACTGTCGTGTCGAGGATAGCCCCGATGAACTGAAGTCTCTGGGAGGGGTCCAGATGAGACTTGGAATGGTTGATGGTAATACCCAGGCAAGTGAAAACCTGCTGGGCGAGGGAGAGAAAATGCAGGAGCTCCTCCCTGGATGAGGCCGCCAGGAGCCTGTGGTCCAGGCAGGGAAACACCTGAACTCCCATAGTACGCAGGTGGGCCACTACCACCACCAGGCATTTGGTAAAAACTCGGGGAGCCGAGGAAAGACCAAACGGTAGTGCCCAGAATTGGTAATGGTCCCCCTGGAAAGCAAACCGGAGGTACCTGCGCTGCGAGGGACGAATGGGGATGTGCAGATATGCGTTCTGCATATCCAGCGCACAAAGCCATTGACCCGGCCGAAGAAGGGGCAGAAAGGTTTGAAGGGAGAGCATCCTGAACTTTTTGTATTCCATGTAGAAGTTCAGGGAGCTGAGATCGAGAATGGGTCTGAGATCTCCCGTCTTCTTTGGGACCAGGAAGAAATGGGAATAGTAACCCGTCCCCTGAAGGTGAGGAGGAACTGGTTCTACGGCCTGCTTCATGAGAAGGGCAGATATTTCTTCCCTGACCAAAGGCAGATGGTCCCTTGCGTAAGAGGACTTCAGAGGGGGGTGGCGTGGAGGTTTCTGTAGAAACTCTATGGAGTGCCCCTCCGTGATAATCTGAAGCACCCATGAATCATGTTGTTATCCTCTCCCAACCCAGAAGGTGGAGGGAGAATCTCCTCCCACCGTTCCTCTGGGAGTCCGGAGGCAGTGGGAGGGGAGGAGTCAGGTGGTGGGGCAGCACTGCAGCTGGGGCACCCGCTGCTTTTGGGCAGCGGGGCCAGCAGCTGCGGAGGCCCGGCGCTAGTGGCCCGCCTCCTTGGGTTTCGCTGAGGCCGGCCGCCTGCGAAAAGGACGGCGCTGCGGGGGATGGGGATGGTACACGGAATCCACAGATTTCAGAGCCGTTCCCTTCTCCTACAAATCGGTGGTGATGTCTTTGACATCACCGCTGAAAAGCACTGAACCCCTGAAAGGTGCTTCCTGGATTGCTGACTGCACCTCCGGGACCAAACCTGACATGCGGAGCCAGGCATGATGCCGAAGACTTACGGCGAACATGGAGCTCCGCCCGGCAGTGTCCACTGCATCGTAAGTCATCCTCAGAATGTGATGACTGGCCGAACAAGCAGAACGGACTAGGTCAGCTAACTCCTGCTTGACTTGAGAGTCAGGTAAGGAGTCAATCTTAGATTCCACCTGGGTAAGGATAGCCTTCTGGTAATCCCCCATATGTGCTACATAATTCAGGGCTCGAATTCCCAGTGTGGAAGAAGCATATATTTTTCTTCCGTACTGGTCCAGGAGGTGAGATTCCTTATCCGGAGGAGATGAGCTTAAATGTTTGGGGTGTGCTGACCGGCCGTGAGCGGCGCTAATCACGACCGAGTCTGCACGGGGGTGAGGATCCAAAAAATCTACACCCTCCGGAGCCTGGTATAACCTGTTGGACTTCCTAGGAAGCGGGGCTAAAGCCGACGGTTGTTTCCAAATGGTGGAAACAAGGTGGGAATGAGGCTCGATCCAGGGTGGCACTAAAATAGGAGCCGTAAGGGGCAGGTCCAGATGTTCGGCGAGTTTGACCCGCTAAGGATCTGGTTCCAAAGAACGCCACTGATGTACTTCCTGGATCTTCCTGAGCAACTCCGTGAAGGAAGGATCCTCCGGAGCAGACTTCGGAGGAGTCCTCAGCCGGAGCTTGGACGGAGAGCGAGGCTCGTCGTCGTCGTCTCTCTCGGAGCTTCCGTCGGAGGAATCCGAGAGTGAAGAAGAAGAATTAGAAGCAGAGTAAGACTCCCTGACCCATCTAGGGGGAGGAACAGGCTCCTTAGGGAGGATCCCTGGACGCGTGTCCTGCCCCTCTCTGGATACAGAGGGAAGAGCTCTGGAATACGGAGGCGGAGAGGGAGTGTGCCATCTCAAGCGTACGGGGGCCGGGGGTGGCACCGTCGCCATAAGGCGGCTCTCAACTTCCTTGGTGAGCTGAGCCTTGGCCTCAGCCCACCAGGAAGCCAGAGTCTCCTGCAGATCCACTGGCGGCCTGGGGGGCGGTGGAGGAGGAGGAGGGGGGGACAACTATACGAATTATATCCGTAAGGCAAGTATCCGTAACCCGGCTGCGGGAAAACCGGTGCAGGGTATTGCAGTGTGTGGATACTGCGGACCGGTAAGACGGGCCGGATAGACGCGGCGGATACCTGGGTACCGGAGGAGCTGCCGGAGCAGACGGCCCAGTAGGAAGCCCCCAGGCGGGTCGACATTGAGAGGCCCGTGGGGGTCGGGCCCGGGACGGAGGGGAATACCCTCCGCGCCGCCGAACCGGTGACGGGGGGCCAAGGCCGGAGCCGGGCGCCTGGGGGCCAGGAAGGCCAGATCCGGTTCTGTAGGAGGAGGGTCTGACGGTGGAGGAATATCCCCAGCATGGCCCAGGGACGGAGGAGAAAAGTCCCCGGGATCAGGCTGGGGCGACTCAGGCTCCAGGCTGCCGGGAACCCGGGACGACAGAAGATAGAGGGTCTGTCGTAGGTTCCGACGCCCGGCGCATGTCAGAGGAGCTGACCTGCGACTTAGGGGCTATATCCCGTTGGGCGCCAGAGGAACCGACGTCCGCTTAGGGGTCCTCATCGGAGGCGGGCCGAGGGTGGAAGCGCCCGTCTAAGGGACGCGATCGGCGCGCTCAAGGGTCGGGCGCCTTATTGGTCTTCTTCGCAGACGCCGGAGGAGCTGACGTCCGACTAATGGGGAGGTGCCCGCGCCAGTAGGCCATAAGCCTGCAGCGGTACTGGGGCAGAGGCCTCCTTAGCCGGAGGCGCTCGTAGGGCCCGGCGCGAGCCCGAGTGGGCAGGCCGACGCCCTCCAAAACCTTGGAGGCTGCTGCCGGACGATCCCCAGAGGGATGTCACTGAACCGGCGACCACGGCCGGAGTCGCTGATGAGGAGGCTTCTTCCTGTGCCTTTCTTTGTCCCGCTTCTTCTGGTGTCCTTCAGGAGAGGTCGACGCCTGCCTGAGCTTCTTCAATTCCTTCTCCATTGAAGACATCTTCTTTTTGAGCAGATAGACTAACAGGGACTGTTGGCGTCGTCTGCGGGTAGCCGCGTTGAAGTGCAGGCAATGCAGGCACTTGTCGACCGGGTGGTCGGGGCCTAGACAAAAAAGGCAGAGAGAATGGCTGTCCTTGTGTGGCAGTTGGGCACTGCACGAGTCGCACTTATTTTTGGAAAGGGACGACATACACCGACGTTAACCTGACGATGTGAGGAAAAAAACTGAGGAAAGAACAGGGCTTTGCTAAGCACGAACTTTACCGCGAGGCACTGCACGAGCTAATGGCGGGAAAGAACTGGAAGGCGGGCATCCGGGACCGCCTTTATACTGACGTTGTCCGAGCTGGTCACCTGACGGGGCGGTCCTCGCCAGGGACTGCTAGCTAAAAATTTTCAGGTCCTGCCGCCGCAAGGCCAGTCCTATATGTAATTACCTACTGCAAGAGCCCTCTCCAAGTAAGATCACAAGTTGCCGGATCAAAACACTGACACACCTGTGAACCGAGGCAAAAAAGATAAGGACATTAGTTCATACCTGATGCAATTTTGGTCCCATCCCGGGCTGTCTTTGACCCCTGTCATAGCTCTACCTTCAAACATGGAGTGCACTTCTATGGCTCCACTACCAGCAAACTCCACGGTCCAGATGACAGCCGACCCCAGAGACATGCAGACAGGAGTTATTCCTGGGCTCTCTTCGTCCTCTGTCTCAGCTGTATCTTCAAAGGGGGAGTGCATTTCCACGGCTCCACTACTAGCAAATCCTATGGTCCAGATGACAGCTGACCCTGGAGGCATGCAGCTTGTACATTTCCCATCTTCTCCACAAATACCGCCGCAGTGAGCTACACTACCTGGCTGTTTGCTTCAGACAGAGGGGGGAATTAACTTACTCTGCCACGGATTCTACTGGTCTCATGACAGACATAATTATTTTAACACCAGCTCTGCAGGCTGTTCTTACGGCCTCTGCTGGAACTGAGACTGATTGTCATAATTTGTGCCCCACCAGAGGTTTTGCTGAGCCAGACCGAAATACTCACAGTAAAGGGGTGGGAGAGAGAGTTTTAACACACGCTTCTGGGAATGCCAATACCCTGACTACCCCCATTTGGAACGAGGTAAGACAATCAGTGCAAGATGGTACTTACCGTAACTTTGGGGAATGCGGTCTTATAAATTCTTCTGTCTCCACTAGGCTATCTACAGTACTTCGTGTCATACTGTAAAAACTGCATTGCTTGCTACAAATGCCCAGATTACAGAAACATTTTCTACTACTGCCAATCCCATATGTTCCATGACAGCTAGTGACTATATTAAAGGGGCAGACCTAGCTGCACATACACATGATTAGAACACCTTCTAACCATACGCAAGTCCTGCAGACTGATAGTAACTCTCTAATCCCCATACTATGCACAATAGAGGTCAATGCTGCTTTTAACTCACTGTCTGCTACTTCTAACTCGGAGCCTTTTGATCACGGTTCAAACTCTAGTTTTCTCCAAGTAATCCAAGGAAGTCCTGGTCCTAAAATAAATATGCCTATTCAATCAGGCTCGGCCCAAATCTACCACCCACTTTTTGACAAGGAGCTTGACCCAAAGTTTTTCAAAAAGTTAGATCTAGCAGCCACTAGGGGGGTGTCAGACCATTCTACCCCCCACTTCTTCTGAAAAAACTACCACAGACCCTGGATCAGGGGACACCCATTCCTCTTTTGAAAGTGAAGTACTGTCGGGTATCAGCACCATTCAAAAAGCACTAGGTCAGCTTTCTAATGTTGTAGCAGGTATTACTACCAAGCTTGAAACTTTAACTATCGAAACTGCAGAAGCTGAAACCCATGTGGGGAATACAGAGGACGTCATTACACCCATGCAGAAAGCTATCTCTTTTCGTATAGCTCAACAGGCCTCTCTCACTAGAAAAGTCCAAGAACAAGAAGATTGCTCCAGGAGAGGCAACTTAAAACATGGCCGAATCCCTGAAGGGCAGAAGATACCTGGGACCTGATACCTTATTTCAAAGAACTGCTGACAATTGCCACTGGTCTTATCTACCCAGATCAGAAAATTAAGTTGGACCATGCCCACAGAAGCTCTGCTGTAAAAATATCTGTCAATTCTGACAACCCTCGGTTTGTCTATATCAAGCCACATAATTTTCAAGATAAAGAGTTTCCATTATATAAAGCCCCCACTAAAAAAGGTTTGTCTGAAAAAGGGCTGAAACTTCAAGTATTCCCGGATTTCAGTTCTGAAACAATGTCAGAGAGAAGAGTCTTTAATCCGGTAATGAATTTACTATGGCAAACAGGAATTAAATGTGCTCTATTTCCTCCTGCTAAGTTACATTTTTACTGGCAGGGCCGTAAGCGCGATTTTGTAGACACAAAGGAAGCTGAGGCATTGATTCAAGATGGTGGTCCTTCCAGTTCTAATTGTAACCCTTACCCCTCTATTTGCTACACAGACAAGGCAACAAAGCACAAGATGGCAGAAAATAAGTATCACCCCTGGCATTAGGACAAACACCTGGCTCGGGCATCTCAGAGGTCTGAAGGTAAAGCACAAACCAACATTTCTGTTTTAACCCAGGCCAGGGAGGGAAGTGCCAGGGCTATGCTGTGTCTCCTATCTGTGGGGTCCCAAAAACATTCACACATACCACCAAAAGATGGATTGTCCACAACCAGGAATTTGGGATGTTACTGTATGGCTTTTTATTCCTCACAAAATGTTAACAGCGAATAAAGGTGGTGCCCCCCCCAAGGCTTGCACTGTGACGACAGATGACACTTTAGCAGGCAAACATTTCCGAACTTCTTTGCAGGCAAACTGTCTTCTCCCACAAACATTTTACCACACCTGCCCAGCCCTACGCAGGTTCCTGGACTTCCACAAACTGCCAGCCCTATTTCAGGGACCTTGGACTTACAAAACTGCTGCCAGTCCTATGGATTCCTCGCTTATTTAAAGCACCACTAGGTGACTGTAGTTAACACCTATACACATTTTCCTCTGGGTAACCAGTTAGATCTATCTGCACTTAGAATGAGGGGATAGCTCACTCTGGCCACTAACTAACCAACTAGATGATCTTTGATATTACTTTAGGATTTCCTGGATTCTCCAACCCCACTGAACTGCTAGAGACATCCTATGTCCAAACGCTAGGCTAAGGTCCATGGCACCTGTATCTGACAGACACCAACCCCCCAAACAGTTTACATTTCACACACTTGTTCCTCAGGGTCCATGGCACCAAGTATCTGACAAGGCACCAGAGAACCTCACACTTGAACAGTTTCTTTTCACACGTGTTCCCCTCAGAAACACTTGAAAAGTACTTGAAATCCTCAGATCTCACCCAAGTCCATTCCTCTAACTTGTACACCCACAATCTCTACAAACTGGGCAGTGAGCTGATAGCTCTTGCAATCACTTGGGGTTGTCCCAAATCACTTACTGAACCTTCAGCCCCATTCCTCTTTTCTGTGAAGAATCTTCACCCCATTGGGGCTTCACAGGATCTGGTAGCCACCACTTCCAGGAAACCAGCCTTTGGATTACTGTACTATGGCAAAATTAAAACAAAGCGTCCTTCCCTCTTGAACAAGAGTGCCAGCAGGCCAACTCTTGCCCTTGGAACTCTCAGTGAGCTCCTCTCCCTTCAGACTCCAACTTCAGACTACACTGACAGCTCCAGCAACAGCTGTTAGCCAAGTGTGGCTGATGCTGCTGCGAGAGTTCCAAACAGCATTACCTCATCCTCTGCTCAGCAGAGTCAGGCAAATGATGACGTAATGCTTTACAGAGAGCACTTAATCCCTCTAATACTGCCCAAGCTATCTGCCTGATCTAAAACTGATGGGATTCTAGTAACCCCAGGAACTGTCCGGTTACATAATTTTGCTATTGTACTTCAGCCCAACAATTTAATACAAGTTCGACGAACTCAGTTTGGCCTAAATATTCCTTTGCAGCATGTCTTGCAACTGAAAAAACAGTTTTGCACCTTTATCTGAGGTTTTGGAATCTTAACCAAAACTTTGATTTTTATTAGCTATAGGTGTTTAGGGCTATATATCTTAATCCAGCCATGGTAAGATTTAAGTTATTTCACGTGTAGTGAAAACGGATTGAATAACTGAGCATTACATGCAAGATTAATGGGTAAGGGGGAAAACAGGTGAGAAACTAATGAGAAGAAAGGAAGAGGAAAAAGACAGGGAAAGGAAATGAAGGGTGGGACAGGAAGGGAAACAGATCTAAAATTCATAAAAAATGGAAAAGGTACAAACAAAATAAGAATGAAGGTAAAAAGTTTGGGATGATGAATATCGTATACCTAGGTATGGTATAGATGCTGGTATAATTTCTAATACTATACAGTGTTCTATAATGATCCTTTTTCTTTTTCAGCTTGTAATACACTTCCTTTCTCTTCTATCAGTTCCTCTGGTGCACTGGGATGAGGCGGCACCAAGATGTGCCTTTCACTACTCTTCTTCCTCATATCACTAAGTTAGTCCTTCTGTACTTGAATTAACTAGAATAGGGAGAGTCGTCTCTTCCCACACATAAGGTAAGTGGATTAGAGGCTGTCTTTTGTTGGTGTAAAAGGGTCTGGGTGGGGGGAGGGCTATAGGGTGAGGATTTGGTTTTGCTGGGGTTTATAGTTAGCAGGTAGTTTATACTTCAGTGTGTACCTGGTTTATTAGAGCCTAGACATTATATATAAGATAGTGTATGGTAGCCCATATACAACGCTATTCTTACACCAAGTGGTTTCTAGGACGTCAAGGACCTCGAGGGCGATCTGGGGTGTGGACTATGGACAATTCCTTTTTAAAGGATAAACAATTTTTGACTTCCCTACAATCTGCAATAATTGAATATTTTCTCTTCAGTTATGATCCTGTAATTACACCTGATGTTTGGTGGGATGCCTTTAAGGCTGTAATGAGAGGAGTGATGGTTAGACATGGCTAATTTATTAAGAAATCATATAAACAAAAATTCTCGGAAGCAGAAAAAGAACTCAACAGACTACAAAATGTACACATAATTACACAGGACCCTCAGACATTCCTGACCTACTGGCTGCTTAAGACTCATTTAATAGAAGTTCTTCCTTAGAAGCTGAGAAAAATATTTTAAAAACAAGGGCAAAATATTATACCCTGAGAAACAAACTAGATAAGGGTATGGCTTTACAATTACAAAAATGAAAACAGGCCCAAAATATATTTGCTACTAAGAGATTAAATAATGATCTATCCACAGATCCAGATAAAATAAATAATATTTTCGCCAATTACTATAAAAATCGGCATACATCGGATAGGGCGAAGTTTTCCCAAGCTATTGAAACATTTTTTTCACAGATTAATCTACCCATACTTCCTGATGAGGACATGGACTTGCTTGAGGCCCCCTTTTCCACTGAAGAGATTTTACACACCATTAAAAGTATGACCCCCAGAAAGGCACAAGGTATGGATGGCCTTACTGCAGATTTTTATAAATAATTCGCCAATTTATTAGCAAACCCTCTGCTGGAATTATATAATTACACTTTTAGTATTAGTTCACTCCCTCTAACTTTTTATTCAGCAAAAATCGCAGTTTTCCCCAAAAAAGACAAAAACCTTGAATTAGTAGCACCATACTGACCAATTTCCCTATTAAACACCGATATGAAAATCCTGGCTACAATACTAGCCGGCCATAATGGCTTCATTAAAAATAGAAAGCTGGATGCTAACACAAGGCACCACATCAACTTGATAGACTTTTGTATAAATCAAGAAGCATTTATAATAAACCTTGACGCTGAGAAAACTTTTGAGCTGGTTGAATGGGGCTTCCTTTTTGAAACTTTCTTTTTCTCATATGTAGTTTCCAGGTTTTTATGTTTTTTTTCCCAGACCCTACACCCACGCGCCCCCGACGCAGCGCGTGGGCGCAGGAGGCACAGGTGCGCCCACCGCTCGGTATGCCCCTCCCTTCCAGTCATGCCGCTGACCACCTGCGCCAGCACCAAACCTACATTCAGCGATGGCGGGACAACAGGCGAGTGACCCCACCTCTTAGCCGGGAGAGGAGAGCCAATGCTTGATCTTGCTCCCCCCCCCATGCTAGCACGTCAGCAACCCAAGGTCATTCCCAAACCGGGGTCGCTGGCATAGCGTGAAGTGTGGCGTCCAGCACTTCAACCCTCAGCACCACTGGGCTGGCCCTTTTTAAAACTTAAAAAGAAAAACAATTATTTACCCAGATGCCTATCTCTTATTACAGCAAGATAAATATGAGTAAAACTGAGGCCCTCTATTTGAACCCAGTCCCAAATTCTCAGATTTCACTACAGTACCACGATATAATAATGGATAAAATTAAATATCTTGGGGTGACAGTACCCAAACAAATAGCAAGATTGTATGAATGTAATTTTCTTCCAGCTTTACATACAATTCAGAAGGATCTTGATAGATGGATGGATGAAGTTTCCTCCTACTCTGATCGGCTGCTGTAACGTAATTAAAATGAATATACTACCCAGCATACTATTTCTTTTTCAAGCCCTCCCAATATATATTCTGGATAAATGTTTTAAAGATTTGGACTGTCGAATCTCCCAATTTATCTGGGACAAAAAGAAACCCTGGCTCAGTCTACAGAAACTCTGATTATCTAAATCACAAGGCGGCCTAACTCTCCCTAATTTCAAAAATTATTATCTCAAATTACAGATTGGTTTGAAGATGAACCTACTAGCAGTCAACACATTGAGCAATACTTTCATAAATACCCCGATCCGAAAAGTATTCTTTCTGCACATAACTACACTAAAGGTAAGCCTCTCCATTCTAGATTATCACCTTCTCATACTACTTGGTATTGCTGGACACAAATCCATAGGGCTATGGGACTGAAGGAACCACTTTCATATTAAACCCCCATTTATTGCAACTACGCATTTCACCCTTCAGTCTCTGACCCCAGATTTCAACTATGGAAAGAACGGGGTATTCAAAATAAATGCAAGATCTTTTTGAAAACAATAAATACGCTGTCTTTCAAACAAATCCAGGATAAATATAATCTACCAGCTCATAATTTTTTCAATATCCGCAAATTAGAGACTGTGTTATAAAGTCCAATTTCTCCTATGTACACTCTCCAGTCGAGAAAATTTTGCTGTCTCCTCAAATCCTAACTACAAACCTTTATCTACAATCAATAAATTACAACAAGACACAGTTTCATTCAATCTTGTAGGGTTAAAAGCAAAGTGGGAATAACATCTCAGAGTTGAATTTAATCAGGATGATTGGGATAGAATTATTCAATATCCTCATCCGGAATTTTGCTCCACTAAACTTCAGCAAATTCAATTTAATATCATCCACAGAACATACTTGACACCAGCCAGATTACATAAATATAATCCGTATTTGGAGCAAAAATGTCCCAGATTTCAAAGCAATCAAGGATTCCTTATTCGCATGTTCTTAACCTGCAAAAAACAAACAACATTTTGGGATTCTGTTTTTGATGTTTTAGCAACATGCCACTGGTATCAAATTAAAAATGGACCCATCTATCTTTTTTCTAGGATATAAGCTAAATCAACACAATGTCATGGATCATCAACATAGACTCTTTTCATTAGCTTTTTTACTTGCTAAGAAATGTATGCTGATGGTCTGGAAATACAGTAATTTTCTTTCTGTGAAAACCTGGTTCAACTTGATGGTTGACTTATACTGTTTGGAGTAAATTCACTATTCATTAAAGATAGTACTGAAAACTTCCATGCTATATGGGATCCCTTTATGAATGTTGCCTTGACATACAGTATATCCTGACCCAGACACGTGGACCCTCTACATATTTATGTATAACTATATCAATTTGGTGACAGGACACAAGCTCGCCCATGACTGATTCAAAGACTTTTTTTAAGCTGCATATTTTACTCAAGAGTATGCACTTTTTCCTGCTGCATTTTTGTTGTATCTTTTCAGGTCACTGAGTTGTTATATCTAAAATGTTTTTCTTTTATCTTGCTGATTGCTGTTTGCATCATATTTTTCATCAATAAAAAAACAAAAAAAAAAGAAAAACTGGATGTGGTGCTCTATGCATATACCAGTAACAGGAGCCCGAGGGTGTGAATAAATGGGGAATGCCAGGGGTCAGGCAGTCACTAGCTGGTGTCACAGGGATAAGTCTTAGGACCAGTCCCTTTCATGACAATGCCAAGAAGTGCAAGGTGATGCACATACCGTAGAGGCAAAAATCATAATCTAGAATGGTGGAGGTAACAGTGAAAAAGGACTTGGGAGTAATAATTTCAGACAGTCTAACGGCATCGGCACAGTGTAACAGGGTGGTGGTAGGCATGGGCAGGAAGTGAAATACCCTAACCTAAATGTATCTGCAGGTACCTCCAAACTACCCTAAATTACCCTGCAATACCCTAATGAAAAGCAGGTAGTTGGTTAGGATAGGGAAGTTACTACCCTGATTTTTCTACAATTCTATTACCATACCCAAGCCATAACAAATGTGAAAGACTTTGTTTTTGACTACCCTAAACAGAGAAAACTACTCAAAAGGGACTGTCTTGAGGCAGAGAAGGTAGGCACAACTGCTATGAGCAAGCCTGCTACCATTTCCAAAATATTGCCTTTAGTGTTATGGCTGTACAGGGCATTCATCTACAGGGCCACAGTAATGCACCTGACTTTTCTTTATCAATTTGACAATGCCGACCTGACTGTGCATAGTAGTTAGTGAAACAGACAGCCTTTTACATTTAAAGAAGTCATCATCTATAAGATCACTGTGTGAGACAGGCAGGTACTAGAGGCACAGCTGGTCTAAGCAAGCTGCTTCTGTTTCCAGAAACTGCAACCATGGCAGGCACTGCTGAGGCAGGTAGGAGACCCACCTTTTCTGAGTGAGCATGCTGCTGTTTCCAAAAATTATATCCATGGCAGACAATACTGAGGCAGGTACGACAAGTGCAGCTGCTCTAAGTGAGCCTGCTGCTGTTTCCAAAATGTTATCCATAGCAGGCAATACTGAGGCAGGTATGACAAGTGCAGCCGCTCTGAGTGAGCCTGCTGCTGTTTCCAAAAATTATAAACATGGCAGGCAATACTGAGGAAGGTAGGATAGGTGCAGCCGCTCTGAGTGAGCCTGCTGCTGTTTCCAAAATATACCCACTGTGGGCATTGCTGTGGCAGGTAGGACAGGTGCAGCTGCTCTTAGTGAGCCTGCTGCCGTTTCCAAATATTATACCTATGGTGGGCACTGCTTGGGGGGAAAAAAAACACACACACAAATTTGATGATTGACACCTGTGGTAGAGCAAGTGTGGCTGGCAAGGGTACAGTGTTGATGATGACTGCTGTCATTATGCATCAAAGAGAATGACATAGAAATTATTTAAAGTGATGCCAATGCAGACTGTGCTAACAATTCTGATATAGGCAACTTGCCATCCAGTACTAGTGTAATGCTCACACAGGACAGGACTGGTACAGTATGTCAAAAAACATGTTTTTTTTTTGTTTTTATTACGATACTGTTTATGCCCCTACACGCTTGCCCCATTCAGCCTGACTGCCCCCCCCCCAGCTCTGACACCCAGAATTACCGGAAATGGAAATTACGTACTTACCGTAATTGCTGATCTTCTTGGACAGTCTCCATCACTCATTCACACTTGTGGGATAGCGCTGAGCGCTTAGGACCAAGCGAGCCTAAAGTTTTCAGAAGGGTTGGCGCTGAGAGGCCACGCATGCGGGCACCGCAGGGGATCAGCCTCGCGCCTGTGTAGGCTATCTCGGCCGACCCTCCAACCGCCCCTGTACCTTTCGACCGAGGAGGTGCAGCGTGACTAATGAGAATAACTCATCCTGAGTTTCTGGGCCTGAGAGGGCCCAGATGGCCTTTGCAAGAAAGGCTGAAGAATAATGTCCTCACAGTCTGAATCATAGGACCGTGAAGACCAGGAAAGAAAACAAGTGAACCCAGGGGATGGTGGGTGGGCGTGTGAATGAGTGATGGAGACTGTCCAAGAAGATCAACAATTACGGTAAGTACGTAATTTCCATATCTTCCTGGACTAAGTCTCCATCACTCATTTACACTTGTGGGAGAGTACTAAGCTAAAACCAACAACCCTGAGTAGGGTGGTAGGAGATAGGGTTCACTCAGAAAGGACGGCCAAGGACTGTCCTGCTAATAAAAAGAGCTGTCTTGTAAAGAGCATCTAGAACATAGTGTTTACAAGATAAGCGCTCGAGTTGTAACTCACCACTTTACAGATGACTGCAATGGTCACAAAATGAAAGTCTGCCAGGAAACCACAACCACTTTGGGAGAGTGGTAAGAACCTGGCCTTACAATTTGGTCTAGGACCAAAAGTAATAGTGTCAAAGATATGTACTAATGTAATGTAAAGGAACCTCAGGAACTGAAAGAGTTGGAGGTAAAGTCTACTGTTCAGGGCAGACGGAAAGTGCAGATGGGAACCCCCACTATCCAGTATGGTTGACCTGTAAACAACAGGTCCAGAAGCACTTAAACCCCTTACTTGGTGAGCAAGGGGGTCCAGGTGGGGTTAGCCCATCAAGGAGAATGATCTCCACTTAGTCACAGGATCTTCCTGATGGAAGGCCAAGCATGACTTAGAAGCCTCTCGTGGTGGTCTAGTAAAACCAGATCCTACCCACTGTATATTCGAAGAGGAATAATTCTGCCCCAGTGTGTACAACTGTAGCAGCAGTCCCTGAACTCAGGGAAGAAAGGAAAAAGGTGCGACTATTTGAGAAGCTTCCTCAAAAAAAGGGACCTACTTGACCATCCGCCAAAAAGGAGAATATCGCCTGTTAACTTAAGCAAGCAAGGAAGCAGGAAACTGAGTTCCGACTCTGTGGAGTCTTGCTTCTGCTGCTGTAAGGCTCTGTTCGAGAGAAGAAAGTCTGATAAAAAGAATAGGAATTAACAGACTGGGCAGTCGCCTAGGTCTAGAAAATGTCTCTGAATGAGAGAAATCTCTCAGAGAAAGAGATGACCCATATTGTCGCTGGATCGGACTCCCCGTAGGGGAAGAAAAAATCAGGTACTCTTTACCGTATCCTGGAGACGAGCGCCTCAGGGGCTGAGGAGGAATCTGACCAGACCCCCCCCCCCAAAAAAAGGGGGGGCGCGGGTAATTTCGGCTAGGCCATGTGCTGTGATAAAAACCATATGATATAAAACATTTTTTTTTTTTTTTAGTCTGAGCCTAAGAAGGCCTTCAGGATTCTGAGGATTGTCTTGATACAAAAAGACGAAGATGTTCTCCATCTGAGTGTGGAAAGAGCCTGAGTGTCCATACTGAAATCATGACCGGACTAACAATCACAGCTGGAGAGACGTTAACCACCTGTGCTGAAGAAGCCACCGAAGAGGCAATATCACAAGGGGGCTACATATCCCTATCAAAGGAGCGGAAGAGTCAGAGCAGCCCCTGACCATTAAATTAAAATGTTCCACAGAGTATAACTGTCTTGACAATTGAAAAAGTCTAGACGCAGAAGAGTATGGTCCACGGACGCAGTGTGAAATACTATAGTGGACCCCGTTACTGAGGAACTGCTGAAAGGATTTTCCATCATGGACTCTGAAGATAGAGATGACGCGCCCTCCGGTATATAAAATGAGCTGTCCGCTACAAGCATTGACCAGAAGGACAGGGAAAGACTCATCTAGATGCACTTCTACCCCAGAAGGACCTCCAATAGAGGTCTAGGTCAGAGCCACTAGAGACTCTGCCATCAGGAGGATGTCGAGAAGCTTGGTACCATGTAGGGAGCAGAGAAAGTGCTGAGCAGAATGAGATTCCGCTGGCAGAACGGTACAGCAGAGTTCCATAGCAGAAAACCGCTGGATGACACAAGATCCCGCATAGACCACTACTCACTACAATGTGTGGAAAAAATAATCCACAGAACAGGAGTTCATTCTGCGGTAAACATCCCTCCACAAGTTCTGTGGAAAAGAGTCTGAAAGGAAAAATGTGTCACTAATTCTGCCATACAGCACCCACTAGCACCCGTGTGGCATCAGCAGCACTCGTGGCACAGGAGGGCACCAAGCAGTGCCTATGCCAACCTGGGCGATACCCAAGGGCAGCCATAGCAGTATCCGCAGGTACTCCCGGCACCCATGTAGCAATGGTACTGAAGGCACCTCCAACGCCCATGGCGCCCATGGCACCAATGACACCCATGGCAAGAATGGCACCCGAGGGCACCAATACGAACATACGAAATTTGCCAGCAGATAAAGGCCTAGCGGTCTATCAAATCTGCTCGAATGTGCAGCTAGCACCCCTTATTCTGCAGCTGCCCCTCCCTTCCACCCTTCCCCTTCATTAACCCTCCCCCTTGTCCTGTCCCATCCTCGCTTGAAGCAGTCCACTGTTCTACTGCATACCACTTCAGCAGGTAACGCATTCCACCCAGCCACCACCCCTCTGTAAAAAGTGTCTCCTCATCTCCTCCTGAACCTTCCTCGCCTCCAGTCTCATATCATGGCCCCTGGTGGCCCTCCCTCCTTACTTTGAACAGCCCTCTGTACCTGTCTTGTTTATTCCTTTCACGATTTAAAGGTTTCAATCATGTCACCCCTGTCTCTCCTCTCCTCTCCTCCAGTGAGTACACGCTCAACTCCTTCAACCTCCTCTCGTATGATAGTCCCCAGCCCACTTGATCATCTTTGTCGGCTGCGCCTGCACCCCTCCAGTAACTCAATGTCCCTCTTCAGATACGGACACCAGTACTGCACGCAGTACTCCAGGTGTGGTCTAACTAATGACCTATACAGTGGCAGAATCACCTCCTCCCTCCTCGAGGATATACCCCTTGCAATACAACCCAGCATTTTGTTGGCCTTTGTAGCTGCCTTCCTACATTGTGCCGAGTTGTTCATTGACCCTGTAATGAGCACACCCAGATCCTTCTCCTCCTCTGTCTGGGCTAACTGCATTCCCCCTAGCTGGTGACTCCTCCTTGGGTTCTTCATCCCAAAATGCAGCACCTTGCACTTTTTGGCATTAAAGCCTTTGTTGCCAGGTGTCTGACCAGGTTTCAAGCTTTGCCAGATCATCCTGCAACCCCTGCAATCCCCCTAGGTCATCCACCACTGCGCCTACCTTGGTATCATCAGCAAACAGACTGATCTTGCTCTTGATGTCCCATGATATGTCTGCAATGAATATCCCAAACAAGACTGGTCCCAACACCGAGCCCTGTGGAACACCGCTCGTCACTGCCCTTGGGTGTAAGAGCTCCCCACCCACCACCACCCTCTGTTGCCTTCCCTGCAGCCAGTTTCCTACCCATCTCACCAGTTTTGCACCCACCCCTGTGCCTACTAACTTCCTTCCAAGCCTTCCTTGTGGCACTGAGTCGAATGCCTTACTGAAGTCCAGATACAGGACATCCAGTGCATGGCCCCTGTCCAGTTGCCTAGTTACCCAGTCATAGAACTCGACCAGGTTGGTTTGGCAGGATCTGCCATGTATGAAGCCATGCTGTCTGCTGTCCTGTAGTCCTTTGGCCTCTAGGAGGGCCACCAGCCTCTCCTTCAGGATAGTCTCCATTAGCTTACCCATGATGGATGTGAGGCTCACTGGTCTGTAGTTTCCAGGTTCATCCTTGGGGCCACTCTTGCACCCATGGGTGTCAACCCGCTACCCAAGGCACCAGTGGCACCCATGGCACCTGAAGTATCCATGGAACCCATGGGTGCCCACAGCATCACCCGTGGCACCCAAGGGTGCTCCCAGCACCACCCCTGGCACCCATGGCACCCGCAGGTGTCAGGCGCCGCCCTCGGGAGCACTGTGCCACCCACGGGTGCACGGCACCGCCCACAGGTGCACAGCACTACTGACGGCGCCGACAACCAGAGGCAGCAAAGAGAGCACCCACGGCACCGCACAGAGTGACGGTGCTGAACCATGGCGCCGAGCAAGGTGCCGACCATGGCCCTGAGCCAGGGTGCCAAGGCACCGAGCCAAGGCTCCGAGGCATGGCACCGATCATGGCTCCGACCAAGACACTGAGCCATGGCTCCGAGGCACGGCGCCAACCAAGGCACCGAGGCATGGCACCTACCATGGCTCTGAGCCACGGCGCCAACCAAGGCACCGAGCCATGGCTCTGAAGGCACGAGCGCCGACCAAGGCACAGGCATGGTCCGACCAGCTCTGAGCCATGCACCGACCAAGACAGACACGGCTCCAGGCACGTGTCGAGCAAGGCACCGAACCATGGCGCTGGAACCACGGTGCCAAGGAAAATGCCAATGGAAATCCTGAAAAGGGGAGAAGGAAAAAGGTGGTGCCCGTGCCGGCCCCTGCATGGAATAGGGAGAGGGGGGTAGGCAGGAGGGGTCAACACGATGGCAAAGGCACCCAGAGGGCACCTCACCATACGTGATCCAATCAACCCGGCTCCAGTCCAACGGCTCCGAGGCCCAGAGGTCCCGAAATCAGGAACAGAGCCAGGAAAACTGGAAAGTCGAACCCCCTGCTCCATAGGAGTGACCCAAAGGTGAAACTGCTCACCGGAGCTCCAGCAAGGACAGAGATGGAGCTCGGAGTTGAGAAAGCAGCCGTTAGGAGCGGGGCCAAGAGGAACCCACCAAAGTCAGTTCTGGCCCATTGCCCCTCCAGATGAACATTCCTCGTGCAGACATACCAACGGGCAACCTCGAGCGGCACCGATTCTTCTTCCCCGAACAAGGAAGAGGAGCTCGAGGTCAAGCGGAGCCGGATCACCAGAACCGTCAGATTTGTACTTTGGAGGGCTGTCCTCCCCCCCCCACCAAGCACAGGACTGTCTGTAGTCAGACCCCCCCCCCGTTAATTAAGGGCGGCGGACCGGACACAGCCCCTCTGCCATAAAAACTTTCAAACGAAGTCCTCCTACTGTCACTGCTACCATCTAAGGACGACTCCATTGATGGCAGGAAAGAATTTCTTTTTCTTCTTCTTCACAATCTTCTTCTTCGTAAAATAATAAATTACTACTTTAAAATATTAAAACATTAAGAGCTGTTGTCGTATAGACGAAAACTTCGACTCCGGCAGACGAGCGACGTCGACATCCAAGCACACTCGATGGCGGGAGAAAAGGAACTGAGGCGGTTGGAGGTCGGCGCGAGATAACCTACACGAAGCGCAAGCTAGTCTCAGGTGCCGCGCATGCGTGGCCCTCTCTCGGCGCCGACCCTTCTGAAAACTTTAGGCTCCCGTTAGGTCCTAGCGCCTCCGGCGCTATCCCACAAGTGTGAATGAGTGATGGAGACTTAGTCCAGGAAGATCTTACCTTATGCCCAGCCTGGGAGCAGTGCCTGCAGGGGGTCAGGCATCATCCTGCCACAAGAATGTTTTTCTCCTCCATTTTACCCCAGGGCCCCAGGAGTAGAGACGTATGCACGTGGAGGCATGCATGCATAACACAGCCCTGGGAACGACTACTTCTGTCCACCATGAGGCAGACAAGAGCCAAGGGATGCCACCTTCCCTCCCCGGAGAGGAGAGCTGCCTTCTGGCAGCTCATTCCAGCTCCGCCCCCCCCCCCCTCGCCGACCTCAGACAGCCTGTGCTTATTCCCGAACCTGGGTCATCGGTGCGACGTGAGGTAAGGCATCCAGGGCCTTAGCCCTCAGCGCCACCTGGCCGGCCTATAGTATATGTCAAAAAACATGTTTGATGAGAAACTAAGGAAAATAAAAAAGTAAACACAAGATAATGGCCAACGTTGTCAGAACAAAGACAAACTTGCCTGTTTATGCATAAATTGTACTCTTTGTGGGATTTTTTTCAGAGGGACAGTTGGAACTGAGAGAGAGAGAGAGAGAGAGAGAGAGAGAGACAGCGAGAGCGAGAGAGATCTTTGTTAACCAAATTTAGCAGCATGCCAGTCCAGACATGCTACTCGTGTACAACCTAGTCATCATATTCGGTATCACTGCAGATTCAGGGTCAGAACTGCATAATTTAGTAGTCGGTATTACTAGTTGGGAATTGCTAGAATTCATTCTGAGAAATGTAAGCCATTCCACATTTGCAGGATTTAGCAGTGTTCTTTGGTCAGTGACTAATCCTCCATCTGCACTAAATACTGTAGAACTGATTATATTCGCGGGTGCCAGAATCCGCGATCAGCTGTGCACCAACTTAATCGCAGTTGATTGAATTAGCGCATTCCAAACAAGAAAGCGTGCAGGCAATTAACTGATCTAGTGCTGTATTTAGTCAGTCAGTGAATCATTGAATCAGTAAGTCAGTCTTAAGACAACATGTCTCTTGTCAAGTGGTTGAAGCCCTCCCAGCAGAAACGCAAATACCCGCTTGAAACTTCAGAAATGGATTCTGAAGCACTAGCTGTAATCTCCGGCGTTGAACACCGTGTAGCAGCCTCTGTTGTGTGAGAGATCACAGCCGCTTCTCCTCCCTCCAAACGTAGCAGACCAGCAAACTACGCTAATTATACACCGGAGGTTCGGTTTCAGCTAGGCAAGTATGCGGCTGAACACCGTGTCATGTCCGCAGTCCGAGCTCATCACTCCTTAACTGGTGATATTGTGAATGAGAGCACTATTAGGAAATTTAAGCTTGACTACAAATCGCATTGCAGAGAAACCTGACCCTGCAACTCTCTCTCCCATTTTGCCCAGAAAGTCAAGAGGTCATCCCACACATTTGGTATCAGATCTGGAACACCAGTTAAAGAAAATCATACAGTCACTCTGGGTAGAGGGTGCGCTAGTGAATGGCCATGTGATCCAGGCAATAGCAATGGGAATTGTAAAGGCAACCAGCCCTCATGTTTTGGTGGAGAATGGTGGGCATCTGCAACTAAGCAGTAAGTGGGCGTGGGGTTTCTTACACAGAATGGGCTACAGTAAACGCAAAGGCACAAAAGTGGCATGCAAGGTTCCTTCCGATTTCCTAACTCTAAAGTCTGCCTTTTTACAAAGAATATCCTATTGTTGTGCACAGGAGCTCATACCTCCCCAGCTAGTAATTAACCTAGATGAGACCGGAGTTAAAACTGTGCCGGTATCTGAGTGGACTATGGAGGTCACCGGATGGTGTCAAGTCTCATTGACCGGGTTTGGGGATAAAAGGCAGGTCTCCCTGGTTCTTGCTTGCACACTTGCCGGCCAAATGCTCCCCCCCCCCCCCAAGTCATCTACCAGGGTAAGACAACAGCATGCCATCCACAGCACAAATTTCCATCCGAATGGGACATCACACAATCAATTAATCATTGGGTTAACGAGGAAACAACCATCCGGTACATTGAAGGGGTTATTGCCACTTACTGTTAGACTGTGAAAGAATAACTCAAACTGCCAAAAGAACAAAAAGCCATTCTAATTTTTGACTTGTATAGCGCTCACTACACTGCGCCCATTCTACAGAAACTAGAAGAAGTCGGTATTATACCTGTGTACATCCCAGCATCTTGCACTGATTCCCTACAGCCACTGGACGTCTCGGTAAACAAAATTTTCAAAGACCTGATGAAAGGTCACTTCACTTCATGGTATGCGGCACTAATTTCTGACAAACTGGTTTCAGGGGTTGGCGATGCAGAACTGAACATCGATCTAAGACTATTGGTACTAAAAGAACATCATGCAAGGTGGTTGCAGGCAAGCACCGACTCTCTCGAAGTAAAATCTGATGTCATTATTCGTGGATTCAGACAAGCAGGGATACTGGATGCACATACCAACTGCCTGAACACAGTAAATGTGTTTCTTATTGCTAATACCAGTATTGTTATTACCATCATGATTTTAAAAATTAAGTTGCATTCTAAGGCTGGTCTGTGTTCTTATGTATTGCAAACACAGCAAAGGGAGCCAGATCACACAGCAAAGGGAGGATCAGGATAAAGTTCGGGAGCATCTAACATAAAAAAAAACTGCAGCTGGGATGAAGACACTTTTCGAGTGCCTTGATTGTATTAAATAAATGGACTTTAAGTTGCTGTAATTACTGAATAAAACTCCTGTTTAAATCATGCAGTAGCTCCGCTTCCTCATCATTACTGAAGGTTACACTTTCTAAATTAAATCACTTTCTTTTTATTTTCGCTGTAAATTAACGAAAGCGAATATAGCAAAAATAAACTGAGCGTGATTATAATCAGTTCTACAGTATGCGTTCTGAATATATGCTCAAAGGTGGACAGCTGAGGTAAATTAAGATTGTCTACATCTGGCCATATTGTTCTCTTTTGCTTCCAACAGAGTAATGCATCTTCCTTGAGACCAATCACGGTATGATCTGCAAACTACTCCTGGATCATTGTGCTGCGTTAGACAGTTAGTCTGGCAGTTGCGCTTTCTTTACAAGGTAGAAGTCCATGTTGTTGCAGATGACTCAGAATTGATTTGCCTTACTGACCCTGAACATAGGATGCCCAAACAGTAGCAGCAGATGTCCTTTCCCTTGCTGATGACACTTGTGATTGTGGAGAATTTATAGATGTGCTATCATCTGCACCAGAGACACACTCAACTGGTTTGTCACTTTTTGACTCTTCTGCATTAGTTTAATGATGTTGATGGGCCACTGTTAAATTGGGTCAGTAGAAGAGCTCTCTAATAATCAATGTCTTCCCCTGCAGGAAGGATGGTTTCAGTGTTTCCCTTAAACTGGAGATATCGCAACTTAGCAAAACGTAGTTTTCATTTTGAAGTATGGTGTTTATTCAGTGATTGGTTGATAGTTCGAGACTCATTCCATCTGCCTGAATTACAGAAGTACTGTTTCTTTTGACTGGAAGTCTTTCTTGATGGCAACCAGAAAATATGAAGAAATCTTATTTCAGGAAGAATCTGACTCAGAGTTGCACTGTCTGGGCTTACATCACATGTGGCAGCCACAAGAGGTTCCAGTAAGGTGACCAAAGATTCAACCAGAGACCAACTGCTAGAAGTGAGCATGATGTCTACGTTACCTATTTGATTCTGCATGGTATAGTCATGTACAGCTTTTTTTATATTCAAGAAGTCTTTCCAACAGGTAAAATGTTGAACTCAGCAGGCTAGAACTTCCTGCTTTAGATTATGCAGTGGTAAGTTATTTGACCTCTGCAGCCCTTCAAGATTTTTGTGCTTTCACAAAGAGGCTGAAATGACCCCCTACTTTCCTTTCAATACCTTACAGGTTTTCAACATTTCTGTTTCCATTTAGGACATGATGGATAAGAAGATTTAAACAATGTGCAAAACATGATATGTGCTGGTTGCCGCCATCTTAAATAGCTTTGACTTTGTTGGTACCATTATCTGACGCTGTGTACCCTGGATATAGAGAATAGGGGGTGAGCCATTTCTGGAATTGGTCTGCAGCGCATTCAAAATGTTGACTGCAGTTTTCCCCAAAAGTGATACCACACAACACAGCCTGTTTCCTATTGATTACAGTAGACCTGTGCTAATTATTTTCTGACAGAAAACCGTCCCAATGAGCTGTAACACTCACATAGTCAATTGGTTGTTGGTCTCTATATCTGTCGTTACATGAACTTGCTTCACCTCAGAGTGTTTCAATTCCTTAATGACTTCAGTACACACTTATTCTTCAGTGTGGAACAGCCTTTTTTGAAAAGTATGTTTGGCAGGACCAGTGTACATGGTTCAGTGCAGTGCAGGAACCTGAGAAAACCTTTCTAGGTAAGGAAAGCAAAAGCGAGCTGAAATCAGTCAACAGCTCTGCAATTGCTCTATTTAAAGGATACCTAAACAACATTTTGACAAGAAACTATTCAAAAATCTGACTCCGTAGGTGACTAAAGGAAGGGCTGCTGTATTTATTAAGGCTAAAACTACATTTATATAATTTACCTAAATGTGGTTCCAGAGCATTTGAATATTATAAAATCAGCCTTCTAATTTCAAAAAAACTGTCTTACCTGCTTCCTAAAATGGCCACCAATGTGTTATGTGATGACATCACTGGAGCCAAAGTCAGAAAGATATATGGCGCTCTATAGTGCTAACTATTTTTTCCCTTTGTATAGAATTGTTTCACCCAAATGGTCAAAACCATGTGCATTATTTTCTATAGTACACATGTTAGGCTATGGTTCTGTTAATTTTGTTTATTTTAACATGCTGAAATCGTGTTTTAATCCAACAGACTTTCTCTGTGGCAAACTACAGTGCAGTACAGTACAAATCTTGAATAACCTGGTGGTCCAGTGGTTATGGTGGATCCAAGATGCTACGGTGGGGGTGTTGGGGATGTGTGCATGCTTAATATGCACTTTTTAATATTTTTATTAAACCTTTATATTTTCTGCTATTCTCTTCTAGTAAGTTTTTGACAGAACCTGCAACTGTAATCCATAGTGTGAATATAAACATTTGTACAATCAATAAATCAGACTTCTTCAACAAAGTGAAATGCAGCAGCAGCAGCACGCAAGTACATTACTATGTGTGTGTGGGGGGGGTGCAGCCACACCCTTCACCACCCCCTAGAGCCACCACTTTTTTATAGCAAAGTTTTTTTCAATCCAATGTTAGAGTTCATACTTTCTCAAAACTCAAATATATGCTTGTCTTGTCTTCTTTTTCCATGTGAAATAATAATAAGAATAATAATCAGCATTTATATAGTGGTTTTCACACACATTGTATCCCAAAGTGCTGTACAAGCAATAGACTGGTGGTGAAGTGACTGAATATGTAGTGGCAGCCATTTCATACATTAATATCTGCACACAGCCTTGGACAATTGCATGAACTGGTTTTATGTGAAGGGGAATGTTGGCCAGGACAATGGGGTCAGGCAGTGATCAAGGTGCTGGCAGCCCACCTCTTATTTCTTACAGTAATCTGCTCATATTTCTCTCCTCTGTCTTCCCCTTCCCTGAATATAGCAGTACCTTGCAAAAGTGGCCTTCTCAGTCCCCCTCTGGTATTCATTCTTCACTATTCCTCCTCAACTGGTGAGCTCATCACCCTTCTGCATCATGAATACAAGTAGTAGAGTCCCTGTTCTATTTTGACATATCAAATATAAACATATCTTTCCAGTAAGTCAGGCTGATAGCAACAAGGAACAAGGGGAATGATGGGCTTTCCTATCCTTAAACGATCTAGGCTACCTTTGATTAGGCACTGCTAAATGACGTGTCTGCACATCATTACGCACGTCATTTAATGGTGCCTAATCATAGGTGGCTTAGCTCTTACATGGGTAGGAAAGAAAAAATTACTCACCTTAGTAATGTTGTTTCTTCTAATGGAGTCTTGCTATATTATGACATATGCAGTGAGTCCCAACCTTCGAACTGCTCCGGAGGTGAAAGAGTTAACTTTCCATGTCAGGCATGGAACGCTGAGCTCGAGCTCGGTTGAAAACTCTGTCTGTTGTTCTTCAAACTCAAACCGTTAGCTCTTTATGAGCTAAACTCACTGAGGTCCTGTGTGGAAGCTGTAAACCTACACTAGCCAACTGGCTACTAAACATAAAAACACATTTTATTGGTCCCAACAGAAGACTCAAGTCAGGAGACCCAAAAAATAAAAACACAACACCAAGTCACCCAAGAAAGGAAGGGTGAAAAACAACAAGGTGGGCATCTACTCAGTGCCAACACTGCACTGCCCACCCACATCCCAAAACAGAGGTTCTGAGAGGGTAGGCGGGGAGGTCATAATAGCAAGACTCCATTAGAAGAAACAACATTACTAAGGTGAGTAATTTTTCTTCAAACAACATGAAGTCTTGCTATATTATGACATATGCAGACTACAAAGCAGTACCTCCATGGAGGAGGGACAGAACCTACTTAGGAAATAGGCTCTGGCATAGCTGTGCCAAACCGAGCATCACTCGTAGCCTGGCTGTCCAGGGAATAATGCTTGGTAAAAGTGTGAACTGTTTTCCAGGTAGCTGCTTGACATATCTCTAGAATAGGGATGTCCCTGGCAGCAGCCAGGGAAGCGGCTGTACCTCTGGTAGAGTGAGCCCTCAGGCCTGAAGGGGGAGCCTTACCCAGTTTTTCATAGCAAAACTGGATACAAGAGACAATCCACATGGCGATGGATCTCTTAGTGGCAGGTTTCCCTTTACCAACCTCACCAAAAGTGAGGAACAGTTGGGGGGAGTCAAACCTGTAACCCTTGGTACGCTCTATGTAGTAACTTAGGGCTCTCTTCACATCTAAGCTGTGCAGCCTCCTCTCCCCAGAGGAGGAATGGTCAGTGAAGTATACTGGAAGAGAGATAGACTGATTAAGGTGGAAATCTGAAACCACCTTAGGCAAGAACTTCCTGTTAGTCCTGAGGACCACCTTATCTCCATGAAAGGAGATAAAATCAGGCTCCACTGACAAAGCTTGTAATTCACTTATGCGTCTGGCAGAAGTGATGGCTACCAGAAACACAGCCTTCCAAGTCAAGCACTTAAGCTCTGCTGAAGACAAAGGCTCAAAGGGGGGTTGCATAAGCTGAGCAATGCAAACATTAAGATCCCAAGCAGGAGCAGGGTCCCTGAAAGGAGGGTTGGTGTGAAGCAATCCTTTGAAAAACTTGGAGAATACAGGATGAGCTGAAAGAGAAGAGGGCTTACCTGCTGAAATAAAAGCAGACACAGCTGCCAGATGCACTTTTAGGGTAGCTGGTCTCAGGCCCAAGGTATTTAAGTGGACCATATAATCCAGGACTGTGGGTAAATCAGCAGATTCTGAGGAAATATGCCTTCCAGAGCACCATATGGAAAACCTCTTCCATTTGGAATTATAAGTAGCCCTGGTGGAAGGTTTCCTAGAAGCCTTCAGAATATCCATTACACCTTGGGATAGGTGTAGATCAGCAAACTCTAACTCTTCAAGAGCCAGACCTTGAGATTGAGAGATTTGAGGTTCGGGTACCACACCCTCCCCTCAGCACAGGTTAACATGTTGTGATTCCTGGGAAGACACAGGGGAAGATAGACTGCTAAGGACAGTAGGAGTGGATACCAGGGTTGTCTGGCCCAATCGGGGGCAATCAGGATCATCTTGCAGGGTTGAGACCTGATTTTGACTAGCACTTTGAACAGGAGAGGGAAAGGGGGGAATGCATAGACAAACTTCCCTTCCCAATTGAGAACTAGGGCATCCAGAGGGACTGAGCCCAACACTGGGGACTTGCAGCAAAAAAGAGGAAGTTGGTGATTGTCTGGGGCTGCAAAAAGATCTATCTGCAGGGTGCCCCATCTGGCAAATACCACCTCCAAGACCAGGGGGTCCAGTGACCATTCGTGATGGCCCTGGGAAATCCTGCTGAGAGCATCTGCCAGGACATTGTCCTTTCCTGGAAGGTGAACTGCCATAAGGGAGGTGTTCAGGGAATAAGCCAGGGACCACAACTTCATTGCTTCGGTGCACAAGGCCGTAGACTGAGTGCCTCCTTGCTTGTTGATGTACCACATTGTGGTGGTGTTGTCTGTTCTGACTTGAACAACTTTGTTCTGAACAGATGTGGAGAAAGCTTGAAGTGCTAGAAAAACTGCTCTGAGTTCCAACAGGTTGATGTGGAGCAGAGATTCCTGCGGGGACCACAATCCCTGTGTAGTGAGGTCGCTCATGTGAGCTCCCCACCCCAAGAGGGATGCATCTGTAGTAAGGATTAAGGAGTGAGACTGAGGGACAAAGGGAACCCCTTGTCTCAGATTGCTCTGATCCTGCCACCACTGTAGGGCCTGGATCAGGGTTCAAGTAACTGGGATTAATTTGGATAGAGGGTCTTTCCTTTGAGACCAAAAGGCTCTCAAATGGAACTGGATGTCCCTCATCTGAAATCTTGCTCCCTGCACTACTGCTGTAGAAGCAGCCATGTGTCCCAGGAGCTGTAGGAAATGCCTTGCTGGTTGAGAGACCTGCAGGGTGAAGGAGGAGGCCAGAGAGACTAGGGTCCTTGCCCTGTCCTAAGGAAGGAAGGCTCTGGCCTTCTCTGTGTCCAGCTCTGCGCCTATGAAGGCGAGAAGCTGGACAGGCTCTAGAACTGACTTTGAAAGATTCAGAAGGAAACCTAGAGAGGTGAGCACTTGCTGAGTTATTTGTAGATGTAACTTGACTTGGTCTTGAGACTGGCCTACTATGAGCCAGTCGTCCAGGTAAGGGAAGATGGCAATTTTCTGCCTTCTTAGGGAAGCAACTGCTACTGCCAGGCACTTTGTGAATACCCTTGGAGCAGAGGTGAGGCCAAAGGGCACTGCTCTGAACTGATAATGGCCTGAGGGCAGCTCGAACCTGAGGTACTTTCGATGGGATCTTCTGATGAGAATATGGAAGTAGGTATCCTTGAGGTCCAGGGATGCTAGCCAGTCCCCTGGCCTTAAACAGGGTAGAATAATTCCCAGAGTCACCATTCTGAATTTTGGCCTTAAAAGGTGCTTGTTTAAATATCTGAGGTCCAGGATGGGCCGCCATTCTCTTGTCTTTTTTGGGGTAAGGAAGTACCTGGAGTACACCCCTTTGCCCTGGTGTAGGGGTGGAACCCTTTCCACAGCTCTGAGAGCCAGGAGGGAAGAGACCTCTGCCTATACGGCAAGTGCCTCTGGAGGATTTGCAGGTGGAAAGGATCTGGTTCTCAGCTTTGGAAACTTTTGGAAGCTGAGAACCAGTTCCTGGCTTACTACTTCCAGGACCCACTTGTCTGATGTCAGAGACTTCCAGTCCTGGACAAAGTAAGCCAGCCTGCCCCCTACAGGTAGCTGAGAATCGGCCCTGGCAACCCCATCAGGGTGCCTGTTTGGCAGGGGCTTTGGGCTGAAGGGTGGAAGCAGGCCTGCTTGTACCCCATCTACCTCTCTCTCTAAAGTACCCCCTCTGGGCATAAGCAGAAGAGGAGGCCTGGGCTTGGTAAAAAGGCCTATTAAAAGGCCTGCCCCTGCCCCTGGAAAGCTGCCTTTGAGGAGTGGCCTGCCTTTCCCTGGCCTGTGCACTCCTGTAGGTAGTCCTATACTCATCCATTTTCTTCATGTAATTCTCTGTCTGCTCCCCAAATAGAGAATTACCCACAACGGGAAAATCCATGGCCTTAGTCTGGGTATCCTACGACAGGCTAGTACATCTGAGCCAAGCCATTCTACGAAGTGCCACAGATGTAGCCATGACTCTTGATGACACATCATTTAAGTCCACTGCAGCGTGGAATTGCACCTTGGAAGCCTCAATACCATCAGCAGCCACCTGCTCCAGCTCCTTGGCAAGCTGGCCAGGGACCTGTTTTGCTAGAGCCATAACAGTATCCCATCTGGATTTCTGATATCTAGCAACATAAGCCATATAATTTGCCTGTCTGAGTCCCAAGGATGCTGCCATGTACTGTTTCTTTGCCATAGCATCAATCCTCCTGGAGTCCTTGTCCAGGGGGTGTGAGGCCAAGGGAATATTTGCCTTGTCACAGGCTGCAGCCTGCATTACCCCAACATGGCTGCATTGTTGTGTAAGGGACTCCATATCAGAGCCTGACAATGTGTACCTCTTGTCCATTCTCTTATCCACAGGAGGTATAGTGTGAGGAGCTTTTAAAATTTTTAAAGTCTGTTTCCCAAAAGATTTATGCAAGGGAATAGACAGTCTCCTAGACTCTGGGATATCCATCATTTCCATATAGTCAGGCTCCTCTTGATCATCCACAGCTTCCTCCATAGGGAGCTGGAGGGTTTCAGCCACTTTTTTATAAAACATAAAACGAGAAGGGGACTTAGCAAGTCTAGGAGGAGACACCCCTGAAGGTCTGTCTGGGGAGATGTCCGGGTCAAGGGGCACATCCAGACTTTCAAATCCACATTCACTCTCCTCATACTCCTCTTCCCCCTCCTCTGGTTCATAATACTCCACTAAATCATACTCTTGAACCGGTGGAACCAGCCGAACCGGGAGCTTACCCGATGGTGCCGGTTCAGTCGGAACCGGGGAAAGCGACTGGACTATTTTAATCGCTTTGGCTATTTCTTCAGCGGTTGGAGAGGAAAGTTTTGGCTCCACACCAGCTGATTTCCTAGTCCTTTTTGCTGGAACCGACTCCTCAGAGTCGGCTCTCCTTTTGCCCGAGGAAGTATCGCCCTGGTCAGAGGGCATTCCCTCCGGTTCGGTTTGAACCGAACCGGGCAGGCCATCCAAGTCAGCGGACTTTTTGGCCTCCCTTTCCTGAGCCTACCAACTCTCTTTTCCAGGGTAGCTGCAGGAAAACTTTTACAAATCTGGCAGTCTGCATTGAGGTGGTCAAACCCTCAGACAATAAACACAGTGGGGGTCAGCCTTGCAAAGGCTTCCCCACACACACTGCAGTGTTGAAACCCAGTGGGCCCGGTTTTTCTTTTGGGTTTCTCAGACATAGTGCCAGTCCTAACCAAACTTACCTGGCGGATTGCCATAAACGGGTAAGACCCTCTTATCGGTTCCCAACCGTGTCACGGGTCATGGAAAAAAACGTAATAAAATTTGTTTTTTTTAGAACCGATAAGAACCGGTAACCACACTCTAAAAGACAGATTAGATATTTTAAACAACCTGATCAGTTCAAACCGAACCGATGACCGTTTACAAGTTCCACACAGAAAAGAAATTTATGTAAAACCTATCTAGTACTCACAAATACCACAGACAGGGTCTGAACCGACCGGTTGCATTTTAAATTTGGTCGCAAACCGAGAAAAACAATACTTTAACCGACAAAATGAACCGAGCAGAAGGAGAAATCTCCGGAGCGACTGTTCAGTGAGGCGGAGTAAAGAATCTGACGGTTTGAGTTTGAAGAACAACAGACAGAGTTTTCAACTGAGCTTGAGCTCAGCATTCCATGCCTGGCGTGAAAAGTTAACTCTTTCACCTCCGGAGCAGTTCGAAGGTTGGAACTCACTGCATATGTCATAATACAGCAAGACTTCATGTTGTTTGAAGCCTATTTTTCCACTTGTGCAATGCGGCTATCAGCCTGGCTTACCAGAAGATCATATTTATTATTAATATGCAAAAAATAACATGGGAGACTGTACTAACCACATTCATGATGCAGAAGGGTAGTGAACTCACCGGTTTTTGGTGTGGGGAGCAGGTGAGAAGAATAAATGCCAGAGAGGGACTGAAGAGGCCATTCCAGCAGGGTATAGCTATATTCAGGTTAAAGACATGAAGGAGGACGTTGAGCAGATCACTGTGAGATCTGAAATGTGGGGCTACCAACATCGTGATCACTACCTGACTGTGGATGAGAGTAGCCAGCGATGACAAATACTCAGAGTGGCAGGGCTGCGCCTAATCTGTTACTTGAATTCAGTGTAGGGAGATTACCCTTGGGTATGGGGCGTGTTGACGTTTATTAGGACAGAATTGAGTAAGTTGTGTATAGCTCACTCAAGATTTGGAAGAGTGATAGCCAGCCAACTCAAATTGTGGAGTAGAGCACAGAAATGTACTGGAGAAGAACTGCTGGGAACTGTCCTGCAGGATTCTGCAGATCACAGGTAAAGGAGTAGACTGACACTGGAAGTCGGGTGGATTTGCTCAAGGTATTAGTATGCCTCTCCTGCTAATAATATCGTTATCCGTTGTAAGTGCAGCCCTTATGAGGGCATGAACAGCAGTTGTTCTGGTGGATCATGATGCTTATTGCTTGGCCCTCCAGGAAGACCTAGTAGTTGGCTAATGAGGTGGGAAAAAACACAACAGGGGAACTGTACATACTACCATCACTGTGTAGAAGGGTGGTGATCCACTTAATGTTTACTGTGGGAGCAGAAGTCAAATACTGAGAATGTGGACTGGAGAGTGATTTGGGAGGCATTTTTTTTAACAGTGCCAGCTGATGATGCATATTGGTGTAGGTGTGCACAACTCTCTGAGGTACAAGATTACAATCTGGGGTATGATAATTCTCTTCAAGAGACCGTAAGCATGTATGTGGCACCAGGCAGTAATAAGGACAGGGTTTGGATGATGGGGTGTTCAACAGAAGGCAGGCTAGATGAAGGAGGTTCACATGGAAAAAGAAAGCCTTATTTGTGGATTAACAAGACAGCATGGGCTTTAGAACTGAACCAGACCAGTACTTTGCTCTGTGCCCCTAAGCAAGTCATTACACTTTCTTGTGCTCCCAGGCCACACCTGTAAACAAGCTTTCAGCTTAGTGCGTCTCTCCTGGTTAACAAAAACAAAATTCAGTGCATCACATAACCGCTAGATCATCAGGTAACTGAAGTGTTGTACTGTAATACAATTTGCCAAGGAAAAAGTCAGCTGGATTACAAAACATTTTCCGCAAGTTAAAGTAAACAAAATGAACAAAATCATAGCCAAACATGTGTACAAATCAAAATAATCCACGAGTTAATACATGGTGTTGATCATTCTGGTACAACAATTTAAAACAAAGAGGGAAAGAAGAACTAGTAAACACTATAGAAATACATGTGGGTCTCTGTCTTTGGCTCAAAATATGTCATCATGACTCATCACTTAACAGACTTGGCAGACATCTTAGGGAGAAACCAAGGCTGTTTTTTGAAAGTGAAAGGCTGATGTTTACATTTTTCAAAAGCTATGAAACTGCATTTATATTATTTACATAAATGCAGTTTTAGCATAAATGTAAACAGCATGCTCTCCTTTGCCTTGTTATGAAGCCAGATTTTGGAGTTTGCAGTTTTAAAAAACTGCTTGTTTAGGTACCCTTTAAGTGCTGGCATGTTGGATGATTGTGGGTAAATGTTGATGCCCTTACAACAATTTCTTTCAATGTTACTTGTTTAGATATTTTTGATTTGTCTTGGAGTGTATTTTTAAAGTTTTTCCTCACAGGGAGTACTACTGTGGGTTTTCCCATTACTTGATGGTGTCAGTAACCATTTCATGACTGCAGCTGACACATCCATTATCTTTTTCACTATGGTCACTGTCTCCACCACTGCTCATGCCAACCACACTGCCCCTTTCCATCTTGCACCTCTCAATTGAGTGTTTTGTCTTTGTAGGTCACATCATTACTAACGTGCCAAACTGTGTTCCCTTGCCACAAATGATGCTATTTTTGTACAGACTGCATACAGCTCAGGAGTTGTTTGCAGGGTCAATACAGAATAAATTCCACATGAGAGTTGCCTTTTTACAGCTACAGTAAGTGGAGCTTGCAGACGTTTTGCATGTATGAAAGGAGTGATGTCATGTTTTCCGTCTGTGGAACTGACTGAAGATGTAAGTAGACTCCTCCGCCTTACCCTTCTCCAAGAAATGTTTTCTGCCCTCAAATAAATATGTTTTCATGTTAGTCAATGGTTGCAAGGTACTATTTTCTTTCTTAAATGAGCAGCACAAGAACTGGAACCTGAGTAGTGGGAGGCAGCATTAGTTTTTTTGAGGGGAGTAAGATCCACCCCCACCTCCACCCGAGAAGCTCCTAAAGATCCACACCCACCTTTTTTTTTTGCATGTGGGAGGGGCATGAGATGGCTCTATCATGCTGGAACAAGACGCACTAGTTTGGGACCTGTAAGAAGCAACAGAACAAGTCTGTGGAGTGATCGAGTTGTGAAGCCACTGCATTTTATTAAGGACTAGGAGAACAGAAAATACTTAATGCATTTAATTAAGGACTATGAGAACAGAAGATAATTAATTACTTAAAATTGACTTAAAAACCCTTGGAACAAATGACTATCAGAGCCACCTGGGCCCTCAGAGGGAAAGAGTAATTAAGGAGTGAAACTATAGCTTCCAAGGAAAACAATAGACACAGCGTTCTAATTTAGGTTGAAAGAGCCACAGGTTTTCCTTAAACATTTATATACTTAAAACATAAAGTTCAGCTTTTGGGATTGACAATATTTGTTTACCATATTCAATATCTATATCTATATATATACTGTATATATAGTTTATTTATTTTTATTTATTTGTTCTAGGATTACAAATACCTTTGAGCTGAGGCTCTTTTACAAAGGTTCCATGTCATTCATACAATTGAGACAAACATAAGATAACAGTTTATAAAATTAAAAAAAAAAACATATATTCTTGTAGAGGAAAAAAGAACAATAAAGTGAAACTTTGGGAAGGGGAAAGGGAAAGGAGGAGGGTGAAATCAGGGAGACTAAGTGGATGGGAGAAAAGGGGAGGTAGGTGGGGGAACAGAGAGAGAGAGGTGGCCGTAAGAATAGAGGTAGTGCAGCCGAGTGGCATTTGTCATGGGCCAGCAGGGAGGTGAAGATGGGGGGTGCTGACAAAGAGGAGGAGTAGATGTGGATCCAAAAGGGCATCTTCAGCTATGGAACCAAAACACATGTTTAGCCACAACAGTCACAGAGGTTGGAGGCCGTGAGTGTTAGACGGAGCAGAGTCTTAAAAGTGCTGAGCGATAGTGAGGATGAGATGTCGCTGGGAAGACCACTGTACCAACTAGCAGCCCGGTAAGCAAAGGATCTTTGGTCTTGTGGTGTGCGGCAATGCAGGATCTGCAGAAGCTGAGGTTTCGATCCCCTGGTATGGCGGGTGTCGATTCTAAGTTGTATGAGGGCACAGTCTCCAGGGGAACAAGGCCCAGCAAGATTTTCTTAGTAGTAATACAAGTTTGGTGTTTTATTCGATTGGCAGGATTCAACCATCCAGTTTGAGAATAGAGGTCACAGGTGTGAATTAGGCGTTGGGAGCCAGTGACAAGTCAACAGGCCTTGTTGAGCGTGGTGGATACACATCTGAGTGCGGTGGTTGTAGCAGAAGCCGTAAATGATAATGCCATAATAAATTATGGATACGATGGAGCTCTGGACAGCGACAGCGAGGGCTTCGTGTGTCACGTGTTTCCTATGACAGAATAGCAGGCCTAGCTGGGAGTTAGTGGCTTTGGTGACATGTTCGATGTGGGCAGTGTAGGAGAGGTGAGGGTCAAAGGTGATCCCAAGGTATTTAAAGTTTTTGACCTGTTCCAGTGTGGCACCTTGTCTGGTGATAACGGAGAGTTGGAAGTGCTTCTGTTTATTATGGGAGCTGCTGAAGATCATGGCCTTGGGTTTTTTTTGATTAAGGATCAGTTTGTGCTTTGTGAACCAATTCTCAACTGAGGAGAAGCCGAGTTGGAGATTTTCTTGCAATTTCTTTGGGTCCTGGTGTGTGGCAAGGATTACTGCATCATCAGCATACAGGGTGATATGTTCAGTGCAGGAGGGTGTTAAGGAACAGGCTGAAGAGTAGGGGGCCCAGTACTGAACCCTGGGGGACTCCAGAGAGGACAGGTTTGGAATCTGAGTGCACATCCCCGATTTTTACATGCTGGGAGCGGTTTTCAAGACAACTTTTGAACCAAGAGACTGAATCATTGGAGAGACCAGCATTTTTTAGTTGGCTCAGCAGGAGGAAGTGGTGGACAGTATCGAAAGCTTTGGTCAGATCGATGAAAATAGCACCAGTTAGTTGTCCATTGTCGAGGGAGCTGTGAATGCAGCCGGTGAATTCGAGTAGGCAGAGGATGTACTATGACCTTTTCTAAAGCCATGTTGCTGTTTACAGAGAATATCATAATTGTCCAGATGCTCAGTAAGTTGGTCCACTATTATACATTCCGGTGCCTTCGATAGGGGAGGCAGAATGGAGATAGGGCGGAAATTCGCATGGTCAGTCTTATCACCACTTTTGTGAATCAGGGTAACAGTGGCCATTTTCTATTTGTCTGGGAAATGGCTAAGGGAAAGAGAGAGAGATTAAAGATCTTGGTGAAGGGCCCAAGTACCTCGTCAAGCGTTAGGGCCAGTAGCTTGAGGTCAAGTGCGTCATTGCTTGTTCTAGATTTGCTGATGGCTTTGGCAACGTAGTTTCGGACTTGATGTTTCTTTAGTGCTTTAAAGTAGAAAGGTGGGTAACAGGTGTGGGTGGAGGAGTTGGGGGTGGGAGTTGATGCATCTTGGAAGACGTCAGAGGGGAGAACACTGCTAAGGTCAGTGAAAGCGATATTAAAAGTGTTCACAGTAGTTTTAGGGTCAAGTGTAGTGTGCACATTTATGCTGAGTATGTTCGGTGAAGATTTTGACTGGTTCCCAGTGACATTTTTAATGTTTTTCCAGAAATCCCTCCCATTTCCCCAGGAGTTGGTGAGGGCATTTTTACAGTAGTCAGATTTCTGTTGCCGAATGGATTTGGTGCAGTCATTCCATGCCCGTTTACAATTCTGGATGTCTAGTTGCTTACCAGAGCTTCTAGCCAGTTCCCAGAGGTGGTCCCTGGATTTAAGTTTTTTTAGGAGGTCTCCTGACAGCCAAGGGTTACTGAGCGATTTAACTTTACACTTTTTGAGGGGGGCAAATTTATTACAGGCTTCACTGAAAATGTGAATAAATTGCTCCAGTGCAGTATTAGTATCTGTTGCCTTGAAGATGGGGACCAGTCATGCAGATGGAGGTGCGATTTGAGGTGAGGTAGCTGACCACGGGGTAGGGCTCTGCTGGTGATGATTTCTGGAGGGGACTTACAGTATTTGTTTGACCAGGTACAGCTGATGGGAGAGTGGTCACTGAGTGAGTCAGGGAGGACTGAGGTTTTCGTGATCCGAGAGGGGTGGTTGGTTAGGATCCAGTCAAGTAGGGTGCAGGTCAAAGTTCTGTAGTTCTTTCTGGTTGCGTAGTCAACCATTTCAGTCAGGTTAGCTGATATAACAGAGTCCTTAAATGACTCACCTTCAGCTGAGAGCCAATTAGTGTTAAAGTCACCAAAAAGGATGATTTCAGTGTCTGATGGGTGGGATTTGACAAAGTCAAGGACAGCAGTTAGACCAGATCCCTGTTCCTTAGGAGGTATGTAAACAGTGACAACTGTAAGGGCTTTATTGTGGGCACCTAACAGAAGTCTGATGGGAAGAATCTGAGCAGGAGCTGCTGGAAGATTGGGATCAGTGGGGTGTCCTTGGAGGGTGTCTTTCACATATAAGGCATACCCTCCACCTCTTCTGGACTTACGTTCAAACCCGGAAGACAATGTAGCCAGGAAGGGTGATTGCCTGGTCAGGAATCTTTGGGGTGAGCCAAGTTTCAACTACTGACAGAATATCCGGGTTGTGTTGGGTGGTAAAGGCTTACAGTGCATCAAGCTTAGGAAGTAAACTGCAGATGTTCAGGCACATGATTGAGAGTGTGCCTGTTGGTTTGTTTTGGTTTGTCTTTTTAGTAGTTTCACAACTTTCAAAGCACTGGTGTTAGTAATGCATTTAGAAATACATTTTTTAATTGTCTTTATAGTTAAACATGCAGTTTCATGTGAGGGCACAATTTTTTGGGAAGGGGGTTCAAATTATTTTAATCATTAAACACTGGTGTTAGTAATGCATTTAGAAATACATTTCAAACACCATGAAGTCTTGCTATATTATGACTAATGCAGTTAGCCACTGCACTTGAACTGCCCCGGAGAGGAAAGAGTTAACTCCAGGGAGTCTGGAGTTCTACAGCGCGAGAGCGCTTATGCCAAAGCTCTATCTGGGCAGTTTCAAATGAAACTGTTGGATTCTTTACTCCGCTTCACTGAACAGTCGCTCCGGAGATCAGCTCCTTCAGCTCGGTTCATTTCTCGTTCAAGCGGTATTTTCGGTTCATTTGAACTGGCAAAAGTATTTATTTTACAGCATTTCGTTAAAAGCTCTATCTGGTAAACTGTAGTACAAAATTAAAGTCTGTGTGGAAATTCAATTATCGGTTCGGTTTTGAACCGATCGGTTTCTGAAATTAACGTTTTAAAGTGTTGGTTGGGCTTTTAGAGTGCGGTTCCCGTTCTTATCGGTTCTAAAAAAACCTTGCTTTGAAATTAGGTTTTTTCAAATACCCGTGACACGGTTAGGAACCGATAAGGGTGTCTTGCCTGGCACTGCCATCAAAAGGGCAAGTTTTTGGTTAGGCTGGCATTATGTCTGAGAAACCCAAAAGAAAAACCGGGCCCACTGGGTATCAGCACTGTGATGTCTGTGGGGAAGCCTTTGCCAAGGCTGACCCACACACCACTTGTGTTTATTGTCTGGGGGCTGACCACCTCCTGTCAGACTGCCAGGTGTGTAAAAATTTCCCTGCAGCCACCCTGGAAAAGAGATTGGGCCGGCTCAGGGAACAAGAGGCCAAAAAGTCCGCTGACCCGGATGGCCAGCCCGGTCCAGCACCCACTGGACCAGAGGGAGTGCCCTCTGACCAGGGCAAGACTTCCTCGGGCAAAAGGAAGGCTGGTTCAGAGGAACCAGTCCCAGTGAAAAAGACAAAGAAATCAGTAGGTTTGGAGTCCAAAATTGTCTCTCCAACTGCTGCAGAAATAGCTAAAGCCATACAGATTGTCCAGTCACTGTCTCAGGGTCCTGTCGAACCACCAACAGTTGGTAAAGGGTTGGTTCGTTCAGTTCCAGTGGTTCAGGAGTATGATGTTGAGGAATTTTATGAACCACAGGAGGGGGAGGAGGAATTTGATCAATATATGTGTGGCTGGGAGGGTCTGGACGTGCCCATTGAACCGGACATTTCTCCAGACAGACCTTTAGAATCTCCTCCTATTCTGTCTGAGTCCCCTTCTCATTTTATGTTTTACAAAAAGGTTGCAGAAACCCTCCAGCTTCCTTTAGAGGAGGCTGTGGATGAGCAAGAAGAGCCTGATTATGTAGAAATGATGGATATACCAGAGTCTAGGAGGTTGTCTATTCCTTTGCATAAGTCATTTAGGAAGCAAACAACAAAGATTTTAAAAAATCCTCATTCTGTCCCTCCTGTAGATAAAAAAATGGACAGAAGGTATACTTTGTCAGGCTCTGATACAGACTTCCTCACTGAGCAGTGTAGTCATGTAGGTGTGGTTCAAGCTGCAGCCTGTGACAAGGCTAATATTCCCCTGGCCTCACATCCTCCTGATAAGGATTCCAGGAAGATTGATGCCATGGCGAAAAACAGTATATGGCAGCTTCTTTGGGACTCAGGCAGGCAAATTATATGGCTTATGTAGCTAGATATCAGAAATCTAGATGGGACACAGTATTAGTAGTTAGCCAAGCAGGCCCATGGCCAGCTGGCTAGTGAGTGTGGAACAGGTGGCTGCTGATGGCATTGAAGCCTCTAAAGTTCAATTTCATACTGCTGTTGATGTTAATGATGTTTCCTCTAGGGTCATGGCCACTTCTGTAGCTTTCCGTAGGTTGGCATGGCTCAGATGTACTAATCTGTCCCAAGATACTCAGTCAAAGGCTATGGATTTTCCTGTAGTGGGTAATTCTCTGTTTGGGGAACAAACAGAAAACTATATGAAAAAGATGGATGAATACAGAACTACCTACAAAAGTGCCCAGGCTAAGGAGAGGCATGCCACTCCACAGAGGCACGCTCCCAGAGGTAGGGGCAGGCCTTTCCACAGGCCTTTTTACCAATCTCAGGCCTCCTCTGTGTTTGTACAGAGGGGTTTCTTCAGAGGCAGAGGTAGACGGGGCACAAGTAAACCGTCCCTCTCCCCTCAGCCTAAGGCTACTGCCAAGCAGGCACCCTGATGGGGTGCCCAGGGCCGATTCTCCAGTACCAGTGGGGGGCAGGTTGGTTTACTTCAGCCAGAACTGGGTGTCCCTAACTTCGGACAGATGGGTTCTGGAGGTAATAAGCCAGGGTCTGGTTCTCAGCTTCAAACAGTTTCCAAGATGAGAGCCAGACATTTTCCACCTGCAAATCCTACAGAAGCCCTTGCTTTGGAAGCAGAGGTTTCTTCTCTTCTGGACTGCAAAGCACTAGAAAGGGTCCCTCCTTGCCATCAGGACAAGGGTCTGTACTCAAGATACTTTCTTACCCCAAAAAAGACAGGAGAATGGCGGCCCATCCTAGATTTAAGGTACCTGAACAAGCATCTTTTGAAACCAAAGTTCAAAATGTTAACTCTGGCAATGATTTTGCCTTCCCTGAGGCCAGGGGACTGGCTGGCTTCCCTGGACCTCAAGGATGCCTATTTTCATGTTCTGATCAGGCCTTCTCACCGAAAGTACCTCAGGTTCGAACTGCCCTCAGGCCACTACCAGTTCAGGGCAATGCCCTTCGGCCTACCTCTGCGCCAGGGTATTCACAAAATGTCTAGCTGTGGTAGTGGCTCATTTAAGAAGGCAAGGGATTGCTGTGTTTCCTACCTGGACGACTGGCTCATAGTGGGTCAGTCCCAGATCAGGTAAAATCCCACTTGCAAGTCACCCAGCAGCTTCTCACTTCCCTGGGATTCCTGCTGAATTTACCAAAGTCAGTTCTGGAACCAGTTCAGGTACTAACTTTCATAGGTGCAGAATTGAACACAAAGTTAGCCAGGGCATTTCTTCCCTCGGAAAGGGTAGACAGGCTTATTGCCCTGGCATCCTCCTTTACCCTGCGGGTTTCTTGACCAGCAAGGCATTTTCTGCAACTCCTAGGGCACATGGCTGCTTCCACAGCGGTAGTGCAAGGAGCAAGATTCCAGATGAGGGACATTCAGTTCCATTTGAGGGCCTATTGGCCTCAAAGGAGGGACCTCCTTTCCAAATTGGTTCCAGTGACCCAAACTCTGATCCTGGCTCTACACTGGTGGCAGGATCAAAGCAATCCAAACAAGGGGTTCCTTTCATTCCTGCCTCCACTCCTCACCACGGATGCCTCCCTGTTAGGGTGGGGAGCTCACTTAGGCGACCTGTCCACTACCAGGGAGTGTGGTCTCCTCAGAATCTCTGCTCCACATCAACCTTTGGAACTCAGAGCTGTCTTTCTAGCTCTTCAGGCGTTTTCAGCTTCTGTCCAGAACAAAGTAGTTCAAGTCAGGACAGACAACACCACAACAATGTGGTACATCAACAAAAGAGGGCACTCGGTCTTCAGCCTTGTGCACCGAGCAATGAAGTTGTGGTCTCTGGCTTACTCCTGAACACCTCCTGATAGCAGTTCACCTTCCAGGGAAGGACAATGTCCTGGCGGATGCCCTCAGCAGGATTTCTCAGGGCCATCACGAATGGGCTCTGAATCCTCAGGTGCTGGGGTCGGTCTTTGCCAGATGGGCACCCTCAGATAGATCTTTCGCAGCCCCAGACAACCACCAACTTCCTCTGTTTTGTTGCAGGCCTCCAGTGCTGGGCTCAGTCCCCTGGACGCCTTTCAGTTGGATTGGAAGGGAAGTTCCTGATGCCTTTCCCCTTTCCTCTTCTTTTCAGGGTACTAGTAAAATCAGATCTCAGCCCTGCAAAGTGATTCTGATTGCCCCAGATTGGGCCAGACAGCCCTGGTACCCACTGCTTCTGCCCTTGACAGTCCACCCTGCCCTGAGCTTGCCCAGAGTCCACGACTTGCTGGCCTGTGCACAGGGGAGAGTGTGGTATCCGGACCTCAAATCCCTCCATCTCAAGGCATGGCTCTTGAGGAGTTAGAATTTGCTGACTTACACCTTTCTCAAGGTGTTCTGGATATTTTAAAGGCTTCAAGGAACCTTCCACTAGGGCCACTTACAATTCTAAGTGGAAAAGGTTTTCCATCTGGTGCTCTGAAGCTGATTATCCCATAATCTGCTGATCTGCCCATTTACTGGACTATTTGGTCCATTTAAATTCCTTAGGCCTTAGGCCAGCTACCTTAAAGGTTCATCTGGCAGCTGTCTCTGTTTTTGTGTCAGCAGGAAGCCTGCTTCCTTTCTTCTCACCCTGTGTTTTCCAAGTTTTTTAAGGGTTACTTCACACAACCCTCCTTTTGAGAACCAGCTCCCGCCTGGGACCTGAATGTTTGCATTGCTCAGTTAATGTAACCTCCCTTTGAGCCTCTGTCCTCAGCAGAGCTCAAGTATTTAACTTGGAAAACTGTTTTCCTAGTGGCATCACTTCTGCCAGACGATAAGTGAACTACAGGCCCTGTCAGTGGAAGAAGATTTTATCTCTTTCCACAGAGATAAGGTAGTCCTCAGGACTAACAGGAAGTTTTTGCCTAAAGTGGTTTCAGATTTCCACCTGAACCAATCCATATCTCTTCCAGTATTTTCACTGAGCATTCTTCCTCAGGTGAAAGGAGACTGCACAGCTTGGCGTCAAAGAGCCTTAGCTACTATTTGGAGCGCACTAAGGGTCACGAGGTTCAATCCCTCCAACTCTTCCTTACCTATGGCGAGGTTGGCAAAGGAAACCTGCCACTAAGAGAACAATTGCAAGGTGGATTGTCTCTTGTATCCAATTTTGTTATCAAAAACTAGGTAGAGAACCCCCCTCAGGACTGAGGGCTCACTCCACCAGGGGTACAGCTGCATCTCTAGCGGCTGCTAGAGATATTCCCATTCTGGAAATCTGTCAAGCTGCTACTTGGAAAACAGTTCACACTTTTACCAAGCATTATTCCCTGGATATTCAGTCCAGGAGAGATGCTCGCTTTGGCACAGCTGTGCTTCAGAGCCTATTTCCTAAGTAGGTTCTGACCCTCCTCCATGGAGGTACTGCTGTGTAATCTGCATTAGTCATAATATAGCAAGACTTCATGGTGTTTGAAGAAAAAATTACTCACCTTAGTAATTGCTTTTCTTCTCATGGAGTCTTGCTATATTATGACCACCCTCCCTCCTGCCCCTCTCAGAACTTCTACTTGGGTAGGGGTGGCAAATTAGTGCAAGCACTGTGTCATGCCATTGTAGTTTTTTTTCCTTACCTTCTTTTATTTAGGGTTAGGGAACTGGGTTATTTATTTAGGTATATATTGGCCCCTTTCCTGGACTTGAGTCTTTGGGGAAGGGGGTCCTAATGGTGCTTGTCAGGGGTAACTAATAATACTATTATTCATTGTTATTATTGTTGTTTATATTTTGTTATTTCTACTAGTAGGTAGCCATTTGGCTAGTGTAGAGCTTTCCACACAGACGTATTGTTAGTATTAGCTTAGTAAAAGATCTGACAGTTTCATTTTGAAACTGCCCAGATAGAGCTTTGGCATAAGCGCTCTGCCTGTAGAACTCCAGACTCCCTGAGTTAACTCTTTTCTCTCCGGGGCAGTTCAAGTGCAGTGGCTAACTGCATTAGTCATAATATAGCAAGACTCCATGAGAAGAAAAGCAATTACTAAGGTGAGTAATTTTTTCTTTTAGTTGTCTTTACAGTTAAACATGCAGTTTCACGTGAGGGCACATTTTTTAGGGAAGGGGGTTCAAATTATTTTAATCATGGGCACAGTATTTGGCAAACACATCCTTTGGTGATAAAGTGTATTTTTTCTTTTAAGTTTGAGAAGTATGTATTAGAAAACATTGAACAAGAAAACAATTGGTGACTTTAAAAGCTATTCTGATCAGAGCTGACATTAAAAAAAAATCTCAACTGTATTTTTTATTTCACTTTATCAGGGACACTAGAAACAGGATGTTAACACATCAGTGAGCACTGATGCAATTTGTCTGTGTTAGTTGATTGATACCTGTGACTGAGTGGAGAGGGTTTTTTTTTTCTTTCTAATATTCCTGGTGGTTTTATACACCCTGGAACCTACTATTCAGGTTTTTTTATTGCATCTTTTTCCAGGCAATCTTCCCAGAGTGCAGTTTGCTCTATTGTTTGATAGCTCTGTGTGGAGGCCAGTGTCTTGTTGCACTGTCTTTTGTTTAAAATTAACCACAGACATCATGGCAGCCAAAGGAGACACACACTAAGTCTTAGGGTATGTAGAGCATAATTAATAAGTTTCCACATGCATAATCTTTCCATTCATGTTATTGATAAACATACTGTAGCTAGCTTGGCTTGAGGAAGGGTTAACATGGTCAAGACCCCTTAGCAATTGAGATGCATAAGCAGCAAATAAGTCCAGATGTGCTAACTTACCCTACAACTGTTAATTGTCACAGTCTACATTTTCTTCTTGAAATGGTTACATTTGCATTTATGTATATCTTAAGATATTTAATATTCTGAATATGTGGTTACGTCATGGACCATAACTGATTTCCAGCCTTAATTCCCCCCCCCCCGTGCCCTAACTTGCATAGAAGATAATGCTTGTAGACGAATCAAATCATGTTACCGCTGTGTTCTGGTGTGTAATTTTTCTTTTTAGTAGTTTCAAAACTTTGAAAGCATTGGTGTTAGTAATGCATTTAGAAATTCATTTTTTAATTATCTTTATCAGTTAAACATGCAGTTTCATACTCCACAACTGTTAACTGTCAGTGTCTGCATTTTCTTTTTGAAATGGTTACTTTTGCATTTACGTTTTATTTTAAGATATTTAATATTCTGACCATGTGGTTATGTCATGGACCATAACTTGATCTCCAGCCTTAACCCCGGTGCTCCAACTTAGAAACATAGAATTTGACAGGAGATGAGGACCGCTTGGCCCACCTAGTCTGCCCATTTCCTCACCTGATGGATAAGCTGCAGATTCTAGTTAATCAACAGTTTACTTACACCTACCCCCCCCACTAGAATTGCCTTATGCCTGTCCCATGAATTCTTGAATTCTCCCACTGTTCCTGACTCCACAACCTCCTCAGGAAGGCTGTTCCATGCATCCACAATCCTCTCTGTGAAATAATACTTTCTAACATTACCTCTGAGCCGTCCCCCCCATCTTCAAATTGTGCCCCCTTGTTCTTGCACATCTCTTCTTGTGAAAGATACTACCCTCTTGTACTTTGTTAATTCCCTTGAGATACTTGAAAGTTTCTATCATGTCCCCCCTCTCCTTCCTTTCCTCAAGGGCATACATATTAAGCTGCTTTAGTCTCTCCTCGTATGTATTCTGGTGCAGACTCTGCATTATTTTGGTTGCCCTCCTCTGAACAGCCTCCACTCTGTCTATATCTTTGCGGAGATGGGTTCTCCAGAATTGCACACAGTACTCCAGATGGGGTCTCGCTAACTGTCTGTACAGAGGGACAACAACTTCCTGTTTTCTACTGTTGATGCCTCTCCCTATGCATCCCAGTATCCCCCCAGCTCTCCTTACTACCTTCTCACACTGCTTGCCCACCTTTAGGTAATCTAATATAATTACTCCTAGGTCTCTTTCGATTGTTGTTGTTATTATTAACTCACCCCCCATTGTGTACTCTTCCCCTGGTTTTTTATTTCCCAGATGCATTACCTTGCACTTCCTTGCATTGAATCTGAGCTGCCACATATCTGACCATTCATCCAACCTTGCCAAGTCCCTTTTCATTCTTTCCACTCCAACTTGTGTATCAACCCTGTTGCAGATCTTTGTGTCATCTGCAAAGAGACATACCTTTCCTTCCAGGTGCTCTCCAATGTCACTTATATAGACATTAAAGAGGACCGGTCCCAGTACCGAACCCTGCGGTACCCCGCTAGTAACCCACCTTTCTTCACTGTGGACTCCATTTACTATTATACTTTGTGCTCTGTTGTCCAGCCAGTTTTTTATCCAGGCTACCACCTTGGGACCTACTCCAAGGCTGGCTAACTTGTATATGAATCTTTTGTGTGGGACTGTATCAAATGCCTTGCTAAAATCTAGGTAGGCCATGTCCACAGCCCCTCCCTGGTCTACTACTTTGGTCACCCAGTCAAAGAAATCTATTAGATTCGTCTGACACAACCTTTCCATCGTGAATCCATGCTGCCTTGGGTCCTGTACCCCACTGGCCTTTAGGTGCTCAACAATTCTTTCCTTCAGAAGTGATTCCATCATTTTCCCTACCACTGAGGTCAAACTAACTGGTCTGTAGTTTCCTGCCTCTGCCCTGCTCCCACTTTTGTGATGAGGAATCACATCCCCCCTCCTCCAGTCCTCAGGTACCACCCCATCCTCCCATTATTTGTTAAAGAGAGTAGTCAGCGGTGTCACTAGTTCTACCCTTAGTTCTTTTAGAATTCTTGGGTGAATCCCATCAGGCCCCATTGCTTTGTTCACCTTCAATTTTATTAGTTCTATCAGAACCCTTTCTTCTGTAAATGGACTGGTATCGACCCCCGTCATCAGAGAGTTTCTCTTGTTTGGTTTATGTACCTCCTCCTCCTCCTCTTCCTTTGTGAATACTGAGCTGAAATATTCGTTCAGTATCCCTGCTTTTTCACTGTCACCCTCTACCCACATTCCCTCCTTTGGTCTTTCTTCGCTCCCTAATGTACCTATAAAGGGTCTTACCCCCTCTTAACAGAGTTGGCTATCCTTTCCTCGGTTTAGGCCTTTGCTATTCTGACTGCCTTCCCAGCTTCTTTCTGCTTTAACTGATAAAGTTCTCTGTCCTGCTCCTTCTGTGTTTCCTTATATTTCCTGAATGCTATCCTTTTCTCCTTAACTTTCCCTGCCACCTCTTTTGAGAACCACAGCGTTTTTTTTTTCCTTCGTTGTGTTTTGTTGATTTGCTTTACACAAAGGCTTGTTGCCTTTGTGATGGCTGTTTTGATTACTCCCCATTGTTCCTCCACCCTCCTTCTTGCCTGTTTGCTAGTGCTTTTCTGAGGCACTCTCTCATTTTCCCAAAGTCAGCCCTACTAAAGTCCAATACTCTTGCTTTTGTATGGCTTGATTGTATGGCTGTGTTTATCGTGAACCAGACTGTTTGGTAGTTGCTTGTTCCCAGATAGCTACCCACTTCTAAATCTGAGATTCTTTCTCTGTTCCCATTTGAAAATAGCAGGTCTAAGATTGCTCTTTCCCGAGTGGGTTCCAATACTAGCCGTCTAAGGCATGCCCCCTGTAGGGTATCAAGAATGACCCTGCTCTTGGATGTGCATGCAGCAAAGGTGCTCCAGTTAACATCTGGCATATTCAGGTCTCCTATCAAGGATATCTCCCCTTTTTCTGCCATTCTATGGATGCCTTCTATAATTTCCTTGTCCATTCCCTTCCCCCTGAGATGGGGGTCTGTATATAACCCCCATGAGGATTGTGGTACAATTTCCTGTCTCCAGGGTGACCCAGAGTGCCTCATCTGCTCCCTGTTTACTCTTTAGTTCTGTTGCTTTGATCCCTTCCTTTACATAGAGAGCGACTCCTCCTCCTCTTTTACCCTCCCTGTTCCTCCTGTAGATTGTGTATCCTGGTATGTTGACATCCCAGTCAAGGTTCTCTGTGTACCATGTTTCTGTGACTGTCACAATATCCAGGCAACCCTCTTCCATCAAGGTCACTAGTTCAGGGAGCTTGTTACACAGACTACGGGCATTGGTACTCATCACCCTCCACTTTTTGATGGCCTTACCCCTTTTAGACCCATTCTTGTCCTTACTGCCTTTACCACTTTTTTACATTTACCTCTGTCCTGCTCCCTAATGACTTCTCTATCTTGGTGTTTACCTCCCTAATTACCGTGTTTTGTGAGGGGAGGCTGGGATTTCCCTGCTCTTTTTCAGTGCCTCCCCCCTTGGCTAGTTTAAATACTTGCCAATGAAGCATTTAAACCTTTCACCTAGGATCCTGGTTCCCCTCCTGGAAGGATGCAGACCATCGCACCAGTATAGGTCTGCATCCTCTGGGGGGGGGGGGACCAGTCCCCAATGAAGCCAAAACCCTGATCTCCACACCAATTCTTCAACCATCCATTGAATTCCCTGGTGAGGAGTACCCTAACATCACCCTTGCCATAAACAGGTAGCACCTCCGAGAAGGTTACCGTATGCGCTACTTGTCTAAGGCCCCTCCCCAAATCTACAAACTCTTCTTGCACTGCTCTGATCCCATTCCTAGCCAGGTCATTTGTCCCTAGGTGGACAATGACATCCAGCTCCCTCCCTCGTGCAGCTGCTCCCACGATCCTGAGGATTCACTTCCGGTCCCTCCAAGCCGTGGCGCCAGGTAGGCACCTTACCTCCCTCTCCCCTTCCTCCTCCTAATAATTGAGTCCCTCACCAGTTGTCGTTTCCTTCCCCTGTGGAGTCCCATGCCACCCTCCTGTGGGTCTCCTTTGTGAAGGTTCCCAGCATCCTCCTTGGTTTCCACTGCAGGTGCCTCCATAGAGGAACCACTATCCACCAGAAGAGCAAATGAATTGTGGAGAGGTAAGGCTGGAGGGATGCAACTTTGTTCCACCACCTTCCCCCTCCTTGAGCCCACCCTAGTCCAGCCTCTCCTCTTTCTTGGCAACCTCTGAGGTAGTGGCATTGGCCCTGGTGGTCCCTGGGTGGGGGGGGGAAGAGGTTTCACAAATACTAGCCAGGTCAGCCTGGAGACGGGCAACCTCCTCCCTCAGACCAGAGAGGTGCCTGCAAATAGGGCAGCATCGCAGCCTCCAGAATGTCTCCTGGAACACTGCCGCCCCACAGCCATTGCACTGCACCACTCCTATCATGTCTTATTTTGTGTCCCCTCTCCTGTTTCTCTGTGTGCTTACTCTCTCCTCTCCTTACAACTCTCACCCTTCCTGTTCTGGGACAGCAACTTCCTCTATTTTTCAGTAGCCTCCTTCTTCCTTGCGCAGTGTCAAACCAGCAGCAGCTGGGGTGGAGTGAGCTACCTTTTTCCTTAAGGGTTGACAAAACCAGTGTTTCCCTATGATCCTTCCCTTCCTACTGCCAAACAAATAATTCCTGTTGACAGTCAAATCCAGTGGCTATAAAAGTAGAACTGGCTTAGGTGGGTGGGTGGAGGGGTGGATGGAGGGCAATTAGTAAGAAAGAAGGCTAGCAACAGGAAGTTGTGTAACCCCCCTGTTACCCGGGGTTACAAGAATCCCAGTAAGACCTAGTGGTAGGCAGGGAAGGCAGCTTGTGACACTCCAGTTAAATGGATTTCACACTGTCTCACTCTGTTCTCAGTCTCAGCTGAGACTGAGGGATGACACCATTTTAGAACGGTCACAGCTGCATAAGCCACACTGGAATGTTGCAGTTGGAGGTTAGAGTAGAACGTTGGGGAATCTGATGTCAGTCTGTAAGAGTCTGTAGCAGGCTGTAGTATAGGAAGGAGGTGCTCTGCTGTAAGCAGGCCCTCAGAGCTCTAAGCTCTGTCAAAGAGCTATATTTTTTGTATAGGTGTGTGTTCTCACCTGAAGAAGAACACAAGAAGAGCCCAGTGAAGTGGTAGAGACCGCTTTCAGTGGTTCAGGGCCCCATCCCTGCGGGGATAGGGAGAAGGAATCAGCCTGCTTCCAGGGACAACTCCCCAGGTCCGGCTAGGGAAAAAAGAAGCTGCCTGAGTTAAGTTCGTGCTGAGGCACCAGAAGTTCTGGACGAGATTTCTTTGAGGAGAAAACGCCTGTGGGGCACCTGCAACTAAGGGGTGAGTTTGCTCTGCTAAAGGGCCAATGTGTTTTCACCTGAAACAAGATGAAACTAAAGTGACTGTTACTGTGGGATCAGGAAAAGACAGCCAAGTACAGTCTGGAAGATGTGGGGATTGGACTGCTTAACTCTGTGGGGGGTCTAGAGTAATGGACACAGCCACTTATTAAGTATGTTCAAGTTCAGCACAAATGAGATGTAAAGACAGCAGACTGAATGTGAATACATTTAAAAAGAATCTACACAGCAAGTTTTAAAGGATGAGGTGTTACAGTCCAGAGAAATGGCCGGGTATGAATTATGGGAGCGAGAGGTGGGAGACCCCCCCCCCCCATCAGTAGTAACCAAATTCACCTCTACGGGTTTGCTTTGGGACACCTGTTGCTTTCTCTCAGGTACTTGGGCAGCGCCTGAAGAAAGTACCCAAACGTGGGACTGATGACGAAGATTCCTTGATGGAGCCAGAAGTGCTCATAGGTGGTTAGGGAGCCACCAGTAAATGTTTCCATGCTATATGGAAAGGGTCCAAAGGGCTGGCATGATAGTCGAGCCATGGAAGGAAGGTAGTCCAAGTGGCTGGCAAGGGAGCTGAGCCAGGGAAACCCAGAGCAGAGTACAAGTGTGGGCTGTGTGCCCAGTGTGTTTCAAACCTGAGGGCTAAAGTGAATGAGGATGTGTTCTGATCTCCATAAATCTGCATTACCAGGAGTGTAGCCCCGTGGGAGTCCATCTATGGTTTGTTTATTCTGTTGGATGTGAATGATGAAAGCCATACTTTAGAATCCCACTTCTGGTATTGGACATTACAGTTACTGCTTCCTTTGTCTGGAGTTACTTGGGTGCCCCTGTTGCAGAGTAGCCAAACCTAGCCAACTGCCGAGCGACACATTTCTCCCCGAACCCAGCCCACCAGGTAGTGCTGTCAAGATGGAAATGGCATACCTGTGTGGGGGTTACAGTTGTAATTTGAGTCACCTGCTTTTATAGTGTCTAAGCCACACCCCCAATTAAGCTCTCTCTCCTCCTACTGGTTTAGCAAAGTTAGTTTTGCATTTATGTTTATTTTAAAATATTTAATATTCTGACCATGTGGTTAAGCCATGGACCACAACTGATCTGCTTTACCCCTCCCCCCCGTGCTCCAACTTGCATAAAAGATAGTGCTTATAGACAAATCTAATCATTTTGCCACTGTGTTCTGGTGTGTGTGCTTTTGATTCAATTTCTTGTGTCTTGTATGGAAAACAGTGCTTGTAGACAATCTAATAATTTCGCAGCTGTGTTATGGTGTGTGTGTTCCTCTGAGGCTGTTCTTGCAACCTAGGAAAGGTACTTCCCCAGACATAGCAGCAGTACTCTGCATAGCAGATATAAAATGTCAATAAGCAGGTCATGCAACAGATGTGCTGAGCAGTTACTGAAACAAGAAATGTACAGCTGTCATTTTTTACATCTTGTTCAAAATGTGTTTTTGCACCTGTGGTGCACACAGTCGCTGTGCAAAATCTGCTAATGAACTGATAGTGTCACTGTTTATGTGGTGGGGTCACAAAAAGCCCATGCTGAAAACCTGGAGTGAAAATACCAAGAAACACCCAGGGCATTAGGGTTTCTGACCATAACACCCTGCACTGTAGGGACTGCCAGGCATCAGTGGTGTGACTTGAGATTGTCAACATAAATGCTCATGCCATAACACCCCCATTCCCACCCTGCAGCCAGTGACAGGTATCGAGGTGTACCTTTGACTCTTCAGCCCCAAAGTTCACTCCATTCTCTTATACTGTACCCATTTCAACGTATTTCCTTATGGAATGGGGTGAGTGTAAAGTTTGAAAACCCCAAGGCACACCTTGACTCTTGTCTGTGTCTGCAGGGTAGGGTGAGGTGAAATGGCATGAGCATTATGGGCAACGACCCAAAGGCACACCCCAATGCCCTGTCCATGTCTGTGGGTTGGGGGTGGGGTTGGCGTCACTTCAGTACTTCACTGCCATTCCTATTCTGCCTGTCTGTCTGTGTGTGTCTCTCTCTCTGTCTATATGTCTATGTAATTATCTGTCTTTCTATTAATTGCATATATCGCTATTTTTACCCATTTCTAAAACAAACCTGCATATCACATTTGCCTGCACACTGAGCACATACTTATGAAACTGTGCATATCTGTACTCCACTTCTGGGTAGACCTCATACTTTCCTAATATTCCCATTATCACAAGCAACCCACTCTGAAAGTTAATATCACATTTTCTCTAACAGTCCATCATCATTACACCTGACTTTCTGACATCAACACATTGCATAAATATAAGTTAAATCACCTCATGGACAAAAACTCTGTTTCTCTTGAAAAAAAAAAAAAACTGTGTAAATAATCCCAAGGCTGAACATATGCCTGCCATTACTTTTTCCATGTACTGCCACCTTCTGTACCATCATGGGGATTTGCATATGTTTCCCTTGATGCTTTGCATTATTGGGATATGTGCAATTGTGTTTTCTTTAAAATTTGGCTGTCTGGCCAGTATCATCCGGGATAACACATATATCAGTGGCATTTGCTTTGGGTTTCTTTTATAAGCTTCCTATTCCTTCCATTAAAATGTACACCTCCACATATTTTCCTAATAATGTGTATGCCTTCCTTAGAACAGAAACTAAAACAAATCTTGCTACTTATAAATGATGGTGTTGTTTCTCCATACCTCCTTAAAAATTCCACAAGCCTTCACTAACTTCATTATGCAGCCGTGGTGGATCTGACCAGATTTTGTTTACTCTGCAGTAGTGCCTAGCACTATTCTTTGTGCTGTCAGGCAAACTGAATGAAACCCTACACTGCCATCTCCTTGTTCAGAGATTCAACAATTACTACTTGTCTTCTTACTTTTACTATGTGAATTTTGTTCGGCACTTGCCTCTCATACTTTGCAGCAGCATTCTCTCCTACCTCCACATCCAAACTGCTGAGATCATCATCATCTCCATCTCCACCATCAGAATTAGAAGCGTCATTATGTGGGACATACCGTAAGCTATCCCATTCCCAGTCCCTACCATCTACACCAGCATTCTCTGCCTCAGCATCTGAGCTTTCATTTGAAGAGGCTGCCTCCTAGTGTACTGCTTCAGCAGCTGGAACTATCCTGGCACATATGGCAAAACATCCGGTACCTCTACGAGTAACTCCAGTCAGTGGTTTCTGAAACTTTCAATGCAGATCTGCTTTTTCTTTGCAGAACATGTAGTACCAGTCTTGGTGTTGTTATCGCTGTGTTCTGATTTATTGGTGGCATAATTGCTACAGTCCATATTATCAACAGCTGCGCATGCAGTAACATTATGCTTCCTTTTAGTAGACCTGTTAGTAGCAGACATATCACAAACAGTACTGGGAATAGCGCAGTGGCCCTAAGATGAATGCCTTATACAGCCATGAAAGGCTTATCTGTTTCACCAAGTGTTGAGAGGAGTCAAGCAGACTATGCCAAATTACAAAATTTGGGGGTGTCTAACAGTGGCCCTAAGACAGTAAGACAAATGCCTTATACAGCCATAAAAGGTTATCTCTTTCACTAAGTGCAGAGGACAGTCTGGCAGGTTATGTCAAATTATTTAACGTCAGGGCATCTAACAGTGGCTCTAAGATGAATGCTTTACACAGCCGAAAAAGGCTATCTGTTTCTCTAAATGCTGAGGAGAGTCGAGCTGGCTATGCCAATTTATTTAATGTCAGGGCATCTAATCTGTTTCATTAAGTGCTGTGGACAGTAGAGCTGGATATGCCAAATTATTTCATGTCATAAACAGTGCTGGGAATAGCATAGTGGCCCTAAGATGAATGCCTTTTACAGCTGTAAAAGGCTATCGGTTTCATTTGCTAATTGCTGCAGAGAGTCTGGCTTGCTATGCCAAATTATTTAAAGTCAGGGCATCTAACAGTAGCCCTAAGATGAAGGCCTTATAGAGTCGTAAAAGGCTATTTCACTACAGTGAGTGCTATATAGTCTATGTCAGACTGGCTATGTCACATTAATAAAAGTTGGCGCGGCTAGCAGTGGCCCTAAGATGAATGCAATGGAGACGGAATCTGACTGGCTATGTCACATTAATAAATGGGGTGTTTAACAGTGGCCCTAAGATGAATGCTACCGCTTGCAGTAAATGCACACATGCATGCAGCTAAGCTTTGTGCTGGGTACATTGCATCATGTAAAAAATAACAAGTCTCCTTCCTCTGGTGTCTGGAGGGTGATGCTTTGAACAAGTCCTAGAAAATCAAATAGTTTTGTTTTTTCTTTTACACTCACTCTCTTTAAAAAGCTGGACCATTCATGCAGGCTGCTCAACACCTTGGACTGTTATGCTATGCTGCCTAAAGGAAAGCAAGACTGCTGATCACTTTTGGCTAGGCAAGCAGGAATAATAAAACACCTAGCACCCAAGCCTGTATATATTCATTTACTCTTTCTTTAATTCTTGTTTTTGTTTCACTTCCCCCTTCCCCACGTGGCGTGGCCTGGCCTGGCTGACTAGAGCTAAACTGCCTGCTCTCTCCAATCTCACACTGCACAATCCCTCCAACTGCAGGCAGCAGTGAGTGACCCAGCCAGCAAAAGTATATATTTTTTTCATTTCCCCAGTTCCACTCCCCCTTTCATTCACTCCTGGACAGAGTAAAGAACTAGAAGTTTGTTGCACACAAGATGCATGTCAGTGACTCATGTCATGGCTGACCCTACTGCACTCAAGTGCTGCTGAACTGCCTGAGTGATCGTTGCGTGGCAGCAGGCGACTGGCAGTGAAAAGCACAGCAATAAGCAATATTCTTTTCTTTTTTTAATATATTTTTCAGATTCCCCAAGTCTCATCATCTTTGCTTGCTAACACTACCATTATCAGCCTTGCTTGTTGCAGTAGTGCTGTGTGCCTCAGTGCTCACACACTGTGGCTCCTCATATACCCCATCAGACGTGCACTGTAATTGGACAAGCGTGTCACATACTGGCATCGGACATTTGCAGGCAAGTTACCACAGAGCCAGCGGTGCTCTCGTTACATCAGGTACTTAGCAAACAAAACACAAGCCAGCAACACAGAAATTGAGCACTCCAGCCATTGGCAAATCACATTTATTGCACAACAGTATTAAGTACTACCAAGCAGTGCCTAGTGTGCACAGATACAAATCAGAAGTGCAAAAAAGCAACAGTTTGAAAAAAAATAAAAATTCTGTACTCACCATAATTCTTGATCTTCTAGGAATATCTTCACCATTGATTTGCACCAATGGGTTCTGAGCTGGAGGTGCTAGGACTCCGCAGGAGCCAGAACTTTTCAGGAGGGCCAGCATTGAGGTATGTTGCATGCATGCGCGGCACAGTGAGACTAGCTCACGCTATGTGGCTTACCTCGGCTCCGGTCCTCAACTGCCTCAGTACCTTTTTTACCAAGGAGGTGCAGCATAACCTAACACTAATGCACTTAACCTAAGTGCATAAAATAGCCCATGCGACCCACGTAAGAAGAGTCAACAACAAGGAAGACAATATCATCACAGCCCAACCAAGAACAAAGGGTGAAGACCAATGAACAGAGATAATGTGTGTGAATCAATGATGAAGATATTCCTAGAAGATCATGAATTACATTAAGAATGTAATTTTTATATCTTCCAGGAATCAGTCTTCACCATTGATTCACATCAATGGGTTAGAGTACTATGCTCATACAAAAATCCCCGAGCTGAAGCTCACTCAGGACAGAAGTCCATTAAAGATGGTCCAGCCAAAGGAGGCATGCTGCCTGCCATGGACATCCAGGTCATAGTGCTTGACAAAGGTGTGCACTGTGCTCCAGGTGGCAGCTCTCCAAAATATCGGCAATAGGCACAAATCCAATCTCTGTCAAGAACTTAGCAACCGCTCTGGTGGAGTGGGCACTTACCTGGCATTCCAGCTTGACCTGCGCCATAAAATAGCAATGACGAAGGCAACTGACAATCCACACAGAAATGCAATTGATTGTAACAGGTTGTCCCATCCGAACAGGGTCAAAGGAAACAAAGAGCTGTTTAGACCATTGGAAATCCTTCATTCTATCGAGGTAGAACTTAACGGCTCTTTTAACATCCAGAGAATGGAGGGTGTACTCCCCTTCATTTTAGAAGTTAGGAAAGTATGTAGGCAGCCCTAGAGGTTGATTTAAGTGAAACTCCAACACTACCTTAGGTAAAAACTTGGGATGTGTACGAAGAACCATGTTGTCTCTATGGAAAACAGTATACAGAGGATACGTGACCAAAGCATGAATCTCTGAAGCTCTGCCGGCAGAGGTGATGGCCACTAGAAAAGCAGTTTTCTAAGTAAGGAACTTCAGGTCTCATGTAGCCATGGGCTCAAAGGGCTTATGAGTGAGCATGTCCAATACAAGGTTGACTTCCTGGGCAACCGCAGGTTTCCTGACTGGAGGCCTTGTATGCAAAATGCCCCTCAAGAACCTCTTAAACAGAGGCAGCTGGGCTAGAGATACGCTGAAACAGCACACAAATGGACCCTAACTGTACAATACTGCAAGCCTGCATCAGAAAGGCCCAGCAGAAATGCATCCATGGTGAGGGTTACCTGGGGCTCTGACTGAGGGAAAGGGAGACATTGTAGGAGATTGTCCCCCTGCATCAAGCATGCAAGCAATCAAAGCAGGGGCTTTGTCACTTTGATGGGGTAAGACTGAGGATGTGTTGCTAGAGACCACTTCATACTGAGCATCCACTGGGTTATCCTCATGTGTTGTTGAGCCAGAAGCACCGTGAAGACAGAGGAGGCTGTGAGGCCTAACATGTGCTGCATGGAGTGAGCCCAAACAAACTTGTGCTCCATAATAAAATGAGCCATCTGAAGGATTGCTTTCCTTCTGTCCTTTGGAAGAAAGGCCCTGGCCCTGGTGGTGTCCAGAATGGCCCTTATAAAGAGAAGCTGCTGAGAAGGCTGAAGTTGTGATGTGAAAGGGGCCTAGTTTTGGGTGCAATCCCCCCTCCCCATCTTGAAATATTTCCTGAATATGTACATATGACTGTATTGTTCTGGTCTAGCCCCTAGACCAGTGGTGACCGTTTGGCTACTGGTTAATTGGCCTTTGCATGGGCAGCTGTAAAGTATCTGGGCTGTTTGGAGTGATGTTTCCTTTTCTAGATCATAAGAAATCTGTTGCAACAGTATCCCAGCTTTTCTATCTTCTTTTCTCTGTCCTTTTACTATCCCTGTGCTTTCCCTACCCAAACTTTGGCCACTTGTGGGTATTCTGTCTGTCCCTATTCCTCCATTTCGTCACTTTTAGAGCCCGAATACTTGCCGAAGTAATACTGTGTATGTCCATTTTTGTGCACTTTGAAACGGACCTTCTCAATAGTGCGCACAGGCTAGCTTCTTTCGAACATGCATACAAAGCTTACGCAATAGTGCTGAGCGCTTCCTGTAAATCAGGAGTAGTGACTCATTTTCTTTAAACCTGGTAACTTTGTAAACCTTGCAATGAAGGCTAACTAGTGCCTAAAGAGGCACAGGAGACTCCATTTTGGGAGGACAGAAAGCCTATCTGTGTAGTGAGATAAACTAGTTAGCAAATTGCAGTGCACCAGAGCGTTGTAAAAAGTCCCACTAGCTGATTCAGGGACATATCTAGTTTTACAGGTTTTTACAGCATTTCAGAACTAACATACATTCAAAGTAAAGGAAAATAGCTGCAGTATTACTTCCTGTTAGTAAGTAGACAGTACAGAGGGTGTTTAGCACTGCAGGCAAATGTTTGAATATTGTTTGTGTGTAACCCCCCTGCAAATGGGGGTTCCCAAAAGACTTCCAGGAGCTTGCTTGAATGCTCCAAGCCTGAATGGTGTTTGGCATTTAAGCCATTTATCAGTGAGTGTTTTTAGAGCCTCTGGTACTGTCTCTTTAAGAGCTGTCTGCTTGCAGACATAATTAGTTTGTATGGGGGGACTGTGTGCTTCTCTGAGTACCACTCGAGCTGCTGCCAATTCACTTCATTTTGCAGTCACTAGGAGTGCAAAGGGAACCTATCTGAAAGATGTAACTGTTTGCCAGAAATTATTTAGAGTAATAATGAAATTACAGTTTGTCTAACCTGCTTTCTTTGCAGTCAGAACTGTGTCTGCTAGTTCCCCATTCTAGTTTTGAACTGCTGAACTGGACCAATCAGTGTGGGGTAAGCTAGCTCTAAAATGGTGCCTTGGACGAATCAGAACTTGGACTCATAATCTGAGCCAGCCACAAGAGGATTGTATGGGCAGTGATTCTGGGAGATGTAGTTTAGACTTCAGTGCCTTTTGGATCAACAGCAGCAGTCTATTGTGAGTGACAGCCAATCCAGTCAAGAACTGAGAGGAACTCAAAGGAAGTGCCCGGTTTTGTCGGTTGGAGTTTCAGTTGAGCTTTGGCAGTGAAGAAGAAGGAGCCCTGTGCTTTTCAGTGTGCAGTTTTAGTCAAAAACGTGTGTAAGGCCCAGAGTTCCGGTCTGCAGCTTGTTAGGACTGAATCCGTCCTGTGAAAAGAATCAAAGGATCTCTGAAGAGTAGAAACCAGGCTCACCCTGTAGAAGACTAGAAGAATTGCTGAAAATTGCACTCGGTCTGTCAGGAACTGAATCTGCTGTGTGTTCTCCCGGTATTGTGCAGTAATTGCGATCGGGATACAGATGCAGCCTGCCTGGTATAGTGCTTTCTTTTATATGGATGTGTGAAGAGGTTTGTGTACCTCAAGTGAGCCCTGCTGACATTGAAGGACCCTATCTTATTTGGAGGTCGTGAGTACTAATTCAGGGTTGCTCCTGTTGAATTGCCACATTAAATCCAAATGGAATTACTGTACTGCTGACTGTTTAATTCTCCTTTTCTCTGTGTGAAAGGGCCCTACCAGCTGCCACGGTTTGGACTAGCCACTAGGGCTTGGGTACCTAGGGACAGTAACTGATAGGGATAGGCCTGTGCACAGAGCCATAGGTAGATTATTAGAGTGATAAGCTAATTAACCTGATTTCCCCTGTCCTTGTTATATCCCTAAATAAATCAGAGCTGCTTGTTTCAGCAAAGTTATACTGCCTGAGGTATTTGTCTATGTTAAAGTACTGTACTGTGATTGTTGCACTGTATCTCATTTCACAGGAGGTCCCAGTGCCGAACCAGTCCTGGGGGTAAGTGTATACTGTGAAGGTAATTCTGATATATTGTGTGGGCCACTAGTGGGAAGAAAGGGGGGTTGCAGTGTCCCAGAGGGCTGTGACCAAGTTAGTTTAACTATTGCAAACCCTGACCTCTGGGAGGAGGCACCCGCCATTGGATCCAGGCCCCTCAACCTGTTAGTGGCAAATCAGGCAGGGGTAGTAGCCCCTGGGATAGCGCCATCTAGGGGTTACATGTGTGTTATACAAAGCAAATGCATAATTACTTAGGCTTTGTGTTAGCAAGCATAGGTGAAGTTTAAAAGTCTTTGTGCAGCTCTGAAGCCCAATGCTTTTAGGCTGGTGCAAATACAGCAAAAAGGAAGTAAATAATTACCTAAGACACCCTGTTTGGAGTTTGGGATTGTTAGACACTCAGGGCCTCCCTGCAGCATTTCCTGTCTTTCTTAGGGCCGGCTGGCCATGTCTCCTCCCCATTTATGACAATGGCTGAGAGGAGGAGCCTGACTCTCTGACATATTCTTTTTTTTTTTTTATTTTATATGCATTTTTATTTGCACTAATGTATGCTAATCTACAATAAGCATTATTATTTAGCATTTGTATGCACTGAAATATGTTTTAAGCTTTCCTGAAGGTATTGTTAATTAAATATCTTTCTTGGGAGGAGCCTTTTGGGCCACAAGACCTGATACGTGTATAAATGAATCAAGAAAATGTATGGTGAGTTAGGTGTTTGGTAGGGGGCTCTACCCTACCAGTCCCCTAGCCTGCTACTAGGTGGATGAAGGATTCCATTGTGAGAAGCCATTGTTAGACCTTTTTTGTTATATCTTTTATTTTCTGTACTCAGTCTGCTTATTTTATCTGCTGATTAATAAATTTGATTTGAAGTTTTGCATCCTTAACACTTTGCCTGGATTCCATTTGTTCCCATGACCACATGCGACTTCTTGAGATTCAACAGGACTCCCATGGAGGTAAGGAACTGAGAGGCTGTGGCCAATACTCATTCCATCTCCTGCTTGGACAGACTGGCTAGTAACCAGTCATTCAGATAGGGAAAAACTTGGAGTCCGAGTTTTCAAAGGGGCGCCGCGAGGATGGCAAAGCACTTTGTAAAGATTCGGGGCACCAATGACAGCTAAAAGGGCAGGACCCAGAAGTGATAATGCTGACCCAATACCTTGAACTAGAGAAACCTGTGGTGGCTGGGGTGGACCAGGATATGCTGGTAAGCATCCTGCATGTCCAGGGAAGCCAGTCAAGCCTGCAGCTTGAGGAGCAGTAGCAGGGTCCCTAGAGAGATCATTTTCTACTTTTCTCACTGCATGAACCTGTTCACATTTCTGAGACTGAGAATGGGGCGCATGGCTCCTGACTTTTTCAGAACAAGGAAGTAATGGGAGTAGAACCCTATGCTATGCTCTGCCTCCGGGCACCATTTCCACTGCCCTGTTGTTCAAAAGGCCTGCAGTCTCCTTCACGAAAAGCTCTGACGTGAGCTGACTGGAGGAGTTGCTTTCTGAGTGGATGATCCAGAGAGAGTTCTGTAAAATTCAGAAAGTATCCCTGCCGAATGATGCTGAGAACCCACTTGCCCATCGCAATGGATTCTCACTGATGGTAAAATTGAGTAGGCGTCCTTCCCCCACTGGAGATGAGAGGTCTGCCTTGGGAAGCTGAAGCAAGACCAGGGTCGGGATTTCAGAGAGTGGCACTAGGCGGTTTTGGGGCCTGTGCATTTGGTTGCACTTTCTTTTGCGGCTGGGGAGGCTGAGACTTGTTTTGAACTCCTTTGCCTTGCCTTGACAGGACTGCTTATTGTGGTAGAAACCTCCCCATTCTCCCTCTTGGGATAGGATGAGGCAGGCCTAGAGGTCTTGATGGCTGTCCTGGTTTTCTGAGAGGCCTCAAGAGACTGTTCCACCTGTTGTCCAAACAGATAAGAACCATCAAAGGGAATATTCACAACCAGTTGCTGGATGTCATTGGAGAAGCCAGCTGCTCGAAGCCAGGAGTGTCTTCTAATACAAATTCCTGCAGCAGCAGGACGTGAAGCAGTGTCAAAGGCATTCATAGCTGCTTTTAACTGACGACTGTTAGACTCAATGCCATGAGTAACAGTCTGAAGAATCTTGTGCTTGGTCTCAGATTCAGGCAAGGATTCCGCTAGAAACTTAAGAGGGGTCCAAAGGGCATACTTATACTTGGAGAAATGCCCCTGGTAGCCGGGTAGCGGCAGTGAATGCCCTTTTTCCCCACAGTGTCTTTCTTGTACGACTCCTTATTGATGGGGTGTGCAGTGACTTCCTGAGAAAGAATGGCCTTGTTATTCTCAGCCAAAATGACAATCTTGTCGCAATAGGCTGGGAAGCAAGGATAGGCCTGTCTTGGGGGCAGTATACTTACAATCTATCTGCCTACAGAAGGGATAGATGCAGGCCTACTCCATACTGCATCTGAAAGAGTCTCAAACATAGGTGCACTAAGGGGATACAAGATTGATCGCCATGGTGAAAACACTGAGCCACTCCAAATGGAAACGTTTTCCAGGGTCAGTGGCAGAAGGCTCAAAAGCAAGAGTTGTGTACATGTTTTGAAGGACAGCCTGAAAAGCAAGGTCCTCCTGGGAAACAGGAGAAGGGCCTGGGGTTGAATTATTCAGGCTATAAAACAAGTTGTCATCACCACCCACAGAAATAATGAGTTCAGGGACAGAGTCATCTCCCTCCAGATCCTCTGTGGGGAGGGAGTCTGGGAAAGGAGCATACCTCAGGTTCCCTGACTGAGTCCTAGGAGTCAGGAAGAAAAAATTACTCACCTTAGTAATGTTGTTTCTTCTAATGGAGTCTTGCTATATTAAGACATATGCAGTATAACCCCAGGTTAGAACTGCTCCGGAGGTGAAAGAGTTAACTTTCCCTGCAGGGCATGGAATCTTGAGCGCGAGCTCGGTTGAACACTCTGTCTGTTGAAGCTCAAACTTAAACTGTCAGATCTTTACGAGCAAAAACTCACTAAGGTTCTGTGTGGAAGCCAGAACCTACACTAGCCACTGGCTACTAACTACAAAAACACCTTTTTGTTCTTGATCCCAAAGCAAAGACTCAAGTCGGGGGATTCAAGAAAGAAAATTAAGTATAACACCTAAGCACCCAGAAGGGTGAAAATAAAGTGGGCATCAGTGAAGTGCCAACATTGCACTGCCCACCCACATCCCAAAAATAGAGGTTCTGAGAGGGGCAGGCTGGGGGGGAGGTCATAATATAGCAAGACTCCATTAGAAGAAACAACATTACTAAGGTGAGTAATTTTTTCTTCAAACAACATGAAGTCTTGCTATATTATGACATATGCAGACTACACAGCAGTACCTCCATGGAGGAGGGACAGAACCTACTTGGGAAATAGGTTCTAAAGCACAGCTGTGCCAAATCGAGCATCACTCCTAGCCTGGATATCCAAGGAGTAATGCTTAGTAAAAGTGTGAACTGTTTTCCAGGTAGCTGCTTGACATATCTCTAGGATAGGAATGTCCCTGGCAGCAGCCAGAGACAGCAGCTGTACCTCTGGTGAAGTGAGCCCTCAGGCCTGAGGGAGGAACCTTACCCAGTTTTTCATAACAGAATTGGATACAAGAGACAATCCACCTGGCAATGGATCTTTTAGTGGCAGGTTTCCTTACCAACCTCACCATAAGTGAGGAACAATTGGAGGGATTCGAACCTGTGACCCTTGGTACGTTCTATATAGTAACTAAGGGCTCTTTTGACATCTAAACTGTGTAATCTCCTCTCACCAGAGGAGGAATGGTCAGTGAAGTACATAGGAAGAGACATGGATTGATTAAGGTGAAAGTCTGAAACCACCTTAGGCAAAAACTTCCTGTTAGTCCTGAGGACCACCTTATCTCTATGAAAGGAGATAAAATCAGGCTCCACTGACAAGGCTTGTAGCTCACTTATGCGCCTGGCAGAGGTGATGGCTACCAGAAACACAGTTTTCCAAGTCAAGTATTTAAGCTCTGCTGAAGACAATGGCTCAAAAGGGGGTTGCATAAGCTGAGCGATGCAAATATTAAGATCTCAAGCAGGGGCAGGGTCCCTGAACGGAGGGTTGGTGTGAAGCAACCCTTTAAAAAACTTGGAGAACACACGGTGAGCTGATAAAGAAGAGGGCTTACCTGCTGATAAGAAGACAGACACAGCTGCCAAGTGCACTTTTAGGGTAGCTGGTCTCAGCCCCAAGGAATTCAAATGCACCAAATAATCCAGGATCGTGGGCACGCCAGCAGATTCTGGGGAAATATGCTTTCCAGCACACCATATGGAAAATCTCTTCCATTTTGAATTATAGTAGCTGGTGGAAGGCTTCCTAGAGGCCTTCAAAATATCCAATACACCTTGAGACAGGTGTAGGTCAGCAAACTCTAACTCTTCAAGAGCCAAGCTTTGAGATTGAGAGATTTGAGGTTCGGATACCAAACTCTCCTCTGGGCACAGGTTAACAGGTTGTGATTCCTGGGAAGACATAGGGGAAGATGGACTGCTAAGGACATGAGGAGTGGGTACCAGGGCTGCCTGGCCCAATCTGGAGCAATCAGGATCATCTTGCAGGGTTGAGATCTGATTCTGACTAGCACTTTGAAAAGAAGGGGGAAGGGAAAAGCATAGAGAAACTTCCTTCCCAACTGAGGAGGAAGGCATCCAGAGGACTGAGCCCAACACTGGGGCCTGCAGCAAAAAAGGGGAAGTTGGTGATTGTCTGGGGCTGCAAAGAGATCTATTTCCGGGGTGCCCCATCTGGCAAATACTACCTCCAGTACTAGGGGATACAGTGACCATTCGTGATGGCCCTGGGAAATCCTGCTGAGAGCATCCGCTAGGACATTGTCCATGCCTGGGAGGTGAACTACCGTAAGGGAGGCGTTCAGAGAATAAGCCAGAGAACACAACTTCATTGCTTCGGTGCACAAGGCCGTAGACCGAGTGCCCCCTTGCTTGCTGATGTACCACATTGTAGTGGTATTGTCTGTTCTGACCTGAACCACCTTATTCTGGACAGATGTGGAAAAAACCTGGAGTGCTAGAAAAACTGCTCTGAGTTCCAGCAAATTGATGTGGAGCAGGGATTCCTGAGGGGACCACAGCCCTTGGGTGGAAAGGTCGCCCATGTGAGCTCCCCACCCCAAGAGGGATGCATCTGTAGTAGGGGTCAAGGAATGAGACTGGGGAGTGAAGGGAACCCCTGTCTCAGATTGTTCTGATCCTGCCATCACTGAAGGGCCTGGATCAGGGTTCGAGTCACTGGAATCAATTTGGTTAGGATCTGTCCTTTGAGACCAAAAAGCTCTCAAATGGAACTGAATGTCCTCATCTGAAATCTCGCTCCCTGCACAACTGCTGTAGAAGCAGCCATGTGCCCAGGAGCTGTAAAATGCCTTGCTGGTCGAGAGACCTGCAGGGTGAAAGGAGGCCAAAGACACCAGGGTCCTTGCTCTTTCCAGAGGAAGGAAGGTCTGGCTTCTTTTGTGTTCAGTTCTGGCCTATGAAGGTGAGAAGCTGGACAGGCTCCAGAACTGACTTTGGAAGACTGAGAAGGAAACGTAGAGATGTAAGCAGTTGCTGGGTTACTTGTAAATGTAATTTGACCTGCTCTGGAGACTGGCCTACAACGAGCCAGTCGTCCAGATAAGGAAAGATGGCACTCTTTTGCCTTCTTAAATGAGCAACTGCTACTGCCAGGCATTTTGTGAACACCCTTGGGGCCGAGGTGAGGCCAAACGGCATTGCTCTGAACTGGTAATGTCCTGAGGGCAGTTCGAATCTGAGGTACTTTCGATGGGAGCTTCTGATAAGAACATGGAAGTAGGCATCCTTGAGGTCCAGGGAGGCTAGCCAGTCCCCTGGCCTTAGAGAGGGTAAAATAATCCCCAGGGTCACCATTTTGAACTTTGGTTTTAAAAGGTGCTTGTTTAGATACCTGAGATCCAGGATGGGCCACCATTCTCCTGTCTTTTTTGGAGTAAGGAAGTACCTGGAGTACAACCCTTTGCCCTGGTGTATGGGTGGAACCTTTTCCACAGCTCTGAGAGCCAGGAGGGAAGAAACTTCTGCTTCCAGGGCAAGTGCCTCTGAAGGGTTTGCAGGTGGAAAAGACCTGGCTCTCATCTTCGGAAATTTTTTGAAGCTGAGAACCAGTCCCTGGCTTACTACTTCCAGGACCCACTTGTCTGATGTTAAAGACTTCCAGTCCTGGACAAAGTAAGCCAGTCTGCCCCCTACCGGTAGTGGAGAATCAGCCCTGGCTACCCCATCAGGGAGCCTGTTTTGCAGGGGCTTTGGGTTGAGGGGTAGAAGCAGGCTTACTAGAACCCCTTCTGTTCCTTCCTCTAAAGAACCCCCTCTGGGCATAAGCAGAAGAGGAGGCCTGGGCTTGGTAAACGGCTATGAAAAGGCCTGCCCTGCCCCTGATATGCTGCCTTTGAGGAGTGACTTGCCTTTCTTTGGCCTGTGCACTCTATAGGTGGTCCTATACTCATCCATTTTCTTATAATTCTCTGTCTGCTCCCAAACAGAGAATTTCACAACAGGAAAATCCATAGCCTTAGACTGGGTATCCTGTGACAGGGCAGTACATCTGAGCCAGGCCATTCTGCAAAGAGACACAGATGTAGCCATGACTCTTGATGAAACATTATTAGAGTCTACTGCAGCATGAAATTGCACCTTGGATGCCTCAATACCATCCACAGCCACCCGCTCCAGCTCCCTGGCAAGCTGGTCAGGGACCTATTTTGCTAGGGCCAGGACAGTATCCCACCTGGATTTCTGGTACCTAGCCGTGAAGCTATAATTTGCCTGTCTGAGTCCCAAAGATGCTGCCATGTACTGCTTTTTTTGCCATGGCATCCATCCTCCTGGAATCCTTTTCAGGAGGGTGAGAGGCTAGAGGAATATTAGCCTTGTCACAGGCTGCAGCCTGCACTACCCCCACATGGCTGCACTGCTGGGATAGGAACCCGTGATCAGAGCCTGATAAAGCACACCTCTTGTCCATCCTTTTATCCAAGGGAGGACAGAATGAGGAGTTTTCAGATTTTACTGTCTGTTTCCGAAAAGATTTATGCAAGGGAATAGACAGTCTCTAGACTCTGGAATATCCATTTCACAAAGTCAGGCTTTTCTTGATCATCAACAGCTTCTCAACAGGGAGTTGCAGAGTCTCAGCAATCTTGTAAAACAAAAATGAGAAGGGACACAGATAGCCTGGGAGGGGACATTCTGAGGGTCTGTCTGGAGAGATGTCCGTTCAATGGGCACATCCAGACTTTCAAAATCACACTCACCTCCTCATACTCCTCCTCCCGTCCCTTCCCCGGTTCATAAAAATCCTCAAAATCATAATCTTGAACTGGGAACCGACTGAACCGGCGCTTCCCTAATGGTGCCGGTTCGGACGGAACTGGGAAAGAGATCGACAATTTGAATAGCTTTGGCTATTTCCCCTAGCGTTGGTGAAAGAACTTTGGCCCCAAACTAGCTGGACCTTCTAGTCCTTTTAGTTGGAACCGGCCCTCAGAGCTGGCTCTTCGTTTGCCCGAGGTACCTGCCTGGTCAGAGGGCACCCCTCAGGTTCGGTTGGAACTGAACCGGCTGGCCATCCGGTCAGCGGACTTTTGGCCTCCCTTTCCTGAGCCTACCCACTCTTTTTCCACGGTGGCAGCAGGAAAATTCATAAATCTAAGGTAGTCTGCATTGAGGTGGTCAAACCCTGTGACAAGATATTAATAATGAGGTGTGGGTCAGCCTTAGCAAAGGCTTCCCACAGAGGCCACAGTGCTGAAACCCAGTGGGTCCAGTTTTCTTTGGGTTTCTCAGACATAGTGCCAGCCTAACCAAAACTTGCCCGTTAATGGCAATCCACCACGCAAGACTCTCTTATTGGTTCCCAACCGTGTCACGGGTCGTGGAAAAAAACGTAATAAAATCTGTTTTTTTTAGAACCGATAAGAACCGGGAACCGCACTCTAAAGGACCAGAAGGTAATTTTAAAACCCATCTGATCGGTTCAAACCGAACCGAAAAAGACGTTTACAAGTTCCACACAGAAGAAAAAATAATAAATAAGCCTATCTATTACTTACAATACCACAGACAGAGCTTGAACCGACGATTGCGGTTAAATTTCGGGTAAAATAAACCGAGAATTAAACTTTAAAACCGACAAAGGAACCGAGCAGCAGGAGGAATCTCCGGAGCAACTGTTCAGTGAGGCGGAGTAAAGAATCAGACAGTTTAAGTTTGAGCTTCAACAGACAGAGTGTTCAACCGAGCTCGCGCTCAAGATTCCATGCCCTGCATGGAAAGTTAACTCTTTCACCTCCAGAGCAGTTCTAACCTGGGGTTATACTGCATATGTCATAATATAGCAAGACTTCATGTTGTTTGAACATTGGCGACACGGGCAGGAGAAAAGCCGGCTTCGGAGGCAGCAGTTCCAAAGAGACTGGGCCCGGTGCAGAGGGCTCTCTTGGCATCGGGCCAGGTCCCAAAGGGCCTGATCCTAGTGCTGAGCACAGCGCCATCTACAGCACCGAAGGTGGAACCAGCACTGGAGTGACAGGCAAAGATACCAGGGCCAGTCCCAAAGCAGTGACACTGCATGGGGGTGCAGCAAGTGATACAGGCATCGGTGGCATGGTCACTGGCAAGGACCGGGAGGTCGCAGGCAGAGCCAGATGCTCTATCTGACTGGAAGGTTTCAACTGTAGCTCCAGTGGCCACAACCTTATGGGGCCTGGGGCCAGCTCCGTAAGAAGGGCAGACAAGCCATACTGCTCCATAAGAACTGCCTAGTGGTGAAACTGCCCACCAGTGTCCCCACAGGAAAACAGGGAGTGACTTAGGGTTTGAGACCTCAAGAACTCAAGCTGTCAGTGACACCGACGGTGCCAGGGAACGCTTCTGCTCTCAGACACTGAGAACCTCGCAGAAGACCTACCAGGGGGTGACCTCGAGTGGTACCGTTTCTTCCTTTTTTGATGTAAAGAGGAAGAACTCGAGGTCAAATGGTGCCAGATCCCCAGCCAGTACTGGGAGCGGGTCCACTTCATTTTATGTTTACTGGAGGGCTGTCCTCCCTCCCGAACACAGGACCACCCATCGTCAGAACCCTCTCACAAAGGGGAAAGTGGATCGGACACAGCCCTGCCGCCAAAGCAGCATGCTTGAAGAGACTCCCTACCGTCACCATCCATGGCCTTCGACCATTGCTCAGGTTGAGAGAAACTGACAGAGAAATTTAAATAAAATCACTTAACTGACACAAAAATAACAAACACTAACTTTAAACACTAAAACTGAGAAGAACTAAATGCTGCTGTCATACAGACAAGAAGTTCTGACTCCCGGCAGGTGAGCAACATCGTCACTGAAGTGCACTTATTAATGGGGAAAAACAGAACTGAGGTGGTTGAGGGCCGGTGTTGAGATAAGCCATGCAGTGCGAACTAGTCTCATGCTATCATGCATGCACACAACTTACCTCGGCACCAACCCTCCTGAAAAGTTCTGTCTCCTGCAGGGTTCTAGTGCCTCCAGCTCAAAACATATTGGTGTGAATCAATGATGAAGACCAATTCCTAGAAGATCAACTGTTCCCAGTAATGACCCTGCTTCAAGGGCAGGCCCTCTTCCTCATGGGGTGAGATGTGATTTTCTGATGACTGGAGTGCTCAGTCTCTGTGCTGCAGGGTTGTGGGCGAGTCACCTGTTGTCAGAAATGGATTGGCAGCACAGCAATGCAGTGGCAGGGAACAACAATGTAAATACCTGATCTAGCCATTACCCGCTTAAGTACCTAACCCAAAATATCTTACCTACACTGGGTTTAATCACGCCGGTAGGGCAGTTCTTTACCTGATCAACCCTACCTGACTAAAAATAGTGGTTACTTGCAGTACCTGATCTGGGTACTCATCAGGTAGTCCATGCCCAGCAGTGGAACGGGCAAATAGGATGCTGGGTTGCATCTGGAGGGGGCTCGCCAGAAGGAGAAAGGAGGTGGTGCTACCACTGCAAAGGTCACTGGGTCGTCCCTCACCTGGAGTACTGTGTGTCGTTTTAGTCTGCATCTTAAAGCAGCAGTGCATCCAACAGAGTTGGAGTTACTACTCAATATATCTGAAAGCATTTGACTTAAATTAAGACCAGCTCTAGTTTCAACTCCAGTTGGTTTGCAATTTCCATTTTATTAGCTTTAGTTACCCCATGAAGGACACGGACCCTCACCAGGATCACCATGCTAATTCAAGGTGCATCATATGGTAATTCTCACTACAGGAGGTATGTAGCGTGATGCACTTCTGTTCTCCCACAATACAGTGCCATCAGAATGCATGTTCGTGAGAAGACTGGAAACATAATGGCTGAGGAACCGGATTGACAAGGCAGCATAAGTTTGTCCAGCAGTGCCTACTACTCAAAAGAGTAATCTAATCCTTCAGTAATAAACAAGAGAATATGCATCACATTCTGTGTCAGCATATTATTTGAACTTATCACTTTTTTTTTTTGTTAACTACAGTCAAGAAAGGACGATTATAGTGCCAACGTTTTATTAGGGGGAAAACAAACGTGTGAAAGTTCACGTCACTATGGTGATCAAAAGCTGCAATTTCATTCTCATAATGAAGTGCACACTGATTCAAGAATGTTAATAATTTTCTGATGAATAATACCTCAAGTTCACATATGAGCTGAACCCTTCCCCCAATGGTATAAAAAGTGAAGTATATTATAATTAACTTTGAAGATAAAATTGTTTTTAATAGCATGCTAGTGTTTTCAGTACTAAAGATTTTGTCACATTTACTCTCCCCATCCATCTGACCATCTTGCAAGTAACTTTTAACCACCCCACTACTCATCACGAGTTCTATCTGGAAGAGCCCCCCCTTCCACAAACAGAGTTATCAACAACACCCCCGACTCTATACTCCCTTCCTGTTACACATCAACCACTGACACCCTCCTCCCACCAGCACTGCTGGTCACTGAATAACAGTTACAACTGTGCATACTGTATGAGATGTTGCAATATGCAGGTGATTGCAAACTGTCATTTAGAGGCCAGCCATGGAGAGTAGAGAAGAATATGTACCTGCCTCTAGTTGTAAAGGGAACTTGTTCTGTTGACTGTTAGCACTTGTGGAGACTATGGAAGTGTGGGATTCAAACCGGGTACTAATACAAAGTAATGCGCAGAGTCGATATTTGAACTGGTTTTGGGGGGGTGCCCTTGAAACAACACTTTTTTTTAACCTCTCAGTTATCTTATTTTCATTTGTGTTACACAGAATGAAGTGGACTACAGGTGCTCTGTTATTTATTTTCGTGCTAATTTTCATATTTTCTCAGAACACTTGTTTTACTCTGCTACCTAACGCTGCCTATAGGGCTTGTGTTATTAGCCCACATCCAAATCCCCACCACAAACTCTAGCCTGTTGTCATCACTGTCCCCCAACCAGAATAATCTGCTAATTGATTTCTCACCCAGTTTTATACATTGGCAACCAGCATATACCTCCCCTCAGCACCACTGCCAGCTGCCGAATGACAGTTTACGATCATGCATAATGTGTCAGATGTTGCAATATGCAGGTGCTCGTAAACTGTTAACCAGAGGCTGTCCGTGAAGGGTAGAAGAGTTTATGTGCCGATCTCTAGCTGGTTCTGTTGACTGTAAGCATTTGTGAGGATGATGGGAATAGGGGGATATGAACAGTGCAGTTATGTAAGAACTTACTGCAACATTAGATCTTCGAGAGACTCTCTTGCATCAGGCCACACCTATGGAACTATAGCCACCAGGCACTAGGACCACATGGAAACTTTTTAGCTAGCAGTCTATCGGGGCACCCATGATGATGTCAAGACACTGACATGCTCCATCACATAAACGTGGGCGGCCCCATGCCCTCCTCAGTTACCCCACTGGAGACTATAAGCAGAGGGCCTTCTCCTGGGGAACCAAAGGAAAGCAAGAGGTTCCCACCACTAGGCAAGAGGAATAAGAAGGTAGACTGTCCTGGAGAGAGAGAGAGAGAGAGAGAGAGAGAGCGACAGGAGTTGAGAAGTTCTGAGGTCAAGGGGAACGGAGGGTGGGATGGCATGGCCTGATGCAAGAGATTCTCTTGAAGATCTACTGTTATGGTAAGTTCTTACGTAATTATACTATCTTCTTCGAGGATATTTGTTGCATCAGGCCACACCTATGGAATGAATCCCAAGCAGTTCTGACAGAGATCCAGTCTGGGTGGCTGGAGGCTATAGAGAGAAGACTTTGGAGCACAGCTAGGCCAAAGTCTGCCCTTCCTCTAGAGGCAATGTCCAGACTGTAGTATCTAGTGAAAGTGTGGACAGTACTCCAGGTTGCAGCAGCACAGATTTCTGCAGCTGACACACTCCTGAAACAGGCAACAGAAGTGGCCATGCCTCTGGTTGAATGGCCACACACGACCCCAGGATGTTCCTTGCCCTATTTCCTATAACAAAAAGTAATACAGCTGTCAACCATTTGGACAGGCACCGTTTAGAAACTGGCACACCCTCTTTCCCAGGTATGAAGGAAACAAAAAGATGGAAGGACTTCCTGCAGTCCTTCATACGGTGAATATAATATCCGAGTATTCTATGTACATCTGAGGTATGGAGCAATGATCTCCCTGGATTGGCATGCTCCAGAAAATAAACAGGCAGGTGGATGGTTTAATTCAGGGTAAACTCAGACACCACCTTCAGCAAGAACTTAGGGTTCATATGCAAAGATACCCTGTCTTTGTGGAAAAACCAAATAAGGAGGCTCACATATTAGAGCCTGAACTTAGAAATACTTTGAGCAGAAATAATGGCAACTAAAAATAACTCTTTCCACGTCAGAAAGCCTAACTCGCATGTCGTGGCCGGTTCAAAGGGAGACAGGGTAAGCTTTTCTAGCACAAAATTTAAGTCCCAAGGCAGGACTGGATTGCAGAAAGGAGGCTTCAGATGAAGAATACCTCTCAAGAAAGTAAAGGACACCTCCAGTTGTGCCACCATACGGCTATCAATGGGAACGTGGAATTCTGAAATGGCAGCCAGGTGCACTTTAATGGAAGTGTTGCAGTCCAGTATCTGAGAGGGACAGTAAGCACTCCAGAATCTGATTCACTGGACAAGAGAAAGGGTCCAAGCGATGGGAAGCAGCCCACAGGACAAAGCATTTCCACTTCATGGAATAAGTGGCCTTGGTGGAGGGCTTCCTAGAAGCCACCAGGATATCAGCCACCTTTTGGGATACCCCAAATCTAGCCATGGCTATGTCCTCAGAAGCCAGGCATGAAAATGGAGTGACTTGAGGTCTGGATGGACCACAGTGCCCTGCTCCTGTGATAGCAAGCCTTTGCACAGGGGCAGGGGTACTGGAGGTTCCATCGCCATCTGCTGCAGTAAGGGGAACCATATCTGATGAGGCCAGAAGGGAGCAATGAGTATCAGAGACGCTCCTTCCATATGAAGCTTAATCAGCACCCTCTGAATTAGAGGGAAAGGGAGGAAAGTCATAGAGAAATCTTCCTTTCCAAGTGAGGGACAACGCGTCTCGCCAGAAAACTCCAGGCCCTGGAGCGAGTGAGCAGAAAAGCAGCAGTTTTGCGTTGAGTAGGGATGCAAAAAGGTCCAACTCTGGATGACCCCACCTGTCGAACAGGTATTCCACTACCGAGGTCAGTAGCTCCCACGCATGCATTCTGGACTGCAAGCTGCTTAGTCTATCGGCCAAGACATTTTTGGGCACCTGGAACATGGACTGCCGACAGTTCTAGACCGTGGTCTAGAGTCCAGTATCAAACCCGCATTGCTACCCTGCTCAGGGGGTATATGAATGAGTTCCCCCTTGCTTGTTTATGTAATGCACTACACTGATATTGTCCATCTGCACCAGCAGAGGCACTGGGGGACAGGTAAGCCTAGAAGGCTTGCAGGCCATACAGAACAGCCCTCATCTCTAGGATGTTTATGTGGAGGGAACTCTCCACTACAGTCCACATACCTTGGGTCTGGTGAGGCCCCAGATGCACCCCCCATCCCATTCCAGAAGCATGCATGGTGAGGATCTGAGGAGGGGAAGGGAACCCTTTGAGCAAATTGTTTGGTTCCATCCATCACTGAAGCACCTTTCTTTACTGGCGAAGTGACTAGAACCCTCTGTTCTAGATCGTCAATGAGCTGATCCCATTAGATTCATAATGTCCACTGTGAGATGCGCATGTGTAGTCTTGCCAGAGGAACTGTGGCAATGGCTGTCGCCATCAGGCCCAGTAGCGGCAGGAATGTCCTAGTTGTGACATACCTGTCGCTGTAAAGCTCCTGGGCCTGTGCTATGATGCCTGGGGCAGGAAGGCTGATCCCTGAGCCATGTCCAGTACAGCTCCTATGTAGTGGAAGCGCTGGTAAGGAGTCAAGACTGACTTGGGCAGATTGACTGTGATCTCTAGAGTGTTGAACAGCTGTCTAGTATGCATTAGGGTGTAAGACAGATGCTCTGTGGACTGCGCTTTAAACAACCAGTTATCCAGATAAGGGATGATGTACATTCCCTCCCTCCTGATGGCTGCTGCCACCGCCGCTAAGCATCTGGTAAATACCCATGGCACAGATGTCAAGCCAAAGGGCAATACCCTGAACTGGCAGTGCTCCCCCTGAAACATGAACCTGAGGTACTTCCTGTGAGGAAAGCACATCCTGATGTGCAGGTATGGGTCCTGCATTTCAAGGGAGCATATCCAGTCTCCTTTTTGCAGCAGGGGCAGCGGGCCTTGCAGAGTGACTATCCTGAACTTCTTGTACTGAAAAAGTACAGTTACGTAAGAACTTACCGTAACAGTAGATCTTCGAGAGATGCTCTTCAGCAGGTATTCACATATAGGATTAAGCCGCCAGGTGTCAGGACCCCATGGAAACATTTCTAGCTAGCAGTCTCTGGCGGGGGACTGCCCCCACGTCAGGTGACCAGTGTCATGCGACGTTGGTATAAAGAAGCGGTCCCCCACACCCGCCTTCCAGTTCTTTCCCGCCAAAGGCCAAAAAAGGCAAGACGAGACAGAAGAGGATATTCCCCCCCACCCCCAATGGAAATGAAGCAAAGAAAACTCAGGGGGACGGAAGGTGGGAAGGCAATACCTACTGTAAGAGCCTCTCTCGAAGATCTACTGTTATGGTAAGTTCTTACGTAACTGTACTATCTTAGTTTGAGAGGGCTCTTGCAGAAGGTATTCACATACAGGACTGAGTCCCAAGCAGTCTGGAACAAGGAAAAGCACTCGGGAGAAGGATTGTTATCCATAGCATGGAACCTCAGGGCTGACTGGGACTCATGAAAGGAGACCTTGTAGGACAGCCAACCCAAAGCCTGCTCTACAGCGAGAGGCGATGTCCAAACTGTAGCGTTTCGTGAAGGTATGGACAGAAGTCCAAGTTGCGGCTGCACAGATGTCTGCCACTGACACATTTTTGAAACAAGCTGCAGAGGCAGCTACACCTCTGGTGGAGTGACCTCTGACTTGACCCGGAAGGGTCTTCTTGTACTTGTCGTAACAGAAAGAGATACAATGTGCCAACTATTTTGAGAGGCATTGCTTAGAGACAGCATTGCCTTCTCTTTTGTGAACAAAAGAGACAAAAAGCTGGTCAGTCTTCCTGAGATCCTTAGTCCAATTGGTGTAGTATCTCAGGATTCTGTGAACATCCAAAGTATGCAAGAGGTACTCCCCTTGATTAGAGTGTTGCGTAAAGAAAGCGAGTGGCTCAACAGATTGATTCAGGGTAAATTCAGCCACAACCTTAGAGAGAAACTTAGGGTTGGTGCGTAGAGACACACGTTCCTTGTGAAATATCAAATATGGTATTTTACACATTAAGGCCTGCAACTCGGAAATTCGCCAAGTGGAAGTAATGGCCACTAGGAAGAGTCTTCCAAGAAAGGAACTTCAAATCAGCTGATGCTGCTGGCTCGAAGGGAGGCAGAATAAGCTTCTCCAGGATGAAATTCAAGTCCCATGGAGGGCAGGAATGCAGATGAAGGGGTCTCAAAAGGAGAACCCCTCTGAGGAAAGTCTTAGAGACTTCCAACTGAGCAAAAATCCTGTCTCCAGAGGGAATATGGTAGGCTGAGATAGCTGCCATGTGGACTTTCAACGAGGAATGGCGGAGACCCAGATCGAAGAGGTGACACATGTAGTCCAGGACTTTATTGACTGGGCATGAGAAAGGCTCGAAGTCTTTCGAATCTGCCCAAAGAGAGAACCGTTTCCACTTCATGGCATAGGTGGACCTGGTGGAAGGTTTCCTGGCCTCCACCAAAATGTCCGCTACTAGAGGAGAGACTCCAAAGTGGGCTTTAGCTACATCTGCAGGAGACACGCATGGAGACGAAGGGATTTGAGACCTGAATGAACAAGGGCCCCCGATCCTGGGTCAACAGTTGTTGCGACAGAGGAAGAAGAAGTGGAGGTTCCTCTGAAAACTGTTGCAGAAGAGAGAACCAAACTTGCCTGGGCCAGAAGGGAGCAATGAGAATCATCCAAGCTCTCTCCAATCTGAGTTTGTTCAGGACCCTCAGAATTAAAGGAATGGGAGGGAAGGCATAAACAAATCTGTCCCTCCAGCTGAGAGACAGTGTCCTGTCAAAAAATGTCTCGCCCTGGAGCGAGCGAGCAGAAGGCGGGAAGTTTTGCGTTTGGGAGAGGCGAAGAGGTCTATCTGAGGTGTTCCCCACTGCTGAAAGATGTCGTTTATAACTTGTTGATCTAACTCCCATTCATGGGACCTGGCTGAGGACCGACTTGAGTTCGTCTGCCAGTGTGTTTTCCACTTCCAGAACGTGAACCGCGGTCAAGTGAAGGTGATGTTGGGCTGCCCCATGCCAGACTCTCATCACTTCCTGGCACAGAGGGTAGGAATGTGTTCCTCCCTGGTTGCTGAGGTACCAGACTATGCACATATGCACATGTTGTCTGATTGTATGAGGAAATGACCAGGGAGGATGAAGGAGAGTAGAGCCTGAAGGGCATAAAGGACTGCTTTCAGTTCAGGCACATTTATGTGCAGGTTTTGCTCGAACTTGGACCAGCTGCCCTGACTCCTGTGAGACCCTAGATGGGCACCCCAGCCTTCTCCTGACGCATCTGTCGTCAGTGTCTGGGAGGGGGGATCGATGCAGAAGTGAACTCCCAGGCACAGGTTCTCCTGTATCATCCACCATTGCAAGTCCCTGATCATGGGATCTGATACTAGTACCTCTTGGTCTAGATTATCCTTGGTCTGGTCCCGTTGCGACCGAAGTGTCTCTTGAGAGATCCTCATATGGAGTCGAGCAAACGGGACAGTCAGAATGCCAGCCGCCATTAGCCCGAGGAGGCAGAGGACTGACCTGGCTCTGACCCTCCTGCGGCTGGACAGAAGATGGGCCTGATTCCGAAGGGTGTCTACGCTGTCCGGAGGCAAGAAGGCTTTGCCAGTGGTCGTGTCCAGAATCGCTCCTATAAATTGGAGGCGTTGGCAAGGGACCAAGTGGGACTTGGCCTGGTTGATGGTGATACCCAGGCTGGTAAAAACTTGCAGGGTAAGGGAGAAGCAGTGCAGGAGTTCTTCCCTGGACAGGGCCGCCTGGGTCCAATCGTGCAGGTACGGGAATACCTGTACTCCCTGGCTACGCAGGTGGGCCGCTACCACCGACAGGCATTTGGTAAACACTCGGTGGGCCAAGGAAAGACCAAATGTGAGGGCCTTGAATTGGTAGTGATCCCCCTGAAAACAAAACTAAAGGAATTTGTGGTGGGAAGGGCTTATGGGGATATGCAGGTAGGCATCCTGCATGTCCAGAGAGCATAGCCACTGTCCCGACCGAAGTAGTGGTAGAAGGCTCTGCAAAGAGAGCATTCTGAAGCATTTGTACTCCATGAACATGTTCAAGGAGCTGAGGTCTAGGATGGGCCTTAGATCTCCCATCTTCTTTGGAGCTAGGAAGAAATGGGAATAGTAACCTGTCCCCCAAAGATGAGTGGGGACTGGCTCTATTGCCGCCTTCGAAAGAAGGGAGACGATTTCCTCTAGGACCAGAGGAAGATGTTGCAGGGAGTAGGATGACTGGGGGTGTGGCCTTCGGGGCAGTTTTTGCAGAAACTCTATCGAGTGCCCTGCAGATCTTATCTGGAGCACCCAAGCGTCTGATGTTATCCTCTCTCAACCCGGCAGATGGGAGGAGAATCTTCCCCCCTACCGGTTCCTCTGGAACCTCCAGAGGCAGTGGGAGAGGCAGGGAGTCAGGAAGTGTGGGGCAGTGCAGCAGCCGAGGCTCCCGCAGCTTTTTGGCTGGGGGAGTCTTGGCTGCTGGAGGTGCCTGACATTTGTTGGCATGTTTGCCCTGCGGCTTTTGTCTTTGTTGGTTTTGGCGATGAAAAGGATGCTGCTGCCCTTGAGAGGGACTGTACATAGTCTGGACAGACTTGAGTGCAGTACTCTTCTCCTGCAGTTTGGTAATGATGTCCTTGATGTCAACCCCGAACAGCACCGAACCCCTGAAGAGAGCATCCTGTATAGCAGATTGTACCTCAGGGACCAAACCTGACACATGGAGTTAGGCATGATGCCGTAAGCTAACAGCAAAGGCCGAGCTCTTCCGGCTGTGTCCACCGCATCGTAAATGACACGTAGCATGTGCCGACAGGCCGAACGAGTGGAACGGACGAGGTCACCCACTTCCTGCTTAGTCTATGACTCAGGAAGGGAGTCCAGTTTAGATTCCACCTGGCTAAGGATGGTCTTCTGGAAATCCCCCATGTGAGCAACATAGTTAAGGGCCCTGATGCCTAGGGTAGAAGAAGAAGAATAGATCTTCTTCCCATACTGGCCCAAAAGCCAGGATTCCTTATCAGGCGGAGACGAGCTGAGGTGTTTAAGACTGGTGGAGCGGCCGTGGGCGGCGCTGATGACAACCGAATCCACCTTGGGGTGAAGGCTAAGAAAGTCTGCACCTTCAGGAGCCTGGTATAGCCTGTCTGCCTTCCTTGGAAGGGGGCGCTAATGCAGAAGGTTGTTTCCAAATAGTGGAAATAAGATCTGCGTGAGGCTCTATCCAGGGTGGGATCAGCGTAGGAGCGGTCTCAGGCAGATCCAGATGGGCAGTGAGTTTTTTACACTGTGGGTCTGGCTCCACTGATGTACTTCCTGGATTTTCCTCAATAACTCCAGAAAAGAAGGGTCCTCCAGAGGGGACTTCAGAGGATCCCTCAGCCTGGGGTGTTCCAGAGTGTGGGGGCTTGCCTTTGGGGTCAGAATGGCCGGACTCTGAGTCCGAGTCAGAAGTTTCTGATGAAGAGGAAGAAGACTCCTCCCTAGGAAGAGGAGGGACGAAACCTCTGGGGAGTTCCTGGGGGCGTGTATCCTCCCCACCTCGGGCACCAGAGGGCTCTCCTCTGGTGTCAGGCAGGGGGAGGGAGTCTCCCATCCCCGACGTAGGGGATCTGATATCGGGTCCAGCATCAGGAGACAACTCTTGACCTCCTGGGTGAGCGAAGCCTTGGCCTCAGCCCACCAGGAGGCAAAGGTCTCCTTCAGATCCGCAGGTGGCTGAGGAGTGGGCAGTGGAGGTGGAGGATACGGGTATTGAGGGTACCCATAAAAAGAGTATCCGTAACCCAATGGTGGGTAGCCCAGTGCCAGATATTGTGGTGTCTGGTACTGCGCCACCGGATACTGAGGGGGCCGGGTACTGTGGCACTGGGTATTGTGTTGTCGGGGTACCCTGGCACCAGGGGCTCTGATGGAGCAGAGGGACCTGGCAAAGGTCCTGCTGGCAGGCCAGACGGTGGAAGCATCGGCCCCATGGGAGTCGGGCCCAGCGTGGGTATACCGCCGAGCATTTCTGATGGCCCTGATGGAGGAACAGGTCTTCCGTCAGGCAAAGGGACGCCAGATGGCGTCGGGTCGGCTGGTGTTGAGACCAGCGTCTGAGGATCCAGCATCAGGGGGTCCAGCACAGGAGGAAGGAGCCCTGACAGCAGTGTCTCGAGGTCCTCAGTGACGACCAGGGAAGGAGAGTTAAATCCCTGGAGTCAGTCGAGGGAACGCGGGGACCTCATTGGGCAATATGGTGAGACACTGCGGAGAGCCTGGGGTGTCAGACTGATCGATAGGGTCTAGCGCAGGCATCTTTGCCGGGCGGTTGTTGGTGGAACCGGCATCTGACTTATCAGCATTGTCTAGGCAGATGTCGTAGGAGCCGGAGTCCAACTTATCAGACTCCCTACCCGAGGAAGGTCGCGAAAGAGAGGCGGCCTTGTCAGAAGGGGTTTTGGTTAGGCACTCACCCGAGAAGGTGAGCGGCTTAGCAGCATTGTCCAGGCGTGCGTCGGTGGGATAGACGTCTGACTTACCGGACCCGCTCTGATTGGAAGGCCGCGAAGGAGGAGCGTCCTTAACGGGAGCAGAGGCCTCCTTTGTCCCGGAGGTTTCCGAGGGGCCTGAGCGCGAACCTGATGGGAGGAGCGACGCCTTCTTGGTTGCCACCAAGATGGCCGTCGAGGAGCGATCCCTTGGAGGGGATGTTACCTTGAGTGCCGCGACTCTAGCTGAAGTCGCGGCTGCTGTGGAAGCCAATTCCCGCTCCCAGTGCTTCTCCTTGTCACTCTTTTTCTTATGACCTTCGGGGGAAGTAGACGCCTGCCTAAGCTTTTTAATCTCTTTTTCCATGGAAGCCATTTTCTTCTTGAGGAAATGGGCTTACAGGGATTGCTGCCTTCTCTTGTGGGTAGCGGAGCTGAACTTCTGGCAGTGCTGGCACTTCTCCACGGCGTGGCCTGGGCCCAGACAGAAGAGGCACAAGGAGTGGCCGTCCTTGTGTGGAAGCTGGGAACCACACGAGTCACACTTGTTTTTATGCAATTCGGAGGGCTTCGGGGACGACATACACGGCAATTGTTGATAGAAAAGTCGAAAACTAGAGAAATAGGTCAAAAAAGTTTGAAAACTTGAAGACCGGTGAATCACTGAAGAGCGCTGTTCTACCACGAGGAACTTTCACAAGCCGATGGCAGGAAAGTACTGGAAGGCGGGCGTGGGGGACCGCTCCTTTATATCGACATCACATGATGCCGGTCACCTGATGTGGGGGTGGTTCCCCACCACAGGCTGCTAGCTAGAAATGTTTCTGTGGGGTCCTGACGCCTGGTGGCTTAGTCCTATATGTGAATATCTACTTCAAGAGCCCTCTCAAAGTAAGATCAGAAGTTCAGGTTTCTGAGGTCCAGGATGGGCCACAAATCCCTTGTGGATTTGGGGACTAGAAAGAAGTGGGAATAGAACCCCATGTTCCTCTGATCTCTGGGAACTGGCTCTATGGCCCTCTTCTGCAGCAGTGTGCGGACTTCCTCCACTAACACTGGTGTGTGGTCTGGAGGGTAACTTGAATACACTGGTGGTAGATCTGGAGGCCATTCCAGAAGTTCCGGAGTGTGGCCTTGCTCTATGAGATGCAGGACCCAAGCATCTGTGGTGATTTCCCTCCACCCGTCCAGGTGGCGGGAGAAGCGACCCCTGACTGCCACCTCCTGGAATACTGGAGGGTGGGGGTCTAGTAAGGAGTCATGCTGAGGCATTACCTGCAGCTGGGGCCACTTCTTCACCCTTAGGGGTTTTTCCTGTAGTGGAGGTAGGGGTGGGCAAGGCTGTATACATTCTGCGTTTGCCCATCTAGTGGACCCCTGACTTGGATCTGTGGATGGCACGACAAAAGGGCACCTGTTGCCCACTTTTCAGTTGGGTGTGGTAAAGGAAGTGGACAGACCACCGCGTCCTTCCTGAGGCCTGTAGGTCAGACAGGATATCCTGCACATCTGCCCCAAAGAGTTTATAGCCTCTAAAGGGGGCATTCAAAATGGATTGCTGGACATCACTCCGCAAAGCCAGACACCCTAAGCCAAGAGTGCCTTCTGAGGCAGATGCCAGCTGCAGCTGCCCTGGCTGAGGCATCTGAAATATCATAGGTAGACCTCAAGAGATGCTTTACCTACATCTGCCCAAGTCTGGAGAGCCTTAAGCATCTTCTGCTTCTGGGGATCCTCTGGAAGGGCCTGAGCTGCTGATTTGGTCTTCTTCCAGAGTGTGTTCTGGAATTTTACCATATGGGCCTAGTAACTGGTTATCCTGAGGCCCAGAGTGGCAGAGGCAAATGCCCTCTTGCCCATAAGGTGCAGTTTCCTCAGCTCCTTGTCTGGAGGAAGAGAACTGAGGTGCTGAGGTCTCTTAGACCTATCATGGGCTGCATTTACCACCACTGAATCAGCCTATGGTTGCCCATTGAAAAAAGGCCTCCCTGGGGGAGACTGGTACAGTCTGTCTGCCTTCTGAGGCATGTCAGGAGTCATACTTGGCTGTTACCAGGCAGCCATGGTGACATCCTCCAATGCAACCAGCAGAGGAGAAATGATCAAAAGAAGAGAATCTGGAAGTTCCAGAAACTCAACCAGGTTTCTCCTGGTAATATCTTGCTCCTCTGCATCAAAGCCCATAGCTGTTTGCAGCTGCTTCAGCACTGAGATGAAAGACGGCTCATCAGGAGGGAACCATGGGGGTGTGTCTAGTGGAGTCCTCTCCACCTGAAGAAACAGTGGAGGAAGATCTAGACGGGCTCCTATCCCCATCTTCCTCCTCCTACTCCTGTAGGATGAGGTCAGGGAACGTACTCCTGACCTTAATCGATGGACTCTGAGTGGTGGAGAGAAGGCAAAGAAGACGTCAACACCTTGGAATGGGTAGGACATGTCAACATGGTAGGTGTCAACATGGGGCTGGCCTAATAGGCCCCCGTGTCGTCAGGCCCAGAGGAAGAAGAAGGCACTGAATGACCTCCATTAAGGAGGAAAACATGATCTGGATGTCAACAAGTATCGGCGTCACAGGAGCGCCTTGTGGTGTCGACGGGGAAGGTTGGGTTCCCGGCACTGACACAACAGCCTGAGGTATCGACAGGGGAGCTAGGAGCCCCAACATTGACTGGTCATTGCCAGCCAAAGCAGGTCCAGTGGTACCCGCTGCCCGGAACCCCTGAGAGAATAGAGATCTAAGCAGCAGGGGTTGCAGCACTGGTGGGGGCATTAAAAGGCCCAACATCGATGAGCCATCTCTGGCCATGGAAGGCCTGGTGGGAATAAGAAAAAATTACTCACCTTAGTAATGTTGTTTCTTCTAATGGAGTCTTGCTATATTATATACATTAGCAGTTTGATCCAGCTCTAGAACTGCCACGGAATGAAATGGTTAAAACCATTCCAAAATAGAATTTTGGCACGAGAGCAGCTCTATCTGTGTCATTTCAAACTTGAACTGTCAGATCTTTACGAGCCAAACTCACTAAGGTCTGTGTGGAAGCTGCAACCTACACTAGCCAAATGGCTACCTAAATAATAACAACCACTGATGGTCCCAACACCCAAGACTCAAGTCAGGGGACCAGAAATACTAACACCATTCTAATAATATGAAAATGGAACATAAGTATAATAAAACACACACACACACACGCACTTCCCAAAGTCCCAAAGGGACAAAATGCTAACAGGACATAAGTAGTGCCCACATTAAGTTGCCTGCACCCCACCAAGTAGAGAGGTTCTGAGAGGGCAGGTTGGAGGTCTATAATATAGCAAGACTCCATTAGAAGAAACAACATTACTAAGGTGAGTAATTTTTCTTCAAACAACATGAAGTCTTATATATTATAGACATTAGCAGAATACACAGCAGTACCTCCATGGAGGAGGGCAGAACCTACTTAGGAATAGGCTCTGAAGAACAGCTGTGCCAAACCGAGCATCTCTCCTGGCCTGGACATCCAGGGAGTAATGCCTGTAAAAGTGTGTACCGCTTTCCAAGTAGCAGCCTGGCAAATCTCTAATAAAGGGATATCTCTGGCAGCAGCTAGAGCACGAGCTGTACCCTGGTAGAATGAGCCCTCAAACCCGGAGGCTCTGCCCACTTCTGATAACAAAATTGGATACAAGAGACAATCCACCTGGCTACTGATCTCTTAGTGGCAGGTTTGCCTTTCCCAACTTCACCATAGGTAAGGAAAAGTTGGAGGATTTGAACCTGTGACCTTTGGTACGCTCTTATATAATAACTAAGAGCTCTTAACATCCAGGCTGTGCAACCTCCTCTCACCGAAGAGGGTGATCAGTGAAAAATACTGGAAGGGAGATAGATTGATTAAGATGGAAATCTTGAAACCACCTTAGGCAAAACTTCCTACTAGTCCTAAGGACTACCTTATCCCTGTGGAAAGAAATAAAGTCAGTCTCCACTGACAAGGCTTGCAATTCACTTATGCGTCTGGCAGAAGTGATAGCCACTAGAAAAACAGTTTTCAAGTTAGGTACTTAAGCTCTGCATAAGACAGAGGTTCAAAGGGTTGCATTAACTGGGCAATACACAAACATTAAGGTCCCAAGCAGGGCGGTTCGAAAGGAGGATTAGTATGGAGTAATCCCTTAAAAACTTGGAAAACACAGGATGAGAGGAAAGAGGGATGACTTTCCTGCTGACACAAAAGCAGACACAGCTGCCAAATGAACTCTCAGGGTAGCTGGTCTGAGACCCAAGGAATTAAGATGTACCATGTAATCTAACAAAATGGGCAATTCAGCAGATTCTGGGGAATATTTTTCCCAGCACACCAAATGGAAAACCTTTTCCATTTAGAACTATAAGTAGCCCTAGTGGAAGGCTTTCTGGAAGCCTTTAGGATCTCAAGAACACCCTGAGAGAGGTGTAAATCAGCAACTCTAACTCCTCAAGAGCCAGGCCTTGAGGTTGAGGGATTTGAGGTCCGATACCAAACCCTTCCCTGGGCACAAGTCAACAGATTGTGATTCCTGGGAGGCACAGGGAAGATGGACTGTCAGAGACAGAAGGAGTGGGTACCAGGGCTGCCTGGCCCAATCCGGGCAATCAGAATCACCCTGCAAGGCTGAGATCTGATTTTGACTAGTACTTTGAATAGGAGAGGAAAGGGGAAAGCATAGAGGAACTTCCCTCCCAATCCAGAAGAAGGGCATCCAGGGAACTGAGCCCAGCACTGGAGGCCTGCAACAGAACAGAGGAAGTTTGTGATTGTCTGGGGCTGCAAAAGATCTATCTGAGGGATGCCCCACCTGGCAAAACTATCCCCAGCACTTGAGGATCCAGGGACCATTCGTGATGGCCCTGGGAAATCCCTGCTGAGGGCTTCCGCTAGGACATTGTCCTTCCCTGGAAGATGAACTGCTATGAGGGAAGTGTTCAGGGAATAGGCCAGAGACCACAACTTCATTGCCTCGGTGCACAAGGCTCAAGACCGCGTGCCCCCTGTTTGTTGATGTACCACATTGTTGTGGTGTTGTCTGTTCTGACTTGTATCACCTTGTCATGGACAGATGCAGAAAAGCTTGAAGAGCTAAAAGACAGCTCTGAGTTCCAACAAATTGATGTGGAGCAGAGATTCCTGGGGACCAAACTCCCTGAGTGGAAAGGTCGCCCATGTGGGCTCCCCAACCCAGAAGGGAAGCATCTGTAGTGAGAGTCAAGTCGTGAGAAGGGAAATGAAAGGGACCCCGCCTTAATTGCTCTGATCCTGCCACCACTGGAGAGCTAGGATCAAGGTTCGAGTCACTGGGACCAACTTGGAAAGGGGTCTCTTCTCTGAGACCAAAAGGTTCTCAAGTGAAACTGAATGTCTCTCATCTGAAATCTGGCTCCCTGCACAACAGCTGTGGATGCAGCCATGTGCCCCAGGAGCTGCAGAAAGTGTCTTGCTGGTCGAGACCTGCAGAGTGAAGGAAGAGGCCAGAGCCACTAAATTCTCTTACCCTTTCTGGGGAAGAAAGGCTCTGGCTAGCTTTGTGTCCAATTCTGCCCCTATAAGGTGAGTACCTGGACTGGTTCCAGAACCGACTTTGGTAGGTTTAGCAGAAAACCCAGGGAGGTGAGAAGCTGCTGGGTGACCTGCAGGTGAGATTTTACCTGTTCCGGGGACTGGCCTACAATGAGCCAGCCGTCTAGATAGGGAAAAACAGCAATCCTCTGCCTCCTTAAGTGGGCCACTGCCACTGCTAGACACTCTGTGAATACCCTTGGAGCAGAGGTAAGGCCGAAGGGCATTGCTCTGAACTGGTAATGACCTGAGGGCAGTTGAATCTGAGGTACTTTCGATGGGATCTTCTGATTAGGACATGGAAATAGGCATCCTTGAGGTCCAGGGAGGCTAGCCAGTCCCCTGCCTTAGGGAAGGTAAAATCATTGCCAGAGTTACCATTTTGAACTTTGGTTTCAAAGATGCTTGTTCAGATATCTGAGATCTAAAATGGGCGCCACTCTCCTGTCTTTTTGGGGTAAGGAAGTATCTGAATACAGACCCCTGCCCTGATGCAGGGAGGAACCCTTTCTACTGCCTCAGAGCTAACAGGGATGAGACCTCTGTTTCCAGAGCGAGGGTCTCTGAAGCACTTGCAGGTGAAAAAGTCTGCTTCTCAACTTGGGAAACTTTTGAAGCTGAGAACCAGACCCTGGCTTACTACTTCCAGAACCCACTTGTCTGAGGTTAAAGGCCCAATTCTGACTGAAGTAAGCCAGCCTGCCCCCACTGGTACAGGAGAATGCCCCTGGGCACCCCATCAGGGGTGCCTGTTTCTGCAGGAGCTTTTAGGCTGGGGGTGGAGCAGGTCTGCCCACCCCTCGTCTGCCCCTGCCTCTGAAGAAGCCCCTCTGAGCATAGGCAGAGGAGGCCTGAGTCTGGTAGAAAGGCCTGTGAAAAGGCCTACCCCTACCCCTGGGGGCATGCCTTTGAGGAGTGGCTTGCCGCTCCTTAGCCTGGGCACTCTTGTAAGTAGTCCTATATTCATCCATCTTCTTCATGTAGTTCTCTGTCTGCTCTCCAAACAGAGAATTTCCCACCACAGGAAAATCCATAGCCTTAGTCTGGGTATCCTGTGACAAACTAGTACACCTGAGCCAGGCCAACCTCAAAAGCTACAGATGTGGCCATGACCCTAGAGGAAACATCATTAACATCACAGCAGCATGAAACTGAACCTTAGAGGCTTCAATGCCATCAGCAGCCACCTGTTCTAGTTCACTAGCCAGCTGGCCATGGGCCTGCTTGGCCAATTCCATAACAGTATCCCATCTAGATTTCTGATACCTAGCTACATAAGCCATATAATTTGCTTGCCTGAGTCCCAGAGGCTTCCATATACCGTTTTTGCCATGGCATCAATCTTCCTGGAATCCTTGTCAGGAGGATGAAGCCAAGGAATATTAGCTTTATCACAGGCAGCAGCCTGAACTACTCCAACATGACTGCATTGCTTGAGAAAGGAATTCTGTATCAGGGCCTGACAATGTATACCTTCTGTCCATCTTTTATCTACAGGAGGCACAGAATTAGGAGCTTTGAAAATTTTAATTGTTTGTTTCCTAAAGACTTGTAAAGGAATAGACAATCTCCTAGACTCTGGAATATCCATAATTTCTACAAAATCAGGCTCCTCTTGCTCATCCACAGCCTCTTCTAAAGGAAGCTGGAGGGTTTCAGCAACTTTTTATAAAACATAAAATGAGATGGGGACTGGACAGCATGGGGAGATTCTAAAGGTCTGTCTGGGGAGATGTCCTGTTCAATGGGCACACCAGACCTTCCCAGCCACATTCATACTGTTCATAATCCTCTCCCCTCCTCTGGTTCATAAAATTCCTCAATATCATAATCCTGAACCACTGGGACCGGACGAACCGACCTTTTCCAGATAGTGGTGGTTCGGACAGACCCTGAGACAGTGACTGGACAATTTGTATGGCTTTGCTATCTCTGCAGCAGTTGGAGAAGGAATTTTGGACTCCAGACCTGCTGATTTTCTTGTTTTCTTTACTGGAATTGGTTCCTCAGAACCAGCTTTTCTTTGCCGGGAAGTATGGCCCTGGTCAGAGGCACTCCCTCTGGTTCGGTTGGCACCGAACCGGGCTGGCCATCCGGGTCAACGGACTTTTTGGCCTCTCGTTCCCTGAGCCTGCCCAATCTTTTTTCCAGGGTGGCTGCAGGGAAATTCTTACATACCTGGCAGTCTGACTGGAGGTGGTCAAACCCCAGACAATAAACACATGTGGTGTGTGGGTCAGCCTTGGCAAAGACCTCCCACAAACATCACAGTGTTGAAACCCAGTGGGCCAGTTTTTCTTTGGGTTTCTCAGACATAATGCCAGCCTAACCAAAACCTGCCCTTTTAACGCAGTGTCAGGCAAGACACCTTATCAGTTCCTAACCGTGTCACGGGTATTGGAAAACCGTAATAAATCCGGGTTTTTAGAACTGGCGAGAACCGGGAACCGCACTTCTAAAATAGTAACTTTTAGTTTTAAATGAGTTTTAAACCCACTGATCGGTTCAAAACCGAACCGATAACTACAAGTTCCACACAGACAAAACCTTCATTTACTTACGGTTACACAGATAGAGCTTGAACTGAACGGTTTTACGGTTATAATAAAACTATCCTCGGTTAAATCCAACCGAGAAAACACTTTTTAAACCGAGAAATGAACCGAGCAGAAGGAGAAATCTCCGGAGCAACTGTTCACTGAGGCGGAGTAAAGAATCTAACAGTTCAAGTTTGAAATGACACAGATAGAGCTGCTCTCGTGCCAAAATTCTATTTTGGAATGGTTTTAACCATTTCACTCCGGGGCAGTTCTAGAGCTGGATCAAACTGCTAATGTCTATAATATAGCAAGACTTCATGTTGTTTGAACTACCAGCACCGATACTGTGGAGGTAAGGGTGTGGGTGGCAGGACAGGTTGCCTCGGAGAGGATGACTATACTGCAGCAGTTGGCACCTGGAGCAGTGATCGAAAGCACACCAGGGAGGATTTTTCCTTGGTCCTTTCCCTGTCCCAGTGCTTGTGCTCTCCAACAGCTTTTTCCCGGGCTTCAGAGGAATGGGAGCCTATGGATGGTGCTGGTGATGCAGGGGAGCTTCTTGCCTGGAGCTTCCTCTCCATTCTGGCTACCTTCTGTTCCAGAAGGAAGGACTCTAGGGCTTTCTGGAGGCACCGCCGGGTAGCCTGGTTGAAGTGGTGGCAGATTTTGCAGGCCTCAATGTCATTGGCATCCTTATTGTAGATCTTCTTACCGCACCCAACATATCTGAAGAGTTTCTCAGGGTCAGACGACATAAACAATGACAAAAGTAACTTTAAAAAATAAGGTGATTCCTGAAGGGTCGGTGCTGGAGGGATGAAGATGGGGGAAAAAATAGAAAGTATATATAAAAAAAAAAAAATAAGGTGATGCCAGCCCAGTGGCTCAGCAGACTGAGGCATCCATGCCTCTCTGCTGCCACACCAGTAACCCAGGTTCGGGAATAGACTCAGACCACTTGGGCATCGCTGGTGAGGGAAGATTGAGCATCCACAGGACAGCTCTCTTCCCTTGGGGGTTCTTCTGACTGTCAGCCACCTGCCACTCCGCTTGAAGCCTGGTAGCGACCCAGTCCCCGAAACTTGGGGAAAGGTGGGCATACAGTGAGCTTGGAGCCTCTAGTTGGAGGAGTGTGCTTGTGTATGTACTGAACATATGCCATGCCTCGGGGAGAAAAACAGGAGGAAAAATGGAGGTTGGGCTTCATGAAGCCCTGCATGCAAGCACCGGCTGCCTGCCTAGTCTAGGAGAGATGGCCGAAGACACGGAACAACAGCGGTGTACTGGGACAGGGCTGATACACCCATCCTGCCTGCCAAGGCTCTAGTAAGTGAAAATATGGGGAAACAAAAATAAGGTGATGCGTTAACTAGGGTGAAAAAAACAATAAAGGTAGAAATCAGTAGATTTGGCGGTCAACTTGAAGCAGCGGTGTCTCCGTGGAGTGCGACATGCAAAAGTCGACGGTGGGAAAAGAAATGAGGAGGGCGTGGGGCCACCCAACCCATGTTTATGAAATGGAGGATGTCGGCATCTGATGTCATCATGGGCAGACCCGGACAGACTGTTAGCTAAAAAGTCTGTGTGTGGTCCTAGTGCCTGGCAGCTCTAGTTCCATAGGTGTGGCCTGATGCAAGAGATATCCTTGAAGAAGATGGGGTGTTACTGCAAAGTAATGCACAGTGATGGGATTTGAACTGGTGGGGTGGGTCTTGAACATACAGATTTTATTAACCTCTTAGTTTTTTTTTATTTTTGAAATTAACTATGTTTGCATGGGAAACTGATACATGGTACCGCTGTGCAGTCCAAGACAGCCTGTGTTACACAGACTCTTAGACTGCTGGAGCTCTTTATGGTATCAGCTTTTCTTTCGCTCAGACCCGATTCACCCCCCCTTTCCCCTAACTAGACAGATGAAGACATATGAATTAATATGGGATGAGGATAGGAATCAAATTTACAACGTCGTAATGGGCATAGTAATGGCTGTACAGCTGTGTTAAGTTCCCCATCCCCCCCATTCACAAGATGTCATTCGCAACAGTGTCTTGTTCAGGCATTTGAAGTCTGAGTACTAAAGAAATTTATCGATTGTAGAAATCTGATCACCAGCAATCTGACAGTCTGCATAAGACAGGCTGTATCTGAATGTGCACAGCGGTACCCTACATACACATCACAAGAAAACATCAGTCATTCAAATAATAAATAGCTAAAAGAATCCTAATAAAAATGTGTTACTCCAGCATTTTCATATTCCTTAAATAAAGATTAAAGCACAAGTCAGAAATAATATGCATATCTCCTTAAACTGTCTATCTTACATAAAGAGATAACCCCCACATGCAGCTCATGGGTTAGTGCTAAAAGAGAATGGGGGGTTCTTCTTGCTATAGCATAAGCATCGGGACAAGACTACTTAACTCTTGCTCTCACATTAAGAAGGCTTATCTGAAATGCGCATCAGGGTGCACCCACCCCCACAGTGGTGTATAAGGGCTCACAAAGGGTTTTCTAATTGGGAGTCAGAGGGTCTGGATGAGTTGAGCAACAGAGATGGAAGCCTATCTGGTTGTCAGTAAGCAGGCGTGTAGAAGTGATTTAAATGCTATCCAATACCACATAGGGCTTTTTGTGATAACTGCAGATGGGGGGGGGGTGTCATCCTTCATCTAAGATGGTCAGGAGGCACCTTCAACATTTTTGTTCAGGTGTTTCATGTCAGAGTACTGAAGAATTTTATTTGACTGTAGAAATCCGATCAATACACAAATTAGAATAGGATCAGATCGGTTTCTCTGGATAATTCTAATATTCAGACAGTGCTGACTAGATCAAATTATGCATTATCTGAACACTTATAATACATTGCTTAAAAAAAAAAAGTTCAAATTGTTTGACTAATTCCCATATACTGGCAAAAAAAAGAGTTTTAATGGTTTCTCATGGCAAAGCCAGCATTGTAAATGCAATAGCACATTGTGCCAAAAGCATGATATTGTTAGGGAGAAGCCAACCTTGAAATATAGGTGCTAGTCGGGCTTATACTAAGTGTCTGAACTTACACCCACCATGCAGACCCCCAGTGCAACCAGACACCAGTTTGAATCTTGTCACGGTGCATAATTTTGCAGTAGCACCCAGTTCAAATCCCCCCACTCCCAACATTCAACATAACCAACTCCCATTCCATCTAGAGATTGGCACACAACCTCCTCTACCCTCCACAGCTAACTGCTGATTGACCATTTATGATCACCTGCATATTGCAACAGCAAATACAGGATACACAATCATAAATTGTCATTCGGCGGCTGGCAGTGATTGTGACAGGACGGTATGTGCTAGTCACAGATATGTAAAAGACAGGAAGGAAGATGAATTATTTAGCTGACGACTGTGGTTTGTAACTGACAATATGATAAGAGTTGCTGGAGGGGAAGCAGGGTGTGGATTAATAACACGTGCCTTACATGCAGTGAAAGGTGGTAGAGTATAACAAGTGCAAACAGAAAACAGGACAACTAGCATGAAAATAATAACAGAAAAGAGCAGCAGCATCAGTATAACAGTCTGTGTAGCACAGACTGGACTGCACAGCACAGTGGTACCATGCATCAACTTCCCATGCAAGAAAGAAAGAGAGAAAGAAAATCTGTACATTCCCCCCGGTTCACATACAGTCACTGGCAAGATTACTTTACAGTAACACCGGTTCTAAATCCCCTATTCCTATCATCCTCACAAATGTTCACGTTAACAGAACCAGCTAGAGACAGGCACATATCCTCCTCTACCCTCCACGGCCAGCCTCTGAATGGCAGTTAATGATTGCCATTTCCAGCACTCCCATCAGTTTGAATCCATCATTGTGCAGGATCATAAACTGTCATTTGGTGGATGGCAGTGATGATGAGAGGAGGGTACGTGCTGGTCACCAATATGTAAAAGACAGCAGGGGAAGCTAAATTATTCAGCAGATTACTCTGGTTTGGGGATGGTGATGACAATCAGATAAGAGTTTGTGGTGGTCAGTTGGATGTGGGCTAATAACACAAGCCCTATAGGCAGTGTAAAGCGGCAGAGTAAAATGAATGTACTAAGAAAATTTAAAAACTAGCAAGACAATGAAAACCATAAAAGAGCACTAGCGGTCTAACATTCTGTGTACCAAAGACTTCAGCAGACTGCACAGTGGTACCCTGCATAAATGTCCCATGTGGACACGAGTCATTTGCAGAAAATAAAAATAACTAAAACGTTAAAAAAGAAATCTGCAGAGTCAGCCCATTGGCACAGCGGTAGCATTACCACTCACGATGCTGGCAACTGAGTTCAGGTGCCAGCTTGGGTTGTTGGGGCTGGCCGGGGATTTTTATTTATTTTTATTTTTATTTTGGTAACCGGTAAGGCTCACTAGGCGTAGGTGCCTGTTTTCAGGGGCGACCCAGGAGCACTGGGGAGGTTAAGTGACTTGCTCAGAGTCACACAGTATGCAAGTGGAGGTTGTGGGAATCAAACCCAGATCTGTCTGCTGGATGTACCAAGCTCATTCACAGCTCGTTACTCTAACCTCTAGGCTATACTGTCAGCCCCAAGCTGACAGTATAGCATTGAGGACTGTCTCCTCCTCCAGGGAGGGAGGGTAGTCGTCCCTGCTGCTATACTACCACCTGGAAGACAAGTGCAGCTAGGGATGTCAGAGAAGGGGCGGGGGGGGGACATCAGCTGGGATCCAGGTGTGACGTCATGCCTCTATGTGCACACATACTCACAGATCTCCTCTGTGTGCAGTCGTTCTCGGGGCCAGGGAGAAAATAAAGAAAATCCCTGCACCAGAGGATGAAGGATCACCTGGCACTGCAGGATGCCCCTGCCTGACCAGCCACTCATGCCTCCCGATGAAACTAGAAGCTCGAGGGTAAGCCTTTCCCCACCTCGTTCCCCCCCTCAGGAGAACAGCCAAGGATCCACGGGGGAAGGTACAGCGAGCCAGTCCACAGGTAAGGGGACGAAGCGGGCGAGCCTTGGTGAGTCTGGAAGGAATCTGGGTGTAGGGTGAGAAGGCAGCATCAACAGAAAGTTTAAACAAAAAAAATAAAAAAAATAAATTTGTATTTTCAAGACACCTCCTCAATCAGTTTCAATCCCACCACTGCGCATTACTTTGCATCAACTTCCGGCTTGATTCCCCACTCTTCATCATCCTCACAAATCTTCGTATTCAACAGAATCAACAAGAGACCCACATATCCTCCTCTACCCTCCAACACCAGCCTCCGAATGATAGTTAACAATCGACTGCATACTGAAACATCTGCTGCAGTATGCACGATCATAAACTGTCAATCTGCTGCTGGCTGTGGTGGCGAGAGGAGGTTATGTGCCAGTCGCCGAAGACTGAAAGGGTAGAGAGGGAGAGGAAGGGTAACTAATGATTTGATTTAGAGACTGGGAGATCAGTAAAATAAAGATTGTGATGTATAGAAATGGTGGGTTGGAGGATGGTTGATTTGTAATATTCATTCAAAATGGGCTGAGAATACCAAGTACTTTCTATATTGTACAGCCGTACTTTTTTTCTACACTGCCTTTTTTATCAGTATCCATACCATATTAGATAAGAAAGATAATTAAAACAAAACAAATCAAAGATGTATTACATGTGACAGGATACTAAATATTTCAAAGTAATAGACGCAGACTGCAGCCTTTCTGTAAATTCAGCTTTTGTTTTCCCCACCAAGAGTGCAGGGACGAGCACGCATGAACACCACCATATGCTCCCAGTGGCACTGTGGGAGTAAAGTTTGGACAACAAACATGTTGGCAGGGTATTTTTTTCATGTGAACTAATATACCCTTTAAATGAATACCTTTGTTGTACTGCCATTTTCAGTAAAACAACAAACATGAGCAGAAACCAGAAGACTTAATGACTGCAAACCACATTTAAAACATTACACTTCATTTTTGAGAGGTGTTTGTTGTACTGCTACTTTAAGACGGACAGGGACAGAGTGGAGAAAGTGCACACGAGGGTAGCCAAAATGCTCTAGGAACAGCAGGAAAGGACACAGGAGAAGAGTTCAGCAGATCTTAACATTCATGCTTCAGGTGAGAAGGGAAAGAAGAGACATGACTGAAACATACAGATACCTCCATGGTTGTAGGAATGCGTGCACCAAGTAAGACATGACTTACAATACATTTTGAAAGGAGAGGAAGGCAGCCTGACCCACTGATTCTGGTTACTCCTACTGTCCGATATCCACCTCTTCTGGAGTAATAATATGAATACTGTTCTCCGTTAAGTTAAAGAATGTTTATTTATTCATTCATTCATTTTATTTATGCTTCTGCAGGAGGCTAGGGACATACCACATATCTGTCAGTTGAACCCCTTTCAGGTTCACCCCATGCCGGCTAGAAGGATCTACCGGGGGATCTGGGAGACCATGGCCTGCCCCCAACGGTAGGGCTCCCGGGACCTAAAAGGGGAGGACCACAATGCTAATCCAGACCCCCGGCATCCCCAATAGTGGACTGAGGTGGCGCTTGTGAGGGCACTGGCATCATCGTGCTACAGCCAGAGGCGTTTTCAGTTTTTGATTGCCTCTGGAGATGGACATGCAAATGGAGTTGTGCACAGGGCGACGTGCTCCGATGCTTCCTACGGACATCTGCCATCATCTGCACCCTGTTTACATAGTTCCATACTGGTGCTATACTCTAAGACTCCGCTGGGAGTCAATGTTCCGTCAGATTCCACCCCTCCCCCAAAAGGAGGAGAGCAGTCTGTCAGATGTTCATCCTACCTCCCCCTCTCTGGCCCTCTGACACTCTGGGCTTCCTCCCGAACAAAGGTCCTCACTACTGCTGCACCGCAGGGCTGGCAATTAAACACAACATTAAAAACATAAAAGTTTAGCTGTATTTTTTGCTCTTATTACGCAGTTCTGGAAGTACAAAATGGCGTGTACAAGGGGTCTGGGTAACAAATACACACGTTTACAATGCAGGAGGGGATGTCAAAGAGGAACAAAAGGATTCAGCTTACATATTTTATTTTCCTAGCCATATCAGCCCCATGGGGTAAATAAAGGCGAGAGTGGGGAATTGTTCAAACTGAGTGAAAACACAAACTCCAATGAAGCTGCCGGGGGTGGGGAACAACGTTAGGAGAGATACCTGGAAGTACTTTTTTATGTGAAGGGTGGTGGAGGGGTGAGGTAGACGGCATGAGGAAGTGGTCTGTGTGAAATAAGTCGGATGATTGAAAGAAGGGTGGGACAGATACAAGGGCTTGGTAAAGGTAGAAAAAGAGGGCGGGGAGAAGGGGGAGTGAAGAGCCTCCAGGGCCCCCTCATGCAACATTAGTTACAAATGGGCAGACACAATGGACCAAAGGGCCCTTTTCTGCTGACACAGTCTATGTTTCTATGTTTTAGTACAGCGAAAGATCTCTGAAATTTTGTAGTGTAAGGACAGAGTGAGTAACTCTGGTTTGGGGATACCCACTGTACAGTTACTGGGGATCTGATGGTTAGGACAGAGTCAGCAGCTCTGGGGATACACACAGCACAGTTACTGGAGATCTATGGGTTAGGACAGACTGAGTAGCTCTGTTTGGTGATACACACTGTACGGTTACTGGGGATCTGAGGGTTAGGACAGACTGAGTAGCTCTGTTTAAGGGATACACACTGTACGGTTATCGGGGATCTGAGGGTTAGGATAGTATCAATAGCTCTGTTTGGGGAGACACACTGTACATTTACTGGAGATCCGAGGGTTAGGACAGCATGAGTAACTCTGGTTTGGAGACATCCACTGTATGGTTATTGGGGACCTGTTGGTTAGGACAGACTGAGTAGCTCAGTTTGGGGAACACCCTGTATAGTTACTGGAGATCTGAGGGTTAGGACACAGTGAGTAACTCTAGTGATACACACTATATGGTTACTAGGGATCTGCTGGTTAGGACAGAGTGAGTAACTCTGTTTGGGGGATACACACTGCATGGTTACGGGGGATCTGAGGGTTAGGACTGAGTGAGTAACTCTGGCTTGGGGATGCACACTATACGGTTACTGGAGATCTGAGAGTTAGGACAGAGTGAGTAGCTCTGTTTGGGGATACACACTGTATAGTTACTGGTGATCTGAGGGTTAGGACACAGTGAGTAGTTCTGTTTGGGGACACACACACTGTATGGTTACTGGGGATCTGAGGGTTAGGACAGTGGGAGTAGCTCTGTTTGGGGATACACACTGTACGGTTACTGGGGGTCTGTGGGTTAGGACAGAGTGAATAGCTCTGTTTTGGGATACACACTGTACGGTTACTGGGTTCAGAGGGTTAGGATATTGTGAGTAGCTCTGTTTGGGGGATACACACCGTATGGTTACTGGGGAGCTGAGGGTTAGGACAAAGTGAGGAGCTCTGTTTGGTGATACACACTGTATGGTTACTGGGGATCTGTGGGTTAAGAGTGAGTAGCTCTGTTTGGGGATACACAGTGTAGGGTTACTGGGGATCTGAGGGTTAGGATAGTGTGAGTAGCTCTGTTTGGGGGATACACAGTGTATAGTTACTGGGGATCTAAGGGTTAGGATAGTGTGAGTAGCTCTGTTTGGGGATACACACTGTACAGTTACTGTGGATCTGAGGGTTATGATAGTGTGAGTAGCTCTGTTTGGGGAATACACAGTGTAGGGCTACTGGGGATCCGAGGGTTAGGATAGTGTGAGTAGCTCTGTTTGGGGGATACACAGTTGTAGGGTTACAGGGGATTTGAGGGTTAGGATAGTGTGAGTAGCTCTGTTTTGGGATACACACTGTACGGTTACTGGGGATCTGTGGTTTAAGACAGAGTCAGTAGCTCTGTTTGGCAGATACACACTGTATGGTTACTGAGGATCTGTGGGTTAGGACAGAGTGAGTAGCTCTGTTTGGGGATACACACTGTTTGGTTACTGGGTATCTGAGGGTTAGGGCAAAGCAAGTAGCTCTCGCTAGGGGTTACACACTGTATGGTTAACAGGACCAAAGGGTAAGAACAGCATGAGTAGCTCGTTTTGGGGGGTACACACTGTACGGTTGATTGGATCTGAGGGTTATGAATGTTTTCTCTGGATTTCTTTGCATGAGGAAAGTGTGAAGAGTATACACAATGCTACCTTTATTATAAGACATGAGGTAAATGTATATAAAATATTTAAATCATATTACATTTTACAGAAACAAGTGGGCCTCCCCCCAATAGGAAGAAAGTGCTCTGCATCATATATAGGGTGAATCCTGATTTCTGTAGTTTACTCCCTTTTGTCTCAATGAACACACAGAATTAAATTCTGCAGCCTGTATGAAGTCGCACATTAAACGAGAACAGACTTGAATCCCAAGAGAGAGCATTCTTATCAAGGTTTAGCTGTTTCCAATTTAAATTCGGAGTCTGACTTCTTTGCCGACAGCTGGTAGGCACTGAATAATTAGGAGGAAGCTAAGGGTACAGGTACAGCTTTTCCTTGAAGCAAAGGGTTAGAAGTTCGTACGTTTGTAATTTTTCCCTCTTGATAATCTTGATATGTATGACATGATTTATACAGGGTCTATCCAAGGGGGGAAGAACAATTTGGTTTAATGAAAATTTGGACACAGAAATTTCAAATAAATGCAGAGCAATTTTATTTTACTTGGCATACTTTATACAAGTGCATCCGAAAATGAATTTTCAACACTGCTTCTGGGATTAATTGTTTCCCTAAATCGTGAAAGCAGTTTGAAGGCAGCCAGGGATGGGAAATTAATGATTTTTTTTTTTTTATTAAAAGTTTGGCTCATCGGGGCAGCCTCATTAGATGAAACATCTCATTTTTGTGAGGATTCCAACTGATCCCAGATGTGCATATCATACATTTTTTTAACAGACAGACAGATACACACTCACATCAACTCACACAGTACTAATTAAAACCACCTTTTGTGATATCAATGGGACTTACAATATAATACAGCCTAATTAAACCACTAGATAAAGAGGAATTGACAGACATCCTAATCATAAAACTGATACATTTTTGTACTTGGTGTTTCCTACATACACATTTAATTGAGGGGGAGGATTGTTCTGAGTAAAATACTTCTGCATCACCCCGCAAAGCTTAGCTCCAATATTGCTGCAGTTACTGTTTTATACTGTACCAACAATAGGTATATTTCTATATGTTAACATCCCTGCCCATGCTATAAAAAACATAACGTCTGCGCCTTGCTATGTTCATTACAGCTAAAGTGGGAGCTACAAAAAAGCAAACAGGAGACTCTTCCCCACACTCTTAAGCCAGCACCAGGGATTACTCAAACAGAACAGTTAGCTTAGTTCATGATACATATCACAATATCATCTTTTCAAAGTCTCAATATGGAACATTCCAGAGTACGACAACATGCAAAACTGCTGTCCAAATGTTTTGTTATGCCTCAAGTTCATTACTGAGAATGGCTCAAACGAAAAAAAAAAAACACTGGTTCAGCAGTTCATAACTTTCAAAAGAATATTCAACTATATATGCGCAAAAAAACAAAGTTCAGCTCCTTCTGCAATAGGTTAAATAGGTTCAGTTTCCTGCCAAAAAGTTTAGTCAACTGAAGTTACACAGGAAATCAGTTGTACGTATCAAAATCCTTCAGTATTAGATATCATCAAAAACGTTTGGGCAAAGATGCATTTAAAGTGCAAATGTCAGTACATCAAGTAACTTCCGGAGAGCAGCAATTCAAAATCCTGTGTTGTTAAAAAAACAATCAGAATCACTAGGGCAAAACAAGACAAAAATGCTTATTATAGATCAAGAGAGTGCCCCCGACCAATCAGAGCGCTCCTTTCCTTTGCGCGCGAGACACTCTCATTCTGTGAAGAGTGTCTCATGCACAGATGCCCTGGAAATGAGCATGTTCTGGGACTCTTGTTTAAAAAAATCAATATATTATTGATCGAGTGCGATCAATAATATATTAAAAGAAAACTGTCATGATCCCCATTTTCCACCCAGCATCTACTCACCTGCCAACTTGTGCTGAGAGACTGGCATTTCTGTTATAGGTCATGTCTTTCATTAGGAATTCATATTTTATGTTCCAGAGTGAGTGGCGCCATTTCATAGAGGGTAGCGGCCAGGGCCGCAACTCATATACAAATGAACTCCTTGATCTTCCTGCTGTATGCCATAATGCTTGTTCATGATGAGTAGGGCACATGAACATGGACTAAAAATAAACAGTGTGCCATGTAGAACTCCTTGAGCTCCTACCTTTAGAAACAACCCCTGCTAAAAATGGAGCAGTGTAAGGTAGTTAATTTTTTAATTAAAGTTTGTGGCTCCGAGTTCAGGCATGTGCAGTAGCGCCTAGCACTACTGCACATGCCTGAACTTGGAGCTTGGGCGCTACTGCACATGCCCGAAACTGAAGCCACAACTTTCATTAAAAAATTAACTATTTACACTGCTCTGTTTTTAATGGGAGTTGTTTCTATAGGTACAGCTCAAGGAGTTCTACATGGCACACTATTTTTAGTCTGTGAAAATGTGCCCCACTCATCATAAACCAGGAAGATCATCAAGTCACTAAGGTCATGCTCAGTCTCCCGGTGCGGCAGAAATTTCCAAATGGCGCATCCAGGACAGTTCAAGAAACCACCACACAGGCAAGAAACGTAAGAAATTACTCGGCAAAGGTTAGCTATAATCTTGTTAAAATATACAGGTTGTGCTAATCGGGTGTTTTTGCAGCCCTGGTAATTGCCAGCATTGGTTTGGACAGTTTCGCTCCTGGATTTGGATGCAGAATGGGGCCCTGTGAGAGAAGGACCCCCCACACTGGAAGGCGAAATGGGGTGCATTGAGCTAGATGAAAAAATTACTTACCACAGTAATCTTGTTTCTTCCAGGGGATACTCCAATATTCATAACTCTTAAACAGTATGCCTTTAAGCCAGATCTGCCTGGAGATGGAACGTTATGCTAATGATGTAATCATTGACCCATGCCACTTTTTCAAATGCTGCCACCTAACAACTACCTGCAATCTAACCCTCAGATTTCGTGGATGCCTAACAAGACAGGGCCCAAGAGGAATTTAATAATTATCTATAACAATAATAATGTTTATGTTTGTTGGAGATTCGGAAATACCTTTGAGTCTGAGACTCCTTTACAAAGGTTCCACGTCACAAATATTACAAACAGAGAAAGACAGGTTACATATCAGTACAGCAGTACAGTCAGGTAGTTACAGTTAATAACAAAAACACCCAGAGAAAAATCTCCAACTGGAGGGAAAAAACATTAACCAAACACCCCCAATGTCAGAATCACCTGAAAAGGGGAAAAAAAACATTGAACACAGTTCCAATATAAAAGCCAGAGTATGGCACACATACCCCTGGTATTATAGCATGGAGTGCAGAGGCCACTGGTTCTAGCAGGGGAGGCATGGTGGGGGGGAAGAGATGAATATTGGAGTATCCCCTGGAAGAAACAAGATCACTGTGGTAAATAATTTTTTCTTCTCACCCCAGAAATACTCCAATATTCCTAACTCTTAATTAGACTAAGAAGCAGTACCGTTGGAGGTGGGCACACAACCTATTTTGGAAATAGGCTCTGCAGGACAGGTGTGTCAAACCTGGTATCACCCCTAGCCTGTGTATGCAGGCTATCATGCTTAGTAAAGGTGTGCACTGTCCTCCAGGTGGCTGCTTTGCAGATGTCCACCAAAGGAACATCCCTAGAAGCTGCTATAGTAGCAGCTGTACCCCTTGTGGAATGGGCTCTCAGCCCAGCTGGGGCCTCCTTCCCAGCTTTTGAATAGCAAAACTGAATACACTCGACTATCCAGCGAGAAATTGACCTCTTAGATGCTGGATTTCCTTTTCCCACACCTCCATATGTCAGGAACAGTTGCTTCCTGTTCTGTCTATGGGCCTTCGTGACTGTCATGTAGTAGCTAAGAGCTCTCCTGACATGAAGACTGTGCAGTCTACGCTCACCAGAGCTTGAATGCTCAGTAAAGAAAACAGGTAAGGTGACAGACTGGTTCAAATGAAAGTCCGAGACCACCTTTGGAAGAAATTTTCTGTTAGTTTGCAGGACCACCTTGTCCCTGTGAAATGAGATGTAATCCTGCTCCACACAGAGAGCCTGGAGCTCACTGATCCTTCTAGCAGAGGTGATTGCCACTAGGAAAACTGTTTTCCATATGACATACTTCAAAGGAGCTGAAGACACGGACTCAAAGGGAGGGCTCATGAGCTTGGCAATACAGACAGTTAAGTCCCAAGCTAGCACTGATTTCCTGCTAGGGGGTGCAGATGGGCCAAACCTTTAAAGAACTGTTTAAAGACAGAATTTGATGCCATAGAGGCATTCTTCCCAGCTGAGTGTAAGCAGACACTGAAGTTAGATGAACTTTTAAAGTAGTGGGCTGCAGAACCAATGAATGCAAATGAGTAAGGTAGTCCAGCACAGCTGGAACCCCTGCCTGAGGTGGCACCATATTCCTGGTGGAGCACCAGACAGAAAACCTTTTCCATTTAGAGGTGCAGGTTTTCTTGGTGGAGGGTTTCCTGTACCCCCTTAAAATATCCAGAACGCTTTCAGAGAGATGCAAGCTTGCATACTCTAGGTCCACAAGAGCCATGCTTTGAGTCCGAGTGACTTGAGGTTTGGGTACAGGAGTCTCCCTTGGTTGGAGGTTAGCAAGTTGTGCCCAGGGGAAGATTACACAATGGGGGGGGGGAGGTAGTAACAACAACAAAAATGGAAAGGGACCTGGGGTAATCATATCAGATGACCTTAAGGTTGGCAAGCAATGTGAGAAGCGTGTAGGGAGGGCTGGGGGATACTGGGATAATAGGGACAGGCATCACCAGCAGAAAACAGGAAGTTGTTATCCTGCCTGTACAGACAGTTGGTGAGACCCCATCTGGTGTACTCGGCCCAGTTCTGGAGATCCCATCTCCTGCAAGGACATAGACAGGATGGAGGCAGTTCAGAGGAGGGCAACTAAAATGATGCAGGGTCTGCAAGAGAAGCCAATGAGGAGGCTAAAGAGCTAATATGTATACCCTTGAGGAAAGGAGGGAGAGGGGGGACATGATAGAAACGTTTAAGTACCTCAGTGGAATCAACAAAGTCCAAGAGGGTAGCATCTTTCAGAAAAAGAGATGTGCAAGAACAAGGGGACACAATTTGAAGATAGAGGGGGGACGGCTCAGGGGCAGTGTGAGGAAGTATTTTTTCACAGAGAGGGTGGTGGATGCATGGAACAGCCTTCCTGAGGAGGTTGTGGGGTCTAAAACTGTGGGAGAATTCAAGAATGCTTGGGACAGACATAAGGCAATTTTTGTGGGGGGTAGGAAGAAATAGGCTGTTGGTTAAATAGGATCTGCAGCTTATCCTCTAGGTAGGGAAATGGGCAGACTAGGTGGGCCAAGCGGTCCTTATCTGCCGTCAAAGTCTATGTTTCTCCAAGGAAGGTGTATTGGTTCAGCCACAGACATGGAGAGTAGCAGAGAGTACCATGGCTCCCTGTCCCAATCTGCGGCTGTCAAGATCATTGTGGCAAACTGGGACCTGAGCTTGAGTAGCACCCTGTACACCAGAAGGAATGGAGGGAATGCATACAGGTACCTCCCTGACCAGTCCAGAACCAGAGCATCCAGGGGGACTGTTCCCAGAGCTGGGGGTCTGCAACAATACTGTGGCAAGTGGTGACTTTCAAGGGATACAAAGATCTATCTCTGGGGTGCCCAACCTTTTGAAAATCACTTCCACCACCTGTCTGTTTAAGGCCCATTCATGGTGGGCTTGGTTGATCTGACTCAGGGCATCTGCTAGGGTACTGTCCTTGCCCGGCAGATGAATGACCTGAAGAGAAGCTCCTAGAGAGTAGACCAGAGTCCAAATTCGCATAGCTTTTGTGCAGAGAGGATCCGATCTTGTTCCTCCTTGCTTGTTTATGTAATACTTGGTGGTATTGTCTGTTCTGACCTGTACCACCTTTCCCTGAACTCACAGGTGCCGGAACGGGGGGGCCACTAGGGCCATAGCCCTACCACTTTTGTAAGTGGCCCTATCAGTTTTTGCAATCATGTTAATTTATTTAATAGGGGAGAACTTACCCCTTACTTCTTTGGCCCTACCACATTTCAAACCATTCCAGCACCAATGCCTGAACTTGTGGTGTGAAGGCTTGGAGTGCCAGGAACACTGCCCTGAGCTCCAGAAGGTTTATGTGCTGGAGCAACTCTGCACTGGACCAAGTGCCCTGGGTAGTGTGATCTCCTAGGTGGGCACCCCACCCCAGTAGTGATGCATCCATTGTGAGAATCACTGACGGAGGCTCCTTTTGAAAAGGAACCCCTTCTCTGAGGTTGGCTTCCTCTTTCCACCACTGAAGGGCCAGAAGTAAAGTTTTTGTTATTGAGACCAGCTTTGAGAGAGAGAATCCCTTTTTGACACCAGTGAGCTCTTAGGTGGAACTGGGTATCTCTCATCTGAAACCTGGAACCTAGAACTGTGCCAGTGGCTGCTGCAATGTGGCCCAGTAACTGTAGAAACTGTCTAGCAGGTTTTGGTTTGTGCAGGCTGAAAGAGCCTGCCATCTGTAGAATTCTGTTTACCCTGTCCAGAGGTAGGCAAGTCCTGCCTTCCTGGGTATTTAACGCTGCTCCTATGAACTGCAGCACTTGTGAAGGGAGAAGGACTGACTTTTTGAGATTTACCAGCAAACCCAGGGACTGCAAGAGTCCTTGGGTAAGCTGCAGATATTTCTCTATCTGCTATGGTGATTTTCCCACCATTAACCAGTCGTCCAGATAGGGGACCACTGTAACACCTTGCCTTCACAGGTATGCCACAACCACTGCACTTTGTGATCACTCTTGGAGCTGAAGCAAGACCAAACGGCAGGGTTGAAAACTGGTAATGACCTGATGGGAGTCTGAACCTGAGGTACTTCTATGAGACTCCCTTATGGAGATGTGGAAATAAGCATCTTTTAGGTCCAGGAATGCCAGCCAGTCTCCTTTTTGGAGAGCTGGCAGGATCAGTGACAAGGTTACCATTTGGAACCTTGGCTTTAGTAGCTGCCAATTCTGCACCCTTGAGTCCAGGATAGGCCGCTGCTCCCCATTCTTCTTTGCTGTGAGGAAGTATCTTGAATACAACTCTTTTCCCTTTTGTTGTGGAAGAACAGGTTCCACTGCTTTTGACAACAATAGATTTTGAACCTTCTTTTCTAACAGCTTTCTTTCCAAATTGAAAGCTGGTTTGAACACCATTGTTCTTAGAGAGGGAAGGGATCTGAAGCTTAGGGACAATCCCTGACTCACTATTCCAGGACCCACTTGTCTGTGGTGATCTGTTTCCAAGCCTGGACATAGTGAGTCAGTCTGCCCCCTACTGGAAGTGGAGAGGCAGCCTGGAAGGACAAGTCAGGGGTCCTGCTTTGCCTGGGGCTGAGACTGGGAACCACACCTGGAACCCCTTCTGCCCCTGCCTCTGAAGTACCCTTGCTGGGGGGTACTGTTGCACTTGGGGTATGGCCATGGCCTGATAAAAAGGCCTGGAATGAAACTGTCTGCCCCTGCCTCCCCTTCCATATGGTCTTGTGGAAGCCTTCTCTTTGGCAGAATTACTTCTGTAAGTGACCTTGTACTCGTTCCCTTTCTTCTTGTAGGCTTCTGTGTGAGTTCTGAAGAGGGAATTACCTGATACTGGGCCATACAGGCCTGGAAATTAGCCTGCCTTATGGCCAAAGAAGCTGATAAATAGTCCTTTTTGGCCATACTGTCTATTTTTCTCGAACCCTTCTCTGGAGGATGAGAAGCAAGAGGTACTTTTGCCTTGTCACATGCTGCAGCTTGTACCATCCCCTGGTGGTCAGGGTGAGAGAATAAAAATTCAGCCGCTTCCCTGTCAAGCCGGTACTTTTTGTCCAGTCTTTTATCCAAAGGTGGAACAAACCCAGGTGTTTGGAGGAGTTTTATTGCATCCCTTTTAAAAAAACGTATTTATTGGGAGCAATAATTTCTTGGTGGGGTGTTAACCCCATCATTTCTAGATACTCTGCCTCCTCCTCATCCTCTATCACCTCAGCAGTAGAGATATCCAGAGCATCTACCATTTTCCTAACAAAGGAAAAATGAGATGAATAGTCTTCTGATGACCTGGGAGGAGAGCCAAACTCCTGCTCAGGAAAGACTTCAGGATCTATAGGCTCTCCTTCATCCTCCCCATAATCTTCCCTTGCCTCATGCAGGGAGGAATGGGTAGACTCAGCAGGGGTCTGAACTGTAGACTGCTGTCCAGCAGGCAGCAGACCCTTCAAGGCCTGTAAGATCTTAAATGCCTGTGAAATCTCCAGAGGAGTAGGCACGTTTACAGACATAGAAGTCCCCGTAGGCTGACCAGCAGGGGCTTCAATGTGTTTTGTCTTCTTGGTCTTTTTCAAAGGAACCGCAGAGCTAGCCAGTTCAGCAGACCTTTTTGATGTGATGGCCATCGTACTCATATCGGGGTAGAAGAAAAAATTACTCACCTTAGTAATTGCTTTTCTTCTCATGGAGTCTTGCTATATTATAACAATAGCAGTCAGCCACTGCAGCTGAACTGCCCCGGAGAGGAAGGAGTTAACTCCAGAAGATCTGGAGTTCTACAGCGCGAGGGCGCTGTGCCCAAAGCTCTATCTGGCAGTTTCAAATGAAACTGTCAGATCTTTACAAAGCTAACATCAAAGGACGGAAAGTCTGTGTGGAAAAAACTACACTAGCCCATGGCTACCTACTAGTAGTAATAACAACAATATAAAGAACAAAGAAACACTCAGAGCCATAATAACAAAAATTGATGGTATTATGGTTCGTTTTACCACCCTTGACAAGCACATATGAACCCCCCCTTCCCCCAAAGACTCAAGTCCAGGAAGGGGCAATATAAATAACCTAAATGAAACAATCTAGATCCCTAACCCAAAGGAAAAGAGGGTAAGGGAAAAACTACAATGGCATGACACAGTGCTTGCACCAATTCGCCACCCCTACCCAAGTAGAAGTTCTGAGAGGGGCAGGAGGGAGGGTGGTTATAATATAGCAAGACTCCATGAGAAGAAAAGCAATTACTAAGGCGAGTAATTTTTTCTTCAAACACCATGAAGTCTTGCTATATTATAACAATAGCAGATTACACAGCAGTACCTCCATGGAGGAGGGTCAGAACCTACTTAGGAAATAGGCTCTGAAGCACAGCTGTGCCAAACCGAGCATCTCTCCTGGACTGGACATCCAGGGAATAATGCTTGGTAAAGGTGTGAACTGTCTTCCAGGTAGCAGCTTGACAAATCTCCAGAATGGGATGTTCTAGCAGCCGCTAGAGACGCAGCTGTACCCTGGTGGAGTGGGCCCTCAATCCTGAGGGGTACTCTACCCAGGTTCTGATAACAGAATTGGATACAAGAAACAATCCACCTTGCAATTGTTCTCTTAGTGGCAGGTTTCCTTGCCAACCTCGCCATAGGTAAGAAGAGTTGGAGGATTCGAACCTATGACCTCTGGTGCGCTCTAAATAGTAGCTCAAGGCTCTTTTGACATCCAAGCTGTGCAGTCTCTCTCTCACCTGAGGAAGAATGCTCAGTGAAAATACTGGGAGAGAGATAGATTGATTCAGGTGGAAATCAGAAACCACCTTAGGCAAAACTTTCTATTAGTCCTAAGGACTACCTTATCTCTGTGGAAAGAGATAAAATCTTCTTCCACTGACAGGGCCTGTAGCTCACTTATCGTCTGGCAGAGGTGATAGCTACTAGGAAAGGTTTTCCAAGTTAAATACTTGAGCTCTGCAGAAGACAGAGGCTCAAAGGGGTTGCATTAACTGAGCAATGCAAATATTCAGGTCCCAGGCGGGAGCTGGTTCCCAAAAGGAGGGTTAGTATGAAGTAACCCTTAAAAACTTGAGAACACCGGGTGAGAAGAAAGGAGGCAGGCTTCCTGCTGACACAAAAGCAGAGACAGCTGCCAGATGAACCTTCAGGGTAGCTGGTCTAAGGCCTAGGGAATTCAGATGGACCAAATAGTCCAGTAGAATGGGAAGATCAGCAGATTCTGGGATAATCTGCCTCTCAGAGCACCAGATGGAAAACCTCTTCCACTTAGAATTATAAGTGGCCCTAGTGGAAGGAATTCCTTGAAGCCTTTAAAATATCCATGACACCTTGAGAAAGGTGTAAGTCAGCAAATTCTAGCTCCTCAAGAGCCAAGCCTTGAGGTGGAGGGATTTGAGGTCCGGATACCACACTCTCCCTGTGCACAGGCCAGTAAGTCGTGGACTCTGGGAAGCCTCAGGGCAGGGTGGACTGCCAAGGACAGGAGCAGAGGGTACCAGGGCTGTCTGGCCCAATCTGGGCAATCAGAATCACTCTGCAAGGTTGAGATCTGATTTTTACTAGTACCCTGAAAAGGAGAGGGAAGGGGGAAAGGCATACAGGAACTTCCCTTTCCAGTCCAACAGAAAAGGCGTCCAGAGGACTGAGCCCAGAACTGGAGGCCTGCAACAGAAAAGAGGAAGTTGGTGGTTGTCTGGGGCTGCGAAAGATCTATCTGAGGAGTGCCCCATCTGGCAAAGACAGACCCCAGCACTTGTGGATTCAGAGCCCATTCGTGATGGCCCTGAGAAATTCTGCTGAGGGTGTCCGCCAGGACATTGTCCTTCCCTGGGAGATGAACCGCTATCAGGGAGGTGTTCAGGGAGTAAGCCAGAGACCACAACTTCATTGCTTCGGTGCACAAGGCTGAAGACCGAGTGCCCCCTTGCTTGTTGATGTACCACATTGTGGTGGTATTGTCTGTCCTGACTTGAACCACTTTGTTCTGGACAGAATCTGAAAACACCCGAAGAGCTAAAAAGACAGCTCTGAGTTCCAAAAGACTGATGTGGAGCAGAGACTCCTGAGGAGACCATACCCCCTGAGTGGCAAGGTCGCCCAGGTGAGCCCCCCACCCTAACAGGGAGGCATCCGTGGTGAGGGTGAGGGTGAGAAATGGGAATGAAGGAACCCCCTGTCTTAAATTGCTCTGGACCTGCCACCAGTGGAGGGCTAGGATCAGAGTTTGAGTAACTGGGACCAACTTGGTAAGGGGGTCCTTCCTTTGAGACCAATAGGCCCTCAAATGGAACTGAATGTCCCTCATCTGGAATCTTGCTCCCTGCACGACAGCTGTGGAAGCAGCCATGTGCCCGAGGAGTTGCAGAAAATGCCTTGCTGGTCGAGAGACCCGCAGGGTAAAGGAGGATGCCAGGGCGATGAGTCTGTCCACCCTTTCCGGAGGGAAGAAAAGCCCTGGCTAACCTTGTGTTCAATTCTGCGCCTATGAAAGCTAGGGACCTGAACTGGTTCCAGAACTGACTTTGGTAAGTTTAGCAGGAATCCAGGGAAGTGAGAAGCTGCTGGGTGACTTGCAAGTGGGATTTCACCTGACCTGGAGACTGACCCACAATGAGCCAGTCGTCCAGGTAGGGAAACAGCAACCCTTGCCTTCTTAAGTGAGCCACTACTACAGCGAGACATTTTGTGAATACCCTTGGCGCAGAGGTAAGGCCGAAGGGCATTGCCCTGAACTGGTAGTGGCCTGAGGGCAGTTCGAACCTGAGGTACTTTCGTGAGAAGGCCTGATCAGAACATGAAAATAGGCATCCTTGAGGTCCAGGGAAGCTAGCCAGTCCCTGGCCTTAGGGAAGAAAATATCATTGCCAGAGTCAACATTTTGAACTTTGGTTTCAACAGATGCTTGTTCAAGTATCTTAAATCTAGAATGGGCCGCCATTCTCCTGTCTTTTGGGGTAAGTATCTTGAATAAAGCCCTTGCCCTGATGGCAAGGAGGAACCCTTCCACTGCTTTGCAGTCCAGCAGAGCAGAACCTCTGCTTCAAAGCAAGGCTTCTGAAGGATTTGCAGGTGGAAAATGCCTGGCTCTCATCTTTGGAAAGTGTTTGAAGCTGAGAACCAGACCCTGGCCTATACCTCCAGAACCCATCTTCCGTAGTTAGGGACAGCCAGTTCCGGCTGAAATAGGCCAACCTGCCCTCACTGGTACAGGAGAATCGGCCCTGGACACCCCATCAGGGTGCCTGCTTAGCAGCAGCCTTAGGCTGAGGAGGGACGGTCTACTTGTGCCACGTCTCCCCTGACTCTGAAGAAACCCTCCTGCGAGACAGCAGAGGAGGCTTGAAATTGGTAAAAGGCCTGGAAAAAGGCTGCCCCTACTCTGGGAGCATGCCTTTGTGGCATGGCATGCTTCTCCTTAGCCTGGGCACTTTGTAGGTAGTTCTGTATTCATCCATCTTTTTCATATAGTTTTTTTGCTCCCCAAAAGAGAATTTCCCACTACAGGAAAATCCATAGCCTTTGACTGGGTATCTTGGGACAGATTAGTGCATCTGAGCCATGCCAACCTCACAGGAAGCTACAGAAGTGGCCATGACCCTAGAGGAAACATCATTAACATCAACAGCAGTATGAAATTGAACTTTAGAGGCTTCAATGCCATCAGCAGCCACCTGTTCAACTCACTAGCCAGCTGGCCATGGGCCTGCTTGGCTAACTACATCTTGTCCTCACCCCCTAGATTTCTGATATCTAGCTACATAAGCCATATAATTTGCCTGCCTGAGTCCCAAAGAAGCTGCCATATACTGTTTCTTTGCCATGGCATCAATCTTCCTGGAATCCTTATCAGGAGGATGTGAGGCCAGAGGAATAATAGCCTTGTCACAGGCTGCAGCTTGTACCACACCCACATGACTACACTGCTCAGTAAGGAAGTCTGTATCCGAGCCTGACAAAGTATACCTTCTGTCCATTTTTTATCTACAGGAGGGACAGAATGAGGATTTTTAAAATCTTTGTTGTTTGCTTCCTAAATGACTTATGCAAAGGAATAGACAACCTCCTAGACTCTGGAATATCCATCATTTCCACATAATCAGGCTCCTCTTGCTCATCCACAGCCTCCTCTAAAGGAAGCTGGAGGGTTTCTGCAACCTTTTGTAAAAAATAAAGAAGGGACTCAGACAGAACAGGAGGAGATTCTAAAGGTCTGTCTGGAGAAATGTCCGGTTCAATGGGCACGTCCAGACCCCCCCAGCCACACACATATTGATCAAATTCCTCCTCCTCCTCCTGTGGTTCATAAAAATCCTCAACTTCAAATCCTGAACCACTGGGACTGAACGAACCAATCTTTTACCAGCTGTTGGTGGTTCTACAGATCCCTGAGACAGTGACTGGACAATCTGAATGGCTTTAGCTATCTCTGCAGCAGTTGGAGACACAATTTTGGACTCCAGACCTACTGATTTCCTTGTCTTTTTACTTGGGACTGGTTCCTCTAACCAGCTTTCCTTTGCCGAGGAAGTCTGCCCTGGTCAGAGGGCACTCCCTCTGGTCCAGTGGGTACTGGACCGGGCTGGCCATCAGGTCAGCGGACTTTTTGGCCTCTAGTTCCCTAGGCAGGCCCAATCTCTTCTCCAGGGTGGCTGCAGGAAATTTTACACACCTGGCAGTCTGACAGGAGGTGGTCAGCCCCAGACAATAAACACAAGTGGTGTGTGGGTCAGCCTTGGCAAGGCATCCCCACAGACATCACAGTGTTGAAACCCAGTGGGCCAGTTTTTCTTTGGGTTTCTCAGACATAATGCCAGCCTAACCAAAACTTGCCCTTTTGATGGCAGTGCCAGGCAAGACACCCTTATCGGTTCCTAACGTGTCACGGTATTTGAAAAAAACGTTATAATTCCGTTTTTTTTAGAACCGATAAGAACCGGGAACCGCACTCTAAAACCCACTGTACACTTTTAAAATGCAGAAAAACCAACCGATCGGTTCAAAACCGAACCGATAATTAATTTTCCACACAGACTTAAATTTTAGTACTTACGGTTACCAGATAGAGCTTTAAAACCGAAATGCGGTAAAAATAATAACTTTTGCCGGTTCAAATGAACCGAAAAATACTCGCTTGAACCGAGAATGAACCGAGCTGAAGGAGCTGATCTCCGGAGCGACTGTTCAGTGAAGCGGAGTAAAGAATCTGACAGTTTCATTTGAAACTGCCAGATAGAGCTTTGGGCACAGCGCCCTCGCGCTGTAGAACTCCAGATCTTCTGGAGTTAACTCCTTCCTCTCCGGGGCAGTTCAGCTGCAGTGGCTGACTGCTATTGTTATAATATAGCAAGACTTCATGGTGTTTGAAACTATGGTTTCTGTGGTTTCACCCACAGCCACTGAGGGTGTTGGCTGGTCAGAGCCGGAGCCAGAGGGACCCTTAGGTGGAGGCAACTTCTTTTTAAGCCTTTTCAAATGTTTTTCATGTGTTTCTTCTGGAAAGGTTTTACAGATTTCACAATCTGTCTTTAAATGATCATAACCAAGGCAAGCAACACAAGAAGTCTGTTTATCTGCCTTGGCAAACACTTCTCCACACTCTGTGCAATTTTTAAAACCAAGTTCACCAGTCTTTTTCTTAGGTTTTTCAGACATTTTAAACAAAAGAACCCAAAAATCACAACTGCGATTAAATGTAACTTTTTAAAAACAAATCAATTGGTTGCGGTTGGTTCAGGAATCGATCGGAACTGGGAACCGAAAGAAAAGGAACCAGGATTAGTGGTTCAGCAACCGATATTAGCAGTTACCAAAAATAAAGGAGTTTTAGACAGAAAAAACTCAGCTACAACTAAAAAAACCTTGGTTCCCCACTGATTATCACGAACTGGGAGAAACCGAGAAAAATAAGCAATTTAACTAAAATAAAGCTAACGGTTTACTACAAACAAATGATAAGGGCAGCAAATGAAAATAAAATAATACTTATGTGTATTTTTTAAAGTTTCACAGCGAGTTGATGAGGAGAGAATCTCCGAGCATCTAGTTGTGACAGGCAGAGAGAGAGAAATCAGAGGGTTAGAATGTAGGCAGTTGATAGGTGGCACAAGCCAATGAGGCCATCATTAGCATAGCATTCCATCTCCAGGCAGATCTGGCTTAAAGACATACTGCTCAAGAGTTAGGAATATTGGAGTATTCCTGGGGGGACAATCACTAAGTCCAAGAACCACTGTCTTCTGGGCCACTCCAGAGCTATCAGAAGAAAGTGGCAGAGGAGGGAAGCATACGCTCTGCTGAAATTCCATGCTTGTGACAAGGTGTCCACTGCCTCCACCTGTGGACACTGGTAGTGGCTGAAGAACTGATGAACTTCAGCATTGTGGCTGGAGACGAACAGGTCAACAACCTCTGGGTTCAACATACATTCCCTTGAATGGACATTTTCGCAGCTTGGGCCAATCAGTTTGAATGTCCAACTCCCCTGCCAAGTGAACTGCTGACAGAGAGAGACAATTCTCCTCCACCCACAGCAGGAAATAGGTGTCTTCTTTCAGCATCTTCCATGCTTTTTGTGCCCCCTTGATTGGTTATGTACACCACATGATGGTGTTGTCTGACCTTATTTTCATGGCTTTTGGCTGCACATCATTTTGAAAATGAAGGACAGTGAGGTGCACAGCCCTCATCTTCAGAACGTTTATGTGTAGGTGCTGTTCCTGTGCTGACCAAGTCCTCTGAATGGGAACGTGGTCAAGACTGCCTCCCCAACCCAACCAGAATCAACTCGGGGCATTCCAAAGACCCTTTGCTCAGATTTTCCCAAGTCACCCATCAACTCAGAGACTGCCACAGTTGTGGTGAAATGGGATCCTGGCCTGATAATCCTCTGAGGTCATATCCCAGGCTGACAGCAACTCAATCTGCAGGGGTGCATGTGAAGGCGAGCCCATGGAACTAGTTTCATCACTGCTGTCATGAAGCCCAGAATTCACAGAAGGCAGAGAGCTGAAGCTGACAATTTGCTCCTCAGCCACGGAACCTCTCTCAACAGGGTTTCCTTCCTGGCTGGCGAGAGGAAGACCGTTCCTTTGTCCATCCGAAACACTGCTCCTAGGTGCTCCAGGGTCTGTGATGGCTCAAGAGCACTCTTCTCTCGGTTCACCACCCAGCCGTGGGGCTCCAACACCTCCACAGTCCTGGTTACTGACTGCCTTGTCAATGGCACAGATGGCGCTCAGATGAGCAGATCATCCAGGTAGGGATAAACATGATGTCCCTCCTGTTGGAGTTGAGCCACCAGGACTATGAGCACCTTTGAGAAAACTCTGGGGGCAGTTGCCAGTCCAAACGGGAGCACCCTATACTGGAAGTGCTGTCCCAGGACTGTGAACCTGAAGAACCTCTGATGAGTCTGACAGATGGGGATGTGGAGATATGCATCCCTCAGATCTATGGAAGCTACATAATCCCCTGGCTGGACTCCATCTTGAAGGTTGCGTGGTGAACAAACTTGTTTAGGTGTTTCAGATCCAGAATAGGTCTTAAACCTTCCCTTCTTGGGAATTACGAAATAGATCAAATAGAATCCCTGGCCTTGCTCACTATGAGGCACCGGAACAAATGCCCCGATTTGAGTGAGGTGGTCCAGGGTCTGTGACACCCCTTGCCTCTTTATGGGGTCCTTTGGAACCAGGGATGGCAGAAAATGCCCCTTTAAGGGAATTGATGAAAATTCTACTGCATAACCCAAAGCCAGAAATACCATAACCCAAGCATCTGATGTTATACGGGCCCATCTTGTGTAAACATTGTGCAGCCTTCCACCAAGGGAAGGGAGGCAGAGACGGGCCTGCGTACCCTCATTGTGAGGTTCCTGTTTTTCGCCCTGTGCCTCCACTGCAAATTCGGGCAAGAGCTTCTCTGTTACTATTACTCTTGAAACCAGAATAGGCTCCTTTGTTCCTCTGGTTCCCAAAGTTATGAAAGGGAGGGACAACCCCTTTGATACTGCCTCTATCAGCCACCTCTTTGAAATTTTGGAGTTGAAACGGACTTTTGCTGTTGCTTTGACACTGGAAGGTGGCCATTTTTATCCTGGATATTTTTCAAAATATCATCCAGGCCAGAATCAAACAACAAGCCTTCCTCGAAGGCTAAGGTAAACAGCTTGGTCTTTGAAGCCTGATAAGCGACCCAATGTCGGAGCCACACTCCTTGCATAGTGGACACAATGTGGTAAGTAGAGTGGGCCGATGTGCAGATTCTCCACCATGGCATCCCCTAAAAAGGGGGAGGCCATAAATACAAACTGCTAAATGGTTGTCCCCTCTGAATCCAGGGGAACAAAGCTGCCCAGTGTTGTAACCCACAAGTTTAAATCACTGGCTACAATAAAGAAGGCATAGGAGGTGTGGAGGTTTGTGCCGTTGGAGGCTAAAGTGCTACTGCAGGAAGCATCCACTCACTTGTTGTGCAAATCCGTTAAGGCCAAGGACACTTCAATAGGAATAGTGGTGCGTCTGACAGAGTTATGAACCGCCTTATCTGTTGGAGAAGGGGTTTCCCACTTGCGAGTCTTTTTTTTCCAAAAAAGGGAAACACTGTACCTTAGGTTTTGGCAGATATTTTGTTTGGTCCTCACCTGCCCATTTCTGTTCAGTAATTTGGCCACAGCAAATAAAGTTTGGAAAACACTTTAGAGCAGAGAAGGACACGAGCAGGATAATTTTTTTTTATTAAGTTGTTTAACCAGGTATAGCACACTAAGCTGAAAGCTTTTTTACAGGAGCGACCTGGGAGCACAAGGAGGTTAAGTGACTTGCTCAGGGTCACACAGTATGCAAGTGGAAGCTGTGGGATTCAAACCCAGGTCTGGTCTGCTGGATGTCACCAGATTTGCAGCTGAGAGCCTTAGACCACTGCGCTATACTGCCTCCCATGATTAACATCCAGTGCCTCCACAGATTGCACCTCCTTGAGCTGTAATGTCCTACATGCCTCAGTTATCAGATAGAACAAAGACTTGATATCAAACAGGGGAGGGATAGGAATCTTCCTCTTTGGTTCCATCCACTCCCCTTCCACCTCAGAACGTCCATCCTCCTCCTCATCAAGTAGCTTCCTAGGGTCAGGATTTTCTCCAAGATCCCTGATATCCTCATCCTGACCCTCTGAATGGTCAGGGTTGGAGACTACCTGCATATCCACATTAGCAGCACCGTCCTACTGCGGCGCACCTGGACATGCCCGTGTGACCCCCCCTGACCCGAAGGGTGCAGTTTGGGGTCGGGTGTGTCTGATGGGATGTCCTGCAGAACATCAAGGGTGCAAAAGCTCTCTCTCTCCTAAGAGCAGCAAGAAAGATTTACTCAATTCTGCTTTGCCACTGCCAGTTGGTACACCAGGTGCACCCCCACCCCTTGCAGGTATAATTGGGGAGAACCACAAGAAAAAATTACTCACCTTAGTAATGTTGTTTCTTCTAATGGAGTCTTGCTATATTCTGACATATGCAGTGAGTCCCAACCTTCGAACTGCTCCGGAGGTGAAAGAGTTAACTTTCCATGCCAGGCATGGAACGCTGAGCTCGAGCTCGGTTGAGACTCTGTCTGTTGTTCTTCAAACTCAAACCGTCAGATCTTTACAAGCTAAACTCACTAAGGTCCTGTGTGGAAGCTGTAAACTTACACTAGCCAACTGGCTACTAAATATAAGAACACATTTTTTGGTCCCAAAACAAAGACTCAAGTCAGGAGACCCAAAAATGAAAACACAACACCAAGTCACCCCAAGAAGGAGGGTGAAAAACAACAAGGTGGGCACCTACTAAGTGCCAACACTGCACTCCACCCACATCCCAAAAACAGAGGTTCTGGAGGGGCAGGCAGGGGGAGGTCAGAATATAGCAAGACTCCATTAGAAGAAACAACATTACTAAGGTGAGTAATTTTTCTTCAAACAACATGAATCTTGCTATATTCTATTACATATGAACTACAAAGCAGTACCTCCATGGAGGAGGACAGAACCTACTTAGGAAATAGGTTCTGAAGCACAGCTGTGCTAAACCAAGCATCACTCCTAGCTTGGATGTCCAGGAGTAATGCTTGGTAAAGTGTGAACTGTTTCCAGGTAGCTGCTTGACATATCTCTAGAATGGGGATGTCCCTGGCAGCAGCCAGAGAAGCAGCTGTACCTCTGGTAGAGTGAGCCCTCAGGCCTAGGGAGGAACCTTACCCAGTTTTTCATAGCAAATGGATCAAGAAACAATCCACCTGGCAATGGATCTTTTGGTGGCAGGTTTCCTTTGCCAACCTCACCATAAGTGAGGAACAGTTGGAGGAGTCAAACCTGTGACCCTTAGTCGCTCTATGTAGTAACTAAGGGCTCTCTTCACATCTAAGCTGTGCAGCCTCCTCTCCAGAGGAGGAATGGTCAGTGAAGTACACTGGAAGAGATATAGATTGATTAAGGTGGAAATCTGAAACCACCTTAGGCAAGAACTTCCTGTTAGTCCTGAGGACCACCTTATCTCTGTGAAAGGAGATAAAATCAGGCTCCACTGACAAAGCCTGTAATTCACTTATGCGTCTGGCAGAAGTGATGGCTACCAGAAACACAGTTTTCCAAGTCAAGTACTTAAGCTCTGCTGAAGACAAAGGCTCAAAGGGGGGTTGCATAAGCTGAGCAATGCAAACATTAAGATCCCAGGCGGGGGCAGGGTCCCTGAATGGAGGACTGGTGTGAAGCAATCCCTCGAAAAACTTGGAAAATACAGGGTGAGCAGAAAGAGAAAAAGGCTTACCTGCTGAAATAAAAGCAGACACAGCTGCCAGATGTACTTTCAGGGTAGCTGGCCTCAGCCCCAAGGTATTTAAGTGGACCATATAATCCAGGACTGTGGGCAAGTCAGCAGATTCTGGGGAAATATGCTTTCCAGAGCACCATATGGAAAACCTTTTCCATTTGGAATTATAAGTAGCCCTGGTGGAAGGTTTTCTAGAAGCCTTCAGGATATCCATTACACCTTGGGAGAGGTGTAACTCAGCAAACTCTAACTCTTCAAGAGCCAGGCCTTGAGATTGAGAGATTTGAGGTTCGGGTACCAAACCCTCCCCTGAGCACAGGTTAACAGGTTGTAATTCCTGGGAAGACACAGGGGAAGATGGACTGCTAAGAACAGTAGGAGTGGATACCAGGGCTGTCTGGCCCAGTCTGGAGCAATCAGGATCATCTTGCAGGGTTGAGATCTGATTTTGACTAACACTTTGAACAGGAGAGGGAAGGGGGAAAAGCATAGAAACTTCCCTTCCCAATTGAGAACTAAGGCATCCAGAGGACTGGGCCCAACACTGGGGCCTGCAACAAAAAGGGAAGTTGGTGATTGTCTGGGGCTGCAAAAGATCTATCTCTGGGTGCCCATCTGGAAAATATCACCTCCAAGACCAGGGGTCCAGTGACCATTAGTGATGGCCCTGGAAATCCTGCTGAAAGCATCTGCCAGGACATTGTCCTTGCCTGGGAGGTGAACTGCCGTAAGGGAGGTGTTCAGGGAGTAAGCCAGAGACCACAACTTCATTACTTGAGTGCATAAGGCCGTGAACCAGGTGCCCCTCTATTGATGTACCACACTGTGGTGGTGGTGTCTGTTCTGACCTGTACAACTTTGTTCTGAACAGATTTGGAAAAACTTGAAGTGCTAGAAAACTGCTCTGAGTTCCAACAGACTGATGTGGAGCAGAGATTCCTGGGGACCACAACCCCTGGGTGGTGAGGTCACCCATGTGACTCCCACCCCAAGAGGGATGCATCTGTAGTGAGGATTAAGGAGTGAGACTGAGTGACAAAAGGAACCCTTGTCTCAGATTGCTCTGATCCTGCCACCACTGTAGGGCCTGGATCAGGGTTCGAGTCACTGGATCAATTTGGTTAGAGGGTCCTTCCTTTGAGACCAAAAGGCTCTCAAATGGAACTGGATGTCCCTCATCTGAAATCTTGCTCCCTGCACTACTGCTGTAGAAGCAGCCATGTGCCCCAGGAGCTGTAGAAAATGCCTTGCTAGTCGAGACACCTGCAGGGTGAATGAGAGAGCCAGAAGACCAGGGTCCTTGCCCTGTCCAAGGAGGAAGGCTCTGGCTTTCTCTGTGTTCAGCTCTGCGCCTGTGAAGGTGAGAAGCTGGACAGGCTCTAGGACTGATTTGAAAGATTCAGAAGGAAACCTAGAGAGGTGAGCAGTTGCTGAGTTATCTGTAGGTGTAACTTGACTTGGTCTGGGGACTGGCCTACTATGAGCCAGTCATCCAGGTAAGGAAGATGGCAATTCTTTGCCTTCTTAGAGAAGCAACTGCTACTGCCAGGCATTTTGTGAATACCCTTGGAGCAGAGGTGAGGCCAAAGGGCATTGCTCTGAACTGGTAATGGCCTGAGGGCAGCTCGAACCTGAGGTACTTTTGATGGGAGCTTCGATGAGAATATGGAAGTAGGCATCCTTGAGGTCCAGGGACGCTAGCCAGTCCCCTGGCCTTAGAGAGGGTAGAATAATTCCCAGAGTCACCATTTTGAATTTTGGTTTTAAAAGGTGCTTGTTTAAGTATCTGAGATCCAGGATGGGCCACCATTCTCCTGTCTTTTTTGGGGTAAGGAAGTACCTGGAGTACAACCCTTTGCCCTGGTGTAGGGGTGGAACCCTTTCCACAGCTCTGAGAGCCAGGAGGGAAGAGACCTCTGCCTCTAGGGCAAGTGCCTCTGGTGGATTTGCAGGTGGAAAGGATCTGGTTCTCATCTTTGGACACTTTTTGAAGCTGAGAACCAGTCCCTGGCTTACTATTTCCAAGACCCACTTGTCTGATGTCAGAGACTCCCAGTCCTGGACAAAGTAAGCCAGCCTGCCCCCTACAGGTAGCTGAGAATCGGCCCTGGCAACCTCATCAGGGTGCCTGCTTGGCAGGGGCTTTGGGCTGAGGGGTGGAAGCAGGCCTGCTTGTACCCCGTCTGCCTCTCCCTCTAAAGAACCCCCTCTGGGCATAAGCATAAGAGGAGGCCTGGGCTTGGTAAAAAGGCCTATGAAAAGGCCTGCCCCTGCCCCTGGAAAGCTGCCTTTGAGGAGTGGCCTGCCTTTCTTTGGCCTGTGCACTCCTATAGGTGGTCCTATATTCATCCATTTTCTTCATGTAATTCTCTGTTTGCTCCCCAGAGAATTACCCACAACAGGAAAATCCATGGCCTTAGTCTGGGTATCCTGTGATAGGCTAGTACATCTGAGCCAAGCCATTCTTCGAAGTGCCACAGATGTAGCCATGACTCTAGAAGACACATCATTGGAGTCTACTGCAGCATGGAATTGCACCTTGGATGCCTCAATACCATCAGCAGCCACCTGCTCCAACTCCTTGGCAAGCTGGCCAGGGACCTGTTTTGCTAGGACCATAACAGTGTCCCATCTGGATTTTTGATACCTAGCAGTATAGGCCATATAATTGGCCTGTCTGAGTCCCAAGGATGCTGCCATGTACTGTTTCTTTGCCATGGCATCAGTCATCCTGGAGTCCTTGTCCGGGGGGTGTGAAGCCAAGGGAATGTTTGCCTTATCACAGGCTGCAGCCTGCACTACTCCAACATGGCTGCATTGTTGTGTAAGGAACTCCGTGTCTGAGCCTGACAATGTATACCTCTTGTCCATTCTTTTATCCACAGGAGGTATAGTGTTAGAGTCTTTAAAATTTTAAATGTCTGTTTCCCAAAGATTTGTGCAAGGAATAGACAGCCTCCTAGCTCTGGGATATCCATCATTTCTACATAGTCAGGCTCCTCCTGGTCATTCACAGCTTCTTCCATAGGAAGCTGGAGGAGTTTCAACCACTTTTTATAGAACATGAAATGGGAGGGACTCAGAAAACCTAGGAGAGACACCCCTGAAGGTCTGTCTGGGGAGATGTCCGGGTCAATGGGCACATCAGACTTTCAAATCCACATTCACTTTCCTCATACTCCTCTTCCTCCTCCTCCTCCGGTTCATAAAACTCCTCTAACTCATAATCTTGAACCGGTGGAACCGGACGAACCGAGCGCCTGCCTGATGGTGCCGGTTCGGTGGGAACCGGGGAAAGCGACTGAACAATTTTGATCGCTTTGGCTATCTCTTCAGCGGTTGGAGAGGAAAGTTTTGGCTCCACACCAGCTGATTTCTCTTTTCTAGTTCTTTTAATCGGAACCGACTCCTCAGAATCAGCTCTCCTTCTGCCCGCAGAAGTCTCGCCCTGGTCAGAGGGCACTCCTTCTGGTTCGGTTGGAACCGAACCAGGCTGGCCACCCGGTTCAGCGGACTTTTTGGCCTCCCTTTCCCTGAGCCTATCAGCTCTCTTTTCTAGGGTAGCTGCAGGGAAATTTTTGCAAATCTGGCAGTCTGCATTGAGGTGGTCAAACCCCAGACAATAAACACAGGTGGTGTGGGGGTCAGCCTTGGCAAAGACTTCCCCACACACACTGCAGTGTTAAAACCCAGTGGGTCCGTTTTTTCTTTTGGGTTTCTCAGACATAGTGCCACTCCTAACCAAACTTACCCTTTTATGGCAATCCGCCAGGCAAGACCCTCTTATCGGTTCCCAACCGTGTCACGGGCCATGGAAAAAAACGTAATAAAATCTGTTTTTTTAGAACCGATAAGAACCGGTAACCACACTCTAAATCACAAATTAAGATTTTTTAAAACAACTTGATCGGTTCAAACCGAACCGATAACTGTTTACAAGTTCCACACAGAATAGAATTAATGTAAAACCTATCTAGTACTCACAAATACCACAGACAGAGACTGAACCGACAGGTTGCGGTTTAAATTTGGTCGAAAACCGAGACAAATGGTACTTTAACCGACAAAATGATCCGAGCAGAAGGAGAAATCTCCGGAGCGACTGTTCAGTGAGGCGGAGTAAAGAATCTGACGGTTTGAGTTTGAAGAACAACAGACAGAGTCTCAACCGAGCTCGAGCTCAGCGTTCCATGCCTGGCATGGAAAGTTAACTCTTTCACCTCCGGAGCAGTTCGAAGGTTGGGACTCACTGTATATGTCAGAATATAGCAAGACTTCATGTTGTTTGAAGAGACATGGTAGCTAGCCGGCCCGGTGGTGCTGAGAGCTGAGGTGCTGGACGCCTTACCTCGTGCTACGCTGGAGACCCAGGTTGGGAACGACCTCGGTCGTCGGGGGTACCAGCGCGTGGAGGGGAGGGAGGAACAGGACTGAGCAAGCCGGCAGGCTGCTCTCCTCTCCCGGGTGTGGTAGGGGTGGGTTATCGCCTCCCCCCATAGTTCCACTCCCACCGGGTGGAGGTCCAGTGGGTAACGCAGACGGGAAGGGGCAGCACTGTTACGGGTGGGTGAAAGGGGCTGAGCTGGTGCCACGGTGTGCGTGCGTGCCTCCACACGCATGTACAGCCATGTTCCGGGGCCTCGGGTGGGGAAGCAGGAGAAAAACCTACAAAATACACTAAAAAAATCTATATAAAAAAAAAAGACATAGTAGCTTGAGTAACACAATGAGGGAAGGAACCCAGAGGAGAGGGTTGCATTACCCTTTTTTGCAGGCCTTACATCTTTTAAAAATGAGAGGACTCCGATAAGTCAAGCTGCAAGTAAAGTTGCCCTCCAGGTACCCAAGGTTAGAAACCTGAAGTTGTTCCCCCAAAAAAGATATATAGTGTACTACTGCCACAATCTCTACCTCTGATTGTGGGTAAAAGGAGAGAGAAATGAAAAAATATGTCTCTCAGCCCCTAAAGCTTACTGCCAGAAAGAAAAGGGTTGTAACAAGCAGAGCCACCGCGTCTAGCACTGGGGAAGTGCAGGGGTGCATGCACTCTCAAAACGTGTGCATGCATGTCTTCATGATGCTGTTCGTGATGTCAGCACATCAGAGGGAGCACGCAAACAGCAAGCTGAGGCTAGAGAAGCCTCTTGGAGAAAGTGTGTGCGCCCAACCGTCAGAGAACGGCGGAAAAACCACGGAAAGCTGCATGGCTCAATTGAGCCTAGAAAAAAATCCAACTCGCCTGCAGGGCAGAAAAAATGGATTACTAACCCACCAAAATGACTCAGAGCACCCAGAGCCAAAATGCTCTCACTTCAAATATCTGTTTTTTTTTTCCTTTTTTTGACTGAAGAAAATTTAAGAGGAAATGTCCCTGTAAGGAAGAGAGCCCAATTAAAAAGGGGACTGTCCCTTCAAAGAGTAGCAAAAAACACCTGACAGGCAAACATAACCAAGAAAGACCCTAAAAACTGTGCGAGTGTGGGGGGGAACTGACGCCTAGAGACAGAGGGAAGCCCCCAGGAGTGCCCTAGACTAAACCCCCAAAGGAAAATCTGGTACGTACCTCAGGCACCTTTTTTTTTTTAATGCTCTCCTAGGCCCAAGTATGTCTCTTTGCAGATGACACAAAGATTTGCAACAGGGTTGATATACTTGGGGGGGTAGAAAAGATGAGAAGGGACTCGGCAAAGTTGGAGGAATGGTCAAAAGCATGGCAGCTTAGATTCAGTGTAAAGAAGTGCAAAGTAATGCACCTGGGAAACAAAAACCAAGGGGAAGAGTACACAATTGGGGGGTGGGAAGAGGTACTAACAACAACAAAAATGGAAAGGGACCTGGGGGTAGTCATATCAGATGACCTAAAGGTAGGCTGGCAATGTGAGAAGGCAGTAAGGAGGGCTGGGGGGATACTGGGATGCATAATGAGAGGCATCACCAGTAGAAAACAGGAAGTTGTCATCCCTCTGTACAGACAGTTGGTGAGACCCCATCTGGAGTACTACACGAAGTTCTGGAGATCCCATCTCTGCAAGGACAGACAGGAGAGAGCCAGTCCAGAGGAGGGCAGCTAAAATGATGCAGGGTCTGCACGGGGGTTGGAGGTGTGGACTGGTCCTCGCTGGGATCGCGACCCCCTCCTTCCCCACATGGACTAGTGCTGCCCTCCCGCGAGGCTCCTGCCATAGAGAAGTCGGACCGCGGAAGACAGCGAGCGAGAGACGGAGAAAAAAAAGGTGCAAATTTTAAACTGCTGGTGCAGTTTAAGTAGGAGGGCTTCAGCCCGGATCGCAGATGGACTTTTGAATCGGGGGCTGGAGGTGTGGACTGGTCCTAGCTGAGACCCCCTCCTTCCCCACACGGACTAGTGTTGCTTTCTCGCTGGGCTCCTGCCATAGAGGAGTCAGACCGCGGAAGAGAGCGAGCGAGAGATGGAGTGAAAGGAAAAATTCTGCCCCACCACCCAACCCGTTCCCTCCTCCCCTTAAATGCTTGCAAGCCCCTCCCTTAATGTTTCGGGGATCCTATTGGGTGATTGGGAGTGGCTAAAAACAACAAACCAGTTTCTTGTCATTTGTCTGTTTTCACTAGCTTATGATATCTTACATTGCATGGGGCTTTGTTCCTTGTTCTGCTTATACTTTCCTGTACCATATGATTATTGAATGCTTCTGCCTACTCTTTAAAATTACCCAGAACTGTTACTTCGGGTGTTAGCCTGGCTAATAATGGCAATAAGTAAGTGTTCTCCAGGTTTCATGTTAGAAATACCCTAACTGCTCAGTATCTGCACGTGATGTTGCTTTGAATGTTTGCTGGACTATCTAGGTAAAAAGTCAGGGTTCTCAGGTTTCCTACTTGCCCTTACCTAACTGTCAGTATCATCGGGGTGAGTGCTTTGCAATTAAGTCCAGATCACTGTTCGTCTGTCTATGCTGTATGCCTTTACACTCTCAGGCAGACCCTGTCCGCACTGGCTGAACTAGCACACTAAGAACTCTGGTCTCACCCCTCTCAAGCTGACCCACCAGTCATGGCTGTCTCCTTGAGTTGGGTGTCACTAGTCATCGCTGAGGAAAAGGGGAAATGGATACTCCAAGACCTATCAGGAATGGTGCCCTGCCCTTCTTGCCTTGTGCTGTCCTCTCCATTGGTGTCCTTGCCAGCCTTTTTTTCCCCTAACGGTCACAGACTCTTCTCGATCGCATGGGGTCCACTGGGGAACTACTGTCCCTCACGAGGTGTCTGATTTCACCTTCTCTAACCTTCTAGCTCAAGACAGACTGCCTTCCTGGCCTGCCTGCTGTCTTGACCTCAGATGCCTTCTGGGCACTGCCTTGGTGAGAAGACGTCTATCATGAAGGCCCTCGGCCAGTGGTACCCCTTCCCCCATAAGGTTTCTCCTTTGGCTCTTCCTTGTGATACTGACCCTTGCGGGTGACATCAAGCTAAACCTTGGTCCCACAGATCAGGCCCCCTCAATCCCTGAATGTTGGAAATTAGGAAAGGGGTTAAAAATTGCTCACCTTAACATTCGCAGTCTACTACCCAACCATGATGAACTATCTGCCTGGGTCATCCACTGTAAGCCTGACATACTAGGCATTAGAGAGTCCTGGCTGAAAACCTCAATACCAGACTCAGCCTGTGTACTTCCTGGCTATGAGTTTATTAGACAAGACTGGCTGGGAAAAAGCGAGGGGGTGGTATCCTAATTTACTATAAGAGTCACCTTAGTGTATCCACGGTAATCCATCAGCAGTCCTCTCTGTCTACCTGCGAGCTGCTGCACACTGTACTGCTGTTGAAATACAAAGAAGCTGCATGTTGTATGCACATATAATCCTCCCAAGGGTGGTCTGCCTGGACTTACCCACCTCCTGGATACCATTGGTCCTTCTGTTGGGAATAATGAACTTTTAATCCTAGGTGACGTGAACTTAAACTGGACAGGAAGTAACTCCAAGCAGTCTGAACCTCTGTTGGCGAGTCTTGCCCTGACTCAACTTATCCAGGAGCCCACTAGATGGGCTGCTAAAGGTGGTACTAGCTCCCTACTGGACTGGGTCCCATCTAACTGCCCAGATAGGATCAGCTCAGCTGGAACTCTACCTCATTCCATCTCAGATCACACCCCGGTGTTGTGTGTGTGGAAGGTCCCTTCCCCAAAAATTCCCCACAAAATCATTCATGTTAGAGATTTCTCTAGGTTTGATCTGGGGTCATTTCATGATGATCTGAGGACCACTGACTGGTCAGGAGTGCTCAGTGTCCATGACCCGTCCACAGCTGTCTCCCAGTTTCTCACTGTTTTCGGCGCCCTGCAGAAAAAACATGCCCCCCTTATTAGACGGAGAGTGAGGGGGACTGCCACAAAATGGCTGCATGGGAGCCTCCTAGCCCTTATGCGTGCAAGGGACAAGTGTTGGGCTCACTCCATCTTCCAACAGTATAGGAAGCTCAGAAACGAGTGCAAAAATGCCATCAGGGCGGCAAAAAGTGAATATTGTAAATCTGCCCTGCTTAGCTCTGCTAAGGACCCACGAAGGTTCTGGAGGAACATAAAAAACTTAGTCAGCTGCTCCTCCAACTTGGGAGTTTCTGATATGATCATTGGGGGGTCAAGTTGTAATAATCCACTCACGATTGCTGATGCTTTAAATTCCCACTTTTCGGACTTGTCTGCGCTTACCTCCTTTTTCCCTGCTACAGAGGATATTAGAGGCCCCTCAGCCACTGTCCCTCAGAAGGCTCACCCCTCTCACCCATTATTTTATCTAAGGGCTGTGTCTGTCAAGGAGATGCAGAAACTTCTCTCTGGTATCTCCCCACACTCCAGCACTGGCCATGATAACATGGAGCCCAAGCTTCTGAACCTGGGCACTCCCTACACTGCCATCCCAGTGGCACATATCTTCAATCTGTCCCTAGCCACTGGTGTTATCCCTGGTATTCGGAAAGTAGCAAGGATTGTCCCCGTTCCGAAGCAAAAGTCCTGGACAACTATCGTCCAATTGCCATCCTATCGGCCATTAGTAAACTCTTAGAGAAAACTGTGGCTTAACAGCTTACAGAGTATATTCAGACTCATGAGTTGCTGTCCCCTGCACAGCATGGATATCGTAAAGGGTATGGCACGACCACTGCCCTTGTCTCTGTCTCTATCAGCATCAGGGTGGCCATGGACCAGGGCGAACTCTCTGGGGCTATATTCATAGACTTATCCAAGGCCTTTGACCTTGTAGACCATGCATTACTCTGCTCACAGATGCAGTCCTTAGGCCTGTCCCCCCCTGCCTTGAGTTGGCTGAGAAACTACCTCCAGGGCAGAATACAGCAGACTAAGTTCAACAAGGTCCTCTCTGACCCCACTCCGGTGACCTCTGGTGTCCCACAGGGATCAGTTTTAGGGCCCCTTCTCTTTTCTGCATTTGTTCACAACCTCCCTGCTGCTGCTTCCAACTGTAGTGTCACCCTTTATGCAGATGATCTTGTCATCCTTGCACATTCCCGAGACATTGGGGTTCTTAACCTTCAGCTGAGTGAGGCCTTTAAGAATACTCAAACCTGGGTAATGTCCCACAAGCTGGTCCTTAATCTGAAAAAAACTCAGGCCATGCTCTTTGGGTCAGCAGCCAAGATCAAGGCCTCCCCTGTCCCTCTATGTGTCAGTGGTGTGGATGGCTCTCCCCTCCTAACCACAGTTTCAATAAAATTCCTTGGGGTTCTACTTGACCCCAACTCGACCTGGGGAGTCACATCCTAAATATTTTCAGAACCATAAAGTGCAAACTGGGTCTTGCCTACAGGGCAAAGAAAAATTTGACGTCTGCAGCTCGCTTGGCACTGGCCAGAGGTGTGCTGCTCCTTTCACTAAGCTATGGCCTTCTCCTGTTCACTGGCACCTCCAAGGTCCACCTTGCCAGGTGGAACACGACCTATAACAACATCTGCCGCTTTGCCCGGGCTGTCCCACGTCTCACCCACCATTGTAAACTATACGACAAACTGAGCTGGCTTTCCCCGGCCAATTACTTGAAATACGGGTTGGGCTGCTTCGTAGGAAAGGTGCTCAGAACTGGTACCCCACCGGGGCTTGCGTAGCTTCTCATGCCTGCTGTATCCTGCTCCTACTCCCTCAGGTCTCAGGGTCTGGCGGTGCTCAAAGTTCCATATACTCGAACCCTAACGGGGGATAGGGACTTTGCTACATGTGCTCCGAGGCTATGGAACTCCCTTCCTGACCATGTACGTTCCTCCCCCTCCCAACTGTGTCTCCGGAATTCCCTATGGGAGCACTTGAAACTGTCCTCGGCATGTGGGTGTCCCAAGCCACCCTAACCAGGTCTCCAAATTGGTCCCATCTGACCCACTGCCTACTGTCCTTTAATTCTGGGTAGCATGTGATTGACCGCCATCTGCTTATGAATTAAGTGGCCCTGGTAAACAGGGTCACTCATGCAATGTAATTACTACTGAATGTGGTACAGGTACCTTTTACAGGTACATAAGTGAAAAAAGAAAGACAAAGGGAGGGATAGTGAGACTGAAGGGGGAGGACGGGTGCCACGTGGAGGATGACAACAGCAAAGCTGACATATTGAACAGGTATTTCTGCTCAGTCTTTACTGAGGAAGAGGAAGGTAATGGGTCTGAAGGGAGTACAAGGGGTGAGAATGGTGCAGAAATGGACACAAGTCCCTTTACACGAGAAAGGGTCCTGAAGGAACTGGAAGTAATAAGAGTTGATAAAGCAATGGGGCCAGATGGGGTGCACCCCAGGGTCCTTAAAGAACTAAGAGAGGTGGTGGCTGAACCTCTGGCTATTCTGTTTAGCCGATCACTGGAAACAGGGGAGGTACCCAAAGACTGAAGGACAACAGATGTAGTCCCCTTATACAGAAGTGGGAACAATGAGGAAGCAGGGAACTACAGACCAGTCAGCCTCACCTCGGTAGTGGGAAAGATCATGGAAGCACTACTGAAGGAGAGATTGGTGGAACATCTGGTTGTCAATGGACTACAGGACCCAAGGCAGCATGGTTTCACCAGGGGGAGGTCATGTCAGACCAACCTCGTTGAATTTTTTGACTGGGTGACTAGGGAGGTGGATCAAGGGAGGGCAGTGGACATGGCCTATCTGGACTTCAGAAAGGCCTTTGACACTGTGCCACATAGAAGACTATTACACAAACTGGGGAATATGGGTGTGGGCAGGACAGTAGTGTGGTGGGTAGGTAACTGACTGGGTGGCAGGACACAGAGGGTGGTGGTAAATGGCTGTCACTCCACAGAGGGAAGAGTGACCAGTGGGGTACCACAGGGATCAGTGCTGGGACCAGTGCTATTCAACATCTTCATCAGTGACATTGCGCAGGACCTAGAAGGCAGAATTTCACTGTTTGCTGATGACACAAAGCTTTGTAACAGAGTAGACACACCAGAGGGTGTAGACAGAATGAGAAGGGACCTGCAGAAACTTGGAAGAATGGTCAGGGGTTTGGCAGTTGAAATTCAATGCAAGGAAATGCAAGATAATGCATATAGGGCACAAAAACCCTGGCACAATATATCAGTTGGGGGATGAGGATATAGCATGCACCAAGCAGGAAAGGGATCTTGGGGTTATCATCTCTGATGACCTCAAGGTAGGAAACAGTGTGACAAGGCAGCAGGTAAAGCAAATAGGATGCTGGGATGTATAGGCAGGGGCATCACCAGCAGGAAAAGGGAGGTCATAATTCCGCTATACAAGACACTAGTGAGGCCCCACCTGGAGTACAGTGTACAGTTCTGGAGACCATACCTACGTAAGGACATAGACAGGGTAGAGAAGGTTCAGAGGAGGGCAACAAAGATGGTGTGCATGGATTGCATCACAAGTCCTATGAAGACAGGTTGAAGGAACTGAACATGTACTCCCTGGAGGAGAGGAGGAGAGAGGGGATATGATAGAGACATACAAGTATCTTACAGGGAGGAACAGGGTGCAGGAATACACTATTTTAAGTGAAAAAGATGTTCCAGGACTAGGGCATGGGATGAAGTTGGAGGGAGGGCGATTCAGAGGAAACATGAGGAAGAATTTCTTCACAGAGCGGGTGGTGGACAAGTGGAACACCCTGCCAGAGGAAGTGGTGGGGGCTGAAACAATCACGGGATTTAAGAATGCATGGGATAGACATAAAGGAATTCTGGAGGTCAGGGGTAAGGGGCAACAGACTTCTAGGAAAACATAAACTGAACTTAAAAGCTCAAATGGGCAGACTGGGTGGGCCAAAGGCCCTTATCTGCCAACACTGTCTATGTATCTATGTCTATTTATTCTGTATGTATATGTATATTTTACCTATTACTGCTCACTGTAGACTATGTTTATCTTGCTCTCTTGTAACTCTGTACATTGCCCCTCTTGTTGTTATGTACCTTGTTTGAACCTGTATTTTCATTGTACTCTCCCACGTCGTACCTGAAAATAGGCATACAGATTGTCTAGTGTACCCACCCGGCCAACAAAAGCTAAATAAAATAAATACATAAAGAAGCTTAATATGTATACCCTCGAGGAAAGGAGAGAGAGGGGTGAGACATGACAGAAACTTTCAAGTACCTTAAGGGAATCAACAAAGTCCAAGAGGGTAGCATCTTTTAGAAAAAGAGATGTGCAAGAACAAGGGGGCACAATTGGAAGATAAGGGGGGAGGGCTCAGGGGCAACATGAGTAAGTATTTTTTCACGGAGAGGGTGGGGGACGCATGGAACAGTCTTTCTGAGAAGGGCGTGGGATCAAAAACAGTAGGGGAATTCAAGAATGCATGGGACAGACATAAGGCAATTCTAGTGGGGGAGGTAGGAAGAAGTAGGCTGTTGGTTAACTAGGATCTGCAGTTTATCCAATAGGTAGGGAAATGGGCAGACTAGGTGGGCCAAGAGGTCCTTATCTACCATCAAAGTCTATGTTTCTATGCCTTCAGGCCAACATAGCTCCCTGTGCCCACCGTCTCACCTCTGCTGCCTCTCCTCCGTCGATCATGGTCCCGTGCGTCCCTGCACCTGGGGGGGTCTGGCATGAACCCTACTGGAAGAGCCCTTCCCTGGGAGGAAGGAAGGAGAATTCGAGGATATGGTGCCCTCGGGGTAGGCCCACATGGGAGACACAGGAGGAGGAGGAGGTGCGCTCTGGGGACCAGTGTGGTGAGAGGAGGAGCGGCCGTCATCCGGGCCAGGCTAGGACCATTTTCCTTTTGGGGGCGTGATGTGACATGCAACGTCAAGGCCGGAGCCAACGTCCATCACGCTCCCTCCCACAGCGGAGCCTGACATTTTGCTGTGCCTCTGGCCTCCACCAGGGGCCAGCAAACGCCGAGGTGCTTTTCTCCCCTCCCTACCAGGAGAAGACGAGCAGTCGTGGGACGCTCGAGCCTTCTCCCCCTGGCCAGCCCTCTGACTCCTGGGTCCATTCCCAAACCTGGGTGGTCAGCGTCAGAAGCGGAAATCCAACTGCTGTGCCAGCTGGCCGACCCTTTTTTTTTAAAATAAAGAAATCAAAGACCTTTTGAAAATACACACCCTAAAGTATGTGGCAGACGTGGCCCCCAATCCAAGCACAGGCAGTGGAAATGAGAAGAGCAGGTTAGCCAATTTGAAAGCTGCAGCTTAACAGGCACAATTTTAATTTACATGTGCTCCCTGTTACCAGATAGCCCCAATCTGCTATGCAGAATTGTCGCCCCAGAAAACTAGAAGCTGATTTTTCTTCAGAGACACTTTTCAGTTGTTTCCCCTTCAATGGCCCAGCAAAGACTGGAGAGTTGCTGCTGTACGGAGTCCTCATGTGCCCAATATTCTAGTCTGTTAACAGCCTTGGGCAGTGCCATTTCCCCTAGCAGGGGTGCACAATACCCAGTTGTAATGACTATCCATTGACAATGAGGAGTACCACAGAAGGAATACTTCAGAAATAAAAAAGTTACAACGGTCTACTTAAAATTTGTGTACTTTTCCTGTCTGTTTTGGTTCTACTAGCTCTTTAATATCACTGCGGATGCCACTTACGGTTGTAAAAGTGGTCTCACTTAGGTTCTCGGGATATTAGAACCATTTACCTTTGGTTTGCAGTTCTCATACCCTAAGAATGCATGTGAGACCACTCTTACAACCGTAAGAATGGTCTCTGCGGTGGTATTAACATACAGTTAAGTGCAATTATTTATGATAATACCAGATTTCTGGTCTTATAAGATAGTGATACTAGACAGCGTACAAATGTAACCAATGTGCAACTAAATGGTCTCTCTGCTGCTCGAGCAGCAAAAAGCGCCAAGGGCTAAACAGCTACGGTAGACGGGGGTATTCCTCCCTACTGCCTTGGTATGCCAGATGGTACGCTATTAGCCTAAGCAGCAGTATATCACAAGGGCTTAACACTCAGTTTCTTAGTAGTTTGTATTACAGGCATGGCAAAACAGTCTGTTGTAGAAACCTGGGCTGGAGTTCCCAAACCTGGTAACACAGTAACTGCTGGCAACTGAAATACAGTACTTGCTATAAATTACTCATTAAGGCAGCTTTCCTTGTAGGAGTGTCCCGAGAGTCCAGTAGAGAGCACTTGCAGAGTGACTTATATGGGCAAACAAACGCAAAGAAATAAAGTGCATATTTGGAAGCAGAAAACGCCACGTTTAGAGAACATCATGACCCATCACGCCCAAAACATCACCATGTTTGCTGCCTGCATAACAGCATGCACAGACAGTTCGGCAGAGCACAAGAAGAGTCTGTGGTGCAGGAGTTTAAAACCTTTGGCATTATCTGCTTCACAATTTAGCACTTTACTTCTTACTGTTGTACTCCTGAATACAAAACAGTAAAAATGAATGGCTTGCATAAAAATTTATATTTGGTTCAGTGTGCCAAATTACTAAAAACACTGTTCAACATAGTGCAGACAAAAATACATAAATTCATTTGGTCACAGAACAGACCTATAGTGCGAAGTACCTTGTGTTGTTGCTAGCAGGAAAATTTGATGGGGCGGGGCAAGGAGGATGAGCCCTCCCCTCCCCGGAAGAGTACTGGAGCTCAGCACATGTTAAGTTAGCTCTGTTCTGGGGGAATCAAAGTTATACTACCCACTGGAAAACTACTGAAACAGAACAGGCAGACACGGCCCCTTTAACCACAGAACTACATGACAGAGGCAAAAGAAAACAGGGAGAAGATGGGCGACACGAAGCAGTGAAGGTAACCTGGCAGGCATGGGACAGATTTGTAGAGTGCCATACAGTGAAAAAGCACTTATGGAAATTGTGCTGGTTTGCCAGGGATGATTCCTTTCCACCCAGTAAGACAGACCAATAGTGTAAGAGAGACAGGCAAGGCAGGGGTTTGAGTTCCTTGAGCCAACAGCAGTAGATGTTGTGGTGAAAATCTTTGTGGAGTGTATAGCTAACTTTGGGTGGAGTGTACAGGTCATGTTCAGATATTTTCAGATCAGAGATTTTGACAAGCAGCACCTGCGGATGGAAAGGCTAATACAGGACAATGACTAGGACAAGATAACAGTTCCTGCTCTGAGTCTGACACTCCACCAAAAAGAGGCTACATCTGCCCTGTACCAGTTTCTTCAGCAAGATAGTGCTGCATCAGCATTACACAGCATAACGAAGTAGCAGACTGAAGCCCAGCTTGTCCTGACGCCTAAGCAATGGAATCTTATATGAGAGGGTTCATTTAAAACCTCATCCTCACCAAGGTGGCATGAATTTGCCTGGAAAGTTAAAACAAGATATTTTATCACACCAATAATTACAGCTAAGTGGTATGGAATAGGACCAGCTGTTTGCTGGGGAGGCTATGGGGAGACACAAGTCACACACAGACATATTTTCTGGACCTGTGGAACGATAACTATTAGGAAGGAGTAGGAAACAATTTGACAGTTATTCACCTTGACTGAGCCCTTTCAATTCCCCCAGCTAGTACTAGGACAAACACCCCCAAACAATTAAAGGGGCGGCAGCCAAGAATCTTTGGTATATTTGTATTGCACTGGCAGCAAAGGCTAGTACAAGGTGCTGGTTTCAGGTAGATCCTCCACAAACACAGGACTGGTAGTTAATAGTAGGAGAAATTGCCGAAATAGAAAGCATCACATTTGAAGTACAGAACAGAAGCATATCTGGCACAATGAAATAGGTGGGAACTCAGCAAGGTGACAGAGAATCGAAGAGGAATGGGAGACTTAGTAAGGTAGAGGAGACACAAGGAATAGGGACTAAAACTACAACAACGGAAAATTCCCTATGCAAGCATACCTAGACTGGGGTTGGGAAGAGGTAACTAACTTTTGAGGAGGAGAACTGTGGCAAAAGCTCCTCTACTTTAGTGGTGGAGTCACCTGCCCTCCTCGGCCTGGCAAAAAGGCCCCACTCCTCCTTATTTTCGCAGAACGATCAGGATAGACACTACAAAACAATACACCAGAAATAATGTTTTATATGATGGGTTTACTGTTGGTTAAAAAAAAAGTGGAAAAAGATCACACCCAATCCTATGACTGTACATCGATGTAAAAACGCCTGATGAGAACTGCTCTGTACCTGTATTAAACAAAGCCCAAATGTTATGTTTATGGGTGTTGCTCAATAAAGAAAGTATAACAAAGTGGGACACTGACCCTCAAAATGTAGGTAACAGGCAAAATGTGGGGCATTGCCTCTCCTACATTCTGAAGGGCAACAGGGAAAATGTTATTAAAAAATATTTTTATAGCAGTTGCAGTGTTAACAAAAGTTCATTTGAGTAGCAGTAGGAAAAATATGTCTAGCATTTTGCAGGTAACTTTGTGCAATGCAGCTGTATAACCACCTTCATACGAAGGCACACAGTATGAGTAAGTAAGTGACTGCCACATATAAACATTGCTGTTTAGCAGTTGATGAAAGTGGTGTTATTTTTTGCTACACAATACCAAGTAAAATATTCCCTGCTTATAGGATCTGCCCTGTTGGCACGGAATCCTTTAGATTACCCTATGCTCCACTATCTCCAAGTCTTTCTCCGTCTTTCCTTGGGAGGGGACTCCAGAACTGGGGACAGTATTCTGCCTGACCCAGACACTGCTCCAACACCTGCTGCTAATGGCTCGGATAACCCCCCCTTTAAACTCATGCCAGTCACCACATCAGAGGTGCGGCATCTCCTAAAGACTATACCTGCATATGGGTCTGCTGGTGCTGATGGGTTACTTCCCAGATTATTAAAAAACATTGTTCCTTAAATTGCAGCTCCTGTCACAAGGCTGTTCAATATATCTATATCCACTGGCAGCACTCCTTCTACATGTAAGATAGCTCATGTAGTTCCCATCCACAAAAAAGGGGATTCCAAGAATATGGACAATTACCACCCCAGAGCTATACTATCTGTGTTAAACAAATTACTGGAAAAAGTAACAGCCACCCAAGTAGCGGACCACCTTCAACAACACAACCTGCTTTGCCTAGCACAACATGGCTTCAGAGCAGGGCACAGTACATTCACATCCATCATTTAGTTAACTAATGACATCAGGTTAGCCATGGACAAAGGCATACTCACGGGGAGCTGTCTTCACTTGACCTGTCGATGGCATTTGACTTGGTGGACGACTCCTTACTGACATCCAAACGGTCTATTCTTGGTTTCACCCCCGACACCACTGCTTGGTTCGCTAGCTACCTCTCTGAAAGACAGCAGTCCATACAGATCGGCAGCACCAAGTCTGCACTTGCAAGCACCATTGTTGGCGTCCCACAGGGATCCATCTTGAGTCCCCTTCTGTTCTCTCTGTGTACAAATGATCTGAGGACAAGCTCTAGGCTATTATATGCCGATGACATGGTGCTCTATACCAGCTCTTCTGACCTATCCACTCTTAACTATAATCTAAACACTGACTTCAATATCCTCCAACACTGGCGGAAGGAAAATAAGCTAATCTGAAATACCAAAAAGACCGTCTCCATACTATTTGGTTCAAAACCTAGGCTCAGAACCTCCTTCCCACAGCTATCCACCAACAGCCAGGATCGATCACCTTTAAACAGGGTCATATCCTTTAAGTATCTTGGAATCACCCTTGACACTGCCTTAGATCTCAACTTACATTTATCTAACGTCACCAAAGCTGCTAATTCAAAACTTGAGCTTCCCTACAAGATCAGGCATAATCTCACCGGTGGCAGTTGCTCAGGGAGTCCTCCAGCTGAGCTTTGCTCACGGGCTAGTAGCTTGTCAGTAGACAAAGGATTAATGAATAAATGGAACATCTGTTACAATACCATCTGTCGATTTGCACTATCCGTGCTCAAATTTACGCACCACTGCTCACTTTGCTCCAGCCTTGGATGGTTCTCCCCCTCATCATTTCAGAGATGCACCATTTGCTGCCTCATAAGAAAGATCTCAAACTCCGGTATACCTGCTATTTTGGCCTACATGTTCAAATCGACTACTTCTGCTTACTCCCTGAGATTGAGTGCTTTCTCAACCTTTGCTCCTAAACTTTGGAACTCTCTCCCTCTAGAACTAAGGCTCTCTCCGTCGTACATGGTCTTCAAGAAGGAACTCTGTAAATTCCTTATGTGCAATGACAAATGCTCATGTGGCTGACTCTGCCCTGCCCCAACGATACTCGCTGTTACCGCCCTCCACATGATAAAAGTGTTCTAAACTTGTCTGCCACTATGCACTTTATTGCAATCTGTTTGTGTCTGCCTGCTCTGGAACGGATTGTATCCTCCTGTTTACCATTCCTGTCTCGCTGTCTTACTCTAGGCTGTGATTTGTATCATCTTGTTTTGACCCTTATAGTTGTCTGTACCGCTGCTGTACCACAGTTAAATACTTTGTTTCTGTCATGTATTGCTATAGCTTTGCTGTACCTTAGTTAAATGATCTGTTCTGTAATGTATTCTGAGGTCATGTATTACTATACCAACCGCTTAAGCTCCGCTCTGTAAAGTACTGTCACCATGTGTCCTCTGTTCATTATGTCTGTAACCCTCACGGGTTGTGCCTGAAAACAGGCAATTCTATTGTCTAGCGCACCTACCCAGTTAACAAAAACTAACTAAATAAATAAAATCCCAGATGGGGTCTCACAAGGGACCTATAAATAGGTAGTATCACTTCTTTCCTCCTGCTATCAAAACCTCTCCCAGCACAACCCAGCACTATGATTGCCTTGCTTTAGGCCATGTTACACTGGCTAGTTTGTTTATGGGAGTCACTTATGATGACTCCCAGGTCCCTTTCCTCAGTAGTGGTACCTAGCTGAACCCTTCCCATCCAGCATTCCATCCTGAGGTTTTTGTTCCCTATGTACATCACCTTGCACCTTTTGGCATTGAATTTAAACTGCCAAACCTTGGACAATGTCTCTTGCCTCTGCAGGTCCCTCTGCAGCTACCTTACCCCATACCACGGTCTACCCAGCCAGAGAGCTTAGGGTCATCTGCGAAGAGACACATATTGTCATGTAATCCTTCTCCTATATTCTGAATCACAAATGCTAGCACAAAGCTTCATTGCCTCTGCTTCCTTGCATCAGATGTCCCATAATGCATGGGTGGCATACATCTACCCTACTATGAGTCATGGAGTTCTGCTCCCTGACTTGCTTTGCCTGGACCACCAGAAGGCAGTCATATAGTGGCAAGAGCTCCCACCCTCACTGAGGTAGGAAGTATCCAAAACAAATGGTTAACCACACCTTTGCTACCCAATGTGTAACGTCCAGGCTAGGGCTGTGAATCTGAGTCACCAGCATGATAAGCAGATGTTCTTACTGCCTGGCATTTTGCGGTGGAAAATGACACAGCGAGGTCATGGCACCGACACAGGATAGTATTCCTTATGCTACTGTATGTCAGGGACCTAGTAGCTGCATTCTACACATGCTGCAGATGCAGAGTTTACTTATAGGTTGGCTTGCACAGAGTGCAGCACAGTGACCAGGAACTGTAGAGATACATACATGAAAGAACACACAATGACCAACCATTCAGGTCTACAGGTTAGGCAGCCAGTCAATACATTGCATCATGAGTCTGGAAAATTACTGCAAAGGACAAATTTGAAGAGACACATGTCCATATCAATAAGACTTTGCTGTCATTTTGATTTCAATTACTTTCTGCCACATCTACTAATACTAATATATACAATGTTCCTGTCATCCTCTCTCTCACATGCTCTCTTGATAAAACACATGCCTCTCATATCAGTTAATCTAGTAAGGCAGACATGGGATCAACAAATGCTAAAACAGAACTGCTGTGAGCCGGAATGAATGCGAGTTAAGGGCTGAAAAGGTTTGTGCAGAGCAGCTGCATTTTATTAATATATTGATCTGTACACAAAAGGCTGCATCATCTTTGGAGCCTCCAACGGAAGCCTACGCTTGCCATGAACAGATTCAGGGACCCACAAGCTAGTACAAAAATACTGAACACTTAATTTTGTATTTTAAATTTGAAGCAGCAGTATGATGCAATTTTGTTAAATAGAACAAAATCCTTTTTGTTTGGTTACATTTTTAAATATAATTGGAACTGTGGGCATGTGCAAAATCTGTTCAGTATCCCCAATGTATTGTTTCATGTGTTTGTTTTCAAATTGTCCTGTTTTTCATTATTTTGGACCCTTTGTTACAATACTGTTTTTCCCCCTGCCCAATACTAATTTTGTAATTACTTATCACTTCCAGAATCCGATGACATCAGTTCAGCAGAATTCAGACATGGAAAACTTCTCTCTAGACTTCTGCTCAGCAGATGTCACTGGGTTCCAGAATTCTTAAAGGATAAAGGAAATTATTTTTACATAGTTAACTGCCCTTCCATCTTCCTTTCCATGCCAGTTATGTATTCTGATATGTTTTGACCAATTTTTGATAAATAAGCTTTGGGGTGCCCTCAGATCTACATAGAGTTCCACGCTCCTCACCAGCTACTGCTCTTTCTTTTCTTGTTTCTTAAACATCCTATGACATTAATAACACTGTTCCATGCTGTTCATCTGAATGGCCTGGAATGGTGTTACTTATGGCATAGAATGTTCAGGCAGTATGTAAAGAGAGAGAGTGCTGCTGAGGAGAAGTTATTTAGGGTAGTCAGAGAGACAAAATTAGATTAGTAACAAAAAAGGTCAAAAACATATCAGAATATTAGGTAGACACTAAAAGGACAACTGGAGGACATCTAGAGGTGTGGAAACAGTTTCCCATCTCCTTTAAGTAATTAACAAATAAATGCAAAAACTCCAACACAAAATCTCTAATACAAAAATTACAATCCAACACAAAAATGCAAAAATCAAAAAAATAAAGAACATTGAGGCATTAGAGAGTCTGCAATGCAGGACCACCAAAATGATCAGGTCCCCTCTACATTCTTGAGCTGCTGGCAACCCGTCAGGAGGACTGTCAGCAGCTCAAGAGAAAACAGCAGAGGGTGGTGGTAAACGGGGTCAAACTGGAAGAGAGAGAGAGAGAGAGAGAGAGATCATGAGTGGGGTGCCACAGGGATCTCCCCTGGGTCCTGTCCTCTTCCATACGTTCATCACTGACACTGGAGAGGGCATCTGGGGCAAGCTGTGTCTCTCTGCAGATGACATGACGCTCTGTGGTAGGGTAGGTAGCAACAAAGGGATCAGGGAGATGCAGAGGGGGTTACAAGAGAGGTGATCTAAGGTTTAACAGTTGAAATTCAATGCCAAACAACATAATGTTATGCACCTGGGGTAAAAAAGAACAAGGCAAAGTACAGGATGGGAGGTGTTAAACTGAGCACTACAGCAGAGGAAAGGGACTGGTAGTCACCATTAGTGACTCTCTCTCAAAGAATCAAGCCAGTGTAACAAGGCCTATAATAAAGCTAATAGGATGCTGGGGTGTACCTCACCATAGTAATGTTTTTTTTTCAGGGCTTCATCAATGAGATTTACAGTAAGCATCATCTCATCATCTTCCTGCCAGTGAGTGATGCCCCCAAGATAGAACGTTATGCTTATTTTAGAACTTAGGATACAAGTTTATACTCTGCACTGTGCTCTACACGCTCCATAGTGTTCTAATGTCTGATTTGTTTCTATAGGTAGGGGAGCTGTGACCACTAAAACTATCTAAATAGCTACCAAATATTTTCATTAAAAACATTTTTAAACACATTAAAACACATTTAAAGCAGACAATATGAAAACATTTAACTGATCACATTCTAACAACTGCTGAGGAACTGCAATAAAGAATGTTCAAGCCACCAAAGAAAAGAACTGATTCTTGTGTGACCCTATTTTCAGGTTCTAGGAGGGGAGGCAGGGTCAGGGATTGTAAATCTCATTGATGGTTCCCCGAGAATAAACAACATTACTACGGTGAGCAATTTTTTTTCCTCAAACAGCAGGAATCCATCAATGATGCTTTACAATATTTAGACCCTGTAGCAGTACCTTGGGACGACAGGTCCAGAACCTGTTTAGAAAAAAGGTGCTGCAAGACTGCAGTTCCCAAACTGGCATCCCTCCTGGAATATATGCCCAGACAGTAGCGCCTTGTGAAGGTGTGCACTGTCTTCCAGGTAGCTGCTGTACATATGTCTAGAAGGAAGATGTCCTTGTAGCTGCCACAGAGGCAGAGGTACCCCTTGTGGAATGTGCCATTAGGCCTCTGTGAGGTATTTTACTAGCTTATTCATAACAGAACAGCATTCAGGAGACTATCCAATGGGAAACCGTTCTAACTGCTGGTTTACCTTTGCCTGTCTCTCCACAGGTAACAAAAAGCTGTGTACCCTGGGACATGTTATCTTTTGTCCAGTCCAAGTAATGACCTAGTGCTCTTTTTACATCCAGAGATTGCAGTTTCTGTTCACTTGTACTGGAATGCTAAGAGCAGAGCACAGGAAGGGTAACTGGTTCAGGCTGAATTCTGACACCACCTTAGGTAGGAACTTCCTATTGATCCTATCCATTTCATTGGTTATCTTCGAGCATAGACTGGCAATTTGCCCTTTTTCTGCTTGGTCATCTTTAGTGATTGTAACCCCTCTTATTGCTACCTAGAAAATGTATATCCAGTTTAGCCTTGAACTCTTCTATATTACTACTCTCTACAACTTCCAATGGTAGGCTATTCCAGACATCGACCACCCTCTGTGAGAACCACATTCCCCTCCTTTTGTTCTGTTAATTTCATTAAGTAGTTTAAGGCTATGAGATCTAGTCGCAAACTCCCCATCCTTCATTTCCAGACCTATCATAGAATTGTGCTGACAGAAAAAGACCATTTGGCCCTTCTAGTCTGCCCAAGATTGCACCCCCACCTCCTCCTTTTTACTTCTCATCCCTCTGCCCTCCCCCCCCTCCCTAGCCCCATACAGTTGTCCCACATCCCTTTGAATTTCTCCACCGCGTCAACCTCCACCACCTACTCCGGCAGCCTGTTCCACATTTGTACAACCCTCTCCAAAAAGTATCTCCCCCACACATTCCCCTTAAATCTGCCCCTTCCAGCTTATAAGCATGCCCTCTGGTGGTTTTGTTTTCACTCAGCCTAAAGATGCCATCCCCCTAACCTTGTTTATCCCCTTCATATACTTGGAGGTTTCCACCATGTCCCTTCCCCCGTCTCATTTCCAGTGTGTAAAGACCGAGTTCTTCCAGCCTTTCCCCATATGTTCTTCCTTGCATCTCCTGAATCATCTTGGTCGCCCTCCTCTGTACTCTCTCCAGCCTATCCTTGTCCCCTTGTAGGTGGAGCCTCCAGAATTGAACGCCATACTCCAGCTGCGGCCGGACCAGTGTTTTATATAGTGGCATGATCATTTCCCTCTTCTTACTCGTGAAGCCCCTCCCGATGCATGCCAGCATCCCCGTTGCTTTCCCAGCTACCCATTCACATTGCTTCCTAGCCCTTAATGTGTTTGTGATCCATATCCCTAGGTCCTTTTCCTGCTTTATGGCCTGCAGTGTTACCCCCCCCTCAGGTAGTAAGTGGCTCTTGGGTTACTTTGATCTATACGTATTATTTTGCACTTATCTGCATTAAACTGCAGCTGCCACTTTTCTGCCCACACTTCCAGCCTGGCTAGATCCTGCTTCATCCCCCCCCCCCCGGTGTCCACCCTGCTATAAATCTTTGTGTCGTCTGTGAATAAACTCGCCTTTCCATTCAGACCCTCCGCTAAGTCTCCCACGTACACATTAAATAGTATGGGCCCCAGCTCCAACCCCTGTGGCACCCCACTCCTCACCCTTAATTCCCCGGAGTGTTTCCCATTGACCACCACTCTCTGGGTCCTCCCATCCAGCCAATTTTCCACCCACCTTGCAAGCCTAGCCCCCACCTCCAGACTGCTCAATTTTCTTGCCAACCTTCTATGTGGGACAGAATCGAACGCCTTCCGGAAATTCAGATAGGCCACATCCACTGCCCCCCCAATCATATACCTCTGTAAACCCCCCCAAAGAATTCAATCAGGTTGGTCCAGCAAGACCTGCCACCTGTGAACCCATGTTGGTTATCATCAATCAGGCACTCCTCCTCTAGGTACCTCTCCAGCCTCTCCTTTATGAGAGTCTCCATCAGCTTGCCCACAACCGAGGTGAGACTGACTGGGAGGGAATTGCCAGGCTCCTTCTTTCTCCCTCCCTTGTATATTGGTACCACCTCAGCCTTCTTCCAGTCTCCCGGTACCCTCCCCGATTCCGGGGATAGATTAAACAGCTTTGTCAGAGGCCCTGCCAGATCCTCCCTTAGCTCCCGAAGCGCCTAGGGTGTACCTGGTCAGGCCCCATAGCCTTGTCCGTTTTTAGCCTTCCCAGCCCCTCCATCACCCTCTCTATTGTGAAGGGACTTGTGTCTTCTTCCTTGCCCTCCCTTTACTACTCAATTCAGGCCCTTTCCCTTCCTTCTCCATTGTGAAAATGGATGCTAAATACTCATTTAGGGGTGTTGCCTTCTCCTATTCTCCTACAAAAATTCTACCCCCCCCCCCCAAAAGTTTTGGAATCCCTTGCCTGTTTTTCCTCTTATCTCATCTTTATCTTATCTTATGCAGTCCCATAAATCATTATTTTCAAATGCACCAAATATTAAGCATAAATCCCCCCCATCCTCCTATATTCCAAAGAGTAAAGTTCTAGTCTATCCAGTCTGTCCTCATAACTCATTTCCTACAACCCCAAAATCTTCCCAGTTGCTCTCCTCTGCACCCCCTCCAAATATCTTATCCCTTTTGTATACGGTGCCCAAAACTGACTGCAGTATTCCAAATGGGGCCTCACCAATGACGTATACAGAAGCAACATGACCTTCCTGTCCCTGCTTTGCTTCTGTCTCCTAATGCCACCCAATACGTTATAAAACATTTTTGAGGTTTCACTCCAATGTCTTTTAAAGGAGAACTCATCTGTAATAATAATGCCCAGATCCTTTTCCTCCTGTGTTACTGCTAACTCTTTCCCATTTAACATACTGTACTACAGAATATGTTCACTCCATTTAAAGTTCACTGATTCATCTATGGCAATGCATTCACATCCATTAATTTTAGCGCTGATCAGCTGTAACTGTAGACCTGTAAGCACAGTGTTTTTTTTTTATTTCACTGTCCTTTTAATTTAGCCCTTTTCCTAGATCAGTGAACACAATAAAAATTAAAAGACAGTGCACATTACCTGCAATGCATATATTTTGCCTTTTATTTGATCTCCCCAAGTGAATGACCTTGCACTTTTCCATGTTGAATTCCAGTCTATTCTCCTCTGCCCATGATGCTGCTTAGGACATCTGCTAGGACACTGTCCTAGCCTAGCAGATGTACAGCATGAATCCTTGCATCTAGAGAGTAGACTATATCCCAGATCCCCATGGCTTCTGTGCACAGTTTTGAGGATCTTGTTTCTCCCTTCTTGTTTATGTAATACATTGTTGTGGTGTTTGTTCGAATCTGAACATACCCTTGTAGCTGGAAGGATTGCATTGCCCGCAATACTGCTCTGGGTTCTAGGAGGCTGATGTGTTCCTGAGCCTTCTTTGGGTTCCAGGTACCAGTTACTATGAGTTCCCCTAGATGGGTACCCCACCCTAGGAGTGAGACATCTGTTGTGAGGACATTTGTTGGGGATTGGTGGAGGAAGGGAATGTCCTTTCTGAGGTTGCTTTTCTCGTTCCACAACTCTAGTGCACACACAAATGTCTTTGTGACTGGCACTAGCTTGGACAGAGGGTCCCATCATTGAGAGCAGTGGTCCTTTTAGGTGATAATGAATGTCCCTCATCTAGAATCCAGCCCATGGCACCGCTGCTGTGAATGGTGCCATGTGGCCCAGTAACTGCAGGAAATCCCTTGCAGGCCTTGGCTGGCCCTGTGTGAAAGACTCTGTGGTAGAAATCAGGTTTGATACCCTTTCTTGTGTGCATCAGTGAGTAAGTTTGGGTAAAGACAGAGCAAAACGGCAAATGCTGTTGTAGCAGACATCCCACTTTCAGAGAAGCCCTCCAGTAGTTGCTGGAAAGGCTATTAACCCATACACCAGTTTGGGTCTCAGGATCCCCTGTGCAATGGCCACCCTCGCCGTGGATGTTAGGCTATGTCTCACCTTATATGCCAGCCCAAGTTGAATATTGACGGATTTAATGACTGAGGCTAGATGCAGGTCAAAATCCAAGGTGGGATCAAGGGTTACTCCTAGGTATTTAAAAGAGGTAACTGTGTTAAGGGGAGAGCCATCAAACGCTCTGATACTTAATGGTTGGGTGCAGGACGGAAAAGCATAGTCACTGTTTTATTTTTATTTAAGACAAGCTTGTTTTGCAATAGCCAGCTCTGAAAGGTATTGAAGTTACTATTGAGATTCAGGTTGATATCAGAGATTTGAGGAGGATGAGTAAAGAACAAGATTGTCAGCATATAGCAGACCTGAGCAAGCACCAGTGAGTGGCGGGATGTCGTTTATAAAGACTGTAAACAGGAGAGGACCAAGAATCAAACTCTGTGGCACTCCGATCCAAGTAGGAGCAAGAGGGGACTTAGCATCTCCGATCTGGACAAATTGTTGACGCTTCGAAAGATAATTTTGGAACCAAGTGGTGACGGAGGTAGAGAAGCCTAGGGATGATAACTCTGACAGGAGCAGTGGACGGTCAACTAAATCAAATGCTTTTGTAAGATCAACAAAAGTAGCCCCAGTGAGAGAGCCTTTGTCCATAGCGAGTCATAATTTGTAAACTGTATGAGAGCAGTGGATGTACTGTGCCCACGTCAGAAACCATGTTGGTCAGGGGTGAGGAGTTTGAAGGAGTAGAGGTAATCCGAGACCTGGGTAGCAACAATTTTCTCCAGTATTTTAGAGAGGGTGGAGAGGATGACAATAGGGCGGTAGTTATCCAGGTTAGTGGTGTCCCCCTTTTTATAGACTGGTACAACTCGAGCACTCTTCCAGAGAGAAGGGACATGTCCTGTAAGAAGAGACAGGTTGAAACGTCTAGTCACTGGAGAGACTATAGATGTGCAATGGTTCTTAGGAATTTTGGTAAGAGTCCATCTGTCCCTGCTGATCCAGCAGGAGAGATGGACTTAAGTAAGCGTAAGATTTCACTCTCAGAGACTGGGAGAAGGGTGAAAGATGGCTTGGAAGGTTTAAGGTTATCCTGTGGAGTGACAGGTAAAGGCCCAGGAGGTGCAGTATAGGAGGAGAGATCAGTGAATCTGGAGTTAAGAGCCTCGGCGATAGTGAGCAGGTTATTGCAATTACAACCATCCACAACCATATCAGAGATGGTATTGCACTTTTTTTTCCCCATGATGGTGTTACCATGACTCCAAAAATCATGAGAATCACTGACAGAGGTACTAAGGAGCTGACAGTTGTAATTGCCCTTGGCAGATCTGATGGAAACCTTACATAGGTTTCAGAGTCTTCTGTACTCTGCCCAATCCGATGGGCACTGGGTTAGCTTAGCTTTGTTCCAGGCTTTATCCTCTTTTTGAGAGAGGACAGGAGTGAAGAATTTAACCAGTGGGTAGCAGATCCCTGGATATGGCACCTTTTTACTGGGATATAGTTGTCTTGAAGGTTCAAAAGTGTGGTAAGGAGGTATTGAGCAGCACGTTCCGTATTACAAGTATTATATAGAGGTGCCCAGTCCGTGTTCTGTAGCTCCAAGATTAGGGCTCTCTTATCCATTTTTGAAAAATCCCTGAAAAGAATTTCTCTGGGTGGTGGTTTAGGGGCCCTAGCCTTCCAAACACAGTAAACTGGGGAGTGGTCACTGATTGAGTCTGGTAAGACTCCAACAGCACTGATCAACCCTGGTCTGTTGGAGATGACCCAGTCTAGAAGAGACTGGAGACTGCTGTTACTAGCCTGTTTGGTCGGAAGTGTGACCAGTTGAGACAGGTGTAACCTGCTGAGTTCAGCAGCATAGAGATTAACGTTTTTCCCCAGCCAATCCAGGTTGAGGTCCCCCATAACAATGAGCTCTTGTCTACCCTTTAGCGAGGAAATATGGTCAATTACCTTAGTCAGGCCTGTTAGTCCATTTTTAGGAGGGTTATAGATGCACACTACATTTAGCTTCTTAGTGAGACCTAAGGTAATAACTATATCAATAGTTTCACATAGACAGGTAGTGTTGACCGGGAGGACAGTAATGTCAAGGTCCTGTCTGGAATAAAACAAAATACCACCACCCTTTTTAGCATTTGGATGATCATATCTGTGAAGTTTATATCCACTGATCCTACATAATGAATCTGGTATATGGGGTTTTAACCAAGTCTTCCGGTTAGGCCTAAGATGTCAGGGGAGTTGTGAGCAATCCAGGCTTCAAGCTGCGAAGAATTAGCTAACAGACTTCTAATGTTCATATGTGCAAGCCTAAGTCTCTGTTCTGTGAACCAATAAGATGGGTTCTTGAGAGCGATGCCATCAGGAGGGCCCGGGTTAGGTTCAATATCACCGGAGAGGGAGAGAGATGACATAGGGGTACCCAGGTCTCAATGAGAGAGGTTTGGGGTTTGCCCTCCACTAGCATATAAAGAGAGGAATGGCTTAGGTAGTCAGCTATATTAGCAAATGGGATAAGCTTTAGGAGCCAGGTTTCAGGGATAGAGGTATTACCCCTGATCCCTGATAATTAGGTTTGAGAAACAATAGCTCCAGTCCTCTGCTTTATTTGAGTAGCCTGAGTCAGTAGATGGCTGGCAGAGAAGATCTACTGAGAGTTGGAGGGCTAGCAGAAGGGAAAATAATTCCTACAAAGCTGCAGTGAAGTGAGGTCACCCCCATAGTGTACACTGGTAAGGAAAAGAAGGAAATGTAGAACTAGGGAAAAAGAGAGAAAGCAGCGAATTCAGGACTGGAGACGGGACTGAAGCAAATGTGCAGTTGACTGCAGGAGTGAGACAGTAACTAAGTCCAAGGATGAACTATCCAGCAGGCAGAGATATAGAGCTGCAACTAGAAACCTTATTAAGTCTTTTGCTAAGTTTGGAGATATTCACCAGCTTCCTGGGGAAATCCAACAATGAAATTCACAAGCTAGCTGCCTTGAGATACTCACACCAGAAGAAATGGTCCAATCACTGAGGGAAAAAAGAATATCCGCCCCCAAGGAACAAGCATTTAATAAGACGTGGGGGGAGGGAAAATTTGACTTCAGTGTCTCTCACAGAAAAACAGGCTAGGAGCATACAATTAAATCAGAAACAGCGCCATAAACTCCGAGATTGCAGTGCACACAGAAATGTCATACACACCAGGGAGCTGCAATGCAAGGCACAAATTCAGTTTACAGCTCGGCTGGACAGAGGCACATTTAAGTCAGTCTGCACAGGGGGTTTTGCGGTCTCCTCTAGTCTGCAATAGTGCAGAGGTAAGTTAAGGTAGAAATTCAGCCACAGCTTGGAAGGCAGGGAGACGCTTAGAAAAGGTGTCAGAATTCAAAGCTCGGCTGCCTGAGGACTTGAAATGGAACCTGCTGGCTACAGTACCTTGCTGGCTTTGAGGTGGGCTGGTGAGGTCCAAGGAGTCGTGGAGAGCACCGCAGTGACCCCAACAGGGGCGACTAGGAGCCTTGCTGGCTTCGAGGTGGGCTGGTGAGGTCCAAGGAGCCATGGAGAGCGCCACAGTGACCCCAACAGGGGCAACTAGGAGCATTGCTGGCTTCGAGGTGGGCTGGTGAGGTTCAAGGAGCCGTGGGGAGCTCCGCATTGACCCTTAACTTGGGCAACTAGGAGCATTGCTGGCTTCGAGGTGGGCTGGTGAGGTCCAAGGAGCCATGGAGAGCGCCGCAGTGACCCCAACAGGGGCGACTAGGAGCCTTGCTGGCTTTGAGGTGGGCTGGTGAGGTCCAAGGAGCCATGGGGAGCACTGCAGTGATCCCAACAGGGGTGACTAGGAGCCTTGCTGGCTTCAAGGTGGGCTGGTGAGGTCCAAGAACCCGTGGGTAGCCACAGTGACCCCAGCAGGGGCAACTAGGAGCTTTGCTGGCTTCAAGATGGGCTGGTGAGGTCCAAGGAGCTATGGGGAGCACTGCAGTGACCCCAATAGGGGCGACTAGGATGAGCTGGAAAATGTTTTTGTTTCTGCAGTCCTGGGAACGTTTTGAACTGCAGAGACAATCTTCACCCAATTCTTCAAGGAGCACTTATCTCCGGTATGTTCTACCCATTTCTGGAAATAATGGGCCAGTCTTCCTCCCACTGAGAATGGTTGGACTTCCTGGGCAGAATGTCAGGGGTTTTGCTTTGGCTGTGTCTTAGGCGTTTGTACTGCAGCAGCATGTCTGGTGCTCCTCCTGTCTCTTCCTCTAGTAACCTGTTTGGGATTGGTACTCATAGGGAGCGAAGGATCTGTGACAGTAGCCCCTACCCTTGCTTTTCTTTCCATACAGCCTGTAGGAAGTGGAGGCCTTTTCTTTCTCAGTGCTATTTTTGTAAGTGGTCTTGTACTCATCCATTTTTCCAGGTAAACCTCCGTTTTGTCACCAGATAAGGAATTTACTTCAAAGAAGAAATCTATGGCCTTGGTCTGGGCGTCCTGTGAAAGGATGGTAGCCCTTAGCCAGGCGAATCTTCTCAATGCCACTGCATGGGCTAAGACCCGTGCAGCAGTCACTGGTTTCCACAGCCATATGGAAAATGTATCTAGTGACATTCACGGCTGACTTTGCTGTGGCAGCCAGATCCTGTGCCACCTCACCATCACCCTTACCAATCGGTGTCAACATTGCATTCCACAATGCTTTCTGGTATTGGGCTATATGGCAAATAAGCTATCGCCTAAGGAGCAGGGAAGGTGTTGCATACATGTTTTTGGCCACAGTATTCAGTTTCCAGGAATCATTCTCAGGAGGCTGCGTGGAGAAGGGTACCTTAGCCTTCTCACAAGCAGCTGCTTGGACCACTCCTTAATGATCAGGATGGGAGTACAGGTATTCCACCCGTCTGTCCACCTGATATTTGTTTATGCCAGCAACTAAATTAGGTGCTGATATGATTTTTGAAGTTGCTGTTTGGAGTGATTTGTGTAGGAGGACTAGCAGTCTTCTTGTAGAAGTTAATCCCATCATATCCATAAACTCCACTTACTCCTCATCCTTCGTTTCATGAGGGGGGATGTTGAGGGTGCTCACCATCTGTTTGATGAAAGAAGAGTATGATGTATAATCCTCGGAGAGCCAAACTCTTGTTCAGGTAAACCATCTGGTTCTTCACCTTCATCCTCCCCCTCATAATGAATATCCTCCTCCTACACAGTCAGATGGTCAGGAGCCTGAGCCTGGGGAGGGGGGCAGGCATACTGAGAAAGTTTCCCACAGCCTGGGAGCCTGGAAAAACTGCCATGCTTTTGGCCATGTTCTCTGTCGAGGGCATTTGTCTTAGGTTCACTGCCTGCTCCTTTTACTTTTCTCTTTTTGCTTTCTCTTGGCAGATACTGGTTCCAGCACATGTTCGAAGGCTCTTTTATTTTTGCCATCACTGGACTCACGGTTTCCTCTTTCGGACACTCTGGTACCTGAAAGAACAGTTGTATAAGAACTTACCGTAACAGTAGATCTTTGAGAGAATCTCCTCCATTAGGCCACACCTTTGGAAATGTAAGCCATCAGGGGAGTCCTGTGAACATAATTTTTTTTAGATTACAGTAAGGCATTTGATAAAGTCCCTCACCGGGAATTTGTGGAATGCTTAACAGGACTGGGATTAAATACAAGATTAATAACAGCATGAATTAGTTCATGACTGACGGATAGAAAAACAGCAAGTGGTACAACTAGGGGTAGCATCTGTGACTAGTGGCGTGCCAGAGGGATCAGTGCTTGGGCCATGCCTATTTAATATTTTTATCACAACAATGCAATGCATTGAGGGGGTGTGGTTTGTTAAAATTTGCAGATGACACCAAGATTGGTTTGGTGGTTACCAGTAACGAGGAAATAGAAAATCTACAGCAAGAACTGCCTAGGATTGAACAGTGGGGACATGGTCACAAGTTGGAATTTAATGTGGATAAATGCTCAGTGATGCATTTTGGTGTTAATAATAGTAGGGCATCATCTGTGCTAGGAGGGCAAATTCTGAAAACAGCAACAGAGGAGAGGGATCCTAGAATTACAAGACGAACAACCTGAGTTTTAAAAAAGCATTGTCGTCAGATAAAGAAATCTTATGGGATTTTGAGCTGTATAGGCAGACACATTAATAGTAGAGATAGAAAGGTGATCATGCCGCTGTATTGCTCACTGGTTAGGCTGCATTTTGGACTACTATGCTCAGTTCTGGGTCCCCTGTACAAAAACAGAGATTAAATCATTAGAGCAAGTACAACGCAAAGCAACTAAAATGATAACTGGTCTGCAGCATCTAGAGTATGAGGACAGATATATAGACATATAGAGTATGAGGACAGATTACATAACTCCGAGTTCCATACACTAGAATACTGTAGGCTGAGAGGGGACCTCTGCTTAGTCTTTCATGCCTTTGATAATCCCGATTTATGGGATACGATCAGCCTGGAAACCAGGGAATCACGGTACAGTAATAGACTGCATGTACTCCAGTTCAAGGGTAATCTAAATCGCACCAAAAACACAGCAGCATGGTTTTCTGAAAGGGTGGTGTTGGTATGGAATAGCCTACCACTGGAAGTCATGGACAGTAGGACAATGGATGAATTCAAAACAAAGCTTGATATTTACTGCAGTAAAAGTGTAAGTTTTTGTTGAGCAGTTTGAAGGACAAATTGTCTAACTTTGCTCATAGTAAACCTATGAAAGTGTTATGACTACTTGGAAAATGTTGCTGGGGGGGGCCACCCACAAAAAATGTGCAGCATCATCACATGTATAAAGTGGGTGGCCCCAACACTCCTCAGTTCCCCCGGAGGATAAGCCTCAGAGGGTCTCTTAATGTGAGGAACCAAGAGACCAAACCTGTACCAGGAAAACAAGGAGAGGCATGGGACTGAAAACAGGATGCATGGAATAAGGCCTTAGGCACAGCACCTAACTTATCCCTCAGAAGACAAAAAGGGGGAAGAAGGGAGGGTATGCCATGGCCTAATGGAAGAGATTCTCTAGAAGATCTACTGTTATGGTAAGTTCTGATACAACTGTTCTTTGCTGAGGACATCTCCTCCATTAGGCCACACCTTTGGAGCAATCCCCAAGCAGTATAAAGCAACCTGGGAGGCTGGAAAAGTGTTATCTCTGATCAGGACAGAAGAAAAAATTACTCACCTTAGTAATTATGTTTCTTCTATTGGAGTCTTGCTGTATTCTGACAAGTGCAGTTAGCCCCAGCCTTTAAACTGCCCTGGAGAACAAAGGGTTAACCTTTCTATGCAGAGCATAGAATGCTGAGCTCGAGCTCGGTTGATGTCTGTCTGTTTCCCTTTGAACGCTAACCGTCAGATTCTTACAAACAATACTCAAATAGTATTCTATGTGGAAATTGTAAAACAAAATGTTTAATAGCCAACTGGCAACAAAAAGTTTTGGACTACCAAAAGAAGACTCAAGTCAGGAAACCCAAAACTGAAAACCCAAACCAAATACGAAAATAACACAATAAACACCCACACAAAAGAGGGTGTAAAAAGAGCACCCCTGAGGTACAACACTGCATCTGCCCACCCACTTCCCAAAAAACAGGTTCTGAGAGGGGAGACAGGAAGGGGGGTCAGAATACATCAAGACTCCAATAGAAGAAACATAATTAATAAGGTGAGTAATTTTTTCTTCAAACAACTTGAAGTCTTGCTGTATTCTGACAAGTCGACTACTGCAGTACCTCCATGGAGGAGGGACAGAACCTACTTTGGAATAGGCTCTCAGTTACTGCTGTTGAAACCGAGCATCACTCCTAGCCTGAATATCCAGAGAGTAATGCTTGGTAAAGGTATGGACTGTTTTCCAGGTGGCTGCTTGACAAATTTCTAAGACAGGGATATCCCTGGCAGCAGCCAGGGAAGCAGCTGTACCACTTGTGGAATGAGACCTCAAGCCTGAGGGTGGAGTTTTTCCCAGTTTTTCATAGCAGAATGGTATACAAGACACGATCCACCTGGCAGTAGATCTCTTGGTGGCAGGTTTGCCCTTTCCTACTTCTCCATAAGTGAGGAACAACTGGAGGGAGTCAAACCTGTGACCCTTGGTACGCTCTATGTAGTAACTAAGGGTTCTTTTAACATCTAAACTGTGTAGCCTCCTCTCTCCTGAGAAAGAATGATCAGTGAAGAAAATAGGAAGAGACACAGACTGGTTTAAATGGAAGTCTGAAACCACTTTGGGCAAGAACCTTCTGTTGGTCCTAAGGACCACTTTATCCCTGTGAAAGGAGATAAAATCAGGTTCCACTGACAGGGCTTGCAATTCACTGATATGCCTGGCAGAGGTAATGGCTACCAAGAACACAGTTTTCCAAGTCATGTACTTAAGCTCTGCTGAGGACATAGGCTCAAAAGGGGGTTGCATAAGTTGAGCAATAAGGAGGATTGGTGTGAAGCAATCCATTAAAAAATTTACAGAACACAGGTTGAGAAGATAGTGAGGCAGACTTCCCCACAGACAGAAACACAGAAACGCAGAAATAGCTGACAAGTGTACCTTAAGAGTAGCTGGTCTGAGGCCTAGGCCATTAAGATGAACCATATAATCCAGAACAGTAGGCAATCCAGCAGTATCTAGAGAAATAGCTTCTTAGAACACCAAATGCTGAATCTCTTCCATTTGGAGTTACAAGTCTTTCTGGTGGAGGGCTTTCGAGAAGCTTTGAGAATATCCAGAACCCCTTGGGAAAGATGCAGATCTGCAAACTCTAACTCTTCAAGAGCCATGCCTTGAGATTGAGAGACTGGAGATTGGGGTATCAAATCCTCCCGAGAGGATGTTAACAGGTTGTAATTCCTGGGAAGAGACAGGGGAAGATGGACTGCTGGGGACAGCAACAGGGGGTACCAGAGCTGTCTGGCCCAATCTGGAGCAATCAGAATCACTTTGTAAGGTTTAGACCTTATTTTGACTAAAACTTTGAACAGGAGTGGGAAGGGGGGGAAGGCATACAGAAACTTCTCTTCCCAATTCAGAATCAGGGCATCCAGGGGGACTGAGCCCAAGACTGGAGGTCTACAACAAAACAGAGGGAGCTGGTGATTGTCTGGGGCTGCAAAGAGATCCATCTCTGGAGTGCCCCACCTTGAAAAAATCACTTTCAACACTTGAGGGTCCAGGGCCCATTCGTGATGGCCCTGAGAGATCCTGCTCAGTGCATCTGCTAGCACATTGTCCTTCCCTGGAAGGTGAACTGCTACCAGAGAGGTTTGCAGGGAATAAGCCAGGGACCACAATTTCATGGCTTCCGTGCACAAGGCCGTGGACCGAGTGCCTCCCTTCATGTTGATGTACCACATGGTGGTGGTGTTGTCCGTTCTGACCTGAACCACCTTGTTCTGTACTGATTGAGAGAAAGCTTTCAGGGCCAGAAAAACTGCCCTGAGCTCTAGGAGATTGATGTGGAGAAGGGATTCTTGGGGGGACCACAGCCCCTGGGCAGTGAGGGCCCCCAGATGGGCTCCCCAGCCCAGAAGAGAAGCGTCCGTGGTAAGGACCACTGAATAAGGCCGAGGCAAAGGAACACCTTTGTCTTAAATTGTCCTGATCCTGCCACCATTGGAGAGCTTGGATCAAGGTCAGAGTCACTGGGATCAGTTTGGTAAGGGAATCTTTCCTCTGAGACCAAAAAGCTCTCAGATGGAATTGAATATCCCTCATCTGGAATCTTGCCCCTTGGACCACTACTGTTGAAGCTGCCATGTGGCCCAAGAGCCGGAGGAAATGCCTTGCTGGTCGAGATACGCGAAGGCTGAAGGAAGAGGCTAGTTCCATAAGAACCCTTGCCCTTTCTAGAGGGAGAAAGGTCTTGCTTTGACTGTGTCCAGTTCTGTCCCTATAAAGGTAGAAGCTGGACTGGTTCGAAACTGACTTGGGAAGGTTGAGAAGAAATCCTAGAGAAGTGAGCACTTGCTGGGTCACTTGCAGTGAGACTTGACTTGGTCTGGAGACTGGCCACTATTGCATGTCGTACAGATATGGAAAAATGGAAATCTTTGCCTTCTTAGAAAGGCAACTACTACTCAGGCACTTTGTGAAAACCCTTGGGGCTGAGGTTAGGCCAAAGGCATTGCTCTGAACTGATAGTGGCCTGAGGGCAACTTCGAACCTGAGGTACTTTCTGTGGAAGCACCTGATGGGAATGTGAAAGTAGGCACCTTTGAGGTCCAGGGAGGCTAACCAGTCTCCTGGCCTTAGAGAGGGAAGGATTATTCCCAGAGTTACCATCTTGAACTTTGGTTTTAAAAGATGTTTGTTTAGATATCTTAGGTCTAGGATGGGTCACCACTCCCCTGTCTTTTTTGGGGTCAGGAAGTACTTGGAGTACAGCCCTTTGCTCCAGTGAAGGGTAGGTACTCTCTCTATGTCTCTTAAGGCCAGAAGAGAAGAAACCTCTGCCTCTAGGGCAAGGGTTTACAAGAGATTTGCAGGTGGAAAAGATCCGGCTCTCATCTTTGGAAATTTCTTGAAGCTGAGAACCAGTCCCTGGCTTACCACTTCCAGGACCCACTTGTCTGATGTAACAGACATCCAGTCCTGGACAACGTAAGTCAGCCTGCCCCCTACTGGAATAGGAGAGTTGACCCGGGCAGGCCCATCAGGGTGTCTGCTTGGCAGGGGCTGTAGGCTGAGGAGTGAATGCAGCCCGCTCCTCCCCCTTCTGCCTCTCCTTCTGAAGACCCCCCTCTGTGAAAAGGAAGAGGAGGCCTGTGCTTAGTGAAAAGGCCTTTGAAAAGGCCTGTCCCTGCCCCTAGACTGCTGCCTCCCTCTCCTTGGCCTGAGCACTCCTGTAAGTGGTCCTGTACTCGTTCATTTTCTTCATGTAATTCTCTGTCTGCTCCCCAAACAGAGAATTACCCAATACAGGAAAATCCATTGCTTTAGCCTGGGTATCCTGTGAGAGGCTAGTACATCTGAGTCAAGCCAGTCTCCCGAAGAGCCACAGATGTAGCGATGACACATCATTAGAGTCTACAGCAGCATGAAACTGAACTTTAGATGCCTCAATCCCATCTGCAGCCACCGCCTCCAGCTCCTTGGCTAGCTGGGGGGGGGAGGCTTGTTTAGCTAGTGCCAGTACAGTGTCCCATCTGGACTTCTGGTACCTGGCTGTATAGGCCATATAATTTGCCTGTCTGAGTCCCAGGGAAGATGCCATGTACAGCTTTTTTGCCATGGCATCAACCTTCCTAGAGTCTTTGTCTGGGGGGTGTGAAGCCAAGGGAATGCTTGCCTTATCACAGGCAGCAGCAGCCTGCACAACCCCAACATGGCTGCATTGGTGGTATAAAAACTCTGTTTCTGAGCCTGAGAGTGTATACCTCTTGTCCATTCTTCTGTCCACAGGAGGTATAGAATTGGAAGACTTCAGAATTTTTTGTGTCCGTTTCCCAAAAGATTTGTGTAGGGGAATAGACAGTCTCCTGGACTCTGGGATGTCCATCATTTCTACATAATCAGACTCCTCCTGATCCTCCATTGCCTCTTCCATAGGAAGTTGGAGGGTCCCAACCACCTTTCTGTAGAACATAAATTGGGAAGGGGACTCAGAAAGCCTAGGAGGGGATACACCTGAAGGTCTGTCTGGGGAGATGTCCGGTTCCACAGGCATATCTAGACTTTCGCCATCATCATCATCAAACTCCCCTTCCTCCTCAAACTCCGGTTCATAAAATTCTTCCAAAGTATAATCGTGAACCGGGGGAACCGACTGAAGCGATTCGGTCTGGCTATTTCTTCAGTGGTCGGAACATGGACTTTTGGATCCGAACCGGACGATTTTTCTTTGCGCTTTCTTTTTGTCGGAACCGGCCCCTCGGGATTGGCTCTCCTTTGGCCCGAAGAAGTATCACCCTGGTCAGAGGGCACTCCTTCTGGTTCGGTCAGAACCAAACTGGGCTAGCCATCTGGGTCAGCGGACTTCTCAGCCTCCTTTTCCCTCAGTCTATCTAATCTCTTTTCCAGGGTAGATTTGGGAAAATTCCTGCAAATTTGGCAGTCTGAATCGAGGTGGTCAAACCCCAGACAATAAACACAGGTGGTGTGGGGATCGGCCTTAGCAAAGACCTTCCCACACTCACTGCAGTGTTGAAACCCAGTGGGCCTGTTTTTTTCTTGGGTTTCTAGACATGGCCAACCTAACCAAACTTACCCTTTTTTCGGCAACCGCCAGGCAAGACTCCTTATCGGTTCCTAACCGTGTCACGGGTATTGGAAAAACACATTTCAAAACACGTTTAGAACTGATAAGAACCAGTAACCACACACTAAAAATTTACACAAGAATTAAACAAATGATCGGTTTGGCCGAACTGATCCACACTTTTTACAAGTTCCACACAGAAAAACAGTACAAAACCTATCTAGTACTCACGATACCACAGACAGAAACTGAACCGAGTTATGCGAGAAACTTTTTTTGGTTAGAAACAGATGAAAAAAATGACACTTAAACCAACTTTCAAACCGAGCTGCAGGAGAAATCTCCAGAGCGACTGTTCAGTTAGGTGGAGTAAAGAATCTGACAGTTAGCGTTCAAAGGGAACCAGACAGAGACATCAACCGAGCTTGAGCTCAGTATTCTATGCTCTGCATAAAAAGGTTAACCCTTTGTTCTCCGGGGCAGTTTAAAGGCTGGGGCTAACTGCACTTGTCAGAATACAGCAAGACTTCAAGTTGTTTGAAGGCCTAGCAGTGCAGCAAGTCTAAACCCAGCATGTCTACGAGAGATGAGGTCCAGACTGTAGTGCTTAGTGAAAGTGTGGACAGTGTTCCAAGTGGCAGCAGCACGTCTGTCAGCAGCAGGGACATTTTGGAAGCTAGCAACAGAATTGGCTATACCTCTGGTGGAGTGACCACTAACAGCACCAGGAAGTTCCTTACCGTACTTTCAATAAAAAAAAAAAATCACAGAGTTAGCCAGCCATTTGGACAGGCAATGTGCGCCCTCTTTCTCAGAGGCGAAAGACAGAAAAAGCTGAAAAGTCTTTCTATAGCTCTTAGTATGAGTAATATAGTATATCAGTGTCCCATGTACATCAAGAGTATGGAGCAATGCCTTACACTGGTTAGCATGCTCAGGGTAATAAACAGAAGATGTATCATTTGGTTCAGTGTAAATTCTGATACCACCTTCGGTAAAAACTTATGATTTGTACATAAAGAGACTCTGTCACTGTGAAAAATAAGATGGCTCATTTATTAAAGCCTGACGCTTGGAAATTCTTCGAGCAGAGTTCATGGCAACTAAAAATAACATTTTATACGAAAGAAAATGTAAGCCACAAATTGCAGCAGGCTCAAAAGGAGCCTAAGTCAATGCTTCAAGGATAAAATTCAAGCCCCAAAGGGGAAGTGGATTACAGATATGAGATTTCATATGAAGAATACCTCTTAGAAAAGTATGGGACACTTCTAGTTTGGCAACTATACGGCCATAAATAGGTGCATGAAATGTTGACATGGCAGACAAATGCACCTTAATAGAGGAATATTGCAGGCCTGAATCAGATAATGAAAGCAAGCATTCCAGAACAGAATTCACAGGATACATAAAAGGGTCCATATTATGGAAAGCAGACCACACAGGGAAACACTTCCATTTAAAGGAATAAGTATGTCTGGTAGAAGGCTTTCTAGCTGCTAGTAAGACATCAGCAACCTTGGGTGACACCCCAAAAGGGCAATGGCTACACTATCAAGACCCATGTGTGCAGATGCAGGGACTTTAGGTCCGGAAGGACCAGAAACACCTGGTCCTGTGACAGTAGCCCCCGACACAGGCGTAGAGGAACAGGATGAATTATCGCCAGATGTTGCAGGAGTGGAAACCATATCTAGTGAGGCCACAAAAGAATTATGGGAATGAGAGTGGCACTTCTCCACTCTTAGCTTGAGCAAAACCCTCTGTATTAGAGGAATGGGAGGAACTGCATACTGGAATTTCCTTTTCCAAGAGCGGGACAATGCATCTCGCCAAAAAACTCAAGGCCCAGTGAGCAAGCAAAAATTTGGCAGTTTTACATTGTGTAGGGACAAAAAAAGGTCCAAATCTGGATGATCCCATCTTGCGAAGAGGCCATTTACCACAGAGGTCAGCAGTTCCCATTCAAGAATCAAGGACTAAGACCTGCTTAGCTGGCCTGCCAAGAAGTTTGGAGACTTGGGAAAAACACAACCAACAGCAGAAGGCTGTGAGACATCCCCCAGTACCACACTCTCACTGGTTCTCTGCATAGAGGGATAGGAGTGAGTGACCCCTTGTTTGTTTATGTAGTGCATAACATGACATTATTCATCTGGATTAACAGGGGACTGGTGCAAAGATGATTCTGAAATGACTAGAGGATGTACAGAACAACTCATTTCCAAGACATTTATCTACAATTCGGCTTCCACTCTTTTCCATGACATTTGTGTCTAGAGAGAGCGGAGATAAGCACCCCACCAGGAGCACGAGGTATCCGTGGTGAGCATCTATACAGCAGATGGCACAAGGAATGGCACACCCTTGAGTATGTTTCTGCGATCCATCCACCATACCAGAGCCCAATGAAGTGGGGACATGACGAGAATCATTTGTTCCAACCTGTCCGTCAACTGATCCCATTGTAGCCTGAGGGTCCATTGTGGGATTCACATATGGTAAGTGGCATTGTTACTTTGGCAGCAGCCATCAAGCCCTTGAAAACTGTCCTGGCAGAGATGAAAAAATTACTCACCATACTAATCTTGCTTCTTCAAAGGGATCACTCATTATGATTCAACTGATGCAGTCAACCTCCTGTGTTGGACTGCCTGGAGAGATGGAATGCTACGCAAATGATGGAACTCTTGTGCCTGTGCCAATTTCAAACTGCTGCCCTAGTAACTGCTACATTCTAAGTGTTTCAGATTGTTACATAGCTTAACTGGGTATAAGACCCACTAGCTAAAACTAATGTATTATAAAATAATTTTTGGCCCCTCAGGCAAAAACATTCTTATGACGCAAGCCTAAAAATCTTGAGACCACAAGGAAACCAACTGGTTAAAAGGGTGAGTCTCTAACCTGACCTATATAGAAAACCTTAAGGCAGGGATGCAGAACAACTTTTTTTTGTGGGAGGCAAGGTTCTGGTAGGGGAGGCAGGGTGGGTGCTTTAATCATAATGAGTGATCCCCTTGAAGAAACAAGATCATTATGGTGAGTAATTTGTTCTTCTAACCCCAGGAATCACTCATTATGATTAAACTGATGCAGACTATCAAGCAGTACCTTTGGAGGTTGGGCAGAGAACCTATTTGGGAAACAGGTTCTGCAGAACTGCTGTACTAAACCTGGCATCACTGCTGGATTGAAGGTCCAGGTTGTAGTGCTTAGTGAAAGTGTGCACTGTTTTCCATGTAGCTGCATTGTAGATTTCAAGTAGTGGAATCTCTCTTGAAGCTGCCACTGGAGCAGCTGTGCCTCTGGTGGAGTGTGCCCTCAGGCCCGGGGCACTTGTTTATCCACTTTACTGTAACAAAACTACATGCCACTATCCAGCAAGCCATTGTGGCAACTCTGCCCTTACCCACTTCACCATAGGCGAGGAAGGGCTGTATTTGACTTGATTTGTAAGACTTGGTTCTGTCAATATAGTGGCTAAGTGCCCTTTTGACATCAAGGGAGTGAAGTCTCCTTTCTGGAGAACTGGAATTCTCTGTAAAGACAACAGGTAGAGTGATTGACTGATTTAAATGGAAATCAGATGTAACTTTGGGAAGGAACTTTCTATTGGTCCTGAGGACCACTTTGTCCCTGTGAAATGAGATGTAGTCCACATCTGTGCACTGGGTTTGTAACTCACTCATCCTTCTGGCTGAAGTAACAGCCACCAGAAACACGTTTTTTTAAGTGATATACTTCAGATCTGCAGTTGCCATGGGTTCAAATGGTGCATCCACTAGCTTGGCAATGCAGATATTCAGATTCCAGGCCAGGACCGGTTCCCTCAGGGGAGGGTGCAGGAGGTTGAGGCCTTTAAAGTATTTCCTGAAGACTGGATGAGAGGCCATGGACCTCTCTTTACCAGCTGACAGGTAAGCTGAGACTGAAACCAGGTGGACCTTTAGGGTCAGGCCTTCAGGCCTAATGAGCAGATGTGTCAGGTAATCCAGGAGAATAGCCAGGTCAGCCCTGGAGGAGTCAGTACCCTCACCTGAACACCATATGGAGAACTTCTTCCACTTAGAAGAATATTTTTTTTTTAGTGGAAGGTTTCCTGGAAGCCCTAAGCACTGTCAGCACCTGTTCTGACAGTTTAAGGTTAGCAAATTCTAAATCCTCAAGAGCCAGACCCTGAGTCTCAGTAATTTGAGGTTGGGATACAGGATCTTCCCCTGAGAGGAGGTCAGCAGGTTGTGCCTTCTGGGCAAGTGATTTGGGGTGGGGCATTGATAGGGTCAGCAAAAGCGAGTACCAGTGTTGCCTCGCCCAGTCTGGTGCCACCAGTATCATTGTTGCTGGTTGGGACCTCAGTTTCAACAGGGTCCTGAATATCATTGGAAAAGGAGGGAAGGCATAGAGAAACTCCCCTGACCAGTCCAGGGCCACTGTGTCTAGGGGAAGTGTACCCCTGAGAGGAGGCCTGCAACAGTACATTGGTAATTGATTATCTACAGAGGGAAAAAGATCCACCTCTGGAATGCCCCACCTCCTGAAAACTGTACTGAGTATCTGGAAATTCAGACACCACTCATGGTGGTCTTGACTTATCCTGCTGAAGGAAATTGCCAGTACATTGTCATTCCCTGGAAGGTGTACGGCTGATAGGGATACCTTCATGGAGTGTGCCAGGGACCACAGCCTCATTGAATCCGTGTACAGTGGGACTGACCTGGTTCCTCCCTGTCTGTTGACGTAATACATAGTTGTGGTGTTGTCTGTTCTAACCTGCACCACCTTGTTTTGAAGATGTGGGACAAATGCCTGTAGAGCCAGGTACACTGCCCTGAGCTCTGGCAGATTTATGTGCAACAGGGATTCTTGGAGAGACCATGTGCCACTTGCTGTGTGATCCAGCATGTGTGCTCTCCAACCTAGAACTGAGGCATCTGTTATGAGAATTAGGGAAGGCTGTTCCCTTAGAAAAGGTATGCCTACCCGAAGGTTGTGCTCATCCAGCCACCACTGTAGTACCTGTAATAGGCTGTGGGTGACTGGAACCAGTTTGGACAGTTGGTCTGTCCTTTGTGACCAGTACTGTCTCAGGTGAAACTGGATGTCTCTCATTTGGAATCTAGAGCCTGGCACCACTGTGGTGGCAGCTGCCATGTGACCCAGCAGCCTGAGGAATTCTCTGGCTGGTCTCGGATTTCCTGGTATGAATGACTTTGCAATCTGCAGAATGCTGTCTACCCTGTCCTGGGGCAGAACAGCTCTGCCTAGGCTAGTGTCCAGTTCTGCTCCGATGAACTCCAGTATCTGTACTGGTATTTGCTGAGATTTCTGCTCATTTATGAGGAAACCTAAGGACTCCAAAGTAGATTTTGTTAGTGCTAGGGATTGCTTTGCATATTGCAGAGACTGGCCCACTACTAGCAAGTCGTCCAGGAAGGGAAAGACTGTCACCCTGTTTTCTCAGAAACTTTACCACTACAGCCAGGCACTTTGTGGAGGCCCTCGGTGCAGAAGTTAGGCCAAATGGGAGTGCTATGAACTGGTAATGGCCTGAGGCCAGCCTGACTCTCAGGTACTTTCTGTGAGATGGTCTGATAGGGATGTGGAAGTAAGCATCCCTTAGGTTTAGGAAAGCTAGCCAGTCTCCCTTCTGTAATGTGGAAATGATTATTGAGAGAGTGACCATTTTGAATTTTGGCTTCAGAATGTGTCTGTTCAGACGTCTTAGATCCAAGATAGGTTGCCAATCCCCAATTTTCTTCCTTATAAGGAAGTGTCTGGAGTAGAAGCCTTTGCCCCTTTAGTTTAAGGGCACTGGCTCCACTGCTTTGATTGCCAGAAGGTGTTTTACCTCTGCTTCCAGTAAGATTCTGTCTGCAAATGTAACTGGTGCAAAGGTTCTTGTTCTCAGTTTGGGGAATGATCTGAAGCTGAGTGACAGCCCCTGGCTCACTACTTCCTCCAGGACCCACTTGTCTGTGGTGATGGTATGCAAAGCCTGGAGGTAGTGACTCAACCTGCCACCTACTGGTGGTTCTACAATAGGGGACGCGACCTGTACCAGCCCATCAGGGGTTCTGTGCAGGCTGTGCCTCAGTCTGTGGGGAGGGAGAAGCTCTTCTCATAGCTCTCCTGCCCCTTCCTCTAAAATAGCCTCTAGGCTGCTGTTGTGGTTGAGAGGCCTGTGCTTGGAAAAAAGGTCTGAGATAGGATCCCCTACCCCTGCCTCCCCTAGTTTGTGCTCTATAGGATGTGGAAGGCATATCATTAAGGTTAGTTCTATAGGTAGCCTTGTATCCCTCTACCTTTTTCATGTAGGCCTCTGTTTTGTCACCAAACAATGAATTTTTCTCAAATGGGAAATCCATTGCCTTGGCCTGAGTATCCAAGGTCAGGTTGGTGGCGCTGAGCCATGCAATTCTCCTGAGAGAGACAGCTAAAGCCATTAGCCTGGCTGCAGTCATTTGCGTCCGCAGTCAAGTGGAAATGGAAATTACATACCTACCGTAATTCTTGATTTTCTTGGACGAAGTCTCCACCACTCATTCCCACTAATGGGAGTACGGCCGAGGCAGGCGGTGCCCGAGATGGAGCCACACGAGGGATGTGCACTGCGAGCCCAGCGAGTGCGGTAATGACTATCTTCGCGATCGACCTCCAACCACCCTCAGTATCTTTTTTCCGAGGAGGTGCAGCGTAACTAACCTAAAAACTGGACATAAGATAGCCCGAACGACCCGTGTAAGAAGGGTCAAGAATAAAGGGAAAGGAGAGGGAACATTGTTTAACCAGGAGTAGCAAACTAAGCTGAAGCTTGTTTCCAGATGCAACCTGGAAGCACAAGGAAGTTAAGTGACTTGCTCAGGATCACACAGTATGCACCTAGGCGGCTGTGGGATTCAAACCCAAGTCTCCAGATCTGCAGCTCAGAGCCTTAACCCACTGCGCTATACTGCCTCCTGCCTACTGTCTTCACAGCTTAGTCACTGAGGAAGTGAAGACCATAAACAGAGAAGTGAGCTCGGGGGATGGTGGGTGGGCGTGTGAATGAGTGGTGGCGACTTCCTCCAAGAAGATCAAGAATTACAGTAGGTACATAATTTCCATATCATCCTGGACATAAAGTCTCCACCACTCATTTACACTAATGGGAGAGTACCGAGCTAAATAATCCCCTGAGACGGGTGGCAGTAGATAAACAGCTCACGTACTTAGGATAGAAGTCCATTAAGAATGGTCTTGCCAAACGACAGATGTCGTCTGGCATGGACATCCAAGGCATAGTGCTTAACGAAAGTATGCACGGAGCTAAGTAGCTGCATTCCAAATATCTGCAATGGGCACATTACGGATTTCTGCCAGAGATGCCGCGACTGCCCTGGTAGAGTGAGCGTACACTGCCTTCCAGCTTGACCTGTGCCATAGAATTGCAATGGCGAAGGCATGCCACCAGCCATGCTGAAATGCATCTGATAACAACAGGTTGACCCAGCCAAGTCTCGCTGAAGGAAACAAACAGTTGTTGAGCCTTGCGAATTTCTTTCATTTTATCTAGATAGAATCGCCATGCTCTCAACATCCAGCGAATGAAGGGTACGCTCCCCTCCATTCTGGAAGTTCGCAAAGTACGTATGAAGGTCTAAAGGTTGGTTTACATGGAATTCTGAGACAACCTTAAAGAGAAACTTAGGATGAGTCCTAAGGACTACTTTGGCCTTGTGAAATACAGTGTACGGGGGGGTCTGTGGCCAGTGCATGTATTTCAGAAACTCTACGGGCCGAAGTAATGGCCACCAGGAAGGCCATTTTCCAAGTGAGGAACTTCAGCTTGCAGATAGTTAGAGGCTCGAAAGGTTTACGAGTGAGCATGTCTAGCACAAGGTTAATGTCCCAAGCTGCAACTGGATGTCTAATAGGAGGTCTAGTATGCAGAATACCCCTAAGAAACCTCTTAACTACGGGCAACTGAGCCAGTGACATGGAAAGTACCGGCTCATGATATGCCGAAATAGCACAAAGATGAACTTTGATTGTGGAGTACTGCAGACCTGTGTTTGAGAGGTCTAAAAGATACTCCAAGACTTTATTCAGTGGGCAGGAAAAGAGTTCCAAGAGGATTTTGCACACTAGATAGAGAAAGCTCTCCATTTAGCTGTGTAAGTGTTTCTAGTGGCCGGCTTACGCGCAGCCAAAAGAATATCTGAAATTCTATGAGAAACATTGAACCTATTCACCTCTATCTCTTCAGGAGCCAAGCATGAAGGTGAGGCAACCTCAGGCTGGGATGGACTACAGGACCCTGGGTCAGAAGGTTTGTCTGAAAGGGAAGCATTTTTGGGGGTCAGGTTCCGATAGTCTTTTGAGTAGCGGGAACCATATCTACCGAGGCCAGAAGGGGGCAATGAGAATCATTCAGCCCCTGAGACTCCAATTTGAGTAGTACCCTCTGAATTAGGGGAAGAGGAGGAAAAGCGTATAGAAAGCGTTTTGTCCACCACAGCCTGAACGCATCCTGACAAAAAATGCCAGGTCCTGGATTTCTGGAGCAGAAGAGAGGCAGTTTTGCGTTGAGTGGGGATGCAAAAAGGTCCAGGTCTGGAGTTGCCCACTCTTTGAATAGTGACTGAATGACGGTTAAGTCGAGAGACCACTCATATGGATCCGCCTCTGTTCTGCTGAGACGGTCTGCCAGCTTGTTTTGTACTCCTGGCAGGTAAACCGCCTGGATCAGAGCCTTGTACTCCAGGCACTATTTCCACACTCTCATTGCTTCCCTGCATAATCGGTAAGAGTGTGCACTGCCCTGTTTGCAATGTAGTACATCACTGCCCTGCTGTCCATTTGAAGGAGAATGTTCTTGTGACAGAGTATGTCCTCCAAAGCTGAGACTGCACAGAGGACAGCTCTCATTTCCAGGATGTTTATGTGAACTTGAGACTCATCCTGAGTCCACGTACCCTGGGTGTGGAGATCCCGGCAGTGAGCTCCCCAACCCATCAGGGATGCATCCGTGGTAATGGAGAGCTGATGATTTAGAGGGGCGAAGGGATATCCTTCCAGAAGGTTGTCCTGAGACCACCAGGTGAGTGACCTCTTCAGAGGTTCTGTCACCTTGATGAGAAAGGACTGAGGGTGAGTGGATGGGGACCACTGAGCATCCACTGAGAGGTTCTCATGTGAAGATGAGCCAAGGGTACAGTGAGCACCAAGGATGCCATGAGGCCCAGCATTCATTGCATCAAGCTAGCTCAAACTGAACTGTGTTCTCTGATGTATCGGGCCATCTGTAAGATATCACTCCTTCTGTCCTCTGAAAGAAAAGCCTTCGCACAGGAGGTGTCCAGAAGAGTTCCTATGAAGAGGAGCTTCTGGGAGGGCTGCAACTGTGACTTGTTGAGATTCAGCAGGACTCCCATGGACATGAGGAAGTCTGAGGCCGTGGCCACGGCCTCTAGAGTCTCTTCCCTGAAGGGCCTTGCTAGGAGCCAGTCGTCCAGATATGGAAACACTTGTATTCCGATTTTCCTGAGGTGCGTCGCGAGAATTGCACAACACTTTGTAAAAACTCAAGACGCCAAGGATAGCCCAAGGGGCAGGACTCTGAATTGATAGTGTTGACCCAATGCCACGAACCTTAGGTATTTGTGGTGCTTTGGGTGTATGAGGATGTGTTGGTAGGCATCCTACATGTCCAGGGAGGCTAGCCAATTGTGTCGATGAATCAAAGGTAGCAGGGTACCAAGTGATATCATCTTGAACCTTTCCTTGTGTAGGAACTTATTTAACTTTCTGAGATCCAGAATGGGGCGCATGCTGCAGGTTTTCTTTGGGATTAGAAAGTAATGGGAGTAGAAACCTGTGTTTCACTGATCCAGTGGAATAACTTCTACTGCCTGTTGTTCAGAAGGCCTTGTACCTCGGAAGCAAGAAGGTGTGACTGTACCGCCGGCAGCCTGGGCTGTCATTTGGGAGGATGATCCAGAGGGGTTTCCGAAAAATTGAGAGAGTACCCCTCGCAGATTATTCTGATGATACATTTGTCTGATGTTATAGATTTCCACTGGTGGTAGAACTGAGTCAGACGTCCTCCCATGGCGGAAGAGGAGTCCCCCTCAGATAGCTGAGGTGGGACCTGAGCTGGAAACTCAGAAGGTGGCACTGGGCGCTTTTGGGCCTTGTGCCTTCTGCTGTGCTTTCTTTTGCAGCTGAGGGTTTTGGTTTCTGTTAAAACCTCCTCTGCCTTTGCCCCGAAAGGACTGATGGTTGTGAAACTGGCACTTGTTTCCACCACCTGGAAGGGGACGGGCGCAGGTCTGGCTGTCTTAATGGCAGACCTAGTCTTCCATGTGGCCTCTAATGCTTGCTCCACCTGAGGTCCGAACAGATACATACCGTCGAAAGGTAAGGCCATGACTTGCTGCTGGGCATCATTCATGAAGCCTTACGTACGCAGCCAAGAGTGGCGACAGGTGCAAATGCCAACCGCCACCTGGGAAGCGGTATCGAAGGTGTCCATTACAGCCTTAACCTGCTGGTTAGTGGACTTGATACCCCTAGTTATGGTTTGAAGTCGCTCTGAGTTAACCTCCGATTCGGGTAAAGCTTCTACCACTGCTTTGAGCGAATGCCAAAGAACATACACATATTAAGAAAAATAGCCCTGGTAGCCGGCAATGTGCATGCCCAGGATTGAGGCAGCAAAGACTCTCTTACCTAAGGTGTCTATCTTGCAAGATTCTTTGTTTATAGGCCGGACTGTAGATTCCTGAGGTAGGACAGCCTTATCATTCTCTGCCAGGACCTCTATGGCATCAGCAAAGGCTTGTGAGGCCAAAATGGGGCGATCCTTGGGAGGGGCATACTTCCTATCTATGGACTTGGCCACAGAAGGAATAAGAGCAGGATTCTTCCACACCATCTGTGAAGGGGACTCAAAAGAGGGCTGTACTGGAGGGGTTAAATCCATAGAGATCTCCGGGACATGAAGATATTGCAGACGCAAAAGCTTCTCAGGATCAATTTCTGTGGTGTGTAGAGAAAGAGTAGAATTCAAATTCTTGAGCAGAGACTAAAAGGAAAGGTCCTCAACAACAGGCTCTGCAGGAGGATTGATCCCTGCCCCCAGGACAGTGTCAGCATCAACTTCATCACCCAGGTGAAGATCTGGATCAGGCTCAAAGTTATCTCCTGACAGTCCAGGGGGTACTGTGTAGACAGGAAAGGAGTGAAAATCAGGAGGAAGAAAAGAAGAAGAAAGAATCGGAGTCGAAAACCCCGAAGACCGGATGGCGCCGCACTCACCCTCTGGCGCCATTGAGGAAAACGGTGCAGAGAACAAAGAAGGAGCCGCCATCGGAAACGGCGCCGCACACGGCACCGACAAAGAGCGCTGCATCGACAGGGCCCCCAGCACCACAGACGGTGTTGATAGAGCCTGTGGCGCTGCAGACGGCACCGACATAGCCCACGGCGCCGCACATGGTACCGAAAGAGCCCGCAGCACTGCAGACGGAGCCAATCAAGCCCCCGGCGCTGAAGACGGTGCTGACAGAGCCCCCGGCACCAGAGAAGTTGCCACTGCAGACGACGATGTCACAGGAGTCTGAAAACTGTGACTGGAAGTAAAAGAAGGAAAAATGGCAGGAGATAGAGGCATCGGTGTAGACCCCTGCACCGCAGCCATGTGAGGAGGATAAACACCCGAGCATGGAGTCGACGGCACCAAAGAAGGTGCCGTGTGACTAGGAAGTCCCAACCACCTCACCTGCCCATCCAAAACTGAACGGCCCGAAGGCCCCGGTGTCGGACTGGCCGGCTTGGGCAACTGGAACAACCTCTGAGCCTACTGCTCCATAAGAGCAGCCCACTGGTGAAACTGCTCATCAGAAGCTCCTCCAATAGGTGGGGAGGAGCTCCAGTGTCAAGGAGGTCGGCCACCAGAGACAGAAACCGGCGACTCCGACAGAGGTGGAGTCCGGTGCCTGGCCCTAATAACCGACCGTCTACACGCAGACATACCAGAGGACTACTGCGAGTGATGCCATTTCTTCTTCGACCTATGTGTTGAAGAAGAACGCAAGGCTGAACGGTGCCAAGAATGAGACCGTTTCCTTTATGCTTTCGGGGGGGACTGCCCATCTCCCTGAGCACTAGAACGTCCGTTGTCAGATCCCCCTCCCCCCGGGGAGAGCAGCGGACCAGACCCAGCCCAGCTGACTGAACAGCTTTCATACGAAGTCTCCCTACCGTCACCTGACCCGCTCATGGTAAACTCCGTCAATGGAGGGCTGAAGACTTCTCTTGTACAAGTAGAATTAATAAATATAATCGGTACTAATTCGAGATAATCTACAAAACAATAAACTGAACTAAGCTGCTAGTGAAGTTTAACTCCCGGTGGGCGAGTGACATCGTCACTGAAGCGCACTCGATGGCAGGAAAAAAGGAACTGAGCCGGTTGGAGGGTCGACGCCGAGATAGTCATTACCACATGCGCCGGGCTCGTGGTGCCGCTTCCTTGTGACTCCATCTCAGGCGCTGGCCCTCCTGAAAAAGTTTGCTCCCGCTGGCTCCTAGCACCTCTTGCGTACTCCCATTAGTGTGAATGAGTGGCGGAGACTTTATGTCCAGGAAGATATGGTATTTGGTGGCATCCAGTGCAGCTCTTGCTGTATCCTGCAAGTCGACTGCCACTTTACCTGGCACCCTGTCAGCCAGGGCTAGAATTGTATTCCAGAGTGCCTTCTGGTATTGCACTGCATAAGCCATGTACTTGGCTTGCCAGACAATCAGGGAGGCAGCCATGTACCCCTTCTTTCCCATGGCATCCATCTTCCGAGAATCTCTGTCAGGAGGATCAGTAGCCAGAGATATCCTGGCCTTGTTGCAGGCAGCAGCCTGAACCACCCCTTCAGGGTCAGGATGGCTGCAAAGGAAATCAGCTGTGGTCTTAGCCAGCTGATATGTCTTATCAACTTTTTTATCTACTCCAGGAACTGAAGCCGGAGTCTGAAATATTTGCAATGATGCATTTTTTAAGGATTTATGCATAAGCAGTAACAGGCGCTTTGTGAGAGCTAGCCCCATCATGTCAAGGAACTCTGCTTCCTCCATATCCTCCTCCTCCTCTGTCTCCTGCAGAGGGAGATTGAGGGTCTCTACCATGTTTTTTTACAAAGGCATAGTGGGAGGTATAATCCTCTGGCCCCCTAGGAGGAGATCCAAACTCTTGTTCTGGGGAAACCTCCAAGTCTGATGGTTCCTCATCAAAATCATCCTCATCCTCCTCATCATAGATAGCCTGTGGTTCCTGAGGAATGGGCACTGGCCCAGGAACTGGTGCAGCTGGTGTGGGAATTGGGACTGCAGCATGCAGTGCTTGTGCGACCTTTAAAGCCTTAGCAATGTCCTCAGCCGAGGGCATATTGTGTTTGTCTGCTGGAAGTTCTTTCGCCTTCTCAGCCAGAGGTGCAGCGACATGCTTTTTCTTGCATTTTTTCTCAAGTGGGACAGGTTCAGACCCTGTCTCCACAGCCCTTTTTGACTTACCTTGCTCAGTCTTGTCTGACCCCTTGTCAGGGTCCTTGGCTTTACCTCCATCCTTTTTACTGGCTGAGGTAGAGGAACTACTTTCCCCAGTAGTAGCAGAAGCAGAGGCCATTTCTTCTAACTTTTGGCCCTTTTTCTCAAAGTTTTAGAACAAAAAGGTTTTACAAATATCACAATTGGCAAAAATAGGGCTAGTACCCAGACAAAAAACACAGAAGGAATGTCTGTCTGCTTTTGCTATAATTTGCCCACGAGACTCACAATACTTAAAACCAGTGGGTCTTATGCATTTTTTAGGTTTGTCAACAGGGACCTCTGACACTCAGCAGAAGCGTTAAAATTAATCTAAATAATTTTTCTCGGTTCCTTGGAACTGGAGATTTCAAATATAAACACCCACTAATGGTTCTGGGGACCGAGTGCTACTCGGTTCCTGAGAGGAAAAGGGAACCAAAAATGAATATAAATATTGTAAAGCGGTCAAAGTAACCGACTGTAAAAACACTTAATATGTTAAAGAATGAGGAAAAACCTCACCTAAAACCGCGGAACCCTCAGTTCCAAGGAACCGTGAACAACTTAAAAATTTAATACAAACACAAAAATTAACTAAATCTAAGGCAGCAATTTAAAATTAAACTGAAAATGTTACTTATCGACCAAGATAAATGAAGTTGAAGAAAGTTGAAGGAGAGCTCTCCAGGACGTCTTCACTAGGCAGCGGAGTAAAGAATCTGAAGCACTCAGAATGCAGCAGTTACTAGGGCAGCAGTTTGACACTGGCATGGGCCAATTGAGAGTTCCATCATTTGCATAGCATTTCATCTCTCCGGGCAGTTCAACACAGGACGCTGACTGCATCAGTTTAATCATAATGAGTGATTCCTGGGGTTAGAAGAAAAAATTACTCACCTTAGTAATGTTGTTTCTTCTAATGGAGTCTTGCTATATTATGACAATTGCAGTTTGTCCCACCATTAGAACTGCTCCGGAGGTGAAAGAGTTAACTCCCATTCTAAGAATGGAACTTGGGCCTTGAGCTTCGGTTAGAAAGCTCTGTCTGATTGTTTCAAACCCAAACTGTCAGATCTTACGAGCAAAACTCACTAAGGTCTGTGTGGAAGCTGTAACTCACACTAGCCAACTGGCTACCTGACTATTAACACATATTCCTGGTCCCAACACAAGACTCAAGTCAGGGGACCAGAAGTAATAATATAATATAAGCAATAATATAAGATAAAATAAAAACACCACACCCCAAAACCCCAAGAAGGGGTAGAAAACATATAATGGGCATAACTAGCGCCCACACAAGGTTGCCCACCCCATACCCAAGTAGAAGTTCTGAGAGGGGCAGGCTGGGGGGGAGGTCATAATATAGCAAGACTCCATTGGAAGAAACAACATTACTAAGGTGAGTAATTTTTTCTTCAAACAACATGAAGTCTTGCTATATTATGACAATTGCAGACTACACAGCAGTACCTCCATGGAGGAGGGACAGAACCTACTTAGGGAATAGGCTCTGAAGCACAGCTGTGCCAAACCGAGCATCTCTCCTGGCCTGGACATCCAGGGAGTAATGCTTGGTGAAAGTGTGTACCGTTTTCCAGGTAGCTGCTTGACATATCTCTAAGATAGGGATGTCTCTGGCAGCAGCTAGAGACGCGGCTGTACCTCTGGTAGAATGAGCCCTCAGGCCAGAGGGGGGAACTTTCCCCAGTTTCTGATAACAAAATTGGATACAAGAGACAATCCACCTGGCAATTGATCTCTTAGTGGCAGGTCTCCCTTTTCCGACCTCACCATAAGTGAGAAAAAGTTGGAGGGATTCGAACCTGTGACCCTTAGTACGTTCTATATAGTAACTTAAGGCCTCTTAACATCTAAACTGTGCAATTCTCCTCGCCAGAGGGAGGAATGTTCAGTGAAAACACTGGAAGGAGATAGACTGATTAAGATGGAAATCTGAAACCACCTTAGGCAAAACTTCCTGTTAGTCCTGAGGACTACCTTATCCCTGTGGAAAGAAATAAAGTCAGTTTCTACTGACAAGGCTTGCAACTCACTTATGCGCCTGGCAGACGTGATAGCCACTAGGAAAACAGTTTTCCAAGTTAGTACTTAAGCTCTGCAGAAGACAGAGGTTCAAAGGGTTGCATTAACTGGCAATACAACATTGTCCAGGCAGGGGCCGTGATCCCTAAAAGGTGGATTAGTATAAAGTAATCCTTTAAAAAACTTGGACAATACAGGGTGAGCAGAAAGAGAGGAGGGCTTTCCGTTGACACAAAAGCAGAGACAGCTGCCAAATGTACTTTCAGGGTAGCTGGTCTCAGGCCCAAAGAATTAAGATGGACCATATAGTCCAAAACAATGGGCAAATAGCAGATTCCGGGAAATATGTTTCCCTAGAACACCAAATGGAAAACCTTTTCCACTTAGAATTATAAGTAGCTCTAGTGGAAGGCTTCCTAGAAGCCTTTAGGATTTCAAGACACCTGAGAAAGGTATAGGTCAGTTAGCTCTAACCTCAAGAGCCAGGCCTTGAGGTTGAGGGGATTTGAGGTTCGGATACCAAACTCTCTCCTGGGCACAGGTTAACAGGTTGTGATTCCTGGGGAGACACAGGGGAAGATGGACTGCTAGGGACAGAAGGAGTGGGTACCAGGGCTGCCTGGCCCAATCTGGGGCAATCAGAATCACCCTGCAAGGCTGGGATCTGATTTTAACTAGCACCTTGAATAGGAGAGGGAAGGGGGGACAGGCATAAAGAAACTTCCCTTCCCAGTCTAGGAGAAAGGCATCCAGGGGAACTGAGCCCAACACTGGGGGTCTGCAACAGAACAGTGGAAGTTGGTGACTGTCTGGGGCTGCAAAAAGATCTATCTGAGGGGTGCCCCATCTGGCAAAAACTATCCCCAGTACTTGAGGATCCAGAGACCATTCGTGATGGCCCTGAGAAATCCTGCTGAGAGCATCTGCTAGGACATTGTCCTTTCCTGGAAGGTGAACTGCTATGAGGGAAGTGTTCAGGGAATAGGCCAGAGACCACAACTTCATTGCCTCGGTGCACAAGGCCGAAGACCGAGTGCCCCATGCTTGTTGATGTACCACATTGTTGTGGTGTTGTCTGTTCTGACTTGTACCACTTTGTTCTGAACAGACGCAGAAAAACTTGAAGTGCTAAAAGACAGCTCTGAGTTCCAGCAAATTGATGTGGAGCAGAGATTCCTGAGGGACCACACTCCTGAGTGGAGAGGTCGCCATGTGGGCTCCCACCCCAGGAGGGAAGCATCCGTAGTGAGGGTCAAGGAGTGAGACAGAGGAATGAAGGGGACCCCAGTCTTAATTGCTCTGATCCTGCCACCACTGGAGGGCCTGGATCAGGTTCGGGTCAGGACCAACTTGGAAAGGGGTCTCTTCTCTGAGACCAAAAGGCTCTCAAGTGAAACTGAATGTCCCTCATCTGAAATCTTGCTCCTTGCACTACAGCTGTGGACTTGAGCCATGTGCCCCAGGAGCTGCAAAGGTGTCTTGCTGGTCGAGAGACCTGCAGAGTGAGGAGGAGGCCAGAGCTACCAAGTTCCTACCTCTCTAAGGGCAGGAAGGCTCTGGCTGCTTTGTGTCCAATTCTGCTGACGGTGAGCACCTGAACTGGTTCCAGAACTGCTTTGGAAGATTGAGCAAGAAGCCCAGGGAGGTGAGCAGCTGCTGGGTAACTTGCAGGTGAGATTTTACCTGTTCTGGGGACTGGCCTACAATGAGCCAGTCGTCCAGATAGGGAAAGACAGGAATCCTTTGCCTTCTTAAATGAGCAACTGCTACTGCCAGACATTTTGTGAATACCCTTGGGGCAGAGGTGAGGCCGAAGGGCATTGCTCTGAACTGGTAGTGACCTGAGGGCAGTTCGAATCTGAGGTACTTTCGGTGGGAGCTTCTGATCAGGACGGTAAAATAGGCATCCTTGAGGTCCAGGGAGGCTAGCCAGTCCCCTGGCCTTAGAGAGGGTAAAATCATTGCCAGAGTTACCATTCTGAACTTTGGTTTCAAAAGGTGTTTGTTCAGATATCTCAGGTCTAAAATGGTCGCCATTCTCCTGTCTTTTGGGGTAAGGAAATATCTGGAGTACAGACCCTTGCCCTGGTGTAGGGAGAAACCCTTTCTACAGCTCTGAGAGCCAGGAGGTTGAGACTTCTGTTTCTAAAGTAAAGTCTCTAAAGAGTTTGCAGGTGGGAAAGATCTGATTCTCATCTTTGGGAACTTTTGAAGCTGAGAACCAGACCTTGGCTTACTACTTCCAGGACCCACTTGTCTGAAGTTAGAGACACCCAGTTCTGAACGAAGTAAGCCAACCTGCCCCCTACAGGTAAAGGAGAATCGGCCCTGGGCACTCCATCAGGGTGTCTGTTTGGCAGGTGCTTTAGGCTGAGGGGTGGGAGCAGGCCTGCCCACACCCCGTCTGCCTCTCTCTCTGAAGAACCCCCTCTGAACATAAGCAGAGGAGGCCTGGGTTTGGTAAAAGGCCTGTGAAAAGGCCTACCCTACCCCCTGGGGGCCTGCCTCTGAGGAGTGACTTCCGCCTTAGCCTGAGCACTCTTATAGGTAGTCCTATATTCATCCATTTTCTTCATATAATTCTCTGTCTGCTCCCCAAACAGAGAATTTCCAACCACAGGAAAATCCATAGCCTTAGTCTGGGTATCCTGTGACAAGCTGGTACACCTGAGCCAGGCCAACCTATGAAAAGCTACAGACGTAGCCATGACTCTAGAGGATACATCATTAAAATCCACAGCAGCATGAAACTGCACCTTAGATGCCTCAATGCCATCAGCAACCACCTGTTCCAGCTCATTAGCAAGCTGGCCAGAGGCCTGTTTGGCCAAAGCCATGACAGTGTCCCATCTACATTTTTGATACCTTGCTACATAAGCCATGTAATTTGCTTGCCTGAGTCCCAAGGACGCTGCCATGTATTGTTTTTTAGCCATGGCATCAATCTTCCCGGAATCCTTGTCAGGAGGATGTGAAGCCAAGGGAATATTAGCTTTATCACAGGCTGCAGGCTGAACCACACCAACGTGACTGCATTGCTGTGAAAGGAATTCCGTATCAGGACCTGACAGAGTGTGCCTCCTGTCCATCTTTTTGTCCACAGGAGGCACAGAATTAGGAGTTTTTAAAATCTTTGTCCGTTTGCTAAATGATTTATGCAAGGGAATAGACAATCTCCTAGACTCTGGAATATCCATCATTTCTACAAAATCAGGTTCCTCTTGCTCATCCACAGCTTCCTCCAATGGGAGCTGGAAGGTTTCAGCAACTTTTTTGTAAAACATAAAGTGAGAGGGGACCAGAAAGCGAAGGGGAGATTCAAAAGGTCTGTCTGGGGAGATGTCCGGTTCATCGGCACAATCCGAGACCCTCCAAGTCACATTCATACTGTTCATAATCATCCTCCCTCCTCTGGTTCATAAAACTCTTCAACATCATATTCCTGAACGGTGGAACCGACCTTTACTAGACAGTGGCGGTTCGACGGAACCGGAGAAAGTGACTGGACAATCTGAATAGCTCTTGCTATCCTGCAGCAGTTGGAGAAGGAATTTTGGGCTCCACACCTGCTGATTTTCTTGTTTTTTTACTGGAACTGGCCCTCCGAGCCAGCTTTTATGTTGCCGAGGAAGTCTCGCCTGGTCAGAGGGACTCCCTCCGGTTCGGTTGGCACCGAACCGGGCTGGCCATTTGGCTCAACGGACTTTTTGGCCTCTCGTTCCCTGAGCCTGCCAACTCTCTTATCCAGGGTGGCTGCAGGGCAAGTTTTACAAATCTGGCAGTATGAATTGAGGTGGTCAAACCCCAGACAATATACACATGTGGTGTGTGGGTCAGCCTTGGCAAAGACTTCCCACAAGACATCACAGTGTTGAAACCCAGTGGGCCCGGTTTTTCTTTTGGGTTTCTCAGACATAATGCCAGCCTAACCAAAACTTGCCTTTTAAGCGGCAGTGCCAAGGCAAGACACATATCGGTTCTAACCGTGTCACGGATCTTGGAAAAACTGTAATGAAATCCGTTTTTTAGAACCGATAAGAACCGGAACCGACTCTAAAACCTTAAATTTCAAGTTTTAAACAGTTGATCGGTTCAAACCGAACCGATAACATTTACAAGTTCCACACAGAAAAAAAAAACTGTAATTACTACGATACTACAGACAGAGCTTGAACCGATCGGTTTTATGTTAAAATAATAATATTCTCGGTTGATCTGAACCGAGAAAACACTGTTTAAACCGAGAAATGAACCGAGCAGTAGGAGAAATCTCTGGAGCGACTGTTCAGTGAGGCGGAGTAAAGAATCTGACAGTTTGGGTTTGAAATAACCCAGACAGAGCTTCTCTAACCGAGCTCGCGCTCCAAGTTCCATTCTTAGAATGGGAGTTAACTCTTTCACCTCCGGAGCAGTTCTAATGGTGGGACAAACTGCAATTGTCATAATATAGCAAGACTTCATGTTGTTTGAAGTAGTAGTTCCTGTGTATCAAGTGCTCCTGATCAATAACTGTATGTGCCCTGCAGCAGGAAGGCACATCCCTTGACTGCATCCAGTGTCACAAACCCACTCAGCAGGTCAGGCCCTCTACTCCCAAAGTGCCGACCTCTGAGAGTAGTCTTGTGAACAGAACAAGGTAGCCCTCTTGTCTGTTTTATGGATTCGAGTCACCTTAGTCCCAAGTTCTGGAGGGATTCAAACTTGTTAACCTCTTGTTAGCATACCCAATTGTCAGGCTTTTGCCTACGGGCACCTAACCAGGTATTAGAAAATGAACCCTTTTAGAACTCTATACAAGACCCAGAGAAACACTTAATCTGTTTCCCAGTTTGGTACACCCATAAACTCATGCACCGTGTCAGCTTTAAAACCATCTAACTTCACTTAAAACCAAAGAAATGTTTCAGGGCACACCAGGCAGTTTCTGTTTTTAAAATATATCTTTACTGAACAAAAGGTAAAATAGTAAACAGTAATATACAGAACTCATCACAAAAAAACATACAGGTCATTAAACAAAAAGGTGTAAAAGTGCAACTATATTTCCTATCCACAAAATACTTATCTTCTAAAGGCTTGATGTTGCTGCTTCAAAGTCAGGTAAAGAAGTCAGTCTATGAAACCAGATTCATAGTTTTTAGAAGCTGGATTCTCCAGCCTCCTGGATGAGGTCACTGTACTTCCTCCCTATCAGGATATTATTATTAAAAATTTATCTCTACATGAAACAGGATCCTTATAAGGCAGTAAGATCCTGTTTTTCTCAGCAAAACATCAATTCTCAAATGACACCACTTTGATGAAAAAGGGCCTTCCTGATCTTCACAGATAACAAAACCTTTTTAATTTCACAGAGAAGTGTCATACCCTGCTTTCCTTTCCTGTAAACGTTGTAAAATGGATATGTTCTTTCCTGCCAACTAGGCTACTGATAATAGAACTAGCTAAACAGGATGTCCCTGATTTTAGGTACCTTTTAGCCCTGCAATTATCTTGGCCTTGCAGGTGTTCGATTTTTTTTAATCTAAGTTCCTGTGTGTGTGGTCATCTCACATACTGAGATCGACGGGGGATGTGTGAGTGAGGGAGGTCACTCCAAGTGCACTGGCACTTCCAGCAGACAAATTCAATACCATATTTCTGTTATTTTTAAGAAATAAAAAATGATACAGCACTCAGAGCTAGCTGTCTATGTCACATCCAGTACTACCCCAATATACTGCAGGCATTCTGACTTTGGCACATTTACTGTTATCCTTAGTGCCTTGAACAGCTGCATCATTCAGGAAATGGTGTGAAGAAGAGCTTCCCTGGAACTGGCCTTCAGAAGCCAATCGTCCAGATAAGGGAAGACATGACGCCCTTCCCTGCAAAGGGCTGCCACAACCACTGCTACACATTTAAGAGCTTTCCTGAACTGGCCTTCAGAAGCCAATCATCCAGATAAGGGAAGACATGAAGCCCTTCCTTGCGAAGAGCTGCCGCAACCACTGCTATGCATTTGGTAAACACCTGTGGCACAGAGGATGAGCCAAATGGCAACACTCAGAACTAATAGTGCCTGCCCTCCAGCATGAAGTGGAGGTATTGTCTTTGGCACTGTCTGATCCTGATATAAAGGTATGCATCCCTTCATGTTCAGGGAACAGAGCTAGTCCCATTTGCAAAATGTCACCTTGTAGCCTGGTTGAAACTCTAGCAAATCTCACAGGCCCACACGTTATGAGATAGGCCCAAACAGCACACACAAATTGTGTGAGTGTCGTCTTTATAAATCCTGTAGCCACAAGAACAATAATGGAACAAAGGCTCTTTGTCCTCCGGTGACATACAGAGATGACGAAAAAATACTTAAAGAATTGAAAATATCAAACAGCAATGGTTATTTTGATGATGTTCTTCAGCAGGTCTGATGAGGATGATCGATGGTGGGAAAAAGAACTGAGGAGTGCTGTGGCCAACCACGTTATATATACAACGACACTGCTCATCACTGTGGGTGGTCCCTGGCTAGCAAAAGTTTCCAAGTGGTCCTGATGCTGATGACTTACAATTCCAAAAGCGTGGCCTAATAGAGGAGATAACAACATGAAAAACTGCACACAGGGGAAAAACATGAAAACTGTTTTAAAAAATTACAAATAAATAACAGTCAGAGCAGTGCAATTCCAAATGTATGGCCTAATGGAGGAGATGAGAACATGAAAAATTGCACACAGGGAAAGACATGAAAACTGTTTTAAAAAGTTACAAATAAATAAGAGTCAACAGAGTCAGAGCAATGCAAGAGGGTGGCAGCCAAGGTCAACAAGATGTTGGGGTGTATAGCCAGAGGGATCACCTCCAGAAGCGAGGAAGTTATCCTACCATTGTACAGATCACTGGTGAGGCCATACTTAAGAGTACTGCATGCAGTTCTTGTGCCCCCACTTAAAGAAATACATCAAACTCCTGGAGAGGGTCCAGAGAAGGGGGACCAAAATGATAAATGGGATTGGGGGGATGCCCTATGAGGAAAGGTTAGCAGAGCTCAACATGTACTCCCTGGAGGGCAGAAAGGACAGGGGAGACATGATAGAGACATCTAAATATTTAATGGGCATAAATAGGGGAGATACAGACTGTCACAATCACCATCTGCTTGTTATTATTTGTATTATATTTTTGCTATAAAATATAAGTTTTTGAACTCTGCTAGTAAAACCTGGCAGTCAGCACAAGGCATCCTGGGATATTAGATTTTGGAAAATGTACTGTTCTCTCTGAGTGGAAGGAAATGGCTAACTTCAAAGAATCTAACACATGCCTGACAAAAACCTGTGTGGAAATCATAAAAGTCATGCTCCAAGAGGGTTGGTGTTTTGAAGTGAAAATATTGCCTTTTTATGAGGTGACCGAAGGTAGAATGTTTCCTAGTCAGTCTATGTTAAAAATCTCACAATGTTGAGAGGTGGTTCTCAGACTGTTTTCCTGAGAGATTACAGGGGATAATTCTAAATCTGCCATAAACCATGTTCTGTAATTCACTTGGCAGAAAACAGACTTTTTATTTTTTATAACTGGAATATTTGGCCTTGTGCAGTGGCATGTGACTAATTCAGTATGCAGGAATGAGAGTGACCTCACAGCCAGCATCACCGTAGAGCTGTGACCTCACAAGCTAGGTGAGAGACACTCCCCCCCCCCGATATTGTCAAGTTGTTGAGGGAACATTGCATACTTTGGTGTTTGGACTTTCAAGACCGACACTTGTGTTCTGGACTTCTAAGGGACACTTTGGTCCTGGACTCAAAGAGAGGCACTTCTGCCAAAATAGATAATTTCATTCCATTTATTTACCAACTGGAACTAGGGTAAGCTTAGTTATTCAGTGTAAGGTGCTTTGTTTATAACTGTCCATTTATTTTCTAACTGTACCCTTAATGTATATATGTTCTGTGTTTTGTATTTTATTTACTATTTAAAATTTTAGTAAACTTCATTTTTCCTTAAACCGCTGCCTGAGGCATGCTCATTTTGTGTGTGAATGGTGGAATAGTTATAATATTCTAACACAGCTGTTAAATGCTTATAATATCACCTTATGCAACCATGCTAACAAGGATCTGTGTAAAGATCCAGCAAGGTAAGAAAAATACCAGCATCTCAATTGAGTCGGAAGGGGGTTGTGAACCAGGTTGGTTGTATGCCTGCTGGGCCATTGCAATACTGGGATACTGTACTGTTTTCCCCAAAGAGAGTGTGATATTTGGACCTGTTACCTGGGTGTCCTAGTTAAAAAGGGTTCATAATTGATCCCAGGTTTTGAGACTGGTAGTTGCTCGGACCCAAAACAAACTGGAGGGTGTCCCTGTTTGTCCCATTCATGAATCGCACTTCAAGGTTGGGCACTGTGGGAGCAGAGGGCCTGACCCCAGGAGTGGGTTGTGACACAGACCACATGTTCAGGCTAAAAAGGAAGAAGGTCCCTAGGGGACACAGCATGAAGCTAGAGGGAGCTGATTTAAGAGGGAGCTAAGGAGAAATTACTTCACAGAGAGGGTGGAGTGGAGTTGAGTGGAATAAACTCCCAGAGGAGCTGGTCTCACAGAAGACAGTGGATGGCTTCAAAAGGGGATGGGATAGAGTCAAGGGCAGAATAAGTACCAGAGGAGACCCGTCCCAAGGGGGAACTTATATCGGAGAGGATATGGGGTGGGGAGAATGGGGGAGGCCAGCTGTGCTATGAACCACTAGCTGAACAATCACGCAGATATGATAGACCATCATGGCCTTTATCTGCTGACTTTCTTCGTATGATTGTATGTTCGTAAACTGTGATGAGCCAACAATTTAATATCCCATAGTGGAAAGAGTGGCAACTGGTCCCTGGTGCTTCAACTCGTAGCAAGTCTTCTTCACTCCCCCTCATAACAGTTTTGACTGATATTTATTTGCAACTTTTTACAGTTCTTATGTTTTGCCCTGTGTGCAATTTTTCATGTTGTCATCCTTGTAGCTGTTAACTGCACCCAGCGTGTTGCTCTGGAGTGCCAGTTTTCATGTTTTAGTCTAATGGAGGAGATGTCCTCAATAATGATCCATCTTTACCATGTCTGTCAGATGGTGGAGCAGCTTTATCTTTTTAATCTGTTCCCTTTGACAGGGACTGCTGCTATTTTTGAGGAGATGAACCCTCTGATTCATGCTTTCCACCATCATTATGAACTCCCCACAGCCTTCATTGTGCTTTGGTGGCACAGAGGCAGACTAAGAAGCAATAAAATCTTTTCTTTTTTTTTAGCCCTTTTCTTTTCAGTCCAAGGGCAAACCTTTATACAGAGCTTGCAATTGCGAAAGTCGTGGTCTGGACTAAGGCACCTTAAACAAAGCTCATGACAGTCTGCCTTTGCCAAGAGTTGGAAACAATTTGTACAGTTTTTAAAGCCTGTTGGTCCTGTCCATTTTTTAGGTCCATCAGTCATGCCAACCAAACACTGTAGACCTTGTAAAAATGTTTCTGCTAAGGTGAAAAAAAAAAGGAACAGTTATTTAAGAACAGCAGATCTTCGAGGGAATCTCTTTATCAGGTCACATCTATGGTACTTACAGCCGTCAGGCACTAGGACCGCATGGAAACTTTTATAGCAGTCTAGTAGGGGCCACCCATGCCGACGTCGTACGCTGACATCCCTGCATATATAACTGTGGGCATGCCCCGCTCCCTCCTCAGTTCCCTGCCAGAGACCATACTTGCTAGGCCTACCTCTAGGGAACAAAGGAGAGAGATGAGGTACCCAGCTATAACAAAGGCTGGTGCAACAAGAAAGTCAGTCTGTAGACAGAGACCAGGGGGAAGGAGGGAGGGTCGGCATGACCTGATCAAAGATATTCCCTTGAAGATCTACTGTTACGGTAAGTTCTTACGTAACTGTTCTATTTTCTTCGGGGATCTCTGTTTCATCAGGTCACACCTATGGAATGAGTCCTAAGCAGTACAGACAACGAGACAGTCTGGGTGGCTGGAGATCAAGGGCCTAAGGCAGAAAGACTTGCAGCACAGCTAGGCCGCCATCAGCCCTTCTTATGGAAGCAATGTCCAGACTGTAGTGCTCTGTGAAAGTGTGGATAGTACTCCAAGTGGCACAGATTTCAGCAGCGGACACATTCCGGAAACAGGCAACCGAGGTGGCCATACCGCAAGTGGAGTGACCATGAACAACTCCAGGAAGATCCTTACCATACTTCCTATAAAAACAAGCATTTGTCAATGCTGAACATTGCTTGCTTGTATTTGCTGTTTAGGTGTTTGGCACTGATAGTGCAGAGGCAATAATGATCAAATTAATAAACTAGTGACATTGTCATGATTGTGAATTCATAATTTTCATCTCTCACGACTGCACCCATAGCCCTGTGCCACGGATCCAGGTTGGACTCCAGTCTCCCTTCCCTGCCCTTATCTAGGGGGGAGCCCTCTGGTGAAGGGATATGCCAGGAGCGTCCTGGAGCACAGAATCGGGTCGGCAACGATGGCAGAAGGGGGCAGATCTGGCTGGTTGGGGGCCCTTGGCGGCCCAAAGGAGTGGCCAACTGAGTGGTGGGGGCAGAGCAAAAATAGATGAAGGAAAAAAGTCAAAGCTACTGCTCAACTACAACAAGTAACAAGATTTTATTTTCAGTGAGGCCCTCATTCTGCACAGTTCTACAACTGTGAGTGACTGAGCCACAGGGAGGTGAAGTGACAAAAGTAACATACAGAGTCAGCTGTTCTGATAGATCATCCACTTTCCAGTACAGTGCTCTAACCACTGGCTTACAGCGCCTTAATTAGTTTATCTCTTAAAGATTCTGGATCACATATATAATTTTGGAATAACTAACTTTCTAAGTGCAACACTCTTCCCTGCTGTTTCTCATCATTATTATTATAACAGTATCATTACTGGTTAGCTAGCCCTAATAGTGTCTCAAGTTGAGTCACAGAAAACTCTATTACACAAGTGTGTATTATGATTGGTGTATTATGGAGCTGCATCTTGACCAAGCTGTACATGACTGCCTGGCAAGAGAAACAAATTGCTATTCTGATAGCTCAGATGGCGGAAAGAAAGCACAGTGCAAGACATCATTTGTTTTTCACATCTGTCTCTGATTAGCAGTTATTAAAAGTAAAACATGGGGAGTGTTGTAACTTTTTTTTTATACACACCCACATACTGAGATAAAAAACTTGAACTTCGTTCTTGTAGTTGAGGAAGAATCACATACAGTGCACCCTCTATTATCTGTTAACTTTAGTGCAACAGCTTTGTGGCAGATAATAGAGGGTGGCAGATAATACAGGTGTACTATATTTCATTAGTAAACTATGGAAAAATTAGCATAGGATTACATTTAGGTATTATTTCAGTTTCTTTGCATATAGTTTGGTAAAATAAATCTAGTTTAGTTAATTTATCATCAAATAACTGTAAAAAAAAATCAGTGACAGAGATATATCTGGCTTTATTTGTCATCATTTATTTGTGTTAACACTGTATCACTCCACTGCTTAATAAACATTTCTATCAACTAAGTTCAGTGATTGAATAATTTGTATGTCCAGAAATATCTTCAACATTAATAAGAACAGCAGTAAACCTGTGTGGAGCAAGGGTACATTTCAGTATGAAAATCATAGTGCTGTGCAACATTCATAACATTTGAGAGATATGATTACACACACTGCTACCACTGCAAAGGTATCTCTGGACATACCTCGCCGTACTACAGCAGCCCACCTGTTCAAAGCTCAGCTATAGAGATTCTCTCTACCCCACCCCTATACGGAATCACACAATCAAAGCATGGTTTTCATCGAAGGAATTTGCACATAAAGACAGCATGTTAAAGGGTCTGCACAGACCCCCTCCCAAATCACTCACCCGAGATCTCCTTTTGAGGGACGCCGCTCTGGGACCCAGCAGCAGAACCACAGCATGCAGACCAGGCTGGGGAGGAGGAACCGTGGCATAGTAGGCACATACATCCCAACAGTAACAGTGGTGCCAGTCCTGGGACCGGCAGATCGATCAGTGATCAAGGTCTAATTTGGCACAAGGTGTCCCAATGCTGCAGAAGGAGTCGGAGCGTTTCCGCAATGCAGCAAGTCTCAGTCAAGCTCTCCTAGCATCATTGACATTATTTATTTGCTGCCAGTGGTTCATGTGGGAGGATGAATGCCAAAAAAGGGAAACTCGCTGTGCAGGAGGTGAGCTGACAGCTGCAGCTAGGTGCGCTGAGTTGCGTCGGTCTCAGGATGCTGCAGTGCGTCTTGTCTTGCCATTGTTTCCATACTTCAGTGTACTGCTGACAATGTGTGTGTGTGTGGGGGGCACAGCAAATTGTACTGTATGTACCGGTAGTCGGATATCCACGGGGAAGGTGGGTGGGGGGCTAACTACTGACATAGAAATGGAGCTTCGCTCAGAATCTGTGTGTGTTGGGGAGGGGGGGCGGCTTCAGATCGCCCCAGGGAGGGTGTGTGATACTCACAGATCTCCAGGACGGGTGGGTGGGGAGGCAACCAGTGACATCGGTGAAAGGAGGACTGCTCTACAACAAAGCCGTTCCATGGGGAACTGGAGCACTCTGCGGAAAACTTGCCAAGCTGCCAGCCTGCCACACAGCCTGGGACAGTGGCTACAAGATGTGAAAAGCCACACCGTTTTCATGCTCGCTAACTGGTAACTTTTAACGGCCGCTATCCGATGGTGGATCTCCAGAGTCACTCCGCAGAACCGTAGATTAATACTAACAATCCACAGCCTCACAAAGCGACTCAGCAAATGGGGTTGCACGTTTCTGTGTTGCCATGTTATAAAATAAAAATGAAGGGCTTACTAATTTCCACAGTAAAGTTCACGAAAAAAGTAACCACACAATTCTGCACCAGCCTAGTCCACCCCGTTTTTGTTCTGCTGAAGTGGCAATTTCTTCAAGCTATTAAGGGGCTGTACTAATAGGAGAGCTGGACGGCAGAACTGCACCACTCGTAAACTCAAAGCAATAGTGACTTTTGTGGAGTAAAGGCACTGGTGCAGGCAGCTGAAACAGGGTGCCGGTGGAAGACTTGGAAGAGTGCAGCGCAGACGGGGCTTATTATTTCCTTTTCACGACAGGAGGCACACCGCCGGATACCGACGGGACAGACCTAAACAGCAGATGGCTGCGAGATCGGAACATCTGGCGCCCGGGAGGTGCATTCTCTACTCTCGGTAGGCTGAGGAGTGCATTGCTGAACAAAGGGACAGGTTAAGTAGATCTTAATATTTGCTTCAAAGTGACCCCTGTTTCTTTATGTTTTTCCTTTTTGCTGTACTGTTTTGTGGGTTGACTGACTGTTGACTTGAGGCTTATGGAGGTTGGTGCCTGGGATCTATCATGTGGAATCTATGTTTTTAGAGTCAGGGTTTAGAGGAAAACAGACAAACAGAAACCAGTCAGGAGCGGGAGGAACACAGGAGGGAAAGGGAGGTGGGACTGAAGAGGGCAGGGAGCGGGACAGCAGGGTGCAGGGATGGAGGGGGGCGCAACAGAAGCAGGAAACAAACAAGTGCTCTCTCATTGGAGCGGTTCATTTGTTTCAACTGCACAAAGTTTCCGCCCACAGACTGTGAACCACTGTCATACTCAGCTTGCATGATCATTGATCTGCCAAGGACGAGCCCAACACAGCTTGCCCTGCATTGGGCTAGTCAGTGACACAACTCTGAAATGCCATTCTCTGTAGCAAAACGTTTCTTGCGCAAGCAACGTAAAAAGTAATACAGTTTGCCAACCATTTGGACAAACACTGCTTAGAAACTAAAACGCCCTCTTTCCCAGGGGTGAAAGAAACAACTAACTGGCAGGACGTTCTGGAGTCCTTGGTACGGTGTATAAAGTACCTGAGAATTCCATGCACATCTAGAATATGGAGCAATGCTTCCCCTGGACTGGCATGCTCTGGGTAATAAACAGGCAGATGGATAGATTGATGTAGAGTAAACTCAGACACCCCCTTAGGAAGAAACTTAGGGTTAGTGCACAAAGACACTGTCTTTTTTTTTTTTAAGATTAAAAAAAAAATACAGATAAAACATTAGGCATCTGCAGAATAGTTGTGAGTAACAAATACCAATATTAAATATCACACAGCAAGGGCCGGCCCAGTGGCACAGAGGGCTGAGGTGCTGGATGCCTTAGTTCTCACCACGCCAGTGACCTGTGTTCGGGAATGAGCACAGGATGCTGGGGGCTGGCTGGGGAGAGAGCCGGGCTAGGATCGGGCAGCCCCTGGTAGCTCTCCTCTCCTGGAGAGGCGAGGTTGGTTCTCCTGGTCTTTGACCACCACCACATGGAGGCGTGATGGTGGTGCAGGCAGGGCATGGAGCCAGACGCTAGGCCAGGGGTAGGTGGAGTGGAGTTAATCCGGGCCAAGACATGCATGCGTGCCTCCACGCTCATGCCGACCCTCTGTCTGGGGGTTCCAGGGAATAGGGAGAAAAGGTAGAAAAATTGGGGGCCACGGCTGGATGAAGCCCCCCGCAACAGCTCCGGTGGTTCCGCCAGGGTAGAGGAGGAGGTGCCCCGAACAAGTGAAGAGACTGCTGACGGATGGCCAACACAAGCTGCCAGCTCGCCAGGAGGATAAATATAATATAGAAAAAAAATAAATCACACAGCAAGAGGGATTCATAAGTATGAATAATAACAAAATTACTGCCAATTACATAAAAGAGTGAACACTCCATTACCACTCGTATGGTTACTATAAAAAACATGGAATGCCTTCTCAAACCCACAGTGCCTGATTAACCCTGTTAATTAACCCAGTCTGTTCTGAAATATGCTAGAAGGGGTAGGGACAAGCCTAATTTAATTATACATCTTGGGACAAACGACCTGGCTGACAAGACAGTAGATACAGTCCAGAGGAGGTTTCAGGAACTAGCATAATTATGTGAGGGGGCAGGAAGATCAGTAACTTTTCAGAGATACTTCCTGTAAGCAAAGGCAAGCACAACAAGAAAGCTTGAGAATAGAGGAATTTGAACGGATGGCTAAGAACCTGGTGTTGTGCTAAAGGGTATGGGCTGTTGGGGTGGGAGGGACCTGGGAGGACAGTAGTCCTATGCCAAGGACAGACTACACTTGAGTGAGGAGGGAAAGAAAGTGTTGAAACAGAGGATGGAGGAGTACATAGGGAAGTTGGGAATTTAAACTAGGAGTGTGGTGGCAGTTGGGGAAGAGATATGCAGAGACCACAGGTTGGGAAACCATATGAGCTTACCCCCCATAACAGTGACAAAGGACAAATGGCAAGTACTGCTGGTGATGCTAGGAAAGGAGGGCAGGATGGGAGGGTGGGAAAGGGTGGAAGGTGGTTACCCTTAATGCTAGGAGCCTTGGGAGAAAAACTGCAGAGTTACAGGTTCTCATGGCAGAGGGAGAGGTGGACATTGCAGTCATCACGGAAACATGGGCCACCCAATACAATGACTGGGACCTGTCTGTACCAGGGTACAGATTATTTCTAGGGACAGAGTGACTGGGAAAGGGGGGGTGGCACCATATGTGAAGGAAGGACTGAAGTGTGTAAGGGAGGAAGGGGAGGAGGGTAGTACGGAGTCACTTTGGATGCAAATCCAGGATTCCAAGAATAGGATTCTTAGAATGGGAGTGGTGTACAGGCCACCATCTCAGACGGAGGAGTTAGACAGGGAACTAGCGGGACAGATCAGGAGGACCTGCGAGAAGGGTAGTGTGGTGATTGTGGGGGACTTCAACATGCCAGGAGTGGACTGGAGCACCCCAACAACCGGGAACAGAGGGAGCAGGTACTGCTGGATGCCTTCCAGGACAGCTTCCTGCTGCAAATGGTCAGTGAACCAACCAGGTTAGGAAACACCCTTGACCTTGTGTGGCAAATGGGACTTTGTGAGAGAACTTAGTGGAGGAACCGCTGTCAGGAGTGACCACCGCCAGTATGGCTCACATTGGATATGGGCAAGGAAGGAGGGAATCTGCACAATAGTGCTGGACTTCAGGAGGGCCGACTTTGGGAGGATGGGGAAGTGGTAAAGAGTACCTGGCCAGAATTCAATCTAGTATGGACACTAACCAGAGGTTGGAGCTCATAAAGCTGGGGATAGTGGAGGCAACCAAAACCTGCTGCAAAGCCCAGAGCAAGAAGGCTAGGGCTAAGAAACCGATCTGGTTGAGCAAGGAGGTCATGAAAAAGGTAAGGAGGAAAAGAGCTGCCTTTAGGAAGTACATAAAAACAGGGAGGGGGGAGGACAGGAAGGAGTACTTGACAGAATCGAAGGAGATGACAGGGGCAGTAAGGGGAGCCAAAGCATCTATGGAACTCAGGCTGGCACAAGGCATTAAGAAGGGGGAGAAGGACTTCTTTAAGTACATCAGGGAGAAAAGGAGCTGTAAGGACCACATAGTAAGGATTAAGAAGGAGGGGGGTTGGGTGGAAGCAGGGTGCGATAAGGTGGAATCACTAAATGAGTACTTCTGCTCAGTATTTACTAAAGAGAAGAGGCGGGTGACACCCAAGGTGGGAGAAATGGCAGAAGCGGGGAGGAGGAGTGGTGACAGATGGGGAAATCATGGGGAGCAGAGTTCGAGAGGGTTTGAAGGCACTGAGGGTGGTCAAGGCGCCAGGCCCAGATGGCATCCACCCCAGGGTACTGAAGGAGTTGGCAGAGGTCCTGCAGGACCTTGGCAGACCTATTTAATGCCCACTACATCGGGTGTGTACCTCAGGACTGGAGGATGGCTCATGTGGTGCCCCTCCACAAGAGTGGCCCCAAGGATGAACCGGGAAACTACAGACCAGTGAGCCTCACATCCATCGTGGGTAAGCTAATGGAGACTATCCTGAAGGAGAGGCTGGTGGCCCCTCCCAGAGGCCAAAGGACTACAGGACAGCAGACAGCATGGCTTCATACGTGGCAGATCCTGCCAAACCAACCTGGTCAAGTTCTATGACTGGGTAACTAGGCAACTGGACAGGGGCCATGCAGTGGATGTCCTGTATCTGGACTTCAGTAAGGCATTCGACTCAGTGCCACATGGAAGGCAGGGAAGGAAGTTAGTAGGCACGGGCGGGTGCAAAGCTGGTGAGATGGGTAGGAAACTGGCTGCAGGGAAGGCAACAGAGGGTGGTGGTGGGTGGGGAGCTCTCACACCCAAGGGCAGTGACGAGCGGTGTTCCACAGGGCTCAGTGTTGGGACCACTGTTGTTTGGGATATTCATTGCAGACATATCATGGGACATCAAGAGCAAGATCAGTCTGTTTGCTGATGATACCAAGGTAGGCGCGGTGGTGGATGACCTAGGGGGATGGCAGGGGTTGCAGGATGATCTGGCAAAGCTTGAAACCTGGTCAGACAGCTGGCAACTGGGCTTTAATGCCAAAAAGTGCAAGGTGCTGCATTTTGGGATGAAGAACCCAAGGAGGAGTTACCAGCTAGGGGGAGTGCAGCTAGCCCAGACAGAGGAGGAGGAGAAGGATCTGGGAGTGCTCATTACAGGGTCAATGAACAATTCGGCACAATGTAGGAAGGCAGCTGCAAAGGCCAACAAAATGCTGGGTTGTATTGCAAGGGGTATATCCTCGAGGAGGGAGGAGGTGATTCTGCCACTGTATAGGTCATTAGTTAGACCACACCTGGAGTACTGCAGTACTGCAGTACTGGCGTCCATATCTGAAGAGGGACATTAAGTTACTGGAGGGGGTGCAGTGCAGAGCAACAAAGATGATCAAGGGGCTGGGGGACTTATCATACGAGAGGAGGTTGAAGGAGTTGAACATGTACTCACTGGAGGAGAGGAGAGACAGGGGTGACATGATTGAAACCTTTAAATACATGAAAGGAATAAACAAGACTGGTACAGAGGGGCTGTTCAAAGTAAGGGAGGGGAGGGCCACCAGGGGCCATGATATGAGACTGGAGCGAGGAAGGATCAGGAGGGAGATGAGGAGACACTTTTTTACAGAGAGGGTGGTGGCTGGGTGGAATGCGTTACCTGCTGAAGTGGTATGCAGTAGAGCAGTGGACTGCTTCAAACGAGGATGGGACAGGACAAGGGGGAGGGTTAATGAAGGGGAAGGGTGGAAGGGAGGGGCAGCTGCAGAATAAGGGGTGCTAGCTGCACATTCGAGCAGACTTGATAGACCTCTAGGCCTTTATCTGCTGGCAAATTTTGTATGTTCGTAACCCATACTGGAGAAAAGATAATCCATTGAGCATTTTTATTATCATTGACACTAGAATAAAGGAAAAAATTGATAAAAAAAAAAGGAAGAAACAGTGGTGTCCGTCTCCAAAAGTATTATAGTAAGAAAATAAAATCCTTACGGTAAGAAACCATGAAATGTTACTTTTACTGCAACAAATATCTAAACTTTTCCTGGAGCGCCCCGGGTACCTTACTCATCATCCCAAGCCGCCAATTGGTCTTATACAGAAGAACCCTTGACTTCCTCTACAATAGATGTGAATGGATACCATCGTGAACGAAATTGCTCTAGTCTGGAATGCAAGTGAGCTGTAATGTTTAGCAACCACACTGGAACACTCTGGGAAGTGAGCCAAAACCAAAACTGTGTAATGCCTTTTAAGGCAGCTGCTGTCAAAATAGGAAATAAATATCTTTTATTTCCCTTCCTGGCCTCCTGTGGGGGGCACCCAAGTGCAACATGGACAAACTCGAGTGGGGTGCGCAACTGTAGCACCTTAGTAATTAAACAACATATCTCCTGCCAGAAAGGAATTAAATGAGGACACCCCAAAAAACATGAAAGGAGTACCTCTTTGGCCACAATTCCGACAACAATGATCGGCAGAGATAGTGCCCATACGGAAAGTTCTATCTGGAGTTAAGAAGTACCGTACTGCCACCTTCCACTTGAACTCACGCCACATGGCTGATACTGTGGTCTTATGTGTCATGTACCAAATTGTTCCCCACACTTTATCTAGTGGAGAAATATTAGCCTCTTGCTCCCAAAGACCCTGCACCTGCGCCATCTGTACTGACCCTTGCTCCTTATTTAAAAGTGTGTAAAATTTAGAAATGAGGCAGTCATTAGCAGGCTGTTTCACTGCCTTCTTCATCTCAATCAAAAGCAGAGGGGGTTCTTTAAACAAAACCTCTGACAGTCGGTGTGTGATAAATAAAATGCCTCACCTGTAGATATCGAAAAAAGTCTGACAAGGGTAATTGAAATTTATTCCGTAATTGCTGGAATAAGAGAATGGTTCCACCCATTTTAAATTGTCCCAAAAAGGAGCCCCTTTTCACTCCCACAGGCGAAAACCCAAATCAAGTCTCACAGGGGTAAACTGGGGGTACCACTGAACGGGGATCCAAGCTCCCTGCTGAAAAAGTGCACCAATTGCCCTCTTTAATGGAAGTCATTGACAGAATGTGTGCCAAGTCCATCGGTTGGAAAACTGTGTTAAATCAGCAGGCCTACTAATTAACCAGGGCTTTATGTTTAAATAACTCGTTCTAGCCAAGGCCGCTTTCATTTGTAGCCAGGAGAGGTCTGGGGGAATAGCTCAGCACCTCAACAATATGAGTGAGTTGGGCTGCTTGAAAGTAATGTTTAAAATGAGGGAGACCTAAATCCCTGCCCCGCTTATGCTGCTGTAAACCCTCCCCCAACTAACCCTAGACCATTTGTCCTGCCAGACAAATTTTTTGATGGCTTGATTAAGACAGTACCAGTCTTGCCTGGGGACTGGGAGAGGCAAGGTATGATACAAAAAGAGTAAATGGTGTAGGACATTCATTTTGACAGATTCTATTCTGTTTGTCAAAAAGAGGGGAAAAAGGGACCATCTCTGGAGATCTGTTTGTATTGCTTGATGTAACTTACCATAATTAACTTGATAAAGAGGGGCCAGGCAGCTTGGAAAAATAATCCCTAAATGTCTAACATGTTTTTATCCCAACAGTATCCAAAGCATAATTTGAACTCCCAGGGAAGGTTACCACTAATCGATATAACCTCAGACTTAGAGATATTCACCTTGAAACCAAAAATGAAGCTATATTGGGTCAACAGAGCTTCCAGTTTAGGTAGGCTTACAACCAGGTCCCAGAGAAACATAACAATATCATCAGCATATAACATCACTCTATTATCCATCCCCCTACTACCATCCCCAAATCCACTGATAAAGACCGTGCAGCCTCTGCAAACAACTCCATACAAATGATAAAAGGAACTGGCGAGAGAGGGCAACCCTACCTAGTACCTCTCGCAATTGCAAAGGGGTAAGAGAGGGCACCATTTACTCGGGCCACAGCTCTAGGGGAAGCCTATATCATGTTGACCCATTTTAAAAAATCTTCACTGAACCCAATCTTGTGAAGAATTTCCTTTAAAAATATCCAGTTAAGCCTATCAAAGGCTTTTTCGGCATCAATCAAAAGCGTTATCTGGGGTATATAGCAGCCTTAGAGCCCTCAGAGAGGATATTTAGCATACACCTAATTTTGTCGCTTAGGTGTCTCCCTGGAATAAACCCAGTCTGGTGTGGATGGATCAAAGTGGGTATTACCTTCTGTAGCCTAGGGTCTATTATTTTAGTAAACCATTTAAAATATTGATTCAGCAAATATACAGGTCTCTATGATTCACATAATTCAACATCTTTCCCCAGTTTAGGAATAACAGAAATAATAGCATCATTCCATGAGGGGGGTACAATACCTGTTCGTTGACAAGTCTGAAATAAATCACTAAAAACCAGAGTCAATTTAAGTTTATATGATGTATGGTAGAACGCTGTAAACCTTAGGAAATCATCATTTCCTAAAGTTGTTATACCATCAATGTGACATAGTAATGTTGTTAACCTATCGATGCTACATCACATCGATAAGATAACAACAGGGATCGGTATGCGCATGTGCTTGCCTTTTTTTTTTTTTTTAAACACTCGGGAACCGACGGATGCACGCAGCGGTAAGGGAAGGACTGAGCGGCCGCGGTGGTGACTATGTTTCGAAAAGTAAGAAGCCGTTTTCCCTTTTTCTTCGGACTATACACTATAAAATAGGGCCCTGATAGCTCAGTCGGTAGAGCATCAGACTTTTAATCTGAGGGTCCAGGGTTCAAGTCCCTGTCAGGGCGACGATGGGCTTTGGAAGTACTAAAAATGAATCACTTCACTTTCATGGCTTTTGGTCCTGGCAGACAGTGACCAGATTAGGGGCCTGGAGGTAAGGGACCCATTGGCGGGGAGTACCAATGCCATGGTCTGGTTCTGCCTGGACCTAGGAGGGGTAGAAGGCTGTACAAAGACGGAAGTAACCGACTTCAGGGGGGTGGATTTTAAGGAAATGGGAAGGATCCTTAAGGAGCATTTGGATGGGATTGGGTCAGACATGGACGCTGATAGTAGGTGGGAAATCATCAGGAGAGGGGTGCAGGATGCTACCAGCACCTGTGCAAGAGTAAGACGAAAATGCGGTAGGGCCCAAAAACCCTGTTGGTGGACCAGGGAGGTCCAGGAGGTGGTGCGGGGAAAGAAAGCAGTCTATAAGAAATTCAAGTGCTCAAGGAGTGAAGGGATCGAGGGAGTATGAGCTGATGGCTAGAAGGGCCACTAGAGTGGTGAGGGTGGCTAAGAAGGAAGGAGCAGAACCTGGCCAGGGAAATTAGAGAGGGAAAGGGGTTCTTTAGATACATTGGGGAAAGACGAAGGGTGAAGGGGCAGATTAGCAGGATTAAATCAGGGAACAGATGGGCACAAGACCCAGAGGAGCAGGCTGAGGTACTAAATGAGTACTTCACCTCAGTTTTCACAGGGAAAATGGGATGCTGCATCATACATGGGAGGAGACAGAGATAATGAGGAGGGCCCCTTGCAATCGGCAGGTCTGGGGGAGGGGCATCACTGGCAGGTGGGGAGGGCTAAGCAGGAGAAGAGGTACTGGAAGTGGAAATCACAGCAGAGAGAGTGAGGGAAGCCCTCAGCCCCTTAAGACGGAGAAAGCACCGGGCCGGATAAATTACATCCTAGAGTGCTGAAGGAACTTGCAGATGTCCGGCGAAACCACTGGCAGAGCTTTTCACCATCTCTCTGAGGACAGGGTGGGTGCCCCAAGACTGGAAGGTGGCGCATGTAGTGCCTATCCACAAGGGGGGATCAAGGGAGGTGGCAGGAACTACAGGCCTGTCAGCCTGACATCAGTGGTAGGCAAGGTGATGGAGGGCATTGTCAAGGAGAGGCTAGTGGAGGACCTGGATAAGTCAGGGTGCCTGGACGATAGACAGCATGGATTCATCCCGGGGAAATCGTGTCAGACAAACCTGGTGGAGTTCTATGACTGGGTGACAAGTGCCTTGGACCTGGGTAGACCAGTGTATGTCCTCTTTCTAGACTTCAGCAAGGCATTTGACTCTGTTCCTCACGTGGGCCTGTTGGATAAACTAGGAGAAATGGGGGTGGGAAACCAGATGATCCGATGGATAGGCAATTGGCTCCAGGACCGGACCCAGAGGGTCGTAGTTGGTGGGATAGTCTCTTCCCAAGGAGGGTCATTAGTGGGGTCCCACAGGATCAGTCCTTGGGCCCCTTCTGTTCAACGCCACGATCTCGACATAAGGACAGGAATCAGAGTGAGATGAGTCTCTTTGCAGATGACTCAAACTGGGGGGGTGTGGTGATAGGGAGGAGGGAGGGTGGCCCTGCAGGGGACCTGGAGGCTCTGGAAAGATGGTCTAGAAAGTGGAAGCTGAGGTTTAATGCAGGGAAATGCAAGGTACTCACACCTGGGGCAGAAACCAGGCCAAGTGTACACCCTGGGGAGGAAATACTACAAGTCTCAATGGCTGAGAGGGACCTGGGGGTGGTGGTGGATGTCAAGATGAACAACTCTGAGACTTGTAGGAGGGCAGCAGCCAAGGCCAACAGGATGCTGGGATGCATCGCTAGGGGGATCACCTCCAGAAGGAGGGAAGTGATACTCCCTCTGTATAACTGCTTGGTGAGGCCGCACCTGGAGTACTGCATGCAGTTTTGGAGGCCACACTTAAAGAGGGACATTAACCTCCTGGAGAGGGTCCAGAGGAGGGCAACCAAAATGATTTGGGGCTTGGGGGACAGGACCTATGAGGAGAGGCTCGAAGAGCTAAATATGTACACTTTGGAAGAGAGAAGGGACCGGGGGGACATGATAGAGGTCTTCAGGTACATGAAGAGGGTAAATAGGGGAGGAACAGTGAGGTGCTTGAAGGAAGGAGGAGGGGCCATTAGAGGGCATGGGTGGAAGCTGGAGGGGAAGATTCAGGGAGAAAGGAGGAGGTGCTATTACTGAGAGGGTGGTAGAGCCATGGAATGCACTACCTAGGGGGCTGGTGGAGGCAGAGACAGTGGAGGGGTTCAAGAGGGGTGGGACAGGTACAGGGAAGGGTTCAGGAAGCAAAATCCAATGCAGCAAGAATATCCGGAACTGGGAAGGGAGAAGCCAGAGAAGGCGAGGGGGACAGCAAGGTCAGCACCCAGGGTGGGGGCTGACCAAACGAGCAGACACAAAAGACCATTAGGCCTATTCTGCTGGCATTTTAGTATGTTAGTATAAAAAATAATGTATGGTCCTCTATCGGTAACCGGTCTGTTAACCGTCTCGAAGCTGCCATGGTGACATAAACCTCTCGAGTTTCACTCTCAAGGTTTACACGGTTGCCCTGGCAACCTCTCGACAGTTAACAGACCGGTTACTGATAGAGGACCATACATTATCCTCTATATTGCTTATAAAAGCCAGCAGTATATCCTTCTGGGCCAGGGGCCTTACTTGATTTTTAACAATCGATAGACTCTAAAATTTGCCAGGTGGTGACCGGATTATCCAGAAAGTCTGTAACTGTAAGGTTTGCAAAAAAGTTTGTGTTGCATGCAACACCTATTCTGGGGCTTCCTCTTCTGAGTATAAAGTAGCATAGTAAGTACGAAGGCAATTAGCTATCTCGTCTGGGTGGTATTTATATATGGGTGGGTGAGAATCCTCTTTGATCTTCAGAATAGTTCTTTCAGCTGTTTCCTTACGAAGACAATATGCTAATAATTTTGTAGTCTGTCCATCTATTTCAGAATGCTATATTTATGCTGAGGATTATTATAAATCTCCATCAATTTACTTCTAGTCTGTTGTAATTTAGTAGTGAGTTTGGGGGCTGAGAGAATTTATGCTGAATTTCTAAGGTACTAAGTTTCTGCTCCAGGGACTCTTGTCATGCCATTCTCTGTTTATTTTTAGATGAGTACCAACTTATGATTCTGCCCCAAAGAACTGCCTTGAATGCATCCCAGTGGATCTGTATGGAAAGAGGACCCAAGGCATTTAATTCAAAATAGGTTATTTCAGTATCTAACACAGAAATAAAATTCTAATTATTTAATAAACTGGAATTAAACCACCAGTGTGGTTGTATGTGTATTTTATCTAAACAGAAAAGAAGGTCAATAGGGGCATGATCAGACTGAGTGATAAGAGTGGATTTGTGTAGAACCAATCATGTAAGAGTCCCATGAATGAACTGAAAAAAGTCAATTCTAGAGTACTCACAGTGAGGACAAGAAAAAAGTGTAGTCCCATTACCCAAAATGTTGACTACGTTATATATCAGCTAGGCTGAACTCCTTCATAAGCCCCTCAAAGTTCTACTAGCAGTTTTGTTGGTAGTTGATTGTACGGAGGTTCTATCCAAGGAGGAAGACAATACACAATTAAAGTCTTCCCCAACACCAACATACCCTCCCCTAGTGTGGCTGGTTTATTAAAAACAAAAGTAGAAAATGGTGAAGCATTAGAGTTGGGCGCATAAATGTTAATAAAATGAATTCTGTGGGAGTCTATAGAACCAGAAATCACTGTAAACCTGCCATCCTGATCATCAAGGAATGTGTCACTTCAAAAGGGACTACTCTACGAATCAGGATGGCTGCCCTGTTGTTTGTTTTTTTAGCTTCAGGGTGAGAAGCTGCAAACACCCTGCCCACCCACATTCTACGAAGTTTTAGATGCTCTGTATCGGACAGATGAGATTCCTGCAGAAAAGCTATGTCTGCTTGAAGTTTACACAATTCCACAAGAATTCTCACCTGCTTAACCACTGTGTTAATGCCCTTCACATTATATGAAATGACTTGCAGTTTATCCATAAACAAACACCCGACTTGTATTCAGGAATCCTACGGTGACGGCCAGGGGTGAAGCAAAACCCAGGTCATGATACAGGGACACCAACTTTACTATATGAAGGACACCCTATCTTTGTGGAAAATCAAATAAGGCTGCTCACACAAGAGAGCCTGTAGCTCCAAAATCCTTTGAGCAGAAGAAATAGCAACTTACAATAACATTTTCCACGACAGAAAGCGTAGCAAGTAATGTCGCTAACTCAAAAGGAGGCAATGTCAGCTTTTCTAGAACAAAATTCAGGACCTAAGCTGGCACCAGAGTACAGATAGGAGGCTTCAAGTGGAGAATGCCTAACAGAAAAGTACGGGTCACATCCAAGTGGGCCACAGTATGGCGATTAAAGGGCACATGGAAGGCTGATATAGCAGGCAGGTGCACCTTAACAGAGGCAAATTGCAGCCCCACATCTGACACGGACAGGAGATATTCTAGAACCTTGTTCACCAGACAAGTGAACGGGTCCAGGTGATGGGAAGAAAACATTACTCACCTTAGTAATGTTGTTTCTTCTAATGGAGTCTTGCTATATTATGACATATGCAGTTTGTCCCAGCCTTAGAACTGCTCCGGAGGTGAAAGAGTAAACTTTCCATGCCAGGCATGGAATCTTGAGCGCGAGCTCGGTTGAAAACTCTGTCTGTTGTTCTTCAAACCCAAACTGTCAGATCTTTACTGAGCAAAACTAACGAAGATTCTGTGAGCTAACCTACACTAGCCAACTGGCTACTAAAATATTACACATTTTTGGTCCCAAAACAAAGACTCAAGTCAGGGATCCAAAAATAAAATAAAATAAAATAAAATACAATACCCAAACACCCCAAAAGGAGGGTGAAAAACACAAGGTGGGCATCACTAAGTGCCAACACTGCACTGCCCACCCACATCCCAAGAGCAGAGGTTCTGAGAGGAGGCAGGGGAGGTCATAATATAGCAAGACTCCATTAAAGAAACAACATTAATAAGGTGAGTAATTTTCTTCAACAACATGAAGTCTTATTATATTATGACATATGCAGACTACACAGCAGTACCCCCATGGAGGAGGGACAGAACCTACTTAGGGAACAGGCTCTGAAGGACAGCTGTGCCAAACCGAGAATCACTCCTAGCCTGGATGTCCAGGGAGTAATGCTTGGTGAAAGTGTGTACTGTTTTCCAGGTAGCTGCTTGACATATCTCTAAGATAAGGATGTCCCTGGCCACAGCCAGGGATGCAGCTGTACCTCTAGTAGAGTGAGCCCTCAGGCCTGAAGGGGGAACCTTACCCAGTTTTTGATAACAAAATTGGATACAAGAGACAATCCACCTGGCAATGGATCTTTTAGTGGCAGGTTTCCCTTTACCAACCTCACCATAAGTGAGGAACAGTTGGAAGGAGTCAAACCTATGACCCTTGGTACGCTCTATGTAGTAACTAAGGGCCTCTTTACATCTAAACTGTGCAGCCTCCTCTCGCCAGAGGTGGAATGGTCAGTGAAGTACACTGGAAGAGAGATAGATTGATTAAGGTGGAAATCTGAAACCACCTTAGGCAAGAACTTCCTGTTAGTCCTGAGGACTACCTTATCTCTGTGAAAGGAGATAAAATCAGGCTCCACTGACAAAGCTTGTAATTCACTTATGCACCTGGCAGAAGTGATGGCAACTAGAAACACAGTTTTCCAAGTCATACTTAAGCTCTGCTGAAGACACAGGCTCAAAGGGGTTGCATTAGCTGAGCAATGCAAACATTAAGATCCTGCAGGAGCAGGGTCCCTGAATGGAGGGTTGGTGTGAAGCAATCCCTTGAAAAACTTGGAGAATACAGGGTGAGCAAAAAGAGAAGAGGGCTTTCCTGCTGAAATAAAAGCAGAGACAGCTGCCAAATGCACTTTCAGGGTAGCTGGCCTCAGCCCCAAAGTATTTAGGTGGACCATATAATTCAGGACTGTGGGCAAATCAGCAGATTCTGGGGAAATATGCTTACCAGAGCACCATATGCAAAACCTTTTCCATTTAGAATTGTAAGTAGCCCTGGTGGAAGGCTTCCTAGAAGCTTTCACGATATCGAGTACACCTTGAGAAAGGTGTAGGTCAGCAAACTCTAACTCTTCAAGAGCCAGGCCTTGAGGTTGAGGGATTTGAGATTCGGATACCAAACTCTCCCCTGGGCACAGGTTAACAGATTGTGATTCCTGGAAGACACAGGGAAGGTGGACTGCTAAGGACAGAAGAGTGGATACCAGGGCTGCCTGGCCCAATCTGGAGCAATCAGAATCATCTTGCAAGGTTGAGATCTGATTTTGACTAGCACCTTGAACAAGAGAGGGAAGGGGGGAAAGGCATAGAGGAACTTCCCTTCCCAGTCGAGAAGGAAGGCATTCAGGGGGACTGAGCCCAACACTGGCGACCTGCAACAAAAAAGCGGAAGTTGGTGATTGGGGCTGCAAAAAGATCTATCTGAGGGGTGCCCCACCTGGCAAATACTAACTCCAGTACTAGGGGATCCAGTGACCATTCGTGATGGCCCTGGGAAATCCGGTTGAGAGCATCTGCCAGGACATTGTCCTTGCCTGGGAGGTGAACTGCCATGAGGGAAGTGTTCAGGGAATAAGCCAGAGACCACAACTTCATTGCCTCGGTGCACAAGGCCGAAGACCGAGTGCCCCCTTGCTTGTTGATGTACCACATTGTAGTGGTGTTGTCTGTTCTGACTTGTACCACTTTGTTCTGAACAGATACAGAAAAAACCTGAAGTGCTAGAAAAACAGCTCTGAGTTCCAACAGATTGATGTGGAGCAGAGATTCCTGAGGGAACCACAATCCCTGGGTGGTGAGGTCGCCCATGTGAGCTCCCCATCCCAAGAGGGACGCATCTGTAGTAAGGGTCAAGGAGTGAGATCGAGGGATGAAAGGAACCCCCTGTCTCAGATTGCTCTGATCCTGCCACCACTGCAGGGCCTGGATAAGGGTTCGAGTTACTGGGATCAATTTGGTTAGAGGATCTCTCCTTTGAGACCAGAAGGCTCTCAAATGGAACTGAATGTCCCTCATCTGAAATCTTGCTCCTTGCACTACAGCTGTGGAAGCAGCCACGTGCCCTAGGAGCTGTAGAAAGTGCCTTGCTGGTCGAGAGACCTGCAGAGTGAAGGAGGAGGCCAGAGCCACCAGGGTCTTTACTATTTCTAGAGGAAGGAAAGCTCCTGCCTGTTTGGTGTCCAGTTCTGCGCCTATGAAGGTGAGTAGCTGAACAGGCTCTAGAACTGACTTTGGAAGATTGAGAAGAAAACCTAGAGATGTAAGCAGCTGCTGGGTAACCTGAAGGTGTAACTTGACTTGGTCTGGAGACTGACCCACTATGAGCCAGTCGTCCAGGTAAGGAAAGATGGCTATCTTTTGCCTTCTTAAGTGAGCAACTGCTACTGCCAGGCATTTTGTGAATACCCTTGGGGCAGAGGTGAGGCCGAAGGGCATTGCTCTGAACTGGTAATGGCCTGAGGGCAGTTCGAATCTGAGGTACTTTCGGTAGGAGCTTCTGATGAGAACATGGAAGTAGGCATCCTTGAGGTCCAGGGACACTAGCCAGTCCCCTGGCCTTAGGGAGGGCAAAATAACTCCCAGAGTCACCATTTTGAATTTTGGTTTTAAAAGGTGCTTGTTTAGGTATCTGAGATCCAGGATGGGCCGCCATTCTCCTGTCTTTTTTGGGGTAAGGAACTACCTGGAGTACAGTCCCTTGCCCTGGTGTAGGGGAAGAACCCTTTCTACAGCTCTGAGAGCCAGGAGGGTTGAGACTTCTGTTTCCAAGGCGAGAGCCTCTAATGGATTTGCAGGTGGAAAGGATCTGGTTCTCATCTTTGGAAATTTTTTCAAGCTGAGAACCAATCCCTGGCTTACTACTTCCAGGACCCACTTGTCTGATGTTGAAGACTCCCAGTCCTGGACGAAGTAAGCCAGCCTGCCCCCTACAGGTAATGGAGAATCGGCCCTGGGCATCCCATCAGGGTGCCTGTTTGGCAGGGGCTTTAGGCTGAGGGGTGGGAGCAGGCCTGCTCGTACCCATCTGCCTCTCCCTCTGAAGAACCCCCTCTGGGCATAAGCTGAAGAGGAGGCCTGGGCTTGGTGAAAAGGCCTGCCCCTGCCCCTGGAAAGCTACCTCTGAGGAGTGGCTTGCCTCTCCTTGGCCTGTGCACTCCTATAAGTGGTCCTATACTCATCCATTTTCTTCATGTAATTCTCTGTCTGCTCCCAAACAAAGAATTACCCACAACAGGAAAATCCATGGCCTTAGCCTGGGTATCCTGTGACAGGCTAGTACACCTGAGCCAAGCCATTCTGCGAAAAGCCACAGATGTAGCCATGACTCTTGAAGATACATCATTAGAGTCCATTGCAGCATGGAATTGCACCTTGGATGCCTCAATACCATCAGCAGCCACCTGCTCCAGCTCCTTAGCAGCTGGCCAGGGACCTGTTTCGCTAAAGCCATAACAGTATCCCATCTGGATTTCTGGTATCTTGCAACATAGGCCATATAATTTGCCTGTCTGAGTCCCAAGGATGCTGCCATGTATTGTTTCTTTGCCATGGCATCAATCCTCCTGGAGTCCTGGTCAGGGGGGTGTAAAGCCAAGGGAATATTTGCCTTATCACAGGCTGCAGCCTGCACTACCCCAACATGGCTGCATTGTTGTGAAAGGAACTCCGTATCAGAGCCTGACAATGTACCTCTTGTCCATTTTTTATCCACAGGAGGTATAGTGTTAGGAGCTTTTAAAATTTTATTGTCCGCTTCCTAAAAGATTTATGTAAAGGAATAGACAACTCCTGGACTCTGGGATATCCATCATTTCCACATAGTCAGGCTCCTCCTGTTCATCCACAGCTTCTTCCAAAGGGAGCTGGAGGTTTCACAACTTTTATAAAACATAAAATGAGAAGGGGACTCAGAAAGCTTAGGGGAGACACTCCTGAAGGTCTGTCTGGGGAGATGTCCGTTCAATGGGCACATCCAGACTTTCAAAATCACATTCACTCTCTTCATAATCCTCCTCCCCTCCTCCGGTTCATAAAATTCCTCTATATCATATTCTTGAACCGTGAACCGAATCGAACCTACCGCCATTTGATGGGTGCCGGTTCGGTCGGAACTGGAAAGTAATTGACAATTGGGATCGCTGGTTATCTCTCTGCAGCGGTTGGAGAAGGAAATGTTGGCTCCACACCTGCTGATTTTCTAGTCCTCTTTGCTGGAACTGGCTCCTCCGAGTCAGCTCTTCGTTTGCCCGAGGAAGTCTCGCCCTGGTCAGAGGGCACTCCCTCCGGTTCGGTTGGTACCGAACCGGGCTGGCCATCCGGGTCAGCGGACTTTTTGGCCTCTGGTTCCCTGAGCCTACCAACTCTCTTATCCAGGGTAGCTGCAGGGAAATTCTTGCAAATCTGGCAGTCTGCATTGAGGTGGTCAAACCCCAGACAATAAATACATGTGGTGTGTGCGTCAGCCTTGGCAAAGGCTTCCCCACAGACACTACAGTGCTGAAACCCAGTGGGCCCGGTTTTTCTTATGGGTTTCTCAGACATAATGCCAGCCTAACCAAAAACTTGCCCTTTTACGGCAAATCACCAAGCAAGACACCCTTACCGGTTCCCAACCGTGTCACGGGTCGTGGAAAAAACCGTGATGAAATCTGGTTTTTTTTAGAACCGATAATAACAGGGAACCGCACTCTAAATGCAATTTAATTAAGTTTAACAACAACCTGATCGGTTCAAACCGAACCGATAATAACGTTTGCAAGTTCCACACAGAGAAAATGTAAAACCTATCTATTACTTACGATACCACAGACAGAGCTTGAACCAACCGGTTGCGGTTAAAATAAGACAAATACGGCTTAAAAAAACGAGAATTACACTTTTTAACCGACAAAATGAACCGAGCAGAAGGAGAAATCTCCGGAGCGACTGTTCAGTGAGGTGGAGTAAAGAATCTGACAGTTTGGGTTTGAAGAACAACAGACAGAGTTTTCAACCGAGCTCGTGCTCAAGATTCCATGCCTGGCATGGAAAGTTAACTCTTTCGCCTCCGGAGCAGTTCTAAGGCTGGGACAAACTGCATACGTCATAATATAGCAAGACTTCATGTTGTTTGAAGTGGTCCATACAGCAAAGCGCTTCCACTTCATCGAAGAAGGGGCCCTGGTGGAGGGTTTCCTGGTGGCCACCAGGACATCAGCCACTTTCGGAGACACCCTGAATTGAGCAATAGCTTTGTCTTCAGAAGCCATGCATGCAGGTGGAGGGACTTGAGGTCCGGATGGGACAGGGTCCCCTGAGCCTGTGTCAACAGGTCCCTGCAGAGGGGCAGGGGAACTGGAGGTTCCACAGGCAACTGTTGCAGTAATGGAAACCAGCTCTGATGAGGCCAGAAGGGCGCCACCAAAGTTAGGGTGCCTCCCCTCCATTTGGAGCTTGATGAGCAGTTTCTGGATCAGAAGAAAGGGAGGAAAGGCATAGAAGACTATCCCTTTCCAGGAGAGGGACAACGCATCTCACCAGAGAACTCCAGGCCCTGGATCTAGCGAGAAGAAATGCAGCAGTTTTGCATTCCATGGGGATGCAAAAAGAAAAAATTACTCACCTTAGTAATGTTGTTTCTTCTAATGGAGTCTTGCTATATTATGACAATTGCAGTGAGACCCCATCTTCGAACTGCCCCGGAGGTGAAATAGTTAACTTTCCATGCAAGCATGGAACTCTGAGCATGAGCTCGGTTAGAAGGCTCTGTCTGCTGATCTTCAAACATAAACTGTCAGATCTTTACAAGCAAAAACTCACGAAGGCTCTGTGTGGAAGCTGTAAACCTACACTAGCCGACTGGCTACTAACATAAACACACACTTCTTGGTCTCCAAGAAAGACTCAAGTCATGAGACCCAAAAGAAATGAAAAATACAACACCAATTCACCCCAAAGGAAGGGTGAAACAACAAAGTGGCATAAAGAAAGCGCCAACACTGTAATGCCCACCCACATCCCAAAACAGAGGTTCTGAGAGGGGCAGGCAGGGAGGGAGGTCATAATATAGCAAGACTCCATTAGAAGAAACAACATTACTAAGGTGAGTAATTTTTTCTTCAAACAACATGAAGTCTTGCTATATTATGACAATTGCAGACTACACAGCAGTACCCCCATGGAGGAGGGACAGAACCTACTTAGGGAACAGGCTCTGAAGGACAGCTGTGCCAAACCGAGCATCACTCCAAGCCTGGATGTCCAGGGAGTAATGCTTGGTAAAAGTGTGAACTGTTTTCCAAGTAGCTGCTTGACATATCTCTAGAATAGGGATGTCTCTGGCAGCAGCCAGAGAAGCAGCTGTACCTCTGGTAGAGTGAGCCCTCAGGCCTGAGGGAGGAACCTTACCCAGTTTTTTGTAACAGAATTGGATACAAGAGACAATCCATCTGGCACTGGATCTTTTAGTGGCAGGTTTCTCTTTACCAACCTCACCATAAGTGAGGAACAGTTGGAGGGAGTCAAACCTGTGACCCTTGGTACGCTCTATGTAGTAACTAAGGGCTCTCTTCACATCTAGGGTGTGCAGCCTCCTCTCACCAGAGGAAGAATGATCAGTGAAGTACACTGGAAGAGATATAGATTGATTAAGGTGGAAATCTGAAACCACCTTAGGCAGAAACTTTCTATTAGTCCGAGGACTACCTTATCTCTGTGAAAGGAGATAAAATCCGGCTCCACTGACAAAGCTTGTAATTCACTTATGCATCTGGCAGAGGTGATGGCTACTAGAAACACAGTTTTCCAAGTCAAGTACTTAAGCTCAGCTGAAGACAAGGGCTCGAAGGGGGGTTGCATAAGCTGTGCAATACAAACATTAAAATCCCAGGCAGGGGCAGGATCCCTGAATGGAGGATTGGTGTGAAGCAATCCCTTAAAAAACTTGGAAAATACAGGGTGAGTTGAAAAAGAAGAGGATTTACCAGCCGAAATAAAAGCAGACACAGCTGCTAAATGCACTTTCAGGGTAGCTGGTCTCAGCCCCAAAGTGTTCAGATGGACCAAATAATCCAGGACTGTGGGTAAATCAGCAGAGTCTGGGAAATATGCTTTTCTGAGCACCATATGGAAAACCTTTTCCATTTGGAGTTGTAAGTAGCCCTGGTGTAAGGCTTCCTAGAAGCCTTCAATATATCCATTACGCCTTGTGAGAGGTGTAAGTCAGCAAACTCTAACTCTTCAAGAACCAGGCCTTGAGATTGAGAGATTTGAGATTAGGATACCAAACCCTTCCCTGGACACAGGTTAACAGATTGTGATTCCTGGGAAGGCACAGGGGAGGATGGACTGCTAAGGACAGCAGGAGTGGATACCAGGGTTGTCTGGCCCAATCCAGGGCAATCAGAATGACCGTGCAGGATTGGGATCTGATTTTGACTAGCACTTTGAACAGGAGAGGAAAGGAGGAAGGCATAGAAACTTCCTTCCCAACTGAGGGCTAAGGCATCCAGAGGACTGAGCCCAAGACCGGGGCCTGCAGCAAAGAGGGAAGTTGGTGATTGTCTGGGGCTGCAAAAGATCTATCTGTGGGTGCCCCATCTGGCAAATACCACTCCCAGAACCAGGGGATCCAGTGACCACTCGTGATGGCCCTGAGAAATTCTTGAGAGCATCTGCCAGGACATTGTCCTTGCCTGGGAGGTGAACTGTGAAGGGAGGTATTCAGGAGTAAGCCAGAGACCACAACTTGATGGCTTCGCGCACAACGTCAGAGACCGAGTGCCCCTTGCTTGTTGCTATACCACATTATAGTGGTGTTGTCTGTTCTGACCTGTACAATTTTGTTCTGAACAGATTTGGAGAAAGTTTGAAGTGCTAGAAAAACTGCTCTGAGCTCCAACAGGTTGATGTGGAGCAGAGTTTCTTGGGGGGACCACAGTCCCTGGGCAGTGAGGTCGCCCATGTGAGCCCCCCACCCCAAGAGGGATGCATTCGTAGTAAGGATTAAGGAGTGAGACTGAATGACAAAAGGAATTCCTTCTCTCAGGTTGCTCTGATCCTGCCACCACTGTAGGGCTTGGATCAGGTTCAGGTTACTGGGATCAACTTGGTAAGAGGATCCTTTCTTTGAGACCAAAAAGCTCTGAAATGGAAATGAATGTCCCTCATCTGAAATCTTGCTCCTTGCACTACTGCTGTGGAAGCAGCCATGTGTCCTAGGAGCTGCAGAAAATGCCTTGCTGGTCGAGAGACCTGTAGGGTGAATGAGGAGGCCAGGGAGACTAGGGTCTTTGCCCTGTCCAGAGGGAGGAAGGCCCTGGCTTCCTGTGTGTTCAGTTCTGCGCCTATGAAGGTTAGGAGCTGGACAGGCTCCAGAACTGACTTTGAGAGATTCAGAAGGAGACCTAGGGAGGTAAGCAGTTAGTTACCCAAGGTGTAAGCTGACCTGTTCTGGGGACTGGCCTATTATGAGCCAATCGTCCAGGTAAGGAAAGATTGCAATTTTTTGCCTTCTTAGGCATGCAACTGCTACTGCCAGGCATTTGGTGAATACCCTTGAGCAGAGGTGAGGCCAAAGGGCATTGCTCTGAACTGGTAATGGCCTGAGGGCAGCTCTAACCTGAGGTACTTCGATGGGAGCTTCTGATGAGAATATGGAAGTAGGCATCCTTGAGGTCCAGGGACACTAGCCAGTCCCCTGGCCTTAGAGAGGGTAAAATAATTCCCAGGGTTACCATTTTGAACTTTGGTTTTAAAAGGTGCTTGTTTAAGTATCTGAGATCCAGGATGGGCCACCATTCTCCTGTCTTTTTGGGGGTAAGGAAGTACCTGGAGTACAAACCTTTGCCCTGGTGTAGGGGTGCAACCCTTTCCACGGCTCTGAGAGCTAGGAGGGAAGAGACCTCTGCCTCTAGGGCAAGTGCCTCTGATGGAGATGCAGGTGGAAAAGATCTGGTTCTCATCTTTGGAAATTTTTTGAAGCTGAGAACCAGTCCCTGGCTTACTACCTCCAGGACCCACTTGTCTGACGTTAGAGACTTCCAGTCCTGGACAAAGTAAGCCAGCCTGCCCCCTATAGGTAGAGAAGAATCGGCCCTGGCTACCCCATCAGGGTGCCTGCTTGGCAGGAGCTTTAGGTTGAGGGGTGGGAGCAGGCCTGCTTGAACCCCGTCTGCCTCTCCCTCTAAAGAACCCCCTCTGGGCATAAGCAGAAGAGAAGGCTTGGGATTGGTAAAAAGGCCTATGAAAAGGCCTGCCCCTGCCTTGGGAAGCTGCTTCTGAGGAGTGACCTGCCTTTCCTTGGCCTGTGCACTCCTATAGGTGGTCCTGTATTCATCCATTTTCTTCATGTAATTCTCTGTTTGCTCCCCAAACAGAGCATTGTCCACAACAGGAAAATCCATGGCCTTAGACTGGGTATCCTGTGACAGGGTAGTACATCTGAGCCAAGCCATTCTGCGAAGTGCCACAGATGTAGCCATGACTCTTGATGACACATCAGTAGAGTCTACTGCAGCATGAAATTGCACCTTAGATGCCTCAATACCATCTCTAGCCACCTGTTCCAGCTCTCTGGCAAGCTGGTCAGGGACTTGTTTTGCTAGAGCCAGCACAGTATCCATCTGGATTTCTGGTATCTAGCAGCATAAGCCATATAATTTGCCTGTCTGAGTCCTAAGGATGCTGCCATGTACTGTTTCTTTGCCATAGCATCAATCTTCCTGGAGTCCTTCTCAGGAGGGTGTGAAGAAAAAATTACTCACCTTAGTAATGTTGTTTCTTCTAATGGAGTCTTGCTATATTATGACAATTGCAGTTTGTCCCACCATTAGAACTGCTCCGGAGGTGAAAGAGTTAACTCCCATTCTAAGAATGGAACTTGGAGCGCGAGCTCTGTTAGAGAAGCTCTGTCTGGGTTATTTCAAACCCAAACTGTCAGATCTTTACGAGCAAAACTCACTAAGGTCTGTGTGGAAGCTGTAACCTACACTAGCCAACTGGCTACCTGACTATTAACACATATTCCTGGTCCCAACACAAAGACTCAAGTCAGGGGACCAGAAGTAATAATATAATATAAGCTAAAATAAAAACACCACACCCCAAAACCCAAGAAGGGGTGAAAACATATAATGGGCATAACTAGCTCCACACTAGGCTGCCCACCCCATACCCAAGTAGAAGTTCTGAGAGGGGCAGGTTGGGGAGGTCATAATATAGCAAGACTCCATTAGAAGAAACAACATTACTAAGGTGAGTAATTTTTCTTCAAACAACATGAAGTCTTGCTATATTATGACAATTGCAGACTACACAGCAGTACCTCCATGGAGGAGGGACAGAACCTACTTAGGGAATAGACTCTGAAGCACAGCTGTGCCAAACCGAGCATCTCTCCTGGCCTGGACATCCAGGGAGTAATGCTTTGAAAGTGTGTACTGCTTTTCCAGATAGCTGCTTGACATATCTCTAAGATAGGATGTCTCTGGCAGCAGCTAGAGACGCCGCTGTACCTCTGGTAGAATGAGCCCTCAGGCCAGAGGGGGGAACTTTCCCCAGTTTCTGATAACAAAATTGGATACAAGAGACAATCCACCTGGCAACTGATCTCTTAGTGGCAGGTCTCCCTTTTCCGACCTCACCATAAGTGAGAAAAAGTTGGAGGGATTCAAACCTGTGACCCTTGGTACGTTCTATATAGTAACTTAAGGCCCTCTTAACATCTAAACTGTGCAATCTCCTCTCGCCAGAGGAGGAATGCTCAGTGAAAAACACTGGAAGGGAGATAGATTGATTAAGATGGAAATCTGAAACCACCTTAGGCAAAAACTTCCTGTTAGTCCTGAGGACTACCTTATCCCTGTGGAAAGAAATAAAGTCAGTTTCTACTGACAAGGCTTGCAACTCACTTAGGCGCCTGGCAGAAGTGATAGCCTCTAGGAAAACAGATTTCCAAGTTAAGTACTTAAGCTCTGCAGAAGATAGAGGTTCAAAAGGGGGTTGCATTAACTGGGCAATGCAAACATTAAGGTCCCAGGCACGGGCCGGATCCCTAAAAGGTGGATTAGTATGAAGTAATCCTTTAAACAACTTGGAAAATACAGGGTGAGCGGAAAGAGAGGAGGGCTTTCCTGCTGACACAAAAGCAGAGACAGCTGCCAAATGTACTTTCAGGGTAGCTGGTCTCAGGCCCAAAGAATTAAGATGGACCATATAGTCCAAAACAATGGGCAAATCAGCAGATTCCGGGAAATATGTTTCCAGAACACCAAATGGAAAACCTTTCCACTTAGAATTATAAGTAGCTCTAGTGGAAGGCTTCCTAGAAGCCTTTAGGATTTCAAGAACACCCTGAGAAAGGTGTAGGTCAAAATTCTAACCTCAAGAGCCAGGCCTTGAGGTTGAGGGATTTGAGGTTGGATACCAAACCCTCCCTGGGCACAGGTTAACAGGTTGTGATTCCTGGGGAGACACAGGGGAAGATGGACTGTTAGGGACAGAAGGAGTGGGTACCAGGGCTGCCTGGCCCAATCTGGGGCAATCAGAATCACCCTGCAAGGCTGGGATCTGATTTTGACTAGCACCTTGAATAGGAGAGGGAAGGGGGGAAAGGCACAAAGAAACTTCCCTTCCCAATCTAGGAGAAAGGCATCCAGGGGGACTGAGCCCAACACTGGGGCCTGCAACAGAACAGTGGAAGTTGGTGATTGTCTGGGGCTGCAAAAGATCTATCTGAGGGGTGCCCCATCTGGCAAAAACTATCCCTCAGTATTGAGGATCCAGAGACCATTGTGATGGCCCTGGGAAATTCTGCTGAGAGCATCTGCTAGGACATTGTCCTTTCCTGGAAGGTGAACTGCTATGAGGGAAGTGTTCAGGAATAGGCCAGAGACCACAATTTCATTGCCTCGGTGCACAAGGTCAAGACCGAGTGCCTCCTGCTTGTTGATGTACCACATTGTTGTGGTGTTGTCTGTTCTGACTTGTACCACTTTGTTCTGAACAGACGCGAAAACACTTGAAGTGCTAAAAGACAGCTCTGAGTTCCAGCAAATTGATGTGGAGCAGAGATTCCTGAGGGGACCACACTCCCTGAGTGGAGAGGTTTCATGTGGGCTCCCCACCCAGGAGGGAAGCATCCGTAGGTGAGGGTCAAGGAGTGAGACAGAGGAATGAAGGGGACCCCAGTCTTAAATTGCTCTGATCCTGCCACCACTGGAGGGCCTGGATCAGGGTTCGGGTCACGGATCAACTTGGAAAGGGGGTCTCTTCTCTGAGACCAAAAGGCTCTCAAGTGAAACTGAATGTCCCTCATCTGAAATCTTGCTCCTTGCACTACAGCTGTGGACGCAGCCATGTGCCCCAGGAGCTGCAAAAAGTGTCTTGCTGGTCGAGAGACCTGCAGAGTGAAGGAGGAGGCCAGAGCCACCAAGTTCCTTACCCTCACTAAGGGTAGGAAGGCTCTGGCCTACTTTGTGTCCAATTCTGCACCTATGAAGGTGAGCACCTGAACTGGTTCCAGAACTGACTTTGGAAGATTGAGCAAGAAGCCCAGGGAGGTGAGCAGCTGCTGGGTAACTTGCAGGTGAGATTTTACCTGTTCTGGGGACTGGCCTACAATGAGCCAGTCGTCCAGATAGGGAAAGACAGGAATCCTTTGCCTTCTTAAATGAGCAACTGCTACTGCCAGACATTTTGTGAATACCCTTTGGGGCAGAGGTGAGGTCAAGGGCATTGTCTGAACTGGTAGTGACCTGAGGGCAGTTCTAATCTGAGGTACTTTCGTGGGAGCTTCTAATTAGGACGGAAAATAGGCATCCTTGAGGTCCAGGGAGGCTAGCCAGTCCCCTGGCCTTAGAGAGGGTAAAATCATTGCCAGAGTTACCATTCTGAACTTTTGCTCTCAAAAGGTGTTTGTTCAGATATCTCAGGTCTAAAATGGGCCGCCATTCTCCTGTCTTTTTTGGGGTAAGGAAATATCCGGAGTACAGACCCTTGCCCTGGTGTAGGGGAGAAACCCTTTCTACAGCTCTGAGAGCCAGGAGGGTTGAGACTTCTGTTTCTAAAGTAAAGGTCTCTAAAGAGTTTGCAGGTGGGAAAGATCTGATTCTCATCTTTGGGAACTTTTTGAAGCTGAGAACCAGACCCTGGCTTACTACTTCCAGGACCCACTTGTCTGAAGTTAGAGACACCCAGTTCTGAACGAGTGTCAACCTGCCCCCTACAGGTAAAGGAGAATCGGCCCTGGGCACCCCATCAGGGTGTCTGTTTGGCAGGTGCTTTAGGCTGAGGGGTGGGAGCAGGCCTGCCCACACCCCGCCTGCCTCTCCTCTGAAGAACCCCTCTGAGCATAAGCAGAGGAGGCCTGGGTTTGGTAAAAGGCCTGTGAAAAGGCTACCTCTACCCCTGGGGGGTCTCCTCTGAGGAGTGGCTTGCCGCCTTAGCCTAACAATCCATAGATAGTCCTGTATTCATCCATTTTTCATATATATATTCTCTGTCTGCTCCCCAAACAGAGAATTTCCAACCACAGGAAAATCCATAGCCTTAGTCTGGGTATCCTGTGACAAGCTAGTACACCTGAGCCAGGCCAACCTATGAAAAGCTACAGACGTAGCCATGACTCTAGAGGATACATCATTAAACCACAGCAGCATGAAACTGCACCTTAGATGCCTCAATGCCATCAGCAGCCACCTGTTCCAGCTCATTAGCAAGCTGGCCAGAGGCCTGTTTGGCCAAAGCCATGACAGTGTCCCATCTACATTTTTGATACCTTGCTACATAAGCCATGTAATTTGCTTGCCTGAGTCCCAAGGACGCTGCCATGTATTGTTTTTTAGCCATGGCATCAATCTTCCCGGAATCCTTGTCAGGAGGATGTGAAGCCAAGGGAATATTAGCTTTATCACAGGCTGCAGCCTGAACCACACCAACGTGACTGCATTGCTGTGAAAGGAATTCGGTATCAGGACCTGACAGAGTGTGCCTCCTGTCCATCTTTTTGTCCACAGGAGGCACAGAATTAGGAGTTTTTAAAATCTTTGTCCGTTTGCTAAATGATTTATGCAAGGGAATAGACAATCTCCTAGACTCTGGAATATCCATCATTTCTACAAAATCAGGTTCCTCTTGCTCATCCACAGCTTCCTCCAATGGGAGATGGAGGGTTTCAGCAACTTTTTTGTAAAACATAAAGTGAGAGGGGGACTCAGAAAGTGAAGTGGGAGATTCAAAAGGTCTGTCTGGGGAGATGTCCGGTTCAATGGGCACACCCAGACCCTCCAAGTCACATTCATACTGTTCATAATCATCCTCCCCCTCCTCTGGTTCATAAAACTCTTCAACATCATATTCCTGAACCGGTGGAACCGACCGAACCGACCTTTTACCAGACAGTGGCGGTTCGGACGGAACCGGAGAAAGTGACCGGACAATCTGAATAGCTCTTGCTATCTCTGCAGCAGTTCGAGAAGGAATTTTGGGCTCCACACCTGCTGATTTTCTTGTTTTCTTTACTGGAACTGGCCCTTCCGAGCCAGCTTTACGTTGCCCGAGGAAGTCTCGCCCTGGTCAGAGGGCACTCCCTCCGGGTCAGCGGATTTTTTGGCCTCTGGTTCCCTGAGCCTGCCAACTCTCTTATCCAGGGTGGCTGCAGGGAAATTTTTACAAATCTGACAGTCTGAATTGAGGTGGTCAAACCCCAGACAATATACACATGTGGTGTGTGGGTCAGCCTTGGTAAAGACTTCCCACAGACATCACAGTGTTGAAACCCAGCGGCGGTTTTCTTTTGGGTTTCTCAGACATAATGCCAGCCTAACCAAAACTTGCCCTTTTAAGCGGCAGTGCCAGGCAAGACACCCTTATCGGTTCCTAACCGTGTCATCGGTCTTGGAAAACCGTAATGAAATCCGCTTTTTAGAACCGATAAGAACGGAACCGCACTTCTAAAACCTTTCAATTTCAAGTTTTAAACAAGCTGATCGGTTCAAAACCGAACCGATAACATTTACAAGTTCCACACAGAAAATAAACTGTAATTACTTACTATACCACAGACAGAGCTTGAACCGATCAGTTTTATGTGTTAAAATAATAATATTCTCGGTTGATTTGAACCGAGAAAACACTGTTTAAACCGAGAAATGAACCGAGCAGTAGGAGAAATCTCCGGAGCGACTGTTCAGTGAGGCGGAGTAAAGAATCTGACAGTTTGGGTTTGAAATAACCCAGACAGAGCTTCTCTAACCGAGCTCGCTCTCCAAGTTCCATTCTTAGAATGGGAGTTAACTCTTTCACCTCCGGAGCAGTTCTAATGGTGGGACAAACTGCAATTGTCATAATATAGCAAGACTTCATGTTGTTTGAAGCTAAGGGAATATTTGCCTTGTCACAGGCTGCAGCCTGCACTACTCCCACATGGCTGCATTGCTGTGTGAGGAACTCCGTATCAGAGCCTGATAAAGTATACCTCTTGTCCATCCTTTTATCTACAGGAGGTATAGTGTGAGGAGTTTTTAAAACTTTTATTGTCTGCTTCCGAAAAGATTTATGCAGAGGAATAGACGGTCTCTTAGATTCTGGAATATCCATCATTTCCACATAGTCAGGCTCCTCCTGTTCATCCACAGCTTCCTCAACAGGGAGCTGGAGAGTTTCAGCAACCTTCTTATAAAACATAAAATGAGAAGGGGACTCGGAGAGCCTTGGCGGAGAAACCCCTAAGGGTCTGTCTGGAGAGGTGTCCGTTCAGTGGGCACATCCAGGTCTTCAAAACCATATTCACTCTCCTCATACCTCTTCCCTCCCACGGTTCATAAAATGCCTCAAAATCATAATCTTGAACTGTGGAACCAGTCAACCGAGCGCCCTGATGGTGCCAGTTCAGTCGGAACCGGGAAAGAGACTGGACAATTTGGATTGCTTTAGCTATTTCTTCAGCGGTTGGAGAGAGAACTTTGGCTCCACACCAGCTGACTTTCTAGTCCTTTTGCAGGAACTGGCTCCTCAGAGCCAGCTCTTCGCTTGCCTGAGGAAGTATTGCCCTGGTCAGAGGGCACTCCCTCTAGTTGGTTGGAACCGAACCAGGCCGACCATCCGGGTCAGCGGACTTTGGCCTCCCTTCCCTGAGTCTACCAACTCTCTTTCTATGGTGGCAGAGGGTACCTTACAAATCTGGCAGTCTGCATTGAGGTGGTCAAACCTCAGACAATAAACACAGGTGGTGTGTGGGTCAGCCTTAGCAAAGGCTTCCCCACAGACACTACAGTGTTGAAACCCAGTGGGCCCGGTTTTTCTTTTGGGTTTCTCAGACATAATGCCAGCCTAACCAAACTTGCCCATTATGGCAATCCGTCAAGCAAGACCCTCTTATCGGTTCCCAACCGTGTCACGGGTCGTGGAAAAAACTGTAATGAAATCCGTTTTTTTTAGAACCGATAAGAACCGGGAACCGCACTCTAAAAAAGGACTAGCAAATTTTAAAAACACAATCTGATCGGTTCAACCGAACCGATAAATGTTTACAAGTTCCACACAGAGAAACGAATGTAAAACCTATCTATTACTTACATTACCACAGACAGAGCTTGAACCGACCGGTTGCGGTATAATTTCGGTTGAAAACCGATAAAATAACACTTTTAAACCAACAAAATGAACTGAGAAGCAGGAGAAATCTCCGAAGCGACTGTTCAGTGAGGTGGAGTAAAGAATCTGACAGTTTATGTTTGAAGATCAGCAGACAGAGCCTTCTAACCGAGCTCGTGCTCAGAGTTCCATGCTTGCATGGAAAGTTAAGTATTTCACCTCCAGGGCAGTTCGAAGATGGGGACTCACTGCAATTGTCATAATATAGCAAGACTTCATGTTGTTTGAAGGTCCAGCTCTAGATGACCACACCTGTCAACAGGTCATCTATGACCGTCAGCAGCTCCCACTCGTGCAACCTGGACTGTAACCAGTTAAGGCTGTCAAGGTGTTTTTGGTCACCTGGAACATGGATGACTGATAGATCTAGACCATGATCTGGAGCCCAGTACCAGAATCTCATTGCTTCTCTGCACAGGGGCTAGGAATGAGTCCCCCCCCGTTAGTCGATGTAATAAACTACACTGAAGTTGTCTGATTGCACCATCAGGGAACCTGGAGATAGATGGTTCTGGAAAGCCTGTAAGGCATATAGAACTGCCCTCATTTCTAAAACATTTATGTGGAGGTGAGCCTCCACTGGAGACGAGGTCCCCTGGTACCAAAGGAGACCCAGCTGTGTTCCCAACCCAGACCCGACGCATCCATGGTAAGAAACTGTTGAGAAGAAGGTATAAGAAAGGGCACCCATCTTAGATGATTGTGGGGTCCATCCATCACTGAAGTACTTTGCATACAGAGGAGGAGACAAGAACCTGCTGATCCAGATCGTTAGTTCGTTGATCCCACTGGACCCGCAGGGTCCACTGGGGAATCCGCATATGCAGTCTGGCCAAGGGTATAGAGACAACGGCCGCAGCCATCAGGCCCAACAACTGCATGAATGTCCTAGCTGTGATGTACTGGCTTTGGGTGACCAGCTGTGCCTGAGCAATTAGGCATTCTGCCTTGTCTTGGGGAAGGAAGGCCCTGCCCTGAACTGTGTCCAGAATCACCCTCATGTACTGCAGCCGTTGACACTGGGTTAGGACAAACTTGGACAGACTGATAGTAATCCCTAGCGCTTGGAACACCTGCCTAGTACATTCAAGAGTGAGTAGCAGGAGATCCCTGGACAGGGCCTTCAGTAACCAGTTGTCCAGATAAGGGAAGACATACAGGCCTTCTCACCTGAGGCCACCGTTACTGCTGCTACGCATTTGTAAAGACCAGTGGCGCAGAGGATAAGCCAAAGAGCAATACTCAGAACTGGTAATGTTCCCCCTGGAACAGGATTGAGGGGTACCACCTGTTGGGGACGCAAACTTGATATTCAGATAAGCATCCTGCATGTCCAGGGAGCATAACCAGTCCCTCTACCTGAGCAGAGGCAACAAGCCATGCAAGGTGACCATCCTGAACTTCTTGTTCTTTAACAAATCATGCGAGGATGGGGTGGTACCTGAGGACAGGAGGAGGGCAAATGTGATTCCACTTCACAAAAGTGGGAGCAGGACAGACGCAGGAAACTACAGACCAGTTAGTTTGACTTCAGTGGTAGGGAAAATGATGGAATCACTTCTGAAGGAAAGAACTGTTGAGTACCTAGAGGCCAGTGGGGCACAGGACCCAAGGCAGCATGGTTTCACAGCAGGAAGGTCATGTCAGATGAATCTAATAGATTTCTTTGACTGGGTGACCAAAGTAGTAAACCAGGGAGGGGCTATGGATATGACATACCTAGATTTTAGCAAGGCATTTGACAGTCTCACACAAAAGATTAATATACAAGTTAGCCAGCCTTGGAGTGGGTCCCAAGGTGGTAGCCTGGATAAAAAACTGGCTGGACAACAGGATGCAAAGGGTAATAGTAAACGGAGTCCACAGTGAAGAAAGGAAGGTAACTAGTGGGGTACCACAGGGTTTGGTACTGGAACCGGTCCTCTTAAATGTCTTTATAAGTGACATTGGGAGAGCACCTGGAAGGAAAAGTATGTCTCTTTGCAGATGACACAAAGATCTGCAACAGGGTTGATACACAAGGTGGGGTGGAAAGAATGAAAAGGGAATTGGCAAGGTTGGAGGAATGGTCAAATATGTGGCTGCTCAGATTCAATGCAAAGAAGTGCAAAGCAATGTATCTGGGAAACAAAAACCCAGGGGAAGAGTACACAATGGGGGATGACTTAATAACAACAACAAAAATCGAAAGAGACCTAGGAGTAATTATATCAGATGACCTAAAGGTGGGCAAGCAATGTGAGAAGCCAGTAAGGAGGGCTGGGGGATAATGGGATGCACAGGGAGAGGCATCAACAGTAGAAAACAGGAAGTTGTTATTCCTCTGTACAGACAGTTAGTGAGACCCCATCTGGAGTACTGTGTGCAATTCTGGAGACCCCATCAGCAAAGAGATATAGACAGAGTGGAGGCTGTTCAGAGGAGGAAATCAAATGGTGCAGGGTGTGCACCAGAAGACATACGAGAGGAGAGACTAAAGCAGCTTAATATGTATACCCTTGAGGAAAGGAGGGAGAGGGGGGGACATAATAGAAACTTTCAAGTATCTCAAGGGAATTAAAGTACAAGAGGGTAGTATCTTTCAGAAGAAGAGATGTGCAAGAACAAGGGGGCACAATTTGAAGATAGAGGGGGACGGCTCAGAGGTAATGTTAGAAAGTATTTTTTCACAGAGAGGGTTGTGGATGCATGGAGCAGCCTTCCTTAGGAGGTTGTGGAGTCAGGAACAGTGGGAGAATTCAAGAACGCATGGGGTAGGCATAAGGCAATTCTAGTGGGGGTAGAATGAAGTAAGCTGTTGATTAACTAGAATCTGCAGCTTATCCATCAGGTAGGGAAATGGGCAGACTAGGTGGGCCAAGCAGTCCTTATCTGCTGTCAAATTCTATGTTTCTATGTTTGTACTGGATATAGAAATTCAGGCCTTTGAAATCTAGAATAGGCCTCAAGTCCCCGCGGTTCACTTGGGGATGAGAAAGAACCAGGAATAGAACCCTTTGTTCCTTTGCTGCCTGGGCACTGGTTCTACGGCCCTTTTGTACAGCAAGGTGAGCACCTCCTACCGGAGCACCAGAATATGGTCAGAAGGATAAGTGGAGGGAAGAGGTGGAAAATCTGGAGGTTGTTCTAGAAGTTCTAGAGCATGACCCTGCTTGATTAGCTGCAAGACCCAAGCATCGGTTGTAAGGCTACTCCATTGATCTAGATGGAGGGAGAATGACACATGACCACCACCTCCTGACTTGAGGCAGGAGGAGGGGGGTCAGGCAAGGAGTCATGCTGAATCAGAGCTAGTGGCCGGGGCTGCACCACCACCGCTGAGGCTTTTGGCAGAGGCACCTGTGGTAGAGGAAGGAGCAGGCAAGGCGGGCCCTGCTCTGCGCTTGTTCTGAGGTCTGGTTCCTGACCCAGTTTTATGGGAGATCTTATGAAAGGAGGGTCGTGGTCTGCTCCTGGATTGGGTGCAATAGAGGGAGTGGACAGACCTAAAGGCTCTGCCAGAGGCCTACAGGTCATTGATAATATCCTGTAGGTCAGGGCCAAAAAACTTAAAGCCCCCAAGGTTCTGCTGGACATCAGTAGCAAATCCAGAGTCCCTCAGCCAGGAGTGCACTTCCTAAGGTAGACACCGGAGGCAGCAGCCCTGGCCGTGGCATCAGCCATGTCATAAATGGCCCATAGAAGATATCTGCTGACATCCGTTGCAGCCTGGAAAAACTTAAGAAGTTTCTGCCTCTGGGGACCATTGGGAAGGGCCTGTACTGCAGTTCTGCCCTTCTTCCAGAGGGTATTCTGGTGTCTTGATCATGTGAGACAAGTAACTGGCAATCCTGAGGCCTAAAGTAGCCAAAGCAAAGGTCCTCTTGCCCCAAAGGTCAGTCCTCCTAGATTTCTGTCATGGGGTAGGGAACTAGGCTGCTTGGGCACCTTGGACCTATCATGAGCCACCCTGATGACCACTTGAGTCTGGTTCTGGTTGGGAGGCATAGAAAGGCTTCTCTACAGGGGCCTGATAAAGCTTGTCAGCCTTACTAGGCATGGCAGGGACCATGTTAGGCCTGTACCAGGCCACAGTGGCAGCATCATCCAGGACTGGTAGCAAAGGAGGGATGACCTTGGGAGGAGACTCGGGAATCTCCAGGAAATCTCCCAGGTTCCTCCTGGTGATATCCTCTTCCTCAGTCTGGAACCCCATGGCAGTCTGAAGTTGCTTCATAAGGGAGAAGAAGGAGAGGTCCTCAGGGGGGGATCTTGGAGTATGTTTTGTAGAGTTCTCACTGCCTGATGAGACAGTAAACTTGTCTGAGGAATCACCCCCAACACCTTGCTCTTCAGCCTCCTCATCAGGGAGGATGAGATCTGGGTGGTACTTCTCCTTGATGTCAACCTGATCTGAGGCCGGGACTGACGGCAAAGATGCCGGTAATGCCAAAGAGGGCACCAAATGCTGGGGCTGAACAGGAGTAAACACAGAGGCAGCACCCACTGGCAATGGTGATGAAGGAGCAGGCTGGGAATGAGCTGCTGGTGTTTAGGTCCATGGTAGGAAGAGGCAACGCAGGTGCCAATGGTGGTGATGGAGGGGGCAGAGGCCCCAGCATCGCTGGAGCACTGCCTGCCGAAGCAGAGGTGGTGGGGCCCGGCGCCGGTGGACCTTGCAGTGGTAGAGGTCACAGCGGCAGAGCTGGCATCGATTACCCCGGCGAGTCCAAGGTCGACAGCCATTCATCTGCCATAGAAAGGCAGGTGGAAGTTGCTGCTGGGGACAACCTGAAAGGAGCGAAGGCCTGGGTGGCAGGAGGGGTCAACGCCTAAAGCGATCAATGGCGCTATCCCAGAGGAAGAGGCAGTAGCATTTGGGGACTGGGAGCACCTCCAGGAGGAACAGTCTTTGTTATGTTCCCTGTTGGGGTGAGAGTGTTTCCCCTAAGACTTGTCCTGGGCCTTGGTGGCCTGAGAGCCCGAAGACTGAGCTAGCGACTGGGGGGGTAGTCCCCTAAGATCCCTGCTCCATCCTGGGTAGTAGCTGCTCCAGAAGAAAGGACTGCAGGGCTTTCTGTCAGTGCCATCGGATGGCAAGGTTAAACTTTAGGCAAAGCTCATAGGCAAGGGCGTCGTGGCTGGGCCTGAGGCAGGACAGAGAGAGAGGTCATGCTCGTCTCTGGAGTAAATCATCTTGCCGCAGCAGCAGCGATGAAAAAGGTTGGATGACTCTTTCATTCTTGACCTACAAAATAAAATGAATCACTTTAAAATAAAGTGATTCAACACTCAAAAGAAAGAAAAGGTAAACAGAAAATTGGTCGACTGAACGATGAAGCTTCCGTAGAGACGTGTGAGTATGGTCAGTGGTGGAAAGAACTGAGGAGGGAGCAGGGCTGCCGACACTTATATATGCAGGGACATCGGCATAAGACATCAGCATTGGGGGCCCTTACTAGACTGCTAGAAAAGTTTCCTTGTGATCCTAGTAACTGATGACTATAAGTTTCATAGGTATGACCTGATGAGAGATATCCCTGAAGATAATCCCTAGTTAATAGAGTAATTGGTTCCAATGTAAAATAAAATAAAATTTTTATTTTTGTTCCCTCACAGGAGTGAGGAACTACCAGGGAACAGAGCGGTTTGTGATTTGGAGCCCAAATGCAGTTTGGTTGCGTGAAAACAGGAACTGAAAAGTAAAATAATGAAGAAAAATGCTTTTTAAAATAAAGCTCTACAGTTTTTATAACTTTTTGTGCAACTTTGGCTTGTTCCCTAAAGGCGGGAGCCATGTTATGAGGGTGGTCTTCTCTGGTTCCTGGAACCGAATGGGGAGCCAGAGAAACTGCAATTTACTAACAATAATAAAATACATACCCTCACTAACACAGAGTATCGGAAAACTAACGAACTTAGAAAACAACAAAATTATAAAAGAACTTTAAATCCGTTGAGCAGAAGGCTGGAGCTGTACTTCGGGGTGACTGCTCTCTCCAGGTGGAGAAACAAATCTGACGTTAGAACACTAAGGGAAGTGTAACCACAGTGCAGAGTTTGAACTTGGATTCTAAGTTTTAAAATTAGCATATAGTTTTATTTCTGGGGCATCACTCACTCATCAGCAGGAAGATGATGCGTATTGTTTTTTAACATTTAACATTTTCTCCTTCTGCAGCCACAGTCCTGCTTTTTACATCCAGCCACCACTCCACTCTGCCGCACCCTAAGTTCGCGATGCTCCAGCTGGCAGATGCAACTACATCTGCGAAGGGCCCCTATAGCCGCCCCTCGCGTCTGGGCGCGAGGAACCAGTACCGCACATGCCTCCAGACATCGCCAGTTACGGAACTGTGGCTATCAAGCTGCCTCAGACCCGATGCTGCGATTTTCTTGTTCTTTCCCATTGGGACCATGAACGCAATGATGGTCACATACGTGGAGACCTGGCCGGTCCCCCCCCCTCCACACCGCTGCTTGCGGTACCTCCGGGCATCCCCAGGGGTCGCCGCAGCACAGTGTAAAGTCCCCATACCAACCCAGGACTAGGAGAGCTGTCTCCCGATGCTCAATCCCAGTCCTCCCCTGCAGACCCCCAACAACCCAAGCTCGTTCCCGAACCCGGGTCGCCGGCGTAGTGCGATGTGTGGCGTCCAGCGCCTCAACCCTCAGTGCCACCAGGCTGGCCCGATAATGCATATTGTAAAGTATCATTGATGGATTCCTGTTGTTTGAAAAGGGAGGTACTACTACTTCTACATAGATCACTGATGAGGCCGCATCTGGAATACCATGCTCAGTTCTGAAGTCCTCACCTAAGGCAGGACAGGGACAGGCTGGAGATGGTGCAATGCAGGGGTGACCAAGATGACTTAGGATCAGCAGGGCAGATCTTATGAACACTGTCTCTAAGCACTGAACACGTACTCACTGGAGACCAGGCGCGGGGGTGTGGCATATGACAGAGACCTTCAAGTTTAGAAGGGAATAAACATGGTGCACTGGGAGGAACTATTTGGCAGGAGCACACATTCAATAATCCAAGGTCATGAGTGGTAACTGGTGGGATGGGAAGGTTTAGGAGGGATGCAAAGAAGTTATATTTTATGGAATGGGTGGTGGAGCCGTGAAACAGTCTTCCAGCGGAGGTGGTGAGTGCCAAGGCCATAAATGGTTTCAGGCATGTCTGGAACAGAGTGAAGGGTTTGGTGGTTGCTCAGGTCAGCAGCAGTAGGGAGGGGAGCAGAGGGGTGGACCAGGAAGGATAACCCTGTATGGACAATAGGTCCCGGGGTAGAGAGGGAACTCCAGGCAGACAAGATGGACCTGTGGTCCTTTTCTGCCGTCACGGTCTATGTTTCTATTATCGGGGCATCAGAGTTTTCCAATCAGGTACCTAGGGACTTTGGTTATTTCCACCAGCAAGACTGAAGTCTGCTGGGGATAGATCATTTTGTATAGCTGCCCTGAAATCCTAGAATATTGTCCCAAAATCCATCCATTCTGCCTCTTCAGCTGAAAGTTGTAAATCTCAACCAAAGACCTGGCTGTTTAGATGGGACTTTTCAGGGGATTAATAGCTCTGATAGAGTTATGGTGATTTTCTGAGCTAGGTTAACAGTTTATTTATATTATTATTACTGTGTAAGATGTTTACTGTTGTGTTTATTACTTTTTTTATTCAATCTGTAAAGCACTTTGAGACCTGGGAGGTGCTATGGAAATACAAATCCTAGCCTATCCTAGGGTTATGATGAGCACAAAAACTATGAAGAGAGGGTGGTGGCCCTTAACATGTTCCCAACAGAGAAAGAAGTCTGACAAGGGACATGATCTCACTCTTCCTCATACTAGCGACGAGGTCAAACAGATGGAAATGTCTGATCTGTTGTAGTTCATTTGGAAACGGGGATACGCTTTAAAGCTCAAGGTAGTAAATTCAGGGTTAACCTTTAGGAGGAACAACTTCTTCCAGTGGAGTGTGAACCTACAGAACAGCCTGCCAGTGGAAAATCAAAATTGTACAGGCCCTCAAGGTAAACCTGGACAAATTTCTGCTTCCCAAGGGAATCAACTTGGTTTTTGAGGCACACGGGTTCCAACTGACATAACAGCTTAATCCAACATCCGTCTCTCAAAATGTGTCTTGTAACTCCTTGCAATTTTTAAGCTTTAATGCAAGGAGTTTGACACATAAGTTTGATGAGTTATTGACAGTTATTGCTAATAACGAATTAGGTATAGTAACAGTAGTTGAAACATGGGGTGATTTGGATTCACCATGGCTTAGGCAAATTCCTGGATATAACTCCTTTTGTTTGCATCGTAGTAAGAAAAAGGGGGTGGTATTGCCATTTTTATGACTAATAAACTTAATTCTGTCAATATTTCTGGCCTGATAAAAAATCATAATCTTCCTACTGAAACTCTCTGGCTTAAGATTTTTTATCTGAATTTGACTTTATAATTTTTGGTACATGTTATTTCCTTCTTCACCTAGTTCTGTTATGGACGCTATATTGTTAGAATTTGAATCTGCTTCCCAAATGGGTCATGTCATCATTACTGGGGATTTTAATCTTCCTGAAATTAATTGGCAGTCACTTACTACTTCTAGTAGTATTAGCAATACATTCATGTCTACATGTTTAACCTTAGACCTACATCAATGGGTTAATACTGCCACTAGGGGTAATAATATTCTTGATCTTGTTCTCAGTAGCTCTACCCTTGACATTAGGGATGTGCGCATCTCATTTCCTATTGGTAATAGTGATCATAATTCTGTCTTATTTAGTTTGCACAGACATATGGTCTTTAATAACACTTCTTCGTTTATTTACTTGTATGACAAAGCTGACATATATAGCATTAATCAATATTTTAATAATATAAATTGGTTATCCATGTTTAAGGATCAAACTCCTGAACAGTGCTGGACAAATTTTAAAGCTATTATATTGACTGCACGAGACAACTATATCCCATGTAAATTAAAAAATCATAATGGGAAGCAGTCTCCTAGATGGTTAAATAAAAATATTAAACGTTTGATTAACTTAAAGAATAAAAAATATGGGTCCTACTTAAAACATAGGACTGCTTCTAAATGGGAATCTTTAAAGATTAGTAGGCAGTGTAAAGTCGCTATTAGCAAGGCAAAATATATGGGAATCTTATTTAGCATCAACAGATAAAACTAGCTCTAAACTATTTTACTCTTATATTAATTCCTCAGAAAAGCCCTAGTTTGGTTGGACCTTTAACATTTAATAATAGATTAATCCACAGCCTAAAGCAATGGCAGACGCTTTCAATAACAAATTCTGTAAAGTTTTTTCTTCATCAATAGTACAACCTTTCATTTTACAGAATCCTCTGATCATCCTATTCTTTTTCTGAAGAATCTATTCTTAATAAATTGTTATTACTTAAAGGTAAATTTTCCCCTGGCCCTGATTTAATTACTGGTCATCTACTTTATTTGGTATCTGCACATATTGCCATTCCATTAAAAATACTATTTGAGCTTTTCTTATTTTACAATTACATTTCTGGTGAATGGAAAGAGGCATTTGTGGTTCCTATTCATAAAAAGGGTTCCAAACATTTATGGGAAAACTATCGTCCTATTAGTTTGACATCTGCTGTCTGTAAACTTATGGAGAGTCTACTTAAGGACACTATGTCTCCAATAATTGATAAATCTGACCAGGAACAACATGGTTTTAGGAAGGGAAGAAGCTGTCTTACTAATTTGCTTTGCTTTTATGAGAATTTTAGCTCCCTTTTGGATAATAGGGTTACGTGTGATGTTATTTTTATTGACTTTAGCAAAGCTTTTGATTCTATACCACATTGGGCTCTCATTCATAAACTTATTCTTCTTGGTATCAATAATTTTGTAGTTAAATGGATTCAGAATTGGCTTTCTGATAGGACTCAGAAAGTGATGATAAATGGATCATTCTCTGAGATGGGTAGAGTGCTTAGTGGTGTGCCTCAGGGGTCGGTTCTCGGCCCTTGTCTTTTTCAAGCCTTCATTTCTGATTTAACTAACTGTTGTCTCTCCTATACCATTAAATATGCAGATGATGTTAAAATTGGAGGTCCCAGTTCCAACTTTGACCAAATTTCCTGCATTCAGCATGACTTAGATGTAATTAATAATTGGCTTAAACAGTGGGGAATGAAGTTAAACGCCGCCAGATGTAAAGTTATGCATATGGGAACAAATAATTTAAACTTTCCATATATTTTGGATGATCACCCATTATCCTCCACTGTTGAAGAAAAAGACCTGGGAATATCCATATCGGATAATTTGACCTACTCCAAGCATACACTTTCAGTTATAAGTACAGCTAATAAAATCATGTGGTCTATTCTACGTAATATTAAATCTCGAGATAAGCATGTGTTGTTACCCCTGTTCAGATCTTATGTTCGACCTCACCTTGAATACTCTTCTCAATTATGGTGTCCTTATAGGATGTTTGAAATAAATTCTCTTGAAGGGGTTCAACGAAAATATTCTAAAAAAATCTCGGGGATACAATTGTTATCATATGACTCTAGGCTGGATAAGCTAAAATTAATGCTATTAATTACAAGGCGTATTCGGGGTGATCTTCTATTTCCATATGATGTTATCCAGGATCCTTACATTATGTCTGAATGCGGTCTCTCTTTTAAAAAAATCGGTATATAACACACGAGGCCATATTCTCCAGTTAACTGGTAAACCTTTTAAGCATCTCAGTCGTAAGTATTTCTTTACGGTCAGGATTATTGGGCCTTGGAATCATTTACCATCAGAAGTGGTTACTAGTAATACTAAAGCATCCTTTAAACATCGTCTTGACAATTTGATTTTGTCAGGATATGATTTGGCTTATTTTTATATGGATTAGTATAGGAGCATCATGGGCTTTGGCCTACTAGCTCCTTCCTTTCACCTTAGTATGAACCCTTAGTATGAACAGTGTTACAAAAGAATCCTCAGGTCTCAGTTGCAACTGCTGGCAAACCCTAAATGCCCCTGCAAGCTGCCCTAAGGGATGAGAGTTGGGTGGTTGGCGATTCATATCCTCATTCATTTAGCTCTACTCTATAGAGTCCAGAGTTTCTTGGTAAGGCTTAAGTATTCTTCCTCTCTTAAAGATATCAGAATAGCACCTGAAGTTCTGTCACACAAGTTATTCGAACCCCATGAAAATGAAAATTACGTACCTACTGTAATTCTTTGACTTCTTGGACGAAGTCTCCACCACTCATTCTCACTAGTGGGACTATGCTGGAGGTGCCAGGACCCAGCGGGAGCCAAAAATCTTCAGGAGGGCTGGCGCCAAGGTAGGACGTGGCATGCGTGGTGCCACGAGACTGGCTCACACCTTATAGGCTATCTTGGCGTCGACCCTCCAACCACCTCAGTATCTTTTTTACCGAGGAGGTGCAGCATAAACTAATCTAGGAAACTAACCTAATCCGGACATAAGATAGTCCGTATACCCATATAAGAAGGGTCAATTCAACAGTGTCTTCACAGCCCAGCCAATGAGGGAGTGAAGACCAGAAACAGGATGAGTAAGCTCTGGGGACGGTGGGTGCATGTGAATGAGTGGTGGAGTCTTTGTCCAAGAAGATCAAGAATTACTGTAGGTGCATCATTTTCATATCTTCCTGGACTAAAAGTCTCCACCACGCATTCTGACTAGCGGGAGAGTACTGAGCTGAAAACAATCCCCCAAGCAGGGCAGCAGGAAAAAGGAGCTCACTTAGGACAGATGTCCATTAAGAACTGGCCTGCCAACAGAAGGATGTTGCCTCACATGGACATCCAGGGCGTACTGCTTCATGAAAGTGTGCACAGAGCTCTAAGTGGCTACATTACAGATGTCTGCAATGGGCATGTTCTGAATCTCTGCCAGGGATGCCGCAACCACTCTGGTAGAGTGTACGCACACCCTGCCTTCTAGCTTGACCTGTGCCATTGAGTAGCAATAGCAAAGACACACTACCAACCATGCTGAAATGCATCTGATGGCAAAAGGCTGACCCAGCTGTGCCATGCTGAACAATACAAATAGTTGATTGGAGTTGCGAATCTCCTTCATTCGGTCGTTACAGAATCAAAAAATCCTTTTGACATCCAGAAGGTGAAGGGTGCATTCCCCTTCATTCTGGAAATTTGCAAAGTAGGTCGGAAGGACCAAAGACTGGGTAAGGTGAAATTCCGAGACCGCTTTGGGTAGGAATTTAGGGTGAGTTCTGAGAACCACCTTGTCCTTGTGAAATACTGTGTACGGAGGGGTCTGTGACCAGGGCATGTATTTCAGGTACTTTGCGAGCGGAGGTAATGGCCACTAGGAAGGCTGTCTTCCAGGTCAGAAACTTCCAAGTCACACGTTGCTAGAGGCTCAAATGGTTTATGGGTGAGCATGTCTAGCACAAGACTGAGATCCCACGCAGCCTCCGGTCTCCTGACTGGCGGCCTAGTGTGCAGGATACCTTTAAGGAATCTCTTAACTAATGGTAACTGAGCCACCGACCTATTGTGTACTGGCTCATGATAGGCAGATATCATGCAAAGGTGCACCTTTACTGTCGAGTATTGCAGTCCTGCATTCAACTGGTCTAGGAGGTACTCTAACACCTCACTTGGTGGACAAACAAAGGGGCCCAGGGCGGACTTCGCACATCAAATGGAAAACCGTTTCCCTTTGCCGCGTAAGTCTTCCTAGTGGATGGCTTGCGCGTGGCTAAGAGGATTTCTAAGATCCTGTGAGAGATGTTAAACCTATCCACTTCTATCTCCTCAGGAGCCAGGCATGAAAATGAAGGGCTCGCAGGTTGGGATGGACCACTGGACCTTGTGTCAGAAGACCCATCTGTAGGGGAAGTTTTCTCAGAGGGACTTCTGATAATCCATTGATTAACGGAAACCATATCTGATGAGGCCAGTATGGGGTGATGAGAATCATGCTGCCCCCCTGCACCTCCAGCATGAACAGCACCCTCTAAATTAAGGGACAAGGAGGAAATGCATACAGAAAGCATCTTGCCCACCCGCAGTCTGAATGCATCCTGACAGAAAGTGCCAGGTTCAGGATTCCTGGAGCAGAACAGAGGTAGTTTTGTGTTGAGTGGGGACACAAAAAGGTCCAGGTCTGGAGTGCCCCACTCTGAATAGCGACTGCATGATGTTTAAGTCCAGCGACCACATGTGTGGATCTGCCTCCGTTCTGCTGAGTTGGTCTGCTAGATCATTCTGGATCACCGGCAGATAGACTGCCTGGATCAGGGTCTCATGCTCAAGACACCACTCCCACACTCTCATGGCTTCCCTGCACAGAGAGTAAGAGTGTGCGCAACCCTGCTTGTTGATGTAGTACATCACAACCTTGTTGTTCACCTGAAAGAGTATTACTTTGTGACAGAGGACATCCTTCAGGGCTCGGACAGTGTACAGTACAGCTCTCATCTCCAGGACATTTATGTGTAAATGGGACCCCTCTAGGTTCCACAGACCCTGTGTGTGGATGTCCTGACATTGAGCTCCCCAACCGGTCAGAGATGCATCTGTGGTGATGGTGATCTGTGTCTCCATTGGGGCAAAGGGAAAACCTTGTAGAAGGTTGTCCTCCTGAGTCCACCAGGTGAGTGACCTCATAAGAGGCTCTGTCACCTTGATGAGGAAGGACTGTGGATGCGTGGTTGGAAACCACTGAGTGCTGAGTATCCACTGTGTGGTTCTCATGTGTAAGTGGGCTAGGGGCATGGTGAACATGGACAATGCCATGAGACCTAGCATCCGCTGCACAGAGAGAGCTCAAACTGAGTTGTTCTCCTGGATGAAGCACACCATCTAGAGCATGTCGTTCCTCCTGTCCTCCGGAAGGAAGGCTCTGGTCCTGGAAGTGTCCTAAAGAGTTCCTATGAAGAGAAGTTGTTGGGAGGGCTGAAGTTGCGATTTTTCCAGGTTCAGCAGAACTCCCAGGATGAGAGTAACTCAGAAGCTGTGGAGACCGCTTCCTGTATCCCCTGTCTGGAAGGACTCACTAGGAGCCAATTATCCAGGTATGGGTACACCTGAATGGCGAGGTCTCTGAGGTGTGCCACAAGAATCACAAAGCACTTTGTAAAGACTTGTGGCACCGAGGAAAATCCAAAGGGCAGGACTCAATTGATAGTGCTGACCTAGGGCCACAAAACAAAGGTATTTGTGGTGGCTTGGGTGCACTGGAACGTGCTGGTAGGTGTCCTGCATGTCCAGATATGCCAACCAGTCACTTTGATGAACAAGAGGCAGTAGTGTTCCCAGCAATATCATCTTGAAATTTTCTTTGAACAGGTATTTGTTTAACTTCCTTAGGTATAGAATAGGGCTCATACCGCCTGTTTTCTTGTGAGCTAGGAAGTAGTGGGAGTAGAAACCTGTGTTCTGTTCTGCTTGCGGAACCACTTCTACTTCCCTGTTGTTCAGAAGGCCCTGTATCTCGGACGCAAGGAGGTCTGACTGAATGGTAGACAGTTTGGGCTGTCGTTTGGGTGGACGATCTGGGGGAGTCTCTGGGAAAATGATAGAGAATCCCTCTCGAATTATCCTAAGGACCCATTTGTCCATTGTAACAGACTTCCACTGGTTGAAAGATCAAGTCACATGGCCCCCTACTGCCGAAGAAGAGTCCCCCTTGGACAACTGAGGTGGAATGTGGACTGGGTCTTCAGAGGGTGGCACTGGTCGCGTTCAGAGCCTGTGCCTTCTGCTGCGTTTTCTTTCATAGCTGAGAGGTTTGGATTTTGCTAAAAGCTCCTTGGCCTTTACCTCGAAAGGACTACCGGTTATGAAACTGTCAGTGGTTGCTGCCCTGTTAAGAGGCGGCAGGGGCCTGTCTGGCAGTCTTAATAGCAGTCCTGGTCTTCTGAGTGGCCTCCGGTGCCTGATCCACTTGTGGACCAAACAGATAAATCCTGTCAAAGGGGAAATTCATGACTCTCTGCTGAGCATCATTTGTGAATCCTGAAGTCCTAAGCCAGGAATGTCGCCGGGTACAGATCCCGGCCACTGCGGCACTAGAGGTAGTGTCAAAGGCATCCACAGCTGCTTTTAGTTGCTGATTGTTGGATTCAATGCCTCTGGTAATGGTCTGAAGAAGCTCTGAGTTGGTGTCCGATTCTGGGAGAGTCTCAACCGTTTATTTGAGAGAATGCCAGAGTGTATACTCGTACTGAGAGAAATGGCCCTGGTAACTATCAATACACATGCCCAAGTTGGCAGCAGCAAATACTTGTTTCCCCCAGATTGTCTATTTTATGAGAGTCTTTATTTATTGAATGAGCCGTGGATTCCTGGGGGAGCACGGCTTTGTCATTTTCCGCTAGAACCACTATAGCATCTGCGAAGGCCTGAGAAGCCAGGATTGGCCTGTTCTTAGGGGGAACATACTTCCTATCTATAGACCTAGCCACGGAAGGAATTAGCGCTTGTGAGAGAGTCTCAAAAAGAGGATTGCACTGGTGGTGTCAGGTCCACAAGAATTTCAGGAACATGCAGGTATTGCAGGTACAAAAGCTTCCCAGGGTCCACCTCAGAAGTCTGGAGAGCCAGGGTGGAATTCATATTCTTCAGCAGAGATTTAAATGAGAGGTCTTCAACCACAGGCTCAGCTGAAGTAGAGGGTTTACTCTCTATCCCATAAAACGAGTCTTCATCCACATCATCTGTCAGGTGCAGATCAGGATCAGAATCATCATAGTCCCCCTCTACCCCAGAAGGGATAGCAAAGGAAGGAAAAGAAGGGGAAGAGCCAGAGGTGCCACTCCCGGGATTGGAGTCAAGGACCCCAGCACCTTAGTCAGAGCCGGCACCGCACGTGGCACTGGCAACGTCGCCACAGATGGAGCCGCATGCAGCGCCATAGCAGCGATCAACAAGCACTGGGAGTCCTGACCCAACACCGGAACTCCCAAGGAACGCAACACCGCTGGAGACCTGAAAGAATGAAGAGGAGTAGAGGGAGAATGCAGTACCTGTGCTGGCCCCTGCGCCGCAGCCATGTGAGGGAGAAAGGCATGAGGGAGCAGTGTCGATGGCACCAAAGAAGGTGCTGCGCAATCAAGCTGACCCAGCCGCTCCGCCTATGGACCAATGGCCCCTAGGCATATAACTAAAATCAAGTTCAAGTTTATAGAAAATAAATTACCTGAATATATTATTAACGATCTAAAAATAAAACACCCAATTAAGGGTTTGAGATCAGCCCAGTACATAGAGTTTGAAGTGTCAAAGTGTAGGACAAAACGCGGGTGTGCTACGTCATTTTATTTGGGTCCAAAAACCTGGAATAATCTACCTGTTAACTTCAGACCCTATGGTGCCAAAGTGAGTTGGACCACGATTAGGCAGTGGTACCATAAACAAAGTGGTTGATTGCATGAATGTTGCATAGCACTGGAAAATGGATAAGTTTTAATAGAAGGGTAAACAGTGGTTCGTGGGAGTGATTTAATACATGGAAATGTAGTTAATGCTTATATGTACATTTGTAATTTTGTATGTCTCGATAAATTTTCTCCCTAGACTGTATACCAGGTTATGCACTTTAGAAGGTGTCCCTTGAAAATGAGTGTACTTGTGCACTCAATGGGATTGTTTACCTTGTTCATTTATAAATGAATAAAATCATTACTGCTACTACTACTAAGTCTTCAGGCAAGGGCAGTCAGGACAACTGCTGAACCCATTGCACCATAAGAGCAGCCCAATGGTGAAACTGCTCACCGGAACACCCCTCAGGAGGTGGAGAGGGACTTTGGAGCAGAGGATTGCGGCCGCTAGGGACCGAGGCCACGGGTGACCCCAAAGGAGCTGGGGTCGGCCTACCATCCCCTGCTACCAAAGATCCCCATGCAGACATACGAGATGGCGACCTCGAGCGGTACTGAGCTCCCGACCGGGACTGGGAATGGGCCTGCTTCTTTTTGTGCTTTCGGGTGGATCGTTCTTCCTCCCGAGCATTGGACTGCCTGTGGTCAGACCCCCACCCTTCCAAAAAAGGCGGTGGACCAGACCCAGCACTGCTGCCAAAAATGGAAATTATGTACCTACTGTAATTCTTGATCTTCTTGGACGAAGTCTCCACCACTCATTCACACTAACGGGACTCCGCCAGAGGCGCTAGGACCCAGCGGGAGCAAACTTTTTACAGGAGGGCCAGCGCCAGAGATGGAGCTGCGAGGAGCGGCGCCACGAGCCTTGGCTTGTACGGCAATGACTATCTTGGCGTCAATCCTCCAACCGCCTCAGTACCTCCCCCCCCCGAGGAGGTGCAGTATAACTAACCTAGAAGGATAGCCTAACAAAAGCCGGACATAAGATAGTCCGGAAGACCCATATAAGAAGGGTCAAGAAAGAAGGCTTCACAGCCTAAGATTGAGGGAGTGAAAACCAACAACAGAGGTGAGCTCGGGGGATGATGGTTGGGGGTGTGAATGAGTGGTGGAGACTTCGTCCAAGAAGATCAAGAATTACAGTAGGTACGTAATTTCCATATCTTCCTGGACATAAAATCTCCACTACTCATTCACACTAATGGGAGAGTACTGAGCTAATAATCCCCCGAGAGGGCGGCAGGAGAGACTAACAGCTCACAAATTTAGGACAGAAGTCCATTAAGGATGGTTCTGCCAAACGAAATATGTCGTCTGGCATGGACATCCAGGGCATGGTGTTTGACAAAAGTATGCAGTGAGCTCCAGGTAGCTGCATTGCAAATATCTGCAATGGGCATGTTGCAGATTTCCACCAGGGATGCCGCGACTGCTCTGGTAGAGTGAGCGTACACTCTGCCCTCCAGCTTAACCTGCGCCATGGAATAACAGTGGCGAAGGCATGCCACCAGCAATGCTGAAATGCATCTGATAGCGACAGGTTGACCCAGCCGGGTCTCGCTGAAGGAAACAAACAGTTGTTGAGCTTTGCAAAATTCTTTTGTTCTATCTAAATAGAAACATAAAGCCCTTTTTACGTCCAGAGAATGAAGAGAAAGCTCCCCTTCATTTTGGAAGTTCGCAAAGTAAGTAGGAAGAACCAAAGGTTGGTTTAGATGGAATTCTGAAACAAGTTTAGGGAGAAACTTAGGATGGGTCCTAAGAACTACTTTGTCTTTATGAAACACAGTATGTGGAGGGTCTGTGACCAATGCATGTATCTCAGAGACCCTGCAGGCCGAGGTAATGACCACCAGGAAGGCCATTTTCCAAGTGAGAAATTTCAACTCACAGGTAGCTAGAGGCTTGAAAGGTTTCCGAGTGAGCATGTCTAGCACAAGGCTGCGACTGGACGTCTGATAGGAGGTCTGGTATGCAGAATTCCTTTAAGAAACCTCTTAACCACCGGTAACTGAGCCAATGACAAGGAAAGCACTGGCTCATGATAAGCTGCAATGGCACAAAGGTGAACCTTGACTGTAGAGTATTGGAGACCGAAATTTGAGAGGTCTAAGAGATACTCTAGAACTTTATTTGGTGGGCAGGAAAAAGGATTCAAAGAGGATTTTGCGCACCAGAGAGAAAAACGCTTCCATTTGGCTGTGTAAGTTTTCCTAGTGGCTGGCTTGCGCGCAGACAGAATAATATCTGAAACTCTGTGACAGACATTGAACCTGCTCACTTCTATCTCTTCAGGAGCCAAGCGTGAAGGTGAAGCGATCTCAGATTGGGATGGACCACAGGTCCCTGAGTCAGAAGGTTCATCTGAAGGAGAAGCGCTTTCGGAGGGGTTTTCGACATACTGTTGAGTAACGGAAACCATACTTGTCGAGGCCAAAAGAGAGCAATGAGGATCATTTTGTCCCCCTGGGACTCGAACTTGAGAAGTACCCTCTGAATTAGAGGAAGCGGCGGAAAGGCGTATAGAAAGTGTTTTGTCCACTGCAGCCTGAACGCATCCTGACAGAAAATGTAAGGCCCTGGATTTCTGGAGCAGAAGAGAGGCAGTTTTGTGTTGAGTGGCGATGCAAAAAGGTCCAGGTCTGGAGTTCCCCACTCTGCGAATAATGACTGAACTACAGTCGAGTCGAGAGACCATTCGTGAGGATCTGTCTCTGTTCTGCTGAGATGGCCAGCCAGTTCGTTCTGCACTCCCAGCAGGCAGACCGCTTGAATTAGAGCCTTGTGCTCCAAGCACCATTCCCACACTCTCATTGCTTCCCTGCATAAAGGGTAAGAGGTGAGCACCGCCCTGCTTGTTGATGTAATACATCACTGATTTGTTGTCCGTTTGAAGGAGAATGTTCTTATGACAGAGAATGTCCTTCAAAGCCCGGACTGCATAAAGGACAGCCCTCATTTCTAGGACATTTATGTGAAGCTGGGACTCTTCCTGAGTCCACATACCTTGAGTGTGGAGAGTCTGATAGTGAGCTCCCCACCCCATCAGGGACGCATCTGTGGTAACGGAAATCTGATGTTTGAGAGGAGCAAAGGGATACCCTTCCAGAAGATTGTCCTCTTGTGACCACCAGGTGAGTGACTTCTTCAGAGATTCTGTCACCTTGATGAGAAAGGACTGAGGGTGAGTGGTTGGGGACCACTGAGTACTGAGCATCCATCGAGAGGTTCTCATGTGCAGGCATGCTAGGGGTACAGTGAACACTGAGGATGCCATGAGACCTAGCATCCGCTGCATTGAGATAGCTCGAACCAAGCTGTTCTCTCTGATGTATCGGGCCATCTGCAGGATATCGTTCCTTCTGTCCTCTGGTAAAAAAGCTTTTGCACAAGAGGTGTCCAGAAGAGTTCCTATTAAAAGGAGCCACTGGGAGGGCTGCAGCTGTGATTTCTTGAGATTTAGCAGGACTCTCATGGACGTGAGAAAGTCTGAGGCCATGGTAATGATGCTAGGGTTCCTTGCCTGGAAGGGCTTACTAGAAGCCAGTCCTCCAGGTATGGGAACACTTGCATTCTGATTTTTCTGAGATGCACTGTGAGTATTGCACAACACTTTGTAAAAACTCGTGGCACCGAGGACACTCAAAGGGCAGGACTCTGAACTGATAATGTTGGCCTAAAGCCATGAACCTTAGGTATTTGTGATGCCTTGGGTGAATAGGGATATGTTGGTAAGCATCCTGCATGTCCAGGGAGGCTAACCAGTCGTGTTGATGAAGCAAAGGTAACAGGGTTCCTAGCGATATCATTTTGAATTTCTGTTTGGGAAGAAATTTAATTTTCTGAGGTCCAAAATGGGGCGCATGCCCCTGGTTTTCTTTGGAACCAGGAAGTAATGGGAGTAGAACCCTGTGTTCCGTTGATCCAGCGGAACTACTTCCACTGCCCTGTTGTTCAGAAGGCCTTGTATCTCGGAGATGAGAAGTTCTGACTGAAATACTGACAGCCTGGGCTGTCGTTTGGGGGGACGATCCGGAAGGGTCCTTAAAGATTGGGGGAATACCCCTTGCGGATTATCCACAGGACCCATTTGTCTGATGCTATGGACTTCCACCGATTGTAGAATTGAGTCAGACAACCTCCCACCGCTGAGGAAGAGTCCCCCTCGGGCAGCTGAGGTGGGACTTGGGCCAGCAACTCAGAAGGTGGCACTGAGCGCTTTGGGTCCTTGCGCCTTCTGTTGCATTTTCTTTTGAGGCTGAGGGGCTTGGTTTTTATTAAAACCTCCCCTGCCTTTGCCTCGAAAGGACTGATGGTTATGACACTGGCGTTTGTTAACTCCCCCTCGAGAGGGGGCGGGAGGAGGTTGAGCCAATTTAATGGCTGACCTAGTCTTTTGTGTGGCCTCTAGAGCCTGTTCTACTTGACGGCCAAAGAGGTACACACCATTGAAAGGCAACGCCATGACCTGTTGCTGGGCATGATTCGTAAAACCTGAAGTGCGCAGCCAGGAATGGCGGGCGGTACAAATGCCTGCTGCCGCCGCCCGGGAGGCAGTATCGAAGGCGTCCATAGCTGCTTTAACCTGCTGGTTGTTGGACTCAATACCCCTGGTTATGGCCTGAAGAAGCTCTGAATTAGCGTCCAACTCCAGTAGAGCTTCAACCATTTGTTTGAGCGAATGCCAATGAATATTGAGAGAAATAGAATATTGAGAGAAATAACCCTGGTAGCTGGCGATACGCATACCCAGGGTGGATGCAGCAAAGACTCTCTTACCTAAAGTATCTATCTTATGAGATTCTTTGTTTATAGGTCGAGTTGTAGTAGTCTGAGGAAGGACGACCTTCTCATTCTCTGCCAAGACTACAATAGGATCCGCAAAGGCTTGGGAGGACAAAATAGATCGATCCTTGGGAGCAGCATACTTCCTATCTATGGATTAGCCACAGAAGGAATGAGAGCAGGATTATTCCATACCATTTGAGAAAGCGTCTCAAAGGAGGGTTGTACCGGAGGAGTTAAATCCATAGGGATGTCCGGAACATGAAGGTACTGGAATCTTAAAAGCTTCCCAGGATCGATGTCCATAGTCTGGAGAGAAAGAGTGGAATTCAAAATTTTCAACAGAGACTTAAATGACAGGTCCTCAACCACAGGCTCTGTAACTGGATTAGGTCCTGCTCCTTCCACATCATCACCCAGTCTAAGATCTGGGTCAGGCTAAATATCATCTCCTGACAGTCCAGGAGGGACTGCATGGACAGGAAAGGAAGGAAAATCAGCAGGAGAAGACGAAGTAAAAGAATTCGGAGAGGGGAAGCCCTGAAGATTGGCTGATGAAAAGCCCAGCCTCAGCGCCGAAGAACACGGCACCGAAAGGCCGCACAATGCCGACAAAGCAGACGGCGCCGAAGGACATGGTGCCGAAAAGCCGCACGGCGCAGAGGATGGCACCAACAGGCGCATCTGCGCCAAAATCGGCATTGAGCAACCCACCGACGCCGACGGTGCTGACACCAACCCAGGGCCCCGAAAATTCGGATTTGAGGGGAAAGAAGAAAGGAAGAATACCAGGAGATAGAGGCATCGGTGTGGCCCCCTGTGCCGCAGTCATGTGAGGGGGGAAAACACCTGAGCGCAGAGTCAACGGCACCAAAGAGGGCGCCGCGTGACCAGGGAGGCCCAATCGCCCTGCCCGATCTCCTGAAGAGACCGAAGGCACCAGAGTGACCAGGCCAGACAGCTGGACCAACCTCTGAGCCCATTGCTCCATAAAAGCGGCCCACTGATGAAACTGCTCATCGAAAGCCTTACCAGAAGGCGGAGAAGGCTCCGCGTCGAAGAGGTCAGGACCAGAAACAGAACCGCGATTCAATGAGGAGACCGCAACTGACCCCAATGACCGACCATCGACGCAAGAGACATACTGTCAGAAGGTGACTCAAGTAATGCTCTCTTTTGACCCACGGGTCAAGAAGAGTCAAGGCCGAATGGTGCCGAGAATGCAACCATTTTCTTTTATGCTCTGGGGACCGCTTTTCCCTGGGCATTGGACCGTCTGCTGTCAGACCCCCTCCGAGAAGGCGGCCGATCGACCCAGCCCGGCTGACTGAATAGCTTTTAACGAAGTCTCCCACCATCACCTGACCCGGCCATGGTCGACTCAGCAATGTAGGCTGATCTTTTCTTTAATAAGTGGTACTTTATTCAAAAATACTACAAAATAAAAACTAAAACTATGCTGCTAGTTTGAAATTTGACCTCGTGGGCGAGCGACATCATCACTGAAGCGCACTCAAGGAAAAAGGAACTGAGGTGGTTGGAGGGTCGACGCCACCAGATAGTCATTGCCGCATTCGAGCCGAGGCTCACAGTGCCGCTCCTTGCAGCTCCATCTCTGGCGCCGTCCCTCCTGTAAAAAGTTTGCTCCCACTGGGTCCTAGTGCCCCCGGCAGACTCCAATTAGTGTGAATGAGTGGTGGAGACTATGTCCAGGAAGATCAACTTTCAAGCAAAGTCTCCCTACCATCACCGTTCATAGTCAACTCTGTCGATGGTTGGCTGAAGAAGACTCCTTTTCTTTGAATTAAATTTATTTTTTAAATAAATACTACTACTAAATAACTAAAACTTAATAAAATACTGAACAATTAAAGCTGCTATCATATAGTCGTGAAGATTTGACTCCCAGTGGGTGAGCGACGTCGTCACTAAAGCGCACTCGATAGTGGGGAAAAAGGAACTGAGGCGGTTGAAGGGTTGACACCGAGACAGCCTATACGGCTTGAGCTAGTCTCGAGGCGCCACGCATGCGCGGTCCTATCCCGGCGTTGGCCTTCCTGAAGATTTTTGGCTCCTGCTGGGTCCTAGCACCTCCAGCATAGTCCCACTTGTGTGAATGAGTGGTGGAGACTTTTAGTCCAGGAAGATTAATTGTTTGGGACAGACAGATGGATATGTGATCACTCTGTTTTATCTGCTGACAGCAATGCCATTCTGGCTAACATCAGAGGAACTGGGGACATAACAAATTGTTAGTCCAAAGTGTGTGCAGGGAAGGTTAATAAATCACTGTGATGCAATATTGTTGATTGCACGCTAATTGGGTTTTGCTGGCACCATTGCTCTACCCCCAAAACCATGCTGACCTTTCCCAGCTATTTATGATGCAACAGGATCTTTTTTATCACTGCTGGTATTCTTGATGCAAGGCTTAAGAGATTTAATCTACAATTGTCTGTATGGAAGGGTGTACTTCCAGCTTTCATTGTCGCATCACATAACATTTAGCAATTTTATAAAAATGAAATGATGTTAATAATTACTGTATTATTGTCATTATTGTATCACTGTCATTATTGGGAGGACCTGGGTGACTTTGTGGTTAAGATGCTAGTCTCCAAGTATCTTAGCTACAACACTGTTAAAGCCATCATCCTTGTAGTATCTATACTCAATGCACAAACAATGTTAGATTGACAATTGCACCTGATGTACTGTATTGTTTTTACTACTGTTATCTGTATTATTTGTTTTATGTTGTATTGTGTCTTGTACTGTTATTGACGAGGAGCCTTTGGAAATGAGTCTACGACTCAAAGGTTAGTAATTCCAAAACTTTCAAATAAATAAATAATTTATCTGTCTTCTCTTGCTCCCAATTGCACAGAAGTTTGCATATAACCTCTACCTGCTTCACTAGTGGTATAATATCAGTGACTCATGCTTTCATGTGGGAGGGACCTGGGTTCAATCCTGCCCTTGGGCAAGTGGAAGTCAAGCAGTGTCATGGAGACAACACATTTTTTTTTTGTTGCTGTACTTTTTTCTCCCCTGTCCCAGTCAGCCCTACCTCATTTCTGTCCTCCCAGCCCCGTCCCCTGAACTTCAGACCCCTTCCCGTGTTCTCCCAGGGCTTACCCTCTGTGACAGGGTGGTGGGGAGCCTCCAACTCAACCCGCCAAGTCCAGATCCAGCGTTGGGGAGGTGTCTTCTCGGGAGCGGTACCTGCGAAGGACAGACATTCATGCTGCACGACTGGGACCAGATTTTCCACTTTTCCCTGCAGATGGGAGAGTGTAGTGCTGACAATGGCAGAGCTGCGTGCGTGTCCAAACGCAGCATGCCCATTGGCTGCTCCTCCTCCGTCCCCCATTGTATGGGACCTGGCATGCCAACACCTAGCCTCCGCTAGGTGTCAGGCAGGCGCTGGTCTCTGTTCCCACCCTCCCCATGAGAGGACAGCTATCCTCCGGATGCTCAATCCTCTCCCTCCCCAGCTGACCCCCAATGACCCACTCACATTGCGAACATGGGTCGCCAACGTGGCAGGAGGTAAGGCATCGCTGCCTCAGCCCTCCACGCTACTGGGCCGGCCTCATGGAGGTAACGCATTTAAATTCAATGAAGTGGTACACTGAATGAATCCTTTATTTTTACCCAGAACAGTTCCCATTAGGAGGAAGGTCTGTTTTCAAACTGTCCTGCAACTAAATGTAACAACCCCCTCCTGCCATTAGGGGGCAAAGGGGTTGGTTACTTAGAATGCCAGGCCTGACGCATACTAATTGGTAGTGCCTCTGGGTAGATAGTGTCTAGTGTGTGGAGCTTGGAGTGCCAGTGTGAGAATGGTGCCAGCTTGCCCTTTGAGTTGACTTGCCTCTGGTCACTTGCAAGAATGCCTGAGATGGCACGCACTACACACAACACAGCTGTAGCTGGATCCAGCTTTACAGACTATCTCATCTTAATGCCCAGTCACCTGGTAGTCTCCAGAGACAGGCCCGTGAGAGCACTGGAGATTCCAGGGAAGGGTCTGGGGGCGTTTAGAGCAGACTGCTGTTAATTCCTGGGAGTATGTAGTTAACGCACTGGGAGGATGTGAGAATGCTGAGAGACCTCCCCACAAGGAAGTCCCCTGGCAGACTTAAAAGTGTGTCATCAAGGCACAGGTCAGGAAGCATAAGAAAAATCAGGAGCAGTTGTAAAATTCACAAGTGTTTTATTAACAACAGTAAAATAAAAAAAAATTGTTCAGTATAACTATTTACAAAGGCAGTATAAACAGAGGAAGTCCATTTGAGTTTTCTCAATTTCCAAACTCAAACTCTATGTTTCTCTCTCTTGCAAGAAATTGCAGCTGTTTTTATGTCTTTGCAACCCCCACTCCTTACGAAAACAGTGTTCTTGTAAGTTTCCAATGTTCTTGTCAGTTTCAGCAGGTGCAACAAAAAGAACATTGTGACCCAGAACTGACCTCTTGTTTACATCTTCTGCAAAAGGCTTAAAAATTGCATCTCAGGTTAACCCCTTGAGTTCCAAATAGCTATGCAATCATTTCAACAGTATGACTATATACAGTTTTAAACAAAGGGATCCCAGTATCAATTACATTTCCACAAAATGATTCACATATCTTTATACCTACACATATGCAAGGGGGAAGAAAATACAGAACAGCAAATGAGGGTAGAGAGATAGCGAGAGGCAGAGAATTGCAAGACCATCAGGGTGATCAAGTCCTAGGTCTCACGAGAAAATCTGGTGGCGCAACCAGACATAGAAGAGACAGAAAAGGAGAGAAAGGACGTCCCGGTGGCACTGAGGGTTGAGGCGCTAGACACCATACCTCGCACCATGCCAGCGACCGGGGTTTGGGAGCAGACTCAGGTTGCTGGTGGGTCGGCAGGAGGGAGCTAGGCTTGAGCATCATATGACAGCTCGCCTTCTCCGAGGAGGGAACAGACCGACACCCACACACTTGCCTGACTCCGAGCGGAGGCTCAGAGTACTGCAAGCCCTACGAGGGATGGCTGGCCGTGGTACAGCGTGGACATCGGCGCCTAGTGCCATGATGTCAGAGGAGTTGCACGCTGTAAGGGGAGAGTGAAAATGGGAAAAAGAGCCTACCACCACCGGGAAGATGGGGAACTGTGACGCGCCTACGATGCGCCTCTGCCTGCCCGACGAACCCTGGACCGACAACACGAAAGTTACGTGGCATTCGGCCCCCGCCTGGGGGTATAGCCATGGCTCCATGGGATCTGGGGTCCATCTGGGTAGGGTGGAAGGCAGTGGGATGTCAGCTGTCTACCCTGATGGGTCGGGAGTGGCAGGCTGGGGAAGGAGGTAGGAAAAAAGGAGAGAATAGAACAGATCCTTGCATTTAAACTCTTTCTCCATAACAACTGGGACAGAGCCGTCTTCAACCCTATCACATATCTCTTAAGAGGGAACCTGTTTTAAAAAACAGGTTTCCAAAACTTTCTTTAAATTCTCCTTTAACATGACAGTAGCTTATAATCTTTATAGTTTAGTGCATATGCAGCATATCAAACAGAAGTTTCAACTCATACATTTTTTTTTCAACCTTCGGAATTCTTAATTCCTGATCCATAACTAGACAGAAAATCAGCATTAGTTTTTTTTCTTTCCCAGATTTGTATATCACTTTAAATTTAAATGGCTGTAGTGCCAGGTACCACCGCATGATTCTAGAATTTGTATCCTTCATTTGGTTAAGCCAACAGAGAGGATTGTGATCTGTTACCAGTACATAGTCAGCTCCTAGTAGGTAAAACTTAAGGGACTCCATTGTCCACTTTGTGGCAAGACATTTCTTTTCAATGGTGGAGTACCTTTCATCTCTGTTGTGCAACTTCCTACTAATATAGAGAACAGGATGTCCCGTTCCATCTATATTTTGACTCAGGACTGCACCTAGACCTACCTCTGATGCATCTGTTTGTAACAAAAATTGTTTCTCAAAGTCTGGGCTTCTTAAAACAGGGGCTGAACATAATGCAGCCTTGATGGCCCAAAAAGCTTCGTCACACTCTGGGGACCATTTCACATTATTCAGGTAGCTTTTTTTGTAAGTTCAGTGAGAGGAGTAGCTAACTCTGCAAAGTTGGGAACAAATCTCTGATAATAACCAGTCAACCCTAAAAATTACCCAACATGTTTCTTGGTTTTGGGGAAAGGGCTGTTAACTGCAGCTTCCATCTTAGAAACCTCTGGCTTGACTTCTCCATTTCCCAAAACATAGCCCAAATATCTGGTTTCCTGCATGCCCAATGCACACTTGGTAGAATTAATTGTCAGACCTGCCTTTTGATTGCCTGGATAACTGCTCGTAGGTGTTCCAGGTGGCTTTTCCAGTCTGGATTGTACACCACAACATCATCCAGGTATGCAACACAATAACCAGTGTGAGGGGTTAAAATTACATCCATGTACCGCTGGAATGTAGCGGGTGCACCATGTGAACCAAGTGGCATGGTAGTGAACTGATAGAATCCTATAGGAGTGACAAATGCAGTTTTATCTCTGGATTCTTTAGCTAGGGGGATTTGCCAGTAACCCTTGGTGAGATTGAGGGTACTGATATATTTGGTACTCCCCAGTCTGTCCACCAAATCATCTATGCTGGGCACAGGATAACTGTCAAATTCTGACACTTTATTAAGTTTCCTAAAATCAAGGAAGATTCTTACACCTACTTGTCTTTTGTTTACAATCACCATCGATGATGACCAAGCACTTCTCGACTCTTCTATGATATTCAGTTCTTTCATTTTTTGTATTTCCTTAACCACGTCAACTCTTAACTGTTCTGGTAATCTGAATGTTTTTTGTCTAACAGGATGAGAATTCCTTGTCACTATTACATGCTCAACCCCTTTTGCTCAGCCTGGTGCTGTGGTAAAAGTACTGTTAAATGTCTTTAGCAAGTTACAAATTTCTGCGGTTTGTTTGGAGGTTAAGGAAACATTCACCTTTACAGCATTAGCAGTAACAGTTTGTTCCAGTCTATCATAAGCTACATCAATATCTTCTTTATCAGTTTCTGGTAAAACGAGCACAACAGTTTTTGGTGTTTTTTCAACCCACTTCTTGAAGAGGTTAGCATGGTATATCTTAGTAGGATTTTTCCTATCAGGAGTCTCAATCTCATAGTTAACTGTGCCAGTACGTCTAAGCGCTTTATAAGGTCCTTGACACTTCATTAACAATTTATTTTCTGTAGTGGGTAACAGTAGCAAGACCTTTTCACCTGGCTCAAAAACATTTTCTTTTACCCCATGGTCATAATACACTTTCTGCTGGTTTGGGGCCTCTTCCTGATTACTATAGGCGATTTCAACATATTTTGCCAGCTTCTTTCTCAGGGCACTCATATAAAATGTAATAGATTGTTTCTGATGGGGGTTATCTTCCCAGGTTTCTTTTATTACATCTAATGGCCCTCTAGGTTGTCTACCATACAGCATTTCAAATGGTGAAAAACCTGATGGTCCCTGTGGCACTTCTCTATAAGCAAAAAGCAGGTAAGATAAGTATTGGTCCCAATCTTTCCCTTCCCCTTTTATAAACCTTTTTAACATGCATTTTGGGGTTTGATTAAAACGCTCAACAAGACAGTCTGTCTGAGGGTGCTAAGGGGAGGTTCTTATGGCAGTGATACCTAGTTGTCCGACTTTTGAAGTTATGCTCAAACAAATCTGAATCAAAATCAGCAAAAAGAAAAGTCTTCACCATTCGAGATTTTTCTTGCCTGAGCTCTTGTCACCACAGCTGCTGAAACATCAGGATTTACTCCCTCTTTGATTAATTCAGTAAATCCTGGAAAGTCATGTCCAATAATTGCAGATACAGGTAACTTAGGTACTACCCCACATTCATTTGTTGTGACACCCCATTAATAGTCAGAGTCACTTGGCTGGTGGGGTAGTATCGAGTGTCCCTGTGGATGCAGTTGACACCAGTATCTGGTCCTTCTGGACATTGTTTTCCCAGCACTTCAATATGCACTGGGGTCTGTCTGCTTCCCGAATCTACAAGTCCCTCCACAGTCTTATCTCCCACCTTCACATCTGTTAAGTAATTGCCCCAATTTGATAAGGACAAATCTGCTCCAGTGTCACTCTTCTTATGGCAATTTCTTGCAGTATGACCTGACTTATTATAGTTATAGCAAATAACATCTTTGGGCACAGATTTGTTACCCCCCACTAGAGTTCTTATCAGACTTGGAGTTTAAATGGGAAAAAGCATGCATTGCCAGTACTTGGCTGTTACCTCGCTGCTGTGGCATCTGTCTGGCCATTTGGTAGTCTTCGGCCAAAGAAACAGCCTTTTCCCCACTTTCTGGTCAGTGTTCCTTTACCCAAAGCTGCACATCTGTAGGCAGGATGTTGATGAATTGCTCCACTGCAATTGTGTCAATCTGTGGGTCTGTTTTGCTCTCTAGTTGGAGCCATTTTATCAGGAGTTGTCAGAGTCAGGTGCAGGCTTCTCGAGGATTGTTGACTGAGCTGTACTTCAGAGATGGAAATCTCTGCCTGTAGGTCTCTCCTGAGATGTCATACCTTATCAGGATTTCGCTTTTCACCAGGTCACAGTTTTCTGACTGTGCAGGTTCATATTGCTGTAGGCAAGTTGGGCTTTCCCTGCCAGGTAAGGTACCAGTCTTATTGCCCATTGCTGCTTTGACAAGTGGCAGGCTGCAGCAACCCTTTCAAAAGTTGTCAGGTATGCTTCAATATCATCCGAGGGACACAACTTTATAAGTTTAATGTATTTTAATTTGTTTGTGTCCTGTTGCTCTGCTGGACTCATGCCAGATCCTCCAGCTTTGAGAACCTGCAAGGCATCCAGCCATCGCTGCTCCTGTGTCTGCAGCTCCTGTAGCGGCATCTCTTCTTTTCTCTGCTATTTGAGTTGTTGCATTTCTTCTTTTCTCTGTGCGTCTAAACATTGAATTTCTTGTTCTCTCTGCTGCATCTCCTCTCTTCTCTGTTTCTCCATCTCTTTTTGTTGTATAGCCCACCATTTGAAAATGGCAGTCAGGCTTTCAGGTTCTGTCACTGCCTCTTCCTTTTCTATAACTGGTGCTAGCTGTACAGTCTCAGTTTGGACTTCTGTCTCTGCTAGCTTGTCTGCCATTCTCCTGGTAACCACTCCTGGGCTTGCTGCTACAGAATCTATACCTTTCTTCTATATTTCCCTGGTACCAGGTCTAGTACACATGCACAAAACTCCTGGCTTAGGAGTATGCATGGCGTAAATCCCACTTAGGCTGACACCATCTGTCGTCGAGGTACAGGTCAGGTAGCATAGGAAAAAAACAGGAGCAGTTGTAAAATTTGCACAAGTGTTTTATTATTAATAACAGTAAAATAAATAAGAATAAAATTGTTCAGTATAACTATTTACAAAGGCAGTATAAACAGATAGTCTATCTGAGTTTCTTCTCAATTTCTAATCTCAGTCTCTGTGTTTCTCTCTTGCAAGACATTGCAGCTCTGTTTTTATAAGTCTTTGCAATCCTTGCTCATTAAGAAAACAGCATCCTTCTCATACAGTGTTCTTCTAAGTTTCCAGTGTTCTTGTCAGTTGCAGCAAAAAGAACACCGTGACTCAGAACTGACCTTTTGTTTACATCTTCTGCAAAAGGCTTAAAAATTGCATCTCAAGTTAACCCCTTGAGTTCAAAATAGCTTTGCAATCGGACTTCCAGTGACGTCACCGCCAGGGATGCAAGGTTAGCTGCATAGCTCCGTCAGCCCGATCACCAAAACTGCTCCTACAAGGCGATTTTTATGCCAAAATAGTTAAATATATAAAACAGGGAGCCTTACAACTGAATGGGAGGTAACCGTAAAGCTAACTGAATAGAAAACAAAAAGGATTCAGCCCGATTAGTGCTCAGCCAGCCGCGGAGCATCAAATCAAGATGGCAGACCCACATGCAGTACAGGCCACACAACACAGCAGTGCAGCAACTCTCACGGAGCTCCAGGACTTTAGAAATGAAGTCCGTAACTTTCTCTCAGAACTAACAACGGAACTAAACAAGCTCAGCCAGCGAGTGACCGAAGTAGAAAGCCATACAACGGATTTGGACACCCAAGCAGATAGGAAGGAGAGGGTAATAGTCCATGTCTTAGAAGAACAATAGGCACTCAAAGATAAATGCGAGGACTTAGAAAACCGCTCAAGGCGTAACAATTTGTGGATCCACGGGGTACCGGAGAATGAGGAGGGCAGGGACCTGATTGAATTTGTAATATCCCTCCTATGAGACACTCTACAATTGGACCCCGCCATGCATTTAGATGTGGACAGGGCGAATCGGGCCCTCCAGACAACACCGCAATCCCCAGAGGGTAGACCAAGGGCCATAACTCTGAGGCTATTAAACTATGCAATAAAACAACAACTACTGACCAGGGCCTGGAGAATGAAAGAAACTGAATATAAGGACCACAGAATCTACTTCGATAACGATTACTCTCCAGCAATAGCAGCACAGCGTAGGGCCTATGCACCAATATTGCGAGTATTAAAACAACAACAACTGCGCTTCACTACTCCCTATCTAGCCCGCCTCAGAGTAATGTTCGCGGGAGGCCCACAAACCTTTGATACTCCGGAGGAGGCCATTAAAGCATTGCAGGAGAAAGGAAAACAAGCCCCCTTACCTCCACAAGGAGTAGCAAGAAGGGAGTTACAAGCACTTCACGAAGAGTCTTGGATTACAGCCTCGGACCAAAAATCCAGAAACGCCAAGGAATCTCTACCTTGCAGGACATCAAAAAACCTGCTCCAAAGTTCCAGAGGGTACAGAATGGCTGAAATGGGTGAGGCAAATCCCGACTATAGGGGTGGAACTTTTTGTTTTAGCTGACTCTCCACGATATGACACAGAGGGTCTGGGAACTCATGAGACAAAACATTATGGACTTAACGTGGGGAAGGTAGGAAAGCAAAAATGAGATAATACAACGAAGAATACAATTACAGTTAATTATATAATACTAATGGTTGCTTCCCCCAATCTGTGCCCTGCTATGTAGTAGATAAGAATGGTTTCTTGTGTAGTCCCTAAAGTTTGAGACCGGGAGGGGGGCAGCAGTGGTTGGGCACAAAAATGACCGACCTGCCCAATATATTAACCCTAGGGCTGACCTAGAATATAAGTTACTAGGCCTTACTTGCTCATTAGAAGCGGGGGAGAACACCAGCCCCTCCTGGCAGTAGACAATTTGAGCAGTCGCCCTGAATCATGAGCACCCAGACAACACTTATGATTTGGTTTTCACTGGGCCTAGCCCAGTACGGGATGACTTTAGGCATCACAAAGGCAGGGATGGAAGGCGGTGCTGGGGGCCCATGCCACACATATGACTTACCCCCAAGGGATTTGAATATCAATCCCAAATTAGACGGGAACATTTCTCTCTTCCTACCTGTGAAGTCAAATTTAAAGCAGAATGCCACTTGCAGTATCTCTGCTTCAGTTTAGTTATTATTGTTGCAAGCTTTTGGGTCATCTAAATGTTTAAAAGGTGGCCAGGTTGGTTGTTTGATAAATAATTCAGGCAGTCTAGAACTGCAATGGATGGCTATAATAAACAGAGAGGCAGGCACCTCCATGAGGTTTAGGTGCTTTAAAACAGGGTATACAACATCAGCACCACAGCAGCCGGCACTCTCTACTTCCAGAGACAGGAGATATCTCCAGGCACCCCCTCAAGGTGGTTGGGGGGGGGGGTCCTGCTTATAGGGCAAACAATGCTGTACGTTGGAAGACATATATTGTATTTACATATTTCTGTTGCAGTGATGGACCCAGTTGGAAGGGTCTAACTGCTACCAACAAGTTAATTGTTTAAAACAAAAAAAAGGTATCAAAGATCTAAAGGTATCTAATAGGACAGAAGTGAGAAGGTCAGTAGGAAATGCAGTATCACATTGGGGAACAGTTAGCCTACAGATAGGAACTGCAAGCCAAAGAGGGAAATGAGAATATGGGACATATATCATTATAAGCCTTAGATGCAGAAATAAAAATGGCTAGACCCTCTTTAACACTGTCTTTGAATATTAATGGGTTGCATAGTCCAGTAAAGAGGTCGAGGCTTATACAATACCTCAAAAAGGAGAAGCCAGAGGTGCTCTTCCTCCAGGAAACTCACCTCTCAGCCCTACAGCATGATAAATTTAAATGGTGGGGGTTCTCCACAGTAGTAGCTTCAGCACATAAATTGGGACAGAGAAGAGGGGAAGTAATTCTAATAAAAGAAAGGACACCATTCGGATTACAAGATGTATTCAGAGACAATGAGGGGAGATATGCGATTGCCAAGGGCCTGCTATATAACAGAAAGGTGACAATGGCCTCAGTATACCCCCGGTCAACCAAGAACGTAGCACAAAATTTTTTTTGCACAACTAGTAGGGATGCTTATGGGACAGTTGTTAATGGGCAGAGACCTCAACATAGCTTTAAATCCAATTTACAGCTGAGACTTGAGTCTGGTATGCGCGACGGCATCCCCCATCGCCGATTTTGGACATCTACTCCTTGCTTCCTTTCCTACTTGATCACCGCTGCAAGAATTCCGGCTTCCTCATGGAAATTCCAAGCGGGGTGATCTGGTGCAAATCTAACAGATGTCCTGCATACCTCGAAACTCTGGACCTTAGTTCTCAAGGAACACTGTGGTGGGGGGGCGTGGGGGTTAAGCTGCTTTTTTTGTTTTTTTTTTCTTTTTCCTCTGCACTACTTTGGCTGATCAGTTAGAAACCGCACAGAGTGATGCTGAATGATTTAAAGTTGATCCCAAGGATCCTGGTTCGAGGGGGGAGATGCATGGCCGACAAGTCGCTGTTTGTAGGCGCCCATACAGGGGTTTTCCCCTGGAGAGAAGGTGAAGTCTTCCTAGTTTGGATCCCCTTCTAAACATTGGCCTGCGATAGCCTACAGCTGGGGTCACACCACCAGCTATCCCTGGAAGTACACCACTAGTTTCAGTCAACATGAGCGGGAGAGTGCCACAGGTCTCACCTGCCATGTTGCTATGTTTGCACAGGCCCTCACTCGAGGAATGTCCTGTGCAGGTTCTTGGCCCCCATAGTTGGGAGTTACTGAATTTGTTGTTTTACAAAAGGTTACGGTTACTAAAGATAAATGGGTACACAGGTGATTGGTTCAGGAGTCCCCTCCTGGACAAAGTATTATCAGTCCTCGCTTGTTTAAGCATGACAGTTCGATTGATTGAAAATGAGTAATGGATATGTGAAGGTACTTTCGTACAATATCAATGGCTGCTCCAGCCCGGTCAAGAGAAAGCAAATTCAAAGGTACATCTCCAGACAGAACTGTGAGGTGGTATTCCTACAGGAGACCCACCTGTCCCCATCGGAAGCATTAAAAATGAAGACCAGGGCATACCCTCACATGTTTATCTCGTCCCTCCCTCGGGTCGTAAAAGGGGGGTTGCTATCATGCTTGCTGCCACGTTCCCCTTCGAGCCCGAGGAGACAGTGATGGACCCAGGGGCCAGATACATCCTTGTGGTGGGTAGGGTACAGGACACCCCGGTAACCCTAGTTAACATCTACGCTCCCCCGGGCTCCCCCTCATCGTTTTACACATCGATTGCCCAGTTGGTCGCGGAGAGATCTAAGGGCTTGTTAATTATGGGGGGTTGGAATTTAATATGGGACAGAGACCTCGATACAACCTCAAGGGCCCAACCCTATGACCAGCAGAAGGTTAGGAAGGTTAAACATGCTATCGTCAGAGCGGCCTGAGTGGACATTTGGCCTGAAAGATACTAACAGGGAGAGAATACACATGTTACTCCCCGCTACAGAGTCTTCTCCGAATTGACCGCTTCCTTACTTTCAGGGATGGACTGGATGGTTTCCCATCGATGTGGGTGGGCACTGCCTCCCTGTCGGATCACAGCCCCATCTTTTTGGAGGTGGCTCTCTCTCTCTGCCCAAGAAAACAACTCACTGGAGGCTCAACACCTCCTTACTTAGAGACAAGGAGACCTTTGAAAAAATTAAGCAATTGATTGTGGACACAATACAGGATAACACTTCCCCAGGGATTTCCCCACAGATTATCTGGGACACAGTGAAAGCTGTTGTCGGGACATCTCATACGCATTGCCTCCCAAAAAAAAAGAGAACGCCTCTTAAACAGCAAATTTGCTACGTAGGTATAAGGGAGTTTGACACTAACAAAAATGAAATGGGATGTTAGAGAGATCAGGAACTTAGATCCCTGAGGGGACAGAACATCGGAGATTGCAGAGGGAGGAGGTGGAGAGGGAATCTCTTTTCCTCAAACAAAAATATTATGAAGGGGGTCCCAGAGGTACTAGATTACAGCGGCCCGTTTGAGACAATACAGAGTTAGGGCCACTATAACCAAAATTGCTTCCCCACTCACAGGTCAGATGACTCATAAAGTGAAGGAGATTGCAGAGGCTTTTGTCTCCTATTTTTCCAAACTTTACACCTCACAGGTGCGAACATCTACACAGGCAATCGCAGACTACTTGAGGGCCCTACCCCTTCCCAAACTTACAGAAGAAAAAGGCCGGATAATAACCAGGTCAATCACACAGGCGGAGATATTAAACACTATAAAGGGACTGAAGAGTGGGAAGTGCCCAGGACTGGACGGCTTGAGCCGAGTTCTATAAGAGCCTTAGCCACACGAGGCAGCCCCCATGCTGGTAGGGGCTCTTAGGGAGGTTTGGCAGGAGGCTCTTCCACCCTCCGCCATGGCAATATGCCACTATCTCCCCATACCGAAGGAAAACAAAGACCCCTCTCGGTGTGAATCATACCGGCCGATCTCCCTCTTGAACTCGGACTATAAGATCTTCACTTCGATTCGTCGTGGACGAGACTGAACCCCATTCTCAAGAGCCCTCATCAACCCGGATCCAAGCGGGTTTATCCAGGGCGACAGGCCGGATGGGGTTAGGTCAGCGATCAATATAATTGACGTCATCCACCGCACATACCTCCCTGCGTGCCTCATGAGTTTAGATGCCAAAAAGGCCTTCGACAAAGTCTCCTGGCCATTCTTATTTGCGGTCTTAGACCAGATGGGCTTCCCGATACCATTTATCAACTGTTTAAAGTCCCTGTACACCAGTCCACAAGCATATGTTAGGATAAATGGGGGGCTTTCGGACAGATTCTCATTGGGAAGAGGTACCCGACAGGGCTGCCCCCTGTCCCCACTGTTGTTCACCCTCTACATTGAGCCGCTGGCGGAGGCAATCCGTACCTCTCCTGGAATACAGGGAGTTGAGGTGGGGGGACAGCAACGAAGGGTATCATTGTATGCTGATGATGTCCTCCTTTACCTCTCGCGTCCAGAGGAAGCAATTCCTCAGGTATGGTCAACTCTCTTAGAGTATGGCGAGCACTCAGGCTACATCCTTAATAAGAACAAGACTGAAGTGCTGTGCTTTTATTTCTCGCCCTCCCGTGAGCTGAGGGAATCCCTGCCACTCAACTGGCAAGCGGAGAAGATGAAGTATCTAGGAGCTATCCTGACTAAGCACAACTCGCATCTTTTCAAAGCAAACTACATCCCACTCCTCAACCAAGTACAAAGGGACCTAGATAGATGGTCCCTGCTGAACCTTCCCTTTACCTGAGATTTCACTCCATTACTATGGAGCGTTTACCTAGGTTCCTATACCTGTTCCAATGTCTCCATCTATACCAGAGCCCAGTTCCGAGACTGGCACAAAACAATTGCTAGGTACATATGGAATAACAAAACCCAGAATAAATGCCCAGGTTCTCAACTACCCAAGATAAAAGGAGGCAGATCACTCCCAGATTTGGAGGATTATTACCTGCCACACAGATTAAGAAGGCTTTACAGTGGTCCGTCCCTACATATTCAGCCAACTGGAAAGAGGTGGAAATCCTTGAGGCAGAGGAACAGGGCCCAATGTTAGGCTCTCAGTGCCATACAGTTGAGCACGTAATAAAGCCTACCTCGCTCCTCCACTAATGGCCGAAGAGGCACCCTGAAAGCCACACATAGGGTTTGGCAGAAATACAAACTAAAATCCTCTCTGGCCACTATATAGGCTGTCCTGGGATGTTGACTTCACCCCATCCCGCCTAGACCATACTTTTAGGACTTGGGAGAATAGAGGCTTATCTTACGCCAAACAGTTTATGGTAGAGGGGGAGGTGAAGGATTTTAAAACCCTAAGTAGAGAATTTGGACTGCGTAATACAGATCATTATAGATATCTGCAGGCGAGGGACTATATTCTCCGGTGTCGGGGAAGGGATCAGCTGGGAGAGAGGGCGGCCCCCTTCGTAGAAACCCTCTACAAAATCCTGACCTCGTAGATAGCCTCGGGCTAATTTCAGCTGTACAGAGCCCTGACAGGACTTAGAAAAGATCCTTTAGCTGGGATCAAGGGAAATGGGCGGAGGAGGGGCAGGTGGGCCCGTGAAGTCAACTGGGACTTGGTGTTTAGACTGGCCTCTAGAACTACCTGCTCTCCCTTCTGGCAGGATTTTAGTTGGAAGGTGAGGATTCGTTTCTTCCACTCCCCTCTATCTCTGAACAGAAGACTCCCGGATAGAGATCCGGGTTGTTGGAGGTCGTGCGGAGAGGCCCGGGCGAGCTATCTGCATGTCCTCTGGTCCTGTTCCCTCCTCGGGCCCTTCTGGGGAAAGGTGGCTCAAGCACTCGTGGAACTGTTCACCCTGGATCTTCCCCCGGGTTGGACAAACCTCATACTGGGGGATCTCCCCCAAAACCTGGCTGGAGCAGACTCATTGTACCTCTGGTCCCTGCTCCTGGCGGCGGCCCACAAGTCAATCACTAGGCTGTGGTTGAGAAGGGACCCCCCCGGCCTGGGTGACTGGATTGCAGTGGTGCAGGAGGTGGCAGCGATGGAGGAGATAACTTACAAGATAAATGGTAGGTTGCCGGTCTTTGTTCGGAGGTGGGCAAGGTGGGAGGTTTGGGGGGAGGCGGGGGCCTCCTCGGCTTGGACCTCCTCAAGTCCCACCCCAGGACCAGGCACTGGTTAGGGCTTTAAATAAGATTAAAAATAAACTCAAAGTGAACAAGTAGTACCTCCGATGTAATCTCAAAGTGAGACAGTCACTCAGGAAGGGTCCTCCTTGTCGGCACGTACTCCGTTGAGTCCGATCATGTCAGCCCTCTAGCTGGGATAGAGGGTTCTGGTTCACTTCCTATAATCAATGTCTCTCAATATCTGTATTCTGAAATGGTTTGTATGTATTTGAAAGGAACTGATCTTTCTTGGACTGTTCACGTTTTCTGTTTTACTGAAACTCTTTGAATATTAATAAACTTAAATTAAAAAAAAAAAAAAAAAAACATAGTTTTAAATCCATCGTTGGATGTGTCCTGTTGTCTCACCCATCGTATTAACCCATTGCAAAAATACCTGGGAAGAACCACGGCATCCCTGGGCTTTATAGACCTTTGGCACCAGACCTTTCCTACAGGAAGGCAATACACATACCTATCCCCCACGTCCGGAGTGGTGTCCAGACTGGACTATACAGTCACCACGGTGGAGCATTCAGACACTATACAGGATGTTTGGCATGGGGCAACCATCCTGTCGGATCACGCCCCAGTGTTTGCTAAATTTGCTCGTTGGGGGGGAGACCAAAAAAGACATTCTGGATATTTAATTTGACACTCCTCAGAGATGCTGAGTTTACTCAGCTAGTCCAAGATGCAATCCCCAGGATTATATGGGAGAATGCCACATTGGAGGTCCCCAATACAATAATGTGGGACATGATAAAAACAGTGCTGCAGGGGGAAATAATGGCCTATGCCAACAGGAAAAATAGGGCCAGGGATGCACAGCTTAAGCAACTTCAGGTAGAACTAGCTACGCTTCAGTCTTTTTACTCCCAAGGAGACACAGCAATAAAACCACAGATTCTGATGTTAGAACAAATATAAAAAATTGTAGATACACAAATACAGCAACAGTTGTTCCACCTGAAAACAACATCACATGAAGGATGCCCTGGGGGGCATGCCTACTGGCTAGAAAGCTTCAACCCCAAAAAACAAGGGCATGTGTCCTGGCAATGACCCATCCTCAGGGACCCTAGCCACAGACCCCCAAGCTATTAGGAAAATAATGGCTGCATACTATACAGAACTGTACAAGGCAGAGGGTCACCCTCCGACCTCCCAAATTAAGGAATACCTAGGGTGACTACACCTCCTGAAGATAACACAGAAGCAAGACCAAAACTACAGTCTCGATAACTAGGAAGGAAATGGACATAATAATAAAAAAGCAAACACATTAAAACTCGGCCCGGATGGATATCCCCTAGAATTCTACAAAAGTTCAAAGATCTCTTACCCCCCCTTACTGAAAGCCTTGCATGAGGTACAGGAGGGTGAAGCCCCCTCCCCCGTTCTGGCAGTTTGCAGTCCTTGCAGCTATCCCCAAACCAGACAAAGACCCCAAATTCCCATCCTCTTGTTGACCAATATTGATGCTGAATTTCGACTATAAACTCCATATGGCCGTTTTGGCCAGACGTATGGAAAATATCTTGCCCAATATAATAAACCCAGACCAAATGGGTTTTATATTCCAACATCAGGTGCATGATGCAGTCAGACGCACTTTTTTAATAAAGGACTATGCCACCCATAGATCCATACCACTAGCTCTGCTGGGCTTGGATGCCAAGAAGGCGTTTGACAGGGTGGCCTGGACATTTCTCTGGGCCACCCTGGCACAATTTGCTCTTCCAGAGGCGCTGATAACACAACTTCAACAAATCTATACAACACCCCATGCTTATCTGAAACTCGATGGCTCACTCGATCCTTTCCCTACAAAGGGAAACTCACCAAGGCTGCCCCCATCGCCCCACCTTTTTGCCCTTTACTTAGAACCCCTGGTACAAGCCATCTGGCTGCAGTCTGATACAGAAGGAATTCCCATGGGGGGAAACACTATAAAATATCACTCTTTGCAGATGATATTTTGCTCACCTTAACCTCACTGGAGATCTCCATACCTCAGGTCTGGGAACAAATAGTCCTATACGGGGCCCTCTCGGGATATAAAATAAATCAACAGAAAATGGAGGTATTGCTGTGCCAATTCACCCCTACAGTGCCCTTGAAAAGAAGATTCCTATTCAAATGGCACAAGCAATCAATGCGATACCTCGGTGTCAAACTAACTAAAAACCCCATACATGAGGAAATGGTAAACTTTGAGCCACTGACTCAGCAATTGATCGAAGACACCACAAAATGGGCGCAGCTCCCACTAGGCTTCCTAGTTAGGGTTGAGGCGATTAAACAAAACATATTCCCTAGAATTTTATTTTACCTACAGACATTGCCCACTACCCCAAACCGAATGTATTTTCAGGCCTGGAACAAATGAATCTCTAAATTTATATGGCAGAGTAAGCCCCCAGGATATGACATACAATATTACAACTGTCTAGGGACCATGGGGGATTAAATTTACCTAATTTACAGAGGTATGGAGTCGCAGCACAGCTGCGAACCGTTCTCTGCTGGCTGAATCCCCATTATAACACCCCTTGGAAACAGTTTGAAATCGATTGGAATGGCATGCCGGATCTAACAGACTACCTCTTTGGGCAACCTCCAGCCTGTCGACATCTGACCAGATTTTCCAGATACACGGCCACCTCCTTTAGACACTGGATGTTCATTCTGCGCAGGTTCCTAACAACCTCTGAGCAACTCTATTTAGGATCTCTTAGAATACAGGGAACCCAAAACCAAACAAACCTTGACAGATGCATACTGAGGTGCCGCAGATGGGGACTAAAGCAGGTTTTTCAAATAGTGGGGCCAGTGGGGTTCTACTCATTTGTGAGAGTGCAGACATTGTTTGGACTCCCATGGGAGAACATGGCCATATGAAAAAATTACTCACCTTAGTAATGTTGTTTCTTCTAATGGAGTCTTGCTATATACTGACTATTGCAGTTTGTCCCACCATTAGAACTGCTCCAGAGGTGAAAGAGTTAACTTCCATGCAGGGCATGGAACTTAGAGCGCGAGCTCGGTTAGAGAAGCTCTGTCTGGGATATTTCAAACCGAAACTGTCAGATCTTTCTAGCAAAACTCACTAAGGTTCTGTGTGGAAGTTGTAACCTACACTAGCCAACTGGCTACTTAAATATTACATACTTTTCCTGGTCCCAACACCAAGACTCAAATCAGGGGACCAGAAAAAGATAAGACAAAATAAAATAAAAACACAACACCCAAACACCCCAAAAAGAAAGGGGTGGAAAACATAAAAAGGGGCATCAATAAGTGTCAACAATGAACTGCCCACCCCATACCCCAAGTAGAAGTTCTGAGAGGGGCAGGCTGGGGGGGAGGTCATAATATAGCAAGACTCCATTAGAAGAAACAACATTACTAAGGTGAGTAATCTTTTCTTCAAACAACATGAAGTCTTGCTATATTATGACTATTGCAGACTACACAGCAGTACCTCCATGGAGGAGGGACAGAACCTACTTAGGGAATAGGCTCTGAAGCACAGCTGTGCCAAACCGAGCATCCCTCCTGGCCTGGATATCCAGGGAGTAATGCTTGGTGAAAGTGTACTGTTTTCCAAGTAGCTGCTTGACATATCTCTAAGATAGGATGTTCTGGCAGCAGCTAGAGACGCAGCTGTACCTCTGGTAGAGTAAGCCCTCAGGCCTGAAGGGGGAACCTTACCCAGTTTTTGATAGCAAAATTGGATACAAGAGACAATCCACCTGGCAATGGATCTCTTAGTGGCAGGTTTCCCTTTCCCAACCTCACCATAAGTGAGAAATAGTTGGAGGGAGTCAAACCTGTGACCCTTGGTACGCTCTATGTTGTAACTTAGGGCCCTCTTAACATCTAAGCTGTGCAACCTCCTCTCACCAGAAGAGGAATGTTCAGTGAAGAACACTGTAAGTGAAATAGATTGATTAAGGTGGAAATCTGAAACCACCTTAGGCAAAAACTTCCTGTTAGTCCTGAGGACTACCTTATCCCTGTGAAAGGAAATAAAGTCAGTCTCCACTGACAAAGCTTGTAACTCACTTATGTGCCTGGCAGAAGTGATGGCTACTAGAAATACAGTTTTCCAAGTTAAGTACGTAAGCCTGGCCAAGACAGAGGTTCAAAGGGGGTTGCATCAGCTGAGCAATGCAAACATTAAGATCCCAGGCAGGGGAGGGTCCCTGAATGGTGGATTGGTATGAAGCAATCCCCAAAAACTTGGAAAATACAGGGTGAGCAGAAAGAGAAGAGGGCTTCCTGCTGAAATAAAAGCAGAGACAGCTGCCAAATGCACTTCAGGGTAGCTGGTCTCAGTCCCAAAGAATTAAGATGGACCATATAGTCCAAACAGTGGGCAAATCCAGCAGATTCCGGGAAATATAGCTCTAGAACACCATATGGAAAACCTTTTCCATTTGGAATTATAAGTAGCCCTAGTGGAAGGCTTTCTAGAAGCTTTCAAGATTTCTAGAACACCTTGAGAAAGTTGTAGATCAGCCACTTCTAACCTCAAGAGCCAGGCCTTGAGGTTCAGGGATTTGAGATTCGGATACCAGACTCTCCCTGGGCACAGGTTAACAGATTGTGGTTCCTGGGGAGACACAGGGGAAGATGGACTGCTAAGGACAGAAGGAGTGGGTACCAGGGCTGCCTGGCCCAGTCTGGAGCAATCAGGATCATCTTGCAGGGCTGAGATCTGATTTTGACTAGCACCTTGAACAGGAGAGGGAATGGGGGAAGGCATAGAGAAACTTCCCTTCCCAATCGAGGAGAAAGACATCCAGGGGGACTGAGCCCAACACTGGGGGCCTGCAACAAAAAAGTGGAAGTTGATGATTGTCTGGGGCTGCAAAAAGATCTATCTGAGGGGTGCCCCATCTGGCAAAAACTATCCCCAGTACTCGGGGATCCAGTGACCATCTCGTGATGGCCCTGGGAAATCCTGCTGAGAGCATCTGCCAGGACATTGTCCTTGCCTGGGAGGTGAACTGCTATGAGGGAAGTGTTCAGGGAATAAGCCAGAGACCACAACCATCGCCCCGGTGCACAAGGTCAAGACCGAGTGCCCCTTTGTTTGTTGATGTACCACATTGTAGTGGTGTTGTCTGTTCTGACCTGTACCACTTTGTTCTGAACAGATGCAGAAAAAAACTGAAGTGCTAGAAAAACAGCTCTGAGTTCCAAAAGACAGATGTGGAGCAGAGATTCCTGAGGGGACCACAATCCCTGGGTGGAGAGGTCGCCCATGTGAGCTCCCCATCCCAAGAGGGACGCATCTGTAGTAAGGGTCAAGGAGTGAGATAGAGGGATGAAGGGCACCCCTTGTCTCAGATGGCTCTGATCCTGCCACCACTGAAGGGCCTGGATCAGGGTTCGAGTCACTGGGATCAACTTGGATAGGGAATCTTCTTTGAGACCAAAAGGCTCTCAAATGGAACTGAATGTCCTCATCTGAAATCTTGCTCCTTGCACTACAGCTGTGGAAGCAGCCATGTGTCCTAGGAGCTGTAGGAAATGCCTTGCTGGTCGAGAGACCTGCAGAGTAAGGACGAGGCCAGGGCCACCAGGGTCCTTACCCTTTCTAGGGAAGGAAGGCTCTGGCTTGCTTTTGTGTCCAGTTCTGCACCTATAAAGGTGAGTACCTGGACAGGTTTCAGAACTGACTTTGGAAGATTGAGAAGAAAGCCCAGAGAGGTAAGCAACTGCTGGGTAACTTGCAGGTGTGATTTGACCTGGTCTGGAGACTGACCCACAATGAGCCAGTCGTCTAGGTAGGAAAAGATGGCAATCTTTTGCCTTCTTAAATGAGCAACTGCTACTGCCAGGCATTTTGTGAATACCCTTGGGGCAGAGGTAAGGCCAAGGGCATTGCTCTGAACTGATAATGGCCTGAGGGCAGTTCGAATCTGAGGTACTTTCGTTGGGAGCTTCTGATAAGAACATGGAAGTAGGCATCCTTGAGGTCCAGGGAAGCTAGCCAGTCCCCTGGCCTTAGGGAGGGTAAAATCATTCCCAGAGTCACCATTTTGAATTTTGGTTTTAAAAGGTGCTTGTTCAGATATCTTAGGTCCAGGATGGGCCGCCACTCTCCTGTCTTTTTTGGGGTAAGGAAGTACCTGGAGTACAGACCCTTGCCCTGGTGTAGGGGAGAAACTCTTTCTACAGCTCTGAGAGCCAGGCGGGTTGAGACTTCTGTTTCCAAAGCAAGAGTCTCTAGAGGGTTAGCAGGTGGAAAAGATCTGATTCTCATCTTTGGAAATTTTTTGAAGCTGAGAATCAGACCCTGGCTTACTACTTCCAGGACCCAATTGTCTGATGTTAAAGACTCCCAGTCCTGGACGAAGTAAGCCAGCCTGCCCCCTACAGGTAATGGAGAACCGGCCCTGGGCATCCCATCAGGGTGCCTGTTTGGCAGGGGCTTTAGGAGGGGTAGGAGCAGGCCTGCTTGTACCCCGCCTGCCTCCTCTGAAGAACCCCTCTGAAACATAAGCTGAAGAGGAGGCCTGGTTTGTAAAAAGGCCTGTGAAAAGGCCTGCCTCTGCCCCTGGGGTTGACTCTGAAGAGTGGCTTGCCGCTCCTTGGCTTGTGCACCCTATAAGTGGTTCTATATTCATCCATTTTCTTCATACAATTCTCTGTCTGCTCCCCAAACAGAGAATTTCCCACCACAGGAAAATCCATAGCCTTAGCCTGGGTATCCTCTGACAAACTAGTACACCTGAGCCAAGCCAATCTACAAAAAGCCACAGATGTAGCCATGACTCTAGAGGATACATCATTAGAATCCACTGCAGCATGGAATTGCACCTTAGATGCCTCAATACCATCAGCAGCCACCTGCTCCAGCTCCTTGCAAGCTGGCTAGGGGCCCTGTTTGGCTAAGCCATGACAGTATCCCATCTAGATTTTTGGTATCTTGCAACATAAGCCATATAATTTGCTTGTCTGAGTCCCAAGGACGCTGCCATGTATTGTGTTTTAGCCATGGCATCAATCTTCCTGGAGTCCTTGTCAGGAGGATGTGAGCCAGGGAATATTAGCTTTATCACAGGCTGCAGCCTGAACTACCCCAACATGGCTGCATTGCTGTGAAAGAAATTCTGTATCAGGACTCGATAAAGTGTACCTCCTGTCCATCTTTTATCTACAGGAGGCACAGAATTAGGAGCTTTAAAATTTTTATTGTTTGTTTCCTAAAGGATTTATGTAAAGGAATAGACAATCTCCTGGACTCTGGGATATCCATCATCTCTACAAAGTCAGGCTCCTCTGCTCATCCACAGCTTCCTCCAAAGGAAGCTGGAGGGTTTCAGCAACTTTTTATAAAACAGAAAATGAGAAGGGCCTGGGGAGATTCTCCTAAAGGTCTGTCTGGGGAGATATCCGGTTCAATGGGCACATCCAGACTTTCAAAGTCACATTCACACTGTTCATAATCATCCTCCCTCCTCTGGTTCATAAAATCCTCTATATCATATTCTTGAACTGGAACCGATCAACCGACTCTCTCTGCTAGATAGTGGCGGTTCGACGGAACCGGGGAAAGTGACTGGACAATTTGGATTGCCCTGGCTATCTCTGCAGCAGTTGGAGAAGGGATTTTTGACTCCACACCTGCTGATTTTCTAGTTCTCTTTGCTGGAATTGGCTCCTCAGAGTCAGCTTTACGTTTGCCCGAGGAAGTCTGGCCCTGGTCAGAGGGCACTCTCCAGTTCGGTTGGCACCGAACTGTGCTGGCCATCCGGGTCAGCGGACTTTTTGGCCTCTCGCCCCTGAGCCTACCAACTCTTATCTAGGTAGCTGCAGGAAATTCTGCAAATCTGGCAGTCTGCATTGAGGTGGTCAAACCCCAGACAATAAACACATGTAGGTTTGGGTCAGCCTTGGCAAAGGCTTCCCCACAGACACTACGGTGTTGAAACCCAGTGGGCCCGGTTTTTCTTTTGGGTTTCTCAGACATAATGCCAGCCTAACCAAAAACTTGCCCTTTTTTTTGGCAGTGCCAGGCAAGACACCCTTATCGGTTCCCAACCGTGTCACGGGTCGTGGAAAAAAACGTAATGAAACCCGTTGTTTTTAGAACCGATAAGAACCGGGAACCGCACTCTAAATGCTTCAGAATAAAGTTTCCACACAACCTGATAAACATTTACAAATTCCACACAGAAATAAACCTATCTATTACTTACAATACCATAGACAGCGCTTGAACCGATCGGTTTACGGTTAAAATAATGATAATCGCGGTTGAATTTAACCGAGGGAAAAAAAAAAAAAAAACCTCTTTAAACCGAGAAAATGAACCGAGCAGTAGGAGGAATTTCCGGAGCGACTGTTCAGTGAGGCGGAGTAAAGAATCTGACAGTTTCGGTTTGAAATATCCCAGACAGAGCTTCTCTAACCGAGCTCGCGCTCTAAGTTCCACGCCCTGCATGGAAGTTAACTCTTTCACCTCCGGAGCAGTTCTAATGGTGGGACAAACTGCAATAGTCATAATATAGCAAGACTTCACGTTGTTTGAAACTTACGACTAAGGTCCCTCTTGCAATCCTCAGAGGAAGCTTTGTCGGCCATAGCAGAAAGGCCCCCCATTATTAATACAGTTGGTTCTTTCGCAGGTGAGAGGGGACACCACGGCCCACTTAATAAGCAGGTTATACACAGCATTAAGTGAGAGGAACTCTGTCACAACTGCGAAAATCAGGGAAGCATGGGAAAAAGATACGGGATTTGTGCTCCTGGAAGCAGACTGGAATTTCTATGCACTCCCAATGTTCAAGGCCTCCAATTCCCCCTACTGGAGGGAGTATGCATGGAAATTACACAGTAGGTTCTTGAGAACTCCAGTAAAAGTGGCAAAGTATGTAAGAAATATGATGGCAGCATGTTGGAGGGGCTGTGGTACGAACAATGCTCACCAGAGACATATTCTATGGGCTTGTCCACTACTAACATCTTATTGGAAAGATGTAACCGGACAGATAGGACAGATTTTGAGTTGCCCTGAACTGATGTCCCTGGTGCACATCCTTACAGCAACTCCTCTCCAGGGACAGAAAGTCAGCAGGGCCACATATGCGCAGACTACCCTTTTGTTACTAGCAGCTAAAAAAGTAATAACAAGGCGTTGGGGTACAGCAGTCCCTCCAACCAAAGCAGAATGGCTCAGCCTAACCAGAGAGATATATGAAATAAAAGGCTACTCGCCCACATGAAAGACAGGGTAAATAAGTTCAAGACAGGTGGAGTAGATGGGTGAGATACCAATTAGATACATATCTGGACTTTGTCCCATGACTACAAAAAAAAGGGGGAAAATAAGGCATATAACAATAAAGGGGATATCTATTTCATTTTATGATTTGTCAACTGTGTCTGTAATAGCCTATTCAATGTGAGGACTTGATTTATTCACACTGACTACAGAGACAATCAAGAAAAGGAGATGAACTCTCAAGCGGACCATAGAAGAAAAGATTCTAATCAACAGACTCCAAACAGGATCATAACCATCAAGGACTATTGAATAAATATAGAGACACTAAAAAGAGAAACTGACTGCATATGAGAATATGCTTGATTTGAAATTCATGTACCAGTTAAATCAAATTTATCTGTATGACTATGAAATGCCTAATTTGTCTGAGACACCTAATAAAAAATATTTTATAAAAAAAAAAATAGCTTTGCAATCATTTCAACAGTATGACAATATACAGTGTTAAACAAAGGGATCCCAGTATCAATTACATTTTCACAAAATGTTTCACATATCTTTTTATACCTGCACATATGCAAGGGGGAAGAAAATATAGAGCAGCAAATGAGGGTAGACAGATAGTGAGAGGAAGAGAATTGCAAGACCATCAGGGAGATCAAGTCCTAGGTCTCATGAGAAAATCTGGTTGCGCAACCAGACAGAGAAGAGACAGAAAAGGAGAGACTAGAACAGATCCTTGCATTTAAACTCTTTCTCCATAATTACTGGGACAGGGTTGTATTCAACCCTGCCACGAAGTGATAGGGCCCCCTTCGAAGTTGGAAATTTAACTTTTTGGAGGATGTTTGCAATGCTGTGCCTAACAGATACTGTCAGCTGAGCTGCTGAGGGAGAAAGACATGGTGAGAGAGATGGACCCACAGACTAAGGCAGGAGATAAGACAATGAGTAGAGGAGATCCTAAGCCTGCATGGGTACTTGCAGGCACTACTTCAAGTCTTGAAAAAACTCATCAATGCTCAAAAGTAGGAAAATATGTTTATTTGGCAAATCAGAGGTAGAATGCAGTTCCACCTATTCAACATATAAGGAGACAGGGACGGCAGCGCGTCACCAGTCCTGCACTACTGTGACGGGTAATGCTTTGTAGCATGTAAGCAAGTTGCTAGAGCTAAGTGACAATGGTGTATGCATGCTATTAATACAGGCACTCTGAAGCACTTTATTGGAAAAGCAGAATTTTCTACAAATCCCTAATGCTAGCAATTGCACATAACTGCCTCTCTATTTTAAGAAGTCGAAGAAGGAGGTCTGGGGGAGTATTCCCTTAAGCACTATATGAGATGAATAACCCTGCTAGTTAGATGTGTTAGAGGGTAGTGTGGGGTTCATTTTACCTCTGCTATGTTTCTTTTAATTGTTTTTGTTTTGTTTTGTTACTATGACTAGTTTCATGCTCTGTTCTCTGTTGGGCTTAGCATATTGGTTAGAGGAGATTAGGACCAATTCTATTCTTTTTAAACAAATTTCTCTTTTTAAAGATTTACTTTCTCCTACAGTCCTACCTGTACAGTATAGGGGAACTAGGGCTCCTGCAGATGTTAGCCGAGTGGCTCGAGGTACGTAAATGTGCTATTCTGAAAATAGCTCCCATCTCAAAACCCACGCTCCTTATTTCTAAAGCTTTTTGCCGAGTTAAGTGTAAGTTTATCTGTTAGTTGGGGTGACAGTCCCCTTATGTTTGGCTGGGTATGTTTTATCCAATTTCTCCATGTACTTTTGTGTTAATTATTGGAATTTCCTTTATGCTTTATGTAATCTGTGGCGGCATATGTTCTTTACATAGATATTGTGTATCGTTATGCATATGGAGAGAACATTTGTTTGCATATAATTAAACTTTGAATAAAAAGAAATGCCACAATAGAAAATAACTAGCAAAAAAGGGTGAAGGAAGGCAAGTACTGGTGGTGTGGCAAATTTATTTTTGAGAGTTTCACCCTCGTGTAGTAGTGGCTGTACAGCTTTGATTATTTTTCATAGTTTTTACAGTCCTGAGTTATATGCTACTATCAGAGGTGTACATCGTCGAGATTCAAGTCAAGTTTTCTTAGGTTGCTACTTTAATAGCTCTTCCCTGGGTGTGCGGAGTGTGGATGGGATTTTCCTGTCAGTACTGCTGCATTTGAATCCTTTCTGTTTGAAAGATTCTTTTAGTGTACCCAGGAGTACCCCTGTGTTCCTTATTTGAGCATACACAATAGTATTGAATGGTCTGGCTGTGTATTACAGATGTTTTGGTGTGTAAGGGGTAGAAGCTTGACCTGTGAAGGTAATTGCATCTGTCTAAGTTTCCTGTACAACAGTGTTTGCAACTGTCCATTTTCTAATGTGTCTGTGGTACTGAGGAAGTGCACACACTCTGCAGAGAAGGTTATTTGTATTTTTTTTGAAGGGTGAACTTATTGAGGTTATCAGAGAAAAAATATTTTAGGTTCTCCTCTCCAGCCGTTCATATCATAAAGATATCCTCAATGTATCTGTATTATTTTAACGGTTTGTGGTGTTGTGAATGGAGGAATGTTTCTGCAAGATCTGCCATGAAGAAATCTGCATATTGTGGTAACAGCAGTAACAAAAACTTGCATGTTCTTCTCACCTATACTGTGTACAATCTATTTTCACAAAATACTTTTCATTAAAAGCAATACTTTTTATGTTGTCAGTGAATCCTTATAGACAAAGCAGTCTTCAGTGGATAGCTTGTTGGTGAGACTCCACCTGGAGTAGTTTCTGGTTCTGGAGACCACATCTCAGGAAGGACATATACAGAGTAGAGGATGTCCAGAGGAGGGCAGCTAAAATGGTGCAGGGGCTGTATCAAAAGCCCTATGAGGAGAGACTGAAGGATCCCAATATGTACACCTTGGAAGAAGAGGGGGCATGATGGAGACCTATAAATACTTCATGGGGGTGAATAAGGTACAGGAGGGGAGTATTTTTCAGAGAAGGAGGTGTGCAAGAACAAGGGGGCATGCAATAAAACTGGAAGAAGGAATTTAGAAGAGATGTGAGGAAGTACTTCTTCACTAAAAGAGTGGTGGATGCCTGAATCAGTCTTCCAGCAGAAGGGGTGGGAGCGAAAACAGTGGTGGGGTTCAAACATGCATGGGATAGGCACAAAGGAATCTTGGTATGAAAGTGGAGGGGAGGAAACACAATTGCACATACCCCAATAATGTGAAGCATCAAGGGAAACATATGCAAATCCCCATGAGAGAATTTGGACTGGCTCTATTTTAAGCAGAATTGCATGGTGCCAGAAGGCCTCACCATGCAATCAGCAAGGGTTAAGAACTGCAGACACATGGGGATTTGCATACGTTTCCCATGATGCTTTGCATTATTGGGGTATGTGCCATTGTGTTTCCATTAACAAAAATATATACATAACTTAGTACCATCAGATTGGAGGGGACTCTAGGTCCATCATGTCCAATCCCTCGCTTCATAAGTAGGGATGATTAAGAATGCTGATCAAACATGTACTAATTTAATAGGGTTCTCTATCCATTCAACTATCCAGGGTACCCAACGAGTCCCTTAATAAGCGGAAATTTGTCCAGGGTTACAGTATCTTGACAGCCTGTACGGTCTTCATGCCTGGAGTCATTAACTATTTGTTCATGTTCTCCCTGAGACATTAGTAGCTTTGTAAACTATGTCTTTTTAAACTGTTGTTAGTATGTAACTCTAACGTGTCTCTGCACCTTGATTTTTGATGTGGAACCTTTGTAAACGAGCTCTCTAGCTCAAAGGTTTTGTAATCCAAATCTGCAATAAAAAAAGAAATAAAACTACTTCTTTAATACACCATGTGCAAAATAATATATGTTATCAATATGCAGTTTACCAAAAATAATTAATTTAAAGTACATTAGTGTGGCATAATACTAAATATACATGGAGGGGAAGCTTACTTAACAGCTGCTACATGCTACATATCTGAAAAAAGCATTCACTAAATATTCATACAACGCACCATTTCTGCAGAATTTGGGTTAAACAATCCAGTGTGTTGAGACAGAAACAATACACCAATATACAGACCCATAGATTTCAAGTGTCAGCTGAGGGGTTGAAATAGCCATGGCTATCTTGGTCCCATGTGAGCAGTCTGCTTTAACCCAGATAAAAAAATTATCACCTGACCTAGTCAAGCTATTACAATGCAAGCATATAGTTCCACCAATTTAGTCACTGTTTACCACAACTTTAACAAATGTAGTGCTATATTTCAAACTGCCCTCGTACTAAAATCTGATATAGGCGCACCACAGCCTGAAAGAGTTGTCATCCCTACCAGACAGGAAGCTGAACTGGGGTCTATGCCTGAGAAGCCTGTTGGTTGCCAATCAAACTTCACTTCCTGTCCCCCTCTGCTGGGCTACTTATAATTCATGATCTCAACCTTTTTTTTTTTTTTTTAACAGGGCTACAGAGGATGAAACAGGAATTAAGACATAAAACAAATAGACGCCTACAGAGTACAAGCTAAAGTTTGGTCTGAGAAAGGCTTCTGGTACAGAATGTCCCAATATTCTATTTCATTCACTTAGTGTACTTGCTGTATATTGTACTGTCACTTGAGAATGTTATCTAATTTGTACACTGTAGCTTATATAAATCTTTTTCTATCCAAGCCAATGCCAGCTATGGTAGCTTTTTTTTTTTTTTTTGTAGTGGAAAGAGACAGAGCATACCTTTAAACTTGTGAAAGACGGCCCATAACTCAGCAATGTCAGTAGCAAAGGTGATATCAGTGTCCAGGACAATCACTCGTTCGAGAGACGAGGGCAGGGTCTTGGTGAGGACCAGCTTCATGAGCCCATAAATGCCAGAGTAGTGTTTATTTGGGATCCAGGATACTTGACTGGAATGGACAGAAAATCAACAATAAAATAACTGAAGACACTGGGAAAGTGCCATTTTTCAATATAATGTGCCATGAAATGTGATACCCTTTTCTATGCAGAATGTGTCTGAAACATATATTTAACCAATGATGTGCAACACTCTAAAATTAGAGCCAAACTCTAGTTAACTCTTTCTAAACTGCAGAGACCACACGGAAAAACAGTATGAACCTGTCCAGTCTGGTTTTTGTGCTTGCTATTTTCAGCCATATTTGCAATCTTAGAACTCTATCCAATAACTTCTTTGGTGCCCTCTTGAGGTTTGCAATAAGTCTTTGGTTCATTACCCAGTAACCTCTTTGTGGCCCTCTACTAGAGGTATCCAATAATCCCCTTGGGCTGGCAGCATAACCTATAGGTTAGATTAATGGGCTGTGAATGAGCTTGGTACATCCAGCCCTGGGTATTATATCCACAACCTCCACCTGCAAACTGTGTGACCCTGGGCAAGTCACAACCTCCCCACTGCTCCCGGGTTGCACCTAGAAACAGACCTTGACCACAGTGGGCCTTACCTGGTTAACAAAGAATAAAAAGAAACAAAAACTGGTTCCAAACCTCTAGCCAGTAACCTTTCTGGCACCCTCTAGAGATATACAATAAGCCCCCAATTCCAGAATTCTATCTAGTAAGCTCTCTTGCACTTTTTAAAGGTATATAATAAGCATTCCAGTTCCTGAACTCTATCCAGTAACCTCTTAGGTACCCTCTAGACGTATACAATAAACCCTGAATCTCATAACTCTATCCAGTAATCTGTACAGCACCCTCTAGAGGTATGCAATAAGTCACCACTTCTGGCAGTCTTCCCATTACTGCATGCTGCCTGTTTGATCCGGTTGGGTAATATTCTACAATTACAAGTGACGAATTTGCACAGTGGGGCCAACATACACCAAGAAAGAAAACATTCTTTGTTTTTTGACAAATAAGTGATTTTTGTTTTTAGAATTACGTCCGAGTGTTAAATACATTTACTTTCCTCTGGCATCTCAATCATGACTGTAGAGGGAATCAGATTTTCTTGATGCCCGATGTTAGTGCACTGTCAGTGACCGATGTCAGTGCAATGTTTTTTTAATTGTATTAAATAGGCACGGGTTAGCACAGGTTGCCTTTCATTTTAGGATACAATCAATGATTTTTAGAGAAGACAGACATTGGAAAGGCTTACAATATAGCACACCATTCATATAATGCTCTCCTTGGGAGCAAAATAATGCTGAGTGTTGCATCACAAATATCAGAAGGCGTAGTGGAAATGTTGGGTCCAAAATCAGGGACTGTGCAGCGGTATCAAGGAGTCCTGATCTCACCTACCCAACTGGGCAGCACAGTCTCAGGCCTGGCTACCTCCTCTTTCCACCTCTGTAATAGATTCATGGTAGGGTTCCCAGTAATTTATGCATCTTACAATATCATGAAAAGTGCATGTGTTCTCAAATCAGTCTTATGGAAGTGGTGTACTCCAAACCCAAAAATATCATTTCTACGTAACCAATGCACTTGCTTTCTTTCTCGTACCTGGCCTCTTTTCTTACCTTGAGTTCATCAGCGTCGTAGAAATCTACCCGTACTGCTGGAACCATCCAGGTTTGGAAGAGGGATGCTAAGATCTGCTTGGCAATAGCATCTGCGATTAGGTGGAAATGAAGCGGATTTCTTCTACATAAATAGAAACAAAAAAGGAGCTGAAAATTGCTTATCTATTTCTCTTTTGTTAGGGATTTCTGTAATGAATTCAGGGCTCATGAACAAGGCCACAGATTTATGGTGATTAAAACAATGAAATTCCATTTTCAAGCCTTCAGATTCTGGAATTGCACAGGTGATTGTTACTCTAATTTCCGGATTTTACCGGGATTCTGCTATCATTCTTTTAGTATGTGGATAAATAATTAGAATAAAAGAAGGCTTAATGTACATAGCATTAAATAAAGCAAATTGAAACTAGTACAGGAAGGGATTATAAGAAAATGCAAGTTTTTTGTAGATTTACTGATCTGATATAAAATGCCAGATTCCATGAAATCTTTTTTTTTTAACCGGTGTTCAGGCAGCTCTAATTCCGGAATTTTACTGGGGTTTCCAGTAAAAACCGAAAATCAGTGGACTTGCTCATGAAGGATGAACGGTGCAGAAGATGGTACAATTATGTGGTGAGGTCAAGTAGGAAGAGCACTGGCTTTGGAACCGGGAGATCAGAGGGTCAAACACCACTAGCATAAGATACTCACTGTATGACTTTAGAAAGTCACTAAACCTCTCAGTACGTCCGCCCAGCTGTGTATGGGCAGAGGCTGGACCCCACTGGAAATCAGATGTTGCATCACAGCTGGGCTATACTGGTAAAGAGAACAAATTAAAAAGGTTGAGGGGCGGCAAACTGCTAACTTTGAAAGTTGAATTTGCAATAATCATAGGTAAATCATGGGGAGGACATGCCCCTCATCTCCATTCTCAGTGACTCTGTCTCAGCTTGACAGGATTAGACACTGAAACTCTCTTATCTCTGCTAGAAGCTCTAAAGCAGATGGAATGAAAAATTTCTCAGTTAGTTCAGCTCTAACCTGAAAGTATCACACTGGGTACTAATGATTCAGCCTCTCCCTGTTTTCTAAGACCCCAGATGTAGAATGCATACACTGCCACTCCTTTTACAATTTGCGGTGGGAGTTTTACTACACTGTTGTGCATTTCATCCAGATTTGTGTGGAGACTGGCAAACCCATTTGCCTTATAACCAGCTGTAGTTTCTAAAGCAATCATAATCCTTATGCTACTAAACTCTACCAGTCAACGCTATGCAGAGGTCTTCATTAATAACTGTATACTCACTAACAGTGTCCTAGGGTCTGGTATCTTCGGAGTTACAGTATCTATCATAGACTGCAGCCAAGTCAGGGACAAGAAATGACAAAATGAAGGAGGCCACTGGCAGACTCTATATCAGAGTACAACATTTAGAAGAGTTTACTCTCTTATGTGCAGCTTCAGTACTGTACTCCTTCGCAGCATAGGTTGATATTACATCAGTGGCGTACAACAAATCGTCACCAGTACACAGTAAATGGGGCTCAGTACTGAAGAAGTTCTTACGTCATCAACGTACCTCTACCTAGCACTCATTTTTCAGAAGTCAAGGATACTATAGTTTTCCTTTACTCAAGTTTCATGAATATTTTTATGTTAATTTGTTAAATTGACTCACAGGTAGAAAATACAGGTTACTCACCTGAAACAGGAGTTCTAGGAATGGTATATGTTGTTCATCCACACTTATTGGCAGGTTCCTTGCCGCTTTAAATCTTGCCGGAAGGTCTTCAAGCTAGCTCCTCCCACCCACCCGGGTGGTAAAACTCTCGGCTCCGCCCCATGACGCCAGATCTGGCTGGCTGGAAGCTCAGGTTGTGCGTCAAGCTGGGAGGTCGTAGAAATTGTGGATGAACAACATATTCATTCCTAGAACTCCTGTTACAGGTGAGTAACCTGTATTTCTAGGGACATGGATATGTTGTTCATCCACACTTATTGGCAGACTCCTAGCAGTTCTCCGGGAGGAGGGAGGCAAGACACCCCCTAATACTTACTTGGGGAACAAAGATTGAGAACCGAGGCCCCAAAACCAGCATCCCGGCGTGACTCAAGGTCGATGTGGTAGTGGAATAAAGGTGTGCTGACTTCCAGGTAGCAGCCCTGTAGATCTCCTGGATAGGGACATCCCTGGAAGCAGCCACCGATGCAGCAGAATGGCGGTAGAATGAGCTCTAATCCTCTGGGAGGCTCCATGCCCGCTAACTCATAGCAGAGATTTATGCAGGAGGTGACCCATCTGCCTATCGTCCGCCTGGCTGCAGGTCTGCCAGGTGCGGCTTCAGCGTAGGTGACAAACAGCTGCGAACCTCTCCGACTTCTCAGCCGTGGCGCCCTTATAATAAGCGAGCGCCTCTAGGTCCAGAGTATGGAGCCTATATTCACCTCCAAGGTGTGATTGGGGTAGAACACCGCAGAGTCAATACCTGGTTAAGGTGAACTCCGACACCACCTCTGGAAGGAATTTCGGTTGGGGGCGTAGGACAACCTTGTCCCTGTGGAAGACCAGGTAAGGAGACTCGATGCTCAGCGCCTGGAGTTCTCCCATCCTTCTGGCTGACGTGATAGCCACCAAGAAGGCGGTTTTCCACGACAGGTGGGGGAGACCACACCTGTGCATTGGTTCGAATGGCTTGCCCATGAGCTTTGCCAGTACCAGCAGTAAATCCCACGGAGGTGGGGGTTCCCGCACTGGAGGGGAAATGTGATCAAGGCCTTTGAAAAAGCGCCCGACCACTTTTTCCTGCGCCACTGACTGCTGACCGGCCCGCGCCCGGTAAGCAGAAATGGCTGCCAGGTGCACCTTAAGGGTCGCGACCTAAGCCCTTGACTAGATAGGGACCTATAGATAGTCCAAATGCTCGCCACAGGACACGGAAAGGGTCCAACCTTTTTCCCGACACCAAATGGAGAACCTCTTCCATTTGAAGGCATAGCATTTTCTGGTCGACTCTTACGGACGCCTCAACATGTTGAGGACCTCTGGAAAGACCCAAGGCCTGGAACTCTAGCCAGGAACCAGGCCGCCAGGTGCAGGGACTGAAGGTCCGGATGGAACACCTTCCCTGATTGACTGAGAGCAGGTCCGGGCGAGCTGGAAGCTGCCGCGAGTCCTGGAGCTGAGACTGAGGAGATCTGGTACCAGAACTGGCGAGGCCAGTCTGGGGCTATCAGAATCACCCTGCGCCTTGTCCTCCCCTCGCTTTCAGCAGGACCCTGTGAATCAGGGGAACGGGGAAAGGCGAAAAGAGGCCCGTCCACGGCCTCGAAAAGGCATCCCCTGCAGCGAGCCCTGCTGAGGGGGCGGCATGAAACAGCTCAGCTTCATGCTCTCCCTGGAGGCAAACAGATCCACCAGAGGTGTGCCCCAGCGGGAGAACAGGTCTTGTACTATCTCCGGCAGGAGAGACCACTCAGCGATGCAGCCCTATCCGCCCAGGACATCGGCCAGGGTGTTGGAGGCCCTGCCACATGAATGGCCAGGAGATCCGCCCAGGCTGCGAGACTAGTGACCAGATGCGGAGAGCTTTGCATAGAGGCAAGGAGCGCTCCCGCCTGGAGGTTTAGATAGTACATGGTCGTGGTATTGTCCGCCTAGACTCGGACCACTTGACCCCGGAGAAACGGAGCAAAGGCGGTGAGAGCTTAGCGGACGCACGGAGCTCCAGCAGGTTGATATGGCATCGATTCCCCGGGACCAGAGGCCGCGGCGCTTGGTGTTCCCCAGATGGGCACCCCAACCCATCAAAAAGGCCGGTCGATAGAGACCGCGGCTCGGGCGGACAAACGGATACCCTCCTGCAGATGGGACGGAACGGTCCACCACTGGGAGCTCCATCTCCTGGGTCGCCCACACGCTGCTGGTCCAGAGGGTCGCAACGCTGTGACCACTGGCCGCCAGACTCACTGGAGGGGCGGATGCTGCTGCCCAACGGACTACGCTGGTACAGGCCGCCATAAGACCCAGGAGTCGCAGGAAGTCCCGGCAGGAGCATTGCCCAACCAGAAATGATTGGGCAAAGGAGGTAAGAACTCGCCCTGTCCGCGGGGCGTGTTCTGGCTCAAGAGTCGAAGCTCTGCCCCGATGAAGGATATCACCTGCTTCGCTCGAGTTCGACTTGGCCTCGCTGACCAGGAGGCCCAGTTGAGAGCAAACCCAGAGGGCCAGATTTCTGGACCGCCCACCTCCAACCTGGAGGGTGCTATATCAGCCAATTGTCCAGGTAAGGGTACACCCGACCCTCGGCGCCAAGAGGAAAGCTGTCACCGCTGCAATGCATTTGGTGAAGACCCTGGGAGCTGAAGAAAGGCCAAGGGCATGGCCTGAACTGAAGAGGGATCCCTCCGCCTGAAGCGGAGGAATCTCTGATGAGACGGACGGATAGGGACGTGAAAGAACACGCCCTGGAAGTCCAGAGAACAGAACCACACCGTGTTCCAGAGATGGTATAATCTGAGCCAGAGTGACCATTCTGAAGGTTCGAGACCTTAGGAACTTGTTCAGGTCGTAGGTTCAAGATGGGCGCCAGCCCCTGCCTGTTTCGGGACCAGGAAGTACCTGGACACGAACCCTGGTTCTGGTGAAGGGTCCTCTATCTCTTTATCACCCTTTCTGAAGGAGGAGGGATGTCGTCGGCTCGACGAGCCTGTAGAGATTCTGGGGACCCCAGCCACGCGGGCGACGGCTCTGAAGGGTGGAGCCTGCTCGAATTCCAGAGGCAGGCCTCTTCCCACCACCTCAAAACCCACCTGTCGTGGTAACAGCGACCAGGCGGAAAGGAAGTGTCGGAGCCGTCTCTCCACGGGGGAACCAGGGCGAGTGACGGGATGGGGTGACACCCCTCAGCCCGCCACTTAGCAGGCTTGGAGGAAGGACCGCCTGGGGACCACCAGGGCCTTTTCCTCCTTGCTTCCTATTAGAGGAAGCCGATGGCTTGGGCTTGGAATACCAAGGTTCAGCCTGCTGGCCCTGACGCTGTTGTTGGGTCAAGGCGAGGCGGAGTAGAGGGACGAAGGGCTTAGACTGGGGCTTATGACCCTTGTCCCTCTGCGCAGACGAGACCGAATCCAAGGTGGCATTGGATTTTTCGATCCTCTGGAGGTGGCCTTCCACTCCAGGGCCGAACAGGTCTGTTCCCAGGAAAGGAACGTCCGCAAGCTTGTGCTGGGTATCCGCGGTAAAGGTGGATATTCGCAGCCACGCCCGCCGACGCATGGCCACAGCGGCCGCCACTGACCGGGCACATGAGTCTCCTATATCCAGAGCAGTCTGGAGCTGTTGTTTGGCTACTGCCCTGCCCTGATCCCGCACCTGCTTGACCGTAGTCTGCAGGTCAGCGGGAAGATGAGGGACCGCCTCATCCAGGGAATCCAACAGGGCATGGGAGAAATGTGCCATGAGGACGGCCGAACTGGCCTGACGAAGGCCGAGAGAAGAGGCAGCATACACTTTCCCGCCCGAGTAGTCCAATTTCTTGGACTCTTTGTCGGGTGGTTTGTCCACGTCCCTGGCATTACCGGCACGCCGGAAAACACTGTCCGTGACCAGCCCTTCAGCCGAGGGGTGTTCAGAAAACCCGGACAGAGAGCCAGTAGGGACCGCATACTTCCTGGCCATCCTGGCCGAAGGCACAGGACAGGAAGCCGGACGCTGCCAAAGTTCCAGGGCCGCCTGACAATGGCTTCGCCACTGGAAAGGCCTCTGGGAGAATCCTCGTCCAGAATCTCGGTGAGAGGATATCTGGCCCGCTTTGGATACTGGTTCAAGCTTCATCCCAGTGGATTCTGAGATGAGCCTAAGAAGTCCTAGGAAGGACGAAGGGCTATCGCCCACTGACTGCCCTCAGAGGACTCCAAGTCAAAACGCTTGGAGAACAGGGAGGAGTCATCCGACCGACGAGTTGTCGAATAGCTGCCTGGAGCCTGAGCCACCTCCACTTGCCGAGGCTTGTCAGGCGTGAGAGTGACCGACAGCCTACGGGGAAGGCCTTGGGCCAACCGCGATTCTTTCGTCGAGCCCCAGCTGTCGGCTGAGGTGGAGGCGGTTCCACCACAATTGGTGGGGCAGCCGAATAGGTCGGACAACTGGCCTGGAAACAGGCTCGACCACTACCTGGTCCGGTGGCAACCACTTAATGGCCGGAGAAGAGGCCTGAGCCGCTTATTGGCCAGAAAAATTGTTGCACATGAGGTCTCAGATTTTCGCGTAGCTTACGCCGGGCCTTCCTCCTCGGCCGAGGAGGAAGAAGAGGAAGAGCGGCGACGCCGCTTGCCGCTGGTGCCGAGACCGCCTGTACGCGGAACGGGCTGGACAGCCAAGATGTCCGAGACCGAGACCGAGAATTGCCAGGCCGAGGTCGGTGAGGCGGGGAGCCGAGGATCGGCGATCCTCGGTTCGGTCGGCAAACCGACGGCTCCTGATTCACCGGCATGGGAGAGCCGACGATATCCTCAGCCCTCACCGGGGAACCGAGAGGAGGGAATTCGGCTTCTCCAGCCGACAACTCAGTTTAACGGGTCGAGAAAATCTCGACTCACGATGGGAGTCTCAGTCACCTGGTCTGACGGGGCACTGTGAAGCCAGTGGCTAAAGCTTTAGAATTCGACCAAGTCGATTGTTGACTTAGGAGGGGGATCTTCCCCGCCCCTAAGAGCGCCGACGATGAGACTTATTTAGACTTCTTCGATCGATGAAACGACTAGAAGTAGGACCCTCGCCTTTAGTTGAGAGGGTCAAGCAAAGCTCCTTAAAGGAAGCTGAATATGAGGTCCCAGCGATAGAGGGACAAAGGCCGCAGAAGAGGAAGTCATGCCTGAGCCCTTGCTCTCCAGGCTACCAAACTCTAGTTGTTCGGCAGATCCCGCAGCCGCTGAAACCGCCAGTCGGGCCTCTTTGGATTTGACCGAGGAAATCTTCTTCGACGCCCCAGATGTAAGCGGCAGCCGGTCTCCAGGACGACCGAAGGAGTGAACACAGGTCGAAGCCTGCAGGTCGTGCTCCCTGGCCAAGGCAATAAATGCACGTGGAGTGCGGGTCCGTCCCGAGACATCTTCCTGCCCACAGGGACATCTCCAAACTGGAGTCGATGGTCCATCGCAGCCGCTAAGGAAGAAGACCGAAAAGTTATAAAAGTTTTTCTCTTTTAAACCGGCGATTTTAGGCCCAAAACTTAATCGCAGAGCGTTAAGGAGGGAACCTGAGCTTCCAAGCGGTAAGGAAGATCTAGCGTCATGGGGCGGAGCCGAGAGTTTTACCACCCGGGTGGGTGGGAGGAGCTAGCTTGAAGACCTTCCGGCAAGATTTAAAGCGGCAAGGAACCTGCCAATAAGTGTGGATGAACAACATATCCATGTCCCTAGAATGTACTTTTAAACTGACACAGGGATGGCAACCACTCGCTTATAAGACTTTTGTCTGGAACACTAAAATACATTGTCCAAAATGTATTTTTCTCTACAGGGTTGAAGAGTCCTCTGCTCCATCACAATATGCACTTAATATTTGGTTGCTACAGCAGTCAGCAAGCTCTGAGTTAGAAAGGAGGTTAATAGAGTTTTGCATTTTTATTTTTTAAATTTTGTATGAGCCCCCTCCGGAAGTTTACTAGCTGTGTTTCCCATAATTTTGCTGTTTGGGACCATCTGCTGGCAGGCGAGGCCTGGCCCCAGGTAGTATAAATTAGGGTATGTGGCACCAAAGGGGAGAGTCCGGAACTGGCAGCTAAGGAGAGAGTGAGCTCCCGGTTCGGGGAATGCTGCAAGTTTGGCCATGGGCCAAGGTTCGGGGCAAGGGTGGGGCGATGGCCACCCCAGCCAACCGCCCTTTTTCTGGAGAGAAGTCGGTGGGGTCCAGTGAGTGTTCGCATTCATGGATCTGTATGGTGTGGGACCTCTGTGGCCAGAAGGAGCAGGAGCCGGGGCTCGGAGTATGTTGGAGCTTGCCTCATGATCCCCAACACCAAGGTAGGGCAGCGTACAGTTCCCAGTGTTTCTAGGCCAGTCAGCTGCCACAGTGTCCTGATGCACAAATCTGGTGGTGAGAGCCCAAGTTCGTAGGGAGCAGTGGTGGCAGCTCGCTCCCAGTCACCTTTTGGACTGATTACTGTGTCCATTTGGGTAGTTATGCAGCTTTTGGATGCCCCCCCTCGAATTCTCAGTGCTGTGGGTGGCAAAAACACAGAGGGCAGCCCTTTGTGTAAAGCTGTTCCATGGGGTGCTCGCTGGGCAGCGAGGAAGGTTGAGTGCAGTAGGGGAAATGGGTTCATAAATTTGTCCAGGAGGAAGTTTAGGCTGAAGTGGCATGGGAAGAATTCAATTTCAGCCGATGTGTGTTGCTGCCATATTCAGTAGGGGCTTTATTCGGCTCCAAGGAGAAAGGTGCAGTCAAGATCCTCAGATCAGTTTCTGCAATCCATGTAATCTTGGCCCTGGCCACGTGTGACAAAGACCTCCCACTGTGCGTTTCCCCCACGCTCCATGGAGTGGCCTGTTTTATCTTTCTGCAATTAAATCCGTTTTGCACTTTGAATCGTTGTGGACAATGAACTTACTTACTCTGCCTCAATTAACAGCTTAACAAGTTTTGCCCCCTACAGCTGGCAGCAGCCCTGTAGAGACAACTGACACCCCCAAGACCAAAGCTGAACCAGGTAACTGAGCAAATCGTGTGACTGTGGTTACTGGCTGCGAGTGCTCCATCCACCCCCAAAGTACCACTCTGGCATACCCCCAGACACCGGGGACTTATATTTATTTTAACCCAATCGCTGTTTCAGAAGGCAAACCTAGTCCTGGGATGCTTAAAATACAGAATTTTTATTTGTAGTCTAGAAAACATTGATTTATTTATTCTGGGAAAGAGGATAATGCAGCCACATGTTGAATATGGTTCCCATAGGATACAATAAAATTCAAGAGACAAAAACAAAACCATGTGATTCCATGTAGTCTCTCCCCCTCCCCCAAAAACCGGGCAGATCTACCAGTCATATAATGTTAAACTTGTAGTGGGCTTGTGTCTCACTAATGTTTCATATTCTCTGTATGAAGCTGGCAGTGAGGACAGAAAGAATGCCTGTGGAAGAACCCTTGGGGAATCCAAGGCTCAGCGACTCGGCCTGTTCTATCCAATGCGTACTATGTATTCAGTGAGTTGCTACATCCCTATTAGTTAGCTCAGTTCTCATAACATGAGATTCTATATTCTTTAATGAACTTAACACTAACTTTAAAAGTCTTTGCACTGCTGGCCCCGTTAGCGCAGCAGTAGCCCTACAGCTTGCGAGGCTGGCTAGCCGGGTTCGAGAACAAGCCTTGGTCGCTGGGACCGGCCAGGGGGAGGTTGACTAAGTGTCCCAGCAGACACCCTCCTCCTCCTCTGGGTAGGGTGGATAGTGAGCTCTGCTGCAACACTGCCACCAGGGTGACCACAGGTGGTGGAGCAAATGAGATTCGTTCAAGGCGGAAGAGGAGGACGCTGCCCAACGCTGGTGTGCGTACCATTAGCTTTCTCAGCTAGCAGCATCAGAGGGAAAGGGAGTAACTGGAAAACACTCCGGCAATTATAGCATAAAGCTGCCCCCACTCCACAGGCCCTGCACTGCTGATTGAGGGGCTGACCTCAGCATGGAGCTTGAGTTCCAACAGAGGACCTACCCATCCCAATGGACCCGCCGACCTCAGCATAGAGCATGAGCTCTCATGGGAGACCTGCCTACACCAGTGGACTCACCATGGGCAGTAAGCCATAGCGGAACAAGGAGAGGAGTTCAGTCCAGGAGATGGTTGGTGACAGGGCTGGGAGTGGAGGGGCAGCTGAACCAGGGCTGTCTGGAAGAAAGGAAAACCGGGAGTATAATGCATTAAAAAAATAAATGTCTCTACACTGTTTGATTCCAGTACTCTGCAGTAGTTTGTTCCATATATGCATGACCCTATGAGTAAAATTGTTTCTGACTTTCTTGTACCCTTCCCCATTTAAGCTATGGCCCCTTCTCCTATGATTCTGTACCAAATGAAGCAACTTACTTCTGTCTACCTTATCACGTCATTGTAACAGTCACATTTTGAAAACTACTAAGATATCCCTTCTTACTTTTCTCCACAGTAAACATCCCCAGCTACTCCAACCTTTCCTCACGGCTCACATCTTCTGGTTCCTTAATTATTTTATTGCTCAGTTCCCATTCTTCAGCTCCACAATATACTGTGGTTGCCAGAACTGTACGCAGTATTACAAATGTGGCCTCACCAGTGCCCAATAAAGAAGTAAATATTACTTGACATAACCCACTCTCTTCTTCCCCTTTAAATGCATCCCAGCATGTATGATGGTTCACTTTACTCACTGCTGTAGCAAAGGGCTGAAGGAGCCCAAGATTCTAACTATAATACGTGCAAGGCCTCTTTACTGCTCTGTCACTGATACTTCTTTAACATTTAAGGTGTATTTTCTCACCTTGTTTCTCTTACCTAAATGAAATACAATTGTCTACATTAAATTTCATCTGCCCTCTATCTGTACAGTCTCCCTGCATACCTAGGTCTCTTTATATCTAACTACTTCCTAGCCAGAGTCTACTACCCTGGCTATTTATGCGTCTTCAGCAAATTTAGTCACAACCACTTTTAAATCCCATGTCTTAATTATACATACAGATATTGAGCAAGAGGAGGCCCCAACACTGAAACAAGATGCATTCCACTTGTGAGCTTCCTCCCCTCTGAAGCACTATCCTGCACCATCACTTTACGATTCCTATCTGAAGCCCTATCCTACACAATCACATTACAGTTCCTGTCTGAAGCATTATCTTGTGCTATCACTTAACAACTCCTGTCTGCGGTACCATGTGGCACTACCACGTTATGATTCCTGTCTGAAGTACTATCCTGCACTGTCACATTATGATTCCAGTCTGAAATCCTATTGTGCACTATCACTTTATGATGCCTGTCCGTAGCACTATCCTGTGCTATCACTTTATAATTCCTATCTGAAGCCCTATTCTACACAATCACACTACGATTCCTGTCTGTAGCACTATCTTGCACTATTCACTTTACAGTTCCTGTCTGAAGCACTATCCTGCACTATCACTTTATGATTTCTGTCTGAAGCACTGTCCTGCACGGTCACTTTATGATTCACAATAAGAGATTGGCTCTGAGGCTTTGGTTAATTGTGTCATTAAGGATTACATTAATCAGCAACCCGACCTACAGGAAGTATTAACAATTAAAGAACAAGTAGTAGCACAGTTTCAGGATTGTGAACATTTTCAAGCACTAGAAAAAAGCTCAAAGCTAAAACAGACGATGAAAAGTTGAAGGCACAGAAACTAGAAAAATCTGAGTGAGTTAAAAATGACTATGCCAAAGGATAAGCATTTAACTGGGTAAAGAATAAAAGTAAGAACAAGAATAAGAATAGAAAATCAAGAAGAAACAACAATAAAAAATCTTAAAAAACAGATCAGCCCAAATCTATTCTTAAAAAGCGAGGTACCTCCCCATCTAACTACACATCCACCAGTGGATCAGGAAGTGAAGTAGCCGAGAATTTTTCAGCAGAAGAGCAGGAGGAGGAGGAATTGAACACAGGTCCCCAGAGGAGTCCCAGGACTGTGAGCTTTCGACAACAAGCTACAGCCAGCACAAGAAAACCAGAAGAAGTGGCAGAAAAAGGAAACACTAAAGGGAGAGGGAGAGACAACACAATGACAAAACAGAAGTGAATGTGATAAATCTTTCAGAGAGACCTCTGGGAGAATCAGAACTAAAACTTCAACAAAAAGGTCTCATGTTTGTCCCTAGCTGTGACATTAACCCCTTCAACCTCTTCATATACATCAAAAGATTCACCAGGAAGTTGAATTTAAAGGTGTTTTGGTCTAAAAATCAAACAACCAGACTATCAGAAAATACAACGGGGAATGACCAGAACACCACAGTGGCATCAAATTTGGAAGAACTTGAGGATTTATCTTTCTATACCTATGCTGACACATCTCTGGATGCGGAAAAAAATGGAAATCGTGATGCACCAGCAGGACCTGGACATCACAGCCTTCAAACCACAATCGTCATTCAATCCCGCTACAACTACAGTGTGTCGACCTTTGAGAGGGTCTGTGAGTATGACTTTTAAGAAACTATTACAGCAAAAAAGTGGTCAGTACAATAACCTCACAGAGCAAGAAAGGGAAGCTTTAAAAACCCTTCAGCATGACCCACTCAATAACTATTAAAAAAGCTGACAAAGGGGGTGCAGTGGTACTAATGAGTACAGAGAAATACACAGCAGAATGTCAAAAAACAACTGGACAATCAGGAACATTATGAATTATTAAAATCTGATCCTACTAATGTATTTAAGAATAGGACAGATGATTTGATAGGTCCTGCACTAGCAGTAGGTGTGATAACTAAAAATGTGTTTGACTTCTTAAGTGTATAACATCCAGTCAAAGCCTGTTTGCACATCCTATCAAAGGTACACAAAAATCTAAGTGAATCTCCAGGAAGACCTATCGTAGCTGGGATAGGTAGCCTCCTTGAGCCCTTATCGCAGTTCATACTTTAGATGCACATATCAAGGACATAGTAACAAAGTTACCATCTTATCTCAAGGATACTACAAATGCATTATGTATTCTTGACAATGTGTAGTTTGAAAGGGAGTAGCTAATTTTCATTTTCATTTATTCTTTGGTAACCGGGTAAAGGCACTGGACCAAAGGTCCCTTTTCAGGCCCAACCCAGACAAAAACAAACCACACAAAAATACACAAATACAATCAACAGCAATATATGGTGTCATTAGACGTGGAAGCACTCTATAGGAATATATCACATCAAGAAGGTATACATGCCATGAGGTTCTGGCGCGAGTCCTATATGGATGACAACCAGGGTATAGTAGATTTTTTGTGCGAGTGTGCCTGGTTGGTCCTGGAGTGCAATGCCTTCTTGTTTCAGGACCTCCACTATCTACAGGTTAAAGGTACAGCTATGGGGCAACATCTGCCCCCAAATATGCTGACCTCTATCTCAGTTATTGGGAGAAACCAAAAGTCTATAGAAACATAGAATTTGACGGCAGATAAGGACCCCTTGGCCCACCCAGACTGCCCATTTCCCTACCTAATGGATAAGCTGCAGATCCTAGTTAACCAGCAGCCTACTTCTTTCTACCCCAACCCCCTAGAATTGCCTTATGACTGTCCCATGCATGCTTGAATTCAGCCACTGTTTTTGACTCCACAACCTCCTCCGGAAGGCCATTCCATGCATCCACAACCCTCTCTGTGAAAAAATACTTCCTTACATTACCTCTGACCCTCCCCCCCATCTTCAAATTGTGCCCCCTTGTTCTTGCACACCTCTTTTTTTGAAAGATGCTAGCCCAGAGATTAATCCTTTCCATCATAGGATAGATCTATGGAGGCGTTTTATAGATGACATACTGTTAGTGTGGAAGGGTGACCAGGCAGAGTTAAAGGAATTTATCAGTTGGTTAGCAGGAACTAACTGCAACTTGAGGCTTACAGCACATGCAAGTGCTAAAAAGGTGCATTTTCTTGACCTGGTTATACACAAGCAGGAGGATGGCACTATTAAGATCGACCTCTACCGAAAAGAAACTGATAGAAATACGATCCTGTATGCCATCAGTTGTCACCCAAGACACATCATAAACAATATACCGAAATCCCAATACATGAGACTTAATGACTAGAATAAACTCGCACAAACACACTATTAATATGAAGATGACTGATAAACCAGTGGGGCAACACTTCAATCAGACTGATCACTCTATCTCAGATATGTCAGTAATGGTCTTAAAAGAACACTTCAAAAACACACAACAGAGACAGACTTTTGAGATCAGGCTTATTTCACTTTTCAATATGGTAGCAGATGGCATGAACATTGATTTGGGTTTTATGACACACTACACTACTTAAACTTACACACACCTTTACTTCAAAATATGGACATTTAACAAGACTTCAGTGTGTTGTTTTTGTTTTTATTTTCAAAGAGTTCATTTTAACTGGTTATCTACATGTTGATTTCTCTCCTAAAAACCGTGTGTGTGTGTGTGTCGATGGGTGGTGGAGTAACTTTGTATGTGTGTTGGGGTAGGAGGATGGTGTGTTGTTTTTTGTGGGAGGGGGTGTGTGGGGAGGGAGTGGAGAAAAAAGTAGGGGTTGAGGTTGTGGCTATATTGAGGACATCCTTATATTCAGGTACCTGTGTGTTAGAGCTCTTGTTTCACATTCATAGTGAATATATACTTGTTTCTTTTTTTAAACTTTATTTATTGATTTTCATCTTACAAAGAGAACATGTACATGTACATAAACATCATACATATTCCAGCACTGGATAGGTGTAGCACAATGTCTGTACAGGCATGAGACAGGTCTTTAGCTTGTTCAGGTTTTAAAATGTCCAGACATGAGCCCTCTACCCCTTAAGTACAGCTGTAGAGATATTACAGGACATTATAAAATGGGTAGGCTAGACCAGCCAATTGGGACCCAAGCTGTCCCTACATGAAATATGTTCCATGCATGGGTAAAAAAAAGACCTGGCAGTAAAAAGGCCAAGATTCTGGTGCCATAGAACGTTGGCATTTTCACCGGCAGCCATCTTTTGTTTACCCAATGCGAGAGCATTGAGCATACCCATTTTATAATGTAACATATACGTCAAAAGTACCTTAACGTTCTCTTGATCAAGAACACTGAAGTGACTGTACACTGGCAATTAAAATACACAAGACAAAGCAGTTGTGGGGAAGGGAGCAATAAACTCTAATTGAAAGGGAAGTGCTGGTGTGATGTTGTGGGGAATATCAGTTGTGTGGCGATTTCGGGGATGCATAAGACGACTCCTCCCAAAGAACTGACAGCCCACCTTAAAACGTGCGCCACCACTTCCTCATTTTGAATGGTTTTAGAGCAACATGGTGGGCAGCAGCAGTGTGGCACCGACAGCAGTTCGGTTTTCGCTGAAGAAGTCCCGCGCGGCCGGGCTCGTGCTCCTTCTGCTTGTGGGAGCCGTATTCTATGTCAGCTCAGAGAGCGGGACTGTTGCGCAGGAGATGATGTCCCTCAGCGACTTGAACGGGACCCTCATCCTGTCTGGGGAGTGGATGGTGAAACTGTGAGTAGACTGACAGCTGCAGAATCGGGGGGAGTAGGCAGGGAGCTAACAGTACTCATTCAGCTGGGCCTATCCTTGCAGTTTGCATAGCAAATGCAGAGCTTTCAAGTCAGCAATTTGCTTCTTCGAAAAAATTAAAAAGACATTACCTCTGTTTTTTTAATATGCTTCTCCCCAGTCATCTTCCTAATGGATAGCGCAGGGGGGGGCTACAGATACTGCTGTGGATGTGAGGCATTTTGTTTTGATGTCAACAATGATGTCATTTTGTAGGCGGAAGGACTATTTTATCATAAATCCACATAAGGACATCTGTTTTGCTACATATAAAAATGATTATTCTAACTGTAAAAGGTTTTTAAAAAAGTAGCCCACTTTATAAGCACAATAAGACACTCCAGGTGTATGCATGGAACATATTTTACTGCATGCCAGGGGCTAAAGGCACTTGGCCAAGGCCTCGTGCCTTATTATGCCCCTGGCCGTGCGGTAAAGTATGTTCCACGCACACCCTGTAGTGTCTTATTGCATACATAACTTCATAGGATTTCACACTCTCACCACAGGGTTTGGTGCTATCAATTTGCCGAACTCTCATCCCACTCGCAGGCAACAACTTATAGTGAGGGGAGAATTAATGCAAAAGGACACAAAGCTGTATTAAACAGGTTGTCCGAGCTTGGCTAAACTAAGATTTAACCCACCACTTCAGGCTCCATAAGGAAACCGTGTAGGGGAAAGAATTTCCATCTAATAAGATTATGCAGTTCACAAACAGAGCAGCATGCTACAGCACGCCAAAGTAGTACCATCCAAATGTATAAACAGCTTGAACAACAGGTAAGGTATGGGGAATCTGGTTCAATAGTAATGACAGTTCAAAATGTTACCACCAACCATCCTATCTATTCAGTCATGATATAAGGAGCACATAACAGGTAGTGTTAATCATTAGGTCCAAGGGAGCCTGTTAAGCCTCTTTGGGTAACTTCCAGAGAACCACAGACCCGCTACAGTCACTCTGGCTCCCCATCAGAGTCTTGGTCCGAGGCCCTAGAGTCCATACTGGAGAACAGTGCCTCTGCAGAACTGGATGCAGCCTCTGGGTCAGTAAATACATGAGTTTTCTGCTGATGCGTGATGTGTAGGCGTGCCGGGAAAAACATCTGGACCTTCACCCCTTAAGTGACTTCATCTCCTGCAGCTTTTTCTTTCTGTCCTGCGTCTGTGAGGAGAGGTCAGGGAAGAAGCCCAGTCGATTCCCCTCCCAGACGATGTTCCCCTTTTTCCTAGCCTCCTGCAGCAAAGGAATTCTACCTTCAGTAGTAGATAATGTCATTAGTGCCATCAGCGGACGAGAAGCAGGAACTCCCCTACTTCCAGGTCGCGTGGGGATCGTGAAGGCTTGCACAATAGAAATGCCCATGTCCCGGTCTAGCAGATTCAGGTCCTTGAAAATCATTCGGTTGAGTACTGGTAGGAGTTCCGTATGGCTTGCAAAATGAGGAGGGAATCCCACTATTCTAACGTTCCTCTGCTGAGGTCATTCTCCAGTGTCTCCACTTTAGAGCAGAGGAAACTGATGTCTCTAATAAGGCCTGTATGTATTTCTGACTGCCGCTCCGACAAGGAGGTTAGATCGGATATTGCGGTGGAGTTTTCTATAATCTTCTGGTCTAGGTTGGTAAACTTTTTCTCCATTACAGCCAGTCGTTAGTTTGTCTCGTCGCCGGTCTCCTGCAATTTAGTTAGGAGTGGAAGAAGCTGCGAAAGTTCAGGCAATGGTACTGAAGATGGGCCTCCAGAATTAGTTGAGGCGCTGGTCCCCTGGCCACCAAAGTACGAAATGAGCCCTGATGACTTGTGGTAAGGCTGCTTTTTTGGGCTCATTTTTACCTAGGAGTCTTTAAGATTTGAATCGGTCCCAAGAAAGTTAACTTTTGGTCCAATAAAGTTATGATTTTAATTATAAATTGTCGTTGTATACAGAGCCCATGCAAGGCACGTTTGTCCTGTTAAGTGCTCCACAGCGCCCCCAATATATACTTATTTCTATTAGTTATTTTTTCCCTTGGGAAGGAGGGGGGGTTAATTCCATTGGGTTTTTATTCAGATTCCAAAAACTGTTACTGCACATATAGTAATTTGATTATATTCTAACACATTATTGAACTCTGAACATTTTAGGATGCATGAACCCATTTTCTAGGAGGTCCTTGGGAGATTTTTTTAAATTTTATTTGGCACTAATTCTGATACTTGACATCATCTTGTAAAAATATTGTTACAGCACTGAAGGTCTTAATGTTTATGGAATTCGTTAACTGGTTGAGAGTAAGACCGGCCTGGTGGCGCAGAGGGTTGAGGCGCTGGACGCCACACCTTGTGTCACACCAGCGAACCGGGTTTGGGAATGGACCCGGGCGTCCGCAGAGGGGGAAGAGATTAAGCATCTGAAGGACTGCTCTCTCTTCCCCAGGGAGGACGGGGGAGGTGACCGCTCAATGAGCGACCTCTGGGCGGAGGCATGGGGTAGCAGACAGGCGTCGCGGCATATGCCAGGGGTGGAGCCCACGGCATCGTTGCTGTAACGCTGGGCTACAAGGAGAAAAAGGCAAACCTCCTCCACCGCTGATAGTGAAGGCGCCTCCCTCGCAGTCCACACCCTGGAGTCGGGTCGGGTCCCTCCGCTTCCTTCCCTCTCCAGCCCGGTGGCTCAACACTAATAGATAAAGCGCCCATGGGGTGATCCTTCCTGAGGGCACCTGGGATGCCCGTGCTGAGAGGAGGAGAGGTCACCGACCAACGCAAGGAGGTAGAGATTGCAACAGGGAGGTTGCTGGAGAGAGTTCAGTAGTGGTGGGTACAAAAATAGAGTTAAAAAAAAAACTGGTTGAGAGTATAGTTTAGAAAATGTTTCCAGATAGGTTTAATACTGTAGAAATGTATCAAACAGTTGTTCATACTAGGGAATTTTTCTTTATACCCTCATAATTCCATATTTAGAACATTTCTGGTTTATAGTTTTTAACATCAACACTATCAAATTTTAACATGCACTTATTTATGTGAGTATTAAATCTAAAGGGCTTGCTTTTAATTAAGAATGTATTCACATAACACACTCATTCATTCATTGTTTAAGACAATGGGACTTTCTGCTCGAGTATGCATGTAAACTGCTTCTGCTGACATTTGACCTTGGAAGGTTCCTCAGTAGTAGTAGACTGGTAGAATCTGGTTCCTTCATTTCAATGTCTGTTTTTTAAAAAAGGGATTTTAAACCAATAAGAATTCTTTCTGTTTTTTTTGTTTTGTTTATGTATGATCTGGGTTTTAACAGAATGTGATTCTCTAAACAACTGGCATACGCTTCCGAGGAAGGCCTTGGTTGGTCCGAAAGCTTAGGCACTGTTTTCTTTTTGTAACATCTATGTTGGTCCAATAAAAGGTATCAAACCATTTGCTTCTGTGTGAGACTTAACAGGAATTGTAGCTTAGAGGAGGATTTCCAGAGACAGAGGAGGGGGACATGCGCTCTAGGTTTCAGCTTAGGGGCTACAAGCCAGAAAACCTAGACTTGGCAGAAAATGAGGTTCAGTCAGTGAACAGAGATGACTTACTGGTGCAGAGAGAGAGACATTAGAGACATCAGGACCTAGACTTAATTTTGTCACGACATACAATACTAGATCTGCAGCAATCAGATGCACTGTAGCTAAGAACTGGGGGATAATAAGTTATGAAGCCATCCTAAGAAACTGTTGCCCCACACCTCCAAGGTTTAGTTATAGGAGAGCTAAAAACCTTGGTGACATGCTTACACACAGTTACCAACATAGTACAAAGAGAACACCAAAGACGTGGCTACCAGCTTTACCACATGGTACTTTTAAATGCGGCATATGTAAATATTGTAAGGTAATAAATAAAACCACACATTTTCAAACATCTAATACCACTTGAAGTTTTGAGATAAGAAACTTCATCAATTGTGCCTCTACAAATGTGTTTATTTAGCAAAATGTACTTGTGAGGCATTTTATGTACGGAAGACAACCAGGGCACTTAAAACACGAACGGGAGAACATATGAGGGCAATCGAAAAAGGAGACCCTAAGAATGCCCTTGCTACCCACATGACAAATTTCACCAATGCAGATGAACATAGTTTTAAGTTCTGTGGTGTGGAAAAAGTGACCCTGGGGAAAAGGGGCGGGGATCTGAAAACATTGCTTCTACTGTGGATCTTTCAATTGGGGGGCCACTATACCCCAGGTCTAAATGAGAGACTGGAACTAATGCCCCTAATAAAGAACAAACGGAGAATAATAAACCCAGATAGGAATGTATGTCTAGGAGTTTGTATTCCATCATATATATATAGTGTATGACTAGATGTTGTTACCAACAGAAATCAATGAGGTCTAAAACGCTGTTCTGAGTTAGTAGTGACGTCCGTAGTGCAGCAGAATGACATTTCGTTCTGCTGCACTACGGACATCACAACAGAACGATCGTGAGCTAGAATGCAAGTAGGCAGTTAGTTCTACCTGACGCTGCGGTCCCTTGCCTACAACTGACATTCCTGTTTTTAAAAAAATAAACTCCAATTGTAGTCAGAAACATACGGGCGTAGCAGTTTCATTAATGTATGCTAATGTGGAGGAATTTGTCAGGGTGTGGGAAGTACTTCCTGAAATGTCAGATGTTGCAGTGCAATCTAAAATGGGGACCCCTTTTTTTTTGTTTTCTCAGAGTTCCCCCTTCAGTTAATGTGGCGATGTGGTCAGGATTCTCTACTACAGTGAGCAATGAGAGGATTTGGAGTTCCAGTCTCATATTGTGTCCTGTATTTTGAGCTGCTGCTGTAAGAGAAAAGCTAACGTAATTTCTCCTTCCCTGCTCCAGTTTTGTGTCTCCAGAACTCCAGGCCACCGTGGTGGTAGACACAGGACGTCGTCATGGCAACTGACTGAATGCATAGCACTTGGGACATTTTTTTTGTCTGCTCCGTATTCAGTCAATAATGAATGTGTTTTTTAGGCATAAAGAACTTAGTAAAGTACCTGTGTTTGTTCAAAATGATACTCATTTGCTTCATGTTTTATTTTCTGGCAGTGCAACATCTGGTCATACACTATATAGAACAGTGTATGCCTCACTATACACAGCAAGGTTATTCTCAACCTTGTGGTTACTACGCCGACCGTGAGACCTCTCAAGCTTCGTTCTAGAGGTCATCCAGTCAGCAGAGTATCCACTTTGTTGAGAATTACCTTATTGTGTATAGCTAGGCATACACTACCCTATATATTCTGTTTTTCAGAAGTGAATTACTTTAACTTTGCCATTTAGTCTTGTACTCCATATTGATTTACTGTTTTGATTTTACAGGTGTTTCACTGTATGGCTACACTTTCCCAGTATCCACGGAGTGGAAGAGAGTGGCTAGCCAGGAAGGGGCGGCAACTTCTTTGCTCTGAACAGAAATTTAAACTATTTGCAGCCCTAAGTCACTTTAAACAGTATCTATATTGAACTGCTATGAATTGATGATTTATGCCCTGTTATAATTAAGTGGCTGAACAGCAGTAGAAAGAAAGTACGTGCCTACTGAAAAGTATTATGTTTTTAATGGATGTGGGTATGCTAATGTAGCGCTACTGTTTGATAGCACATTGCACCTTTAAAGGCACCTCATGCACATGTGACAGCACTGTGGATTTAAATAACACCCATATTTCCTGGTTCTTTGTCCCTTGAGAAAGCCATACTTGGCAAAACCAGGTCAGGTCAGAAATCCAGTTCTTGCAGAGAAGCACACAGTCGTCTCTACGACTCCAACTGAAGAGGGGCAGCTGTATTCTGAATGGTCTGTCGTTGCTTTGGAGAAAGCTGTAAAACGGAACAGAGAGTATCTACAATATCAGAGCCTTGCGGCAGCTGGAAGGAGTGAGATCCAAGCTGTCGCCATATTGCAAGGACAAGATCGCCTGCAGGATGTAATGAGTGCGGATCTAATTGCCTTTTCCACAGATGGTACTGTACTCGTTTTGGGTTTCGATAACTATCCCATCTGGTGTTGGTTATGGAGGTTCCGTTGGCGAATTTGTGGAACTGCTTTATGTCAGTTTTGGGGTTCAGTTTCCAGACAGACGAGGAAGATGGAAGCAGGGACAATCTGTGCTGTGTATGGGAAAGACTGATTTCACCACAGGCAAGGTTGTGTTCGATTAGATGCACAGAGCCACTATCTTGAACTTGGGGGACACTGGAAATGATTTCTTTTTGGGGTTTATTCGGTCTGGGGCTTATAGCAGACAAGATAGCTGGGAGATTTACTTCATATAGATATTGGATGGTTTTATGATGCTAGTCATTGTAATCCTAATCGTGGTTTTATCCACCCTTCGCATAATTATTTCCCAGCATATCTATGCTATGTAGCTTATATATCCCCAAATCTCGACTGTAATGCTCTGCATGTATTTTGGACTGCTTTTTGCCTTACTGTTATGGCACTTAGTATATTTCTAAGCAGTAAGAAAGATTAATATGTGAACACTGATTGTTTGACGGCTGTTTTTGATCTTGTTTTTTGTAGTGGAGTACTGCACTCTGAGAAATAGTTTATATTTCAAAATATTTTGTAAAATTGGATTAGTAACAGTCTTAATGACTGTGTCATACTACCTTTGGTAATTCTCCCTTTTACAGGACACTCCAAGGCCACTGAGAAGGCTGGCATATCTGGGACAATTTCCTTGAATAATTGTTGGTTATCCCCCCTTTCCTATTGTAAAAGAATACTGGAGGTCGTCTTACGATTATCAACTTTATGTATGCAGTATGTCTAGTACCCTGTATGAGGTAGCTTTGTGTAAGTTGTTATACATGAAAATAATAAACATAAAGTTAAAAAAATAAATAAATAAAAGAAATCCCGTTCTTGCAGCACTTTATACTCTGCACAGCACAGCCAGGTATTTGTAACTGTTTCTTGTGATTTTTTTTTTTTACAAATTATGCATTAAAAATACTTTATTTGCTGTATCTTGGTGCCGGACGCTTTTTTGGTTACTTTCACTGTGGTTTTTGCCATGGCACAAGAGTGGTAGCAGAGCAGCTGCTTTTTACTCCCTGGACTATTCTGCACTATCACTTTACAGTTCCTGTCCGAAGTACCATCCTGTACTATTCTGCACTATCACTTTACGATTCCTGTCTGAAGCCCTATCCTGCACAATCACATTATGATTCCTGTCTGTAGCACTACCTTGTGCTATCACTTTACAATTCCTGTCTGAAGCACGATCCTGTACTACCACATTACGATTCCTGTCTGAAGCACTATCGTTTAATGATTCCTGTCTGAAGCACTATCCTGCACTATCACTTAACGATTCCTGTCTGAAGCACTATCCTGCACTATCGCTTAATGATTCCTGTCTGAAGCACTATCCTGTACTATCACTTCGTGATTCCTGTCTGGGGCACTAGCACTTGCACTGTCTTGCACTATCACTTTACAATTCCTGTCTGAAGCACTATCCTGCACTATCACATTATGATTCCTGTCTGAAGCACTATCCTGTGCTATCACTTTATGATTCTTGTCTGAAGAACTATCCTGCACTATCACTTTATGATTCCCATCTGAAGCACTATCCTGCACTGTCACGTCATGAGTCCCATCTGAAGCAATATCCTGCACTGTCACTTTATGATTCCCGTCTGAAGCACTATCCTGCACTGCCCTATCATTTTACGATTCCTGTCTAAAGCACTGTGGTTTTTGCCGTGGCACAAGAGTGGTAGTGGAGCAGTTGCTTTTTGCTCCCTGGACTATTCTGCACTATCACTTTATAATTCCTGTCCGAAGTACTACCCTGCACTATTCTGCACTATCACGTTACGATTCCTGTCTGAAGCCCTATCCTGCACAATCACATTACGATTCCTGTCTGTAACTCTACCTTGTGCTACCACTTTATAATTCCTGTCTGAAGCACCACCCTGCACTACCACATTGTGATTCCTGTCTGAAGCACTATCCTACACTATCACTTTATGAATTCTGTCTGAAACACTATCCTGCACTATCACTTAATGATTTCTGTCTGAAGCACTATCGCTGAATGATTCCTGTCTGAAGCACTGTCCTGTACTATCACTTTGTGATTCTTGTCTGAGGCACTAGGACTTGCACTGTCCTGCACTATCACTTTATAATTCCTGTCTGAAGCACTATCCTGCACTGTCACTTTGTGATTCCTGTCTGAAGCACTGTCCTGCACTATCACATTATGATTCCTTCCTGAAGCACTATCCTGCACTATCACTTTATGATTCCCATCTGAAGCACTATCCTGCACTGTCACTTTATGATTCCCATCTGAAGCCCTATCCTGCACTGTCCTGTCATTTTACAATGCCTGTCTAAAGCACTATCCTATATTATAACTTTATGAGCCCCATCTGAAGCACTATCCTGCACTATCACTTTATGATTCCTGTCTGAAGTACTATCAGTTAATGATTCCTCTCTGAAGCACTATCCTACACAATCACTTTACGATTCCTGTCTGAAGCACTATTCTGCACAATCACATTACGATTCCTGTCTGTAGCACTACCTTGTGCTATCACTTTACAATTCCTGTCTGAAGCACCATCCTGCACTACCACATTATGATTCCTGTCTGAAGCACTATCCAACACTATCACTTTATGATTCCTGTCTGAAACACTATCCTGCACTATCGCTTAATGATTACTGTCTGAAGCACTATCCTGCACTATCGCTTAATTATTCCTATCTGAAGCACTGTCCTGTACTATCACTATACAATTTCTGTCAGACGCACTATCCTGTACTGTCACTTTGCGATTCCTGTCTGAAGTACTGTCCTGCACTATCACATTATGATTCCTGTCTGAAGCACTATCCTGCACTATCACTTTATGATTCCCATCTGAAGCACTATCCTGCACTGTCACTTTATGATTCCCATCTGAAGCCCTATCCTGCACTGTCCTATCATTTTACGATGCCTGTCTAAAGCGCTATCCTGTATTATAACTTTATGAGCCTCATCTGAAGCACTGTCCTGCACTATCACTTTATGATTCCTGTCTGAAGCACTATCAGTTAATGAGTCCTCTCTGAAGCACTATCCTACACTATCACTTTACAATTCCAGTCTGAAGCAATATCCAACACTATCACATTATGATTCCTGTCTAAAGTACTATCTTGCACTATCACATTATGATTTCTGTCTGAAGCACCATCTGTCACTATCCTGCACTATCACTTTACAATTCATGTCTGAGGCACTATCCTGCACCATCACTTGATGATTCCTGTGTGAAGCACTATCCTGCATAATCTCTTTATGATTCCTGTCTGAGGCACTATCCCACACTGTCAATTTATGATTCCTGTCGGAACCACTATCCTACACTATCACTTTATGATTCCCGTCTGAAGCACTATCCTACACTATCACTTTACAAGTCATGTCTGAGGCACTGTCCTGCACCATCACTTGATGATTCCTGTATGAAGGACTATTCGGTACTATCCTGCACTATCACTTTACAATTCCTGTGTGAAGCACTATCCTGCACAGCCTCTTTATGATTCCTGTCTGAAGCACTATCCCACACTGTCAGTTTATGATTCTTGTCTGAACCACTATCCTACACTATCACTTTATAGTGTATAGTAGAATGCAGTTCTAACCCAAAGTCAATGTACAGCACAACGTTGTTCTGCTGCAGTGGTGATGACCGCAGTGCAGCAGAATGACTTTTTGTTCTGCTGCACTACGGACATCATAATGTTGTGTCCTCGAGCCATACTGCTTACAATGCCAAGCACCAATCACAATAGCATTCTATGCCATTTGTCAACAGTTTAAAAAAAAAAAAAGAAATGCATTTCAAAGCAGCACATAGAAGTGTCATCCACACAGTCTACAGCACGTTTTAATAATGAAATAAAGTGTGGAGAGGTAGTGGGCAGAGTTGGGCAGGAGGTGGTGGGTGGGGTTTCTAAACTGACCGTCAGCATAATGATTACCCTTATTAGCATAATGGTGGTGGCAGAGAGAGGTTAAATTTGTCTACAACTCCATTTGTGACCTGTATTTAAATCTAGCAGAACTACAGAAGAGCACATTATGCTTCAACTAAAGGAAGTGTACTAAACCCTCCTTTTCCCCTTGCTCCTCCTGTTTTTTTTTTTTTGTCTTAACATGATGAGAAGACCAGCTGCGGAGTGTCCATGCACAATCGGAGAGAGTTGCAACAATAAGCTGTATTGTTTGTTTTTCCTCTTGTATTTTCACTAGAAATTCAATATGTACAGTACACATGTGAAAAGAGATTTATACAGTGAACGGTTTGATTTTTACCACGTGTAACCGAGTCTTTTGTGTTTCGTTTCATCGGCAAGCTACTTTATATCGCTAGGATCAAATCCCTAGTTCCGCCTGGGGACCTCCTTGAGACAGGGTGACCCCTGTCATAGTGGACACCCCGGGATAAATTGAAACCCCTTCACCAAGCAACTTATATGTTTGTATAATGTCCAACATGCTGGTTGGCTGGTTATAAATTAAGTGCTGAAGTGCTTATAAAGCTTTCTGTGCGTATTAACCTAAAACAAAACTAACAGTACAGTTACAAAATGAGAGGGTAGTTTTAATGTAAGAATAACAAAAGTTTGCGTCTGCTTTTTCCACATGTTAGCAGCCCTCTTCTAAGATATATTTTGCAGCAGACAGCATGAGGTAATTAGACCCTGCAGGAGAGCTGAAGAGAGCACAGAATGTTCTGACCTCAGGTCTGACCTTTAACAATGTTATAAACAAGTTATGTAATGTTCTCCAAATGCAAAATAACTGTTCTCTGTGGAGCAACAGTGGCACCTAGTGGCTAGTTTTATGTTATGTCTGCTGTTAATCAAAATGCAGTGGAAGCATTTTCCAACTTCTAGTGAGCTTATAAAAGCCCTACCTCAGTGCTGAGATAGTAGTGGTCAGTTGAATACTGACTGCGTAAGATGAAAGACCTCCTTGTAGTGCGTGTTTTCACACTGTTAGGCTGAAGAAAAACCTTAGAAACTGTTGAAGCTAAGCAGCTGTCTGACTTACCATTTTGCTTTCTATTTTATTTGATGATAATAAAATGACAAATGCACTTGTGCGATTTCTATGCACCTGATTTGTGGTCTGCCTGAAATTGTGTTATCCTAAACCCATTCCCGGTGACACTCCCCACCTTGGTGCATGCTTTTGTGATGTCCAGACCTGGATTACTGTAATGCGCTCTACTTTGGGGTCTCTGGAGGCACCCTCCACCAATTGCAGCTAGTGCAGAACGCTGCCACCAGGCTGTTGACAGGACTAAGTTCAGTCATGTAACCACGGTGTTGCAAGAATTGCACTGGCTGCCGGTCAGGTGGAGGGGCCTCTTTAAGGTGGGCTTGCTCACCTTTAAGGACCTACATGGCCTTGACCCTGGCTACCTGGCTGACCTTCTAACACCTGCCACCAATGTCCGTTCCTCCTCTAGGAGCCTCCTCGTGATTCCCAGGACGAGGTTAAAAACTGCCAGCAACAGGGCTTTTAGCCTCGCCAGCCCATCCTGTGGAATTCACTAGCACCAACTGTGAGGGAGGCCCCTTCAGTTGAGATCTTTAAGACCTGCCTCAAGACCCTCTGATTTGCATTAGCATTTCCAGACATCGATCCCTATAGGCATCAGTATTTACTCCATAAGTTAATGACTATACATTCTGAATTTAGATTGCTGTTTTTATTCTTACCCTATTTTTAATTATATTTATGTTTTTATGCATGCACTGCCCTATTCTTAATGTTTGTATTTGTACGGTGCCCAGAGCCCCTGGGATTGGGTGCCCAAGAAATAAAAGTTCCCTTGCCTTACTTTACATTATACAGAACAGTGTATGGCTTCTCCATCTGCACGCAGCGCCTCATGGGTTACATGACGGTTGCTGGACCTCCTCGAGCTCGCCCTTGAGGTCCGCAGCCATCATAGTAACCACTCGGGTAAAGAACAGCCTTGTTACAAATGGGAAGCCATACACTATCCTATATATGATTCCTGTTTCCCAGACAATTCAAATTCTGCCTTAATACGTTTTCCCCATTCCATGCTTATCTGATTATGTTTATATGTTAGCCTGGCATGTGGTACAGTGTTAAAAGCTTGGCGAAAATTCAAATATCAGACATCAACTTTCTTTCCCTTGTCCATATAGTTATTCCCTGAAAGAAGTCAAAAAGGTGTGTCTGCTGTGATCTTCCTTTTTGAGTGATGCTGGCTAACTCCTTAAATTAAACTTTTCTGAATGGTGCATTTTGAACAAGACAGAGGTAAGACTTAAAGATTCCCAACTGACATGGATTTAATTAAACTTCATGAAGGCCTCAGTTTTGATCTGAACTTATTTTCAAGGAAGATCCTTTACTTTTGCAGCTTTAAAGCTCGCTCCAAAATGAAGGCTTAGCAGTCAAAATAAAGGCTGCTGTAAACAAGTTGAAATGAGTGACTGACATGTATGGTCAAAAACTGAGACAGCTATGTACAGTATGTAGCAAGTGCAAAATGTATTGATTCAAAAGCGAGAAAGGACAAAGATAAAATAGAATTGGAGACAATGCCTTGTACTTCAAAGCTAAAAGGCAAAAGCTGTGAGGTTTCATACTAATGCACGCCATAAACTAATTTTGGAAACTAGCAGCAGTCACTAATCCAAAACTTTCTGATTAGTGACGAGTCAGATATGAGGAGCAGTTTCAATATATGCGTGTGTAAGATACAGCCCAGAAAAGTGTAACTGAAGGAAAAAAGTGCTGAATTGTGAGAAACAGCACAGCAATTTGGTGCTTTGAACTGCAAGTGCATGAGAAATAATGGCAGTTATGAAAACAATTACCACAGTTTCAAATGCATTTGACTCGCAAATTGTATTTTTTGCATAGGAAATTATGATGCAAAAAAACCCTCTTTTTATGCCTTGCCATGTTAGTTGAGTCAACTGAGATATGGGTTCTGCAAGCTTTAGAAAAGCTGGGAGAGAAACAGGAAACAAAAACAGGAAAGAAGCAACTGTAGTCCATCTTTTAATGATAAAGTTATATCTGGTAAGTAATAAAAATGCCAGAAATTAGCATTAAAATATTGTTACAAATAAAAAAGAAAAGTATTGCTTTTATAGCATAGCCACAGGCAATCAGTGAGTGCTGACTCTGCTACAAAGCAAGGCTGTTCAAACTTTTTTATCATAAACTGTTGAGTCCTTGATGAACCCAGCCATGACTCTGAGTCACCGCTTTGGTGAGCTTCAGGCCAGAGACATAAGGACCAATTGGCAATGAAGTAACTGAGTGCACACTCCTAACCAAAAAGCAGTCAGAAAAAGAATTAAAAAAAAATCAATTATTAGTAGCTAGCACCCACTTCATAGTAAACTAAGCTCTTAGCTACTGAAGATAGGACTATATTAGGGACAGCACATCTGAATTCAAGTACCTGTGTATATTCGCTGAGAACTACAGTAACGGCCATAACAGCAATTCATATTCACACAGAACCACTCCTCTGGTACTTTATTAATGTAAAGTACCCTCCAGAGCTTCCCTATTATCTTACAGTCCTCTTCACTGAAAGACAATTTGGGGTTAAGGTTCTGTAGATATTTCCAGCAAGCAGAATGAGTAGGTATAAAAAACTGGTGTGGACCATGTGTTTCAGTCTCTGCTACTGATGCAGATCTGCTGTTGGTTACGAAGTCCATGAAGAAGCAAGCAGCTCTGCCTCATAAGCCCCATTCGTACTGTACGCAACAGAGCATGCAGAACTGAAAAAGGAACATTCACTCAACGACACCAATAGAAAAATTCAGTTACTTTTCTCGGATCTCACCTCCTAGGATTACGACTTGTTAAAATATTCATGTGTTGACATAAGTGCCTTCCTCCCCACTCTTGTTCTCTTCCTGACATACAGTGATGTCCTAATCTTACTTTTGTAACATCAAAGTCTGTCGCTATGGAAATAGCTATGATACCACAGCAACGGGATTGCCATTTCACTGCATCATACCTCTCAACTGTTCCTGATTTTCATGGAGGTCACTCATCTTGCCTCAAAATGTACCTCTGTCACTCCTAAAATTAGTGTTTCCATTGCTGAAGAGTAGGGACTGTAAGCAGGATCTCTGTTGCAGTGGATGTTACCATGGGCAGGTGCTCCGACTGAAAACCGACAAGTTCATGATGACGCTCAACAAAAAATTGTAACTATGTTAATGGGGGCTATGCTATGGTTAATGTGCTGCTGACAGTGGTGCTCCGCTCACTTAAAGTTACATTAAAGTTAAAGTCAGTTTGAGCATCAGGGTCAGGAATCAAAGTCAGTTCGGAGCAGCCGCAGTAATTTCATAAATCTCATTACTTGAAGAGTTGTCGGGATTTCAACAGTCAGTCACTTTGACTGACAGGCAAATGAGAAGTCAAGCTAACAGTGCCGGGATTATCGTTGTCGGGATTTTTAATGTTGGGATTACATACAGATCCCATGTCAGACATCAGAGTTACATGATTGCTCTTCAGAAAAATGTATTTTACACCAAGTCCCTTATTACACTAGCTTCCTGAGTGGATACCACCAATTTTTAAAATGTGTCCCTAATGTTGGTCCTTTATCCCTGATTTTTTTAAAGCCTTGTCCTGGATTTTTTTTTTTTTTTTTAATTTTCTTCTTTTCATTCACGCCCTCGTCCGCCTCTGCTCGGTCCGCAGGACTCAGGATCCCCGGCCACCGGATCGCCAACTCCCCATGGTCATCCCTGGCTTACCCCAGAGAGCCGGGCCGCAGCTCCGACCCCAGCTTATCGGGCCGGAACTAGTGACTAGTTGGGGAACGGCCCAGTGGCCAATCAGGCATTCCTGGAGCAGAGCGCTATAGACGCATGCGGCTTTTCTTCCTTTTTCCCTGAGGAGGCTGGGACGTGACGCCAGCGTCCGCCCGCCTCTCCCCATGTTGAGCGCTCGGCTGCGTGAACTCCCGGTCTCCACCAGGGGTCCCCAGCGCACTGAGTGCTACCCACACCTCCCTCGAGTAGGAGAGCTGCCCATCGACGCCGATCCTACTTCCCCGCCGGCCCTCCGACTCAGAGATCCGCTCCTAACCCGGTCGCCGCGCCGCAGCGGAAATCCCACCGCTGCGCCGACGGGCCGGCCTCGCCCTGGATTTATGAGCGCAGGTTGAGAGGTATGCACTGCATGTCTATGGATAGCCTTGCTAAAGTGCACATAAATATCTTTATAAAATGGACTTCAGCATCTAAGCAACTTTCAATTGTCTAAACAAATCACCTAACCATTTGTTAAACTCTGGTACACACAGAGTTTGTAACTATCCTGCCCTAATCTATGCTCCTGACTGGCCCTAAAATAGCCATGATGTCCGTGCACAATTTTATTATTTTATATACTGAAATGTTTCGCCAGGAAGGCACACTGAACAACAAGTTACTCGTCTCCCAGTGTGACTGGAGGTGGGGGGGGTAGCAACTGGATGAAGAATTAGACATGTAGTTTACCATTTAACATATCCAAGAAATTAAACATTCAATTACATCTGTAACAAGACATACAGTTAAGAAATAACATAATCATACCGTCGCATTTGTGGCATAACATATAGTTAAATATATCATACCTGTGGAATATGCATTTAAATAAAAGTGGCGTATCTGAGGAACATAGTAAAGAAATTTAATGTAACCTTGGAGCCAAATCCTTACAGGAATGGATCACAGGTAAGAGGCAGATAATTTAGCAATTACTGAATGAATGAATGAATGAATGAGGTACAGTGAAGGGACATCAAGGAGGGTAGAAGGGTAGACATGGGAAACCAGCTGGGGGAAGGAGAGGATAACAATGGGGGGGACATTACCAGAGCAAAGTGAGCAAAAAATCAGTTGTGGGGGGCAAGTTAACACAGGGCTAGTGCAATATGGGAGCACCTCAGACAGAACAAAAAGTGCAAGTTATTAGCTCAAGTGAACTAACTCCTTTGTTTAAGTGCAAGGGGGTAGAGAGGAGGGCAAGAGGGAAGTGGGCGTAAGGGATAGGGTAGGGAAGGACGACCCTTAAGAGTGCGGAGATCGCTGCCAGTGACGGAATGAGACGAGGACTTAGAATAAGGGGCAGGAGTTGACAAGGACAAGTTGGGGTAGAGACAGTATAGGGATGGTAAAGGGAAGGAGGAGGAGGGGTGGGAGAAACTTGCCTAAGACTAGGCCTCTTCAGAATGCTGAGAACCCTGCCAGAGAGCAGAGTCAGACGAGGATGAGTTAGGTAGAAAGGATGGAGGAGAAAAGGGAGGGAAGGAAGAGTCACTTCCCAGTGCTGGAACCCCCTCCAGGACGCTGAGAACCCTGCCAGGGGGGCAGAACTAGGTGAGGATACTTCGGGAAGAGAGGAAAAAAAGGAAGAAGGGAAAGGAAAGAAGAAGCTTGCCTAAATCTAAGCCACTCCAGGATGCTGAGAACTCTGCCAGAGCACAGAATCAGGTGAGGACTACTTGGGCAGAATGGATTGGGGTGGGGGGAGTGAAGGAAGAGTGATTGCCCAGTGCTGGGCCCCTCCAGGAGGCAGGGAATCCTGCCAGGGGACAGAGTTTAGGAGAACAAGTTGGGCAGAGGGAAATAGGGGAGATAGAAGAGGAAAGGAAAAAATGAGGAAGGGAAGAAACTTACTTGAGAGTAGACATCGCCAGGGTGCTAAGAATCCTGACAGAGGGCAGATTTAGGAGAGGACAAGTCGGGTAGAAAGGGGGGGGGGAGGCTTGCCCAATGCTAGACCCCTTCAGGATAAGGAGAGCCCTGCCAGAGGTCAAAACTAAGCAGGGACAAGTTGGTAATGGAAGAAGGTTATGGGTAGGAGTGAGGGGGTAACCAGTGATGGGAGAGGAAAGCATGCTGAGAAGCAGTCTCGGGGGGGGAGGAAGGTTTAATAGGGGATGTGAGTCATGGAGGGAGCAGAGGTACAGGAGAGTGGTTAAGGAGGGTTAAAGCAGGAGTAGTTAGATGAGAAAAAGTTGTGTAAGGTGGAGGCAAGGGAGGAGGAGGAGGAGGAGGAATGCCGTATTTGGGGGAGTTCAGATTTGTGGGAAACGATGGGTGAAGCCTTACCGACCAATGAGAATGGTTTGTCGGGGGACCGACAAAGTGCGAGTGTCAGAGGATCTGAGGGAGTGGGAGGGGGAAGAGAGTGAACATAAGAGGTATGAAGGAAGATCTCCTAACCAAAATTTAGAAGTGACTTTGGCACAATGAGTGAGGCGCCTGTTGGCAAGTGGGGGAAGGGACAGGGCGTAGTAGAGGTCACAGTGATGTGTGCGTGATGGAGCATCAAGGGCAAAACAACAGAAGGAGTTAAGGAGAGTGTCCAATCTGGTTAGGGAGGATTTGGGAGTGGCACCATAGACTACATCACAGTAGTTGAAAATGGGGAGGTACTGTACATCTTCTGGACTAGTTCACCCCGCGCCGTAGGAGGGATGCAACTATGGTTCCTGAATAAAGCACTAAGCTTGGGGAGCAGTTTTATCAGGATGGCATCAATGTGGCTAGAGAAGTTGAGGTGTTGGTCCAACCAAACCCCAAAGTATCTGAATGAGGAGGTGTCCTCTAGGATTGTCTCATCAAGGATATGGAAAGAAGGTAAAGAGTGGAGCCTAGAGAGTCTCTGCCTAGTGCCAAAGGTCATGGAGACAGTCTTTTTGGCTTTTAGGAATAGTTGATGTGAGGTAAACCATAGCTAAACCTGGTGGAAGCCATGCTAAAGAGTGGTTGCTACATCAGCAGGGCATTTGCCGGAGAACAGGACGGTGTCGTCAGCATACATATGGATAGAGGAAGAGGGGGAGCATACTGAGGGCAAGTCATTTAGGAAGATGAAGAAGAGAATGGGTCCAAGCACTGAGCCCTGTGGGACTCCTGTGGAAAAAGGGAGGGGGGAGAGAGAGACTGTATCCTGGATCTTGACCGATTGTGTTATGCCTGGCAGGTAAGCTCTAAACCAGTTTTGGGCAGAAGTAGACAACCCAGCAGCCTTAAGGGAGTCAAGAAGTAGGGCATGGAGACTGTGTCAAAAGCCTTGGCAAGGCTGACAAAGATGGCAGAAGTAATGAGGCCATTACCCATCCCGGTGAGGATGAAGTCAGTGAGCCTGAGTAGGGAGGTGGTAGTGGAGTGGTTCTTCCGAATGCCAGATTGGAACGGGGTGAAAAAGAAAGTGTCATCGAGGAAGGAGGTCAGTTGAGGAAGGACCAGGTGTTCTTGGAGCTTAGCAAGAGCAGGGAGGAGGGAGATTGGGTGAAAATTTGCAGGGGAGGAGGGGTCATCACCCTTTGGGAGAAGGAGGACCACCACATGTTTCCAAGACAAAGGGACAGATGAGGATGAGAAGGCAAGATTTAGGATTAAGGAGAGAGGGTAGGCTATAGGAGAAGTTGAAAGATAGAGGAGTTTAGGGTCAAGGTTGTCCAGTGATGAGCCTTTAGAAGGATTGAGAGAGAGAAGGGCCATTAGTGTTTCCTCTGGGGAGACAGCAGAGAAGGAAGGGTGGGCATGGAGGGGTTGAGTGCTGGGTGTGGGAGGATGAGGAGGGGGAAGGTTAGAGGGGAGGGACATTAGAAGTGCTGTGGCACAGGAGGTATAATAGGAGTTAAACTCTTGAGCCACTGCGCATGGTTCAGAGACAAATGAGTTGTTTATTTTAAGCACTGGGGGGAGGCGGATGTGAAGGGGGTGAGAACAGGGTGTGGACCACTTTCCATTTCTGGAGAGGGGATTGATGTTTTTGAGAAAACATGATTTAGAATATTCAGACTTGGTAAGTCTGGTAGCTTTTGTGCAGGCATTTCTCAACATACGATACCTGGCATAGTCTGGGGGAAGCTGGGAGGCCTTATGTTTCTCCAAGCTTTGTCTCGCACCCTGAGACAGGTCAGTAACTCAGGGAAGACCCAGGGATGATGGTTGCCACGAACTCTACTGTGCTTGAATGGAGCGTAGGAGCTCCACGTAGTTAGAAATTTATCTTTAAAATAAGTGAGGGCTTGGTCAATGGAAGGGGCAAAGGCAATAGGCGATCAATCAGAGCTGGCTAGTTCGTTAAGAAGGGGATTAAGGTTTAAGGAGCTGAAGGAGCAGAGTTGCAGAATTTTGTGTGGCAGTTTTGGTCTATGGACTTTCCTGACTACAAAGATTGGGTGATAATCACTGAGGGCATCTGGGAGGATACCTGCTTTAATGACTCAGTGGGGGTGACAGGTGAGAGCCCAGTCTATAAGGGAGTGGTTAAGGGTTCTTTGATTTAGGCAGGTGGGTTCCAGGATGAGTTGGGAGAGACTGAGTGCCGTGATGTCATTACATGTCTTGGCAGTTGTTGGTGATAGCCAGTTTATGTTTACATCACCTACGATGTATAGCTCGACTTTACGTGAGAGGGAGGTTATGGAGGTAATGAGATCTAAAGTACTGGATGCCATGGAACCAGGATGACATTATATACTGGCTATGAAGATAGTGGAGGAAAAAGGCAAGGTAATGTTTACTACAAGTGCTTCATAGGCGGAGGGTAATGAGGATGATAGAATGGTTGTGAATTGAAGTGAGGACAGGATATACATGGCTACTCCGCCACCTCTGCCAGTCCTACCCTGGAATAACCCGGGATATTAAGGGCAAGATCAGGTATTTTAGCGTTTAATCAAGTTTCCATTAAAATTAGAATATCAGGTGTGAGGGAGATTACCATAGGATGTAAAAGGTCAATTTCTGAGACGAGACTGCAGATGTTTAAGTGGAGGATTTTCAGGCCCTTGGGGAAGACAGAAGGGGTAGGGGAAGTTGGTACGTTAGTGGAAGGATAGCAACTGGCAGAGGTGGGTGTAGTACGGCCAGGATTGGGATGAACATTTCCTGATACAAGTAAGAGGAGTGTGATTATGAGGGAGTAGAGTTTAGAGCATTTGTGATAGGCTGAGGATTTTGGAAGTAAATCGGAGGGGTGGAGGCTAGGTGGGGTGAAGATAAGGTGATGAGAGAAAGCTAGGTGGCTAGGGGCTGAGAATGGAGTAGTGGGGGGGAAGGGAAGTAAGACCAGAGTATTTGACAGGGTGTAGGAGATATGGCAAGGATAAAGGTAGGGGCCAGGAGAGTGCAGGGGAAAGTTGAGAAAGGTTTACTGGACTGAAGAGAGTGCGGAGCTGAGGTAGATAAAATTGATAGAAACCAGGTCTCACGCATAATTAGCTAAGCACAGCCATTCTGAAAACCTCAAGAACTTGTAGTGCTAAAGTTACTGCCAACAGAATAAGTGATTCTTGGAATACAATGAACAATGTGCAGGGGAGAGCGCCATCCAGGATGCAACACAGTAACCTGCAGTAAATGGCATGTCACACAGTACTGCACAACAAAAGGGCTGTTACTGAATTACACTGCTCCCTGCAGTATTCTGCAGTAATACTGCAAGGTTCTGCACTGCATCCTCGCCAGCACTGCTGTAACAACCAATTAGAAGAGAGAATTGATACAAAATATGAAATGTCATGGCAAGTTTCATAAGAAATGGGTCAGTAGTTCTCAAGATACTGCCAACAATGTAATTGCCAATCACAAGCCAGAATTCAAGTACGATTAGATTAGCATGGCTGATGACTATATAATCTTAAGAGTTCATAGCACTGAATGTCTATACTAAGCCTGCTGAAAAACGGATGTGTTGTTCAGAGCATGTAGGTTAAACCTATAGCAGCAAATCAGAAGCCAACACACACTCATGATTATTAAGTCAACATGGTGGATGGATGGGGGCTGGCCCAGTGGTGTGGAGGGCTGAGGTTTGGAAATAAACACGGGCTGCTTGGGGATGTGTCAGGTGAGGGAGAACAACATCCATAGGACTGCTCTCCTCCCTCAGGGAGAGAGCTTACTATGGATTGCTGTTGGACAGCCACCCAGCAGTGCATGCAACACCACTAGAAGCAGGAAGGGAATCCATGTTCAGGGTGCTGGGGGCATCTCCACAGAGGTAGAGCTCACACATCGTGCCCACTGCACGTCCATGGGAAGAGAGAGAAAACTGGTGGAAACCCCTCCTGGCTACAGGATGACAACTGTCCCCTTGCAGGCCCCGCACTGGTGACTGGGCACTCCTCCCCACAGTCCAGTGGCAAAGGACGATGGTGGGAAGGTAAGTCCCAGAGAAGCTGGGTGATGGGGCTAGGGGGGTTGGTAGGAAGAGGAAGCCAGAGCAGCACAGGAGATAAACAAATAATGGGGGAAAAGAACATGATAGAAGGACTCATAAAGCTGAATGTCCATACCAAGGTTTTTCTTTTACAGTAGGGGAAAGGGGTTCTCGCGATATAACTAAGAAAATAAGTGTGTCATAAAAGTTTGAGTGTTGCAAACGTCAAACAGAAGCTGAAGCTTGTATATAATTAGGTCATCTTGGCTTTTATTTTAATACCACCCAGGACTCATAACACTGAATGACTATACTATGTTGGGTGACAATCAAATGAGGGTTTTTCAATAGCTAATAATGTAAACGTGACGCACACAAATGTACGTGCATATACAAACACACGCATATCTCAAAAAACAATCAAAGACCACGGCTCATGGTTATTTAGGCTCTGTTCAGACTAGGGTGTTTAAAATGGATAAAGGAGCTTAAACTGTTTGAAAGCACCAGAGCACGGTTCATGTCTGCAGCTAAAGCGGCTTGTAGTCAGTTTTTTAAAAAAAACTTGCTTAAACCTTGCTAAGACCTAGGCTTAAACACAGTTTTAAAAACGTTTCAGGATTTAATTCGGACTAGCAACCAGTGTGGGCGCTTGCAAGTGAGTCACAACATGGCTCAGCAGTGTGGGTGTTAGGGTTTGTGGCTGCATTAAATGATTTGCAAGCAGCTCTGTAACATGCTTTTCAAACCGCTGCAGCAAACCTGGAATTCGGCTCAAAAGTGCAGACGCTCTGGTCTGTTATTAAAAATGGACATGAACACGCTGGGTTTAGTGCGGATGCTACAGCATGTTAAGACTTTGATTTTAAGAACTTTTGTGTTATCGTGCTGTCGTGTGAACAGGGTCATAGATCACTGTGGCAAATATTCTGACACCCTGAAGAATGCCCTGAATGTCTGTGCCATGATTGACGGCAAGCTGAACAGCAGCGCTCAAGATATTGCGAAAGCAATAAAATTATATACTGTACATACAATGGGCACACTATATCCCCAAATGCATTAAAAGTACGTACTGTAAATACAGAGGGTGCACTATATTCCCATATGCAATAAAATGTACATATTATACATACAGAGTATGCACTATATCCCCATATGAAATAAAATGTACGTACTGTACATATATGGGTGCACTAGATCCCCAACTGCAATAAATGTTGGTATTGTACATACAGGTCACTATATCCCAGATTGCAATAAATATGTATACTGTACATATAGAGGGTGCACATCCCAGAATGCAATACATGTACGTACTGTACACACAGAGGGTGCACTATATCCCCATATGCAATACAATGTCCATACTGTACATACAGAGGGTGCACTATACCCCAAATGCAATAAACATACATACTGTACATACAGAGGGTGCACTATATCCCCATATGCAATAAAATGTACTCACTGTACATATGACAAAATTACTCACCTTACTAATTGTGTTTTTTCTAATGGAGTCTTGCTGTATTCTGACAATCTGCAGTTAGCTCCAGCCTTTAAACTGCACGGAGAGTATAGGGTTAATTTTCTATGCAGTGCATAGAATGCTGAGCTCGAGCTCGGTTGAGGTCTCTGTCTGCAGCACTTTGAAACCCAACCGTCAGATTCTTACGAGCAAAGGCTCTCTAACTATACTATGTGGAAATTGTAAAATTTTTAACTAGTCAACTGGCAACAAAAGTTTTGGATTCCCAGGAAGACTCAAGTCAGGAAACCCAAAACCAAAACCCTATTCAAATAGGATTATAACATAAGCACCCAAGTAAAAAGGAGGGTGTGTGCTGAAGACACCCCTGGGATGCAACACTGCACCTGCCCTCCCACTTCCCAAAACCAGGTTCAGAGAGGGGAGGCAGGAAGGGAGGTCAGAATACAGCAAGACTCCATTAGAAGAAACACAATTACTAAGGTGAGTAATTGTTTCCTCAAACAAGAAGTCTTGCTGTATTCTGACAATCTGCAGAACTAAAGCAGTACCTCCATGGAGGAGGGACAGAACCTACTTTGGGAATAGGCTCTGAAGTACTGCTGTGCCAAACTGAGCATCTCTCCTGGCCTGGATATCCAGAGAGTAATGCTTGGTAAAGGTATGGACTGTTTTCCAGGTGGCTGCTTGACAAATTTCTAACAGAGGGATATCCCTAGCAGCAGCCAGGGAAGCAGCTGTACCTCTTGTGGAATGAGCCCTCAGGCCTGTGGGTGGAATTTTTCCCAGTTTCTCACAGCAGAATTGTATACAAGAAACAATCCACCTGGCAACAGTTCTCTTGGTGGCAGGTTTGCCCTTTCCCACTTCCCCATAAGTGAGGAATAACTGGAGGGAATCAAACCTGTGACCCTAGGTACGCTCTATGTAGTAGCTAAGGGCTCTTTTAACACCTAAACTGTGTAGCCTCCTCTCCCCGAGGAAGAATGATCAGTGAAGAAAACAGGGAGAGACATGGACTGATTCAAATGGAAGTCTGAAACCACTTTGGGCAAAAACCTCCTATTGGTTCTAAGGACCACTTTATCTCTATTGAATGAGATAAAATCAGGTTCCACTGACAGGGCTTGCAATTCACTGATACGTCCAGCAGAGGTAATAGCTACCAAAAACACAGTTTTCCAAGTCAAGTACTTAAGCTCTGCAGAGGACATGGGCTTAAAAGGAGGTTGCAAAAGTTGAGCAATGCAAACATTTAAGTCCCAGGCAGGGGCAGGATCCCTAAAGGGAGGATTGGTAATGAAGCAATCCCTTGAAAAATTTACAGAACACAGGATGAGAGGATAGTGAATAAGGCTTCCCCACTGACAGAAAAGCAGAAACAGCTCACAAGTGTACCTCGACAGTAGCTGGTCTGAGGCCTAGCCCATTAAGATGGACCATATAATCCAGGACTGTAGGCAATTCAGCAGTGTCTGGAGAGATATGCTTCTTGGAACACCAAATGCTGAATATTTTCCATTTGGAGTCATAAGTCTTTCTGGTGGCAGGCTTTCGAGAGGCTTTGAGAATATCCAGAACCTCCTGGGACAGGTGCAAATCTGCATACTCTAACTCTTCAAGAGCCATGCCTTGAGATTGAGAGACCGAAGATTGGGGTACCAAATCCTAACAGGTTGTAATTCCTGGGAAGAGATAGGAGAAGATGTACTGCTAGAGACAACAACAGGGGGTACCAAGGCTGTATGGCCCAGTCTGGAGCAATCAGAATCACTTTGCAAGGTTGTGACCTTACCTTGACTAGAACCTTGAACAGAAGAGGAAAGGAAAGGAATGCATACAGAACTTTCCCTTCCCAGTTCAAAATCAGAGCATCCAGAGGGACTGAACCCAAGACTGGGGGTCTGCAACAAAACAGAGGAAGATGGTGATTGTCTGGGGCTGCAAAGAGATCTATCTCTGGAGTGCCCCACCTTGAGAAAATCACTTTTAATACCAGAGGGTCCAGGGTCCATTCGTGATGGCCCTGGGAGATCCTGCTCAGTGCATCTGCTAGCACATTGTCCTTCCCTGGAAGGTGGACTGCTATCAGAGAGGTCTGCAGAGAATAAGCCAGGGACCACAATTTCATGGCTTCCGTGCACAAGGCCGTGGACCGAATGCCTCCCTGCTTGTTGATATACCACATGGTGGTGGTGGTGTTGTCTGTTCTGACCTGAATCACCTTGTTCTGCACTGACTGAGAGAAAGCTTGCAGGGCCAGAAAAACTGCCCTGAGTTCCAGGAGATTGATATAAAGAAGGGATTCCTGAGGAGACCACAGTCCCTGGGCTGTGAGAGCCACCAGATGGGCTCCCCACCCCAAAAGGGAAGCATCCGTGGTAAGGACCACTGAATGAGATTGAGTAACAAATGGGACCCCTTGCCTTAAATTGTCCTGATCCTGCCACCACTGAAGATCTTGGATCAGTGTCCGAGTCACTGAAATCAGTTTGGTAAGAGGATCCTTCTTTTGGGACCAAAAGGCCCTCAGATGGAACTGAATGTCCCTCACCTGGAATCTTGCCCCTTGGACCACTGCTGTAGAAGCTGCCATGTGGCCCAAGAGTTGAAGGAAATGCCTTGCTGGTCGGGACACCTGAAGGCTGAAGGAGGAAGCCAGTTCTATAAGAACTCTTGCCCTTTCCAGGGGAAGAAAGGCTCTTGCTTTGACAGTATCTAGCCCTGCCCCTGTAAAGGTAAGAAGCTGTACCAGTTTGAGAACTGACATGGGGAGGTTGAGAAGAAATCCCAGGGAAGTGAGCACTTGCAGGTCTGACTTGACTTGGTCTGGGGACTGACCCACTAGAAGCCAGTTGTCCAGATATGGAAAAATTGAAATCTTTTGTCTTCTTAAAAAGGCAACTACTCCTGCCAGGCACTTTGTGAAAACCACTGGAGCTGATGTTAGGCCAAAGGGCATTGCTTTGAACTGGTAATGGCCTGAGGGCAACTTGAACCTGAGGTACTTTCTGTGGGAGCACCTGATGGGGATTGAAAGTAGGCATCTTTGCGGTCCAGGGAGGCTACCCAGTCCCCTGGTCTTAGAGAGGGAAGAATTATTCCCAGAGCCACCATATTGAACCTTGGTTTTAAAAGATGTTTGTTCAGGTATCTTAGATCTATGATGGGTCGCCACTCCCCTGTCTTTTTTGGGGTAAGGAAGTACCTGGAATATAGACCTTTGCCCCAGTGTAGGGTAGGAACTCTCTCTATGGCTTCTAAGGCCAGAAGGGATGAAAGAAAAAATGACTCACCTTAGTAATGTTGTTTCTTCTAATGGAGTCTTGCTATATTATGACATATGCAGTGAGTCCCAACCTTCAAACTGCTCCGGAGGTGAAAGAGTTAACTTTCCACGCCAGGCATAGAACACAGAGCTCGAGCTCGGTTGAAACTCTGTCTGTCGTTCTTCAAATTCAAACTGTCAGATCTTTACGAACTAAACTCACTGAGGTCCTGTGTGGAAGCTGTAAACCTACACTAGTCAACTGGCTACTAAACATAAAAACACATTTTTTGGTCCCAAAACAAAGACTCAAGTCAGGAGACCAAAAAAATAAAAACACAACACCAAGTCACCCCAAAGAAAAAGGGGGTGAAAATAACAAGGTGGGCATCTACTAAGTGCCAACACTGCACTGCCCACCCACATCCCAAAAACAGAGACTCTGAGAGGGGCAGGCGGGAGGTCATAATATAGCAAGACTCCATTAGAAGAAACGACATTACTAAGGTGAGTAATTTTTTCTTCAAACAACATGAAGTCTTGCTATATTATGACATATGCAGACTACAAAGCAGTACCTCCATGGAGGAGGGACAGAACCTACTTAGGAAATAGGCTCTGAAGGACAGCTGTGCCAAACCGAGCATCACTCCTAGCCTGGATGTCCAGGGAGTAATGCTTGGTAAAAGTGTGAACTGTTTTTCAGGTAGCTGTTTGACATATCTTTAGAAGAGGGATGTCCCTGGCAGCAGCCAGGGAAGCAGCTGTACCTCTGGTAGAGTGAGCCCTCAGGCCTGAGGGAGGAACCTTACCCAGCTTTTCATAACAGAACTGGATACAAGAGACAATCCACCTGGCAATGGATCTTTTACTGGCAGGTTTCCCTTTACCAACCTCACCATAAGTGAGGAACAGTTGGAGGGAGTCAAACCTGTGACCCTTGGTACGCTCTATGTAGTAACTAAGGGCTCTCTTCACATCTAAGCTGTGCAGCCTCCTCTCGCCAGAGGAGGAATGGTCAGTGAAGTACACTGGAAGAGATCTAGATTGATTACGGTGGAAATCTGAAACCACCTTAGGCAGGAACTTCCTGTTAGTCCTGAGGACCACCTTATCTCTATGAAAGGAGATAAAATCAGGCTCCACTGACAAAGCTTGTAATTCACTTATGCGTCTGGCAGAAGTGATGGCTACCAGAAACACAGTCTTCCAAGTCAAGAACTTCAGTTCTGCTGAAGACAAAGGCTCAAAGGGGGGTTGCATAAGCTGAGCAATGCAAATGTTAAGATCCCAGGCAGGGGCAGAGTCCCTGAATGGAGGGTTGGTGTGAAGCAATCCCTTAAAAAACTTGGAAAATACACATGAGCTGAAAGAGAAGAGGGTTTACCTGCTGAAATAAAAGCAGACACAGCTGCCAAATGTACTTTTAGGGTAGCTGGTCTCAGCCCCAAGGCATTTAAATGGACCATATAATCCAGGACTGTGGGTAAATCAGCAGATTCTGGGGAAATATGCTTCCCAGAGCATCATATGGAAAACCGCTTCCATTTGGAATTATAGGTAGCCCTGGTGGAAGGCTTTCTAGAAGCCTTTAGTATATCCATTACACCTTGGGAGAGGTGTAGATCAGCAAACTCTAACTCTTCAAGAGCCAGCCAGGCCTTGAGATTGAGAGATTTGAGGTTCGGGTACCAAACCCTCCCCTGAGCACAGGTTAACAGTTTGTGATTCCTGGGGAGACACAGGGGAAGATGGACTGCTAAGGACAGTAGGAGTGGATACCAGGGTTGTCTGGCCCAATCTGGGGCAATCAGGATCATCTTGCAGGATTGAGATCTGATTTTGACGAACACTGTGAACAGGAGAGGGAAGGGGGGGAAAGGATAGAGAAACTTCCCTTCCCAATTGAGGACTAAGGCATCCAGAGGGACTGAGCCCAACACTGGGGGCCTGCAGCAAAAAAGGGGAAGTTGGTGATTGTCTGGGGCTGCAAAAAGATCTATCTGCGGGGTGTCCCATCTGGCAAATATCACCTCCAGGACCAGGGGGTCCAGTGACCATTCGTGATGGCCCTGGGAAATCCTGCTGAGAGCATCTGCTAGGACATTGTCCTTGCCTGGGAGGTGAACTGCTGTAAGGGAGGTGTTCAGGGAGTAAGCCAGAAACCTGACTTCATTGCTTGATGCATGAGGCCACGTGGGCAAGTGCTTGCCAGCATTGATGTACCACATTGTGGTGGTGTTGTCTGTTCTGACCTGTACAACTTTGTTCTGAACAGATTTGGAAAAAACTTGCAGTGCTAGAAAAACTGCTCTGAGTTCCAACAGGTTGATGCGGAGCAGAGATTCCTGAGGGGACCACAATCCCTGGGTAGTGAGGTCGCCCATGTGAGCTCCCCACCCCAAGAGGCATACATCTGTAGTAAGGATTAAGGAGTGAGACTGAGTGACAAAGGGAACCTCTTGTCTCAGATTGCTCTGATCCTACCACCACTGTAGGGCCTGGATCAGGGTTCGAGTTACTGGGATCAATTTGGTTAGAGGGTCTTTCCTTTGAGACCAAGAGGCTCTCAAATGGAACTGGATGTCCCTCATCTGAAATCTTGCTCCTTGCACTACTGCTGCAGAAGCAGCCATGTACCCCAGGAGCTGTAGAAAATGCTTCTGGTAGAGACCTGCAGGGTGAAGGAGGAGCCAGAGAGACCAGGGTCCTTGCCCTGTCCAAAGGAAGGAAGGCTCTGGCTTCCTCTGTGTTCAGCTCTGCGCCTATGAAGATGAGGAGCTGGACAGGTTCTAGAACTGACTTTGAAAGATTCAGAAGGAAACCTAGAGAGGTGAGCAGTTGCTGAGTTACCTGTAAATGTAACTTGACTTGGACTGGAGACTGGCCTACTATGAGCCAGTCATCCAGGTAAGGGAAGATGGCAATTTTTTGCCTTCTTAGGGCAGCAACTGCTACTGCCGGCATTTTGTGAATACCCTTGGAGCAGAGGTGAGGCCAAAGGGCATTGCTCTGAACTGGTAATGGCCTGAGGGCAGCTCGAACCTGAGGTACTTTCGATGGGAGCTTCTGATGAGAATATGGAAGTAGGCATCCTTGAGGTCCAGGGCGCTAGCCAGTCCCCTGGCCTCAGAGAGGTAGAATAATTCCCAGAGTCACCATTTTGAATTTTGGATTTAAAAGGTGCTTGTTTAAATATCTGAGATCCAGGATGGGCTGCCATTCTCCTGTCTTTTTGGGGGTAAGGAAGTACCTGGAGTACAACCCTTTACCCTGGTGAGGGTGGAACCCTTTCCACAGCTCTGAGAGCCAGGAGGGTAGAGACCTCTGCCTCTAGGGCAAGTGCCTCTGATGGATTTGCAGGTGGAAAGGATCTGGTTCTCATCTTTGGAAATTTTTTGAAGCTGAGAACCAGTCCCAGGCTTACTACTTCCAAGACCCATTTGTCTGATGTTAGAGACTTCCAGTCCTGGACAAAGTAAGTCAGTCTGCCCCCTACTGGTAGCTGAGAATCGGCCCTGGCAACCCCATCAGGTTGCCTGTTTGGCAGGGGCTTTGGGCTGAGGGGTGGAAGCAGGCCTGCTTGTACCCTGTCTGCCTCTCCCTCTAAAGAACCCCCTCTGGGCATAGGCAGAAGAGGAGGCTTGGGCTTGGTAAAAAGGCCTATGAAAAGGCCTGCCCCTGCCCCTGGAAAGCTGCCTTTGAGGAGTGGCCTGCCTTTCCTTGGCCTGTGCACGCCTATAGATGGTCCTATACTCATCCATTTTCTTCATGTAATTCTCTGTCTGCTTCCCCAAACAGAGAATTACCCACAACAGGAAAATCCATGGCCTTAGTCTGGGTATCCTGTGACAAGCTAGTACATCTGAGCCAAGCCATTCTGTGAAGTGCCACAGATGTAGCCATGACTCTTGATGACACATCATTAGAGTCCACTGCAGCATGGATCTGCACCTTGGATGCCTCAATACCATCAACAGCCACCTGCTCCAGCTCCTTGGCAAGCTGGCCAGGGACCTGCTTTGCTAGAGCCATAACAGTATCCCATCTGGATTTCTGATATCTAGCAACATAAGCCATATAATTTGCCTGTCTGAAGTCCCAAGGATGCTGCCATGTACTGTTTCTTTGCCATGGCATCAATCCTCCTGAGTCCTTGTCCGGGGGTGTGAGCCAAGGAATATTTGCCTTGTCACAGGCTGCAGCCTGCACTACTCAACATGGCTGCATTGTTGTGTAGGAACTCCGTATCACAGCCTGACAATGTGTACCTCTTGTCCATTCTCTTATCAACAGGAGGTATAGTGTGAGGAGCTTTTAGAATTTTAACTGCCTGTTTCCTAAAAGATTTATGCAAAGGAATAGACAGCCTCCTTGACTCTGGGATATCCATCATTTCCACATAGTCAGGCTCCTCTTGATCATCCACAGCCTCCTCCATAGGGAGCTGGAGGGTTTCAGCCACTTTCTTATAAAACATAAAATAAGAAGGGGACTCAGAAAGCCTAGGAGGAGACACTCCTGAAGGTCTGTCTGGGGAGATGTCCGGGTCAATGGGCACATCCAGACTTTCAAATCCACATTCACTCTCCTCATACTCCTCTTCCCCCTCCTCCGGTTCATAATATTCCTCTAAATCATACTCTTGAACCAGTGGAACTGGCGAACGGCACTTACCTGATAGGTGCCGGTTCGGTCGGACGAGGAAAGCGACTGGACAATTTTGATCGCTTTGGCTATTTCTTCAGCGGTTGGAGAGGAAAGTTTTGGCTCCACACCAGCTGATTTCCTAGTCCTTTTGCGGAACTGACTCCTCAGAGTCGGTTCCTTTGCCCGAAGAAGTCTCACCCTGGTCAGAGGGATTCCTCCAGTTCGGTTGAACCGAACCGGCTGGCCATCCGGATCAGCGGACTTTTGGCCTCCTTTCCTGAGCCTACCAACTCTTTTCTAGGGTAGCTGCAGGAAAATTTTTACAAATCTGGCAGTCTGCATTGAGGTGGTCAAACCCCAGACAATAAACACAGGTGGTGTGGGGGTCAGCCTTGGCAAAGACTTCCCCACAGACACTGCAGTGTTGAAACCCAGTGGGCCCGGTTTTTCTTTTGGGTTTCTCAGACATAGTGCCAGTCCTAACCAAACTTACCCGTTTATGGCAATCTGCCAGGTAAGACCCTCTTATTGGTTCCCAACCGTGTCACGGGTCGTGGAAAAAAACGTAATAAAATCTGTTTTTTTTAGAACAAATAAGAACCGGTAACCACACTCTAAATGACAGATAAATATATTTTAAACAACTTGATCGGTTCAACCGAACCGATAAACCGTTTACAAGTTCCACACAGAATAGAAATCAATGTAAAACCTATCTAGTACTCACAATACCACAGACAGAGTCTGAACCGACCGGTTGCGGTTTAATTTCGGTTGAAAACCGAGAAAAACAATACTTTAACCGACAAAATGAACCAAGCAGAAGGAGAAATCTCCGGAGCGACTGTTCAGTGAGGCAGAGTAAAGAATCTGACGGTTTGTGTTTGAAGAACAACAGACAGAGTTTCAACCGAGCTCGAGTTCTGCGTTCCATGCCTGGCATGGAAAGTTAACTCTTTCACCTCCGGAGCAGTTCGAAGGTTGGGACTCACTGCATATGTCATAATATAGTAAGACTTCATGTTGTTTGAACCTCTGCCTCTAGGTCAAGGGTTTCGGAGAGACTTGCAGGTGGAAAAGAGCTGGCTCTCATCTTCGGAAATTTTTTGAAGCTGAGAACCAGTCCCTGGCTTACTACTTCCAGGACCCACTTGTCTGAAGTAACAAACACCCAGTCCTGGACAAAGTAAGCCAGCCTTCCCCTACAGGGATAGAAGAATTGACCCAGGCAGGCCCATCAGGTGTCTGCTTAGCAGGGCGCTACGCTGAGGTGGATGCAGCCCTGCTCATCCCATTCTGCCTCTCCCTCTGAAGAACCCCTCTGTGAGAAGGAGAAGAGGCCTGTGCTTGGTAGAAGGCCTATGAAAGGCCAGCCCTGCCCCTAGATTGCTGCCTTTGAGGAGTTGCCTGCCTCTCCTTGGCCCGCACACTCCTATAAGTGGTCCTATATTCCTCCATTTTCTTCATGTAATTCTCTGTCTGCTCCCTAAACAGAGAATTACCTTCCACAGGGAAGTCCATGGCCTTAGCCTGGGTGTCTTGTGAGAGGCTAGTACATCTGAGCCAAGCTATTCTCTGAAGAGCCACAGATATAGCCATGACTCTTGATGGCACATCACTGGAGTCCACAGCAGCATGAAACTGTACCTTAGATGCCTCAATCCCATCTGCAGCCACCTCCTCCAGCTCCTTGGCCAGCTGGGGGGAGGCCTGTTTAGCCAGTGCCAGTAGTGTTCCACCTGGACTTCTGGTACCTGGCTGCATAGGCCATATAATTAGCCTACCTGAGTTCCAAAGAGGATGCCATGTACTGCTTCTTTGCCAAGGCATCCATCCTTCTGGAGTCTTTATCTGGGGGTGTGAAGCCAAGGGAACATTAGCCCTGTCACAGGCTGCAGCCTGCACTACTCCAACATGGCTGCATTGCTGGTAGAAAAACTCTGTGTCTGAGCCTGTTAAAGTGTACCTCTTGTCCATTCTCCTATCAACAGGAGGTACAGAATTAGGAGACTTTAACATTTTTTGTGTCTGTTTCCCAAATTATTTGTGCAGGGGAATAGACAGTCTCCTGGACTCTGGGATGTCCATCATTTCTACAAAATCAGGCTCCTCTTGATCCTCTGTAGCTTCCTCCATAGGGAGCTGGAGAGTTTCAGACACTTTCCCGTAGAACAGATAGTGGGAAGGGGACTCACAGAGCCTAGGAGGGGAAACACCAGAAGGTCTGTCTGGGGAGATGTCTGGTTCAATGGGCACATCCAGACTTTCTGCTCCATCATAGTCATCATCTTGTTCATAATCCCGGTTCATAAAAATCTTCAGGGGCATAGTCCCGAACCGGTGAAACCGACCAAACCGAAGTTCGGAACATGAACCTCCGGATCCAAACCGGCTGACTTGTCTTTACGTTTCCTTTCTGTAGGAACCGATCCCTCAGGATCTGCTCTCCTCTTGCCCGAAGAAGGATCGCCCTGGTCAGAGGGCACTCCTCCTGATTTGGTCAGAACCGAACCGGGCTGGCCATCTGGGTCAGCGGACTTCTCTGCCTCCTTTTCCCTAAGTCTACCTAATCTTTTCTCCAGGGTAGACTTAGCAAAATTTTTACAAATTTGGCAGTCTGTATCGAAGTGTTCAAACCCCAGACAATAAACACAGATGGTGTGGGGATCGGCCTTGGCAAAGACCTCCCCACACTCACTGCAGTGTTGAAACCCAGTGGAACGGTTTTTTTCTTGGGTTTCTCAGACATGGCCAACCTAACCAAACTTACCCTTTTTTCGGCAGCTGCCAGGCAAGATTCCCTTATCAGTTCCTAACCGTGCACAGGTACTGGAAAAAAATGTTTAAAACATGTTTTTTTTTAGAACTGATAAGGACCGGTAACTACACACTAAAGAAAAACACAAGAAATTACACTAATGGATCGGTTCAGCTGAACCGATCGACAAGTCTTACAATTTCCACAAAGTAAACGGTAAAACTATCTAAGTACTCACGGTACTGCAGACAGAGCCTGAACTGACAATGCGGAAATAATTTCAGATTAAACCGACACTTTAACTGACTTTTGAACCGAGCTGAAGGAGAAATCTCCGGAGCAACTGTTCAGTGAGGCGGAGTAAAGAATCTGACGGTTGAGTTTCAAAGTGCTGCAGACAGAGACCTCAACCAAGCTCGAGCTCTGCTTAGAAAATTAACCCTATACTCTCCCGGGCAGTTTAAAGGCTGGAGCTAACTGCAGATTGTCAGAATACAGCAAGACTTCATGTTGTTTTAAAGGGGTTGCACTATATCCCCATCTGCAAGAAATGTATGTACTGTACAAAGAGGGTGTACTGTATCCCCAAATGTAATAAATGTGGACATTGTACATACAAATCACTATATCTCAGAATGCATTACATGTGTGTACTGTACAGAGGGCATGCTATATCCCCAAATCCAATAAATGTACGTACGGTACACAGAGAAGGTACCCTATATCCCAAAATGGAGTAAATGTATGCATTGTACATACAGAGGGTGCACTATATTCCCATATGCAATAAACGTATGTACTGTACATACAGAGGGTGCACGCTATCCCCAAATGCAATAATTGTGCATACTGTATATACAGAAGGAACACTGTATTCCCATATACAATAAAATGTATGTACTGTACGTACATAGAGTGCAATGTGTTCCCAAATGCAATAAATGTGCATACTGAATATACAGAAAGAGCACTGTATCCCCCAAATGCAAGAAATGTACATACTGTACATACAGAGGGTGCACTGTAACCCCAAATGCAATGAATGTACATACAAAGGGTGCACTATATTCCCAGATGTAATAAATGTATGTACTGTACATACAGAGGGTGAACTGTACCCCCAAATGCAATAATTGTGCATATTGTATATACAGAAGCAGCACTGTATCCCCAAATGCAATAAATGTACTTACTGTACATAGTGCACTATATCCCTATATGCAATAAAATGTGTGTACTGTACATACAGGGGGTGCACAAGGTCCCCAAATGCAATAAAAGTACATACTGTACATATAGAGGGTGCACTATATCCCCAAATGCAATAAATGTACATACTATATACACATAAGGAGCACTATATCCCCAAATGCTATAAATGTACATACTGTACATATAGAGCATTCATTACATCCCCATATGCAATATATTGTACATACAGGGGTGCACTATATCCCCAAATGCAATAAATGTACATACAGAGGGTGCACCACATCCCCATATGCAATCAAATATATGTACTGTATTATACAGGGGGTGCACCAGATCCCCAAATGTAATAAATGTGGGTATTGCACATCCAGATCACTATATGGAGGCAGTATAACGCAGTGGTTTAAGACTCTGAGCTACAAACCTAGAAAGCTGGGTTTGAATCCCACAGCCCCTACCTGCATACTATGTGACCCTGAGCAAGTCACTTAACTTCCTTGTGCTCCCAGGTAGCACCTGTAAACAAGCTTTCAGCTTAGTGTCTCTCTGCTGGTTAAAAAAAAATCCCACAATGCAATAAATGTGTGCACTGTACATGCAGAGGGTGTACTATGTCTCCCTATTTGAGGCTACCGCCCAACTGAGCATAATAATCCTTGGTGGTGGCACTCTGGTGGCAGTGAGGTAGACATCCGCATCTGCAAAAACAAGGAAAGGTATTGTTTTCACAGTGCAGATCGTGGATTAAGTACCTCAGTGATTTTTATCAGGGTTGTTTGCAAGTGCTACAGACACTCATTTCTAATGCAAATGGGACAATTTGGGGAAGGGGCCCAGGGAGAAGGGAGGTGTGCTGAAAGGCCAGGAGCTGTGGGATTTTCACTAGGCACTGACACATACCAATCATTGCCACCCTCCTCAAGTTTTCACACTGCTGTATTTACCTGCCTATTAGCGTGATGGCTAGAGTTGGCACCAACCTTGTGCAGCAACCTTTCTGTAGCTGCACTTTATGCCCAGATTATGCACAGTCTGTAATCCTTCAGCTCATTCTTTCCGGAAGTAGTTTTCTCATTGGTCCAATCCCTGCTTGTCCGTCTGCTCAAAAAGATTTAGCAGATTCCTGGGGTAGTTCCCCAATCAGCTGGTAGTTTTGGACAGGTGCCCCGGAACCGGGTCTGAAACTTGTCCACCTGCCGGGCCACCGCTTATTGGACCACGTAGCTTGTCATTCAGTCATTTCTACTGCTCTGTACCAAGACTGCCAGTGGGATTCTCAGCCCAACTCCCAGTCACAATTACATGAAAACAGCTGCAGAAAATCAGATCAGGAAAGGAACAGTCCAGGGGAACAGTACTGATGTGGGTAATAAGCACTAAAAACAGGGAAAGAAAATCAGGGAAAGAATCCAGGTAATGGCAGGGATGGGTAAAAGCAGGAGTGATGACCAGGGTTTTGGGGGGTAATGATGATGGGCCATGGGGGGCGAGTAGTCGGACCAGGCAGCAAGTCTCAGGGAGCCCCCATATATCTAGACCATTTATAAATATGCTGGGTGAGCCACTAACTGCTGTTACAGTAAGACAGAGACGGCTGGCATAAAAGGGGATAAAGGGTGGTGCCCTTAGAACTCTAGTACATTCACACTTCTGCTCCCATTTATTTCTGAACAGTTCTGGCCTTCATCTAAGGCTGGTAAGATGTTTAAAAAACACCCTATAAAATGCCTCGCCTGTTTTTTCTCTTTCTTAATGGTCACTTATGATGTCTTGGGCTTTTTGACTGTATGTCCTTAAATCCAAAGCTTAAATATGGCAACTGTAGATTGGTTCAGGAGGCTTCTTTATGTGCAACTGTGACAGCTGTTGGTAGACCCCTGGAATGGTGAGAGCTCTGAGCATAAAGGAAATGATGGGTGCGAGTTCCATCACTATGCCCACTGATTCACAGTGTGACCTTAAGCAAGTCAGTTGGCCTCCCTGTGTTTCAGTTGTACAACTGACTAGATGCAGGACTGGGGAGCAGAACTGCAATGAAAGTAAGAGATTGCTGGGGTTGTTTTCTTCTGGTCAACTGCTCTGTGTAGGTCAATACACTGCGCATTGGTTAAGGCCCTGGTTATGGTCATACCTCTCATATGTCTACTCATTCTTGAGGACAATTTAGTACTGACTGTCACAAAAAATGCTACATATTACTCACTGATTCGTTTTTGTTTTTAAACAGCTCAAAAAATCTAAATCTTTTCAAATGTAGTAATTAATATGCCTCACTTTTCTTATGACATATTAGAGGCAGGCATGATGCTGTGACTAGACCAAGCGGGTAGATCACAGGCTCGAACACCAAAAGGCCCACTAGGATTCAAATAATATATTCATATTCCACATATTTTTACAAGCCTTTAAAGAGCAGCTGACACCTTTAGGAGAATTTTAACCAAACATAATATTTAGACACAGTTCAGCCTGTGTTATACAATGGCAAGAAAGAATCTTGCACTGTGATTGGTCAGTTTGGGGCTGGACCCATGGCGTTATCCCAGCACAACGCCACAGGTCTAGTCTCAGCACTGTGAACCAACTGAGGATTTACTGGATGCTTGTTTGTTGCTCCTTTTTTGCATCCCCTCTTAAGAAACAAAAATATTTTTCCACACTAATAAAAACATTTTTTAATTTTTTTTTTTATTTTATATGACAACAAGCCATTGTATAATAGGAATAATGCACTCCAGGGTGTGTGTCGTTTGGGATAACGCCACGCTTGGGGCATTGGACGCACTCGGCCTGCGGCCTCGTGCCCAACCCCCCCAGGCGTGGCGTTTTCCCAGCACGACAAACACCCTGTCGTGCATTATTCCTTTATTTTATATTAGTTCTGTATGTCTCCTCTCCATTATTTATTACTGATGTCATCTGCATGAAAACAGGATGTCGGCTCCTGAAGAGTTCATCTATTCCTGTTGCTTTCTCCCTACTTGAGGTCATAATGCGCTGCTTGTGACATCACAGTTACTCCCAGGACAACAGATTGTGATGTCACAACTGAGAATTATGACATGAAGTAGGGAGTAAGCTATAGATACAGATGAACTCTGAAGGAACTCTATGGGCTAAAGATAATGTATTCATGCAAATTTCCTCAGTAATAAATAATGGGGAGAAGAAATACATTGAATATATACAGAATTCAAGCAGAATTGTACCTAATTATTTTGTTTTTTAAAGTTTTCTTTGAGGCATCAGTAGCTCTTTAAATACATTTATTGCAGTTTTTCTCCCCCCCATTGTTTTTTCCATTTCTCCCCATGCCTCCCTCCCTCTACTTGGCGTGAGCGTGCGTGTGGAGTGCCAGCTTAAATCGTCTCCGCGCCTGCTGTTTCCCAACCTCCGACACTGCCCTCCAGCCTCCACTAGGGGGCAGCCAAGGAGCAGGACGACAACCCTTCCCTCCCTAGGAGAGGAGAGCAGACCATCGGATGCTCGATCTTCTCCCTCCCGTCAACCCCCGGTCCCTCCCGACCCAGGTCGCCAGCATGGCGCAAGGTGTGGCGTCCAGCACCTCAACCCTCAGCGCCACCAGGCTGGCTCATTTATTACTGTTTAACAGTACGAATACCTGCCAGTAAAAAAGTTCCAGAGCCTTGAAGCACTGTAACAAAACACCCTGTTCATCTTTTGCGAACCCCTAATCGGGTGTATTTGTATTTAAAATGGGGGGGGCTGAGATTTTTTGCTAAAACAAGAAAAGGGGTGATTTCTGGATAGTGCAGATGAGCAGGGGTACCACTTTTCATAGAGAGTGTCACCACCAGGAATTATTCCTTATGTATGTCCTGGGTCCCGTAACCTTGATGCTTTTTTCTAGTCTTTCCTTGTTGCCCTGTTTCCTTAAACCAAGGACAGAAGCTGCAGTTTGGGTTGTATTTGCTGTTGCTCCTCCTAAACCCAGGCTGATGTTTCTTATTCCCAGCCAGAGTCAGGTCTGAAGTGACAGTGCAGAGAGAAAGGGAAAAGTGCACACACACAGCACTACAGGGAGACAGAGACACTAAGAAACAGATTAGCCTCTATAGAAAATACTTTATTTACCAAGTACAAAATGCAGGGAGTCGGAAAGCCTGGTGCAGGGTGCACAAAAACTGACCCTGCACTACATGTGCCCGGCTTTCCCCATTTCCCTCGCTGTTGCTTTACCAGCAGCGGTGCCACCAATATTTGAGCTGCCCTCTTTTGTTTTCTCTGCAGTTTAAAGAGATCTGTGAACTGTGTTAGCTAATGTTGTGGCACTCAGATGAGAGCATGTGAATAGAGTGGACTAAGAATCAGCAGGTGGCATTAGTCATTAAAGGAGTGTGTCTATCTGTCACATCCTATAATGAAGTTACTGCCCTTACGGGAAGAAGACAAATGAGCAACAGGACAATTTCACATTTGAGACAGGCAAGTGTTCCAAACTAGGCAACTAACGCTAGAATATACTGACAATCCCAGTCTCTCCAGCATGGACCACTGCAGCCTGTGGAGGTGGTTGTTCTTATACGTATTAAGAAAATGGTGAAACTGGCCAGCCGAGCGGTGTGGAGGGCTGACGTGCTGGGTGCTTCACCTCCTGCCATCTCGGCAACCCAGGTTCGGGAATGGACGCAGGTCACGCAGGGGCTGACTGGGGGAGGCAGGACTGAGTGTCCCAAGGACAGTTCTCCTTCCTCGGGGAAGGGGGACACGTACCCCTGCTCAACTGCTGCCAACTAGAGGAAGCTGGGTAGTGATACAGCGGAAAGCAAGGGAAAGGGATCCCACCTGCAGGATGCTGGTGGGGGGGGGCTCCGTGGAGGTGGAGCACACATAATGTGTCATTACATGTGCTGTGGGCCCTGGGGGGAGAAAACCAGCTAAAACACTCCGGAACAGTGGCTGGATGATGGCCCGATCTCCAGCAGGCCCCACACGTGTGACTGTGCACCTCCGACCATACTGTGACAAACGGCAGACAGATAAGACTCAGAGAAGCCAGTTGCAGGGGCCGGGGAGACCAGTCCAGATGACGGCAGGTCAGGCAAAACAGGAGATAAACTACTAAGAAAATAGTGAAACTAAATGTCTGTGGGAAGGAATAATAGAATTATAGAAATGTTATGCACAGGAGGAAGGTATTTGGCCCTTCTTGCCAGAGCCAATGTCAGGAGAGCCCAGACTGGATCTTATACGAAGGCACACCTACAAGGCTATGGTCAATCTGTCAAGATGCACGCCACCATTCCCAAGCCTGCTGTTTATGCAAACTCTAGCACAATCTTTAAAATGCCACACATAAACAGCTTCATCACCTGAAGCCAGACGTTAAAATAATCAATTGCATCAGATCTACATTTTTTAATGAGTTCCCACAGGTCTGCCTTTCCACCTAAAACAGAGTTCAGAAAGCAGCTCTGCTGTCTGAGAAAACAGAAATCCACAGCAAGTCACGTTCTGACAAACTATCATTTCTGTGATGGTTTTCTAAACAAAATTGAGTATACAATATTGCTTTGGCAGAGGCTGAGAGATGTTCCCTCTCATTTCAAATCCCTAGAAAACGTAGGGTTTTATTTATCTAATGGAACTGTCTGAATGAAGTCTCCCAGGCCAGTCTTGCTAATTCAAATGCCTATCATGACTTCAACAGTTCACTCAACACTCCCATGGTATTCTAGTCCCTTAGTGCAATCCTTTGATAAGTACATTTTAGTACTAGGCTCCCTAAGAAAAAATTACTCACATTAGTAATGTTGTTTCTTCTAATGGAGTCTTGCTATATTATGACTATTGCAGTTTCTGCCAGCCTTAGAACTGCTCCAGAGGTGAAAGAGTTAACTTCCATGCAGAGCATGGGGCTTAGAGCGCGAGCTCGGTTCAGAAGCTCTGTTGGGTTGGTTTCAAACCGAAACCGTCAGATCTTCTGAGCAAAAACTCACTAAGGCTCTGTGTGGAAGCTGTAACCTACACAGCCACCTGGCCACTAATATATTAACACATTTCCTGGTCCCAACACAAAGACTCAAGTCAGTGGACCAGAAAAATAAGATAAAATAACTAAATAAACACAACACCCAAACATGAAAGAGGGCATCAATAAATGCCAACAGAGGACTACCCACCCCATACCCAAAGTAGGAGTTCTGAGAGGGGCAGGCTGGGGGGGAGGTCATAATATAACAAGACTCCATTAGAAGAAACAACATTACTAAGGTGAGTAATTTTTTCTTCAAACAACATGAAGTCTTGCTATATTATGACTATTGCAGACTACACAGCAGTACCTCCATGGAGGAGGGACAGAACCTACTTAGGGAATAGGCTCTGAAGCACAGCTGTGCCAAACCGAGCATCCCACCTGGCCTGAATATCCAGGGAGTAATGCTTGGTGAAAGTGTGTACTGTCTTCCAAGTAGCTGCCTGACATATCTCCAAGATAGGGATGTCTCTAGCAGCAGCTAGAGATGCAGCTGTACCTCTGGTAGAGTGAGCCCTCAGGCCTGAGGGGGGAACCTTACCCAGCTTTTGACAGCAAAATTGGATACAAGAAACGATCTACCTGACAATGGATCTCTTAGTGGCAGGTCTCCCTTTCCCAACCTCACCATAAGTGAGAAACAGTTGGAGAGAGTCAAACCTGTGACCCTTGGTACGCTCTATGTAGTAACTTAGGGCCCTCTTAACATCTAAGCTGTGCAGCCTCCTCCCACCAGAGGAGGAATGGTCAGTGAAGAACACTGGAATTGAAATAGATTGGTTAAGGTGGAAGTCTGAAACCACCTTAGGCAAAAACTTCCTGTTAGTCCTGAGGACTACTTTATCCCTGTGAAAGGAAATAAAGTCAGTCTCTACTGATAAAGCCTGTAACTCACTTACACGCCTGGCAGAAGTGATGGCTACCAGAAATACAGTTTTCCAAGTCAAATACTTAAGCTCTGCCGAAGACAGAGGCTCAAAGGGGGGTTGCATTAGCTGAGCAATGCATACATTAAGATCCCAAGCCGGGGCAGGGTCCCTGAATGGAGGATTGGTGTGAAGCAATCCTTTAAAAACTTGGAAAATACAGGATGAGCAGAAAGGAAGAGGTTTCCCTGCTGAAATGAAGGCAGAGACAGAAGCCAAGTGCACTTTCAGGGTAGCTGGTCTCAGTCCCAAGAATTAAGATGGACCATGTAGTCCAATACAGTGGGTGAGATCAGCAGATTCCGGGAAACATGCTTCCCAGAACACCATATGGAAAACCTTTTCCACTTGGAGTTATAGGTAGTCTCTGGTGGAAGGCTTCCTAGCAGCCTTCAGGATTTCAAGAACACTTTGAGAAAGTTGTAAATCAACAAACTCTAACTGCTCAAGAGCCAAGCCTTGAGGTTGAGGGATTTGAGATTCGGATACCAAACTCTCCCCTGAGCACAGGTTAACAGATTGTGGTTCCTGGGGAGACACAGGGAAGATGGACTGCTAAGGACAGAAGGAGTGGGTACCAGGGCTGCGGGCCCAGTCTGGAGCAATCAGGATCATTTGCAGGGCTGAGACCTGATTTTGACTAGTACTTTGAACAGGAGAGGAAGGGGAAAGGCATGAAACTTCCCTTCCCAATCGAGGAGAAAGGCATCCAGGGAACTGAGCCCAACACTGGGGCCTGCAACAAAACAGTGAAGTTGATGATTGTCTGGGGCTGCGAAAAGATCTATCTGAGGAGTGCCCCATCTGGCAAACACTATCCCCAGTACTAAGGGATCCAGTGACCATTCGTGATGGCCCTGGGAAATCCTGCTGAGAGCATCTGCCAGGACATTGTCCTTGCCTGGGAGGTGAACTGCTATGAGGGAAGTGTTCAGGAATAAGCCAGAGACCACAACTTCATCGCCTTGGTGCACAAGGCCGAAGACCGAGTGCCCCCTTGTTTGTTGATGTACCACATTGTAGTGGTGTTGTCTGTTCTGACCTGTACCACCTTGTTCTGAACAGATGCAGAGAAAACCTGAAGTGCTAGAAAAACAGCTCTGAGTTCCAACAGATTGATGTGGAGCAGAGATTCCTGAGGGGACCATAACCCTGGGTGGAGAGGTCGCCCATGTGAGCTCCCCATCCCAAGAGGGATGCATCTGTAGTAAGGGTCAAGGAATGGGACAGAGGGATGAAAGGCACCCCCTGTCTCAGATTGCTCTGATCCTGCCACCACTGAAGGGCCTGGATCAGAGTTCGAGTCACTGGGATTAACTTGGATAGAGGATCTCTTCTTTGAGACCAGAAAGCTCTCAAATGGAACTGAATGTCCCTCATCTGAAATCTTGCTCCTTGCACCACAGCTGTGGAGGCAGCCATGTGTCCTAGGAGCTGCAGAAAACGCCTTGCTGGTCGAGACCTGCAGAGTGAAAAGGAGGCGCCAGGGCCACTAAGGTCCTTACCCTTTCCAAGGGAAGGAAGGCTCTGGCCTGCTTTGTGTCAGTTCTGCGCCTATAAAGGTGAGTACCTGGACAGGTTCCAAAACTGACTTTGGAAGATTGAGAAGAAATCCCAGAGAGGTAAGCAGCTGCTGGGTAACTAGCAGGTGTGATTTGACCTGGTCTGGAGACTGACCTACAATGAGCCAGTCGTCCAGGTAGGAAAAATGGCAATCTTTTGCCTTCTTAGATGACGACTGCTACTGCCAGACATTTGTGTGAACACCCTTGGGGCAGAAGTGAGGCCGAAGGGCATTGCTCTGAACTGATAATGACCTGAGGGCAGTTGAATCTGAGGTACTTTCGATGGGAGCTTCTGATAAGAACATGGAAGTAGGCATCCTTGAGGTCCAGGAGGCTAGCCAGTCCCTGGCCTTAGGAAGAGGAAAATCATTCCCAGTGTCACCATTTTGAACTTTGGCTTTAAAAGGTGCTTGTTTAGATATCTTAGATCCAGGATAGGCCACCACTCTCCTGTCTTTTTTGGGGTAAGGAAGCACCTGGAGTACAGACCCTTGCCCTGGTGAAGGGGAGAAACCCTTTCTACAGCTCTGAGAGCCAAGAGGGTTGAGACTTCTGTTTCCAAAGCAAGAGTCTCTAAAGGGTTTGTAGGTGGAAAAGACCTGGCTCTCATCTTTGGAAATTTCTTGAAGCTGAGAACCAGACCCTGGCTCACTACTTCCAGGACCCACCTGTCTGAAGTTAAAGACTGCCAGTCCTGGGCAGTGAGCCAACCTGCCTACAGGTAGTGGAGAGCCGACCCTGGGCATCCCATCAGGGTGCCTGTTTGGCAGGGGCTTTAGGCTGAGGGGTGGAGCAGGCCTGCTCGAACCCGTCTGCCTCTCCCTCTGAAGAACCCCTCTGTACATAGGCTGAAGAGAGGAGGCCTGGGTCTGGTAAAAAGGCCTGTGAAAAGGCCTACCCCTACCCTTGGGGGGGCTGCCTCTGAGGAGTGGCTTGCCGTTCCTTGGCTTGTGCACTCCTGTAAGTGGTTCTATATTCATCCATTTTGTTCATATAATTCTCTGCCTGCTCCCCAAACAGAGAATTTCCCACCACAGGAAAATCCATAGCCTTAGACTGGGTATTCTGTGACAAAGAAGTACACCTGAGCCAGGCCAATCTCCGAAAAGCCACAGATGTAGCCATGACTCTAGAGGATACATCATTAGAATCCACTGCAGCATGGAATTGCACCTTAGATGCCTCAATACCATCAAGAGCCACCTGTTCCAGCTCCTTTGCAAGCTGGCCAGGGACCTGTTTAGCTAAGGCCATGACAGTATCCCATCTAGATTTCTGGTATCTCGTAACATAAGCCATATAGTTTGCTTGTCTGAGTCCCAAGGATGCTGCCATGTATTGTTTTTGGCCATGGCATCAATCTTCCTGGAATCCTTGTCAGGAGGATGTGAAGCCAGTGGAATATTAGCTTTATCACAGGCTGCAGCCTGAACTACTAACATGACTGCATTGCTGTGAAAGAAAATCTGTATCAGGACCTGACAAAGTGTACCTCCTGTCCTTTTTATCCACAGGAGGCACAGAATTAGGAGCTTTTAAAATTGTTATTGTTTGTTTTCAAAAGATTTATGTAAAGGGATGGACAACCTCCTGGACTCTGGGATATCCATCATCTCCACATAGTCAGGCTCCTCTTGCTCATCCAAAGCCTCCTCTAAGGGAAGCTGGAGGGTCTCAGCAACTTTTTTATAAAACAAAAATGAGAAGGGACTCAGAAAGCCTAGGGGAGACTCACCTGAAGGTCTGTCTGGGAGATGTCGGTTCAATGGGCACATCCAGACTTTCAAAGTCACATTCACACTGATCATAATCCTCATCCCCCTCCTCTGGTTCATAGAACTCTTCTATATCATAATCCTGAACCAATGGAACTGAGCAAACCGACCTTTTGCCAGACAGTGGTGGTTCGGAGGGAACCGGGGACAGGGACTGGACAATCTATATTGCCCTGGCTATCTCTGCAGCAGTTGGAGAAGGAATTTTGGACTCCAAACCTGCTGATTTTTTAGTTTTCTTTGCTGGAACTGGCTCCTCAGAGCCAGCTTTTCGTTGGCCCGAGGAAGTCTCGCTCTGGTCAGAGGCACTCCCTCGGTTCGGTTAATGCCGAACCGGGCTGCCATCGGGTCAGCGGACTTTTTGGCCTCTTGTTCCTGAGCCTGCCACTCTCTTGTCCAGGGTGGCTGCAGGAAATTTTACAAATCTGGCAGTCTGAATTGAGGTGGTCAAACCCCAGACAATAGACACATGTAGTGTGTGGGTCAGCCTTGGCAAAGGCTTCCCCACAGACACTACAGTGTTGAAACCCAGTGGGCCCGGTTTTTCTTTTGGGTTTCTCAGACATGATGCCAGCCTAACCAACAAACTTGCCCTTTTAATGGCAGTGCCAGGCAAGACACCCTTATCGGTTCCAAACCGTGTCACGGGTCGTGGAAAAAACCGTAATGAAATCCTTTTTTTTAGAACCGATAAGAACCGGGAACCGCACTCTAAGAAGCCTTAAAAGGCTTTAGCTTAAATTATAATACAATTTGATCGGTTCAACCGAACCGATAATACTTTACAAGTTCCACACAGAAAAAAACTATCTATTACTTACGATTACCATAGACAGAGATTGAACCGATCGGTTTTGCGGTTAAAATAATTAAATCGCGGTTAAATTAAACCGAGAAATAGCGCTTTAAACCGAAGAAATGAACCGAGCAACAGGAGGAATCTCCGGAGCGACTGTTCAGTGAGGCGAAGTAAAGAATCTGACAGTTTCGGTTTGAAACCAACCTAACAGAGCTTCTGAACCGAGCTCGCGCTCTAAGTTCCATGCTCTGCATGGAAGTTAACTCTTTCACCTCCGGAGCAGTTCTAAGGCTGGGACAAACTGCAATAGTCATAATATAGCAAGACTTCATGTTGTTTGAATCTACTGTATGACGGACTGCAATACACCGTCTCATCGTTATTAGTGTTTGTTGCAACATATCGGTAACTGAAGAATTAAAGTTTGAAAGTCCATGAAAAGATCTTTTAAATGAGGTAATGGGCTCCTCTGTAGTTGACAGCAGAGCAGAGGTATTGATGGCTGTTGTTGCCCCACATTAACACTACATTGCCACCATTTTTAGAACCTTGTGATGTCATTGATGATCAAGCTGCATTTGACTACAATGTGGTTACCCACAACTTGATTGTCTCTGACATAACAATGTTCTAAAAGTGGTGGCAGTACAGTACCAATATGGGCAAGACCTAATCATCGATATCTCTAGAATGCTGCCAGCTACAGGTGAGCCCAATACCTCACTTAAAAGAGCATTTTATGGACTTGAACAAGACACTGTCAACCCCATTAGGCCTCAACATGTCTCTAGGATAAAAAAAAACAAAAACATGACTGGCTACATTCTATACAGATTGCTAAGGCAGCTGACAGTTTGATTCTGATTGCTTTTTTCTTTTTGAAAATGAAAAACAGACTGCCCACCATATTGGTGTTACCACACAAAAACATGTTTGTTTACAGTCCTTGATCACTACTACTGCATCATTCTTGGCTTGGGAACAACCCCGACATCGTCTAGCCACTCATGTGGCAGTGGGAGGAGGCAAGACTACTGTATTTTGAGTGGCTACAATGTTTGGGGGTATTTCTAATGTTCAGAAAATACGCAATAAGAGTAGATCAAGGATCTGAAACAAAACCAGGTTGGGCCTAATTACACCATTATATGCATGTCAGTTCTACTAAGAAAGGAAGCAGATAAAACAACCAGCAACATCATGGAATTTTAGAGAAGGTAAGCAATCATAAATTGTGGGAATTCAGCTAGAAATAATATGATGCAAAAAGGTTTGACACTGCCACATGAACACACATGAGCATCACTGAAGGAAGGGGATTAATTCCTCTTGTCCTTCAACCGCTTAACAGTGGTTGCAGCCTTTAAAACCACAATGTCCCTTTAAAACTAAGATGGACACAGTTCATGAATGTTCCACTTTATCAATTCACCGTCACAAACATTCAAAACTGTGCCGTAACTTCTTTACCCTTTACCCCACTTTCTTCTCCCTCAGCTTTCTTGCAGTCACCCTTTCAGAGCAGCTGTACCTTAACCTGAGTAAGGGTAACAGACCAGATAATACTGACCCTAAACGTTCACATCTCTGCACTTGCAATGGCGTGTCCCAATTTCTGACCTTCTAAATCTTTCTTTCCACTGTGGTAGTGTCCCCCAGGTATATAAGAGGGCCACACTTCTCTTCCTCCTCCTTCACAATGGTAGGGACCCCTCTGTGCCTAAGAACTATTGCCCTCCCTCACTTACTCCTGTCCTGGTTTTACTTCAGGAAAAGCTAGCACTCTACTAACTCTTTCAGTTTCTTGACTGAGCCTCCCTTCTCCGACCTTTCCAGTCTGGTGCCAGAAAGTCCCACACTAGTTATCTCCCTACTCAGGTTCACTGACCCCATCCTAACTGGGATGGATAGGTGTATGCTTACCACTGCCATCTCTGCTGACTTTGCAGATTTTTCAATACTGTCTCCTACTCATTCCAGTTTGCTAGGCAGACTTACAAAGGATGGCCACTGGGACCTTACAGATTCTTGGTTCCGATCCTACCTGGTAGACAGGTCTCAGGTGGACCTTTTGTAGGTAATTCACTCACCCCTCCATAGGCACAGGTATCTCTCAGGGCTGTTTGGGCCCTGTCATGCTCTCAGTTTTCCTTTACTACCTCCCCAAAGCATGTAACATTTATATGTGCGCTAAGGACACAGTGCTCTTTGCCTGAGGCTCCTCGCCACTGAGTTGGTAGCGCAGATTGAAGGTGACTTTAACAGAGACCATTAGTAGTTTGGTGCCAGCTAATACACTCTTAATGCCACAAAACTGTCTCTATGATTTTTAGCACCAAGCAACACCGGGCAAAATTCCAGGCTTCCCAGTCTTTATGACCTTGGATGGCTCCCCGCATGAGGTCATTATCTCAGTGAAATACCACCTAGGCTTTATCTGCCATGTGGATGACATTCACAGGAAACACCTCCCAAAACTGGGGGCGCTTTATCCAATCAAAATTGTCTCCCCCACTCTGTATGTCAGGAACATGCGAAAGTGATCCTTCCAACATCCGACTATGGAGCTGTGGATACCGCCACCAAATCCACCATAGCTAGACTGCACCCTTTTCCACTCCTGTCACTTTGTCCCAAGCTGCCCTCCTAGTAGCCATCAGGGCTCTCTCTATGCCTCCATATCCCTCACCTCCAATGAGGGTAGGCACCTATCTCACTGTGCTGCCCTCATATCCAATTTCTATCTTGGATACCTTCCCTCACTCCTCTGTTCTTCTCTTTTTCTTCCCACAAACTTACTGTGTAACTCAGACTCTCATGCCTTCTGTCTCCCTCCTCACACTTGCTGCGCAACACTGACTAGCATTCCCTCTCTCTCCCTCTCCTCCTTGCACTCTTTGTGTAACTCTGACTCTCGCGCATTCTTTCTCACTCCTCACACTCGCTGCACAAAAAAAAAAAAACACAGCTAGTTTGATTTGCCTCGGTTCCTGGATTCTTTTATTGAGTCAGACAGCGAGACCAATTGATGGGAGCTGCAACAGCAAAGGCTTTCTCTCTAACTGCTCTTGTGGATTTTGGGAATATGAAAAGGGTCTTCCACTCCGGTGCTGGAAATGGAAAGAATGCACTGGGGGAACCCACTGCCTCTGATGTAGGATTGAATATACTTTTTTTTGTTGAAATTTATGTTTATTGTTTTTAGCACGTACAAATACATACATTACAACTTCTGTAAGGCATCACATATTGTCATACTTTCCATATACATCCAATGTAAACAAAGGCAAGAACCAACCTATACAGTCAGGTATTAGAATATGGGGAAAAATCCCAGATTGAAGTGTAATCCAAAAAAAATTATTCCACAAGCTACAGTCTACTATGGCTTTTGGTAGTCAAATCCCAAAAGAAAAAATTACTCACCTTAGTAATTGCTTTTCTTCTCATGGAGTCTTGCTATATTATGACTATATGCAGTCAGCCACTGTAGCTGAACTGCCCCGGAGAGGAAAGAGTTAACTCCAGAGAGTCTGGAGTTCCACAGCGCGAGGGCGCTATACCAAAGCTCTGTCTGGCCAGTTTCAAATGAAACTGTCAGATCTTTACGAAGCTAACACTAAGCAACAAGTCTGTGTGGAAAGCTCTACACTAGCCAAGTGGCTACCTACTAGTAGGAATAACAACAATATAAACAACAATATAAACAGCAATAATAATAATACAATGAAAAATAGTATTATTAGTTTCTCCTAACAAGCACTATTAGACCCCCTTCCCCAAGACTCAAGTCCAGGAAGGGGCCAACGATACTTAAAACAGAAATACCTAATTCCCTAACCCTAAATAAAGGGGTGAAGGGAAGAACTAAAATGGCATGACACAGTGCTTGCACTAATTTGCCACCCCTACTCAAGTAGAAGTTCTGAGAGGGCAGGAGGAGGGTGGTCATAATAAGCAAGTCTCCATGAGAAGAAAAGCAATTACTAAGGTGAGTAATTTTTTCTTCAAACACCATGAAGTCTTGCTATATTATGACTATATGCTAATACACAGCAGTACCTCCATGGAGGAGGTCAGAACCTACTTAGGAAAATAGGCTCTGAAGCACAGCTGTGCCAAAGCGAGCATCTCTCCTGGACTGAATATCCAGGGAATAATGCTTGTAAAAGTGTGAACTGTTTTCCAAGTAGCAGCTTGACAGATTTCCAGAATGGGAATATCTCTAGCAGCTGCTAGAGATGCAGCTGTACCCCTGGTGGAGTGAGCCCTCAGTCCTGAGGGGGGTTCTCTACCTAGTTTTTGATAACAAAATTGGATACAAGAGACAATCCACCTTGCAATTGTCCTCTTAGTGGCAGGTTTCCCTTTGCCAACCTCGCCATAGGTAAGGAAGAGTTGGAGGGATTCGAACCTGTGACCCTTGGTGCGTTCCAAATAGTAGCTTAAGGCACTTTTGACGTCCAAGCTGTGCAGACTCCTCTCACCTGAGGAAGAATGCTCAGTGAAAAATACTGGAAGAGAGATGGATTGGTTCAGGTGGAAATCTGAAACCACTTTAGGCAAAAACTTTCTGTTAGTCCTGAGGACTACCTTATCTCTGTGGAAAGAGATAAAATCTTCTTCACTGACAGGGCCTGTAGTTCACTTATGCGTCTGGCAGAAGTGATAGCCACCTAGGAAAACAGTTTTCCAAGTCAGAAACTTGAGCTCTGCTGAGGACAGAGGCTCAAGGGGGTTACATTAACTGAGCAATGCAAACATTCAGGTCTCAAGCGGAGCTGGTTCTCGAAAAGGAGGGTTGGTGTGAAGTAACCCTTTAAAAACTTGGAAAGCACAGGGTGAGAAGAAAAGGAAGCAGGCTTCCTGCTGACAGAAAAGCAGAGACAGCTGCCAGATGAACCTTTAAGGTAGCTGGCCTAAGGCCTAAGGAATTTAAATGGACCAAATAGTCCAGTAAATGGGCAGATCAGCAGATTCTGGGATAATCTGCTTCTCAGAGCACCAGATGGAAAACCTTTTCCACTTAGAATTGTAAGTGGCCCTAGTGGAAGGCTTCCTTGAAGCCTTTAAAATATCCCAAAAACCTTGAGAAAGGTGTAAGTCAGCAAATTCTAACTCCTCAAGAGCCATGCCTTGAGATGGAGGGATTTGAGGTCCGGATACCACACTCTCCCATGTGCACAGGCCAGTAAGTCGTGGACGTGTTCTGGGCAAGCTCAGGGCAGGGTGGACTGTCAAGGACAGAAGCAGTGGGTACCAGGGCTGTCTGGCCCAATCTGGAGCAATCAGAATCACCTTGCAGGGCTGAGATCTGATTTTTACTAGTACACTGAAAAGAAGGGGAAAGGGGGGAAAGGCATACAGGAACTTCCCTTTCCAATCCAACTGAAAGGCGTCCAGGGGGACTGATCCCAGCACTGGAGGCCTGCAACAAAACAGAGGAAGTTGGTGGTTGTCTGGGGCGAAAAGATCTATCTGAGGGTGCCCCATCTGGCAAGACTGACCCCAGCACCTGAGGATTCAGGCCCATTAGTGATGGCCTGAGAAATCCTGCTGAGGGCATCCTGGGACATTGTCCTTCCCTGGAAGGTGAACTGCTATCAGGGAGGTGTTCAGGAGTAAGCCAGAGACCACAACTTCATTGCTTCGGTGCACAAGGCTGATGACCGAAAGTGCCCCTTGCTTGTTGATGTACCACATAGTTGTGGTGTTGTCTGTCCTGACTTGAACTACTTTGTTCTGGACAGAAGCTGAAACGCCTGAAGAGCTAAAAGGACAGCTCTGAGTTCCAAAAGATTGATGTGGAGCAGAGATTCCTGGGAGACCACACTCCCTGGTGGACAGGTCGCCTCAGTGAGCTCCCACCCTAACAGGGAAGCATCCGTGGTGAGGGTGAGGGGAAACGGGAATGAAAGGAACCCCTTGTTTTAGATTGCTTTGATCCTGCCACCAGTGTAAGGCCAGGATCAGGGTTTGGGTCACTGGAACCAATTTGGAAAGGGGTCCTCCTTTGAGACCAATAGGCCTCAAATGGAACTGAATGTCCCTCATCTGAATCTTGCTCCTTGCACTACAGCTGTGGAAGCAGCCATGTGCCCTAGGAGTTGCAGAAAATGCCTTGCTGGTCGAGAGACCCGCAGGGTAAAGGAGGATGCCAGGCAATGAGTCTGTCTACCCTTTCCGAGGGAGAAATGCCCTGGCTAACTTTGTGTTCAATTCTGCACCTATGAAAGTTAGTACCTGAACTGGTTCGAGAACTGACTTTGGTAAATTCAGCAGGAATCCCAGGAAGTGAGAAGCTGCTGGGTGACTTGCAAGTGGATTTACCTGATCTGGGGACTGACCCACTATTAGCCAGTCGTCCAGGTAGGGAAACACAGCAATCCCTTGCCTTCTTAAATGAGCCACTACCACAGCTAGACATTTCGTGAATACCCTTGGCGCAGAGGTAAGGCCGAAGGGCATTGCCCTGAACTGGTAGTGGCCTGAGGGTAGTTCGAACCTGAGGTACTTTCGGTGAGAAGGCCTGATCAGAACATGAAAATAGGCATCCTTGAGGTCCAGGGAAGCTAACCAGTCCCTGGCCTAAGGAGGGCAAAATCATTGTCAGAGTTAACATTTTGAACTTTGGTTTCAAAAGATGCTTGTTCAGGTACCTTAAATCTAAAATGGGCCGCCATTCTCCTGTCTTTTTGGGGTAAGAAAGTATCTTGAGTACAGCCCTTGCCCTGATGGCAAGGAGGACCCTTCTACTGCTTTGCAGTCCAAAAGAGAAGAAACCTCTGCTTCCAAAGCAAGGGCTTCTGAAGGATTTGCAGGTGGAAAATGTCTGCCTCATCTTCGAAACTGTTTGAAGTTGAGAACCAGACCCTGGCCTATTACCTCCAGAACCCACCTGTCGAAGTTAGGGACACCCAGTTCTGGCTGAATAAACCAACCTGCCCCCACTGGTACAGGAGAACTGCCCTGGGCACCCCATCAGGGTGCCTGCTTGGCAGTAGCCTTAGGCTGAGGGAAGGGGGACGGTTTACTTGTGCCCAGTCTACCTCTGCCTCTAAAGAAACCCCTCTGTACAAATGCAGAGGAGGCCTGAAATTGGTAAAAAGGCCTGTGGAAAGGCCTGCCCCTACCTCTGGGAGCGTGCCTCTGTGGAGTGGCATGCCTTTCCTTAGCCTGGGCACTTTTGTAGGTAGTTCTGTATTCATCCATCTTTTTCATATAGTCTTCCGTTTGTTCCCCAAACAGAGAATTACCCACAAAAGGAAAATCCATAGCCTTTGACTGAGTATCTTGGGACAGATTAGTGCATCTGAGCCATGCCAACCTACAGAAAGCTACAGAAGTGGCCATGACCCTAGAGGAAACATCATTAACATCAACAGCAGTATGAAATTGAACTTTAGAGGCTTCAATGCCATCAGCAGCCACCTGTTCCAACTCACTAGCCAGCTGGCCATGGGCCTGCTTGGCTAACTGTAATACTGTGTCCCACCTATCTAGCCACATAAGCCATATAATTTGCCTGCCTGAGTCCCAAAGAAGCTGCCATATACTGTTTTTTCGCCATGGCATCAATCCTCCTGGAATCCTTATCAGGAGGATGTGAGGCCAGAAGAATATTAGCCTTGTCACAGGCTGCAGCTTGTACCACACCTACATGACTACACTGCTCAGTGAGGAAGTCTGTATCAGAGCCTGACAAGCTATATCTTCTGTCCATTTTTTTATCTACAGGAGGGACAGAATGAGGATTTTTTAAAATCTTTGTTGTTTGCTTCCTAAATGACTTATGCAAAGGAATAGACAACCTCCTAGACTCTGGTATATCCATCATTTCTACATAATCAGGCTCCTCTTGCTCATCCACAGCTTCCTCTAAAGGAAGCTGGAGGGTTTCTGCAACCTTTTTGTAAAACATAAAATGAGAAGGGGATTCAGACAGAATAGGAGAAGATTCTAAAGGTCTGTCTGGAGAAATGTCCGGTTCAATGGGCACGTCCAGACCCTCCCAGCCACACATGTAATGATCAAATTCATCCTCCCTCTCCTGTGGTTCATAAAATTCCTCAACATCATACTCCTGAACCACTAGCACTGAACGAACCAACCTTTTACCAACTGTAGGTGGTTCGGCAGGACCCTGAGACAGTGACTGGACAATCTGTATGGCTTTAGCTATTTCTGCAGCAGTTGGAGAGACAATTTTGGACTCCAAACCTACTGATTTCTTTGTCTTTTTCACTGAGACTGGTTCCCCTGAACCAGCCTTCCTTTGCCGAGGAAGTCTCGCCTGGTCAGAGGGCACTCCTCTGGTCCAGTGGGTACTGGACCGGCTGGCCATCGCGGTCAGCGGACTTCTTGGCCTCTCGTTCCCTGAGCCGGCCCAATCTCTTTTCCAGGGTGGCTGCAGGGAAATTTTTACACACCTGGCAGTCTGACAGGAGGTGGTCAGCCCCCAGACAATAAACACAAGTGGTGTATGGGTCAGCCTTGGCAAAGGCTTCCCCACAGACATCACAGTGTTGAAACCCAGTGGGCCCGGTTTTTCTTTTGGGTTTCTCAGACATAATGCCAGCCTAACCAAAAACTTGCCCTTTTGATGGCAGTGCCAGGCAAGACACCCTTATCGGTTCCTAACCGTGTCACGGGTATTTGAAAAAACCTATTTTAAAACCAAGGTTTTTTTAGAACCGATAAGAACCGGGAACCGCACTCTAAAAGCCCAACCACACTTTAAGACGTTAAATTAAGCAAACCGATCGGTTCAAAACCGAACCGATAATTGAATTTTCACACAGACTTTAAATTTTCTACTTACGGTTTACCAGATAGAGCTTTTAACCGAAATGCGGTAAAATAAATACTTTTTGCTGGTTCAAATGAACCGAAAATACTCGCTGAACCGAGAAATGAACCCATGTGAAGGAGCTGATCTCGGGCGACTGTTCAGTGAAGCGAGTAAAAATCTGACAGTTTCATTTGAAACTGGCCAGATAAACTTTGGTATAGCCCTCGCGCTGTGGAACTCCAGACTCTCTGGAGTTAACTCTTTCCTCTCCGGGGCAGTTCAGCTGCAGTGGCTGACTGCATATTGTCATAATATAGCAAGACTTCATGGTGTTTGAATATTAATTTCTATAAGTATTGATATAACTCATCTACCAGTGATGACATGACACCACAATCCTAAAATGGTAATACAATCACGTTAAGCACCCACAAAACCAGCTCCCTTCCCCTTACAAAACACTAGTCGGAAATGAAAAAAGCATTGAACTGACCAACTTATAACTAGTTAGAAAGTTAAGAGCTACAGCAGTTACTAATTCGCTATAAAGTCAGTACAGTACTTGTATATAATGTCCAGCACTTTGCCAGCAAATAGGTCAGGTTTCCTCGTCTGATTCAACCGACTGGTGTGCTTCAGAGGACTGGAACCCCCCAGCTATAGCCTCTGTCTTCTTCCCAGCCTCGAGAGGGTCGTTATACTGATATGTACGACCCCCATAGTATATGCACAGGCGGGCCGACATTGAAAGCGAGTGAGCGACACCCAGACTTTGGAGTCTCGCTCTAACTGTGTCAAACTTTTTCCTTCTGGCCCTAGTCACAAAAGAAAGATCTGGGAACAGGTGCACGGTAGTCCCATTGTAGCTCAGAGAGGTCTCCAACTTGGCGGCTTGGATAATCTGGTCCTATACAGATGAATGACAGGTCACCAGCAATATGGTTCAAGGTGAGTCTCCTCGTGGTCCTGCCACCCGTTGAGTAATTTGGAAGGCTTTACACAGTTGTCCCTCAAGCATGTCCTTTGGGAGTTGGAGAGCTACAGGGAGCCAGGCATACAGAAATCCGAGTAAGTTGCCTTCCTCACTTCTTCTAACAAGCCCACAATGCGCACATATGCTGCCCTGTTTGAATTCTCCAGGGCCTCCAACTGATACCTTAAGTTCATGTTTTCCTGGACCAGCTTGGAAGTGGTGGTTAAAGCTTGAGCTGCTGTCTTTTCGGACGATGAGGCCATTTGGGATGCAACTTCCACCTTTGCATCTTACTCGGCGAATCGCTGTATTATTGATTCGACTTTTAAGTCGATGGCCTGCATCGAGGCCTGCAGGGCTCTTCAAGGAAGCTCCGTGCCAGCAACAGTCGGCGTGGTAGCGGCCTGCACTTCAGCTGTCAGAGCATTTTTAGATCCGCTTCCAGTGGTCTTTTGGTTACAACCCATGTTGAGTTTTTAATATCAGTCGACGTTGGACACTCTATGGAACACAGTTGATGTTCCAGTTTTGCAATCACTTCCCCAAAAAATATGATTTATTCAGTTTTATAGTCGTGATGGACAGAACTGGTAAAAGGTACGTCTTGCCAGTATGACTGCTCAATAGCGCCCCAGGATTGAATATACTTGACAGATGTCAGGGGACATGTTACCTCATTAAATGTTGCATTTTTATGCTTTACTTAGCCAGTTTTATGCCTTTTTGGGGACATATTTTACACAGGAGCAGCCCTTCCCAATTTTGCTCCCAGTACGGAGTCAGACTTTTCATTTTACTTCTGGAACTGATCTCCTTCCCCCCAAGCTCATTTCCACTATTGCTCCACTTGAGACCATGAGCAGACTGCTAAGGAACCAGGTTCTGACTACAGATCTCATCTGTGTCAATCTTCACCATTCATCACTGTTGGGGTACTCGGCCAGAGTTCAGGACCCCGCGGGATCTTTTTTTTTTTTTAGGTAGGTGGAGCCGGCCTATCGCCAGCACCGCCCTCGAGGCCGGCACTTGCCGTCGTGCTCGCGGGTTGGCCTTTAGGCTGCGGGCCGACTCATGTGAAGCTGCTGCTAGAGGCCTAGTTTGATGCCGAAAAACCCTCGATGCTGTTTCTTTACTTACTTCGGTGCCAAAGTCCGTCGGTTCCTGCCAATTCTGCTATGCCATACTCTATGTCGCCCGGTAAGATCTTTCCATTTTCTTTATATTTCTGCGATGTCGAGTCTGTTTTGGTGTTTTTCCTCCGTAGGTCATGTCTCGGTCGGAGGGCAAGTAAACTTCTAGGACGGGTCAGCCCCCCATTCGCTGTTGCCCATGCGGCCAAAAGTATTCTGTCACCGACCAGCACGACCGGTGTCTTTCATGTCTTGGTCCGCTTCATGACATGGATTTGTGCGACGCCTGTTTCTCCATGGACCGCCGGGTCATCGAACAACGCGTGTAGAAAGTGGGGCGAGCTCTGCCGACTTTCGGGGGTCAGGTGCACACTCGTCGTGCCAAGCCACGCTCCCTCTGCCTTTCCTCCGGGTCCTCTACCAGTTCTGTATGGACCGAGGAGGAGGGATCCACGGCTACTAGTAGCCTAGCCATTGCTGAGGCTCCTTCCGCAGCGCAGGAGGCCCATCCCGCTCCTTTGAAGGGGCGGGGCGGCGCCGCCGCGGCAATCACCCGGGAGTAGAAGGCTCCCCTGGTGTGGGACCCGTGGTTCACAAGGCCCGGGTTGGCGCCAGGCCCTGACAGAGAGTTGCCGGCACCGACTTGTCGTGCGGTGCCATGGCTTCTGTTGGAGCCGTTCGCAGTGCTGACACTGCTAGTGGCGCGGTGGGACCTGCTATGGCACCGTCTTTGTCCATGTCTCGCCTCGGTGCCATCCTCGGGGCCGTCGGATTCCGCCGTCATTGGTGCCACCTCTGCATTCGGCGCCATGGAGCCGGGCGGCACCGTCCTCAGCGCCAATGGAACTATCGGGGACATCGTCGGCACCGTCTTCGTCCTCGGCGTGGCTGGTCCCGACGCTGGAGCTCCTGTTCGGGCTGGAGCCGTGCCCCCTGCGGATTCCACTCGCAGTGCTGTACGGGGCACTGGTACCGCCCGGGCATGGCTTTGGTTTCTGGCCCCTTTGGCAAAGATGGCAGTGGGCGCCATCCTACGGTTTGGCACAGGGCCTCGGCCTCTACCTCCTTGGAGGCAGAGTCTAGCTCTGAGTCAGACAGACAGTCTGACCTTTGGGGGTTGGATGTTGAGGTGGGCAACCCAGTAGTCTCCTCGACAAGCCGGAGTCAGCCCCCTTCTGAGGTGGGGTCGGTGGCTACCGAGACTGGGGTCATGGGTGCTGACCAGTGGGCAGTGGTGCAGGCCACCACTGCCCTGCAGCCTGGTCTTGGTGGGTTCACTGACCCCTCAGTAGTGGTACCCCCACCTGTGGTGTGCCTAGATCGCCCAACTTTGGGGCCGATCAGAGCACCTACAGGAGAGGAAGCTACCTAGGTTGGCCCTTTCGAGGAGGAGGGCTCTTTCGGACTCTGAGGGGTCGAGGGGCATGGGGTCAGCACGGTGGCCTTTTTCGGGGGTCCACCCGGGCTCTGGGAGAAGCCGTAGTGCAGATCTCCGCTCTTCCTCCTCGGTCTCTTTGAGAGAGCCCCATTCTTTTGAGGTAGGGGACCGTCCTTCTGGACCTATATGGCCCCATTCGCCTCACAGTGGGGATTCTTCCAGGCGCAGCCAAGGCAGTACCGAAATGGTTGTTCAGCTGTCGGCTGTGGGGTCTTCCGGGGCACCTTCTTCCGCAGGTGCTCCCGGTCTGCTCCTTAGCCCAGGCGAAGGTCAGCCGACATCTCTTCTCGGCTCTGTCCCCATTCCTCTGCCACATTCTCCTGTGCTCCCAGGCATCCTTGGTCCTAGCAGGCCTCTCTCCTGGGAGCACTTCAGAGCGGTGTCTGCTCGGTTCGCAGCTTACGTTAGGGCGATGGACAGTCAGGTTTTTCAACCTCCCCCCAGGCAGCCACCCCCTGAACAGCCGGTGCCCTCCAGCTCCTCATCCCCATCTTCTGGGGGAAAGGAACCTTCTGTCCACATCTCTCCAGCTGCTGATCTCGCTGAGTATCAGCGCTTCCTCGTGAGGATGTTGGAGGACTTGCACCTCACACCTGCCACTATTAGCAATCCTGAGCACTCGGCGCACACCTTTCTAGGCGATTTCGGCAAGGCCACCCTTGTGGTGCCACCCTGGCCTGCTCCGTTTTGGGAGGTGTCGTTGCATTCCTGGCAGAGGCCCTTCTCCGGAGTTCCTGCCCCAAGGGACCTTAGCCAGAGGTATTGCGCATCCCCAGAGTCTCCAGATTCCATGCCTCATCCACAGTCCGGACTGATGCAGTTGGATACTCCTGAGGGGCTTCGCGCCCTTCACCGTGACCGGCCCCCAGATCAAGACTCCTCGGATTTTTACTTCTGGGGTAGGGGGACTTTCTACTCGGCACGGTTATTGCTTTCCATTTCTGCACATCAGGCCCACTATGCAGCCTACGACAGGTTCTTGTGGTCTACGCTAGGTCAGCTACTAGCCTCATTGCCTGATACAGAGCAAACCAGACAAGCCATTGCACTCTCTGCACATGGCCTGGAGCTAGCAAGGTACCAAGCGAGGGCATCCTATGATGCCAACGAGGTAGCTACCAGGGTCGTAGGGACAGTGATCTGCACTAGGCGGACGGCATGGCTGCGTCTTTCCCAGTTGTCACCCTTGGCCCGGCGTAGGATGATTAACTCCGCTCACCAGAGAACCTCTCTCTTTTCCCGTAGAGCGAGACAGCACTTGTCAGGGCAACTTCCTTCCCCCTCCGGGGGGATCCCGTCTCACTCTCCCCACTCTCGGGCCTCTCCAGGCCCTGAAGGTTCTCCCTCTTAGTGTGTCACCCACTGAGAGCTAAATGACTTTGTCCCTTAGGGTGTAAAAGAAACCCCTTCGGGGGGGCTCGGTACTCACCCAACAGTGATGAATGGTGAAGACTGACACAGATAAGATCAGAAAATTACGTACCTACCGTAATTATGATCTTTCTGTGTATCTTCACCATTCATCACGATCCTACCCTCCATCCCCCTGGGGCCTCAGTCTCTGGTTCCCCCTGCCTCTCTGTGCCCATCCTTCCCCCTCTCCTTTCTTAAGAGTGGGTTAAAACAGGGGCACACAAGGGGATAATGTTCCGGGGAGAGTGGACAGCAGGGAGGGCAATCCCTCTCCAGTGCTTTGGCTCCAACCCTGTGGGGGTGGGAGTTGACAGCTGCCCTCCTTTCTATACCCCTCCCTGTTCCCGTCCAACCTATTTCTCCTTGTTTCACCAATAATCTTTCCTTGAGAGGGTGTTAATTCTCTGTACCCTGTCCTTCTTCCAGAATAGCCGACTCTGCTTATCTGGAGTGTTTGCCAGCTATTCTGTGCCTTGAATTCTGGCAGAAAGCCTTAGGCTACTCCTTGCAGTTCCTATACAATCTGGAGATGGACCAGGGTCTGGGATGTGCTAACCTTCTCCCCCTCTTCCTAAATTCTTTACCCACCCTACCCCCCTTCCTTTTCCAGAGATTGGGGCCCTCCCAATCCCTTTAGTTTCCGACTCTTCTCCCTTTCTGTCCTCTCAGTCGTTATTTCTCCTTTTGGTTCATATATCTTTTCCTTTTCTGTCCCTTTGACTTCCTTGTCCCACTCTCCACTCCCTTCCTCTTACCTCTCTGGCGACTCAGAACTGGCAGGCAGGTGGAGTCGGCGCAGCCTAACGGGCAACCCGCTTACACAGCACGTCGGGCCCACCTACCTAAAAAAAAAAAAAGTTCTGCTGGGGTCCTGACATCCGCCGAGTACCCCAACAGTGATGAATATTGAAGATGCACAGAAAGATCATAATTACGGTAGGTACGTAATTTTCATATTTTACAGGTTTCTGATTACAGTTTGGATTTCTGACAAAAGAGGGGAGAAGCATGCTGGCAGTGGCAGCACTACCCAGTGCTCCAGAAAAGGTGATGGCCTGTTTTACTCACCAAATTTTAAGAAATACTCTTTGAAGTTCTTTTTGATGAGTACCGATACTCATCCCAACCTTGGAAATGCTCCACAGATACCTCGAAAGATGCTTTTTTCCCCCCAAGTTTAAAACACTTTTACTCATCAAAATGATATTTTACTCACCTAATGTCAAACATGGCGAGTACATTTCCCTTGAAAGCCAGTGTTATCTGGAGCACTGGCATTATCGCTTGCATACCAGCAACCTGAGTCCAGGAATGAACTTTAGCTGCCAGGGGCTGGCGGGGAATCCAGCACCCCAGAGGATGTTCTCTTCCTCCATGGAGGGAAGGCTGCCGGTATAATCGGCAGTCAGTAGCGGATGTGTGGATGACATTGGCCAAGGCCTGAGGAAGCACACACAGAGTGTGCACGCTTGGGCCACCTAGTATGCCAATGTTCTGTGGGTGGGGTTTCAGGGAAAAATGGCCTGTGCACCATGAATCTCCAGAGCACTCAGGCTCTGACCCCAGCCAATATCCGCCTCGGGACATCCATGGAACCTCCATGACAGAGGAGGAGGAGGCAGAGGATTGGTACCAGCTCGGCTACTCCCCACCGGTCAGATGCAAGCTTGTGGGCTTGAAAGTCCCCAAGGGTAAGTGGCAGGGATGCTGGGGGATGGGGCTAAATCTGCTGGGAAGGGGGGTGTAAAGACAGACTGCAAAAAGTATAAATGGAAAAAAAGTGGGGGCAAGCAGAAATACAAAACTAACAAAGACAAAATGCTGCTGTCTCATGCTGTTTTTCCTTCTGTTCACCTCACATATAAACCCATCTGTGCACAAATCCTGTGGATATTGCTGCTGCGCTCAGTGTCCTGAACAATCCTGTTTTGGCAGTATGTACATCCACCTGCTCAGATGTCACTAATTCAGCAGCTTCCTTCATGTCATGGAGTGCAATGGACTTCTATCCATGCTAAATTACTGTAAGGGCCATTCTCTCTTTTACTGGCGAGTCCATGTGAATCACAGCACTTGTCTAGACCGCCTTTCAAAATCATCAGGTTTCTTGGCACTGACTGCTTGGTGTCACTGCTTCCATGTCACATATCAGCACTTACAACACCTCCTTCATCCCACGTAATAGAGAGAGAGACTAATAGGAGTTTATCATGATACAGAATTTTCTGTCAAGTCAAGTTTGAGAGGTCTGAAGTACAGCACACTTCAGCATCTCGGTACAAAACTGTCTATCTGGCACTGAACTTTTCAGTACTGACCAATTTAAACAGCAAGGCTACACGGCCAGTCTCTGGTGTAAATGTGTTGTCTGCCTCCAATTTTTTTTGTGCATTTGACAGCTGTGTCAAGTGTCAGAAAGTAGCAAGAAGTGCAACTTTCATGAAAAGAAAAATAATGGCATTGCTTGGAGAATATATCTGTTAGCAGTAGAATTATGCTTGCTCTCAAGAAAAATATGAAAACAGGGGAGACACCATCTGGCTAACAAAGCCCTAGCACTTCAGTTTTCCATATTGCCATACAGGCAGCCAGGTTTCATGCCAGAACCTTGAATGTCTGGTGCAGGCCAGGTTCTGGTGTCCACCTTGGACATCCCCTGCCTCGGTAAGGGAGAGAACATCCTTCAACTGGTGGCCAGCGGGGAGGGCATGTCATACGGGAAGGAATAAGTGGTCCATCTGGAGCAGCTTTATGTCAGCATGCACCTACTCACCTGGCAAGTAAAGCAGAATATACCCAGAGCAGGGCTGGCAAGAGGCATTTTGAAGGTAGGGTGGGGCTCACCCACCATTCCGACCGCCCTGATAGACACTACGCAGGGTGTCTACTCAGGATCACATCCTCAGGAGGGATAAACAGGGACCTGTAATGGGATAAAAATTACCCAGCCAGATGAAGCAGCACATGAGACAAAGGACATAGGTGAAGCCAACATTGGGGCAGGGGCCTGGGGTCGCCCCATCCGTGCCTCTCCAACAAAAGGGCCCTTGAATAGCCACATCAGGATCAGAAGGCAGGACCAGCACATGGAATAACTTCCCACCCACCCCCGCACCCCAGGTCACTGGGGGAAGTCATTCCTAAAGATATGCAGTGATCCCTACCTGAGGGAGGACTGGCAGCCCCTCATGCCACAGTAGGGCCCTGCTGCCTCCCACTGACTCCTCCCACTGGATCAGACCATCGAAGGGGCTCTGTCCTCCTGGCTTGGGCAACCGGGGAGTCCCACCCCCCAGACACAAGCTGTAGATTACAGTCTGGGACTCCAGACAGGGGCATGAAGCACAGACTGGCATCAGGTTGGACTGTTGGAGAACTTCTAAGGCAGGCAGAAAGACTTAGGCAGGTGGAAGGGTGTCCTGGAGTCTGACGAGAAAAAAAAAGGGGGGGGTAACAACAGTAAGTAAACAAAAATGGCGATGACAAAAAAGGCTTTGGAGAGCTACAAATTCTGGAGAAGTTACCCCCTGTGATAACCATAATGGTAGGGAGGTCCCCTTGTATCATAAGATTTCATTAGGAAGTTGTTCAACATTAGGTTTTTCTTTTCCGTTTCTTCCAGATGCATCAAGCACTTTGCTGTAGCCAGAATGGAAGGAACTACACCTGGAAAAATACAGTCATTAGAGCACTAATCTCATTTTGAAGGCTGCTCTGACATCTCAGGAAATTTCCACATGGAAGGTTATGGTATTCATGTGTAACCAGTGCTCAACCCACCAAGTACCTTTAGATCTGCATGTGAGCCAACATCCAGCTAGATTTTTCCTATTGCCTGTTGTTGCTTCTTGGCGGTCTTGTGACCCCCTTCCTTTCCCTATCCAAACTGTTGTGTACAGTGTCCCATGGAACCCCATCCCTAACCCTGTTCCCCTGCTTTGAAGTCCAGTCCTTCTCTGTACTCCAACTGTCGCTGGCTCCACTACTGGCTGCTGTAACAGTGCAGCACTCTATATCGCCAGCCCTTAGCAAATGTAAGGGAAGGGTTGTTGCACAACTCTGTGGCAGTCTCAGCGAGGGTCACCATGATTCGAGTATCTGCATGAACACCCTTGTCCCCTCCCCACACAGTCACAGAGGGATGTGTGACCATGTAGGGAGTGTCTGCTACCCCATTTGAGTATAGCAAAAAAGGCAAAAGCTTAGAGACTGTCCCTGTTTTGCCATTCAGACAAATAGCTCTAATCCTTAGCAACTGCGTATAGGACCTCAAGAGCGCTAACACTCAGCAGTCAGAACAGATCGTCTTAAACAGAACTTTGATAAAAAAAAAAAAGAAAGATGACAACCCACTCATTTTAATACATCCATGAGGTAAGTGATAAAGGATTTTATTTTACACAATTATCTGGTGGACAGTATACCTGTCAACCTTTTCTTTTGGTTTTTTTGTTTATATAGATTTTTATAGTGTTTTTGTACGTTTTTCTTCCACTTTCCTACCCAAGGCACCAGCACACAGCCGTGCATGCTTGTGGAGGAACTCAAGCACACCGTAGCGCCAGTTCAGCCCCTTCCGCTTACCCATAACAGTGCCACCCCTCCCGCTTATGCTACCCACCGGACCCCCACACGGTGGGAGCAGAACTACGGAGGGGGGGCAACAAACCACCCCCACCACTCCAAGGAGAGGAGAGCAACCTGCCGGCTTGCTCAGTCCTTGTCTTCCTTCCCCCCCACGTGCCGGCACCCCAACAACCGAAGGTCGTTCCTGAACCCGGGTTGCCAGTATAGCACGAGACAAGGCATCCAGCGTATCAACCCTCAGCACCACCGGGCTGGCTTCTGTCAACCTTTTCTTACTGACATATGGAACATGGACACTTAAAATGTGGGACAATTTGGAACACTGCCCTTGTAATGTGGGACACATCATTAAACATGGACATACACGCTCAGAACACAGTGGAAACCCGTGCCTTTATTTGCTGCAAGCTTATCTTTATTTGTAGCAAGCCTATTTTGATTTACCATCATAAAATATGAATTTTTACTTTAATGTCGAAGTTTACAGTACCTCCTCTGTGTGGGCTACACTTTTTCCATGTGGGACAGAGCAATTTTGAGGGGTAAAATGAGGGATGTCCATTATGAGTTAACAGTCGATAGGTATGGTGGACAGTGTTGGGAATGGCCTAGTAGGTCCATGAAACCTAACAGCATCCCTTAAGATATAATTTGCCTTCTAAACATATATAGTTTAATTACACCCTGTCACTTAATTGCTCAGCCATTAAAATATGTTAACACCACAGGTAACAGCAGCAATGTAGAAATTCTCAAATGGGGACTGATTTGCTTCAGAGGTAATCAATATAAATGCTTACATGAATTAAATATACAAAAATACTTGTTCCTTTGCATAAAGTAATTATATTCATATTACACTGACACGCATTTTAATTGTTTTCATCCCACATCAAACCATTAAAGCTTGCATTTTAGTTTAGCTAAAGACTTATGTTAAAGGTGTAGGGACTGGGAAGATAATAAATGAAGGCTTTCCATAATTGCGCCCAGGCCTCTCAACAGTAGACCAACCATATTTAGAATGGGTGCATTTTTAAGCAGGGAGTATAATTAAATTAGCATCCCTTATCATGCTTTTTTTCAGTTTCCCACTTCTGCCACTGAACTCTTTGCTGCCTCCACCTGTCATTCCTACAAGGGGATCCGTCTTCGGTGTGTGAGTCTTGTGCCTCCACTGTGCCGTTCCAGGTGCTGCCTGCAGCATGCTCCGCTTTCCTCGCTGAAACTGCAATGTTGAGGCAGGATGGCTATGGTGCAGAAATACAGGTTACTCACCTGTAACAGGAGTTCTAGGAATCGTATATGTTGTTCATCCACACTTCATGGCAGGGTCCTTGCCGCTATAAATTTTGGCGGAAGGTCTTCAAGCTGGCTCCTCCCACCCACCCGGGTGGTAAAACTCTCGGCTCCACCCCATGACGCCAGATCTAGCCCGCTGGAAGCCAGGTTGTGCGTCAAAGCCAAAGAGGTCAGGTGGGTTGTGTGGATGAACAACATATACCATTCCTAGAACTCCTGTTACAAGTGAGTAACCTGTATTTCTAGGGACATGGATATGTTGTTCTATCCACATTTCATGGCAGACTCCTAGCAGTTCTCTGGGAGGAGGGAGGCAAGGCGCATACACCCTACTTAGGAAACAAGACTGGAGAACCGAGGTCCCAAAACCAGCATCCGGCGTGACTCAAGGTCGATGTGGTAATGGGTAATGAAGGTGTGTGCCGACTTCCAGGTAGCAGCCCTGCAGATTTCCTGGATAGGGACGTCCCTGGAAGCAGCCATTGAAGCAGTGGTATGGCGGGTAGAATGAGCTCTTATCCCTTTGGGAGTCTCCATGCCAGCCAACCTATAGCAGAGATCTATGCAGGAGGTGACCTACCTGCCTATCATCCACTTGGCTGCAGGTCTGCCAGGTGCGGCTTCAGCGCAGGTGACAAACAGCTGGCAGACCTCTCCCCGAACTTCAGCCATCCGCTCCTTATAATAAGAGAGCGCTCTTCTAGGGTCCAGAGTATGGAGCCTATATTCGGCCTCCGAGGTGTGATTGGGGTAGAACACCAGCAGAGTCAACACCTGGTTAAGGTGAAACTCCGACACCACCTTCGGAAGGAATTTCAGGTGAGGGCGCAGGACAACCTTGTCCCTGTGGAAGACCAGATAAGGAGACTCGACGGAAAGTGCCTGGAGCTCTCCCATCCTTCTGGCTGACGTGATAGCCACCAAGAAGGCGGTCTACCACGACAGGTGAGAGATGTCACACCTGTGCATCGTTTCGAATGCCTTGCCCATGAGCTCAGCCAATACCAGCAGTAGATCCCACGGAGGTGGAGGTTCTCGCACCGGAGAGGATATGTGATCAAGGCCTTTGAAAAAGCGCCCGACCACCTTCTCCTGCGCCACCGACTACTTTCCGGCCCACGTCCGGTAAGCAGAGATGGCTACCAGGTGCACCTTAAGGGTCGTCGACCGAAGCCCTAGCTGAGAAAGGGACCACAGGTAGTCCACAATGCTGGCCAAGCAACAGGAGGAAGGGTCCAACCCCTTGCCCCGAAACCAAATGGAGAATCTCTTCCATTTGAAGGCATAGCATTTCCTGGTCAACTCCTTACGGGATGCCTCAACAACATTGAGGACCACGTCGGAAAGACCCAAGGCCGGGAACTCTAGCCGCTCAGGAACCAGGCCATCAGGTGCAGGGATTGAAGGTCCGGGTGGAGAACCTTCCTTGGGTTGACTGAGATCAGGTCCGGGCGGGCTGGGAGCCGCCTCGGGAGCCTGGAGCTGAGGCTGAGGAGATCTGGATACCAGAACTGATGGGGCCAGTCTGGGGCTACCGGAATCACCTCCGCCTTGTCCCTCCTCACCTTGAGAAGCACCTTGTGGATCAAGAGAAATGGGGAAAGGCGTAGAAGAGGCCCGGAGTCCACGGCCTCGAGAAGGCATCCCCCTGCAGTGTGCCCTGCTGAGGGGGGCGGGCATGAAACAGCCGCAGCTTCGCATTCTCCCTGGAGGCAAACAGGTCCACCTCAGGTGTGCCTCAGTGGGAGAATAGATCATGTACTACCTCCGGCAGGAGAGACCACTAGTGAGACACAGCCCCTATCCGGTTTAGGGCATCAGCCAGAGTGTTGGAGGCTCCTGCCACATGGATAGCTAGGCGATCCCCCTCCAGGCTGCGCACGAGGAAGCAAGTGCGAGAGCTTCCTTGCACAGGGGCATGGAGCGCGTCCCGCCCTGGCGGTTTAGGTAGTACATGGTCGTGGTATTGTCCGTCTGGACCTGGACCATTTGACCTCGTACAAACGGAGCGAAGGCGGTGAGGGCTAGATGGACCACTCTAAGTTCCAGCAGGTTGATGTGACACTGGGACTCCCGAGGGAACCAGATGCCATGGCCTCTGAGCTCCCCCAGATGGGCACCCCAACCCTTCAGAGAGGCGCGTCAATAAAGAGTGACCGTCGGCTCAGGGCGGACAAACGGGATGCCCTTCTGCAGATGAGCTGGAATGATCCATCACTGGAGAGCATTCCACATCTCCTGGGTCACTGCCACTGGCTGGTCCAAAGGACCGGAGTGCTGTGACCATTGCCTGGCCAGTCCCCATTGTAGGGAACACATGTGCCAATGGGCCCAACGGATCACGCTGGTGCACGCTGCCATGAGGCCCAGGAGGCGCAAGAAGTCCCGGGCAGGGTGCAATTGCCCAACCTGAAATGACTGGGCAAAGGAGGAAAGAACCTCAGCCCTGTCCGCCGGGAGCCGTGCTCTGGCTCAAAGAGAGTCGAGCTCTGCCCCGATGAATTGAATCACCTGCTTTGGCACAAGTTCCGATTTGGCCTCGTTGATGAGGAGACTAACCTGAGAGCAAATCTGGAGGCCAGATCCCTGGACAGCTCCACCTCCGGTCTGGAGGAGGCCGCAATCAGCCAGTCGTCCAGGTAAGGGTACACCCGAACCCTTCGGCACCGCAGGAATGCTGTCACCACTGCCATGCATTTGGTGAAGACCCTGGGAGCTGGAGAGAGGCCGAAGGGCATGGCCCAGAACCTGTAAATGGACCCCTCTGCTCTGAAGCGGAGGAATCGCTGGTGGGATGGACGGATTGGGACATCAAAGAACATGTCCTGGAGGTCCAGAGAACAGAACCACACGCCTTGTTCCAAAGATGGAATGATCTGAGCCAGAGTGACCATCCTGAAGGTTCGAGACCTTAGGAACCTGTTCAGGTCATGCAGGTCTAGAATGGGGCACCAGCCCCCCGTCCATTTCAGGACCAGGAAATACCTGGACACAAACCCTGGGTCTGGTGGAGGATCCGCCACTTCCCTGATCACCTCTTTCTGGAGGAGCAGGGCAATGTCGGCTCAACGGGCTGACAGAGAGGCCTCGGACCCCGTAGCCCCCCCCGTGGGTCGACGGCTTGGAAGGGTGGAGCCTGCTCGAACTCCAGAGGCAGACCCTTTCCTATCACTTCCAACACCCAGCGGTCAGTGGTGATAGCGGACCAGGCGGAAAGGAAGTGGTGGAGCCGTCCCCCCATGGGGAAACCCGGGGGGGGGGGAGCAACAAGGTTGGGGGCGACACCCCTCAACCTGTCACTGGGCAGGCTTGGAGGAGGGACCGGCCGAGGGACCTCCCGGGCCTTTCCTTCCCGGCTTCCTGCTGGAGGAAGCTGCAGGCTTGGCTTTGGGGTGCCAAGTGCGAGCCTGCTGGCCCTGATGCTGGTGTTGCTGGGCCAGACGTGCCGCAGGGGCAGAAGGCCGAAAGGGCTTATGCTGCTGCTGGCGGCCTTTGTCCTTCTGGGCAGACGCGACCAAGTCCAAGGCGGCATTGCACTTCTCGATCCTCTGCAAATGGCCCTCCACCCTGGGACCGAACAAGTTGGTACCCAGGAAGGGGACATCTGCCAGCTAGTGCTGGGTATCCGCTGTGAAGGTGGAGATCCGCAGCCAAGCTCTGCGGCGCATGGCCACTGTGGCCGCAACTGACCAGGCACAAGAGTCTCCGATGTCAAGAGCAGTTGGGAGCTGCTGCTTTGCCACCACCCTTCCCTGATACCGCACCTGCTTGACAGTAGTCTGGAGGTCGGCCGAGAGATGAGGAATCACCTCATCCAGGGAGCCCATAAGGGTGTGGGAAAAGTGTGTCATCAGTATGGCCGAACTGGCCTGATGGAGGCCTAGGGAGGACGCAGCGTACACTTTACGCCCGGCGAAGTCCAGCTGCTTGGTCGGGAGGCTTGTCCACGTCCCTGGTGTTCCCGGAACGCAGGAAAACACTATCGGTCACAAGCCCCTCCGCATTGGGGTGCTCTGAAAAACGAGATAGCGAACCAGTGGGGACTGCGTACTTCCTGGCCATCCCGGCCAAAGGAGCAGGACAAGAAGCAGGCCGCTGCCATAACTCCAAGGCTGGGCCAACAATGGTTTCAACCACCTGAAAGGCCTCCGTGGCAGAATCCCTTCGGTCCAGTATCTCCGTGAGGGGATACTTGGCCCGCTTGGACACGGGTTCGAGCTGCATCCCAGTAGATTCTGAGATGAGCCGAAGCAGACCCATGAACGAGGATGGGCTTTCATCCACCGACTGTCCCCCAGTGGACTCCAGGTCAAGGGGCCTGGAGAACAGGGAAGAGTCATCATCAGACTCCGAGGAGTCTGCGAACAGCTGCCTAGGGCCTGAGCCACCCTCCACCTGCCGAGGACGGTCGGGAGTGAGGGTGACTGACAACCGATGGGGCAACCCCTGACCCGACCGAGAATCCTTGGTCGGAGCCCTGATTTAGGTTGTGGAGGCGGAGGTTCCACCACAATGGGTGGCGCAGCTGGTTTCGGCCGAACAACCGGTGCCAGTTTGGGCTCCTCGACAACCATGAGGGGTTGTTTCGGCCGTTCTGGTGACAGCCACTTAATGGCTGGGGAAGGCGACGGTCGGCTTGTTCCCGGTCAGAAGGAGCTGCTGCCACATTAAGCCCTTGTAGTGTTGACGCAACTTGCGCCGAAGCCTTTCCTCCGAGGAGGAAGAAGACAAGGACAAGTGGCGCCGCAGCTTTCCGCGGCGCCAAGACCAAGACTGCCGGTGTCGGTGGGATCGGCTGGACCGAGAATAGGTCCGAGACCGAGACCATCGGTGTTTCCGAGGGTGGGTCTGGGAGGGAGCGGGGGAACCCCGTTCCTCCCTCGGCTCGGGAACCTTAACCGGGGACTCTGGCACAGGAGGCGCAGGCAAGTCCTCGGTTTCCACCAGGGGAACCAGTGAAGAAGGGTTGTCGGCTTCTCCAGTCGACAGCCCGTCCAACGGGTCAAGAAAAATCTCGACCGCGTCGACGGGTGTCTCGGCTGGCTGACCTGACAGGGACACTGTGAAGCCAGCGGCCTAAGCTGCAACCTCAACCGAAGTCGAGTGTCGAGTGTCCGGGGAAGGGGACCTCTCCCGCTTCCACGAATGCCGACAGTGGGACTTACCCTTCGAGTCCTTCTTCTTGGACCAAGAGGAGTGTCCCAATGGACCCTCACCTTTTGTAGAGAGGGATTGATGAAGCTCCTTAAAAGAAGCTGTGTAGGAGAAGCCCAAGGAGAGCGGGATAAATGCTGCGACCGAGGAGGACGAAGATGCATTCTGACTGCCTCCTCCTCGAGGGTGATCATCTGCTCAAGTTGCTCAGCCAAGCCCGCAGCCACGGACACCACCCAAAGGGGCCTCCTTAGACTTCACCGGAGGAATACGTCTCTCGGGGCACCCAAGTTGGAGTCTGACAGCATGGTCTTCGAGGACATTGCCGAGAAGGACTTGCACAAATCGCAGGCCTGCAGATCGTGATCAAGCCTGAGGCAATAAATGCACATGGAGTGTGGATCGGTCCGAGACATCTTCTGCCCGCATGGGCACCACCGAAATACGGGAGTCGACTTATCCATTGCAGCCGCAAAGGAAGAAACAGACCGAAGTCTAGAAATTTTAAGAATAAGTTTTGGTTTAACTAACGAGTTTGGATCCAGGACTAAAACACAGTGTGCTAAGGAGGGACCCTGAGCTTCCAAGCGGTAAGGAAGATCTGATGTCATGGGGCGAAGCAGAGAGTTTAACCACCAGGTGGGTGGGAGAAGCCAGCTTGAAGACCTTCCGGCAAGATTTAAAGTGGCAAGGAAACTGCCATGAAGTGTGGATTGAACAACATATCCATGTCCCTAGAAAAATACATTGGTGCCTGATGTGCTGGTCGGTGTGCTGACTGGCAGACCCTCTCCCTAAGCATGTGTGTGTAGTATGCCTTCTCAACTTATATTGGCTTTAGGGAGGCAGTATAGCGCAGTGGTTTAAGGCTCTGAGCTGCAAATCTGGTGACATCCGGCAGACTAGACCTGGGTTTGAATCCCCCAGCTTCCAATTACATACTGTGTGACTCTGAGCAAGTCACTTAACTTCCCCATGCTCCCATGATGCTCTTGTAAAAAAGCTTTCAGCTTAGTGTGCTACTTCTGGTTAAACAACTTAAAAAAAATATATATATCACTAGTCTGGGGATGAGCACCAAGGCAACACATGTGACAAGAGACATAGGTGCAGCCAACATGGGGGTAAGGGCCTGGGGTCACCCTGTCCATGCTCCTCCAACAAAAGGGCCCTTGAATAGCCACATCAGGATCAGAAGGCAGGACCAGCACATGGAATGATTCCCTACCCACCCTAGGTCACCGGGGGCAGTCATTCCCACAGAGATGCAGTGATTCCTACCTGAAGGAGGACTGGCTTCTCGAGGGCTGCCCTCCATCCTCCTGCACACAGGGCTGACATAAGGGTCTCGAGAATCAAACCTCTGGGGCTGTCTTCCATCCTCCTGCAGGCATGGCTGGGATAAGGGGAACATAGAAACATAGAATTTGATGGCAGATAAGGACCACTTGGCCCACCTAGTCTGCCCATTTTCCTACCTGATGGATAAGCTGCAGATCCTAGTTAACCAACAGCCTACTTCACCCTACCCCCCACTAGAACTGCCTTATGTCTGTCCCATGCATTCTTGAATTTCCTCACTGTTCTTGACTCCACAACCTCCTCAGGAAGGCTGTTCCATGCATCCACAAGAAAAAAATACTCACCTTAGTAATGTTGTTTCTTCTAATGGAGTCTTGCTATATTCTGACATATGCAGTGAGTCCCAACCTTCGAATTGCTCCGGAGGTGAAAGAGTTAACTTTCCATGCCAGGCATGGAACGCTGAGCTCAAGCTCAGTTGAGACTCTGTCTGTTGTTCTTCAAACTCAAACCGTCAGATCTTTACGAGCTAAACTCACTGAGGTCCTGTGTGAAGCTGTAAACCTACACTAGCCAACTGGCTACTAAACATAAGAACACATTTTTGGTCCCAAAACAAAGACTCAAGTCAGGAGACCCAAAAAATGAAAAACACAACACCAAGTCACCCCAAGAAAGGAGGGTGAAAAACAAGGTGGGTACCTACTAAGTGCCAACACTGCACTGCCCACCCACATCCCAAAAACAGAGGTTCTGAGAGGGGCAGGCAGGGGAGGTCAGAATATAGCAAGACTCCATTAGAAGAAACAACATTACTAAGGTGAGTAATTTTTTCTTCAAACAACATGAAGTCTTGCTATATTATGACATATGCAGACTACAAAGCAGTACCTCCATGGAGGAGGGACAGAACCTACTTAGGAAATAGGCTCTGAAGCACAGCTGTGCCAAACCGAGCATCACTCCTAGCCTGGATGTCCAGGAGTAATGCTTGGTAAAAGTGTGAACTGTTTTCCAGGTAGCTGCTTGATATATCTCTAGAATAGGATGTCCCTGGCAGCAGCCAGGGAAGCAGCTGTACCTCTGGTAGAGTGAGCCCTCAGGCCTGAGGGAGGAACCTACCCAGTTTTTCATAGCAAAATTGGATACAAGAGACAATCCACGTGGCAATGGATCTTTACTGGCAGGTTTCTTTACCAACCTCACCATAAGTGAGGAACAGTTGGAGGAGTCAAACCTGTGACCCTTGGTACGCCTCTATGTAGTAACTAAGGGCTCTTCACATCTAAGCTGTGCAGCCCTCTCGCCAGAGCAGGAATGGTCAGTGAAGTACACTGGAAGAGATCTAGATTGATTAAGGTGGAAATCTGAAACCACCTTAGGCAAGAACTTCCTGTTAGTCCTGAGGACCACCTTATCTCTATGAAAGGAGATAAAATCAGGCTCCACTGACAAAGCTTGTAATTCACTTATGCGTCTGGCAGAAGTGATGGCTACCAGAAACACAGTCTTCCAAGTCAAGTACTTAAGCTCTGCTGAAGACAAAGGCTCAAAAGGGGGTTGCATAAGCTGAGCAATGCAAACATTAAGATCCCAGGCAGGGACAAGGTCCCTGAATGGAGGGTTGGTGTGAAGCAATCCCTTGAAAAACTTGGAGAATACAGGGTGAGCTGAAAGAGAAGAGGGCTTAACTGCTGAAATAAAAGCAGACACAGCTGCCAGATGCACTTTTAGGGTAGCTGGCCTCAGCCCCAAGGTATTTAAGTGGACCATATAATCCAGGACTGTGGGTAAATTAGCAGATTCTGGGGAAATATGCTTTCCAGAGCACCATATGGAAAACCTCTTCCATTTGGAATTATAAGTAGCCTTGGTGGAAGGTTTTCTAGAAGCCTTCAGGATATCCATTACACCTTGGGAGAGGTGTAAATCAGCAAACTCTAACTCTTCAAGAGCCAGGCCTTGAGATTGTGAGATTTGAGGTTCGGGTACCAAACCCTCCCCTGAGCACAGGTTAACAGGTTGTAATTCCTGGGAAGACACAAGGGAAGAGGGACTGCTAAGGACAGTAGGAGTGGATACCAGGGTTGTCTGGGCCAATCTGGAGCAATCAGGATCATCTTGCAGGGTTGAGATCTGATTTTGACTAGCACTTTGAACAGGAGAGGGAAGGGGGGAAAAGCATAGAGAAACTTCCCTTCCTAATTGAGAACTAAGGCATCCAGAGGGACTGAGCCCAACACTGGAGGCCTATAGCAAAAAAGGGGAAGTTGGTGATTGTCTGGGGCTGCAAAAGTATCTATCTGCGGGGTGCCCCATCTGGAAAATATCACCTCCAAGACCAGAGGGTCCAGTGACCATTCGTGATGGCCCTGGGAAATCCTGCTGAGAGCATCTGCCAGGACATTGTCCTTGCCTGGGAGGTGAACTGCCGAGGGAGATGTTCAGGAATAAGCCAGAGACCACAACTTCATTGCTTCGGTGCACAAGGCCGAGACCGAGTGCCCCTTGCTTGTTGATGTACCACATTGTGGTGGTGTTGTCTGTTCTGACCTGTACAACTTTGTTCTGAACAGATTTGGAAAAAGCTTGAAGTGCTAGAAAACTGCTCTGAGTTCCAACAGATTGATGTGGAGCAGAGATTCCTGAGGGGACTACAACCCCGGGTGGTGAGGTCACCCATGTGAGCTCCCCACCCCAAGAGGGATGCATCTGTAGTAAGGATTAAGGAGTGAGACTGAGTGACAAAAGGAACCCCTTGTCTCAGATTGATCTGATCCTGCCACCACTGTAGGGCCTGGATCAGGGTTCGAGTCACTGGGATCAATTTGGTAAGAGGGTCTTTCCTTTGAGACCGAAAGGCTCTCAAATGGAACTGAATGTCCCTCATCTGAAATCTTGCTCCCTGCACTACTGCTGTAGAAGCAGCCATGTGCCCCAGGAGCTGTAGAAAATGCCTTGCTGGTCGAGACACCTGCAGGGTGAATCAGGAGGCCAGAGAGACAAGGGTCCTTACCCTGTCCAAAGGAAGGAAGGCTCTGGCTTTCTCTGTGTTCAGCTCTGTGCCTATGAAGGTGAGGAGCTGGACAGGCTCTAGAACCGACTTTGAAAGATTCAGAAGGAAACCTAGAGAGGTGAGCAGTTGCTGAGTTATCTGTAGGTGTAACTTGACTTGGTCTGGGGACTGGCCTACTATGAGCCAGTCGTCCAGGTAAGGGAAGATGGCAATTTTTTGCCTTCTTAGAGAAGCAACTGCTACTGCCAGGCATTTTGTGAATACCCTTGGAGCAGAGGTGAGGCCAAAGGGCATTGCTTTGAACTGGTAATGGCCTGAGGGCAGCTTGAACCTGAGGTACTTTCGATGGGAGCTTCTGATGAGAATATGGAAGTAGGCATCCTTGAGGTCCAGGGACACTAGCCAGTCCCCTGGCCTTAGAGAAGGTAGAATAATTCCCAGAGTCACCATTCTGAATTTTGGTTTTAAAAGGTGCTTAAGTATCTGAGATCCAGGATGGGCCACCATTCTCCTGTCTTTTTTGGGGTAAGGAAGTACCTGGAATACAATCCTTTGCCCTGGTGTAGGGGTGGAACCCTTTCCACAGCTCTGAGAGCAAGGAGGGAAGAGACCTCTGCCTCTAAGGCAAGTGCCTCTGATGGATTTGCAGGTGGAAAGGATCTGGTTCTCATCTTTGGAAACTTTTTGAAGCTGAGAACCAGTCCCTGGCTTACTACCTCCAGGACCCATTTGTCTGATGTCAGAGACTCCCAGTCCTGGACAAAGTAAGCCAGCCTGCCCCCTACAGGTAGCTGAGAATCGGCCCTGGCAACCCCATCAGGGTGCCTGCTTGGCAGGGGCTTTGGGCTGAGGGGTGGAAGCAGGCCTGCTTGTACCCCATCTGCCTCTCCCTCTAAAGAACCCCCTCTGGGCATAAGCAGAAGAGGAGGCCTGGGCTTGGTAAAAAGGCATATGAAAAGGCCTGCCCCTGCCCCTGGGAAGCTGCCTTTGAGGAGTGGCCTGCCTTTCCTTGGCCTGTGCACTCCTATAGGTGGTCCTATACTCATCCATTTTCTTCATGTAATTCTCTGTCTGCTCCCCAAACAGGGAATTACCCACAACAGGAAAATCCATGGCCTTAGTCTGGGTATCCTGTGACAGGCTAGTACATCTGAGCCAAGCCATTCTGCGAAGTGCCACAGATGTAGCCATGACTCTTGATGACACATCATTTGAGTCAACTGCAGCATGGAATTGCACCTTGGATGCCTCAATACCATCAGCAGGCACCTGCTCCAGCTCCTTGGCAAGCTGGCCAGGGACCTGTTTTGCTAGAGCCATGACAGTGTCCCATCTGGACTTCTGATATCTAGCAACATAAGCCCTATAATTTGCCTATCTGAGTCCCAAGGATGCTGCCATGTACTGTTTCTTTGCCATGGCATCAATCCTCCTGGAGTCCTTGTCCGGGGGGTGTGAAGCCAAGGGAATATTTGCCTTGCCACAGGCTGCAGCCTGCATTACCCCAACATGGCTGCATTGTTGTTTAGGGAACTCCGTATCAGAACCTGACAATGTGTACCTCTTGTCCATTCTCTTATCCACAGGAGGTATAGTGTGAGGAGTTTTTAGAATTTTAAATGTCTGTTTCCCAAAAGATTTATGCAAGGGAATAGATAGTCTACTAGACTCTGGGATGTCCATCATTTCCACATAGTCAGGCTCCTCTTGATCATCCACAGCTTCCTCCATAGGGAGCTGGAGGGTTTCAGCCACTTTTTATAAAACATAAAATGAGAAGGGACTCAGAAAGCCTAGGAGGAGACACTCCTAAGGTCTGTCTGGGGAGATGTCCGGGTCAATGGGCACATCCAGACTTTCAAATCCATTCACTCTCCTCATACTCCTCTTCCCTCCTCCAGTTCATAATATTCTCCAAATCATACTCTGAACTGGTGGAACCGTCAATCGAGCGCTTACTCTGACGGTGCCGGTTCGGTCGGAACCAGGGAAAGCTGCTGGACAATTTTGATCGCTTTGGCTATTTCTTCAGCAGTTGGAGAGAAAGTTTTGGCCCACACCAGCTGATTTCTAGTCCTTTTGCTGGAACCGACTCAGAGTCGGATCTCCTGTCTTAAGAAGTCTCACTCTGGTCAGAGGGCACCTTCCTAGTTAGGTTGAACTGAAACGGCTGGCCATCCGTTTCAGCTGACTTTTTGGCCTCCCTTTCCCTGAGCCTACCAACTCTTTTCTCCAGGGTAGCTGCAGGAAAACTCTTACAAATCTGGCAGTCTGCATTGAGGTGGTCAAACCCCAGACAGTAAACACAGGTGGTGTGGGGGTCAGCCTTGGCAAAGACTTCCCCACACACACACTGCAGTGTTGAAACCCAGTGGGACCGGTTTTTCTTTTGGGTTTCTCAGACATAGTGCCAGTCCTATCAAAACTTACCCATTTATGGCAATCCGCCAGGTAAGACCCTCTTATCGGTTCCCAACCGTGTCATGGGTCGTGGAAAAAAACGTAATAAAATCAGTTTTTTTTAGAACCGATAAGAACCGGTAACCACACACTAAATCACAGATTAAGATTTTTTAAAACAACTTGATCGGTTCAAACCGAAACGATAAACCGTTTACAAGTTCCACACATACTAGAATTAATGTAAAACCTATCTAGTACTCACAAATACCACAGACAGAGACTGAACCGACAGGTTGCGGTTTAAATTCGGTCGAAAACCGAGAAAAACAATACTTTAACCGACAAAATGAACCAAGCAGAAGGAGAAATCTCCGGAGCGACTGTTCAGTGAGGCAGAGTAAAGAATCCGACGGTTTGAGTTTGAAGAACAGCAGACAGAGTCTCAACCGAGCTCGAGCTCAGCGTTCCATGCCTGGCATGGAAAGTTAACTCTTTCACCTCCGGAGCAGTTCGAAGGTTGGGACTCGCTGCATATGTCAGAATATAGCAAGACTTCATGTTGTTGGAACCCTCTCTGTGAAAAAATATTTCCTCACATTACCGCTGAGCCGTCCCCCCTCTATCTTCACATTGTGCCCCTTTGTTCTTGCACATCTTTTTTTCTGAAAGATGCTGCCCTCTTGTACTTTAATTCCCTTGAGATATTTGAAAGTTTCTATCATGTCCCCCCTCTCCCTCCTTTCCTCAAGGGTATGCATATTAAGCTCCTTTAGTCTCTCTCTTAGTATGTCTTCTGGTACAGACCCTGCACCATTTTGGTTGCCCTCCTCTGGACAGCCAGGTCCCTTTCCATTTTTGTTGTTGTCAGCATCTCATCCCTCACTGTGTACTCTTCCCCTGGGTTTCTGTTTCCCAGGTGCATTACCTTGCACTTGTTTGCATTGAATCTAAGCTGCCATACATTTGACCATTCCTCCAACCTTGCCAAGTCCATTCTCATCCTTTCCACTCCATCTTGTGTATCGACCCTGTTGCAGACCTTTGTGTCATCTGCAAAGACACATACTTTTCCTTCCAGTTCCTCTGCAATATCACTTATAAAGACATTAAAAAGGACCGATCCCAGTACTGAACCTTGCAGTACCCCTCCTTTCTTCACTGTGGACTCCGTTTACTATTACCCTTTGCGTCCTGTTGTCCAGCCAATTTTTTATCCAGGCTACCACCTTGGGACCCACTCCAAGGCTGGCTAACTTGTATATTAATCTTTTGTGTGCAACTGTATCAAATGCCTTGCTAAATCTAGGAAGACCATGTCCACAGCCCCTCCCTAGACTACTACTTTGGTCACTCAGTCAAAGAAATCTATTAGATTCGTCTGACACGACCTTCCCGCTGTGATTCCATGCTGCCTTGGGTCCTGTGCCCTACTTGCCTCTAGGTACTCAATAATTCTTTCCTTCAGAAGTGATTCCATCATTTTCCCTACCACTGAGGTCAAACTAACTGATCTGTAGTTTCCTGCCTTTGCCCTGCTCCCACTTTTGTGAAGAGGAATCACATCCGCCCTCCTCCAGTCCTCAGGTACCATTCCATCCTCCCATGATTTGTTAAAGAGAGTAGTCAGTGGTGTCACTAGTTCTGCTCTTACTTCTTTTAGAATTCTTGGGTGAATCCCATCAGGCCCCATTGCTTTGTCCACCATCCGATTTACTAGTTCTTTCAGAACCCTTTCTTCTGTGAATGGACTGGTATCGACCCCCCCTATCCAGAGTGTTTCTCTTGTTTACTTTAGGTACCTCCCCCTCCTCTTCCTTTGTGAATACTGAGCAGAAATATTAGTTCAGTATCCCTGCTTTTTCACTTTCACCCTCTGCCCACATTCTCTCCCCTTTATTAAGCCTCAGTATCCCTCCCTTGGTCTTTCTTCACTCCCTAATGTACTGTAAAAGGCCTTATCCCCCTTCTTAACAGAGCTGGCTATCCTTTCATCGGTTTGGGCCTTTGCTATTCTGACTCCCTTCCCTGCCTCTTTCTGCTTTAACTGATAAAGTTCTCTGTCCTGCTCCTTCTGTGTTTCCTTATGTTTCCTGAATGCTGTCCATTTCTCCTTAACCTTCCCTGCCACCTCTTTTGAGAACCATAGCGTTTTTTTTCCTTTGTGGTGTTTTGTTGATTTACTTTACACAAAGACTTGTTGCCTCTGTGATGGCTGTTTTGATTACTCCCCATTGTTCCTCCACCCCACCTACTTGCCTGTTTGCTAGTGCTTTTCCGAGGCACTCTCTCATTTTCCCAAAGTCAGCCCTCCTACTCTTGCTTTTGTATGGCTTGACACTATGGCTGTGTTTATCGTGAACCACATTGTTTGGTGGTCGCTTGTTCCCAGATGGCTACCCACTTCTAAATCCGAAATTCTTTCTCCGTCCTCGTTTGAGAGTACCAGGTCCCTCCCAAGTGGGTTCCAATACTAGCTGTATGAGGCATGCCCCTTGTAGGGCATCAAGAATGACCCTGCTCTTGGATGAGCCTGCAGCAAAGGTGCTCCAGTTAACATCTGGCATATTCAGGTCCCCCATCAACAATATCTCTCCTTTTTCTGCCATTCTAAGGATGTCTTCTATCATTTCCTTGTCTATCCCCCCCCCCGAGATGGGGGGTCTGTATACAACCCCCATGCAGATTGTGGTGCCATTTCCTGTCTCCAGGGTGATCCAGAGTGCCTCATCTGCCCCCAATATAGTCTCTAGTTCTGTTGCTTTGATCCCTTCCCTTACACAGAGAGCTACTCCTCCTCCTCCTCCTCTTTTACCCTCCCTGTCCCTCCTGTAGATTGTGTATCCTGGTATGCTGACATCCCAGTCATGGTTCACTGTGTACCATATTTCTGTGACTGCCACAATATACAGGCATCCCTCTTCCATCAAGGACACTAGTTCAGGGAGCTTGTTACACAGACTACGGGCATTGATTCTCATCACCTTCCATTTTTGATGGCCTTATCCCTTTTAGCCCCATCCCTGTCCTTACTGCCTTTGCCTTTTTTTGCATTTACCTCTGTCCTGCTCCCTCACGACTTCTCTACCTTGGTGTTTACCTCACTAATTACCATGTTTTGTGGGGGGAGGCTGGGATTTCCCTGCGCCTTTTCAGTGCCTCCCCACCTGGCTAGTTTAAATGCTTGCCAATGAAGCATTTAAACCTATCACCTAGGATCATGGTTCCCCCACTGGACAGATGCAGACCATCGCGCCAGTACAGGCCTGTATCCCTCCAGGTGGCTCCCCAGTCCCCAATGAAGCCAAAACCCTGAGCTCACCAGTTTTGCAACTATTCATTGAATTCCATGGTGTGGAGCACCCCAGCATCACCCTTGCCATAGACAGGAAGCACCTCCGAAAAGGTTACTGTATTAGCTACTTGTCTACGGCCCTTCCCCAACTCTACAAACTCCTCTTGCACTGCTCTGATCACATTCCCAGTCAGGTCATTTGTTCTTAGGTGGACAGTGACATCCAGCTCCCTCCCTCGTGCAGCTGCTCCCACGATCCTGAGGATTCACTTCCTGTCCCTCCAAGCCATGGTGCCAGGCAGGCATCTTACCTCCCTTCCCCCACTTCTACCCCATAATGACTGAGTCTCCCACCAGGAGTTGTTTCCTTCCCTGTGGGTCTCCTTTGTGGAGGTTCCCAGCACCCTCCTTGGTCTCCATTGCAGGTGCCTCCATAGAGGAACCACTATCGACCAGAACAGTGTATGAATTGTGGAGAGGTACAGCTGGAGGGCTGCACCTCTGTTCCACCACCATCCTCTCCCTCCCTGAGCCCACCTTGGTCCAGCCACTCCTCTTTCTTGGCAACCTCTGAGGTAGCAGCAATGGCCCTGGTGGTCCCTAGGTGGGGGAAGGAGGTTTCACGAATCCTAGCCAGGTCAGCCTGGAGATGGGCAACCTCCTCCCTCAGACCAGAGAGGTGCCTGCAAATAGGGCAGCATCGCAGACTCCAGAATGTCTCCCGAAACACTGCTGCCCCACAGCCTTTACACTGCACCACTCCCATCAAGTCTTATTTTGTGTCCCCTCTCCTGCTGCTCTGTATGCTTACTCTCTCCTCACAGCTCTCACCGTTCCTGTTCTGGGACAGTAACTTCCTGTATTCTTCAGTAGTCTCCTTCTTTGCTCAGAATCAGACCTCTAGTAGCTAGGGAGGAGAAAGAGCCACTTTTTTCCTTCAGGGTTGACAAAACTAATGTTTCTCTATGATCCTTCCCTTTCTACTGCCAAACAGGAAGTTCCTGTTGTCAGTCAAATCTAGTGGCTATAAGTAGAACTGGCTTAGGGTGGGATGGAGGGCAATTAGTAAGAAAAACTGTAGCTTTTTTAGTCAGCTGCTTTCTGCTCTAAAAGCAAGATTTCTGTCTTCCAAAAGCTAGCGGCAGGTTGGAGTCACCTGCTTTTCTACTGTCTAAGCCAATACCCCAATTAACTTCTCTCACCTCATACTGATTTAGCAAACTAAGTTGATACAGTACCCTTCCCCAACACAGAAACACGCACTGACTTTTTTTAACCCTAAATGACATCCACTCTACTTCTAATAAAGTATCTGTTTGCTTAATCCCAACAGGCACACACTCCTGCTGAGATAGAAGTGTTAAATTGGTAAGAAAAAAATGTAGCTTTTTAGTCAGCTGTTTTCTGCTCTAAAAGCAAGATTTGTCTTCCAAAAGCTAGCAGCAGGAAGCTGTAATTAGAGTCACCTGCTTTTCTACTGCCTAAGCCACCCCACCCAATTAACTACTCTCCTCTCCTACTGATTTAGCAAACTAAGCTTGATACAGTACCCTTCCCAACATAGAAACACACACTGACTTTTTTTTTTTAACCCTAAATGAGACCCACTCTACTGCTAATACAGTATCTATTTGCTTAATCCCAACAGGCACTGACTCCTGCTGAGATAGAAGTGTTAAATTAGTAAGAAAAACTGTAGCTTTTTTAGTCAGCTGCTTTCTGCTCTAAAACCAAGATTTCTGTCTTCCAAAAGCTCGAGAATTGAACCTCTGGGGCTGTCTTCCATCCTCCTGCAGGCATGGCTGGGATCGGGGGCTCAGGAATCGAACCTCTGGGGCTGCCTTCTATCCTCCTGCAGGCATGGCTGAGATCAATGACTCGGGAACTGAATCTCTGGGGCTGCTTCCATCCTTCTGTAGGCATGATTGACATAAGGGTCTCAAGAATCGAACCTCCTGGGCTGCTTTCCATCCTCCTCCTGCAGGCATGGCTGAGATCAGGGGCTCAACAATCAAACTTCTGGAGTTGCCTTCTATTCTCCTGCAGACATGGCTGGCACAAGGGGCTCGAGAATCAAACCTCTGGGGCTGCCTTCCATCCTCATGCAGGCATGGCTGGCACAAGGGGCTCGAGAATTGAACTTCTGGGGCTACCTTCCCTCCTCCTACAGGCATGGCTGGCACAAGTAGCTCGAGAATCGAACCTCTGGGGCTATCTTCCATCCTCCTGCAGACATGGTTGGCACAAGGGGCACGAGAATTGAACCTCCTGGGCTGCCCTCCATCCTTCTGCAGGCATGGCTGGCACAAGAGGCTCAAGAATCAGACCTCTAGGGCTAGGATAGCTGGCACAAGGGACTCGGGAATCAAACCTCTGGGCCTGCCCTCCATCCTCCTGCAGGCATGGGTGGCACAAGGGACTCGAGAATCAAACCTCTGGGGCTGCCCTCAATCCTCCTGCAGGCATGGCTGGCACAAGGGGCGCGAGAATCAAACATCTGGGGCTGCCTTCTATCCTTTTGCAGGCATGTCTTTCACAAGGGGCTTGAGAATTGAACCCCTGGAGTTGCCTTCCATCCTCCTGCAGGCATGGCTGGCACAAGGGTCTCGAGAATCGAACCTCCGGGGCTGCCTTCCATCCTCTTGCGGGCATGGCTGGCACAAGGGGCATGAGAATTGGATCTCTGGGGCTGCCTTCCATCCTCCTGCAGGCATGGCTGGCACAAGGGACTCTAGAATCAAACCTCTGGGGCTGCCATCCATCCTCATGCAGGCATGGGTGGCATAAGGGACTCGAGAATCAAACCTCTGGGGCTGCCCTCCATCCTCCTGCAGGCATGGCTGGCACAAGGGGCACAAGAATCAAACCTCTGGGGCTGCCTTCCATCCTTTTGCAGGCATGTCTTTCACAAGGGGCTTGAGAATTGAACCTCTGGGGCTGCCTTCGATCCTCCTGCAGGCATGGCTGGCACAAGGGTCTCGAGAATCAAACCTCTGGGACTGCCTTCCATCCTCCTGCAGGCATTGCTGGCACAAGGGGCTCAAGAATCAAATCTCTGGGGCTGCCTTCCATCCTCCGGCAGGCATGGCTGGTACAAGGGGCTCAAAAATCAAACCTCGGGGGCTGCCTTCCATCCTGCTGCAGGCATGGCTGGGAGCAGGGGCTCAAGAGTCAAACTTCTGGGGCTGCCTTCCATCATCCTGCAGGCATGGCTGGCATGATAATCAAACCTCTGGTGCTGCCCTCCATCCTCCTGCAGGCATGGCGGGCACAAGAATCAAACCTCTGGGGCTGCCTTCCATCCTCCTGCAGGCATGGCTGGCACACGTGGCAAGAGAATCAAACCTCTGGGGCTGCCTTCCATCCTCCTGCAGGCATGGTCAAAAGCAGGTGTTCAAGAGTCAAACCACAGGTTCCCCATGGAAGGTGAGGTAGTAGGCTGTCAGGCTAACCAAATTAGGCATACTTAAAACATGGAAGGTTAAGCTACAACACCAAGACAACTAAAATCACAAAGTTTAAAGCTTCCCCACCCCACCATTTGCAGGCTTGCCATGCACGGCCCTACATATAAAAATGTCTAATTTTTAAACCCAAGTTTGTGCCTAGCCAAGGAACTAGTTGTCTTGCAGACAAATGAATGGGACACGCTTTCCATGTGGTGCTGGTATACAAGCATATATGAGCTACCCTTGTTCTAATGAGTCTGACTTTGCTTTACCAAACCACTACAAATGCTACCAAGTAAAATAAGAACTACATCTAGGGCTTCAGTTAACAGGATTTGAGGGTAAATACTATTTAAGCACCTGAGATCAGTTCAAAATTAGCACGGTGGAATTTTTTTCATTCCATTTCTCCACTGCTACAATTCTGGGAACAACTACGTTTACTGCCACAAGGGTTCACACTCAACTTGTTTCTGACTGGCCTACAAGGATCCCAGGATGAGCAGTGTTCTGACCTGCTGATGGCTGCACTTGCTCAAGCCTACAGTACAATGTGCTATGAGCTGCACTTCAACAGAGATGCAGACTAGAAGTTCCACAGGCACTGCCTGTTCTGTTATCATCCAGTTCTGTTCAGGACAAAAACATTTATATATTTTCTGTTCCCCACAGAATTTCCCAGGTTTGTTAAATTATTGTTGTTTTTTGCCATGGCCTCATGATCACAGAGGTTCTGTCTCCCCTTGTGCTTCTTTGTTGGTTGGGTCACACAGTGACCATTTTGGTTGGGCGTTCAGCGGCAGAGGGCAGAGTTCTGTGTGAATGGCTGGATGTACACTGTTCCATGTGTGATTGCCACAGAGGTGTAGAGGGAAGAAGTGCACTGTGCTACCTCCAAGACATCATGAACCACATACTGGGTAAACTGGGGGACGCCTCATTGGTCCAAGGCCATCTGGGCTAATCACTGAGCCAGTAAAACAATGTTAAGAGCGCTCCCTTGGCCAAAAAGGCAATTACAAATAATCAGTTATCTCAAGGCATATTGTTGAGTTCCTTATGACAGGACATTGTTATAGATGTCTATAAAACTGAGTAATGGAATTATCCACTTTTTACACCTTGTGGAGACAATGAATTGTATACATTATGGAGTGCCAAACAGATTTTGTATCGCAAAGGTAGTGTCAATTATGTCATAGCCTTCTTAACCTAGTCGGACCACCCTACCGCCTTCCAATACAAAAAAGAGGAAACAGTGTATAGGTACTTTCGAATGTCAGGGCACTCCTGTATATATGCACAACTGTGTCTTTAAAACTTAAGCAGTTTACCTATTTTTACTGCCTCGTACAATCAATTAATCAATCAATCAACCAAAATCTTTATTCAACCAGGCGAACATCATTGAGCAAGCTCATTTTCAAGATGAACCTGGAAGGTCAGCATTCAGATACGCGACCCATCCATTCCCACAGACATATATTTGAGTGTGATGGCTATCCTGAGTATGAATTCAATGAGAAACATAGGAAAAGGTAGCTCAACCACATGGACGGAAAACGCGTGTGACAGATAAGTGAGAGGCAGATAAACAAGTGCTGAGTGTAATGGTTCGTATATGTACAAAATGCAAAATCCAGTGACGAGATGATGTAAAAAAAAAATTGATCCCCGACAACACTTCCAGCTTTGGGATAATGGAATTATTGCACTTCCTAAGAGCCGAAGTCCTAATCCCATGCTTATGACATCACAGTCTGTTGCTGGGCATGACCTGTAAGTGACACAGCTCCTCCTGTTATCATGTAAATGCGCTTTAAACAAACAGAAGGGTTTGAAACTGAACACAGCGCAACTGAGTTTTGCAGAATCAAATTTAATTTTAATTATTCTGAGGCTGACTTGATCCCCTTCATTAAAAATGTTATTCAAAGAGAATGCCAAATCACTTATTTTGGGATGCTTAGGGTCCTCCGTCCCTCAGTTTGCAAGAATACATGTCCAGATTTTTAAAAACTAAATTCTGATTCCTTTGAAATTTATTTTTCACTGCTCCATGCCCTCCACCCCCGCCCCCCTTGTGGAGGCACCATGTTGAGTGGTAAGAACTGCTGGTAATATGTACATGAAAGGCATAAAGCCCTCCTTAAGGCAGTTGTGTTTCTATGAAGCAGAGCTCCCTAAGTCATAGAAACATAGACTTTGACGGCAGATAAGGACCACTAGGCCCATCTAGTCTGCCCATTTCCCTACCTACAGGATAGGCCGCAGATCCTAGTTAACCAACAGCCTATTTCTTCCTACCCCCCACAAGAATTGCCTTATGTCTGTCCCATGCATTCTTGAATTCTCCCACAGTTTTAGACCCCACAACCTCCTCAGGAAGGCTGTTCCATGCATCCACTACCCTCTCTGTGAAATAATACTTCCTCACATTGCCCCTGAACCGCCCTCCTTCTATCTTTAAATTGTGTCCCTTGTTCTTGCAAGTCTCTTTTTCTGAAAGATGCTACCCTCTTGGACTTTGTTGATTCCACTGAGGTACTTAAAAGTTTCTATCATGTCCACCCCTCCTTCTTTCCTCAAGGGTATACATATTAAGCTCCTTTAGTCTCTCCTCATCGGCTTCTCTTGCAGACCCTGCACCATTTTAGTTGCCTCCTCTGACTGCCTCTATCCTGTCTATGTCCTTATGGAGATGGGGTCTCCAGAACTGGACACAGTATTCAGATGGGGTCTCACCAACTGTCTGTACAGAGGGATAACAACTTCCTGTTTTCTGCTGATGATGCCTCTCCCTATACATCCCAGTATACCCCAGCCCTCCCTACTGCCTTCTCACATTGCTTGCTAACCTTAAGGTCATCTGATATGATTACCCCAGGTCCCTTTCCTTTTTGTTGTTGTTACTACCTCCCACCCATTGTGTATTCTTCCCCTGGGTTCTTGTTTCCCAGGTGCATTTTTTTGCACTTCTTTGCATTGAATCCTAGCTGCCATACTTCTGACCATTCCTCCAACCTTGCCAAGTCCCTTTTCATCCTTTCCACGCCTCCTTGTGTATCAACCCTGTTGCAGATCTTTGTGTCATCTGCAAAAGGCATACTTTTCCTTCCAGTCCCTCTGCAATGTCACTGATGAAGACATTAAAAAGGACTGGACCCAATACTGAACCCCACGGTACCCCACTAGTAACCCCCTTTCTTCAGAGTGGACTCCATTTACAATTACCTTCTGTGTCCTGTTGTCCAGCCAATGTTTTACCCAGGCTACCACCCCGGTCCCACTCCAGGCTGGTTAATTTGACTATTAATCTTTGTGTGGGACTGTGTCAAATGCTTTGCTAAAGTCTAGGTAGGCCATGTCCACAGCCTCCCTGGTCTACTACTTTGGTCACCCAGTCAAAGAAATCTATTAGATTCATCTGACATGACCTTCCGCTGTGAACCCATGCTGCCTTGGGTCCTGTGCTCCACTGGCCTCTAGGTACTCAACTATTCTTTCCTTCAGAAGTGACTCCATCACTTTCCTACCACAGAGGTCAGACTGACAGGTCTGTAGTTTCCTGCCTCTGTCTTGGTCCCACTTTTGTGAAGGGAATCACATCCACCTTCCTCCAGTCCTCGGTACCACACCATCCTCCCATGATTTATTAAAAGAGTAGCCAGTGGTTTCACTAGTTCCTCCCTTAATTCTTTTAGAATTTGGGTGAATTCCATCAGGACCCATTGCTTTGTCCACCTTCAGTTTTAGGAGTTCTTGCAGAACCCTTTCTTCTGTGAAAGGACTGGGATTGACCCCCCTATCAAGAGTGCTTCTGTTAATTGGATTAGGCACCTCCCCCTCCTCTTTTGGGAATACTGAGCAGAAATATTTGTTCAGTATTCCTGCTTTTTCACTGTCCCCCTCTGCCCACCCACCGTTCATTCTATTCAGCCTCACTATCCCTCCCTTTGTCTTTCTACGCTCGCTGATGTACCTATAAAAGGTTTTATCCCCCTTCTTAACTGAGTTGGCTATCTTTTCCTCAGTTTGGGCCTTTGCTATTCTGACTTCCTTCCCTGCTTCCTTCTGCCTTAACTGGTACAGCTCTCTGTCCTGCTCCTTCTGTGTTTCCTTATACTCCGGAATGCTATCTTTTCTTCCTGACTTTCACAGCCACCTCTTGAGAACTATAGTGGCTTTTTCTTTCATTTTGATTTGTTTATTTGCTTCACACAAAGACTTGTTGCCTCTGTGATGGCAGTTTTGATAATTCCCTATTGTTGCTCCACACCTCCTCGAGCCTGTTTGCTAGTGCTTTTCTGAGGCACTCTCCCATCTTACCAAAGTCAGCCCTCCAAAGTCCAGTACCCTCACTTTTGTATGGCTTGAATCTGTAGCTGAATTTAACATGAACCACACTGTTTGATGGTCACTTGTCCCCAGATGGCAACCCACTTCTAGATCTGAGATCCTCTCACTGCCCCCGCTTGAGAGTACGAGGTCTAAGATTGCCCTCACGAGTGGGTTCCAAACTAGCTGTCTAATGCCTGCCACCTGTAGGGCATCATGAATGGCCCTGCTCTTGGATGTGGCTGCAGCAAATGTGCTCCAGTTAACATCTGGCATATTCAGGTCTCCCATCAACAGTATCTCCTTTCTCTGCCATTCTAAGAATGCCTTCATCATATCCTTGTCCATTCCTTCCCCTGACATGGGGGTCTGTACACAACCCTCAGCGGATTGTGGTGCCTTTCCAGTCTCCAAGGTGACCCACAGTGCCTCTCTCCTCCCTGTTTGCTCTTTTGTTCAGTTGCTTTTATCCTTCCTTTACATAGAGAGCTACCTCTCCTCTTCTCCCTGCCTGTCTCTCCTGTAGGTTATGTACCCTGGTATGTTAACATCCCAGTCATGGTTCTCTGTGTACCATGTTTCTGTGACTGCTACGATATCCAGGCATCCTCTTCCATTAAGGCCATCAGCTCAGGGAGCTTGTTGCCCAGACTACGGGCATTGGTACTCATTACCTCCATTTCCTGATGGCCTTACTCCTTTTGCCCCATCCCTGTCCTTCTTGCCTCCGTCACTTTCTCCATTTACCCCTGCCCTTCTCCCTATCGACACCTCTATGTTGGTGTTTGCCGACTTACACGTGATTATTTGGGGGCTAGGATTTTCCTGCCTTTCCAGTGCCTCCCTTGGCTAGTTTAAAAGCTTGCCAATGAAGCATTTAAACCTATCACCTAGGATCCTGGTCTCTCACGGACAGATGCAGCCCATCATGCCAGTATAGGCTTGCATCACTCCAGGTGGACCCCCAGTCCCCAATGAAGCCAAACCTGAGCTCCACACCAGTTTTCAACCACTGATTGAATCCCATGGTGCGGAACACCCAGCCTCTCCTATGCCATAGATGGGTAGCACCTCCGAGAAGGTTACCTGCATGCTACTTGATCAAGGCCCCTCCCAATTCCACAAACTCTTCCTGCACTTCTCTAATCCTTTCTAGCCAGGTCATTTGTCCCTAGGTGGACAATGACATCCAGCTCCCTCCCTGTGCAGCTGCTCCGCAATCCTGAGGATTCGCCTCCCTGTCCTCCAAGCCATGGCGCCAGGCAGGCACCTACCTCCCTCTCCCTTCCTCCCCCAGTTCTACCTTCCTAACAATGGAGTCCCCCACCAGGAGTTGTTTCCTTCCCCTGCAGGGTCCCCTGCCACCCTCCTGTGGGTCTCCTTTGTGGAGGTTCCCAGCATCCTCCTTGGTCTCCACTGTGGGTGCCTCCATAGAGGAACCACACTTTGCCAGAATGGCATAGGAATTGTGGAGAGGTACAACTGGAGGGGTGCCTCTGTTCCACCATCCTCACTCCCTGAGCCCACTGTGGTCCAACCGCTCCTCTTTCTTGGCAACTTCTGAGGCAACGGCAGTGGTACTGGTGGTCCCTGGATGGAAGAGGAGGTCCCACAAATCCTGGCCAACTCAGCCTGGAGATGAGCAACCTCCTCCCTCAGCCCAGAGAGGTGCCTGCAGATGGGACAACACCGCATCCTCCAGAACATCTCCCGGAAGACTGCTACTCCACAGCCACTGCACCACTCCAATCATGTCTTATTTCTGGCCCCTTACCTGTTTGCAATCCTTACTCTTTCCTCTGTTTTTTTTTTCTCTCTCTCCTTACTTTCTGCCTGTGTGCCCTTTAAGCTCCTGACTGTCCTGTTCTGAGACAAGAATATCCTATATTTCTCAGTAGAACACTTACTTGCTCAGAGGCAGACCTCCAGCAGCTAGAGGGGGCTGGAGAGCTACTCTTGCCTTCTAGGATGGTGGGTCCTTGGTGGTTCTGTGATCAGTCACTTCCTGCCCCTAAACAGGAAGTTCCTGTTGTCAGTCAAATCCTGTGCAAATAAAAACAGAACTAGCTTTCGGTGGGGGGATGGAGGGAAGGGAATGAGGGCAATATAGTCCCAGCAGAGAAGTTAAGTCACACAGCAGTCCTTTCTCCTGGTGTCTTCTGCCAAGCTATTAGCAGAAACTTTCTAAGGCAGTCTTTAAATGTAGCTTCCTTCTAGCTAAGTCACTCCCCCTACTTACCAGATCTTTCTACAAGTAATTTAAACCTCACAGCAGTTAAGTCCTTTCAGTCAGCAGTGTCAGTGGCTCAGCAGGTAGCACACTCGCCTCTGAGGCCGGGAGATCAGAAGGCTGTGGGTTCTATCCCTACACCAGGCACTTGGGTTAATATCCCAATACTGACACTGTAGTGCAGCATGAGGGGGGTGCTGCACTCCTGAGGTGCCGTCTTTCAGATGAGACGTTAAACCGAGGTCCCATCTGCCTGTCCTGGTGGTAGTTCAGGTGGATGTTAAAGATCCCATGGCACTTCTCGAAAAGAGTAGGGGAAGTTTCCCCGGTGTCCTGGCCAAATTTCCCTCATTCACTAAAAATACCACCAACAGCTTAATCTGGTTCAAGGTCAGTTGGCATTCATCTGTATCCCCCTCCCCCGGGTCGTGCCTGAAAATAGGCAGGATTTGTCTAGTGCACTTACCTGGTCAACAAAAAAATAAAATAAAATAAAAAAAAATTTACACCTAGATAACTCTTCAGATACCCATTCAGTTCAATTAACCCAAACACACACTTTTTTTTTTGTATGTTAGTTTTTTTTACCCTAAATTAAAGGTCCAAGTACAAAAGTTCTTCTACTTTAGTCCCAGCAGAGAAGTTCAGTCACACAGCAGTCCTTTTCTCCTGGTGTCTTCTGCCAAGTTATTAGCAGAAACTTTCTAAGGCAGTCTTTAAATGTAGCTTCCTTCTAGCTAAGCCACTCCCCCTACTTACCAGATCTTTCTACAACTAATTTAAACCTCACAGCAGTTAAGTCCTTTCAGTCACCTGAGATTTACACCTAGATAACTCTTCAGATACCCATTCAGTTCAGTTAACCCAAACACACACTTTTTTTTTTGTATGTTAGTTTTTTTACCCTAAATTAAAGGTCCAAGTACAAAAGTTCTTCTACTTTAGTCCCAGCAGAGAAGTTCAGTCACACAGCAGTCCTTTCTCCTGGTGTCTTCTGCCAAGTCTTACAGAATCACAACCGGTTGCCAGCTCAGTGGCTTGGAGAGCTGAGGCACCATGTGCCTCACCTCCTGCCATGCCGGCGACCCAGGTTCAGAAACGGATACGGGTCACTCAGGAGCTGGCCAGGTGTGGGAGGATTGTGTGTCCGTATGACTGTTGTTCTCCCTCGGGAAGGGGGGTTGCTGTGGCTTGCTGGGTGGCAGCGCATGCAACGTCACCATGAGAGGGAAGGGAACCCATATTTAGGGTACTGGGGGCATCTCCGCAGAAGCAGAGTTTGCACATTGCTCCTACTGCACATACTGTGGGCCCAGGGAGAAAATTCAGTGGAAAAACACCCCGGCTGCAGGACAGCGACTTACCCCTCACAGGCCCTGCACTGGTGGCTGGGCATCCCCACAGTCCTATGGCAGAGGACAACAGTGGAAGGGTAAGTCCCAGAGAAGCTGGGTGATAGGGCTGCGGGTTTGGTAGGAAGGGGGCAGCCGAGGCAGCACTAGAGATAAATAAATGATGGGGAAAAAATAATTACAACTGGTTTAAGGCATGGTTCACACAGTATTTGCATAGCGCATGCGCCTCAACATGCCACCATCATGCTGGGGGAGGAAGGGAGAAGACAGAGTGTTGAAAAAAATAGTTACATTTTTTTAATTTTTCAGTTATTAGAATTTAAAAACATCTTCTTTGGGGGGGGTGTGGAGCTAGCACCGCAGTAGAAGAAGCACTCTTTTCTGAGCTCTGCTACTGCAAATTCTCTCAGCACGGTAAAAGTGTGCTTTTTGGGATTTCTGCATACCACTTTCGACAGTTTTCAATAGAATTATGTCAGCTTATTGCCAGACCTTCCAGAACTGCCAGAAGAAAAAATTACTCACCTTAGTAATTGCTTTTCTTCTCATGGAGTCTTGCTATATTATGACTATATGCAGTCAGCCACTGCAGCTGAACTGCCCCGGAGAGGAAAGAGTTAACTCCAGAGAGTCTGGAGTTCCACAGCGCGAGGGCGCTATACCAAAGCTCTATCTGGCCAGTTTCAAATGAAACTGTCAGATCTTTACGAAGCTAACACTAAGCAACAAGTCTGTGTGGAAAGCTCTACACTAGCCAAGTGGCTACCTACTAGTAGGAATAACAACAATATAAACAGCAATAATAATATTAACGATGAATAATAGTATTATTAGTTTCTCCCTAACAAGCACTATTAGACCCCTTCCCCCAAGACTCAAGTCCAGGAAGGGGGCCAACATATTACTTAAAACAGAAATACCTAATTCCCTAACCCTAAATAAAGGGGGTGAAGGGAAGAACTAAAATGGCATGACACAGTGCTTGCACTAATTTGCCACCCCACCCAAGTAGAAGTTCTGAGAGGGGCAGGAGGGAGGGTGGTATATAAGCAAGACTCCATGAGAAGAAAAGCAATTACTAAGGTGAGTAATTTTTCTTCAAACACCATGAAGTCTTGCTATATTATGACTATATGCAGATTACACAAGCAGTACCTCCATGGAGGAGGGTCAGAACCTACTTAGAAATAGGCTCTGAAGCACAGCTGTGCCAAACGAGCATCTCTCCTGGACTGAATATCCAGGGAATAATGCTTTGCAAAAGTGTGAACTGTTTTCCAAGTAGCAGCTTGACAGATTTCCAGAATGGGAATATCTCCAGCAGCCGCTAGAGATGCAGCTGTACCCTGGTGGAGTGAGCCCTCAGTCCTGAGGGGTTCTCTACCTAGTTTTTGATAACAAAATTGGATACAAGAGACAATCCACCTTGCAATTGTCCTCTTAGTGGCAGGTTTTCTCAACCTCGCCATAGGTAAGAAGAGTTGAGGGATTCGAACCTGTGACCCTTGGTGTGCTCCAAATAGTAGCTAAGGCTCTTGACGTCCAAGCTGTGCAGACCTCTCACCTGAGGAAGAATGCTCAGTGAAAAATACTGGAAGAGAGATGGATTGGTTCAGGTGGAAATCTGAAACCACTTTAGGCAAAACTTTCTGTTAGTCCTGAGGACTACCTTATCTCTGTGGAAAGAGATAAAATCTTCTTCCACTGACAGGGCCTGTAGTTCACTTATGCGCCTGGCAGTGATAGCCACTAGGAAAACAGTTTTCCAAGTCAGAAACTTGAGCTCTGCTGAGGACAGAGGCTCAAGGGGTTGCATTAACTGAGCAATGCAAACATTCAGGTCCCAAGCGGAGCTGGTTCTCTAAAAGGAGGGTTGGTGAAGTAACCCTTTAAAACTTGGAAAGCACAGGGTGAGAAGAAAGGAAGCAGGCTTCCTGCTGACAGAAAGCAGAGACAGCTGCCAGATGAACCTTTAAGGTAGCTGGCCCTAAGGAATTTAAATGGACCAAATAGTCCAGTAAATGGGCAGATCAGCAGATTCTGGGATAATCTGCTTCTCAGAGCACCAGATGGAAAACCTTTTCCACTTAGAATTGTAAGTGGCCCTAGTGGAAGGCTTCCTTGAAGCCTTTAAAATATCCAAAACACCTTGAGAAAGGTGTAAGTCAGCAAATTCTAACTCCTCAAGAGCCATGCCTTGAGATGGAGGGATTTGAGGTCCGGATACCACACTCTCTCCTGTGCACAGGCCAGTAAGTCGTGGACTCTGGGCAAGCTCAGGGCAGGGTGGACTGTCAAGGACAGAAGCAGTGGGTACCAGGGCTGTCTGGCCCAATCTGGAGCAATCAGAATCACCTTGCAGGGCTGAGATCTGATTTTTACTAGTACCCTGAAAAGAAGGGGGAAAGGCATACAGGAACTTCCCTTTCCAATCCAACTGAAAGGCGTCCAGGGGGACTGATCCCAGCACTGGAGGCCTGCAACAAAACAGAGGAAGTTGGTGGTTGTCTGGGGCTGCGAAAAGATCTATCTGAGGGGTGCCCCATCTGGCAAAGACTGACCCCAGCACCTGAGGATTCAGAGCCCATTCGTGATGGCCCTGAGAAATCCTGCTGAGGGCATCCGCCAGGACATTGTCCTTCCCTGGAAGGTGAACTGCTATCAGGGAGGTGTTCAGGGAGTAAGCCAGAGACCACAACTTCATTGCTTCGGTGCACAAGGCTGATGACCGAGTGCCCCCTTGCTTGTTGATGTACCACATTGTTGTGGTGTTGTCTGTCCTGACTTGAACTACTTTGTTCTGGACAGAAGCTGAAAACGCCTGAAGAGCTAAAGGACAGCTCTGAGTTCCAAAAGATTGATGTGGAGCAGAGATTCCTGGGGAGACCACACTCCCTGAGTGGACAGGTCGCCAAGTGAGCTCCCACCCTAACAGGGAAGCATCCGTGGTGAGGGTGAGGGGTGGAAAGCAGGAATGAAAAGGAACCCCTTGTTTTAGATTGCTTTGATCCTGCCACCAGTGTAAGGCCAGGATCAGGGTTTGAGTCACTGGAACCAATTTGGAAAGGGGTCCCTCCTTTGAGACCAATAGGCCCTCAAATGGAACTGAATGTCCCTCATCTGGAATCTTGCTCCTTGCACTACAGCTGTGGAAGCAGCCATGTGCCCTAGGAGTTGCAGAAAATGCCTTGCTTGTCGAGAGACCAGGTAATGAGGAGGATGCCAGGGCAATGAGTCTGTCTACCCTTCCGAGGGGAGAAAATGCCCTGGCTAACTTTGTGTTCAATTCTGCACTATGAAAGTTAGTACCTGAACTGGTTCGAGAACTGACTTGGCAAATTCAGCAGGAATCCCAGGAAGTGAGAAGCTGCTGGGTGACTTGCAAGTGGGATGTTACCTGATCTGGGGACTGACCCACTATGAGCCAGTCGTCCAGGTAGGGAAACACAGCAACCCTTGCCTTCTTAAATGAGCCACTACCACAGCTAGACATTTCGTGAATACCCTTGGCGCAGAGGTAAGGCCGAAGGGCATTGCCCTGAACTGGTAGTGGCCTGAGGGTAGTTCGAACCTGAGGTACTTTCGGTGAGAAGGCCTGATCAGAACATGAAAATAGGCATCCTTGAGGTCCAGGGAAGCTAACCAGTCCCCTGGCCTCAGGGAGGGCAAAATCATTGTCAGAGTTAACATTTTGAACTTTGGTTTCAAAAGATGCTTGTTCAGGTACCTTAAATCTAAAATGGGCCGCCATTCTCCTGTCTTTTTTGGGGTAAGAAAGTATCTTGAGTACAGCCCTTGCCCTGATGGCAAGGAGGACCCTTTCTACTGCTTTGCAGTCAAAAGAAGAAACCTCTGCTTCCAAAGCAAGGGCTTCTGAAGGATTTGCAGGTGGAAAATGTCTGGCTCTCATCTTCGGAAACTGTTTGAAGCTGAGAACCAGACCCTGGCCTATTACCTCCAGAACCCACCTGTCCGAAGTTAGGGACACCCAGTTCTGGCTGAAATAAACCAACCTGCCCCCCACTGGTACAGGAGAATCGGCCCTGGGCACCCCATCAGGGTGCCTGCTTGGCAGTAGCCTTAGGCTGAGGGAAGGGGGACGGTTTACTTGTGCCCCGTCTACCTCTGCCTCTAAAGAAACCCCTCTGTGCAAATGCAGAGGAGGCCTGAAATTGGTAAAAAGGCCTGTGGAAAGGCCTGCCCCTACCTCTGGGAGCGTGCCTCTGTGGAGTGGCATGCCTTTCCTTAGCCTGGGCACTTTTGTAGGTAGTTCTGTATTCATCCATCTTTTTCATGTAGTTTTCTGTTTGTTCCCCAAACAGAGAATTACCCACAACAGGAAAATCCATAGCCTTTGACTGAGTATCTTGGGACAGATTAGTGCATCTGAGCCATGCCAACCTACAGAAAGCTACAGAAGTGGCCATGACCCTAGAGGAAACATCATTAACATCAACAGCAGTATGAAATTGAACTTTAGAGGCTTCAATGCCATCAGCAGCCACCTGTTCCAACTCACTAGCCAGCTGGCCATGGGCCTGCTTGGCTAACTGCAATACTGTGTCCCACCTATCCAGCCACATAAGCCATATAATTTGCCTGCCTGAGTCCCAAAGAAGCTGCCATATACTGTTTTTTCGCCATGGCATCAATCCTCCTGGAATCCTTATCAGGAGGATGTGAGGCCAGAGGAATATTAGCCTTGTCACAGGCTGCAGCTTGTACCACACCTACATGACTACACTGCTCAGTGAGGAAGTCTGTATCAGAGCCTGACAAGCTATATCTTCTGTCCATTTTTTATCTACAGGAGGGACAGAATGAGGATTTTAAAATCTTTGTTGTTTGCTTCCTAAATGACTTATGCAAAGGAATAGACAACCTCCTGAACTCTGGTATATCCATCATTTCTACATAATCAGGCTCCTCTTGCTCATCCACAGCTTCCTCTAAAGGAAGCTGGAGGGTTCTGCAACCTTTTGTAAAACATAAAATGAGAAGGAATTCAGACAGAATAGGAGGAGATTCTAAAGGTCTGTCTGGAGAAATGTCCGGGTTCAATGGGCCGTCCAGACCCTCCCAGCCACACATGATGATCAAATGGTCACTCCCTCTCCTGTGGTTCATAAAATTCCTCAACATCATACTCCTGAACCACTGGCACTGAACGAACCAACCTTTTACCAACTGTAGGTGGTTGGCAGGACCCTGAGACAGTGACTGGACAATCTGTATGGCTTTAGCTATTTCTGCAGCAGTTGGAGAGACAATTTTGGACTCCAAACCTACTGATTTCTTTGTCTTTTTCACTGAGACTGGTTCCCCTGAACCAGCCTTCCTTTTGCCCGAGGAAGTCTCGCCCTGGTCAGAGGGCACTCCCTCTGGTCCAGTGGGTACTGGACCAGGCAGGCCATCTGGGTCAGCGGACTTCTTGGCCTCTCGTTCCCTGAGCCGGCCCAATCTCTTTTCCAGGGTGGCTGCAGGAAATTTTTACACACCTGGCAGTCTGACGGGAGGTGGTCAGCCCAGACAATAAACACAAGTGGTGTGGGGCAGCCTTGGCAAAGGCTTCCCACAGACATCACAGTGTTGAAACCAGTGGGCCCGGTTTTTCTTTTGGGTTTCTCAGACATAATGCCAGCCTAACCAAAAACTTGCCCTTTTGATGGCAGTGCCAGGCAAGACACCTTATCGGTTCCTAACCGTGTCACGGTATTGAAAAACCTATTTTAAAAGCAAGGTTTTTAGAACCGATAAGAACGAGAACCGCACTCTAAAAGCCCAACCACACTTTAAAGCGTTAAATTAAGCAAACCGATCGGTTCAAACCGAACCGATAATTGAATTTCCACACAGACTTTAAATTTTCTACTACGGTTTACCAGATAGAGCTTTAACGGAAATGCGGTAAAATAAATACTTTTGCGGTTCAAATGAACGAAAATACCGAACCGAGAAATGAACCGATGTGAAGGAGCTGATCTCCGGAGCGACTGTTCAGTGAAGCGGAGTAAAGAATCTGACAGTTTCATTTCAAACTGGCCAGATAGAGCTTTGGTATAGCGCCCTCGCGCTGTGGAACTCCAGACTCTCTGGAGTTAACTCTTTCCTCTCCGGGGCAGTTCAGCTGCAGTGGCTGACTGCATATAGTCATAATATAGCAAGACTTCATGGTGTTTGAACTGATTTTCTGATTTTGGCATCATGGGTCAACCCAGAAGAAAAAATTACTCACCGTAGTAATCTTGTTTCTTCCAAGGTATTCTGCAATATGCTTAACTCTTGCAGTCAACCTCCTGTGTTGAACTGCCCCAGAGAATCAAATTTATGCAAATGATGGATCACTCATTGGCTTGTGGCACCATTCAAACTGCTGCCCTTACCACCTGCTGCATTCTACAATGCTCAGATTCATGACAGCCGGCGGGATAAGCCCATCTAACTAATCTATCTTAACAATACTAATAGTTAAATAACAAAATCACCCATAAAGTGTTCCCTATAAAAGACAGGACCAAAAGACGGAATAACACCCATCTGGGTTCAACAAGATTTGCAACACAACTAATATATAAACCCATCGTAACACAGAAGTCCAGCTGTGATGTAGATGCCAACTGGTTCTGGAAGGGGCGGTAGGGAGAGTTAAGCATATTGAAGAATACCTTGGAAAAAACAAGATTACTACTGTATGAAAAATCTTTTCTTCTAACCCCAGGAATTTTTCAATATGCTTAACTCTTGCAGACTACCAAGTAGTACCTTTGGAGGAGGGTACAGAACCTATTTGGGAAAGAGGTTCTACAGCACTGCTGTGCCAAACCCGGCATCACTTCTGGACAGAGTATCCAAACAGTAGTGCTTTATAAAGGTATGTACTGTTCTCCATGTAGCTGCTTTACAGATTTCCAGCAGAGGAATGTCTCTGACTGCTGCTGTCGTAGCAGCTGTGCCCCTTGTGGAATGGGCCCTCAGGCCTACTGGGGGCTCCTTACCAGCCTTACTGTAGCAGAACTGGATACACGCTACTATCCAGCATGAAACAGTCCTTTGGAGGTAGGTTTCCCTTTTCCCACGTCCCCATAGGTCAAGAAAAAATTACTTACCGTAGTAATCTTATTTCTTCCAATGTATTCTTCTATATTCATAACTGTATGCAGTCTGCCTCCTAAGTAGAACTGCCCGGAGAAATGGAACTATATGCAAATGATAGAACCTATCATTGCTCGAGACACACATTCAAACTGCTGCCCTCATCTACTGCAACATTCCATCAACGTCTCAGATTTGGAAAAATAGCCTACAAGGCAGAAATGCTGTGTACCTATCTATACTATCTATAAAACTATAAATGCCTAGAAAGGGATAAATTCCCATAACAAATTACATATACAGTAACCCCTCGCTATAGCAAACCCCACTATAACGAAATCTCGGCTATAATGAACGCGTTTTATGGCTCCCGTCTTGACACCGACAGTCAGCTGTTTCTATGACGTGCCACTGACAGTCAGCTGTTTCTGTGATTGACACTGACGCTGACACTGACAGTCAGCTGTTTCTGTGAGGCGTACCATGCGCCATTCACTGTCCAATTGGTACCACTAGGTAATTAAAAGATTTTTTAGCACTTTTTATAAGAATGTGTGCCAAGTAATGAGTTACAGTTTACAGCCATTTCCCTAAACGAGCTGCTACGATGAACAGGTCCGGTTACTCTGTTCAAACTAAGCTGTCCATACTCGACCGCCTCAAAGCTGGAGAAACTTTAAGCAAGTTGTCAGTTGAAACTGGGTGCTCCAAATCGACCATATGCACTTGGCAAAAACAAGAACAGTCCCTACGGGACTTTGCCAGCGAGTGCAGTGAGAATGAAGGTCTGGCAAGAAAAAAAATGAGGCACCCCAACAAAACTGAAATTGACAAAGCAACTCAGCTTTGGTTTTTGCAACAGCAATTAAACGGGGTGCCTCTGTCGGGACCTATCGTGCAACAGAAAGCTGAGCAGTTTGCTCAGCAGATTCATGGTCCAAATTCATAATTTAAATCTTCTTCTGGTTGGTTATGGCGTTTCCAGCGCCGGCATGGCATCAGGCGGGTCTGCATAACAAGAGAACAAAGATCCTGTGATGATGCAGCCGCTAATGAATTTCTACCAAAATTGAAGGACATCATAGAGAAAGGCAGCTATCGGCCAGAAATGATTTACAATGCCGATGAGACAGGCCTGTTCTGGCGCTGCTTGCCTGATGTGACTCTGGCAGGTCGCAATGAGTCCAATGCCAGCAAGGGTTTTAAGGTTAGTAAAGATAGAGTAACCCTGCTGTTCTGCTGCAATGCAGCTGGGACCCACAAAATCACTCCCCTTATGATTGGCAAGTTTGCTAAACCCAGATGTTTCCATCTCACAAACTTGTCATCCTTGCCTGTGACTTATTCCAGCAGTAGAAATGCATGGATGACATCTGACATCTTTCGAAATTGGTTTTTTAATGATTTTGTTCCCGCTATCAGACTTTATCTAAGGCAATGCAAACTGCCATGCAAAGCACTACTGCTTCTCGATCAGTGCCCGGCACACCCTGACCAAACTGAGATGCGGTCCAGGGATGGCAGAATCAAAGTCCTGTTCTTGCCAAAAACACAACATCCAGGATACAGCGGCTCTCGATGGGGTATCGCCATACCACCTTAAGAAGAATTACGGCGCCACTATCAGATCTTGTGTCAACAGAGGGCACTGGTTACAGAACTTTCTAAAAAAAACTCTCTTTAAAAGATGTTTCCTTTTTGTGTGGAGAGGCATGGGGTAATGTCAGCATGGCCACTCTGTCATTGTTGGATCGCTACCCTCGGACCATCATTTGGTGACATGCTTCAAGCAGAAAATGCCGATGATACTGATGACACTGCAGAAAGAACGTAAATCGCTGAGAAACTGCAGTTGATTCCTTCTGATGATCAGGCTGAAGACACTATTGAGGAGTGGTTGTGCTCCGATGATGCAGCTGGGACACACGATGAACTTACTGACTTAGAGATTGTCAGCGCAATTTCGAATAGTCAGCTGCCTAACAAGGAGAATCTTGTAGACGAAGAGGAGTAGGAGGATGGGGGGGACGAGGATTGTGATCCCATACCTACGTACCAGCAAGCAATTTCGGGGACTGAAGCAGGCTTGCATTGGATGCAGTCACAGGATGCTGACCCGATCAAGGTGCTGCAGTTATGGAATGTTCTGTCCTATGCCCGCGACTTAGCTATCAAGCGCAGCATTACACAAACAAAAATAACATCGTTCTTTCAAGCTGCAGACTAAACTAAACTTTTTAACTATCCATTAAATTTGTTGTATAAAAAGTTGTAATAAAATGTGCTATTAGAAAATGCTTCATTTCATTTTGTAGACTCACAGTGCACCGTAACACCATACATTTTAATGCGTCCTCGTTATAACCAATTTATAGCTATAACGAATGCAACCTGTGGCTCCCGTTGCATTCGTTATAGTGAGGGGTTACTGTATATATGTCCAAGTGACTATTTCACTAGCAATAAAGGACAAGTTTTATCCTGGAAACTCAGTTATCCAAAGAGAAAGAGGAATCCTCCCCAGGTAAAAAGTACCCCAGTGGGGTGTACATGCTCGTATAAAATCCAAGATAACATCAGTAGGCATGCTGAGGCTCTGGTTCTATTGGGGGAGGCAGGGAAGGGCGAGTTATGAATATAGAAGAATACACTGGAAGAAATAAGATTACTAAGGTGAGTAATTTTTTCTTCTAACCCCATGTTCTTCTATATTCATAACTGTATGAAGACATCAAAGCAGTACCTTTGGAGGTGGGCAGAGAACCTACTTAGGAAAGAGGCTCTGCAGGACTGCTGTGCCAAATCTGGCATCCCCTCTGGACAGTAAGTCCAGGCTGTAATGCTTAGTGAAAGTATGTACTGTCTTCCACGTGGCAGCTTTGCATATGTCCAGTAGGGGGACATCCCTTGAAGCTGCTATAGAAGCAGCTGTTTCCCTGGTTGAATGGGCCCTGAGTCCTGATGGGGCCTGTTTGCCCGCTTTTTGATAGCAGAATTGTATACAGCTAACTATCCAACGAGAGACTGATCTCTTGGTAGCTGGCGTACCTTTTTTCACATCCCCATAGGTAAGGAATAATTGTTGTCTGTCCTGCCTATGACCCTTGGTATGAAACTTGTAGTAACTAAGGGCTCTCTTCACATCCAGACTGTGGAGTCTACGCTCACCTGAAGAAGAGTGTTCAGTAAAAAACACTGGTAATGTGATGGACTGATTCAAACGAAAGTCTGACACCACCTTAGGGAGAAACTGTCTACTGGTTCTGAATACCACTTTGTCATTATGGAAAGATAAATAATCCTTTTCCACAGATAGGGCCTGAAGCTCACTTATCCTTCTAGCAGAAGTAAGAGCTACTAAGAATAGTTTTCCATGTGACATGCTGTAGATGAGCTGAGGACGTAGGTTCAAAGGGTGGCCTCATAAGCTGAGCAATGCAAATGTTCAAATCCCATCCAGGGACAGGTTCCTTAATGGGTGGATATGTAAGACACAGACCCTTGAAAACCTTTTTAAAAATAGGGTCTGATGCAATGGAAGTGGGGAGTCCCACTGAAATATAAGCAGAGATAGTTGCTAAGTGGACCCTTAATTAAGTATGCTTAAGGCCCTGATCATGTAAGAAAGTAAGGTACTCAGGTAGGGCTGGAATTCCTGCTGAGGCAGGTTTGATGCTGTGCAGGGTGCACCAAGAGAGAAACCTTTTCCATTTGGCTGAATAGGTTTTCTTCATGGAGGGTTTTCTATAGCCCTTAAGTATGTGCAAAACTGCTTGGGAGAGGTTTAAGTTTGCAAATTCTATGTCCTCAAGAGCCAAGCTTTGAGACAAAGGGTGGCGAGATTGGGACATCCTATTTTCCCTTGGTGGGAGGTTACAGGTTGTACCTCCGGGGAAGATGCATTGGTCTGGATACCAGCATGGATAGTAGGAGAGGATACCAATGCTGTCTGGGCCAGCCTGGGGCAATGAGGATCACTGAAGCCGACTGGGACCTGAGCTTGATCAGAACTCTGAGGATGAGAGGGAAGGGAGGGGAAAGCGTATAGGCTTCTCCCTGACTAATCCAGTACCATGGCATCCACTGGGACTGTGCCCCTGAGTGGGGGCCTGCAACAAAACAGTGATAGCTTGTGGTTCTCTGGGGAGGCAAAGAGATCCACCTCCGGGGTATCCCACCTTCTGAATACCAAATTTGCCACCTGTGTGTCCAATGACCACTCGTGATGGCCCTGACTGATTCTGATGAGGGCATCTGCTAAAATGTTGTCCTTCTCTGGGACATGGACTGCTTGCAGAGTTACTTCCATAGAGTATGCAAGATCCCACAGTTTCATGGCCTCTGAGCACAGGGGGTCGGACCTTGTGTCCCCTTGCTTGTTTATGTAGTACATTGTTGTGGTATTGTCTGTTCTGACCTGTACCACACTGCCAAGTATTAGATGGGCAAAAGCTTTTAGAGCTAGGAATACAGCTCGGAGCTCCAAGAGATTTATGTGCAGAAGGGATTCTGCTTCGGACCAAGTCCCATGGGAGGTGTGTTCCCCAATGTGGGTGCCCCATCCCAGTAGAGAAGCATCTGTTGTGAGAACAAAGGAAGGATTCTCCTTTTGGAAAGGGACACCTTGCCTTAAGCTGTCTGAATTTTTCCACCACTGTAAGGCTTGAATAACAACCTCTGTTACTGGGATAAGCTTTGACATCTTGTCCCTTTTCTGGGACCAATGGGACCTGAGATGAGATTGTAAGAGTCTCATTCTGTACCTTGCCCCTGACACTGTACCTGTTGCTGCAGCTATATGACTGAGAATCTGTAGATAGTGTCTTGCTGGGCATGACTGGCTTAGTTTGAAAGAAGCAGCCAGGTTGAAAATACTTTGCACCCTGTCCTGAGGGAGAAAAGCCCTTCCCTGGATGGCATCCAGCTTTGCTGCTATGAATTGAAGCACCTGAACAGGGGTTAGGACAGACTTTTCCTGATTTATTAGGAAACCCAAGGATTGCAGGAGATGCACTGCTGATTGTAGGTGCTCTGAGACTTGTTGTGGGGATTTTCCCACTACCAACCAGTCGTCCAGATAAGGGAAGACTAGTATACCAGACTTCCTTAGGTGTGCCGCCACTACATCTAAGCACTTTGTGAATACCCTTGGTGCTGAGGTCAGACCGAAGGGAAGTGAACTGATAGTGGCCTGAAAGGAGCCTGAATCCGAGATACTTTCTCCGAGATTGCCTTATTGGGATGTGAAAGTAGGCAATTTTTAGATCCAGAGATGCTAACCAATCTCCCTGCTGAATAACTGGGAGTATGGACCACAAAGTGACCATCCTGAATTTTGGTTTTACCAGGAATTTGTTGAGAGATCTGAGGTTCAGAATAGGCCGCCAGTCCCCATTTTCCTTTTTGGTCAGGAAGTAGCAGGAGTAGAAACCCATTCCCCTGAGATGCGTTGGCACATGCTCCACTGCTTTCATGTGGATCAATTTCTGTACCTCCTCTTGCAAGAGTTTTCCCTCCAAGAGGGAAGCTGGTTTGAAAACTCGATTTCAGAGACGGAAGGGATTTGAAACATAGGGACAAGCCCTGACTTACCACCTCCAGAACCCACCTGTCTGTGGTGATGGAGGACCAATTCTGGAGGAAGTAAGTCAGCCTGCCCCCTACTGGCACTGGGGAGGCGACCTGGATCAACTGTTCAGGGGTTCTGTTTTGGGGTTGCCTGAGCTTGGGCAGATTGGGGGCCCCTTCTGGAACCCCCTCCTGCCTCTAGGTTTAAAATACCCAGTCTGCTGTGGGTAAGGTTGTTGCTGAAAGGCAGCTTGACCTTGGTAAAAAGGCCTCCCATAGGGAGACCTTCCCCTGCCTCCCCTTCCATAAGGCCTATAAGAAGGGGCAGGCCTGTCCCTGAAGGAATTACTTTTGTAAGTGGCCTTGTATTCGTCCACCTTTTTCATGTATTCATCAGTGTGCTTTCCAAACGGGGAGTTATTCTCCACAGGAAAATCCATGGCCTTTGTCTGGGTATCCTGGGAGAGATTAGTGGCTCTAAGCCATGCCAGTCTTCGTAGGGCCACCGACAGAGCCATGCACCTGGCATTATCATTAGCATCAGCTGCCATCTGGAACTGATATTTAGCAGCTTCCAGACCAACTCTAGCTGTCTCTGCCAGGTCATCAGAGAGGGGCAAGGGAGCCTTTTCTGACATAGCCAGTACTGACTGCCACAATATTTTCTGGTATTGTGCTGCGTATGTTTGGTAATTAGCCTGCCTTACACCTAGAGAGGCAGCTAAGTACCCTTTCTTAGACATCTAGTCTAATTTCCTGGATTCCTTCTCAGGAGGGTGGGAAGAGAGAGGAACCCTCGCCTTTTCACAGGCTGCCTGCTGAACTATGCCTTGGTGATCACGGTGGGAGTATAAAAATTCTGCTCCACCCCTGTCCAAGTGATATTTCTTATCAGACTTCCTATCTATAGGAGGGATAGAGTTAGGAGTCTGCAATATTTTAAACAAGTCTTTTTTAAAGAACTTGTTAATTGGCAAATATACCTTCTTTATGGGGGTTAGCCCCATCATTTTGAGGTATTCAGCCTCCTCTTCATCATCGACCACTTCACTGGTAGTTACATCTAAAGCGTCCACTATTTTTCTAACAAAGGAAAAATGTGAGGAAAAATCCTTAGGTCATGGTGGGGAGCCAAATTCCTGCTCAGGTGAGATTTCAGGTTCTATAGGATCATCTTGTTCAGGATCCATCTCACCATAATCATCAGCTTCCAGTTTCTGTGATTCAGGGGCAGGAACAGTGGCAGAAGCCTTGAAAGGGGCAGAAGGAGCAGGTTGAGCAGGTAAAATTCCTTGTAAGGCCTGCAAAATCTTCATAGCCTGAGCTATCTCCTCTGCAGAAGGCAGACTGTGAGACAATAGGGACCCTTGAGGAACAGAAGCCTGGGGTTCTGTGTGTTTAGTTTTTTTGGATTTCTTGGAGGGGCAGGAGAGTCAGCCGGACCACTCCCTTTTTAAAATGCTCGAAACACCCTTATTAGGGGTGGTGACAGTAGATAAAGTGGTTATCACCCACAATTTTAGGTGGCTGGTTAGAGCCTGAAGGACTACCGTCAGCTTTTTTCTTAAGCCTTTCCATCCTTTTCTCAATTGTTTTAGGAGGAAAAGATTTACAAATGGCACAGTCTGTTGAAAAATGATCAGGTCCCAAGCAGACCAAACAAAGGTCGTGTTTGTCAGCTTTTGCAAACACTTCCCCACATCTGGTACAATTTTTAAAACCTGGGGGACCAGTCTTTTTCTTTAGTTTTTCTTGTGTTTCCATTTCCAGGAGAAAAACCAATAACTGTTTGCTAGTATTCAAACTAACGTTTTTGGTTTTTTTTTGTCGGTTCAGGAGCCGGTCACGGATCCGAGAAAGAACCGATAAAATTAAGTACCGAACTGGGTTATCGGTTCAAAAGAACTGTTCGCCCGGAACCAAAATACAAAATTTAACTAAAATATGTATATAAAAATAAGACTGAACTATGGCAAAAAATGCCGAAATAACTAGAAAAGCCCCAGTTCCTCAGCGGTTATACCAAACCGTGAGGAACCGAGAAATAACACAATTTTACTGCTAACTAAATAAACTTACACTTATTTTAAATAACAGAATCAAATTAAACAATAAACAAAGGCAGCAGTTTAAATATTATGAAGAAGTAATACTTATAAACTGGAATCAGCTCGAACTGACGAGAGGGGCGATCTCAAGGCATCTTATTTGTCATGCGGAGTGAGAAATCTGAGACATTGATGGAATGTTGCAATAGATGAGGGCAACAGTTTGAATGTGTGTCTCGAGCAATGATAGGTTCCATCATTTGCATATAGTTCCATTTCTCCAGGCAGTTCTACTTGAGAGGCAGACTGCATACAGTTATGACTACAGAAGAATACATGGGGTTAGAAATGGAAATTACTTACCTACCATAATTCTTGATCTTCTTGGACGAAATCTCCACCACCCATTCACACTAATGGGAACTACGCCGGAGCTGCTAGGACCAAGCAGGAGCCAAAAATCTTCAGGAGGGTCAGCACTGAGGTAGGGCTACGAGAAAGCGTTGCCACGAGACTGGTTCACGCCGTATAGGCTACCTTGGCGTCAACCCTCCAACCGCCTCAGTACCTTTTTTTACAGAGGAGGTGCAGCATAAATTAACCTAGTGAAACTAACCTATGTCGGACATAAGATGATCCGAATGACCCGTATAAGAAGGGTCAACACAACAAAGTCTTCACAGCCCAGCCATTAAGGAAGTGAAGACCAATAATAGACAAGTGAGCTCGGGGGATGGTGGGTGGGCGTGTGAATGAGTGGTGGAGACTTCATCCAAGAAGATCAAGAATTATGGTAGGTACGTCATTTCCATATCTTCCTGGACATAAAGTCTCCACCACTCATTCACACTAATGGGAGAGTACCGAGCTAAATAATCACCCGAGAAGGGCAGCAGGAGAGAGGAGCTCATTTAGGATAGGAGTCCATTAAGGATTGTTCTGCCAAAGGATTGATGCTGTCTAGCATGGACAGCCAATGCATAGTGCTTCACAAAGTGTACACGGAGATCCAAGTAGCTGCACTGCAGATGTCTGCAATGGGCACATTTCGTATTTCTGCCAGAGATGCCACGACTGCTCTGGTGGAATGGGCGTACACCCTGCCTTCCAGCTTAACCTGTGCCATGGAATAGCAGTGGCAAAGACATGCCGAAATACATCTGATAGCAACAGGCTGACTCAGCCGGGCCATGCTGAATGACACAAAGACTTGCTTTGACTTGCGGATCTTTTTAGTTCTATCTAAGTAGTAACGCAAAGCCCTCTTAACATCCAGAGAATGTAGGGTACGTTCCCCCTCATTCTGGAAGTTCGCAAAGTCAGAAGAACCAAAGGCTGGTTCACATGGAATTCCAAGACCACTGTGGGCAGAAATTTAGGATGGGTTCAAAGAAACACCTTGTCCCTATGAAACACCATGTAAGGAGCGTCTGTGACCAAGGCATGTATTTCAGACACTCTGCGAGCGGAGGTAATGGCTATGAGGAAGGCGATCTTCCATGTCAGAAACTTCAGCTCACATGTTGCTAGAGGCTTGAAAGGTTTACAGCTGAGCATACCTAGCACCAGGTTAATATCCCAGGTGGCTACTGGTCTCCTGACCGGTGGCCTAGTGTGAAAAATACCTTTCAGGAATCTCTTAACCAAGGGTAACTGAGCTGTAGACAACGTGTGTATAGGCTTGTGATAAGCTTGAGATCGCGTGGAGATGGACCTTCAAAGTTGAGTACTGTAGTCCTGTATTAGACAGGCCTAGAAGATACTCCAAGACGTTGTTTGGTGGGCAAGAAAAGGGATCCAGGGAAGATTTTGCACACCAAATAGAGAACTGCTTCCACTTTGCCGTGTACGTTTTCCTAGTAGCTGGCTTACGCGCTGCTAGAAGAATGTCTGAGACTCTCAGTGAGACATCAAATCTACCCACTTCTATCTCCTTAGGAGCCAAGTGTGGAGGTGAAGGGTTCCCAGGTTGGGATGGACCACTAGGCCCTGGGTCAGCAGGTCTGTTTGAAGTGGAAGCTGTCTCGGTGAAGTTTCCGATAATCTGTTGAGTAATGGAAACCAAATCTGACAAGGCCAGAATGGGGCGCTGAGGATCATTCTTCCCCCTTGTACCTCCAGCTTGAGCAGCACCCTCTGAACTAAGAGAAGAGGAGGAAATGCATACAGCAAACATCTTGTTCACTGCAGTCTGAATGCATCCTGACAGAAACTGCCAGGTTCTGGATTTCTGGAGCAGAATAGAGGCAGTTTCGCATTGAGTGGGGACGCAAAAAGGTCCGGGTCCGGTGTACCCCACTCTTTGAAGAGTGACTGCACAACGTTTACGTCAAGAGACCATTCGTGAGGATCCACCTCTGTTCTGCTGAGACGATCCGCTAGATCATTCTAGGCTCCTGGTAGGTACACTGCCTGGATCAGGGCTTCATGTTCTAGACACCATTCCCACACTCTCGTTGCTTCTCTGCACAGAGGATAAGAGTGCGCCCCACCCTGTTTGTTGATATAGTACATCACTGCTTTGTTGTCCATCTGAAGGAGGACTGCATACAGGATCGCTCTCATTTCCAGTACATTTATGTGAAGTTGAAATTCGTCCTGACTCCACAGACCCTGGGTGTGGAGATCCTGACAGTGAGCTCCCCATCTGAACAGGGATGCATCTGTGGTGATGGAGATCTGAGATCCCAGTGGGGCAAATGGAAACCCTTTTAGAAGGTTGTCCTCTTGAGTCCACTAGGTGAATGGTTCCGTCACCTGGATGTGAAAGGACTGGGGATGTGTGGTCGGGGACCACTGAGTACTGAGCATCCACCGAGTCATCCTTATGTGAAACCGAGCCAGAGGCACAGTGAACACTGAGGATGCCATGAGACCCAGCATCCACTGCATCGAGAAGGCTCGAACTGAGTCGTTCTCTTTGATGAAGTGGGCCATCTGAAGGACGTCGCTCCTCCTGTCCTCTGGAAGAAAGGCTTTTGTGTTGGAGGTATCCAGAAGGGCTCCTATGAAGAGGAGCTGTTGGAAGGGTTGAAGTTGCAATTTTCCTAGATTCAACAGCACTTCCATGGACATGATGAACTTGGAAGCCACAGCCACAGCTTCCTGAGTCTCTTGTCTGGAGGGGCTTGCTAGTAGCCAGTCATCCAGATATGGGAACACTTGAATTCCAAGTTTCCTGAGATGCGCTACGAGAACTGCAAAGCACTTTGTAAAGACTTGAGGTGCTGAGGATAGCCCAAAGGGCAGGACAATGAATTGGAAGTGCTGATCCAACACCATAAACTGGAGATACTTGTGGTGTTTAGGTGTATGGGAATATGTTGGTAGGCGTTCTGTATGTCCAGGAAGGCCAGTCAGTCGTTTAGATGAATCAAAGGTAGAAGAGTACCGAGTGATATCATCTTGAATTTCTTCTTGTAAAGGAATTTGTTTAACTTCCTTAGATCGAGAATAGGGCGCATGCCACCTGTTTTCTTTGGAACTAGGAAGTAATGGGAGTAGAAAACTGTGTTCCATTAATACAGTGAAACTACTTCTACTGCCCTATTGTTCAGAAGGCCTTGAATCTCGAAAGCAAGAAGGTCTGAGAGGGACGGACAGCTTGGGTTGTCATTTAGGTGGATAATCTGGAGGGGTTTCTGAAAGATTTAGAGAGTAACCCTCGCGGATTATCCTGAGCACCCATTTGTCTGATGTGATTGACTTCCACTGGTTGTAAAAGTGAGTCAGACGCCCTCCTACTGTCCAGAAAGAGTCCCCCTCAGACAGCTGAGGTGAGACTAGGGCCGGAATCTCAGAGGGGAGCACTAGGCACTTTCGGGCCCTATGCCTTCTGCTGCATTGTCTTTCGTGGCTGGGGGCTTGATTTTTGTTGAAGCCCCCCTCTGCCTTTGCCACGAAAGGACTGACGGTTATGAAATTGCTGCCGGTTCCTGCACTGTTGAGGGGAAGCAGAGGGCGGCCTGGCCGTTTTGATAGCCGTTCTAGTTTTCTGTGTGGCCTTGAGTGCCTGCTCGACCTGGGGGCCAAATAGACAAGTTCCATCAAATGGAAAATTCATAACTCTCTATTGGGCATCATTTGTGAACTCTGATGTACGTAACCACGAGTGGAGTCAGGTGCATATACCAGTCGCTGCTGCTCTAGAAGCAGTGTCAAAGGCGTCAATAGCAGCCTTAAGTTGCTGATTGTTGAACTCAATGCCTCTAGTAATGGTCTGGAGAAGCTCTGTGCTAACTTACGACTCTGGAAGAGCTTCCACAGTGGCTTTGAGTGAATGACAGAGGGTATACTCATACTGAGAGAAATAACCGATAGCTAGCGATGCACATACCCAGGGTGGAAGCAGCAAAAACTTGCTTCCCCAAAGTGTCAATCTTACGAGATTCCTTGTTTACTGGACGAGCTGTAGATTCCTGAGGGAGGACGGCTTTGTCAAGACAACTATGGCATCAGCGAAAGCTTGAGAGGCCAAGATAGGTTGATCCTTGGGGGAGGCTTACTTCCTGTCTATGGATTTAGTCACGGAAGGAATAAGTCCCAGATTATCCCACACCATTTGTGACAGTGTCACAAATGAGGGCTGCACCGGAGGAGTAAATTCCACAGGAATATCCATAATATGCAGGTACTGCAGATGCAGCAATTTCCCCGGATCAATCTCTGAAGTCTGGGGGGGGGGGAGAGAGGAATTCATGTTCTTTAACAGAGACTTAAAGGAAAGGTCCTTGACCAGAGGCTCTGCTGAAGGCGAGGGTTTATGTGCCACTCTGAGAGAAGAATTGCTGTCAAAATCGTCTCCTAATCGAAGATCAGGATCAGGCTTAATATCGTCTCCTACTAGCCCCAGGGAAGAGTGTGGGTATATATATATATATATATATATATATATTTAGGAAAGGGAGGAAAAAGAGGAGAAGGTGCTCCGTGAATCAGGGTTGAAAACTCCAGCGCCCTAGGCGGTGCCGAATGCGCAGATAGCACCAAAAGAGAAGATGGCGCCGGCCCAGGGAGTGGTGCCACCAACACGGAAGTCAAAGGTGGCACCGCACAAACACCAGAGGACCCCAACCCAACTTTCGGAGTCAAGGAGGAAGATCTGACAAAAGTAGTAGGAGAAAATGGTACCTGTGCTGGCCCCTGCGCCACAGCCATATGAGGGGAAAAAACACCAGAGTGCGGTGTCAACGGCACCGGAGAAGGCATCGAATGACTAGGAAGCCCCAACTGCCCTGCTCGCAGGCTCGAGACCCTTAGGCCCGAAGGTCCCAGAGGCGGTCCTGCAGGCTTGGACAGGCAGGACAACTGCCGAACCCATTGCTCCATAAGAGCGGCCCAATGATGAAACTGCTCACCGGAAGACCCCCAGGGGCAGGGAGGGACTATGGAGTCAATGATGTCAGTCACTAGGAACAGAGGCTGTAGGAGACCCTGAAGGGGTTAGAGTCGGACCCCAGCCCCTCGCCATGGATGATCCACACGCAGACATACCAGAGGGCGACCTCGAGCGGTACGGTTTCTTCTTTGACCAGTGGGGTCGAAGATTAACTCGATGCTGAGCAGTGCCGAGTCCTCGACGAAGATCGAGAATGGGATCGCTTCTTTTTGTGCTTTCAGGAGGACCGCCCATCCCCCCCGAGCACCGGACTGCCTATAGTCAGACCCTTCCCCATAGAGGGCAGTGGACCAGACCCAGCCCTGCTGAAAACACAGCTTTCATGCTAAGTCTCCCTACCATCAGCAGCCCCATTCATGGTCGACTCCATTGAAGGAGGGCCGAAGAAGACTTCTTTGTTGACGAAAATCACTTTTTTTTTTTGAAACACTGAATTTACTAAAATAAATAAAACTAATCAATACTGACGACTATAGCTGCTGTTGTATAGATGTGAAGATGCTTGACTCTGGCCAGGCGAGCGATATCGTCCTAACGAAAGTGCACTTTCGATGGTGAGAAAAAAAAGGAACTGAAGAGGTGGTTGGAGTCTTCAGCTGAGGTAGCTATGCTACTTGAGCTGGTCTTATGGCACCGCTTCTTCGCAGCCATACCTCAGTGCAGGCCCTCCTGAAGATTTTTGGCTCCTGCTCGGTCCTAGCACCTCCGGCGTAGTTCCCATTAATGTGAATGAGTGGTGCAGATTTTTTGTCCAGGAAGATCAGCTGTTGTCTGTCCTGCCTGTGGGCTTTGGTATGATCAATATAGTAGCTCAAAGCACTCTTAACATCCGGGCTATGCAGCCTGTGCTCACCTGAACTAGAGTGTTCAGTAAAGAAGACTGGCAAGGTGATTGACTGGTTCAGATGGAAATCAGAAACTACTTTTGGTAGGAATTTCCTATTAGTCCTAAGAACCACCTTATCTCTGTGGAAGGGGATGTAGTTCAGCTCTATACACAGGGTATGTAGCGCACTAATCGGCCTGGCTGAAGTGATAGCTACCAGAAGGACAGTTTTCCAAGTCATAAATTTCAAATGTGCTGTAGCCATGGGCTCAAATGGGGGTTCCATGAGTTTGGCAATGCAGACATTAAGGTTCCATGCTGGCACCGATTCCCTGTGAGGGGGGTGCAGGTAGGCCAACCCTTTGAAGAACTTCTTGAAGATGGGGTTGGATGCCATAGAGACACCCTTGCCAGCTGAGACACAGGCTAAGACTGAAGCCAGGTGGACTTTAAGGGTAGTGGGCTGTAAGCCCAGAGAATGCAGATGGGCAAGGTAGTCCAGCAAGACTGGTAACCCTGCCTGAGAAGACACTGCATTATTATTATTGCACCACATGGAAAACTTCTTCCATTTGGAAGTATAGGTTTTCCTGGTGGAGGACACTGAGAACACCCTCGGAGAGGTGCAAATCAGCATACTCCAGGTCTTCAATAGCCAAACCTTGAGGCTGAGGGACCCGAGGTTCAGGTACAGGATCCTCCTTTGTGAGGAAGTTTGAAGGTTGTGCCTCTGAGGGAGGTGTATGGGTGGGGCTACTGATAGGGAGAGCAGCAGAGAGTACCAAGGCTGCCTGGCTCCATCTAGAGCTATCAGAATTATTGTGGCTGGCTGGAACCTGAGTTTGATCAGGACCCTGAGCAGCAAGGGAAAGCGGGGAAAATGCATACAGGTTCCTCGCTGACCAGTCCAGCATGAAAGCATCCAGAGGTATTGTTCCATTTGCTGGTGGCCTGCAGCAGCATTTGGGTAGCTGATGGTTGTCCTGTGAAGTAAAGAGATCTATCTCTGGAGTGCTCCATCTCTTGAACATCACCTCTAGTACCTGTATGTTTAGGGACCACTCGTAGTTGTTTTGGTTGATTCTGCCAAGTGCGTCCGCTAGAGTGTTGTCTTCCCTGGCAGATTAATGGCCAGCAAGGACACCTGCAGGGAGTAAGCCAGACTCCATACTTTAATTGCTTCTGTACAAAGGGGGTTGGACCTTGTCCCTCCCTGCTTGTTGATGTAGTATATGGTGGTGGTATTGTCTGTCCTGACTTGTACCACCTTGCCCTGTACCACATTCACGGCTAGCTGGCTACCTGTACTGCCATGATTAACTCTGACTCAGCGGGGTTTAGTGGAGAGTCACCTGGAGCTACCGGTCCGGTCTGCCTTGTCCTTTTTTTGGCCTGATCTTGTGCTGGGCAATTGGAGTAAAGTTTGAGCCAATGCTGGAGTGAGGAGCCAAGTTGAAGAAAGGAGAGAGCTGTGAGGAGTCTTCTCTGAATGGTTTGGAGCATGGAGTGTGGGACACTTACTGAGGTGCCTTGGACTAGTCAGTTAGCGGCCAGCGTGGTGAGAGCACGTCCTGCAGGAAGACTGACCTGCTTTGAGTGCAAGTGGACCCAAGTGAACACCTGTGTCAGCTCTCAGTTTTTAGGTATCTTCCTCTGTTCTGGCCCCTAGGGGGGATGGCTGGTGGGTTTGGCTTGCACTAAGTACTCGTGGGGAAGACAGCAACAGGATTTTGATCGGAGTGTTGACTCCCGACGGCTGTGTGGGCAGGGGTGATATTGGTTGTCAGCAGACGGCTGAATCCCCGGTGCCCATCTTATCTGGGCTGCCGACCTCAACTTGTAACTGCTGCCGGTCGCCTTTCTGGTGGTAGGGGGTAGGAGGCAATACCTACTGTGTTCAGTGCCACAGCACTGTGCTAAGGGGTGGTTGTCTGGCTGAGCTTGGGGCTAGGAGAGACTTTGGAGGGACACGTTCCGGTGGGGGTGTGTGACTCTGAAGATCTAAGGGGTTTACCTGTGGTGGGAGCCGGTGGGCTTTCTCCTTGGGGGCCCAAACTTACTGGCTTCTGGCTGGCTGGTCTTCAGCCCGGGGGTGCAATTTTGTGGCTCAGAAGCTGGGGTGCTGGTAACAGAAGAAGACCTGTAATTGAATGATGTGATCCGGATATCGGCTCTACTTGGCAATGGTCCGGTGGCTTTTACATATCTGATGGCACTCTAGATTTGGACTACGGAGGTAGTGAGAGCATCTCCCATAACTGTGATTGAACTGGAGTAATTCAGTGTTTGTTGCTGGTCAGAGAGGAGAGGAGAGCAACTTTGGCCTGTGACTACGGACTGAGTGAGGGTGAGAGCCTCACATGTCTAAAGATGCATTTTTTAGAAGCTTTTGGTGTGCTTCTTTATTTTGCTCATTGACTCTGCTCTATTGTTCAGACTTTTAAGCACCTAACTAGCTGGGTTTTTGGCTGGGGGACAATTTTTGGGTGGGGTTTAATTAAGTGTGGTTGAGGGGTAGGGATTGTATATTATATTCGTATTCGGAATATTTGTTTTGGGTTTTTTATTTTGTTTGTTTTGTATAGTTATTGGGGGTTGGCTTTGTGGGTGGTTGGAGAGTATGTACTGGCAGATGGCTCTCCCGGTCAGGCGCTACTCTTCCTTAGAGCTCCGGGGCCTCCGCCTCTTAAATTGTCCCCCACGCTGGCTGACGTTTATAATTGCTGCTGGGCATTGGGGATCGTGGGTAGGAGGTGTAGGAGAGAGGGCTGTGGACCTCGGGGAGAGGAGGACCGGAGCTGCCGGATTAGGGTAGTGGGGACAAGAAGATGCCTTGGGGTGAAATGAAGACTGGAGGGGAGTCCTCCCTGTCTGGTCCCCATAACCAAAGGCTCCACCTTGAGTAGGCAGGTTCCACGGTCGGCATCAGAATCTCATCCAACTCGGGCGGTGTTGTACAATGCCAGGTCCATTTAGAAAAGACGGCGATGACTGCTGATCTTGTTAAGTCATCTGACCTGGCATGCATCACTGAGACCTGGCTGGACACTAATGCTGGCCCAATTCTTGAGGAGGCAGTGCTGGCCGGGTGTTCGGTGATACACTGCCCAAGGCTGTATCGTCGGGGCCAGGGTGTTGCCATTTGTTTTCGATCGGAGTTGGGCCTTTTAGGTGTGCTGGTGGGGGAGACCCAATTCTTTGAGTGTATCTTGGGTGCAGGTGTGGGGTGCAAAATTCTTCTCATCTACCGTCCACCTGGGGATGGGGAAGCAATTTTTGCAGAAGTCGTGGACTTTGTTGTCGATACGGTGTTGGGGTCCCTCAGATTGATGGTGCTGGGCGTCTTCAACTCTCGCATTTTGGGCAGGACTTCCTCCAGCTGATGATTTCGCTGGGCTTCACACAAGTGGCTTCCTCTGCGACCCATAACTGGATCTGGATATCGGATCTACTTGGCAATGGTCTGGTGGCTTTTACATATCTGGTGGAACTCTAGATTTGGACTATGGAGGTAGTGAGAGTATCTCCCATAACTGTGATTGAACTGGAGTAATTCGGGTGATGATGATTTCGCTGGGCTTCACACAAGTGGTTTCCTCTGCGACCCATAAGTCAGGTCACTCATTGGACCTGGTCTTCCTACTGGGTTTGGAGAGCGCCAATCTGGTGGTGAAACTGGTCGGACGGTTGGACCACTGCACTATCAGATTGAACTTCCAGGTATCCTCTAATAGGCCTGCTCCTTTGGAGATGGCCCGGTACCACCCATTAAGGGGTGTGACCCCAGATGGCCTTATGATGGCACTGGACCTATCGTGATTTCCATGTGCAAGCATGAGTCCAGACCATCTACCGCAGGCCTATAATAGGGCTGTGGTGGTAGCTCTGGACTCTGTTGCTCCTGTCCGTGTTCGCCCCCTCTCCCTTCAGCCCCGGTCCCCATGGTTTGATGGGACCTTGAGGGAGATGAGGAGAGCAGGGCGAAGGTTGGAGCGTTGCTGGCGGAAATCTGGCCTCAGTGCCAACAAGCTTAGACTGATGGCGCATTATGCGGATTATCAATCAGTGATCTCCCGTAAGAAAGCAGAGTTACTGTCCGGGGACATTGCGGCTACCCAGAACTGACCAGCTCAGCTCTTTTCAACTGTGGACAGACTGTGCAATCCAGCCTGTCTACAGTCTCGGAGAGCCTTGTCACAGGAGAAGTGTGATGAGTACACTCGCTTCTTTGCAAATAAGATTGCTGGCATCAGGTCAGAGATCTGTGCAGCCCACTCTATTGGGTGTGGCAGTGGTCAGTGTGAGGTCACAGTGCCTTGGTCTGGTTGGTCAGCTTTCGACCATGTGGCGATCTCTGATGTCATGAAGATCGTCCAGAGTATGCGGCCGACCTACTGTAGTTTGAACCCGGGTCCAACCCGCCTCCTTGTGGGGTGTGTTGAGGTCATCAGCCCAGTCCTGGCTGAGACAGTCCGGTGTTCGTTAGAGTCTGGGGAGTTTCCAGATTCCCTGAAGGAGGCAGTGGTGACACCCCTCCTTAAGAAATCTTCTCTCGACCTGGACTGTCTCGCCAACTACAGGCCTGTCTCCAACCTTCCCTTTGTGGGTAAGGTTGTTGAGAAGGAGGTTGCGCTGCAGCTGGATGACCACCATGCCATCCACGACATCTATGATCCCTTCCAGTCGAGATTTAGGAAAAAGCATAGTACTGAGGCTGCCCTTGTTTGGGTGCTCAATGACCTCTTCATAGCGTGAGATGGGAGGAGTCGCACCATTTTGGTCCTCCTTGCTCTCTCCAAGGCATTTGACACCATGGATCATGGTATATTACTAGAGCATCTGCGGCTGATCTGTGGACTCAGGTACAGTCTTCAGATGGTTCCATCCCTTCCTCACTGGCAGCTGTCAGCCAGCAGTGTCTGGCATTTATTCCTCTGATGCATTCTCCCTTCCATGTGGGATCCCGCAGGGCTCTGTGCTGTCACCCATGTTGTTCGCGGTGTACATGCTGCCATTGGGGGACAGTGTAAGGTGGTATGGACTGAGTTTTCACTGCTATGCAGATGATACTCAGCTACACATGTCCTTTGCAATTGAACAAGACGTAGCAGTCTCGGTATTTAACAACTGCTTATCCGAGATTCAAGACTGGATGAGTGCCAGCTGGTTGAAGCTGAATCCTAACACGACTGAGGTTTTGGTTGTGGACCGAGGTTTTCGGGCTCAGGGGAGATCGGTCATGCAGGCCTCCGGCCTTGTGCTCAGGGCTGCCAACTGAGGGCCTCTGAACAGGTGCGGAGTCTGGGCATTATTTTTGATGAGGGATTGACCCTGAAGTCTCAGGTGTCATCCATCGTGTCAATCTCATTTTACCATCTGAGGAATATCGTCCGGATTAAGCATCTGGTTCCTCTAGATGATCTCCTGATTTTCATCCATGCCTTTGTGACCTTCCATCTGGATTACTGTAACACCCTGTACCTAGGGCTACTGGGGGCTGATATCCGCCGTTTGAAGCTAGCACAGAATGCGGCAGCCGGTTACTGATTGGGCTCTCTCGATCTAGCCATATTACACCTGTGTTGCACGAGCTGCACTGGCTGCCAGTTCAATGCCGGATCACCTTCAAGATCGGTCTACTGACCTATGAAGCCCTACATGGTCAGGGACCGAGTTATCGGCAAGGGCTTCATCGCCCCTCCTGACCGCTCCGCAGACAAGGGACTGCTAGAGATTCCCAGGGTCTGGATGCAGACATCTCGGGCCTGAGCATTTCCTTTTGTAGCCCCGACTATGTGGAATTCTCTACCTTGCCAGGTTCATGAGCGCCAGACCATGGAGAGCTTTAAAACAGCGCTTAAGACATACTTATTTAATCTTGTATTTTTTATTAACTGATTTGATCTGACATTGCCAGCTTGTGACTGAACTGTAACTACTTATGGTTTTAATATTTTATAGATATATTTATTGGTAAAGTGCTTTGGTATTTGAATTGCGTTTATAAATAAAGTTTATTACTATTATTATTACCAAGGAAGTGAAAGCCTGCAGTGCTAAGAGCACTGCCCTGAGCTCTAGCATATTTATGTGCAGGAGAGACTCTGCAGTGGACCAGGTGCCGTGAACTGTGTGTTCTTCCAGAAGTGCATCCCAATCCAGCAGGGAAGCATCTGTTGTGAGCAGGGGCTTTAGGCTGAGGGGTGGAAGAAGGCCTGCTTGTACCCCGTCTGCCTCTCCCTCTGAAGAAACCCCTATGAGCATAAGCAGAAGAGGAGGCCTGGGCTTGGTAAAAGGCCTATGAAAAGGCCTGCCCCTGCCCCTGGAATGCTGCCTCTGGGGAGTGGCTTGCCTTTCCTTGGCCTGAGCACTCCTATAGGTGGTCCTGTATTCATCCGTTTTCTTCATGTAGTTCTCTGTTTGCTCCCCAAACAGAGAATTACCCACAACAGGAAAATCCATGGTCTCAGTCTGGGTATCCTGAGACAGGCTAGTACATCTGAGCCAAGCCATCCTATGAAGGGCCACAGATGTAGCCATGACTCTAGATGAAACATCATTGTAGTCCAGTGCAGCATGGAATTGCACCTTGGATACCTCAATACCATCCGAAGCCACCTGCTCCAGCTCCTTGGCAAGCTGGCCAGGGACCTGTTTAGCTATGGCCATTACAGTGTCCCATCTAGATTTCTGATATCTAGCTGTATAGGCCATATAAGTAGCCTGCCTGAGTCCCAAGGATGCTGCCATGTACTGTTTCTTTGCCATGGCATAAGTCCTCCTGGAGTCCTTATCTGGGGGGTGTGAAGCCAAGGGTATATTTGCCTCATCACAGGCAGCAGCCTGCACTACCCCAACATGGCTGCATTGCTGGGTAAGGAACTCCATATCTGAGCCTGACAGAGTATACCTCTTGTCCATTCTCTTGTCCACAGGAAGTATGGAATTAGGAGTCTTTAAAATTGTTATTGTCTGTTTCCCAAAGGACTTATGAAGGGGAATAGACAGCCTCCTGGACTCTGGGATATCCATCATTTCAACATAGTCAGGCTCCTCCTGGTCGTCTACAGCTTCTTCCACAGGAAGCTGAAGAGTTTCAGCCACTTTTTTGTAGAACATAAAATGGGAAGGGGACTCAGAAAGCCTAGGAGGAGAAACCCCTGAAGGTCTGTCTGAGGAGATGTCCGGGTCAATGGGCACATCCAGACTTTCGTAATCACCATCACTATCCTCATATTCTCCTTCCTCCTCCTCCAGTTCATAAAAATCTTCTAAATTATAATCTGGAACCGGGGAAACCGACCAAACTGAGCCCCTTCCCGATGGTGCCAGTTCGGTCTGAACCGGGGTTAGCGACTGAACAATCCTTATCGCTTTGGCTATTTCATCAGCGGTCGGAGAAAGAAGTTGTGGATCAGCACCAGCTGATTTATCCCTTCTTTTTCTTTTAACCGGGACCGATTCCTCCGAGTTGGTTCTCCTTTTGCCCGAAGAAGTTTCGCCCTGGTTAGAGGACACTCCTTCTGGTTCGGTTGGAACCGAACCAGGCTGGCCATCCGGGTCAGCGGACTTCTTGGCCTCCCTTTCCCTGAGCCTACCAACTCTCTTTTCCAGGGTAGCTGCAGGAAAATTCTTGCAAATCTGGCAGTCTGAATCGAGGTGGTCAAACCCCAGACAATAAACACAGGTGGTGTGGGAATCAGCCTTAGCAAAGGCTTCCCCACACACACTACAGTGTTGAAACCCAGTGGGCCGTTTTTTCTTTTGGGTTTCTCAGACATGGCCAGTCCTAACAAACTTACCTTTTTCGCAATCCTCAGGCAAGACACCCCTTATCGGTTCCTGACTGTGTTACGGTCGTGGAAAAAACCGTAATGAAATCCATTTTTTTTTTTAGAACCGATAAGGACCGGTTACCACACTCTACGAACATTACGAAATTTGCCAGCAGATAAAGGCCTAGAGGTCTATCAAGTCTGCTTGAATGTGCAGCTAGCACCCCTTATTCTGCAGCTGCCCCTCCCTTCCACCCTTCCTCTTCATTAACCTTCCCCCTTGTCCTGTCCCATCCTCGTTTGAAGCAGGCCACTGTTCTACTGCATACCACTTCAGCAGGTAACGCATTCCACCCAGCCACCACCCTCTCTGTAAAAAAGTGTCTCCTCATCTCCCTCCTGAACCTTCCTCGCTCCAGTCTCATATCATGGCCCCTGGTGGCCCTCCCCTCCCTTACTTTGAACAGCCCCTCTGTACCCGTCGTTTATTCCTTTCATGTATTTAAAGGTTTCAATCATGTCACCCTGTCTCTCCTCTCCTCCAGTGAGTACATGTTCAACTCCTTCAACCTCCTCTCGTATGATAAGTCCCCCAGCCCTTGATCATCTTTGTGGCTCTGCCTACCCCTCAGTAACAATGTCCCTCTTCAGATCTGGACGCCAGTACTGCACGGTACTCCAGGTGTGGTCTAACTAATGACCTATACAGTGGCAGAATCACCTCCTCCCTCCTCGAGATATACCCTTGCAATACAACCCAGCATTTTGTTGGCCTTTGCAGCTGCCTTCCTACATTGTGCGAGTTGTTCATTGACCCTGTAATGAGCACACCCAGATCCTCTCCTCCTCCTCTGTCTGGGCTAGCTGCACTCCCCTAGCTGGTAACTCCTCCTTGGGTTCTTCATCCCAAAATGCAGCACCTTGCACTTTTGGCATTAAAGCCCAGTTGCCAGGTGTCTGACCAGGTTTCAAGCTTTGCCAGATCATCCTGCAACCCCTGCCATCCCCCTAGGTCATCCACCACCGCGCCTACCTTGGTATCATCAGCAAACAGACTGATCTTGCTCTTGATGTCCCATGATATGTCTGCAATGAATATCCCAAACAACACTGAGCCCAGTGGAACACCGCTCGTCACTGCAATTGGGTGTGAGAGCTCACCACCCACCACCCTCTGTTGCCTTCCCTGCAGCCAGTTTCCTACCCATCTCACCAGCTTTGCACCCGCCCCTATGCCTACTAACTTCCTTCCCAGCCTTCCATGTGGCACTGAGTCGAATGCCTTACTGAAGTCCAGATACAGGACATCCACTGCATGGCCCTGTCCAGTTGCCTAGTTACCCAGTCATAGAGAACTTGACCAGGTTGGTTTGGCAGGATCTGCCACGTGTGAAGCCATGCTGTCTGCTGTCCTGTAGTCCTTTGGCCTCTAGGAGGGCCACCAGCCTCTCCTTCAGGATAGTCTCCATTAGCTTACCCACGATGGATGTGAGGCTCACTGGTCTGTAGTTCCCGGTTCATCCTTGGGGCCACTCTTGTGGAGGGCACCAGCATGACCATCCTCCAGTCCTGAGGTACACACAGATGTAGTGAGGCATTAAATGAGTCTGCCAAAGGTCCTGCAAGGACCTCTGCCAGCTCCTTCAGTACCCTGAGGTGGATGCCATCTGGGCCTGGCACCCTGTCCACCCTCAGTGCCTTCAAACCCTCTCGAACTCTGCTCTCCATGATTTCCCCATCTGTCACCACTTCTCACCCTGCTTCTGCCATTTCTCCCACCTTGGGTGTCACCCCCCTCTTCTCTTTAGTAAATACTGAGCAGGAGTACTCATTTAGTGCTTCCGCCTTATCGCACCCTGTTTCCACCCAACCCCCCTACTTCCTAATCCTTACTATGTGGTCCTTACAGCTCCTTTTCTCCCTGATGTACTTAAAGAAGTCCTTCTCCCCCTTCTTAATGCCTTGTGCCAGCCTGAGTTCCGTAGATGCTTTGGCTCCTCTTACTGCCCTTGTCACCTCCTTCGATTCTGTCAAGTACTCCTCCCTCCCTGTTTTCCTTGTACTTCCTAAAGGCAGCTCTTTTTCTCCTTACCTTTTCCATGACCTCCTTGCTCAACCAGATCGGTTTCTTAGCCCTAGCCTTCTTGCTCTGGGCTTTGCAGCAGGTTTTGGTTGCCTCCACTATCCCCAGCTTTATGAGCTCCCACCTCTGGTTAGTGTCCATACTAGATTGAATTCTGGCCAGGCACTCTTACCACTTCCCATCCTCCCAAGGTCAGCCCTCCTGAAGTCCAGCACTGTTGTGCCAGATTCCACTCCTTCCTTGCCCATATCCAATGTGAGCCATACTGAGTCGTGGTCACTCCTGACAGCAGTTCCTCCACTGTAAGTTCTCTCCAAGTCCCCATCTGCCAGCACAAGGTCAGGGTATTCCCTAACCTGGTTGGTTCACTGACCATTTGCAGCAGGAAGATGTCCTGAAGGCATCCAGCAGTACCTGCTCCTTCTGTTCCTGGTTGTTGGGGTGCTCCAGTCCACTCCTGGCATGTTGAAGTCCCCCACAATCACCACACTACCCTTCTCGTAGGTCCTCCTGATCTGTCCCGCTAGTTCCTGTCTAACTCCTCCATCTGAGATGGTGGCCTGTACACCACTCCCATTCTAAGATCCTATTCTTGAATCCTGGATTTGCATCAAAGTGACTCCGTGCTACCTCCTCCCCTTCCTCCCTTACACACTTCAGTCCTTCCTTCACATATAGTGCCCCCCTTCCCAATCACCCTGTCCCTCTGAAATAACCTGTACCCTGGTACAGACAGGTCCCAGTCATTGTATTGGGTGGCCCATGTTTCCGTGATGGCTGCAATATCCACCTCTCCCTCTGCCATGAGAACCTGTAACTCTGCAGTTTTCCTCCCAAGGCTCCTAGCATTAAGGGTAACCACCTTCCACCCTTTTCCCCCCTCCCATCCCTCCCTCCTTTCCTTGCATCACCAACAGTACTTGCCATTTGTCCTTTGTCACTGTTATGGGAGTAGCTCATATGAGTTTCCCAACCTGTGGTCTCTGCATATCTCTTCCCCAACTGCCACCCCACTCCTAGTTTAAATTCCCAACTTCCTCTATGCTCCTCCATCCTCTGTTTCAACACTTTCTTTCCCTCCTCACTCAAGTGTAGTCTGTCCTTGGCATAGAGACTACTGTCCTCCCAGGTCCCTCCCACCCCAACAGCCCATACCCTTTAGCACAACACCAGGTTCTTAGCCATCCGTTAAATTCCTCTATTCTCAGCTTTCTTGTTGTGCTTGCTTTTGGCACTGAGTATCTCTGAAAAAGTTACTGATCTTCCTGCCCCCTCACATAATTGTGCTAGTTCCTCAAACCTCCTCTGGACTGTATCTACTGTCTTGTCAGCCAGGTCGTTTGTCCCAAGATGTATAATTAAATGAGGCATGTCCCTACCCTTCTACATATTTCAGAACAGACTGTCCCACCTTTCTGCTGTCATTCCTGGCATGGCCTCCACCCAAAATGCGACTATGCCTCTTCCCTTGCTACCCACCTAACTCCTCTTAGTATTGAGTCCCCAGCACTAAGATTCCACCCCTCTTACTCCCTACTTGCTTCCATTCATCTCCCTCTCTCATTTCCAGCTCCTCTTCTTCCTCCTGCACATTATTTCCCCCTTTTACCCCTGTTGCAATTCTCCCAGCAGAACTTCCCCCCGCTTCAGTTTGGTCCAAGCATTTAGCAATTACTCCTCTAATTTCATCATTTCCCTCCTCCACCTTCTTCCTCTCTAGCAGTGCACAACTATTTTCTGAAGGCCCTTCACAAATGCCCACAGTAGAATAAACTTTTTTGAACAAACCTGATCGGTTCAAACCGAAACGATCCCACGTTTACAAGTTCCACAAAGAAGAACAAGAAACTAAACCTATCTAGTACTCATGATACCACAGACAGAGACTGAACCGACAGGTTAACGGATTAAATTCGGTCGAAAACCGGACGGCACTTTAACCGTCAAACTTGAATAAGCAAGGAGAAATCGGGCGACTGTTCAGTAGTGAATACGAAATCTGACAGTTTGAGTTCAAACAGCAACAGACAGAGTCTCAACCAAGCTCGAGCTCAGCGTTCCATGCCTGGCATGGAAAGTTAACTCTTTCATCTCTGGGGCAGTTCAAAGGTTGGACATCACTGCATATGTCAGAATACAGCAAGACTTCATGTTGTTTGAAATGCTTTGCTGGCCTTGGTGAGTTGAGATGGAATGTCCCAGTAATCTGTAGAATGCTGTCCACCCTTTCTTGAGGAAGGAAGGCCCTTCCCTTCTGGGTATCCAGCTCTGCCCCTACGAAGTTCTGTACCTGAACCGGCTGAAAAAACGACTTTTGGGCACTGACCAGAAACCCCAGGGACTCTAGGGTATCCTGGGTGGACTTTAGAGCATCCTTTACCTGCTATAGTGATTTGTCCATGTCGAGCCAGTTGTCTAGGTAGGGAAATACTGTGATGCCCTGCCTTCTTAGGTATGCCACCACCACCACCACTGCCAGGCACTTTGTGAATGCCCTTGGAGCTGAGGTTAGGCTGAATGGCAGATCTGAAAACTGGTAATGACCTGGGCAATGGTAGTCTGAACCTTAGGTACTTTCTGTGGGATTCCCTTATTGGAATGTGGAAGTAGGCATCTTTCAAATCCAGTGATGCCAACCAGTCTCCTTGCTGGAGTGTGGATAGGATCATTGCCAAGGTTACCATTCTGAATCTTGGTTTTGCCAAGTGTTTGTTCAGAGCTCTTAGATCTAAAATGGTCACCACACCCCAATTTTCTTTATGGTCAGGAGATACCTGGAATAGAACCCTTTTCCCCTTTGGAGTAATGGAACCTGTTCTATTGCCTTTGACTGCAGAAGGTTGGACACTTCTGCTTCCAGAAGTGTCCTTTCTGTAGCGGAAGCTGGTCTGAAAAGTTTTGACCTTACCTTGGGAAATGATTTGAAGCGGAGGGCCAGACCCTGACTTACTACTTCCAGGACCCACTTTGTGGGTGATGTTTCTCTAAGCCTTTAAGTAATGAGTCAGTCTGCCCCCTACTGGAAGTGGGGAGGCGACTCTGGGGAAACACGTCAGGGTTCTGCTTGGGTTGGGATTTAGACTGGGAGGCTTGATCCCCACGTCTGCAGCCCCTTCTGCCCTTGCCCCTGAAATAACCTCTCTGTTGAGGATATTCTAGAACGGCTTGGGCCTGGAAAAATGGTCTGCCATAGGCTGACCTACCTCTACGTCCCCTTCCCTGTGGCCTGCAGGAGGTGGAGAGATTCCCCTTTGCTGCATTACTCTTATGGGTGGTTTTATACTCATCCATCTTCTTCATGTAGGCCTCTGTTTTATCACCAAACAGGGAATGGTTTTCACATGGAAAATCCATGGATTTGGTTTGGGTATCCTGAGAGAGATTTGTGGTTCTAAGCCAAGCAAACCTTCTCAGGGCCACTGTAAGTGCCATCCATCTGGCAGCAGTGTCACTGGCATCCACTGCCATGTGTAACTAGTACTTTGTAGCCTCCTGTTCGCACCTGGCTGTTTCTGCCAGATCAGCAGCCAATCCTGTGGGTGCCTTATCCACCACTGCCATCACCGAGTTCCACAGTGTCTTTTGGTATTGGGCACCATTGGCCATATAGTTTGCCTGTCTAATGGCCAAAGAAGCAGCCATGTAGCCCTTCTTTGCCATGCTATTTTTCTGGAATCCTTCTCAGGTAGATGTGATGCCAGTGGCACCCTAGCCCCGTCACAAGCTACAGCTTGTACTACCCCTTCATGATCAGGCTGAGAAAAGAGAAACTCAGCCCCGGATCCGTCCAGCTGATGTTTCTTATCTATGGGTAAGACAGAATTTGGATTCTCTAAAACCTTCATGACCTGCTTCTTTAGAGACTTGTTTATAGGGAGCAATAGTCTTTTGGTGGGTGCCAGACCCACCATATCCAAAAATTCTTCCTCCTCTTCATCTTCCATTGTTTCATTAGTGGCAAGATCAAAGGCTTCTACCATCTGCTTCACAAAGGTGTAATGGGAGGAATAATCCTCCGGTAGCCTGGGAGGAGAATTGAACTCTTGGTCCAGAAAAATCTTCTGTACTATCCGTTCTGCATCATCTTCCTCCTCCACCTCTTCATTGTATTCCTCATAGGAGGGGTTCTAGGCGAGTGGAACCAAGCACAGAAGCGATAAAGGAACCGCTGATGGAACTGACACCAGAACCATTGGAGCAGCTGGTACTGGTTGCACTGGAACTGGAACCAGACCTCGTGAAGCTGCAGTTTGCAAGGCTTGGAGCACCCGCAGAGTCTGAGCAACTGCTTCTGTCTGTTGGCATGGCGGTTTATGCACAGAGCTCCTGCTTTTTTTCAGCAGGAGGATCAGTGTCTTTTTTTCTGTTTTTCTTTGCTGGAACAGAGTCACCAGTTGGTTCCCCAGTGCACTTCGGCTTAGAAGGCTCACCTTCGTCCATAGCAGTTGGTTCAGACTCCTTAGCTTTTTCCTATTTGGAAGAAGAGGGGCTCAGCTGATACGTAACCTGATCCTCTGGAACCAAGGTAGTAATCATTTTCTTTTTGAAACGTTGCAACCTCTTTTCAATAGTTTTGGTTGGGAATGTTTTGCAAATTTCACAGTCTGCATTAAAGTGGGATTCACCTAAAAAAAAATAAGCACAAATCACGCTTGTCCGCTTTAGTGAACACCTCTCCACACTTCAAGCAATTTTTAAACCCAGTAGGCCCTGTTCTCTTTTTTGGCCTATTGGACAGACTTAAAAAACAATAAATGTGAACTTAAGCTCAGTTCCTGAAATTAAGTTTGTTTTTAACTACACAATTTGGTTTCTGTCAGGCCACACAAGTGTAATGGTCAGTTCCTACAGGGGAAAAAAAAAAAACATGATCTGACAGAAATTAAATCGAGATAAACAAAAAATTTACAGAACAGGTCCGGCTTAAATAAATATATACCAAAAAGTAAAGTTAAAGAAATAAAGGATAACTCTGATTCCTCGACGGTTACTTGGAACCGCTGAGGAACCGCAAAGTGAAGCAAAATTAACTAAAACTAGCGCTAAACTATATAAAACTAAGATAAAGGTAGCAGATAAAGTAAAAATAATACAGTTTACTTTTTCTCACGAAAAATAAATGCAGGTTACTCACCTGTAACAGGAGTTCTAGGAGTGGTATGTATTGTTCATCCACACTTACTGGCAGGTTCCTTGCTGCTTTAAATCTTGCCGGAAGGTCTTCAAGCTGGCTCCTCCCACCCACACGGGTGGTAAAACTCTCAGCTCCGCCCCATGACATCAGATGTACCCCGCTGGAAGCCAGGTTGCGCGTCGAAGCCAGGGAGGTCGGGTGGGTTGTGTGGATGAACAACATATACCACTCCTAGAACTCCTGTTACAGGTGAGCAACCTGTATTTCTAGGGACATGGATGTTGTTGTTCAATCCACACTTACTGGCAGACTCCTAGCAGTTCTCCAGGAGGAGGGAGGCAAGGCGCGCACCCCCCTACTTGGGAAATAAGGACTGGAGAACCGAGGTCCCAAAACCAGCATCCTGGCGTGACTCAAGGTCGATGTGGTAATGGGTAATGGAGGTGTGTGCTGACTTCCAGGTAGCAGCCCTGCAGATTTCCTGGATAGGGATGTCCCTGGAAGCAGCCACCGAAGCAGCGGTATGGCGGGTAGAATGAGCTCTTATCCCTTTGGGAGGCTCCAAGCCCGCCAACCTACAGCAGAGATCTTATGCAGGAGGTGACCCACTTGCTTATCGTCCGCTTGGCTGCAGGTCTGCCAGGTGCGGCTTCAGCGTAGGTGACAAACAGCTGGCGAACCTCTCCCCAAACTTCAGCCGTCCGCTCCTTGTAATAAGAGAACGCTCTTCCAGGGTCCAAAGTATGGAGCCTATATTCGGCCTCCGAGGTGTGACGGGGGTAGAACACCAGCAGAGTCAACACCTGGTTAAAGTGAAACTCCGACACCATCTTCGGAAGGAATTTCGGTTGGGGGTGCAGGACAACCTTGTCCCTGTGGAAGATGAGATAAGAAGACTCGATGGAAAGCACCTGGAGCTCTCCCATCCTTCTGGCTGATGTGATAGCCACCAAGAAGGCGGTCTTCCATGACAGGTGAGAGATGTCACGCCTGTGCATCGTTTCGAATGGCTTGCCCATGAGCTTAGCCAATACCAGCAGTAGATCCCACGGAGGTGGAGATTCTCGCACCGGAGGGGATATGTGATCAAGGCCTTTGAAAAAGCGCCCAACCACCTTCTCCTGGGCCACCGACTGCTTCCTGGCCCGCGCCCGGTAAGCAGAGATGGCTGCCAGGTGCACCTTAAGGGTCGTCGATCAAGCCCTAGCTGAGAAAGGGACCACAGGTGGTCCAGAATGCTAGCCAAGGAACAGGAGGAAGGGTCCAACCCCTTATCCTGACACCAAATGGAGAATCTCTTCTATTTGAAGGCATAGCATTTTCTGGTCAACTCCTTACGGGATGCCTCAACAACGTTGAGGACCTCATCAGAAAGACCCAAGGCATGGAACTCTAGCCGCTCAGGAACCAGGCCGTCAAGTGCAGGGATTGAAGGTCCGGGTGGAGTACCTTCCCCTTGTTGACTGAGATCAGGTCCGGGCGGGCTGGAAGCCGCCTCGGGAGCCTGGAGCTGAGGCCAAGGAGATCTGGATACCAGAACTGATGGGGCCAGTCTGGGGCTACCAGAATCACCTGCTCCTTGTCCTTCTTCACCTTGAGAAGCACCTTGTGGATCAAGGGAAATGGAGGGAAGGTGTAGAAGAGGCCCGGGGTCCACGGCCTCGAGAAGGCATCCCCCTGCAGCGAGCCCTGCTGAGGGGGGGTGGGCATGGAACAGCCTCAGCTTCGCATTCTCTCTGGAGGCAAACAGGTCCATCTGAGGAGTGCCCCAGTGGGAGAACAGATCTTGTACTACTCCGGCAGGAGAGACCACTCGTGAGATGCAGCACCTATCCAGCTCAGGGCATCGGCCAGAGTAATGGAGACTCCTGCCACATGGATAGCTAGGAGATCCGCCTCCAGTCTGCTCACGAGAGACAAAGTGCGGACAGCCTCCTTGCAGAGAGGCAAGAAGTGCGTCCCGCCCTGGCGGTTTAGGTAGTACATGATCATGGTGTTGTCCGTCTGGACCTGAACCACTTGACCCCATACAAATGGAGCGAAGGCAGTGAGGGCTAGTCGGACCACTCGAAGTTCCAGCAGGTTGATGTGGCATCGAGACTCCTGAGGGGACCAGAGGCCGTGCGCTCTGAGCTCCCCCACATGGGCACCCCAACCCATCAGAGGCACGTCGGTCGTCAGAGTGACTGTCGGCTCTGGGCGAACAAACGGGATACCCTCCTGCAGATAAGCTGGAAAGAGCCACCACTGGAGGCCGTTCCACATCTCCTGGGTCACTGTCACTGGCTGGTCCAGAGGACCAGAGCATTGTGACCATTGGCGGGTCAGCCCCCATTGCAGGGGACGCATGTGCCAGCGGGCCCAACGGACCAGGCTGGTGCAGGCCGCCATGAGGCCCAGGAGGCGCAGGAAGTCCCGCGCAGGGCGGAACTGCCCAACCAGAAATGATTGGGCAAAGGAGGAAAGGACCTCGGCCCTGTCCGCTGGGAGCCGTGCTGTGGCTCAAAGAGAATCGAGCTCTGCCTCGATGAACTGAATCACCTGTGTTGGCATGAGTTCCGATTTGGCCTCATTGATGAGGAGGCCAATCTGAGAGCAGACCTGGAGGGCCAGATCCCTGGACCGCTCCACCTCCAGCCTGGAGGGGGCTGCAATCAGCCAGTCGTCCAGGTAAGGGTACACCCGGACCCTTCAGTGCTGCAGGAATGCTATCACCACTGCCATGCATTTGGTGAAGACCCTGGGAGCTGGAGAGAAGCCGAAGGGCATGGCCTGGAACTCGTAAAGGAATCCCTCTGCCCTGAAAAGGAGGAATCGCTGGTAAGATGGACGGATTAGGACGTGAAAGAATGCGTCCTGGAAGTCCAGAGAACAGAACTACACGCCTCGTTCCAAGGATGGAATGATCTGAGCCAGAGTGACCATCCTGAAGGTACGAGACCTTAGGAACTTGTTCAGGTTGTGTAGGTCTAGACTGGGGTGCCAGCCCCCCGTCTGCTTTGGGACCAGGAAGTACCTGGACACAAACCCTGGGTCTGGTGGAGGATCTGAAACCTCCCTGATCACCTCCTTCTGGTGGAGCAGGGCAATGTCTGCTCGGCGAGTCAACAGAGAGGCTGCAGACCCCCTAGCCCCCCGTGGGGCGACGGCTCGAGCAGGGGTGGGGGCTGCTCGAATTCAGAGGCAGACCCTTTCCTACCACTTCCACCACCCAGCGGTCCGTGGTGATATCGGACCAGGCAGAAAGGATGGCGGGCAGTCTCCCGGGGAACCGGGGAGGGTGACAAGGTTGGGGGCAACACCCCTCAACCCGTCACTGGGCAGGCTTGGAGGAAGGGCCGGCCAAGGAGCCACCTGGACCTTTTCCTCCCGGGTTCCTGCTGGAGGAAGCAGCAGGCTTGGCTTTGGGTTGCCAAGTGCAAGCCTGCTGGCCCTGATGCTGTTGTTGCTGGGCCGGATGTGCCGGAGGGGCTGAAGGACGAAAGGGCTTACACTCCTGCTGGTGGCCTTTGTCCTTCTGGGCAGATGTGACAGAGTCCAAGGTGGCGTTGGACTTCTCGATCCATTGCAGATGATCCTCCACCCCGGGACCGAACAAGTCGGTACCCAAGAAGGGAACATCTGCCAGCTTGTGCTGGGTATCAGCGGTAAAGGTGGAGATCCGCAGCCAAGCTCTGCGGCGCATGGCCACTGCGGCCGCTACTGACCGGGCACACGAGTCAGCGATGTCCAAGGAAGTTTGGAGCTGCTGTTTGGCACCGTCCTTCCCTGATCCCGCACCTGCTTGACCGTCGTTTGAAGGTCAGCCGGGAGATGAGGAATCACCTCATCCAGGAAGCCCAAAAGGGCATGTGAAAGGTGTGCCATCAGGACAGCCGAGCTGGCCTGATGAAGGCCCAGGGAGGAAGCAGCATAGACTTTCCGCCCAAAAGTATCTAGTTTCTTGGACTCCTTATCGGGTGGCTTGTCCCACATCTCGGCGTTCCGGGCGCGAAGCGCTGTGGGTCACTAGCCATCGGAGGGTGCTCCGAAACCGAGTGAACTGGTGAGAACAGCATGCTTCAAGCCATCCTGGCCGAAGTGCTGGACAGAAGTTGGCCGCTGCCATGGCTCAAGGACAGACCCAACAATGGCTCGCCACGGAAGGCCTCCGTGGGGGACTTCCCTCGGTCCAGTATCTCCGTGAGGGGATACTTGGCCCGTTTTGAAATGGGTTCGAGCTTCATCCCAGTGGGCTCTGAGATGAGCCGAAGCATTCCAAGGAACAAGGATGGGCTCTCGTCCACTGACTGACCCCCAGTGAACTCCAGGTCAAGCGGCCTGGAGAACAAGGAGTCGCCATCAGACTCTGAGGAGTCTGTGAACAGTTGCCGCGAGCCTGAGCCATCCTCCACCTGCCGAGGTCAATTGGGAGTGAGGGTGACCGACAACTGGTGGGGCAAGCCCTGACCCGACCGAGAATCCTTGGTCGGGGCCCCAGATTTAGGTTGTGGAGGCGGGGGTTCCACCACAATGGGTGGTGCAGCCAGTTTCAGCCGAACAACTGGTGCCGGCTTCGGCTCCTTGACTACTATGAGGGGTTGTTTCGGCCACTCCGGTGACAGCAACTTAATGGCCGAGGAAGGCGACAGAGTCGGCTTATTCCCAGACAAAAGGAGCTGCTGCCACATTAGATCCTCATAACGCCAACACAATTTGCACTGGAGCCTATCCTCCGAAGAGGACGATGACAAGGATGAGCGGAGCCGCCGCTTTCCACGGTGCCGAGACCACCGATGTCGGCGGGATCAGCTGAACCTAGAAGAGCTCCGAGACTGAGACCTCGGGGATTCCAAGGGTGGGTCTGAGAGGGGGTGGGGGAAACCCGCTCCACCTCGTTTCAGAGACCTTAACCGGGGACTCCGGCACAGGAGGTACAGGCAAGCCCTCGGTTTCCACTGGGGAACCAGTGAAGAAGGGTTGTCGGCTTCTCCAGTTGAACAGACTATCTGACGGATCAAGAAAATCTCGACCCGTGTCGGCCGGGTTGTTCCGGCAGCTATTGCTGACAGGGACATCGTGAAGCCAGCGGCCTTAGCCACAACACCTCGATCGAGAGTCAGTGCTGTCGTCTATCCGAGAAGGGACTTCTCCTGCTCCTGACGTCGATGGTGGGACTTTAGAGTCCTTCTTTTGGACCCGAGAGGAATATCCTGGCCTTCTCCTCGGTGGAGAGGTTGGCAAAAGCTCCTTAAATGGAGCGTGAGGAGGGCCAAGGACAGCGGGATAAATCGCGACCGAGGATGATGATGCTGTGGCATGGGCGCCTCCTCCTCAAGAGGCGATCATCTGTTTAGAGCTGTTCAGCTGAGCCCGCAGCCACGGACACCGCCCATGAGCCTCCTTGATTTAACACGAAGGATAGCTTGTTCTCGGGCGCCCAAGTTGTAATCTGCAGCGTGTTCCTCTAAGACCGTGGCCGAAAAGGACTTACACAAGTGCAGGCCTGTGATCGTGGCTAAGTCCCAGAGCAGTGCTTGCTGCGATGGAGTCTTGGATCGGTCCAGGACATCTTCTGCCCACAGCAAGGGAAGATAAAGATCGAAGTCTTGTAAATTTTAAAATTAGTTTCGGGTTAACCGAAGAGTTTGGATCCAGGCCTAAAACGCAGAGCGCTAGGAAGGGAACCTGAGCTTCCAAGTGGCAAGGAAGATCTAGCATCATGGGGCGGAGCTGAGAGTTTTACCACCCGGGTGGGTGGGAGGAGCCAGCTTGAAGACCTTCCAGCAAGATTTAAAGCGGCAAGGAACCTGCCAGTAAGTGTGGATTGAACAACATATCCACGTCCCTAGAAATGTAAATGCAGTTACTCTGAGAAGCAGTCTATGAGGCGTCTTGCTAGGCAGGCGGAGAATGAAATTTACATATTAAAATGCAGCAGTTGGTAAGGGCAGCAGTTTGAATGATGGCACGAGCCAATGAGTGCTCCTTCATTTGAATAAGTTCCATTTCTCCAGGGCAGTTCAACTCAGGAGGCTGACTGCAAGAATTAAGCATATGAAGAATTCCTGGGGTTAGAAATATCCTAAATTCAACTCTTTTGCTCCAGGCCCATCAAACCAACTATGAGCATGTAACAGCTGCCAGCCACACTGGAGACATTACAGACTGCTGTGAACACGCTTGCTCAGACTGTCTGCAGTATGGACAAAAACATGGACACCTATGTGGAAAGGCTAGTGAATTTCGAGAACACAATGGAGGCAATGGTGACCAGCACAGAGGAAGCCAAAAAGACAGCAGGCAATGAGGCAAAGCTCGGTCTGTGGCTGCAAATATAATTACAGAATAATGGGATATTAAGATTGTGGCTAGAACAGCTTGAAAACCTGGTCCGAGCCACCAGTGTCAGGATCCTGGGAATGCCTAGTGGAAGTGAAGGTGGCAGTGCAGGGTCTGACCTGGAACACTGACTACCCAAAGCTCTTAGTTTCGGATTCGTACCTCCAGTTGTCTGGGCCTACCAGTCTCACTCTAAAGAGGGCCCGGGGAATGGAGGAAGGACCCCAGACCCTGCTAATTGTGATTGGATTGGGAGCGGTCACAGATAAAATCTTCAAAGCAGCTCAAGAGCACAGATCTCTTCACTTTGATGATCAACACATTCTATTCTTCCCTGACTATTCATCAGCAGCCCAGACCCATAAAACTTTCAAGGGGTTCTGCTGAGACTAGGGAGACAGCGTACCTAGACACAGCTTCCCTGCCCGCTTGCAGTTCTTGGTGAATAACAAAACGTATTAATTCATGGATCCCAAATCTGCCAGTATCCGTGTAGACAATCTCTCCAACACCACTGAGGACTTGGCTCAAGCAGATCACTCTTCCGAGGAAGAGGCTGACTGAACATTTTTATTTATTTATTTAAAATTTGGTGACTGGGAAAGGCACACTGAGCCAAAGCTCATTTCCAGGGTGCGACCCGGGCACAAGGTAAACAACAGGGTAACAATGCAATACTCAGAAGAGTAAATGGTACAGATGCAGAGTCCAAGTTCCAAAAAGAGGCTAGCAATATACAAAATTATACAGAAAAATTTACAATGTTAAATACTGAGGGTAGACAGTGAGACGAAGCAGGGGCACATTCCACTGGCCACCAGAATATCAATGAAGACACTGGCTCCTGGAAGGGAGGCAGACGCTGGGGTGGAAGGAAGGGGTTTAGAGCACTGGGAACATTGTGGGGAGGGGAGAAGTCTGAGGAGTCTTTTGAAAGAAGAGAAAGAGGAGGAAGACAAAGATCAGGGGGGAGATTGTTCCAAAGGGGAAGGCAGTAGGAGAAAGCCAATTGACCAGCAGAAGACAGAGGGCAGGAATGGAGAAGGTGCGAGGGTCTCTGTTGCAAAGAGAGTAGGTAGTAGAGGTGGCAGGTGAAAGGCGGGTGGAGAGGTAGGATGGGAGGGTACCAAGCCAGTACTTGGTAATGAGGGCGGCACTGTGAATAGTTCTCCTGTGCGACAAGGGGCTTGGGAAAAGTCGGCATATAGAAGATAGTGGTGGGTGGGTGGGGAGAGGCTGTTGCAAAGACAGAAAGAGTTCAGGAGGTGTCCAGTTTGGAGAGGGACGAGGCCGGAGCTGTACCATAAACAGTGTTTGCATAGTCCAGGACTGGAAGTATTGTTTTGAGTACCAATTTGTGACGAGTGGTGAGAGAGAGGCTATCTTTATTACGATAGAGGACTGCAAGTTTGGGCCTAAGCTTGGAACAGATGGCATCGATGCGAGTGGAGAAATCCAGGTGACTACCCAGCCAGACACCCAGGTATTTAAAGGTTGGGATGATCTCAACAGGAGAGCCATCCAGGGTAGTGAAAACTGGGGGAGAGGAGAGGAAGTCCAGCTTCCGTCTGGAGTCAAGCACCATGGTTACTGTTTTCTTGGACATTTAGTTTCAGTTGGTTAGTCTTGAACCAGGACTGAACTCTGCTGAAGTCCTCTTGGGGGAGTATACTGTTGGAGTTGGGGCCAGAGGCATGAGATGGTGTCATTAGCATACATGTGTAAATTTGAGGGATGGCAGACGGAGGGGAGGTTATTAATGAATAGGGAGAAAAGGATGGGGCCAAGAATGGAGCCTTGGGGAACCCCGGTAAGGATGGGGAGAGGGGAAGAGAGAGCATCTCCTACTTGGACAGACTGTTGTCTGCCATGAAGGTATGAGCAGAACCAGTTTACTGCTGGCTTAGCAAGGCCAAAGGATTCAAGTTTTTGAAGAAGAAAGGGGTGGGAGACAGAGTAGAAAGCCTTTGCTAAGTTGATAAAAATAGCACCAGTGATCTGGCTTTGGTCCTTAGCAGAGAAAATTGAGTCAGTGACTCGCAGTAGGTAGGAGACCGTAGAGTGTTGCTTCCGGATACCAGACTGCACAGGAGAGAGGAGTGAGAGAGGAGTGAGAGAGTTGCTGGAGGTAAGAAAGTCAGAGAGTTTGGCATTGATGTGAAACTCCTGAACTTTGACTAGGGAGAGGAGAAGAGAGATAGGATGGTAGTTTCTGGGAGATGAGGGATCACCTCCCTTGTGTAGCAGGATTATTTTAGCAGATTTCCAAGCTCTGGGAACTGTGGCTGTGGAGGTGGAGAGGTTCAGAATATAGGTCAGTGGGAAGGTTATAGCAGGGGCAGAAATTTGGAGAATTCTAGGGTGGAGTCCATCAGGGCTAGATCTGGCAGGGTTAAGAGACATTATGGCAGAGAAGACCTCATGGGGGGTGAAGAAAGGGAAGAGGAATCCAGGGTGGGGAGGGTGTGAGTCAGGTGGAGCAGGAAGGCAGTATAGAGCAGTGGTTTAAGGCTCTGAGCTGCAAATCTGACCTGGGTTTGAATCACAGCCCTCACTTACTTGCTGTATTACCTGAGCAAGTCACTTAACTTCCTGTGTGCTCCCAGGTGCACCTGTAAACAAGCTTTCAACAGGTCAGTGTCTCTCCTAGTTAAACAATTGAAGAAAAAAAAAAGGAAGGAAGAAGAAGGGAGCTAAGGGGAGGGAGTCAGGCAGGGCGTAGGAGGCAGAGTACTTGTTGAAAGCTTTCGCTACTGAGGCTGGGTCGGAGACAGGGGAATTATCAATTTTGAGGATGGAACAGGCCTGTTGAGAGGGAGGGTCGAAGAGAGTATGAATCACTTTCCAGAAGGAAGAGGGGGCGTTGTGGGATTGGTGAAGCTGGGATTTGAAGTACATAGCCTTGGAGAAGTGTATTGCCTTGGTGCAGCTGTTTCTTAGCTGCTTGCAAGTTTGCAGGTCAGCTGGTGCTAGGGAAGCTTTGTAGAGTTTCCAAGCTTTCCCTGGCACGAATATGGTTAGGAAGTCAGTCTGTTATCCAGGGGTGGTAGTGATGTTTTACCTGGCTTTTTCAGGGAGCATGGGTTTCCAGATGCAGTTAAAATGCTGTAGAAGAGGAAAAGGGCATGGTCAGCATTGCAGGCATAGAAAATGGGTTGCAAATCAGCATAAGAGAGGTCCTGTTGCAGAACAGCTATGTCGAGGTTGTGGAGAGGGCGCAACCATACATATTTGGAAGGGGAGTAGGGGGGAGCGGATTATGTGAATACAGTAGGAGATATTGTGGTCGCTGAGGGCGTCAGACAGGATACCTGATACAGTAATGCAATGAGGGTGGAAGGCTAGAACCCAGTCCAGCAGGGAGTGGTTTTGGGACTGGTGGTTTAGGCAGGTGGGTTCCTGGATTAACTGTGTTATATTAAAGGGCCTCAATCCTGAGGAGGGTAGGCTTGGCAGCAGGGGAGAGCCAGTCAAAGTTAAAGTCACCTAGGAGCAGCAGTTCACCATTGGAGGTGTGAGAGGTGACGGAGGAGATGGCTTTGACCAGGGAGTCAGCAGTGGACTTGGGAGGTGCATAGCGGGTGCCAATGTATAATGGGGCTGAGGAGGGGAGGTAGAGGAGGGTGATAATGAGTTTGTGGGAGGAGGAACAGGACTCATTAAAGGTAACAGGGGAGGAGAGGGATTGCCTGACGTATAAGGCTACATCGCCACCACGCTTTCCTCTGTCTTGGCGAAAAAGGGTGAAGTCAGGGATTATGAGAGAGGAATCTGGAATTCTGGCCAAGGGCCAGGTTTCAGAGGTGCAGAGAATGTCTGGATGATATTAGGTGAACCACACTTTGAGGTGTCAATTTTGGGGAAGAGACTCCTAGCGTTAAGGTGAAAGATACGAACACCCCTGGGCAAGGTAGAGGGAGTAGGGTGCAGCAACGCACTGGGAATGGATGGGGATGCAGAGGAGGGGGATGGGGAGGGGGTGTGCCAGGGTTGTGCTGGACATCACCAGATAGGAGTAGGAGAAGAAGGATGAGGGATAGGTGTGTTGGGTATTTAGACTTACTGGGGTTGTGAATGGAGGGTTGGTTGGAGAAGTTTAGACAGTGGTATAGTGCCTTGGCGTTAAGGAGGCAGGAGGGAAGCAAGGATGGGTGGAGGAAGAAGGCAGTGGGGGGCTTAGGTAAAGGTACTGCATAGGCGATGGGTTGAGGGAGGAACAGGAGAGGGTTGGGGAAGGGCAGGGACAGGGTTGATGGGAAGGGGCACTGTACTTGGGGGAAAGGTTAGTGGGAGCGAGTAAGCGGGGAGGGCAGCTGAGGGGCAGTGGAGTGACAGAATATGGACGCTGGAGGGGAAGGTGGGAGAGTGGAGGAGAGGAGCAAGTGGAAGGAGATAGAGTAACTTTTGAACTTTGCTACCTAAAGCTGTAAGTATATTGTGCGACTCAGGAGAGGCAAGCCAGTTCGGACTGTGCGATGTTAAGCAATAATACAACATGTGGACTCCAGGCAGGGAACAGGTTTATAAATGTTCTATGCTCAAGTTTTACTGGCTTTTTTCCTCCTCAGCTATTCCTTCCACATTTAGTATCTTACCTGAAGTCTGGACTTAAACATATTTCATAATATGCTGTTTTTAGGAATTTAGTGCACCATGTATAGGAGAATACTGTACCAAGCCTCCATTAAACTAAGCATTCCTAATACCTTTTGAAGGTGGGAGTTAAACAACTAGGTCAAGGTTTCATTTCTGTGTACTTCATGGCTTAAAGCATGGTGGCGGTATGAATCAGAGGGACGTTTGCTGCACAGTTAAGATGGTGACCGGCGTAGTCCGGGTACTCTTGTTGGTGCGAATGCTCTTGCTGGTGAAGTCCAAGGAAGCTTGGGCAGTCTAAGCAGAGCAAGGTGTCATTGTGAATTATTTTTTTTAGTTGCATCTCTCCCTAATTTCACTTTTTTTTTCCTTCGAATATATGGCTCTTCTCACCCATCGCAATACTACCTCAACTGTTACTTTACTGCATCAGGCTGGCGTTTAATTGTCAGTTAAATACAACACTTAATACTGTTTCTTGCTAATTAGGGGGTTAGGAATCCCATTTATGCAAATCCATTTCAGAGTTCAGAAAATAGCTTATTTGATCGAATTACAATTTTTAGAAGTTACAAATAATAAGCTGGACAGCTTGGTAATCAGTTTTGCTAGGGGCTCGGAGTGAAATCATATCACGATGTTATGTACTCTCCCGGGTTGTGCCTGAAACTAGTCACACTGCTGGCTAGTGCACCTACCCGGTAATTAAAAAATAAATAAAAAATAAATAAATATCTCATGCATTGGCTGTACATACAACTTACTAAGCATTATGCTATAACTGTAATCTGGAAGCTTCCAATGCAGTACAAGCAAGATCCGAGTCTCGCGATATCTGCAGTGATTATTGTGGTTACTCATATAACTTTCACTTACTATGTCTCAGAAATCAATTTAACAGGCTGCACTTGCTATAAAATTCAATTAAGAAAAAGCAAATCTTCTCGACATGTATTCATGTAAAATGGGGGATGAGGGACTAGCACATCCAAAAAGTTATTTGTCGTGCTGATTTAAAAATACTTGTTACAGAAGAGGGCTCGAAGTCAGTGAAACCTTACAGCGGAGTTAGAATAACTTTAAAGACATGATTCAATAAAATAAAATATGAAAACCAAATGTAAGCTAGATTTTACCTGTGAAACAGGACAGATTTGACAAGTGTCACAACATCTCGACTGGCGTTGTACCCAGCACACACAATGGCAACATGGATAGTCTGGCAGGAAAAGAATAAGAAAGTCAGTGACATGGTAACAAACTGCATTTTTTTTTTTTGTAAATATGTTTTCATTGAAAAGCTTTGTGCATCACAACTTACATAGCTTGTGAGGGTTCTCCCTGCCTACCCTCTCACAATTATGGTACAATGTTTACAACATCAACGATAAACTGCTTTAACAGCATCTTGGGTTGTACAAGATGGTACATGCATACACAGCTTCTACAGTAGGTTTGCTTCAGGTATCGGGGTGAAGGGGGCACGGCAGTCGACTAGCTCGTGTTTGAGGACGGAGGTGCCCTTCCCCTCTCCAACTCCCTCCATACATACAGCAGGTATTTCAAGGTAGAAGGTTTGCATCATACAACATCCCGTATCTCACCAAATGCATTAACATTTTTTTTATTTTGTTTATTCATTTTGACATAAACATGCCATAAACATTACAATGACAGGTAACGTAAAATACAGTGCACAAATTAGTGAACTTTACAACATATGTTAGCATCATGATACTGAGGACGTTTAAGTTTTGATACCACATGTGGGGTGTACAGACGTAAAGTTCATGAGAATGCTGTATAGTGGGCTCTTACCAAATTCTAGGAAGGCCAGTCACGCTAAGACCAGTGGAAGAAGTAAGTAATAATACCTGACAGGGTGGGCATTATTGGGATATAGCGGACTGCTCAGGGCATATCAAGGGGCCTTGCGCGCGGCGAGAGGGCCTTATACCTGGAAGGTCCGTTATATCCCATAACGCCCACCCTGGAGGGTATTATTTAATTTAGATAATGGGGTTAGTTTTTTTTTAATAATGTTTTATTAAAAAAAAAAGAGTGTCAAATATTAAAAATAAAGAGAAATGTGGGCTTGTAAAATAGTCCCTTGCCACTAGAGGGAGCTGTTGTTTTTTAATATGTAGGAAGGGAAGTGAGTGTGAGTGTAGTGGTCAGAGTGAGTAAAATGGCACTGAGGAATCGGAAGAGGAGCGCAACTATGAGGGAATATGAGCTGCAGTAAAGTATTTTTTTTTATTTAAGAGACAAAAAAGAAACGGAGTTTCATGTTTGTGGCCGAGCGTTGTCACAATGAAGATGAGCTGGGAACGGAGTGGGTGGTGAAAGGACATACTGTAAATGAGTGAAAGCGGAGTCGGTGGACTACCCAAAATGATGTTGTGGGGTGAGAAGCAGAGCAGAGCTGTGAGGCAGGAGCGTTTTTGTTGAAGGCAAGGGAGGCGAGTGGAATGAATGCGAAGTGGGTTATGTCGTCGAGGCACTCGCTTAGCGAGGGAAAATAAATGGTGCTGGCGAGTTCCAGAATTGGAACTTGTTTTAGAGCGGGCCGTTGTTAAGAAATAACGGCCTGGGTGGTAGGGTGTTTGAACCAATCAGGAAGCGAGTTTTAGTTTCAACATTATCTAAAACATTATAGAATAGGTAGAACAATAGGTTAGTTTAGATATGGGTCTATAAACCATTATTCCCACATTGTTAAAAGTAGTCATATGTAGAAAATGGGTCTTAGTCAGTGCAGCCTAACTCCAGCAGATAAACAACATAACATGCAGATATAGCATTTTTACCATTACTGGATACGATACATGAAAAGAAAAGACTAGCCCACAGCTATAGCAACTTTAATAATGGTGCAGCTATTTCAGTGTCCTAATTTAAGCAGCAAGTCCATAAACACAAGGAGTGAGAGTCTCATAATAAGTCTTTTTGAACTAGCTTTTACACCTGCACAAGCTAGTCGCTCTGCAGAAGGGCACCTTGTGGTTTGCACCATTTTTATTTACACTTAAAAATTTACCCTGTTTTTTTCACATTATGTAGATGGACAGCTCCTTATAACCACAAGTCAAAAAAGCACTCCCTACTGGATTGGGCCCTCACCACGCATCCGCACAGAATCATTAAAGCAGGCCTACTTCCCGACTCCATTAGCGACCATCACATGGTTTACCTGGTCAGGAAGGTTCATAGCCCCCCCCCCCAAAAAAAAACGCTGATCACCAGGTCTTACAACTCCCTAGACCAAGTAGCTCTCCTGGAGGACCTGGGTAGGTGGACTGGTCCTGCATCACGAGGCATCCTCCATCGATGATGCCTTTAATGCTTTCAAACTCCGTTTTCTGAAAGTTTGGGACAAGCACGCCCCACTATGCACAAAGGGTCAGAGGAGCACACCTCCCGTGGATCTCGGCTGACATTATCAAAACCTGCCGCACCAGGGACCAACTTGAATTATAGAAAATGGGCACCCTGGCTTCCCTTACTTCCTACAGAGCCCTCGTAATGCTTGCACAATTCGGATTAGCCAAGCAAAAAGGCCTTTTCCTATCTACCTTTAGTAAAAATTCTAACCACCCCACGGACTTCTGGAAATCCCTGCTCGCGCCTCCTACCCAACCACCCTCCAACAATCTCAGTAAATGGCACCCTTATCTCCGGCGCCATTGGTGTTGCCGAAGCCTTCAACTCTCATTTCTCCAGCTGCACCCGTCAACCCTCTATCCTCTCACGGATTCCGCACCTCCGTCCTCTATACAGCACCCGCTTCCTACCTCTCATCCCAAATCCACATTTTGTTTTCCAACGGTATCCCCTTAGAAGTCCTTCATTCTCTCACGGGCACTGAATCTAACAAAGGCAAATGCCCCTCGTCCCTGGGCGCTTAAGATGCCTTTCCTGTGCGGCCCTGCCAGCACGCCACCCCCTGGCCACACTTTTCAACCTCTCTTTCTCCTGAGTAAAGTACCAACGACCTGGAAAATGGCCATCACTGTACTCCTCCCAAGAGGATGCGACCCCTCCTCACCAGGCAACTACAGACCTATTTCCTACTCCCGATCCTGGCCAAACTTCAGGAGCGGCTGGTCCTGTCCCAACTCTCCCAATTCCTGGATGCCTCCTCCTTTTTACTCCTTTTCAATCTGGCTTCCATAAATCCACTCCACCATCACCTCCCTACTATATGTTACTGGGGACATCCTCTCAGGAATCAACAAGGACATATCACCACGGCCATTTTTATTGATCTAGCAAAAGCCTTGATGCACATCTCCACATCCACTACTTATCGCTAAACTTATGGATGCCGGTCTAGCGCACCCTGCTATAGCCTGGTTCCAAGATCTACCTAGTGGGCAGGGCATAGCAGTCAGAATGGCCTCCCACACTTCTAACCCCCTTCCTGTCCTATCAGGAGTCCCCCAAGGATCAGTCCTAGGCCCAATACTTTTCTCCATTTTTCTTAATGGCCTCCCCTCTGCATGCCCCCATTCTTCCATCCAAATGTATGCAGATGACACAGTTCTGTATGCATCAGGCCCCTCATCAAGCAGTGTAACTCCTCTCCCCCAGGCAGATTTCACAGCCGTCCAGCACTGGTTCACGATAAACCAGCTATCTCTTAATCCTAAAAAAACGGTATCGCTTACGTTTGGCTCCCAGCAGAGACTCTCCCACCAAACCCCCTGTCCCCCTTTCTCAACCTTGGATGGGACTCCCCTTGAGCAATGTACTAGCTTTAGATATCTTGGCATCTGGCTCGACCAACACCTTGACTTTGCCTCTCACATAGACTCCCTGCACAAGAGGCTACTCCCAAAACTGGGGGCACTCTATCGCAACAAATCCTGTCTCCCTAAGCAAACTAGGCACGCCATTGTACAAAAAATGATACTCCCCGTGCTGGATTATGGCGACATGGGCCCTGGTTACCTGTTAGACCTTCTGTCACCTGCCTTCTCCTCGCGCCCTCTTCGTTCCTCCAGTGAATGCCTCCTGACCATTCCCAGAACTAGGCTGAAATCAGCCGGCGACAGGGCATTTAGTGCCGCGGCCCCTGTTCTGTGGAACTCCTTACCAACTATGGTCAGAGAGGCTTCATCGGTGGATGTTTTTAAGGCCCAGCTAAAGGCCTTTTTCTTCTCTAAGGCATTTAATTTAATGCTTAGATAAAGATTTATAGTTAATGTTTAGCTCTGTAATGATTTGTATTTATGTGTAAATTTATATATTTATTATGTTAAAATGCCTGTTTTTAATGTTTTGTACGGCGCCCAGAGCCTCTGGGATTGGGCGTCTTTTAAATAAATTTTGCCTTGCCTTGCCCTTGCCTTGTGCAGCCCTAATTCCGGTTTCCAGATCTGATTTTTTTTTTTTTTTTTTTAAATGATCCGTAGTTTTGTATATATTTGAGAAATAAAAAACTTCAGTGGAAGAGTGGGAACATGCCGGACAGGGTCAGAAGGAAGTAAACAAAGAACGTGCTGTAACGTGAAGGGGGACTGCAGCTGTAAATACGGCACCAGCCATATTTCCTGTGGATCCACAAGAGTGGTAATATTTTTTAAATATATCAAAAAATATAGCTAATTAAAAAAAAAAAATTAGCAGATCTGGAAACTGGAATTAAGGCTGCACAAGTACAGCCAAACAGCCGAATTCTGAAATTCACTTCCTGGTTATTCAGTACTGCTGCTTTAAAGAAAAGTTCCAGCCAGCCAAGGTAACAGAGAGAGAAAGGAAATCATGTTAACTTTCAATTATTAAAAAACAAACAAACTATTACATCTAGCAGCAAAGCACTAGATCTGGGAATAAGACAAATCTGCAGTAGCAGCATTTACCAACCATCTATCAGGCAACGCGATGTAGACAAACTTTAATCTCCTTCTTTGGATTTGGCATTCTGACACTGATCTCTAAAAGCTCCATTTTTTTTTTTTTTTTTTTATTATGTTAATCTGTTTTACGTTCTCCCCTTCTGACCGGCCCCCTTCCACCAGCCCCGTCATCCCGGCGTTCAAAGGACTCACCTCTGCTACTACTAGGTGTTGGCTGGCCGGGTGCGGCGCCTGTGGAGGGGGCGGCATCATCCAGCCAGTCAGAGTTTTTTCCTGGATTTTCTTCCCTGACCCAAGTGCAAAGAGAAGGCATGCAATGACACCAATGGCTGAGCTGCGCACGCTTCCACGTGCGGCATGCCAGGCATCTGCCCCGCATCCTCCCCTATGTTATGGGTCCATTGTGCCAGCCACCGCTATTAGCCAGTCATGCAGCAGACTCCATCCCAACCCCTTTCTGGGAGAGGAGAGTAGTACTCTGGACGCTCTATCCTCCCTTCCCCCCCCCCAGCGGCCTGCTCGCACTGCTTACATGGGTCACTGGAGTGGCAGGAGGTAAGGCACGGATGCCTCAGCCCTTCACGCCACTGGGCTGGCTCTAAAGACTCCACTTCTAAATATTTCAGTCCACCTTCTTTTTCATCTCACCAAGACCAGTAAATGGGAGTGTTTTCCTCCGTAGGTTATCTAGAGTTGTGCAGGTGCCAGTAGCAAATATGCTATTCCGAGACCTCTGAGCTGTTCCAAAGCAGGTCACACATCTTGTGGTGGCCCCGTGTGGCGAAGGACCAATCAGGGAATACTTTAACTTTTTGTCCTTCTATGTATAGAGGATAATGGGTTTGGGCCCAACTAAGAATTAAGTCCCGTATAGCAGGGCGTGCTGTGACCATGAGAATAGTCCGATTTGCCTCACGAGTATACTGTGCTCTTCTGAAATTTACCCAGTAAGCTCACTTAAGGGAATCAGGGTCCAACCCATAATCTTCCGACATTACAGACTGCAGCCATTGTTGTAGAAAAGTAAATTAATTTTCCCCCTCAGTCTCTTCCCTACGACCCACAAACCATATGTTCACGGCCCTGTTCGCATTCTCTAAATTTTCCAGGTGTCCTCTGATGTGGTTAATTTTCGTAGTGACTCTAGCAACGGCCGCTTGCATCCTCTGCAACCTCTCTTCAGTTTTGGTGGCAGTTTTCATAACACTATCAGTTTTAATGTCCTGAGCTCCGAGACGGTCGAGGATCTTTTCAATTTTGAGATTCATTTCCTGCACTGCTTTCAAGTACATATCCCATGGCGAGGGGTTCCCCTGCTCCACTCGGGCCTGTGACAGTTGTGACATACCTGGATCCATGTTGACTCTGCTGCTGCAAGGAGGATTTCGGTCCTGGGCCTCCAGCTTGGTTTTTCGGATGACCCATCATCAATTGTGGTACCAATCAACTCCAAAAAGAATGACCAATCGAGTTACAGCCTCAAAAAAACTGGTAAAGTGACTTCAAAATATAATTTTTAACGTTTAAATCAGAGCTAAAGGCAGAGCTGATCAAAGACATGACCAGTCATGAGCGTGGCTCTCTGGCACCCCTGTATTAACATTTCAGCTACTATGGGGGAGAGGGATACTACTGCAGTTCAAAACTTAGCTTCCCCATTATTATTTATTTTTTAATTATCTATTTTTGCTCCCCTACGTGCTCCAGAGCTGCCTCTCTTTGGCCGCCAGTGACCCACAGACATTCCCCTACTATCTCCACCTCGGCCACCTACCTCAGATTTACAGCCTTCCATGGGGTAACCCGATGTAACCCTTCACCGGGCGGGTCCCCCACCTCTGAGGGGGAAGGCACCGGCAGAAGGAGGAGACCAGCACACTTCATTTTTCGGTCCCGGGTGCTACTAAGACATTTCGCGGCTTCTGAGGAGTCTTTGGAGGTGCCCGGGGCTGGCAGCCATCATCCGGCTAGTCTTCGGAGCGGTTTCCGGTTTTCTAGTTCCCCATTGCGCCGCTTGTGTAGTGCCTCCAGTCTACACCAGGAACCGCTACAGAGCGAGGCCATCCCCAATCCCACCACAAGATAGGAGAGCAGTCCATCGGCCGCTCAGTCTTATCCTCCCAATGTCGACCCCCGGGGACCTGAGTCCGTTCCCGAACTCGGGTCGCCAGCTCGGGTAAGGTAAGGCGCCAGCGCCTCAACCCTCTATGCCACTGGGCCGGCTAGAGCTTCCCCATTATTTTTGATATATACTATCTTATCAAAAAAGTTTTGTTAAAGGAAGGGCCACATCTAAAGGGGCAGATGGATGAGGGCCACATCTATAGTGGGCAGATAAATGAACCCTCGCCCCCCAGAAGCACCATAGGGCAGACGCTGTGCTGTGGCAATGGAAGTTGGAGGTGAGTGCCAGGGATGGGATGGGCAGGACGTGAGTGCTGAAGGTGCCGCACCACTGACAGGTGGCAAAAGCAGTGTCTTAAAAAATAGGATGTGGCCATTTCTAAAGAGAGAGTCCTATCCTGTCCAGCAATGTATCCTTTTAGGCACCAAATCCAACCCCCCACCCCGAGCTCCCCTGCAGTGCAAAGGCTAAGCTGTACATGCCCACCCAAGAAAATCCATTTCTGACAAACACATAAGGTGCATGATTTATGGCAGGTGGGTGGGGTTCCCTTGATTATGGAAGGGGGGGGTGGCTTGATGACATCTGACAAAGGCATGCACTGTATAGGCTCAGAACTAAGGTCAGCAACCTTGTCACCCAGGGGGATCTGCAGAGGCCATGCTACACTACTGCCTTTTAACCTGGATTACACCATAAATTAAGAACACTTTTTTTTTTTCTTTTTATTCAGAAGTTTTTTTCACTACTACACAATGGACAATGCAGTTACAGATAGATACATATGATGTGTAATAAAATTACAGACAGGTGGTTATAACTTGACTGAAAAAATAGCGAGAGACACATTCTGTTGTTTTCATTTTTTTCCCCCTTTTCTTTCCTTTTTAAAAAAAACAAAAAACATTCAGTTATCTAGTGGGTGTAGCCGTGGGTCCAGAGCCAGATAGGGGAGTATTATAAAGCGGGGATATTCCACAAATGTCTAACCCGTGTTTGCGGCTGATGAGTTTAAAGAACAAACTCTAAATTCTGAGAAGTAATATATTGGGACCATTGATTCCACTTTCGGACTTGCAGTATGGAGCCACCCCGAAGTTCTAGGTTAAAAGTCTCAGCTTTATGAATTTCTGACATTATTTGTCTCCAATTAAATTAAGAACACTTTTAATGAAATCCAAATGTTTTCATAACACAGTCTTATGGTGCCATGACATTTTATAAACTCGGACGCCAAGTTATAAGAATACCTAAAATGACAAACATAAATGTTTTTATAACATGGGTTGGAAAAATTCTACAAACTAACTGACCACTCAAACGCATTTGATTATGTCAGCGCTGATTATGTCAGCTACTTTGCCACTTCTTCCAACAGCCACCCACATTACATCATTAATGAGCTAGTGTACTGACTAAAACTAATATTAGATTTTAAAATCAGCCAAGCATTACCTTTTATATCTGAGGTACTTTTTCTTTTCCCTTTGTTTAATTAGAAGATTGTTTACTTAATGTTAATAGGTGTGATGTGTGGAACAGCTTATAGTCTGGCAGCTGACATATCTTGCTGTACTGCCCCACACTACACCATCAGGACTGTGACCTCGCTGACTGTGACATCACTGCTACTTAGGAACAGCAAGTGAGTAACTGACAGGTCATTTGCCTGTGATGTCACTATCAGTGAGATTATAATGTTGAAGATGTAGTGTGGGGCAGTAGAGTTAGATATGTCAGCTGCCAGGCTAAGAGCTGTTCCACACATCCAGCACAACATTATCACATAGAAGGCTTTCTGATGAGCAAAAGGAAAAAGAAAAATACTTCAGTAATAAAAAGTTAAAACTGACTACTACTTAACATTTGTATTATTTTCCTGTCTGCCTGTTTTGGCCTCACTAGCTCTTTAAATTCCTACACCTGACACTGGGACCACAGTACAGTTTTATTTGCAACTTTAAGCTGTCTTGACGTTTTTGCTAATGCCCATTTTAAGGGCAATACCACACTCTGGGGTTAGTGGGTTATAAATAATGCATAAAGCCCAGGCTACTTTTTCTTGGTAAATCATTTATGATAGTATCAGAGAATGTTTTAAACTTTTTTTTTTTTATTCAAAAAAAAAAAAAAAAATACTGTTCCTAAATTCACTCCAACCTCATAGCTCTTAAGGAACATTTGTCAAATACTGAGCCCCCAAATCCTTCTTATAAGCAAGGAACACTAAAATGTTCTTATAGCAGGGCAAAATCTTACCAGTGCAAACAGAAAAAAACTGGGATTTGAAAAAAGTTATATACTGTATTATAGATGGAGGGAGCTCTCCCAACCAATCAGAGTGCTCCTTTCCTCTGCGCATAAGACACTCTTATTCTGTGAAGAGTGTCTCACACGCAGATGCTCTGGAAACGGGCATGTTCCAAGACAATTTTTTTAATTATATTATTGATCACACTGTATCAGTAATATAATAATATGCCCCCCGGAGTCACTTTCTTGGGGATAAAGTGGTTTGCTTGTGTTCTACTCGAACCAGAATAGCTCAGCTTCACTTCGCTGTTCTCTCTTGGGCATAACACACATGAAACCACTCTTATCCAGCAACAAGTGGCTCCAGAGGACATATACAGAATAATGCATGGGGTAGTGTGTATTAGGAGAATTGAATGCACACCTGAGGTGCGGGATGCTACATAAACCCGGACAGTGAATCTCAAAGGGTTTATTAAAGCATCCCACACCAAGGGTATGCATTAAATTTGATTATAAAATGGGTCAGGAGTTTTCTGCATCCTGACTGGCTAAGAGGTACATTTGGCCGTGTCCTTATCAGGGCATATTGTGCCAACCAGTACTTCTTTAGTCAACCAGGATGCAGCGCAGTGAAAGATCCATGCCTGACGCAATGTTTTTCCCTTCTGGCTAATACATAGATAGACTATCTGGGTAGACTGTCCAGCCGATAACCTGCCACCCCCTGACCTCACGCATGGCAGTGCTGAGGTGTTCCGATCCGGTGAGGTAAACTAAAACAATTTCAACACTGACCTCTACCACCTCCAGCTCACAAAAAAAAAAAAGCCAGCAACAATCTTTCCTTCACAAGCAGCCATCCATGATCCACTAAGCACTGTCACATGTGCTGGCAAGAAATGGCTTTCAAAACAAAGCCGATACCCTCACCTCCACCAGCTCTATGAAAAGGCTGGTAAATCAAAGCCGACACTCAGCTAGGCATCCACAAGCTGTCTGAAACATTGTTGAAAAAATAATTGTAAAATGCTGTAACCTGGCAGCCACTCACTCCCCGACTCATTCACAAAAGCAGTCAGAGAAAAGTGTTTAGTATGGTGGCCGATAAGTGACACTCTCGCTACCACAAACACTCAAAACAAAGGGAAAAGCATACTACACAAAAATGAACACCTTGTGAACCCTGTTTATGTGTATGAGGATGGAGGCATGAAAAATACATTCTCAAGGGTCTCTGTATGGGGGAGTGTGAAGGGAGTCAGACATACTTTAATGCCCTTTTCATTACAAACAACGACTACTTTTTACTAACATTTCTTTTAGAGTGTTCCCCACTTTTTATTTGGATTTGTGAATCTGTTAATTTTTTTTTTTACTGGGGGACCCATTTTTATAAGTGGAATAAGACACTCCAAGGTGTGGTTTATGGTCTGATACGGAAGCACTTCCCAGGTGCTAAAGGCACTCGGTGCAAGCGCCTCATGCCTCATTATACAGCTGGGGCATGCGCTTATCAGCTCTCAAACCATATCTTGTTGTGTCTTATTCCTTATGTATGCACACTACCCCATGCTTTATTTTATATAATTGCTGAGGAGCAATAATTTCCTGCCTGACTTCTGTGACCATGTGTGAATGTTACATGCAGTGGGTGCAGTCATACCAGTTGAAACATTTGAAATACTTTATTGAAAGTAAATGCCTCAAAAAATGAATTTGTGTCCTGAAGTAAATTTACTGGATTACCTGTACATGAACTCCTTTGTGGTAGCAGTGAATTGACACATTAATGCAGGCCAAGTCAACGGCAGTCCAATAAACTGTCAAAAAAGGCAATTTTTAAAAACGTGTTTTTGAACTTCATAATGTGTACTGCTTGAGCCTCAGTGATGGGAATATTTTGATTTTTTTTTTTTAAAGTATGAGAAAGAGTCCAAAAGATTAAAAAATATTGAAGATTTTATGCTGTTTTCCACTGAAGCCATCTGTTCTCACAGGCACAGTGGGAAGTGAAACTAAAAACAGCTGTATGGCTATGAGAATAAAGCCCATGCTTAGACACTAAGGTAGCATATGAATTCCATAATAACCGGACAGTTATTATGGCAGATATCAAAGGGAACAAAACAGCAGTACTATAATGGAGGTCAGTTTTGGTTTTTTTGGCCATGTTACTTGTCAATCAGGTGGCTAAACGGCAGTTTTTCCAGATGGTGAACCTCCAAGAATGAAAAGAAACACAATAAAAACTGAAATTAAAGAGGAACATATACTAACATACTAAAAGCCAGCAGAATAGGACTAATGGTCTGTCATGTCTGCTCAGTAGCCAGCCACCTAGTGGTTGCTTGCTATTCCACCCCCCCCAGCCCCCAAGATGGTCTTCGTTGGATTTAGAATCCCCTTGTGCATGTCCCACCCCTTCTTAAAGCCCTCCACTGTGCCTTCCTCCACCAGCCTCTTGGGCAGCGCATTCCATAGCTCCATCACCTTCTCAGTGAAATAATGCCTCCTACATTCTCTCCTATAATTTCCCCCCTCAAGTTTCCACTCATGCCCCCGTTGTTTCCCCCTTTTTTAGCCTAAACAGCTCCTTGTTTCTGCTCACAGTTACTTCCTTTACATACTTGAAGACTCCTATCATGTCTCCCCTGTCCCTCCTCTCCTCCAGTGTGTACATCCCAAGCTCCTTCAATCTCTCTTCATAGGTCCTCCCCCCCATTCCCTGAATCATCCTGGTCGCTCTCCTCTGAACTCTCTCCAACAGTGCTATGTCCTTTTTCAGATAAGGTCTCCGGAACTGAAAACAGTACTCAAGTTGGCCTGACCAAGGCATTGTACAGAGGGAGGATCACCTCCCTCTTCCTGGACGTAATTCCCCTGGCTATGCAGCCCAGTATCCTGTTTGCTTTGGCTGTGGTTCTTCCACTGTTTTCAGAGTTATTCATTTGGCGTCTACCACCACCCACAATCCGCTCACCCACTATAACTGATGACCCCCGGGTGTAATAGCCCCAGTTTTACCCCAAATGTAGTACCTTACATTTCCGGCATTAAATTTCAATCCCCACCTCCTTAACCACCCCTCCAGGGTATCCAGATCCCCTTGAACTACCTCTCTTGCTTCTTCCCAGTCCACCAGTGCTCCCAGTTTGGAATCATCTGCAAAGAGACTTAGTCTACTCCTAACCCCCTTCCTATGTCCGAGACATAGGTATTAAACAGGAGTGATCCCAACACTGAACCATGAGGGACCCCACTGATTACCTTCCTAGGGATGGAGACTATCTCACTGACCATTACTCTCTGAATTCTCCTCCAAAGCCAATTTTCAACCCACTTCAGCTCCTGTCAATCCACTCCCATCTCCCTCAGCTTTGCTATCAGCCCTTTATGGGGTACTAAATCAAACGCCTTGCTAAAATCCAGGTACAGGACATCCACCGGCCTATGCCTATTCGAAGCCCTCATCGCCCAGTCATAAATCTCTACAAGGTTGGACTGACACGATCTCCCCAGAACAAAGCCATACTGTTTATTATCCTGGTGCCCTAACCCTTCCAGCTGCCTCCCAAGTCTCTCCTTGATAAAGCCCTCCATTACTTTGCCCACCACACCAATATGCTGAAAGTGGGAGCTGGCACTTAACACTGTGTAGCAGGGAACTCTATCTTGTGGAGCAGCAGAAAGATGAAAGAAACACTGAAAAGAGCACATCATGGGCTGTGAAAGTCTTTGAAGACTGGCTGACACCTTGGATACCTAATCTTGTTCTGTGATTAAGGAAATAAATGTGAAGCAAGCACTTGATCAGATGTAAGATTTGCTTAGAGAAGCTAATTAAAAGCCTTTTAAGGGGAAGAAAGGCACAGTTCTAGGATTCAAAATATTTTTTAGGACAGGCAGCAAGTGAGGGGGATTCAGGATTTAGAAAGTAGGAAAGTGACTGTTACCTGAATGTGAACTTTTTCTTAGTTACTTGCATATTACAGTTATAGAGCAAATTATGTGAAGGTTAGAGTCCTGAAATGATTTCTGACATTTGTATGGTCATAAAATAAATAACATATGCATGAGTCACTTTGCTGTGAAGTTCAAGCATAGTGAGCCTCTGCTGTATGTCCGTCTCTGTCTCTGTCTCTCTCTCCGTCTCTCCCCCTCTCTCGTAGCTTAGTTTGTGTTGGTTTGTTGGGGGAGAGAGAGAGAGAGAGAGAGAGAGAGAGAGAGAGAGAGAGAGACAGACTCATGCATATGTTATTTATTTTATGAACATACAAATGTCAGAAATCATTTAGGGACTCTATTTCTGGCATTTGTATGTTCATAAACTTAACATATGCATGAGTTCTGGGGACTGCTTTTCAAGTCGGCAGGATATGTTCAAATTTTCCCTATTCAAAGAGCAAAAAAACACCTTTGTGAATTTTTTGTAAACATAACCTATGTTATCAGTGCAATAAACCACTCCAGGGTATGGGGTTATAGGGATTTAATGCATGCCTCGGGATGCAGTGAGCACACTTGGCTTGCGGCCTCATGCCTCACAATGCACCCAAGGTGTGCATTAAATCCCTATAACCCCATACTCTGTTGTGGGTTATAGCTTACTTATAACAGGGATGTTCTTATGTCTGGAGTACTTATAAGAGGCACATTTCTTTATCAGGAGTTCTTATAAGTGGGATGTCCTTTTAAGCAACAAGTATAGTCAGAAATGACACAATAAAACAAAGTTTTGGACCCCCTTTTTCAAGATATCATTATATCTGGCATTTTGGGACAAGTCAAAATTCTAGCAAAGCTGAGTGCATCACAATGGAATATGGAACCAATCAGAGAGCAGCTTTCACAACAGAAAATTGTAGCACTGAAGTCAGGAGATTAATCAAAGAGAAATGCTAGAACAACTAAACTGATGTTACATAAATCAGTATGCAATAGGCTGAATCAAATTATGCAACTGATCATCACTTGAGAGGGGGCAGGTTTTTTATAACTCAATTTGTGGCTCTGCCATTTATGAGTTATGGTCCTGCTCCTGTTCCCTTGTTGTAAAGATAAAGCCCATGATCTGAGTCAGCCTATTACATAGCCCTATACATTCAGAGTGCTTATAAGTGGGATGTTCTTACTATACCCAGAGTGCATATAAGAGGCATGTTCTTACAACAGCAGTTCTTATAAGTAGGATGTCGTTCTATCAGAAGTGCATGTAAGAAAAAATTACTCACCATAGTAATGTTGTTTCTTCCAAAGGGATCTCTCACTAAGTTTAACAGCAGCAATCATATGAGCAGTGCCAGAGCTTTAGAATTTATGCAAATTATCAAATTTGGAACCAAATTCAAAACCTCTGTTCTGTGTGGTCATGCTCACCCCTACACTCCAACGTCAGAGTAATCTCTAAGGCTAAGGTGACCCGTGACCACTGAAACTAGTTAAATGGATAACAAAAATGTTTTAAATTTTTTTCCAAGCAAATTCAAAATGAGTAAAACAAGGCAGAACAAACTTATTTTTTATGAAAAAAATAAAGTAAGGAAGACCACTTAGCAACAATTGTAAAGGCACTGTAATAAATGAATGCTCAAGCAAGTAGAAAAGAATGGATTCTTGTCTGAACCTTTCACCAGGCGCTGGAAGGGGAGTCAGGGAGTAGGGATTGTTAAACTTCACGAGGGATCCCTTTGAAATAAATAACATTAGTAGGGTGAGTTATTTTTTTCTTCAACCCTAAGGAATCCCTCACTTAACTTAAAAAAAACAAAAACAGACTGCACAGCAGTACCTTGAGAGGCTGGGTACAGAACCTATTTAGGGAAAAGGTTCTGCAAGACAGCAGTGTCAAAACTGGCATCCCTTCTGGACTGTATGTCCAAACAGCAGTACTTTGTAGAAGTGTGTACTGTTTTCCAGGTAGTTGTTTTACAGTTTTACTGTTGGAGATATCCCTCGATGCTGCTACAAGGGCACGGTACCTCTTGCAAACTGTGCCCTGAAGCTTTTAGGTGGCAGTTTACAAGGTTTTTCGTAACAGAACTGAATACAGAAGATTATCTGGTGAGAATCTCCTGGATGCTGGGTTACCTTCCCTACTTCACTATAGGTGACCAAGAGCTGAATGCTAGCGGACCTGACATCATTTGTGTGGTCCAAGTAGTAAACGAGTGCCCTTTTCACACCCAGACTATGAAGCCTTTGCTTACCCAAGCTGGATGTGAAGAAGACTGGGAGGACAACTGACTGGTTCAGAGGAAATTCAGACTACACTTTGGGGAGGAATTTCCTGTTGTACTAAGGACTATCTTGACGCTATGGAAGATCATGCAGTTAGGATCGATGCAGAGGACTTGTAGCTCACTTACCCTTCTGGCAGACATTACTACTACCTAGAAATCTGCTTTTCAGGTGACATACCTCACTGGGCTGGAAGGGAGCCTCCAGTTAAGAAATACACACATTTAAGTGTAAAAGTAGTTAAGGCCCTTGGAAAACTTTTTAAAAATGGGTTGTGAAGCCACTTACCTGTCCTCACCAGAAACATAGAAACACAGACTTTGACGGCAGACAAGGACCGCTTGGCCCATCTAGTCTTCCCATTTCCCTACCTACAGGATAGGCCGTAGATCCTAGTTAACCAACAGCCTATTTCTTCCTACCCCCCACAAGAATTGCCTTATGTCTGTCCCATGCATTCTTGAATTCTCCCACAGTTAAAGACCCCACAACCTCCTCAGGAAGGCTGTTCCATGCATCCACTACCCTCTCTGTGAAATAATACTGCCTCACATTGCCCCTGAACTGCCCTCCTTCTATCTTTAAATTGTGCCCCCTTGTTCTTGCAAGTCTCTTTTTCTGAAAGATGCTACCCTCTTGGACTTTGTTGATTCCACTGAGGTACTTAAAAGTTTCTATCATGTCCCCCTCTCCTTCTTTCCTCAAGGGTATACATATTAAGCTCCTTTAGTCTCTCCTCATACGGCTTCTCTTGCAGACCCTGCACCATTTTAGTTGCCCTCCTCTGGACTACCTCTATCCTGTCTATGTCCTTGCGGAGATGGGGTCTCCAGAACTGGACACAGTACTCCAGATGGGGTCTCACCAACTGTCTGTACAGAGGGATAACAACTTCCTGTATTCTGCTGCTGGTGCCTCTCCCTATACATCCCAGTATACCCCCAGCCCTCCCTACTGCCTTCTCACATTGTTTGCTAACCTTAAGGTCATCTGATATGATTACCCCCAGGTCCCTTTCCTTTTTTGTTGTTGTTACTACCTCCCCACCCATTGTGTATTCTTCCCCTGGGTTCTTGTTTCCCAGGTGCATTATTTTGCACTTCTTTGCACTGAATCCTAGCTGCCATACTTCTGACCATTCCTCCAGCCTTGCCAAGTCTCTTTTCATTCTTTCCACGCCTCCTTGTGTATCAACCCTGTTGCAGATCTTTGTGTCATCTGCAAAAAGGCATATTTTTCCTTCCAGCCCCTCTGCAATGTCACTGATGAAGACATTAAAAAGGACTGGACCCAATACTGAACCCTGCGGTACCCCACTAATAACCTCTTTTTCTTCAGAGTGGACTCCATTTACAATTACCTTCTGTGTCCTGTTGTGCAGCCAATGTTTTACCCAGGCTACCACCCTGGGACCCACTCCCAGGCTGGTTAATTTGACTATTAATCTTTTGTGTGGGACTGTGTCAAATGCCTTGCTAAAGTCTAGGTAGGCCATGTCCACAGCCTCTCCCTGGTCTACTACTTTGGTCACCCAGTCAAAGAAATCTATTAGATTCGTCTGACATGACCTTCCCGCTGTGAACCCATGCTGCCTTGGGTCCTGTGCTCCACTGGCCTCTAGGTACTCAACTATTCTTTCCTTCAGAAGTGACTCCATCCTTTCCCTACCACAGAGGACAGACTGACAGGTCTGTAGTTTCCTGCCTCTGTCTTGGTCCCACTTTTGTGAAGGGGAATCACATCCGCCTTCCTCCAGTCCTCGAGTACCACACCATCCTCCCATGATTTATTAAAGAGTAGCCAGTGGTTTCACTAGTTCCTCCTTAATTCTTTTAGAATTCTGGGGTGAATTCCATCAGGACCCATTGCTTTGTCCACCTTCAGTTTTAGGAGTTCTTGCAGAACCCTTTCTTCTGTGAAAGGACTGGGATTGACCCCCTATCAAGAGTGCTTCTGTTAATTGGATTAGGCACTTCCCCCTCCTCTTTTGTGAATACTGAGCAGAAATATTCATTCAGTATTCCTGCTTTTTCACTGTCCCCCTCTGCCCACCCACCATTCATTCCATTCAGCCTCACTATCCCTCCCTTTGTCTTTCTACGCTCGCTGATGTACCTATAAAAGGTTTTATCCCCCTTCTTAACTGAGTTGGCTATCTTTTCCTCAGTTTGGGCCTTTGCTATTCTGACTTCCCTCCCTGCTTCCTTCTGCCTTAACTGGTACAGCTCTCTGTCCTGCTCCTTCTGTGTTTCCTTATACTTCCGGAATGCTATCTTTTTCTTCCTGACTTTCACAGCCACCTCTTTTGAGAACCATAGTGGCTTTTTCTTTCGTTTTGATTTATTTGCTTCACACAAAGGCTTGTTGCCTCTGTGATGGCAGTTTTGATGATTCCCCATTGTTGCTCCACACCTCCTTCTAGCCTGTTTGCTAGTGCTTTTCTGAGGCACTCTCCCATCTTGCCAAAGTCAGCTCTCCTAAAGTCCAGTAGCCTCACTTTTGTATGGCTTGACTCTGTAGCTGAGTTTAACGTGAACCACACTGTTTGATGGTCACTTGTCCCCGGATGGCAACCCACTTCTAGATCTGAGATCCTCTCACTGCCCCCGTTTGAGAGTACGAGGTCTAAGATTGCTCCCTCACAAGTGGGTTCTGAAACTAGCTGTCTAATGCCTGCCACCTGTAGGGCAACCAGCTGATGTGTAAGTTGAGACTGCTGCCGGGTACACCTTCAGTATTGAAGGTCTTAAGTCCAGAGACTGCAGGTGGACTAGATAGTCCAAGATAGTAGACAGACTTGCCTGGATTGGGTTCATCTGTCTAGGACTACACCAGAAGGGAAATATTTTCCATTCTGAAGCATATGTTTTCCTTGTTGCTGGTTTTCTGGAAACTTTCAACAGCTCCATTACTTTTTTAGAAAGATTTAGCCCAGATAACTCTAGCTCTTCAAGAACTATGCGCTGAGGTGCAGAATTCTCAGATCCAGAAATGTTATCCTGTTCTGGAACAGTGTCGGCAGACTGTACCTCAGGGGCACGTTGATAGGAGGCTTGTTGGAGAGGGACAGGGGCATGGAGTACCGGGTCTACCTGGACCAGTCTGGAGCTATGAGAATCATTGTTGCAGACTCCCTCCTCAGTTTTATCTGTATTCTTAGTAGAAGTGGGAATCGGGGGAAGGTATATAGAAACTTCCCTGACCAGTTGAGGGCTAAAGCATTCTCTGGGACTGAACCCAATGCTGGGGGTCTACAACAAAAAAGCGGAAGCTGGTTATTTTCCCAAGAAGCAAACAGATCTATTTTTAGTGTACCCCACCTTATGAACACTGATGCCAGCACCCGCTGGTTCAAGGTCCATTTGTGATTTCCCTAGCTGATCCTGCTAAGAGAATCTGCTAGTATACTGTCTTTCCCTGGCAGGTGTACTGTGGATAATTGGACTTCCAGAGAGTGGGCCAGGTTCCAGATCTTCATGGCATCTGTGCATAACTTGGAAGATCTTGTTCCTCCAAGCTTGTTTATGTAATACATTGTGTTCTGGATGTTTGTTGGATCTTCTGGATTTCATACAAGTTGGGTTTTCTTATATCAAGAGTTCAGAGAAGTGGGATCTTCTTATAATTGGGATGTACCTACATAAGGAGCAGTAGGGCTTCCGTCTGTGACCGTAACATCTGGCCCCGGGAGACGGACCGAGGTCAGAGGGCGGGCGGGGGGCATTGAGCATCCTATGCACTGCCTCCTCCTCCACCGGGGAGGGCAAGCCACTGCTTGGCGCTTCATTGACCAGGCCAGGGGGAGTGGCGACCGACGCTGAGCTGTTGGGGAGGTGTGCCAGATATAGGTGCTTCGGCGCCCTTACATCACTGCATGCCATGCCTCCTGGGGAACAAAAGCACAAAAAATGCTGGCCCCACCAATGACGCCCCTGTTCTTGGTCCCGGTATGCCCACCATGACACTCGGTCGCTGACAAAGTTCAGTCCTCTGTCAGGCCCCACAGCCCTGTCCTAGGGAGGTAAGCCAGGGAGGAACACCAACAGTAGCGGGCCTGCCAGATACCTTGATGTCAGCCTCCACTGGGGGTGCGCCTCCTCGGCGGCCCACCCAAGGGGTCAAGCTCAGGAGGATCGTTGACCAGAAGTAAGTCTCGGGAGTGAGCAGGCACTGGGCAGCTGGAAATAAGCTAAAAGTGGCTGGCACCAAAAAGCATAATAAATAAAAATTAAAAAAAAAAAGAAGAGGGATGTTCTTATAGCAGGAGTTAGGATAAGTGGAATGTTCTTATAAGTGAGATATTTCTGTATCAGGAGCTCTTAGAAGTAGGATGTATTACTATATGGAATTTCCATATTCTGATGGAAGAGTTCAGCGGAATTTCAGAAAATTCTGCCTAATGCTGCAGAATTCTGTTTGTAACAGAATTCCAAAATGTTGACAGCAGAATGTTTTTCACAGATTACATAAACCATTGATTCCTTCTCTGTAATCTGTGGAAAGTTATTCTGCGGTTTACAGAGAAAGGCTTCTGGGAACGTCTGCCTGATGGCCTGGTGGGTAGAGCTGTGTACTCCCACGTTGGTGGCCCGGGTTCGGAAATGAACCCAGAAAGCCAGCCCGCTGGTGCAAGGCACTGACCTGCGACATCGGCAACCCGTGTTCGGGAACGGATCCGGGTTTTCGGAGGGCTGGCCGGGGGTAGAAGGACTGAGCATCCAGCGACTGCTTTCCTTCTCCAGAGGGGAGGGGAGTGGAGTGATCTGTGCACTACGGACACCTAGTGGAGGCTGGGTGTCCTGTAAAAAGCACAGATACCAACAAGCTTGGGGGGCGGGGTGGACGTTGGTTGTCACTGCATGTCCCGCCCCCGCGCACAGGAGGAAAAAACTCCACTGCCTGCCGCCTAGATGAAGCCAGCCCCTCCACTTCAATTAGCTCCCAGGGTCGGCTCCCTGATCTATCCCGTCAATTGCGGCACTTAGGGCCAGTGCCGCAACCTCACCCTGGGGGACAAGCCAGGGGGTATCAGGGAGTCACGGCTGGAAGTTGGGAGTGGAAGCGGAAGGGGTCCGTGACCTGGTAGAGGTACCGGCGGCAGGACAGCAACATAAAGCATACTAAACAATAAAAAATGAGCCCGGGAAGCCAGTCGGACGACCCTAAGGGCTGGGTAGGCACTCCCAGTTGGGGACGGATGGTGTCAGGTCCCACCCCTTTAGCGACCCTTTCGGTGGGCCAGGGATCTCGTTTCTCCTGTAGGGGCATGCAAGGCCACCTCGGGGCTATGCCTGAAATCTGGGAGGAGAATGGGGTCAGTAAACGGAAAACACTCATGCTAGCTGCAGGATAATTCACTGATCATCGCAGCCCCCACACCACATGCAGGGCCCTGGGGACTTCTGGATTGTGCTTCTGAGGTGGGGAGGACAGACCTTCCGCCTTGGAAACCCACCACAGGGTAGATCCATTGGGTACCATCCCCAGGTAAGTTCCTGAGACGGTAGGTGAAGGAAGTGGGTGATCGGGGAGGAAGGAAGGCGGCTAGGTGGGACCTAAGGGAAAATGCATGATAAATAAAAACATGTTTTTTGGAATTCTGCAAAATTAAAAAAGAAATTGTGGAAAGCATTTAAGAAGTGGGAATGCCATTCCACACAAACTCTGCTCTAGCAGGATGTTCTTATATCCAGAGTGCTTTTAAGAGTGTTGTTCTTATATCAGGAGTTCTCATAAAAAGGATAACTGTGTAGTTCATCAGAGACAGCCTAATGCAGCATTTCTCAAACGAGGCCACAGTGGCCACCAGCACAATTTTTTGCAGTCACAGAGCTGTTTAGAACCTCAATTACAAAGATAACAGAATGGACAATCTTTTACCTTTAAAAAAAAAAACTATGAGATATTTTTCAAATGAAAATACATCAAAGACAATGAGCCACCTGAGCAGATTGTTAGTATTTAAATTAGGGAAAAAAATGTTTGTGACTGACTTGAAAAACCAACAAAATGGGGTTGGCCTGCCGGCACAGCGGTAGCATTACCACTTATGGTGCCAACGACCCGGGTTTGGAGGTGAACTCAGGACACTGGAGGGTCAGCTGGGGGGGCGGGGAAGAGGATCAAGCATCCAAAGGACTGCTCTCCTCCTCTAGGGGATGAACTGGTGCAGTGCCTAGGTAGCACTGCCCCCTAGTGCAGGCTAGGGACCAGCGCACCATGGCAGCAGAGGAGTGGCAGACATCCAGTGAGTCACACACAGAAGCGTGTGCGGCACCACCACTGACATCACTGCATGCCACTCCTCCATGTCACAAGGGGAAGACAGAGGCAGAGAAAGGGGAAAATAGTCATGGCTGGCATGAGTGACCGTTGCCCCTCACAGGCCCTGCACCCGGCGACCGGCACGCACCACTGGATTGCTGTCTGGCAGGTCAAGCGTGAGCCCTACCACCCCACCATGGGGAGCTGTTGGAGGAAGGCCAGGTAAGTCCTGGGTGAAGCTGCAGTGATGTAGTGGAGGCTTGGTGTGAAGGAGAACCATGCCAGGATGGGGAAGAACCACCCCAAAAAAAAGATAAACCATCGAAATGGAGTATGATGAACTTGCTGCATGTAACAGACAGTATCTGTGCTTAATAAGACACAACAATAACAAAGAAACCAAGATAAAATAACTTGAGAACATGATTGAAAAATAGAAAAGCATGTTGTTTTTTCTCTGACTTGTCTGCTACTTAGGGAATTGTAAAAACTGTTGCAAAAATGAATTAAGTCTGCAAGAACAAAATAGCCACAAAACATGAAAAACAGTCAGGAACACGCCTGAAAAAAAACCATCATGTGCACTCTGTACTGTAGTTTAAGTCGTACTCATATAAAATATTAAGAAAGTTATCTTTTATATCCTGGTTTGCACAAAGAAAGTTGGGATTCACCCTGATGAACCCTGAGCAAAGTGTTAGGACTCTGTTTTCTCAAAAAGTAAGTCAGCTTACTGCAGACAACATTAATGCATACAAAGCCTCAAAGGAGGGAACTGCTGAGTTAGGGATCCTAAGGCTCGGCCCCTCCCCTAGCCACGACCCTCGTGACTGAAGACCAAGCTCCACGGGGCCATGGTGGGTCTGTGCTTCAAGCTACTGGTCTGCGGCTCTGTGTGAAGAAAGTTGTGATTTACCTCCTGCTTCATGCAACAGGGCCAGTGGCTCCTGCGGGAAGAAAGGACTTGATCCTGTGGGTCCTACATGAAGCTGCAGACTTTTGGGGCATGACTCCAGGCCCGTAGGCTGAGGCAGCAGACCCATGGTATTAAGATTGGTGATGTACAGCATCAGGCATCCCTGTTTGCAGACCACATTTTATTACGTTATCAGTGAACCAAGTACCTCAATACCTGTTGTACCTGACACAATTAGTGCCTTTAGCAAATTTTCTAAATATTAGCTGAATGATTCAAAGAGCACGCTGCTGCCTTTAAATACCATTCACTCTCAGAGCAGGTCTGCTCCACGTCTGAGCGAGGGGCAGGGCTGGTGGGCCGCGAAATGGAAGAGACTGGCTGGCTGGCCATGGGTTTGACTCCTGTTACGATTCCTTTGCTCCCGAAAAGGACATGCTTAAAAATTGTACTTTTGCTCAAAACGGGTTACTGCTGCCTTAAGGTAATGGGTTATGAAGCCCAAGCCCAACTATATATCTTAAAATTCCTCTAAAAACCTCCACCAAGAAGAGATTCCAGACATAAGGAGAGTCCCACTACCAGGGTGCCCCCACTGCAAAGGTCCTGTCCCCATTCATGACCAAAAATTGTACAATAAATAAAAATAGATGGCACACCACCTTCATGATATGCTGTTTGGTTTTCAAGGCCCTGCTGTGCTGGGCGAAAGTTGCTGGAGGTCCCACCCCACCGGTGGGGTGTGACCTCCTGCAACTTTTGCCCAGCACAGCAGAGGGGGGCAATGTGAAGTATGTGGATGCAGGAGGACTTTAATGTAACCAGGACCAGGATCGAGCAGGGCCTTGAAAACCAAACAGCATATCATGAAGGTGGTACGCCATCTATTTTTATTTATTGTACAATTTTTGGTTAGGAATGACACACTGAACCAAGCCTTGCTTCCAGGTGCATCCTGGGAGCACAGGGAAGTTAAATGACTTGCTCATGGTCACACAGTATGCAAGCGGTGGCTGTGGGATTCAAACCCAGTTCTCTAGGTTTGCAGCTCAGTGCTCTTAACCACTACACTGCTTCTCTGCTTCTAACTGGTAGCCAATGCCGATTCCACAGCATAGGCATGATATGATGGAAACTACTTTACCAGATACCAGCCAGGCCATAGCATTTGGCACAAGCTGGAGATGATGCACCAAGCCTCCAGAAAGCCTCGGATGAAAACGCTACTGTAGTCGAGTTGGAATGTTACAAAGCCATGCACCACAGCCACCAGGTCCTCATAACAGAGATAGGGCTTCAACTAGGGAATGTTTCTGCCGTGAAGAAACCCACACTGGACAACAGCTACCACCTGAGCTTCAAGTGTCAGTTTGCCGTCCACCATGACCCCCAGAATTTTAGCCCTATCCACAGCTCTGAAGAAACTGCCTTTCAGCCATGGAACAGTGATGTAATTCTTCTCACATCCCTGCCCCCCCCCCCATCAAGACTCTCCTTGATGATGATCTCGAGTTAGGCAACAAATTTAAATACCTTGGTTGTGATCTAGATCAACACCTATCGTTTTCAGCCCATATCGACTCACTTGCAAAGAAAGTACGTCAAAGAATTGGATTCCTTTACAGAAACAAATCTCTCTTTAACACTGAAGCCAGGCTACTTCTGGTCCAAGCAACCTCTATCCTACTACTCGACTATGCAGACATATTACATAGTAGATGCTCTGACTCCTTGCTATACCAGTTGGACACACTCTATCACAGGGCGATACATTTCCTCTCTAATGCTCACCATCATACACACCACTGCGACCTCTATGCCTCCCTGGGGTGGACCTCCCTATCGACCAGACGTCTCATCCACTCTGTCACCTAGCTATACAAAGCCCTGCTTTCAAAACTTCCCCCCTACATTTCAAACCTATTTCAGCAGACCACATGTGCTAACCCCCTTGGCAGCAGCTCTTATATTATGCTAGATATCCCATGCTCCCATTCCCGCTTTGGAGCTATGGCTATAAACAATGCCCTCCCGGCTGCTTGGAACACAGCACAATCTAGACTCAAGCTTCAAAGCTTGATCCCCCTAAATAGTTTCAAGAGATTAGCCGGTGCTAACCTATGCAAACCTTGCATCTGCCATTAATTTTATGTCATGTGTCCAACCCTTTACGCCTAATTTATATTACCTTTTCTCTTCCGCCAGCTTCTTCCCTCCGCCTTCTCTGACCTCACTGCTACCCCTCTCACTGTTAACGTTGTTTTCTTCTCCCCCAACTCCACCCCTCTGCTTCCTTGCCTCTGCCTTCCTATGCACCCCATGCTCACTCATCTCCTCCCTCCTTTATATCATTCCACCTTTCCTTCCTTCCCTGTAACCCAGACCATATCTGCATCCCCGTTGTTTCTCTCTCAGTAGTACTACTACCCGAGTGGATACTGGCAAATACAAAGCACTGTGCAAATGCTCAGTGCTCTCACCATGTAAAATCTCCAAAGCTCTGTTGACCTACATACTCTTTGTAAGCATTATATAATGCATCATTTTATCTGCTGCACCTGTGTATTTTATTGCAACTTATTGTAAATATTGTGTAAATTTTTCTTGTTTTCAGTCTCTGTGTCCTATGTACCTGATGTCACAAACGCACTACGCAGGTCAGGCCCTCTGCTCCCACAGTGCCAAACTCGAAGAGCAACAGTGTGAACAGGGGACAGACAGGGTAACCCTCCTGTCTGTTTTGGGTCCAAATCACCTACTAGCTTCGAGTCAGGGGGTCAAATGTGAACCTTATGCTAGTGCACCCAGTTAACCAGCTCAGATATGTACCCACTTCGGGGGATGCAGTACAATCTTTCACCCAGTGGCACCCAGCTAGGTTTCCAAAATGTACCCTTATGACTCAATACGAGACCTCAGTATATTCTTACCTTTTTGCAAGATTAGTAACACATTCAAGTCCTTAACAGCTGCCAGACAAACACAGGCTCAGCATTCACATGCAAAAGAAATGAGGAAAAGCACAGGCAGTATTTCAAAGAAAATATTGTTTACTAAAAATTGTAAAACAGGTAAAATCTACACAGAACAATTATATCAATAACTTACAGTCACATAAAAAAATGGGAAGTTACAGAACACAAATGCCTACCAAAAAAAATATATACTTAAGTTCCAGTTGAATTTTATTTATCTTTTTTTTTTTTTACCAGTCTGCAGACTAAGTGCGTCTTTTCTTTTCAGGGAGTCATTCTGCCACAAACTTCTCTTGCAAGCAATATTCAAAAATCAGTTCTCTCCACCTCCTGGTGATGCCACCCATGAGGTCACTGTGAGATCTGTGATAAATCTGTAATCTGAGTATGGATATCCAAAAAGGATATTATTCTTCTGCTGGCTGTTACCAATAAAAATCTGTGACAGGCTTTGCAAGCAGGTTCCTTTGATGGCTCATAAACCCACATCCTGTCACTAGTCCCCTTCTAGGTGAGAAAACCCAAGAGAAATCAGCCAAATTACTTCCCTTTCTGCTATGTCATAAAATGCATACATGGGAATCAACTTCAAAAGAAATATTTTACGATGTCTTCACTTGGCATCTGGCAAGAAGCCCTTTGGTTAAAAACCAGAACAGGAAACTTTTAATTACGGTTTCTCTTCACTGTTCAATTTATGACATTTTGCTGCTTCCTCACACTGACACTTCTGAGGTCAAAGGTCAAGTTTACTTGCTGACTGGTGTGTCTTAGGCAGATCATCACATACCATTTATTTATAATACAAATATCATACACACAACTATAAGCAGATGGCAGAGCGTCACAGTCCTCCCCACTTAGACTGAATCTGGGGACTCTGTCCCCAGCATGGGATGAGCTCCCCAAATCAGTTCACTGCTCAAAATGACGTGACAATCCATCTTCATTTTCACTGGCTTCCCCAGTCCTATGTGAGACAGCCATGTCATACCCTTGCAAGGCAAGACTCCATCTTAAAAGTCTACCATTCGTTTTATCCATTTGTGCCAGCCAAACCCGGGGGTTGTGGACAGTTTGTACCTCAAAATGCTGCCCGTACAGGTATGGCTCTAACTTCTTCAGTGCCCACACCTTGGCAAAATACTCTTTTTCCACAGTAGAGTAAGCCTGCTCCCTGGGAAGTAACTTTTTACTGAGGTACACTATGGGGTGATCGTTCCCTTGGTTGGACTGCTGACTCAGCACTGCCCCAGTATCCACATCTGAGGCTTTCAGTCTGGACTATAAATGGTCTGCTATAGTCTGGACTTGTCAATACAGGAGCGCTGCACAGTGCCTCCTTCAGTCTGGTAAAGGCTTGTTCACAGGCTGGTTCTCAGGTAATTTTCTTAGGCATCCTTTTCTTTAACGGGCCAGATAGGGGAGTGGCCAGGGCACTGTAATTTGGTACAAATTTCCTATAGTACCATGCTCTCCCTAGAAAACTCCTGACCTGCTTCTGTGTTTCTGGTCTGGGCCATGCCTTGATTGCCTCTATTTTCACTTGGTTAGGACGGAGCTGTCCACAGCCTACAATGTGCCCAAGGTATGCTCCCTCAGCCATGGCCACCTGGCACTTCTCAGCTTTTACAGTGAATCTGGCACTCTATATCCTGCCCAGCACTTCCCTAAGGTGGGATAGGTGTTCCTCCCAGCTGGCACTAAAGAAGGCAATGTTATCCAGGTACACCACAGTGTACTCCTCAGCACCATTTAACACCGGGTTCACCAACCTTTGGAAAGTGGCCGGGGCATTCTTCATTCCAAAAGGCATTACTTTAAATTCAAAAAACCCTTTTGGAGTGATGAAGGCCAACCTCTCCCTAGCTCTGACAGTTAACTCTACCTGCCAATACCCCTTTGTCAGGTCAATAGTTGTAAGGTATGTCGCCCCTCCCAACTTGTCTAGGAGTTCATCAGTTTGTGGCACTGGGTGGGCATCTGACTTCATGATTGCACTGAGTCCATGACAGTCCACACAAAAATGAGTAGAGCCATCTGGTTTGGGAACAAGGACTAGGGGTGAGGCCCAGCGGCTGTAGGATTTCTGGATTACCCCTAAATCCATCATTTACTCCATCTCCCTCCTAATGTCCTTTTGGACAGCCTCTGACACCCGATATGCTGTCCGCCATATTGGCGCCTGCGTCCCTGTCTCCACATAGTGCGTCACTAAGGGGGTTAGTCCAGGCTTGGCTCTAAACAGTGGGGCAAAATCTGCTAAAACCTCCCTTACTTCCTGGATCCAGTCCAGGTTCAACTGAGGTGACATTTTAATTGCCTCCACAGAGGACTCCCACTTGCTTTCTTCCGGCAAGTCCAGAAGGGGGTCTCCTTCGTCTGTCCCATCCCCAGGACTACACACTGCAAACACCACGTCAGCCCTAGTAGCATATGGCTTCATCATGTTGACATGGCACATTCTTTGTGTATCTCTTCTGTCAGGTAAATCTATAAAGTATTTTATGTCATTTACCCATCTAACTACTTTGTATAGTCCTGTCCACTCAGCCTGCAGCTTGCCTTTCTGGACTGGGATTAGGACCATGACTTCCTGACCCACAGTGTATGAGCAAGCTCTGGTTCTGCGGTCGTACCACACCTTTTGTTTTTGTTGGGTAGCTGCCAGGTTGCTCTGGGCTGTCCCCATAAGCTCCTTCAGCCTTTCCCTAAACCTAAGGACATAATCCGCTATATGAGTTCCCTGGGTGGCATGTTTGCCTTCCCAGTCCTCCTGGATCAAGCCTAGGGGCCCACGTACCAGGCTTCCATATAAGTGCTCGAAGGGGGAAAACCCTGTCAACTCTTGGGGCACCTCCCTGTATGCAAACAACAGGTGGGGAAAGTATTTCTCCCAGTCCCTCCTGTGCTGTTCAGCAAACGCTTGGAGCATTGACTTAAGGGTACCATTAAATCTTTCCACAAGCCCATTGGCTTACGGGTGATAAGGTGTTGTGCATCTCTGCACCACCCCACACTTCTCCCACAAACATTTCATCAGGTCCTGACATGAAGGAACCCCTTGATCAGTGATAACCTCCTGCAGAAACCCAACATGGGAGAAAAATCCCTAGTAAGGCATCTGCCACTTTGTCTGTCCTCAGTGAGGATAGGGCGACTGCCTCTGGGTACCGGCTGGCATAATCCACCACAGTCAGGAAGAACCTCTTCCCGGAGGAGCTGGAGGTATTTAAAGGCCTCACAATATCCATTCCCACCCTCTGGAATGGCTCCTCCACTATGGGTAAAAGAATTAGGGCGGCTTGGGTTTTCTTATCTGCCTTCCCTATATTTCTTGGCACCAGTGACAAGACCTGCAATACTCCTTCACCTGCTGGGTGAAGTTGAGTCAACAGAAATTCTGGGCCAACCGCTGCACAGTGCACGCGATTCCCAGATGGCCAGACATGGGAATATCATGTGCAATCTTGAGCAACTGCTCACAGTACCCCTGGGGAATGACAAGCTGCCTGCCCATCACCCCTCCCTCTGTCTTAGCATCCTGCATATACAGCAGTCCACTGTCCCAATAAACTTTGTTTCCCATCACCTACCTGTGCTACGTCAGAGTCTGCCCAAGCCCTCAGCTTCTCTACACTAGGGTCATTTTTCTGAGCAGCTGCAAACTCCTTGTACATTCCCAAGGCATGGGACAGGTCCCCCTTCAGTGTCTAAACTAAGGTCTCTAGCATCAGGGCATTCAGGATCACTGCCATCCCTAACCCTCTGACAATGGGTCACCCCTCCTTCCTCAGAGTAACCCTCCATAGCTGCCCTGTTACCTGATACCTGGGGAATTTCTACCCCCACAGGACCATGACTTCCTGACCCACAGGGGCTTCTATGGAATCCAGGGAACCATAATTCTCCTTTGCTGCGAGTAACTGCACACACCATCCCCTCTTTGAGATTGTTGCCAATAATTACATCAACAGCCAAAGTCTCAGCTACAGCAACCTTTTGCTCAGTTCCCCCTGTCTCACCCCAATCTAGGAGAACACTAGCAAGTGGCAAGGTTTTCTCCTCCCCAGTGAATCCCCGTACAGTCACAAATTGATTGGGTATATGCTGACCAGGCTCTGCCAAATCCCCTTTTACCAAAGTCAGGGACACCCCCCGTGTCCCTCAATCCATGTGTCTGTACACCAGTCACAGTGACTGGGTGCATGTGTTCCCTCATGTTTACTGGCATGCTTTCAGGAACACACAAAACAACCAACTTCTTTCCTAGCACCACTTTGTGCACTGCTTGTCCTTTTGGGACACTGTCTGGTCAGATGACCAGGTTCTTTGCAAACCCAACATTCATTTATTTTTTCAGGTAACTCTTTTCTTTGTAACCTGGGACTACCTGGTTTCGGTGGAGGCAGGGAGGGTTTTAGCTGCCCTGAAGGCACACTTTTCCCTTTCTGCACTGCCATGCCCATCCCATTCACTCTCAGAGCAGTCTGCTCCTGGCATAGCTGTCCGAGAATTCAGCAGCCTCTTGCACTGTTTTTGGATCTCAGTCCTCCAGCCAGGTTTTCAGCTCTGCTGGGCACGCCCCCAAAAAATGAAAATTATGTACCTACCGTAATTCTTGATTTTCTCTTGTATCTTCACCATTCATTACTGCTTGGGTTAGTGCCGGAGGCGCGCACCCGCTACGGGAGATTTTTTTTAGTCGGCTCCAGCGCCGCCCGCAGGCAGGCATGCTGCGTCATGCGCAGGCGGCTGTTGAGTGCTGGACCCTCCTCTATCTCAGTTCTGGTAGCCAGAGGGTGAAATAAAGGGTAGGAAAAAAAGGGAGAGTGAGGCAAGAGAGTCGAGGACAGAAAAAGGAAAGATATAAACTGAAGAAGGAATAAGCCAGTAGAGGACAGATAGAAGAGGGAGAATACCTACCTAAGGGACTGCAGGGCCTCCCTTCTGGGGTGGCTCTAAGGGAGGAACAGATAAAGAGAAAAGGAAAAAGAAGAAAGCGAAGAAAAAGAAGGGATGCTAAGAGGGGAGAACACTGCCTATAGATACATTGGTTGAGAGGGTTATAAGCTCGGAACCAAAAACAAGGGAGCAAGAATCCCTCCTGATAGGACTGAGAAAAGGTTCAACTGAACTGCTTGTATCGATTGGACACAAAGGGTAGATTCTCTAACTTCTCTTCATCCCAATGCTCTATACTGTAGCGGAGAGCTCACAGACTGCCAGGCAGAAATTTGTTCCGGAAGGAGAGCGCCCAACTATGAGGGGGATAAGCCCCTTAGCACCTTGTTAAGTGCTAACACTGAAGTGTGTGGGTAGGGGTAAGGCCCTACAAAAGACAGCTTTGTATAAAGGATAGAGTGGGAACTCAATCGGACTCCCTGAAGGCAAGGCAAGGACAACAGTTCAAGGTTACAGAAGTGAAGAAGCACCAACCAGAAGAAGCTGACAGTTAAATAATGCCTGCCAGAGGGAACCTGAAATTTGAGGCCGAGCCATAGAGGGACAGTCTTTTCAGCTGTGAACTGAACAACGTGGCTAAGGAGCCAAGAGGTCACCCTTAGGGGCAGTCAAAAAGAGTTCCCTCAGGATAGGAAAAGAGTCCTACTCGTTCCCCTTTACCTTCAGGAAAAAGATTCGTCCACAGAAGAACGGAAACCAGGATAGTTTTTTTTTTGGGTTGGCATAAAGGCCAAAGGAAGGAGAGGAATGAGAAGGGAGGGGAGACTACAGTAGGAGGCCACTGAGGGAAGGTGGTGGAGTATTAATGAATGGTGAAGATACAGAGAAAATCAAGAATACGGTAGGTACGTAATTTCATATCTTCCTTGTCAATCTTCACCATTCATCACTGCTTGGGTGAGTAGTAGGCCCCCCACCCCCCGCAAAGGGGGGGATAATAGGAACCCTGAGGGAACAAGACCCCCCGCCTCCTGCTGGTGGGAAACAGGAGGGGAAGACCCTGGGCAAATCAGGTGAGAAGCCTATGGTGGAGGAGAGCTAGGAGGTGTCCCCAGAGGATGGGGAGACAGGAAGCCCCTGCCGAAGTCTCTAGCTCTGGAGGAAAAAAGACGGGTCCCCCGGAAAGCGAAGCGAATCACCCTACGCCGGGCCAGGGGTGACCAACTTGATAGACGAAGCCATGCCGTCCGTCTAATACAGATCGCTGTCCCTGCAAGCCTGGAAGCCACCTCATTGGTGTTATAAGATGCCCTTGCTTGGTGTCTTGCCAGCTCTAGGCCTACAGCAGAGAGGGCAACAGCTTGTCTGGATTGCTCCGTATCAGGCATTGATGCTAAGATTTGGGAGAGCACTGACCACAAATGCCTACTGTAGACAGCATGGTGAGCCTGATGTGATGCAATGCATAACATCGCATGAGAGGAAGAAAAAACTCTTCGCCCCCAACAGTCAAACTGTAGGGAATCCGAGTCCGGTGGACGGTCGTGCGCCAGGCGACAGTGCCTGGAGGGAGTTTCTAGGTATGCCAATCCCGAAGGCTGGTTGGGGAGAGTACCTAGAGACTCCGATGGGGCACAATACCTTCTTCTGCAGTCTGCCGGGGCTGGAGAAAGGGCGGCTGGCGACTGCCGGGAACGGATACACGCCTCCTGGAAGAGAATAGGCCAGGATAGTACCACCAAATGCTGGGCACTGAATTCACTGAGGAATTCGCGTGTCTCCCGTTCAGTACTGTCTCGCCTAACAAAGGAGATACGAAGATCCCTCACCATCCTCGAAATGAATCGCTGATATTCAGTGAAATCAGCATCAGAGGAGAGATGAGCAGTGGGTTCCTCTCCCTCCAAGGCGGGAGACAAGGATGATGGAGAGCTCGAATGTCCAGACGATTCCTGCGGCGGTGGGGATAGGCGAAACACTCGCTCATGCATATATCTAACGTATGAGGGGAAGGCCACTGCAGAGCCTCTGAACATCTCCCAGGATAATGGGCCCGTAGGACTGACATGGCCTGGGAGAGAGGGGGGTGGCTGCAGAGGAATGGGAGCGGGGCACCTACGGCGAGGCAACTGTCCTCTGCTGAGGCTCTGAAATCCGGAAAATGGGGCCTGAGCTGACAGGATTCTGGACAACAAACCAGGTCGCAGAACGGAACCCTGGGGATGCGAAGCCTGGAAGAGCCTAGTAGGGGATCCTCCCCTGTGACAAACCTGGGGCTGCATCGGTCCAGAAGGGCAGCCCACAGCAACGCCATTAGAAGGATCCCTGGGGCTCGAGAGGGAAAGACGGGGCCCGGTGCTACGGCTCCTACCCGCCCACCGAGGGGTGGCAGGTGAAGACGGAGTTGCCTCAACCCGGTCTCCCGACCCCTTGGACTCCAAGAATGCCCTCCTCCTCGACCCCAGCGACACCCCACCCTGAGGAGGTGCAGCAGCACTGGGATCGGCAGCTGCCACAGCCCCCCCAGGAGGGAAAGCCCCTCCCTCTGCCTCCACACCATCCCCCTCCAGGGACCCCAGACCACCCCCAGCCTGGGAGGCCTCAAGGGAGGACAGCAGAGGAGACAGAGGAATAGGCGTGCTGGGCCGCCTAGCACCTCGTCTCACCAGAGACCCTGACTCCAAAGAGTCAGGGTGCCAGGACGGGTCCACATCTGAATCATCCTCCTCTGAGGAGGAAGAGACCAGCTGGACCACAATACTGGCCAACCCGGGGGTCTCCAGTGAAACGGCACAGCAAACGGCACCGGTGCCAGCGGCGGCACCAGACAACCCTGGACCCCCCACAACGCCGAAACACATCCCTGACTCCCCAATGGCGCCGGCCAGACCCGTGGCACCGCCCTCAGCGCCAGAACCTGACTCGGCACCACTAGAAGAGCCAACCAGGCCCACGGCAGGGAGCCAACACGGCACTGCAAACAGTGCCTCCTCGATCACCAGTGCCGCCATCCGAAACGATGCCGGAAGGCGGCATCGAGGGTCCACCGATGCCGGGCCCAGCAGACCTGGGCCTCGACACTGGGGGAGCCTGCACCTCCGAGGAGGTGACTGCCGAGGCGGAGTCTCCACCACGGCCCTGGAAGGGACCCCGGCGTTCCTCCGACACCGCAAAAGAGGCCTCCTCTTCGGCAAGAGAAGATAAGGAGGCCTCCTCCTCTCCAGGCCGTATAGGCCTGAGAGCGGACCCGGAGGAAGGGTCTAGAGACCTTACCTGGGAATCCCTGGAGCGGCGCCATCCCCCGAAAGTCGGCGGAGCGTTGCCAATCTTGAACGCGCAGACTTCCAGGACACGACACTCCATCAGGAAACAGGCGTCGCATGCATCCATATTATGGTTGGGTCCCATTCAATGGAGACAAACATCATGCCGGTCCATGACAGAAAAATGCCGGCCACAGGAGCACTGACACATAGGGGTGCGGCCCGCCTTCGACTTGCGTTTGGCCCCCGAACCTGACATGATGTGAAACAATTAAGGCAAAAAAAGCACAGCTCTCGGCGTCATCGAATAATAGAGAAAAAAACAGAACGGTCTTACCAGTGACGACGTCGAGAAAAAGGCAGGATGAAGGAGAAGTCTGAATACGGTGTCAATGAACGACAACTAGGCCTAACGAACAACAACTAGGCCTAGCGTACTGTAAACTCTACCACGCAGCAGATGCAGCCTCGACGGTGGGAGAAACAGAACTGAGATGGAGGAGGAGTCTGCGGCACCTAACGGCCGCCCCTCGCGCATGATGCAGCGTGTCGCTCTTGTGGGCGGCGCTGTTGGAGCCAACTCCAAAAAGAAATCTCACGTAGCAGGTGCACGCCTCCGGCACTAACCCAAGCAGTAGTGAACGGTGAAGATTGACAAGGGAAGATCTGCTCTAACAGTACACCATTTTCAATTCTCTCTACATTGTGTGCTTCAATTCCTTCCCATCAATGTTTTAAAAACTGACGTTTGGTGGCTAGCTCCTCGCAGCTTATGTCAGGGTGTCTCCTGAGCTTTTGGAATTTAGCTCTGTATGCCTCTGCAGTTAGCTCATATTTTTTAAAAGTGCAGCTTTACATTTACTGTAATCATCACTGTCCTCATTGTCCATTTGACCCAATGCATCCCGAGCTTTTTCGGTAAGTAGCGGGGATAGCTGGAAGCTCCAGGACCCTCTAGGAGTATTTGCTTGAATGCATACTTTTTCAAAGGAATTTAAAAAGGCATCCATATATTCCCCCTCTTTAAATTCAGCTCTCGATTTGGAATTTAATTTGTAACCCAGTCCTGGAGTCCCAGTTAACTCCAGGCCACTTACTTGCTCTGGTGCTGGTGTTTGGAGTTGTAGCATCTCCAGTTCATGTTGCCTCTGGCGCTCATGTTCTTCTTGTTCAGCCTCTCGCTGTTCTCGTCTCTCTTCTCTCTGGAACTCCAGCTCCCTTTGTTGCTGGGCTTCAAACCTTTTCTGTTCAAACTCCAGCTCCATCCTCCACAACTCCATCTGCAGCCTGATCCCTTCTGGCTCCAGAATGCTGGTGACCTTCCCCTGCTGCTGTGGCCCTTGGCTTGCACTGGCCCTGCTGTCTTCCTCAGTGGATCTGGGCACTGCACTGGACCCTGGCCCCTCCATGCCCAGGGTTCAGTCCTTTTCAGTCACAGACTGTGACTCAAGGCTTTGGGCATCGGCTGCCACCAGAGCCTCTACGGGATGCCTTTTGGTTTGGCCCTCATGCTGGACTCCTCTCTCTTGGCACAACTGCCTCAGTTTTTCTGCAGTGTGCTTGCTGTAGTTGGAAGCCATCTTCTTCCTTAACTACAGCTACACTAACTTGCACTCAAAAAAAAAATAAACCAGGTAGGGAACTTAAGACTGTAAGCACAATTATATAATTCTGTTTACTTTTTAAAAATCACTGCCTTATTTTGCATGTGAGCTGTACAGTATTTATCTGACACACAGAACTGTTAATGCTCGTATTACCAAATACATTAAAATCACACCGCTGCCAACCAAATCTGTCACAAATGCACTCCTCCACAGGTCAGGCCCTCTGCTCCCACGGTGCCAACCTTGAAGTGCAATAGTGTGAACAGGGGACAGACAGGGTAACCCTCCTGTCTGTTTTGGGTCCAAATCACCTACTAGCCTCGAGTACTGAGGGTCAAATGTGAACCTTATGCTAGCACACCCAGTTAACCGCCTCAGATACGTACCCGCTTTGGGGGATGCAGTACAATTCTTCACTCAGTGGCACCCAGCTAGGTTTCCAAAATGTACCCTTATGACTCAATATGAGACCTAGGTATACTCTTACCTTTTTGCAAGATTAGTAACACATTCAAGCCCTTAACAGCTGTCAGACTTAAACTCAGGCTCAGCATTCACATGCAAAAGAATTGAGGAAAAGCACAAGCAGTATTTCAAAGAAAATATTGTTTACTAAAAATGGTAAAACGGGTAAAATCAAACACAGAACAATTATATCAATAACTTACAGTTACATAAAAAAAGGGGAAGTTACAGAACACAAACACCTACCAAAAAAATATTTACTTAATTTCCAGTTGAATTATTATTATTTTTTTTTTTTTTAAGTGCCTAGTTACCAGTCCACAGACTAAGTGTGTCTTTGCTTTTCAGGGAGTCGTTCTGCCACAAACTTCTCTTGCAAGCAATATTCAAAAGTCAGTTCTCTCCACCTCCTGGTGATGCCACCCATGAGGTCACTGTTAGATCTGTGATAAATCTGTAATCTGAGTATGGATATCCAAAAAGGATATTATTCTTCTGCTGGCTGTTACCAATAAAAAAAAATATCTGACAGTCTTTGCAAGCAGGTTCCTTTGATGGCTCATAAACCCACATCCTGTCATTAATCCCCTTCTAGGTGAGAAAACCAAGAGGAATCAGCCAAAGTACTTCCCTTCCTGCTATGTCATAAAATGCATACATGGGAACCAACTTCAAAAGGAATATTTTACAATGTCTTCACTTGGTACGTGGCAAGAAGCCCTTTTGTTAAAAACAAGAACAGGAAACTTTTAATTAGGGTTTCTCTTCACTGGTCAATTTATGACATCCAGCTGCTTCCTCACACTGACACGTTTGCGGTCAAAGGTCAAGCTTACTTGCTGACTGGTGTGTCTTAGGCAGACCATCACAAACCATTTATTTATAATACAAATATCATACATATAACCATAAGCAGATGGCAGAGAGTCACACCCGATGCACGTCTTCTCATTGTAAATATGTGTAACTTATCTTATCTGCTGCAGCTGTGTTTTTATGGTAAATACGGTGTAATTTTCCTTGTTCTCCTTCTTTGTATCCAATATACTCTCTATTTATTGTGTACCATGTTCCTTTTGTCTACATCACTGTATCTGACTCCTTTGCCTTACAGGACCTCCTTGTAAATAAGGTTGTTCAATGGAGCCTTTCCTGCTAATAAACTTGAACTTCTTCACTGCTGTTTTCTGGGATGCAGGTTCTATGAGCAGCAGCTCAATCTCAGCAGGATTAAGGCTCAGCCAGCTGGCAGCCAGCCAGTCACCTCACTCAGATAAGCATCGATTAATCACAGCCCACTGAACTGTCCTGATTCGCCATGAAGAAAAGTACAACCAAGCATCATTTGCATAACAGTGGCAACCCAAATTGTACTGTCTCGCCATCTCCCCCAAGGGCATCACGTACACCGTGAACAACACTGGGGACAAAAGAGAGCCCCGTGGAATGCCGAAGGGAACAGCAGACAGCTTGGCAGAAAACTTCCCAAGTGCTAAAACCACATTCAGGCAAATTAAAGGTAAAATATCAGCATTCATAGGGGGGAATCACCCAAAATAGTACACAACAGATTATACCCTCCCAGGACCCATCTCAGTAAGTTTTTCCTGGTAAAACATTTTAAATAAATAAATAATCTGCTAGGACACAAATGGGAGGCCAGCACAGTACAGATTTTAACTTGCATTCCATGCCTTTGAAGCCTTTAAACCACCTCAATACCTATTACGGTTAAGATCTGTTGAGAGAGACAAAGAATACTCACCAGGGGCTTAGAATGGAGAAAGTCTTTTGTCAGACACATAATACAGGGATCACAGTTATGTTATTTGTAAAGAAAAAAAAAAACATTCCATCTCATTTTAAATAAATGCCCATTGAAATGTTAATTGACTCTTGCCATACGATGAAAATCTCTCATGAAGGTAGACTGGTCTGCCTTCAGTGAACAATCAATTTGGGGCAATGCACAAATAAAACTTTGTTAAAAAAATAACTGCACGATAGGAAATGGAATGTCCATGACCCTCTTCCTCCCCCGTACCGGTTTCACTGTTCTGAACTTGTAATAACAGTTTCCCTCATCTGCTTATCTCAATTTTATCCATTACACATATCTGCTGTACTTATTTGCCTACAATTTTTTGATTATGCTCTTTTGATATATTGTGTTTACTGTATTTAGCTTACCACATCCCTTTACCCCATGCCGCATCTGGAAGCGAGATGTTATCAGCTCAGTATGTCTTTCCTGGTGAAGCTTTTGAAACAAATAATTCATTAACGGTACACTAACAGTGTGTCTTTTTGAGATCTCATGAGTAAACATGGACTTACTCCTAAAGATGCCATTCAATACCTTCAGCTCAGTCAAGTTATTGTAAAGGAATGTTTTACTGATTCTCTAAGTAGAAATTATCATTTCAAGTGATATCACTTACTATCTTAAACAAAAAAAAAAGAAAAACTCTGCAGGTTATGATTTACCGGTACCAGAAGGCAGAGCCCAAAGGCCCACCTAGTAATGTTCAGTCTTGGTGAAATACAGAACTGAGGAATACGGTAATAACTGTGAAGGACAGTGGGACTCTACATGGAATAACTGTCACAAATATCAAAAACTAACTACAAGCTGATGCAAGTCAAAATACGGCACCATACTTACTGGACAGCTGTGCATCAAATGGCACATGGGAAGACACAAGGTAATATTTGTTGTAGAATGCAACGTGAAGGAAGGCAATCTGCTTCATATGTTGTGGGAATGCCAACAGGTTAAACCACTAGTGGAGAAACTTGAAAATGGAGTGTGGGTGTCGCTGGGCTTGAGGGACTGGTGTCACACCCGAGAGACATGTATAGATAATTTCTTCGATAACACACTATCAGGTGTTGACAAATTTAATAAATCACTTATGTAGTAGTAGTAGTAGCTTTTTTTATAAGGTGCCTTTCCCTGAAGGCTCAGGGTGCTGTACAGAAATGACAGGCAATTAAATAAATAAAAACATTGAATAAATAAATACTCTAAAAACATATATTTAAAAAAAAACATATACGTATGGCTAGAAAATTGGTTAAAAGCAAACATATCTCATTTAGAGACAGGCACGACAATATGCTTCATTCTTTAGTGCTAGAAACAAATGTCAACTAGCATTCAACATGGATAACCTTGTTTTTAATAAAAGATGGGGGAGACTACTGGATATCTTTGCTCAGGGTGTTTACTTATATGTTCAGTCTATTACCCGGGTAGGGTATAAGCCACAAGGCATGTCTCCTACACTGAGCAATATAGTGTATCACACTAACTCAAGTATTACTTGTATGAGTGGACTTGCATTCAAATTTTTTTATTTCATTCTTTTGGTAACCGGGTAAGGCCCACTAGGCACAAGTGCCTGTTTTAAGGGGTGATCTGGGAGCACTAGGGTGGTTAAGTGACTTGCCCAGAGTCACACAGTATACAAGTGGAGGTTGTGGGAATAAAACCCAGGTCTGCTGGATGTACCAAGCTCATTCACAGCTCGTTACTCTAACCTCTAGGCTATACAGCCAAAATTTGATTCCACAGACTTTGTACGTTACCTCCAAACTCCTCAATTCTTGTTTGTTTTTAACTTTGTTCTTACATTTTGCACAATGTTTTTTTTTCATATTATTTTCTTTTTCTGTTTTTTTTTAACTATGTATGTATTACCACATGGGGGAATAAGAAATATATGTCTATTAATGTATGTATTGCCTAACTTAACAAATTTCAATAAGATATACTGTATTATCAAAAAAGCTATAGCTGAAGCAGTGAGCCCCTGGTTGGGGTGCATATTATCCATGTTGTTAGTCATTCATATTGACAATGTGAAGCAACACAAAAGCAGGGCAGCTGTAGAAGCCAGATACTGCTCCCCCCCAGTAGCCAACCACATGAAAAATGACACTCTGTAGGGCTTGGGAACCAAGAGTCAGAACTAGGAGGGAGACCGGAGCTGGCACTGGAATCAGGAACCGAAGGGGGTTTAACCTTCTCAGTGTCAGGAACAAAATCCCAGGCTGGGATGAATGTAGTGTGAGGTAAAGGTAGCCCCCATGATGGTGGCGGGGGGAGGGGGGCATGACCTGATCCTTTTTCTCTGAGGGCTCAGGGAAGTTAAAAGGCCTACAAGAGCCTGCATCCCCAGCACTGCATACCCTTGGTGACTTGGAACTCAGCGAATGGGTCTGGAGCTGGGATACAGACCAGAGTCAGTACTGTTGAGCATCCGCCACTGGTAAAGACTGAGAGCTGGGGCTGGTACAGCTTATAGTCTCAGAACTGGAACCAGGGGAGTCCTGCTGCTAGGGTCCATCATCAAAACTGGATTTGCACTGCTTGAAACCTGACCCATCTGAGGGGGCCTGGTCTGCTGAACACTGAATATGGATTCTCTGGACACAGAAGAATCTGATGGGACACACAGCCCTCCCCTTATCTGACCCAAATATCTGTATATTTCTTTAAATCTCACCTGTTCTGCCATGCCTACATGTCCCACCTTCCCCCTTCCTAGTTTGTTTACTGGTCCCAGATTGTTTAGTTTTACCTTGCCAATATCTAGAACTGACATGCTCCTTGGTTGAAGCAAATTACCATACAGTATGCAGTAATTATGTTGCAATACTAGTTGTGTGATTATCAATATAGTGGTTATTTTTCTTCCTTCCCATTTCAGTTGCGTACTCCTCCTACACGATTAGCATATGGTTCAGTGTTTTGTATGGAAATCCATACACGGCCTGATGCTGTACCACAGTAATAATGTCAGAATGATGTTGCACCACAGCAGTGATGTCAGAATGCTGCTGTACTGCAGTAGTGATGTCAGAATGCTGCTGTACCACAGCAGTGATGTCAGAATGCTGCTGTACCACAGTAGTGATCTCAGAATACTGGTGTACCACAGTAATATCATCAGAATGTTGTTGTACCACAGTAATGATGTCAGAATGCTGTTGTACTACAGCAGTGATTTCATGATGCTCTTTTACCACAGTAATTCAGTCAGGATACTGTTGTACTATAATAGTGATGTCATGAAGCTGTTTTACCACAATAGTGATGTCAGAATGCTGTTACACCACAGTAGTGATGTCAGAATGCTGCTGTGCATGCCGGTCTGGTGGCGCCGAGGGTTGAGGCACTGGACGCCACACCTCGCACCATGCCGGTGACCCAGGTTCGGGAACGGACTCAGGTCATTCGGGGGTTGACCAGGGGAGGTAAGGATTGAGCGTCTGGAGGACTGCTCTCCTTCCTTGGGGAGGGGGGTTTGTGCTGCGTGCGTTAGCACAACAAGAGGGGTTCGACCTGCGCCCAGGGTGCTTGGCTTCCTCCGTGGAGGTGGAGACAGCCTGGCCGTGTGCCTGGGTGCAAGAGAAAACTGGAGGAAAAAATACCGGGACCCGGCAGTACCCATGATGGCCCCGATGGGCTGGAGGACGTACCCCTCCGAGGGGGGGGGGGTTGTCATAGCCCCTGCCAAGTCTGCGGAGATGGTAGCAAAAATAATGTTGTGATAAAAAAAAAGAATGCTGCTGTACCACAGTAGTGATGTCAGAATGCTACTGTACCACAGTAGTGATGTCAGAATGCTGTTGTACCACAGTAATAATGCCAGAATGCTTCTATACCACAGTAGTGATGTCAGAATACTGCTGTACCACACTAATGATGTCAGAATGCTGTTGTATTGCTGGCCTGCTAACGTAGCAGTAGAGATACCACTTGTGACGCTGGCGACCCAGGTTTGGATGTGGACTCGTGTTGTGAGAGGCCAGCCGGGGGAGGAGGATGGAGTATGCTAGGGACCGCTCTCCTCCAGGGAGGGAGGGCTGCCATCTCTGTTGCAATACCGCCACATGGGTGACAGTGGATGGCGGTGCAGCTTGGGGATGCCATGGGAGGGGAGGATGGCGGCTGAGTTCCGGGGCAGCTACATGCTTCTGTGTGCTTATGCCCCATGAATCTCCTAGTGAGCCGGCTCCCTCAGGGACTGGAGAAAAAGAAAAAAGCCCCATAGGCAAACCTGGTGACAGCCTGACCACAAAACCGGATGATCCCAAGGGGCACCTGATAAATACTTCAAGCAGGTGGGGGGAGTGGACTGGGGGGCCCCTCTCTTCCTCCCCACTTGGGGGGTAAGCCTAGGCAACATGGAGATAGCCCACGGGAAGAGGTCCGGAAATAGCCCTAGCTACAGATGCCTTGGAGGACTGGAGAGAGTGGTAATGCTGTGGAGAGTGTAAGATGGCATAAAAAAAAGAATGCTGTTGTACAACAGTATTGATGTCAAAATGCTGGTGTACCACAGTACTAATGTCGTAATGCTGCTGTACCACAGTAGTGATGTCAGAATGCTTCTGTACCACAGTACTGATGTCAGAATGCTGGTGTACTACTGTAGTAATGTCAGAATGCTGTTGTACCACAGTACTGATGTCAGAATGCTGTTGTACCACAGTAGTAATGTCAGAATGCTGTTGTACCACAGTAGTGATGTCAGAATGCTACTGCTGTACCACAATATTGATATCAGAACACTGCTGTACCACAGTAGTGATGTCAGAATGCTGTTGTACCACAGTACTGATGTCAGAATGCTGCTGTACCACAGTAGTGATGTCAGAATGCTACTGCTGTACCACAGTATTGATATCAGAACACTGCTGTACCACAGTAGCGATGTCAGAATGCTGCTGTACCACAGTAGTGCTGTCAGAATGCGCTGTACCACAGTGGTGCTGTCAGAATGCTGTTGTATCACAGTAATGATGTCAGAATGTTGTTGCACCCCAGTAGCTATATCACTACTGTTGTACAGCAGCACAGAATCCCATGCCTATTAAAATTTATCATGCTTATCTACACTGCAGAGTCATTACAATGACAATACCAGCAATGCTGAAATGCAAGTGAACTGTTTTGTTAAAAAATGAACTGCTGGAAATGTCAGCTCATGAAGCTATATCTTAAAGGGGAAATCTCAGCTACCCTGCTAAAATGCTGTGGGACCTTTAGGCCCGGATTCAGAAAAATGCTGAGCTCAGTGTGATCGGTAGCAGCGGAATAAGTACAATCATGCACTCCTTTACACTGACACTAGTTAGCAAAACTTGCCAGCACACAGACATCACCACAGCTCAGCCCCCTCATTCGCGTCATCAGAGGGCTGACAGCAAGGGACAATGGGAAGATAGTTCAGCAGCATGGCAGGTGGGGGAGATAAAACTTCACAAAATTAAGTGAGGAAAAATGATCTTTAATGCATTTTTCTGAATCGGGACCTCAAAGTCCCACAACATTTCTGCAGGGGAGCTGAGAGTTCCCCTTTAAATCACAATACATGTTTTTTTATCTTATCCTGTTTGCTGCTTACTGTTTATTTGACAACAGTCCAAGACAGAATTAGAAAGAAGGCAAATTAATTAAAACAAACATTACAAAATAATGTATGGGCAACCATACACAACAAAGCTGATGTTCCCATCTTGGGGTAAGATGACATCCCAGAGAGCTCTTGAGCTTCGCTCTTGAGGTCTATTCTGTCACCTCAATCCCTGATGGAAACACAGCCTTTTTGTGTATGGCTGTCCATACATTATTCTCTATGTGTAAACAAAATGTACAGTTTTACAGAAATTCTCTGGGAAAGTGGTCTGAGATACACTTCTGTACGCAACTTATATTAAAGTATTGGATTCTCCTGCCAGAAACAACCTAACCAACAGAGAAGGTACTTCATTCTAGCCAGACATTTCAGAGGTGTCTGCCTCAGAAAGCTTTCTGCATTCCTTGCCACTGTTCACTCCTGCTGCACCGACAATGCTCCAGATCTACAGGGACCTACGTGTTATGATGTCAGCTAGCAGCCCAATGTCACTATGGAGCAACTCCACAGGGGCACAGCACTGCAATAAAATTACAGTTGTGTGTTTCATTCAGTTTCAGTGGAACAAAATATCATCAATGATAAAGATGAGTAGGTGTACCAAATAGGGAACTATAAACTGATGGGCATGATTATCACTTTAAAATATACTTTTAATTTTTCCAAAGAAACACTAGTATTTTGCTTTAATTTACTTTTTAGCCCATGTATCGATTATGCATCTATTTCTTCCTTAGCTGTACACGTCTCCTGCCCACCAGCCTCACATAATACCTGAACCAGTCCTGACACAGCTATCACTGACCCGGAGACACCCCCATGGGTACGTCCCTTCATGGTGGGCCCAAGAGAGGGTGGGATGCAGTCCTCCCCCCAGGGTTATAGCAAGTTTGTCTTCTGGTGTTGGGTGGAGCTGGTGTAATCGTGAGGTGGGCTGCGTGGGGGGGTTGTAAGATGTCATGAGTACAGACCAGCAGCACTTTTCTTCTTCTGTAAAACCCTTCCTACCACCCACAGCAGCAATGCTAGCAGTGTTCCCATACCAGACCTGGATAAGGGCAGGACACTGCATAGTGAACCGTGATGTCAGGTTCCACCCTGAGCCCTGTACAGGCGGTCATTTGGTAATACAATACCCTACCGTCCCTCCATGATCGCAGACAAATAAACTGTGCTAGGTTCGCTGCCAAATTCTGGTCCCTCTCCTTCCCCCCTTATCTGGCCTCTACCCTCTCCCAACAATCCCCACCTGCGTACTCCCTCAGGAACACGGACCCAAGACTACTACATGTCCCGTTTATGCGCACAACCAAAGGCCAGGCCACCTTTAACTACCGAATCCCACAGATTTGGAATGCCCTGCCGCCCCCATAAGACATGCACAGAACCCCTACCATCGCAACCTTCTACTTAGAGGCCATTTCTCCTCCAGCTGCTCCTGTTATAACTAACAATTTACTACTATGCTTGTTGTACTATAAATGTATATGTAATGTATATTACCCTCTCATTCTTTACACTGTATGTATCCACCTCTGTCTGTATTCAATCATCCAAATGCTTATAGGTAAGCCTTGGCTTTCCCAAAATGTACTGCATATGTATATATTTCATGTATGTATTTGGGTCTCGGCCCTCAGGTCGCATCTGGAATCAAGCTCTTAGCTCAGTATGCCTTCCTGGTAAATCTCGTAAATAAATAAATAAATAAAGATGCTACGGACCCCTTCCCCCCGCCTGAAAGTTCTGTCTCTGCAGTACTCTCAAGGATCCACCACCCAGAGCAGCAGGACACATCCAGGTCACCTAGCACAATGTGCTTAACTGGCGACACAGGTCCAGGCAAGTACTGTGTTCCTAATGGAAATTCAGACCCTCAAAATCATTTGTCTTTTGTATGTATGTATTTATTTATTCTTTATTTTTTTTAATTTACTATGCTTTTTCACCCCTTCACCTAGGCGGCATTCATCAGCCATGCTCCTGACCCCAGCCTGATCAGCTGCCTTCCCCAGAACTTACCACCATTGCCTGATCCTCCCTGGCTTAGCCCCAGGGCAGGGCCATCAAAGGGAGGGTACCATACCCCTGACAGAGTTTAGCATGGTTTGGCAGGGGGAACCACGGTTGGAGGTGTGGGGCCTATGGAACAGAGCCGGTGTCCTCTTGCTCACCCAGCATTTTCTCCCGTTTCCTAAACCCAGCCCCCTGACAGCACACGTGTTAAGCATGGTGCCGTGTGGTCAGGCAATCAGCATCCCACCTCCCATCCTCCTGCAGCACTAGCTTGCAACACCACCTCTGATCACCCAGGTAGCGGCAGCACAGCGGTGACTGACAGCCCTCCCTCCCAAGGAGGAATGCATTCTCTGGGATGCTTGATTCTCTTCCCCTGGCCCCATCCCCTGATGACTCTGTTCGCCGGCATGTAAGTGAAAGTGGCATTACCACCGTGCCAGCTGGCCTTTATTTTATTTTTTACTTCAGACTACTTTTTTCCCTCCACCTCCGTATGCCTTCAGTCTCTACATGGCTCAATTTAGCATTCCTGTGTTGTGTTTCTATTGATACAATGCATATTTGCAAAAGCACCCAGATAAAAGCGCTATCCCAGCTGATGATGAACTCAACTCATAAGACAGCAATTATATCTTATGAATCAGGTTTGTCACACACACTCCACACTCCAGTTCATCATAACTGCGGACCAACTGTGGAATAAACAGGAGCAAATTTTATGGCCAGATCTGTTGTTTTTCACTTAAACTGTCAAAATTACAGCCCAAAGAACAACTAACAGTGAACCGCGCTGATACTGGTTTGCAACTTCAGTCACAACTGTAAAAACAAAACAAACAAAAAAAAAACTTTCACTCAAACATGAATGACAAGCATAGCATTTTAACAAAAAACGACAAACACCTCTCTGATCTGGGTGTTTTTACAACACGCTCATTATATAAACCGGACATGTGCATTGATGGCGTGTCATACGTTTTTGATCTTTATTCAAGGTCTGCAACCTCTTGATCCCTCACTTGTGGCTAAGCCACTTGTGAGGGGTCAAGAGGTCATAGACATCTCATGAAGATAAAACCGTATGACACGCGGAGAATAGGACACAGAGAGTAATAGTAAATGGAGTCCACTCTGAAGAAAGGGGGGTTACTAGTGGGGTACCGCAGGGTTCAGTATTAGGACCGGTCCTCTTCAATGTCTTTATAAGCGACATTGCAGAGGGACTGGAAGGAAAAGTATGTCTCTTTGCAGATGACACAAAGATCTGCAACAGAGTTGATGCACAAGGTGGGGTGGAAAGGATGAGAAGGGACTTGGCAAGGTTGGAGGAATGGTCAAATGTATGGCAGCTAAGATTTAATGCTAAGAAGTGCAAGGTAATGCACCTGGGAAACAAAAACCCAGTGGAAGAGTACACAATGGGGGGTGAGATACTAACAACAACAAAAATGGAAAGGGACCTGGGGGTAGTCATATCAGATGACCTAAAGGTGGGCAAGCAATGTGAGAGGGCAGCAAGGAGGGCTGGGGGATACTGGGATGCATAGGGAGAGGCATCACCAGTAGAAAACAGGAAGTTACTATCCCTCTGTACAGACAGCTGGTGAGACCCCATCTGGAGTACTGCGTGCAGTTCTGGAGACCCAATCTCCGCAAAGACATAGACAGGATGGAAGCTGTCCAGAGGAGGGCAACTAAAATGGTGCAGAGTCTGCACCGGAAGACATATGAAGAGAGACTTAAGGAGCTTAATATGTATAGCCTCGAGGAAAGGAGGGAGAGGGGCGACATGATAGAAACTTTCAAGTACCTCAAGGGAATCAACAAAGTCCAAGAGGGTAGCATCTTTCAAAAAAAGAGGTGTGCAAGAACAAGGGGGCACAATTTGAAGATGGGGGGCGGCTCAGAAGTAATTTAAGGAAGTATTTTTTCACAGAGAGGGTTGTGGATGCATGGAACGGCCTTCTGGAGGAAGTTGTGGAGTCAAAAACAGTGGTGGAATTCAAGCATGCATGGGACAGTCATAATGTAATTCTAGGGGTTGGGGGTAGGAAGAAGTAGGCTGCTGGTTAACTAGGATCTGCAGCTTAGCCATTAGGTAGGGAAATGGGCAGACTGGGTGGGCCAAGCAGTCCTTATCTGCCATCAAATTCTCTGTTTCTATGTTTCTATAACATATCCCCTATGTATTCTGTTTACAGAGTAATGTTCTATTTATATTTTGTTTATCAAAGGATTGGTTTTGCTGTACTGTATTTCATTAAACTACAAACCCCACCACAGCCAATTCAGCTTTGTCTCCTGAATGCACTAACCTAGTTCAATTAGAACAGGGAGATGGAGCTTTCTGACCATGGACCCAGCCACTGGTTCATACTCCTGCACATGTTTTCTATGTTGTTACCTGTAGTCTCTCTCTCTCTAGCTCCAATGATGCCATTTTTTTGGTCTCATCTTTTTATTAATTTTATCAAAATACATACAGCAGACAACAAACATCCTAACAGTGAATTCAATACAATCAAGACCAAAGATGAATCATAATGGACACAACATAAAAATGATTGCCCCCTCAAAGAACAGCACCGTTGGTAATCTATTATAAGAGAATTCCTACATCATAGGAGGGATCCAAGTGCATTCCCACTTTACAAAATAAATAAATAAATATAAATTCTATTCATATATAACAAAGGTGAAAAAAGAATGGAAAATTAAAATCAGTAAAGACAAAGACATAACCAGTCCCTGTTATGGACCAACATTCCTTAGTTAGTATCAATGCATATACCAGTCTGGTTCCCAATGCATGTACACCCTTGGGAAGCTAAGATGCGAGGGGTATCCTACTCTTAACAGTCTGGGACTACCGCCTTTCTTTATATTATGCCTGTGGACAGTGTGGAAGAGTCCGTGGGGTACACCCGAGGGTACCACATTGAGGGGTAACAATATTCCATGCCCTGCCTTAGCAGTATCACTTCGGCCATTGGAAGGGAGTCAATATATACAGGTTACTCACCTGTAACAGGAGTTCTAGGAATGGTATATGTTGTTCATCCACACTCATTGGCAGGTATCCTTGCCGCTTTAAATCTTGCCGGAAGGTCTTCAAGCTTGCTCCTCCCACCCACCCGGGTGGTATAACTCTCGCTCCGCCCATATGGCCAGCATGATCTGGCCGCTGGAAGCTCAGGTTGTGTGCCGAGCCGGGAGGCCTGGGTGGAATCGTGGATGAACAACATATACCATTCCTAGAACTCCTGTTACAGGTGAGTAACCTGTATTTCTAGGGACATGGATATGTTGTTCATCCACACTCATTGGCAGACTCCTAGCAGTTCTCCGGGAGAGGGAGGCAAGACGACACCCCCAATACTTACTTGGGAAAGAGAGACTGAGAACCGAGGCCCCAAAACCAGCATCCCGGCGTGACTCAAGGTCGATGTGGTAATGGGTAATGAAGGTGTTTGCTGACTTCCAGGTAGCAGCCCTGCAGATTTCCTGGATAGGGACGCCCTGGAAGCAGCCACGCTGCAGCAGTATGGCGGTAGAATGAGCCTTATCCTCTGGGAGGCCTCCATGCCCGCCAACTTATAGCAGAGATCTATGCAGGAGGTTACCCACCTGCTTATCGTCCGCTTGGTGCAGGTCTGCCAGATGCGGCTTCAGCGTAGGTGACAAACAGCTGGCGAACCTCTCCCCGAATTTCAGCCGTGCGCTCCTTATAATAAGCGAGCGCCCTTCTAGGGTCCAGAGTATGGAGCCTATATTCGGCCTCCGAGGTGTGATTGGGGTAGAACACCGGCAGAGTCAACACCTGGTTAAGGTGAAACTCCGACACCACCTTCGGAAGGAATTTCGGTGGGGGCGAGGACAACCTTGTCCCTGTGGAAGACCAGGTAAGGAGACTCGATGGAAAGCGCCTGGAGCTCTCCCATCCTTCTGGCTGACGTGATAGCCACCAAGAAGGCGGTCTTCCACTATCAGGTGAGAGAGAGCACACCTTGCATAGGTTCGAATGGCTTGCCCATGAGCTTTGCCAGTACCAGCAGTAGATCCCACGGAGGTGGGGGTTCCCGACTGGAGGGGAAATGTGATCAAGGCCTTTGAAAAGCGCCAGACCACCTTCTCCTGCGCCACTGACTGCTTCCCGCCCGCGCCGTAAGCAGAGATGGCTGCCAGGTGCACCCTTAGGGTCGCCGACCTAAGCCCTTGACTAGAAAGGGACCATAAATAGTCCAAGATGCTTGCCAAGGAACAGGAGGAAGGGTCCAAGCCCTGTTCTGACACCAAATGGAAAACCTTTTCCATTTGAAGGCATAGCATTTTCTGGTCGACTCTACGGGACGCCTCAACTACATTGAGGACCCGGCGGAAAGACCCAAGGCCTGGAACTCTAGCCCAGGAACCAGGCCGTCAGGTGCAGGGATTGAAGGTCCGGATGGAACACCTTCCCCTGATTGACTGAGAGCAGGTCCGGCGAGCTGGAAGCTGCCGGAGTCCTGGAGCTGAGACTGAGGAGATCTGGATACCAGAACTGGCGAGGCCAGTCTGGGGCTATCAGAATCACCGCGCCTTGTCCCTCCTCGCCTTGAGAAGCACCTTGTGGATCAAGGGAAATGGGGAAAGGCGTAAAGAGGCCGGGGTCCATTGCCTCGAGAAGGCATCCCCTGCAGCGAGCCCTGCTGAGGGGGCGGGCATGGAACAGACTCAGCTTCGCTCTCCTGGAGGCAAACAGGTCCACCTGAGGTGTGCCCCAAAGGGAGAACAGATGCTGTACTACTCCGCAGGAGAGACCACTGTGGGATGCAGCCCTATCCGCCTAGGGCATCGGCCAGGGTGTTGGAGGCTCCTGCCACGTGAATGGCTAGGAGATCCGCCCAGGCTGCGAGCATAGTGACCAAATGCGAGAGCTTCCTTGCATAGAAGCATGGAGCTGGCCCCGCCCCTGGCGGTTTAGATAGTACATGGTCGTGGTATTGTCCGCCTGACTCGGACCACTTGACCCCGGAGGAACGGAGCAAAGGCGGTGAGAGCTAGAGGACCGCTCGGAGCTCCAGCAGGTTGATGTGGCATCGGGACTCGCTGGGACCAGAGGCCATGAGCCCGTGTTCCCCAGATGGGCACCCCAACCCATCAGAGAGGCATCGGTCGACAGAGAGACCGTCGCTGGGCGGACGAACGGGATGCCCTCCTGCAAATGATCTGGAACGGTCCACCACTGGAGAGCTGCCCACATCCCCTGTGTCACCGATACAAGCTGGTCCAAGGGATCGCAGGCCAGGACCACTGGCTGGCCAGTCCCCACTGAAGGGGACGATGTTCCAGCGGGCCCAACGGACCACGCTGGTGCAGGCCGCCATGAGACCCAGGAGGCGCAGGAAGTCCCGGGCAGGGCGCAATTGCCCAACCAGAAATGATCGGGCAAAGGAGGAAAGAACCTCGGCCCTGTCCGCCGGGAGCCGCGCTCTGGCTCGAAGAGAGTCGAGCTGCGCCCGATGAATAGAATCACCTGCTTCGCTCGAGTTCGACTTGGCCTCGTGATAAGGAGGCCCAGTTGAGAGCAGACCTGAGGGCCAGATCTCTGGACCACTCCGCCTCCTTCCTGGAGGGAGCTGCTATCAGCCAGTCGTCCAGGTAAGGGTACACCCGACCTCGGCGCCAAGAGGGAATGCTGTCACCACTGCCATGCATTTGTGAAGACCCTGGAGCTGGAGACAAGTCAAGGGCATGGCTTGGAACTTGAAGAGGGATCCTTCCGCTCGGAAGCGAAGGAATCTCTGGTGAGACGGACGGATAGGGACGTGAAAAAACGCGTCCTGCAAGTCCAGAGAGCAGAACCACACGCCGCGTTCCAAGGATGGTATTATCTGAGCCAGAGTGACCATCCTGAAGGTTCGAGACCTTAGGAACTTGTTTAGGTCGTGTAGGTCGAGAATGGGGCGCCAGCCCCCCGTCCGCTTCGGAACCAGGAAGTACCTGGACACAAACCCTGGGTCTGAAGGAGGGTCCACCACCTCTCTTACCACCTCCTTCTGGAGGAGGAGGGATGTCGGCTCGACGAGCCGCCAGTGAGGCTGGGATCTGGTTCCCGAGGGCGCACGGCCGCAAGGGTGGTGCCTGCTCGAATTCCAGAGGCAGGCTTCTTCCCACCACCTTCAAGACCCACCTGTCCGTGGTAACAGCGGACCAGGCGGAACGGAAGTGCCGGAGCCGCCTCCCACGGGGACCCAGGTAGGGGCGACGGAATGGGGCGACACCCTCAGCCCGTCCACTGGGCAGGCTTGGAGGAGGGACCGCCGAGGGACCTCCTGGGCCCTTTCCTCCTGCCTCCTGTTAGAGGAAGCCGGCGGTTGGGTTTGGGATGCCAAGGCCGAGCCTGCTGGCCCTGACGTTGTTGGGCAAGGGGCCAGGGCACAGAAGGACGAAAGGGCTTAGGCTGTGGTTTGGCGGCCTTGTCCTTCTGAGCGGAAGAGACCGAGTCCAAGGTGGCATTGGACTTCTCGATCCTCTGCAGGTGACCTTCCACCCCAGGGTCAAGAGGTCAGTCCCCAAAAGGGAACATCCGCCAACTTGTGCTGGGTATCCGGTAAAGGTGGATATCCTCAGCCAAGCCCTCACGACGATAGCCACTCGGCCGCCACCGATCTGGCACATGAGTCCCTATATCCAAAGCAGTCTGGAGCTGCTGTTTGGCCACTGCCTCGCCCTGGTCCCGCACCTGCTTAACCGTAGTCTGCAGATCGGCGGAAGATGAGGGATGACCTCATCCAGGAGCCCAACAGGGCATGAGAAAATGTGCCATGAGGACGGCCGAACTGGCCTGACGAAGGCCGAGAGAGACGAGCGTAGACTTTTCGCCCGACATAGTCCAATTTCTGGACCTCTTGTCAGGAGGTTTGTCCACATCCCTGGCTAGCCGGGCGCTACCGAAAACGCTGTCGGTAACCAACCCTCAGCAGAGGGTGTTCCAAAACCGGACAAGGAACCGGGGACCGTGATACTTCCTGGCCATCCTGGCCAAGGCGCAGGGCAGGAAGCAGGGCGCTGCCAAAGCTCCAGTGCCGGACCCACTATGGCCTCGCCACCGAAAGGCCTCCGCCGGAGAATCCTCGTCCAGAATCTCCGTGAGGGGATACCTGGCCCGCTTGGAACGGGTTCGAGCTCCATCCCGTAGACTCCGAGATGAGCCAAGCAGTCCTAGGAAGGACGACGGGCTATCGTCCATTGACTGACCTCCTGAAGACTCCAAGTCCAGTCGCTTGGAGAAAAAGGAGGAATCATCTTCGGACTCGGAAGAGTCCTCGAAGAGCTGCCTCTGGCCTGAGCCACCCTTCACCTGCCGAGGTCGGTCGGGAGTGAGGGTAACTGACAGCCGATGGGGTAAACCCTTAGCCGACCGAGAATCCTTGGTCGGAGCCCCAATTGGTGGCTGTGGAGGCGGAGGTTCCACCGGAATCGGTGGAGCAGCTGGTTTTGGCCGAACAACCGGCCTGGGTATAGGCTCCTCGGATAAGTCGAGGGGTTGTGTCGGCTGCCCGTGACAGCTTACTTAATGGCCGAAGGCGACGGGTCGGCTTATTCCCGGCCAGGAGGAGCTGTTGCAACATAAGGTCCTCGTACCGTCGACGTAATTTACGCCGAAGCCTCCCCTCATCCGAGGAGGAGGACGAGGACGAGCGGCGACGCCGCTTACCGCGGTGCCGAGACCGAGACCGCCTATGACGGTGGGATCGGCTGGACCGCGAAGAGGTCCGAGACCGAGACCGAGAGTCCCGGAATTTCCGAGGTCGCTGCGGGGAGGTGTCGGCCGGAACCGGCACTCCCTTCGGCTCGGATGGTCCATCCGAGGGCTCCGGAACCGGAGGCACAGGCGAGCCCACGGGATCCTCAACTCCTCCCGGGGGAACCGGGGAGAGGGAATCTCGGCTAAAGGCGATAGCCTGTCCAATGGGTCAGAAAAATCTCGACTTCATCGGTGGGAGTCTCGGTCAACTGACCTGACGGGGACACCGTGAGGCCAGTGGTCGAGCCGAGCGGTCGACCAGCCGACGGTCGACGGCCCGGGAGAGGGACCTTCCCGCCCCAAGAGCGCCGACGAGGGACTTACCCTGTCCTCTTTTGACCGAGAATAAGGTCCAGCAGACGAGGCCCTTCTCCTTTAGTGGAGAGGGACAGACAAAGCTCCTTAAAAGAAGCCGTGAGGAAGAACCCAGAGAGCGGGATAAATGCCGCGGCCGAGGAAGATACGGCCCGCGCCGCCTCCTCTTCGAGGGCGACCATCCGCTCGAGCTGATCCGCCGAGCCCGCCGCCGCGGACACCGCCAACCGGGCCTCCTTGGACTTCACCGGAGGGAAACGCTTCTCGGGACGGCCCAGTTGCAATCGGGCAGCACGGTCTTCGAGGACGTAGGCCGAGAAAGATGAGCACAGGTCGCAAGCCTGCGGGTCGTGCTCAAGGCCTAAGCAGTAGACACACGTGGAGTGTGGATCCGTCCGAGACATCTTCTGCCCGCATGGGCATCTCCGAAATCCGGGAGTCGATTTGTCCATCGCAGCCGCGAGGGATAGAAGACTGAAGTCTTTTTCGCAAAATTTATTTTTAAATCCGCAAACGGAGAAATAGGAACCAGTCTCAAACGCAGAGCGTTAAGGAGGGAACCTGAGCTTCCAAGCGGTAAGGAAGATCTGGCGTCATGGGGCGGAGCCGAGAGTTATACCACCCGGGTGGGTGGGAGGAGCAAGCTTGAAGACCTTCCGGCAAGATTTAAAGCGGCAAGGATACCTGCCAATGAGTGTGGATGAACAACATATCCATGTCCCTAGAAACGGTATTTTCCCAGGCTACAGAGAAAGAGTTCCTCCTTATCATGCAGAATATACATTAACTGTTCCAAGGCCAATATCCTAACACCAAAGCCTTCCACTGACCCAGTGTAGGTTTGTTTTGTGAAACCCATGTGTTCGAGATACATTTGTGGGCTAAAACTAGTAATACCTTAACCGGTCTGGGGTAGGACTCCCACCCCTCTTCACCCATGTCTTCCATCCCAAAAAGGAGAGAGAGCAATGTGTCCAGCATCTGCATATTGAAGACATGGAACAGTTCCTGAGTGATTTTAGACCAGTAGGGTCTAAGATCCCTACATTCCCAGAAATAATGAATACATGTGCGAAGCCTGTTATTGCAATGACCACATATGGGAGAAATTGTGGGGTGAAATTTATGGACTATGGTTGGTGGGTAGTACAGTCTATGTAGGAATTTAAATTGTGATTCCTTGTATTTATTACAAATTACAAGGCCCATATGCAGCTTAAGTACCGTAGTCCAGTTCTCCTCTGAAATTATCACCTCTAAATCCCTCTCCCACAATGCTTTCCCATTAACTGACATGTCCAGAAACTAATCTCTATCCTGGTGTATGATGTGTGCTATCAACCCTTTTGGAGAAATACGAGCGTGGAACACAGCCTGCTCCAGTGAGTGCAGAGCAAAAAGATCTACTGGGTCTCTATTCCTACTCTGTCCGAAAGCTAGGACCTGAAGGTACTTATACCTATGGGTCTGTGGAATTCCAAATTGGCCTCCAAGTTCTTCAAGAGTCCCCGTGCGAGTATGTAAGTCTCCCACATAGCAAACTACTCACTGATCCCAAAGTTGAAACCCTAGGTGTGAAGGCCAGGGAAGAAGCAAGGACTCCCAGGAACAGGAGCAAGAAGTGTCAGATCCACCCACTCCTCATCTTTTCTTGACCTGCTCGGGCCTCCAAGGTGAGCTCCACCACAGGGTTCTTATCTCAGAGTTCACTATATGCCCATCTGCCTCCCAGATCTAAGTATGATGCCAGCCAGTTTCACTGAGGCGCCCTCCCCCTCCAGCTCTACCCAGCAGGCCTCTGTCCCTCTAGTAACCCAATCCTGGATGTATCTGTGCTATATATAGAGAAAGTAACTGTTTATGTCGAGGAAGTTCAGGCCCCCTTTAGTTGTGTTCTCCTTCAACCTCTGCAAACTCATCCAGGGCCATTTATTCTGCCAATTAAACTGACTAAATTCTCATTCTAACTGCTTGGTGTCCCCACTGGTAAGCCCCATGGGAAGCATCTGCATACATACAAAATGGGCGGTAACACATTCATTTTGATAAGACTGATTCAATTCAACCAGGATATGGGCATGACTCACCACTGCTCCAGGTCAACTGAGATGTCCCTTACCAAGGGTCTATAATTCAGATCATACAATCAAGCCAAATCTCATCCTACCTCAATGCCCAAATATATGAACCAACTCCCAACCTCCTTAAACCCCCACATACTACATAGTCCTCCGTCTTCCCCCTTAGACAGTCTTAGTAACTCTGATTTGGAGACATTTAACTTATACCCTGAGAAGGAGGCAAAGTCCAGTACCACCTCCAGTAAAACCAGTATGGAGTTCTCTGGGTCCGTGACATATAATAACAAATCATCCGCGTATAAGGTTATCTTATGACTACAGTCGGAAACAGTTTCAACCCCCTTAATGCCTTGCTCTGCTTGAATCTGGATAGCCAAGGACTCAATAGCTAGCACAAACAGATGGGGGAAAAAGAGGCCACTCTTGCCTCATCCCTCTCTGAAGGTCAAACTCTCTCAACCTCTCTCCATTTACTGGTATCTGTGCACTGGGTCCCTGATACAACAGTTTAACCATGTCAAAATATGAATCCCCCAGCCCAAATCACCCCAACGTCTCAAACAAATAATGCCACTTTATGCTGTCGAAGGCTTTCATGGTGTTCCTGGACAGCATCACAACTTGCCCAGGATACCAAAACCCCCAGTGGATCACGTTAAGGAGCCACTGCATATTGTGGTAAGATAATTGGCCTTGGACAAAACCAGTTTGGTCTGGGTCTACCAATAACGGAAGAAGTGTCTGCAGCCTCTTGATGAGTACGTTTGCATAGATTTTGAGATCACAGTTCAGGAGTGAAATGGGCCGGTAGGATGCACCCTTCAGGGGAGCCTTACCCGGCTTTGGTAGCACACAGACCAGGACTTTTATTTGTTTATTGATAAGAATCAGAATTACAACCCTTTGAGTCATAGACAAGGCTGGTAGGCTCCCTTTCTCAACCGCTTCTTCCAGCACTGCTGCCAGTGGGCCAACCAGGTCACCTTTTAGTTCTTTATAATATTCCATAACAAAGTCATCTGAGCCTCCGGCCTTCCCTTTTTTCATTAATCCAATTGCTTTCCCTAACTCTGCTGCAGTGACCTTAGCCTCCAGAACTTCCCTGTGCTCCTCTGTTAATGTTGGAATAGGTATACCATCTAAAAACACTGAGCCTGAAGCTCTGTGCCCGTACATTTGGACTGGTACAACTTCTGATAAAAGGAGCAAAGTTTCCCTTATTTTTCCCCAGCATTCTCCAACCTACCCAAATGTCCACTCACAGCAGGAATGGCTGAGGACCCCTTTCTGCCCCTTGATAACCTCGTCAATAGACCCCCTGGTTTATTTCCCCATTCATACACTCTCTGACGGTCATAAAATAGGGCAGTACTAGCATCCCCAGGTAGCAGTAAATTTAGAGCCCCGTGGACTGCAAGCATTTCCCCCTGTAAGGCCTCAGAAGGCGCTTCAAGGAACTTTCTTTCCAGATCCTTTAACTTAGTCTCAAGTGTTTGTTGTCATAATTTGCTTCTTTTTTTGGACGGGAAGAAACACAGGTCACAATCATGCCTCACATATAGGCCTTGCTTACCTCCCAAAATGTGGCCTTAGATGGAGTCGTGGCTCTCTTGGTGACACTATACATGTTCCACTGTTCTTTCAAGTAGGTTCGAAACTGCTCACTGGCCATCAGATAAGTTGGGAATCTCTATCTTGAATTAGTACCTCTCTTCCTCCCATAGAATAACTTGAGAATAACCATGGCATGATTAGACATATGAATGGGGCTATGAGAAACATCCCGAACCTGGCCATACTGTTTCCAGGGCATATACATGTAGTCCAGCCTGGACCACGTCCCATGCGAGTTGGAGAAAAAAGCATATTCCCTAGCTCCTGTGCTGGCCACCTGTCAGGCATCTAATAAATCCAAGTCAAGCATACCTTGCTTCCATTTACTAGTGACGCCCTCGTGTCACACTATCACCCCAAAGTTGTCCAGGCTGGGTTCTACACAGTTAAAGTCACCCCCCATAACCAAGTTAGCAAATTTAGCAAACTGTTCTCTAGTCAGCCCATGGAGGAGATGTTGACAGAAACCCCCTTCAAGTGTAGAGGGTGCATATACGCTACCATATGTAACTGTCATACCCTGAAGGCTGCCCTGTATGAAAATATATCTGCCTTCCTTGGAGTCTGCCACCACCCTCTCGACTTATAATGGAAAACTCTTATGAAATAAGATAGCCACCCCCGCACCCCCCCATATGTGAGAATTGTATGAAGTAGCATAACAAGAGCCCACCAAGCCCCTACCAGTTTTTTGCGCTCCTGCAGAGTTAAATGCATTTCTTGATGGAGGGTCACTTGTGTCGACTGGTGTTGTAAAGCCAGAAGGACCTTCTTCCTCTTAATGGGGTCAGAAAATCCCCTCATTCCAAGAAATAATAGTGGTGTCAGCCCCCCATTGCTCAAGCAGTCCCATCCATTGCCACACATATACTTCCATTTCCTAGCCCAGACTGGTAAGGTAGTGGTCATGTCAACACAGAGATAACATACAGAACACAGAGTACATGTAATCCAAAAAACTGAAACCATGGAGACTTCTGCAACCGGCAAAGCCCCCTTACCTTCACTCCAACTGTGCAAATCCCAGCAACTAGCTGGGGAAAAAATACAAAACTTCCTCCCTGCTCTCCAGAAGCCAAACTGGGTCCATGAAGTAAGGACGAGTGTGTAAGAAAAAAAAGCATATCTCTGGCTGTGTAACCTCCCCCCCAGAAAAACTACTATGACAATAAATGCAGTGGATTAATATTAGTAAGCAACTAAACAGGGATATAGACCCTGTCCACAAATTCTCCCAAATCCCCTCATTCCCATACCACACCACAGCGAATCCTGGGGCCCATGGCCATCATGCGGACCACCAAGGAGAGAATATGCCCCAGCCAAAACAGCCAATTGGGCCCCCTCCCAAAGTCCTAGGATCAGTAGCACCCCCCTCGTTTTTCCTCCAGTGGGAGTTGTCTGGCACAATGCAATGGTTCGACCACCATCCCCCCACCCCAGGACTGCACCCAATCATATACACATATACATAACCTGCACACATCAAAATGGCCCACATAAGATGAACAGTTCTCGTCCATTAAAGTCCCAAAGGAAGTTCAGAACACAATGAGAAATCCCCCAATGTCAGGCTATCCTGCAATAATATCCAGTTTGTGCTGCATGGTATCCCTAGCTTCAGTGCAGAAGCCAGGGACAGGAGGCTCCCTCAAGCATTCGTGCCGCCCCCACACCTACCTGAGAGGACCTGAGCCAGTTCAATCATAGCACAGCGTCCTTATTCTGACAATCATCTGTTCAGTCCCAATCCCTCCTCGTAACCTCTGCTCTGAGCAGTCTCAAAAGAAAGTCCACTCACCGATCAGCATGCAGGCCTCAGATGGTAATGGCCAACCGTTCATAACACCAGCTTCCATGCAGCTCCAGTGGCAGCTTGCAGGGAGATGATGTTGCACAGAAAAGACCTCTTGCGGACCTGCAGTTAAAGGGGGAAAAGGCACAGCAAACACATCTTGCAGCAACATAAAGTAAAGACACCACCTAAGACCCAACAGATGACCATCGTGGCAGCAAACCACAAGTCAGCATATGATGTTCTATGCTCTGGTGCTGTATGGGCATAGACCGGGGACATTTTCTCCCTTACATCCCTCAGTGCAGGCAGGCAGCAGTCCGAGTGGAACAGCAGAAGGCAGTTCGAGACCCCAGCGTGCCATCAATGCCTCAGGTACAAAATATCTATTCAGAAGACAGCTCTCTTTTTGTTCAAGTCTGCCACGTAGCGGTTCAGCTTCTCAACTTCATAGCAGGTGTAGGTCGCTCCTTCACTACGGATGCGTACAGCTGCTAAACAAACTGGAATTCCACTTGCTGCTCATGGAGGGCATCCAGCACATGATTAAAGAGCTTTCTGTGGCATTGGAGTTATTCACAGAAATCCTGGTGGATGAAGAGACTGTGCCCTTATACACCAACTCCTGTCTGTAGGCGGTCCAAATAGCTTGTCTGTCTGCAAAGTTGTGAAGTCAAAAAATGATCTGGCGTGGCGGCTCCTCTGGTGGCAGCTTTGGGGCGAAAGCATGATGGGCTCTTTCAATTATGAACCTCCTTCCCTTTGGTTGTTGCCCCAACAGTCCAGGCAGCACGGGGCACAAAAATCCTACACACACTTCTCCTCCTTGCCCTCTGGTAGGCCACAGATTCAGAGGTTACTGCACCTCTGGTAGTTCTCCTGATGATCGATTTGCTTCTTTAATTCTTCCACTTCTTTAGTTAGTTGGGCAAGTTTCTCCAAGAGCGGGGACATCAAATCTTCTGTGGCATATATATACATACTACTCTACTGCCTCCATAAACTTTGCTTGCCCCACCGCTTGTTCTGACAGCTCCACGAGCTTGCCTGCCACTGTGTCCAGTTTGAGGCTAAATGCAGCCAGCATTGGTTCAGTGACCATTCGTCCCAAGATCTCCATCTCTCAGGCTGACAGCGTGACTGTGCCTGGGCCTTCTCCCTGAGGTACAGTACTGTTCTTCTTAGTGGGCTTCACCGCTCCGCAGGGCAGTTTTCTGGAAGCAGCTGCTAGATATTAGTCCATGGGATTTTCAGACCCCTGAATATATACTTTGTAAGGATTTGGTAGCCAGAAATCCATGTTTAACAACTTTAAAAATAGCATGTGGAGATGGAGCTCAGAGGAAAACATCTTGCTAATCACCTCCTCCCCAATTATGCCATTTAAAAGGAAAGCTACTTGCAGTAACTCCAGATCTTCCAGAATACCTTCTTCACAGAGGCATACTCTTTGATCTGGGGGCCAGAATCACTAAGACCCTGCGGGAGTTAGAACTGCAGGGGTTGGCAAACACACAGCGCCAAGTATCTTGGGAGGTTATGTAGGACCTGTTGCAACTTTCTTCACTTTACAGGGTTGGCTGTTTGTCCTCTCAGGAGTCCTTTCTAGGTTATCCTAATCTCGATTCTACAGTAGTTTTACTTGCTTTAGGTCCCAGGTACTCTTGTGGAGACATTCTGTTCCTCTGTCTTTTTGTTATTAATGGTGACTTGTGGCACGCCTTCACTGTTCACTTTTCTAAACTTTTTTTATTTAAAAACATTTTCAGTTTCTTTGTTCAATAGTTTTTTTCTCTGCCTGCTTGGAAAATGAAACTGAGGTGGTTGGGGCAGGCAGCACTATTTCTGCTGTTTATCTGCGTGGCACTATCCTCTGCTGTGTGAATGAGGGCCCCTAAAGTTCTAACTCCCGCTGGATCCTAGTGTCTCTGGCCCTAAGACCAAGAGGGGGGCTCTATGTAGAAGACTGTTTCTTGAAAGACCTACTTATCCTATCTTCACTAACATGCTCTCCGTGGCAGGGAAACTTGGCCAGCAGCAATTCTATTGATATTCTTTTCCAACTTCTTCCCCTCTGTTGTTTCCTGTTCCATGCTCTGAAGCTGTCCTGTTGTAGCACTGCTGTCAAGGTCTTGCCTCTAGCTCTTTTGTTCTGCGCAGCCCCTTGTAGGACTATTGCGCTCCAAGCTTCTGCTGTCCCTCTTGTTCCACTCTTGTCTGTGATAGATTTGTTTTCTCTCCTTGATTATTCCCACTGGCTGTCTTGTTTATCTAATTTATCCAAAGCTGACTCATTTGTTCTTTGATATTTTTAGCAGCTCTCTAAAACACCAAAAGCATGTATCCCTGTCTCATTCATTTTCTTCGCTGTTTCACTTTCTGAAGTGTAAAATGGTTATTTAAAAAATGATGTGTACTCCCTACCCCCCAAAAAGGCAGCAAAATAACAAATGGAGAAATATGGATCCATTTTTTGCACCATTCTGTTTTGTAAAGGCTTAACAGCTGCCACTAGTATGAAATGAGAGTTTAGTCAAACCCCTTGGCAGGAGAATAATTTGATTTTCAAGGGCTTCTTTCAGTTTACAGAGGTCCAGATCTCTCATGTCCTTTTTAAAGTTTAACACAGCAAGGCTTTAGATTACATGCTTCCTCCTCCTGATGAAACCAATCACTGATCATAATTTTTGACACTGCAAATGTATGTTAAAAAATTTACCTTTTCCATTAATAATTATCAAATTAAATAGGACAGCCTTAAAAACAAGGCTCGTCCTAATGGCTATAACCCAGATAAAAATAAAAAAGTACAGACAGCTATAGCTGCCCCACTATACCAGTTTAAGCGGTGCTACCCAGCAATTCAGTTTGTTGGGATAAGCAGATAAAAATAAAGAATTTTACTTCATTTTTTGTGGACTAGACACTTCTTTTCTTGATCTTCTTTTCCTCCACACCGATCTCTCCAAGAGCATGTCGTGGCACCCAGCCTCAGCCATCAGAAGAGCCATCGACACTTTCCTCCAAAACCATGCCACATCCTGCCCATAACACAGAATTCACAGACAATGTTGGCAGAAAAAGACCATTGGTCCATACAGTCTGATACAGTCTGCCCAGTTATACTCTATCCAACCCACACTGATGCTATCCATGTGAAACTCTGCCCCAAGCCTGGTGCCCAGCACCATAACAAAGACTGTCTGGCCCCTGCTGGCCCGCTGTGAGCTGGTCACCAAAATGGTGCTCCCAGTCTTTCACTATGTGGACATGGTCTATGGTACAGCCCACTGCACTTCCCTAGACATACTGGACACCCTTTGCAATTCCTTTTGTCACTTTGTGACCAACTCCCCTCCATGTATGTGTAACCCCTAGATGGCGCTATCCCAGGGGCTACTACCCCTGCCTGATTTGCCACTAACAGGTTGAGGGGCCTGGATCCAATGGCGGGTGCCTCCACCCAGAGGTCAGGGTTTGCAATAGTTAAACTAACTTGGTCACAGCCCTCTGGGACACTGCAACCCCCCTTTCTTCCCACTAGTGGCCCACACAATATATCAGAATTACCTTCACAGTATACACTTACCCCCAGGTCTGGTTCCGGCACTGGGACCTCCTGTGAAATGAGATACAGTGCAACAATCACAGTACAGTACTTTAACATAGACAAATACCTCAGGCAGTATAACTTTGCTGAAACAAGCAGCTCTGATTTATTTAGGGGATATAACAAGGACAGGGGAAATCAGGTTAATTAGCTTATCACTCTAATAATCTACTTATGGCTCTGTGCACAGGCCTATCCCTATCAGTTACTGTCCCTGGGCACCCAAGCCCTAGTGGCTAGTCCAAACCGGTGGCAGCTGGTAGGGCCCTTTCACACAGAGAAAAGGAGAATTAAACAGTCAGCAGTACAGTAATTCCATTTGGATTTAATGTGGCAATTCAACAGGGAGCTGACCCTGAATTAGTACTCACGACCTCCAAATAAGATAGGGTCCTTCAATGTCAGCAGGGCTCACTTGAGGTACACAAACCTCTTCACACATCCATATAAGAAAGCACTATACCAGGCAGGCTGCATCTGTATCCCGATCGCAATTACTGCACAATACCCGGAGAACACACAGCAGATTCAGTTCCTGACAGACCGAAGTGCAATTTTCAGCAATTCTTCCAGTCTTCTACAGGGTGAGCCTGGTTTCTACTCTTCAGAGATCCTTTGATTCTTTCATAGGATGGATTCAGTCCTAACAAGCTGTTACACAAGCTGCAGACCGGAACTCTGGGCCTTATACACGTTTTTGACTAAAACTGCACACTGAAAAGCACAGGCTCCTTCCTTCTTCACTGCCAAAGCTCAACTGAAACTCCAACCGACAAAACCGGGCACTTCCTTTGAGTTCCTCCCAGTTCTTGACTGGATTGGCTGTCACTCACAATAGACTGCTGCTGTTGGTCCAAAAGGCACTGAAGTCTAAACTACATCTCCCAGAGTCACTGCCCATACAATCCTCTTGTGGCTGGCTCAGATTATGAGTCCAAGTTCTGATTCGTCCAAGGCACCATTTTAGAGCTAGCTTACCCCACACTGATTGGTCCAGTTCAGCAGTTCAAAACTAGAATGGGGAACTAGCAGACACAGTTCTGACTGCAAAGAAAGCAGGTTAGACAAACTGTAATTTCATTATTACTCTAAATAATTTCTGGCAAACAGTTACATCTTTCAGATAGGTTCCCTTTGCACTCCTAGTGACTGCAAAAATGAAGTGAATTGGCAGCAGCTCGAGTGGTACTCAGAGAAGCACACAGTCCCCCCATACAAACTAATTATGTCTGCAAGCAGACAGCTCTTAAAGAGACAGTACCAGAGGCTCTAAAAACACTCACTGATAAATGGCTTAAATGCCAAACACCATTCAGGCTTGGAGCATTCAAGCAAGCTCCTGGAAGTCTTTTGGGAACCCCCATTTGCAGGGGGGTTACATATGCATCACTGCTCCCTCTCTTCCTCCCCCCCCCGTCCATCCTCCCCCTACCTTTGCATTGCCAGACACACAGCAACTACTTCATCTCCAAGTTCTGGTTTGGTTCCCTTCCTTTCTACCTCTCCTTAATCCTCTCTCCTCTCCCCTCTGCTCTGCTCTATGCTCCCTCCGCTCTAGGGACAATCTACCTTCTACTGTCACTTGCCAACACTCTGGAACCAGCTGTGGAGGAGTTGTGGGATAACAGATGGACCAGACACCAGACTTCAAATTCAACACACAATCTTTATGTGATGTTTATTCAAAATGCTAGGATAACCTTCAGCAATGGCATATCCCTTCTTTAGTATATCAGTTTGTAACAACAGACTATGCAAGTCTTTCCGCTACACTAGACCAGCACCTACTGACTCACAGATCTCTGATCTCACTTTGTAGTTGAGATTCAGCCACTCCTATGCAGGCCTTGTTTGCTTAGGTGGCGGGGGCTCAAATAAAAAAAAAAAAAACAAGCTAAAGACAAGGAACCTCAGCGCAGAAGCACTGAAACAAGGGTTACCCCGAAGGGCACTGACAATAAGCCAAGCTTCAAAGAAACACAACATCACACATACTTCCATAGTGCAAAGCATCATGGCATATATGCAAATCACCATGACATTTCAGACTTGTTCAACTTACAGCAATTTGCATGCATTTTAAATATCACAACTAACTTAATTTCTATAATACAGTCCCTTAGTAACTTTTTACCTTTATCAAAAACACCTAGTGCCATGGTATTTTCAACATTTACAGGTTTCATAAACATAAGGTATATACATCAATGTATTTTATGACATAGTACCATTGCATACTAAATCCAACAACGATAAACGCAGCCTGTTGTTTTGCATAAGCTCGGAGGTCACCACAATAACCTCCCTCTATGAGGACCTGAGAGGGAAAAGGAAAATTAAAGAGGACACTACAGCATAGTCAAGAAAAGGGAGGGGGCACCCATAGGTGGCCAATCTTATGGACTAGAAATGATAAAGAATAGATAAGGCTAAGAAATAGAAGAACTGTTGCAACAGATTTAAGAAAAGATCGGTCCTCAACAGTGGCAGGAGCTCCTTGTCATACCAGCTCCCTCTATCCCTTCACTGTTCCACCTCCTCAGGCTTCTTCGGGTGCCAGCTCAGGCTCCTCCCACCACCCACATGGACCTGTTTCCTGTAGGAGGTCCCCCGCTGTGATTCGGGTATTTCTGGTTTTTCATTCCCCACGACTCAAATGGTCCCTAGTGCACTGCATTGATTGCCTTTGTACTGCTTTGATGCTGAATTTCAGCTTTCTACTTGCACTTGTACTCGCACAACATAACTGCACTCTAACCTGTTCCAAGTCTGTACCAATGAAGTAATCTTACTGTACAGTGTATGAACTTTTTGACTGTATTATGTAATGTACTGTATTATGGTTCACTGTTCTACTTGCAAACCTTCCCTCAGATCACACCTGGAACAAGCCTTGGCTTATTGTGCCTTTCCCCATTACCAATTTTCAAATAAATAAATAAACCTTGAAACCTATTGTTTAAACAGGGTTTTTGCCCTCACCACCCCATCTTGCCCCCTGCCTTACTGCTACCCCCACCGAGTAACTATTAAGCCCTTAATTTCATCCCACCCATGCTTGAAACAATTGATTTTTTTTGCACCCACCACCTCTGCCTGTAGGCTGTTCCCTAGCTCAAACACTCTCTCTGTAAAATCCAGCATCCCTCCTTCATCTCCCTGCCACCCCCGCCAGCTTCTACTCATGTCCCCATTTTTTTGACTCACCATTCCTGCTGAATATTACCTACGCAGTCCATGTTGTTCATTCCTTTCAGGAACTTGAAGGCCTCTATCATATCCCCCCTCTCCCTCCTGGTCTCCGGTGAGTACATATTCAGAGATCTAAGCCGACCTTCACAGAATGTGTCCTGCTTGCCCTGAATCATTTTGGTCAACCTACGTGGCACTATTTCCAACCTGTCTCTTTCCTTAGGTGAGGGATTACAAAACTGGGTACATTATTCCAGATGGGGCCTCACTTGTGATCTACAGAGAGGCAGAATTACCTCTTTCCTCCTGCTGTAGAACCCCCTCCAATGCACTTTATTCACCATGCTTGATCATCCTCTCAGGACACAGACCACGCTCCAGGCAATACGTAGGGGTGTTCTTGCTCTGTTTCCCTGAGAGGGGAATTCAGCACGGTAAATAAATCAGTCTGTACCTCAGCTCTGCCAGTGTGCGCTGTTCATTTATTTTTTTTTATTGCTGGTCCTCCATTACAACAGTCCTGGATATCAGGAGACAGGAGGGTGAAGAACACTGAGAGGTCTGATTGGGGAAGAGACAGCAAAGGGGCCCATGAGCTTAATGTGTAAGCTTCAATATTGGAGAGGGGGGGCACTTATATTTCCTTTCCAAATTTTTCTGTTGCCTTTGCCGAGAGCCTTGATAGGAGTTTAACTGCTTTGGTGCTCCCACAACTTCCTCAAAAGTAACTCGGACAAAACTGAAGCCCCACATATCCCCCCTTTGTCAGCCATTTCAGACCCCTACTTAGCCATGTATACAGATCTTAAGCAAAAAGAAGTTTCTTCTAAGCTCCCCCTTTGAATACTGTTAAGAACCTAGGTGTCTACACAGATTCTGATTTTTTTTCTGGTTACAGTTCACAGATCTCAGCCATTTCTAAATCCTGTCAGTTTTACTTAATTACCATTACGCCCATTAGGAAATATTTGACTCCAGAGGCTATGAAAATTATTGTAATTTACATTGCCTGTTATTTCCAGTCCTGCCTCATACTTATAATATAGTTCCCCACCTGATATGTATTTCCACCTCATCTCAGGGTTCAATAAACAATTATTGTCTTCGCTTTCTGGCTCTCCATACTGGATAAATGGTTTACCTCGCTTCTTTGCCTTCAGTGGTATTTGCCCTTTTTACCCCATTTGTTCTTCTGATACAAGCTTGTTACTTGTCCCAAAATCACATTTATATTGGCTTCAGCAGTATGCTTTTTTCTTTGGATGTAGCAAGCCTTTCATATTCTGTACCCCTCTTTAGCAAATCCAGTGTTTTGAGCTTTTGCAGTGCTCTTAAAACTTTCAGTATTTGTTCAAATGTAATACTTTTACAATGTGTTCAACTGTTATTGTTATTAATTTGTATTGGTTGTATTCTTATTTTGCAATTTATTTTACTTCTATTGATGATATTGTATTTGTGATGTACAGCACGATGATACTTTTGTGAATCATGCTTAATAATTACCTACTGAGCCACTGATACTGGTGTTAGCCACAGGTGTTGAGGACTGCCCTCACACAGGCACCATGGAGAGCCAAGAGGAAAACAGGTGCTAGTATTAAATAAATCATTAAGTACTGGGGAAATGATAAGAAGGGGGTGGGTCAGGGCCAGCCCACTGATGTAGAGGGCTGACGCTTTGGGCAGCTCACCTCCTGCCACGCTGGTGACCCAGGTTCGGGAATGGACTTCGCTCAGAGGCTAGCCAGCGGGAGGATTGAGAGTGCCTATGACAGCTCTCCTCCCTTGCGGGGGGGGGGGTGCACCTGCTGTTTGTCTGCCACCAGAAGTGTCTGAGTGCCAGCGCAGTGGGACCAAACAGGGGGAGGGACCCCACACACAGGGTGCTGGGGGCATTTCCACGGAGGCAGAGCTCACATATCACACCAACTGCACATACGGTGGGCCAAGGGTAAAAACCAGGAAGAAAAATCCTCAATTACAGAATGAAGCCTGATCTCTCACAGGTCCTGCACTGGTGACCGGCACCCACACCCCCAGAGAGTCCTGTGGCAGAGGACAACGGAGGGAAGGTAAGTCAAGTGATGGGGCCGAGGGGGAGTCAGAAAGGGGCAGTTAGGGTGAACAAGGCAGAAAAATTGCAAATTAAAAAAAAGAGAAGGGGGGTCAGATAGAAGTATATCCCCATAGATCTTTGAATTGCCCAGCTGAGGGGTGGGGATGGGGGCTGGTAGGCTGTTCTATTCTGCCGGGCCTCAGAAGGAGAAAGCCCATCTGTGTGATATGTTTGGAATCAAGAGTACTAGCTAGTTGCCTACATACAAAGATGTATAGACAGTTGGATAGTTTTGTCATTTCAATCTGTGTTATTATGATTTCCAAACACAAGAGAACAGTGCATCAGCAGGCCCACAAGAGTCTAAATGCCTTGCCCCATGGATTCAGCTGAATCAAATGGTTAGGCTCAGCTTAATTAACCATGTGATTCCACTTCCCATTTAAGTCCATGGACCCAGGACTCCTATTAAGAGGTTTTGACATTTTCTCCACTGTTGGAATTACAACGGGGCTTGCCAGGGCTAAACCCCAGTAGCTATCCAAAGAGCCATGGCAACTGTGAAAAATAAATCTATGCAGTAGGGCCGGGGTTATGGCCCCAGTAGCTGTTCCTTCAGGTTAACCCCTCACACCTAAAAAAGAGCCACATTTGAAGCTCACTTTGCATTGATTTCCATTTAATTCAGGTGTGAAGGGATTAAACTGAACAAGAACATGTAATACTTGCATTGTTAATATTGCAGTTGTATGCTGTAATCAGCAAGGAGTAGTTTCTGTGACAGGTCAACCTGATCTCTGACTCATACAGCTAGAGATTTACTGCCGACCTTGGTATCCTTACAGATCTGTGGTGTGCTGGACCAGTGTGTTACAGTTCACTGTCAGCTGCCACAGAAAAGAGAAGCCTGCTGCTTTGTGCCCCTTGTCCATACACCTTGGCCTCTGGTCCACCGTGTCCGGTCCATCCTCTAGAGTCACTGAGCTTCCCTACTGTTCACACTGCGTTCACCTGGCTGGTCTCCATTACTAGACTCATCACTGGCTTCAGGGGGAAAAAAAAGGCTGTTTTAATTATTTGAGAGCTATATGAGTGGCATGGCCAGGGCATGGATAAGAGAGGGGAGGAGCAGTTGGACATATATGGTTTGGACGGCAGTATAGCCTAGAGGTTAGAGTAACACGTTGTGAATGAACTTGGTACATCCAGCAGACCAGGGTTTGATACCCACAATCTCCACTTGCACACTGTGCGACCCTGACTAGGTCATTTAACCTCTCCAGTACTCCCCAGTTGCCCCTGTAAACAGGCACTTGTGCATAGTGTGTCTTAGCTGGTTATCAAAGAATAAAAAAAAAAAAAAAAGTTACTTGCTCCCATTATGCGCTCAGTGACCTGGATAGGTTAGTAACGCATTGGAGAAGCAGAATAGCCAGAAAGTTTTCAGGCTTATAAAAGGGAGACTGATGTCTTTTTTATATTTAGTAATTGTTTGATATCTACTGCATATTTACTGTTTTTAAAATTCATGTTGATAATTGATATGTAGTTTATATTCTATTCAAATGCTATCCTAATTTACTTAGGTAACCCTCCCTTTGGACAGTGCTTACTAAAGTGGCACTTTCCTCCCCTTCTATTTTTGAACTTGGGGTCTGGCCACCTGTGGGACGTGTGGAGTCAGACTGGCCCCCAAGGTATTTATTTGCCATGTTTTGGCACGCAGAAGAGAGATCAGTGGGAGAGAGTCACGGGCAAGAGTAAGCCAGGGCTCCGGCCCTGGCCTGGTAGGTCAGGTCTTGGCGACTCAGTCACAGTGGTTCCACACGGGAATTGGACAGGCGGTGTAGGGCTTTGCGGTCATGTGGGACTGGGTCCGTTAGTGGAGAGCCATGGCCCATTAGGAGAGATGGAGGGGGAGCTCGCCTTGTGCTCCACGGCACCACGGTGGGTGTGGGCCTGGTCCTGTGATGTGAGGCCTAGTGGACGATGAGGACGCTACAGTGGTGGCAGCCTGTGGAGTGGGGCTAGAAGGTGCTGGCAGTCCTCCTGTCTCTTTAAAGCAAAGACCAGCACTCCAGTGTATACCTGTTTCTTCCCAAATGGCCAGCCCGTAATATTGACTCTGAAGAAACTGCATCAAAACACAAAATAAATGCAAAACAATAATTATTGTTATGGACACAAACAGAATAGTTAGCACTACACTAACCACCACCACCTCGGCGCTTTGGGTAATGAAACCCTTCCTCAAGAGGCATGGCTTGTAGGGAAAGCATAATCATTTAAATAAAAACAAGGCGCTGCGTCAGCATGTGGTCTAAAAGCAAAACAAAATGGTTTTATTAAATGCACACTGAAAATAGAAAATAGAGTTAAAAATCTACGTTTCGACCTTAGGTTTTCTTCAGGAAATATCTAAAAGATAAAAAAAACAAGTTAGCGTAGCGGAGAGGTAAAATGAGAGAGATATATACGTGGAGAAAGAAGAAGGGGGAGGCTAAGGGAGAAGAAGTGATAAATAGTAAGATTAAGAGAGAATCTGTGAAACAAAAAGGTGATGATGGGAAAGATAAAGCATAATGGGAGAGAAAGAACTGAGGAAGTTCCCAGGTGGAGACTAATTAACAGGGCCTTGTAAGAAGGCTGAAAGGTGACAAATGTGTGGGAAGGAGACAGAAATGGAGACATATGGTGAAAATGAAAACTAAATGAGTACAAAAACAAATTGACTTTAGGGAAAAAAGGGGATGGCTGAAAGATGTTAGTGGAAAATAAGTCTCATTTAAACCAGAGGGCTGCTGGGAGCCAAGGCGGATGATCAGCTTGGCTTCCATGTTTTTTCTATGGTCAGGATCCCGGAAGCCCTGCTGAAGGACACAAACAGAAAGGTCATTGACATTGTGGTCCCTGGAGATAAAGTGGGATACAATGGGTTTAGCAGTTTCACCATTCCTGACTGCTCTGTAATGTTCCCTGAAACGGTTAGCAAGACGCCTACCAGTTTCTCCAATGTAAATAGCTAAACACTTCCTGCAAAGAATACAATACACCACATTAGTGGAGGTGCATGAGAACTCCTTGGTGATGTGAAAAACACCTGTAGGCCCCTGAATCTCAGTCACACTGGAAATAAATTTGCAGGTGTAGCAGCGAGCCCTGTTGCAAGGTTTGGTACCTGGGGGGGGAGGACCTGTTAGGAGTGGGTAGGCTGCTTTTAACCAGGAGATTCCGCAGGTTAGGTGGCCGGCGGTAGGAGGCAATAGTCATTTAAATAGTCATACGCTAATATACAGCACCTGGTGCTTTTACGTGTCTCTTTACCTAGTGTGACACTCTGTGCTTTTTGCTAGACAGCCTGTGGGGAAAGAAAGAGAGCCCAGTGAGTCCCCCAGACTGCTCATGTTTGCATACTAAGTCCAGAGATGCCGGGGGCCCGGGTTCCATGGCCTTGAGTTGCAGGTAGAAGGGTTTGGGGTGAAACATCCTGCAGCCCTAGAGCACACTGCTTGTGAAGAGTTTGAGAGTGGTGAGAGGAGTCAAGTTGCTGGTTGGGTAGGCCACAGTGTTGTATTTGGGTCCTGTGGCCTACGTGTATTGCTGCTGCCCAGACTGTGGAGCCCCCTTGGCTTCTGTGTGAAGTCCACCTCCTTGGCTGTTTTGCTGCCTTTCTCCATGCTGTGCCCTCAGCTCCTGGGAACTGCTGTTTAATTCTTTTAAATAAATAGTGTTATGCTTTTGTAACCCCCCTGCAAATGGGGGTTCCCAAAAGACTTCCAGGAGCTTGCTTGAATGCTCCAAGCCTGAATGGTGTTTGGCATTTAAGCCATTTATCAGTGAGTGTTTTTAGAACCTCTGGTACTGTCTCTTTAAGAGCTGTCTGCTTGCAGACATAATTAGTTTGTATGGGGGACTGTGTGTTTCTTTGATTGAGTACCACTCAAGCTGCTGCCAATTCACTTCATTTTTTGCAGTCACTAGGAGTGCAAAGGGAACCTATCTGAAAGATGTAACTGTTTGCCAGAAATTATTTAGAGTAATAATGAAATTACAGTTTGTCTAACCTGCTTTCTTTGCAGTCAGAACTGTGTCTGTCTACTTCCCCATTCTGGTTTTGAACTGCTGAACTGGACCAATCAGTGTGGGGTAAGCTAGCTCTAAAATGGTGCCTTGGACGAATCAGAACTTGGACTCATAATCTGAGCCAGCCACAAGAGGATTGTATGGGCAGTGACTCTGGGAGATGTAGTTTAGACTTCAGTGCCTTTTTGGACCAACAGCAGCAGTCTATTGTGAGTGACAGCCAATCCAGTCAAGAACTGGGAGGAACTCAAAGGAAGTGCCCGGTTTTGTCGGTTGGAGTTTCAGTTGAGCTTTGGCAGTGAAGAAGGAAGGAGCCCTGTGCTTTTTCAGTGTGCAGTTTTAGTCAAAAAACGTGTGTAAGGCCCAGAGTTCCGGTCTGCAGCTTGTTAGGACTGAATCCGTCCTGTGAAAAGAATCAAAGGATCTCTGAAGAGTAGAAACCAGGCTCACCCTGTAGAAGACTGGAGGAATTGCTGAAAATTGCACTCGGTCTGTCAGGAACTGAATCTGCTGTGTGTTCTCCCCGGTATTGTGCAGTAATTGCGATCGGGATACAGATGCAGCCTGCCTGGTATAGTGCTTTCTTTTATATGGATGTGTGAAGAGGTTTGTGTACCTCAAGTGAGCCCTGCTGACATTGAAGGACCCTATCTTATTTGGAGGTCGTGGAGTACTAATTCAGGGTCGCTCCCTGTTGAATTGCCACATTAAATCCAAATGGAATTACTGTACTGCTGACTGTTTAATTCTCCTTTCTCTGTGTGAAAGGGCCCTACCAGCTGCCACGGTTTGGACTAGCCACTAGGGCTTGGGTACCCAGGGACAGTAACTGATAAGGATAGGCCTGTGCACAGAGCCATAGGTAGATTATTAGAGTGATAAGCTAATTAACCTGATTTCCCCTGTCCTTGTTATATCCCCTAAATAAATCAGAGCTGCTTGTTTCAGCAAAGTTATACTGCCTGAGGTATTTGTCTATGTTAAAGTACTGTACTGTGATTGTTGCACTGTATCTCATTTCGCAGGAGGTCCCAGTGTCGGAACCAGACCTGGGGGTAAGTGTATGCTGTGAAGGTAATTCTGATATATTGTGTGGGCCACTAGTGGGAAGAAAGGGGGTTGCAGTGTCCCAGAGGGCTGTGACCAAGTTAGTTTAACTATTGCAAACCCTGACCTCTGGGTGGAGGCACCCGCCATTGGATCCAGGCCCCTCAACCTGTTAGTGGCAAATCAGGCAGGGGTAGTAGCCCCTGGGATAGCGCCATCTAGGGGTTACACTTTTAACTCCAGTGTGGCTTCTGTCTGCTTATGAATTTTTGGTGCCTGCCAACATTCTGCTTTCCCTAGCATATTCCTGTGTTGCAGTCCCTTATCCCTTCCCCTCCTTCATGCTGCTGTCTGCTGGTGAGAAGCTCAGTGGTAAATGAATCAATTTTGTCATCAAAAAGTATGTGCCATCTTTTCCTACTTTAATTTTGGATGGACTGCTGCAATGTGGGACGTCCCTACTCACTCTTTTAACACCAGACCCCTAGACATAGTTGGGTGGGGTCTTATAAACATGGGGGCTCGTCCAGGATCAGTTTGGGAGAGTTTGGATTGTACCTGGTCTCCGGTGAACCCTGCCAGCACAGCGGGGGACCTGGCTGTAATTCCACTGCACCATTGCTGTATTCCTCCATGGAGGCTACCTTTGCATCATTTCGACCCGGCAACATGTTGGGAATGGCAGATGACTAGTCAATTTTATACAAATGGCGCAATGGAAGACTCTGATTGGCTGAGGTGGAGAGCGGCATTCTGGGACAGGGCAAAAGGGAGCACCATTTCTATTCAGGAGTGAGGCATTGTGCAGTGTGAGAGAAGATAGGAAAAATGGCAGAGAAACTACCTGGCTTTGGTGCCAGCTTCTTTACTATCATGGCTGTGGAGTAATGCTGGGAGGGGAGCTCCATCTGACTGCTGTGTGCGGTGTAGTTATCAGGGTGTGGGAGTGGTGCACCTTCTGTTATGCTCCTCATGCACCCAAGAAAGGCCATCAGTGGCCAAATGCTACTCTTTGCCGCCTTATAGGCCAGAAGGGACTTGGTCACCATCTGTCTCTCTGGGGACGACTGCTGTTCTTTCGACTGGAAGCCTAGATATTTGGGGTGAAATAAGATCTGTGACTACTCCACTGGAGCCCTCCACTCCTGAGGCCCCCCCAGAAGAGAAAGAGGAACATCTATATGGTGAGGAAGGGCATAGCCATCTGCCTAGCCCTTCCCTACCAAGGGCACCTGAACCTCCCCGTGGCAGAGGGAGAGGCGTCAGAAGGTTGTAAAATAGGCATGACCCACCCATGGAGTCAGTGCTAGCTTCCCCACCCGCCAGGGCCTCTAAATTTTCTGTTAAGAGAGGTGATGAGTCAGGTAAAGAGTCACCTGTGCTTCACGAGGGAAAAAGTGAACGTTTGATACCGCTCTGGTGTATGGCTTGAAAATGGAATGGCCCGGCAGACCAGTGTTAGGAGTATACCAGAGTGGTCACAGGCCAAAATGTGGGATCGCGCAGGATCCATATTGAGTACCCTCGTGAAGATTATCCATATGTCTCGGAGAGGATCTGGGATGTTATTGAAGAAATGAGGTTGGACTGGGTCTTTCGGGATGCAGTTCATAATGTTCAGGTGAAGAACCAACAATCCGGACCTCTGTTTTAGGCAGTAATCAACAGAGCCAGATCCCTGTGCAATTCTTCCATTTGGACAGAACTGACCTTATTCAAACATTTTGCACTCATCCAAGACGTCACTGGGAGACATGAAAAAATTACTCACCATAGTAATGTTGTTTCTTCTAATGGAGTCTTGCTATATTATAGACATTAGCAGTTTGATCCAGCTCTAGAACTGCCCCGGAGTGAAATGGTTAAAACCATTCCAAAATAGAATTTTGGCACGAGAGCAGCTCTATCTGTGTCATTTCAAACTTGAACTGTCAGATCTTTACGAGCCAAACTCACTAAGGTCTGTGTGGAAGCTGTAACCTACACTAGCCAAATGGCTACCTAAATAATAACAACCATTGATGGTCCCAACAGCCAAGACTCAAGTCAGGGGACCAGAAATACTAACACCATTCTAATAATATGAAAATGGAACATAAGTATAATAAAACACACACACGCGCACATACACACCCCCAAAGTCCCAAAGGGGACAAAATGCTAACAGGACATAAGTAGTGCCCACATTAAGTTGCCCGCACCCCACCAAGTAGAGGTTCTGAGAGGGGCAGGTTGGGGGGGAGGTCTATAATATAGCAAGACTCCATTAGAAGAAACAACATTACTAAGGTGAGTAATTTTTTCTTCAAACAACATGAAGTCTTGCTATATTATAGACATAGCAGAATACACAGCAGTACCTCCATGGAGGAGGGGCAGAACCTACTTGGGAATAGGCTCTGAAGAACAGCTGTGCCAAACCGAGCATCTCTCCTGGCCTGGACATCCAGGGAGTAATGCTTGGTAAAGTGTGTACCATTTTCCAAGTAGCAGCCTGGCAAATCTCTAATAAAGGGATATCTCTGGCAGCAGCTAGAGCGCAGCTGTACCCCTGGTAGAATGAGCCCCTCAAACCGGGTGGGGGGCTCTGCCCACTTTCTGATAACAAAATTGGATACAAGAGACAATCCACCTGGCTATTGATCTCTTAGTAGCAGGTTTACCTTTCCAACTTCACCATAGGTAAGGAAAAGTTGGAGGGATTGAACCTGTGACCTTTGGTACGCTCTATATAATAACTAAGAGCTCTCTTAACATCCAGGCTGTGCAACCTCCTCTCACCCGAAGAGGAGTGATCAGTGAAAAATACTGAAGGGAGATAGATTGATTAAGATGGAAATCTGAAACCACCTTAGGCAAAAACTTCCTATTAGTCCTAAGGACTACCTTATCCTGTGGAAAGAAATAAAGTCAGTCTCCACTGACAAGGCTTGCAATTCACTTATGCCTGGCAGAAGTGGTAGCCACTAGAAAACAGTTTTCCAAGTTAGGTACTTAAGCTCTGCAGAAGACAGAGGTTCAAAGGGGTTGCATTAACTGGGCAATGCAAACATTAAGGTCCCAAGCAGGGGCCGGTTCCCGAAAGGGAGGATTAGTATGGAGTAATCCTTTAAAAAACTTGGAAAACACAGGATGAGAGGAAAGAGGGGATGACTTTCCTGCTGACACAAAAGCAGACACAGCTGCCAAATGAACTCTCAGGGTAGCTGGTCTGAGACCCAAGGAATTAAGATGTACCATGTAATCTAACAAAATGGGCAATTCAGCAGATTCTGGGGAAATATTTTTCCCAGCACACCAAATGGAAAACCTTTTCCATTTAGAACTATAAGTAGCCCTAGTGGAAGGCTTTCTGGAAGCCTTTAGGATCTCAAGAACACCCTGAGAGAGGTGTAAATCAGCAAACTCTAACTCCTCAAGAGCCAGGCCTTGAGGTTGAGGGATTTGAGGTCCGGATACCAAACCCTTCCCGGGCACAAGTCAACAGATTGTGATTCCTGGGGAGGCACAGGGAAGATGGACTGTCAGAGACAGAAGGAGTGGGTACCAGGGCTGCCTGGCCAATCCGGGACAATCAGAATCACCCTGCAAGGCTGAGATCTGATTTTGACTAGTACTTTGAATAGGAGAGGAAAGGGGGGGAAAGCATAGAGGAACTTCCCCTCCCAATCCAGAAGAAGGGCAGCCAGGGGAACTGAGCCCAGCACTGGAGGCCTGCAACAGAACAGAGGAAGTTTGTGATTGTCTGGGGCTGCAAAAAGATCTATCTGAGGGATGCCCCACCTGGCAAAAACAATCCCCAGCACTTGAGGATCCAGGGACCATTCATGATGGCCCTGGGAAATCCTGCTGAGGGCATCTGCTAGGACATTGTCCTTCCCTGGAAGATGAACTGCTATGAGGGAAGTGTTCAGGGAATAGGCCAGAGACCACAACTTCATTGCCTCGGTGCACAAGGTCGAAGACCGAGTGCCCCCTGTTTGTTGATGTACCACATTGTTGTGGTGTTGTCTGTTCTGACCTGTATCACCTTGTCGTGACAGATGCAGAAAAGCTTGAAGAGCTAAAAGACAGCTCTGAGTTCCAGCAAATTGATGTGGAGCAGAGATTCCTGGGAGACCAAACCCCTGAGTGGAAAGGTCGCCCATGTGGGCTCCCCAACCCAGAAGGAAGCATCTGTAGTGAGAGTCAAGTCGTGAAGGGGAAATGAAGGGACCCCGCTCTTAAGTGCTCTGATCCTGCCACCACTGGAGAGCTAGGATCAAGGTTCGAGTCACTGGGACCAACTTGGAAAGGGTCTCTTCTCTGAGACCAAAAGGTTCTCAAGTGAAACTGAATGTCTCTCATCTGAAATCTGGCTCCCTGCACAACAGCTGTGGATGCAGCCATGTGCCCCAGGAGCTGCAGAAAGTGTCTTGCTGGTCGAGAGACCTGCAGAGTGAAGGAAGAGGCCAGAGCCACTAAATTCCTTACCCTTTCTGGGGAAGAAAGGCTCTGGCTAGCTTTGTGTCCAATTCTGCCCTATAAAGGTGAGTACCTGGACTGGTTCCAGAACCGACTTTGTAGGTTTAGCAGAAAACCCAGGGAGGTGAGAAGCTGCTGGGTGACCTGCAGGTGAGATTTTACCTGTTCTGGGGACTGGCCTACAATGAGCCAGTCGTCTAGATAGGGAAAACAGCAATCCTCTGCCTCCTTAAGTGGGCCACTGCCACTGCTAGACACTTTGTGAATACCCTTGGAGCAGAGGTAAGGCCGAAGGGCATTGCTCTGAACTGGTAATGACCTGAGGGCAGTTCGAATCTGAGGTACTTTGATGGGATCTTCTGATTAGGACACGGAAATAGGCATCCTTGAGGTCCAGGGAGGCTAGCCAGTCCCTGGCCTTAGGAAAAGTAAAATCATTGCCAGAGTTACCACTTTGAACTTTGGTTTCAAAAGATGCTTGTTCAGATATCCGAGATCTAAAATGGGCCGCCATTCTCCTGTCTTTTTGGGGTAAGGAAGTATCTGAATACAGACCCCTGCCCTGATGCGGGAGGAACCCTTTACTGCTCTGAGGCTAACAGGGATGAGACCTCTGTTTCCACAGCGAGGGTCTCTGAAGCACTTGCAGAGTAGAAAAGTCTGCTTCTCAACTTGGGAAACTTTTGAAGCTGAGAACCAGACCCTGGCTACTACTTCCAGAACCCACTTGTCTGAGGTTAAAGAAGCCCAATTCTGACTGAAGTAAGTCAGCCTGCCCCCACTGGTACAGGAGAATTGGCCCTGGGCACCCCATCAGGGTGCCTGTTTATAAGGAGCTTTAGGCTGGGGGTGGGAGCAGGTCTGCCCACCCCTCATCTGCCCTGCCTCTGAAGAAGCCCCTCTGAGCATAGGCAGAGGAGGCCTGAGTCTGGTAGAAAGGCCTGTGAAAGGCTACCCCCTACCCCTGAGGCATGCCTTTGAGGAGTGGCTTGCAGCTCCTTAGCCTAGGCACTCTTGTAAGTAGTCCTATATTCATTCATCTTCTTCATGTAATTCTCTGTCTGCTCTCCAAACAGAGAATTTCCCACCACAGGAAAATCCATAGCCTTAGTCTGGGTATCCTGTGACAAACTAGTACACCTGAGCCAGGCCAACCTACGAAAAGCTACAGATGTGGCCATGACCCTAGAGGAAACATCATTAACATCCACAGCAGCATGAAACTGAACCTTAGAGGCTTCAATGCCATCAGCAGCCACCTGTTCTAGTTCACTAGCCAGCTGGCCATGGGCCTGCTAGGCCAATTGCATAACAGTATCCCATCTAGATTTCTGATACCTAGCTACATAAGCCATATAATTTGCTTGCCTGAGTCCCAGACAGGCTGCCATATACTATTTTTTGCCATGGCATCAATCTTCCTGGAATCCTTGTCAGGAGGATGTGAAGCCAAGGAATATTAGCTTTATCACAGGCAGCAGCCTGAACTACTAACATGACTGCATTGCTGAGAAAGGAATTCTGTATCAGGGCCTGACAATGTACCTTCTGCCATCTTTTTATCTACAGGAGGCACAGAATTAGGAGCTTTTAAAATTTTAATTGTTTGCTTCCTAAAAGACTTATGTAAAGGAATAGACAATCTCCTAGACTCTGGAATATCCATCATTTCTACAAAATCAGGCTCCTCTTGCTCATCCACAGCCTCTTCTAAAGGAAGCTGGAGGGTTTCAGCAACTTTTTTATAAAACATAAAATGAGATGGGGACTCAGACAGCATAGGGGGAGATTCTAAAGGTCTGTCTGGGGAGATGTCCGGTTCAATGGGCACACCCAGACCTTCCCAGCCACATTCATACTGTTCATAATCCTCCTCCCCCTCCTCTGGTTCATAAAATTCCTCAATATCATAATCCTGAACCACTGGGACCGGACGAACCGACCTTTTACCAGATAGTGGTGGTTCGGACGGACCCTGAGACAGTGACTGGACAATTTGTATGGCTTTTGCTATCTCTGCAGCAGTTGGAGAAGGAATTTTGGACTCCAGACCTGCTGATTTTCTTGTTTTCTTTACTGGAATTGGTTCCTCAGAACCAGCTTTTCTTTGGCCCGAGGAAGTCTGGCCCTGGTCAGAGGGCACTCCCTCTGGTTCGGCTGGCACCGAACCGGGCTGTCATCGGGTCAGCGGACTTTTAGCCTCTCGTTCCCTAGAGCCTGCCCAATCTTTTTCCAGGGTGGCTGCAGGGAAATTCTTACATACCTGGCAGTCTGACTGGAGGTGGTCAAACCCCAGACAATAAACACATGTGGTGTGTGGGTCAGCCTTGGCAAAGACTTCCCCACAAACATCACAGTGTTGAAACCCAGTGGGCCCGGTTTTCCTTTTGGGTTTCTCAGACATCATGCCAGCCTAACCAGAAAAACTTGCCCTTTTAACGGCAGTGCCAGGCAAGACACCCTTATCGGTTCCTAACCGTGTCACAGGTATTGGAAAAAACCGTAATAAATCCGTTTTTTTTAGAACCGATAAGAACCGGGAACCGCACTCTAAAATAGTAACTTTTAGTTTTAAATGAGTTTTAAACCCACTGATCGGTTCAAAACCGAACCGATAACTACAAGTTCCCACAGACAAAACCTTCATTTACTACGGTTACCACAGATAGAGCTTGAACGGAACGGTTTTGCGGTTAAAATAAAACTGTTCTCGGTTAAATCCAACCGAGAAAATACTTTTTAAACCGAGAAATGAACCGAGCAGAAGGAGAAATCTCCGGAGCGACTGTTCACTGAGACGGAGTAAAGAATCTGACAGTTCAAGTTTGAAATGACACAGATAGAGCTGCTCTCGTGCCAAAATTCTATTTTGGAATGATTTTAACCATTTCACTCCGGGGCAGTTCTAGAGCTGGATCAAACTGCTAATGTCTATAATATAGCAAGACTTCATGTTGTTTGAAATGAAATATTATGTGGTGGCCATTGATTCAGCAGTGAGACAACCAAACTGGATCCCCAATACTATTACCCCCTCGGTAGAGGACCCGCCCTGTAGAGGGTGAAGACACATTAACTTATTTTGCATGCCAGGACCTGTGTTCCCTGTTCCCTCTGTCGTAACTGGGTGAGCTGTTTGCAGTTTGTTATACTGTTTCAATGTTGCAGTTCTGGTTAATGTTCGACTACCTTTTGGAAAAATCAAAGGGGACATAATGTAAAACACTTTTAATACACAGAAGGAAGAGAAGGATTTGGTATTGTGGGTTTGTGCTCTGTGGACTATTATTACCTTGGACTTACAGTATGTCTGGGACTCTGCTACATTATGGACTAAAACACTAATCTGGAGTTTGGGAAAGTTCTTTTGTGGGGGGGTTGTATGATGAGTGGTTGAGTATGTGTGTGTGAAGGTGTATGTGCGTAAAAGCTGACTGCTTTTCTTGGTTTATCGGTGTGTGTATGCTGTGTGCTTGGGTGTTTGTTGTGGGGGGGTTACATTCAGTTGATGTTGATTATTGTCCTGTGCATATCTTGTTGTTTTGCACTTGTTCCTGCTATTCATTTGTTTGGGTTACTGTGCTGGGTACAATGTGGCAAAGTTTGGCAGCTGGGTTTCATGTTGGGCAGCAACAACGTTTAGGGTTGGGGAATTTCTTGGTCCTTTTTTGTGCTGCTGTTCCTGGTGGCTCCCCCAGTAGAGGATGGCGGGAGAGTGCGCATATCCTGCTGTTGGTCTATCAGTGGGGAGGCCAGGCACCCCTTCACTGGGAGGGGGGTTAAAAGGAGGGAAAGTGTAAGCCCCCCCCTTCAGGGACTGCTTATTAAAGTGGCCCTTTCCTCACCCTTCTTCTATTTTTGGGTCGGAGGGTGCTGGCCACCTGTGGGACAGGTGTAGTCTGACTGGCCCCCTCGGTATTTATTTGCCATATTGTGGCGTGTAGGAGAGGCTGGCAGAAGACAGTCATGGGGAACAGTTGGCCAGGGCTCCAGCCCTGGCCTGGGAGTTTCAGCCTTAGCAACTCAGTCACAGTGGTTCTCCTCAGGAATTGGAGGGGCGGTGTTGGGCTTTGCGGCTGTGTGGGAATGAGTCCGTTAGTGGGGAGCTGTGGCCTATTAGGAGAGATGGAGGGGGAGCCCGCCTGGTGGATGATGGGGATGCTACAGTGGTGGCAGCCTCTGGTGTGGGGCTAGGAGGTGGTGGCAGCCTTCCTGCCGCTTTAGCTGGTATGGCACTCTGTCCTTTTTGCTAGACAGCCTGCAGGGAGAGAAAGAGAGCCTGGTGAGTCCCCCAGATCGCCTGTGTTTGCCTACTAGGGCCAGGGATGCCTGGGGCCCTGAGCTACAGGTAGAAGGGTTTCGAGTGAAATGTGCTGCAGCCTTTGAGCCCACCGCTTGTGAAGAGTTTGAGTGCAGTGAGAGGAGTCGAGCTGCTAGTTGGGTAGGCCGCAGTGTTATATTTGGGTCCTGCTGCCTATGCGTGTTGCTGCTGCCTGGATTGTGGAGCACCTCGGCTCCTGTGTGAAGTCTAGATCCTTGACCAGTTTGGCCTAAAGTGAGAGTCATGGCTTTGCGCCACTGTTTTGCTACCTTTCTCCGTGCCATGCCCCCAGCTCCTGGGAGATGCTGTTTTAATTGTTTTAAATAAATAAAACTGTGTTATGCTTTTAACTCGGTTCCACCACCGGAACACACCTGCGATCCAGCGCCAGGCAATTAGGGTGCCAATTGGCAATGTCGCCGATCATGTTTTTTGCAGGGGGCTGTGCCCCCCACGCCCCTTCCCACTTATAGATTCTAACTCCAGAGGTGGGCGGACCTTGGGGAAGGGCGCATCACGCATTTGGCGCCCTGATTGCCCGGCACCATAATGTTGGTGCTCTGAGCACCAGAAGGGTTTTGACTCCAGTGTGGCCTCCGTCTGCTTATGAATTTTTTCTGCCTACTAACATCCTGCTTTCCCTAGTGGATTCCTGCATTGCAGTCCCTTTTACCTCCCCCTCCTTCATGCTGCTGTGCTCTGGTGGGAAGCTCCATGTAACTGAACCCGTTTTGTCATCAAAATGCATGTGTCATCTCTTCCTACTTTTACTCTGGATGGACTGTTGCAATGTGGGGCATGCCTCCCCATTCTTTTAACACCAGGCCCCTAGACATAGGGAGGGGATCTCACACTTAGGTGAAATTATTTTGTGAGACGGTACTTTTGTGTCTAGGCTTCAATATTAACAATGTTCTGACTATTTTTTTTACCCAATAAGGTTAGTTGTTCCTGTGGGGAGTGACATCGATAATAAGCACAAGACCCATTGTTGTTTGAAATATATGTGCTTTCCGTCCAGGTAGGAACACAGCCAGTGTTATTAATTTATGATGTAACCATTAAGTAGTAATAGATTGGAAGACTTTATCAAATTTGTTGATTGGCTATTTGGCCATTACATAAAAATTTTATTTACTGAAACTTTTTGGTGACCAGGAAAAGCACACTGAGCCGAAACTCATTTCCTGGTGCGACCCAGTCAGGGGGCGGCATTGCGGTTGTCAGCCCTAATACTCACTCCATTCCATTAGAAAATAAGCTGGGTGGGTACAGCATAGGAGAATGGGGTGTCAGCTGACAACCCCAATGCTGCCCCCGACACCTCTTGGTCGGTGCAGGGTGGGGTGTTAGGGCTTGAAACCCTAATGCAACATTTACCCACTTTTGTCGCTTTAAATCTAACTGATGTATTAATGAAGTTTTTTGCAATTTATTTCCTTACTTTTTGAGATAGTGTAATAGTATCCTTATTTTACTTTTCACCCTACGCTCCTATCCCTCCGTAGATGCATATATATATACAGTATGTAGCTGTGGAAGCATAGGGCACTCGGGGCCTGCACTTCCATTTATAGGACAGCAATGACTAAATTGTCAGCATAGCCTTCTTATTATCCCTCCTCATCTACCAGGCACAGAACATTTTCGAATCTCCGCCAAAACGTAATACTGTGCAACTGCAATGCCATTCCATGCCACGGGTGCGCAAACACATTTTGGCAAGGATTTGAAAAGTGACAGATGGGACATACATGAGGTGGTGTAATAAGTAGGCTATGTTGAAAATCTGGGTAAAAATGTGCAACATGTCTGAATTTACGAGTAGGCATAGCGAAATTGCAACAAATTGTCATAACTTTGGCATTTTTTTCATGTTTTGACCCCAAATTTTCAACATAGTCTTCTTATGATCCCACCTCATAAAACCCATAGGTGAAAATGTTCAAATCTGTCTCAAAATGTCATTCCATGCCACAGGTGCAAAAACATGTTTCGGACAGGATGTGAAAAATGACAACTGTACTGTTCACGAGTTGGTATGTAAAAATTGCCATGTTGAAAATATGGAGTCAAAATATTGGAAATTACCAAAGTTATGCGCGTGCACAGAAATATTTCAACGAACAACGTAACTCTAGCTTTAGGAATTTTTTCACCAAATTTTCAACATGGCCTTTTAGGGACCCCTCCTCATGAACACTGCAACTGTCATTTTGTTAATCAGCCCAAAAGGTGATTTCTTGCAGTGACCGTAAAATCACAAAACGACAGCTGCAGTGTTCATGAGGTGGGGTCCCACAAATGGCATGTTGAAAATTTGGGGAAAAAATTCCAAAAATGACAAAGTTATGAACCTAAGTTCAAAACGCCACTGAAATACGTTATATGGCACTTACCTTGATTCCTCAGTTCGCGGTTCGGCTTTGGAAGGTGCAGACATGTCCCAGACCACAGAAGATGACAGCCCAGGACCTCTGGTGGTAAGTATAGAGTAAGGGGTGTTTGTGGGGTGGTGGTTGCTCAGTGGGAGGGTCAGGATGGGGAAGGGGATGGCGGGGATGACGAAGGACCATTTTCTTTTTTTCAGGTCTAACAAAAAAAAAAAAAAGACATCGGGGGGACAGTTTTCTCTTTTACAGGGTTTAATAAAATACTTATTTCAGGACACTGGGAGTGGGCTCAGCAGTGTCTCACACTGCTGGGGGGGCTCTAAATGCCGACATGAGGATTGGGCACCTCGATGTTAGCAAATGAAGAAAACAATGGGGCGGCAGAGACAGGGGGGCATCCGACAACAGGAGTGTGCATCCCGGTGTTGGAAACACAATCAGTGATGGGCATCAGAGGGTGGGAGGGGGGTACCACTAGACAACAGGGAAACACTGGGGACACTGAACAGAGGGTGGAGGGTGCCACTAGACACCAGGAAAATGGATTTCATTAGGGCCACGGTGATCGAAGGGTGGGGGGTGCCACAAGACACCAGAAAAATGTAGGGGCAGAACTACTGGAGGATTGGGGGGGGGGGGCACTAGACACCAGTGAAAAACATTTAAGAGCCACCGATGCCTTGAGAGAAACTTTTTAAAATAATAATATTTGAACACAAAGCAGCTTATATTTCTCATTAGCTGTGTATTTGTTATCCTCATTGCTTACTACTGAGGTAATTTTCTTCAAAAACAGAATACTTGTTTCTTGTGGGTTCATCAGCTCCTATTGCTTCTTCCCGACCTGATGTCGTAATACTCTGCTTGTGACATCACAGTTATTCCCATGGCAACAGACTGTGATGTCACAACAGGGCATTATGATTTCAAGTAGGGAATAAGCTATAGAAGCAGATGAACTCTGAGGGATAAATATCTCATTTTTGTGGGACTTTCTTCAGTAATAAATAAGGAAAATTCTATACAAGCTACATGAAACACATACTGACTTGTGTCTTAATATTATGTTTTCCAAAGTTTTCCCAAAGGCGTTAGTTGCTCTTTAAGTACTGGGGAGGGCAGTGGGATTCTTGAGCATCGAAAAAGGATTTTTTGTGACTCGTGATACGAAAAAGGATTCCTTTTCCATATCTCGCAGTCACGATAAAGGATTCATTACATAAAAGAACACATTTCAGGGGCATATGCCCACTTCAGGCTTGCTGCCCACTTCGGGAAAGCACCTCATCCTCGTAGCTGCTTTTAAGCTTGAGCTGCCCGCCGACTACAGCAGCGAGACCGGGAACCTGCCTACTGCCACCCGCCCACTGCTCTCCAAGCACAGGCTTGCTGCCCACTTCGGGCAAGCACCTCATCCTCGTAGCTGCTTTAAAGCTTGAGCTGCCCGCCGACTACAGCAGCGAGACCGGGAGCCTGCCTGCTGCCACCCGCCCACTGCTCTCCAAGCACAGGCTTGTGGCCCACTTCGAGCAAGCACCTCATCCTCATAGCTGCTTTTAAGCTAGAGCTGCCCGCCGACTACAGCGGTGAGACCGGGAGCCTGCCTGCTGCCACCCGCCCATTGCTCTCCAAGCACAGGTAATTGCCGAAGCCAGATCTTCAGCCCTCAGCAGCTGTTGCAGCGAAGATCTTGGATTATTTTTTTAAATTCCTGGCGCCATCTGACTGCAGTGCCTCCACTGGCTGCTCACCATCTTGGTGAACTCCCTGAGTGGCTAGCTCTGGAATCCAGCGTGGCTGCTTTCCCAGGACTAACTGCATGCCTGTGCACAAATTCTGTAGTTTGTGCTGCCTGGCCCCTCGCTACTAGTGTGTGCACATAATACCAATTACAGCTAAACTAACAAGCATTTGTCAATGCCGAATGTTTGCTTGCTGGCATTGGCAGTGGTAGTGTAGAAGTTACAGAGCTGCGTAATAGGAATGGCAGTGAAGTATTGAACTGAAGCCAACCCCACCACCACCCAGCAGAGAGTGACAGGCATTGGGGTGTGCCTTTGGGTCGTCAGGCATAATAGCCACGCCATTTCACCACACCCCACCCTGCAGACACTGACAAGTGTCACGGTGTGCTTTGGGGTCTTTGGCCCTTATGCGCACCCCATTCCATCAGGAAATATGGTGAGATGGGTGCAGTATAGGAGAATGGGGTGAACTTTGGGGCCGAAGAGTCCAAGGCATACCTCGATGCCTCTCACTGGCTGCACGGTGTGGAATGGTATGAGCATTGCAGGCAAGAATCCCAAGTCACATCCCTGATGCCTGTCATTCTCTACGGGGTTGGGCGTTATTGTTGGAAACCATAATACCTCAAGCATTCGTTGGTATTTTCACTCCAAATTTTCAACTTTTTTTTTTGTGACCCCACCTCATGAACAGTGGCAATATCAGTTTATAGTGTATGGTGAAGGCTTGTTGTGTATGGAACTCAGTGGCTTTCAAAATGTTGTAGTACCACAGTTCAAAAGGTCATGGGACGTGATTGTACCACACTGTACTACAACAACATTTTGAAAGCCTCTAGAGGCTGCACGCGCTCAGCTCATTTTAAAAGTGGACCAGACACAGAAAAACTCGGAGCCAGCGGCACGATCATCCCCCGAACTGATGACGAACAGGGCACCACGAAAAAAGGCTGGATTGACCAGATACTTTAAACTATCCTTATCTGCCAACACTGTCTATGTCTATGTATTAAAAAAAATGCAGGATCAACCAGATATTTAAAACTACTCACATTAACAGGTGAATCCTTTCACTCACGGTCCTCTCGCTTAGCGAGAGATACATCCACCATGTTTTTTTTCCTGGAATCCCCACCCAAAGGCAACTGACAGCCAATGACAGACCACACTACAGACATAGGGACGCTTGGTCCCTAACAACCACAGCACTAACCTTAGCAACCTGACGAATACCAGATTAAAACGTGGTAGAAAGAAATCCCTTTATGGCTTAAAAAAAAAATTAAAATGTTCACTTAAATTATCGTAGGGGCACCATACACTATAAAAAATAATGGATGGGCAATGTTATGCCCAACCAGTGTGCTAATGCCGCCGAGAGTTCTGATTCCCACAGACCTCTCGAGCTTCGCTCTCGAGGTCACAGGGTATCAGAACCCTCAGTGGCACAACACACCGGTTGTACATACTTGCCCATCCACTATTCTCTATGTTAGCCAAAAGCTGCTTATGCACAGCGACTACGGCACTTAGCACCACAGGTGCAAACACATTCTGAACAGGATGTAAAAAATGACAGCTGTACTGTTCATGGGGAGGTGTAAAAAATGGCAATGTTGCAAATCAGCAGTAAAAATATTAAAAAAACTGGTGAAGTCACGAGCGTGCATAGAAACTGTGCAACGCACACCCGTAATGTAATTAGTTTGGGGATTTTTTACAGCAGATTGTCAACTCAGGCATTTTGGGTCCTCCGATCATGAACAGTGTCACTGTGATTTTCTTTATCTGTCCCGAACAATGATTTCCCACAGTGACCATGCATCTCTGCTGAAAGTGTAAAAACACATTTCGGCCATGTTGTGAAAATGACAGCTGTGCTGTTCATAAGGAAGTGTGGAAAAATGCCACAGGTGAAAATCTAGACGGAAAATATTATAAAGTCATGAACTTACAGGTGCGTGAAACTGCGCAATGCTGACTCGTAACACAGTCATTTATGGACTTTTGTCGCAAATTTTCAACATAGCCATTTTAAGACCTCTGCTCATGAACAGTGTAACTGTGATTTCTTAATCTGTCCAAAACATTGCTTTCGCACACTGACTGCACCATTGTGCGCTACATGTGCGAAAACACATTTTGGTCGACATGTGAAAAATGGCAGCTGTACTGTTCATAAGGAAGTGTTATAAAATGGCAATGGTGAAAATCTGGAGTGAAAATATTGAAAATTCGCACACTTACGAGCGTGTGTAGGAACCGCACAGCACGCTCATAAAACAGTCATTTTTAGGAATTTTTTCACCAAATTTTCAACATAGCCATTTTAAGACCTCTGCTCATGAACAGTGTCACTGTGATTATCTTAATGTGTCCCATACATTGATTTCGCACACCGACTGCGCCACTGTGCGCTACATGGGTGGAAACATGTTTTGGGCAAGATGTGACAAATGACAGCTGTGCTGCTCATAAGGAAGTGTAATAAAATGGCAATGTTGAAACTCTGGATTGAAAATATTGAAAATTCGCAAACTTACGAGTATGCGTAGGAACTGCGCAACACACGCTCGTATAACAGTCATATTTAGGGATTTTTTCACCAAATTTTCAACATAGCCATTTTAAGACGTCTGCTCATGAACAATGTCACTGCGATTTTCTTAATGTGTCCCATACATTGATTTCGCACACCGACTGCGCCATTGTGCGCTACATGGGCGGAAGCACATTTTGGGTGAGATGAGAAAAATGACAGCTGTACTACTCATAAGAAGGTGTGGTAAAATGGCAATGTTGAAAATCTGGAGTGAAAATATTGAAAATTTGCGAACTTACGAGCGTGCGTAGGAACTGCGCAATGCACGCTCGTAAAACAGTCATTTTTAGGAATTTTTTCACCAAATTTTCAACATAGCCATTTTAAGACCTCTGCTCATGAACAGTGTCACTGTGATTTTCTTAATTTGTCCCGTACATTGATTTCGCACACCGACTGCGCCATTGTGCGCTACATGGGCGGAAACACGTTTTGGGTGAGACGTGAAAAATGACAGCTGTACTACTCATAAGAAGGTGTGGTAAAATGGCAATGTTGAAAATCTGGAGTGAAAATATTGAAAATTCGCGAACTTACGAGCCTGTGTAGGAACTGCACAACGCATGCTCGTAAAACGGTCATTTTGGAATTTTGCACCACATTTTCAAAATAGACTTCTTGAGAGCCCACCTTATGAACGCTGGCAGTGTCATTTCATTAATCAGGCCCGAAAGGTGATTTCATGCAGTGACTGCGAAATCACCCTTCGGGCCCGAATAACGCCATGAGAGTGACATCACTCATGAGAAGGGGTCCCAAAATCCCCATGTTGAAAATTTGGTGCAAAAATTAAAAAAAATGCCTGAGATATGCAATAAAGTTGAAAAACCCTATCTATTCCATTATACAGCTTACCGGCATTTCTTCAGTTCGCGGTCGGCTTTGAAGAGTGCAGGCGTGTTCCCGGTCCACGAAGATCATTGCGCGGGACTCCGGAGGTAAGTATGGGGTGGGGGTGTGTGGGAGGCAGGGTGCGCAGTGGGTGGGTGCGGGTTGTGTGTGTGTGGGGGGCAGGGAGAAGCGCGAGGGACGTTTTAATTTTCAGGTTTTTTCCCAAAATGACGACCACGGGACGTTTGCCCGCTGGGTGGGCTCCCAGCATGGCACCCTGTACTCTGGGGGAGGACAGTGGAGCCGATGGGGGATTGGGCACCCCGTCGTATCGATGACTTGCCATGCTGGGTGGGCACCCAGCGTGGCATGTGGAAAACTTTGGGAGGGGCGCCCGCACAGCACAGCCGGCAAGGAGTTGGGCACCCCGTCGGCTATACAGTGTGTGTGCGTGGGGGCAGCATGCAGTGTGTTTGTGTGTGTGTGTGTGTGTGTAGGGGGCTGCGCATGAGCAGGCGATATCTGATCGCTGCTCACTGAAGCATAGCTCCCCCTTTCAACTGTACGCCACTGCATTTTGGAGCGGTCATAGACAGCTCCAGCATGCATTGGCGTAATGGGGCCGCGCCTGCCAACACACTGACTGAATTGGAAGAGGGGGTGACACACCTCCAAAAACTCGGATGATGGCACTATGTTTCTTGCACATGCGTGCAAGCAAACATAAAAACCGGGATTCCTACTGCTGATTTTTTGTTTGATTAAGAACTGTTACTAGCCTGTATTTGCTCATTCTGGTAGAAAAAAAAAAGAGAGTAAAATACTGTTTGCTTTGTTTTAGCGTAGCTAGACCCCTTAATCTTCCCATTCTCTCCTTTGTGTGGCTCTTTGTGTGATTTTTTCGCCCTCACCCCCTCCTCCACAAGTTCTCAAGTACACCTAAACCACTCCCCCTTCTGTGCACCTCCTCTCATTGGCCATCTTGCCCTACACAAATTTAAAGCTGCAGAACACCTCCTAGAGTGCGGTCCTGCCCCACAGAACTCCATTTCTAGCAGCCCCTTGCCTTACCACTCCCTCCTCTCCCCCTTCATAAGGCTGACCATGCTAATTCTCTCCTACTACTTCCGCCGAGAACCCTCCAGGGCTCCCAGCTCATCCACCGCAACAACCGCAGCCACCGGGTGGTCGGTGCTCCTGAAGCCGCCGCCCGAGACCACTTGCTCGCACTCCAGACCCAGAGAAGATGCGGCCAAGCTGCAAACCAATGGTCATGACACCTATCCAGAGCTTGCTCCGATTGATCCTTCACCCCTTCTTATCTTTTTTCTGTCTCCTGAGCTAAAAAAGTGCTTTTTTTTTTTTTTTTTTACTTATGCTTGCTAATGTATGCCTATTTTGTTAGAATCTGCCTGTAAACTGCCTAAAAAAAGATGTAATACTTGTAAACTGCTCTTGCCAGATTAAGTGAAACAGCCCTTTCCTTTGCCTCTGTAACTGCCGCCCAGACTTCAGGGTGCCAAGGAAATCAACCCCTGTCATTTGTAAATTAGTTTTGTCACTGGGTAGCTCGACCATTGTCTGGGACCAGTACTAATTGGCTTCGCTTTCTCTTCCCCTTCAGCCGAGAACCCTCCAGGGTTCCCAGCTCATCTGCTGCAAGATCCGCGGCCACCGGGTGGTCGGCGCTTCCGAAGCCACCGCCTGAGACCACTTGCTCGGACTCCAGACCCAGAGAGGTACCACAAAGCCACAAATTTTACGCCCACACACCCATCCTCCTCCCTGACCATTATTATACAGACCTCCTTGCCCCGCCCTCCCCTGCCATTGGCTTTCCTACAAATCTATCCTCCCCGCCTCCCTAGGATGCCCACAGACATATACATTTTCAGCTGCCGCTTCAGGTTCAAGTGTCCCATCCTAACTAACCCACCGCGGTCTCCCCTACCACTTGTCTCAGATCAGATTTGTGACTTCTTATTACTGTCCCTAGTCGCTGTGTCATAGTAAATTCTCCTTGCTCCCTACAAGTGGTTTCAGCGCCTACATCCCTTTGCTAACCCTGTGGTGTGTAGCCTTAGCTGGTGATACTTCTTAGATCAGGTTTACTACATCTCGTAACTATCTCTAGTCGCTGTGCCATAGAAACATCTCCTTGCTCCCTTCAAGTGGCATCGACACCTATATCCCTTTGCAGACCCCGTGGTGCGTAGCCTTACCTGGTGATACCTTGCCCAGATTAAGCCCTTACACTGTTTCTCTTTCTGAACCCCAGACTTTAACCATGGAACTTGCAATCTGGCTCTACCTATTTACCGCCTTATGCACCCTACCCTTATTAGGGTACACACCAGATGGAATTTGCTCCAAAGAGGACTCGTATCCCCTACCACAAGAATGTCTACTCATGGAGTCCCTATACAACTTGTGCTATGCCTCCAAGTTGTTGTACCCACTTTTAGCTAAGTCTCCCTCTCGGACAGCCACCAGCATCTCGTTACCTACTCAGCCCAGTACCTGCATCTACTGGTGTCATATGGCTAGGGTCTCAGCATGTGTATCACTAGGACTGAACAGTACAAAGAATAGGCCCTTGCATTCCTACGCCAATACTTCCACTAGCCAAAGAAGGTTTACTTCTTCCAAATTACCACTTGTTGCCCTGAGGAAAGTTGTACTCCTCCTCTTGCTATGCTCAGGTAATGCTAAACTTAACCCTGGTCCTATACAAGCAATTCCTTCACCGTCCGAAGTCACGAGGTATAAAGGTATCAGCTTTATGCATGTTAATGTGTGTAGCCTCTTAAAGAAACTCACCTCAATACAGGCTTGGGCTATCCACACAGAGCCGGATGTACTTGTCATATCTGAATCCTGGCTTCGTCTATCCACGCCAAAGAGGTCAATATCCCCAACTATCTGTTATTCAGAGCCGACAGACTAACCAGAGGCGGTGGTGTAGCCATCTATGTTAAGGACAAGTTTACAGCCGCTACCCTCGACACTACATCAATTGGCAATGCCTGTCCTTAAAAACAGAAATATCTACATCAATGGCCCTCCGTGTCATAGAATGTTATAGACCCCCATCCTCAGGGTCACAGCTCTTGTCCCACCTATCATCTACTATGAGTACCGACACAATGGAAACAATTATACTAGGGGACCTTAACTACGACTGGCTGTCAAGCGCATCTCTTCCACTTAAATCCTTCTGTGACTCTCACGGGCTCACTCTCCTTATTAATGAACCTACTCGTATCAATAAGAAAAACCCTACAAAAAATACACTATTAGATGTACTTCTAGTAAGCAAACCCCATTTCTTCTCCCATGCTGGGATCTTTTCTGCCGATGTTAGTGATCATTGCTTTATTGCTGGCATAAGAGCAATCCCTAAACCAACAGCCTCAGCAAAGTTCTCTACCAAAAGATCAAAACGGAATTTTGACCCACTTGCATATATCAATGACCTGAAAGCCTCCCTGCTTTGGCAGACCTTCTATTTAGTCAAATCAGTAGAAACAGCATATGCCATTTTCCACGAAATTGTATCCAGCGTTCTTAACACCCACGCACCCTTAGTCAAAACCCGCATAAAGGCTAAAAAGTGCTGTTCGTTTACAGCAGACATCAAGGCAGCACTATTAAAGAGAGACTAGCTCTGGAAGCTAGCATGCAAATCCTACAAAGTCGAAGACTGGCATCTTTTCAGAACAGCCAGAAACCACTGTACAAAGCTAAATCAGGAACCCAAGTCCAACTTCTATCGCTCTGAACTCGACACTGCCTCCAACTGCCCTACCAAGTTCTGGTCCACAATAAAAGAATTTTCTGGTAATACCACAGGAAACACTCTCCCCTCAAAAATTATTTCTGACAATGTAACTATCAACAACAATAAAGAGATACTACAAGCCTTCAACAATCACTTTGCTACTGCAGGGCTAGCTTTTGATAACTCACTTGTACGCAACCTACACTCCTAGCTTACCACGCAACCTTCAGAATCTAGTCCCTCAGATGCAGTCTTTTCATTCTCTCCTGCCTCACTACAAGAAGTCGAAGATCTCTTCCTCCAGTTGGACACCAGAAAAAGTGCTGCCACTGACACCTTTGATCCATACTACCTAAAGATTGCCCATCATGTCTTGGCCGTACCTATTATGCATCTATTTAACTTGTCCCTTTCTCAAGGGACCCTCCCCAAACTGTGGAAGACCGCACATGTTATTCCGTTGTTTAAATCCAGAGACCCCCGTGATCTAAACAACTACAGGCCCATCTCCCTTCTCCCGGTACTATCAAAACTTCTGGAAAAAAATTGCGAATGCTCAACTGAAATCTTTCATAGATGATACTAACCTGCTAAACCCAATGCAATCTTGTTTCAGAACTGAACATAGTACAATCACGACCCTGGCCAAGGTGACAAATGACTGGCAGCGCGAGCTAGAGAACAAAAAAATTTGTCTGCGTCGTTTTTCTATACCTAAGTAAGGCCTTCGACACTGTCGACCACAGCCTGCTTCTTTCTTCATTAAAAGCTACTGGTCTAGATTCTACCTCCTTGCATTGGTTCTACAACTACCTTTCTGATAGGCACCAACAGGTCAAGGCCGAAGATGAACGCTCCCCCTCAAATCTGTTAAAAAGAGGCATCCCGCAGGGATCCATCCTGGGGCTACTCCTATCTACGTTCCTTTCCCTAATTGATTACGCCGACTTTATATACAGCCCATGTGCTACTTCATACCTTGGTAAATTGGACATACTTTACCACAGAGCCCTGCACTTCATCACTGGTCTCCCCTTCTCCACCCACCACTGCTCTTTATATGCAGCCATAGGTTAGACCTCCCTACACTACAGACGAAATAAAAATGCAGCTCTCTGGACATACAGAGCTATCACTGGCAAACTTCCGCAGTACATTGTTGATTGCCTGACTCTCAATATGCCTGGAACCTGTGCCCTAAGAAGCTGTTCACTGATTTCTCTGAAAGTGCCCAAAGCCCTAACGCATTTTGGGAGAGCTGCCATAGGATTCGTTTTACCGTCACTCTGGAATGTGCTACAGAAATCACTGAAACTGAGGACTCCTGTTAGTATTACTGTTTTTAAGTCCTTATACTCAAAATACATTACAGAAGTCTGCAACTGCTTGCAATGATCCTAGCTTACTTACACCCCCCTTCCACATCCTCCCTGCTTTTCCCATCCTCCTTCCTTCTTGTATCAGTGCATAACTTGTCCCTGAGCCACCTAATTATTAATTATCTACCGCCCTAAATCTCACCCTCCCTCACCCACTTGTTCCTTGTATACCCACAGCATCTCATTCCTTCGCTCCTAGTATTATCCCAGTTCCAGACCCCCCACTGGCTGCCCACTCCTCCCAACACATGTCTCCCCCTTAATACGCCTGGGTCTTTTTAAACTGACTATGTATGTCTCTTCGCTTGTAGCATCCACTAATCTCTTCACTGGACTACAATGCCTTTCCCTTACAGGAATACTAAACCATGTATGTTGTTATATCTGGTATAAATTTTTACTGACTTGCTACCCTATTGTTATGTATACCCTTACCAACTGACTGTCTTTTACCCGAACCCAAATGTATTTTTACTTATCCTGTCTATTGCAGACCTACCTGTACTATTGTACTCTTGCATCTACTGTCTATTTGTCTGTATATAAATGCATTGCTACTTGACTAGTGCAATGCAGGTCCACCTTGTAAATGAGCTTGCTCAATGGTGTTTGCCTGGATAAATAAAGAATTTGACTGATTTGATTGATATTTCTAACTTTGAAGTGCAGATTGCACCTAACAGAGTCCTGATGAGCCAACTAGGTGTGGTGTTCTCCCTCCAGGATGTCATTTTTGTGGCTTTTGAAAAACAAAACAGAAAAATTTGAAAAAACTGAAACAAGATGGCGGTTCACGAAAAATGAACTTTTTCTCACGAAAAAGGATTTAGTTCTCACGAAAAAGGAACAGGTCTTGCGAGATTAAATCCTTTTTCGACAGATAAAATCCTTTGTTGAACTTTTACCATCTATTCTGAAAACTGATCTTCCCATTGAAAATAATGGGAAATGAAAAATTGAATAAGTTTGCAACACACAAATATTTTTTCACCAAACTAAGCATGGCAGTTCTGCTACCCAAGATATGTCCATCATACAAAAATCACACCACAGTTCTGCACCATCTGGGCACAAAGCGACGAGGAAAGAAAATGCAAATAGAGGCGATTTTATGACTTTTTCAACTGTCCGTATCTCAGAATCCGCAAACTTAACCAGAACGAAACTTCCCACATCAAGAGATCTACACCACGGGACAGTGCATACCACACTTCATGCAAATCCATTGATCAGTTGCAAAGTTATTAAGGTGCAAAAGGTGTGACCAGTTAGGGTTGAGTAGGGTATTTAATGCTAAACTCCAAATGTTGCACCTTAATAGCTATGCCTCCATTTGATGGAACTCCACAAAATGTTGCATGCACGGTCCTGTGGGGTAGATCATTTGACGCGCCAACTTTCGTTCCAATCGGATGCGCGGATTCTGGGATCTGGAGAGTGAAAAAATAAGTGATTTTTCAGGGTCTGTTGCTGTTTTCTTTGTCCACCTCTAGCACCCAGACGGTTTGGAAATCTGGTCTGAAATTTTCAGGGTAGAATGGGCTCATTCCACAGATGTGCCTTTGCTAGTTTGGTGAAAAAATATTAATCTGCTTCAAAGTTATGGATTTTTAAAATTTTGGTTCTGAGCAGCTCAGTAGGCACTTTAAGGTTAGTTGCAGAGAATGAAGCAAAAATTAGGTCATATGAAAAATGATCTTTTTTCGTTTTGATGAATCCTCTCGTGAAAAAAACACAGGTTACTCACCTGTAACAGTAGTTCTAGGAGTGGTATATGTTGTTCATCCACATGTCTTGGCAGTTGCCTTTCTCTTTAAGATCAGCCAGAAGTCTTGAAGCAGGCTCCTCCCACCCACCCGGGTGGTATATCCCTCGGCTCCACCCCTTTATGCCAGATCTTGCCCACTGGAAGCAGTGGTTGTGCATCAAAGCCAGGGAGGTCAGGTGGGTCCGTGTGGATGAACAACATATACCACTCCTAAAACTACTGTTACAGGTGAGTAACCTGTGTTTCTAGGGATGTGGATATGTTGTTCTATACACATGTCTTGGCAGACTCCTAGCAGTTCTCCAGTAGGAGGGAGGCAAGGCATACACCCCCTACTCAGGAAAAAGAAACAGGACAACTGAGGCCCCAAAACCACCATCCCGGCATGACTCTAGGTCGATGTGGTAGTAGGAAATGAAGGTATCTGCTGACTTCCAGGTAGCAGTCCTGCAGATTTCCTGGATAGGGACGTCCCTAGAAGCAGCCACTGATGCAGCAGTGTGGCGGGTGGAATGAGCTCTTAGCCCTCCGGGATGCTCCCTACCCACCAACCTAGAGCAATGATCAATGCATGATGTAATCCATCTGCCAGTCATCCGTTTGGCCGCAGGTCTGCTAGGTGTGGCTTCAGCATAGGTGATAAACAGCTGGTGAACCTCTCCTCGAACTTCAGCCATACGCTCCTTATAATAAGCAAGTGCTCGCCTCAGGTCCAAAGTATGCAGCCTGCATTCGGCATCCGAGGTGTGATTGGGGTAGAACACCAACAGAGTCATAACCTGGTTCAGGTGGAACTCCGACAACCATCAGAATGAACTTCGGGTTGGGGCACAGGACAACCTTGTCCCTGTGGAAGACCAGATAAGGAGACTCAACAGAGAGCATCTGGAGCTCCCCAATCCTTCTGGCTGACGTGATAGTCACCGAGAAGGCAGTCTTCCACAAGTGCAACATTTCGAACTTGGACATCAGTTCAAATGGCTTGCTCATGAGCTTTGCCAGTATCAGCAGTTGATCCCACGGTGGTAGTGGTGGTTCACACACCGGAGGTGATATGTGGACAAGGCCTTTGAAAAAGCGCCAGACCACCTTCTCCTGTGCCACCATTTGCTGACCAGCCCACATCCAGTAAGCAGAGATGACTGCCAGGTGTACCTTAAGGGTCGTCGACCGAAGTCCCCCTTTGGAGAGAGACCAAAGGTAGTCTAGGATGGTAGCCACTGGACAAGACAAAGGGTCCAACCCCTTGCCCTGACACCAAACAGAGAATCTCTTCCACCTGAAGGCATAGCACTTCCTGGTCAATTCCTTCCTAGATGCCTCCACAACAGTGACTACATCTTCAGAGAGGCCCAAAGCCTGGAACTCTAGCCACTCAGGAACCAGGCTGTCAGGTGCAGGGGTTGAAGGTCTGGGTGGAGTACCTTCCCCTGACTGTTGGAGAGCAGCTCCACAAGTGCTGGAAGACGCCTGATGCTGAGGCTGAGGAGATCGGGGTACAAAAACTAGCGGGGCCAGTCCGGAGCTGCCAGGATCACCTGTGCCTTGTCCCACCTGACCTTGAGGAGCACCTTGTGGATCGAGGGAAGTGGAGAGAAGGCATAAAAGAGGCCTGGGGTCCATGGCCTCAAGAAGGCATCCTCCTGCAGTGAGCCCTGCTGAGGGGGGCGGGCACAAAACAGCCTCAGCTTTGCGTTCTCCCTGGAGGTGAACAGGTCCACCTGAGGGGTGCCCGACTGGGAGAAAAAGCTGTGTACTACCTCTGGATAGAGAGACCACTCATGAGACGCCTCGCCCACTCAACTGAGGGCGTCCGAAAGCTGATTTGAGGCTCCTGCCACATGAACGGCTAGGAGATCTGTCTCAAGTAGGCTCACGAGGGTCCATACAAACATATGAAGAAGCCAGCACAAGAAGGCCATTTGGTCTATCGAGTCTACTCGTATTGCAGGGTCCAAGGCCTATCCCAGCCTCTCTTAAAGCTGCCCACTGTCTTCAACGAGATGATCTCTTCCAGCAGCGCATTCCAAGTGTCCACCACCCTCTCTGTGAAGAAGTGCTTCCCGACCTCCCTCCTAAACCTCCCACCCTCCAGCTTAAGACTGTGCCCCCTCGTGTTATGGTTGCCACTCAGCTTAAAGAGACTCTCCTTATCAATTATATTTATCCCTTTCAAGTACTTGAAGGTCCCAATCATGTCCCCTCTCTCTCTCCTGTCTTCCAGGGAGTACATGTTCAGTGCCCTCAACCTCTCCTCGTATGCCTTATCCTGCTGACCCTCTATCATTGTTGTAGCCCTCCTCTGGACCTTCTCCAGCAGGTTAATGTCCTTTTTGAGGTGTGGGCATCAGTACTGAACTCCATACTCTAGATGCGGCCTGACCAGTGACCTGTACAAGGGCAGTGTAACCTCCTCTCTCTCCTACTACTGATCCCCCTAGAAATGCATCCCAGCATCTTGTTTGCCTTTGCTGCTGCTTTCTTGCACTGTGTGGAGTGCTTCAGGTCACTAGTGATCATAACTCCCAGGTCCTTCTCCTCCTCCTCTGATGCAGATACTCGAACACCATCCAGGTAATACTCTGTCCTGGGATTCTTGGCTCCAATATGCATAACTTTACATTTCTTAGCATTGAAACCAAGCTGCCAGATCCTGGACCACCTCCCCAGCTTTTCCAGATCTTCCTGTAGGTCCTGTATCCCTTCAGCTGTGTCCACTCTCCCACAGAGCTTGGTGTCATCCACGAATAGGCACATTTTGCCCTTAATGCCATCCCCAATGTCACGGATAAAGACGTTGAACAACGCGGCACCCCACTGGTTACATCTCTGGTGCCAGATAACTCTCCCCCCACAACCACCCTCTGGGTTCTGTCCCTCAGCCAGTTTTCTACCCATCTGGCCATCTTTTCCCCAACCCTGAGATCCACCAACTTCCTGATCAACCTTTTCCTGGGGCACAGAGTCAAATGCCTTGCTGAAATCAAGATAGAGGATGTCTACTGTCTTAGTGACACAGTTAAAGAAGTCAGTCAGATATGTCTGACACAGTCTCCCCCCTCATGAACCCAAGCTGCCTCGCATCCTGGAGACCATGCTCCTCTAGATATTCTACCAACCTTTCCTTTAGTATGGTCTCCATGAGCTTACCAACAATGGAGGATAGACTGACTGGTCTGTAATTCCCTGGGTCATCCTTGGGACCGCTTTTGTGGAGGGGCACTACATGTGCTGTTCTCCAGTCCTGCGGTACCACACCTGACTCTAGTGAACTATTAAATAGGTCTACCAGAGGCCCTGTCAGCTCCTCAGCCAGTTCCTTTAGTACCCTTGGATGTACTCTGTCCGGGCCTTGTGATTTGTCCACCTTCAATGCCAGCAGCCCCTCCCTCATTCTATCCTCTTCTATCACTACATTTGTGTTCCCCTCCCCCTGCTCCTCTTTTTTCACTGGCCCATCCTTTTCCCTGGTGAAGACGAAACAGAAGTATTCATTTAGTATCTCTGCTTTTCCCCCATTATCCTCCACCCACTCCACCCCTTTCTTAAGCCTAACAATCCCTTCCTGCTTGTCCCTTTTCTCACTTATACAGCGAAAGAAAGCCTTCTCCCCCTTCTTAATTCCTTCAGCTGTCTGCAGCTCCTTCTGTGCCTTTGCTCACCCAACTTCCTTACTTGCCTCACTAGCCAACCTTAGGTAATTTTCCCTATCCACCCCTCTCTCTCTCTTGGTCTTCCTGAATTTTCTATAGGCCAACATCTTTTCCCTTACTACCTGGGCAACCCCAGAACTGAACCAGCTGGGCGCTTTGGCCCTTGTTTTCTTCCCCCTAAGCCTAACGCACTCATCTGTGGCAACCAGTATTCCTTCCTTAATGATGGACCACATGTGGTCCACCCCCATATCTGCTCTGATACCTACCACATGGCTCCTTAGCACTTCACTCATTTTCCTGAAGTCTGCCCTCCTGAAATCCAGATGTGGAGAGCTTCCCTACACAGAGGCCGGGAGTGCATGCTGCCATGTTTATTGAGATAGTACATGGTCGTGGTGTTATCCATCTGGACGTGAACCACTTGACCCCAAAGAAACAGAGCAAAGGCAGTCAGCGCCACCTGGACTGCTCAGAGCTCCAGCAAGTTGATGTGACATCAAGATTCCTCCGGGGTCCAGAGCCCATGGACTCTGTGTTCCCCCATGTGGGCACCCAGCCTTTGAGAGAGGCGTCGGTTGTCAGGGTGACGGTCGGCTCGGGTGGACAAACCGGATACCTTCCTACAGATGCTCTAGGACAATCCACCACTGGAGAGCATCCCACATCTTCTGGGTCACAGTGATCAGCTGGTCGAAAAGACCACTGGCTGGCCAGCTCCCACTGAAGCAGGCGCATATGCCACCAGGCCCATCAGACCATGGAGGTGCAGGCTGCCATGTAGCCCAGAAGTCGCAGGACATTCTGGGCAGGGCACAAGTGCCCAACCAGAAATGATCAGGCAAAGGAGGAGAGAACCTCCGCCCTGTCCGCTGGGAGACTAGCTCTGGCTTGGCAAGAGTCGAGCTCTGCCCCGAAGAAGCAGATCACCTGTGAGGGCATGAATTCCAACTTGGCCTCGTTGACCAGGAGGCCAAGGTCGAAGCAGGTCTGGAGGGCCAGGTCCCTGGACCTCTCCACCTACTGCCTGGAGGGACCCTCTATAAACCAATCATCCAAGTATGGGTACACCCTGACCCCACAATGCTGAAGGTGGGCCACCACCACTCCAATGCATTTGATGAAGACCCTAGGGACCAATGACAGGCGGAACGGCATGGCTTGGAACTCATAAAGGATTCCCTCTGCTCGGAAGTGGAGGAACCTTCAGTGTGACAGACGGATCAGGATGTGAAAGAACGCATCCTGCAGATCCAGGGAGCAAAACCACATGTTCTGCCCGAGAGACAGTATGATTTGAGACAGAGTTACCATCCTGAAAGTGCAAGACCTGAGAAACTTGTTCAGGTTGTGCAGATCTAGAATGGGGCCCCAGCCCCCCCCCCCACGTCCATTTCAGGACCAAGAAGTACCTGGAAACGAAGCCAGGGTTGATAGGGGGGATCCGCGACTCTGACCACCACCTACTTGCGGAGGAGTTGGGTGATGTTGCCTCAGAGAGCCGAACGAATGTCCATGGATACCATCTCATCCTGTGGGGTGTGGGCTTGGCTTGGTGGGTACTGCTCGAATTCCAGAGGCAGATCCTGGCCAACCACTTCCAGAATCCATCTGTCTGTTGTAACAGCGGACCAGGCAGAAAGGAAGTGGTGGAGCTGGCCCCCCACAGGAGGACCCAGGGGAGGCGTGACGGGCATGGGGGTGGCCACCCCATCCCACCCCACCACTGTGCAGGCTTGAAGGAGGAGGATCCTACCGAGGGACAGCTGAGACCCTTCCCTCCAGGCTTACTGCTCGCAGAAGCCCCTGACTTATGCTGAGGGCACCAAGACTCAGCCTGCTGCTGCTGCCCAGCTTGGTACTGGGCCTGCTTGGCTGCAGGGGCAGAAGGCCAAAAGGGCTTGCGCTTCTGCTTCTTAGAACCCTGAGATTCCATCTGGGCGGAAGCAACAGAGTCAAAGGTAGCACTGGACGTCTCAATGCGTTGAAGGTGACCATCAACTCCTGGACCGAACAAGTCAGTGTCCAGGAAGGGTACATCCACCGTTTGTGCTGGGTATCTGCCATAAAGGTCGAGACCCTCAGTCAGGCCCTGTGGTGCATGGTTACTGCAGCCACCACTGAACGGGCACGGAAGTCTTCCTGGTGCCTTCCTGGTGAAACATTTCAATAAATAAATAAAGGAGTCCTCAATGTCCGGAGACATCTGGAGTTGCAGTTTTGCCACAGCCTGACCCTGATCTGCTTGACCGTAGTCTGCAGGTCTGCGGGGAGATGAGGAAGCACCTCCTCTAGACAGCCCAAAAGGGCATGGGAGAAGTGTGCCATAATGACAGCCGAGCTCACCTAACGGAGACCAAGCGAAGAGGTAGCATAGACTTTTCTGGTAGAGTGGTCCAGTTTTTTGCATTCTTTGTCCGGAGGTTTATCAGTGTCTCCTGAATTGCCTGAGCACCAAAACACGGAGTCAGTCACCAATCCCTCGGCCAAGGGGTGCTCCATGAACCCTGAAAGGGAGACGATGGGGACCGCATACTTGCGTGCCATCCGAGCTGATGGCGCAGGGCAGGAGGCAGGGTGCTGCCAAAGCTTCAGGGCCAGGCCGATGATGGCTTCAGCCACTGGGAGGGCCTCTGTTGGAGAATCCCCTTTATCCAGAATGTCTGTCAGGGGATATCGAGCCCATGGATTCGGAGATGAGACAGAGGATGCCCATGAAGGATGTGGGACCCTCCTCCGTTGAGAGACTCCCAAGCAATTCCTCGTCGATCAAACAGGAGTGCAGGGATGAGTCCTCCAACTCGAAGAGTCTGGGTAGATCGGCAGACCATCTGCGTCACCTTCGACTCGCCGCAGACAGTTGGGAGTAAGAGTGACCGACAGCCTGTGCAGGAGGCCCTTAGCAGGCTGAGAGTCCTTGACAGGAGACCGTAAGGAAGGCTGTTTAGGTGGTGGCTCCACCATAATCAGCAGAGATGCCGGTTTTGGACGATTTGGGAGGACCTTCACCGGCTCCGCAGGAGGAGGGACGGTGTCAGCTGGCTCCAAAGGGAGTCGGCGTGGCCTAAGGGTGACAGCCATGTGATGGCCGGTGTGGAAGCTGGAGTCAACTTCAGACTAGCAAACAACAACTGTTGCCACATGAGATCCTCGTAGTGTCGGCGCAACTTGTACCTAAGCCTCTCCTCTTCCGAGGAGGACGAGGATGAACAGCAGCGGCACCACTTTTTGGAATGCCCAGAGTGGCATTTGAGTGTTCTCTTCGATCTGCTGGATGAAGATGACTGAGACGTTATCCTCGACCGCCGGGTGGACTGACGGGGGCACTCAGAAGGAGCCAGGGAAACCTGTGGCTCCTCCAGATCATGGCCAGAGACTGCAGAGGTTCCCAGCAGGCTGGGTGTCCTCTTCAGTGGGTCCAGGCAGGACCGGAGTCCTGAACAGGGAGCTGTTGGCCTCATCAAGCGACAACGGGTCGATGACAATTTCGACCAGGTTGTTGTCTCATGTCTTAGCTGTCTGGTCTGACAGGGGATCCGTGAAGCCAGCAGCCGAGGCCGCAATTACAACCGAAGTCAAAACCAGCCATTCCAGAGAACGAGAATGCTCTCAATCCCAAGAACGATGACGCTGAGTCTTCTCCTTCTCTCTCAACTTGCTCGATTCCTTTTCCCTTTTACGGGAACGAGAGCTGTGCAAAGCTGACAGGCCCTCCCCCTTGGTTGGGAGAGAATGGCACAACTCCTTCAAGGAGCCTGTAAAGGTGGAGCCCAGATTTAGCGGGACAAAGACTGAAGCCGAAGAGGACTGAGCAGCGGCCTGAGCCGCCTCCTCCTTGAAGGCCTTCATCTGTTCCAGTTGATTGGCAGTCTACACAGCCGCAGAGTCCACTGACCAGGCTTCTTTAGATTTGACCGGCGGGTTCAGTTTCTCCGGATGGCTTAACTGCAGTTGGGCGAGACGATCATCTAACATGTTCGGCTGGAATGAGTAACAAAAATCGCAAGCCTGAGTATCATGATCATGACCCAGGCAACAGACACACATGGCATGTGGGTCAGTACGAGACATCTTCTGCCTGAAGGGGCACTGGCGGAACCCAGGCAAGGACTTGTCCTCCATCGCAGTCGAACATCGTAGCGGTAAAACTCTTACGAGTTTAGGTTTTGGTAGAAAATCCTAAAATTTAAGTGCCAGGTGGTACTCAACGAGGGAGCGGTAAGGAGGGAACCTGATTCTTTCAAGCAGAAAGGAAAATCTGGCGTCAAGGGGCAGAGCCGAGGGATATTCCACCCAGATGGGTGGGAGGAGCAAGCTTCAAGACTTCTGGGCTGATCTTAAAGGGAAAGACAACAGCCACGACCTGTGGACAGAACAACATATCCACATCCCTAGAAATCCTTTTTTGTATGCCACCATCTTGTTTCCAAATCTTTTTTTTTTTTTTTTACAAAAAAAGAAACTCAAAACTGACATGCTGCACAGAGGGCAACACATGTACCTTGCTCATTAGGACCCCATTAAGTGAATTCTGCATTTAATTGTTGTAGAAATTACCCTAAATGTGTTTTTTTTTTATTTTATATCTTTTTTCGTGACTCAGACATACAAAAAAGGATCCCTTAATACACAAAAAAGAATAAATACCTCAATAGTTGCAATAAAAGAGCAGGTATTCACTTTAATTCTTTTTTTAAACACATGGATTTTACATAGCTGTGTAATAAATTATGTTTGTGTGAATCAGTGTCTGTGTCATTATTTTATAGGTGACAGCACAGGCATAGATGTACTAGCATATTTAGACTCCATAGAGATATGTCTGACAAAGCCATCAGGGAAAAAAACACCGGAGGGTAGAAAAGGGAAGCCCAAGTCTGTGTAATGTCAATTAAAGAAAACAGACTCGGGTTTCATGTGCTGAGTACTGCAAATGTCACAGAGCTACTGGACCTGCTCGTTCATGTGTTAAGATGGCAATCAGGTGTTCTGCCAGTGCCACACTTCCTTTCACAGTGCGAGCTAGTGCTGTCAACAGCTGAGTGGGAAAGAAATAAAACAAAGAAATCCTTATTAGTTGATAATTATTCAAACTATATAAGCAGCTAAAAATAAAAATGAAGCTATTGTATGACAGCAGCAGTTCAGTGGGTCAAAACAACTGTTTCTGCATCCCTCTCTTAACAGCAAAAACGTGATTGCAGCTATTACCTTGACAGGATAGTTGACACTTTAGACTGGCAGGTTAGTTGACACTGAATCATGGTGTCTATTTATATTATGGGATTACTATGCTTCTGTTCCAAATTGTGGGTTATATGATTCTGAGCACTTTGTGCCACCAAACTGTGCCTGTGTATGGGGCCCCAAGGAATTCTGCATCCACGTAGATGTTGTACCACACGGTAACATCAGGACTTTGTTTATTATCATTCTGAAGTCACATAGATGGTCCCAGATGTGAGGCTGCCACCTCGGCCTTGAAACAAAGGTACTGTTTTAAAAATAAAAAAAAAAAAAAGACCCTGCACATAGCAGCTTAAAAACTCACCCTGACTTGCCGCTCAGGTAAATGTTTTACTGCAGTTTCCTCAAGTCCATCTCCTTTCACAACAATTCAGCTTTTTTAGTGAAATAAAAAAAAGCCCACACTGAGCTGCTGAGTTCCCAACCCACCTGGTGCCCACAATAAGCCCAAGTATACGAATGTTTTTTGTGGTAATTATTTGGAAATGTGCAGCACTGAGCAATGACTCCTCACTGTTATACTGTTTATGCATGAATGAACTTTGCCTGTTTATGCACTGTCCTTTGCACACAGTAACATATTATTTAAAGGGAATAGTTGCATTTTAGATTGTCCTGTTCAATTTAAGATCCCTGCTGTCTGATTTAGCTGCTATTATAGTTGCGCTAATGTTTCTGTTGTTGCACATTGCTTTTTTTTTTTTTAATTTTTTCATAAACTGCGCTATCCCCAACTGCGCCATCTTCCTGTGAGGCATTGCACTCTGTCATCCTGTGTCTCAGCTCGTGACACACATGCCTCACCAGAGTTGCTTACATGTGTAAGCATCTCGAGTGATACTGTACCAGCTGCAAACATATGCTTTTGGCTTTAATGTGGTTGAACACGGCATGCTCCAGAACTCTCAGAAATTAAAGAAAACACAAACAAAAAATGTATGCAGTAATATTTCAGTCCATTTAAATTTGCAGAACTATCGATCTGTCTCATGCCCCTTACGTGTGCTACTGATGGCAGTTGGTATATCACTGGAGACGATTACACAATGTAAGCTACTCTGGTGAAGCATATATATCTCGCGCGGAGATGGATTATGAGACAGCATGCAGTCTCTGACAGGAAGGTGGTGTGGCATGCTCGGGGTAACGCAATTTATGAATAATTAAAAAAAGTGGTGAAAACATACTTAGAATTTCAGGTCTTTAGAGATAAGCAGTCCCTATGAGCAACAATGTAGAAAAACAATCTTAAAAGTTAAAAGCAAAACTTAAATCTTCTCATGAACTTCCTTTATGGGAGTAATAATTCAGAATAACGTTTTTTCAACCAGTTTTTATATCAAAAAAATAATCTCAGGGCAGCCAGCAAGTCCCATAATTTGACTGGCATATTCTTGTCATCTGCAAATCCTGGTATTATAATTTCTCTAATATTTGTTGGATACGGCCGTATTCAACTCAGAAAACTAGGTACCAAGTTAGCCATTAGCTGATTATGGGTAGAATTTAATATTTAAATTTCTTCTGTCCAATCTACAAACATCAAGTTTATTGGGATTACTGTTCAAAATACATTTTACTGTAAAGGTGGACTACAAAATTGGGACTCGTTTTATTTATTCTTCAGTCCCATCACTTGTTGCCTGTTTGTTTATAAAGTCAACTAAAATAACAGTATCAGTCCAAAACTAGAATCTTAGTACATTTGTAACATTAGCTCTTTAGTGCATAAAATTCTGGAGCATGGCAACTAGGGTAAGCATGTTAACATACAAACATAGGAAGACGCCAGCAGAAAAAGGCCCAGAGGTCTATCAAGTCTGCCCGAGTGTGCAGCTCGCAGTATACCTTTACTGCAGCTGCCCCATCTCCCAGTCCCCCCTCATCATCCTTGCCTGCCACCTTTACCCTCCCTAGCCTCCTTTCTGTACTTTCCTTTCCTTTGACCCTATCCCACCCCTTTTTAAAACTGCTGAAAGTCTTCAGTAAGATCACTTCTTCTGGTAGTTCGTTCCACCCCGCCACCACCCTTTCTGTAAAGTAGTGTCTCCTCATTTCCCTCTTGAATCTTCCCCCTCTAATGTCAGACTGTGTACCCTCGTGACCCTCCCTCCCTTTAAGCTGAACAAGCCCTCCGTACTAACCCTATTTATGTCTTGCAAGTATTTGAAGGCCTCTTATCATGTCCCCCCTCTCCCTTCTGTTTTCCTGGGAATACATGTTGAACTCCTCAATCTTTCCTCATAGGGTCCCCCAAGTCCTAGGATCATTTTTGTCGCCCTGTACTGCACCCCCTCCAGTCATTTTACATCCTATTTTAAGTAGGGGCACCAGAAATGCACACAGTATTCCAAGTGTGGTCTCAACAGTGATCTATACAGTGACAAGATGACTTCCTCCCTCCTAGAGGTGATTCCTCTGGCTATGCACCCCATCATTTGGTTGGCTCTTGCTGCTGCCCTACGGCACTGCGCCGAAAGCTTCATGTCCCTGTCATCGAGGCACAGGTCAGGATGCACAGGAAAACCCGGAGTAGTTGTAAACTTCGCAACAAGTGACTTATTATTCAAATCAAATCATCTTTATTTATAGAAGGCGCCTTTCCAAACCAAGGTGCCTGTACAGTAAAAATATATTATATAAATATCTAAATAAAAATAAAACTAAAAATGCAATAGCTGCTTTAGTGATTAGAAAATGCCAAACTAAAAAGATATATCTTTAAAGCAATCTTAAAACTCTGGACGGTCAGGCAATCTCATACCCGATGAGGTGGAGAATTCCACAGGGTCATGGCCACAAAACTAAATGCCCTTGCCCTAGATGTTTGTAAACGAACCCCGGGAATCTCTAGCAATCCCTCATCAGTGGATCGGAGAGGGCGGAGGGGACAGTAGGGACAAAGGAGATCTTTCAGGTAACCCGGTCCCTGAATGTGTAGGGCCTTGTAGGTTAATAACGCAACCTTAAAGGTGATCCGCCACTGTATCGGCAGCCAGTGCAGTCCGCAGAGCGCAGGCATTATATGACTGGTTCTAGATGTACCAGTCAAAAGACTGGCTGCCGCATTCTGCACCAGCTGCAAGCGGTGGATATCAACCCCCGGTGGCCCTAGGTAAAGGGCATTGCAGTAGTCAAGGCGGGAGGTAACGAAAGCGTGAACCAACGTTGGAAGATCATTGGGATGAACGAGGTGTTTAACCTGGGCGATATTTCTCAGATGGTAAAAGGAGGTTTTAACAACTGCCGACATCTGCAGTTTCAGGGTCAGGCAGTCATCAAACATAACGCCCAGGTTCCGCACCCAGTCTGAGGTAGGTAGTTGGACACCTCCGAGCCATAGACCCAAAGGAGAACCTGCCAACACACCCGCCTGATGATGACCTGGGTCCACAACCAACACCTCCCGTTTTTTGGGGATTCAACAGCAGCCAGCTCACATTCATCCAGTCCTGGATTTTGGCTAGACAGCTGTTTAGCACTGAGACAGCATCATCCTGATCAGGCACAAAAGACGTACAGCTGAGTATCATCTGCATAGCAGTGAAAACTCAAGCTGTTTCGTCTAATAATCGCTCCCAGGGGCAGCATATACACCCAAAACAACAAGGGTGCCACAATGGATCCCTGCGATACCCCAAGGATAGAGAGAATGGAGCTGAGGAAAAAAAAACAGACACCACTCTCTGAGTCTACCCGTGAGGAAAGATCGAAACCATCTGAGGACAAATCCCAAAAGTAGACAGACAAACCGCAGGTGATCCAACAGCACACCATGGTCCAAGGTGTCAAATGCCACAGAGAGATCAAGAAGGACCAAGACGGAACGAATCTTTCTATCTCTCGCTATTAGGAGGTCATTTAGTATCCGAACAAGGGCTGTCTCAGTACTATGTCTCTTCCTAAAACCGGACAGGAGAGAATCATAAATATTGTGGCTGGTCAAATGGTCATCCAGCTGAAACGCCACCACCTTCTCAATAACTTTACCCATGAAGGGCAGGTTAGAGACAGGCCTGTAGCTTGCTAGACAGTCGGGGTCCAAGGCGGACTTCTTAAGAAGGGGCCGAACCACAGCCTCCTTAAGGGGTTCTGGAAAGATCCCCCCTCTCCAAGGGCAACCAGACAATCTCAGCAAGGACTGGGCCGATGACATCCACACAACCAACCAAAAGGCACGTGGAGTCCGGGTCCAAACTACAGTTGGTAGGCCATAATGACTGGATAACCATCACAATATCACTGACTGTGGGCCAGCCAAAGTCGCAACACACAAACTGGGTGTCCGACATCTCCTGCCAACCACTGCTACTCCCTTCAGAGAGGGCCAAGCAGATATCGGACCTGATCGTGGCAACCTTATCCACAAAGAATTGAGCAATCTACTCACACTGCTCTTGTGAAAAAGCATTTCCAGGCTGAAGACAGAGTGGATTGCACAGTCTGTCTATGGTCTGGAAAAGCTGAGCTGGTCGATTCCACGCAGCAGCAATTTCCCTGGACAGGAATTCTGCCTTCTTATGGGAAATTGTTGATTGATAGATTGAATAATGGTCCATCAAACTAAGCCTGTCACACCAGGCCCGACCTCTGCCATCACCTTTCTAACCTTCGCCCAACTCTCCTCAACTCCCTCAAGGTCTCATCAAACCAGGGAGACCTGGGGCGAAGAGTGAGGGGGCAAACACAAACAGGAGCAATGGAATCCAGGGCCTCTGTCACTGCCTTATTATAGGCTAGTACAAGGTCCCCTGGATCCAAGCATTCACTCAGCATACCCGATAGGTCCAACATCGCCATCAGGAGATACACCCCTCAAAGTGCGGTACTGGACCATCTCCATAGGGGCAGGCTTCCTAGGGAGGCCTCAAAACTAAGCCTGACGGTATGATGGTCAGACCACCCGACTGGTTCCACCACCAAACTGGATATCTCCATCCCCAGGAGAAACACCAAGTCCAATGAAAGACCACCAATGTGAGTCGAGGAGGAAATAACCTGTGTGAGGCCCAGTGAACTCATTAGCTGGAGGAAGTCCTGCCCAAACTACGGGAGTTCATTGTCGACCCAGGCATTGAAATCCCCCAGGATCAACCATCTGTTGGATCCCAATGTCAGGTCGACAATGAAGTCTGCGACTTCCTGCAGGAAAACATTCCAGTCTCCTGGTGGACGGTAGACGAGAAGAATCTTGCACCCCACACCCTCACCCACGATACATTCAAAAGAATTGGTGGCTCCCACTGGTACTTCCATCAGGTTCAGTTATGATTTAAAACAAATGGCCACACCCCTACCCCTACGATCTGTCCTCGGGCGGTGTATCACCGAGTACCCAGCCGGAACTGCTGCAGCCAAAACAGGACCAGCATTTTCATCCAGTCAGGTCTCGGTGATGCCAGCCAGGTCAGTTGAATTAAAAAGCTCCGCAACTATAGCAGTCTTGTTTTTAATGGACTTGGCATTACATAACACCGCCCGAGTCGGATGAGTAGCCAAGGAAGACTGAGTTTCCTGCCTGCCATAGGCAGAGCCCTTTTGTATGGGAACCAGACAGGGAGGACCCCTTTCCTGGACCCACTTCGCCCCAGGGCGTCTCCTTGTGCCCCACGATCCCAATCCGTACACTCTTCTCCATTCCCCTGACAGGCCAAGCCCCCACCCTTAACCTCCTAGCTATCACCAATGCCCTACACCGTCTATACACCTCCGGTGACAGGGAGGAACAACAAAAAGGGTGGAGGTTCCTCGCCTGGAGGGGGAATAATGCCTGATCATCGATATACATATCCAACACATTTTCACCACAACTCACAAACACCCAATCAAATAACATAAAAAACAAACAAACTTCCACATCACACCACAAACACAACAATAACATACACGCTCAACCAAAATCCCCAATCCCAACAATAAAGAATCAGGTATATAAGCAAGGTGTGAAAGGTTTCCAGGTAGCAGCAAATAATGAAACTGTCCCAGTTCAACAGTTTATCTCCTCTAGAGAGTTCCCACCTCTCCAAAAGATAAAAGTTGAAAATTATTAGACTTTTACCCCAGACACTATCTCTCACAAAGGTCAGAGGAACAGTCAATAAATGATGTGAAAATGTAATCAATTTTTTAAGACACTCCCACTGTCTAAGGTTCAGGTAGTCACTGTGCTCTCTCACTGCCCATAAACCAGTAAAAAATCCAACCCAAAATAATGAGATCAAGTAAAAGAGAAGGTCGAACCAAGCTGTGCACTCGTCCAGATTCTCCAGTCCAAGTTCGAAACTTCAGGATCTCCAGCTCTGATTCCAGGAATAAATAGCAAAATTCACCTTCACTACTCCGGGACGGGCGCCCCGCCCTTGGCGCTGCCGATGACCCAACACCTCAGTTCTCCTTAGAAACAGCCCACTGGCTGAATCCCCAGAGAGCTTAGGGGTACCAGATCCAAGGTCGGCAGTACAGTAACAGTAAAATAAAAAAATAAAATTGTTCCGTATAACTATTTACAAAGGCAGTATAAACAGAGAAAGTCCATCTGGGTTTCTTATCCATTTTCAATCTAAATCTTTCTCAGTCTCTGTGTTTCTCTCTTGCAAGAAACTGCAGCTCTGTTTTTGTAAGTCTTTGCAACCCTTGCTCATTAAGAAAACAGTATGCTTCTCACAGTGTTCTTGTAAGTTTCAATAAGTGCAGCAGAAAGAACATTGTGACCCAGAACTGGCCTCTTGCTTACAGCTTCTCAGAGAGTTTGCAAACTAGCTTTTCAGGTTAACCCCTTGAGTTCCAAACAGCTTTTTGCAATTATTTCAACAGTATAACTATATACAGTTTTAAAGAAAGGGATCCCAGTATCAATTACATTTCCACAAAATGCTTCACATACATTTTTATACCAGAAGATATGCAAGGGGGGAGAAAAGACAGAACAGCAAGAGAAGGTAGAGAGGTAGTGAGAGGCAGACAACTGCAAGACCATCAGGGTGATCAAATCCTAGGTCTCACAAGAAAATTTGGTTGTGCAACCAGACAGACAAGAGACAGAAAAGTAGCGGAAAGAACAGACCCTTGCTTTTAAACTCTTTCTCCATAACAACTGGGACAGGGCCGTATTCAACCCTGTCACATTCCCCTGTAACTAGCACCCCAGGTCCTTCTCCTCCTCAGAAATAGATACTTGCACTCTCCCAGCCAGTAGCTAGTCCTGGGGTTTCTGGCTCTGAGGTGCATTACCTTGCACTTCTTAGCGACAAACCCCAATTGCCATATACCTGACAAGTGCTCGGGTTTTGCCAGTTCCTCCCTGAGTTCTTGCCTCCCTTCTTCACTGTCCACTGTTACACAAATATTTGTGTCATCTGTGAACAGGCTGATCTTACTCTTGATCCCTTCCATGTCCCCAATAAAGATGTTGAATAACACCAAACTGAGCACCAAGTCCTGAGGTAAGTACCCCACTGGTTACAGGTCTTGGCTTTGAGGACTGCACCCTTACAATTACCCTCTACTGTGTGTTCTGCAGCCAGCTCCTGATCCATCCCATTAGTTTCTTCCCGGCCCCCAGGTTCATCAGTTTGACCAGCAACCTTCCATGTGGCACCAAGCTGAAGGCTTTGCTGAAGTCCAGATACAGGACATCCACGGCAAGGCCTTGTCGATTGCCCTTGTAACCCAATTGAAAAAGTCAATTAGGTTGGTCTGACAAGATCTCCCCAAGACAAACCAATGTTGCCTTTCATCCTGGAGACCATTATCATCCAGAAAGGTTACCAGTCTCTCCTTTAGAATGGTCTCCATTAACTTTTCCACAAGGGAAGTAAGGCTGACCGGTCTGTAGTTACCTGGCTAGTCCCTAGGACCACTCTTGTGGAGAGGCACCACATAAACCATCATCCAGTCCAGGGGCACTCACCCCCATCTCCAGTGAAGTACTGAACAGGTCTGCCAGTGGGCCCACCAAGACATCTGCTAACTCTTTCACGACTCTTTTTTTTTTTTCGTTATACATTTTCTTATCTCCTCTACGGCTGGGGGGGTGTTACCGATGGTTCCCCCCCAATCCAGCCTGACCAACCATCCCCTAGTCTGCCCCACATCCCAAGCTCAACCCCTTACCTCCAACCTGCACCACGATCTGTTTGCCGTGGTGGGCACGCGACCACTGCCACGGGATCCGAGGGGGTTATCAGTACTGGGGGAGCATCCAGGTGGAAGCCGGCGGGAGCTGCTCGTCGGCCATCATGTAGCCCGCAAGGGTTTTTCCTCCTTTCTCCCATACGTCTGTGGTGTGCAATGACGCCAAGGGACGGGCCGCTACGTTACGTTCCCCCCTCAGCGTCTGCCACAGCATCCTCCTCTAGTTCTGCCCATGTCCTGCCATAGCCCCCAGCCACCGCTAGGAGCCGGTAGGACATCAAGGCATCCCCCCCCACCCCCGGAGAAGGAGAGCAGTCTAATGGATGCTCAATCCTTCTCCAGCCCTGCCGACCCAGGCTCATTCCCGAACCCGGGTCGCCGGCGTAACGCGAGGTGTGGCGTCCAGTGCCTCAACCCTCAGTGCCACCGGGCCGGCCCTTTCAGGACTCTTAGATGCACTCCATCTGGTCCCAGAACTTTGTCCACCAGCAGGGCTTTAAGGCCCTTTAGAAACCTATCCACCTGGATTACCTCATCTGTTACCCCTGCTCCTTACGTTCCCATCCCTCTTTTCCCTTGTGGCATCGTCTCATTCTTTTCTTTGGTGAACACCGAACAGAAGTACTCAATAAGTGCCTCTGCCTGGTCCACTCCCTTTTCTGCCCAACCCCTTCCCTCTTGATTCAGACAATCTTGTCCTTACAGCTTCTCTTCTCTCCTATACGAACATACATACATATGAACATACGAAGAAGCCAGCAGAAGAAGGCCATTTGGTCTATCTACTCTGCTCGTACTACACGGTCCACAGCTTGAGCTACTGTCCCTGCCTCTCCCTCCCCACTCCTACCATCCTCCCTACCCATGATCCTTACCTTCCCCTATGCCTATCCCAGCCTCTCTTAAAGCTGTCCACTGTCTTCAACGAGAGCACCACACTCCAAGTGTCCATCACTCTCTCTGTGAAGAAGTGCTTCCTGACCTCCCTCCTAAACCTCCCATTATCCAGCTTAAGACTGTGCCCCCTCACGTTATGGTTGCCACTCAGCTTAAAGAGATTCTCCTTAGCCACCTTATTTATCCCTTTCAAGTACTTGAAGGTCCCAGTCATGTCACTGCTCTCTTTCCTATCGTCCAGGGAGTAAATCTTCAGTGCCCTCAACCTCTCCTCGTATGCCTTACCCTGCTGACCCATTAGCATTTTTGTAGCCCTCCTCTGGAACTTCTCCAGCAAGTTAATGTCTTTTTTGATGTGTACTGAACTCCATACTCTAGATGTGGCCTTACCAGTGACCTGTACAAGGGCAGTATAACCTCCTCTCTCCTACTACTGATTCCCTAGTTATGCATCCCAGCATCTTGTTTGCCCTTGCTGCTGCTTTTTTGCACTGCATAGAGTGCTTCAGGTCACTAGTATTCATCACTTCCGCGTCCTCCTCCTCCTCCTCCTCCTCTGATACAGGTACCTGGACTCCACCCAGGCAGTACTCTGTCCTGGGATTCTCGGCTCCAATATGCATAACTTTGCATTTATTGGCATTGAAGCCAAGCAACCAGATCCTGGACCACCTCCCCAGCTTTTCCAGATCATCCTCTGTAGGTCCTGTATCCTTTCAGCTGTGTCCACTCTCCCGCAGAGTTTTTCGAACCTGAAGAAATTATTTTCCCCTTCTCTGATCCTCTGAGCCAGCCTTGGCTCCCTTAAAGCTTTAGCCGCCCTGACCGCTCTGCTCATGTCCTTGGATTGCGAGTACTCCTCCTTGTCCTCCCCTCACCTAGTTTTCTTGTGTCTGCCAAAGGCCACTCTCTCTTGTCCCTCACTTCCTCTGCTACTTCCCTGCTGAGCCAGCTCAGTTTTTTGGACCTGGACTTCTTACTCTGGGTCTTGGCACATGTGTTAGGAGCCTCTGTCAGACCCCTCTTGATAATGGACCATTTCTACTCAGCATCCATCTCTGGGCAGACTGTGGCAAGCTGTCCCTCTACGATGCTACCCAGCTTGCCAATATCTGCCCTTCTGAACTTCACCACTCTCGTTCTGGTCCTGGCTGCTTCCTTGCACAAGCTAAGGAAGAACCACACTGTGCGGTGATCACTGCCCGCTAGGGGGTCCTGCATGACTATATCTTGGACATGGTCCCCGTTTGACAACACAAGGTCCAATATGTTACCATCCCTGGTTGACTCCGTTACCCCCTGCACAAGACAGCTGTACTGGAAAGCCTCCAGAAGTACCTGTTGCCTGGCATTAGAGGTAGCCATGGTGCTCCAGTCCACCCCAGGCAGATTGATGTTGCCCACTATGACAGTGCTACACTTTTTAAAGTACTGCACTTGCAGTTACTCAGGGCAGTGCCCCTTGACAATGGAGGTGCTTGTGCCTCCATCTGCTGTATATAATTTCCCTGTACTTTAGGCACAGAAATAACTAGTGTGTACATCGCTATTCAGTAGCTTGAAGCCTGGGAGCTGTTTAATTGGGGCTAATACAGTAAAAGGCTACCAAACCTTATGTCCAAAGAAACATGTTTAGAACTACTAACTGAATGATCTTTCCCTTGCAGACAGAATTTTATTAAATTGATTAGCAGTCAGAAAAAAAAGTAGCAATGAATAAACAATACAGCAGGTTTAAAATTAATTATTTAATATGTTCTGTATTTGTGCAGTTCACAAACTGTTAGTCAATGTCGTGCCAAGGGGAATTATCTTAGAGAATCTTTTCTTCTTTTGTAAGTTAATGTACACTTCTGGCATTTTGCTTGTTGTTTTCTTATTTATTTGTTATACTTTTCATGACTGCAAATTGTTTTAATTTAAACAAAATCTGTTTGCAACTAAAATGTAGTTGTGTTAATTAGTAGTGTAAATTAATGTATGTAACTTTGGGCTGCATATCAGAGATACTTTTGGTACTCATTTTCTGGAGAGTGACCTTATTCTTTCTCCACTGAGTTTATAGTTGCAGAATACAATAACATTTTTAAATCTTAAACAAAGACAATTTGATTCATTGATGATTTTTTAAATGTTAGTAAGAATGCTCAAGTTACATCTACTAGGTACCAAAGAAGTATATAGTATTGGGTTCAGATAATTTACAAAATACTTCACTACCTGCATGAGAACAATACTACTCCTGAAATCATGTTTTCCCCCCAAGCTTCTTTGTTATTAAGGTGATACACATTCAGTGTATTCATGAAACACAGATGAACTGTCTTGTGCAGCTGGATTACGTGACTTCACATGAACATTCCATACAAAGGAAATCAGAAGACTTGCTTGTTGTACTGAAGTGTGGGGTGGAGTAGTAAGGAGGTGTCAACTATATTTTTTACACAGGCTTAGTTCAGCATTATCATGTTTTTTATAATTTATATTTTAATCCATAAGAAACAGATGCACCAGTTCAGTCAGTGGACTCATTTATAATGGCTTCCAGTGGATCATTTTCAGGTGTGTCCTGGACGCTCAAAGCAGTTGAGTGACTTGCTCAGGGTCACTCATTATGCAACTGGATGTTGTTTGAATCAAATCCAGGTCTGCTGGTTGCACCAAGCTCATTCAGTCAGTAGCTCTTTACTCTAACTTCTAGACTATTCTGCCAGTATGCTGATAAAGAAACATTAATGTTATTAATCAGCTTTTGACATACATGTGCAGGAACATTAAATGACTTTAATTGTGCCCTAAACCAACATGATTCAGTGCAGTAGAACCTGTGTTGTTGCTGGAAAACAAAACAAGACCCAGTCTGTAATGTTGTTTTGTGGGGTTGGGGGGGACCTGTGCCTCCACAGCAACATACATGTATGCATCCATGGAGGGATGGGAGCTGGGCCCTGTGCTCCCACAGGAAAATGAGGATACAATTATACTATCTCAAAAAGTATGAAAATTCATTGCAAAAAAAACTTGTTAATGCACTAGTTAGGGGTTAAACTGACAAAAGTAGGGAAATGTGGTGTTAGGGTTTCCAACCAACCCTAACACCCCACCACCACTCTGCAGGCAGGAAAGTACAGTTACATAAGAACTTAATTAACAGTAGATCTTCAAGAGAAGCTCTTGCAGCAGGCTACACCACAAGGACTATGGCCAGCAGGCGTCAGGACCCCATGGAAAACTTCTAGCTAGTAGTCTATAGTGGGGGACCACCCCCTGACGTTGGCCTGCTCCCAACATCGGCCAATGGTATAAAAGGAGCGGTCCCCCAGCCCAACCTCAGTTCTCATGCTGGATACCCCAGCAAAACACAGAAATGGAGAACCGAGGAGGTTCCTCAGAAATGAAGAAAAGAAAAAAGCCAATGGAGAAACAGTCACCAGGAGGAAGGTGGGAGGGAAAGCAGAGCCTGCTGCAAGACCTCCTCTTGAAGTTCTTACATAACTGTACAATCTCACTTCGAGGGGGAGCTCCTGTAGCAGGCTACACCGTGAGGACGGAGTCCCAAGCAATGAAAGGATCAACCCCTGCCAACTGGGAGGAGGGAAGAGACTGCTGAAAAATGCTCATAAGAGCAGGCCCTGTAGGACAGCAAGACTGAAGCCTGTCCTATGACGAAAGGCAATGTCCAAACTGTAGTTTATACTGGGATTAGAATGATAAAAGGCTATACAGCCCATTATAACCATTCTCCACTTCAGTGGGACTACTTAGAACCATTTTTCGATAGCCAACTGTCTATTTTCATTTTGAAGGTAGAAATCGAAGTACAGCTTACTATATCCATTGGTAAAATGTTCCATAGTCTTCCAGTTCTATGAATAAAAAGAGAAATATCCGATATTCTTTTTAGCTGTATCCAATCTAATTTGTCTTTTATGTCCCCTTAAGCATTCTGGTTTAACTTGTAAATGGATTCCCATATTGGTCCTTAACACGTGATCTGACATGACTTTAAACATCAATATTAGGTCCTCTCTAACTCTTCCTTGTTGCAGTGAGAATAGGCCAGTCTTGTTAAGTCTGGTATTATAGTCTATTATACAACGGCAAGAAAGAATCCTGGCTACTGATTGGTCAGCTGGCCATCACAGCAGGGATGTTATCCTGGCATAACATCCCTGCTGGCTGTCTGGATCATATTGATGAGCTCCACCATGATGATCTCCTATTTCTCTTAAGGAACAAAAATATGTTTACACACTAACAAAAACATTCTTTAAAATTATTTTTTTATTATAAAACAGCAAGCCATTGTATAATAGGAATAATGCCCTCCAGGGTGGGTGTTATGCTGGGATAACATCCTTCTCGGGTGTTGGATGCCCTCGGTTGGTGGCCTTGGGCCCCAACCACCCAAGGTGGGATGTTGTCAAACTCCACCAATCGGCATTATTCCTTTAATGTTTTCAGAACCTATTAATTTGGTAAATTTTAGCTGTATTCTTTCCATTCTATTTCCACTTTTTTATAGGGAAACCACAACTGGGACCCAAAATCTAAATGAGACCTTACATACATTTTATATAATGGTAATAAACAGCCCATTGATTTATTAATAAAACTTCTTCTAATGTTCTTAATCATAAAGTTGGCCTTTTTTATGATATGTGTGTCATATGAGGTTTAAATTCTAGCTTATTATCAACTATGATACCACAGTCTTTCTCATGGTTAGTTACCTTCAGGTTAGTTCCATTTAAGGTATAAGTTTGTATCTCATTAGATCTCCCCAAGTGCATAACTGTGCATTTGCTTATACTGAAAGGCATTCCATTTTGAGCTGACCAACCTTCAATCTTCTTTAAATCTTGCTTCATGTTATTTTGTTGTAAAGCTGTCCCTACTGGCCCTCCTAATTTGATGTTATCTGCAAACTTTACAGTATTACTAATAATACCTTTATTTAACTCAGATATATATAAGGAAAATAGCATAGGCCCCAATACTGAGCCTTGTGGCACCCCGCTAGTGACTCCGACAGGGGCTGAGTACTCACCCAATACTCTTACTGACTGTTCTCTGTTTTCCAACCAGTTTTTAGTCCATTTGGTCAACCTACTGTCTACTCACAAAGATGAAAATTTTTTTTCAATTAGTTTCCTATGTGGTACCTTATCGAATGCCATAAGAAAATCCAAATAAATTACGTCCATAGGTATGTTGTTATCAAGTGACCTACTTATATATATACATAAAAGCATAAATGATTGGGTGTACATTCTTTCTCTTTCCTAAACCTGTGTTGCGTATTGTCAACCAGGCCCAAAATAGTAATGTTTTCCTGAAACTTGTTTTAGGAAGCTTTCAGCAATCTTACATAAAATTGCAGTCAAGCTGACAGGCCTATAATTTGATGAATCAGATTTGTCCCCCTTTTTGTACAGTGGAATAACTACTGCATGCCTCCAGTCATCTGGCTCCAATTCTGTAGTGAAAGAATCATTTGACATTCTACTTAACAGATGCACAATATAGCTATCTATCTCCTTAATTAGTCTGGGACTTAAGCCGTCTGGTCCAGCGGATTTGTGCACTTTTAGTTTATCATATCTTTAAGCTGAACAATACTACACGTCCAGTCTAAGTTTCAGCATACGTTTTCCTTTACATTATAATACCTGTTGTCACCATTCTCATATACTGTCCCAAAATATTTACTGAATGTTTAGGCCATGTCTTTAGGTGTTTCAATCTCTTCTCCTTGTTTTACTAATGGGCCAATTTGACTAATCGCTCTATTCTGATTATTTATGTAGACATAAAAACTTTTGTCATTGTCCTTAGAGTGTGCTAGGTTACATTCAACCTTATTTCTCTCAGACCTAATAGTCTTTTTGAGTTATTTTAGCAGGTTTTTATACTGTTATCTTCTGATAGTACCCACTGATCTCATTCTTTCAAATGCTCTTTTCTTTAGCTTACTTTGCTTTAAAATTGTATTGGTGCACCATGCAGGTCTTTTTCCTCTTTTACTGTACATTTTCTTTGTTGGAATATAAGACTTTTCCATTGTAATGGGTTATCTTTAAAAAGTACCCACATTTCATTAACATTTTTACCCTCAAAATATTTTTCCCATGGCCGGCCCGGTGGCACAGAGGGTTGAGGCACTGGATGCCACACCTCGCACCACACCGGTGACCCGGGTTTGGGAACAGACTCGGGTTGCCGGGGGTCGGCAGGGGGAAGGAGGACTGAGCATCCCAATGGATGCTCTCCTCCTTTGGGGTGGGTTACCAGGGGTGCTTTACGCACCTGACGTCCCTAAGGGTCGGTGGGAGTACCAGCTTTCAGGGCTCTGGCAGCTCCCTTGGGATGGAGTCAAGGGAGGGGAGGACGCTGTAAGGCGCTTGGTGGCGACGTGCATCAGCACGTTGTCTACCCACGCCGGTGTCCTCAGTGGAGGAAGGGGTCCACAGAAAAGTTGAAAAACACCCTTGTCGGTCCTAGGTCACGACCGCTTTCTACCCAGCCACCGATCTACGGGCAGACCCCGATGTGCAGGTGCTCCTCCTCCTCAGAGATTGAGGAAAGGTAAGGGAAGACCTTCCACACCCCACCTAGGGGGTTAACCGGGAATCTAGAAGTGTATACAGGGAGTAGCTTGGCACTCTAGGGGCAGACTCTAAGATGATGGCTCGGGGGATTGAACAGTCTGAAAGAGTGGACGGATGAGGGCAGTCTGGAGGGCTAAACAGAAAGTTAAAAAAATATATATATATTTTTTCCACGTCCATTTTGATAGTTCCTGTCTGATTTTTGCTAAATCAACCTTTTTATAGTTTCTAACAATAGTAACAACTCTAGTTATATGAGCTGGATATTTCTTAATAGAAAACTGAACAATGTTGTGGTCATTGTTGCCCAAATTTTCTCTAATCTTGACTTTGGATATCATATCCTCCCTAATAGTAGTAATTAGGTCCAACACATTGTTGCCCCTTGTAGGTTTGTGCACCAGTTGAGACAGTCCTGCCATATTTAGCGTTTCAGTAAAATGGTTACTGTGTACATCTGAACATGTTAGATTTTTCCCATTTCAATTCTGGGTAATTAAAACCACCAGAGACAATTATGTCTTCCTTCTGAGCCATATACTTAATTTCATTCTCGATACATGTGTTCATTTCTTTATTGGTGTTTGGAACCCTATAGTAAAGCCCTATAAATAGTTTTGTCCTGCTAATACCTTTCAAGACTATCCATATGTATTCAGTACAAGATTCTCTTAATCCAGTAGCTATATTTCCTTTTATATAGTTTTTCATATAGATTGCGCCCCACCCCCATTTTTTTATTTTGCCTATCTTTAACAAACAGTGTGTAGCCGTCTATATTTCTATTCCATTCTATGCCTGGTTCCCACCAGGTTTCAGTAATCATGCAAATATCAATGCTTTCCTCTGCCAGCATTATTTCCAGTTCTGCTTTTTTATTAATGTTTAAAGCAGCAGTACTACGGGAAAAAAAGTGCACATTTTTGACAGTTTATTCCCTGTGCCCTGTTAATAATATACCTGGTACTCTTTCTCGTCGGCATTGTACTATCGCCAAGTAATTTGCTCAGGTATTCTCTGCTTTTGTTACATTTCTGCCACTAAGCATGTTGCACTGGAACCCCCTCTGCTGCCAACTGCACATGTGAATGACTTGCAGAGACATCAGGAATGGTCAGCAGAGGATCCCTCTGCTGTTGTCAAAAGACATGATGTGACCTGTAGAAAAAGTGCAGCTGAAAACTAGTCAGCCACCATATTTGTTGTAGCGCTCAACAATTCAAATAAATTGCAAATATCTAAAAAAGTAAAGATGACTGAAAAAAAACATTTACAGGTATGGAAACTGGAAATTTGGCCGCATGCCTACAGACGAAAAACAGAATTTTGATAGCTCACTTCCTGATTTGGTAGTACTGCTGCTTTAAGTTTCTTACGTTTAGGGACCAGATCTTTAAATCTCCAGCCTTTTTTTTTTTTGTATCTTCATGCCAGTACGACTGTTCTCCACTATCATCTTTTCTTTTTCCTTCCGTATCACAACCCATCTCCCCTTTTTTGTTAGTTTAAAGTCTTCTTCACACATTTTCTTAATTCCAATTCCAATTTTCTACTACCCTTTTTGCTGAGATAAAAACTATCTTTCCAAAAATACGTTGGTTCACCTATAAATTCCTCCCAATGCGTAATGCATCCTATCCCTTCTTTTGTCGTCCATAACCTTTATGTCTTTAATTTTCTCCATATTGAATTTGTTTCCCCCAGGAACGGGTAATATTTCTGAAAAGTATACTTCACATTTAAGTTTACTTGCTTCTTCCCACATATCCTTATATTCCTGTTTAATATCCGCTCTACACTGGTGTCTTATGTTGTTAACAACTAGATGTAAAATTACAGTAGCCTTTCCATCCCTTTCTGTCACTATGTCCTTTAACGTGCTTTTAATATCATGAATTTTGGCCCCTGAGAAATAAAGTACAGTTACGTAAGAACTTACCGTAACAGTAGATCTTCGAGAACAGCTCTTGCAGCAGGTTACACCATTAGGACCGAAGCCGCCAGGCGCCAGGACCTGGAAAAATTCCTGGCTAGCTAACTACAGCGAGGACTGCCCCGGCGTCAGTCCCGCCTCCGACCGTCAGGCTTGGTACAAAAGGGGCGGTCCTTACCAGATTCCCCAGTTCTCCTACCGAGACTTCTTGCCGCAGGCTGACATCAAAATGGGAGACCTAGGATTAGCCGTCAGAAGACAGAAAGATAACAATTCCTGCTCAGAAAGACTGAGCCATGCTTCCTCAAGGGAAGGTGGGCGGAAGGTACCTGCTGCAGAGCTGTTCTCGAAGATCTACTGTTCGATGAAGTTCTTACGTAACTGTACTATCTTACTAGAGACACAGCTCTTGCAGCAGGTTACACCATTAGACTGATTCCCTAAGCAGTAACGCTGTCAGAAAAATCCGGAGGAGGAAAATAAAGGATAAAAACCAGGTCCTGAACCTAGGACAGGAGACCCTGAAGTACGGCCAAACCAAAACCAGCCCTTCGCCGAGGCGGTGTCCAGGCTATAATGCCTGATAAAGGTATGCACAGAACTCCAAGTGACTGCAGCGCATATAGCAGAAGTGAAACATTTTGAGCGCTGCAAAGGAAGTAGCCACCCCTCTAGTGGAATGACCCGGACTGTACCGGAGGGGCTTTTGTTTGATACCATAACAGTGAGAAATACACTGGACAAGCCAGCGAGAAAGGGACTGTTTGGATACTGATTGGCCCATCATTCTCTCAGAGAAGAAATGAAAAGCTGCTCAGAACTACGAAAGGACTGAGTTCTGTTGAGGTAAAACCTCAGGCTGCGGTGAACATCCAGGGTATGGAGCAGAGCCTCTCCTCTATTAGAGTAGTTCGGGAAGTAGACCGGAAGGTCGATATCCTGGTTCAGAGTGAGTGAAGAAACCACCTTAGGCAAGAATTTAGGGTTCGTCCTCAGGGATACTCTGTCCCGGTGGAAAACTAAATAAGGCTCTTTGCACATGAGAGCGTGAAGTTCAGAAATTGTTCTTGCCGAGGTAACAGCAACTAAAAACAACGTTTTCCACGACAGAAAACGTAGCTCGCAATCCGCGGCAGGTTCAAAGGGGAAGCGTGAGCTGTTCAAGGACAAAAGCAAATCCATGGAGGCACAGGGTCTCTAATAGGAGGCTCAAGGTGCAACACTCCCTAAGAAATTCGAGGCGTCCACCTGAGCCACTTGCGATTTCCACGGGAGGTGAGTAGCGAAATGGCACAGAGGTGCACTTTAATAGAGGAGTAAGCTAGACCCGAATGAAAGAGGAGAGCAAATATTCTAATATTACTCCCACAGGACAACCTAAAGGGAAGGTGGTGCTCATGACCATACCTAAAAGCAGCGCCATTTCATGGCGTCGTACTATCGTTGCGGCTTTCTGGCTGCGAAAGGACTTCTGCAACCTCTTGCGAGACCCCATGACAGCAAAATGGCTATGTCTCTAGAGAGCCAAGCATGCAGGTTCAAGGAACGAGGTCCGGGTGACAAGTGAACCTTCTCCTGAGACAGTAAGTGGGAGCTGAGCGGCAACGGAGCGGGGTTCTAGATAGTTGAATCAACAAAGGAACCAAATCTGTCTGGGCAAAATGGAGCCTAGGATCATTATTAAGTGCTCCCTGCGCGGTTGAGAAGAACTCTCTGGATCAACGGAAAGGAGGAAAGCGTAGAGGAATCTGTTGGCCCAGGAGAGGATAATACGCGTCTGCAGAAAACACCAGGCCCTGGATCTAGCGAGCAAAATTGGGCAGTTTTGCATTGGATGGGGAGGCGGGCAAGTCTAGATCTGGTTCCCCATCGAAGAAACAGATCCTCTGCTACCTCTTGAAGGAGTTCCCATTGTGGACTCTGGCCTGAGAACGACTCAGGCCGTCTGCAACCGTGTTGTCCACTCCGGGAACGTGCACAGTGATCAGATTCGCGCCGTGTCTGATTACCCAATCCCACACTCTCATGGCCTCCCTGCAAAGGGGGTAAGAGTGTGCCTCCTTGTTTGTTGAGGTAATACATCACCGCCGTGTTGTCTGTCTGAAGTAGAAGAGTACACGGTGGGATAACTGACTGAAAGGCCTGCAGGGCATAGAGGACCGCTCTCATTTCAAGCACGTTGATGTGAAGGTGAGCTTCCATCTGGGTCCACGTGCCTGGGACTTTACCCGTCCAGGTGTGCCCCCACCCAAGACCGGGCGTCTGTGTTGAGGGTGACCTCCTGGGGCCAGGCGCAATGAATGGGACGCCTGATGAGGAAGCCTGGGGCTAGCCACCACTGCCAGTCTTGAATCACTGAATTCGTGAGTCTGACCGGATGCTGCAAGTGGTCTTGCCTTTGGTCCCATTGCACTTTGAGCATCCACTGAGTGTCGCATGTGGAGTCTTGCGAAAGGACAGTAGGAATGGCTGCAGCCATGTGTCCGAGCAAGCAAAGGACCGACCTGGCAGGTACAACCTTGCTTAATGATAGGTCCCTTATGAGGGGATCTGATGCGCTCGCTCTGTCGGCCGGAAGAAAGGCTCTTCCCGAACAGTGTCCAGAACTGCTCCTATGAACTGCAGTTTCTGCGACGGTACCAGGAGACTTCTCGTAATTTATGAGGATGCCCAGGGATCGGAACAGATCCTGGGTGCTCTTGATGCAGAAGCAATGCCTCTCTGAGGCGGCCATGAGAAGCCAGTCGTCCAGTGCAGGAACACGTAGTGGCCCTGTCTCCTCAGAGGCGCTGCCATGACTGCCATGCACTTGGTAAAGACCCTTGATGCGGAAGACAGTCGAAGGAAGGGCTCGGAACTGAAGGTGGTGGTCGAGAAACTCAAGCGCAGGAACCTCCTGTGCGCCTGAGCCATAGGGATGTGCAGGTAGGCATCCTGCATGTCTAGAGGCGCTAAAGGCGTCCTGTTTGAGCATGGGGATAAGACCGGAAGGGTCACCATGCGAATCTCTGTAAGTGACCGACACATTGAGGTCGCTGAGGTCAAAGATTGGACGGAGGTCCCTGTTTTCTGGGAACCAGGAAGAAGTGGGAATAGTATCCTAGTCCTCTGGTTCTCTGGGACGTACTCTATCGCTCCTTTCGTAGTAGCGCCAGTACTTCTTGCCAGATCAGGCTTTGTGCTGACCTTGATACCGGACAGCAAAGGAGGCCTCGAGGATGGCTTTCCTGCGAATTCTATAAAGTGGCCTAGACTGACCAACTGAAGAACCACCTGTCGGTGTGATGGCCTGCCATCCCGGCAGGAACTGTAATCGACCCCCGACTAAACTCCGTTGATCCTGAGGGCGGGGTCGGGAAGGAGTCAGGCTGTGGCAGCATGGACCCGCTGGCTGGGCCTGCCTGGGAGAAGCTGGCCTCGGCTGGCGGGTGTTTGCCCTGGCTCTCTGAAACCAGAGCCTCTGAGGTGCAGCGGAGTGGGTCTGTTGCCTCAAGGCCCACAAGACGAAAACGGCTTTGGTTCCTCTGAAGGAACCAAGCTTAGGTCGGTACATGGCCTGAACTGACCTTACCGCTTTCCCGGCCTCTTGGAGTTTGGTAAGGATCTTTCTGTAGGATTACCAAACAATACTTCTCCTCAGAAGGCGCCCAAGATGTTCTTTTGGACGCCTGGGTAAACCGGAGACGCGCAACCAAGAGTGTCTCCGGAGGCAAACGCCAGAAGCTGCTGCTCGGGCCGATGAGTCCGCTGGAGTCACACGCGCCTTAGACTTGGGTCCCCACGCCTGAACCCGTGACGAGGAGCTGGAAGCATCTCCTCCTTCTGCTCACCTCCGGGCATCTTTCAGCGCTTCCAGACCCTGTTCCAAGCGTTCTGGAACTGAACATGTGGGTTAAATAGTTCAGAGATCTGATGGCGCAGGTAGTGAGCACATCGTCGCCTACCAATGCGTCCAGTTGTTTGGACTCTGGGTCCGGTGGCAGGGTGCTCAAATGTTGTGGCCTCTGTGACCGGTCATGTGAGGCTGTGATGACCAGAGAATCGTCCTGAGGATGCTGCGTCAAGTACTGGTCGTCCTTAGGAGCCTTGTACAAGCGATCAGCTTTCTTCGGTCTCGCCGGGAGCGAGTGTGGACTTCCCACGCGGCCTTGGTGACGTCCACGAAAGTGTCAACCAAGGGTGGTACCACCACAGGCTTGGGGTCCTTTTGCCGAAGATATCTGGCGAGTCGTACTCTTTCGGGGTCTAAGTCTTCAGCATCCCATCCCATGTTCTCTTGTATATGTCTCATAATATCAAGGAACGAGGGATCATCCGGAGGAGATCTAGGCATCTCACGTGGGTCCGGAGAAGGGATGGAGAGTGGAGATGGGGATCTAGAGGTGGAGTAGTCTGATCCCGTGTCCTCCGTTGAAGGCGAACGTCGGCGTCTCCTGGATCTCTTGGGGCTGGGTGATCCAGAAGAGGATTTGACGGGTCTCCGTTTATCAGGTCTCCCCTGGGAAGGTTCTAGAGCTCCGGGGAGGAGGAACACGCCTGCCGACCCCGATGGCGGGGGGGCAGGAACCGGAATGGGAGGAGGAGGAGGAGGAGGAGGAGGAGTAGGAGGAGGAGGGGAACCATGTTTTTAATGGTATGCCACCAGTAGGTGAACAGATCTTTCACCTCCACTAGAGAGGCCTGGACAGCCGGGTGCGGTGGGCGATCGTCGGGTCGGCGTCGGCTCACAAGGGGCTCTGGTAATGACGAGGGTTCCCTGGGAGTACCGACGGGACCGGGGTCGCCCGTCTGGTCCTCGGGCTGCTCTAGGTCCTCCTCCGATAGAGGCTCCTGACCGATGTCGGTCGGAGGCAACAGGGCCTTCTTCTTTTCAGGAGGGGCAGGCGTCGGTCCCCCTACCGGCGTCCGCTGGGATGTAATGGCCGGTGTCGGTCGTACGGGCGACGGCGGCTCCAGGGAAGAAGGGCGCACGGCTGACGGCTGTCGAGCCGGCGTCTGGGCTACAGGCCTTTTTAAAGGCGTGAGCTCCAGCGTCTTGCGTGGAGGCACCGACGAAGACCTGACGTCGGGTACCGAGGAGCGGGAACCCGACTTGCGGTGGTGATGGTGTCGTTCCCCGGACTTCGCCAAGGCCCTGGAAGGGGAGGAAGGCCTGGCGGATTTCTCCTGAGATGAAGGTTTCTTGATTGCAGCCGGGGGAGATTTCGAACCGGAGCTACGGGACTCCGAACCCCTGGAAGGGACCTGGAAGGGCCTTCTCCTTCTCTTCTCCGGCTTGTGGACCCTGGAGCTTTCCCCTTGGAGGACATGGTCTTCAGTTGTTCCTCCAGAAGAAACGCCTGCAAAGCCTTCTGACGCCGGATCCGGGTACGGCTGTTGAACCCTTGGCAAGAAGGACAGGCCCGGGTATCGTGGTCTGGGCCTAGGCACCGGACGCAGGCCGTGAGGGGGTCCTTGAACGGGATCTGCTTTCCACAAGCGCACTTCGATGGATGGCCAGAAGTTGGTGATGACATCAAGATCTTGCTTGAAGATTCTGAAGATTTTCGAAAATTTTATCGAAAATTTTATCGAAAAAGGAACTATTCACGCGTCGCGCGCTAGACTGGTAACCGAAGGGGTCAGGTAGCTAAGTCGACGGCGGGAAAAGAACTGGGGAATCTGGCGGACCGCTTCTTTGTACCACGCCTGACGCCGGAGGCGGACTGACGCCGGGGGCGGTCCCCGCTGTAGTTAGCTAGCTAGAATTTTTCCGTGGGGCCCTGGCGCCTGGCGGCTTCGGTCCTAATGGTGTAACCTGCTGCAAGAGCTGTCTCTCGAAGTAAGATCTAGTTGTTACGTTTTCTTTATTAACCCCTGATGTTTACCTATCTGTAAATTTTACTATGGTGCCGAATGAAGGTGTGGGCAGAACTCCAAGTAGCAAGTGTGCAAATATCAGCCGCTGAAACATTTTTTATGGAAGCAAAGGATGCAGCCATACCCCTGGTAGAATGGCCTTTGACCAGTCCCGGCAAAGACTTGTTGTACTTACGGTAGCAGTAAGCAATACAGTTAACTAACCATTTAGACAAGGTTTGCTTAGAAACAGGAGCCCCTTCAGTCTTTGGGGTGAAACAAACAACTGGTCAGATTTTCAGACAGCACAGGTGCGATCTAAGTAATAATGAAGCACCCAGCGAACGTCCGGAGTATGAAGAGGAGCCCCCCCTTCTGTTAGAATACTCTGGGTAGTAAACAGGTAGGTGGATGTCCTGCTTCAGAGTAAACTCAGACACCACTTCAAGCAAAAAATGAAAATTACATACCTACCATAATTCTTGGTCTCCTTGTATATCTTCACCATTCATCACTGGTGGGTATACACTGGAGGCATTATGTCACCGTGGGAGCCATCAGCTTACAAATTTTTTTTGGGGGGGAGGGGGGCGAAGTCAGCACTGAGGCCGGTGCCACCCTTGAGGACAACGTACAGTGTGCCGCTCAAGTGTTAGCCAGTAACCGACACTGACTCCTCCCCCATCTCAGTTCTGTCCACCAGAGAGAGTGAAATTAGCAATAGAGAAAAGAAAGGAGGGTGGGGCAAGGGAGCCTGAGAGAGAGTAAAAGGAAAAGATATAAAAAGAAAGGAGAAAAAAGCTGACACAGAAGGAGAGGGAAGCTACCTGAAGATGTGGCATGGGGGGGGCCCCAACCACTGGGCAGTCCTAGGGATTAGAGAAGTGGGAAGGGTTATGAAGAAGAATAAGGGATAGCAAAGAGATCAGAGCCCCTTCAACACCTTACCCTTTCCAGGGAAGGAAGAGTCAAGGCTGCCTCTGCCCTTACCTTCACAGAAACTCCTCAAGAGAAAAATCGGCCTGTCTCAACAGAAAGAGACCGGGCTGAATTGGGCTAAGCTAGCCCGAAAAACTGATCCCAAGGAGGAAAAGGAGGCTCCTGACCAAGTCCCTAGAGGGTACGTTGCTGTGGTCTCTGGAGATGTCCTAGGGCACTGGGGTGAGGAGAGGGTCCACCCCAAAACGAAGGACCTCTTAATAGAATTTTACATCCAGGAGATGTTATTTTGAACTGATCCCTAGCAGGGCAAGGGAGAAGGAGTCCTAGAAGGAGAGGCACTGCCTAGGACAATCAATTGGTTTATGGAAAAAAGAACCAAACTCTCATCTTGAGAGACAGAAGAGAGAGTGAGAGAGAAAAGAATGGACCTGAGGAGCGCCCCCCCCATTATAAGGCAAAGGAGACCCCGCTTGACCTACCCCCCTACAAGGAGAAGAGCTCCAGAGGAGCAGAGATGATAAGCAGGGCTTACCCTAAAGGGTCCCCACAGAGGAGAGAGCAAGCAGAGAGGAGGTACTGCTCAGAGGTTGAGGCACCAGACAGGATGGTCGGTGGGAAGCAGTGATGAATGGTGAAGATATACAAGAAGATCAAGAATTACGGTAGGTATGTAATTATATCTTCCTGTATGTATCTTCACCATTCATCACTGGTGGGTGAGTACCAAGCCCCGCAAAGGGGACCCAGCATGTCCCTGAGGGTAGACCTTCCCTCAGCCCTCTGTGGGGGAGGACCACAGGGGGAAAAGCCCCTTACAGGCCTGGAGATGCCCGAGACTGGTCAGGGTGAAACGGGGACTCCTGAGACCTGGGAGAAGGAAGGTACCTTGCCATTTCCCGTCTCACCCTGCGGGAGAAAAAATGGGCTTCTTGTAAAGGAGAGGCAATCACCCTACGCTGGGCCAAGGGTGACAACCTAGAAAGGCTAAGCCATGCTGTCCGTCTCACACAGATTGCAGATCCTGCCAACCTAGATGCTATCTCATTAGCATCATAAGACGCTCTAGAGAGATGCCTCACTAGCTCTAGGCCAGAAGCAGAAAGACAGATGGCCTGCTTGGTTGCCACCATGTCAGGCAAAGTGGCTGGGAGTTGTCCCAGCACCATCCATAAGTGTCTAGAATAAACAGCCACATGGGCCTGACGTGCAAAAATACATAAAAGGAGACACGCCGAGGAAAAAAATCCTTCTCCTCCAGCAGTCAAACTCAGCTGAGTTGGACTCTGGGGGCTGGTCGTGTCAAGGGAGACGATGCCCAGCGGGGGGTATCCAGCAACTCTATCCCAGAAGTGGGGTGAGGCAGGGAGCCTGGAGCCTCCAGGGGTGCAGGATTCCTGAGCTGGCAGTCCCTCGGGGCCGGAGGGGGAGTACTGGAGACTGCCAGACCTGATGGGACGCTTCCCAAAAAGGAATAAGCCATGGAGAGATGACAACATTCTCCAATGAAAACTCTCCCAGGAGAGCAAGCATCACGGCCTCGGAAAGGGGAAATGTGGAGTTCATCCATCAACCTCAACAGGAATCATTGATAGCCGTTGGTATCAGCGTCTGAGGACAAGTGGACCCAGGCGTCTTCTTCCTCAGGAGAGGAAGACAAGGAGGTGGAGGAGCTCAGATCAGCATTGGATGCAGAAAGGAGCTGTGGTCTAAAAATGACCCAGTCCAGAGCTCTAAGGTAGCTAGGAAATGCTGCAGCCGAACCTCTGAACTGGTCCCATGACAAGGGCCTCATAGGACCCAAAATGCCCAGGAGAGCAGACAGTTTGGGCAGAGGATCCGACGGAGAAGGATAGACTGGTAAACCAGATAAGGATCCCTGCTAGGGCTCCGGTAACATTTGCGCAACCCCTCCCGGAGGTGGGGGCTGCACAACAAAACCACATGAGGTTGCTCAACTGTGCAGGTGCGGCCTGAGTGGTGCCCTAAAGAAGAAGCCCCTAAGTGAGGAGACCGGGACCGGTCAGGCCCTTGCAGGCAGCTCCTAACCCCACCAGATGCAGGCCCTCCCCACTGAGGAGAATGAAAATGTGATGGATCAGCACTGTGGCTCCTACCAGAGCCACCAGCAGCTCTGACAGAAGACCCCCGGGCCATCCCAGGCACTCTCAAGCCCTCCCCTTCAGAAAAGCACCTGCCCCATGTCCGCCCCTGGGACATTGAGGGGGATAACATCAGAGGAGCCACAGGTGTCTGCAAACCTGCCCTAGCAACCCCCAAATTAAACCTAAACAAGGGAATAGGAACCACGCCGATCCCAGCTTCAGTGCCAGAGTCGGCCTCTCCCAAGGCGCTGACCTCCAACTCAGCACTGGGAGCGGTGCCTCTTGCAGACCCGGCACTGTCCTCTGCCCTTGCTCCATCATCGGTGCCGGCCCTCCCTGCAGCACTGGGGATGGAGCCGCCCTGTTCCAAGGCGCAAATGTACAGCACCAGAGATGGCACCACAAGATTCCCCGGTGCCATGGACTTGGAGATGTCGGCCCCAGCAACAGAGCCAGACAAAGGAGGAGGAGAAGAAGAAACCCTCAAAGCCGTGCTCCTAGGCCCTTCAGAGCCCGAGAGTTCCTCAGAGGAGGGTGACCAATCTGGGTCAGAGTCCTCCTCCCCCCCCCGAAGAGGAAGAAAGCTGGGAGACCAGGAGAGTGGCCACCCTTCACACCCTACCAAGTTCGGAACTGCTCGTGGCAACAAACGAAGGCCGTGTCGCACCTTTAGCACCACCCTGCTCACTGGCCTCAGAAATGATGCCAGGAGAAAGAGAAGAGCTGGCGGACAGAGTAGAGGACCCCACCAGTACGGATCTGCTGTGTAGCTCCGATTGCAACACCGGGGGTGGTTGTGGCTCCGAGGAGGCCAACAACCAAGAGGGGTGCTCAACCAACCCCCTGGAGGAGGCCAACTCTAACAAACCGGAGACACCAGTGAGGCTGGTGTCACTGACCCCTTCATAACACTCCAGTATGTATAGTAGCAGAGGCTGACCCGTGGGAAAAGGTCAAGTGATCTCACCTTGGCATCCCAGGACCAATGGCGCCCTCCGAAGGTAGGAGGATTCCGACCCACCTTCAATGCGCTCGTTTCAAGGACACGGCAGTCCATGGAGAACCACGTGTTGCAGTTGTCCATGTCGTGCTACAGACCCAGGCAAGAAAGACATTGATCATGACGGTCTGTAACGGATATTGACCTGCCACAGGGGCACCATCACATAGGGACACATCCAGCCTTGGATTTTGATTTAGACCCCAGACCAAACATGATCAACCACACACAAAATGAATAAAAATAAGAAACAGACTCGAGGCCATAGAAACAATGGCAACAGAATAAAAATAAAGAACAGTCTCACCCATTAGAAATCTACGGCATCGAGTACGATAGAACTTTGGTGGCATCGAACAAAATGAACTACTCAGCTGTCTTCAGCTTCCACGAGGTGCCTCTCGACGGCGGGAAGAACAGAACCAAGGTGGGGGAGGAGTTGACGTCAGTTACTGGCTAACACTCGAGTGGCTCCCAAACAAACACATTTTTAAGCTAATAGCTCCCGTGGGGTCATAGCGCCTCAGACATATACCCACCAGTGATGAATGGCAAAGATACATACAGGAAGATCTTAGGATTTGTCTGCAAGGATATCCTGTCCTTATGGAAAACTAAATAAAGCTCTTTATACATCAGAGCCTGAAGCTCAGAAATCCGAGCAGAAGTAATAGAAACTACAAATAATGCTTTCAACGACAGAAAGCGTAGCTCGTAACTCACGGCCAGTTCAAAGGGAGGCAATGTGAGTTTTTCCAAAACAAATAAAAGGTCCCATGGGGGTACAGGGTCCCTCATGGGAAGTTTGAGGTGAAGAATGCCCAGCAAGAAAGTGTGGGAAAGATCCAGCTGGGCAAGAGTTTTGCCCTCTAAGGGTGCATGATACGCAGAGATGGCCAATAAATGCACCTTAATGGAGGAGTAGCTTAGCCCTGAGTCTGATAAAGAAAGGAGGTACTCCAAAACAGAATTTACTGGACAAGTGAAGGAATCGAGGTGGTAAGTGAAGGACCAAATGCAGAACCGCTTCCACTTCATCGCATAAGTGGCCCTGGTGGAAGGCTATCTGGTGGCCACCATAACATCTGCCACTCTGGGGGAAACCCCAAACCAAGCAACCACTAGGTCTGCAGAAGCCATGGATGCAGGTGCAGTGCTTGAGGTCTGGATGGACCAGGGTGCCCTGCTCCTGAGACAGCAAGCCTGTGCTCAGGGGCTGGGGGACTGGGGGTTCCACTGCCAGCTGCTGAAGTAGTGGGAACCAAATTTGACATGGCCAAAAGGGGGCAACTAGGATCATTCTTGCTCCCTCCGACTGCAATTTGAGAAGGACCCTCTGCAGTAATGGAAAGCATAAAGAAACCTCCCTGTCCAAGACAGGAACAACATGTCTTGCCAGAAAACACCAGGCCCTGGATCTAGTGAGCAAAATCTGGTCAGTTCTGTGTCGACTGAGGACGCAAAGAGGTCCAACTCTGGCCAGCCCCACCTGTCAAACAGCTCTTTGGCCACAGATTGGAGAAGTTCCCATTTGTGTGCCTTGGACCAAAATTAGCTTAAACTGTTGGCCAAGGTGTTTTGCACGTCTGGGACATGCACAGCTGTGAGTTCCAGATGATGCTCAATGACCCAATACCAGACTCTCATGGTCTCCCTGCAAACGGGGTTAGAGTGAGTCCCCCCCCATGTTTGTTTACTCTGAAGACCACGGACATGTTGTCCATCTGAATTAGAAGAGCTCCCGGGAGCAGATGCATCTGGAATGCCTACAGGGCACAGAGTATCGCCCGCATCTCCAACAGGTTTATATGGAAATGCTGATCTTGGGAAGACCAGGTTCCCTGGGTCTGGTGGTTCACCAAATGGGTGCCCCAACCTGGCTAGATGTGTCCACAGTCAGGATCTGACCAGGAGATTCCTGCCAAAGTGGACCCCTGTGGAAAGACTGGAGGGGTTCCACCACCATGTCAGAGTTTGGCACAACGGGAGTGGAGACTGTCACCAGCTGCTCCAATTTGTCCGTGCGCTGGTCCCATTGGACTCAAAGGGCCCAATGGGGAATCCTCATGTGCAGGCACGCAGGAAGGACAGTTGCAATGGCCGCTGCCATGTGTCCCAGCAGCCTCAGTAACACTCTGGATAGAATTTGGCGTGATGAGGAAACTAGGTGAGCCTGTTCCTGAAGTCATTCCGTCCTGTCCAAAGGCAGGAAGGCTTGGCCTTTGGCTGTCTCCAGAACTGCCCCGATGTACTGCAGCCTTTGGCTGGGCCAAGGGGAGGACTTCGGGAGGCTGAGAGTGTTCCTTAGGTCTTGAAACAAAGTAAAGGTGTTTGCCATGGTGCTGAGCAGCTGATCCATGGACAGAGCTGCCAGGAGCCAATTGTCTAGGTAAGGAAAGACACAGTGGCCTTTCCTCCTGAGGGCTGCAGCCACTACTGCTAGGCACTTTGTAAAGACCCGGGCAGCCAAGGACAGGCCAAAAGGCAGGGTGGGGAATTGGTAATGACTGCCATGAAAGAGGAAGTGAAGAAACCTCCTGTGGGGTTGAAACACTAAAATGTGGAGGTACACATCCTGCATGTCCAGAGAACACAGCCAGTCCCTTGATGGGGGTGGGGAGAAGGCCTGGGAGTGTGACCATCCTGAATCTTTTGCATTCTATTTACTTGTTCAGGTGGCTGAGATCTAGGATGGGCCATAGGTCCCCTGTTTTGTTTGGGACAAGAAAAAAGTGGGAATAAAATCCCTTACCTCTTTATCTTGCGGAACTGGCTCTATGGCCTGCTTCAGCAAGAGCATTTGGATCTCCTCTCGAATAAGAGAGAGGTGTAACAGGGGGTAATGGGAGTTTAAGGGAGGGTTGTCTGGGGGCATCTCCATGAATTCTATTGTATGCCCTTTCTCTATCAGATGAAGGACCCAGTGATCCATCGTTATTTTGTGCCATCCCTTTAGACAGAGAAAAGTGATCCCTCTCTCCCACCACCTTCCCCAGAGATTCTGCTGGAGGAAGGGGTTGGTAAGGAATCAGGACGAGGAACCGGGGACAGGCAAAGGGGCATGGGAGGTTATGGGGGCTCTGGGTCCCGAACCTCCTGAGGCCTGAGAAGTGGCCTTACATTTAAAAGTACCTCTGGTTTGTTGACCTCAGGGCTATTGCTTGGAGGATCGATGAAATGGCTGGCGACGGTTCTGTTTCTGACTAGATCTGTACAAGGTATGTACAGATCGGACCGCCTTGCCAGATTCCTGGAGGTGAGTAATGCCCTTTTCGGACTCCTCACCGAAAAGGACTGAGCCCTTGAAGGGGGCATCCATAATAGTGGCTTGAACGTCCAGAGTAAAACCGGTGACACGGAGCCAAAAGTAACAGCCAAGGCAGACGCTTGAGGCCACTACCCTGGCCGCTGAATCTGCCATGTCACAGGAGGAACGTAAGACATGAGTGCCTACATCTGACCCAGACTTTAAAATATGTAGCAGCTCAGTTTTCTAAGGGCTATCCTGCTGAGTTTGGACTAGCTCCATGGCTTTCTCCCACAGGGCATTCTGATATTGGACCATGTGGGCCAAAAAATTCAGAGAGTGGATAGCACAGGTGGCCGAGGCATAGACTTTCCTACCCAGCTGGTCCACCTGCTTGGAGTCTTTGTCCAGAGGCTGAGTACTAAGATGCCAGGGCCTCTTGGACCAGTCATGAGCCACCGTAATAACCATGGAGTCTGTAATAGGCTGCTCTCCGAAGAAAGGCTCATCTCGAGGAGCATTATAAAGGCGATCCGCCTTCTTGGAAACAGCAGGGGTGGAAGATGGGTGTTTCCAAATGGATCTGTTGACGTCCCTGAAAGGGTCCACCAGAGGAGGGATAACCACAGGGTTTGGATCCTTCTGAAGGAGGAAAATAGCCAGACGATGTCTCTCTGGGTCCAGATTTTCAGTGTCCCAGCCCATACTGGACGGATGTGCCGCATGACCTCCATGAATGTCGGGTCATCGGGAGGGGACCTGGGGTGCCCTTATGGTCTGCTGTAGGGGGAGACAATCCCAAGTCAGAAGACTCCGAAGAGGAAGAGCTCCGCCCCAACTCCCCTAAGGAGGAAGATCTGGAGGTTAAACGCTGGTGCCTACAGCTATGCGACCTACATCAGTGCCTGTCCGAGAACCTAGAGTACAACCGATGGTGCGTTCGCCCGTGATGCTTAGTTCGACCCCTTCCAGTGTCATCTGGTTGCGGGGTAGGCTGCTTTGGCATTGGTGTAGGCAGCAGAGGAGGAGCCTGAGGCTGAGCCCCCAAGGCAAGAGTTTTCTTGGGAGGGGGAGCAGAAGGTCCTTTCAGTAAAAGGTCACGCCTGACCACATTCCACCAGGACGTGAAAAGAGCCGTAAGGTCCAGCAGAGGATTCTGTGGTGCAGAGGGGTTAGCCGGTGTCGGTGGGGGGGATGTCAGACAGTCCTGGCGTCAGTCCCTTAGGAGGTGGCAACACAGGCGTCAGATCCTGAGGGTTTGGGTTGACCAGAGGCTCAGAGAGAGTCTGGTTATCTGGCGTATGTCTGGTGGGTGTCATCAGGCCAGATGCTAGGCCCTCTGGCGCCAGCTGAGCCAGGTATGAGGGTCAGCTAAGACGAAGTGGCCGGGTCGATGAGTAATAGGGTGTCTCGCCAGGGTCGATCACCAGAGTGGCCAGGAGATCAGACAGGTGTTAACTGACACCGTAAGGGAAGCAGCTGGCATCATCTGAGAAGGAGCCTGTTGAGGGAGCTAACTCCTGACTGGGGCAGAGGTGTCACCTTCCTGGAGGAGGTGAACGCATGCCCCTGGCATCGCCATGGCATCATCCAAGGGAACGGGAACCAACTTGGCAGACGCCGAAGCCAAGCAGACGACGGGGGGCGGCTGAGCCACCTGGCTGAGAGCCTGTAGACTGGTGGAAGGACCCGAGCATCAGGGGCCGAGAAGCAGAGGAAGAAGTCCCCGATCCTGAAGAACCACCGCCCGACATCTGAATGAGGGCGGGTGCTTTGAACACGGGAAGCTAGGAAGACGAGAGAGCTGCCGTTGAAGCCAAGTCCGATCTCCTGCAGGAGGATGGCCCAAAGCACTCGCCTTCGAAGAAAAAAATTACTCACCTTAGTAATGTTGTTTCTTCTAATGGAGTTTTGCTATATTATGACATATGCAGTTTGACCCAGCCTTTGAACTGCTCCGGAGGTGAAAGAGTTAACTTTCCATGCCAGGCATGGAATCTTCAGCGCGAGCTTGGTTGAGAACTCTGTCTGTTGTTCTTCAAACTCAAACTGTCAGATCTTTACGAGCAAAACTCACTAAGATTCTGTGTGGAAGCTGTAAACCTACACTAGCCAACTGGCTACTAAAATATAACCATTTTTGTCCCAAAACAAGACTCAAGTCAGGGATCAAAAATAAAATACAACACCCAAACACCCAAAAAAGGGTGAAAAAACAAAGTGGGCATCTACTAAGTGCCAACACTGCACTGCCCACCCACATCCCAAAAAGCAGAGGTTCTGAGAGGGCAGGTTGGGGGGGGTAATAGTAAGACTCCATTAGAAGAAACAACATTACTAAGGTGAGTAATTTTTTCTTCAAACAACATGAAGTCTTACTATATTATGACATATGCAGACTACACAGCAGTACCTCCATGGAGGAGGGACAGAACCTACTTAGGAAATAGGCTCTGAAGCACAGCTGTGCCAAACCGAGCATCACTCCTAGCCTGGATGTCCAGAGAGTAATGCTTGGTGAAAGTGTGAACTGTTTTCTAGGTAGCTGCTTGACATATCTCTATGATAGGGATGTCCCTGGCTACAGCCAGGGACGCAGCTGTACCTCTGGTAGAGTGAGCCCTCAGGCCTGAAGGGGGAACCTTACCCAGTTTTTGATAACAAAATTGGATACAAGAGACAATCCACCTGGCAATGGATCTTTTAGTGGCAGGTTTCCCTTTACCAACCTCACCATAAGTGAAGAATAGTTGGAGGGAGTCAAACCTGTGACCCTCGGTACGCTCTATGTAGTAACTAAGGGCTCTCTTCACATCTAAGCTGTGCAGCCTCCTCTCGCCAGAGGAGGAATGGTCAGTGAAGTAAACTGGAAGAGATATAGATTGATTAAGGTGGAAATCTGAAACCACCTTAGGCAAGAACTTCCTGTTAGTCCTGAGGACCACCTTATCTCTGTGAAAGGAGATAAAATCAGACTCCACTGACAAAGCTTGTAACTCACTTATGCATCTGGCAGAAGTGATGGCTACCAGAAACACAGTTTTCCAAGTCAAGTACTTAAGCTCTGCTGAAGACAAAGGCTCAAAGGGGGGTTGCATAAGCTGAGCAATGCAAACATTAAGATCCCAGGCGGGAGCAGGGTCCCTGAATGGAGGGTTGGTGTGAAGCAATCCCTTGAAAACTTGGAAAATACAGGGTGAGCAGAAGAGAAGAGGCTTTCCTGCTGAAATAAAAGCAGACACAGCTGCCAAGTGCACTTTCAGGGTAGCTGGCCTCAGCCCCAAAGTATTTAAGTGGACCATATAATCCAGGACTGTGGGCAAATCCAGCAGATTCTGGGAAATATGCTTTCAGAGCACCATATGGAAAACCTTTTCCATTTAGAATTATAAGTAGCCCTGGTGGAAGGCTTCCTAGAAGCTTTCAAGATATCGAGTACACCTTGAGAAGGTGTAGGTCAGCAAACTCTAACTCTTCAAGAGCCAGGCCTTGAGGCTGAGGGATTTGAGACTGGTACCAAACTCTCCTGGGCACAGGTTAACAGATTGTGGTTCCTGGGGAGACACAGGGAAGATGGACTGCTAAGGACAGAAGGAGTGGGTACCAGGGCTGCCTGGCCCAGTCTGGAGCAATCAGAATCATCTTGCAAGGTTGAGATCTGATTTTGACTAGCACCTTGAACAAGAGAGGAAAGGGGGGGGAAGGCATAGAGAAATTTCCCTTCCCAGTTGAGAAGGAAGGCATCCAGAGGGACTGAGCCCAACACTGGGGGCCTGCAGCAAAATAGTGGAAGTTGGTGATTGTCTGGGGCTGCAAAAAGATCTATCTGAGGGGTGCCACAGCTGGCAAATACTACCTCCAGTACTAGGGGATCCAGAGCCCATTCGTGATGGCCCTGGGAAATCCTGCTGAGAGCATCTGCCAGGACATTGTCCTTGCCTGGGAGGTGAACTGCCATGAGGGAGGTGTTCAGGGAATAAGTCAGAGACCACAACTTCATTGCCTCGGTTCACAAGGCCGAAGACCGAGTGCCCCCTTGCTTGTTGATGTACCACATTGTAGTGGTGTTGTCTGTTCTGACCTGTACCATTTTGTTCTGAACAGATGCAGAAAAAACCTGAAGTGCTAGAAAAACAGCTCTGAGTTCCAACAGATTGATGTGGAGCAGAGACTCCTGAGAGGACCACAATCCCTGGGTGGTGAGGTTGCCCATGTGAGCTCCCCACCCCAAGAGGGACGCATCTGTAGTAAGGGTCAAGGAGTGAGATTGAGGGATGAAAGGAACCCCTTGTCTCAGATTGCTCTGCTCCTGCCACCACTGTAGGGCCTGGATCAGGGTTCCAGTTACTGGGATCAATTTGGTTAGAGGATCTCTCCTTTGAGACCAAAGGTCTCAAATGGAACTGAATGTCCCTCATCTGAAATCTTGCTCCCTGCACTACTGCTGTGGAGGCAGCCATGTGCCCTAGGAGCTGCAGAAAATGCCTTGCTGGTCGAGAGACCTGCAGAGTGAAGAGGAGGCCAGAGCCACCAAGGTCTTTGCTCTTTCTAGAGGGAGAAAGCTCTGGCCTGCTTTGTGTCCAGTTCTGCGCCTATGAAGGTGAGTAGCTGAACAGGCTCTAGAACTGACTTTGGGAGATTGAGAAGGAAACCTAGAGATGTAAGCAGCTGCTGGGTAACCTGAAGGTGTAATTTGACTTGGTCTGGAGACTGGCCACTATGAGCCAGTCGTCCAGGTAAGGAAAGATGGCAATCTTTTGCCTTCTTAAATGAGCAACTGCTACTGCCAGGCATTTTGTGAATACCCCTTGGGGCAGAGGTGAGGCCGAAGGCATTGCTCTGAACTGGTAATGGCCTGAGGGCAGTTCGAATCTGAGGTACTTTCGGTGGGAGCTTCTGATGAGAACATGGAAGTAGGCATCCTTGAGGTCCAGGGGCGCTAGCCAGTCCCCTGGCCTTAGAAGGTAAAATAATTCCCAGAGTCACCATTTTGAATTTTGGTTTTAAAGGTGCTTGTTTAGGTATCTGAGATCCAGGATGGGCCGCCATTCTCCTGTCTTTTGGGGTAAGGAAGTACCTGGAGTACAGTCCTTGCCCTGGTGTGGGGAGGTACCCTTTCTACAGCTCTGAGAGCCAGGAGGTTAAGACTTCTGTTTCAGAGCGAGAGCCTCTGATGGATTTGCAGGTGAAAAGGATCTGGTTCTCATCTTTGGAAATTTTTTGAAGCTGAGAACCAGTCCCTGGCTTACTACTTCCAGGACCCACTTTTCTGATGTTAAAGACTCCCAGTCCTGGACGAAGTAAGCCAGCCTGCCCTCTACAGGTAATGGAGAATCGGCCCTGGCCCTCCCATCAGGATGCCTGTTTGGCAGGGGCTTTAGGCTGAGGGGTGGGAGCAGGCCTGCTCGTACCCAGTCTGCCTCTGCCTCTGAAGAACCCCCTCTGGGCATAGGCTGAAGAGGAGGCCTGGGATTGGTAAAAAGGTCTGTGAAAAGGCCTGCCCCTGCCCTTGGAAAGCTGCCTCTGAGGAGTGACCTGCCTTTCCTTGGCCTGTGCACTCCTATGAGTGGTCCTATACTCATCCATTTTCTTCATGTAATTCTCTGTCTGCTCCCCAAACAGAGAGTTACCCACAACAGGAAAATCCATGGCCTTAGCCTGGGTATCCTGTGACAGGCTAGTACACCTGAGCCAAGCCATTCTGCGAAAAGCCACAGATATAGCCATGACTCTTGAAGATACATCATTAGAGTCCACTGTAGCATGGAATTGCACCTTGGATGCCTCAATACCATCAGCAGCCACCTGCTCCAGCTCCTTGGCAAGCTGGCCAGGGACCTGTTTCGCCAGGGCCATAACAGTATCTCATCTGGATTTCTGGTATCTTGCCACATAGGCCATATAATTTGCCTGTCTGAGTCTCAAGGATGCTGCCATGTACTGTTTCTTTGCCATGGCATCAATCCTCCTGGAGTCCTTGTCAGGGGGGGGTGAAGCCAAGGGAACATTTGCCTTATCACAGGCTGCAGCCTGCACTACTCCAACATGGCTGCATTGTTGTGAAAGGAACTCCGCATCAGGGCCTGACAATGTGTACCTCCTGTCCATTTTTTTATCCACAGGAGGTATAGTGTGAGGAACTTTTACAATTTTTATTGTCTGTTTCCTAAAAGATTTATGTAAAGGAATAGACAATCTCCTAGACTCCGGGATATCCATCATTTCTACATAGTCAGGCTCCTCCTGTTCATCCACAGCTTCTTCCAAAGGGGCTGGAGGTTTCAACCACTTTCTTATAAAACATAAAATGAGAGGGGACTCAGAAGCCTAGGGAGACACTCGAAGGTCTGTCTGGGGAGATGTCCGGTTCAATGGGTACATCCAGACTTTCAAAATCACATTCACTCTCTTCATAATCTTCCTCCCCTCCTCCAGTTCATAAAATTCTTCTATATTCTTGAACCGGTGGCACTGACCGAACCGACCACTTACCTGATGGTGCCGGTTTGGTCGGAACCGGGGAAAGCGACTGGACAATTTTGATCGCTTTGGCCATCTCTGCAGCGGTTGGAGAAGGAAATTTTGGCTCCACACCTGATGATTTTCTAGTCCTTTTTGTTGGGACTGACTCCTCCAAGTCAGCCCTCCATTTGCCCGAGGAAGTCTCGCCCTGGTCAGAGGGCACTCCCTCCGGTTCGGCTGGCCATCCGGGTCAGCAGAATTTTGGCCTCTCATTCCCTGAGCCTACCAACTCTCTTATCCAGGGTAGCTGCAGGGAAATTCTTGCAAATCTGGCAGTCTGCATTGAGGTGGTCAAACCCCAGACAATAAACACATGTGGTGTGTGGGTCAGCCTTGGCAAAGGCTACCCCACAGACATTACAGTGCTGAAACCCAGTGGGCCCGGTTTTTCTTTTGGGTTTCTCAGACATAGTGCCAGCCTAACCAAAAACTTGCCTGTTTACGGCAATCCGCCAAGCAAGACACACTTATCGGTTCCCAACCGTGTCACGGGTCGTGGAAAAAACCGTAATGAAATCCGTTTTTTTTAGAACCGATAAGAACCGGGAACCGCTCTCTAAATGCAATTTAATAAAGTTTAACAACAACCTGATCGGTTCAAACCGAACCGATAATATCATTTACAAGTTCCACACAGAAATAATGTAAAACCTATCTATTACTTACGATACCACAGACAGAGCTTGAACCGACCGGTTGCGGTTAAATATAGACAAAATGCGGTTTAAAAAAACCGAGCAGTAGGAGAAATCTCCGGAGCGACTGTTCAGTGAGGCGGAGTAAAGAATCTGACAGTCTGAGTTTGAAGAACAACAGACAGAGTTCTCAACCGAGCTCGTGCTCAAGATTCCATGCCTGGCATGGAAAGTTAACTCTTTCACCTCCGGAGCAGTTCGAAGGCTGGGTCAAACTGCATATGTCATAATATAGCAAGACTTCATGTTGTTTGAATGAGAAGACCAGGAACAGGAGGCTGACCGGGGTTTGTCCTTATGTTTCTCCCAGTGTTTATGCATTCCATCCAACTTTTTCTCCCAGTGAGAAGATGAAGAAGTGGAGGCCCCTGAAATCGGGGAGGAGGAACTTTCTCCCTGGACTTGTTTCTCCATCACGGCCACTTTCTTTTCTAGCAAGAAGCTTTTCAGGGTCTTCTGGAGGTAAATCCTGGTCCTCTGGTTGAACCTCAAACAGTGCTAACAGGCCTCTGTATCATGGTCTGGGTCTAGGCAGATGCAGACAGTGTGGCCATCCTTCGACTGGATCTGTTTGCCGCAAGGACACCTGAACGGCCGCAGTTCTACTGATGAGGTTGGAGAAGAAGACATGCAGAAAAAATGTTGGAAAATCCAATTTTTTGAACAAAATAAGAAAGCACGGGTGATCATGAAAAAATGGCGGTCAGCTAGAGCAGAAGGCATCCATGAAGCCAATGTGCATGGGTCAACAGTGGGAAAAGATCTGGGGTTAGGCTGAGGGACCACCCCTTTTATACCACTGTCTGACGTCAGGGGGCGGTCCCTCGCTACAGACTGCTAGCTAGAAGTATTCCGTGGGGTCCAGGGCTTCAGTCCTTATGATGTAGCCTGCTGCAAGAGCTCCCCCTTGAAGTGAGATCAGGAGAAACCATCACAGTTTGACCTCTCCTGCATCTTCACAAATCAGGTGTCGGGTGTGCCTCAGGGTTTTCAACCCTAACGCTCACCTCATTCCATCATTAAAGAAGCGAAGATGTGTAGAGGGAATGGGGTGAGGTCCCGGTTAACAAATGCCTTACAAACAAGGCACATTTATCACCTTTCAGGAATTTTAACACATTCTGTGACCCTGGGTTTCAGCAGTTCATCATTTGCACTGGATGAAATTTACTACCAGGTAACAGCATTTTCATTTTAAATCAACTTTAAATGTACTTGTCTCTAAAGGGCTGTTCTACAACAACTTTGAAAACAAAGGAAACAGACTGACAAAGGTTTTCACATCCTGCATATGCCCAGGCCAAAGTTCATCACATTGAAGGAATTTAACACTTTCTGTGACTCTGGTCCTCTTCAGTTCATCATTTCCACTGGATCTATCTTTTATTTCCTTTGCTGCTTTCTCCTTGGAGGATCCCTGGTAGGCGTTCCGTTGCCATACAAGCCCTCAAGCTCCTCCTAACTGTGCCTCTGCAGCAGCCAGTGGCACCTCAAAACCGGAGACCACAAAGCCTGAAAGCAACCACAGCCCTCCAAGACCTTTTAGCGGGCGACCGCACCTTCAAAGCCACCACCTGCGCCACCTCTCCAGCCAGCAACAATGACAGAGTACGGTAACTTTTGACCAGCGAAGCAGTGTTTTCTTACTTCTGCAACCTGATTGGTTGGTCTCCTGACTGTGTGCTCCTATTGGCCAGTTTCTTTTGAAATGCCTTGGCTCTACAGTACGAACTTCTCTCATTCAAAATTCTACTGCTTAATTCTGGAAAATCTTAACATTAGCAAATAAGATTGTTCATAACTGTTTTAAAGCATTAGAGCATTAATTGCCATTTAGTTTTCAGTGTGTGTATATAAGCAGGGCCACCTCAGCACTCTCAAAATGTCATTACTACAGCTTTTGTTAAATAATTTATTCTGTTATTGACTGTTAAGCAGTATCCTGAAACTATTAAATTAGCGACCCCATATGCAGAGCACAGGAGGGGCTGGCAGGAAACGTTGAATTAAATATTCGTCAGCATCGTTTTAATATTACGTTTTGAAGTCGACAAATTACACAAATCATGCTGAAGTTTAACTTTTAGGTTAGGTCATTTACGTGATCAGGGTATTCAGATAGCAACATAGTTTCTTCTGTGAAACTGGCCACTTCAGATATGGTGCTGCACCCCAGTCTCCCCCTAATGAACCCTCCTCTCACCTCTAAAACTTCACCACTTATACTCCTGTCTCTCCTGTTATGTCTAAACTGGCTAACAACTTGTACATCTCTTGCTACTTATCCCTCGCTAACAATGATAGTGACTTCAGGTTTCTAACATCCTGCTGTACTATTACTCGAATTCTACCCCTGCTCACTCTATCCTCATCAAAAGGGCTGTATCTATCTGTCTATCCCTCCTATCTCTTGAACTATCGTGAGACCCAAAGCGCCAGCTAGGCACTCTCTCTCTCTGCCAACCTACTTTCTCACCTTGCGGCTCCTTATGCTTGCGGAGATATTAAGCAATCCGGGCCCTATGGTTTGCGCCACCCCCTGCAACGGCTGCAACAAAAAAGGGTCTGGTTATAGCCCACATGAATATCCGGAGTCTCACGAGTCACCTGGCTGAGCTCGAAGCCTGGGCTAAACTGATTAACCCTGACATTTTATGCCTATCAGAGACTTGGCTGAAGCCTTGGGTGCCTGATGCCACTTGTCTTGTGCCTGGTTATAGCATTCTAAGGAAAGACCGTATTGGGTCAAAGAGGGGGGGGTTGCGATTATGTACAAAATCATCTATCCCTGAACATCCTACCCTACTGATTCCCTAACACCTTGTGAAACTCTGCACGCTACCCTGGCACTGGGTTCAAAACTGCTGCACATCATTTGTGTCTACAATCCACCTACAAAGCGGGATGAGTGGTCTCCAGAATTTGCTACAATATGTCTCCCAGAATGTAAAATCAAATGAGGCTCTACTCCTTGGGGACCTGAACCTTAACTGGCTGGGTCCACAGCACAGCATCCTTGAATCTCTAATACAGAAGCACAATCTACACCAAACTATCACAGGCTTTACCAGAACTACTACTCAGCACTCAGGGTCCTACTTGATTGGATCCTCACCACCAGACCTGATCATGTACTAGATGCCACAGTGCTTGCTGACTCAATCACTGATCATTCCCCCACACTTTGTCGATGGCGATCCTGTCCACCTCCTCCACCACGTCTGATTAGGTTTTCAAACTATGCTGCCCTGGACAAACAAGCCTTCCTATTTGACCTCTCTTGTGTTGACTGGTCTAACATTTATACTGCAACCAATGTTGATACTGCCCTCAATTCATTTCTGACTGAATTTGGCAACATCCAAAAGAAGCACCTCCCTACAGTCAAAAGGAGGGTAAGGGGCCAGCATTCAAGGTGGCTGAAAAAAGACCTGCTTCAAAAGTTAAAAGTTAGAGACAATCAATGGAAAAAGTACAAACTGGACTGCAGTCAGATCTCATTCTGTATAAACAATACAGAAATGACTGTAAAAGATGCATCAGGCAGGCCAAAGTAAATACTGCCAAAACCTGGATTAATTCTTCCAATGACCCTCGCAAGTTTTGGGGTCACATTAAGTCCTTCTTGGGTTCTGCTAAAGATGTCACTCCCTCAGATATGGTCCTACATGGTGTACACTGTAATGATTCTACTACCATTGCAAATGCTTTTAACCAACAATTTTCTGACTTATCTGCCACAATTCCCTCCATCACAATCCTCTGCTTCACAGTTTAACCCCACAGCATCTGAAGGACCCCAAACTTAACCAACCCTTCTATTTCAGGGAAGTGTCTAGGCATCAGGTCCTAAAGCTGCTCAGGTCACTCTCTGAAAACACCAGTACTGGCTCAGATGGCCTAGAACCAAGACTACTAAAATGGCTTTACTACATCTCTGGCCCCTGGCACATCTTCACCCTATCTCTCTCAATGGCATTGTCCCTGAAGTCTGGAAGGCAGCCAGAGTCACTCCTGTATTTAAGAAAGGCAGTAAAATGACATATCAAATTACCGGCATATTGCTATTTTGTCTGTTCTGAATAAATCCTAGAAAAAGTAGTATCCATGCAAATCACTGAATACCTTGAGAAATTCAATTTACTAAGCTCAGCACAACATGGTTTTAGAAAGCATCACAGCACCATGACAGCACTTGCAAAATTCACTTCAGATATCGTTACCAATATGGATAGAGGAAAGTTAACAGGGGCAGTCTTCATTGACTTAACAAAGCTTTGATCTGGTTGACCATTCTCTGCTACTATCCGCCCTCAGTACCTTGGGCTTCTCTCCCCAGTCACTACCTGGTTCAAAAGCTACCTCTCAACAGAACACAAGCTGTTAAGTTTAATTCATCCATGTCAGACAGTGCTGTTATCAACATTAGGGGTCCCTCAGGGTCTATACTTGGCCCTCTTCTATTCTCATTATTAGTCAATAAACTTCCTGAGCTGGTCACCACAGGTCACTCACTTCTTTATGCGGATGACCTGGTAATTTATTATCACTCTGATAAGGTCCTGGATCTAAATGCTGCCCTCACTGCAGATTTTCGTGCTGTACAACACTGGTTGAACTCTCAGCGCCTGGTTTTAAATACAAATAAAACAAAAGTTATGATGTTTGGCTCCAATCACAAGCTTAGATCCTGTCCTCTGACCATCTCTGTCTCTGATATCGATGGGGACCCTATAGAAACTGTCACTTCCTTTCGTTACCTTGCATCCACTGGATCAAACCTTGGACCTGAAAGCACATATACAGGAAACCTGCAAGTCAATTAACTGCAAATTGGGGGCTGCCTATAGAACCAAATACCTGCTCACCCCTGCTGCTAAATTGGCGATAGCCAGAGGCATTCTATTGCCAACCCTTACATATGGGTGTCCCATCCTGTCCTTGGCCACCAAATCTTCACTGCAACTATGGGATACTACCTTCAATAATGTGCAGGTATGCAACCAAAGCACCTCGGCTGCAGCATCATTGTCTCTTATATCAGGACCTTGGTTGGCTCTCTCCTTCCTCTACCAGGCAGTACTACTTGTACAATTTAGTTGATTCCATCCTAAGGACGTCCAAGCCTGCTATCCTGTCTGATCTCCTCAGGCCGGCCATTCCCACAAGGAATCTTAGATCGGCTGATCAGACCTTACTATCCATCCCCTTTCGTCGGACTAAAAAGGGCATGGGCTCCTTCCATCATGCTGCCCCCCATCTATGGAACCTACTACCTCAGGATCTAAGAGATGTCTCCACTCATGTGACTTTTAAGAGCAAACTCAGGACTTTCCTCACTACTACGGACAAATGTGTTTGCTTTGACCCTACTGATCCGCTGCATTTGTACTGTTCCTCATTGCTAGCACTTTTGCCTGTCCAAATGGGTGTTCTATACTGTGCCTTGTAATTAATGTTTTATTTTGTGCCTTGTAATTAATGTTGCCTTAACCTGTTTCTTTATAAGCCTAATGTTAGCTGTTGACAATTGTAAGTCGCTATTCTACTCCATGACATTCTTATCTTCACTTCACAGCCTCTCCTCACTTAACCCCACTGCTGTTCTCTTCCCCCCTTTTTGCCACTCCCCACCAAACTCACCTTTACCTGTTCCTACCTCATTCATGCCCCTCCTTAGTCCCCACCCTCCTGGCTGTGCTTAGTCACCTCCTCCACCTACTACTGCCTACTCCCACCGCTCACCGACCCCCCTTCCCTGCCCTGCTGTCTCTTGGTTCCACTGGCTCGGCTTGCTTTGACACTTTTGCCGCTATTGCCGTAACTCCTCCGCCTCTATCCCCCTCTCACGGCATCCTCCACTCTGCGCCCTGCCGTCTGTGGTTCCTGAACACCGGCTGTATTTTCCTACCTCCTACCGCTGTTGCCGTCTACTGCTCCCCCTACCACCCTCTCTTCGCCTGCCGCTTCCGGCTCCATAGGCCCGGCAGGTTGGTACCTCACCCCGCTGTTGCCGTATCTGACGGCACCTCCTTTCCACTTAATCTCTCCCTCCCATCCTTTTGTCAGTTTTCCCTTCCTTGTGTCTTTTCTACTGATGCCTATCCTCTCTTATTTTCTGCCTTCTACTATTCACATTTTTGACTATGTTCCATGATCAAGTGCTAAAGTATATTTTTGTTTACTAACGTATATTACATTGCCATATGTATTTCTCTCTGCATTTTTTGTACTCGTTGTCTTAATAATCTGGCTGTACTCTTTGTGTATTGTAATTGTACCTCCCGGGTCGTGCCTGAAAACAGTCACTTGCTGACTAGTGCACTTCCCGGTTAACAAAAACTAAATAAATAAAATAAAATAAAATGTCCCCCCTGAGTCTCCTATACTGGAGCGAAAACAACTCCAACTCCCAGAGTCTTTCCTCATATGTCCTCTCTCTGAGGCCAGCCAGCAACTTGGTCGCACGCCTTTGGACCCCCTCAATCTTTCTTAGGTCAGCCTTTTGCTGCGATGTCCAAAACTGGCAGCAGTACTCCAGGTGTGGCCGCACCAGAGATACAAAAAGCGGCACCACCACCTCTTTGGCCCTACTCCTGATGTACCCTTTGACAGAAGCCAGAATTCCATATCCCTTTTGACCACACTAGAACAATGATCTGTAAAGTTCAAATTATTTTTAATTAAGACTTTCAGGTCTTTTTCAGATTTGGTGGTGTTGATTTCCCTTCCATTAATGTGGTATTTGAAGTTGAGGTTTTTTTCTCACAAAGTGCATTAGTTTACATTTGTCCATAATGAACCTTAACGTATTTTTACGTGCGTTATCAGCCATGACATTGATGTTTTCCTGGAATGATTTTGTATCATTTTCATTTGTAACCAGTGCTCCCATTTTAATATAACATGTAAGCTTTGTCATCCATGCCTTCTTCGTACAAGTTATGGATGCAACCAGAATATTAAATAAAGCTGGACCCAGCACTGAGCCCCATGGGGCCCCGCTGGTCACTCTTATCCAACTAGAGTAATGACCCTTAATCAGTGGCGGCTCTACACCAGGGCCCACCAGGGCACGTGCCCCAGTAAAAAAATGCTGTGCCCCAGTTGGTGCCCCATATGGTGCAAAGCTTCCCCCATAGTAACAATATATCAGTGCCCTGGCTACCATCGGTTGTGCCCCAGCTGTGCCCTGGTAACCATTTGTGGCCAGAGCCGCTACTGCCCTTAATACTTACTCATTTCCTTCTAGTCAGCCATATTGCAATCTAGTGTATGATACCACCACCCAGGTTGATCTCCCTTAAAAGTTTAATTAGCTCAGCATGGGATATACTATCAAACGCATTTTCAAAATCGATATATAGTATGTTGACAGGGGCATCATTTATAATAAATAATTATAAAAAATAACTTGTTTGCCTGCCTGCAACTGGGTGGGGTGGGGGGACAGATGGCACTCTGGGACACACACACGCTGTTGACCTTATTGGCTGGCAGGCTGCTCTGCCTGCATACTCTTTTTTTTTTTTTTTAACTCATGTTTATTAACAACAAATAGGTGCATACATAAGTTAGTACAAGTGTAAAAAAAGACACAGATCCATTTAGTATACAGTTTATCAGTTGGTTCAAGAGCAATTAATTATATCCATTGTACATATTTCAGTAGCATCATATTTCCTCAATTAGGGTGGACATCTTGCTATTTGCTATTCAGGGTTGTGGGGCCTCAAGTCCTTATTGTGATCCAAACTTGTGTGTGCATCTGACCAAATCTGCCACCTTGTCCATCTACGTATGTAGATGTGGGTTTGCTGGTTGATTTTAAATGTTAGCTCTTCCAGGTTGGAGATTTCTTGCACAGTTTGGATCCAGGATTCAAAAGTAGGCGGCCCTGGTTTCAGCCAGGCTCGGGTGATGGATTTATGGGCTGCAACCACCAGTATGGCCCAGAGGTACAAGGAGTCCCCGCCCCTGACAGACTGGGGTGGGATACCCATTACCACCTCCGGCGACTCCAACGGTCGGTCCAATGTAAAAAGATCAGACAGGGCCTCCGTCACCCCATCCCAGAAGGGCCTTATCTTATGGCATGTCCAGAATATGTGCAGATGGTGTGCGTTCTCCTTTCCACAAAGCCTCCAGCACAAGTCTGAATGAGCAGGGTCTCTTTTATGGAGGAGGGCCGGTGTAAAGAAGTAGCGCACCTTTATTCTCCAGCTGAATTCCTGCCAAAGTGGGGATCTAGTTGTTTGGACGGTGATGTGAAACGCTCTATCCCAATCTATATCCGTCTGTTCGGTATCTGATTCCCGTAGCCAACTTGCTTTGATTTTACTCAGGGGGTCTTTTTTCAGTGCTGCCAGCAACCTATATATTGTTGATATATGGCCTTTCTGCATGTGCCCACCCATCACCGCCTTCATATATTCTAGAAGGGGTTGTGCCCGAATGGGATCTGGGTCTGCTTCCTGACATTTATGTATATGTGCCCCAACCTGCAGGAACCTAAAGTGGTCTACCTGTCTAAGGCCGTACCTGCTTTTAAGTGTCTCAAAGTCCAGTACCAGGTCGCCCATTACGAACTGTCCAAAGTGTGTTAGACCCCGTCTACCCCAGGCCTTGAAAGTATGATCAAGTCTGGCCGGTACGAAACTCGGAGTCCAAGCAATTCCACCGAGAGGCCAGATGGATCTCCCCATCCTATATTTCTGCCACACTCTCCGTGTGGCAGCTAATGTGTTGTTTACCACAATAAGTGAGGGGAAGGGGTTCCAGTGGGCCTCTACAGGTGGCCATGATCCTGGTCTCCAGAGGGGGGCCGCGTCCATCTTCCTCTCCCTGTTCCAGTTGTTTCCAGTTTGAGACATAAGTTGGAGTGGCCCAGTGCAGGGCCATTTTCAAGTGTGCTGCTAAGTAGTAATCTTCTAGATCAGGAATAGATCGGCCTCCTTTTTTACGGTGTGTTTGTAGGATGCTCAAATTAATTCTTGGCCTTTTATTGTTCCAGATGAACTTCACTATCCTCCCATGCCAGGCCTGAAATTGTGCTCTGGGTATAAGGAGGGGAAGACACTGAAACAGATATAGGAATCTAGGGAGGATATTCATGGTGATTGACTGTATCCTGGCATGCATGGGAAGGTTTATTAAAGTCCACCTTTCAAAATCTCTTGTCATTTGGTTTATAAGGGGGTTACAATTTGCTTTAAATAGCTGGGAAAAGTGTTTGGTGATGTAAGTGCCCAAGTATTTCATTTTATCTGCTTCCCAGTTTACGGGAAGCATTTTCCTGATCTGGTCTGTAGGGCTGTAATAAAAACTAAGGACCTCTGTCTTTGTTTTGTTAAGCATGTAACCCGCATGTCTGCTGAATTCCTCCAGGACCGACCATACCTTTGGAATAGATTCATCAGGGTTCGACAGGGAGAGTAAGATATCATCCGCGTATAGTGATATTTTCCTGGTAAATCCCCCTACCTCAACCCCACTAATCTCCTCTGCTTGGCGAATAGCCACTGCCAAAGGTTCTATGTAAAGGGCGAACAAAAGTGGGGAGAGGGGGCAACCCTGTCTGGTGCCACGCGTCAGCCTGAACCGGGAAGAAATGCCACCATTTACCCTGACATATGCCTGAGGGTTGGTGTATAGCACCTTAATACTGTCTATAAAGGACTGCGGAAAGGCCATGTTCTCAAGAATTAGGTATAGAAAACTCCAAGATACCTTATCAAAGGCCTTCTCGGCATCTAAACTCATCAGGCACGAAGGTATGTGCCGACGGTGTATAATATTCAGGACATTTAAGGTCGCCCGGACACTATCTGGGGCCTGCCTGCCATAGACAAACCCTGTCTGGTCTAGGGCTACCAAGTCCGGTAGAAGGGAGTTTAACCTGGAGGCTACAATAGAGGTGAAGACTTTATAGTCTGAGTTAAGCAGGGAGATGGGTCTGTACGACTCACATTTAGTAGGATCCTTATTTTCCTTGGGTATTAAGGTAATAGTCGCGTGCTGCCAAGAAGGGGGCATCGGGTTCCCGTCCCGCCAGACCTCCGTGAAGACCTCTGTCAGGAGGGGGACCACCTCCCTCCCAAAGACCTTATAAAATTCAGCCCCGCAGCCGTCAGGTCCGGCGCACTTACCTCCCCTAAGGGTCTTGATGGCCTGTAGGATTTCTGCTTGTGTAATTGGCTTTATTAATGATTGACCCTTCTCCGGGGTGAGGACTGACAAGGGGAGAGAGCTCAGGAATTTCATTTTCTCCTCCCTTGTCGTCTCTTTATGGGTGGCGTATAAATTGGTGTAATAAGAGACAAAGGCCTCCGCAATCTGGGTCTGCCCATTAACCAAGTGCCCTGATGTAGGTGACGTCACTTTTGTAATCGTGGCTTTTGCTGCATATTGCCTTAAGCGAAAGGCCAGCATACGAGAGCCCCTCGTGCCGCCTTCATAATATTTCTGTTTCAGATAGAGAAGGGCCTTCTCTATTTCCGCTTGTTGTATAGTCTTTAAGTCCTTCTTGAGTTCTTTTAGGGTTTGATCTCTCTCCCGGTCCCATCTATTCTTTTGGGCATCCTCTAGGGTTTTAATTTGTGTTGTAAGTTCCTGCTGTCTTTGTATTGTCTGCCTCTTTCTAGCAGAGGCAATAGAGATGATTTTACCCCGGACTGTGGCCTTTAAAGTGTCCCACAGGATCTGTGGGGATACCTCACCTGTATTGTTTTCTCTTAATGTTGTAGTAATGTGTGTTTAAGTTCCCTGACTATCCCTTGGTCCCGAAGTAGTGAGCAGTTCAGTCTCCACTGCGTGTTTCGTCGTGGCAGGCTGCGATCTATCTCTAGGAGAAGGGGATTATGGTCGGATAGAGTAGAGGTCTCTATTGACATAGATGAGAAATGCGGGAGATCTCTAGAAAAGGTGAAGAAAGCATCTAGCCTTGAGTATATTTTGAAGCGTGGAGAGTAGTATGAGTAATCTCTAGCCATAGGATATCTTTCCGCCATACATCCACCAGAGCCACCTGTTCAAAGATCTTTTTAACTGACTTTGCCCTTCTGTAATCTGGGTTCAAAATCTTAGAGGTAGTATCTATATTCCTATTAAACACCAGATTCCAGTCTCCCCCCATAATCAGTACTCCTCTCGTTTTTTCCACCACCAGCTGAATGAAGGAGGAATAAAATGATGTGGGGGAGCCAGGGGGGGCATAGACATTTGCTAGAGTGATCAGCGTGTCTTGTACTCGTCCTATCGCTAGGACATATCTCGTCCCAGGGTCCTCGACCTCAAAGGGAAAGGTAGATGCCACAAGGATGGCAACTCCTCTTTTCCTACCAGCTGGCAGTGATGAGTGGAAGACCAGTGGAAAATTCCTGGATTTTAATTTAAGGGCTTCCTGAGGTGATAAGCAGGTCTCCGGTAGGAACCCCACGTCACATCTCGAAGTTGTAAGGTATCTCAGTATCCATTTCCTTTTTATCAGACTCGAGCTCCCATTCACATTATATGAGAGTATTTTAGAATAGTGACTAGCCATTTTTGGTTCTTAAGTTCTTAAGCTTTAAACCTTTACACTGTAGGAACCAATTGTGCAACCTTACAATCACACACTTTTTATACTTGCATATGCACCTATATATAACAACATTTAATATCAGAAACAGAAAATCTATAACTAGTAAAGCCCAACAGTGGGCAAGAGAGTAACTTAACGTCCCATCCCCAAACGGAGGGGCTATGAAGAAGCGCACTGGTGGATTTCTGGTTTGTACACCAGTTATCCCACCTTGCGAGGGACATGATCGGCTTCCAAGGTGAAACTGGAAATCTTCCAGCTTGTGGGCCATCGCAAGTGCAACGAGAGATAGGAAGCTCAGCAGTACTGTGAGGTTCCCAAGAGGCCCATAGGTGAATTCCCTATGAGAGCCAAGCCCTTGGACGTCAGCAGAGGTCATTCGCGACCAAGTTCATGTGCCTTCTTCCCCCCCCCCCGCGGCCCCATATGGTCCAGTTTGGTTGTCATCGCCTGGTTTTTATTACCCTTTATGCCACCTTTCGCTATATTTGGGGGTCCCCATTAATTTTAATACCACTATTATCTTTGTGAAATTAGCGTTTTATTATCCTGGTCCCCGTTGCCCTTTTGGTCTGCCTATCTGGGCTCTAAGTGCTGCAATCAGGTGAGCAGCCTTTTGGATCACTTAATGACCCATCAGCGCAAGGCTCCTATCCGCTGCTGCACTCAGTGGTCTTATCCCTCAAGGGGCCACCTAGAATATAGTTATTAAACTTTTGGGTCTTGTAGCAAATGGTGGTCTCTACTCATTGATCCCTCGTACCCCAGCCCAGTGGCATGCTGCGTGTAGTTCCCCTGTACCTCTATCCCGACTGGGCCTCCAGCCCTCCTCCCCAGAACCTTCGTATTTAAAAAAAAAAAAAAAAAAAAGCTTACGTTTGGATGCAAACCAGTTAATGACTGAGTGAGTCGGGAGGTAAAATGTCTTTCCAATGAACCTCTCCTTCATATTTCAGGCCATGCTTTAATCGGTGAAGATCTTCATTGTGGTCCATTTCATTCGTCTGGGGGGATTAGTATGCGAGTCATTTTCGCAGCATCGGGGGGCAAGTATGGGATCAGTTGCAGGTCCTAGGATCAGGGGACACGCAGACCAGCAAGATCAGCCTCTGCTTCTGGGTACTGACCCCTTCAGGGCTCTGAGGAGCACATCGGATTGGGGCTCTCCTCATCTTCTCTTAGGTGATTCGCTTTTTTATTTACCACTGTAGATTCTCCACATCTTCGCAGCAGTGTTGCTATATCTGCCCTTAGATTTGTTTGGGGAAGCCTCTGTGACAATCCTGAATGAGCGACACCCTTCTGAGTTACCGACCAGGCCGAGGCAAGCAGATCCCGCTCTAGCTTCTCTTTATTCAGCAGCGGTATGGAAATACCGTGTTCTGTTAGGAATTGCGATGCTGCGAGGAGATCCATGAAGACCTTTGTTTCCTGACTGGTTTCCACCTTCAGTCTGGCTGGGTGTAGAGCCTGTGCCTTCATACCTTTAGATTTTAATTGTTTTATCACTGGCCAGAGTATGCGTCTTGCTTCCTGGATTGTTGAAGTGTGATCGTTGTCTATTGTGATTTTCTGGCCCTTATATTGTAGAGCCCCCTGTTGCCATGCCCGACGCAGCAACTCCTCCTTTGCTCGGTACGATGTCAGACGGGCGATCAGTGATCTCGGCCTAGCTTCTGGATTTCAGGGCCTTGGGCCTAGCAATCTGTGGGCCCGATCCATTGTGATGTCTAGCTCTTCTGGTAGCGACAGTACCTCATGAAGCATTTCTTGTAGAAAGGTCATGGTGTCCTTATGTTCTGCCTCTGCTCCTTCTGGGACTCCGTATACACGAATGTTCTGTCGTCTGCTTCTACCCTCTAGATCATCGATCCGTTTGGTTAATTCCCTGTCTCTGGCTAGTAGATATAGGATTAGGTGGTCGTGTCTGTCGGTCTGCTCGGATGTTTGCATTAAGCATAGTTCCATCTGATCCGTCTTATGTTCGATACAGTTTATATCTGATCTGAGCTCCGAGAGGTCACAGTCAATCTTCTGGACTGTATGGGCCATTTGCACTATTGTTGAGGCCAAATCCAGCTGGGTCCCCGTTCCATGAGGTACTCCTGCCCGTGGGCCTTCTGCCACGTCTGGTGATTCCAAGCTATCCTGATGATCTAGCTGCAGCATTTCCCTTAATTTCTGGACTGGGGTACTCTGATGCCTCCCGGCTTTCAATCTCGTTGCTTTGGTGGGGGAGGTCATGACTTTTCGAGGCGATGGCGCTAAGTTTGTGTAGCCGCGGGTACGGAGCTGTGGATTCAGGCAGCCATTCGTCTGCTGACGTCACCGGAAGTCTGCCTGCATACTCAACTCTCGGGGTGGGGGTGGGGGGCGAGGATACAAGTCTCCTCTCTCGATGATGAAACTGTAACATCTATATAACATAGTACTTCATCATGGTGGGCTGTGATATATCTTGCCTAACTCTAAAATGCAGGAAAATGCACCATTTACAGTGATTTTTCAAAAATATGTCTGGGGGGGGGGCATGTCCCCAGACTCCCTTAGCTTAGTCACGATTTCTGGCCCCCCTTGTTCACTGCTCTTGCGCACGCCTCTGTCCCTGTTCCAAAATTTTAAGACCTCCCCCAGTGCTCTGGAAGTATAATTCCAACACTGGTTTTCTCCCCGGGTCCCTGGCTAGATCAACTCTATTATTTTTTTATTACCTTCTAAGAATTCACTTGGTAGAGATAGTCGCTAAGGGACCTAGGACCCCGGGTTAAGCAGTTAATAACTGGAGGAATATATCTGTGTTTTCTTTCCCTGTTTGAGCAGGACCTTAGACAGGGAGAGTTAGGTCTCAGCTGCTGGAGTTGCCTTGTCATGACATGTGACACACTTGATTCAAAATGAATCCATGGGACCAAAGACGCCGAAATGACTTTTAGATTTGCATATATTTCTTTCCATCTTGACTGCCTCTTCTTTCTTTACAAAACATCAGATTACATGAAATTTGTTAAACTGTTACCTATATAAAAAATATTTACTACTCCAAATGAAGTTTGAAGGAAATGGCCCTATCTCCTATCAGAGGCAAAATTTTACCTCCCTTGTAAAAAGGCACTGTAAAAGAACTCCATATTCTCACAGTAAGAAACCCTGATGGCTTCCAGTTCCCATGTGATACACACTTAAAATATTTACATTTAAATAGAGAATCTGACAGACTTTTTGCCTGGGAATGGCTTCAGAAGTTGCTCTATTTAAATGCTAATAGAAGAACAAAATTTAGCTCGAAATATCTGCATGAAGGCTGCATCTGTCATAGCCATGTATGGTATCATTTCTCTCAAGATGACCCCCATACTGGAAACATGAGGATCTTTATCAGAAGTGCTTTTTACTCTGCAATAAAGGGTACTGTCTTAGAAAAGACGTTATTTCACAACAAAAAAACATGAATAATTAGGAGATGGTAACTAATCACCAATTATTAAGAACTTTAAGTACTGCATACTTCAATGCCACATTACCTAAACAGCATAGCATAGCTGCTACTGTGCTGTTTCAGTTTGAAGGAGCAAGCTAAGATTCACACCATGTTCTGTGTGCAGACAAGCAACGTTTTCAAACAAATGGAACTGAGTAGCTCCTAAATGACTAATTAAATTTTATTTCAGATGACTGCATATTTATTTATGGAGTATGCGAAACTATTTACCGTGAAGCACTGCTATTCAGTGCATGTGGGCAGGCTGTGTGAAAACAAGTACTTCGCTCGCCTTACAAATATTAAAATGTGTTATTAAAAATAAATATTGCTTCTTTACGCAGCACTGCTCAAGTAGCTGGAACATCACAGTGGGACTCTAATAGGAACAGCGCTACAGCTTGTGCCACAAGGCTTCTGCTCTGCCAATAAAATCGAGAACCCATTAAACGGTACTGCCGCTGAAGTCTCTCCTGGTAGCCCTGCTGTTTGTTCATGTTACCGATAACCAGAACACATAGATTGGGAGTCTCTTTCAAAAAAAAATAAAAAAAACATGTCCAGGGGAAAAGAAGCTACAAGTGGAAATCAGTTCGAAGGAATTATAATATTGACATTTACTAATCATAAGATCATAGCTTTTGTATTTGTTCTTCTCTATTTGTACTATTATATATTTCCTGGTCACCTGTGAAAAGAAAAAACTTACTTACCATAGTAATATTGTTTCTTTCAAGGGATCCCTCAGCTCCCTTAAGACAGAGAAAGCACCGGGGCCGGATAAATTACATCCCAGAGTGCTGAAGGAACTTGCGGATGTCCTGGCGAAACCCCTGGCGGAGCTTTTCACCATCTCTCTGAGGACAGGGTGGGTGCCCCAGGACTGGAAGGTGGCGAATGTGGTGCCTATCTACAAGGGGGGATCAAGGGAGGTGGCAGGGAACTACAGGCCTGTCAGCCTGACATCGGTGGTGGGCAAGGTGATGGAGGGCATTGTCAAGGAGAGGCTAGGGGGGACCTGGAAAAGTCAGGGTGCCTGGACGATAGACAGCATGGACTCATCCTGGGGAAATCATGTCAGACAAACCTTGTGGAGTTCTATGACTGGGTGACGAGTGCCTTGGACCTCGGTAGACCAGTGGATGTCCTCTTTCTAGACTTCAGCAAGGCATTTGACTCTGTTCCTCACATGGGCCTGTTGGATAAGCTGGGAGAAATGGGGTGGGGAACCAGATGATCAGATGGATAGGCAATTGGCTCCAGGACCGGACCCAGAGGGTCGTGGTGAGTTGGTGGATAGTCTCATCCCAAGGAGGTCATTAGTGGGGTCCCACAGGGATCAGTCCTTGGGCCCTCCTGTTCAACGCTCCACGCTCTGACATAAGGACAGGAATCAGGAGTGAGATGAGTCTCTTTATGGATGACTCAAAACTGGGGACGGTGGTGGATGGGGAGGAGGGAGGTGGCCCTACGGGGGACCTGGAGGCTCTGGAAAGATGGTCTAGAAAGTGGAAGCTGAGGTTCAATGCAGGAAATGCAAGATACTCCACCTGGGGCAGAAACCCAGGCCAAGTGTACACCCTGAGGGGGGAATGCTACAAGTCTCAATGACTGAGAGGGACCTGGGGGTGGTGGTGGATGTCAAGATGAACAACTCGGAGACTTGTAGGAGGGCAGCAGCCAAGGCCAACAGGATGCTGGGATGCATCGCTAGGGGGATCACCTCCAGAAGAAGGGAAGTGATACTCCCTCTGTATAACTGCTTGATGAGGCCGCACCTTGAGTACTGCGTGCAGTTTTGGAGGCCACACTTAAAGAGGGACAACACTCTCCTGGAGAGGGTCCAGAGGAGGGCAACCAAAATGATTTGGGGCTTGGGGGACAGGACCTATGAGGAGAGGCTCAAAGAGCTAAATATGTACACATTAGAAAAGAGAAGGGACCGGGGGGACATGATAGAGGTCTTCAGGTACATGAAGAGGGTAAATAGGGGAGGAACAGTCGGGGTGCTTCGAAGGAAGGAGGAGGGGCACTAGAGGGCATGGGTGGAAGCTGGAGGGAAGATTCAGGGAGAAAGGAGGAGGTGCTACTTCACTGAGGAGGTGGTGGAGCCATGGAATGTGCTGCCTAGGGGGCCGGTGGAGGGGTTCAAGAGGGGTGGGACAGGTACAGGGGAAGGGTTCTGGAAGCAAAATCCAATGCAGCAAGAATATCCGGAACTGGGAAGGGAGAAACCAGAGGAGGCGAGGGGGGCAGCAAGGTCAGCACCCAGGGTGGAGGCTGACCAAATGAGCAGACACAAAAGACCGTTAGGCCTATTCTGCTGGCATTTTAGTATGTTAGTATCCCTCACCATGCTTACTGTTGCAATCAGCCTGAAGTATAGAGCTGCCCTGAAGAGTGGAATTTTATGTAAATTATGGAACTCTAGAATGCAATTTCAAATCTCTGCCATGTGGTGGCATTCTACCTGACTCTCTAACATCAAATTTATTTTGACAGCAAGTAGAGCGGTGGCCACTAATCTCACTAACCTAACCCTAACTAAACCTAAGTGGAAAATGCAAAAACAAAACAACCAAGGATTGTTACCACAGGACAAGATATGGCAGATTAAGTATAAGTAACCAACACAGTCAACTGATTGTAGACAGTACAATAAGTAATGTTCAAGCAAATAAATATCAAAAGCATTGATTTTTGGAGAACCTTTTCCAGGTCCTAGAAGGGGAGGCAGGGTAGGAAAGTTAAGCATAGTGAGGGATCACTTGGACGAAACAATATTACTATGGTAATTTTTGCTTAAACCCCGGGAATCCCTCACTTCGCTTACTGTTGCAGACTACAAAGCAGTACCTTGGGAGGCTGGGTACAGAATCTATTTAGGGAAAAGGTTCTGCAAGACAGCAATGTCAAACCTGGCATCCCTTCTGGACTGCACATTCAGGCAACAGTACTTTGTTATGGTGTGTACAGTTTTCCAGGAAGCTGCTTTACAAATTTCGAGCAAGGAGACATCCCTTACTATATACAAAAAAACAGAAGGGTATTACCACAAGAAAAAAATTACACACCAGAGTAATATTGTTTCTTCCAAGGTATTCTTCAGTATGTTTGTACATATGCAGTATGCCAGCTGGGTTCAGCTGCCCGGGAGGTGGAGTCAATGCTAATGATTTTTAGCATCAACCAATCAGAGAGCAGAACAGAAAGTGCTGCCTGTAGCTAGAGTGGGAGGTCAGTCAAATTCATTTCAAAGCTAAAGGGCAACAGGCCCAACAGTAGTTATGAAAAACTATTAAACCATAGGAATAAGAACAATACATAAAAACTATAAAACACCCATAACTATTAAGCTCTAAGGTAATAAGTCCAAACAGTTAAAACTGCGGCTAAAGTTTGGACTGCAGAACTACTCAGTCAGGTTATGTAGGGGAGGATGGGTGAGAGGTCAAGCATACTGAAAAATAACTTGGAAATAACAATATTACTACGGTGAGTAATTTTTTCTTCTCACACCAGGACTTCCTCAGTATGCATGTATAAACTGTATGCAGACTACAAAGTAGTGCAGATGGGAGGTGGGTACAGAACCGACTTTGGAAATGGGTTCTGCAGGACTGCTGTGCCAAATTTGGCATCTGATCTGGACTGTACATCCAAACAGTAGTGCTTTGTGAAAGTCTGTACAGTCTTCTAGGTAGCTGCTTTGCAAATATCCAACAAGGATATGTCCCTTGCAGCTGCCACTGAAGCTGCCATGCCGCTAGTGGAGTGGGCCCTGAGGTGGCGGTCTGCCAGCCTTAGAGTAGCAAAACTGAATACAAGAGATTATCCAGTGAGAGACAGTCCTCTTAGAGACCGGCCTGCCCTTGTTTACCTCACCATAGGTGAGGAAGTCCTGGGTATGGGAAGTCCTGAGCTGCTTGGTGCGCTCTAGGTAGTAGGTCAGTGCCCTCTTGACATCCAAACTGCTGTGTAGCTTCCACTCACCAGGAGTGGATTTGTTTGTGAAGAAGATAGGGAGTGTTATGGACTGGTTCAAGTGGAATTCAGACTACCTCGGGCAAGAATCTCCTGTTCATTCTGAGAACTACTTTGTCTTTGTGGTAGATAATGTAGTTGGGTTCAGTGCAGAGTGCCTGCAGCTCTGAAATCCTTCTGGCTAAGATGACTGCCATCAAAAAGACAGTTTTCCAAGTGATGTGCTTTAGTTTTGCTGTAGCCATGGTGGCTCCATGAGTTTGGCTATGTAGAGGTTCAAGTCTCAGGGAGCGATAGGTTCCCTAAGTGGGGGTTGAAGATGTGACAAGCCCTTGAAAATTTTCTTAAAGATGGAATGAGAAATTACAGACTTTTCCTCCCCAGCAGAAATATAAGCTGAAATGGCTGCTAGGTGGACTTTGGTACTTAGGCCTGTAGGTGCACCAAGTAGTCAAGCACTGAAGAGAGAGACAGTAGCTTTCAGTGGGTAAATGTGCCTGTCCTTGCACCACAGGGAAAATCCTTTCCATTTGGAAGCACAGGTCTTTTTAGTACTAGGTTTCTTAGCCAGATGAAGAATCCTTAGGACTTTTTCTGAGTACTGGGAGTCTGGGTACTCCAGCTCTTCGAGTACTAGGCTTTGAGGCGAAGAGACTCTTATATTGGAATATGTTATCCCTGTCTGAGGCCGAGTCAGGAGACTGTGGCTCAAAGGGAGTCAAACTGGTTGCTTGGTTGACAGGGCCAGGAGCAGGGAATATCAAGGTTGTCTTGCCCAATCTGGGGCTTTTTAAAAGGTGGTAACCCTACACCATAGAAGGGAGGCATCTGTAGTAAGTACTCTGGAAGGTTCCCTTTTCTGGAAGGGGACCCCTTCCCTGAGATTTTCTAAGTCTTTCTACCAGTCTAGGGCTTGCAGTAGAGTCCTTGTGACTGGAATGAGTTTTGACATAGAATCTTTTTTTCTGGGGCCAGTGAGTCCTTAGGTGATACTAAATGCTCTTCATTTGAAGTCTGGCGCCTGGTACCACAGCTGTGGTAGAAGCCATGTGGCCCAGAAGCCTCAGGAAGTATCTGGCTGGTTTTGGCTGGCCCAGAACAAAATAATTTACTAAATTCTGAAGGTTGTGTGCCCTGTCAAGAGAGAACAGGGCCTTTCCTTTTTGTGTGTCCAGTTCTGTCTATATGAACTCCACTAACTGAACTGGATCGAAGTGGGATTTCTGAATACTGATTAGGAAGCCTAAGGATTCCAGGGTACTCTGGGTTAGGCTGAGAGAGTTCCTGACCCCCTGTGGAGACTTGCCCACTATTAGCCAATTGTCCAGGCAAGGGAAGGCAGATACCTGCTGTCTCCTGAGATGGACTGCCACTACTGCCAGGCACTTTGTGAAGACCCTGGATGCTGAAGAAAGGCCGAAGGGCAGTATTGCAAACTGATAATGGCCTGAAGGCAGTTTGAACCTAATTAATTTTCTGTGGGACTGCCTAATAGCAATGTGGAAATAGTAGTCCTTTAGGTCTAGGGAAGCTAGCCAGTACCCCTTTTGCAGGGATGGAATCACCATAGCCAGGGTGACCGTCTTGAATTTGGGATTGAGTAGATGTTTGTTCAGGTACCTGAGGTCTAAAATGGGTCACCAGTCCCCACTTTTATTCTGGGTTAGGAAATAGCTGGAGTAGAGACCCTTTCCCCATTGGAGGAAGGGAACTCTTTCCACTGCTTTTGCAGACAGAAGGGACTTTACTTCCAATTCTAACAGTAGTTTCTCTGTAGGAGTTAGATATTTTCGTGACTTCTGACCCTGTTGAGTGGGACGATTCTTGAACTGCAGGGTAAGTCCCTGATTCACTACCTCAAGCACCCACATGTCTGTGGTAATGAGGTACCAGTGGTGGAGGTAGTGGTTCGGCCTTCCTCCTACTGGGGAAGGGAAGGCGACCTGGCTTTTGCAGTCAGATCATCTGCTTAGACTGACTACTTAAGGCAGAGGCATAGAAGTTGACGGCAGATAAGGATCGCAAGGCCCATCCAGTCTGCCCATTTCTTTTTCTACCTTATAAATGTGCCATCAGCCTTTGTTCTGGCAATAGCCTATCTAGTCATACTCATCTGTATTGCTCCCTTACGCCTGTCCCATGCCTGTTTGAAGCCCTGCACTGTATTCATATCCACCACTTCTTGAGGTAGGCCGTTCCATGCATCCACCACCCTTTCTGTGAAAAAGAACTTCCTCACATTACCCCTTAATCAGCCTCCCTCTAATCTCATACTGTGTCCTCTTGTCCTGCTATTCTTCTTATACTGAAACATGTTAGACTTTTTCACCTTGTTAATGCCCTTAAGGTGTTTGAATGTTTCAATCAAATCACCTCTCTCCCTCCTTTGCTCTAGGGTATACATATGGAGTTCAGTTAATCTGTCCTCATATGTTTTCTGATGCAGTCCCTGCACCATTTTGGTTGCCCTTCTCTGGACTGCCTCAATTTGGTTAATGTCCTTGTGAAGGTGTGGCCTCCAGTACTGCACGCAGTACTCCAGATGGGGCCTAACAAGTGTCTTATAAAGAGGGATTATTACCTCCCTCTTCTGACTTGTGATACCCCTACTAATACACCCCAACATCCCTCTAGCTTTACCTACTGCTTGGATGCTTTCACGTCATCGGTGATGATGACGCCCAAGTCTCTTTCTTCCCTTGTGACTGCCATCAACTCCCCTCCCAGCCTATAGGTGGCTTCAGGGTTTCTCTTCCCTATGTGCATGATCTTGCACTTCTTTGTGTTAAACTCCAGTTGCCACTCTTCCAACCATTTTGCCAGTTTATCCAGATCTCTTCTCATTCTGCCCACACCATCTGGATCATCTACTCTGTTGCAGATCTTGGTGTCATCTGCAAACAGACAAACCTTACCCTCCAGTCCATCTGCAATGTCACTGATGAAGATATTGAAGAGGATTGGCCCCAGAACTGATCCCTGAGGTACCCCACTTGTGACTTGCATCTCTTCTGACTGTATACCATTTACCACCACTCTCTGTTTTCTGCCCGTCAACTGGTTTCAAGTTTATTGCAGGAAAGACTCCATTGAGCAAGCTCATTCACAAGGAGGTCCTGAGGCACATACACATACAGTTCGCAATTACATAGACAGGAGATATAAATTGTAGAACAACAAAGAAAAAATATATAATACAAGAGGTATACACAATAGAAGTTCTTATGCTATATATGCAGTACATGCCAGCTTTAACCTTGCCCTAAATTATGCAACACATTTCAGCTTAATAAGAAGAGGGCCAGTTGGTACCTAGGAAGTTGACTTGGCATTGGGGGCCTAGTAGCACCTACATAGGTCTTTTAATTTAGAGATAGCTAGTGTTTTGTAGGAGTTAATTGATACGATGCTGGTTAGCTTCAGCACGGCTTGTACTTGGTTCCACATGTTTGGGAGGGCATATGAGACAGCTCTTTGGCCAGCTGTGGTACGTGTCCTGGGAACATCTAGTAGGATAAGGTCGAATTTCCTTAGGGAGTAGGCACTATGCTAGATGTGTATGAGAGACGTTAAATAGATAGGCAGTTTGTGAAGTAGTAATTTGAGGGTCCAAATGCCAGCATGCAGGAGGCATCTGGTGACAAGAGAGGTCCACCCAACTGCTGCATAAAGATCACAGTGGTGGGTCATGTACGCAGAGTTAGTGATGAAGCGAAGAGCACGGTGATAGGGTACGTCCAGTTTAGATAGGCTCAAGGTTGGGGAGGAGATAAAGATAATGTCTCCGTAGTCAAGCAAGGGAAGGAATGTTGCTTGGACAAGTCTTTTGCGGGTTGCAAGAGACAAGAGGGCCCTATTTCTAAAGAAGAATCCCAAGCGTGCTTTAAGCCTCTTTCATAGATCCTCGATATGGTCATTGAAGGAAAGCTTATTGTCTATCCACATACCTAGATATTTAAATTTAGGTACAACTTCCAAGGGTTCACCTAGGGAGGTAACTATGAAGTTTTTAGGTGGGGTAGGTAGGGCACCAGGCAAGGCAAGTCTCGAGAAAATTATTGTCTTGTTTTTTTGGGCATTTAAGACAAGCCTGGCATTGATAAGGTTGCTTTCTAACTGGATAAAGTCAGCTTGGAGTGCTTCCCTGACTTCAGTTAAGGACGAGCCTGATGCATACAAAACCGTATCGTCCGCAAAAAAATGTATGCTAGAGTTCTTTATGTGGGAGTCAAGGCTGTTGATGTACAGGGAAAAAGGGATTGGTCCTAGGATGGAGCCTTGAGGGACTCCTCTGGCAATTGGAAGGGGGGCATATAGTAGACCATCAGCTTTGACTTTTTGTATCCTTCCCATGAGATAACTGTTAAACCACTGTAAGGTAAGTGGAGTGGCACCTATGTAGGCAAAACAGGTGATTAGGAGGTGATGGTCTACAGTATCGAAGGCCTTACTGAGGTCTAGAAAGACTGCACCAGTAACCTTCTTGGTGTCCATAGCATGGATCCAGTCATTAGAGACTTCATCCAAGGCTGAGATGGTACTGTGCTTCGACTTGAAGCCAGATTGGGCTGGGTTTAGGAGTGAATGCACTTCAAAGTGATTTTTTTAGTTGGTTGTATGTACGTTTTTCCAGCACTTTGGAGAGAACGGGCAAGACAGAGATAGAACGGTAGTGGTTTAAGTCATGAGGATCTCCTGATTTGAAGGAGGAAGAACGTGGGCAGATTTCCAGCAGGATGGAACAGTGGCTGTGGTAATAGAGAGGTTGAAGATGTGAAGCATGGGGGCTGTGAGCTGGGCATAGCCTAACCGCAAGAAAAATGATTCAAGGCCATCATCCCCTGCACTCTTCTTGGTGTCAAGGCTAAGAATTATGTCTTCGGCTACTTTGTAGCTAAACAAGCACAACTGGAAGGGATGAGGTGGAGTAGCATGTGTAGAATCTGGGCTAGTGTTGCTATTCACTCGGCTAGCGTATGGGGAGGAGTTGAATGCCAACCCGGCAGTGGCAAAGTGAAGGTTAAGTTCTTCAAGGATTCGCAGTTTATTTTCAACCATCCCATCCTTGGCCAGAATCTTGGTGGGAAGGGAGGAAGCAACAGGATGACCTTCAATGGATCTCAGTATCTTCCAGATTTTTGGGGAGTTCCCCTTGGCCTGCTCCAGAGTGGAGATGTAGAAGTTTGCTTTAGTAGCATGTACACTTTTAACACAGGCATTTCTGGCAGTTCTAAATGCCTGCCAGTCTGCCGGGTTCTTTGTGTGCCTGGCCCTAGCCCATAGCTTGTCTCTATTGGTAAGTGCAGATTTGAGCTCTTGGGTTTGCCACCCAGTTGACCAACGTCTGACCCATCCCAAGCCTACACAGCTTATTAATCAATCTTCTATCTGGAACAGTATCGAAAGCTTTGCTGAAGTCAAGCTAGGCAACATCAGCTGCTCCCCCTTGGTCCATCACTCTGGTTACCCAGTCAAAGAAATCTATGAGATTAGTTTGACAGGACCTTCCTTTTGTAAAGCCTTGCTGTCTTGGATCCTGTGCTCCTATGGATTCCAGGTGTTGCACTATCCTTTTCTTAAGGAGTGTCTCCATAATCTTGCCCACTACTGAGGTAAGACTGACTGGTGTGTAGTTACCTGCCTCCTCTCTGCTACCACTCTTGTGGAGCGGGATCACATGAGCCCTTCTCCAGTCTTCTGGGACCTCTTCTGTGCTCAGAGACTCACTAAACGGTTCTGATAATGGCTCTGCTAGTTCCACCCTTAGCTCCTTTAGTACCCTGAGCTTATCGAGATCTTGTAGGACTCTTTCTTTTGTGAAGGGACTAGTGCACACCTCCCTCCCCCCTGTGTTCATGGTGCAGAGCTGTGGGCCCTTTCCTACCTTCTCTTCAGTAAATACTGAGCAGAAGTATCTATTTAGGATAGATGCTTTTACATGGTCCTCCTCCTCCTCACATGCCCCTTTATCCCCTTTGATCTTACAATACCCCCTCTGCACTTTCTCCTTTCACTAATGTATCTATAGAAAGTCTTGTCACCTTCTTTTACTGTTCGTGCTAGTGTTTCCTCAGTTTGGGCCTTTGTCTGCCTTACTGCTCCCCTGCTTCCCTTAGGGAAGTTTGGTATGCTTCCTGTCTTCATCCTGCTGTGTTCCCTTATATTTCCTGAAGGCCAGCCTTTTGGCTCTGACCTTTTCTGCTACTGTGTTTGAGAACCAAAGTGGTTTCCTTCTTCTTTTGCACTTCCTTTTCTCACTAACACAATGGGATGTTGCTTCAAGTATTGCATCTTTAATGCTTCCCCACTTTGCCTGTGCCCCCTCGCATGTATTTCTTTCTGGCAGGGCTAGCTTAACTCTCTTGGCCATCTTATCAAAGTCAGCTCCTCTGAAGTCCCACATTTTTGTCTTGGAATGGGATGATTTCGTTCTAGTGGCCAAATTGAACCATACCATGTGATGGTCACTGGCCCCCAGGTGACCTTCTACCCGGATAACTGTGATCCTTTCCCTGTTAGTCAGTACTAGATCTAGGATAGCTCTTTCTCTAGTGTGTTGTTGTACCAGTTGTTTGAGGCCCTCCCACTGCAGGGAATCTGCCATGTGTTTAGTTCTGGCAGATGTCCCTACTGGTACTGACCAATCTGTATCCTGGCATGTTGAAGTCTCCCATTATCAGAATCTCCCCTTTAGCTGTCATGTTTTGTATATCTTATAAAGGTAACGTGTCTGTGTCCTCCTCCTGGTCTGGAGGCCTGTACACAAACCCAGAGGCTTGTCGTCAGGCCACAAAGTCAGTTTGGTCCACATGTACTATCTGTGGAATGAGCATTTTGAGTCTTTCAGTTATTATAGCTGTAAACAGCTTATAGTCTGTATTAAGGAGGAAAATTGGTCTGTAGGACCCATGTTCTGTTGGGTCCTTCCCTGGTTTATGAATTACTGTGATAGTGGCATGATTCCACGATGGGGGGAGCCTCCTTCTTTCCAGACTGCATTGTACCCAGTAAGGGTATCACTTCTTTGGAAAAACTCCTGTAAAATTCCCCCCATACCCATCTGGACCTGGGCACTTTCCTGATTTTATGTTCTGTATGGCCTTAGCGACTTCTAGATGGAATATATTTGCTACCAAAGCCTCCCCCTGTTCCCTAGTCAGTGTGGGAAGGTCCAGCACCTGGAGGAAGCGTTTTTTTCTCTTCTACTGTAGATTCTCGCTGCGGCTTATAGAGTGACTTGTAATATGAGACAAATGCAATCGCCACTTGTTCTTCTTGATGAGTCACCTGTCCTGTATTAGGGTGTCTGATTTTAGTGATATATGAGCTGGCAGCCTGTTTCAGGCGATAGGCCAAAAATGTTGTCGCCCTCGGGCCTCCCTCATAGTACCTCTGCTTAAGGTAGCACAGTGCCTTCTCTGTTTTTTCATTTAATAGAGTTTGAATTTTATCTTTTACCTCCTTAAGTTTTTCCCCCATTAGTGCATCCCACTTTTGTTTTTGTTGGGCCTCTAAACTTTTCAGTTGGTCAGTGAGGGCATCCATTTGACATTATCCTTCTCTTTTCTTATACACAGAAATAGAGATCAGCCTCCCTCTGACCATAACCTTCACTGAGTCCCATAAAATCTGTGATGAAATATCATGTCCTGAATTTGTTTCCACCATCTGCTTAAGATCCTGGATCTCCAAGATAATTTTTTTTATCTCGCAGAAAGGAGCTTCCAGTGTGTTTTTTTCTGGAGTAGAACCAAATCCATCTTCGTATACACTGGTTGATGGTCTGAATATGTAGCTGAGCCTACCCACACAGACCTGAACATAGACATGCCCCTCTTGTATGTAAAAAAAACTATCCAGTCTGGAGTAAATTTTGAATCTGGGGAGAAATATGTCAAATCTTTGGCATTTGGATACTTCTCTCACCACACATTTGCAAATCCCAATTACATTAACAACCTCCCAAATTGTATTGCCGTTTTATTCCTGCTGTTAGGGATCTTTGATGTAGTATCTAGATTTCTGTTAAGGGTAAAATTCCACCCCCATTACAACCAAACCCTTTGCTTTTTCCACAATAAGATGTATTAAGTCAGAGTAAAACTGAATCAGTGAGCTCAGTGTAGCATAAACATTAACAAAGGTGACTCAGGCATCCTGTATTCTCCCCCTCACCACGATATACCACGCTCCCAGATCTATTATTGTCTCATCTTCTTCAAAGCGTAGGTCAGCCGCTAGCAGGATAGCCACCCTTTGTTTTTTCCCCTTGTCCAGAGATGCGTGCTATCCCGTGGGGTATGCCTTGATTTTAAGTTTCAATGCCTCTCCAGGGGGGCAGATGGGTCTCCTGAAGGAAGCACACAGAGCATCCCTGTTGTCTAAGAAATTGTTGTATCTGCTTCCTTTTCATGGGGTTATTAATCCCATTTATGTCATAGGAGATAGTTGTCAATCTAGGACTAGCCATCATGATATTCCTGGAAAATAATCGGTTTCATAGGAATTACTGCAACAATAGCTCGATCTTTTACTTCAATCTTCGCTGCGAATATCTGAATGTACCCCAAATTAGAAAAAACAGTTTTCAACCATTCAGAGTTTTTAACATGGTAAACTACAAACAACAGCATCTGTGGGGTGTGAATATGTTATACCCCTCTGCTACAAAACACAAGTACAAATTGTATATAACACTGGGGTATCAACCCCCCCCCCCCATTAACCACTACAGTAACGTAACCCAGTTCACACAACAGAATACAAACTTTAAATGGTGTCCTGAGCTTTCATTTGTAACTTCCTAGAGCGAGCTGGGAATCCCCTGCTCGGGTGGTGTCTTCTTGGTGGCACCCAGATCCTCTGTGTAAAACAGGAGGGAACCTCAGATCCAGAACTAGCAGGAATTACCCCACAGTCCATGTGAGATAAACCTTCATCTGCAAGGGTCTGGCAGGTGTTTATCTATCTTTTCTCTCCCCCCCCCCCAAATCCTTCTTCTTATAATACCATTGTAACCCCCCTGCAAATGGGGGTTCCCAAAAGACTTCCAGGAGCTTGCTTGAATGCTCCAAGCCTGAATGGTGTTTGGCATTTAAGCCATTTATCAGTGAGTGTTTTAGAGCCTCTGGTACTGTCTCTTTAAGAGCTGTCTGCTTGCAGACATAATTAGTTTGTATGGGGACTGTGTGCTTCTCTCTGAGTACCACTCGAGCTGCTGCCAATTCACTTCATTTTGCAGTCACTAGGAGTGCAAAGGAACCTATCTGAAAGATGTAACTGTTTGCCAGAAATTATTTAGAGTAATAATGAAATTACAGTTTGTCTAACCTGCTTTCTTTGCAGTCAGAACTGTGTCTGCTAGTTCCCATTCTAGTTTTGAACTGCTGAACTGGACCAATCAGTGTGGGGTAAGCTAGCTCTAAAATGATGCCTTGGACGAATCAGAACTTGGACTCATAATCTGGGCCAGCCACAAGAGGATTGTATGGGCAGTGACTCTGGGAGATGTAGTTTAGACTTCAGTGCCTTTTGGACCAACAGCAGCAGTCTATTGTGAGTGACAGCCAATCCAGTCAAGAACTGGAGGAACTCAAAGGAAGTGCGGTTTCGTCAGTTGGAGTTCAGTTGAGCTTTGGCAGTGAAGAAGGAAGGAGCCCTGTGCTTTTCAGTGTGCAGTTTTAGTCAAAAACGTGTAAGGCCCAGAGTTCCGGTCTGCAGCTTGTGTAACAGCTTGTTAGGACTGAACCGTCCTGTGAAAAGAATCAAAGGATCTCTGAAGAGTAGAAACCAGCTCACCCTGTAGAAGACTGGAAGAATTGCTGAAAATTGCACTCGGTCTGTCAGGAACTGAATTCATGTGTGTTCTCCCGGTATTGTGCAGTAATTGCGATCGGGATACAGATGCAGCCTGCCTGGTATAGTACTTTCTTTTATATGGATGTGAAGAGGTTTGTGTACCTCAAGTGAGCCCTGCTGACATTGAAGGACCCTATCTTATTTGGAGGTCGTGAGTACTAATTCAGGTCGCCCCTGTTGAATTGCCACATTAAATCCAAATGGAATTACTGTACTGCTGACTGTTTAATTTTCCTTTTCTCTGTGTGAAAGGGCCCCTACCAGCTGCCACGGTTTGGACTAGCCACTAGGGCTTGGGTACCCAGGGACAGTAACTGATAGGGATAGGCCTGTGCACAGAGCCATAGGTAGATTATTAGAGTGATAAGCTAATTAACCTGATTTCCCCCTGTCCTTGTTATATCCCCCTAAATAAATCAGAGCTGCTTGTTTCAGCAAAGTTATACTGCCTGAGGTATTTGTCTATGTTAAAGTACTGTACTGTGATTGTTGCACTGTATCTCATTTCACAGGAGGTCCCAGTGCCGAACCAGTCCTGGGGGTAAGTGGTCGTGAAGGTAATTTGATATATTGTGTGGGCCACTAGTGGAAGAAAGGGGTTGCAGTGTCCCAGAGGGCTGTGACCAAGTTAGTTTAACTATTGCAAACCCACCTCTGGGTGGAGGCACCATTATTGATCCAGGCCCTCAACCTGTTAGTAGGTAAATCAGGCAGGGTAGTAGCCCTGGGATAGCGCCATTTAGGGGTTACATCTTGGAGGCTCACCGCTGGGATTGTGTGTCCTCTAGTAGTATGTTACACGAACCACTGTTAAGAAAAAATGGGTACCCGACAGAAGTGGCTGTGCACCCGGCTGGTGGAGTGGTGTGTACTGGGGAGAATCGACCCCAAAATGCTATGCTTATCCTGGACATCCCCTGGGTATCACGGACACTGTGCAGGGAGTACTTTCCAAGGTGGAAGGTTTACAAAACCCTGTGGTGGTGGCCTGCATGCTAATCTGCTCACCCACACCCTTCTGGCCTCAGCAGAGTTTATGATCCCACAGATAGCTCCAAAGTGTTACAGATCATTACCCCAGGGAGCCCTCACTGCTTGGAGAGGATAACTATGACAGTAAAGATCCGGGGAATCAGCCCCCACCACTATCTGAAACTTTGAGGAGAAATTGCTGAATGGTTGCTGGGAGGGGAAGCATGTGGAGGACTTGAAGAAACTATTCTTGCCACCTCGAGGTGTTCCTCCCCAACACCCTCTCCTGCTCCAGTGCCCGTAATGGTGGCTGAACCAATGCAGACTCCTATTTCTGCACCCATTAGTCACGACTCTTACGAAAGGTTGAGGATCTTCTCTGGCACCCTCCCCCCCCCAAGGGGGAGGATGGCTGGAGACCTAGATAGACTATGTCGCCCCCAAGTGCTAGAATGGCAATGCTCGGAAGGCTAAAAGCTTAAAGAGGGTTAGTGAGAGCCTCCGGCGGGTCCTGCCCTTGCCACCATCCGTGTTAAACGGGCCAGTAACCCTGAAGTTACCTGCACAGGCCTATCTTGAGGCTCTGAGAATGTGTATGGGAGCCCAGATCTGATGAGGACCTATGGTGGAGAGTAAGAAATGCACAACAGTACCAAGGGAGTTGTTGTTGTCTGTGTATGTCTCTCGGCTGGAAAAATTGTTGCAAGAATGCCTCTAGAAAGGGTAGTTTGCCAGCGATTGAACTGGACCGAACCAGACTGGACAGAATCCTAAGTCTCCCCTTCTCAGAACTGTTGCTGCTTCAGTTCGCTTGGCAAATCGACTGGAATCCCCACCCTCCTATGATGAGTTAATGAGAGAAATTGAGGAGTTGAGAAAGGCGACCTGGAGGTACCTGCACCAACAGCTGTGGCTACGAACAGTGACTGAGGGTGACCCATCAAGTGAAGTTCAGGGCAGAGGTTGACAGTCAATGAGTGCTCTGACAAGGAAAAGATATGCCACAATGAAGCGAACTGTTGAGAGAGATCCGGGAATTCAAAACAGTCCTTTATGAAGGCCACGCCTGCAAGTATCGGGCCCTGACCTATATCCCACTGCATCTGCATGGGGGTGGGGTACCCACCATGTATCTCCTGCTGATAACAGCTCCAAACTCAATTCCTTGACCATGGAAGTGGGAGAAACTGACGAGATGTCTCCAAATGCTTATCACGCCAAGAGACAGAGATGGCAACTCAGGTTTCAGTTAGTAATACCCCTAGCCTGGCTCCTGTGTGGCGCCGCCAGCTCAAACTCCAAAGAGTATGTTTGCTATAATTGTGGGAGAAGATAGGTACTTGAAAGAGAATGCCAGTCCCAAAAGACACTGACAAAGTTGCATATAGGCTACAAGGAGAGCTCGGAGAAGAAAATTAGTGGTTAAGAGGTACATGATCCCAGTGAGGGCACCAAAATGCTAATTCACGCCCTTTTGTGGCAAGGTCAGTTGCCCAGGCCCCACTACCGCCTCCAGACTGGTCCAGAATAGTGGGTCCTCCATGGAGACCACTGTAAAGGTGAATGGAGTGTCTACAAGAGCTGTATTAGACAGTGGCCCCAAGTGACAATTATGTTCCAGGATTGGTATCTAGAAGCATTTGTTCGACGACCTTACAACCATTAGAAGGACTGCATGTATGGGGGTTAAGTGAGAAGGCCTACCTTATTCCGGTATATCCGACATTTGGTTGTCTTTTCCTCACCTCCGTGGCTGGAGTGGCCGAACAAGTGGGAGACCCTGGCCTTGGTGTGTGTCCCCCCACTGGACTGTATGGATGGTGTCCTTGTTAGATTGGAACAAATGCTCATATGTTCGGAAGGCTGGCACAGTTGTGTTATGAAAATTCAGGGGTCAAAGACTAGTAGAGCTTTAAGAGTTCCGGCTTTAATTAAGAAGGCCTATGAGGCACAGAGAGAGTGCTGAAAAACAGAACCAGAGGAACCGGTCGGAATTGTGTGGAAGAAGGATCCTGAGTCTCTGATCCTATGCCAAATGCCCAGTGTACCTTACAGGGAGAGGTCCGTATCAGAAAGGATGTTAAGAATAAAATATTAATGTTGGATGCACCAGGCGATGGAAAATTGCTAGTAGGGACTGCTGGTCAAGTTTAGTATTTTGCCCGCTAGAGCCCATGCTTATGCCAGAAGGGTAATGGTCCAAGTTCATAATGTGTCTGAGAGACATCGAGTAAACAGAGGTTGCATCCTGGCTAATGTGCATTGTGCAGACACTGCAGTGCTACCCAGCAGCAAGAGTTCACGAAGAATGACAGAGTAATTCTTCTGACTTGTTTGATTTCGGCGACTTCGCTGCCAGCTGGAATGGAAAGTGAGGATCAGTGAGAAGCTTGCCCATATCTCAGTGTTTTCTTTAAAGGAATGGGATGTAGGATGCGTGCAAGGAGCTGAGCACAATATCCGCTGCATGACGAAGAACCATTTCGTGAGAGGTCTCGACGCCTGGCACCTGCTGACATGAGATGATGTGGGAGACGGCATCTGCAAGAGATATTAGACTGCTGTGTATACAAGAATCCAGAAGCCCTTATGCTTCCCCATTGTGGTAGTGAGGAAAAGAATGGAACAGTAAGGATGTGTGTGGATTATCGCACCTTAAACCGCGGACTATCCTTGATCAGTACACAATGCCCCGCATTCAGGATGCTTTGACTGCCTAAACGGAGCAAGTGGTTCTCTGTGCTGGATCTCGCGGTGGGTACTACTAGATCCCGATGGCCCCAGAGGACCGTGAGAAGACTGCCTTTATCTGGCTTGGCTTCTAAGTGAATTCATGAGGATGCCTCAAGGATTTCAGGTGCCCCAGCCACTTTTCAACGATTGATGGAGCGTGCAGTGGGGACATGAACTTACTAGAGTGCCTGGTATACCTAGATGATGTTATTGTGTTTGGCAGCTCACTGGAGGAACATGAAAGCAGATTATTTAAGGTATTGGACCGACTGGAGGACTTTGGCCTTAAACTGTCCATTGATAGTGTCAATTCTTTCAAACATCAGTAAAAGTATGTGGGTACAGTAGTATCCACCGAGGAATAGAGACCAATCTTAGTAAAGTTGAGGCCTTGACCACCTGGCCACAGCCCAAAATCTAAAAAGAACTGCAAAGATTCCTGGGATTCTGTGGTTATTATCGGCGCTCATCAAGGACTATTCAAGAGTGATCCGCCCTTTACTTAACCTTACTCAAGGGTATCCCCAACCCACAAAAATACCAAAAGTCAGGCCCTCAAGACTGAAAGAGTGTATTTTCATCCATGAAGTATTTGGGGCCCGCTTGGACTCTGATTGTGAGACTGCTTTTCATGAGATCATATATCAACTTACCATGCTCCAGTGCTGGCCTCATGCCGATCCAAGAAAACCTTACGCCCTGCACACTGATGCTAGCTTGTAAGGTTGGGGGCTGTTGTACCAAGAGCACGAATGGCCTCGAGACCAGTGGCCTTTGCTCAGTAGAAGTTTTGACCCCATCCGAAAAGAACTATCCTGTACATAAGTTAGAGTTCCTAGCTTTGAAGTGGCTATTGTTGACCAATTCCATGAGTACTTGTATGGGGCTAAAATACTAGTAAAACTGGCACAATCCTTTGACCTATGTGCAGACCTCAGCTAGTTGGATGCCACTGGCCATAGGTGGCTTTCTGCATTATCTACATATGACTATGTCTCTAATACCGAGCAGGTCTGAACCACATAGATGCTTGATGTTCTCCTTGAGGCCTGTTCCCCAGAATGATTGGGTCCGATTGTAGAACTCGACATCTGGCACTCTGCGGAAGTTTGACAGGGAGGAACAATGTCCACGGACTTAGTGGACTGCATGGTGGATTGCTTGGGAGCTCTGGAATTGCATACCTGCTGCTTATTGCCACTTTTCTGCAATAGACATTGGTGCACTGCCTCAGCTGGACAATGACAGTATTCGGCGGGCTCAATCCCGCGATCCCATGATCAAAGCAGCTTTAGAAGCCCTCATGAGAGGAAAAGATGTGTCCAAATTACGCTCCACTGATTTGAGAACTGCACTATACAAAGAAGGTCCTAAGTTGAAACTGATCAATAAACTGTTATACAAGAGAAACAGTAGACAGAGGGGGACAAGTAGACAAACAACAATAGTGCTGCCCACTGCCTTCGAGACTCAGTACTGAGGTCCTTGCACAACCACATGGGGCACCTTGGTATAGACAGAACACTTGACTTGGTGAGATCCAGATTCTATTGGCCTAAGATGGGGGCTGATGTGGAGCAACACATTCGAACTTGTAGTCGCTGCCATAGAGGAAAGCTTTGGTCTCAGAGGGTGCCCCTTTGTATCATCACCACCAGTGCACCCATGGAGCTGGTCTGTATTGATTTTCTGAGTTTGGAGTCAGATCAAAAGTAACATTGGTATGTGCTGGTGGTCTTGACCATTTCACGTAGATATGCCCAAGCTTTCCCCACCAAAGACCAGAAAGCATCCACTCTGGCCAAAGTACTTGTAGAAAACTTTTTGTTCACTATGGGGCTCCACAAAGAATCCATTCTGATCAAGGAGAGAGACTTTGAGAGTCGTCTGATCAAGAGATGCTTTTCTCTGTGGGGAGTCGCAGTCCAGAACCACTCCTTACTACCACCCCAGGGGGACCCACAGCCTCGAACGCTTCACCCTGACTTTTTGCTAGATATGCTAGGCACCCTGCACCCAAAGGACAAGCCTAGATGGAGCCAACAAATTAGCACCCTGGTACATGCTTATAACTGCACCAAAAGTAGATGCCACTGGATTCTCCCTACCGCCTGATGTTTGGAAGAGAAGCTCACTACCAGTAGATGTGTGTTTTGGGTCTCTCCTGTGGGGTCTAAGCTGACAACTATTTACAGTATGTTAAAAGTTAAAGGCCCAGCTAACTCATGCGTACTAACTGGCTCAAACCATGGCTGCCAAAAGAAATTGGCCAACAAAGAAAGGTATGATAAAAAAGGTGAAAGCACAGGAACTCCAGGAGGGAGATGGTATTACTAAGAAATCTGGGACTGCATGGCAAGCACAAGATTGCTGACAGATGGCACCATCTCCCCACATTGTAGTGGGCAAACTAGATGATCTGCCAGTGTACAAAGTAAGGCCTGAGAATAATTCAAAAGATGTAAAACAATGCATAGAAATCATTTACTGCCCATTGGACAAATCCTGATTGAGTCTGAGCCCCAGAAGATGCCCCTCTGGACCAGTGACTAGAGCTGCTGCTAAGAAAGATCAAGAAAGTCTGCACCTACAGAAGCAAAGTTAAGTGTTCCCCTCCACAAGTCCCAGTTGAGCATGACTGTCAGTCCATATCAGAAGAAAGTGAGAGGACTTTGAATACTATCCTTCTTTGAACTGAGTCAATTATTTCGGGCAATCCCCTAGTCAATACTGGAGATGAAACTGGGCCTTCTGGACTGTCCAAGCCCTCAGTCGTTCCCGGAGCCAATGCTCCCAGAAAGTGAAGTGCAAAGCATCAGATCAGATGAAATGGAATCATTGTGCATGGTTGAACTGTTTGAGCTTTCAGGAGAGAAAATGATAGATTGGGGCAGACTGGTGATACAACTACAAGAAGAGTATTTTGAGTGCCCTGACAGTCCACTGCCAGTGTCCGAAAGCTCTCCATGCGAGCCAAATGTTGTGGACTCAGAAACTGTAACTCCTGAGCTGAAAGTGCCCCAAGTTCTAGCCTCTACCCCATGGAGACTCCCCTGACAAGTGAGGACAATGCTGAAAATGAGGCTCAGAGTGCAGAGACTATAACAGTTCCCCCTAGAAAGACTGGTCGAGCTGTAAAGCCTGTGGTGCACCTCAGTTATGGATTCACTTGGGAGGCCTGTGGACTTGCCTCTCAATGTTGTCCATAAAGGAGTGTATGTGTCCCCAGCTCATTGCCCAAACTGAGCACTCAAAGTGCTAACTCCAAGTTACTTGTGTTGTCTCTTCTATATGGTGCCCTCGCCCCATCCAGCCCCAAGGTAACTGATAGGGAAGGGCCCTCTCTTCAGGTTTCATGTACAAGAGGTAATAACTTGAGTTATGGTACAATGTTATGTAATACTGTGTAAAGAGTGACGACTGCAATGTTTCAGAAATGTGTTCTTGGTAAAATGATATATTGACTGATGATTACATGTAGAGCCTAATGCAAATGTATATGGTTGCAGTTGAAACTTATGGGGTACTTGTTTGACGCGACGCTAAGCTTTCCCAGGCCAGGAAGGGTGTAACCCCTGCAAATGGGGGTTCCAAAAGACTAGGAGCTTGCTTGAATGCTCCAAGCCTGAATGGTGTTTGGCATTTAAGCCATTTATCAGTGAGTGTTTTAGGAGCCTCTGGTACTGTCTCTTTAAGAGCTGTCTGCTTGCAGACATAATTAGTTTGTAGTGGGGACTGTGTGCTTCTTCTGAGTACCACTCGAGCTGCTGCCAATTCACTTCATTTTGCAGTCACTAGGAGTGCAAAGGGAACCTATCTGAAAGATGTAACTGTTTGCCAGAAATTATTTAGAGTAATAATGAAATTACAGTTTGTCTAACCTGCTTTCTTTGCAGTCAGAACTGTGTCTGCTAGTTCCCATTCTAGTTTTGAACTGCTGAACTGGACCAATCAGTGTGGGGTAAGCTAGCTCTAAAATGATGCCTTGGACGAATCAGAACTTGGACTCATAATCTGAGCCAGCCACAAGAGGATTGTATGGGCAGTGACTCTGGGAGATGTAGTTTAGACTTCAGTGCCTTTTGGACCAACAGCAGCAGTCTATTGTGAGTGACAGCCAATCCAGTCAAGAACTGGGAGGAACTCAAAGGAAGTGCCCGGTTTACGTCAGTTGGAGTTCAGTTGAGCTTTGGCAGTGAAGAAGGAAGGAGCCCTGTGCTTTCAGTGTGCAGTTTTAGTCAAAAACGTGTGTAAGGCCCAGAGTTCCGGTCTGCAGCTTGTGTAACAGCTTGTTAGGACTGAATCCGTCCTGTGAAAAGAATCAAAGGATCTCTGAAGAGTAGAAACCAGGCTCACCCTGTAGAAGACTGGAAGAATTGCTGAAAATTACTCGGTCTGTCAGGAACTGAATCTGCTGTGTGTTCTCCCGGGTATTGTGCAGTAATTGCGGTCGGGATACAGATGCAGCCTGCCTGGTATAGTACTTCTTTTATATGGATGTGTGAAGAGGTTTGTGTACCTCAAGTGAGCCCTGCTGACATTGAAGGACCCTATCTTATTTGGAGGTCGTGGAGTACTAATTCAGGGTCGCCTGTTGAATTGCCACATTAAATCCAAATGGAATTACTGTACTGCTGACTGTTTAATTTTTCCTTTTCTCTGTGTGAAAGGGCCCCTACCAGCTGCCACGGTTTGGACTAGCCACTAGGGCTTGGGTACCCTAGGGACAGTAACTGATAGGGATAGGCCTTGCACAGAGCCATAGGTAGATTATTAGAGTGATAAGTTAATTAACCTGATTTCCCCTGTCCTTGTTATATCCCCTAAATAAATCAGAGCTGCTTGTTTCAGCAAAGTTATACTGCCTGGAGGTATTTGTCTATGTTAAAGTACTGTACTGTGATTGTTGCACTGTATCTCATTTCACAGGAGGTCCCAGTGCGGAACCAGTCCTGGGGGTAAGTGTATACTGTGAAGGTAATTTGATATATTGTGTGGGCCACTAGTGGAAGAAAGGGGGTTGCAGTGTCCCAGAGGGCTGTGACCAAGTTAGTTTAACTATTGCAAACCCTGACCTCTGGGTGGAGGCACCCGCCATTGGATCCAGGCCCCTCAACCTGTTAGTGGCAAATCAGGCAGGGGTAGTAGCCCCTGGGATAGCGCCATTTAGGGGTTACACCATCAGTTTCAACATTGCTGCCTCATATTTAAATTACTGGGGGAGATTTTTCTCTGGGGCATGCTTACTACTAGTAGCCAGTGCAGCATTTCAACCTCTTACATATCTCTACCATTTGGGTGTATTCTTTATGTCATTCACATGACAGTATTTCATTCCTAACCCCATTGAGGCAATGGCATTATGTCAGGTCTTCAAGCCACAATGGCTCTATTTTTCCTTCGTTTTAGTCCCCTTCTGCCCCCTCAGCAAGCCCTTAGCTAGTTTTGGATGTTGAGGCTAATATCAAGAGTTTATCATGGCCCCATAGCTTCGGTGCAGTTTCTTACTGAGCACAGACATCCGCTGTAATGGCTGATCCACCCCCCTCCCTCCCCCCACAGGATCCTAAAACCTTCTGTTAGCTCCCCCTTCCCAGAAGCTGGTAAATTATGCTTGCAGTTTTAAGGGGGCATTCCCCCAAAGCAGGAGTGCAGAGGTGGAGGGTCCAGCATTTCTGTATGTGGATCCTGTCTGTAGGAAAGAGGAGGCGCTTTAGTTCCTAATCTACCTAGGGGATCAGGAGCATGTGTCACTTTCTCGGCTCGCGGAGGTAGGGAATATCAAAAAGTAATCTGAGCTGTTGGTTTTCAAGTGTCCGTTCCGCTTCCTCTGTTGCTCCCATTTAGTATTGGTCCTTGTTGTTCTGTGCCACTAGCCTGCTTCAGTGGGCCCTCTATCTGGAGCTGTGATCTGTACGTCTACAGTAGAGCTCCTAGGTCTGTTCGCAGAGTTTTTTCCGACAGGGCCACCTTTTCTTCTGATGCCCTTATGGGCTACAGCCCAAGCTGACCGCAGAAGTTCTTTTTCGATCTGTTCCTTAATTAGGCACGGAGTTTCAATTCCAAGATCCTTTAAATAAGGAGTTGCAGTAAGCAGGTCCTGGTACGTCCGAGTTCCCTGTTCAGTCTCCACCCCCGCTTTGATTTGTCTAGCATGGAGCTGCTTCAGGATAGGCCACATGGCGTGACAATTCTCCTGAACTGCTGAGGTGTAGTCATTATCCAGGTTCAGTCGGCGTTGTTTAAATTTTAATTCCCTCTGCCTCCAGGCATGCTGCAGCAACTCCTCTTTTACAGCGTACGAGGTCACCTTAAAGATGAAGGACCTCGGCCTGGCTCCAGCATTCAGCCGCAGGCCCAGGGATCTATGGGCTCAAACTACAGACAAGTCATAGTCTGCTGGCAGTTGCAGGATTGATCAGAGCAATTCTTGGATGAAGCTGATAGTGCTTGGAGCCCCCTACTCCGCTCCTTAAGGGACCCCATACAGGCGAAGATTCTGTCTCCGACTGCGGCCCTCCAGATCATCTAGTTGGTAAGTCAGCTCTCGTTCCCTGGCCATGAGGTATAGGAGCAAGCGGTCGTGTCGGTCAGACTGATCTGTGACCGTGTTAAGCCCTAGCTCCAGTTGATCCGTCCGGTGCTCAATATGTTCAATGTTCACCTTAAGGCCCGTGAGCATATGATCTATTTTAGTAACTGTCGCCACGGTTTGTTTTATCGTCGCTTCCAGGTCGGACCATTCATCAGGTCTTGGGTCCCGGGATGCCATGCTGAGTTCTCCATCTGAGGCATACTCTGGTAGGGGATGTTTATCTTGCTGCAGCATGTCTTTCAGTTTTTGTGCCAGCGTATTTGAATTCCTGGATGTTGTGGCTTTAGATCTAGTCATTTTTGCCAGAGAGTTCATGCTGTTGAATGCAGATGTGGGTTGAGTAAGATCAGGGGTTAGGCAGAGCTCGAGAGTTAGGCTGCCATTGCCCTGCTGATGTCACCGAAGTACCAAAGTCAGCCCTTCTGAAGTCCAGGACCCTCGCTTTACCTCAACTCATTTTTACTAAAGAGGGTGGGCAGTGTGGTTAGTTTGACCTCAGTGGTGGGGAAAATGATGGAATCACTTCTGAAAGAAAGAATTGTTGAGTACCTAGAGGCCAGCGGGGCACAGGACCCAAAGCAGCATGGATTCACAGCAGGAAGGTCATGTCAGACGAATATAATCAATTTCTTTGACCGGGTGGCCAAAGTAATAGACCAGGGAGGGTCTGTGGATATGGCCTACCTAGACTTTAGCAAGGCATTTGACACAGTCCCACACAAAAGGTTAATAATCAAGTTAGCCAGCCTGGGAGTGGGTCCCAGGGTGGTAGCCTGGGTAGCAAACTGGCTGCACAACAGGACACAGAAGGTAATAGTGAATGGAACACATTCTGAAGAAAGGGGGGTTACCAGTGGAGTACCTCAGGGCTCAGTACTGGGTCCAGTCCTCTTTAACGTCTTTATAGGTGACATTGCAGAGGGTCTGGAAGGAAAGGTATGCCTCTTTGCGGATGACACAAAGATCTGTAACAGAGTTGATACACAAGGGGGTAGAAAGGATGAGAAGGGACTTGGCAAGGTTGGAGGAATGATCAGACATATGGCAACTTAGATTCAATGCAAAGAAGTGCAAAGTATTGCACCTGGGAAATAAAAATCCAGGAGAAGAGTACACAATAGCAGGGGAGGTACTAACGACAACAGTAATGGAAAGGGATCTAGGTGTAGTCATATCAGATGACCTAAAGGTGGGTAAGCAATGTGAGAAGTCAGTAAGGAGAGCCAGGGGGATACTGGGATGCATAGGGAGGGGCATCACAAGTAGAAAAAGGGAAGTGGTTATCCCTCTGTACAGACAGTTGGTGAGACCCCATCTGAAGTACTGTGTGCAGTTTTGGAGACCTCATCTATGCAAGGACATGGACAGGATGGAAGCAGTCCAGAGGAGGGCAACTAAAATGGTGCAGGGTCTACATCAGAAACCATATGAAGAGAGACTGAGAGAGCTTAATATGTATACCCTTGATGAAAGGAGGGACGGGGGGACATGACAGAAATTTTTAAGTACCTCAAGGGAATCAACAAAATCCAGGAGAGTAGCATCTTTCAGAAAAAGAGATGTGTAAGAACAAGGGGGCACAATTTAAAGTTAGAGGGGACGGCTCAGGGTAATGTGAGGGAAATTCTTTTCACGGAGAGAGAGGTGGACGATGGAACCGCCTCTCCTGGAGAGGTTGTGGGTCTAAAACAATAGGGAATTCAAACATGCATGGGACAGACATATGGCAATTATAGTGGGGGTTGCAGGAAGTAGGCTGTTAGTTAACTAGAATCTGCAGCTTATCCAATAGGTAGGGAAATGGGCAGACTGGGTGGGCCAAGTGGTCCTTATCTGCCCGTCAAAGTCTATGTTTCTATGTTACACAGACATTTGAGCTGGTAAAGACTAGTAGATGTAGAACACATGCATACAACCGGGGGAACTGGATAAAGGGAATTATAAGAAAGCACTATTTTAAACAGAGGGTGGTTAATATGTGCCCCAGCCTACTTGGTGAGGTTGTGGCAGCTATAAACACTGTTCAAGCTTTCAATGCCGGACTTGACAGATTCTTTAGGGAGTGTAGGCTTAGGGTGATCTACAGGACTGGATGACAGGCTTGGGAGTCGGAAGACGTAGAAGACCCATGGCTGGATCTCAGCTAAGCCACTGGTTCACTGTATAACCCTAAGTAAGTCACTTAACCTCCCAGTGCATCAGTCCAGCTGTTGTAAAAATGGGTAAACACAGGACCCGCCATTGAAAGCAATACTGCAACTGAGTTGGGATATACTGAGTAAATAAACTGCGGAAAAAAAAAGGCACTGAGGGTTACACGGCATGAGTAGGGGTTCAGACATTTTCTTATGTCTGCATACACTTAATAAATTTAATGAGGGGGGGTCAGTTTGGGCAGATTTTATCTTTTTGTAATTCACTTTTTATTCCCCAGCCTGCTCCACTCTTAATATCCAGCTCCTGTCCACTTCAAACACTTACCTCAGGCCAGAGTAGACTGCCATCCCTAAGTATTCTATATGGGCCCACACCCATAATAATAGTCCATATAGAATACATGGATGGAAGAATAATCTTCTACATATTTAAAATGTGAACTGAAAGAGTAAGGAAGCCAGCATGAGAGAATGAGCTGTATGAGGACAGAGATATGTGGGGAAAGAGCCTTGGCTGTGAGCAACAAAGCAGCAGCACAGAGAGAGAGAACACTGCAGAGCAGTATGAAAGAGCTGCCGAGTAGCATTCACAAGCTACACAGTAGTCAGCATGAGCAGCAGAGTAGCATGTTAGAGCTGCAGTGTAGTGTGTAAGAGCTGTCGAGTAGTGTGTTAGAGCTGCAAAGCAGTGAGCAAGAGCAGCAGAGTAGTGCTTTAGAGCTTCAGAGTAGCACGTAAGAGCTGCAGAGTAGTGCTTTAGAGCTGCAGAGTAGCATATTAAGAGCTGCAGAGTAATGTGTAAGAGCTGTAGAGTAGCAAACAAGTACTGCGAAGTAGCATGCAAGAGCTGCCAAGTACTGTGAAAGAGTAGACAAGCAGCATGCAAAAGTTGCGGAGTAGGACGCAAGAGTTACTGAGTAGCACACAAGAGCTGGCCAGTAGCACACTGGAGATGCACAGTAGTGTGCAACAACTGAAGTGTGCAAGAGCTATACAGTGATATGCAACAGCTGCAGAGTAGTGTTCTACAGCTGCAGAGTAATGCAAGACCTGCAGAGCAGTGCATTACAGCCAGGTCTCTAGATAAAGATTTTTTGGGATAAGTACCTGTACCCCTCATTTTGAAAGTGATGTGAGTGAAACAAAATTCAGATGTGTACAAATGTCTTGCTAGAGTGGACTGAGGAGTACATTTATTACAAAAAATTATTATTTTTTTCTAGATAAGAATTTGAGGTGCCAACAATGCTCCAAATAATGTTGGCAGGTAGGAATGTACTCACCAGTTTTAAAACACAGTGAGTAAAACAAAAGTGGGATGCATACAAGTGCTGTACACCTAGCAAAAAAATGTTCCTTTTGAATCACCAGTTATGTTATGAAGCACTATTCTTTGGTGTGTGGAGTATTTACAAATGTTGGGTGAGTACAGGTACTCATTAAAAAAATTTCTGAAAAGTATTTCCTAAAATGAAGTGAGTAAAATAGGCCGGTACACACCTTATCTGGAGCCCTGAGTACAGCTGCACAGCAGGGGTCTAGATCTGCAGAGTAGTGCACTTGAACTGCAGAGTAGTGTGCAAGAGCACTAGACTAGCATGCAAGAGCAGCAAAGTAATGTCCAAGAGCTGCTTAGTAGCAGGCAAGAGCTGCCAAGTAGCGCACTATAGTTACAAAGTAATGCGCTAGAGCTGCAAAGTAGCACACCAGAGCTGCAGAGTAGTGTGTAAGACCTGCAGAGTAGTGTACAAGAGCTGCACAGTAGTGTTCTACAGCTGTAGCATAGTGTGCAAGAACTGCAGAGTAGTGCACTAGAGCTCCTGAGTGAGCACTGTGCAAGAGCTGCAGAGTAGTGCGCTACAGCTGCAGAGTAGTTCACCTGAACTGCACAGCAGTGTGCAAAAATAGCAAGGTAGTTGCAAGAGCTGCTAAGTAGCATGCAAGAGCTGCAAAGTAATACACTAGAGCTGCAGAATTGAGCACTACAGTTGCAGAGTAGCATGCAAAGCTGCAGAGTAGAGTTCTAGAACTGCAGAGTGGTGTGCAAGAGCTACAGAGTAGCGTGCAAGAGTTGTAGAACAGGGGGTGGAACTTGCAGCCACGGAGGGAAGACATGGATCTTGGCAGCTCTCCCTCGTGGAACTTTTAAAACACCCTCTTACCATTTTTCTTTTCATTCCAGAGTATTAGCGCTGGTCAGTAAAGTTGGGGAGATCATTCTTTTTTTTTTCCATATAGCCTTTTACTCTGGCGACAACGCCACATCATCCCCACCTCCCCTGGCTGGCACTCACCTCTCCCAGAGCATCTTCGACGCAAGTCACCCACAAATTCCCCCCTGTGGCAGAGTTGGAGAGGGAGGGCCATCTTCTCTTCCCAGACAAATAATTCAGAGTCACATAAATTGCTCCGGGTGGCAGTGCAGGCCTCGGGAGCTACGCAGAGCGGTGGTCCACCATCGAGTCCCCTTTTCCGTCTTCTTCCTTGCATCTCATTACTGTGGTGGCATGCCAGAACATGCATGTGGAGACGCACATGCCCTGTAGAACCGTGGCCCCTCCTTTTAAGTCACTCTGCTGCCTGCACTGTCACTGTGTTTCCACCCGGTGGCACTCAATGGACAAAGTGACTGGCCACTCTTCCCTAGGAAAGGAGAGCAGTCTCTGGGACACTCAATCCTCTCTCACCCCGCTGACCCTCGGCAATCCGTGCTTCTTTCTGAACATGGGTTGCCGAAGTGGCAGGAGGTAAAGCAATGAACATGGCTCCATGTGATAATGTCTACCCCGTTTAGGCCAGTGCACATTGCCGAAAATCAATTTTGGCGCAGTACACTCGTGGCGAATATCAAAAGGGTGCCAGAGACTTTGGTTTTCTTTGTTTTATGCAGGGGCTGGGCCCCCCGCATCCCCCTACTAAAGGATTATCAACTCCAGGGAGGTGCATGTTGGGGGTGTGTGCAAAAGTAAAAAAAAAAGAAAAAAGAAAAGAATATCCTGGTCCTGGCACAAAAAATGAGCGCACCCAGAGCTGAACCTGGCACCCTCCCAACCCCAGCCTACAACCAACCAACCATGACACACAGCCAGCTCGGCAGCCCACTGCCGCACTACATCCCGCAAACCCTCCCTCCACTTCTGCCCGTCGCATGGCGTGGTCCCTCCTCCCCACCACATGTGTGTATACAAAACGACTTCCTGTTGCTATATTCGCCCTACCCCCTATCCGGTCGCCCTCCCTGCCTGGTAGCTCTGTGCACAGGCGCTGTGACTGAGTCACCCTTTTTGAAAGCACTCAATCGCAGTCGCCATCATCACAGGCACCAATGAAGACCTCAGCCCTCCACACCACTGGGGTGGCTGTGTGGAGATCATTCTGAGAGATTTTGGGATGGTTTGGAATGTGACCACCAAGAAAAAGGTCAGCAGGTGGCTGGGCTTACTAGAGAAGGGAAAGCTGCGGCAGTGGGTGACACAACAGAGCCTGAACCCACACTCGCAGATGTGCTCAACATGATTAAAGCACTAGATCTCCATGTAGTAGCACTGGATACCAAAGTACAAGAATTTAACTTGAGGATCACAGTTTGTGAGACCCAATCTGCAGCAGCCCTCTCAGAATCTAAGGATGAGGCAGGGTTTGCACTGCGGGCTGCCACAGCAATATCTGGCCTCCTCAAACAAAATAAAGCATGGAGATTTAGTTTAGAAGCCCTTGAGAAGCAAACAAGGGCTTCAAATATTCAGTCCTTGGGCTTACCGGAGGTTAGAGAAGGTGAGAAGCTGCCACTATTTGCAAGAAAATGGCTGGGAAGAATGCTGTAAATGCAGCCTATCCCAGTCATCCACAGAGCTTATAAGATCACTACGACATAGAGGAAAGAAGGGACAGCTGGGCCACGGACATTTCTTTCTATCTAGCCCGCATGAGAGGGACAGAGTTTTGGATTAGGCCAGACATCGGGGTCCAATGGTACTGGAAGGCAGCACAACATTTTCTTAAGTTATGCTACTCAGGATAAGAGGAAGGTTTTTGATGCCCTTAGTGCTACCCTCTAGTCCCTGGGGGTTTCACACGCCTAGCCATTCCCTACAAGATTAAAGGTGGTGTATGCTGGCAAGCACTACCAATTTATTGATCTCTTTGAAGCAGGAAATTTGGTTTAAAAAAATCAAGCAGGATTTTGGGGCACAGGAGGAGAATAAAGAGGCTGTAGAGTGACCAGTTTCTCTGTAGCCCAGAACTGCGAGTAGGGGTGGTGAGGATGTTGTGGAATGCTCAAATGCAGCAGAGCTAGAGGTTGTGACACTGGATACACTGGGTTATATGCCCAAGCAAGGAATATCCTCTTATCTGTTTCACACTTCAAATAGTCTGGTATATGAAAATAAACATTTACTACATGTTATTATGTGTACAGATCTTATGATCTCCAGCCCCCTCCTTCCCCCGGTGGCTAGCTCTGGTTAGATCAGATGCCACGATCTGGACAGAGACTCAGAAAACTAAAATGTTTGGACTTTATTACTGTGACTCAAACCGATAGCGTGGTACTCTTGAATATGAAACCAGCTGTTGTGTATTTCAAATATGCTTCACTTGACTGGGTATGACAGGTTGTCATGTTTCAATGGTTTCTGATACCACTCCGCTGGATGGGTATTTTATACAGGTTCTATGTGAGGGAGAACTAGGAATTTATTTTCTATCAGTGACACCGGGACTTTACCGCCATACTGTTTCAGCCTGCGATTTTCTTTTGAATGTACCCATTGCAATGGAGTCCTCTTCTATAGCAGCAATGCAGCTCATGTGTATATTCATTTATGGGTGATATATTCTTTTAATGTTCAATACCTGTACATTATGTTTCAACCTGGCAACACAGTAATGTTTTTATTTTAAATATAAATATGTGCACCATGATGCCATGTGTGTCTGCTGTGTATACGGTTTTGTTAAAACTGCCTTTAAAACTAATAAAAAGAAAGTTTAAAAACCAAAAAGAACTGCAAAGTAGTATGCAAGACCTGCAGAATAGTGCACTAGAGCTGCAAAGTAGTGTGCAAGATTTGTAAAGTAGCGTGCAAAAGCTGCAGAGGGAGAGGGCCAGGAGTGTGTGAAAGATGCAATGAACATTGGGCAACTCAGTGAGGGAGGCTCATGAACCACTGGATTGGCGTGTGGTCTTCAGCAATGAAGAATAGCAAAGCCCAATCAGATCCAAACATTAGGGCAGTTAGTGTGTAGCTCAGGAGTTTAGTGAGCCAAATGGGATCCCTGGTTCCACAGTAAGGCCTAGTTCAGAACTGTCAAGCTGACCAACAGTTTTGTACCAGATTAATTAATCGTCACAGAAAGTTACAGTAGAGGTTCTGGGGTGACTCAGTCAGCATTGACCTCCTCCCCCCAAAGTTACTGTAGGCTCCATACTAAGGCAGGGTCAGCTGTTGATGCAGCTTCACCTCCAGGCTCAGTCTACAATGGGATGTTACGGTCAGGCTCACTGCCCAGACCACCACCGCTAAACATCCCCCATCCATGTGTATTCTCTATGGAACAGTAAATGCCTAAGGCACGGGCCCAACCATCCATCGGTGTCCTGTGATATGGGTGAAGCAAACTGAGCAACTCAAAATGGAGCGTGGCAGAATAGTGAGGGTGAATGACAGGGGAGGGTATAGTCACGTAGGCTAAATAGAGTAATGAAGCCTACTGCTGACGATCCAATTGCCTAGAGTGGTGGATACGGACACTGGTTGGAATGGGCATGGTTCCAGGTTCGGGACTGCCTGTAGGTAAATGTTTTTTAAATGGTTTTAGGTGTTACAATTTTTTTTTTTTGAGTGTTCTGTGTCCTCCAATTCCTTCGACTGTGTTGTTCCCAGCTGCGGTATTCCCCTGCATACTGTAGCCCACCCCTCCCATGTATTCTCTTGACCCCCAGTGTCCCTTCCCCCTGGAGTTGATGATATTAATGGGGGGAGGGTGCGGGGGGCATTTAACGTTAGTGTATATTGTCTTTTTTGTACTGTGTAGTACCGTCAGTGTTTTGTCGGTTGCTGTGTTCCTAGGAGCCAATTTTGTTTTTGGGGAAATGTACTTGCTCTTACGTGATTCACTCAAAGCCCGTGGCACAAGCACATCCATCCATGTATTCCCTATGGAACAGTACATGGTCAGGTCCTGGCCCATCCATTCACGCTTTCTGTATGGAACAGTAAATGTCTGGGGCACAGGCCCAACCATCCATGTACCCTATGAAACGGTAGATGCCCAGAGCACAAGCCCATCCATCCATTCATGTGTTCTCTATGTAACAGTACATGGCCAGGGCATCCATTCATGTATTCTGTATGGAACATTAAATGGCTGGGGCACGGGCCCATCCATCCATCCATCCATGCATTCTCAAAAAAGAGTAAATGCCCGGGCCATGGGCCCATCCATCCATGTATTCTCAATGGAACAGTAAATGCGCGGGGCACTAGCCTATTCATCCATTCATCCATGTATTCCCTATGGAACAGTAAATGCCCAGGGCACAGGCCCATACATCCATGTATTCTCTATGGAATAATAAATGCCTGGGGCACCAGATCAACCATCCATGTACTCTCAATGGAACAGTGAATACCCAGGGCATGGGCCCATCAATCCATCCATGTATTCTCTATGAAACAGCAAATGCCTGGGGCACAGGCCCATCCATGTATTCTCTGTGGCACAGGCCCATCAATTCATCCATGTATTCTCTATGGAACAGAAAGAAAAAATTACTCACCTTAGTAATGTTGTTTCTTCTAATGGAGTCTTGCTGTATTCTGACAGTAGCAGTGAGTCCCAATCTTCGAACTGCCCCGGAGATGAAAGAGTTAACTTTCCATGCCAGGCATGGAACGCTGAGCTCGAGCTCGGTTGAGACTCTGTCTGTTGCTGTTTAAACTCAAACAGTCAGATTTTTACGAGCAAACTCACTAAGGCCCTGTGTGGAAGCTGTAAACCTACACTAGCCAATTGGCTACTAACATAAAAAACACATTTTTGGTCCAAAACATAGACTCAAGTCAGGAGACCCAAAAAATGAAAAACACAACACCAAATCACCCAAGAAAAGGGGGTGAAACAACAAGGTGGGCATCTACTGAGTGCCAACACTGCCACTGCCCACCCACATCCCAAAACAGAGGTTCTGAGAGGGGCAGGTAGGGGGAGGTCAGAATACAGCAAGACTCCATTAGAAGAAACAACATTACTAAGGTGAGTAATTTTTTCTTCAAACAACATGAAGTCTTGCTGTGTTCTATTCAGTAACAGACTACCAAGCAGTACCTCCATGGAGGAGGGACATAACCTACTTGGAAATAGGCTTGGCCTTGCTGAAAGAAACCGAGCATCACTCCTAGTCTGGAATATCCAAGGAGTAATGCTTGGTAAAAGTGTGAACTGTTTTCCAGGTAGCTGCTTGACATATCTCTAGGATAGGAATATCCCTGGCCGCTGCCAGGGAAGCAGCTGTACCTCTGGTGGAGTGAGCCCTCAGGCCTGAGGGTGGAACCTTACCCAGTTTTTCATAACAAAATTGGATACAAGAGACAATCCACCTGGCAATGAATCATTTAGTGGCAGGTTTCTCTTTACCAACCTCACCATAAGTGAGGAACAGTTGGAGGGAGTCAAACCTGTGACCCTTGGTACGTTCTATGTAGTAGCTAAGGGCTCTTTTCATATCTAAACTGTGGAGCCTCCTCTCGCCAGAGGAGGAATGGTCAGTGAAGTACACAGGAAGAGACACAGATTGATTAAGGTGGAAATCTGAAACCACCTTAGGCAAAAACTTCCTGTTAGTCCTGAGGACCACCTTATCTCTATGAAAGGAGATAAAATCAGGCTCCACTGACAAAGCTTGTAACTCACTTATCTGTCTGGCAGAGGTGATGGCTACCAGAAACACAGTTTTCCAAGTCAAGTACTTAAGCTCTGCTGAAGACAAAGGCTCAAAAAGGGGTTGCATAAGCTGAGCAATGCAAACATTAAGGTCCCAAGCAGGGGCAGGATCCCTGAAAGGAGGGATGGTGTGAAGCAATCCCTTGAAAAACTTGGAGAATACAGGGTGAGCTGAAAGAGAAGAGGGCTTACCTGCTGAGATAAAAGCAGAGACAGCTGCCAGATGCACCTTCAGTGTAGCTGGTCTGAGCCCTAAGCTATTTAAATGGACAATATAATCATGGACTGTGGGCAGATCAGCAGACTCTGGGGAAGTATGCTTTCCAGAGCACCATATGGAAAATCTTTTCCACTTGGAATTATAAGTAGCCCTGGTGGAAGGTTTCCTAGAAGCCTTCAGAATGTCCATTACGCCTTGGGAGAGGGGTAAATCAGCAAACTCTAACTCTTCAAGAGCCAGGCCTTGAGATTGAGAGATTTCAGATTCGGGTACCAAACCCTCCCCTGAGCACAGGTTAACAGGGTGTGATTCCTGGGAAGACACAGGGGAAGATGGACTGCTAAGGACAGAAGGAGTGGATACCAAGGCTGTCTGGCCCAGTCTGGAGCAATCAGGATCATCTTGCAGGGTTGAGATCTGATTTTGACTAGCACTTTGAACAGGAGAGGGAAGGGGGGAAAGGCATACAGGAACTTCCCTTCCCAACTGAGAACTAAGGCATCCAGGGGGACTGAGCCCAACACTGGGGACCTGCAACAAAAAAGGGGAAGTTGGTGATTGTCTGGGCTGCAAAAAGATCTATCTGTGGGGTGCCCCATCTGGAGAATATCACCTCCAAGACCAAGGGATCCAGTGACCATTCGTGATAGCCCTGAGATATCCTGCTGAGAGCATCTGCCAGGACATTGTCCTTGCCTGGGAGGTGTACTGCTGTGAGGGAGGTGTTCAGGGAGTAAGCCAGGGACCACAGCTTCATTGCTTCTGTGCACAAGGCTGTAGATAGAGTGCCTCCTTGCTTGTTGATGTACCACATTGTGGTAGTATTGTCTGTTCTGATCTGAATAACTTTGTTCTGAACAGACTTGGAAAAAACTTGAAGTGCTAGAAATACTGCTCTGAGTTCCAACAGATTGATGTGGAGCAGAGACTCCTGAGGGGACCACAACCCCTGGGTGGTCAGGTCGCCAAGTGAGCCCCACCCAAGAGGAGGCATCTGTAGTAAGGATTAAGGGTGGGACTGAGAGACAAAGGGACTCCTTGTCTCAGATTGCTCTGATCCTGCCACCACTGTAGGCCTGGATCAGAGTTGAGTCACTAGTATCAATTTGGTCAGAGGGTCCTTCCTTTGAGACCAGAAGGCTCTCAAATGAAACTGAACGTCTCTCTTCTGAAATCTTGCTCCCTGCACTACTGCTGTGGAAGCAGCCATGTGCCCCAGGAGCTGTAGAAAATGCCTTGCTGGTCGAGATACCTGCAGGGTGAAAGAGGAGGCCAGAGAGATAAGGGTCCTTGCCCTGTCCAGGGGAAGGAAAGCTCTGGCCTTTTCTGTGTCTAGCTCTGCGCCTATGAAGGTGAGGAGCTGGACAGGCTCTAGAACTGACTTTGAAAGGTTTAGGAGGAAACCTAACGAGGTGAGCAGTTGCTGAGTTATTTTTAAGTGTGACTTGACTTGGTCTGGGGACTGGCCTACTATAAGCTTCTTAGAGAAGCAGCTACTACTGCCAGACATTTTGTGAACACCCTTGGAGCAGAGGTTAGTCCGAAGGGCATTGCTCTGAACTGGTAATGGCCTGAGGGCAGCTCGAACCTGAGGTACTTACGATGGGAGCCTCTGATGAGAATATGGAAGTAGATAGCTGGCCTGTCGGCGCAGCGGTGGGATTTCCGCTTGCGACGCCGGCGACCCGGGTTCGGGAACGGACTCGGGTCGCTGGAAGGGTCGGCTGGGGAGAAGGATTGAGCCAACCCATGGCTGCTCTCCTTTCCTGGGGTTTGATGCTCGAGCACGAGCGATCCCCGGCGGAGGCTGGGAGTCGCACAGCTACCGGCACACGAAAGACACTTTGGAGGCGGGACAGGACGTTAGGCGTCATTGCACGTCCCGCCTCCCGGAAATACGGAAAAATGGCTGCCGGTCGTCCTCTATGAAGCCCGCCGCGGCTTCAATTAGCCCCCCAGGCCGGCCCTCCGACCTAATACAGGTCCTGCGGGGTGTTGGCCCCTCGCATCCCGTAGCCCCGCCGTGGGGGGTAAGCCACGGGCTCGGAGGGCTCGAGGCCGTCTCTGGGGTGGAGCAGTCGGCCCGTGACCAAGGCGGATACCCTGGACGACCGGGCAGGAGGAGAGAAAAAGAAAATAGAAAAAAAAAAAAAACAGAATATGGAAGTAGGCATCCTTGAGGTCCAGGGTTACTAGCCAGTCCCCTGGCCTTAGAGAGGGTACAATTATTCCCAGAGTCACCATTTTGAATTTTGGTTTTAACAGGTGCTTGTTTAAGTATCTGAGATCCAGGATGGGTCGCCATTCTCCTGTCTTTTTTGGGGTAAGGAAGTACCTGGAGTACAACCCTTTGCCCTGGTGTAGGGGTGGAACCCTTTCCACAGCTCTGAGAGCTAGGAGGGAAGAGACCTCTGCCTCTAGGGCAAGTGCCTCCAAGGGGTTTGCAGGTGGAAAAGATCTGGTTCTCAGCTTTGGAAATCTTTTGAAGCTGAGAACCAGTCCCTGGCTTACTACCTCCAGGACCCACTTGTCTGATGTTATAGACTTCCAGTCCTGGACAAAGTAAGCCAGCCTGCCCCCTACAGGTGGTGGAGAATCGGCCCTGGCAAACCCATCAGGATGCCTGCTTGACAGGGGGTTTTGGCTGAGGGGTGGAAGCAGGTCTGCTGGTACCCCTTCTACCTCTCCCTCTAAAGAACCCCCTCTGAGCATATGCAGAAGAGGAGGCCTAAGGCTTGTAGAAGGCCTGTGAAAGGCCTGCCCCTGCCCTGAAACTGCCTCTGAGGAGTAGCCTGCCCTTCCTTGGCCTGGGCACTCCTGTGGGTGGTCCTATACTCGTCCATTTTCTTCATGTAATTCTCTGTTTTTCCCCAAACAAGAATTACCAACAACAGGAAAATCCATGGCCTTTGCCTGGGTGTCCTGTGACAGGCTAGTACATCTGAGCCAAGCCATTCTGATGCCACAGATGTAGCCATGACTCTTGATGACACATCATTTGAGTCCACTGCAGCGCAGTAATGTGCACTGAATGCCTCGATACCATCAGCAGCCACCTGCTCCAGCTCCTTGGCAAGCTGGCCAGGGACCTGTTTTGCTAAAGCCATGACAGTGTCCCATCTGGATTTCTGATATCTAGCAACATAAGCCATATAATTAGCCTGTCTGAGTCCCAAGGATGCTGCCATGTACTGTTTCTTTGCCATGGCATCAATCCTCCTGGAGTCCTTGTCTAGGGGGTGTGAAGCCAAGGGAATATTTGCCTTGTCACAGGCTGCAGCCTGCACTACCCCAACATGGCTGCATTGTTGTGTAAGGAACTCCATATCAGAGCCTGACAATGCATACCTCTTGTCCATTCTCTTATCCACAGGAGGTATAGTGTTAGGAGTCTTTAAAATTTTAAATGTGTTTCCCAAAAGATTTATGTAAGGGAATAGACAGCCTCCTAGACTCTGGGATATCCATCATTTCCACAAAGTCAGGCTCCTCTTGGTCATCCACAGCTTCTTCCATAGGAAGCTGGAGGGTTTCAGCCACTTTTTTATAAAACATGAAATGAGAAGGGGACTCAGAAAGCCTAGGAGGAGACACTCCTGAAGGTTTGTCTGGGGAGATGTTCGGGTCAATGGGCACATCCAGACTTTCAAATCCACATTCACTTTCCTCATACTCCTCTTCCCCCTCCTCCGGTTCATAATACTCCTCTAAATCATAATCTTGAACCGGTGGAACCAACCGCCTCCCTGATGGTGCCAGTTCGGTCGGAACCGGGGAAAGTGACTGGACAATTTTGATCGCTTTGGCTATTTCTTCAGCAGTTGGAGAGGAAAGTTTTGGCTCCAAACCAGCTGATTTTCTAGTCCTCTTTGCTGGAACCGACTCCTCAGAGTCGGAGTTCCTTTGGCCCGAAGAAGTCTTGCCCTGGTCAGAGGGCACTCCTCCTGGTTCGGTTTGAACCAAACTGGGCTGGCCATCTGATTCAGCGGACATTTTGGCCTCCCTTTCCCTGAGCCTACCAACTCTCTTTTCTAGGGTAGCTGCAGGAAATTTTTTACAAATCTGGCAGTCAGCATTGAGGTGGTCAAACCCCAGACAATAAACAGAGGTGGTGTGGGGGTCAGCCTTGGCAAAGACTTCCCCACACACACTACAGTGTTGAAACCCAGTGGGCCCGGTTTTTCTTTTGGGTTTCTCAGATATTGTGCCAGTCCTGACCAAACTTACCCTTTTAATGGCAATCCGCCAGGCAAGACCCCCTTATCGGTTCCTGACCGTGTCACGGGTCGTGGAAAAAAACGTAATAAAATCCGTTTTTTTAGAACCGATAAGAACCAGTAACCACACTCTAAAAGTACAATTTAGGATTTTTAAACAACTTGATCGGTTCAAACCGAACCGATAAACTGTTTACAAGTTCCTCACAGAATGAGATTAAACACATAACCTATCTAGTACTCACGAATACCACAGACAGAGACTGAACCGACAGGTTGCGGTTTAAATTCGGTCAAAAACCGAGAAAAATGGTACTTTAACTGACAAATTGAACCGAGTAGAAGGAGAAATCTCCGGAGCGACTGTTCAGTGAGGCAGAGTAAAGAATCTGACGGTTTGAGTTTAAACAGCAACAGACAGAGTCTCAACCGAGCTCGAGCTCAGCGTTCCATGCCTGGCATGGAAAGTTAACTCTTTCATCTCCGGGGCAGTTCGAAGGTTGGGACTCACTGCTACTGTCAGAATACAGCAAGACTTCATGTTGTTTGAAAGTACAGTTACGTAAGAACTTACCAAAACAGTAGATCTTCGATAAGAGTTCTTGCAGCAGGCAATAATCATAAGGACTAAGCCACCAGGCACCAGGACCCCACGGGAACCTTATAGCTAGCAGTCTTCAGCGGGGGACCACCCCCGAAGTCAGCGTTCCCCGTCAGCGAATGGTATAAAGGGGGTGGTCCCCAGCTCCATGTCAGTTCTATCACCAGAGACCCAGAGTCTAGGATGGAAGGAGAACTGGGCAGGTTCTTGCCTAAAATTTAAACAGCAGAGAGAAAGCCGGGGGGAAGGAAGGAAGGAGGGAGGGAGGGAAAGCAGCGCATGCTGCAAGAGTTCTTCTTGAAGATCTACTGTTACAGTAAGTCCTTACGGAACTATACTATCTTACCTCGAGTGAGAGATCTTGCAGCAAGAAATAATCATAAGGACCGAGTCACAAGCAATCAAGGGATAAGGAACAGGAAAGTACGGGAGGAGGCTGAAAAGAACCAGCTAGAGGCTCAAGAAAGGAGGCCCTGCAGAACTGCAAGGTCAAACCCAGCCCTACGTCTGGAAGCTACATTCAAACTGCAATGCTTGACAAAGGTGTGAACAGAGCTCCAGGTAGCCGCTGCGCAAATGTCTGCTGTGGAAACATTCCTCAAAGAATAGCCTCTTGCCGAACACGGTAAGGACTTATTGTACTTGTCGTAGCAAAAAACAATGCCATTTACTAGCCACTTAGACAAGGTTTGTTTGGTAACTGGCGCACCCTGCATCTTGGGAGTGAATGAAACAAACTGATCCGTTTTCCGGAAAGAAGAAATGTGGTTTAGGTAAAAACGAAGCATCTGATGGATGTCTAGAATATGCAACAACGCTTCTCCCCTGTTAGAATACTCAGAGTACTAAACAGGAAGGTGGATGTCTTGATTTAGGGTGAATTCCAACACCACCTTAGGCAAAAACTTAGGGTTTGACTGTAAGGCTACCCCATCCTTATGGAAAACTAAATAAGGCTCTTTACACATCAGAGCCTAAAGCTCTGAAATTCTTCAAGCAGAAGTAACTGCAACCAAAAATAATGGTTTCCACGACAGAAAGCGTAGCTCTCAATCCACAGCTGGTTCAAATGGGGGGAGCATGAGCTTCTCCAAAATAAAGAAGAGATGTTATGGAGGGACAGGATCTCGGATGGGAGGCATTAGGTGCAAAATGCCCCACAAAAAGGTATAGGACATGTCCAGTTGAGTGACAGTCTTACCCTCCACCGGTGCATAGAAACACCGAATTTGACAGCAGATAAGGACCGCTTAGCCCACCTAATCTGCCCATTTCCTACCTAACAGATAAGCTCAAGATCCTAGTTAACCAACAACTTACTTCCTCCTACCCCCCACTAGGACTGCCTTATGTCTGTCCCATGCATTCTTGAATAACCCCACTGTTCCAGACTCCACGGCCTCCTCAGCAAGGCTGTTCCATGCATCCACAACACACTCTGTGAAAAAATACTTCCTCACATTACGTCTGAGCTGTCCCCCCTCTATCTTCAAATTGTGCCCCCTTGTTCTTGCACATCTCTTTTTCTGAAAGATGCTACCCTCTTGGACTTTGTTGATTCCCTTGAGGTACTTGAAAGTTTCTATCATACCCCCTCTCTCCCTTCTTTCCTCAAGGATATACATATTAAGCTCCTTTAGTCTTTCTTCGTATGTCTTCTGGTGCAGACCCTGCACCATTTTAGTTGCCCTCCTCTGGACAGCCTCCACTCTGTCTATGTCTTTGCAGAGATGGGGTCTCCAGAACTGCACACAGTACTCCAGATGGGGTCTCACCAACTGTCTGTACAGAGGAATAATGACTTCCTGTTTTCTACTATTAATGCCTCTCCCTATGCATTCCAGTATCCCCCCCCAGCCTTCCTTACTGCCCTCTCACATTGCCTGCCCACCTTTAGGTCATCTGATATAATTACCCCCAGGTCCCTTTACGTTTTTACTGTTGTCAGTATCTCACCCCCCCGTTGTGTACTCTTCCTCTGGGTTTTTGTTTCACAGGTGCATTACCCTGCACTTCCTTGCATTGAATCTGAGCTGCCATACATTTGACCATTCCTCCAGCCTTGCAAAGTCCCTTCTCACCCTTTCCACTCCATCTTGTGCATCAACCCTGTTGCAGATCTTTGTGTCTGCAAAGAAACATACTTTTCCTTCCAGTTCCTCTGCAATGTCACTTATAAAGACATTAAAAAGGACCAGTCCCAGTACTGAACCCTGCAGTACCTCGCTAGTAACCCTCCTTTCTTCACTGTGGACTCCATTTACTACTACCCTTTGCGTCCAGTTGTCTAGCCAATTTTTTATCCAGGCTACCACCTTGGGACCCACTCCAAGGCTGGCTAACTTGTGTGTTAATCTTTTGTGTGGGACTATATCAAATGCCTTGCTAAAATCTAGGTAGGCCATGTCCACAGCCCCTCCCTGGTCTACTACTTTGGTCACCCAGTCAAAGAAATCTAATGGCATGGTATGCCGAGATGGTGGAAAGGTGCACCTTGATGGAGCAGCAGCTGAGGCCCTGCTCAAAAAGAGAGAGGAGATACTCAAGCACGGAGTTTGGGGGAAGGAAAAGGGATTAAGCTGGCATGCAGTAGCCCACAGGCAAAACGTTTTCCACTTCATGGCATAAGTGGATCTAGTAGAGGGTTTTCTGGCCACCACCAGGACATCCACTACTTTGGGGGAACCCCATATCTAGCCATAGCTAGGTCTGCAGGAGCCATGCGTGAAGATGCAGGGACTTGAGTTCCGGATACACTAAAGTGCCCTGATCTTGGGAGAGCAAGTGCAAACTCAGAGGCAGGGGGACTGGAGGGTCCACTGCCAGCTGCTGAAATAGTGGGAACCAAATATGCCGAGGCCAAAAGGGGACTATAAGAATCATCTCTGCTCCCTCCACCCGTAACTTCAAAAACACCCTCTGGGAGGGAAGTCGTAGAGGAGCCTCCCTGTCCAAAAGAGGGACAATGCATCTCGCGAGAAAACTCCAGGCCCTGGCTCTAGTGAGCAATGGCATTGAGATGGGGCACAAAAAGGTCGAACTCTGGCTGGCCCCATCTGATGAATAGCTTGTCTGCCACAGACTGAAGGAGCTCCTCCTCGTGAGTCTTGGACTGAGACCTGCTTAGGCTGTCGGCCAAGACATTTTGAATGCCTGGAACGTGAACAGCGGTTAACTCGAGGTGGCATTCCAGTGCCCAATACAAGACCCTCATTGTCTCCCTGCAGAAGAGGTAGGAGTGAGGCCCCCCCCCCGCTTGTTGATGTAAAGGACGACAGACATGTCTGTCTGAATGAGAAGAGGGCCCGGAGATAAGTTACTGCAGCATGAAATGACTGCAAGGCATTCAGGATTTCTCGCTTCTCTAAAACGCTGATGTGGAGTGATTGCTCGTCAGGTGACCAGGTCCCCTGGGTCTGCCTGGTCTCCAGATGAGCACCCTAACCAAGACCTGAGGAGTCTGTGGTCAGAACTTGTCTCAGGGGCTACTGTCGGAAGAGGACCCCATCAACATATTGAGTGGGTCCAATCACCAGGTTAGTGTCCTGTGGACTGGGTCAGAGACCAAGACCGGCTGATCTAGGTCATTGGATCTCTGGTCCCATTGCACCCAAGCATCCACTGAGGGACCCTCATATGAAGGCGATCCATGGGAACCGTAGGGATGACTGCCATCATGTGACCAAGACGTCTCAGACAGACTTGGGCTGGGAAACGAAGAGCAGAGGATACCATTCGGGCCCGATCCTGAAGGCGATCCGCCCTGTCTTGGGGGGGGAGGAAGGCCATGCCCTGTACTATGTTCAGGACCGCCCCTATAAATTGGAGTCTCTGGCTGGGTCATGGGGATGACTTTGGGATATTCACGATGATCCCCAGCTCTTGGAAGAGTGTAAAGGTGTCTCCGAAAGTGTGAATCAGCTGTTCCCTCGTGGGAGCTGCCAGGAGCCAGTCGTCCAGGTAGGGAGAGACATAATGGCACTGTCAACGTACAGCCACAGCTACCACCGCTAGGCACTTGGTGAAGACTCTGGCAGAGGAGAATAGGCTGAATGGCAAGGCTCAAAACTGATAGTGTCAGCCCTGGAAGAGGAAGCGCAGGAACCTCCTGTGAGGCTGGAACACTAGGATGTGCAGGTATGCATCCTGCATACCTAGAGAGCAGAGCCAGTCCCCTTGGTGCAGGAGGAGGATCAGACTTGGCAGCATGACCATCCTGAACCTTTTGTACTTGATGAATTTGTCCAGGGAACTGAGATCCAGGATGGGCTGAAGGTCCCCGGTCTTTTTGGGAAGTAGGAAAAAGTGGGAATAAAATCCCTTTCACCTTTGAGCAGGGGGAACTGACTCTATAGCCCACTTTTGCAGGAGGGCCTGAATTTCTCCTTCGATCAGGGGGACATGAGAAGGAGGCTAGTGGGAGGACTCTGGTGGGGTTTCAGGAGGTATTTGCTCGAACTCCAGAGTATGACCTCTCTCTATGAGCTGTAAAACCCAGAGGTCTGTCGTTCTTTTGCTCCAACCCTTGAGATGGAGGAAGAGGTGACCCCCTACAACTTCCCCCACTGACTCCGCTGGAGGGGGGGGGGGGCAAGGAAAAACGCTGAAGGTGCAAAATTGGTCAAACTGTTGCGAGAAGGCATCCGAGGAGCTGATGCAAACGGGTCGATGGTGGGAAAAGAACTGAGGTGGGGCTGGGGACCTCCCCCTTTATACCACTGGCTGGAAGAGTAATGGAACAGTAAAAGCCTGGGGCATGGGCCCACCCATCCACCCATCCATCCATGCATTCTCAATGGAAGAGTAAAGGCCTGGGGCACGGGGCCTATCCATCCATCCATGTATTCTCTATGAAACAGTAAATGCCCAGGGCATTGACCCATCCATTCATCCACATATTCTCTATGGAACAGCAAATGCCCAGGGCACAGCCCCATCCATTCATCTATGTATTCTCTACGGAACAGTCAATGTCTGGGGCATTGGCCCAACCATCCATGAATTCTCAATGGAAGAGTAAAGGCCCAGGGCATTGGTCCATCCATCCATGTATTCTCCATGGAACAGTAAATGCCTGGGGCACAGACCCAACCATCCACGTATTCTGTATCGAAGAGTACATGCCCATGGCACAGGCCCATCCATCCATGTATTCTCTAAGAAACAGTAAATGCATGGAGCACAGGCCCATCCATCTATCCATGTATTCTCTAAGAAACAGTAAATGCATGGGGCACAGGCCCATCCATCCATGTATTCTATATGGAACAGTAAATGCCTGGGGCACAGGCCCAACCATCCATGTATTCCATATGGAACAGTAAATGCCCAGGGCACCAGTCCATCCATCCATCCATGTATTCTATAAGGAACAGTAAATGCCTGAGGCACAGGCCCATCCATCTGTCCATGTATTCTCTATGGAACAGTAAATGCCTGGGGCATGGGCTCGTCCATCCATCCATGTATTCTATATGGAACAGTAAATGCCTGGGTCACGGGCCCATCCATCCATCCATCCATGAATTCTCTACGGAACAGAAGAAAAAATTACTCACCTTAGTAATGTTGCTTCTTCTAATGAAGTCTTGCTGTATTCTGACTATTGCAGTGATATGCAACCTTTGAACTGCCCCGGAGAGGAAAGAGTTAACTTTCCATGCAAGGCATGGAACACTGAGCTCAAGCTCGGTTGACACTCTGTCTGTTGTTGCTTGAACCCAAACCGTCAGATCTTTTCGAGCTAAACTCACTAGGCATCCTGTGTGGAAACTGTAAACTTACACTAGCCAACTGGCAACTAAATCTAATAAAAAGGTTTTTTGGTTTCAAGGCAAAGACTCAAGTCAGGAAACCCAAAAAACAAAACACAACACATACCCAAAATTAAAAGGGTGGAGGGCACCCCTAGGGTGCCAACACTGTTCCTACCCACCCACATCCCAAAACCCAGGTTCTGAGAGGGGAGGCAGGGAGGAGGTCAGAATACAGCAAGACTCCATTAGAAGAAACAACATTACTAAGGTGAGTAATTTTTTCTTCAAACAACATGAAGTCTTGCTGTATTCTGACTATTGTAGACTACCAAGCAGTACCTCCATGGAGGAGGGACAGAAGCTACTTTGGGAATAGGCTCTGGAGCACAGCTGTGCCGAACTGAGCATCACTCCTAGCCTGGATATCCAGGGAGTAATGCTTGGTGAAAGTATGTACTGTTTTCCAGGTGGCTGCTTGACAAATCTCTAAGATAGGAATATCCCTGGCAGCAGCCAGGGAAGCAGCTGTACCTCTGGTAGAGTGAGCCCTCAGGCCTGAGGGTGGGATCCTACCCAATTTTTCAGAGCAGAATTGTATACAAGAGACAATCCACCTGGCAATAGATCTCTTAGTGGCAGGTTTTCCCTTACCAACCTCACCATAAGTGAGGAACAGTTGGGGCATCAAACCTGTGACCCTTGGTGCGCTCTATGTAGTAGTTAAGGGCCCTTTTCACATCCAAGCTGTGCAACCTCCTCTCCCCAGAAGAGGAATGGTCAGTGAAGAAAACAGGAAGAGACATAGACTGGTTAAGGTGGAAATCTGAAACTACCTTAGGCAAAAACTTCCTATTAGTCCTGAGGACCACCTTATCTCTGTGGAAAGAGATAAAATCAGGCTCCACTGACAGGGCCTGTAATTCACTTATACCTCTGGCAGAAGTGATGGCTACCAAAAACACAGTTTTCCAAGTCAAGTACTTAAGCTCTGCTGAGGACAAAGGCTCACAAGGGGGTTGCATAAGCTGAGCAATGCAAACATTAAGGTCCCAAGCAGGGGCAGGGTCCCTGAAGGGATGATTGGTATGCAGCAATCCCTTGAAAAATTTACGGAATACAGGATGAGCTGAAAAGGAAGAATGCTTGCCTGCTGACAGGAAAGCAGAGACAGCTGACAGATGCACTCTTAGTGTAGCTGGTCTGAGTCCCAAGCTATTGAGATGAACCATATAGTCGAGGACTGTGGGCAAGCCAGCAGACTCTGGAGAAATATGCTTCCCAGAGCACCATATAGTAAATCTTTTCCACTTGGAGTTGTAAGTCTTTCTGGTGGAAGGCTTTTGAGAAGCCTTTAAAATATCCAGAACACCTTGAGAGAGATTCAAATCAGCAAACTCTAACTCTTCAAGAGCCAGGCCTTGAGATTGAGAGATTTGAGATTCGGATACCAAACCCTACCCTGAGCACATGTTAACAGGTTGTAATTCCTGGGAAGGTGGACTGCTAAGGACAACAAGAGAGGGTACCAGGGCTGTCTGGCCCAGTCTGGAGCAATCAGAATCACTCTGCAGGGTTGAGACCTGATTTTGACAAGCACCTTGAACAGGAGAGGGAAGGGGGGGAAGCATACAGGAACTTCCCTTCCCAATTGAGAACTAGGGCATCCAGGGGGACTGAGCCCAACACTGGGGGCCTGCAGCAAAAAAGAGGATGTTGGTGATTGTCTGGGGCTGCAAAAATATCTATCTGTGGGGTGCCCTATCTGGAGAAGATCACTTTCAAAATCAGGGGATCCAGTGACCATTTGTGATGGCCCTGGGAAATCCTGCTGAGAGCATCTGCCAAGACATTGTCCTTCCCTGGGAGGTGCACTGCTGTCAGAGAGGTATTCAGGGAATAGGCCAGAGACCACAACTTCATTGCCTCTGTGCACAAGGCCGTAGACCGAGTGCCCCCCGCTTGTTGATGTACCACATTGGGGTGGTATTGTCTGTCCTGATCTGAACTACTTTGTTCTGAACAGACTTGGAAAAAGCTTGAAATGCCAGAAACACTGCTCTGAGTTCCAAGAGATTGATGTGAAGCAGAGATTCTTGAGGTGACCACAACCCCTGGGTGATTAGATTCCCCAAGTGGGCTCCCCAGCCCAAGAGAGAAGCATCTGTGGTAAGGATCAAAGAATGAGATTGAGTGACGAAGGGGACTCCTTGTCTTAGGTTGTCCTGATCCTGCCACCACTGCAAGGCCTAGATCAGGGTTTGAGTCACTGGGATTAGCTTGGTCAAGGAATCCTTTCTCTGGGACCAGAAGGCTCTTCAGTGGAACTGAATGTCCCTCATTTGAAATCTTGCTCCCTGGACCACTGCTGTAGAGGCAGCCATGTGGCCCAGGAGCTGCAGAAAATGTCTTGCTGGTCGAGACACCTGGAGGGTGAAAGAAGAGGCCAGTGTAACAAGGGTCCTTGCCCTGTCCAGGGAAGGAAGGCTCTTGCCTTTATTGTATTCAGCTCTGCCCCTATGAAGGTGAGGAGCTGCACTGGCTGCAAAACTGACTTTGAAAGATTCAGAAGGAACCCTAGAGAAGTGAGCAGTTGCTGAGTTATCTGAAGGTGTGACTTGACTTGGTCTGGAGACTGACCTACTATGAGCCAGTCGTCCAGGTATGGAAAGATGGAGATCTTTTTTTCTCCTTAGGAAAGCAACCACTACTGCCAGGCATTTTGTGAACACCCTTGGAGCTGAAGTGAGGCCAAAGGGCATTGCTCTGAATTGATAGTGGCCTGAGGGCAGCTCGAACCTGAGGTACTTCCTGTGGGAGCTTCTGATGAGAATGTGGAAATAGGCATCCTTGAGGTCCAGGGAAACTAGCCAGTCTTCCGGCCTTAGAGAGGGTAGAATTATTCCCAGAGTCACCATTTTGAACTTTGGCTTTAAAAGGTGCTTGTTTAAATATCCGAGATCCAGGACGGGCCCGCCATTCTCCTGTCTTTTTGGGAGTTAGAAAGTACCTGGAGTACAATCCTTTTCCCTTGTGTAGGGGTGGAACCCTTTCTATGGCTCTCAGAGCCAAGAGGGAAGAGACCTCTGCCTCTAGGTCAAGGGCCTCTGAAGGATTTGCAGGTAGAAAGGATCTGGCTCTCATCTTGGGAAATTTCTTGAAGCTGAGAACCAGTCCCTGGCTTACTACTTCCAGCACCCATTTGTCTGATGTTAAAGACATCCAGTCCTGGACAAAGTAAGCCAGCCTGCCCCTTACTGGTGGTGGAGAATCGGCACGGGCAAACCCATCAGGGTGCCTGTTTGGCAGAGGCTTTAGGCTGAGGGGTCGTAGCAGGCCTGCTTGTACCCCGTCTGCCCCTCCCTCTGAAGAACCCCCTCTGGGCAAAGCTGGAAGAGGAGGCCTGGGCTTGGTAGAAAGGCCTATGAAAAGGCTTGCCCCTGCCCCTGGAATGCTGCCTCTGAGGAGTGGCTTGCCTTGGCCTGGGCACTCCTGTAGGTGGTCCTGTATTCATCCATTTTCTTCATGTAGTTCTCTGTTTGCTCCCCAAACAGAGAATTACCCACAACAGGAAAATCCATGGCCTTAGTCCGGGTATCCTGAGACAGGCTAGTACATCTGAGCCAAGCCATCACGAAGGGCCACAGATGTAGCCATGACTCTAGACGAAACATCATTGGAGTCCACTGCAGCATGAAATTGCACCTTAGATGCCTCAATACCATCTGCAGCCACCTGCTCCAGCTCCTTGGCAAGCTGGCCAGGGACCTGTTTAGCTAGAGTCATTACAGTGTCCCATCTAGACTTCTGGTATCTAGCTGTATAGGCCATATAATTAGCCTGCCTGAGTCCCAAAGATGCTGCCATGTATTGTTTCTTTGCCATGGCATCAATCCTCCTGGAGTCCTTATCTGGGGGGTGTGAAGCCAAGGGTATATTTGCCTCATCACAGGCAGCAGCCTGCACTACTCCAACATGGCTGCATTGCTGGGAAAGGAACTCCGTATCTGAGCCTGAAATCTCTTGTCCATTCTCTTGTCCACAGGAGGTATAGAATTAGGAGTCTTTAAAATTTTAGTTGTCTGTTTCCCAAAAGACTCACGAAGGGGAATAGACAGCCTCCTGGACTCTGGGATATCCATCATTTCAACATAATCAGGCTCCTCCTGATCCTCTACAGCTTCTTTCATAGGAAGCTGAAGAGTTTCAGCCACTTTTTTGTAAAACATAAAACGGGAAGGGGACTCAGAAAGCCTAGGAGGAGAAACCCCTGAAGGTCTGTCTGGGGAGATGTCCGGGTCAATGGGCACATCCAGACTTTCATAATCACCATCACTATCCTCATACTCTCCTTCCTCCTCCTCCGGTTCATAAAACTCCTCTAAATTATAATCCGGAACCGGGGGAACTGACCGAACCAAACCCCTAAGCGATGGTGCCGGTTCGGTCGGAACCGGGGTTAGCAAATGAACAATCCTTATCGCTTTGGCTATTTCATCAGTGGCTGGAGAAAGAACTTGTGGATCCGAACCGGCTGACTTATCCCTTCTTTTTCTTTTAACCGGAACCAACTCCTCAGAGTCGGTTCTCCTTTTGCCCGAAGAAGTTTCGCCCTGGTCAGAGGGCACTCTTTCCGGTTCGGTCGGAACCGAACCGGGCTGGCCATCCGGGTCAGCGGACTTTTTGGCCTCCCTTTCCCTCAGTCTACCTACTCTCTTTTCCATGGTAGCTGAGGGAAAATTTTAGCAAATCTGGCAGTCTGAATCGAGGTGGTCAAACCCCAGACAATAAACACAGGTGGTGTGGGGGTCAGCCTTAGCAAAGGCTTCCCCACACACACTACAGTGTTGAAACCCAGTGGGCCCGTTTTTTCTTGGGTTTCTCAGACATGGCCAGTCCTAACCAAACTTACCCTTTTTTCGGCAATCCGCCGGCAAGGCACCCTATCGGTTCCTGACTGTGTTACGGGTGATGGAAAAACCGTAATGAAATCTGTTTTTAGAACCGATAAGGACGGTTACCACACTCTAAAAGTAGAAAAAACTTTTAAACAACCCTGATCGGTTCAAACCGAACCGATTCAACGTTACAAGTTCCACACAGAAGCAAACAATAATAAACCTATCTAGTACTCACGGTACCACAGACAGAGACTGAACCAACAGGTTAGATGGAATAAATTCAGTTGAAACCGAGAAGCGACACTTTAACCGACTAAATTGAACCGAGCAAAGGAGAAATCTCGGGCGACTGTTCATAGTGGAGATAAAAAATCTGACAGTTTGGGTTCAAACAACAACAGACAGAGTCTCAACCGAGTTCGAGCTCAGCGTTCCATGCCATGCATGGAAAGTTAACTCTTTCCTCTCCGGGGCAGTTCAAAGGTTGGATATCACTGCAATAGTCAGAATACAGCAAGACTTCATGTTGTTTGAAAATGCCCGGGGGCATGGGCCCATCCACCCATGTATCCTCTATGGAACAGTAAATGCCTGGCCTTAGTCTGGGTATCCTGGCCATGTATCCTCTATGGAACAGTAAATGCCTGGCCTTAGTCTGGGTATCCTGGCCATGTATCCTCTATGGAACAGTAAATGCCTGGCCTTAGTCTGGGTATCCTGGCCATGTATCCTCTATGGAACAGTAAATGCCTGGGGCACAGGTCCATCCATATATTCTCTATGGAACAGTAGATGCCCGGGGCACAGGCTCATCCATCCATGTATTCTCTAAGGAACAGCAGATGCCCGGGGCACAGGTCTATCCATCTAACCATGTATTCTCTATGGAACAGTAAATGCCTGGGGCACAGGCCCATCCATCAGTGTATTCTCTGTGGAACAGTAGATGCCTGGGACGCAGGCCCATCCACTCATCCATCCATGTATTTTCTATGGAACAGTTAATGCCCAGGGCACGGGCCCATCCGTCCATGTAGTCTCAATGGAACAGTATTTTGTATTAATTTTTTTGTATTTCGTTTTTGTTGAGCGGGTAAGTGCACTAGACAAATCCTGCCTATTTCCAGGCATGACCCGGGGGAGGGGGATACAGGTGAACGCCAACTGACCTTGAACCAGATTAAGCTGCTGGTGGTATTATTTAGTGGATGAGGGAAATTTGGCCAGGACACCGGGGAAATTCCCCTACTATTTTCGATAAGTGCCATGGGATCTTTAACATCCACCTGAACTACCACCAATCCAGGCAGAAGTGACCTCGGTTTAACGTCTCATCCAAAAGATGGCACCTCAGAAGTGCAGCACCCCTCTCATGCTGCACTACAGTGTCAGTACTGGGATATTAACCCAAGTGCCAGATGTGGGAACTGAACCCACAGCCCTCTGATCTCCCGGCCTCAGAGGCGAGTGTGCTACCTACTGAGCCACTGACACTGCAATGCTTGGGGCACAGGCCCATTCATCCATGTATTCTCAATGGAACAGCAGATGCCCAGGGCATGAGTCCATCCATTCATGTATTCTCTATGGAACAGTACATGCCTGGGGCATGGGCCCATGTTGAAACCTGAGTGGTGGTAGACTGGTCTGGACTGTGGCTAACTGTTTGAGGGGACATTTAAGGACTCAGACTCCTTGCAGAGCCTGTTTGTTTACTGTGGTAATTGCTTTTGCATTGCAAGACATTTGTGTCATCAGTCAGCGTTAACACCCATGTACTGTAAGAGTATGTATCTGTTCTCCATGTGGCATCAGAGGCTCAATAAACCCCAAATAATATGAAGTTTCTTGGAGCTTAGTGTAAGGCAAGATTTTAGACTATTTCGCATAATGTTAAAATTAAATGTATATTTTTTCGAAATAATTAAGATACATACAATACTACGCCCACAAAATATAGTAACTGTCGTTTCAGGTCCATAAGACTGGTACTGGAAAGGGACAGGATTATACTCAAGAGCTGGTGACATAGCCATAGTACTGTAGTAGTAGTAGTAGAAAATGTTATTGTTGGACTATTATAGTCATTACAAAAGATAAAAAGCATAAACATGATTTATAAATATTTTGTAACATGGGAATTAAGTGTCACTGAAACGGAGCACCAGGATTGGTTCAAAACCAACAGCTGAGCAAAATTCAACGGGTATTAATCCCACAGTAATGCCCGCTTGTACTAATCCTGTGACAGCCACACGACAAAAAAGCTGCATACAGAAATCATCCCACAGTAATGCCTGCTAGTGCTATTTCCATGACAGCCACACAACGGAAACGTCGCGTAGAAAAATTTTGGCTATAGTAGTACAACATGAAAGGCACCAAGAAAAGCGCTGTGTGGTTGTATAAATACATATCTGTCCCCACCCACCCGATGGCCACTGTTGTATTAACAGAGAGAAAGACAGACACCTAGAGCAGAAAGAAAGCAAGACAGCGGTAGCAAACAAATGGAGGAGTAAGGCATGCAACCTGCACACAGAGAGCAAGTATTTCCACCTCGCACAACGCAAATAAGTGACATGTATATATAAGAACATCTGCGTGTAAGGCTTACATGTTTTCAGTGGTGTAGTAGAGCAGAAATGCTGTAACAATAAAAAGAACAGCAGAGGAAATAATCGGTCGCCAGCAGGAACCAAATATGCAAATTAGGTAGGAATGTATTTGAGCACAATTAAGAGAGATCGAATAAAGCAGACAATGGAGAAAAATTATTCATTTTTCTACATGTAGTTATCAAAAATCAAGCAACGATTACAGTACTCATTTTCTGTGCTGTCCATCAGAAACCTGTTACAGTGTAAACAAAAAACACCACTATATGAATAGATATGGTTCTGAGGGAAAAAGTAGTAGACATTTTTAATCGAAAAGCATATATTCCAAAGCAATGAAAGTGTTTGTATCTGTAATATCTCACAGGTAAGAATAAAGCAAAACTCCTTAGCACATTGCCCACATTACAAGAGGATTAATCGGGGCTCTACTAGAGGGATTCATGCCTGGTTGGCGGTTGGAAGGACTCGGTACCCCCGCCCCAAATCAGGCATTAATCTGCTAGTAGAGCCTTCTCTGTCGTGGATTAATCCTTACATAAACTTTACACATACAACATTATTCCAATAAATATATACAGGATAGCACACACAGTTAAGTATCCAGAAGTCTGTACCTAAAATACAATGTGCTTAGTAAAAGCTTAGTTCAACTATACTCTGTACAGCAGTTAGTGAATAACATGATTTACAATTCCTATATTTTAACTAAAGGATAATTGGAGCAGAACTTATACAGTTCTTAAAGCGGACAGGAATTGATTACTTATGGTCACCTGTTTGAAATGTCTATTTTCATAAATTATATTCATACCTTTAAAGGATCCATATTTAACTGTGTCTGAATAAAAGCTGAAGCTGTCAGTTGTATTTTGTATGGACAACATTCTGTGCAGTTCCTTTCATGTAACCAAGAATTTGGAGTTTTGACTATGTCACTTCACGGTTCAGAAATGTGAGCATGAACTTATCAGGACAGTGCCCAAGGTTCTGAAACCAAGAAGTCCATCTTCTTCCAAGTTGTGTGCTTTGAAACAACTGAGAAGCTGCGTTGGATATACTATATTTGACCAAATATCTGTAACTAATCTCTCTCTCTCTCTCTTACTTACATCTGAGAGTTTTCCTCACTTTTACAGAGGTATTGCTTTGTGTTTAATTATTTTAGTTTTTAATTCAGGAAGGGGGTTTTCAAAACTGCTTATCTTGTCAGCATCTTCAGAAGGGCTGAAATAACTGCATATTTGATTTTCCTTTGTGGCTAACAAACCACCAGGCTGTTTTGGGGCTGGAGAGGTTTACCTGTGTCTGACTTGGATGTCTGGATTTTCTCTGTTTGATTAGCAGGTATTTTCTCTGTCAAATTGTTGTGTAGGGTATCTTGCTGACAGGAAGGCATTCATCGCAGCGGTGGGTGAGAGCTTTTAGCTGATTGTTTGTGAGGGCACAGTTTAGACCCAACCCTTCCCACCTCTCCCCACCCACCCCTGGAAATAGTTCCTTTATACCTGAGGTTCTGACATCATTTCCTCAAGAGTGCAAGGTGCATATCACTGTCATATCAGTATATATCAGGCAGTATAGCGCAGTGGTCTAAGGCTCTGAGCCACAAATCTGGGGACATCCAGCAGACCAGACCTGGGTTTGAATCCCACAGCTTCCACTTGCATACTGTGTGACCCTGAGCAAGTCACTTAACCTCCTTGTGCTCCCAGGTTGCTCCTGTAAAAAAGCTTCCAGCTTAGTGTGCTATACCTGTTTAAACAACTAAATAAAAAATTAAAAAAAAAATCCTGTCTAGCACTCTGCACTGACAATATAAGCATACGCATTGTATAATATATATATTTCTATATAAACACACACACAAAACAAACAAAAAAAAGTAGATAAACATGTGGGGAGTAGTGCAATGTAATGGCTGTGGGGCAGGAGTCTTTCTGGAGGCTGAGATGCTGCCCTATTTGCAGACAACTCTCTGCCCTGAGGGAGGAAGTTGCCCGTCTTCAGGCCGCACTGGACAGTAGGAAGGGAACCTCCCCCATCCAGGGAGCACTAGGGCCACCACCACTACCTCAGAGGTTGCGAAGAAAGCACAGCAGTTGGACCACAGTGGGATCAGGGAGGGTGAGGAGGGTGGAACAGAGGCACACCCAGTCAGTTGTTCCCTCCACAATCCATACACCATTCTGGGGGCATAGCTCCCCATGGATGCACCCACAGAAGACTGATGACAATTGTCACAAGGGAGGCCCACAGGAAGGAGGCAGAGGACACCACAGGAAAGGAAGCAGCTCCTGGTGGGGACTCCATATTAGGGGTATAGAACTGGGGGGAGCTGGGAAAACTGAAGTAAGGTGCCTGCCTGGTGCCATGGCTTAGAGGGACAGGAAGCGCATCCTCAGGATCACGAGAACAGCTGCAAGGGAGTCTGAGCTGGACGTAATTGTCCACCTAGGGACAAATAACTTGGCTCATCATGAGATTAGAGCAGTGCAGGAGGACATTGCAGAGTTGGGGAGGGGCCTAAGACAAGTAGCACACACAGTATCCTCCTCAAAGGTGCTGCCTGTCAAAGGCATGGGGAGGCGAGGTAATTAGCATCATGCAGTTTAATGAATGGTTGAAACAATGGGCGGAGCACAGGGGTTTGGCTTCATTGGGGACTGGGGTTCCACCTGGAGGGACACCAGCCTATACTGGCAGGATGGTCTGCATCTGTCCAGGAAGGGAACAAGTCTTTTGAGCAATTGGTTTAAATGCTTCATTGGCAAGCTTTTAAACTAGTCAAAGGGGGAGGCACTGACACGCAGCAGGAAAATCCCAGCCTCTCCCTACAAAACAGGGTACTAAATGAGAAAAAGACCGAGGTACAACGGTCAGTGGGGGATGCTGCAACAGAAGGTAAAGCCATCAAAAAATGGAGAGCAATGAGTACCAATGCCCGTAGTCTGGGTAACAAGCTTCCTGAATTAGTGGCCTTGATGGAGGAGGAACATCTGGATATCGTGGCAGTCACAGAAACATGGTACACACAAAACCATGACTGGGACGAAACATACCAGGATACACTATCTACAGGAGGGACAGGGAGGGTAAAGAGGAGGAGGAGTAGCTCTTTACATAAGGGAAGGAATAAAAGCAACAGAACAAAAGGGTAAACAGGGAGGAGAAGAAGCACTGTGGGTAAATTTGGAGACAGGCAATGGCACCACAATCCGCACAGGGTTGATATAGAACCCCTTCTCAGGGAGGAAATGGACAAGGAAATGATAGAAAGTATACTTAGAATGGCAGAAAAGGGAGATATTGCTGATGGGTGATCTGAATATGCCAGATGTTAACTGGAGTGCAGTTGCAGCTGCCACTTCGAAGAGTGCAGTTATTCTAGATGCCCTACAGGAGGCATGCCTTAGACAACTAGTACTGGAGCCCACTCGAGAGGGGGCAATGTTGACTGCTTCTCTCAAATGGAGATGGAGAGAGGATCACAGATGTAGAAGTGGGTAGCCATCTGGGGTGCGACCATCCGAACAGTATGGTTCACAATAAACACAGCAATAGAGTCAAGCCATACAAAGATAAAAGTACTGGACTTTAGGAGGCTGACTTTGCCAAAATGGGTGAGTGCCTAGGAATGCACTAGCAAATGGGCAGGAAGGAGGGTGGAAGAACAATGGGGAATAATAAAACTGCCATCACAGAGGTAATGAGCCTTTGTGTGAAGCAAATAAACAAAACAAGAGCGATGTAAGAAACCACTATGGTTCTCAAAGGAAGTGGCAGTGAAGGTTCAAGAGAAAAAAGCATTCAGGAAGTACAAGGAATCATGAAGGAGCAGGACAGAGAACTGTATCAGTTAAAGCAAAAGGAGGCTGGGAAGGCAGTCAGAACAGCAAAGGCCCAAACCGAGGAAAAGATAGCCAACTCAGTTAAGAAGGTGGATAAAACCTTTTATAGGTACATCAGGAGCGAAGGAAGACCAAGGGAGGATAGTGAGGCTTAATAAAGGGAGGAGGGTGGGCAGAGGAGACTGTGAAAAGGCAGATACACTAAACAAATATTTTGCTCAGTAGTTACAAATGAAGAGGAGAGGTGCATAAAACAAACAGTAGAAACACTCTGGATACAGAAGTTGATACCAGCCCATTTACAGAAGAAAAGGTTCTGAAATAACTCTTAAAACTGAAGGTGGACAAAGCAATGGGGCCTGATGGGATTCATCCCAGAATTCTAAAAGAACTAAGGGTAGAACTAGTGACACCACTGACTACCCTTTTAACAAATCATGGCAGGATGGGGTGGTACCCGAGGACTGGAGGAGGGCAGATGTGATTCCCCTTCACAAAAGTGGGAGCAAGGCAGAAGCAGGAAACTACAGACCTGTTAGTTTAACCTCAGTGATAGGGAAAATGATGGAATCACTTCTGAAGGAAAGAATTGTTGAGTATCTAGAGGCCAGAGGGGCACAGGACCTAGGCAGCATGGATTCACAGCGGGAAGGTCATGCCAGATGAATCTGATAGATTTCTTTGACTGGGTGACCAAAGTAGTAGATCAGGGAGGGGCTGTGGACATGGCCTACCTAGACTTTAGCAAGGCATTTGACACAGTCCCACACAAAAGATTAATATACAAGTTAGCCAGCCTGGGAGTGGGTCCCAAGATGACAGCCTGGGTAAAGAATTGGCTGGAGAATAGGACACAGAGAGTAATAGTAAATGGAGTCCACTCAGAAGAAAGGAAGGTTACTAGTGGGGTACCGCAGGGTTCAGTATTAGGACCGGTCCTCTTCAATGTCTTTATAAGCGACATTGCAGAAGGACTGGAAGGAAAAGTATGTCTCTTTGCAGATGACATAAAGATCTGCAACAGAGTTGATGCACAGGGTGGGGTGGAAAGGATGAGAAGGGACTTGGCAAGGTTAGAGGAATGGTCAAATGTATGGCAGCTTAGATTCAATGCTAAGAAGTGCAAGGTAATGCACCTGGGAAACAAAACCCGAGGAAGAATACACAATGGGGGTGAGATACTAACAACAACAAAAATGGAAAGGGACCTGGGGGTAGTCATATCAGATGACCTAAATGTGGGCAAGCAATGTGAGAGGGCAGCAAGGAGGGCTGGGGGGATACTGGGATGCATAGGGAGAGGCATCACCAGTAGAAAACAGGAAGTTATTATCCCTCTGTACAGACAGCTGGTGAGACCCCATCTGGAGTACTGTCTGCAGTTCTGGAGACCCAATCTCCGCAAAGACATAGACAGGATGGAAGCTGTCCAGAGGAGGGCAACTAAAATGGTGCAGGGTCTGCACCAGCAGACATATGAAGAGAGATGAAAGCAGCTTAATATGTATAGCCTCGAGGAAAGGAGGGAGAGGGGGGACATGATAGAAACGTTCAAGTACCTCAAGGGAATCAACAAAGTCCAAGAGGGTAGCATCTTTCAAAAAAGGTGTGCAAGAACAAGAGGCACAATTTGAAGATGGGGGCGGCTCAGAGGTAATTTAAGAAGTATTTTTCACAGAGAGGGTTGTGGATGCATGGAGCGGCCTTCCGGAGGAGGTTGTGGAGTCAAAATCAGTGGTGGAATTCAAGCATGCATGGGACAGTCATAAGGCAATTCTAGGGGGTGGGGGTAGGAAGAAGTAGGCTGCTGGTTAACTAGGATCTGCAGCTTATCCAGTAGGTAGGGAAATGGGCAGACTGGGTGGGCCAAGCGGTCCTTATCTGCCGTCAAATTCTATGTTTCTATGTGACATAGTCAAAACTCCAAAATTCTTGGTTCCATGAAAGGAACTGCACAGAATGTTGTCCATACAAAGAAAACAATACAAAACACAACTGACAACTTCAGCTTTTCTTCAGGCATAGTTAAATAGGGATCCTTTAGAGGTATGAATATAATTTATGAAAATAGAGACATTTCAGACAGCTGCACATAAGTAATCAATTCCTGTCCCCTTTAAGGTAATTTATAAGTGAAAAGAGTATATGGTTCTTTATTAAACTTTTAAAATTAGCTATTTTTTGTTTTCTTGTTTTTATAATGATGGTCAAATATGTTGCAATCCATGTTATTGTCCATTCATCTTCTGTTGACATCAAAATCATGGTCAATTCATTTTTATCACATGTTGAATGTATTTGTGAAAGGTCCTAGCCAGAACTCTCTTATTTTACTGTACCATGTACAATGCCATAAAATGTGTGGTGGTAGATCTTCCATTCCACCATGTTGGCAGTGACAGTTTGATTCTAGTACATCTTTACTATATCTAGCTCTTAAGAGATTACTATCTAGTAGTTCTAGCTGTGCTCTTAAATAGGTTCTGCACAGGACTGGGTCATGGAGTAAATCCAAGTAATATTTGTATTTACCGGAAAATGCATTTGCTGCGAACCCCTTTGAATATTTTGTACAGGAATTTTTTTCTAGATCTTGTTCCAGTATTGATTTGTCCTATTTTTAATATAATTTTTGTATTTAATACTGATACTAATGCCTTTATGAGCATATTTTTCCAGGAACGATAAATCATATTTATACAGGAGGCTGTAAAGATCTTTCAGCCAGTTTTTAGGGCTGCAGTCACTGTAAATCCATCTTTGTTTTTCAAGTAGACACTTCTTGGGTAGTCTACTTGAAGGAAGTCTGGATAAGTATATCCAGTAATTTATCATCCTGGTATCACAAGTTGCATTAATATTTATTATACTCAGTTCTGCTCTGAGATATATATGCCGGACATGAAGAAGTAACAATGAAAGCAGTTTGTAAGAGTTTATAAACTGGAGTAATGAGTTTCTCTTTATGTTTTGTGTCCCAGATGTCAATACCATATAGTATCTGCAAAATATATTTAGAATTGATTGCCTTAATTAAAGATTAATGGTAAGGCCGCCATAAACATAATTAAACTTATTAAGGCCCTGTGCAGTTTTTTTTTACCAGTGTTTAAGATTTTGTTTATGTGATTAGTCCATGTTCCAGTATTTGAAAAGGTTATACCTAAATATACAGAGGAGTTAACTTTTTCTAAGAGTTGGTCACCAATTTTCCATTTGATGCTCACCTTGTCCCATCCAAAAATCATAATTTAGGTTTCTGAATAGTTAAGTTTGAGTTTATTTGTGAGCAAGTATAGCATGTCCAATTTTTTTTATGTCCCTTGCTAGTTAATGAAAAGATTACTAAATCGTCTGTGTAGGCGAGAGTTGAACAATTAGAGTCATAAACCTCAGGGGAATCAGACTGCTGGAATAACCATCTGCCATTCTCTTTCCCAAAACATTCCTGCTGCAGTCTCTGATAGGTCAGTCTACCTGAGACTATTTTTTTTATAGATAATTCCTATACAAGACCAAATGGCTAAACTATTAAATCTAGCACACATTAAAAGCTGCAATGCATGTTATGCTGATTATTTTGTATTTATATATTACTGTATTTTTGACTGGAAAGAAGTGCAGAAAGCAACACTATGTGAATTATTAATAAGATGGCCTAGACTTGCAGTTGAGAGTACTTGACAAAGTGGCATAATTATGTTCGGGGGCTGTGCCCCTGCACCCCTATTTTTCACTGTTGGTGGTGTGTTAGCATAAAAACTAAAATATCAATGGTACCCAGTGATGTTGTTCCATGCATACAGTAGTACCCTTACAATGCCCATTTTCTACAGGCTTGTACAATGCAGATTAATCCAATTCTGCATCTGACTGAGCATTTTTTATTAGATTTGAAATATTTACAAGGAAACTTTTGTTTTGTGCCCTCGAGTTAGCTCTGATGTCCCCTGTGTCTCATAAGGTCAACCAGCACTGTCTAGTACACGCTAGTTCACCTAAGTCAAGAAGAAAAGTGAGGCCAAACAGTGGTTACTCAAAAATGAAAATTACATACACATTGTAATTCTTGATCTTCCAGAATATCTTCACCATTCATTTGTGGTGTGGCTATGCCGGAGGCCCCAGGAAGATGCAGGAGCATACAGCTTTAAAATTTTAGTGTTAGAGAACCGATGTCTGGGATGGCGCCACCCACAAGGCGGATGCGTGACATGGCATTTGAAGGCTGGCCAGTAACTGGTGCTGGGCACCTGCTCTCCTCAGTTCTGTTCACCAGGAGACAAAACAAAGGGTAAGAAAAAAACACGGATGGAGCAAGGTTGCCCAAGGGACAGAAAAAAGGATATATGATATAAAAAGATCCTCTTTCCAGATTCCCTTTTGTCGCTCCACTCAAGCCCAGTGCTCCTTCTTCGCTAGGGCCCCTTTCCAAGTGAATGGGCTCCCTCCTGAGGTCTCAGCAGAGGTCAGACTTGGCCCTTACAAATGCAACCTGCGCCAGCACCTCTCTGTTCTTAGCAATTGTGATTGTTCCATCTAGGTTGCCTCTGCTCACCTTTCCCATTTTGCCCCTCCTTCTCATCTCCTACCCTTTTCCACTCCCTCCTGCTCGCCCCCTCTTTTCTCAACCCCTCCATCCCTGTTCTCCCTCTCTTACCCTTTTCCTTTACTTCCCCCTCCCTCTCCCACCTCCCCCCTCTTCCCCTGTATTACCCTCCCCTGTCCTGTGCGTTAACTCCACTCCACACATCCTTCCTCCTCAATTCCCTCCTTTGTTCATTCACCCAATACACCAACCTTCCTTACACTGTTAATTTTCTATTTCTCCAATTCCTATTCCTTTGTTCACCCACTTCTCTCATTCTTCGCTATCCTCTCCCATCTTTTTGCCTGTTGTTCCCCCCAGCACTTCTTCCTGCAACCTGCACTTTATGACTAAGTCATATTTTTGACTGCCTCTTACTTATATTTGCCCTCCTCCTCCTCCCCCATTGCACCAACAATCTTGTTTTAACACTTTTTAAATAATTTAACACTTTACTGTTTCATATTTAATCTTGTATCTAGTGTTCCCTTGTATTTGTCTCATTCCACTCGTACTGCTCATTTTGTATTTTGACGCAGAACCTTTGTAAATGAACCTCTGGTTCAAAGGTACTTTGTAATCCTAGACCTTAATAAATAAAATAAATAAAAAAGCAATAAACTCCTTTACCAGAGAAGAGGAGGTTGGGTGGGAGGGCCTAGGTAGCAGATTAAAGGATGAACAGGACAACTGGACAGGACAGAAAGAGAGAGAGGATAGGAGAAAGTGTAGCGGGGCCCCCGAGCTCCCAGTATGACAGCAGTGCTTTCAGAAGGGTTGGTTTGCTCACAACTGTAGGGAAATGTACATATGATCTCTTGCAGAGTACACAACTTCCAAGCACGGTGAGTTCCTGAGGAAGGTTGCACATCACTGAAAGACACAGAATGGTAGTATAGCTCTGACCTCTGAAACTGTGTTACCAGCAATGTTATTTATTTATTTTATTCCTTTGGTAACCAGGTAAGGCACACTAGGCACAAGTGCCTGTTTTCAGGGGCGACCTGGGAACACTTGGCTGGTTAAGCGACTTACTCAGAGTCACACAGTATGCAAGTGGAGGTTGTGGGAACCAAACCCAGGTCTGCTGAATGTACCAAGCTCATTCACAGCTCGTCACCCTAACCTCTAGTCTATACTGCCAGCAAGGGTTCTCCACCCACACAAACATGAACTGCAGAGGGGTCAAAGGCTCAGAGACCCCCAAATAACCAATGCAAAAATATGGGATGCAATTACTGAAAGAGTCCTGCTTCCCTGAAGCATGGTAATGTGAACAGCCAGGCCCATGAATGCACTACTATCCAAGGTTCTCAAACCAAGGACAATATATCTAGGAGTTTGAAGCTAATGGAGTAATCCTCAGAAGGGGAAGAAAACAAAATGGGAGGAGGGGGTCCCCGCTAGAAATGGGCAGTTACCATGACCAACCCACCGGCGCAGTGGTTGGACTTCTGCCTGCGACGCCAATGACCCAGGTTCGGGAACAGACCCAGGTGTCGGAGGGCTGGCCGGGGGGAGATGGCTTGAGTGTCCAATGACCACTCATCTTCTGGGAGGGAGGGGGGTTCATGGCTTGACATTTACTGGCCTGTCGAAGGCCAGGAGCACAGCAACATGTCAGGCCTCACCATGGGAGGGAGTGTGGTGGACGTTGGCTCACACTTTGACGTCATGTGGCACATCACACTCCCCAAGAAAAACAGAGAAAAATGGCCCCCTGATCGAATGGATGACGGTCACCAGTCCCTCGCCGCCACAGGGCCCTGGACAGCCTGGACCAATCCCAGCAACACCCAAGTCAATAAAGATGCGCCTACTGGAGATTTCTCCCTGGAAGGAGGGGACCTGTCTGACAAAGGGAAATGTTGGGTTTCCCAGGGGGCTGCAATATGGGGGAGAGGTGGCAGTGTGCACCTAGGTGGCCTAAAGGAGGCACCGGTCAGGGGTGCATGGGAGGTGCAAAAAAAAAAAAAAGGGAAAGGGCAGATACCAACTGAGAGAACTGAAGATATCCTATGGTTCTCTGACCACATCTCTCCTTTTCTCTACTCAAAAGATTCCCCAGAGAGAAGGAAGTAAGAGAAAGAAAAATGTAGCAGGTTTGTTGAAAGGAAGTATAGGAGGTGTACCACAAGAGAAAAACGAGAGCTGTACCAGGTGAAGGAGTCTGGGCTGGGACTCCAGGATATGTGTCTTGGCCCTCTCCTACACCTGCTCCCCTGCATGCCTGTTCAATTTAAAAGCAGAAGGGAGGAGGACAAAAAACTCTTTTTTTTTTTTTAATGTTAATACAACCAGGAGAAGTGACTGGAACAAACAGGGCAGTCAGAAAAACAAGCTTTGTTTTTTTTAATGTATTGTTTTTTAATTTTTTTTGAGGGCCACAAAACAGGCAAAGAGTCCTTCATTGTGTTTTTGCCCCCTACGTGCCTCCCTCTCTTTTTTTTTTTTTTTTTAAAGTGGAGCACCTAGCAAGGGAAGCAGAGGGTGAGAGAAACAGAGAAGATGGAGATGTTGGAAACTGTCCAGAAGCCTGGCCATAGAGGGGAAGGTGGGCGGGTTGCAGTAACGAATGGTAAAGATACAGTATGAGCCGCTTGTACCAGACTAGTTTGGCTACTGTGTAACCATCCAGTACATGTGGCATCCACTACATCCAAAAACCTGAATTTGTGACTGAACTGTCTATATTGCAGTGGTGTAGTGTAGTGTCTCCAGGCAGCAAGTACAGAATAAACGCAACGGGGAATGGACAAAGCAAAAGACAGAAGTGTGCTCAGTGATTAATGATTATCAAATTTTTGAATCTGCACAGAGAACACACAGCGGAGGGCACCGTTTCATTCGGTGACAGGTTGAACCAGAGTAAAGTCAGTGGAACATGGTGATGTCTGTCTGTCTTTTTTTCTGGGCGGTAGTGTAGTGACAGATACACACCAACAGCACTGTCATGTAGTGGTAGTGTAGCATCTCCAGGCAGCTTGAGTGTAATGCTTGATTTGGGGAATAAATACCCCACTAAGTGGAGCATTAAGAGCACTAAACAATAACAACTGAAACTGCCCAAAACCACTGTGACACATATTAACACCCACTTGAGGACTTGCGAATGATGCTTTAATTGTTATCTTGAGCTCCCCTGGCAGCCACTACAAAAGAAATCACAGCAGGTCTGGTTTAAACTTGGGATTTAACATTTTTAACTATGGTAAATGGCTTTTTTCATCTGGTACTAGCAGGAGTCCAGTACATCCATGTACATTATATTTGGTGCATACTGTATTCTGGAAGATCAAGAATTACAGTGAGTACATCATTTTCATATCTTCCAAGAATCGATCTTCACATTCATTACTGGTAGGTCAGAGTGCCAAGCTTACCACCAAGGGTGGTGTTGGTCAACCCTGAGGGAAATGGTTGCTCCCTTAACCTTCTGAGTGGGAAAAACACAGAGAGGTGGAGGCCCCTTATGGACCTGGCAAGGCCCAAAACTGGTCAGAGACAGACAGAGGCTCCCATGGCCTGGAAGCAGGAATGCATCCTGCAAGCTCACACCTGGCCCTGTGGGAGAAGACGTGGGCCCCTTGAATCATGAGGCACTCACCCTACGCTGGGCCAAGGGTGACAACTTGGAGAGACATAGCCATGCCATCCACATAATGCAGATTGCAGTTCCCACCAACCTGGAAGCTACCTCACTGGCGTCGTAGGACACCCTTGTCTGGTGTCTCACCAGCTCCAGACCTTGTACAGAAAGGCATATGGCATGTCTGGTTTGCCTACCATTGGGCATGGATGCCAGTTGTTGTCCCAGTGTCGCCCACAGGTGCCTGCCATAGGACGCCTGGTGTGCTTGGTGTGCCAAGATGCACAACATGGTGTGCACCAGCGAGAACACTCTTCAACCCCAAGCATCAAACGCAACTGAGTCCAACTCTGGGGGACGGTCATGCATTGGATGCCTATGTCCAGAGGGGGTGTCCAGGTGCTTGACCCCAAAAGTGGGGTGTGGCATGACACCTGGGGATCCCATGGGTGCACAGTACCTGCACTGGGTGTCCCTCAGCACCGGAGAGGGAGGGGGGGAGAGGGACTAAGCCAGAGGTCTCTCGATGCCTCCACAAAAGGCCTAGGCCACAGAGGTATGACTATATACAGTAGCCATGACTGCACTCCCCAAGGAAGGACAGCGTCAGATGTGTGGGACTGCGGCCTGAAAAGTGGGGTAGTCACAGCTCCCTCGTTATCTCCATAAGGAACAGCTGGTAGCGAGGGTACTCAGCATCAGAGGATAGATGGAAGGAAGAGTCCTCATTCTCAAAAGAGGAAGACAAAGATGAGGAGGAGCTGGATTCAGGGTATGATGATGCTGGGGGCTCAGCCTGGAAAAATAGCCTGACCTAGTGCCATAAGGTAAGTTGGGAAGACACTCACTGATGGCCTGAACTGGCCCCAGGTCAGCGGCCCTATAGAAGCTGAAATGCCCGGGAGAGCAGGAGGGGTAGGCAGAGGAGGAGAGACTTGTCGGGCTAGGCCAGATCCTCTGTCAAGGCTATGAGAGTGTACAAGGGACCTCACCTGAGGGTAGAGCCTGACCAACTCGTCCATCTGGGAACACCCCACTGCAGAGGGGCGGTCTAGGTGGTACCCTTGGGAGGAAACCCACGGACAGGGAGATTGGAACTGCAGAGGTACCACAGACAGGACAGGCTGAGATGGTTTTGGGGAGGCCAGAGGACAGGAGTCAGCACTGTGACTCCTGCCAGAGCCACCAGCAACCTAGAGCATGTAGCGAGGTGCCGACTGGGACCTACCAGCTCCCACCTCACCTGAATGGGCTACGCCCTTTGGGCTAGTCCCAAGGAAAGAACCAATGTCAAGAACCTGAGCTGAGAGGGAGCTGGCACAGTAAAAGAACCCCCCCCCCAGCACTGTGAAAGGCGCTAGAGTCGGACCTGGTGCCAGGGATGGCAACAAAAACCCAACCCAGCACCAAGGGCGGCACACCACCAGCCGCTACCCAGCAACAGAATCGTCACCAGGACTGTCCCCGTCCGACAGCATAGGGGTGGCATTGAGGAATGCATCAGGCTGGGAAGCAGCCAGGGGTGACTCAGTGGACATTGGAGGCTTATGACTAGGCCCAGAAATGTTTCCTTCATCGTCAGTGCCCAGAAACTAGTTGGGATCATCCTGGTCCCCATCCCCCGGGTCATCTGGCCGCTCAGGGGACAAGATCCAGAAGATCTCCCCTGGGCCACTGGCTCCAGAAATCTTTCCTCTTCTAGTGCTGTAAGTGGCATCAGGAGGGGACCTGGCCACACAGGTGGCACCGCTCCACTCACTGGCACTGACCTCAGTGCTAGGAGCCAAAGTGCTACCAGGCTGCGTCTCCAAGGAGCCCACCAGTGTAGGCCCAGCATATAGCTCCGACCTCGCCATCGGGGCCTTGGATTAGAAGGGGTGTGCAACTGGCCCCTTGGAGGGGGGGCTGGCTGTCCCACAGACCCCTCCCCCAGGCTCTGCATCTCAGTGAGATGAGAAACAGAGGAGGCCTGGTCTCACTCAGTATGTATAGTACTGGGAAGGGGCTCAGGGGAAGAGCCCAGGGACCTTACCCTGGGGTCCCCTGTGTGATGCCTGCCCCCGAAAGTTGGAGGTGATCAACCACACTTCAACGTGCAGATCTCTAGGGTGCTGAAGTTCATTGAGAAGCAGGCATCGCAGTGGTCCACATCGTGTTGTGCTCCAAGGCAGGTCCAGCAGTGGTCAGGTTGGTCTCGGACAGACATATTTCTCACACAGGTGCACTGACACATGGAGGGAGACTCTGCCTTTTAATCCATCTTCTTGTTAGACTTCTTAGGCCCTTGAGACCTGGACATGACTGATTATGGAAAATAACAAGAAAATAGCAAAAAGAGAGAGCTTGGTGCCGTATAAAGGACAGGAGGAAAAGTGGCGATGGAAAAATGTCAAGAAAGGGGTTACAGTGTCAAGCAAGTGGCAACAAACAGAACTGCGCAGCTAGAAAACATGGTGAACACTCCCAGACAGTGCTACCTCAATGGTGAGAAAAACAGAACTGAGGAGAGCAGGGGGCCGGTGTCAGTTACTGGCCAGCCCACAAGCACCACATCATGTGTCTGCCTCGTGGGTGGTGCTGCCCGTGACATTGGTCCCCTAGCTCTAAAATGTTAAAGCTGTACGCTCCCACAGGTCCTGGCACCTCTGACACAGACCCACCAGTAATGAATGGTGAAGACTGATTCTTGGAAGATTAGCAGAGAACAAAGACAAAAATCTGTGGATAGCCTTAATTAAAGGTGCACACCTTTAAATGTTTTGTTTCTAATCTAAAAAAAATCTTAAAGCAGACTCATAATGGAATAGCATCTTACAGAACAGAAGCAGCACTGCATACTGGGAAAGAGGGGCTGGCATGCGATGCCTGACATTCCCACACTAGGGATGGACGCATCACAGAGGTGTGGTGCTGGACTGGCCGGCATTCATGCTCCACCTACTGGCTTGTCATTGAGGCACAGGTCAGAAGGCATGGCACTGGCATCAGCTGAGAAAGCATAAGCTGCACCCTCTCCCCCCAGCTGGCAGAATGGTGCGGCTGTTCGGGTGGGGGATGCAGGGAATCACACAACAATGTATGAAGATGACTATCACCAAATCAAACATTATTGCACTTATTTTACTTTTTATTATATCAAATTACATTTCGGCATGGAGACAAAGGCAAGTCCCAAACAGTAGTGTCATTTCACAAGAATTGTTAGGGCCACAAACTCTCATTTCCACAAAACCATAGGGGTTTGTAAGGTTTCCCCAAACACTGATGTTATATAATCAAATCCTAGGGAAATCTATTTTTACAAGTTGATAGGCGTTGCAATGAATCACAAGGGTCTCAAACATGGTGCCAAATACTTAGTGGGACACTGTCAAACCCTACAGATTAATTTGCCCCATTTTTCTAAAATGAGTGGGATGGAGGATGAAAGTATTTTAAACACAGAGTATATATCTGCAATCAATTTTCATAAACAAAGTTTCATTTTCTTTGACATTTTGAAAGAAATAATAAAATGAAGGTCCTGGACTTTAGGATTACAGATTTTAAAGAAATGATAAGACTGCCTCAGAAACTGCCTTGTTTTGGGGTGGGAATTGCCAGGTGGAGGCACAGTGGGGAAAAATAAGTGAACCAGCCTCTGTGTGAACTCAGTAAGCAAAAACAGAAGGAAAAAGAGACTGTAATGCTTCTCTAGGGAAGTGGCCCAGGTGGTGAAGGAAAAAGACTGGCATTCAAGAGATATAATGAATCAGACTAATCTGATTGATGTTTTTGACTGGGTGTTCAGGGAAATAGATAGGGGAGGACAGTGGATGTGGCCGATCTAGACTTTAACAAGGCCTTCAACACGGTGCCACACAGGAGACTAATAAAAAATTGAGCGGCCTATGTGTGGGATCCAAAGTGGTGAACTGGGTTAGAAACTGGCTGACTGACGGCAACACAGAGTGGTAGTTAATGGCATTCATTCTAACAATGGAAGAGGAGTGACCAGCAGGGTGCTACAGGGCTCAGTACTGGTACTGGTCCTCTTCAATGACTTCTCAACGTCCACTGGACAGCCATTCCCTCTCCCCTGATCCACCCCTACTAGGTTTATATAGGGATGTAACCTGTTGCCTCTTCTGAGGACCTACTACATCCATGCTTGTAACATACAATTTGCAACATTATGTTGCCTAACTGTATTTGTGTTAAATGTTTCTTTTACTGCACCTGTAATGTTGTCCACTGTTGTAACCTGCACTATGTCTTATTGTCTGCCCTCCTTGCGATGAGGTGCCTTTGTAAATGAGTCTGACTCAAAGGTTGTAAATCCGACTTGTAATAAATAAACTGACACTGCAAATGAACTGGAAGGGAAGGTATAACTTTTTACAGATGACACCAAAATCTTCATTAGGGATGACACTCGGGAGGAGGTGGAGAGAATGTGCTGGGATCTTGGGAAACTCAAGGAGTGGTCAAGAGCATGGCAGTCAGGGTTCAATGCCAAAAATTGCGAAATCATGCACCTAGGGCATGGGAACCCAGGAGCTGAGTATATGATGGGGGGTACTCATAGCCTTTAAGCAGGAACAGGACCTTGGGATTATTATAACCAACTACCTCATAGTGGCAGGGCCATGTGATAAAGCAGTGGGTAATGCTAGTGGGATGCTGGGCTGCAGAGAGAGGGGCATCTCCACCAGGAGGAGGGAGGAGATGTCGCCACTGTACTGATCGCCGGTGAGACCCCACCTGGAGTATTGTGTCTAGTTCTGAAGGCCACACCTTAGAAAGGCATGAACAGGGTACAGGCAATCCAGAGGAGGGCAGCTGAAATGGTGCAAGTGTTGCAAGAGAAGCCCTACAAAGAGAGACTGCAGGATCTCCACATGTAACATAGAAACATAGACTTTGACGGCAGATAAGGACCGCTTGGCCCACCTAGTCTGCCCATTTCCCTACCTACAGGATAAGCTGCAGGTCCTAGTTAACCAACAGCCTATTTCTTCCTACCCCCACAAGAATTGCCTTATGTCTGGCCCATGCATTCTTGAATTCTCCCACAGTTTTAGACCCCACAACCTCCTCAGGAAGGCTGTTCCATGCATCCAACACCCTCTCTGTGAAAAAATACTTCCTCACATTGCCCCTGAGCCATCCCCACCATTATCTTCAAATTGTGTCCCCTTGTTCTTGCACATCTCTTTTTCTGAAAGATGCTACCCTCTTGGACTTTGTTGATTCCACTGAGGTACTTAAATGTTTCTATCATGTCCCCCCCTCCCTCCTTTCCTCAATGGTATACATATTAAGCTCCTTTAGTCTCTCCTCATATGGCTTCTCTAGCAGACCCTGTACTCTTTTAGTTGCCCTCCTCTGGATGGCCTCCATCCTGTCTATGTCCTTGCGGAGATGGGGTCTCCAGAACTGCACACAGTACTCCAGATGGGGTCTCACCAACTGCCTGTACAGAGGGATAACAACTTCCTGTTTTCTGCTGGTGATACCTCTCCCTATACATCCCAGTATCCCCCCAAGCCCTCCTACTGCCTTCTCACATTGCTTGCTAACCTTAAGGTCATTTGATATGATTACCCCCAGGTCCCTTTCCATTTGTTGTTACTACCTCCCCCCCCATTGTGTAATCTTCCCCTGGGTTTTTATTTCCCAGGTGCATTATTTTGCACTTCTTTGCATTGAATCCAAGCTGCCATACTTCTGACCATTACTCCAACCTTGCCAAGTCCCTTCTCATCCTTTCCACGCCTCCTTATGTATCAACCCTGTTGCAGATATTTGTATCATCTGCAAAGATGCATACTTTTCCTTCCAGTCCCTCTGCACTGTCACTTATAAAGACACCCTGTGACCCACTCCCAGGTTGGTTAATTTGATTATTAATCTTTTGTGTGGGACTGTGTCAAATGCCTTGCTAAAGTCTAGGCAGGCCATGCCCACAGCCCCTCCCTGGTCTACTACTTCGGTCACCGAGTCAAAGAAATCAATTAGATACGTCTGACATGACCTTCCCGCTGTGAACCCATGCTGCCTAGGGTCCTGTGCCCCACTTTCCTCTAAGTACTCAACAATTCTTTCCTTCAGAAGTGATTCCGAGCTGGCCCACTGGCGCAGCGGTTGGATTTCCACTTGCAACGCCAGCGACCCAAGTTCGGGAACGAGCCTGGGTCGCTGGAGGGCCAGCCAGGGGGAGAAAGATTGAGCGTCCCATGGACAGCTCTTCGTCTCCGGTGGGGGGAGGGTAGGGGACTGGTCTGGCGCCTGCTGGCTCCTAGCGGAGGCTGGGAGCAGCGCAGGATGCATGGCCCAAATGCTAACTGGGGGAGGAGTGGACGTCAGCGTATGCCGTGACGTCACTATGCTGCCCCCAACAGAACAAGGGAAAATGGCTGGGAGTTCGCCGGATGATGGCCTCCAGATCCTCTGCATCTCTGCATCCCCCAGCTCGCGGGTGCCCAGCAGTATCCTGCAGCCTAACAAAGTGCTAGTGTTCCCCCTCCACTGGTGCATTCCTCCTCGGAGGAGGGGGACCCGTCCAGCGAAGGGAAACACCGGACACTGCAGGAGGCTGCTATATGGGACCAGGGGCAGTCAGGACTCGAGAGGGGATGGCAGAAGCAGAAAGGACCCTAGGAGAGCCCGAAGGAGTGGCGGGCACCCGAACAGGACTGAGGGGATAAAACAGATTACACAAAAAAAAAAAAGGTGATTCCATCACTTTACCTACCACAGAGGTCAAACTGACAGATTTGTAGTTTCCTGCCTCTGTCTTGCTCCCACTTTTGTGAAGGGGAATCACATCCACCTTCCTCCAGTCCTCAGGTACACACCTCCCCCTCCTCCTCTTTTGTGAATACTGAGAAGTATTCGTTCAGTATCCCTGCTCTTTCACTGTCCCTCTCTGCCCACTCACCGTCCTTTCTGTTCAGCCTCACTATCCCTCCCTTTGTCTTTCTACACTCCCTGATATACCTATAAAAGGTTTTATCCCCCTTCTTAACCAAGTTGGCTATCTTTTCCTCAGTTTAGGCCTTTGCTATTCTGACTTCCCTCCCTGCTTCCTCCTGCCTTAACTGGTACAGTTCTCTGTCCTGCTCCTTCTGTGTTTCCTTATACTTCTAAATGCCATCTTTTTCTCCCTAACCTTCCCCGCCACCTCTTTTGAGAACCACAGCGGCTTTATCTTTCATTTTGATTTGTTTATTTGCTTCACACAAAGGTTTATTGCCTCTGTGATGGCAGTTTTGATGTTTCCCCATTGTTGTTCCACCCCTCCTTCTAGCCTGTTTGCTAGTGCTTTTCTAAGGCACTCTCCCATCTTGCCAAAGTCAGCCCTACTGAAGTGCAGTACCCTCACTTTTGTATGGCTTGACTCTGTAGCCGAGTTTGTCGTGAATCACAGTTTAGTGGTCACTTGTTCCCAGATGGCTACCCACTTCTAGATCTGAGATCCTCTCCCTGTCCCCATTTGAGAGTACGAAGTCCAAGATTGCTCCCTCACGAGTGGGTTCCAAAACTAGCTGTCTGAGGCATGCCACCTGTAGAGCATCGAGAATGGCCCTGCTCTTGGATGTGGCTGCAGCAAAGGTGCTCCAGTTAACATCTGGCATGTTCAGGTCCTCCATCAACAGTTATCTCCCCTTTCTCTGCCATCCTAAGGATGCCTTCTATCATATCCTTGTCCGTTCCCTCTCCCTGACATTGGGGTTTGTATACAAACCCTGTGCGGATTGTGATGCCATTTCCAGTCTCTAAGGTGACCCACAGTGCCTCCTCTCCTCCCTGTTTACTTTTTTGTTCCATTGCTTTTATCCCTTCCCTTGCATAGAGAGCTACTCCTCCCCCTCTCCACCATCCCTGTCTCTCCTGTAGGTTGTGTACCCTGGTATGTTAACATCCCAGTCATGGTTCTCTGTGTACCATGTTTCTGTGACTGCTACAATATCCAGGCATCCCTCTTCCATCAAGGCCACAAGTTCAGGGAGCTTGTTGCCCAGACTACGGGCATTGGTACTCATTACCCTCCATTTCTTGATGGCCTTACCCCTTTTTGCCCCATCCCTGTCCTTACTGCCTTTGTCATTTTCTTCATTTACCCCTGCCCTTCTCCCTATTGACATCTCTATCTTGGTGTTTACCTCATTTACTACCCTGATTTTTGTTGGGGGGGCTAGGATTTCCCTGCTGCTTTCCAGTGCCTCCCCCCTTGGCTAGTGTAGATGCTTGCCAATGAAGCATTTAAACCTATCACCTAAGATCCTGGTTCCCTCCTAGACAGATGCAGACCATCATGCCAGTATAGGCCTGCATCACTCCAGGTGGAACCCCAGTCCCCATGTACACCTTGGAAGAGGGGAGGGAAAGAGGTGACATGACAAGAGACCTACAAATACCTCATAGGGGTGAACAGAGTGCAGAAGCGGAGTCTCTTTCAAATGAGAGAAAGCACCACGACTAGGGTGCATGTGATCAAGCTGGAGGGGAAGGGGGATTTTAGGAGGAATGTGAGGCAATACTACTTCACTAAAAGGGTGGTAGATGTCAAACAGACTGCCAGTGCAAGTGGTAGAGGTGAAAGCAGTGGGGGGCTTCAAGCATGCATGGGTTAGACATAAGGCAGTATTAGTAAATAGGCTGAGAGGAACTATTTAATAGTTCACTGGAGTAAGGTATGGTACCGTAGGACTGGAGATGTGATGCCCCTCCACAAAAGCAGTCCCAAGGATGACCCAGGGAATTACAGACCAGTCAGTCTGACCTCAGTTGCGTGCAAGCTCATGGAGACCATACTTAAGAAAACGGTGGAATATCTAGAGGAGCATGGTCTCCAGGATGCGAGACAGCACAGGTTTATGGGGGGGGAGATCATGTCAAACGAATCTGATTGACTTCCTCGACTGGGTCACTAAGACAGTAGACAGGCCAAGCGGTAGACATCCTCTATCTGGATTTCAGCAAGGCCTTTGACTCTGTGCCCCATAAAAGGTTGATCAGGAAGTTGTCGGATCTCAGGGTTGGGGATAAGATGGCCAGATGGGTGAAAAACTGGCCGAGGGACAGAACCCAGAGGGTGGTTGTGGGGGTAGAGTTATCTGGCACCAAAGAGGTCACCAGTGGGATGCTGCAGCGCTTGGTGCTGGGGCCGGTGTTGTTCAATGTCTTCATCAGTGACACTGGGGATGGCATTAAGGGCAAAATATGCCTATTCGCAGATGACACCAAGCTCTGCAGGAGAGTGGACTCATGTGAAGGGACTCAGGACCTACAGGATGATCTGGAAAAGCTGGGGAGGTGGTCTGACATCTGGCAGCTTGGCTCCAATGCCAAGAAATGCAAAGTTATGCACACTGGAGCCAAGAATCCCAGGATGGAGTACTACTTGGGTGGAGTCCAGATATATGCATCAGAGGAAGAGAAGGACCTGGGAGTGATGATCACTAGTGACCTGAAGCACTCCACGCAGTACAAGAAAGCAGCAGCAAAGGTAAATAAGATGCTGGGATGCATAGCTGGGGGATCAGTAGTAGAAGAAAGGAGGTTATACTACTCTTGTACAGGTCACTGGTGAGTATGGAGTTCAGTACTGGTGCCCCACACCTCAAAAAGGATATTAACCTGCTGAAGAAGGTCCAGAGGAGGGCTACAAAAATGATAGCTGGTCAGCAAGGTAAGGCATACAAGGAGAGGTTGAGGGCACTGAACATGTACTCCCTGGAGGAAAGGGGGAGAGAGAGAGAGAGACAGACAGACAGATAGACAGAGAGAGGGGACACACGATTGGGACCTTCAAGTACTTGAAAGGGATAAATAAGGTGGATAACGAGGGTCTCTTTAAGCTGAGTGGCAACCGTCATGCAAGGGGGCGCAGTCTTAAGCTGGGGGGGGTTAGGAAGGAGGTCAGGAAGCACTTCTTCACAGAAAGGGTGGCGGACACTTGGAATGCGCTGCCAGAAGAGGTGGTCTCGTTGAAGACAGTGGGCAGCTTCGAGAGAGGCTGGGATAGGCATGGGGGAAGGTAAAGGATCATGGGCAGGGAGGATGGGAGGAGCGGGGAGGAGGTGTCAGGAACAGTAGCTCAAGCTGTGGACGCTGCAATACGAGCAGACTAGACAGACCAAATGGCCTTCTTCTGTTGGCTTCTTCGTATGTTCATATGAGGGTTGCCGGAAACCAGTTAGGGTCTGGGGAGACAGATTATGTAGGGAACATTTGGGCAGACTGGGTGGGCCAGCAGTCCTTTTCTATCAACAAATTCTGTTTCTGTATATTTCAGTGTGGTCACATCAGAATGTGATCTCAGTACTGACAGTGGCCCCGCCTTATAACCAGTTAAGACAATGAGCTGTAGGACTATCACATTCAGTATAAAATTAGCTTTAATTGTTGCCCATTTCCCCTTGTGCCTATCCCCACACATGCCCATTTCCCCTGCTCTCACTTAATTTCCATTTCCCCTTGAGCTGTCTTCCCCCTTGTGCCCAGTACCCCCTTGTTCCCATTTTTCGTTAAGCCCAGTTCCCTTGAGCCAATTCTCCCCTTGTTCCCCTTGTAACTACCTGTTCCCATTTCCCCCTTGCACCTATTTCCCCCATTGTTTCCCTGTCCTCTTGTGCCTGTTTCTACCCTTATTCACCCATGGTCCTATTTCCCTTGAGTCAAATTCCCCTTGTGCCCATTCCCCCTAGTTAACCATCTACCTTATGCCAATTTTTCCATGTACGCAATGCTCCCCCTTGTTTCCACGTTCCCTTGTGCCCAGTTCCTCCCTTCTTCCTCATGACCCTATTCCCCCTTGTGCCAACTTCCTCTTGTTCCCCTGTCCCCTTGTTCCCATTTCCCTCTTTGTTCCCCTGTCTTATGACCATTTTCCCTGTGTTTCCATTTCTCCTTTGTTTCTGTCCCCCATTGTGCCCATTTCCTCTTTGTTCCCCTGTCTCTAGTGCCAGTTCCCCCCCATTTCTCCTTTCTGCCTATTCCCCTGCTCCCCTGTTCCCTTTGTGCCCATTCCCTGTACGCCCATCCCACTTGTTCCCCTGCCCCTTTGTGCCCATTTCACCGTTCGCCCATTTCCCCTTGTACCCCATTACACCTTGTACCCATGTTCCTTCTTGTTCTCCTGTCCCCCTTGTGTCCATTTCCTCCTTGCGTCCATTCCCCCTTGTTCCCATCCACCCTGTGTGCATTCCCCCATGTGCCCATCTTCCCTTGTCTCCCCATTCCAATTCCCCCGTTTCTATGTCCCCTTTGTGCCCATTGCCACATTGTACTCGTCACCTTTGTTCTCCTGGCCCCATTGTGCCTGTTCCCCTTTATGCATATTCCCCTTGTGTCTATGTTCCTCCTTGTTCTAATTTTCTCCATGTTTCCCTGTCCTGTATGACCATTTCACCCTGTGCCCTATCCCACTTATGTCCATTTCTCCTTGTGCCCTTTTTCTCTTTCTGTCCTCTTCCCCTTGTCCCTGACCCCCAATTCCTATTTCCCCTTGTTCCTCGTCCCCTTGTGCACATGTCCCCATATTCCCATTTTCCCCTTGTTCCGCTTTCTGTGTTCACATTTCTCTCTTGTACCCATTGTTTCCTTTTCTCCCTTGTTCCAATCTTCCTTGTGTGCATTTCACAACTGTTCCCATTCCTCCTTTGCTCTCATTTCCTTCTTGTTTCCCTGTCCCCATATGTCTATTTCACCTCTCTGCCCCATCCCACTAGTGCCCATTTTCCCTTGAGTCAATTCTTTCTTGTTCCGATTTCCCCTTATGCCCAGTTCCCCACTATTCCCATGTGCCCAGTTTCCCATATTCCCCTGCCCCCCTTGTTAGCACTTATTCCTGGTACCCAATCGGATTCATGTTCCCATTTCCCCCTTTTCTCCATTATCTGTTGTCACCTTCTCTACCCCCTGCCCATTTTACCCTTATTCCAAAGTCCCCTTTGTGCTCATTTCCATCTCCTGCCCCTTCCTCCCATTTTCCCTTGTGTCCATTTCCCCTTGTGCTCATTTCCCTGTCTTGTCCCCTAGTGCCCATTTGATTCTTATGCCCATTCCATTTGTTCCCATTCCATTTGTTCCCATTCCCCCATGCCCATTCCCCTTGTTCCCATTCCCTCTTGTGCCCATAATACCCTTGTGCCCATTTTCTTATGCCAGTTTCCCCTTTCTGCCTATTTAACCTCCTTCCCTTGTGTCCATTTGCCTTGTATCCATTCCCCTTTATGTCCATTTGCCCTTGTGCCCATTTAGTCCTTCTGTCCATTCCCCTTTTGCCTATTTGCCCTGGTGGCCCTTCCCCCTTGTTTCAATTCCCCTATGTGTTCATTTCCCCTTGTGCCCACTCCCATTGTGTTCATTTCCCCTTGTGCCCATTTGCCATTGTGCCCCTTCCTCCTTGTGCCCATTTGCCCTTGTGTCCCTTCCACCTTGTGTTCATTTCCCTTGTACCCATTCCTCCTTGTGCCCCTTCCCCATTCCCCCTCTTAGCAACATTCTGTCCCTTCCCCTTGTGCCTATTTGCCCTTGTACCCATTTGCCCCATGCCTATTTGACCTTGTGCTCTTCCCCATTGTGTTAATTTCCCATGTGCCCATTTTCCCCATTCCTTCTCTCAGCAGCATTCTGTCCATTCCCTTTTGCCCTTGTGCCCATTCCCTCTTGCACCTATTTGCCCTTGTGCCTATTTGTCCATGTGACCATTCCTCCTTTGCCCATTCCCCTATGTGTTAAGTTCCCCTTGTGCCTATTTCCATTTGTACCTATTTGCCCTTGTACCCATTTTCCACATTTGCTTCTTAGCAGCAGTCATCAGCTAGCTCTGAAGAAGGTACTGATCAGTTACTAAGTATAAAACAAAACAAAACTGTTAAAAGCACAATTCCTCTGTTAGTTTACTGGGAGTTAAACAATGATCATGGGTTATCATTGGACCAATGAGGTAACTGGATTTCAGCAATGCTCTCTAAACCATTTTATAATATACATCATCATGGGTTATGAACAGACTAATGAGGTGGCTGCATTTCAGGGATGCTCTACAAACCATTTTACAATATACATCATCATGGGTTATGAATGGACCAATGAGGTGGCTACATAGAAACACAGAATCTGTCAGCAGATAAGGACCGTTTGGCCCACCCAGTCTGCCCATGTTTTTCCTTTGTCTATACTGTCACCACAGACCCTACCTGATCTTCAGCTACTCCGGCCCCCCTCAACTGCTTTCCCACCAAGAGTCCTTTGTGCCTGTCCCATGCATGTTTGAAGCCTAGCACTGTTTGGGCCCCACCACCCCTGCTAGAGGACTGTTCCAGGTGTCCACCCTCTTCCAGTGAAGAAGTACTTCCTTATATCCCTCCTAAATTTTCCCCATTCCAGCTTTGTTGTATGTCCCCTTGTTCTTGTTCTCATGCACCTTCTCTTTTGATAAATACTCCTCTCCTCTACCTTATTCACTCCCGTGAAGTATATAAGCAATAAACCCACGACGGGGTGGGTTATCTCAGTTACCATGCCTGGTGGTCCTTAGAAGTGACCAAATCGCACCAAGTGGGTAAATCCCAGCATAACCCACACCCCAGAGTTTTTCTTTTCAAACTTTATTTCCCTCCGATTACTGGTACTTACTGGGTATCTCTCTGGTGGGGCTCCCTTGGTGTCACCTCTACCGCCCGCCGAGTCCCTCTCCCAACCAGGATTTGGGGTGTTGGGTCCCCCCTCCCGCAGGCAGGGGAATGGGAGAGGCGGGACCACAGAGAGTCAAGTCGGGATCGGGGCTGGTAATGTGGGCTACCACCAGTAGAGTCCCTGCCATTGCCTCCCAAAGCTCAGAGGTTTTTCCACCTTAGTTACGCCCCTGAGATGCAGACGTGCAATGACGCTGCGCTGAGGGCAGGCCCTCAGCAGACATCCACCATCACCTCACCCCTGTAAAATGCACGCTACTGCACTGCCCCGATCTCCACCGGGGGCCGCTGTAAAGCAGCACGTCCCCCAATACCTACCCCAGGAGAGGAGAGCAGTCCTCGGATGCTCGATCCTCTCTTCCCCCACTGACCCCCGATGACCCAAGTCGTTTCCTGAACCCGAATTCGCTGGCGTGGTGAGAGGTGTGGCGTCCAACACCTCAGCCCTCACCACCACTGGGCCGGTCACCCTAGAGTGGTTTATTGAGATTATACAATGGCCCCCTTTTTTCAGTGTAAAAAAAAAGGGGGGGGTTTGTATTTTAAATTATTTTTAATGATTTTATTAGTCTACCAGAAAAAAATAGTCCTCTGTTGCCGGGCTGACCTTTCCTGGACTGTTCACATCTGAGGGAGTCTCCCTCATTTTAGGCAATCTTTGTACCTTAAATAGGAACACTAACTAGCATGTCCCTTCTATTCATACCTCTCAATTGTCCCTTAAGACTTTAAAGAGCATGTCCCTTCTATTCTTATGTCTCAACTGTTGCTGATTACAATGGACTTCCCTTATTTTAAGGCTGAAAAACTGCTGTCCCCCGTGATAAAAGTGCTGCTTTTGCCTGCTCAGAAATGCATTATATATGATAAATGAACTTTGTAACAGTAAACAGAGTCACTCACCATGCTGGATGCTGAAATACAACACAGATGCTAAAACGAAAGTTACAGTATCAGTCACCACAGCGCTGAAGCCTCCAGAGGCTCATGGTCGCTTCCCACAATACCCATTCAGCTACTGACATTTTAACTCTTTGAGCAATGCTGAACTGGGGAAACTTTGTCTTTATTAAAAATGAGGGCTGTAATGTATACAAATCACAGCCGAAAAGCAGAGCCATGATACTGGGCATGGCTCCACTTTTCGGCCATGATTTGTATACGTTACAGCCCTCATTTTTAATAAAAACAAAGCTGCCCTGGTTCAGCAATGCTTAAAGAGTTCAAATATGTCAGTAGCTGAACAGGGATTGTGGGAGGCATCCACGAGCCTCTGGTGGCTTTAGCGCTGTGGCAAGGCAGTGGTTGTTTGAAACTGTGGCTGTAGCGGAGATCAATATGGCGGCCAAATTGTTTTCTATTAGGGGGTCGGATTGATCATTTGCTAGATGCAGCTGGCTGGGTCTTTAGCCATGAGTTATGCAGAGATTTACTCACGGCTAAAAGACTCAGTCAGCCAATCAAGTTTAGACATTTAAAAGTGCCACTGTATAATTATAGATTTACAATGCCCCCGGCTAGATTTCGTCACTGCTCTCTAAGCCATTTTGCAATACACGTGATCACTAGCTATGACTGGACTGGACCACTGAGATGGCTAGATTTGAGCAATGCTCTCTAAATCATTTTACAATACAAGTTATTATAATGGAGTTGCAGGAGTGGCCATCCTGAGTGTTTCTTCACTCATCTGACTACTGTATATCTGCCAAACAAGTTCAGCCGTAGTATCGGAAGAAGGAGATTTTTCCTCTGAAAAGTTCCACAGAGAAGACAGCTGGGTGAGTTGTTACCTGTCAGCCGAATCTGGAGCTGCAGTATTTTACTGTTTACTGCTGTACTCTGCTTTATGAACAGACTCTGCCCTGCGGCTACAGTTCCATCTGCAATGGCCTCCTGCCTGCACAACACTGCAGCCCAGCACTGATTAAACCTCCACTTGGGACAATTCAGATCCTTACGTGGGAGTAATAGAAACTATTACAATAACGCCTGGGACCTCTGTCCTTTTCCAAGATTATTGGCTTGGTTATTTATATTTCTTGAAGACGATTTTTTCTGAAGGATGATTATTTTCTGATGGATTGAGTTCTTGGATACCCAACTGGGACTATGTGCACAAGATTTATGATCTTTATTTTGTTGAGAAATGCTGTGACATGTTTCCACAGAGGCCTTTGTTTTTTTGTACATTATGATTTTTCAGCTGAATCTATCTTGGGCTTTTGCTCTTAGTTGTTCAATTTAAATAATAAACTTCCTATACTGTTAGTTGCATAGAACTTTTCTGGGTCATGGTTTAGACAACTGACAAGTCTGCATTTAGAGATTTTTTTGTAAGTTTTTTTTTTTTGCATACAGTTAAGTCCCACATTTTATATGTTTATGATTGACACTATACAATAGTACCTTTTATGCGTATCATGATATTACATTGGTCTGGAAAAAAAAAACGCTAATTGGTACAACTCGGACAATCAAAATTAACAGTTTGGAAGTTTTTGGCCAACCAGTGGGCATGGCCACCCACCAAACACAACGCAGTGACATGCCCATGACAGCCCTGCCCATTTATGATGAAGCAATGTTTTTCAGCTATATTTTATAAGCATTTAGATAATAAGATGAGAGACAAGCCAGGAACAGGAAGCAGGCTTAGCACCACCAACTGTCTTCCATCTGAAGTGCATCCAGTTCTATCTGAGGCTGCTCCTTGGATTTCCCCACCCCTAATTAACACAAGATGTTGCATCTTCTCTCTTAAGGCCACGAAGATGGTCAGCACTAATCAGAGACTTGCTGGGCTCCCTGCTACCACAGTCTTCATGACTCTCCTTACCTCAGTAACTAGGTGTGTGGTTGTACTGAAGCCTAGCTTTCTCCTCCTACACTGATGCCATACACAGGAGGCTCCCACCCAAGCTTGATGCTCTGTACTGCAACAAGACCTGCTTGTCACTTCCTGAATCCTTAAGATGATTTTGCCAGTGACTATGCTGCTGAGGTATGAACTGCCTCCCTTTAATCCACTCTTGGCCAACTGCCTTCCCCCCTACTACTGTTTTTTTCACTCTCAGCTGCTCTCCTTGTACCCACCACTGCTCCCTTTAATTTATTATCTTCTCTGTCCCTTCCCTTGAGACTCAGCATGTCTCACTGTTCATGCTTCCTCACAAAATACTGGTTCTTCTCTGCCACTTACGGCTCATCTTACTCCCTTCACTCGTCTAAAGTTCAGTCTCTCTCACTGTCCCTCAGTGTAAAACCTCTGCTGGAAAATCTGCTTTCTCTTATCTCCCTCAACTGTGAAACAGCCTCCCCCTCTCTAGTCTTTCTTAAAAATGGCAGTTTCATTTGAGCCCCTTCTGTTCCTGCTCTTAGCTATTCCATGTCTCTTTTCTCCCTCCTTGTCCACCACCATCACCACCATGTACTATGTGGCAGTCAGCCCCCACCTGTCAACAGCACAAACAAACCAATCTACCACCACCATGCAGTAGGTCAGTCAGCTACCACCTGTCAACTACAGCACAAACAGAGCTATCCACCCCCACCATGCAGCATATTACAGTCAGCCACCACCTCTCAACAACAGCACAAACAGACCAATCCAGCATGCAGTATTTAAGAGTGATCCACCACCTGTCAGCAGACAGCACAGATAGACCAATGCACTGCCACCATGTAACCAGACAGGATTCTTTGACTGGGTAACAAGGGTGCTGGATAGGGTACAAGGAGTAGATTTACTCTTTTTCAATTTCAGCAAGGCATTTCACTTGGTGCCACACAGAAGGCTGCTGAAGAAATCAGAGGATCCAGGAGCAGCAAAGGACCTAGTTAAATGGGTGGGAGGTTGGTTAGGTGGAGACAGCAGTGGGCGGTGGTAAAGAGGTCAAATCTGAGGAAAGGAAGATCACAAGTGGGGTGCTGCAGGGTTAAGGCCTGGAGGAGAAGGAATACAGGCCAGGATGCATCTCTTCACAGATGTCACTAAGCTCTGTGGCAGATTAGACAGTTGGGGGGTAAGGGAGCTGCAAACAGACGGGCAAGAGGTGATCAAATGTATGGCTATTGAAATTCAATGCCAAAAATCCAAGGTTATGCACACAGGGAAGAACCACCCCAGAAAGGGATACCAGATTGGAGGGCTTAACTTGGCCACTACTTCAGAGGAAAGGCACCCGGGGATCACCATAAGCAACTCCCTAAAACAAACTAGTCAATGTAACAAGGCTTGCAGCAAGGCACCTAGAATGCTGGGGTGTTATCGGATGGTGTTTTGACAGCAGGAGGAAAGAGTTAATATTATAAAACTTGAAATTTTCACTTTACATTTTTGCTATTTTCACTGAAACGCTAATTAGTAGTGAAATAAATCTGCGCTAATTACTACTATAAGAACATTTTCAATTACAGTGAATGTGGCACTAATGACTTGATGCTGAACTAAATTTACGTAATTATGGCTGCATTTGTGTTTGCTCTAAAATTACACTACATGGAAATAACTAATTTTACAATTCTACCTCTCTACAGATCACTGGTGAGACCCCGTCCGGAGTACTGTCCCCAGTCCTGGAGTTCTTGCCTGAGGAAAGACAGACAGAGGATGGAGACATTGCAGCACAGAGGAACTAAATTGATTTGTGGCCAACAGGGCAAATCCTATGAGGATCATCTTAGGGCACTGAACATGTACTCACTGAAGGCAAGAAGGGAAGGGGGGGGGGGGACATGATAAGAGACCTTCAAGTTCTGGAAAGGAATAAACAAGGTAAACTGTGAGGGAACTATTTAGCAGGAATGGTGGGTCAAAAATAAGGGGACATGAATGCAAGCTGGTGGTGGGGTGGGTTCAGGAGGGATGTGAGAAAGTTTTACTTTACTGAGAGAGTGGCTGAGCTATGGAACAGACTACCAGCAGAGGTGGTGGGTGCAAGAACCAATACTGGGTTCAAGCATGAATGGGAGAGCATAAAGGGTTTAATAGTTACTCATGGGGTAGCAAAAAAAATGCTTCTTGCCGTATTAGTCCTTGTACAATAAGATGCACAACATAGGGGATACAATGCCTTTTATTGGAGCAGTGGAAATCTTTGTTGGTCCAATAAAAGGTATTAAATCACCTATTTTGTGTATCTTACCAGGGGTAGCACTAAGACAGGGGAGAGGGGGCAAAACCCTCATCTGGCTAATAAGTTACAGGGTACAGTAGGGTAAAACTGGGCAGACTGGATGAGCCAGTGTTTTTTTTCTGCCCGACACTGTGTTTCTAGGTTAATGTGACAGTCAGTCACCACCTGTCAACAACACAAACAGACCAATCCAGCATGCAGTATGTGACTGTCACCACCTGTCAACAACAGAACAGACCGACCAATCCAGCATACAGTATGTGACAGTCAGCACCTGTCAACAACAGAACAAAGAGACCAATCCAGCATGCAGTGTGTGACAGTCACCACCTGTCAACAACAGCACAAACAGACCAATCCAGCATGCAGTATGTGACAGTCACCACCTGTCAACAAAACCACAAACGGACCAATCCAGCATGCACTATGGCGACAGTCACCACCTGTCAACAACAGAACAGACTGACTAGTTCAGCATACAGTATGTGAGAGTCACCACCTGTGAACAACAGCACAAACAGACCAATCCAGCATGCAGTATTTATTTAGCTTTTGTTAACCAAGTAAGTACGTTAGACAAAACATATGCCTATTTTCAGGTACAACCTGGGAGCACAAACAGACCAATCCAGCATGCACTATGTGACAGTCAGTCACTGCCTGTCAACAGCAGCACAAAATACAACATACAGCAGTAGACAATGCATTGTTTGCATTATTAGGACTGTAAAAGTTTCACCTAGACATACACTTTCCAGTGGTTTGGAAATATGACCCATCTCTCTTAGCTCATTCACTCCATAAGAGCTCTCCGAGACTTCCACCATAAATATATATATATATATCCATGACAAAAGGTGGGATAGTAGACTGTCTGAGCAAACAGCTCATTGCTAGTAAAACTCACGGGTCCCACTCAGTAATTTTGGGGCGGTTGATGATCTGCCCTCACTTTACTTAAAGCTGAATTTAAACACAAGCCCCATACACTAGTTTATAAGAGAAAAGTAACCTCCCCAACTATGCCCATCTAAATAACTGTATATATTAGGCAAGAAATTAGGCCAGACACCAATATTTACAGAGTAAGGAAGTGATGTATAAATAAACTGTTCAAATAACTTACTGGGCATCATTTAAATTATCATATCTATTTTGGTCAACTGAAGCAGTTAATTTATTTCCAGATGATAGATACCTCACACTTTTCTACAACTGGTCTCTGACCACACTCGGAACTGTTCCCCGCCACCACACCAGCACGCACGTTCTCACTGTCCCCAGTCCCTTCCTCCATTGAGTAGGTTTTGGAATGGTTGCCGTGATGATGCACTGGGCCCCGCCTCTGTGCAATATTGAGTTGCTTCCGAAGGGACCTGTTTTCCTCCTCAATCTCCCGAACATGCACCTCCAGGCTGTCACGTTCCCGCTGGCTCCAGGCTGTGTAGCGAGGACTGTGAGGCTGGGATTCAATCGGTGACAAAGAGACAGATTTTCCATCTGAAAAAAAGAAGACAAGATCAATAATTTTACAAAAAGACCTTATACCCAGGTGTCTTGGTCATGTACCTCAGTGCTTTTAAAGGAAAACTGCTGAACCTGAAAGCCAGTTTTCCCAGTAGAAGCTGCTTTTAAAGAGCTGGTGACACATTCAGAAGAACTTTAACAAAACATATTTAGACACAGTCCAACTTGTACTTCCCATTAGTTCTGTATTCCTTTCTCCCATTATTTATTACATAGGTTATATGCATGAAAACAGGATCTTTGCTCCTGAAGAGTTCATCAATTCTTGCTGCTTTCTCCCTACCTGAGGTCATAATACACTGCTTGTGACCTCACAGTTACTCCCATGGCAACAGACTTCGATGTCACAACAGTGGATAATGACTTGAAGTAGGGAGTAAGTTACAGAAGCAGACAAACTCAAAATGAGCTCTAAGGGATAAAGCTCATGGGCTCGATTCTCAAAAGTTGCCTCAAGTCACCAATTGCTGGTGCGCTAGGGACCCTGCACCCACTTCTCGATCGGCTAGGGTCTCGGTGGCAAAGTCACACGACATGCAGCAACCACAGCGGTGCACCAAACAGAAGGCACACCTGGACAGGTTGCCGCAAGCTGTGGGCACCTATGCAGCAATGTCCACAAGCATTCCCTGGTTGACTAGTGGATCGCCCCAGCCCCGATCCCCAGTCACTCAAAACTGAAACATCCCTGGTGGTCTAGCAAACTCCCCCCAAGCCCCAATTCCTTCTTATTATAAATAAAGATCTCTAGCGATTTAGCACCCCCCCCCGCCCGATCCTGTTATGAAATATGAACACATCACTGGTGGTCTAGTGGACCCCCACCCCGATCAGGCAGTGTTTCATCACCCGCCCCATACCAAGCTGGTGACAGGCACAGACCACCATGGCCAGCCACTGACTAAGAATCGCTCCTGGCACATCTTCTGGCACAAGGGGCACTTTGCACCATCCTTGTAGTGCAAGCCTCTTGCGCCATGCCAGGAGCTTTTGAGAATCGGGCCCCATATATGCATACACATTTCCTTAAGTATTAAATTATGTGTAGGAGAAATATATAAAATATAAATGGAATACAAGCAGAATTGCATCTAATTATGTTTTTTTAAGTTTTCTTTGAGGCGTCAGTAGCTATTTAAATACTAGTTTCAATTCTGTCATTGTTTCATCTGTATAGTCCTATTAGAAAGCTGAGTGGGTGTTTCTGATTTATACTCCAGTGTTGCATGCCATTTTAGAACTGTATGATGCAGTCTATGTTCCTCTCAACTACAGAGTTCTAATTAACTACAAAAATGTTATTCCAGGATGCCTACATACCTATCAGTGTACTAATGTAAAAGACTGGGTCACCCACTAGCACCAGTTTTCAATCCACAATAAAGAAGAATGGGTGAACACTACTGCATAAAGTCTTAATTTGTTTCTTTTATTTTCTTCACACAACTTGATATTGGGCAACAGTTTCGTGGTATATTCCACTTCCTCAGGCCCCTCTGTGTTGCTAGTATAAAACACAAAATACATATAAATATTATATTCACACAAATGTAAACCATGTTGTACTTTGTTAGCTGTATATACACACACTATATGGAGAACTGGACTGAAATGTCCAACATATCATGCTAAAACAGCTCTCTATATTATAAAAAGTTATCTTATTTGTTGCTAACAAGAACATTCTGTGCATCTAGGGTCATAATTAATAAAGATGTACACAACATCTTTTATTCCCTATTCTTCACAGATATAATTATCTACATTATGTCTCCTAGATATTTACTCAAAATTATTGATTAGAAATGTAATCTCTACCTTTAAATATATATCTAGCTACTTCCAGACTTGTCCCCACATTGTAGCTTTGCATAAGATTTCTAAACAAACATCATCACATCTTATACTAGCAATGTGCATGGATAAACAAAATCAGCAACAAGCCAGTATTGCATACTATGTACCTGTTTAAATTGTGGCTTAAAAATGCCAATTATTATCCTGCCAAATGAAGGAGTGCTTCCTATAACCTATTTGAGTGAAAAAGAGAAACACAAATAAGTTATAGGAAGCACTCCTTCATTTGGCAGGATACAATACTGGCGTGTTGCCAAGTTTGTTTATCCATGCACATTGCTAATACACAAAGTACAAAATGGTTTACATTTGTGTGAATATATATGTATTTTTTGTTTTATACTAGCAACACAGAGGGGCCTGAGGAAGTGGAATATACCACAAAACTGTTGCCCAATATCAAGTTGTGTGAAGAAAATAAAATAAACAAATTAAGACTTTATGCAGTGGTGTTCATCCATTCTTCTTTATTGTTGATTGAAAACCACAGAGTTCTACAGTAGAACTTGAGTGAATTGTGCCAACAATGGAAGGGCTGAGCAAGAACATAAACTACATCATACAGTTCCAAAATGGTACTTGCTACCTCTGTGTAAATCAGAAACCCCACCTAGGATAACTAAACACCTATAACGATGGAGCAGTAATAGAACTGGAACCAGTATTTAAAAATCATCTTTTACTTGGGGGGGGGGGCAGTTCTCCTTTAAGTCTTGAAATCACTCCTGAGCTCTGTGCTGTATTAAGTACAGCAAACATTCCTCAGCTCCCCAAGAGTAATCATTTATACTGTGATAAGCTGTAGCCCTTCCAAGATGTCTGGCAATTCGACTGTCTGTCAGTCAGTCACAGAACCAGATTCAGATCACCTCAATGATATGGCTAGCAGGCAAAACCAATCCCTTGTCTCTTCCTCTGTGGATGGCACAGACCCTGTTTTACTGACCATATCTCAATGACACTGACTGTAACCTTTCAGCACATACAATGCAAAGCATACCAAGAAAGATTAAGGACTATGGGAACAGAGAAATCATTCTATATGCAATGCAAATAATGGATAAAGTTGTATACGTTATTTGAACATTTCGCAGGCTGTAAAAGAAAAACAGGTTACTCCCCTGTAACAGTAGTTATAGGAGTGGTATATGTTGTTCATCCACACTTATTGGCATGTCCCTTTCCCCCTTTAAATCTTGCCGGAAGTCTTAAAGCTGGCTCCTCCCACCCACCCAGGTGGTATATACCTCGGCTCTGCCCCATGACGCCAAATCTTAGCTCGCTGGACACCAGGTTGTGTGCGTCCGCAGTCGGGTGGGTCTGTGTGGATGAACAACATATACCACTCCTAGAACTCCTGTTACAGGTGAGTAACCTGTTTCTCTAGGATCGTGGATATGTTGTTCATCCACACTTATTGGCAGACTCCTAGTAATTCTGAGGGAGGAGGGAGGCAAGGCGCACACCCCCTACTTAGGGAACAGAGATTGGACAACTGAGGTCCCAAAACCAGCATCCCAGCGTGACTCGAGGTCGATGTGGTAGTGGGTATTGAAGGTGTTTACTGATTTCCAGGTAGCAGCCCCAACAGATTTCCTGGACAGGGATGTCCCTGGAAGCAGCCACCGATTTAGCAGTATGGTAGGTAGAATGAGCTCTTATCCCTCTGGGAGGCTCCATGCCCACCAACTCATAGCATAGACCTATGCATGATGTAATCCATCTTGCAATAATCCGCTTCGCTGCAGGTCTGCCAGAAGCGACTTCAGCGTAGGTGACAAACAGCTCCATGAATTTCTGCCGTCCTCTCCTTGCAACAGGAGAGAGCACATCTCAGGTCCAAAGTATGGAGCCTGTACTTGGCCTCCGAGGTGTAATTAGGGTAGTATACCAGCAGTATCAACACGTGGTTAAGGTGAAACTCTGACACCACCTTCGGAAGGAATTTCGAATGGGGACGCAGGAAAACTTTGTCGCTGTGGAAGACCAGATAAGGGGAGTCCACCGAAAGCGACTGGAGCTCTCCTGTCCTTCTGACAGACGTAATAGCCACCAGGAAGGCAGTCTTCCATGACAAGTGTGATAGCTCACACTTGTGCATTGGTTTGAATGGCTTGCCCATGAGCTTTGCCAGTACCAGCAGTAAATCCCATGGAGGTGGAGGTTCACGCACCGGAGGGGATATGTGATGCAGACCTTTGAAAAAGCACCCAACCACTGTCTCCTGCACCAGCGTTGTCTGACCAGCCCGAGCCCGGTAAGCAGAAATAGCTGCCAGGTGCACCCTAAGGGTCGATGACCATAGGGCATAACATTTCCTGTTCGATTCCTTTCGAGATGCCTCCACCACGGTGTAGACATCTGCGGAAAGACCCAAAGCCTGGAACTCTAGCAGCTCAGGTACCAGGCTGTGAGGTGCAGGGATTGAAGGTCCAGATGGAAGACCTTTCCCCAGTTCAGAGATATCAGATCCGGGCGTGTACAAAGCTGCTCTGGGGACCTGCAGCTGGGGCTGAGGAGATCTGGATACCAGAACTGGCGCAGCCTGGCTGGGGCTACCAGAATCACCTTCGCCTTGTCCCTCCTCGCCTTGAGTAACACCTTGTGGATGAAGGGAAATGGAGGGAAGGCACAGAGGAGGCCTGGGGTCCACGGCCCTGAGAAGGCATCCCCCCTGCAGCGAGCCCTGCTGAGGGGGGCGGGCATGATACAGCCTCAGCTTGGTGTTTTCCCTGAAGGCAAACAGGTCCACCATCGGTTTGCCCTAGTGGGAGATCAGGCTGTAAGCTACCTCTGGATGGAGAGACCACTAATGGGATGTCTGGCCTATGGGGCTGAGAGCATCCGCCAGCTGGTTTGAGGCTCCTGCCACATGGATGGCTAGGAGATCCGCCTCCAACCAGCTTACGAGGGTCCAGATGCGGAGCACCTCCTTGCACAGCAAATGAGAGTGTGTGCCACCCTATTTGTTGAGGTAGTACATGGTCGTGATATTGTCCGCTTGGACTTGAACCACTTGACCCTGGAGCTGAGGAGCGAAAGCTGACAGTGCTGGTCTGACTGCTCTGAGCTCCAACAGGTTGATGTGGCATCGGGACTCCTTGGGGGTCCGGAACCCGTGGGCCCTGTTCTCCCCCATGCGGGCTCCCCAGCCCATGAGAGAGGCATCAGTTGCAAGGATGACTGTCGACTCAAGGCGAACAAATGGATCTCTTCCTGCAACTGGTCTGGGGTGGTCCACCACTGGAGAGCATCCCACATCCTCTGGGTTACAGTGTTCAGCTGGTCAAAATGACCGTAACGCTGAATCCACTGGGCAGCCTGCTCCCATTGGAGGGGGCGCATGTGCAATCAGGCCCAACAGACCACTGAGGTGCACGCCACCATGTAACCCAGAAGGCACAGAAAGTCCCAGGCAGGGTGCAAGTGCCCAACCAGAAATTACTGGCCAAAGGAGGAGAGAACCTCCGCCCTGTCTGCCGGGAGCCGGGCTCTGGCTTGACAAGAGTCAAGCTCTGCCCCGATGAAGCCCATCACCTGGGAAGGCACGAGTTCCAACTTGGCCTCGTTGATCAGGAGGCCAGGTTGAGAGCAGGTCTGGAGGGCCAGATCCCTGAACCTCTCCACCTCCTGTTGGGTGGAACCTGCCAGGAGCCAATCATTGAGGTAGGGGTAAATTCTGACTCCCCGATGCCGGAAATGAGCCGTCACCACTGCAATGCATTTGGTGAAGACCCATGGGGCTGATGACAGGCCGAACGGCATGGCTTGGAACTCATACAGAATCCCTTCAACCCTGAATGGAGGAACTGCTGATGGGACGGATGGATTCGGACGTGAAAAAACACATCCTGCAGATCCAGTGAACAGAACCACGTCTCACTCCAAGAATGGTATGATCTGGGACAGAGTGACCATCTGAAAGGTAAGAGACCTGAGAAACTGATTCAGGTCGTGGAGATCTAGAATGAGACGCCAGCCCCCTGTCCGCTTTGGCACCAGGAAGTACATGAAGACAAAGACTGGGTCTGCAGATGGATCAGCCATGATAGCTACTGCCTCCTTGAGGAGGAGCAGAGCAATGTCGTTTTGAAGAGCTGACTGGATGCATGTGGAAATCCGTTCTTCCTGAGGGGCTTGGCTTGGCTGGGAGGGTACTGCTCGAATTCTAGAGGCAGTCCCTGACCGACCACTTTGAGAACCCACCTGTCTGTAGTGACAGCGGACCAGACGGAAAGGAAGTGGTGGAGCCGGCCCCCCACAGGAGGACCCAGAGCTGGCGCGAGAGAGATAGGGGTGGTAACCCCCACCCCATCACTGGGCAGGCTTAGAGGAGGAGGAGGAGGCTCCAGGATCTGAGCCTCAGCCTCCTTTGCAGGCCTGTTGAGGTTCAGGCTTGGGCAGAGGGTGCCAAGCTTGAGCCTGTTGCTGATGCTGCTGTCCTCCTTGGTAACAGGACTGCCGAACCGCAGGGGAAGAGTGCTGAAAAGGCTTCTTTTTCTTCTGATGGTTCTTGCGTGAAGAACTCTTGGTAGAAGTGGCATCCAAGGTGGCACTGGACTGCTCAATGCGCTGTAGGTGACCGGCCACTCCTGGGCTGAACAAGTCGGTCCCAAGGAAAGGCACATCAGCTAACTTATGCTGAGTATCTGCCAGGAAGGAGGAGAGCCTCAGCCAAGCCCTGCAGTAAGAAGCCACTGCGGCGGCCATCGAGCAGGCACAAGAATCGCCAATGTCCAGGGCCGTCTGGAGCTGCTGTTTGGTAACAGCACGGCCCTGGTCCCAGACCTGCTTAACCGTGGTTTGCATGTCCGCGGGGAGATGTGGGAGGACTTCATCTAATGACCCGAGAAGGCCATGAGAGAAGTGTGCCATGATGACGGCCGAACTGGCCTGATGAAGGCCCAAGAAGGAAGTCGCATAGGATTTCCGCGCCGAATGGTCCAAAAGCTTGGACTCCTTATCAGGGGGACGGTCAGCGTTGAAAGAACTTCCAGTATGCCTGAACACAGAGGCTGTCACCAGGCTCTTTGCCGAAGGGTGTTCTGTGAATCCCACAAGGGGACCCCATGGGCACCGCGTACTCGCGGGCCATGCTGGCAGATGGTGCTGGACATGGCAGGGCGCTGCCATAGTTTGAGTGCAGGACTAACAATGGCCTCGGCCACAGGAAAGGCCTCCATCAGGGTACCCCTCTCTTGTGGATATCCGTGACAGGGTACTCTGCCTCTTTCTGGATGGGTTTCAGGGGCATCCCTGTAGAATCAGAGATGAGATGGAGGATCCCTTGGAAGGAGGGAGGACCTTCCTCCATCCTTGTGCCAATGGACAACTCATCATCCCTGGGATGAGAGTGGAGCCTGGTGACATCAGAGTCCGAGGAGTTGGGGTACAATGGCCTGCCGCCCAAATCACCATCGACCCATCGAGGACGGTCCAGGGTGACCGACAAACGTCGGGGAAGCCTGGTATCTGGTTGGTCCTCTTTGGAAGGAGCACCTCCTACAGGCTACTTAGGCGGCAGCTCCACCACTATCGATGGAGAGACAAGCAAAGGCCGAACCGGAGGACGGGCCACAGGGAACCAAAGGCTTCGGTTCTGAGGGGGTCGGCTTCAGCCTGGGAGGCGAGAGCCAAGTAATGGCCGGGGTAGGCGGCGGAGCAGTCTTTTGCCCAGTCAAAATCAGCTGTTGCCACATACGATTCTCTTAGCGCCGGAGTTTTCGTCGGAGCCTCTCCTCATCTGAGGAGGCCAAGGACGACCTGTGGCGTCACCTCTTTTTGAAGTGCTTGTGGCTCCTCCTCGGTCGTTCGACTGAGGGGGTTCTAGACCTTGACCGAGACTGGGCAGGCCAACTCGGTCGCTTGGGAGAAACCGGAGGGATCAGTGAAACCCAAGGGTCTGGAACCAGGACCTTGATGGGGACACCAGCGGGCAGGGTCTCCTCATCAGGGAACACGAGGACCTGAGTCCTCTTCAAGGAGTCATCGGCCATGGCGGGCGACAGAGGGGTGATTGGGTTGAGAACAATCTCGACCTCATCGGCCACTTCCTCAGTTGTCTGGCCAGACGGAAGGTCCGTGAAGCCTGCAGTCGAGGAGATGATCTCGACCGAGGTCGTCTCAGTCCCAAGAGCGCCTTGGTCAAGAAGATGACAAATTGGGTTTTTTGTCCCTCTTTCGAGGGCGGGAGGAGTGCAAGCCCATGGGCGCCTCACCCCGGATGGGGAGAGACTGGCACAACTCCTTAAAAGAACCTGTAAGGGTGGAGCCCAGGTTGAGTGGAATGAAAAAGCTTCGATTCGCCAAAGCGTGGGCAGCTTCTTCTTCGAACACCTTCATGTGTTCCAGCTGCTTGTCGGAACCCACGGCTGTGGTAACCGCCCACCTAGCCTCCTTACACTTCATCGGAGGATTCCTTTTCTCCGGTCTCCCCAACTTCAGGCGGTCGTCCAGGACATTGGGATGGAAGGCCAAGCAGAAACTGCAGGAAGAGGTGTCATGGCCGACACCTAGGCAGTAGATGCATGTGAGATGGGGATCAGTGCGTGACATCTTCTGGCCGCAAGGACACCGTTGAAGTCTTGGAGATTTCTCTTCCATGATCGAGGATGCAAAAGCGCGATCTCTAACTCAAACGAGTTTTAATCTCGGTAAAACTGAAGTTTTGAAAGCCATGGCCTACAAAATGCGAGAGCACGAGGGAGGCAGCCTGTATCTTCCACCAGAAAGGAAGATCTGGCGTCATGGGGCAGAACCAAGGTATATACCACCCAGGTGGGTGGGAGGAGCCAGCTTGAAGACTTCCTGCAAGATTTAAAGGGGAAGGGACATGCCAATAAGTGTGGATGAACAACATATCCACGATCCTAGCATCACAATTTATAAAGCTCTTTATTCAATGTATGGGCTAAAATGGCACCAGTACATTGGTGAGCTTGTAAGTGTTTGCAGGGTTAAAACACACCTGATGACCTGTGGAATGTAACCTTCACTTCAACATGCAGTCTCAAGGCATGGATTACATTTTACACTTGTATTATGAGCCCCTTTTTCCCATGTCACTATGCTAAAGTAGTGATAACATTGATCCGAAAATGGTGGCTCATGCACTGGAGGAGGTAATAGTCCCCATTACTAAACTCGTTAATAAATCCCTCACCATGGCCACCTTCCCGAACCTCTGGAAAATAGCCCTGGCCACCCCGGTTCACAAAAGTGGGGATAACTCTAATACATCCAACTGCCGGCCCAAATCCATCCTACCCCCGCTATCTAAGGCTTTAGAGAGGCTAGTGTCTGACCAGCTGAATGAATATCTTAAAAAAATACAATGCCCCCAACAACATGAGTTCTGCAAATGTCATAGTACCTCTACTGCCTTGATTAAGTTCTCAAGCCTCATTCATGAGGCTGTTGACAGCGGACATTTAGTGGGATAAATTTTCATAGACCTCACAAAAGCCTTTGACACAGTTAACCATCAGTTATTACTGGAACGACTACTAGCGCTTGGACTGTCCCTGTCTCAGGGTGTCACTGAACCAACAAGAGCTGAGGCAATTCTTGATCTGGTGCTCACAAATGGGGAGCATGTTCAGGAAATAATGGTCAGGGAGTCACTGGCAGGAAGTGATCATTGCACAGTGTGGTTCCAGTTGGCTATGGGCAGGGAAAGCATCCCGACTAAGACCAAAATCTTGGATTTTAGGAGGGCAGAGGGTAGGCATCAGAGCAGATATGGGTGTGGACCAAAGGTGGTCCATCATTAAGGAAGGAATACTGGTTGCCACAGATGAGTGCATGAGGCTCAGGGGTAAGAACACAAGGGTCAAAGCGCCCAGCTGGTTCAGTTCTGGGGCTGCCCAGGCAGTAAGGGAAAAGAGATTGGCCTATAGAAAATTCAGGAAGACCAAGAGAGAGGTGGATAGGGAAAATTACCTAAGGTTGGCTAGTAAGGCAAGTAAGAAAGTCAGGCAAGCTGAAGGAATTAAGAAGGGGGGAGAAGGCTTTCTTTCGCTATATAAGACAGAAAAGGGACAAGAATGAAGGGACTGTTAGGCTTAAGAAAGGGGTGGAGTGGGTGGAGGATAATGGGTGGGGGAAGCAGAGATATTAAATGAATACTTCTGTTCCATTTTCACCAGGGAAAAGGGCGGACCAGTGCCTTCAGGAGGGGAAAAAAGGAGCAGGGGGGAGGGGGACACAGATGTAGTGATAGAGAAGGATAGTGTAAGGGAGGGACTGCTGGCATTGAAGGTGGACAAATCACCAGGCTCAGACGGAGCACATCCAAGGGTACTAAAGGAACTGGCTGAGGAGCTGGCAGGGCCACTGGCAGACCTATTTAATAGTTCACTAGAGACAGGCGTAGTACCACAGGACTGGAGAACAGCATATGTAGTGCCGCTTCACAAAAGTGGTCCCAAGGATGATCCAGGGAATTACAGACCAGTCAGTCTGACCTCCATTGTGGGCAAGCTCATGGAGACCATACTAAAGGAAAGGTTGGAGGAATATCTAGAGGAGCATGGTCTCCAGGATGCGAAGCAGCATGGGTTCATGGGGGGGAGAGATCATGCCAAACAAATCTGACTGACTTCTCTGACTGTGTCACTAAAACAGTAGACAGGGGCCAAGCGGCAGACATCCTCTGTCTTGATTTCAGCAAGGCCTCTGACTCTGTGCCCCACAAAAGGTTGATCAGGAAGTTGGTAGATCTTGGGGTTGGGGAAAAGATGGTCAGATAGGTAGAAAACTGGCAGAAGGACAGAACCCAGAGGGTGGTTGTGTCGGGGGGGGGGGAGAGTTATCTGGCACAAGACAGGTAACCAGTGGGATCCTGCAGGACTTGGTGCTCGGGCCAGTGTTGTTCAATGTCTTCATCAATGACACTGGAGATGGCATTAAGTGCAAAATGTGCCTATTCGCAGATGACACCAAGCTCTGTGGGAGAGTGGACACAACTGAAGGGATATAGGACCTACAGGAAGAGCTGGAAAAGCTAGGGAGGTGGTCCAGGATCTGGCAGCATGGCTTCAATGCCAAGAAATGCAAAGTTATGCATATTGGAGCCAAGAATTCTAGGACAGAGTACTTCCTGGGTGGAGTCAGAGTATCTGCGTCAGAGGAGAAGAAGGACCTGGGAGTGATGATCACTAGTGACCTGAAGCACTCCATGCAGTGCAAGAAAGCAGCAGCAAAGGCAAACAAGATGCTGGGATGCATGTCTAGGGGGTTATACTGCCCTTGTACAGGTCACTGGTAAGACCGCATCTAGCGTATGGAGTTCAGTACTGGTGCCCACACCTCAAAAAGGACATTAACCTGCTGGAGAAGGTCCAGAGGAGGGCTACAAAGATGACAGCTGGTCAGTAGGGTAAGACATACAAGGAGAGGTTGAGGGCACTGAACATGTACTCCCTGGGAGACAGGAGAGAGAGAAAGTGGACATGATTTAGACCTTCAAGTACTTGAAAGGGATAAATAAGGTTGATAAGGAGAGTCTCTTTAAGCTGAGTGGCAACCACAACATGAGAGGGCACAGTCTTAAGCTGGAGGGTGGGAGGTTTATTTATTTATTGAATTTTGATGACCGGGTAGGCCCACTGAGCCACGAAGGTCCCTTTTTCAGGGGCGACCCGGGATACAGTACAGTACAAGATGTCAGGTAGTACATGGTACAGAGAAAGGTCACATGATTACATGGTTACAATATAGGTAATAATTCCGAATCTATTGAGCATAAGTGCAACGATTGATAGAGTTAAGGCATGAACTTGAAGTCCGTTTGGGTGAGAAAGGGAGAGGGTTGGTGTTGGATGTGGGACCGGGGGAGACTATCCTATACCCTGACAGTGATACAAGCTAGCCTCTGGCATGTGAGACTTGAGCCTTGTACGAGGGAGGTCAGGAAGCACTTCTTCACAGAGAGGGTGGCAGACACTTGGAATGCGTTGCCAGAAGAGGTAATCCCATTGAAGACAATGGGCAGCTTTAAGAGAGGCTGATACAGGTATAGGGGAGGGTAAGGGTCATGGATGGGAGGAGTGGGGAGAGGGGGCAGGGACAGTAGCTCAAACTGTGGACCCTGCAACACAAGCAGACTTGATAGACCAAATGGCCTCCTTCTGCTGGCTTCCTCATATGTTCATATGTCTCTGTAGGATGGTTCAGAGTAACTCTCAAGCAGAACTCAAAGTGTCAAAATAGGCTCAGCCCGGTCCAGCACCAGGAGGGTCTCTCTGGTGGTTCCCCAAGAATCCATCCTGGGTCCCCTGATGTTTAGCCTATTTTTAAACATCCTGAGACCTGCTTGTCCAAATTCATACTCTACGCTGCTGACGCCATTGTCTTCCAACCACAACCCTCAACTAAAGCAACATTCCAAGGATCTACAAAACAGTTTCCACTAGCTGGAGGACTGGTTTAACAGTCACAAACTACTGCTCAACTATAAAAACATCTAAGACAATGCTGTTCTCTAGCCCACATGCCAACAAGAAAAAATTCCAGCTGAACATAATTGATAAAATGAATGAAACTCTTGAACAAGTATATACATTTAAATATCTTGGGGTACATCTAAATGATACCCTCTCCTTCACTACCCACATAGAACATTTATTCAAAACTGTTAACACCAAGCTAGGCATTCTATATAGACACAGACATTACCTTACCCCTACAGCCCTGCGCCTCACAGTCACCTGTTCTATATTGTCTGTAATCGACTATGGGTTGGTAGTATATACTGTAGTGCTGCCTCTGAAATGGCTCTTTAACGTGTTAAGATTGCATGCCATCTTGTCCTAGATGCGGACAAGCTCACCCATACATGTCAACTGTATGCCCAGACAAAATGGCTCAATCTGATAGGGCGGGTAAAGTACCAGGTCTGTCTCCTGGGGAAAAAAGGTGCTATTAGGCTCCCCCCCCCCAGATATCCTCAATTTACTACAGTTCTCTCAATCACAGCATTTCACCAGAGGCAAAGTACGGAGGCCCTCATTTGCACAGCAGTCTTTTGCCTACAGAGCCCCACAGTGGCTCAACAAGCTCCCTGCTTAACTAACCAATGCTACAAGTATTAACATATTTAAAAAGGAGTTAAAGCTTCACCTTAACACTAGTAGCTGTGATTGCGTCCCTGAAACCTAATCTAACTCCACACATGCACTTACTGTTCCCCTCTCCCGATTCTGGCTAGGTTGTACCTCCCTCCACTACACTGACATGAAGTAACAATAAGAATTTCCTTCTCCCGGCCCTAACCAAACATGTCCTCTCTGCACTCAACCTGCTCCACCCCACCCTCCAGTCCCACCCACATTTCTCCTCACCTGCCCTAACTTTCAGGGTGCTTGTGAATACTTGAGCACTTACTTAGACTGTGATCACTGCTGCCATGTAACAATATGTTGACTATGTAGTTTGTAATGACTGTACATAATGTTCCCCAACTGATGTTCCACTACTTGTTTTCTTGTGGCACACTGTTGAGTTTTGTTAATGACTGTTATATGTAATTTGACATGGAACCTTTGTAAACGAGCTTCAAGCTCAAAGTTGTTTCTGAAACTTAAATAACAATAAAAAAGTTACAGTTTTCCCATGTCTCATAGCTTAAGTTCCAGTTTTCCCCGTCATGAGGCTTAAGTTCCAGTTTTCCCATGTCACTAGGCTAAAGTTCCAGTTTTCCCGTCACGAGGCTTAAGTTTTAGTTTTCCCATATCACAAGGCTAAAAGTTACAGTTTTCCCATGTCATGAGGCTAAAGTTACAGTTTTCCCCTGTCACTAGGCTGAAGTTAGTTTTCCCCTTTCACAAGGCTAAAGTTACAGTTTTCCCATGTCTCGAGGTTACGAACATACGAAATTTGCCAGCAGATAATGGCCTAGAGGTCTATCAAGTCTGCTCGAATGTGCAGCTAGCACCCCTTATTCTGCATCTGCCCCTCCCTTCCACCCTTCCCCTTAAACTACTGCTCAACTATAAAAACAACTAAGACAATGCTGTTCTCGAGCCCTCATGCCAGCAAGAAAAAATTCCAGCTGAACATAATTGATAAAATGAATGAGACTCTTGAACAAGTACATACATTTAAATATCTTGGGGTACATTTAAACACTTTTAAAAGTTGTTTTCCCCTGTCACTAGGCTAAAGTTACAGTTTTTCCATCACTTTATTATGTTTGCTTGCACGCATGTGCAAGAAGCATAGTGCCATCATTCAAGTTTTCAGAGGTGTGGCACCCAGTCTTCCAATTCAGTCAGTGTGTTTGCAGGTGTGACCACAGTTCTCCAATGAACGCTGCAGCTGTCTATGACAGCAGTTGAAAATGCAGTGCCATACAGTTGAAAGGGAGAGATACGCTTCAGTGAGCAGCAATTAGATATCGCATGCTCATGCGTGCCTCACACACACACACACACACACACACACACGCATACTGCATGCTCATGCGCTCCCCCCCACACACACTGTATAGCCAACGGGGGTGCCCAATCCACCGTCAGCTCCACTGTCCCCCCATCCCCCAAGAGACTATTGGGTGCCACGCTGGGAGCCCACCCCAGCGTGGCAACAGTTCCAATGGCCGACGGGGGTGCCCTATACCCCTGCGGCTCCACGCCCCCCCCAAACAGTCCCCAGCATGGCACAAGTCCCGCGTCGTCTCAGTTAAAAAAAACCTGAAAGAAAAACCTTCCCTCACTGACTGTCCTGACCCCCTCCCCACCCGCGCACCCTCTGGCCATCCACCTCCCCACACCCCATCTCACCCATACTTACCTCCGAGTCCGAACGGCGATCTTGGTGGACCGGAAACACGTCTGCACTCTTCAAAGGCGACTGCGAACTGAGGAAATGCCGATAAGCTGTATAATGTAATAAATAGGGTTTTTTCAACTTTAGTGCATATCTTGGGCATTTTGGGGAATTTTTTCACCAAATTTTCAATATGGGGTTTTTGGGACCCCATCTCATGACTTCTGTCACTGTCATGGCGTTAGTCGGCCCCAAAAGGTGATTTTGCGGTCACTGCGCGGAACCACCTTTCGGGACCAATTTACGAAACGACAGTGTCACAGTTCAAGAGATAGGCCCCCAAAAACCCTATGTTGAAAATTTGGTGAAAAAAATTCCCAAAAATGACTGTTTTACGATCATGCGTTGCGTTGTTCCTACGCATGCTCGTAAGTTCGCGAATTTTCAATATGTTCACTCCAGATTTTCAACATTATCATTTTACCACACCTCCTTATGAGCAGTACAGTTGTCATTTCTCACATCTTGCCCAAAATGTGTTTCCGTGCATGTAGCGCACATTAGCGCAGTAGGTGTGCGAAATCAATGTTTGGGGACAGATTAACAAAATCACAGTGACACTGTTCATGAGCAGAGGTGTTAAAATAACTATGTTAAAAATTTGGTGAAAAAAGTCCATAACATGACTGTGTTACGAGCGACCATTGCGCAGTTTCCACACACCCTCGTAACTTCATGGATTTCTAATATTTTCAGTCCAGATTTTCACCACTGGCATTTTTCCACACTTCTTTATGAACAGTACAGCTGTCACTTTTTAACACCATGGCCGAAATGTGTTTTGGCATTCCAGCGCAGAAATGCATGGTTGCTGTGGGAAATCACTGTTCGGGACAGATTAAGAAAATCACAGTGACACTGTTCATGAGCGGAGGTTCTAAAATCCCTGGGTTCGTAACTGCACCAGTTTTTTTTTTTTTTTTATATTTTCACTGCAGAATTTCAACATTGCAATTTTTTGTACCTCCCCATGAACAGTACAGCTGTCATTTTTCACATCCTGTTCGAAATGTGTTTTCACACCTGTGGTGTCAAATGGCGTAGTCGCTGTGCTAAATCAGCTTTCGGCTAACAAACTGATATTGCCACTGTTCATAAGGTAGGGGGTCACAAAAAACCCATGTTGAAAATTTGGAGTGAAAATGCCAATGAACGCCTGAGGCGTTAGGGTTTCCGACCATAACACCCCAGCCTGTAGAGATTGACAGGCATCAGGGGTGTGACTTGGGATTCTCACCTGTAATGCTCATACCATTTCGCACCCTGCAGCCAGTAAAAAGCACTGAGGTGTGCCTTGGGCTCTTTGGCCCCAAAGTTCACCCCATTCTCCTATACAGGACCCATCTCACCGTATTTCCTGATGGAATGGGGTGCGCATAAGGGCCACAGACCCCAAGGAACACCATGACACTTGTCAGTGTCTGCAGTGTAGGGTGTGGTGAAATGGTGTGGCCGTTATGCCTGACGACCCAAAGGCACACCCCAATGCCTGTCAGTCTCTGCAGGGTGGTGGTGGGGTTCAATACTTCACTGCCATTCCTATTATGCAGCTCTCTTAACTCCTACACTACCAATGCCAGCAAGCAAACATTTGGCATTGACAAATGCTTGTTTTTATTTATTCAAGTATTTCACCAGGAAGTCATGCTGAGCAGTATAGCACGTTTCCATATGCGTCCTGTGGGGGAAGAGTAGTAGTACAAGTACATACAGTAGAACATAAGAATATCGGTGAACGTTTGTTATAAACAACATACATACAGTCTCATTCATTACATCACGTACAGCCTGATAATTAACAATATATAATTAATGGGTCTCCTCTTTTGCCATAGAGAGACAGTGGCATAATTTGCCGTTATAAAGGGCGTTATAGCGGCAAACACACTTGAGTTCTCTTCCCTCTCATCACGGCCCTGCAGCGCTCTCCCTTCTTGGCTCACCACTTCCTTCTGGCCCGCAGCCCAGCCGCCAACCAAACACAGCGGTAAGTGCAATTAAATATATAAAAAACAAGAACTTCTGCTCTTACAGAGATAGGGGGTACCAAAATATGATATATAACAGAAAACCCTGAAACAGCCGAAATTGAAACTTTCCGACCGGACAAACTATACTGGAATGTGGCCACACTGAAACTGCTGCTATTTTATATAATTGCTGTGGCCAAAAAGGGGTGACCCAGCAATCATATAAAATAAAATATGGGGTAGTGTGTGTAAACTAGAAATTTTCACACACCCTCAGGGTTAGATGCTTTGCACAAACCCTTCGAGCCTCGCTCTTGGGGTTTATGTAGCATCTAACCCCTCGGGTGTGTGTAAATTCTCGTTAAACACACCACCCCATGCTTTATTCTATATTTACAACATAAATACAAGGGTGTTATGAATTCACAGTAGCCACGTACATTACAAGTACAACCTAATTTTGAGCAAAATTAGCAACATAATACAAGGATGCATCGAATACACTGTAACAGCAATATACTCAAGGTAAGATAGGTAGCTAAACTGGCAAAAATACAAAGTTGCTAAGGGCTAAAATTTGGGAAGCCCTGCGGTACTATGGGTTGGGGGAACCAGCTAAGTTTAGGGGGGAGTGAAGGGGACACCATAGGGAGAGAGGTAGGAGGGTTTTGGCATAGGCAGGTAGGTGTTGTGAAATTGTGTAGTAGGGAGAGAAATTTGTGCGAGGTGGCTTTGCAGATGGGGCAGGGGAGAGCATTCCACAGTTTAGGGCAGCGGAATAAGAAGACTGACTGACCAATGGTAGCAGAACGATGAGGGATTACAAAGGATTGTAACAGCTGGCCCAATGGCGCTGAGGATTGAGGCGCTGGATGCCACACCGGCGACCCGGGTTCAGGAGCGAGCTCAGGTGCCAGGGGTCGGCAGGGGAGGGATGGGATGAAGCTCCCGCAGGGCTGCTCTACTGTCCCGGGGGGAAGGTGAAGGGAGGCTCGGAGCTCCGGCGACCCCCAGGTGAGATCGGGGTGTCGCAGAGCCCTGAGCAGCACATACATCAAGCGTGGCCTGGCGCTGGCGGGTTGCCAATGCGTCGTAGTCAAGCGTGCTGCGCGCATGGGAGGGAGGAGGGACTAAGGGGCGTACAGGGAAAATCCTCCCTGGCTGGATAGGCGACTGCTTCCTCGAGCCCCTGTCACACGTCCAATGCCGTTCTCCCGTCACTGCCCCCACAATCTCTCCAGGGGTGTAAGGCCCCCACGGCCCCAGGAAGGTCACAGCTAACTTGAAGATGACGGGAGAGATGGCAGACGGTAGAGCAGTAGGCCAGTGGGGATAGCCCGAGAGAGTTCCGGTTCAGTGGAGTCAGAAAGAGAATTGAGGAAAAAAAAACAAAGGATTGTAGGTCAGAGTTATGGAGGGAGTAAGTGAGTAGGTCACGAAGCTAAAGTTATAGTTTTCCCCTGTCACTAGGCTAAAGCTACAGTTTTCCCCTGTCACGAGACTACAGTTACAGTTTTCCCGTCACATAGCTAAGTTACAGTTTTCCCAGGTCACGAGGCTAAAGTTAGTTTTCCCTCGTCACAAGGCTAAAGTTACAATTTTCCCATGTCTCAAAGTTAAAGTTAGTTTTCCTCTGCCACAAGGCTAAAGTTACAGTTGTCCCATGTCTCGAGGTTAAATTTAGTTTTCCCCTGTCACAAGGCTGAAGTTACAGTTTTCCCGTTACTAGGCTAAAGTTACAGTTTTTCCGTCACATAGCTTAAGTTACAGTTTTCCCCTGTCACGAGGCTAAAGTTACAGTTTTCCCCGTCACAAGGCCAAAGTTACAGTTTTCCCATGTCTCAAGGTTAAAGTTAGTTTTCCCGTCATGAGGCTACCGTTACAGTTTTCCCATGTCTCGAGGTTAAAGTAAGATCTTACTTCGCGAGAGCTCTTGCAGTAGGTAATTACATATAGGACTGACGTCGGCAGGTGGCAGGACCCCACGGAAGAATTTCTAGCTAGCAGTCCCTGGCGAGGGACCGCCCCCACGTCAGGTGACCGGTGTCAGGAGACGTCGGTATAAAGGGGCGGTCCCTGACGCCCGCATTCCAGTTCTTTTCCGCCGTTAGCTCGTGCAGCACCTCGCGGAAAAGTTTGTTGCTTCGTCAGCCTCTCTGTGTCCAATTCCCGCACAAGGACGGCCATTCCCTGTACCTGTTCTGTCTAGGCCCCGATCACCCGGTCGAGAAGTGCCAGCACTGCCTCAGCTTCAACGCGGCTACCCGGAAAAGGCGGCAGCAATCCCTGGAAGCCCACATCTTGAAGAAAAAGATGAGTTCGATGGAGAAGGAGCTCAAAAAACTGAGGCAGGCGTCCACTTCCCCCGAAGGCCATCGGAAGAAGAAAGACAAGGAGAGGCACCGGGACAAGGGCTCCTCCACCGCATCTCCCTCAGAAGTCACCGGGACTCAGGTAACGTCCCCTCCGGGGGACCGCTCCTCAACGGCCGCCTCAGAGGTTTCCGAGGGTGTCAGCCCGCCTGTCTGGCTGGCGCTCGGGCCTTTCGGGTGCCTTTAGACAGACTGGAGGCCTCCGCTGCAGTTTGGCCGTAACTGCGGCCTACTGGCGACTCCAGTAAGCCAGGCGTCGGCTCCTCGCAACATCCACGTGGAGAAAGCGGTGGGTGCACGACCCTTTGGGGCAGCGCTCGGCTCCTCTCCTGCGGACCAGGCCAATCCTTCCTCTCAGTCTGCCTCTGGCGAAAGCTCCCATAAGTCAGATGCCCGGCTCCTCCGGTGCCCCAGGAGCTAGCTGTTAAACCGCCGTTGGTTCGTCAATGTCCGGTCGGCGAAGAACCGACGATGGACCTGCCCGTCTGTTGTTCCCCAGTTCTCCGCCTTCACTGCCATCCGGGGACCTGGGTCCCCAGCCCGACCGAAGTTTTTCCCCTCCATCCCCGGGCGACACTGGGGTTCCTTCTCCATCGGATCGTCCTCCTATAGGTGCGCCGGATCTGACGTGGGCTCCGCGGACGCCGGCACCTCCAACGCCGGTACCTCCGATGCCGGATTTACCGACTCTGGCTGACATCCCGCCTCCGGATGTCGCCCTGCCGCCAGGCCCTCCAACCTGGATCCGCCTGTGAGGCCGCCAGCTGGGCCGTCTGCTCTGGCAGCTCCTCCAGCTCCCGGATACCCTCCGTCCTATCCGACACCGGCGTATCCGGGACCACAGTATCCGGCGCCGCAGTGCCTGACACCACAATACCCGATGCCAGGTTACCCGCCACTGGATTTTGGATACTCTCCATATGAGTACAACCCATATCCTTATCCCCCTCCTCCTCCGCCCCTACAGTCGCCGGTGGATTTGCAGGAGACTCTGGCCTCCAAGTGGGCGGAGGCCAAGGCTTAGCTCACCAGGGAGGTGGAGAGCTGCCTACCGACGACGGTGCTGTCTCAGGTTCCCGTACTTCCGCGGCGGCACACTCCCTCACCACCTCTGGACTCCAGGGCTCTCCCATCTGGGTCCAGAGAGGGTCAGGATACGCTTCCTCGGGTGCTTCCCAAAGGGTCCGTTCCTCTCCCGGGTCGGGAAAGGAAGTCTTTTTCCTCTTCCTCTTCACCCTCGGACTCCTCAGATTCCTCCGACGGTTGCTCCGAAAGGGACGACGAGCCACGCTCTCCAGGCCAAGGACTCCTCCGAAAGATCCTTCTTTTATGGAGTTGCTAAGGAAAATCCAGGAGGTTCATCAGTGGCACTCTTTGGAACCAGACCCTCAGCGGTTGAAACTCGCCGAGCATCTGGATCTGCCCGTAACAGCTCCTACTTTGGTGCCACACTGGATAGAGCCTCACGCCGACCTTGTCACCACCATCTGGAAGCAGCTGTCGGCTCTAGCCCCACTTCCGCGGAAGTCGAACAGGCTATACCAGGCTCCCGAGGGTGTTGATTTTTTAGATTCTCACCCTCGTGCTGACTCAGTCGTGATTAGCGCCACTCACGGCCGGTCGGCTAACCCAAAACATCTCAGTTCGTTGCCACCTGACAAAGAATCCTGCCTACTGGACCAATATGGAAAGAAGATCTTTGCTTCCTCCACGCTGGGGATTAGGGCCCTGAACTATGTCGGCCATATGGGGGGACTACCAGAAGGCCATTCTTACTCAGGTGGAAGCCAAACTGGACTCCCTGCCAGACTCTCAAGTCAAGCAGGAGTTGACTGATCTTGTCCGCTCTGCATATTCGGCCAGTCGACACATGCTTCATGCGACCCACGATGCAGTGGACACTGCTGGACGGAGCTCAGCTTTCGCCGTAGGCCTACGTCGTCATGCTTGGCTCTGTGTGTCAGGGTTGGTCCCGGAAGTGCAATCCGCTATCCAGGAAGCGTCCTTCCAGGGGTCGGTGCTTTTTGGTGGCGATGTCAAGGACATCATCACCGTTTTGCAGGAGAAGGGGATGGCACTGAAGTCCACTGACTCCATGTACCGCCCCCACCAGTCGCAGCGCCGTCCCTTTCTCAGACGGAATCGGCTGAAGGCGAAACCCCAGGGAAGGCGGGCCACAAGACGTCAGGCCCCCACAGCTGCTAAGCCCCGCGGCCAAAGCAGCAGCTGCTTCGGCTGTGCTCCACACTATCTGACTCCTCCCTCTCCCACAGCCTCCGGACTCCTGGAGGAACCAGCAGGGGAGGTTTCCCCTCCATCTTTCGGGATGGGAGAGGATAACATCAGATTCTTGGGTCCTCCAGCTGATGCAGAAGGACACTTGATAGAGTTTCTACAGAAACCACCTCGCCACCCCCCAAGTCGTCATATTCATGGTAACATCTTCTCTTGGTCCAGGAGGAGATTTCAGCTCTACTACTGAAAGAAGCAATAGAATCCGTCCCCCTTCATCTTCAAGGGATGGGTTACTATTCCCATTTCTTCCTGGTCCCACAGAAGACAGGAGATCTCAGACCTATCCTAGATCTCAGTTCCCTGAATCTTTTTGTGGAATACAAAAGGTTCAGAATACTCTCGTTGCAGAACCTTCTGCCCCTCCTCTTGTCGGCTCAATGGCTATGTGCCCTGGATATGCAGGATGCTTACCTGCACATTTCCATTTGCCCATCTCATCGCAAATATCTTCATTTTGCGTTCCAGGGGGACCACTACCAGTTCAAGGCACTTCCGTTTGGCCTATCCTCAGCACCCCGAGTGTTTACCAAATGCCTGGCAGTGGTGGCGGCCTACCTGCATACCAGGGGGGTGCAGGTTTTTCCGTACCTGGACGATTGGCTCCTGGCGGCCTCATCCAGGGAGGAACTCCTGCGCTGTCTCACCCTTACCCAGCAGGTTTTTGCCTGCCTGGGTATTACCATCAACCATTCCAAGTCTCACTTGATCCCATCTCAGAGACTACAGTTTATCGGGGCAATTCTAGACACAACCACTGGCAGGGCCTTCATGCCACCGGACCAGGTGTCCACCCTCCAGACTCAAATAAGTCTGTTGTCCGGCCGCAGGCGGGTCAGTGCAAGGTCAGTCCTTCACCTTCTCGGGCTCATGGCGGCTGCTATCCCTACAGTTCCTCACGCTCGACTTCACATGAGAGTCTCTCAGTGGACTCTCCGCTCCCAGTGGGATCAGTTAGTGGACGACTTAGATTACCCAGTTCTAGTCTCCTCGCCGATGCTCCGAGACTTGCAATGGTGGATGGTTTGAGAGAACCTATTTCGGGGAGTTCCTTTCTTTCGTCCTCCTCCCCTCCCAGACTCTAACCACACACGCCACGGGCGAAGGTTGGGGAGCCCATCTAGGTCCCCATCGGACACAGGGCTCTTGGTCCAAGCTCGAACAGACACTCCACATAAATGTGCTCGAGCTTCGGGCAGTGTTGTACGCTCTCCAAGCCCTTCACCCATACATCCTTCCCAGCCACCTAGCCGTCCAGATGGACAACATGTGCGTGGTCTGGTACATCAACAAACAAGGGGGGACTCGGTCCTACCCTCTTTGCAGGGAAGCAATGAGGGTTTGGGATTGAGCAACACAACACGACCTTCACCTCACGGCAATTCATGTTCCGGGAGTCGACAACACCCTGGCAGACAAGCTAAGTCGCTCATCTGCTCTGACTCACAAGTGGGAACTGGACCAAGGGGTCCTAGACAGTATCTTCTGACTCTGGGGAACACCACAGGTCCACCTGTTCGCATCCCCTCTAAACGCAAAGCTTCCCATCTTCTGCTCGCTCGTTCCAGAGCGAGGCGCTTTCTGGAGGGACGCCCTGTCTCTAGACTAGAAGGACAGATTCATCTATGCCTTTCCCCCAATTCCACGAGTCTTACAGAAACTAGCTTCAGAAGGAGCACGAATGATTCTGACTGCTCCTTTCTGGCCCAGGCAAGTTTGGTTCTCTCTTCTACAACAATACTCAGAGGATCATCCTCTTCCTCTATCACGAGGTTTGCAGACCCAGGATCAGGGGACCCTGGTCCATCCAGGCCTCAAATCTCTTCAGCTGCAAGCACGGCTCCTGCAGACTTAGCTCAATCCCATTTTGGGGTTTCTCCCCAAGTGGCGGAGATTTTGATGGAGGCGGCTAGAAAACCCTCCACTAGATCTACCTACGCCATGAAGTGGAAAAGGTTCACTATCTGGGCTGCTTCTAAGGACGTGGAACCCTTTTCCTACTCAGCGGGGCTTCTGCTGGAGTACCTACGCCATCTTTTCGATCTGGGTCTCAGTCATTCTTCTCTGAAAGTCCACATGGTGGCCATCTTGGCCTATCATGTCCTCTTTGCAGACAAGACATTTGCTCAACTGAAGGTCTCTAAGACCTTTCTCAGAGGGGTCCTCCATCTGAGACCTCCTATATGTACTCCTGCTCCCCCTTGGGACTTGAACTTTGTTCTCGAGAAACTTACTCTGCCTCCCTTTGAACCGGCAGCTTCAGCAGACTTGAAGTTCCTTTCATGGAAGACTCTCTTCCTGGTGGCCATTACTTCCGCTCTGAGAATTTCCGAGCTCCACACCCTGATGTGTAAAATTCCATACTTGATTTTTCACAAGGAACGTGTTGCTCTTCACACGAACCCTAAGTTTCTCCCTAGGGTAGTAACGGAGTCTACTCTAAATCAGTCCATAGACTTACCCACCTTTTTTACACAGTACTCTAATGAGGGGGGGTATTTACTCCATACTATGGACGTTCACCGGATTCTGAGATACTACACCAACAGGACGAAGGGTCTCAGAAAGACTGATCAACTGTTCATCTCTTTTGCTCATAAAAGAGAAGGCAATGCTGTTTCTAAGCAATGCCTATCTAAATGGTTGGCTCATTGCATCACCTTCTGTTATGACAAGTACAACAAGACCCTGCCGGGTCAAGTAAGAGGCCACTCCACCAGAGGAGTAGCTGCCTCAGCGGCTTGTTTCAAGAATGTGTCAGCAGCAGATATCTGTGCTGCCACCACCTGGACTTCTGTCCATACCTTTACTAAACACTACAGTTTGGGTATTGCCTCTTGCCGTAGAGCAGGCTTCGTGCTGGCTGTTCTGCAAGGCCTCCTACCTTAAAGCTTGCACAGCTAGAGCTACTTCTTGGAGTAGATGTCCTCCTCCCGGTGCTTCTCCTTGTTCCAGACTGCTTGGGATTCAGTCCTATATGTAATTACCTACTGTAAGAGCCCTCTCAAAGTAAGATAGTACAGTTACGTGAGAATTTACCATAACAGTAGATCTTCGAGAGAGGCTCTTGCATAAGAAATACCTTCCTGCCTTCCATCCTCCAAAGCTTTTTCAACTCCTTTTCCAGTGAGGGAAATATCCGCTCCTCTCTCGTCTGGCCTCTTTTGGCCTGTGGCGGGAAAGAACTGGAAGGCGGGCATCAGGGACCGCCCGTTTATACCGACGTCTCCTGACGCCGGTCACCTGACATGGGGGCGGTCCTCGCCAGGGACCGCTAGCTAGAAATTTTTCCATGGGGTCCTGCCGCCTGCCGACGTCAATCCTATATGTAATTACCTACTGCAAGAGCCTCTCTCGAAGATCTACTGTTACGGTAAGTTCTTACATAACTGTACTTTTTCCCGTCATAAGTCTAAAGTTAGTTTTCCCCTGTCACTAGGCTAAAGTTACAGTTTTGCCATGTCACATAGCATAAGTTACAGTTTTTCCCGCCACGAGACTAAACTTACAGTTCTCCCATGTCACAAGGCTAAAGTTACAGTTTTCCCAGTCACATAGCTTAAGTTACAATTTTCCCCTGTCACGAAGCTAAAGCTACAGTTTTCCCCTGTCACGAGGCTAAAGTTATAGTTTTCCCGTCACAGGGTTAAAGTTATAGTTTTCCCCTGTCACGGGGTTAAAGTTATAGTTTTCCCGTCACTAGGATAAAGTTACAGTTTTCCCCTGTCACTAGGCTAAAGTTACAGTTTTCCCGCCACATAGCTTAGTTACAGTTTTCCCCCGTGACGAGGCTAAAGTTACAGTTTTCCAATGTCACAAGGCTAAACTTAGTTTTCTCCAATCACGAGGCTAAACTTACAGTTTTCCCATGTCACAAGGCTATACTTATAGTTTTCCCCTGTCACGAGGCTAAAGTTATAGTTCTTCCCATCACGAGGCTAAAGTTACAGTTTTCCCATGTCATGAGGCTAAAGTTACAGTTCTCATCTGTTACGAGACTAAAGTTAGTTTTCTCATGTCACAATTCTAAAGTTACAGTTTTCCCCTGTCACAAGGCTAAAATTACAGTTTTCCCCGTTATGAGGCTAAAGTTATTGTTCTCCCATCATGAGACTAAAGTTACAGTTCTCACCTGTCATGAGGTTAAAGTTACAGTTTTCCCATGTCACAACTCTAAAGTTACAGTCTTCTCCTGTCACAAGGCTAAACTTACAGTTTTCCCATGTCACAAGTCTAAAGTTAAAGTTTTCCCGTCACAAGGCTAAAATTACAGTTTTCCCATCACATAGCTAAGTTACAGTTTTCCCATGTCACAAGGCTAAAGTTACAGTTTTCCCATGTCACATAGCCTAAGTTACAGTTTTTCAGTGTACTGCCCAAGAAGTTGTCTGGCCAGCAGACCAGGGAAGACGTCCAGGAGGGAAAGGCTTAACCCCCACCCACCCCATACCTAGTCAGCTAGCTTGCTGACTAAGTTAGCTGGCTGACCACTTCCTGCCCAGGTCCCCCTCTCCCCCCTCCCCCCTGTACTTTTCCCAGGCTTCGGCCTCTGTTCTGGCCAGGCCACAGCACTGGCCAATGCCTAAAGGAGCCATAAATCAGCCCCAGTGGCTGATCTAGACCTCAGGGACCCAATCACTTGGCCAAAAACCAAGTCCGCCCCCAGGCTAGAAAAGGGTCTTCCCTTCTAGCTGGAGGGCAGTGCTGGACTGGATGGCTAACAGAGTAGACAGCACAAGGGTACGGATGCCTAAAGGCTTACTTGAAGCTCGGTTCTGTAGCTCCTTGGTGGCTGCTCCTCTGTAGCTAGGGGTCCTGAGGTCCAAAGCAGCAGCAACAGCAGCAGACGTCCTCTGGCCTGAAGGGGTCCAGTCAGGGTTCCAGCAGTCCGTCCCCCTAGGGTGAGTCCTTTCAGTTGTCTGTCCCTGAGTTTGGGGTTTGGTTGGGTCTTGGGGTGCCTTGGGCGGGGGAATACTGGCATGGTACAGGATCCAGTGGGGAGAGCAGGTTCCTCCTTGTCCCCTCAGTTAACTGGCCTCAGGGCTGGCTGCCTACCAGCTGGCAACCTTTTGTTGCTGTAGTTTGTCTCCCCCCATCCATCCTCTTCAGCATGCTGGGTTCTGTAGCAGTTTATCCAGATATCTGGATGTGTCCCCCTTGTCCCTCTCCTTGATGTAGCGCTCCAGCCCAGGGTGTCGGCAGCCATGTTAGGTTCCCGTCTCGGTGGTCTGGGCCTCCCCCCATTCGGGCAGATTGCTGGCTTGAGCAGGCAGCCAACTTGCTGACGCTGCACTCACCCCGAACCCCAGCTGGGGCAAGGTCCTCCCTCCGCTCTCTGAAGGAAAGAATTGTTGAGTACCTAGAGGCCAGCGGGGCACTGGACCTAAGGCAGCATGGTTTCACAGCAGGCAGGTCATGTCAGACGAACCTAATAGATTTCTTTGACTGGGTGACCAAAGTAGTAGACCAGGGAGAGGCTGTGGATATGGCCTACCTAGATTTTAGCAAGGCATTTGACACTGTCTCACACAAAAGATTGATATACAAGTTAGCCAGCCTTGGAGTGGGTCCCAAGGTGGTAGCCTGGATAAAAAACTGGCTGGACAACAGGATGCAAAGGGTAATAAACAGAGTCCACAGTGAAGAAAGGAGGGTAACCAGCAGGGTACTGCAGGGTTCGTTACTGGGACCGGTCCTCTTTAATGTCTTTATAAGTGAAACTGGAGAGCACCTGGAAGGAAAAGTATGCCTCTTTGCAAATGACACAAAGATCTGCAACAGGGTTGATACACAAGGTGGGGTGAAAAGGATGAAAAGGGACTTGGCAAGGTTGGAGGAATGGTCAAATATATGGCAGCTCGGATTCAATGCAAAGAAGTGCAAGGTAATGTATCTGGGAAACAAAAACCCAGGGGATGAGTACACAATGAGGGGGTGAGAAAATAACAACAAAAAAAATCAAGAGAGACCTAGCAGTAATTATATCAGATGACCTAAAGGTGGCCAAGCAATGTGAAAAGGAGTAAGGAGGGCTGGGGGAATACTGGGATGCATAGGGAGAGGCATCAACAGTAGAAAATAGGAAGTTGTTATCCCTCTGTACAGACAGTTGGTGAGACCCCATCAGGAGTACTGTGTGCAGTTCTGCAGACTCCATCTCCGCAAAAACATAGACAGAGTGGAGGCTGTTCAAAGGAGGGCAACCAAAATGGTGCAGGGTCTGCACCAGAAGACATGCGAGGAGAAACTAAAGCAGCTTAATATGTATACCCTTGAGGAAAAGGGGGGGGGGGGAGAGACATGATAGAAACTTTCAAGTATCTCAAGAGAATTAAAGTATAAGAGGGTAGCATCTTTCAGAAAAAGAGATGTGCGAGAACAAGGGGACACAATTTGAAGATAGAGGAGGGGTGGCTCAGAGGTAATGTTAGAAAGTAATTTTTCACAGAGAGGGTTGTGGATGCATGGAACAGCCTTCCTGAGGAGACTGTGGAGTCAGGAACAGTGGGAGAATTCAAGAATGCATGGGACAGACATAAGGCAATTCTAGTGGGGGATAGGAGGAAGTATGCTGTTGATTAACTAGAATCTGCAGCTTATCCATCAGGTAAGGAAATGGGCAGACTAGGTGGGCCAAGCAGTCCTTATCCGCCATCAAATTCAACGTTTCTATGTTTCTCAGGGATAGAAGCTCCTTCCCGATCCCTCCAGCCAGCGCCTGCAGCGCTACAGCGGCCACAGACTCCCTGGTGCTTTGTAGTCCACGCTGCATCGGAGGAGGGGACCGGTGGGAAGAATGGAGAGCACGGTGCAGCTGCACAGTGTGTCCAGGCAGAAACCAGACCCTGAACCACTGTAGTTCCGCCTGCTGCCACCACCAGATGCTCAGAGAGTCGGGTGGGAGCAAGACTCCCCGACCTTCCCCACTAGCACCACCAATGAGCAATCTGGCCACCGGAAACCCGGACCAGGTGGTGAGTGGTCTGAAAACCCGATATTTCTTGTCCTAGTGCCAGAAGCGCTAGGGGAGCAGCACAGAGGGGCATAAGGGCAAGTGGGCAGAGCACCCACAACTAGACCTAATTAAGGAGCACCAGAGGGCAGAAAGGACAAGAAAAGGGGACAGAAGTGGACAAAGTGCCCACAGGTAGTAAATTAAGAATGGCACAGTGGATTTGAGCCCCAGGGCCATCATTTTGGCGCCAGGTCAATGCCTACCTAAGGGCAGAGGAAAGAAAGGGAGGCACACTAAGCTGAAGCTTATTGAATGGTGTGGCCTAAATGCATGGAGTGGGGTCGCAGACCTGGGATTGCAGCAGTAGGGCAGAAGGGGTGAAGCCAAGTACTAGGCCCTGCACTGGGAGGCTGCAGGGCAAACAGTAGTGTTGATTAGGGCCGGAGCTCAGTCAGGGCCCACTGCATAGCCCAGCTGCCACCCCTCCTACATAGGTTGAGGGTGTGAGCCCAGCCTAGGCAAATCCCCTGCAGGCCACAGAGCCAGAAAGATTTCTTCTTGGAATTTAAAGCGCCAGTACCCCACCTGGACAGAAAGCCAACCTAGAGGCCCTAGACCCTTCCCTGGGAGCCCCCACTGGCCCCTACTGGCCATCCCATTTCCCCTGAACTGCTTGCTCTGTGCCAGGGTACCGGACAACTGCAGGGACTGATGGGCCTATGCTGCGCTGCCTGTCACCCCAACCCTAGCCAGCAGATAAACCCAGTCTCTGGTACAGAGAAAGTAATGATTGTCTATTTGTTGTGTCCGATGTCTGCCCGAGTTGCGCCCTGGGACGTTAGTGTCACAGACTGACTGGACTAGTTGCATCGGGGTCTGATCAAGGATTGCAGTGGGGCCTGAACTGCCTGCCCTGCACCCACCAAAGTCACCTATCCATGTTGGGGCTGAACTTGCCTGCCCTGCATTTTGACCAGTTGGTTTCTAAACTGTCCCTGAAGGGGCACGAACTGCCTGCCCTCTCGCCAACTGCACTGAGACATGCAAGTTCTCTCTCTCCACCCCCAGTCTGAGCTGTTGGTGTGGGGAAGTGGATGGGCTGCCCAACAGTGGTAGTCCCATCACCCAGCTAATTGCCCTAAGAAGACTGCAACTGCCTGCACCCAAGGTCAGGGGTCATCTGCCTCTCTGCCAAGCATCAAGGCCTTCTGCCCAGCCACCAGCAAACCCCGAAGATGATGAAAGACTGCATTACCCAGCACAGCAGTAGTCAGTAAACCCCCAGTCTAGTCAGCTTAGGAGCCCACCCTGGCTCACGATAGTGAGGTTCCCTCTGAAGTCCACGATTAGGAAATTACCCAATTTTTGTTTTGCTTTCCCAAGGTGGCCTACTCCCTTCCCCGGCTGCGCGGCGACTCATCAGGAGCCTTCCAGAGGACCCGCCATCGTCACTGGAGGACACTGCCTTGACCATCCTTCTTCATCTCATCACCTGCATCTCCAGCTCCGGACCAGCCTGCATCCTCTTCATCTTCATCTTGTCATCCTCAGCCCTCCTGCCGGCCTACGAGACCGATCGTTCACTAAGGTACTGTACACACTCTTCAAGCTAGCTAGCCCCCACCTGTTTCACACCAAAGAGACAGCTCCTCCAACTGGACTGTCAGACTATAAGCAGGTGTGTTTTTAGCTACCCTTGGCCAAGGTGGGTAGGCACTGGTAAATTATTATTATTGATGTCTGCAGACGTAGAGCACTAGGTGACCCTGTTAGAGGTACCGTACGTGTTGGTGTTATATTTCTGACTGTTTATATTCACCTTCACTGCACCTAGACCTATATAGTTGCCTTCTCTCACTAAGCATTGTAAGTGTTGTGCATGACAATCACTGTTTAAGTGTCTTGTACTTTGCAACCCCATAACCAATTTATTTCCAGCGTAACCAGTGGCTGTCCCAATAAAAGCTTGCTGTTTGCACCTGGAACTGTTGTGCCTGCCTCTCCTTGAGAAGAAGAGATGAACCACCCTCCTAATTCTGGTCACCACATCCCTATCACTAGGCTAAAGTTACAGTTTTCCCACGTCACAAGGCTAAAGTTATAGTTCTCCCCTGTCACGAGGCTAAAGTTACAGTTTTCCCCTGTCACGAGGCTAAAGTTACAGTTTTCCCATGTTACGAGTCTAAAGTTACAGTTTTCCCCATCAAAGGCTAAAGTTACAGTTTTCCCATGTTACGAGTCTAGTTACAGTTTTCCCCATCACAAGGCTACAATTACAGTTTTCCCATGTCACGAGGCTAAAGTTACAGTTTTTCTCTGTCACGAGGCTAAAGTTACAGTTTTCCCATGTCACAAGGCTAAAGTTACAGTTTTCCCATGTCACAAGGCTAAAGTTAGTTTTCCCGTCACAAGGCTAAAGTTACAGTTTTCCCGTCAAGGCAAAAATTACAGTTTTCCCAATCACATAACTTAAGTTGCAGTTTTCCCGTCACAAGGCTAAACTTACAGTTTTCCCATCATGAGGCTAAAGTTACAGTTTTCCTGTCACAAGGCAAACGTTACAGTTTTCCCGTCACGAGGCTAAAGTTACAGTTTTCCCATGTCACGAGACTAGAGTTACAGTTTTCCCATGTCATATAGCTTAAGTTACAGTTTCCTGGTAAATGCTGTTTTTCACCCCAGAAAAAGCCTAGTGCACTAACCTGGGCAATGCCATCTTTTCAACCCGAACGTTGAATTTCCTTACTTGATAGGGTTCATATAGCAGCCTTAGTATTACTTGAACATAGTTTCTGCTTTTACTGTCATTTAATGGAACACAAATATACCCCCACCCATACATATACACACACACATTGAGAAACAACAGTACATTACATGAAACAAGTCAACAGAGCAACATTTGGTAAATAAATTGGTACAAAAATGAGCAGGTGGAAGAATGTAATTGTTACAGAAAAATAAAGTGTGGTCACAGCTCAATATGAAACGCCAGTTCAAGTGCAAAGTCAAACAGCAATACACAGCATGCAGTTACTACACTGACAACAGGCGAGTGACCTGGAGATGAACTTTATGCAGTACCTGTCCCCATGGTAGCAAGCAGTGGCAGTGATGAAGTGCAACCAGTAGGCAGTAGTGGAGACCCAGCCAGAGGACAAAACAAAGACATTTAAGGCCAGGCCAGGGAAGAGTCACGAGGAAGGGTAACAGAAGCAGGTTGAGTGGGGCTGGGGTTTCAGCTGGTGCCTGAAACAGCCAGGGAAGGAGGAGAGGTGAAGGGAGGATGGGAGTTTGTTCCAGAGTGAAGGAAGTTGATAGAAGGCAGATTGCCCAGCAGAGCGCATGGGGTGAGAAGTGGATAAACTGCGATAATTCCTGGAATGGAGGGAACAGGTGGCAGGGGGAAGTTAGGACAGGGGAGGTAGGAAGGAAGGAAGAGAACCAAACCAGTATTTGGATAGGAAGGAGGCACAGTGAGCCTGGCAATGTGAAATCAGAGGGAAGATGGTAAGGGAGGAGTAAAGGTAGACATGGTGACTACAAGGGAGGAGTTTGTACCAAAGTGGCAAAATGAGTTACAGACAGTGTCCAGTCTGGCAAGGGAAGTGGAGGAGGTGGTGCTATAGACTACATCTGTGTAGCTGAAGACAGGGAAGCATCATTTTGGTTACAAGCTCCCTGAGGACCTGCACAGATAAGCAGTCTTTGTAGAGGTACTGTGCAGGGCACCAAGCTTGGATGGAGTTTAGCATGGATGCCATCAATGTGTGCTAAGCAGTCAAGCTTAGTGTCAAGCCACACACCAAGGCACTTGAAGGACTCCACTCCTTTGGGGGTGGGATGCCATCTAGTGTGCTGAAAACCAGGAGGTGGGGGGGTGAGTCTGGCCAGTTTCTGACTGGTTCCAAAGATCACAGACACTATTTTTTTTTTTTTTTTTTAAGAGTCAACCCAGAGCTGGTTCGATGGGAACCAATGCAGACTGTTGTTGAAGTCCTGCTGAAGAGATCTTCAACAGCTGCGGTACAGAGACCGGAGGTGAAGAAGACTGCATCATCAGCATACACATGAATATGTGAGTTGGCACAGACAGAGGGAAGGTCATTCAGGAAAATGGAGAAAAGAATGGGACCCAGGATGGAGCCCTGAGGGACCCCAGCCTAGATGGGCAGTGGAGGTGACAGGATGCCTCCTACTTGTACAGACTGTTGACGGCCCGTGAGGTAAGAATGAAACCAATCAACAGTGGAAGCTGAGAGGCCAACAGAGCTCAGCTTGTCTAGAAGGAAGGAGGAATGGATGGAACACCAAATCGAAGGCTTTGGCTAGACTGACAAAATTTAACCAGTGAAAGGATTTGGAAAGGGCTAGCGACCCTAAAGATAGATAAGGCCCCGAACCCGGATGAGAGGCATCCAAGGGTGTTCAAGGAATTGGCAACAGAAATAGCTGAACCCCTGGTAGACTATTCAACAGCTCAGTTCAGACAGGGGTAGTTCCACTGGGTAACTACAGACCTGTCAGTCTTACCTCTATTGTGGGTAAATTGACAGAGACAATAGTCAAAGAGGACCTTGTGAACTACCTGAGAGCAATGGACTCTAGGATAGTAAACAACATGGGTTTGTAGCAGAAAGGACTTGTCAAACCAACCTGACAGCATTCTTTGACTGGGTAACAAGGGTAAAGGATAACGGCTATGCTGTAGATTTACTCTACTTTTATTTCAGCAAGGCTTTCGACTCAGTGCCTTACAGAAAGTCGCTAAAGAAATCAGAGTATCTGGGTGCAGCAAAGGACACAGATGGGCGTGAAACTGGTTGGAAGGAAGACAGCAGAGGGTTGTGGTTAACGAGTCAAATCAGAAAAAACGGAAATCGCCAGTGAGGAGCTACAAGGATTGGTTCTGGGTCCAGTCCTTTTCAATATGTTCATCATCGACATGGGAGAAGGAATCCAGGGTAAGATGTCTTTCTGCAGGCAATGAACACCAAGCTCTGTGCAGGGTAGATAGCGAGAAGGGGGTTAGGGAGATGCAGAGAGACTTGAAAAGGCTAGAGAGATGGTCAAGGGTTTGGTAGTTGAAATTCAGTGCCAGAAAGTGCAAGGTGATGCACATAAGGAACAAGAACCTGAGAAAAAGAGTACTGGAGGGCAGATAAAGCTGAATATGACCCCTGAGGAAAGAGACCTAGGGGTCATTATCAGTGATTCCCTGGCCTAAAACAATCAAACCAGTGAAACAAGGCCTATAGTAAGGCAAGCAGGATGCTGGGGTGTATGGGGGGGTAGTGAAAACAGAAGGAAGGAGGTATTACTACTTCTCTTTAGCAAATGGCAATGGAAATCCTAGTAACCCGATTGGCTATTAGGATTCCAATACCATGCATCTATTTTTCGATAGAGCCCAGTTAAAAATAAATGGCAACTGTATGACACAAAGGCAAACTGGTATCCTTGTGCCAGTGCAAATCTGAAATGGAATTAGCTGCCATTTTTTTCTCTCCGCTTGCTAAGAATGAGTGACCGAGGAAGGCCCCCCTCCCCCAACTAGGAAAAGTCACCTCCCCCACAACCTTGATAGCCAAACCATTAATGTGTAAAAAAATTTTCTTAAAATAAATGTTTTTAAAGCACAACATGTAATGAGTCAACTGCCACTTAAGATCAGCCTGTCCTGACTGCAGTATGTAGTGTATTATAAAACAATTGCGTACTTGATAGTATTTGATCATTGCTCGTTACTTCATTTACTGTATTTGCTGCTGAATTGCTGCTGAAATGTCCATCTTGCATTGGATTGCTGCTAGCAAAAGAGAGTACCCTCTTGATCTACATAAGGTGTCCTCAGAGCAGCTAGCAACATGAACTGGCCTGGACGCGGATACTGCTAGTGCAGTTGCTCTGGAATTAAGTGCATGCCAACCACCACTCCCACAAAAAGAGCTGCCCTTCAACCTGTGCTTCTTACACTGGTGAGGTCCAATTTGAAATTGAACGATATGCGACAGAGAATGGGATGATGTCGGCAGTCAGGTACTATTCTAACAAGTATGGTTGCAACATCAATGAGTCCACTGTCAGAAAATTCAAAACGGACTATAAAAAGCAACTAAAACTTACCCCAGATCCCACTCTATTGATGCCATCTCTCCCAACCAAACCTCGTGGCAGACCTACCTTGCTTATAGAGGAGGTGGAGGACAAGCTACGCTTCATTATTACCAGCCTCTTAGAGAAACTTAGAGGAAAGAAGATTGTGTCCGGGGGTTTATGGAGGCAGGTATTTCAGGAGCCCACGAGAGATGCTTGGATGCCAGAATTGGTGAGTAGAACACATTGACACTGTAGTGGCAATCAGTTTTTGTTGTTCTTAGGCTGCTACTACAGTGATTCTTTTTTTTGTTTGTTTGTTTTGCAGAACACTTCTGAATGCGAGGGAAACGAGCACCGACGTTTGCCTTTTTTTTTTCAAAATACTTTTAAAACAATTTAAATAAAGTATGATGTTTTACTTGTAAATACTGGTTGCTTCATTCATTAGTGTTTTCAAATGATCAGGTACACAATGTTGCCCATATCCATTTCATTTGTCCACATGTGGCTCTGGTATGCGGCAGTAATATATTAGCTATCCGTTAATGTTCGCACTAATTACATTAGGACGAAGAACGTGAAAATAAAAAGCCAGCGAATATTTCCTAGAGTACAGTACTCCAATAAACGGACACAGTTCCTTGTGGCTCCTGCTCCGTCAAAAGCCAGCCGTAGTAGTAGTAGTCAGATCAAGCCGGCAATGACTGTACAGGTCTCAACAGCCAAAGTAAAGAAACTCCCACTCTTCAGTCTGTGGTCCTCTCACAGACAGTAGCAGTCCCGACCCTTCTGTTATACTCCCTCAGCTAACACAAATCACCCCAACTCACAGTAATGCGTGGGTTCCACCATGCCATGGCAACAGGAATGTCAGCAACCTCCCCTTCAGCGACACATGATCGGCAACAGACTCCGGTCCCTAACTGGAAAATGCACCCGACACCGATAAGTGTTCATGTGGGGAAGGCCCACCCTCACCCGACTTAAGGATTCCAACCTGGGTGCGATCTCGGGGAGCAACTAAACTCCAGAGTCGATGACCAGTCTCGTTCCATCAACCCAGGTCAACACTGTGGGTGTCATGGGTTCTGTAACAGTGTCACTGTTACAATGGTATACCTAACGGATGTTGTCTCCAGTTATCAAAATACCTTCCCTTCCCCCCCCAAATACCGGAATAACTCTCGATCGCCATGAAAACAGATGCCAGTTCAAAAAAAACCAAAAAAAAAACTACAAACATCTATTGCCAGTGGTGGCGGTGGGGGATGAACAAATACAAAATAAAACAAAACAGAAAGAGAATGTGGAAAACAAAGATGCTGCATGACAAAGAGGGAGGGGGGTTTGAATCAACAAACAAAATAGACTACTAGAGGGGGCTGTAACTGCATACAACCAACTTAAACTATAGAGTTTCCAACAGGACAAAAGTCCATAGCTAAAAAAAAAAAAAAAATCATTCAAACCTTGGCGGAGGAACTACTTTACTGCAAAACCTATAATAAGTTAATTCTTTACTAAAAATTTTTCATCAATTTTTTTTCCAGTGCCATATTCAAAGCACACCAATACCCTCCAGGGTGGGCAATTAGTTTATGGAATATTTTGATTTTTCAGGGCTATAAGGCCCTCCGCTTCTGTATGCTGGGGCCTCATTATGCCCCAGGTGGTCTGGTGGTCCCCAATACTGCCCACCCTGTTGGGTATAACTGCTTACATAGATCACTGATGAGGCCCCACCTGGACTACTGTGCTCAGTTCTGGAGTCCTCACTTAAGGAAAGATAAGGACAAGCTAGAGATAATTCAGAGTAGGGTGACCAAAATTATTCCGTGCCAGCAGGGTAGATCTTACGAGGATCAGCTGATGGCACTGAACATGTACTCACTGGAGGCCAGATGAGAAAGGGAAGATATGAAAGAGATCTCCAAGTTCCTGCAAGGAATGAACAAGGTAAACTGTGAGAACTATTTAACACAAGTAGTGGATCATGAACACAGTGGCATGAATGGAAACTAACAAGGGGAAGGTTCAGAAGAGAAGTGAGAAAGTTTTGTTTCACAGAAAGGGTGATGGAGTCGTGGAACAATCTGCCAGCTGACGTGGGCACCAAAACTATCCATGGTTTCATACATAGCCGGGACAGAGTGACGGGGCTTAGTGGTTCCTCAGGGTGGTAGTGGTGTGGCAGGGAGCTTGGGGGTGGATAGTGTGGATTAGAACCCAGTATGGACAACAGGACGCAGGTTTGTTATGGTTTTTGGGCAGACTAGATGGACCAGTGGTCTTTTTCTGCCATCACTGTCTATTTTTCTATCAACCACAAGCATCAACTCTCAACTGTATCTTCTTGCACCTGACCCATTCGAACTGCTCTCTCCCTTTCTCCCTCCCTCCCTACTGCTTCCTCCCCTCCTCTTGCACCCTTTGTTGTGGGCTAGCTACTGCTCCTGTTTCACTGTACTGCTACACCATTCTCTCTGATTTATTATGCAAAAATGTACAAAATCATGCACCTAGGGCATAGGAACCCACGACATGAGTATAGGATGGAGGGGAGGTACTTGTCAGTCACTAAGCAGGTAAGGGACCTTGTAGTTATCATATCTGATTACCTCAAAGTGCCAGGGCAGTGTGACATAAACAGGGATGGGGCAAATGGGATGCATAGGGAGAGGTATCTCCAGCAGGAGGAGGGAGGTGGTGTTGCCACTATATTGCTTTTGGAGTATTATATCTAGTTTTGGAAGTTGTGTCTCAGAAATGACATAGACAAGGTGGAGGCACCTCGAGTGGGACTGCAAGCCTGGGGAGAACAGGGTGTCTGGCCTGAGAATGTTGCCTAATGTATCACCCAATATGAGGAGATCTAAGTCCATAAATTCCTGAATGGGGGAATAGGCTAGAAAAACACTCTCCACAGAAAACTGGCCAACAGGATCTGGGTCTGCTTTTAAGATCTCTCGCCATGGATGATGAGATTTTGACAGACTGAGCCTTGTTTAATCAGCATACCAATGCACCCTTTCAATATGCCTACCAATATTCAATAGAGTTCTGCCAGCTCAGAAGAGGGGAAGCTGCTGTCTAGCTCTCTTCCTGACATACATATTGTGTGTGTGTGTGTGTGTGTATTTACCTTCTTGAATTTCTGCCCAGCATAAGAAAAACAATAAGCCATCTGAGTCCCTTCTGGTAAATGATGGACCTAAAGATGAAGTTTTGGAATGCAGCAAAGAAAAGTGGCCCCATTTCACCTGAGGCTCCTGTGGTCCAGTCACTGGTGAACGCCATATTGAAAACATAGTACTCCCTAGCCAGAGTAATTTTTTTTTTTTTTTTAACTGAAATTTTTATTGGGAATTTTTTCTGGAGCAGATACAAATAGTACAAAAATATATATCATGATATTTGTTACAAATTATCACACAGAAAAAAATCCCAGAGCAATAGATAAGTTATAATCACATAATCTTCATATAATTTATACCCAGACAAACCATCAACTAAAGGGAAGTTATACATGTCCGAGCCAAAAACAAAGTGAGAAATCCCCTCATAGGTGTGTGCGTGTGTGTGTGCGTGTGTGACAAAATTATCAAACAGTTTCTAGGAGATCCAAAAGATCCCAGTCTCATGAGGCATAAACTTCTTGAGCCGGCAGGGCCATAACTATTATTCGTCTTCACCAGCCTATTTCAAGGTATCTGGTCTATGAGGGGCCAGATAAAGAAAACAAGTTTCCAATTATTTATTAAGCTAATTTGCCTTGTAATTTAGCTGTCAGATTGCATTTTGTAATTTTCATAAACCAGATCCTCCCAATGCTGAATTGTAGGAGGGTCAGGTTTCATAGCCTGAGTTCTAATTTATCAATTGAAGATGACTGCCAGGGATTATGAAAGGGACTTTCCTCGACTGCCAGCGGGTCTGTCCTTATTGTCATACTACCAATACTTTACCGCCTAACAGGTTTGGTTTGAAATCTGAAGTAGTTGTCCAATGGGCCAGATGGGCAGACCAGTATTTCTGTTGGGTCGGATTTGCAATTTGGAGTGGTGCAGTCTGACATATGGCTCATCAAGTGCCAACAACTAAACACAAATCTTTCCTGAATTTTGGCACTGGCCCCAGTGGCTACCATGACCATCACATAGTGCTAAAGAACAGGGAAGGGAAGGGAACAGCTGACAAGTCTGACTGGGATAAGCAGTCCAAAATCATTGCTTTTTCATCTTGGAGGATAGATAATTTTCTTCAAGTCGGCCATATGCTTGTTCCGTTCACTAGATATGGAGGTAACCATCTGAAGTGCCAATCAGATAAGAGAAGAGTTCATAAAAAAAAACCTACCATTACAGAAAAGCTGGCCATTCACTGTCAAACTGGAGATGATGGATTGGCAAGGTACAGGCAATATCATCAACAGTTTTCATTTGGGATGTCACTGTTTTGCTGATGATACATAACGCTAGCAAACAGTTGACGACAATGTCTAACTGCATACTGTAAGCTGTTTTCCTTGTGGATCTGTGGAGAACAGACGCAATTCAGTTTCAGTTGTACCCAAGCAGGCCTGTTTTGAAAACTTACAATTATATAATGAGCGTGCGAGTACCTTGTCTTCCATACTCAGTGAGTATTCACACTTAGGAAGCCACATATTCTACCAGTGTTAATTCAACTGGAAAATAAAATAAAAAAACCTGCAGCCCTAGAAAATATAAGTTCGCCTAACCTCATCAGTAATGCAGGACATACCATCCTCCCTCTCTACTGAGCACACTAGAGCTATCAAATGACCATCTGGATTAGAATGTTAGGGAGGGGGACATGCTAGGTTAGCCTGGATTTTATTACTATGCTCCCGACAAAAAAAAATCATGGATCAGGGACTTGGGGGGGACTTGTTATCAATGGTCATTCAGAGATAGAGCCGGACTTTGGGGAGACTATTAAAAAAACAGTTTAAGGCCCTACCACTGCCAGCAAGTTACTGCTTAGGCAAACAGTTTCTAGTCATTGTTCACCTGGTGAATCTGGTGATGTAACTACTATTTCTTTTCGTTGTGTCCCTTTTTCGTAGTAAATGTGGACACACTATTAGTGCAATATCAACGTCAGTGGCTCAGCAGGTAGCACACTCATCTCTGAAACAGGGAGATCAGAAGGCTGTGGGTTCTGTCCGTACACCAGGCACTTGGCTTAAATCCCAAAAGTGACACTGTAGTGCAGCATGAGGGGGGTACTGCACTCCTGAGGTGCCATCTTTCAGATGAGACAGTAAACCGAGGTCCCATCTGCCTGTTCTGGTGATAGTTCAGGTGGATGTTAAAGATCCCATGGCACTTCTCGAAAAGAGTAGGGGAATTTTTTATTATAACTTCAAAATCAAATAAATACAAAACAGTGTTAACTCACACAAAAATATACAACTCAAAAGAGAAATCAAGTAAGTATTACAGTCATACCTTTTCTAGTTTACTTTCAAATAAATATTTAGGACCCCCCCAACACTAAAAGAGTAGGGGAATTTTTTATTCAAAACTCAAAAGAACATTCAAACAAAATTGTATTACTTCATACAAAATCATAATAAATGGACAGAAAAAACATGCACTGTCAGTACAACATACCAAAACCCCCCAACTGAAATGAAAAACTTACCCCTCCCCTTCCTTACCAAAAGAATAGGGGAAGTACATATACATAATTCCAAAACAACATACAAACAAATCAATAATCCATCAGGCTAAATCAGAAAAAGGAAAAAAAAAAAAAAACACAAAAGATAGTACTTCAAACCTGGACACCAGGAACAGAAATTACACATAATATGTTGCACAGCAGACATAATAAACAGAAACCATAAGCTGAAACAGCAGTAATGCATACCGGATACAAAAGGCTGGGAACAAAACAAAAAAAGGACCCCCCCCACTTATTAATAAAAAACCACAGCAAACAGAATAGGCCACAGGTTTCACAGCCATGATATCGATTGCCAGCATCTCTGGAAGCCCTAGGCTGACATAGTACAACGTTCTTGGACTTTTAATTTAGATATATTTGAAGAGATCAACTCAAATAACTGGACTTCTGGCATAAATTGTTGCTGCAGAGACAAACGACAACGTGTAATCCAAATATAATATTTCAAAAAGGTCAAAAACAACCATAACGTTGTCTTATCATGCTTGGTCCACTGGTAAGGGAGAATACCCAATAACAAAACATCAGGGGTCATGGGAAAAAGGGAAAACTAGGCCAACGTATATGAAGTAGTCGCCAAAACTTCTGTATATAAGGGCAATCTAAAAATAAATGGGAAATAGTCTCAATCTGGGCAATACAGTCTGAACGTGAGTAAAACCTCTCGTCTACAGGCTTGTGTTTAAGATTGCCTTTCACACTGAGTTTATAATGAAGGGAACAACCAGTTCACATCTGACATGTACGTGGAGACAGTAACATAGTTGAGATTTGTTGGATCTCAAGGGGTAAGCGCAACACATAATGAGGTTTAAACTTGTCCAAAAGCAGGGCATAGAGCATCCTCCTTGGGACAGTCGAAACCCGATGTTTGGTAAGTGCCCACAATTTTAATTTACTAAAACAAGGCCTATAAGAAGAGGGTAAATCCAGTATCCTTTTTTGCCGTGGAATAACCCCATCAGCCTGCCAAGCCTGTAAAAAAGGACCAAAACGCTCCAAAACCCAGGGCACCCACACCTTAGATGCGTGCACAAGCACAGGGCCAAGGCTATGTGAAACAAACATAGAAAAGAAAAACAAAATATGATGCACCATGTTTAGACCCCTTGAGCCACTGGGAGATATAAAATCCCCCTCTTAATAGGGTTTAAACGGCTCACCCAAATACAAGAAAAAAAAAACTTTATACTTTTGTTTCTAATGCAACTGGGAGAGAATATACCATACTAAGATGTAAAAAAACAGATAATAAAAAAGTCTTAACCATATAAATGCGTTTTCTCTTCGCCATTCTCCATTTATTCCAAGCAGAAACCTTGGCCTGTGCAGTAGCTAAACAGTGCTCCCAATTAAACATAGCCAAGTCACCAAGACCAAAAAATAAACCCAAAATATTTCAAGGGGACCGGATTACAGGAACATGCATAATCTCAGTACCTGGAAGATAAACATCCCCAACTAACAAACATTTACTTTTCTGAACATTGATACTGGAATGGGATACCAGGGCATAAGAAGACAATTCCTGTCTAGCTATGGCACAGGAGTCAGTATTAGCCAAAAATAAAACCAAATCATCAGCATAAGTCAATGTACGTAATTCAAAGGACATACTGGAAAAGAAAAACCCAAGAAAGGACAAGGGAATTATTATGCCGATGTAAAAGGGGATCAATGGGCAAAATATACAAGGCCGGACTAAGGGGGCACCCTTGTGGAACCCCCCCCCAAGCTACCAAATGCCTGACCACCATCCAGCCATTCACCAAAGGAACAGTCTCCGCCTGAGCATAACAGTTTTTTTAAAATCTTTAATAAAAGCACTCGGAAACCCATAAGAAGCTAAACAAAGCCAAAGGAAATCATGTGGAACCTTATCAAAGGCCTTGGCCTGATCCAGACATATCAAAAATCCCGAAACGTCACCCTCCCGACCATGGTCTGAAACTTCCCAAATCGTTATTAAATTATCCATTATGGATCGCCCTGGGACAGTACACATCTGTGAGGGATGTATAATATGGATAAGAATCGAAGCCTCCCTGGGACAGTACACATCTGTGAGGGATGTATAATATGGATAAGAATCGGTGCCAATCTCAAGCTCAAAAGTTTAGTAAAAATCTTATAATCAGCATTCAACAGAGTGACAGGTCTCCAATTGGAAAGGAGAACCCTACCACCAGATTTATATAACAAAACTATAAGACCGGTAGACATATGGGGAGGTATAAAGGGGGAAGTAAGAAGACAAATGAAAACTACCAACAACTCTGGTAAAAGAGTTGGGGTAAGCAATTTATACATTTCATAAGGTAAGCCATCAATACCTGGGGAGGAAACAGACTTTAGCTGTGCAATAATAGCAAGAAACTCACCCTGAGAAATAGGGGCAACAAGAGACAATCCGTCCACATCTGACAGCTGTGGGAGGTCACTTTGTGTTGACCATAATGAAACTTCAGAGACCAAGGTCTGAGAAGAAGGTGGGCATAAGGAGGCAGCCACATAATCATCTATAGCAGCAAGAACATCCTTTTTGTTAGTGACCAGAGAACCATCCTGCAACCAGACACTACTGATTTGTTTCAGTAAGGATTGCTTCTGGCAAAATTCAAATGGGCTCACAAAAGCCAATTTGCCTTGAGTGCCAAAGCGTTGTTCAGTCTCCAGGGATTTCAATCTATTACACTGTAGGGAGGCAAGAACATCCTTTTTGTTAGTGACCAGAGAACCATCCTGCAACCAGACACTACTGATTTGTTTCAGTAAGGATTGCTTCTGGCAAAATTCAAATGGGCTCACAAAAGCCAATTTGCCTTGAGTGCCAAAGCGTTGTTCAGTCTCCAGGGATTTCAATCTATTACACTGTAGGGAGGCAAGTTGGGCTGCCAATATCTGTATGTCTTCAGAATACTCCCCCACTGAGGCCTCATGCAGGGAAGAAAGTTCAAGAAGACAGGACCTATAGTAAGCATATTGGTCCGACTTCAACTTCCCTGATAGCCAGCACATTTTGTGAAAAAAAGCCTGTACATCAGATTTAGTGGTGAACCACCAGTCTAAAGCGGAATCGTACAGGAAAAAAATTTCCTGGCAACCAGAACTGCCTGGAAACTCTGAAAAATGGCTGCATTCTGTATCAGGGTCATATTCATCCTCCAATACCCTGGTCCTCTCCCATATGAACAAAGTTAGAGACCTGTAAACTAAGCAAAGCATGGTCTGAAGATATCACCTGGTTAGCGAGGGGCCGCTGAACAGCCAAGGCAGCTGAAACAAAAACGTAATCTATTCTGGTGCTCAGGGACCCTCGGAAATATGTTTGCTGTGGCACTCTCCCCCCAATAGTAAAAGCATCAACCAGGGAGGCCTGATTAACCATAGCGTCCAAATAAGAGGCATCACTAAAAAATTTTGTGGAGCAGACCCTATTGTCTGTAAGATGACGACTACAATTGAAATCCCCTGCAAATATAATATCCCTGGTGGAAAAAAGGGCCGGAACTCCTGGAGCAAAGAAACTCTAGAAGCTTTCATTTGGGGCGCATATATATTAATCAAATGGAGGGACAAAACCCCAATATCAAGGTCCAACAAGACAGCCCTCCCAGGATCCACATCAACCTGATGGATTAATTTAGCTACTGGGTTAGAAACTGCAATACCCACTCCAGATCAAGCATCCTGCCCTGGAGACCAATACACTTTCCCCCACAACCGTACCACACTGGCCTCCTCCATCTCCGCCAGAGTGTGCAATCTTGTGTCCCGAAAAAAAATAATGTCAAACAAATGAGCAGAACAGTAAGCAAATGTCATGGTCCGCTTCCACTCAGATTTATGCTATTAACATTGAGAGAAACAAAAGAAAAATCATAGTGACTGAGCCAGGGAAAAGGGAATCAGTCAGGGGGCATTGCATTTGGGTGAGACTGGAGCCAGGCTCTCGTTCCCATGTGTTTTTTCTTCCCTGTATCAACCGGAGTACCCTGTACCATCTCACCCTCTGAAGTCCTTTCAGTCACCAAGGAAGAAGGTAATGAGACAGAGTCAGACTCTAACCTTGGATCAGCCTCATCAATAGGTAGTGCAGAAAATTTGTTACTTCAAGGAACAACATCCTCCAGCACATGGATGGGAGGCTTAACTGACTGTCTATGACATAAGCTCCCCCTCCATTTTTTTGGAAGCAAAAAGCCATCTCCAGGAGGCAAATGGGGAGGCATCACACCAGGAGGTAAAACCGGTACCGGGTCCAGCCCCTGAACAACTACAGCAGCGGCAGAACCATGAGGAACTAAAACAGTGGTTTCTGAAACATCCACAGGGGACATCAAGTCAGGCGAAACCTGAGCAGGAACTACAGGTGGTCCACGGGGAGTCGTACCGGGGAAGGAGGGGGCCTGAGACCGAAACGGTCTACTGGCAGTATTAAGATAAAAATCCTGAACTGCAAAATCAAAATTAGAAGTATTATGAGCAGCCCATGGACAAACCAAAAAGGAATGGTCCCCCTCACACAAGCAGCAGGTGGGGGGACTATAACAATGCATAGCTAAATGACCCGTCTCTTCACACTGAGAGCACTTTATCACATCACAAGTATGACTAATGTGTCTAGCCGAGCCACATTTGTAACAGTGGCGAGGCTGGCCCGGGTAAAAGACAAACCCCTTATCCCGACCCAAGAAAAAACAATTTGATAAATGTGAGTCCAGCACCCGTTTGGGGTAGGTTAATCTTGAAACCCCATCCCCCATTCCAAAAGCCCTCATCATCCATAATAGGCTCTGGGTCACCCTGTATTTTGCATCTCTTCTCCAACCAGTAGATAATGTCTGTAATACTAACCCCCTCATTCCGAAACAGTACAGTGATAACTTTGAATGTCTGTTTAGTCAGAGGAATCGCCTGAAAATCCTGCCAGAGGGGGTTAGTTTTCAGCTGGGCATAGCGTATCCAAAAAGTGTCCAGGAAATCCTGGGATCTGAAGCTAATATCAAAAGAATTATCCCAATGGGTGTGGATCAAAGCATACACCTGGGCTGGAAAGAAACCCATAGACTGTTTCAGTAATACCTTTCCAATATAAAAACTATCAGGGAGTTCCTCAGATCAGCCCAAAAAATGCAGACAAACTGCTTTCCGTCTTTCTGCCAGTTCAAGCAGTTTTTGAAACAAACTGGCAAAGGTTGGGGCTCCAGAAGTTACTACATTAGGAAAAGAACTAGGTTCAATAGCCCCAGAGTCAAGTGAATCAGTAGTCATAAGCAAGACCTCTGTAGGAGATCATGGAGGAATACCACTAATAGCAGAACCAGGTACATCAGGAAGCCCCTCTCCGACCTTCTCAGGCTCACCAGCAAAACTTGAAGCACCTTGCAGCTGAGGAGCAGGAGCTACCAACAGAGGAGGACTCTGTGTAATTCCCAAGAATGGGACAATCAGGTCAGAGACCCAAGACCCGTTGTGCAGCTGTCACCAGCCTGCCCTTTCTAAGGCCGTCTCTGGGGACCAGTTCACCCCATGTACTAAATCAGTCATAGGATCTGGAGGAACCAAACCCCGTGTGGGCGTCTGGGCTGTAGAATCCTCAGAACGAATCACAGACATAATTTTAGTTGGACAAAGGCCCAAACCTTCAGAAGATGTACTCACCCCCCGTTTTCGTTTCTTTTCGTCTTCTGCTGCAAGTGTGGACAATCGCAAGCTAGGAGACCGCAATCCACCATAAGAAGGTAAACTATCACCAGAAATATGCGCATCTGTCGAAGAAGCAGACAGCTATCCGTCGGTTGGTCTAGGATCACTTCAGAGGTCTGTTCAAGGGGGATACCGAGCCAAGATCCATCTGGCCCAATAATGAAACCTGAGAAACCGGAGCAGTATCAGTCATTGCTGCAAAGCCTTTAGACAATAAGAGAGTTCTGTGCTGCAATAATGTCCATCAGTTGCCTTTTGTTCGATTCTAATTCCAGAAATAAATCATCTGCAGCATCCACTGCCGTTTTAGGGAGATCTGGAAAGGATACACCATCAATTTCTAAATGAACTATGCCCTGAGGCTCCATTGCAATAGTTCCTGAAGAGACAGGAAGGGGAGTAAACCACCCTGCTCCTTCCACAACCGGCTCCAACTCGAGACTGCCGACTTCCACCTCCATCCAGACATCCAACAGCGCCCTCTACCACAGAGTAGGGGAATTTCCCCGGTGCCCTGGCCAAATTTCCCCCCATGCACTAAAAATACTACCAACAGCTTAATCTAGGTCAGTTGGCATTCATCTGTATCCCCTCCCCCGGGCCGTGCCTGAAAATAGACAGAATTTGTCTAGTGCACTTACTCCGGTCAACAAAAACTAAATAAATAAATGAGACAAAACTTGTTTTTTTATGGCCTTTCACTTCATTTCTCTCTATATTTCCTGAATACTGTAGTTCATTATTGATTAAAGGAGTGCTCCTGACCCATCGAAGCACTCCTTTTCACTGCACAACGGACACATAGTCTGTAAAGAATATCTCACATGCTCCCCTGAAAAAGAGGTTTTTAAATTGTTTTAAATATTATTGATCAAACTTAATCAATAATGTAGTTACACATCCTTTACCAGCACTCCTAGCAGTGTTAGAGTGGTCTTACTTGCTGTACATTCTTACGGTATTAGAGCTGCTTATTTTCGGTTCACGATTCTCCTACCCTAAAGATCCTGCAAGATCACTCTTTCACTGCTTACCATGTCGTTTGTGTGAGGAATATATAGGGATACATAAATATGTAAAACAAGCACCAAGTCACTAACCATAAGCCTTATTTCCCAAGGCATCATCAGACACTAACTGTAATTTTCGTACTGAAGGGAGGGAAGGGACAATATTTGGGATCCATGGTGCTGGCACTTCTCAGTGGGATCGCCCTATTCATGCACTTTGCCATTTAAGTGGCATTTTTGTTTAGAGTTGCTCCAGAGACGTATGTGGGGCCTTTTTTATTTAGATATTGTAATATTTTAGTAAGTAGGTCATTTATTTCAAGTCAAAGATATCTCTCCAGGTTCTTGTTAGTTGAGCAGTGTCTCTGATTTGAAACAAATGGTAGTTGACACTAAAGTCTACAAATTCCCTCTGTGAAATTTAGGCTGGAAGAAACATGACCCACCTTATCAGCCAGTCTTCCACAGACCAATCTTTGAAGTACGGAGAGTCAGCAGAGGGGACGCAGGCTACGTGACCCAAAGCCCTGCAATAGTAATTACATGCCTCATCTGTATGGCTACAGCATGTCCAGGGAAGGGGACTGATCAGCCTTCCCTCATCCTACCCCCAGCCCTCCAAGCTGGTATGGAGGGCTTGGGTCTATCTGGAATAGCTGTGGCTTTGTTAGTGTCCTCTAAGGGGACAGTTGTCCTTGGTGGACTAACATATCTCATGATCCCTCACTCTGTGTGGAATGGGAGAACCACTGATGAGCTGACACAAGCATCCGAGTGGATTCCTAGCACAACTCTGCTCCCCACACCATCTCTGGGCTCATGTGAAGTTCTGTGTACACGGAGAGTGGTGGGCAGGAGCTGTGGATTACATTGGGTGTTTACCACCATTTCTGGCATGGAAGTATGCAGCTGAGATGTGCACAAATTACACTTATTGTGGATCTCTTTGTGGATTGAGCCCTACAAAATGTAAATGCGATAAGAAATGACACATTACAATATGACAAATTGTAAACCCAAAAAAAAAAGCAAAGTCTGGAACCATAAAATATTCGGGCAAGAAAATTTCAAAATAATTGATCGTGGAATATTTGATCCGACTTGAACTGAAGAACCCTTTTTAATGCAGGTTCTAGAAGGGGAGGTAGTTTGTATGTCTCACAAATAAATCCTCTAGAAGAAAAATCTTTACTACGGTGAATTACTTTTTTTTCTCCCCCCCAGCCATCAACAAATGACCTATGCTCATTACTGAATGTCATCAAGGCATGGGTCAGGAAGCATAGGCAAAACAGAAGAAGTCGTAAAATTTGCAAGTAGCATTTTATTATCAGTAACAATAAAATAAAAAATAAAATTGTGCAGGATAGCTCTTGATACAGGCAGTTTAAACAAATAGAAGTCCTTCATCAGAGAGTCTCTCTTTAAACTCTCCAGCTCTCTAACTCACCAAACAAAAATTGCTCTGTTTTATAAGATGTTTTCACCTGACAATTAAAATCTGCATCCTGTTCTCATTAAGCTATACCTCCTGTTTTCATACAATGTACCAAACTTTGACAATTTCTTTCCTGTGACCATTACATCCAATCTCCTCAACCCCATGTGTCCTAGTTTGCTATATTTACTAACCAACCCCAAACAGGTTTCTGCAATTCGTTTCAACAATAGAACTGTATACATTTACAAACCAAGAGGATCTCAGTTTCACATAAAGAGTCACATGTAGGTTTTCACTGCAGTGAAGCAAGGGAAGGAAGGAGGGAGGGAAGGAGGAAAGAAAGAATAGAAACAGCAAGTAAAAGAAGGGAGATAACAGGGGGAAACTGTTGAACCATCTGAGTGGCCAGTTCCAAGGTTCCACAAGGAAAATTTGACTGTGCAATCAGACAGACAAGTGGCAGAACAGGAGAGGACAGAAAAATAGATCCTTGCTTTTAACTCACTCTGTATAACAAATGGGACAGGGTCTTATCCAACCCTGTCACGCCAAACCAGGGTTGCCAGCATTGCACGTGGCACCCACGAGAATTACGTGCACATGGAAATACTTAGCACAAGTTTTTGAAGGCACATTTAAAAATACATAAAAATACACTGTTGAAAATTTAACACAATATATTGTTGATATAACAAGATTGTCTGGGACACTGGCAGAAAACACGGCAACTCCGTCATTCTCAGTGTCATTAGGCAGATATGATTTGTACATATAAAACTGCACATTGCAATAGTCCCTCGTTATAACAAACACCTCTGGGTTCATCTGATCTGTTCATTATAAAGAGGGTTCATTATAAGAAGGGATTAACCTTTTTACAGTATTAGTGATGCACCCTGGCAAAAATCTGCAATCACGATCTCACCTTTTAATTGCTGCCACCAAATACAGCGCTGTTCTCCATTTCCAGGAAGAGCCAAACAGTGATAAAAGATAAGTACTGCACAACTCCAAACAGTTTGCTTCATGTTTAAGTCAAAGAGCCTGTTAATGAAATCTACCATGCTCATAAAGTTCTCACTCACATCTCTTCGCTCTTATACTGTACACTGTATTGTGACTCAGCTCACTGCTCCATTCTGCTGTTATAGATTACTGATCTGACCACAGTATCTGAACTGAATCTTTATTATACACACAGCATCACTACATTCAAAGTTGCAAGCAGCATTCAACTTTTGACTTACTCTGTCAAACAGTCGGTTTTCAAAAACCCAATCCACGAACACATTTTTTTTGTAACCTTTTTTTTCCTTTTCTGAGATCATTGACACAGCTGGTCCCATTTTCCTTCAAATGTCTGCACATCTAGCAGAAGCGTTTGAGCTACGCTGGCCCACCGGCACAGCAGTTGAATTTCCGTCTGTGATGCCAGTGACCCGGGTTCGGGAGTGAGCCTGGGCCGCTGGAGGGCCGGCCAGGGGAGAAGACTTGAGCATCCCACGACTGCTCGCCTTCTCCGAGGGGAGGGATCAAGGTCTGCAGCTTGCCTGACCCTGAACGTAGGCTCGTGGTACAACAAGCCCTGCACTTGCAGAAGGGGCCGGTCGAGACGTGTGGTAGACGGTGCGTTGCACATTGATGTCAGGGCGCACACCACATGTAGGGAGGAAAACAAGGGAAAAGCCTTCTATCGCCGGGAAGGTGGAGCACTGGAGCATGCCCTCGATGTGCCACCACCTGCCTGACTGCCTTGGCCCGATGAGACTTGAAGTGTCGGGGTGTCCGGGCCCCACCTTGTCCCCGCCCGGGGGTTAATCCGAGGCACCATGGGGGATCCAAGGTCAGAACAGGTAGGGTGGCCAGCAGAAGGATGACTCCCAGGTGCTTCTGAAGGGTCGGTGATGGAGGGATGCAGGAGGAGGAAAAAACAAAGTTAAAAAAAAAAAAACAGCGTTTGAGTGGATTACTTCAGCACGTGAGCCTGTCTTGCTGTCTTGGAAGCTCTCCACTCCACTCTTCTATATTACCGAAGGGACTGTCATACACTACAAATTCTCCCTTTATGCGGATGGCATAATTTATATGTCAGAGAACCAAGGACACCCCTGTCTAGTGTATTCGGAATTTCAGAGTTCGGAGGTATTTCAGCTTGCAAGCTAAATGTTTCTAAAACAGTGGTTAAGCCACTTAAAGGGACACTCTCAATCCTTTTCGCATCATATTATTTTTGGCTGGAAACTAACATTTTATGATTACTTACCTTTCCTAAAATTCATTGATGATGTTGGTTGTTTTATCTGCTTCCTTTCTTAGTAGAATTGAAATGCATGCTAGTAGTGTGACTGCACCCAACCTTGTTTTGTTTCAAATGCCTGATCTACTCTTATTGCATACTTTCTGAACATTACGAACATCCCCATACAGTGCAGGCACTCATGATACAATGTTCTCCTTTACTTTCCACTGCATCATGAGTGTCTAGACTGCTTTGGGGGTGTTCCCAAGGCCAGGAAAGATGCAGTGGGAGTTGATCATGTAATGTAAACAAATGTGTTTTTGTATGGTAACACCAGTATGGTGGTCAGTCTGTTTTTCACATTTAAGAGAAAAAAAGGAATTAGAATTAAACTAGCAGCTACATCAGCAGTCTCCACAGAATATGACCAATCATAACTTGGGTTTTTTTAAACTAGGGACACTTTGAGGCGTAAGGGGGTTGACAGTGTACCTTTAACGCAAGCGTGATAAAATAACATATAACAGATTTAAGGCTACAATGGTCTCCTAATAAACTTGAACATTTAGGTATAGAACTAACAAAAGAGGCCACAGATTTTAAACAAAGTAATCTGGATAAGCTAACAGAAGTCATAAAAGTGGACCAGGACAGATGGTCTAAGCTACCTCATTCCCTTATAAGCCACATTAATGTGATCAACATGAATGTATTACCTAGACTTCTATAGCCATTCTCTATAACCAACATAGTATTACCAATGTCTTGGTTTAAAAAGATTAATTCTACAATCTCAATATTCATATGGGCTGGGAAGAGTGTTAAAAGAGCATACACAAAACACTCAGGGCCGAAGGACAGAGGAGGTTTAAAACTCCCAAATTTCTTCCATTACATATCTGGTAGCACATATAAGTAAATACCTGCAGTAATATAAAATAGAAATTATAGGCCATTGTGGCTAGATATGGAAACTGATTTATGTAGCGATAAGATATAGAACCAGATTCCTTACTGCACTGTGCATAGAAGAGGTTGCCAAAAGAATTCAGGGATACACCCATAGGAATATCTGTAAGAGTGCACCAACAACTATGTAGATTGTTGAACAATGACCTAAAAAAAGAGACATGGGACAACCAATCCTCTGAAACCCAAACTTTACAATTAATAAAAAAAAACAAAAAAACAATGAATTTCAAACCTTGGCTCATCTGGAATATTCCTAATGTAGCACACATTACCTTAGCAGGGCACCTCATTCCTCTGAAGTCATTTACAATCCAGCCTGGAGTGGTAAATGCCTCAGCATTTCAATATCTGCAAATGACGCACTCTGTTATACAACACATGGGTCCATCCTCTTGGAATGCAATGCATAAAACTAAACTAAATCCCCTCAAAGTGCTAGCTAACAGCCCCAATGCAATATAAACAGGCTACTCACCTGTACCAGTAGTTCTAGGAGTGGTATGATGTACATCCACACTTCTGGCAGTGTTCCTTTCTCTTTAGTTCCTGCCGGAACATCTTCAAGCTAGCTCCTCCCACCCACCTTGGTGGTAACTCCCTCTGCACCTCCGCGTGATGTCAGATCTTGCTCACTGGAAGCAAGAATCGGTGTGCCACTTGCCAGTGGAGGTTGGATAAGTCAGTGTGGATGTACACCATATAAGACTCCTAGAATTACTGTTACAGGTGAGTAACCTGCTTTTCTAGGGACATGGATATGGTGTACAGTTCCACACTTCTGGCAGACTCCTAGCAGTTCTCCAGGGAGGAGGGGGCAAAGCGTAAAACCCCTACTTAGGGAACAGAGATTGGAGAATTGAGGCCACAAAACCAGCATCCCAGCGTGACTCAAGGTCAATGTGGTAGTGGGAAATGAAGATGTTTGCTGATTTCCAGATGGCACCCCTGCAGATTTCTTGGATAGGGATATCCCTGGAAGCAGCCACCGAGGCAGTGGTATGACGGGTGGAATGAGCCCTTAGCCCTACAGGAGGCTCCCTACCCGCCAACCTATAGCAGAGGTCAATGCAAGATACGATCCACCTGCAAATCATCCGCTTAGCTGTCAGTCTGCCAGGCACGGCTTCAGCATAGGTGACAAAGAGCTGGCGAACCTCTCCCCAAACTCCAGCCATGTGCTATATAATAGGCAAGTGTTCACCACAGGTCCAAAGTATGGAGCCTGTGCTCAGCCTCCAAGGTGTGGTTGGTGAAATACACCAGGAGACTGATCACCTGGTTAAGGTGAAACTCAGACACAACCTAAGGGAGGAACTTCAGGTTGGAGTGCAGGGCAACATTGTCCCTGTGGAAGACCAGGTAAGAAGACTCCACCAAGAGCGCCTGGAGCTCACTGATCCTTCTGACTGATGTGATAGCCACCAAGAAGGCATCTTCCACGACAGGTGAGAGATATCACACCTGTGCATCAGTTTTAATGGCTTGCCCATGAGCTTTGTCAAAACCAGCAACAAGTCCCACAATGGTGGTGGTTCATACACCGGAGGGGAAATGTGGTCAAGGCCCTTGAAGAAGCACTAGACCATCTTTTCCTGTGCCACCGACTGCTGACAGACCCGCGCCCGGTAAGCAGAGATGGCTACCAGGTACACCTTAAGAGTCATCAACCAAAGGCCCGACTGAGAAAGGGACCAAAGATGATCAAGAATGCTAGCCACTGGACAGGAAGAAGGGTCCAACCACTTACCCTGACACCAAATGGAGAATCTCTTCCATTTGAAGGCATAGCACTTCCTAGTCGACTCCTTCCGAGATGCCTTCACAATGGTGAAGACAGCTTCAGAGACACCCGAAGCCTGGAACTCCAACTGCTCCAGAACCAGGCTGTCAGGTGCAGCGATTGAAGGTTCGTATGGAGTACCTTCCCCTGACTGCAAGACAGCAGGTTCGGCCATAGAGGAAGATGCCAAATGATCGAGTCGGCCACCAGATCCTCGGCTGAGGGATGCTTAGTGAAACCAGACAGAGAACCCGTAGGGACTATATACTTGTGGGCCATATGGGCAGACAGTGCAGGACAGGAGGCCGGGTGCTGCCAAAGATCCAGAGCAGGGCCAAGAATGGCCTCGGCAACCAGAAAGGCCAGCCCAGGGAAATCACCCTAGTTGAGAATTTCGGTCAAGGGATACTTGGCCCGTTTCTGGATGGGCTTCATCTGGATCCCGGTTGATTCCGAAATCAAATGGAACAAGCCCCCGAAAGAAGCAAGGCCATGTTCTGTAGAAAAATCTTCCCCCAACTTGGCATCCAACGGATGGGAATGCAGGGAGGAGTCCTCTGACTCAGAGGATTTACCGAAAAGCGGTTAACCACCCGAGTTCCCGCTGACCCTGCGGGGTCTATCGGGAGTAATGGTGACCGACAGCTGATGTGGCAGCCCAGGAGTGGTACGGGCATCCTTAGGAGGCAGATGTGACAGGGTGGAATAGGACCCTGTTCCAGTTGTTATGGAGAGAGTGTTTAAATGCAAGGATCTATTCTTTCTTTTTCTGTCTCTTCTGTCTAGTTGCGCAACCAAATTTTCCTGTGAGACTTCGGACTTGATCACCCTGAACAGTCTCGCAATTATTTGCCTCTCACTTTCTATCAATCCTCCCTTGCTGTGTTTTTCCTCCCTTGCATTTCTGCTAGTATAAAAATATATGCAAATCAATATGTGGAAATGTAACTGATATTGGGATCCTTTTGTTTAGAAAGTATATACTGCTACTGTTGAAATGTATATAATTGTGGTTTGAGATTATTGCAAAAAGCTATTAGACGCTCAAGAGTTTACCCGAGTTCAATTTTTAAGTCTTTTGCAAAAGCTGTGCAAAAGGGGCCTCAGCTCAGACAAACTGTGTTCTAGCAGCCCTGCCTGGTACTTACAAGAAACAGGATGCTTGTTTAGAATGGGGGTTGGAAGGACTTGTAAGGGAGCTGAGCTGAGCTGCAATTGCTGAGAGAGAAGAAAAAGGGGACACAGATTGAAGGAAAATTCTATTTTATTTTGCCTTTGTAAATAGTTATACTGAACAAGTTTATTTTTCTTTATGTTACTGCTACTGTAAATAAATATTTTTGGTGAATTTTACAACTGCTCCTGGTTTTCCCTATGCTTCCTGACCTGTGCCTCAACGACAGATGGTGTCAGCCTCTATGGGATTTACACCGTGTATACATTAAGACAGGAGTTTTGTTTGTGGTTACTGGACCTAGTAACAGCGAAGTACAGAGGAAGGTATGGATTCTGCAGCAGCAAGTCCAGCAGTGGTTACCAGGAGAATGGCAACCAAACTAGCAGAGACAGAAGTCCAGTCTGAGAATGTACAGCCAGCTCAAGTTATGGAAAAAGAACAGGCAGAGACAGAACCTAGAAGCCTGACGGACTTTTTCAAATGGTGAGCTATACAACAAAAAGATGGAGAAGCAGAGAGAAAGAGCTTCAATGTTTAGAGGCACAGAGAAAAGAAGAGATGCAGTGACAGGAGCAGTGATGACTGGATGCCTTACAAGCTATCAAAGGCAGAGGATCCTGCAGAGACCCAGATGAGGAACAAAATGCAAGCAACTTAAAAGCCATTAAATTTACAAAGTTGTGTCCCTCAGATGATATTGAGGCATACCTGACAACTTTAGAAAGACTTGCCAAAGCAGCAATGGACAATCAGACTGGTACCCTACCTGACAGAGAAAGCCCAGCTTGCCTACAGCAGTATGGACACTGCACAGTCAGAAAACTATGACCTGGTGAAAAGCGAAATCCTGAAAAGGTATGACATCTCTGAAGACATATACAGGCACAGATTTCAATCTCTGAGGTACAACTCGGTCAACAATCCTCGAGAAGCCTTCACCCGACTCAGAGAACTTCTGATAAATGGATCCAACCAGACGGGAGCCTGTGATGTGGGTGACTGAATGGCGACTGATGCGTGAGAACTACCTGCACAATGGCACCGACAATGTGGGCAACCTTGGATTTCACCTTTTCCCATGTTGCTCTCTGGAGCTGTGAACTTAATTGTGGGGTGGGGGGGCGAAGCCCCCTGCATTAAATAACTTATTGTTTTTCAGTCGCCCTTGTGGTTGTGTGCCCTTATGACCAGTTGCTGACATTCAGTCACCCCTTGTCACATAGAATCCAACCAGACAGCAAAACAGTCCCACAGATCATCGATACATTTGCCATGGAGCAATTCATCAACATCTTGCCTACAGATGTGCAGCTGTGGGTAAAGGAACACCAACCGGAGAGTGGGGAAAAGGCTGTTTCTCTAGCGGAGGATTACCAAATGGCCGGACAGATGCCACAGTAGTGAGGTAATAGCCAAGCACTGGTAAGACACTCTTTTTTCCCAATTAAATTCCAAGCCTGATAAGAACTCTGGCGGGGGTAACAAATTTATCCCCAAAGACGTTATCTGCTATAACTGTAATAAGCCAGGCCATTTTGCAAGAAACTGCCATAGTAAGGAGAGTGGCACTGGAGCAGATTTGTTCTTGGCAAATTGGGGAAAGTACTTAACAGATGTGACAGTGGGGGATAAGATTGAAAAGGGATTCATTGATTCGGGAAGCAGACAGACCCTAGTGCATGTTAAAACGCTGGGAAAACACTGTGCAAAGGGACCAGGTACTGGTGTTATCTGCATCCACAGGGACACTCGATACTATCCCAACACCCAAGTGACTCTGACCGTTAAGGGTGTGTCGCACCAAATGAAAGTGGGGGGTAGTACCAAAATTACCTGTACCTGTGATTATTGGAAATGACATTCCAGGATTTACTGAATTAATCAAGGAGGGAGTGAATCCTGATGTTTCAGCAGCAGTGGGGACAAGAGCTCAGGCAAAGAAAATTTCAGACAATGGGGACACTTTTCCTTTCAAAGATTTAGATTCGGACTTGTTTTAAGCATAACTCCAAGATCTGGAAATCCAGGAAAGAAATATGATGCCTGAAGAAACTATGGCAACAAATGACTGATGGACATAAAGGGTTAACATATGAAAATGCTGAAACTAAACTGATAACTGTTTGTGATTTTTTTTCAGAACAATCTAATGATGTTTCTCTCCAGGGTTATTTTAAGTAGCTGGGGATGAAACCAAAACAGGGTGGACCAATGTTTAAAAAATGTAATGGATTACTGTACAGAGTTTGGGTTAAACCTCAGACACAGGAACAGACAGAACAATTGGTTATACCACATAAGTATAGAACAGAATTGTTACAGATAACACATGTTAATCCTATGGCTGGCCACTCAGGGGAAGGATCTCACCCTTGCCAGATGGCAGTATAGATTTTACTGGCCTGGAATTCATGAAGATGTTGCTCCCTATTGCAATTCCTGCGCCGAGTATCAGAAAGTAGCCCCAGTCTCTAGAAAAGACAAGGTGCCCCTGGTGCCCCTACCCTTGATAGATGTGCTTTTTGAAAGAATTGCAATGGATGTGGTTGGTCCTTTAGACAGAAGTAAAAAGGGGTAACAGATTTATACTGGCATAATGCGACTATGCTACTCGATATCCAGAAGAAGTTCCAATGCATACTGTTACAGCCCCAAAAGTTGCAGCAGAGCTAGCCAAAATTTTCAGCACAGTGGGCATACCTAAAGAAATTATTTAATGATCAGGGTAGTAATTTTGGTGCTACATTACTTAAGGAGCTATACAGACTACTAGGTATCACTGCCATAAGAACCTCCCCCTATCACCCTCAGACAGACGGTCATTGAGCATTTTAACCAAACCTTAAAACGCATGTTAAAAAGGTCTGTAAAAGGGGAAGGGAAACATTGGGACCAATACTTGCCCTACCTACTTTTTGCCTACAGAGAAGTGCCACAGGCATCAACAGGGTTTTCACCATTTGAAATGCTGTATGTTAGGCAGCCAAGAGGGCCACCGGATGTGATGAAATGTGAGAAGAGAACCCCACTCAGAAACAATCTATAACATCTTATATGTCTTCCCCAAGAAAGAAGCTGACAAAATATGTTGAAATTGCCCATAGCAATCAGGAATTGAGGGTTCTGAAGATTGAAAACAAATCTACGAGTTTAAACTTTACTGTTTGCTGTACTGTTATAGAAAAAACGGATCATGCACATGTGCTTAATTTCTGAAAGCAGCAAATGTCAGTAGAAAATTAATAAAAAGTTTTGGAAACCTGTTAAATAAAACAGGTTCCCTCTTAAGGAAGGGGATATATGTGACAGGGTGGAATAGGACCCTGTACTAGTTGTTATGGAGAGAGTGCTTAAATGCAAGGATAGTACAGTTACATAGGAACTTACCGTAACAGTAGATCTTTGAGAGAGGTTCCTTCAGTAGGTCATTACATATTGGACTATAGCACCTAGGCGTCCGATCCTGCAGTGAACTTTCTAGCAATCCCTGATGGGACCGCCTACCACCGTCACGTGACTGACGTCAGCGTGGCAGGATATAGTAGGCAGTCCCCATGCCCGCCCTCCAGTTCTTTCCCACCGGAGCCAGAAAGAGGCCTGACAGCAGGAATAAACAGGATTTGGAGTCCTTGTGTAATAAATAAAATGAGGGAAAGGAGGGAGGGAAAAATATGACCTATTGAAGGAACCTCTCTCGAAGATCTACTGTTACGGTAAGTTCCTACATAACTGTACTATCTTACTTCGAGAGGGTTCCTTTCAATAGGTCATTACATATAGGACAGAGTCCCAAGTAGTCCCTTCAAAGAGAGACTGAGAGAAACAAGGGAGGAGGAGAAAATAACTCCAGTGGAAACTGGGGACCAGAACGGACCCAGCCTAGGACAGAAGGCCCTGCAAGACAGCTAGGCAGAAGCCAACCCTCCGCCTAGAAGCAATGTCCAGACTGTAGTGTTTAGTAAAAGTGTGGACAGAACTCCAAGTAGCTGCAGCGCAGATATCAGCTGCAGAGACGTTCCGCAAAAAGGGAGCCATGCCCCTAGTAAATTAGCCCCTAGCCCCATTGGGATATGTATGTACTGTAGATACTGTAGATATTAGCTTAACCTTCCTTTAACAAAGTTTTAACATGTGAATTCACTGTACATCATTGTGTTATAAACATTTTTCTCTGTATGTATAACTGTCTTATAAAGCGTATGATGTATTTGCTGTGTATCAACTATTGAACCTTGACCTTATCAGGTCCATCTTGTAAATGAGCCTTGCTCAATGATGTTCGCCTGAATAAATAAAGATTTGATTGATTGATTGATTGAAAATTACCTCTGATGGGACCCAGCAGAGGTTTTTCGTACTTTTGGTAATACGAATACAGTTGCCTAACCATTTTGAAAGGCACTGCTTTGAAACAGCTTTTGACATTCAACCTGGGGCAAAAGAAACAAAGCTGATCGCAGCTATGGAAATCCTTGGTTTGGTGTGTGTAGCACCGAAGGATCCGAGGGACGTCCATGGTGTGCAGGAGTGCTTCACCTCTGTTCGAAGGGGATGGAAATTAAACTGGAAGCACCACTGATTGGTTTAGTGTGGCTTCTGACACCACCTTGGGTTAAAACATAGGATTTGTCCTGAGGACCGCCCGGTCCTTGTGGAAGATAAGATAAGGTTCTTTACAAACCAGAGCGTGAAGCTCCAAAATCCTTCGAGCTGAGGTAATGGCAACTAAAAATAATGTCTTCCAGGAGAGGAAGTGCAAGTCACAGCGCATGGCCGGTTCAAACGGGGGAAGAGGGAGCTTCTCCAACGCAAAGTTCAAATCCCAAGGTAGGGTTGGGCTGCGGATGGGGGGCGGGGTTTCAGATTGAGGATCCCTTTCAGAAAGGTTTTTGAGACCTCCAACTGAGCCACGGGTTTACCAACCACCAGCTCGTGGTACGCTGAAATTGCCAAAAGGTGGACCTTCATGGAAGAATATGACAGACCTGAGTCTGACAGATGAAGGAGGTATTTCATGACTTGTGGGGCAGAACAAGAAAAGGGGTTCCACTTCTTGGAGGTCCCAGATGGAAAAACATTTTCACTTCATGGCATAAGTGGAACGAGTGGAGGGTTTTCTAGCCTCTAAAAGAACCTGAGCTACTCGAGAGGAGACCCTGGAGCAAGAAATCGCTTTGTCTACGGGAGCCACATGTGAAGATGCAGGGTCCTGAGCCCCGGATGAACAAGGTGACCTTGATCCTGAGTCAAGAGGTCATGGATCACTGGAAGTGGAACCGGTGGTTCCCTCGATGGCTGTTGTAGCAGCGGGAACCATATTTGTCTCGGCCAGAGAGGGGCGATGAAAATCATCCTTGCCTTTTCTGCCTGAAGCTTGAGAAGGACCCTCTGGAGAATGGGAAACAGAGGGAAGGCGTACAAAGTTTCCCTGTCCAGGAGAGAGACAGCGTGTCATGCCAGAAAGCACCATGCCCTGGAATGGGTGAGCAAAAACTGGGAAGTTCTGCGTTGTACTGGGAGGCGAAAAGGTCGATTTATGGACGCCCCCATCTTAGGAAGAGAGATTCTGCCACTTCCTGATTTAATTCCCATTTGTGGGTTAGGGTCCAGGACCTGCTGAGACTGTCCACCAGGACATTTTGAATGCCTGGAACATGCATGGCCATTAGGGCCAGATCGTGCTGGACCGCCCAGTTCCACACTCGCATTGCCTCCCTGCACAGGGGGTACGAGCGAGTTCCTCCGTGTTGGTTGAGGTACCAAACTACAGACATATTGTCCGTTTGGACCAGCAGTGATCCCTTGCGAAGGAGGGTCTGGAAGGCCTGTAAGACATACAAGACCGCACTCATCTCCAGAACGTTGATGTGTAATGATGCCTCCAAGCTGGACCACAGTCCTTGAGCTTGGTGCTCTCCTAGATGTGCTCCCCATCCCATGTTCAATGCATCTGTAGTTAGGGATGCCAAAAGAACTGGGTTCCTAAAAGGAAGACTCAAGGAAAGGTTGCAGTAGTCCCTCCACCACAGCAATTCTTTCTGAACTGCTGACGACACCAGGACCAGATGGTCCAGGTCATCCAGGAGTTGATCCCACTGCACCTGCAAGGACCACTGAATAACTCTTACGTGGAGCCTCGCCAGAGGAACAGCAGTGATGGAGACTGCCATCAGGCCAAGAAGGTGTAGGATCTCCCGGGCCGGGATGGTCCTAGATGAAGCCACCCATGAAGCCTGATGGATCAGGGTCTCCACCCTGTCTGGAGGAAGGAGGGCTCTGCATTGGACCGTATCCAAAACTGCCCCAATGAATTGCAGTCTCTGGGACGGTGTCATGAATGATTTGGGAATATTGATAGTAATCCCCAATCTGTCAAAGAGGTCCAGGGTAAAGGAGAGAGCCTCCAGTAAAGAGTCCCTGGATGGGGCTGAAATCAGCCAGTTGTCCAAGTAAGGGAAAACCGCAATACCCTGGCAGTGTAAAGAGGCTGCCACCACCGCTAGGCACTTGGTAAACACCCAAGGTGCCAAGGACAGACCAAAAGGGAGTGCCCAAAACTGGAAGTGCTCCCCTTGGAACTGGAACCGCAGGAAACGGTGGTGGCTGGGGAAGATCAGAATTACTATCAGGTAGAAGACTTGGTTTGCTGGCCAAGGCACCTAGCTTCACCTGAGCTCTTTCCTTCTAAGACTGCTTGAAAGGCAGAGTAGAGAAACTTGCCAGAGCAAGGGAGAAGGATTAAGACTTAGTTTGGCTAAGCAGATTTACTGTGTGGTGGTGTTTTTATATTTTTACTCACAGGGATTGCTACTGTTTGTTGCTAACATTTCATTGCTTTATTTTTCTCTGATTCAAATTAGTTGTTGCTGGTATACCTTCTTCTGCATTATTACAAGGTGTGCCTACAATGTGTGCTAACAGATTACTGCTGTAATCTTCTGATTCAAATTGTCTTTGCAAGGTATATCTTCTGTTACTGCTTTATTTTTCTCTGGAGCAAAGTGTTTCTTACAGGGTATATCTTCTCTGAAATTATTACAGGTGGTGCTAGGTTTTACAGTTTTATCTAACATTAGGATAAGCTTTCAGGTTACTGCATTTATTGTTGACTGATTATTTCCTGCTCTTACCTCCTTGTTCTTTCGTCCGTGGTTCTTCTTTTTAGGCAGGGAGGCCCAGCCCCCACCCCATCCCAACCACCCCACGCCACACTCCTTTTATAGGGTACCACAGTTGTGACATTTCCTGTGGCAGAGCAGGAGGGCCGGATCAGTGGGGCCTACAAGGTGATCTCATTTATAGGGGACTAGTAATTTAACTTGTTATAACAAGTTAAACAAAGCACAATTAAACAATTACTTGCATGTTTTCCTTCTTTTTTTCCTTCTACTACTCTGACTAGGTTACAAACCCAGCAACTTATTTGGAATGGATTTCATTAACTGCAGGTACTGTGGAACAATTTTCAGAAGGACAGTCTTACAGGATTTAGGACACTGTCCTACATGCTGGGCCTTTGGAGATCTTAGGTCTCAGCTCCGGGCAGCATGACAGAGATTGCACGCCTAAATTTCGTATTGAAGAGGAAATACATTATAAGAACCACCCGCCATTTCCCCAGCATCCAACAGAAAAAGCTCGACCGCAGAGGGTAGTTGGTCCAGGAAGTTGGCAGGTGGTTAGGAGAGCAAATCAGGTGCCCCATCACTCTCTGCTCTCCAACACATTACCTCCAAAACCATAGAAACACTACAAACAGGTATCTGCCTCTATCTCTGAAATCATATAAGAGGCAGGAAGACACTGCAGAGCAGGACACTGCGGCACAGTGAGCCAGCAACAACAGTACTCACCCAAATCAGGAACCAAAACTAAACAAGCACAAAGGAAATCAAAAAACTTCTGATCATAGGAGACTCCATGATTCAGGAGTTGATACCCATCTCCAGCCAGGGGTGATGTCAGATGTCTCAGGTACATCAGCATGGAGACACTGACGCGTACTAAATTGTTCACAAAGCAGGAGAAAACATTGATGTCCTAGTACACATAGGGACTAATGATCTTGCCAGCCGGTCAGTTGTGGAGACCAAGGAACACCTGACTAGGCTGGGTGACAAACTATCATCTATTTCGTCCGGCATCTCTTCTCTGAGATCCTGCCAGTCTGGGAGAAGGGAGCAGATGGATGGAAGGTCAGAGAAGGGGAGATAGGGGAGCTAAACCGTGGCTCAAGGACTGGTGCCAGGAAAAGGACACAGATTTGTAGGAACTGGCAACAGTTCTGGGAGCAAAGTTCTTTAAATTTGATGGACTGCATCTGACTAAAGAGGAGTCAGTGCATTGGGGCAGAAGTTTGACGTCTTTGCAGAATATTTAAACTAGCAAATGGGAGAGTGCAGTTCATCATCGTCAAATGGGAAGACACCCTCCCCTCAGCTAGTGGTCAAACAGGAATTCAGCGTGTTTGCCGTTCATTTACATCACCAGGTAAGAAAAAGGTTTGTCTCCCATATGATGCACATAGGTATGCCAAACTTCACCAACAACTAACACACCAAAATCTGGCCAATGGAAAATCATGTACACAAATGCTCACAGCCTGGGAAATAAGATCCCAGACCTGCAGGCAATAATGTCAGAGGCTAAACTGGACATAGTAGCAATTAGTGAGACGTGGTTACCAGTAACTACACTAGGGAGACCTCAGTACCTGGCTATGTATTGTTCAGAAGAGACCCGGGTGCAAAAGGAGGGGGAGGAGTGGCCCTGTATGTTAATGAAAATATCAAAGCCACAGAAATTCAGAATACACATAAGGAGCCAGAAGAACTGTGGGTCACCCTGGAAACAGGAAATGGGACAGCCATAAGAACTGGGGTTGTCTAAGGCCCCAGACCAGGGGGAGGACATAGACACATTACTGTTAGAAGATATACAAACATGACAGCTAAAGGGAGGTTCTGATAATGGAGACTTCAACATGCCAGATACAGATTGGTCAATACCAGCAGGAACATCTGCCAGAACTAGACTCATAGTGGATTCCCTGCAGGGAGGGCCTCAAACAACTGGTACAGCAACCACAAGAGACAGAGCTATCCTAGATCTAGTACTGACTAACAAAGAGGATCACAGATCTCCAGGTAGAAGGTCACCTGGGGCCAGTGACCATCACATGGTATGGTTCAATTTGGCTACTACATCTAAATCATCCCATTCCAAGGCAAAAATATGGGACTTCAGAGGAGCTGACTTTGATAAGATGGCCAACAGAGTTAAGCTAGCCCTGGCAAAAAGAAACACAGGTGAGGAGGTACAGGCAAAGTGGGCAAGCATTAAGGATGCAATACTTGAAGCAACATCCCATTGTGTTAGACAGATAAGGAAGTGCAAAGGAAGAAGGAAACCACTTTGGTTCTCAAATACAGTAGCAGAAAAGGTCAGAGCCAAAAGGCTGGCCTTCAGGAAATATAAGGGAACACAGCGGGATGAAGATAGGGAGGCATACCAAACTGCCCTAAGGGAAGCAGGTAAGGCAGTAAGGCAGGCGAAGTCCCAAACTGAGGAAACACTAGCACTGAACAGTAAAAAGAGGTGACAAGACTTTCTATAGATACATTAGTGAAAGGAGAAAGTCCAGAGGGGTATTGCTAAGCTTAATGGAGAAAAGGGAGCAAGTGAGAGGAGGACCCTGTAAAGGCATCTATCCCAAATAGATACTTTTGCTCAGTATTTACTGAAGAGAAGGTAGGGCAGGGCCCACAGCTCAGCATCATGGACACAGGGAGGAGAGTGAGCACTACTCCCGCCCATAAAGAAAGGGTCCTACAAGGCTTGCTAGCTCAGGGTGGATAAGGCAATGGGACCTGATGGCATACATCCCAGGGTACTTAAGGAGCTAAAGGAGGAACTAGCAGAGCCATTAGCAGAATTGTTTAGTGAGTCTCTGAGCACAGGAGAGTCCCAGAAGACCGGAGAAGGGCTCATGTGATCCCACTCCACAAGAGTGGTAGCAGGGAGGAGGCGGGAACTACAGACAGGTCCAGTCTCACCTCAGTAGTGGGCAAGATTATGGAGGCACTCCTTAAGGAAAGGATAGTGCAACACCTGGAATCCATAGGGGCACAGGATCCAAGACAGCATGGGTTTACAAAAGGAAGGTCCTGTCAAACTAATCTCATAGATTTCTTTGACTGGGTAACTAGAGTGGTGGACCAAGGGGGAGCAGCTGATGTCGCCTACCTTGATTTCAGCAAAGCTTCTGACACTGTTCCACATAGAAGATTGATAAGCTAGGTAGGCTCGGGGTGGGTCAGAAGTTGGTCAACTGGGTGGCAAATTGGTTGACTGGCAGAAAACAGAGTGGTGGTAAATGGTATACAGTCAGAAGAGATGCAAGTCACAAGTAGAAGTACCTCAGGGATCAGTCCTGGGGCCAGTCCTATTCAACATCTTCATTGGTGACCTCGCAGATGGACTAGAGGTAAGGCTTGTCTGTTTGCAGATGACACCAAGATCTGCAACAGAGTAGATGATCCAGATGGGGTGGGCAGAATGAGAAGAGATCTGGATAAACTAACAGAATGGTCAGAAGAGTGGCAACTGGGATTTAATGCAAAAGTGCAAAATCATGCACATAGGGAAGAGAACCCTGAAGCCACTTATAGGCTGGGAGGGGTTGCTAGCAGTCACAAAGGAAGAAAGAGACTTGGGCATCATCATCACTGATGACCTGAAATCATCAAGCAGACCTCTAAAGCAGTAGGTAAGGCTAGGGGTGTTGGGGTGTATTAGTAGGGGTATCACAAGTCGAGAGGAGGTAATAATCCTCTGTACAAGACATTGGTTAGGCCCATCTGGAGTACTGCGACAGTATTGGAGGCCACACCTTCAAAGGACATTAACCAAATTGAGGCAGTCCAGAAGGGCAACCAAAATGGTGCTGGGACTGCATCAGAAGACATATGAGGACAGATTAGCAGAGCTCAATATGTATACCCTTGAGCAAAGGAGGGAGAGAGTGATACGATCGAGGCATTCAAACACCTTAAGGACATAAACAAGGTGAAAGAGTCTAACATGTTTAAATATAAGAAAATAGCAGGACAAGAGGGCACAACATGAGATTAGAGGAGGCCGATTAAGGGGAATGAGGAAATTCTTTTCACAGAAAGGGTGGTAGATGCATGGAATGGCTTACCACAAGAAGTGGTGGCTATGAATACAGTGCAGGGCTTCAAACATGCATGGGATAGGCATAAGGGAGCAATACAAATGACTATGAATAGATAGGTCACTGACAGAGCAAAGGCCAATGGCACATTTATAAGGTAGAAAAAGAAATGGGCAGACTGGATGGGCCTTGCGGTCCTTATCTGCAGTCAATTTCTATGTTTCTATGTGCAGGTAAGCATCCTGCATGTCCAGAGCGCACAACCAATGATTCTCCAGAAGGAGTGGAAGACGACTCTGGAGCATCAGCATCCTGAACTTTTTGTACTCAACAAAGTAACTGAGGCTGCTCAAGTCAAGAATGGGTCTGAAGTCTCCTGTCTTTTTTGGAACCAAAAGAAAATTGGAGTAGAACCCCCTTCCCCTTTGCTGGAGGGAAACGCGCTCTATTGCTTCCTTGAGCAAGAGGCTTTGAACTTCTTCTCGAACGAGAAGAGCCTGATCCCTGGAGTAAGAAGACCTTTTTGGTGGCGATTCTGGAGGAATTTCCAGAAACTCTATAGTGCGTCCGAGAGACACCAACTGCAGGACCCATGCGTTGGAGGTTATCGCCTTCCATTCCTGCGCATGGTGGCCAAACCCCCCCCCACCTGCTCCTCGTCATGAGACTGAGGAGTTAGTGGGGACAGGGAGTCAGGAAGTGGCAGGACGTTCAGGGGTAGGACCTCCTGAACGTCTCTGGTTCTTGGAGGCCGGAGGAGTGGTGGAATCCGTGGCCTTGCGTTTGCCCTGGCACCAAGCCAGGGCCTGCTTCTTCTGCCTCCAGGTCCTTTTCGGAAATTGCTGTTGCTGATGTTGAGTGCTCAATCGGTACATGGACCTTACTGATCTTAGAGTGAGACCTCTGTCATGGAGATCAGTAATAATATCTTTGGTGTCGCCACCAAAAAGCACTGAGCCCCAGAAGGGGGCATCCTGAATCGCAGACTGTACCTCACAGGTGAGACCAGAGATGTGGAGCCAGGAATGCCACCTTAAGGCAACAGCAGTTGCCGAGGTGCAATCTACAGAATCAACGGAGTCGTATGTGGCTTGCAAAGCATGCTTACAGGAGAAGCGAGAGAGGCAAAGATCCTTGGCAAACTCCTCTTTCAGGCTCGAGGGTCCCATCAACTGGACTAGGGCCTCTAGCCTGGCTAAGGTAGCCTTTTGGTGTGACACCATGTGGACCACATAGTTGAGGGATCTGAGCGCACATGTGGCTGAAGCATAAACTTTTCTGCCGAACTGGTCCATCTGCCTCAACTCTTTGTCTGGAGGAGGGGTGCTCAAGTGCAGCGGAGCGATCATGAGCAGCTGAAATGATGACAGAGTCCACCTTAGGATGCGTCTTAAGTAAAGGAGCTTCCTTTGGCACCCGGTATATCCTGTCTGCCCCTCTTGGGGACAGCCGGAAGAGAATGAGGCATCTGCCAGACCGTAGAGGTGAGGTCCTGGTGAGGTTCCATCCAGGGAAGAATGGGGACCGGAGACAGAAACTCTAAGTCCCAGATGTTCAGCTAGTCTCTGCCTCATGAGGTCTTGATCCTCTGACTCCCAGTCGAAGAAATCTTTCATGGACCTCAGAAGATCAGCGAAGGTAGGGTCCTCTGGGGGGGACTTGGGGGAAACCTTGCCTTTCGGGCCCTCGGGTTCCTCCAAGGCATCCTCCGCTGACTTGTTGGTATCCTCATCATCGTCATCATCTGCCCCCTTGTCAGGAAGATTGCGAATGTCCAGAAGGGCAATGTCCTGACGTGCCGTCCCCGAAACATGTATCGTGGACGGAGAAGAGCTCCTCGGGGACGTGGACCTTGGAGAGTGTGGAAGTGGGAGTCTTGTCTCCAGGTCTGACACCAACTCCGAGCGCGCCCTCTGCCACCAAGACTGGATTAAGGTCTTGAAGTCCGGCATAGCCTGAGGAGATGGAGGGGGTGGTGGAGGAGGTTGCGGCTCTAGGGGAGGAAGAGGAGGCATTACCGGTGGGGGTGGGTAATGGTACCCCAGGTAACCCTGAAAATGGTGGTAGGGGTTGTAACCAGGGTAATCCGAAGGAACTCCACTCAGGAGGAGGACCAGCCGGGAAATGGTCCCCAGGGTACCCAAAGGGGTAATGAGGGACAGTCCGGGGTCTAGTATAAATCCCTGTCGTCAGGTCTGACGGAGGGGGGACCCACGTCGGACCCGCTGTAGTGTAAATTGGTAGGGGGTCCGACGTCGGGATAGCCAATGTCAGGGGGACTGACGTCAGGACCGGCATTGCCCGATCCGGGCTGGAAAGGGATCCAGCGTTGGAGGGGCTAGCGTCGGGGCCAGACAAAGGGGGCCTGATGGTGGGACCGGGTCTGGTGCCGGAGCCGGAGGCTGGAGCAGACCACTGGGCCCTACCTGGGGGAGAGTTGTCAGAGTTTCCAGCACTGGAATTGGAATTGCCTGATCCAATGGTGGGATCGGGACCGGGATATTCGTCAGGTTCGAAGAGATCCTACCTGAAACAGGAGGAGGGGCCTCCACTGTAAGGCCAGACGACTGAGGAGGAGTCTCCTTCCCCGTGACCCCGTCAGGGGAGCGCAGGACTGATCCCAAGGAATGGTCTACAACGTCGAGGGGTTCGCACTGTCTTTGCCTGAGGTACCCGCCTGAGAAGGGGAGAGTACAGGCAAGGGAAGAGGGGCATTCTCCCCCTGGTTCTGCTGGACATCGGGTGAGGCGCATTAGGCCCCGACAGGAGAACCATACCTGAGTGGCTGTCAGAGACAGATGTCTTAGCACACGGAGCCGGGTGGGTGGGGGAGGAGCCCCCGGCCAACTCATCAGTTGGTGCCGGGCAGGTCCCTGAAGGTTGGGGAACTGTCTTACCAGCAGCCGGGCTGTCCCCGAAGGAGCCGGGGGCCGACTCAGTGGCTATAGCTGTCCAGCCGTTGGAGAAGCCAACGGTCAACTGACCCGTAGAAGATTTTTCAGACTTACCATCCTAAGTCTTCTTAGGCGGCAGCTGAGAGGAGGCCTTGCTCGTCAAGGGCCACGAGGCCTCAAGTTGGTCCGTGGAGTGCTCCCGCTCTTGAGATTTCTCCTTGTGGTGTTTCTTGGAGGGGAGATGATTTTTTGGAAGAAGACTCTCTGATGCGGTCCATTTGCTTCTCTAATGAAGCTATTCGGACTTTTAGAAGATGGGCCTCCAAAACCTGCTGTCTCCGGGCCCAGAGAGAAAACGCACTTCAGATGACCATCCTTATGAGGAATCTGAGTGCCACAGGACGAGCACTTCTGCTTGCGTGAAGACATTAAGCAAATGTAGAATTCGCAGAGAAAAAATTTAGCGAAGGAAAAAGTCAGACGCAAGAACTAACACGACGATCGCTGATGGAAGTCTGCAATGCGACTGACACGAGGCGACGGCGGGAAACAACTGGTGGGCAGATGTGGGGACCGCCCACTATATACAGCCAAGCTGACATCGGTCACGTGACGTCGGGTGGGCGGTCCATCAGGGATTGCTAGAAAAATTTGCCGTGCGGCCCAACGTCAGGTAGCGCCAGTCCAATATGTAATGACCTACTGAAGGAAGCCTCCTGAAGTAAGATCTATTCTTTCCTTTTCTGTCTCTTCTCTGGTTGTGCAACCAAATTTTTCTGTCAGACTTTGGACTTGATCACCTCAAACAGTCTCGCAATTCTTTGCCTCTCGCTTTCTATCAGTCCTCCCTTGCTGTGTTTTTCCTCCCTTGCATTTCTGCTAGTATACAAATATATACACATCAATATGTAGAAATGTAACTGATATTGGGATCCTTTTGTTTCGATTAGAAGCTCAAGAGGTTACGAGAGTTTCATTTTTAAGCCATTTGCAAAAGCTGTGCAAAAGGGGCCTCAGCTCAAGCTTACTGTGTTCTTGCAGCCCTGCCTGATACTTACAAGAAACAGGATGCTTGTTTAGAATGGGGGTTGGAAGGATTTATAAGGGAACTGAGCTACAGCCTGCAACTGCTGAAAGAGAAGAAAAAGGGGACACAGACTGAAGGAAAACTCTTTTATTTTGCCTTTGTAAATAGTTATACTGAACAAGTTTTTTATTTATGTTACTTCTACTGTAAATAAATATTTTTGGTGAATTTTACAACTGCTCCTGGTTTTCCCTATGCTTCCTGACCTGTGCCTTGACCACTACAGGGGACCATCCTTTGGCTGCTTGGGAGGTGGCTCCCTCTGGATGGGCAGAGAAGCCAGAATAAGCAGAGCCAGAACTGGCTGAGCCACAGTAGGATGGGGCCTTGGTGGCGATAGCCATGGAAGAACCAGGGTGGGGGCCAAGATCCGCTTAACCCCAGAAAGCATGAGCTGCTGCCACATTATCAGTTCATAGAGCCAGTGCACTTTGTGTCCGAGTCTCTCCTCACCTGAGGAGGAAGAAGAGGAAGAACAGTGACTGAGACACTTCCCTGAGTGCCAAACAGCGGGAACGCTTGACTCTGGTCCATGGGATCTCGACCTTGACCGTCAGGGGAATCAACGGTGGGAAGGGGAACTGAGAAAACCAAGGATCCTCCAAGGTAAGGAGATCCTGAGGGTTAGGGACCAGATCAGCATGCTGGTCCGACCCTCTCTGGGAGGTGACAGGTATGACTGGAGTTCTAGAAAGTGAAGTACCCACCTCGTCCTGCGACATCGCATCGACAGGCTCAAGAAAAATCTCAACAGGTTGGTCAATGGGTGCCTCAGCCGACTGGCCAGATGGGAAGACCATGGAGCCAGCAGCCCAGACTGAAGGATCAACTGTAGTCAAAACCCCCAAGGAAGCACAAGAATCTGAGCCCAAGAGCACATGCGATCCCACAATAGCCGACAAGACTTTTTCTTAGTCTCCTTTTCCTTTTTTTTTTTAAACTTTTTATTTATGAAATTTCTGATTTACAGCCAGTTGTATCTCAAAAACAAAACAGCACTTAGCGAGGTACACAGACCCCCTCTAGCCATGTACAAATGTTATTACAGTGAAATATATTCAGATATCAATGACCATAAACCGTGGGAGTCTGTTTATCTTTTAAACAGGAGTACAGTCCAGGTCATACTTCTTGTAGAGCGTTGGTCCTCTCACCTAAGATTAACCATCCAAGGAAAAATTAGAAAGTCCAAGAAGCCGACCTCCTTGTAGAACTTCAAAGTGGGGGTGGGGAGAGAAAACAAGAGGCCTAGATACTGCATAAACATTTTAGACTGCCTGGGCTCAATTAAGTTAGATTACCCTCCATCAGTTTTAGTAGGCAAGGCAACCCACTCTGCGGGAGGAACAGATCATGTTAGGTTGTTAATTAAGTTCATAAATTGAGTGATGCTTATTGCATCCATCTATAAATTACAGCATAGGCCTATAAGACTAAATATAACATTTTTAATATACAGCAACATGAGGAACATCTTCTATTAACTACTTCAACAATCTGTGCCCATATTACCTACTTAGAAACTGGTAGGTATTATAATAAGGTGTAGAACTCCTAACAATTCCAGCACAGACCTCAACCTTCCTCATCCGAACTCTCTTCAGTCGGTTTAAGGCTTTGGATTAACGTCTCTGCAAAAATGGAGGCTGTAGCCAGATCAACAACTACATGTATTTTACATGTATGTTTTATCAACAGTCTCACTGGAAAGTTAAGCTGAGCTACAATACCATTTGATAGTAGGTCCTTCTTGATTATCTGCAGTTCTTTTGCGGGTTTGGGTTTGGGCTGAAAGTTCTAGAAAAAAGGAGAGACGATGTCCCTCCTAGTGTATCTCACCTCTCTAGCAAGCGGCCTGTAGAAGAGCAATCCTGGCGTCTGGACTTGAGAGTGTGGCAATCGCAGTGCATTGTTGCTGCACCCTGTCTCTTGGCTTCTGACGCTGGGGAATCAAGAAGGCTCTCAGGAACGTAATCCCCATGTCTGCAGGCAATAGCTATAAGTCCTGAAAAATTAGTCTTGTTAAAGCAGGCACTAACTTATCCGATCGGGCATATTTGGAAGGGAATCCTACAATGTAGATGTTAGCTATATGTTGAAAGTTCTCCAAGGTTTCCATCTTTGCCCTCAGCAGATTAACATCCCTTATACACATTGAGTTATATTGCAGCTGGCGCTCACCCTCCGCCTTCAATTCTGAGATAGCTGCAGCATTCTCCTGAAACCTACAATCGTTTTCCAGAAGCTTAGCTTTGACCCCTGTTAGGTGTTTGTTCATTTCGTCACCTATAGCTTGGATTTTAGCTAACATGGACAAAATCTGTGAGGTTGGTAACTCTGAAGCGGGTTGCTCTTTAGATGGAGTAGGCCTAGCGCTGCTTGCCGCACCTTGGGAGGTCAGGTAAGAATCCAGATTCTGAGACGAGCGCTTGAAATCTCTCTTAGGGCTCATCGTGCTGTGGGAGTATTCCGGCTCACACTGCTTTTAAATGGGAGTCTGTATCTCAAGGTTTTTCAGTAAAATTCAACGTTTCTATTCTCAGGCTAGTAGAACTCCCTCATAATGTTGCCGCCATGTTGCTGCTCAGCAGCGCCCCCCTCTTAGTCTCCTTTTTCGACAATGTGGAGGATTTTTTGCCCTTAGAGGGGACCTGCTAAAGGGTGGGAAGGGACTGGCACAGATCCCTAAATGCCCCTGTAAAGGTGGCACCAAAAGAAAGCGGTACGAAAGCTGAAGCTGAATCAGCATGCTCCGTGGCCTGAGCCACTGCCTCATCAAAAGCCACAAGTTGTTCTGTGGACCCTGCAACCACAGAGGCCGCTCAATGGGTGTCTTTTGAATAGGAGGATCCCGTTCATCCAGTCGTCCAAGAAAGAGTCGAGCATGCTGGTCCTCCAAAGTACTAGGATGCAAAGTGTGGCATAGGCCACAAGCCTGGCGATCGTGTTCGTGGCCTAGGAAGTAGATGCACGAGGTGTGTGGGTCCATCTGGGACATCTTCTACCCACAGTGACACTTCTTGAAACTGGGCACTGACTTCAAGTCGTCCATGACGAGAGTTTTGAATGAATTCAAAAATCGCTTGAGAGCGAGAGTCAAAATAGAAGTTTTGAAAGCAAAGGGCCTACTCAACACAGAGCAATAAGAAGGGAACCTCCTTCTTCCAGCTAAGAGGTAGATCTGATGTCATGGGGTGGTGCCAATGGAATACCACCCTGGCGGGTGGGAGGAGCCAGCTTGAAGACGTTCTGGCAGGAATTAAAGGGAAAGAAACACTGCCAGAAGTGTGGAACTGTACATCATATCCATGTCCCCAGAACCAAAGCTTTATGCCTCGATAGCAGAATTATGCTATCCTAACAGAAAAGAAACTGGACATTACTGGATGTAAGCCACAGGAGCTTCTCCCTGCCCTATCATGGGCTGAAAACAGATGGTGCCAAAGCCCCCTGGGCATTCCTCCACCCATGGCCGTAGCCACAGGAGCTGCTCCTTGCCCTCTCAAGGTCCGAAAACAGACAGTGTCAAAGTCCCCTGGGCATTCCTCCACCCGTGGCCACAGGAGCTGCTCCCTACCCACTCAAGGGCCGAAAACAGACAGTGCCAAAGCCCGCCTGGGCATTCCTCCACCCGTGGCCATAGCCACAGGAGCTGCTCCCTGCCCTCTCATGGGCGAAAAACAGATGGTGCCAAAGCCCCCTGGGCATTCCTCTACCCGTGGCCGTAGCCACAGGAGCTCTCCCTGCCCGCTCAAGGGCACAAAACAGGTATGCCTGCTCAACAGACAGAGCACCCCCCTCCAGCTGTAAATTTTAAACCTGGCGCCATTTCTCGGATCTTTGGTGAGCCTGCCCAGTGACTCCATCCTTAAACCTAGGAGCTGTGGGGTCACCTGCAATCCCTAGCTTAGCCACTAAATATTTAAGAATTAGTTTTTATTCCCTCTCCTTAAGCAGCTTTCTAAATCAAGCAAGTTGCTCACTGAGGGACCTTTGTGCCAGAGCCTGCTCTCACTTGATTTTTTGCCTGCCTACACCATCTTGAATATGTACTGTTTGTTAAGCGACTGTAACGCTGCATTATCTGCAGACCTGTAGGATTTTCTAGCAGTCCAGTGGATTGTCTTGTATCTGTAAGATTTTCTCTAGCAACAGTGAGATTTTTGTAGAACTGCTCCTTCTGTATTATTAGCTAAGCGACTGTAACAGGGCATGACCTGCAATCCAATAAGTCTCTCTAGGAGACATGTGTGTTTTTCTAGCACTGCTCCTTCTAGGCAGCTTCGTGTAGTTCCATTACATTGTACTTGTAATTTGTGCAGCAAGGTCTCACTGCATTGTACTATTACAGCTAGTGTGTTTTCTAAAGTCTGCATTTATTCCTCTATGCACTGCATCTCCTTAGCTAGCGAATTAGCAAGGTCTTACTGAACAAAATTTCCTCAACTTGTGAGTTAACCAAAGTCTGCATATATTGAAATGGAACAATAATGCTTAAAACTCATTACCTCCTAGGCGGCCATTTTGTGTCAGGTAAACAATGGACAGTTCAGACTTCATGTGGCGCTACTGGAGGTAATGAAAATCTGCTTCTGCTTTAGCACCTGATTTCACCTTTCTGACCCTCGTCAATGCTAAAATCTGCATCTACCTTGTCTTGAACTTCAGCTTTTTTCTTTTCTGTATTGCTAACAAACCTTCTCCTCTTCTCTTGATCCCATCCCCCCTTTCTCTTTCTTTTTTTTTTTCCAGCAAACCCTACCTTAGCCCTCCTTTCCTCTCTCCTCCCTCCTCTGTCCTGCCTAATCACACAGCCCTTCCCCTTACTCCTGCTAATCTTGCCTCCCTTTATTTACAGATGGTGTCAAAGCCCCCTGGGCATTCATCCACTCATGGCTGTAGCCAAAGGAGCTGCTCCCTGCCCTCTCAAGGGCCAAAAACACGTATGCCTGCTCAACAGACAGAGTCACCCCTTCCCCCCCCCGCTGTAAATTTTAAATTTGGCACCACTTCTCAGATCTTTGTGTGAACCTGGCCATCGACTCCATCCTTAAACCTAGGAGCTGTGGGGTCACCTGCAATCCCTAGCTTAGCCACTAAATATTTAAGAATTAGTTTTTGGGGACTTCCGGTGACGTCATGCACTAAGCAACAGCTTGGGTCGCGAGGCTCCCTACGGAAAATAGTTAATACCTCAATTTGAAAAGCTTAACAACAAAACAGAAGCCACTAATTGTAAACCAGAGGTAGCAGAATGCCCAGAAAAAGAGGCGACTCCGTTCGTGGATCCCCAAAACACATAGATGGAGAGAGATCCCAGGAAGAAGATTCGGAGAGCGGGGACTCGCGGGCATCATCGACCTCCCGCCACGGCAAAACACAGGCCGACCGGGTCCCGCTTTCCATTTTACAGAGGCAAATGTCCCAAATGTTAACAGAAATAAGGGACTTTCGGAAAGAAATGCGGGCAACGGTCACTGCACTACGTACGGACATGGGCAAGCTCGAGAAAAAGCAGGAGGAACATGAAGAGCAACTGACCGCCATGGACAAGAGAGTCGGGAGGCGGAATGTGCGATCGTCCAGCTACATGCACAATTAAGAAGCCTCTAGGATCGTAGCGGAGGATGCAGAGAGTAGGAGCCGCCGAAATAATATCCGGCTGTCGGGCTCCCGGAGGAACGGAAGGCACTGAAATTATTACTTTCACCCAGAAAATGCTGAGAGAAATCCTAAAATTACCGGAGGGATATCGCTTAGAAATGGAGAGGGTACACGCTCTCGGTCCTAGGCCAGCAGTAGGCGCCTGCCTCATTACACTACTAATAAAATTTCTAAGACACCAAGAAAAAGCGTGTGCTACATACTGCTTGGAGACAGGGAACAGTCTGTTATGGATAGCACAGTTATTCTTCGAAACGACTTTGCCCCAGTAATGTGCGCGGAAGGCCTACATTCCTGGCTATGAGAGCGCTTTAAAGCTGCAGGAGTGACGCTTAAGACACTTTACCCGTCAAGGATAGTGATCCACTTTAAGGAGGGTCCCACACATTTGATAATGCGGCTGAGGCAATTGCTGAACTTAAATCAAGGAAAATCGAGATCGCGCGGCAGCAAAGGGAACTGCAGCTACCCCTGCCTCTAAGTTGGCCCAGAAACTGTGGAATGCTGGCCAACGGGACTCCAGACGTCGCCAGGGTAAAGAAGCCATACAATCGATCGTTAATTCCCTGAAATCCAGACCCAGTGTTCCGATTGAGAAAGTTACCCCAGCGCCTAGCACCTGAAGTGGTCGCAAGTATTTGAATGGACTCTGCTCATTAAATGTGGTCATGACAGATAGATCCAGCTATAATTAAGCTTAAATCTGAACGTTTTCCTTTTCTCCATGTTCCGGGTAGGACGTAAGGGGGGGGGTGGTGTAAAAGTATGGGAGTCCTTGGGGTAATATGGACAGGGCTTAACGTGGGGTAGGGCAGGTACTGGAGAGCTGTAGAGGTTATTGAAACGAAGACAGTCTTTGAAGAGGGTGGCCGTCGGGATCTCCAGGGGAGGTATTGGAATCATGGGGTATTAATCATTGTGCCAGCAACGGCACGCATTTTTGAGTAGCCACGTGTTGCAATGGAGACTGCTGGGGGGGGGGTCGAGATTCCGACCAGGCCTGTACATTAATTGGCGATATTACACTGTAAGCTTCGGGGATGGAAGTGGGGACCAGCCTGGTGGATTGGGGGATCTCAGGGGTGGTGCCTCCTTGTACTTCTGTGAGCTGGGCTTGGGACATTGTCGGTTCTGAGTCCCAATGGAAGAGACAGCTGACTCTGTGGAGGTGCTGAGAGGGAAGGCCTTAGAGCCTGGGCAGGTGGCACTTGACATGGTGGCTGCTGGGTGTGGCTGGGCGGGGCTTTAGCGGACCGCCGATGGCAGTGACTGCACTTCTTGCCGGTCCATACAGGGAGCGGGTTCGGGGAGGCAGCGTTGCAATGGGCTGAGAAGGCAAGGGGGAGGGCGGGGTACATGTTCAGGATCGGGGACTGGCACGTAGTTAGATGCGACGCCTAACGGGAAAAGGTGCGGTCCAGTGGGGGTGGGACAAGGATACTGAATGATGAGGTGGTCCGTATGTCGCATCCCCACCCGTCCCTGTGGTTCCTTCGTTGCTTTGGACTCCAATGCCAGCTGAGATGACATCACAAATATTGACCCCTAGCTTTTACACCCGGGAAGGAGAGCCCTGCATGTGCAATCGAGGGGAATGGAGGGGTGACTTAGGGAGATGGGGTTACAAGCTACTCACCCCAGGTACAGTGGACTGTATAGCCTGCAAAGAGTAACTGGCTGCGAGATAAGGGGGGAGGGAGGGAAACTAATTAGATGGAGGGTGATAGATATACAGGTGAGAACGGAGGAATCCATGAACTGAAGACTATATATATAAGATACGGGCAAGAAGGTCAAAGTGGACACGTGTAAAGGATCAACTGAAATAGGATGTGCAGGACTATTAGAGGTGGGGAGGGTGGGGGGATTGTGGACAGACTAAGGTTGGATCAAACAAACAACTCACATCAGTTGGTCTTAATGGGGTGTGGACTTCGGTCCTAGCCCATGGGCCACGGATGAGGTGCTCCTTCACCTAGGGGTGCTGGATCTGGGCTGGGGGAGCCCTTCTCCGGGTGACCACGACGGAGGGATGGGAGGTTAGTTCCTGGGAGGGCAGAATAGGGGATTTCCCCTGCTCCGGGACTAGCAGCCTTTGAGGAGGGAGCCATAGTGGAGATGCTGGGCTGCACGTCTACGGAGTTCCGTGAGAATGGAGAAGGCGTGAGATCAGGGAAATGTACTCTCATGGATGGAGACTTCTCGACCCAGGGGGGCTCCGTGACGGGTTGGTAAAGGCCGAGTTACAAGCTGGGACATACCCAGCTGGATGGTGGAAGGACGGTCGTCGCTCAGTATGCACGACGGAAGTCCCTCTAGGTCCATTATAGCTTCCGGGGGAGCCTACGACCCTGACATGGCTGTCACTTATCCTATTACCTTTCCTTACAGGTACCTTGGTACCTTAAGCCTGAATAAATAAGGGCTGCTCAGGTTGGGTTATACACCACCCCTTCGGATCAGGGCTTAGCCCAGATCGGTGGAAGTTCCAGTAGTTGTTTAGTTGGCCAGGTTGGTCATTAAGGGTATAATTATGTACCTGTTTCTTGTTGGTCTATGTTACCTGTTTTGTTGGTATTGTTCTGTTTGTCTAGGAGTCACTGAATTCATGCAGTACAGAATACAGTCACAAGCTATGTCTGACCCCGGTGGGGGGCCCTGCGGGGGACTAGGGAAGCTGGGCGTTAAATACCACAATGATTGTTTACAATGCAAGCCCATGCATTGAAGTTGTTGTCCCTTAATGTCAAGGGTCTGGCCTCACCCATTAAGAGATCCAAGGCACTGGCTTATATTAGAAAGTCAAAGGCAGATATTGCCTTCCTCCAGGAAACGCATATGAACCCCGCTGAACATAACAAGTTAGCTAAACTAAGTAGGGGGCAAGTGTTCCATTCATCTTGTAAAGCTGGTAGAAGGCGAGGGGTGGCTATTATTGTATCTTTGCACACCCCACTTCGGGTAGAGACCACTTGGTCCGACCCAGAAGGTCGACTAATAATTGCCCAAGGGAAAATTAACGATACAGAGGTGACGCTAGCAAATGCTTACCTACCACCAGGCATTACGGTCTCAAGACTGAGACCTCTGTTGGATAAGATAATTCAGAAGACCAAGGGCATCCTCATGCTGGCAGGTGACTTTAACCTAATTATGGTCCCCCGGGACGACTCCACCAGCAAGAGACCTCAAAAGCAAACGTCTACCCAAAAGTTTTTTAGTAAATTCATATCGGAGGTAGGCTGGTGTGACGTGTGGCGGAAACTACACCCAAATACGAAAAATTACTCCTATTATTCCCCGGTGCACCATACTTATTCCCGAATAGATCATGCATACACCCAAATAGAAAACCTAAGCACCGTGCGGGATGCCCAATTGGGCGATATATCCATCTCAGACCATGCGCCCTTGACCACCCACTGGGACGTAGGCCTTCAACCGAGAAACACGCAGTGGCGAATGAACCCATTCCACCTGCGGTCAAAAAAATTCCGGGAATTCCTCTCAGATAGAATCACAGAAATCATAGCGGATAACCCGCCACATGACTCCACGTCCTCAATACACTGGGACACAATTAAAGCAGTCCTTAGAGGACATATAATTAAATATACAGCGGAATTAAGGAGGCAGCGAAAAGAATACAGGAGTAAACTGGAGGGCACTCTTCACTTCCTCCAAATGGCGCACCAACAGGAGGATGAGTCGGTCCTACCCCAACTACAACAAACCAGGCGGGAGCTGGACTCGCTGATTCAGCAACAAACCGAAATTGCCTTAACCTTCCTGAGACAAAGATTTTATGAGGTAGCCAGGTCTACTGGATGCTGTCGCATACCAAGCGCTGAAGACAAAAGTATAGGGCAACTATTGCATCCATTAGGCACCCTAGAGGGGCCAAAGCGTTATCCGCTACATGACATAGTGGATGCCTTTGCAACATTTTATAAAGCCTTTACACCCGGAGACTACGCCTCCCGTAAAGCAAATGATGGGCACCTGGACTCGTATCCCTTCCTCTCTTACGGAGGCAATAGGGAGGATCTGATGAAACCCATCACGGAATTGGAGGTAACTCAGGCAGTGGCCAAGGCTAAATCCATGAAGCCCGGGACCGGATAGCTCGACCCAGAGTTTTATAAGGCGGTTAAAACCAGACTGCTCCCCTACTTCTTGGTCTTTAACTCGGTTCTGAAGGGAACTTCCGCCCCAATCGTGGTCCCTCGCCACAATTTCAGTAATACCTAAGCCAGGTAAGAACCCCCAAGAATGTGCCTCTTATAGGCGGTATCCGTACTTAACCAAGACTATAAAATATTTATGAACATACTGGCGCACCGTTTAGACAGAGTACTACCCCTACTAGTACACAAAGACCAGACGGGGTTTGTTAGATCCCGCACTACCACGGATAGCATCAAGCGATCCTTATATATAGTGCAACAGATGCAAGAGAACAGAGATCCGGCAGTTTTAATAAGCCTTGATGCAGAAAAGGCCTTCGATAGGGTCGCGTGGCCTTACCTGTACCAAACCTTAAACAAATTTGGATTTCCCCCCTTATTTGTCCAAACCCTACAGAATGTATATTCTGCTCCCAGAGCATGTGTTAAAGTGAATGGGCACCACTCTCGTTTTTTCCAACTTCAAAGGGGCACCCGTCAGGGATGTCCTTTATCACCCCTATTGTTTGCCATAATCATCAAGCCTTTAGCGCAACATATCCGGGAATCCCAACGAATCCGAGGGATCAGAATAGGAGATACTGAACACCGTGTGGCTTTATACGCGGATGATATACTTTTGTACCTTCGGGACCCCGACCTCACGATCCCAGCTGTGAGACGGATATTGGATGCCTACGGGGCGGTATCAGGATATAAACTTAACTTTGCTAAAACAGAAATAGTTACCTTTAACTATGCCCCCATGCAGGGTATCCGAGATTCTCTACCAGGCAGATGGGACTTGCAGAAATTGAAATACCTTGGTATATACATTCCAAAAGATCACACAAAATATTATAAACAAAACTATACACCATTTATCTTACAATGAAAACAAGATTTGCAAGCTTGGGCCACCCTGCCCCTTAGCCTATCAAGGAGAGTGGACCTAATCAGAATGACAATCCTACCAAGAGCCCTATATCTATTTCAAAACATTCCCTATACATTCCATTAAAACTTTTAAGGAAATAAACGCCTCATCACGGAAGTTCATATGGGCCTCCCAAAACCCCGAATCGCTAGGAGATACTCTCCCTCCGCCAAGATGGGGTATAGCTATGCGGATTTGATGCTTTATCAACAGGCAACTACCCTCACACATATAATGACTCGACAGAGTGGGGCCCATCTTGCCGCATTGGCTTGAGATAGAAAAGACCCTTATGCGATCAGGCATACCTCAGGACCCTATATCGACAGGACCCAGGGGGAAGAGCCCAACAGAGTCCCAATCTCTGGCTGGAGGCGCAGTTTAAAAACTGGTGCATACTTAAAAAAACACAACACTTGGCACCCTATCAGGCACTCATCTGCCCGATCTCAAACCTAACTGACTTCGCCCCTAACAGCATGGACAATGGTTTCATTCATTGGGAAAGACGGGTTAAAATACTTGTTACAAATAATGACACAGGGCAATATCTGGTCGTACGCTGAAATCCAGAGAAAATTTCACCTGCCACACAGGGATTTTTTCCGCTATCTCCAGCTGTGACACTATATAGAGGGCCTCCCACGAATGTTATGGAACCCGGAGGGATACCCAGCGTTGATTCAATGCCAGATACAGCTAAATGGCACAAGGACACGAGAGCACTTGATCTAGCGGTATTATCAGGCATAACACACAAAAGTGCTCTCACTGAGGGCATTCGTTCACAATGGTCACAGGAGGCGGGACATCAGCTTTCCCTAGAGGAATGGAGACAGGCTTGCAGTCTGTCAGGCCGAATCACTAGCTCACATCAGTGCAGAATTCGCCTGGAAAGTTCTGGTCTGATATTTCGGCTCCCGGTGGTTACAGGCATTATGCCTCAAACAACACAGCAGAATGCTGGAGGCAATGTGGGGAGCTGCAAGCCAATTTGTCCCATGTTCTGTGGCTGTGTCCGGCTCTGCGAGGATTCCTCGTACAGCTTGAGGCTCAGCTGCGAGAACTAATTGACCCACAACTCCAACTGTCCCTGGAGATGTTTTTATTTCCAGATCTCCCTAGAGCCTTTAAAAGCCCCAATACCAGGTACTTGCTTATTCTGCTCTTAACGGCTGCAAAAAAAAGCAATCACTAGGCAGTGGTTAACAACAAAAATCCCTTCAGTCCAAGACTGGTGGGATATCATAAAGCAAATTTATAACATGGAGAAAATAACACATAACCTAAATGAACAGGAAGAGAAATTCAAGGCCAGATGGACACGCTGGCAGATATACTATATGTTGAAAGATCCTACCTTTACACCCTAGGGAATCTTAATGTGGGAGTCGGTTGGGATTCGTGGATGGAGATGGTGGTGGATTGCATCCTGCTGCCCCTCGCCTGGCTTCCCTGGTCCCCCGCGGGGCAACGATCCATAAATAAAGGTGATGCACTGGGGCTGGTCCAGGTAAGGAATGGCCATTGAATGAATAAGGTAGTGGCAAGAGAACCAAGGGAGCGATCAAGAGATCGGTATAGTTAGAATGTAACCGAAGCGGAGATAGGACAAACCAAGGCCATGTATTGACACCTCAGCCCTTTCTCTGATGCGGAGGGGACTATCTGAGGGTTGACCTGGAGTGCCATGGCATCAGGGTGGAGCAGCTTATTGCAATGGTGAACCTGTGCCCTCTGGGGGTAGATACCCATATGCTTGAGGTCATCTATAGAGGGGCGGGTTGGACAGTAACTTCTAGCCCTCAAGCCTGGGGTGAGACCCCCCTGCAAATATTAACCGCTCAGATCCTGAAATTGAGGGTACGGCCCGGTTGTATTATTATAATGAACTAAGCATATAGCTGTAAATTAGATAATGAGCCACACAGGGGATGAATTTCATTGAATTTCACAACATCACTATTGTCTGACTGTATATTATGAACTTTATGTAACTGTCTAAATACTGGTGACTTATATGTATATATGTTGGAAACTTAATAAAAAGAAGAATTAAAAAAAAAAAAGAATTTGTTTTTATTCCCTCTCCTTAAGCAGCTTTCTAACTCAAGTTAATTGCTCACTGAGGAACCTTTGTGCCAGAGCCTGCTCTCACTTGCGACACACTATTATAGACACTCCTTCCAGGAACTCCTCCCACTGGAATCCCACAGTCAGCTGGTTTTCTATCCCCTGAAACCTAACCCTCCCTTCTTAAAGGGATCAAACCTAAATTATCCACTCCAGTAAACTTCTCAATTAATGCTGTAACCTGCCCTATTATAAGGGACCTCAACCTAATTCTACTTACACCCTTTTTAATTCTTACATTCTAGCTCCTTTCTTCTAGTTTGTTACCCATCCCCTTTTAAACAACCTTTTCTATATTTACCACTCCATTATTCCCCATCTCAATCTTCTACTGTATCCAGATCTTTTCCAATTTAATATCCGTATCCCTCCTTACAAAGCTGTGTGCTCTCTGGGCTGTACTTTTCTTCCACCTGCCCATCTCTGGCCATTATTGATTGTTTGCATCCCACAGCTTGTCCCACCCTCTGCTACATTATTGGTGGATAACCTTCTCAGTCCAAACCTCAAAGGGGCATTCCTAACCCTGGACATCTGTTACTGCTATTAGCAACACCTTCTCTATTGTGTGCCTCGCTGACTATTCTGGCCTTTTTGCTGCAATCTTTTGTCCTGAGCCTGCCAACCATGATGCCACGTGGCAATATCACATAGCAAGCTGTAGTATGGCTCTCTCCTTGCTAAGTCACGTCTTTCTCTCCCCTCTCTTAATACTTCACTGTGTGGACCTTACTCACTTGGATCATTTCTGGCCTGGGGTATCTCCGGAGGACAAACCATGCAGCCACCTACCGCTTCAGCCAGTCTGCCTTCTCACATACCCAATATTATGTATGCCAGTGCCTTTGCACCTCTCTAGGGATACCAACTCCACGAGCTACTCAGAACCATATCATACCCTTACAACTCTCCTGGGCTCACCCACACTGCTAACTATTCCTGCCCATATTGCAGTGTTCGGCCTAGTATCCCCTCGCTTCCTCTCCCTACCGTGGCTATCCTCCTCCAGGACCCCCTTCCCCAAACGTGGTCGCCACTTGCTGCTCAAATTCCTGCATATGGGGCTTAAGAAGCTTCTCCTACTCTTGCTACTCTATTCAGGTGTAACCCCTAGATGGCGCTATCCCAGGGGCTACTACCCCTGCCTGATTTGCCACTAACAGGTTGAGGGGCCTGGATCCAATGGCGGGTGCCTCCACCCAGAGGTCAGGGTTTGCAATAGTTAAACTAACTTGGTCACAGCCCTCTGGGACACTGCAACCTCTTTCTTCCCACTAGTGGCCCACACAATATATCAGAATTACCTTCACAGTATACACTTACCCCAGGTCTGGTTCCGCACTGGGACCTCCTGGGAAATGAGATACAGTGCAACAATCACAGTACAGTACTTTAACATAGACAAATACCTCAGGCAGTATAACTTTGCTGAAACAAGCAGCTCTGATTTATTTAGGGGATATAACAAGGACAGGAAATCAGGTTAATTAGCTTATCACTCTAATAATCTACCTATGGCTCTGTGCAGGCCTATCCCTATCAGTTACTGTCCCTGGGTACCCAAGCCCTAGTGGCTAGTCCAAACTGTGGCAGCTGGTGGGGCCCTTTCACAGAGAAAAGGAGAATTAAACAGTCAGCAGTACAGTAATTCCATTTGGATTTAATGTGGCAATTCAACAGGAGGCGACCCTGAATTAGTACTCACGACCTCCAAATAAGATAGGGTTCTTCAATGTCAGCAGGGCTCACTTGAGGTACACAAACCTCTTCACACATCCATATAAAAGAAAGCACTATACCAGGCAGGCTGCATCTGTATCCCGATCATAATTACTGCACAATACCGGAGAACACACAGCAGATTCAGTTCCTGACAGACAGAGTGCAATTTTCAGCAATTCCTCCAGTCTTCTACAGGGTGAGCCTGGTTTCTACTCTTCAGAGATCCTTTGATTCTTTTCACAGGACAGATTCAGTCCTAACAAGCTGTTACACAAGCTGCAGACCGGAACTCTGGGCCTTACACACGCTTTTGACTAAAACTGCACACTGAAAAAGCACAGGGCTCCTTCCTTCTTCACTGCCAAAGCTCAACTGAAACTCCAACTGACAAAACCGGGCACTTCTTTGGGTTCCTCCCAGTTCTTGACTGGATTGGCTGTCACTCACAATAGACTGCTGCTGTTGGTCCAAAAGGCACTGAAGTCTAAACTACATCTCCCAGAGTCACTGCCCATACAATCCTCTTGTGGCTGGCTCAGATTATGAGTCCAAGTTCTGATTTGGTCCAAGGCACCATTTTAGAGCTAGCATACCCCACACTGATTGGTCCAGTTCAGCAGTTCAAAACTAGAATGGGAACTAGCAGACACAGTTCTGACTGCAAAGAAAGCAGGTTAGACAAACTGTAATTTCATTATTACTCTAAATAATTTCTGGCAAACAGTTACATCTTTCAGATAGGTTCCTTTGCACTCCTAGTGACTGCAAAAATGAAGTGAATTGGCAGCAGCTCGAGTGGTACTCAGAGAACCACACAGTCCCCCATACAAACTAATTATGTCTGCAAGCAGACAGCTCTTAAAGAGACAGTACCAGAGGCTCTAAAAACACTCACTGATAAATGGCTTAAATGCCAAACACCATTCAGGCTTGGAGCATTCAAGCAAGCTCCTGGAAGTCTTTTGGGAACCCCCATTTGTAGGGGGGTTACACAGGAAACACTGAACTAAATCCTGGGCCGCCTCTACCTCTTCCTGTTCCCTCGGATCTACCGCAACTAAAAGGTCTCAGCTTTATACATATTAATGCCTGCAACCTGCTAAAGAAAATGGATTTAATTCAAGCCTGGGTACTCCACACCACCCCAGGTGTACTTGTAGTTTCGAAGTCCTGACTGAAAGCCTCCACACCTAATCAAGCGATCAATATCCCGTCTTACAATGTTTACAGAACAGACAGAATATCTAGGAGTGGAGGGGTTGCAATTTATGTTCTAGACAAATACACTGTCTCTGTCCTCGACTCCACAACCCTGCCCAAGGAATCTGAAAGTCTCACCTTAAATATTTCTCTATCGATTAACTAGTCACTCTACATTTCAGGCTGCTACAGACTCCCTTCTGGTGGACTGGGGATAATTTCCCACCTCCACAGGATACTAGGAACCACTGACTCTGAATTTATTTGTATGGGGGACTTCAACTTGGATTGGAATTCTCATTGCTCTGAACCTCTAAAGAAATTTCTGTGATGGACATGGACTTACTCAACTAATCTGTGATGCCACCCCCCCCCCCAAATACTAAAAATCCTGGGCACAGCACTCTCCTGGACCTAATCATTACTAACAGGCCCCATAAAATTGCTTACACCGGGGTATTTCATAAGGACATTAGTGACCACAGCGCCACTGCCTGCATGAGGCACTCCCCAAAAACAATCAGTCCACCTAATTTTACCTACAAAAGGAATTTCCGCAAATTTAATATCTCTGAGTTCCTGTCCGATCTGAATGGGATCAGATGGCAAGATGTTTACCTGGCTCCAACAGTCGATGAGGCATATATCCACTTCCTCAACCTTGTACTGGAGGTTATTAACAAACATGCCCCAATGACAAAACTAAGGACTAGGAAAAAAGCCTGTCCTTGGTTCTCCAACTCATTGAAATCCATCTTACAACACAGAGATCACCTAGGGGAAAAAATCTAAAGCCAACTGGACTGCCTTCAGAGCAGCAAGAAACCAGTTCACCAAACTCATTCAGGCAGAAAAGGCCAAGTACTACCAGTCTGCTTTGCAGTCATCCAAAAACAATGCTGCTAAATTCTGGAATATTATTAGGGAAATCGAAGGGCACAGTTCACCTTCATCCCTCCCAAAACTAAAAATAGTCTCAGGGGACATAACCTACACAAATTGTGATGATATTCTGGACCAGTTAAATAATCATTCTGCCATAGCCGGCCTAGTTTTTGACTCTTCTTCCGTCAGCAAGCCAACACCCCAGCCACTTGCTTGCACCCCTTCACCATCTTCCCCCAAACTAGACCTGGCTCTTCACAATTTAGTTTCAGCCCTCTCTCGCTCAAGCAAGTCGAGGATCTCTTGCTTACTCTTGACCCTAAAAAAAAGTACAGGAGCTAATCTGCTTGAACCTTACTTTCTAAAGATAGGATACTATGCCCTGGCCTCGCCTATCACCCACTTGTTCAATCTGTCACTTTACCAAGGTATCATCCCTCCCATTTGGAAAACTGCTAATGTCATCCCTTTGTTTAGATCTGGTGACCAATGCGACCTCAATAAATACCAACCTATTTCACTTCTGCCCATTCTATCTAAGCTTCTTGAAAAGCTGGTCAACGTCCAACTCAGAGACCACCTAGAAGCAGAAAATCTACTGAACCCCCTGCAATCTGGGTTTCGCCCCAAACACAGTATGATATCTGCTCTAGCAAAAGTTACAGATGACTGGTTAACCTCCCTTGACGCTAAGCACCATGTTTGCACCCTTTTTTTAAGATATAAAGCAAGGCGTTCGACATAGTTGACCACCAATTACTACTGGACACATTAAATAATTTTGGTCTAGATGACACCTCACTATATTGGTTCTACCAACAGGTGGCAACAGGTTAAAGCCAGTGGTGCCCTCCCACCCTTTAAAACCTATCCTGAGAGGAGTTCTGCGGGGCTCCATCTTAGATCCATTACTATTTGCTACTTACATTAATAATAACAACAACAATGTCAGCACAGCAAACGTACACCTATTTGTGGATGATAATGTGTTATATGTTGCCAGGCCTGGTCTCCAACTCGCCCGCTTCAAGTTATAACGTGACTTTGACCTACTTCAACACAACTTAATAAATCACAAAGTACTCCTCAATGCTAAAAAGACAAAAATGATGCACCTGTCCCCTAATACCAAAGATGTTCTCACCGACTCCCTGAATGCAAATTTTAGATTAAGACTATCCCGGGAGAAGTACTGGAACCAGCTGAGAAATTTAAATATCTCAACTTCTGGCTGGATCAAAAACTATCCTTTGTAACACATATAGAAGAAATGGCCAAAAAAGTTCATCAAAGGCTTGGTCTTTTCTATCGCATAAAGCACTTGCTTACCCAGGACGGTTGGTCCAAACAACCTTTCTCCCGTTAATTGACTATGCAGACTTTCTCTACAGCCATAGTCCGAAGTCAGCCCTAATTACCCTTGACACACACTATCACAGGGCCTTAAGATTCATTACAAATGCTCCTTTCAACACCCACCATTGCTCCCTTTATCTGCACATTGGTTGGTCATCCCTTAGTGTCAGGAGGTGCCACAATGCATCCCTCTGGGTTTTCAGAGCTCTAACCCTGAAACTCCTTCCCTATATCTGCTCCATGTTTAAACATGCCTCCAGTGTGTACATTCTCATGAAGCTCTCATATATAACATTTGATACTCCATGGATTAGAACCCGGTTTAGTTCTTCATCCCTAAATTATGTCCTGCCAATCTTATGGAACACTATACAAAAAACCCTTAAACTTAACCATACCGTTGGCTTGTGTACATTCAAGTCCTTGACCGGGCATATGTTCAAGGACAAATGTAACTGCTATGCTTGAACCTGCTTACTGTAATCATGTATATTCCAATTCCTGGCACTTAATCCTCCCCCTACTCCCCCACTTCCCCTCTGGCCCAGTTTGCTTCTAATCCCTCTATTCCCCTCATCCAGCACTAGTTCTAAGCACTTGTATATCATCCGCCCCCCCCCGTCTCCCCTTCAATGCTTCTTAGTTTTCTGCATTCTTCATCCCTCCCTTCCCCCACACCTGCTCTGCTCTCCCTTCCCCTCCTGTTATATTTCTGCAACCTGTATTACTTTTTCCGCCTTTGACATCCTCTATTGCTATAAAATCCCTTGACCTTGCACATGTCCTCTTCTACTGTTCCAATTTACTTTTTGCACCTATCATTTTCCATAATTGTTGTACTCAACTAGCTTTACCTGTATAGGCACCTGTATTAGACTTGGAAACATTCTGCTATTCAGTATTGTACCTAGTTAACTCCTTTAGTCTGCTTTTCTTGTATATGGTATCTCAGCTGTATTTGCATTGTACCACTGTAACTGTTCTGTATTTTGTATTGTACTTATGTCCCACCAAGAGCTCCTCGCAAATGAGTTGTCCCAATGGTGTTATCCTGGTAAAACAAACTTTGAACTGAAACAGAATTGAAAGTGCTCAGTGGTCTTGGACTGAGAGAACACTGGAAAAATGACAAGCGATACTTGCACCAGATGTGGTGAGCAAGAAGGCAACTTATACCACATCTTATGAAACTACCTCGAGGCAAAACCCCTGTGGGATAGAATTAAAGAAAAACTCTATCCACTTTCAAGCCTTGAGAATGCATTCACCCCAGAGGTTTGTTTGGTAGGGTATTGGGAGTCAGCTGTTATCCTCACAGAAGTATCATATAGCCATGATTGCAGGGATAATCAAAAACATGATCCTGAGACATGTTGGCAGCATTGAGGATTGAAAAAATAATAGCTAGTACTAATAACAGACACTCAAGCTAAAAAAACAGATAGGAATAACAGGAGACACTATTATCCCTTGAACTTACAGCACCCTTGGTCACGTAAAGGGTAGAAAAGGTGTTACTACCAATATATTATGTATGCTCTTACTGAATTCCTAGAATAATAATCTGCTTTTATGCAGTTTTTTATGACTATTGTGTATGTAATTTCCAAATAATTCGCCACATAGCAACTTCTAGATGATGTTACATATTATATTTATTGTCATGGGGGCTGTGTATCTGTAACTGAATATGTCTAACTGTATGTGATGTTGAATGTAATGACAGTGAAAATTAATAAAGTATACTAAATGTAACAAAAAAAAAAGAAAGAAAAGCTTTGCCCAGTTCTATGTTCCGCTATGTGCCTATGAACTGCAGAATTTGTCTGGATTCCAAGTACAAAGTTCCTAAATTTAGGAGGAAACCTAATCTCTACAGAGTGCCTCTCATTATTTTAAGTGAGCACTCTGATTCTTCTTTGGTTTTTCCACACACCAGTCATCTCCATGAGGAAATACCACTATGTGGTCAGACTAAAGAGCAGCCTCGCAATTAAACTGAGCGTGCCCTAGTCTGATCCTCAAACATGTTCTCTGGCAGGGTCTTACTGGGATGCAGAAATACTGTATGCAAGTCAAGTGACCCCAATCCAATCTCCTTGTTGTACGGCTATAATCCATGTCTGTAGGGTTGCCATCTGTCCAGTTTTAGATCAGATAGTCCAGTTTTTAGAGTACTTATTACAACTGTGCACAAAAAACTTCCACCAGTAGAATTTGCACAAAAGCTGGACTTTTACTTCCGTGAAAGTTCGGAAATCATTTTGACGACTTTTGCAGCAATTCTGACTCAGAAAGGCAGAATAAATATATGAACTGTGGATTAATGTATTAAACAATGGAAGAAAATTCTGCAGAACAGATCACTGTCAGAGGTCAGTTCTGCAGAATTTCTTTCGGCAGTTTAATACATTAATCGGAAATTCATACATTCATTCCACAGTTCAGTGAGTCACCGAACTGTGGAATGAATGTATGAAAATCTATATTACGTATTGCCACTCCCCCATTTATGTATGTTTCCAATCCCTGGTGTCTAGTGGTACCCTCACCCTCTGATCACCAGCCCCATAATAATTTAATGGCTCCCTGGTGTCTAGTGGCACCCCTCCACCTACACTAGACACCAAGGAAATGATAAAATATTACAGGCCAGTGACTGGAGGGTGGGGGGAGGTGCCACTAGACACCAGGGAAACATGAAATTACTAAGGGGCCAGTGATGTGCTATTGGACACCAGGTAAGTTTTTTTGTCCTATACCAGGATGGCAGGGAACTGATCTGTGAAATAATTACATGAATTATGGATGAATGTATTAGTTCCGCAGTTCATATGTATTATTCTGCAGTCAAGCAAGAAAATTCCGAACAGGGCAAAAGTTCACCACACATATTCAGAAGATGTCTGATTTTGCCACAGGCAGAAATTCTGAAAATTCAGCGAAAGTTTAAAGTTCTGCTAAAGCAGAATTCACAGTTTTCGCCCAACTCTAGTACTTATCCGGTCATCCAGTTTTACATAAATGTAGTCCAGTTTCTGGGCTATTTTGAGTGCTCACATACTTTCAAATTGATTGTAGCAAATCATTCACTTTTTTTGGCTACATGTCCAGGTCACAAAGAAGTTCTGTTGTCACAGACCTTTGGAAAACCACTCAGTCTGGGAGGTGTGACATGTGGCCATTAAGACTTATCAGTAAATCAACTTAATCTTTTCCACTCTGAATTTTAAGTATGGTCTTTTACAGCTGTGATACTGTAGGAAATACAGTAGTTTATAAACCTTTATATGCTCTCTCATGTTCCTTTTTGTTTGTCCCATATTCTGATGTGTTTTAGGTCATTTTTTGTTAAATTTATTATCTAATGTTTATTGCCTTTATCACTACATTGATTCCCTCTCTCCTGAGTCCTCAGCAGCTACTGTTTTCATTTGTCATCCTACCTGAAAATTTCACAGTATTAGTTTCCCCATTCAGATGAATAGCATGCAATGATGTGTCTGAACTTGTGGTACGTCTTAGAAATCTGAAAAGAAACAGCAGTAGCTGCTGAGTTAAAGGGGACACTATGCAGAATTGAGGGTACCACAAACAGCGATAACTAAACGTATCTCCCCCCTTTTCCACTATATAGAAGATAAAGATGGAAAATCAGTATTGGAACAGCTAATAGGGTAGTTCTGGGAAGGGGACCCAGGGGAACCCACAGGGGATGATGGGAGGGAATCCTAGGGAAATATATGAGGTTGGATATTCTTCGCTCAGACAGTGACGGGATATCCTGGGGGAGAATCAAAAGAATCAAAGAATTGATGGTACATAAATAAGAGACAATGTAATTATAACCTTTTATGTCCTTTTGTATTTTAATTCACTAAATGAACCTGGAACACAGAGTATAAGACAGCGACGAGCCAACGCTTTTTTTTTATTTTTTGTGTTTCCTTTTTGTTTTCTTATGGCTGTTTTTCAAGTTTATGGTTGTTAAACTATAAAATGTTGCAGGAAAAGTGATGATAATTTTCAATGGTGAGAACAGGACAGAATATTACTAATTTCAAAAGCTGGATTGATGAACTTTTCCTTCTCTAGAAAGGACCTCTCTGTTTTGTGAAACAAGGCTGTAGGAGAGAAACAGACATGAAAAGGAGGGTTAACAAAAGTAAATTTTATTTGGCAATCAATTGATGATAACTGGAGAATTTGGATGACAAATAGTATATGTTGTCCTTTGATATGTAATATGAATATTGTCCTGTACCACTTGTCTATAAGAAATTGTAAGAGATCTTTTTCTGTTTCCAATAAAATAAGTAAAAAACAAAATTTACTTATCAAAATTTGGTCAAAGCTTATCACAATAAACGACTGACATGGAAAGGAAAATTTGAGGGTGACCAACAGAGGTTAGAGCAAGGAGCTGTGAATGAGCTAGTCACATCCGGGAGACCTAGGTTTGATTCTTACAGCCACCACTTGTACACTGTGTGACCTTAAGCAACATATTTAACCTCCCTGTGCTCCTGAGTCACCCCAGTAAATGGCCCTTGTGCTCAATAGGCCTCACCTAGTTAAAATAAATAAATACAAAAATAGCAGTATGAAATTATTTCCTATCACTTTTAAAGTCTTCTCTAACATTACACATGGCTTTGGAAGAGGAGTGATATACTCATCAGTCATAAATAAGGGGTGGAGCCTGGGGAAGAGTTCAGGGTGTGGTTCAGCAGCTAGTTTTCACCTCATCCAAAGGAGATAACACTAACTACATGTAGTGTTACCATTCTGAACTTCTTTTTAGGTACCTGTTCAGGAGCTGCAGATCCAGAAGGGGTTGCCACTCCCCCTTATTCTTCCGAGTGAGAAAAGAAGCTCTTCCTTTCTTGGCTAAGAAATGGAAATACTCTCCACAATATATAAGCACCTTGACTGCACTGACTAAATTGATGAGTTCTCTCCACAGGTCCTTGGACAAGGCTCAGACAGCAGTGACTGTTTAAGATCTTTCTAAGGCCTTTGACCTAGTTCACCATGGTCGCCTGCTTTCCTGATTCGGGGGACTTGGGGTTTTCTAATAATGTAGTGTTATGGTTTGAAAGTTATTTGCTTAATCAACAGCAAATGGTTGTGTTGCAGGGAGTTATGTTTCCAGTTTCAAACATTAAAATTGGAATGCTCCAAGGCTCACTCTTATGCCCTCTTTTCATTAGTATTTTTTATAATGACTTGCCTTTGTGTGTTAATTTTCATGAGTTTTGCCTTATGCAAATATTGTTTTATATTCTTGTGGTCTGAACATTGATACATTATTTCCTGAGTAACAGTGATATTTTCTAGTGGTTAATAAATGGTTTAAGGTGTCAGGTTTATTGTTAAATTCTTCAGAGACAAAGGTTATGCATTCTGGTTCAAAATAAAAATTATAGCAATGTGTTAGTATTCTGGAAATTAAAGATGCAGCTTGAAATTTTATTGAAAATGGTCGGAAGAGACGGGCTGAGCTCTGGTAGGTCTGGCACCTAAAAAGCATAGTAAATAAACAAAAGAAAAAAAAGAAAAGGTTGATTGCTGTAATATTTAGATTTTCACTTGGACTACAATTTGCTGTATAATGCTCATATTGATCTTGTTGTAAAGATTGGTCTGTGTGGCTAGTCACTTCTCAGCTTGAGCAGAGGTGACAAGTGGTGTCCCTCAGGGGTCGGTCCTGGTAACTACCCTTTTTAGCATTTATATACCTTCTATGCAAATGTGAACAAGCTTCTGGAGCTGCAAGTTTGCTGATGATGTGAAGACAAGGGCAACTGTCAATGATGATAAATATTTTGAACAGTTTCAGATGAAATCAATGACACAGATCTGTGGATAAGGAATCACAAATTATCATTTAACATAGACAAATGCAGGGGGCATCTTACTTCCTACATGGGAGGAAGATAGCTGATACTGATAGAAAACGGGACCTTGGAGTAATTATAACTAACAAACTGACCCCAGGGGAACAATGTAGAGAAGCAGCTAATAAATGCAATAGGATTCTGAGCTGTATCCACAGACACATTAAAGGACAACTAAACAGGGTAAAATGGGAAAGTAACAACTATAGGTTGTAGTCTTACCTACAGTAGCAAGTGGTCCATTTTGTTGAAAACTAGGATTTAATAGCGTTTCATCATGTTTGAAGTATATACAGAAGCCACGCTATGTACTGAAAAGTCCCACTCCAGTAGATGACTAAAATGGCCGGGACGTCCTAACGCAATGACGTCATCGAAGCAACAGTGCTTCAAAGCAATCATTCAGTATGAATAGGGACCTTATAAATATACTTATACTGTCACCTTTACATTGCGTTTCTCAACAAAATCCTGTAATGTACATATGTGACAACAGAGCAGATGGAAAGCACATTTAACCCTACAGCAGCAGGCTCCACTCTCCATCCACTTCTGATTTATTGGCCAGCATATCAGCCATTTGTCTCAAAAATGCAGCATAGGATGAACAGGCTTCATTCGCCCTGGAAGACGTACCAACATCCTCCTCTGCTGTGTCTCCTGTGGAAATTGGTTCCTTGTCCTCTTCCTCCTCAAATACCTCCTCTAGTGAGAGACTAGGAGACACATTATAGGCAAGTTTTTCAAAATTCTACTTTTTTTTTTTTTAATTGACGCATTTGCTTAATGTCATCTTAGGAGGGCATGCTTTTCTCTGGCACCAGTTCCTCCATTTTCTTTTCAGGCAGAGGAACCTCAAGATGCCTTCCCTTTTGCTTCCGTCTACCAGATGTAGTATTTGGCTGGTGTTCAAAAATTCTTTTTGTGGCAACCAGCATAGCCAGCAGCATGTTTCCAGCAGAAAGCCCTGTGCACTTTAATGGAAAATACCTTAGCAGTTTGTTTGTTTTTTGTCTCCTTCGGTGCCAGAGATAACTGCTCTTTTATGAAGGAGTACTTTGCAGCTTTTTAATGTCTTTTTGGGTTCCAGAGACTGCCGCAGAGAAGAAGAACTACAGTATCTAAAGCATATGTTTTACCTTCAGTGACATGTGTCTTTGTATTTTTATATAAATATAGTCCGTTTTGAAGAAGATCATGCTGATAGAACTACGGTGGAAGCTGGTGCAGACAAAGGCTGATGTTTAGCTGCCCTTTTTTTTTTAAATTTGTTTCACTCCGGTTACGGCTCGTGGGGTCATCTCTCAGGCATCCGGTCCTTATCCTGCCCGCCTGTGGATCTCTCGGACTGAGCCTCCTTTCTCCACCCCACCTGCAGCCGGCACCCCGCGTTTCACCCGCCCGGGGAGGGTAGCCTGTTGCCTCTTCAGGCTCTCTTACAAGACAGACTCCGACTGCAGGTGGGCCCCTGAGGGAGGAACTGGAAGGCCAGCCAAGGAGAACACGGCAGAGGGCATGGGGGACTGGTGCCATCGCCTACCCCATGAGCCGGTTGTTTCCTTTGTTCTGCACTGCTTCCCCACTCCCCTGCGTGTGCACGCCCCGATACGATGACAACTCTGCCAGCGGCGGTCACACTATACATGCAGCCCAGTGCTCTGTGATGCCCCCGGTCTCCACCAGGTGCCGCTGGAGCGCTGGACTCCCCATTACCCTCCCCCTGGGATAGGAGAGCAGCCCAGCAGGCGCTCAATCCAATCCCTCCCCTGCTGATCCCCGGCACCCAAGCTCGCTCCCGAACTCGGGTCACCAGTGTGGCGCGGGGTATGGTGTCCGGCGCCTCAACCCTCAGCGCCACCGGGCTGGCCTTTTTCCTTTGTTTTAGGGTAGAAAACTTTCAGAATTATCTGGACCCACATATTTGAGCCAAAGGTTCTAGCCATCTGTTCTTCCCACCCATATGCAGTGTTTAGATTATGTAAGGCCTTGTTTTCTTTTTAGGCCTTCCTGTCCTGCCAAATTAATAGAAAGCAGAAAGAAAAGTGTAATTTAAATGAGAGAGAAAATGTCAATTATCTGCACATAATGCATGCAATTATGCAACCATTCCTTCATGCAATTATGCAACCATTCCTTCATACAGTTTTACAATACTATTATGATGCGACACTGATAAGACCAATAGAATTATCTACAAAACGACACACAACCATTTTAATGTATAAATATTTCATTCCATTCGAGATGGCTAATGAAAGATCTGCTCCCAAAGATTAAAAATCAGAGACAATCAATGGAAAAAGTACAAAAAAACTGGGCTACAGTCGGACGTCATTCTGTATAAGCAATATAGAAATGACTGTAAAAGATGCATCAGGCAGGCCAAAAGTAAATACTGCCAAAACCTGCTGATAAATTCCTCTAATGACCCCCGCAAGTTTTGGGGACACATTAAGTCCTTTTTGGGTTCTGCCAAAGATGTTACTCCATCTGATATGGTCCTCCATGGCGTGCACTGTACTGACTCTACTACAATTGCTAATGCTTTTAACCAACAATTCTCTGATTTATCTGCTTACACAGCCTCCCTCCCATCACAATCCTCTGCTGCACAGCTTAACCCTACAGCATCTGATGGACCCCCAAACTTAACCAACCCCTTTTATTTCAGGGAAGTGCCTAGGCATCAGGTCCTAAAACTGATCAGGTCACTCTCGGACAACACCAGCACTGGCTCTGATGGCCTAGAACCAAGACTACTAAAAACGGCCTCTCACTTCATCTCTGGTCCACTGGCACACATTTTCACCCTATCTCTCTCCAATGGTATTGTCCCTGAAATCTGGAAGGCAGCCAGAGTTACTCCCATATTTAAGAAAGGCAGTAAAAATGACATATCTAATTACCGACCCATTGCAATTCTATCCGTTCTGAATAAAGTCCTGGAAAAAATTATTTCCCTACAAATCACCGAACACCTCGAGAAATTCAACTTACTAAGCTCAGCACAACATGGCTTTAGAAAGAATCATAGCACTATGTCTGCACTTGCAAAATTCACTACTGATATTGCTCACAATATGGATCGAGGAAAGTTCACAGGGGCGGTTTTTATTGACTTAACTAAGGTTTCAATCTGGTTAACCATTCTCTGCTACTAGCTCTCAATTCCTTGGGTTTCTCTCCCCCAGTCACTAGCTGGTTCAAAAGTTACCTCTCCAACAGAACACAAGCCATTAAGTTCAATCCATCTGTGTCTGACAGTGCTGTTATTAACATTGGGGTCCCTCAGGGTCTATACTTGGCCTCTTCTATTTCGTTATTGTCAACAAACTTCCTGAGCTGGTCACCACAGGTCACTCACTTCTCTATCACGGATGACCTGGTAATTTATTATCACTCTGACAATGTCCTGGAATTAAATACTGCTCACCACAGATTTTCATGCTGTACAACACTGGCTGAACTCTCAATGCCTGGTTTTAACACAAGTAAAACAAAAGTTATGATGTTTGGCTCCAACCACAGACTTAGATCCTGTCCCTATCCATCTCAGTCTCAGATACAGAAGGGAACCCTAGAAGCTGTCACTGCCTTTCGCTACCTTGGCATCCACCTGGATCAAACCCTGGACCTAAAAACTCATATTCAAGAAACTTGCAAAACAGTAAACTGCAAACTGGGGGCTGCCTATAGAACCAAATACCTTCTCACCCCTGCTGCTAAACTGGCGATAGCCCGAGGCATTCTATTGCCAACCCTTACATATGGGTGTCCCATCCTGTCCTTAGCCACAAAATCCTCACTGCAACTTTGGGATACTACCTTCAATAATGTGTGCAGATATGCAACCAAGGCAGCTCGACTGCATCATCATTGTCTTTTATATCAGGACCTTGGTTGGCTCTCTCCTTCCACGACCAGGCAGTACTACTTGCACAACCTAGTGTATTCCATCCTAAGGACGTCCAAGCCTGCTGTCCTGTCTGATCTACTTACGCCGGCCATTCCCACAAGGAATCTCAGATCTGCTGATCAGACATTACTTTCCATCCCCTTCTGTCGGACTAAAAAGGGCATGAGCTCCTTTCACTATGCTGCCCCCCACCTCTGGAACCTGCTACCACAGGACCTGAGAGATATCTCCACTCATGAGACATTCAAGAGAAAACTAAGAACCTTCCTCACTACTATGGACAAATGTGTCTGCTTTGACCCCACCTGATGCACTGCACTCGTACTGTTATTTCATTGATAGCACTGTTGTTTATACAAGTAGTGGGTTTATACTATTCTCGTAATTAATGTTTACCTTAGCCTTGTAATTAATGCTGTCTCAATCTGTTTGTCATTCAAGTCTAATGTTAGATGTCTATAATTGTTAGTTGCTATTTTCTACTCCATGATTTTCTTTCGCTGCTCTGTCTCTCCCTTTGTTTCTCTCTCCCCCTTCTGTTCTATCTTCTTCCCGTTTCCTCTCCCACCAAACTCACCTCTACCTGCTCCTACCCTATCCATGCCCTCTCAAGTCTCCATCCTTCTGCTGCACTTTGTCACCTTTCTCCTTATACCACCGCTTTATTCCCACGTCTACCTACCCCTCCTTCCCGCCTGCGTCTCTCGGTTCCACCGGTTCGAAACTTGACTTTGACACTTTTGCCGCTATTGCCGTAACTCCTCCGCTTCTTCCCCTCTTACCTGCATTCTCACCCATGCCTGGCCGTCTTTTGGCTCCACGGCCCGGCTGTACTTTCCACCTCTCACGCTATTGCCATCTCTACCGACCCCTCCTTCCCTGCCTTGCCGTCTCGGTTCCACCGCTCGCTCGACTTTGGCGCTTTACGCGTATTACCCTGCTCTCCGCTTCTATCCCCTCTCACCGACTTACTCACCTTGCCCTGCCATCTTTCGGTTCCACCGGCCCGGCCTCACACTCTTCCCTCCTACCGCTGATGCCGCTTCTGCCGCCCCGCCACCCTTTCTTCGCCTGCCGTCTTGTGGCTCCATAAGCCCGGCTGCAGGTTGGTACCTCTCCCCGCTGTTGCCGTATCTGGCGGCGCCTCTTATTCTCTCTCTCCCATCCCTCTGACCTGTCTTGTGTCTTCTCATATTGCCTCTCCTCTCCTGCCTTACCGTCCTCCACTATTCACATTATGAGTATGTTCCTTGGATACAGTGATAAAATGTATTTTTCTTTATTGTATGTTGCAGTGCCATATGTATCTCTCTCTGTTTTCAATTGTTTTTGGTGTTTCAAATAATTCTGGTTGTACTCTGTCTGTATTGTAATTGTACCTCCCGGGTCGTGCCTGAAAACAGTCACTTGCTGGCTAGTGCACTTACCCGGTTAACAAAAACTAAATAAATAAAATTTATTACAAATAGTTAAACACCAACTGAAGTATACACAAGGTATGAAAGAGAACTCAGTATAAACCTAGCTGAGGATGAATGGGAAAACATTTGGAACTTGCATACATTTCTCAAATGTGCTAATTACAGACTTACACAAATTAAAATGATACATAACGCATATTGGACACCTGTTAAGCAAAACAAATATGAGATGATTACCAGTGATTTGTGTTACAGATGTGAGCTTCAACATGGAAATATTAAACATGTATTCTGGGAATGTCCTTAGGTGAAACCACTATGGGATGTGACTAGAGAAAAAGTTGGAGTGAATCTGGGTTTGAGTGACGTCTTCTGTCCTGAGATGTGTTTACTGTTCTATCAGAAATGAGTAGACTGCTAAAATACGCAGGGCTCCAGATAAGGTGAGTACTAACCTATTTTACTCACCTCATTTTAGGAAATACTCTTCAGAAATTTTTTTTTAATGAGTACCAATACTCACCCAACATTTGTAAATGCCACACACTCCATAGAATGGTTCTTTATAACATAACCGGTGATTCAAAAGGAGCATTTTTTTCCCAGCTTTACAGTGTTCGTAGGCATCCTAATTTTGTTTTACTCACTATATTTTAAAACTGGTGAGTAAATTACTCCTACCTGCCAACATTATCTGGGCACTGTTGGCACCTGATCATTTCTTATCTAGAGAAAAAACTACATTGTTTTTAAAAATGTACTCCTCACCCCACTCCTTCCAAACATTTTTACGCATCTGAATTTGGTTTTACTCGCCTCACTTTCAAAATGAGGAATACAGTACTCATCAAAAAAAATCTTATCTGGAGTCCTGGAAGTACTGGATATGCATGACAGCAATTTGCGTCAAGAAATGTTCTGAAAAACTGGAACAATACAAATGAAATCACATATCCTGAATGGTACCTTTATATGTTAAATTCTTTACACTTGGAGAAGGTGTCAGCAAGTATGCGGAATAAAACTGGTCTATTTCATAAAAGGTGGGGGACGTTATTACAAAATTCTTATGCGAAATACAGAGCATCCTAAAAAATTAGTCGTCTGCAGGGTTTACAATTTTTGCTACACTGGCCTAGGCATGCAAGTAAGGTTTTTACATGATGTGGCCTCGTGCCTCACAACACAACCGGGTGTGCGTTAATCCCCAATAATGGCACACTCTGGAATGGGGTATTGCTTACTTGTTGCATATATGTGATGTATGTTTGTGTTGCCTGTATGTATTTCATTCTGTAAAATAACCTAATAAAACATTTAAACCAAAGAAAGCAAAATAAAAAATTGCTGTAGGGGATGTACTGGCAAAAAAGTTACAATTGTAAAAAGAAAGTGTAGTTTAAACAAAATGAGTTTATTTTGATTTGGAATTGGAAACTGGCAAAAACTCTGGATCTCCTAAGTACAGGAACTGAATGGTGATCAGTGAAAAAACAAAACCAAAAAAAAACAGTAAATTTGAATAAAACTAAGAAACTAACACAGAGCACTGAATAAACTCAAAACTTTAAAAAACAATAAAATGGTAGCTGAAACTAAGAACACAGCCACAAGGGCTAGAACCGAACTCTGGGGAGACTGAGGTCTTCAGATGTGAAATAATTCTGCCATTGTTATGTCAGGGGGAGCATGGCCACATTACACAGCTTGAACCATAACATTCTATATAGTTCCATCTCCTGGTCAACAGCTCAAGGCCGAGATGCTCCTATTTGTATAACATTACTGATGCACTCTCGCTGCTAGAATTGATTTTGAAATTTCAAAAGATTCTCAAGTTAGTCCCACTCTAGCCAACTGATCTGGTTCATCCTTATTCAATCTCCTGAATTCCCCATTCCTTGGGATCAAAGTTGTGGAGCATCCTTACACTAAGCCATTCAGTTTACAGCAGGCTGGTCTCTCCGGGTTACAGTTCTTGTGCCTACAGCATTCTTCCTTAATTTTACACATTCACTGGTGCACATGCAGTATATTGCAATTTTTAAAAGTAATCTTAAGACATGTCTGTATTTTGATGCTTTTTACAAATTGTATGTGAAGTCATAGTGTTGTTATTGTAATGGATTGCCAATGACTGTTTTACAGCACTTCAAATGGCTTAGTAAATGAGGTTCTTTATAAAAATAATACTGTGATTCATTGTGGTAAGAGCTACCTAAAACTACAGTGCCATTTATTGTGTTGGTGAATGCATTTATAAGTAAGTAAAATGCAGTAATTACTCAAAAGGCACTCTGAAAATGATCAGGTGTACAACCTGGATTTCACAGAAAAGGAATCTTTCTTTTACGTGAAAAATGAGTGCAGGGTTTGAAGTACACTTCGCTCCCACCACAAAAACTGGGAGGAGTACAGGGTTCGAAGGACCCTGTGCTACTGCCTCAAAATGTGTGAGCGTGCAGGGTATGAAGGACCCTGTGCTCCCACCACAAAATACGACTGTGATCCCACCTCAGGATGCATGGGAAGGGCCCCTGCACTCCCACAATAAAAGAAGGACAATTATGAAGGGTGGGAGTGGAGGGCCCAAAGGGCCCTTGTGCTCCCACAGCCAAATAAGGACAGTTACGAAGGGTAGAAGCACAGAGCCCAAAGGGCCCTGAGCTCTCACAAGCAAATAAGGATACAAGTTAATGATCTCAAAAAGTCAGGAAATTCATTGCAAAAAACTTTGCTAATGAATCAGTTAGGGTTAAAGTGACAAAAGTAAGGAAACGTGGCATTAGGGTTTACAACCCTAACACCCCACCTCCCCCACCCTGCACAGACCAAGAGGCGTCCGGGGGGGGGCAGCACTGGGGTTGTCAGCCCTAATGGTCACCCCATTCTCCTATGTTGTACCCACCCAGAATTTTTTCTTTTCTTTTTTTTTTTTGTGTAATCTATTTTTCCGCCCCTTGTGCTCGCTGGTCAACATCTCCTTCGGGCTCTACCAAGTTCCCCCCCAGCCCCTACTGTCCTTACCCAGCCCTCCTCTGATCCTCATATTGCAGCCGACACCCGGGATATCCCGGTGTATCCCTTCGCCGGGCGGGTCGCCCTCCTCCGAGGGGGAAGGCACCGGGGGGAGAGGCATGACCCCAGCATATACTCTCTAGCGCCCAGGGATGCTGCTGAGGAACAGGAGGCCCTGGGAAGGCACTGGAGGCTCTCAGGGAACAGAGAGCCATCATCTGGTGGCCAGAAAGTGATTTTCCTGGCTTTCTTAAGGTGCGTGACGTCCGGACGTCAAGGCAAGAGCCGACGTCTATCACGCACCACCCCAATGACCCTGCCGTGTTGTTCTACCTGGCCTCCACCAGTGGTGCATGTCCAACTACGGGTCACAGCCCTTCCCTCCCTGAAGGCAGCGAGCAGTGCGTGGGGCGCTCAAGCTGCCTCCCAGCAAACCTCAGTGACCCGAGCTTGTTCCCGAACCCGGGTCGCTGGCGACCTAGCGGAAATCCAACTGCTGCGCCCGCCGGGCCGGACAGAATTTTTTCTAATGGAATGGAGTGAGCGTTAGGGCTGACAACACTAATATGCGCCTCCCAGCGCCTCTTGGTCTGTGCAGGGTGGGGAGGTGGGATTTTAGGGTTGGAAACTCTATGCCACATTTCTACTTTTGTCGCTTCAACCCTGATGCAATAACTTTTTTTTTTTTTTTAACTTTCTTCCTTTTAGTGAAGAAATTTCACAGCAACAAATCAGGAACAGGAACAAAACAACATAACAATAAACTACATAATCCCCATTTGTCTCCAATGCACCCACCCACTAACATATTAAATTGAAAAAGTTCTATAATACGTCATTCTGGCATAAGAAGGCTAAGAAAAAAAAACAGTATAGGTAACATTTAATTTTACAATATATGTGCTATATAATGCTTAATATATACAATAGGCCTAGAGAGTCTGTAAATTAGATCGATAGTGATTCCCTTCTCATAATAAAATGCATTCATGGATGCTTCAGAATCCAACAGGACCTAAAAAGACAAGGGGCTAGAATGATAAAATAAAATTATAGTAATAAGTTATAGAGTTTCTCCCATCTTTGTTGAAATAGAGTAAGGCTGTTACTGAATAAGTAAATTAACCTGGTAATTTGTAAATTTAATATATTTGATAACCATTCATTAAATGTTAACTTTCCTTTATCTAACCAATGCCTTATTATTAACTGTTTTGTTGAGATGGCTATTAAATTCATAACTGATTTGTCAGAAGAACCCTGTAACATATCAAGGTTGCCTAAAACACATAGCTCATACCTGAAGGCATGTTGTAAAGACAGTTTCTCACCAATTTCCTTCCTGACTATATCCCAGATAAGCTGTGCTTTGGGACAAGTCCATAGAATATGACTAGTCATGCCTTCCTCTAGTTCACATTTAATGCAATTATCAGAATTTGACAGTCCAAATTTAAAGGTTTTTTGTAATGAATTTATACTATATGTAAAAGACAGTGTTTATCATGCCTCTCAATTGTCATACATTAAGAGTTACGTCACTCATTTTACCTCTCAGAAATCCTTTATCCACATGGGGAAGGGGATATTCCACATTCTCACTGGGACTTTAAATCAGAAATTCATAACAATCTATTATGCTCAGTTATCAGCAAAGATTACGAACATTAGTGCACTGATAGTCATAGTGTTCCGAGTGTGCAGTGTCACGTTTGATGATATGGCAAACATTTTCTCATTTGTCACACATTTCTGTGAAGAAAGGTTTGGTATGAGTATGTGTATATATATATATACACAGTATACATATATATATATATATATATATATACATACACACACCCCATGGAAGTGCAAATACATTTGGCAGATAAATAAGCGATATGCAGTGGAAACAAGTGGAAAAATGATTTATCTGCACAAGAGCAGTTTGACCTCAGGTAATCTCATGAGTGGCGTAAGCCACTCCTGAGGTGTCCGAGGTTGAACTGCTCGAGTTCAGATAAATCATTTATTCCATGAGTTGTCACTGCATATTCCATTTATACAATAGGATAGAGACCTTCATCCTGCCGGCCGATAAGCTTTCTCCTCCTTTTGTAGCCTGGTCTGAGAGTGCGGGCGGCGCAAAGACACCAATGGCTCCAGCTGCCAAGACGCCCATACACACAGCACGCCGGGTGTCTGCACCACAACTGAGCCTCCTATGTGGGCCTGCTGTGCCAGCCTCCAGCCACCGCTTGGGGTCAGGCAGGCAGCAGACTACATCTCCACCCCTCCCCGGGAGAGGACAGCTGTCCTTCGGACGCTCGATCCTCTCCCTCCCCAGCCGACCCCCGGCAGCCCGCTCACACAAAGAACATTGGTCACCGGTGTGGCAGGAGGTTAAGACATGATGCCTCAGCCCTCCACGCCACTAGGCCAGTTGAGGTCAAGCATTCTAAATAACATAAGTACTGTATAGATAAATGGCTGATGACATGACCACTGTGTGGATAAATGGCTGATGACATAAGCACTGTGTGGATAAATGAAATTTATCAACACAATGGCTCAGATAAATGGATTTATTTCACTTTGTTTATCTCAACCCCTATTGCATACATCTTGTTACTTGCAATGGAGACATAGCTATTGTGCAACTAACAGTTGAAATTGTGTCATTTGCACAGTAGATATGTTACTTGCATAGTAACCACAACCCTTGCTTTTTATATCAAACAGTGGCGTTGTCACTTTAACCATAAAAGTAAAAGGCTCGGCTTAGTGTCGTTAATAAAATGGAAGATACTGTACTCCATTTACATAACAAAGCACATTTTTTAACCTGCTATAAAAAAAAAAAGCAGGAACTCCCACGATATACATCGGATATCCCATGAGATAGCCGAAATATGCATGCTATATGGTCTGAAATATTGGTGTTAATGCTACTGTGCACTTGGGGCTATGCCACTCGTGCAACAAACCAAATACCTGGCATATTTAAAGCTACCTCATGGGATATATTCCCTATATATACACACAACAGGTGTGAAAATAAATTTGCCTAGATGTGACAGGGTTGAACAAGGCCCTGCCTCATTTGTTATGCAGATACAGTTAAATGCAAAGATCTGTTCTATTCTCTCCTTTTCTGTCTCTTCTCTGCCTGGTTGTGCAACCAAATTTTCTCATGAGACCTAGAACTTGATCACCCCGACAGTCTTGCAATTCTCTGCCTCTCGCTATCTCTCTACCCTCACTTGCTGTTCTGTCTTTTCTCCCCCTTGCATATCTGCTGGTATAAAATATATGTGAATCATTATGTGGAAATGTAACTGATACTGGGATCCCTTTGTTTAGAAATGTATATAGTTTTACTGTTGAAATGTATATAGTTATACTGTTGAAATGACTGCAAAAAGCTGTTTGGAGCTCAGGGGGTTAACCTGAGAAGCTAATTTGCAAACTCTCTGAGAAGCTGTAAGCAAATGGTCAGTTCTGGGTCACAATGTTCTTTCTGCTGCATTTGTTGAAACCTACAAGAACAGTATGGCCCTGTCCACACTACAACGCTTAAACGCTGTAACAGTTCCAAACCATTACAGACAGTAACCGTTACAGTGTGTCCACACTGCTGGCAAACAGTCTCAGTAATGATGTGGAACCGTGACAGCCCGTCCTCATTGTGGGTGCCTTGGGACTGTTATGGACGACACCCTATCCTACAATGCAGTGAGTTCTGCACTGGGGGACAGCTGGAACAACACACTCACGTATCCACAGTACAACCTGTAACATTACAGAGGTGGAAACGGTTTCGTAACCATTGTTGAAACCACCTCATATGTGATTTCAACAACGGTTACGAAAATGCCTTCTCTAACGTTACAGGTGTAAACGCAAACCATTGCGGTAACGGTTTGGACCCTCTGTAATGTTACAGAGGGGTTTTCGGGGTGTAGTGTGGACAGGGCCTATGTGAGAAGCATGCTGTTTTCTTAATGAGAGAGGGTTGCAAAGACTTATAAAAACAGAGCTACAATTTCCTGCAGGAGAGAAACACAGAGACTGAGATTGGAAGTTGAAAAGAAACCCAGTTGGACTCTCTGTTTATACTGCCTTTGTAAATAGTTATACTGAATAATTTAATTTTTTATTTTACTGTTATTAGAAAAAATAAATCACTTGTTCCGAATTTTACAACTGTTCCTGGTTTTCCTATGCTTCCTGACCTGTGCCTCAACGACAGATGGTGTCAGCCTGAGTGGGATGTATGCCATGCATACTCTAAGTCAGGACTTCTGTGTGTGGGTACTAGACCTGTTATCAGGGAAGTATAGAAGAAAGGTATGGATTCTGCAGCAGCAAGCCCAGGAGTGGTTACCAGGAGAATGAAAGCCAAACTAGCAGAGACAGAAGTTCCAGCTGAGATTGTACAGCTAGCACTAATTATAGAAAAAGAACAGGCAGTGACAAAACCTGAAAGCCTGACTGCCTTTTTCAAATGGTGAGCAATAAAACAAAAAGAGACAGAGGAACAGAGAGAAAAAGAGATTCAACGTTTAGAAGCACAGAGAAAAGAAGAAATGTAAGCCAGCCCGGTGGCACTGAGGGTTGAGGCACTGGACGCCACACCTCGTGCCATGCTGGTGAGCTGTGTTTCGGAACGAGCACAGGCCATCAGGGGTTGGCAGGGGAGGGAGAGGATCGAGCATCTGGAGGACTGCTCTCCTCTCCCGGGAAGGGATGACTGGCACTCCCGCCAAATGACTACCCTGAGGTGGAGGCCGGAGGGTAGTGCGGGTTAGAAGGACCAGACGTAGGGTGGGTGCTGCAGAACTTCTGCGGACATTCACACGTCCTACGTGTGCGCCCCAGCAATGAGGAGAAAATGAGGAAATACTTCTCCAGCAGCAGGATGATGACTGACCTCCCGTAGGCTCCATACCCAGCGACTGGGCAGAGGTAAGTCTCAGTGATACTGGGGTGATGGGGCTGGGGGGGGGGTCGGTCAGAAGGGGACAGCCAGAGGCAGTGGGAGCATAAAGCACATATATAAAAAAAAAAGAAAAAGAAAAGAAGAAATGCAACTCGAACAGCAAAGAAGGGAAGAGATGCAGCGATGGATGGATGCCTTGCAAGTTATCAAAGCTGGAGGATCTGGCACTGGTCCAGCAGAGCAACAAGACACTAACAACTTAAAATACATTAAACTTATAAAGCTGTGTCCCTCGGATGATATTGAAGTATACCTGACAACTTTTGAAAGGGTTGCCGCAGCATGCCAGTGGCCAAAGCAGCAATGGGCAATTAAACTGGTACCCTAACTGACAGGTAAAGCCCAACTTGCCTACAGCAATATGGACACTGCACAGTCAGAAAACTATGACCTGGTGAAAAGACAAATCCTGAAAAGATATGACATCTCAGGAGAGACCTACAGGCAGAGATTTCGATCTCTGAAGTACAACTCAGTCGACAAGCCTCAAGAAGCCTTCACCTGACTTGAAGAACTCCTGACAAAATGGTTCCAACCAGAGAGCAAAACAGTCCCCCAGATTATCGACACACTTGCAATGGAGCAATTCATCAACATTCTGCCTACAGATGTGCAGCTTTGGGTAAAGGAACACCGACCAGAAAGTGGGGAAAATGCTGTTTCTTTGGCCGAAGACTACCAAATGGCCAGACAAATGCCACAGCAGTGAGGAACAGCCAAGCACCTGTGAGACAGTCTTTTTCCCATTTAAACTTCAAGTCTGATAAGAACTCTGGAGGGGGTAACAAATCTGTGCCCAAAGACGTTATTTGCTATAACTGTAATAAGCCAGGTCAAATTGCAAGAAATTGCCGTAAGAAGAGTGACACTGGAGCAGATTTGTCCTTAGCAAATTGGGGCAAGTACTTAACAGACGTGAAGTTGGGAGATAAGAATGTGAAGGGACTCTAGATTTGGGAAGCAGACAGACCCAAAAACATACTGAAGTGCTGGGAAAACAATGTCCAGAAGGATCAGATACTGGTGTCATTTGCATCCACAGGTACACTCGATACTATCCCACCACCCAAGTGACTCTCACTGTTAATGGGGCGTCACACCAAATGAAAGTGGGGGTAGTACCTAAGTTACCTGTACCTGTGATTATTGGAAATGATTTGCCAAGATTTACTGAGTTAATCAAAGAGGGAGTAAATCCTGATGTTTCAGCAGCTGTGGTGACAAGAGCTCAGGCAAAGAAAATCTCAGATGATGGGGACTCTTTTCCTTTCGCTGATTTTGATTCAGACTGGTTTGAGCATGGCTCCAACATCTGGAAGTCCAGGAAACAAAGACGATGCCTGAAGAAACAGTGGCAACAAAAGACTTATGGACATAAGGGGTTAACATATGAAAATGCTGAAACTAAACTGAACACCGATTGTGATTTTCTTTCAGATCAAGCTAACGATGTTTCCCTCCAGAGTTATTTTAAGCAGCTGGGGGATGAAATCAAAACAGGGAGAACCTATGTTGAAAAAATGTAATGGGCTACTGTACAGAGTTTGGGTTAAACCTCAGACACAGGACCAGACAGAACAATTGATTATACCACAAAAGTATATATCTGAGTTGTTACAGATAGCAGATGATAGTCCTATGGCTGGTCACTCAGGGAGGGACTGCACTCTTGCCAGACTGCTGTACAGATTTTACTGGCCTGGAATTCATGAAGATGTTGCTACCTATTGCAGTTCTTGTGCTGAGTGTCAGAAAGTAGCCCCAGTGACTAAAGAAGACAAGGTGCCCCTACCCTTGATAGATGTGCCTTCTGAGAGAATTGCAATGGATGTGGTTGGCCCCTTAGACAAAAGTAAAAAGGGTAATCGATTCATTTTTGGTGGTATGTGACTATGCTACTTGATACCCAGAGGCAGTTCCAATGCATACTGTCACAGCCCCAAAAGTGGCAGCAGAGCTTTCCAAAATTTTCAGCAGAGTGGGCATACCTAAAGAAATTATTACTGATCAGGGTAGTAATTTTGGTGCTGCATTACTGAAGAAGCTGTACCGACTACTAGGTATCACTGCCATAAGAACCTCTCCTTATCACCCTCAGACAGTCTTGTTGAGCGATTTAATCTAAAACGCATGTTAAAAAGGTTTATAAAAGGGGTCGGGAAAGACTGGGACAAATACTTACCTCAGCTGCTTTTTACTTACAGAGAAGTGCCACAGGCATCAACAAGTTTTTCACCATTTGAAATGCTATATGGTAAACAACCTAGAGGGTCACTAGATGTAATAAAAGAAACATGGGAAGATAACCCCCCATCAAAAACAATCTATTACATCCTATATGTGTGCCCTGAGAAAGAAGCTGGCAAAATATGTTGAAATTGAACATTACAATCAGGAAAAGGCCCAAAACCAGCAGAAGGTTTATTATGACCATGGGGTACATTAGATACATAGACAGTGTCGGCAGATAAGGGCCTATGGCCCACCTAGTCTGCCCATTTGAGCTTGTAAGGGTTTGTAAGGGTAAAGGAAAAAGTTTTTGAGCCAGGTGGAAAGGTCTTGCTACTGTTACCCACTACAGAAAATAAATTGATAATGAAGTGGCAAGGACCTTATAAAGTGCTTAAATGTACTGGCACAGTTAACTATGAGACTGAGACCCCTGATAAGAACAGTCCTACTAAGATATACCATGCTAAACTCATCAAGAAATGGGCTGGAAAAAAAAACACCAAAAGCTGTTTTGCTAGTTTTAGCAGAAACTGATATAGAAGATACTGATGTAGCTTATGATAGACTGGAGCAAACTGTTACTGCTGATGCTATAAAGGTGAATGTTTTCTTATCCTCCGAACAAAAGGCAGAAATTCGTAACTTGCTAAAGACATTTAACAGTACTTTTACTACAGTGCCAGGCCGAGCTAAAGGTGTCGAGCACATAATAGCGACAAAGGATGCTTGTCCTAGTAAGCAAAAGACATACAGAGGTTATCACCAATGGTGACCGTAAACAAAAAATAGAAGGAGGTGTAAGAGGCTGCCTTGATTTTAGGAAACATAATCAAGTATAAGAATTTGACAGTTATCCTATGCCCAAAATAGATGATTTGGTGGACAGATTGGGGAGTGCCAAATATATCAGTACTTTTGATCTTACTAAAGGTTACTGGCAAATCCCCCTAGCTAAAGAATCCAGAGACAAAACTGCATTTACCACTCCTATAGGATTCTATAAGTTCACCACTATGCCATTTGGTTTACATGGTGCTCCCGCTACATTCCAGCGTTACATGGATGTAATTTTATCCTCTCATACTGGTTACTGTGCTGCATACCTGGATGATGTCATGGTGTATAGTCCAGACTGGAAAAGCCACCTGGAACACCTACGAGCAGTTATCCAGTCGATCAAAAAAGGCAGGTCTGACAGTTAATCCAACCAAGTATGCACTGGGCATGCAGGAAACCAGATATTTGGGCTATGTTTTGGGAAATGGAAAAGTCAAGCCAGAGGTTTCCAAGATAAAAGCTGTAGCTAACAGCCCTGTCACCAAAATCAAGAAACATGTCCAGTCAATTTTAGGGTTGGCCAATTGTTATCGGAGACTTGTTCCCAGTTTTGCCGAGTTAACTACTCCCCTCACTGAACTCACAAAAAAACGGTACCCGAATAATATGGAATGGTCCCCAGAGTGTGATGAAGCTTTTTGGGTCATTAAGGCTGCATTATGTTCAGCCCGTTTTAAGAAGCCCAGACTTTGAGAAACAATTTTTGTTACAGACTGATGCATCAGAGGTAGGCCTAGGATCAGTCTTACGTCAGCATATAGATGGGAAAGAACATCCTATTCTTTACATAAGTAGGAAACTGCAAGACAGGGAGAAAAGGTACTCCACCATTGAAAAGGAATGCCTTGTGGCAAAGTGGGCCATGGAGTCCCTTAAGTTTTACTTACTAGGAGCTGACTTTGTACTTATAACAGATCACAATCCTCTCTGTTGGCTTAACCAAATGAATGATAAAAATTCTAGAATCACACGGTGGTACCTGACACTACAGCCATTTAAATTGAAAGTGATGCACAAATCTGGGAAAAGAGAATATCAAGGCTGATTTTCTGTCAAGATATGGATCAGGAATTGAGAATTCTGAAGGCTAAAAAAACAAATGTGTGAGTTTAAACTTGCTGTACTGTTGTTATGGAAAAAGAGATACTGCATATGCACAGAACTGTAAAGGTTATATGCTTATATTAGATGAGAATTACTAGAAAGTTTTGGAAACCTCTTTTTGTAGAACAGGTTCCCTCTTAATGAGGGAGGTATGTGACAGGGTTGAACAAGGCCCCTTGTTATGCAGAGTTAAATGCAAAGATCTGTTCTATTCTCTCATTTTCTGTGTCTTCTCTGTCTGGTTGCACAACCAGATTTTCTTGTGAGACCTAGGACATGATCACTCCGACGGCCTTGCAATTCTCTGCCTCTCGCTATCTCTCTACCCTCACTTGCTGTCCTGTCTTTTCTCCCCCTTGCATATCTGCTAGTATAAAAATATATGTGAATCATTATGTGGAAATGTAACTGATACTGGGATCCCTTTGTTTAAAAATGTATACAGTTTAACTGTTGAAATGTATATAGTTACTGCACACTGTTGAAATGATTGCAAAAAGCTGTTTGGAACTCAAGGGGTTAACCTGAGAAGCTAGTTTGCAAATTCGCTGAGAAGCTGTAAGCAAAAGGTCAGTTCTGGGTCACAATGTTCTTTTTGCTGCACTTGTTGAAACCTACAAGAATACTATGTGAGAAGCATGCTGTTTTCTTAACAAGCGGGGGTTACAAAGACTTATAAAAACAGAGCTGCAATTTCTTGCAAGACAGAACACACAGAGACTGAGAATGGAAGTTGAGAAGAAACCCAGATGGACTTTCTCTGTTTATACTGCCTTTATAAATAGTTCTACTGAATAATTGTATTTTTTATTTTACTGTTACTAGAACAAATAAATCACTTGTTGCAAAATTTTACAACTGTTCCTGGTTTTCCTATGCTTTCTAACCTGTGCCTCAACGACACTAGATAAACATGTTATCTTGGGCAACATGAGCAAGATAAATGAAGCTGGTCACTGAGCATGTTCAGAAATGTATCTCATTCATTTCTGTCATACTGAGCATGCTCAGAAATTTATTTTCACGTGACTACAAATTTCTGAGCATGCTCAGTGACCAACTTTATTTATTTCCCAAAGGACACCTATGAAAATGAGCTTTTATAGCTCAGTAGGCCTTTCCTGCTAAAACTCTTAATAAATAAATAAAATATGAGATGCCATTTATTTTTTGACTGAATATATAGTAGTTTATGTAGTTTACATTTTTTACTTTTGCAGATTTTTTACCATTTCTATCACAAACCATCTTAACGCCTATTGTATAAATCAAATATGCCATGGGCTGACCTAAAGGAGACAGGATATAAATTGTTATGTTTTCAATGAGTTCATCAGTCTGAAAGAATGACAGTCACAGCACGTTTATAAATCAAGAGCCCATTTTATTTCTATTTTTTGGCTATTCCTCAGTGCCTGCATGCCTTTCATTCATGATGCCACAAACTCCTGGCTCATGCTGCAGCAGGGCAGTGTTGCTGGTTTTAACGACTACTATCTGTTGTATGGGTGACTCCTAGTAGGTAACATAATAACTATACAATCACATTAAAACTATCTGTATGCTAAATAAAAAGCTTTGCCAAAAATGGCAATTACAGGTCAACTGAACAGTGTAGCAACACTGTCTGAAGCTGTTCAGTGTCAGTTACATTGCTTTACAGATAGAAGAAACATGTCTTCTTCTAAAATTGTAGTTATTTACTTATTCTAGTCTGTTTTTTGTTTATCATGTCTTTACTTCCTATCCAGACTGATTAACTGTCATGGTCAGCCGCATCTTAAGCAGAAAATACACATATGCTCACATGCACTGAGCCATACTGATGTAATATGTAATCCCCTTACCCTAACCGAACTATACACCATTGCTATCAATTCAAGTGTGTGCAGTTTTTATGTATAAGACCAAATTTCAACATCATCACTCTTTCACTAATTCCCAGCAGTAACAATAACGTTGATTGTCATTTTTTTTTTGTGTGTGTGAAAAGCAGTGCAATAATGTTCTACGCAGGACACCAACGCAGAATGATCAAAAAAAGTAGAAGAAACGCACAAAAAAGAAAAATATATAAAGTTGGTTAACATGCTTGTGTAACTAAGATCAAGCCACTTGATCTAGCCTAGCTTCATACCCAGTACTGTAAACCCAGCTAAAATCAGGACCCCACTGAAAATGAGATCCTGCATATAACATTTGCTGTCATGCTAAAATACTGTAAATTAGTTTAATGACGTGTGAATTACAGACATAAGCTTGAGATTTATTTTACATATTAGGAACTTACTTATGCTGCACTGCCAAACTGAGCTGTATTTTCTCCTTGTGTTACAAACTCCAACTCCTGCTGGTAGATATGCACTGCAGGATGACTGTCAGAGACGATGAGGACAGAGTGATGTTGCCAGATCTCAGGCTTGGATGACCCTGATCAAGCTAATTGATCTTTCGGAACTTCATACCCCAAGCTGTAAAATCAGGACCCCACTGAAAATGAGATGATGCATATGAGAATTGTAAATTTACGTATTAAAGCCTGAATGAGATACTTACGTTTTATTGCTTTTCTATAATTGGAAAATTATTCCTCCGCACTGCCAAGACAATATGAAACATCCTGTTTCCAGTGATGTCCTGATTTTAGAAATATGTGAATGGTAATAAAATATTTTATCCATCAGACAGGCCAAGCAATGATTATGGCTACACATAAATGCAATGATAAGGAATTCACACTGACATTAACTTCAAGGATGCAGTACCCTGCAGATTTATTCTATACTGATAAAAAAAAAAAAAAAAAGTTTAAAACATAAGTTAAGTCCCATTCATTATTACCATGTTAGATCAAGACAAAGCATATTTTTAAAGAGATTCCTGAAGTTAAATGGAGGGAGACGTGCACCACATATTACGATGCCTTACCTCTGCGAAATGCTGCTGATCTATATTTGCCATAAAAATGTGCAATAGTTTAGTAGTAAAATCACTCGTACAATTCTCCCCACCAGGTCACTGTTGCTTCTCGGTCTTTAGATCTGCCCCCACACTCAGCCAAGTTATGACGTGAACAAAGGGAGAGCACGAGGACATACTCCATTACAGTCTATGGGGGAAAATTTAAACATCGTTCTTATATATGACAGTGATTATTTGGCAAATAATCAAGGGCACCGGGTGACTAAAAAGGGCCTTGTTAATCACTGTCACATATAAAAATGATGTAAAGTTCCTCCATAGACTATAATGGAGCACGTCCCCATGCTCTCCCTGTGTTCACGTCATAACGTGGCTGAGTTCGGGAGTGGATCTAAACACCGGGAAGTAACAGTGACCCGTTGGGGAGAATTTTATGAGCGATTTTACTACTAAACTATTGCACATTTTTATGGCAAATACAGATCAGCAGCATTTCGTGGAGGTGAGGCACCAAACTGTGTGTTGCATGGGGTTAACTTAGTGAGTCTTTTTAAGCTGGTTGCTGTTCACCAGATGATTCAGTGTCCAACTAAAAATTATTGTAATCATCAGCAGGAACCAGATATTTTCTCTTTAGTGACAGGGGCTTGTACAAATAGGGCTGGAAATCTTTAAATAGCATTAAATTAGTACTGTTGCACCATAAATAAACAGGGCTACTTCAATGGGACATGGCAAGCTAAAACTGCGCAAATTGCCTCCAATGCGTAAAAACTTCCTATGATTCCTATGACAATACGATGTGCTGCTCGAAATACGAAAAGACCTCCACTTTCATCACTTTCTGGCTCTACATCACTGCTAATGTCACTGTCTCTGTGAAGTTTACCTGACAGTACTTCAGCCATTTTAATTACTAGCATGAAGGGATTGACAGGAGTTGGAATTGTGCAAATCACTGAGCAACACTGGCCACAAGCTGTTTAAGAAACTGAAAAACTGGCGATCGTCACTGGCCACGTTAAAAAAAAATAACAGCATACAGGTTTCACACAAGGAACAGTTTATTCATCAAAACAGCAACTCATATGATGACTATACATTTGTTTTAAATGAAGATTTAGTTATTTTTTCTCCTATCTCCTATAATATATCCTTTTTATTTCTATTTAAGGGTATTGGCCTATTGCTTTCTCACTCATGGCTTCGCCACTAGTGAGATATCAACAGACCAATACCATCTCATGAAGATAAAAATAATATCTTACATCAGCCCGTGTCATATCCCATATACATAACGGTGCTCCGTGTGTATATGACAGTCTGTGTATATAATTGTGTCAGTGTCTAGGTAACAGCATATGAGTGTGAATGTAACAGCTTGTCAGTGTGTATATAACAGCTTGTTTGAGGGCATATAACAGGATGTCGGTGTGTATATAACAGCTTGTTCGTGTGTTTATAATAGGGTGTTGGTGTGTTTATGACAGCTTGTTTATGCAGAATAGTGTATCAGTGTGCGTAAAACAGCGTGCTGGTGTGTATATAACATTATGTCAGTGTGTATATAACTGTATGTCTGTATATGACAAGTGTTTCGATGCTGGTGTGTATATAACAGTGCGTCAGTATGTATCTGCGCGTCAGTGAGTATATAACTGCGTGCCAGTGTGCATATAACAGTGTGTCAGTGTTTATGGAATGTGTCAGTGTGTATATAACAGTGTATCAGTGTTTATGGAATATGGAGGAACTGACTATGAGGAGCAGGTAGCAGGCTCTGACAACAGCCACAACTGCTGCAGAGTGTGTTCTTTTAATTCAGCAGTTCAAATTACTTTTTAATGATGCTGCAGGGAAGGCAGCTCGTAGCTGAACACTTTGGGCTCTGATAGATAGCTAGGACTCTCGGGCGCTCTCCACAAGAGTTCTGTAACTAGACTGACATCAAATAGTGGTGTTCTGGAGAAGCTTTTTGGCTGCCAAGTGGGGTTTAGCTTGACCTTTTAAGGGCAGGCTACCCCCATAGTTTGTCTTTGTGTACTCGCACCAGGTGAGCATTGCCATAGCAACAGTGCAACGTTATCATCAGGCTCCATAAAGGGCTCAACTCCAGTGAGCGGAGTTGAGCGCGGAGCGGAGGCGATGTGGGCAGAGGCCAGCAGCGTCTGTAGGCAGCAGGAGGGGAAGGAGGTGCAGATGTTGCAGAGAGATAATTGCCCAGAAGGGTTCAACAGCTGCGAACTTCGAGTATTGTGAAGTGAACCTGTTACGTAGTCAGTATCATGCATAATACAGCTGAAACTGCAGATTTAGACATTAATAGGGAGTCTGTCAGGGAGCTGAATATAGTAACACTGGTTGGTGGGGAAATATGGGTTAAATGTCAGAGTTGTAACAAATTTAGCTTTGAAGAATGTCTAGACAATGTACACTATATTTGTGGCCAGTGTAAAGAACGTAAACACCTGAGGATAAACATGATGGCCCTTGAACTGGAAATAACAAGCCTTAAAATCCCTCAGGCACTCAGCACTCAACAGATACCGCTGTATTTAATGGCAAAGTAGTAAATAACAGAGAATCGACAGGAAAAAGAAGTAGAGATACAGATGAAACTGAGGCGGGTACCTCAAGAGAATGTGAAAATAGGCAAAAAACATAGAGGAACAGCCATGGAATTTAATGTATCTACCAGTAATCGATATGATCACTTGACTGATACAGCTGAAGCAGCAGAAAGTGCAACATATGAAATAGTGGAAGTTAGGATAAACACAAATACTAACTTGGGCTCCCAGTCTCCCCGCAAACACTTCCTGACCCTAATACTGTTATTAGTAACGACCATGCGGTATCACCTAGTACATCGTGTAGTCAAGATATGAATGTTGACATGGAGGAAAATGCTGATGTTAATGAAAGGAAAGTCTATGTACTTGGTGACTCCATAATTACATATACGGATCATTATACAACTAATATACAGTAAATAAAGGTCAAATGATCAGTTGTTGTTTCCCAGGTGCAGGAGTTAGGGATTTTTTATCAGTAATACCGACATGATGAAAAATGTAACAGAGAATCCTTCAGTGCTGGTACACATAGGAACAAATGATATGAAACATAAAGCAACTGAAGATACATTTTCAGGACTTAAAGAAATATACTCATTACTTAAACAACATGATTGTGAGGTAATATTTTCCAAAATATTACCAGCACCGGGATGGGAAAGACAGATAGTGAAAAAGGCATCAAATGCTTACAGACATGAGAAATGTTTATTGAAAAGGGCCATTTGTTCAGTTATGACAGGTTACATCTTGGTAGAAAAGAAAAAATTACTCATCTTAGTAATGTTGCTTCTTCTAATGGAGTCTTGCTATATTATGACAATTGCAGTGAGTCCCCATCTTCGAACTGCCCCGGGGGTGAAATAGTTAACTTTCCATGCAAGCATGGAACGCTGAGCGCGAGCTCGGTTAGAAGGCTCTGTCTGCTGATCTTCAAACATAAACTGTCAGATCTTTTCGAGCAAAAACTCACTAAGGCTCTGTGTGGAAGCTGTAAACCTACACTGGCCGACTGGCTACTAACACAAACACCCACTTCTTGGTCTCCAACAAAGACTCAAGTCATGAGACCAAAAGAAATGAAAAATACAACACAGATTCACCCCAAAGGAAGGGTGAAACAACAAAGTGGCATAAAGAAAGTGCAAACACTGTAATGCCCACCCACATCCCAAAACAGAGGTTCTGAGAGGGGCAGGCAGGGAGGGAGGTCATAATATAGCAAGACTCCATTAGAAGAAACAACATGACTAAGGTGAGTAATTTTTTCTTCAAACAACATGAAGTCTTGCTATATTACGACAATTGCAGACTACACAGCAGTACCCCCAAGGAGGAGGGACAGAACCTACTTAGGAAATAGGCTCTGAAGGACAGCTGTGCCAAACCGAGCATCACTCCGAGCCTGGATGTCCAGGGAGTAATGCTTGGTAAAAGTGTGAACTGTTTTCCATGTAGCTGCTTGACATATCTCTAGAATAGGGATGTCTCTGGCAGCAGCCAGAGAAGCAGCTGTACCTCTGGCAGAGTGAGCCCTCAGGCCTGAGGGAGGAACCTTACCCAGTTTTTCGTAACATAATTGGATACAAGTGACAATCCACCTGGCAATGGATCTTTTAGTGGCAGGCTTCCCTTTACCAACCTCACCATAAGTGAGGAACAGTTGGAGGGAGTCAAACCTGTGACCCTTGGTACGCTCTATGTAGTAACTAAGGGCTCTCTTCACATCTAGGCTGTGCAGCCTCCTCTCACCAGAGGAAGAATGACCAGTGAAGTACACTGGAAGAGATATAAATTGATTAAGGTGGGAATCTGAAACCATCTTAGGCAGAAACTTTCTATTAGTCCGGAGGACTACCTTATCTCTGTGAAAGGAGATAAAATCCGGCTCCACTGACAAAGCTTGTAATTCACTTATGCGTCTGGCAGAGGTGATGGCTACCAGAAACACAGTTTTCCAAGTCAAGTACTTAAGCTCAGCTGAAGACAAAGGCTCAAAGGGGGTCGCATAAGCTGAGCAATACAAACATTAAGATCCCAGGCAGGGGCAGGATCCCTGAATGGAGGGTTGCTGTGAAGCAATCCCTTAAAAAACCTGGAAAAATACAGGGTGAGTTGAAAAAGAAGAGGATTTACCAGCCGAAATAAAAGCAGACACAGCTGCCAAATACACTTTCAGGGTAGCTGGTCTCAGCCCCAAAGTGTTCAGATGGACCAAATAATCCAGGACTGTGGGTAAATCAGCAGAGTCTGGGGAAATATGCTTTTCTGAGCACCATATGGAAAACCGTTTCCATTTGGAGTTGTAAGTAGCCCTGGTGAAGGCTTCCAGAAGCCTTCAATATATCCATAGCCTTAGTGAGAGGTGTAAGTCAACAACTCTAACTCTTCAAGAGCCAGGCCTTGAGATCTGAGATTGGTACCAAACCCTTCCCTGGGCACAGGTTAACAGATTGTGATTCCTGGGAAGGCACAGGAGGATGGACTGCTAAGGACAGTAGGAGTGGATACCAGGGTTGTCTGGCCCAATCCGGGGCAATCAGAATGACCGTGCAGGATTGGGATCTGATTTTGACTAGCACTTTGAACAGGAGAGGAGAAGGGAAGGCATAGAAACTCCTTCCAACTGAGGACTAAGGCATCCAGAGGACTGAGCCCAAGACTGGGGCCTGCAGCAAAGAGGAAGTTGGTGATTGTCTGGGGCTGCAAAAGATCTATCTGGGGGTACCCCATCTGGCAAATACCACTCCCAGAACCAGGGATCCAGGGACCACCTTGATGGCCCTGAGAAATTCTGCTGAGAGCATCTGTCAGGACATTGTCCTTGCCTGGGAGGTGAACAGCCGTAGGGAGGTGTTCAGGAGTAAGCCAGAGACCACAACTTCATGGCTTCGGTGCACAAGGCCGTAGACCGAGTGCCCCCTTGCTTGTTGATGTACCACATTGTAGTGGTGTTGTCTGTTCTGACCTGTACAATTTTGTTCTGAACAGATTTGGAGAAAGCTTGAAGTGCTAGAAAAACTGCTCTGAGCTCCAACAGGTTGATGTGGAGCACAGTTTCTTGGGAGGACCACAGTCCCTGGGCAGTGAGGTCGCCCATGTGAGCCCCCCACCCCAAGAGGGATGCATCCGTAGTAAGGATTAAGGAGTGAGACTGAGTGACAAAAGGAACTCCTTGTCTCAGGTTGCTCTGATCCTGCCACCACTGTCAGGCTTGGATCAGGGTTCGAGTTACTGGGATCAACTTGGTAAGAGGATCCTTTCTTTGAGACAAAAGCTCTCAAATGGAACTGAATGTCCCTCATCTGAAATCTTGCTCCTTGCACTACTGCTGTGGAAGCAGCCATGTGCCTAGGAGCTGCAGAAATGCCTTGCTGGTCGAGAGACCTGCAGGGTGAATGAGGAAGCCAGGGAGACTAGGGTCTTTGCCCTGTCCAGAGGGAGGAAGGCCCTGGCTTCCAGTGTGTTCAGTTCTGCGCCTATGAAGGTTAGGAGCTGGACAGGCTCTAGAACTGACTTTGAGAGATTCAGAAGGAAACCCAGGGAGGTAAGCAGTTGCTGAGTCACCTGAAGGTGTAAACTGACCTGTTCTGGGGACTGGCCTACTATGAGCCAATCGTCCAGGTAAGGAAAGATGGCAATCTTTTGCCTTCTTAGGCATGCAACTGCTACTGCCAGGCATTTGGTGAATACCCTTGGCGCAGAGGTGAGGCCAAAGGGCATTGCTCTGAGCTGGTAATGGCCTGAGGGCAGCTCGAACCTGAGGTACTTTCGATGAGAATATGGAAGTAGGCATCCTTGAGGTCCAGGGACGCTAGCCAGTCCCCTGGTCTTAGAGAGGGTAAAATAATTCCCAGGGTCACCATTTTGAACTTTGGTTTTAAAAGGTGCTTGTTTAAGTATCAGAGATCCAGGATGGGCCACCATTCTCCTGTCTTTTTTGGGGTAAGGAAGTACCTGGAGTACAAACCTTTGCCCTGGTGTAGGGGTGGAACCCTTTCCACGGCTCTGAGAGCGAAAGGGTAGAGATCTCTGCCTCTAGGGCAAGTGCCTCTGATGGAGATGCAGGTGGAAAAGATCTGGTTCTCATCTTTGGAAATTTTAATTTTTTGAAGCTGAAAACCAGTCCCTGGCTTACTACTTCCAGGACCCACTTGTCTGACGTTAGAGACTTCCAGTCCTGGACAAAGTAAGCCAGCCTGCCCCCTACAGGTAGAGAAGAATCGGCCCTGGCTACCCCATCAGGGTGCCTGCTTGGCAGGGGCTTTAGGCTGAGGGGTGGAAGCAGGCCTGCTTGAACCCCGTCTGCCTCTCCCTCTAAAGAACCCCCTCTGGGCATAAGCAGAAGAGGAGGCTTGGGATTGGCAAAAAGGCCTATGAAAAGGCCTGCCCCTGCCCTTGGGAAGCTGCTTCTGAGGAGCGACCTGCCTTTCCTGGCCTGTGCACTCCTATAGGTGGTCCTGTATTCATCCATTTTCTTCATGTAATTCTCTGTTTGCTCCCCAAACAGAGAGTTGCCCAACAGGAAAATCCATGGCCTTAGACTGGGTATCTGTGACAGGGTAGTACATCTGAGCCAAGCCATTCTGCAAGTGCCACAGATGTAGCCATGACTCTTGATGACACATCATTAGATTCTACTGCAGCATGAAATTGCACCTTAGATGCCTCAATACCGTCCCTAGCCATCTGTTCCAGCTCTCTGGCCAGCTGGTCAGGGACTTGTTTTGCTAGAGCCAGCACAGTATCCCATCTGGATTTCTGGTATCTAGCAGCATAAGCCATATAATTTGCCTGTCTGAGTCCCAAGGATGCTGCCATGTACTGTTTCTTTGCCATAGCATCAATCTTCCTGGAGTCCTTCTCAGGAGGGTGTGAAGCTAGGGGAATATTTGCCTTGTCACAGGCTGCAGCCTGCACTACTCCCACATGGCTGCATTGCTGTGTGAGGAACTCCGTATCAGAGCCTGATAAAGTATACCTCATGTCCACCTTTTATCTACAGGAAGTATAGTGTGAGGAGTTTTAGAAACTTTTACTGTCTGCTTCGAAAAGATTTATGCAGAGGAATAGACAGTCTCTAGATTCTGGAATATCCATCATTTCTACATAATCAGGCTCCTCTTGGTCATCAACAGCTTCCTCAACAGGAGTTGGAGAGTTTCAACAACCTTCTTATAAAACATAAAATGAGAAGGGACTCAGAGAGCCTTGGAGGAAAACTCCTAAGGGTCTGTCTGGAGAGGTGTCGGTTCAATGGGCACATCCAGGTCTTCAAAACCATATTCACTCTCCTCGCCTCCTCTTCCCTCACGCTTCATAAAATTCCTCAAAATCATAATCTTGAACCGGTGGAACCAGCCGAACCGAGTGCCTCCCTGATGGTGCCGGTTCAGTCGGAACCGGGGAAAGAGACTGGACAATTTGGATTGCTTTAGCTATTTCTTCAGCAGTTGGAGAGAGAACTTTTGGCTCCACACCAGCTGACTTTCTAGTCCTTTTTGCAGGAACTGGCTCCTCAGAGCCGGCTCTTCGTTTGCCTGAGGAAGTATCGCCCTGGTCAGAGGGCACTCCCTCTGGTTCGGTTGGAACCGAACCGGGCCGGCCATCCGGGTCAGCGGACTTTTTGGCCTCCCTTTCCCTGAGCCTACCAACTCTCTTTTCTATGGTGGCAGCAGGGAAATTCTTACAAATCTGGCAGTCTGCATTGAGGTGGTCAAACCCCAGACAGTAGACACAGGTGGTGTGAGGGTTAGCCTTATCAAAGGCTTCCCCACAGACACTACAGTGTTGAAACCCAGTGGGCCCGGTTTTTCTTTTGGGTTTCTCAGACATAATGCCAGCCTAACCAAACTTGCCCGTTATGGCAATCCGCAACAAGACTCTCTTATCGGTTCCCAACCGAGTCACGGGTCGTGGAAAAAAACGTAATGAAATCCGTTTTTTTTAGAACCGATAAGAACCGGGAACCGCACTCTAAAAAAGGACTAGCAATTTTAAAACACAATCTGATCGGTTCACCCGAACCGATAAGTGTTTACAAGTTCCACACAGAGAAAACCGAATGTAAAACCTATCTATTACTTACATTACCACAGACAGAGCTTGAACCGATCGGTTGCTGTATAATTTCGGTTGAAAACCGATAAAATAATACTTTTAAACCGACAAAATGAACCGAGCAGCAGGAGAAATCTCCGGAGCGACTGTTCAGTGAGGCGGTGTAAAGAATCTGACAGTTTATGTTTGAAGATCAGCAGACAGAGCCTTCTAACCGAACTCGCGCTCAGAGTTCCATGCTTGCATGGAAAGTTAACTATTTCACCTCCGGGGCAGTTCGAAGATGGGGACTCACTGCAATTGTCATAATATAGCAAGACTTCATGTTGTTTGAAAGGAGTGGTTTACTGGGCAAATTATTTTCTGAAAGTATAAGGAGTACTTTAAACTAATAACAAGGGGGAATGGGAAACACAATGGAGTAGTTATAAAATGGTAAGAAAACATCTAGAAATCTCATTGGCCAAGAGACATCAGCTGACTGTACATTAAATCTCTATATATGCACATTCATCCTGGTCCTAAACCACATCACACAATGAGCAAATCAGTCCTCATACAACCAGAACTATCTTCCATCAGTCCCCCTTCAACCACAACTAATCTTCCATTATAAACAAGGCTGCTACCTTTACACTGTAAAAAAAAAACTTCAGCTGGGCCCTAAAATAAAACTACCTTTAATAAAAAAATAAAATAAATTAATTAAATGTTGTTTCCCTGATCATCATGCTCCCCTTACACACATAAACAAATTAGAAGCATTAAGTGTTGTTTATAGTTTTCATTACAACTGTTTGTTTACTAACTGTGAAAAATCCCCCTTCTGTCTTTACCTGCTCATCAGGGAAATCGCTCATGCTTGCCCTGACAGTGATATAATTGAGTCTCTGGCTCTAAAACAGGCCTTTGTTGTCTGTGTGTACAGAATGTCAGGAGAGTAACATTCTACAAGTGGAACAGAGCAGAATTTTGAATCTCTGTATTCCATGGTAAATATTCTATGTCTTGAATGTGAGGAAAAACAGAAACCAAAAAAACAGGATGAAGAAAGTAGGCAATACAGTAATACTTTATAAACAAAAAGAAAAGGTGGGAAAACACAGTTAAATAGGCAGAGGCAGACCCAAAGTGCCCAAATACATTGCTAATATTAATAAAAGCAATCCATAGAGGTAATCGTCCGGTGACACGGGCTATCAGTTAACTCAAACATACAAAGCGAGTGCAGAGAGGCACTGAGAAAAAAAAAGCCTATCGCTTCCCGAGATGGAAGTGCGCGGTGCATGATGGTAGGCACCAAAAAGTTAAAGAAGTAGTGACCGCTACGATCATGGAGGGAATTTAATATTAAAGGAGGCAGCATACTATAGAGGTTGAATGGTCTATGCTGCAATTCTGGAGACCTGGGTTTGAATCTCACATTTGCCAATGGGGGTCCCAATCCCCTGTCAGTTTCACTGCCCCCAAAATGTTCGTATGCCACGCTGGGAGCCCACCCCAGCGTGGCGGCTTCCTTAGCCGACGGGTGCCCAATCCCCGTCAGCTTCCACTGTCCCCCTGTGCCTGGTGCCACGCTGAGAGCCCACCCCAAGCGTAGCAAAAGCTTCATTTGCTGACGGGGGTGCCCAATCCCCGTCAGTTTCCGCCCCCAAAAAATGTTTGCATGCCATGGAGCCCGCGCGTGGCAAAAGCTCCCTTAGCCGACAGGGGTGCCCAATCTCCCATCGGCTTCACTGCCCCAAGCCACGCTGGGAGCCCCACCAGCGTGGCAAAAGTCCCTTGTGTGTAAATAAATTAAAAAACCTGAAACAAAAAAACCTTTCTCGTTGATTCTTTTGCCCCTCCCCAACCCACCCTCTATGTACCCACCTCCCCACACCCCCACCTCAACCCATACTTACCTCCGGAGCCCAGCGACGATCTTCGTGGACTCAGGAACACGCCTGCTCTCTTTAAAGCAGACCGCGAACCTGAAGAAATGCCGTAAGCTGTATAATGGCACAAATGGATTTTTTCAACTTTAGTGATATCTCAGCCATTTCTGGAATTTTTCACCAAATTTTCAACATGGATTTTTGGGCCCCACCTCATGAACTGTACCACTGTTATTTCGTTAATCGGTCCCGAAAGGTGGGTCCGCAGTCACTGCGCAGAACCACCTTTCCGGAATGATTAACAAAATGACAGTGTCACAGTTCATGAGGCAGGCTCCCAAAAACCCTATGTTGAAAATTTGCTGAAAATATTCCCCAAAATGACTGTTTTATGAGCATGCGTTGCGCAGTTCCTACGCACGCTCATAACTTTGAGCATTTTTAATATTTTCACTCCAGATTTTCAGTATTGCCATTTTACCACACCTCCTTATGAACAGTACAACTGTAATTTTTCACATCTCATCTGAAATGTGTTTTCGCACATGTAGCGCACAATGGCGCGGTCGGTGTGCGAAATCAATGTTCCGGACAGATTAATAAAATCACAGTGACACTGTTCATGAGCAGTGGTCTTAAACTGGCTATGTTGAAAATTTGGGAAAAATATTCCCCAAAACGACTGGCACTACGGCGTGTGTTGCGCAGTTCACGTACGCCGTAACTTCGAAGCATTTTAATATTTTTCTACCAGATTTTCAGTACTGCCATTTTACCACACCTCCTTATGAACAGTACAACTGTCATTTTCACATCTCACCAAAATATGTTTTGCACATGTAGCGCACAATGGCGCGGTCGGTGTGCGAAATCGATGTTCGGGACAGATTAAGAAAATCACAGTGAAGTAAAGTGCGATTTCTAAACTACAACAAGTAGACTGTTGTTTGCTAATGTTGTTAGTAATTGCTATTTTTTGCCATTCAAAAAAAGTTTACCAAGGGACTATTTTATCTCAATGTTTCAATTAATTCTCTATTCTGTATTTAAATAAATGTTACAATGTTTTCAAAATATAAACACCTTGTTATTTTCTTTGTTTCCATAGTTATTTCCCATTTTATAAGTGCAATAAGACACTCCAGGGTGGTGGTTGTTATGTGATAACTGCACACCTAGGTGTGGAAGGACACTCGGCCTTCAGCCTCGTGCCTCACCACGCACCTAGGTGTGTGGTTATCAAATAACAACCACCACTCTGTCGTGTCTTATTACTTACTTAAACACTTTGAAATGTCAGGACCTGTAACCAGGTGATTAGGTAATGATCTAAGTAAACGCAGGAGACACACTAAAAAAGATCTTAACGCTTAGTGCTCAATGCAAGGAGTCTCAAACATAAAATTGATGAGTTAAAACATGAATTATATAAGTTGGATATCCATATCTGTGTGCTAACTGAGACATGGTACTGCGAAGGAGACTGGGGGATGAACATTCAGGGTTACCATATGTATAATAAAAACAGAAAAAATAGGAGGGAGAAGGGGTAGCAGTGGACATCAAGGATGAAATAAAAAAAACAGGATATAACACCTCTCAACATTGTACAGGGAAATGAAGAACTGCTATGGGTCAAGATTTGTCTAAAAATAGTAATACAACATTGGGGTTGCACATAGATCACCCAATCTTAATTCTGAAGAATGCAATAACTTTATGGATGCAATTGAACAATTTGAGGTTGAAGGTAAATATATTTTGTTAGGAGATTTGAATTTCCCTTCAATAAACTGAAAAACTTTGGAAGAGTCTGCACCAATGGAGAATAGGTTTATGGAAATTACTATCCAAAATAATTTGGAACAGATGGTTATGGGAAAGACTAGAGGAAATAATACATTGGATTTAGTCTTTACTAATCACTCAGAAAGAGTTAAAGAGCTTAGAATATTAGATCCTCTGACTGTGACCATAATATGATTAATTTTCAGTTAGATAGACACTGGAATTCTGTCAAGGGAAAAACTACATTTAAATGTTATAGCAGAGTGGATTATGAAGCAATGAAAAATTACTTTGGCAATTGGATTGGCAAAATGAGCTTGCTAATAAATACATGACATCTGGGCAAACCTTAAGGATAAACTGGATTACTGTGTACATAATCTTGTTCCAGTTATCCAGAAATATGAAAAGGGTAGAATACCAGTATGGTTCAAGAAGAATATCCAAAGAAATATAAACAGAAAAGAAAATGATATACTAGATATAAAAGATCTATGACTGAAAGCAATTGGGCTAAGTATAAAAAACAAGCTAATAAATGTAAGAATTTGATAGTACAAAGCAAAGCCAAAGAGGAAATTAGCCTCGCATCGGGTGTTAAAGATAACAAAACAAAAATTATTTGGCTATATAAATTCCTTGTGAAGTAGTCAGCAAGGGATTGACCCCTTAAAATAGATGGTAAATAAGTTAGCGAAGAGGCCGAATTAGCCACCGAGTTTAATAAATGTTTTTTGACTACATACAGGCCTAGAGAACATAAAGTGGAAGATATGACCATTGGGGCTGAAGTAGGCCCTGAACTTAAGATCTCTAGTAGGGAAGTCATCAATAAAAAAAAACAAACTTAAGACTTGTAATTCCACAGGACCTGATGGGATTCACCCATTCCTATTAAAGAAATTTGCACAAGAACTTGCTGGTCCAATTGCCAAACTTTTTTTCAGCTTCTATTAATGAAGGGGATACAACAGATGAATGGAGAGTTGCAACAGTTACACCTATATTTAAAAAAGGGGATAGACATGAAGTATCCAATTAATGCCCCATAAGTTTGACCTCAGTTCTTGGTAAACTATTACAGGTAATTTTGCAAGATCACATAATTAATCACATTCGAGAACAGGGACATGTAGATGTTGCCCAACATGGATTCACTCATGGACGGTCTTGTTTTACAGCGCAATTACGTTTCTATGAAAATGTTAGTGCAGCTTTGGATAAGGGGTTATCTGTTAATATCATCTATTTAGATTATTCTAAAGCCTTTGATCAAGTTTGTCATCAGATGTTAGTTCAAAATCTCAGAGATCTAAAATTACATCCTAAAGTAATTTCCTGGATAGACACTCGGTTATGCAATAGAAGGCAGAGAGTTGGAATTGACGGATACTATTCAGATTGGGGGGGATGTCTCTAGTGTGGTCCCACAGGGATCCGTCCTGGGACCCACTTTATTTAATATACTTATCTCAACAATGCAAATCTCTAAACACTAGTGGTTGAGTAAGTATGCTAATGACAGCAAAATAGGGGTCATCATACTCAATGAATGTATAAACTATTTACAACAAGATCTGGAACAGTTGGTGGGGTGGGCAGAATTGCAAAAGTTAAGATTCAACATGGATAAGTGTAAAGTGACGCACCCTGGAAGGAATAACCCTATTTCAAAGTATACTACAAATAATATTATTCTTCAAGTAACAGAGAACGAGAGAGATTTGGGTGTTGCTGTTACAAGAGATCTGTCATTTAACACACATACTAGATTTGGTAAAAAAAAAAAAGCAACAGAATACAGGGATGTATACTAAGACATATAAAGAGTAGACAACCTGAGGTGATGGTGCCACTGTTCTCATCACTGGTGAGACCACATCTAGAATATTGCTCTGCATTCCGTGCCCCTCACAGTATAAAGTGTCAGAGGCTTATAGACGGTGTGCAAAGAAGAATCACAAAAACAAATTAAAAATTGCACAGCTAAAACATATGAAGAAAGATTAGAAAAACTGGGATTGCACTCTATGCAGTATAGGATGTTAAGGAGAGATTTATGTATGAGGTTCAAGGCAATAAACAATGAGGCACTGATGGAAAGCATCAGACTGACAAGGAGAACGATAACTAGAACAACTAGGACACACAGTTTACAGATAAACGGGGAAGTGTCAGTTACAACTAAATGAACCAAGTGGTTTACACAGAGAGCCATACCCACATGGAATTCATTGCCTGGATGGGTTGTGACACGTGAATCTATGGAGGCTTTTAAACTGGCTCTAGACAGACACATGGATAAGAGTAAATATAACTATATCCACTATAAATAGCGGCAAGTTTTTCTTTAGGTCTATGACTTCCAAACTCGTATCGCTTCTATGAATCTATAAATCTATGTCAGCGAGTATATAATTTCCTACCAGTGTGTATGTAACAGTGCGTCAGTGTTTACAGAACATATCAATGACTATATAACAGTGTGTCAGTATTTATGGAACATGTCAGTGTGTATATAACTATCAGTGTTTATGGAATGTGGCAGTGTGTACATAACAGTCTGTCAGTGTTTATGGAACATGGCAGTGTGTATATAACAGCGTGTCAGTGTTTACAGAATGTGTCAGTGTTTATGGAACATGTTAGTGTGTATAGTTGAGTGTGTCCATGTTTATGGAACATGTCAGTGTGTATATAATAGCGTGTCGGTTGTTTATGGAACAAGTCAGTGTGTATATACATGTGTGTCAGTGTTTATGGAACCAGTCAGTGTATATATAACAGTGCATCAGTGTTTATGGAATGTGTCCGTGTGTATATAACAGCATGTTAGTGTTTATGGAACGTGTCAGTGTGCATATAACAGCGTATCAGTGTTTATGGAACATAGTGTGTGTATATAACAGTGTGTCAGTGTTTATGGAATGTCTCAGTGTGTGTATATAGCAGTGTGTCAGTGTTTATGGAACATGTCAGTGTGTGTATATAAGAAAACATTACTTACCATAGTAATCTTGTTTCTTCTAAGGGAATCTTACTGTATTCTGACAACTGCAGTATGGTCTCACCATAGGACTGCCCCGGAGCTGAAATGGTTAATAGAACCTATGCTAATAGTGGAATGTTAGGCTCGAGCTTGGTTTTCAAATCACTGTCCCTGGTTGCACTTCCTGCAACTGTCAGATTCTTACGAAGCATGCAGAAGCTAATACTAACTAACCAAACTAAGTTTACTACCCCTAAATACCCCTATTAGGGGAACAGAAACTCCAACAACAGGAGGCATCTCTAAGACTCAAGTCAACAGACGCCCAACAAACTAATAGGTACCCACAGGTTTCCAACATCAGTGACACAGGAGTGATAAGTGCCCTGTAGGTCCTAGCAGGGGAGGAAGGGTTGGAGCTCAGAATACAGTAAGATTCCCTTAGAAGAAACAAGATTACTATGATAAGTAATGTTTTCTTCAAACCCAGGAAATCTTACTGTATTCTAACAACTGCAGACTACCCAAGCAGTGCCTTTGGAGGCGGGCAGAGGACCTATTTTGGAAACAGACTCTGCAGAACTGCTTTGCCAAACCTAGCATTACTTCTGGCCTGGGTATCCAGGCACTAATGCTTGGCAAATGTACGAACTGTTTTCCAGGCAGCTGCCTTACAGATTTCCAACAGAGGAATATCTCTGGAAGCTGCTATAGATGCAGCAGTCCCCTAGTAGAATGGTCCCTAAGCCCTTGTGGGGGCTGTTTACCACCTTGTCATAACAGAATTGGATACATGAGACAATTCATCTTGCTCTGGATCTCTTTGTGGCAGGTTTACCCTTGCCTACCTCTACATAGGTCAGAAAGAGTTGGGTTCTATCCCCTCTGTGACCTAGATGATAGCTAATAACCCTCTTGACATCCAGGCTATGTAACCTACGCTCACCTGAAGAGGAATGATCAGTAAAGAAGACTGGCAAGGTGATGGACTGATTAATGTGAAAGTCAGATACCACCTTAGGAAGAAATTTGTTATCTGTCCTGAGTACCACCCTATCCCTGTGGAAGGCCACATAATTGGGCTCCATGGACAAGGCCTGAATCTCACTAATCCTTCTGGCAGAAGTAATAGCCACTAAAAACGCAGCTTTCCAAGTTACCTACTTAAGCTCAGCCGAAGACATGGGTTCAAAAGGAGGCTACATAAGCTGTGCTATGCAAATGTTTAGATCTCACACAGGGGTAGGGGTCCTATGAGGAGGGGTGCAAATGCAGTAATCCTTTAAAGAACTTTCGGAACACTGCATTAGAGGCCAAAGAGGAAGGTTTACCTGCTGACAGGTAAGCAGATACTGCAGCCAAATGAACCTTCAAAGTAGAGATCCTGAGACCTAGGGAATGAAGATGGGTGAGACAGTCGAGAGCTACTGATAAGCCAGTCTGGGTATGGTCTAAATTTTTGTCTCTGCACCAGAAAGAAAATCTTTTCCACTTAGAAGTATAAATTATTCTGGTAGCAGATTTTCTGGATACTCTAAAGACCTCCATTACCCCCTCTGAGAGATTCAAATTTGCATACTCCAGGTCCTCAAGAACCAGGCTTTGAGTCTGAGGGACCGAAGGCTGGGATAAAGGATCCTGCCCTGGGAGGAGGTCAGCAGATTGTGCCTCCTGGGTAGGCTGACTGGCTTGGCTACCGATAGGGACAGGACAGGACTAGGGAATACCATGGTTGCCTGGCCCAATCTGGGGCAATGAGGACCATTGTGGCTGGTTGGGACCTGAGCTTGTTCAGGACTCTCAGTAATAATGGGAAGGGAGGGAAGGCATACAAGAACTTCCCTGTCCAATCCAGGATCAGTGCATCCAGCGGTACTGTGCCCTTCAGTGGAGATCTGCAGCAGTACAGAGGGAGCTGGTAGTTGTCTTGGGAAGCAAAGAGGTCTACCTCTGGAGTGCCCTACCTTCTGAACACCAGCTGTAGTACTTGCTTGTTTAGGGACCATTCGTGATGGTTCTGATTTATTCTGCTTAGTGCATCTGCCAGCACATTGTCCTTCCCTAGAAGGTGGATTGCTGACAGCACAATGTTTAGGGAATAGGCCAGGGTCCATATTCTCATAGCTTCTGTACACAGGGGTGTGGACCTTGTGCCTCCCTGTTTGTTGATGTAGTACATTGTGGTCATGTTGTCTGTCCTGACCTGGACCACTTTTCCCTGCAGCACACTGGTGAATGCCTGAAGTGCCAGGAACACTGCCCTGAGCTCCAACAGGTTGATTTGCAGTAATGACTCCTGTTTGAGCCATGTACCGTGGACAGTACGATCCTCTAGATGTGCTCCCCACCCTAGAAGGGATGCATTTGTAGTGAGCACCAGAGATGGTTGCTCTTGTAGGAATGGGACCCCTCCTTGTCTGAGGTTTCCCAAATCCTGCCACCACTGGAGTGCCTGTACGAATGTTTGAGTGACTGGGACCAACTTTGACAATTTGTCCTTTCTTTGGTGCCAGTAATGCTTGAGGTGATATTGAATAACCCTCATCTGAAATCTTATTCCTGACACTGTGGCAGTTGAGGCTGCTATGTGGCCCAGCAACTGGAGAAAATATCTGTCCAGCCTGAGGCTCTGACGTTTGAAAGAACCTACCAGCTGCCTGAGAGTGTCTGCCCTCAGCTGAGAAAGAAAGGCCCTTCCTCTGACTGACTCCAGTTCTGCTCCTATAAATTCCAGGAGCTGTACTTGTTGCAGCACTGACTTCTGTTGGTTTATCAAGAAACCCAAGGACTGTAACAGTTCCTGTGCTAAGGCCAGAGAATGCTTGACCTGTTGGGGAGACTGTCCCACTAAGAGCCAGTTGTCCAGGTATGGGAAGACTGCCACTCCTTGCCTCCGTAGGTGTGTCACAACTACTGCCAAGCATTTTGTCAACACCCTTGGGGCAGAGGTAAGGCCGAAAGGCATAGCTCTGAACTGATAATGGCCTGATGGAAGCCTGAACCTCAGGAACTTTCTGTGAGAGTGCCTTATGAGGATATGGAAATAAACATCTTTTAGATCCAGAGATGCCAACCAATCCCCTTGCCTTAAAGTTGGCAGAATAGTTTTTAAGGTGACCATTTTGAATTTTGGTTTTAGTAAATGCCTGTTTAGGTACCTGAGATCCAATATGGTTGCCACTCCCCTGTTTTTTTGGTTGTAAGGAAGTATCTTGAGTAAAGGCCTTTCCCTTCTGTAAGAGAGGAACTGGCTCCACTGCTCCTAGTGAAAGCAGATTTAACACCACCTTTTCCAGCAAAAATGTCTGGGGGTGGGGGGGAAAGGAAGGTTGAAAAACTCTTGCCCTCAGTCTTGGTCTGATTTTGAAACTGAGTGCAAGGCCCTGACCCACTACCTCCAGGACCCACTGATCTGTACTGATGGACTGCCATTCCTGGAGATAGTGGGTCAGCCTGCCTCCTACTGGTCCTGGGGAGGCGACCCGAGCAGATCCCTCAAGGTGTCTATTTAGTCTGAGGTGCTGACTGGATGCTGGGGATAGTATGGTTAGTGCCTCTCCTGCCCCTTCCTCTGAGGCTGGAAGAATGGCCTGTAAGGTCTGCCCCATGGCCCCTAGCATGCTGCTTTTGTGGGGTAGGAGCCTTCTCCTCAGCAGCAGCACTTTGATATGCTGTTTTGTATTCATCCATTTTCCTCATGTAAGCCTCGGTCTGCTGTCCAAACAGAGACAAAGGTTCACATGGGAAGTCCATGGCCTTGGACTGAGTGTCTTGGGTCAGATTGGTAGTCCTGTACCAAGTAAATCTTCTCAATGACACTGAAGAAGCCATCTGTCTGGCTACAGTATCATTGCTATCCACAGCCATTCTGAACTGGACTTTGGAAGCCTCTATCCCTCTCTTGGCAGCTTCCTCCAAGTCTGTACCCATTTGTGTTGGCACTGACTTTGTAATCTGTAGAACAGTGTCCCAGAGTGTCCTTTGAAATCTGGCAACATAGGCCATGTATGAAGCCTGCCTAATTGCCAGTGAGGAACCCAGATATATCATTTTTGCAACAGAATCCATCTTTCTGGAATCCTTGTCAGGAGGATAGGATTACTTGGTTACTCGGTTGGTGGACAAAAGAAGGTATAAGCCCATCGAGATTGTCCTCCACACCTTGTGGATCATTATACCCCTCAACTTACTTTAAAAGCCATTTATCTAACTTATTTTTAAAGTTGTTTATCTGGTCACAGTCCACAATATCTCGTGGCAAGGTGTTCCAGACTCTGGGTGCTCTAACTGTGAAAAATTGCTGTCTTTTACTTGTTTTAGTCCGTTCAATTTAAATTTATTATGACATCTTGCCACTATTTTCCTAGATGTAAATGAAATTCCACCTAGTTCCATTAAGGTCGGAGAATGAACAATCCTAAATAGCTGAAGAAGATCACCCTTATTCTTCTAAGACTAAGTGGATACAGTCCTGTTTTTTTGTAGTCTAGTTTCATAGTCTAACTGGGAGAGATGAGGTACAAGTTTTGTTGCCCTACGCTGGATCTGTTCTATTCTGGAGATGTCCGCGGTCAAATAGGGACTCCAAAAGGGTGATCCATAATCAGTGTATGGTCTTACATGAGATCTGTACAGGGACATAATACAGTCCTCAGATTTAGTAACAAATGTATTATTTATTCTTCGGAGAAGTGCACTGGCTTGGTTGGCCAATTTATTACAATGGTCAGTAGATGATAGTTTACTGTTTACTAATATACCCAAATCCTTTTCTACAGTCGATTCTCTAATAATGATGTTGTTAAGAAAATAAGTTTGTTTGGGGTTATTTTTACCCATATGTAGGACTGCACACTTTGAAACATTAAAGAACATTTGATTGTTTTTTGCCCAACATTCAATACTAGCAAGATCATGTTTTAGATTGTTTTTATTAATCTCACTGTCAACATGTTCCCCCAGCTTAGTGTCATCTGCAAATTTTGAAATTATACTATATGATGAAATAGTTATGTCATTGATAAAAATACTGAAAAGTGTTGGTCCCAGAACGGAACCCTGAGGAACACCACTCGACACCCTTCTCCTATCTGAAAGTTCACCATTCACCCTAACCCTCTGAGTTCTATTTTCCAACCAATTATGAACCCATGACACATTACCAAGTGAAAATCCTAATTTAATGATTTTATTTATTAGAATAGAATGTGATACTCTATCAAAAGCTTTGCTATAATCAAGTAAGATATCAACTGAGATACTGGAATCCAAATGTTTACAAATATTGTCATAAAAAGAAAGCAAATTGGTTGTACACGAATAACCTGATTTAAACCCATGCTGTGATTTATCTAATATATTTAAGTGCTGCATTTCTCCTTCAATAAGGATTTTTTTTCCAGTAATTTACAGGGTATTGAGGTGAGACTGATAGGCCTATAGTTTTCTACTTTAGAATGTAGTCCTTGTTTGAAGATGGGGTAACCAATCCGAGGGAACCCTAGATTCCTTAAGGGATTTATTAAAAATGATAGTAAGTGGTAAGGCAATGGAATCAGATGTTGCTATAAGAAATTTGGAAGTTATATTATTTGGGTCAGGGCTTGTTGTTTTTTTTAGTGTACCTAGAAGTTCTTGTGTTTCCTGAAGTGTAATAGTATAGTCACATTTTTTACATAAATGAACTGGTGGTACAAATTGTGTGCCCTGCTCGAAAACTGAGCAGAAGTAATTATTAAATTCAACAGCAGTCACCTTGACTGAAATAATAGTGGTATTATCTATGATTAATGGTCCTACACTTCAAGTATATCACTTTTTTATATTTAAGTATGAATACAGACTTTTATGAGAGTCTTTAGAATGTGCAATTTTAAATTCAAAATTCTGTTTGGCCAATGTGATGGATTTTTTAAGGTCCTTAACTGCCTTCCTATATTTTAATAATACACCCTCTTTCTGGTTTAACTGACAATTCTTTAATTGTGTGAATATTTTCTGTTTACATATACTTTGTTTTTTTAATGGAATGGTTATACCATGCAGGGATTTTTCCCTTGTTGTTATATTTTTTTTCTTTCCAGGACATATTGCTTTTCTAATTCATAAATTATAGATCGGAATACGGTTCAAGCATCTTCAATATTTAGAGGAGAAAGTATAAAGTCCCATGGCATAGCCTCAAGATGCTCATTAATTTTAAGAAAATCAGCTTTTTCGTAGTGTTTTATTACAAGTTTGTTTACAGACATTTGTGTACCAGAAGAATTGTAAAGGGAATTACCATATGGTCACTGTTACCTATTGAGTCATAAACGCATAAATTAATTAAGTGTGCATCCATGTTTGTTATAACTAGATCCAGTATATTTATCCCTCGAGTACATTCTTTAATTAATTGAGTGAAACCCAGATCTATAATTGTTGAAATTAACTGTGTAACATGTTGGTTAGATCCTGTTAAATTGTCCCAATTAATGCCAGGGGAATACCTGCTTTATCACAGGCTGCTGCCTGTACCACACCCTCATGGCTAGGGTGGCCAAACAGAAACTCGGCCCCACCCTTAGCCACCCAATATTTCTTATCCACCTTTCTATCAACTGGTGGAATAAAAGTAGGGGTATGCAGGATTTTCATCACCTGCTTTTTCAAGGACTTATGGATGGGGAGCAAAACCTTTTTTGGAGCCTAAACATCCATCATGTCCCTGTAGTCCTGTTTCTCCTCATCAGTTGATTCCTGTGTGGGGAGGTCCAGAGACAAAGCCAACTGTTTCACAAATTTGAAATGAGAGATAAAGTCCTCGGTTCCCTTGTCAGGGGAGTCAGAACAATGAGGATCTGGTGAAATGTCCGGGTCAATGGGTTCACCGTAGTCCTCATCCTCAAAATCATCAGCATCATCATAATAATCCTCATCAAAAATGTCCACCTCTGGTTCCAATGAACCAGGAACCAGAGTGGAACTTGAGGCATCAAAACACGGTCGCTTTTGAACCTGAACCAGTGTTACCGGTTGAAGCGACTGAATTATTTTGATAGCGTTAGCTATTTCCTCAGCGGTTGGAACTGGAGTACTTGTTTGCGGTTCAACCGCTGAATGCTTTTCTCTTTCTCTTCCCTGCTGCTGCCGGGTTAGTGGCAGGGTCAGCAGGCTTCTTTTTGGTGGAAGAACCTTCACCCTTGTCACAGGGATGATCACCTGGTTCTTTTTGAACAGAAATCGGTTTGTCTGCAGCTGGTTCAGCAGCCTTTTTTTAAGACATCTTTTCCTGCAGTCGTTTCAAGCGCCTATCAAGCGTCGACTGAGGGAAATTTTTACCGATCTTGCAGTCCCCTTTGAGGTGGTCAAACCCCAAGCAAAACACACAAATAATATAAGGATCTGCCTTTGCGAACGGTTCCCCACATTCTGTACACTGTTGGAAACCTGTGGGGCCCACTCGCTTCTTGGTCTGCAACTTGAACATTTTTTTAAACCGAAGTAAAACCGAGAATTACCCCGGTAGGTTCAAACTTCAGAAGAAAACACTTTACCAAACATTAACAGTAATTTAAATTTAAACAAATTGACCTTGGTTCCTTCTCGGCTGGAAAAACCGAAGAGGAACCGAAAGACTTACCCCAAAAACTACACTAATTTAACTAATTCTACCTGTGAACCAGGGACAGTGCTTCAAAAATCGAAAAAATAAAACAGACTTTAAAATTAAACTGAGAAATTATTTCTTCAATTAAAGTGAAGGAGACCTCTCCGGAGACGTCTTACTGAGGCAAGCGGAGTAAAGAATCTGACGGTTGCAGGAAGTGCAACCAGGGACAGTGATTTGAAAACCGAGCCCAAGCCTAACATTCCACTATTAGCATAGGTTCTATTAACCATTTCAGCTCCAGGGTAGTCTTATGGTGAGACCATACTGCAGTTGTAGAATACAGTAAGATTTCCTGGGGTTTGAACAACGCGTCAGTGTTTATGGAACAAGTCAGTGTGTATATAACAGATTGTGAGTGTTTATGGAATGTCTCAGTGTGTATATAGCAGTGTGTCAGTGTTTATGGAACATGCCAGCATGTGCATATAATAGCGTGTCAGTGTTTATGGAACAAGTCAGTGTGTATATAACAGTAAGTCAGTGTTTCTGGAACGTGTCAATGTGTATATAACAGTGTGTCAGTGTTTATGGAACGTGTCTGTGTATATAACAGTGGGTCAGTGTTTATGGAACATATCAGTGTGTATATAACAGTGTGTCAGTGTTTATGTAACTTGTCAGTGTGTATATAACTGTGTCAGAGTTTATGGAACGTGTCTGTATGTATATAACAGCATGTCTGTGTTTATGGAATGTGTCAGTGTGTATATAAAGTACAGTTACAGAAGAACTTACCGTAACAGTAGATCTTCGAGAGAGGCTCCTGCAGTAGGTAATTACATATAGGACTGAAGCCGGCAGGCATCAGGACCCCACGGAAATATTTCTAGCTAGCAGTCTCTGGCGGGGGACCACCCCCATGTCAGGTGACTGACGTCATGAGACGTCAGTATAAAGGGCGGTCCCCACGCCCACCTTCCAGTTCTTTCCGCCAAAGGCCAAAAGGCAAGACGAGAGAGAAGCAGATATTTCTCTGGAAAAGGAGCTGAAAAGCTAAAGGGGATGGAGGGCGGGAAGGTATTACCTACTGCAAGAGCCTCTTTCGAAGATCTACTGTTACGGTAAGTTCTTACATAACTGTACTGTCTTACTTCGAGAGGGCTCTTGCAGTAGGTAATTACATATAGGACTGAGTCCCAAGCAGTCTGGAACAAAGAGAAGCTCACAGGAGGAGGAAACTGCTCATACACAGATAATCTGGCTGTGAAGGTCTTAGGAAAGGAGACCTTGCAGAACAGCCAACCCGAAGCCAGCTCTATGGCGAGAGGCAATGTTTCGTGAAGGTATGGACAGAAGTCCAAGTTGCGGCTGCACAAATGTCACCCGCCGACACATTCTTGAAACAAGCAGCAGAGGCAGCTACACCCCTAGTGGAGTGACCTCTGACCTGGCAAGGTCTCGTGATACTTGTCATAACAGAAAGTGATACAATGAGCCAACCATTTCGAAAGGTATTGCTTGGAGACAGCATTACCCTCTCTTTTGTGAGCGAAAGAGACAAACAGTTGATCAGTCTTTCTGAGATCCTTTGTCTTGTTGGTGTAGTATCTCAGAATCCGGTGAACATCCACAGTATGCAAGAGGTACTCCCCTTGACTAGAATGTTGCGTAAAGAACGCCGGCAGTTCCATGGACTGATTCAGTGCAGATTCCGCTACCACCTTAGGGAGAAACTTAGGGTTGGTACGCAGAGCCACACGTTCCTTGTGGAAAATCAAGTACGGGATTTTGCACATTAAGGCCTGAAGCTCAGAGATTCGCCGACTGGAGGTAATGGCCACCAGGAAGAGAGCCTTCCAGGAAAGGAACTTAAGGTCTGCTGATGCTGCCGGCTCAAAAGGAGGCAGGGTAAGCTTCTTGAGAATGAAATTCAAGTCCCAAAGAGGAGCAGGTGCATGAACGGGGGGTCTCAAGTGGAGAACCCCTCTAAGGAAAGTCTTAGCGACTTCCAGCTGCGCAAAAGACCTATCCCCAAAAGAAACATGGTAAGCGGAAATGGCAGCCATGTGAACCTTCAAGGAGGAGTAACTGAGACCCAGGTCGAAGAGGTGACGCATGTAATCCAGGAGCCTCCCACCAGAGCAGGAGAAAGGTTCAAAAGCTCTGGAAGAGGCCCAAATAGAGAACCTTTTCCATTTCATGGCATAAGTGGAACGAGTGGAGGGCTTTCTGGCCTCCACTAGAATCTCCGCCACCTGCGACGAAACCCCAAACCGGGTTTGAATCACGTCTGTAGGAGCCACACATGCAGCTGAAGGGATTTGAGTCCTGGATGGACCAGGGTCCCCTGATCCTGGATCAACAAGAGCTGTGACAGAGGAAGAGGAAGAGGAGGTTCCTCTGAGTACTGTTGCAGAAGAAAGAACCAAACTTGCCTGGGCCAGAACGGAGCGATGAGAATCATGCATGCTCCTTCTGAACAGAGTTTGTGTAGGACCCTCGGAATCAATGGGTGGGGAGGAAAGCATAGACGAATCTGTCCTTCCAGTTTAGAGATAGAGCGTCTCTCCAAAAAACTCCGTGCCCTGGAGCGAGTGAGCAGAAGATGGGAAGTTTTGCATTGAGAGGAGAGGCAAACAGGTCTACCTGAGGGGTTCCCCAGTGTAGGAAGACATCTTCTACTACCCCCTGATTCAGTTCCCATTCGTGTGCTTGGGCAGACGACCGGCTGAGGTGGTCTGCCAAAGTGTCCTCAACCCCCGGAACATGAACAGCCATGAGGTGAAGGTTGCGAAGTATTGCCCAATCCCAAACCCACATCGCTTCCCTGCAAAGAGGGTAGGAACGAGTCCCTCCCTGTTTGTTGATGTACCAGACTATGCCCATGTTGTCGGTCTGAACAGCCAGATGACCGGGAAGCAGATACAAGTGCAGAGCTTGTAAAGCGTACAGGATGGCCCTCAGCTCGAGTACATTGATGTGAAGAGTCTGCTCGAGCCTGGACCAAGAGCCCCGGATCCGCTGAGATCCCAGGTGGGATCCCCAACCCTCGCCCGAGGCGTCTGTTGTTAGGATTTGGGAGGGGGGAGAAAGACAGAAGGGAACACCTCGGCAAAGGTTCTCCTGAACCATCCACCATTGCAAGTCCCGAACCATCGGAGAGGAGACCAGGATCTCGCGATCCAAGTCGTCCACCAATTGATCCCACTGAGACCAAAGCGTCCACTGAGAGATTCTAATGTGAAGCTGAGTGCGAGGCACCGTCGGGATGCATGAGCCCGAGGAGACGAAGGACCGACCTGGCAATGGCCCGCCTGCGGCTGGACAAAAGGCGTGCCTGAGTCTGAAGGGTGGCCACCCCGTCCAGAGGCAGGAAGGCCATACTGGAAGTCGTATCCAAGATCACCCCAATAAACTGGAGTCTTTGAGATGGGATCAAACAGGACTTGGCCTGGTTGATGTTAATACCCAAGCTGGTGAAAACCTGCAGGGTAAGGCAAAGGGAGTGCAGGAGATCCTCCCTGGATGGGGCCGCCAGGAGCCAATCGTCCAGGTAAGGGAAAATCTGAACCCCCTGGGTACGCAGATGGGTTGCCACCACAGCAAGGCATTTGGTAAATACTCGGGGGAGCTGAGGAGAGACCAAATGGGAGGGCCCTGAACTAGTAGTAGTGCCCCTGGAAAGAAAACTGGAGGTATCTGTGGTGGGATGGGCGGATAGGGATATGCAGGCTGGCATCCTGCATGTCCAGGGTGCACAGCCACTGTCCCGGCCGAAGGAGAGGCAGAAGACTCTGCAGAGAGGGTATTCGGAACCTCTTGTACTCCACGAACAGGTTCAGGGAACTGAGGTCCAGGATGGGCCTCACGTCACCCGACTGCTTCAGATTCAGGAAGAAATGAGAATAGTAACCCATCCCCCTGAGATGGAGGGGGACAGGCTCTATCGCTGCCTTCCGAAGAAGGGTGGAGATCTCTTCCCGAACCAGAAGGTGTTCCTGGGAGTAAGATGACCTTGGAGGGGGGTTTTCTGGGAGGTTTCTGAAGAAACTATTGAGTGTCCTTCTGCTATCAGCTGGAGCACCCAAACGTCTGACGTGATCCTCTCCCAACCAGGAAGATGCAGGGAGAACCTCCCTCCTATTGGTTCCTCTGGAAGGGCCAGAGGCTGTGGGAGAGGAAAGGAGTCAGGTGGTGCGAGGCAGCACCGTGGCTGGAGCTTCCGCTACTCATTTGGGCAGGGGGGGGCTTCGCAGCCAGAGAGGCCCGGTGTTTATTGGCCTGCTTCCCTTGTAGTTTCGCCTTGGCCCGTGCCCGCTTGCGAAATGGACGGCGCTGCTGTTGAGGGGCTCTGTACAAGTCGTTGACCTCCTTGAGAGCAGTGCCCTTCTCTCGCAGTCCGGTGATGATATCCTTGACATCACCACCGAACCTCTGAAGGGCACATCCTGGATAGCAAACTGCACATCAGGGACCAAACGCGACACTCAGAGCCAGGCGTGTCGCCGCAAACATAAGGCAAACGCCGAGCTCCTACAAGCAGCGTCCACTGCACTGTATGAAGCACGAAGCATGTGCCTACTGGCCAAATGAGCAGATCGGACCAGGTCTGCCACTTCCTGTTTGGTCTGTGATTCAGGAAGGGAGCCCAGTTTGGCTTCCACCTCGCTAAGAATGGCCTTCTGGTAATCCCCCATATGGGTGACGTAGTTCAAGGCCCTGATACCAAGAGTGGAAGAAGCGAAGACTTTCTTCCCATACTGGTCCAGAAGGTGGAATTCCTTATCAGGGGATGACAAGCTCAAGTGCTTTGGATTGGCTGTCAGGCCATGGGTGGCGCTATTCATGACCGAGTCAGCCTTAGGGTGAGAGGTAAGAAACTCAACACCCTCAGGAGCCTGATACAGTCTATCCGCCTTCCTCAGAAGGGGGGCTATGGCAAAGGGTTGCTTCCAGATAGTGGAAACAAGGTCCGCGTGAGGCTCAATCCAGGATGGAACCAAGGTAGGAGCGACCTCGGGCAGATCCAAATAGGCAGCTAGCTTCTGCTGCTGTGGATCTGGCTCCAAAGAGTGCCACTGATGGATAGCCTGGATTTTGCGCAGCAACTCCATAAAGGAAGGATCCTCTGGAGGAGACTTCGGAGGAGTCCTCAGCCTGGGCTTATCCGGAGAGCGGGCTCGTCGTCCAAGTCGGAGCGCCCATCGGAGACATCCGAAGGCTCCGAGGAGGAAGAAGAAGAGGAAGACACCACCTCCTGACATGGGGGAGGAACGGACCCCTTGGGAAGCCCTCGGGGAAGCATGTCCAACCCTGCTTTGGAACTGGAGGGCTCACCTCTGGTATCCGAAGTAGGGGAGGGAGTGTCTCGTCTCCGATATAGGGGGTCCGGGATCGGCATCGGAAGAGGACTCTCCGTCTCCCTAGTGAGCTGAGTCTTAGCCCACCAGGAAGCCAGAATCTCCTTCAGATCCACCGGCAGCAGAGGGGGCGAGGAGGAGGAGGGGGATACGGATATTGAGTGTATCCATAAGGAGCATATCCATAACCGGATGGCGGGTACCCCGGCATCGAGTAATGAGGCACGGTGTACTGCAGCATCGGATAGGCCAGCGCTGTGTGCTGGGGCACTGGATACTGCGGACCCGGGTATGACAGTGTCGGATAAGACGAGGTCGGATACCCAGGAACTGGGGGGGCCCGGCGTGATGCCCAGCAGGCGGTGGGCCTGGTGTGGGGGCGGCATCCGGGAGGGGGATGTCACCCGGTGTAGGCAGGGCTGGCGTCCGGGGAACCAATGTCAGGTCGTCCGGCCCAGCGAGAGGAAGACTTGATGGGGATGCCGAAAAATCCTCTGCATCTCCCAGGGAAGGAGGGGAAAAATCCCCAGGGTCAGGCTGAGGAGACCCAGGGTCCCCGGAGGGCAGTAAAGGCTGCAGAGAGCCGGAACTGCTGATCGGCGGTCCGCATTGGCTTGGCCATTGCGCGGGCGTCGGGCAGCCCGATGTCCGACTTAGCGGACCCTTCGCCTGAGGCAGGCCACAAAGGAGGGGCGGTCTGGTCGGGCAGAACAGGGGCCATGTGCCAACCTGAAGGGTCAGGCGACTTAGCAGCTGATTCCGGGCGCACGTCAGAGGAGCTGACATCCGGCTTACCGGAGCCACTCACACCAGTAGACCACACGGCGGCGGCATTACTGGGAGTGGCAGGCCTAAAGCCCGGAGGCTCAAGGGCCCGGTGCGCACGCCAGACGGGCGGCAGACGCCACTTTGGAAGCCTCCAAGACGGCCGTCGCGGAGCAGTCACCCGGGGGGGGGGACGTTACCTGCAACACGGCAACTCCAGCGGAAGTCGCAGTGGAAGAGGAGCCCCGGTCTCGATGCCTCTCCTTGTCCTTCTTCTTACAATGGCCTTCGGGGGAAGTAGAAGCCTGATGGAGATTTTTCAACTCCTTCTCCATGAAGGTCATTTTTCTTTTTTAGGATGTGGGCCTCCAGGGACTGCTGCCTCCATCTGAGGGTGGCGGCGCTGAATTTCAGGCAATGCTGGCACTTCTGCACCCGATGATCCGGGCCCAGACAGAAGAGACACTGGGAATGGCCGTCCTTGTGCGGGAGTTGGGCGCCGCATAAGTCACACTTATTCTTGTGCTCGGAGGGTGTAGGGGATGACATACACCACCAAAAAAGTAGACTATCAAATAAATCGAGAAAAAAAAATGACAGTAGAACTACCGACGACGAGCACTGAACTTTACCATGAAACGCTGACACGAGCAAATGGCGGGAAAGAACTGGAAGGTGGGCGTGGGGGAGCGCCTTTAAACTGACGCCGCGATGACGCCGGTCACCTGATTGGGCGGTCCCCGCCAGAGACCGTTAGCCAGATTTTTGGGTCCTGATGCCCGCCGGCTTCAGTCCTATATGTAATTACCTACTGCAAGAGCCCTCTCGAAGTAAAATCAGCGTGTCAGTATTTATGGAACATGTCAGTGTGTATATAACAGAGTGTTAGTGTTTATGGAACGTGTCAGTGTGTATTTAACAGCATGTCAGTGTTTATGGAACATGTCAGTGTGTATATAACAGCGTGTCAATATTTATGGAACATGTCAGTGTTTATGGAACGTGTCAGTTTATATATAACAGTGTTTCAGTGCACATGTGTGAGTGATTATGTGTCTCTGAGTGACTGTGGCTCTGTGCTAGCGTGTGTGTTGACTGCATGTTTGTACACAAGTGTGTTTGTGTGTATGCATGCGTGCTCCTGTATATGCATTAGGTACTATGGGAGCACCCCCTGCAGAAACATACAATTACTAGAGCTGCCAGCCTTCCTTGGTAGTAGCCAAGCAGTAATTTAACATGGACACTGTGACTTTAACCAAATCTACTAAAAAACCAGGGATAGGACCTTTAATGTGATTCCTCTCAGTGTTGCAGTGCACTTACAGAAACCTTGTGAAAATCTGTCCTTCACAGAGTATTTTAAATTTGTATGGGAAGTACAGTAGGCTAGCCCCACACACCCATCATCTTTACCTCTCCGAGAAGCTCTGTAAAAGGGCCTGTCTGTCGTACACTATATTGGGAAATGAGAAGTTATTTGGCAGTAGCACATGCCCTGAAGCGTCCATCATCTCCCTTTTTATTGTCTCACCACAAGGGAAATTCTGTTGGAGGATATGCTTTCCTTGGCACATCAAATGTGAACAGACACTGCATGAAACATGAACGGACATTTCCCTGACTTCTATTTCTGCACGGCAGTGCCAGTGCTTTAAACACATGTCTGTATACAGTACCCACATTGTAACAATCTGGTTTAGCTATCTGTGCACAATTATTGGGCGGTGGGGGGGGGGGGCCACGTATCAATGGGTGCAGGGTACGCACAAGAGGCACATACCCAGTCCACGTAGCTCCACACCTCCAGGCAGGTGCATGGTGGCTGGCTGTCTGTCTGCTGCCCTGTCCACCTGGCACACTGGTGCATGGGAGGGTGGATTGGTGGACACAGGCAGCCATCCAATCAGATGTCCATCCTGGTCCCTACTGGATCCCTTACTCCATGTGGAGCAGGGAAGTGTGGGACAGTGCAGGTCCTGAAATGCAAAATCGGGTAGGTACCGGAATGGCTGCCCCCAGCCCTGCCTGCCTGACCGGAGAGCTGGGGCAGCACGGTGGTGGTGGTGGTGGGGGCCCTGGTTGTTCTGCAGCTAGCAGGGGTAACCTGTGTGGGGGGGTGCACCAGATATAACAGGGTATCTGGTGCCATATCTTGCACCCCCTCACCCAGCAATCCATGCCTTTATGAATGGAGTGGAGTAGAGGCATGCCCCTGACATTCCCCCCGGACCATCCACATGTATAGCAGCATACGCAGCCAGGGGATCGGCTGCAGAAGGGGCACATGCCCCTGTAGTGAATGTTGCAGGGGTATGCAGGGCTCCCAGTGTGGGGCTATATGACTTAGGTTTGCCTGTGTGATAGTGCATAAGGGCCACGGTGTTTAAATTATACTGTAGTGCCTCCATTCCGCTCCCAAAAAGAATACTGCTGTGCCACAGTGGCTGATAAGAGCTACTGCTCTGACAAATGTGCCCCTAGGTTTCCCACTGAGAAAGACAGTGTCAGTGGCTCAGTATGTAGCATACTCCCCTCTGGGCCTGAAGATCCTGGGTTCTAGCCCCAGACCAGGTACTGGAAATAATACTCACAGCTGACACTGTAGTGCAGTATAAAGAGGGTGCTGCACTGTTGAAGTGCCGTCCTTTGGTTGAGATGTTAAACTGAGGTCCCTTCTGCCCATCTCTGGCAGAAGCAGGTAAGCTCCCCCAATGTCATGGACAACATACCCATCAATAAAACAGGTCAATGTAAACAACCGCTGAAGACGCATCTGGGAACAAGCTATCACAGTTTAGTGTGCCTTAACTGATTACAAATTACACATACGAACATATGAAAATGCCAGCAGATATAGGCCATACGGTCTATCAGGTCTGCTCGAGTGAACAGCACCCAGTCTATTAAACTGCAACTGCCCCCCCAACCCCTTGCCAGCCCTTCCGACTCATTGCCCCACTTCCGCCATCACCCCCCCTCCATCTTCCCCTCAGTTCTGACCTTCCCTTTGACCCTGTTCCACCACCTCTTAAAGTTGTCCACCGATTTCACTGATAACACCTCCTCTGGTAGCATATTCCACCACCCTTTCCATGAAATAATGTCTCCTCATTCCCCTCCTGAATCTTCCTCTCTCCAATTTCAGACTGTGTCCCTCCCCCACTTTTAATCTAAACATACCCTCAGTATTAACTCTGTTCATCCCCTCCAAGTATCTGAAGGTCTCAATCATATCCCCTCTCTCCCTTCTATCCTCCAGGGAATGCTTGTGGAGCTCCCTCAGTCTCTCCTCATATGGTTTGTCCCCTAGTCCAAGGATCATCTATGTCGTCCTGTGTTGGACTCCCTCCAGTTTTTTTTTTCTTTTTCTCTGTGTTTATCCTCCTACCTGTTGCCTGCACTGGCACCACTCTTCGGGGCTCCTATGGTATCCTGCGTTGGAGCTCCTCCAAGGCCATCGGCGCATATGGGTGCCCCACTCAGTGAACGTTGATGTCCGGATGACCCCCTGGTCGGGTGGAGGAGTCTCCCCTCTGACTCCCCCAGACCTGTGATGGAGTGTGCACCTTGCACCTAGGTCCACGGATTCCCCCGATCACTGGCTCCTGGAGCCCGTCTTCCGGAGCTAATGCTGGCAGTTTTTCCGCCATGGTTTTTCTCCCTGCCCCCTTGGACGTCAGCATGCTAGGAGGGCAAGGAGTTGAAGGCACACTGAGACCCACCCACAATGCTGCTACCTCTTTACTGCACCTTCCACCCAAGTTCCCCCAGGTGGCAGTAAAGCAGCGAGGCTTGCAGATCTCCCACCCCAGAGAAGGAGAGCAGCCGTCGGGCACTCAATCCTTCTCCTCCCCGGCCGACTCCTGGTGGCCCGTGCTCATTCCCGAACACGGGTTGCCGGTGTGGTTCGAGGTAAGGCGCCAGTGCCTCAGCCCTCTGCACCACCGGGCCGGCTCCCTCCTCTAGTAGTTTGACGTCCCTTTTCAAATTGGGGCATCAGAACTGCAAGCAATACTCTAAGTGTAGTCTCACCAGGGACCTGTACAGGAGCAGAATGACTTCCTCTCTTCTAAAGGTGATTCCCCTGGCTATGCACCCCAGCATCTTATTTGCCTTGGCTGCTGCACTCCTACACTGCGCCGACTAATTCATGTCCCCTGTTACTAGTATCCCCAGATCCTTCTCCTCCACTGAAGTGGATAACTGCACTCCCCCCAACCAGTAGCAAATCCCAGGGTTTTTGGCACCCAAGTACAAGACTTTGCACTTCTTAGCATTGAACCCCAGCTGCCATATGTCTGAGCAGTGGTCAAGTATTGTCAAATCATCTTGGAGTACTTGACCCCCTACCACACTATCCACCTCCGCACAGATCTCTGTCTCATCTGCAAAGAGGTTGATCTTACTCTTAATCCCATCTGACATGTCGACAATGAAGATGTTAAATAGCACCAGTCCTAGCACCGATCCTTGTGGGACCCCACTGATTACACCTCTGGGAGCGGAGAGCCCCCCAAATGGCTACCCTCTGCTGACTGTCCTGCAGCCAGCTCCTAACCCACCCAACCAGTTTTTCCCCTGCTCCTAGGCTTCTCAACTTCCTGGACAACCTTCCATGTGGCACCGAGTCGAAGGCCTTGCTGAAGTCCAGGCACAGGACATCCATTGCATGGCCCCTATCCAGTGCCCTCGTCACCTAATCAAAAAAGTCAACCAGGTTTGTCTGATAGAATCTGCCTGAGACAAACGCCTGTCATCCTGGAGACCATTCCCCTCCGGAAAACTCACCAGCCTCCCCTTAAGGATAGTCTTTATTAGCTTCCCCCCAATGAAGGAAAGGTTCACCGGTCTGTAAATCCCAGGTTCATTCCCTGGAACCACTCTTATGGAGGGGCACCACATGTGCCATTCTCCAGTCCCTGGGCACGCACCCAGTACCCAAGGCGGTGTTGAACAAGACTACCAGTGGTCCTGCCAGGACTTCCACCAACTCCTTCAGGACCCTTGGATGCACTCGGTCTGGCCCTGGCGCCTTATCCACCTGCAGGGACCTCAGGCCCTCCAACACCCTGCCCACTGATATCACCCCATCTGTTACCCCCTTTCCTCCTGTTCCCACTCACCTTTTCCCCTGGGACATAGGCCCATCCCTCTCCCTGGTAAACACTGAACAGAACTACTACTTGAGTGCTTCTGCCTGCTTGGCCCCCTTTTCTGCTCACCCTCCATCTTTCTTGATCCTTCCAATCTGATCCTTACAGCTTCTCTTGACTCTTCTCTCTTATACACCTCACTTGAGACCTTAGGAGCTCTTCGAGAGTTCCACCATTTGTGTGCTGTATACTCTTTAACACTGTATCCTGGGCCTTTCTAAGCAAAATCAAGCCATAATCAGCATGCCACAAACAAATGCGAATACCCCATGAACCATAAGTGCTACACACAAAGTTCGAATGGCAAAGCCGTTCAGCATAAAATTACTTTTCTAACTGTGCTATGCAATCAACTGTAATCAATTTGGTTTTTATTTTATACTAGCTTAAAAACCAAAAAACTGAGTGTTTTTTTCGGATTTATTCAAGGTGCTTAGATGAGGCTCGAGAGGCAAATGTCAGCCATGCACACCATACCATAAACAAATGTGAATAATTCCTAAAGCCTATATGATAGACACAAAGTATCCGCGGCAAAGTTGTTTAGCACAAAATTACCTTTCTAACAGTACTATGCAATCAATTCTAAGCAATTCGGTTTGTTTTTAATATTTAGGTAAAAACTGCTGACTTCCTCAGATGTTTCCAGGCCTCAGTGAAAGCCAGTTGAGTATGTCTACAGTCATTATTGTCCTCGGCGGCTATGCTTTCAAACGCCACCTACAGGCGTATCCAGGCCTCAGTGAGATACCTGAAGAAATCCTTTTCCCCTTCTCTAATCCCCTGTGCCAGCCTTAGTTCCCTTGAAGCCTTGGCTGCCCTTACTATTCTACTCACCTCTCTGGATTTCTTCACGTATTCCTCCCTGTCCTCCTCTCGGTTGGATCTTTTATAACTTCTAAAAGCAGCTCTCTTTTTCCTCACCCTCTCCACTAACTCCCTGCTCAACCATCTTGTTTTTTTGGTCCTGGCTTTCTTGCTTTGGCTTTTTATACATGAGTCAGTGGCCTCTGCCAGCCCCAGCCTGAAGATAGCTTATTTCTGCTCGGCATCCATGTCTGAGCGGATGTAGCGAGGTGCCCTTCCAGTATGACTCCCATCCTGCCAAAGTCTGCTCTTTTAAAGTCCACTACTTTTGTCTTGGTTCTGGCTACCTCCTTTCTTAGACTGTGGGAGAACCACACTGTGCAGTGGTTGCTTCCTGACAGGGTATCTTCCACACCTACATCCCGGATGTGCTCGCCGTCCGTCAGCACCAGGTCCAGAATGTTCCCCTCCCTGGTTGGTCTGTTACCCTCTGTATCAAGAAGCCATCCTACAAGGCCTGGAGGAAGACCTGTTCCCTGGTACTCCAGGTAGCTAAGGTGTTCCAATCTACCCTGGCAGATTGAAGTCCCCTACTATCACAGTATTGCCTTTACCACTAAGCCTCCTTATTTGCTCCCCAGCTCCTTGTCAAACTCATCATTTTGAGAGGGTGGCCTGTACACCCCCCAATCTAACCATCCTGCCTTATGAGTTCTGGAGTTGTACCCATAAAGCTTCAGTCCTGCCCTCCTCCCATTCCTCCCTGTTGTATAATAGTCCATCCCTTACATAAATAGCCACCCCTCCCCCTTTTTCTCTGTCCCTATGGTACAGTCTGTACCCAGGGATCACTAGGTCCCAGTTCTGGTACTGGGTGGCCCATGTCTCAGTGATGGCGGCTATGTCCACCTCCTCTTCTGCCATCAGTGCTTGCAATTCTACTGCCTTGTTTCCCAGGCTTCTTGAATTCAAGGAGACCACCCTCCAGTGATCTCTGCCCCTCCTTGCCCTTCTCCTCTCCTCTATCCCCTCCCCTTTTTGAATTCCCCTGCTTTCCCTGCTGCCTAGTTATGGGGGGGAGGCCTAATGGACTCACTCGCTTGGTGGCACTGATTGCTGCCTACCACCCCCAATTAGTTTAAATGATATCTAGCTGCTATATACGCCCCAGCTTTTGCTTTAGGACCCCTGAGCCTTTCTTATTCAAATGCAGCCTATCTAGTGCATACAGATCCTTGTTGTCCCACATCCTACCCCCCCCCACACCAGATCGTATCCCACGGACTCACGCCATTCCTACAGCCATTTGTGGAACTCTGCAATTCTTTGCTTCCTGGCCATACTTGCTTTAGGTGCTGGGAGAATCTTAGAGAAAGCAACTGACTGTCCCTCTTCACCGCATAACCTTCCTACTTTCCTTAATCTCTCCTGCACCTCTTAGACCCTACTCCCCTCCAGGTACGCATAAATAATAAAAATGTACACATCAAATGATAAAGGCAGGGTACATACAATTGAAGAACAGCTTGGGAGCAGCTTGATATTCTAGTTCATATCCTGAGCCCTCAATACCTCTTCAGGCTGCGCTGGCAAGAGACATCCCTGGGCAAACCCATCCCTTGCCTCGAACTCACCCAAACCCCTGCCACATACACTGCATGCACATTGCTCTCATGACGCTTGAGTAAGTCTCCACTCTCCTACCCAACACTTTACCAATGGAAGTAGCAACAATAGCCCCTAAAATTAAGGGGATATTGACATTTCAGCGATTCAACGTTTTGGGAACTTTTGGAAAAGAGAGCCTATCTTGAACACAGGGAAAGTCTAGAGGACTTGGATGTCACTTTGGACTGACAGTGCTGCTGGACCCAGCAGTGCAGAGCCACAATCTTATAGTAGGTGGTGCTGCTGCTCTTGCACAGACTTCACATGGTGCATTTCCTAGAGCGGCTACAACAGTGACTGGCTTCATATCGTTACACTGCGGCAGACTAATCTGACCTGCTGAATGGAAAGTAAGGCAGCAAAGTCAAGTAAACCACTGCCTTAACCAAACATTAGGTTTGCCAATTAAGTAACAAAATAGGATAGTGTCAGTGTGCGTGCGTGTGTCACTGCAGGCCACCTAAGGGTGTGTCACTGGATAATTTGATGCCTTTTATTTGGACCAACATAATATAAAAAGATGGTATAGTACACAAGCTTTCAGGGCCATACAGGGTCTCATCATTACGTGAAGAGAGTATGAGTGTGTGTCTCTCTGATGCGTGCCCTGTCACTGGATGAGCTGACCTGGAAGAGCAGTCAGCAGTGGGAGGTGGGGGGCCAGAAGATGTAAGGAAAAATTAAACGAACTGCAAGAAAGAAGAAGAAAATGAGCTAAATTAAAGGAAAAAGAGCCAACAACTACTTACTGTTGAGAAAGCTAACAGAGACACACAGTCACAGAAGGAGACCATACGGAGAAAGGTGAGGGAAAACAAAGTAAATGATAATGAGCAGCAAGATCGGAAATTGACTGCTGATCCAAAAAAGACCGATTAAGAACTGATTTAAGGTGACAAAAGAGAGTCAGAGAATATTTTTAAGGTGGTTGGGGGCCTTTTAAAAGGTGGGGGAACACTTCACAGGGAAAGGAGGAGGGAAAAAGGAAAGGAATGTGTGCCTCTCCACACTGGCATATCTAAAAAGTCCTAAATGTATGGACACAGAGTCCAAACAGTGGGACCTCTGCACTCCCCTAGCCGACACACTCGAAGAAACGGAGAGTAACACAGTGCTGTAAAAATGACAACCTCTACAAAAATGAAAATGACATACCTACTATAATTCTTCTTGTATATCTTCGCCATTCATCATTGGTGGGTTATACACCGGAGGTGCTATGACCCCACAGGAGCTTACAACTTAGAAATTTTTCTAGAAGAGCGAGCCGGCACTGGGGACTGCGCCACCCAGCGTGCTGCTCGACTGCTGGCCAGTAACCGACACCGACTCCTCCTTCGCCTCACTTCTGTGAACCCGAGAGAATGAAAAAAAGAGGACGGGGCAAGGGAGCTCAAGTGATAGTAAAAGCAAAAGATACAAAACAGAAAGGAGACTAAGCCGACACAAGAGGAGAGGGAGGCTACCTGAGGGTGTGGTAAAGGGAGACCCCAACCACTGGGCAGTCCCAAGGAGATAGAGGAGTTGAGGGTGGGGGGAAAAGAAAGAGCAATAAAGAGAGAGAGAGAGAGAGAGAGACAAACAATGAGAGACCAACTGGCACCCTACTCCTCTAGAGATGCCAGGGAGCATCTAGGTGCTAAAAAGGAACAGCATCTGCCTCCATTCTCTCTAATCACTCCAGCAGGCTGGTGGAGAGAAGACCAGAGCGGTCTGTCAACTGTAAAAATGTCCGGACCAATTGAACATGTTAGGCACTATGGAGAGAAGTTAGAGGCAGAGCCAACCTAGGGTCGTACTCTTCTGACCCACAGAGGATGGGTGCCAGGGTCTCTCATGTCTGTCCCAAGAACATGGAGATGGGGACAGGACCTTCCTTCAATCCAAACTTTTTGGTAGAAAAATCCCAGATTTTTTTTTTTTTTTTTACTTATTCCGAGCCAGCGGGCAAGTAAAAATGGGTTGACCAAGGGGTTCTCCTTGAGGAGAAGAAGGGGAAACTGCCCCAGGTTAACCAGCCCTGTTAACCAGAAAGAAAAAAAAAGGAAGAGAATCCCTGGAACCACTAAACCCCTCCACAATCCACAAGGGTCCCAAGTCCAGAACACTGGACCAGGCTCTGAACCCTTTTCCCATAAAGGAGAGCGGAGCTCTGAGGGGATCCCATCTGGACTGCAGAAGGGGTCCTGAGGAGCTCACATTAGAAGGGGGCAAGCAGCCTGCTTGCCTCCCCAAGGAGGGTCACTGATGCTTAGCCAAAGGATACAGTGAGAGCCAGTAGGACTCTGCCCACAACTGGCTCTCAACTGGGGAGAGCAAGCAGGGAGGAGGCACTGCTCAGAGGTTGAGGCCCAAGAGGGATGGTGGAGGAGCAGTGATGAATGATGAAGATATACAAGAAGATCAAGAATTATGGTAGGTACGCATTTTCATATCTTCCTGTATGTATCTTCACCATTCATCACTGGTGGGTGAGTACCAGGCCCCCCAAAGGGGACCTGGCACCTCCTGAGGGAAGAGCTTCCCTCAGCCCCTTGTGGGGGAAAATCACAGGGGAAGAAACCCCTTACGGGTTTGACGAGGCCCACGACTAGTCAGGGTGAGACGGGGACTCCCGTGGCCTGAGAGAAGGAAGGTGCCCTGCTAACTCCCATCTCTCCCTGCGTGAGAAAAAATGGTCTCCTTGGAAAAGGGAGGCAATCACCCTACGCCAGGCCAAGGGTGATAACCTGGAAAGGTGAAGCCATGCTGTCTGCCTTATGCAAACCGAAGTTCCTGCCAGCCTAGAAGCTACCTCATTAGCATCATGTGACGCTCTTGACAGGTGCCTCGTTAGCAGAAAGGCAGATGGCTTGCCTGGTTGCCTCCCAGTCATGCAGAGAGGCTAGGCGCTGTCCTAGCACCATCCATAAGTGCCTAGCATAGGCAGCCATATGGCCCTGATGAGCTGAGATACAGAGGAAGAGATGCGCCATGAAGAAAACCCTTCTCCCCCCGTGGCCAAACTTGGCTGAGTCGAACTGTTGGGGGTCGTGTCTCAGGTGACAATGCCCAGAGGGTGTATCCAGTAGCTCTATCCTAGAAGTGGAGTGAGGAATGGAACCTGGAGACCCCTGTGGTGTACGATATCTGCGCTGGTAGTCCCTCGGGGCAGAGGGGTTCTGCCAGACCTGATGTGACGCCTCCAGAAATGGAACAGGCCATGGAGGAATAACAATATTCTCCGAGGAGAACTCCCCAAGGAGCCAACACATCACATGAGCAGGATCGCGACTTGCAAAGTGAGATATATAGAGCTCTTCCAACAACCTCGACAAGAACTGCTGGTAGCTGGTGATATCAGCGTCCGAAGACAGATGGATCAATGAATTTTCTTCCTCTGGGGAGGAAGACAAGGAAGCAGAAGAGCTCAATTTAGACTCCGGCACAGCAGGAGCTTCTGGTCTAAAGATGACCTGGTCCAGAGCTCTTAAGCAGTGAGGAAAAGCTGCAGCCAAGGCTCTGAATTGGTCCCAAGACAAGGGCCCTGTGGGACCCAAAATGCCTGGGAGAGCAGAAAGGCAAGGCAGAGGATCCGAGGGAGGGGAAGACGTCTGGTGAACCAGAGGAGGAGGATCCCTGCTAGGGCTTAGGGAATGTTCACGCGACCCCTCCCAAAGGGTGGGGCTGTACAAAGTGCCCACTGTAGGTCACCCAACTGTACAGGAATGGCCCAAGTGGTGCCCTAAGGAAAAAGCCCTGTGGTGAGGAGAATGGGGCCAGTCTGGCACTTGCGGGTGGCCCCCCTAACCCCACCTGATGCAGATCCCCCTGCTGAGGAGAGTGGAAATGAGAGGGGTCAGCACTGTGGCTCCTCCCCAAGTCACCAGCAGCCCTGGGAGAATGCCTCTGAACTACCCCAGGCCTTCTCAAACCATCCCCTCCCCTTCAGAGAGGGACCTGCCCCTCGGCCATCTCCGAGGTACCAACAGAGGAAGTTCTGGGACAGCTCCAGACCCTAAAAGACTAGTCAGAGCCATCCCTGAACCCACCTCTGTATCGGAGACTGGACCAGCACTACCCTCAGCTCTAACACCAGAATCGGCATCAACAGTGGTGCCAACCTCCAACTCAGCACTGGGCGCGGCGCCGTTCCCAGATCCGGCACTGTCCCCCGGACCCAGCATCGCCTTTGGTGCTGCCCTCCTCCTCGGTGCCGGGGTCAGCGCCGTGAGAGTCTCTGGCACTGCCAACGGTGCTGGAAGACTCAGAAGAGTCAGCCCCAAGGGCAGGTCCAGTCAGGGAGGTAGAAGAGGAAGATACCTCTGGAACGTCGCCACTAGGCCTAGGTAGGTGCCAGGCCTCCTCGGAATTGGGAGACTCCTCAGAGTTGGGCAACCACTCTGGGTCATCCTTATCATCCTCCTCTGAAGAGGAGAAGACCAGGATGATCGGGAGAGAGGCCATCCCATCACTCTAACAGGTCCGGCCCGCTCGCAGCATCGGAAGTAGGCAAAGCTCGAACCTCGACTCCGCTCTGCTCACCAACCCCAGAAACAGGGCTAGGAGCCCGAGCTGAGTCGGCAGATGGAGCCGAGGGCCCCACCGGTTCGGGTCCAGCGTATAGCATTGACCACGACACTGGGGGTGGTCGCAACTCCGACGAGGCCGACAACCCAGAGGGGTGCTCAACCGGCCCCCTGGAGGAGGCAGACTGTCCACCCGACCCCTCTGGTGAGCCGGAGGTTCCAGCGAGGTCGGAAATGACTGCAGCTCGCTCTCCACCGGTACGTATAGTATCAGGGGGCGACCAGGGGAAGGGTCCAAAGTTCTAGCCTTGGCATCCTTGGACAGACGCCATCCTCCAAAGGTGGTAGGTTTCTGACCCACCTTCAACATGCGTGTTTCAAGGACCCGGTGGTCCATGGAGAAGCATGCGTCACAGTTGTCCATGTCACGTTGAGGGCCCAGGCAAGCTAGACATCGATCATGGTGATCCTTTACAGAGATGGACTTGCCGCAGGGGCACCGACGCATGGGGGCACATCCCGCCTTTGATGATTTAGGCCATGGACCAGACATGATCAACCGCACACAAAATAAACACAAAACCAGAAAAAGACTCAGCGCCATAGAAACAAATAATATAAGAAAGAAACGGTCTCACCCGTGTGAAGATCTATGGCATCAAGTAATGACAAACAGAACTTCGGCAACAACTTGAACTACGACTGCGCAGTAATGGCTTTTCAGCTCCACGAGGTGCAGTCTTGATGGCGGGAAGAACAGACCTGAGGTGAAGGAGGAGTCAGCGTCGGTTACTGGCCAGTGCTCGAGCAGCACGCTATGCGTCGCCCTCATGGGCAGTGCCGGCTCCTCCCCCTAGAAAAATGTCTAAGCTATAAGCTCCTGCAGGGTCATAGCGCCCCTAGCGTATAATCCACTAGTGACGAATGGGGAAGATACATACAGAGAAGATCTGAAATTTGTGTTCGAAAGTAAACATTTTATTTTTACTGTCAAACAATACTCTGCTGTTTTTAAATAGAAAGGGAAATTTGCTTGTGACAGGATTTTCATATCTCACTCAAAACTGTTTTTTGTTTCACTCAAACAACGTTGTCTCACCCTGCAGAAATACTATTTGTATCTAACATGGACTTAATATAGGGTCCAGCTGCCATCTTTCATCACCAAGGCTGCAAGTAACAGATTATGATACTACCATTAGGCACTGGGCTCTTTAGTGGAACCCAGGTCCCAGGGTTGCATGGACAGTGCTTTAGGTCACTGAGCCATCACATCTCGGAGGTGTGCGCCTCTTAATATTTTTTGCACAATAATTCTCTCTTTTAACAAGATGGAGCCAACATTGCTATCCCAAGAGGCTGTCCTGATGACAAACATGTTTCTTTTACTGTCTCCGAGTGGCCAGCCAAGCAACCGCCTGCTAAACGCTCGGTTATTATCTTTCTCTTTTTTCATTATCTTCGGCTTTGCTCTCCCATCCATCATTGCTCTCCGCTGTGCCCAGGGCTTGTGCGAAGTACAGGGCAGTCTCAATTTCGTATGCATTGCTTTGTCAGCTACAGTTTTGGGGAGTGTGGAGCTCTGTCCATATTCCTGGGCTTCATTTAGCCTCAGTACTGTAATAAATAAACTGTAATAAATAATGCCTCTGCCACCCACTGAGAAAAATCAGATACTGGGGACTCGTGGGATACATTTTATGTTCACATTTACTTCTCAGTGTTGGCCCACTTAACAGTAATGAAATTTAGGTTCACTTCAAGGCAGTTTAATTTACTTGATACCTTCTTACATAATGCGATGTCTTTAAAATCTTTAATTTTGCTCTCTCTCTCTCTCTCTCCCACACAAAGTAATCCCTAGTTTTGTCTTTGGTCTCATACAGCAGGGTTTAGTCTTCTCTGCTGGGATTCCAATTGGTCATGCCTGGCTGATCAATGCAGTTTTCCCTCCTGCTGAAGCATTCTAGCAATGAACCTGGCTTTAGTAACTGTGGGCATGTACTGTCTGTTATACACAGGGAATAAAACATAACTTCAGCGTGGCTAATTCTGATCGCATCATTCATAAACTGGCAAACACTAGGTTTAAAAAAAATGCCTGCTGTGAATAAAGTGCTCTTAATTCTTAATTTGCTGAAATTAGTAATAATAATAAATTTATTTTTAAAGTGCCTTTCTGCAGCCAAGGCGCTGTACAGATTTAAGAACAGATAAAATCCAATAAAAACATAAAATTCACATACAGCAAGTTAAGTGAATAAATAACTATCTAAATATACTCTTTTTTTTTTTTTGTAGACTTTTTATCCTCCTTGTTGCAGGTCGACTTCAGTGTCCACCAAGCCTACCGAACTCGGGGGTCTTTCGGGGGCTTCTAGTGCCATGTGCGCCCCAGCAGATCCCCAGAGTCGGTCCAGGGGCATCATCCACATCGGCCCCCACAGTTTCCTCCATTTTTTCCCTTGTGCTACCCCAGGACCCCCAGAAGCAGTGGCGCATACGCGTGGAGGCGCACATGTTCAACGCAGCTCCGGACCGGGTCCCCTCAACCCTTCCCATTGACCTATGTCAGAGCTCCTCATGGCACCGACCCTCTGGCCTCCACCAGGGGGTGGCCAAGCTCCGAGAGAGCTGGGTTCCTCCTCATGAGACAGAGCGCTGCCTGCCGGCAGCTTCTCACATCCTCTCCCCCCGCTGGCCTCTAACAACCCTGGCTCATTCCCAAACCCGGGTCGCCGGCATGGCGCGAGGTGTGGTGGCCAGCGCCTCAACCCTCAGTGCCATCGGGCCAGCTCAAATATAATTACTCTTGATAGGCAAGATGCCATAAATGAGTCTTCAAGGCCCTCTTAAAATTTTCCACAGTCGTGCACTCACGTATCTGACGAGGTAGAGAATTCCACAGGGTCAGGGCCGCATACACAAAAGCACGGGCCCCTGATGTTTTAAGACGTACCCTGGGAATCTCTAACAACCCCTCATCAGCTGAGCGGAGCGGTCATCCGGGGCAGTAAGGCAGCAGGAGCTCTTGCAGATAGCCCAGGCCCTGTCCATGCAGGGCCTTAAAGGTCAGTAACCTGACCTTGAAGGTGATCCGCCACTGAACTGGCAGCCAGTGCAGTTCGCGCAGCACCGGTGTGATGTGACTCGAACAAGGAGTCCTCATCAACAACCAGGCCACAGCGTTCTGCACTAGCTGCAAGCAGCGGATATCAACCCCCGGTACCCCTAAGTAAAAGGAGTTGCAGTAGTTCAGGCGCGAGGTCACAAAGGCATGGATCAACGCTGGAAGGTCACTGGATAGAACAAGGTGCTTAATCATGGTGATGTTCCTGAGATGGTAAAACAAGGACTTGACAACTGCTGACACCTGCGAACACAGTGTCAACCTGTCACTAAAGATCACCCCCAGGTTTCGCACCCCTTCAGAGGAAGGCAGCTGGACACCTCCGAGAAGGTTGTTCAACCACCAACCCCTCTGTCCGGCGACCCGGATCCACCACACCTCAGTTTTTCCATAGTTCAATTTCAACCAGCTGGATTTCATCCAGTCCTGGATTTCTGCGAGCCAGTTATAAAAGACCAAGCACGCACTATCCTAGTCGGGTACAAAAGACAGGTAGAGCTGGGTATCATCAGCATAGCAGTGAAACCTCAGTCCATACTGTCTTACAATGTCTCTGAGGGGCAGCATATACACCGCGAACAACATGGGGGACAACACCGACCCCTGAGGGACCCCACATGGCAGAGAGAGAATGGGCCGGAGGAAAAATTCCCCAACACCACCCTCACAAATCTGCCAGTGAGGAAAGATTGAAACCATCTGAGAACTGTTCCAGACAGGCCACAGATGACCCTCAGGTGCCCGAGAAGCACCCTATGGTCCATGGTGTCAAAAGCTGAGGAGAGGTCAAGAAGTACCAAGATGGAACGGCGCTTCTGATCCCTCGCCATCAGGAGATCATTGAGCACCTGAACCAGAGCGGTCTCAGTACTATGCCTCTTATGAAAACTGGACTGGAGAGGTTTGTAGATATTGTTGATGGTAAGGTGGTTCTTATTTATTTATTTAAGCATTTTGCCAGGTAGGCATACTGAGCAGAGTACCCCGCAATTCCAGATGCACCCTGGGGGAGGAGGCGAGAGGGAGAAAAATGCAGAAATACAAATACAGAAAACGCAATAGCAGATACAAACAACTGTACAGCTAGTGAGAGAAGAAAACACAAAGGAGTTAAATTTAGAAATGAATACCTACGTTTAGACTGCCTTGAGGAGAAAAGACAATAATGCAACCAGTTCAAAAGAGCTGAGCTGGTCGATTCTGAGCGGCAGCAATCTCCCCGGACAGGAACTCTGCCATTTTATGGGCGATTGCTGATTGATAGATTTGATAATGTTCTCCAGCTGTAGCACAACTTTCTCAGTCACCTTCCTACAAAGGGAAGGTTTGAGATAGGTCTGTAGTTAGCAAAGCAGTTTGGGTCTAGAGCAGCTTTCTTCAGGAGTGGTGTCACCACCGCCTCCTTCAAGGAGCACCAAACTATCTTCACAAGGAGTGGGCCAATGATGTCAGAACACCCCATAATCAGGGTCCAAACTATAGCACGTTGGGCGCATACCCTGGGCAATCCGCACGATATCCACAATTTCCAGCCGGTCAAAAGAGCTCCAGACAAACCAAGGAGGAGTGACTGAGCACCAACCACCAGCAGCCCCCACAGAGTGAGCCAGCAGGATCTCAGCCCTGATGCTGGCCACCTTATCCACAAAGAAATGAGCAAACTCATCACACTTAATCTGTGAAAAAGCTCTTCGAACCTGTAGACACATTGGTTTTGCACAACCTGTCCACAGTTCAAAAGAGCTGAGCCGGTCGATTCTGAGCGGCAGCAATCTCCCCGGACAGGAATTCTGCCTTCTTATGGGTGATTGCTGATTGATAGATTTGATAATGTTCCATCAATCTAAGGTGGTCAGCATCCAGGGTGCATTTCCGCCAGCAATGCTCTAACCTTCATCCTACTGGTCGCAACTCCCTCGAGGTCCCGTCAAACCACGGAGACCGAGGGCGGAGAGAGAGAGGATGAACACGGACAAGAGTGATGGAGTCCAGAGCCTCAGTAACTGCCTTATTATAGGCCTGAACCAGGTTCTCTGGGCTATTGCTTGCCCCTGGAAAAATCCCGATAGGTCTAATACCGCCAGTAGATCATCAGGGCTCACGTCCCTCAAAGGGTGGTATCTGATCATCTCCACAGGGGCAGGCCTGGGGGGCTGGAAACTGAACCTTATAGTGTGGTGATCTGCCCATCCCATTGGTTCCACCACCAGATCGGAGGTTTCGATCCCCCAGGAGGAAAACTAGGTCAAGTGAGTGACCGAACTTATGAGTTGCAGAGGCAACAACCTGTGTAAGGCCCAGCAATGTCATCAGCTGGAGGAAGTCCTGACCGAATTGCGAGACTTCATCGTTGACCCAGGTGTTAAAGTCACCCAGGACCATCACCCTGGGCGACTCAAACGCCACGTCAACCATGAAGTCTGCTACTTCCTGTGGGAACCATTTCTCACCCCTGGGTGGACAGTAGATGAGAATGATCCTACAGCCTACACCTGCAACAATGGTACACTCAAATGAGCTGGATTCCTCATCTGGCACACCTACAAGGCCCAGTTCCATTTTAAAACAAATGGCTACACCCCCACGCCTACAGTCCGATCTCGAGCGATGCATCAGCGAGAACCTGGATGGAACAGCAGCCTCCAATATGGGGCCAGCATTATTGTCCAACCAGGTCTCGGTGATGCATGCCAGGTCTGCTGTCCCAACAAGATCAGCAATTACTGCTGTCTTGTTCTTAATAGAACTGGCATTGCATAACACCACTTGAGTTGAATGAGATTCTGGTGCCACCTGAGCTATCAGCCCAAAAACACTGGAGCCCATGGGTATGGAGACCAAGCATGGAGACAGTACAGTTACGTAAGAACTTACCATAACAGTAGATCTTCGAGAGAGGCTCTTGCAGTAGGTAATTACATATAGGCCTGACATGGCAGGTGGCAGGACCCCACGGAAAAATTTCTAGCTAGCAGTCCCTGGCGAGGGACCACTCCCATGTCAGGTGACTGGCGTCAGGAGACGGCGCTATAAAGCGGCGGTGCCTGACGCCCGCCTTCCAGTTCTTTCCCGCCACAAGCCAGAAAGGCCGGACGAGAGAGGAACGGACATTTCCATCACTGGAAAAGGAGCTGAAAAAGCCTAGGGGGATGGAGGGCGGGAAGATATTACCTACTGCAAGAGCCTCTCTCGAAGATCTACTGTTACGGTAAGTTCTTACATAACTGTACTATCTTACTTCGAGAGGGCTCTTGCAGTAGGTAATTACATACAGGACCGAATCCCAAGCAGTCTGGAACAAAGAGAGGCACCGGGAGGAGGAAAACTACTACAAGAAGCAGTTCTAGCTGTGCAAGCCTCAAGATAAGAGGCCCTGCAGAACAGCCAGCCCGAAGCCTGCTCTACAGCGAGAGGCAACATCCAAACTGTAGTGTTTAGTAAAAGTGAGAACGGAAGTCCAGGTGGCGGCAGCGCAGATGTCTGCCACAGACACATTTTTGAAACAAGCTGCTGAGGCAGCTACCCCTCTGGTGGAGTGGCCTCTTACCTGACCCGGGAGGGTCTTGTTGTATTTTTCATAACAGAAAGTGATGCAATGAGCCAACCACTTAGATAGGCATTGCTTAGAAACAGCACTGCCTTCCCTTTTATGAGCAAAAGAGACGAACAATTGATCAGTCTTTCTGAGATCCTTCGTCCTGTTGGTGTAGTATCTCAGAATCCGGTGAACATCCGTAGTATGGAGTAAATACTCCCCTTGATTAGAGTATTGCGTGAAAAAAGGCGGGTAACTCTATGGACTGATTTAGAGTAGACTCCGCTACTATCTTAGGGAGAAACTTAGGGTTCGTGTGAAGAGCAACACGCTCCTTGTGAAGAATCAAGTATGGAATTCTACACATCAGGGCCTGGAGCTCGGAAATTCTCCGAGCGGAAGTAATGGCCACCAGGAAGATTGTCTTCTGCGAAAGGAACTTCAAATCCACAGAAGCTGCCGGCTTGAAGGGAGGCAGAGTAAGTTTCTCGAGAACAAAGTTCAAGTCCCAAGGGGGAGCAGGAGTACAGATAGGGGGTCTCAGATGGAGGACCCCTCTGAGAAAGGTCTTAGAGACCTCCAATTAAGCAAAACTTTTGTCTGCAAAGGGGACATGATAGGCCGAGATGGCCGCCATGTGTACCTTCAGAGAAGAATGACTGAGACCCAGGTCAAACAGATGACGTAGATACTCCAGCAGAAGCCCCGCTGAGCAGGAGAAAGGTTCCGCATTCTTGGAAGCAGCCCAGATAGTGAATCTTTTCCACTTCATGGTGTAAGTGGATCTAGTGGAGGGTTTTCTGGCCTCCACCAAAATCTCTGCCACTTGGGGAGACACCCCAAAACGGGACTGAGCTAAGTCTGCAGGAGCCATACGTGTAGCTGAAGGGATTTGGGGCCTGGATGGACCAGGGTCCCTTGATCCTGGGTCAGTAAACCTCAAGACAGAGGATGAGGAAGAGGAGGATCCTCTGAGTATTGTTGTAGAAGAGAGAACCAAACTTGCCTGGGCCAGAAAGGAGCAATCAGAATCATTCATGCTCCTTCTGAAGCTAGTTTCTGCAAGACTCGTGGGATAAGTGGAATTGGGGGAAAGGCATAGACAAATTTGTCCTTCCAGTCTAGAGACAGAGCGTCTCTCCAGAAAGCGCCTCGCTCTGGAATGAGCGAGCAGAAGACAGGAAGCTTTGCGTTTAGAGGGGATGCGAACAGGTCGACCTATGGTGCTCCCCAAAGTCGAAAGATATTGTCTAGGACCCCTTGGTCCAGTTCCCACTCGTGAGTCAAAGCAGAAGAGCAACTTAGCTTGTCTGCTAGGGTGTTGTCGACTCCCGGAACGTGAATTGCCGTGAGGTGAAGGTCGTGTTGTATTGCCCAATCCCAAACCCTCACTGCCTCCCTGCAACGAGGGTAGGACCGAGTCCCTCCCTGTTTGCTGATGTACCAAACCACGCACATGTTGTCCATCTGGATGGCTAGGTGGCCAGGAAGGATGTATTGGTGAAGGGCTTGCAGAGTGTACAACACTGCCCGGAGCTCGAGCACACTGAAGTGGAGAACTTGTTTGAGCTTGGACCAGGAGCCCTGGGTCCGATGAGGCCCTAGATGGGCTCCCCAACCTTCGCCCAAGTCGTCTGTGGTTAGAGTCTGGGAGGGGGGAAGACAAAAGAAAGGTACTCCCCAAAACAGGTTCTCTCAAACCATCCACCATTGCAAGTCTCGAAGCATCGGGGAGGAGACCAGAACTGGGTGATCTAGGTCGTCCACTAACTGATCCCATTGGGAGCGTAGAGTCCACTGAGATATTCTCATGTGGAGTCGAGCGCGAGGAACTGTCGGGATAGCAGCCGCCATGAGCCCGAGAAGACGAAGGACCGACCTTGCAGAGACCCGCCATGGATGGACAGCAGACTTATTTGAGTCTGGAGGGTGGACGCTCTGTCTGGTGGCAGGAAGGCCCTGCCCGTGGTCGACGAGAATCGCCCCAATAAACTGTAGTCCTGGGATGGGATCAGGTGAGACTTGGAATGGTTGATGGTAATACCCAGGCAGGCAAAACCTGCTGGGTAAGGGAGAGGCAGCGCAGGAGTTCCTCCCTGGATGTGGCCACCAGGAGCCAATCGTCCAGGTACGGGAAAACCTGCACCCCCCTGGTACGTAGGTGGGCCGCCACCACTGCCAGGCATTTGGTAAATACTCGGGGTGCCGAGGACAGACCAAACGGAAGTGCCTTGAATTGGTAGTGGTCCCCCTGGAACGCAAAACAAAGGTATTTGCAGTGAGACGGGTGAATGGAAATGTGCAGGTAAGCATCCTGCATATCCAGGGCACACAGCCATTGACCCGGCCGGACGAGGGGCAGAAGGCTCTGCAAAGAGAGCATCCTGAACCTTTTGTATTCCACAAAAAGATTCAGGGAACTGAGATCCAGAATTGGTCTGAGATCTCCTGTCTTCTTTGGGACCAGGAAGAAATGGGAATAGTAACCCGTCCCTTGCAGATGAAGGGGGACGGGTTCTATTGCATGTTTCAGCAGTAGAGCTGAAATTTCCTCCTGGACCAAGAGAAGATGTTCCCTTGAATACGACGACTTCAGAGGGGGGTGGCGAGGTGGTTTCTGAAGAAACTCTATCAAGTGTCCTTCTGCGATGAGCTGGAGCACCCAAGAATCTGTTGTTATCTTCTCCCAGCCCGGAAGGTGGAGAGAAAACCTCCCTCCTACCGGTTCCTCCGGGGAGTCCGGAGGCTGTGAGAGAAGGAAGGAGTCAGGTGGTGTGGGGCACCGCCGCAGCTGAAGCACCCACTTTTTTGGGCCGGGGGGAGGGCTTAGCCGCTGTTGGGGCCCAGCGTTTTGTGGCCCACCTTCCCTGGGGTTTGGCCCTGGGCCTATTCTGTCTGCGAAAGGGATGGCACTGCTGCTGATGGGGGCGGTACATGGAATCGACAGACTTCAGTGCCATCCCCTTCTCTTGCAAATCGGTGATGATGTCCTTGACACCACCACTGAAAAGCACCGACCCCTGGAAGGGCGCTTCCTGGATAGCGGATTGCACTTCCGGGACCAACCCTGACACACGGAGCCAAGCATGATGCCGTAGGCCTACGGCGAAAGCTGAGCTCCGTCCAGCTGTGTCCACTGCATCGTATGTCGCATGAAGTATGTGACGACTGGCCGAATGTGCAGAGCGGACAAGATCAGCCAACTCCTGCTTGACTTGGGAGTCTGGCAGGGAGTCCAATTTGGCTTCCACCTGAGTCAGAATGGCCTTCTGGTAGTCCCCCATATGGCCGACATAATTCAGGGCCCTAATCCCCAGCGTGGAGGAAGCAAAGATCTTCTTCCCATACTGGTCCAGAAGGTGGGATTCTTTGTCAGGTGGCGATGAGCTGAGGTGTTTTGGGTTGGCGCTAATCACAACCGAGTCGGCACGAGGGTGAGAATCTAAGAAATCACGCCCTCTGGAGCCTGATATAGCTTATTCGACTTCCTTGGAAGCGGGGCTAAAGCCGACGGCTGTTTCCATATGGTGGTGACGAGGTCGGCATGAGGCTCTATCCAGGGTGGCACCAAGGTAGGAGCTGTCACAGGCAGATCCAGATGTTCAGCGAGTTTCAGACACTGAGGATCTGGTTCCAAGGCGTGCCATTGATGAACCTCCTGGATTTTCCTTAGCAACTCCGTAAAAGAAGGATCTTCCGGAGCAGACTTTGGAGGAGTCCTTAGCCTGGGCTTCGATGGAGAGCGTGGCTCATTGCCCCTTTTGGAGCAACTGCCAGAGGAATCCGAGGAGTCCGAGGGAGAAGAGGAGGAGGAAGAGGAAAAAGACTCCCTTTCCCGACCAGAGGGAGGAACGGACCCCTTGGGAAGCCCCAAGGGAAGCGTGTCCTGCCCCTCTCTGGACCCAGACGGAAGAGCCCTGGAGTCCAGAGGAGGTGAGGGAGTGTGCCGCTTCGGACGTACGGGAACCTGAGATGGCACCGTCGTCGGTAGGTGGCTCTCGACCTCCCTGGTGAGCTGAGCCTTGGCCTCAGCCCACCAGGAGGCTAGAATCTCCTGCAAGTCCACCGACGGCTTTGAGAGCAGTGGAGGAGGAGGAGGAGGCGGGGGATAAGGATACGGGTTGTACCCATATGGAGAGTAACCGAAACCCGGCTGCGGAAAGCCCGGCATCAGGTATTGTGGCGTCGGGAAGACCGGCGTCGGGTACTGCAGTGCCAGATACTGTGGTCCTGGGTACATCGGCGTCGGATAGGACGGAGAGTACCTGGGAGCCGGGGGAGCTGCCAGAGCAGACGACCCGGCTGGCGGCCTCACGGGCAGATCCACGTTGGAAGGCCCAGAGGCCCGGCGGTGGGGGGACATCTGGAAGCGGGATGTCTCAGAGTCGGTAGAACCGCGCCGGGCCGCATCGGGGCCCGGCCTGGAGGTACCAGCGCCGAGGAACCGCATCGGGGCCGCGCCTGAGTAGATGACATCAGATCCAGCTCACCAACAGGGGGACGGTCTGACAGAGGAAGGTCCCCAGCGTCGCCCGGGGATGGAGGGGAAAAATCCCCAGGGTCAGGCTGGGGGGACTCTGGATCCCCGGACGGCAGCGAAGGCTGCGGAGAACCAGGGACAACGGACGTAGAAGGGTCCATCGTCGGTTCCGTCGCCAACCGGATGTCGGGCGAGCCAATGTGTGGCTTTACAGCGAGCTCCCGGCAGGCGCCGGGCGTCCGGCTTATGGGAGCCTTCACTGGAGGCAGACCGAAGAGAAGGATCAGCCTGGTCCGATGGAAGAGAGGCCTCGCTTGGACGTCGGGGGGCTGACGCCTGACTTACCGGAGTTGCCCATGCCAGTAGGCCGCGAGCCTGCGGCTGAAACGGGGGCGGAGGCCTCCAATTGCCCGGAGGCGCCCGAAAGGCCCAAGTGCGAGTCAGACAGGGGCCGACACCCTCGGAAACCTCCGGGCGGCCATCAGATGGTCCCTGAGGGACGTTATTCGTGTCAGCGGCTCCCGAGAGAGCAGTAGAAACCCTTGTCCTTTCCTCTCCTTATCCTTCTTCTTCCGATGGCCTTCGGGAAGTGGCCGCCTGCCTCAGTTTTTTTTAGCTCCTTCTCCATCGAACTCATCTTTTTCTTCAAAATATGGGCTCTCAGGGATTGCTGCCGCCTTTTCCAGATAGCCGCGTTGAAGCTAAGGCAGTGCTGGCACTTCTCGACCGGGGCCTAGGCAGAACAGGCACAAGGAATGGCCGTCCTTGTGCGGTAGTTGTGCGCCGCATTTAATTGCACTTATTTTTGTGCTCGAGGGCGGGGGACGCATATACACCGATTTATGGCACCTGGACGTTAGTCGAAAACAAATTACTTCGTAAAATAGATGAAGATTGGGCTGATGGAGCACCAACTTTCGCGGCGCTGCGAGCTAACAGCAGGAAAGAACTGGAAGGCAGGCGTCAGGGACCGCCCCTTTAGGAGTCAGCGTGGCTCAGTTGGTAGCACATCTGCCTCTGGACCAGAAGGTCGCGGGTTCTCGTCCCACACCAGGATGGACTTGCACCTAATAATCGCTGGCATCCGAGTGCAGTATTGGGGGGTGCTGTACTGCTGGGGTGTGCCATCCTTCGGATGAGACGTTAAACCGAGGTCCCTTCTGCCCATCTTGGTGTTGTCCTGGTGGGTGTCCAGGTGGAAGTAAAAGAACCCAGGGTACTCTTCGTAAAGAGCAGGGAACATTCCTGGTGTCCTGGCCAACATTCCCTTTCCCATAAACTGGTTCATGCAATTATCTAGGCTGTGTGTGGGTGATGATGTGCGATATGGCTGCCACCACACATTCAGTCACTTCACTACCAGTCTAGCATTGCTTGTAAAGCGCTTTGGGATACTGTGTATGAAAAAGTGCTATATAAATGCTGATTCTTCTTCTTCTTTTCTTTATACCGTCTCCTGGCGCGGTCACCCTGATCGTGAGGGCGTCCCTACCAGGGACTGCTAGCTAGAAATTTTCCAGGGGTCCTGCCGCCTGCCACGCTGCCAAGTCCTATATGTAATTACCTACTGCAAGAGCCTCCTCAAGTAAAATCCATGATTTGGAATCCATTTCGCCCCAGGGTGTCTCCTGGACCTCACTACCCCGATATGAGCACCTCGCTCTCTCTCTCTCTCCCTCCGAGGTTCGGGGCCCCGACCCTGCCCCGCCCCCTGCGAGCAATTCCTAGTGTACTGCAACGTTGATATACTGCAGCCTGCAATAGTGGTGGTGGGGGGGGGGGGTAAAGTACACTGTACAAGCATGAAAGGATCTGAAACCTGTGATCTCCAGATAAAATTCAAAAAATGTAGTTGCTGGTCTAACCAGGCATTATCTGAACCACTAGCTAAACAGCTAGAAGAATGTATGTTTCCTTTTTCCTACTGTTGGTTTACTCTGATTACTTTTGATGGAGTACTGGGTTTTGGAGGTGGCCTCTGAAGAGATGAGTGGTCAACAAAAGGGTCCGCAGCCTCCAACTGCATTCATAACAATGGTGGTGCCTGCCTTTTTTTAAATTATCTTTATTCTTTGCTGGTCTCATATACAATCCACATGTCTCCTGCCTGCTTCCCACTTCTGAAGTCCTCCAGGTCACACCAAAGATCTTTGCACTTGACTCGCCTGGTTACACTGGACAGCTGCGGTTTGTTCCCTGCAGCCCGAGTAAACAATCCATCTGGCTCAGTCTTAGCCAAGTCAAGTGAGAAAAATGTTTCTGGAGTGTCAGAATCAGGGAAGGGGATAACTCTTTAAAGTGCCAGTGAGTGTGCGGTCATGTGAAATCAGAGGATGCTTAGGTGTACATGAGGTTTATTGCCTGCTTGCTATTTTGCTATTTAGCGCAGTGGTGTCCCGTCAAGACCGCAAAAGCAAAATGGTGTAGTCAAAACTGCGCCATCATAACAGTGTGCGCGGTTTCGGAATTTGTTTAACTAATCTAACACAGTTTTGGACTGTCCAGTTTTCTACTGACCACGTGGCGCACTTTTTGCCCACGCCATTTCGCTTTCGTGGTTTTGACGTAGAATCTTACGCAATGTAGCATATAAATAATTTTTTTGCACCTTACATTATAGTGCTTTGGCTTTTATGGCTAGCATGAGCCCTCTGTGACCGTCTGTTTGACTAGACCTTTAGAGAGCGGTACTGCAGATCACTGGATAAAGCTTTTCTTTGTCTGCTGCAGTTTCTGATGTGTTGGCTTGGCCCAAGGAGATACCGACACACACACTGTGGAGGGCTCTAGGCCAGGGGTTCTCAAATGGTGAGGCCAGCCTCCCTGGGGAGGCCCCAACCTGTTCAAGGGGAGGCTCAAGCAAGTCTGATAAAGTACTGTATTTGAATTTTGAGTTTTATATATTTTGTGTGAAGAGATGAAGCAAACTGAAAGAGTACAATAGTAGGTACATTTAATGTATTTTTTACTAATAGGTGACAAAGGACGGTGAATGAGCTAAGGCTCATTTCAGGTGTACCCGAGGAAGGGTAGGGAGTGAATGCATTCCAAAAGGTAACTGCAAAACAATCAAGAAATACACAATGAACAATAGTGCAAACAAATATGAACAATAAACTAATAATGAGTGCTGGTAACTGATCAATATGTAGCCTGATCGCAGAACAGCCCAAATACAAGGGTTGAGCATAGAAGTGCTAAGAGCAATAGCAGGAAGGAGCAGAGTTATCCCCGAGAAGTTACTTATGAACAGGGATGGAGGGGGAGAGGCAAAGTAAGTAGGAAGGTTATTTCATACAGAGAGGAAACAAAAAAAAGTAGTCTGACCCATGAAGGTACTTCAACAAAGGGTAACAATGCTTCAAGATTGAAAATAGTAAAGGAAGTAGGCTGGCCTTTGGAAGTGGGTGTTATCATAAGCTGAATAATAATATCTGTTATTTTATTTATTTGTTATTCAGATAACACCTTTGAGTACAGGAGCACTTTTTCAAAGGTTCCACGTCCGTATAAGACAAAGAGCTGAATGAGAACCAAGTACGCAGAGGGATTTCAATTTATTCATGGTGTACTACGCAAAGTACAATATGTTATTTTTTGGGGGAGAGGCTCAAGATTATTTCAGTTTTTAGGGGAGGCTCAAAATCTTTTCCACAGATTTGGGGAGGCTCACTGTGAAAAAGTCTGAGAACTATTGCTCTAGGCCAACAGTTCTCAAACTTTGTCATAGTGAGCCTCCCCTAAGCCATGAAAATGATCTTGAGCCTCCCCAAATACTGAAATATTTTTAGGCCTCCCATAAAAAATAACCTACTTTTCACAGGTACATCAGGAATAAATTGAAACTCTTTCTATAGCTGGCACTAATGACAACCTACTTGCTCCAATATTTTGACTCTCAAATCATTGTTACCCTTACAGCCATACCATCATGTGTCATACTGCTTTTCTGTTTCCTCTCTAACTGGAATAATTCCTGCCCACCTTTGCCTCTCACCCTGCTCTTAAGCAACTTATCAGGGATCATTTTGCTCCCTCCTGCTCTTATTTCTAGTACCTGTATGGTTAACTCTTGTATTTGGACAGTTCTGCTGCCAGTCTAATTGATCAGTTGTTCCTCGCATTGTTAGTTTATTGTTCATAATTTGTTTGCACTTTTATTCATTTTGTGTTGCTTAAGTGTTTCGCAGTTACATTTTGAACTGTATTCTCTCACTACCCTTCCCTGGGTACACCTGAAATAAGCCATGACTCAGTGTACAGTACCTTCCCTGGTCACAGACTTGTGAATAAATACATAAATTCACCTTTTATTATCCTCTTTCAGTTTGCCTTATCCCTTCACACAAAATATATAAAGTTCAAAATTGAAATATAATACTTTTTCAAGACTTGCTTGAGCCTCCCCTGGAACAGGTTGGGGCCTCCCAAGGGAGGCTGGCCTCACCATTTGAGAACCCCTGCTCTAGGCAATACCAACACACACTGTGAGGGTTTGTCAGGACATACAGTAGACTGGCTGTGGCAAGTGACATTCTTGAAGCAGGGTTTTGCCTGGATTTCCATGCAGAAGTCAACCAGAGTTCATTGAGAAAAAGCAAAACAAAGAAAATAAATAAAACTTAGGGTGGGACCAAAGGCAAGTAGTTAGGTGAAACAGCTGACACCACTAAATTCTGCAAAAAGGAATCAAATAAAAAAAAACTTGAAAATGTAATCAAGCAGGCAACGGCGCCTCCTGAAAATAAGACCTCACTTTTTCAAAAGAAAGATCCAGGGCATGGAGAGGCAGGGCCCCGAGAGTGAAGGGAGTATAAAAGGCTCTATCCAATGGGCTAAGGACTTTGTACACACATGTGTGGACTGCTCAAGTGTAACTATGTGGACAGAATCCAGTTCTTTAGAAAGAGCCCTCCCTGACCCATGCTGCAAGCTGCTTCTCTTCACCAGCTACTGGGGCCACAAGTTACACTCTATACCCCCTCTGCAAATGTATACTCCTCATCCTCTGCACTCAAAATTATACCCGCCCCTTCCTGTCTAAAATTCATGGTGCAATCCCCCTGCACTGCTTCCTCTGTTCAGTCCAGCTGTTCTGGCTGCTGCTTTTTGGCACACCTCATCACAACAATTAGACTGTCTTCTTTTTCCATATCATAAGGAAAACCCCTCTTGGGACTGGACCCTGGTTAGCTACAACTGACTATGTTTGACTGGCAGAGCAGAGGAGACAGGGACGAGAACAGGGAGCAGTGTTGTGGAGGCCTGGTGCTGACATCATGCGCACAGCATTTGCATTTTCCCCCCCTGAGTCCTCCCACCTCTCGTTATTAATTTCCTACACAGCATCAAACCTCTGAGAATAGGGTTAACATCACATCCTCCCCTGTGACATTAGATCCCTCTAACAAGCCCATCAGAAGGGGTGCTCATGCAGCAGATCAGCTGGATCTCTCTCCCCAGAGTTCAAACATAACTCACCTGCAACATCTGGGTCCTTCACCAAGCCCACCACAGGGGGCACTCATGCAGCAGGTCAGTTGGATCCCTCCTCCTGGAGTTTGAGCATGGCTCACCTGTGACACCTGGGCCCTCCACCAAGCCCACCAGAGAGGACATTTCTGCAGCAAGACAGATGGATCCCCCCCAGAGTCAGGGCGTGCTGCCTCCGCTACTCCACCAACCGACCCATGACATCAGGGCCCTCCACCAACCACACCAAAGGGGGCGATACTGCAGTGGGTCAAGTGGATAACCCCCTAGCGTAGGGGCATACTGTAGATGCTACTCCAGTGATCCACCCGCAACATCAGGGCCCTTCATCAAACCCACCAGAGGGGGTGCTTATGCAGCAGTTAAGGCACCCCCCCCAGAGTCCATGAATGGTGCCTCCGATACTCCACAAACTAACCTGTAACATCAGGGCCTTCCACAGAGCCCACCAGAGGGGGTGCTCTTGCAGCAGGGCAAGTGGATCCTCACCACCAGTTTGGGCATGCTGCCTCTGCAATCCAACAACACAGTAGTGGGAGTTGTGCTCATGGCAGAAAATGGAAATTATGTACTTACCGTAATTCTTAATCTTCTTAGAAGGAGTCTCCACCACTCATTCATGCTAATGGGACTACGCTGGAGGCGCTAGGACCCAGCGGGAGCCAAAAATCTTCAGGAGGGCCGGAATAGGACTGCACATGTGCAGCGTCACAAGACTAGCTCACGCTGTAGAGGCTATCTCAGTATCGACCCTCCAACTACCTCAGTAGCTTTTCAACTGAGGAGGTGCAGCGTAAACTAAAAAAAAAAAAAACTAACCCTAACTTCCGGGCATGTGAAGGCCCGGATGACCCATGTAAGAAGGGTCAATTCAACAATGTCTTCACAGCCCAAACAACAAGGAAGTGAAGACCAAAAACAGAACGAGTGAGCTCGGGGGTTGGTGGGTGGGCATGTGAATAACTGGTGGAGACTCCATCCAAGAAGATCAAGAATTATGGCAAGTACGTAATTTCCATATCTTCCTGGACAAAAAGTCTCCACCCACTCATTCACACGAATGGGAGAGTACCGAGCTAAAATCAGCCCCAGTAGGGCGGTAGGAGACAGAGCTCACTCAGGACAGAAGCCCATAAGGAGTGTCCTGCCAAAGAAAGAGAGCTGTCTGGCATGGACATCCAGAACATAGTGCTTTACAAATGTATGCACTGAGCTCCAACTGGCTGCCTTGCAGACGTCTGCAATAGGTACATTACGAATTTCTGGCAGGAAGCTGCGAGTGCTTCGACAGAGTGGTGTGAACCCGGCCTTCCAACTTGGCCTGTGTCATGGATTAGTAGTGTTGAAGACATGCTACTGCCCAAGAAGAAAAACATCTCATGGCAACAGGCTGATCCAGCCAAGGCATGCTGAAAGATACAATAGTTGCTCGGATGCGTATCTCCTTGTTCTGTCGATGAGAATCGCCGAACCGTCTTAACATGCAGAGAATAAAGGAAGTGCTCTCCTTCCTTCTGGAGTTGATGAAGCAAAACTTGACTAATGGTAACTGAGCCAGTGACATGTTGTCTACTGGTTCAAGACAGAGCGAAAACGCGCAGACGCATACCTTCACTGCCAAGTATAGCAGACCTTCGTTCGACAGGTCCCTCTTGAGGCACTTCAACACTTTATTTGGTGGGCAACCAAAGGGTCCAGATGGTACTTGCACACCAGATGGAGAAGGGTTTCCACATAGCTGCGTAAGCCCTCCTGGTGGAAGGCCTATGCATGGCTTAGAAGATGTCCATGATGGTCTGGGAAACCTAGAGCTTGCCTACTTCCATCTCCTCTGGGCCCGGCATGGAGATAATGGGAGCTCAGGTCTAGGATGGACTAAAGTCCCTGTGTCAGAGGGTCCGCTCGTAGAAGCAGTCGCCCCGGGAGAACTTCTGACAGACTATAGATCAATGCAAATCATACCTGCTGAGGCCAGTCTGGGACGATGAGAATCATCCTGCCCCCCTATGCATACAACTTGATCAGCACCCTCTGAATTAAGGGAAGAGGATGAAAATGCACAGGGAGCGTCTTGTCTATTGCAGTGAACACATCCTGACAGAGAACACCAGCATCTGGATTTCTGAAGCAGGATAGAGGCAATTTTGCGTTAAGAGGGGACGCAAAAAGGAACAAGTCTGAACTGACCCACTCATCAAAAGCAACTGCACGAAATCTGAACTGACGCATCAAGCAAGCAAGCAAGCAAGCAAGCAATTCATTTCTGGAATGCTATTCCAGCAGATCATAGCATTGTACAAATATCATAAAACCAATTATCGATCAACCCATAACAATAAAACACATATAAAATAACAGAACTTTACATGTTAGGAAAAGTTGAATCAAATAAATACGATTTTAGAGCAGCTTTAAAAGCCTCTACAGACAGGCACACTCTAATCTGACAAGACAGACAATTCCACAGGGTCGGAGCTGCAAAAGCAAAAGATCTGGCTCCCAAAGTTGTCAAACGGATCCTGGGAATCTCTAGCAATCCCTCGTTGGCGGAGCAGAGGGGGTGAAGCGGGTGGTAGGGACAAAGAAGATCTTACAGATACCGCGGTCCCTGTCCATGTAGGGCTTTATAGGTCAGTAACCCAATCTTGAAGGTGATCCTCCACCGCACCGGCAGCCAGTGCAGACCACAGAGCACAGGCATGATATGGCAAGATCTCGATAAGTCAGTCAACAGCCTGGCAGCCGCAGTCTGCACCAGCTGTAGGTGGTGAAGGTCAACCCCTGGTAGCCCTAGGTATAGGGCATTGCAGTGATCGTACTCCAGGTACCACTCTCACAACCTCACGGCCCTACTGCAGAGAGGGTAGTGGATGCCCCACCCTGCTTGCTGATGTAATACATCACAGCTCTGTCGTCCGTCTGAAGTAGGAACACTTCGTGGTAGAGGGTATTCTCCAGGACTTTGCTTATAACATAACTCTCATCACTAAGAATTTATGACAAGATGAGGTTCCTCCTGGCTCCACACCTGAGTGTGGAGGCCTTGACAGTGATCCCCCCATGGATTTTGTCCGAGGCTGTCATTTTGTACAGAGGATTGCGGATGCGTGATCAGAGACCACTGCTTGCTGTGGAGGATGACCCGAGTCCCAGCATCCACTCAACCAAAGAGGAAGCTGAATAGAGTTGTTTTCCATGAAGTAATTAGCCATCTGAAGATGTCATTTCTCTCATCCTCTAGAATGAAACTAACGCCCTGGAGGTATCCAGGAGGGCTCCTAAGAACAGCAGCTGTTGCGAAGATGAACTGGCACCTTCCCCAAACCTGGAGAGAACAACTGAAAAGCTGTGGTGACTGCTTCCTGTGTCTCTTAACTGGATGGGCTGGCTAGAAGCCAAATGTCCAGGAAGTGAAGACTCCAACGCTGAGATTTTAGTGAACTCTTCCCTGAACAGGTACTTGTTTAACCTTCCAAGGTCGACAAATGGGTGTATGCCACCTGTTAACTTGGAATCAGACTCAATGGAAATAGGAACATTTGCTCCATTCTGCTGTGGAATGACTTTTACTGCCCAATTCCCACAGAGGCCTCGTATCTCAGAAGGAGTGTGTGTGTGTGACTGAGAGGCAGACAGATTGGGCTGCCGTCTGCATGGAAGGTCTGGGGAAATCCACGAAATTGGGAGATTATCCCTTTCGGACAATCCTGATGACCTATAGGTCCAATGTAATGGACTTCCACTGGTTGTAAAACCGAATTAGATGCCCCTCCTACCGCAGAGAGGTGCCTCCCCTCAAACAGCTGGGGCGGGATCTGGGCTGGGTCCAGAGGTTGGTATAGGGTGCTTTCAGGCCCTGTGCCCTCTACTGCATTCTCTTTGTGGCTGAGGGGTTGGTTCCTGAACAAGGCACCTAGGCCTCTACCTTGAAGGGACTGCCTGTTACGAGGATGTCGTGTGGTTTAAATGGCAGCCCTATTGTTCTGAGTGGCCTCTAGAGAGCAATCTGAGGGCTGAACAGATAAGCACCATCAAGGAGACGTTAACCACCTGCTGCCAGCGACAGCCGCCCTAGAGGCAGAAACGTGGGTGTCCATAAAAGCTTTCAGCTGATTACTGGGCTATATGCCCCTAGCAGTGGAGTGTTAGATTTTGGGAGTCTCTAGACCATTGCATTGAGAGTGTTTCACAAGGTGTACTCATACTGAGGAATGTAGGAACTCAAGACACAGAAGTCTGCTTTGGTCCACAGATGAAGACTGAAATGTTATGGTGGACCCCATATCCCTGAGGAAAACAAAACTGGAAAGAAGATCTTCCATCACGCTGATACAGAAGACTTGCATTCCAGTCCATAAAATGAGTCATCCGCTGCATCTTCAACAAAGCAGACAAGGGAGAGACTCATCCAGATCCACTTCTACCCCAGAATAACCTCCAAAAGGCAGGTCTAGACCAGGAACACGGGACACGTCACCACCTGGATCGGCAAAGAGCTCAGCGCCATCCACAGTGCCAGCACCACAAACGGGGCCACACCTGGTGCCAGACATGGTACTGTCAATGGCGTTGGCGCCACTGCTGGACCTAGACCAGAAGAAAAGGGGGAGGAGGAAAGCGGTACCCGTGCCGGCCCCTGTAGGGAAAAAGAAGACGGGGTAGGCATAAGGAGTCAGCACCGGAGAGGGCACCACGCAAATCATGGCCCGACCGATCCGGCCACGGCCCCAAGGTCCCAGAACCAGGTCCACTGGCCAGGACAATTGGGCAGATGCCATATCCCTGCTCTAAAAGAGCAGCCCAGAGGTGAAACTGCTCACTGGAGCCCCATCGAGCACAGAGACGGGATCCGGAGTCGAAGATGACGGCCGTTAAGAGCAGAGCCACAAAGGAAACAACCATAGCCTGTTCAGGCCTACTGCTCTCCACCAGCAACAATCCCCACTCAGACGTACCAGAGGGTAACCTCTAGCGGTACTGATTCTTCTTCCACCGACAGGAGGAGAGCTCAAGGTTATGCGGAGCCGGGTCACGGAACCACTAATCTGTGCTTCAAGTGGACTGTCCCCCGGACTGCCCATGCTCGGACCTCTCCCCCATACAAAAGTGGCAGACCTGACACAGGCCCACTGCCATCACAGCTTTCAAATGAAGTTTCCTTACCATCACCGCTACCATCAAAGATCAACTCCGTTGATGGCAGGCTGAGAATTTCTTCTTCTTCATTTTTTTTTAAATAAGAAAAGAACACTAAAAATGGTAAGTTAAATGAATACTGAATGGCTATAGCTGCTGTCGTATAGACGATGACTTGACTCCTGGTGGGCGAGCAACGTCATCATCGAAACACATTCGACAGCGGGAGAAAAGGAACTGAGGCGGTTGGAGGGTCAACGCCAAGATAGCCTATAAGGCGCAAGCTAGTCTCGCTGCGCCGCACATGCACAGTCCTATCCCAGCGCTGGCCCTCCTGAAGATTTTTGGCTCCCATTGGGTCCTAGTGCTTCCGGCGTAGTCCCATTAGTGTGAATGAGTGGTGGAAACTTTTAGCCCAGGAAGATCTGGGTTTTCAGTGGGGCAGCATGATGTGCTCTGCAGGCACCACCAGGCCAGGCATTTACCCTAAAATATCTGTTCCCTACTGCTGCGCATTCATCCTAAAATGTAACCTCTCCCCTGACAAAGTCCCTACACAACCCAAAATTGACAACATTACTCCAATTTTTCCCTGAAATGTACACTCCCTTCTACCCTGGCAATCAGTTACTGTACATACAAGGCTGTATCCAGGTAATCAGGATTATTGTACATACAGGGCTGTATCCAGGTAATCAGGATTACTGTGCATACAGGTCTGTACCCAGGCAGTCAGGGTTACTGTACATACAGGGCCGTACAGGCTTCTTATTTTATTCCATATACACTTTTACAGCCAGATTTTCTTCCCCATCTGCCAGGGCTGTATTCAGGTAGTCAGGGTTACTGTATATACAGGGCTGTATCCAGGTAGTCAAGGTTACTGTACATACAGGGCTGTAACCAGGTAGTCAAGGTTACTGTACATACAGGGCCGTATCCAGGCAGTCAGGGTTACTGTACATATAGGGTTGTATCCAGGCAATCTGGGTTACTGTACATAAATGGCTGTGTCCAGGTAGTCAGGGTTACTGTACAAACAGAGCTGTATCCACGTAGACAGGGTTACTGCACAAACAGGGCTGTATCCAGGTAGTCAAGGTTACTGTTCATATAGAGCTGTATCCAGGTAGTCAGGGTTACTGTACATATAGGGCTGTATCCAGGTAGTCAGGGTTACTGTACAAACAGAGCTGTATCCAGGTAGACAGGGTTACTGTACAAACAGAGCTGTATCCAGGTAGACAGGGTTACTGTACAAACAGAGCTGTATCCAGGTAGACAGGGTTACTGTACAAACAGGGCTGTATTCAGGCAGTCAGGGTTACTGTACATACAGGGCTGTATCCAGGAAGTCAGGGTTACTGTACATAGAGGGCTGTATCCAGGCAGGCAGGGTTACTGTACATAGAGGGCTGTATCCAGGCAGTCAGGGTTACTGTACATACAGGGCTGTATCCACGTAGTCAGGGTTACTGTGCGTACAGGGCTGTATCCAGGTAGTCAGGGTTACAGTACATACAGGGCAGTATCCAGGTAGACAGGGTTACTGTACATACAGGGCTGTATTCAGGCAGTCAGGGTTACTGTACATACAGGGCTGTATCCAGGTAGTCAGGGTTACTGTACATACAGACTTGTCTCCAGGTAGTCAGGGTTACTGTACATACAGGGCTGTATCCAGGAAATCAGAGTTACTGTACCTATAGGGCTGTATCTAGGTAATCAGGGTTACAGTACATACAGGTCTGTACCCAGGCAGTCAGGGTTACTGTACATACCAGGCTGTACAGACTTCTTAACTTTTTTCCATATACATTTTTTCCGGCCAGATTTTCTTCCCTATCTGCCAGTGGTGTCCCCCAGTCCCATCACAGACCCGTCTTGGGGACCTACAGGTTAACCTCTTCGGTGGCCTGCCCCATAGGGTCATGCATTGCCTGTGGGGGACGCTGCGTGAGCCAGAGGTATTTTCCTCGAGTTACCTCCAAGGCGTTGTGCATGTGATGATGTGCATGGACTTGCCACATCTGCTAATGCCCTCCCCACTCAATTGACTCTGCCTTCGCTGCTATTCAGTGTGCAGTACATGGCAGTAAAGTGGAAGGACTCAAGAACTGCCCCCCTCCCCCCCAACCACAAGGGACAGCTGTTGTCAAGACGCTTAATCCATCCCAGACCCCTGACCAGCCCCTGAACCTGGTAGTGAGTGAGGCTGGTGGTTTGGTGCCCTGCATCTCAACCCAAGCCACTGGGTCTCCCACAGGTCTGTTATCTTAAAGGCTTATTCACCACTCAGGGGTTTGGTTTGATGATCTGAATGCTCTACTCACATCTTTGTGAATCAGTGAAAAGTCTAATGTTTTCCAACTGTGAATCACAAAGTTACAGATGGTCATGTGTAGCCTGTTGGTAAAATCCCCATATGATTTACAAAGGCAGTGGGACTATTTGTAGTTTGTTTTCAGTCTCAAGATTGTTGGACTATTTCCTTCATCTAGAAGTGGCCATGCTGCCTAGTGAGGGATATTCCCTTCTCCATCTTTCTGAAGCTGCTTGGCTTGACCACAAGTGTTTCTTTGGCTTTGGCAAAGTCAAATTGGTTAAACTGACAGATAGATGGGGGATCTTTGGAGCACCTGAGCCATCTTTGGATGCCATCTAACATGCTGCAGGGACAGGCGTGCAGCTCCTTTTTAAAGCCGATCATACCTCAGCTTCTCCATTCCCCTGCAGACAATTAGGGCTGCCTCGGATGCACCCTTTCCTTGGCTGGGAGAGTAGGCATGTGTCAGCGGTCTTCACAGCTGATGGCAATCCTATTCTGTGACTGGGTGGGTGTACGAATGTCAGGTGGTCCTTGTTCCGCTTCCCATGGAGCTGAGCACTGCATCTTCTCGATGTGTGTTGCACACAGCTGGTCCCACAGAGAGATTTCAGTCACTGATCCAACCCATACAGCCAGTCTGGGGCTTGACACTCAGCACTTGGCTAGGAGTTCACCAAGAATTTATTTATTTATTTGCTTTTGGTAACTGGGTAAGTGCATTGGGCAATGGACTTGCCTTTTTTCAAGCACGACCCAGGAGAATACAGTACATAAACAGGAAAGTTAACACAAAACAGGTACAAATAGCATTACAGGCATCAATAGAAACAGCCATTACGTTGAATAAATCATAACAAGTAATCACAAACAGCTGCTACAAACAATGTTGACCCCCACAGAGACAGTCACGGTATAACATCAAGCAGCAGCCATCCACACAAGGATGGATAGGACCTTTGACACAGGCAGGCAATACAGTACAGTTCAGTTCAGTGAGACCAGGTACAGGGAAGATTAGGTACAGTGACAGGAATCAAGTGCATGAAGGTGTGAGAAAAGTGCAGATTTAAAGGCAGAGTGAGACAAGGAGACCTTTAAATTGGCAGGTAAGGAGTTCCAGAATTTAGGGGGTGAAGGCGGAGAAAACTTGCTCCCCCATTATAGTCGAGCAGTGAGGGACGGAGAACAGAGGTTGATTAGATGACCTTAGTGTACAGGAATGGGTCACGGGGGTGAGCATGGCCCCAATGCAGTCTGGGCGGGGGATCCTCTTCACAGAGTCAATAAAACAACCCAGAGAGAAGGAGCGCTGTGACTGGGGGGACAGCCAGTGCAAAGCGGAGTATAAGTGACAATGGTGGGTAAGTTGAGGGGCAGAGAGGGCGAATCTACAGATGTTATTATAGGAGGTGTCCCATTTGTGAAGGATACCCATGTTTGCATGAGAGAGAGTGGGGAAGAGTGTGCAGAAGCCTAGGAAGCAGTACCCCACACGCCACAGAGATTCTGGCAGCGGGGGTTAGGGAGTGACGCAGGCGGTAGGCTGCTCCTAACTTGGCAGTAACAGATTTACATACCTCGTTTATATGTACAGAGAAATCAAGAATGGGATCAAGGGTTACTCCAAAGTATCTGAAGGAGTCACTAGACGTGACTACCAACCCATCACAGCTGAGCACACGAAGCTTAGTAGATTCAGCAAAGACTTTCCTAGCAGACCCAAAAAGCATGGCCTTAGTCTTAGGTAGGTTGAGAATTAGTGAGTTGGAGGAGAGCCAGTGCTGAATCTGAGTGAATGCAGAGGACAGCTGGGCATTAATGTCCAGGACAGAATGAGAGGTGACATAGAGAACCAGGTCATCAGCATACACGATCAAGCGACAGTGAGGAAGGGAGGAGGGAGTGTTGTTAAAAATGGAAGAGTAAAGGTCCCAGAATGGAACCTTGCGGGATGCCACAGGAGATGGGAGCAGGAAATGAAAGGACTTTGCCAAAAGAGATGGATTGGGATTGGTTGGTAAGGTAGCTGCTGAACCACGACAGGGTGGATCCAGAGGCGCCTAACAGATGAAGTTTGTTCAGGAGTAGAGGATGATTACCCAGGTCAAAAGCACCTTGGTGAGGTCTATGAACACAGCACCTGTGAGAAGACCATTGTCCATGCTGGACTTCGTGTCACTGGTGAGTAGTGTGAGGGCGGTGGTGGTGCTATGTCCTGCCCTGAAACCATGTTGCGCAGGAGACCGAAGATTAAAATTCAGTAGGTGAGCAGAGAACTGGCAGTGAATACGTTTCTCTAATATCTTACTGAGGGTTGGTAGCAAGGCTATCGGCAGATAATTACAAAGGACTTTGGGGTCACCTTTCTTGAATACAGGGATAATCCTGGCAGATTTCCATGCTGAAGGCACAGTAGAGGTGCAGATAGATTAAACAGCCTAGTGATTGGGGTGACAAGGAGATGGGCGCCAAGTCTAAGTATCCGTGGTTCAATACCATCAGGCCAGGGGCTACCGTGAAGGGGGATGGACTGCAGTAACCTGAGAACATCCAACCGAGTAGTATTAGAGAGGACAAGCAGCAGAGGAGCAGGCGAGGGGGGGACTGGGCCACTGGATGCCGAAGGGAAGATTTTAGGAGCCTCTGTAAAAAGGGTGTTGAAAGCGTTAGCTGTAGTTCGGGGGTTGTTACACAGAGTATCATTAATCAGCATATCCTTGGGAGCAAGTGGCTTGGTGTTCCCCAGGATCTCATTTATCTGACTCCAATACTTCTTGGGGTCAGAGGCCGAGGACCGGAGGAGGTTCCGGTAGTAGTTGCTCTTGGCAGCTCAAACCTCTTTCTTGCACGTGCTGCATAGAGTGCGATAGGCAACAAAGTCAGTTTGAACAAAGGAGGATTTCCATTTAGACCAAAGCTTGGTCACGCTCTTTGAGTAGTTGCAGGAGAGACCGCCTCAGCCACTTAGTCACCTTCCCTCTGACCCTCCGCGTTGAAACTGGGATATGTTTTGACTGTAAGGCTAGTAGAGTGGCATTGAAATGGTCAGTGGCCAGGTTGATATCATATGTATGAAATAAGGGGGACCAGTCAGCTTGTTTTAAATCACATAGGAACGCAGCGATGTCCAGATCGGAAAAGTTAGCAAATGACAGAACTTTGGGTGGCGTGGCAGCAGCAGAGGCACCCCTAACACAGTAGACAGGGCAGAGGTCACTAATAGTGTCAGGCAGAACCCCAGAATGGGGATAGCAGTCCTTGCAATTAGTAAGGATCCAATCTATTATCGAACAACTAAGGTTGTTTTGAGTTATCCCAGTGTGGGAAGAGATGAGTTGGTCTAGGTTGGCCTTGCTGATAATTTAGATTGGAATTTTCAGTGTCTGATGATTTTCTAGTAGATTTCAACCTATAGGCTCAGAATATTAAGCAATCAAGAAGCAGTACTTACAGTGTTTACATTTCAAAGCTTGGTGGCTAAAGTGATTTGCCAGTGCCCTGCAAAAAAAAAATACTGCTGCCATCAGCAGGACTCGAATCATAACGTTCCATAAAAAACATAATTTGAGAAGATTCCATTCTTTATTACTAAAGACATTTGAATGAAAACAGGTTTTGTACCCCTCATAATTCATTGCTTCCTGCCAATTTTCTGGCCCTGAAATAACAATCTTCAGCTTATGACATCAGAATAATTTCCATGGCAACAGGCTGTAATGTCATAAGAAGAGAGGATTATGACTTCATGGCACATACTGTATAAGCATATAGAACAGATAGAGTTCCCAGGGCAAAGATCCTGTTTAAATCAAAATGTCTTCAGTAATGCAAAATGGAATTTCAAATTTTAGGGGAATCTTGTTTAGCCTACTTCCGTGGATACCATCTCCGAATTTAGTGCTGGAAACCAGACAGTCTCTTCACTGTATTAAAAGCAGCAACAGCAGAAGACAAAGTCCCGCTCCAGAGGCAGCAGGTGTAGCCAGTAGCATTTGCTCAGAGAGAGCGAGACCTTGACATGTGGGAAGAGCGAACTGACCTGTCTGTTACAGACAGTAACTCAACAAAATGCATTGCTGGATGCACATGTGGGTGTGGGGGGTTTATTAAACAGGCTTTAACTGCAGCCCAGAGGACAGTGACTCAATAAAATTTCTATTGTGCTCTGACAGCTGGAAAAGGTCACAAGTGAAATATACTTTGAACAGAATTATTGTAATGCAACTGGGAGGGGATGGGTGCAACACATTAGTAGCCTAAATAAACAAAGACACCACAGAGTTACGCATCAGCTAGTAATATAACACCACATGCATTTTTCATTGTTTACAGTTTACTTACAGTGTATGGTAGAACACAGTGTATGGTAGTGAATGCCGTTCTGCATGGAAATCCATGCCTCGAACAGCGTTGATGTGCTGCAGTAACTAGGTCACTTTGTTTGTTGCGCTGCACTAGCTACATAGCTACTGCAGCACAGCAACATGGAACATTTTGGTGCAAGCGCGTTCTGCTAACCTCCAGTCTATAGGAAATGGCCGCGGCAGTGAGAGCTGGCCCCAGAAGAGAGCGGCGTTGAAGAAACCTCAAAAGTAAGTGCATAGTCCTAAATATATGGTTGCCCATACACTATAAAATACTGTGTATGAGCACTCATACACAAGGCTGTTTTACAATCTCAAGGTTTCCGTGGTAACAAGCCCTCTCGAGCTGCGCTCTCGAGGTCTGCTGTTACTACGAAAACCTCATGATTGTAAAACAGCCCTGTTGTATATCACTGCTCATACACAATCCTCTATATTCAGGACAGTGCAACTGAGATGTACCATCTTGTTTTCAGTGAGGTCCTGCTTCTGCCCAAGTTTATAGCTGAGAGAGCTGCAGCACACGGTGGTCAAATGACTTATTCAAGGTCACATAGTCAGCCAGTGGCTGTGGAGGGATAGGAACTTGTGAGCTACTGGTTTATAGATCAGTGCTCCCACCACTAGATCACACTGCCTTCTTGTAAATGTATCCTTGGGTTGCATCAGAGCCTACATCGGGTAATTCCACCACCATACTTATGGACAACAATCCCGAAGCACATGGCCAGCTGTGTTCACTAATTTCAATGATGTGGGTAGGGAAGAGCACTGGTTCTGCAGTACAGATTTAGAGAAAAAATCAGGAGTCTCAGGAACAGGACTGCCAAGGTAACATTCTCCATGTTACTGCTAGTGTGATGTACATGGTCTGTGAGGTAGCAGGTGATTAGGCAGGTAAATGCGTGGGCAAGGTTCAGTGCAGGGAGCAAGGGTATCGGGTTATCACACACTATTCGTTTTCACTGGCTCAGTAAATCACACGCTCGCATCTTGGGCAAGATCATCGGAAAATCACGGGTTCTCATCCCAGACAAGGACCTTGGACTGATACCCAATACTGACACTGTAGTGCAGCACTGGGTGGGGCAGCACTGTTGCAGTACCATCCATCAGATGAGATGTTTAACTAAGGTCCCCACTGCCTATCCCTGGTGGCTGTCAGGAGGAAGTTAAATATCCCCATGGCACTCATGAAAAAATTACTCACCTTACTAATGTTGTTTCTTCTAATGGAGTCTTGCTATATTATGACTATTGCAGTTTGCCCCGGCCTTAGAACTGCTCCGGAGGTGAAAGAGTTAACTTCCATGCAGAGCATGGAGCTTAGAGCACGAGCTCGGTTCAGAAGCTCTGTTTGGCTGGTTTCAAACCGAACCGTCAGATCTTTACGAGCAAAAACTCACTAAGGTTCTGTGTGGAAGCTGTAACTTACACTAGCCAACTGGCTACTAATATATTAACACATTTTTACTGGTCCCAACACAAAGACTCGAGTCAGTGGACCAGAAAAATTAAGACAAAATAACTAAATGAACACAACACCCAAACATGAAAGAAGGCATCAATAAATGCCAACAGAGGACTACCCACCCATACCCCAAAGTAGGAGTTCTGAGAGGGCAGGTTGGGGAGGTCATAATATAGCAAGACTCCATTAGAAGAAACAACATTACTAAGGTGAGTAATTTTTCTTCAAACAACATGAAGTCTTGCTATATTATGACTATTGCAGACTACACAGCAGTACCTCCATGGAGGAGGACAGAACCTACTTAGGAATAGGCTCTGAAGAGTTAATTGTTACAAACCAAGCATCCCTCCTGGCCTGAATATCCAGGGAGTAATGCTTGGTGAAAGTGTGTACTGTCTTCCAAGTAGCTGCCTGACATATCTCCAAGATAGGGATGTCTCTAGCAGCAGCTAGAGATGCAGCTGTACCTCTGGTAGAGTGAGCCCTCAGGCCTGAGGGGGGAACCTTACCCAGCTTTTGATAGCAAAATTGTATACAAGAAACGATCCACCTGGCAATGGATCTTTTAGTGGCAGGTCTCCCTTTCCCAACCTCACCATAAGTGAGAAACAGTTGGAGGGAGTCAAACCTGTGACCCTTGGTACGCTCTATGTAGTAACTTAGGGCCCTCTTAACATCTGTTGTACAGCCTCTCACCAGAGGAGGAATGGCTGTGAAGAACACTGGAAGTGAAATAGATTGGTTAAGGTGGAAATCTGAAACCACCTTAGGCAAAAACTTCCTGTTAGTCCTGAGGACCACTTTATCCCTGTGAAAGGAAATAAAGTCAGTTTCTACTGATAAAGCCTGTAACTCACTTATACGCCTGGCAGAAGTGATGGCTACCAGAAATACAGTTTTCCAAGTCAAATACTTAAGCTCTGCCGAAGACAGAGGCTCAAAGGGGGGTTGCATTAGCTGAGCAATGCATACATTAAGATCCCAAGCCGGGGCAGGGTCCCTGAATGGGGGATTGGTGTGAAGCAATCCTTTAAAAACTTGGAAAATACAGGATGAGCAGAGAGAGAGGGCTTCCCTGCTGAAATGAAGGCAGAGACAGCAGCCAAGTGCACTTTCAGGTGGCTGGTCTCAGTCCCAAAGAATTAAGATGGACCATGTAGTCCAAATACAGTAGGTAGATCAGCAGATTCTGGGGAAACATGCTTCCCAGAACACCATATGGAAAAACCTTTTCCACTTGGAGTTATAGGTAGCTCTGGTGGAAGGCTTCCTAGCAGCCTTCAGGATTTTGAGAACACTTTGAGAAAGTTGCAAATCAGCAAACTCTAACTGCTCAAGAGCCAAGCCTTGAGGTTGAGGGATTTGAGATTCGGATACTAAACTCTCCCCTGAGCACAGGATAACAGATTGTGGTTCCTGGGGAGACACAGGGGAAGATGGACTGCTAAGGACAGAAGGAGTGGGTACCAGGGCTGCCTGGCTCAGTCTGGAGCAATCAGGATCATTTTGCAGGGCTGAGACCTGATTTTGACTAGTACTTTGAACAGGAGAGGGAAGGGGGGAAAGGCATAAAGAAACTTCCTTCCCAATCGAGGAGAAAGGCATCCAGGGAACTGAGCCCAACACTGGGGGCCTGCAACAAAACAGTGGAAGTTGATAATTGTCTGGGGCTGCGAAAGATCTATCTGAGGAGTGCCCCATCTGGCAAACACTATCCCCAGTACTAGGGATCCAGTGACCATTCGTGATGGCCCTGGGAAATCCTGCTGAGGGCATCTGCCAAGACATTGTCCTTGCCTGGGAGGTGAACTGCTATAAGGGAAGTGTTCAGGAGTAAGCCAGAGACCACAACTTTATTGCCTCGGTGCACAAGGCCGAAGACCGAGTGCCCCTTGTTTGCTGATGTACCACATTGTAGTGGTGTTGTCTGTTTTGACCTGTACCACCTTGTTCTGAACAGATGCAGAGAAACCTGAAGTGCTAGAAAACAGCTCTGAGTTCCAACAGATTGATGTGGAGCACAGATTCCTGAGGGGACCATAATCCCTGGGTGGAGAGGTCCATGTGAGCTCCCCATCCCAAGAGGGATGCATCTGTAGTAAGGGTCAAGGAATGGGACAGAGGGATGAAAGGCACCCCCTGTCTCAGACTGCTCTGATCCTGCCACCACTGAAGGGCCTGGACCAGGGTTCGAGTCACTGGAATTAATTTGGATAGAGGATCTCTTCTTTGAGACCAGAAAGCTCTCAAATGGAACTGAATGTCCCTCATCTGAAATCTTGCTCCTTGCACCATGGCTGTGGAGGCAGCCATGTGCCCTAGGAGCTGCAGGAAATGCCTTGCTGGTCGAGAAACCTGCAGAGTGAAGGAGGTGGCCAGGGCCACTAAGGTCCTTACCCTTTCCAAGGGAAGGAAGGCTCTGGCCTGCTTTGTATCCAGTTCTGCGCCTATAAAGGTGAGTACCTGGACAGGTTCCAAAACTGACTTTGGAAGATTGAGAAGAAACCCCAGAGAGGTAAGCAGCTGCTGGGTAACTAGCAGGTGTGATTTGACCTGGTCTGGAGACTGACCCACAATGAGCCAGTCGTCCAGGTAGGGAAAAATGGCAATCTTTTGCCTCCTTAGGTGAGTGACTGCTACTGCCAGACACTTTGTGAACACCCTTGGGGCAGAAGTAAGGCCGAAGGGCATTGCTCTGAACTGATAATGGCCTGAGGGCAGTTCAAATCTGAGGTACTTTCGATGGGAGCTTCTGATAAGAACATGGAAGTAGGCATCTTTGAGGTCCAGGGAGGCTAGCCAGTCCCCTGGCCTTAGGGAGGTAAAATCATTCCCAGTGTCACCATTTTGAACTTTGGCTTTAAAGTGCTTGTTTAGATCTTGATCCAGGATAGGCTGCCACCTCCTGTCTTTTGGGGGTAAGGAAGTACCTGGAGTACAGACCCTTGCCCTGGTGAAGGGAGAACCTTTTCTCAGCTCTGAGAGCCAGGAGGGTTGAGACTTCTGTTTCCAAAGCAAGAGTCTCTAAAGGGTTTGTAGGTGGAAAAGATCTGGCTCTCATCTTGAAATTTCTTGAAGCTGAGAATCAGACCTGGCTCACTACTTCCAGGACCCATCTGTCTGAAGTTAAAGACTGCCAGTCCTGGACGAAGTGAGCCAACCTGCCCCCTACAGGTAGTGGAGAGCCGACCCTGGGCATCCCATCAAGGTGCCTGTTTGGTAGGGGCTTTAGGCTGAGGGGTGGGAGCAGGCCTGCTCGAACCCCGTCTGCCTCTCCCTCTGAAGAACCCCCTCTGTACATAGGCTGAAGAGGAGGGGGGCCTGAGTCTGGTAAAAGGCCTGTGAAAGGCCTCACCCCTACCCCTGGGGGCTGCCTCTGAGAGTGACTTGCCGCTCCTGGCTTGTGCACTCCTGTAAGTGGTTCTATATTCATCCATTTTCTTCATATAATTCTCTGTCCGCCTCCCAAACAGAGAATTTCCCACCACAGGAAAATCCATAGCCTTAGACTGGGTATCCTGTGACAAAGTAGTACACCTGAGCCAGGCCAATCTGCGAAAAGCCACAGATGTAGCCATGACTCTAGAAGATACATCATTAGAAACCACTGCAGCATGGAATTGCACCTTAGATGCCTCAATACCATCAAGAACCACCTGCTCCAGCTCCTTTGCGAGCTGGCCAGGAGACCCTGTTTGTCTACAAGGCCATGACAGTATCCCATCTAGATTTCTGGTATCTTGCAACATAAGCCATATAGTTAGCTTGTCTGAGTCCCAAGGATGCTGCCATGTATTGTTTTTGGCCATGGCATCAATCTTCCTGGAATCTTGTCAGGAGGATGTAGCCAGTGGAATATTAGCTTTATCACAGGCTGCAGCCTGAACTACCCAACATGACTGCATTGCTGTGAAAGAAAATCTGTATCAGGACCTGACAAAGTGTACCTCCTGTCCATCTTTTTATCCACAGGAGGCACAGAATTAGGAGCTTTTAAAATTGTTACTGTTTGTTTTCTAAAGGATTTATGTAAAAGGATGGACAATCTCCTGGACTCTGGGATATCCATCATCTCCACATAGTCAGGCTCCTCTTGCTCATCCAACGCCTCCTCTAAGGGAAGCTGGAGGGTCTCAGCAACTTTTTTATAAAACAAAAAATGAGAAGGGGACTCAGAAAGCCTAGGGGGAGACTCACCTGAAGGTCTGTCTGGGGAGATGTCCGGTTCAATGGGCACATCCAGACTTTCAAAATCACATTCACACTGATCATAATCCTCATCCCCCTCCTCTGGTTCATAGAACTCTTCTATATCATAATCCTGAACCACTGGAACCGACCGAACCAACCTTTTGCCAGACAGTGGCGGTTCGGAGGGAACCGGGGACAAGGACTGGACAATCTGTATTGCCCTGGCTATCTCGGCAGCAGTTGGAGAAGAAATTTTGGACTCCAAACCTGCTGATTTTTTAGATTTCTTTGCTGGAACTGGCTCCTCAGAGCCAGCTTTTCGTTTGCCCGAGGAAGTCTCGCCCTGGTCAGAGGGCACTCCCTCCGGTTCGGTTGGCACCGAACCGGGCTGGCCATTCGGCTCAGCGGACTTTTTGGCCTCTCGTTCCCTGAGCCTGCCCACTCTCTTGTCCAGGGTGGCTGCAGGAAATTTTTACAAATCTGGCAGTCTGAATTGAGGTGGTCAAACCCTAGACAATAGACACATGTAGTGTGTGGGTCAGCCTTGGCAAAGGCTTCCCCACAGACACTACAGTGTTGAAACCCAGTGGGCCCGGTTTTTCTTTTGGGTTTCTCAGACATGATGCCAGCCTAACCAACCAACTTGCCCTTTTGATGGCAGTGCCAGGAACACCCTTATCGGTTCCAAACCGTGTCACGGGTCCTGCAAAAAACGTAATAAAATCTGTTTTTTTTAGAACCGATAAGAACCGGGAACCGAACTCTAAAAAGCCTTAAAAGGCTTTAAACTTATAATTAAATACAACTCGATCGGTTCAACTGAACTGATAATACTTTTACAAGTTCCACACAGAAAAAACCCTATCTATTACTTACGATTACCAAGACAGAGCCTGAACCGATCGGTTTTGCGGTTAAAATAATGAAATCGCAGTTAAATTAAACTGAGAAATAGCGCTTTAAACGGAAGAAATGAACCGAGCAACAGGAGGAATCTCCGGAGCAACTGTTCAGTGAGGCGGAGTAAAGAATCTGACGGTTTCGGTTTGAAACCAGCCAAACAGAGCTTCTGAACCGAGCTCGCGCTCTAAGCTCCATGCTCTGCATGGAAGTTAACTCTTTCACCTCCGGAGCAGTTCTAAGGCTGGGGCAAACTGCAATAGTCATAATATAGCAAGACTTCATGTTGTTTGAATGTAAGAGATGAGGAATTTTTTATTTCAAATTAATAAAACACACTCCATTACATACTACATTATCTTTACAACACAAAATAATGCTAATAATGCCAACCAGATATGGGCAATCTAATGCAACTGAAAGGGTACAGCTAAACAGAGAATAAGACATAAGCAATTCTTCAACCAGGTTATGGGATTAGAACAGTGTCCCACAAAGAAGTGACACTTGACTCAATTTTTTTTTTTATATACATGTTGTCCTCCTGTTATTCCCTGGAGGCCCCTTTTCGAATGACCTCCCCAGCCCCATCACCTAGCTTCCCTGAGACTTACCTTCACCATCGTCCTACCACAGGACTGTGGTTGTGCCTGATTGCCGGTGCGGGGCCTGCAGAAGGTCGGGGCTTCATCCAGCCGCCAGAGTGTTTTTCCACCGTTTTCTCCCCAGGGCCCACAGGACGTGCAATGGCTGCAATGTACGTGCTCCATGTAGACATCCCTGGCGACCTGAAGATGGAGTTCCCTTCCTTCTTTGTGGGGTCACATGAGCTGCCATCCAGCCACCGCTGGGTGGCAGGCAAGCAGCGGACCACATCTTCCCCCCTCCCAGAGGAAGGAGAGCTGTCCTGGGACACTCGAGCCTTCCTCTCCCCGTTGGCCGCTGAGCAACCAGAGTCCGTTCCTGACCCCAGGTCGCCAGTGTGGCAGAAGGTAAGGGGCACAGTGCCTCAGCCCTTCACGCTACTTGGTCGGTCTGACTCCTCAGTTTTTCTTAGCGCATTCCAGTCTTGTTTCCTCAGATCTTCTCCACCACTACAGTTCACTGACTTCATCCTCAAAGGGTTGCATCAGGGTCACATCACGTCTGCCAACTGTGCTGACCTTGCAAAGGCGTTCAACACTATCATCCACCCTCCCCTGCAGGACAAACTTGGTGCAGTTGGACTGTCTGCCCTGGTAGTCAACTGGTTCAGTTCATACATACAGGGCAGGTTCCAGTAGGTGGTGCCTTTTCTGCCTCCCCCATATCCCGTCTTTGGCCTCATACTGTTCTCCAATTTTCCAGAACAGTCTCTCCGGGGCCTGTACCTCCTCTTCCATCTGCCTGTATGTGGTTGATACAGTCCTTTCTGCATCCTGCCACTCTGCCCTGGAGTTGCCAGTGTAGCTTCACCATGACTTCAATATTATTCAACTCTGCTTCTGCTCCAACTGATTCACCCTCAGTGCCAGAACGACTGTCTCCATGACCTCTGGCTCCAGGCAGCACCTGGCTGCTATCCAGTCCCATCTTCCCCACTCTAGATGGATCCCCACTGCAGGTTGCCTACTCATTTATGCATCTGGGCGTTTGGCTTGATAGTCATCTTGATGTCTTGACCCATACTGATGTTACTCATGCCAAGCTTCTCCCTCAGCTAGGAGAGCTACATAGGAACAAAGCCTGCATCCATCTGCCTGCCAGCTAAGAAATTATCTTAAAAATGAGCTTTCTTGCCTTTGACTTCATGAATGCAGCAATAAAGGTTCCCCTAAATCTTCCCTAGCCAGACTGAACCCTATTCCATGCTTTTTGTCACTTTATCCTGGACTGCTGCCCCCCCCCATACCCATCATTGCTCCCTGTAATCCTCTCTCTTCCCCTTCCCTCCCAGCGCATGTCCCCCACTGTGCCTCCTCTATATCCACATTCTGGACTGGTTCTCTCCCTTGCTATCTATCTTCCCTCCAGTCTTGTACCCAGCCCACCCCTACTCCCACCGCTCTGCTGACCCCCGCTCCTTTTCCATTCCACAGACCAGAATCTCAACTGGTCAGTCAGTTCATAGGTTTCCTTTTCTGTGGGCCAACCTCCCTCCCCTTACTCCCTGAAAGTAGTACTCTGGGATCACACTATCCCTCTCTACTTATACACTGGGCTCTGCTCTCCCCCCCCATGATATGCCCTCTATCCTTTATTTACAAATCTTCATTAATATTATCATTGCTCTGCTTGCACTGTCCCATGACGCAGTATTACAATACTCCAGTTACTGTAGTACAATACCCACTGTACTTGGATATTTTGTTGCCCTTACGGTGGCATTCTGCCTCCCTATGTACCCCCTGCAGACCCCCTGCAAATGAGCAGTTACAGTTCAGTAGGCCTTTCCTAGCAACACTTGTTCAATCAAACAATCAATCAATCAATGTCTAGGCTCCATTCTATTTGGTTTTGCTACAAATACACTGCCCCTAAATAATGAAAAAAACTACTGTATAACCAGTCTGAACTCTGAGTTACATCTTAATTTGTCTGACTTTCAGTGGTGCCCTGGCCATCATTAAAGCTGTTGATAAAATAGGTTCATGTAACCCACTCACAGGATGCACATGGAAATGAGCTGTCACTGCTCAGCGTACCTTTGCTCAAAAATCACAAATTAATCCCTTTAGCCTACTCCTTTTGCTCCTCTAATTCTTGTTTTTTTCTCATCCCTTAAACCCTTAATTGGCTTTTCTGTCCATCCGCAAACCCCTGGAACTTCCTCACTCTTCCCTCTTGTTTCTCATCCTCCTTCATTTCTGTCAAACTATTCCTGTTGTCCCATTTCGCTCAAACCTGCTGTTGTGTCTAGCCACCCTCCTCTGCTCCCTTCTCCCCGATATCTTGCTGTCATCCAGTCCTCTTCACTAGGACTCTTCTTTGTATGTTTAGTGTTTTAATATGCTGGTGCCTTGTTACATAGCCTTTTAAGCCCGTATACAAATTTACTGCTCAGTTGTCTATAGAAGGCCTATAGTATAGTCATATGTGTGTGTGTGTGTATGCATGTGCGTATGTGCGCGTGTACAGTAGTATTGTAAGGCCTACTGTAAGACAAACAGGATGCCAGGGTATATAGTAAGGGGTACTGACAGCAGATGAAAGGAGGTATTACTACCTCTCTATAGATCACTGGTGAGGCCCAGCTTGGTGTACTGTGTCCTGTTCTGGTGTCCTCATCTAAGAAAGGATAACGACAGGCTGGACACAGTGCAATGTAGGGTGACCAAAATGATTCAGGGCCAGCAGGTCTGATCTTATGAGGATCATCTCAAGCCACTGAATATGTACTCGCTGGAGATGAGATGAGGAAGGGGAGATATGACAGAGAAGAAAAAATTACTCACCTTAGTAATTGCTTTTCTTCTCATGGAGTCTTGCTATATTATAACAATAGCAGTCAGCCACTGCAGCTGAACTGCCCCGGAGAGGAAGGAGTTAACTCCAGAAGATCTGGAGTTCTACAGCGCGAGGGCGCTGTGCCCAAAGTTTCATCTGGCAGTTTCAATGAAACTGTCAGATCTTTACTAAGCCAACATCAAAGGACGGAAAGTCTGTGTGGAAAAACTACACTAGCCTATGGTTACCTACTAGTAGTAATAACAACAATATAAACAACAAAGAAACACCCAGAACCATAATAACAAAGATTGATGGTATTATGGTTCGTTTTACCACCCTTGACAAGCACATATGAACCCCCCCTTCCCCCCAAGACTCAAGTCCAAGAAGGTGGCAATAAAAAATAACCTAAATGAACAATCTAGATCCCTAACCCAAAGGAAAACAGGGTTAGGGGAAAACTAAAATGGCATGACACAGTGCTTGCATCAATTTGCCACCTCTACCCAGTAGGAGTTCTGAGAGGGGCAGGAGGGAGGTGGTTATAATATAGCAAGACTCCATGAGAAGAAAAGCAATTACTAAGGTGAGTAATTTTTCTTCAAACACCATGAAGTCTTGCTATATTATAACAATAGCAGATTACACAGCAGTACCTCCATGGAGGAGGGTCAGAACCTACTTAGGAAATAGGCTCTGAAGCACAGCGTTGTAGCAAACCGAGCATCTCTCCTGGACTGGACATCCAGGAATAATGCTTGCAAAGGTGTGAACTGTCTTCCAGGTAGCAGCTTGACAAATCTCCAGAACAGGAATGTCTCTAGCAGCCGCTAGAGACCAGGCTGTACCCCTGAGGAGGGGCCCTCAATCCTGAGGGGGTACTTACCCAGTTTCTGATAACAAAATTGGATACAAGAGACAATCCACCTTGCAATTGTTCTCTTAGTGGCAGGTTTCCTTTGCCAACCTCGCCATAGGTAAGAAACAGTTGGAGGATTCGAACCTATGACCTCTGGTGCGCTCTGGATAGTAACTTAATGCCCTTTGACATCCAAGCTGTGCAGTCTCCTCTCACCTGAGGAAGAATGCTCAGTGAAAAATACTGGGAGGAGATAGATTGATTCAGGTGGAAATCAGAAACCACCTTAGGCAAAACTTTCTATTAGTCCTAAGGACTACCTTATCTCTGTGGAAAGAGATAAAATCTTCTTCCACTGACAGGGCCTGTAACTCACTTATGCGTCTGGCAGAAGTGATAGCTACTAGAAAATGGTTTTCAAGTTAAATACTTGAGTTCTGCTGAAGACAGAGGCTCAAAGGGGGTTGCATTAACTGAGCAATGCAAATATTCAGGTCCCAGGCGGGAGCTGGTTCCCAAAGGGAGGTTAGTGTGAAGTAACCCTTTAAAAACTTGGAGAACACAGGGTGAGAAGAAAGGAGGCAGGCTTCCTGCTGACACAAAAGCAGAGACAGCTGCCAGATGAACCTTCAGGGTAGCTGGTCTAAGGCCTAAGGAATTCAGATGGACCAAATAGTCCAAAAGAATGGGAAGATCAGCAGATTCCGGGTAATCTGCCTCTCAGAGCACCAGATGGAAAACCTCTTCCACTTAGAATTATAAGTGGTCTAGTGGAAGGCTTCCTGAAGCCTTTAAATTATCCATAACACCTTGAGAAAGGTGTAAATCAGCAAATTCTAGCTCCTCAAGAGCCAAGCCTTGAGGTGGAGGGACTTGAGGTCCGGATACCACACTCTCCCCTGTGCACAGGCCAGTAAGTCATGAACTCTGGGCAGGCTCAGGACAGGGTGGACTGCCAGGGACAGGAGCAGAGGGTACCAGGGCTGTCTGGCCCAATCTGGGGCAATCAGAATCACTCTGCAAGGTTGAGATCTGATTTTCACTAGTACCCTGAAAAGGAGAGAAAAGGGGGGGAAGGCATACAGGAACTTCCCTTTCCAATCCAATAGAAAGGCATCCAGAGGGACTGAGCCCAGTACTGGAGGCCTGCAGCAAAAAAGAGGAAGTTGGTGGTTGTCTGGGGCCGCGAAAAGATCTATCTGAGGAGTGCCCCAACTGGCAAAGACAGACCCCAGTACTTGTGGATTCAGAGCCCATCGTGATGGCCCTGAGAAATTCTGCTGAGGCGTCCGCCAGCACATTGTCCTTCCTGGGAGATGAACGCTATCAGGGAGGTGTTCAGGAATAAGCCAGAGACCACAACTATTGCTTCGTGCACAAGGCTGAAGACCGAGTGCCCCTTGCTTGTTGATGTACCACATTGTGGTGGTATTGTCTGTCCTGACTTGAACCACTTTGTTCTGGACAGAATCTGAAAAGACCCAAGAGCTAAAAAGACAGCTCTGAGTTCCAGAAGATTGATGTGGAGCAGAGATTCCTGAGGAGACCACACTCCTGAGTGGTAAGGTCGCCTAGGTGAGCCCCCCACCCTAACAGGGAGGCATCCGTGGTGAGGGTGAGGAGGGAGAAATGGGAATGAAGGAACCCCTTGTTTCAGATTGCTTTGATCCTGCCACCAGTGTAAGGCCAGGATCAGGGTTTGAGTAACTGGGACCAATTTGGTAAGGGGTCCTTCCTCTGAGACCAATAGGCCCTCAAATGGAACTGAATGTCCCTCATCTGAATCTTGCTCCTGCACAACAGCTGTGGAAGCAGCCATGTGCCCGAGGAGTTGCAGAAAATGCCTTGCTGGTCGAGAGACCACGAGGGTAAAGGAGGATGCCAGGCGATGAGTCTGTCCACCCTTTCCGAGGGAAGAAAGGCCCTGGCTAACCTTGTGTTCAATTCTGCGCCTATGAAAGTTAGGGCCTGAACTGGTTCCAGAACTGACTTTGGTAAGTTTAGCAGGAATCCCAGAGAAGTGAGAAGCTGCTGGGTGACTTGCAAGTGGGATTTCACCTGACCTGGAGACTGACCCACAATGAGCCAGTCGTCCAGGTAGGGAAACACAGCAACCCCTTGCCTTCTTAAATGAGCCACTACTACAGCGAGACATTTTGTGAATACCCTTGGCGCAGAGGTAAGGTCGAAGGGCATTGCCCTGAACTGGTAGTGGCCTGAGGGCAGTTCGAACCTGAGGTACTTTCGGTGGGAAGGCCTGATCAGAACATGAAAATAGGCATCCTTGAGGTCCAGGGAAGCTAGCCAGTCCCCTGGCCTTAGGGAAGGCAATATCATTGCCAGAGTTAACATTTTGAACTTTGGTTTCAACAGATGCTTGTTCAAGTATCTTAAATCCAGAATGGACCGCCATTCTCCTGTCTTTTTGGGTAAGAAAGTATCTTGAATAAAGCCCTTGCCCTGATGGCAAGGAGGAACCTTTCCACTGCTTTGCAGACCAGAAGAGAAGAAACCTCTGCTTCCAAAGCAAGGGCTTCTGAAGGATTTGCAGGTGGAAATGCCTGGCTCTCATCTTTGGAAAATATTTGAAGCTTGAGAACAGACCCTGGCCTATTACCTCCAGAACCCATCTGTCCGAGTTAGGACAGCCAGCTCTGGCTGAAATAGGCCAACCTGCCCCCCCACTGGTACAGGAGACTCGGCCCTGGGCACCCCATCAGGGTGCCTGCTTGGCAGGAGCTTTAGGCTGAGGGAAGGGCGACTGTCTCCCTGTGCCCTGTCTACCTCTGCCTCTGAAAAAACCCTCTGTGAAAAAGCAGAGGAGGCTTGAGCTTGGTAAAAAGGCCTGTAGAAAGGCCTACCCCTGCCCCTGGGGGCATGCCTTTGTGGAGTGGCATGCCTTTCCTTAGCTTGGGCACTTTTGTAGGTAGTTCTATATTCATCCATCTTTTCATATAATTTTCTGTTTGATCACAAACAGAGAATTTCCGATACAGGAAAATCCATAGCCTTTGACTGAGTATCTTGGGACAGATTAGTGCATCTGAGCCATGCCAACCTCTACGAAAGCTACAGAAGTGGCCATGACCCTAGAGGAAACATCATTAACATCAACAGCAGTATGAAATTGAACTTTAGAGGCTTCAATGCCATCAGCAGCCACTTGTTCCAACTCACTCAGCCAGCTGGCCCTGGGCCTGCTTAGCTAACTGCAATATAGTGTCCCATCTAGATTTCTGATATCTAGCAACATAAGCATATAATTAGCCTGCCTGAGTCCCAAAGAAGCTGCCATATATTGCTTTTTCGCCATGGCATCAATCTTCCTGGAATCCTTGTCAGGAGGATGTGAGGCCAGGGAATATTAGCCTTGTCACAGGCTGCAGCTTGTACCACACCTACATGACTACACTGCTCAGTGAGGAAGTCTGTATCGAGCCTGACAAAGTATACCTTCTGTCCATTTTTTATCTACAGGAGGGACAGAATGAGGATTTTTAAAATCTTTGTTGTTTGCTTCCTAAATGACTTATGCAAAGGAATAGACAATCTCCTAGTCTCTGGAATATCCATCATTTCCACATAATCAGGCTCCTCTTGCTCATCCACAGCCTCTTCTAAGGGAAGCTGGAGGGTTTCTGCCACCTTTTTGTAAAACATAAACAGAGAAGGGGACTCAGACAGCATAGGGGAGATTCTAAAGGTCTATCTGGAGAGATGTCGTTCAGTCAGCACGTCCAGACCTTCCCAATCACAAACATACTGATCAAAATCCTCCTCCCCTCATGTGGTTCATAAAAATCCTCAACATCATAATCCTGAACCACTGAGACTGAACGAGCCACCCTTTTCCCAGATGCAGGGGCTCGACAGCCTGAGACAAAGACTGGACAACTGAATGGCTTTAGCTATCTCTGCAGCAGTTGGAGAGACAATTTTGTACTCCAGACCTGCTGATTTCTTTGTCTTTTGCTGGGACTGGTTCCTCTGAACCAGCCTTCCTTTTGCCCGAGGAAGTCTCGCCTGGTCAGAGGGCACTCCTCTGGTCTAGTGGGTACTGGACCGGCAGGCCATCCGGTCAGCGGACTTTTGGCCTCTCGCCCCTGAGCCGCCCAATCTCTTTTCCAGGGTGGCTGCAGGGAAATTTTTACACACCTGGCAGTCTGACAGGAGGTGGTCAGCCCTCAGACAATAAACACAGGGTGTGGGTCAGCTTGCAAAGGCTTCCTACAGACATCACAGTGTTGAAACCCAGTGGGCCCGGTTTTCTTTTGGTTTCTAGACATAATGCCAGCCTAACCAAAAACTTGCCCTTTGATGGCAGTGCCAGGCAAGACCCTTATCGGTTCCTAATCGTGTCACGGGTATTTGAAAACCCCAATAAAGTTAGGTTTTTTAGAACCGATAAGAACCGAACCGCACTCTAAAAGCCAACTAAACAGTTTAAAACATGTATTTCAACCAACCGATCGGTTCAAAACCGAACCGATAATGACTTTCCACACAGACTTAATTTCTGTACTTACGGTTACCAGATAGAGCTTTTTAATCGAAATGCGGTAAAATAAATTTATTGCCGTTCAATGAACGAAAATACTCGCTGAACCGCTGAAATGAACCGAGCTGAAGGAGCTGATATCCGGAGCGACTGTTCAGTGAAGCGGAGTAAAGAATCTGGCAGTTTCATTTGAAACTGGCCAGATAGAGCTTTGAACAGCGCCTGCTGTGGAACTCCAGATCACTCTGAGTTAACTGTTTCCTCTCGGCAGTTCAAGACTGGGGAATGACTGCAATGGTCCTAATATAGCAAGACTTCATGGTGTTTGAATGAGGATTTTTTAAAATCTTTGTTGTTTGCTTCCTAAATGACTTATGCAAAGGAATAGACAACCTCCTAGACTCTGGAATATCCATCATTTCCACATAATCAGGCTCCTCTTGCTCATCCACAGCCTCCTCTAAAGGAAGCTGGAGGGTTTCTGCAACCTTTTGTAAAAATAAAGAAAGAAGGGACTCAGACAGAATAGGGAGATTCTAAAGGTCTGTCTGGAGAAATGCCGGTTCAATGGGCACGCCCAGACCCTCCCAGCACACATATATTGATCAAATTCCTCCCCTCCTGTGGTTCATAAAAATCCTCAACTTCAAAATCCTGAACCACTGGGACTGAAGCGAACCAACCTTTACCAACTGTTGGTGGTTCTACAGATCCCTGAGACAGTGACTGGACAATCTGAATGGCTTTAGCTATCTCTGCAGCAGTTGGAGACACAATTCTGGACTCCAAACCTCCTGATTTCTTTGTCTTTTACTTGGGACTGGTTCCTCTGAACCAGTCTTTCTTTGCCGAGGAAGTCTCACCCTGGTCAGAGGGCACTCCCTCTGGTCCAGTGGGTACTGAACCGGGCTGGCCATCCGGGTCAGCTGACTTTTGGCTCTCGCTCCTCTGAGCCGCCCAATCTCTTCTCCAGGGTGGCTGCAGGAAATTTTACACACCTGGCAGTCTGACAGGAGGTGGTCAGCCCCCAGACAATAGACACAAGTGGTGTGTGGGTCAGCCTTGGCAAAGGCGTCCCCACAGACATCACAGTGTTGAAACCCAGTGGGCCCGGTTTTTCTTTTGGGTTTCTCAGACATAATGCCAGCCTAACCAAAAACTTGCCCTTTTGATGGCAGTGCCAGGCAAGACACCCTTATCGGTTCCTAACCGTGTCACGGGTATTTGAAAAAAACGTAATAATTTTGGTTTTTTTAGAACCGATAAGAACCGGGAACCGCACTCTAAAACCCACAGTACAGTTTTAAAAGGCAGAAAAACCAGCGATCGGTTCAAAACCGAACCGATAATTAATTTTCCACACAGACTTGAATTTTTGTACTTACGGTTACCAGATAGAGCTTTAGAACCAAATGCGGTAAAATAATGACTTTGCCGGTTCAAATGAACCAAACTACTCTCTTGAACCGAGAATGAACCGAGCTGAAGGAGCTGATCTCCGGAGCGACTGTTCAGTGAAGCGGAGTAAAGAATCTGACAGTTTCATTTGAAACTGCCAGATAGAGCTTTGGGCACAGCGCCCTCGCGCTGTAGAACTCCAGATCTTCTGGAGTTAACTCCTTCCTCTCCGGGGCAGTTCAGCTGCAGTGGCTGACTGCTATTGTTATAATATAGCAAGACTTCATGGTGTTTGAACTTCAGGTTCCTGAAAAGAATGAACGAGGTAAATTATGAGGAACTACATAGCATAAGTAGTGGATCAAAAATACGGAGGCATGACTGGAACTCACGGGTGGGGGGGTCAAGAGGGAAGTGAGAAAGTTTCATTTTACAGAAAGGGTGGTGAAGCCATTGAAAAATCTGCCAGCTGATGTGGTGGGCACCAAAACTATCAATGGTTTCAAACACGGCTGGGACAGACTGAAGGGTGACAGTGGTAGGGCGGGGAGCATGGGGGTGGACAGTGTGGTTTAGAACCGTATATGGATAATGGATTCTGGGTTTGTTAGGGTTTATGGGCAGACTGGATGGAGCAGTGGTCTTTTTGCCTTTTTCTGCTGCCATTTTCTGTGCTTCTATGTTTCTGTGTATTTATTCATATATTGGTCCCAGTATTGGTCCATGCCTTTTTGACCTCTCATCTTGACTGCTGCAATGCCCTTTACCTTGGGCTACCGGGGGTTGATATCCACCGACTGCAACTGGTCCAGAATGTGCTAGCCAGGCTGTTGACTGGCTTACTGAGATCGTCACATTACACCTGTGCTCCGTGATCTGCACTGGCTGCCAGTTCTCTGGCAGATCACCTTCAAGGTCGGTTTACTGACCTATAAAGCCCTGCACAGCCAGGAACCGAGTTGTCTGCAAGTTAGTTAAACTATTTATCTAGTGTTCTTATCTAATTTTATGTATTCTGTTTTATCTTATTGTACAAGCGCTTTGATCAAATTGGAATTGTGCTTTTAGAAATAAATAGTGATTGACTGATTGTTCATTGCACTTTTTAGCTCCTGTATTCCTCTCTGCTTTGCTTGTCCTTTGAAAACCCTCCCCCATGTCATGCCTTGCAACATGCTTTGATTAATTAACACTAAAATGTATTCTGGAGTAGGGGAAACCTATACTTTGCAGATTGGCTTTACCCGAACTCGGAAGAGGGAGGGTGCTGGCACAGTGAGGGAAGCTTTAAATTAGGACAGGACTGCTAGGGGTAGGTATAGAAGAATGCCCATGTCCCAGCGAGGAACAGAAATGCAAAAAGGTCTGCTGTAACAGGCCCATAGCAGGCATGGAGGGAAGAAAGTTCTTCACTAGTAAACAATGAATGTAAGGAATAGCAACTATCAACAAGCATTTGTCAATGCCGAATGTTTGATGCTTGTTAAACAATTCTTTTTTTTTTTTATTTTGACCCCAACTTTTGAAGAGACTGGTTTCAGGATTCGCCTTATAGACATGACATGTACCATTTATAGTATATTGGCCGAAATGTCAGTTTGCACCAGAGGTGTGGAAACACATCTTGTCTAGGATTTTAAAAACGACACGTCATTTTTATGAGGTGGTGTGGAAAAATGGCTATGTTAAAAGTTTTGAGTCAAAATACTGAAAATGAGCAAAGTTATGAGTGAATGCAGAAACAGTGTAACATTCAGTCTTAACCTGGGCATTTTCCCACATTAGTACACCAAATTTTCAGCACAGCCTTCTTGTTACCCCACCTAGTGAACCCAGTAGGTGAAAATTTTCAAATCTCGCCAAAATTTCATTCCGCACCATCGAAACGTCATTCTGCACCACAGGTCTGAAAACACATTTTGGCCAGGATTTGAAAAATGACAGCTATCACAATCATGAGGTGCTGTGAAGAAATGGTTATGTTAAAAATGTGGGGTCAAAATATTGAAAATGAATGTTACGATCCTGTGTTCATAAATTTCAACGTAGGCTCATAACTTGTTTTTTTTTTTTAAATATTTTTAAGCCAAATTTTTAGCATAGCCTTCTTACAACCTCACCTCATGAACAAGAACAGAGAATATTTTCGACTCCTGCCTGAAAGGTGATTTCGTGCACTGACTGCAAAATCACCTTTCGGGACAGATTTGCCTAATTTCACTGCCATTGTTCATGAGGTGGACTCCCAAAAAAGGCATGATGAAAATTTGGGGAAAAAATATTCAAAAATGGCCAAGTTATGCAACAAAGTTCAAGACCCCATTGAAATACATTGAACCACATACCTGATTTCCTCAGTTCACGGTCCGACTTTGAAGAGTGAAAGCGTTCTGCGGTCCAGAGATAATTAGCACTGGACCCCAGTGGGTAGAGTGGGCTTGGGAGGGTGTGGGGTGGTGGTGCTGATTGGGAGGGTCGGTGGGGGAATAACAGTGCAACAAACATTGATGAACAGTTTTCTTTTTACAGGTTTAAATCATTTAAAAAACCCACGATGGACGATTTTCTTTATTACAGGCGGCAACACTGGGATTGGAAACCCCGGTGCCAGTGAACATGTTTGGCAGCACCAGGGTGGACTGCCTGGTGCTGCATAACTCAAATGGGCAGGGTGGGGGTAGCAGCCTACATGGGCAACTGGACACCCCATGCTGGAATAATAACATGGGTTGGGATGGGGGATGGTAGTTACGGTGGCTGCTGCAACAGACATTGATGGATGCCTTTCTCTTTTATGGGGGAAAGAGAGATAGCAGCCAGCATGAGAAATTGGGCCCCCGTGCCGTCCAAATAACATGGGTTGGGCTTGGGGTGGGTGGCACGGCCGCAGCTGCACCAGACATCGATGGATGCTTTCCTTTTTCACAGGGTTTACCAGGTTTGCCTGGCTGACAGGCTCCTGACATTGAAAGATGATCAACTGATGCTGACCGGCTTCATGCAAACCAAAGCCCTCTCTGATTGAAGTGGCTCAGTCCTTCAAAGTACAAGAAGTTTCCACCCAACAAGCAGCGAATGGTCAATCAATCGTTTATCGTTGAGCTTAAAAGCTATACACAACACATAAATAATTAAAAACATGATAATCGTATACATTACAAGATGTAGCACCAAGGACTTTTGACATTAAAAAAAGAAATAGACAATATCTATAGCTCAAAGTGACAGAGGAATCGGCTATACAGTTCAGACCCAGAAGCAAGAATAAATGCAGCTTTGGTGAGGGGTATCTCATCCATTTATTTGTGTTGCAATTATCTTTTTTTTATATATATAAATAGCTTTAAAATATTTTGCTACCCTCATTACTGTCCAATAATCTGCCGTATGAATTAATGCAGTTGTTAATAAATCATCATTGATCCTATATCTGGGATCTAAAAGGTTTTTAACCAGTAAATTCCTTCAGTCTTATACCATGCACACCTCCACAATATGCGGTTCAAATCTTCAGCTCCTCCAGCCTCACAGCTGCAGTTTTTCTGTTCTTTGGAGAGCTTGTTATGCCTTACTACTGGGGAACCTTTCAATTTTATAAGTTATAAACAAGTTATGCAGTTCTGGATCTGTCAATAATTCCAGTTACGATTTATAACCAAAGCTAAGATTATTGCTAGCAAACCATCTTGAGTAGTGCGAATTAGTTATAATCTCAAGATCTCTCTTATTTCAGTAGTTCAGCAGTGAGTGGTGTTATGACCACAGTGCGTGGTCATTGGTTTAGACTGACAAGCCCCTGCTATTCTTAACTGCAGTGGGCTCAGCAAGAATACATCCCCAGAATCCCCCCTTTCACTGTAACAAAACATTTGGTGCACATGCTCATCAAACATAAAAAGGAGAAAGTGAAGGCTGAATTTCTTGTGGCAGGGTACATTGTAGTAGGACTCACAGAGACCTGGCAGGTGAGGGACTAAGCTGGGATATAAGGGCAGAAGGATGCATTCTCTTCCTGAGAGACAGGTCAGTGTGGAGTTGTTTTTTTAAAAAGGAGTCAAAAAGCAAATTATGAGGCCAGCTTGGTGGCGCTGAGGGTTCAGGCGCTGGACACCACACCTTGCGCCACGCCGGTGACCCGGGTTCAGGAACGAGCCAGGGCCGCCAGGGGTCGGCATGGGGGGAGAGAGGATTGAGCATCCAGAAGACTGCTCTCCTCTTTTTGGGGGGGGGATCCAAAGTTTGCCCGGCATCGCAGTGGCCCCCGCTGGTGACCGGAGGCACTGCACCGCTCTACAGCATGCTTAGAGGGCATGCAGAGCCGCGACAGACGTCCCTGGCGTCATCACACATTCGGGCTCTGCACGAGGGAGGGGGAAAGGAGAGCATAACCACAAGCAAGAAAACCCCCATGCTCACGGATAGGCGTCGGCACCACCTCCCAGAGCCACACTCCACCAGCCGGAGACTCTCACTCCTGGGCCAAGCCCAGCCCGGCCTGAATTGTAGATACAGCGCCCTGGACGGTTAGGGCGGCCCTACCTTGGGGGACTCAGAGCCGGGTGGATAGCCGGGCTGGTGCCAGGAAGTGGAGGAGTTTCAAGCTCAGAGGTAGAGCTGAGGACCAGTGGATGCCTGACAGAGTTCTCCGGGTGATGGCACCATAAAGAGTGTTTGGAAAAAAAAAGGCAAAATTATGGCAGCATGCTATAGACTGTCAGGAACTACAAGGAAGCACAAATTAGAAACAGCAAACAGAATATGAAAGGCAGTGACTATGAGGCTCTTGGTTCTCACAGGGAACTGCCACTATTCGAATGGGACTGCCTGCTAGAACATTTTCCTCTCCTGAAAGAAAGAGGCTTGGATCAGAATATTGGTCTTCAGATCCCATTCCCAATTTTTTTTTATTGCTTCACTGCCTAGGGTGATAGGACAGGATTCCACCACCAATGACCCGGGCTCAGGAATGAGCCAAGGCTGTTGGAGGGCCGTCCAGGTGAGGAGGATTGAGCATCCCAATGGACACACTCCTCCTTCTCTGGGGAGGACGGGGGGGAGGACCCACTGATCTGCTAATCTACTGCCACCTGGATGACCACAGGTGGTCCTGAAGGCCTGGGGTAGTCCCTAGATGATGGTGCTGGGAGCCTAATGCTGAGAATGGTGGGCAGGAAAAGTGCTGAAACAGGGACGGTGGAGTCAGCGCTGCTGTCAGTCGGGTGTGTCAGTGTGCCAGCACTCGAAGATGCAGCATACTCCTGGGGGAAGGGTGAGATTTAAGTGGGAAAAAAAATGAGGCAGGATTGGACAGATGAAACTTCTACGTGCCCACCATGCTCAGCATCGGGCTCCCAGCACCATCATCTAGGGACTACCCCAGGCCTTCACCTCTGCTGTGGGTGACCAGATGGACAGTGGGGAAGAAAGGCTGAAGGTGTACCCGACCCCAGGGGAAGGGGGGCAAGCCAGGGGGACAGTTTAGCAGTGTGTTGCAGGGCAAGCCAGGAGGACAGTTCAGCAGTGTGTTGCGGGTGGGCCATGGGTTCCAGGATAGGTCAGAGGTGCAGCCTTCACAAGTGGGAATGGGGCATGGCTTTGGTGGAAGAAGGTCTCTGATGGCACCCGGTGGGATAAAAAGAAAAAAAGAACTGGATTCCACCTTGCTCAGTGAGGAAGAACATGACACATCTATTGTCTGTCCATAGATGACTTTGTTGCAGACTATATCAGACAGGGCCTTCGGACCATACAGGACTGTGCTCATCTCTAACACTCTGCTATAGAGTTTCTGCACTCAGACTGACCAGGTGCCCAGCGTGTGGAGACTTTGGCAGTGCACCCCCAACCCAGACAGGATACATCAGTGGTCTCTGTCATTCGAAGCAGTTCTGGGGGAAGAGAATGGTTCTCCATCTTGGTCCACCACAGAAGTGATCGAATGAGAGGATCTGTCACTCGTATAGGGTGATCATCAGTTGAGATGTTTGAGACCACCGAGTGGTAAGTATCCACTGGAATGCCCTCATGTGGAGGCTTGTGAGGGGTACTGAAAATAATTTGGCTGCCATGAGACCTAGTATTCTCTGCATAGTGTGCCCTGTTACTTCATTCTTCATGCTGATGTAACAGCCAGACGCACAACTGAGTCTGCTCTGTCCTCTGGAAGGAAGGACATGGCTTGAGTGGAATCTATGACTGCTTCTATGAACTGAAGTCTCCGAGTTGGTATTAGCTGAAAATTGGACAGGTTCAGAAGACCCTTAAAAATGAGGAAGGAGCATGCCAGTTCATCTTGAGACTTTTTTTTTAACGAGCTTATCATCCAGGCAGTGAAAGACCTGTATACCTAGCTTTCTGAGATGTGCCCCCAAAACTGCAAAGCGCTTAAGTTGGCTTGGTTGGTTGGAACATTTAAATATCCAACTGAAACATTTTGGTTTCATCCAAAACCACTGTATCATACGCGATCTCCTGCAGAGTATGGATGCTCTGGACCTGTCTCAAATTGTCTCCTCAGTGACCCACTAGCATGGTCACACATTGGACCTGGTATTCACTCTGGGTTTTGGGGTCAATGACCTCAAGATTGATCCGGTTGTCTGGTCGGATCATAGCACTGTGTGGTTCACGTTTGCCGCCCCCGAGGTCCATCCTCTGTGGAGATGGTCCGGTACTGCATTTTATGGGGACTGTCCCCAACAGGACTACAGGCAGTGCTGAACCTATCGAGTGCAGAGACTACATGTGTGACCGGGCTGGAGGAGGCAGTGGTGGCCTATAATAGGGCTGTTGGTGAGGCCTTCAACTCCATTGCACCTGTCTGCGTCTGACCTTTGTCTACTCGTCAAACGCCCCCTTGGTTTGATGGGGAGCTTCGGGAGTTAAAGACAAAGGGTCAGAGGCTGGAGCACGCTGGAGGAGCTCTGGGCTGATGGAGGACAAATTGGCCCTGAGGTCACATTATGGTGACTATCAGGGCGCAGTCTCTCACAAAAGAAGGCAGATTTTTTGTCAAGGGAGATTGCTGTGGCAAGGAACACACCAGCTCAGCTCTTCTGTATGGTGGATAAGCTATTACATCCAGCATGTCTCCGCGTGGGAGGAGCAGGTTCAAGCACAAGGTGCAAAGAGTTTGCTCTGCTCTTTGCCAACAAAGTGTCCTCTATCAAGACCGAGATCTCTTCCACTGCCGCCCAAAGGGATTGTAGGGTTCGAACTGGGGCATGCCAGGGCATCCCTCTTGTTTGGGCTGAGTTTGATCCATTTGGAATGGAGGAGGTGGCTGACATAGTCTCGAGACTGTGACCAACATGTTGCGATCTGGACCAAGGCCCAACTTGATTTTTGGTCAGATATGTGGACCTGATAGGACCCGTAGTTGCTGGGATTGTCCGGAGTTCCCTTGATAGCAGGGTCTTTCCTATGGCATTGAAGGAGGCCTTGGTTAGGCTCCTACTGAAGAAACCCTCGATGGGCCCAGAGTGTCTCAGCAACTACAGGCCAGTCTCGAACCTTCCATTTTTAGGGAAGGTTCTAGACAAAGTGGTGGCCATCCAACTTGAGACGCGTCTTGCCTCCTCTGCCACTTATGAGTGCTTCCAGTCTGGGTTTAGAGCCCGGCATAGCATGGAGACTGCCCTGGTGAGGGTGCTTAATGATCTCCTAGTGGCAAGAGATAGGGTAGAACGTACCATGTTGGTCCTTCTTGATCTCTCGGCGGTGTCTGACACCATGGACCATAAGGTGCTGCTGGACCGACTGGGAAACTGGTGTGGACTAACCAGAATTGTCATCAACTGGTTTAGGTCCTTCCTCACAGACAGAGTACAAAAGGTGACTATGGGGTTAGCCTCATCTAGCCAGGTGCCTCTGTCATTTGGAGTTCCGCAGGGATCGGTCCTGTCGCCCCTGTTGTTTACGGTGTACATGCTGCCACTGGGAGACATTATCAGGTGGTATGGGCTAGGTTTTCATTGTTATGCTGATGATACCCAACTATTCTTGTCCTGTGCACCCAGTAACCAGATGGTGGCCTCTGTGGTTAACACCTGCCTGGAGGAGATCCAGAACTGGATGACTCACAACTGGCTACAACTCAACCAGACAAGACAGAGGAACTAGTGGTGGATCCTGTCTGTTGAGGTGGACAAGGGGATTACCCTGGACTTGTTTTGGGGGGTATTCCCTTGGTCCCCTCCGTTTGGGTTAAGGATTTGGGCATGTTCCTGGATGATGGCCTGACATTTGATGCGCAGGTGTCAGCCATCATCAAAAGCAGTTTTTACCATCTGAGGAACATTGCCCTTGATACCATCTGATTACCTTACCACCCTGGTACACTCCTTCATCATGTCCAGGTTGGACTACTGCAATGCACTGTACCTGGGGCTATCTGGAGGCAATTTCCGCCTACTGCAGCTGGTGCAGAACACAGCAGCTAGGCTGTTGACCGGTGTCTTGAGATCTGACCACATCACGCCTGTCCTCCGTGAACTGCACTGGCTGCCGGTGAGGTGGAGGATTGCCTTCAAGGTCAGTTTGCTGACCTACAAAGCCCTTCACGGGGGGGGGGGGCCAGCCTAACTGCAAGACTTCTGGTTCCTCATCGCCCGTCTCGGGCTCTCCGTTCCTCCGAGGACTGCCTTCTTGTGGTTCCCAGGGCTAGGTTGTGGTATTCTGGGGACCGCGCTTTCTTGGTTGCCGCACCAACCCTGTGGAACTTTTTTCCGAGACACCTCAGGGAGGCACCCTCAGTGGAAACCTTTAAAAGAGATTTAAAAGCGTTTCTGTTTAACCAACCATTTAATTGAGCTAATATTGAAATGATCTGACTGCTGCTTTATTATTTTATTGATTGGTTTACTGTTTTTATTGCTCTATTAGTAAGTTGTTTTAATATGACGAATAGAATTTTATGTAGATCTTTTGCACTATGTTAAAAAGTGTATTATGTGGTATGTTATGGTGTTTTTAAATTTTGTTAAGCGCTCTGAGCCTCCGGGAAGGAGTGCTATATAAATAAAGTTTCTATCTATACGTAAATGTATTCTGCATGTTTTTGAGCAGGGTGTGGAAAGTCAGATCCTCCTAGGCAGCATGCACAGTATGATGTCGCTGAGAAGGTATTGCCTCCTCAGAGAGAATGCTGTCCTCATAATTCTCACCCTCCAAATATATCAGGTCTGAATTATACTTGAACTTATCATCTATAATGCTAGAAGATGCAAAAGAAACAATCAGTACCACTGATGGCACCAAGAATGGCACAGAGAATAGCACCACCACAGTCACCGGCATTGCTACCAGTATCATCATGTGGTAGAGTCACTGTTCTATAAGGGCTGGCCATTTGACAAACCGGTCTTCTGAGAACCTGCATTTAGGCAGCACGGAATGGAGATGGAGGCATCAGGCTGAACATTATAGAAGGCACTGAAGTCTAATGATCCATTGTGGAAGACCATGGAGGCTGTTTCAGCAACAGTGGCGACTCAACAACATCAAGCAATGGTGACCCTGAGACAGAATGCCACAAAGTGGGGAAAAACAAATCTGTCATTCTTTTTTTTCCCCCCATATGTGTCGATGAGATCAATTGGCCCCGGGAGCCTGCCGTGGAGCATGAGTGAGACAGAGACAGTTTCTGTTGATGTCTGTGCTCCAAAGACCACATGTGTACAAGTATTTCTATTAGGCAAGGAGAAGGGAGGGTAGCCAGAGACCAGTTAGGGTCTGTGGAGACAGACGAGGCAGTGACCAGCTTGGCACACTGTGTAGGGCAGCCCTTTTCTGCAGGCAAATTGTAAGTTTCTATGTACATCTATCCCAGTAGGTCCATCTTTATTTATTTAAAATTTGATAACTGGGAAAGGCACACTGAGCAGAAGCTCATTTCCAGGTGCAATCCAGGGACAGTGGGCACAAATACAACAAAGGCATTACATCTAGACATTGAGTGCCAATCCAGACAGTGAAGAATAGAAGAAATTTCTTCATACTTACAGTAATTTCCTTTTCTGTTAGCTCTAACGTTGTCAATGGGTGGTTAGTACATATGACTGATGTGCAACCCTACTAGTGGTAATGATACAGCCCAAAGCTGTAGCAGCAGCATAAAACCCTGGGCACATGAAGATTCCAAATAGCAAAGGCTCTCCAGTCCTGTACTGGCCTCACAGTGCCTGAACAGTGGAATGAAAAGTAAAAATCTATGGAGTGCTTAATGTATACAGTTCCCTCCTTTTATCAATAGAACACATACCACGTGTGCAGAAAACCTTTTATCTGAAGAAAAAGCAATGATCGATGTCTTACCTTGCCCTTGAAATGTAAGGATCCTGCTCTGCATTTTTTGTGTCGTGTGCTGAGCCAGTGTTCCTTAAAATTGCTCTTGGCAGATGTAGCAGATAAATCAACAATGGCTGTCAACATAAAACTGTAAACGGGAATAAATGCAATAAGATTCAGTGTAATTGCAAGACAGAGTAAACACTAACCTGTAACAAAGAGGCACCACCTCATGTTCATAAACATCATCCTGTTAACCTATGTGCCTGCAATTCAATAGATTGCACCCTGTTTTCACGTTAGCAGATAAAGCGGAATAGCATGTCAACAATATTCGCAAAAGTATAATTTCTGGAGGGAAAAAAAAAAAAATATCCCATACTTATATCGAACAATATTCTCCAGTAGGAGCCAAGGCTCTTGGGAGAGGCCCATTGACAATGTTGGAGCTAATAGAAAAGGAAATGACAGCAAGTATGAAGAAATTTCTTCTTTCTGTAGCGCTCCACATTGTCAATGGGTAGTTAGTACACATGGGTTCTAACAAGCAGTAGCCATTATCCAACTGGGTGGGGGAGAATACTGTCCTGTACGCAAACTGCAAAAAAAACGGAAATAGGAGTTTACCTGCTAACCTCCACCTGCAAAACTCTGCAACCAAAGGCCGCATCTGTTAAGCTTTGAACATTCAATCTGTAGTACTTGATGAATGTGTGGACAGAGGATCACATTGCTGTCTTGGACAGTTCTAAGACAGATACCTCACCTTTCTCCATCCAGGAGGTGGCCATGGCTCTGGTGGAATGGGCCTTGATGAGAGACAGAGCCCTCTTCTCCACTGCCACATAAGCTTTGGCAATGCACACACTCATTCGCCTTGCCAGAGTGGCCTTGGAGGCTTTTTGTACTTTTTCCGCTGCTCCAAAATAGTACAACCAACCTATCCAATTTTCTGAACTCCGCAGTTCATCTAAAATATGTCCTTATTGCCTTGCACAAATCTAACTTGTGCAACTCTTTCTCTCTTAGATGAGTCAGTTGCTGATAGAAGGATGGAAGACAGATTTCCTGATTCATGTGAAAGGATGTAGGAACCTTCGGAATGAAAGACGGAACTGTTCTCTGAACCACCTTGTCCTTATGAATGATAGAAACATAAAATTTGACTGCAGAAAGGACCGACTGGCCCATCTAGTCTGCTCTTTGTCCCTACCTGGCAAGAATGCTGCAAGGTGAGTTTCTTTGTGGGACAAGGCCTCCTGGCTGAGCACATAGCAACTAAAAAAACACACCTTGTAGGACAGAACATCTAGCAGTACTGACAAAAGAGGTTCGAAGGGTTCTTTACAAAGAGCATGCAAACCCAGATTTAGATCCCATGGAGGCGCAGGGGATCGGAACAGGGGTCAGTTTCTGCTCACAGCTGGTAGGAATCAGATAACCTCACGGCTAGTCCCTAAAGACGAGCCCAAGGAGGCTCCAAGTGCCGACACCTGACCTCTCAAGGTGCTCAAGGCCAAATCTTTGTCTACTCCCGTCTGCAAAAAATCCAAAATCTGGTGGAAGTGTTGTTTTAGAAGGCCGTATATTTCTCTCTCTCTGTCCCAAGCTGAAAGAGTGGCCCATACACGACAATAAGCTGCAGATATGGAATGCTTTCTGGCGGCCATCAAAGTATCCACTACTTTTCTGGAAAAACCCTGTTTCAGAAGTCTCCTCCTCTCAAGAGCCAGGCTGCAAGCTGCATCGCCTCTGGGTCTGGATGCAGAATAGGACCTTGGGAAAGAAGGCCCCCCCAGATTGGGAGATGAAAGGGTGTATGTTGAGCTAGATTCACTATATTGGAGAACCACACCCTTCTGGGCCATTCTGGAGTTATCAGAGAAAAACTTCCTTTTCAGTGTCTGATTTAACATATGACCTTGGGGAGAAGTGGCAGAAGAGGTAAGGCATACACTCTGCAGAAATTCCACATCTGTGACAGAGCATCCACTGCCTCCACCCATGGACACCAGTATCGACTGAAGAGCCGCTGCACCTGAAGCATTCTGGCTGGAGGTGAACAGGTTGATCTGTGGATGACCGTACCTTCTGCACAGAAGGTCGAACACCTTCGGGCTCAGCATCCACTCCCCTGGGTGGACATTCTTGTGGCATAGCCAATCTGCCTGAATGTTCAACTACAACGCCAAGTGAACTGCCAAAAGAGAGAGAAGGTTCTCCTCTGCCCACAGTAGCAGACTGACTGCTTCTCTTAGCATCTCTCTGCTCTTTGTGCCTCCTTGACTGTTTACACCACCATGACCGCACTGTTTGACCTTATTTTCATGGCTTCTGACTGCATCAGCTTGCGAAAATGAAGCAGAGAAAGGCGTGCAACCCTCGTCTCCAGGACGCTGATGTGCAGGTGTTGTTTCTGCACAGCCCAAGACCCTGAATGGGAAGATGGTCCAGAACTGCACCCCAGCCCGAAAAGCTGGCATCAGTTGTCAGGATCATCTCTGGGGGAACTTCCAAGGAGGACCCGTTTCTTAGGTTCTCTAAACTCACCCACCAATTCAGCGGCTGTTGAAGGAGTGAGGAAATTGGAATCATGGCCTGATAGTCCTCCGAGGTTGGGTCTCAGGCTGCTAGCAACTCAGTCTGAAGGGGCTGCATGTGTGAGAGAGCCCATGGAATTAGTTCTATTGTTACTGTCATGAGACCCAGAATCTGCAGTAGACTGTGAGCTGAAACCAAAGATTAGCCCCTCTACCACTGAACCTCCTGTATCATGGTCCTTCCTAGCTGCTGAGAGGAAGACCTTCCCCTCGTCCATCTTGAACACTGCTCCCAGAAGCTCCAGGGTCTGAGATGGGTTGAGAGAGTTTTTCTCCCAAATGACTATCCAACCATGGGACTCCAAAACCTCCAGAGTCCTGGTCACAGATTCCCTTGCCAGTGCGGCATAGCATAAGGCGCTTAAATGAACGAGTCATCTAGATAAGGATAGACATGATGCCCCACCTGTCGAAGTTGTGCTACCAGGCCTATGACTATTAGCACCTTCGAGAACACTCTGGGGGCTGTTGCCGGCCCAGAGGGAAGCACCCTGTACTGGAAATGTTCCCCCTGGACAGGGGGATCAGGGCGACTACGCAGACTACATCTGTGGCTAGGAGGAGTTCAGTGATCTGAGTTGGAGAACCCAGAAGAAAGCCAGGGTGCCATTTTCAGGACTCATGGCTGGGCCTTTTAAGGGACAAGCCCAGCTGCTCCTGGGATATTTGGGACTTACTCGCAGAGGAGCAGGGGGACTTCGCAGGCCACATCAGCAGGCTGCTTCTTGGGGGTCCAGAGGTCCTGAGGGACGGTGCAGGCCACATCAGCAGTGAAAGAGCTGTTGCAGGAGCTGTATCAGGAGTAAATTTGGAGCCGGGGATAGCCACATCAGTGACTAGGAGGAATTCAGTGATCTGAGTTGGCGGGCCCAATAGAAAGCTAGGGCAACATTTTCGGGACTCATAGCTGGGCCTTTAAAGGGACAAGTCCAGCCGCTCTTAGGACACTAGTTTGCTACCCACCCCAGCCCGACCTCTATTAAATGCTCAGAAGAGGAAGGGCCAAGTGGAGGTAGGTCACTGGCTGGCTGGGTGGCTATACTGGGGTTTTCTCCAGTCGTGACTCTGACTATTCTTGGAACTGTTAAGGAATGTAACTCTGTTCATGCTCTTTTATTCTGCTTAGTAGCTTGGTCCAAGAACTGTGTTTTTAATTTCACTGGCTACATCGCCCCATATGGCTGGCTGTAGATGGTTGCAGGTAGGTCTACCTGGGGGTGGGGACCTGGTCAAGGGTGAACATCCAAGCATGTTTGGAGAAGGCCTCTGGGGGTGGCTCCCAGCCACCAGGGCAGGCATCTTTGGTAGGACTGTAGGGTGCACTGGCTGCGGGACAGCCATGGTCCTAAACTGGGCTTGGAGGGAGGAAGGCTGCCCAGTCTGTAGGCAGTTATTGCAGATATGGGGGGAGCTTGACTGGGTATGGAGGAAACTGGAGTTGTTGAGGGGTAAACATGTCTGGGAGAGCCTGTGGGGAGCAGGAGGGCAGTGATAGAGTGCGACCTGGATCCATTTCATCAGACAGGAGTGGAGAACCTATGGGGCGTGGGCTAGTAGCAAAGGGTGTAGCTACCTCGGAGGTAACTGGTAGAGGAAACAGGCTAAATCATAGGAGGTGGGGGGGCAAGTGGGTTGGGACTGACAGGGGGCCTACTGGAGGTGTGGATAGCAGGAAATCAGGACTAAAAAAAGGAGGTTGGCTTTGAGTGCTATAATAAATTTGAGCCATTGAGTAAGTTGGTTGAAGAGGACGTGGTGAGGGAGTAGAGGAGGAAAAGGAGGGTGGAGGAGAGAGGCATATGGTGAATCAGATGAGGGTAAACATCGCTAATTCAAATAAGTATGCTAGCAAGGAGGGGCAAATCAAGTATCGAAGGGGAGGGGAACCAGCCGAGGGAAGGTGTGGAACTGCAGTCTACTCGGTGAGAAAGGAGGAGCATCCTTTTGGGGAGGTGGATCATACCAGACAAAGGGCCCAAAGGTAAGGGGGACCTGCAGTTGGGCATGGAAGGGGCAAGAGGAAAGGGGAGGAGGTAGGAGGGTGATGAGAATGCTATGTTGGGGGCAGGAGAGGTGGGAGCTGGAAGGGGAGGAGGTCAGAGAAAAAGGCTCAACTGGGGTAGGGAGTGGGGTGGAGGCTAAACTGGGGGGAGCAGGGGAACTCAGTTATAAAAGACATGACATGAGGGGTAGGGCGGCTAGGGATTCTCTTTTAGAGGGTCCGGAGAGAAGCCAAGGGGGAGTGGTCTCGAGGAAGGGGGGGGTGATGGGGGCTGGTGGGGGAGTCCAAAAAGGAGGTGCACAAAAGATCTCAAGGGGACACTAAGGTTCTCCTGCTGGGAGACTCCATGATCATGGGTATTCATTGGGGCAGGGTGAGGGAAAATCCAGTCCCATTAAGGTAGTGGGTATTTCCAGTCTGACTGAGCATAGGGTGAAGTTCATGGTGTATGAGCTGACGAGAGATTGTGGAGGATCACCAGACTTCAAGATGCATCTGGAAACAAATGATACTGAGGGGAATAGTGTGCTGGAAATTCAGGCAAGGTTCCGAGAACTGGCCAGGGTCTGTCATGACAATGGATGCACAATCTCCTTCTTGGAAATCCTGCCAGTGCCACAGGCCACTGTGGAGACAAACAGAAGATCAGGGAGATTAATGACTGGCCTGGCAGTGAAGGAAGCTACAGGGATTGGGGGTGTTGGGAGACTTGGGGGGGGGGGCTAGTTTGGGAAGACAAGGGACTGTATGCCTGGGATAGGCTTCACCTAAATCCGGCAGGGAAGGAAGTTCTCAAACAGGGGATGATGGATTTCATTCAGGCTAAATGGGGTTTAAACTTGTGAAGGGGGGCACTGCCAGGCTGATCTGGCCATCCATACCGCCGGTAGGACTGGCCTGTTACCCCATAGAGGGGGAACAGACAGTACCCTAGGGGAGAAGTGTGGATGAATGTATGAAAGATTTGAGGAGGATATGGTAAAGAGGGCGTAGGGACAAGGGTTGGAGGGTGGCTTTAATAAATGCCAGGAGCCTGGGGAATAAAATGCTTGAGATCCAGGCCACGCTGTTTGAGGGTGGGGTGGATGTAGCAGCGGTCACTGAAACTTGGGTCACCCTGGCCATGACTGGGACCTTAATCTGAGTGGGTACCTTGTGCTAAGGAAGGACAGAAAAGTGGGCAGAGGGGGAGGAGTAGCAATGTTCATTAGGGATAACATTGAAATTATGAGAGTGGAGGAAACAGAAGGCAAGGTGGAGGCCCTATGGTCACCTTGCGAACCCCGTGGGAGGGAAGATCAAGTTGGGGCTGATATATAGGCCCCCTGGACTAGCGGAGGACCTGAAGGATTGCTTGTTGGCTAACATTAAGGGGCAGTGTGGACTGGAACGGAAAGAAGTGGTGTTGATGAGGTACCTTAATATGCCAGCTACTGATTGGGATACTATGACGTCCACTGTAACCAGGGAGCAGAAGCTGCTGGATGGCTTCCTAGACGCGTTCCTCAATCAGCAGGTGATGGACCCAATGAGGGAAGGTCATATCCTGCATGTGGTTTTATTGGATGGGGATCTTGTATGAGATCTGACTGTGGCAGAACCCCTGGCTTGCAGCGACCACAACACAGTCTGGTTTCGGCTTAAACTGGGAGGGGAGGGGGATCATTCAAGGACAGTGATAGTTGATTTTAGGGGGGCGGACTTTCAGAACATGGGGAAAATTCTTAAGGGGCATTTGACGGAGATAAAACCAGGTTTGGATGTGGAAGGTAAGTGGGAGATCATAAAGCAGGGGCTACAGGAGGCCACCAGGACCTGTGTAAGAGTGAAGCGCAAGGGCGGTAGGTCTCATAAACCATGCTGGTGGACCATGGAGGTCCAGGAGGCGGTAAGGGAGAAGAAGGCTGCCTACAGTAAGTACAAAAAAATGAGAGGAGAGAGGGATAGAGAGAACTATCGCCTTGCAACCAGGAAAGTCACCAGAGTGGTTAGGGGGGCAAAGGCCTGGAAAGAGCAGAGGTTGGCGCAGAGGATACAGGGTGGGGAAAAGGGGTTCTTTAGGTATAATGGTGAGCAGAGGAAGGTCAAGGACCAGCTCAGTAGGTTGAGGACAGCTGGGTGGTGGGTGGAAGGGGCTGGAGAGCAGGCGGAGGTACTGAATGAGTACTTTGCCTCAGTGTTCACTAGGGAGGAGGCTGGGGAACGTCCAAAAATGGGGCTGAAGAACACAGAAGGCACAGCAGACCTGACTATTGGGGTACCTGCGGAAGAACAAGCTGCTGGGGGAGGTAGGCCAGGGGTGAGATATCAGGCTGGTTCTGCTGAATGGGGGTGTGAACAGATGCTGATATTCCTATCGATCGGATGTGGGAAGCCCTCCAGTCCTTAAAAAAGGATAAATCTCCAGGGCCTGATGCTATTCATCCCAGAGTACTGAGGGAGTTGGCAGATGTTTTGGTTGCGTCATTGGCAGATCTCTTTAATTTGTCGCTCCAGACAGGGAGGATGCCAAGGGATTGGAAGCAGGCGCATGTTGTGCCCATCCATAAAGGGGGATCGAGAGAAGAGCCAGGAAACTATAGACCCATCAGTTTGATGTTGGTGGTGGGAAAGATAATGGACAGCATACTTAAGGAAAGCCTGGGAGGTTTCTTGTAAGAGATGGGTTAACTGAATGACCGGCAGCATGGGTTTGTGCCAGGCAGATCATGTCAACCGAACCTTGTAGAGTTCTACGAGTGTGTGACATCAGCACCTGACAGGGGAAGATCAGTGGATGTACTGTTCCTGGACTTCAGCAAGGCATTTGATTCGGTCCCTCACACTGGCCTAAGGGAGTAGCTGGGTGGGGATGGAGGTAGGCCCACTGATGGTTAGGTGGATTGGAAACTGGCTTTCAGGTCGCACTCAGTGGGTAGTGGTTAGGGGGGAGGTCTCATCTCCTAGGGAGGTCATAAGTGGGGTCCCACAGGGATCAGTCCTGGGGCCACTCCTGTTTAACGCCTATATCTCCAATATCAGGGAAGGTACTGGGTGTGAAATGAGTCTCTTTGCGGACGACTCTAAGCTGGGAGCGGTGGTGGAAGAGGAAGAGGGTAGATTGGCCCTGCAAGAGGACCTGGATACTCTGGATAGGTGATCCTGCACCTGGAAATTGAAATTTAACTCCTCCAAGTGCAAGGTGCTACACCTAGGACAGGAAAACTCCAACTATGTGTACACCCTGGGGGTTGGGGGGGGAGATGAGTTGCAGGCCATGGCAGGGGAAAGAGACCTAGAAGTCTTGATGGATGTTAACATGAATAATTCAGAGCAGCGCAGGAGGGCTGTGGTCAGGGCAAATAGGATGCTGGGATGCATCACTATGGGGATTACCTCAAGGAACAGGGGGGAGGTGATTTTGCCACTGTACAACAGCCTGGTTAGACCACATCTTGAGTACTGTGTGTAGTTCTGGAGGCCGCACCTAAGGAGGGACATCCAACTCCTGGAGAGGGCTCAGAGAAGAGCAACCAGAATGATCTGGGACCTGGGGGATATGACATATGAGGAACGACTAGGGGAGCTCAACCTGTTCTCACTGGAGGAGACGAGGAACCGGGGGAACATGACTGAGGTCTTCAGGTACCTCAGGGGAGTAAATAAGGTAAACCGAGAAGAAAAAATTACTCACCTTAGTAATTATGTTTCTTCTATTGGAGTCTTGCTGTATTCTGACTAATGCAGTTAGCCCCAGCCTTTAAACTGCCCAGGAGAACAAAGGGTTAACTTTCTATGCAGAGCACAGAATGCTGAGTTCGAGCTCGGTTGGTGTCTCTGTCTGTTTCCCTTTGAAATCTAACCGTCAGATCTTTACGAGCAAAAACTCACTAGCTATCCTATGTGAAAATTGTAAAATTTTATTAGCCAACTGGCAACAAAAGGTTTTGGATTCCCAAAGGAAGACTCAAGTCAGGAAACCCCAAACAAAAAACCCTTCAAATAAGAAGAACAACAAGATAAACACCCAAACAAAAAAGCAGAGGGTGTAAAGGAGCACCCCTGAGGTGCAACACTGTGCCTGCCCACCCACTTCCCAAAAAACAGGTTCTGAGAGGGGAGGCAGAGGGGGAGGTCAGAATACAGCAAGACTCCAATAGAAGAAACATAATTACTAAGGTGAGTAATTTTTTCTTCAAACAATATGAAGTCTTGCTGTTTTCTGACTAATGCAGACTACTAAGCAGTACCTCCATGGAGGAGGGACAGAAACTACTTTGGGAACAGGCTCTGAAGTACTGCTGTGCCAAACCGAGCATCACTCCTAGCCTGGATATCCAGAGACATGCTTGGTAAAGGTGTGGACTGTTTTCCAGGTGGCTGCTTGACAAATTTCTAAGAGAGGAATATCCCTGGCAGCAGCCAGCCAGGGAAGCAGCTGTACCTCTTGTAGAGTGAGCCCTCAGGCCTGAGAGTGGACTCTTTCCTAGTTTCTCATAGCAGAATTGTATACAAGACACAATCCACCTGCCAATAGTTCTCTTGGTGGCAGGTTTGCCCTTTCCCACTTCCATAAGTGAGGAACAACTGGAGGGAATCAAACCTGTGACCCTTGGTATGCTCTATGTAGTAGCTAAGGGCTCTTTTAACATCTAAACTGTGTAGCCTCCTCTCTCCTGAGGAAGAATGATCAGTGAAGAAAACAGGAAGAGACGTAGGCTGATTAAAGTGGAAATCTGAAACCACTTTGGGCAAGAACCTTCTATTGGTTCTAAGGACCACTTTATCTCTGTGAAAGGAGATAAAATCAGGTTCCACTGACAGGGCTTGCAATTCACTGATACATCTGGTAGAGGTAATGGCTACCAAAAACACAGTTTTCCAAATCAAGTACTTAAGCTCTGCTGAGGACATAGGCTCAAAAGGAGGTTGCATAAGTTGAGCAATGCAAACATTTAAATCCCAGGCAGGGGCAGGGTCTCTAAAGGGAGGACTGGTATGAAGCAATCCTTTAAAAAATTTACAGAATACAGGATAAGATGATAGTGAGGAAGACTTCCCCACTGACAGAAAAGCAGAAACAGCTGACAGGTGTACCCTGAGAGTAGCTGGTCTGAGGCCTAGGCCATTAAGATGGACCATATAGTCCACAACTGTAGGCAATTCAGCAGTATCTGGAGAAATATGCTTCTTAGATCACCAAATGCTGAATCTCCTCCATTTGGAGTTACAAGTCTTCCTGGTGGAGGGCTTTCGAGAAGCTTTGAGAATATCCAGAACCCCCTGAGACAGATGCAAATCTGCAAACTCTAACTCTTCAAGAGCCATGCCTTGAGATTAAAAGACTGAAGATTGGGATACCAAATCCTCCCCTGAGAGGAGGTTAACAGGTTGTTATTCCTGGGAAGAGATGATGGAAGATGGACTGCTAGAGACAGCAACAGGGGGTACCAGGGCTGTCTGGCCCAGTCTGGAGCAATCAGAATCACTTTGCAAGGTTGTGACCTTATCTTGACTAAAACTTTGAACAGAAGGGGGAAGGGAGGGAAGGCATACAGAAATTTCCCTTCCCAGTTCAGAAACAGAGCATCCCGGGGGACTGAGCCCAAGAATGGGGGTCTGCAACAAAAGAGAGGAAGTTGGTGATTGTCTGGGGCTGCAAAAAGATCTATCTCTGGAGTGCCCCACCTTGAAAAAAATCACCTTCAATACCAGAGGGTCCAGGGACCATTCGTGATGGCCCGGTGAGATCATGCTCAGTGCATCTGCTAGCACATTGTCCTTCCCTGGAAGGTGAACTGCTATCAGAGAGGTTTGCAGGGAATAAGCCAGAGACCACAACTTCAAGGCTTCTGTGCACAAGGCCTTAGACTGAGTGCCTTCCTGCTTGTTGATGTACCACGTGGTGGTGGTGTTGTCTGTTCTGACCTGAACCACCTTGTTCTGTACTGACTGAGAGAAAGCTTGCAGGGCTAGAAAAACTGCCCTGAGTTTCAGGAGATTGATATGGAGAAGGGCTTCCTGAGGGGAACCACAGTCCCTGGGCAGTGAGGGCCCCCAGATGATCTCCCCAGCCCAGAAGGGAAGCATCCGTGGTAAGGACCACTGAATGAGACTGAGTGGTAGATGGAACCCCTTGCCTTAAATTGTCCTGATCCTGCCACCATTGAAGGGCTTGGATCAAGGTCAGAGTCACTGGGATCAGTTTGGTAAGGGAATCCTTCCTCTGAGACCAAAAAGCCCTCAGATGGAACTGAATATCCCTCATCTGGAATCTTGCCCCTTGGACCACTGCCGTAGAAGCTGCCATGTGGCCCAAGAGCTGGAGGAAATGCCTTGCTGGTCGAGATACCTGAAGTTTGAAGGAAGAGGCTAATTTTATAAGAACCCATGCCCTTTCCAGGGCAAGAAAGGCTCTTGCTTTGACCGTATCCAGCTCTGCCCCTATAAAGGTAAGAAGCTGGACAGGCTCGAGAACTGACTTGGGAAGGCTGAGAAGAAATCCTAGAGAAGTGAGCACTTGCTGGGTCACTTGCAGGTCTGACTTGACTTGCTCTGGAGACTGGCCCACTATTAGTCAGTCGTCCAGATGTAGAAAAATGGAAATCTTTTGCCTCCTTAGAAAGGCAACTACTACTGCCAGGCACTTTGTGAAGACCCTTTGGGCTGAAGTTAGGCCAAAGGGCATTGCTCTGAACTGACAGTGGCCTGAGGGCAACTCGAACCTGAGGTACTTTCTGTGGGAGCACCTGATGGGAATATGAAAATAGGCATCTCTGAGGTCCAGGAAGGCTAGCCAGTCCCCTGGCCTTAGAAAGGGAAGGATTATTCCCAGAGTTACCATCTTGAACTTTGGTTTTAAAAGATGTTTGTTTAGGTATCTTAGGTCTAGGATGGGTCGCCACTCTCCTGTCTTTTTTGGTGTAAGGAAGTACCTGGAGTACAGTCCTTTGCCCCAGTGTAGGGTAGGTACTCTCTCTATGGCTCTTAAAGCCAGCAGAGATGAAACTTCTGCCTCTAGAGCAAGGGTTTCTGAGACCTGCAGGTGGAAAAGATCTGACTCTCATCTTTGGAAATTTTTTGAAGTTGAGAACCAGTTCCTGGCTTACTACTTCCAGGACCCACTTGTCTGATGTAACAGACATCCAGTCCTGGACGAAGTAAGTCAGTCTGCCCCCTACTGGTATAGGAGAGTCGACCCGGGCAGACCCATCAGGGTGTCTGCTTGGCAGGGGCCTTAGGCTGAAGAGTGGATGCAGCCCTGCTCATCCCACTTCTGCCTCTCCCTCTGAAGAACCCCCTCTGTGAAAAGGGAGAAGAGGCCCGTGCTTGGTAAAAAAGGCCTATGAAAAGGCCTGCCCCTGCCCCTAGACTGCTGCCTTTGAGGAGTTGCCTGCCCCTCTTTGGCCTGAGCACTCCTGTAAGTGGTCCTGTACTCATCCATTTTCTTCATGTAATTCTCTGTCTCTTCCCTAAACAGAGAATTACCCACTACAGGAAAATCCATGGCCTTAGGCTGGGTATCCTGCGAGAGATTAGTACATCTGAGCCAAGCCATTCTCCGAAGAGTCGCAGATGTAGTCATGACTCTTGATGACACATCATTGGAGTCACAGCAGCATGAAACTGAACTTTTGATGCCTCGATCCCATCTGCAGCAACCTCCTCCAGCTCCTTGGCTAGCTGGGGGAAGGCCTGTTTAGCCAGTGCTAGTACAGTGTCCCACCTGGACTTCTGGTACCTGGCTGTATAGGCCACATAATTAGCCTGCCTGAGTCCCAAGGAAGATGCCATGTACTGTTTTTTTGCCACGGCATCAATCTTCCTGGAGTCTTTGTCTGGGGGTGTGAAGCCAAGGGAATGTTTGCCTTATCACAGGCAGCAGCCTGCACAACCTCAACATGGCTGCACTGCTGATATAAGAACTCTGTATCTGAGCCTGAAAGTGTATACCTCTTCTCCATTCTTCTATCAACAGGAGGTATAGAATTGGGAGACTTCAGGATTTTTTGTGTCTGCTTCCCAAAAGATTTGTGAAGGGGAATAGACAGTCTCTTGGACTCCGAGATGTCCATCATTTCCACAAAATCAGGCTCCTCTTGATCCTCCATTGCCTCCTCCATAGGAAGCTAGAGGGTCTCAGCCATCTTTCTGTAGAACATAAAGTGGGAAGGGGACTCAGAAAGCCTAGGAGGGGATACACCTGAAGGTCTGTCTGGGGAGATGTCCGGTTCAACAGGCACATCCAGACTTTCACCATCACCATCACCATCATCATCTTCAAACTCCCCCTCCTCCTCCTCAAATTCTGGTTCATAAAATTCTTCAGGGGTATAATCGTGAACCGGGGGAACCGACCGAACCGAGCCCCTGTCAAAAGGTGCCGGATCGGTCAGAACCGGGCAAGGCGATTCCACAATCTGAATCGCTTTGGCTATTTCCTCTGCAGTTGGAATATGGGCTTCTGGATCCGAACCAGACGATTTCTCTTTTCGTTTTCTTTTTGTGGGAACCGAACCCTTGGGATCAGCTCTCCTTTTGCCCAAAGAAGTATCGCCCTGGTCAGAGGGCACTCCTTCTGGTTTGGTCGGAACCAAACCAGGCTGGCCATCTGGGTCAGTGGACTTCTCAGCCTCCTTTTCCCTCAGTCTACCTCATCTCTTTTCAAGGGCAGATTTGGGAAAGTTTTTACAAATTTGGCAGTCTGAATCGAGGTGTTCAAACCCCAGACAATAAACACAGGTGGTGTGGGGATCGAGCCTAAGTAAAGACCTCCCCACACTCACTGCAGTGTTGAAACCCAGTGGGCCCGTTTTTTCTTGGGTTTCTCAGACATGGCCAACCTAACCAACTTACCCTTTTTTTGGCAACTGCCAGGCAAGACTCCCTTATTGGTTCCTAATTATGTCACGGGTCTTGGAAAAAAACATACCAAACACGTTTTTTTTTTTAGAACCGATAAGGACCGGTAACCATACACTAAAGTAAGATACAAGAAGTTAACAACTGATCAGTTCAGCTGAGCCGATCCACACTTTCACAAGTTCCACACAGAAAAACAGTACAAAACCTATCTAGTACTCACGGTACCACAGACGGAGACTGAACCGACTATGCGGAAATAAATTTTGGTTAAAAACCGACACTTCAACCGACTTTCGAACTGAGCTGCAGGAGAAATCTCCGGAGCGACTGTTCAGTGAGGCAGAGTAAAGAATCTGACGGTTAAATTTCAAAGGGAAACAGACAAGAGACACCAACCGAGCTCAAGCTCAGCATTCTATGCTCTGCATAGAAAGTTAACCCTTTGTTCTCTGGGGCAGTTTAAAGGCTGGGGCTAACTGCATTAGTCAGAATACAGCAAGACTTCATGCTGTTTGAAAGGATCATTCGACTGAAGGAGGGTGGAATGACCAGAGGACACAGTTGGAAGATTGAGGGTGGTAGGATTAGGAGGGAAAAGGAGGAGGTACTTCACCGAGAGAGTGGTGGAACCATGGAATGCGCTGCCCGGGGAGCTGGTACAGGCAGCTATGGTGGTGGAATTCAAGAGAGGATGGGACAGGTATAGGCAAGGGGTGAAGCAGAGGCTGGTTTGCCAGGGGTGAGGGGGGGACAGGACTGGGGGATGGAGTAACAGTGGAAGGAGACAGATAGAGAGCTATGGTACCCAATCAGGGTGCTGAAGCATGAGCAGACTTGATGGACCAATAGGCCTACTCTGCTGGCGTCTAGTATGTTAGTATGTTAGGACCGTGAACCTGAGGAACCTCTGATGAGACTGCTGAATGGAAATGTGAAGACAGGCATCCCTCATATCTATGGATGCTAAATAATCCCCCGGCTGGACAGCCCGGATGATTGACTGTAAGGACCCCATCTTGAAGGATGTGTGCTGATTAAACTTGTTTAGGTGTTTTTAGGTCCAGAAAAGTTCTGAAACCCCCAGACTTTTTTGAGAAGCACAAAATTAATTAAGTAGAATTACTGTTTTGTTTTTTTTTCTCATCAGGAGGCACCAGAACAATCGCCCCGATCTGTTTAAGATAGTCTAACATTTGAGGCACTGCTCGTCTCTTCATTGGGTCCTTTGGTACAGGGGATGGTAGAAAATTTCCCTGCGAGGGAATGGCTGTAAACTCTATTGCGTAGTCTAATGCCAGAATCTCCAGGACCCAAGCATCTGACGTTATCTGGGCCCATCTTGCATAAAAAATTCTTTAGTCTTTCACCAAGGGAAGGGGAACAGAGATGGGCCCATGTACCCTCATTGTGATGTGCCATCTCTTCACCCTAGACCTAAATTACATTTTCGGGTAAAGGCTCCTCTGCCCCTATTGCTCTTGAACCAAGAGTAGAATCCTTTACTCCTCTGGTTTCTGAAGTTCTGAAAAGGATGAAAACCCCATCAATACTGCCTCTGTTGGCTGCCTCCTCAGCCTTTCAAAGCTGGGTTGGCCTTTTACTGTGGTTTGGATACCGAAAGATGTCCTTTTTTATTGAGCAATAAGGCATGACCAAGGGTTATGATAAAGGAGAACTGCGCTGAATCTATAAGTTAACTTTCACAGTAAAAGCTGTGGTTTAAGTAATGGTTCAGATTCTGATACTGCTGTAGCTATCAAGGCATTTTAGTTATCCTAGTGGGTGTTTCTGATTTACATGCTGCTGGTAAAAAACATTTTAGAACTGTAAAATGTAGTTTGTATCCCTGTTCTACTCTCCTATTGTTGGCACAATGCATCCATGTTCTACTGTAGAACTCTGTGGCTGAGAGGAACATAAACTACATCATACAATTCTAAAATGGTGCTTACCACCAGATTGTACAGCAGAAACACCCACTGAAGTTACTAAAAGGCCTGTACAGATGAGACAATAACAGAATGTTAATCAGTACTAACAAACAGCTTCCATTGGGAAAATGGCTTACAGGTTTGGTGCAGTTCCTTTAATAGTGTGTTAATCACTCTCCAGGGGTGCAATGCTGTCTGAGGCACAGCAGAGTGCTACATGCCCCTAGAGGGTGATAAACTGACCATTAACATAACCCATGGGACTGCCTTATTGCTATTATAATAAAAATGTTTGTTTAAATAGTCTTAAACCTTGTTCAGCACATGAATAGGTTGTACATGTATGTTAATCAAAGATTAACAGAAGGCTGATAGAATGTTTACAGCCAATCAGCTCTGTTTCTCAGACCCTTTTTATAATCCTGGATATCTTTCAAAATGTCACCCAGGCCTGATCCAAATAACAAACCTTCCTCAAAGACTAAATTAAACAGCTTGGCCTTCTACACTTGGTCCACAACCCAATGCCGTAGCCATACACCTCACACTGTGGACACAATGTGATAAGTGAAGTAAGATGACATCTGCAAGTTTTCCACTGTGGTATCCCCTAGAAAAGTGGAGACCATGGATACCAGCTGTAAAATGCTCACTCCTTCAGAATCCACGGGGAGTGAAACTACTCAGCATCGTAACCCACAAATTTAGTGCTCTGGCGACAATAAAGGACAGAACACACAAAAAGTGCCCACAAGGACAGTTGTACTCTCGAGATGAAACAGTCACACACGATGATAAAGGATCAAAGGATCTGAAACGCATCAGGCGGGCGCATTTTATTATGCTATTATGACTAAATAGTTTGCTGCCTAATCTGGAGTCAGTGCAATATGTGGTGCTAAGTGCCAGAGTTAGGGATTTGTATTCAACAATAAAGGATGCATAGGAGGTGCGGAGGTTTGCTCCATTGGAGGTGAAGGCTCTTCTGCAAGAAGCATCCACTCCTTCATCGTGTGTATCCACTAGGGCTAGAAATCCCTCAATTGGAATAGTCGTGTGCCTCACAGAATTATGAACAGCTTTATCTGCCATGGGTGAAGTTTCCCACTTGTGGGTATTTCCTTCCATAAAAGGAAAACGCTGTACCCTGGGTTTTGGCAGATATTTTCGCTGGTCCACGCCTGACCATTCTTGTTCAATAATCTGATCACAGTGAATAAAGTTTGGAAAACACTTTGGAGCAGAGGAGGATGCAGACAGGACAGGATTCACATATAAGGCCTCCAAAGACTGCACCACTTTCAGCTGCAATGTCCTACAAACCTCAGTTATAAGATAGGACAGAGATTTTGTATCGAACAGGGAAGGGATTGGAATCCTCCTCTTAGGCTCTGTCCACTCCCCTTCCTCCTCTGCATCAGAGGGGTCGTCCTCATCATCAGGTAACACCCTTGGGTCATGATTTTTCCCAAGATCCCCCATATCCTCCTCCTGACCCTCTGCATGGTTACGGTCGGGGTCTGCCTGCAGATCTAGGTTAGCAGACTCGCCCTGCTGTAGCGCATCCGGATGTGCCTGTGTGACCCCCCCGACCTGAAGGGCCTAGCCTGGGGTTGGGTGTGTCAAAAGGGATGTCCTGCAGAACATCAGGATTTAACAACTCAACTAAAAGCAATAACAAAAATTTACACAATTCTGCTTTGCCACTGCCAACTGGTACACCAAGTGCACCCCCCCCCAGCTTGGGGTTCTGACTGGGGGGTGGGGGAGAGACTGTGAGAGACAGATCACCTTGAGTAACACAATGAGGAAAACAGGAACTCAGTGGAGAGGGTGGCATTATTCTTCTGCAGGTCTTACATCTTTTAAAAACTAGAGATCGCTGATATAAGCCATGGTGCCAATGGCTCCAAAGTAGAAAAAACAGCCCAGAGTACACCAAAAGGAATTGTCTGGGGTCTTTTTTTGTTTTTTTGTTAAATAACTCTGTTCTGATCTCCTCCCCCCTGCTGTGGTAGACAGTCACAAAGATAAAAACAACAGACAGCTGAGAACTGAAGACTAGCTGAAAGACAGGGGAAAAAACTTTCACACGGTAGCGTTCCCACCAGCATACAGAAAAGACAGGCTGCAGTAGGAATGATTGTGACCAGGAAAAAAAAAAAGGAGTTGAGCTGGGGAACACTGCTGTTGCATCTAGTGTCTGAAAAAAAAAAAACACTGATGAGCGCACGTTCACACATGCACATGACACAACGCTATGCATGATGTCACCACATATGGGGCGTACGCCATGAAGCTAAAGCTGCAAAATCTTACGCTGGGGTGCAGAGATACCACCTGGCTTGCAAAAGCAGCGTGCTCAACTGATAGGCTCTTATAAATGGCTGGAGTCCACGGCTTAGTACCGCCATTAGAAATAAAACCAGTGACCAAAAAGGAAGCGCTGAAGGCAAAAAAAAAAAAAACAAATGAGCCTGAGGGAAGAACCCTAGGCTCAGGCAAGCAGGTACATACAACACACAGAGCCCAACAATACCTCACACCAGAAGCAGTTTTAAGCACCAAGTGTGTAAAATAACAGCCCTCTAATAATCCTGGTTGGGGGGGGGGTGACATCAAAATAGATGCTACGGAAAAAAGAAAAACAATTCATCAAACTGACTACTAGACCCTAACAATCACCCCCAAATGAAAAGGTACTTACCCAAGGCACCAAAAAAAAAAAAGGAATCGGAGACCTGATAAAAGAACAAAATAAACACCCTTAAAATAGTGTGGCAGAACATAGTCCCCAATCCAAGCATAGGAAGGCAGTTTAAATGGGGAAAAAGGTAGGTTAGCCAATCTGAAAGCTGCAGCTTAACAGGCACGATTTTAAACTTAGGGGTGCTCCCTGTCACCAGGTAGCCCCAACCTGCTCAATAGAATCGCAGCCCTAAAGATTAAACATCGAAAAAAGAAAATGCTTCTTCAAAGAAATCTTTAGAGAATCTTCTAGGCTGCCGCCCCTTCAATGGCACAGCAAAGACTAGAGAGCCGTTGCTATTTGGAATCTTCATGTGCCCTGGGTTCCATGTTGCTGCTGCTGCTGCTACAGCTTTGGGCTGTACCATTACTCCTAGTAGGGGTGCACATTACCCATATGTACTAACTACCCATTGACAATGTGGAGTGCTACAGAAATCACGTTTCATCAGGCGGGTGGTCGGGCTGGCTGGGTTGGCGGAAAGGTGCAACATAACAGAACATAGAAAACAGAGTTGGGAGCTGCCACTGAATTTCTACAGCTACTTGTCACTGACACATGAAAGAAGCAGGGGACAGGAACCAGTAGCAGGTGGATAGGTTTCTTTAAAAGATAAACTGGCACTGGTTTGAAAATGTGGATTTCAAAGTGGCACACAGACAATTTAGGTAATGAGGCAGGCTGGCACCGGTACTTTTTCGTACCTGGGCATAACGCTGACATACATGCCTGGTCCCAGTCTGTCTCAGCCAATCAGGAGCCTGGATTCTGTCTACTCATTTTATAAGTTGTATTACATGCACCTTTCATTTCATGCCTGTATAAACTTCAACCACAAGGCTTCCTTGAGTTTGCAGTTATCCAAGAAAACAAAACAAAACAAGATTGCTATTTAAAGTGAAACAGTCAGCACAAAGGACCCCACAATTAAGTGTGGGGCTGGTCCTAGAAGTGCACTTTGTGTGCAAAAAACATTTTGGCTTACTTACTGTTCACTACAGTATAGTAGATTATATCATACTAATTTTGCTTAGTAGTAGGCTGACACTTCTTTTTCTACAAATCCCCGAATCCCCCACAGCTGACATCAGAGCAGTAGGCAGCAATGGGAGATTCAGTAGCCTGCAGTGAGTGTAAGAACTTTTATAATCCCCAGTCAGATATTTTCCGGTTCTCCTTTTCTCCAGAGGCTAAGTACAGTCCTCTGTGACTGTACATAGCCCATGAAGAACAGCAGGACCAGCAAACAAAATATCAGAGCTTATATAAACTCTAACATGCACTGCAGGCCATTCAGTCTTCTCACTGCTGCCTACTGCTCTGATGGCATCTGCAGGGGATTCTGGAATTGGCAGTAACAGAAGACATCAGCCTACAACTCAGCAAAATTAGTCTGATACAATCTACTATACTGCGGCAAACAATAAGCAAACCAAAATATTTCTGTACACTACATGCACACTGGGACCAGCCCCACATTTGAGTGTGGGGCCCTTGGTGGTGAGGTGACTGTTCCCCTTTATCCATGAATGAAGTTCTGGTTCTTCCCGAGTTATCTATGCACTATTACAGTGGGGAAGAAAGGAAGTGAAATGAATGGCTAGTGTTGCTTTTTTTTAACTTTAAAAGCTTTACTGAGACAAAATTCATTACCAACATATCCATTAGGCATAAATCACAAAACATGATACATGTTTCATACATACACGGTGACTTCAGTTGATCTGTGTACAAGTCCAGCACTTGTAAAATTTCCCTTTCTGTTCTGTGCTCCACATGTATACTTTTTTTATACTGAGTTTATTAAGATTGTTACTGGTAACAGGTTAACAAGCATCTTATATTCTTCAATTTACAAAGATCAAGCACTTTTTAAATGTATACATAAGTGAATCTGATACATTGGTCACAAACAAAAATACCAAATATTCATATAACTCATTGGGTCTCACCTAAAAACAGTAAAGCACATACATACATACATTTCCTAAATTATATAAAAAAACAAATGGCTTACTTAAACAAAACAGTTCATGTTCTTAATAAAGTGTGCACTTCATCTTACACAAATGGTCATGAAAGGCTAGAACAAACCAACCCATCTCCCTTCTCTAGTCACCAGCACCAGTGCTCCCTTACCCAGCTAAACCAACAGAGGGCAGCGTAAATAGAGTTACAGCCCTGCAGCACTTGAGATTAGAACAATACAGTTAAGCATCTAGAGCTGGGAGGCCTTCGTACATAATCAGTCTAGTCCACCTGTTTTGGTAGTGATGGGGCTGCTGAAATATGTTAAATGTTAGCTTTTCTAAACGTTGTATCTGATATATAATAGCCACCCATTCGGATATGACCAGGGGTTCAGGCTGTATCCACTTCCTAGTTAGGGACTTTAGGGCAGATACTACTGAGATAGACCATAAATATGCTGCTCCTTACCTTTAATGTCCTGTTGGAGAATTCCTAAGACCAGATATTCTGGCCCTAAATTAGTCTGTACCCCAAAGATTTACAACAGATGACGCTGAACCTCCACCCAGAATGTGGTAATCACTGGGCAATGCCAGAATATGAGGGCCTGGGCCGCACACATCTCCTTGCATTTTTGCCAACAATTTGGCAGTATATCAGGGCTCAGATGAGCTGCTTGTGCAGGAACTAAAAAGAAGCGCAACCGAACTCTCGCCACATGGGTGATGAGGAGATGGTCCAGGTATTTCTCCAGATGGAGAGCCCCTGCTGCTCGGAAAGAGAGACATTCAGGTCCTCCTCCCATTTTTGTTTAATGTATAGGGAAGACAGGTTTAAATCTGCTATATAACTGGAGTACAACATGGTGATAGCTCATTCCCCATACTGTGAACTCCAAATTTTCTGAAAAGCGATCCCATCTGCCCCCTCCTGCGCTTCCGAGCCTGCAGACCGTAACAAGGAGGATACGTAATCTCTCAACCGATAATATATAAACCTATCCGCATTACCCCAGCCTAGCTTTTGTTGTGCTGCTTCAAACAAAATAATTGTCGAGCTTACCAATAATTGGACAGGTGAATGCAGTCCACCTTTTGCCTGCTGCACATACTACTTACCTTGGGCTGCTGGACTGAATTGGGGGTCATAGATCCACCATCTGAATCTCCACATGCGTTTTTTGGTAAGACCCCTTTGTGTTCCCGTCCTCCAGCCCTCTAGCACTGCTGCTGTGCCAGAATACTCCGTTTTGATGACTTTCTCTCTACGATACAAAAACAGCCCCGCATGAAGGGATGGGTTCACATGCTCCCTCAAATCTATTTGTTTCCACAAAAAGCCATAACATGTATTGCCCTAAAGCAGCGTGACCCACATCTGAGCAGCCGCCCAATACCCCTGCAGGTTTGGGAATGCTAAACCCCCCTGTTGTTTGGGGAGAAACAAAAGTGCTCTCCACACCCTAGGTCTTCTCTGACCCCAGAGAAAGCTAAAAAATAGATGTTGCCAGGCTTTAAGATCTTTCTGTGTTACCTGGCATAGAACACACTGAAACAGATAGAGGAGGTGGGGTAGGGCATTCATTTTTAAAGCTTGGGTTCTCGTATGTGTGGTAAGGGGCAATAGAGACCACCTCTGGAAATCTGCTTTTAATTGATTAATCAGCGGAGGACAGTTTAAATTATATAGTTGAGAGGTCAGGCATCCTATTCTAATTCCTAGATATTTTATAGTGTTCATATCCCACCTCATAGGAAACTTTCCCCTCACTTTGGCCGACAGACTATAATGGAATCTTAGCACCTTGGTTTTAGTTTGTTTAAAGTATATCCTGCTAGGGTTGAAAATTCTTCTCTTTGTTGAAATACTTCAGGGAGGGAGACTTCCGGGCTCATCAGGTACAAAAGAATATCATCAGCATATAGTGCTAATTTGTGTTCCACTCCCCCCAACCAAACCCCTTTAACCTCACAGTTTTGTTGGATGCTTTGGGCCAAAGGCTCAATGTAAAGCAGGAATAATAATGGGGAAAGGGGGCAGCCCTAATGTGCCCCCCACCCCAGACGAAAAGCCCCCAAAACATGCCCATTGGGACAAATATTTGCACTAGGTTCTTTATAGAAGCTAAATAAGCCATCCACAGATTCAGCGGAAACCCAAACAGGGAAAGGGCCAACCTCAGAAAAGCCCAAGAGACCTTATCAAAGGTCTTCTCGGCATCAAGACTTGAGAGGGATGGTGACTTTGTTTTGTTAATGTAGTCTATAATATGAATAGTACACCTGAGATCGTCCTGAGCCTGACGACCTGGAACAAAACCTGTCTGATTTAGTTGAATTACGTTGGGAAGAATTTGCAGCATATGGCAGGCCAATATGGATGTCAGGATCTTATAGTCTGTGTTAAGAGAAACTGGTCGATATGAGGCACACTGGGTAGGGTCCTTTCCCGGCTTGGGTAACACCAAATAACCGCCTCAACCATGAAGGAGGGATCTGTTTGTCCCCTCCCATGACCCCCCCCCCGTAGATACCCCCAACAGTAGAGGCGAATCAAATCCCTGAAACATTTGTAAATTCTCATGGCAACCATGGTGTCTCGGGCACTTACCCGTCTTGAGTCTACTTACTTCTTTCTTGAATTCTGTCTCCAAGATAGGGGCTAACAACCCATCTCCCTGTTTATAAGGGAGCCTCGGAAGGCGTAATCCTTCTAAAAATTCCTTCACCTTTTGTTCAGCTGGGTCTGAATCAGAGGCATACAGTTTAGAGTAGTATACCTGGAAGGCTTCCTGCCATTTCAGGTACCCTGTGTAAAATCTTAGCAGTCACTGGGTGATGTATAGCTGCTATCGTTGCCCCGGCCCATTGTACCCGCAGTCTAGCAGCCAACAGTTTTAGGGAGCGAGGTCCCCCCCCATAATACTTCTGCCATAAAAACAGAAGCTTTTGTTCAACATAGTAATCTAACAATTCCCCAAACTCTTGTTTAAGGGCCTTCTTCGCTTTGGTGTGGGCCCTGTCAATTTTTTATTTTTGTTGGGCTTCCAGATTTTGGATTTGAGCTATGAGTCGAGCTTTTCTCTTTTTTCGGACCGCTATCTCAACGAATTTACCCCATAGGATAGCTTTTGCAGTATTCCATAAGGTCCCCGATGTTGCCTCTTGTGAGGAATTCTCCCCCAGAAATTGTTTATAAGTGTCCCAAATGGCATCCTTAATCTCTGGGTCCTGCAACAATGAGACATTTAAATGCCAGAAGGTGGTTTTGTGAGTGTCCCCCAGACCGAGCTTTAAGAATAGTGGGGAGTGATCCGACAGGATAAAGTCCCCCATCCACACATCAAGAACCTGATGTTCTTCCTCCTTAGGAAAAAGGAAATAATCCAACCGGGAGTACATCCGATGGGCGACCAAGTAGAAGGTGTAGTCTCTCCAGCGCCCATACAGATGACGCCACACATCAATCAGACCCAACTCTCCCACCAATTTATAGACTCTTCTGGTCACCCGGTGTTGCAATCTTGGGATCTGGGATGTTGCATCTAATTGGGGATTAAAAGTTAAGTTGAGATCTCCTCCACATATCAGGACCCCCTCACCCCAATCCTGAAGCATGGTCAGGAGGGAGCGATAATCTTGGAATGTAGATCCTGAAGGGAAATGTACTGAAGCCAGGCTTATTATAGAGACACAAAATTTCCCTTTCATGAGAATGCATCAGGGAGCTACCTGCAAGGTAATCTACCTCCTGAGGACGTGTTTTCTGCAGCATGGCGACAACTCACCTTATTGTTAACAGTTAGTCCAACGTAAGGTTCTGATTTGTGTTCTTTTCAGATGTTCTCTGCTTCTTCTTCTTCTTCTTTCTGGCAACGTGCACCCAAATCTTGGGCCCCCTACTCTGCTTAGTCCCACTAGTTGTTGGGCTGGCAGTCTGACACTAGCCTCAATAAACATTTGTAGTCTTCTCCCCAAATCTGACCTCCTTCAAGGCTGGATTACTCAGCATAATCCAGACATCCTGGCTGTTGCAGAAACATGGCTCTTTGAAAATTCCCAACTCTGCCATCACCCTGCCTGGCTACTCACTTTTTAGAGAAGACAGGCTGGGGAAAAGGGATGGTGGCTATACCATTTACCTCCGTGCTTCCCTTCGGGGTGGTTTCTACACTCCACCTCACCTTGCCATGGAGCGCAGGCACTGTCTGTCTCAGTTTCCATCGGGAACCTCAGCAAATCTCTTACAGTCATAGCTGTCTACATTCCTCCCTGCAGCTCTAAGCGTGCATTTGATTCCATCCTTGAGTATGTCTCCCAATTGCCCATAATAACTGAAGTCATCATTCTAGGTGACTTTAATATTAACTGGTCTACGCCCAATGCTGCGCCACACCGTCATGCTGCAGCAGCCTTAAACCTAACTCAGCTTGTCTCAATGCTGACAAGGATTAATTGTAAGATTGGAACCAGTTCCCTGATTGATCTTGTCTTTACAAACCACCCTGAGAGGATCTATAATGTCTCCATTCTACTGAATTCCTTAAGTGACCACTCTCCTATTCTATGCCACTGGTCAAATCGCTTGCTAAAACTCCCCCCAAAGTACCTTTACCTGCATTCTCTCAAGAAGGGTTCCTTGAAGAAATTTAAGGATTATCTTATTCACAGTGATTGGTCCCCTTTAGACTTGGCTACTAGTGTGGACAGTGCCTTAGCCTTCTTCATTTCCACCTTTAACTCTGCCTGCGACATCTTTGCCCCATATACCAAGTGCCTAATAAAAGGCCCTTGTGAGCGGGTGTGGGATAAATGAAGCATCAGACAAAATTGGCAGTCACTATAGAATATTTATTATCTCAAAACAGCGGACTGGAAACGACAAATCAAATAGAACAAAATAAAATCCAGGAAAATAAATTAACTTTTCTTAGAGCTAGAAGGTAGCTAACTCATGAGGGTGCTGATAAGTACATAGCCCCTTGGAAGACTAACTCATTTCTACCTGCAGACTCTCTTTTATAGAGAGCTAAAACATGTGATTCAGTAACTCCGCCTTAAACATTTTCGGTACAAATTAAATTCAAGTTATAATGTAAATTATATATTTTTTATAGGTACTACATTAATATATGTTGTGAACTTTTATTAAATAACATTCAGTGCTGAAAAAGCTAAGATTAAATTTATTTTAGGCAGGCCTGAATGTTTAGTAGACTGCCTAGTTACCATCATCCATATATAAGGAGGAGGAGAGCTGTGGCCCGGCGGCCTTTAGGTCGCGTCATTGTTATGGCAAAGTGGCGTTGCTACAAAGCTTCAGTCAAACGAATAGGCACTCCTTCAGCAACAAAACCCACCCGACTTCAACTAAACACTGTACCTTCACAGTGCGACACCCTGGTAAGCTTTTGTTCCACTTATTTACCATACTCATTTCTAACGAGGAGAAAATGAATAAATAAAGAAAGGACGCTAGTTGCGCCTCTGCGATAGTGAGAGCATTCGAGCGGGAAACACACTGCGGCTCCGCACTATCGCTCTCTATCATTCATTTTAGGCTTATCAGCCTTACTTCATATATGCTCAATTTCTTAGAAAATGGAAATAAAAACACTCCACAATGGGCAGTATTGAATGGATAAGCAAAAAGGGGGGGGGTTCACAATAGAGGCACGAACCGAAACTAAACCGCGGTTCGTTTTTATTTTCTTTCACCGAAGTCCTTTCTTCCTGTTCTAAATATATATCGGGAAATGTTTCCAGCGAGGACAAAGGCAATAAGAAGGGGACACGGAGAGAGGATACAGTAGGGCTTTTCTCTTCTTCTGCACATTACTACGGTTTTTTCTCAGTCTCAAATGTAGGACCTTTGAAATAATTAATTTGACAGAGACAACAAAGGGAAACAAACAAGTGAACACAAATGAAACATCAAAATAAAAATAAGACATGGGTGGCCAGCCCAAAAGAATATAATATAACACAACCTCACAACATTTTAAAAACACAAACTTTCCAGACAAAGCAGAAGGTAGGAGAGAATGGGGGTCCTCTGTTACAGCCCTGAAACCCCATAGATCACTCCTGCTCTTCTTGACCTCATGCACACCAGTGACAATCTTTGGTACAAGGCCCTTGAGTCTGGTTGCTCTGCTGACAGGCAGAACTACAGGAATGCCAAACATGTCTGTGCCAGAGAAATTCACTGGGCAAAAACTTCCAAGTCTGCTTCACATCCTCCTGGGGCGAGAGGAGGAAATTCTGGGACAATATTAAGGACCTAACTGGAACCCAACTCCCCTCCCGATTGCTGAATATTAATGGTGTTACTACCCAGGACTCTCAGCTCATTTCTAACACCCTCAACTCTGCCTTCTGTGACCTTAGTGAGTCCCCGATTTTTTCCAACACTTTCAGTAATTCCTCCCCCTTGCTGGTATTCCCCGTTCTGCCTGAGGACCATCTCCTCCCTGTGAAGCTTAATCCTACCTTACCAGGGTTTGGGGGAAATCTAGATTCAGTGGTGATTCACTGGATCTGAAGCTCCTGCTACTGGCCCTGGATGTTGTTCTATATCCCCCTACAAATATCCTTAATCTCTCCCTCTGCTTGGGACAATTCCCTTCTCAATGGAAATCAACTATTGTTACACCGATCCTTAAAAGTGGTGACAGAACCTCCCACACTAATTACTGCCCGATCTCAATCCACCCCCCACCCCCAATTTCCAAAGCTCCTGAAAGGATCATTTCTGATCAACATTCTGAATATCTCTTGAAGTACAATGTTCAGTGTCAGCAACAGTATGGTTTCAGGCCAGGCCACAGTACTACCACTGCACTACTGGAATATACTGACTTTATCCACAAGGCCCTGGACCGTGGCCACTTAGTTGGGTCTGTGTACACAGACTTAACTAAAGCCTTTGATATGGTCAACCACACGCTCCTTATTGAATCCCTCTCATCTCTTGGCCTCTCCCTGGATGCCACCTCCTGGTTCACCAGCTACCTGAGTGGCCGATCTCAAAGGGTGAAATATACAGGTTACTCACCTGTAACAAGTGTTCTAGGAGTGGTATATGTTTGTTCATCCACACTGTCTGTCAGGTACCTTGCCGCTTTAAGATGGGCCGGAAAGTCTTCAAGCTGGCTCCTCCCACCCACCCAGGTGATGAAACTCTCGGCTCCGCCCCATGATGCCAGATCTAGCCCGCTGGAAGCCAGGTTGTGCGCTGAAGCCGGGGAGGTCGGGGGGGTCTGTGTGGATGAACAACATATACCACTCCTAGAAACTGCAGTTATACAAAGACTTTTGCTGTAACAGTAGATCTTCTAGGAATGTCTTGTGTAGTAAGTCATTACTTCTGCGAGTTCCCGATAGGTGACGCTCCAGCACAGAAGTTTCTTTCAGCAGTCTCTATACCAGGGACCACCCACGCTACCTCACTTCCTGGGCTGTACCTATAAAAGTGGGTGGTCTCTGGTAAGCTCCGTTCCCTGCCAGTTTCAGCTTAGAAGCGAGGGACATAAAGGCAGGGGGAATGGAGGGAGGGTACGTACTAACTGCAAGAGACATTCCTAGAAGATCTATTGTTACAGCAAAAGTCTTTGTGTAACTGCACTATCTTCCACGGAATGGTCTCTTGCAGTAAGTCATTACTTCTGGGAGATTCCCAAGCAGTTATATGGCAGTGGGTGGCCACAGATGGCATTCTGCCATAGGTAAAATGTGGTCATGGGACCAATGAATGCTAAAATAGCATATCAGTTGAACAAAGGAATTCATGATTAACTGTGTTACATACCTTAAAAAACTAGAAGGAATATGTCAATAACACTGAGCAATTATGTAGCTTTGTAACATGGCAGAAATAGCAGGACTCCAGGGAAGAAAGGTGATAAGTGTAACAGGGTCAGGTGGTACAAGAGCAACATGGCATGATAATGCCGTGTTGCCTCAGAACGTTTAGAGTAATATTGCCCTGTTGAGAGCATGAACGCGATCACCGAAGTAGGGAAGCAGTGAATGCAGTAGATAGATGTCGACCAATAGGTGGCGTGACGAACACAGCAGGAAAGCAAACCGGCAAGGGAAGAGAGGAACAGCAGAAATGTCTGTGTCAGTGTGGGCACCGTAGAAAACAGGAGAGAGGAAAGAACGGGGAAGTGTGTAATTTTGGAGGCAGTGAGCGAGTGAGGGCATATTGTAGAAGTCGCCGATGGATGGAAAAGAGCACAAGAAAGCACAGCTGAATAAGAAATCAGCGCGAGGGAGACGAGAAGTTGTGAACATGTGAGAAAGCGCCACCTACAGGTCGGACTGATGAGGGAGAGGTGAGGGAAAATTCTCTGTGTGGGCAAGTGTGTGAATTGGAAAATAGTGGAGAGAGGAATGGGTAGGAGAAAACAAGTGTAGAAGGCAAACCGTAGCGTGCAGAGTGGTGCGAGTCACGGGAGGCACATAACGATAGTGGCAGCAGATGTGAAGGGTAACAGAATGTGTGTGTTGAAAAGGCATGAACAGGGAGATGGAGCAGAAGTTCTGTGGTGCTGTGAAAGCGCCACCTATTGGTGATAAATCGTCAGGCATGCGGTATAAAGGGAGTGGAGAAGAGAACTGTAATTTTTGGGAGAATATGAAGGTATGCACAGACATGTTGCCCAGCATGCACCAGAGCAGCGATGTGAAAAACAAATGAGGGTAGACAAATGGAGTAGCCAGCACAAGTACCAAAGTCACAGGTGCAAACATAGTTTTATGCGAATAATTATACATACACCAGAGTTGAAAGGTTAAAAAAACTAGTTGCCACTATATTACTCGATGTGGGGTGATCAACGTGCACACATACATTCCAGCAACAGAAAGGCAGGAAAAGTAACAGACATGCACCATAATTGTAAACGTTAAATAAGTGTTTCTGGTGATTAGTGTTGTATAGCAAAGAAAAGAGCATCTGACAAATAGTACAGTTGCACTTGCCATGTTACAAGCGCATTAATCCCCTCCGTAGGTGGTATCTAAAGGGGAGTTAATGCATGGTTGGTCATTGTAGGCACTCTGCCTGCGGCCTCGTGCCACAATGGCCCCAACCATGCATTAACTCCCCATTTGATGCCACCTTCGTCGTGGATTAATGCTTATTCAGTGATCAGCAGCGAAAGTACAATCTGAGTCAAAGGCAACTTTGTCTTGAATTGTAACAGTAGTTCGAGTAATCCAATATTCTTAAGAGGCGCTACAAAGTAGCAAGTGAAGACTTTTTTTTTCTCAAGACTGTCTAGCCAGTAATGAATGTATCCATTCGACAAAAGTAGAATACACAAGTAACAGATAATGTAGCAAATGAAACAATGCATCTGTGACCAAAACAAAGCAGTGGTTAAAAGACCCTTTTTGATATGATCTTTGTTCATAATCAAGGGAAAGCTGCGAATAGCAGTGGAAGAGAGAAGAATACAGTCCGTAGTAGGATTGATTTGTGTCTCAGCATGTGAGTTAATAGTGGATGGACCTGTTCGAGGGAGGGACAGGATGTCCGGTGTACAACAGGTCAACAGGCATCTCGATGGAATGGTCGTGATGGTCTATAAACAGTGATACCTGAGAAATTGGCTTGATGCATCGAGCCAATGTGAAAAAGGCCTCAATCTTATTTGTAGCCCCAAAAGGTCCCCGAGGCCAAGAAGAGAAGACCGGGGTGGACTGGAGTCTTCAATGAGGGGCAGAACCCCTGGGCGGCCATAGGGGTGGCCACGGTCTGGCTTCGCCGGGGTCCTTGTTCTCTGCCCTTAAAGGTGTCATGTGGGGTATAATTAGTTCCAGTTTTGTATGAATAATTATACTGAGGATGTGGTTTTTGGTACATGTATTGTACTGTTTTCAGTTGTCTGTCTGAGGCTTGTAGGTTCTCCAGTATTGTTTGAGCCCCTGGTCCAAAAAGATGGTCGCCTGAAAAGGGGGCATTAGCCACTTTGTGTTGAATATCAGGTGCTAGCCCTGAGAGTTGGAGCCATGCCTGGCGGCATATAAGAATACCGACTGCAGAGGCTCAAGCCAAAGCATCGGCAAGATCATACCCTGATCTTAACAGATGTCGAGACAGTGAAGTAACGGTATTATTTATTGATGCAAGTTGCTCTCTTTCAGGGGATGCAGGCAGTCTGTTTGTAACATCTCCAGAAGAGGTGCTTACCGTACGCAGGTATTGCAGCATGTGCCCCATATAGTTAAGTATTCTGATATTTAGTGTGTTTAGAGCAAACACTCTCTTCTCCATATGATCAAAACGTTTAGAGTCTCTCTCTCTGGAAGTATTGTGCTTGTATGTTTGGGCTTGCTGGTGCGGTTGTGGGCAGCTGCAATAACCACAGAATCTGCCGCTGGTTTATTAGTTAAATACTTATAATCAGGAGGAGCCTGATACAGCACTTGGGCCTTTCTAGATAACTCCTGCACTGTTATGGGTTGATTCCAAGCTTCAGTAATAGCATTTCTGAACGCAGGTATAAAAGGAGGGATAGCCCAGACAGAGTCCTACGGTAGGCCCAGATATTCAGCCATATCTTTAATCTGTCCTGTTCCGTTGTGGTAAACCCCATTGTTTTTTGTATTTGTAGCATCATTTCGGGGAATAAGGGGTCATCTGGTAGAGAAATGACCTTTTGTGGTTGTAATAGCCCTTCGTCCCAGTAAGAGGGCACCTCCGAAGGGGATTCATATCCTCTTGTGTCAGGGGAACCATCATAGGTCCTATGTAGGTGGGGGTGCAGGACAACCTTGTCCCTGTGGAAGAGCAGGTAGGGAGCTTCAGTGGAAAGCGCCTGGAGCTCCCCAATCCTTCTGGCTGATGTGATAGCCACCAAGAAGGCGGTCTTCCACAACAGGTGAGAGATGTCACACCTGTGCACTGGTTTGAATGACTTGCCCATGACATTGGCCAATACCAGCAGTAAATCCCACGGAGGTGGTGGCTCACGCAGCGGAGGGGATATGTGATCTAGGCCCTTGAAAAAGCACCAGACCACCTTCTCCTGTGCCACCGACTGCTTGCCGGCCAGTGCCCGGTAAGCAAAGATCGCTGCCAGGTGCACCTTGAGGGTCATCAACCGAAGCCCCTGCTGGGAAAGGTACCACAGGTAGTCCAGAATGCTAGCCAGCAGACAGGACAAGGTGTCCAACCCCTTGCCCTGACACCAAATGTATAATCTCTTCCATCTGAAGGTACAGCATTTTCTGGTCGACTCCTTGTGGGATGCCTCAACGAAGTTGAGGACCTCGTCGGAAAGATCTAAGGCCTGGAACTCTAGCCACTCAGGAACCAAGCCATCAGGTGCAGAGATTGAAGGTCCGGATGGAGTACCTTTCCCTCGCTGATGGACAGCAGGTCCGGCGGGCTGGAAGCCAACTCGGGAGCCTGGAGCTGAGGCTGAGATCATCTGTCACTGGGCAGGCTTGGAGGGGGAGGGACTGGCCGAGGAGCCACCGGGACCCTTCCCCCCAAGCTTCCTGACTGAGGAAGTGATGGGCTTGGCTCTAGGATGCCAAGTTTGAGCCTGCTGGCCCTTCTGCTGGGCAGGTCTTGCCACAGGAGCGGAGGGACGAAAGGGCTTACACTGCTGATGGCTGCCTTTGTCCTTCTGTGCAGATGTGACCCAATCTAGGGTGGCACTGGATTTTTCAATGCGCTGGAGATGGCCCTCCACACCGGGCCTGAACAGGTAGGTGCCCAGAAAGGGAACATCTGTGAGCTTGTGTTGGGTGTCTGCCGTGAAGGTCGAGATCCGCAACCAAGCCCTGCGGTGCATGGACACTGTGGCCGCTACCAAACGGGCACAAGAGTCTCCAATGTCCAGAGCTGTCTGGAGCTGCTGCTTTGCCACCGCCCTTCCCTGATCCCCAGACCTGCTTGACCATGGTCTGGAAGTTGGCTGGGAGATGAGGGAGCACCTCATCCAGGGAGCCCGACAGGGCATGAGAGAAGTGTGCCATCTTAACAGCCGAGCTGGTCTGGCAAAGGCCCAAAGAGGCAGCAGTGTACACCATTCTCCCTGAGTAGTCCAATTTCTTGGACTCCTTATCTGGGGGCTCGTCCACATCCCTTGTGTTGCCCGAGAGCCTGAAGACAGAATCTGCCACCAACCCCTCGGGCGAGGGGTGCTCCAAGAAGCCGGAGGGAGAGCCAGTAGGGACTGTGTAATTGTGGGCCATCCTGGCCGAGGGCACTGGGCAGGAGGCTGGGCGCTGCCAGAGTTCTAACACCGGGCCCACAATGGCCTTGGCTACGAGGAAGGCCTCCATGGGGGAGTCCCCTTGTCCAGAATCTCCGTAAGGGGATATCTGGTCCATTTCTGCACAGGTTAGAGTGGCATCCCGGTGGACTCAGAGATGAGCCGATGGATACCGAGGAACGAGGTGGGGCTGTCATCCACAGAAAGACCCCCCGCCCGAGGATTCCAGGTCGATTGGACAGGAATGCAACGAGGAGTCTTCAGACTCTGAAGAGTCTGTGTACAGCTGGTGACGGCCTGAGCCACTCTCCACTCGCCGAGGGTGACTGGGGGTCAGAGTGACTGATAATCGATGGGGCAAACCTTGAGCCGACCGAGAATCCTTGGTCGGCCCCCCACTCTTCAGCTAGGGAGGCGGTAGTTCCACCACAATGGGCGGGGCAGTTGGTTTTGACTGAGCCGTCGGCACCGGGACCGGGTCCTCGACTGAGGAACCAGCGTCGGGAGTCGGCTTCGGCCATTTGGGTGACAGACACTTAACTGCTGGTGTGGAAGCCGGCGTCGGCTTGCTGCCAGCCAAAAGGAGCTGTTGCCACATTAGATCCTCATAGCACTGACGCAACTTGTGCCGGAGCCTCTCCTTAGCCGAGGAGGATGAGGAGGAAGAGCAGCGGCGCTGCTTTCCATGATGTGGGGACCGAGACCGCCAATGTTGGTGGGATTTCCCCGAAATGGAGGAGGACCGGGACTGAGACCGAGACCGTCGACGATGCTGGTGACGGGCCAAGGAAGGAGTGGGGGAAACCCACTGCCCCTCCAGTTCAGAGTCCTGGGCCGGAGACTTTGGCTCAATGGTCTGAGGCAAGTCCTCGGAAGGCACCAGAAGCACCAGTGTCTTGAGAGAGAGAGAGTTGTCGGCCTTGGTCGACAACCTGTCGGTGGGCTCGAGAAAAATATTAGCCGCATCAACAGGCGCCTCGGCTAGCTGGTCTGACAGGGACACCGTAAAACCAGCAACCCAGGCTGCAACACTGACCGAAGTTGAGAGCCGACGGTCTGGAGAACAAGATCTCTCCCACTCCCAAGAGCGTCGACGGTGAGTCTTACCTTTTTTCGGATCCTTCCCTTTAGTCAAGAGGGACTGGCACAGCTCCCGAAAGGAAGCCGTGTAAGAAAAGCCCAGCTGGAGCGGAATGAAGGCCGAAGTTGAAGAGGAGCTCGCCGTGGCCTGGGCTGCCTCCTCCTCGAGGGCAGTGAGCTGTTCAAGCTGTTCCAGTTGTTCTGCAGAGCCCGCCGCTGCAGACACCACCCAATGGGCCTCCTTCGATTTGACTGGTGGGTACAGTTTCTCCGGTCACCCCAGCTGGAGTCGGGCAGCGCGGTCTTTGAGTACCAACAGAGAAAAGGACAGACACATCTCACAAGCCTGCGGATCGTGGTGATGCCCGAGGCAATAAACGCATGAGCCGTGGGGGTCAGTGCGCGACATCTTCTGCCCACAGGGGCACCGGCGGAACCTGGGGACGGTCTAGTCCTCCATTGCAGCCGCAAGGGAAGAGGGTGAAGACTGAACTCGAACAAGTTTCAAAGTAAGCTTAGAAAAAAAAAACCCCACAAAAGACGATGTTTTTAGAGCCAGGGCCTGCAAAACATGAGAGCGCTAAGGAGGGAACCTAATGCTTCCAAGCGGTAAGGAAGATCAGGCGTCATGAGGCGGAGCCGAGAGTTTCATCACCCGGGTAGGTGGGAGGAGCCAGCTTGAAGACTTTCCGGCCTATCTTAAAGCGGCAAGGTACCTGCCAGACAGTGTGGATAGAACAACATATTCATGCCCCTAGAATTAATGATATACTCTCCACCAGCCTATCGGCACTTTCAGGAGTTCCCCCAGGCTCAATCCTTGGCCCGCTTCTGTTCAGTCTGTTCCTTAACACCCTCCTACTAGCCTGCTCTGGTCAGATGTTACTTTACATATGACACTATAATCTTTAGTAGCCACCTTGACCCCTCTCAATTACAGAAAGACCTACAATTGTTTTTTTTATGAATCAGAATCTTGGTTCTCCCACCATAAACTTATCTTAAATTATAAAAAAAACTAAAATTATGGTTTTCTCCAACCTTCAAAACAAGTATAAAGTCATTCCCCTAAATATTCTAAACTCCCAGCTCGCTACTCTGGAGCAGGTGCCCTACTTCAAATATCTCGGTATCACTCTGGACTCCTCACTCTCCTTCCAGGTACATATTGACCTGGTATGTAATGCAGTAAACACCAGACTAGGCCTTCTCTATAGACATAGGTCCTGTATGCCTTCTGATGCCCTGCGCCTGGCCACAACTAGCTCAGTTTTGTCCACAGTTGACTATGGCATTGTTATTTATGGCTCATTTGCTGACTCTGCCTTTAGAAGAATCAAGGTTTCCCTGAATAAAGCGTGTTGACTCGTCACTGGTTGTACTTGGCTCACCCACACCTATGAGCTTTATCAACTAGTGGGCTGGTTGAATTTTGAGGGTAGGCTTTCCTACCATACTTGCCTCCTAGCTAGGAAAATAGCTGCTGGCCCCCTTCCACCCACTGCCCAGCATCTCCTTACACCAGTCCCTGTCACCCAGACGACCAGAAGCTCCTCTAAAGTCCCCTTCTTAGTCCCACTTTGTCAGATCTCCTTGGGGCAGAGGGCCTTCATGTATAGGGCCCTCTCTGGCTCAACGGTTTGCCCTCTGAGGTCACTTCTGTCTATAAGCTAGGCCCATTTAAATATGTGCTCATCTTCTTGCTTCCAGTCGTTTCGACTGTTTCTAGCGTCTCTCTTTCTCTCACCTTGTAACACCACAATCCACGAGCTTCCCCTAAGTAATGACAAAGCCTTCTCTGACTGCTCCCCCTAGTAAAGACTATGTCTTCTCCAACTGCTCCCCCTGACTCCTCCCCTTTACTGTCCCCCTCCTACTCTTGTCCATCCTCCACTCTTCCTCTAGTTCTTACTGTTTTCCCTACTCACCCCTATTCCTTCCATTTCCTGTTCCTACTAGTCTAGTTCTACACTTTCATCTCAATTTCCCTCAGAATTACCTTCATAGTATGTCTGTTCCTTCTATTTATTGTGCATGTATTTCTTTTTATTGTGCTTGATTTTTTCTTTGCTTATTTGCTGTATATATCCAAACATCACTGACACTGTACTTCTGCATTTATGTATACTGCTGCCTCATGCAACTTTTACCCAGGTTGCATCCTGACTATGTCTTATTTTGTATTGTACCTTATCTTATATTTTAGACATGGAGCCTTTGTAAATGGGTCTTTGACTCAAAGGTTTGTAATTCCAATATTTTGAATAAATAAATAAATAAATAAGACCTCCCCATCCCCCATTTTGTGAATGGAGTTATTGTTTAACGGTGGGGGATTACAGGGGAGAGGACAGGCCCACCCAGACACACAGGGGTCTAAGGAGCTCCATGGACCCCCAACCCCATTCACCCAGTGCAGCACCACCCAAGGAGCAAGGGAAGCAATTCATATCAAAATCTGTGCTTCACTCGCTAGTTCATCAGCCCCCCCACTTATGGTATGTAGGGCTCCAAACCACAATGGCGACCATGGCATCCTCACAACCGGAAAGCATGTCTAACTCTTCTAGGCAGCCTTAGACCTTGGTTTCTGCCTCGATGGACCCAGCTCTCAATTTACCTTAAAAAATTTTACGTCACTCTCTTTGGAGACAACAGGCCTTCCGCTACTGAGGGGCCCACTATGGACCCCTCAAACCAGCCTTCTAGGTCGTTTAATGTAGACACCTTGTACAGCGGGTATTTAAAGGGAGTAAAGAGGGGGAAAAGACCTTTCGTCACTGGAGGACCCCACCGGGTCTCCCCGAGTATCCATCTGGTTCCACTCCTTTTTTGATTATAGCTTATTTGGGTCAATAAGGTCCCTTGTCTTTGCCATTCCATCCACTCCTGGGCAGCACAACAAACCATCTTTAGCCGGTCAGAGCCTAGCTATAATCGTGACTCCTTGCAAGGTTGCCTCCCCCCTCCAGCGACTGGCCACAGGGATAGGTCCAAGGCCTCCTGCCCCCACAGAGTCCTCAACAGACCTCCCCCAACCCACCGAATCCCCCATCCCAACTGTATCCACTGAAATAGGTACACTTTTCAACATTATTAAACTTCCCTTAATCCAATCAGGCAATTACAAACATAAACACAAAGAGTCCCCTCGAAGTCTCTGCCTGCTGCATCACGAGAAATACCTTAGTTTGACAGTCCTGTATGAGTTCATACCCCTCTGTGTCCATATTTCAGGGAGGTGCAGCTGTTTGAGCCATGTCCGCTTCTGCACAGTTCCCTGGGCCCTGCTGACTTGCTGCGTCAGCATCTCCACTTACAGAGTGTTTTTTGGAAAATACAGAGTCCCACACGGTGGAACTAGTCGATTTGTCCCTCGGTCCCAGTCTTTTTGGCTCGACTGGTTTCCAAGCGTGGACACGAAACTGGGAGGCAGTCTCACTTGAAAAGTCCAGAGGAGGCTGAATATCCTGCGACCGAAGAAGAGCAGTGGCATCGTTCACATCTTGGTATCTCTTCGGTCCCTTCTCAGTAAGTACTTTCAAACGAGCCAGATATTCTACAAAGGCTTTGTGTCCTTTTTGTTGTAGGAGTTTCACCACTGTAAGAACTTGGTGTGTGTGGGCTAACAATTGTGGGGTATAATTGGGATAAAAAAACAACCTCAAATCCCTGAACTGAACAAGCTTTTTCGCCCATGCAATGCCCAGGATTTCTTCTTTTACTCAGAAATCCAAAAAAGCTATAACTATGGAGCATGGACGTGCCTTAGGGTTTCAGGGACGGGGAACCAGCAATCTGTGGGCCCTTATAATGTTGAGTTCTTTATCTGCAGGTAAATTTAGCACTTCACCAAGGAAGGATTCTATAAAAGTTATCATGTTGCCTGACTCAGTGCCTTCAGGTACTCCGTGGATTCTGATATTATTGTGGCGATTTCTGTTCTTCGAGATCTTCCGGCCTTTGCTTGAGGAGTTGCTCCCTGGCATACAGATCCAGTAGGGCCATATTATGTACATCTGTAACATAGAAACATAGACTTTGATAGCAGATAAGGACCACTTGGCCCACCTAGTCTGCCCATTTCCCTACCTAAAGGATAAGTTGCAGATCCTAGTTGGATCCTCTAGTGATTGTATAGTCGGCCAAGCTCTGTTCTATAGTTCGCTTAGAAAGTTGTTCAATATCTTTGTGATCGTCTGTAACTTCAGCTTCGATCCTTTGTAGGGTCTCATGTATTTGCTGCAAGGTGAGGCACAGTTGTTTTGAAGTAATGGTGCATTCGGTTTCCTCAGCATCGGTCGAAGCTAAAGCCTGTACTGGGGATGATGGCTGTGAGTAGGCTGCAGCTGTTGCATCTGAATCAAGCCCAGCTTTACCCTGTTTCCCGGTCAATCCTGGGGGGATTTTCCTTGTTTCTCTGTTTTGAAGGCATTACATATTGTTATTTTGCATTTGTGCAGCAGGATGATGCATTTAATTACTAGATTTCAGTGGATTGTAGTGAGGTCAAGACAGAGCACTGGAACTAAGCTGCCATAAAGCTGGTAACCAAATTGGAAGTCGCTCCGCCTGTACAGTTTGCCTTGAGTAAAACATAACATCACTTCATGTTAGAGCCCTTCAGAACTTGGGCTGAGACTTTTAAAACAGAACATGTACCTGTCCTCTTTCTTAAACTACCAGGAACGTGCTTATAACTCATTTACAACAGTTACAGTACACCAGTTGTTCAAGTACACTTACCTTCTACATCTTCTATCATGTTGGCAAATGGTAGCCACTTTGTATTAAATATTCTCATTAATTACTTTGAACTAATTTCCTCCATTAGTTTTATCTTTCTGTAATCTGAAATCCAATCAACCCTGTTTGGATTAACAAACTGCAACCATTTCTGGGTGATTACTTTAAGGGCTGCTGCAATCAAAAATACTGTGTGTATATATATATATATCTATATATCTATATACACACACACACACACACACATATATAGTATATATATTTGTTTGCGTTTCCCCTTAAACCTTTTGGGTATATTCTACATATCACATTCAAAGAAACATAGAATTTGTTGTCAGAAATATGGGACAGGGTAAGAATACTTACTCATTTGTCCTCAAAAATGTATTTTCATTCCCCGATGTACCTGAATGGCCATTATAGCCCTTCTCTGTTAGATTCTACTTTCAAAACTTGGCACTCTAGGGGTTTGGCAGAAATTGGGCATTTATTCAATGACAAAGGCCTCGTGGAGTTTAATGCCCTAAAAAAGTCCTGCGGATAATCTAATTCTCATTTTTATTTTTAGATATCTACAAATTAGAGATCATATCTCGAAAAATGTGGATGTCTCATCAGGCCCTAAATACGATGCACTGGAAAACACATATATGAGCCCCAACAATGGCAAATTGATATAAAAAAACTATGCTTTTCTTGTATGGCATTTAGGGGGAAATTTAACTCACTTCAAAACAAAATGGGAAGAAAGACTGGATTGTAAAATATATGGACGTGACTGGCAATATATAACAAATTTTACTAAACAGAGGAGCCTGTCTACTAAATTGCAGCAAATTTATTTTAATATTGTTCATATAATTTATTATACTCCTCATCGACTGAATCTGCTGAGCCAAAACATATCAAATTTATGTCCAAGGTGTACTGCATCAGTGGGTACGTCAGAACATATGATTGTGATGTGCCCAGTACTGGACATATTTTAGCATAAAGTGCTTCATAGTATCTCAATAGCCTCTGGTGTGAGCTTAAAAAAGCGAACCGATTGGATTATGTTTAGTCATGGAGGCCCTAGAGCTGCAGTTCTCTTAATTCAACAAAAGTTAATGTAACTGGGGTTGATCACAACCTTTAAGTGTATTTTGCCGAAATGAAACTATGCTAACCCCCCCCCCACAAATTTCTTTCCTGGCTGAATTTTATGATCTCGATACACAGGTTGGAAAAAGTTTATTACACTCTGGAAGATAAACTGGACCTTTATAAAAAAAAAATGTGGTCACTTTTCAGGAAGGCATTAAGTTCTAGAGAGGTACTGAGGCTGAACTGAGCATTAGGTTGGTCTCTGATCTAATCTGATTTTGGTATGGTGGTAGGCCATGTTAGTCAGCCTGTGCCCATGTTTCATCGCCAACTGCCCATTACAATATAGAAACACTACCCAAAAGATACCCCCAAGAGCGAGCCAGACGGGAGGGGCAACGCCTTCTTGGTAACCACCAAGACTGCTGCCGTGGAGTGATCCCCCGGAGGGGACATTACATTAAATGCTGTGATTCAGTCCGGAATCACGGCTGCTGTGGAAGCTGGTTCCCGCTCCTGGTGCTTCTCCTTGTTGTGCCTTTTTCTTGTGACCTTCAGGGGAAGTGGACACCTGCCTAAGTTTCTTTAGCTCTTTTTCCATGGAGGCCATTTTCTTCTTTAGGATATGGGCTTCCAGGGACTGCTGCCTTCTCTTGCGGGTAGCCGAGTTCAACTTCTGGCAGTCCTGGCACTTCTCCATGGGGTGGTCCGGCCAGACAGAAGAGGCATAAGAAGTAGCCATCCTTGTGTGGAAGTTGGGAACCACACGAGTCGCACTTGTTCTTATGCGATTCGGAGGGCGACGGGGATCACATACACAGCGAATCGTTTAAAAAAAATTGAAAGATAGAGAAAATAGGTCGAAAAGTTTGAAAACTTGGGGACCAACGAATGACTAACGAGTGCTGTTCTACCACGAGGAACTTCCACAAGCCAGGAAAGAACTGGAAGGCGGTCATGAGGGACCGCCCTTTTACACTGACATCATATGACACCGGTCACTTGATGTGGGGGCAGTCCTCTGTCACAGACTGCTAGCTAGAAATTTTTCCATGGGGTCCTGACGTCTGGCGGGTAAGTCCTATATGTGAATACCTACTGCAAGAGCCCTCTCGAAGTAAGATCTTCTGCAGGGCTTTCTTTCATCGGTGCCAGGTAGTGAGGTTGAATTTCTGGCAGAACTTGCAGGTGAGGACGTTATGGCTAGGCCTAAAACAGCAAACACAGAGCAGGTCTTCTTCGGTAGAAGATATGTTCTTTCTGCAGCGGCAGCGATCGAAAAGAGCCAACAAGGAAGGAGTTCTCGACATACACAGGAGAAAAGAATCAATTTTAAATAAAAGTGATTTGATGACAAACAAAAATAAAAGGTAAGAGAAAAATGGCAGTCGAACTGAGCGCCGAAGCTTCTGCAGAGTCCGAGCGCGAATGGTCGATGGTAGGAAAGAACTGAGGAGGAAGTGGAGCCTCCCATGTTTTTATAGGGTGAGTGACGTCGGAGCCAGATGTCGGTGTGGATGGTCCTAGTAGACTGCTGCAGAAAAGCTTCCGTGAAATCCTAGTGCCTGACAGCTAAGTTCCATAGGTGTGACCTGATGACAGAGATATCCCTGAAGAAGATTAACAATTCTTCAGATATACAGCCTTAAGGAAAAAAAGGAAGCAGGGAAGGGGGTACTGTTAGGCTACAGGAGGAGGAGGGTACTACAGGAAGATAAACAGCAGCCATCTTTAACAATTACTTCCACGCTGCCTTCACAAAGGAAGACGATGGGCCCCTACCTGAAAGTGGTATCAAGGTGGCTTTCAGGAGTATTTCTGAAATGAGGCTGCCAGAATTTACCAAAGAAATGGTCCAGAAGGGGCTTGAAGCCCTATGGTAAAGTCCCAGGGCCGGATGGGATGCATCCAAGGGTGGTCAAGGAACTGACTGTGGAACTGATTGAATCACCAGTAGAGCTATTCAATAGCTCAATTCAGACAGGGGTAGTTCCAAAAGACTGGAGGGTAGAGGAGGTAGTCCTGCTACACAAGGGGAGGGACAAGGGCAACCAGGGAATTACAGACCTGTCAGCCTTACCTCTGCAGTGGGAAAACTGAGGGAGTCACTGATCAAAGAGGACCCTGTGGACTACCTAGAGAGCAACAGTCTACAGGATAGTAAACAGAATGGGTTTGTGGCAGGGAAGTCTTGTCAGACCAACCTGATAGTTTTCTTTAACTGGGTGACAAAGGTAGTGTGATCGGGCACAGTTTGCCAGTGGACAGTTCACTTACTAGTCAGGTAATGTAACACAAAAGCAGCTCTCTTCATAGTTAAAGTTTATTTTACTTCTTCAGCATTTCTTCAAAGCAGGACAAATACATCACGATGCATTGATTCAACAGCAGAGAATAACAATTTTTACATGAATTAGACTAAGTCTAATGCTTTACAGCCATTAACAGAGCTCCCTGGAGAACTACCTCTCTAGACCCAAAAGCCTATCTAACTAAATTCCCCTCCCATCAGTCCTTTTATACAGGTATAGGACCATGTGATCTGTCTAAGTCCTCCCACACCTGATTCAAATTACATCTTTTAATTCAAACACATTTATTACATTCTACACATTTATACAAGCTCTTCCTTCAACTATTTCATCATGTATGTTGTCCATAGTATTTTATATTTAATCCTGGCTGTTTCCAGATGGCACTGACTGTCTAAGTGCCACCCTCATCAAAAGCACAGCATAAAACTACAGAACAAATGGCTGGTCAGCACTATAGCTGTCCTACAAGGGAAGTGGTACAAGGAACACATCAGCCTTCATGCTGGAATTCCAAGAAAACCCACAGAACATATCCCCACAATGTAAGTAAGAAACCCACTAGTAACAACCACTCCTTTATTGTTTTAAATCTCCCAACCTCCCTTAAAATATGTACTATGTGCTCTTTTCCTGTAACTGACTGCTTTAGACAACACTCTTACGCTTTTAGAAGTGTAAACCCAGTCGCTACCTCTAAAGCACAGAACCATTTCACCCATCCTAAAAACTCAAAGAGCTGCACCACTTCGAATACTGACAGCTTTACTCATTTTGGGGAACTACTACAAAGGGAGTTCCAGTTGCATTTTAAACTAACTGCACTAAGAACAGTAAGAAGTGCTAGGAACACTAAGAAGCAGTGGCTGAAATTAACAGTTCACCATCTCACTGCTCGCTTCCTTTTTGTAACCTACTACAAGAGTATTTCTGTTTGGGATAGGAGCTAAATTTATTCCTTTTTACACCAAAATGGTAAATAGTTTACTTTTAATTAAGTGTCTCAGGCTGGCGTTTACACTCACGAACGCCGCCTCACCCCAAAACACACCATTTGATTCAGCATTTGCATTGCTGAGCCTATACTGGCTCCCCAAAGGAATTTCTACCACTGAGCCTCAACCGGCTCCCAAAGGCAGCATTTAAATGCAGAAGAGGAAATACCCCAGCAAAGGCATATTATTTTAAAAACTGCACATTTTATTTTACTAACATTTCCACCAGCTATCCACTATCAAATGGTGGAAATACTTTTAACTAGCGTACCGCACACATGCATGCTATCAAACAGGGGAAACACAATACCCCACTGAGCAGTAGCTTGAGAAGCAGGCAAGAGAAACAGCTCCCATTACCAACGGGCATCATAGCAACCCTTACAGAGGTGTTCTCATGTTTACTGCCGCTCTTGTCCTTTGTGGGGGGGATAAAAACCCTCCACTATCCTTTACCATACTACCCTTCCCTTTTGCTTCACCTAAAACACCTCAGGTTCTAAATCAGCACTAACCAAGTGCCTTCATTATGTTGTCTTTATTTTACTGTCACAATATTTCCACAGGACTGTGACTTCATTTACTTACAAAACAGACGCAGCCTGACTATATCAACAGTAAAACCGCACCACTAGAGGGGAACGCTGTGGAGCCCGTGCTGTGTGGCAGCAAATTTGTTCAGCTCCGTAACAGAGTTTTAAAACTAATAAAAATCGCTACTGCAGACTTGAGATTTAGCAAAATAAATATCGCAGTTCGACTGGGGAAGCAGAGAAACCTAATATGGGTAACCCACGAAAAGATAAAGGTGGGGGATCTGGCAGTAAAACATCGGGGATTCCTCAGACATTGCGGCCTGGTCTGGAAGAGCAACCTACAACACCTCAGGTACCCGAGGAGACCATGACCTCAATTGGTCTTAAATTACAAAGACTGATTTCCTCTGTTGCTGACTTAAGTAATAAAATGGATGCGTTCGCTAGTCGAGTAACGACCGCTGAGAGGACTGTGGAGGAGATGCAAACGGAATTTGCTGATGTTGAAAGACAGAGTGAAACCTCGTCGGCTGCAACCTCCATGCTTATTAAGGAAAACACGCACATGAGGGCCAGGCTAGAAACGCTTGAGAATCAGGCCCAGTCGTCGCACATCAGGATTTTGGGCTTGCCAGAGGGAATCAAGGAGACCACCCGATAATGTTCCTGAGAGAATGGCTCGAATCTAAATTGCTTCCAGAAGGGCAAAGTCTGGGCTTTAATTTGCAGAAGGCCTATCGAATCACCCCCCGTGGCCACAGAGAAGACCCAGAGAATCCCCAAACCTTGCTCCTAGTTACAGACGGAGTCGGTACCAGGGATAAGATCCTGAGGTTGGCAAGACAAGCAGTGCCTTTGATGCAGGATGACCGAGCGGTTTACCTCTTCCCAGATCTCAGCTATGCAACTCGGTTGAGGCGGAAAAAATTCGACGAAGTTCGAAAATGCTTGAAGGAGGCATCAATGATTAACTCAATCATTTTCCCAGCTAGGCTGAGAGTAGTACACGGAGGGAAGGTTTGGCTCTTTTCGGACCCCACGGAGGCAGGAAAATGGGCTTCCCGATATGCGAACAGTCGTCAATCCAAACGAAGAGAAGCAAGAGAAGTGGCTTCGGATATAGAGGAGGAGGGAGAGGACTGAACATGTTATTAAGTACTTTCTTTTGCTTTAAATATTCAATCAATACTTATATATAAGTTTGAAGATTCAGGGGACTAACGGTCAAAGGTCCTTATTCCTGGTCAGCCCTCTCTTTGATAGCTGCCTTGTGGCTAGTGACTTTATCATACTGGGACCTTATATTGACTGGAGAGTCACTTAAAATAATCTTGCGTTATGAATTCACCGACTTTTTGTGGGTCATAAGTATAAGATCCTATAGGTTCAATGCTTGCTTAAAGTAGGAATTTAAATATAAGTTAATGTATCTAGTTTTACTGCATACAGAACATTTGCTGCCTTAATGTTTTTTTAGTGAATCTTAATTTTTCTTTAGGCAGATAGTATGACGCCTGTTGCTCCTTTGGGGCAAGGTAATTTTACAGTCCTAAATTTAACATAATTAGTCATACTGCTCTTGGGTTCAGTAGGAACACAGCAATTTTTGATAGATACCTTTCCTAGAAAATGTTTTTGTAAACCCTCCCAATGTGGTATCAATATGCCTAGGATGCATTTCTCCTAAGATTAAGGAGACTATCTCCAAATGGTTATATATTGTCTAGCATGGACTGTCTTAGACATGGAACCTGTACTTATATGATTACAGTATTAAATACATATAAAATAAAGTATAAAAAAAAACAAAAAAAAACGCACCACTAGGAGAAAATCCCAATCCCAAGACTTTTCTCCAACTACTAGCTTCTTTTGACAGAACTCAATCAGTTAGAATCACCGACGTCACCTCTTCATCCCTCCCTATAGCCACCGTAGTTCCCCAGGGATCAGTACTTGGCCCTATCCTGTTCTCCATCTTTCCAAATAACCTCTCTCTAGTGTGTTCATCCACGTCTATTCAAATGTACGCAGACGATACTGTCCTTTTTGCCTCTGGCTCCTCCCCAGTAGAGGTAACAGCCAACCTCCAGGCTGACTTAAACAAGGTACAGTTATGGTTTTGCTCTCACCAGCTCTCTCTCAGTGTGAACAAAACTACCATCATGACCTTTGGCACTCAGCAACGTTTAACCCTGCTTCCTTCCCTCCCTACCTTCCACACCCTTGATGGGACAGTACTGGAGGACATCACTTCCTTCCGCTACCTCAGGGTTTGGCTCGACCGTCACCTGTCCTTCTCCAACCACATTGATGCCATCATAAAAAAACTGCACCCTAAGCTCGGAGCCCTTTACAGGAACCGCAACTGCCCCCCTCTCATGGCTAGGCGTGAGCTAGTACATAAGATGATCCTCCCCTCATTTGACTACTGCGACATAGTATACAGTGCCGCTCCCAAATCTACCTTATCCAGACTGGACACACTTTTCCATGCCTTCTGTCGCCTCGCCCTCGATGCCACCCCCCCGCACCCATCACTGCAACCTCTACCATGCCCTCGCATTCCCTTCCCTCAAAAACTGTCGCCTGAAGCACTGTGCTAAATTTGTAGCCAAATTCTGGCATGACACCCTGCTTCATACCTCTCTACCTTACTTACCCCAGCTCCCTCGATGACCGGAAGCTACAAATCCCTAGGCAGAAAACCACTATTGGGCAATCTGCCTTCTCCTACCGCTTCCCCAAACTCTGGAATGAACTCCCTCCCCAAATTTGCCACTCCTCCTCTACCCACTCACTGTCTTCCGCACTAGCAAACTACCTCTCGGTAAATGGCTCCTGCACTTAAGCCCCAAAGGTGTCCCCTTATAGCCCCCACTCCTGGCTGCCTGACCAGCGGCACCTAATTTACGCTATGGAAGCTGGCTTATCTATACCAACTTCAGCACTTCTTGGTACATGGGCACTGCCTGTCCTAAATCCTACTTGATACTGCCTGATCCTCACATATTCTCCACTCCCAGTGCAGGGTTTTAAATAATTGATTAGCAGTTTTTTTCTAGGGACAATGCTAACTGTACAGAAAGTATTTATATAGGTTTTCTAGAAGTGTTATGTTTGTTAAACACAGTGAAGCAAATGCTATGCATTTTCACAATGTTTTAGCACTTTTATGAGCAAAACGCTAATCAATTTTTGGAGTTAAATAAATCCCTGCAGTGTCACACCTCAGCTATCCAGTTCTATCCCAGGAGTTATAAATTATCCAGCACATTTCGCTGGTTAAGTCTGTAATATAATACATGCCTGCCAAGTGTTGTTGAACTGTACTGATTGTCTTGTCCCTATTCCATCACACAACTGTATCCTGCAACTGTATAACTGAAACTTTCTCTGTAAACTGTTCAACTGAATCTCAGTCTACTGTATTGCTGTAATTGTGCTTAGCTATGTTCTACTGTTTTCCTCATATATGTAACTCTTGATAACCTGTGAGTTATCTCCCACTGTACCCTCACCCCCAGGCCGCACCGGGAGACGACCATCTTTTTGCTCAGTGTGCCATCCTGGTGAAACAATTTCAATAAATAAATAAATAAATGCTATGTTTATTTATCAATTTTATCCTAAAAAAGCACACCTTACCTTACGGAGCATAATTTTTCTCCGAACCCTTTCCAAGGATACTACCTACATTTCTGGCCCCCTACTTATCACAGGGGCACCCTGTGACAGGTAGTAGATAAGGGCCATGCTGTGTATTTACTCTACTTCAGTTTCAGCAAGGCTTTTGACTCGGTGCCATACAGAAGACTGCTGAAGAAGCTGGAGGACCTGGGCGTGGCTAGGGACATAGATGGGTAGGAAACTGGTTGAAGGAGAAACAGCACAGGGTGGTGGTAGATGGGGTCAAATCGGAAGAGAAGGCGGTCACATGTAGGATACTGCAGGTATCTGTCCTGGGTCCCATCCTCTTCAATATGTTCATCAGCGATACTGGTGAACTCTCGCATTTTGGATAGGACCTCCTCCAACTGATGGATTCATTGGGCCTGACACGGGTTTTTCCGCCACAGCACACGAGAAAGGGCACACGTTGGATTTGGTGTTCCACCTGGGGATGGAGATCTCAGACATGGAGGTGGATCCGGTTGGATGGTCAAACTATCACACCCTGAGGTTTAGTTTCACGATCCCCAAAAAGTGCCTGCCCCCAAAGAAATGGTGCAGTACCGACCTTTAACGCAGGTAACGCCTGAAGGCCTTATGTTGGTATTGGACCTTTCAGAGGTTCCATTAGATAGTAGTGACCCAGGGCCCTTGGTGTTGGCTTATAATAGGGCAGTAGCTGGAGCCCTGGATGCCACTGCTCCAGTTCGTGTTAACCCTTTGACCTCTTGCCATGGTGTCCCATGGTTTGATTGATCACTACAGGAATTAACGAGGCAAGGGTGAAGGTTGGAGAGACACTGGCGGAAAACTCACCTGGAGTCGGACAGGCTTAAGATTGTGGGACCATTATGAGGTCTATCAATCAGCAATTTCCTGTAAGAAGGCAGAGTTCCTGTCCAGGAAAATTGTGGCAGCAAAGAACAGACCAGCTCAGTTCTTCCGGATTGTGGACAGACTATGCAATCCAGTCTGTCTACGAACTGGAGGAGCGTTATCACAGGAAAAGTGTGAAGAGTTTGCTCAGTTCTTTGCTGATAAGGTGTCCTCTATCAGGATAGAGTTCAGCCAGTGCCTTCCCATAGGGCATGATAGTGGCCCTACGAGTGGTACTATTACCCAGTTTGCCTGGTCTACCTTTAGCCTGCCAGTAGTCATGGATATACTGAGGATCATCCAGACTCTGCGACTGACTGGCTGTAATTTGGACCTGGGCCCAGTTGCCTTTTGGTGGGTTCTGTTGAAGTTATTGGCCCTGTTCTAGCTCGGATAGTCTGGGTTTCCTTGGAGAGAGGGATCTTTCCTCATCCCTTAAAGGTAGCAGTGGTCAGACCACTGCTGAAAAATCCCTCCTTGGACCCAGACTGCCCTGCCAATTACAGACCAATCTCCAACCTACCTTTTGTAGGGAAGGTGATTGAGAAGGTGGTCGCTCTGCAGCTGGATGACCATTTAGCTAGCCATAATATCTATGACCCTCTCCATTCTGGTTTCCAGAAAAGGCACAGCACTGAAACTGCCCTGGTGCGAGTACTTAATGATCTCCTGGTGTGAAGAGATCAGACAGCCCATTCCATCTTGGTTCTCCTTGATCTCTCAGTAGCATCTGACACTGTGGACCATTGGATACTGCTGGGACACCTACTTTTTTTGTGGACTGGAGGAGGCAGTCCTCAATTGTTTTCGAACTTTCCTAGAGGAAAGATCTCAGAGGGTGATATCGGGAATTTATTCCTTGTCCCCTCGGGGTCTTCCCCGTGGGGTACCGCAGGGTTCTGTGCTTTCCCCCATGTTGTTCGCAGTGTACATGCTACCACTGGGTGACATTATTTGGTGGTACAAGCTGAGTTTTCACTGCTATGCAGATGAAACTCAGCTGTACATGCCCTTTGCTCCTTCCCAGGCGTATGATACTGTCTCGATGTTTAATAACTGCCTGCAGGGGATACAGAACTGGATGAGTGCTAGCTGACTGAGGTTAAACCCAGAGAAAATGGAGGTGTTGGTCGTGGACCCGGATCTGAGGACAGTTGGTCATGGGCAGGAATGCCAGCTGGCTTACAACTTGGTGGTGGCCTGCTCAGGGCCTCAAGCCAGGTGCTCAATCTAGGGGTGGTATTCGATGAAGGTCTGACTCTGAAAACTCAGGTGTTGACCGTAGTTAAGTCTGCCTTCTGTCACCTCAGAAACATTGCTAGGGTGAAGCACCTGGTTCCGTCCGAAGCTCTGCAAACATTGGTCCACGCCTTTGTTACGACTCGGTTGGGCTACAGGGAGTGGATATTCGCCGCTTGCAGCTAGTGTAGAATGCGGTGGCCAGGTTGTTAACTGGAACCCCTAGATCCAGTCATATAACACCCGTACTGCGCGAACTGCACTGGGTGCCTATATAATGGCGTATCCCTTTCAAGGTCGTGTTGCTGACATATAAAGCCTTACATGAACCAGGACCCCAGTACCTGAAGGACTTCCTTTCTCCCTATCGCCCCTCCCGCTCATTCCGATCCTCTGACGAGGGATTGCTAGAGATTCCCAGGGTGAATTTGAGGACCTCTGGAGGAAGATCCTTTGCCTATATGGCACCAACCCTGTGGAACTCTCTACCTTATCAGATACGTGAAAGTTTGACTATGGAGGGATTTAAAAAATCCCTTAAAATGCATCTTTTTGTGACTGCTTTTATGGGCACATAAATGGTTTTATAAATATATGTTTCTATATTAATCATAAACTGTTTTAAAATATTTTATAGTGTATTGTACAGGCACTTTGAACTTTGGAAAAGTGCCTTTTACAAATAAAATTTGCTTGTTTGCTTGGAGACTGCATTGGGGACAAGTTGTCTCCCTTTGCAGAGGACACAAAACTCTATGGCGGGGAAGACAGCGACAAAGGGCTCAGGGATAATGAAGAGGGGTCTACAAAGGCTAGAGAGGTGGTCTAAGGTTTGGCAATTGAAAAAAACAACACAGTACTAAATGGGAAGAGTTTAACTAAGCACTAGGGCAGAGGAAAGGGACCTAGGAGTCATCATTAGTGACCCCCTAAAACAATTAAGCTAGTGTAACAGGGCCTATAGAAAGGCTAACAAGATGCTGGGGTGTATCAGAAAGGGTACCGACAGCAGGAAAAAGGAGGTACTACTACCTCTCTATAGGCCACTGGTGAGGGCCGCACCTGGAATACTGTGCACAGTTCTGGAGTCCTCAACTAGGGAAGGACAGGGGCAAATTGAAGATGGTACAATGCAGGGTGACCAAGATGATTCAGGGCCAGCAGGGCTGATCTTATGAACACTGTGTGAAGGCACTAAACGTACTCATTAGAGACCGGGCAAGAGAAGGGGGTATGATAGAAACCATCAAGTTCCTGTAAGAATAAACAAGGTGAACTGCAAGAAACTATTTAGCAGAAGTACAGAGTTCAGAAATTTAAGAGGGATGTGAGTAAGCTCTAGTCTACAGAAAGGGTGGTGGACCTGAGGAACAGTCTGCCAGTGGAGGTGGACGCTGCCAAGACTGTAAATAATTTCAAGCATGGCTGGGACAGAGTGAAGGGTTTGGTGGTTGCTCAGGTTGGTTAGCAGTAGGGAGGGGAGCAGGGGGGTGGACTGGGAGGGATGAAACCGTATGGACATTAGGTCCCAGGGCAGATAGGGAACTCCTGGCAGTCTTTTTCTGCCATCATTGTGTATATTTCTGTGTAACAGCTATTTTGTTGCTCTGGCCCTAAGACCAAATAATGTGGCTCTATACAGGAAACTGACTCTAGAAAAATATGGCATATTCCGAGGTATTCACATTCCGTATCCCATATATTTATGAGTGCTCTGACAAAGTATATTCAGGGTATTAGAGGGCCTCTTTGTGCACTGTTAATGTGGGTAAACCCCACCATGACTATGGCAGTGGGACATAGGGCTGCATCCAAATCTCAGTACTAGAAGGAAATCCATTTTAACTTCTATAATTCTGTGTAAAAAATGTTCCTAGCAATCCCCCTCAAGTGCCCTAAAAGAGAAATGTGAGTGGAATGCATTGATTTGAATGGTAGGAGGCCTGAGTGAAAGCTCTCGGATGCATCCTTTAAGCAACTAATTTGCATAGAGCAGACAGTAAAAGATGCACTGGGGAGCTGTTACACAGGACTGTCTCAGCGGTTTCCACTGAAATGAATGGTAATCCCTTACTGTTATTGTTTCTGAGAGCCTCCAGGGAATATGGGGAGGGAGGAGGGGACACTGATCACAGGTACCATCAAACAACAACAAAAACATTCAGCCTGATACTCTGCAGTTTTTGACTTGCTTTGCAGGGAGCAATCAGCATTTTGCGAGCAGCACATATTTAATCTAGGTTGTGCTTGCCCCTCCCCCAGTGTGAACAATATGCATGGCTGAGGTGGGCTCTGGACTGAGAGACAGGAGGGAGAGTTAATTTACCTGCACACGCAGACCACAGTTAATGTGCCAGTGCATCCACTAGGGGGTGCAAAATGCACAATGGCATTTAAACACAGAAATGAAGGAAAGAACCAAGGGTTCCGGCCCATTGACTCGTTTCTGCCATCTACTTAACGGAAATAACCTGTCACCCCTTGTCCTTCAGGGTACTTGCCTAGTTAAAGCGTGGAGGTACAGACTGTGTCGACTAACACCACTTTTTTCCAAACATGTTTTTATCCTCTGGGCGCAGGCTGAGATCTCCTTCCACCAATGCCAAGTCCCTATCCAGCTTATTGAGACTCCATCACCAACCTGTCCAGTACCCCGAGGACCACCTGCAACACACTGCTGTGCTGCCCACCCGGCTTACCCCCCCAAGACCAAGTAGCCCTTCATCCAGTTTGGCATTTTTTTTATTTATTTTATTTAGTTTTTGTTGACCGGGTAAGTGCTCTAGACAAATCCTGCCTATTTTCAGGCACGACCCTGGGGAGAGGGATACAGATGAATGCCAACTGACCTTGAACCAGATTAAGCTGTTGGTGGTATTTTTAGTGAATGAGGGAAATTTGGCCAGGACACCGGGGAAATTCCCCTACTCTTTTCAATAAGTGCCATGGGATCTTTAACATCCACATGAACTACCACCAATCCAGGCAGAAGGGACCTTTTAATGTCTCATCTGAAAGACGGCACCTCAGAAGTGCAGCACCCCTCTCATGCTGCACTACAGTGTCAGTACTGGGATATTAACCCAAGTGCCAGATGTGGGAACTGAACCCACAGTCCTCTGATCTCCCGGCCTCAGAGGCAAGTGCGCTACCTACTGAGCCACTGACACTGCATTTCATCCCAGCAGTTTATCTGATCATCCACAAAGGAGGTGAAGATCTGGGGTGCTCCCTGTATATGGCAGGGGAGGTCCGACATTGAGGGTGGTGAGCAGGCAGAGGCTTCATCTACCCAATCCCACCCCAATTTTCCCTTAAGTTCCACCCTCCCCTAGGAGCATGCCAGGTCACTGGTTGCCAACACACCAACACACCTGAATGATGCTGACATTCGCTCCAACTTCCCCTTTTTATCAATTTTCTTTGTACTGCCACTTGTGGTTACCCAGGTGGCAGAAGAACAGCAGACCTGCAGGTCCCCCTTCCCCAGAGGACAGCGTCCATTGGGATGTTCGATCCCCCCCCCCCGGCTGGCCCTCCCTTGGCCCTGGCCCATTCCTGAACTCAGGTCACTGGCATGGCAAGCAGTAGCAGTACTGCTCCACCAGCGGGCTGGCACGACTGACACCGCTTGTGTTCCCAAGTGTTCCCCACCCATTCTGTGAAGGAATTCATCCTGACTGTTCCCTTGAATCTTCCTGCTTTCAAAGAGATTGGATGCCTGTCATCTCATCCAGGTTCATCCTGAACAGTTGAATCGGATCCAATGGTGTAATCCCTTTTCCCCGCTCCAAATACTAGAACACCAGACTGGTCAAGAAATCAGGAATAGTTGGTTATTAAATCTAAAGAACAGACTGTAAGTAAAGGTTAGCCTGATGTCATAGTTCACAATGCTGCCCAGTTCCCAGGACAGGACCGCTGGTGTCACTGTTGTGCTGCCGAGGCAGCGAATTTGGGCTTGAGGGGGGAGTTTATGCAAAATGTGCTGCAACAGATATTTTTTTGCCCCAATACACAGTTCTGAATCCAGACAGCCCCCACAACACAAGGCTGACCCTAGCATAGTGCTGCACATTCAAGAGGGAGGTGAAAGGGACGTAGATTGGGAAAAGTTCCCCATAGCTACAAAACTAGGGGGACTATTGCTATGTCGAAGGCACCATGCTTTGGATAATGCATCAGAGCGAAACCCTTCTGCCCATCTCTGGTGCTTACTCAACAAATACTGCCAGGTGTTCCAGCCAAGAGGCCATTTCACCTCAAAACCTGCTTCCTGTGTACCTGTCCATGCCTGGGTAGAATATGCTGCTCTATTTGCCTATATCCCCTGAGAGCCAGTGAACAATCCCTACTTGTCATCCCCAAGTCCTCCACCACCATGGGTGACCAGGCCATTAGTGCTACAGCCCCATAACTCTGGAATTCCCTGCCGCCCTCCGTTCACAGTTCCTCGTCACACTCCATGTTTAGAAGGTCCCTTTGGGCTCATCTAATGGTCCAGTCATACATGTACATAAATCTTATTATAAAAAGGGTCTAAGAAATGGCGCTTTCTGATTGGCTGTGAACTTTCTAACAACCTTATGTTAATCTTTTATTAACATAAATGTAAGAGCCCAATCATACGCTGAACAAGGTTTAACACTATTTAAAAAACATTTTTATTATAATAGCAGTAAGGCACTCCCAGGGGTTATGTTAATGGTCAGTTAATCACCCTCTAGGGGCATGTGGCACTCAGCTATGCCTCTTGCCACATTACACTCCTAGAGGGTGATTAATAGACCATTAACATAATAAGGCATAGCCAGAGGTTGCTTAATGATTCATCCTGTATATTTATCAAACTTTATAGTTGGACTGTTAATTGCAGTTTCATTTGCTTGAACTGTGTTACTTGTTAAATACCTGACTTCAGTTTCTGTAGCATGTGGCTGTAATGCTTTTCTCTCATTGTTGCTGTGTTCACACTGTGTATGGTTTATGCTGTTCCATGTATTGTACTGTATTCTATTACCTTTCACATGACCTCCCCGGTCCTATCTGGAAATAGGATCACTTGCTATCTCGTGTACTCTCCTGGTCAATAAAAATGAATAAATCGCAAGCTCCACTGCACCCCTAATATCCGACTCACTGGTCTGTAAAGCACTTGGGAGGTATGTTTTGCAGGTGTTACAGGACATTAATTGAAATGCTCTTTTGTTATGTGCTGTTCCATCCCCATATATTGCAGCCTCTCTTGGGAATACCAGAAGTGCTCCATATCCTAAATGTCATTTATTCAGTCAATTTCCCGAGTCATTAACCATGATTACAGGGCAAACGCAGTACCTGAAAACCTACCAAAAACAGGTGCATGCAGGCTTAAGAGCTATGTTCAAAAATGAAAACAAACATTAAATTGTTATAGGTATTTAGTTACCGAGATGTCAGCTTCCTTGGCAATTTCATCAGAATGCAACCAAAGTACCAGCAGACTGGCCTTTACTGCATGTGTATATCATAAAAATAAGCGTCCGTTCAGAAGCAACCTGATAAGATGGATTTTTATACTAGCCCAATTCCAACACTGAAGGCGCCTTACAATGTATAAAAATACACACGAGATGCGAGTTCTGCACATATAAAACTTGTCTACGACTTTTACAAGACATACATGCCATCACTATTTCAACATGTGTAGATTGGAACTCTTGCTCGTCTATATAGTTAAACATTAGAGCATAGCCAGCCCAGTGGAGCGGAGGGCTGAGACACTGGGTGCCTCACTTGCTGCCATGCCTGCGACCCAGGTTCAATAGTGGACCTGTGTCACTGGGGGTTGGCCTAGGGGAAGAGGGATTAAGCATCCCAAGGACCACTTTCCTCTCCTGGGTAGGGAGGTACGCTGTCTCAGCCGTTGGCTGTCACCAGGTGGAGGCCTGGTGGTTGTGCAGGTCCAAGCAGCACTAAAGGGAGGGGCTGCAGTTCAGTGGTATGTGCGTGCCTCCACAAACACATACCTATGTGCCATTACGGCTGGGGACAGAAGGGGAATGTGCAGGCTTAATGAAGCCTTGCACCAGTGGTGGCCAATACACTTTGTATTGGGACCCATTTTGGTGGATCTCAAGAAGCTCCAAGATCCACCAACAATAAAGTGAACAAAAAGTACAATAATTACACTCATCAGCTATAAGGATCTTTCTTGATTCGAAAATGCAATATTTGCCCCAAGTTCCACGAAAAATCTCTTGAGATCCACCAACGGATCTAGATCGACGTACTAGCCACCACTGCCCTTCACGCTTTCCGCCAGCTTGCACTGCTGCCTGGCCACCAGAGAATCTGGACATCTGGTGAGTAGTGCGGGAGGCAGGCGTCGGTCAAGAGGAGTGTCAACCAGTTCTGGAGACCACATCTCCGGAAAAACAGACAGGTTGGAAGCTGTCCAGAGGAGGGCAACTAAAATGGTGCTGGGCCTGCATCAGAAGCCCTATGATGAGAGACTAAAGGACCTCAACATGTACACCCTGGAAGAGGGGAGTGAGAGGGGGATATAATACAGACCTTTAAATACCTCATGGGGGTAAATAAAGTACAGGAGGGGAGTATTTTTCAGAAAAAAAGATGCTCAAGAAAAAGGGGACATGCTATGAAGCTTGACGGGGGTAAATTCAGGAGGGATGTGAGGAAACACTTCTTCACTGAAACTAGGTATAGACTGGTAGTCAACTGCCAGTCTATGCCTGGGCTCATTATACCACCAAGATAAATACATTTCAAACCGGAGCTATTAAAAGCTCCAGCTGTATAGTAAACATGTGGATGCTCCCACGGCTGTTTCCCACATCATATGCCATTCTTGCGACAGCCACTGGAGGTTGTAGGCCTGCTGCTAGGGGCTGCTTGGATTTAAAATGCCAGCAGGGAGAGACACAGGATCAACCAGATAAATTCTAAATAAAACAAGGCACAGTAAGTAATAAGAAAAAATTACTCGCCTTAGAAATTATATTTCTTCTAATGGAGTCTTGCTTTATTCTGACAATTGCAGTGATTCCCAACCTTTGAACTGCCCCGGAGAACAAATAGTTAACTTTCTATGCAGGGCATAGAATGCTGAGCTCGAGCTCGGTTGAAGTCTCTGTCTGGAGTGTTTTGAACTTAAACCGTCAGATTCTTATGAGCCCAACTAAACTAAAAATTCTATGTGGAAATTGTAAAAATTCTTACTAGCCAACTGGCTGAAAAAAAGTTTGGGATTCCCAAGAAAGACTCAAGTAAGGAAACCCAAAAACAAAACCCAATGTACTAAAAACAACAATAATAAATAAGCACCCAAACAAAAAGGAGGAGAGTGCAACCAAAAAGCACCCTTGGGGTGCAACACTGCACCTGCCCACCCACTTCCCAAAAACAGGTTCTGAGAGGGGAGGCAGGAAGGGAGGTCAGAACACAGCAAGACTCCATTAGAAGAAATATAATTACTAAGGTGAGTAATTTTTCTTCAAACAACATGAAGTCTTGCTGTATTCTGACAATTCAGACTACCAAGCAGTACCTCCAAGGAGGAGGACAGAACCTACTTTGGAATAGGCTCTAAAGTACTGTTGTGATAACCGAGCACCACTCCTAGCCTGGATGTCCAGAGTAATGCTTGGTAAAAGTATGGACTGTTTTCCAGGTGGCTGCTTGACAAATTTCTAAGAGAGGAATATCCTTGGCAGCAGCCAGGGAAGCAGCTGTACCTCTTGTGGAATGAGCCCTCAGGCCTGAGGGTGGAGTTTTTCCCAGTTTTTCATAGCAGAATTGTATACAAGACACAATCCACCTGGCAATAGATCTTCTGGTGGCAGGTCTGCCCTTTCCCACTTCTCCATAAGTGAGGAACAACTGGAGGGAATCAAACCTGTGACCCTCGCTACGCTCTATGTAGTAACTAAGGGCTCTTTTGACATCTAAACTGTGTAGCCTCCTCTCACCTGAGGAAGAATGATCAGTGAACAAAACAGGGAGCGACACAGACTGGTTTAAATGGAAGTCTGAAACCACTTTGGGCAAGAACCTTCTATTGGCTCTAAGGACCACTTTATCCCCGTGAAATGAGATAAAATCAGGTTCCACTGACAGGGCTCGCAATTCACTGATACACCTGGCAGAGGTAATAGCTACCAGGAACACAGTTTTCCAAGTCAAGTACTTAAGCTCTGCTGAAGACATAGGCTCAAAGGGGGGTTGCATAAGTTGAGCAATGCAAACATTCAAATCCCAGGCAGGGGCAGGGTCTCTAAAAGGAGGGTTGGTGTGAAGCAATCCTTTAAAAAATTTACAGAACACAGGATGGGAAGATAGTGAGAAAGGCTTCCTCACAGACAAAAATCCAGAGACAGCTGACAAGTGTACCTTGAGAGTAGCTGGTCTGAGGCCTAGTCCATTAAGATGGACCATATAATCCAGAACCGTAGGCAATTCAGCTGTGTCTGGAGAAATATGCTTCTTAGAACACCACACGCTGTATCTTTTCCATTTGGAGTTGCAAGTCTTTCTGGTGGAGGGCTTCCGAGAAGCCTTGAGGATATCCAGAACCCCTTGGGAAAGATGCAGATCTGCAAACTCTAACTCTTCAAGAGCCATGCTTTGAGATTGAGAGACTGAAGATTGGGGTACCAAATCCTTCCCTGAGAGGATGTTAACAGGTTGTAATTCCTGGGAAGAGACAGGGGAAGATGGAATGCTAGGGACAGCAACAGGGGGTACCAGGCCTGTCTGGCCCAATCTGGAGCAATCAGGATCACCTTGCATAGTTGAGACCTTATTTTTACCAAAACTTTGAACAGGAGTGGGAAGAGGGGAAAGGCATACAGAAACTTCCCCTCCCAATTCAGGATCAGGGCATCCAGAGGGACTGAGCCCAGGACTGGAGGTCTGCAACAAAAGAGAGGAAGTTGGTGACTGTCTGGGGCTGCAAAGAGATCTATCTCTGGAGTGCCCCACCTTGAAAAAATCACTTTCAACGCCTGAGGGTCCAGGGACCATTCGTGATGGCCCTGAGAAATCCTGCTCAGTGCATCTGTTACCACAATGTCTTTGCCTGGAAGGCGAACTGCTACAAGAGAGGTTTGCAGAGAAAAAGCCAGGGACCACAACTTCATGACTTCCGTGCACAAGGTCGTGGACCGAGTGCCTCCCTGCTTGTTGATGTACCACATGGTGGTGGTGTCGTCTGTTCTAACTTGAACCACCTTGTTCTGTACTGACTGTGAGAATGCTTTTAGAGCCAGAAAAACTGCTCTGAGCGCTAAAAGATTGATGGGGAGAAGGGATTCTTGGGGGAACCACAGCCCCTGGAAAGTAAGGGACCCCAGGTGGGCACCCCAGCCCAGGAGAGAACCATCCGTGGTAAGGACCACTGAACAAGGCTGAGTAACAAAAGGAACACCGTGTCTTAAATTGTCCTGATCCTGCCACCACTGGAGGGCTTGGATCAAGGTCCGAGTCACTGGGATCAGTTTGGTAAGGGAATCCTTCTTCTGAGACCAAAAAGCTCTCAGGTGGAACTGAATATCCCTCATCTGGAATCTTGCACCTTGGACCACTGCTGTTGAAGCTGCCATGTGGCCCAAGAGCTGGAGGAAATGCCTTGCTGGTCGAGATACCTGAAGGCTGGAGGAAGAAGCTAGTTTCTTAAGAACCCTTGCCCTTTCTAGAGGAAGAAAGGCTCTTGCTCTGAGTGTGTCCATTTCTGCCCCTATAAAAGTAAGAAGCTGGACTGGTTCGAGAACTGACTTGGGAAGGTTGAGAAGAAATCCTAGAGAAGTGAGCACTTGCTGGGTCACTTGTAGGTGAGACTTGACTTGGTCTGGAGACTGACCCACTATTAGCCAAACATCCAGATAAGGAAAAATGGAAATCTTTTGCCTTCTTAGAAAGGAAACTACTACTGCCAGGCACTTTGTGAAAACCCTTGGGGATGAGGTTAGGCCATAGGGCATTGCTCCGAATTGATAGTGGCCTGAGAGCAACTCGAACCTGAGGTACTTTCTGTGGGAGCACGTGATGGGAATGTGAAAGTAGGCATCTTTGAGGTCCAGGGAGGCTAGCCAGTCCCCTGGCCTTAGAGAGGGAAGGATTATTCCCAGAGTTATCATCTTGAACTTTGATTTTAAAAGATGTCTGTTTAGATATCTTAGGTCTAGGATGGGTCACCACTCCCCTGTCTTTTTGGGGGGTCATGAAGTACCTGGAGTACAGTCCTTTGCCCCAGTGTAGGGTAGGTATTCTCTCTATAGCTTTTAAAGCTAGGAGAGAAGAAACCTCTGCCTTTAGGGCAAGGGTTTCTGAGAGATTTGCAGGTGGAAAAGATCTGGCTCTCATCTTTGGAAATCTTTTGAAGCTGAGAACCAGTCCCTGGCTTATTACTTCCAGGACCCACTTGTCTGATGTAATAGACATCCAGTCCTGGACAAAGTAAGCTAGCCTGCCCCCTACTGGAATAGGAGAGTCGACCCGGGCAGGCCCATCAGGGCGTCTGCTTGGCAGGGGCTTTAGGCTGAGGAGTGGATGCAGCCCTGCTCATCCCCCTTCTGCCTCTCCCTCTGAAGAACCCCCTCTGAGAACTGAGTACTGAGCAGGATTTCTCAGGGCCATCACGAATGGTCACTGGACCCTCAGGTGTTGAAAGAAAAAATTACTCACCTTAGTAATGTTGTTTCTTTTAATGGAGTCTTGCTATATTATGACAATTAGCAGTTTGGTCTTCCTCTAGAACTGCCCCGGAGATGAAAGAGTTAACTCCATACAGGATGGAGTTCTGAGCGCGAGCTCGGTTTTCAAAGCTCTATCTGGGCAGTTTCAAACTGAAACTGTCAGATCTTTACAGCAAGAACTCACTAAGGTCTGTGTGGGAGCTGTAACTACACTAGCCTATCACTACCTAATAACAACAACAACAAACAATAGCAACAATAAACAACACTGCTGGACCCTACCCAAAGACTCAAGTCAGGGGCCAGCAAAAAATACCATTTAACAATAGAAACAACACTCCCCCAAAAACCCCAAAAGGGGAAGAAAATCCTGCAATGGCATAAACAGTGCCTGCACTAGGTTGCCCACCCCCTACCCAAGTAGAAGTTCTGAGAGGGGCAGGCTGGGTGGTCATAATATAGCAAGACTCCATTAGAAGAAACAACATTACTAAGGTGAGTAATTTTTTCTTCAAACAACATGAAGTCTTGCTATATTATGACAATTAGCAGACTACACAGCAGTACCTCCATGGAGGAGGACAGAACCTACTTAGGAATAGGCTCTGAAGCACAGCTGTGCCAAATCGAGCATCTCTCCTGGCCTGGATATCCAGGGATTAATGCTTGGTGAAGGTGTGTACCGTTTTCCAGGTTGCAGCCTGACAAATTTCCAAAATAGGAATGTCTCTAGCAGCAGCTAGAGACGCAGCTGTACCTCTGGTAGAATGAGCCCTCAATCCAGAGGGGGGTCTCTACCCAGTTTCTGGTAACAAAATTGACACAAGAGACAATCCATCTGGCAATTGTCCTCTTAGTGGCAGGTTTCCTTGCCAACCTCACCATAGGTGAGAAACAGTTGATGGGATTCAACCTGTGACCCTTGGTAACGCTTCTAAATAGTAACTCAATGCCCTCTTACTATCCAAACTGTGCAATCTCCTCTCACCAGAGGAAGAATGCTCAGTGAAAAATACTGAAGGAGATGGATTGGTTAAGATGGAAATCGAAACCACTTTAGGTAAAAACTTTCTGTTAGTCCTGAGGACTACCTACCCTGTGAAAAGAAATAAAATCATTTTCTACTGAAAGGGCTTGTAACTCACTTATGCTGCCTAGCAGAAGTGATGGCCACTAGAAATACAGTTTTCCAAGTAAAAACTTAAGCTCATGGAAGACAGGGTTCAAAGGAGGTTGCATTAACTGGGCAATGCAACCATTAAGGTCCCAGGCAGGGCTGGGTCACGAAAGGGTGGATTGGTATGGAGTAACCCCTTAAAAACTTGGAAAATACAGGGTGAGCGGAAAGGAGGAAGGCTTTCCTGCTGAAATAAAAGCAGAGACAGCTGCCAAATGAACTCTTAAGGTAGCTGGCCTGAGGCCCAAAGAATTAAGATGGACCATGTAGTCCAACAAATGGGCAAATCAGCAGATTCTGGGCAATATGCTTCCCAGAACACCAGATGGAGAACCTTTCCACTTGGAATTATAAGCTGCTCTAGTGGAAGGCTTCCTAGAGGCCTTTAGGATGTCAAGGACACCTTGAGAAAGGTGCAAATCAGCAATTTAACTCCTCAAGAGCCAAGCTTTGAGGTTGAGGGATTTGAGGTTCGGATACCAGACTCTCCTGGGCACAGGTCAGCAGGTTGTGAATCCTGGGAAGACACAGGGAAGGTGGACTGCCAGTGATAGAAGGAGTGAGTACCAGGGTTGCCTGGCCCAGTCTGGTGCAATCAGAATCACCTTGCAAGGCTGGGATCTGATTTTACTAACACCTTGAATAGGAGAGGGAAGCAGGGAAAGCATAAAGAAACTTCCTTCCCAATCCAAGAGAAGGGCTGCCCAGGGGACTAAGCCCACCACTGGGGCCTGCAACAGAACAGTGGAAGTTGTGGTTGTCTGGGGCCGCAAGAGGTTCATCTGAGGTGCCCCATCTGGCAAAAACTGTCTCCAGCACTGAGGATTCAGGGACCATTCGTGATGGCCCTGAGAAATCCTGCTGAGGGCATCCGCTAGGACATTGTCTTTCCCTGGCAGGTGAACTGCTATCAGAGAGGTGTTCAGGAGTAGGCCAGAGACCACAACTTCATTGCCTCGGTGCACAAGGCCGACGACCGAGTGCCCCTTGCTTGTTGATGTACCAACATTGTTGTGGTATTGTCTGTTCTGACCTGGACTACTTTGCTCTGACAGATGCAGAAATGCTTGAAGAGCTAAAAGACAGCTCTGAGTTCCAGCAAATTGATGTGGAGCAGAGATTCCTGGGGGACCACACCCCTGGGTGGTTAGGTCGCCTAGTGTGCTCCCACCCCAGGAGGGAGGCATCCGTAGTGAGGGTGATGGAGTGGGAGAGGAATGAAGGGACCCCAAGTCTTAATTGCTCTGATCCTGCCACCACTGAAGGGCTAGGATCAGGTTCGGGTCACTGGAATCAATTTGGTAAGGTCCCTCCTTTGAGACCAATAGGCTCTCAAGTGAAACTGAATGTCTCTCATCTGGAATCTTGCTCCCTGCACCACGGCTGTGGAGGCAGCCATGTGCCCCAGGAGCTGCAAAAAGTGTCTTGCTGGTCGAGAGACCTGCAGAGTGAAAGAGGAGGCCAGGGCAATCAACTTCTCTACCCTTTCCAAGGGGAGGAAGGCCCTGGCCAGCTTTGTGTCCAATTCCGCACCTATGAAAGTGAGTACCTGAACTGGTTCTAGAACTGACTTTGGTAGATTTAGCAGGAATCCCAGGGAGGTGAGAAGCTGCTGGGTGACTTGTAAGTGGGATTTCACCTGTTCTGGAGACTGTCCTACAATGAGCCAGTCATCCAGGTAAGGGAAAACAGCAACCTTGCCTCCTTAAATGAGCCACTGCCACGGCCAGACATTTTGTGAATACCTTGGGGCAGAGGTAAGGCCAAGGGCATTGCCCTGAACTGGTAGGCTCATGGGCAGTCTGAACCTGAGGTACTTTCGTGAGAAGGCCTGATGAGGACATGAAATAAGCATCCTTGAGGTCCAGGGAGGCTAACCAGTTCCCTGGCCTCAGGAGGGTAAAATCATTGCCAGAGTTAGCATTTTGAACTTTGGTTTCAAAAGGTGCTTGTTCAGATATCTTAGATCTAAGATGGCCGCCATTCTCCTGTCTTTTTGGGGTAAGGAAGTATCTGGAATACAGACCTTTGCCCTGGTGTAAGGGAGGAACCTTTCTACTGCTCTGAAGGTTAACAGGGTAGAGACCTCTGCTTCCAGAGCAAGGGTCTCGAGGGGCTTGTAGGGAAAATGCCTGGCTCTCATCTTTGGGAATTTTTGAAGCTGAGAACTCAGGCCCTGCTTACTACTTCCAGAACCCATTTGTCCGGGTTAGGGACACCCAGTTCTGACTGAAGTAAGCCAACCTGCCCCTACTGGTACAGGAGAATGACCTGGGCACCCCATCAGGGTGCCTGCTTGGCAGTTGCCTTAGGCTGAGGAGTGGGACCGGCTTACCTGCGCCTGCCTGCCTCTCTGCCTCTGAAAGCCCCTCTGAGCAAAAGCAGAGGAGGCTTGGAATTGATAAAAGGCCTGTGGAAGGGCCTGCCTCCTACCTCTGGTGTGTGCCTCTGGGGAGTGGCTTGCTGCTCCTTGGCTTGGGCACTTTGTAGGTAGTTCTGTATTCATCCATCTTTTCATATAGTTCTCTGTCTGCTCCCCAAACAGAGAATTCCCACCACAGGAAAATCCATAGCCTTAGTCTGAGTATCCTGTGACAGATTAGTACACCTGAGCCATGCCAACCTACAAAAGCTACAGAAGTGGCCATGACCCTTGAGGAAACATCATTAACATCCACAGCAGCATGAAATTGAACTTTAGAGGCTTCCAATGCCGCCAGCAGCCACCTGTTCTAATTCACTAGCCAGCTGGCCATGGCCTGCTTGGCTAACTGCATAACTGTATCCCACCTAGATTTCTGATATCTAGCCACATAAGCCATATAATTTGCCTGCCTGAGTCCCAGAGAGGCTGCCATATACTGCTTTTTTGCCATGGCATCAATCTTCCTGGAATCCTTGTCAGGAGGATGTGAAGCCAGGGGAATGTTAGCCTTGTCACAGGCTGCAGCCTGCACTACTCCTACATGACTACACTGCTCAGAAAGGAAGTCTGTATCAGGACCTGATAGAGTATACGTCCTGTCCATCTTTTTATCGACAGGAGGCACAGAATTAGGATTTTTCAAAATTTTTATTGTTTGCTTCCTAAATAACTTATGCAAAGGAATAGACAATCTCCTAAACTCTGGAATATCCATCATTTCAACATAATCAGGCTCCTCCTGCTCATCCACAGCCTCTTCTAAGGGAAGCTGGAGGGTTTCAGCAACTTTCTTATAAAACATAAAATGAGATGGGGACTCAGACAGCATAGGGGGAGATTCTAAAGGTCTGTCTGGAGAGATGTCCGGTTCAATGGGCACATCCAGACCCTCCCAGTCACATACATACTGTTCATAATCCTCCTCCCCTCCTGTGGTTCATAAAATTCCTCAACATCATACTCCTGAACCACTGGGCAGGACGAACCAACCTTTGCCAACTAGTGGTGGTCTGACGGCCCCTAGACAGTGACTGGACAATTTGTATGGCTTTTGCTATTTCTGCAGCAGTTGGAGAGGAAATTTTGGACTCCAGACCTGCTGATTTTCTAGATTTTACTGGGGCTGGTTCCTCAGAACCAGCTTTTCTTGCCGAGGAAGTATCGCCCTGGTCAGAGGCACTCCCTCTGGTTCAGTTGGCACTGAACCGGGCTGGCCATCTGGGTCAGCGGACTTTTGCCTCTCGCCTCCTGAGCCTGCCTCAATCTTTTTCCAGGGTGGCTGCAGGAAATTTTACATACCTGGCAGTCTGACTGGAGGTGGTCAAACCCAGACAATAAACACAGTGGTGTGTGTAAGTCAGCCTTGGCAAAGGCTTCCCACAAGCATCACAGTGTTGAAACCCAGTGGCCCGGGTTTTTCTTTGGCTCTCAGACATAATGCCAGCCTAACCAAAACTTGCCCTTTTAATGGCAGTGCTAGGTAAGACACCCTTATCGGTTCCTAACCGTGTCACGGGTATTTGAAAACCGTAATGAAATCTGTTTTTTTTAGAACCGATAAGAACTGGAACCGCACTCTAAATATATTTTAAATGTTTAAAATGAGTTTTAAACAAACCGATCGGTTCAAAACCGAACCGATAATGACAATTTCCACACAGACTAAAACCTTGTACTTACAGTTACCAGATAGAGCTTGAACCAAAATGCGGTAAAATAAAACACTGTTCTCGGTTAAATTTAACCGAGAATACTTAAAATGAACCAAGAAATGAACCGAGCTGAAGGAGAAAATCTCCGGAGCGACTGTTCAGTGAGGCGGAGTAAAGAATCTGACAGTTTCAGTTTGAAACTGCCCAGATAGAGCTTTGAAAACCGAGCTCACGCTCAGAACTCCATCCTGTATGGAGTTAACTCTTTCATCTCCGGGGCAGTTCTAGAGGAGGACCAAACTGCTAATTGTCATAATATAGCAAGACTTCATGTTGTTTGAAATGATTTTTTCAAGGTGGGGCACTCCAGAGACGGATCTCTTTGCAGCCCCAGACAATCACCAACTTCCCCTAGGATTTCTTCTCAACCTTCCCAAGTCAGTTCTCGAACCAGTCCAGCTTCTTATCTTTATAGGGGCAGAACTGGACACACTCAGAGCAACAGCCTTTCCTTCCTCTAGAAAGGGCAAGGGTTCTTATGGAACTAGCTTCTTCCTTCAGCCTTCAGGTATCTCGACCAGCAAGGCATTTCCTCCAGCTCTTGGGCACATGGCAACTTCAACAGCAGTGGTCCAAGGGGCAAGATTCCAGATGAGAGATATTCAGTTCCACCTGAGAGCTTTTTGGTCTCAGAAGAAGGATTCCCTTACCAAACTGATCCCAGGAAGAAGAGGCCTGTACTTGGTAAAAAGGCCGTTGAAAAGGCCTGCCCCTGCCCCTAGACTGCTGACTTTGAGGAGTTGCCTGCCTTTTCTTGGCCTGAGCACTCCTGCAAGTGGTCCTGTACTCATCCATTTTCTTCAAGTAATTCTCTGTCTGCTCCCCAAACAGAGAATTACCCACTACAGGAAAATCCATGGCCTTAGCCTGGGTGTCCTGCGAGAGGCTAGTACATCTGAGCCAAGCCATCCTCCGAAGAGCCACAGATGTAGCCATGACTCTTGATGACACATCATTAGAGTCCACAGCAGCATGAAACTGAACTTTAGATCCCTCAATCCCATCTGCAGCCACCGCCTCCAGCTCCTTGGCTAGCTGGGGGGAGGCCTGTTTAGCCAGTGCCAGTACAGTGTCCCACCTGGACTTCTGGTACCTGGCTGTATAGGCCATATAATTCGCCTGCCTGAGTCCCAAAGAGGATGCCATGTACTGCTTCTTTACATGGCATCAGTCTTCCTGGAGTCCTTGTCAGGGGGGTGTGAAGCCAAGGGAATATTCGCCTTGTCACAGGCAGCAGCCTGCACTACCCCAACATGGCTGCAATGCTGATATAAGAACTCCGTATCTGAGCCTGAAAGTGTATACCTCTTGTCCATCCTTCTATCCACAGGAGGTATAGTGTTAGGAGACTTTAAGATTTTTTGTGTCTGTTTCCCAGAAGATTTATGGAGGGGAATAGACAGTCTCCTGGACTCTGGGATGTCCATCATCTCTACATAGTCAGGCTCCTCTTGATCTTCCACAGCCTCTTCCATAGGAAGCTGGAGGGTTTCAGCCACCTTTCTGTAAAACATAAAGTAAGAAGGGGACTCGGAAAGCCTAGGAGGGGAAACACCTGAAGGTCTGTCTGGGGAGATGTCCGGTTCCACAGGCACATCCAGACCCTCACTTACATCGTCGTCCTCAAATTCCCCTTCCTCTTCAAATTCCGGTTCATAAAAATCTTCAAGGGTATAATCTTGAACCAGGGGAACCAACCGAACCGAACCCCTGCCAGAAGGAGCCAGACTGGTTGGAACCGGATGGAGCGATTCCACAATCTGAATCGCTCTGGCTATCTCTTCGGCGGTCGGAACATGAACCTCTGGATCTGAACCGGTCGATTTATTTTTGCGTTTTCTTTTTGTCGGAACCGATCCCTCGGAATCGGCTCCCCTTTTGCCTGAAGAAGTACTGCCCTGGTCAGAGGGCACTCCTTTTGGTTCGGTCGAAACCAAATTGGACTGGCCATCCGGGTCAGCAGACTATTCGGCCTCCTTGTCCCTCAGTCTACCTAATCTCTTCTCAAGGGTAGATTTGGGAAAGTTTTTACATATTTGGCAGTCTGAATCGAGGTGGTCAAACCGCAGACAATAAACACAGGTGGTGTGGGGATCGGCCTTAGCAAAGACCTCCCCACACTCACTGCAGTGTTGAAACCCAGTGGGCCCTTTTTTCTTGGGTTTCTCAGACATGGCCAACCTAACCAAACTTACCCTTTTTTCGGCAACCGCCAGGCAAGACTCCCTTATCGGTTCCTAACCGTGTCACGGGTATTGGAAAAAAACGGATTAAAACACGTTTTTTTTTTAGAACCGATAAGAACCGGTAACCACACACTAAGTAAGCACACAAATTTCACTAACAAATGGCCGGTTCAGCCGAACCGAGCCGCACTTTTACAAGTTCCACACAGAAAAACATAACAATTCCTATCTAGTACTCACAGCACCACAGACAGAGACTGAACCGACTACGCGGATACTTTTTTCGATTTAAAAACTGACGAAAACTGAAAACTTTAACCAACTTTCGAACCGAGCTGAAGGAGAAATCTCCGGAGCGACTGTTCAGTGAGGCGGAGTAAAGAATCTGACGGTTTAAGTTCAAAACACTCCAGACAGAGACTTCAACCGAGTTCGAGCTCAGCATTCTATGCCCTGCATAGAAAGTTAACTATTTTTTCTCCGGGGCAGTTCAAAGGTTGGGAATTACTGCAATTGACAGAATACAGCAAGACTTCATGTTGTTTGAAAAAACAACTTTTAGTGAAAATGCTAATCGGGCCCTGCCTCACACCAAGGTGTGGCCCAATTTTAGGTGGACGTTTCTCCTTTAAAAGGAAAAGCCTTTGTCCTTAAAGCGCAGTTTCCAACTAATCATAGTAACCCCTTAGTCCCAAAAAAACAACAAGTGACCTGGCCAGGAGTCCAAATGTACATACTTTTCCTTTTTTCCTCGGCTATTTAAAAGTTATGCCCCTCGTAATTTTATTCCCAGACCCGCCAGCAAAAAACAGAGCCAGTTCCTGATCCTACAGCCATGCCCCCACGCCGACACACGCAGACCTGTTTTGTGATGCCAGTAAACTAAGTGGCCGCGTAAGCAGGCTCTCATTGACTTGAATGGGGGTTATTTTTTCAAAGATTTTATACCCATTCAACAACAGGATTTTAACAAATCAAAGTGATCGCTCAACTAACAGGGACTGTTAGAATGTCAACAACAAATTCTGAAAACTTTGGAACAATTAAAAACATCATTCTATCTAATTGGAGAATATTACAAACTAATGATTTAGGATGTAAGATTTTTGAAAATAAACCATGGGTTACAGCACGTAGAACTACTACTATACGAAATAAAACTGTTAAAACTCAACATTGGAAATGTAACACAGAAGGTGTTGGATGGCTTAGAAGTGATATAAAAGGTTTCTTCCCATGTGGTAATTGTGTGCATTGTAATAGTGGCGAGAAAACTAAGATTATTAAAAGCACTTGTGAAGATAAAGTTTTTCAGATCAGAAGTTTTATTACTTGTAACACTAACTATGTAGTTTACTGTATAATATGTCCTTGTGCAATGTATTATATAGGAGAGACTACTCTACCTCTTAAAATGAGGATTTCTGAACATAAAAGTTCTATTAGAAGAGGTGACTTAAGATCACCCCTAGCAAGACATTTTATTGAAAGGAAACACCACATTTCTAGTCTTCAGTTTTTTGGCATTGAAAAAATACATGAATCAATTAGATGTGGAAATTTAGACTTCTGATGAAAAGAGAAGCATGGTGGATATTTCACATTAAAAACTTACTTGCCAAAATACAGCTTAAATGAAACTTTAAATTGGTCAGTATATGACTGAGAAGACACATTTTTTACGTTCAGAAATGATCCAGGAATATATTAGTGTTTAAATACAATTTTGCCTTACCATGTGCACAGCTCAGTAATTTATTGGAATTGCTTTCACACTTTAATATGCAGTCTGGTAAACATAAAGTCTGTTGATAACATTTATAACATTTATAACGGATAAATATAAGCACAATACAGTGTATGTTAAGATTTAACATTAGCCTGAGAGAATTATAATTTAACAAGTGAATAGAACATGATGATTTAGTAGAAATATTATGTTCCTCCTTAAGTCTGCTTGTTTTGCATTGTTGTACCTGATTTACCTAAGAATCATTAGATTCATTTCTGAATATGATGCTAATTATGACCTTGTAAAAATATTATGTCTTATTTTCAGTCTGTTCGTTTAGCATTATTTTGTTTGAGTTATCTAAGAATCATTCAAGTTGATCCATTTCTGCATTTTAAAACGATTAAACATAAAATCAAAGATCTAGGGGGACTCTCCATTTGATATTATACGGGAGAGTTTCATTTTTTGACCGAGCCGCCCAGTTTGACGTCAGCAGTGACATAGCATGGATTACATGCACACTTAAGCGGCTCGGCCCCTTGTTCTTTCTTCATAAGCACCAGAAGACGGGTGCTGAGTTAGTAATAAAGTAGCGTGGTGTGCTAATGGTGGCGAGGCAGTTGTTGGTTTGAAACCGGGCAATATTTAACTCAAAACCCATTTTTGTAGTATTTAAACACAAAATGAGAGACACATCTAATAAGGTAAATTACTATAGAACAAGATTTCAAATTATGGGACTCATTTTAAACATTTGAGAACGCAGTAGTTCCATTCTTTCTTTTCAAATATATGCTTCCTTTCAGGACTTGAAGGTTTTGGGAAACATCGTATAAAATCATTACAACGAAAGTAAAGGAACTCTTTGTAGGTATATTGCATATTTTTAAGAAGTTCATTATTATGTACATTATAAAGACGGATTATTTAAAGTTTTTTCTTTGCCTTTTTAGAAATTATGATACCTCAGAATTGAGGAATGGTTTAGACGGCTGCCCTTATCCCCATTAGCCACCATATGAAGTTTGCAGGTTAGTTCCATCTGCACTTAAACATTAATGTTATTCATGATTGACTATATAATATAAGAGTGATAGAGGATATTTATTATCAGGGGTCAAGCTTAACTTTTTTTTGCACTAGCCAACCGGACAAGTCGATTAAAAATTGCACTAGCCCGCAGATGGTTGCACTAGCCCACAATAATAATGGTCAATTCTGATTGGTTATACAGGAAAAATGCAAGCCAAGAAATACTCTGATTATTGCATATTTATTCTGCTCCCCCATTGCTTTCTGCCACCGCAAAAAAAAAAACAAAAAAAAAACTGCAGTCCAATCACATGCAGTGTGTACCCCCATTGTTTTTTTTTACCATGTGCCCCTTGCTTCCTCTTTCTTCGCCCCCTCTCCGCCAAACCAGAGAATAACATAATAGCAAATGTTCAATCAAGCAGTTCTAGCTCTGCACACACAATAGCCAACATCATCATGTACGTCACCACAGTCCCACCCTGATCTGCAGGGCAATGTACAGAATCGGGCAGAGAAAGACACTCTCATCCCCCACCCTGTGATTAACCAGACCTGCACTTCTGGAAGTTTTCTTACACTGCGAAGTGAGCCAGGGGCAGTTCTAGGATTTCTTTGGAGAGAGTTAAACAAACACAGGGGGCTGGGACGTAAGAAACTTTGACATATTTGTTTATATATACCAGGCACAAAAATAATAATTCAACATGCTCTGCCCTAACAAAAACAGATTTTTCATAAGTGTCCTTTCATCAGTCAAAGCGGAGCAGTATACAGGCATGATGCTGTACTGCCTCTCTTTCTATATAGGATGATCTGTGCACACCAGGAATACCTATTTTAACCTTTCAAATTATATATTTTACTAAGGTTTTGCTTTGTACCATGCATGCTCCAAAGCATTCTTTTTAGGATGAAATGACATGCTGGGTGGTACTGCATTGATGGCATTGACTGGTGTGATACATTAGGAGGAGCTGTGAACCATACACCAGTCAGTAATGGCATCTATTGGTCTATGGATGGCCACTGAGCCTAGTCTGCAGTGGTGTCCAGAGAAAGTATAGAGTGGACAGACCACCTGGCTGGGCAGACCGTGTATACATGACAGCATTCTGTCACTACAGTGTTGGATACAGACACTCAAAAGGTTGAGAAATGAGGCACACTGGTTTTAATATTGTGGGACAAATCAAAGACAAGTTCAGCAAACTGGAAGCTAGTTACTTAACAGCACTCTGCCCTTGATCACAGCATGCACACTAGCTGAATGTCCTAACAACTGAGTGATAATGACTCACATTGAATCTTTTGTTGGATCCCCCCTCTTAAACTGCCAGATAATTGCAGCTCTTAATGAGCTGTTAATCATACCAGGCCACCTGGAACACTGAGGGAGATTAGCAAAAGGACTACAGTCTGCTAAAGCAGGGACTTTTTCAACTTCATTAACAGCCATGAAAAACCTGCACTAGTCAAGACGGACAAGTAGAGGGTTAGCTGCACTAGCCCTGGCCAATTTGCACTAGGTTTAGGGCTAGTAAAACAATGTTAAGGTCGAACCCTGTTTATTATGTATATTTTCATTTACAGAATAGCTCTACAGTCTGATGAAGGAATTTTTATTCCGAAACGTTACTGGAAATTTATTTGAAGGAGCTTTTGAGAAATAATCGAATGAGATTTCTTGAAAATGGATTTTTGAAAATGGAATTCTGTTGGAAATCCTCTAAAAAGGAACTTTTATGAAATGAGGACAATAAAATTGATGTCTGATAGAAAATATTTTTGGTTGTTTGTGGTGGAGACAGGTTCTTTTAGATTAACATTAATATTTTCCACTTACTTGTCTCCCCTCTATATTCTACAAAACTTTAAGGTTAAAAAGGAACCCTGGGGTACTTTGTATTTTGGACAGATAGGATTAAGTTACTTTGGAGCCTCCTGCTTGTAAAGTGGAGTGACTCGTAGCATATGCCCCTTCTTACTAGCTCATGTGCTATCAGGAGGGTTTGTATGCTAGGGTGGGACTTGGTGTTATAGAGGTCCATGGGAGGGGTGTCATAGTCCTGTGGTCCCCTGATATCTGAGTCACCTCAGCATATGATCCTGTCCACCCAAAGGAGGGACAGTATATAGAGTGTTGTCAGGAGTACTTTACTAAACTACTTTTTTTTTTTTTTTCAAACTATTTTTCACTCCTGGCACTGGACACTGAGGCATCTCTCCAGTGGGCCACAGGGTGCCCGCCTGAGCCCTTGCCTGACCGGGGAATCAGGTATGCCGGGTCCACACCCTACCTCGGCCCTATGGGGGGCAGAGGACCATGGAGAGCTGAATCAGGTTCAGGCTGGCACTGAGTGTGTGGGCATGTCCACAGGGCTCCACCTTTGCCTCCCCAGAGCCCAGGGTTTTTCCTTTGTCCCCCCCCCGACGAGGGATGTGCAATTCCATCTACGCGAGACGTGACCGCTCCCGCCCATGCTGCATGAAAGCTGCCCTAATGTCCCCCTTGCATGGACCGTCGGCTGCTGTGTCCCCCAGTCTCCACCAGGGGCCACTAGTGCCAGGGAACAGGAATCCCCCTCCCTCCCAGGAGAGGAGAGCAGTCAGACGGACGCTCAATCCTACTCCTCCCCAACCGACACCCAGCACCTGAGCTTGCTCCTGAACCCAGGTCACTGACATGGCATGAGGTGTGGTGTCCAGCGCCTCAACCCTCAGTGCCACTGGGCTGGTCTTTACGGAACTATTAAAAGTAGAAGGACACAATAAATATTCTTCTTTGCTTCAGCATAAATTAAAGAGACTCATATGACCTTCATTTGTTTTTTCAGTATTTATCCATTTTATAAGTGCATTAACCCACAACAGGGCATGGATGTATTAGGCATTAATGCACACCCTGGGTAGTTATAAGGGCCCTCTGCTTCATGCTGCACAACCGCTGAAGGCATGCATCAATTCCTGATACGCCCATTCCAGCTCATGTGTTAAAGCATACTCATCAAAGAGATCAAAAGCAGATGGCTTGGTAAGGACACCTAGGAAGGGTCAAGTTCCTATGTCAGCCGTACTCCTATTGCAGCCCAGGGACACATGCAGGAGTCGATCCCCAGGGCCATTCCTTCTTGCCCTAAACCTGCCACAGGGGTCTGAATGGGGAACACTGCTTGTACTCTGTATTAGTCATTGTTGTTATTATCTTCCACCTACCCCACGCCAGGAAATGAGCTGTTTAGCGCTTAGTGTGTCTTTCTTACTTTGAAATCAGTTAACCACTGCTCCCCAAATGATGCAAGTCCTAAATAATTCCATGACTACAAAATGTTACTGCCCCCAGGCTCCAGGATTCTGAAATTAAGCTTACAGATTTCAGACTATTGCCGACACCAGTGAAAAGAAACATTTTTATCAGGTTTTTCATGTGTGCAGCGACTTGCAGACAGGAGAGAGACTGAGCCCAGAATATTAGGGATAAAACGCAAAGTAAGATAGAAAAGAAACGCAGAGAAAGAGAGCTGGAGAGACACAAATAATGAAAATAGAGACGGAACAGACACAGATGTGAATGGTAGCACAGAAACAGAAAACGTAGCAGGAAGGGGAATGTAAACCACAGAAAGCACAAAGCCAACCTAAAACACACACACACACAGTCACCGACCTTCAAGCTTGTCCCCTCATGAAAATCTGGTGATCACAACTTTCAGTGTCTGTTTCAATGCAACTTTCATTAAAGAGCTGCTGATACCTTAAAAAAACTTTGAAAAACATAATAATTGGGTACAATTCAGCTTCCATTCCATACAGATTCTAAATATTCTTCCTCCCCAGTATTTACTGCTCAGAACACTTGCATGAATACATTATCTTTATCCCTTAGTGTTCATCTGGCTGTATAGCGGACTCCCTATTTCAAGTCATGATCCTCTGTTGTGACATCACAGTCTGTTTCCATGGGAGTAACTGTGATGTCACAAGTAGTACATTACGATCTCAGGTAGGGAGACACCAACAAGAATAGATGAACTCTTCAGGAGCAAAGATTCTGTTTTCATGCAGATGACCTCAGTAATAAATAATGGAGAGGAGGAATACAGAACTAATGTGAAATACAAGCAGGACTATGACTAAATATTATATTTTGGTAAAATTCTACCTAAGGTATCAGCTGCTCTTTAATTACATGGAACAGGGTAATGACACTGTAGTTATTTGTTAGCTGCATGCAACTACTGTGCATGGCAACTGCAGTGCTGAAATTAAAATAGCACTGCTCTATGGGATTCAAACACAAATGCTTCCTGAAAATCCACAGCAGAGACAGAGATCATAATACTGCATGGTAAAGGAGAGTGGTAGTGTACTCCTCTTCTACTTAGCCATGTCTTCTCTGGTATATCCAGCACATCTAGGTTCGATTCCCATAACCTCCACTTGCAAACTGTGCAACTCTCAGCATGTCACTTAACCACTCCAGTATTTCCGGGTCACCGCTGAAAACAGGCACGTGGGCCTTACCCGGTTACTAAACAATAAAAAAATCAGATATAGTTTTACAGTAATGGTGATGCAGTCTGGCAAGATACTGTTTAGTGAAGCAGGGGACACTACTTTCATAAGGAGTTTTAATTCCATTTTGCTCAGATCATTAGAACAGCTCAAGTGAAGCCATTTCTGGAGATAATGTCACTAAAGACACCTACAATAGTACTATAAAAAAGTACTTAAATGCTATTTCCATCTGTGGAAAATGCACCCAAATTTAAAGAACTTTTTAAATCTAATGATAATTACCCAATACAGTATAATTTCTCTCATGAGTCAATTACAGTAAAAGCTGCTTCAAGGAGCAAAGGATTTTATCAATTTCCCCATGCGGTTCTTTTGGCTGCCTTGTTTTCTTCTCTCATTTTTTCCACAAAAGTTACATTTAAAGGTCACCAATTTTAACTCACTCGGAGCACACAATTTGCTTATGCTTAATTCCAAACACTGAAGAGAAGAATTTGCTAATTCTATCTATTTGTCAAATGAAGCAGGTGTATCTACATGTAACCGTGAGAAATTAACAAAAAGTAGCCTTAGAACTTTGAGGACATGTTCTCAGGAATCAACTAGTCAAGAGATTAACTAGAGCCCCACACCCACAGGCTAATGTTATCCTTTTTAAACAAACGTGGGGGTTGATAGCATCTTGAACATAGAACAATTCTGTGCATAAGACCCCACATCACGATTTAAAATAAAGGATCACTTTTTTAAATATGGCTATCTCCAAGTTTTCCTCAGTTTTCTTGGCTCTTCTGGAACACCGACTGTCCCATGAGGTCATGGAGCATTGACTGTTGCATGCAAATTCGCCTTCATCACAAGAACAGCGATGCTTAACGACAGGTGTCCAATATTTGTCAATGCTGTATGTTCACCGCTTGTACGAACAGCTGTACTGGGTCTTGGTTTTACACATTTTTACTATATATTTACCTAAGACAGACCACATGAGATACAATATCTCCTTTTCACTGGTGTCCTTTTACACATTTTTAGACTGCATCTTCCCAAGATAGGCCAGCTGAGAGGCAATATCTAATTTCCAGGGGGCTCCCACAATTTCACCCTTAATTTATAACAGTCCTTTTATGACACGACTTTATGATCAAGACTAAGCATTTTTGAAACTCCATCCGAAAGGTAATTTCGCAGCATGACTGTGGAAACAAGTTTTGGAATGGATTTGAAAAATGACACGTCATGTTCAGGAGGTGGAGTAACACAAGGGATATGTTGAACATCAGGGGCCAAAATCTGCAAAAATAAAGTTATGAGCACACAATAATTCAACATTTCTTCATAACTTAGTTTTTTCACATTTTGAACCCAAATTTTAAACATAGTCTTTTTATGACCATTCCTTCTGAACATGACAGGTGTTATTTATAAAACAGTGGCCAAAACGACATTTCGCACCAGAAGTGTGAAAACATATTTTAGCCAGGATCTGAAAAATGACAGCGGTCACATTCATGAGGTAGATAAAAGGAAGATTTGCGTGAAGTGTTTGTCAGCAACCACTCTCATAGGGCATCAGCACCCTCTATTACATCTGGGAGGGATAATAATGGTGGGGTGTACACAGATATAGAAGGCTGAGAGGGGGCATGATCACAGTGTTCTGAATACTAAAGTAGATAAGAGTGGTGTACACACAGACACAGAAGGCTGAGAAGGGACATGATCACAATGTTCTGAATACTAAAGGAGATAGAGTGATGTACACAAATACAGAAGGCTGAGGGGGACATGATCACAGTGTTCTGAATACTAATCGAGATATGCAGGACAGAGTATACACAGATACAGAAGGATGACAAAGGAAATGATCAGTGTTTTGAATACTAACAGGTTAGATGAGGTGGAGCATACAGGGCTGTTTGAGCTGCTCAGTTGAAGCTAAACTTGAGGATATTCATTCAAATGGGAGAGGGGGCACACTGAATAAGTGGCAGCATCAGACAGCATTACTTGTGGGACTCCCAGATCTACAAGGTTTCCTGTGTTTTACAGACAAATTGTTCCCACAGACTTGCATTAGTTACATAGGAAAACAGAGCAATTCAGCTGCTTTAAGAAATAATGTAATCCACAGGAACACTGCTCTGGTGTTACAGGGAGAATGATCACACCAAATCTAGAACAGTTCAGGCTTGCAAAGCAGGACTACACAGATTCCTGAGGGAGAAAAGCATTAAGGGTTACACAGCATGAATAGAGGGCAACAGCTGTGGTTCAGGACTGTACACAAACTCACCTGCTGTGCAGTGGGAGGAACAGATAAGATGGATCTGAAGTCTGTTCTGCCACAGTCATACTATGTTACTATTGTAAAATATAAATCTTTGTAATAAAGTAATGAGCACTAAGTATGCAGGCCCCCACCCAGTGAATGGCAGCTGCTAATGATGGTAAAGTATACTGCACCTCACAATCATCCAGTCCTTTATAGAAAAGGTAATATTCTCATCAGTCTTTATTATTGGAAAAATGATTCTTTAAATAACTTTTTTATTCTTAAATAGAGAGTGATGTTCTAAATCACAAAGACTGAGCTTTCTTAGGAGTCATGGTAAGCACAGTTTGGCTTATTGCAGGCAGCCCAACTTTAAATTTCACAAATGAGTTTCCCCAATTTGCTTTCCCTCTTTTTATTATGTTTTTAAGTCAAGAGGGATTTTCAAAGCAGAACCTCAGCTGCTGCTGGTTTTAGTGACATGCAGGCTTGCTCGTCGGATGTAGGCAAATGGCTGCGAGTCAGGCTGTCAGAAAGTTATTTTTGTAACAATTGCTCGGAGCTGGCACAGTGGCACAATGCACTGGTGCGCTTATGCAATTACCCTTCGCATCTGACAGGCATGAGTTGGAATCCCAATCACTGTCACCGCAGTTTGGAGCTCAGGTCACGCACTCATCCTGCATGGTTATGCTGCATTCTCAACTTAAGCAAGGGGGGAGGGCTGGAATATCGTTTTGTTCTTGCAACCATATGACTATTGTTAGCCAGCTCTGGTGACAGCTGCTGGAGTTGGCATAAAGAAGTTCAGGGCATTGTCTCAATATCTCCAAACTCAGAGAGCGTAACTCTCAAATGTCCCACATTAGAAGAGGTATTCATCATTTTATCTGTCAGAACCCCTCTAGCCATAGTTCTTAACCCCATATTAGGAAGGATGTCCCTCATTTTATATCTGAGAACCCCTCTGTTCATACATCTCAACTGTTCCACATTAGGAGGGATGTTTACCATTTAACTGCTCAGAACCCCTTTATCCATAGCCTTCAACTGTCTGATACTAGGAGAGATGTCCCTTATTTTACCTCTCCATACCCCTCTGTCTCACATGCAGAAGGTGCTCTCTCACGTTAGGCGGGACAGTCATTTCACACCTCAGAACTACTCTATCCCACATGGAAAAGGTGAGGTCTCAAATGCAAATGGTGCTGTCCCACATGGAGAGGTTGCTGTCCTACATAAAGTGGGTGATGTCTCGCATACAGAAAGTGCTTTTAGACATGGAGAGGGTGCTGTCCCACACACAGAGAGGGTTGGAGGTGGTGCTGCTCACATAGAGAGGGTTGCAGTCCCACACAGAGAGGCTGCTGCCCCACACTGAGAGGGTACTATCCTAAACAATGAGGGTGCTGTCCCACATGGAGAGGATGCTGCCCACATAAAGGGTGCTGCCCCACATTGGGAGGGTGCTGCCCCACACGGAAAGGATGCTGCCCACATAGTGAGGGTGCTGTCTCACACAGAGAAGGTGCTGTCCCAAGTGAAGGCAATGCAGTCCCACATTGAGAGGGTGCTGTCCCACTTTAAGAGGGAGCTGTCCCAGAGTGAGAGGGTACTGTTCCACATTGAGAGGGTATTGTCCCACATGGAGGGAATGCTGCCCCGCAGAGAGGTTGCAGTCCCACACATACAGGATGCTACCCACATAGTGTGGGTGCTCTCCCACATGGAGAGGATGTTGCCCACATGGAGAGGGGGCTGCCCCACATTAAGAGGATGCTGTCCCACATGGAAAAGGTGCTGCTGAGTGCTGTTCCACACTAAGCGGGTGCTGTCCCACTCGGAGAGAATGTTGCCCACACAGAGAGGGTGCTGTCCCACAAGGAGAGAAAGCTGTCCACATAAAAAGGGTGCTGTCCACACAGAGAGGATGCTGCCCACATGGAGATGGTGCTGTCCCACATACAGTGGGTGCTACTCACACAGAGAGGGTGCTGCTCCACATAAAGTGCTGTCCCTCATGGAGATGGTGCTGTCCCACATGGAAAGGATGTTGTCTCACTCTGAGAGGGTACTGTCCCATACAGAGAGTGTGCTATCACACATAGAGGTGGTGCTGTCCCATATGGAGATGGTGCTGTCCCACATGGAGAAGATGCTGCCCCACATAGAGAGGATGATGCCCACATAGAGAGGGTGCTGCCCCACATAGAGAGGGTGCTGCCCCACATAGAGAGGGTGCTTTCCCACATTGGGTGAGTACAATCCCACATTGGGAGGGTGCTGTTCCACATGGAGAGGGTGCTGCCCATATAGTGAGGGTGCTGTTCCACACAGAGTGGGTGCTGTCCCATGTGGAGATGATGCTGTCCCACATGGAGAGGGTGCTGTCTCACATGGAGAGGATGCTGCCCACATGAAGAAAGTGCTGTCCCATAGAGAGAAGGTGCTGTTGGGTGATGTCCTACACTGAGAGGGTGCTGTCCCACATGGAGAGAATGCTGCCCACATAGAGAGGGTGTTGCCCCAATCAGAGAGGGTGCTGCCCCACATTGGGAGGGTACTCTCCCATATTGGAAGGGTGCTGTCCCACATGGAGATGATGTGGCCCACATAGTGAAGGTGCTGTCCCATGTGGAGACAATGCTGTCCCACATAGAGAGGGAGTGTCCCACACTGAGACGGTACTGTTCCATATTGAGAGGGTATTGTCCCACATGGAGAGAATACTGCCCCACACAGAGAAGGTGCTGCCCCACATAGAGAATGCTGCCCACATCGTGAGGGTGCTGTCCCACATGGAGATGATGCTGTCCCACATGGAGAGGGTACTGTTCCACATGAAGAGAAGAAAAAATACTTACCACATTAATCCTTCTTCTTCCAAGGGAATCTTTACTGTATTCTGATATGTGCAGTTAGCTTTCACCATTCAACTGCCCCGGAAAAGACAGAGTTAAAGAACCTATGCAAATAGTAGAACATTGTTAGGCTCGAGCTCGGTTTTCAAACTACTGCCCCTGGTACATTCGATGTAACCATCAGATTCTTACGAAGCATGAACAAAAGATACTATCGATACTATCCTAAAGAACTAAATCTCTCTAAGAACTACAATCCTTCCTTTGAATAGGACATTTGAAAAGACTCAAGTCACAGATGCCCAAGAACAACCAACCCACACAAGTTTCAACAACAAAAACATGAACAGCTGGAGTGCAGCGCCCACCAGGTTCTAGTAGGGGAGGTAGAGTCAGAGCTCAGAATACAGTAAAGATTCCCTTGGAAGAAATAAGACTACTATGGTAAGTAATTTTTCCTTCGAGCCCCAGGAAATCTTTACTGTATTCTGACATATGCAGACTACCAAGCAGTACCTTTGGAGGTGGGCATAGAACCTATTTAGGAAATAGCCTCTACAGTACTGCTGTGCCAAACTTGGCATCATTTCTAGCCAGAATATCCAGCCAACAATGTTTAGTAAAAGTGTGAACAGTTTTCCAGGTTGCTGCTCTGCAAATTTCCAACAAAGGAATATCTCTGGCAGCTGCTACAGAAGCAGCCATACCCCTGGTGGAATGAACCATGAGGCCCACTGGGGGTTCCTTGCCTAGTTTGCTCTAACAAAACTGAATACAGGCAACAATCAAGCGTGCGATAGTCCTTTTTGAAGCTGGCTTGCCTTTCCCCACTTCTCCATAGGTAAGGAAGAGCTGGGCATTACCCACTCTAGGACCTTTTGGATGATCCAGATGAAAAAATTACTCACCTTAGTAATGTTGTTTCTTCTAATGGAGTCTTGCTATATTATACACATTAGCAGTTTGTTCCAGCTCTAGAACTGCCCCGGAGTGAAATGGTTAAAACCATTCCAAAATAGAATTTTGGCACGAGAGCAGCTCTATCTGTGTCATTTCAAACCTGAACTGTCAGATCTTTACGAGCCAAACTCACTAAGGTCTGTGTGGAAGCTGTAACCTACACTAGCCAAATGGCTACCTAAATAATAACAACCATTGATGGTCCCAACACCCAAGACTCAAGTCAGGGACCAGAAATACTAACACCATTCTAATAATATGAAAATGGAACATAAGTATAATAAAACACACACACGCGTACACATACACACCCCCAAAGTCCCAAAGGGGACAAAATGCTAACAGGACATAAGTAGTCCCACACACTAAGTTGCCGCACCCCACCAAGTAGAGGTTATGAGAGGGGCAGGTTGGGGGGGAGGTCTATAATATAGCAAGACTCCATTAGAAGAAACAACATTACTAAGGTGAGTAATTTTTTCTTCAAACAACATGAAATCTTGCTAAATTATAGACATTAGCAGAATACACAGCAGTACCTCCATGGAGGAGGGGCAGAACCTACTTAGGAATAGGCTCTGAAGAATAGCTGTAGCTAAGCGAGCATCTCTCCTGGCCTGGACATCCAGGGAGTAATGCTTGGTAAAAGTGTGTACCGTTTTCAAGTAGCAGCCTGGCAAATCTCTAATAAAGGGATATCTCTGGCAGCAGCTAGAGACGCAGCTGTACCCTGGTAGAATGAGCCTCAAACCGGGGGCTCTGCCCACTTTCTGATAACAAAATTGGATACAACAGACAATCCACCTGGCTATTGATCTCTTAGTGGCAGGTTTGCCTTTCCAACTTCACCATAGGTAAGGAAAAGTTGGAGGATTCGAACCTGTGACCTTTGGTACGCTTCTATATAATAACTAAGAGCTCTCTTAACATCCAGGCTGTGCAACCTTCTCTCACCCGAAGAGGAGTGATCAGTGAAAATACTGGAAGGAGACAGATTGATTAAGATGGAAATCTGAAACCACCTTAGGCAAAACTTCCTATTAGTCCTAAGGACTACCTTATCCCTGTGGAAAGAAATAAAGTCAGTCTCCACTGACAAGGCTTGCAATTCACCTATGCGTCTGGCAGAAGTGATAGCCACTAGAAAAACAGTTTTCCAAATTAGGTACTTAAGCTCTGCAGAAGACAGAGGTTCAAAGGGGGGTTGCATTAACTGGGCAATGCAAACATTAAGGTCCCAAGCAGGGGCCGGTTCCCGAAAGGGAGGATTAGTATGGAGTAACCCCTTAAAAAACTTGGAAAACACAGAATGAGAGGAAAGAGGATGACTTTCCTGCTGACACAAAGCAGACACAGCTGCCAAATGAACTCTCAGGGTAGCTGGTCTGAGACCCAAGGAATTAAGATGTACCATGTAATCTAACAAAATGGGCAATTCAGCAGATTCTGGGGAAATATTTTTCCCAGCACACCAAATGGAAAACCTTTTCCATTTAGAACTATAAGTAGCCCTAGTGGAAGGCTTTCTGGAAGCCTTTAGGATCTCAAGAACACCCTGAGAGAGGTGTAAATCAGCAAACTCTAACTCCTCAAGAGCCAGGCCTTGAGGTTGAGGGACTTGAGGTCCGGATACCAAACCCTTCCCTGGGCACAAGTCAACAGATTGTGATTCCTGGGGAGGCACAGGGGAAGATGGACTGTCAGAGACAGAAGGAGTGGGTACCAGGGCTGCCTGGCCCAATCCGGGGCAATCAGAATCACCCTGCAAGGCTGAGATCTGATTTTGACTAGTACTTTGAATAGGAGAGGAAAGGGGGGGAAAACATAGAGGAACTTCCCCTCCCAATCCAGAAGAAGGGCATCCAGGGGAACTGAGCCCAGCACTGGAGGCCTGCAACAGGACAGAGGAAGTTTGTGATTGTCTGGGGCTGCAAAAAGATCTATCTGAGGGATGCCCCACCTGGCAAAAACTATCCAGCACTTGAGGATCCAGGGACCATTAGTGATGGCCCTGGGAAATCCTGCGAGGGCATCCGCTAGGACACTGTCCTTCCCTGGAAGATGAACTGCTATGAGGGAAGTGTTCAGGAATAGGCCAGAGACCACAACTTCATTGCCTCGGTGCACAAGGCAAGACCGAGTGCCCCCTGTTTGTTGATGTACCACATTGTTGTGGTGTTGTCTGTTCTGACTTGTATCACCTTGTCGTGGACAGATGCAGAAAAAGCTTGAAGAGCTAAAAAGACAGCTCTGAGTTCCAGCAAATTGATGTGGAGCAGAGATTCCTGGGGGGACCAAACTCCCCGAGTGGAAAGGTCGCCCATGTGGGCTCCCCACCAGAAGGGAAGCATCTGTAGTGAGAGTCAAGTCGTGAGAAGGGAAATGAAGGGACCCCGCTCTTAAATTGCTCTGATCCTGCCACCACTAGAGAGCTAGGATCAAGGTTCAGTCACTGGGACCAACTTGGAAAGGGGTCTCTTCTCTGAGACAAAAGGTTCTCAAGTGAAACTGAATGTCTCTCATCTGAAATCTGGCTCCCTGCACAACAGCTGTGGATGCAGCCATGTGCCCCAGGAGCTGCAGAAGTGTCTTGCTGGTCGGAGACCTGCAGAGTGAAGGAAGAGGCCAGAGCCACTAAATTCCTACCCTTTCTGGGGAAGAAAGGCTCTGGCTAGCTTTTGTGTCCAATTCTGCCCCTATAAAGGTGAGTACCTGGACTGGTTCCAGAACTGACTTTGGTAGGTTTAGCAGAAAACCCAGGAGGTGAGAAGCTGCTGGGTGACCTGCAGGTGAGATTTTACCTGTTCTGGGGACTGGCCTACAATGAGCCAGTCGTCTAGATAGGAAAAACAGCAATCCTCTGCCTCCTTAAGTGGGCCACTGCCACTGCTAGACACTTTGTGAATACCCTTGGAGCAGAGGTAAGGTCAAGGGCATTGCTCTGAACTGGTAATGACCTGAGGGCAGTTGAATCTGAGGTACTTAGATGGGATCTTCTGATTAGGACATGGAAATAGGCATCCTTGAGGTCCAGGGAGGCTAGCCAGTCCCTGGCCTTAGGGAAGGTAAAATCATTGCCAGAGTTACCATTTTGAACTTTGGTTTCAAAAGATGCTTGTTCAGATATCTGAGATCTAAAATGGGCCGCACTCTCCTGTCTTTTTGGGGTAAGGAAGTATCTGGAATACAGACCCCTGCCCTGATGCAGGAGGAACCCTTTCTACTGCTCTGAGAGCTAACAGGGATGAGACCTCTGTTTCCAGAGCGAGGTCTCTGAAGCACTCTGCAGTAGAAAAGTCTGCTTCTCAACTTGGGAAACTTTTGAAGCTGAGAACCAGACCCTGGCTTACTACTTCCAGAACCCACTTGTCTGAGGTTAAAGAAGCCCAATTCTGACTGAAGTAAGCCAGCCTGCCCCCACTGGTAGGAGAATCGGCCATGGGCACCCCATCAGGGTGCCTGTTTCGCAGGAGCTTTAGGCTGGGGGGTGGGAGCAGGTCTGCCCACCCCTCGTCTGCCCCTGCCTCTGAAGAAGCCCCTCTGAGCATAGGCAGAGGAGGCCTGAGTCTGGTAGAAAGGCCTGTGAAAAGGCCTACCCCTACCCCTGGGGGCATGCCTTTGAGGAGTGGCTTGCCGCTCCTTAGCCTGGGCACTCTTGTAAGTAGTCCTATATTCATCCATCTTCTTCATGTAATTCTCTGTCTGCTCTCCAAACAGAGAATTTCCCACCACAGGAAAATCCATAGCTTTAGTCTGGGTATCCTGTGACAAACTAGTACACCTGAGCCAGGCCAACCTACGAAAAGCTACAGATGTGGCCATGACCCTAGAGGAAACATCATTAACATCCACAGCAGCATGAAACTGAACCTTAGAGGCTTCAATGCCATCAGTAGCCACCTGTTCTAGTTCACTAGCCAGCTGGCCATGGGCCTGCTTGGCCAATTGCATAACAGTATCCCATCTAGATTTCTGATACCTAGCTACATAAGCCATATAATTTGCTTGCCTGAGTCCCAGAGAGGCTGCCATATACTGTTTTTGCCATGGCATCAATCTTCCTGGAATCCTTGTCAGGAGGATGTGAAGCCAAGGGAATATTAGCTTTATCACAGGCAGCAGCCTGAACTACCTCAACATGACTGCATTGCTGAGAAAGGAATTCTGTATCAGGGCCTGACAATGTATACCTGCTGTTCATCTTTTTATCTACAGGAGGCACAGAATTAGGAGCTTTTGAAATTTTAATTGTTTGTTTCCTAAAAGACTTATGTAAAGGAATAGACAATCTACTAGACTCTGGAATATCCATCATTTCTACAAAATCAGGCTCCTCTTGCTCATCCACAGCCTCTTTAAAGGAAGCTGGAGGGTTTCAGCAACTTTTTTATAAAACATAAAATGAGATGGGGACTCAGACAGCATAGGGGGAGATTCTAAAGGTCTGTCTGGGGAGATGTCCAGTTCAATGGGCACACAGACCTTCCCAGCCACATTCATACTGTTCATAATCCTCCTCCCCTCCTCTGGTTCATAAAATTCCTCAATATCATAATCCTGAACCACTGGGACCGGACGAACCGACCTTTTACCAGATAGTCGTGGTTCGGACGGACCCTGAGACAGTGACTGGACAATCTGTATGGCTTTTGCCATCTCTGCAGCAGTTGGAGAAGGAATTTTGGACTCCAGACCTGCTGATTTTCTTGTTTTCTTTACTGGAATTGGTTCCTCAGAACCAGCTTTTCTTTTGCCCAAGGAAGTCTGGCCCTGGTCAGAGGGCACTCCCTCTGCTTCAGTTGGCACCGAACCGGGCTGGCCATCCGGGTCAGCGGACTTTTTGGCCTCTCGTTCCCTGAGCCTGCCCAATCTTTTTTCCAGGGTGACTGCAGGGAAATTCTTACATACCTGGCAGTCTGACTGGAGGTGGTCAAACCCAGACAATAAACACATGTGTGTGTGGGTCAGCCTTGGCAAAGACTTCCCACAAACATCACAGTGTTGAAACCCATGGGCCCGGTTTTCTTTTGGGTTTCTCAGACATAATGCCAGCCTAACCAAAAACTTGCCTTTTAACGGCAGTGCCAGGCAAGACACCCTTATCGGTTCCTAATCGTGTTCACGGGTATTGGGAAAAACGAATAAATCCGTTTTTTTAGAACCGAACCGCACTCTAAAATAGTAACTTTTAGTTTTAAATGAGTTTTAAACCACTGATCGGTTCAAAACCGAACCGATAACTTACAAGTTCCACACAGACAAAACCTTCATTTACTTACGGTTACCACAGATAGAGCTTGAACCGAGCGGTTTTGGCGGTTAAATAAAACTATTCTCGTTAAATCCAACCGAGAAAACACTTTTTAAACCGAGAAATGAACCGAGCAGAAGGAGAAATCTCCAGAGCGACTGTTCACTGAGGCGGAGTAAAGAATCTGACAGTTCAGGTTTGAAATGACACAGATAGAGCTGCTCTCATGCCAAAATTCTATTTTGGAATGGTTTTAACCATTTCACTCCGGGGCAGTTCTACAGCTGGAACAAACTGCTAATGTCTATAATATAGCAAGACTTCATGTTGTTTGAAAATAGCTAATAGCCCTCTTAACACCTAGGCTATGCAGCCTGCATTCCCCCGAAGTGGAATGATCAGTGAAAAAGACAGGCAGGGTAATAGACTGGTTGAGGTGAAAGTCAGATACCACTTTGGGGAGGAACTTCCTATTGGTTCTGAGGACTACCTTGTCCCTATGGACTGAAATGTAGTTTGCTCTGTGGACAAGGCCTGGAGTTCACTAATTCTTCTGGCTGAAGTAATTGCCACTAAAAAGACTGTTTTCCAAGTGATGTACTTGAGATCTGTTGAGGACATGGGCTCAAATAGGGGTTGCATTAGCCATGCAATGCATACATTCAGGTCCGAAGAAGGGACTGGTTCCGTGTGTGGTGGAGGCAAGTGAAGCAATACTTTGAAGAACTTTCTGAAAACTGGATTAGAAGCGAAAGAGAAGCCCTTACCCACTGAGAAGTAAGCACAGACAGCTAACAAGTGTACCTTGAGGGTAGATGGCTTAAGGCCTAGGGAACTGTGATGGGCTAAGTAGTCCGGCAGGACTGTGAGTCCAGCCTGACAGGGATCTATGACCTTCTGTTAGCACCAAATGGTGAACCTCTTCCATTTGGAAGTGTAAGTTTTCCTGGTAGAGGGCTTCTGAGAGACCCTTAGTACCTCAAGGACCCCTTCAGAAAGGTGCAGATTAGCATACTCTATGTCCACAAGAGCCAGGCCATGAGCCTGAGGGACTTGAGGGTGGAGTAGAGAATCCTCCCCTGGGAGGATGTCAGCAGGTTGTGCCTCCTGGGGAGGCAAATCGGTCTGGAGACTGACAGGGACAAGAGCAGGGGGTGCCAAGGCTGCCTGGCCCAATCTAGAGCTATGAGGATCATTGTTACTGGCTGGGACCTGAGCTTGTTCAGCACCCTGAGCAACAGTGGGAAAGGCATACAGGAACTTCTCTGTCCAGTATTAGTGCATCTAGTGGCACTGTGCCCACTGCTGGAGGTCAGCAACAAAACTATGGGAACTGGTGATTGGGGCTGCAAAGAGATCTGTCTCTGGAGTACCCCATCTTCTGAAGATAGTTTGCAGGATCTGTCTGTTCAGAGACCACTCATGGTGGTTTTGATTGATCCTGCATCTGCTAGGATGTTGTTCTCTCCTGGAAGATGGACTGCTGAGAGAAAGACCTTGAGGGAATATGCCAGACCCCAAATTTTCATAGCCTCTGTGCACAGCAAGGTGGACCTTGTGCCCCCTTGCTTATGTAATACATGGTTGTGGTGCTGTCTGTTCTGATTCGACTTCCTTGTCCTGGACCAGTGAGGCGAATGACTGGAGGGCCAGGAAGCCTGCCCTGAGCTCCAACAGATTTATGTGCATTAGTGACTTGCGCTGTGACCATGTACTGTGTACAGTGTGCACTCTCAGAAGGGTGCCCCATCCTAGCAGGGAGGCATCTGTCATCAACACTACAGCTGGGGACTCCTGCTGGAATGGTACCCCCTCCCTGAGGTTGTCCCTTTCCGGTCACCACTGCAGTGTTTGAATGAGAGTCCCTGTGACTGGTACTAGCTTCGACAGGGAATCCTTTTTCTGAGACCAATGGGACCTAAGGTGGAACAGGATGTCTCTCATCTGGAACCTGGCTCCTGGCACTATTGCTGTTGAGGCTGCCATGTGGCCCAACAGTTGCAGGAAATGTCTTGCTGGTCTGGAGGTGAGAAGCTGGAAGGAGCCTGCCAACTGAACCAGGCAGTCCACCCTTTCCTGAGGAAGGAATGCCTTCCCTCTTTGAGTGTCCAACTCCACTCCTATGAAATCCAAGAGCTGGACCAGCTGCAGGACTGACTTTTTCAGGTTCACCAGGAACCCTAGAGAATACAGGGTAGCCTGTGTGAGGACTAGAGCATCCCTTACCTGCTGAGGGGACTGCCCCATGACTAGCCAGTCGTCTAGGTAAGGGAATACTATTACCCCCGACAGGCACTTTGTGAACACCCTTGGGACAGAGGCGAGACCGAAAGGCAGAGCTCTGAACTGGTAATGGCCTGATGGCAATCTGAACCCGAGGTATCTTCTGTGAGATTGTCTGATGGGGATGTGGAAATAGGCATCCTTGAGGTCTAAGGATGCCAGCCAGTAATTGGGACTTCTCTGAAAATACATCAACAAATTCAAGCTTTTTTAGGCTCTTGTTATTATTGTAGTTTTCATTAACCCATTTTAGGTAACCTAAATTTTAAAATCAACGGAAAAATCATTCCTAATAATTGGTTTCCTGATGGTCTTAACTTTACAGTTACTTCACTCATAAAATATGGTTTTCTACTTTCTCTGCAAGACCTGCTAGAGATTAACAGACTCAGTAATAAATATTCGCTTAAGTTAATTTTGATCAAAATAGTCTTAAAGGCATATTTTGGGCCTACTCCTTAGCAGGTTAGTTTCCAAGATTCATTAAAAGATATGATGCAAAGTGCACTTCAACCCCATCCTATTGCCAGTCTATACAAACTTCTATTAATCTTGAAATATTCAGCTGATCCTGTCATTCCCCCCTACTGGAGCAATGAAACTGATAATTACCTCCAAACCTGGTTCATTCTATGGAAAAATATGTACCAATACATCCCATTGGATAATTTACGTTTGATACAATGTAAAATCTTGCACAATGCATACATGACCCCACAGAAAATGGTTAAACTTGGACTATTAAGTTCTGGATCCTTTATTAGATGTAACTCGGAGGAAGGGACACTACGTCACATTCTATAGGATCGTCCTAATGTACGATACCTTTGGAACACATCACACTTTGGTTGTAACTGTCCCTACAACATGCCTTTAGTTTTAAGATCTATATTTTAGGGAACTTGTACTTGATCAAAAGTTCAAATGACAAAGCATTAATATCTATGATTGCTATTTCAACAAAACAACTTATAGTACATCACTGGCTGGACAAACAGCTTCCAAGTTTGAATGAATGGACCTCAAATATTCGGCTCAATTTACAAATTACTAGATTAATCTATTTACTCCATAATAGCCTTATCAAATTTTATAATGAGTGGGGAAGAATCTATAATCTTTTGCTATAAATTCTCATTAGCTTCCCTATTTTTATTTAATCTTTCGGACTGAGTTTTAAACAATAATTTCTCTTCTAAGTGGAGGCTCTCAATGTTTTTTCTGTTTCATACTTCTTCTGCGCTCAGGTATTGGATAATTACGCATGGTACAATTCTGACTGGAGCATTTTATGGGAAGGGGGACATGTGAATACATATGTAAAGATCCAATGCATTTTATACCACACTAAGCTTTATATGTTGTATTGGCTATTTCTTTCTTTATTGTCTTGATTGTTTTGTATTATACTGTATTGTTAAATTTTAATAAAATAAAAGAAAGTTAAAAAAAAAAAAAAGATACCAGCCAGTCTCCCTGCCTGAGAGTGGGAAGAATCACTGCCAAGGTGACCATCTTGAACTTTGGCTTTGTCAGATATCTGTTTGGGATTCATAGATCCAATATGGGTCGCCACTCCCAATTCTTCTTCAGGGTTAGGAAATACCCTGAGTAAAACCCGTTTCCCCTCTGGGAGATGGGAACGGGTTCCACTGCTTTTGCCAGTGGAAGGCTGGCTACCTCTGATTCCTGCAAGGCTTATTCTACTGGGGCTGCAGGTTTGAACAGCCTTGTTTTCAATTTTGGGATGTCTTTGAGGCCACAAGCAAGACCCTGGCTCACTAGTTTCAGGACCCACTTGTCTGTGGCAATGGCTTGCATGCCTGGAAATAGTGAGCCAGCCTGCCACCTACTGGTACCAGGGAGGCGACCCTGACAAGCATGTCAGGGGTTCTGCTTAGCTTGTGTCCTGGGCTGAGGGCTGGGGACAGAGCACCTGTTGTCCCTTCTGTCCCTACCTCGAAAGTAGCCATGTTGCTTCTAGTAGTCCTGGAGAGCCTGGGCCTGATAAAAAGGCCTGGAATAGGGTCTCCCCCTACCTTCCCTATTTTGGTGCTTCTGGGGGATAACTGTCTTCTTTTTGGCAGAAGCACTTTTGTAAGCAGACTTGTACTCATCCATTTTTTTCATGTAAGCTTCTGTTTGCTCACCAACAGAGAAGTCAGCTCACAAGGGAAATCCAATGCTTTAGTTTGGATGTCCTGAGAAAGGTTAGTGGCCCTGAGCCAAGCAAACCTTCTCAGAAAAACTGCGGTTGCCATAAGCCTGGCAGCAGTGTTGTTGGCATCCACTGCCATATGGAATTGGTATTTGAAAGCCTCAATGCCGCACCTGTCAGTCTCTTCTAGATCACTTGCTAGAGCAGAAGGGGCTTTGCTGGCCAGCTCCAACACAGAGTCCCAGAGACTCTTTTGGTATCTGGACACATAAGATATGTAAGTGGCCTGTCTAATGGCCAAAGAAGCCCCCAAGTAGCCTTTTTTGGCCATAGATTAAATTTTCTGAGAGTCCTTGTCAGGGAGGTGAGAGGACAATGGCACATTTGCTCTGTCACATGCAGCTGCCTGTACCACCCCCTCATGGCTGGGGTGACTGAAGAGGAATTCAGCCCCACCCCTAGCCAAATTATATTTTCTTTCCATTTTATTGTCCACTAGAGAGACAGAAGTGGGGTTCTGTAAGATTTTCATGACTTGCCTCTTTAATGACTTGTGGATGGTGAGCAGCAAACATTTAGTGACTGTTAAGTCCATCATTTCCATATAATCTGGTTCCTCCTCCTCCTCAGTGGTCTCTTGAGTGGGAAGGTCCAGAGTTTCTGCCGCCTGCTTCATAAAAGAAAAGTAGAAGAGAAACCTTCAGGATGTCGAGTGGGGGACTCGAACTTCTGCTGCTCTGGGCGAGACCTCAGGCTCAATTTGCTCCCCAAGGTCACCATCTTCCTCCTCCTCTTCATAGTAGGTGCCCAGCTCAACCGAACCAGGAACCGAGGAAGCAATCGCTGGAAGAAACGATGGTTGAAACGGAGTTTGAACCGATGCTTGCCGTGGTGCTGCTGAGGAGCCAGTGAGCTCCCTTTACCGAAGAAAATGTCGGTTCTGTGCCAACTAGAAAATAATAACAACGCTAGTAAGAAAAAAATATTTTTTTTGTCAGTCCAGCGACGGTGGGGAAAAAAACGAGAAACCCTGGTCCAAGATACAGACAATTTAAGCAAGAACTGGCAATTACAATTTGCAACTAATTATGAAAAAAAAAACTTTTACCTCGAAGAAGTAGGAAAAAAGTGTCGGTTCCTTACCAGTTCGAAGAACCAATGAAGAACCGCAAACCTAACAAACTGAAGCTAAATCTAGACTAGTCTACCTGTATAAACCAAGGACAGTACTTTGAATTAAATAAAAAATACAATAAATGAATCGGTAACTTGAAAACCGAAGAAATAAAGTAAAATCTTCAAAAAGCTGAAGGAGTAATCTCTGAGGTGTCTAACTTTGACAGGTGGAGTAAAGAATCTGATGGTTACATAGACAACACCAGGGACAGTAGTTTGAAAACCAAGCTCAAGCCTATCAACGTTCTACTATTTGCATAGGTTCTTTAACTCTATCCTCTCTGGGGCAGTTGAATGGTGAAGGCTAACTGCATATGACAGAATACAGTAAAGATTTCCTGGGGCTTGAATGTTGCCCACATAGAGAGGGTGCTGTCCACATAGAGAGGATGCTGCCCACATGGAGAGGGTGCTGCTCCACATAGAGAGGATGTTGTCCCACATGGAGAGGATGCTGTCCCATATAGAGAGGGTACTTCCCCGTGCTGTCCCACATTGAGAGGGTGCTGTCCCACAAGGAGAGGTGCTGCCCACATAGAATGAATGCTGTCCTACATGGAGAGGGTGCTGTCCCACATGGATAGGATGTTGTCTTACAAAGAGAGGATGCTGTCCACATAGAGAGGGTGCTGTCCCACATAGAGAGGGTACTGCCCACATGAATAGGGTTCAGGAAAAGGTGCACTCAGGAATAATGGTGGTATGCGAGCAAAAGCAGCCAGCTTAGATGACAAAAACTAAGTAAAGAAAGCTCAGCATTCAAATTTTCATGAGAAAACTTGCGCACAGGTGCAATTTATTCTGGCAGGGTGCCTTCAAGAACCAAGCTCTGCACTTCAACCCTCAAGTGGGACTTCCTTAGGGGCAGATCTTGCCACGAAGGAAGACCCTCTCCTTAGCACCCTCTCTATGTGGGCAGCATTCAAGCCCCAGGAAATCTTTACTGTATTCTGACATATGCAGTTAGTCTTCACCTGTCAACTGCTCCGGAGAGGATAGAGTTAAAGAACCTATGCAAATAGAACGTTGATAGGCCTGAGCTTGGTTTTCAAACTACTGTCCCTGGTGCATTCTATGTAACCGTCAGATTCTTTACTCCGCCTGCCAAAGTAAGACGCCTCGGAGATTGCTCCTTCAGTTTCCTGAAGATTTTACTTTATTTCTTTGGTTTTCAAGTCACTGATTCATTTATTTTATTTTTTATTTAATTCAAAGTACTGTCCTTGGTTTATACAGGTAGACTAGTCTAGATTTAACTTCAGTTTGGTAAGTTTGTGGTTCTTCATTGGTTCTCTGAACCAGTAAGGAATCGATACTTTTTTCCTACTTCTTTGAGGGAAATTTTTTTTTTTTTTTCATAATAATTAGTTGTACATTGTAGTTGCCAGTTCTTGCCTAAACTGACTGTATCTTGGACCGGGGTTTCTTTTTTTTTTTCCACGGTCGCTGGACTGACCAAAAAAATACATTTTTTTCTTACCAGTGTTGTTTTTATTACTTACTAGTTGGCACAGAACTGGCATTTTCTTTACTTAGCACATGGAATAGGTGCTGTCCCACATAGAGAGGATGCTGTCCCACATGAAGAGGGTGCTGTCCCACATGAAGAGGGTGCTATCCCACAAGGAGATGGTTCCTTCCCACATGGAGAGGGTGTTGTTCCACATAAAGAGGATGTTGTCCTACACAGAGATGGTGCTTTCCCACATGGAGAGGAAGCTGATCACATAGAGAGGCTGCTGCCCACATATAGATGGTGCTGTCCCACATGGAGAGGATGCTGATCACGTGGAGAGGGTGCTGCCCACATAGAAAGGGTGCTGTCCCACATGGACAGTGAGCTGCGCACATAGAATGGATGCTGTCCCCCATGGAGATGATGCTGCCCACATGGAGAGGATGTTGCCTACATAGAGAGGGAGCTGTCCACATAGAGAGGGTGCTGCCTCACATGGAGAGGATGTTGTCCTACATAGAAAAACTGCTGTCCACATAGAGATGGTACTGTGACACATGGAGAGGGTGCTGCCGGAAATAGATAGGGTGCTGTCCCACATGGAGAGAATGTTATTCTACATAGAGAGGATGCTGTCCCACATGGAGAGGGTGCTGTCCCACATGGAGAGGGTGCTACCCACACAGAGAGGCTGCTGGACACATGGAGAGGCTGCTGTCCACATGGAGAGGCTGCTGTCCCACACAGAAAGGATGTTGCCCTACATGGAAAGGATGCTGTCCTACATGAAGAGGGTGCTGCCCCACATGGAGACAGTTCCTTCCCACATAGAGAGGATGCTGTCGCACATGGAAAGGGTGCTGTCCCTCATAGAGAGGGTACTGCCCCACAGAGAGAGTGCTGTCCCACATGGAGAGGGTGCTCTCCCACACGGAGAGCTGCTGCCCACATAGAATGGATGCTGTCCTGCATAAAAAGCCTGCTGCTCACATATAGAGGATGCTGTCCACATGGAAAGGGTGCTATTCCACACACAGAGGGCGCTGCTCACATAGTGAGGATGCCGTCCCACATGAAAAATGTGCTGTCCTACATGGAGGGGGTTCCTTCTCACATGGAGAGGGTGCTGTTCCACATGGAAAGGGTGCTGCCAGGTGCTATCCCACATGGAGAGGGTGCTGTCCCACATACAGAGGCTGCTGTCCACAAGGAGAGGGTGCTGACCCATATGAAGAGGGTTCCTTCCCCCATGGAAAGGGTGCTTCTTCACATGGAGAGGACGATGTTCCACATGGACAGGATGCTGCCCCACATAGAGAGGGTGCTGTCCCAGATGGAGAGAATGCTGCCCACATAGAGAAGGTGCTATCCCACAATGAGAAGGTGCTGCCCCACATAGAGAGGATGCTGTCCCACATTGCAATCTGAAATTGTAAAGCAGAAATTCATATCAGTCCTTACTTCTCAAGCAACAGCAAAGTTCATAGACCTGAAAGCACTTATTTCCAGAGGTCAACGCTGCCATCTTCATAATATGCCAATGTGCCCCACATTTTTAATCTTGTTTCAGCAAAGTCCCACTTTTGAGTGACAAACATTTGAGAAGCATGGCAGTTGGTGAGCAGTTCTACAAAGGGACCTACTGAGAGGACTCCATAGTTATGAAGTGGAGATGACATCAAATAATATACATTAAAACCAAATTTAGAACGGCCCACCAGTGCAGCGATTGGATTTCCACTTGCGATGCTGGCAACCCGGGTTCTGGAGTGGACTTAGGTCGCTGGAGGGCCGGCTGGGGGAGAAGGCTTGAGCGTCGCAGGGACTGCTTGCCTTCTCCAGGGGAGGGGGGACGGGGGACCAGGGCCCAAAGCTTGTCTGATCTCGGGTGGAGGCTGAGGTATAGCAAGTCCTGCTGGTAACGGGGTGGGCCAGGGGAGCTGCGTGGTGGACGTCGGGGCCTAGCACCTTGACATCAGGGAGCAACACCATGCAGAAGGAACAGGGGAAAACAACGCCAGAATGATGAGAAGACAGAGCACCAGTACTGGCCCTGATAGCTCCTGCCAGCCTGACCACTGGGGGACTCGATGAAACCAGAGAAATGTCGGGGTGTAAGGGCCCCGCCCCTTGCCCACCTGGGGGACATAACCATGGCTCCATGGGGGAACCTCCGGGGATATCAGGTAAGGCAGAGAAGTGGTTCAGTATCAGGTGTCTCCCGATGAAACGGAGCTCCAGCACGGTGAGGTGGATAAACAGAAAGTTAATAAAAATAAAAAAAATAAAACCAAATCTAACAGCAATTTCAAGAGTGTTTGATCTTTTGAATGTAAATGACTAAGCCCATAATACCAGACTCCTGAAGTGACTTCTACATTCTGAGTTTGTGCTCGAGCGTTGTACAGTATTTCTCTTGGGTTGTGAATTAAATGAGGTTTTATCATTTTAATGAGGAAAAGGGTTCTGAAATATGGCAATCAAAAATTATATCTTGTGATCACTCTAAATACATTTCCTGCTGTTAAAACATAAATGTCCATCTGTGTTGACAAACTGACTGAGTAAACCTTAATGTACCATATCACAACTGCTGATACTCTGACACGTCTCCGAGATCTGTAATCACAAGGCTTCGCATCTCAACAACAGCGACACACTGAACTTATTCTGAATTATAAACATTAAAGCAATTCGGCACCTTTGCCCACATTATTGCTAATTTTTCTGCAGTAAAAGGTACAGAGTGCAGTCATTTTTATCTCTCAGTTTGGCATTTTGTACCACAGTTGCACTCTTCTGGACTTCTTTAGAGAAAATAACCAGTATTAGAAAATTATTCTTCAAACCTGTGACTGGTTGCTAATCCAGCTTGTTTTGATTAGGAATCACCAGTTATGTTCCCAGAATTAATTTATGCCTTACAGTAGTCGAGTTTCCACTGTTAACATGTTGTTGGCACAGCCAGTGTTGAACTTGCATGCTATAACTAAGCAACAAGGCACGGCAGGGTGTGTGTTATGTAAGTAATAAGACATGACAGGGTGTGTGCATTATGGTGAAGTAATCGCAGCCTTGGGTGCCTTGTTAGGCATGAGGCACAGCACAGCGCCATTAAATGCACCTGAGAAATGTGATTTGTTCACCATAATGGCACACTCTGGAGTGTTTTATTGCTCTTATAAAATGGCATTTAAATATATGACCTAAAATAAATGAAAATAAGAAGAAAGTATTTTAAAAAGATAAAAATTGGACCTTTCATTGAAATATGCTTCCATTTTAACTCTGAATACAAAAAAATAGTCCTTATTCTGGTAATTGTGGGGTTAGCTAAAAACATAATGAAAACTGTGTGTGTCAGACATTTGCATAAGAAAATAAATGATGCCTTGTATTTTAAATTAATACAAGTATTGTTTCTTAAGGGAAATATGTTCAAAACTTTAAACCTATCAAGTTGCCTTTACATAGAACCACTCCAACTGGTGTGTCCCAGGGTTCCTTATAAATTAAGTCCAAAACTCATGGAGGTACAATGAAAGAAGAGGAGGGGGGGAGTGAGAAAAAATGGATGAAAATCCAAACAGCAAACAATATCTCACTCAACCCTCAAATAAAGTTTCTCGGAGTCCAAAAAGGCTTTCCATTCTGTATTCTTTTCTTTTTTTTTTTTGCTTCCCTCCTCCCTGGCTTCCCACTCCTTCAGGCCTCCTAGGCCTTCCCAACTGCCTGCCGATCTCGCGCCCAGCCACTCACCTCATATCAGCATTCCCTGGGTAACCAGGCATAGCCCTTCGCCGAACAGGTCCCCCTCCTCCGAGGGGGAAGGCACCAGTGGGGCCGGCCAACACGCTCTACACTTGGCCGGGGTGTCGCTGAGGTGTGCCAGTCGTGGGTTCGGCAGCAGCGGAGAGCTGGAGACAGTCATCCGGCCAGCCAGGAAGCATTTTCTCTGGTTTTCCTTGGAGGAGTGATGTCCTGACGTCAAGGCTAACGCCAACGTCTGCCACTCCCCTTGTGCACTGAGCCCGACGTTCTGCTGTGTCCCTGTCCTCCACCAGGGGCCAGCAGGTGCGGCTATAGATCCCTACCCTCCCGGAGAAGGAGAGCTGTCCCAGTCACTTCATCCTTCTTCCCCTGGTTGCTTTCCAGCGACCCGAGTCCGCCTCGGCCTCGGTCGCCGCGCCGCAGTCGGAAATCCAACTGCTGCACCGACGGGCCAGCTATTCTTTTATTCTTAAAAAGTTCAATCAGTTGCTCTTGAATTATTAATTGTAACGTTTAAGAACTGAATGTTCCTTCTTCAGACAAATGAGCATACTCCGTTTTTTAATTATTATTGCTGGAACAGAAACAAAACATAACATAAAATGAATTCACATTGCCAGTTCTAATAGTAACATATTCATTGTACACTTCCCAAATTAATTTTACACGTTTGTCTTAAAAAAAAAAAGGTGGAACCAATCTTATTAAATCATAATAAAGTCCAGTGAATGAGGGTACGAATAAATGTGCTTGCCTGTATTCATATAAAGTGCTCTAAAAGGGGGCATAAAATACCACATAAGCATTTGCTACACTGAAAACTTCTTTTAACAAACAAAAAACAGTGAATAATTCATAATATAAATTTTAAACATAATTATAAGTATCATGTTAATATCTTGAAAAAATGTTTCTCCTTCAAGTGGATTTTGTTTTTCTGTTTCATATCATTAACCCTATGACATAAAAAAGGCCATTATTTTTAATGACCCATAATTCTGTCACAGCATTACTGCTCAAAACTAATATTAGGGGTACTGAGTAGCCAAATTGTTATACCTGCTCTCTTAATTCATGTCAGCCCTCTATCTAACTAAGGCCCTGTACACACTTGTAGTTTTAAAACGTTTTAAGCGTCTTAAAATGTTTTAAAACTGCCTAACACGCTTTGCCTAACACACTTATGCTGTAATTAAAACGTTTGAAAAAAACGTACTTAAACCCAGCTGGAGAGGTAGTCTTGAACCCATTTTTTAAAACGTTTTTATTTAAGCACGGTTGTGGTTCTGAGTGTGTATGCAAAGCATGTTATAGCCTAGCAGCCCCAATCCTCCAATGGCCCAGAAATCCTGAGTGTCAGCCTGACTGGAAAAGCGGAAGTGTAAGCTCGGTAAATTTGTGTAGCTGAGAACCATCATGAGTGATCGAGCAGCAAGCTGGTCAGAGTAGGCCACTAAAATATTAACTGATTATTGGGCAATGGAGTCTGTTCAAGAAGAGCTTAATAGCTATCGCCGAAACAGAAGAATTTATGAACAGATCTCTGCTCACCTGATGGCCCAGGGGTACGATAGGTCTGCCAAGCAGTGCACAGAGAAAATCAAACAGCTCAAAGTACGATATCATAAAGTTAAGGATTCCAATCGGAAGTCTGGTGCTGGCAGAGTAACATGCTCTTTTTATGATCAATTAGACCATATTCTCGGAACTTGTCCCACCTCTGTGCCACCTGTTGTAATACAGAGTGGTGAAGTTTATGATGATGAAAATATTGTCAATGATGAAGATCTGACCTACGAGGTCCTGTACACTGATGGTATGTCCACATGTTTAAAAAAAAATCTAAATATTTGAAGTACCTCATTTTAATTGCACAAAATACATAGTGTGTGAAATTGACGGTGTTCTACCTGTGGGCATGTTGTTGTGCCATCAATCCCTCGTAATTACTGCCATTTTTCCAAAGCCCTACATCTGTTAGCAGAATAACTAGTACATATTACCAATGCCAGAGCGTGTACTTGAAGTTTCGTTTTGTCTTCTGTCCTTACCACATTTTCACATACTTGAAGCCAGGATAGCACTTGATTCTCAGAATGACTGATGGCTTTCTGTGTTAATGGCAATTGGAATAATTACTGGTTTATTTATTACTGTGATTAGCACCTATGACGTGATACAAACTGTTAAGTACTGCAAGGGAATGAACAAAGTCCAATAGGGTACCATCTTCAGAAAAGGAGGTGTGCAAGAACAAGGGGGCACAGTTCTTAAAAGATAGAGGGGGACGGCTCAGAGGTAATGTGAGGAATTCTTGTTTCACACAGAGGGTGGTTGACACATGGAACAGCATTACTGAGGATGTCGTGGGATAACAAACAGTGTGGTAATTCAAGAAAGCATGGGTCAGACATAAGTCAATTCTATGGAGTGGGTGTAGGAAGAAGTAGGCTGTTGGTTAAGTATGATCTGCAGTTTATCCATTATGTAGGTAAATGAGCAGACTGGGTGTGCCAAGCAGTCCATATCTACCATCAAATTCTACGTTTCTGTGTCTCTATGGTAGTAGGCTATAACACAAATATGTTTCCCCACTGCATAAGTAGTCCTGGTAAACTGTTGCCTCTTGAATGATGTGCTTCTTAAAAGTACATGAAACAATTTCTTAGAGGCATACAATAAATATGGACTGTACATGAGCTTGACTCTTGAATGTGATATCAAAGTGAACATACAATGCCACATACATTAGTGTCATCATGAGTACATCACCTAGCATATAACTGACGTATTGTGATGTGCTTGCTGTTACAGAAAATGACCTGTCAAATACAAGTGCAAGCACTGAAAATCAGCATACTGATGTAGCTGAAGGGGTACCAGCGGTGCCACAAAATGTGGATGAAGAGGAGCCAGGCCCTTCCACATCCCTCACTTCAACGGCAGATGTCAATCAAGCACCCAAAAGAATTGGATCTGAACCCTTGACTAATCTGAGGAAAAAAAGTAAAATGTCTCGGATCCAGGAAATCATTGAATGTGCGTTTGAACCCACTCAGAAACTTAATGGTGAGCAGTATGACAAGATGTTACAGTTGGAGCATGAAAGAGTGGCCGCAGACAGAGAAATGGAGGAAAGAATGCGAAGGCATGAGACAGAGCAGAATACAGCATTCTTCAAAACGTTCCTACAAATTATGTGTCCTCAAAGCAGTGTTATGCAGTCTGTTCCAACACTGTCTGAGGCAGCAACAGCTACTCAGTCAAGAAGCAGTATGTCACATCAGCAGCAAAATGTGCTGCAGCAGCAGCAGCACATGCATCTTGCTACGCAGCATACACCAAATTATCAGCAGTTTCCAGCTGTAGCTAGTATACTGGGTACATGTTGACTGGTCCAGCAAGAACCATGACAGAAGAGCTTTTTTCTGGAGCAATGACTTGGACTGAGCTTTAAAACATCAGTTCAGCCACGACATTTTCATGATGCACATATTTGCTTCAGTACCATTCATAGGTGTCATTTTCTGTTGCTGTTTGTGCAATTATGCATCTGTTACTTAATTAAACTTTGCAATGCTAAGTTACAAATAAAAACAGTTGACAGTTTTGTAAGAGCATTTAATTTTTTTTATTGTTCATGCTGCATGGAACTTTTCATACTTTATATCACAAGTTTAATTTGATTGAGTTGTTAAACATTGTAATGCCAAATATTTTAAAGTGTAAAGATGTGGTATTAAATAGTTATATAACTCTGAAATAGATAACTGTAGTAAAAGCTGCAGATAACAAGCACAACTTGGTTTTCATGTTATTAAATAAACTTTCATTAACACATTTTAAAAAGAATGCTGAGCAGTTGGTAAAAATTACTTGCTGCAATAAATGAATGAAATTCTTAACAGAACTATATATATGTTTCATTTTCATTACTCAATGCATGAGTGCTGTAATGTGTGCACAGTATGTGAGTGCAGTGCCACAACTGAGTGTCAACTATGAGATTTATGAGGGAGGTCAAGATGCACCTCTTCAGTGACAGGGTGGTGGACATTTCTGATGTGACACCAAAACCCTGTCCTTACTTTTACTAAACTTGGCAGCACTAAAACAGGCTGAGAGTGGCTGAGGGGGAGTGTAATTATCATGAATAGGGAGGAAGGGCCTCGCACAAATCTAGTTGTCGGGGCCGGCCCGTCGGCGCAGCGGTTGGATTTCCGCTTGCGACGCCGGCGACCTGGGTTCGGGAACGGACCCGGGTCATCGGAGACGGCAGCGGGGAGTGGATTGGCGTCCATGGGCAGCTCTCCTACTCTGGGGGAAGGGTGTGGGTTGCACCCGGTACGCTAGAGACTCCTGGCGGAGGCCGGGAGTACTCGCGTAGCCGAGGCTAGACGTAGGGAGGAAGGAAGCGGACGTTGATGTCATTGTACATCCCCGCCTCCTCTGGGAGAAAAAGGAGGAAAAAGATGGCGGGGCAGGACCACCGATAGATGAAGCCCTCCCTGGAGAGCCTCGCATTGACACCGTCGCTGCAGGACCCCAACCAGTTACAGTTCCGGGGTCACGAAGGTGGCCCGCGGCCCCACCCTCCGGGGGGCAAGCCGGGGGTGACTGAGGGTCCTCAGCAGCAATTGGCGGTGGTTGAGGTCTCCAGGGGCTGTGACCAGGGCGGAAAGTGTACCGGTGGTCCTGCCAGGGGGAAAAAGCATAATAAATAAAAATAAATAAATAAATAAATAAATCTAGTTGTCAAATGATGTGAGACCATACAGATAAACACCACATATTGAGGAAAACCTTCATTTAGGCCCTGTCCAGACTAGTGCTTTGGTAACACTACTGGTGTCCTGTAACGTTACCGCTTGGTCTAAAAACAGTTGCGTCCAGACCTGTAACGTTTTAAAAAGCGTTCTCTAAACCGTTTTTTAAACCACCAAAGAGCAGGTCTTTAGCACGGTTACTGAAACGTTATCCGATTTTTCTTCAGTCTGATGAGTAGTGCGGACGGGTGAATGAAGTGGCTTTCTGAAATGTGTCCTCCAGCGATCCATAATGCATTGCTTTACCTTCCCAGAGCATAGTGCGGTATTATGGCATGTGCACATGATGCCGACCAGGAAGTACACGCAGCATCTGTTCAAAGCTACCCAACGATGTTGTCTCTCCCTCATCACTAGCTGCCGCTTCATGAACCAGCGATTCAGGCAGAGCAAAACAGCAGTGTTTAAATCAGGCGCCTCCATGTCAGTGGTTTGTTTACATGGAAACGCCGCAATGCCTTATGGGACCGTGCGTTGCAGCATGTACTGCAGCACTGATTGCTGGGATATCGGTGGCTGGTGGTCGCCTCCAGAAGACACTAACGTTTTTGAAAACAGTACCCGAAAATGGATTACATACACCAATTCAGATGCTCGGTAACGGTTTCAAAACCAATTCAGCTATTCAATGTAGATGCACAGAAATGGATTGAACAGTAACGTTTTAAAAAATGTTTTTACAGCTCATTGCTAGTCTGGACAGGGCCTAAGACATGTGTCTGCCACACTAAGCACAAGGTCCATTTCCATGGGTGAAGTGCTGAGCAAGAGCATCTCATATCATCATGGCTTGCCTTGTTTAGGCAGCCACAGTCATATCCTCAGCGATATTTACCTCTGTATCCAACTGATGGGTAGGGTCATGATCGTCCAACTCCATCCATTAGAACTTGAATTGTTCACCCTTTCGCTCACATATATTGTGTAAAACACAACATGCAGATATAACTATTGGCACGTTGTTAATGTGAAAATCACTGCGTTTCAAGAGACAACGCCATCTACCCTTTAATCAACCAAACGCACACTTGACGACCATGCGAGCCTTACTCAGACAGTAGTTAAACAGTCTTTTTACTCTGTCTTCATAATCAGAGTATGGCTTCATAAGCCACGGCAACAGCGGATAAGCTGGATCACCAATTATCAGCATAGGCACCTGTACATCTTCAATCACTCATTGCAATGGAGGGAATAGGGTACCCTTCTGCCCCTTGTGAAACAGTGCACTATTTTTAAAGACTCATGCATCATGCACCTTTCCTGGCCATCCCACATTTATATCCAGGAATTGATATCTGTGATTCACCAGTGCCTGCATGACAATGGAATAGAAACATTTCCGATTATAGTACTCTGTAGCATTGAATGGTGGACATATAATCGGAAAATGAGTTGCATCCACTGCACCTCCACAATTAGGGAACCCACACTCCTGCTCAAAGCCTGAAACAACATCTTCCATATGTTGTATACATATGACCCGTGGCATAAGAATCTTAACCAATGCTGAGCAGACATCCAAAACAATATGGCAAACAGTTGATCTTCCAACTCCAAAAAGATGGCTTAGAGTACGGTACTGTATGTTGGTAGCCAATCTCCACAAGGCTATCACCATTCTCTTATCCACTTTAATGGCTTGCCTCAGCCTTGTGCTTTCCCTTTCTATACATGATCCAATCACTGTGCAAATCCAATTGAATGTGTCTCTAGACATCCGAAAATTAGACACCCATTGATCAGGGCTCCAAGTCATAAGAACAATCTCCTCCCACCAACTGTCATTGCGATCCACAATCCATACTGTGCGTTGCACTGTGCCACCCATGTATGACCCTGACAAGAAATTCTGTATGTAGCACAAATGCTGAGCCATGCTGACTGCGAGTAGGACAAGGCTTCATTGTCTGATTACCCTAGCTTTCTGAATCATGTTAAGTTTCTGTCTCATAATCCTTTGTCGTACAAGAAAGCGGAAAGATGCCAGAATTAAAGCCAGTCGAAGTGAGTTAATCTTAATTGCTGGTAATCATGCAGAGGTGATCTGTAATATAATGTAATATATCAGTAATAGTATTCCTGCAGTTGTGGTACAAATCAGTATTTTCTATAAATGAAGTTGAACTCCTCCGAGTGAACCACACAGCAACTTTTGCCAAGCATGTGCAAGACATGTAATAAAGCAATGGCAGCAGTTATTGTTATGCATCACCATGCCCACAAAAAATTGGAAATACACCAAATTGCACAACTGATCACGTACAACGCATATTTTTGCATTTTATCAACATATGTTTGCATGCAACAGAATCATGTATTTTTCAGAACTCCTGGATTGAATTCATTGTTCAGATCACACTGCTGGCACGCATGCCACAAATGTATGCTTATATATTCCCATTTTCTTCTTTTATTTTACTGTTTGGTAACTTGGTAAGGGCAAGTAGGCTAAAGCACCTGTTTTTCAGAGGCGACAAGGGAACACTGGGTGGTTCAGTGGCTTGCTCAGAGTCACACAGCATGCAAGTGCAGGCTGTGAGAATCAAACCCAAGTCTGCTCTGCTGGATGCATCACGCTCACCCCCCACCCCAACACTGTCAGAGCAACAGTGTTCATGGTCAGCCAGCAACTGTGATATTGTATGACTATTTAGTGAACTGCCACTTGTTGCATTTCCCATGTACTGATTAGGTCTGGCCACAGTATCATCGCTCACACAAAAATAAAATAAACTATTCATTAGACCCATTCATGTTGTTAGAGCACACCTCCTAATAATTTCAATTCACCTTAAAATGTGTGAAAACAAGCCTGTACGCTGTTAGAACAAATCAATATGACAGCTAGGTCTCCACGGCATTTGTCAACACTGCAAAGGACGCTGGGACCACTGAGTAGTATGGGACACCTCGACCGTCGCGCTGTAACACCAGGTTGTAAAACGGATGCGATTATCTGTAGTCTGAATGCAATACCATGCAAGAGCATGCTTCTACAAGCAGAAATAACAGGCAAAAGATTTGAATGTAAACACAGTAGCATGGTAGGTTAAAAACGGTTCACGAAACGGATTACCAGTGTGTACAGGGCCTTTTTAAAAGATTTTTACTTTCAATTTTCACATTCTTTTTAAACTTCAAATGCCCGGTAATTCTAATATGAATTTTCACATATCCATCCCGGATTTTAAACCAGTGCGCTATATAACTCTAATACGCTCTAACCCTTTATGCATAAGTCTTTTAAAATAAGGCAGTAAATCAATGAACTAAATAGTTTTACCTTCCAAATTTCATTCAGGGTAAAAAAATCAGCCTAATGCAACAGATAGTAGCCCCAAGATGAGTTACACCATTTGGCTTTTTCAGCTCGCAAGACACACTCATTTCAAACGACCTGCCATTCCACAGAACGCCAACTTCACAAGGAACACTCGTTCTTCACTTGATAAAGAAGGGCCCGGGCCGAAGGGAGAAGACAAATTTGTAAAATTAATTCGGGAAGTGTACAATGAATATGTAACTACTAGAACTGGCAGTGTGAATTCATTTTATGTTATGTTTTGTTTCTGTTCCAGCAATAATAATTAAAAAACGGAGCATGCTCATTTGTCTGAAGAAGGAACATTCAGTTCTGAAACATTACAATTAATAATTCAAGAGCAACTGATTGAACTTTTTAAGAATACAAGAATACAGAATAAAAAGCCTTTTTGGACTCAGTGAAACTTTATTTGAGGGTTGAGTGAGATACTGTTTGCTGTTTGCCTTTACATAGAAACATAGACGCTGACAGCAGATAAGGACCGCAAGGCCCATCCAGTCTGCCCATTTCTTTTTCTACCTTATGAATGTGCCAAATGGCCTTTGCTCTGTCAACGGCCTATCTATTCATACTCATCTGTATTGTTCCCTTATGCCTATCCCATACCTGTTTGAAGCCCTGCACTGTATTCATACCCACCACTTCCTGAGGTAGGCCGTTCCATGCATCCACCACCCTTTCAGTGAAAAAGAACTTCCTCACATTACCCCTTAATCAGCCTCCCTCTAATCTCATGCTGTGTCCTCGTGTCCTATTTTTCTTTTATTAAAACATGTTAGACTCTTTCGCCTTGTTTTTTTTTAAAACTTTATTTTTATTATTTTGCATACTAATATACAAAGACCAGAAACCATATATTGACAAAACCATAAAAAGGCAAACATCAACATGGTACTAACCAATTAATCACAGGAAGGGTGCATTCAAGATATTTTGATACCTCACAGGGGGTAACTGCAAAAATAAAAATACACTGCTAAATAGAACAAAAATTGTGCTGTGTATTTAAAGCCCAAAAGCAGTATGAGTAATACTAAAATAACTAAAGTCCAGGAAAAACAAAAGTGCGGCTTTTGCACACCAATTAAAGCGTGTAATATCATACTATATAGCTTTAAATGAAATAATTGGAATAATTTCAGGCAGCAAACAGGCTAACACATTAACCAATATTAGAGATTACAGCTCTAAATAAACGATCTATCTATATTAAAGATGTCCCCTTTAAAACACCTCCACAAAAGAGAAGATATAGTGGGTAATGTAAAAAGTTCCAAAGAGGAGCTAGAGAAAAATCAGGAAGGTCTCACAACTTGAATCAATCTCCAGTTTCTTCCTCCGATGAACTGCCCTCTGCAGGGCTCTGGATCCGTTGATGCTCCTGCAAACGTAAGGCCCATTTTCCTGCTTCCGATGGGTCTGTGAAGAGCCAAACTTTATCTTTATACACAATTTGTAACCGTGCAGGGTAAATCATGGCATGGGGAATTGAAGAGGCTCTCAGCTTTTGGCGGACACTGTCAAATTTCTTCCGCCGCATGCGGGTCACGTAACTAATGTCAGGAAAGAGAAAAACTTTATTTTCATCCTGTGTAAGCGTTCCCGCTCTGTGAGCTAGACGGAGAATCTTGTCCCAAGTTCCCACACCATCTGTGATAAGCAGTAGAGTTCGGGGACTATAAGAGGCCTCACGATAACCCCGTGGAGTAATCCTGTACGCTTTCTGTAAAGCAAATGAGATTGGTTCCTCTGGGCAGAGTTTTTCCTGTAGCCATTCCGGTAGGAACATCAAAGGATGATCCCCTGCAATACCTTCAGGGGGCCCTAAGATACGCACATGGGATGATCAAGTCTGGTTTTCAAGAGACTCGAGTCTAGCTCTGAGGTGCGCGTTCTCCTTGATTATTGGTTGCTGTTGCCACGGCTGAAGTTTCTACCTGCCTCTTAGCCTCCCCACTCTCCGTCTGAACCTGTTCCACGGTCGATTCCACTAAAGTAAGTCGGGTGCCAAAAGAGTCCATCTTGGTGTTTAGGTTGGTAACTACCGAGATCAGACGCTGTAATTTGGACCAGATTGAAGCCATAGTTTCCTCCGTCTCTTCTGAAGTCGTGGCCTGTACTGTACCTTCCGTTCTCTTAGGCTGTGTAGTTCCTGCAATTTTCCCTCCCGTTCCACCACCTTTTTCTTTGCGAGGGTTACCCATTTTACGTTTATGAGGATACTCTTTCTAGATCTGTTGAAAGTTCTCCAAAGTATTCAATGGAAAAAGGTGAAGTTAAGTGTTTATCAGTAATTAAGTGCAGAGCTGGTAAAGTTTGCTGCCTCACAGCTCGGGCTCAACAGCGCCCCCCTCTTTCACCTTGTTAATGCTCTTAAGGTGTTTGAATGTTTCCATCATATCACCTCTCTCCCTCCTTTGCTCTAGGGTATACATATTGAGCTCCATTAATCTGTCCTCATATGTTTTCTGATGTAGTCCCTGCATCATTTTGGTTTCCATTCTCTGGACTGCCTCAATTTGGTTAATGTCCTTGTGAAGGTATGGCCTCCAGTACTCCAGGTGGGGCTTAACCAGTGTCTTGTAAAGAGGGATTATTACCTCCCTCTTACGACTTGTGATATTCCTACTAATACTCCCCAACATCCCCCTAGCCTTACCTACTGCTTTAGTGGTCTGCTTGGATGATTTCAGGTCATCTGTGATGATGATGCCCAAGTCTATTTCTTCCCTTGTGACTGCCAGCAACTCCCCTCCCAGCCTATAGGTGGCTTCAGGGTTTCTCTTCCCTATGTGCATGATCTTGCACTTCTTTGTATTAAAACCCAGTTGCCACTCTTCCTACCATTTTGCCAGTTTATCCAGATCTCTTCTCATTCTGCTCACCTCATCTGGATCATCTACTCTGTTGCAGATCTTGGTGTCATCTGCAAACAGACAAACCTTACCCACCAGTCCATCTGCAGTGTCACTGATGAAGATATTGAAGGGGACTGGCCCCAGGGCGGATCCCTGAGGTACCCCACTTGTGACTTGCAACTCTTCTGACTGTGTAGCATTTACCACCACACTCTATTTTCTGCCCATCAACCAGTTTGCCACCCAGCTGACCAACTTCTTATCCACCCGAGCCTACCCAGCTTATTAATCAATCTTCTATGTGGAACAGTATCGAATGCTTTGATGAAGTCAAGGTAGGCGACATCAACTGCTCCCCCATAGTCCACCGCTCTGGTTACCCGGTCAAAGAAATCTACGAGATTAGTTTGACAGGACCTTCCTGTTGTAAACCCATGCTGTCTTGCATCCTGTGCTCCTATGGATTCCAGGTGCTGCACTGTCCTTTCCTTAAGGAATGCTTCCATAATCTTGCCCACTACTGAGGTAAGACTGACTAGTCTGTAATTCCCTGCCTCCTCCCTGCTACCACTCTTGTGGAGAGGGATCACATGAGCCTTTCTCCAGTCTTCTGGGACCTCTCCTGTGCTCAAAGACTCACTAAACAGTTGTGATAATGGCTCTGCTAGTTCCGCCTTTAGCTCCTTTAGTACCCTGAGATGTATGTCATCAGGTCCCATTGCCTTGACCACCTTGAGCTTATCGAGCTCTTGTAGGACCCTTTATTTTGTGAAGGGACTAGTTTACACCCCCCCCCCCGTGTCCATGGTGCCGAGCTGTGCCCTGCCCTACCTTCTCTTCAGTAAATACTGACCAGAAGTATCTATTTAGGATAGATGCTTTTACATGGTGCTCCTCCTCACACACCGCCTTATCCCCTTTGATTTTAGCAATACCCTCTCTGGACTTTCTCCTTTCACTAATGTATCTATAGAAAGTCTCGTCACCTTCTTTTACTGTTTGTACTAGTGTTTCCTTGGTTTGGGCCTTTGCCTGTCTTACTGCCTTCCCTGCTTCCCTTAGGGAAGTTTGGTATGCCTCCCTATCTTCATCCCGCTGCGTTCCTTTATATTTCCTGAAGGCCAGCCTTTTGGCTCTGACCTTTTCTGCTACTGTTTTTGAGAACCAAAGTGGTTTCCTTCTTCCTTTACACTTCCTTTTCTCTCTAACACAATGGGATGTTGCTTCAAGTATTGCATCCTTAGTATTTGCCCACTTTGCCTGTACCCCCTCGCCTGCATTTCTTTCTGCCAGAGCTAGCTTAACTCTGTTGGCCATCTTATCAAAGTCAGCTCCTCTGAAGTCCCATATTTTTGCCTTGGAAAGGGATGATTTAGTTCTAGTGGCCAAATTGAACCATACCATGTGATGGTCACTGGCCCCCAGGTAACCTTCTACCTGGAGATCTGTGATCCTTTTCCTATTACTCAGTACTAGATCTTGGATAGCCCTGTCTCTTGTGGGTTGTTGTACCAGTTGTTTGAGGCCCTCCCTCTGCAGGGAATCCACTATGTGTCTAGTTCTGGCAGATGTTCCTGCTGGTATTGACCAATCCGTATCTGGCATGTTGAAGTCTCCCATTATTAGAAGCTCCCCTTTAGCTGTCATGTTTTGTATATCTTCTAATAGTAATGTGTCTATGTTGTCCCCTGGTCTGGAGGCCTGTAGAAAACCCCAGTTCGTATGGCTGTCCCATTTCCTGTTTCCAGGGTGACCCACAGTTCTTCTGGCTCCTTATGTGTATTCTGAATTTCTGTAGCTTTGATATTTTTATTGACATAAAGGGCCACTCCACTCCCCCTTTCTGCACCTCGGTTTCTCCTGAACAGTACATAGCCAGGCCTGAAGTCTTCCAAGTGTGGTTACTGGTAAACCATGTCTCGCTAATGGCTACTATGTCCAGTTTAATCTCTGTCATTATTGCCTGCATGTCTGGGATCTTGTTCCCCAGACTGCAAGTATTTATGTACATTATTTTCCATTGGCCAGATTTCGGTGCGTTAGTTGTTGGGCGAGGTCTGGCTTTTCCCCAAAGGCCATGGGGAGTCGGACCTTTTCCTTACCTGGTGATGCAAATGAACTCAAACATGCTGAACTCCTGTTTAACCACTAGCTGAGGGGAGGGGCGCCTTCCCATTTGACGATCGGGTGCTGCACCCTCTCCCCATTTGCTAGTTTAAATATTCTGCAAATATGTCAAACTTCTGCCCCAATGCACTGACTCCTCCTTAGTCAGATGCAGTCCATCAAATTTAAAGAACTTTCGCTCCCAAAACTGTTGCCAGTTCCCTACAAATTTGTGTCCTTTTTCCTGGCACCAGCCCTTCAGCCACATGTTTAGCTCCCCTATCTCCCCTTCTCTGACCTTCCTTCCATCTGCTCCCCTCTTCCAGACTGGCAGGATCTCAGAGAAGGAGATGCTGGATGAAATGGATGATAGTTTGTCACCCAGCCTGGTCAGGTGTTCCTTGGTCTCCACAACTGACCAGCTGGCGAGATCATTACTCCCTATGTGTACCAGGACATCAATGTTTTCTCCTGCTTCCTGTACAATTTTAGCAATGCGGTCAGTGTCTCTCCACACTGATGTACCTGGGAGACATCAGATCATTACCCCTGGCTGGAGATAGGTATCAACTCCCCGAATCATGGCGTCTCCTATGATCAGAAGTTTTTTGGATTTCCTTTTTGCTTTGGTTCCTGTTTTGGGTGAGTTCTGTTGTGCTAGCTCCTGTGCTGCAGTGCAGTGTAGGGGTGATAGATTTCACCTGAAAATACCCAGGTATGATTTAAATGTATGTGCTTTTATGAACTTCAGGAATGTATTTCAGCAGTTTGGATCTGCCTCTGTCTATGTAACTGTGTTTTCCCACCTTTGATCTTTGTTTATGAAGTATTATTGCCTACTTTCTTCATTCTGTTCCCCCCCCCTTCTGATTTTCCCAACATTCAAGAGATGGAATGTTAACCATAGACTGTTTACCACAGAGTACAGGAATTCATAATTCTGCTCAGTTCCATTGGTAGAATGTTCCTCTCCTAACATACTGTACACACCCTCAACAAAGGCCTCTTTTAGAGCCACAGACTCAATTATCTCACTGTCAGGGAAAGCAGAAGAGATTTCCCTGATGAGCAGATAAAGCCAGAAGGAGGATTTTTCATTGTAAGTAAAGAAAACTATGAACAATACTTAAAGTTTCTAACTTGTTTGTGTGTGTAAGTAGTGTGTGATGATCACGGAAACAACATTTAATTACTTTGTTTCATGTTTTAAGGTATTTTTTATGTTTAGGGCCCAGTTTAAGGTTTTTTAACACTGTAGAGGTAGCAGCCATGTTTGTGGTGGAAGATCAGTTCTGGTTGTAGGTGGACAGATGGAAGATAGTTCTGGTTGAAGGAGGACTGATTTGCTCATTGTGTGATATGGTTTAGGACCAGGATGAGTATGCATTATGCTCTAATAATGAACAGTCATCCGACTGGTTTTAACCAATTAAAGTTATTTGATTTTTAGACCCATTTTATAATACACAATAACACACACCGTGGAGTGCCTTACTGCTATTATACAATGGCTTGTGTGTCAATAAAAAGAAAAAAAATAATTTTTTAAGCATTTTATACTTTATTTTTGTGCGTGGAAGTATATTATTAAAAAAAAAAAAAAAAAAAGTCCAGAATATTTTCCAGCACTAGGTGGAGCTGCAGTCTAAATGATCGTAACTGTCCAGTTGTTTGTGTGCTGTGCCCTGCCTTGTGTGATCTTTGGTATCACTCCCCGATGGGGCTGACACAATCTTGGCACTGAAAGGGAGAAGGAAAAGCTGTTTCTTTTTTTGTTTTGGCATTGGGTTTCATTTTACTTTGTATGCTTTTTTTTTTAAGTAAAAAGTTATATTTGGTGAACGGGTGGGGCAGCCGAGCGCCCCTCTACTGCACTAAGTGAACCATGGAGCTGGACGTAATGGCAGTTGGAGGTACCACTTCTGCTTTTAGAAAGCTGCAGGCAGCGTAATGGGGCGGGGGGGAGGAGAGATGAACATCAGTGGTTTGGTGGCACTTTTTTTGTGGTTAATGGCCGAGCGAGCACATGCTCACACTGAAAGGTTTTAGCCACAGGCTGCCGCACTCGGGAGAAAAACTTTTTTTTTTTTTTTTTAACAAACAGCTGGGTTCTTTCTTTGAGGAGCAAGGGAGTAGGAAGAGGACGTCACTGATTGGTTACTCAGACTGAGGAAAGGAACGGAAGAGGATTGGAGTACTAGCCGGGTACCGCAGGGTTCAGTACTAGTTCCGGTCCTTTTTAATGTCTTTATAAGTGACATTGCAGAGGGACTGGAAGGAAAAGTATGTCTCTCTGCAGATCACACAAAGATCTGCAACAGGGTTGATACACAAGGGGGGGTGGAAAGGATGAGAAGAGAACTGATAAGGTTGGAGGAATGGTCAAAAGTGTGGTAGTTTAGATTCATTGCAAAGAAGTGCAAAGTAATGCACCTGGGAAACAAAAACCCAGGGGAAGAGTACACAATTGGGGGGGTGGGGGGAGAGGTACTAACAACAACAAAAATGGAAAGGGATCTGGGGGTAGTCATATCAGATGACCTAAAGGTAAGCAAGCAATGTAAGAAAGCAGTAAGGAGAGCTGGCGGGATACTGGGATGTATAGGAAGAGGCATTACCAGTAGAAAAACAGGAAGTTGTTATCCCTCTGTACAGACAGTTGGTGTGACCCCATCTGGAGTACTGCATGCAGTTCTGGAGACCCCATCTCCGCAAGGATATAGACAGGATGGAGGCAGTCCAGAGGAGGGCAACTAAAATGGTGCAGGGTCTGCAGCAGAAGCCATAAGAAGGGAGATCAAGGAGGGGGGCATGATAGAAACTTTCAAGTCCCTCAAGGAAATCAGCAAAGTCCAGGAGGGTAGCATCTTTCAGAAAAAGAGATGTGCAAGAACAAGGGGGCACAATTTGAAGACAGAGAGGGGACAGCTCAAGGGCAACATGAGGAAGTATTTTTTCACGGAGAGGGTGGTGGACACATGGAACGGCCTTCCTGAGGAGGTCGTTCGGTCAAAAACAGTGGGGGAATTCAAGAATGCATGGGACAGACATAAGGCAATTCTGTTGGGTGGTAGGAGGAAGTAGGTTGTTGGTTAACTAGGATCTGCAGTTTATCCAATAGGTAGGGAAATGGGCAGACTGGGTGGGTCAAGCAGTCCTTATCTGCCGTCAAAGTCTATGTTTCTATGAGTCTGTGTGTGTTTGGGGGGGGACGCACATCGTAGCTGAAGGGTTTTAGTGCAGTGGTAAGCAGTGGAGGGGTGGTACAATTTGTCACTGTAATACGGTCATGTGTGTGCCTGGACTTAATACAGTGATATTACTGTTCAGTAACATCACTGTCCCAGGCACACAATGACCAATCAGGACACAAGAAATTTCTTTGCCACTGTATAATGATTGGTTAGATGCGATTTCAAACAGTTCTTAAGGTTGCAGATTGCGGAGATCACAAATCTAATTATACACAGTAGTGATGTCATACTTGTGTATAATGGAATTGTTGGAATGTTAAAACAACGCTTGCTGACACAGTATAGCTTGGTATGCCATGTCTGAGTCATGGTTTTCATTGCACCATGACTCAGTATTGGCCGCAATATCCAGGACAGCCTCTGCCATGATGGCCTCTAGCTCTGGAATTTTTTTTCCTAAAAGGGGCCTGAAAACCCACTTGTTTGAATTAACATTCAACATGATAATAGACTGGGCTGTATTTGTACCTCTGCCAATTTCTATGTGTGCAACTGCAGATTTTATGGCCTGTAGAATTGTTTTTTTTTAATAAAGGTTTTTATTCTCCTTGGCAGAACAGTCAACTTCTCAGCCCTGTCCCAGTAGACTTGCGACCATCTCTTATCTCCTCTCAGCTGGGGGTCCTATCCTCTGTGGATTCCCCTCATAGTGGGGCTGTTGCCCCCCACCGGAGGCAGAGCAAGCCACAGTACAACAGGCAGGTTTCATGGAACCTGTCCGTCATTTTTCCTCTTCTTTTCTCCCTGGGCCCACGGACATGCAGTGATCACAATGTGCGCACTGTGCCTCTGCGGAGACACCCCTAGTGCCCTGGACGTGGGATCCTTTCCCAAAGTGCGACTCACTTGTGCCACCACTCAGATACCTCCAGCTGACATTCAACAACGACAAACGGCAATCTCATCCTCAAGGAAGGACAGCAGTCTTAGGGACACTAAATCCTCCCTCTCCTGCAGACCCAGGTGACCTACTTCTGTTTAAACCCAGGTTCAGTATGGAGCACTGAGATACCAGAGCCCTCAGCCCTCCCAACATGATGGGCCGGCTGCACTATATGGTGTTTTTATGGTAAGCGCCCTGAGTCCTTAGGATAGGGCACTACAGAAACCAAAATGCCTTGCCTCTTGCCACATGGCAGTGTCTGTACCCAATCTGAGTATGGACACATGTTCAACCTTATGGGTGAGAAGGAAGGAGTTTAACATAGTTAACTGCCCGGTCATTTTCCTTTCCGTGCTAGTAATGCATTCTGATATGTTTTAACAAATGTTTTATGAATATATGATCTAGCTTTGGGGTGCTTCATATTTATTTATTTAACATTTGTTAACCGGGAAAGGCACGCTGAGCCTAGGCTCATTTCAGGGTGCGACCTGGGGGTATAAACACAGAGAGGAGGTACAAGTAGTAGTACAATTCAAAAAATAAAAGTACAGTACAATATCAAAAAAATATAACAGTACAAACAATTACGAAAATAAAGTGCAACAATAAAATAATCGGGAAGTACAAACAAGCCAGTAAAAATTATTGTGTGCAGTGTGCCATACGTGAATAGGTCCCAGAACTGTATAAAGGGAACAAGAAGTTAAGTCAGAGCTGCATACCAATCAAAGGTACAGAATGGGAACAGTTTGAGCTGCGTGCCGGTGAGAGAGGGGAAACACAGAGACTGGTCCAGGTAGACGAAAGGGAATAGGAAGAGGAGGCCATTACGGTTTTCCAAGGAGGTAGCAGAGAACATAAAAGCCAAGAAGATTGCATTCAGGCAATACAAAAAGACAGTCAGAAGGGGATAGGGAGAAGTACCAGGAGAAGCAAATGGAGGGAGGCAGGGTGGTTAGTAAGGGAAGACAAAGCTCAGACAGAAGAGCACATTGCAAAATCAGTGGGTAGAGGGGACAAAACCATTTACAGGTACATAAGTGAAAAAAGAAAGGCAAAGGGAGGGACAGTGAGACTAAAGGGGGAGGATGGGGGCTGCGTGGAGGATGACAACAGTAAAGCTGACATACTGAACAGGTATTTCTGTTCAGTCTTTACTGAGGAAGAGGAAGGTAATGGGTCTGAAGGGAGTACAAGAGGTGGGAATGGTGCAGAGATGGACACAAGTCCCTTTACACGAGAAAGGGTCCCAAAAGAACTGGAAGTAATAAGAGTTGATAAAGCAATGGGGCCAGATGGGGTGCACCCCAGGGTCCTTAAAGAACTAAGAGAGGTGATGGCTGAACCTCTGGCAATCCTGTTCAGCCGATCACTGGAAACAGGGGAGGTACCCAAAGACTGGAGGACAGCAGATGTAGTCCCCTTATACAAAAGTGGGAACAAAGATGAAGCGGGAAACTACAGACCAGTCAGCCTCACCTCGGTGGTGGGGAAGATCATGGAAGCACTACTGAAGGAGAGATTGGTGGAACATCTTGTTGTCAATGGACTACAGGACACAAGGCAGCATGGTTTCACCAGGGGGAGGTCATGTCAGACCAACCTCTTTGAATTTTTCGACTGGGTGACTAGGGAGGTGGATCAGGGGAGGACAGTGGACATGGCCTATCTGGACTTCAGCAAGGCCTTTGACACGGTGCCACATAGAAGACTGTTACACAAACTGGGGAATATGGGTGTGGGCAGGACAGTAGTGTGTTAGGTAGGTAACTGACTGGGTGGCAGGACACAGAGGGTGGTGGTAAATGGCTGTCACGCCACAGAGGGAAGAGTGACAGTGGGGTACCACAGGGATCAGTGCTGGGACCGGTCCTATTCAACATCTTTATCAGTGACTGTGCAGGACCTAGAAGGCAGAATTTCCTGTTCGCTGATGACACAAGGTCTGTAACAGAGTAGACACACCAGAGAGTGTAGACAGAATGAGAAGGACCTGCAGAAGCTTGAAGAATGGTCAGAGGTTTGGCAGTTAAAATTCAATGCAAAGAAGTGCAAGATAATGCATATGGGGCACAAAAACCCTGGCACAATGCATCAGTCGGGGGGGGGGGTGAGGATATAGCATGCACCAAGCAAGAAAGGGATCTTGGGGTTATCATCTCTGATGACCTCAAGGTAGGGAAACAGTGTGACAAGGTAGCAGGTAAAGTAAATAGGATGCAGGGATGCATAGGCAGGGGCATCACCAGCAGGAAAAGGGGGGTCATAATTCACTATAAAGACACTAGTGAGGCCCCACCTGGAGTACAGTGTACAGTTCTGGAGACCTTGCTTACTTAAGGACATAGACAGGGTAGAGAAGGTTCAGAGGAGGGCAACAAAGATGAATGCGTGGTTGCATCCACAAGTCCCTACGAGGACAGGTTGAAGAGGAATTGAATATGTACTCCCTGGAGGAGAGGAGGAGAGAGGGATATGATACAGACATACAAGTATCTAACAGGGAGGAACAGGGTGCAGGAATACACTATTTTAAGCAAAAAGATGTTCCAGGACTAGAGGGCATGGGATGAAGTTGGAGGAGGACAATTCAAGGAAGCGTGAGGAAAATTTCTTCACAGAATGAGTGGTGGACAAGTGGAACACCCTGCCAGAGGAAGTGGTGGGGGCTGAAACAATCATGGGATTTAAGAATGCATGGGATAGATATAAAGGAATTCTGGAGGTCAGGGTTAAGGGGCAACAGACTTCTAGGAAAACATAAAGTGAACTTACAAGCTCAAAATGGGCAGACTGGGTGAAACCCTTATCTACAGACACTGTCTATGTATCTATGTAAAAGAGAGAGAGGGAGGACAACGACCCTAGGGGTCCTCAGAGACTACATCATTAGAAGGGGGAGGGTAGGAGCAGTAGAAGGAAGCACTGAAGGGGAGGGGGCAACTTCAGTGGCAGAAGGGAGGTTACGAAGCAGGGATCTGAGAGAAGGGAGGGGGCATGACAGGTGACACATGGTTGTTGATTCCAGAGGTGAGGGAGGCAGTAGGAGAAGGCCGCTAGGCCTGAGCAAGTGCAAGGGGAAGGAAGAGAGAACATTCGGGTGTCCATGGAACATAGGGAATACTCGGAGGGGCTGACAGGAGAAAGACATGAGCTGAGATAGGAGGGAAGAGACCCGGACCAAAATTTACCAATGAAGATGAGGCTGTGAAGCTGGTGCCTTGTGGGACGGGGCATGAGGGAGATAGAGGAGTAGAGGGTACAGAACGACTGAGATGGGACTTCGTTAGTGATGCAGTATCAGCCACTGCTTACTGGATTACAAACTATGAGTGAGGTCACAGCAGTTCTCTCATTTCATTTTTATTTATTATACTGGAGAGCAAGATGAGCTAAACAGACCATTTTCACAAGTGACCAGTTGTAAAAATAAAATAAACATTGACAAAATAGGTAATACACAAGAAGAGGCAAAGTGGCAAGTATAAGCTGATAACACATGGTACAACATAGGTGACAAACCATTAGGAACCATTACAGTGCATTCTGTCAACCACAGAAACACAAAACGTATCAGCAGGAAAGGACCGGTAGGCCCATCTGGTCTACCCTGTCAATCAGACCTCATTAGCAATATGTGTTCCAATTGCTTAGCCATGGCTAATATTGCACCTCTAAGTAATTACACCATCTAAACTCTAGTGAACTACAAGTTTCAAGTGTATTCAATCCTTTGACAGGCGGTAGGTCATATCCCAAATAACTCACAGGAATTCCAAGTAAAATTATAAGATTTTTTTTGGGGGGGGATGAAAGGCTGTACTACTTATGTAGGTTGCATCAATATCAAACAATTAATGCACCTGTTAAGTGAAAGAAATACTGTGATAAGGGTGACCTACTGGAGGCTACCCTGTGGTACAATAGATGCTGGTTTTACAAGTTCACATCCTGATGCATTTCTATAGGACCCCACAGCTTCTGTCAACACTGTGGTATAGGGCACAGGTGCCCTGAAACTTGCTCAAGTCCCTTAATTAGAGGAGCACGGGGGGGAGGGCATTGATGCACTGTGCTTCTCACCCCGTCTTTACAATTTACTTACTGTTCAGGGGAAGCAGTAGTTGTGGCACATCTAGATTTTAGCAATGCCTTTGACACCATTCCACAGAGAAGGCTGATAAGCTGGGGAACCTAGGAGTAGGTTCTAAAGTAATAAGATGGGTGGAGAGTTGGCCGGAAAATAGGACCCAGAGGGTGGTGGTAAATGGCACATGATCTGGAGTAGGCAAGTGATCAACAGGGTGCCCCAGGGATCAGTGTTGGGACTAGTCCTCTTCAATATCTTTATCCGTGACATTGCAGAGGGTCTGAACAGGAAAGTACACCTGTTTGCAGACAACACAAAGTTCTGCAACAGAGTGAGCCTCAACTCGAGTACTGTGTCCAGTTCTGGAGACCTCATCTTCAAAAGGACGTGAACAGGGCAGAGGCGGTGCAGAGGAGGGCAACAAAAATGGTGAGGGGCCTGCATCATAAACCCTATGAGGAAAGGCTGAGGGAGTTAAATAAGTACTTCCTGGAGGACAGGAAGGAAAGGGGGATATAACTGAAACATTAAAATACCTCACAGGGAAGAACACGGTACAGGAGGGTACCATCTTCCAAAGAAAAAGAAGCTGAAGGATGAGGGGGCACAATATGAAGTGGGAAGGGAGGTTCAGAGGTAATGTGAGGAAGTACTTCTTCACAGAGAGGGTGCTGAACAAACGGCACAGCCTACCAACGGAAGTGGTGCGGGCAGAAAATGTTACAGGGTTCAAGAATGCATGGGATAGACACAAAGGGATTGTGAAAGTTAAGTGGGAAGGAGACCGTAGGCTGACTAGGGCCTAATGCGTCGCTATAGGTAGGGAAGGGCAGACTGGGTGGGACTGGAGGCCCTTAACCGCAATCAACTTCTATGTTTATATGTTCAGCTCGTCCATGAACATCATGTAATCTACAAAGTGAGACTCCTGGAAATCTGTAAGAGGGGGTCCAAGACTCTTTAAACTAAAAGCTCTGAACCCACAACACATTCTGATCATGAATGACAAACCAGTAAATACAAGACTCAGCTCCTAATACAACAATCAAGACGGGGATGTGCCTCCTAATATAACAATATCTCTTTGATGTAACCCCCCCCCCCCCATTTGCAAGTCTAATCTTCTACCTCTTCTAAGACACCAGGAAAATCTCCTGGCAATTACTTTATTTAGCAAAGGTTTTTACATCCACTACCTCTCTCCTTTTGTTAAACAAGCTGCAATCCAAAAACTACCATTTGTATTCTGAAATGTTAGTTTGTTTACTCTCTGCAACTGAAATGACATATACACAAATGCCACTCACAAGGCAGAGTAGAGTTCCAAATTATTGCATACAATTTATTTGGCCAGTTCAAACTTCGAATGCCCCTGTAAATGTGCCCATGTGCAACGTACATAAAAAATAGAGTAACAGCCCAAATGGTGTGCCACCCCAGCACTTGGTTCGGTGCTAGGACTTAGTCAGGGGGCCCCTTGCATTGTGACTGGTGTTTGTGTGTTCAGACTACAGAGTGATCGCTTTCATTTTGCTTGCTCTGCCATGGTGGACCTTCAGAGACAGCATCAGTTCCTGAGCCAGTTGTGGCCAAGTTTTGTTGTGGTTTGTTTATTCTGTACCCGATGAAGCAGGCTTGAAAGCTTGTGTAAAATTCTTTCAGTTATCTAATAAAAGGAACTACTCCCAAACAAAGTCCTGGCCTTTCCTCAGACTAACACATCACCACAAACCTGCTGCATAGCAGAACAAGTCTATATGGGCTCTATCTCTTGTGTTTAATTTTTCAATTCCCCTTCCCCCCCACCACTACTGTATACCCAGCACAGTAAGACACAGTCTAAATGCTTTCTTTTCCGAGCCAACCAATCATTCAAGCACAAACACATCTTCTCGGCAACAGACGCAAGTACTTTATCTTGCAGTGGCAGGGTTTAACTGTCCTCATATATATTCCCTTTCATTTCCTGGGACTTCCAAAAGCTGTTTCCACTGAAATATTACAGGTACAGGATGCAAGGCGCCATTCACTCCTGAAACATTGCCACTAGACTGCAGGACTCTGCTAAAGATACATTTCTCTCTACACTACAGCACACTCCTTAGTTCTACTAATGGCAGATTCTTCTCTCACTACAAGACTAAGCATGAACTAATGTCTATCATCTCTCCAGCCACAGCATGCACCTGTACAACTATGGAATACCTCTCACTCTCACAGCAGGCATAATTGCCAGCAGTCTGAAAACCCTCTTCTGTTTCAACACAGATTAGTATTACAAGGTCTTGTCACACCTGACCCATTGGTGATGGCAGAGTGCGCTGTGCTCCTGTGAGGGAGACCCTGCTTTGCACTGTGACTGACTTCACATGCCTTGCAATGGTGGAACTGAGGGCATAGTGCTGAGGCAGCTTGCACATGCCTTAGGATGGTGAAGCTGAGGGCACAGTGCTGAGGCAGCCTTCCCATGCCTTGAGACGGCGGATCTGAGGGCACAGTGCTGAGGCAGCCTTCCCATGCCTAGCGATTGTGAAGCTGAGGGCACAGTGTCGAGGCAGCCTTCACATGCCTAGGGATGGTGAAGCTGAGGGCACAGCGCTGAGGCAGTTTTCCCACGCCTTGGGACAGTATAGCTGAGGGCACAGTGCTGAGGCAGCCTTCCCATGCCTTGGGATGGTGAAGTCGAGGGCATAGTGCTCAGGCAGCCTTCCCATGCCTTGGGACAGAGAAGTCGAGGGCATAGTGCTCAGGCAGTCTTCCCATGCCTAAGGATGGTGAAGCTAAGGTACAGTGCAAAGGCAGCCTTTCCATGCCTAGGGATGGTGAAGCTGAGGGCACAGGGCTAAGGCAGCCTTCCCATGCCTAGGGATGGTGAGGCTGAGGGAGCAGTGTTGAGACAGCATTCCCATGCCATGGGATAGTACAGCTGAAGGCACAGTGCTGAGGCAGCCTTCCCATGCCTTGGGACAGCAGAGCTGAGAGCACAGTGCTGAGGCAGCTTTCCCACACCTAGGGATGGTGAAGCTGACGGCACAGTGCTGAGGCAGCCTTCTCATGCCTTGGGACGACGAAGCAGAGGGCACTGTGCTGAGACAGCCTTCCCAGAGCTTGGTGGAGCCGAGGCATGTACTGAGGCAGCCTGCTCACATCTTGGGATGGTGGGTCTGGAAACACAGTGCTGAGGCAACATTCCCATGCCTTGGGACGGTAGAGCAGAGGGTGCAGTGCTGAGGCAGTCTGCTCATGCCTTATGATGGTGAAGTCAAGGGCACAGTGCTGAGGCTGCCTTCCCATGCCTTGGCACGGTGGAGCCAAGTGCACAGTGCTCAGGCAGCCTTCCCATGCCTTTGAACATGAGGCAGCCTTTTCATGATTCAGGAACGTGGAGATGAGGGCAAAGTGCCAAGTCAGATAGCTCATGCCTTCAGACTGTGGAGTTGAGGGTACAGTGCTGAGGCAGCCTGCTCACACTATGGGATAGTGCAGCCGATGGTACAGCACTGAGGCAGCCTGCTAATGTCTTGGGAGGGTGCAGCCAAGGGCACAGTGCTCAGGCAGCCTTCCCATGCCTTGGGACATGAGGCAGCCTTCTCGTGCCTCGGGAGAGTGGAGCCGAGGGCAAAGTGCTGAGTCAGATAGCTCATGGGGATGGTGGAGCCGAGGGTACAGTGCTGAGGCAGCCTTCTCATGTCTCGTGATGGTGCAGCTCAGGACAGTGTTGAGGCAGCCTTCTCATGCCCTTGGGATGGTGGAAATGATGGCACAGCACTGAGGAAGCCTTCCAATGCCATGGGACAGTGGAGCAGAGGGCACAGTGCTGAAGCAGCTTGCTCACACCTTGGGAAGGGGAAGCTGAGGGCACAGTGCTGAGGCAGCCTTCCCACTCCTTGGGTCTGTGGAGCTGAGAGCACAGTGTTGAGTCAGCTTGCCCACACCTTGGGACAGTGGAGCCAAGGGCACAGTACTGAGGCAGCCTGCCCATGCCTTGAGACAGTGGAGCTGAGGCATCTTGTCCACACCTTCAGACAGTGGAGCCAAGGGCACAGTGTTGAGGCAGCCTGCCTAGTCTTGGGACGGTACAGCAGAGGGCACAGTGCCAAGGCAGCCTGCTGAGTCTACAGGAGGAAGGACTTAGTACCTTCATTCCAGCTGCAGCTCCTGCATGCAGAGAAGGGCACCATGATGACATTGTTCTCCATCTCCCCACAAGCCGGCACAAGTGTAGGACTAACATCAATACAGCAGGAGAAGTGAAAGGGATGGAAAAGAGAGAAACGCTCCATAGTCATCCAATTATCATAATTCCAGAGGAACCCTCACCCTCAGTTCACTTGCAGAGCCTGAATTCCCTGTTAGGGCTGGCAGAGACTGAGTTTAGTACCCATGGGAGTCTGCAGCCTCAGTTCATATCCCAACTGAGAGCCAGTCATGGGAGGCAGAGGCTGAGCATAGTGCACAGAGGAGTCTGCAGCCTGGTTTCACATTATGATTCTGGAATCTCAGTTGGGGCACGTGAAGGCTCAGAACAGTGTCTCGCTCAATACAAAAACAAAATCCTCACAAAACCAGTGCCCTATCTAACTCCAGATAAAGAAGATTTACCTTTTATAAACATTTTTTTGACAAACAGCTTTTCTGCAGAAATGGTAGGTGCTAAATAGAAAAGATGGCCTTGTAATCTCTATGGCAACCAGATCTTGTGATCACAAAAGAAGAAAACCAGAAGAGAAGAGATGAATAAATGTTAACTGTTTTAGGGTTCCTAATGCATTTTTGAGGCTTTGATTTATAGAATTTGAATATTAGCACCACTCCCCTTTAAACTGTGCATTTCAACAGTTCTTTACAGTTTAAAAAAATGCCATTTTTCAAGTGTTCTCAACCCGATTTCTGCTCTGTTCCTGACTTTGCAGTTCATTCATGTTGTCAGTCTTACCTTGTAGCCTCTTACCATTTCTGCAGAGAAGTATTTCTCATTCATTTTTTGTGCTTTACAAATCTCTACATCTCATTACTTCCTCTTTAAATGTAGCAACATACAACGTTTCCTTGATAGTGTGCTATGATGAAGTGGCACAACTCTGTACTCTGGTGAGAAACAATTGCTCACCAGAAATTATAAAAAATAATTATGGGATGGAGTGCAACTCAAATTTAAATACACATCCTCAGTGTGTGATGCTGATATAAACTCCTCGAGCTTCTCTCTGGGGGTTATGTAGCATCACACATCTTGGGTGTGTATTAGATTCTCGTAATGCACTCCACCCTATGCATTATTCTCTATGTAATACCTCTCCAGTGCATGGCACAAGGGTATAAAAAGGCTGGAATGGATGCATGGCACAAGGGCATAAAAAGGTTGGGATGGAATAATGGTCCTAAAAAGGCAATCACTGTTTAGAAGGGATGGTACTGGAATCATCCACATGATTATTGCTTGCTGTATGTGAAAACAGCCCCATGACAGCAGTGTACATGTATTCCAGATCAAAACATTGTTAAGCCAAGAAAGTACAGTTACATAAGAACTTACCGTAACAGATCTTCGAGAGGAGCTATTGAAGCAGGCAACACCGGTAGGACTAAGCCACCAGGCGCTAAGACCACATAGAAAACTTCGAGCTAGCAGTCTACAGTGGGAGACCGCCCCAGATGTTCGTCCTATAGTATAAAAGGGGCGGTCCCCCAGCCCAACCTCAGTTCTCCGGCCGGACACCCAGGCATGGCTAGAAAAAGGAGAACTGAGGTGGTTCCTCATAACTGAGGAAAGCACAGTAACCAAGGAGGAGAAATAGCAATCGGGGGTAGGAGGGAGGGAAAGCAGTGCCTACTGCAAGAGCTCCTCTTGAAGATCTGCTGTTACGGTAAATTCTTACGTAACTATACTATCTTTCTTTGAGGGGGCTCTTGCAGCAGGCAACACCAGTAAGACTGAGTCCTAAGCAGTAATGGAACTGACCCGGTTAGCAGGCCGGGGGGAGGAGGAAGGAAACAGGAAGAGGACATTTATGAAAGAAGGCCCTGAAGGACTGCAAGTCCAAAGCCAACCCTATGCCTAGAGTCAATCTCCAGACTGTAATTCCTGATAAAGATATGGACAGAACTCCAAGTGGTGGCTGCACAAATGTCTGCAGTGGACACATTTCTGAAAGAGGCAACTGAAGCAGCCATATCTCTGGTAGAGTGGCCTTTGACCGGTCTCAGCAAAGGCTTGCCATACTTTCGGTAGCAGTACACAATATAATTAGCTAACCACTTAGATAAACACTGTTTGGAAACAGGAGCCCCTCCTCTCCTGGGGGCAAACAAAACAAACAACCGGTCAGCTTTTCGGAAAGGGCGGGTGCAATCCAAATCGTACAGGAGCACCCGGTGAACATCCAGAGTATGAAGTAAGGCCTCCCCTGATTAGAATACTCAGGATAATAAACAGGCAGGTGGATGGATTAATTCAGCGTAAACTCAGACACCACCTTAGGCACAAAAATTTAGGATTAGTACGCAAAGATACCCTGTTCTTATGAAAAACCAAACAAGGCTCTTTACACTTCAGAGCCTGAAGCTCAGAAATCCTCGGAGCGGAGTAACGGCAGCCAAAAACAAAGCTTTCCATGATAGGAAGCGTAGCTCACAGCTTGCAACTGGCTCATAGGGAGGCAAAGTTAGCTTTTCTAGCATAAACAAAAGATCCCATGGTGGAACAGGATCCCTAATAGGAGGTTTCAAGTGCAACACACCCCACAAGAAAATGTGGGAAAGATCAAGTTGAGCAACAACTTTGCCCTCAACAGGTGCATGGTATGCAGAGATGACGGAAAGGTGCACCTTAAGTGAGGAATACCCCAGGCCTGAGTCCAAGAGTGACAGGAGGTACTCCAGGATGAGATTCACCGGACAGGTGAATGGATCCAAGTGCCAAACGGTGGCCCAAATGGAGAAGTGCTTCTACTTCGTGGTGTAAGGGGCCCTCGTAGAAGGTTTCCTAGCAGCCACTTAGACATCTACTGCCCGGGAAGAAACTCTGAAGCAGGCAATATCAAAGTCTGCAGGAACCATGCATGGAGATGCAGAGACTTGAGGTCCGGATGGACCAAAGTGCCCTGCTCCTGGGACAGCAAGTCAGAGCACAGGGGCACTGAGACTGGGGACTCCACTGCCAGTTGCTGCAGTAGTGGAAACCAACTCTGATGCGGCCAGTAGGGAGCTATGAGAATCATCTCCGCCCACTCTGACTGAAGCTTAAGCAGAACCCTCTGCAGAAGTGGAAAAGGGGAAAGGCATACAGAAACCTCCCTGTCCAAGAGAGGGACAATGCGTCTCACTAGAAAACACCAGGCCCTGGATCGAGCAAGCAGAAATTGGGCAGGTTTGTGTTTAGTGGGGACACAAGGAGGTGCAGCTCTGGATGACCCCACCTGTCAAAGAGGTCTTCGGCCACAGAGGACAGGAGCTCCCACTCATGAGCCTTTGACCTGGTCCTGCTTAAGCTGTCGGCCAAGATGTTTTGGATGCCTGGAACACGAATGGCAGCTAGTTCCAGGTTGTGCCCTATGGCCCAGTACCAGCCTCTCACGGCCTCTCTGCAAAGGGTGTAGAAGTGAGTTCCTCCCTACTTGCTGAGGTAGTAAGACCACAGACATGTTGTCTGTCTGTACCAGGAACGGGCCTGGAAGAAAATGGGTCTGGAAGGCCTACATTGCATAGAGGACTGTCCGCATCTCCAGAACATTGATGTGGAGGTGCTGTTCACTCTCTGACCAATCCCCCTGAGTCTCCTGGTTGGAAAAATGGGTGTCCCAGCCCATGCATGAGGCATCCATCGTAAGAATCTGCTGTGGGGATTCTGCCCAGAAGGGAACCCCTTTGAGGAGATTGGAGGGGTTGTTCCTCCATTCCAGGGTCTGCCTCACCGGGTTGGAGACTAAAACCGGCTGATCTAGGTTGTTGATGAACTGGTCCCATTGCACTCAGACAGTCCACTGAGGCACTCTCATATGCAGGTGGGTAAGGGGAACCGTGGCTACAGCCGCTGCCATGTGCCCTAGGAGATGCAGGAAGGATCTGGCTGGGACCTGATGGGAGGAAGATACCAGCTGGGCCTGTACTATCAGACGTTCTGCCCTGTCCTGCAGTAGGAAGGCTCTGCACTGTAAGGTCTAGGACTGCTCCTATGTATTAGAGGTGCTGGCTTGGCCACAGACAAGACTTGGGTTGGTTCAGAGTAATCCCCAGGAGCCGGAATAACCAAAAGTTGGACTCCAGGGTCTGAATTAACTGAGCTCTGAAGGGGGCAGTCAACAGCCAGTCATCCAGATAGGGGAAGACATAAAGCCCTTGTCTCTGAAGAGCTACATCCACCACTGCGAGGCACCTGGTAAAGACTCAGGGAGCCAAGGAAAGGACAAATGGGAGGGCCTGAAACTGAAAGCGCCCCCCCCCCCGGAAACAAAAGTGGAGGAACCATCAGTGGGGTAGAAAAACCAAGCTATGGAGACAGGCATCCTGCATGTCCAGTGAACAGAGACAGTCCTACTGGTGAAGGAGGGGAAGTAACCCTTGTAGGTTGACCATCCTGAAAATGCTTGTACTCTGTGTACAGGTTCAGGTGGCTTAGATCCAAAATTGGCCTCAAGTTCCCTGTCTTCTTCGCGACTAGAAGGAAGTGAAACTAGAACCTCTTCCCTCTTTGGGCTGGGGGACGGGCTCTGTGGCCTTTTTGCACAGAAGCGCCTGACTCTCCTCCTGGATGAGGGCGATGTGGGCCTAGGGGTAATGGGAGTTCAAGGGAGGGTTGTCTGGAGGGACCTCTAGAAACTCCAGCGTATGCCCATTTTCTGTGATCTGAAGTACCCATTGGTCTGAAGTCACAGTGCGCCACCCATCTAAGAACAGGGAAAAGCAACCCCCCCAGTGCCTCTCCCAATGCCTCTGCTGGAGGTGATGGGGGGGGGTCAGGCAAGGAGTCATGCTGTGGCCCCAGGGGTGGGCAGAGCGGCTGAGGATGCTCTGGGGGCCCTAGTGGTGGAAGCTCCAGTTGGCTGGGTAGAAGCCTTGTGCTTGAAGGCGCCCTTTGGCTGCTGTCCCTTAGACTGCTGTCGAGAGGTCCGACAAAAGGGCTGGCGTTGGGTGGACCTGGGCCGAGAGCAGTACATGGAGTGGACTGATCTCAAGGCCTTACCTGATTCTTGGAGGTGGGAAATGATGTCCTGGGCATCACCCCCAAAGAGGACAGAACCCTAAAAACGGGCGTCCAGAATTTTTGTCTGCACATTGGGTGTGAGCCCCGACCCCCTGAGCCAGGAGTGACAATGGATGCAGACTCCTGCTGCTTCTGTCCTGGCTGCATCGACAGTGTCACAAGCAGCCCTTAGTACATGGTTGCCTACATCCAAGCCCGGCTTAAGAAGTTGGACTAGCTAGGCCTTCACAGGGTCCTTGGGAAAAGCCTGCACCAGTTCCAAGGCTTTGTCCCATAAGGCATTTTGATACTGGGCCAGATAGTTTTGGGTCTTGATGGCCAGGGTGGACGAAGTGTAGACACGCTTTCCAAACTGATCATTCTGGTGAGACTCCATGTCAGCGGGGTTGGGTACTGAGATGCCTGGGTTTCTTGGTGCAGTCATGGGCTGCATTCATGACCACCGAATCTGCCTCTGGCTGTTCTCCCAGATAGGATTTGCCAACTAGCGCATGATACAGGCAGTCAGCCTTTTTGGCCAGGGCCAGAATGGAAGGAGGACAGTTCCAGGTGTTCTTGGTGACATCCTCGTATGAATCAATGAGGGGTGGCACTACCAGATGGAGAGTCTCATTTTTACAGAGGTAGATCACCAGGCAGCGATCAGGGTCTAGCTCCTCAGTTTCCCACCCCATCAGAGATTGTATGTGTCTCATGAAGTCCAGAAAAGTAGGATCATCAGGGGGAGACCTAGGAGTCTCCTGGGGGGTGGGGTGGGGGGTTCAGCATCTTTGTAGGGGCCCCTGGAATCATCTGAGTCTTCCGAGGAAGAAGAGGAGGAATTTTGAACAGATGGGTCACTCTCAGGGACCGGCATTGGAGGGCAATGATTCTCCTTACAATGCTCTATACGACCAGGAGAGGGTCCTGGAGACCAGGGAAGGCTAGAGCTTGCATGGCCGTCTCAGGGAGGAGCGTCCCCGAAGAAACGGAGGAGAGGCAGACCTCCTGGGGGCATCCTCATCTTTCATAAAGGCCCACCATGCTGAAAAAAGAACATTATAATCAATCTGAGGTGGATGATTATATGATGGGTAAGGGTATTGGGGAGGTGGTGTTAGATACCCCGGGATTGGATAACCTGGCATCAGTCCCTGGGGCATCAGGTACCCCGGCGTTGGTCTTAGAAGTGCCAGGAAACCAGGCATCCACCCTTGAGGCACTGGCTATCCCAGCGCTGGTCCCTGAGACGTCAGGAACCAGAGTGTTGGTCCCTCAGGTGTTGGCTGGGGACTGCCCAAAGGGCCAGCTGGTACTTGCTGAGATGGAGGTGACAATGGCTGAGGCATCATCGGGGCAGATGCTGGTAGAGCAGAGATGTGCCAGACAAGCAAAGGCCAGCACCAGTCCGGAGAGACAGGCGCCTCAGGCCCTGAAGGGGAAGCAGGTATCTGGGCAGGGCAGCTAGCTCCCAACGGAGGTGGAGGCATTGCCTGTGTGGATGAAGAGGCGAGTGTTTGCTCCGGGTGTTGCTTAGAGGCACCCGTCCTGGAGTCAGAGGCCAATGTCAGCAATGCCAGGACCAGGGGAGCGATGGGCAAAGACCCGCTGCCCGAGAAGGTAACCCCAGTCAAGCCACCTGGCTGAGGACCTGCAGGGAGTAAGGGCATTGGCATCAGGGGCTGGGAGGCAGGGGACGAAGATCGATGCCCTAAGGAGTTGCTGCCCGAGATAGAGATGTGGGTGGGTGGCTGAGAAAGTGGCAGCCCTGAAGGGGTAAGGGTTGCAGAAGGAGGAGGGGCCAACCTCCCGCAAGAGGAAGACCCAGAGGCAGCCATCATCTTATGTAGTGACTGACGGCATGAGGCTGACTGAGGCTGGTCCCAGTGTTTAGGCTTCCTGATGGACGACCTCTCCTTCTGGGTAGGAGAAGGAAGTCAATGCCCTGGAGGTCGGGGAAGAAGAGGAACTTTTGCCTTGAAGCTCCTTCTCCATCGCAGTTAACTTCTGTTGCAGCAAGAAACTTTGGACGGTCTTCAAATGGCATCTCCATGTGGCCTGGATGAAGTCCTGGCAGTGCTGGCAGGCCTCAGTGTCATGTTCAGGGCCTAAGCAGTGCAGGCAAGAAGAGTGGCCATCCTTGGAGGGAAGTTGGTTGCCACAAGCACATTTTGTAGACCGGTCTGAAGCTGATGCTGGAGAAGACGACAAACAAAATCTGAAGAACACCAAAAAAAAAACAATGTTTTTTGAAGAAAATCAGAAATCGCGGGGTAAAAAGTGTAAATAAAATGGCAGTCAACTGAAGCAGGCATTCATGGAGGTCTGATGTGTGCGGTTTGACAGCAGAAAAAGAACTGAGGTTGGGCTGAGGGACTGCCTCTTTTATATTCTAAGAAGAACGTCAGCGTGCCAACGTCGGGGGTGATCTCCCACTGCAGACTGCTAGCTAGAAGTTTTCCGTGTGGTCCTAGCGTCTGGCAGCTTAGTCCTACTGGCGTTGCCTGCTGCAAGAGCACCCCCTTGAAGAAAAATCATTCATTCCAGTGTCTAGGTACAGAGCAGACCATACACAGAGTGATCTACTTTAAGTAAACTGCACAAGCAGGAAACAAATACAGTAGGTACAATACAACGTTTTTCTAAACCAGAAAGGTAGGAAACAGAGGTGAGATGGAACCCCCACAGAACAGAGAAGAAGTCATTGGGAGGGAAGAATGCCCTCCCCACACTCCATAAAATATGCAGTACACCTAGCTGGATCTAATCTTCCATGGGAAAAAATCCTGAGAGCAGAGCACTATATAAAAAGAACAACGTTACCACCAATTCTGACAACTGAGCAGTGGACATGTTTTTAATTATTATAAATAATCTTCCAACAAAGGAAGAGCAAGTCTAGTGTTTGTAAGTATGAGATGTGTCACATCCCAAATAAGAGACATAAGAACTACAAACTATGTTTAAAATGGCCTTTAACAATATAAGTTAAAAAAACAAAAAAGCATATGCATGGCTGTGTAAATACTACATGGTTGTACATCAAATGTGACAACAGGAAGAAAAAATTACTCACTGCAGTAATCTTCTTTCTTCCAATGGGTCCTTTAGCATCAGTAACTTTAGCAGTTAGCTGGCAAGGAGCAACTTCCCCAGAGGTATGCCTTTAAAAGAATTGTATTTAAATGAGCTTTGGGCAATAGCCAATCAAAAAACAGGAGGGGAGTGAGCTGAGTGAGAGCAGCCTGAAAGCTTCAGAATTCTTTCGAAGGAAAACGAGGGCACATATCCCAAAAATGAATCAACAGGATTCAAAAAACATGCAGATGTCCACAAAAGTGGAAATAGAAACAACAACAACACAAGTTGGAAACATCAATAAAAAACTCCAGATTTGGTAAGAGATGCGATAACAGAGCCTTTCTTCTAAAAGGTGAACCGGGGAGGAAGGGTGGAAGCTTACTGATGCTAAAGAACCCCTTGGAAGAGAGAAGATTACTGCAGTGAGTAATTTTTTCTTCTTACCCCAGGAGTCCTTTAGCATTAGTATCTTTAGCAGACTACCGAGCAGTACCAAGTGGGATGTGGGCAGAGAACCTACTTAGGAAAGAGGCTCTGCAGAACCACCCTGCCAAATCTGGCATCAGACCTGGTCTACACATCCAAACTCTAATGTGTCACAAAGGTGTGCACACAGATTTCCAGGTAGCTGCTTTGCAGACATCCAGGAGGGGAATGTCCCTTGCTACTGCAAGCGAGGCTGCAGTGGCCCTGGTGGAGTGGGTCCTGAGCACCACTGGAGGTTGGTGACCAGCTTTTTCATAGCAGAATCTAATACAAGAGACCAACCAGTGGAAAATAGTTCTCTTGGTAGCTGGTCTTCTCCTGCCTACATCCCCGTAGGTGTGGAACAACTGAGTGGAAGAGCCTCTGGACCATCTAGTATACTCTAGGCAGTAAAAGATGGCTCTTTTGACATCCAAACTGTGGAGCTTTTGCTCGCCAGGAGTGGATTTCTCAATAAAGAAGACAGGCAGAGTAATGGACTGGTTTAAGTGGAACTCTGAAACCACCTTTGGCAGAAATTTCCTATTTGTCCTGAGCTCAACTTTATCATTGTGAGGGATGTGTAATTTGGCTCAGTGCACAGGGCCTGTAGCTCTGAAATCCTCCTGGCAGAGGTAATGGCTACCAGGAAGACTGTCTTCCAAGTTACAAACTTGATATGAGCAGTGGATATATGCTCAAAAGGGTGGCTTCATGAGCCTGTCTATGCAAAGGTTCAGGCTCCAAGGAGGAACAGGCTCCCTGACTGAAGGCTGGAGATGCAAGAGGCCTTTGAAAAACTGTTTAAATATGGCATTGGAAAAAAATGATTTTTTTCTTTCCTACTGAAAGGTAGGCCGAAATTGCCGCCAGGTGTAGCTTGAGGGAAGATAGTTTCAAGCCCTACGCCTGTAAGTGTACCAGGTAATGTAGCAGCTGATGGTCTGAAGCTGAAAGGGGTTCGGCCTTTTTGCTCTTGCACCAGAGGGAAAACCTTTTCCATTAGGCTGCATACGTTTTCTTAGTGTTAATTTTTTTAGCCATCCTCAGTATCTTAAGGACCTGTTCAGAGTACTGTGAGGATGGAAACTCTTAACTCTTCAAGAACCAGGCCTTGAGGTGAAGAGAGTGTATGTCTGGATACAGCACTCCTGTCTGAGGAAGGGTCAGCAGGCAGTGAGCTGGAGGCAGGCGAATGGGCCTGCTGCAGGACACTGAGAGAAGGAGAGGGTACCAGGCTTGCCTTGCCAATCCGGAGCCACCAGGATCACTGATGCAGGCTGTTGTCAGAGTTTCAGCAAAACCCCGAATATAAGAGGGAAGGGAGGGAATGCGTATAGGAACCTCCCTGACCAGTCCAGGATCAGGGCATCTAGGGAAGCATTCCCAGGACTGGGGGCCTGCAACAGTACTGAGGAAGCTGAAAATTGAGGGGCGAGGCAAACAGATCCATTTCTGGTGTGCCCCACCGCCTGAACACTGTGGCTAGTACTTGCTTGCTCAGGGTCCATTCACTCTGGCCTTGACTGATGCAACTCAGAGCATCTGCCAGGGTGCTGTGTTTGCCTGGGAGATGAATAACAGAGAAGCTGACTCAGAGGGAGAAGGCTAGAGACCAGAGCTTCTGAACAGAGTACTCCTGATCTTGTACCACACTGCTTGTTTATGTAAAACATTGCAGTGGTGTTGTCTGTTCGAATTTGAACCACCTGCCCTTTTATGCTGGGAGCAAAAGCTCTGAGAGCTAAAAGGATTGCTCCGAGTTCCATGAGATTTATGTGCAATTGTGACTCTTTGGGAGTCCAGGTGCCTCTTACTGAGGCACTGTCCAGATGTGCTCCCCACCCCAAGAGAGAGAGGCATCTGTAGTGATCACCTTTGTGGGTAGCGGAGCTTGGAAGGGTACCCCTGCCTGTAAATTTGCAGGGCTCTTCCACCACAGCAGGTTATGGAGGAACTGCTCCGTCACAGGTATCAGCTTTGAAAAGTTGTTGCTTCTCTGAGACCAGCAAGCTCTGAGGTAGGCTTGCAGGAGTTGCATCCTGTACCCGACTCCTGTGACCATTGCAGTCATTGAAGCCATGTGTCCCAGGAGTTTCTGAAAATGTCTGTCTGGTCTTGGCTGTCCCTGGGCAAAAGAATCTGCCACTGAAAGAAAACTCTGAATTCTTTCCTGCAGGAGGAAAGCATATCCTTACTGGGTGTCCATCTGGGCCCCTATGAAGGTGAGCAGCTGGGTGGGTTCCAGGTGAGATTTATTTAGCTTTACCAGGAAACCCAGGGACTCTAGAGTGCATTCTGTAAGGGAAAGGGACTCCTTGATCTGGCAAGAAGACTTTGCTACTACGAGCCAGTCATCCAGCTAGGGATAGAGAGCGACACCCAGTCTCCTGAGATGTGCTGCTACCACTGCGAGGCACTTGATAAAGACTCTTGGGGCTGAGGACAGGCCGTAGGGCATTGTGGGGAACTGATAGTGGCTCAAAGGAAGTTTGAATCTGAGAAACTTCCTGTGAGATCTCCTTATGGGTATATGGAAGTAAGCTTCCTTTAAGTCCAGGGAGGCTAGCCAGTCTCCCTGCTGTAAGGACCGTATAACCAGTGACAAAGTGACTATTTTGAATTTGGGATTTTTCAGATGTTTGTTTCTGAGATCTAAGATAGGTTGCCACTCCCCAGTTTTCTTTTGTGTCAGAAAGTACCTGGAATAGAGGCCCTTGCCTCTCTCGTGGGCCGGGACCCTCTCCACTGCTAGTACAGCCAGAAGGTTTTGTACCTCCAATTCCAACAGTGGAACCTGTGCTGGGGACAGAGGTCTTGACACCTGGGTATGCTAACTGTAGTGGTAGACCCTTCTCCATTATCTCCAGCAACCACTTGTTCGACGTAATGAGGGACCAGTTCTGAAGATAGTGGGAGAGTCTGCCTCCCACCTGAGGTGGGGAGGCGACCTGGACACTGACATCAGGACTTAGACTGCAAGGCAGTCGGGCTGGGTAGAGGTGGCCCTTCTGCCCCTGCCTCTGAAAGACCCCCTGTACTGACCGAAGTCAGATTGGAGATAAGGACTGTAAGGCCTGGGAAAAAAACTTCTGCCCCTACTGTCCCTAGGACAGAATCTCTGAGGGGCGGTAGGCTTAGGTTTAGATGAGTGACTCTGCCAGGGGGTCTTGTATTCATCAACCTTTTTCATGTAGTCAGTGGTTCTGTAATCAAACAACATATTTTGATCACATGGAAAACCCATGGCCATGAGTGTCTGTGGTTAGACTGGTAGTTCTAAGCCAGGCGAAGCGTCTCAGAGAGATAGCATGGGCCATCGCCCTAAAGGCTGCATCACTGTTGTTGTCTGCCATGTGGAATTGGTATTTGGTAGCTTCCAAGGCAGTTTTGTCATATCCACCAGCTCCTGCACCATAGAATCTGACCCACTGTGGGCAATGACCAGGACATACTTTCATAGGGCTTTCTGTTATTTAACGCAGTCGTGGTAAAATCTACCGCAAATTCGCGGAAAAAACAACCGCTAAAAAAATGTAAAATTACACTCAGCATACTAAAAAAGTAAATTTATGGGAAAACTTTACCAAGATAAGCAAATAGGAGGCTGTCAAGGAAAGCTGAGAGACACCTCAGGGGCAATGTTGCTCAGTCCAGCGGAAAAACAATTCTGAAGCCTTCAGGCTGCTCTCACTCAGCTCACTGCCCCTACTGTTTTTTGATTGGCTATTGCCCAAAGCTCATTTAAATAAAATTCTCTTAAAGGCATACCTCTGAGGCAGTTGCACCTAGCCAGCTAACTGCTAAAGCTACTAGTGCTAAAGGACTCCTGGGGTAAGAAATAGCTTATTTTCAGCTGGATATCAAATAGGCATGGGAGAACTCAGTCATATCTGTTTACAGCCAATGAAAAAGAACCTTTTTCAGGTCCTCATCAAATTTTAAAACATTGGTTCTGGAGCTTATTATACCCACAAAGCAGATATTTATTTAAACACAAATTCAAAGTGATGTAGACCCAGAAAACCTGGTGGTGGAGAAAGGACCCAGTGAGTCAGGCCTGTATTACATAGTCATGCTCACAGTTTTGTTGCATAATGGTGCTAATTATCAAAGTATAATTATTATCGAGTGAGGGGAGTCCTCCTGCTTAATCAGAGCATTTTCTCTCCCTGCTCGAGACACTTGTAATGTAAAATGCGTTTCATGCACATGCTCACTGAAAGATCATTTGGAATCCATCTGTATACCCAGATATTTGAAGTGGTTCTCAGATTCCAGTTGTGGGCCATTCAATGATTGGATTTGCAGTAATGTGAGGGGAGGGTGTCATAAAAAGCATTACTTTTATTTTGGTATTTTTTAGCAGGAGACAGTTGGTGGTCATCTAGGGGAGAGTGGTGTTGAAGACTGCCTGTAATGTGATGCTGAGATCTGAGATCTGTGATGGAGTTAAGCAGTAAGGCATGAGGAAGGTTACTGTCTGTAACTAAATGTTCTTTTTCTTTATATCCCTCCCAAAATTAAGTATTACTGTTTTTGTATTTTTTTTCTGACCACAGAACCCCCTCATCCTTAGCTGCCTACCAGGGAAATCTTTGATGCGGGTCCTGCCACAGATAAAATTGAATCCCTGGCTTTACTGAGACCTTCTGTTGTGAGTGCTTGTGTGGGAAGAGGCGAACATGTAAGCAGTAAGACACAACGGGGTGTGTGTTAGACAGTTCTAACGCATGACTGGGGGAGCATAGTAAGGCACGAGGCCACAGGCCAAGTGCGTCCAGTCCCCTAGCCGTGCATTAGAACTGTCTAATGCACATCCCTGGATTGACTTATTGCACTTATAAAATGGGCCTGTGTATTCTAAATGGGGTTTCTAGTTTTAGCCGTGCATTAGACACTTCTAATGCATGGCTAACAACCAATCAGAGTGCTTGAAATCCTTTGCCCATTTTATAATCAACCAGAAGAATTCAGCAGCAGTTTGAATTCCTGCATTCCATGACAAACATTCCAATCTATTGGATGTGTGGATGAAAATATGCTTGATGGCTGGGGAGGGTCTACTTTTTAATAGTTACTTTTAAAAAGTGAAAATATTTTATTTAATTAAAAAAAGTTTGCTTTTTTTTTTTATTTTCTCACTTTACCCATTTTATAAGTGCAATAAGACAATTTAGGTGTATGCAATATGCTGATCTAACCACACTTCCAGGGACTAAAGGTACTCCGTCTGCAGTGTCATGCCTCACTATGCCCCTGGTGTGGTTAGCTCAGCATAATGCATATCCCACTGCACCTTGTGCCTTACGTATTCACAAAACCACATGCGATAAACAACATGCACCAGAAGAAAGTTCTGTTCTAGAGAAAGTAAGTGATTACCATGATGGTCCCTGCCACCCCAAGTGCATTTTTTCTGTTGATCTGAGCAGCTATTTAGTACCCCCCCCCCAAACACACACAGATGGCTTCAATTCAGTGATACTGGAATCCCATTTCTGCTTGCTGCCCCCACCGTCCCCAGCTTCTCAACCATGTCACACACTCCATTAAAGTGCAACTAACCCGCTTATTTTGAAAATTCCCCAAGAATCATAACGACCCTTACCTGCCCCAATTTATATGCTGGCAATATTTCTTTTCTAGTTGCCCCTAATTTTGGAAAGGAAGGATCGTACTGACTCCGTGAAGCTAAACCCCGTTACGATCCCTTCCACTTCCTGATACCTCACAGTCACGATCCGCCCCTGTGTTATACGTTTCTGATGTCACCATACGGAAAGTGTAGGGTGTACTCCATAGACATGAACGGGGTCATTTTTTGTGTTTTAGATGCCATTCGGAAACAAATCAAGGCCATCGCTTAACTAACAAGATCTTGCTAGTTAAGCAGTGGATTTGATTTGTTCTGAATGGCTATCTAAAGCATGAAAAATGGACTTTAAAAAACAGCCCCATTCACGTCTATGGAGTGCACCCCTCGCTCTCCATATAGTGACATCAGAAAACTTTTTAGTGTGGAGACAGATCGGGATGAATCACACTTTCAGGAGGTACCAGAAAGTGGAAGGGATTGGGGTAGATTGGCTCCATGGAGCCAAAATATGATCGCTTCCCAAAATAGGGGCAACTAGAAAAAGAAATATTGCCAACATATGAATTGGGGGCAGGTAAGGATTTATTATGGTTCTTGGAGGAAGCACCTGGATAGTTACTCTTTAACAAATACTAGTTTACTCATTATTAAATCAATGGACTTTGGGTTCCCTTTTCTTTGGTTCTGTTCTGTTAGGGAACTGGAGTCAATGCCAGTGAGGGAACATGAGCAAGAATTCCCCTGGTGGTGCAATGGGGGTGGCACTTCAGCAACTGTGTTAGCTGTGAGAGCATGAAAGAAGACAATCAGCAGTCGCTGAACACAGATTTTTAAAGATATATGTAAGGTCATCATATTTTTTTTTCCCAGTTTTGGGAAAGGCAGGTACTAGACAGAGATCCCAGTTAACAACCGGGACAAGGTGACCGGCCGGGCAGCAGAGCAACAAAAAATCTCTCAGTGGAGCCAAGAGTGCACTACTTCAACCAAAACAGATTTACATTACTATGTCAGCTTTAAAACATTTCATTAAGGTTAGGCACTTTGTCCTATGTTTGTCAAACAGCCAGTAAACAGATGAGGTCCCATTTTACTATTCAGGAAAACACTGAATACCTCCTGTGTGTGCACCCAGCTTTAAACAGTGACAGGAAGCGTGCGAGACCCATGTGAATATGTGATGTTCACACAGGTCCCAGCCAATGACGAAGGAGGGAGACAGCAAGACAGGCTCTCTTTTCTGAGGACACAAACATAACAGCCTGAAGTAGAGGAACTGGACAAGCTCTCCATCAAGTTGGAAGAACTTTGCATGTCAGACCACAACCATTTTTATAATAAAAGCACTTTGGAAAAATACCAGGAACAAGAGTGGTCTCCTAGGGAGCTTAGGCTGGATAAGTCTCCCTCATGTGAACCACCAGAGGAAGAGTTAGAATTTAAGTATGAGAGGGGCACTAACAGACTGCACTGAGAGGTTGATAAAAACTCTGATTAAAAGAGACAATAAGCATCAAGTTTCCATGAATAAAGATATAGATCAACTTCAGGAAACCATCACAGATCACCAGAGCAACCCCAGATTTGAAACCCTGAATGAAGCATACACCTCTAAAGTAACAAAACATGAAAAAGACTTTGTTCCAACATAAGAAAAACAAGCTGTCCCTGGACGTTACAGACTTCCAAAAGGGAGAAGTCTTTAGCTGAGAGAGATGTCACAGGTCACAAAATCAGGGTAGGCAACATTTCAGATGGAAGTGTAGAAGCCATACTTAAAGGAGTATCCCTCCCCCCCCAAACAAAAAAAAAATACAACGTTCATTTTGAGCCAGAATGCATTTTTTTTTTTTTTTTAACAGCAAGAACAGTCAAAATAAAAAGAAATCACAGCAGCAACAAAATGAGAAGAGCAAGCAGAAGTAAGCAAACAGCAAAATTCAAAAAGATACCCACTGATGGGGGATCATAGTAATACACCTATTGGGGTTTCTCATTTGCACTTACCTCCAATGTGGATATTTTTAACATCAATGTTGACCTGTTCAAGAATTAGAAAAAGACAAGGCCGTAATACTACGAACGTGGGGCTGGAAAATCAGGCCAATATACAGAAGGACTTGGGACCGTATTTGCCTTCCTCTACAAGTTCAGATAATGCTGCTCAGTGGACAAATTATGTAAATGCAGGGGGAAAGTGCTGGCACGAGCACAGGATACACACCCGTCACAGAATCTGGCAAACTCAAAGAAGCACTCTGGGATATTTTGGACCAAGCAAGAGTGGGATTTAGTCTCATTGATGAGCTTGATCTGGACAGCCTTCCAATTGGGGACACTAAAGAAGAAGAATTTGAGTTTTCGAGACTGCCATAGGAATGGGCTTCAAGCCCAAATCCATCTTTTACCCAAACACAACATCGACTTTGGCCCTAAATACATTCAAGAAGCCTATAAACAATGAAACTGACAAAATCCTGGACAGGAGGCATTTGATATGTAACAGAAATTTAACACCTCCTGAAAGACTAGCACATCATCAATTAAAACGCTACTGACGACACCATGAAAACGTTAAACATGATAACTGGCCCGGTGGCACTGAGGGTTGAGGTGCTGGATGCCACACCTCACGCCACGCCAGCGACCTGGGTTCAGGAACAGACTCGGGATGCTGGGTGTCGGCAGGGGAAGAAGAAGATTGAGCATCCGGAGGACTGCTCTCCTCTCCTCTCCTGAGGTGGGTTGTAGGGGTTGCCTTGCTCTGTAGCAGCCCCCAGGCGAGACTGGGAGCACTGCAAGAGTGGCACTATAGACGGGGAAGGAAAAAACATGGAAAATGTATTTATTTATTTAGCTTTTGTTGACCAGGTAAGTACACTAGACAAGTTATATGCCTAATTTCAGGTACGACCCGAGAGTACAATGAGATACAGATACAGTGAGATACAGGTTCATACAGAGGACATCATGACAAAAGTTAGGCAGTATACAGAGTCAAAATAGAACCATGTGAACATAACCAGTAGACAGTAAGCACAGTTAAGATATGTACAGGAATATATATATATATGTACACACACACACACACCCACACAGACACACCAAGGCTAGGAACAGTTCAATTTTACAAGGTATACAAGGCTCAGAGCCACAGTCTGAGTATCTCCTGAAACAGAGAAAAAATACATTATATGCACCTCAGAGTCCAGTTAGACAGGCTGCATCAGCAGGAGCTGCAAGAGGGGTGCCAGGAAGGACACGCGAGTCCGGTGCAGGGGACCCGAACTAGCCATGTAGGTCTAGGACACACACATGCAGAGGAGAGCTTAAAGTGATACCACAGGGAGATCCGGAGGCACGAGTGGGAGGGGGAGGAGTGGACTTGAGCGGGAAAGGAGTTCCATAGCATAGGGGCACATGAAGCAAAATCCCTGTCCCCCATTTGCGTGCGGGTGATAGGAACTTTAAGAACACCAGGGCCCAGAGACCTGAGGGAGTAGGTTGAAGAGACAGCCAGTTTGAGAAGCTCAGCCAGCCTTGGGGGAGTACCAGTACTGAGCACCTTGCCCATGAAGCAGCCCAGGACAAAATTCATGTGGTTGGGTGGGGAGAGCCACCCGAGTTTGTCATATAGGTCACAGTGGTGGGTGAGGTGAGGGGCAGCAAGTGCAAAGCGACAAATGTTATTGTAGGTTGTGTTCCATCTAGTGAGGTGAACTTTGGAGGTGCGTACAAACAAGAGAAGTCCATAGCAAAGAGGGGGAAGCAACACTCCTCTGGCCAATGCAAGGTGAGCAGCAGATGCAAGATGTTTCTTCGCTCTGTAGGCCAGACTCAGTTTACCGTTGACAGCTCTGCACACATTTTGGATATGGCACCCAAAGTCAAGTTGGGGGTCCAGTGTCACCCCAAGGTATTTGATGGGTCAGTGGTTAGACGAGGAGCACCACTGATACCAGTAACACACAGAGGGGCAGGGTTCATCTTGGCCAGGGACCCAAAAAGCATGGCCTGAGTTTTTTTAGGTTGAGGACCAACTTGTGAGTCGTTACCCAGGACTTGATATTTCTGAAATCCTCACTCAGTTGATGGTTGATGACCCCGATGTCCCAGGAATGGGTGAAGATGACCAGGTCATCAGCGTATAGGGTAGTACTACAGTTGGTAGCAGTAGCTGGTAGATTGTCAATAAATATAGAGAAGGGGCCCCAGGACTGATCCCTGGGGGGACACCAGAGGTCACAGGAGTAGCGCCCGAGAGGACCTTGCAGAATTTGGTAAGTTGCTGCCTGCCCTGGAGGTAATTACTGAACCAATTCAGGACAGGTGGGGACAGACCAAGGGGCCGAATCTGACAGCAAAGTAAGACATGGTCAACTAGGTCGAAGGCCTTGGATAGGTCAAGGAATATGGCACCTGTGAGTTTGCTCTGGTCCATGGCAGCTCGGATTCCAGAGGAGACAGTGACAAGGGCCGAGGACATACTGTGCCCTTTTTGAAAGTCATGCTGCGCAGAGTACAGTAACTCATGGGCCTGGATATAATCAGTGAGTTGCCCAGCGACAACTTTCTCTAGAAGTTTACTGATAGCCGATAAGACGGCTATCGGTCGGTAATTGTCAAGGATTTTAAGGTTGCCCTGTTTGAAAACAGGGACAATCCTCACCACCTTCCAGATGTCAGGAATGACACCAGAGGCAAGGGACATATTGAAAATATGGGCCACTGGGAAGGCTATAAAAGGGGCACCAAGATGGAGGAGCTTAGGTTCCATGCCATCGTGGCCAGCACTAGAATGTGGGGAGTGACCAGAAAGAAGTCTCTGCATCTCCAATGCCATCACAGACTTAAAGTAAAATAACAGACGGGAAGCAAGGACCACCTGTGGGGTGGAGGCCAGGAAACAGCTATCACTCCCATCAGCAGATAATAAGGAGGTGAAGGCGGACAGGTCCGAGAAGTGGGAGCAGAATGCATTGGCAACAGTTAGTGGATTGTTACAATTAGACCCGCCCACGAGCAGGTCAGAGACCCCACAGTTGGAGGAACCACTAACTATATTTTTAACGTTCCTCCAGAAATTTCTAGGGTCCTTAGCTGAGTTGAGTAAGGCAGTTTTACAGTATTCACTTTTGGCTACCCTGATTGCTTTTTTGCATTCATTTCTGAGCCTTCTGTATTGCTGAAATTTGGCCTGGTCCATCGTGGCCTTGAAGTTGGCCCAAAATTGTCTCTAGACTTCATGAGGGCTAGGAGACTTCCATGCAGCCATTTTGTGGCAGTCCACCTGATAAGGGGGGCATGCTTGTCCTGCACAGCGCCAAAGATGCTAAGAAACTAACAGCAGTGGAAGGGTCCTGAGCATTAAGCACCGCAGACCAGTCAGTGAGCCTCAGATCCACGTGAAATGACCCCAGGTTAAATCTGGAAAAATCCCTTACTTGAATGATTTTGTGAGGGATTTTTGGGGAGGAGATCTTCCATACACAGTACACAGGGGTATGGTCAGAGATAGAGTCAGGAAGGGTACCAGCGGAACTGATCCTCTCTGGCCGACTGGACAGGACCCAGTCCAGGAGGGAACTAGTATCACCATTGGTAGACCACCTAGTGGGCTCCTGAATAAGTTGAGACAAGGAGAGGCCAGCAAGCAGAGGTTCCAACAGCTTAGAATTTCCTCCTCGCCAGTTTAAATTAAGATCTCCCAAGATCATTAGCTCATTATTCCCAGTCTTAGCACCAATAGTATCAGGGAGATAGGATAACCCAGGCAGGCCTCCCCTGGGGAAGATTGTATGCACAGATGATGTGCAGCTTCTTAGTATTCCCAAGTAATCGGACAGAGTGAAGCAGCTCACATGAAGACAGGGAGGACTGCTGAGACACCACAGACAAATTAAGGCGACTCTTGTAGTAAATTAAGATACCACTCCCCTCGCTTTTTCCCCAGCTGATCCTGTCTGATGAGATCAAAGCCAGGGAGTGCACAGGCCAAGTCGGGGTGGAAGGTTTCAGCCAAGTCTCGGTGTTACCCAGGATATCAGGCTTGTAGTGTGTAGCCCAGGCAGAGAGTTCATCCCGACTGGGCAAGAGGCTACGGATGTTGAGGTGAGGTGAGCTATTTTCATCCCCTTGCCTGACAGCCAGCCCACAGGAAGTGCAGAGGCCTGACAGGGAGGGCCAGGGTTTCGCTCAATGTCCCTAGCCAGGACTAGGATCACCAGAAAGAGCCAGAGGAGATGCCTTATGGGGGGGAAGCCACCACCTGCCTAAGGCCTGCAAGCAGGAAGCCTGACCACTATGGCCGGATACAGAAGGCACCTGGTGTCAAGGCAGCAGACAGGCCAAAGGGGCTGTCTGCCATGGGCTAACAGATTGGAGAAGGTGAAGCCAAACACCTTATACTGGACAAACATATCCCAACGCCCCCCTGAGGAAGGAGTGGCCAGCAAACACAAGAGAGAGGCATAAGGCAGAGAAAAGGCCAATAATGAGGACAGTGCTAAGTGGGAAGGGCTGAGCACCCTCCCTGGGGAGCTTAGGGGCCTCCATGACAAAATGATCGGACAAAAATCAAACCCTCCTTATATAGTGACCACCCACCAACTGTTGGGTGGGTCACCAGGTTCAGCTGAAGTAAGCCTCAACTGGAGGTGAGTCAAGTCAGGATAGCTAGTGAGCTCATGGTGCCCATGCCGGCGGCCCCCGCCTCCCCATGCCAGGAAGCCCCGGAAGCTGCATACCCTTGCCTAGCACAGAAGCAAGGGAGTGCCTACAAGCACTCTGGTCTCCCCTCTCGATGTCCACAGGCAGGGCCCCCCTGGCAAAGGGATACGTCTGGGTCAGCCGGGCGGTGGAGAGCAGCAGGATAGCAGAACGGGAGAGGCGATGGTGGGTGGAGGCCACCCTAAGGAGTGGGCTGCTGGGTGCGGCAAGGAGGGATAAAAATAATATGCAAAAAAAAAAAAGAAAATTATAATTAGGTACAATTCTACTTGCATTCCATTTATATTCCTTAGAGTTCTCCTACACATTATTTATTAATGTGGAAATTTGCATGAATATGTGATCTTTATCCCTTAGAGCTCATTCAGAGTATATTTCTCTCTCTCTCTCTCTCTATAGCGGACTCCCTGCTTCAAGTCATAATCCTCTGTTGTGACATCACAGTCAGTTGCCATGAGAGTAACTGTGATGTCACAAGCAGTACATTATGACCTCAGGTAGGGAGAAAGCAACAATAATAGACAAACTCTTCAGGAGCAAAGATCCTATTTTCCTGCAAGTAACCACAACAATAATAATAGGGAGGAGAAATACAGACCTAATGTGAAAAACCAGCTAAACTGTGTCTAAATATTACATTTTGTTAAAGTTCTTCTGAAGGTGTCAGCTGCTCTTTAAGAAATCTTAAAGGTAGTGTTAAAACCTTCCGACAAAAAAGGAAATGTTGTTCTTATGATAAAAACAGACTACATTAACAAAGTGCTTGATCTTCTAAATGACAGGGATAGTTATGAATTCAGACTAACCCCACTATTTATTTCCAACAGGAATTAACATACTAACATACTATTTGCCAGCAGATTAGGCCTTACAGTCTATCAAGTCTGCTCGAACTTTAGATCCTTAGTTGGGTGCCGAGACCCTCCCATCCCTTGTGCTCCAGAAACCCGCATCATCCATCCCAACCCCCCTGGGACAGGACATCATCTGATACATCCACTTTCTGTGTCTGTCCCATCCTCTCTTGAAGCCCTCCACTGTGGATCTCTGAACTAGCTCACCAGGCAGTGCATTCCAAGGGTCCACCACCCGCTCAGTGAAAAACCTCCTCCTCTTCCCCCCTACCCTTCCACCTTCCAACTTCAAACCATGCCCTCTGGTGATGCCTCCCTGCTTTAGTCTAAAGATCCCCTCCATGTTTACCCTATTTATTCCCTTGAGGTACTTGAAGACCTCAATCATGTCCCCCCTGTCTCTCCTCTCCTCCAGTGAAAACAGGCAGAGCTCCTTAAGTCTGTCCTCATACGTCAAATCCCCTAGCCCTCATATCATCTTTGTTGCCCTCCTCTGTACCCTCTCTAGGAGCTGTATGTCCCTCTTTAAGTGTGGTCTCCAGTACTGTACACAGTACTCAAGGTGTGGTCTAACCAGTCCATTGTACAGCGGCAGAATCACTTCCTTGCTCCTAGAGGTGATCCCCCTTATGATGCATCCCAACATCCTGTTTGCCTTGCTAGCCGCTCTCCTGCACTGCTCAGAGTTATTCATACATGCATCCACCATGACCCCTAGGTCTTTTTCCCCTATTGAGGCCTCCAGCACCTCCCCTCCCAGGGTGTACCTGTGTTTAGGGTTTCCCCGACCAAGATGCAACACCTTGCACTTGGTGATATTGAAATTCAATTTCCATGTGTGAGCCCAGCTTTCCAGGGTGTCCAGGTCCCCTTGCAGGGCCAACCTCCCCTCTTCTCCCTCAACTACTGCTCCCATCTTGGAGTCATCCGTGAAGAGACTCATTTCACACCCTATACCCTCCCTGATGTCTGATATGTATGCATTAAACAGGATCGGACCCAGGACCAACCCTGCGGTGCCCACTACCAACCTCTCTGGGGTTCGAGGCTCCCCACAGACCACTACTCTCTGAGTGCGTCTGGCTAGCCAGTTTCAATCCATCTGACCATCAAAGGGCCTACTCCTAACCCCATCAGTTTCTCCACCAGACCATTGTGGGGGACAGAGTCAAACGCCTTGCTGAAGTCCAAGAATAAGACATCCACAGGCTTACCCCTGTCCAGTTCTGATGTTACCCATTCATAGAACTCCACAAGGTTGGTTTGACATGATCTACCTGGCACAAACCCATGCTGCCGACTATCCAGACCTCCCACCTCCTCCAAGTACACCCCCAATCGTTCCTTTAGTATACTCTCCATTAATTTTCCCACCACGAGGTCAAACTGATGGGTCTATAGTTACCTGGTACTTCCCTCGACCCCCTTTATGGATTGGTACCATGTGCCTCTCGCCAATCCCTAGGTACCCTCCCTGTCTCAAGTGACCTGCTGAAAAGCTCCCGCCAGGTGCAGCCAGTATGTCCGCCAATTCCCATAGTACTCTCGGATGAATGCCATCCGCCCAGGAGATTTATCTTTCTTTAGGGCCTTGAGGGCTAACCACACCTTTTGGCAGAGATAGCATCATCCGCCCCTCCACCTTACTGGCCTTTTTATCTTTACCCAGATGTGACACCCTGGGGTACCTCTCTCTCCCTCTTGCTCCATTTTTGTTGCTCCCCTGATCCCACTTACTGATGTTTCTATCCCCTTCGTGCCTTGCTTTGTAGATATCCCATCTCCCTCCCTAGTGAACACAGAGGCAAAGTACTTGTTAAATACCTCTGCCTGGTCCCTCGCCTCTTCCACCCACCCTCCTTCTGATCTCAATCTGCTGAGATGGCCCTTAGTTTTTCTCCGCTCCCCAATGTACCGGAAGAACCCCTTTTCCCCTCCATGTATCCCCTGTGCCAACCGCTGCTCTTTACTAGACTTTGCTCCCCTCACCATACGGGTGACTTTTCTAGATGCAAGCTGGTACATTTCCTTATCCCTATCCCCTCTTGTTGTTTTATATTTTTTGTAGGCCGCCTTCTTTTCTCTGACTGCTACCTGTACCTCACTGGACCACCAGCATGGTTTATGTGACCTTGCTCCCTTATGTTTCAGCTTAGTGCAGATCCTGACTGCCTCATGAAGTCCCGGTTTTATGACCTCCCATCTCCTTTCCACACTTGTCATTGAGGTAATCCCCATCAAGTGATCCTTGAGAATACTTCCCATGCCCATGAAGTCTGCCCCCTGAAGTCCACTGCCAGTGTCCTAGATCCCCCCCCCATGCTTAGTTGAAACCAGACAGTATTGTGGTCACTCCCAGTCAGCGGTCTTGTACAACCATGTCCCTTACCAGATCCCCATCTGCCAGAACCACATCCAGGACATGCCCCTCTCTTGTGGGCTCCATCACATGCTGTGTTAAGAAAACATCCTGGAAGCCATCCAGCAGCCTCTGCTCCTTGGCCACCTTAGAGGACATGGTTCCCCAGTTTGTACCTGGCATGTAAGGTCCCCATCAGCACCACTCCTTCCCCTTTTGGTCCACACTGGCAATGATGTTGTCCAGCAAACCATCCTCTAGAACCTCACTCATCCCGGGGGGCCTATATGCTACACCCAGCTTGACCTTATTTCCTGCTGAGGATCGTAAAGTGACCCATAAGGCCTCCACGTTTCCCTCTGCCTCTTCTACCCTAGCAATTTCTATGTCATCTCTAATGAACATAGCCACTCCACCCTCTGCCCTCCTTTCTATCCTTCCTGAGCATAGTGTACCCCGTGCGCTTAGGTTCCCAGTCATGGTTTTTTTTGGCCACGTTTCGTGACGCCGCCACATCCACCCCGAACAGCATGGCCTGGAACTCTGGCAACTTGTTTCCCAAGCTCCTGGCATTTACTAACACCAACCTCCACCCCTTATCCCTGATTCTCTTTGTCGAACCCCACCCAGATTCCTTAATCTTCCATCCTCCCTCTGCTCCTCCTGAAACCTCCATCCCCAATCTGTTTACCCCCTTCCCCCCTTGGGCGTGAAGGCTACTCCCCTCATCTGGAGGAGAGGGCTTCTGGTCAGCCCCTCCCTTATCCCTTCCCCCTGAGTTCTTTGAGAGAGGGTTTGAAAGAGGATGGGTAATGCTGAAGAAGCAGTTTTTTTGAGAATGGATTTTCCTATCACCCTGACTCTTTACATCAGAACTGGCCTTAGGAGTTGAGAGCTGTGCATTCACACAGGGCCCAAAGAGCAGAGGGGCCCCCCAAAAAACTCAGCTGTCCAGCTGGCCGCCTTCTTCCTGGTCCTGTATGTACTAGTTTAAGTAAAGTGAAAAACATGGCACAAAAGTAGCTAAAAATGAAGCTACAGGGAGGCCATGATAGGGAGGAGGATGTTTCTTGAGGGCTTTGTGACTTCTGATATGGGGCCCTAGCAAGACGGTTTGCACAGGGCCCTGGAATAGCTATGGCCAGTGCTGCTTTACATCTTACCTAAAGTCCATAAGGACAGAAAAAACACCCCTGGAAGACCCATCATCTAGGGTATGGGCTTGCTCACTCAAAATCTGGCACAGTATTTGGATCACTTTCTACAACCAAGTGTTTCCAAACTAAAGTCAGAATATCCGAGATACGATGGATCTCCATCTTAAGTTAGAGGTGTTTATCTGGTTATGGACTTTAAGTGGTTAACTACTGATGTTTCCAGCTTGTATACCAGTACACCCCACAGTAAAGGCATGAAAGTGGTGGAATTGTTTCTTACACAGGGGGGCAGCATTACAGAGAGGATACCTGCAACTCTTCTGTTAGAAAGCCTTGAATTTGTCCTGACTAGACATTATTTCATTTTTGATAAAAGTTTCTATTTTCAGAAATGTGGAACAGTGATGGGCATAGCATTTGCACTGTCTTACGCCAAGTTAAATACGGGATACAGAGAGAAGAAGCTTATTTTTGATGCCCGCCTTAACTCCTCTGAGGAACGCCTCATGCTGCAATATAGTTTCATTAACAATATGGTGTGTGCATAGCTGGCCCGGCGGTGCACTTCACACCACACCGGCGACCTGGGTTCGTTCCCAAGCTCGGAGCGCCGGGGGCTGACTGGGGGAAAGGGTGAGAAGCCGATTGAGCTGCCGGCTGGCAGCTCTCCTCCTTGAGGAGGGCTCGAGGGTTTCCTCGGCACTTCGTTGCCTCCTCGTGGAGGCTAGGTGCAGCGCCACATTCGAGGAGCCCTGGCATTAGGCTGGGGGAGGGCAGAAGGGGCCGTCACTGGAGCCGCGGTGCGCATGCACGCTTCCACACCCACGTGCTACTTAGTTCTGGGGCCTCTGGGAATAAATGAGGAAATACAGGGGCAGCAGCAGAAGCAGGATGAAGCCTCTGGGCCGGCTCCGGGGATCTGCCAGAGCATGCAAGGCATCTACAAGACCCCCAGAGTCAGGTAAGGGTGGCCGACGTGGGCAGCAGTCCACTGTGGAGGACAAAAAGCAACATAGGAAAAAAAAACAATACTGTGTGTGTCTGACATGGCACTACTGAAGAAACAGAGGCTTTCATAGAATACCTCAATGGTCATGAGTTCAATCTGCACTGTACGTATTCTTGAGAGGATAAAAGTAGAAATTTGCTAGATATCACTCAGTGCCACTCCAGACACAACTATCTTGTCCTGCAGGTACAGAAATGAAATGGCAGCCAATACCATACTGCACTACCAAAGTGCTCACACTAGAAAACTTGTTGATTCGATAATTTTTATTGAATTTTGTTGACCAGGTAGACCCACTGAGACTAGAAGTGACTTTTTCAAGGGGCGACCCCGGGGGGGATACAGATGGTAACCAACTGAAATTGAACCAGATTAAGCTGTTAGTGGTATTTTTAGTGAATCCCAACATCTAAGAATTAAACTGCTCTTAGGACTTAAAATCTGAAGAACAGTAAACACAGTTTACAAAATGGTTACTGAATAGGGGTTATACTGAGTCTGTATTACAGGATTCCCCAGAGAAGGTAAGGCAGAAAGACAGGTGAGAATATGATATGTACTTTTGTTGTATACTTCGGTTCAGCAGCAAGGTAGGTGGGAAATGTCATAACAATTTGGGCTGGTCTTACACACAGATCCCATATTAAGTAAAAGTGTAGGCCTCAAACTGAGAGTTACTTTCGGAAAAGGTAAAAGCCTGGTAAATTTGATGATAGTTAGCCACTGTGTGAGAAGTACCACATCACAGGCAGCCTCTACATGGCTTCCATCAAGCCCCACTGATTTCCACAGATATGACTTTTATAATGTCTGCAGATTTGCCTCAGAAGGGAATGAATATGCACATCCCTCAAATCAAAGGGTGAAAATAAAACCATTTTTGTCCTGCAGGAGTGCTTTTATTGTTTACACTGCATGGTGTTCTTGAGGCCTCCAGTACGTGGGGAGGGCAATTTGGCTCCTAAAGACATGAATGCAGGAATATGTGAGAGCAATACAAACCAAAAATCTCAACAGTGCTCTCGAAGAGCATTTTGCTGTGGCTCACAATTCGAACCCTTCATGTTTGAGGTTTATGGCTTTGCAGCATGCTGTACCGCCTGTCAGGGAAGACACAGACCGAACAGGCTGAGAAAGCCACTGCATAGCAACACTGAATACAGTGATCGCTTATAGGCTCAATGAAGAACAGCTACATAAGAACTTAACGTAAGAGTAGATCTTTGAGGGAATCTCTGTCATCAGGTCACACCTATGGAACTTAGCTGTCAGGCACCAGGATCCCATGTAAGCTTTTCTGCAGCAATCTACTAGGGGCCACCCACGCTGACATCAGGCTCTGATGTCACTCACCCTATAAAAGCACAAGCAGCCACACTCCCTCCTCAATTCTTTCCCTAGTCGGAGGCCATGAGAGAAAGGAGTCCCACTAGGGAACTGAGGAGAGAGAAAAGGTGCCAAGCAAGCAGAAAGACTGGAGCAACAGGACAGCCGAGCTAGAGAGAGAGATAGAGAAAGGGGATAGAGGGAGGGACAGCATGACCTGATGATCTGCTGTTATGGTAAGTTCTTGCGTAACTATTCTATCTTCTTCGGGGATATCTCTGTCATCGGGTTACACCTATGGAAGAGTCCCAAGCAGTGCTGTGAGCAAGGACAGTCTGGGTGGCAGGAGGCCAGAGGGCTAAGAGAGAAGGCCATGAAGCATAGCAAGGCCAAAGCCTACCCTTCTTTGAGATGCAATGTCCAGACTGTAGTGCTTGGGGAAAGTGTGGACAGTACTCCAACTGGCAGCAGCGCAAATCTCGGTTGTAGACACGCCTCTGAAACAGGCAACTGAAGTGGCCATCCCACTGGTAGAATGGCCCTCAACAACCCCAGAAGTTCCTTACCGTACTTCCTGTGACAAAAAAGTAATACAGTTTGCCAACCATTTGGACAAGCACTGTTTCAAAACTGGAACGCCCTCTCTACCAGGGATGAAGGAAATAAATAACTATTTGGACTTCCTGCAGTCCTTAGTACGGTGTGTATATTAACGCAAAATTATATGCACATCCAAAGTATGGAGGAATGCTTCCCCTGGATTCGCATACTCTGGATAGTAAACAGACAGGTGGATGGATTGATTTAAGGTAAACTCAGGCACTACTTTAAGAAGAAACTTAGGATTAGTACACAACAACCCCCTGTCTTTGTGGAAAATCAAATAAGGCTGCTCACACATGACAGTGTTTAGCTCTGAAATTCTTCGAGAAGAAGTAATGGCAACTAACAATAACACTTTCCACGACAAGAAGTGCAGTTCGCAAGACACGGCTGGCTAAAAAGGAGGTAGGGTCAGCTTCTCCAAAACAAAATTGGGGTCCCAAGCTGGAACCAAGTTACAAATGGGGAGCTTCAAGTGGAGAATGCTTCTCAGAAAAGTACGGGCCACATCCAGCTGTGCCACTGTACGGCCATCAATGGGCACATGAAAGGCTGAGATGGCAGACAGGTGCACTTTAAGGGAGGATTATCTGAGACTGGCATCACACAAGGTCAGGAGATACTACAAAACCTGGTTCACCGGACAGGTGAAAGGGTCCAGTTGGTGAGAAACAGCCCAGATAGTAAACCAGTTCCACTTCATACAGTATGTGGCACTGGTGGAAGGTTTTCTAGCAGCCACTAGGACATCAGCCACCTTCTAAGATACTCCGAGCCAAGCAATGGCTATGTCCTCAACAGCTATGCTTGCAGATGAAGGAACTTGATGTCTGGATGGACCAGGATCCCCTGTGCCTGTGTCAACAGGTCCCAGAAGAGAGGCAAGGGAACTTGAGGTTCCACAACCAATTGTTGCAGTAATGGAAACCATATCGGCTGCAGCCAAAACGGGGCCACCAGAATTAGGCTGGCACCCTTCATCTGTAGCTTGACGAGAACCCTCTGAATCAGAGGGAAGGGCAGGAATGCATAATGAAACCTCTCTTTTCAGGAGAGGGACAACGCATCGCACCAGAAAACTCCAGGCATCTAGCAAGCAGAACCATGGCAGTTTTTCGTTGAGTGGGGACACAAAAAAGTCCAACTCTGGATGACCCCACCTGTCGAACAGGTCTTCTGCAACCAAGGTCAGCAGCTCCCATTCGTGCACTTTGGACTGTGACCAGTTGAGACTGTCTGCCAAGGTGTTTTAGGTGCCTGGCACATGGACGGATGACAGTTCTAGACCGTGATCTACAGCCTAAAACCAGACATTCATTGCTTCCTGCCACAGAGGATAGGAATGGGTCCCCCTTGCTTGTTGATGCAATAGACTATACTGAGACTGTCCGACTGCACCAACAGAGGACCCAGGAAGAGATGGCTCTAGAAGGCCTGTAAGGCTTACAGAACTGCCCTCATTGCTAGAATGTTTATGTGGCGGTGAGTCTTGCCATGGGACCAGAGTCCCTGGGTCTGACAGGGGCCTAGATGGGCTCCCCAAACCCTGACCCAAAGCATCCGTAGCAAGGATTTGCTGAGTGGTGGGAATAAGGACAGGGACTCCCTTTAAGAGTATGGCTGGGTTCCTCCACCAGTGAAGCACTGTGTGAACTGGTGAGGAGACAACGACCAGCTGATCTAGATCATCTGAACAATGATCCCACTGAGTCCTGAGGGTCCACTGTGGAATCGTCATGTGCAACCTGGTTAGAGGGAGATCGTCCTAATGGCCACGAGGCCTAGTAGCCTGAGGAATGCTCTGGTTGGAACCTGCTGCCTCTGAGCCACCTCCTGGGCCTGAGCAATAAGGCAGTCCACTCAGTCTTGAGGAAGGAAGCCCTTGCCCCAAGTAGAGTTCAGGACTGCCCCTATGCATTCGCACAGATTTGGGTTGATTGACGTGATGCCCAAGAAATGGAACAACTGCAGGGTGTGTTCCAGAGTGAACAACAAGAGCTCCCTGGACTAGGCTTTCAGTAACCAGTCGTCTAGGTATTGAAACACACAGAGGCCTTCACACTGAAGGGATGGTGTTACAGCTGCTAAGCACTTGGTAAAGACCTGTGGTGCAGAGGATAAGCCAAAGGGCAATACCATGAACTGGTAATGCTGCTCCTGGAACAGGAACCACAGGTAATGCCTGTGGGGGAGGCAAACCATAATATGCAGATAGGCAGCCTGCATATCAAGGGAGCATAACCAGTCGTCCTGCTTGAGCACTGGGAGAAGATTGTGCAAAGTGATCATATGGAACTTTCTGTACTGGAAAAAAGTTTCAGTTCCTTGAGGTCTAGAATGGGCCTCATGTCCCCTATTCTCTTGGAAATGTAGAAGAATCTGGAATAGAATCCCTTGTTCCTTTGCTACTTGGGCACTGGTTCTATGGCCTGTTTGCACAGCAAGGTGAGAACCTCCTCCCTGAGTACCTCTGTGTGGTCTGGCAGGTAAAATAGGGGGACTGGGGGAGCATCTGGAGGCTGCTTTAGAAGCTCAAGACCACGTCCCTGTTCAATTATCTGCAGGATTCAAGCATCTGCTGTGATGGTTCTCCACTGGGGCAAATGGAGGGAGAACCTGCCTCAGACCACCACCTCCTGGATTGGGGAGGAGGAGGGGGGTCCTGCCAGGAGTCAGGCAGAGACTGAACCAGCAGCAGGGGCTGCACTGCCACCTCTGAGTTGCCTGGCTGAGGGGCCAGTGGAGGAAGAGGGAGCAGGCAAGGCTGAGCTGGCTCTGCGCTTACCCTGAAGCTTGCCTCCAGGACCTGACTTGTTGGAGGGTGTCCGAAAGGAGGACCATGATCTACTCCTGGGCTGGGTATGATATAAGGAGTGGACAGATCAAATGGCCCTACCAGAAGCCTGCAGCTTATAATAATGTCCTACACATCTGGACCAAAAGGTTTGTGACCCACACAAGGGCATTTAACACCTTTTGCTGGACATCATTAATGCCAGAGGCAGCTGCCCTTGCTGTAGTGTCAACCATGTCATAGGTGGCTCTAAGGAGGTGCTTGCTAACATCCTGCGAAGCCTGGAGTACCTTGAGAAGCTTCTGCTTGTGAGAACCCCCCATGAAGGGTCTGAGAATTCCCACTGCCCTTCCTCCAAAGAGTATTTTTGTACTTAAGATGAGCCAAATAACTGGCAATCCAAAGGCCAAGGGTGGCTGAGGCAAAAGTCCTTTAGCCCCACAGATCCAGCCTTCTGGACTCCTGGTCAGGGGCAGGGAGTTAAGGTGCTTAGGGGCTTTAGTCCTGTCGTGAGCAGCTTTAATGAGTCAGTCTCTGGCTGGGCCGCATAGAAGTGCAACCCTTGAGGTGCCTGATAAGGCTTGTTGGCCTTCCTAGGCACAGCTGGTACCATATTGGGTCTGCACCAGGCTGCTGTGGCTGCATCATTCAATTCTGGCAGCAAGAGAGGAATAATCTTAGGTGGAGACTGACGTATCTCCAAGAAGTCCACCATATTCCTCCTGGTTTCATCCTCCCCATCCTCCTCAGTCTGAAACTCCATTATACAGGAGAGCTGTTTCATAACACTGAAAAAGGAGGGGTCCGGGGGTCTGGGAGGGTGCTTGACAGGCTCCTCACTCCCAGATGAGAGAGTGGACCAACCAAAGGTTTCCACATCAACCTCCTCCTCTTCTTCAGGATGGCACTCACCTTCAATGTCTGAATGTTCTGGGGCAGGGACCGATGAACGCCACACTGACGACTCTGTAGGGGGTGCATGGCACATGGTCCTAACAGGCATCGCCGCCGAAACAGCCAACGTTGGCCCGGGCCGTGTAACTAGCTGTTATATAAAACAAGTAGTAATGAAGATTAGAATGGTATTGAGGTTGACAACAGGGAAGGGAACAGTCATCCACACTAGCATTGACAAAGGAGGTGCAAGGCCCTGGTCTGACCACGACCCACTAACTGAAGAGGTAGCGGGTAGGCCTGGCACCAATGGACTTCGAGACTCAAGAGGTCTCAACTGTGGGGCAGAGGCCGATGGCCCTTCCACAAGCCTATGACAGGCAGGAAAGGAATCCACTGCAGGGAGGCCTGAAAGAACCAGAGGCCTGCATGGGGCGAGAAGCTGACACTGAAGCTGTCGATAGGGCAATCCCAGGCGAAGAGGAGGAAGAGGAAGAATCCAGCGGGGACCATGATCGCTGACAGGGGGAGCGGTCCTTGGGCCATTCCTTATCCCATCGAGAGTGCTTTCCCGAGGATTTGTCCTGGGCCTTTGTGGTCTGTGAGCCTGTGGAGAACACCGGTGACTGGGTGGGGTGGGGGCAGAAGACCTCTGCTCTCCGCTGGCTACCTGCTGCTCCATGAGGAACTTCTGCAGGGCTTTCTTTCATCTGCGCCAGGTGGTAAGTTTGAATTTCTGGCAGGATTCGCAGGCGAGGATGATATGGCTAGGCCCAGGACAGCAGACACAGAGCTGGTGTTCGTTGGAGGAAATCTTTCCAGAGTGACAGCGAACGGAAGAGAGCTGACGAAGGAGTAGTTCTCAACATACAAAGGAGAAAGGAATTACTTTTAAATAAAAGTGATGCGATGACAAAAGAAAATAAAAGGTAAGAAAAACTGGCAGTTGAACTGAGCAATGAAGATTTCGTGGAATCTGTGGAGTCATCACTAGCTCATGCCACAATTCAGTGGTTGATAGTGGGAAAGAACTGAGGAGAGAGTGGGGCTGCCTGCGCTTTTATAGGGCGAGTGATTTTGGAGCCTGACGTCAGCGTGGGCAGCTCCTAGCAGACTGCTGCAGAAAAGCTTCCATGGGATCCTAGTGCCCGACAGCTAGGTTCCATAGGTGTAACCTGATGACAGAGATATCCCCAAAGAAGATATTGATGTTTTGCCCCTTTTAAAATAAGGGCATAGCAATGTCATTTCCATTTGATCTCTAGGTCTTATGATATGTGTATTTAGTCATATGTATGTGTATTTGTATTCTTAGGATGTGCATATTTAGAAATGTTCTCTGTGTCCATTTCTTGTTAGTACTTCTTGATGCTAACCTTTATCCAATATCTTTTTTTCCCCTTTTTGGATAGTTCAGCAACATTTGACAATGAATGCTTGAGAAGGAAAAAATACTTGCTATAGTAATCTTGTTTCTTCCAGGGGATCCCTCAGTATGCTTAACTAATGCAGTCAGCCTCCTGTGTTGAACTGCCCCAGAGAGACTGGAACATATGTAAATGATGGCATTCATCACTGGCTCGTGCTGCAATTCAAACTGCTGCTTCTAGGTGCTGCTGCATTCTAAACCACTCAGATTCATTACAGAGCCTAATGGGGTAAAGACCCCCTAACTATGCTATCCTTAATGAAAAATATCCCCCCCCCCGGGGTGGATTAAAAATATCAGTTCTCTGCCAGAAAGAGAACAGAGCAGACTGGTTTGAAACCTTAAAAGTTAACATGTATAATAAACAGGACAAGAAGGCCCTGGCCACACTAGCGTTCTTGTAATGTTACAGGCAATCTGTAATGTTACAAGAATGGCAAACACAGTTCATATCCACACTGCAGCACAGTAAAACTGTTCTCCGACCCGTTTTTAAAAAACATGCTCAAACCTGATCGGAGCAGGTTTCAAGCACGCTTTCAGACCAAAATGGTTGCCTTAAACCGTGTTAACAGCCATGTGGTTGCAAACTGTGCTGTAACACAGTTTAGAACAATTTCTGCCACACTTCAACCACAAATTACAGCCCAAGGAAATAAAAAAAATAATCAATTACTCACATCGGTGAGCTTGCAACAAACTCCAGAAAATATATTGTAAAGTTCTACCCATTTGATTTCCCCACCAGACCGTGGGTATCCCAGCATGCACTGCAGCATCCACAATGCTTTGCGGTTCAGCCACAATCACGCCTGGGAAACTCACCGAGCAAGCACTGGTATCGGAGCACAGTGTGGACACTCACTGAACCATGCTCAAGTGTGGAACCTTAAACATTTTTTAAAACATTTAAAAAAAGATATGTAGTGTGTACAAGGCCTAAGTGAGTAGCAGGGGTGCAGACCTCCCCCCCCCAATCTGGTTCTGGAAGGGGAGGCAGAGTGGGTGATTTAAGCATACCGAGGGATCCCCTGGAAGAAACAAGATTACTATGGTAAGTAATTTTTTTTCAAACCTCAGGAGTCCCTCTGTATGCTTAACTAATGCACACTACCAAGCAGTACCTTGGGAGGTTGTGTATAGAACCTACTTAAGGAACAGGACTGCAGTGTCAAACCTGGCATTACTTCTGGACTGTATGTCCAAGCAGTAATGTTTTGCGAAAGTGTGTACAATTTTCCAGATAGCTGCTTTGCAGATCTCCAGCAGGGGAATGTCCCTTGCAGCAGCCACTGATGCAACTGTGGCACGGGTGGAGTGTGTCCCGAGGCCCTGAGGTGGCTGTTTGCCAGCTTTGCTGTAGCAAAACTGTATGCAGGAGACTATTCGGCATGGGATGGTTCTTTTGGAAGCTGGTTTACCTTTGCCCACTTTCCCATAGTTCAGGAACAATTGTGTGTGTTCTAGCCTAGAAGCTTGGCGTGGTCAAGGTAGTGGCTGGGTGCCCTCTTGACATCTAGGCTATGCAACTATCGCTCACCTGAGCTGGAGTTAGCTTTGAAAAAGACTGGTAGGGATACTGACTGGATCAGGTGTAATTCAGAGACCACCTTAGAAAGGAACTTCCTATTGGTCCTAAGTACCACCTTGTCCCTGTGGAAGGAGATATAGTTCAGGTCTGTGCATAGGGTTTGTAACTCACTGACTCGCCTGGCTGAAGTAATGGCTACTAAGAAGACAGTCTTCCAGGCAACACACTTTAAGTCTGCAGTTGCCGATGGCTTGAATGGAAGTTCCATGATTTTGGCTATGCAATTGTTCAAGTCCCAAGAAGGGACAAGCTCCCTGAGGGAAGGGTGGAGGTGAAGTCCCCTAAAGAACTTCCTGAAGACAGGGTGGGAGGCTATTGATTTCTCTTTGTCAGCTGAGACATATGCTGAAATGGCAGCAAGGTGGACTTTTTAGCATGGAGAGCCTGAGGCCCAGTGAGTGTAAGTGGGCTAAATAGTCCAGGAGGACAGGCAGCCCAGACAGAGGGTTTGATCTTTTTCTGTTTGCACCATAAGGAGAACATTTTCCATTTGGAAGTACAGGTTTTCCTGGTTGAGTGTTTCCTAGAAACCCTGAGTACATCTAAGACTTCCTCACAGAGTTGTAGAGCTGAAAACTCTAGGTCTTCTAGAATCAAGCCTTGAGGCGGGGAGACCTGAGGTTGGGGTACAGGATTTTGCCCTGTGATATGGTCAAGAGATTGTGCCTCTGAGGAAGATGGATGTGGGCTGTGACGGATCCACGATTGGTTGTCGACATCAAACAACCTACAGCGAAACCATCATGTCAACCACATTTGCGGTTGGCATACGGTTTCTCACTAAGAAACATGTTTTGTTCGAGGGACTTTGCCCCCCCCAACCCTCCACGCGGGGGAGGGCTGTGCCCCACCCCCACCCCCCATTAAATATAATCAACTCCAAGTCAGAACTGATTAAGGGAGGAGGTGCAAGATCCCCGGAATACAGTGCCAGGGTTCAGCGCCGACACTACAGTGACCTGGTGCTGTAGTCACTGTAGTGACGGTTGCTGTTGAAATGTTGCAGTCGGTGGTATATACCGGCTGTGACACTGAGAGGGCTAGCAGGCGGGAGTACCATGGCTGTCTCACCCAATCTGCTGCCACCAGAATCATAGTTGTTGGGTGGGTCTTGAGCTTTATGAGGATTCTGAGCAACAGAGGAAAGGCATAGAAAAATCTCCCCTGACCAATCCACTACCAGGGCATTCACTGGCACTGTCCCCTGAGCTGGAGACCTGCAAAAGAACTGGAGCAACTGATGGCTGTCTGTGAAGGTGAAGAGATCTACCTCTGGTGTGCCCCATCTTCCGAATACTGAAGTCAGAACTTGTCTGTTTAGGGACCACTCGTGGTGGTTCTGGCTCATTCTGCTGAGGGAATCTGCCAAGATGTGTCCTTCCCTGGCAGGTGGATTGCTGACAGATACACCTGCAGGGAGTAGGCCAGGTTCCATACCTTCACGGCCCCTGTGCACAGCAAGGTCGACCTGGTGCCTCCTTGTCTGTTGATGTAGTACATGGTAGTGGTGTTGTCTGCCTGACTTGCACTACCCTGCTCTATATCTGGGGGTGCAAAGGACTGCAGAGCCAGGAGAACTACACTGAGCTCTAGCAAGCTGATGAGCAAGACTGACTCCTGAGTGGACCAGGTACTGCTCACTGTCAAATCATCCAGTTGTGCCCCCCCCAACCCAGGAGGGAGGCATCTGTGGTGAGGATGACCGAGGGAACTTGCTGTCAAAATGGCATCCCTTCCCTGAGGTTGTCTCTGTCTTGCCACCATTCCAAAGCCTGAAGAAGAGACTTTGCGACAGGTATTAGTTTGGACGGAGGATCCTTCCTCTGAGACCAAAGGGACCTTAGATGGAACTGGATGTCCCTCACTTGAAATCTGGCCTCTGACACCACAGCTGTGGCAGCCGCCATGTGACACAAGAGCTACAGGAAGTGCCTTGCTGGCCTGGATTTGCCAAGCTCGAAGGAGCCTGCTAGAGCCAGTATACCGTGTACCCTGTCCTGTGAGAGGAAAGCTTTCCCTTGCAGGGTGTTTAACTCTGCTCCTATAAAGTGTAGGGCCTGGGCAGGTTCTACTTGGGATTTCTGGGCATTTATAAGAAATCTCAGAGACTCCAAGGTGCCCTGAGTGATTGATTTTGATTTGTATTCAGGTAAGCACTCTGGGATACAATCCCTTTTACAGGTACAACCCATGGTCAATATAATTATACGTACAAAAAAACACCATAATCAAATTTTACATCACATACAATTACACAAATAGGAATACAAATTCCAAGTCATTAAAAATAGATCCTAGTAACTAACACACTAAATAAATCACTGAGATATGCTGTGAATACCTTTAGAACAGTTTTTAGTTTTCCCTACTTCTAGATTGCAGGGGTATTGTTCATTACTATTAGTACAACAGTTATTAAAGAGCTCTAACTAAAAACAATTACACTTGGACAAATCTCTAAGATATGCTTTCAGTGCATTAGAAAACAACCTATGATTACATATACTTCTAATTTGTACAGGAATATTATTCCATACTGTTAGTGCAAGAAATACAAAAGAACGTTGACCACTTGATATATACCTAAATGGGATTCTCAGCAAAGTTAAATCCCCTGAAGATCTTGTGCAAGATTTTGTGCAAAATGCCACAAGTTGATTTTTTAAACAAAGAGGTACACCTGTTTGTTGTATTTTATAAATAAATTTAGCCATAACAAACTTATGATATTGTTTGATTGGTAACCACCCAAGACTTTCCGTTATATTACAGTGATGCACATTATTAAATAATAAAAGTGCAAGTCTACCTATTTTATTTAATAACACGGTTTTTCATCTCACAATAGTAATGGGAGCATTATCCACCACAATACAAGCATAATGCAATACGGGCAGGAGGCGCTGATTTGCAATTACCAAACGTGCATCATCAGTGAGAAAGCTGCATAACCTATATAGTAGTTCAATGTTAGAATGTATTTTAGCTGTAATTGCCTGCATATGTGAATCATATGTTAATGTAGGGTTTAAAACAACCCCCAGATATTTAAGACTAGTAACATTTTTCATATACAGTGTCATCCAGTGATTCAATTCGCAGTCCGTTTCCAATTTCTTTCAGCTGAGTGAGGGCGAGAGAATCCCTGGTATGCTGAGGGGGCTGTCCCATGACTAGCCAGTCATCCAGGTAACGGAACACTGTGACTCCTAGCCTTCTTGGGTGTGCTACAACCACAGCTAGACACTTAGTGAATGCCCTGGGGGCAGAAGTGAGGCCAAAGGGTAGTGCTGAAAACTGGTAGTGATCTGAGGGCAGCCTGAACTTCAGGTACTTCCTGTGGCTGTGTCTGATGGGAATATGGAAATGGGCAACCTTGAGATCCAGAGATGCCAGTCAGTCGCACTGTTGCAGGGTGGGAATGATCATGGCCAAAGTTACCATCTTTTTTTTTTTAACCTTGTCTTTATCCGCCTGACCTGCCTCTTCCCTCCACTCACTCGGACATCCTCAGTGGACCCTTAAACCCCGGCCGTGGTCTGCCCCTAAGGTGCCTTGATCACACACACGCACTCCCTTGAAAATCCCCTGGTATACCCCCGGGTAGGGGTGGAGAGGGGATGCCCCATGCTTACCTCTCCAGACTAGCAATCTATGTGTGTGCATGTGTAGGTACGACACAGTGGAGTCTGCCTTTGACGAGTGGTCGGAAGTCCTAGGGAGGTGTCGTCACCTAGGAGGGATGAGGTGTTTTTCCTGTTTCTTTTTCCCCCTGACATCGGAGTGCACTGAGGGGCTGTGAGCTGAGAGGCACGCTGAGACGTACCTCTGCTCCGCCCCTCTGCCGACAGTCACCCAATCCCTTACTGCTTCTCCACCTACTCGCTATCACCCGGGCTCCCTAGGTGGTAGCGTTGCAACCGAGCCTGCAGTCACCTCCCGGAGAAAGGGAGAGCTGCCGCGGGCGCTCTATCCTCCTCCGCCCGGCCCAACCCTCGGCGACCCGTGCTGGTGCGAATCCGGTCGCCCGGGCATCGCAGTGTGGCGTCCAGCGTCTCAACCCTCAGCACCACCGGGCCAGCCCCAAAGTTACCATCTTGAACTTTGGCTTTGTCAAATGTTTGTTCAGAAGCCTGAGATTTAAAATAGGTTGCCATTCCCAATTTTTCTTTTGGGTAAGGAAGTATCTGGAGTAGAAGCCTTTCCCCCTCTGAGATGGGGGCAGGTTTTCCTGCCTTGATGTGCAGTAGGTTGGTGACTTCTAACTCAAACAGAGCCTTTTCTACTGAGGTTACTGGTCTGAAGTCTTTGGTAACCAGGTAAGGCCCACGTGCCTATTTTCATGGGTGACCTGGGAGCACTGGGCGGTTAAGTGACTTGCTCAGAGTCACACAGTATGCAAGTGGAGGTTGTGAGAATCAAACTAAGGTCTGGTCTGCTGGATGTACCAAGCTCGTTCACAGCTCGTTACTCTAATCTCTAGGCTATACTGCCAGCCCCAACTAGGACACCCCTACTGGGCGTGGGGAGGCGACCAGTGCAAAAATGCCAGGGATTCTGTTTGCACTAGGACTTGGCCTGAGGTGCTGGGTCAGCTCTCCTTGTGGATGTCCTGAAGAAACCACTGGGTTGCTGGTGTTCTGCCACTGCTTGGGCTTGAAAGAAGGGCCTAGGATAGGGACTTCTACCCCTGCCTCGCCTCACTTGAGTCCTATAGGATGTGGAAGGCTCATTCCAAGCTGAGTTGCTCCTGTAGTTGGATTTATACTCTTCCACTTTTTTCATATAGGCCTCACTTTTATACTCGAACAGAGTTATTCTCACAGGGGAAGTCCATGGCCTTAGTCTGGGTGTCCTGGGGCAGGTTGGTAGCCTTGAGCAAAGCAAATCTCCTCATGGAGATGGTAAGGGCCATGAACCTGGAAGCTGTATCACTGGCATCCACTGCCATGTGAAACTGATACTTAGTGGCGTCAAGGTCTGTTCTGTTTGTTTCAGCCAGGTCAACAGCCACATCCCCAGTAATCGTATCACTCATGGCCAGGACTGATGACCAGAGAGCTTTCTGGCACAGTGCTGTACAGGCCATGGAGGTAGCTTGTCTGAGTACGGAAGCTGCCAGGTACCCCTTCTTCTCCATACTGTCTAGTTTCCTGGAGTACTTGTCAGTGGGGTGAGAAGACAAAGGTACCCTAGCCTTATCGCAGGCAGCTCCCTGTACCATGCCCTCATGGTCAGGATGGACAAAAAGAAAATCAGCATTTGTTCTGTCAAGCTGATATTTTCTATCCATTTTCTTATTGACCCCTGGTATGGATGTGGGGGTCTACAGAATCTTGAGGGCAGCCTTTTTTAGTGACTTGTGGATAGGCAGCAGAAGCCTTTTTGTGGAGACTAGTCCCATTATATCCAAAAACTCATCCTCATCCTCCACCATCTCTTGTGTGGGAAGAGTGAGGGTATCTACCATATGTCTCACAAAGGCATAGTGAGACGAATACTCCTCATATCCACGCAGTGGGGAACCAATGTTCTGGTCCGGGGAGACTTCAGGCTCACTGGGGCCTCCTTCCTCCTCCTCATCCTCCAGTTCCTCATATAGAAACTCCAGTTTCTGGCTGGGGAGCTGAAGGCGGAACCGGGGTGGGGAGGGGATTGAGGAAACTGACAGCTTGAAAGGCCTGTAGTATCTGCAGGGCTTTGGCAAAGTCTTCCGCAGAGGCATGGCTGGTTTGTCTGCTGAGAGCTTCTTTGCTTTTTCAGCAGGAGGTACAGCAAAGAACAGTTACATAAGAACTTACCATAACAGTAGCTCTTCGATGGGATCTCAGTCATCAGGTTACACCGTAGGAACTTTCGCCGTTGGAGATGGGGAAACCAAACGGAAGATTTTCAGCAGTACATCTGGGGCTGCACACAACATCAACGTCTGCCGACGTCACCAACCCTATATAGGCGTGGGCGGCCCCACTTCCTCCTCAGTTCTTTCTCTCCAGAGACAAAAGGAGCTTGGCTAACGCCCTGGGGAACTGAGGAAAGACAGAGGGACCTGGCTCTAGACAGAAATGATGGAATACAGCAGATACCCAGGTCCTGAAAAGGAGCCCCACGAAGCGGGATGGTGGGAGGGAAATCATACCTGATGACTGAGATCCCTTCGAAGATCTACTGTTATGGTAAGTTCTTACATAACTGTTCTATCTTCTTTGTGGGTATCTTAGTCATCAGGTTACACCATAGGAACAAGTACCAAGCAGTGACAAGTGAAAACAGACAGTCTGGGGTGGCAAGTTCTCTAAGGGCTCATGCCTGCTGAACTTGTAAGTTATACTAAGAACCTATGGATCTCCATAAACTTAAGAAAGAAGTCCTTGTAGCACAGCCCTGCCAAATCCTGCATGGGCTCTTGAAGCAATGTCCAGACTGTAATGCTTGGTGAAGGTGTAGACTGTACTCCAGGTGGCAGCAGCGCAAATATCAGCAGCTGAGACCCCTTTGAAACAAGCCACCGAGGTAGCCATGCCTCTGATGGAATGAGCTTTGACAGCACCAGGCAATTCTTTGCCATACTTGTAGCAGAACACAATGCAATTTGCCAACCATTTGGATAAACATTGCTTAGAAACTGATGCACCTTCTCTATCTGGGATGAAAGAAACAAACAACTGCTTAGACTTTCTGGATTCCTTACTCTGAAGCAGATAATACTTCAAAGTCCTGCGCACATCTAACGTATGGAGCAGCATTTCCCCTGGATTGGTACGTTCAGGAAAATAAGCAGGAAGGTGGACAGGTTAAGTGTGAACTCACAAACCAACTTAGGGGCAGGCCCGCCAATGCAGCGGTAGCACTACCACTTGCAACACCAGTGACCTGATTTTGGGAACGAGCCCTGGGAGTCGGAGGGCCGGCAGGGAGGAGATGGCTCGAGTGTCCATGGACCACTCACCTTCTCCGGGGAGGGAGGCGGGACAAGGCTCAGTGCTTGACTGACCTCAAGTGGAGGCCCGAGTTACAGCAAGCACCCAGCCATCGAGAGGGCGGTGCGTGATGGACATCAGCAGGTCCCGCCTTGATGTCAGGGTGCACGTCACGCCCAGAGAAAAAAACAGAAAATGGCTCCCTGTGCTCCAGGAAGACAGAGTGCCAGCACAGATCCCTAATGTCCCCTGCCTGCCCTGACCAGTAGCCCCGACGAAATTCAAGTGTTCGGTGTGTATGGGCCCCACCTCATCCCCGCCTGGAGGGGAAACCAAGGCTACATGGGGGACTACCGCGGGCTCCAGGCAGGAAGGAACAGGGACAGATGCCAGGCATCTCCTGATGAGGCACAGCACATGGGCAGGGAGGAGCATAAATAGAAAGTAAAAAAAAAAAAAAAACCACCTTGGGTAAAAACTTAGGATTTGTGTGCAAAGATACCCTGTCTTTGTGAAAAATCAAATAAGGCTCCTTGAACCAGAAGGCCTGATGCTCTGAAATTCTTCAAGCAGAAGTAATGGCAGCTAAAAATAGTGCTTTCCAAGAGAGGTAGCACAAATCGCAAGTCGTGATTGGCTCAAAAGGAGACAGGGTCAACTTTTCCAAAATAAAATTTAAGTCCCAAGCCGGGACAGGGGAAGAGATTGGGTGTTTCAGATGCAGAATGACCCCTGAGAACTGTACGGAAGACGTCCAACTGAGATATAGTGCAGTCACCCACAGACTCATGGAAGGCAGAAATAGCTGAAAGGTGGACCTTAAGGGAGGAATACTGGAGGCCTGAGTCAGACAAAGAAATCAGGTAGTCCAAGATATGCTTCACAGGACACAGGTGAAAGTGTCTAGGGAATGCTTGGCAGCCCAGATGGCAAACCACTTCCACTTCATGGCCTAAGTGGCACATGTGGAAGGCTTACAGGTGGCCACCAGGATGTCCGCCACCCTGTTAGAGACCCCGAACCTGGCGATGGCTACATCCTCAGGAGCCAGGCATGCAGATGGAGGGACCTGAGGTTGGGATGGACCAGGGTCCCCAAATTGTGGGTCAGCAGATTCCTGCAAAGGGGCAGAGGGACTGGAAGTTCCTCTGCCAGCTGCTGAAGTAGAGGGAACTATATCTGGTGGGGACAGAATGGAGCTACCAGAATCATGCTGGCCCCCTCCATTTGCAGCTTGATCAGCACTCTCTGTATTAGAGGAAACGGAGGAAATGCATTCAGAAATCATCTCTCCAAGAGAGGGACAACACGGCATGCCAGAAAACTCCAGTCCCTGGATCTAGCGAGTAGAAATTAGGCAGTTTTGCATTGAGTGGGGATACAAAGTCGTCCAACTCTAGGTGACCCCATCTGTCAAACAGAGCTTCCGTTATGGATGAGAGAAGCTCCTATTCATGCATGCTGGACTGAGTCCTGCTGAGACTGTCCACCACGGTGTTGAGAACACCTGGGATGTGGACTGCAGAGAGTGTCAGACTGTGTTCCAGTGCCCAGTACCACACTCGCATGGCCTCCCTGCAAAAGGGGTACGAGTGAGTCCCGCCCTGCTTGCTGATGTAGTAGACTACACTCAGATTGTCCGACTGCACTAGCCGTCGGCCTGGAGCAAGGTGTTCCTGAAATGCCTGTATGGCATAGAGCACCGCTCTCATCTCCAGGACACTGATATGCAGGGTGGCTTCCCACTGGGACCAGGAGCCCTGGGTTTGAAAGGGACCCAGGTGGGCTCCTCAGCCCAAGTCCGATGCATCCATGGTGAGGATCTGTTGGGGAGAGGAGACCTGGAAAGAGACTCCCTGAAAAAGATTCGAGGAGTCCATCCACCACTGCAAAACTTTGCAGACTGGGGAGGAGACCAGGACTGGTTGGTCCAGCTCCTCCGTGCGCTGGTCCCACTGCACTCTGAGGGTCCACTGAGGAATGCGCACTTGAAGCCTGGCCAGTGGAACGGTGAGCATGGTCACAACCATTAGACCCAAGAGCCTGAGATACAGCCTTGCAGGAATGTACCAACTCTGAGCTACTTCCTGAGCCTGAGCTGTAAGGAATTCAGCCCTGTTCTGGGGTAAGAAGGCCTTCCCCTACTTGGAGTCCAGAACCGCCCCAATATATTGCAGTCTTTAGCATGGTACTGGAACAGATTTGGGCAGGTTGACTGTTATACCCAAAGAGTGGAAAAGCTGGAGAGTGCGCTTCTGAGTCAGCCACAGCTGGTCCCTGGACAGGGCCTTGAGAAGCCAATTGTCCAGGTAAGGGAAGATGTACAGTCCCCTCTCTTCTGAGAGCTGCTGCGACCACTGCTAAGCATTTGGTAGACATGTGGCACAGAAGATAAGCCAAAGGGCAACACCTTGAATTGGTAATGCTCGCCCTGAAAGGTGAAGCGAAGAAACCTCCTGTGAGGAGGGAAGACCGCAATGTGCAGGTAAGCATCCTGCATGTCCAGTGAGCAGAGTCAGTCCCTGGTCTTGAGGAGGGGCAAGAGGCCTGGCAAAGTTACCAACTGCAACTTTCTGTACTGGACAAAGAGATTGAGGTCCTTAAGACCCAAAATGGGCCTCAGCAGGAAGAACCTGGAGTAAAACCCCAGATTTCTCATACACTTTGGCACCAGCTTGATTGCCTGCTTGTGCAGCAGAGACTGCACTTCCTCCTGGAGGACAGACAAGTGGGCCGGGCGACAGGTGGAGGAGGAATATCTGGAAGCTGTTGAATGAGCTCCAGGATATGACCGCTCTCTATAATCTGTAGGATCCATGCATCTGAAGTTATGGTTTTCCACCGATTCAAATGGAGAGAGAACCGACCATCACCTCCTGGGTCTGGGCCAGAGTGGGTTGGGGGAGGGGGCTATGGCAAGAAGTCAAGCTGAGGAGGTACCAGCTGTGGAAACCGTCCATTGTTTCTGGGACACTTGGCCACTGCTCCAGAGTTAGAGTGGGTGGGCAAGGAAGACTGGGCTCTGCGCTTCCCCTGGGTGTGGGGGGCCAGAGCTTGGTCTATTTATCTGTATACGAAATGTACAGCATCCCCTATCACAGGGTTAAGTGTGGTAGAGAGTGTGGACTAACTTAAGGGCCATGCCAGAGACCTGCAGATCATTAATCAGATCCTGGACATCAGGGGACACTGAAGAGCTTGGTGCCCCTGAATGGGGAGTTGTGCACCTTATTTTCCACAGTCAGCTGCAAAGCCAGAGACCCTCAGCCAGGAATGCCCATGAAGGCAAACGCCTGTGGCAGCAGCCCTGGCCACCGTGTCGGCCAAATCATGGAGAGCCCGAAGAGGTGTTTGCTGACATCCTCTGTGGTTTGCAGACACTGTAGCAATTCCTGATTTTGTGTGCCAACAGGGAGGGCTTGGGCAGCTGATTTGCCCATCCTCCAGTTGGCATTTTGGAACTTGACCATATGTGAAAGATAGTTAACAATCCTCAGGCCTAAGGTCAAGAAGGCCTAGACCCTTTTACCCCAGAGGTTAATCCTGTGTGATTCCTTGTCTGGGGAAAAGGAGTTTAGGTACTTGAGCATCTTAGACCTGACATGGGCTGCCTTAATGACAACCAAGTCAGTTTCAGCCTGGGTCGCAAAGTAAGGAAGGCCCTGGGGGTCATTATATAACCTGTCTGTCCTGCGTGGTATAGCTGGCACTATGTCTGGCCTGTGCCAGGCTGCTGTAGTGGCATTTTTCAGGGCTGGCAGCATAGGAGGGATAATTTTAGATGAAGAGTCAGGGATCTCCAAATAGTCAGCCAGGTCCTTTCTGGTGACATCCTCCTCCTCAATCTGGAAGCCCATAGTGGCAGACAGCTATTTCATGACATTATAGAAAGTAGCAGCTTCAGAGGGAGACCTCAGAGTATGTTTAACTGAGTCCTCACTAACCAAAGAGGCAGTGGACTTGTCAGAAAGGAGGATTTCCTCCTCCTCTTCATCCTCAATGTCATTAGGGAAGATGAGGTTCAGATGGTACTCGTCCGTGATATCGACCTCCTCATCTGGGTCTGCTGTTGGAACAGTCATCGAAGTCCCGCAAGGAGATTCCCTTGGATGATGAATGGGCATCGATGAAAAAAGCCACCGGCAACGGTGCCAGCTACGAAGGCTTATTGAAGGCATTAAACTGCTGGACCAGAACACTGGAAAATTTAACCAGAACCTCATTCAAGTCCATGGTTGTCATCAACAGAGGGGGGTTAGACAGTACAGATGTCGGCGACCCGCCAACCTGAGAGACCGACAAGCCTGTAGCCCTCAGAGAGAAAAGAGCAGGTAACGATAGGGTGGCCGTCGACGACAAGCCCATCATCGACGGAGGAGGGGCCGATGAACCAGAAGTCAATGGCCGGGCGCCCTGAGATTCGGGCAGAGAACCTGTCAGTATGGGTCTGGAAGAAACAGAGTCCTGGACAGCTGATCTCTTCATCGTGGTGACTGCTGTTGACAAAGTGCCCCCCCAAAAAGGAGTGGACGATGGAGAATGGGATGGCCACCAGAGGGGCGGTCGCGATCCCGGTCTTTCTTGTGACCCCCCGAGGACTTGTCTTGGGCCTTGGAGGCCTGGGAGCTTGTGGACCTGGTGGGCGACAAAGTAGCTGGGGCCCCAGAGGACCTCTGCCCAGAGTTGACTACCTGCTGCTCCATCAGGAATTTCTTGAGAGCCTTCTTGCATCGCCTAAGGGTTGTTTGATTGAATTTCTGGCAGAGCTCATAGTCGGAGATCATGGTTTGGCCCAAGACAGCAGACACAAATGGAGTGTTTGTCTATAGAGGCAATCTTCTTCCCACAGCAGAAGCACTGGAAAAGAGAAGAAGAGGACGGATTAACTCTTGACAAACAAAAAAGGAAAAAAAAAATCTCTAAAAGACATTTTGTGGAAAAATGGAAGAAAAACGGCCATGGGCCGAAAAACTTGTGAACACTGTGACGGCTCTTCTTCGGAGACTGTGCTTGCAAGTCAAAGGCAGGAAAGAACTAAGGAAGAAGTGGGACTGCCCACGCCTATGTAGGGTTGATGACATCGATGGCGCGGGCGGCCCCAGATGTTCTGCTGAAAATCTTATGTGTGGATTTCCCCGTCTCCGATGGCTAAGGTTCCTATGGTGTAACCTGATGAATGAGATACCCCCAAAGAAGATAGTGCTTTTCCTTATGCTTCCTTTTGGCAGGAACCAGTTCCATTGGCCTCTTAGATTTTAAGGCATCACCCTTGTCCGTGGGTTTAGACTCCACAGACTCCTTAGGCTTTCCTTTTTTGAGTGAGAAGATGAGGCCTTCTTAGTTACCTTTGGTGAAGGAGAGGCAGAAGAAGCTATTTCTTCTAGCCTTTTTGCCCTCTTCCTTACTGTCTTGGGGAAAAAAGTATTGCAGACCTCACAGCTTGTAAATATGTGACACAAACAATTTTCAAAACCAGTGGGTCCCGTTTTCTTTTTGGGTCTCTCTGACATACCAATTGCCAGAAGACCAAGTAAAACAATGGCAAAAAGGAAAAAACAATTAAAGCTGAACCGGTGGCATGGAGGGATGCGGCATGATGCCTTACCTCCTGCCATGCTGGCAACCTGTGTTCACAGTGCGAGTGGGTTGTCGGGGGCCAGCCAGGATAGAGTGTCCAGAGGACTGCTTTCTTCTCCTGGTGAGGTTGGGGAACAGCGGCCGACATTTGCCTGACACCTAGCGGAGGCTGGGTGTTGAAATGCCTGGCCAATACAATGGGGAACAGAGGCAGAGCAGCCAGCAGGCGCGCTACGTGTGGACACACGCATGGTGTACCCATTGTTGGCACTGCATGCTCTGCCGTTGAAAGGAAAAAGGAAATGGCAGCCAGGTCGAGTGACTTGATGCCGTCCCCATAACGCACCATCTCCAAGGGCGCCACCTGTACTGGATCTGGTCCTGGTGGGGAGTTTGGGGTCCCCGCCATGGGGGGGCGGGGGGAAGCCGTGGGGGTAGCAAGGTGGCGGCCTGATTGGGAGACGGGTGCGGACGGACAGTGGCTGGAGAAAGAGAGGATGCCTGGAAGTAGGAGCCAACCGGAAGCCATGGGGGAGAAAAAAGTAAGTAAAAAAAAAAAAAAAAAAAAACAACTACGGTTGGTTCCTTAAAACCCCCAAAACACAAATAAAAAAGGAAGTTCTCCATTCCCTAAAATGGTTTAAAAAGCAGGAAAATAGCAATAGCATCCGGTTCCTTAAAAAGGAAGGAACCACTACAAAGTACAATTTTTGAAGAAAACATGTTACAATCCCAGGAACAGGAACACTAGTAAAATTTAAAAGAAAAAATGCAGTAAAAACCGCTGCGGAGACAGTCTCCTGAATCGAGAAAAACGCAAAATTTAATGAAAACTATGCTAACTAACTTGACAAGGCTAATAGGGGCACCATTTACTGATATACTGAAACTATTAATTTTTTTCCACGGAAAAATAGTCAGACAGATGATGAGGAGAGCTCTTTGAGGTGTCTTTACTAGGTAGGTGGAGAAATGAATCTCAGTGGTTTAGAATGCAGAAGCACCTAGGGGCAGTAGTTTAGAATACAGAAGCACCTAGGGGCAGCAGTCTGAATTATGGCACAAGCCAGTGATGAATTCCATAATTTACATTCATTCCAGTCTCTCCGGGGCAGTTCAACACAGGAGGCTGACTGCATTAGTTAAGCATACTGAGGGATTCCTGGGGTTTGAATATGGATTCAGGGAAAGAAACGATAGCCTCTACCAATTTATCCAATCGGGCTGGAAAGTGCAACGCTCTTGCCTTTTAACTCTCTTTTTTGCCTTATTGTCATGCGCTGTCATTCATCGCATTTACTGTTTCTCAATGAATTTTCAAAGTGATGATTAATTTACATTGCTGCCAATTGTAGATGTTCAGTCATGTAAATACAGCCTTTCTACATTGAGAGATTATGATTTTGGGACTGATACAGGTTATTCCAAAGAGAGCTCTGATGTGCAACGTTTACCTTACTTCATGAGCTTTGATGTCATTGTGCAACATTTACCTTACTTGTCTAGCGAACGTTTACCAAACTTGTCTAGCGACAATATATAGTTTTTTGTAATTTTTTGCTGGGGATGCATCGGAAGCTGCCTGTAGGAATTCATATAGCATTCCTTGGAACCTCATCTGAATAGTTCTGAGCTTTATTTGAAACGGTGTTAGTGCTCCCGTAACTTGACGCTAGTTGGTTACTTTCTTGAATTTGTTAAAAAAAATATTTTTCTCAAATACTTGAGCCTTTCTTGTATAGCCTTTCCTTGGTTCACTGAGCACACCTAGAGATGCTTTTGAGTACTTACCCTTCAACATTTAGTAAATTAATGAAATGCATTTCTTGGCATAGTTTTCCTTTACCTTATGGGATGTGTACCCAGCACTTACAGGACACATAGTGTTGTTAAATGTACTTTATACCTATAGGACAATACAAGAGTTGTATGAGGTACTAATGTAATTAAATTGCTTTCATTTATATGTACTTGATCCTTGTACACTCTCCTGAAGACCAGTATTGTTTTATGCATTCACTTCTTTATGTTTAATGTTGTGCACAATGCATGTTTTTTCACTTTAAATTTCCACAATAAACTGTGGTCTGCTCTCTGATCTGACACACTCCATGACAAAGATCTTCTGACTGAAGCTAAGGGGGCTGCCAGTTGGCGATCTTTGATTGTCTCACATTAAATCTCCTTAGTATCAACCTGCTTCATTTGTTGTTTTTTTTTCCTTTGAGTGACCACTTTTCTCCTATTGTCTCAGCCAATGAGGAGGCTGGATTCCTCATGCCAGTTTTAGAACTGGATTTGGTATAGAGGAGTGTGGACCATCTGCATGGAGATGTGCACGTGATGTTCAGGTACAGTAGGTGCAGGCAGAGGGTGGTTCACTGATGACGCAATTAAATGAAGTGGGCAAAGGATGGTCATTACGTACCAAGATACCGTTGTCATTCATTTGTTTTCAGGTCTGTACTAATTTGCTGCTCACCATAATCTGCTGTTATCTGCGCTATAGTTATACTATCATTTTGTTTTGCCTTTTGAATGTTACTCTCCCATGTACCCTTCCTGGGATCACACATGGAAACGTGGCTTGGCTCAGGATACTTTCCCTTGTCACCAATTTCTAAATAAATAATAAAGGACAAACAATAATGGAGGGATGCAGTGGTTTAATAGATTGAATAAAGAAATTGCTGCCTTTACTTTTACAGTGTCCAATCTTCGAAGTTATTGCCAATCCACAACGGGAAAATGGGGATGAGTCAAAACGAGTGGTTAGTTTAATTTTAAATGTATGTTAAAATTCCTGCCAGTGCTATAAAAACGCTAATGTAACCTGCATTCAGTAGCAGGTCCAGCAATGTATCGACGTAGCACCCATTACCCCTTAGGCCAGCAAACAGTAGCTGTTTTAATCTGAGTTGCATTTTAAAAAGTAACATTTGACACTTGTCAAGGGAGGTGCTACCACTGGACAAAGCAAAGCTGCTATTTCAACAGAAAAATTCTAGATCTGCAACTGGCTGCACAATGGTGTCTTAATTACAGCAGCAGTGGGAGCCATGTCACTAAATTGGACAGTTTTCCCAGAATGCATTGTTGCCGCTCTGTCTGGCTCCTCGGGGAGCTGTCTTCACTTCCGCATTTAAAGAAACACTGCAGTATTAAAATAAAAGAACACAATAGTATGGAAAATTATTAAAATATGTCCTTTGAAGACCTCGGCTAGCAGGGTAATTTGAGTTGTAGGGGCAGCCTTGTACCAATGATCTTCGTTGATCCCTTTTAAAAACATGCAATTCTTCTTCTGCTAGATCCTCTGGATCACATGCTCATTCTGCAGACAGGAAAGCCTGACTTCAGCAACTGCTCTGGTACTTATATGATGTGATTTAGCGATGGACAGCAGCAGAGAGAGGCACGCTGGATGTATGTATCAGCTGACGACTGGGTAGCACTGCACTGGCAAAATTCTTTTAATACCAATATTCAAACCACAACCAGTCCAGGGGGACACGTGTGTGTATATTTGGGGGATTTTTTGCTGAGTTTGTGTGGGCAAGGGGTAAACACGGAAACTTTTTAAATGAAAATATGGGGGTAATTTTTTTTTTTTTTACATACCACCAGATTGTGATTTATGGATTTATTTATTTTATTTAAAATGTCATGAATTGGGGTTTAAATCCTATTTTTAAGAATGACCTGGAGGGGATTACAAAGATAGATGGCAGCACAGTTTCACCATCCATACAGTAAAACACTGAAGAACAACTACAATATTGTGACCGGTCTCTTTTTTAGGCCCAGTTCTGAGATCTAGTGCCGTGACATAGCTAATTTTAGTCAACTGCCATCATAAGATTTTTGCTAACTGCCAACTCTTACCCAAATCATATACACACAACTGGCTTGTCTGTCAAACAACAGTGGCTATTTGGCAATTTGAACTGAGTAGTCATCTAAAGGCACAAATGCTCAGGAAAAGTGATCTGGAGAGAAAAAGGGGTAAATGCAGACTATACTGAAGAGGGTTTTATACCAGGCATATTTTTTTAGACCGATAATTGTGTTTTAAGGTTACACTTGGCCTCAGCAGCTGACCTCTTTCATACAGAAAAAGTGGAGTTCATATACTGTAACAAGAATCATGTCAGGAATACTACTTTAATGAAGTTATTGTATAACAGCTGACAACATCTCGAGGGAAACGCACAGCGTTGCCATGTAATGACAAGCTTATTAAAAACTTCAGCTACAGCTGCGAAACAAGTCAGGGGGGAAAGGCACTTCTCCGAATTCTGTGTTTTCATGAGCATCACTTGTAAAGGGTTTCATACATGTACAGTATGAAAAAATGACTCACTGCAGTAATCTTCTTTCTTCCAAGGGGTACTTTAGCATCAGTAACTTTAGAACTTTGGCAGTTAGCTGGCTAGGTACAACTGCCCCGGAGGTGTGACTTTAAGAGAAATTTAAATGATCTTAGGGCCGTAGCCAATCAGAAAACAGGAAGGTTAGTGAGCTGAGTGAGAGCTACTGAAGGCTTCAGAATTTTTTCGAAGGAAAACAAGGGCACATTGTTTTTCTCTGTTTTCTGGCATTTGGTATGTCAGAGAGACCCAAAAGGAATCAACACGATTCAAAACACATGCACATGTCCACAAAAGGAGAAATAGAAAAAACAACTACAACACGAGTTAAAAAACTCATCAATTATAAAAACTCCAAGTTTGGTAAAAAAAAAAAAAAAATGTGATAAACAGCCCTTCTCCGACAGATGAACCGGGCAGGAAGGGTGGGAGCTTACTGATGCTAAAGGACCCCTTGGAAGAAAGAAGATTACTGCGGTGAGTAATTTTTTCTTCTTACCCCAGGAGTCCTTCAGCATCAGCAACTTTAGCTGACTACCGAGCAATACCAAGTAGGAGGTGGGCAGAGAACCTACTTAGGAAAGAGGCTCTGCAGAACCGCTCTGCCAAATTTGACATCTGACCCAGTCTGCACATCCAAACTGTAGTGTTTCACAAAGGTGTGCACAGATCTCCAGGTAGCTGCTTTGCAGACATCCAGTAGGGGATGTCCCTTGCTGCTGCAAGTGAGGCTACAGTGCTCCTGGTGGAGTGGGCCCTGAGCCCCACTGGAGGTTGGTGACCAGCTTTTTCATAGCATAAACCAATACAAGAGACCAACCATGGGAGAAGGTTCTCTTGGTAGCTGGTCTTCTCCTGCCTACATGCACGTAGGTGAGGAACAACTGAATGGAAGAGCCTCTGGACTGTCTAGCATGCTCTAGGTAGAAGTAGGTGGCTCTTCAGACATCCAGCTGTGGAGCTTTTGCTCGCCAGGAGTGGATTTCTCAGTAAAGAAGACAGGCAGAGTAATGGACTGGTTCAAATGGAACTCTGAAACCACCTTCGGCAGAAATTTCCTATTTGTCCTGAGCTCAACTTTATCGTTGTGAAAGATGATGTAATTTGGCTCAGAGCACAGGGCCTGTAGCTCCGAAATCCTCCTGGCAGAGGTAATGGTTACCAAAAAGACTGTCTTCCAGGGCACAGACTTGATGTGAGCCCTGGACATAGGCTCGAAGGGTGGTTTCGTGAGCCTGTCTATGCAAAGGTTAAGGTTCCAAGGGTTATGCTCCCTGACCGGAGCCTGGAGGTGCAAGAGGCCTTTGAAAAACTGTTTAAATATGGCGCAGGAAAAAACAGATTTTGTGTTTCCCACCAAAAAATAGGCCAAAATCGCGGCCAGGTGAAGCTTGAAGGAAGAAGGTTTCAAGCCCGATGCCTGTAAGTGTACCAGGTAATCTGGCAGCTGAGGGTCTGAGGCTGATAGGGGTTCGACCTTTTTGCTCTTGTACCAGAGGGAAACCCATTTCCATTTGGCTGCATAAGTCTTCTCAGTGTTAGGCTTTTTAGCCATCCTCAGTATCTTAAGGACCCGTTCAGAGTAATGTGAGGATGGAAACTCCAACTCCTCAAGAACCAGGCCTTGAGGTAAGAAAGTGAATCAAATGGGCCTACTGCAGGACATTGAGAGAAGGAGAGGGTACCAGGCTCGCCTGGGCCAATTCAGTGTAACCAGGATCACTGATGCCGGTTGTTATCTGGGTTTCAGAAATACCCCGAGAATCAGGGAAAAGGAGGGAAGCATATAGGGACCTCCCTGACCAGACCAGGAATAAAGCATCCAAGGGAAACGATCCCAGGACTGGGTCTACAACCGAACTAAAGAAAACTGGAAGCTGAGGGAACAGGCAAACAGATTAACTTCTGGAGTACTCAACCAACTGAACACTGTGGCTAGCACTTGCTTGTTCAGGGTCCATTCGCTCTGGCCTTGGCTGATGCGAGTAGACCATCTGCCAGAGTACTGTGTTCGCCTGGGAGGTGAATAACTAAAAAGATGACTCCCGGGGGAGGGCTAGAGACCAGATTTATAGAGCCTGCGAACAGAGTACTCCTGATCTGGTCCACCCTGTTTGTTTGTGAAAAACATTGCAGTGGTGTTTGTTCGACTTTGTACAGTCTGTCCTTTTATGATGGAAGCAAATGCTCTGAGCTAGAAAGATTGCTCTGAGTTCCAAAAGAATGTGTAACTGTGACTCTAGCAGAGCCTAGGTGCCACTTACTGAGGCATTTGTCCATATGTGCTCCCCACCACAGGAGGGGGGAATCTGTGGAACTGCTCCATCAGAGGGCTCAGCTTCGAAGAATTATTGCTTTCAGAGACCAGCAAGCTAAAAAGAAGCTTGCGAGTGTCGCATCTTGTATCTAAACCCTGGGACCACTAAAGGCGTTGAAAACATGTGTCCCAATAGCCTGAGGGAATGCCAAAGTTACGTGATTTGCTCAGGAACGCATCATACACTGATCCAGTGAGGATTAATGGTTCAAACCCAGTCAAGCGCCTGCTGGCTGGTCTCATTGTCCCTGGAAGAAGAAAAACTGTCAATGAGGGACAGCTGGAATTCCCACCTGTGGAAGGGAGGCATATCCTTCCTAGATGCTAGGAGGGTCCCAGGTGAATGTTTGTTTAGATTTACCAGGGAACCCCGAAACCATATAAGGGAAAAAAGGACTCCTTGAACCTGACAAGAAGACTTTAGCACTATGAGCCAACTGTCAAGTTAGGTGTAGTTAGGGACGCCTGGACTCCTAAGGTGTGCTGCTACCACTGTCAAGCACTTTGTGAAGACTCTAGGTGCCAAGGAAGGCCAAAGAGCCACAGAGAGCTCTCTGTGAGACCTCATTATGGGTAATGGAAAAAAGGGGCCCTTTAGAACCAGGGAGGCTAGCCAGTTTCCCTACTGTAAGTACTGTATGATCAGTAAGAGAGTGACCTTCTTGAACTTGGGATTTTAGCAGCAAGATATGTCACCACTCCCCAGTTGTCTTTTTGTGTCAGAAAAACCTGGAGTAGAGACCCTTTCTTCTTTTCATTGGCCAGAACTCTCTCCACCATTCGCAAAGCTAGAAGGTTTTTACTTCCCATTCCAACAGCGACACCTGTGTTGGGGACAGGGCTAAGACACCTGGGTACACATGAGGTCTGCCCACTAACATCAGGGCTTAGACTGCGAAGCTGTTGGCTGGGAAGAGGTGGCCACCTTTGACCCCTTCTGCCCCTTCCTCTGAAAGCACCCCTGTACTGAAAGAAGGGTGGTGCTGGTAAAACAACCTCTGCCCAATGCCCTTGGGAGTGATTTCGTGGGGCAGGAGGCCTTGTTGCAGTCAGATGTTCTGGAATCGAACAGTATGATTTGATCACAGGGAAAGTCCAGGGCCTGACCTGGGAGTCTGAAGGTAGACCAGAAGTTCTAAGCCAGCCCAAGTGCCTCAGAGAGATGGCATGGGCCATGGCTATGTAGGCGGCATCCTTGTTGTCATCTGCCCTGTGGAATGGGTACTACATAGCTTCCGGGGCAGGTCTGCCGTATCCACCAGCTTCTGCACAATAGAACCAAGACAAAGTTCCACGGTGCTTTTTATTTTTATTTTGACATTTGGTCGAAAAGTCAAGTAGAAAAAATTTTGACAAGCATCTGTGGTTAGCTATGAAGTCTATTTCCTGGAGTCCTTGTCCAGGGGTAGGGAGGACAAGGACACCCCAGTTTTCTTTCAAGCTGCCTTCTGTACTATACTCACATGACTGGGATGTACAGTACAGACAGGCACTCAGAATTGGTGTTAATTAGTATATTTAAGTGTTTATTAACATTTTCAGACCGCTTCTAAACCTCTGCCACAGAAGTGGGGGTCTGAAGCAGTTTTGTGGTATTTTTTTTTCATTACTTTTAGGAGGTGGAATATCTTTCATCTCCCTATAATCCTTTTTTATCCTCTCCTTACCTTGGATGGACTCCTGAGAAAAAAAAGGTCCAGGGCGTCCAATATGATTTGGATAAAAGAAAGCACAGAGGGGGAATCCACCTGGATAGCCGAGGAAGCTCCAAGAAGAGGGAGTGGATACATAAGGTCCTCTAACGTGATGTCTGGGGCATCATAAAAATACTCATATCATATGTATCACACTCACAGTCTCTGGAGTGAGAACTGTGAGAGAGTGTAGCAGCCCCTGTAAGCAGGGGGCATCATAAAATTATTTATCATCAACTGTATCACCTTCACAATCTGTGGAAAAGTGCATACTAGCCCCAATAAATAAAGGACCCATCTTTTGTAAGGTCTGAAACAGTTGCCATGCTTTTTCCAATCTTGCACAGATGGAGATCCTGCGCAGTGTAAGAATTTTATTTTTTTCTCTTTTTTTCTGTATGCTTTAAGCCCCCTGTTGTCTCACTACTGGGTTTCCCAGGAGCAACGGGAGCATTTTTGTCTGCTATGTTTCGCAATTTAAGCAAAGCAAACCCAGTCCTAGACTTATGAACTGAGTGCAGGTTTCTGTGAAAATGCCACCAGTTGGTCCTGCCCCAGTTAATTAACTCTGTCTATGAAAAGTGCCTTCCCCCCTCCCCGGCTGTACAACTGGGATCTATACAAGTACCAATCTTGATAGAAAACCCAGTAATACTGGTCAACTGCCACAGGTTGCTGCTGGACCCTTACGGACAGTCCTGCGACAGATGATATCCAAGTCCAGTTCTTTACATATATAGTTGGGTTTCTCTTAAATGCCAATCCTGAGAGAAACCCCCAGGCACTGTTGAGGTTTGAATTCCTCTGGGGTGCCTTGCAGTAAAACCCGTGAGGTCCGAGGTAAAAAAAACAAGGCAACTGTCCCTAATTCGATGGTTCCTTAGAGAATTTGCCCAGAAAAGGAAGGAACCATCGAATTTAAGCACCCGTGATAAAAATAGATTTAAAAATGAAGTCACGGTAAAAATAAAGTCAAAATAGCATGCACACTAAAATTAAAAATATAGCGCGGTGCTAATGAAAATGAAAGACTTTCACTCAGCACACTAAAAAAAAAAAAATGAAATATGAGGAAAACTTTACCCAGCTGAGCACAAGGAGGCTGTCAACAAGGAAAGTTGAGAGGCACCTCGGGGGCAATGTTGTTTGGTCCAGCGGAGAAAAAATTCTAAAGCCTTCAGTAGCTCTCATGCAGCTCACTACCCTTCCTGTTTTCTTACTGGCTATGACCCTAAGCTCATTTAAATTTCTCTTAAAGGCACACCGCTGGGGCAGCTGCACCTAGCCAGCTAACTGCCAAAGTTCTAAAGTTACTGATGCTAAAGGACTCCTGGGGTAAGAAGTTGTTTTTCAGTTTGTTTGTGCAGATGAGATCGCCCGTCAAAGAAATACAGGTTATTCACCTGTAACAGGAGTTCTAGGAATGGTATATGTTGTTCATCCACACTCATTGGCAGGTATCCTTGCCGCTTTAAATCTTGCCGGAAGGTCTTCAAGCTTGCTCCTCCCACCCACCCGGGTGGTATAACTCTCGGCTCCGCCCCATGACGCCAGATCTGGCCCGCTGGAAGCTCAGGTTGTGCGTCGAGCCGGGAGGTCGGGTGGTGATGTGGATGAACAACATATACCATTCCTAGAACTCCTGTTACAGGTGAGTAACCTGTATTTCTAGGGACATGGATATGTTGTTCATCCACACTCATTGGCAGACTCCTAGCAGTTCTCCGGGAGGAGGGAGGCAAGACACACCCCAATACTTACTTGGGAAAGAGAGACTGGAGAACCGAGGCCCCAAAACCAGCATCCCGAGGCGTGACTCAAGGTCGATGTGGTAATGGGTAATAAAGGTGTTTGCTGACTTCCAGGTAGCAGCCCTGCAGATTTCCTGGATAGGGCGTCCCTGGAAGCAGCCACCGTTGCAGCAGTATGGCGGGTAGAATGAGCTCTTATCCTCTGGGAGGCTCCATGCCCGCCAACTTATAGCAGAGATCTATGCAGGAGGTTACCCACCTGCTTATCGTCCGCTTGGCTGCAGGTCTGCCAGATCACGGCTTCAGCGTAGGTGACAAACAGCTGGCGAACCTCTCCCCGAATTTCAGCCGTGCGCTCCTTATAATAAGCGAGCGCCCTTCTAGGGTCCAGAGTATGGAGCCTATATTCGGCCTCCGAGGTGTGATTGGGGTAGAACACCGGCAGAGTCAACACCTGGTTAAGGTGAAACTCCGACACCACCTTCGGAAGGAATTTCGGGTGGGGGCGCAAGACAACCTTGTCCCTGTGGAAGACCAGGTAAGGAGACTCGATGGAAAGCGCCTGGAGCTCTCCCATCCTTCTGGCTGACGTGATAGCCACCAAGAAGGCGGTCTTCCACGACAGGTGAGAGAGAGCACACCTGTGCATAGGTTCGAATGGCTTGCCCATGAGCTTTGCCAGTACCAGCAGTAGATCCCACGGAGGTGGGGGTTCCCGTACTGGAGAGGAAATGTGATCAAGGCCTTTGAAAAAGCGCCAGACCACCTTCTCCTGCGCCACCGACTGCTTCCCGGCCCGCGCCCGGTAAGCAGAGATGGCTGCCAGGTGCACCCTTAGGGTCGTCGACCTAAGCCCTTGACTAGAAAGGACCATAAATAGTCCAAGATGCTTGCCAAGGAACAGGAGGAAGGGTCCAAGCCCTCTGTTCTGACACCAAATGGAAAACCTTTCCATTTGAAGGCATAGCATTTTCTCTGTCGACCTTACGTGGACGCCCTCAACTACATTGAGGACCTCGTCGGAAAGACCCAAGGCCTGGAACTCTAGCGCTCAGGAACCAGGCCGGCCAGGTGCAGGGATTGAAGGTCCGGATGGAACACCTTCCCTGATTGACTGAAGCAGGTCCGGGCGAGGCTGGAAGCTGCCATGAGTCCTGGAGCTGAGACTGGGAGATCTGGGTACCAGAACTGGCGAGGCCAGTCTGGGGCTATCAGAATCACCTGCGCCTTGTCCCTCCTCGCCTTGAGAAGCACCTTGTGGATCAAGGGAAATGGGGGAAAGGCGTAAAGAGGCCCGGGGTCCACTGCCTCGAGAAGGCATCCCCCTGCAGCGAGCCCTGCTGAGGGGGCGGCATGAACAGGCTCAGCCAGGTTCTCCTGGAGGCAAACAGGTCCACCTGAGGTGTGCCCCAATGGGAGAACAGATGCTGTACTACCCCGGCAGGAGAGACCACTCGTGGGATGCAGCCCCTATCGGCTCAGGGCATCGGCCAGGGTGTTGGAGGCTCCTGCCACGTGAATGGCTAGGAGATCCGCCTCCAGGCTGGCACGAAGTGACCGAATGGGAGAGCTTCCTTGCATAGAAGCATGGAGCGTCCTCGCCTCTGGCGGTTTAGATAGTACATGGTCGTGGGTATTGTCCGCCTGACTCGGACCACTTGACCCCGGAGGAACGGAGCAAAGGCGGTGAGAGCTAGGCGACCGGCTGAGCTCCAGCAGGTTGATGTGGCATCGGACTCGCTGGGGACCAGAGGCCATGAGCCCGTGTTCCCCAGATGGGCACCCCAACCCATCAGAGAGGCATCGGTCGATAAGAGAGACCGCCGGCTCGGGCGGATTAACGGGATGCCCCTCCTGCAAATGATCTGGAACGGTCCACCACTGGAGCGTTCCATCCCCTGTGTCACCGACAAGCTGGTCCAAAGGATCGCAGCTGTGGACCACTGGCTGCCAGTCCCCACTGAAGGGGACGCATGTTCCAGCCGGCCCAACAGACCACGCTGGTGCAGGCCGCCATGAGACCCAGGAGGCGAGGAAGTCCCGGCAGGGCGAATTGCCCAACCAGAAATGATCGGGCAAAGGAGGAAAGAACCTCGGCCCTGTCCGCTGAGCCGCGCCTGGCTCGAAGAGAGTCGAGCTGCGCCCGATGAATAGAATCACCTGCTCGGCTCGAGTTCCGACTGGCCTCATGGATAAGGAGGCCCAGTTGACAGCAGACCTGGAGGGCCAGATTTCTGGACCACTCTGCCTCCTTCCTGGAGGGAGCTGCTATCAGCCAGTCGCCCAGGTAAGGGTACACCGGACCCTCGGCGCCGCAAGAGGAATGCTGTCACCACTGCCATGCATTTGGTGAAGACCCTGGAGCTGGAGACAAGCCAAGGGCATGGCTTGGAACTCAAGAGGATCCTTCCGCTGGAAGGATAGGAAATCTCTGGTGAGACGGACGGATAGGACGCGAAAAAACGCCCTGCAAGTCCAGAGAGCAGAACACACGCCGCTCCAAGGATGGTATTATCTGAGCCAGAGTGACCATCCTGAAGGTTCGAGACCTTAGGAACTTGTTTAGGTCGGTAGGTCGAGAATGGGCGCCAGCCCCCGTCCGCCTGGAACCAGGAAGTACCTGGACACAAACCCTGGGTCTGAGGGAGGGTCCACCACCTCTCTTATCACCTCCTTCTGGAGGAGGAGAGCGGCGCTGCCTCGACGCAGCCACCAGTGAGGCTGGGGACCTGGCCCCGAGGGCGCGGCCTCTGAAGGTGGTGCCTGCTCGAATTCCAGAGGTAGGCCTCTTCCCACCACCTCCAAGACCACCTGTCCGTGGAAACAGCGGACCAGGCGGAACGGAGTGCGGAGCCGTCCTCCAGGGGACCCAGGGATAGGGGTGACGGGAATGGGGTGACACCTCTGAGCCTGGCCACTGGGCAGGCTTTGGAGGAGGGACCGCCGAGGGACCTCCTGGGCCTTTTCCTCCCTGCCTCCTGTTAGAGGAAGCCGCGGCTTGGGTTTGGGATGCTAGGCACGAGCCTGCTGGCCCTGACGTTGCTGGGTCGGGCGCCGGGGCACAGAAGGACGAAAGGGCTTAGGCTGTGGTTTGCGGCCTTTGTCCTTCTGAGCGGAAGAGACCGAGTCCAAGGTAGCATTGACTCTCGATCCTCTGCAGGTGACCTTCCACCCAGGGTCAAGAGGTCAGTCCCAAAAGGGGACATCCGCCAACTTGTGCTGGGTATCCGGTAAAGGTGGATATCCTCAGCTAAGCCCGCCGATGATAGCCACTGCGCCGCCACCGATCTGGCACATGAGTCCCTATATCCAAAGCAGTCTGAGCTGCTGTTTGGCCACTGCCCTGCCCTGGTCCCGCACCTGCTTAACCGTAGTCTGCAGATCGGGCGGAAGATGAGGGATGACCTCATCCAGGAGCCCAACAGGCATGAGAAAAATATGCCATGAGGACGCTCAACTGGCCTGACGAGCGATAGAGGACGAGCGTGACTTTTCGCCTCGACATAGTCCAATTTCTTGGACTCCTTGTCAGAGGTTTGTCCACATCCTGGCGCCAGCCGGGCGCGCCGGAAACGCTGTCGGTAACCAACCCCTCAGCAGAGGGGTGTTCAAAACTGGACAAGGAACCAGTAGGGACCGTGATACTTCCTGGCCATCCTGGCCGGGCGCGGGCAGGAAGCAGGGCGCTGCCAGAAGCTCCAGTGCCGGACCCACTATGGCCTCGCCACCGGAAAGGCCTCCGGCCGGAGAACCTCGTCCAGAATCTCCGTGAGGGATACCTGGCCCGCTGGAACGGGGTCGAGCTCCATCCCGTGGACTCCAGATGAGCCGAAGTAGTCCTAGGAAGGACGATCGGCTATCGCCCATTGACTGACCTCCTGAAGACTCCAAGTCCAGTCGCTTGGAGAAAAAGGAGGAATCATCTTCGACCTCGAAGAGTCCTCGAAGAGCTGCCTCTGGCCTGAGCCACCCTTCACCCAAGCCGAGGTCGCATCGGGAGTGAGGGTAACCGACAGCCGGCGGGGTAGGTGACCCTTAGCCGACCGAGAATCCTTGGTCGGAGCCCCAATTGGTGGCTGTGGAGGCGGAGGTTCCACCGGAATCGGTGGAGCAGCTGGTTTTGGCCGAACAACCGGCCTGGGTATAGGCTCCTCGGATAAGTCGAGGGGTTGTGTCGGCCGCCCGGTGACAGCCACTTAATGGCCGGGAAGGCGACGGGGTCGGCCTATTCCTCGCCAGGGAGGAGCTGTTGCAACATAAGGCCGCATCATCGACGAATTTACGCTTTGCCCCTCATCCGAGGGAGGAGGACGAGGGATCGAGCCGCGACGCGCCGCTTACCGCCGGGCAGGCCGACCGAGACTGCCTATGACGTGGGATCGGCTGGACCGCGAAGAGGTCCGAGACCGAGACCGAGAGTCCCGGAATTTCCGAGGTCGGTGCGGGGAGGTGTCGGCCGGAACCGGCACTCCCTTCGGCTCGGATGGTGCATCCGAGGGCTCCGGAACCGGAGGCACAGGCGAGCCCACGGGATCCTCAACTCCTCCCGGGGGAACCGGGGAGAGGGGAATCTCGGCTGCTAAAGGCTACAGCCCGTCCAATGGGTCGAGAAAAATCTCGACTTCATCGGTGGGAGTCTCGGTCAACTGACCTGACGGGGACACCGTGAGGCCAGTGGCCGAAGCCGAGCGGTCGACCGAAGCCGACGGTCGACGGCCCGGGAGGGGACCTTTCCCTGCCCCAAGAGCCGCGCCGACGGAGGGACTTACTCTTGTCCTCTTTGACCGAGAATAAGGTCCCGCTAACGTAGGGCCCTTCTCCTTTAGTGGAGAGGGACAGACAAAGCTCTTAAAAGAAGCCGTAAGAAGAGCCCAGAGAGCGGGATAAATGCCGCGCCGAGGAAGATACGGCCCGCCGCCTCTTCGAGGGGAGCCATCCGCCGAGCTGATCCGGCCGAGTCACGAGCCGCCGCGATACCCGCCAACCGGGCCTCCTTGGACTTCACCGGAGGGAAACGCTCGGACGCCCAGTTGTAATCGGGCAGCACGGTCTTCGAGGACGTAGGCCGAGAAAGATGAGCACAGGTCGCAAGCCTGCGGGTTGTGCTCAAGGCCTAAGCAGTAGACACACGTGGAGTGTGGATCCGTCCGAGACATCTTCTGCCCGCATGGGCATCTCCGAAATCCGGGAGTCGATTTGTCCATCGCAGCCGCGAGGGATAGAAGACTGAAGTCTTTTTGCAAAATTTATTTTTTTAAATCCGCAAACGGAGAAATAGGAACCAGTCTCAAACGCAGAGCGTTAAGGAGGGAACCTGAGCTTCCAAGCGGTAAGGAAGATCTGGCGTCATGGGGCGGAGCCGAGAGTTATACCACCCGGGTGGGTGGGAGGAGCAAGCTTGAAGACCTTCCGGCAAGATTTAAAGCGGCAAGGATACCTGCCAATGAGTGTGGATGAACAACATATCCATGTCCCTAGAAATTACAGTTACATACTTACCATAGCTGTTCATCTTCCAGAACATCTTCACCACTGATTACCACTTATGAGTGCGAACCGGAGGCACTAGGACCCTGCAGGAGCAACATTTTGGCCAGGGGACTGGCAGCAGCTCCTGGGCACAGCAGCTGCACATGCCCATGTGGTACTGCATACTAGTCAATAACCGACACAGACTCCCTCACCAACTTCAGTTCTGTTCACCAAGAGAAAGAAACAGAGTGGGGGAAAAATAAGAGAGGGCTTGAGAAACACCCTAGCCCAAAGCACTAGGGAAAAGATACAGCAAAAATAAAGAAACAATAAAATAAAACCCGAATAGCAACCTCTAGACAGAGAATAAGGGTACACTAAGGTGGCACATATGGAGAGTCTGGTTATGGAGCCAGAGCCTCAACACCGCTAGCAAGACAGCAGAGGGATAGCAATACTAAGGTAGCAGCCCTGTAGACATATGGCTCTGGCAGTCAAGCCAAGTGAGGTATATACAAAGGTTTGGTACCCCATTGTAAATGAAATGTGCCAAATAGTAGAACGCTGCAAATGACTCCTAAGAAGCAAGCAGTATGACACCAGAAGGTTAACTGTTTTTGCTGCTGCTGCTGTTTTTGTTCAACAGTTAGGCTATCTCCGGGGACAAAACTGCAGCGTGGAAATTGCAGGCTCCTCAACCCAAGGAGTCCAAAGATACTCATCTCAACTGTCCCTGAGCTAAGCAGCCAACCTAGCACTGGGAGAAAAGCTATACCAACCAAGAGTAAAAAAAAAGCTGCCTGACAGTCAAAAGAAAATTACAGGGTGAAAAACTGGCCTGCCTTTCCTGCAAGAACAGGGATGTACCCTGTGTCAAGACTATTTCCAGTTAATCCAGTCTAGTGCTCAGCACACACCTACAGACAGGGCTACAGTCAAGAGGAGTCAGCTTTGGATAGTTCCTAGGCATTTAGCAACTAATAGTGATATACCCAGATAAAAGGGGATATACCGCAGGCGGAAAAAAGGGATGAGAGTGAAAAAAGAAAAGAAAAAAGGAGTCCTCTCTCTCTTTTTTTCTTTAGTATGGAGTCCTAGCAAAGCGCCCTCACTCCAGTTTTTATTATATTTTTTGGGTGGAATGGGGAACCTTGGAGTCGGTCCCAGACCATTTTTTTTTTTAACAGACTCCCTCTATCAGGATGGAAGCAACTCATCTGGGGAATGGTATACAGCAGCAGCTATGTATTGCCAGTAAAACAGGATGCACTGTCCCGAGGAGTCACTAAAAGGCAGCTGGGGACCAGAAAGTCTTTAAAATGAGCCTCTGAAAGACAGTTGGGGACTTCACTGTCTTTGAAAGGAGTCTCCAAAAGTCAGTTAGGTACGTAAAGTCTCTAAAAGGAGTCTCTAAAGGACAGTTGGGGACTTGATCATCTTTGACAGTAGTCTCTAAAAGGCAGTTCAGGGCTTGACTGTCTTTGAAAGAAGTCTCTAGAAGGCATTTGGGGACTTTGTTATTTGAAGGGAGTTTCAAAAAGGCATTTGGGGACTTGCAAGTCTTTGAAAGAAGTCTCTAAAGGGCAGGTTGCTTAAACTGTGTCTCGGCTGAGTCCTATAATGCACTGAGTGGGAAGACAAAATGTAACATGCAGGTTTTGTGATTCCCCTTGAATAGCCAGTGCAAGACCTCTGAATACTGTGAAGTAAGAATAACATTTTGTTACTTCTAAGCTAGTGAGGGAATTTCTTTCAAGCTTTGTAAAATGTATCTGAAAGGGGACTCAAAATATGTTATAGAGAATTGTGAACCTGTTCGGAGTTCTGTGGAAAATGTAATGAGAATTACACTCAGGTGTATGTCCTGAGCTGGAGATAAAAGGTTGATCCAGGAAGAACAAAGGGATGGTCTGCTATCCCCATAAGTTACTTGGTGCTGGTGGAAGTGACACTACCAAAAGGACTAACATGCTTATCACTGATGGAAAGGAAGTGAGTTGAGGAGCATAGTGGCACAAGAGAGTGGGCATACCACACCCTGTATGAACTATTATTTTTTACATACCATACGTAATTCTCCTGTTTGCCGGCACACGTGTCAATGTTTTGCTGAAATACACTTACAGTAGCTAGGGTACAGTAGGTTACATTTCATTCACTTGACTACTGCATGCTGTATATCAGCGTTTCTTACATGGTACCATCGTGGCAGGACTTCCGCTTCCACCTCCTAAGGAGATGGCCATCTGTATGACAAGCTCTGGGGATGGGGTGACAAATTTGTAACATTTTGGCATGCTAAATACAAGCTTGTTTCTTTGAGCACATTGGAGATAATAGTTGTACCGGTGCTGAGTCACTTACCGGCGACATTGACTAAACATCTGAGCAGTGATCGTCGACTGAAGTGCATGCTCTTTCCTGCCTGAAGTGGTCTTGGCAGTGTTGATGATGGCAGCGTCCACGTCAGGGGCAAACTCAAATGAATTAGCTGAGATAAAAGGTATGATCCAGAAATTGATTGACAATATGCCACATATCAGGAAAACAGTTTCAGATTTAGAACAAAGAGTGGAAGCCGCTAAATTCCGCATCGCAGATAACGAACTGAGCCACAATAACTTGGGCACACAGGTTTCTATCCAGGCTGACCATACTGCATATTTGGAACAGCAAATTTAACACTTATGGGCCAAGATTGATGATTTGGAAAATAGGGGGGCGCCAGAATAATATTCAAATTGTGGGGATTCCTGAAGGTATGGAGGACAAGGACATGATTTCCTTTTTACAAATGGCACTGCCAAAAATGCTAGATTACCATTGGGATGTCTCACTGGAAATTGAGAGAGCCCATAGGACTTTGGGTCACTGACCTGACAGAGATGCCCCAACCCCCGGCCCATTTTAGCCCATTTTCTGTGATTCAGTGCCAAGGAACACGTACTGCGTTTGGCCCAGGAAAAGGGTGCCCTATCCTGGAATGGGCACACGGTTCGCATTTTTTTAAGATTTATCTAAAGACCTTGTGGACCGGAGAAAGGCATTCAGTCCTATTAAACAGGAACTGGCTTGGAACTGCATTCCATACTCACTGAAGTACCCTGCAACACTACAACTACAGGTGGAAGGTAGATGGCTCTCTTTCACCACCCCTCAGGAAGCAGATCATGCACTGAAGAGAGTGATGTAAGCATCAGATTGTCACTACCCAGTTCATGAAAGGAATTCGGAACTGCAAGTTGAAAGAAAAACTTCCCAACAAGATGAATCAAAGTCGGCTCAACAAAAGGAACACGTGACGCACGGCAGTTCTTCGGGGCCCCCCCAACTCAGAAAAACTGGTAGGCAGTTAAACTGAAGCGCCCTAGAGCCCAGGGCAGAGCTTGAACCTTGAGAGTGGAAATGGTTGCTCATCCTCAAAGATCCAGAAGCAGAGGGTCCCGCCATTCTACACCCTAGTCTAGCCCACCATCATTGGAGACTGTGCTTCCCAATAAACTTCAGAGACAGCCAGCGCAGCAAGACAAGACAGAAACTACACAGCAAGCAGCAACATGGGGAGAAAGGAGGAAATGGACTGTGTGACTGCTATTCTGTCTGATGAATTTTCTCTGAGGTCCAGCTGGGCGAACACAGTGGCAGGGACTGAAAAGAGACTAAAAGACTCCAATCATGGACTTACAACTTTTAAGTCAACCAGAGAGGGCTGTGCGTTAAATGCTCTTAAGGATGGACTGATATGGGACTGCTTAGGACTGTGGGGGGGGTGGACTGTTGTTTCACATTTTAGCCCAGTGCATCGCCACTTTGCATCCGAAATGAGTTTTTCTTTTTATAGTATCTCTCCTCTTTTTAGTAGACCTTCTCATCTCACAGGTAAGATGAGGCTAATGGGTTATTGGGGGTGTGGAAGCTGTAGAAACCTGGGAGCTGTTGGGATAAGTTGGTGGTGGTGGTGGGAACGAAAATCTCCGGTAATGCAGAACTGCTGATCCGGCCTCGTGGATAATGTAGTTTTCAGCTCTTGAGGGGAGAGATGGAATATATACCTTTTGATGTGTTTCTTATTTAGTTGAAGGGAAAGATGAAGGATTGTAACAATAGGAACTAGCAATTATCTAACAAAAGGTGTTACAGTATTTCCACCTCAGGCAAAAAGAAAGAGTGGTAAGAGGATTCTCTGAGTTTCTTCCCTGGCTTGGGTGTGCAGGTTATTTTCCCATGCCTGGGACACAATAATGGACAGTCTCCCATCTAACAGAAACAGCTCGCTTTTCCCATTGCCCCGTCAGTTAAAAAACAAACACTTATTTAAGACTTGGGGATGTGCTTTTTTAATTACAGTCTGGTTGCCTGAGGGTTCCGATAACACAGATGAAAAAATTACTCACCATAGTAATCTTGTTTCTTCAAAGGGATCACTCATTATGATTAAACTGAATGCAGTCAGCCTCCTGTGTTGAACTGCCCGGAGAGACGGAATTTTATTTAAATTATGGAACTCTCAGTTGGCTCATGCCATTTTCAAACTGCTGCCCTAGCAACTGCTGCACTCTGAGTGCTTCAGATTCTTACGGAGCCTAACCGGGTAAATGACCCATTAGCTAAAATTTAACAACCTTAAAAAATAATATGTTTTGCCCTTTCAGGTCAAAACATCCTTAACCAACAAACCTAAGAAACTTGAGACCACCTGGACACCAACTGGCTAAACAAAGTGAGTCTCTATCTTAACCTATATAGGAGAAAAGAAAAAACCCTAATGCAGGGATGCAGAGCAACTTCTATAGGTTCTAGTAGGGGAGGTAGGGAGGGTCTTTAATCATAATGAGTGATCCCTTTGAAGAAACAAGATTACTATGGTGAGTAATTTTTTCTTCTAACCCCAGGAATCATTCATTATGATTAAACTTAATCTGAACTATCAAGCAGTACCTTTGGAAGTTGGGCAGAGAACCTATTTCGAAACAAGCTCTGCAGTACTGTTGTATTAAACCCAGCATTACTTCGGATTGCAAGTCCAGACTGTAATGCTTTGTGAAGGTGTGTACTGTTTTCCATGTAGCTGCTTTACAGATTTCCAGTAGTGGATTTCTCTGAAGCTGCCAGTGAAGCAGCTGTGCCCCTGGTGGAGTGTGCTCTCAGGCCCAGAGGTACCTGTTTACCCACCTTACTATAACAAAACTGTATACATGCCACTATCCAGCGAGCAATTGTATGTTTTGTTGCAGCTCTGCCCTTACCAACTTCACCATATGTGAGAAAGAGCTGTGACTGACTTGTCCTGTAAAACTTGGTTCTGTCAATGTAGTGGCTAAGAGCCCTTTTGACATCAAGGGAGTGAAGTCTCCTTTCTGGAGAACTGGAGTTGTCTGTAAAGAAGACAGGTAGAGTGATAGACTGATTCAAGTGAAAATCAGATATCACCTTGGGAAGGAATTTTCTATTAGTCCTAAGGACCACCTTGTCCATGTGAAATGGGATGCAGTCCACATCTGTGCACAGGGCTTGTACTTCACTGATCCTTCTGGCTGAAGTAATGGCAACCAGGAAACAGTTTTCCAAGTGGCATACTTCAAATCTGCGGTTGCCATAGGTTCGAATGGTGCATCCATGAGTTTAGCAATGTGAATATTTAGATTCCAGGCCAGAACCGGTTCCCTTAGGGGAGGGTGCAGAAGATTAAGGCCTTTAAAATATTTTCTAAATACCGGATGAGAAGCCATAGACCTCTCCTTACCAACTGACAGGTAAGCAGAGACTGAAGCTAAGTGAACCTTGAGGGTGGAAGGCCTCAGGCCTAAGGAAAATGAAAATGTAAATGTGTAAGGTAATCTAGAAGAATAGCCAAATCAGCCCAGAAAGGGCTCAAACCTTTACCTGTACACCATACTGTAAATCTTTTCCACTTAGAGGCATATGTCTTCTTAGCAGAAGGCTTCCTGGAACCCCTAAGCACTGTTAGCACCTGTTCTGATAGATTACGGTTAGCAAACTCTAAGTCCTCAACAGCCATGCCTTGAGCCTCAGTGATTTGAGATTGGGGTACAGGATCCTGCCCTGAGAGGAGGTTAACAGGTTGTGCCTTCTGGGCAGATGGATTGGGGATGGGGAAACCACTGACAGAGACAGCAGAAGAGAGTACCAGTGCTGTCTCACCCAATCCGGAGCCACCAGTATCATTTTGCTGGTTAAGACCTTCAATTTCAGTAGGGTCCTGAATATCATAGGGAAAGGAGGGAATGCATACAGAAATTTCCCTGTCCAATCCAGGGCCAAGGCATCCAGGGGGATTGTGCCCCTTAGAGGAAGCCTGCAACAGTACATTGGAAGCTGGTGGTTTTCTGGGGAGGCAAAGAGATACACCTCTGGAGTGCCCCATTTTCTGAAAATTGTTCTGAGTACCTGAGTATTCAGGCACCACTCGTGGTGATCCTGACTTATCCTGCTGAAAGAGTATGCCAGCATATTGTCCTTCCCTGGAAGGTGTATGGCTGACAGGGATACTCCCATGGAGTATACCAGAGACCACAGTCTCATTGCTTCTATGCACAGTAGATGTGACCTGGTACCTCCTTGCTTGTTGATGTAATACATGGTTGTGGTGTTGTCTGTTCTGACTTGCACCACCCTGTTTTGCAGGTAAGGAGCAAATGTTTTCAAAGCCAGGTAAACAGCCCTGAGCTCCAAGAGATTTATGTGCAACAGAGACTCCTGGGGGAACCATGTGCCACTTGCTGTGTGCTCTAACATGTGTGCCCCCCAGCCTAGAAGAGAGGCATCTGTTGTGAGGATTACTGAAGGTTGTTCCCTTATAAAAGGCACACCCACCCTGAGGTTGTGCTCTGCCAGCCACCACTGTAAGGCCTGGACTAAACTTTCTGTGACTGGAACCAGTTTGGACATAGGATCCGTCCTTTGAGACCAATACTGTCTGAGATGGAACTGAACATTTCTCATTTGAAATCTGGAGCCCATTACCACTGCAGTGGCAGATGCCATGTGGCCTAGTAACCTGAGAAATTCTCTGGCTGTTCTGGGACTCCCAGACACATGGGATTTTGCAATCTGCAGAATGCTTGTTGCCCTGTCCTGTGGCAGAAGGACTCCGCCCTGTCTGGTATTCAGTTCTGCTCCAATAAACTCCAGCACCTGGAGTGGTACCTGTTGAGATTTTTCTTCGTTTATCAGAAATCCCAGGGACTCTAGTGTGGATTTTGTGAGTGCCAGTGACTGTACTACATGCTGCAGAGACTGTCCTACTATTAACCAGTTGTCCAGGTAGGGGAAGACTGTTATACCTTGTTTTCTCAAAAATTCTACCACCACTGATAGGCACTTTGTAAAAACCCTTGGTGCTGAAGTTAGCCCAAAAGGGAGAGTTGCAAACTGATAGTGTCCTGAAGCCAGCCTGAATCTCAAGAATTTTCTGTGAGAAGGTCTAATGGGAATATGGAAATAAGCATCCCTTAGATCTAGGGAGGCTAGCCAGTCTCCCTTTTGCAATGAAGGAATGATTATGGCAAGAGTGACCATTTTGAACTTTGGTTTCAAAATGTGCTTGTTCTGAAGTCTTAGATCCAAAATAGGCCGCCAATCCCCGTTTTTCTTCCTTATGAGGAAGTATCTGGAATAAAAACCTTTTCCCCTGCTTATTAGAGGCACTACCTCTACTGCTTTGATTGCTAGCAGATGTTTTACCTCTGCTTCCAACAAAATCCTGTGTGCAGCTGTTGCTGGAGAAAAGGTCTTGTTCTCAGCTTTGGAAATTATTTGAAACGGAGTGCCAAGCCCTGGCTCACTACCTCCAGCACCCACTTGTCTGTGGTGATGGACTGCCAAGCGTGAAGGTAATGAGCCAGTCTGCCACCTACTGGTGGACCTGTAATAGGGGCTGCGACCTGCACTAGCCCGTCAGGGATTCTGTGCAGGCTGTGCCTGAACCTGTGGTGTAGGAGCTGTTCTTCTCATGGCTCTCCTGCCCCTTCCTCTAAAATAACCTCTAGCCTGCTGCTGAGGCTGGGAGGCTTGTGCCTGAAAGAAAGGTCTGGGGTAAAAACCCCTGCCCCTACCTCCCCTACTCTGGGATCTATAAGAGGTGAAGGGCCTATCCTTGGAATTGCTCCGATATGTGGATTTATATTCCTCCACCTTTTTCATGTATGCCTCAGTTTTATCCCCAAACAAGGAGTTGTTCTCCAGGGGGAAATCCATTGCTTTGGCCTGGGTGTCTAAGGTTAGGTTGGTGGCTCTAAGCCATGCAAACCTTCCGAGTGAAACTGACAAAGGCATTAACCTGGATGCAGTATCATTGGCATCCACTGCCATATGAAATTGGTACCCGGTAGCATCAAGTGCAGACCTTGCTGTGTCTTGTAAGTCTACAGCCAATTCATCTGGGACCCTATCAGCCAAAGCTAGAACAGTGTTCCATAGAGCTTTTTGGTATTGCACTGAATATGCCATGTAACTGGCCTGCCGAACTAATAAAGAGGCAGCCATGTACCCTTTCTTTTCCATAGCATCCATTTTTCTTGAATCTTTGTCTGGTGGATGGGTAGCCAATGGGATCCTGGCCTTGTCACAGGTAGCAGCTTGGACTACTCCCTCAGGATCAAGATGTGTAAATAGAAAATCAGCTGTAGTTCTGCCCAGCTGGTATTTCTTGTCAGCTTTCTTATCCACACCAGGGATAGAGGTTGGAGTTTTAAAAATCTGCACTGCAGCCTTCTTTAAAGATTTATGCATGGGCAGAAGTAAACGTTTTGTGGGGGTTAACCCCATCATTTCTAGAAAGTCAGCCTCCTCCATATCCTCCTCTGTTTCCTGAAGAGGAAGGTTCAGGGTTTCCACCATGTTCCTAACAAAAGCATAGTGGGAGGAGTATTCCTCAGGACCCCCAGGAGGAGATCCAAACTTTTGATCAGGAGAAACCTCTGGATCAGTAGGTTCCCCTTCAAAGTCATCCTCCTCCTCCCCAAACACTTCCAGCACTTCTTGCCTTGCTGGGGCTGTAGGAGGAACTGGGGCAGTCAGTGTAGGAACCAGGATTGCACCCTGTAGGGCTTGTAATACTTGTAATGCCTTAGCAATGTCCTCAGCAGAGGGCATAATATGCTTGTCTGCTGGGAGCTCCTTAGCCTTCTCGGCCGGAGGTGCAGCAACATGATTTTCTTTACACTTTTTCTTTAATGGAACAGGTTCCGTGCCTGTTTCCATAGCCCTTTTTGTTTTACCTTATTCAGATTTATCTGAACTCCTGTCAGGATCCTTGGCTTTACCTCCATCCTTTTTGTGGGAGGAGGAAGAAGCAGAATTATCCCCAGAAGCAGAAGTCATCTCTTCCAAAATTTTAGACCTTTTCTTTAATGTTTTGGGGCAGAAAGTCTTACAAATATCACAACTGGCAAATACGTGACTTATACCCAAACAAGAAATACAGAGAGAACGTCTATCTGCTTTTGCTATAAGTTGCCCACAAGAGTCACAACGTTTAAAACCTGTGGGTCCTGTGCGTTTTTTAGCTTTATCCAAATGGACCTGTGACATTTAAGCTAGGCAAAAAAGATTACTTCAAAACACCGTTATTTAAAGTAACTCGGAACCAGAGATTACTTTAAAATAACTACCGCTAGAGGTTCCTGGAACCGAGCGCTATTCGGTTCCTGAAGAAAAAGGAACTGAGAAAATTACTAAATTTGGACAAAACTAAAGCGGTTCAGGGAACCGATCGCTAAATCTCTCTAAATAATAATAAATTGAGATAAGAAACCTTTAAAATAGACGCGGAACCCTCAGTTCCAAGGAACCGTGAGGGAACCGCGAATATAAATAAAAAACTACTAAAACACTAATTTACTATACTAAACAATGTTTCTAAGGCAGCAATTTAAAATTAAACTGAAAATGAGTACTTATCTACAGATAAACTTTAGTCAGAGACAGTTCAAGGAGAGCTCTCCGGGACGCCCTTACTAGGCAGGCGGAGTAAAGAATCTGAAGCACTCAGAGTGCAGCAGTTTGAAAGTGGCATGAGCCAACTGAGAGTTCCATAATTTGCATAAAATTCCATCTCTCCGGGCAGTTCAACACAGGAGGCTGACTGCATTAAGTTTAACCATAATGAGTGATTCCTGGGGTTAGAAGGGGTTACTCCAAAGGGCGGCTCCTAGGGGGAGGTGACAAAGAGTGCAGATGGTAATTGCTCTGGACACAATTGGTCAGTCTTTTTTTTTTTTTGTCAGCTCTATTTATGGCACTCCAGATCCTGGAACTCTCTCGGGTTACTCAGCGTCCCGTCGCTTCTACTGCCCACCGTGACTCCACCTCCTCAAGGGCATTACTTTATCCTCGGTGAACCCTCTCTGGCCAGGGTCTGTGAGGAGATCAAAGGTGCGGAGGCGGAGATCTGGTGTAGGGCGTGTGGTGGCAGGCGCTGAGAGCCATCGCCTATCTGGGCTGGAGGGGCTTTCCCCTGAGTTATGCCCCAGACATGGGACGTGCAATGCCACCTAGCCTGTGACATGGATGCTCCTACCCACGTCTGGAAGGCAGCCACCTGACGTCTTCCCCATGTATGTGAACCCCTGTGAATTGCAGTGCCTCTGGTCTCTACCGGTAGCCGCTGTTACTCGGGCTATCCCTGGATCCCTCCCCTAGAGAGGAGAGCAGTCCTCTGGACACTCGATCCTCTCTCTCCCCTGCCAACCCCTGGCAGTCTGGGCTTGTTTCCAAACCCGGGTCACCAGCGTGGCGCAAAGTGTGGCATCCAGCGCCTCAACCCTCAGCGCCACTGGGCCAGCTGGCCTGTCTTTTAGTGCAAGTGTCTTTCAGAACCAAAGGATTGTTCTAGTTTTCAGATCTGCCCTTGTTTCTGAGGTCATGATGGGAGTGCCGGGGAGGGGGGTAAGGTTTGTGGATCCTCAATCAACCAGTGGCAGTTACAAATGTCAGGTAGAAGGGCAGCAGATCTAGTAGGGGTGGTTTTATTGAGAGGTTCCCATGGCTGTTTAGTGGGATTCATTCATTTTCACTACAACTAGCAGACGGTACCAGCAACTGCAGTTAGGTCAAATTGATTTTACTATTTTGTACCTTTTTCCTCACAATTAATCCAGGGTCATAAACCTTAGTCAATTTTTAGATGGGGACAAGACTGAAAAGATAAGATTTTTCCTCTCGATATTGGTTCGAGAGGGGAATAAGGTTTGATTTCCCATGTCAGTCAACAGGGTGACACTACCAGAGATGTGATATCTGGTCAAGGGTCCCAGTGGGTGACACACGGTACCAGTTCAAAACTGATTCAGGGGCACGATCAGGGGAAATGGTGAAGCATGTAGTATGGGGGAATGAGAATATGAGCAGAAAAGATTTAGCTAGTTTGCCTAGCCAATGTTTAAGAAATATGGTCCTGCAATCAGGGAACTAAATAGATTGCCTTCTCTGTGGGCATCTACTTTCAGGGAGCATTCAAGCTCCTATAGCAGCGGAGCTCTGACTGGGCCAGAATGTGACCCAAGGTTCATAACGGGGCATATGGGATTGTGACAGGGTTGTCAACCCTGTCACAGGGATGAAAAAACTGTTAGGGGGGATAAACAAGGGGGTTGTTTATGAAGTGACTAATTTCCTTAATTAATTGGGGTACTCATATAATAAAATTCCAGCCCTAGGCCATGGCAATAACTGCTATCCAAGGCGGGAGGGTTGGGCGGCAAGGTGGTACTATCTTACCACTGAGATACACCTGGGATGCAGGCACAAAAAATAATGAATAGGAATAGGGTCCAAAGGAAATATATAATGACATACAGAAGCCCGAAGAGAAAGGCTCTTTTTTTTGGACTCTGTTCAGCAGTAGGATATGGGCTATTTGGGGGATAAACACTGCTTTACAGAGCAATACAGGGGAACACAGAGGTATGAAACGGAGGGGCAACACAGGGGCAATGAGGGCTGCAGAAGTGATCGTGTGATCACTCTTCGCTGGTCACAGTCCTCAGTGTGGACCTATGGGTCGTCCATATTAAGACACCTTGAAAGTTGAAATTTCCTTTATATTTTTGTCTTTTCACTGGTCTATCTGCAAGTACTGTTGTCAGAGAAAGGACAGGTATAACAAGTTGTCATGCAATATAACACATTTCCGTTTGATGTCTTTTTTTTATTTCAAAATGGCTTTATGATTCCTACGCTTGCTTTGCTGCTTTGTGTGTTATCTATTTCCACATTCTCTTTGCTATTTTGTTGGTGGGGAGCTCTCGTGAATTCAAACAAAGGGGCAACATGATACAAGGTAAGAATGTTCTGTGGGGGGAGGGCAACTTACATGTACACCTATTACACCATATACTAGGACAGGACACATAGATGGATCTAAAGTGTATTTCCTGTAATGTTCAGGGGGTCAACCACCCAATCAAGAGGAAAAAAAATATCAGCGTTTTTGAAACGCCTTAAGTATGACATAGCACTCTGTCAGGAAACACACTTACTCAGGGTGGAGGCAATGAAGTTAAGAAGGGGGGTGGGTGGCGGTATTGAGTTGCTACCCGAAGAAGAAACAGGAGGGTAGCGATTCTAATTGAGAGGTTTCCCCTTTCAAATCATCTTGTCACACCAAGGCTCAGGGCAGGGGACTAGGGGTGGCTAACCTACATGCTCCTAATTCTGATCATGCAGAATTGTTTCCTAAATTGGCACAAAAACTCTTGGAGGTGACATCTCTTGTGGGGAGATTTTAATTTGGTGACAGATCCAGTTCTGGATAGAATCCCAAGGGAATCCAGTACTCCATCCCACAGTAAGGCTAGGCAGGCTGTGTATCTGTTCTGTAAAGATATGGCCCTTATGGATATGTGGAGATTGTTACATCCCACAACAGCCGATTACATGTTCTGCTCTCCAAGGTTCAGCACACAGAGTAGGGTAGATTATTTTTTGTTTAGTAATGGGATAGTGTAGGAGGTGATGGAGCAGGAATCGAGGCTATCACTGTATCCAGTCATGCACCAGTCTCCATCTCCTTAATGCTCTCCAAGACTTTAGCCAAGGCACCATGGTGGCATTTTAACCCCATCCTCTTACATTCCCCAGAATTTATTTCATGGATCTCTGCAGAGATTAAGTTGTTTGTTGATCTTAATAAGTGAGCAGACACATCGGAGCAGATATTGTGGGATACTTTTAAAGCGTATGTAAGAGGACGTATAATCACTTTTTCCTCATAAGTTAATAGACAGAGAAGGGCTGACCTTACAGAATTAAAAAAACATCTGAAAGATGCAGAGCTGAAATTATACTCAGGGGAAGTAGATAAGAGGCAAGCAGAGAAGCAGGTGGTCCAACTTAAATATAAGCTGAATATTATCTTGCATCAGCAAGCTGAAAGGGGACTCTTCTTCACTAGACAACATTACTGGGAGAGTGAGGAGAAAGCTTCGTAATTACTGGCCTATACGTTAAAAAAGAGAGCTGCCCAAATTAAAAATTACAAAACATAGGCATGCAGATGGCAGTCTCACAACAGATGCAAAGCAGATTAATGAGCTGTTTAGGATCAACTATGAGAGACTGTATGAGTCAACACCCAGACCCCAGCAGACTATGACAGATGAGTTTCTAGCTGGGGTGGGCCTTCCACAGCTCACACTGCAAATGATACAACAGTTGGACAGACCTGTATCCATCACAGAGGTGGTTACAGCAATTAAAGCGATGTCGAAGGGGAAAACACCAGGGCCAGATGGATTAAGTACCGATTTTTATCAAGCTTTAGTGCAGGACCTTATAAACACAGGGTGATTCAGAAAATGGGAGAGGCTATCGCAATCTATGTGAAAAGCCACGATTCCAGTGCTGCCCAAACTAAATAAAGATCATACTAACTGCTCGAAATTTAGACCAATTTCTTTCATGTATGTAGACGCCAAGATATTGACTAAAGTCCTAGCAAACAGGTTGGAGAGGGTTCTCCCTTCAGTAATTTACTCTTCTCAATATTGCTTCATGAAAGGTAGACAGGGTATGGATAATCTACAGGTGTTAGCAAATGTTTTGGATGAGGTTCATAGAATAGTAGACTCCATGTCGTTGGCTGCCACTAACACAGAAAAGGCTTTTGACTCAGTAGAGTGGGATTATCTATTTGCAGTTTTATGGCAGTTTGATATAGGCCCATATTTTTCTAAATTATATTACGATGCTCTATGCCTGTCCAATGGCATGGGTACTTACAAATGGTATCCTTTTTTCCCCTTTTCCACTCCACCGTGATACTAGATGAGGCTTCCCCATTTCTCCCCTTTTGCTCACATTAGTCACTGAGCCATTATTACATTACATAGATTACACAGATATTGTTGGCAGATAAAATACTGCTTGGCCCACCTAGCCTGCCCATTTTCCCTGCATACTGTGACACCGCAGACCATACTTGGTCTCCAGCTTTTTCCCTCCCATCTCGAACTAATAAAATACCCTTGTATCTATCCCATAAATTCTTGAATGCTGTTACAGTTTTTGCTTCTACCATCTCTGCTGGGAGGCTGTTCCGAGTATCCATCACCCTTTCCTTGAAGAAGTATTTTCTAACATTTCCCTTGAATCTGCCCCCCTCAAACTTCACAGCATGTCCTCTTGATAGTGAACATTTTTTTGTGAAAAATACTTTCCACTGGTACCCTGTTTATACCTGTGAGGTATTTCAAAGTCACTGTCATGTTCCCCTTCTCCCTCCTAACCTCAAGCGTATACATATTGAGGTCTTTAAACATCTCCTGATAGGGCTTTCGATGCAGGCCCAGCACCATTTTAGTTGCTCATCTCTGGACCGTCTCAATTCTGTCGATGTCCTTTCTAAGATGCGGTCTACCAAACTGAACACTCCAGGTGAGGTTTCACCAATGTCTCATACAGTGGGATAACTACCTTCCTCCTCCTCTTCCTGCTCGTAATACCCCTCCCAATGCACCCCAACATCCCAGCAGTTCTTCCCACTGCCTCATCTCACTGTTTGGCCACCTTTAGGTCATCAGAGAGGATTGCCCTCAGCTCCTTTTCCTGCTTAGTGGATGACAGTACCACTCCCCTCAACTTGTACTCCGCCCCTGAGTTTCTGTGCCCTAAGTGCATGACTTTGCACTTTTTTGCACTGAATTGCAGTTTTCATTCTTTTGACCACTCACCAAGCTTCCTTAGAACACTATTCATTCATTCCACTCCCCCATGAAATATCTACCCTAGTGCAGATCTTAGTGTAATCTGCAAAAAGACATACCTTCTGTTCAAGACATTAAAGAGGACCGGACCCAGTACCGATCTTTGCAGCACTCCACTGGTCATTCTCCCCTCCTCAGAGTGAACTCCGTTTACCATCACCCTCTTGTCTCCTGTCCTCCAACTAATTTCTTATCCAATTTATCACCTCTGGACTCGAACCAGGCTACCCAGCTTATTCACTAGTCTCCTATGTGGAACGGTGGCTAATATAGCTATGTGGATAACAAATTATTATCTTTGGCTATCAGAAAGCATACAAGCACACATGGGGTTTCCCCGGGTAACATACAATGCAAAGCCCTGTTGTATGCAGATGATTTGTTACTCACCCTCACCAAGACAGAATTTTCCTTAAGGGCAGCACTAGCACTGATCACTCAGTTCGGGTTAATGTCGGGACTGCAGGTGAACAGGACAAAAACGGAGCTGTTGCCTCTCAGAAAGTGTGCCGAGACTATGGGGACGTTCAGCGACAGGGTCTAAAATGGTCGCCACATGGTTTTACCTATCTTGGAATGTTGATCAGACCAAGGGTTAAGGACTGGATGGCGGACAACCTTCACCCCTTGATACCTGAATTAAAAAAGGGATTTGGAAAGGTGGCAGCATCTGAATCTGCCACTGCCATGTAAAATAACATTTAAAAATCATGGCCCTACCCAAAATAATTTATTGCATTAACAAATTACCAACCCGTATTCCAAATAAATGGTGGCAACAATTTGACCGCATTTTCTCAGGATTCTTGTAGGGCCAGCAGAGGCCCAGGTTTAGTAGGAAGGTATTAAGAGCAGTCACTACAAAAGGAGGATGGAATCTACCATGTTTGAGGGCTTATCAAACTGCAAATGGTGTGAGAAGCACATTGATATGGATAAAGGGAGGGATGGGCCCTCTGGTTTCAAGTGGAACAGGCACTGTCAGGTTCTATACCTCTACAGACCAGACTCAAGAGTGCAGGACAGGATCTCTCACATTCTGCCCTCTACTTTTGAGTACACTAGAGAGTCTCTAAAACTGGTACAGAAACAATCAGGTTGGAAGGAGATCCAGTATGGCAAGCATGAGAATTTATGGGACAATCCCAGGTTAAAAACTGAAGGCTGGATAGTACACTGGCATCATTAGGAAAGAAAGGGTATTGTAAAATTGGCCCATTTGCTGTCCCCAAAGAACAGCATGCTAAAATCTTTTAAGTGTCTCCACGAAGAATATGACATCCCATCTTCGGACTTTTGGAGATATTTACAACTTAGGCAAGCCTTGAAGGGGTGGTTGGGGAAGAACTATGTCCATCAACCATCGGGTATGGGTCTGGCGATAGATTTATATACCAAACCACAGTTGATACAGGGTGGACAGGTGTACAGACACATGCAAAACTTAGAGGCACCCTCCTGGGAACCACATAGACAAAAGTGGGGGACAAAACGAACCTGGAGATTCCGCATGAAACATACTGTAGGAAATATGCTGGCGATTGGTGCACATGGGCTCCACAGATCCCTGTTACCAGCTCATCCAGAAAAAGCTCTTAGGAAGATGGCACCAGATTCCCGAGAATCTAACAAACATGGGCATCTAAATCAAGAATGAGTGCTGGAGATGCCAGCAATCCCCAAGGAATACAGAACAAAGCATCTGGACATGTCTGGCATTACAACAGTTTGGGGTCTCAGTCAGACTCACTGAGGCAGTAACAGGCTTCTCACTACCAGAATCTGCTCTGTTTTGGGTACTAGGAGACAACACGCTATTGGTGGGGGATCTTAAAAAATTCCGCCCACTAATTTACACCATAGCCATGGAAGCCAAACGACAAATCTTAATGAAATGGAGACAAGTGATTCTCACCCATTATTTCAGAATGGGAAGCAGGGGCATCCAGAATTGCATCTTACCTTAGGGTACGATATAAGGTAAGGGGTCAATTAGACTTATTCGAGATCAATTGGCAACCGTGGTTTTTAAACATGGATAGGGTTACCACCTGTCCCTATTTTCGCAGGACAGTCCTGATTTGGGCAGCTCTGTCCTGCAGAAAAACGTGAAAAATACTAAATGTCCTGACATTGTAGTAGAAATAATATTTTCTGATTTTCCTCTAAATGTTGCAAAAAACTATAATACCTTAACTAAAATACCTTAAAATAATAAAAAACACAAGAAACAACTGAAAACTACAACACTTAATCTTAATTCTGATTATTTAGAGAAAACATGTCTGTTGTATTGGTCAAGATGACATATTGTCCTGCGAAAAATCCAGTTTCAGTAAGAAATGTCCCACTTTGGGCTTCTTTAAAGGTGGTAACCCTAAACATGGAAGTAGCGACACGCTGGGGAACTGGATAAGCATATCACAAGGCAGCGCTAGAAGGATGGGGAGTCTTACAAAGACAGGACAAATTTTAGGGAGTTGGAAGCAAGGGACAGAGATGGCTTTAAAATTGCTGTTCCCTCCTCATTAGCGGGAGTTTGGGGACTCCCATGCATGGGACCATTAACGGTGAACTTGTAGGGAACCCATATGTAAAGATCGACTACAGATTATGGAGTTTGCAGGCCTTGGAGAGTCACAGCCCTTTCCCTCTTTCTTACCTGGTCTTTTTTTTGTTCGTTTCTCTCTTCTGTTTTCATCTGACATAACCAACCAAGTTTTTCAACAACACAGAATAAACTGCATGACAATCTTTTAGCAAATTGACAGAAGTACCCGACATTTAAACATAATAAAACACTGTATTTTATTTATATATATATATAAATACTGATTTAGAGTGGGAATTTCTTCATAGTCACTGCATAAGAGTTGATAATTTTGAGGGAAATGTTTTTGTCCAGGGGATTTAATATCTGTTGATTATATAGATTAGTATTTATTTAATTCTTCGACCTTTGAGCAAGGTGCTCGTTTACAAAGGTTCCACGTCAGTAATGCAAGACAATTCTAAAGGTACAAATCACAGAGACATAGTCAAGAAAAATACATAGCCAACAGAGTTAACATGACAACTGGATTGGCAAAAAAAGAAAAATCTAGTTACAATAATGTTCCAAGCCTGGGGGATGTTATTGAGCCCGAGCCAGAAGGCAGCAAAGCTTTGTAGCTCTGTGGAAAATATAAAAATATTAACAAACCTACCCTTTTGGAGTCTAAGTTTTCAGATAAAAGTGATTACTGCTGGAAAGAGGACCTGAAACTGCCTAGGATGGAGAACCCTCGTAAAGACAGGGGAGCTGGAACAGAGGAAAAACATCTGGGAGCTCTCAGCCTCCGAGGTCTGGTATGGAAACGCAGGCCGCAACTGAGCCAGACTCAGAAGAAACCATGTCCTCTATTGATTTGAAACTACAATGCCTGATCTTGTCTTATCGGACATGAATGCCAAACTAGATACTTTTGGTACTAGAGTTACAGTGGTTGAGACCACCATCAGAACTTCGCAAATGGAGCTAGCTGATGTAAACTGGCAATCAGAAAGTACCACAGTGGCCACCTCACTCGTGGTAAAAGAGAATATGCACCTAAGGGCCAGACTGGAAACACTGGAGAACCAGGCCCGATCTTCACATGTGTGGATCCTTGGTCTCCCAGAGGGTATAGAAGGGGATCATCCCCTTATGTTCCTGCAGGACTGGCTAAATGAAAAAAATCGTACCTAAATGAAAAAATTGTACCTGCCGAACAGCAACTTAGCTTCAGCCTTCAAAAAGCCTATCACATCACACCTAGCAGCTATCGTGATGGCTCGGATCTCCCACGTACTTTGCTGATAGTGACTGATGGAGTGGGGACCCAAGACAGAATCTTGAAACTGGCCAGGCAAGCAGGACCCATAACGCAGGATGACTGAGCGATATATTTGTTCCCCGATGTCAGCTATGCAACATGGATGAGACACAAGAAGTTCAATGCAGTTAGAAAGACGCTCAGAGAAGCCTCCATACCGCATGCGATTGTGTTTCCTGCTTGTTTGCGAATTGTCCATGATGGGAAGGTCTGGGTGTTGTCGGACCAGCAGAAGCTGGAAGATGGCCTCCAAGTTTTCACCTAACCTTCAGGATCAACGGCGACCTTTGGGGGCAACAGGCAGTGATCCTGAGGACTCTGGGGAGGACTGAAAATATGAGCCCTAAGTACTGTTCCTCTCTAAAAAATATATTGTCTTCAAAATTTCTGTAGTCACTTTAACCCCTAGTAAGTGTATGATGTTGCAGGTTTAATTTGTTTATAGAACTATCTGCTCTAGGATAGTTTTGGGGGACTGCAGATCAGTTCATAAATGTACCTTATACAGATGTATTCCTTTGGGTTACAAATAAGAAAAGAGGCTGAGGGTTTGTATTTGTTCCTAGCTCTTAATTTTTTGCCCTTACAATATAATTACCATGTTTAGGTTGTTTACCTTAGGTACACAGTACGACAACATGAGCCCTTAATTAAGGGCATGCAGAGTTGGACTTTTATTTCTGGAACTTTAGTAAACGAAACCAGTCATACTGCTCATGGGCTCTTTAATGCAGCAAAATATTTTTTCTTCCATGTTGGACTTAATTATTTAGAGTACCCCTCACATGCGGTATCACAATATTCTAGATGCATCCACCCTATGATTAAGGAGAGAGGTTACTCTCTGTAGGTTATATAATGTGAATTATATAATGTAATCATTATGGTCTGTCTTGGATATGGGCATATTATTGTAATACTAATGGCAAACTAATAAAAATAAAGTTTAAAAATTAAAAAAGAACAATGTTTCAAGAGTTCAGAATCAGGCAAGGAAAGGAGTGAAGAGCAGCCCTATAGTTAGGCATTGTCCAACAAACATTTTACTGCTAATTAATAATGAGAAATGGAGAGATCAAAGGGAAAGTGGGGTAGAAAGAATGGCCGGGAGAGGGTGGGGTGGTTAAATTATATCAGGTATTTGGGGGAAGACCAGAGAGAGGGGAATTAAAAAAAGGGTAAAGAGCAGGAGAGAAAAGGAGTGAGAGAGGTTAGAGCCAATAGGTGTGAACAACTGGGGGTGAGTGCAAGGAGCACAGGACAGCTGGGAAGCACCATTGGTGCTCAACACAAAAGTCCCAGATGTCCCTCACAGCGACGGCACAATACCAACACCAGTACTGTGCCATCCCAAAAGACGGTGTTTTTTGTGGGGGCCTGTCGCATTTAGTTATAATCAACTCCAGGTCGGAGTTGTTCTGGGAGGGGGCAGAACACCAGGAGAAGCCGCATCGGTACAAACAGACCATTACAGCAACTGTTGCTGTAATGGTCTGTTTTCGGGTTTCGCTGTCGGGGTGTCGCGCTAGAGTGAGCCACCGGGGCAGCTGGAGGTGGAGTGTTTGGAGGGGGTATAAGTGCTTAGACAGGGAGCAAGTGTAGTTCAAGGAGGAAGAAGATTTGATGTTTCTACACACTTAGGGATTGATTAAGGTGTAGGGGGAGAGATTAAGAGTATAAATTGGGAGGTCATATATCTTTCCTACAAGCACAAGCACCAGTGTTGATGAGATGTTTCATTTCAAGCTTGAAGGCTGGGAGATTCACAATACTGTGCATCTCAGCCGGGACCTCTTTTAGCCAGAGGTGTGCTATATGAGAACGATCGTTGTCCCATTGTTGTTCTTCTGAAAGGGATGATGAATGTACTCCGAGCTTTACCTCTGGTATCACAGTGAGACTGAGCGTCTGGCCTAATAGAGCTTTTTTTCCGAGGAGGCATCTCTGGTACTTTATTTTGTTATTCAACATAAGCCATTTGGTTTGCTCATGCAGTACACGTGTGTGGGGGTGAGGTTATCTACTCCTAGAGTAAGTCTGCATGCCTTATTAAGGTCTGTAGCTACCCGTTTATGTGCCGTGTTGGGGCAGCACCGTATACTACCAATCTGTAGTCTATTTTCGACAGAACTAAGCCGGAAACGGGGAGGCACAGAGCTGCAGTACATGATACTTGCTTTTGCTAACTGCAAGTTATGATGTTCATGGTTATTTGTAGCAACTACTAGTTTCTTCCTTAGGTATGTTTTCTTTTTACATAGTTCTTTATATGTAACAAATGTATTTTTTTACGACTGTATATGAGATATCTGTTTGATTAATTTCTTCAGTGTTATATCTCCAAGGGGAAGTTCCCCGGCCAGGATGTTTTGTTGTACTAGAAGAAAAAATTACTTACCATAGTAATCTTGTTTCTTCTAAAGGAGTCTTGGCTGTATTCTGACAATATGCAGTATGACCAACCAGTTCAGCTGCCCCAGAGAGTTAAGATTTAAACCCTATGCAAATGCATAGAACATTGAGCTCAGCTCAGTTTTCAAACCACTGACCTCGGTACATTCTATGTAACCGACCAGATTCTTACATAGCTACTAATAAGAAATGCCAAATAAGATTAACCATAACTGTAACTAACACCCTAAAGGTAAATACATACATCAAAAGGGCATAAAGACGACACAAGTCACTGATGCCCAGAAAAAACACCATCCACTGGTGGGTATAGGAATGAACAACTGGAATGCAGAGACCCCGCTTCCCTAGGTTCCAGAGGGGAGGCAGGGTGGGAGGTCAGAATACAGCAATACTCCATTAGAAGAAACAAGATTACCATGGTAAGTAATTTTTTCTTCAAACAACATGAAGTCTTGCTGTATTCTGACAATATGCAGACTACCAAGCAGTACCCCATGGAGGTGGGCACAGAACCTACTTAGGAAATAGGCTCTGCAACACTGCTGTGCCAAACCTGGCATCACTCCTGGCCTGAGTGTCCAGGCAGTAGTGCTTGGTGAATGTGTGAACAGTTTTCCAGGTAGCTGCTTTACAGATGTCAAACAGAGGGATATCTCTGGCAGCTGCTATGGAAGCGGCTGTCCCCCTAGTAGAGTGAGCCATCAGGCCCACTGGTGGCTCCTTACCTAGTTTGCCATAGCAGAACTGGATGCAGATCACAATCCATCTGGAAATGGTCCTTTTTGTGGCTGGCCTGCCTTTACCCACCTCACCATAGGTAAGGAACAACTGAGTACAGTCCTTCCTATGGTCTTTTGTTCTGTCCATATAATAACTGATGGACCTTTTTACATCCAGGCTATGCAGCCTGCATTCACTAGAGCTGGAATGATCAGTGAAAAAGGCAATGTTATGGACTGATTCAGATGAAAATTCGAGACCACTTTGGGGAGGAACTTATTAGTTTGTTGAACAATCTTGTCCCTGTGTGGGGCAATGTAGTTGGGTTCTACTGACAGGGCATGAAGCTCACCGATCCTCCTGTCAGAGGTGATGGTGACCAAAAACACAATTTTTCATGTTAGGAATCTGAGTTCTGTTGAGGACATGGGCTCAAAAGGGGGGCTGCATAAGCTGAGCTATGCAGATGTTAAGGTCCTAAGAAGGGGTAGGCGCCCTGTGAGGAGGGTGAAGATGGAGCAACCCCTTGAAGAGTTTCTTAAACATAGGATGGGCAGCTAGGGAAGGGCCCTTCCTGGCTGACAAATAGGCAGAAACAGCTGCCAAGTGCATCTTCAGGGTGGAAGGCTGCAGGCCCAGGGATTGAAAGTGGACCAAGTAATCCAGCAGGACTACCAGGCTGGCCTCCTGTAAATCCATGTCCTTCTGGGAACACCAGATGGAGAATCTCTTCCATTCAGAGAGTAAGTTCTCCTGGTGGAAGGTTTCTTGGAAATCCTAAGGACGTCCAGGACTCCTTCTGAGAGATGCAAGCCTGCATACTCTAAATCTTTAAGAACCAGGCCTTAAGCTGGAGGGACTATAGGCTGGGGTACAAAATCCTCCCCTGGGAGGATGTCAGCAGGTTGTGCCTTCTGGGGAGGCAAATTGGATTGGCCACTGACAGGGACAACAGCATCGAGTACCACAGCTATCTCGCCCAATCCAGAGCAATCAGAATTATAGTGGTTGACTGAACCCCGAGTTTGATTAGGACTCTGGGTATCAGAGGGAATGGAGGAAAGGCATACAGAAATCTGCCTGATCAATCCAGGAGCAGAGCATCCAGAGGCACTGAGCCCAGTGCTGGAGGCCTGCAACAGAACTGGGGAAGCTGATTTCTGTCTGGGACTGCAAAGAGATCTATCTCTGGAATGCCCCATCTTCTGAAGACTGTCGACAGAATTTGTCTGTTCTGGGTCCATTCGTGATGGCCCTGGTTGATCCTGCTGAAAGCATCTGCCAGGACATTGTCCTTCACTGGCAGGTGGATTGCTGATAAGGAAATGTTTAAGGAGTAAGCCAGACTCCAGATCTTCATGGCCTCTGTGCACAGAACTGAAGATCTTGTTCCCCCCCGGTTTGTTGATGTAGTACATGGTGGTGGTGTCTGTTCTGACCTGCACCACCTTGCCCTGCAGCGTCTTGGAAAATGACTGAAGTGTTAGGAACACTGCTCTGAACTCCAGCAGATTTATGTGCAGGAGAGATTCCTGCTGGAGCCATGTTCCATGAGTAGTGTGTTCCCCTAGGTGAGCTCACCACCTTAGTAGTGAGGCATCTGTGGTCAGTACTACTGAGGGAGCTTGTTGCAGAAAGGGGACTCCTGCCCTGAGGTTGTCCCCGTCTTGCCACCACAGTAGTGCTTGCTGAAAAGTGGTAGTTACTGGTATTAGTTTGGACAGAGAATTCCTTCTCTGGGACCAAAAGGACCTCAGAAGGAACTGGATGCCCCTCATATGAAATCTGGCCCCTGGAACTACTGCTGTGGTAGCAGTCAGGTGGCCCAGGAGCTGTAGGAAGTACCTCACTGGGCGAGGAACCGGAAGATGGAAGGACTCTGCCAACTGGATCAGGGCATCCGCCCTTCCTGGAGGCAGAGAGGCCTTTACTTGAATTGTGTCCAGCTCTGCTCCTATGAAATATAGGATCTGGACGGGTTTCAGAACTGATTTCTTGAGGCTCACCAGGAACCCCAAGGATTGAAGGGTATCTCTTGTGTGAGGGTCAAGGCTTCCTCTACCTGTTGGGGGGAGTGACCCACTACCAACCAACTGTCCAGGCAGGGATAAACTGGCCTTCTCAAATGTGCCACGACCACTGCCAAGCACTTTGTGAAGGCCCTTGGAGCAGATGTCAGTCCGAAGGGCATGGCCCTGAACTGGTAATGGCCTGAGAGCAATCTGAATCGGAGGTATTTTCTGTGAGATTAACGGATGGGAATGTGAAAATAAGTATCCTTTAGATCTAGGGATGCTAGCCAATCCCCTTGTCTGAGAGTAGGTAAAATGATAGCCAGAGTGACCACCTTGTTTTTTTTTTTAAACTTAAAAGTTTATTTCCAGAATCAAGTGTGTCACAAACTCGCTCAGCCGGTCAGTCCTCTACTCCCAAAGTGCCAACCTCTGAGCGTATGATTTGTGTACAGTGAACAGAACAAGGTAACCCTCTTGTCAGTTTTGTGGGTTCAAGTCACCTTAGTCTCAAGCTCTGGAGGGATTCAAACTGATAACCTCTTGTTAGGGTACCCAATTATCAGGCTCAGATAATTCTGTCTTCGGGGGCCAGATATCTTTGCCTACGGGCACCCAACCAGGTCTTTCAAATGAACCCTTAGAACTCTATGCAAGACTTTAGAGAACTCTATCCATTTCCCAGGTTTTTTTTTTTTCCTACTTATTTTTTATCCACTCCTTACTGTCCCTTCCAATCACCACTCCTTCCGTCCTACAAGGAGTGACGGCCCCCACCTCTGCCGACCAGCTTGGTCTGCCCCTAGAGTGCCACACTGCCATTGGGGGCACCTTGATGGCCCGGATTACCCCCCGGGAGGGGCGAGGGAGAGGCCCCTTCCTGCGGGCAGCTGCACATTGGGGTCTGCCTCGGTCGGAGGGGTGGCAAGGCTGCCCGAGGACTTCATCTAGGCGATCGGAGGGCATTTTCTCCCAGTTGTCTTTGTTTTTCCCCTTAACCTCACCCCTCTGAGATGTCGAGAGAGAGTCTGCGTGCTGACGACGCTCCTCTCAAGCGCCTGATGGCGCCCACCTCCCTGGCTCCAACAGATGGAGCCATATCCTTCTGGAGTCGGCATCCACCCACCCCCAGGACGCCAGGCCCAAGCGCGCCTGGCATCCCACCCTGAGGAGGAGAGCATCCGCTGGGGACGCCCATCCTCCCTCCCCGGCTGACCCCGACGACCCGGGTCCATTCCGACCCGGGCCGCCGCGAGCGCGAGGTGTGGCGCCCAGCCTCAACCTCAGCGCCACCGGGCGGCTTCCATTTCCCAGTTTGACAACAATAAGCCCATACACAGTGTTACTGATAACCTTTAAAAGCTCCACTTAAATAAAAAGAAATGTCAAGGCACTCCAGGAAGTTTCCATTGTAAAATATATATCTTTACTTTAAAATAGGAAAACAGAAAACATTACAGAACAATATATATCCCAACACATACAGCTTTAAAACAAACAGGTTTAAAGTGCAAATTCCTATAAATAATAACTTCAGACTAATCTTGTCTACGGTCCTTACTTCAGTGCTTTGATGGTCTCTCTTCTCTCAGTCAGAAATATTGTCTTGTGTGTCTCTGTCCAGGTTCTCTCAGCAATTAAACACAGTTCTGAGTCGGCCTTCTCATGAGGTCACTAACTCTGCCTTGGTGTAACAACATCTATATTTTATCTCACAGGATGTCCAAATAAAATATTTAAAAAAACATAATAGGTGATCTCACTGCCTTTCCTACCTCAGGTTAACCAGACCAAACCGGTTTGTGCTCTGCTACACATACACCTCAAAAGTTTCTTTGATCCAAGTCACTGTATTCAAGCAAAAGTGTATTTGCCTCTTTAATCCCGTCTGGACCTTGGAATCTACACCTCAAAGGTCTCTCTGATGTAATTCAAGGGTTCTCCAGGAAAGTATATTGGACCTTCCAAATTCGCCTGGTCCTCCCTGGCTCAGACATCAACCTCTCTTCAGTGTCCATTCTGGCTTCTCTGACACCCCTCCCTCTCAAGTTCGGCCCTGACAACTATTGTAAGTCAAAGGTTTTTCCCTGAGGGAATTGTGAATGGCTAATCTTATTTCCTGGGATGAAAGCAAACTGACAAGGTAATTGCATCCCAGATATCTGCAGTTTAGCTATGTCCTGTCCTTTGAACTATCCCTGGGGGTCTTGATGTGTCAGTTTCAGTAAGATAGTAGTTTCTTCAAACTGACCTTCCCATCACATATTTTATATGTAATAAAAAATCTGATACAGCACTCAGATCTGGCTGTCTACGTCACACTCCTCCCCACCTAGACTGAATTTGGGGGCTCTATCCCCTACATGGGATGAGCTTCCCAAATCAGTTCACTCCTCATAGACCCTAGACAGTCCATCTGAGTTCTGATTCTGGGCTCCGGCTCTATGTACAATTTTCAAATCATACCCTTGTAAAGCAAGACTCCATCTGAGCAGCCTGCCATTGTTCTTCCCCGTCTGCATCAACCAAACCAGGGGGTTGTGGTCAGTCTGCACCACAAAAGGCTGTCCATACAAGTATGGCTCCAATTTCTTTAGGGCTCACACTAGGGCAAGACACTCCTTTTCCACCGTGGAGTATGCTTGTTCCCTGGGGAGCAGCTTTTGGCTCAGGAAGGCTATGGGGTGGTCCCTCCCTTCACTGGATATTTGGCTCGGTACTGCCCCAATACCCACATCTGAGGCGTCCGTCTGAACTATAAAGGTTTCACTATAGTTTGGACTTGTCAAAACAGGAGCACTGCACAGTGCCTCCTTTAGTTTGGTAAAGGCTTCCTCACAGGATGGACCCCAGGTAATTTTCTTGGGCAACTGTTTCTTTGTCAGGTCAGATAGGGGAGCAGCCAGGGCACTGTAATTTGGTACAAATTTTCGATAGTACCCTGCTGTCCCGAGAAAACTCCTGACCTGCTTCTGAGTTTCTGGTCTGGGCCATGCCTGTATTACCTCTATCTTGATTTGGTTAGGACGGAGCTGACCCCAGCCTACCACATGCCCGAGGTACGCCACTTCTCCCATGGCCACCTGGCACTTCTCGGCTTTGACAGTGAGCCCGGCCCTCTGTATTCTGCCCAGCACTTCCCTAAGGTGTAAAAGGTGTTCTTCCAGCTGGTACTGAAGATGGCAATATCATCAGGTATGCCACAGCTGACTCTTTAGCACCATTTAACACCTGGTTCACCAACCTTGAAGTGGCCGGGCATTCTTCATTCAGAAAGGCATTACTTGAACCTAATAAGCCTGTCGGAATGATGAAGGCCGACCTCCCAGCTCTGTCCTCAATCCCTACCTGCCAATACCCCTTGTCAGGTCAATGGTCGTGGGTAGGTCGCCTCCCAATTTGTCCAGGAGTTCGTCCATCCGGGGCATCGGGTGGGCATCTGACTTCGTGACTACATTCAGTCCACGATAGTCTACACAGAAACGAGTCAAGTCATCTGGCTTGGGTACAAGGACTACGGGTGAGGCCCAGGGACTGTGGGATCTCTGGATTACCCCTAAATCCAGCATCTCCTCCACTTCCCTCCTAATGTCCTTTTGGACAGCCTCTGACACCCAGTATGCTGTCCGCCGTATGGGCGTCTGTGTCCCTGTCTCTACATTGTGTGTTGCTAAGGGGATTAGTCCAGGCTTGGCGCTAAACAAGGGGGCAAAGTCTACTAAAACCTCCCTCACTTTTTGGATGTGGCCCGGGGTCAGCGGGGAGACAATTTTACAGAGGACTCCTGCTTACTTTCCTCCAGCAAGTTCAGAAGGGGGTCTCCTTCGTTCATCCCCTCCCCATGACTACACACTACGACTACCATGTCAGCCCTATTTGCATATGGCTTCATCATGTTGACATGGTACATCCTTTCTGTCTGTCTATGGTCAGGTAACTCCACTGTGTAGTTTACGTCATTTACCTTCCTAACCACTTTGTATGGTCCTGCCCACTCAGCTTGCAGCTTGTCTTTCCGGACCGGAATAAGGACCACGACATCCTGACCCACCATGTACGAGCGAGCTCTGGCTCTGCGGTCATACCAATCCTTTTGTTTCTGTTGGGCAGCTGCCAGGTTGCTCTGGGCTGTCCCCATAAGCTCCTTCAGCCTTTCCTTAAACTGTAGGATGTAATCCACAATGGGAGTTCCCTGGGTGGCATGCTTGCCTTCCCAGTCCTCCCAGATCAAGTCTAGGGGTCCACGTACCTGGCGTCCATACAAGAGTTCGAAGGGGTAAAATCCTGTTGACTCTTGGGGCATCTCCCTGTATGCAAACAACAAGTGGGGAAGGTATTTCTCCCAGTCCCTCCCATGCTGTTCAGCAAACGCCCAAAGCATTGACTTTACGGTACCATTGAAGCATTCCACAAGCCCATTGGCTTGGGGGTGATACAGTGTCATGCATCTCTGCTCCACCCCACACTTCTTCCATAAACATTTCATTAGGTCCAGCATGAAGAAACCCCCTCGATCAGTGATTACCTCTTGCAGAAACCGAACATGGGAGAAAATACCAAGCAAGGCATCTGCCACTTTGTCTGTCCTCAGTGAGGACAGGACGACTGCCTCGGGGTACTGGGTGGCATAATCCACCACAGTCAGGATGAAACTCTTCCCTGAGGAGCTGGGGGTATTTAAAGGTCGAACAATATCCATTCCCACACTCTGGAATGGCTCTTCCACTATGGGCAAGGGATCAGGGTGGCTTGGATTTTCTTGCCGCTCTTCCTCTTTCTTGGCACCGTGACAAGACCTGCAATACTCCTTCACCTGCTGGGTGAAGTATAGTAGAAATTCTGGGCCAACTGCTGCGTTGTGCGGGTGATTCCCAGATGACCAGACAAGGGAATATCATGGGCAACCTTGAGCAACTGCTTATGATATCCCTGGGGAACAACAAGCTGCCTGCCTAGCATCCCTCCCTCTGTCTGTACTGCCTGTGTATAAATAAGTCCATTTCCCCAATAAACCCTATGTCTGCCGTCACCTCTCCGTGCGTCGTCCAAGTCTGCTCAAGCCCTCAGCTTCTCTAAACTAGGGTCACTTCTCTGAGCAGTTGCGAACCCCTCACACCTTCCCATGGCATGGGACAGGTCTCCTTCAGTTGCTAAACTAGGGTCCCTAGCACTAGCGTCAGGGCCCTCAGGATCACTGTCAATCCCAACCTTCTTACAAGAGGTCACCCCTCTCTCTTCGGAGTAACCCTCTGTAGCTATGTGGTTACTTGCTACTGGGGAAATTCCTACCCTTTTTTTATCAGTCTCCCCCTCTGGAGACACAGGATGGAGAACCAGCCTCTCAGTATCTTCCCCAATGGCTTCTGGGGGGCTCAGGGAACTACAATTTTCCCTGGCCACTTGGCTACAGGTAACTGCACATACCACCTCCTGCTGGAGATTGTTACCCAAGATCACATCCACTGCTAATGTGTTAGCTACAGCCACCTGTTGCACAGTTCCCCCTGTTTCACCCCAGTCCAGAACACTGGCCAGCTGCAATGTTTTCTCTTCACCTGCAAAGTCCTGTACAGTCACGTATTTATTGGGTATAAGCTGACCAGGCTGTACCAGATCCCCTTTTACCAATGTCAGGGATGCCCCTGTTTCCCTTAACTCCTGCGCCTGTATGCCATTTACCATGACTGGGTGCATGTTCTCCTCATGTTCACTGGCATGCTTCAGGGACACACAAACAATCATACTAACATATCCACTTCTTTCTGGGTACTACTCATGTGACATTGCTTGCCCTTCTTGACACTGTCTGGCAATGTGCCCAGTTTCTTTACATAACCAACAAACATTTCTTACTTCAGAGAAATCTTTCTTTGAAAGCCGGGGCTAACTGGTTTGCGTGGAGGCAGTGAGGTTTTAGCTGCCTGAAGGTGCGCTTTTCCCTTTCTGCGCCTGCACACTCGGCTCCATCGCTCTCAGAGCAGGTCTGTTTCGCATAGCAGTCCAAGAGTTCAGCAGCCTCTGCGCCGCTTTTGGATCTCAGTCCTCTAGCCAGGTTTTTAACTCTGCTGAGCATGCCCAATAAAACTGTTTTAATAAAATCACATTTTCAATTTTATCAACAGTGTTTGCCTCAATTCCTTCCCACCAACGTTTTAAAAACTGATGTTGTTTCGTAGCTAGCTCCTCGTAGCTCATATCAGGGCTTCTCCTGAGCTTATGGAATTTAGCTCTGTATGATTCAGCAGTTCATACAAACTTTTTTAACAGTGCAGCTTTTAACTTGCTGTAATCATCGCTGTCTTCATTGTCCATTTGATCCAATGCATCCCGAGCTTTTCCGGTAAGTAGCAGGGACAGCTGGAAGCTCCAGGACTCTATAGGAATTTTAGCCTGAATACAACCTTTTTCAAAAGAATTTAAAAAGGCGTCCCTATCCTCCCCTTCCTTAAACTCGGCTATTAATTTGGAGTTCATACTGGAATAATAAGTCAATCAGAAGGTATAAGCCCATAGAGATTGACCCTATCATTTCAGTGGAGGAAACCAAAGTTTCCAACTGTTATATACTTATCCAAATTAAGTTTAAAAATATTAAAGCTGGAGGAGTCCACTATTTCAGCGGGCAAATTATTCCACAATCGGACCACTCTCGGTCCAAAGCTATATTTTCTAAGATTTGTCATACACAGTTCTTCTTTTAGTTGATATTTATGCCCTCTCAAATTATAGCTATGATCTCTAACTTGAAAGCCAAGATCTTTTTTAAGTTTGTCTTGACTTAGGATTTTATATAACAGTAATAAGTCTCCCCTTACACGTCGAGTGTCCAGTGACCACAACCCTAGGTCCTTCAGCCTCTTCTCATATGTTTTGTCTTTTACCACCTTAATTAGTTTTGTGCAAGCTCTTTGCGTTTTTTCAACCATTTTTATGTCCTTTTTTAAATAGGGACTCCAAACTGTAGAGCAGTAATCCAAATGGGGTCTCACATAAATTTTGTAGAGAGACAGTAACACCTCTTTACTTTTGGAATGGAAACTTCTTCTAATGCAATTAACCAGATGCATGGCTTTATTTGCCACTACTCTACAATGATACCCCTTTTTAAAATTAGAATTAATGTATACTCCCAGATCTTTTTCACAATCTGAATTCTTAAGTCTTACACCTTGGATGTAATAATCTTGCTTTATATTATCCTTCCCCATATGAATTATCACACATTTATTCAGATTGAAACACATTTTATTTACATTTGCCCATTCTGATATATAAAGCAGGTCCTGACCAAATTGTAATCTATCATTGAAGGTGTTAACAACCCCTCCCATCTTAATATCATCTGCAAATTTTACTAGTTTGTTATTACCAGTTACATTAAGAGCAGAAATAAAAATACCAAACAGTAACAGTCCCAACACATACCCCTGTGGTACACCACTGGACACCTCAACCTCGTCTGACAAAGAGCCCTGAATCCTAACTATTTGAGTTCTGTTCATAAGCCAATGACTAATCCATCTAATAATTTTGCTATTAATACCCAGATTTTTAAGTTTTTGAATCTCTATACCATGGGGAACTGCGTCAAAGGCTCTACTGAAGTCTAACATTACCATGTCCACATTATTGCCCTGGTCTATTAATTTACCAACATGTTCATAAAAGCTGACTAGATTAGTGTCGCAAGATCGATTTTTAATAAACCCATGTTGGGCATCATCGATCATTCCCTCACTCGAGATATGTTTTTCAATCTCTTCATAGATAATGCCTTCAATAATCTTACAGATCACCAAAGTCAGACTTATCGGTCGGTAATTTGTTGCCTCTGATCTAATTCCCCTCTTATATATCGGGACTATATATGCAGTTCTCCAATCCTTTGGTACGTATCCCTCGTCCAGGGATTTCTGCCTATTATTTGGATTGCAGGTAACACATCACCTAATTCCTTTATAAATCTTGGTGAACCCCATCTGGACCGGCGGATTTATCTATCCTAATTTTTGTCCTCTTTGCTAATTTTTGTCAATGGTGATTATATTGTTATAAACCCCGTTACATATTTCACCCTGCCTATTGTATCTTGTATAATTATCCTTTACAAACACCTTACTAAATGTCTTACTAAATTCTTTAGTCATTTCATTAGGTTTATCAGTCAATTCGCCATCAATCAGTGGCCCCACAGCACTAACATTCCCCCTTTTATTACTCACATAAGCGAAAAAACGTTTTGTATTGTTTTTTGAAGTAGCAAGTTTATATTCTACCTGTTGTTTTGCTCTTCTTATTTCATACTTGACTTTCTTTAGTATTCTTTTGTATCTTACCCAACTATGCTCTGATTCTGATAGTTTCATCTGTCGAAATGTTTTCTTTTTTCTACATAGTTTAATAATCTTAGTATTGATCCAAGAAGGTTTTTTGCCCCTACAATTATATACTTTTTTCGAAGGGATATGTTCTAATGTTACTTTATTTATTATATTTATAAGAACTTCCCAGGATTCTACAGTAGATAACTCATGCATTAGTCTACTCCAGTTTAATGCATTCAGTTGATTTCTTATTTCAGAATAGTTTGCTTTATTATAAATTATCTGGGTTGTATTACCCTTGGTAAGTTTATTACTCTTATTAATTGTGAACATGATAGTTCCATGATCGCAAGTTCCTATCGGTGGTCCTATTTTGATTTTTCCAATATCATTGGGAAAATTAGTTAAAATAACATCCAGGGTATTATTGCCCCTAGTTGGTTCATTTATGCATTGCCGAATACCTGCTGATATAAGTTTCTCATTTATTCTAGATCCAAATGAGTTGTTTCCTTTTATCTTATTTTCATCTATTTCAGGAATGTTCAAATCTCCCATTAGTACTATATCAGTATCCTCTGCAAGAGTAGTGACTATGTCCATAAATACCACTGTATCCCCCACGGTAGTGTCAGGTGGTTTGTAAAACACTATTAGTTTAAAGGGTTTACCTTTCAAACCCACTGTGTTTACAGAAATTATCTCTATATTTCCATAATCTTCCTCAATATTAATGTTTTGGCATTTAATTTCATCTTTAATATACAGTGCGATTCCTCCCCCCCTTCTAGATACTCTATTCTTTTTATAAAGTTGATAGCCATGAATATGTTGATTCCATTCAGTGTCTAAATAACAGCAGGTTTCGACTACCCCTATAATCCCTATATCACATTTTTCAAGTAGAAGTTCCATTTCTGCCATTTTATCCTTATTTAAACTTCTAGCATTAAACATTAGGACATTGATCTTTGTTTCTATCTTATGGTTGTTTTTATTTATTTTTTTTGTTTTTAATACTGACCCATGTAATGCATTGAGTAGTCCACTCGTCCCCTTTTATTCAGTTTAAATGTCTTTCGATTTCTTTACATATTTGATTTCCCAATACTCTACTTCCCCTGAAACTCAAATGTAATCCATCCCTACAATAAAGTTCTTTATTATTGCAGAAACTATCCCAATGTTTAATAAACAAAATCTCCCAATTTTGTGACCATTTATACAACCATGCATTGGCTAAGAATTTTTTTTTTTGCTTTATAGCGTGATACTCTAGGTTCAGGTAAAATTTCTGATATCAAAATTTCACTGTTCTTTTCATGCAATTTGCAAATGAGTTCTATTACTTCTTTTTGAAAGGTTAGCAGGGAATTTCTTTCGATGTCATTAATTCCTACATGCACTACTGCTATTGGATTAATTCCTGCTCCTGCAAATATGTTATCTACCATGTTATACAGATCTTTCACCCCTGCCCCTTGGAAACAACTCACCACGTTGTTAGCCTTATCTTCTCCACAAATATACTTATCAGTATATTTTATGATTGAATCCCCTATAACTATTACATGTCTTGGGTCAGGGTTCCCTATTGCTTCGTGCACTTCCAAGGTACGGTCCTGTGGTTCATCAGAAAAATTTATAGATTCTACAAGTGGCTGAAAGCTGTTAGTCAAAGGTATATTGAAATGTGAATTGTCTACTTCAGTTCCCATGTCCCTATTATTTTCACTCACAGAATTACATGGTACGGTATAATTCCTACTCTCTAATTCAATTCTTTCATTATTACAATTATGTAGAATTGGTTGAAGAGGGCTTCTTCCCGTTGTCTTTCTTTTAACTGATGTCACTTCACTCCAGTCAGCATTCTTATTATCACCACATATTCCCTCTATCTTTCTCTTCCCCAAACCATTAGTTGGTTCCCCTTTTTCCTTATTTACATCTGTTTTGTTCAAACTACATAATACTTTCAACTTTGCAGCCAACTGCAGTTGACTATTATCCACTTTGTTTAACCTTTCACTAATTAAAGCAATTTTGTTTGTTAGTTCTAAATTCTGTATACACTTTTCACATCTAAAAGCTGTATAATCTACCCCTTCCTCTTCCAAAATGTACATTTTACAACTTGCACACTGTACCAATAAGTCCCCATCTTTCGATAGAATGGCTCCTGCAGTCATTATGATTTCCATAATTATTACAAAATTCGTTAATTAAAAATCCCAGTTTAAATCAATTTAGAATTTAAACCAACTCACTTAGAGGCAGTAATAATGACTTAGCTAGTATAAAAACGTTCTAGTGCTCTAAATATCACACCGATCTTTAATTAATGCACACCAATAGAAGTGGGTTGAGTTGCTTAGTCCCTTAGTTCAATTTGTAACCCAGTCCTGCAGTCCCAGTTAAACCCAAGCCACTTACCTGCCATGGTACCGCTGGTTGGAGTCGTAGCTTCTCCAGTTCACGTTGTCACTAGCGCTCCTCTCTCCTCTGCCTCTCTGCATTCTCGCTCTCTCTTCTCCTCTGCCTCTCGCTGGCGCTCACGTTCCTCACGGTCCACCTCCCTCTGTTATCGCTCTGCCTCATGATCCGCCTCTCTCTGTTGTCGCTCTGCCTCCAGTTCCATCCTGCGCAACTCAATTTGCAGTTTGAGTACCCCAGGATTCAGGGTACTGGTGACCACCCCTGCTGCTGTGGCCCTTCACTGACAGTGGCCCTGCTGTCCTCCTCATTGGCTCGGGACCCCTCACTGGCCGCTAGTTCTGCCAAACTCGAGGTGTGGTCCCTTTCAGTCACGGTCTATGACTCCCTGATCTGGGTATCTGCTACCGTCAGGGCCTCTATGAGGTTCTGCTTACTGGCTTTCACCCCAAACGGGACTCCCCTGTCCCTGCACAACTGCTTTTAGAAATCTACAGTGTGCCTGCTGTAGTCGGAAACCATTTTCTTCTTCCCTCACTACTAATACTATTCTGACTGGCACTTCAGAAAAAAAGAAATAAAATGGGTGGAACTTAACAGTAAGCCGAGGGATATAGTTCTGTTTCCTTTTTAAATAAAACACTGCCTTTCTTTTTTCCAAGTGAGCTAAATGGTCTCAAGCTGAAACACTGAACAATGAAGCTTATAACACCAAACTTTTTATGCCACCACTGCCAACGAATCTGTCACAAACTCGCTCGCTGGTCAGTCATCTACTCCCAAAGTGCCAACCTCTGAGCGTATGATTTGTGTACACTGAACAGAACAAGGTAACCCTCTGGTCAGTGTTGTGGGTTCAAGTCACCTTAGTCTCAAGCTCTGGAGGGATTCAAACTGATAACCTCTTGTTAGGGTACCCAATTATCAGGCTCAGATAATTCTGTCTTCGGGGGCCAGATATCTTTGCCTACGGGCACCCAACCAGGTCTTTCAAATGAACCCTTAGAACTCTATGCAAGACTTTAGAGAACTCTATCCATTTCCCAGTTTGGTATACAATAAGCCCATACACAGTGTTACCGATAACCTTTAAAAGCTCCACTTAAATAAAAAGAAATGTCAAGGCACTCCAGGCAGTTTCCATTGTAAAATATATATCTTTACTTTAAAATAGGAAAACAGAAAATATTACAGAACAATATATATCCCAACACATACAGCTTTAAAACAAACAGGTTTAAAGTGCAAATTCCTACAAATAATAACTTCAGACTAATCTTGTCTAAGGTCCTTACTTCAGTGCTTTGATGGTCTCTCTTCTCAGTCAGGAATATTGTCTTGTGTATCTCTGCCCAGGTTCTCTCAGCAATTAAACACAGTTCTGAACCGGCCTTCTCATGAGGTCACTAACTCCACCTTGGTGTAACAACATCTATATTTTGTCTCACAGGATGTCCAAATAAAATATTAAAAAAAACATAATAGGTGACCTCACTGCCTTTCCTCCCTCAGATTAACCAGACCAAACCGGTTTGTGCTCTGCTACACATACATCTCAAAAGTTTCTTTGATCTAAGTCACTGTATTCAAGCAAAAGTGCATTTGCCTCTTTAATCCCGTCTGGACCTTGGAATCTACACCTCAAAGGTCTCTCTGATGTAATTCAAGGGTTCTCCAGGAAAGTATATTGGACCATCCAAATTCGTCTGGGTCCTCCCTGGCTCAGACATCAACCTCTCTTCAATGTCCATTCTGGCTTCTCTCTGACACCCTTCCCTCTCAAGTTCTTCCTGACAACTATGTAAGTCAAAGGATTTTCCCTGAGGGAATTGTGAATGGCTAATCTTATTTCCTGGGATAAAGGCAAATTGACAAGGTAATTGCACCCCAGATATCTTCAGTTTAGCTATGTCCTGCCCTTTGAACTATCCCTGGGGGGTCTTGATGTGTCAGTTCCAGTAAGACATTAGTTTCCTCAAACTGGCCTTCCCACCACATATTTTATATGTATTAAAAAATTTGATACAGCACTCAGATCTGGCTGTCTACGTCACAAAGTGTACAGCTCATATACACATTGTATCACAGAAAATGCATCAGTTTCCATTAGTTATATGCACAGTCATTTTTTCTAACAACACCCTAATTCTACTTCTTAGAGGGAAAGATATACCACTTTATGCTTCTATAATCTCTCTATCCCTCCTGAAGATCAGTCTCAAACAAGATATACTCTATTTGGGAAATCTCAGGTAGCTGTGAGCTGTACGTTACTCTTGGGAATCTGTGTATCTTCTAAAAAGAGATAAGGCAACATGCCCCTATTATCAGGCAGTTACTTGATGTTACATTGGTGTACCAAGCTAAGCAGAAGATCATTTTACACAGAAAAAATTCTCATGTTTTTCTTTTTTTTAAAAAAAGAAGAAAATGAACTCTGGGGGTAAACCCCCTTAAAACGCAGACTCAACAGGAGTCTTTTAACTTTACAGGGAGCCTCACCAGTCATTTATGGTTACTAACCCTAGTAGCAATCCGAGGGGGAGGAAAGGAATGGATCAGTCTTCTCACCACCCTACCCCCTCCAGGAGTCTAAGATATCGTTTATGACCAGTTCTCATTACTCTGACTCAGCTCTAATGATACCCCTTCTTAGAAAAACCACGACAGTAGACCCCCCCCAAGAAGACCAAGGATCTAATACAGGGATCCGCTGGGTTCTGGTATCTCAATGCTCTCCCCCACTGCCCCTCTCTCCCATATTCTCCACTGCTCTCTGCATTTCTCTTCTGTCAGTCGCAGTACAGCTGTGAGGCCTTCCATACGCTTTAATTCCTCTACTCTGTGTCTCCAGGAACCCAGACCTGGTGGGGTCGCAGTGAGCCACCTAGCTGTGATTTCTTTAAGTGCAGCCAGGCAGAGCAGCCTAAACAATGACTGTTGCCCATTCCCCCTAATGCCCCCAAGATCCAATCCAAGGAAAAGGGAGTCAAAGGAACACGGGACAGCCATTCCCCATAGCAGACCAAGGGTCTGGGATATCCCTTTCCAAAACGTCTTCACCCCTAGACATGTCCAAAACATGTGGGCATGTATACCCACCTGACCACACCATCTCCAGCATAGATCTGTATTCCCCACCTGGAAATACCTCGTGACTGAGGGTGTGTGGAAGAACCTGGAGAGACATTTCCAACGAAATTCCCTCCATGTTGGGGATGCTGTCATGCACCATCCTTTTTTCCAGGCCTCCTGCCAACGAATATCCAAAATTTGGTGCCCTATTTCTTTTTCCCATCTATCTCTCAGGGTCCAGAAGCAGTCCTTGACCTCCCCTTGCAGTGCGCTACAGAGTGACCATATTGAACTCTGGCTTTGTCAAGTGCTTACTGGGGTATCTCAGATCTAGTATGGGCAGTCACTGCCCGTTTTTCTTCAAGGTTAAGATGTACCTTGAGTACAACCCTTTTCCTTTGTGCTGAGAGGGAACAGGCTTCACTGCCCTGACTGAAGTAGGGTGGAAACCTCTGCCTCCAACAGGGCTGTTTTTGGGAACAGTTTGAAACTGAGAGCAAAACCCTGGCCTGTTACCTCCAGGACCCATTTGTCTGAAGTGATAGACTGCCAGGCCTGAAGGTAGTGGGTGGGCGGCCCAGACAGACATCTCAGGGTGTCTGTTTAGAGGGTGTAGTGGACTGAGAGGTGGAACCAGCACGGCCAGTACCTCTTCTGCCTCTGCCTCTAAAGTAACCCCTAGGCTTTTGGGGGGGGGGGCTTAAGCCTGATGGAAAGGCCTGGGGTAAGGCCTACCTCTGCCTCCCCTAGTCTGCTGTCTTTGAGGGGTGGCAGTCTTTTCCTTGGCAGCCGCATTCTTGTAGGCTACACTGTACTCATTCATCTTTTTCATATATCCCTCTGTTTGTTCCCCAAACAAGGAATTTTGTGTCAGGAGAAAATCGATGACATTGTTCTACATGTCTTGGGAGAGATTTGTACATCTCAGCCATGAAAACCACCTGAGGGGAAATGGCCGAAGCCATTGAACGGGAGGCTGCATCATTGGCATCCAATGCCGTGTGAAACTGACATTTCGATGACTGAACCCCTTTACTGATGAGCTCCTGTAAGTCTGCTGCCAGTTCAGGAGGAGCTTCTTAGCTAACTGTCCCACTGACTCCAACAGGGACTTTGGTATCTAGACACATAGGCCAAATAAGATGCCTGCCTGATACCCAAGGAGGCAGCTAGATACCCTTTTTTTGCTAAGGATTCAATTTTCCTTGAATCCTTATCAGGAGAATGAGAAGCAAGAGGGGTGCCAGCTTTCTTGCAAGCTGCCGCCTGTACTACTCCCACATGACTGCAGTGGCTACTTAGTAATTCAGTGCCATTGCCAGCCAACACATATTTCCTATCCATTTTCTTGTCCACTGGTGGGACAGAACTTGGGGTCTGGAGGATTCTAGAGGTCTGTTTTTTGAGAGACTTATGAATGGGAATCATAAGCCCCTGGGAGATAGGGAGGTCCATTATCTCCTTATAGTCATCTTCCTCCTCCTCCTGTCTAGTCTCTTGGACAGACAATTGTAATGCCCTCTGCTACCTGCCTCATGAAAGCAAAATGGGATGTAGATTCTCTAGTAGGATGAGGGGGAGGCTCATACTGAGGATGTTCAGGGGAAACCACAGGCTCAACAGGTTCACCCAGATCATCATCTTCTTCATAATCCTCATACTCTGACTCATAAAATTCCTCAGGGTCCACACAGCCTGAAGGAACTGAACTGACAGGTGCCTGAACTGAGGTATGGGTTACCGGTCATTGAGCCAGTTCACACAAACCGGGCTGCAATGACTGAACAATGTGGATAGCTTTTGCGATCTCCTCAGCAGTTGGAGCCGTAACCGCTTGTTTACGCAGTTGTGAAACGCCTTTTCTAGTCTTTTTTGAGGGCCCGTATCAGGGGCTGAATCTGCTGGTCTTTTCCCCAACGAGGTTTCACCCTGGTCCAAGGGTTCAGTCCCTGGTTCTGCCGGTTTGTCTTTTGAACCAGACCAGACCTCATCGGAAGATTTCTCTGCCATTCTATACCTCAGTTTACCCAAACGGCTATCTAGGGTAGACTAAGGAAAATGTTTTGCAAATTTCGCAGTCTGACTGCAGGTGGTCAAACCCTAGGCAATACAGACACACTAAGTGCGGATCAACCTTAGCAAATTGCTCCCTGCACTCAGTGCAGCGTTGAAACCCAGTAGGACCGTTCGTTTTTTCTCTTGGGTTTCAGTGACATAACCCCTCATGAAATTTAGTGCTCAACTCAGAAGCTTAGTTATGCCAGTCAAGCAAAGCCAATTAATACCCTTTATCCGAAGTGGCTTAGTCAGGCCCAGATAAGGAAAATTCAGATAAATATATTTACCCCTGGTGGCTTTAGTTAGGCCGGGTAAAAAGAGAGAGAGAGACAAAGTTTTAGGCAACAAGCAATTCAGCGCCTGCATTAAAAATCGAGAAAAAGTCTTAGTTTTTAGTCCAAAACTTTGAACCATATCCACAAATACAATACGATAAACGCTAAATGAACACTTTACCACAAGAAAAGAAAGAAGACCTTTGGTTTCCTCCCGGTCGCGAAGAACCGTTCAGAAACTGAAAACTTACCAAAAATGAAGTAACCTAGACTAGTCCAACCTGTAATCGCAGGACAGAGGTTTGAAAAACAAAAAAAATAAACAGTAGTTTGAAAAACTGTTGCAATTCGAAATTCAACCAAAGAAGTTGAGGAGCAGTCTCCAAGGCGTCTTCACAGGCAAGTGGAGTAAAGAATTTGGTCAGTTACACAGAATGTACTGAGGACAGTGGTTTGAAAACCGAGCTCGATGTTCTATGCATTTGTATAGGGTTTAACTCTTAACTCTCCGGGGCAGCTGAACCGGTTGGTCATACTGCATATTGTCAGAATATAGAAAGACTTCAAGTTATTTGAACAACTGGAATGAATCTGTATCATGTGTATTTGAAAAAATCAGTAAAGTTATAATTACAGAAAAAAAATTGTACCATCGTGGCTGCATGGCATCTGTTTGGTCTTCATAGTACAGGTGGGTGGACCGCTCCCAGAATGTGGGATACAACTAAAGGGGAGAGGGTGAAGGGTCTGCAGATGGGGTTGGTCACTGTAGAGAGGGTGCTCACGGGTCTGAAGGCCCTGAAAGTGGACAGGATGCAGGGGCCCGATGGGTTGCACACTAAGGCCTTCAAAGAGACTGCGTAGTCTTTAGCAGTGCAAGTGGCTGACTGGTTTAACTGCTCCCTGGAAATGGTGGTGGTTCTGGTGGGCTAGAGGATGGCCAGTTGGTGCCACTCCACAAGAGCAGGGATGATGACCCAAGAAATTACATACCAGTTTAATTGTTAGGAAACTTGTTCGTTTTTATTTGGTAACATGGTGAGTCCTTGGTCTGGGGGGAAAAAAAGTTTTCATGGACAACCAGGACATACAAAATATACAAAATAAAATATGCACAAAAAATAAAAAACAATGTAAAAATTACTGAAAACATATAAAGCTGATTCAACAGAGATTTCTTACCGCTGGAGACTATTATAAAAAAAGAAAACAGTGGAATTCATGGAGGCCAATGGGATTCAAGCTCAGAGACAACATGGGTTTGTGATGGGCAGATCATGCCAGATGAATCCGACTGACTTTTTTGATCAGGTTATGAAGGCTGTGGACAGATGTCAGGCAATAGATATGTTATATCTAGGCTTCGGCAAAGCCTTTGATTCTGTACCCCAGAGAAGGTTTGTAAAAACTGGGTGAGTTGGGGTGGGGGCCAAACTGACCTGGGTGAACCACTCAGAGGGAGTTGTTATCAATGTGAGTACTCAGGGGTCAGAGAGGTAACAAGTAGGCTATCACAAGGATCAGTCCTAGGACTGATATCATGTAACCTATTCATCTGTGACATAGGGGCAGGAATACTGCACAAGATCTGTCTCTTTGCAGGTGACACTAAGATCTGTGGCAGAGTGGATAATGAGAGGGAATAAGGGACATGAAATGGAACCTGGAAAGGTTAGAGAGGTGGTCCAGCATGTGGCAACTCAAATTTAACACTAAAAGTGCAACCTTATACTCACTGACAATAAAATCCCTAAAACAGAATATTGGATCTGAGGGGTAGGGTGGATCAGACCTTGGTGTCAACAGTGATAGCTTCAAACGTGCTTCCCAATGCAACAAAGCAGCTGGGAAAGGTAAGAGGATGCTGGCATACACAGGAAAGTTTTCCAGTACAAGAAGGGAAGTGAAATTGCCCCATCTACCTGATCCCTACTAAGGCCACACCAAGACTACTGTGCACAGTTCTGGAATTTGCTCTGAAGGATACAGACTGCCAGGAGTCCATCCAGAGGAAGGCCACCAGAGTGATTCAGAAACAGAGTAGCTGGCAAATCTCAGCATGTACATACTGCTGGCTCTACCGCTGGGATAGCAAACTGGGTGCAATCCCTCTTGCTCTATATGAAAACAAAGAGGGTTCAATACTCTATCCAACATGACTAGCAGAAGTATGACAACATTTGGTTCCTCGTGGAGACTACTCTTGGCTCAGCTGGTTCCCAACTTACCAAGGGCCCTGGAACTAGTAACAATGCATTTTATGCAGGTCATGCTTTCTTTTGTGTTTGCACAGAGTGTGTAGTATGTAAGGGCACCACGGCTCAGGACATTCCAGCATGGTTATTTGTTTGCTCTTCACTCACCTTACAACTTGTTGGATCACAGTACCCTGCCCTCTCATCTTCTGTTGCTCACTGTTGATACGGACATGCTATCATGATATAAGGTATGTAAAAACACTATTCTGCCCTGCCAATAAACAGCTTTTACAAACAAGAACGAACACGTACATACTGGCAGCCAGAATGTAAAAAAGAAACATAGAAACATATACTTTGATGGCAGATAAGGACCACTTGGCCCACCCAGTCTGCCCATTTCCCTACCTACTGGATAAGCTGCAGATTCTAGTTATCCAACAGCCTACTTCCTGCCACCCCCCACTACAATTGCCTTATGTCTGCCCCATGCATGTTTGAATTCCCCCACTGTTTTAGACCCAACAACCTCCTCAGAAAGGCGGTTCCATGCATCCACCACTCTCTCCGCGAAAAAAAATTTCCTCACATTACCTCTGATCCGTCCCCCCTCTAACTTTAAATTGTGCCCCCTTGTTCTTACACATCTCTTTTTCTGAAAGATGCTACCCTCCTGGACTTTGCTGATTGCCTTCAGGTACTTGAACTTTTCTATCATGTCCCCCCTGTCCCTCCTTTCATCAAGGGTATACATATTAAGCTCTCTGTCTCTCTTCATATGGTTTCTGATGCAGACCCTGCACCATTTTAGTTGCCCTCCTCTGGACTGCTTCCATCCTGTCTATGTCCTTGCGTAGATGAGGTCTCCAAAACTGCACACTGTACTCCAGATGGGGTCCCACCAACTATCTGTACAAAGGGATAACCACTTCCCTTTTTCTACTTGTGATGCCCTTCCCTCTGCATCCCAGTATCCCCCTGGCTCTCCTTACTGACTTCTCACATTGCTTACCAACCTTTAGATCATCTGATATGACTACCCTCAGGTCCCTTTCCATTTTTGTTGTTGTTAGTACCTCCCCTGCTATTGTGTACTCTTCTCCTGGGTTTTTATTTCCCAGGTGCATTACTTTGCACTTCTTTGCATTGAATCTAAGTTGCCATATGTCTGACCATTCCTCCAACCTTGCCTAGTCCCTTCTCATACTTTCAACCCCTCCTTGTGTATCAACTCTGTTACAGATCTTTGTGTCGTCTGCAAAGAGGCATACCTTTCCTTCCAGACCCTCTGCAATGTCACCTATAAAGATGTTAAAGAGGACTGGACCCAATACTGAGCCCTGAAAGGGGGGGGGGGTCGTCCATGACTGAGCGTTCTTATAAGTACCTGCAGGGCATCAATAAGGCGAGACGGTTTTACTTTAGAGTGGTCGAGCCACAGAACAGTCAACTGACAGAGGTGGTGTGCGCAAAAAATATTAATGGCTTCAAGTATGGCTGGGACAAAGTAAAGGGCTTAATGCTATTCAATGGAGGCAGTGACAGTGAAAACCCTGCCTAGCTAAGTAGGCCATGGGGTAGGGTAGGGTAAAACTGGGCAGACTGTATGGACAAATGGACTTTTTTTCTGTCAACGTTGTCTGTTTCTATCAACAGGGTGCACTGCAGTGAACTGTTCCCAGTGACTGAGGACAATGTGACAAGAAGTCACCCATGGAAATGAATTGGGGGTTCAAGAAGGATATAAGGAAGTTGTTCTTTACGGTTCACACAAAGTCCGTGATGGGTTTCAAACATGGGTGGGACAAACACAAGGGAATAGCACCAACTATGGGAAAAGGGAACAGGAAGAGGTCAAGTCAAGCAGATGCAGAAAAAAAAACACTAGGGCTATCAGCTAATAACTATGGCTCAGTGTAGCATACGGGCAGACTAAATAGGCCACTGGATTATCTTTGGTTGTCAAATTTTATGCATCTATGTAATCACTGACAGTTTTGAATGGCCACAGGCTGTTTAGAGTCCAAATTAACAACGTGATAGAACGGGCAATTTCTTACCATACCTGGAAGATACATTTCAAGGAATTGGATATCGGTGACAAGCCTTTCTGTTCTGTGTAAGCAGATATTTGTGTTTTCAGGGGATGGGATGAAAAAATAACTTACTTCCAATTAATATATGGCACAAAAGAAACTTATGCCTACTGTATCTGTCACTCTATTCACTGTCAGGTTTAAAAGCCCAAGTTAAACCATTTCTGCCTGTAACAGAAGGTGCACCATGTCACAATCTGTGTGTACTAAAGGGCACTTTTGTTCACGAAAAACAAGTCTGCTTGTTCAATTAAAAAAAAAAGAAAAAAAAGAATGAAAAATAAGTCTGCTTTCCAGATTATGCTGATCTTTCCAAACTGTCAACAGTAACAGAAAGCTCATTTAAATTCAAGTAGTTCTTAGTCAAAAAAAAAAAAAAGCTGGAAATGTTTAATGGAAATTACACTCACCAAGTGTTTGAACAAAAAATTAAAAAAAAACCTGAAGGGGACTGACAGTGTGTTCTTAAACCAATAAAAATTGACCTGTTCATTGGTATAATGCTAACCACAGGGTGATCCCCAACTGGGCGATTGAGTCTGATCCCCAGCCAAACAGTTCAATTAGTATCTGAAATGTGGCAGCTAGCTGCAATTCCAGAGGACGGGGGAAGTGCTGCTTTGAAGTGGAGTTGCTCTGCTTGCCCTTAAACAGTATGCCTGCAGTTCATGAGTTGAGTATTATGCAGGATACACTAACAGTTCACCCCAGGTGGTCAGGTCAGCATGATCAAGTTAGAGATGAAGGTAATCTCAAACATTTTTATGGTAAATGGAAACCTGGACTTTGTGATGTGCTTTCCAGCAACCCTCAGTGATCAACATGGTTTAAATGCAGACTTTGAAAATGGAAGGTTATTCATCATCACTGCCATTTTGGCCTCCTGGCAAGTGACAGACCTCTTGTAATTTGCCTACTTTTAAAGTTTACTGTTGGAAGGACACCAGTAGGAACAGGAAGGCCATTGGATTTAGAGAATTCAGTTAAAGCAGCAGTTCGTGCCACAGTGAACATTGTGTACAGTGCACCTTTAGAATAACTGCTGAGCTCTTGGAATGCATGAATTTCAGTGGTTCAGAAATACAGTAACACATGGCCTTTTTTCATAATGCATGGGTATGACATCATACCCGTGTTTCATGGTGAGCTACCTCCAAGACAAACAGATCATTTGCGTCAGTGCATTTGTCTCTTTGAGTACTGCCCCCTTCAGGCAACCCATAAGCAGCACTGAGTGGCCAGCAGGCAAATTAGCTGCCAAGATTCCAGGACCAATACCACTTCATTGAGCAAAGTATTATGGTTTGTTGATGGTTTTATAAAAGGATGGCATTTCAGATATCATGAAAGCAGTTGGTGCAGAACACCTATTACTGGTACTAACGTACAGAGATGTTAAATAAAATAAAGAAACTAATATTTGTATTGCGGCTCCAAACAAATGTATAACACTAAAATGGCTCACAGATCAAATGGCAACCAAAGGAGAATGGGTCCATGAATGTAAAGTTATCAAACTCATTGACCAAATCACTGCATGGCTGTCTTGAGGGGGAGATGCAAATAGCTCCTTGGATGCTATTTCTCACATATATAGAACAAGTAGAGGGCACTACAATAACTGAACAATGTGCATGACATAGTGCTTTAATGGTGTCAGGCTTTCTTCCTGAACAAACTGTCAAAGGATGAGGGAACTCAGTGCCACATATCATAGCTAGGTATCTAGTTCAAATGTACAATTGTTGTAAAAGAGGCACGTGAGATGAATTCTGGAGCTGTAGGGAAGGATTCAAATAAAATAAGGGATGTATGGGATATACCTTAGGTTGTAATATCCCTGAGACTATTAATGTATGCTGTAATGAAATCTGAACATTTTTCTGAAAAGAATACCCTGTACAGTAATGATCAGAGTAAGATCTATATAGTGTATTCTGTCACAAACGCACTCAGCAGGTCAGGCCCTCTGCTCCCACAGTGCCAACCTCCGAGTGCAATATTGTGAACAGGTAACAGACAGGGTAACCCTCCTATCTGCTTGTGGGTCCGAATCACCTTTAGTCTCAAGTTCTGGGGGGGATACAAACTGTGAACCTTATGCTAGCGTACCCAATGTACAGGCGCAGATTCGTACTCTCTTCGGGGATTGCGGTACAATCTTATGCCAGGGGCACCCAGCCAGGCTTCCAAAATGAACCCTTAAACTTTATAAAAGACCTTAGGTATATTCTTACCTTTTCGCAGTTAGTAACACCATCAAGCTTCTGAACAGTTTTTGTCAATCTTAACCCTCTGTATGTCACATGCAAAAAAAGAATTTGAGCAGACACCCATCCAGTCTTTCCAATAATATATTTACTAAAAATGGATAAAAATATGAAAAATGTAAACACAGAACAATGTATCAAAGAGCATACAATCACTTGAAAGAAAAACAAAGAAAATTACAGACAACTCCTACCAAAATACATTTAGATCTTTTCTCTCTAATCTATTTACCTCTTAGTGCCTAAGTTAGAAATCTTGTTTCTTAAGAGCCCAAAAAGATATGTCAACAAGTTCAAATACAGTATCAGTTTAAAACTCTGTGTTTCCACACCCCTTCTATGATGTCATCTAGCTCCTCCTTTTAGAATATAAAAAATATACAAACAGGATGTCCTATCAGGAGATATAATACTATGACGTCAGCAAAAACTAATTTCCCAAATTATGACAGTCTTTAATCAAGCCTTTCCTTTGATCTTGAGTAGTTCCTGTTCCCAAGGCATCAAAGATTTTTTTACCACTTTAGCACCATGGCAGTATAACATCTTTTTCCTCTAAGACGTCATAAAAGTTCACGAGCCCTATATCCTGGCAGCTGGGTCAAATCAAATCAGGTTTATTTGTATGGCACCTTTCAATTGCCAAGGTGCCGCACATAAACAGCGACAGCGCATAATTACAAGCTTTATAAATAGCATAAAATACAGGAAAACAATAAAGTATTATTCAAGTTATTCCCCAAACGCTATAATTAAGACAGGAAAACAGGAGTCCCTTAATTAAGTCTCTCTAGTCTTTTAATTACATCTTGATTTCAGGTCACTTGGCACTTCACTGACCGGGGGGGGGGGGCACCCATAGCACAGGATGTCTCATGTGAGACACTCACATACCACATTCTATATTACAAATATCATAGAACAATCATAACCAGCTGGCCAAGTGTCACAGGAACATCGTTGTGTATGGAGATACATACACTTGAAAAATGTTCTGTGGCAGTAGTGATGTAGATACTAACGCAGAACAACTTTTCGCTCTACAGTAGTATCTAAGTCACAATGCAAGCGACCAACAGCGCCTGCTCATTGACTAGTGGCCACAAAGCGTCACGTGCAAGGTGGCTGTCAGGTGCATGGCTCAGAAGTGCATATGGGAGATCGCAGAAACTGTTTAAACATTTAAAAGTAAGCAATTTGTGTCTTTTTTGGACTATACACTATATAGAAAAGTGTAAGGGAGCCCAAATACACAACATCGCTATTCTTCTACCTCGTAGTTTCCATAACGACAGGGACTGAACAGCATTGTTGCGTATGGGCTCCCATACACTATCCTACATGTTACTTGAAAGATCTATGTTACTTGAATGATCTGTAACTCTTTGTTGAGAGTGTCACCAATAACATTTAATCAAAGAAAATTACAAAACTGGTTCATCTTACACCAGTTCCTTCTAAATGAACACAAAACTAAGACGATGATGCTTGGGATGCCTCATAAGCTTGCTAAGTTAAAGGATCCTTTCTTTGTCAACAGCTTACAGTACATGGCAAACCAACGGAGTTTGTTCATTCCATCAAATACTTAGGAGTTGTTCTTGACCTTGATCTGAGCTTTACATCCCATGTTAAGGTTTACAAAACAACCTCTAAGGTTAACTAAAAGCTAGGCTTTCATTACAGAAACAGAGATTGCCTAACCTGGGAAGCACGGGTTCCCAAAGCCAAACAGGTATTCTTGCCCCCACTGGCATACAATGGTCATATCTTTTTTAAGGTCACAGACTCAAGTCTTCAACAAATTCAGTCACCTTTAACAGCAGAGGTTTGTCCTCTTTGAACTAGCTAGGACATACCACTGTGATCTCTACTGTACACCAAATGATGTCAAAAACGTTGCCCCCAGTAGAAAGATTCACTCTGAAGATGTATACCTTCATATTCTCAGCCCTAAAGGTTAAAGCAGCAGTATTTGTTAGTTAAAATGCAGGCACCACTAGAAAGTGCTGCTGTCCCTGACACACTAGTACAAAAGCCTAATCAGTTAGAGACAGTAGAACTCCCATGTCACCAGCATTTAGGGTTACCACCTGTCCTGATTTTCGCAGGACAGTCCTGATTTGAGCAGCTGTGTCCTACATAAAAATATGAAAACTACTACGTCCTGACTTTGTAGTAGAAAAAATATTTTCTAACTTTCCACTAAATGTTGCAGAAATCTATAATACCTTAACTAAAATACCTTAAAATTATAAGAAACAATAGCAGCAACTAAGAAACTACAATACTTAGCCTTTAATTCTGATTATGTAGAGAAAACAAGCCTGTTGCATTGGTTGAGGTTATATACAGTACTGTGAAAAATCATGTTTCAGTAAGAAATATCCCATTTTGGGTTCTTAAAAGGTGGTAACCCTACCAGCATTCCATGCTGATGTCACAGCTTTGAGCTGTGCCAGTGTCTCTAGTAGGACCCCATGGAACCTATTTGTTATGACTTTCCAGTGACAATGTGGAATGCTACAGAAAGGATGAATGCTCTCCAGTGCCCCAGTACAAAGCTGAGGGATGGACAGGATGAAAGCTCTAAAGTGCCCCCAGTATGAAGCTGGGACACAAGTTGGAATACAAAGCTGTGGGACGGACATCATGAAATGAACCACTTGTGTAAATTTCAGTGACTTGAGAGGAGATGGGTAGATTGGACAATAATTAGAGACTGTGTTGGCAAACAAAAATCTACTGAATACCTGACTTCTGGCCCAAAAGGAAATGGAGGCAAAAGTTTGGCAAAATTTTACTTTATGCCAGATTTGAGTCTTTGAAAATGTGTCCCTACTGTCAGTGGTGTGGGGAGACAGACATACAAATGGGTATGCCTTATTTATATCACACTGACTTTACCAAAATTAACTTGGATTTAATTTCTCCTCACTACATTTTTAGGTTGTTTATTAAATTGCTTGCTGTGTGTTTGTACAGTAACAAAAACCATGCACACTGAGTTTTAAGCTGCCCTGCCTGTAATTTCTCTGCAATTGTGCAGCGGTATTGTCATGTTCCTACTGAAGAAGCTGTATCTTTAAGGAAACATCTTGTGCAGTTTCTAAAGATTTGGTCGGTGGAACTCCATCAAAAGCCAGTTCTCTCTCTTATCTCGCTCTCTTTGGCAGAAGTATGCAAGATTGATAACCCTCTTCCACAAAAATGCTTTGCAAATCACAGTTTGTTAATAAAACAGGCTTTAACAGCATTAAATTAAAATGCATCATAAAATATTTATGCTTACAGACAGAGGTGATGCCTGCTAAATACAAGCTTGCAATAAATAAAAAAAGACCGTATCAGCATACCTGAATGCCACAGAATCGCTGGTGTGCTATTCTGAAGTTGTAAATGGAGGCCTCGCTTGACAGGCCCGAGGCTTTTGGCAGCAGAACTTTTTGCTACCATGCTGGAGACCTGGGGCAAATGGCACACACACTGCATGGCCCTACAAGCTGATGGGAGGATAGGATGTGCGGCACAGACGACCCCAGGGAGTGGGATGGGAAGGCATCACTGCTGCAGCCCTGCGGGCAGAGGACTGACTGCCTGCTATCCTTCTGCACTAATAAATTCTACAGATGTTTACAGCTTTAATTTTGTGGATAGTTCTCTTCATAACCTGACCTGAGTGATAAGTGTCCTAGAGGATGCTCTCCTCAGCGTGTCTCCCACTGGAGTCCCTCAGGGGGTGGTGCTGTCAGGAGGGCTTCAGTCATGTTGCTGGGACACGGGTGGTGCACTGAAGCTTACCAACTTGCACAGTTCCACTCAGCGTGTCTGTGTCTGATAAAGAGGAAGAAAGTGTCCATGGTTAGGACCACATGGAAAGGCAAGCAGTTTCTAGAAAGAGGATAAATTGGGCGGGATGGGAGGAAGAAAATAAAACATTACAAATGCAAAGAGTAAGCGCTGATGGATCCCAAGTATACATCATATTACAACTGTTGGCCGGGAAAGGTACACTGGGCCAAAGCTCAACTCCTACTGTGTCCCAGGAGTACAAGGAAGTTAAGTGGCAAGCTTAGGGTCACACAATATGCAAGTGGAGGTTGTGGGAATCAAGCCCAGGTCCACTGGATGTACCAAGCTCATTCACAGCTCACTGCTCTAAGCTATACTGACAGCCCATGTCGGTGACACCATCCTGTACCGAGTATAAACCTCTCTTCTCTCAGCTACTATGTGATCACATCTCTGTCATGTGCCTCTGACCAGCTGTTATATACAATATGTGGTTTACTGCAAGCCTGAAGGGAGAAGGTTGGCAGCATAGTGCAACTACTCCAGTCTGGAAGGGTAGGCCAGGCACGCGAGACACAGCTCAGAACTGAGAATACAGACCACATGTTGAGGTCCTTAGGTGATTTACAGGAGAGCCTTTTGGTATTTCATTTATTTTTATTTAGGGAATTTGCTCCCAGATGTGCTCCACATGATACAGCATCTTATTTTTAAAAGGGTGGGGGCCGTCATGCTGGCGACCCGTGTTCGGGAACGAGCATGGGCCGCTGGGAGTTGGCAGGGGGAGAAGGATTGAGCGTCCTCAGGACTGCCTCCTTCTCCGGGAGGGGGCAGAAGGCTGGTGATTGCCTGCCCCTAGTGGAGGCTGAGGTGGCACATCAGTGCTAGAGACTGAGGCAAGCAACTGTGGCAGGCGCTTGGCGGGGTATCACAGGAGCGTGCGCGCTGGCGCCATTGCACGCCACAGTCCTCGGGGGAAGCAAGAAAAGTGGAAAATGGGAGTCCTCTGCAGGATGACGATGGTCCCCACCGCAACGGCCGGGAAGGCACCTCCCGAATACTCATCCGGGTCTAGTGGGTCGAGTCGCTCCCCACCCCTGCCACGAAGGGTAAGTCGGGGTTCAGGGAGGGGGCCTCATACCTGGTGTCACATGCGGGGGACGCCAGAGGGCAGCAGAGGACTCCGAGGGGGAGAAATAAGTAACTATAAAACAAAAGAAAAAAAAAAAGGGGTAGGGGCCAGAGGGAGCAGATTTAGCAAATAAACATTGTATGATAATGTAATGACACACAGATCCTTAGCATGGGCAGCAAGAATTACACTGGAAATATTTTAAATGACCAGCTGCGGTACATAGATTCCACAGACAAGGCCCTCTCTACCACCCCAACAACCACATAAAAACATTGTTGTGCAAGACATACATTTTCAAAGTGCATAAGTGAAATGTTTATTGGACCAAAACCCATAAAAGGCTGCCTGGTTCTTTGGCACTGTCACTTCTTTGGAGAAGAGTGTCAAACATTGGAATAGCTGTTTAAATACATGCAAGTGTCAGATGTAGACAATATAAACAAGCACTGGAAAATAAACTCAAAATCCCTTTCAAACACCTAATTCACTTTAAAGGTCCAAATATAGCTTAGAAGGATTTTTACGTCTTTCAGAAAAACAGTATTTTACACATAACAGCTAATACAAGTGACACCGGCAAATAAAATGAGTTATATGACATTAAGTGTTTATTGTATTTAGTTTTTGTTGACCAGGGAAAGAGGGCTAGGCAATTTTTCTATTTGCAGCCTTGTCCCCGGAGGGAGTACAGATGCAAACAGAAATATTTAATTTATTTATTTATTTCACTTTTGTTAACCGGGTGAGCCCACTGGGCCCAGAAGTCCCTTTTTCAGGGGCAACCTGGAATTGGTTACATAAAGACCAATTGGATATTCAGCATTACAGATTAACAAGGTAATTGCAGGAACAAACATTGCTTTTCAAAGTGCATTACATTTCAGAGGCGTGTTCCATTTCGGGAGTGGGCAAGACATCTTATTAACACATTAGACTAGACGTGAGGTGACACCAGACAATGACAAATTATTAGTACAAGCAACTGTGGTTTAAGGAAACAAGCGCAAGACCCCAAATGGAGCATTTTGACACTATACACCTTACATAGTGCAGCAACTGAGCAGGGGCATAACTGCCCAGGCAGGTTAGTCTGCGTGGGCCTTTTGCCAATTATCATGAACATGTACAGAGGCTGTTTACCCGCAGATGCACTTTGAGCCCTTTTCTGAAGGAGTCCAGAGAGCTGGCAGTCTGTAGATGGTCAGGGAAGTCATTCCAGAGCACTGGAGCTGTATGGGAGAATGACTTGCTCCCTGCTGCCATCCTTACTCTAGGAACCTCCAGAAGCTTCCTGTTAGAGCTGCAGAGCTGTTGACCCGGGTGCTTGGGAATCAGCAGACCAGCCAGGCCTGTCGGGGGAGAGTCATTTGTAATTTTGTATGCGGTACACAAGAGTGGATACTGGAGTCGATGTTTAAGAGAGGGCCAGTTTAGTGAATCAAGTGCTTCGCAGTGGTGTAGCTTTGGGTGGGAATTGGTTGCAAAATGGGCAACCTTACTGTAGAGTATTTGCATCTTAGCAAATTCTGAATTTGTGAGGGACTGCATGACGGGGGCCGCACAGGCGAGGTTGGGCAGGAGTATGCTGTTTGTTATCCTGGTTTCTGGGATGAGTTGTGGGCTCAGTCTATTTAGCAGACCTAGCTTCTGGTGTATGGTTCAGGTAACCTGGTCGACATGGCATTTAAAGGTAAGATTTGCTGAGGACCAGGTCTAGGTACTTAAAGGAGTTCACCACCTCTATGGGAGCTCCAGACGAGGAGATGAGGGGGAGCAGGAGACTTCTGTTTGGCCCTAGTGTTTTAGGTCCGAACAAGATGGCGTTTATTTTCTTGGCATTAAACAGCAGTTTGCTGGCCAAGAGCCACGTTTCAAGGGTCATGAAGTCCTCCTGGAGGTGAGGTCCAAGGTCAGATATGCTCTCTGAGGTTCTGTAGAGTACGACATCGTCTGCATACTAAATAACTGTGCTGCCACCACAGTGATTGCTAAGGTCGCTCAAGAACAGGAAAAACAGGAAAGGCCCCAAAAAAAGAGCCTTGGAGTACCCCATTCTTTTTGTGAAGCAGGCCAGATATGGCCCCCCCTCCACTTGACCTTTTGTGTGTGGTGGGACAGGTAGCTCTTGAACCAGGTTAGAGTGTGTTAATCTAGGTCAATGTGTTTCAGCTTGCCTAAGAGAAAATTGTGGCTGACCAAATCAAAGGCCTTAGTAAGATCAATAAAAATAGCACCAGTGGGAGTGCCAGTATCAAGGGCGTTGAGAATGACAGTAGTAAATTTAATAAGTGCAGTGTCTGTACCCGTGCTGGTTGTCTACCAACAGCTGGTTTATTTCCAGGTAGTCTTGCAGCTGATCATAGACAAGCCACTCCTGAATTTTGGCCAGAATGCAGAGGAGCAATATTGGCCTATAGTTTCCAATTGGTTCCTTTGTGCCTCCCTTATGTATAGGGACAACATGCACCTCTTTCCATTTGGCTGCAACGATTCCTTCAATTAGGTACCTACTGATCAGCCATGTAATGGGAGAGGTTATGGCTGGGGCAGCAGCTTTTAGAATTCTATGTACCAAACAACCTGGACCTGCAGTACCTCTGATCTTTATTTTCTTTAGGAGAGGGAACACTTCTTTTTGCATGACGTTCCGTAGGCAGAATTCAGGGTGCTGGCGTACTGGGCTAGTGGGGCATTGTTGGTCTGGAACCTAGGTAAGGAAGTTAGCTTTGTACTTATTCGTATCAGTAAAAAAAGCTATTGAAGGTATTCGCTGCCTCCTGGTAGTCATCAATGGTCTGGCCACTGGAGACAACTGGCCCTTTCGAGGGTTTGCTGCTGCCTTTCACCAGATGTGTGATTTGTTTCCAGAAGCACCTAGGATCAGTTAAGTTGTCCTGTTGGAGATTCTTAACGTATTCCCTCTTTGCTACTTTAGCACATGATTTACTTTGGTTGCTGAGCGTCCTGTAGGCAACCCAATCTAAGAGTTGGCCAGTCTTCTTGAATTTGACCCAGGCCTTGTCTCTCTGGGTCATGAGTGTCTTGAGCTCAGGGAAGAACCACTTCTAGCATTGCCTCTTGACCCCAAGCTTCTTGGGGAAATATAAAATCATATTGTTAAACTGTTGATAATATTTTTAGTGAATAGGGGAAATTAGGCCTGGACACCAGAGAAATTCGCCTACTCTTTTCAAGAAGAGCCATGGGATCTTTAATGTCCACCTGAACACCCACCAGAACAGGCAGACAGGTCCATGATTTCATGTCTCATCCAAAAGACTGCACCTCAGGACTGGGGCATCGCCCTCATGCTGCACTACAGTGTCAGTATTCGGATTTTACCCCAAGTTCCCGGTGTGGGGCTAGAACTGACAATCTTCTCATCTTTAAGCCTCAGAGGCCAGTGTGCAACCTGCTAAGCCACTGACGCTGGCTAAATATTAAAATCAGAGTCTGCTATACTGGATAACTCATGTATTAAACTATTAGCCAAAACAATTTATATTCTAATAATTATATACTGTAAATATCAACATCTTAAAACACAGTGATGTTAAAACTGCAGATTTCAATGGATGCCAGCTAGACAAAACTTCTGACTCACAGTGTCTCTTACCAGAGGGTAACATAATACATCTTAGTGAAGTCTAAAATACTGAATTGCAGCAGCTTTGGTTGAGTTGTGTAGCGTCACTTACTGCAGATTCCAATACACAGTTTCAGGGTTATACTTCTAATTTAGTAATAAAAGGATATCGTTACATAAGTTTTCGGGTCATCACAGATCCGTTTGTCATATGCTTTTGATTTATATACAAAACAGCAGTTCTTTTTACAGTAAAACCTCCCATTTTAGATTTTGCCTTTTTCTTCCTGACCTTATGGGACACTGGGACCATCAGGAGTATCTCTAGGCTGCAAAACCAGCTGCATTCTAAGGACAACAAGATCCAGAGCCCAAGTCCTCATAGGCTGACAGTAATATGCCGATGTTTCTGACTTCTCTGATGTAAAAGGACTCATTTCATCGATGGTATTCAGCATAAGAGTCGGGCCCCATATTAAAGGGAAATAATCAGTACCAGGAGTGGGGCTGGTCCCAATTTGTACTTTGTGTGCAAAAAAACTATTTTTTTTAACTTACTGTTTATACTGCAGTATAGCAGATTGTGTCAGACTGATTCTACTGACTTCCAAGATGACATCTGCTATATCAAGAAATCTCAGACTCCCTTGCAGCTGATGACAGAGCAGGGTTACAGTAGTGAGAGATTTAATAGTCTGCAGTGCCTGTCGTAGAGTTTGTGTGAGCTCTGCTCTTTTGTTTGCTGGTCCTGCTGTCTTCTTGGGGCTGTGTATGATCACAGATGACTACTTAGCCCCTGGAGAACAGCAGGACTGGCAAGCATGTAATCGGAGCTTATAAAAGCTCTAACATGCACTGTAGGTTATTGACTCTCCCACTGCTGCAGCCCTGCTCTAACATCAGCTGCAGGGGATTCTTGGATTTCTCCTTACAGCAAATGTCAGTTTGGGAGTTAGCAAGATCAGACTGATAATGATCTACTATACTGCAGTAAATAGTAAGTAAAAAAAAATGTTTTTGCACACAAAGTGCAAATGTGGACCAGCCCCATACTTGGATGTGTAGCTCTTAATGCTGACTGTCCCCCTTTAACCCCCCCCGCACAAATCTACTGTACAGCTCGAACATGGTGGGCATAAAACAATATGCGGGTCCCTATTGGAAACAGAGATGAACAGCAGGAACCAATACTGTAGGTTGAAGAGGAGAGCAGAATGAAGTGGATCCATTTTTGTGGGAAAGTTGATTTCCTGAGTTGATTTGCTGTACAAGTTGCAGTGGTAAAATCCTATTTTGAAAATTCAAAGTCACAATTTAAGAAAACAGTGTTATGCCAGAATCTCTTCATTTCTCAATCATGGCAACTGCACTATTATTACTTTGTGCTATCACTTTGTTAATTCTGGCATCTGTGCCATCTATGTTCAACAACTACACAGCAAACACAAGCAAGCAAACATTCAGCATTGACAAATGCTTGTTTACCTTATCTGCAGCTCTGAGAGTTGATATGTCAAGGTTTGCATCAAAACCTGAGAGAATGATTGAAAATCCATTACAAGAGCTTGACAGTAGCCAGATCTCGGACTTCTTCCAGCTGTTGATGTTGGACAGGATGCTCCAGCCTGCTTCCTTGAGTTCTTTGTTGTTTTTGTCTGCTAATAAAATCAGCTCTGGGACCCTGATAGAAATCATCCTTCGAGGGGTCCTATTCTCAAAGGCACATTACATTTATCTACAAATGACAGTTCAGCAGGGCTTGCAGATTACAGATGACTACAAAGCTATTCACAAAGAAGTTCAAGGAAATAAATGCCTCCATGCAAAACAGGATTTTTGCTGCGAGCTGCCAAATATAAACACTGCTCATCCCACCATTAGGTGCCTTCAGTTCCTGATTAGAAGAGGTAATCGGAGCAATATTTTTCCGGATGCACAAAATGTTAATATTTTGTAATGCAGCAATAAAACCATATTCCAAGAAAAGAACATTTTCTTTTTACTTTCTTGCTGTGTTAATATTATTTATTAAAGTATATTCCCTTCCAAGTCAATGGTCCTAAGTCAATTGGTAAGGTTTTCACATGATCCAAAACTAATTACTGACTGAGATTGACAAACTATCCTTTCCAGTTCCTAAACTAAAAAGGCTGAAGTGACAAAAGGGCCTTTCTGTATCCAGCCCCTATATTACTGAACAATATCTATAAAGCAATTTGTGATGGCTCCAGGTTTTTTAAAAGCTGTATTCTGCATTTGCATGCTGTTGCTGCTAAAAAAAAACAACAAAAAAAAAAAAACGCTAATTGTTGTATTATATATCGCATGTAATGTCTTGTTATAATGAAATCATGAGGAACAAAGATCAGTGTAATCAGGATGCCAGTATAGGGCCCATCTCATTAGATCGGGCACATAGTTTAATTTTCCTTTGGCCATTAGGATTAATAAAAACACATGCACTGCAGAGTGAGACTACCAGACTACCACAGGTTATAGTTTAGGGACATCGTTGTGATGTGTGCCACTCTTTCTTGGTGACTGGGAGATGGGTGAAAAGAGGCAGACAAGCTCTGGACTAATGGCCTACACTAATGGCTGCATTTGGGAAGACAGCTATTGTAAAGCACATCAACCCTCATCAGAATGTGATTAGAGCCCTACTAATCATTCACAGTCAGTCAAAGCGGACTAGAAGTCATTTCTAACTAGCAGCTGTTCATAAAGTTATTTTCAGAAATTATATTAATTTCCCTAAAGTATCCTTTACAAACTGAACCTCAATAAAAGGTGGCATGAAAAACCTGTGTTTTGCATTATTTTGTTTTTATGGGCAACATTCTGTTACAGTCCTCTTCATGTAACTTGCGATCTTGAGTTTTAGCCATGTCACAGTTTGTGCACAGAACTCTGAGCAAGGTTCTGACAGGTAAAAATCTCACAAGTAACATTCGCTACACAGGCTGGCTTCCAGTGATGTCACAGTCTGCATGGCACCTTAGGAGAACAACTCCCGAAGCACCCAAAGTTAAAACTCCACCCTCACAAATTTAAATTACTTTCAGCTATGAACAATGGCCACAGAACAGGAGGCTGAAGATAGCTAGACCCGATCCCAGTCCCAAAAATCTAAACAACACCACGATGGTAAAAGATTCTCCACCAATACCGGGGACTGAAGCCAGAGTGTGTCTCAGACCAGTTCCAAAGGCCTGAAGTATGATACTGACTGTGAAGGGAAGAAATTGACCTGTAATTGCTTTGAGCTCTTGATGAGGGAGATAAAAGCCTCCTGAAGGGAAAACCAACAAGAATTCTGCCTCCTAAATGATCATCTCAGCAGGGTGCAGCATTGAATTGAAGAAGCCGAACAATGAGTAGCACTCATGGCGGAGGGCACTTTACAATTAGGGAATGCAGTCACTACCCTCTTTCAATATGTCGAAGGGCTCCACGATAAATGAACTGATTTAGAGGCCAGATCCCACAGAGGCAATTTATGGCTGTCAGGCTTACCGGAGGGTCCGAATTGAGATCCATGTATGACTATCTGGCTGATCTCCTTCCAGATGTGTTGCGCCTCCCAATGAGCATGGACCTCCGGATCGAAAGAGTGCACCTAGCTTTACTCCCGAAGCCCATAGACCCAAAGGCATGCCTGTAACAAATCCTCATGAAATTTGCCAGTTTTTGGGCCAAGGAAGAAGTCCTCTGCATTGCTTAACAAAAGAAAGAAATCATACATAATGGGGTTTGGCTTTTCCTAGATCATGGCTACCCCCCCCCCCGATAGTCAAAGAAAGATAGTACAGTTACATGGATATTATAAAGGCCCTTAAACAACGGCAGATTAAATTCCAAACACCGTACCCAGCCAAACTTTGGATGTTCTGGGAAGATGGAGTACAAACTTACACTTCAGCAACAGATGCCATGCAGGCCCTCCACGATCACGGCATCATGGTAGACAGTAAGCCCCAGCAGAGACCGGATGTGCCCCAACCACTTTGCAATGAATAGAAGAGGGTTTCCGGATGGAATGCAAATGCCAAGGCCTCTGGTTTGAATACAGCCACATGCATGATGCAGGAAATCTGGGGCATGTTGCAGCAGTTTCAAAGTGGTAATGATCCTTGACGCCAAAACACTCACAATACCTAATCAGCCATCTGCTTTAATTTTTAGACTCGCTTTGTTTTTGTCAGTAAGTGGGACTGAGCCACCCTGGGACCTTGTGCCTTCAACATACCTTTGAAACAGGTACTCTCTGTTTTCATTCACCTTTGTTTTTTCCACTCGGTTCAACCCAGTGCCCCGATTAATGTCTTGGTTGGCAGAGGGGACGTGCGCTGAGGGTGTTTGTGACCACACATCTTCAGCTCACTTGGCGGGTTATTGCCTCGCTTCCCACTCACAGTGGTTTAATCAATGCTAGCTGCCATGCTGGGTTTGAGGTAGTGGGCTTTGGACAGTTGCTGAATGCTGCAATACCACCTACTAACTGAAATGCTTAACGGTTCAACAACACATGCAAATTAATCTTTGTGGGGAGCGGACGTCTGGCTCCCGATGCTCCACAACACACAAACCTTTCAAAGAGATAGTAATTGGTGGAGAATCTGTTTCCATCACATTGTTGTTTAGGGCGGGTATAACAGCAACTGAGGTACAGGAATGCAGAGAGGGACGGAAGCACTGTGGGTCATCCTAGAAATGCTTAATGGCACCGCTATTCGCACTGTGGTGATCTACAGACCTCCAACACAAGGGGAAGAGTTGGACAGGGTTCTACTGGAAGCCATCCACAGGATGGCAACCAAAGGGGAGGTGCTGCTAGTGGGAGACTTCAATATGCCAGATTTTGACTGGAGCATCCCAGCTGCAGCCTCAGTCAGGAGCAGGAACATCCTGGATGCCCTGCAGGGGGTGTGCCTCAAGCAGCTATTTTTTTTTTTTTACTTTCTGTTTATCCCTCCTTCCTACCCTTGGTGTCCACTCCTTCGTGCTGCTCATGCACTCCAGCCCCCGAACCCAGGATCTGCCTCTAGAGTGCCTCTTCCTCCTTCTCTCCTGCACAGCGGGGTCTGTCCCAAAACTGGTGGTCTGGGTGACTTTGGAATGGTCGCCATCTAGGACCACCGAAGGTTTTTTTTCTGTTTTCTGTGGTCCATTATTCCCAGCTCCTGAGGCTGGCACAAGGACGTCGCCAGAGAGGTGGCAGTACAGGCACATCTCTCTCAAGCTAACAGCGTCTCCCCCGACTCCGTGAGCGGAGCTGCTACCCCGAGAGCCCATGTTCTCACAGGCTCTCTCAGGACGTCGGTTGCATACTGCACCCCTGGTATCCCACTCCAGAGGGAGGAGAGCATCCGCTGGGACGCTTAATCCTCCCTCTCCCAGCTGACCCGAGTCCGTTCCTGAACCCGGGTCACCGGCATAGCGCAAGGTGTGGTGTCCAGCGCCTCAAACCTCAGTGCCACCGGGCCGGCCCAAGCAGCTGTTTTTGTTCACTATTCACAGAAGAAGGGGAAGGTGTGGGACCTCAGTTAAGCGACAGAAGCACTGATGTAAGGGAGGTGGACACCAGTCCATTTAGGGAGGAGAGTCTTAAAGGAACTCGCAAAACTGAGAGTGGACAAGGCAATGGGGCCAGATGAGTTACATCCAAGAATATTTAAGGAGCTTAGAGAGGTGCTCGCAGCACAATTGACAGCCCTGTTCAACAAACCACTGCAAATGGGAGTAGTTCCTCAGGACTGGAGGAGGGAAGATGTAGCCTCCCTCCACAAAAGTGGGAGCAGGGAGGAAGCTGGCAATTACAGGCTAGTGAGCCTGACCTCAGTGGTGGAGAAGAAAAAAAATTACCTTAGTAATCTTGTTTCTTCCAATGTATTCTTCTATATTCATAACTATATGCAGTCAGCCTCCTAAGTAGAGCTGCCCAGAGAATTGGAACTATGCAAATGATAGAACTATCATTGGCTCGTGACACAACAGTCAAACTGCTACCTTTATCTGCTGCAACGTTCCATCAGCGTATCAGATTTCTAAGGAGTCTACAAGGCAACCTATACTAAGGCTTATCTACTTATACCTATGTACTGTAAAACAACTTAAGCTGTCCATGACAGCATGAAACATGTAAAACAGCATGCAATGATGACCCCCCCTCCCGAATATACAGGATCACCTGGAAAAAGAAGGGAATTGCTATTTCCCACCAGGAGTATAAAACATCTGTGCCAGTGTGTGGGACTGCCAAATCAAAAAGACTCGGTTAGGAGTGCAGCGGCTCTATTTCTGGAAAGGGAGACAGGGAGGGAGAGTTATGAATATAGAAGAATACATTGGAAGAAATAAGATTACTAAGGTGAGTAATTTTTCTCTTCTAACCCCAGATAGTCTTCTATATTCATAACTATATGCAGACTTCAAAGCAGTGCCTTTGGAGGAGGGCAGAGAACCTATTTAGGAAAGAGGCTCTGCAGGACTGCTGTGCCAAACCTGGCATCACTTCTGGACTGTGTGTCCAAACTGTAGTGTTTCGTAAAAGTGTGTACTGTTCTCCAGGTAACTGCTTTACAGATATCCATTAATGGAATATCTCTTGAAGCTGCTATAGCAGCAGCTGTGCCCCTAGTTGAATGGGCCCTCAGGCCTGCATGGGGTTGCTTGCCAACTTCTGAATAACAAAACTGAATGCATTGGACTATCCAGCAAGAAACTGACCTCTTAGAAGCTGGGGTACCTTTACTCACATCCCCATAGGTGAAAAACAGATGCTGCTTGTCGTGTCTATGATCACTGGTGTGGGTCATATAGAAACTTAATGGCCTTTTGACATCCAGACTATGGAGTCTGCGCTCACCTGAACTAGTATGTTCAGTCAAGAAAACTGGCAATGTTATGGACTGATTTAAGTGAAAATCAGAAACGACCTTAGGAAGAAACCTCCTGTTTGTTCTAAGCGCTACTTTGTCATTATGGAAAGAGAGACAGTCCTGCTCCACACACAGTGCCTGTAATTCACTTATCCTTCTGGCAGAAGTAATTGCAACCAGAAACATAGTTTTCCAAGTGACATATTGTAAATGAGCAGAAGACACAGGCTCAAAAGGGTGTTTCATGAGTCAAGCAATGCATATGTTTAGGTCCACACTGGGACTTGTTCTCTAATAGGTGGGTGCATGTTTATTTATTTATTAGCTTTTGTTGACCATGTAAGTGCATTAGGCAATTGGACCTGCCTATTTTCAAGCACGACCCGGAAGAGTACAGAACACCAAGTTACAAAGTAGAGATCAAAACAGTAGTAATAGTACATGAGACAGGAAGGGCCCCACGCAGGAAGGTCAGAATACAACAGCAATCCATTTGAACTGGAAGACACTCACACAGTAGTGTGAGCAGAAGAAACACATGTAAGCAAATACAAGCACAGGACACCAACACTGGAAGGTCAGGTAAAATAGAATACACATAAACATAGGACACTTGCAGTAAGAGAGAGAACTGCAGCAGGAAGAAGTAACAGAGAGCTCATCACAAAAGGTAACTGCAGACAAGACAGGTGGCAGATACTCAGGGTTAAGGGCAATTACAGGCACCTTGAGTCCGTAGGTGAGAGAAGAAAAAATTACTCACCTTAGTAATTATATTTCTTCTAATGGAGTCTTGCTGTATTCTGACAATTGCAGTGATTCCCAACCTTTGAACTGCCCCGGAGAACTAAGGGTTAAGTTTCCATGCAGGGCAAAGAGCTCGGTTGAAGTCTCTGTCTGGAGTGTTTTGAACTCAAACCGTCAGATTCTTACGAGCCCAACTAAACTAAAAATTCTATCTGGAAATTGTAAAAATTCTACTAGCCAACTGGCTGAAAAGTTTTGGATTCCCAAGGAAGACAAGTCAGGAAACCCAAAAACTAAACCCAATGTTCTCAAAAATAACAATAATAAATAAGCACCCAAACAAAAAGGGAGGAGGATGCAAGCAAATACACTCCTGGGGTGCAACACTGCACATGCCCACCCACTTCCCAAAAACAGGTTCTGCGAGGGGAGGCAGGGAGGGAGGTCAGAATACAGCAAGACTGCATTAGAAGAAATATAATTACTAAGGTGAGTAATTTTTTCTTCAAATAACATGAAGTCTTGCTGTATTCTGACAACTGCAGACTACTAAGCAGTACCTCCAAGGAGGAGGGACAGAACCTACTTTGGGAATAGGCTCTGAAGTACTGCTGTGCCAAACCGAGCATCACTCCTAGCCTGGATATCCAGAGAGTAATGCTTGGTAAAGGTATGGACTGTTTTCCAGGTGGCTGCTTGACAAATTTCCAGTAGAGGGATATCCCTGGCCGCAGCCAGGGAAGCAGCTGTATCTCTTGTGGAATGAGCCCTCAGGCCTGAGGGTGGAGTTTTTCCCAGTTTTTCATAGCAGAATTGTATACAAGACACAATCCACCTGGCAACAGATCTTTTGGTGGCAGGTTTGTCCTTTCCCGCTTCTCCATAAGTGAGGAACAACTGGACGGAGTCAAACCTGTGTCCCTTGGTATGCTCTTTGTACTAACTAAGGGTCCTTTTGACATCTAAACTGTGTAGCCTCCTCTCTCCTGAGGAAGAATGCTCAGTGAAGAAAACAGGGCGAGACACAGACTGGTTTAAATGGAAGTCTGAAACCACTTTGGGCAAGAACCTTCTATTGGTTCTAAGTTCCACTTTATCCCTATGAAAGGAGATAAAATCAGGTTCCACTGACAGAGCTTGCAATTCACTGATACGCCTGGCGGAGGTAATGGCTACCAAGAACACAGTTTTCCAAGTCAAGTACTTAAGCTCTGCTGAAGACATAGGCTCAAAGGGGGGTTGCATAAGCTGAGCAATGCAAACATTCAAATCCCAGGCAGAGGCAGGGTCTCTAAAAGGGGGATTGGTGTGAAACAATCCTTTAAAAAATTTACAGAACACAGGATGGGAAGATAGTGAGGAAGGCTTCCCCACAGACAAAAATGCAGAAACAGCTGACAAGTGTACATTGAGAGTAGCTGGTCTGAGGCCTAGGCCATTAAGATGGACCATATAATCCAGAACCATAGGCAATCCAGCAGTGTCTGGAGAAATATTCTTCTTAGAACACCAAATGCTGAATCTTTTCCATTTGGAGTTGTAAGTCTTTCTGGTGGAGGGCTTTCGAGAAGCCTTGAGGATATCCAGAACCCCTTGGGAAAGATGTGTATCTGCAAACTCAAACTTTTCAAGAGCCATGCCTTGAGATTGAGAGACTGAAGACTGGGGTACCAAATCCTCCCCTGAGAGGATGTTAACAGGTTGTAATTCCTGGGAAGAGACAGGGGAAGATGGACTGCTAGGGACAGCAACAGGGGGTCCCAGGGCTGTCTGGCCCAATCTGGAGCAACCAGAATCACCTTGCAAGGTTGAGACCTTATTTTGACTAAAACTTTGAACAGGAGTGGGAAGGGGGGGAAAGGCATACAGAAACTTCCCTTCCCAATTCAGAATCAGGGCGTCCAGGGGGACTGAGCCCAAGACTGGAGGTCTGCAACAAAAGAGAGGAAGTTGGTGATTGTCTGGGGCTGCACAGAGATCTATCTCTGGAGTGCCCCACCTTGAAAAAATCACTTTCAACACCTGAGGGTCCAGGGACTATTTGTGATGGCCTTGAGAAATCCTGCTCAGTGCATCTGCTAGCACATTGTCCTTGCGTGGAAGGTGAACTGCTACAAGAGAGGCTTGCATGGAATAAGCCAGGGAGCACAACTTCATGGCTTCTGAGCACAAGGCCATTGACCGAGTGCCTCCCTGCTTGTTGATGTACCACATGGTGGTAGTGTTGTCTGTTCTGACTTGAAGCACCTTGTTCTGAACTGACTGTGAGAATGCTTTTAGGGCTAGAAAAACTGCCCTGAGCTCTAGAAGACTGATGTGAAGAAGGGATTCTTGAGGGGACCACAGGCCCTGGCCAGTAAGGGACCCCAGGTGGGCTCCCCAGCCCAGAAGAGAAGCATCCGTGGTAAGGACCACTGAACAAGGCTGAGCAACAAAAGGAACACCTTGCCTTAAACTGTCTTGATCCTGCCACCACTGGAGGGCCTGGATCAAGATCAGAGTCAGTTTGGTAAGGGAGTCCTTCTTCTGAGACCAGAAAGCTCTCAGGTGGAACTGAATATCTCTCATCTGGAATCTTGCCCCTTGGACCACTGCTGCTGAAGCTGCCATGTGGCCAAAGAGCTGGAGGAAATGCCTTGCTGGTCGAGATACATGAAGGCTGAAGGAAGAAGCTAGTTCCATAAGAGCCCTTGCCCTTTCTAGAGGGAGGAAGAAAGGCTCTTGCTCTGAGTGTGTCCAGTTCTGCCCCTATAAAGGTAAGGAGCTGGACTGGTTCGAGAACTGACTTGGGATGGTTGAGAAGAAATCCCAGGGAAGTGAGCACTTGCTGAGTCACTTGCAGGTGAGACTTGACTTAGTCTAGAGACTGACCCACTAATAGCCAATCGCCCAGATAAGGAAATATGGAAATTTTTTGCCTTCTTAGAAAGGCAACTACTACTGCCAGGCACTTTGTGAAAACCCTTGGGGCTGAGGTTAGGCCAAAGGGCATTGCTCTGAACTGATAGTGGCCTGAGGGCAACTCGAACCTCAGGTACTTTCTGTGGGAGCACCTGATGGGAATGTGAAAGTAGGCATCTTTGAGGTCCAGGGAGGCTAGCCAGTCCCCTGGCCTTAGAGAGGGAAGGATTATTCCCAGAGTTATCATCTTGAACTTTGGTTTTAAAAGATGTTTGTTCAGATCTCTTAGGTCTAGGATGGGTCGCCACTCCCCTGTCTTTTTGGGGGGTCAGGAAGTACTTGGAGTACAGTCCTTTGCCCCAGTGAAGGGTAGGTACTCTCTCTATAGCTCTTAAAGCTAGGAGAGAAGAAACCTCTGCCTCTAGGGCAAGGGTTTCCGAAAGATTTGCAGGTGGAAAAGATCTGGCTCTCATCTTTGTAAATTTTTTGAAGCTGAGAACCAGTCCGTGGCTTACTACTTCCAAGACCCACTTGTCTGATGTAATAGACATCCAGTCCTGGACAAAGTAAGCCAGCCTGCCCCCTACTGGAATAGGAGAGTCGACCCGGGCAGACCCATCAAGGTGTCTGCTTGGCAGGGGCTTTAGGCTGAGGGGTGGATGCAGGCCTGCTCATCCCCTTCTGCCTCTCCCTCTGAAGAACCCCCTCTGCAAAAAGGAAGAAAAGGCTTGTGCTTGGTAAAGAGGCCTTTGAAAAGGCCTGCCCCTGCCCCAGACTGCTGCCTTTGAGGAGTTGCCTGCCTTTCCCTGGCCTGAGCACTCCTGTAAGTGGTCCTGTACTTGTCCATTTTCTTCATGTAATTCTCTGTCTGCTCCCCAAACAGAGAATTACCCACTACAGGAAAATCCATAGCCTTAGCCTGGGTGTCCTGCGAGAGGCTAGTACATCTGAGCCAAGCCATCCTCCAAAGAGCCACAGCTGTAGCCATGACTCTTGATGAGACATCATTAGAGTCCACAGCAGCATGATACTGAACCTTAGATGCCTCAATCTTATCTGCAGCCACTGCCTCCGGCTGCTTGGCTAGCTGGGGAGGCCTGTTTAGCCAGTGCCAGTACAGTGTCCCACCTGGACTTCTGGTACCTGGCTGTATAGGCCATGTAATTCGCCTGCCTGAGTCCCAAAGAGGATGCCAGGAACTGCTTCTTTACCATGGCATCAATCTTCCTGGAGTCCTTGTCAGGGGGGTGTGAAGCCAAGGGAATATCTGCCTTGTCACAGGCAGCAGCCTGCACTACCCCAACATGGCTGCATTGCTGATATAAGAACTCCGTGTCTGAGCCTGAAAGTGTATACCTCTTGTCCATTCTTCTATCCACAGGAGGTATGGTGTTAGGAGACTAAGATTTTTTGTGTCTGTTTACCAAAAGATTTATGGAGAGGAATAGACAGTCTCCTGGACTCTGGGATATCCATCATCTCTACATAATCAGGCTCTTCTTGATCTTCCACAGCCTCCTCCAAAGGAAGCTGGAGGGTTTCAGCCACTTTTCTGTAAAACATAAAGTGGGAAGGGGACTCAGAAAGCCTAGGAGGGGAAACACCTGATGGTCTGTCCGGGGAGATGTCCGGTTCCACAGGCACATCCAGACCTTCACTTACATCATAATCCTCAAATTCCCCTTCCTCTTCAAACTCCGGTTCATAAAAATCTTCAAGGTTATACTCTCGAACCGGGAGAACCAACCGACCCAAACCCCTGCCAGAAGGAGCCGGATCGGTCGGAACCAGACGGGGCGATTCCACAATCTGAATCGCCCTGGCTATCTCTTCGGCAGTCAGAACATGAACTTCTGGATACGAACCGGTCGATTTATAATTGCGCTTTCTTTTTGTCGGAACCGATCCCTCAGAATCGTCTCTCCTTTTGCCCCGAAGAAGTATCGCCTGGTCAGAGGGCACTCCTTCTGGTTCGGTCGAAACCGAACCGGGCTGGCCATCTGGGTCAGCAGACTTCTCGGCCTCCTTTTCCCTCAGTCTACCTAATCTCTTCTCAAGGGTAGATTTGGGAAAATGTTTACATATTTGGCAGTCTGAATCGAGGTGGTCAAACCCCAGACAATAAACACAGGTGGTGTGGGGGATCGGCCTTGGCAAAGACCTCCCCACACTCACTGCAGTACTGAAACCCAGTGGGCCCGTTTTTTTTCTTGGGTTTCTCAGACATGGCTAACCTAACCAAACTTACCCTTTTTACGGCAACCACCAGGCAAGACTCATATCGGTTCCTAACGTGTCAGGTATTGGAAAAAAGCGTTTAAAACATGGTTTTGTTAGAACCGATAAGAACTGGTAACCACACACTAAATATAGCAAAATTCACAATCAAATGGTCGGTTCAGCCGAAACGACCGCACTTTTTACAAGTTCCACACAGAAAAATAGAACAATTCCTATCTAGTACTCACAGCACCACAGACACAGAACCGACTATGTGGATACTCCCCGGTTTAAACTGATGAAAAACTGAAAACTTTAACTGACTTCAAACCGAGCTGAAGGAGAAATCTCCGGAGCGACCATTCGGTGAGGCGGAATAAAGAATCTGACAGTTTGAGTTCAAAACACTCCAGACAAAGACTTCAACCGAGCTCGAGCTCAGCGTTCCATGCCCTGCATGGAAAGTTAACCCTTAGTTCTCCGGGGCAGTTCAAAGGTTAGGAATCACTGCAATTGTCAGAATACAGCAAGACTTCATGTTGTTTGAAGAGTGTTTTTTTGAAAGAGCTGAGAGATGTAGAGCACCAAATCTGGGGCGGAAAGGAGTTACAAAATTTGGGAGCAAAGTGGGAGAAAGCTTGTTCACCCATTTTAGTACAGCAAGTGGGGACAGAGAGCAGAGAGGCAGAGGACCTAAGGGAGTGAGAATAGGTCATGGGGTCAACATACTGTAGCTCCCACAGATTTGGGACAGGGGATTCTGGTTAGAGAGTCAATAAAGCATCCAAGGGTGTAAGAGCGCAAATCGTAGGTGGACAGCCAGTTTAAGGAGGAGTAGAGTAAACAGTGGTGGGCGAGTCGAGGTGCAGACAAGGCAAATCTACAAATATTATTGTAAGTGACATTCCACTAATGGAGTGCACCGACATTGGCCTGGGACAGGACTGGAAGAGCATATGTGAGCCCTGGCAGGAGGATACTTCGGCTACAGAGATCCTGGCAGAGGGAGTCAGGGAATGGTGAACTTTGTATGCAACTCCAATCTTAATGTTGATATGCTTACAGACCTCATTTATGTGGGAGGAAAAATTAAGAGAAGGATCAAGCGTCACTCCCAGGTATTTAAAGGAGTCAGTTCATGATATAGTTGTTCCATCAAGGCAGCGGACCATCAAGTGGGGGGTAGCAGTCTGGACCTTTCCGGAAGACCCAAGGAACATAGCATTCGTTTTAGGTAGATTAAGTATTAGATGATTCATGGAGAGCCAGGATTGGAAGCATTGGAGGGAGAAGATAGTTGATCACTTATGTCTCCGATGGATTTAGAGGTGGTATAGAAGACCAAGTCATCAGAGTACACAATGTTCCGGCAGTGAGTTGGAGTGGAAAGGATATCATTAATGAACAGAGAAAAGAGCAAGGGGCCAAGTATGGAACCTTGGGGGACTCAGCAGGAGAGGACAGAATGGGAAGAGAGGACTTTACAGAAGGAGACTGCTTGTGTATGATGATTAAGATAGCTGTTAAACCAAGATAAGGAGGAGAGTATCATACCAAGCATTTGAAGTTTCTTTAGGAGCAGATGGTGTTTGACCAGGTCTAATGCTTTTGTGAGGTCAATAAAGATAGCCCCGGTGAGGAGACCTTTATCCATATTCGTCTTGACTTCACTAGTGAACAGAGTCAGGGCTGTAGTGGTGCTATGTCCAGGCCTAAAACCATGTTGTGTAGGAGCCTGGATATTGGATTTTTGGAGATGGGAAGAAACCTGACTGTGGATTAGTTTCTCAAGCAGTTTACTAAGAGTAGGCAGTATGGATATGGGTCGGTAGTTGGATAAGATCTTGGGGTCGCCTTTTTGTACACAGAAATGGTTCTGGCAGATTCCATAGCTGTGGTACAGTGGAGAAGGATATGGATAGGTTAGAGTCTAGTTGTTGGTGTAGCTAGGATAGAGACTGCCAGCCTAAGGATCCTTGGTTCAATGCCGTCAGGACCTGGCACAAACCTTTGAAGAACTTTTTGAAAATTGGATTAGCTGCTATGGAAACATTTTTCCCAGCAGAAATGTAGGTGGAGATTGATGCTAAATGAACTTTCAGGAATGTATATTTCAACCCCTGGGAATGCAGATATGTGAGGTATTCCAGGAGTACTGGGATTCCTGCTAGAGCAGGTGAAATTTCCTTGGAATCACACCAGATAGAGAACCTTTTCCATTTTAATGAATACGTTTTCTTAGTGGAATGTTTTCTATATCCTTTCAGGGTATCCAGAACAGCTTGAGAGAGATTCAGATTTGCATATTCTAAGTCCTCAAGAGTCATGCCTTGAGCCTGAGAGACTTGAGATTCGGGTACAAGACTTTCCCCTGATGGGAAGTCAAAAGGTTGTGCCTCCTGGGGAGGTGTATCGGTTTGGACACTGACATGGATTGCAGTAGAGGGTAGCAGGTCTGCCTGGCCCAATCTGGTGCTACTAGGATCACTGATGCAGGCTGTGACCTGAGCTTGATCACGACTCTGAAGATGAGTGGAAAGGGAGGAAAAGCATACAGACTTCTCCCTGACTAGTCCAGAGCCAGAGCATCCAGTGGGATTGTACCCTTGGCTGGTGGTCTGCAACAGAATAGGGGCAGGAGGCGGTTCTCCTGGGAGGCAAAGAGATCCACTTCTGGTGTCCCTCACCTTCTGAACACTGAGTCCAGTACTTGCTTGTTTATAGACCATTCATGATGTGCCTGGTTGATTCTGCTTAGAGCATCTGCCAGGGTGTTGTCCTTTCCTAGTACATGAATGGCCTGTAGAGAGGCCTTCAGTGAGTAAATCAGATTCCATACTTTCATGGCCTCTGTGCACACTTGGTCCGATCTTGTTTCCCCGCTTGTTTATGTAGTACATTGTTGTGGTGTTGTCTGTTCTGACTTGCACCACTCTGCCTTTCACTAGATGAGCAAATGCTTTTAGGGCTAGAAACACTGCTTGAAGCTCCAGTAGATTTCTATGCAGAAGTGACTCTGCACTTGACCAGGTCCCATGGGTAGTGTACTCTCCCAGCTGAGCACCACATCCTAACAGAGAGGCATCTGTAGTAAGAGTAACTGATGGGTTTTCCTTTTGGAAGGGTACCCCTTCCCTGAGATTGTCTGCTTCCTTCCACCACTGCAGTGCCTGAAGCAGGTTCTTGTTACTGGAATCAGTTTTGTCATTTTGTCTTTTCTCTGGCACCAATTTGCTCCAAGATGAAACTGTATATCTCTCGTTTGAAACCTTGCTCCCAGGACTGTGCTTGTTGCTGCGGCCATATGTCCCAAGAGTTGCAGAAATTGCCTTGCTGGATGTGGCTCATTCAGCTTGAATGAGATGGCCAGCTGCAGGATGCTTTGCACCCTGTCCAGAGGAAGGAAAGCTCTTCCTTGTAATGTGTTTAGTTCTGCTCCTATAAAGTGCAGGATTTGTACAGGAGTGAGAATGTATGTTTCCTGATTTATCAGGAATCCTAGAGATTGTAGTAGGTCTAGCGGTACCTTTAAGTGATCTTGCACCTGCTGTGGTGACTTTCCCACGACTAGCCAGTCGTCGAAATAAGGGAAGACTGATATTCCCAGTTTTCTTAAGTATGCCACTACCACTGCCAGGCATTTTGTGAACACTCTGGGTGCTGAAGTGAGACCGAAAGGCAGAGCTGAGAATTGGTAGGGACCTGATGGAAGTCTGAACCTGAGATACTTCCTGTGAGACTCTCTTATTGGGATGTGAAAGTAGGCATCCTTTAGATCCAGAGATGCCAGTCAATCTCCCTGCTGGATAACTGGCAAAATCAGAGCCAGTGCGAACATTTTGAAATTTGGTTTTATAAGATATCTGTTCAAGAGCTGAGGTCTTGAATAGGCCACCACTCCCCATTTTTCTTTCTGATGAGGAAATACCTTTACTAAAAGCCTCTTCCTTTCTGATGGCTTGGTACACACTCCACTGCCTTCATATGGAGTAGGCTTTGAACTTCTTTTTCCAAGAGTTTTTTTTCCTATATGAGAGAAGCTGGTTTGAAAACCCTTTATTTTAGGGGAGGAAAAGACTTGAAGCTCAGGGACAAACCATGACTTACTACTTCCAGGACTTACTTGTCTGTGGTGATGGAATGCCAGGCCTGGAAAAAGTAAGTCAGTCTGTCCTCTACTGGTAGTGGGGAGGTGGCCTTGACTATTAAGTCAGGGATTCTGTTTCACCTGGGTAGTTTGGGAGCCTCTTCTGGAGGCCCTTCTACTTCTGGTCCTGAAATACCCAGTCTGCTGTGGGTATGGTCGGAACTGTGGGACAGACTGTGCCTGATAAAAGGGCCTACCAAAGGCTGTCCTTCCTCTGCCTCCCCTTCCATAAAGCCTATAGAAGAAGAAGAAGGCCTGTCTCTGGAGGAATAACCTTTGTAGGGGGCCTTATACTCATCCACCTTTTTCATGTATGCTTTGGTTTGCTTACCAAAGAAAGAATGATCCTCCACAGGGAAATCCATGGCTTTAGCCGGGGTATCCTGTGTTAAACTGGTAGCCCTGAGCCAATGCCAGCCCTCTAAGGGCTATAGTCAGAGCCATTACCTGGCAGCACTGTCACTGGCATCTGCTGCCATTTGAAACTGGTACATTGCTGCCTCCAGTCCAAACCTTGCTGTTTCAGCCAGGTCATCAGAGAGAGAATATAGCATGCGCCAAGCAGGAAAGGGATCTTGGGGTTGTCATCTCTGATGACCTCAAGGTAGGGAAACAGTGTGACAAGGCACCAGGTAAAGCAAATAGGATGCTGGGATGTATAGGCAGGGGCATCACCAGCAGGAAAAGGGAGGTCATAATTCCGCTATACAAGACACTAGTGAGGCCCCACCTGGAGTACAGTGTACAGTTCTGGAGACCATACCTACGTAAGGACATAGACAGGGTAGAGAAGGTTCAGAGGAGGGCAACAAAGATGGTGCATGGGTTGCATCACAAGTCATATGAAGACAGGTTGAAGGAACTGAACATGTACTCCTGGAGGAGAGAAGGGAGAGAGGGTATGATAGAGACATACAAGTATCTTACAGGGAGGAACAGGGGTGCAGGAAAACACTATTTTTAAGCGAAAAGATGTTTCAGGACTAGAGGGCATGGGATGAAGTTGGAGGGAGGACGATTCAGAGGAAACATGAGAAAGAATTTCTTCACAGAACGGGTGGTGGACAAGTGGAACACCCTGCCAGAGGAAGTGGTGGGGGCTGAAACAATCACGGGATTTAAGAATGCATGGGATAGACATAAAGGAATTCTAGAGGGCAGGGGTAAGGGGAAACAGACTTCTAGGAAAACAAACTGAACTTACAAGCTCAAATGGGCAGACTAGGTGGGCCATAGGCCCTTATCTGCCGACACTGTCTATATATCTATGTAGAAAGGTGAAGGGGCCTTTTCTGACATTGCCAGAACGGACTGCCACAGTGACTTCTGATACTGTGCAGAGTAAGCCTGATAGTTAGCCTGCCTTACTCTCAGAGAGGCAAGTAAGTACCCTTTCTTAGACATACTGTCTATTTTTCGAGTTTCCTTCTCAGGTGGGTGAGAGGATATGGGGACCCTCACCTTCTCACAGGCTGCCTGCTGGACTATACCCTGATGATCAGGATGAGAATAGAGGAATTCAGCCCCCTGTCTGTCCAGTTGCTATTTTTTGTCTGCCTGCTTATCCAGAGGTGGAACAGAATTTGGAGCCTGCAGGATTTTAGATAAGTCTTTTTTAAATAACTTGTTTATTGAGAGAAGAATCTTCTTGGTGGGTGTTAACCCCATCATCTTCATATACTCGTCCTCTTCTTCTTCCTCTATGACCTGTGTAGTAGCCAGGTAAAGAGCATCAACTATTTTCCTTACAAAGTAAAAATGGGAGGAAGGAAAGATCCTCTGGCCTTAAAGGAGAACCGAATTCCTGCTCTGGTGAGATCTCTGGCTCTATAGGCTCACGTTCACCAATTTCTGGCTCATTATACACCTCATGCTCATTTTCCTGAAATGGGAATTCAGAGGGAGTGTCAGTGCAGGTATAAGACCCTGCAAAGCCTGGACCTTCATGACCTGGACAATCTCCTCTGCTGATGGTAGGCTGTAAGGCACAGATGAAACCCCTCTAGGTTTATCAGCCTGGGGTTTCATGTGCTTAGTCTTTTTGGTTTTCTTGGAGGGGACCGGAGAGTCAGCCCGATCACCCTTCTTTTTGGCAGTACTTGCATCACCCTTATCGGGGTGTTCAGGGAAGAGATAGCGGTTTCACCTGCAGATTTGGAAGGGGGTGGGCTGGTTAGAACCTATAGCACCCTTATTCAGTCTCTTTTGTAATCTTTCCATTCTTTTTTCAACAGTTTTATGGGGGAAAAGACTTACAGATTTCACAATCTGCTGAGAAATGGTCAGTCCCCCGGCAGACCACACACAGATCATCCTTGTCTGCCTTAGCAAAAACATCCCCACACTTTAGGCAGTTTTTAAAACCTGGGGTTCCAGTCTTTTTCTTGGGTTTTTCAGACATTCTTATTAAAAGAGAAAAAAACCCAACTGCAATAAAGATTTCACTCTCTATATTATATTTTATTTTGCGGTCAGTTCAGGAACCAATAAAGTTCCGATAATGAACCGAGGATCCAACAAATCCGAACCAGGTCAGCGGTTCACAGAAACCGGTTCGACGGTTTCAAAACAAATTTAGTTTAAAAGTAAACAGTTTAAATAAATAGACTAAACAGCAGAAAAATGACAGAAAAGTTTCCACAAAGGCTATAAAAGCCCCGGTTCCCCAACGGTTATACCGAACCATGAGGAACCAAGAAATAACACTAAAATTAATCCAATAAACTAATCTGAACTCATGTAGAAACATAGAAACATAGACTTTGCAGCAAATAAGGACCACTTGGCCCACCTAGTCTGCCCATTTCCCTATCTACAGGATAGGCTGCAGATCCTAGTTAACCAAAAGCCTATTTCTTCCTACCCCCCCCCACAAGAATTGCATTATGTCTGTCCCATGCATTGTTGAATTCTCCCACAGTTTTAGACCCCACAACCTCCTCAGGAAGGCTGTTCCATGCATCCATTACCCTCTCTGTGAAAAAATACTTCCTCACATTGTCCCGGAACCGCCCCCAATCTTTAAATTGTGTCCTCTTGTTCTTGCACGTCTCTTTTTCTGAAAGATGCTACCCTCTTGGACTTTGTTGATTCCACTGAGGTACTTAAAAGTTTCTATCATGTCCCCCCTCTCCCTTCTTTCGTCAAGGGTATACATATTAAGCTCCTTTAGTCTCTCCTCGTACAGCTTCTCTTGCAGACCCTGCACCATTTTAGTTGCCCTCCTCTGGACTGCCTCTATCCTGTCTATGTCCTTGTGGAGATGGGGTCTCCAGAACTGGACGCAGTACTCCAGATGGGGTCTCACCCAACTGTCTGTACAGAGGGATAACAACTTCCTGTTTTCTGCTGCTGATGCCTCTCCCTATGCATCCCAGTACACCCCAGCCCTCCCTACTGCCTTCTCACATTGCTTGCTAACCTTAAGGTCATCTGATATGATTACCCCAGGTCCCTTTCCTTTTTGTTGTTGTTACTACCTCCCCATTGTGTAATCTTCCCTGGGTCTTGTTTCCCAGGTGCATTACTTTGCACTTCTTTGCATTGAATCCTAGCTGCCATACTTCTGACCATTCCTCCAACCTTGCCAAGTCCTTCTCATCCTTTCCACGCCTCCTTGTGTATCAACCCTGTTGCAGATCTTTGTGTCATCTGCAAAGAGGCATACTTTTCCTTCCAGTCCCTCTGCAATGTCACTTATAAAGACATTAAAAAGGACTGGACCCAGTACTGAACCCTGTGGTACCCCACTAGTAACCCCTCTTTCTTCAGAGTGGACTCCATTTACAATTACCTTCTGTGTCCTGTTGTCCAGCCAATGTTTTACCCAAGCTACCACCCTGGGACCCACTCCCAGGCTGGTTAATCTGACTATTAATCTTTTGTGTGGGACTGTGTCAAATGCCTTGCTAAAGTCTAGGTAGGCCATGTCCACAGCCCCTCCCTGGTCTACTACTTTGGTTACCCAGTCAAAGAAATCTATTGGATTTGTCTGACATGACCTTCCTGCTGTGAACCCATGCTGGCTTAGGTCCTGTGCCCCACTGGCCTCTAGGTACTCAACTATGCTTTCCTTCAGAAGTGACTTCATCACTTTCCCTACCACAGAGGTCAAATTGACAGGTCTGTAGTTTCCTGCCTCTGTCTTGGTCCCAATTTTGTGAAGGGGAATCACATCTGCCTTCCTCCAGTCCTTGGGTACCACACCCTCCTCCCATGATTTATTAAAAAGAGTAGTCAGTGGTTTCACTAGTTCCCCCCTTAACTCTTTTTAGAATTATGGGTGAATTCCATCAGGCCCCATTGCTTTGTCCACCTTCAGTTTTAGGAATTCTTGCAGAACCCTTTCTTCTGTGAAAGGGCTAGGATCGACCCCCCTATCAAGAGTGCTTCTGTTAATTGGATTAGGCACTTCCCCCTCCTCTTTTGTGAATACTGAGCAGAAATATTTGTTCAGTATCCCTGCTTTTTCACTGTCCCCCTCTGCCCACCCACCATTCATTCTAGTCAGCCTCACCATCCCTCCCTTTGTCTTTCTACGCTCTCTGATGTACCTATAAAAGGTTTTATCCCCCTTCTTAACAGAGTTGGCTATCTTTTCCTCAGTTTGGGCCTTTGCTCTTCTGACTTCCCTCCCTGCCTCCTTCTGCCTTAACTGGTACAGCTCTCTGTCCTGCTCCTTCTGTGTTTCCTTATACTTCCTGAATGCTATCTTTTTCTCCCTAACTTTCCCAGTCGCCTCTTTTGAGAACCATAGTGGCTTTTTCTTTCGTTTTGATTTATTTGCTTCACACAAAGGCTTATTGCCTCTGTGATGGCAGTTTTGATGATTCCCCATTGTTGCCCCACCCCTCCTTCTAGCCTGTTTGCTAGTGCTTTTCTGAGGCACTATGAGGTACGCATGAGGTAAAATTAAGTAAATAAAGGCAGCAGTAAGAATAAAAATATAAGAATACTTGTATTCTGTGAGGAACCACAAGGAACAGCTGATTTGGGAAGACTCCTGGGCGTCTTGACTTGTCAGGCGGAGAAAGAAATCTGATACATTGATGGAACGTTGCAAAAGATAAGGGCAGCAGTTTGAATGTTGTGTCACGAGCCAATGATAGTTCTATCATTTGCATATAGTTCCAATTCTCCAGGCAGCTCTACTTAGGAGGCTGACTGCATATAGTTATGAATATAGAAGAATACCTGGGGTTAGAGATTAATGGAATCACTGTTAAAGGAAAGGACTGTGGTATATCTTGAATCCAGTGGATCACAGGATCCTAGGCAGCATGGATTCACAGTGGAAAGGGTCATGCTAAACAAATCTGATATCTTTCACCAGGGAATTACATCAGGGAGGGGTGGTGGATGTGGCCTACCTAGATTTCAGCAAGGCCTTCGACACTGTTCCACATACAGTAGGAAGCTTGTAAACAAGTTGGGCAGCCTGGGAGTGGGTTCAAGGTGGCAAACTGGGTCAGAAATTAGTTAAAGGATAGAACACAGAGGGTGGTGGTAAACAGAGTTTATTCCGAGGAGAGAAGGATGACCATCGGGGTGCCACAAGGATCAGTTCTGGGGCCAGTCCTCTTTAATGTCTTTATAAACGACATTGCAAAGGGGCTGGAAGGGAAGGTATGCCTCTTTGTAGACGACACTAAGATCTGCAGCAGAGTTGACACTCTGGGGGTGTGTGCAGAAAAAATGAGGTGGGACCTAAGCGGGCTTGAGGAGTGATGAAGAGTGTGGCAGCTAAGATTCAATGCAAAGAAGTGTAAAATCATGCATTTGGGGCACAGAAACCCAGGGGAGGCGTACATGATGAGGGAGAGTTACTGACGACCACCAAACAGGAAAGGGACCTGGGGGTAATCCTAACTGATGACCTAAAAATGACCAAGCATTGTGAAAAAGCTGTGGGGAAAGCCAGTGGGATGCTGGGGTGCATAGAGAGAGGTATCACCGGCAGAAAAAATGTGGTGATACCACTGAACAAATCATTGGTGAGACCCCATCTGAAGTACTGTGTCTAGTTCTGGAGGCCACATCTCCGGGAAGGACATAGACAGAGTAGACGCAGTTCAGAGAAGGGCAACAAAAATGGTGCAGGGTCTGCATCAAAAGACATATAAGGAGAGACTAGAGGACCTCAATATGTATACCCTGGAAGAGAAGGGGGGGGATATCATAGAGACCTTCACCTCAAGGGTATAAACTAGGTACAAGAGGGTAGCATCTTTTAGAAAAAAACATGTTCAAGAACAAGGGGTCATGCTATGAGGCTGGCGGGGAACTCAGGGTAACGTGAGAAGTATTTTTTCATAAAAAGGGTGGTGGATGCATGGAACAGACTCTCAGCAGAGGTGGTGGTGGCAAAAAACAGTAGGGGAATTCAAGAATGTATGGGATAGGCACAAGGGAAACCTAGCAATAGGAAAGAGAGGGTAAAAGTCGGAGATCAAGTAGGATCTGCGGTATTGCAGTAGGTAGGGAAAATGGGCAGACTAGGGGGGCCAAGCGGTCCTTATCTGCCATCAATTTCTTTGTTTCCATGTTTCATGAACTATGTAATTTGTTTTTAAAACATGGCACAATGTGGTCACTTATTCTATGTTATTTTTCTGCTGACAGAGTTCCTCAACCTCTACACCTAAGTACAGTACTCAGCCCTTTGTGTGTGTGTGTGGGGGTCGTCACTACAGTATTGCCATAGCCCTGTGTACAGTCCTTTTGAGGACTCTGGTTTGCTGATTAGGAAATCCCAGAGGGGGGAGACGAAGGGGCAGAGGGGGCAGGAACCTGGGAGGGGAAGTAAAACAAAAAATGAATAGAATAAAACAAAAAAATGGTATTGCTATTCTCTCAATTCTCACCTTGTGCCTGGTCATACTTATAGGCAAAAGGGGTTACGATACATGCCAGGAATGTACTTGAGTACTCCTAGATAAGGGGGCAGGCGGTCAAGGCTCCATAAGGGGTTATGTGGGTTTGGACCACCCGGACTTGGCCTCTGGTTTGGGAACATGAGTCTGGAATGTCAGTTTCCATGACTGTTCCTGCAAGGGTATGCCTTACCCCAGCACTGGACACTTTCAATGACCTGCAAAACATTCTGTCTCTGTTGTAGATAATGGTACCCCCAGCATCCCTCACAACTAGGAGTTAATATGAATTCCATAGTAGTAGTAGTGGAAGCAGATCTTCAGATCATATATGCAGTATAGAATATTCAGTTTTGGGTGGGGAAGGGGAAATGGAGATGATAGTGTATTTTATGGTCCACTGACTGTTCCGAATTCTTTCATTTTTCTTTTTTTTTGTTTTTGCTGAGCTTTCAGTACATACAAAAAGCTCAAGTAGTGATCCCCTGTCAGAGGGATATCACCACACTACTCTGCCATTCCTGAGGCATGGATTACAAACCTCACGAAGGCCAAGGGGATATTGGTGTCTATCCCCCTACCTTGGAAGTGCTTTCCATTTAATTATTAGTATACAGTTTGCCTGGTTGGCATATGTTCATTTTAGAAAGTTCTGTTGACTTGTCTACACAATTGATTCATGGTGGACCTTGGGTGGGGAGGGGTTGGCGGGGCATGGGTGATGGTGTACTGTATGAGACTCATATTTACAATGGTCATGGATAACACTATGGCTAAAATTCTTACATATAATCGTGGCCCCTACTTTTCTGCGGCACAGTGGGACCAAGTTCTGCGGCAAGACTACCATTTGCCGCAGAACTTCTGCGACGGTGGTTTGTAATTTCTGCGGAAGTTCTGCGGCACTAACAAACTACCACATCACAGTGTCAGCTTGTCATCCTGACTTCACTTTCATGGCAGCGGTTATAGCAATCAGGATGGTGGAAAGCACAGTAACACTAGTTCAAAAAATAACAGACTTATAAAAATAATTTTATGCCTAAGAAAGCAAAACAAATGTCTCTCCCTTAAGGTCCTAGCCTGTTACATAAATGACATATGCAGAGGAGATCTTATGTGATAAATAAGGTATTTCTACTGTATATGTATGCTATCTATCCCACTAATGAGGTTTCCACTGTCTATCACTTATATATTTGTACGTGCTTTCTACACCACTCATGAGGTTCCCACTGTGCATCACTTATATATTTATATGCAATCTGTAACATACATACAAGTGTGTGGGTGTGTGTGTGTGTGTGGTGTGAGAGAGACAGAGATACTGTGTGTGTGTATATATATATATATATATATATATATATATAACACACACACTTTTTTTTTCTAATTCATGAACTTGCATCCTCATTCATACAGGTCCCATTGGAAATGGAATAGAGGAGTTATTGCAAAACTCATTTTTCATGTCAACCTGCTTACCTTGACACACTGCGTAACACCATCAGGCCATGACATGCATGTGAACCGATTGTGAGATAGAGCTCTCCAGCCCATCACAATGTGTCCACCATGTGACAGAACATAGCACCATACCTTCCCAGGTTCTAAGCAGTGATGTGTTCCAGCAATCCTTCTGCTGCCCAGCCAGCTCCCAGAGCTAATCTCTGAACCCGAGTTGCCAGCACGGAAACACAGCATGCTACCTTCTGGCCCAACAGCTGTCCCTGCACACAACATTTCTCCATAACTTTTAGGTGATTCTATCAACCAATGACAATATGTAATCAATAACCCTGGCAAAAATGCTTACAGTGCAATTACTTATTTAACAGGTCTATTCTTTCAACAGGTCTACACATTATTATATTCCACTTTTCTGGGAATAATTACTTTATTTTTCTTAAAAATGACAGTTAAATTCATTTTACCAGTTATTCATTTCAGATGGCATCTCTATACCTTAAAGGCACAAATAGGTTTGTACAAAGTGAGGTATGGACTTAACAAGTCTGTGTTATTGACAAGGTTTTGTTTAAGTTGGCCCTAGAGCAATAATGTAAGACTGAAAACTGTATTAGGCTGTAGTGCAGGTTGAGCAAATATCACCATGCATGATGTGCTGTGCCACCATCTCTGGCAGTGGGAGCTGTGGTAGATAAGTGACTGTTCATTTCTGTTGCAGAATGCAGCCATTTCATTAGCTAATGTATGATGTTATAGCAATGATAACATCACATTTTGAGCATATAGGGGGGTTTTGGATATAAAAAGAGGGGAAGGGAACCAGATTCTATAGATAAACAGAAATATTAATAAAAAATCACCAAGAAGAGTGAATTCTGCGGCACCGCACAAGTTCTGCGGTAGATTGCAAGTTCTGTGCAAAATTCTGCGGCCGCAGAATTCTAGGGGCCTTGCATATAATGTAAATGGTCACCCACCCAATCAAAAGAAAGAAGGTATTTACATTCTTCCATCAAATGAAAGTGTACTTTATAATGTTACAGGAAACATCTGTCCGAGGATGAGCGTCGGAAACGTAATAAATTTGGGTATCACCACATGCACTCCTCTTCATATAAAACTGGCAGGAGGAGGGGTGTAGTGATTCTGATAACTAATCGAGTCCCTTTCAAAACTAGAGAGGTTATTAAGGACAAGGAAGGTCAATATGTGATCTTACAAGGCATATATAATGCTCAAAAACGGACTCTAGTAGCTGTCTTTGCCCCCCAGCTAGTCCTTTTAAATGTATTAGGCAACTACTCACCCTGGTTTTGGAGAAAACGGAGGGGGTATTAATCTGTGGGGGAGACTTGAACTTAACATTGGTTCTACAGGTTGAGAGCAGTTCTAGGGGTCACCGGTAGGCCTCACAGACATGTGGAGATCCTTACATGGATCCGCCGTGGGATATACTTATTACTCAGCTGCCCATCAAATTTATTTTAGGTTGGATCTGTTTTTGCTCCCCATTGATGCCATGTCCAAGGCGCACAGCTGTACAGTGGGTAACCTGGGATTATCAAACCATGCTTCCCTATCCTTATTGGTGGTTCTGAACATCCCAAAAAAGAACACCTTTTGGAGACTCAATACTTCTCTTCTACAGGATAAGGAGGTACAAGAACACATCCCACTCCTGATACAGCAGGCGTTGGCAGCAAACTCTGACCCAGATATCTCTGCTGGAATATTATGGGATACGGTCAAAGCTACAGTGAGAGGGAAACTGATAGGGGAAAAAAAAAGACTCGGATAGAAAAGCAAAATCAATTAGAAGATAAAATACATGAATTAGAGGGCTTACAGCAACAAAAGCTAAATAGACAACAGGGTAAAAAACTGCTCAACTTAGAGAAGGAATTGAACCGCATTCTAGATTATAAAGTTGAGCAGAATCTGAAGTCCTTTTCCCAGCATTACTACAAAGGGGGCCCCAGGGTTACCAAGCTGTTATTGTGTAGATTAAGAGCTCAGAGAGCCCGGGTACACATCACTAAAATAACGCACCCTATCACAGGAGCCCAGGTAACGGAAATAGCTCAGATCCTGGAAGCTTTCAAACAGTATTATCTCACTCTATATCAAGGTAAGCTGGATCAACTGCAAGAATTTACAGATACATACTTCCAACAACTTAACTTACCTCATCTTACCCAAGATCAGAATACAGCCCTGATAGCCCATTACAGAGGCAGAAGCCCTTTCTGTGATTGCTGATAGTAAAACTGGTAAACGCCTGAGGTCCGACGGGTTCCCTGCAGAACGTTATAAAAATTTCAGGGAATCAATGGCCCCACTACTTAGAGAAGTCTATAGAGAGGTGCTGGCTGAAGGTGGGAAATTACCTCCCTCATGGAATTATGCTATCATCTCCGTAATCCCCAAACCCGGAAAGGACCCAATCCTATTGCCCCATTTCCATTTTAAACGTAGACTGCAAGTTTCTGATGGGTACCCTCACTAAGAGTTGAGGGCCTGATGCTGCATTTAGTGGCACTAGACCAAACAAGATTTATAGCTAGAAGACAAGTCCCAGATAATATATGGAGAACAATTCATATCACTGATCATATTGACCACACCAAACAATCTGCCATTATTACGAGTATGGATGCTGAGAAAGCATTTGATCAGGTGAATTGCAATGATTTATACAGGGTCCTTGCTGTGTTTGTTTTTTCCCCAAATTCCTTAGTTATATTCAAATGTTATATGCGGCACCTCAGGCCTATATAAGGGCCAAAGAATACATGTCTAACGTGTTTGCCTTGGGCTCATAATTGAGATAAGTTGTCCATTCTCTCCGGCTCTATTTGTGCTATATATATATATATATACACTGTTTGGAGAACAATTAGAAACTCTGTCAAGTTGCAAATACCTTGGAGTATGACTTGACAGTAAACTATCCTTCTCAGAGCACATTGATACAATCTGTAAAAAAGCTATGTCTCAGACTTGGAGCAAATAAAAGGGATAAAACTACAAATTTATACCGGTGCCGCAACAGCAAAAAAGAGGAAAAAACCCTCCAGAACCGATATCGGTACTGGTACGCAAGGCGCCAGGAATGTAGTGGAACTGTAGGCCTATCAGACTTCGAACTACACACTACTCTTGCTTGAAGCAGTCTTCCCTCGCAGAATCCTGCCTCGATGGCGAGAAAACAAGAACTGAGAGCTGGGAGGAGTCGGCGTTGGTTTATGTCCTGAGCAGGGTCTTGACCTCCGGTAGGACCCCATTAGTAATGAATGATGAAGATTCATTTGGATAAGATCTCTAAACTCTACTGTAATAATTATACAGTATTCCTCTACTACATACTTTAAAAGAGGATTTTTGCCATTCCATTCATGAATTCACACCATAAAAATGAATCTATTACCCAGATACCTTTACCTCTTCCAACATACACCTGTGATCTTAACTCAGGCCTGGTTTAAAATGTCTCAACATTAGATTTTTATGTTTATCTGAGCTAAAACCGTACCAAGAGTCCATACCCAGATACTTTTAGCCAGAAAAGAATTGGGGGAGATGGGCAATACCTTCTTTGAAGGAATACTGGCTTTCCACACAGGTGAAAAAAAATTACTCACCTTATTAATCTTGTTTCTTCCAAGGTATTCTTCAATATTCTTAACTCTTGCAGTCAGCCTTCAGAGTAGAACTGCCCGGAGATTAGAATGTATGCAAATGATGGAATCCATCATTGACTTGTGCACTTATTCAAATGCTGCCCTCACTAACTGTTGCATTCTAAACACTCAGATTTCATGGGGGCCTGCAAGGAAAGTGCCACACCTGATCTATTCTGTCCAATATGCACTCTATCATTTGAATCACAAAATTATTCTATCAATGGCAGTAATAACAGAATAACATTAACATTAATAAACACTCCCTACAGTTAAAAAATTCCCCTAAAAATGTCAGATATGACCCAAGAGGGGGGAAAAACCACACCCAACGGGGCTCAAAATTGTGACCAGTCAAGGGTGAAGCACCCTTCTTTATGGATATCCAGCTTGAGATGCAGAGGCCACTGGTTCTGGAAGGGGAGGCAGGGTGGGAGAGTTAAGAATATTGAAGAATACCTTGGAAGAAACAAGATTACGAAAGTCAGCAATTTTTTCTAATCCCAGGTGTTCTTCAATATTCTTAACTCTTGCAAACTACGAAGCAGTACCTTTGGAGGTGGGCACAGAACCTATTTTGAGAATAGACTCTGCAGAGCTGCTGTGCCAAACTTGGCATCACTCCTGGAATGGGTGTCCAGACATGTTTTGTGAAAGTATGTATTGTTCTCCATGTGGCTGCTTTGCAGATTTCCAATAATGGAACATCCCTGGCAGCTGCTATAGTAGCGGCTGTGCCCCTTGTGGAATGAGCCCTAAGGCCCACTGGAGGCTCTTTACCCGCTTTCGAGTAGCAAAATTGAATGCACTGGACTATCCAACACAAAATAGTCCTTTGGGTCACTGGTTTCCCCTTATCTACATCTCCATAAATCAGAAACAGTTGCTGTCTGTCCTGCCTATGGTCCCTGGTGTAAGTCATGTAGTAGCTCAAAGCTCTTTTGACATCCAGGCTATGAAGCCTGCATTCACCTGAGCTGGAATGCTCAGTGAAAAAGACTCATAGAGTGATAGACTGATTCAAATGGAAATCAGAAACCACCTTGGGAAGGAACATCCTATTAGTTCTGAGTACCACCTTATCTCTATGAAAGGAAATATAGTCGTGCTCAATGCACAAGGCCTGAAGCTCACTAATCCTTCTGGCTGAAATTATGGCCACCAGTTCAAAAGGGGGTTCCATGAGCTTGGCAATATATACATTGAGGTCCCATACAGGCACCAGTTCCCTCTGGGGAGGGTGCAGATGAGTCCGACCTTTGAAGATCTTTTTTAAAATGGGATTAGAAGCCATGGAATTACCCTTGCCAGCTGAAATGTAAGCCGAAATTGATGCCAAATGTACCTTCAGGGTAGTGTGCTGTAGGCCCAGAGAATACAGACGGACAAGATAGTCCAACAAGTCTGGCACCCCTGCTTGTGAAGGTACTACCTCGTTAGCAGAACACCATACGGAGAATCTCTTCCACTCAGAGGCATATGTCTTTTTAGTGGAAGGTTTCCTATAGCCCCTTAGAACATCCAGGACACTTTCAAGGAGATGCAGGCCTGCATACTCTAGGTCCTCAAGAGCCAGGCCTTGAGTCGGTATGCTCCCCTTAGGGCGACACCAACACAGCGATCTACAATCCTGTCAGCAAAATTGACACTTTGCCGACAGGTCACTGTGTTGGTGTGCCCGAGACAGGGGCAGCCATATGCCCCAGAAGCTGTAGGAACTGCCTTGTTGGCTTTGGTCTGTTTAGCCTGAACGACCCAGAAAATTTGTTGTATGTTGCTTACCCTTTCCTGAGGTAGGTAAGCCCTTCCCCTTAGCGTGCCCAGCTCTGCTCCTATGAAGTGCAACACTTGCACTGCTTGCAGCACACACTTTTTGAGGTTTATTAGAAATCCTAGGGACTCCAGGAGGTCTTGAGTCTCCCTTAGGTAGTCTCTGACCTGTTATGGAGACTTTCCTACTACCAACAAGTCATCCAGGTAGGAAAACACTGTGATTCCCTTCCTTCTTTGGTGTGCCACCATCACTGCCAAGCACTTTGTGAACACTCTTGGGCCAAAGTAAGGCTGAATGGCAGTGCTGAGAACTGGTAGTGACCTGAGGGGAGTCTGACCCTGAAATATTTTCTGTGAGACTCCCTTTATGGGGATGTGGGAATAGGCACTTTCAACCTCCCTTGCCCCCACACTGCTTCCGGTCAAGCCGCCTTTTCATACCATCTCCCCCTCCTATGGAACAGCCTCCCACCCATCCTTCGCCAGGCCTCCTCCCTTCCAGCAGTTAAACAACTCCTCAGGTTCCTCCCATCCCCTTTTTGCCAAAGGTGCACCATGGGACCCACCCTGACACAGGCCTAATCCCACACTAGGAGGCCTCAGATGGTCAATATTGCATACAGTAACCTCAAACTATAACTAATTCCTGCATCTCTACTGTATAATTCCTCCGCTTGTTTATACCATACCGCAAGATAAAAGTTTGTATTGTAGGAGCTAGATGTTGTACTTACTGTCTGTACCCAAGAGCTGTTGTACATACTGTCTGTAACAATGTATTGTTGTACTTTTTCTCTGCATAACTTCTGTGTACACCTCTGTACCCAGGTCACACCTGGAAAGGGGCCTTGGCTCAGTGTGCCTTTCCCACTCACCAATTTTAAATAAACAAACAAATCTGGGGATGCCAACCAATCTCCCTTCTGGAGGGTTGGCAGAATCATAACTAGCATTACCATTTTGAACTTTGGTTTTGCCAAATGTTTGTTTAGTGATCTTAGATCGAGAATAGGCTGCCACTCCCCATTTTTCTTTGTGGTCAGGAAGTACCTTGAGTAAAAACCTTTTCCCCTTTGTGGAGGAGGAACTGGTTCCACTGCTCTTGACAGTAGGTTTGCCACCTCTGCTTCTAACAGCTTCCAATCTGTGTTTGAAGGCTTTTGTCCTTGAGAGGGGAAAAGATTTGAAACTTAGGGACAGTCCCTGACTCACTACCTCTAGGACCCATCTGTCTGTGGTAATGTTTTTCCAAGCCTGGAGGTAATGAGCCAGTCTGCCCCCTACTGGTATAGGAGAGGTGACCTTGGCTAACATGTCAGGGGGTTTGTTTAGACTGGGGCTGAGCCTGGCTAGACTGGGCCCTACATCTAGATCCTCTTGTGCCCCTACCTCTGAAGTATCCTATTTGCTGAGGATACTGTTGATACTGCTGTACAGCTTGGGCCTGGAGCCAGCCCTTCCTTTGCCCCTCTTCCATAAGGTCTGGAAGTAGAGGGCTTCTCTTTAGCGGAGTTATTTTTGTAAGTGGCTTTGTATTCATCCACTTTCTTCATATAAGCCTCAGTTTTGTCTCCAAACAGAGAATTATTCTCACAGGGAAAAACCATGGCCTTAGTCTGGGTACCCTGTATCAAATTTGTGGTCCTGAGACAAGCGAATCTTATAAGGGCCACTGTGAGGCCCATCCATCTGGCAGCAGACTCACCATAGTAAAGTGCAAAATAATGCACCTGGGAAACAAGAACCCAGGGGAAGATTACACAATGGGAGGGGGGAGGTAGTAACAACAACAAAAAAGGAAAGGGACCTGGGGGTAATCATATCAGATGACCTTAAGGTTAGCAAGCAATGTGAGAAGGCAGTAGGAAGGGCTGGGGGTATACTGGGATGCATAGGGAGAGGCATCAGCAGCAGAAAACAGGAAGTTATTATCCCTCTGTACAGACAGTTGGTGAGACCCCATCTGGAGTACTGCGTCCAGTTCTGGAGACCCCATCTCCAAGGACATAGACAGGATAGAGGCAGTCAGAGGAGGGCAACTAAAATGGTGCAGGGTCTGCAAGAGAAGCCGTATGAGGAGAGACTAAAGGAGCTTAATATGTATACCCTTGAGGAAAGAAGGGAGAGGGGGGACATGACAGAAACTTTTAAGTACCTCAGTGGAATCAACAAAGTCTAAGAGGGTAGCATCTTTCAGAAAAAGATGTGCAAGAACAAGGGGACACAATTTAAAGATAGAAGGGGGGCGGTTCAGGGGCAATGTGAGGAACTATTATTTCACAGAGAGGGTAATGGATGCATGGAACAGCCTTCCTGAGGAGGTTGTGGGGTCTAAAACTGTGGGAGAATTCAAGAATGCATGGGACAGACATAAGGCAATTCTTGTGGGGGGTAGGAAGAAATATGCTGTTGGTTAACTAGGATCTGCGGCCTATCCTGTAGGTAGGGAAATGGGCAGACTAGATGGGCCAAGCGGTCCTTATCTGCCGTCAAAGTCTATGTTTCTATGTTTCCAAGGGTCCTTTAGCATCAGTAACAATAGCAGTTAGCTGGCTAGGTGCAACTGCCCTGGAGGTATGCCTTTAAGAGAATTTATTTAAATGAGCTTAGGCATCAGCCAATCAAAAAACAGGAAGGGAGTGAGCCGAGTGTGAGCAGCCTGAAGGGCTTCAGAATTTTTTCGAAGAAAATGGGCACATGCCCCAAAAAGTGAACCAACAGGATTCAAAAAACATGCAAATGTATGAAAACTGAAAACAGGTAACAACAACCTGAGCACGAAAGCTCTTCAATAAAAAACCAAAAAAACAGATTTGGTAAGAACACTGAGAAGAGGGCCCTTCTCCTGACAGGTGAACCAGAGAGGAAGGGTGGGAGCTTACTGATGCTAAAGGACCCCTTGGAAGAAAGAAGATTACTACAGTGAGTGATTTTTTCTTCTAGTCCTTTAGCATCAGTATCAATAGCAGACTGCCGAGCAGTACCACGTGAGAGGTGGGCAGAGAACCTACTTAGGAAAGAGGCTCTGCAGAACTGCCCTGCCAAATCTGACGTCCGATCTGGACTGCACGTCTAAACTGCAGTGCAACATGAGGGTGTGCACACATTTCCAGGTAACTGCTTTGCAGACATCCAGAAGGGGTATGTCCCTTGCTGCTGCTGCAGAGGCTGCAGTGTCCCTGGTGGAGTGGGCCCTGAGCCCCACAGGAAGTTGATGACCAGCCTTGTCATAGCAGAATCTAATACAAGAGATCAACAGCTCTCTTGGTAGCTGGCCTTCCTCTGCCTACAGTCCCGTAGGTGAAGAGCAACTGAGTGGAAGAGCCTCTGGACTGCCTAGTATGCTGTGGGTAGTAAAAGAGAGTTCATATGACATCCAAGCCTAGGAGCTTTTTGTTCACCAAGAGTGGATTTCTCAGTAAAGAAGACAGGTAGAGTACTGGTCTGGTTTTAGGTGGAACTCTGAAACCACCTTAGGCAGAAACTTCCTATTCATCCAGAGCTCAGTTTTATCGTTGTAAGGAACGATGTTATTAGGCTCAGTGCACAGGGCCTGTACCTCTGAAATTCTCATGGCAGAGGGTAATGGCCACCAGGAAGACCTAGTTTCAGGTCACAAACTTGATATGTGCAGTGGCCATAGGCTCAAAAGGTGGCTCTATGAGACTGGCAATGCAGAGATTCAGGCTCCAAAGGGGAATGGGCTCCCTGACTGGAGGTGGGAGGTGCAAGAGGTCTTTAACAAACTGTTTGAATATGGTGTGGGAAAAAATTTACTTTTTTCTTTCCCACTGAAAAATAGGCCTAATTGCGGCCAGGTGTAGCTTGAGGGAAGAGGGTTTCAAGCCTGACGCCTACAGATGTACTAGGTAATCCAGCAGCTGAGGGTCTGCTGCTGTAAGAGGGTTGACCTTTTTGCTCTTGCACCACCTTTTTTGTGTTACTTCCGAGTACTGAGAAGATGGAAACTCTCAACTCCTCAAGAGCCTGGCCTTCAGGTAAATAGAGTGCATGTCTGGATAATGCACTCCTGTCTGAGGAAGGGTCAGCAGAGAGTGAGTTGGTGGCAGGCGAATGGGCCTGCTGCAGAATAATGCGAGAAGGAGAGGGTACCAGGCTTGCCTGGGCCAATCCAGAGCCACCAGAATCATTGACACAGGCTGTTGTCAGAGTTTCAGCAATACCCTGAGTATCAGGGGAAAAGGAGGGAATGCATATAGGGATCTCCCTGAGCAGACTAGGATCAAGGTACCCAGGGGAAGCATTCCCGGGACTAGGGCCTGCAACAGTACTGCGGAAGCTGGAAGTTGAGGGGAGAGGCAAACAGATCCACTTCTGGTGTGCCCCACCACCTGAACACTGTGGTTAGTACTTGCTTGTTCAGAGTCCATTCACTCTGGCCTTGACTGATGCGACTTAGAGCATCTGCCAGAATATTGTGTTTGCCTGGGAGGTGAATAGCTGAAAGACCAACTCTCAGGGAGAAGGCGAGAGACCAGATTTATAGAGCCTACAAACAGAATATTCCTGATCTGGTACCACTCTGCTTGTTTATGTAAAACATTGCAGTGGTGTGTCTGTTCGAATCTGTACAGTCAGTCTTTTTAAGCCAGAAGCAAATACTTTGAGACTAGAAAGATTGCTCAGAGTTCCAAGAGATTTATGTGTAACTGTGACTCTTGGAGAGTCTAGGTGCCACTTACTGAGGCACTGTCCAGATGTGCTCCCCACCCCAGAAGGGAGGCATCTGTGGTTATCACCTTTGTGGGACAGGGAGCCTGGCAGGGAATCCCTGCTATCAGATTCGCAGTGTTCTTCCACCAAAGCAGAGTGGGAAGGAACTGCTCCATCACAGGTATCAGCTTTGAAAAATGGTTGCTTTCTGAGACCAGCGAGCTGTAAAGAAGCTTGCAGGTGTCGCATCCTATACCTGAACCCTGGGACCACTGCAGGCACTGAAGCCATGTGTCCCAATAGCCTGAGAAAATGTCAAAGTTACATGTTTTGCTCAGGACCGCACCATATACTGTACAAGTGAGGGTTAAAGATTCAAACCCAGTCAAGCACCTGCTGGCTGGTCTTGCTGTCCCTGGATGAAAGAATCTGCCACCGAGGGAAAACTTGAACTCTCACTTGTGGAAGGAGGGCATATCCTTCCTGGATGTCCAGCTGAGCTCAAAATGAAGGTGAGTAGCTGGGAGGGTCCCAGGTGAGACGTTTTGATTTACCAGGGAATCCAGAGACTCCAGAGTGAGCCCTGTAAGGTAAAATGGACTCCTTGACCTGACAAGGCGGCTTTGGCACTATGAACCAATCATCAAAATAGGTGCAGCTAGAGATGCCCAGCTTCCTGAGGTGTGCTGCTACCACTGCCAGGCACTTTATAAAGACTATTGGGACCGAGGAAGGCCGAAGGGCCGCAGTGAGCCCGCAGGGAGTTTACACATGAGAAACTGCCTGTGAGACCTCCTTATGGGTAAATGGAAAAAAAGGAGCCCTTTAGAACCAGGGAGGCTAGCCAGCCTCCCTACTGTAAGGACTGTATGACTAGTAACAGAGTGACCATCTTGAATATGGGTTTTAACAGCAAGATAGGTCGCCACTCCCTAGTTGTCTTTTGTTTCAGAAAATACCTGGAGTAGAGGCCCTTGCCCCTTTATGTGGGCTGGGACCCTCTCCACCACTCACAGAGCTAGAAGGTTTTTACCTCCAACTCCAACAGTAACACCTGTGTTGGGGATAGAGGCTTAGACAACTGGGTACACTTGAGGGCTGCCTACACCAACGTCAGGGCTTAGACTGTGAAGTTGCTGGCTGGGTAGAGGTGGCCACCTTTGGACCCTTTGCCCTCCCTCTGAAAGCACCCCTGTACTGAGAGAAGTCAGACTGGGGGTAGGGAATGTAAGGCCTGGGAAAATAACCTCTGCCCTCAGGAGGAATTTCCACAAGGCAGGAGGCCTTGTTGCAGTCGGATGTTCTGGAATCGAACAATATGATTTGATCATAGGGAAGGTCCATGGCCTTAACTGGGGGGTCTGAGGTTAGACCAGTAGTTCTAAGCCAGGCAAAGCATCTCGGAGAGATGGCATGGGCCATGGCTCTGGAGGCGGCATCCTTGTTGTCATCTGCCCTGTGGAACTGTTACTACATAGCTTCCAGGGCAGGTTTTGCCGTATCCACTGGCTCCTGCACCATTAAATCCTGCGGGTAATGACCAGGACAGAATTCCACAGTGCTTTCTGATATTTGGCCGTAAAAGCCATGTAGGAAAAATTTTGACAAGCATTTGTGGTTAGCTATGGAAATCTATTTTTCTGGAGTCCTTGTCCAGGAGTAAGGAGGACAGGAAGACACCAGCTTTCTCGCAAGATGCCTGCTGCACTATACTCACATGGCTGGGATGTACAGACAGGTACTCAGCATTGTTGTTAAACAATTGATATATTTATATATTATCCTTTCCAACCCACTTGTCAACCCCTGCCACAAAAGTGGGGGTTTGAAGCAGTTTCATGGTATTTTATTTATATTTTTTCATTATAGATAAGCATGACCAGTCTTTTAGGAGGTGGGAGACCTTTCATCTCCCTATAATCTTTTTATCCTCATCCTCACCTTGGATGGACTCCTGAGTAGGGAGGTCCAGGGTGTCTAATATGTTCTGGATAAATGTAAGCATGGAGGGGGATCCTCCTGGTTAGCAAAGGAAGCTCCAAAGAGAGGGTAGTGGACACATAAGGTTCTAGGCCCTACAAAGTCATGTCGGGAGCATCATAAAATTATTCATCATCAACTGTATCACCTTCACAGTCTGCGGGAGACAGAACTGTGGAAAACTGCATACTAGCCCCAGTAAACATAGACCCCATCTTTTGTAAGGTCTGAAGGACGTGCCATGCTTTTGCCAAATCTTGCACAGTAGGGACCTTCGCAGACAGTTCTGTATATGCTTTGTTTTCTCTCTTTATTCTTTAAGCTGCCTGTTGTCTTACTATTGGCTTTCCCAGGAGGAATGGGAGCGTTTTTAATCTTGACAGAGTTTCTTTTTAGCCACTTCATCAGCAACTTGATCAAGCTCCCTTTTTTCATCACTTTTATTATTTTTTAATTTGTGAGGAACTTCATCAGCTCCTCTGTAAGCTTTATTTTTTGGCTAGGATTTGGAGGCTTCAACAGCACCCTTGCTTACATTTTTATTGTTATTACTTTTAGATGGCCCCTCATCGGTAGCCTTTGATTTTTCCTCAGTCATACTTATTAATTAGGCTTCTTTGCTGTGTGCCAATTTTACAAAGAGAACCCGAGATCTGAACCAAAATACAACTGAGCACAGGTTTTTGTGAAATGCTGCAAACCCAGTTCTGTGACAGTTTAATAAACTCTTGTCTATTTCTCTTTATTATTATTTTTTTGTAGTACTGGGAATCTATACCAGTGCCAATCTTATAGAGAACCCAGCAATACCAGTCAAAAACCAAGCACACGTTTCTGTTGATGCTGTGAAGCCAGTCCTGTGACAGTTGACACTTTTAGGTCCAGTTTTATGTAATTGTGGGAATCTCTGATCTTGCCAATCCTCAGAGAACCCAGCAGCAACTGTCAAAATCTGAAGTACAGTTGGTTGCCTGACAGTAGAACCTGTGAGGTCTGAGGTAAAACATAAGGCAAAACACAAAATTTGACGGTTCCTTCACGAATTGTGTTAAAAAAGTGTCGAAATTAAGCATCTGCAGTAAAAAAAACAATATAATTTAAGCAGATGCGGTAAAAAATAACGTAAAAATAACGCGAATGCGTGAAAAAACACAACCGCTAACAAAAAACATAAAATTACACTCAGCACACTGAAAAATGTAATTTATGAGGAAAACCTTACCAAGACAAGCAAATAGGAGGCTGTCAACAAGGGAAGTTGAGAGGCACCTCAGGGGCAATGTTGCTCAGTCAGCAGAGAAAAAATTCTGAAGCCCTTCAGGCTGCTCTCACTCAGCTCATTCCCCTCCTGTTTTCTGACTGGCTGATGCTCAAGCTCATTTAAATAAATTCTCTTAAAGGCATACCTAAACGGCAGTTGCACATAGCCAGCTAACTGCTATTATTACTGATTCTAAAGGACTCCTGGGGTAAGAATTGATACTTAGATGCCTCCAACTCAAACCTAGATGTTTTAGTAAGATCAGCTGACAAATTAGGAGGAGCTTTGTCTCCCATAGCCATAACTGACTGCCACAGTGACTTCTGATACTGGGCAGCATATGCCATGTAATTAGCTTATCTGATAGCCAGAGAAGCAGACAAGTAACCTTTCTTGGCAATACTATCAATTTTCCTTAAATCCTTTTCTGCAGAACGAGAAGCCAAAGGCACTTTTGCCCCGTCACTGGCTGCAGTCTGAACAACACCCTGGTGATTAAATGTGAGAAGAGGAATTCTGCCCCTTCCCTGTCCAGCTGATATTTCTTGTCAGCCCTTTTGTCCAAGGGAGATACAGAATTTGGGGTTTGTAGTATTTTTAAAATGCCTCTTAAACTTATTTATTGGAAGCAATAATTTTTTAGTCGGGGTCAAGTCCATGAGGTCAAAGTAATCCACCTCCTCCTCATCTTCCACTGCTTCATTGGTAGAGATATCCAAGGCATCTACCATCTTCTTCACAAAAGTGAAATGTGAGGAAAAATCCTGAGGTAATCTTGGTGATGATTCAAAATTCTGTTCTGGGGAAACCTCAGGTATAATGGGTTCCCCATCATCATCATCATCATCATATTCCTTGAGATCTGTACTGGGAAAAGAGGATGCAACCAAAGTTACCGGTTGTTGAACCGAGACTTGAACTGAGGGTTTAATTGGTACCTGTTGAACCAGAACCGGTACAAAACCCTGGAATGCCTGGATAACTTTGATGGCCTGAGCTAGGGCCTCTGGAGTAGGCATCTCGTTTTTTTCTACAGAAGTCCCCTTAGGTTTTTTAGCAGGGGGTTCTGTATGTTTTGTTAGCTTTCTTTGCCGGTTCCAGTGTTTCAACCGGTTCACTGTTACGTTTAGGTCTAGAAGGTTCACCCTTATCCAGCGTAGATAACTCCGACTAAACAGTTTCACCCACATTATCAGTGGGAGTTAGGCCTGTCAGAGTCATTACCTCCCGGATTCTTTTTCGGAGTCATTCTCTTCTTAAACCTTTCCAGATGTATTTCAATAGTTTTTGCTGGAAATGTCTTACAAATTTCACGTTCCGATGTAAAGTGAGATTCACCAAGACAGACAAAATATTTATCATGGTTGTCTGCCTTGACAAAAACCTCTCCACACTGGACACAGTTTTTGAAGCCCGGATGCCCAGTTTTCTTCTTTGGGTTACCTGACATTTTGTTAAATGACAAAACCAAAGCATCTGCAATATAAGCCCCCCTTTTTTTTGCAGTTATGAGCGGTATAGAGGCTACGGTTGACTCCTGTGAGGAACCGCAATCGTGAGTAAAAAAAAAACCTGAAAGTATCGGTTCCTACAGAAAATAAAATAAGTGCCAATCTATATATATAAAATAGTAAAAACCATTTTAAACTCAACAAAAAAGTGTTGGTTCCTCAGCAGTTACTAGGAACTGAGAAGAACCGCTAAATAAAACTTTAAACACTTAAACTAGCGCATACTATAAAAACAGAAAGTAAAGGCAGCAAATGAAATTAAACAAAAAGGTTACTTATTTTTCTTTGAAGAAACAACGAAAAACAACTTAGAAATTGGAATTTAATTTAAGAAATTAGAAAGGGGAAACTGAATCTAGAGAAGACGCTCTTGGGGACTAGGGGAGGTGATGAGGCTGGCAGCCATTACGTTGCTGGCTTTCGAGCAGACAAGACAGACCATTTGGCCTATTCTTCTGGCTTTTAGCATGTTAGTATGTTAGTAAATTCATGAATGTGAGGAGAGTTCTCCAAGGTGTCTTGACTTTGCAGGCGGAGAATGAAATCTGAGTGTTTAGAATGCAGCAGTTAGTGAGGGCAGCATTTGAATAAGTGCACGAGTCAATGATGGATTCCATCATTTGCATATGTTCTAATCTACGGGCAGTTCTACTCTGAAGGCTGACTGCAAGAGTTAAGAATATTGAAGAATACCTGGGGTTAGAAGCTGACATTACTTTGGGGAAACCTGGAGTACAGAGCTCACTGGAAAAACAGAGATGCACATGGCACAGTAAATATTGCTGTCAGCCCTGCTATTTAACCTGGCTGGCTGGTACCATGACCTACTTGGTGGCCTTCAATGTGACCTGGAAAGCCTGTGAGGAATTCCAACATAATCCTAATGTCAACATTTATCAGTGGCAATTCCGATGGCTGGCATGGGACCCTGATTTTCCACCCAGTTAAGTGGATCATTGGTATAAGCCCCAGCCCACAGTAGGGTTCTGCTGTCCAGTGAAAATTATACAGGGACAATTAATGTGACCCTTTGAAAAATTAAAAACACAATTCGCTTGGCAAGCAAAAGACTGATTTAGATATCAACTTTGAGACTACATAAATCAACAATTAAAACATGAACAGAAACAAATCTCTACACAACAATTTGATAAAATATCCTTTATTACCCTACACCCAATCATACAACAAAACGGAGCAATAGCCCTGATATATACAGGTTACTCACCTGTAACAGGAGTTCTAGGAATGGTATATGTTGTTCATCCACACTCATTGGCAGTATCCTTGCCGCTTTAAATCTTGCCGGAAGGTCTTCAAGCTTGCTCCTCCCACCCACCCGGGTGGTATAACTCTCGGCTCCGCCCCATGGCGCCAGATCTGGCCCGCTGGAAAGCTCAGGTTGTGCGTCGAAGCCGGGAGGTCGAGAGGGTGTGTGGATGAACAACATATACCATTCCTAGAACTCCTGTTACAGGTGAGTAACCTGTATTTCTAGGGACATGGATATGTTGTTCATCCACACTCATTGGCAGACTCTAGCAGTTCTCCGGGAGGAGGGAGGCAAAGCACACACCCCATATACTTACTTGGGAAAGAGAGACTGGAGAACCAGGCCCCAAAACCAGCATCCCGGCGTGACTCAAGGTCGATGTGGTAGTGGGTAATGAAGGTGTTGCTGACTTCCAGGTAGCAGCCCTGCAGATTTCCTGGATAGGGACGTCCCTGGAAGCAGCCACGGTTGCAGCAGTATGGCGGGTAGAATGAGCTCTTATCCCTCTGGGAGGCTCCATGCCCGCCAACTTATAGCAGAGATCTATGCAGGAGGTTACCCACCTGCTTATCGTCCGCTTGGCTGCAGGTCTGCCAGATGTGGCTTCAGCGTAGGTGACAAACAGCTGGCGAACCTCTCCCCGAATTTCAGCCGTGCGCTCCTTATAATAAGCGAGCGCCCTTCTAGGGTCCAGAGTATGGAGCCTATATTCGGCCTCCGAGGTGTGATTGGGGTAGAACACCGGCAGAGTCAACACCTGGTTAAGGTGAAACTCGACACCACCTTGGAAGGAATTTCGGTGGGCGCAGGACAACCTTGTCCCTGTGGAAGACCAGGTAAGGAGACTCGATGGAAAGCGCCTGGAGCTCTCCCATCCTTCTGGCTGACGTGATAGCCACCAAGAAGGCGGTCTTCCACGACAGGTGAGAGAGAGCACACCTGTGCATAGGTTCGAATGGCTTGCCCATGAGCTTTGCCAGTACCAGCAGTAGATCCCACGGAGGTGGGGGTTCCCGCACTGGAGGAAATGTGATCAAGGCCTTTGAAGCGCCAGACCACCTTCTCCTGCGCATCAGACTGCTTCCTGCCCGCGCCCGGTAAGCAGAGATGGCTGCCAGGTGCACCCTTTAGGTCGCCGACCTAAGCCCTTGACTAGAAAGGGACCATAAATAGTCCAAGATGCTTGCCAAGGAACAGGAGGAGGTCCAAGCCCTTGCTCCTGACACCAAATGGAAAACCTTTTCCATTTGAAGGCATAGCATTTTCTGGTCGACTCTACGGGACGCCTCAACTACATTGAGGACCTCGTCGGAAAGACCCAAAGCCTGGAACTCTAGCCGCCAGGAACCAGGCCGTCAGGTGCAGGGATTGAAGGTCGGATGGAACACCTTCCCTGATTGACTGAGAGCAGGTCCGGGCGAGCTGGAAGCTGCCGCGAGTCCTGGAGCTGAGACTGAGGAGATCTGGTACCAGAACTGGCGAGGCCAGTCTGGGGCTATCAGAATCACCTGCGCCTTGTCCCTCCTCGCCTTGAGAAGCACCTTGTGGATCAAGGGAAATGGGGAAAGGCGTAAAGAGGCCGGGGTCCATTGCCTCGAGAAGGCATCCCCTGCAGCGAGCCCTGCTGAGGGGGCGGGCATGGAACAGACTACCAGCGCTTCTCCATGGAGGCAAACAGGTCCACCTGAGGTGTGCCCCAAAGGGAGAACAGATGCTGTACTACCTCCGCAGGAGAGACCACTGTGGGATGCAGCCCCTATCCGCTCAGGGCATCGGCCAGGGTGTTGGAGGCCCTGCCACGTGAATGGCTAGGAGATCCGCCTCCAGGCTGCGCACGAGTGACCAAATGCGGAGCTCCTTGCATAGAAGCATGGAGCGCGTCCCGCCCTGGCGGTTTAGATAGTACATGGTCGTGGTATTGTCCGTCTGGACTCGGACCACTTGACCCCGGAGGAACGGAGCGAAGGCGGTGAGAGCTAGGCGGACCGCTCGGAGCTCCAGCAGGTTGATGTGGCATCGGGACTCCCGCGGGGACCAGAGGCCATGAGCCCGGTGTTCCCCCAGATGGGCACCCCAACCCATCAGAGAGGCATCGGTCGACAGAGAGACCGTCGGCTCGGGGCGGACGAACGGGATGCCCTCCTGCAAATGATCTGGAACGGTCCACCACTGGAGAGCATTCCACATCCCCTGTGTCACCGACACAAGCTGGTCCAAGGGATCGCAGCGTTGTGACCACTGGCTGGCCAGTCCCCACTGAAGGGGACGCATGTTCCAGCGGGCCCAACGGACCACGCTGGCACAGGCCGCCATGAGACCCAGGAGGCGCAGGAAGTCCCGGGCAGGGCGCAATTGCCCAACCAGAAATGATCGGGCAAAGGAGGAAAGAACCTCGGCCCTGTCCGCCGGGAGCCGCGCTCTGGCTCAAGAGAGTCGAGCTGCGCCCGATGAATAAAATCACCTGCTTCGCTCGAAGTCTCGACTCTGGCCTCGTTGATAAGGAGGCCCAGTTGAGAGCAGACCTGGAGGGCCAGATCTCTGGACCACTCCGCCCCTTCCTGGAGGAGCTGCTATCAGCCAGTCGTCCAGGTAAGGGTACACCGGACCCCTCGGCGCCCGCCAGAGTGAACTGTCACCACTGCCATGCATTTGGTGAAGACCCTGGGAGCTGGAGACAAGCCGAAGGGCATGGCTTGAACTCGAAGAGATCCTTCCGCTGGAAGCGAAGGAATCTCTGGTGAGACGGACGGATAGGGACGTGAAAAACGCGTCCTGCAAGTCCAGAGAGCAGAACCACCGCCGCGTCCAAGGATGGTATTATCTGAGCCAGAGTGACCATCCTGAAGGTTCGAGACCTTAGGAACTTGTTTAGTGTGGTAGGTCGAGAATGGGGCGCCAGCCCCCGTCCGCTTCGAACCAGGAAGTACCTGGACACAAACCCTGGGTCTGAAGGAGGGTCCACCACCTCTCTTACCACCTCCTTCTGGAGGAGGAGAGTGATCTCGGCTCGACGAGCCGCCAGTGAGGCTGGGGATCGAAGCCCCAAGGGCGCCGGCTCTGAAGGGTGGTGCCTGCCTCGAATCCAGAGGCAGGCCCTTCCCACCACCTCTAAGACCCACCTGTCCGTGGTAACAGCGGACCAGGCGGAACGGAAGTGCGGAGCCGCCCCTCAACGGGGACCCAGGGTAGGGACGGGGATGGGGGCTACCCCTCAGCCCGTCACTGGGCAGGCTTGGAGGAGGGACCGCCGAGGGACCTCCTGGGCCCTTTCCTCCTGCCTCCTGTTAGAGTGGGCCGCGGCTTGGGTTTGGGATGCCAAGGCCGAGCCTGCTGGCCCTGACGTTGCTGGGCTGGGCGCCGGGGCACAGAAGGACCTAAAGGGCTTAGGCTGTGGTTTGCGCCTTTGTCCTTCTGAGCGGAGAGACCGAGTCCAGGTGGCATTGGACTTCTCGATCCTCTGCAGGTGACCTTCCACCCAGGGTCAAGAGGTCAGTCCCCAAAAGGGAACATCCGCCAACTTGTGCTGGGTATCCGGCGTAAAGGTGGATATCCTCAGCCAAGCCCGCCGACGATAGCCACCGCGGCCGCCACCGATCTGGCACATGAGTCCCTACATCCAAAGCAGTCTGGAGCTGCTGTTTGGCCACTGCTCTGCTCTGGTCCCGCACCTGCTTAACCGTAGTCTGCAGATCGGCGGGAAGATGAGGATGACCTCATCCAGGAGCCCAACAGGGCATGAGAAAAATGTGCCATGAGGATGCGAACTGGCCTGACGAAGGCCAGAGAGGACGAGCGAGACTTTTCGCCGACATAGTCCAATTTCTTGGACCCTTGTCAGGAGGTTTGTCCACATCCCTGGCGCTGCCGCCGGGCCGAAAACGCTGTCGGTAACCAACCCCTCAGCAGAGGGTGTTCCAAAACCGACAAGGAACCGTAGGGACCGCATACTTCCTGGCCATCCTGGCCAAGGCGCAGGGCAGGAAGCAGGGCGCTGCCAAAGTTCCAGTGCGCGACCCACTATGGCCTCGCCACCGAAAGGCCTCCGCCGAGAATCCCTCGTCCAGAATCTCCGTGAGGGGATACCTGGTCTGCTTGGAACGGGTTCGAGCTCCATCCCGTAGACTCGAGATGAGCCGGCAGTCCTAGGAAGGACGACGGGCTATCGTCCATTGACTGACCTCTGAAGACTCCAAGTCCAGTCGCTGGAGAAGAAGGAGGAATCATCTCGGACTCGGAAGAGTCCTCAAGAGCTGCCTCTGGCCTGAGCCACCCTTCACCTGCCGAGTCGGTCGGGAGTGAGGGTAACTGACAGCCGATGGGGTAAACCCTTAGTCGACCGAGAATCCTTGGTCGGAGCCCCAATTGGTGGCTGTGGAGGCGGAGGTTCCACCGGAATCGGTGGAGCAGCTGGTTTTGGCCGAACAACCGGCCTGGGTATAGGCTCCTCGGACAAGTCGAGGGGTTGTGTCGGCCGTTCCGGTGACAGCCACTTAATGGCCGGGGAAGGCGCGGAGTCGGCTTATTCCCGGCCAGGAGGAGCTGTTGCAGAACATAAGGTCTCGCATCGCCGATTTAGCTCTACGCCAAGCTTCCCTCATCCGAGGAGGAGGACTAGGACGAAGGCGACGCCGCTATCAAGGTGCCGAGACCGAGACCGCTTATGACGGTGGGAACGGCTGACTGCTGAAGAGGTCCGGACCGAGACCGAGAGTCCCGGAATTTCCGGGTCGGTGCGGGAGGTGTCGGCCGAACTGCACTCCTTCGCTCGGAAGGTCCATCCGAGGGCTCCGGAACCGAGGCAGACGAGCCCACGGATCCTCAACTCTCCCGGGGAACCGGGAGAGGGGAATTCGCTGCTAAAGGCGACAGCCCGTCCAATGGGTCGAGAAAAATTCGACTTCATCAGTGGGGTCTCGGCCAACTGACCTGACGGGACACCGTGGAGGCCAGTGGGCCGAGCCGAGCGGTCGACCGAAGGACGGACGACGGCCCGGGAGAGGGACCTTTCCCGCTCCCAAGAGCGTCGACGGAGGGACTTACCCTTGTCCCTCTTTTTGGACCGAGAAAAAGGTCCAGCAGACGCAGGCCCTTCTCCTTTAGTGGAGAGGGACAGACAAAGCTCCTTAAAAGAAGCCGTGTAGGAAGAACCCAGAGAGAGCGGGATAAATGCCGCGGCCGAGGAAGATACGGCCCGCGCCGCCTCCTCTTCGAGGACGACCATCCGCTCGAGCTGATCCGCCGAGCCCGCCGCCGCGGACACCGCCAACCGGGCCTCCTTGGACTTCACCGGAGGGAAACGCCGGGACGCGTGCCCGTAATCGGCAGCACGGCTCGAGGACGAGGTCGTAGAAAGATGAGCACAGGTCGCGAAGCCTGGCGGGTCGCTCAAGGCCTAGGCAGTAGACACACGTGAGTGGATCCGTCCGAGACATCTTCACCCGCATGGGCATCTCCGAAATCGGAGTCGATTTGTCCATCGCAGCCGCGAGGGATCAAGACTCAAGTCTTTTGCAAATTTTTAATTTTTAAATCCGCAAACGGAGAAATAGGAACCAGTCGCAAACGCAGAGCGTTAAGGAGGGAACCTGAGCTTCCAAGCGGTAAGGAAGATCTGGCGTCATGGGGCGGAGCCGAGAGTTATACCACCCGGGTGGGTGGGAGGAGCAAGCTTGAAGACCTTCCGGCAAGATTTAAAGCGGCAAGGATACTGCCAATGAGTGTGGATGAACAACATATCCATGTCCCTAGAAACCAATTTTTGGCAAAGAATAGGTCCAAGGAGGCCTCTTCTATAATAAATAAATGGCAAGTGGAGCTTCAATTTACACATGAACATAAAGAATGGGGAAAAATGTGGAAGAGTTCTATTTTGAACACTTCTTCCCCAAGATGGCATAAACTTCCCTGGATGATCAAAACCAGATATTTTATCACTCCTGCCCTTAAAGCAAAGTGGGATCAAGCTTAATCAGCGGTATGCTGGAGAGGATGAGGGGACCCCAGTGGAAATCATAGCCACGTTTTCTGACATTGTGCATTTCTTCATTCATATTGGGACCAGGTGACCAAACTCATGCAAATTGTTTTCAACTTGAGCACTACACCTCAAAGTAGTAACATTTATTTATTTATTTAAACTTTTGTTTACCGGGTAAACAATATGAGCCAAGGCCCTTTTCAAATGCGACCCCAGACCATAATCAAAATTACAGTCAAGATGTAATACACAAAAAGATATGAAACATAGCAATATAAACATACAATACAATACTTACATACAATACTCTAATAACAATTACACAACACTAAATTTAAAAATATTGTCTCGCTGATGCTTTAAAAGCATTAATTCCATCAATATGTTATAAAGTGCATGGAATCTTATTCTAAAATACATGAGCATAGTTAGAAAATGCCTGCTCACCTAACCTAGATTTCATATTCGGGATATTTAACATAACAGAGGCATTTGATCACAGATTTCTACTTGATGTTTTAACAGCTAACAATGAAGACAAAGGAGAAACTGCTCCCAGACGAAAAGTGCTATGAACCAAACAACTCCAGCTATATTGAGAATATAAAGCAGGGGGAAGCCAAGATGTTGCCATATATAGATCACAATGATGTGTTCTATATGGCAACTTTAATGCAAACCTGCATATAGCATGAAATGTTGTCAGCAATGAAACATCAGATTTAGCCAAATTCACAAACAAAAAAGAATGATAATTCAAAACTGACAACAGCACACTTTGACTTGTTGCAAATCTGGCCTCCCTGGTTAATAAATCATGTAATTTAGACAAAGCCCCCAATCTTTGATTAACATTTCTACAGATATTTTTAACAATGTAGTGAGTGAATAAGACAAGCAAGGCTCTAAAATGAATCCCAAGTATCTAAATCGCAAAACCTGCTCCAAAACACCACCAGTAGTAGGACTCAAGCCGCTGCTAATAAAAGGGAAGGAGGATGTATATTTATAGTATATCTATATATCATATATGTATCAGTGTCAGTGGCTCAGTAGGTAGCACACTCGCCTCTGAGGCCGGGAGATCAGAGGGTTGTGGGTTCAGTTCCCACATCTGGCACTTGGGTTAATATCCCAGTACTGACACTGTAGTGCAGCATGAGAGGGGTGCTGCACTTCTGAGGTGCTGTCTTTTGGATGAGACGTTAAACCGAGGTCCCATCTGCCTGGATTGGTGGTAGTTCAGGTGGATGTTAAAGATCCCATGGCACTTATCGATAAGAGTAGGGGAATTTCCCCGGTGTCCTGGCCAAATTTCCCTCATTCACTAAAAATACCACCAACAGCTTAATCTGGTTCAAGGTCAGTTGGCATTCATCTGTATCCCCTTCCCCCGGGTCGTGCCTGAAAATAGGCAGGATTTGTCTAGTGCACTTACCCGGTCAACAAAAACTAAATATATATATATATATATACACACTGCAGCTACATTGAAAGCTATCACTCGTAAATGGCTTCAACTAGATCCACCAACAGTACAGGACTGGACAACAGTCTGAAATGGAACGACTCATCTATAAGGTGCAAAACAGGGAAGAGGCATATTTAAACAGATGGACACGATGGGAGCTAGTGGGAACAGGGGCAGATTAAACTATCAGTTTCACTATATAACTTGCCTGGCAAAATGTGCCCTTCCCTGCTAACATATTAAAACAGATAAAACAAACAAAAAAAGGACCTTCTTTAATAAAAAAGATGTGATAGCTTCTCATGGAAACTGGGGGCACTATGTAGCTTACTTCCATATCCTTAAACCATCATGCTGTCCATTTAGGATTACTGCAGCTGGAGGGCATCGCCTCCCTACCCAGGGTCCACCACTGTATAGACAGTACCTCAATCATTTGCTAATGTTTTACAGCCTTCAGATATTTGGTTATTTGCTTCTGTTCCACAATTACTGTTTTTGTTTACTACACACACACAAAAAAAAAGCAATACAGAATTGTATGAATAATGTATTAGGTGCTATTTGGTGTGCACAGCTTTCTATGTGTGCATTGTTACTTGCTGATGTTTTTTGCAATGTCACCAGTATTTTCAATAAAATGTATACGCATTCTGTACAAAAACTGTAACATTGCAAAAAAATAACCAAACTACTGGTTTCATGAACTGTGCAGTATGTTGTCCATAATAACAATTGCACGCACAGTTTTTAATATTGGTGTTTATTCAGGTACAGTTAAAGAGGGATCATTTGGAGGTATGACTTTCACTGCTGTAAAGAGAAACAATATCAACTGCTGCCAATTAGCAATGATTTCCAGACTCCGTTAAACTGGGTTTCAATCACTTTGATATTCAGCGGTTCAGGCTCTCCCAAACCAGCTTATATCTGCTCAAATGTATGATGTCATAATCTAGTGACCAGCTCAACTTGTCAGCTTTTCTTTGCTTCACTCGTAAGGAAAAACGCAGTTATTTGACTTGTTTGTAAAAGCTTCTACACCTTCAGCAGAACAGTGATGACAGATGTAAGTTGAACTAAATCGTACTACACTGATGGACACCCGACATACGTACTGTCACCAACATGACAAATCCACACTGTGGAAACAGCATGTACAACTGAAGGGTGGCCACAGGGGAGAAAAAGAAGAGTTACGTAAGAACTTAACATAACAGTAGATCTTCAAAGGGGTCTCAGTCATCAGGTCACGCCGTAGGAACTTCACCATTGGTGAAGCAGAATCCACATGGAAGATTTTCAGCAGTACAACTGGGACCGTCCACACCAACATCACGTGACGACATCACCAACCCTAGAAAGGCATGAATGACCCCACTCCCTCCTCAGTTCTTTCTGCCAGAGACAAAGGGAGCAAAGCTCTAGCCATGAGGGACCAAGGAGAGAGGTGCTCAGGCCTATAAGAAAGGCTGGATACACCAGAAAGCCAGTTCCAGAAAAGAGACCCCCAAAAGGGGGATGGTGGGAGGGAAGACAGACCTGAGGACTGAGATCCCCTCGAAGATCTACTATTACAGTAAGTTCTTATGTAACTGTTCTGTCTTCTTCAGGGATATCTCAGTCATCAGATCACTCTGTAGGAATGAGTCCCAAGCAGTTACAGGTGCAAACAAACCGTCTGGAAGGAAGGCCAACCTTAAGCTTAAGATAGGAGGCCCTGCAGCACAGCCCTGCCAAATCCTGCAGGGGCTCTAAAGGCAATGTCCAGCCTATAGTGCTTGGTAAAAGTGTGGACAGTACTCCAGGTGGCAGCCACACAAATGTCAGTGGCTGAAACTCCTCTGAAACAAGCCACAGAGGTAGCCATGCCTCTTGTGGAATGAGCTTTGACCGCTCCAGGCAATTCTTTGCCATACTTGTAGCAGAACACAATGCAATTAGCCAACCATTTGGACAAACATTGTTTTAAAACCTGAACACCCTCTCTACTTGGGCGAAAGAAACAACTGCTTCGACTTTCTACATTCCTTGGTTCGGAGCTGGTAATATTTCAATCATCTGCGCACATCTAACTTATGGAGCAGTGCTTCCCATGGATTGGCATGCTCTGGAAAATAAACAGAAAGGTGGACAGATTGGTTCAGTGTAAACTCAAGACGGTTCCATGTCATAATATCGATTGCAAAACAGCGATCACTATTATGGCGAGTGTGTATCGCCGAAAAGCAAATCGGCGATATACAGATGCCGGCGAACGCACATCTGGCAAATACAAACAGTGTTTATGTGGTTCTCACACCTCCCTGATTCTAGATTACCAACTCCGGGGGGGGGGGTGAATGTCAGGGAGGGAGGGAGAAACACTCGGGAATGCGGAAAACAAAAACAAACCAACAGCTGCAGGCAGCAGCAAAAGTATCTCCCCAGTCCAGCCCCGAACCCAGTACCTGCTGCACCGGAGCCAGCCACCCTCACCACCACACCACATGGCTGGCTCGGCTGCAGAAGGCACACTCCCCTGTCACAACCCTCTTCCCTATCCCTCCCCGTCTCCTCTCTATCCTTCCCCTTCCAGTCGCTGGCCCTCGCTTTTCTGTCACTACCCTTGCAGATTAGCCCAACATGATAGCGCTGAAAATGAGTCACTGTTTTTACAGTCACTATCATCACTGGATACCAACTCAGACACCACCTTAGGAAAAAACTTCGGATTCGTGCTCAAAGACACCCTGTCTTTGTGAAAAACCAAATAAGGCTCCTCGTACCAGAGGGCCTGAAGCTCTGAAATTCTTTGAGCAGAAGAAATAGCAAATAAAAATAACGCTTCCCAGGAAAGAAAGCATAGCTTGCAAGTTGCGGCTGGCCCAAAAGGAGACAAGGTCAACTTCTCCAAAACAAAACTCAAATCCCAAGCTGGAAAAGGGGAATGCATTGGACGTTTCAGATGCAGGATGCTCCTCAAAAAGGTATGGGAAACATTCAGCTGAGCCATGGTACAGTCACCCACGGGCTCATGAAAAGCTGAGACAGCCAAAAGTTGCACCTTGAGGGAGGAGTACTGGAGACCTGAGTCAGACAGAGGGATCAGGTAGTCCAGGATCTGGTTCAACAGAGAGGTGAAAGGGTCCAGATTATGCTTTGCAGCCCATATGGCAAACCACTTCCACTTCATGGCATAAGTGGCTCAGTTGGAAGACTTTAGGGTGGCTACTAGGATGTCCGCTATTCCATTAGAAACACCAAATCTGGCGATGGCTACGGCTACGTCCTCCGGAGCCAAGCGTGCAGATGGAGGGACCTGAAGCTGGGATGGACCAGGGTCCTCTGATCATGGGTCAGCAGATCCCTGCAGAGCGGGAAAGGAACCAGAGGTTCTCCCGCCAGCTGCTGTATAAGAGGAAACCATATCTGGTGAGGCCAGAACGGAGCTACCAGGATCATGGTGGCCCCCGCCATCTGCAGTTTCACGAGCACCCTCTGAATCAGAGGAAATGGAGGGAAGGAGTAAAGAAACCTCCTACTCCAGGAGAGGGACAACGTGTCTCACCAGAAAACTCCAGGCCCTGGATCGAGCGAGCAAAAATTGGGCAGTTTTAAGTTGAATGGGGATGCAAAAAGTTCTAACTCGGGACAACCCCATCTGTCAAACAGATCTTCTTCGACAGATAAGAGAAGCTCCCACTTGTGCATGTTGTCTGCACCTGCACTCTTTTTGGTATCCAAGGAGAGTAGTAAGTCCTCGACCTGCTTGAAGGTGACTGTATTGGAAGCTGAATACAGCAGGATAAGGAGGGCTTGGCTTAGAGGTGTTAAGGTCAGCAGCAGGGACTTCCTGAGAATTAATTCTACTAATAGGAAAGGTGTCAAAAACTAGTCCTGCAGTGGCAAAGTGATCGTTTAACTGTCCAAGTATATCCATTCTATCTGTATAGGTATGCCCATTGGACAAAATTTTGGCTGGTAGTGATGATTCTGCAGGGTGTCCTTCGACTTCTCTGAGGATGCTCCAGAATTTGGCTGTTATTTTTATTGGCTTTTAATTCCACTTGGAAGTATCTAGTTTTTTCAGACCTAATTAACTTAGTGCACTCTCGGTCTGGGGGAGAGGAAGCTAAGCCGCTTGGGCACCATAGACCTGTCACAAGCTGCCTTTATAACCACTGAATCCATTTCAGGCTGGGCAGTATAATGAGGAAACCCCTGGAGAGGCATAGTAAAGCCTGTCTGACCCGTGGGCATAGCTGGCACCATGTCAGGCCTGAGCCAGGCTGCAGTAGTAGCATTCTGTAAAGCAGGCAAAATAGGAGGAATGACTTTGGGAAGAGACTCTGGAATCTCCAGGAAATCCACCAAATATTTTCTGATGGCATCCTCTTCCAGGCTGAGGATAACTGCTTCATGATATTGAAAAAGGGTGGGTCCTCTGGAGGAGGCCTATTAGTGTGTTTGACAGAATCCTCGCTGATTGAGGAAGCAGTGGATCTGTCTGAGATGAGAGGATCTTCCTCATCAGGAAGAATAAGATCAGGGTAGTACTCCTCCTCGATGTCGACCTCTTCCAGATCCAGGTCCGACGTGTGAGGTACCAACGACGATCTGTGGGGGGCAGCCCATGTCTGTCAAGGAGGGTTCGAGGATGAAGCTGCCATCGACGATGCAGGCGATGTAGGCGCCAAGCTGGTGAACAATCACCGAGGTGAACTTAGAATCTCATTGAGATCGATGACTGTTGAAGACTGTGTTGACCGGGGGGTGTCGATGGCACAGGGAGTGATGACCCGTCAGATAAGCCCAGAGAGCCTGAAGACACTATACCCTGAGGGTCTGGAGTAGGATCAGGCCTCGATGGGAGGGCCCGTCGACCTGTGTATTGGGCGGAGGTGCTGTCGGTATGGGTCTGGTAGGTACACAGACCTGGACAGCAGATTTGTGCATCGACGCAGCTGCAGTCGACAGAGTACCCCCGGATGAAGAAGAAGAGGCTGTCAGGGAGCAGGACGACCACCACCGTGGGAGCGGTCCTGATCTTGGTCCTTTTTATGACTTCCCCCCATGGACTTGTCTCAGGCCTTAGCCGCCTGGGAGCTTGATGGCCCTGCTGAAGACTGAGAGGCTGGGACCTCAGAGGATCCCTGCTCGGAACTGGCTATCAGTTGATCCATTACGAAATTTTTAAGTGCCTTTTTGCCTCACCTGAGGGTTGTTTGATTAAACCTCTGTAAGAGCTCATAGTCTGAGACTTTGTGGTCAGGACCAAGACGACAGACAGAGAGAGTGTTCGTCTCTGGAGGCAAAGTACAGTTACGTAAGAACTTACCGTAACAGTAGATCTTCGAGAGAGGTTCCTGCAGTAGGTCATAACAAGTAGGTCATAACATGTAGGATGGGGGATCGCCCACCCGACGTCACGTAACAATGTCAGCATGACCCTATATAGTGGGCGGTCGCCACGCCCGCCCTCCAGTTCTCTCGCTGGAGCCCAAAAGGAGAGGAAAGCATGGTCTAGAGACACAAAAGAAAAAATTGGGGGAAGGAGGGAGGGAAAAACATAATCTACTGCAGGAACCTCTCTCAAAGATCTACTGTTACGGTAAGTTCTTACGTAACTGTACAATCTTACTTCGAGAGGGTTCCTGCAGTAGGTCATAACATGTAGGACAGAGTCCCACGCAGTCCCTCTAAAGACAGACCAAGAGAAACATGGGAGGAGGAACAAACTAAAGACCAGAATGGAACCAGCCTAGGATAGAAGGCCCTGTAGAACAGCTAGGCCGAACCCGGCCCTTCACCTAGAAGCAATGTCCAGACTGTAATGCTTGGTAAAGGTATGGACAGAACTCCAGGTAGTTGCCGCACAGATCTTCACTGCAGAAACATTACAGAGGAAGGCTGCGGATGCAGCCACACCCCTAGTGGAATGAGCCTTGACAGCCCCCGGCAAGGAGTTTTCATACTTCTGATAACACAAGCAAATGCAGTTGGCTAGCCACTTATAAGACATTGCTTAGAAATGGGTTTGCCCAAAGTCTTGGGAGCAAAAGAAACAAAGAGCTGGTCATCCTTATGCGTCTCTTTGGTCTGAAAGGTATAGCACCGAAGGATACGGTGCACATCCAGTGTATGCAACAGAGCCTCACCTCTATTTATTGGGGACGGATAATACACCGGAAGCTCGACTGATTGGTTCAGAGTGAGCTCCAATACCACCTTGGGAAGAAACCTAGGATGAGTTCTGAGGACCGACCGGTCCTTGTGAAAACTAAGATATGGCTCCTTACAAACCAGAGCCTGAAGCTCGGAAATTCTTCGAGTAGAAGTAAGGGCAACTAAAAACAGTGCCTTCCAAGACAGGAAGTGCAGATCACAGCTCATCGCTGGTTCAAAAGGAGGGACAGTGAGCTTCTCCAACACAAAATTAAAGTCCCAAGGTGGTGTAGAGCTGCAGATGGGGGATTTCAGATGGAGAATCCCTGTCAGAAAGGTTTTGGAGCTCTCCAACTGGGCCACTGGTTTACCATCCACCAGCACATGGTACGCTGAAATGGCTGACAAGTGACCCTGCAAAGAAGAGTAAGAAAGCCCTGAATCTGATAGATGACGCAGGATCCATGACTTGTGGGGCTGAACAAGAAGAGGGGTCCCAACCCTTGGAAGCCACCCAAATAGAAAATCGTTTCCACTTCATGGCATAAGTGGATCTCATGGAGGACTTTCTAGCCTCCACAAGGACCTGAGCAACTCTGGACGAGACCCCGAAGTGAGAAATCGCTATGTCTGCAGGAGCCAAGCATGAAGATGCAGGGTCCTGGGCCCTGGATGCACAAGCCGACCCCTGTCCTAGGTTAAAAGGCTGTGCTTCAATGGAAGCGGGACTGGTGGTTCCCCTGACAACTGAGGGAGAAGTGGGAACCAAATCTGTCTGGGCCATAGAGGAGCAACTAGGATCATCCGTGCTTGCTTTGTCTGGAGCTTGATGAGCACCCTCTGAAGAATGGGAGAGGGTGCGAAAGCATACAAGAATCTCGCTGTCCAGGAGAGACACACATTGTGCCAAAGAACACCATGCTCTGGAAAGAGCGAGCAAAAGCTTGGAAGCTTTGCGTTGGATGGGGAGGTGAATAGGTCAAGTTCAGGTCGCCCCCATCTCTGAAAAAGTGACTCTGCCACTTCCTGATCTAGTTCCCATTCGTGAGCGAGGGTGAACAATCTGCTTAAATTGTCCGCCAGGATGTTTTCCACTCCAGGAACATGCACTGCTGAAAGAGACAGGTCATGCTGAATTTCCCAGTTCCACACTCTCACCACTTTCCGGCAAAGGGGATAGGAGCGAGTGCCTCCCTGCTTGTTGAGGTACCAGACTACCGACATATTGTCCATCTGGATGAGGAGTAGTTCCTTGGGAAGAATGGTCTGGAATGCTTGTACAGCTTACAGGACCACTCTCATCTCCAAAATATTGATGTGAAAGGATATCTCTGACTGGGACCAAATACCCAGAGTCTGATGTTTCCCCAGATGTGTCCCCCAACCGTGATTGGAGGCATCCATGGTAAGGATCGCCAGGGGGGCTGTGCTCTGAAATGGGAGGTCCAGGGTCAGGTTCGAGGGGTCTTGCCACCAGAGTAAATCCCTCTGAAGAGCAGAGGAAATGAGGACCGTTTGGTCCAATTGGTCCTGGAGCTGATCCCACTGAACTCGTATGGACCATTGAGAGATTCTCACATGGAGCCTCACCAGGGGAACCGTGGAGATAGAGGCCGCCATCAGGCGTAGAAGACGAAGACTTCCCTGGCTGAAAGGAATCTGGAGGAGGCCACGAGGGAGGCCTGCTCGGTCAGAGTATCCCTCCAGTCCGCAGGGAGGAAGGCTCTGCCCTGAATCGTGTTCAGAACAGCTCCAATGAACTGAAGCAATTGTGAGGGAGTCAATGAGGACTTGTGGATATTGACAAAAAAAGCTTGAACAAGAGAATTGGTAGAAATTTGAAAATGGCAATCGCTGTGTAGGTCTACCACGAGGTAACTGCACTAGGTGACGGCGGGCGCGGGGACTGCCCACTATAAAAGGTCACGCTGACATAGTCACAGGACGTCGGGTGGGCGGTCTCCCATCGGGCAGTGCTGGAAAAGTCTGCCGTTGGGTCCCGACGCCAGGTAGCACTAGTCCTACATGTTGTGATCTACTTGTTAAGACCTACTGCAGGAACCCTCTTGAAGTAAGATTTTTCTTTCCGCAGCAGCAGTGACGGAAGAGAGAGGTAGAAGGATTAACTCTCGACATAAACAAATTAAAGGAATCTCTTTTAAAAAAGAGATTCTAAAGTAACAGGTAAAAAAAAAAAAGAGCCGTAGGTGAAAAAGGTGCAAAACTGAATCGGAGCTTCCGTGGAGACCCATGTGAACTTTAGAGAACCATAGTGGTTTCTTTCTTCTTTTCCCTTTGGACACTATCCTAACACATTGGTTAGTTACCTCCACAATGGCACATTTCAGTTTCCCCCACTGTTCCCCCACCCTCTCCATGACCTCTCCCTTCTCCAGGGCTGCTCTTAAACATCTACCCATTTCACTGAAATCCAATACTTTTGCCCTTGCGTGACTTACTTGAGTCCCTATCTCTATGCCAAAATACACAATATGGTGGCCGCTGGATCCCAGCTGCCCTTCTACCTGGATTCCTTTGACTCTGTTCGCATTGGTCCATACCAGGTCCAGAACTGATCTGTTCCTGGTTGACTCATGCACCAGCTGTCCGAGTCCTCCCCCCTGCAGGGATTCCAAGATGGCCGTGCTTCTGGCTGAAGCCACTGCCTGGGTTGTCCAATCCACGTCCGGTACATTGAAATCCCCCATCAGTAGGATTTCACCTTTAGCTGCCATGTCGTGAATTTCCTCCACTAGTACCCTGTCCACTTCTTCCCTCTGTGCCGGAGGTCTGTAGATCACCCTGTATATACTGCTGTGCCATTTCCTGGTTCAAGGGTGACCCACATTGCCTCAGCCTCCCCCTGTCTTCCCTGTACCTCTGTAGCCTTTATCCCTTCTCTGACATACAGAGCCACCACCCCTCTTTTAACCTTCCCTGTCCCTTCTGAACAGTGTATAGCCCAGTACATTGACGTCCCAGCTGTGATTACCAGAATATCATGTCTCTGTTATTGCTGCTATATCAAGGTCTGCATCTGTTGTCAAGGCTTCCAGGTCTGGAACCTTATTTCCCAGACTGCGGGCATTTGTGAACATGACCTTCCATGTTTTACACCCTGCCCCCCTCTGTTCCTGTTTTCTTTCACTTGCCTCTCCCCCCCCCCAACCCGGTATTCTTGTTCATGTGTTTTGCCCCCACCCTTACACATGCATTGCCTGGCTACCCCTCACTGCCTATTTCAGTTGTTCCTGTTGTAAGCTTATGTTTTGCACAGCCTGCTGGGTAACCAAGCCACCTGTCCCTCCTGGCTCTCATCCTTGGCCAGTTTAAATGCCCTCTGCTGAAGCATTCCAACTTCTCACTAAGGACTGAGGTTTCCTTTCTAGACAGATGCAGGCCATCTTCCTGATACAAGCTCTCACGTGCCCAAGTCAGGCCCCATTCCCCTATGAAACCAAATCCTTCCCTTCCACACCAATCCTTCAAACCAGATAGAGAATATTTTCCACTTTGAGGTATAAGCTTTCTTGGTGGGTAGTTTCCTTGATCCCCTAAGCACAGTCAGAACCTCTACAGATAGGTTTAAACTGGCAAATTCCAAGTCTTCAACAGCCAAGCCTTCAGCCGCAGGGACCCGAGGTTGGGGTACAGGATCCTACCTTGAGAGGATGTTAGCAGGTTGTGCCTCTAGGGCAGGTGGATGGACTGTGAGGCAGACAGGGTCAATAGGAGTTAATGCCATGGTTGCCTTGCTCAGTTTGGTGCTACCAGAATCATTGTTGCTGGTTGTGACCTGAGCTTTATCAGGGTCTTGAGCAACATACTGTAGGAACAGGAGGGAATGCATACAGGAATCTGCTCGAACAATGCAGTGTCAGGGTATCTACTGGAACAGGGAGGCCTGCAACTGTACTGTGGCAGCTGGTGGCTGTATGTGGAAGCAAAAAGATCTATCTCTGAAGTGCCCCACTGTCTGAATACTGACTGGAGTACCTGTGCATTCAGGGACCACTCGTGGTGATTCTGGCTGATCTGGCTGAGGGAATCTGCCAATATGTTGTCCCTGGCAGGTGGATGGTGGACAGACCCACTTGTAGGGAATTGTAGGGAATAGGCCAGGCTCCATATCTTCATGGCCTCTGTGCGCAGTGGGGTGGACCTGGTTACCCCTTGTTTGTTGGTGTAGTACATGGTGGTAGTGTTGTCTGTTCTGACCTGCACTACTTTGCTTTTTAGGTGTGAAACAAATGCCTGTAGAGCCATGTAAACTGCCCTGAGCTCTAACAGGTTTATGTATAGGAGTGATTCCTGTGATGACCAAGTGCCACTGGCTGTCACGTCGAGCATCTGTGCTCCCCAGCCCAAGAGGGAGGCATCTGTGGTAAGCAGGGCCTTGGAAGGGAGTCCCTTCTCCTAGGTTCTCCCCGTTTGACCACTACTGCAGGGCCTGTAACAGGGTTTTTGTAATTGGCACTAGTTTATTCAGGGAATCCCATCTCGGAGACCAGAGATCTCACAAGTGGAACCGTATGTCTCTCATTTGAAACTTGGCTCCTGGCACTACTGCTGTGGCAGCTGCCATATGGCCCAGCAGCCGCAGGAAGTGTCTTGCTGGCCTGGGTCTGTTTAGCTGGAATGACTAACAGCTGCAAGATACTGCTTACTCTGTCCTGGAGAAGAACGTCTCTTCTCTGGGTGGTATCCAGTTCTGCCCCTATGAAGTCCAGGACCTGGATTGGCTCCTGCTGAGACTTCTGGGCATTTACGAGGAAGCCCAGAGACTCCAATGTGGTTCTGGTGAGAGCCACAGAGTCTCTGGTTTTTGCAAGGACTATCCTACTACTAGCCAGTCATCTAGGCATGAATACACAGTCACTCCCTGCCTTCTTAGGCGCACTACTACTACAGTCAGACACTTTGTGAATGCCTTAGGGACTGAGGTTAAACCGAATGGCATGACTGCGAACTGGTAGTGGCCTGATGGCAATCTGAACCTCAGGTACTTCCTGTGGCTGGGTTGGACTGGCATGTGAAAGTAAGCATCCTTCAGATCCAAGGATGCCAACTAGTCTCCTTTTTGTAGTGAAGGAATAATCATGGCCAAAGTGACCATCCTGAACTTTGGTTTTTACATGTTTGTTCAGACGTCCCAGATCCAGAATAGGTCGCCAGTCGTTTTTCTTTTGAGTTAGGAAGTATCTGGAGTAGAGTCCCTTTCCCCTTTGCAGTAGGGGAACAGGTTCTACTGCCCCAATGGATAGCAGATTTGTTACCTTTGACTGCAACAGAGTTCTTTCAGCAGGAGTAGCCGGGACAAAATTTCTGGCTCTTAGTTTAGGAAGGGATTTGTAGCTTAGAGACGGACCCTGGCTCACTACTTCCAAGACCTACTTGTCTGTGCTGATGGAGTACCAAGCTTCAAGGAAGTGAGCCAGCCTGCTTTCTACTGGTAGGGGAGAGGTCACCTGTGCCAACCCATCAGGGGTTCTGCTTGGGCTGGGCCTGGGTTTGAGGACCTGGGTAGACCTCCTCATGGTCCTTCTGCCTCTACCTCTAAAGAACCCCCTGGTCTGTCGGTAGTCTGGCATTGCTTGAGCCTGGAAAAAGGGCCAGGAGTAGGATCCCCTACCCCTCCCTCCCCTGTACTAGGACCTGTAGGAGGTGGATGGCTTATCCCTTGCAAAATTGCTTCTGTAAGTGGATTTGTATTCCTCCACTTTTTTCATGTATGCTTTTGTTTTATCCCCAAAAAGGGAATCACCGTGTCAGCGGAAATCCATTGCCTTAGTCTGTGTGTCACGGACAGGTCTGTGGCCCTGAGCCGAGTAAACCATCTCACTGATAGATACTGTGAGTGCCATGAGTCTGGCTGCGGTGTCATTGGCATCCACAGCCATATGGAACTGGTACTACCTGGTGGCATCCAATGCTGTCCTGTCAGTCTCTGCCAGCTCCACTGCCACCTCTCCAGAAAATGTGTCCGTCATGGCCAATACCGAATTCCTTAAAGATTTCTGATATTGGGCTGCATAAGCCATGTAGTCAGCCTGCCTCACTAAAAGTGAAGCTGCCAGATACCCCTTTTTATCCATCCCATCTAATTTCCTGGAATCTCTGTCAGGAGGGTGGGCTGACAAGGGTATTCTGACCTTGTCACATGCTGCAGCCTCAACCACCCCTTCATGGTCAGGATGGTTAAACAAAAATACAGAATTTGCTCTGCCGAGCTGATATTTCTTGTCTTTTTTCTTATCTACCCCTGAGATAGAAGTAGGGGGTTGTAAGATCCTTAGAACAGCTTTCCTTAAGGTTTTATGTGCTGGGAGCAGGAGCCTTTTGTGGGGGCTAACCCCAACAAATCAAGGAAATCTGCTTCCTCCTCATCCTCCACTCTCTCCTCAGAGCTTTATCAGGGTCTTGAGCAACATACTGTAGGAACAGGAGTGAATGCATACAGGAATCTGCTCGAACAATCCAGTGTCAGGTTATCTACTGGAACAGGGAGGCCTGCAACAGTACTGTGGCAGCTGGTGGTTGTCTGTGGAGGCAAAAAGATCTATCTCTGAAGTGCCCCACTGTCTGAATACTGTCTGAACTGGACAGAGAGGTTGAGGGTGTCCACCATTTGTTTGACAAATGAATAATGTGAGATGTAATCCTCTGCTCCACTTGGGGGGGGAGGATCAAAGTCTTGCTCCAGGGACACCTCTGGTTCATGGGTTCCCCTTCCTCTTCCTCCTCCTCTTGTACCTCTTCATAGACATACACCGGTTCCTGGGCCACTGGAACCACTACCTGCAAAGCCTGCAGGATCTGTAGGGCTTTGGTTATGTCTTCAGCTGAGGGCAATGCTGAGAGCTCCTTTGGCTTTTCACCCCGAGGTGCAGTGATGTGTTTCTCTTTATGTTTTCATTTTACATACATACATGCATACACACAAATGTGCCCGCAGATTAGGTCAAATGGTCTATCTTGTCCACCCGAGATGCAGCTCACAATTAAGTTTCTGCTGCTTTGCCCACTCCTTTTCTGGATCCCTTGCACCCTAGGACCCCCCCCCCCCGGAAATCTCCTGCTATTCACATCTGCCCTCAACCCGTGCCTTGCCCATGCACCTGTCCCATCCCTTCTTAAATCCTTCTACTGATTCCAATGTCATCAGCTCCTCTGGAAGCGTGTTCCAAGGTGCCACCACCTTCTGAGAAGTAATGCCTCCTCACCTCCCCTCTATACCTCCCTTCTAGTTTTAGCCCACGGCCCCTCATTGTCCCTCCCCTTTAGTTTAACAGACCCCTCCGTGTGTACCGGCTGATCCCCCCTTTTTTTTTTTTTTTTTTGCTGGAACCGGTTCATTAGCTGGTTCCACTGGCCTTTTTGTTTTTGAAGAGTCAGTTTTCTCCGTGTATTTTGGATCCACTGACTCTTTAGGCCATTCTTTCTTTGAGGAGGAAGAACGTGCCTCTCCCGAAGGCTTAGTAGGAGAGGAAGGAGTGGCCATTTCCTCAAATTTTTTAGCCCTTTTCTTTAGTGTTTTAGGGCAAAACGTACTGCAAATTTCACAACTGGCAAAAATGTGGCTGGGTCCCAAACAAAAAACAGACAGGTCGTGCCTATCTGCCTTAGCTACAATCTAGCCAAAGCTAATGCAGTTTTTGAACCCAGTAGGTCCTGTCTTTTTTTTTTTTTTTTTTTTACTTTGGGGTACTTCTAACATGGATGTCAGACACTCTAAAAAACGTAATCACAAACAAAGCAGTCGGTTTCAGAACCGACTCAAATATAAATATACATATCTCTCAACCGTTCCTGATTTTCAGGGATGGCCCTGATTTTATCTCAAAATTTTACTCTGTCCCTCCTAAAATTTATGTTTCCATGACTAAACTGTTGGGATTGTAAGCACAAATTAATGTTAAACATTAAAGTTACAGATGTGCTCTAATTTAGAAATTTAATTTTACACTAAGCCCCTTATCATACCAGCTTCCTGAGTGGATAGCACCAGTTTGGAAGATGTGTCCCTGATTTTGGTCCTTTGTCCCCGATTTTTTCAAGCCTTGTCCCTGATTTATGAATCAGGAGGTTAAGAGGTATATAAATATATATATAATACAAGCACTCAGTTCCCTAAATAATATGGGAACTGAGAGCTGCTCGGTTCCTGACAGGAAAAAGGAACTGCAGCTTATGTAAAAATAAACTAAATAACGTTGTAACACGGCTCTCAGTCGGGCGCTGCAAAGGAGCGCGAGGATTGGCTTAATGGCCACAGCTGACTGGAAACCGAGCGGGTATTAAGCCAGACATAATGCCCGCCGGTCAGTACCAGCTGTGGGCTGGCGGAGGTTCTTTGAGGGTAGCAGTCCGCTTTCAGATTCCGCGAGTCATTGTTACGGGAGTGCAGTACCGACAGGCAGGGAACAGGGTTGATAAGGGTGCAGAAGACAGTGTCATAAGTGACGGCCGTTTTGAAGCAAACGATGGCAGAACACATTGTGTTCCAGATGGGCAGCTGTCAAGTCTTCCCTGCCTTTCCCACGGCACTGCACAGACAGCGGGGGCTCGCAGGAGCGGAGCGGGCTGCTACCTGGTGCCTCCATGGCCACAGCTGGTACTGACCCGAGCGGGGTACCTGTGGCCAATACCAGCTTGCTGCGGGCACCTTGGCCGTTCGGCGAATCACGCTCCGCTGCAGTTGCACAGCAGCCAGGGGTGATGCCGGTAACGCCAGGCTCGCCGTGCGCGCGGCGAGCCTATATTACAAAGCGCGATAATCACCTTCAGCCTCGGGCTCTGCCGTGATTAATGCCGCTGGGCGGTTGGATCCCGGGCTGCGCCCGGCACCAACCCCCTCAGCGGGCATTAATCCACCGGCAGAGCCCTCATCTGGCGGTGATTAATGCTTACTTACGGATCCCAGTAGGAACCGGAACATTAAAGAAACAGAAGTAGTTTTTCTGAGGTAAAAAATCTCTCAAACAATGGTTCCCTGTGACTCCGCAGAACCGATGATGGAACAGAAAAATGAAAGAAATAAAACCCAAATAACTAACCTGAATGGGGCAGCAATAAAAAAAAAAACAAATAAATGTTACTTATCGACAAATCAAATGTATACAAGTAAGTTGAAGAGAGTTCTCTGAAGCGTCTGAACTGACAGGCAGAGAAATGACTCTGAAGTACGTCAGAGTGCAGCAGTTACTAGAGGCAGCAGTTTGAAATTGGCAAGAGCCAATTAGAGTTCCATCATTTGCATAAGTTCTATTCTCTCGGGAGCAGTTCAACGCTGAAGGCTGACTGCATTCATTTAATCGTACTGTGTGATTCCTGGGGTTAGAAACAAGAAACATAATTTTTAAAACCTGTGAGCCTTATTCTCTTTTTTAGATTTATTAGTCATGTCAAACATTGATAGGACCGAAGAGGGTCAATATTCAGTTCCCAGTCACAAAAGTGGTAAAACAAATAATCTTTAAAATAAAAATAAAATATGTACAATGCTTTTAAAATAAATAAAAACAAAAGCAATTCAAAGTTTTTACACAGAAAACATTTGGTTTCCTTAGGCAGGAACTGCATTATAAAGCAACCTTCTCCAGTTCCTGGGAACTGATTGCGAACCAGAGAAACTGCTATAAATTAGAAATTTATAAAATAAAACACCCTCACTAATGCACAGTATTTTAAAAAATTAACTTTTAAACTAAAACAACAAACGACTGCTGTAAAATATATAAAACTAATGACCAAAATGGCTAGAGACAACTTCAGGGCAACTGTTCCCAAGTGGAAAAACAAATCTGTCATTAAGCCAGTAGGGGGAGTGTGACCACAATGCAGAGTCTGAATTTAGTGGAACATTCTGAAATTAGCATAATTTCTATCTCTGGCGCAGCACACTCTTGCAGACTTATGCACTTTTGTAAGGCATCACTGATGGATTCCTGCTGTTTGAAGTGAGAGAGGTAGCTCCCGATTGGAAGCTATAGCAGGGTTCAGGACAGAGGGGAATAGGGCCTCAAGCCTATCATATTTTGCAATTGGCAGCAGCTCCAGGGACTGACTTCTGAAGGAACCGCCACCAATGCTCCTGTGCTGATGCTGACTTCCCGATATATAGAGGACCTGGCTGGGTGCTGATGCTGCTGCATCTGCTACCGCTGTTGACCCTGCATGCTCCGATAAGGTTCATGAAAGAAGCTTGTTCTATGTGGCCAAACACTGGGTTGTTGCTTGGGGTTGATAATCAATGTCATCGATTCCAAGGATACATTGGACTCCTCAGTACATGTGAGGTGGTTCTCGATCCCTAGCCCAAGAGATCCTTCCCTGTAAAAGGAAGGTCTGTGCCCATTACTGAACTGCCTATATGAACAGCGAACCCCCCAACCATGCAAGTTAGCCAATGAATATCCCTACTGTCACTTAAGTCCAGGACCACCTGCAACTAATGCTGAGTAACCATCAACACCAGATCTCACATCTCCCTTAAGATTCGACTGACTCTTGTCCAGGAAAAGGTCAGAGAAGCCTGGTACAGCCATGAGCTCTTCAAGAAGCTGTCCCTCTCCTGAAAAGTTCACAGCTGTACCAGGCCATCAAAGTTGCTTCCCTTGCCTTGCAGATGTCCAGGGACACAGCTGCATAGACCTTTGACCAAGGTAGTTCTGATTCATGGAATATATGACTGGCAGCTTGTCCAACTCACCCTGCACCTTCACCTTGTGGAACACTGCCCCTACCACTAGCCCCTCCAGTGATGGATTTTCCAAAAATATGGACAATCTGCCTAAGAGAACTGCACACTCACAATTTATATGCTGTGGTGTGGCCTGGCAGGAGGCTGGGTGCTGCCACATCCTGAGTGCACTATCAGGGATGGAAAGGGTGATAGAGGAGGCTACCCCCAGTGAGGAATCTCACTCAAGAATGTCCATCAGCCGATAGACCTCCTTTTTCTGAACCTCCCTCCAATGGAGTGTCCAGAGCTATGGACATCTTTTCCATAAGAACGGGGGGGGGGGCTTGTCCATCAGAAGACTATTCTCCTGATGACGCGGAGTCGATGAGATGGACAACACTTCCAAATAAGAGTCATGATAGAGAACTGCCGACATGGATGTGGATGACCTTCTCTAATGAGGTAACCACCCCGATGCTAATCTCCTGTGAAAGCCCGGATTCAGACCTACAGTCATTGGCTGGAGCACCCTCCGCCAGCTGAAGTTTTGGAGGCTCCATCTGAATCAGTCACTGTGGCATGGCAGGCAATGCCAGAGGGGGAGTCCTAGGGTGCACAACTGGAGTCAGCATCACGAGAGACAAATGAGGCCGATCTGGGTCTATCAGCATCACCAGTCAATGACCAACTGAGGAAGACTTGTCTCAAGTTGAAGTGCTGGGCTTTTGTATGCTTTCTAAGCCTGGTTTGCAATAAAATGGTTTTAATTTAGCTACATTGACTGGCATCTTTATTATTTTTGTTCTTGAGTGCTAGTTCCTATAGCTTCTTGTTGGTCATTGGTCAATGAACCTTATCAAATGCTGCATAGGTTCACTGCTGCCAGACTTGTCTCGCCCACCTGTGATGGGTTCCATGCTGGTGGCAGGAGACAATGAGGAAGAACTCAACATTGACCGCCAACAGCAACATCTGCACTGATGCCAAGATCCACAGCACGACCGTGAGCCTGACCTCGATCACTGACTCAAGAGACAGATCTGTCTCTGGGGCCTCTCAGTCAAGATACCCCAACAGAGTAAAAAAGGGTACCACATGAACAGGAAGTGGTGTTGGCATCTGGACGACCAGTGGCTGCTGAATCAGTGGAGGCCCATCTAGGAACTCCATCGAACTCAACCACCCTGCCTGGGTTCCAAGAAAGAGGAATCTTTCCCCTCGATGGACACATCCTTGGCAGGGTCAACCATCAGATCAATCAGTGTCAACAGTCAGCTGCCCCGATGGAAACTCTATGAGCAGACCAACATGCTCCACATATGGTACGACCACCCTCAAGGAGGACTGAACATGTTAATCCTCCGCCTGGGGAGTGCGTGAAATGTCCTTCAACCAACAGCAATCTAATGACTGGCATTCTTGTATTCTGTTGACAAAAAAAGACTCAAAGTTAAAGGAATGGAGATGAAGTAGAAAGTTTTTAAACCCTTTGTTGTCGTGAAGAGCCGGTAGATTCAGCACAGATCCAGCACAGACTTCTCCGCCACTGACAAAAGTTCCAGGACCAGAACATTCTCACCATCCTCCTCTGACTCTTGGGCCTGTAACTGCACCATCAACCCCACAGCCACGGACAGCACATGTGCTTCTGTAGGTTTCTTTGACTCTTACACCGATGGCATTCTTCACAGGGTGGTGCATACATAGCATGACGCCAGAAGCAATTCACATCGTGGCCCAGGCCCAAACAAAAAAGGCAGGCATCGAATCTGGTCACTGACATCAGGTAGCAACACTAAATGCACCTCTTGAACCCTGGCTTCTTCTTCTGTTCCATGGTGAAATGTGACTCCACTGAGTGGAGTGACTACGTGTTTTTTTTTACTTGACTGCACTCCCGGGTAGCTGTGCACACTCAGCATAGCGAGCTACCAACCTTCTTGTCATAGACTGTTCTGGTGATTTAGCATGCTCAGTAGAAAACTGCCTAAATGTGGACAGTGAACTGTATCTAGGTAGATAGAAAGATCTATTCTCTCTCCCAACCCCCCACATCAATTACTGCTGATTTAAAACTAAAAGTCACGTTCACTAGAAATGAAAAAAGACTTGGAAGGGTTATGGTTAAAACAGTTTGCATCCTGCATTTTATTAATTACTAAAAATGAGGGAAGAAATTGAAAAGACATCGGGAGGTACTTTTTCCCCAGAGTGGGTGATGGCTAGGTGGAAAAGTCTACAGTGGTCAATGCTGGTAAGATATCAGGGTTCGGTTCACAATGAGATATCTTCAAATGAGTTACTAGGAATAAGAGGGAAGTGAGAAGTAGGTGGGACTCTGAGGGGCAGAGCGATTCAGAGTAATACAAAGCAGGACATCAAGGCAGACAGGATGCACCCCTAGTCCTTTTTCTGTTCTTATTCACCTATGTAGCTGAGAACAGTGAATGTTTGCACAATATTAAAAAAAAAAAAAAAACTTTTAACAAAATGGGAAACTCCTAATAGCGTTTAAAAGGACAAAGAACCTCAGTATCACCTGAAAAGGGAATTGGCACTGGCACCATGCACTCCTGCTTAAAGCAGAACCAGTCCATGGTAATTTCCATTTACATCTCAGGATGCTTTGCATTATTGGGGGATGTGTGATTTTTGTATTCCCTAGAAGTGTTTGCTCACCTCTTTTTCAAGACGTGAGTTTTTGTGTAAACTGTCTGTCAACTGCTGCTTAACATACTGTAAAAATTCTTGCTCCAAAGTGTGTATTTTATCTCCAGCTGCATCACAACATTATTATACATCAAAATCCTAGGAGACCCCCCCAACAAATAAACAGTGCTGCCAATTAAATGAAAACAAGAGTTACTAGTTCTTTCTGCAAGCAGCAGCAACGTAACAGTGTTTTGTTCTAGATGCTAATTTCGTTTTACATTAATTTACTGGCATGTCACGTGTGGAATCCCCAGAGCAGAGTACAAACTACTGATAGTAATTACATTTCTGACTGAAAGACATCTGTCAATAAGGCGCTGGAGTACTGTTGAGATGAAACAGCTGAGTCTGCAACAATCCTGTATTGTTTCCTGCCATCCTTTCAAAATGCCTGCACATCAGTACACCAAGCCAACTGCTTGCTTCAACAGTTAAAACCAGTACAGCAGCCGGCCCGGTGGCACTGAAGGCTGAGGTACTGGATGCCGCACCTCGCACTATGCCAGCGACCTGGGTTCGGAATGACCTCGGGCTGTCGGGTGCCGCCATGGGTGGAGCAGGATCGAGCATGCCGATGGCAGCTCTCCCTCCCGAGGGTGGTGAGGGTGGGTGGGCACCCCTGAAGTTCCGCTCCCACCAGGTGGAGGTCCGGTGGGTAGTGTAGGTAGAGAGGGGGTGGCAAAACCAGTTCTGGGAGGTGGAAGGGGCTAAGCTGGCACCATGGGGTGCGTAGCATCACACAGCCATATGCCGGGGCCATGGGGGGGGGGTAGGGAAGAAAACAGTAAAAATACCTATGTGTCCCTGTTACCAGTTGGCGGGAGGAGGTGACGGGGACCAAAAAACTGTATGGAAAAAAAATAATTCAACAAAGCAAGCTGTCTGCTGCCTTACCTTAGAAGTACCCACTGAATTACTTTCCCCAGAAGTTACTAACATTTTCCACCAACTGTAATTTGCCCCCAGGGAATGGGTTTTGCACCAGATGCCCCCCAATGTCTGTACTAGACAGATGCCCAGGTTTGAATAAAAGAGGAAAACTACAAATTGACTAAGTCACAGTACACAGCATCTGTGTAGCAACTGGGTAGGACTTGAGATCAGTTTTGAAATTGGGAGAAGTTTATGATTTCAGGAAATGGATGGCACGCTTCAAGATAATGCATTGCTTTTTTCAGGGAAATTAACATAAGGAGTTACTACTAATACTCATAAAACTCTACTTTATGACATCACAATCTGTTGCTAAGGAAACAAGAGCGAGTCAGAGAGGCATCCTGCGCTATGCCCTGAGGACAGTGTATGTGCAATCACTGCCCCTGGGGTAGTAAACAGGCTTGTTGCTCTGGGGTAGTTTTTCTACCTGAAGCTCCATCTCACAACCGAGCTACTCCGCAACTGCTGTAGCCTACTAGCTAGTGCACTGCACTTCAAACCAGAGAAATCAGGGTTTGAATCCCGAAACAAGTTACAATTTTGCTTACCCTCAAATTTCATTTGAGTGATGATCTATGGTGGTGTGGTATTGTAACAGTAATTCTACACTAAAGGGTCTTAGCGCAAGAATGAATACTGTAGCTTTTTTTTTTTTATCATATCTATTTTTATCCTCCTGCAGCCACTGACCCGCCATTATCCAGCCACCGCGCCACTTTCACCGACAACCCCAGTGGCACGACCACACACCAGCTGGCATATGCAGCTCTACCTTCGAGAGGGACCTCCCCCTGTCCCCGTGCCAGGCCAGGAACCAATACCGGCATACGCTCACTGTGCAAGTAAATGCGGCCATCAAGCTGCCACGGACAGTGCTGCCATTTTTCCTCCTCCAATTCCCCCAGAGTAAAGATGTGCAATGATGTTGGAGGCACTATGTGCCGGCGTCTGCTGCACTCCGCCCCTGCTTGCACCAGTTCTGTCAGTGCCCCGGTCATCACCAGAGGCCGCTGCAAAGTGGTGGCACCCTGCAACCCTCACCGGGATAGGAGAGCAGTCCTCCTATCCCTCCCCATACGACCCAGGCTGGCATCCGAACCCGGGTTGCCAGCGTGGTGCGAGGTGTGGCGTCCAGCGCCTCAACCCTCAGCGCTACCGGGCCAACAATACTGTAGCTCTTGAAAGGGAAAGTGACCCCGGTACAGTGCTCTGGGGAACAATTGGGTAGAAGCTAGAAACAACAAGGATATGAGAAGTGCAGGCTAATGGCTACTGGCAGGGAGTGCAAGGTCAAAGCAGAGAAATACTAAGGGACCAAATCTATTTTCAAACAAATGTCATCAGTAATAAAGAACAGGATGATAAACACAAAAGATAAATTACATACTGCAGTATGTACATACTGCAGTGTCAGCAGTTTATTACCAAGCATGACTTGGGATTTTTAAGGGACACTTCTTTATTCATACCTAAAGCATTTCTCGAACCCCGAGTCGGAGTTCTAAAAGTGTGTGGCTATGGAAGAATCTATAATGGTAATCTACTATTAAAGGAAACAACAGTGCATGTTATGGTGAAAAAAAAATTTGACCCATATCTTTTTATTCTATTTTAGACTGCTCTTGTTCTCCCGTCTTACATTTTTCTCCATTTTGAGTCTACTTCAGCATTTTGTTTTATAAATGAAACCATAAAAAAGAGCACTCCTTTTAACATGGCTATTTCGCGGGTTTCCATCCTTACCCTCAGTTGGTTCTGGACACCCAGGGCAGGATTTTTGAAGGGTGGCGCAACGTGGGCCCAGTTGCGACAGTGTCCACCATATACATCAGCTTGCGCCAAAATATCTGGTGCAACCTCTGTATAAATGGCCCCCAGTTTTGCCACACGTTACACCAGAAAATGGTGATCTAATTTGTGGCAACTGCTGCACGGGATGGAAATTAGATTGCTGCAAGCCCCATGTGCTATTTTGTCGGCGCACCGGGCGTGCAGTAACCTAACAGTTTTGAAAATCCTGCCCCCAGTGTTTAACATCACTTTTCTTGAGACTAAGCTCAACTGCATTAGGATGCAACAGCACGAAACAAATGTATGGCTGCACAAAAAATACTTGCACTAAGTATGTTAATGCAAGTAAAACAGCTTTATTTTCTGTTCAATGCGTGTTACTCACACCAAAGAGAGAGACACATGGACAAAGCTGTTCTCCAGTGCTTTGACCAAAAAACCTTAGGGTGCAACAGACACTGCTCCCTGAAGTACTGGGGTGATGCATCCTCAAAAAAGGCAGAAAATAATAATAAAAAAACTGCTGATGGCTACATTAAAGCAGCAGTACTAGTTATCCTAAAAAAAATTACATCCTACCTTTTTTTTTTTAGCAGTAATGTATTCCTGATAATCTTAGATTCTTCACTGGGGTATTTTAAATTCAATTAGCTATTTTAAAGACCGTGTTTAATTACAACTTTTGTCATTTCTGTGGCTCTACAATAAAGATGGCAGCCAGCAGTAACTTTCAAAAATCTTCTCCCCAGAGAGCACACACTAATATCACTCACTGTATTTATAACGCAAATATGTCAGGGTGCTGCCAGCACATGTTTCTGAGGGCTAGCAGCATAACAACACCCAGATTTGCTTACATCCATGACTGCTGACATGGCAAAAGACCAACATCTTTTAAGAACTTCAAAATCCTTTTTCTTACCTTGGGGATGAAATAAAGCAAAAAAGAAAATCAGATATATTGATGTTTTGATTTGTCCTAACTGCCCACCAAGTTATTTAAATCATTAACTACTACTGCTGTTTTAAAAGGAGCCCAGTCCTTTGATTATTTCAAATGTAAAAACAATCTCTACTAACGTGGACTCCAAACAGGTAAATAAGGGCTCTCTAACTGAATAAAAGGGTATAGGTCAAACTGTTCCCTAACATGCATTCTTAGTGTTGGTGAAAAGGACAGGGGTGCAATAATTTTATGATGTGATATCTGATTGTAGTTTGTTAGTACAATGGCAGGAGTGCAATCAATTTTATGATGTGATTTCAGAATGCGGTATGTTAGTACAATGACAGGGGTACAATCATTTTATGATGTGATTTCAGACTGCAGTGTGTTAGTACAATGACAGGGGTGCAATCATTTTATGATGTAATTTCAGATTGTGGTTTGCTAGTGTAGTGAGAGGGGTGCAAGTATTTTATGAGGTGATTTCAGATTGTAGTTTGTTAGGCCCTGTCCACACTGCACTGAAAATCTGTAACGTTTTGAAACCATTACAGACTGAAAGACTCTGTCTACACTACCCTTGGAAATCCCCTCTGTAATGTTACAGAGGGTCCAAACAGTTACTGTAGCGGTTTGCATTTACACTGGTAACGTTACAGAAAGTGTTTTCATAACTGTTACAGAAACCTGTTGTGAAGTGGTTTGAACAACGGTTTCTGTAATGGTTTTAAAGCTCTGTTTAACCCTGTCCACACTACACAACTAAATTCCTGTAACATTTTCAAAACGTTTTCAGTGGTAATGTAGATGCACTGTAACGTTTTCAGTCTGTACCGGGTTTCAAAACTTTACAGATTTTCAGTGCAGTGTAGAAAGGGCCAAAACATTACAGTGCATCCACCCTACCACTCATAACATTACAGGATTTTACTTGTGTAGTGTACACAGGCCCAAAATATCAGTTTTCAACAACAGTTTTGAAAATGCTTTCTGTGACGTTACCAGTGTAAACGTAAACCATTACAGTAATGGTTTGGACCCTCTGCAACGTTACAGAGGGATTTTTCTAGTGTAGTGTGGACAGGGCCTTAGTGCAATGATGGTGCAATCATTTTCTGACGTGATTTCAGATTATAGTTTGCTAGTGCAATAACATGGGCGCAATCATTTTACGATGGCGATTTCGGATTGTGGTTTGTTACTACAACGACAAGGGTGCACTCATTTTATGATGTGATTTCAGACTGGTTTGTTAGTACAATGACAGCATGCAATCATTTTATGGTTTGACTTCTTATTGCCGTTTGTTAGTACAATGACAGGGGGCCACATTTTGTGATTTCTGATTGTGATTTGTTAGTACAACGACAGGGGTGTAATCATTTTAACATGCTAACATACAAAAAGCCAGCAGGATAGGCCAAATGGTCTGTCTTTGTCTGCTCGAAAGCCAACAACCAAGTGGCTCTGCTCGCCTTACCACCTCCCCAGCCACCAAGAGGGTCTCCATTTGTTTCAGATTTCCCTTGTACCTGTCCCACCCACTCTTGAAGCCCTCCACTGTGCCCTCTTCCACCAACCTCCCAGGCAGCGTATTCCATGGCTCCACCACCCTCTCAGTGAAAAAATGCCTCCTACGCTCCCCCCTGTAATTTCCTCCTCCAGCTTCCACTCATGACCCCTGGTTGTTCCCCTCTTCTTTATCCTAAACAGCTCCTTGGTTCCACACCTGATTATTCCTTTTACATACTTGAAAACCCCTATCATGTCTCCCCTATCCCTCCTCTCCTCCAGTGAGTAAAGCCCAAGCTCCTTCAGTCTCTCCTCATAAGGCCTCCTCTCCATGCCCTGAATTATCCTGGTTGCTCTCCTCTGAACTCTCTCCAGCAGCACTATGTCCTCCTTCAAATGAGGTCTCCAAAACTGAACAGTAGTACTTCAGCTGTGGCCTGACCAAGGCATTACACAGAGGGAGGATCACCTCCCTACTTCTGAACGTAATACCCCTGGCTGTACAACCCAGTATCCTGTTTGCTTTGGCTGTTGTTCTTCTTCAATTTTCAGTTATTCATTTTGACGTCTACCACCACCCCTAAATCCCTTTCTCCCAATGTGGCTTGCAGTGTGACACCCCCCCCCCCGGGTGTATGCATGGCCCAGGTTTTTTACCCCCGCATGAAGTACCTTACATTTCCCGGCATAAAATTTCAGTCCCCACCTCCTTGACCACCCCTCCAGGGTATCCAGATCCCCTTGAACTGTCTCCCTCGCTTCTTCACAATCCACCAGTGCTCCCAGTTTTGAATCGTCCACAGAGACTCAACCTATTCTTAACTCCCCTCCCTATATCTGAGACGTAGGCAATGAACAAGAGTGGCCCCAATACTGATCCTTGAGGGACCCCACTGATTACCTTCCTGGGGGAGGAGAGTAACCCACACACCATTACCCTCTGTAAATGCCCCAAAAGCCAATTTTCAACCCAGCTGAGCTCCTGTCCTCCTACCCCTATCTCTCCCATTTTTGCTATCAATCGATTATGGGGCACCGAATCAAACGCCTTGCTGAAATGTAGGTATAGGACATCCACCGGCCTATGTCTATCCAAGCCCCCGTCAGGAAACTCCACAAGGTTGGTCTGACACGATCTCCCCAGGATGAAGCCATATTGTTTATCATCCTGGTGTCCTAACCTTTTCAACTGCCTCCCAAGCCTCTCCTTGATAAAGCCTTACATTACTTTGCCTACCACAGACGTCAGACTGACAGGCCTATAATTCCCCATCTCCTCCCGAGACCCCCCCTTATGTATAGGCACTACATAAGCCACCCTCCAGTCCTGTGGCACCCATCCCGTCTGCAAAGAGGCATTAAAGAGTGCAGCCAGTGGAGCTCCCAGTACCTCCGCCAGTTCCTTCATAACCCTCGGATGTAATCCATCTGGCCCCGGCGCCTTATCGGTTTTTAGTTTCCGAAAGGCCTCCCTCACCCTATCCACTGTGACTTCTCCCCCCCCAATCCACTCCCTCATGCAACCTTCCTACTCCTTCTTGGTCTGGCCCAGCCTGTACCCTAGCCTCTTTCCATCCTCTGGTCTCAGACTGAGACTGACCTCTCGCTTTTGTTGTCTCCTCATCACTCCCATCAGGCTGTAGAGATCCCTTGTCACCCTCTGCAAAGATTGAGGCAAAGTACTCGTTTAGCACCTCTGCCTGATCCCCTGCTTCCTGAGCCCATCCCCCCACAATCTTAATCCTACTAATCTGTGTCCTCACTTTTCTCTTCTCTCTTATGTATGTAGAGAATCTCTCCTCCCGGATATCCCTAGCCAGATTTTTCTCCATCCCTGCCTTGGCGCTCCTCACCACTCTGGTGACCTTCCTGGTCAATAATTCATACTCCCCTCGCTCCTTATCCCCTCTAGAACGTTTCAAACATTTGTAGGCGCTTTTTTTCCCCCTCACCACTTCCTGCACCTCCCTGGTCCACCAACATGGCCTGCTAATTCCACCATGCTCTCGCCTTACTTTAGTACAAGACCTAGTAGCCTACTGCACCCCTTGTTTAATGGTCTCTCACAAACTTTCAGCATCCATATCCGGTCTAATCATGTCCAACCTCTCCCTTAGGATCTCACCCATACCCACGAAGTCCGCTCTCCTGAAATCAACCACTACTGTATGAGTGCGGTTTTCCTCCCCCCCAGAAACAGCAGGAACCAAACCATAGCATGGTCACCACCCACCAATGAACTGCACATCCCAGACCCCTTATTTGTTCACTATCCGCTAGAACAACGTCCAATATCTGCCCCTTTCTAGTAGGTTCCCCCACCTGTTGGACCAGGAAGGCATCCTGAAAGACATCCATCATTCTCTGTTCTCTGGTTACAGAGGATGTTGTGGTGTTCCAGTCCACCCCCGGCATATTAAGATCACCCATAACCACCACCCTACCCTTTCCAAGGTCACAGTGATCCTTGATATTCTCAACCAATTTATCCTCCAGATCCTCCTCTATTGCAGGGGGCCTGTATACCACCCCTATCTTCAATTTCTTCCCTCCTCTTGTTTGCAGGGTTACCCAAATCGCCTCCACACCCCCTCCAGCCTCCTCAACTCTACAAACCATTATGTCATTTCTGACTATCAGCGCAACCCCCATCCCCCCCTTCCCACATCCTTATCTTTCCTGAATATCTTGTAGCCCCCTAAGTTTAGGTCCCAATCATTTCTCTAAGTGACCCATGTCTCTGTAATTGCTGCCACATCCGCTGTTCCCTCAGCCAACACAGCCTGGAGCTCAGGCATTTTATTGCTCATACTCCTGGCATTGATCAGGACTGTCCTCCACCCCAAATTTTCCCCTCTCTTCAGTCCCCCCAACCCTGCGCAGTCCCTTTTCTGCCCAGTTTTCCTTGAATTTGCAACATCATATTCCCTCTCACCCCTCATATGCCCTAGACCTGGACCCTCAAACAGCCCCCCGGAGGTATTTTTATTATATGACCTCCCCCCTTTACAAGTTTAAACCCCACCTCTCACCTACAAATCCAGCAAGTTTTAATTTCAAGATCTCCTTCCCTCCATGTTGAGGTGTAACCTATCCCTGGCATATAGCCCCTTATCTTCACAAGTATCCCCCCAGTCACCTACCAGCCCATATCCCTCTGCCATGCACCAATCCCTGAGCCACTTGTTCATCCCCCTAAGTTTTAGCTTGGTCTCACCAGTTGCCCTTGGTGCCGGCAGAATCTCAGAGAAAGAAATGTTGCCTCCTACAGAGTGACAAATCCTTGCCAACCCCCTGAATCTAGCCTATATTTCTAGCTCGCTATTCCCTTCCAAGTCATTTGTTCCCAAATGTACTAGGAAGTCTGGGGATCCCCCGCAATCCAATGCCATCGAGTATAGGTGGAATTTGGCCTTGTGTACTGATAGACCTGGTGTACATTTAGCCTTGACAGGATTTTATGAAGTGATTTCAGACTGTGGTTTGTCTGTACAATGACGAGTGCAATCATTTTAGGATGTGATTTCGGATTGTGGTTGTTAGTACAATGACAGAGGTGCAATCATTTTATGATGTGATTTCAGATTGTGTCTTGTTAATACAATGACAGTGGCCAATCATTTTATGATTTCTGATTGTGATTTGTTATTGCAATGACAGAGGCCATTTTTTTATGATGCGATTTTTGATTGTGATTTGTTGGTACAATGACAGGGGTACAATCATTTTATGGCATGATTTCTGATTGCAGTTTGTTAGTGCAATGACAGGAGTGCAATCATTTTATAATGTGATTTCGGACTATGATTTTATTAGTGCAATGAGAAAGGTGCAATCATTTTATGACGTAATATCTGATTGTGATTTGTTAGTACAATGACGGGTACAATCATTTTATGATGTGATTTCGGATTGTGGTTTGTTAGTACAATGATAGGGGTGCAATAATTTTCTGATGTGATTACGGATTGTGGGTTGTTAGTATAATGGCATGTTTGAAACATATGATGTGATACGATTGTGGTTTATGATTTTGGATTGTGGTTTGTTAGTGCAATGACAAGGGTGCAATCATTTTAAGACACGACTTCAGATTGTGGTTTGTTAGTACAATGACAGGAGTGCAATCAGTTTATGATATGATTTCAGATTGTGGTTTGTTAGTTCAATGACAGACATGTGATAATTTTATAATGCGATTTTGGATTCTGGTTTGTTAGGGCAATGACAGGGATGAAATCAGTTTATGATGTGATTTCAGATTGTGATTTGTTAATACAATGACAGGGGTGCAATGATTTCATGACGTGATTTCAGATTGCGGTTTGTTATTGCAATGACAGGCGTGCAATCATTTTCTGATGTGATTTCGGATTGTGGTTTGCTAGTATAATGACAGGGGGTGCAATCATTTTACAATGGTAATTTCTGATTGTGGTTTGTTAGTGAAATGACAGGGGTGCAATCATTTTATGATGTGATTTTGAATTGTTTGTTAGTACAATGACGTTTGAAACATATTATGATGTGATATGATTGTGGTTTATGATGTTGGATTGTGGTTTATTAGTGCAATGACAAGGATGCAATCATTTTATGATGTGACTTCCAATTGTGGTATGTTAGCACAATGACAGGGGTGCAATCATTCTATAATGTGATTTCGGATTTTGTGGTTTGTTAGTACAATAACAGGGGCCCAATCATTTTATGATGGTGATTTCGGATTGTGGTTTGTTAATGCAATGACAGATGTGCAATCATTTTATGATGTGATTTGAGATTGTGGTTTGTTAGTGCAATGACAGAGGTGCATTCATTTTAGAATGGTGATTTCAGATTGCAGTTTGTTAATGCACTGACAGAGGTGCAATCGTTTTATGATGTGATTTCAGATTGCGGTTCGTTAGTACAATGACAAGCGTGCAATCATTTTATGATGTGTATTCGGACTGTGATTTGCTGTATTTTTAAAAGGAAAGTTAACAATTTAAAATATTTAAGGCTTATTGATATAATGCATTAAAAAGACAGCTGCTGGTAACTTCTTTTATTATTTTGTTTTACCCCATTTTCCCACTGATTTTCCAGCCTCTCACCCAGGGGGTTGATTTTAACATTTTTTGACTTGTCCAGGACATAGTGCAAAATCCCCCAGATTGGTACAGCTAACCTTTTACCTAGCCATCTTGACAAAAGCAAGTATCTCCATGACTAGTGATGAAGCTGCAGAAGAGACCTACAGATGGTCGCTTGGCATGATGCATTAAATTTCAGAAATGCAGCATTGTTTGGTCACAGTGTAGGGGCTGAGAGTGTCCTTCTCTGCATGACTCTGTTCATTACCCCGTGGGTGGAGTAGGGATGGGGGAATGGGGTGAGATGTATGACTAGGGACTTAGCGCATCTTTCTCTGCACAACTGTATTCGCTGCCCTGTGGGTGAGGTGGTGGTGGTGGGGGTAATGTGGTGAGGTGCATGACTGGGGCTGAGCGTGTTCTCTGTACTACCCTGTTCTCTACCTTGTGGGTGGAGTAGGGGTGGGGGAATGGGGATGGGGATGAGGTGCATGATTGGGGCTTAATTCGTCTTTCTCTGCACAACTTTGTTTGCTGCCTTGTGGGTGGGATGTGGGTGGGGGAATGGGTGAGGTGCATTATTAGAGTCTGCGCGCCTTTCGCTGCACTCCACTCTGTCTGCTGTCTTGATGGGGCACATGTGGTGAGGTACATGACTGGGGCTCTGGTGGCATGTCTTTCTGCACGACTCTGTTCACTGCCCTGTGGGTGGGAGGTGGGGGAATGTGGTGAGGTACATGACTGAGGCTGAGAGTATCTTTCTCTGCAAACCCTGTTCGCTGCCCTGTGGGTCGGGTGCAGGAATGGGGTGAGGCACATTATTAATGGCTGAGAGTATCTTTTCTGCATGACTCTGTTCACTGCCTTGTGAGTGGGGGAGGGTGGGGAGAATGTGGTGAGGTACGTGATTGGGGCTCAGTGTGTCTTTCTCTGCACGACTCTGTTCATGCCCTGTGAGTGGGAGGGGTGGGGGGAATGTGGTGAGGTACATGATTGGGGCTGAGCGTGTCTTTCTCTGCATGACCCTGTTTGCTGCCCTGTGGGTAGGGTGGGGGTGGGAGGAATGGGGATTAGGTGCATGATCAGGGGCTAAATGTGCTTTTTTCTGCACAACTCTGTTCACTGCCCTGTGGGTGGGGTAGGGGTGGAGGAATGTGGTGTGGTGCATAATGCTAACCAAGCTTCATAATCTGTCAGGTGTACATGGCCAGGGCTACTTGATGGAACAGTCACTGCCATAGGATCAGAGAGAAGCAGCTGCGGCACAGAAAATCAAGGGGGGTGGTTGTGTACAGATAGTATGAAAAAGGAACTCAAGCTCCATGCGCTCAAGTTGACAAGCATGAGGATGCCAGCTAACAGAAGCGAAAAATGCAGACACCAAAAAACAAATATGCTGCACTCCAGGGAAAAAGACAAAAGTCAAATGTAACATGCAAAAAAGACTCACATTTATTTAGTATTCTCCAGAAAGCAGTGGCACTAAACAGTGTGAGCCTGCATGACAAGCAGAACGTACTGGGGAGTGAAGTAAGAGTGGGATAATCCCAAAACATTTCTCAACTTGTACCATATAATTGCCCCATATTCTCTGTGGTAACTGTGGACTAGTACAACTATATGTGGGCTAGTGCAATTTTGAGTCAAGTTGCCCTGCTGGTTAGTGCAGAAAATGGATAAGGTCAGCCCCTGCAGGTGTCATGGTCCCACCACTTTCAGGTGTCCATTGCAGCACCCTTCCTCTGTAATGGCCAGTACCAACACCACTCCTTTGTCATCTGGTAGAAAGCCTATGCCAGTCCACCCTCCTTCACGTCCTCCCTCCTGAATAGCGGAGAACATCTCTTCTGTATTACAGCTGGCTGTAATGTCTGATTCCAAGGTTTGCATGCAGACCTTGGCTTACTGGTTAGAAGTGCAAAGAGCAGCCACTTAGGGACGTCACAATAACACGGTATATCACTGTAAATAAACACTAACTGTGGCTTATTGTTGTAAAACAAACAATATCGCAACAATCGCGCATCACGACACACTATGACATACTGTGATACACAATTCTCTTTCTCATCTCTGCTGCTCCAGCAGGGTATACTTCTTCGGGCGTGACCACAATTCCAGATTCCCCATCTTCCCCAGTCCCACTTTCACCATTTTCTTGAATTAAGAAAGGCTGCAAATTATTTTAATAATCAATACATTGTGACATTTACACAAAATATCCCAATACTCAACATTTTTTATCATGACAAACCCTACTGCCATTTGACTGCAGCTGACCTTAACCCAACAAGATGCAGTTAAGTTCTCCCAGTAAAAGCAAGAGGTACAACAGGAACGGAATGTCTCAGAGCTTAGGGTCAACAACCTTTGTCACACATTAGAAGCTATGAATTGTGGGAAGTAAGTCAGCAGCCATCTTTATTCTGCACAAATTAAGTCTGTAACTTCTGAAATTCCTTTAGCTGATTGTGCACTGACTTCCCACAAAACTGAAGGTGCTGGCCAAATCTGTTTTTAGTCCAAGCCCCAAATCATGACACTAGTCATCAACTGAAAAACAGGCATCATTTTGAACCGGAGTCAAAATACAGAGAAGGCCCAATGAAAACTGAAAAAAATTAAGGGCTACCAAAACCTTGCCTTTAGTGTAAGAATCGGGTAAATAATGCAAACATTTTTAAATTTGGTCTAGGCTGAAGCCTGAAGGCAGAACAATGAACCTGTGTAATTAGTTTCAACAGGGTGCCACTGCTCTTCTTCAGCAATGTCAAATATCATCGAAACAGACTGATGACCAAGTCTGAATTGTGTCACTACCCTTTCTCAGCATCCCACTGTTTTCTATGGGAAACTATCCTGCTGCTGCTGCTGCTGCTGTTGCCCCTCCAAACTGTGCACCCTTGTAAGCAAAAGGTTACACCTCAAGGGGTTAAATCCTGAACTATACAACTTTTAAACAAAAAAATAAATAAGATCATTGCTTTCTGTCAACAGACAAAACCCCCATTTTCCAGGCAGAGTCTAAACTTCAATCCTTCTATACAGCAGGCACAAACCTGTCTCTTCCACCACAAACACACATTTGTTTAGTTCAAACTAAGACAACAGTCTTGATGTATAATTGATCAATAAAAAATTACTCCTAATACAAGCAGAGATTTTGAGATGATGCCCAAAAATGTCTCCGACTCCCTTTATTATTCTACTGATGTATTCTGCTTTCCAGATTTAAAATGCCTTGACAAATGGCATCATAACTTTCCTCATTCATTTAAAAAAATAAAGAATTATAAATGTATTAGTGGTTCTCTATCTATATATCTATACATATATTATTCATTGCAAAAACCTTCGTTAATGCATCAGCTAGGGTTAACAGTACAGTGACAAAAGTTTGGAAACGTGCTGTTAGAGTTCAAAACCCTAATTCCGCATCCTCCCCCCAACACACACACACATATGCAAGCAGGGGAAGGGCAGCAAGCAAACAGTCGGGCATCACAGTAAAGTGACCGAAAGACCTGTAAGCTAGGTCTCGATAAAAAGCTTTTATTGTATTAACAAACTAAAAGCAGCAGCCAGCATTCCTGCCCCATATGCAGACGTACGTTTCACGTCGAAAAGACGCTTTTTAATGCCAAGGCAACACTACCAATCAGAGACAACCAGCATCAGGTAACAGAAGTAATGTACAACTCTCTAAATGTACTGCAAGACACATACATCATCATGGGTCACCAAATGTATGAGTTCTGCCGCCATCATAGTGCCTTGGGGGTAAACATGCATGCTGGGCAACCATGGGTGATGCCCCACAGTAAGCATTTTTGTGTTACAAACAGCAATAACAAGATTTAAGCAGATGCCTACATTTCAACAGTGAAAAACTGATGAAACACACAGTATGTTATCCACAGATATTTTCTTGTAAATGAGAGTTAGTATAAGCCTACCAACAGTCATTGGATGTTTGCATTTATTTTTCTGATAGAGTGAATCAGTCCTAAAAACAAACAGTAGTAATAAAAGTAATTATTTGTAGTATAGTTTACAAGTAACATGTTAAAGCAACAGTTGTAACATGCTGCTAATGAGTATTTCCAGGTAACGCGGCAGTATAACATGTGATGGTGCTAGTTTCGTACCTGAGCAGTATCTTAACAGTACTATGTGTCATCTCCATCTTTCCTGCTACCAAATGCCCATGTGGTAGCAGCAATATCTGCAGCAACACAACTGTTGAATAGTGACACAAAAAAAATCAATATTTTGAAAATGTGTACAGACTAAGTCTCATTGTATGAAGAAGATATGCCAGCAATAATGCGTCATCATACTGTGCTGGCAGTATAGAGTCTATGATACTATATTTGGTTTTTCATTACATAGTGTTATGTGAAATAAGTACAGTGTTGTGATTATTGTGGTTACAGATGTGACGGAGCGGTATAGTGTCTTACAATCTTGCATGCGTCTTGCATGTGTGTGTGTGTGGCTGGGTTGGGGAGGAATGCGGAGTTAGAGTTTTGAACCCTAACAGCACATTTCCAAACTTCTGTCGCTGTACTATTAACCTTACCTGATGCATTAACAGAGTTTTTTGCAACGAATTTACCTTCTTTTTGAGAAAGTGTAATATAAGTGGTACATGTTCGTGGGAGTGCGGGCCCTCAGGGCCCTGCGCTCCCTTCACATTGTCCATTTTTTACATAATGGTATGCGTATGTGGGAGCGCATGCCCTCTGGGCCCTGCGCTCCCAGTTATACATAACTACGGAGCCATACTGCAGAAGTATGCCAGGCCAGTAGGTACATAGCCACATTTGCATCTTGTAGACCTGAGTTCACACCCAAAATTGTAAGAGAAAAGGCTGTAAGAGAGGGAATGGAAAAAGACAGAAGTTGCTGGTGTGTCCGCCCCAGAAATCTGTACTGACGTGAACATAGCCAGGGTTTAGAAATCCTTGCCGGCTTGGTGGTGCTGAGGGCTGAGGCACTGGATGCTTTACCTTGTGCTACGCTGGCAACCCGGGTTCAGGAATGACCTCGGGTCATCAGAGTGCCAGCACGAGGGGGGGAGCAGGATTAAGCTGCTGGAAAGGCAGATCTCCTCTCCCAGGGGTGGTGGAGTGGTTTGCCATCCCCCCCATAGTTCCACTTCCACTGGGTGGAGGTCTGGTGGGTAGCATAGGCAAGAGGGAGCAGCAGTATAACGGGTGAGCAGAAGGGGCTGAGCCAGCACCAGTGTGCATGTGTGCCTCCACGCACATGCATGACCATGTGCTGCAGCTTTGGGATGGGGAGAAAATCGGGGTAAAACTATGTATCCCTGTTGCCAATGTCGGAGGGAGGGAGGTGGCAATGAGGGGTCAAAAAGCTAAATAAAAAAAAATTAAATCCTGATATAGGGCCCCAGTACCCGTTGGCACCACAAAGTCAGCCTTGAGATGTGTCGCTTTTGATGACCAGCTGGCAGTATAGCCTAAAGCTTAAAGTAATCCTGAAGATGGATTATTTTTACTAACAGTTTGAAATATAAAGGTGATAACTCACTAGTTTCAATGCACATACAAAACAATTATCATAAATGTAGAAAATGCTGTAATAACACCTTAAAACACACTTAATAAAACAGATGATTTCCAATTTAACCTGTTGGATTATCTACAGTCAAAGCAGAGCCAAGTCCCTCAGTGACATCATTTCCTGTCAAGAACCTAAAACACATGGCTGCCCCCAGCCCTTAATTACAGGCTGGATTACATATGAATAACTCTGGACTGCAGAGACTCACAGATAAACACAATGGCTCCCTCAAATTAGCTTTTTATGGGCTTTCAGACATTCAGAAATCCTGTAGATGACAGTTCCCCTTTAATCCCTTATTTATTTACATTTAATTTGGCATGCTGTGAGTGGACCTCTCACTTCCACCCTGCAGTCATGCTCCTGCTACTCACCCCTTTGCTCTTTTTTGCACCAGCGGGGTTCTTTTTCATCACGCAACCGGTTCTCTCTCCACCAAGCTGCTGCAGACAGAGGCAGCAGTTGGTGGGTTGCATAGCTGGCTGTAATGTTGAGAGCTCTGAAGGCTGTGGGTTCTCATTTTTCATTTATTTTTTATTTCAACTTTTGTTTACCGGGTGAGTGTCATGAGCCAAGGCCCTTTTTTAGACACAACCCGGGACAAGATGTCCAGATATTGCAAATACAATAATAAATACAGAAACAAAATTTCAACAAGTACAAATACAATAATACAAACAATTCATAACACTACATTACAAATCATCAATACATAGCCGGTCCGGTGGCACTGAGGGTTGAGGCGCTGGACGCCACACCTTGCGCCATACCAGCGACCCGGGTTTGGGAATGAGTCCGGGACGCTGGGGGTCAGTGGGGGGGGGGAGATTGGGTGTCCACAGGACTGCTCTCTCTTCTCGGGGAGGGTGTGGGGAAGCGATCGCTCCTGGAGCGGCCTCTGGCGACAGTAGGAGGCGCCCAAGCATGGTGACGCAACGGAAGCATGGGGTGGTAGTTGCGGCATAACGTTGCCATGTCAGGCCACACTCCGGGAGGGAAAGGAAGAGCATCCATAAAAGAAAAAACACCTCCTCTGTCTGCAGAGTGACGGCCCCCGACGGACGACCTACCCCATTTGGGCCAAACAATGCCCAGCAACAGAAGACGAGCACTCAGGGTAATGTGGTCTCCTTCCCCGGTTCCCCGCCTCCCGGGGGGGGGGCCCGCTGTAGGGGGTAAGCTGCGGTCCTCCTCGCTCTGACCATCGTGGCAGAGGCTGGTTTCCACCTAGGGGTCAATTGAGCGTCTGCGCACAGGGCTCGATGGGGGGCTTAGTATATCCCCGCAGCAGTGCGAGTATAAAGAAACTTAAAAAAAATAAAAATCATCAATACATCACAAAAAAACAACATACATGATAAATTAAAACATTCACATTGCACTTTGTTCATATAGTATTGTTTTAACCTAGACTTAAAAACCGTATGATAGATGTCTTCAAAAAAGGTTGGTGGGAGGCCATTCCAATATTTTGCTGCCATAAATGAAAAAGAACTCTCTCCCATTTTGGTTTTCCTTTTTGGAATAACTAACTTAATAGTTGTGGTTGATCTCAAGGATCTATCTATCTCCTTAAAATGATAAAGCAGACATAAAGGAGATTTAAACTTTTGTCTCACAACATTATCCGTGAGACAATTTAAATTATACTCAATATTAAATTTTGGGGGAAGCCAATCAAGTAACCGATATAATAAGCAATGATGAGTCTGATATGGTACTTTAAGTACAAACCTACATATACTATGAAAAGTGGTAGTTAATAATGATAGATCTGCTTTTGTGATATTAGAGAAAATAAATGAATTATAATACATGGTTGGCAACAATACACTTCTAGCAATAGCTGTGCGAGCCTCCAATGTCAAACAATTTAAAGATCTAAAGAGTACACCTAGTGTCTGATTAACCTTTTTACAGGATTGTTTATTATGTATCGAATAAGTCAAGTTTGAGTCTAATACTATACCCAGATATCTCATCCAAGCACCAGAGGATTCTGAGGGTGGTTCATATTTTGAATCAGCAATGCTAACTTTCCCCTTGCGCCCCATGTCAGCTGCACGGACCACATAGTGTCCTCTGGCCCCAAAGATGCTTGGGGCTGCTCAGTGTTTAAAAAAAAATACATTATACAGGGCGCGGTTACACCCCTATATTAGGGTTAAATCTTCACTTCTATGTTAAACTGAAAATTTGCGACTTTAATGACTTCACAACTGTTCAACCAATTCACATGAAATTTTGCATGTGCTGTCAGGGACCAAAGATCTCTTGATGTGGCAAGTTTTGTTTTAGTCGGATGTGAGGGTGTGGAGATACAGTGTCAAAAAACATAAATTACTACTTTTTGTCAAAATCTTTGCCACCGCGTTGCACAAAAACTGTTTGGAATTTTGGTCTGATATTTTTAGGTCTTGGGTCACTGTGGTACCTTTTTTTTGTGTGTGTGTGTGTTATTTCTTTTATCCCCTACGTGCTCCACAGCAGCCACTCCTTCGGGCTTTCCAAGGTTGACCTCCGACTCAAACGTCCTCTGAGCCTCCGCTCAAATCGCAGCCAGCCCCCAGGGTAACCCGGCATAACCCTTCGCCGGATGGGTCCCCCTCCTCCGAGGGGGGAAAGCACCGGCCAAGGGGGGGCAGACCATCGCAACACTTGGTCCCAGGGGTGCTGCTGAAGCGGAGAGCTCGGTAGGACCTAGATGGCCTCAGTGAGCCGGGCATCCATCTTCCGGTTGCCGTGGAGCAGTATTTCCGCTTTTTTTCCAGTTGATCCCTCCTGCGTGCATCTGCAGTGCTCCTGGTCTCCACCAGAGGCTGCTGCAGCCCGATGACAACCCACTACCCACCCCAGGAGAGGAGAGCAGTCCTACGGATGCTCCATCCTCTCCTGCTCCTGCCAACCCCTGACGTCCCAAGTCCGTTCCCGAACCCGGGTCGCTGGCGTGGGACGAGGTAGCCTTTTTGTTTTTTAACTTACTTTATTTTTGCATCCCAGAGCCTGGTGGGCGGCTATGGCCCTCCCTCGGAGGGACTCATCCTCCGGCCCCGCACGTCCCAGCTCATGCCAACCCCCGGTAGTTCCCATGCGGCAGGGATAGGGAAGAGAGCGCTGGCCATCTCTCCCCCTCCAAAGCACAATCCAGGGGTGGCACAGGGACATGGGGCCATCATGGAACCCACCAGCTCCCTTTTCCACCTGTTTACTTCCATTTCCCCCTCCCCACCGACGTAGAGATGCCGGTACATGCCGTCTGACCTGTACTGCCCTCTAGTCATCACCAGAGGGCAGTCAACGAGCGGGACGACAAACCAACCCCCGAGAGAGGAGAGCATTCCTCTGGAAGCTCAACCCTGCTGACCCCAGCAGTCCGGGCTGATTCCTGAACCTGGGTCAGCTGCCGTTGTGGCATGAGGAATAGCGGCCAGCACTTCAACCTCCAGCGCCACCAGGCCAGCGTCACTGTGGTGCCTTTTGAAGGTTTGTTGAAAAAAAATATTAAACTGTTCCAAAGTTATTACATTTTCAAAATGTTCCATTATTTCCTATGGGAAAAGTTAGATGGCAGGTTTGAAATGGGAATTTTTTTTTTTTTAGTACTGCGTTTATCCTCCTTTGGCTCTGCTGGCAGACTTCTATCCTCCTCCAGTCCCCGGACGCCACTATTACCCCAACCCTCAGCACCTTCCCAGGCCCTGTATCCCCCACGGATTACTCCCCATGGCAGGACGGAAGAGAGGAGGGCCATTCTCCCCCCTCCCGAGTACTTATCCGGAGTGGGCCCGAGAGCTCCGTGAGGCCGCAGCGGACTACTGGAAGGGGCTTCAATGAAGCTGGCAGCTGATTTTTCCATTTTTTTTTGGTCCCTCTCCTCGCGGCCATGAATGTGCATGCGTGGAGGTGCGAGCGTGTCACAGTGCCATGCTACTTGTCTCCCTGACTCTGGCTCTACCCCCCATCCTCCACTGGGGGGGGCAGCCAATGAGCGGGACAGCATGCCCACCCTTCCCCGGGAGAGGAGAGCTGTCAACGGACGCTCGCCCTCTCCCTCCCCTGCCGACCCCCAGCAGCCCATGCTCATTCCTGAACACGGGTCACTGGCATGGCGTCCAACACCTCAACCCTCAGCGCCACCAAGCCAGCTCTCGAAATAGGATTCTTGATAGCATTACGGAATCCTAGTTCATGCTGCCGCCATTTTGTCTTTAGTTAACGAGGCAAACAAACTTAAATTTCTTAAAAAATAGTGTCTCTTGGTAAACAGCAACAGTATTGTTTACCTAATCAGGGCCCAATGAATCAGATTCTGGGGTCAGTTTTTCCAAAATATGTCCAGAAATGTGTTTATTTTATCTGCAGAATTCTTTAATTACAAAAGGATTTATCTTTTACTGCAAATTGTGGAAAAGGAAGCTCGGTAAAGGATTCTTTTTTGCAATTTGCGAAAAAGGATTTTTTACATAGCCATTTCTTTGTCACTTCACAGCAAAGAAACTGTTTGGAACTTTGGGCTGAAATTTTCAGGGTACACAGGGCTTGCCCCACAGATGTGCCTTTTGGTGATTTGGTGAAAATATATTACTTGCCTGTGCAGTTCTGCAGGGTTCAATTTTACTTTGTTTCCTGAAGGATAACATTGTAATAGGAGGTTTACCCAGTCGTTTTTTTGTTACTCCGCTGTGAAGAAATTGTTTGCAATTTTATTTTGAAATTTTCAGGGCAGAAAGGGCTTCACCCACTAATGTGCCTTTTGCTGGTTTCGTTAAAATATATTAATTTATTCAGTTACACAGCTGTCAGATTTCCCTGTGTTTTCTATGGGATAACATATAAATGCCGGGTGTTTCTTTGGCTGTGCACACTATGGGATAGGTGTCCTGCACTCCCACAGGCAAACATCTTTAGTAGTACACTATCTCAAAAATTATGCAATGATGGGAGTGCAGGGCCTGGAGGGCCCCACATGCAAATATAGGCACCATTAAGGACTTATGGGAGCGCAGGGCCCAGATGGCCCTGCACTCCCACATGTGACTGTAGAGAATTATGAAGTGATGGCAGTGCAGGGTCTGGAGGGCCCTGCGCTCCCACAGAAAAATAAAGATGCAATTATAATCTCTGAAAAATGATAGGTGGTGGGGAGCGCAGGGCCCACAATGCAATAAGTCTATGATTATACTTTCTCAAAAAGTAAAAAAATTCTCTAAAAAAAAAAAACCTACATTAATGCAACATTAGGGTTAATGCAATAAAAGTAGGGAACTTATACTTTCTCAAAAAGTAAGGAAATTCTTTGCAAAGAACTACGTTAATGCACCATTCGGGTTAAAGCATTAAAAGTTGGGAAATACGACCTTAGAGTTCCGAAGCTTAAGACCCCACCCCACCCTGCATGCAGGAAAAGGCATGAAGGATGTGTCATGGGGTTGTGAAACCTAATGCTCACCCATTCTCCTATACTGTACCAATCTTACCTTACTTACTCATGGAATGGGATGAGCATTAGTGTTTACAACCTCATGACAGGCTCTTAAATCCTTTTTGTGGGAAAAGGCATATGGTTTTCAAACAACATGAAGTCTTGCTATATTATATTCTTATAATCTCTGAAAAATGATAGGTGGTGGGGAGCACAGGGCCCACAATGCAATAATGCAGAAAGCAACACAGGCCCTGCAAGCATCGTCGCTCCCCCCAGGGAGCTCGGATCTATCGGCGGCTGCACGGAGGCCGCACGCCTCCCACCCAGCCCAGAAAGCAACACAGGCTCTGTAGCACGTCGCTCCCCAGGAGCTCGGATTCATCGCGGCTGCACGAGGTAATTAAACCACCTCACCCAGCAGCAGCAGCGTCTGTGAGGGGGGTTACTTGTAGCACTGGTTCAATTCTGTTTGGAAATTGTTTTTAGTTAGCAGCAGCAACGCCTGTGAGGGAAGTTTTTCTAATACCTGCACAATTCTGTTAAATTTGTCTTTGCTGTACTCGTGGACTCCTGTTTGGGGGTGGGGGTACTGTTGCCAAATATACTGAATTAGCATCTCTTACCTGCCTCAGTCGGGACATTGTCCTCCGCGACTCCCGCTGCATACTAATTACTGGCCTTTGTTTTTCCCTTCCTTTTAGGCCGCATCGCCCTCCCCACCCAGCCCAGAAAGCAACACAGGCCCTGCAAGCATCGTCGCTCCCCACAGGGAGCTCAGATCTATCGGCGGCTGCACGGAGGTAATTAAACTACCTCACCCAGCAGCAGCAGGGTCTCTGAGGGGGGTTAGCCCGTCGACACACTCTCTAGGAGGCAGTTCAGCTATCTTAACTCCCTACTCCTCTACCACCTGTTCACCATGCTTGCTCACCTACTGTTAAACTCCCTCCCCGTCATCCTCCTCCTGGTTCCCCCCTCCCTCCAGCCATTTATCTCCCCTAGGCTACAGGCTATTTCACCTTTAATTCCCACCAACCTAGTTCCTACTCACCCTACTATGTCCATGCACACTGACCTTCGACTCCCATCTCCTCACCACTCCCCCCCTTTTCGGACAGCTCACTATCCTTGCCCTCCCTACCGTTAATTCCCTACCTATCCCCTGCTCCTCCACGATCCCACCCCCAACTCCTCCTAGCCGTAGGCTTAATCTATACCGCAGTGCCCTGGCCAGAACTGTTGTCCTTCTGCTACTCTTATCTGGCAATATCCACCCTAACCTCGGACTCACCAGGACCAATTTCAGCAGGAGGGCGCCCCGATTGCTGATCGCCTCCATGAATATATATGCTGCAGTCCCTGAAAAATTGACTCCTCCAATGTTGGGTCTCACAGCACAAACCGGACATCATTGCACTGGTGGAAACGTATATCTAATTCCACCCCTGACTCCTTGTTACCCTCCTGGCTACACCCTTTTTCGTGAGGATCGAGTAACCAAACGTGGGGTGGCTGCGCTATCTACACCAGAGCTCCCTCACTGTATCGCCTCCTCCTGCACCGGTCTCTTGTAAATGGGGCCCAAGCCCTCACCATTAAGCTTACCCCGACCCCGCCAGATCCCCCTTTACCTCACCACTGCCTACATACCACCAGACTCAAAAACCATCACTATTATCCTCACTGACTACCTTGCCACCCTTCCCCACAATGCTGACAAAATCATAGTTGGGGACCTCAATGTGAACTGGCTTTGTCCTCATCCTCCCCACTCGGGACTCCTTCACAGCTCTGGATCTAACCCAGCTAGTCTCCCAACCCACTCGTGTGAACCCCAAGAGAGGTACTAGCACCCTCCTTGATGTCATCATCACTAACCGCCCCCCCTAAAATTCTGGACATCCAAGTCCTCCCTGATTCACTCAGTGACCACTCCTGTGCCTTCCGCTGGTTGACCACCCTACCCGACCCACTGCACAGGCGTGTTCCTCACCAGCGTTTCAGACCTTATGGCTAAAACCAACCGAGTACCTTGAACTGCAAGACTGGTCCCGATTCTCCATGCGCCTGATACAGATACCGCTCTTGCCTTCTTTAGCTCCACCTTTAAAAGCCTGCGATCTCTTCTCCCTCTCTGCCGCCCACCCAAAAGACCCAACCTGCCCTGGATTACCCCGCTCTCTCACTGTTACTCAGGCACAGGGACAACCTTTGGTACCGTGTCACTGAAACTAGGCGCCCAGCTGACAGACAGGCCTACAATGCTGCGGAACAAGTGTACATGGGCAATCAGGAAGGCCAAAGCCGACCACTATCAGGCCACCCTCACTGCCTCCTGGGGAGCGCCTGCATCTTCTGGGATAAGGTCAAACAACTGAATGGGAACACCCGCTCCCCCCCCATCCCAGATTACCACCAACAACACCACCATCACAGACCCCGCCGACATTGCAAACCTCCTCAACACCGCCTTTACAGACCTTAGCCCTATCCTCCCCAGTAACTTCTTTGATCAGCCACCCCCCCATCCTACCCCTGCCCTCCACCGCCCTTGCTTCCACCTTCATAGGGTTACTACCCAGGAAGCCAGACTGCACCTGACCCATGCACTAAAAGGCAACAGTCCCAGTGGCATCTCCCTGGACCACAAAATTCTCCAGTTGGTCCTTGATCAAGTCCTCACCCCACTCACCTGCCTTCTTAACAAATCCCTGCCTGGGACAATTCCTCCTCGTGGAAAACCTGCAACGGTTACTCCAATCCATAAGGGGTGACAGGTCCTTAGCTGGGAACTATCGACCGATCTCCATTCTCCCACCCCTTCAAGGCACTGAAAAACTAGTTGCCGCGCAAATAACTGAATACCTGACCAAATACAACATCCTCTGCCCTGAACAGCACGGCTTCCGCAGGGACATAGTACTAGCACTGCTCTGATTGAATTCTCGCCTTCCTTCCTTCACTCTCATTGGATACTGGCTTTGGCGGGGCTGTGTTCCTGACCTATCAAAGGTTTTGACACGGTCTCCCACCCCTACTACTGGAAGCCCTCTGTCACACTGGTTTCGCCTCGGACCACTGGCTTGGTGCTCCAGCTACCTTCCGCCCACTCCCACCGAGTCAAAATTGTGGGACTCTTTCTGACCCACGCTCGATCCTCCTCAGGGTTCCACAGGGCTCCATCCTGGGGCCCTTCTCTCGCCATACCTTAACACCCTGCCCAGTGCGTGCCCTGGGAAAATACTGCTGCACGCAGACGATACCGCCCCTTGCCACCGACCGTAACCCCACTTCTCCAGGTTTCTGCCAAAGGGCCTATAGACGGCCTGAAGCTGGCTTAAAGAGCATAGATTGGTCATAAATTTTAAAAATCTAAAACCATGCTCTTTGCCCACCCTCAAAATAAATCATCCAACTCCCTCCGTATCCTTTCCGCGTCTAGACTACAACTGGAACAAGTCCAATCCTATAAGTACTTAGGGATCATATTTGACTCACCCTCTCCTAGCATACCCACATCGGCACTCACTTCTGTAACCAATATCCATTTCGGTATCCTGCACGCTACAAAGCTGTCTCCCCGGCCCTCCGACTTGCGGTTACTTCTTCCATACTCTCCTGGTGGATTATGGACTACCTGGTTCATGGGCTGCCAACATGATTTGCCCTCAACAAAATTCGCCTCCTCCTAAATAAGGCTTGCAGGCTAATCACAGGGCCCCTAAGCTCACTCATACCTGCCAACTCTATGACCTTGCAACATTGCTTGACCTCGATTGAACGCCTACTATACCAAACGTGCATCATTTCAAAAAAAACCTTACTAGGACTTTCTCCCTCCGGGCTGACTTCCTCCCTCCTCCCAGCACAGCCCCTTGTCAGCACCCGGACCTCCTGCAAAGCCACCTTCCTGGTTCCTCGTGCTAGGACTTCACTTGGTCAGAGATCTTTCTGCCATAGAGCCCCTGCTTGGTACAACACTCTTCCTCGGGCCATCACTGATTCCCCCACCATCTCCACTTTCAAAAATGCCCTCAAAGTGAGCTATTCAGCAGCGCTGCTGCTCCTGATGCCTAAAGGATGCTCTAACCCCTCCTCTCTGACAATGCCCCTGGGCTGCTCCATCCCTCGCTTCTTATTCCTAACAACCTCACTACTTCCATTTTTCCTCTACCAACTGTATCGCTACTGATTGGTAGAACCATGTTGCCTTCCTATGCTACCTATGCACAACTTATTTGCTACCCAGCTCTATAATGGATCATACCCTCGTTGTCTGTACTACTCCTGTCCCAGGCCCCACACTCTGTGTAATCTGATATCTAGTGACCGTGTGACTGCCCTATCGAGTTACCTGTACGGCTCCTGTCTCATGTCAGACGCTTTTGGAATCTGACACTGTAGACCTGTTTGGCTGTTATCACACTTCCATGACATACCATTATGCTGCTAAACCCTGTTATCCTACTGTTGTCAATTATTCCATATTTTGCTCTGTATTACACCACCAATGTTTGCTGTAACCATGTGCCTTTAATGCGTGTCTGTTTATACTGATGTTCTTCTTTGTATGTACCCTGTTTTCTGTATGAACTGTATTATCTACCATTGTTGACGAGGTACCTTTGGAAATGAGCCTTTGGCTCAAAGGTTGTAAACTGATTGCAATAAATAAATAAATAAATTATAGACATTAGCAGTTTGTTCCAGCTCTAGAACTGCCCCGGAGTGAAATGGTTAAAACCATTCCAAAATAGAATTTTGGCACGAGAGCAGCTCTATCTGTGTCATTTCAAACTTGAACTGTCAGATTCTTTACTCCGCCTCAGTGAACAGTCGCTCCGGAGATTTCTCCTTCTGCTCGGTTCATTTCTCGGTTTAAAAAGTGTTTTCTCGGTTGGATTAACCGAAAATAGTTTTATTTTAACCACAAAACCGTTCGGTTCAAGCTCTATCTGTGGTAACCGTAAGTAAATGAAGGTTTTGTCTGTGTGGAACTTGTAAGTTATCGGTTCGGTTTTGAACCGATCAGTGGGTTTAAAACTCATTTAAAACTAAAAGTTACTATTTTAGAGTGCGGTTCCCAGTTCTTATCGGTTCTAAAAAAAAACGGATTTATTACGTTTTTTTCCAATACCCGTGACACGGTTAGGAACCGATAAGGGTGTCTTGCCTGGCACTGCCGTTAAAAGGGCAAGTTTTGGTTAGGCTGGCATTATGTCTGAGAAACCCAAAAGAAAACCGGCCCATTGGGTTTCAACACTGTGATGGTTGTGGGGAAGTCTTTGCCAAGGCTGACCCACACACCACATGTGTTTATTGTCTGGAGTTTGACCATCTCCAGTCAGACTGCCAGGTATGTAAGAATTTCCCTGCAGCCACCCTGGAAAAAAGATTGGGCAGGCTCAGGGAACGAGAGGCCAAAAAATCCGCTGACCCGGATGGCCAGCCCAGTTCGGTGCCAACCGAACCAGAGGGAGTGACCTCTGACCAGGGCCAGACTTCCTCGGCAAAGAAAAGCTGGTTCTGAGGAACCAATTCCAGTAAAGAAAACAAGAAAATCAGCAGGTCTGGAGTCCAAAATTCCTTCTCCAACTGCTGCAGAGATAGCAAAGCCATACAAATTGTCCAGTCATTGTTCAGGGTCCGTCTCAACCACCACTATCTGGTAAAAGGTCGGTTCGTCCGTCCCAGTGGTTCAGGATTATGATATTGAGGAATTTTATGAACCAGAGGAGGGGAGGATGATTGAACAGTATGAATGTGGCTGGGAAGGTCTGGGTGTGCCCACTGAACCGGACATCTCCCCAGACAGACCTTTAGAATCTCCCCATGCTGTCTGAGTCCCCATCTCATTTTATGTTTTATAAAAAGTTGTTGAAACCCTCCAGCTTCCTTTAGAAGAGGCTGTGGATGAGCAAGAGGAGCCTGATTTTGTAGAAATGATGGATATTCCAGAGTCTAGGAGATTGTCTATTCCTTACATAAGTCTTTTAGGAAACAAACAATTAAAATTTTAAAAGCTCCTAATTCTGTGCCTCCTGTAGATAAAAAGATGGACAGCAGGTATACATTGTCAGGCCCTGATACAGAATTCCTTTCAACAATGCAGTCATGTTAGTAGTTCAGGCTGCTGCCTGTGATAAAGCTAATATTCCTTGGCTTCACATCCTCCTGACAAGGATTCCAGGAAGATTGATGCCATGGCAAAAAACAGTATATGGCAGCCCTCTGGGACTCAGGCAAGCAAATTATATGGCTTATGTAGCTAGGTATCAGAAATCTAGATGGGATACTGTTATGCATTGGCAAGTAGGCCCATGGCCAGCTGGCTAGTGAACTGGAACAGGTGGCTGCTGATGGCATTGACGCTCTAAGGTTCAGTTTCATGCTGCTGTGGATGTTAATGATGTTTCCTCTGGGTCATGGCCACATCTGTAGCTTTTTAGGTTGGCCTGGCTCAGGTGTACTAGTTTGTCACAGGATACCAGACTAAGGCTATGGATTTTCCTGTGGTGGGAAATTCTCTGTTTGGAGAGCAGACAGAGAATTACATGAAGAAGATGGATGAATATAGGACTACTTACAAGAGTGCCCAGGCTAAGGAGCGGCAAGCCACTCCTCAAAGGCATGCCTCAGGGTGGGGGAGGCCTTTTCACAGGCCTTTCTACCAGACTCAGGCCTCCTCTGCCTTTGCTCAGAGGGGCTTCTTCAGAGGCAGGGGCAGACGAGGGGTGGGCAGACCTGCTCCCACCCCCCAGCCTAAAGCTCCTACGAAACAGGCACCCTGATGGGGTGCCCAGGGCCGATTCTCCTGTACCAGTGGGGGGCAGGCTGGCTTACTTCAGTCAGAATTGGGCTTCTTTAACCTCAGACAAGTGGGTTCTGGAAGTAGGCCAGGGTCTGGTTCTCAGCTTCAAAATGTTTCCAAAGTTGAGAAGCAGACTTTTTCTACCTGCAAGTGCTTCAGAGACCCTCGCTCTGGAAACAGAGGTCTCATCCCTGTTAGCTCTCAGAGCAGTAGAAAGGTTCCTCCTGCATCAGGGCAGGGTCTGTATTCCAGATACTTCCTTACCCCAAAAAGACAAGAGAGTGGCATCTATTTTAGATCTCAGATATCTGAACAAGCATCTTTTGAAACCAAAGTTCAAAATGGTAACTCTGGCAATGATTTTACTTTCCCTAAGGCCAGGGGACTGGCTAGCCTCCCTGGACCTCAAGGATGCTATTTCCATGTCCTAATCAGAAGATCCCATCAAAGGTACCTCAGATTCCGAACTGCCCTCAGGTCATTACAGTTCAGAGCAATGCCCTGCGGCCTTACCTCTGCTCCAGGGTATTCACAAAGTGTCTAGCAGTGGCCCACTTAAGGAGGCAGAGGATTGCTGTTTTTCCTCATCTAGACGACTGGCTCATTGTAGGCCAGTCCCCAGAACAGGTAAAATCTCACCTGCAGGTCACCCAGCAGTTCTCACCTCCTGGGTTTTCTGCTAAACCTACTAAAGTCGGTTCTGGAACCAGTCCAGGTACTCACCTTTATAGGGGCAGAATTGGACACAAAGCTAGCCAGAGCTTCTTTCCCAGAAAGGGTAAGGAATTTAGTGGCTCTGGCCTCTTCCTTCACTCTGCAGGTCTCTCGACCAGCAAGACACTTTCTGCAGCTCCTGGGACACATGGCTGCATCCACAGCTGTTGTGCAGGAGCCAGATTTCAGATGAGAGACATTCAGTTTCACTTGAGAACCTTTTGGTCTCAGAGAAGAGACCCCTTTCCAAGTTGGTCCCAGTGACTCAAACCTTGATCCTAGCTCTCCAGTGGTGGCAGGATCAGAGCAATTTAAGAGCGGGGGTCCCCTTCATTTTCCCTTCTCACGACTTGACTCTCACTACAGATGCTTCCTTCTGGGTTGGGAGCTACTATGGGCGACCTTTCCACTCAGGGAGTTTGGTCCCCCCAGGAATCTCTGCTCCACATCAATTTGCTAGAACTCAGAGCTGTCTTATTAGCTCTTCAAGCTTTTTCTGCATCTGTCCACGACAAGGTGATACAAGTCAGAACAGACAACACCACAACAATGTGGTACATCAACAAACAGGGGGCACTCGGTCTTCGGCCTTGTGCACCGAGGCAATGAAGTTGTGGTCTCTGGCCTATTCCCTGAACACTTCCCTCATAGCAGTTCATCTTCCAGGAAGGACAATGTCCAGCGGATGCCCTCAGTAGGATTTCCCAGGCCATCACGAATGGTCCCTGGATCCTCAAGTGCTGGGGATAGTTTTTTCCAGGTGGGCATCCCTCAGATAGATCTTTTGCAGCCCCAGACAATCACAAACTTCCTCTGTTCTGTTGCAGGCCTCCAGTGCTGGGCTCAGTTCCCTGGATGCCCTTCTTCTGGATTGGGAGGGAACTTCCTCCATGCTTCCCTTCCTCTCCTATTCAAAGTACTAGTCAAAATCAGATCTCAGCCTTTGCAGGGTGATTCTGATTGCCCCGGATTGGGCCAGGCAGCCCTGGTACCCACTCCTTCTGTCTCTGACAGTCCATCTTCCCTGTGCCTCCCCAGGAATCACAATCTGTTGACTTGTTCCCAGGGAAGGGTTTGGTATCCGGACTCAATCCTCCAACCTCAAGGCCTGGCTCTTGAGGAGTTAGAGTTTGCTGATTTACACTCTCTCAGGGTGTTCTTGAGATCCAAAGGCTTCCAGAAAGCCTTCCACTAGGGCTACTTATAGTTCTAAATGGAAAAGGTTTTCCATTTGGTGTGCTGGGAAAAATATTTCCCAGAATCTGCTGAATTGCCCTTTTGTTAGATTACATGGTACATCTTAATTCCTTGGGTCTCAGACCAGCTACCCTGAGAGTTCATTTGGCAGCTGTGTCTGCTTTTGTGTCAGCAGGAAAGTCATCCTCTTTCCTCTCATTCTGTGTTTTCCAAGTTTTTAAGGGTTACTCCATACTAATCCTCCTTTGGAACCGCCCTCTGCTTGGGACCTTAATGTTTGCATTGCCCAGTTAATGCAACTCTTCTGAACCTCTGTCTTCTGCAGAGCTTAAGTACCTAACTTGGAAAACTGTTTTCTAGTGGCTATCACTCTGCCAGACGATAAGTGAATTGCAAGCCTTGTCAGTGGAGACTGACTTTATTTCTTCCACAGGGATAAGGTAGTCCTTAGGACTAATAGGAAGTTTTTGCCTAAGGTGGTTTCAGATTTCCATCTTAATCAATCTATCTCCTTCCAGTATTTTTCACTGATCACTCCTCTTCGGGGACAGGAGGTTGCACAGCCTGGATGTTAAGAGAGCTAGTTATTATATAGAGCGACCAAAGGTCACAGGTTCGAACTCCTCCAACTTTTCCTTACCTATGGTGAAGTTGGGAAAGGCAAACCTGCCACTAAGAGATCAATAGCCAGGTGGATTGTCTCTTGTACCCAATTTGTTATCAGAAGTGGGAGAGCTCTCGGATTGAGGGCTCATTCTACCAGGGTATAGCGTGCCTCTAGCTGCTGCCAGAGATATCCCTTTATTAGAGATTTGCCAGGCTGCTACTTGGAAAACGGTACACACTTTTACCAAGCATTACTCCTCGGATGTCCAGGCCAGAGAGATGTCTGTTGGCACAGCTGTTCTTCAGAGCCTATTCCTAAGTAGGTTCTGCCCTCCTCCATGGAGGTACTGCTGTGTATTCTGTTAATGTCTATAATATAGCAAGACTTCATGTTGTTTGAAGAAAAAATTACTCACCTTAGTAATGTTGTTTCTTCTAATGGAGTCTTGCATATTATAGACCTCCCAACCTGCCCTCTCAGAACTCTCTACTTGGTGGGGTGCGGCAACTTAGTGTGGGCACTACTTATGTCCTGTTAGCATTTTGTCCCCTTGGGACTTTGGGGGTGTGTATGTACGCTGTGTGTGTTTTATTATACTTATGTTCCATGTTCATATTATTAGAATGGTGTTAGTATTTCTGGTCCCCTGACTTGAGTCTTGGGTGTTGGGACCATCAATGGTTGTTATTATTTAGGTAGCCATTTGGCTAGTGTAGGTTAAGCTTCCACACAGACCTTAGTGAGTTTGGCTCAAAGATCTGACAGTTCAAGTTTGAAATGACACAGATAGAGCTGCTCTCGTGCCAAAATTCTATTTTGGAATGGTTTTAACCATTTCACTCCGGGGCAGTTCTAGAGCTGGAACAAACTGCTAATGTCTATAATGTAGCAAGACTCCATTAGAAGAAACAACATTACTAAGGTGAGTAATTTTTTCTTACTGTCCATTAATTCGTTTTGCGTGTTTTTATAATTTTACGTTTGTATCTCTGGTTCTGTATTCTGTATTTTATCTTATTTTATTGGAATGCGCCTTGACACTTGAAAGGCACAATATAAATAAAAATATTATTATTATTATTAACCCTAAGGTCAGATTTCCCTACTTTTGATGCTTTAACCCCAATGGTGCATTACTGTAGTTTTTGCAGAGAATAGATACATCAGCCTTTTATAGAGTACATCTCAGCCTGTTATAGTTTAGTATTATGCCCAGTCTAATCTTCCCGGCTCAGCTGCTATCCTCCAACTTGGCCTTAATGATGCCACGGTTGAAAAAGTTTGAGCAATATGCAAGATGTAGATAACAATGAGTGGAAATGGAATTCAAGATACCAAAAAAAAAAAAAAAGACAAAGCAAAAGATTACGTTTCTAACAACACTCATGGGAGACAGTATAGTGTAGTAGGTAAGGCTCTTGCCTATGAGCCTTGAGACCTGGGGTTTGAATCTCACTATCCCCACTGGTGTTATTTATTTATTTAAAAGGTTCACCAGGAAAGACATACTGAACTAAAAGAGCTAGTTTCAAGATGCATCCTGGGGAAAGGGGAGCACACCTGAAAATACATAAGAGTCGAAAAGAAAAAATTACTCACTGTAGTAATCTTCTTTCTTCCAAGCGGTCCTTTAGCATCAGTAACATTAGCAGTCAACTGACCAGGTAGTACTGCCCCAGAGGTGGAGATTATGGTAATGAGTTTATGAATTACCCAATCAGAGGAAGCTTGTGCATGTGCTGAGCAGAGTCTGTGTAGAAGGCACCAGATTTTTTTCAAAGCTGGACTGGGCACATGCCCACGTAGATATGAACCAACAGGATTTAAAAAAAAAACAAACATGCAACAGCATGAACCAGAACAATAGAACATGAAAACTGTGCTTTAAATGTAATTCAAGGTTAGGACAACAAATTTGGTAGAAGGAAAGAAACAGAATCCCCTTCTGTAAGGTTACTGGGAGGATGGTTGGGAGCTTACTGATGCTAAAGGACCCTTTGGAAGAAGATTACTATGGTGAGTAATTTTTTATTCTCATCCCAGGAGTCCTTTAGCATCAGTAACATTAGCAGACTAAAAACCAGTGCAGTTGTGAGACGGGTAGAGAACCTACTTAGGAAAGAGGCTCTGCAGAACCACCCTGCCAAATTTGGCATCAGATCTAGACTGTACATCCAGGCAGTGGTACTTTGTGAATGTGTGCACAGTCTTCCAAGTAGTTGCTTTACAGATGTCCAGTAAGGGAATGTCCCTCGCAGCTGCCACAGAGACTGAAGTGCCTCTAGTAGAGTGGGCCCTGTGGCCTTCAGGGGGCTATCTGCCAGCCTTGTCATAGCAGGACCGAATGCAGAAGACTATCCAGCGAGGGACAGTTCTCTTAGTGGCTGGTCTGCCTCTACCTACCTCCCCATAGGTGAAGAACAACTCTGGTGAGACAGCAGATTGGGACATGAAAGAACGCATCATGGAGGTCCAAAGAACAGAAACACACGCCTTGTTCCAAGGATGGAATGATCTGAGCCATAGTGACCATCCTGAAGGTACGAGACCTTAGGAACTTGTTCGGGTCTTGTAGGTCTAGAATGGGGTGCCAGCTCCCCATCCGTTTTGGGACCAGGAAGTACCTGGACACAAACCCTGGGTCTGGAGGAGGAGGATCCGCCACCTCCCTGATCACCTCCTTCTGGAGGAGCAGGGCAATGTCGGCTCGATGAGCCGACAGGCTGCGGACCCCGTAGCCCCCCGTGGGGCGACAGCTCGATAGTGTGGGGACTGCTCGAATTCCAGAGGCAGACCCCTGCCTACCACTTCCAACACCCAGTGGTCCGTGGTGATATCGGACCAGGCAGAAAGGAAGTGGCGGAGCCATCCTCCCACGGGGGGGGGGCCGGGGAGGAGTAATGAGGTTGGGGACGACACCCCTCAACCCATCACTGGGCATGCTTGGAGGAATGGCCAGCTGAGGAGCCGCCTGGACCTTTCCCTCCCGGCTTCCTGCTGGAGGAAGCAGCAGGCTTGGCTTTGGGGTGCCAAGTGCGAGCCTGCTGGCCCTGATGCCGGTGTTGTTGGGCCGGAAGTGCCGCAGGGGCTGAAGGACGAAAGGGTTTATGCTGCTGCTGGCGGCCTTTGTCCTTTTGGGCAGACGTGAGAGTCTCCAAGGTGGCGTTGGACTTCTCGATTCGTTGAAGATGACCCTACCCCCCCGGGACTGAACAAGTTGGTACCCAAGAAGGGAACGTCTGCAAGCTGGTGCTGGGTATCCGCCATAAAGGTGGAGATCCGCAGCTAAGTTCTGCGGCGCATGGCCACAATGGTCACTACTGACCGGGCACACGAGTCAGCGATGCCCAAGGAAGTTTGGAGTTGCTGTTTGGCCACTGCCCTTCCCTGATCCCGCACCTGCTTGACCGTCGTTTGAAGGTCAGCCGGGAGATGAGGAATCACCTCATCCAGGGAGCCCAAAAGGGCATGTGAAAAGTGTGCCATCAGGGCAGCCGAGCTAGCCTGATGAAGACCTAGAGAGGAAGCAGCATAGACTTTCCGCCCAGAGTAGTCCAATTTCTTGGACTCCTTATCGGGTGGCTTGTCCACATCCCGAGCGTTCCCGGAACGCCGGAAAACCCTGTCGGTTACTAACCCCTCCGCAGAGGGGTGCTCCGAGAAACCGGAGAGTGAACCGGTAGGGACAGCATACTTCCAAGCCATCCTGGTCGAAGGTGCTGGACAAGAAGCTGGCCGCTGCCACAGCTCCAGGGCTGGGCCAACAATGGCTTTGGCCACCGGGAAGGCCTCCATAGGGGACTCCCCTCAGTCCAGTATCTCCGTGACGGGATACTTGACCCATTTTGAAACGGGTTTGAGCTTCATCCCAGTGGACTCTGAGATGAGTCGAAGCATTCCAAGGAATGAGGATGGGCTCTCGTCCACCGACTGACTCCCAGTGGACTCCAAGTCAAGCGGCCTGGAGAACAAGGAGTCGTCGTAGTCAGACTCCGAGGAGTCTGCGAACAGCTGCCGAGCGCCTGAGCCACCCTCCACCTGCTGAGGTCGATCGGGAGTGAAGGTGACCGACAATCTATGGGCAAACCCTGACCCGACTGAGAATCCTTGGTGGGGCCCCAGTCTTCGGCTTGGGAGGCGGAGGTTCCACCACAATGGGTGGCGAGCCGTTCGCCGAACAACCGTGCCGGCTCGCCTCGACTATTATGAGGGGTTGCTCGCGCCTCCGTGACAGCCACTTAATGGCCGGAGAAGGCGACGGAGTCAGCTTATTCCCGGACAATAAGGGCTGCTGCCACATTAAATCCTCATAGCGCTGACGCAACTTGCACCGGAGCCTATCCTCTGAAGAGGACGATGAGGATGAGCGGCGCTGCCGCTTTCCATGGTGCCGAGACCGAGACAACAGACGTCGGCGGGACTGGCTGGACCTGGAAGAGGTCCGAGACCGAGACCTTCGGGGATTCCGAGGGTGGGTCAGAGAGGGGGCAGGGGAAACCCGCTCCTCCCTCGGTTCAGGGACCTTATCTGGGGACTCCGGCAGAGGAGGCACAGGCAAGTTCTCTGTTTCCACCGAGGTGAACCCATGAAGAAGGGTTGTCGGCTTTTCCAGTCGACAAAACTATCCGACGGGTCGAGAAAAATCTCGACCGTGTCGACGGCTGTCTTGGCCGCCGACCTGACAGAGACATTGTGAAACCAGCGGCCTTAGCTGCAACCTCGACCGAAGTCGAGTGTTGACTATCTGGGGAAGGGGACCTCTCCCGCTCCCAAGAACGTCGACGGTGGGACTTACCTCTGGAGTCCTTCTTTTTGGACCAAGAATGTCCTGATGGCCCTTCTCCCTTGGTGGAGAGGGATTGGCAAAGCTCCTTAAAAGAAGCTGTGTAGAAGGAGCCCAAGGAGAGCGGGATAAATGCCACGACCGAGGATGATGATGATGCAGCCTGGGCTGCCTCCTCCTCAAGGGCGATCATCTGCTCCAGCTGTTCTGCCGAGCCTGCAGCCACGGACACCGCCCCAACAGGCCTCCTTCTACCTGATCGGAGGATAATGTTTCTCAGGTCACCCCAACAGCAATCTGGCAGCGTGGTCCTCCAAGACCAAAGCCGAAAAGGATCTGCATGACTCACAAGCCTGTGAGTCATGGCCAAGTTCATGGCAATAAACGCACGTGGAGTGCGGATCGGTCCGGGACATCTTTGACACCAGGGCAACCGACGTAACCGGAGTCAAGTTGTCCATCGCAGCTGCGAGGGAAAAAGACCGAAGTCTTTTAAACTTAAGAATGAGTTTCGGTTTGACCGAAGAGTGTGGATCCAGGCCTAAAACGCAGAGCGCGAAGGAGGGAACCTGAGCTTCCAAGCGGTAAGGAAGATCTGGTGTCATGGGGCGGAGCTGAGAGTTTTACCACCCGGGTGGGTGGGAGGAGCCAGCTTGAAGACCTTCCGGCAAGATTTAAAGTGGCAAGGAACCTGCCAGTAAGTGTGGATTGAACAACATATCCACGTCTCTAGAAACAGAAAATCAGCTGTAGTTCTGTACAGCTGATATTTCTTGTCAGCTCTCTTATTCACACCAGGGATAGAGGTTAGAGTTTTAAAAATCTGCACTGCAGCCTTTTTTAAGGACTTATGCATGGGCAGAAGCAGATATTTCGTGGGGGTTAACCCCATCATATCCAAAAACTCTGCCCCCTCCATTTCCTCTTCTGTTTCCTGAAGAGGAAGATTCAGGGTTTCCACCATGCTCTTAACAAAAGCATAGTGGGAGGAGTATTCTTCAGGACCCTTAGGAGGGGACCCAAATTCTTGCTCAGGGGAGACCTCTGGATCTATAGGTTCCCCTTCAAAGTCATCCTCCTCCTCCTCCCCATACACTTCCAGCACTTCTTGCCTTGCTGGGACTGTAGGAGGAACCGGGGCAGTCGGTGTAGGAACTGAGATTGCACCCTGTAGGGCGTGTAACACTTGTAGTGCCTTAGCAATGTCCTCAGCCGAGGGCATAATATGCTTGTCTGCTGGGAGCTCCTTAGCCTTCTTGGCCGGAGGTGCAGTGACATGTTTTTCTTTACAATTTTTCTTTAATGGAACAGGTTCAGAGCTTGTTTCCACAGCCCTTTTTGTTTTACCTTGTTCAGATTTATCTGTACACCTGTCAGGATCCTTGGCTTTACTGCCATCCTTTTTGTGGGAAGAGGAAGAAGCAGAGTTATCCACACTAGAAGCAGAAGCCATCTCTTCTAAAATTTTAAACCTTTTCTTTAATGTTTTAGGGCAAAAGGTCTTACAAATATCACAACTGGCAAATATATGACTTCCACCCAAACAAGAAATACACACAGAGTGTCTATCTGCTTTTGCTATAAGTTGCCCACAAGACTCACAACATTTAAAACCTGTGGATCCTGTGCGTTTTTTAGGTTTATCTAAATGGACCTCTGACATTGATAAGCAAAAAGATTACTTCACAAACAAACTGCTATTTAAAGTACCTCGGAACCGGAGGTTCTTTAAAATAACTACCGCTAACTGTTCCTGGAACCGAACACTATTCGGTTCCTGAAGAAACAGGGAACCGATAAAATACAGTAATTTAAACAAAAATAAAGCGATTCAAGGAACCAATCGCTAAATATGTAAAAATAAAGAAAACTGAGGTAAAAACCTCCCAAATACACGCAGAACCCTCAGTTCCAAGGAATCGTGAGGGAACCGCGAATAGAGACAAAAAAACTACTATAATACCAATAAACTATACTAAACAGTGTTTCTAAGGCAGCAATTTCAATTTAAGCTAAAAATGAGTACTTATCCACAGATAAACTTTATTCTGAAGACAGTTCAAGAAGAGCTCTCCGGGATGTCCTTACTAGGCAGGCAGAGTAAAGAATCTGAAGCACTCGGAGTGCAACAGTTGCTAGGGCAGCAGTTTGAAAGTGGCATGAGCCAATTGAGAGTTCCATAATTTGCATAAAACCATCTCTACGGGCAGTTCAACACAGGAGGCTGACTGCATTAGGTTTAATCATAATGAGTGATTCCTGGGGTTAGAATACCATTTTGAATTTGGGTTTCAGAAGATGCTTATTTAAGTATCTGAGGTGTAAGATAGGTTGCCACTCCCCATTTTCCTTTTGTGTCAGGAAGCATCTGGAGTAGAGACCTTTGCCGCATTGATGGGCAGGTACTCTCTCTACCACCCTTGCTGCCAGAAGATGTTTCACTTCTAGCTCCAACAGAAGCCTTTCTGTTGGGGTTAGTGATTTGGACAGTTGGGTGCCCCTGAGGGCTGGCATCTTTTTGAACTGAAGTGGCAGGCCCTTTTCCACTACCTCCAGGACCCATTTATCTGATGTGATGAGGGTCCAGGAATGGAGGTAGTGGGAGAGCCTACCCCCTACAGGCAGAGGAGAGGCAACCTGGACAGTTAAGTCAGGGCTTATGCTGAGTTGCAGGAGCAGGAGTAGAGGCAGGTTTCCCCTGACCTCTCCTGTCTCTTCCTCTGTAGTAACCTCTCATTTCAGAATAGTCAAACTGAGGAGGAAGAGGAAACATAGGTCCGAAGAAAATATTCTCTGCCCACGTTTCCCTTAGGTTGAGGCTTTTGAGTGACAGGAGTCTTCACTTTTGCTGTGTTGTTATCGTATGTTGTTTTGTATTCGTCAGCCTTCTTCATGTAGTCTTCTGTTCTAGAGTTAAACAAGACATTCTGGTTGCAAGCAAAGTCCATGGCCCTGGACTGAGTGTCCTGCATCAGGTTAGTTGTCTTCAGCCATGCAAATCGCCTAAGGGAGATAGCCGGGGCCATCACCCTGGAGGCTGCATCACTGTTGTCATCTGCCATGTGGAACTGGTACTTAGTGGCTTCCAATACAGTTTTAGCTGTCTCCACCAAGTCCTGTACCATAGAGTCAGACCCCTGCTGAGCTATGGCCAGAACCGAATTCCAGAGGGCCTTCTGATACTTGGCTGTGTATGCCATGTAAGGAGACAGGCAGAGAAGAAGCGAGGCTGAGGTATAGATTTTCTTAGTCATAAAGTCCAATCTTCTGGAATCTTTCTCAGGAGGCTGAGAAGAGAGAGGAACTCCTGCTTTGTCACATGCAGCCTGTTGTACCACCCCTTCATGGCTGGGATGTACAGACAGGAAAGCTGCATCTGTTTTGGATAATTGATATTTCTTGTCTATTCTTCTGTCACCCCCAGACAAAGATGTAGGGGTCCAGAGAAGCTTCACAGTGTTCTTCCTAAATGCCTTATAAATAGGAAGTACCACTTTTTTAGGAGGAGGGAGACCTTTCATTTTCCTACAGCCCTGGTCTTCCTCTTTTTCCTGGGTGGACTCCAGAGAAGGGAGGTCAAGGGTGTCCACTATGTGTTGCAGAAAAGTCAACATGGAGGAAGTATCCTCCTGATCTTTTGGGGATGCACCAAAACTGGGGTCAGGGGACAGATCAGGCCCTGGGAACTTGCCCTCTGATATATCATCTGGAGCATCATAAAAATCCTCATCATCGTCCCCCACTTAGGCTCCCACATCAGAAGGAGCTGTAAATGGGGTTTGCCTAGGGAAGGCAGGGGTGGAGAAAAAGGACCCCATGCCCTGTAAGATCTGAAAAACACGCCAGGCTTTAACGATATCCTCCACAGATGGTAACTCCTTTTGTATGTCTGGGAGATTACCATCCTGGGGTTCTGTATGTTTACATTTTTCTTTATGTTTTTTACTCACTGCTGTCTCACCTTTAGCAGAGCTGGGAGGGGCAGTGGTATGCTTTTCTTTACAAGGCTTCTTTGCAGCCACCTCATTGGTGACTTGGTCAGGCTTTCTTTTTGAACCAGGCACTTTATCAGCACCTTTAAAATGTTTAGGTTTAGAAGGAACTTCATCAGTCCCTTTAGAAGCCTTAGGTGTAGCAGACACTTCAGCACCTGAATTTATATTTTTCCTTTCTGAAGGCACTTCATCAGCACCTTTGGTCGGCTTAGATTTAGAAGATGCCTCATCAGCACCTTGATTAGAATTTTTATTCTTTGAAGGCCCCTCATCGGTAGCCTTGGGTCTTTGTCTGGGGACACAGGAAGACCCTTCTTCAGCCATCATTCTAAGCCTTTTTGCTCTATTCCTTAATGTCTTTGAACAAAATTTAGAGCAGAGTGAACAACAGTGGTCTGGACCTAAACACTTTAAACATAGGTCATGGGTATCAGCTTTAGCCACTATTCTGTGGCACTTTAGACAATTTTTAAAACCTGAGGGTCCAGTCCTCTTTTAAGGGATTTCTGACATGCTAAAATTAACAAAACCCCAGAAAATAAAAGCCCCAATAGGGTTCTGTTAAGAAAAACAGTAGGTTCCCTCGCGGTAAAGAACTGCGACTTTCTGAGGTAAAAACTAGGTAAATAAAAAGAAAAACGGTGGTTCCCGCTTAAAAAAGGGAACTGTGATAAAAATAAGGAAAGGAACCATCAAATAAAGTAAACGCAGTTACTATTTTAGTAAAGAAAATAAGAAAAGGAACCACGGAACCGACCATAATACATGGTTCCCGGGAACCGAGGGGACTCACTAAAGCACAAGAAAAGCTATTCAGCACACTATAAAATGTAAATAAACCAAAATTTATAGCTACCAAGAAGTATTACATTTTTTCCTTGGCCAAGAGAGAGCACCCCCAGAGGCAGTGTTGCTTAGTCAGGTGGAGAAAAAATTCTGGTGCCTTCTACACAGCCTCTGCTCAGCACACCCACAAGTGTCCTCTGACTGGCTAATTCATAAACTCATTACCATAATCTCCACCTCCGGGGCAGTACTACCTGGTCAGCTGACTGCTAATGTTACTGATGTTAAAGGACTCCTGGGGTGAGAACGTGTTACAACTGTAAACAGCAGAGAAATAAATACAAAAGCAACTATGTACACCAAATTGTGTACATGGATTTAACCTATGCAAATGAATAAATAGATAATCAAACAGTGTGATAACTCGTAAACCATGCACCACTGCACTGAAAATTATAGCTGCAAGCTGAATGTGTGCCAGTGCTGGCTAGTAGTAGAACAATACATGTTACAATGGGGGGGAAGCAGGCTTAAGGGGGAACATAGAAACAGAGTTACAGTCAAGGACTAAGAGAGGTGGGTTTGGTGGAGAGAGAGATAGATGAGCCAAAGGATTAGGAATAAGGAAAGGGTTATGAGAGGAGATGGAGGAGGAAAGGAGCGGAGAAGGGGATGGAGTAGGGAAAGGTGGCCAGAGAGGAGCGGGGGTAGGGTGAGATAGTAGAGGGAATGAGGTAGGGTTGTGAGAGGAGGGGGAGGAGGAATGGGGAAGAGGGGGTGGTATAGAGAAAGGAAGGAGGGTAAGAGATGAGGGGAGAAGACAGATTGGATATAGGGGAGAAATTAGGTGAGGTTACAGATTACAGTTGTAGGTGTGGGAGGAGAGGCTACGCAAGAGGGAAGATAGAGAGTATGGAGAGGTGATTGAACGGAGAGGGAGGGAGTTCCAGAGCTTAGGGAAGTGGTAGGAGAAGGCAGACTGGCCAGCAGTGGAGGATCTGGGGGGGGGGGGAGTGCATGAGAGTGGGAGTGGGAGCTGCGGAGGGCATAGGAGTTGGGACGAGGCAGAGAGAGGGTAGAGGACAGGTAGGAGGGAGGGAGCCAAACCAATACTTGGCAATAAATGAGGAGCAGTATACCATACGCCTAAACTCAAGGGAGGGAAAGGATATGGATGTATAAAGAGCACTGTGATGAGTATGTGTAGGGCTGTCTAAAGCAAAGTACCACAATGAGTTAAAGAGAGAGAGAGTCCAGTCTATAAAGGGTAGATTTAGGGGCAGAGCTGTAGACTATGTCGCTATAGTCAAATATTGGGAGGATCATTTTCTGTATGACAGCTCTATGGGCCAGGAGCAGGATGCAGCTGCGGTGGCGGTACAATGCTCCCAATTTAGGGTGGAGTTTTTTTATGTATGGCATTAACGTGTTCAGAGAAGTCAAGGGCGCTGTCAAGCCAGACCCCGAGGTACTTGAAGGAGAGTACATTCTCATTTTTTTTTTTTAATACTTTCTTTTTCTCCCTCCTGGTATTTCCTACCCTCTTGGTCCTACTCCTTCGGGCCTCTCAGTGCTCTAAGCCGTCCCTGGATCTGCCCCTAGAGTGCCTCCTCTCCTTCCCTGCACAGTGGGGACTTGTCGGGTATGGCGGTCTGAGCGGAGAGGCCGTCATCCAGGACCGCGAGGGTGATTTTTTCCCCTTTTTATCTGTTGGTCCCATCCCTGGGGACGCCGGGCGCTTGAGACTAAGTCCCAAGAGGTAACGCGTCGACGCATCGCCTAGCCTCTCACAGCGCCTGTGGGCGACGCCCCTCCCCAACCCCTAAGTTGAGTCACCCGTCTTTCAGGAATCGGGTGCTCCACCGAATCCTTTTACGGGAATGACGGACGCTATGCGCCCGGTATCCACCCCTGAGGGAGGAGAGCATCCAGACGCCGATCCTCCCTCCCCTGCCAGCCCCCAGCTCCGTTACCGAACCCGGGTCGCCAGCATACTGCGAGGTGTGGCATCCAGCGCCTCAACCGTCAGCGCCACCGGCCCGGCTTGAAGGATAGTACATTCTCAATGGTGGACCCATCTAGGCTACCGGGGGGGGAATGCCAATCCTAGACAGCTTTTGTTGACTGCCCAAGGTCATAGAGACCGCTTTTTTTGGGTGTTGAGAGACAGCTGATTTGTGCAGAACCAGAGCTGGACGTTGTCTAAGTCCCGCTGAAGCCTGGTTGCCAGGTCAGCAGGGGAATGACAAGAGGCAAATAGGACTGTGTCATTAGCATACATATGAATGGACGCTGAGGTGCAGGCAGCAGGAAGGTCATTTAGACAGACCAAGAATATGATAGGACTGACTGGTAAAGATTTCATGACAAGATCTGGCAACTGACAATGTCAGTGACTTTTTCCAAGCATTTATTTGATGTGGTCAGGTGTTTAAAAAAAATAAATGTTTTCCTGTTATGTAGAATGGAAGCAGCTCCTGATATGTCTATCTACAGAGGTAATGATAACAGAAGCTCGCAGAGGGTCCACTGTTTAGTTGGAAAGCTTTACAGGGCTAGATAGAGACATAAGTATGACCTCCCTGAGGACAGATCAGCAACAACAAAAAAAAAACTTAATTAGAGACATATAGACCCATAATATTAAAGCATGAGGAGTTACGATCATCAGAAGAGATGACATTCCACCCCTGGCAGTTACTTAGGGTGGCATGCTAACAAATCTTTGTTTTTCTTGTCTTATATTGGGTATCGCTTTAGTCTGGCATTGCTTTGCCCTGGGGTTTCTGGAGTTATTTTATAGCATGGCATCCCAACCGGTTTGACAGGTTCATGGAGGTCAGGCAATCCTGGCTCCCCCTACACCTCTGACAAGGGGAAAGGACCAGGCCTTCTGCGACACCATACAGCGTTTAAAGGAGCTTGGGGGTCCCAACTGGATGCTCACAGCATCCAGGCTTGAACCCGGTGTACGGGTAGTCCCTAGTGAGGTGCTGGGGCACCGACAGCCGGAAGGGAAGCAAAAATTACTCACCTTAGTAATTCTGTTTCTTCCACGGGGTCCTTTAGCATCAGTAACAATAGCAGTAAGCTAACCAGGTTAAGCTACCTCGGAGGGGAGCCATGAATAATGAATACAATGAATTGGCCAACCAGAATAAAGCAGGAGGGTGTGCTGAGTGGAGCCTGCCCAGAGGGCACCAGAATTTTTTCAAAGCTGAAATGGGAACATTGCCCAAAAAGGACTGTGCTAACAAGCTTTAAAAACCATGCAATGGCATGAACAATAAGAAGACTGTCACAAAATATTAACTATGCTCTAAAACAATCCAAAAACCTTAACAAATCTGGCAAAAAAAAAAAAATATTAGAAGCAGAGTCCTCATGAAGCAGGTGCCTGGGAAGGCAGGGTGGGAGGTTACTGACGCTAAAGGACCCCTTGGAAGAAACAGAATTACTATGGTGAGTAATTTTTTCTTCTCACCCCAGGAATCCTTTAGCATCAGTAACAATAGCAGACTACCATGCAGTACAGTTGGGAGGTGGGTACAAAACCTACTTAGGAAAGAAGCTCTGTAGGACTGCCCTGCCAAATTTGGCATCAGACCTTGACTGTACACCCAGATACTAATGCTTTGTGAGTGTGTGTACAGTCTTCCAGGTAGCTGCTTTACAGACATCTAGCAAGAGGATGTCCCTTGCAGCTGCTACAGAGGCAGCAGTGCCCCTAGTAGAGTGAGCCCTGAAGCCTTGAGGGGGCTGTTTGCCAGCCTTACTGTAACAAAACTGAATGCAGGAAACTATCCAACAAGAGACAGTTCTTTTGGTGGCTGGTTTTCCCTTCCCCACCTAACTGTTTAGTATGCTCCAGATAATAGGAAAGAGCTCTCCTGACATCCAGGCTGTGAATGCTTCATTTCCCTGGAGTCCAATTGTCAGTGAAAAAGACAGAGAGAGTAACAGACTGATTAAAGTGAAATTCAGAGGCCACCTTAGGAAGGAATTTCCTATTTGTTCTGAGCTCAACCTTATCCTTGTGAAGTATAATGTAGTTAGGCTCAGTGCAGAGTGCTTGTAGTTCTGAAATCCTTCTTGCAGAAGTGATAGCCACTACAAATGCTGTTTTTCAGGTGACATATTTTAGGTAGGCTGTAGCCATGGGCTCAAATGGAGGCCCCATGAGCTTAGCAATGCAGATATTCAGGTCCCAAGGAGGAACAGGTTCCCTAATTGAGGGTTGCAGGTGAAGGAGGCCCTTAAAAACCTTTTTGAAAATTGGCATAGAAATGATAGACTTCTCTTTCCCAGTGGGAAGGTACGCTGAGATTACAGCTAAGTGGAGCTTCAGGGATGAGGCTTTAAGGTCTGATGATTGTAAATGAACTACGTGATCCAAAAGGGAGGGAATAGAGGCCTTCAAAGGGTATATTATTTTCCCCTTGCACCAAATTGAAAATCTTTTCCACTTGGCTGCATAGGTTTTTTTTTGTGCTTGGCTTTTTAGCCATGCGAAGTATGTTTAGAACTTGTTCTAAGTACTGGCAATCTGGGAATTCTAACTCCTCAAGAACCAAGCTTTGAGGTGAAGAGATTCCAGGTCTGGATAGGTCACTCCTACTTGAGGTAGGGTGAGGAGATAGTGACTTAGAGGAAGTCGAATTGGTTTCTTGTGAGACATGGCCATCAGGAGAGGGTACCAGGGCTGCCTTGGCCAGTCCAGTGCTATGAGGATCACCCACCACATCCTCTAGTCTAATTTTACTATGTCTATAGACATGCATCATCAACTGTATACCTGTACACTTGTACATTTGTTTCTTTTTTTTTTTAAACTTTATCACCCAAGGCCTTGGACTCTCTCCAGTGAGGGCACTCGACTGCACCTCCATCCCATCCTGCCACAGACTCAGTCCTGCTATCTGGTCGGGGCTGCTCCTCTCCACTCCCCAGGTACCTGGTCCCCCGGATTTGAGCCCATCGGGGCGGGACTGGCCTTCCTCCCTGGCCGACCTTTCTGTAATCTAGTTAGGTGATCCTGTGGTGCAGGGAACTCCAGATGCAGCCGGCGCACTCGGCGCTGGACGTGGGGGGTGGTTCCTGGCCCCACCTTCACCTACCAAAGCCAAGGGGGGGGGGGTTCCTGTATTTTTTCCCCCTACAGCTCGGATGTACAATGACATCCAGCTCGCAGTGTGCACGTACCAGCGCACACACAAATGATGTCCACCGCAGCTCCCCCATAGATTGCAGTCGCATATTGCTGCGAATCCCCAGCAGCCACTAGAGGCTGCTAGCACATACTCCCCTCCCGGGGAAAGGAAAGCAGTCCTTGGGACGCTCAATCCTTTCCTGTTCCCACCGACCCGTGCTCGTTCACAAGCACAGGTCGCCGGCATGGCTTGAGGTGTGGCGTCCAGTTCCTCAACCTTCAGTGCCACCAGGCTGGCCGTACATTTGTTTCTTGACTGTAAAGAGTGCTATACACTTGTATACTGCTGTTTGTAAAGAATGTTATCAACTGTACATTTTTATACACTTGTAGATATTTCTTGTTTTCCACACCACCTCATGCTAGAGGTGCATATTTCCCTGACTTTGTATGTATTGTTTGCTTGATTATCTGTTTTCCTGTTACCGCCACCTTGTGGCCTGGGTCGTGCCTGAAAATGGTCCTTTGGATCAGTGTACCTACCCAGTTACCAAAGACATAAATAAATAAATAGTCGTTAGATGATCCCTGAGCTTCATCAGAACTCTTTGTAGCAGGGAAAAAGGAGGGAAGGCATAAAAAACTTCCCTGTCCAGTTCAGAGTTAAGACATCTGCTGGGAGAGTGCCCATTGCTGGGGGCCTGCAGCAGTACAGAGGAAGCTGGTATTTGAGGTGGGATGCAAATATGTCCACATCTGGTGTGCCCCACCTCCTGAAAACTGTGGCAAGGACTTGCCTGTTCAGAGTACATTCGTTGTGGCCTTGGCTGATGCGGCTCAAAGCATCTGCCAGGGTGTTGTCCTTGCCCAGAAGGTGTATGGCAGAGAGGTTCACATCCGGGGAATAGGCCAGGGACCAGATTATCATGGCTTCTGTGCACAGCGCAGTCAACCTTGTGCCACCCTGCTTGTTTATATAGAAGATGGCAGTGATGTTGTCTGTTCTGTTCAGATCTGAACAGTGTGTCCCTTGAGCTGAGGGGTGAAAGCCTTCAGTGCCAGGTACACTCTGAGTTCCAAAAGATTTATGTGGCTTGCAGATTCCTTTGGAGTCAAGTGCCACTTATTGAGGAGTTGTCCAGATGAGCTCCCCACCCTAGGGGGGATGCATCTGTGGTAATGATCTTTGAGGAACAGGATAACTGGAAGGGAATACCCACTGAGAGGTTTTCTTATTCCTTCCACCAGTCTTAGCGCCTGCAGCAGTGATTTTGGCACTGGGACAGGCTTGGACAGAGAGTTTTTCTTTTGTGACCAATGTGCTCACAGGTGGTACCGAATGTCTCTCATCTGAAATCTTACTCCTGGAACCACAGCAGTCATGGAGGCCATGTGGACCAGGAGCTTTAGAAAATATCTGGCAGGCCTTGGCTGGACTAGAAGGAAGGAATCTGCTAGACAGAAAATTCTGAATTCTGTCCTGAGGAAGAAACACTTTTGCCTGCTGGGTATCTAAATCTGCTCCTATAAAGTTGAGGAGCTGAGAGGGTTCCAGATGGGATTTCTTTTCGTTGATTAGAAACCCCAGAGAGAAGAGAGTCTTGTTTTGTGTAGCTTAAAGCCTCTCTGACCTGTTGAGGGGTATTGCTCACTATGAGTCAGTCGTCCAGATATGGATAGACTGAAATGCCTTGTTTTCTTAAGTGGGCTGCCACTACAGACAGGCACTTGGTAAACACTCTGGGAGTCGAAGTTAGGCCAAAATAGTGACCTGAATGCAGTCTGAACCTCAGAAATTTTCTGTGGGACTGCCTTATTGGAATATGAAAATAGGCATCCTTGAGATCCAGGGAGGTTAGCCAGTCTTCCCTGCTGCAGAGAGTGCATCACCACTTGGAGGGTTACCATCTTGAATTTTTGTTTCAATAAGTGCCTGTTTAAGTACCTGAGGTCTAAAATAGGTCACCACTCCCCGTTTTTCTTTAATGTCAGGAAGTATCTGGAGTAGAGACCTTTTCCGTACTGTGAAAGGGAAACTCTCTCCACCACTTTAGCTGACAGCGAAGTTTTTACCTCCAGCTCCAACAGATATCTCTCTGTTGGGATTAGGGGGTTTGACAATGATGGCCCACGAAGGGGAGGGAATTTTCTGAACTGTAGGGGCAGACCTTTTTTCACTATCTCCAAGACCCACTTGTCTGTAGTGATGTGGGTCCAAGCTTGGAGGTAGTGGGAGAGCCTGCGCCCTGTTGGAAGAGGGGAGGTGACCTGTTTGCTGAAGTCAGGGCTTAGACTGTGTGGCAGCAGCTCTCCTCTTACCTCTCCTGCCTCTTCCCCTGACATAGCCTCTCATTTGAAAAAAGTGCATGGGCATAGGATAGTATGCCCTGGGAAAGTCAGGCCAGGAGGGTCACCAGAGTGGTGAGGGGAGCCAAGGCAGGGATGGAGCAAAACCTGGCTAGGGATATCTGGTCGGGGATTCTATAAATATACAAGAGAGAAGCGAAAAGAGAGGACGCAGATCAATAGGATTAAAATTATGGGGGGATAGGCTCAGGAAGCAGGGGAACAGGCAGAGGTGCTAAATGAGTACTTCGCCTCAATCTTTGCAGATGGGGACTGGGGATCCCTACAGGCTGATGGAAAGGAAGAGCATTCAGCTAAGGTGAGAAGTCGGTCCGAGACCAGTGGACGGAATGAGGCTAGGGTACAGATAGGCCAGACCCAGAAGGGGTGGGGAGATTGAGTAGGGGGGAGGAGAAATGGGGGGGAAGAAATTACAGTGGATAGGGTTAGGGAGGCCCTTCGGAAGCTAAAGACTGATAAGGGGCCGGATGGGCTACACCCGAAAGCTGTGAAGGAATTGGCAGAGGAGCTGGCAGCTTCACTGGCTGCACTCTTTAAAACCTCTTTGCAGACAGGATGGGTGCCCCAAGACTGGAGGGTGGCTTATGTAGTGCCTATTCATAAAGGAGGGTCTAGAGAAGAGATGGGGAATTATAGGCCTGTCAGCCTAACGTCTGTGGTACGCAAAGTAAGGGAGGGCTTTATCAAGGAGAGGATTGGGAGGCAGCTGGAATGGTTAGGGCAACAGGATGATAAACAGTATGGTTTCATTCTGGGGAGATCATGTCAGTCCAACCTCGTAGAGTTTTCTGACTGGGTGACAAGGGCCTTGGACAGACATAAGCCGGTGGACGTCCTATACCTAGATTTCAGTAAGGCGTTTGATTCAGTACCACATTATGGGCTGATAAAAAAGTTGGGGGAGATGGGGTGGGAGGACAGGAGCTCAACTGGGTTGAAAATTGGCTCTCGGGGCATTTACGGAGGGTAATGGTGGATGGGATACTCTCCTCTCCCAGGAAGGTAATCAGTGGGGTCCCTCAGGGTTCGGTATTGGGGCCACTCTTGTTCAACTCCTATGTCTCGGATATAGGGAGGGGAGGTTAGGAATAGGTTGAGTCTCTTTGCAGACGATTCAAAACTGGGAGCACTGGTGGATTGTGAAGAAGCGAGGGAGGCGGTCCAGGGGGATCAGGATATCAAGGAGGTGGGGACTGGAATGTAATGCCGGGAAATGTAAGGTACTACATTTGGGGTCAAAAACCTGGGGAATGAATACACCCGGGGTCACACTGCAAGCCACATTGGGAGAAAGGGATTTAAGGGTGGTGATAAACGTCAAAATGAATAACTCTGAAAATTGTAGAAGAACTGCAGCTAAAGCAAACAGGATACTGGGCTGCATAGCCAGGGGGATTACGTCCAGAAGGAGGGAAGTGATCCTCCCTCTGTATAATGCCTTGGTCAGGCCGCAGCTCGAGTACTGTGTACAGTTCTGGAGACCTCATCTGAAGAAGGACACAGCGCTGCTGGAGAGGGTCCAGAGGAGCACGACTAGGATGATTCAGGGCATGGAGGGGAAGCCTTATGAGGAGAGGCTGGAACAGCTTGGGCTTTACTCACTGGAGTTGAGGAGGGACAGGGGAGATATGATAGAGGTTTTCAAGTATGTAAAAGGAGTAACCAGGAGTGGAACCAAGGAGCTTTAGGCTAAAGAAGGGGGAAACAACCAGGGCCAAGTGAGTGGCTGGGGCTACAGAGGGAGTTGGAAATACTTTTTCACTGAGAGGTGGTGAGCCGTGGAATGGGCTGCCTAGGAGGCTGGTGGAGGAGGGCCAGTGGAAGGATTCAAGAAGGGTGGGACAGGTACAGGGGGAAACTGAAACTAAAGAAGACCCTCTTGGGGGCTGGGGGTGTAGGAAGGCGAGCAGCCACTAGGTTGCTGGCTTTCGAGCAGACAAGACAGACCATTTGGCCTATTCTGCTGCCTTTTTAGTATGTTAGTAGGAAAGTAGCCCCTGCCTCTGTTTCCCCTAGGCTGTGACTTCTGGTAGGTAGAGGCTTTCTGCTTTGCTGCATTACTTTCATTGGTGGCCTTGTATTCCTCCACCTTTTTCATGTATGCCTCAGTTTTGTCCCCGAAGAGGGAATTCTTTTCACAGGGGAAGTCCATAGCTTTGGACTGGGTGTCCTGTGATAAGTTTGTAGTTCGTAACCATACAAAGCGTCTAAAACAGGTAGCCTGAGCCATGGCTTTGGTGGCTGTGTCATTAAGTGTCTGCAGTCATGTGAAACTGGTATTTGGTTGCTTCCACTCCAGTCTTCACTGTCTCTGCTATTTCCTTGGTCATCTTATCTGTTTTCTGGGTAAGGATGGCCTGGATATAACTCCACCGTGCCTACTGGTACTTGGCAGAGTATGCCAAGTATGAGGACAGATGCAATAAAAGAGAGGCTGTGGTATATGATTTTTTTTGCCATGGAGTCCAATTTTCTGGACTCCTTCTCTGGAGGTTGAGAGGTGAGAGGGACCTTAGTCTTGTCGCAGGCTGCAGCCTGAACTACCCCTTCATGACTAGGATGAATAAAAAGAAAGTTAACATAATATTTGGCCAGCTGATACTTTCTATCCACTTTTTTTTATCGACTCCAGGCAGAGAAATAGGGGCCTGTCGGAGCTTCACAGTGGATTCTTTAAAGGATTTATAAACAGGGAGCACAATCTTTTTGGGAGAAGGAAGACCCATCATATTTCTATAGTTTGCGTCCTCATCCTCTGTGGACTCCTGGGTGGGCAGATCCGGGGTGTCCGCCATATGTTGCAAGAAGGTGAGGAGGGAAGAAAGATCCTCCTGACCATCTGGAGAGATGCCAAAGCCCGGGGCAAACAAAATATCTGGCTCCAAGGCTCATCATCATTATCTTCAACTTCATCCCCTTGAACACAATAGCAGGGTGGCCCAAAGGTTGAGATACAGTTGCTTTGATTAACAGGAGTGAAGGGGGCGGAGAAAAAGCCACCCGTACTCTGCAATGTTTGATACAGGTGCCACGCCTTAGCCATCTCTTCTACAGGGGGTAAATCTTTGTCAGAGTCAGAGACCTTTTCTTTATCTTTAAGTGACTGACTCTTTATTCTCTTTATCTTTATGCTTTTCTGCCACTGGCTTCTCCCCTTGCCTTGATGCGGGAGGGGCAGTGGTATGTTTTTCTTTAGAAAGTTTGTAGGCAGGCACAGAATCTGCAACCTGCTCTTCATGTCTTCTTCTAGACAGATCACCATGAGAATTATTACTGTTTTGTTTATCCAACTTATTCTCTGAGGGGTCCTTTTCTTTAGGTTTTACTAGGGTAGGGGACCCCTCCTTAACAGGAAAAGCATACTGAGAGGCCATCTCTTCCAAACTTTTGGCCCTCTTTTTTATTGTTTTTGAACAGAATTTAGAGCAGATTGAGCAATAATGATCTGGACCCAAGCACTGAAAATACAAGTTGTGGCTGTCTGCTTTGGCTAATATTTTACCACACCTGATACAGTTCTTAAAACCTGTAGGTCCAGTCCTTTTCTTTGGCTTTTCTGACATGCCAATTTGTCAGAATAAGCCTTTAAATTGTGGTTCCCAATAGGGAAAGAGAGAAAATGCGGCCGGTACCTCACAGTAAAGAACCGTGTTTAAATTAAATAAAAATCAGTTGGAAAGTGAAGAATATAGTGGTTCTCGCTAAAATAAGGGAACCACTAGTAAAATATGAAGAAAAACCATTGAAAACACCAAACACGGTAAAGTTTTACCTCAGAAAAAGAGAAAAAAGGAACCGCGGAAAATAGTGGAAAACGTGGTTCCCTGGAACTCGTAGGGAACTGCTAAAAATCTTTAAAAGCGGTAAAAATAAGTACAATACTCACACACTCAGCACAGAAGTCAAAGTTTTTAAGAAAAAAGTTGTTTTCTCAAGCAGAGAGACAGCACCCAAGGGGCAGTGTTTCTCAGTCAGTCGGAGAAAAAATTCTGGTGCCCTCTGGGCAAGCTCCACTCAGCACACCCTCCTGCTTTATTCTGATTGGTCAATTCATTATATTCATTATTCTCAGCTCCACCTCTGATTGTTACTGATGCTGAAGGACTCCTGGGGTGAGAATCAAGTGGCTCCGGGATGGCTAAGCAAAGAGGGTATCCGTCTAGATGGTGCCAGGCTTCTGCTCGCTCCTAGAATCCATGGCACAAGGTAACATGGGTAGGAAGAAGGGGCAAAGTGGGCCAACTAATCATAGGGTCCAGACAATGGTAGAGGAAAGATAACAGCAGATGGAAGCAGACCAGATGAAAGGCAAAGGTGCACAGACAACGGACCAAGTTCTGAGGCAGGCAGCTCCGAAGGGCACGAGAATGGATGGCCAAGAGGAACAGTTTGAGCGGACATCCATGGGTGAGTACGAAGGAAATCATGAGAGTGATGCATCTAGAAGTGCGGTTGGTTCAGAACATGGTAGTGATGATGAGCCATCAGGTGGCCGGGAGGCACAACTGGCACCGGAAAAAACTGGTGCTAAGGGTTGACAAGGTATAAAACATGGCAAGGTTACCTGGACAGGCTAGCCAGAGAATCAACAGAAAGACAGACTGACCAAAACAGGGCCACTGAAGTCGGCTGTAGTAATGTGGATGCTGACCACCATCTGGGCATGGGTGATACACTAAGCAGGCCCAGTGGGGGTGCCACTGTGAGGCTCAGTGCCCACGGCCAGGGGGATCAGGTGGATATGGGGTTATTCTGCAGGACCCCCCGGCTTTTGATCTGCCCTAACCCAACAAATATACGACTCAGGCACTGGGGTGACCATGGGGGCCCGACAAACAGCCTACCCTCCAAATGGGAACATGGCTGGGCCAGGAGAATAAGTACCCCACTGGGTGTAAGCATTTTTCCTTCCTGCCTTCCAGTATGGACGTCAGTGAGTGTGTACCACCCCTGCAACCATACACAACAGGAAATCTCATGGTGGCACACTGGACGATGTGCACATGGGGATCTATGTGGAACCAGTGGCCGCAGATGTGGCCCCCTATGTATGGGGGCATGGGCAGCTTGCCAGCCCCAATTGGTGCAGTACTGAACCCGTGGGGTGCTTGGGGTATGGCACATCAAATGGCCTTGCAAGGAGGAACAACCCCTGAAAATGGGGGATCAGCCTCTGCCCCGCTAAATGCACCAGTGGCAGTAGCCCCTCATGTGACCAATGGACTGTCCCCTCAGAGATCGGCCAATGCTCAGCCGACAAGCGCACAGGGTGGGGCAGCCTCAGGCAATCTGGGAACCACCCCATCCCCATTGGGTACACCTACTGAGGTAGCCCCTCGGACGCCCTATGGAGAGTTTGCCCAGGTACTGGCCCCGGCGCAGCCAGCGATGTCAGGAGCAGCCTCACAGCAGGGAGCACCTATGGCAAAAGGGGCTGTGGTACAACCATGGACCACAACAGTGGTGGCACCTGCATCCCAAGTGCAGCAGTCTTGCCCAAATAATACGAAAAGGAATGGTACGACAGGGGAGCAAGGCAATGCAGCTCCCATATTGGCAGATGGGAAGGTGGTATTGCCTCAGTCCATGACAGGTAGCAATAGCAGTGCTGAGCCCAATATAACAGTAAACCAGTGGACATATGTTGGGGTTGATGACCAATTGGGTGATCATTTATCGGACACAGTCTGGGAAAAGATATGGAAAGGGGAATTTATTGATATGTTCTCCTTACTACATCAATAACTCCCAGAGGGAGATGATGACAAAAAAGGAATGAGAGGCCTCGGAGGCCTAAGGTGCCCTTTACATTTGAGAACTGGGCCACAGCCTTCGACATATACATGTCAGTATATGGGATGAAATACTCAGACAAATTGATGTCACTGCTTAAGTACCAGGACACCATCAAATTTTCCCACCTGTCTTTTGATGGCTATGTGTAGCTCAGGTATGATGAGCAGCTCCACTTAAAAATGGCACAGTAAGCTGGTCTGGTGGCGCTGAGGGCTGAGGCACTAGGTGCCTTACCTGCTCATGCGAGCCACGTGTTCGGGAGCGAGCACGGGCCGCCGGGGGTTGGCAGAGGAGGAGAAGGACTGAGCGTCCGATGGACTGTTCTCCTTCTCTGGGGAGGGGAGGGGGATCACCAGCTCTCTGTGCTCTACTGGCTCCTGGTGGTGGCTGGGGGGCAGTGCACTGAAAGCTCAGAAAGGGGGAGGAGATGGGGCAGACGCCTGGAGGAGCGGATGCGTGTGCGCTCTCTCCGATGGCGTCACTGCACGCCCCACCTCCTGGGGAAAAAAATGGAAATAGGTGCTGGCTGGGCTGAATGAAGCTGTAGCTGCAGGCGCCGTCCCCGGGAAGGCATCTCCCTGGTCGGATCCGTGTTGGGTGAGTCGAGTTGCTCCCCACCACCCTGCCACGAAGGGTAAGTCATGGGGACTTAAGGGAGGGGGCCTGATCCTCAGGGGGATGGCCCTGGGGGACAGTGGATAGGGAGTAGGAGTGCCAGGCAGCACTACAGGAGAAATACCATATTTATTTAGTTTTTGTTGACCGGGTAAGTGCACTAGACAAATTCTGCCTATTTTCAGGCATGACACGGGAGGGAAATACAGATGAATGCCAACTGACCTTGAACCAGATTAAGCTGTTGGTAGTATTTTTAGTGAATGGGAGAAAATTTGGCCAGGGCACCAGGGAAATTCCCCTACTCTTTTCGCTAGAGGGCATTGCGTGGCTGTCACACTGTGATCAGAGTGAGAGAGATTTTGTCGGAGAAGGACGTGCGGGTGGCTGAGGAGCGGGTCTCTTCTTTGGCCTTCCCTATTCCAGAGGCTAGTGCAGTGATGGATCCCTATTTCGGAAGGTTTGCCTTTGTTAGGCGATGAGCAAATGGATTGTTCTAATGATGGATTACCTGGTATGGTAGATTCAGGAACCAATGCTCAAGAAACAGATCAGAAGGCTGTTGAAGCTCAGAAAATGGCTGATATTCGATCTTGCTTGGAATTGGTCGAAAAACAGTATGTGGAGACCCGGAAGATTTTCCAGGAGGAATTGCGACTGCAGGAGGAGTCGTGTGCGTTACTTGATCCGGTTCCTGCACCAAGTAAGATGGACGTGTGTACTGTGGGTTTACATGCCACAAAGGATATATTGCTGAATTCCGTGCCTTTTTCTCCTAGCCTGGAGGTGAATCAGGTTAGTGACTTACAGGGGGTTTCCACGTCAGATGGAGATACTCGGGACGCTGTGCAGTTGGTGAATGGGGTTGTTTCGACCCCGACGGCTAGGCCTCCCGCATTACATACCGCTGTATCAGGTTTGCCTGTTACAAGTCGGGGGGGGGGGGACAATTGGCCCTTTATCCCCGATTACTTTTTCGATTGGTGTTGTTTCGGGAGACTAAAAAAAAATCTCCTGGCAGAAACGGAACGAGTAGGTCTCGGACTCCTCGTTCACAGGCCTCTGCTGCAGTTTGTTACTCCCCTGATAAGGGACGCACTTCTACTGATAGCACCTAGTCTACTCTTCTACCTCGTTCTGCGGACTGGGTTTCATCGGACTTGGAAGCTGCGGGGTGGGTGAAAGATGATTCTGGTAAGGGACGGACATCTAATTACTCTACTGTGCATGATTCTGTTTCTGTCTCTAATTTACCTCAGAGTAATCCCTCCCCTGCTGAATTAGGTGATGGTTCTGTGTTGCCTCCTGGACAAGGATCCCTATGGGACAAGATATAGTCCCTCCACCTATTGTTTCTCCTACTATTTTGGAAGAGATTAAGAGATTGGAGAGTGAGGGTTTGGAGACGGGTTTGCAGCTCCCCACCCCACCCGACTGCTCCTGACTGAACAGGATATAGCTAACCTTATTTCTTTAGGTCAGGACACCTCCCTTGAGATATCTATAGGTTCAGACAATTCCTTGCAGGCCCCTACTGCGGTCTGGCATGCTAAAGTTCAGGATCATCTTTTTCCCTCTACTGATAGTCTGCTATCTGAACCTGCAATGCGTCATAATGCAGCTCGTTTAAAATATAGGGGTAATATTTCGGAGGTCCCTGATATGCATTTTGTGGGGCGGGTTTTACTTAAAGGCAGTATGAAATATTATGCCTATGAGATATATGTCCTTATTCATGTGCCTGAGGATTCTGTGTTTGACATAAGTTTTAAACACCCGGTGCGTTTGGAGTGCTTTTAGAAACAATACCAACTGTTGAAGCTTTCTCCAGTATGGAAACCCTTTTTGGCTATCCCATTGACTAAACCCCTAAGAATATTGCTGTGTTGTTTCGGAATGAGGGAGTGAACGTTGCTGATATTACTCATTGGTTGCAACAACATTGTAAGGTTAAAGGGTATCCAGTGCCTGTCTTGGATGATGAACAATTATGGACTGGTGGATGGAAATATCAAGTTGTACTAAACAGGGAAAACGGTCTCACTAGGCATTTGCCTAATTGTTTCTTTCTCAGATGAGATCGTGGGGTTATTTTTTTACCCGGGACAACCCAAGGCTTGCTTTAAATGTGGGGATGTTGGACATTCAAGTAACGTTTGTGATAAACAGAAGTGTGGCCTTTGTGGTGCATTGGGTCACTTTGGGGCTCACTGTCAGCAACCTAAGCAATGTAATTTGTGTGATGAGCGTGGTCATACTTTCCGTGACTGCTCCTGGGCTTCCCATAACAGTAGAGATTTGGCTGTTAGAGCTGAGCAGGATGCTTATGTTGCTACAGCACAAAAAGAAAAGATGCGTATGGTGGAATTGCTGACTGCTGTGCCGCAAGGAGACTCTAAACCCCAGAGAACTACTAGGCCTCATCAGGAGGCCTCTGCAGAGCCTGTATCTCCACATGGAGGAGGAGTTGTACCTCCGGCTGCCATCCTGCCTGTGGTATCTGACATTTTGGATCCTGCGAGTACTTCGGATGTGCTGCTTAACAATGGTACCTGTGTTCCTCTTCCTCAACCTGAGGTGATGTCCTGTGTACCTGATGGTTCTGTACTGGATGTGGAAATGGGGGTGGGAGATAATCCTATGCCTCCCCCTCCTGTTCAGCATGAAGAGGTTTTTCAAAGGGTGATTAGGTTTAAAGCTGGAAAACCTCCAGTTGACTTTACAGGTGACATTAAGGACTCAAAGAGTCTTTCAGTACATAATTCCTATGCTGTATTGTTTGATCAAGGGGATGAGAGTATTGACTCTGACTTATCTTCTATTGCTTCTTCGCAAGCTGAAGTTGCACATGATGTGGATTAGTTGAGCTGCCGAAGTCTAGGAAACGAAAAAAAAAGTGACTATGATTGATTTTCCCCTTGTTTATTTTGTTTTTTCTATCATCATTATGTTCTGCCTCTCATGGATGTTGCCATTTCTCTTCTTACTGTTAATGTAAATAGCATTAAATCAGTGGAAAAAAGGAGGGTCACCTTTGCTAGTCTTAGGGCAGGAAAGGGGCATGTCATTCTCTTACAGGATATGAGGCTTCATTCTCTGTTAAAGGTGAGAGAGGCTCAGAGGGATTGGAGATGGGGTGTCTCCTTTTGGTCTTTAGGAGAGGACACTTGTTCGGGTCTGGGATTCTTATTTTCCGATTTTCCTGTCAATGTGCTGCAAGTTTTTGATGTGGAACCAGGGAGGGTGATGGTAATGGATGTGATTTTGAGTGATGTTACTTATAGGATAATAAATACTTATGCTCCTCAGCACAAGGCAAATAGGTCTTCTCTTTTTGGGAGGTTGGAACCTTACCTTCACACCTCAAAGTTGGTGGTACAGGGTGGTGATTTTAACTGTGGCCTGTCACATGGGGATTGGGGGAGGGATATGAATAAAATATTCAGTGATACGAATGCTTTACTTACTATTTTGAAGAAAAATAATTTATGTGATGTTTATGATCTTTTACATAAAGTCCCCTCACATACTTTTTACAAGGGAAATTTGTCCACTAGGATAGATTTTTGGTTTGTGTCTACATGGCTCAACTGTCAGGATGTGGAGGTTCCACCCTTGGAAACCTCAGATCATGTGGTTATGAAACTTCATTTGGGTATGGTGCAGAAGTTGCCTTTAGGGAGGAGCTACTGGAAAATGAACATAGCTGCACTGAGAGAGTCTCTTGTACAGAATTCTATAAGGGAGTATTTGATGTTACGAGCTGATTTGGGCTTTTTATGTGTTAGTCCTATAGAATGGTGGGAGGATACCAAGAGAGATCTGAAGCATCTTTATAAGACTATTACCTGTGAAAAAGCAAAAGGGAATTACCTGCAGTATTTGAGTCTTAGAGCTAAGTACATGCAGTTATTGCCGCAGGCAGTGGATCCTGATAACAATGTGACTGAGCAGTTACAGTCTGTTAAGAATAGTATGTATCTGTACTTGAAGGTGTCTGAGGATAGGACAGCTCAACGACAAAAGTATCAAACTAGGGGAACGAAGGATCTGGTTAATCCTTATGATATGGGTTTACATGGGGTGCGTCTGTTGATGTCTGCCCTAAAGGATGATATGGGTAATTTAGTAGTGGATCAGTGTGGGCTCCTGTTATTGGTACAACAGCATGTTCAGGCTACTTTTCAAAAAGATAAGATAGAACGTTCAGATAAGTTTGTACATTTGATATTCCAAACTTTAGCTCGGTAGAGGAACTTAGCTTACTAGCTCCCATTTCTCTTACTGAAATACAGACGGCCATATCAAAATTGTCTGCTTGAACCACTCCACGGTTTGATGGGATTCCTAATGATTTTTATAAATGTTTTAGTGATATTCTGTCACCATGGTTACAGATCATTTATGAGGCTATTTGGGAAGAGCAGAGATTGGCACCTAGTATGAAAGAGGGACTCATGATTTTTTTTATATAAAAAAGGAGATCCTCATGAGCTCCGGAACTGGAGGCCTTTGAATCTGCTGAACTCCGATTATAAAATCTTGACTAAAATTTTGACTACTCGTTTAGCTGTTGTTGCACAAAAGGTAATTAGCTCAGCGCAAACTTGTGCAGTCCCGGGTAGGAATGTTGTTCGGAATCTTGCCTTCATTAGGGATATAGTGGAACAAGGTTTATCGATAGATTTGGATGGTATTTGCTGACAGTAGGTCAAGAGACGGCTTTTGATTCTGTTCAGCAGGAACATATTTGGGCGGTGTTACGGCATTATGGAATTCCAGATTCCTTTTTGTCTTTATTGATGACACTGTATGCTGATGTTCAGGTTACTCCATTGGTGAATGGGTATCTGGGCATACTGATATTTTTAAGAAATGGGGTTCGACAGGGTTGTCCAATGAGCCCTTTACTTTGTGTGTTTGGATTAGATCCCATTTTACGAAGCATTGAACAGGCAGTTGATGTTAAAGCCATTATCAATAAGAATGGGGTTGTTTTTCAAAAGGTTTCAGCCTATGCTGATGATTGTGTATTTACAGTAGCAGATGTGGATTCTGGCACAAGGATTTTACAGATGATTGCTGGATTTCATGAAGTTACTGGGATTAAGATTAATGTGACTAAAAGTACAGTTTTAGTCCTCAGTGCTGCACATGTGATGGAGAGCTTCCCTATACACATGACGAAAGGGGAGGTTAAGATTTTGGGTTTACTTTTTGGGACCAAAGAATCGGAAGGGAATAACTGGAACTCTATTTATGATCTGACTGATCTTAAAGTTAAGACACGGCTTTCCTGGAAAATGCCTAGGAAGAAGAGGGTGTATTTACTTAGAGTGAATATTGCTCCCATTTTTTTTATATGCGTCTCATGTTTTTCCTCTTCCTTTTGTTATGCACACTAAAATTGTGGCACTTTTTTTTCTTTTCTTATCGGGCAGTAGGTTGAATCCCATTAAGAGGGTGCGTGCATACATATTGGGTTTGGAAAGCTGGGGGTTTGAATATGTTACATCCTTTAATTTATTTTTTTGGGAACTTCTTTTCTAGTTCCATTCGTCCTTTAGTTTTGGAATCTGAGGGGATGGGATGTTTGTGTATGCAGTTATGGGGATCTCCTTTTCGAATGACTTGGGGTAGAGGAAAATGGCATCCTGCAGAAAAAGTTATTCCAAGATATTTACAGACTACCTTATGTTATATTAGGACTTGGAAAATTGAATTGAGTTGGTTTGTGGGACATAATAAGAAGCATTTTTATAAAATGATATTGGACAAATGGTATACAGAAGAACCCTTATTTCAAGTATCCAGTACAGTTGATACTAATTGTTTGTTAGAAAGTATTGTGGAACCTTGGATTCCCCTCAAAATGCAGGATTTAGTATGGTTGTGTGGTCACCAGAAATTGAATGTACGGGGTAATACGAAGCATAAACAACTTGCAGAGAGAGGCTGTGCTGAATCTCTATGTAACGGACAATGAGAAACCATGCAGCATTTATTTTTTTAATGTGTCCATGTTCAGGGTTTCTGGGCTCAGTTGGCTGATTGGTAGGGTGAAGATTTATTTAAATCTACGACTTATGATACTTTGATATTGGGACAAATTCCTGCTTCATGGTGCAAATGGTTGAAGAACTCCTTATATGTTATTTTGGCTTGTTTAAAATGGTCATTATGGCAAGCAAGATGTCAAAGATCTCTACAGGGTAAAGTGATTACACAACAAGATGTATTTTTTGCTGTTCAGGGAGAACTTGGTAAAGTCTATGCTTATGAATTTCGCACATTGGGACAGGTTGTGGGATCTAGATTATGGCAGAATGTTGGATGGGTGGGATAATTCTGGTAGCATGCTTTTTGTCTTCTGATTATTCTGCTTCTTTTTATGATCTTTTGTGTTGTATGTAGTACAGTGTTTAGGTATAGTTTTCTTTTATTATTTTGGATGAGGGTTCAATTTTTTATATATAATTTGTGTGGTATATTGCTGTAATGGGTTATTTGGGGTATGTATCGTCTTGATTTCATGTTTTTTTGCTGTGTTATGCTCTGTTTCTGAATGTTGAATAAACATTTCCCCTAATCTTTTCAAGAAGTACCATGGGATCTTTAACATCCACCTGAACTACACCAGGGCAGGCAGATGGGACCTCAGTTTAACGTCTCATCCGAAAAAAAAAAAAGACACAGTAGCCAAATCTCAAATAGGAAAACATGCACTAGGACCTATGGGTACGTTACATGACACGGGGGAGGCCCAATGTCGTGACATATATAGAAAGCAGCCATGTGATAGCCAAGCAAGCAGTAGGTGATGGTAGGAAAGAACAGAAGAAAAGTGGACAGAAGGCTTGCTATGATTATAACAAGGGGATGTACTTCTGTTCCTACTGTAGGTACAGTCACATCTGCAGGAATTCTGGAGTCGACCACAAGGTCACAGAGTGCATGGACTCGGTAGGCAGACAGCAAAGGAATGAGGGAACAGGCAGAGAAAAAGGAAAGCATATTGCTGGAAAAGCTGGCCAGCTCACCAGTTCAGCTTGATCACATGAAACTGTGGCTCACCTGTTACCCTAACCAAAAGGCAGCACAATATTTGATAAGACGGCTTTGGCAAAGGTTTTGAAATTCCTTACACGCGATCTTGTGTGGCCACCATGGCTCGCAATGTAAAATCTGCTGCCTCCCTACCTGACATAATCGAACAAAAAATCCATAAGGCGACACAGGCTGGGTAGCCGGCCCCTTCGAAACCCCACCACTTACTAATCTCAGAGTATCCCCTTTGAGATTAGTCCACAAAAAGACACCAGGTAAATACAGGTTGATACACCACCAGTCCTGCCCAAAAAAGGCATCTATAAATGTCTCCTTAGTGCCTGAGGACAGCTCTGTCAAATATGCATCATTCAGTGCTGCAGTGCAGTTGATCCAAGGGCTAGGCCCAGGCACGCTTATGGCAGAAAGCGACATTACGTCATCATGCTGTCTCCTTCCAGTGAGAGCATTTGACTACGAGCTATTGGGCTTCATGTTCAATGGGTGCAGGTATGTCGATAAGGCTATGCCAATGGGATGCTTGGTAAGCTGTGCAGCTTTCGAGACATTCGCAACCTCCCTGGAGTGGGCCGCCAAAGCACACACAGGGAACAGGTATATTACACATTACTTGGACGATTTCTTGTTTGCAGGACCTAGCAGAACAAGTAAATGTTTTGACACGCTGACAGGTTTCCGCACCCTGGCTCCTGAAAAGACTGAGGGCCCCACTACATGTCTTTCCTACCTGGGAATGGAGATTGATTCTGTGGCCATGTTTTTCAGACTACCACTTGACAAAGTTATGACCCTGAGGCAATTATTGGTTAAAATGGGGAAGACTAAGAAAGTGACCCTAAAGCAGCTGCAGTCTGTCTTGGGGCATTCAAACTTTGCGTGCAGGGCAATCAGCCTGGGGAGACCACTTCTGAGAAGACTGGCTTTAGCAACAGCTGGCACCACAAGGCCATATCATTATATTAGGGTGTTGCATCGCGTGATAATGGACCTCAAGGTGACAGGAGTTTAATGCTGAGACTATATGTCAGGAACCACCAGGGCAACATCAAGAGCTGGATTTAGTCACGGATGCCTCAGGTGGGATAGATTTTGGAGCCCTTTTCCAAGGGTCATGGTTTGCGGGCCAGTGGTCCCAGGAGTGGGCTGGGTTGGGACTCACCAAGAATATCACACTTTCTCGAATTGTTCTCCATTATGGTAGCAGCGAGGGTGTGGGGGAACAGTTTGGAAAATCAGAATGTCCTGTTCTGCACTGACAATAGAGCGGTAGCCAACATAATAAACTCAGACTTTCAAGTCTGAGGAATTTATGAAGGTACTGCGGGTTTTTATCCTGTGCTGTCTTAAGCACAATATCACTTTCAGAGCTCGGCATTTGCCTGGCAAGGAAAATGTGATAGCTGATGCCCTGTCTCAATTAAAGCTTGACCAACTCAGGCAGCCGGCTCCGGAAGCAGACCCACTTCCCATGCAGATACAGGAGGAGGTCTGGCACCTAGAGAAAGCAAGACAACACAGATTGGTACAGCTCTGTTGCCCCCTCGACATGGAAGAAATACAAAGGTAGCTATTCAGCTTTTCTTGACTTCTGTGGGCACGAGGTAAGTGTGACCCTGCATGAGGCGTAGAGGCAACTCCAAAATTATGTCCTACCCCTAGAATAGTTACGGAGGACCCCCGATAGCGATACACCTGCAGTTGACATTTCTGCGGAAAGTCCAAGGACTCCCAGACCCAACTGACAATTTTATAACACAAAAGATGTTGGAGGGGCTGGTAAGATCAAGGACGAAAATAAAGTATCCCAGGAAGCCCATAGGCTTACCTGAACTGTCGGATGTGTTGAAGGTTTTAAGCGTTTCATGCAGCTCAACATATGAAAACCAGCTGTTCAGGGCACTATTTTTATGTGCATTCTTTGGGGCCTTTAGGGTGTCTGAATTGGTGCCCCAGTCCAACATATCCAGGCTGAATGCTAACCTACAAGTCAGTGACTTCGCAATTTTGCAGGACAGAATATGCTTCCAGCTGCATAAGTCCAAATCGAACCAGTGTGGACCACCCACCCTTATAAAGTTCTACACGGCACCAATAGGAGAAGTCTGCCTTGGTTGCTAATGTACAATTACACAAGCAAGAGGCCGAAAGGGGCTGGGCATCTGTTCATTCATGGTGATGGCAACACCTCTAATGAGGCGGCAATTTGCTGCTATCTTCAGGAAGGGTTTGAGGATGGCAGGCTAGGATCCAAAATCGTTTAATACAAATTAATTTAGGACTGGCACAGCCACAGAGGCAGTCAAACTGGGGCTGAAGGGGGAATAGATAAAGGAATTGGGCAGATGAGCATCTGGGGCACACAAGGGATATAACAGGCCCTAAAGGGGTACCTCAAGCATGGATTATTGAAAGGAGGGGCTGGCCCACAGGACCGAATTTCATAGGAACGCAAACTGTTAATACACCAAAAACTCGTGCTGTTTGTCTTTTCAGATATGGAGGGATGCACCAGCTCAGATCTGGATCATTGGGCACTCCTAAGAGAACCTTGCGCAAGAGTGGAAGTCCGGCCATATAGCACACAGCTGGGAATACCAGAGCAGTGTGCAATTATTCAGTGGGCCAGGAAAAGGGGAATGAGAAGGGAACAAATGTTGGGCATGATACGCAAACTGGGGCTCCATAATCAACCACCCATTGCATGGGTGCTTCACCTGGAGGGAAAGATTTGGTCACCTGGGGCCCCTAAAGCTGATAATGCTGATAGAGGGAATTAGGAAGGACCTGGACCATCTGAGGGAGCTCCTCCCAAGGACGACTGTTGCATGACCCGGATCATCCCAAGAGAGCAGTGGAGAAGAGCGCGTATAAGTACATGCTACTGAGAAGGTGCATATGGAAGTTGACAGGGCGGTGTCCTGATTTGCTCTCTTGTGCAATGTGGAAGTCATTCAGCACTTCCAGATCACCAGAGCTTGCAAGGCCTTATACAGCAGTGATGGGGTTCATTTGTCAGAGATCGGGAATATTTTCAATACATTACAGAAATTTTGCAAGAGGGTGGCACATGGACAAATTAAGACCCTTGGGGCATGGCGGGAAATGCATGTTAAACACGTATGTAAGTGGTGGAAATTTCATGGCTGACCCCAAAAATTAAGTTGTTCCAGTCTTAAAGTGCAAGGCAAGTGGTGACTGCGTGACAGCCGGATGGAGGCGCAACCCTGGGTGGGTATACTTTACTGAACTGGGTGAGTGGTCACTCAATTAGGGCGTGTACCGAAACACAGGGAGACATGACCTGAAGACAGAGAGTGCAGCCCTGGGCAGGCATGCTCCTTGGCAAAGGGTCAAGGATGTCCCAAATCCAACTGTAGAATGGGGGAGAGATCTGTCCAAAGGGGAGACATGGCCCCAGGCAAGTCTGTCTGATTGATGGGCCAGAGTTCCCCCGGCATGCATAACGCGGAAGGAGGAGGGTCAAGGTAAGGCATGCATTTGCTGCCCCAGGGGTCTTAGTAAATTGGTCTTGATAATTTTGGCCAATGTAATACTGTGTATATATGTATTTGTTAAAATGCACTGGTGAAACCGTTGATTCGTAAATATGTTATGTATTTACTGAATTTGTTTCAAGTAAAAAAGCTGAAGTCTTTTTTATACCAAAATCTAAGTGGTGTGGTGTGTTATTTACTGGGGGCCCATTTGGGCAAAAGCTTTTTACACAAAGCACCTAGTGCCAACAGCTTCCTAACTCAAAATTTGGTTAAGTGGGTGTGCTGTTACAGCAACTGAAATACTCATTTTGGGGGGAAGCTCCCTGTGTTAATACACTGTTCCCTCTATCTCTCGTTTGAACTCTTTCCTCGGGTGTTTTTATACAGCGTGAACTACTACTTTCTCCTCTTACATTTCCTATACCAGCCAAACCTCATTTCTTAATCTCCGTAACATTGCCCATGTCCATCATTAATTTAATTGATTTAAGTTAATATTACTAGCAGGAGTAGGCATGTTACCATGCCTACATACAGGGCGCTGGTGCGACTGCACTTGGAGTACTGTGCTCAGTTCTGGGCACCCCATAATGAGGGGGATATTGAGAGATTGGAGAGGGTCCAAAGAACCACCACCAAAATGGTAGCACGTTTAGAGACTGTTAGTAGGAAAGACTCAGTGCACTGGGATTATAGTCACTGGAGATGAGAAGATTAAGGGGTGATATGATCACAGTATGTAAATGAATACACAGTACTGACTACATAAAACCTGCATGTACACCTAAAAACACCAGTGAGGGGAAGCAGATGTCAAAAGTACCGGTTGGTAGGCCAGATGTTTTAAAACCACCAAGAGGGGTCACTGGTTTACTCAATGGGTAGTTCATCAGTGGAATAGCCTACCAGTGGATATGGCTGAAAGTGGAAACATAAAATATTTTTACATACTGGCTAGACAAATATCTTACTGAGGCAGGATTTCTTTGGTGACCACCACTGAAACGCGGCGGACAGGCTTGTTAGGATTATGCTCTCTCCTGTCCGTAGAATCTTATGTTCCTATAATCTTGTATACAACTCACTCTTCTGCTGAAATCCTGATTCACGACTTTATTTCCTACCATCTTGACTACTGAAACTCACTTCTCTATGGCCTTCCTAAGTCTCAACTTTAGACTTCAATCATGTCCGCAATGCTGTCACTTGCATTCATACTTGGACCAAAAACAGGATAAAATGTTCCCCATTCACATGGAACTGCACTGGCTTCCTGTCCCAACAGCATTCAGTTTAAAATATCCTTTTGTTAAGTTTTAAATCCAGAATTAACTTGCTCCCACTTTACTCACAAATCTCATCTTCCCTTACAGTAAAAACACCCCACAGCTCTAATACTGTCCTGTTGTCTACACTATCTGCTAACCACCCCACAGCTCTAACACTGGCCTGTTGTCTACACTATCTGCTAACCACCCCACAGCTTTTACACTGGTCTGTTGTCTGCATTATCTGCTAACCATCCCACAGCTCTAACATTGGCCTCTTGTCTATACCATTCCGTAACCACTCCACAACTCTAACACTGGCCAGTTGTCTACACTATCCGGTAACCATACTAACATAGAAACATAGATAGAAACATAGATTTTGACGGCAGATAAGGACCGCTTGGCCCACCCAGTCTGCCCATTTCCCTACCTAATGTATAAGCTGCAGATCCTAGTTAACCAGCAGCCTACTTCTTCCTACCCCAACCCCCTAGAATTGCCTTATGACTGTCCCATGCATGCCTGAATTCCACCACTGTTTTTGACTCCACAACCTCCTCCCGAAGGCCGCTCCATGCATCCACAACCCTCTCTGTGAAAAAATACTCCTTAAATTACCTCTGAGCCGCCTCTTCTATCTTCAAATTGTGCCCCCTTGTTCTTGCACAACCTCTTTTTCTGAAAGATGCTACCCTCTTGGACTTTGTTGATTCCCTGAGGTACTTGAAAGTTTCTATCATGTCCCCCCTCTCCCTCCTTTCCTCGAGGCTATACATATTCAGCTCCTTAAGTCTCTCTTCATATGTCTTCCGGTGCAGACCCTGCACCATTTTAGTTGCCCTCCTCTGGACAGCCTCCATCCTGTCTATGTCTTTGCGGAGATTGGGTCTCCAGAACTGCACGCAGTACTCCAGATGGGGCCTCATCATCTGTCTGTACAGAGGGATAATAACTTCCTGTTTTCTACTGGTGATGCCTCTCCCTATGCATCCCAGTATCCCCCAGCCCTCCTTGCTGCCCTCTCACATTGCTTGCCCACCTTTAGGTCATCTGATATGACTACCCCCAGGTCCCTTTCCATTTTTGTTGTTGTTAGTATTTCACCCAACATTGTGTACTCTTCCCCTGGGTTTTTGTTTCCCAGGTGCATTACCTTGCACTTCTTAGCATTGAATCTAAGCTGCCATACATTTGACCATTCCTCTAACCTTGCCAAGTCCCTTTTCATCCTTTCCACACCTTGTGCATCAACTCTGTTGCAGATCTTTGTGTCATCTGCAAAGAGACATACTTTCCTTCCAGTCCCTCTGCAATGTAACTTATAAAGACATTGAAGAGGACCAGTCTAATACTGAACCTCATGTACCCAACTAGTAACCCCTTTCTTCAGAGTGGACTCCATTTACTATTACTCTCTGTGTCTTATTCTCCAGCCAATTCTTTACAGGCTGTCATCTTGGGACCCACTCCCAGGCTGGCTAACTTGTATATTAATCTTTTGTGTGGGACTGTGTCAAATGCCTTGCTAAGGTCTAGGTAGGCCATGTCCACAGCCCCTCCCTGATCTACTACTTTGGTCACCCAGTCAAAGAAATCTATCTGATTTGTCTGCCATGACCTTCCCGCTGTGAATCCATGCTGCCTTGGGTCCTGAGCCCCTCTGGCCTCTAGATACTCAACAATTCTTTCCTTCAGAAGTGATTCCATCATTTTCCCTACCACTGAGGTTAAACTAACAGGTCTGTAGTTTTCTGCTTCTGCCTTGCTCCCACTTTTGTGAAGGGGAATCACATCTGCCCTTCTCCAGTCCTCGGGTACCACCCCATCCTCCCATGATTTGTTAAAGTGGGTAGTCAGTGATGTCACTAGTTCTACCCTTAGTTCTTTTAGAATTCTGGGATGAATCCCATCAGGCCCCATTGCTTTGTCCACCTTCAGTTTTAAGAGTTCTTTCAGAACCCTTTCTTCTGTAAATGGGCTGGTATCAACTTCTGTATCCAGAGTGTTTCCACTGTTTAGGTACCTCCCCCACTTCCTTTGTAAATACTGAGCAAAAATATTTATTTAGTATCTCTGCCTTTTCACAGTCACCCTCTGCCCACCCTCCCTCCTCTTTATTAAGCCTCACTAACCCTCCCTTGGTTTTCCTTCACTCCCTGATGTACCTATAAAAGGTTTTATCCCCCTTCTTAACTGAGTTGGCTATCTTTTCCTCAGTTTGGGCCTTTGCTGTTCTGACTGCCTTCCCAGCTTCCTTTTTCTTTAACTGACACAGTTCTCTGTCCTGCTCCTTCTGTGATTCCTTGTACTTCCTGAATGCTTTCTTTTTCTCTTGAACCTTCACTGCCACTTCCTTTGAGAACCATAGTGGTTTCTTACATTGTTTTGTTTTGTTTATTTGCTTCACACAAAGGCTTGTTACCTCTGTGATGGCAGTTTTTATTATTCCCCAATTGTTCTTCCACCCCTCCTTCCTGTCCATTTGCTAGTGCATTCCTTAGGCACCCACCCATTTTGTAAAAGTCAGCCCTCCTGAAGTCCAGCACTTTTGCCTTTGTATGGCTTGACTCTATTGTTGTGTTTATTGTGAACCATACTGTTCGATGGTCGCTAGTTGCCAGATGGCTACCCACTTCTACATCTGTGATCCTCTCTTCATCTCCATTTGAGAGAACCAGGTCTAAGATTGCTCCCTCTCGAGTGGACTCCAATACTAGTTGTCTAAGGCATGTCCTCTGTAGGGTATCTAGAATAACCCCACTCTTTGAAGTGGCTGCTGCAACTGCACTCCAGTTAACATCTGGCATATTCAGATCACCCATCAGCAATATCTCCCCCCTAACATACTAAAAAGCCAGCAGAATAGGCCAAATGGTCTGTCTTGTCTGCTCGAAAGCCAGCAACCTAGTGGTTGCTCGCCTTACCACCCCCCAGCCCTCAAGAGGGTTCTTTAGTAAACCACTCCACAGGTTTAACACAGTCCTGTTGTCTACACTGTTCACTAACCATCCCACAGCTCTAACACTGGCCTGTTGTCTACACTATCCGGTAACCGCTCCACAGCTCTAACACTGGCCTGTTGTCTACACTGACTGCTAACCACCTCGCAGCTCTAACACTAGCCAGTTGTCTACACTATCTCCTATGTCACAGCTCTTACACTGGCCAGTTGTCTACACTATCCTCTAACCATCCACAGCTCTAACACTGTCCTGTTGTCTACACTGGCTGCTAACCACCCCACAGCTCTAACACAGTCCTGTTGTTTACTCTGTCCGCTAACCACCCCACAGCTCTAACACTGGCCTGTTGTCTACACTATCTGGTAACCACTCCACAGCTCTAACACTGGCCAGTTGTCTACACTATCCGGTAACCACTCCACAGGTGTAACACTGTCCTGTTGTCTACACTATCTCCTAACCAGTCCACAGCAAAAACAATGGCCTGTTGTCTACACTGTGGGCTAACCATCCTACAGCTCTAACACTGGTCAACTGTCTACACTATCCCCTAACCACTCCACAGTGAAAACACTGGCCTGTTGTCTATACTATCCAGTAACTACTCCACAGCTGTAACTCTGACCTATTGTCTACACTATCCGCTACCCACCCCACAACTATAACACTAGCTAGTTGTCTACACTATCCGCTAACCGTCCCACAGCTCTAATTATTGGCCTGTTGTCTGCACTATCTGCTAATCACCCCGCAGCTCTAATACTGGCCAGTTTTCTACATTATTCGCTAATCGCTAACCACCCCACTGCTCTAACACTGGCCTGTTGTCTACACTATCTGCTAACCTTTCCAGACAGATGTAGAGTGTTCTGTTCTGCTGTTCCTGCTCTCTGAAAAAACAGGGGTGTATCCAGAGAATGAATATGTGCGCATACTATGTTTGTTGCCCCATCTGACACTGTAACCACAACTTCTTTGTACACTATGGCAATGTCTGTTGCCCCTCCCATTCACTGGTTAATGCAGTTAACATATAGTCCCCTTGCTCCCTCCGACACCAACATACAGTAGCACCCCAGAGTCTTTTTTTTTTTTAAATAACATTATTATTGAGTTTTAAACCATCAATCACAAATACATACAAATATGTTTGCTTGCCGAACCAGTGGTGCTGAGGGTTGAGGCGCTGGATGCCATACCACGCTCCATGCCGGCGACCTGGGTTCGGGTGCGGACTCGGGCCGTCAGGGGCTGGTCGGGAAGAGAAGGATCGAGGCGCAGCGGCCGCTCTCCTTCTCTGGGAGGGCAGGGAGATTGTCGTCCCGCTTTACTGCCACCTTCTGGGAGAACCTGGAGGTGCCGGTGCGGCCTGAAACAGCAACAGAGGGGCTGATGCCAGCAGAGGACAGGAGCGACGACGTATCAGCGCACCGCTCATTGGTCCCTCATTGCACACCGATGTCAAGGGATCAAAATCAATGGGAAATAATCCCCAGACAATCCAGGTGACGATCCCCCCACTCCGCTTCCATAATGTGAAGGGGCAGAATCCGCTGTGTGCCGCGGCGAGCTCGGCAGGCACCGGAGGCGTCCGGCTTATGGGAGCCTTCACGAGGCAGACCGAGGAGAAGGATCGGCCTGGTCCCGATGGAAGAGAGGCCGCGCGCCCGAAGGGTCGTGGCGCCCACCGGCCTTCCCGCGCAGACGCTGCGAGGGCTGACGCCGACTTACTGGAGTCACCCACACCAGTAGGCGCCAGCCCGCGGCCGAACTGGGGGCGGAGGCCTCCAATTGCCCAGAGGAGCCTGAAAGGCCTGAGCGCGAGCCAGACTGGCGGGCCAACGCCTCGGAAACCTCCGAGGCAGCTCGAGGAGCGGTCCCGGAGGGACGCACTGTGTCCCGGCAGTTCCTAGGGAGACGGGCAGAGAAGCCTCATTCCGGTGCCTCTCCTTATCCTTCTTCTTCCTCGATGGCCTCGAGGAAGTGGACGCCTGCCTCAGTTTTTGAGCTCTTCTCCATCGAACTCATCTTTTCTTCAAAATATGGGCTTCCAGGGATTGCTGCTGCCTTTTCCAGGTAGCCGTGTTGAAGCTGAGGCAGTTCGAAAAAATTACTCACCTTAGTAATGTTGTTTCTTCTAATGGAGTCTTGCTATATTATGACAATTGCAGTTTGTCCCACCATTAAAACTGCTCCGGAGGTGAAAGAGTTAACTCCCATTCTAAGAATGGAACTTAGAGCACGAGCTCGGTTAGAGAAGCTCTGTCTGGGTTATTTCAAACCCAAACTGTCAGATCTTCTGAGCAAAACTCACTAAGGTCTGTGTGTGTGAAGCTGTAACCACACTAGCCAACTGGCTACCTAAATATTAACACCTATTGCTGGTCCCAACACAAAGACTCAAGTCAGGGGACCAGAAGTAATAATACAATATAAAATAAAAACACCACACCCCAAAAAACCCCAAGAAGGGGTGGAAAACATGTAATGGGCATAACTAGTGCCTACACTAGGCTGCCCACCCCATACCCAAGTAGAAGTTCTGAGAGGGGCAGGCTGGGGGGAGGTCATAATGTAGCAAGACTCCATTAGAAGAAACAACATTACTAAGGTGAGTAATTTTTTCTTCAAACAACATGAAGTCTTGCTATATTATGACAATTGCAGACTACACAGCAGTACCTCCATGGAGGAGGGACAGAACCTACTTAGGAATGAGGCTCTGGAGCACAGCTGTGGCAAACCGAGCATCTCTCCTGGCCTGGACATCCAGGAGTAATGCTTGGTGAAAGTGTGTACCCGTTTTCCAGGTAGCTGCTTGACATATCTCTAAGATAGGGATGTCTCTGGCAGCAGCTAGAGACGCGGCTGTACCTCTGGTAGAATGAGCCCTCAGGCCAGAGGGGGAACTCTCCCAGTTTCTGATAACAAAATTGGATACAAGAGACAATCCACCTGGCAACTGATCTCTTAGTGGCAGGTCTCCTTTTCCGACCTCACCGAAGTGAGAAAAGTTGGAGGATTCGAACCTGTGACCCTTGGTACTTCTATATAGTAACTTAGGGCCCTCTTAACATCTAAACTGTGCAATCTCCTCTCACCAGAGGAAGAATGTTCAGTGAAAAACACTGGAAGGAGATAGATTGGTTAAGATGGAAATCTGAAACCACCTTAGGAAAAACTTCCTGTTAGTCCTGAGGACTACCTTATCCCTGTGGAAAGAAATAAAGTCAGTTTCTACTGACAAGGCTTGCAACTCACTTATGCGCCTGGCAGAAGTGATAGCCACTAGGAAAACAGTTTCCAAGTTATACTTAAGCTCTGCAGAAGACAGAGGTTCAAAGGGGTTGCATTAACTGGGCAATGCAAACAAGGTCCCAGGCAGGGGCCAGATCCCTAAAAGGTGGATTAGTATGAAGTAATCCCTTAAAAAACTTGGAAAATACAGGGTGAGCGGAAAGAGAGGAGGGCTTTCCTGCTGAAACAAAAGCAGAGACAGCTGCCAAATGTACTTTCAGGGTAGCTGGTCTCAGGCCCAAAGAATTAAGATGGACCATATAGTCCAAAACAATGGGCAAATCAGCAGATTCGGAAATATGTTTCCCAGCGCACAAATGGAAAACCTTTTCCACTTAGAATTATAAGTAGCCTAGTGGAAGGCTTCCTAGAAGCCTTTAGATTTCAAGAACACCCTGAGAAAGGTGTAGGTCAGCAAATTCTAACTCCTCAAGAGCCAGGCCTTGAGGTTGAGGGATTTGAGGTTCGGATACCAAACTCTCCCCTGGGCACAGGTTAACAGGTTGTGATTCCTGGGGAGACACAGGGGAAGATAGACTGTTAGGGACAGAAGGAATGGGTACCAGGGCTGCCTGGCCCAATCTGGGGCAATCAGAATCACCCTGCAAGGCTGGGATCTGATTTTGACTAGCACCTTGAATAGGAGGGGGAAGGCATAAAGAAACTTCCCTTCCCAATCTAGGAGAAAGGCATCCAGGGGACTGAGCCCAACACTGGGGCCTGCAACAGAAAAGTGGAAGTTGGTGATTGTCTGGGGCTGCAAAAGATCTATCTGAGGGTGCCCCATCTGGCAAAAACTATCCCCAGTACTTGAGGATCCAGAGACCATTCGTGATGGCCCTGGAAATCCTGCTGAGAGCATCTGCTAGGACATTGTCCTTTCCTGGAAGATGAACTGCTATGAGGGAAGTGTTCAGGAATAGGACAGAGACCACAACTTCATTGCCTCGGTGCACAAGGTCAAGACCGAGTGCCCCTGCTTGTTGATGTACCACATTGTTGTGGTGTTGTCTGTTCTGACTTGTACCACTTTGTTCTGAACAGACGCAGAAAACACTTGAAGTGCTAAAAAGACAGCTCTGAGTTCCAGCAAACTGATGTGGAGCAGAGATTCCTGGGAGGACCACACTCCCTGAGTGGAGAGGTTGCCCATGTGGGCTCCCCACCCCAGGAGGGAAGCATCTGTAGTGAGGGTCAAGGAGTGAGACAGAGGAATGAAGGGGACCCCAGTCTTAAATTGCTCTGATCCTGCCACCACTGGAGGGCCTGGATCAGGGTTCGGGTCACTGGGACCAACTTGGAAAGGGGTCTCTTTTCTGAGACCAAAAGGCTCTCAAGTGAAACTGAATGTCCCTCATCTGAAATCTTGCCCTTGCACTACGGCTGTGGACGCAGCCATGTGCCCCAGGAGCTGCAAAGTGTCTTGCTGGTCGAGAGACCTGCAGAGTGAAGGAGGAGGCCAGAGCCACCAAGTTCCTTACCCTCTTTAAGGGTAGGAAGGCTCTGGCCTGCTTTGTGTCCAATTCTGCACCTGTGAAGGTGAGCACCTGAACTGGTTCCAGAACTGACTTTGGAAGATTTAGCAAGAAGCCCAGGGGTGAAACAGCTGCTGGGTAACTTGCAGGTGAGATTTTACCTGTTCTGGGGACTGGCCTACAATGAGCCAGTCGTCCAGACAGGGAAAGACAACAATCCTTTGCCTCCTTAAATGAGCAACTGCTACTGCCAGACATTTTGTGAATACCCTTGGGGCAGAGGTGAGGCCGAAGGGCATTGCTCTGAACTGGTAGTGACCTGAGGGCAGTTCGAATCTGAGGTACTTTCGGTGGGAGCTTCTGATTGGGACGTGAAAATAGGCATCCTTGAGGTCCCGGGAGGCTAGCCAGTCCCCTGACCTTAGAGAGGGTAAAATCATTGCCAGAGTTACCATTCTGAACTTTGGTTTCAAAAGGTGTTTGTTCAGATATCTGAGGTCTAAAATGGGCCGCCATTTTTTGGGGTAAGGAAATATGTGGAGTACAGACCCTTGCCCTGGTGTAGGGGAGAAACCCTTTCTACAGCTCTGAGAGCCAGGAGGGTTGAGACTTCTGTTTCTAGAGTAAAGGTCTCTAAAGAGTTTGCAGGTGGGAAAGATCTGATTCTCATCTTTGAGAACTTTTGAAGCTGAGAACCAGACCCTGGCTTACTACTTCCAGGACCCACTTGTCTGAAGTTAGAGACACCCAGTTCTGAATGAAGTAAGCCTAACCTGCCCCTACGGGTAAAGGAGAATCGGCCCTGGGCACCCCATCAGGTGTCTGTTTGGCAGGTGCTTTAGGCTGAGAGGTGGGAGCAGGCCTGCCCACACCCCGTCTGCCTCTGCCTCTGAAGAAGCCCCTCTGAGCATAAGCAGAGGAGGCCTGGGTTTGGTAAAAAGGCCTGTGAAAAGGCCTACCCCTACCCCTGGGGGTCTGCCTCAAGGGAGTGGCTTGCCGCTCCTTGGCTTGGGCACTCTTATAGGTAGTCCTATATTCATCCATTTTCTTCATATAATTCTCTGTCTGCTCCCCAAACAGAGAATTTCCCACCACAGAAAATCCATAGCCTTAGTCTGGGTATCCTGTGACAAGCTAGTACACCTGAGCCAGGCCAACCCACGAAAAGCTACAAACGTAGCCATGACTCTAGAGGATACATCATTAAAATCCACAGCAGCATGAAACTGCACCTTGATGCCTAATGCCATCAGCAGCCACCTGTTCCAGCTCATTAGCAAGCTGGCTAGAGGCCTGATTGGCCAAAGCCATGACAGTGTCCCATCTAGATTTTTGATACCTTGCTACATAAGCCATGTAATTTGCTTGCCTGAGTCCCAAGGACGCTGCCATGTATTGTTTTTAGCCATGGCATCAATCTTCCTGGAATCCTTGTCAGGAGGATGAAGCCAGGGAATATTAGCTTTATCACAGGCTGCAGCCTGAACCACCCCAACATGACTGCATTGCTGTGAAAGGAATTCTGTGTCAGGACCTGACAGTGTGTACCTCCTGTCCATCTTTTATCCACAGGAGGCACAGAATTAGGAGTTTTAAAATTTTTATTATTTGTTTCCTAAATGATTTATGCAAAGGAATAGACAATCTCCTAGACTCTGGTATATCCATCATTTCTACAAAATCAGGTTCCTCTTGCTCATCCACAGCTTCCTCCAATGGGAGCTGGATGGTTTCAGCAACTTTTTTGTAAAACATAAAGTGAGAGGGGGATTCAGAAAGCATAGGGGGAGATTCTAAAGGTTTGTCTGGGGAGATGTCCGGTTCAGTGGGCACACTCAGACCCTCCAAGTCACATTCATATTGTTCATAATCATCCTCCCCGTCCTCTGGTTCATAAAACTCCTCAACATCATATTCCTGAACCGGTGGAACCGACCGAATCGACCTTTGACCGGACAGTGGCGGTTCGGACGGAACCGGAGAAAGTGACTGGACAATCTGAATAGCTCTTGCCATCTCTGCAGCAGTTGGAGAAGGAATTTTGGGCTCCACACCTGCTGATTTTCTTGTTTTCTTTACTGGAACTGGCTCATCCGAGCCAGCTTTACGTTTGCCCGAGGAAGTCTAGCCCTGGTCAGAGGCACTCCCTCCGTTCGGTTGGCACCGAACCGGCTGGCCATCCGGGTCAGTGGACTTTTGGCCTCGCTCCTGAGCCTGCCAACTCTCTTATCCAGGGTGGCTGCAGGGAAATTTTTACAAATCTGGCAGTCTGAATTGAGGTGGTCAAACCCCAGACAATATACACATGTGGTGTGTGGGTCAGCCTTGGCAAAGACTTCCCCACAAACATCACAGTGTTGAAACCCAGTGGGCCCGGTTTTTCTTTTGGATTTCTCAGACATAATGCCAGCCTAACCAAAAACTTGCCCTTTTAATGGCAGTGCCAGGCAAGACACCCTTATCGGTTCCTAACCGTGTCACGGGTCTTGGAAAAAAACGTAATGAATTCCATTTTTTTTTTAGAACCGATAAAAACCGGGAACCGCACTCTAAAACCTCTAATTTTTGTAACTTCAAGTTTTAAAGCAAGCTGATCGGTTCAAAACCGAACCTATAACATTTACAAGTTCCACACAGAAATTAAACTGAAATTACTTACGATACCACAGACAGAACTTGAACCGATCGGTTTTGCGGTTAAAATAATAATATTCTCGGTTGATTTGAACCGAGAAAACACTGTTTAAACCGAGAAATGAACCGAGCAGTAGGAGAAATCTCCGGAGCGACTGTTCAGTGAGGCGGAGTAAAGAATCTGACAGTTTGGGTTTGAAATAACCCAGACAGAGCTTCTCTAACTGAGCTCGTGCTCTAAGTTCCATTCTTAGAATGGGAGTTAACTCTTTCACCTCCGGAGCAGTTCTAATGGTGGGACAAACTGCAATTGTCATACTATAGCAAGACTTCATGTTGTTTGAATGGCACTTCTCAACCGGGTGATCGGGGCCTAGGCAGAACAGGCACAGGGAATGGCCGTCCTTGTGCGGTAGTTGGGCGCCGCACGAATCGCACTTATTTTTGTGCTCAGAGGGTGTAGGGGACGACATACACCGATGATGGTACCTGACATTAGTAAAAAAAAAAAAAAAAATTATTTCGTTAAAACCGACGAAGATTGGGCCGACGAAGCACAAACTTTTCCATGAGGTGCTGCACGAGCTAACGGCGGGAAAGAACTGGAAGGCGGGTGTCAGGGACCGCCCCTTTATACCGACGTCTCCTGACGCTGGTCACCTGACGTGGGGGCGGTCCCTCGCCAGGGACTGCTAGCTAGAAATTTTTCCATGGGGTCCTGCCGCCTGCCAACATCAGTCCTATATGTAATTACCTACTGCAAGAGCCCTCTTGAAGTAAGATCTAATATTACTTTATGCCTTGTCAAATCAGTAAGAACGAAGACTCAACACCCTTGTGTTAAGTCAAATTTCCTTTTTCCAATTTTTATAGGTAAAGACAGAAACAGAGAGCACCCCTGACTCTGTAATGTACATTATGCTATGGACACTGGGAAGCAAAAATAATCTCAGTGGCCAGCTCTTTTAGTTTTGACACCCAAGAATGGAAGTACACACAGGGTCAACTGATTCAGTGCTGTGGGATGTGGAAGAATGGCAGCAGTGCAAATCCTTGTTGAACCCCCCCACACACATATAACATTATACACTATGGAGTACGTCTTCCTACACCCACCATGAAATAATTTACATGTTTGTCTCTCTGCATCACCATCTCTTTCCTTAAATCTCATCTAAGAACATATCCTTTCTCCCTTGGTTTTAATACTTGCTGTTTCTACCTAATTCCAATTCCTTCCATTCTAGTTATTATACTTATTGACTGCCCTTTTGAACTTGGCTGGCAATAATACTACCGGGTTTTCAGTTACTGTACAGAAACAATGTAAATTTCCCTATACAGTTTATACAGTCATGTATTTATTATGTTTTGTTATAATGTATTCTTTCCATCACCTTATATTGTACAGTGCAGCCTGCTTTTAGCGGACACCACTGTGTATAGCACATGTTTTGTCTGGTAGCCTTAGCTTCGATTATCATTTAGTTGTTTAGTTCTTGAATTTTTGCTCCTCCCAGGCCCCCTGGAGCCCCTCTCCATCAGGTTCCACACATGCTTCCCTTCTGCCTGCTGGATCCAGCCCCTGCTGCCACTTACCTCCAGGCTCCCTGTGATCCTCTGACACCCACTAATTCGGCTTATGCCTGTGTGTGTGTGGAGGGGGCACCTACTGTCACCACGGAGGAAGTGCCTCTGATATTGAGGGTGACAGCTGTGGAGATAAGGACGGTGCGCCGGCATGGGGGGATTCACAGCACGCTGTCATCCGGCACTCCAGGGCAGGCCATTTCCATTTTCTCCCTTCCGTTAGCCCCTTCCGATGTCATGGCTGCATGTTGCAGCATCCTGGGAAGGACGCATGGCAACATGTGGTCATCCATGCCACCAAGTGCGCCTCTGCCAGCCTCCCACCAGCAGCCACTCAAGGAGCAATGCAAGCCACACCCTCCCTCCCAGGGAGGAGGGTGTTTGTGCAGATGTTCCTTACCCTCCCCACCAGTCTCCCCTCCAGCTGCCCGGGTACAGGACGCGGACCCAGCTTGCCAAGTTGTTCAGTTCTAGTCGTTTAGTGTACTTTAGTGCTTCTTTTGTACATCATTATGTATTTTTATATATTGTACTTTTTTGTGCTTCAGTTTTGTTTGATACAGTATGTGAGGATTTTCAGAATGTGTGCTTCTGTGTATTTTTTTGTTTTTGTTTTATATTTGCTAGTGTCTGATGCGTGGTACTTATCGAGTAGTGGTAGTGGGGGGGTCGTCACAGTTTGGTGACTGATGGCATATTGTTGGTCATCGGTGACCAGTAAAGTAAGGTGTTATTGACGCTTATTGGGTTTTCATTTTTGTGTATTGTAACCATATCTTTTTAGCCAATGCTGGCCAGCCTGGGAGTTCTTCACTCTGTTCTGTTGCCTGACAAAGTTTTAGCAGAGCCTCTCTGACACAGTGCGCTGTCACGCACTTCGATTCTTTCTCCTCAGACTCTGAGCTTGATCTGGTCTGCTGTGCTTAGGCTGGACACTACAGCAACAATGTCGTTCTGCTCCTCATTCTCCATCCACACTGTCTACCATACGGCAGAGTTCATCAAACTCTTTGGCAATAAGGAATCTGGTGATGATTTCTTTTTTTTACTTAACAGATCTTTAATAAATTTTCAAATACAAAATAGAACACCTTAAATGATAACAAGGAAGCAACGTTCATAAGTACATGTAACACCACAAATATCTGCATAATCATTAAATTACAAAATAATCTATATAAATAATACTATTATTTCATATCAATTCACACCTAATTATCTTAATGCCTTTACTAACAGCGTTTCTGGTTCTATATAACGTATTTCCAATTTCTCTCTCTGTTCTTAGCCATTTTATTTCCTTTATCCCTCTAATTTCCCCATTTTCTGCCTTAAGAACCCAGACCTGAAAGAAAGGGAGACAGAAGGAAATATTAATTTCCTATGGTATTCTTCAGTCTGATTTATGCAAGAGGAAGTGCAAAAAAGGGGGGGGTTCATATTTTTTTTTTAACTGTACCATCTTCTTATTAATTCTGTAGCTAAGCCTTTCATTGCTCACAAGTCTTTCCACTGGCCCAAGCCATTCCTCCAGAGTAAGGCAAGTGGGTTCTTTCCATTTAGATATAATAAGTATTTTAAGGGCCAATGCCATAAGTAGAATCATAATTTGTGTTTTTTTCTATCATATCAAGGCTGGATAAATTCCCCAGAATAACTAGCTTTGCTTCCAATGGTATTTTATAACTTTTGAACATATGCTGTTAACAATACCTCAAATAGTAAGGATTCCCAGGCATTCCCACAGCATATGGAAAAGAGATACTTGACTGATTCCATGATGCCTGCACTTCCTGTCTGGTATTTTTTCCCATTTGTTGCAACAGTTTGGGAGAGTAGTAAAAACAGTGCTAAATCTTGAAATGTAGATGCCCTTGCACATCTTTACCAAATTGGTAGGCACTGATTCATAACCTATCCCAATCTTTTTCATTTATCGCTTTACCCATGTCTACTTTCCATTTCTGTCTGGCATTGTTTCTTAATGCTGCATCTTCCTCCATTAACAGTCCGTAGATCCCACTGGCCCCTCCTTTTCCTGATGCTACGTTCGTAAGATTAGACCATCTTGAGGTGGACTTAATTTTTGGGTCAAATATGCCTGACAAAGCTTCTCTTATTTGTAATGGTGGTGGTTACTGCTGTCAGGTGAGTGAACCCTCCTTTCACAAAGCACCGCACAATCATCTCTTGTGTGATGCTGTCCCAGACAGTCTTCATCAGGCAGACAGCGCCCAGCAGGTTGATTTTTTTTAGTGCAATCTTTTATCAGACAGTTCACAGCAGCCGACCAGCATCTCCATGATCAGTGCCTGCATCGCATGAATGTAATGCCGTTTAAAGGCATAGACTATGCCTTGGTCAAGTGGCTGGATTATGCAGGTGGTGACTGGCAGCAAGTGTGATAGGGTGTAGGAAATAGATAACACAGCACACAGCAGAGATGTTTTAAAACACAAAAAGATTTTTGTGTGAACTTTATTAACGTGGAAAAATTACTTAACTCGGAATAAAAATCAAAAGAAAAACCTAGCTCACATTTGAGCCTCAGCACTATTCCTCCATAGTAGTGCTAACTTGGTCACAGAGTGGAAATACTAGGCTTCAGTGTTCCACTATCATCTGCGCTTTACCTGGAAACAGCTGTACTTACAGGCAGTACTGCACTCCAAACTCATCTGATCTCCACTGAGCCCTGAAGGTACATTTATATGGTCTAACTATGACATCATAAACATCACATGGTCTGTTTGATTCACCCCTAACCTAATACAATAGTTTCCTGAACTAATACATTTGTATCGGGGGATCAAACAGACAAAATAAACTGCATCTTATAAGCTTACATATTATGCAACTTAAATAATTTCTTTATATAGCATATTAAAGCAGTAAAAGGGCTGCATGACAGACTGCTCATTGATGTAATGAGGCTCCTCCCAGAGGCTAGTGTCATCCTGGATAGAGTCCTATAAATAAGCCTTTTTCTGGGCCGCCTGGCTCCTAATAGCATCCATGCACAGGGCAGCACCACAGGTAAAAAGTAAATAAAAATAGAGAAAACGAACGCTGTTCTGCTATTGTTGAAAGAACTGCTTTATTTTGCACAGTTTATTTCCTGTAAGAGCTATTTGCAATAAAAAAATGTTGTCCTGTCGGCTGACAATTTCAGCCAACGGGAATCAATTTCTTTTGGGCCCTTTTTGAAAGGTGAGAGCATTTTCTTGCTAACATCCCTGTTTTAAAATATAAAGTTACACAATACCCTGGCTTTACATGCCATACCACCCGAGGAGTTGTGCGTCTCCTTGCGCACCCCCCTTTGTAAGCTATACAGCTTTCTGTATATTATAAGCAGTTGCATCCGGTGAGAGAGTCAGAGCCTCAATGCTCCTGACAGCCTATATTACAGCCACGGTAGTGGCATAAATGACGCAGACAGGACTCGTTTGCTATTCTTTTTCAATATTGCTTTGTTTCGCTATGGGTGTGCTTTTTCCACCTTTTGCACACCTCATAGCACACCACGGCATTTGTAGTAGGAACTCCTACACTAAAACTATGCAGTTTAAACTGCGCTATCGGCGCTTTCTTTTTATCTATTACGGAGCTTGGAAATGGGATTTTCTGACACTTTTATAATAATATAGCTCCTATAGAAATGCGAAACTGGGGAACAGCCAGCCTTGGTCCGTTATGCCACTTTTCTATTTATTTTCTTGGCAACAGGACACACAAGAGCCCGACTGTTTGGGTGTTTCAGGCATTTATTCAAATACATGCCTGGCAACCTACAATACCCGAGGCAGGAAAGGAATAAGAAGGGGGAATGGAGAAGTAAACAGATATTACAGTAGGAGGCCACCCCACTGTAGTAGAAACGTGAAAAACGAGAAATGATAGTAAGAATTACATGCTGCTGCAGGTGGCTTAAGAAAGGGAGTATAGAGGAGAGGAATGCCTCGAGGTACTAACATAGCACTGGGGGGGCATCTCTGCCACAGCAAGAACTCTAGCTTTCTGTTCCATACCCCAGCCCTTCCTGTTTTATTGTTTCCTCTGTAAAACATTTTCAGATGTGATTTCTAGGTATGACGTGCTGATGCAAAAACAAATCATGTTGAGTTACTGCATTGCAATAAGCAGATAATATGGAATATCTACCATATTACATGTTTACTAATCACGCCATCAGGATAGTCAAGTAATATAAAGATTCCCTTCGCCACTACTGAAGTATTTTGCCCCTGTGGTCCGCTCAAGTGGTTGGGTGGGTGGGTGGGGAGATTTAAAATACCTATTATAAGCCCAACTGTTAGGCTGGGGAGTGCCAGCCACCAAATTCTCCTTCTTACATGCCCTCCTCCCTTTTAATTTCAGGGAATGGAGTTTGTTTTCTCTTTACAGGCGAAAACTGGTACTAATCAGTTTGTAAGGGGAGAAACAGGCAAAAAAGGAGTGGACTAACAAGCAGGGATGAAAATCAGGAATGGAAAGCTTTATGCCTCATTGCACACAGTCTGGCTAACAAGATACCAGACCTCACTGCCACAATAGCAGAGGCAGGACTAGACTGGGTTGCTGTGACCGATACATGGTTGATGGACAATCATGATTGGGATGTAGCTATCCCAGGGTATAACTTGTTCAGGAAGGATCGGGTAGGAAAAAAAGTGGGGTTGGGGGAACCATTTATGTCAAGGATACCAACAAAGCTATGGAAATTCAGTGGACACAAGAGGAAGCAGAGGCCTTGTGGATTATGATTGGGGCCGGAAACAGGGCACCTATCAGGGTAGGAGTAATCTACAGACCCCTAAATCAGGAGGAAGCCAGGGACAAGGAAGTCCTGGAAACCATTCTTTGGATGTCAGACAAAGGGGACATTGTGCAGGTGGGGGACTTCAATCTACCAGACATTGACTGGGGTTCCCACACGGCAGCTTCGGAACAAAGCAGGGACTTCCTAGTTGCACTACCGGGAAGGCAGGCCTGAGTAAACTAATGAAGACACCCACAAGAGGAGATGCAATCTTAGATCTAGTATTGACAAATAGAGAAAGGGTCCTAGGCATCGAAGTGGGGAGCCACCTAGGAACCAGTGACCATTGCACTGTATGGTTCAGGGTAAACAAGGTTGAGGATTCAGGTCACTCAAAGCTGAAAGTTCTAGATTTCAGGAGGGCGGACTTCTCAAAAATGAAGACCTGCCTGAAGGACAAACTTTGCCACATGTCAGGAGGAAGTGTCGAGTGCTGGACTAGGTTGAAAGACACAATAACCTCAGTCACATCACAGTATGCCCGTCAGGTTAGTAAGAATAAAAAGAGGAAGAACACACTTTGGTTTTCCAGGGAGGTGGCAACCAAAGTGAAGGAAAAGCGTGAAGCACTCAGAAAGTACAAAGAGACAAGGAATGAGGGTGACAAAACAGAGTATAAAGAAAAACTAAAAGAGGCAGGGAAAGTAATAAGAAGTGCAAAGGACTAAACAGAGGTAAGAACAGCTCAGGGAATAAAGATGGGTGGCCAAACCTTCTACAGGTACATACGAGAAAAAAAGACCAGGGGAGGAATTGTCAGAATTACAAAACAAGATGGGCAACACACAGAGGGAGACAGAGAGAGAAGGCAGAGGCACTCAATCAGTACTTCTGATCAGTCTTCACCCATGAAGCAGATGGTGATGGACCGATGTGAAGTAAAAAGGATTATCCAAATGGAGGAATAGACATGAGCCCCTTTACAAAGGAAATGGTCGTAGAAGAATTCAACATGTTAAAAGTGGAGAAAGCCATGGAGCCAGACGGGATACACCCAAGAATACTGAAAGAACTTGGGAGGGAACTAACAGCCTCCCTGGCAATGCTCTTCAACAAATCGTTGATGAGCGGGGAGGTTCTTGAGGACTGGAAAAGGGCAACGGTGGTGCCGCTCAACAAGAGCAGAAGCAAGGAGGAACCTGGAAGCTACCGACCACTTAGTCTCACCCCAGTCATGGGAAAACTGATGGAGTCCCTGTTGAAGGAGAGGATGGTAGCTTTTTTAGAAGAGAGTGCTCAGCTCAACACAAAACAGCACTGTTTCATGGCAGGAAGGTCCTGCCAGACATATCTAGTAGATTTCTTTGATTGACTCACCAAAAGCAGTAGATCGGGGGGGGGGGGGACGTGGATGTAGTATACCTGGACTTCAGTAAGGCCTTTGACTCCACACAAGAGATTGGTCAGTAAACTGGAGAACATGGGAACTGGGCATAAAGTGCCATGCTGGGTTAGAAACTAGTTGAATGGGAGAACACAGAGGGTATTAGTTAATGGCACACTGTCAGAAGAGGGTAGGGTTACTAGCGGGTTGATGCAGGGCTCAGCTCGGGGGCCGATCCTTTTCAACATATTCATCAGTGACATCGCTGATGCACTGGAAGGAAAAGTGTGCCTGTTTGCAGATGATACCAAAATTGGCAACAGGGTTGACACACCAGAGGAGCATCAACACATGGAATCCGATCTCCGGAAGCTGGAGGAGCAGTCAAAAAACTGGCAATTTAGATTTAATGCAAAGAATTGCAAGGTCTTGCACTTAGGAAAACATAACCCAGGTAAAGTGTACTAAATGGGAGGGTAGCAGCTGGCAGCTACTAGGCACGAGCGCGATCTGAGGGTTATCATCTCAGATGACTTGAAGGTCAGCAAGCAATGCGTGAAGGCAGCACTGATGGCTAGTGGCATCCTGGGATGCATAGGAAGGCGCATCACGAGCAGGAGGCAAGAAGTGATCATGCCTCTGTATCAGTCCCCTGGTGAGGCCTCACATGGAATACTGTGTCCAGTTCTGGAGGCCACACCTCAGGAGGGACATAGATAGGCTGGAGATGGTACAGAGAAGAGCAACAAAAATGGTGCAGGGCTTGCATCAAAAACCATACGAGGCAAGACTATGTGAACTCAACTTATACTCTCTAGAAGAGCGCAGGAATTGGGGAGATATCGATAGAGATATTTAAACACCTGAAGGATAACAACAAGATACAGGTGCAGAACCTCTTTCAGGTGAAAGACTATAACAGGACAAGGGGGCATGACCTTTGCCTTAAAGGAGGGAGGTTCAGGAGCAACATGAGGACGTTCTTCTTCACGGAGCGCATAGTCGAACCTTAGAATAGCCTGCCAGAAGGGATAGTGGGGGCAAAGACGGTGGGGAAATTCAAGAGGGCATGGGACAGACAATGCGGGATACTCAAGCACGCAAACAGTACTGAGAAAGCTACATTGGGGGGGGTTAAGAAATCAAGGGCAGACTAGATAGATCGCATTTTCCCCATCTGCCGACAATTTCTATGTTTCTATTTGATCCATTCAAATTAAGCCTGCCGAAAAGACTGAATGAAGGAGTTTCTTCTAACGGTATTCATCCCACTCACACGCTACCTTTAATACCAGCACATACGTCTCAACCCTCACCACCACCGGGCCGTGTATGCCTACAATTTGAGCAGCACCCTCTGAATTAAGGAAAGAGGAGGAAGTGTACAGGAGCGTCTTGTCTACTGCAGCGAATACATCCTGACAGAAAACACCAGGGTCTGGATTTCTGAAGCAGGTTAGAGGCAGATTTGCGTTGAGAGGGGACGCAAAAAGAACCAGGTCCGGACTGCCCCACTCATCGATTAGCGAATGCACAATGGCTGAACTGATGCAACGTGCTCAAGGCACCACTATCACATTCTCACAGCCTTCCTGCACAGTTGGTAGGAGAGTTCCACCCTGCTTGTTGATTATAACATCACAATTTTGTCATCCATCTGAAGTGGGATCAGTTTGTGGCAGAGGGCCCCCTTCAGGACTTGGAAAGCATATAAGACAGCTCTCATCTCTAAGAAATTTATGAGAAGATGATGCTCCTCCTGCTGGCTCCACACCTGAGTGTGGAGGTCTTGACAGTGAGCTCCCCCAACCATTCAGGAGTGCAACCGTGGTGATGATCTGGGATTTCAGAGGGTAACGGTAGACCTAGCAGAAGCTAGACCAGCTGCGTCTACCATGAAAGTAATTTTGTCCGAGGTTCTGTCATTTATGAGGAAGACTGTGGATGCATGGTCAGAGACCACTATTTGTTGTGGACAAAGGCATCAGTCTCAGCATCCACTGCATTGAAAATGGACGGACAAATCCTCACCCTGGAGGTATCCAGGAGGGCTCCTATGAAGAGGAGCTGCTGGGAAGTTGAATCTGGCACCTTCCCTGAATCAGACCCCCCCCGGGAAAAAGGCAACCGAGAAGCTGTGGCAACTGCTTCCTGTGACTCCAGCCCGTATGGGCTGACTCGGAGCCAAATGTCCAGGAAGTGAAGACTTGAATAATGAGGTTGTAATGAACTCCTCCCTGAACAGGTACTTGTTTAACCTTTCAAGGTTGAGAAATGGGCACATACCGCCTGTTGTCTTGGAACAAAGCACGGAAGTAGGAAACTGTATTCCGATTCGTCATGGAACAACTTCTACTGCTCTGATCCCGCAGAAGCCCCATCTCTCACAGGAAAGAGGGTCTGACAGAGAGGCAAACAGACTTGGCTGCCGCCTGGAGCCTGAGGTAAATCTCTGCGAAATTGGAAGAGTATCCCTCTCGGACAATCCTGATGACCCATATGTCCGCTGGATAGGACTTCCACTGTTTGTAAAACTGAATCAGATGCCCCCCACTACCACTGAGAGGTGCCCACCTCAGACAGCTGAGGTGGGACCTGGGCCGGATCCAAGAGAATGGTACCGCGCACTTTCGGGCCCTGTGCCCTCTGCTGACATTTTTTTTTTTGCAGTTGAGAAGCTGGTTCCTGACAAAGGCTTCCAGGTCTCTATCTTGAAAGGACTGCCTGTTATGTGAATGACGATGGTGCCGTCCCTCTGAGGGGCAGCAGGGGTCTTAGCGCCTTCCAGAGCTCAACCTGAGGGCCGAACTGATAGGCACCGCCAAGGAAATGTTAAACACCTGCTGACAACGGCAGCCACCCTAGGGGCAGTGTCACAGGCATCTATAAAAGCTTTTAGCCGATTATTGGGCTATATGCCCCTAGCAATGGAGTGGTAGATTCTGGGAGGCTCTCGACCACAGAATTGAGTGCGTTCCACTAGGTGTACTCGTACTGAGGAATGTAGGAACTCCAGATATAGAAGTATGCTTTGGTCCACAAATGAAGTCTAAAATGTTATGGTGGACCCCATACCCCTGAGGAAAAACTGGAAAGAAGATCTTCCATCACAGGCTCTGCTGATACAGAAGGCTCGCATTCCAGCCCCTAAAATGAGTCATCCACTGCGTCTTTGATAAAGCAGGACAGGTAGAGACTCGTCCAGATCCACTTCTACCCCAGAAGAATCTCCAAAAGGCAGGTCCAGGACAGAATCATGGGGAGACGGCACCACCCACAATGGCGTTGAGGAGTTCGGTGCCATCTGCAGTACAGGCACCACTCATGGTGCCGTACAAGTGGCGCCGGCACTGCACATGGCACCGGCACCACACACGGCACCAGCATCACACACGACACCAGGCACACTGGCCCTAGATCTGAAGAAAAAAGAGGGGAGAAGGAATACAGTACCCATGCTGGTTCCTGCAGAGGAAAAAGGAGAGGATATAGGCATGCGGGGTCAGCGTCAATGGCACTGACACCAGAGAGGGCACTGTGCACATCCTGCCCGACCGACTTGGCTGTGGCTCTGAGGCCCAAAGGCCCTGGAACCGGGTCCACTGGCCAAGTCAACTGGGCAGACATCGTACCGCCTGCTCTAAAAGAGCAGCCCAGAAATGAAACTGCTCACCGGAGCCCCATCGAGGACAGAGATGGGGCCCAGTGTCGAAGATCGCGGCCTTTAAGAACAGAGCCACAGAGGACCCCACCAAAGTTAGGTCAGGCCTACTGCTCTCCACCATGGATGATCCCCGCGCAGACATACCAGAGGGTGACCTTGAGCGGTACCGTTTCTTCTTCCACCCACAGGAGGAAGAAGAGCTCGAGATCAAGCGGAGTCAGGTCCCCGATCAAGGTCAAGAACTGCTTTTGTGCTTCGGGCACACTGTCCTCCCCCCCTGAGCACTGGACTACCTATGGTCAGACCCCCCCTCCGCAAAGGGCGGCAGACCGGACAAAGCCCCACTGTCATCACAGCTTTCAAACAAAGTCTCCCTACAGTCACCGCTACTAAGGTCGACTCCGTTGATGGCAGACTAAGAATTTCTTCCTCTTCTTCTTCATTTTTTTTTTTCAAATAAGAAAAGAACACTAAAAGTAATAAATTAATCAAATACTGAACGACTATAGCTGCTGTCATATAGACGGAGACTTGACTCTCGGCAGGCAAGCGACATCATTATCGAAGTGCACTTGATGGCAGGAGAAAAGAAACTGAGGCGGTTGGAGGGTCAACATCGAGATAGCCTATACGGGGCGAGCTAGTCTCGCAATGCCACGCATGCACAGTCCTATCCCAGCACTGACCCTCCTGAAGATTTTTGTCTCCCGCGGGATCCTGGCACCTCTGGCATAGTCCCATTAGTGTGAATGAGTGGTGGAGACCTTTAGTCCAGGAAGATCTGGAGCTGCAGCCTGATTCAGCACACCCCGGCGGGAGGGGTATCTAATACGGTAGGAAGCCACTGGGCAGATGTGGACTGGAGGGAAGAACCTGTGAGGCTGAATGGCAGGGATTCTGGCAGCTAACGCAGAGAACACAAGGAGGACAAGCAGTTGAGGTGGGGATAAAAAGGTATCCAAAATTTAAAAAAAAGACCTTTGTAGGCATCTGGGTAGGGCTACAGTAAAGGGACTCCAAGGTGGTGTGGGAATACAATCAGATCACAAAATCTTAATTAAGTACTGTTCCAAAAAACTTAGTTTTCTATGTTTCCAAGACCCCAGGGCAAGCAACACTTTGGTGCCACTTGCCTGTTGCAAACACGTCATCTGCAATTTAATGATTCAAATATACAAGACATTTGCAGCCACAGTCCTACAACAGGCACCAGCTGTTTGAAACGGGCAGCAGGAGTGAGGAAGTAGCCACATGAGTTGTGATGTGGAAACTGCTAACGTTAGCCTGGACTTGTACACACCTTGCTTCACTTGCAGGCTGAGTTGCCCCTTTTCTAGCATCATCCTTTGTTTTATGTCACTTCCCTCTATGTAGTCACCCCTGCTTCCCACCTGCAACCATACTCCAACTGCAGTAAACTAAGGAAAATAAGGCACATGTGGGTAAAGTGTGCCGCCACTCCCAACTATATGCAAGTGGGGCCCTCTGAAAAGAACCATTATGTTTGAAGCACTGGGGTATCTGCATTTGTCCTCTTATTTTGTTTGGCACAGTAAACACTATTATACTGCACTGAAGCCTCAGACCAATTTTGTGCACAACTTTTTTCTTGTTTTCTACTCCTACCGCAGTACCTGTGAAGGTGAAAGCTCCTTAGGCTGACTTGAACCTATTCTAGTGTAAGTTAGAATTTATTTTAAAAACTGGTAAACAGGAAAGACGCACAGAGCTGGTGCTCGTTTCTAGGTGCATATACCATGGGGTGAGGGGTACAAAGAGAAATGAAATCACAACATAATACACAGGGCTACAAAGTGCCATACAAAGCACACTAAAAAAAATACCGTAGTAGTCCTGTTTCTTCCAAAGGGATCCCTCACTCTAACAGCAGCAATCATTCTCCTGGAATGAGCTACCCTGGAGCTTTAGAATTGTATGCTAATTAGAGAACTTGGAATGAAATTCAAACTCTGCTGTGTGGTCACTATCACCCCTGCATTCTATCGTCAGATTTATTTCTAAAGCTAGGGTGAGCAGTAACCACTAAAACCAACAGCTACAAAAATACATCAAAAAGTAGTGTACAAAGTTTGAAAAATTATTTCAATATGGCAGAGCAATTTAAAAAAGTTATGAAAAATTGAAATAGCTCAGATTACTGAGTATCATTTGTAAAGGCACTGTAACAAGTAATGCACAAGCAAACAGAGAGAACTGATTATTCTGTAAACCTTTCACCAAGCTCTGGAAGGGGAGGTAGGGATAGGGATTGTTAAGCATAATGAGGGATCCCTTTGGAAGAAACCACCATTACTACAGTGTGTAATTTTTTCTTCAAACCACAGGAATCCCTCACGTATGCTTAACAACTGCAGACTCCACTGCAGTACCTTGGAAGGCTGGGTACAGAATCTAAGTAAATGTGGTTGTTTGCCTAATTAACCTTTTAAACAAAATGTTAAAACTTATCAACAGGACCACCTTGTAAACAGGACCTCTGGGTCCTAATGGTGTGATTGTAACATTCTATTCCTGTATTAAGATAAAGATTTTTACTACTATTTAGGGAAAAAGTTCTGCAACACAGCAGTGCCAAAGCTGTCATCCCTTCTGGACTGTATATCCAGACAGCAGTGCTTTGTTAAAGTGTGTATTGTTTTCCAGGCAACTACTTTACAGATTTCCTGCACGGAAGCACCTCTTGATGCTGCCACAGAGGCAGAGATGCCCCTTGTGGAGTGAGCCCTAAGGCCTTCAGGTGGCAGCTTGCCAGCATTGTCATAACAGAACTGTGTGCAGGAAACTATCCAATGAGAAATGCTTCCTTTGGATGCTGGTTTACCTTTCTTCACGTCATCACAGGTGATGACTAAGTGAGTATTTGTGGACCTTACATCCTTCGTGTGGTCCATGTAGTAGCTCAGAACTCTCTTAAAGGGATCAGGAAATTTGTGTGAACTGGCAGCAGATACTAATGTCCCTGTTCACAGAAATGAAATTCAAACCTCCAAATGATTCATACTTAACAGTACCTGAATAACCACTAATGTGCAAAATTATGTTTTCGATTTTCTTTTTATGGACATCATTCTGCCTATTGTGTACAGAATGCTAAGCATTAAGTTATTGGCCTACCAGAACCATGCTTAGAGTTCTGTACACAGACCATGACACAGTTAAAACTCCTGGTTCCATGAAGAGAACTATAACAGAATGCTGCCCATAAAAACAAACAATGCAAATTACAGTTTTTCACACCACTCTTTATCCATGTACAGTTAAATATGGATAATTTAGGGGAATGCATAGTGTTTCTGGAAACAGGAACACTAGAAACAGCTGCCAATTAGAAATCATTTCCAGTCCTCTTTAACATCTAAACTGTGCTTTTGTTCTCCTGAGTTGGATCTTGCTGTAAAGAAAACTGGAAGTGACTGATTCAGATGAAATTCAAACAACACTTTAGGGAAGAATTTTCAGTTAGTTTTTAGGACTACCTTGTCCCTGTGAAATATAATGTAGTAGGATCTGTGCAGAGGACTTGCAACTTGCTCACCCTGCTTCTGGCAGATATGAGTTCTACCAGGAAAACTGTTTTCCGGGTGACATACTTCAAAGCAGCTGTTGCCATAGACTCAAAAGTAGCCTCCATAGGCTGGGCAATACACAGATTCAGGTCCCAAGGCGGGGACAGGATCCCTTCCTAGAGGGTACAGGTGTGCAGGAAAGGCAGGAAAAAGCTACACTGACCCCAATTTACAAAAAGAGGAGTAAAATAGCATGCTCAAACTATAGATCCATCAGCTTGACCTCTGTGTTGTAGAAAGTACTGGCAAACATCATCAGAGAGGAAAGTGAAAACCATACTGTATAACAACAAACAATGTGGGGGACCAAACACAACATGGCTTTGTCATGGGACAGTCCTGTCAGACCAACCATCATTCTTTGATAGGGTGGGTAGGGCACTTGAGCAGAGAAAGCCAGTGGATGTGGTATATTTGGACCTGAGCAAGGGATCTGACAGAGTTCCTCACAAAAAATTGGTAATGAGGTTGGTTGAAACAGGTCTACACCCAAGGCTGATATCATGGATAAATTCATGGTTGCTATATAGGATACAGCAGGTGGAATTAAGGGGTGCCTTATCTGGCTGAACATCTGTGACTAGTAGGGTGCCGCAGGGCTCAGTCCCGGGACCATGCTTGTTCAATGTATATATATCCACACTATAAGGTACTGAAAAAGTGTGGTTAACAAAGTTAGACGACGACTCAAAGTTGGGCTCAGTTGTCGGCAGCGAAGACAAGATTTCAAATCTCCAGCAAGAGCTACATAGCACTGAGCAGTGGGGTTGCAAATACGGGATGGACTTTAACATCGGCATATGTGCCATTATGCACTTCACTACAAATAACAGAAGAGCAGAGTACACCTTTGGAGGGAAAAATGTAACATCTACCACAGAACTGAGTGATCTTGGAATTATTGTATCAGATGACATGTAGAAGAATAACAGGCACTGTGACAATATCACAAGGAGGGCCTACAGGATAATGGGTTGCATCAGGAAGCACATAGCCAGTAGGGATAGGGAGGTGATTTTGCCTCTTTATAACGCTCTCATCAGACTGCATTTCAATTAATGTGCAAGATTTTGGGCACCATCAACTAAACTGAATATCAGTAAACTGGAAGGTGTACAGCACAGAATGTCAAAATCTATCACTGGCATGCAAGCTCTGAGTTATGTAGATAGACTTAAAAGCTTAAATCTGCATACACTGGAATACCGCAGAAATGAGGGAGACTTGTGCTTGGTATTTATTTTATTTAGTTTTTGTTGACCGGTAAGTGCACTAGACAAATTCTGCCTGACCGTTTGGGGGATATGGATGAAAGCCAACTGACCTTGAACCACATTAAACTGTTTTTGGTATTTTTAATGAATGCATAATGTTTAGTATACCGACCATGTAATAGTAATGATCTTTGGGACTGTGTTGGCTTGGAATTAAACTATTGCCAGCAGACTACGAGATCACATGAGCTCCAGTTAAAAGGTAATGTAAATTGTACCAATAGGAGGGTATCATGGCTCTCTGAGAGAATGGCAGCCATGAAAAATAGCTACCACTTGAGACAGTAGGTAGCAGCTCAGTAAATGAGTTCAAAATACAGCTGGACAACTACTGCCTAGAAAACAATATTCAGGGATATGTATACTAAAGTGCTTTGAGCATCAAAGGACAAACCGTCCCCCTAGCTCATAACTAACCTGTGAACTATGAACAGGTGATTAAGACCTTAAAAAACCTTTTGAAAATGGGCTGTGAGGCCACTGACCTGCCCTTGCCAGCTGAAGCGTAAGCTGACAGTGCTGCCCAACAAACCTTCAGGGTTGACGGCCTGAAGCCCAAGTACTGGAGATGGACTAGGTAGTCCAGGATTGTAGTTAGACGTGCTCGCAACAGGTTGAGCTGCCTAGGAGAAAGCCAAAAGGAAAATCGTATCCACTTTGAGGTGTAAGTTTTTCTTGTTGCCAGTTTTTGGAAACCTTAAGCACTTCCATAATCTTCTCGGACAGACTTAGGAGTATTCTAGCTCTTCAATAATCACGCTTTGAGACGCAGAGTTCTCAGATCTGCAAATGTTATCCTGCCTTGAGACAATGTAGCACACTATTTCAGGGGCAGGCTGAGAAGGATGTCTGTTGGAGAGGTACTGCAGCAGGGAGTACCAAACCTGCCTGGCCCATTCTGGTGCTTTGATAATCATTGTTGTTGACTCCATTCTCAGTTTTAATAGTACTCTCAGCAAACGTGGAAAAGGTGGGAAGGCATGAAGAAACTTCCCTGACCAGTTGAAGAGTACAGTATATTCTGGGACTGTACCCACTGACGGGTGCCTGCAACGAAACAGTGGGAGCTGGTTGTTCTCCCAAGATGTAAACAGGTCAGTTTCTAGTGTACCCCACCTTCTGAACATTATCACCAGCACCAGCTGGGTCAGGGTTCGTCTGTGATCTCCCTGGCTGATTCTGCTCAGGGAATCTGCCAGCACACTGTCCTTCCCTGACAAGTGTACTGCTGAAAGTTGCACCTCCAGGGAGTAGGCTAGGTTCTAGATCTTCACTGCTTCTGTGCACAGTTTTGAAACTCTTGTTCCTCCCTGTTTGTTTTGTGTAATGCACAGTTGTGGTGTTGTCTGTCCCGATCTACATAAACTGACTTCTGATGTGAGAGGAAAAACCCTGCATTGCCAGGTACATTGCCTGGAGCTCCAGGAGATTTATGTGCTCCTGAGACTCCTGTGTACTACACATACCACTTACAGTGAAGTCCTCCAGTTGGGCACCCCAGCCCAGGAGGGAAGCATCTGTTGTGAGTATGGCAGTAGGTGATTGCTGAAGGAAGGGAACTCCCTCTCTGATGTTGCATTTTTTTCTTCCACCATTCCAGTGCCCTTAGCAGCAACTTTGCAACAAGCATTAGTTTTGCAAGTGGATGCCACCTCTGGGACCAATGGTTCCCCAAGTGGTACTGGATATCTCTCACTTGGAACCTGGCACCCGGTACCACTGTGGTGGATGTCATGTGCCCCAGAAAATGGAGGCAATCCCTTTTAGGTCTGGGATGACCTCCTTGAAGGATTTTGTAGCTGCAATCAGATTTGCTACCCTTGCCTGGGGAAGGAATGCCTTCCCTTGCGGCTTATGTAGTTCTGCACCTATAAAGTCCAAAACTTGAACTGGGTCTGTTTGTGACTTTTGTACATTTATGAGGAAGCTCAGGTCCTTCAGGGTGCCTAGTGTCAGAAGGAGGAAAGACCTGGACTCCTGTTGCAATTTCCCTGTGACTAGGCAGTTGTCTAGATAGGGAAAAAGTACTACCCCTGCCTCCTCAAATGTGCTGCCACCATGGTTAGGCACTTTGTGAACACACTTGGTGCTGAGACAGGCTATGAATTGGTAAGGGCAATTCCCTATCCTGAATCTGAGGTACTTTCTGTGGCTGGGCATGACTAGTATGTGATAGCTGGTGTCTTTCAGATCCTGTGACCCCAGCCAGTCTCCTTTTTGCAGAGATGGAATCACTGAGCCCAGTATTACCATTTTGAACGTTTTCTTTTTTAAGTGTTTGTCCAGATATCACAGCTGTTGCCGCCACCCCCATTGTTGTTGTGGGTCAGGAAGTACCTTGAGTAAAGTCCCTTTCCCCATTATGAAGGAGGCATCTTTTTCACTACATTTGCTTGCAGTAACTTTTACCTCCATCTCCAACATGATTCTTTCTCTTGGACTGAGGGTGGAAGCCTGGTGGCTCTGCAGTCTTGGAAATTTTCGGAACTGCAGGGACAGATCCTGACTCACTATTTCAAGGACCCACTTGTTTGTGGCTATTCTTGTCCATTCCTGGAAATGGAGAGTCAGCCCCGGCAATGGATAGGCAGCCTATGCAGACTTGTCAGGGTTTTGTATCTGACCTTGGGGGCCCGGGTTCTGCAACTACATGCCCGATGCCCCTTCTACCCCAACCTCTGAAGAAACCCCTCTGTGGAGGGTAGTCAAAGGTGATGTGAGGAAGGGGAAAGAATGCCCTACCTCTATCTACCCTTCCAGATGACCTACAGGAAGTGAAGGCCTTTTCCTTTTTGGTGCTGCTCTTCTTCATGGTCTTGTATTCATCCACCTTCTTCATGTAAACCTCTGTCTTGTCACCAAACAGTGAATCTCCTTCGCAGGGAAAATCCATTGCCTTTGTTTGTGTGTCCTGGGATAGGTTGGTAGTTCTAAGCTAGGCAAACCTTCTTAAGGACACTGCATGCGCCGTGACCCAGGATGCATTGTTGTTAGTGTCCACTGCCATGTGGAACTGGTACTTAGTGGCATCTATAGCTGTCATTGCTGTGTCAGCCAAATCCTATGCCAAGTCACTAGTAGCCTTCTTGCTAATTGCCAGTATTATAGCCAATGATTTTCCATTTTCAAAAATGGCCAACTCTGTTTGGCAAAGTCTTAAAAAGCCATTTCTTCAGTCCCCCCGGACAACTGAGGGCAAATGAGCATGTTTTATACAAAAATTGGTCTCAAAATGGGGGTCTGTCCAAATAGGTGGTGCAACGTGATATATATATTTTTTTTGCTCCTCCCAGCTCCGGGCCGGCCTCTCCTTGGCCACCTATACCCTCCGAGCCGCACTGCCTTGGAGCAGCCACCTCTTCACCCCCATATTGCAGCTCCCCGGATGTAACCCTTCGCGGGTGGGTCCCCTCCTCAGGGTGGCGTCGATGAGGCGACCAGCACCAAACCTGTTACAGGGTGCTGCTGGAGATGCGCGGCAATCACCGGTCTCACGGTTGCCGGAGCTGGCTATTAATCGTCATCCGTCAGCTACAGGGCTCTTTTTCCCATTTGTTCCCCCGGGGCATGGTATGCCACAATGTAAGGCAGATGCCAACGCTCACCACGCCTCCTTAGTGAGTGGGACCCCATGCACTGCTGTGCCCCCAGGCTCTGCTAGGGGTCAGCAAGCACCGTGTCGCATCCCCGCCCTTCCCCCGAGAGAAGGCAAGCCATCAGCTGACGCTCAAGCCTTCTCTCCCTGGCCGGCACTCCAGCACCAGAGTCCGTTCCCGAACCCGGGTCGCTGGCGTCGCAAGCGGAAATCCAACCGCTGCACCGGCAGGCCGGCATACGTGGTGTTTTTAATGAAACATTACATTCCCAAGCCAGCCCACTGGCGCAGAGGGCTGAGGCGCTGGCGCCTTACCTCGCACCATGCCGATGACCTGGGTTTGGGAACGGACTCGTGTCGCTGGGGGTCGGCAGGGGAAAGGACTGAGCATCTGTAGGACTGCTCTCCTCTTCTGGGGTGGGTAGCAGGGCCACATCGCTCTCCAGCAGCCCCCGGTGGAAACTGGGAGCACTGCATGAGGGTTGCAATATGGGGAAGTGCCAGAAAAGCGGAAACCACTCTGGGATCGGCCGGATTACGGTCGCGAGGTCTGCCGACACCTCCAAAACTCCTGATGGAGCCATGTCCACCTCAGCAGCGCTGGGGACAAACAGTGAGTGTGTTGATACCCCGTGTCTTCCTCGAGTAGAGGGTTATGCCGTGTTACCTCGGGGAAGGCTGCAATATGAGGTGAGGAGGCTCGAGGGAGTAGTAGGGATTGTCAGACACCATGGCAGCCCGAAGAAGAGGCGGGTCCCGGAGCATGTAGGGGGAATAAAGAAATGAAGAATTGATTCCCAAATGCTGGTTTAAAATTACAATTTCTGTTTTTCCCCTGGTGCTTTCTGTTGAAAATGGAAAATCATTGGTCTAATAATATGGAGTTCCAAAGGGCTCTTTGGTGCTGAGCTGTTTAGGCCAAGTATGCTGCCTGCCTTAATAACAGAGAAGCTGAAGTATAAACATTTTTGCCCATGCTATCCAGTTTTCTGGAATTTCTCAGGAGGCTGGGAGAAAAGGGACACTTTGGCCTTGTTGCAGTCAGCAGTCTGGACCACACCTCACGATCATGGTGAGAATACAGATACTGAGAATCCTGTTAGTTCACCTGATACTTTTCTCAATTTTCTTATCTCTGCCAGCAGGTGAGGTGGATGCGAACATGATTTTTTTTCCAATTATTTATCTGTTTCTCCCCGGTTTTCACCCGCCCATCTCGCATCCTTGATGTGAGCGCGTGCATGTGGAGGCAGACGCACACTGCGGGATGCCCCACCCTACTGGTCGTTAATGCCCGTCTGTGTCGCCACTAGGCCTCCACCCGGTGACGGCAGGACTGTGGTAGGGAGACCCCCTCTCACTAAGAGAGGACAGCTGCCACAAGGCAGCTCGATCCTGCTCCGACCCCCCAAACAACCAGAGGTCATTCCTGAACCCGGGATGCTGGTGTAGCGCGAGGTAAGGCAAAAATGCCTCAGCCCTCTGCACCACCAGGTCAGCTTGCTGACATGATTTTACAGCTGGCCTCCTTGAGGGATTTGTGGATGAGCAGTAGCAATCTTTTTGTGGGAATTAAAACCATCAGATCCATAAATTCCACCTCATTCTCATCTTCCTCAGTCAGTCTCATGTGCAGTGATGTTGAGAGTATTTACCATGTGCCTCACAAAAGTACAGTGTGTGGTATAGTTATCTGAGGGTCTAGCAGGGGAACCACACTTTTGTTCTGGAGAATCACCGGGTTCTATGGGTTCTCCTTCATCCTCCTCCTTCCCATAGTACAATTCAATCTCCTCCTCCTCCACAGGCATTGGGAATGGAACCGGAGCCTGGGAAGGGGAAGGCAGGCATACTCATGAAACTCCCCATAGCCTGGAATGCCTGGACCTTAGTCCTTTGTTGAGGGTATTTTTTTTGTGTCTACTGGCAGCTCCTTTCCTTCTTCAGTAAGACAGACAGCAACGTGTTGTTCTTTTTGTATTTTTTTTCTTGTTAGACACCATCTCTAGTGTCTACTCAGAGGCTCTTTTATTTTTGTTGGATTCAGGGTTCCGCCTTTCAGACACCCTGATTTTTGAACCACCTTTTGCTGCCTTTTTTCTTGTCTGTTTCCTTTGACAGAGACTGCTGCTTGTTTTGAGGGTCTGGACACTCATCTGTGCCTTCAGGTGACATGAAGGCAGACTGAGAAACCATAATGTCTTCTAATTTTTCAGCCTTTTTCTTTTGCATTTTAGGACAAAACTTAATACATAGCTCACAATCACCAAAATTGTGATCTAGACCCAGGTGCCTTAAACAAAACTCGTGACAGTTTGCCATAGCCAGGAGTTGAAAGCAAACTTTGCCAACTTTAAAGTCTGGGTCCGGTCTTCTCTTTGGGACTGTCAGTCATGCCAAACACTGACAGCCTGCGAAGACGTTCCAGTTCCCAAAAATAATAATTTCCAATAATAAACTTATGGAGCTGGAAACTGAAGAAGCATGAACTGCAGGGGTGTCCTGGTGTTTGTGTGAGGCTAAACTAAAGGGGAAGTATTTTTTTTTTCCTAAGTTTGCTTTAGTTCAAATAGCTTGTACTGGGAGAGGGATATGTAGTTGGGTGTTTAAGCGGTGCTGTTGTTTAGGGCTGTAATTTTGGAGTTCAATTCTGTGCCAGTTGAAAGACAGGAAACTGGAGAGGTAGACTTGGGGGAGGGACAGAAGATTAGCCAGAGCCATTTTAAACTGATTCAGTTTGGAGTTGGAAACTGAAGAAGCATGAACTACAGTGATGTGTTTGCACCTGCCTGAGGAAAGGGACTGAGGTGTGCAGTTGTGTAAGAGGCTGACTGACTCACATGGGAGTGGCAGTGGGCCCTAATCCCTCCCTTCCCCAGCTTGTCCACACTTATTGCTGCATTGGGATTGGTGGAAATCACTACCAGATGCATCCACTAACGTACCCTAACAGAGGGGATTGTTCTTTGTAATGTTATAGAGTGATATGTAGCTCTGGTTAAAGAAGTAAAAAGTTACAAAGTTGTAGATAGTACTGTGTTTTGTACTTGGGTGTAGCACCTTAAGCTGTATGTTGCTGGGAAACGTATGGATGGAACAGTATCATAGTATTGTTTTATTCTTCTCTGCTACTGGAGTTGGTGTTGTATTTTTAAGTAGGGACTGGATTGGTTAGAAACTTATAGGCAGAACAGTATTTTGTAGTTAGCACTGGTATCATGGGTAGGATAGTGGGCTATAATGGATGTGGGGAGGCAGTTTGGATTAACATATTGTGGAGGCTAGGAGGGTGTCCAATCTGTATCTGGTTGAGGAGGCTGGAGGAAGATGTGCTGTAGCTTGGTAGAGAGCTGGAGAGGATGATGGGAGGGGGAAGAGGCCTGGAGGTAGGAGTGTCACATCCAGGAAATAACATGAGGACACTGTGGGGGAGGAACAGTGGCTCAAGGGAAGTGACGGGGAGGGAGTGCAGGAGTGGAACAAACAAGGAGCCTATCATTAGTGGGAAAGCTAGAGTCAGGGGAGGGAGCAGAAGCACAGCAAGGCAGGATGAGCAGGAAGAAAAATTACTCACCATAGTGATCCTGTTTCTTCAAAGGGATCACTCATTATGATTAAACTGATGCAGTCACCCTCCTGTGTTGGACTACCCGGAGAGATGGAATTATATGCAAATGATGGAACTTTCAATTGACTCATGCCAATTTCAAACTGCTGCCCTAGCAACTGCTGCACTCTGAGTGCTTCAGATTCTTACATAGCCTAACTGGGTATAAGACCCACTAGTTAAAACTAAATTTTTTATAAAATATTTTTTGTCCTCTCAGGTCAAAATCATCCTTGAGAAACAAACCTACAAAACTTGAGACCACAAGGAAACCAACTGGTTAAACAGAAAGTGAGTCTCTAACCTAAACTTATATATTGGAAACACCCTAATGCAGGGATGCAGAACCTTTATAGGTTCTAGTAGGGGAGGAAGAGTGGGTGCTTTAATCATAATGAGTGATCCCTTTGAAGAAACAAGATTACTATGGTGAGTAATTTTTTCTTCTAACCCCAGGAATCACTCATTATGATTAAACTGATGCAGACTACCGAGCAGTGCCTTTGGAGGTTGGCCAGAGATCTTATTTTGAAAACAGGTTCTGCAGCACTGCTGTACCAAACTTGGCATCTGACTTCTGGATTGTAGATTCAGGCTGTAATCTTTGTGAAGGTGTGTACTGTTTTCCATGTATCTGCTTTGCAGATTTCCAGTAGTGGAATTTCCCTTGAAGCTGCCACTGAAGCAGCTGTGCCCCTGGTGGAGTGTGCCTTCAGGCCCAGAAGCACCTGTTTACCCACTTTACCACAACAAAAACTGTATACATGCCACTATCCAGCGAGCAACTGTATGTTTTGTGGCAGCTCTGCCCTTACCTACCTCACCACAGGTAAGAAAGAGCTGTGATTGACTTGATCTGTAAGACTTGGTTCTGTCAATACAGTGGCTAAGTGCCCTTTTGACATCAAGGGAGTGACGCCTCCTTTCTGGAGAACTGGAGTTCTCTGTAAAAAAGGCAGGTGAAGTAATAGACTGATTTAAGTGAAAATCAGAGACCACTTTGGGGAGGAACTTTCTATTGGTCCTGAGGACCACTTTGTCCCTGTGGAATGAGATGTATTCCACATCTGTACACAGGGCTTGCAACTCGCTGATCCTTCTGGCTGAAGTAACAGCAACCAGAAACACTGTTTTCCCAAGTGATATACTTCAAATCTGCAATCGTCATGGGTTCAAATGGTGCATCCATGAGCTTGGCAATGCAGACATATTCAGATTCCAGGCCGGGACTGATTCCCTCAAGGGAGGGTGCAGAAGGCTGAGGCCTTTGAAGTATTTCCTAAAGATTGGATGAGAGGCCATGGATCTCTCTTTACCAGCTGACAGGTAAGTTGAGACTGAAGCCAAGTGGACCTTGAGGGTCAAAGGCTTCAGGCCTAGAGAATGTAGGTGTGTTAGGTAATCCAGGAGAATGGCCAAGTCAGCCCCGGAGGGGTCAGTACCCTTACCTGCACACCATATGGAGAACTTCTTCCACTTAGAATATGTTTTCTTAGTGGAAGGTTTCCTGGAACCCCTAAGCACTGTCAGCACCTGGTCTGACAGTTTAAGGTTGCAAATTCTAAGTCCTCAAGAGCCAGGCCACTGCATCTAGGGGAAGTGTGCCCCTGAGAGGAGGCCTGCAACAGTACACTGGTAACTGGTGATTTTCTACAGAGGCAAAACGACCCACCTCTGGAGTGCCCCACCTCCTGAAAATCGTACTGAGTATTTAGGGATTCAGACACCACTCATGGTGGTTTTGACTTATCCTGGTGAGGGAATCTGCCACTACATTGTCCTTCCCTGGAAGATGTATGGTTGACAGGAATACTTTCATGAAGTATGCCAGGGACCACAGCCTCATTGCTTCTGTGCACAGTGGGGCTGACCTGGTTCTTCCCAGTTTGTTGATGTAGTACATAGTTGTGGTGTTGTCTGTTCTGACCTGCACCTCTTTGTTTTGAAGATGAGGGGCAAATGCCTGTAGAGCTAAGTACACTGCCTTGAGCTCCAGCAGATTTATGTGCAACAGGGACTCTTGAGGAGACCATGTGCCACTTGCCGTGTAGTCCAACATATGTGCTCCCCAACCCAGAAGGGAGGCATCTGTTGTAAGGACTAAGGAAGGTTGTTCCTTTAGAAAAGGCACACCTACCTAAAGGTTGTGCTCGTCTAGCCACCACTGTAGTGCCTGTAACAGGCTGTGGATGACTGGGACCAGTTTGGACAGTGGATCTCTCCTTTGTGACCAGTACTGTCTCAAGTGAAACTGTATGTCTCTCATTTGAAATCTGGAACCTAGCACCAGTGTGTTGGCAGCTGCCATGTGACTCAGAAGCCTGAGGAATTCTCTGGCTGGTTTTGGCTTTTCTGACACAAATGAGTTTGCAATCTGCAGAATGTTGTTTACCCTGAAAGGCTCTGCCCAGACTGGTGTCCAGTTCTGCTCCAATGAACTCTAGTACTTGGACTGGTGTTTGCTGAGACTTCTGCTCGTTTATGAGAAAACCCAGGGATTCCAGAGTAGATTTTGTTCGTACTAAGGCTTGCTTTGTATGCTGCAGAGATTGACCCACTACTAGCCAGTTGTCCAGGTATGGAAAGACTGCCACCCCGTTTTCTCAGAAACTCTACTACCACGGCCCGACACTTTGTGAAAGCCCTTGGTGCAGAAGTTAGGCCAAACAGAAGTGCTGCAAACTGATAATGGCCTGAGGCCAGCTTGAATCTCAAGTACTTGCTGTGAGATGGTCTGATAGGGATGTGATAGTAAGCATCTCTTAAATCTTGGGAGGCTAGCCAGTCTCTCTTTTGTAAAGTGGGAATGATTATTGCAAGAGTGACCATTTTGAATTTTGGCTTCAGAATGTGTCTGTTTAGAAGCCTTAGATCCAAGATAGGTTGCCAATCCCCATTTTTCTTTCTTGTGAGGAAGTATCTGTAGTAGAAGCCTTTGCCCCTCTGGTTTAGGGGCACTGGGCTCTACTGCTTTGACTGCCAGCAGATGTTTTACCTCTGCTTCCAGTAAAATTCTGTCTGCAGATGTAACTGGTGCAAATGTTCTTGTTCTCAGCTTGAGGAGTGATTTGAAGCTGAGTGTCAGACCCTGACTCACTACATCCAGGACCCACTAGTCTGTGGTGATGGTATGCCAATCCTGGAGGTAAAGAGTCAATCTTCCACCCACTGGTGGTTCTACGACAGGGAATGAGACCTGTATCAGTCTGTCAGGGGTTCTGTGTGGGCTGTGCCTCAGTCTGAGGGAAGGGAGATGCTCTTCTCATAGCTCTCCTGCCTCTATCTCTAAAATGGCCTCTAGACTGCTGTTGCAGCTGAGAGGCCTGAGCCTGGAAAAACTGTCTGGGATAGGATCCCCCTACCCCTGCCTCCCCTGGTTTGGGCCCTATAGGATGTGGAAGGCCTATCTTAAGAATTACTTCTATAGATAGCCTTGTATTCCTCTACCTTTTTCATGTAGGCCTCGGTTTTGTCACTAAATAACGAGTTCTTCTCAAATGGAAAATCCAATGCCTTGGCCTGGGTATCCAAGGTCAGGTTGGTGGCTCTGAGCCATGCAAATCTCGTAAGGGAGACAGTCAAAGCCATTAGTCTGGCTGCAGAATCATTAGCATCCACAGCCATGTGGAACTGGTATTTTATGGCATCTAGTGCAGCTCTTGCTGTATCTTGTAAATCAACTGCCACTTCACCTGGCACCCTGTCAGCCAAGGCTAAAACTGTATTCCAGAGTGCCTTCTGGTATTGCACTCATAAGCCATGTAAATTCTACTCCTGCTCCTCCTCCTACTGATGTCTGGGAATGTCCACCCGAACCCTGGCTCGACCACCCCTAACCCAGTCAGCTCCAGGAAATCAGTAGGGGGCCTCACCGTCTCCACTCTCAACATCTGTAGCCTACTACCTAAGCTCGCTGACCTCCGAACTTTTGCTGAACTGCATAACCTTGACGTCATATCTGTGGTTGAAACCTGGCTAACTCCCAAAACACCCGACTATGCCATCTCTCTACAAGGCTATAATGTCCACAGACTGGATAGGTTGTCCAAGGGGGCGCACTCGACGTGAAAGACAACATCACTGCGCACACTGTCACCACAACCCCCAATGACTCCTGCGCAATCCTGCCCATCAGACTACTCCTTGGTGCACAAAATAAAGCACTCACTGTGGTCACTGTCTACATCCCACCTAAAAACCAAGGGACTGGTCTCCAAACTCTATTGGACTTTGTTAGTTCCCAACCTTCTGAATCTGAGGTCCTTCTTCTTGGTAACTTCAACATCAACTGGCTTGCACCTGACACCGGAATCTACAAGGATGCTATCTCCTCAGCAAACCTTACACAGATAGTCGACTCACCAACTAGGAAGAACTACAAGTCAGGTACCAGCACTCTCTTGGACTGGGTCCTCACCAGTCACCCAACCCACGTCAACAACATCACTGTCCTCTCTGACTCACTCAGCGACCACTCTCCTGTTATCTGCAACTGGTCTAATAAATATTGCAAGCCCCTTCCCTTAACTATCTCCAGCAGGGTCCTCCCCCATGGCAAACTGTCCCACCTAAAATCCTGCCTCTTGCGACAAGATTGGTCTCCCATATACCTTGCACAGGATGTAGACTCAGCTCTTGAACATTTCATCACAACGTTCAATGCCGCCTGTGATCTACATGCCCCAGTTAAAAAGCACAAAGTCAAGGCACTATCCAGTCCTTGTGTTAATACTGGGCTACTGACACAGCTAAAAGCAAGGGACCACCTCTGGGCAATCGTCAGGGCCACAGGCGCCCAACCGGACATTCAAGCATATAAACAATCTCGCAACAATTGCACAAAACTAATATGAATGGCAAAGAGCACCTACTACAAAGAAGCCCTCACCAACACCTGGGGAAACGGGAGAGCCATTTGGGATAATATAAAGGAGATTTCAGGGAAACTGTCAAAATCCTCCCCTACAGCCTTGACCCACTGGACATAGAAAACGCCTTCAATGCTGCCTTCACGGACCTCAGTAGTGTCCTCCCCAGACTTTTCTTGCAAGCTGACGCCTGATTCAACTCCCCCAAAGCCATCCACTATTCCACTTTAGAAAAGTCAACTCAGGTGAAGTCCATAAACACGTAAAGGGCCATCTCCAAGACCAGAGCCAGTGGTGACTCACTGGACCTGAAACTGCTATCCCTCACACTTGAGGAAGTGCTTCACCCGCTTACTAGAATTTTCAACCTCTCACTCAACCTCAGTCAATTCCCAAGCCAGCTATTGTCACACCAGTCTTCAAAAGTGGTGACAAATCAATCCTGGGAAACTACCGACCAATCTCCATACTGCCCCCCCTTTCCAAACCCCTTGAGCGCATTGTAGCCAACCAGCTTACAGCCTACCTGGACAAATACAACATCCTTTGTCCACAGCAACATGGTTTCAGGCAAGGGCACAGCACCTCCACAGCCCTCCTGGAGTTCACTGGAGCTCTCCATAAGTCTATGGACAAAGGTCATTTAACTGGAGCCATATTCATCGACTTTACCAAAGCATTAGACACTGTCCACCACGGCCTACTCTCCAGACAGCTGCTGAATACCAGTCTCTCCCCTGACACTACAGCATGGTTCAATAGTTACCTTTGCCAATGCACACAAAGAGTAAAAATCTCAGGTAATCTCTCTGACTCCAAGCCAGTCCGTTCTGGTGTCCTCCAGGGCTCAATACTGGGTCCCCTACTTTTCAGTCTTTTCCTAAACGCTCTCCCACAATCCTGCCCAGAACAAATTATCCTCTATGCCGATGACGTTGTGCTTTTCACCCCACAGAAAGACCAGAGCCATTAACTCGCAACCTTCAACTCGCATTCTCATCTGTTGAAAACTGGTTCTTTTCTCACAAGCTGGTTCTTAACCACAATAAGACTAAATCAATGCTCTTCTGCAGCTCAGAAAACAAACACAGGTGATAACCCCTTGACATCAAAACAAATGCTGGTCATACCCTTGAACAAGTCTCATATTTTAAATATCTAGGCATCACTCTTGACCATGGTCTGTCATATGTGACCCACATCGATAACGTCGCCTAGAGTTGTAAATCGGCGCATAGGAATTCTCCTCTATCGAACAAGCAACACCTCACCCAAGCTGCATTAAAGATGGCCATCCAGAGCTCTGTTGTGTCCACTGTAGATTATGGCTTCATTGTTCTATGGCTCTGTTAACCACCACCGCCCTTAGGCGGATTACGATCTCCCTAAACAAGGCCTGCCGGCTGCTCACTGGAGCCCACCGACTCACACATACATGTGAACTTTATGCCAAATCAGGATGGCTTCAACTCGCAAATCATATAAAGTACCTAACTTGTCTAACAGCGAAAAAAACTATGCTGGGTTTTTCACCACCATGCAAGTCCTCCCGAGTCCAACCATTAATCTACGTTGCACCAGAGGGTCAGAACAACAACTCCTTCAAGTACCTCGATGCCGCACATCACTGGGTCAAAGATCCTTTGCACACCGTACCCCCTCCTGGATAAATGCCTTCAGTACTCATATCACTTCCTCCTCTTCACTGGGCATTCTCAAATCAAGACTACACCTTCACCTCACTACCACCAATTGCTGTGACTGCCTCTCCTAACTCCCTTTTCCCTCGTGGCACACCTCCCCTCTCCTCTGTTCTTTGACAATGCTGAGAATCTGCTCTAGTTTCTCTTCAGCTGCTACCCCTTCCCCATAGCCCCCACCCGTATCACAGACCTCTGTGCTTTTCCTAACCTAAGAGGTATCCTGGCTTTGTCGCAGGCAGCAGCCTGGACCACCCCCCCCTCAGGGTCAGGGCGACTGAAAAGAAAATCAGCTGTGGTCCTATCCAGCTGATATCTCTTATCAACCTTTTTATCCACTCCTGGAATGAAAGGAGGAGTTTGGAAAATTTGCAATGCTGCCTCTTTTAAGGACTTCTGCATCAGCAATAACAGGCATTTTGTGGGGGCCAACTCCATCATGTCAAGGAATTCTGCTTCCTCCAAATTCTCCTTTGTCTCCTGCGGAGGGAGGCTGAGGGTCTCTACCATGCTTTTTACAAAAGCACAGTGTGAGGTATAATCCTCTGGTCCCCTTGGGGGAGATCCAAATCTTGTTCTGGAGAAACCTTTGGGTCTGTTGGTTCCTCATCAAAATCATCCTCCTACTCTTCACCAAAGGTGGCCTGCGGTTCCTGAGTAGCTGACACAGGCACAGGAACCAGTGCAGTAGGTGTGGGAACTGGGACTGCAACCTGCAGTGCCTGTAAGACCTGTAAGGCCTTGGCAATGTCCTCAGCCAAGGGCATACTGCGTTTGTCTGCTGGGAGCTCCATAGCCTTCTCGGCCGCAGGCGCAGCGACATGCTTTTCCTTGCATTTTTTCTTAAGTGGGACAGGTTCAGACCCTGTCTCCACAAGCCTTTTCAACTTACCCTGCTCAATTTTTTCTGACCCTTTGTCAGGATTCTTAGCTTTACCTCCATCCTTTCTACTGACTGAGGAAGAGGAACTACTTTCCCCAGTAGTAGCAGAAGCAGACGCCATTTCTTCTAATATTTTGGACCTTTTTCTCAAAGTTTTAGGACAGAAAGTTTTACAACTGTCGCAACTGGCAAAAATATGGCTAGTGCCCAGACAAAAACACAAAGGGAATGTCTGTCTGCTTTTGCTATTACCTGACCACAAGACTCATAATATTTAAAACCAGTGGGTCCTGTGCATTTCTTAGGTTTGTCAACAGGGACCTCTGACATTGAGCAGGAATCGTTAAATATATCTAAACAGAAATATTGGTTCCTTGGAACTGAAGAGTTCAAAAATGAACAACAGCTAAATGGTTCCAGGATTGAGCGTTACTTGGTTCCTGACAGAAAAAGGGAACCGAGAAAATATATAAATTTAAATACAAATATATAAGTACAAGTGGTCAAAGGAACCGACTGCAAAAACAACAAATATAACAAGAAATTAAGTAAAAACCTCACCTAAAACAGCGGAAGCCTCGGTTCCACGGCCGCTAAATACTAAAATATTCACACAAATTACAAAATTAACTAACACTAAGGCAGCAATTTGAAAAATTAAACTTAAAACATTACTTATCGACCAGATAAATGAATTTTGAAAAAGCTGAAGGAGAGCTCTCCGGGATGTCTTCACTAGGCAGGTGGAGTAAAGAATCTGAAGCACTCAGAGTGCAACAGTTGCTAGGACAACAGTTTGAAATTGGCATGAGCCAACTGACAGTTCGCATCATTTGCATATAATTCCACCACTCCGGGCAGTCCAACACAGGAGGCTGACTGCATCAGTTTAATCATAATGAGTGATTCCTGGGGTTAGAAATAGGTTTGCTGTGCTGGTGACATTGGTGAAAGGTGAGGGGGGAGTGATCTCCAGGGGAGAGCAGGAGAGGGAGGAAGAGGGGAACCCATAAGGGCAGAAGTCAGTCAGAGGAGGGTGATAGGGGTGAAGGGAGAGAAGCACTGCTGGTGGGGGTGGACGACAGGGGCAGAGAAGAGGAGGGGAGCCAGGGAGGAGCGGAGGGATGTGGGGGATAGGGAGGGAGCAGTGAATGGGGTAGGGGACAGGACAGGGGAGAAGGGGGGAGAAAGCAGTAGGGAGGAAGGATGATGTTAGTAAGCTGGCATGCTCTAAGATTGGATACCCTGGGAAAGGGATGGGGGCAGGGACAAGGAACGAGGAAGTGGGTGTACTACTGCTGGGAGATTCCATCCATAAAGGGATCAGATGGGGCGGCAGAGGGGAGAGGCACAGTAGAATATGGGTGGAGGCTATACACAGGCAAATGGCAGACAAGGTGGGGCAGGCGGTTCTTAAGTGCACAAGAAGGGGCAGGAAGAAACTGCATGCATATGGGCACTAATGATCTGGAGGGGAGATGGTGGAAGCAGTGAGAAGGAGGTTTGAGGAATTAGGAGGGCTATGTGAGGAAGTGGGGGAATCAGTGGCCTTTTCAGAGGTGCTCCCGGTACCCTGTGCGAGTACATGAAGGAAAGGGAGGATTGGGAAGTTCAACAAATGGCTGGGGGAATGGTGTTAGACTAAGGGGTACGGGGTAGTGGGAGACTCTGGCAGTACCTGGGAAAATTAGGATATATGTGCAGGGGACAGGCTGCACCTGAGCAGGGAGGGGGAAAGGGGTATTAAAGCAGAGGTCTGAGGGGTACATAGCATCAAGGATAGATGTAAGCTAGGTGGGGGTGGCAGGAGGACAGCTAGTAGGCAGGGATCCCAGAAGGGGGACCAAGTTGCCTACCCCCAAGCTATCAGAGAGAGGTATTTGAGGTGGGGACACAAGGAGGGATTAGGAGGGGGGGAGAAAGACACAAGTTGGAAGGTGGTCTCGCTGAATGCGAGAAGCGTAGGTAACAAATCAGCTGAACTACAGGCTCTCTTTGTTGTGGGGAGGGTGGACATTGCAGCCATCATGGAGACAAGGGACACCCAGAACCAGGACTGGGCTATGATGATCCCAGGGCACAGAATATTCAGGAAGGACAGGACTAGGGGGAAGGGAGGGGCGTGGCGATCTAAGTGAGGGAGGGGATAAGGTATATGAGACAGAAGGGGGTGGAGGGCAGGACAGAGGCCCTATGGATGCAGTTTCAATACTCTAAAAGAAAAACACTGAGGGTGGGGGTAGTGTACAGGCCACCAGCTCAGGGGGATGACCTGGACAGGGAATTGGCCAAGCAGATTAGAAGAGTCTGTAGGAAGGGGGGATACTGTAGTGGTGAGGGACTTTAACCTCCCTGGGGTGGACTGGAACACCCCAACAACCATGCATGCAAAGGAGCAGAGATTACTAGATGCATTTCAGGACTGCTTCCTGATGCAACTGGTCCACGAGCCGACTAGGGAGGGTAGGACTCTGGACTTGCTATTAACAAATGGGGAGGCTGTAAGGGATCTGGGAGTGGAAGACCCCCTGGCTGGGAGCGACCATCAAACAGTGTGGTTCACACTCAATATAGGAAGGGTAACAGGAGGAACAGGTACCAGGGTGATCGATTTTAAGGGAGCGGACTTTAAAAGGATGGGGAAAGTTTGGTTGAGCATCTGGTGGGAATTCAGACATGCATGAGTGCCAGCCAAAAATGGAATATCATTAAGAAAGAGCTGGTAGAGGCTACTGAGACCTGCACCAGGACATGGAGCAAGAATGGGAGAGCAAAGAAGCCAAACTGACTGACTCGGGAGCTAATGGAAGGGGTGAGGGCCAGGAGAAAAGCATTCCGGAGGCTTAGGAAATCAAGAGGGCAAGGGGACAAAGACGGGTACATGAAGAAGTCCAGGGAGGTTACCAGGCTAGTCAGAGTGGCCAAGGCTTCCAGAGAGCTGAGACTGGCACAGGGAATCAAGGAAGGGGAAAAGGACTTCTTTAGATACACTGGTGAGAGAAGAAGAACCAAGATCAGATTGTGAGGATTAAGAAAGATGGGGGGGTGGGTGGAGAAGGGGGAGAACCAGGCAAAGGCACTGAATGAGTACTTCTGGGGCAAAATGGGTACTGGAGCGAGGTCCTCCTTGCCTAGTTCCCATACCCAAGGGCACTGACTTGGAGTGTGTCAGGCAGGAAGTGGGATCACCCTTGGATGCCCGTCCCTTTCGGCGGTGTTAAGCAATGCCAGGTGGAGTTAGGAATAAGACTGCAGTGATTGCAGATCTTATTTCCTCTGTCGACTTGGCTTGCATCACCGAGACCTGACTAGATGGAAATGCTGGTCCTGTTTTGGACTCTGTGATTCCGGCTGTGTTCTCAGTGATTCACCGCCGAGACTGGACCAGAGGGTGGGGTGGGGGTTGTGGTCTGTTTTAGACAAGATCTGGATCTCAGGGACGTGCCAGTTGGTGATACCAACTCCTTTGAGTGTATAGTGGGTGCAGGTGCAGGCTACAGGACCCTTCTTATCTACCATCCACCAGGGGACGAGAGGGAGTTCCTGAAGGAGGTTGCAAACTTCATCGCTGATATGGTATTGGAATCTCCCAGATGGCTGATCCTGAGAGATTTCAATGCCTCGGTCGACAATGAACTCTCGCCATTTGGTCAAAACCTCCTCCAATTGATGGATTCAATGGCCTTTCACGGGTAATTACCTCTGCAACCCATGAGGGGGGGCACATATTGGACTTGGTGTTTCATCTGGGGATGGAGGTATCCAATGTGGAGGTGAAGCCAGTTGGATGGTCTGACCATCACGCCCTGGGGTTTAGATTTGCGGCCCCCCGAAATAGGCCTGCTCCTAGGGAGTTAGTACAGTTCCGTCCTTTAAGAGGGGTTACCTCAGAAGGCCTAATGACAGAGCTGGACTTCTCGGGTTTTCTAAGGGATAGCATGGATCCAGGGCCTTTGGTTCTAGCCTAAAATAGGGCTGTAGCTGAGGCCCTGGATGCCATTGCTCCAATTTGTGTTTGTCCTCGTACTCTTTACCTGGGGGCTCCCTGGTTTGATGGGGAGATCCGAGAGTTGAAGAGGAAGGGATGAAGATTGGAAAGACACTGGCGGAAAACTCAACTGGAGATGGATAGACTTGAATTGTTAGAACATTATAAATTCTACCAATCAGCCATTTCCCATTAGAAGGCAGAGTTCCTGTCAGGAAATTGCTGCAGCGAGAGACGGACCATCCCAGCTCTTCCGCACTGTGGACAGACTGTGCAATCCAGTCTGTCTTCAGACTAGTAGAGCGTTATCACAGGCACAGTGTGAGGAGTTTGTGAAATTCTTCGCTATAAGGTATCCACCATCAGGGATGAGATCTGCCAATGTCCTTCTATTGGACATTGCACTGATCAATCGGGTGGTATGAAGGCCCAGATGTACTGGTCAACCTTTAGACTACCAGCAGTAATAGATATAGTGAGGATCATCCAGACTCTGCGACTTACCTACTGTAAGTTGGATCCAGGCCCTACTCACCTGGTGGTGGGGTGTGTAGATGCTATCGGCCCAGTCCTGGCTGGGATAGTGGTGGTGTCATTAGAGAGAGGGATCTTTCCTGATCCCTTGAAGGAGGCGGTAGTACGCCCCCTGTTGAAAAAGCTCTCTTGACCCCGACTGCCCAGAAAATGACAGACCAGTCTCTAACCTTCCCTTTGTGGGGAAGGTTATTAAGAGGTGGTCACTCTGCAACTGGAGGATCATTTGTCCAGCCACAATATCTATGACCCTCTCCAATCGAGCTTCAGGGAAAGGCATAGTACAGAGACAGCTCTTGTTCGGGTATTGAATGACCTCCTGATGGCAAGAGATTGGAGGACCCATTCCATCTTGGTTCTCCTGGATCTCTCAGCAGCATTTGACACCATGGATCATGGGGTACTGCTTGACCGCTTGTGGTTTTTCTGTGGTCTGGGGGGAGCAGTCCACAGTTGGTTTCGATCTTTTTTGGAGAGCAGATCTCAGAGAGTGGTGTCTGGAATTTACACTTCAGCCCCTCATTGGTTGTCCTATGGGGTACAGGAGGTCGGTGCTGTCCCCTATGTTATTCGCAGTGTATATGCTTTCACTGGGGGACATTATAAGATGGTATGGGTTGAGTTTTCATTGTTATGCTGATGATTCTCAGCTCTACCTATCTTTTATGCCTGATCAGGAGACTGATTCCATCACGATGTTTAATAACTGCCTCCGGGAGATTTAGGATTGGATGAGTGCTAGTTGGCTTAGGTTGAATTCAGATAAAACTGAGGTGCTGGTTGTGGACCCTGGAGGGAGGGCGATGGGGGCTTGGACTGGAAAACCCTCAGGTTTATATCTTGGGGGAGCCTTGCTGCTTGCCTCTGGCCAAGTGCGTAACCTAGGTGTGATTTTTGACGAAGGCCTGACTATGAAGATGCATATATCGGCCGTAGTCAAATCTGCCTTTTTTCATCTGAGGAATATTGCCCGGGTGAAATACTTGGTTCCACTGGAAGATCTCCCCATCCTGGTCCACACCTTTGTTACCAGCCGTTTTGATTACTGCAATGCCCTCTATCTAGGGCTGCCGGGGGTGGATATCCGCTGCTTGCAGCTTGTGCAGAACGCGACGGCCAGGTTGTTGATGGGAGTTTCAAGATCTAGCCATATGACACCTGTGCTGTGTGATCTGCAATGGCTGCCAATACAGTGGCGGATCACCTTCAAGGTCGCGTTGCTGACCTTTAAGGCCCTACATGATTTGGGACCTCACTACCTGAAAGAGCTCTTGGTGCCTTACTGTCCTACCCGTTCTCTTCGCTCCTCTAACAAGGGATTGCTAGAGATTACCCGGGTACATCTAAAGATGTTGGGAGGTAGATCTTTTGCCTATATGGCACCAACCCTGTGGAATTCAATACCTCGTCAGACACGAGATTGCCTAACTGTCGAAAGTTTTAAAAAACAACTAAAGACCTTCCTTTTTGCCCAAGCATTGCTGAAACATAATAAGTGAGTGTTTAGTATGACTGTTTGATTTTACTGTTTGTGAATTGGATTTTAAAGTGGTTTTAAATTGTTGTAAAAGCACCCTGAGCTTGGGAAGGGCGCTTGAAATAAATAAAAATTCACTTACTTTACTTACTTACTTTTCTGCTCTGTGTTCATGAAGGAAAGAGGGGAGCAGATACCCCATGGGAAGGGTGGTGTGGGCGGAGGGGGCGACTGATATCAGAATTACAGAAGACAGGGTGCTGGAGAGACTAAGGGTACTGAGGGTGGACAAGGCGTCGGGGCCGGATGGCATTCACCCTAGGGTACTTGGGGAGCTAGCGAAGATCCTGGCGGGACTACTGGCAGACCTGTTCAGTACATCACTGGACACAGGATGCGTGCCACAGGACTGAAGGATGTCCCATGTGGTGCCCATTCATAAAAGTGGCCCAAAGGATAATCTGGGCAACTACAGACCAGTGAGTCTCACTTCAATCGTGGGAAAACTCAGGAAGTCAATCCTAAAAGAGAGGCTGGTGACCTTTCTGGAAGACAATGGGCTCCAAGAAAGCCATCAGCACAGTTTTGTATCGGGCAGATCCTGCCAGACTAACCTAGTCGAGTACTACGACTGGGTTACCAGGGAATTGGACAGGGACCATGCAGTGGATGTCCTATATTTGGACTTCAGCAAGGACTTTGACTTGGTGCCGCATGAAAGGCTGGGAGGAAAACTGGAATACATTGGAGTGGGGACAGAAATGGTTCACTGGATCACCAACTGGCTGAGGAGTAGGCAGCAAAGGGTGGTGGTGGTGGGGAACTCTCACCACCAAGGGACGATACCAGTGGGGTGCCCCAGGGTTCAGTACTGGGACCGGTGCTGTTCGGGATATTCACAGCCGATATCTCAAACGGGATCTGGAGTAGGATCAGTCTGTTCACACATGATACTAAGATCGGTACAGTGGTAGATGACATAGAGGGGTGGAGGGCGCTGCACGAAGACCTGACCAAACTACAGAAATGGTTGGAGACATGGCAGTTGGGGTTCAATGCCAAGAAGTGCAAGGTACTGCACTTCTGAGCAAGGAACCAGGGGAGGAAATATCAGCTGGGAGGGGTACAGCTGGAAAGCACAGTGGAGGAAAAGGATCTAGGGGTACTAATACCGGGGAGTATGAACCACTCAGTTCAGTGCAGGAAGGTGGCTGCAAAGGCAAACAAGATGCTGGGATACATAGCGAGAGGAATCTCCTCCAGGCACACAGAAGTGATCCTACCCCTGTATAGGTCACTGGTCAGGCTGCACCTGGAATACTGCGTGCAGTACTGGCATCTATTCCTGAAGAGGGACATCAGATTGCTGGTGGGGGTGCAGCATAGGGCAACGAAGATGACACAGGGACTTGAGGGAAAATCCTACGAGGAGAGGCTGGGAGAGCTGCAAATGTATTTCCTGGAAGAGAGGAGGGATGTGGGTATATGATCGAAACCTTTAAGTACCTAAAAGTATTAACAGGATTAATACAGAAGGGATTCTACAGATCAGAAGGGGGAGGGATACGAGAGGGCATTAGCTGAGATTGAAGGGGGAAGAGATTCAGAAGAGAAATCAGGAGACGCTTTCACAGAAAAGGTGGTAGATAAGCGGAACACACTGCTCGAGGTGGTATCGTGCAGAACGGTGGGAGGATTTAAGAGAGGATGGGACAGAGTTGGGGGGTGGTTATGAGGAGGAGGTGGGGCAGCTGCAAGCTGAGGGGCTAGCTTCCCAACTGAGCAGACTCGAGAGACCTGTTTCTGCTGGCATTTCCTATGTTTAAATATACAACAATGCAGGTTAGTTCCCTTTTAAAACAGAACTGCAACAGAAAAACAGCATCTAATGGTACTGCGGTTTGAAGCCAACTATCACCTCGGTTTCCAAAAAAGGGAACCAAGAATAATATCACAGTAAAACTGCAAAGTGGTACAATTTGAACTGTGAAAGGAGTTTTGTAAAGTAAAATGAAGCAGTTCCCTAATAGTAGGAACCGCGTCACGGCCTTCTCCAGTTCCTGGGAACCGATGTGGAAACGAAGAAAAGTTATATTCACACACAGTATACACTACAATAACAGCAGAGTTATCAATAAAATAAACAACTTAAACTTTAAAAAAAAATGTAAATAATAAACCGTAATTGGTCTGAAGTTGAGAAGAAGACTTTGGGGCAATTGTTTTCTTCAAGCAGAGAAATAAATCAGACGTTAGAATGCAGGGGTGAGCATGACCACACAACAGAGTTTGAATTTTTCATTCTGAGTTCTCTAGATAGCATAATATTCTAAAGCTCCGGGCAGCTCATTCCAGGGGAATGATTGCAGTTGTTAAGCACAACTGAGGGACTCCTGGGGTTTGAAAAGCAGGCCATTCGAAAGATACAAAATCCCCCAGTTACAGAAAAGCTGTGCAAACATTTGCGGAGTTCAGATGCAGTGCTGGAATGTGATGGACAGACACAAGGGGGGAGGGGGATTAGTACTACGTACAGGAGGAAGTAAAATGTGCCCAAAGTAGAGGTTTGAGAGAAAATACTTAGGGATGTCAGTGAGGATATGGAAGAGGGAAGGCTGTTTCAGAGTCTTGGTAGGTGGATGGAGAAAGCCGAATGGCTTGTAGAGATTTTGCAGCCAAAGGAGTGAGCATTACAGGAACAGAGAGGAAAAAAAGACAGGAGACTGCAGGATAGATGAGACAGTGGGGATAGGGTGGAGGGGGGAGCAGTACCAGAATTCTGAGATTAGGCAGGAGCAATGAGAGATAGCGAGATTCTAGAAAGGAAGAGGAGAGGTTCTCACTGCACTGGGAGAACAGAGACAGGAGAAGTAAACTGTGTGTGGGGGGCAAGACAAAGACAGAGAGGCAGACAGAAACATTGAGCAAACCACAACCCTAACGCAGAGCGGGGGGGGGGCTAAGGAGGAGAGAGAGAGAGACAGCACCATCTACTGATCTACTGGGCAAATGCAAACAGGAACTTTTTTCACATGCTTTCCACACTAAAATGTAAACTAAAATGTATCTAAAAAAATTATTTTTTACATTTTTTTTATTCTGAATGACAATAAGCCGATGTATAATAGCAATAGTGCACTCCAGAGCTGTGTGTTATGGGGATAACGTCATTTCCCAGGTGTTGGATGCACTCAGCCTATGGCCTTGTTCCCAACCACTCGAGGCATGACATTATCCCAGCATGACTGCTAATCAGCAACATACTGTACTGTTATACCAGAGTTATGACAGCATATGGTCATATTTCTCTGTACGTTTGGTTGTGCTTCTGCTTTTCTCCATCTTCATGCCTGTTGTGCTGCTGATAGGTGTGGGTATTCAATCAGTTATGTTCCTCATCTGAGAAATTAAGTACCAGAAGACAATGGGGAAGGACTGTGGATGTCTTGTTATCGTATGAACTTTTTTTAATTTAAAATTGGTAACGGGAGAAGCACACTGAGCCAAGGTTAATTTCCAAGTGTGACATGGGGGAAGGGGCAAGAGGAGAAAAATAAACATACATACATGATATGCAGAGCAGTTACAACAATGACTGAGGTGGGTTACAAAGGCACCTGAGGAGGTAGCAGAAATGCAACAAAAATCAACTAGCAAAAGTCATACAAAAAAAAGTACAATTCAATTTCAGGTTGCAACATAAACATATTAGAATGCAGGAGAAACAAAGGCGAACACAGGGTACAACATTAAAGACGTAACTCAGAGCCGTCTTACAGATTCAGGCTTTACAAGGATATTGAGTCAGTTGGTTGGCAAGCGTAGGGAAGGGAAGGGGGAACAGTAGAGAGTCCGTTTAATGAAATTTAGCTAGGGTAGCAGATGGAGCAAGATGGGAAGGGAGTTCCATAAATGGAGGAAGGAGGAGGAGAAAGCAACTTTGCCACAGTTCGAGTGAGGGCGGCGAAGGATGAAAGAACGAGGGTCACAAGTGCAGGAGATGGTAGGATGTGTGAGGAGGGATAGGAGGAGGAGGCGAGATTGGAAGCAGAGCCAAACCAAAATTTGGTAGAGATTATAGCGGCGTGATGGCTTTGGCGAGAGGATGAGGAGGAGGATAGTGTAGAGTAGAGGGTAGAATGATGAGTTTGGGGGGGTTCAAGGTGAAAAGACAGAAAGCGTTGAAAAGAACATGCAGTCTGCAGAGGGTGGATGTTGAGGCAGACCCACAGACGACGTCAGCATGGTCAAATAGAGGTAGAATTGTTTTAGTAAGGCATATCCGTCAAATGGGGAGGGAGAGGGCGTCTTTATTTCTATAGAGAGCACCAAGTTTAGGGTAGAGCTTGGAAAGTATGTGGTTGACATGAGTTGAAAATCAGAATGGCTGTCAAGCCAGACTCCTAGATCTTTTAAGACAGAACAGTATCAAAGGGTGCCATGGGGGCTCTGCTAGTTTTGGTGGGTGTCAAAAATAGGCAGAATTGTCTAGTCCTCCTTTTCCAGTCAACAAAAACTAAATAAAATAAATAAATAGCAACTGTTTTAGTAGTATTTACCTTGAGTTGGTTTGTTTGGAACCAATTTGGGACACGAGTGAAATCTGTTTGCAACTGAGTGGTCACCACAGAAATAGAGGGACCAGATGGAAAGAGGATAGTGTTATCAGCATAGAGGTGAATTAGGGAAGAACATACAGTAGGGAAATTGTTAAGAAAAATGGAGAATAGGGTAGAACCAAGAATACAGCCTTAAGGAACATATGCTAGAATTGGGAGAGGAGGGGAGAGTACTTCACCAGCTTGGACACTTTGGGAGCTACCCGAGAGATAAGATTTGAACCATCTGGCAGATAGAGGGGAGAGTCCAGTGAATTTGAGTTTAGTAAGAAGAAAAGAGTGGAAGACAGAATCAAAGGCTCGGCGAGGTCTATGAATATAGCTGCGATAAAATGGCCTTGATCCATGCCTGTAAGAATGGCATCAGTAACCCAGAGAAGGGAAGAGACAAAATGATTTGTTTTGAAAACCAGACTGAAATGGAGACGAAATCAGAAGAGGTGAGAAAAACAGTGAGTCTGGTAAAGACAAGGGACTCTTAGAGCTTAGCTAGAGTAGGGAGAAGGGAGACTGGGCAGTAGTTACCGGTTAAGGAGCGATCTCCACCTCTGTGAAGAAGATCACTTTTGCAGATTTCCAGGAATGGGGTACCGTGCCAAGGGTGAAACAGAGGTTAAGCAGGTGGGACGGGGTGAGCAATGGCAGAGGCAGAGATCTGAAGAAGGAGAGGGTCAAGCCCATCAGGGCTGGATTTGTGAGGTTTCAGTGATTTAAGGACTCAAAACACTTTGTGAGGAGTGACAGGAGAGAAATGAAATTAATCTGGAGCTAGGGGTAAATGGAGCTGTCGAGGGTTTGCAAGGGTATTTGTAGTTGGAGGGTGAGCTGAGGGTGGGGGTTGATGGGGAGGGCACATGTGAAAAATCTGTTTACGGTGGAGGCAATGTTGAAAGGGTCAGAAACGAGTTTGTTGTCAATCAGAAGGAAGGGAGAGGAGGAGTTAAGACAGGGGTTTTAGGAGTGAAGAGAGTGTTTGCCAAAATTTATAAGGAGAGTTCATGTTTTCTTTCAATGTATGTTTAAATTAGTGGGATTTAACAGACCTAATATCTTTGGTGCATGCATTTCTCAGAGCATGATAAGTGGATAAGTCATTGAGAGAAGATGATGCTTTGTAGCATACCCAAGCATGGTCTTGAGTGTACAGACTTTGATGATGTCAGCAGATAACCAAGGATGATTGAAGTGTCTCATCCTGCGGCGACGTGAAAGGGCATGCATGTTCCAAATATTGTTGAAAATGTGGCAGACGAGAGAGGACTGTATTAACATCGTTAGATGAGTAGAAAAGGGCCCATCGAAGGATGCAAGATCATGCAGGAGATTAGGGATGTGTAGGAAGCATAAGGAATAAATCCAGCAGTAAACTGGTGGGGAGCGAGGAAACTGTAATTTGCGAATACAGTATGTCATTAGATGATCATCGCTGAATATGTTGGGGAGTGTGCCAGCAGAGGAGATCCAGTGTGGGTGAGAGGCCAGGATCCAATCTAGGAGGGTGTGGTTGCAGTGTCAGTGACTTAGTAGGTAGCACACTCACCTCTGAGGCCGGGAGATCAGAGGGCTGTGGGTTCAGTTCCCACATCTGGCACTTGGGTTAATATCCCAATACTGGCACTATAGTGCAGCACGAGGGGGGTGCTGTCTTCTGGATGAGACATTAAACCGAGGTCCCATCTGCCTGGATTGGTGGTAGTTCAGGTGGATGCTAAAGATCCCATGGCACTTATCGAAAAAGAGTAGAGGCATTTCCCCGGTGTCCCGGCCAAATTTCTCCCATTCACTAAAAATACCACCAACAACTTAATCTGGTTCAATTTCAGTTGCTTACCATCTGTATCCCTCTCTCCCCCTAGTTGCCCCTGAAAAAGGGACTTCTAGGCCCAGTGGGCTTACCAGGTCAACAAAATTCGATAAATAAATAAAATAAATATGAGGATTTGGTCTTGTGGGTTCATGTATTAGTTGACGTAAGTTTAGGGACTCGATGTGTTGCGTGGTGGATTTTAGGGCAATGGAGGCCCAGTCCAGACTGAAATCACCTAGTTGGATGAATTCACTGGAGCTAGCAGTGGATGATAGGGGAAGATGATGTTGACCACAGAGGCAGGGGCAGTTTGGGAGAGGAGTAAAGCACACCAATAAAGATAGGGAGAGAGGCGCGAGATAAAAGCTTAATGAGTAGACGTTCATGGTCCTTAGGGACTGCCTCACTTATAGTAAGAGAGACTGGTAAATTTTGGCAATAATAGATAGCTACACATCCACCATGCTTGGAACGGTCTTGCCGAAGGATATGGAGCCTGGCAAAAGGAGTAAGGAGTCAGATATTCTATGTGAGAGCCACGATTCTGTAATATAAAGTATGTCAGGAGACTGTTGTGTCACCCAAACTCTTAAAAGGTCAATCTTAGGGAGCAGACTCCTAGCATTTAGGTGATATATAGAGAGGCCTTTTGAAGGTGAAAGAGGCGTAAGTGTAGGACCTGGGTTTAGTTGGATATCACCAGCTAGCAGGAGGAGTAGGTAGAAGAGGAGCAGTTTGTTGGCTGATTGAGTGATTGATTTATGTCTTTGGTAATCAGGTAGGTGCACTGATCCAGAGGACCATTTTCAGTCACGACCTGGGCCACAAAGTGGCAAAAATAATACAGCTACAATAGTATATACAAGATAAAATACACGCAAACCCAACAAATGGCGGCAAGAAAGGAGAAAGTACAGTGAATAAACAGGTTAAACAATGACAATGTATATAAGTGAAACACAAACAATTAATACATATGGTGTAAGATGCATGCAGTGACAGTGTACAGTTACATGGTCCAATTTAATACAGGTGCATCAAATGGTTTAGTCTGACCAGAGTGTAAACTATTGTGGGTAGATGAGTGGAAGAAGTGGAACCTGTGGAGGAGTTCCATAATGAGAGAAGGAAGCTGAAACCTGCCACGTGAAGGGAGGGGGACAAGGACAAGAGGGGGGGCAGGTATTATTGGAAGAGAGGACGTTGGCTGAGGGGATAGACATTTGAAAACAGTAGGGGGCGTAGTGAGAGAAGCATAATGACAGCGGTATCTTAGGCATAGAGGATGGATATGGGGAGAAAGGGGAGTAGGGGTAATTGCAAGGGGGAGGGACAGCAACGGGGGAAGGAGGGCACGAACTGTCAACCAGATGTGTACATTAAGTATTATTGTGGTAAGGAAGTGGTTTGTGGCTAAGGTTAGTATAGGGGTAATAGAGGAGAAGGAAGTCTCCAAGTATGAGGATGAAAGAGAGATGCCTGAATAAATAGAATAGTTGTGGGTTAAAAATTGTTACACGGAATGAAAACTGAAAATGTGTGTCTTGTAGGTGTAAGTACTTATAAGATGAGGGCTAGGATACTGGCTCACTTGACAGAAGGCCTCAACTAGAAAATCAACGAAAATACTGGATTATTGTATAATGGTTAATTAGTGTGCAAGCAAAAATAGGGGAACTGACTGGTTACTAGGCATGAAGGATGGAAGGTACCAAAACTATTTGAGGGGGTCCAAGCACAGAGAAGACAGACGGAACTAAGAATTACGCTGGTGGTCAATCCTTATAACGAACCAGTGGCAGAGTGAGGAGACAGGTTCAGAGCTTACCTAGGTGGAAAAAAAGAGACAGGTGACCCTAGAGGCACATAGAAATTACACAAGTAGGAGGACGAAGTCAAGCCTACAGAGTGGCCAAGAGGGTAGAGCTATTACCTATGGAAGGAGCAGGTGCCAGAGGACCCCTGTTCAAGGCCCACACAGGGAAGATACTGTGTAGAGCAGAGAATAGACTGAGCACGGTGGTAAAAGACAGGAGATGAATCTAGTAGAGCAAACTGGTCTTACTGAAAGCTACGGGGATGGGAAAACTGTTACTCCAGGTTAAGAGTATAGTAGCGCCCCCTACTGGGGAGCCAAATAACCAGCAAATGGAAAACAAGGGTGATAACTCAAACCAGGGACATCTGACAAAGTCACGTGGAGGGGGCTGTCTATAAGGCAAGTGCTCACCCAGGGTGGGGCAGCCACTGTGGTATTATGTGAACTTCTTTCACATAATAGTTTGGGAGAGGTAGATGCCATGTTTCTCTCTTGAGGGGTGTGTGTGTGTGTATGTGTATATACACACATATTTTTATTATATGTTTTGTTCTAGAGGCTTGAACTAAAAATCAGTAAATACTATTTACAAAAAGAATTTGACACAGCCTCCATTTTTCATTTACTGTTAAGAGTCTTAAGAGCAGCAGTAGACTTTCCTACTATACTGTAATCCACAGCACAGTACCAAAGCATCTGAACACCAACAGGAGGCAAAGCCAAGACTAACAGCGCCTCATGCAGAGGACATGGGGTCAGGTATCTAACAGCAGAGCCCATATGCCCAGCTGTGGGAGTCCTACTGCTGTTGTAAACTCTTGGTTTTTGTTTGCTACACTATTTCAATCATCAGAAGTTGCTTTCTAAAACCTTTTCTCAATGCCTGGCGATCAAGTGTACTTCCATGATAAACAACTACCTGGGGCAGCATTCTGGATTCAGTAATTCATTTTATTTCTGTGTGACATGAAGTAATATTTAAATGTTTTGGCAGGAATCCAAGCTTATCCATCATGTAGTATGAGTTAACAGACTAGTAAAAATTGGAAAGTGATTGTTCAGAAGTATTCCAGAGTTGTAGCTGCTTTAAAGTACAGTGATTAAATGTCTCCATATTTTATATATTATTGTGTTTACTTATATATGTTATACTGGATGTGTGATTGGATAATATGCATATCTGTGCAAAGTACTGTAATTGTATACTGTATATTTTATAAGCCCGTTGCCAGCTGGGGCTCATCAGGTTTGAATGAACCCCCTTCCTTAAAGGGACACTGTCAACCTTTTTTGTATCATATTATTTTTAGGTAAAAACCCACATATTATGATTGCTTACCTTCTCTAAAATTCATTGATGCTGCTGGTTGTTTCATCTGCCTCCTTGCTTATTAGAACTGAAATGCATGGTAATGTATAGGTATACCCAGTCTTGTTTTGGTTCAAATCATTGAACTACTCTTATTGCATACTTCCTGAACATTAGAAATACCCTCAAACAGTGCGGCCACTCATGATACCACAGTCTCCTCTATTCCCACTGCACAATGAGTGGCTAGTGTGTTCCTAAGTCCAGGAAAGATGCAGTGGGAGTTGGTCAAGAAATGTAAACAAACATGTGCTCAGTTTTTAATTTTTTAAAAGAAAAAAGGGATCCGAATCTAATTGCCAGCTGAATCAACAGTCTCTTTAGAAAGTGAACAACCATAAATGTGTTTTTTTTTTAAACTAGGGGCACTTTGAGGCCTAAGGGTGTTGACAGTGTCCCTTTAAACCCCATCTTCTTCTGCTTTCTTTTTGTTGTTGTTTTTTGTGTGTATGTGCATGTTTCATATTGCCCTTTAAATCCAGGACTGCCAGCAGTGTGTGTGGTGTGTGCACCTTCGCCCTGCACCTTCCCCCATCTTTCAAACAGCGCCCCCCCCCAGTCACGATCAGCCAATCAGTGACTGATATCCAGATGAGTTACGCTGACTGGCCCCTACAGCATGACCCCATGCAGCTGTGGCTCGACATGAGCGTGCCACAGAGTGTAACAATGTCTCAGAGAGTCAAACGGGGAATGACTCCATGATTTTGCCAATTGCAAACTGGCAATATTAGTGATGCACGGTAACGGAAACTAGAACTGAAGTAATGCAGGGACACTGGTGTGCTTTCAAGTCGGTAGGGTTCTAAACTCAGTAGCGGACTCATTCGTCCTCGTGCACTGTTGGTTTGGTCGTCCACTATTCATCAATATCCAGACTTGAAGTGTGAGACAACTTGAGCAGCTTAGCAGGGGCTCAGAAGTAAGTGTGGAGAACGTTTTTTTGGTTTGGGCGGGTGGCAACTGGCAAGTCGTGAATTGTTACAGGCAGAGAGTTGGGAGGACTGAACGTTCATAATTGGTGGCAGGTGCATTATAAGTTGGTAATGGTAAATCTAGTCTCTGGCTCTAAATAATTATGTGGTGCTTTAGGTGTTCTATTCTACAACTTTGAGCATGAGCCACTAATCGCTCTTTCAAACCTGAAAAGCCCACACACTGGACTGTGATAGAAGCCCTAGCACATGGTTTGCTCCACGCTCATGCTGCCTGCCTATTTGAGGAGGGGGAGGGTTCTGAGCGAGAAAGCAGCCAGCACAGACAGAAGGGGAAAAAATATTTAATATATGGCTCTAGTATGGATGTTCCAGAGAATCAGTTGGGCTGTCATGGGTTCTGGCTGCATGTTTCTGGTGAGCTGCAGGGAAGGGAATTACTGTAGAACTGGTGTGCTGCGGGAAACTGAGCAATACAGGGAGTAAACTGGCTATGTCAGTGGGTAAGATACCCTAGTTTAAGTAACCCCCCAAACACTGTTTCCTGTGGCCCTGACCCCACGACCCCCAGCCTTTATATAAACATTTTCTTGGGCGCATACACAAATTCATGAAAAGAAGCCCCAAGAAAAATCCTAGTAGCAGGCCTGTTTTTTTTTTTTATTTAATTTCGATTAATGTATGCGTTTATTTGCCAAGCATAACTGCAAGCGGCAAAAAGTACCCAAATTATTTCCTGATTAAGTTTTTTTTTTTTTAACTCCACTTTACTGCATATGCATCCATATCTGTGCAAATACAGACTCCAGTTCAGAAGGAAGACCCCCGCTCAGTCTCATCAGAGTTCAAGTCTCAGGTACATGTAACTTGTATCTCTATTCATGTTTTATGGTGTCTTCTTCCTTCTTGATTAAAGTAATAATATAGAGACTAATACTTGGATGGGTGTGCATAACCAGAATTTTAAGCACACTCGATGTGTGAGATGCTACATAAACTCCAGGAGTGAAGCTTGAGGGGGTTTATTAAAGCACCCCACACTGATGACGTGGGTATAATTTTGAGTTACACCCACCTATGTCTTGTTTTTTTTATAATTACTAGTGGAGTATTTTTAATCAGGTGGGGTTTTTTTTTTTTTTTTTACTGGTGACAAGTATGTTTGCTTGGGCCTGTCTCTTACAACCACCTGGTTGTAACACAAAATTACAACCATGTGGTTATAATGCAATTTTAAGAACCTGTTATCCAGATATTAAAAATGTCCTCTAACTTACAGGATGAAAGCCATTTCTCAGCCAAATTACTGGCACTGTCAGCAAAATACATAATGCTGACATGCTCCATTCAACGTGGAACTGTACAATGATACAAATACAGTGGAAAGAAGCTCTGAAAACACTCATCCTATTTAATATAAAAGTAACATCGCTGGAGTATGAACAGACAACTTAAGATCAATTAAATCCTACAGTTTATTCTAAAACTGAAATAAAATTTAAAGCCTTTTCTTTTTTTTTTATACTTCTTTTATTGTTTCCCTTTCCATTTTAGATACAACTGATTTGCATTCATATATCCTTCTGCTGTTATCTACCTGAGTATTACAGTTAGTTCTCTACAACCAGAACTTTTCACATACATCCATAGGGTGTTTTCAGTAATTGTATATACTCAAATTTAAAAACAAAAGACAATAAGCCATAAATTAATCATAAGTACGGATAAAATCCGAACAAAACAGGGTCTCACAATCCTAATACATTTCCCATTCAATTATACCAACTGACTTATTAGGTTTTAAGTTCATTTAGGTTTAGGGTATAAAGTCAGTATACCGGCCTAAGTTATTTCTTTCACCTTCATTGTATCATGGGGTGTACCAGGGTACCTCCCTGGGTCAGGCTTTCAGCTTTGCCTAACCGCGGGGGCAGGCACTCCTCAACTCTCATGAGGTTTGGGAATCTGGGAGGGTCTATTAATCAATCTAGGGGCCGAATTTTCCTTATGGAACACTAACAATAATCTTACCCCAACCAAATCATCCAGTGGGTCCAGCAATTCAGATAGGCATTGGTTCTCTGCTGTATCCTGAATGTCAGTTCTTCTAACTGTTGGATTTGCCCCACTGCTTCTATCCAATCCTCCTTTATTGGAGGATGTGGTTGTAACCAACAACTAGTTATTGATTTTAAGGCTGCCACTATTAAAATCTGCCACAAATAAGTAGCTTCCCTCCCCCTAATCTCTCCTGGCAGTTCTCCTAATATCAGACACTCTGGCCCCAACTGGTCCTGGGTCTGAAAAATCTGCTTCAAAGTAGTAGCAATTGTTAACCAAAATTGAGAAATGATAGGGCATGACCAAAAAATATGTACATGGGTAGCTTTATCCGCTCCACATTTCCTCCAACACTCGGAGGTTGTTCCCAAATGTTGTTTGGAGACCACCACTGGCACCTTAAAATATCTAACCCTCATTTTCCACAGGAACTCCTTCCAGGAAGGGGAGAAGGAAACCCTCCAAATGCTACCCCAGCCTTTTTCCCAGGTCCCATCTGAAATGGATGTATTCAATTCCTGCTCCCAGGCTAGTTTAATATAATTTGTGTTTGCTTTCATTCGTTTAACACCTCTCTTATACAGCTGGGAGATAACTCCTGAAGCATACTCAACCTTCCATATATGTTCAAAGGTCTGTTCCCTAACCCCGCCAAAACCTGTATGACGTTCCATCTGGAGTTTTTTATTAATAAAGCTGCTAATTTGTAAATAACGCATTCTATCTGCACAGCAAAGGCTAAAGGATCTCTGTGCCCCTCAAACGATAACAACCCCCTTCTAACAACTCCCATGATGCCTGCAGTCCTTTCCTAGCCCTATCCAGGAACCAAGGATCTACTACAGCCGGACCAAAAGTGGAGTCAACTGCCCACCATCCATATCTCCAGTATCCTCCATGCCTCCTCTCTTTCAAAGTGCCCCTTTTTCAACCCTCCAATGTAGTTCAGGTGGTGGAATACATCGCACCCCATGTTCTCGAAAGGTCTGTTGGCTGAAACAATATTGCGGGTAGGGAAGGGGACGGGTGTGCTCCCAACTCTATCTCCTTCCAGGTAGCCCTATATGTCAAGTGCCCTCAAAGTAAAGCTATTCTCAACTGTGTGGCCTCCCAATAACCCTCAAGCCATGGGATCCCAAGTCCTCCAGATTCCTTAGGTTGAAACAAGGTTTGCTGTCTCACTCTTGGTTTTCTATTTGCCCAAATAAAATTAATTAGCATTCTCTGCCATACTTCCAAGTCCTTCCTTGTTACTATATAAGGGGTACTTGGAATAAATATAAGAACCTTGGTAAGACGTTCATCTTTACTGTTAGTACTCTATTATGTAATGAGAGAGGCATTCTATCTAGTAAAGTCACTCTTTAGTTGTTGCACCATAGGTGCAAAATTCAACTTATTTAGTTGTGAAGGAGAGTTGCTTATATTAATCCCTAAGTATTTCAGTTGTGTTAGGTCCCATCTCATAGGATAAGTTTTTCTAATTTCTAATGGGGGGTTATATCTAAATTTTAGAACCTCGGTTTTAGAGGTGTTCAATGAATAACCTGCCAATTCAGAGAACTGAGTCAGTCTGTCCATCACGCTTTTCAGTGAACAATCTGGATTTTCCAAATAAAGAAGCACGTCATCAGCATATAGAGATATTCTATGTTGATGACCAGACATTACTACTCCCCTAATCCCTTCATCCCTTCTTATGCTCTGAGCCAAAGGCTCAATGTAGAGAGCAAAAACGAGTGGGGACAGAGGACAACCCTGCCTAGTCCCTCTCTCCAAATGAAACCTCTGTGCGTGATGGCCATTCACTCTAATATAGGCAGTTGGAGATTTATAGATTTTAGATATCAGGGTTTAGAAAGCACTCCCCAGTCCAAAACAGGCCAAGACCTCGTCCAAGAACCTCCAAGACACCATATCGAATGCTTTTGCTGCGTCAATGCTGACCAAAAGGACAGTCTTTTTGTTACTAATTATATGATCAATTAAAAGAGAGGTCTTCCTAAGATTATCCTGGGCCTGCCGACCCGGAATAAAACCTGTCTGGTCAAGGCCAATTACCTGGGGTACCAATAGTTGAAGTCCCTTAGTCAAAATCGAGGTCAAAATTTTGTAATCAATATTTAAAATTGAAATGGGTCGGTATGAAGAGCATGATAAGGGGTCTTTGCCTGGTTTGGGGATCACCGATATTATTGCTTGGGACCAGGAGGGGGGTATCTCACCTTCTTCACCCTGTATATAACGAAAAAGTTTACTTAGCGTAGGGGTTAATTTACCCCTAAACTGCTTATAAAATTCCCCCGGTAGACCGTCTGTCCCTGGGCATTTGAAAGATTTTAAATTTTTAATGATGGCCGCCATCACCTCTGCGTCCTCAATCAACCGATTCAGCTGGTCAGCCTGCTCCCGGGAAACTGAGGGGAGATCAACTCTCTCCAAAAATTCCCTAATATGTGTGCTAGATGGTTGAGTACCTTGTTTATATAGTGTAGTATAGTAGTCCCTAAAGGAGTCTACTATACCATTTGTTTCTTTTACTAACTTATTATCAAGGGAGTGCTGTACTGCCTGTATTGTTACCTTACTCCTCTGAACTCTCAGTCCGCCTGCCAGCAATCTTAAGGATCTAGGTCCACCTTCATAATATTTCTGCCTTAAAAAAAGTAGTTTTTGTTCCACCGCATAATCAAGAATATTCATTAATTTAGCCTTGAGCTGTTTTAATACCTTAGTCCTTTCCCTGTCTATTTTAATTTTCTGCTGAGCTTCACATTGTGCTATCTGGATTAATAATTCATTTTTTTTGGCCTCTCTTTCCTTTTTTCTTCTACTAGACCATTTAATGAAATTCCCCCTGATAACTGCCTTTGTGGTATCCCATATAACTGCAGGCGAGGTCCCGGCAGATCATTTTCCTTCAATGTTTGTTCCAATGTTCGGTGTGACTGACCCCCACCTCCTTATCCTGGAGCAGTGATAAATTCAGTCTCCAAAGGTGATCCTTCTCAACTCTCAAATCAAAATGTGAGAAAATCGGAGCATCATCAGAGAGCAAAAACTCCCCCATAGAAACCTTTTGGACCTGACCGACCAATTCCCTGGGAACCATAAAGTAATCTAATCTGGTATACACTTGATATACTTTTGAGTAAAATGTGTATTCCCTTTTTTTACCCTAAGATGGCGCCAAATATCAACAAAGCCCAGCTCATTTAACATCCTTTTCACTTTTTTAGCTATACCTTGGTCCTTTTTTTGTGTTTGAGTAGTAGAATCCAAAGTAGGATTAAAGATTAAGTTTAAATCCCCTCCCCAAATCACTTCCCCCTGTGCCCATTCCTGTAAGGTGGTCAGGGAGTTCGGGTATATTGCTGAATTCGAGCCTGGGGGGAAATACACTGAGACCAGGGTCAGTGGCTTGCCCTGGAAATTCCCCTGCATCAGGACATATCTTCCCTCCTTATCTGCAAGTTCACCTATTATAAAAGGGGTGTGCTTGGGAATCAGAATTGCTACCCCCCTCCTGTGCCCTTTCTTGTATGAGGCTGTGGCGCTACTCCCAAAACCCATGGGCCAGCTTAGTATGCTCCCATGGAGACAAATGCATCTCCTGTAGAAATATGAAATCTACTGCCAACTTTCTCATATAGTTCAGTATTTTGGCCTGTTTAACTGGGCTGGACAACCCATGAACATTATAGGAACAAAATTTTCTATTTCTATCCATTGTAGAACTTAAATTCAGCCTTCAAAACTAATTCCTTCATCCCTTCCTCGTTCATCCCCCTCCTTCCCAAACAAACTGTAGCCAGCTTAAATCATTTTTCCCCGATGTGAGACCCTTAGTAATTAAACAAATAAATGCCAACAGGGCGGTAAAGGTAACCTCTTTACAACAAGCATTGAACTGCCAAGGTAGAAAATCTGAAACTTCAGATTACTTTTCTCCTTTCCCCGAACCATCCAGTGGGGAATGGAGATGAGGAGGAACCAAAATACCCCAATTAAATGGGGCCCTCCCCTGGGGTCTTGTAAAAAATGTCAAAGCCCCTACTTACATCTGATTTGAACATCATGGCAATCTTATACTTCTCAGCTCAACTTCCAGTATACTGAGAACTCTTCTTCCCCCTGCCCCCCCAGAACTGCATTTTAAATCTGCTCATTTGATCCTATGGAGCAAAGAACCATTTACTATATAGTGTTGCCTCTTTCTAGAAGCTCGAAGTGCAGACTCTTCAATTATGTGGGTCGCCCCTGTAAGCCCTGAAGAGCCAAAGAACCACCTAGCTGCTGTTTACCAACCGCCAAAGGTGCATAGCAAAAGGAGGTCTGAGAGCCAATGCAATTGTAAAGCCCATATGAACATTCAGGACTACATGATTTTAAATCAGTTCAGTCTCTAGTCTTTTATTATGATCATGCAAACAAGTTCTGCTTTCTTGTTTGGGCTGACAACTCCCCTCATTCCTCCCTCCCCCCTTCTTTTTAAGCGATCCAACCCTCGCTTTTCACTCGGGGCTAGAAACCAGATGAACATGGCCCATCAGTACCTTTTCAGCCCAGGGAAACTGGTGTCAGTCGATTTAAGTCCATATTCTTTCTGTTCTGCATCTTTCCCCCGGCCATTTTCTCCAGAAGTGTCCGCACTGACTCCAGCAGTGTTCCAACCTTCTTCTTCCCTGTAACCAAGTGCCAGTCCGTCTGTTCCATCTGCTTCCACTTGGGACGTTCCTGATCAGGGTGGGGCGTCTGAATAACTTTTTCCATCAGCACCTTGTTCAACTCTTCAGTGGTGTTATAGACTGTCGGACCCTCTGCCCAGTACACATGGAACTTCGCAGGGTAGGGGGCTTGAAAACGAAGTTGGAGCTCCCTGCATATTTTAGAATATGGAACCAATGTTGTCTGGCATGTTGGATTTCGGGCAGAAAATCTTGGTCTAAGGTCAGTTGGGATTCTAAGTATTTGAGCTTTTTTTTTTGCCAGGCACGTTTTAAGATATCCTCTTTAACACAGTAACTCGAGAATTTTATTATAATGGAACGAAGCCTAGCAGTGGGGTCCGTGGGTTTGGGTATCAGAGGTCTTTGCGCTCGCTCCACTCTCATCTGGTAATCCTGCGGTAACCCCAATACATCTTTTAGGAGATCTTCTATGAATAGAGACATTGGTTGTATCTCTGCGCCTTCTACCAGACCATATAAACGAAGGTTATCTCTCCTAGCCCTGGCCTCTAGATCTGTTCATTTTGCTTGTAAAGCCAGTGTGTGTTGGAAGAGGAGCCCACTGCCTGAGTCAGGATATCTCCATTATTTTCTGCTTGTGCAATCCTTTGTTCTACCCCCTCTATGACGCTCCATTTTACTAAGTTTGCTGTTTAGATTCTGAAACTCCCTTTATTTTCATTAGGGGAGTTCTGAATTTCTTTAATAATTGTTCAAAGCGAGATCTTGATAAAGTTTGGTCTCTCCTTCTGTATCATATCCCGAACCATGCTGACTTGTAAGGGAGGTGCTCCTACTACGGGCCTGGCGGTTCTCTAGCAATCCACTGCAATCCGGCTTCCTTGTTGCTGCTTTTTGACGTCCCTTGTCTCCTTTATCTTATTTTACACCTCCAGGCGGCATTTTTCTGTTTTTTAGGTAGTAATATAGCAATTAGGAGGCTTCTGCAATTCTCTCGGGTGGGGAGCTCGGCTCTCAGGCTGTTACTGCTGCCGTGACATCGCCGGAAGTCCTAAAGCCTTTTCAATGGCTATGAAGAGACTGATACTAAAAAAGTGGAAAGAACCCAACCCCAAATGTTTTTCCCTTGGATAAAATGGAAACAGTTATTTATGTCTCAGCAATATGACAAAGATTATTTTATCTCAAGATGATCACTTCTGGCTGTTATACCTGTATAAGACTGGAAGAAGGAGGTCTTTTCCCATCAAATGTAAATACTGCATACATGTATAAGGCTCGTAATGTTTTCTGTATCATAACAGTTATCTTACCTCCATACATGGTATTTTTTGGTATAAAAATGTATTTATACTTGGCATGTCATTATTAATAAAAAATATTTTTGTGGAAAAAATGCTCCCTAGTAATTATAATTATATACTGTACTGGATAGTGCGCAGGTGCTTGTCAATTTTGACAATTCGGATCCTCGCAATATACCACAGGTAGGGCTGGACTGACTGGATGAACTGTAAGGCTTTTTTCTGTCGTTGATGTCTATCTTTCAATATAACTCAGCAAATGAAGCTGGAGAGTAGAACAAGCCATGAAGCTGTAGAAACTTCTCAGGAGTTTATATTGGGGCATGCACTTAAACTGCAGATCGTGCGTTTGTCAGTCACATGACATGTCCAAGAGAAATTCACAGGCTGATCCTCAACACTGTCCCCCTGCAGCCGTAGTTCCTTCTGTGCGATGGAGTAGAGGATGAAACAACAAAAACTGAAAAAGCAACAATTTAGCTCTCATGTAAATCAAAACACAGGCGCCTCATCTCCCTGGAAATCAGCTGGCACAGAAGTCTTAATTTTTCTAGGAAGAGGTCATATTTGAAGTCGGCAGCCCAATCCCTGCCACTCCCCCCTGATCCTACCAATCTTCTTCCTGAAGTCTTCCCTGGCTTTTGACCACCCCATACCTCTCCCTCCTCCCCAACCTCATAGTTCTGGCAACCTTGTTTAATTTCTCACCTGTACTGCTCCTTCTTTCAGCACCGCCTCAGCATTCCGTCACTCTAGCACAATGCACGCTTTGGGTTTGCCCAGATGCTTTGTATGCTGATTGATTTGTCTTCCATGTGCAATGTTTTGCCATTTTGTCTGTATTGCACTCAACTTATATTCTGTATGCCATCATCACTGTAACCACATCACCAGACTGGCTGTAGTTTGTTTGTAATTGTGCTTCTCACCTCCCCCCCGTCATACCTGGAAATGAGCCACGGCTCAGCGTGCCTCTCCCAGTTACCAATTTTTTAAATAAATATAATAATAAATAAAATTCTGGAATGATGGCCCAGACCCATGATCAGTACATTTATTTAGTCATTAATCCAATGACTCACCCCCTCTGGGCCAGATAAGTGGAAGGGAACACAGAAATCCATAAACCCCATAGAATAGCTTTCTGTCACCTGCTTCCATGTGTCCAAACTGAAGAACCACTGCCCAGCTGAAACAGGCAAGTCTTCTACCTACTAGACCCTCAGAAGTGGGTAGTCAGCCCGCTCTTCCACAGTGTCAGCGTTTTCTTGGGATGCCTTTCCAGTTTCTCAAAATGACTTACTGTGCCTTAACATAAGTATATACAATAGTTTCTTGTACTTCAGCAGTTCTGTGCACACATAGTTCAAAGTAATGTGCAGTTAGTTCACTGTTTTGCTAGTCAGCTTATTGGATACAGTTTTTGAACAGTATGTATACCTGTCTAATACTTCACATGTACTCCAGTTGCTTACGTCTGTATGAAAACATTTTCAATAACATTTTCTATGATAAAAAAAAAATGACCTACTGGGCTTAAAAGCTAGGATACTTTTATGGAGCACAGACCTCAAAAAGGAACTACTAGGATGGATTATGGATCCAACTCCACTTTAAAAAAAAAAATGTCTATAGGTTACTTTTTAAGTAGGTGCTCCATAGAGCGCTGATGCTGGAACTGCCCTAAATACCAAACATTCAGCATATACTAACAGGATGAAAACTTTGCAATCACCAAAAGTTAATTCCAAAGCACACGGCTTATGTCTTTTGCTATCTCCTATAGGCACTAATTTATATGCACTCAAAAATATTCTGACTACTTTCAGCTTATACCCTGCAGTGCTGGCATGAAAGCCTAAAACATGAATGTGACCCATTTTATCTCCTTTGCTGCCTCCTTGAGAGTTTATTCCAGTCTTACCAACCCACTTCCTCTATCAAATGATGGAATAATAGTGGGCCTTAAATATCTGATTCATCATCAAGACCAAGGCCTGAGCTAGAGACTGTAGCCTATCAAGCTTGCTATTATCATGCCTTTTGCAGAAAGCGTAGTATGAAATGAAGCATCACCTGTTAAAAAAAAAACATGCCACGAACACACCTACATATCCTCAAGTTCTGCAGGTTTGGATGTATTCCTTGCCGCACAATGGAAATATAAATTTCCAAGAACAAGATTTATTTGAAAATTGGTGACCAGGAAAGGTGCAATAAACCACTGTTCATTTCTAAATCGTGGGTGCAACAATGACAAGTACAATCAAGTAGTGAATCAGCGCAGGCATACAACCAATAAGTGCAAAAGGGTACAAATGCAGCAGAGCAGTAAGGTTAATGGAAGGCAGAAATTCAGCCCAAAACTCATAACCTGCTCATGTCTCCATATGCCACAATTAAACTGCAGCAACTAAACACTGTAATGGTGGACCTGGGCAGGGATAACAGGAGCTCAGTTTTAGGAGAGAAATTAAAAGTCTAACCAGACTCCATAGAAGTACAGAATTTGATGGCAGATGAGGACTGCTTGGGTCCACCAAGTCTGCTAATTTTTCCTGCCTAGTGTATCACCGCAGATCCTACTTGATCTTTGGCCCATTCACCCACCCACCCCTTCCCTTCCCCTAACATTCTCTTATGCCAATCCTATGCATTTCTGAACCCCATCACTGTTTCTTCCCCACCACCTCCACTGGAAGACTGTTACAAGAATCCACCTCTCTTTCTGTTAAGAAAATATAAATTTTATGTTACAGTTTTGTGCCAGGAAAGGCATAGTGAGCTGAAGCTTGTTTCCACTTGTGTCCCGGGAGTTAGAGAGGTTGGCGACTTGCTTAAGGTCAAGTTTACCAAGTGGGAGATTGTGGGAATCAAACTCATGACTGCCGGATGTACCAGTCTCATTCACAGCTCGCTGCTTTAACCTCCAGACTACACTGTTAGCTCAGTTCACAAACAAAAGTGGAAAGGAACTGTTGCTGTGTAACATGCACCTCAGATGCATTAAAAAGCCACCGATGCCTTGAAAAAAACTTTGAAAAACATAATATTTGGACACAAAGCAGCTTATAGTTCTCATTAGCTTTATATTTCTTATCCCCATTATTTATTATTGAGGTCATATGCATGAAAACATGAAAGCTGTTCCCTGAGGATTCATCCGCTCCTATTGCTTCCTCCCAACCTGATGTCATAATACTCTGCTTGTGACATCACAGTTATACCCATGGCAACACACTGTGATGTCACAACAGAGCATTATGGTTTCAGTTAGGGAGTAAGCTGCAGAGGCAGACTGAACTCTGAGGGATATGTTCTTATTTTTGTGAGAATTTCTTCAGTAATATATAATCAAGAAGAGAAATATATATTCTGAATTATGTCCAGCTATTATGTTTTTTCAAAGTTTTCCCAAAGGTGTCAGATGCTCTTTAACACCGCCTCAAAAATGTGCACAAGGGCAACATACAGTAAGACTCACCACAGCTATGTTCTGTCCTACACTAGAGGCAGTGGGTTCCCCAAGGGATTTCTGGGGTTTCCTCAACTGACTGTTGAAAAATTCACTTGTATTCGTAGTAGACTGAGTGCTGCTGCATGGGTGCTGAAAACAAGCTTATTATGTTTGGTCTCCCATTAACTCATACAATTACAGCAGCCTGGAGATGTCACAGTGGGTTCTGCTAGTTACAGGATGCTTTGCATTAAGCCTCCAGCCACAGTAAATGGAAATTATGTACCTACCATAATTCTTTATCTTCTTGGATGAAGTCTTCACCATTCATTCACCCTATTGGGACTATGCCAGAGGTATTAGGACCCAGCAGGAGCGAAAAATCTTCAGGAGGGCCGGCGCGGAGGTAGGACCATGCATGCCCAGCACCGTGAGACTGGCTCATGCCTGTGTAGGGTATCAAAGCATCAACCCTCCAACTAACGCCATTAGCGTAGGGGAGGCTCACCCAGTGCATCCTGCCAGGCGCAGCCATGAAAACAAGTCCATAATGAGAATGCAAGTAGCCCCTTTACACCGTGCATGCAGAATGGGCTCACCTGCATGTTTGGGCTGAATATCACCCATGGGGGCCGTGGCACATACAGGTATGCACCACGCATTCTCTTATGGGTGGTCTTCAGCCCCGCACCCAATATTCAAACAGACCGCTTGATCCCGCCATCTGTATAGATATGACTCCAGAGCTGGCCGGCGACTTTTTTCTGCATGGCACATCTGTCTGCACGCGCATCTTGCCGGCTCGGAATATGAGGGCCATTATCTTCACCCAGCAAAAGATTCTCTTTTTGTTTCTCTCCTGACTACACTCTGCAGAACTGTCAATGTTTGTAAAGTGTGGCTTATAATGTACTATATGTTCTGTGCCACTCAAGTAATTTTTTCTACATCTTTGTATAAAAAGACGGAAAACAAAGTTCCAGTTAACAAAAAAAAAAACTATCGTAATCTGGAGTGTGGAACTTCAACAAAGATAAACACAGTAACATTAAAGAAATGTGACTGGGATGGGGGGGCAGAGCTAGCCATCAAGCCAAGCAACAGCAGAAATGAGAGCTCCTGCAGAGAAAATAATCCTGCAATTTTGAACAATAATTCAAGTTAAGCCTACTAATAATCACATCATTCGATAAAAGAGCCTGAGGAGAATCTATGAAGATAAGTTTTGTCTCTGGATAACTAGAAATAGGCCACAGAGGAGTAAATGCTGGAGACAGCACCAAGCCACGAGGAGAAAAGGCAGGCTCGAGCTCTAACCCACAACAAACTCTAGGAGAAATGGACTCATAGTCAGTGACAGCTGGGGGGGGTTTAAAACATGAGAAAAATTAGACCTACTGGTGTAAAAATGTGGGTCAAAATGAAAATGACTGGGTCAAAACCTAAATCGAAATAAAATGTCACCAGCACAGAAGTTAAAACTTGTCAAGAAAAAAATGCTTTTACTGTTCACTTTTCCATCGTTTAGCTATTATTTACAGATAGGGTGCATCGCTATGGACCCACTGTATGTAGAAGGTGGGTCATTTTTGTCAGGATCAGGGACAGAAATTAACTTTCTGCAGTACCTGCACTACGGTGCATGTGGCGACAAAAGTTACATGCACCACAGTCAGGTTACCTGTGCTGGGTAGACAAAAAGGATAAAACTTGAAAAAAAGATACTGAATTTTGAAATAGTAGTATATGGAACAACTGCAGTATATTTATATACTGTTCTATATTTCATTGTCTTCTTCACTTTCCCAGCCTTTTTCTTCCTCTTTTCTTGAACCATAAGGAGCAATCTGAGGTCTCCTTGTTCTCTTTCCTGATGTCCGCCACCTAGCTACGGCACTATCTGGTGAGTATGTGGACACTGTCTCACTGCTCAGATTAATGGCCATTAAAGCTGACACAGTTTCTGATCAGGTTTGCCCTCCAGTCATTTTTATTCATGACATTAACGAAAAACCTCGTTCACATTCCGCAGTTGAAGATGGAATTATAAGAAATATTTTCAGCAAAGCTAGAATATATTCGAGGTCATCCCTTTCTTCGAGAGAACTCTCAGTTCGACCACTGCAAGAGTGCTGAAACAGCACTGTACCCCTTTGGTTCCAGAAAGTCATTGTAGTAAGAAAATAATGACTTGACTTCTCGTCTCCATACTCTGCCAAGGAATCTTCAGAGTTAGGCCAGTTAGACAAGTTGAAAATTCTCATTTCAGCAATGACAGGATCACTAACAAATTCAGAAAACAAATTTCCATTTGATTTAACATGGAATCCAGCACTTTCTTTACAATAGACACTACGGTGCTCTTGGCACTGTTTGCATCTTCGTCAGGATCTGATCTGCTGCGGTCTTGCTGAACCAGAGGAACTAAGCTCACACCTTTGTAATGCAGCTTACCACCCACAATACTGATTCCTGTTTCAAGGCAATCAATAGTCTCTGAACCTCTAGTAGTTTTTAGTTTCTTCGTGACAGACAGAATTTTAGCTTGCACAGAGTCTACCATTAAGTTATTTTGCTGGAATGTCAGCGTTAGTCTGGACACAACAGCTACAGTATGTAAATTCTAGGAAGTTGACAAAATATAATACCTTAGGTGATTTTATCTGCTTCAGAATTGCAGTGGCCTTTTCGCTTTTATACCCTGTACCATTTACTGATAGGTCCTCCAGATGTGTAACAGTAGCCGGATAATTTGTCTGCATCACTTTAACAGCACGCTGGTGGTGTGGCAGCCACCTTGTTCCCCCAGTATTTACAGGGCGCAGTACTCTGATGCCCAGTGCCTCCCCCACAGCCTGTAAGCCTGACCAGTTTAAAGCAGAGAGCTTATAGAAACTGTGCAATGAGGAAAGCAAATCCTCCACTGCGGAGTACAGAGGTGTCCCCTTGATCACGTATTTAGTGACCAACTCAAGTCTATGTGCACAGCAGTGCACCACTTTTAAAAGTCTGACCTCCTCTTTCAGCTTTGTGGCTACTCCCGTTTTGCTGCCCATCATGACTGATGCCCCATCAAAACAACAAGCAACTAACTTATTTCTCCAGTCTGGTATTTGGAGGTCAATTTCCATAGTATTTTGTAATGTTGATGTTATACTTTCTGCGTCTGCCTTTTCAAGAGACTTGAGTGCTACAAATTTAGTAACAGGGATGCCCTTCTCCAAGATGCAGAGATAAACTACCTCCTCTTCTGTAATACTTTGTCTGTTGAGCCATCTGACAAAATAGAAAAATCTTCGATTTCACCAATGTGATAAGATCTTCCATCTTATCTTTGTAAATATATTCCGTGAATACTCTCGCTTGTTTGTCATTGCAGAAGTGTCACTGACTGAGACCCCAGTCGCACGTAATAAGTTTACTTCATCTTTTAAATCAGTAAAAGGCAGTGCTTTTTTTAGCAAGAAAAACAGTTGTTCTGAAGAGAACCTTCATTTGTTCAAATTATTTTTCTTCCATTTTTTGGACAAGTTTCATTAATGGCTGCTCTGCAAGGGTTATAGAGTGAGCAAAAAATGCTTTTCTGGATGCCTCATGTAAATCAGATGACTCATGAAACTCTACATTTGCCTTTCTAAATGATGAACACCCATCCGGAAGGAATTATTTTCCAGATTTATCAAACAGTTCACGACTCGCATTTCTGATGTTCAATTCACTGTCATACTTTAGCCACTACGATTCTGTTCCATGAGTCCACAAATTTATATGTTTTTTTCTTTTTTAGGGCTCTCCATCAGTTGTCTCATTAGTAGTAGGAAGCTGTGGAGGAGGCACTGAGGAGCACAGAGAGAGACAACAATGGGGCTAGGACTAGGCATGGGCACTGGAACATGATAAGGTGGGAGGAGAACACCAGCACATTCAGAAGTACCACACGAGTTACATCCTACTATAGACAGGCTGGAAGTGCCAGGAATCAGTCAGTTCATACACCAGAGACTTGTCACTGCCAGAAGACTGAGAAACTGTTACTGTCACACAAGACTCTGAATGGATCTGGCTTTGATTCTGGTCAGCTGCAGGAGCTGCTGCAGCATCTGCTGCAGTTTCAACGTTTGTTTTGCTAAACTTGTAGCGAAAAAGAGTACTCACTGGTTTGGGTAAAACTTTCTTGGGTGGCATAGTGTAATTTTAACAATGTCTAATAAACTGAGCTTTTTACAATTTGACGTCTCTTTTATGTTTTAATTTAAACGTAAATAAAAATTGTTGTCCGTCAGAATACAAAGCGTGTCGTGTATTTTTTTATTACTTTGTAGGTTAAATTCTTTGCACCACTGACTGCACATTAAGTCTACAAGGCTTAGCTGGAACAGGCAGGATTTTTTAAGTTTTCTCACAAAATTAGTAGTATCCAATCCCAGTTAGACTAGGCTGGCGTAGGTAGGGGACAGGATGGTACTCTAGGTAGCACACAAAGCAAAGGGGACGCTCACACTCACTGCACAGCAGAGATTCTAGTCTACAACAATTACGGTAGAAGGTAAATTCCTTAGAATACAGTAAGTCTGTCCTGACCTTAGTCCACAACACCACAAGGCTCTTTCTTAGGCTGAACCAGGGCCAGGTTAGGTAGCCAGTGCAGTGGTGGCACTGTGACCGGTAGTAGTAATGTAGTGTTACTGTATATTTATATCTGTCAGTGTCTCACACAAAAAAAAAAATTGTAACTTTACACTCAAGCTACAGATAGAGAAAGGGGACAGGTCAGGACGATGGTTAGGTTATAATATAAACAATTTAAGACAGACACAGAGACACTAGACATACACAATAGTACAGTACACACATACAGTAGACTAGGTAAGCCTTAGCCAGGCAGTCCTATCTGCTGTCAAAATCAGTGTTCCATAAGCAGTATATTACTGCTACTGCACACTGAGATATTTATTTTACTCTGTTTCTGACAGACGCTGGAGAGACTGACGGACAGCCTAACTCACGCACACACACACACACACACACACACACACACACACACACCTCAGATAGGTTACATGACTGTGGGTCCAGACCAGAACAGGATCATCAATTCAGGTAGTCTCAGAATGTGGCATGGTTGTGGTGGGATTGGGAACTGGGGAAAACAAGCAGCAGAGCAGACCTTACTTTATATAAGATTGGGAAAAAAATAACATCAAATCACAACTGCCCTTTGCCTAGGCTGGCTGGCTGGCTGTGAAAACTGCAATCTCACACAACCTTTGCTTAAATGATTTATTTATAACACACACTCAGACACTGACTGGTATTTGTTTAATGATTTCCATGCTTTTTACCCTCCTCAGCTATTTAGTCACAGAACAACTTAACTGGACAGTTACTGGAGGAGGACTAGACTGAACCGGAGGTCGGAAGAGTCGATGCTTTAATCAAGTGTTATATAGGACTGAGCTGATCACTAATTGACCAGACCTACACCTCTGCTACAGCTGAGCTCGGAGCTCCTGTTAATATATATTTAAAGAACTTTTACACAGACAAACACCCACTTGAAGTTAATGCCAAGGTTTTTGGGTTTTTTTTGTTCTTTTTACACAAAAATAAATGAGGATTGGAATCAATTCAGAGTGTGGCTATTGTCACTGCTGGATAGGCTAGGTAAGCACTGAGAACCCCACAGTATTGCTTTGCTTGCTTGCTACCTCAACAGGCAGACCCTTTCTTTAGACTAGGTTGGAAAATAAACAGCAACTGCTTGGGCTGCAGGAAATCTGACACTGAAAGACAGTCTTTGCTTAAACTGATTATTTTTCTATCACACACAAGTATTTTTGTATTTGTTTATGATTTCCAGGCTTTTTCCTCCACACACATCTAGACGAACTGGACTGGTACTGCTGCTGGACTGGAGACAACAGTGCTTTGATTAATTGCTTTTTGTTAAATGTGTGCTGGCCTGAGGTGACCTGCCGACCTACACACACTCTGAGGATTTGACTGCTGCAGCTCCTGCTGCTAATATATTAACTGCCCCCACAAACAAAAGCAAAGAAACACCAGGTCCGTCAAAGTATTTTTTGTTCCACAAAAAAAAAAAAATAATCAGGGATCAAAATGTGGCAAGGTTGTGGTAAAAGCTAACTACAAATTTCACTAGTACAGATAAGCTGAGACAGAAAAATCCTCAGTTTCTTTACCTTTAGATACCATATATTCAACAAAAGCAACTGCGGTACTGAAGTCTGTTTAATTAAACTACAGTACTGAAAATCCCCTCCCTTGCTCGGGGTCAGGGGGTGGGGTGGTGAAGCCCCAATTTACTTTTGTTCCGTCACTGACTTAATCTCCAGATACAAGTATATGTTCCTTTTAATTGCACTCTTTAGCTTACTAAACACCTCCTTCCTGCCTACAAACAGCTAAAAATGCTTTTTGTTGGCCCAGAAGAAAAAATTACTCACCTTAGTAATGTTGTTTCTTCTAATGGAGTCTTGCTATATTATAACATATGCAGTTTGACCCAGCCTTCGAACTGCTCCGGAGGTGAAAGAGTTAACTTTCCATGCCAGGCATGGAATCTTGAACACGAGCTCGGTTGAGAACTCTGTCTGTTGTTCTTCAAACTCAAACTGTCAGATCTTTACAGAGCAAAACTCACTAAGATTCTGTGTGGAAGCTGTAAACCTACACTAGCCTACTGGCTACTAAAATATTAACACATTTTGGTCCCAAAACAAAGACTCAAGTCAGGGATCCAAAAATAAAACATAACACCAAACACCCCAAAAAGGGGTGAAAAAAACAAGGTGGGCATCTACTAAGTGCCAACACTGCACACCCACCCACATCCCAAAAGCAGAGGTTCTGAGAGGGGCAGGCGGGGGGTCATAATATGTAAGACTCCATTAGAAGAAACAACATTACTAAGGTGAGTAATTTTTTCTTCAAACAACATGAAGTCTTCCTATATTATGACATATGCAGACTACACAGCAGTACCTCCATGGAGGAGGGACAGAACCTACTAAGGAAATAGGCTCTGAAGCACAGCTGTGCCAAACCGAGCATCACTCCTAGCCTGGATGTCCAGGGAGCAATGCTTGGTGAAAGTGTGAACTGTTTTCCAGGTAGCTGCTTGACATATCTCTACAATAGGAATGTCCCTGGCTGCAGCCAGGGACGCAGCTGTACCTCTGGTAGAGTGAGCCCTCAGGCCTGAAGGGGAACCTTACCCAGTTTTGATAACAAAATTGGATACAAGAGACAATCCACCTGGCAATGGATCTTTTAGTGGCAGGTTTCCTTTACCAACCTCACCATAAGTGAGGAACAGTTGGAGGAGTCAAACCTGTGACCCTTAGTGCGCTCTATGTAGTAACTAAGGGCTCTCTTCACATCTAGCTGTGCAGCCTCCTCGCCAGAGGAGGAATCGTCAGTGAAGTACACTGGAAGAGATATAGATTGATTAAGGTGGAAATCTGAAACCACCTTAGGCAAGAACTTCCTGTTAGTCCTGAGGACCACCTTATCTCTGTGAAAAGAGATAAAATCAGACTCCACTGACAAAGCTTGTAATTCACTTATGCATCTGGCAGAAGTGATGGCTACCAGAAACACAGTTTTCCAAGTCAAGTACTTAAGCTCTGCTGAAGACAAAGGCTCAAAGGGGGGTTGCATAAGCTGAGCAATGCAAACATTAAGATCCCAGGCGGGAGCAGGGTCCCTGAATGGAGGGTTGGTGTGAAGCAATCCCTTGAAAAACTTGGAGAATACAGGGTGAGCAGAAAGAGGAGAGGGCTTTCCTGCTGATATAAAAGCAGAGACAGCTGCCAAATGCACTTTCAGGGTAGCAGGCCTCAGCCCCAAAGTATTTAAGTGGACCATATAATCCAGGACTGTGGGCAAATCAGCAGATTCTGGGGAAATATGCTTTCCAGAGCACCATATGGAAAACCTTTTCATTTAGAATTATAAGTAGCCCTGGTGGAAGGCTTCCTAGAAGCTTTCAAGATATCGAGTACACCTTGAGAAAGGTGTAGGTCAGCAAACTCTAACCCTTCAAGAGCCAGGCCTTGAGATTGAGGGATTTGAGATTCGGGTACCAAACTCTCCCCTGGGCACAGGTTAACAGATTGTGATTCCTGGGAAGACACAGGGGAAGGTGGACTGCTAAGGACAGAAGGAGTGGATACCACGGTTGTCTGGCCCAATCTGGAGCAATCAGAATCATCTTGCAAGGTTGAGATCTGATTTTGACTAGCACCTTGAACAAGAGAGGGAAGGGGGGGGCATAGAGAAACTTCCATTCCCAGTTGAGAAGGAAGGCACCCAGAGGGACTGAGCCCAACACTGGGGGCCTGCAGCAAAATAGCGGAAGTTGGTGATTGTCTGAGGCTGCAAAAAGATCTATCTGAGGGGTGCCCCACCTGGCAAATACTACCTCCAGTACTAGGGGATCCAGAGACCATTCGTGATGGCCCTGGGAAATCCTGCTAGAGCATCTGCCAGGACATTGTCCTTGCCTGGGAGGTGAACTGCCATGAGGGAGGTGTTCAGGGAATAAGCCAGAGACCACAACTTCATTGCCTCGGTGCACAAGGCCGAAGACCGAGTGCCCCTTGCTTGTTGATGTACCACATTCTAGTGGTGTTGTCCGTTCTGACCTGTACCACTTTGTTCTGAACAGATGCAGAAAAAACCTGAAGTGCTAGAAAAACTGCTCTGAGTTCCAACAGATTGATGTGGAGCAGAGATTCCTGAGGGGACCACAATCCCTGGGTGGTGAGGTTGCCCATGGAGCTCCCCACCCCAAGAGGAGCGATCTGTAGTAAGGGTCAAGGGAGAGATTGAGGGATGAAGGGAACCCCTTGTCTCAGATTGCTCTGATCCTGCCACCACTGTGAGGCCTGGATCAGGGTTAGAGTTACTGGGATCAATTTGGTTAAAGGGTCTCTTCTTTGAGACCAGAAGGCTCTCAAATGGAACTGAATGTCCCTCATCTGAAATCTTGTTCCCTGCACTACTGCTGTGGAGGCAGCCATGTGCCCTAGGAGCTGCAGAAAATGCCTTGCTGGTCCAGAGACCTGCAGAGTGAAGGAGGAGGCCAGAGCCACCAGGGTCTTTGTTCTTTATAGAGGAGGAAAGCTCTGGCCTGCTTTGTGCCTAGTTCTGCGCCTATGAAGGTGAGTAGCTGAACAGGCTCTAGAACTGACTTTGGGAGATTGAGAAGGAAACCTAGAGGCGTAAGCAGCTGCTGGGTAACCTGAAGGTGTAATTTGACTTGGTCTGGAGACTGGCCCACTATGAGCCAGTCATCCAGGTAAGGAAAGATGGCAATCTTTTGCCTTCTTAAATGAGCAAATGCTACTGCCAGGCATTTTGTGAATACCCTTGGGGCAGAGGTGAGGCTGAAGGGCACTGCTCTGAACTGGTAATAACCTGAGGGCAGTTCGAATCTGAGGTACTTTCGGTGGGAGCTTCTGATGAGAACATGGAAGTAGGCAGCTCTGAGGTCCAGGGGCGCTAGCCAGTCCCTGGCCTTAGAGAGGGTAAAATAATTCCCAGAGTCACCATTTTGAATTTTGGTTTTAAAGGTTGCTTGTTTAGGTATCCGAGATCCAGGATGGGCCATCATTCTCCTGTCTTTTTGGGGTAAGGAAGTACCTGGAGTACAGTCCTTTGCCCTGGTGTGGGGTACCCTTTCTACAGCTCTGAGAGCCAGGAGGATTGAGACTTCTGTTTCCAGGCGAGAGCCTCTGATGGATTTCTTGGTGGAAGGATCTGGTTCTCATCTTTGGAAATCTTTTGAAGCTGAGAACCAGTCCCTGAGCTTCTACTTCCAGGACCCACTTGTCTGATGTTAAAGACTCCCAGTCCTGGAATGAAGTAAGCCAGCCTGCCCCCTACAGGTAATGGAGAATCGGCCCGGGCCCTCCCATCAGGGTGCCTGTTTGGCAGGGGCTTTAGGCTGAGGCGTGGGAGCAGGCCTGCTCGTACCCCGTCTGCCTCTCCCTCTGAAGAACCCCCTCTGGGCATAGGCTGAAGAGGAGGCCTGGGCTTGGTAAAAAGGTCTGTGAAAAGGCCTGCCCCTGGAAAGCTGCCTCTGAGGAGTGGCTTGCCTTTCCTTGGCCTGTGCACTCCCATAAGTGGTCCTATACTCATCCATTTTCTTCATGTAATTCTCTGTCTGCTCCCCAAACAGAGAGTTACCCACAACAGGAAAATCCATGGCCTTAGCCTGGGTGTCCTGTGACAGGCTAGTACACCTGAGCCAAGCCATTCTGCGAAAAGCCACAGATGTAGCCAAGACTCTTGAAGATACATCATTAGAGTCCACTGCAGCATGGAATTGCACCTTGGATGCCTCAATACCATCAGCAGCCACCTGCTCCAGCTCCTTGGCATGCTGGCCAGGGACCTGTTTCGCTAGAGCCATAACAGTATCCCATCTGGATTTCTGGTATCTTGCAACATAGGCCATATAATTTGCCTGTCTGAGTCCCAAGGATGCTGCCATGTACTGTTTCTTTGCCATGGCATCAATCCTCCTGAAGTCCTTGTCAGGGAGTGTGAAGCCAAGGGAATATTTGCCTTATCACAGGCTGCAGCCTGCACTACCCAAACATGGCTGCATTGTTGTGAAAGAAACTCCATATCAGGGCCTGACAATGTGTACATCTTGTCCATTTTTTTATCCACAGGAGGTATAGTGTGAGGAACTTTTAAAATTTTTATTGTCTGTTTCCTAAAAGATATATGTAAAGGAATAGACAATCTCCTAGACTCTGGGATATCCATCATTTCTACATAGTCAGGCTCCTCCTGTTCATCCACAGCTTCCTCCAAAGGAGCTGGAGAGTTTCAACCACTTTCTTATAAAACATAAAATGAAGGGGACTCAAAGCCTAGGGGGAGACACTTCTGAAAGTCTGTCTGGGGAGATGTCCGGTTCAATGGGCACATCCAGACTTTCAAAATCACATTCACTCTCTTCATAATCTTCCTCCCCCTCCTCCGGTTCATAAAATTTCTCTATATCATATTCTTGAACCGGTGGAACCGACCGCTTACCTGATGGTGCCGGTTCGGTCGGAACCGGGGAAAGCGACTGGACAATTTTGATCGCTTTGGCTATCTCTGCAGCAGTTGGAGAAGGAAATTTTGGCTCCACACCTGCTGATTTTCTAGTCCTTTTTGCTGGGACTGACTCCTCCGAGTCAGCCCTCCATTGGCCCGAGGAAGTCTCGCCCTGGTCAGAGGGCACTCCCTCCGCTGGCCATCCGGGTCAGTGGACTTTTTAGCCTCTCGTTCCCTGAGCCTACCAACTCTCTTATCCAGGGTAGCTGCAGGGAAATTCTTGCAAATCTGCCAGTCTGCATTGAGGTGGTCAAACCCCAGACAATAAACACATGTGGTGTGTGTGGGTCAGCCTTGGCAAGGCTTCCCCACAGACACTACAGTGCTGAAACAGTGGGCCGGTTTTCTTTTGGGTTTCTCAGACATAGTGCCAGCCTAACCAAAAACTTGCCCGTTCGGCAATCCTTAAGCAAGACACCTTATCGGTTCCCAACCATGTCGCGAATCGTGGAAAAACCGTAATGAAATCCGTTTTTAAGAACCGATAAGAACCGGGAACCGCACTCTAAATGCAATTTAATAAAGTTTAACAACAACCTGATCGGTTCAAACCGAACCCGATAATATCATTACAAGTTCCACACAGAAATAATGTAAAACCTATCTATCCTACGATACCACAGCAGAGCTTGAACCGACCGGTTGCGGTTAAAATATATACAAAATGTGGTTTAAAACCAGAAATTACACTTTTAACCGACAAAATGAACCGAGCAGCAGGAGAAATCTCCGGGCGACTGTTCAGTGGTAGGAGTAAAGAATCTGACAGTTTGAGTTTGAAGAACAACAGACAGAGTTCTCAACGAGCTGCGCTCAAGATTCCATGCCTGGCATGGAAAGTTAACTCTTTCACCTCCGGAGCAGTTCGAAGGCTGGGTCAAACTGCATATGTCATAATATAGCAAGACTTCATGTTGTTTGAAAAGAAATTTCAGTTCTTTCACGGAGCTTCCCACCTAGCGACTGTACTCTATGAAAAGTCTATCACAACTACGTAGTTACAATGGATGCGCATGCCTATGTGAACCTTATTGTACCACGTGCATGACAGAAACAGACACACATGGTATAATATAGTTAACATAGTATGCCAGATGCCAGTCAAGTCAGATTTGTCAGAGTACCTCCCAGTGACTGTCCACCGCCCCATTGGCACAACTCCCTGTCTGATGCTGCCGCCTGCCCGCCCAGTGCAGTGTCCATGCCCACCCCAAACCCTTCTACCCAATCACCAACAGCATCCCAGCCAGCCCAGCCTACTTTATTCGGCATTCTAAGTCCTACTGTCGGCATCCCGCCTCCTCCTTTGTGGCACTCCTCCGACCTCCAGGCTCCGGCTGCGTTGCTCTTGCTGTTCAGGAGATAAGCTCTAAGATGTCTGCTCACTCCCAAGTTGTCTTCAGAGTAGCGCATGCGCAATCGCGTCATCTCGTCAAATAAAAGACTGCCTGTGAAACCAGTACTGCACCCCTAGTGGTGCCTCTTGTAATTACGGTCTAAAGCACAAAATAACAGCACATGCACTATGGTGCAGTCAAAACAAAACTACTTGCACCAGCCTGTTCCTGTCATTTGGAACAGGCTGGGCATATTAATTCTACCCTGGTCAGGATGCTCTTTTTTTCCTTTGCGCTATTTAGTGATGCCCTGCTCACATCCATTCAATGCTGCCCTCCTCAAAGCAACATAGGCACTTGACAGATGGAAGATTTCAACACTGGTTTGTTTCAGCGTATAAAGACAAAAAGTGGAAAAGCGTTCAGGAGGAGTTGAAAACAGCGATGATAACAGCACAGAGGGCAAGCAGAACCACTGCAGGTCTTGCAAAAGAAAACTCACTCTTGAGACTATATTGAGTCATCTTATGCCGGGTGGAAAGGCAGTTGATTTTTTGCTTTTCTTTGTTATGAGTACAGACCTACAGTAGCTGGCGATAAAGGAGCTTGAAGGTTTATGCCTATACATAAACCTTGTTAGTGTGCAAAAATGGGTCCTCGCCAATCAGCTAGCTAAGAATCATAAGAAAACTGTTACTGTGCTCTTTGGCACTACCCATCAGCTGCATTCCTCCAATTCCACTCTGAAGCTGAGCTCCTCATCTGGTGACCCCATTGACTCTGTACTATCCTACAAGTACTGTCGTCCGATCCTAGATTAACAGTTACACTATCCACATCACATAAATTACATAGTGGGACAATGTTTTGACAAACTAGGAGCTCTCTATAGTTAAAAATTGTCTCCATTTAAAACCAGAAAAACAGTGGTGGAGTGCTCTATTTTCCCATTGTTGACTATGGGGATGCAGTTATCTCTGGAGCCTCCTCTACCCTAACCAAGTTCTCCATCCTCTTTAGCTCACTTTGTAGATTGTGTTGGCCTGCCTTCCCTGTACCCATCATTCCACAATGTATAAGGACCTAGACTGGGCATCCCTCATGAAGCAGTTCCTCCATACTGCTTTGCTAGGTAGCAAACACTGGGCCGGGAAACTACTGGGGTATCTCAATGACATCTTTACCCCTTCTTCCAATCCCTCATACTCCTTAAGGTGGGAGAATGTAAAAAGACTACAAATTCCAAGATGCAGACTCTCTGCAGGACAAGCCTCTATCAGGTATAGACTTCCCCATATATGGAACAGACCTCCCTCATCTCTATTACCAGCTTCTGGTTTGTGAAGGCTAAGCTTAAAGGAAAACAGTCTTCAAAACGGGGTCCCGCCCCCAAAAGGCTTACCCCACCCCCCCGGTTTAGCTTTTTATATGAAAAGCAGCGTTTTCTCACGCCGCTAAGTACTTTATTTAACAAGGAAGCGTCCGCTACAGAAGTATAGGCCGCAGTAAGCGCTCCATTTGCTGTAAAGGTGCAGCGCCGCACCGCTCACTTCAATACATTTGTATGAGTTGCTTATTCTACACACAGCAGTAAACAACTTCACTGTATTGTTATTGGATTGTTCTCTCCTTGTACTTGTGGTACTTAGATGCAATTTGACTGTGTGTATACAGTCCGTAAATTGGTGATTGTGTATATATTTCTCCCTGTACACTGGATGACTTTGTATATACACTGACTTGTAGATATTTACTACTGCATTTGTTGTATTGTATTTCCTGATTCTTTCCTGTAACCCCCCCCCAAAACCAAGTTGCAACTGAAAACTGGCTCTTTCAGGACTCTGTTTGCTTACCTGATAAAATACGTTACATATAGGATAAAGTATGGGGTGCAGTGTGTTACGAGAATTTAACATACACCCGAGTTGTTGGATGGCACATAAACCCCGAGGGCGAAGCCCGAGGGGCTTATGATAGCCATCCAACAACAAGGTAATGAAATCGGTCGAGTCATACCTCATATTTTGTTATATATAATTGAAGGATTCCGTTTTTTTCTTGTTGAGATTTGAAATAAAAAAGATGAAAGTGGAGTCTTACCTTGTGCTAATGAAGCACTTTCATTTGAAACACAAACAGAACTGCAGGTCAAACACTTAAATTCTACTTTTTAACTATTAAAAAGAAGAAAACTAATAAATAAATATATAGATGGTTGTTTTTTCAGGTTGGCACATTTGTTTTTGTGTGGTGTCATCGTTTGACCTGCAGAGAAAGGTGACGGTTGAAAGGGAGAGTAGTTAGGGACCGTGGTGAAAGTGTGGACTGTAACAATCTGGTGTCTTACAGTTAAACGCAAGATTTAAGAGGTAAATTAAAGTGTCATTGTTTTGTTTTGATTAGAATACGTTATTAAGAGATGTCCGAGTTCTCAATGTTTCGGGTTCTTGATCTTTTTTTTGCAGTTGTTGGTTGGAGTTACAGATGTTGACTGTGACGGGGCTGTGGAAAATGCAGGCGCTCTCAAACATAACCTGCATGTTACCGGAAGGCATTTCATCCTGCTGGGTAGTGAGCTGTGGCTGAGAAGCCTTGGAGGAACCATTTCTTCCGCGGTTTGAAACTGCTGAGCATTTTTAAATTTTAGTTAGGTAGTGCGGCGAGAATGTTTTGTAAGAGTGGCGCTAGTGAGGAGATGAGTTTATATGGTCAATGGTTTGTGAGCTGAAAGAAAAATTACTCACCTTAGTAATGTTGTTTCTTCTAATGGAGTCTTGCTGTATTCTGACAGTAGCAGTGAGTCCCAACCCTGAACTGCCCCAGAGATGAAAGAGTTAACCTTCCATGCCAGGCACGGGCTGAGCTCGAGCTCGGTTGAGACTCTGTCTGTTGCTGTTTAAACTCAACCCGTCAGGTCTTCTGAGCTAAACTCACCAAGGTCCTGTGTGGAGGCTGTAAACCTACACTAGCCAACTGGCTACTAAACATAAAACAGATTTTTGTCCCAAAACAAAGACTCAATTCAGGAGACCCAAAAAATGAAAAACATAACACCCACTCACCCAAGAAAAGGGGTGAAAAAAACAAGGTGGGCACCTACTGAGTGCCAACACTGCCACTGCCCACCCACATCCCAAAAACAGAGGTTCTGAGAGGGGAAGGCAGAGGGGGAGGTCAGAATACAGCAAGACTCCATCAGAAGAAACAACATTACTAAGGTGAGTAATTTTTTCTTCAAACAACATGAAGTCTTGACAGTAGCAGATTACCAAGCAGTACCTCCATGGAGAAGGGACAGAACCTACTTAGGAAATAGGCTCTGAAGCACAGCTGTGCCAAACCGAGCATCACTCCTAGCCTGAATATCCAGGGAGGAACGCTTGGTAAAAGCATGAACTGTTTTCCAGGTAGCTGCTTGACATATCTCTAAGATAGGAACATCCCTGGCAGCAGCCAGGGAAGCAGCTGTACCTCTGGTAGAGTGAATCCTCAGGCCTGAGGGTGGAACCTTACCCAGTTTTTCATAACAAAATTGGATACAAGAGACAATCCACCTGGCAATGGATCTTTTAGTGGCAGGTTTCCCTTTACCAACCTCACCATAAGTGAGGAACAGTTGGAGGGAGTCAAACCTGTGACCCTTGGTACGTTCTATGTAGTAGCTAAGGGCTCTTTTCACATCTAAACTGTGCAGCCTCCTCTCACCAGAGGAGGAATGGTCAATGAAGTACACAGGAAGAGACATAGATTGGTTAAGGTGGAAATCTGAAACCACCTTAGGCAAAAACTTCCTGTTAGTCCTGAGGACCACCTTATCTCTATGAAAGGAGATAAAATCAGGCTCCACTGACAAGGCTGTAACTCACTTATACGTCTGGGAAGTAGTGGCTACAGAAACACAGTTTTCCAATTAAAGTACTTAAGCTCTGCTGAAGACAAAGGCTCAAAAGGGGGTTGCATAAGCTGAGCAATGCAAACATTTAAGGTCCCAAGCAGGGGCAGGGTCCCTGAATGGAGGTTGGTATGAAACAATCCCTTAAAAACTTGGAGAATACAGGGTGAGCTGAAGAGAGAGGGCTTACCTGCTGAAATGAAAGCAGAAACAGCTGCCAGATGCACCTTTAGTGTAGCTGGTCTAAGCCTAAGCTATTCAAATGGACATATAATCAAGGACTGTGGGCAGATCAGCAGACTCTGGGGAAATATGCCTTCCAGAGCACCATATGGAAAATCTTTTCCACTTGGAATTATAAGTAGTCCTGGTGGAAGGTTTCCTAGAAGCCTTCAGAATATCCATTACACCTCGGGAGAGGTGTAAATCAGCAAACTCTAACTCTTCAAGAACCAGGCCTTGAGATTGAGAGAGTTGAGATTTGGGTACCAAACCCTCCCCTGAGCACAGGTTAACAGGTTGTAATTCCTGGGAAGAGACAGGGGAAGATGGACTGCTAAGGACAACAGGAGTGGATACCATGGCTGTCTGGCCCAGTCTGGCGCAATCAGGATCACCTTGCAGGGTTGAGACCTGATTTTGACTAGCACCTTGAACAGGAGAGGGAAGGGGGGAAAAGCATACAGGAACTTCCCTTCCCAATTGAGAACTAGGGCATCCAGGGGGACTGAGCCCAACACTGGGGCCTGCAGCAAAAAGGGAAGTTGTTGATTGTCTGGGGCTGCAAAGAGATTCATCTGTGGGTGCCCCATCTGGAGAATATCACCTCCAAAACCAGGGATCCAGTGACCACTCGTGATGGCCCTGAGATATCCTGCTGAGAAGAATCTGCCAGGACATTGTCCTTGCCTGGGAGGTGTACTGCTGTGAGGGAGGTGTTCAGAGAATAAGCCAGACACCACAACTTCATTGCTTCTGTGCACAAGGCCGTGGGCAGAGTGCCTCCTTGCCTGATGATGTACCACATCATTGGTGGTATTGTCTGTTCTGACCTGGATAACTTTGTTCTGAACAGACTTGGAAAAACCTGAAGTGCTAGAAATACTGCTCTGAGTTCCAATAGATTGATGTGAAGCAGAGATTCCTGAGGGGACCACAACCCCTGAGTAGTCAGGTCACCCAAGTGAGCCCCCACCCCCAAGAGGAGCATCTGTAGTAAGGGTTAAGGAGTGGGACTGAGTGACAAGGAAACTCCCTGCCTTAGATTGTTCTGAGCCTGCCACCACTGTAAGGCCTGGATCAGGGCTCGAGTCACTGGGATCAATTTGGTAAGAGGGTCCTTCCTTGAGACCAAAAGGCTCTCAAATGGAACGAATGTCCCTCATCTAAATCTTGCTCCCTGCACCACTGCTGTGGAAGCAGCCATGTGCCCCAGGAGCTGTAGAAAATGCCTTGCTGGTCGAGACACCTGCAGGGTGAATGAGGAGGCCAGAGAGATAAGGGTCCTTGCCCTGTCCAGGGAAGGAAAGCTCTGGCCTTTTCTGTGTCTAGCTCTGCGCCTATGAAGGTGAGGAGCTGAACAGGCTCTAGAACTGACTTTGAAAGATTCAGAAGGAAACCCAAAGAGGTGAGCAGTTGCTGAGTTATCTGTAGGTGTAACCTGACTTGGTCTGGGGACTGGCCTACTATGAGCCAGTCGTCCAGATATGGGAAGATGGCAATTCTTTGCCTTCTCAGAGAAGCAACTACTACTGCCAGGCATTTGTGAATACCCTTGGAGCAGAGGTTAGACCGAAGGGCATTGCTCTGAACTGGTAATGGCCTGAGGGCAGCCGAACCTGAGTACTTTCGGTGGGAGCTTCTGATGAGAATATGGAAGTAGGCATCCTTGAGGTCCAGGGATGCTAGCCAGTCTCCTGGCCTTAGAGAGGGTAGAATAATTCCCAGAGTCACCATTTGAATTTTGGTTTTAAAAGGGTTGTTTAAGTATCTGAGATCCAGGATGGGCCGCCATTCTCCTGTCTTTTTGGGGTAAGGAAGTACCTGGAGTACAACCCTTTGCCCTGGTGTAGGGTGGAACCCTTTCCACAGCTCTGAGAGCCAGGAGGAGGGACCTCTGCCTCTAGGGCAAGTGCCTCTGAGGGAGTTTGCAGGTGGAAAGGATCTGGCTCTCAGCTTTGGAAATTTTTGAAGCTGAGAACCAATCCCTGGCTTACTTCTTCCAGGACCCACTTGTCTGATGTTAGAGACTCCCAGTCCTGGACAAAGTAAGCCAGCCTGCCCCCTACAAGTAGTGGAGAATCGGCCCTGGCCAACCCATCAGGGTGCCTATTTGGCAGGGGGTTTTGGCTGAGGGGTGGAAGCAGGTCTGCTTGTACCCCTTCTGCCTCTCCCTCTAAAGAACCCCCTCTGAGCATAGGCAGAAGAGGAGGCCTGGGCTTGGTAGAAAGGCCTATGAAAAGGCCTGCCCCTGCCCCTGGGGTGCTGCCTCTGAGGAGTGGCCTGCCTTTCCTTGGCCTGTGCACTCCTATAGGTGGTCCTATATTCGTCCATTTTCTTCATGTAATTCTCTGTCTGCTCCCCAAACAGAGAATTACCCACAAGGAAAATCCATGGCCTTAGTCTGGGTATCCTGTGACAGGCTAGTACATCTGAGCCAAGCCATTCTCAAGTGCCACAGATGTAGCCATGACTCTACATGACACATCATTGGAGTCCACTGCAGCATGGAATTGCACCTTGGATGCCTCAATACCATCTGCAGCCACCTGCTCCAGCTCCTTGGCAAGCTGGCCAGGGACCTGTTTGCTAGACCATAACAGTATCCCATCTGGATTTCTGATATCTAGCAACATAAGCCATATAATTTGCCTGTCTGAGTCCCAAGGATGCTGCCATGTACTGTTTCTTTGCCATGGCATCAATCTTCCTGGAGTCCTTGTCCGGGGGGTGTGAGGCCAAGGTGATATTTGCCTTGTCACAGGCTGCAGCCTGCACTACTCCAACATGGCTGCATTGTTGTGTAAGGAACTCCGTATCTGAGCCTGACAACGTATACCTCTTGTCCATTCTCTTATCCACAGGAGGTATAGTATTAGGAGTCTTTAAAATCTTAAATGTCTGTTTCCCAAAAGATTTATGTAAGGGAACAGACAGCCTCCTAGACTCTGGGATATCCATCATTTCCACATAGTCAGGCTCCTCCTGGTCATCCACAGCTTCTTCCATAGGAAGCTGGAGGGTTTCAGCCACTTTCTTATAAAACATAAAATGGGAGGGGGACTCAGAAAGCCTAGGAGGAGACACTCCTGAAGGTCTGTCTGGGGAGATGTCCGGGTCAATGGGCACATCCAGACTTTCAAAACCACATTCACTTTCCTCATACTCCTCTTCCTCCTCCTCCGGTTCATAATATTCCTCTAAATCATAATCTTGAACCGGAGGAACCGGCCGAACCGAGCGCCTCCCTCATGGTGCCGGTTTGGTCAGAACCGGGGAAAGCGACTGCACAATTTTTATCGCTTTGGCTATTTCTTCAGCGGTTGGAGAGGAAAGTTTTGGTTCCACACCAGCTGATTTTTCTTTTCTAGTTCTCTTAGCCAGAACGGACTCCTCAGAATCAGCTCTCCTTTTGCCCGAAGAAGTCTCGCCCTGGTCAGACGGCACTCCTTCTGGTTCGGTTTGAACCGAACCGGGCTGGCCATCTGGTTCAGCAGACTTTTTGGCCTCCCTTTCCCTGAGCCTACCAACTCTCTTTTCTAGGGTAGCTGCAGGAAAATGTTTACAAATCTGGCAGTCTGCACTGAGGTGGTCAAACCCCAGACAATAAACACAGGTGGTGTGGGGGTCAGCCTTAGCAAAGACTTCCCCACACACTACAGTGTTGAAACCCAGTGGGCTCGGTTTTTCTTTTGGGTTTCTCAGACATTGTGCCAGCCCTAACCAAACTTACCCTTTTAGTGGCAATCTGCCAGGCAAGACTCTCTTATCGGTTCCTGACTGTGTCACGGGTCGTGGAAAAAACCGTAATAAAATCCGTTTTTTTTAGAACCGATAAGAACCGGTAACCGCACACTAAAAGTACAAATAAAGATTTTTTAACAGCTTGATCGGTTCAAACCGAACCGATGAACCGTTTACAAGTTCCACACAGAATAGAAATTAATAAAAACCTATCTAGTACTCACAAATACCACAGACAGAGGCTGAACCGACAGAGTTCGGTTTAAATTCGGTCGAAAACCGAGAAGCGGTACTTTAACCGACAAACTGAACTGAGCAGAAGGAGAAATCTCCGGAGCGACTGTTCAGTGAGAGAGTATAGAATCTGACGGTTTGAGTTTAAACAGCAACAGACAGAGTCTCAACGAGCTCGAGCTCAGTGTTCCATGCCTGGCATGGAAAGTTAACTCTTTCATCTCGGGGCAGTTCGAGGTTGGGACTCACTGCTACTGTCAGAATACAGCAAGACTTCATGTTGTTTGAACAGACAGTGGGAAACTCATTGTCTTTCTGTGTTGTCTGAAGCAGATTTGAATGGGAAGAGAGCGCGTGAATGCTGTGTTGTCTCAAGCGGATTTGAATGGGAAGAGAGCGCGTGAATGCTGTAACACCTACTCAGGTGTTTAACACACGGTTTTTGCCATTGAAAAAAAACGGAAGCCATTAATTATAAGTAAATAAATACATACATACCGTTGGTAAAGATGCTCATATTAAATGGCACTCCCTGTGCTAATTGTTAGCAGCAAGCTTACCTTCTTCCCAACATCCTTGGCCAGCTCCAGGCGTAGCTACAGCAGTAGGGTGCAGGGCACCCGGCCCACGAGGTTTGAAGGACCCAAATCACAATTCTGATGTTTATTTAAACTGGGGAGGGGCCCTGTAACATCGCCTTGCACCCAGGCCCTCTGGGAATTTGCTGCACTATTGGCCAGCCTCAATTGAAGTTAAAACTATATGGCATATTGTAGAAGTGGAATACAGACCACCAGAGGAGTCTGTATCTTGACAATAATTTAGTCTCCACAATATATGGACTTTATATGGGACTATGACTTTAAGACAGTTGCTCTAATGGTATTCAACCCACACGCTCACAGTGACGAAAGCCCAATGCCATTTTGCCAGTTTAAACTGATGCTCAAGTTTCTGACACAAAAATAGTTTGCAGATTTTATACATGTTTCGAGTGATGCTCTTTACTTGCTACACATCTATTTTAATAAGTTTGGGAGTGAATATTTGTAAGCCTTGATTTTGATGACAGTATGTAAGAGCAGAGTCAGAACTTAGATTAAGAGTTTCAATTATCTGGTTGCTAGCTCTCGATATTCCACTATATTTAACAGAACAGGGGATAGGACATGACTCCCATTATATGCTGTTTTATACCACAAATCAATGAGTGCATTCCTGTGGAAGGTACTTATATTGTATATTGTGGATAAACTACAATGTAAGTTTTTTTTTCCTAAAGTGACCCCAACAATCTTTTGCAGAGTTCCTGTTTTGTTGTTGTAGATGAAGATTATCTACATCTCTCCAAATCAATGACCTTTCAAAGCAAACATGCTTTCCTTCCTGCCTCAACTCGATCAGTCCACGAAATACAAAGCTTTTCTAATTTAAAACTAATTGATTTTAAGAAACAAAGTCCATGCTACCTGCCCCAAAAGAGGCATCAACAAGATCTATAAGTATCACTTTATGGCACAATACTCACCCTTCTTACTTTTTACAAAACAGAAGGTGCGACCTAAAAGAGAAAGAAAGATATGCAATAAAGAGTCAAATATTAGCCACACGACACTGGATTGTAAATTGGAATTAGAATAATCCTGAACATTTCAAGGGCTTTCAAACACTGGCCCTGTTTGTACAGGTATAACAAAGCGTCATATACTGGCCAGGGAAAACTGAGCAATTTGATAGGGTAAAAGTTGAGCTGTGCAGATATTCAGTACACTGCCACAGCTCAAACTATTTCCATAGCCTGCCCCAATTACCTTGCCTAATTCATTTCCACATCAGTAGGACAGTCACATTTAAAACCCTAGGAATTTCACTAGTGGCGTTGCCCTTCTTGCTCTGGGATGAGCGGTTGTTAGAAGAAACTCATGGCTGGCCTGGGGCGCTGAGGGTTTAGGTGCTAGACACCACACTTTGCGCCACACCAGCAACCCAGGTTTGAGCGACCTCAGGTTGTCGGGTGCCAGCACAGGGGAGGGAGGAGGACTGAGCTGTGGCTCTCCTCTCCTGGGGAGGGTTGCCTCCTGCAGTCACCGGGGAGGCTTGGTGGTGGCACAGGTGGGTTTGAGCGGCCAGTAAATTGGGGCATCCCACAGTGCGTGGTATGCGTTTGCCTCCACATGTACATGCTTGTGCCAAGGATGCATGGGCAGGACGACGAAAAACCAGGGGAAAAACTCCATAAACGCATAATAGGGAAAAAAAAAAAACACACATTTCTTTTAATAATTAATGTAACCCCCCTGCAAATGGGGGTTCCCAAAAGACTTCCAGGAGCTTGCTTGAATGCTCCAAGCCTGAATGGTGTTTGGCATTTAAGCCATTTATCAGTGAGTGTTTTTAGAACCTCTGGTACTGTCTCTTTAAGAGCTGTCTGCTTGCAGACATAATTAATTTGTATGGGGACTGTGTGTTTCTTTGATTGAGTACCACTCAAGCTGCTGCAATTCACTTCATTTTGCAGTCACTAGGAGTGCAAAGGAACCTATCTGAAAGATGTAACTGTTTGCCAGAAATTATTTAGAGTAATAATGAAATTACAGTTTGTCTAACCTGCTTTCTTTGCAGTCAGAACTGTGTCTGCTAGTTCCCATTCTAGTTTTGAACTGCTAAACTGGACCAATCAGTGTGGGGTAAGCTAGCTCTAAAATGGTGCCTTGGACGAATCAGAACTTGGACTCATAATCTGAGCCAGCCACAAGAGGATTGTATGGGCAGTGACTCTGGGAGATGTAGTTTAGACTTCAGTGCCTTTTGGACCAACAGCAGCAGTCTATGTGAGTGACAGCCAATCCAGTCAAGAACTGGGAGGAACTCAAAGGAAGTGCCGGTTTTGTCGGTTGGAGTTTCAGTTGAGCTTTGGCAGTGAAGGAAGGAGCCCTGTGTTTTTCAGTGTGCAGTTTTAGTCAAAAACGTGTAAGGCCCAGAGTTCCGGTCTGCAGCTTGTGTAACAGCTTTTTAGGACTGAATCATCCTGTGAAAAGAATCAAAGGATCTCTGAAGAGTAGAAACCAGGCTCACCCTGTAGAAGACTGGAGGAATTGCTGAAAATTGCACTCGGTCTGTCAGGAACTGAATCTGCTGTGTGTTCTCCCGGGTATTGTGCAGTAATTGCGATCGGGATACAGATGCAGCCTGCCTGGTATAGTGCTTTTTTATATGGATGTGTGAAGAGGTTTGTGTACCTCAAGTGAGCCCTGCTGACATTGAAGGACCCTATCTTATTTGGAGGTCATGAGTACTAATTCAGGTCGCTCCCTGTTGATAGCCATTAAATCCAAATGGAATTACTGTACTGCTGACTGTTTAATTCTCCTTTTCTCTGTGTGAAAGGGCCCTACCAGCTGCCACGGTTTGGACTAGCCACTAGGGCTTGGGTACCCAGGGACAGTAACTGATAGGGATAGGCCTGTGCACAGAGCCATAGGTAGATTATTAGAGTGATAAGCTAATTAACCTGATTTCCCCTGTCCTTGTTATATCCCCTAAATAAATCAGAGCTGCTTGTTTCAGCAAAGTTATACTGCCTGAGGTATTTGTCTATGTTAAAGTACTGTACTGTGATTGTTGCACTGTATCTCATTTCACAGGAGGTCCCAGTGCGGAACCAGACCTGGGGTAAGTGTATACTGTGAAGGTAATTCTGATATATTGTGTGGGCCACTAGTGGGAAGAAAGGGGGGTTGCAGTGTCCCAGAGGGCTGTGACCAAGTTAGTTTAACTATTGCAAACCCTGACCTCTGGGTGGAGGCACCCGCCATTGGATCCAGGCCCCTCAACCTGTTAGTGGCAAATCAGGCAGGGGTAGTAGCCTCTGGGATAGCGCCAACTAGGGGTTACATTAAGATTTTTTTTTTTTTGAGTCAAACCATATTTGAAGGCCATTTTAATAATTTCTTTATAACGTGCACCCCTAGACAGCTGTATTTAGGGGTTACAACTAATTTCCGAGAGGGTCCAGTCCAGTGGGGAATTACAGCAGCAGGGTGGATCAGTTGCAATGGTTACATTTTTAAAATATTTACAATCTAGTTACAATGTACAGGTCCATCGTATGATAAAAGTATTGAAAACACATGCTGGAATGGCCTGTTTTATCTGTTTGTATTTAAACAAAAAAATAAGTAACAATATACCAAGGCAGTCAATAAATACACCAAGGTGAGCGGATGCCGACGTCCAGCAGAAGCAGCTAAAGTAGTGGTGAAAGCAAACTTACCATTTTTATGGCAACCGCCAAGCAAGACTCCCTTATCGGTTCCTAACCGTGTCACGGGTACTGGAAAAAAATGTACAAAAACACGTTTTGTTTAGAACCGATAAGGACCGGTAACCACACAATAAAGAAAGATATAAGTACTACACTTTTACAAGTTCCACACAGAAAATCAGCACAAAACCTATCTAGTACTCACGGCAACAGACAGAGACTGAGCGTCTATAGCGAAATAAATTCGGTTAAAACTGACAATTAGCCAACACTTTAACCGACTTCGAACCGGGCTGCAGGAGAAATCTCTGGGCCGATTGTTCAGTAGAAGCAGAGTAAAGAATCTGACGGTTAAATTTCAAAGGGCTCCAGACAGAGACATCAGCGAGCTCGAGCTCAGCATTCTATGCTCTACATAGAGATTAACCCTTTGTTCTCCAGGGCAGTTTAAAGGCTGGGGCTAATCGCATTTGTCAGAATACAGCAAGACTTCATGTTGTTTGAATTTGATTGTACATGTCTACAGGAGACATGGAGTGCCCAGACTAACAATATCAATGGATTTAAATACTTTGGTAACGTCAAAAAGACAAAAATATGGTAGACTAGCGGGGAACTGATTACCTGGATTAAAATCTCAAAGGAGTATATAGTAGATGAAATTCCAACAGACTCAGAATATATTCTAGGAATAAGAATAACAACGAAAAAGTCAATTACAATAATTTTGAATGTATATATAGCTCCGGTATATTTAAGACATGTAGATTTAAATATTCTGGGGAAACTGGAAGAAGTCATTGATTTATGGATGCAAAACAAACCAGACATAGGGATAATACTAGTTGGGGGATTTTAATGCTAGGGTAGGTCAGTGTAGAAAACTAACATCAGAAATAAAGGAGCTGTGTGAAGCCATTAACTATGAGAGCCTATTTTTGGATAGAAATACGAAAGATCAGAAAACTAGAAACATAGACTTTGTCGGCAGATAAGGACCGCTAGGCCCATCTAGTCTGCCCATTTCCCTACCTACAGGATAGGCCGCAGATCCTAGTTAACCAACAGCCTTTATCTTCCTGCCCCCCACAAGAATTGCCTTATGTCTGTCCCATGCATTCTTGAATTCTCCCACAGTTTTAGACCCCACAACTTCCTCAGGAAGGCTGTTCCATGCATCCACTACCCTCTCTGTGAAATAATACTTCCTCACATTGCCCTGAACCGCCCTCCTTCTATCTTTAAATTGTGTCCCTTGTTCTTGCAAGTCTCTTTTTCTGAAAGATGCTACCCTCTTGGACTTTGTTGATTCCTTGAGGTACTTGAAAGTTTCTTTCATGTCCCCCTCTCCTTCTTTCCTCAGGGTATACATATTAAGCTCCTTTAGTCTCTCCTCATCACGGCTTCTCTTGCAGACCCTGCACCATTTTAGTTGCCCTCCTCTGGACTACCTCTATCCTGTCTATGTCCTTGGGAGATGGGTCTCAGAACTGGACACAGTATTCCAGATGGGTCTCACCAACTGTCTGTACAGAGGGATAACAACTTCCTGTTTTCTGCTGCTGATGCCTCTCCCTATACATCCCAGTATACCCCCGGCCCTCCCTACTGCCTTCTCACATTGCTTGCTAACCTTAAGGTCATCTGATATGATTACCCCCAGGTCCCTTTCCTGTTTTGCTGTTGTTACTACCTCCCCACCCATTGTGTATTCTTCCCCTGGGTTCTTGTTTCCCAGGTGCATTATTTTGCACTTTTTTGCATTGAATCCTAGCTGCCATCGTCCTGACCATTCCTCCAACCTTGCTAAGTCCCTTTTCATCCTTTCCACGCCTCCTTGTGTATCAACCCTGTTGCAGATCTTTGTGTCATCTGCAAAGGCATACTTTTCCTTCAGTCCCTCTGCAATGTCACTGATGAAGACATTAAAAGCGACTGGACCCAATACTGAACCCTCGCGGTACCCACTAGTAACCGCCCTTTCTTCAGAGTGGACTCCATTTACAATTACCTTCTGTGTCCTGTTGTCCAGCCAATGTTTTACCCAGGCTACCACCCTGGGTCCCACTCCCAGGCTGGTTAATTTGACTATCAATCTTTGTGTGGGACTGTGTCAAATGCCTTGCTGAAGTCTAGGTAGGCCATGTCCCAGCCTCCCTGGTCTACTACTTTGGTCATCCAGTCAAAGAAATCTATTAGATTATGTCTGACATGACCCTCCCGCTGTGAACCCATGCTGCCTTGGATCCTGTGCTCCACTGACCTCTAGGTACTCAACTATTCTTTCCTTCAGAAGTGACTCCATCACTTTCCCTACCACAGAGGTCAGACTGACAGGTCTGTAGTTTCCTGCCTCTGTCTTGGTCCCACTTTTGTGAAGGGGAATCACATCCGCCTTCCTCCAGTCCTCGGGTACCACACCATCCTTCCATGATTTATTAAAAAGAGTAGCCAGTGGTTTCACTAGTTCCTTCCTTAATTCTTTTAGAATTCTGGGGTGAATTCCATCAGGACCCATTGCTTTGTCCACCTTCAGTTTTAGGAGTTCTTGCAGAACCCTTTCTTCTGTGAAGGACTGGGATCGACCCCCTACCAAGAGTGCTTCTGTTAATTGGATTAGGCACTTCCTTCCTCTTTTGTGAATACTGAGCAGAAATATTCGTTCAGTATTCCTGCTTTTCACTGTCCTCTCTGCCCACCCACCGTTCATTCTATTCAGCCTCACTATCCCTCCCTTTGTCTTTCACGTCGCTGATGTACCTATAAAAGGTTTATCCCCTTCTTAACTGAGTTGGCTATGTTTTCCTCAGTTTGGGCCTTTGCTATTCTGACTTCCCTCCCTGCTTCTTTCTGCCTTAACTGGTACAGCTCTCTGTTCTGCTCCTTCTGTGTTTCCTTATACTTCGGAATGCTATCTTTTTCTTCCTGACTTTCACAGCCACCTCTCTTGAGAACCATAGTGGCTTTTCTTTTCGTTTTGATTTGTTTATTTGCTTAGCACAAAGACTTGTTCGTCTGTGATGGCAGTTTTGATAATTCCCCATTGTTGCTCCACACCTCCTTCTAGCCTGTTTGCTAGTGCTTTTCTGAGGCACTCTCCCATCTTGCCAAAGTCAGCCCTCCTAAAGTCCAGTACCCTCACTTTTGTGATGGCTTGACTCTGTAGCTGAGTTTAACGTGAACCACACTGTTTGATGGTCACTTGTCCCCAGATGGCAACCTACTTCTAGATCTGAGATCCTCTCACTGTCCCGTTTGAGTCTGAGGTCTAAGATTGCTCCCTCACAGTGTGTTCGAAACTAGCTGTCTAATGCCTGCCACCTGTAGGGCATCAAGAATGGCCCTGCTCTTGGATGTGGCTGCAGCAAATGTGCTCCAGTTAACATCTGGCATATTCAGGTCTCCCATCAACAGTATCTCCCTTTCTCTGCCATTCTAAGAATGCCTTCCATCATATCCTTGTCCATTCCTTCCCCTGACATGGGGTCTGTACACAACCCTGTGCGGATTGTGGTGCCCTTTCCAGTCTCCAAGGTGACCCACAGTGCCTCCTCTCCTCCCTGTTTACTCTTTTGTTCAGTTGCTTTTATCCTTCCTTTACATGAGAGCTACTCCTCCCCTCTTCTCCCTGCCTGTCTCTCCTGTAGGTTATGTACCTGGTATGTTAACATCCCAGTCATGGTTCTCTGTGTACCATGTTTCTGTGACTGCTACGATATCCAGGCATCCTCTTCCATTAAGGCCACCAGCTCAGGGAGCTTGTTGCCCAGACTATGGGCATTGGTACTCATTACCCTCCATTTCCTGATGGCCTTACCCCCTTTTGCCCCATCCTTGTCCTTCTTGCCTTTGTCACTTTCTCCATTTACCCCTGCCCTTCTCCCTATCGACACCTCCATGTTGGTGTTTGCCACACTTACTACCGTGATTGTTTGGGGAGGCTAGGATTTTCCTGCTCCTTTCCAGTGCCTCCCCCCTTGGCTAGTTTAAAAGCTTGCCAATGAAGCATTTAAACCTATCACCTAGGATCCTGGTTCCCCCCCGGACAGATGCAGCCTATCATGCCAGTATAGGCTTGCATCACTCCAGGTGGACCCCCAGTCCCCAATGAAGCCAAATCCCTGAGCGCCACACCAGTTTTTCAACCATTGATTGAATCCCACGATGGAACATCCTAGCCTCCCTATGCCATAGATGGGAGCACCTCCGAGAAGGTTACCGTGCGTGCTACTTGACTAAGGCCCTCCCCAATTCCACAAACTCTTCCTGCACTTCTCTAATCCCTTTCTTAGCCAGGTCATTTGTCCCTAGGTGGACAATGACATCCAGCTCCCTCCCTGTGCAGCTGCTCCGGCAATCCTGAGGATTCGCTCCCTGTCCCTCCAAGCCATGGCGCCAGGCAGGCACCTTACCTCCCTCTCCCCTTCCTTGCCCAGTTCTACCTTCCTAACAATGGAGCCCCCACCAGGAGTTGTTTCCTTCCCCTGCAGGGTCCCCTGCCACCCTCCTGTGGGTCTCCTTTGTGGAGGTTCCCAACATCCTCCTTGGTCTCCACTGTAGGTGCCTCCATAGAGGAACCACACTTTGCCAGAATGGCATAGGAATTGTGGAGAGGTACAACTGGAGGAATGTGCCTCTGTTCCACCACCCTCACCCTCCTGAGCCACTGTGGTCCACAGCTCCTCTTTCTTGGCAACCTCTGAGGCAACTACTAGCAGAGGTAAAGAAATCTGCCGTATTTTAGAAGAAAGGAATTTCACACTGGTTAATGGCAGGACAAGGAGTGATAATATAGGGGATTATACATATGTGGGAAGAAAAGGAGCCTCAATAATAGATCTATGCTGGATAAATTTAAATTTGGTACTCTCGTTAAAAAATTTACGGGCGGGGGAAAGAGCTGAAAGTGAACATAATCCAGTTGAGGTTAAGGTAGAAATTTGGGAAAACATAATGTTAAAGGAGAAGAAAGTTGACTTAATTAGGAATAAAATGGGATATGACAGACAATTTAGCATCCAATCAGCTAATAACAGAAAGTGGTACAAGAAAGAAAATTTTAAATCTTATTAACAGAAAAGATGATAACATCATAAAGGACTTTGGAGAGATTATTAAACATTTAGCACAGTTAATAATAAAAGACTCATATATGAAATAAATTAAAGGAAGTAGGTGGTATGACACCAAGTGCAGGGTAGCAAAAAAGGAAAGTAATAGATGGGTAAGACTGCGAGAAATAGATCAGAGGATGTATATAAAATCCAGTTAACCAAATGTAGAAAGGATTATAGGAATTTATTGGCTAACAAAGAGAAATATACAAAAACTTCTTGTGGGAAGAATTTAAGGCAGCAGTATGGAACAAAGATTATAAAAAATATTGGAGAATGGTAGCTAAGGGTTGTGATCTACATACTGAGGAAACTGAGAGTCACATACAACCCAACACATGGGAAACTTATTATAAAAGTATTTTTTTTTACCCAGAAATCAAGGACCAAGGAGACAGATTAGAGACTTGGGTACTGCTCAAGGTTGAGACTGTAGAAGAAGAAATTTTAAAAGCCCTTTTAGATGCCAAAAGACATAAGGCACCAGGCCCCGATGGTGTTCCGCTTGATATAATGTTAAGTGATAAAGAATTATGGATTCCGTTGTTGAAAAAAATTGCATGATTATATAGTCAAGAATGGTCAAATAGTACCAACCTGGAGGGAGAATATAATCATCCCCATTTTCAAAAAGGTGATAAAGGCAATCTCAAGGATTACAGACCAATTAGCCTTTTGGACACCACACAGAAACTGTTTACAAAGATTTTACAGAAAACAATTATTTAATGGATTTTGGAATTACAAATAATAGATGAGGCACAGGTGGGCTTTATGCCGGGACACTTCGACAATAGACCAATGCTATGTCTTAACCCATTTAATTCATTAAATACATCAATATAAAAAGCAAAACTTGATTGTGTTTTTTGTTGACCTGAGGCAACATTTGATAAGATAAGAAGAGACAAACTATGGAAGACATTAGAAGGGTATGGGTTGGAACAAACTCTTATTACTACCATGATAATCATGTATACTGAAAACTTAAGTGTAAGATATAATAGGGAGGAAGATAAAACTGCAAAATGTGCCATTAACACAGGTTTAAGATAAGGATGTGTATTGTCACCTATTCTATTCAATCTGTACATAAATAAGATCTTATTAGGGCTTTATGATCAGGAACTTCATATGCCAAAAATCGGAGGAAAACATTGCCCCTATTTGGCATTTGCCGTTGATGTGGTGCTAATATCGACAAGTTATATTTGAATTAGGAGAAGCATTCAAAAATTCCGGGCAGGTTGTCATAAAGCGGCTCTTGAAATAAACTATGGGAAAACAAATTTTATGGTCTGTAATAGAACAAGAATGGTAAAGGGAAATGACCTGAAGTTAAAGTGCGACAGCAACAATAATGAAAGTGTCCAGAGTTTTTGCTATTTGGGTATTACATTTTCATATAATTTAAAATGAAATAACCAAAGAAAATTTATAATTAACAAGGTTAAAAGGTTCATACCTACACTAGACAGATTCTCTTATAAATTTGGAGGTCAGGCTATAAGAGGATGTACAAGGGCTTTAAATGCAAAGTTAAGAAGTCAAATACTGTATGGGGCAGAAATTTGGGGTGGGAGTGAAACAAGATTCATTTGAGATCATAATGAATAAATTGTATAAAAGACTTTTAGGTCTACTAAACTTGACTCTACTTAACTAGGTTAGAGTTAGGACAGCTCCCTGTAAGGTGCTACATAGAACAAAGGCTAGCGGTTTACCAGCTAAAAGTCTACAGAATAAAAGAATCAAGACTGTTTCATATGTGTTTAGAAGAAACTATAATGTATATGCAAAATTGATTTACATGCCCTGGTTTATACTCTCTAGAAAAAATATTAAAACCTCATGGCCTTCTGGACAGCTTGGCAGAAAGTTTTATTAAACCTTTCGAGGAAATAGAAATATATATAAAAAATAAAATTCGGGACATCTTTACTCAATCCAAAATGGATGTAAGTTGCAATGCAAAAATAAGTAATTGTCTGGCTCATAATAAGAAAAGGAATTTCACATGGGAGCCATATCTAAGTATTTTGAAAGATCTAAAAATGAGTAAATGCATCACGAGGTTCTGTTTTGAATATTTCGACTCTCAAAATCTTAGAGGAGTCTATGCCAAGCAGCAGTAACGGACATGTGGGTGCAAAATAGGGGTGGATAATCTCTTCCATGTATTGATAATGTGCCCCTTGTATAAATACAAACACAATTTGAACTTGGGGAATATAATGGCCAATTTGCGCTCAAAGGTCTTTCCAAACTATTAAATACATAAATAAATAAATAAAAACTTGAATATGGATCATAGATACCAGATGAATAGCCTATTAAAAACCACTAGGACTGACTATCTGGTCAATTTAGCACAATTCCTCTCAATTATTGAAAGGAAAAAACTACAGATTCTAAGAGCTCAACAGCACAAAGTCTGATAATAATCAAGTACCTCAGAAACCTGATGCAAAGGAGCAATTTGGTAATATGATTAGAAATGGGTGCTTATGGATAAATGTGCAAGGCGATAATAGGCAAGCAATTTATGAAGGGCTATGGGTGCATGTGCAATTTCAGAAAAAGGATTTATACTAGATGTTTGTGACTATTGTGCAATAAGAAACAGGGTATGTAACCCAGTAACAAAATTTATATTTGATGATTTTGGATAAATATGTCATCGAAATACTAAGTAATTGTTTTTAATAATATCGGTTTGCATAAAATAGATTTGGACATGGATTTGTACAAGGAATATTCTTTTTTCTCTTTTTATAGTAAGTAATACTTTTTAATGTGTATGTTTTGTAACAACATTGTTGTTTGTCACACAATAAAAAGAACAGAACAAATCACCCTCCCCCCAGTAGGGCGGTAGGAGACAGAGTTCACTCGGGATAGAAGTCCATAAGGGCTGTCCTGCTGAAGAAAGTAAGCTGTCTGGCACTGACATCCAGAACGTAGTGCTTTGCAAAGGTATGCACTGAGCTCCAAGTCACTGCCCTGCAGATGTCTGCAATGGATACATTACGAATCTCCGCCAGGAAAGCCACAACTGCTCGGTGATGAGGTAGTGTGAACCCGGCCTTCAGCTTGACCTCGTCATGGATTAGTAGTGTCAAAGACATGCTACTAACCATGCAGAAATCGTCTCATGGCAACAGGCTGACCCAGCCTAGGCACACGAAAGATACAATAGTTGCTCAGATTGCATATCTCTTTTCGTTCTGGCAATGTAGAATCACGGACCCTCTTAACATTCAGAGAATGAAGAGCACTCTCCTTCATTCTGGAGTTAATAATAAGTAGGAGAAGTAAAACTTGACTAATGGTAACTGAGTCAGTGACATGTTCTCCTACTGGCTCAAGATAGGCTGAAAATGCGCAGGGTGTACCTTCACTCACAGTATTACAGACTACCATTGACAGGTCAAGAGGCACCTCAACACTTTACTTGGTGGGCAACCGAAAGGGTTCAGACAGGACTTTGCACACCAGATGAAGAAGGGTTTCCACTTAACCACGTAAGCCCTCCTGGTGGAAGGCCTATGCATGGCTAAGAAGATTTCTGCGATTATCTGGGAAACCTAAAATTTGCCCACTTCCCTCTCCTCAAGAGCCTGGCATGGAGACGAAGGGAGCGCAGGTTAGGATGGATCAAAGTCCCTATATGTCAGAGGGTCCGCTCATAGAGGGAGTTGCCTCGGGGGAATTTCTGACAGTCTGTTGTTCAATGCAAATCATATCTGCCTAGGCTAGTCTGGGACGATGAGAATCATCCTGACCCCTCCGTGCCTACAACTTGACCAGCACCCTCTGAACTAAGGGAAGAGGAGGAAAGCATACAGGAAGCATCTTATCCACTGCAGTGAATACATCTTGACAGAAAACACCAGGGTCTGGAATTCTGAAGCAGGATAGAGGCAGTTTTGCATTGAGAGGGGACGCTAAAAGGACCAAGTCCCACTCGCCGAATAGCGACTGCAAGATGTCTGAACTGACGCATCATGCTCGGTACCACTCTCACAGCCTTCCTGCAGAGAACAGCGCTCCACCCTGCCTGTTGATGTAATACATCACAGCATTGTTGTCCGTCTGAAGTAGGATCACTTCATGGCAGAGGGCATCCTTTAGGACTTGGATGGTGTATAAGACAGCTCTTATCTCCAAGATATTAAGGCGCTGTCATTTTGTACGGAGGATTGCAGATGCGTAGTCGGAGACCACAGCTTGCTGCAGACAATGCCATGAGCCCCAGCATCCACTGCATTGAAAGGGGCTTGAATAGAGATGTTTTCCATGATGTAAAGAGTCATCTGAAGATGTCATTTCTGCCATCCACTGGAAAGAAAACCGTCGCCCTGGAAGTATCCAGGAGGGCTCCTGTGAAGATGAAACTGGCACCTTCCCCAAAACAGAAAACCTCTCTTGGAAGACAGCAAATAAGAAGGTGTGGCAACTGCTTCCTGTGTCTCCTGCCCAAATGCGCTGGCTAGGAGCCAAATGTTCAGGAAGTGAAGACTTGAACACCGAGGTTTTAGTGAACTCCTCCCTGAACAGGTACTTGTTTAACCTTCCAAGGTCGACAACTGGGAGCATGCCGCCTGTTATCTTGTAAACAGAAGCAATGGAAATAGGAACCTGTGCTCCGTTCTGCTGTGGAACAACTTCTACTGCCCAGCAATGTTCCCTCTAATTATTAGTCTCTGTGGGTGGGCGACTGATATGTGTGTGCTGCACTTTGTGCAAAAAAATTGATTCATGTGCTCAAATTGGGTGGCCCAAACAAGTGATATATTTTATTGCCAGTAAACAGTAGAAAATATAACCAACCACTCAAATACTCAATGCAAAGTATAAATATACATTCTGACACAGTCCGAGCTTGGATGTGCATTGTGTGCCATAACAGTATGAACTGGAAACATGTGCAAACTATGAGCGTTTTAAAGAGTTTGCATGCATCTAAAAGGGGTGCGGCTGATGATGCATTGCTAAGAAATCAACATTTACTGTTTTTCTCTCCTGTCTTTCCCATTCTTCCAGTGGACTTATATTTTATTAAGATCCATTTTTCCACCAGATGTTAAAAACAATTTTGTTCACATCAGCATATCTAAATGGCTTTCTTCTAAGTGGTTTGCTCTTAATGCAGTTCACGAGGCTGAAGCCTCTTTTACAGCCAACACGAGAAGCTTGGAATGTAGTAGGAAGGAAACGTGGCGTAATTTGCCGTTATAAAGAAGTGTTTATAAGGCAAACGCACTACTGTTTCCCTCTCTGCGAGGCGCCTGCTCAAACTCTGCTCGCTTTTTACTCCCGAACTCGTAAACCTAACCTGAAAAGAACTGCCACGGACACTGGCAGTAAGTAAAATAAAATTTAAATTAATTGTACCACATTGCTACAGGATTGATCGTCCCTTACAATACTGTTGAAAAAAATGTTTTAAATAAAGCCGACCGAATCGGACTGCGGCAGTGGCACAACAGCCTTTTTATTTTATATAATTGCTGAGGCAAAAGAAAGCCAACAATTATATAAAATAAAATAGCAAGGATCTGGGTATTAATATGTGAGAATTTACACACCTAAAGGATTGATACTTCCATAAACCCTCGAGCCTCAGCTCTCGCGGGGTTTATGTAGCATCAAACCCTCAGTCTGTGTAAATTCTCGTTACACACCCAGACCCATACTTTATCCTATATTTATTGTTCAGCATAAAGCAGTTACAATATACTAAAATCAGGACAAAATACACTGTAAATATAAATAGACAATAAATAAATCAACAAGGAACTTAAATATCTTTACAGTGCAATTCAATTTGACAGTGTCCCTTGAGTACATTTTCATATAAAAAAACCTCCACAGGACTTCAAGTCCCCCTAATAAACTTTACAAATGAGTTGAGATTAAAAATCTTGCAAAGATCTTTTCCATGTTCTTCTCTTTCATAGTAAACAAATATTCCAAAATATTCTCCAGGAGGAGGCCGAGATCCCCCCAGCAGTTTTTTCCTAGTTGATTCGTACCTAGGACACAATAGTACCACATGTTTGAGATCATCTATACCCTCTTTCTTTTGTCTGAAATGATTGCATAGAGCATTATAGTTTTCAGTTCCGTATCTTGTATAGATTCTTCTTTGTTTAGGACAGGTTAAAAAAGATAGATATGACTCATATCCCCATGAAATCTTTACTTTTTTATAAAATCCATATAGCTTAAGCTTGGAGAGTTGAACATAGAAAGAATTTATGTCATAAATCAATAAGCCTCAATTTGACTTCCTGCCTAATCTCCTCAAATGGTCTTGTGTAAATTTTATATAGGAGGTGGCCCAATCCGTCCGCATTATTGGTTCCTTAATAAGTTGAATAAAGGGATGTACATATCCCATGCTGGCCAATTTAATGGCTTCCACTACACACTTTCTGGGATATCTTTGTTGGAGTAAAAGAAAAAGTTTCAACAGAAAGAGAATCTGTCATTCACAGATGAGAGAATTCAAGGAATGCTGTCCTAGCTCCAAGGCAAGAATACAGCCTGGAGTTCCATTTAAAAACATTAAGATGTATCTATAGAGTTTATTCAGAATTATTTCTAATTCTCTAACCATAGTATAACCCCAGATTTCAGAGGCATATAACATGCTTGTTCTTATTTTGGCATTAACAACTCTTAATACCCTGCTCACGATGACTTACCCATCTTGCTGTTAAATATTTTAGGGCATTTACAGAAGATCCATTTTAAATTGAATAGCCTCAAATGTTTGGTCCAAGACAGGCTATAGGCAAAATGGACACCAAAATAGTCATAACACTTAACAGTGTCTATATGGTTACCATTTAGCCTAAAACTACCGTATTCTTGGCTTGAGAGCCAAAAACTACAATGTTGGTCTTGTCGAGATTAATTTTTAGTTTCCTTTAAGAACAGAGAGATTCAAAGTGAGTCAATTTTCTTTTAAGACCTAGGACTGAAGTAGAGAGCAAGACTAAATTGTCTGCATATGCTAAACATTCAATCCTTTGATCATTAATTTTTGGAGTATGAAAATCTGGATTACCTAGCTGATCCAAGACTGTATTAATGTAGATGTTCAATAGAGTGGGGGCCAAAATACACCCCTGTCTGCCCCCCCCAACATTTGTCTCAAATCTATCAGTTAGATGACCATATTGATTATACTGGACCCTTGCCCACATATTTTCATACAGCCTATTAATAACATCAAAGTGAGGCCTCCAACTTCAGATCACTAATGTAGCCCAAAGTTTTTCTACTAATGCTGTGAAGGCCAAGGAGAAGTCCACAAAACAGCAATATAATCTGTTTTTTCTCACTTTAATATGCTTCCAGATCAGGTGCTGAAGCATATAATAGTGTTGTATTGTAGAACAGTCCTTCCGGAAACCGTTCGGTGCCTAATTCAATACTGAGCTCTCCTTGACCCATGACAGCAATCTGCCCAAAATTATCCTAGAGAAAATCTTCTGTGAAATATCTATCAAACTAATAGGCCTATACATCCTTGGGTCATTCGGATCCTCTTTTTTAAAAATTGGGAAGATAACACTACCTGCCCAACTGGCAGGGTAAGAGTACCCCTGAACCAGGCCATTAAGCAGCAAAAGAAGAAGAAAAGGAATCCATCAGTTGGTAAAAACCCTTATAGAGATCACCTAGGACCCATCGGCCCTGGTGCCTTATTTGCCTTAAGGCCAGTCAGTGCCATCCAGATTTCATCCTCTGTGATCAAGATAGGTCTTGGAAAAATTTCATCCTCCTGTATTTTGAAAGCATCAGGTGTTTCCTGATCATCATGAGAATAATACAGCTTGGAGAAATAGAGATGCCCAAACTTCAGGTGTAATATAGGCTTCAATCCTATTGGCATATCTATTATATCCCTGGGCAACAGTATTCCAAAATTGCCTTCCACACCTATCCAAAACAGCCTGCCTCAGTTTTTCCCAAAGTTCCTGAGTATGTTTATGCCTCTCGCTCGAGAATTTTCCTATATTTTCTCTTCAGTCTTTAGCAATTTAAAATCTGTTGCAGACTTATTTCTTTCTTCTTATGCTGTCTTAGTTTTCCTCCAAACTCTTTCTTTGCCTGTAGACATACGAATTAAACCAAGGTTTTTATAAAGGGACCTAGGATGGTACGTTGTTTTACATCTAGGTCCAAGCAAAGAATGAATAGTTTCCCAATTCTCCAAAATATTAAAGGCCTTACTTTAGTCCAGGACCAACTTGTGAATATCACCTAAGACTCCTGTACTAAGAATTTCTTTGAAACTAGCTTGATGAATCGGCTCCCATCCAATCCTTCTCTTGTTTATGACTTCCAGACTCTCTTCCTGTTGTGCCTCACTCCCTAAAGTTCCAAAAGTGCATTTGATTATACAATAGCACAGTGTGCTGATTCCAATCTATCCATGACCTCTAACTTTGGATCAGCTTTACTGCTTCCAAATTGGTCCAAACCTGATCAGAGGTTGAATAGCCAGTACGTCCTCTACACGTTAAGGTTCCACTAGATTGACCTGAGCTCTACCATTTAAAATACAGAAATTTCTACTGGCCAAGCCGCTGTAATTATCTACCTCTGAGGTTAGATTTTAGATCCTGAGCAGTCCTAGTATATGAGATATTTGGATTAATTACAGATATTGTATGGATCATATCTGAATATACATCCTCCAACAAATGAGAAGGAATTCTGGCATTAAAGTCTCCCAAAATAATTATAGGACAAGGTATACTCTTATCTGACAATTAGTCAAGTGCCATTTCAGATCCTGTATGAAAAGGTCAGCGGGATCAGTAGCTCTATTGCAAGAGGAAAGTATATATTGCAGAGAATGATCTTCTCTTGTCCCTTACCAAATCATTATAGAGACAAAGTACCCTCTGACTTAGTAGAAATGTTAGTGATCTGAAAATTTAGCAAAGTTTTGATAAAAAGGAAATGCTTCCTTTAAACCAAGAAAACTTTATCTTTAGTTGCTGGCAGAGTAAAGACAGACTATCCAGCCAATTTTGGAGTTACATTTTCTGTACACCATGTTTCTTGCAGTCCAATAATATCATAATTATCCAGAAATCTCACTACTTCATGGTCAATTATTTTAAGATGGATGCCTCAATATTCCATGAAAGTATAGAAAGGGCATCCACATCTAATCCCACTCCCTTGTCCAAATCCAGCTGGCATTCAAAGTTCATTTGTTTGATATTATCTACAGGCTGCATTTGTCAGGCTTAATCAATAACTGTCAGCTGACAAGTAGGTATTAGGGTCAGTTAGGTTTCAAAGTAAATCAGGAGGTTATCTGCCTCTAAGATTGATTCTGGACTATCCTTAGTCTGTTTAAACCATGAAAAGACTTCATCCAAGTCTAACATGTTAACTAAATGTATTCCCAAACAATCCAGCTTGCTGGACAGAGAAAGCAAGCTGCTAGCTGTATGAGGATTTTTAAATGTAATAGCACTCTGTGTTGTGGGCTCAGGGTCTCCATATAACTTTAGGGACTCCACCATGTTTCTGGAGATATAAAATCCTAATGCTCTTTCCAAGAGCAGCAACAAATCTTCCCTAACTTTCCTATGAGAATCCTTGAGTGAAACCTTCCTCCCAAAGATAGTTATGGTCCTACTAAACCATACTTCTGTCTGCTCCAGTACATGATCCTCCATCACTCCCAAGATTTTTCTCTGTGCTATTGTAGCCTTCTCACTGTGCACCTCCCTATGGAGAATCTCTTCTTGGGAAGGTTAAGACTGTAGGAACCTCTGTACAGATAGCTTCATGTTTAGCCTGGAATGTAGCACATACATCAATAAGTTTAGCCACCATGCTGTACTGCCGTTAGTCAAAACAAAGTGGATCATGTCCGTAAAGTTTTAATGATCCTCCTTTATTTTTCAGCTACTATAAATCTGAAGTCATTATACTGGTTAACAATTTCTGCCTGGTCCACTGATGAAAATAAATAGTCCTGATATTTGCTGAACAGTATCTCAATATTTGATAAGCCCAACTCAAAGCTGCAATGTGACACTGCTGCAAAATCAAAGGCAGATCAGTCAGAAAGTTAATTTGGGAGAAATCAGTTGTCCAGATTGTCACATAACAGGCCAATGAATTGCAAAACTGCTGTTGTGTTGTGCTTACTTCAGCTGTGCAATTAGCCAAAAGCAGTTTACTGGTTGGCTCCAGTAGACAGTTTCACCCAGGTACTGGCTTCTGATCTTTTTTAATTTTTGCCCTAGCAATCTGTACAGCTTCAACTGTTGTTAGACCATTTTCTGAAACATCTTGGACAACTCTGCCAACTCCAAAAGTACATCACTTAATACTGTTATGGCAATGTGGTATTTAGGGTTGGACAGCTTCTTAAAGCAGAACTTAGCAATGGGATCTTTGATGGATGCATGCATAATTGTATGTGATGTTATTTACCCAAGGTATGGTTTACAATTACTATGCTGGGTATTGTCAAGCTCAGTGGGGGTTTAAAATGTATTTTTGCAATGTAGTGAGTGAGTCAGTGTGATGTGATAGAGGAGATGCATTTAGGAGACTGTATTTCTCTTCCATTCTGGATCCATACTAAGCGCAGTCTGGATTTATGAAATTAAATGAAAAGGAATTTTTATGCGCTGTTATTTCTTGTTGTCCATTTTAGAATTACTATCCCCATGTAGCCAACATGGGCAACCTTTTACAAGCTCTGATTCATTGAATCTCAAATGTGTATATAATATGAGACCCTGTTTTAAAGAGAAGCACAATCTCATCTCTCTAGACATATGTACAGTCAGTGTCTCAGCCTGCTAATTGAGAAGGTTATACCCATCGACCCCCAACAAATACATAAAAAAAATGACACAAACAAACAGTAGGTTGCTTTGATGCTTTTATTGTAAACAAAAACTATAGTTTTCCCATTTTCTTGTACTAAAAAAAAATGAACACACTTTCAACGGTGAGGCTTTAAATCCATTATAAAAACATTTTGTATGTGAGACGCTGCTTGGGGAGGACGCAGATCACACTGAAGTTGTGCAACTGTAAAACTGAAATAATATAATATACACCCTATGTCAGAGAATCTCTCGCATTGCTTTGTTGGGGGGAATCTACCAAACAATTAAAACATGTCATTTCTGTGAACAGCAGGAATACTGTTCATTATCAAGTACTTTCTTACTGAAAAGGGTGCCAAGCTGAAAACATTGCTGTAACTGCAAAGCCGATTGGTTGGAATTTTGCAGATCAGTTCCATTGTTCAATATGAGCAAGCGAGATGTCTGGCTTGTTAAAGTTAAAGGGGCACTGTCAGCTTTTCACTCGCGTTTTCAGTAATTCCAAACAGTGTACTTGTTGGCACACACCAATGAAATGTGCACCTTAGAATACCTCCATAGAACTAAAAAGTATGCAGCCCTACCTGTTTTGTAATATTTAATGAAATTCCTTTTTGGCGTCGGCTGTAATTGACCCGCCACGGAAGCATACAGAGGTTGAGCGTGCATCATGAGCGAGCACAGACCTGAAGTGCAGTTGTAAGCATGTGACTGTAAAATACATTGCCTCTGTAATTTGTACTAAAGGAACTGCTCGGTGTTTCTGAATGCAAACCGAGCACCACAAGGCTTACATTTCACGGTTTTAGACGTAGCTAAATCCAGCATGCATAAAAGTAACATGGCAAAGATCTGCGCATGCACAAGGTATCCTGCCCTCAGCCATGTGCAGGATTTTCAGCTGCGGTTTAAAACTGTAAAATGTTAGCCTGTGGTGCTTGGTTTGCATTCGTAAGCACCGGAGCAGTTCCTTTAGTACAAATTTCAGAGGCAATGTATTTTACAGTACATGTCTTTAAATCGCACTTCAAGTTTAAGCTCGTTATACATGCATGTTCTCAACCTCTGTATGCTTCCGTATAATACAATAGCACAAAAAGGAATTTCATTAAATATTACAAAAACAGGTAAGGCTGCATACTTTTAGTTCTATAGAAATCTAAGGTGCACATTTCATTGGTGTGCCAACAAGTACACTGTTTGGAATTACTGAAAAACGCGAGTAAAAAGCTGCCAGTGCCCCTTTAATGGGTTGTGGCCTCAGGGGTGGGCATACAATGTTTCTTTCCCACTCACTTTTATGTCCTGCTGTCTGAGTCTAAAATCTGAGTGACTATAGTCACTGCTTCATGAACATGAGGATCCCTGTCAGCTGCTTTGTGCGCTACTACTGAAGCCATGTGCGGGTTATTTCTGACTGCTGTGCGGGCGCACATGTGCACACCTTAGGGGGAACATAGCTGCCCAGTACCCACAGAGGGCCTTTATCTCAGAAGCAAGAGGGTCTGACTGAGAGGCAGACAAGACTGGGCTGCTGTTTGGGTGGAAGGTCTGGGGAAATCGCTGCAAAATTTGGAGAGTATCCCTCTTGGACAATCCTGATGATCCATACGTCTGCTGTAATGGACTACCACTGGTTGTAAAACTAAATCAGACACCCCCCTACCGCTAAGAGGCATTCACCTCAGACAGCTAAGGTGGGACCTCAGCCAGATCCACAGAGGTTGGTACAGGGTGCTTTTGGGCCCTGTGCCCTCTGCTACGTTTTCTTCACGGCTGAGGAGTTGGTTCCTGATAAAGGCTCCTAGGTCTCTGCCTTCAAAGGACTGCCTGTTATGAGAATGTTGACAGTTCTCATCCCTCTGAGAGGCAGCATGCGCCGCCTGTTGTTTAAATGGCAGCCCTATTGTTCTGAGCGGCCTCCAGAGCTCAACTCGAGGGTCGAACAGATAAGCACCATCAAGAAGACGTTAACCAACTACTGACAGCAGCAGCTGCCTGACAGGCAGTGTCATAGGCATCCAGAAAAACTTTCACCTGACTATTGGGCTATATGCCACTAGCAATGAAGTGTTAGATTCCAGGAGGCTCTCGACCATTGAACCGAGTGTGTTCCACAGGGTGTATTCGTACTGAGGACTTAGGAACTCAAGACGTACAAGTCTGCTTTGGTCCACAAATGAAGACTGTAATGTTATGGTGGACCTCATATCCCTGAGGAAAAAACTGGAAAGAAGATCTTCCATCACAGGATCCGCTGATACAGAAGGCTTGCATTCCATCCCATAAAATGAGTCACCTGCTGCATCTTCGAAAAAGCAGGATGGGGGAGACTCATCCAGATCCACTTCTACCCCAGAATACCACCAAAAGGCAGGACTAGGCCAGGATCATGCGAGACACCACCACTGGATCAGCATCGAAGAGTTCAGTGCCATCCGCGATGCATGCACCACTATGACACCGGCACAACACGCAGTGCCAGTACCGCTGCTGGCCCTAGACCTGAAGAAAGAGGGGTGAAGGAAAGTGGTACTACGTACGTGACCCCCTGCGAGAGTGAGGAGGGTAGGCACGTGGAGTCCGCATCAATGGCACTGGCACCAGAGAGGGCACCGTGCACATCCTGGCCTGACACACCCAGCCATGGCCCAGCAGCTCCAAGGCCCGAAGGCCCTGGAACTCGGTCCACTGGCCAGGTCAACTGGGCAGACACTGTAGCTCCTGCTCTAAAAGAGCAGCCCAGAGGTGAAACTGCTCACCAGAGCGCCATTAAGGTCTGACATATGATCCGGTGTCAAAGATTGTGGCCATTAAGAAAGGAGCCACACAGGACCCCACCGGAGTCGGGTCAGGCCTACCACTCTCCATGACCGATGATCCCCATGCAGACATATCAGAGGGCAACCTTGAGAGTACCATTTTTCCTTCCACCGACAGGAGGAAGAAGAGCTTAGGTCGGCGGGCGGGTCCCTGATCAAAATCAGGAATGAGCCGCTACTTTTGTGCTTGGGTGGATGTCTCCCCAGCACCAGGCTGCTCGTGGTGGGACCCCACCCCCTCTGCAAAGGTTGGCAGACCGGACACAGCCCCACTGCCATCACAGCTTTCAAACAAAGTCTCGCTACCGTCTAAGGTTAACTCCGTTGATGGCAGGCTGAGAATTTCTTCCTCCTCCTCTTTTTTTTTTTTTAATAAGAAAAGAACACTAAAAGTAGTAAGTTAATCAAATACTGAACGGCTATAGCTGCTGTCGTATAGACGAAGACTCCCGTCAGATGAGCAACATTTTCATTGAAGAGCACTCTATGGCGGGAGAAAAGGAACTGAGGCAGTGGGAGGGTCAACGCCAAGATAGCCTATACGGCACGAGCTAGTATCGCTGCACATGGGTGGTCCTATCCCGACGTCGGCCCTCCTGAAGATTTTTGGCTCTCGTGGGGTCCTAGTGCCTCCAGCATACTCCCATTAGTGTGAATGAGTGGTGCAGACTTTTAGTCCAGGAAGATCTATTGTTTCCCACCTGCCTGCACACTCTCTTATAGCCAGAGAGTGCACATAACCTCGTTCCCTGCCTACCACGGCATCACTTGTCCACACACTTGTTTCCAACCGGCCCATAAAAGCTCTTGAAACCACACCCACTCATCCCCACCTGCCTGCCTACGTGAGCATCTGTCTACCAGCTGCTCTCTTACTAATACTCTGCCTGCCCACACACATACTAGCCTGTGCTGGCTGCCAATACACTGCTTTCTTGCCAGCCTGCCGCAGCACACAAAAACTTGCTGGCCCACTTACTAACTTGATGGCTTTCCACTCGTTTGCTTGCTGATCTGGTTTTGAAGTTTGCCAAATTAATTAGAAAAGCCTGATCTGCATTCCAGTGTTCCTTCTGGACTACCCCACCACACTCCCAATGACTGGAACTCCTGCCTTTAACTGTGCTCCTGAAGATAAGAGGAACACAGTAAGAAAATTACTCACCTGTAAGTAGTTCTAGGAGTGGTATATGTTATTCATCCACACTCTCTGGCATGTCCCTTACCCTTTAAATCTCACCGGAAAGTCTTCAAGCTGGCTCCTCCCACCCACCCAGGTGGTAAATACATCAGCTCTGCCCCATGACGCCAGATCTTAGCCCGCTGGAAGCAAGGTGATGCGCCTAAAGCCGGGGAGGTCGGGTGGGTGCGCGTGGATGAACATATACCACTCCTAGAACTACTGTTACAGGTGAGTAACCTATTCTTCTAGGAGTGTGGACATGTTGTTCATCCACTCTCTCTGACAGACTCCAAGCAGTTCTCTGGGAGGAGGGAGGCAAAGCGCACACCCCCTATTTAGGAAACAGAGATTGGAGAACCAAGGCCCCAAAACCAGCATCCCAGCGTGACTCAAGGTCGATGTGGTAGTGGGTAATGAAGGTGTTTGCTGACTTCCAGGTAGCGGCCCGACAGATCTCCTGGATAGGGATGTCTTGGAAGCAGCCACCGATGCAGCAGTATGGCAGGTAGAATGAGCTTTTATCCCTCTGGGAGGTTCCTTGCCCACCAACTCATAGCACAGACCTATGCAAGATGTAATCCATCTCGCAATGGTCCATTTAGCTGCAGATCTGTCAGAAGCGGCTTCAATGTAGGTGACAAACAGCTGGTGAACCTCTCCCCGAATTTCCGCCATCCTCTCCTTATAATAGGAGAGAGCACGTCTCAGGTCCAGAGTATACGAACATACGAAATTTGCCAGCAGATAAAGGCCTAGAGGTCTATCAAGTCTGTCTCGAATGTGCAGCTAGCACCCCTTATCTCTGCAGCTGCCCTCCCTTCCACCCTTTCCCTTCATTAACCCTCCCCTTGTCCTGTCCCATCCTCGCTTGAAGCAGTCCACTGTTCTACTGCATATCACTTCAGCAGGTAACGATTCCACCCAGCCACCACCCTCTGTAAAAGTGTCTCCTCATCTCCTCCTGAACCTTCCTCGCTCCAGTCTCATATCATGGCCCCTGGTGGCCCTCCCTCCTTACTTTGAACAGCCCTCTGTACCCATCTTGTTTATTCCTTTCATGTATTTAAAGGTTTCAATCATGTCACCCTGTCTCTCCTCTCCCCAGTGAGTACATGTTCAACTCCATCAACCTCCTCTCGTGATAAGTCCCCAGCCCCTTGATCATCTTTGTCACTCTGCGCTGCACCCCCTCCAGTAACTTAATGTCCCTCTTCAGATACGGACGCCAGTACTGCACGCAGTACTCCAGGTATGGTCTAACTAATGACCTAAACAGCGGCAGAATCACCTCCTGCCTCCTCGAGGATATACCCCTTGCAATACAACCCAGCATTTTGTTGGCCTTTGCAGCTGCCTTCCTACATTGTGCCGAGTTGTTCATTGACCCTGTAATGAGCACACCCAGATCCTTCTCCTCCTCCTCTGTCTGGGCTAGCTGCACTCCCCTGGCTGGTAACTCCTCCTTGGGTTCTTCATCCCAAAATGCAGCACCTTGCACTTTTTGGCATTAAAGCCAGTTGCCAGGTGTCTGACCAGGTTTCAAGCTTTGCCAGATCATCCTGCAACCCTGCCATCCCCTAGGTCATCCACCACCGCGCCTACCTTGGAATCATCAGCAAACTGACTGATCTTGCTCTTGATGTCCCATGATATGTCTGCAACGAATATCCCAAACAACACTGGTCCCAACACCAAGCCCTGTGGAACACTGCTCGTCACTGCCCTTGGGAGTGAGAGCTACCCACCCACCACCACCCTCTGTGTGCCTTCCTGCAGCCAGTTTCCTACCCATCTCACCAGCTTTACCCGCCCCTGTGCCTACTAACTTCCTTCCCAGCCTTCCATGTGGCACTGAGTCGAATGCCTTACTGAAGTCCAGATACAGGACATCCACTGCATGGCCCTGTCCAGTTGCCTAGTTACCCAGTCATAGAACTCAACCAGGTTGGTTTGGCAGGATCTGCCACGTGTGAACCATGCTGTCTGCTGTCCTGTAGTCCTTTGGCCTCTAGGAGGCCACCAGCCTCTCCTTCAGGATAGTCTCCATTAGCTTACCCACGATGGATGTGAGGCTCACTGGTCTGTAGTTTCCCGGTTCATCCTTGGGGCCACTCTTGTGGAGGGGCACCACATGAGCCATCCTCCAGTCCTGAGGTACACACCCTGAATGTAGTGAGGCATCAAATAGGTCTGCCAAAGGTCCTGCAAGGACCTCTGCCACTCCTTCAGTACCCTGGGGTGGATGCCATCTGGGCCTGGCGCCTTGTCCACCCTCAGTGCCTTCAAACCCTCTCAAACTCTGTCTCCATGATTTCCCCATCTGTCACCACTTCCCCTGCTTCTGCCATTTCTCTCACCTTGGGTGTCACCCCTCTTCTCCTATGGAGCAGGGGAGCCTGTACTGCATCCGAGGTGTAGTTAGGGTAGTATACTGGCAGAGTCAACACCTGGTTAAGGTGAAACTCTGAAACCACCTTCGGAAGGAATTTCGGGTGGGGGCGCAGGACAACTTTGTCCCTGTGGAAGACCAGATAAGAGGAGTCCACCGAAAGCGCCTGGAGCTGCCCTGTCCTTCTGGTTGACGTGATAGCCATCAGGAAGACCGTCTTCGACAAGTGTGAGAGCTCACACTTGTGCATGGGTTCGAATGGTCTGACCATGATCCCACGGAGGTGGAGGTTCATGCACCGGAGGGGATATGTGATCCAGGCCTTTGAAAAAGCACCCCACCACTGTCTCCTGTGCCAGTGTCTGCTGACCGGCCCACGCCCGGTAAGCAGAAATGGCTGCCAGGTGCACCCGAAGGGTCGATGACCATAGACCCCCCCTTTGGAGAGAGACCAAAGGTAGTCTAGAATGTTAGCCACAGAGCAGGATAATGGGTCCAGACTCTTACCCTGACACCAAATGGAAAACCTTTTCCATTTGAAGGCATAACACTTCCTGGTCGATTCCTTATGAGATGCCTCCACCACGATGTAGACATCCTTGGAAAGACCCAGAGCCTGGAACTCTAGCCGCTCAGGTACCAGGCTGTGAGGTGCAGGGATTGAAGGTCCGGATGGAATATCTTCCCCTGGTTCAATGATATCAGGTCTGGGCGTGTACAAGCTGCTCCAGGGCCCTGCAGCTGAGGCTGAGGAGATCTGGATACTAGAACTGGCAAGGCCAATCTGGGGCTACCAGGATCACCTTCGCCTTGTCCCTCCCCACCTTGAGTAACACCTTGTGGATCAAGGGAAATGGAGAGAAGACGTACAGGAGGCCTGGGGTCCATGGCCTTGAGAAGGCATCCCCATGCAGCGAGACCTGCTGAGGGGGCCGGGCATGGTACAGACTCAGTTTGGTGTTCTCCCTGGAGGCAAACAGATCCACCAATTGTTAGCCCCAACGGGAGAACAGATTGTAAGCTACCTCTGGATGGAGAGACCACTTGTGGGATGTCTGGCCTAAGCGGTTGAGAGCATCCACCAGTTGGTTCGAGACTCCTGCCACGTGGATGGCTAGGAGATCCGCCTCCAACCGGCTGACGGGGGTCCAGATTCAGAGCGCCTCCTTGCATAGCAGATGGGAGTGCACGCCGCCTTGTTTGTTGAGGTAGTACATGGTTGTGGTATTGTCCTTCTGGACTTGAACCACTTGACCCCGGAGCTGAGGAGCGAAAGCTGACAGGGCCAGTCTGACTGCTCTGAGCTCCAACAGGTTGATGTGGCATCGGGACTCCTCAAGGGTCCAAAACCCGTGGGCGATGCTGTCCCCCATGCGGGCTCTCCAGCCCATGAGAGAGGCATCGGTCCTCAGGATGACCGTCGGCTCGGGACAGACAAATGGGATTCCTTCCTGCAACCGGTCTGGGACGGTCCACCATTGAAGAGCGTCCCACATCTTCTGGGTTACAGTGATCAGCTGGAGGGGGCGCATGTGCCACTTGGCCCAACGGACCACTGAGGTGCATGCCGCCATGTTGCCCAGAAGGCGCAGAAAGTCCCAGGCAGGGCGCAAGTGCCCAACCAGAAATGATCGGTCAAAGGAGGAGAGACCCTCCACCCTGTCCACCAGGAGCTGAGCTCTGGCTTGACGAGAGTCGAGCTCTGCCCCAGTGAAGCCCATCACCTGAGAGGGCACGAGTTCCGAATTGGCCTCGTTGATAAGGAGGCCAAGTTGGGAGCAGGTTCGGAGGGCCAGATCCCGGGACCTCTCCACCTCCCGAAGGGAGGAACTGCCAAGAGCCAGTCATCGAGATAAGGGTATATCCGAACTCCTCAACGCCGAAGATGGGCTGCCACCACTGCAACGCACTTGGTGAGAGAGAGATCGTGGGGCGATGACAGGCCACGGCATGGCTCAGAACTCGTGCAGGGTCCCTCGACCCTGAAGCAGAGAACCGCTGGTGAGATGGACGGATTGGGACATGAAAGAACGTGTCCTGCAGGTCCAGTGAACAGAACTACATGTTTCGCTCCAGAGACGGTATGATCTGCTTCAGAGTTACCATCCGGAAGGTGCGAGACCTGAGATATTGATTCAGGTTGTGGAGATCTGGATGGGGCGCCAACCTCCCATCTGCTTGGGCACCATGAGTAACTGGACACGAATCCTGGGTCTGAGGAGGATCCGCACTGGAGCTACTGCCTCTGCCTCGGAGGCTGAGCAATAAGTCGCGAAGGGCGACTGAGTGCAACCTGAGATCCTTTCCTCTCGGGGGCACGGCTCGGCTGGGAGGGTACTGCTCGAGTTCCAGAGGCAGTCCTGGCCGACCACTTCCAGAACACACTGTCCAAAGAGATACCGAACCTGGCGGAAAGAAAGTGACGGAGCCGCCCCCACGGAGGACCCAGAGCTGGCGTGACAGGTGTAAGGTGGCAACCCTGGCCCATCACTGAGAAGGCTTACAGGAGGAGGAGACTCCTGGACCAGCACCTCAGTCTCTTTATGGGGCTGTTGGGACCCTGCTTGGGCCTGGGCGCCAAGCTTGAGCCTGCTGTTGCTGTTGTTGTTACTGGCCTCCTTGAAGAAGGGCTGCCTAACTGCAAAGGAAGAATGCCAAAAGGCTTCTTCTTGCGCTTCTGCTGCTTCTTGCCTGAAGAATCCTTCACAGGCGTAGCATCCAAGGTGGCACTGGACTGCTCTATCGCTGAGGTGACCAGCCACTCCCAGACCGAAGAGGTCAGTGCCTAGGTCGGACACGTCAGCTAACTTGTGCTGAGTATCCGCGGAAAGGAGGATAACCTCAGCCAGGCCCTGCATCAGTGGCCACTGCGGCTGCTAAGGAGCAGGCACAGGAATCTCCAATGTCCAGGGCCATCTGGAGCTGCTGTTTCGCAACAGCACGGCCCTGATCACGGACGTGCTTCACCGTGGTCTGCATATCTGCTGGGAAATGAGGGTGGACTTCATCTAATGACCCTAAGAGGGCATGAGAGAAGTGTGCCATGATCACAGCCAAGCTGGCCTGATGAAGGCCTAAGGATGAGGCCGCATAGACTTTCCAGGCAGAATGGTCCATATTCTTGGACTACTTGTCCGGCGGGCAGTCAGTGTCAGCTGAGCTACAAGTGCATCTGAACAAAGAAGCAGTCACCAGGCTTTCGGCCGAGGGATGCTCTGTGAACCCCATGGGTACCATATACTTGCGGGCCATGCGGGCAGATGGAGCTGGACTGGAGGCAGGACGCTGCCATACCTCAAGGGCTGGGCCAACAATGGCTTCAGCCACTGGAAAGGCCTCCATCAGGGTATCCCCTTTGAGGATATCTGTGAAGGGTATTACACCTTCTTTGGATAGGCTCCAAGGGCATTCCGGTAGATTCAGAAATCAGGCGGAGGATGCCTGAAAAGAGGAAGGACCTTCCTCCAAACCTGCCACTGATGACTCGTCATCCCCCAGATGTGAGTGCAAATCAGTGGCATCTGAGTCTGAAGAGTCGGGATATTAACGATCTCCCACCTATGTCTCCCTCGATGCGCTGAGGGCAATCGGGGACAACAGTGATGGACAGACGATGGGCAGTCCAGGGTCTGTCCAGTCCTCTTTCGAGGGAGCCCCTCCCTGAGGCTGCTTAGGTTGTGGCTCCACCAAAAATCGGTGGGGAGACCAAAAGAAAAAATTACTCACCTTAGTAATGTTGTTTCTTCTAATGGAGTCTTGCTATATTATGACATATGCAGCGAGTCCCAACCTTCGAACTGCTCCGGAGGTGAAAGAGTTAACTTTCCATGCCAGGCATGGAACGCTGAGCTCGAGCTCGGTTGAAACTCTGTCTGTTGTTCTTCAAACTCAAACCATCAGATCTTTCTGAGCTAAACTCACTGAGGTCCTGTGTGGAAGCTGTAAACCTACACTAGCCAACTGGCTACTAAACATAAGAACACATTTTTGGTCCCAAAACAAAGACTCAAGTCAGGAGACCCAAAAATGAAAAACCTAACACCGTCACCCCAAGAAAGGAGGGTGAAAACAACAAGGTGGGCACCTACTAAGTGCCAACACTGCACTGCCCACCCACATCCCAAAACAGAGGTTCTGAGAGGGGCAGGCGGGGAGGTCATAACATAGCAAGACTCCATTAGAAGAAACAACATTACTAAGGTGAGTAATTTTTTCTTCAAACAACATGAAGTCTTGCTATATTATGACATATGCAGACTACAAGCAGTACCTCCATGGAGGAGGGACAGAACCTACTTAGGAAATAAGCTCTGAAGCACAGCTGTGCCAAACCGAGCATCACTCCTAGCCTGGATGTCCAGGGAGTAATGCTTGGTAAAAGTGTGAATGTTTTTTCCAGGTAGCTGCTTGACATATCTCTAGAATAGGGATGTCCCTGGCAGCAGCCAGAGAAGCAGCTGTACCTCTGGTGAGTGAGCCCTCAGGCCTGAGGGAGGAACCTTACCCAGTTTTTCATAGCAAAATTGGATACAAGAGACAATCCACCTGGCAATGGATCTTTTAGTGGCAGGTTTCCCTTTACCAACTTCACCATAAGTGAGGAACAGTTGGAGGGAGTCAAACCTGTGACCCTTGGTATGCTCTATGTAGTAACTAAGGGCTCTCTTCACATCTAAGCTGTGCAGCCTCCTCTCGCCAGAGGAATGGTCAGTGAAGTACACTGGAAGAGATATAGATTGATTAAGGTGGAAATCTGAAACCACCTTAGGCAAGAACTTCCTGTTAGTCCTAAGGACCACCTTATCTCTATGAAAGGAGATAAAATCAGGCTCCACTGACAAAGCTTGTAATTCACTTATCGTCTGGCAGAAGTGATGGCTACCAAAACACAGTCTTCCAAGTCAAGTACTTAGCTCTGCTGAAGACAAAGGCTCAAAGGGGTTGCATAAGCTGAGCAATGCAAACATTAAGATCCCAGGGGGGCAGGGTCCCTGAAAGGAGGGTTGGTGTGAAGCAATCCCTTGAAAAACTTGGAGAATACAGGATGAGCTGAAAGAGAAGAGGGCTTACCTGCTGAAATAAAAGCAGAGACAGCTGCCAGATGCACTTTAGGGTAGCTGGTCTCAGCTCAAGGTATTTAAGTGGACCATATAATCCAGGACTGTGGGTAAATCAGCAGATTCTGGGGAAATATGCTTTCCAGAGCACCATATGGAAAACCTCTTCCATTTGGAATTATAAGTAGCCCTGGTGGAAGGTTTCCTAGAAGCCTTCAGGATATCCATTACACCTTGGGAGAGGTGTAGATCAGCAAACTCTAACTCTTCAAGAGCCAGGCCTTGAGATTGAGAGATTTGAGGTTCGGGTACCAAACCCTCCCCTGAGCACAGGTTAACAGGTTGTGATTCCTGGGAAGACACAGGGGAAGATGGACTGCTAAGGACAGTAGGAGTGGATACCACGGTTGTCTGGCCCAATCTGGAGCAATCAGGATCATCTTGCAGGGTTGAGATCTGATTTTGACTAGCACTTTGAACAGGAGAGGAAGGGGAAAGGCATAGAGAAACTTCCCTTCCCAACTGAGAACTAAGGCATCCAGAGGGACTGAGCCCAACACTGGGGGCCTGCAGCAAAAAAGGGGAAGTTGGTGATTGTCTGAGGCTGCAAAAAGATCTATCTGCAGGGTGCCCCATCTGGCAAATATCACCTCCAAGACCAGGGGTCCAGTGACCATTCGTGATGGCCCTGGGAAATCCTGCTGAGAGCATCTGCCAGGACATTGTCCTTGCCTGGGAGGTGAACTGCCATAAGGGAGGTGTTCAGGAGTAAGCCAGAGACCACAACTTCATTGCTTCGGTGCACAAGGCCGGAGACCGAGTGCCCCCTTGCTTGTTGATGTACCACATTGTGGTGGTGGTGTCTGTTCTGACCTGTACAACCTTGTTCTGAACAGATTTGGAAAAAGCTTGAAGTGCTAGAAAAACTGCTCTGAGTTCCAACAGACTGATGTAGAGCAGAGATTCCTAAGGGGACCACAATCCCTGGGTAGTGAGGTCGCCCATGTGAGCTCCCCACCCCAAGAGGGATGCATCTGTAGTAAGGATTAAGGAGTGAGACTGAGTGACAAAAGGAACCCCCTGTCTCAGATTGCTCTGATCCTGCCACTACTGTAGGGCCTGGATCAGGGTTCGAGTAACTGGGATCAATTTGGTTAGAGGGTCTTTCCTTTGAGACCAAAAGGCTCTCAAATGGAACTGGATGTCCCTCATCTGAAATCTTGCTCCCTGCACTACTGCTGTAGAGGCAGCCATGTGCCCCAGGAGCGGTAGAAATGCATTGCTGGTCGAGAGACCTGCAGGGTGAATGAGGAGGAGGCCAGAGAGACCAGGGTCTTTGCCCTGTCCAAAGGAAGGAAGGCTCTAGCTTTTCTGTGTTCAGCTCTAGCCTATGAAGGTGAGGAGCTGGACAGCTCTAGAACTGACTTTGAAAGATTCAGAAGGAAACCTAGAGAGGTGAGCAGTTGCTGAGCTATCTGTAGATGTAACTGACTTGGTCTGGGGACTGGCCTATAAGCCAGTCGTCCAGGTAAGGGAAGATGGCAATTTTTGCCTTCTTAGGAAGCAACTGCTACTGCCAGGCATTTTGTGAATACCCTTGGAGCAGAGGTGAGGCCAAAGGGCATTGCTCTGAACTGGTAATGGCCTGAGGGCAGCTCGAACCTGAGGTACTTTCGATGGGAGCTTCTGAAGAGAAAATGGAAGTAGGCATCCTTGAGGTCCAGGGACGCTAGCCAGTCCCCTGGCCTTAGAGAGGGTAGAATAATTCCCAGAGTCACCATTTTGAATTTTGGTTTTAAAAGGTGCTTGTTTAAGTATCTGAGATCCACAATGGGCCGCCATTCTCCTGTCTTTTTTGGGGTAAGGAAGTACCTGGAGTACAACCTTTTGCCCTGGTGTAGGAGTGGAACCCTTTCCACAGCTCTGAGAGCCAGGAGGAGGACCTCTGCCTCTAGGGCAAGTGCCTCTGGTGGATTTGCAGGTGGAAAGGATCTGGTTCTCATCTTTGAAACTTTTGAAGCCGAGAACCAGTCCCTGGCTTACTACTGCTAGGACCCACCTGTCTGATGTCAGAGACTCCCAGTCCTGGACAAAGTAAGCCAGCCTGCCCCCTACAGGTAGCTGAGAATCGGCCCTGGCAACCCCATCAGGGTGCCTGCTTGGCAGGGGCTTTGGGCTGAGGGGTGGAAGCAGGCCTGCTTGTACCCTGTCTGCCCCTCCCTCTAAAGAACCCCCTCTGGGCATAAGCAGAAGAAGAGGCCTGGGCTTGGTAAAAAGGCCTATGAAAAGGCCTGCCCCAGCCCCTGGGAAGCTGCCTTTGAGGAGTGACCTGCCTTTCCTTGGCCTGTGCACTCCTATAGGTGGTCCTATACTCATCCATTTTCTTCATGTAATTCTCTGTCTGCTCCCCAAACAGAGAATTACCCACAACAGGAAAATCCATGGCCTTAGACTGGGTATCCTGTGACAGGCTAGTACATCTGAGCCAAGCCATTCTGCAAAGTGCCACAGATGTAGCCATGACTCTTGATGACACATCATTTGAGTCTACTGCAGCATGGAATTGCACCTTGGATGCCTCAATACCATCAGCAGCCACCTGCTCCAGCTCCTTGGCAAGCTGGCCAGGGACCTGTTTTGCTAGGGCCATAACAGTATCCCATCTGGATTTCTGGTATCTAGCAACATAAGCCATATAATTTGCCTGTCTGAGTCCCAAGGATGCTGCCATGTACTGTTTCTTTGCCATGGCATCAATCCTCCTGGAGTCCTTGTCAGGGTGTAAGGCCAAGGGAATATTTATATCACAGGCTGCAGCCTGCACTACCCCAACATGGCTGCATTGTTGTGTAAGGAACTCCGTATCAGAGCCTGACAATGTGTACCTCTTGTCCATTCTCTTATCCACAGGAGGTATAGTGTGAGGAGTTTTTAGAATTTTAAATGTCTGTTTCCAAAAGATTTATGCAAGGGAATAGACAGTCTCCTAGACTCTGGGATATCCATCATTTCCACATAGTCAGGCTCCTCTTGATCATCCACAGCTTCCTCCATAGGGAGCTGGAGGGTTTCAGCCACTTTTTTATAAAACATAAAATGAGAAGGGGACTCAGAAAGCCTAGGAGGAGACCCTCCTGAAGGTCTGTCTGGGGAGCTGTCCGGGTCAGTGGGCACATCCAGACTTTCAAATCCACATTCACTCTCCTCATACTCCTCTTCCCCCTCCTACGGTTCATAATATTCCTCTAAATCATACTCTTGAACCGCTGGAACCGGCCGAACCGGGCGCTTACTTGATGGTGCCGGTTTGGTCGGAACTGGAGAAAGCGACTGGACAATTTTAATCGCTTTGGTTATTTCTTCAGCAGTTGGAGAGGAAAGTTTTGGCTCCACACCAGCTGATTTCTAGTCCTTTTTGCTGGAACCGACTCCTCAGAGTTGGATCTCCTTTTGCCTGAATAAGTCTCGCCCTGGTCAGAGGGCACTCCGTCTGGTTCGGTTGGAACTGAACCGGGCTGGCCATCCGGCTCAGTGGACTTTTTGGTCTCCCTTTCCCTGAGCCTACCAACTCTCTTTTCCAGGGTAGCTGCAGGAAAATTCTGACAAATCTGGCAGTCTGCATTGAGGTGGTCAAACCCCAGACAATAAACACAGGTGGTGTGGGGGTCAGCCTTGGCAAAGACTTCCCCACAGACACTGCAGTGTTGAAACCCAGTGGGCCCGTTTTCTTTTGGGTTTCTCAGACATAGTGCCAGTCCTAACCAAACTTACCCATTTATGGCAATCTGCCAGGTAAGACCCTCTTATCGGTTCCCAACCGTGTCACAGGTCGTGGAAAAAAACGTAATAAAATCCGTTTTTTTTAGAACCAATAAGAACCGGTAACCACACTCTAAATCACAGAATAAGATATTTTAAACAACCTGATCGGTTCAAACCGAACCGATAAACCGTTTACAAGTTCCACACAGAATAGAATTAATGTAAAACCTATCTAGTACTCACAAATACCACAGACAGAGTCTGAACCAACAGGTTGCGGTTTAAATTCGGTCAAAAACCGAGAAAAACAATACTTTAACCAACAAAATGAACCGAGCAGAAGGAGAAATCTCCGGAGCGACTGTTCAGTGAGGCGGAGTAAAGAATCTGACGGTCTGAGTTTGAAGAACAACAGATAGAGTTTCAACCGAGCTCGAGCTCAGCGTTCCATGCCTGGCATGGAAAGTTAACTCTTTCACCTCAGGAGCAGTTCGAAGGTTGGGACTCACTGCATATGTCATAATATAGCAAGACTTCATGTTGTTTGAATAGGCCGAGCTGGAATATGTGCCGGCCTCACCGGGGGGGGGGGGCACTAAAGCCTTCAGTTCCGGAGGGATCAGTGTCGGCCTGGGAGGCGGGGCCAAGTAATGGCCAGTGCTGCTGGCGGTGCCGGCTTTTGACAGGTCAGAATCAGCTGTTGCCTAACGTCAATGGAGTTCCGTCGAAGTCTCTCCTCGTCCAAGGAGGATGAGGATCGATGGCAACGCCTCTTTCTGGAGTGCTTGTGACCTTTCTTCGATTTTTCGATGGAAGGGGTCCTGGTCCTCGATCAAGACCGACGGGGTCAGCTTGTTCCTTCGGGAGACGCTGGAGTCGGAGAGAACCAAGGTTCCAGCACCTTTCCCTCAATCGGGACACCTGAGGGCAGGGTCTCCTCATCAGGAAGGAAAGGACAGGCGTCTTTTCTAAGGAGTCTTCGACCAGAGTCGGTGACAAAGGCTCAATTGGGTTGAGAGTGATCTTGGCCAGTTCAACTGTTTCCTCGGTCTCGGTACCTTGGCCGGACGGAAGGTCCAAAAAGCTGAAGTCGAGACCGCATGATCCTGTGACTCTGACCTCTCTCGGTCCCAGGAACGTCTCCTTCTGGAGGAAGAAGACTTGGGGTCCCTGTCCCTCTTCCAGGGCGGGAGGAGTGTGAGCCGAGGTGCCTCACCCCTGGTGGAGAGACTGGCACAACTCCTGAAAGGGACCTGTAAAAGTAGAGCCACGGTTGAGAGAGTGCGAAAAGCCGTCTGGCTGAAGTTTGAAAAGCTTCCTCCTCGAAGCCGCCATCTATTCCGATTGTTCAACTGAATCGGCGTGGCTGCGGAAACTGCCCACCTTGCACTCCTTCGATTTCACCGACGGATTGCGAAGCTCCGGTCTCCCTGATTTTAGGCACGCCTTGCAGTTGTCCAGGACGTTGGGATGGAAGGCCAGACAGATGGTGCAAGGGGCGGTGTCATGTACGACACCTAAGCAATAGACACAAGAGAGGTGGGGATCGGTGCGCAACATTTTCTGGTCACATGGACACCTGCGAAATTCGGGGGATGATTTGTCCTCCATGTCCGATGCGATAGGATCGGAGTCGTAAACTCTAATATGTTTTAAAGAAATTGGTGGTGAAAACCGACGTTGAGAATCCAGGGCCTACGATCTGCTAGGGTAGCACGAGGGAACCTGAATCTTCCAGCAGAAAGGAAGATCTGGCGTCATTGGGCGGAGCCAAGGTATTTACCACCCAGCTGGGTGGGAGGAGCCAGCTTGAAGACTTTCTGGCGAGATTTAAAGGGGAAAGGGACATGCCAGAGTGTGTGGATGAACAACATATCCACACTCCTAGAACTGAATTTTCTACAAAGCAAATGTGCTGCTGTAATCACTGACCGTGCTCAGAGCACACCCTTAACACTATCCCTGCCACGTACACTCACAGACTGACATACACCGCACACACTTTTGGGGGTAGGGGCAGTACGGAACTGTCAATCAAAGGGGTGAAACCACTCCCCACAGTCAAAGGGAATAAATTAGGGAGCTGAGGTTCAGCTCGCTCTCTGGGACCTGCAACATCTGAAGACCACAGCCCTGCATCTAGCTATCTGGTAAGAAGTACAGTTTAGGGAAGAGTGTCTTCTTCAGTTAGCAGCAGGTAAATAGATTTTAAGAATGAGGGAAGCTCAATATTTTCTATCTGTACTCTGTGTAACTTCATTTATTTTCTGTTTCTTAGTAAACTGGTAATCCTTTTGTTTCACTGCAAATATATCCTGTTTGTAAATACTTATAGTTCTTCTAGTAATGAACCTATTTTTGATAAGCTCTGTGACTGCTTGTTTATTTAAAAAGGTAATTTTGTTATTTCTGCTGGGCTCTGTCTGCAGTTTGTCTCTGAAAGGCACTCTACCAACAGCTATTTTATTGATCTTCCTAACCTTGAGCAAGGAGGATGTAAAAAGCAGGTTTCCTGGTTCCTGTCCTGGTACAAATCAGATGGTGGTAGTGAATTAGAAGTCCCTGTTGTGGAATTTCTGTCACACAGTGTATAACCCAGACTGGAAGACAGGTTCATAGTTAATTTACAAGTTCTGAAGACAATTTTGTCCTTATTTGAACTCGCCACCTATTTACTGATTATTGGTGGTACATACATTTTTTATTTCCCATATATTTGTCTAGTTCATATTTAAAACTTCCCATTGTCTCGCTATTTACTATGTATCTAGGTAATTCATTCTAACTATTTATTATTCTCGGAGTAAAGAAATCCATACTTTTTTTTTTAATTAACATCATCTTTTAGTCTGTAAATATGGGATCTAGTTTTTTCATTTTGTTCCTCACATCTCCTAAGTGCTAATACTTCCATTAATTATTCATCTCTTGTTGCCCTATATACAAGACAAAGATCACCTCTTAATTGTCTACATTCAATTGAATATAGATCTACATTTTGAAGTCTATTACTATATGGCATATTATATTGTACTTTTATTTTCTTTGTTATTTTTCTCTGTACACCCTCTTTAATTTTTTTACTCTTAATATTAGTTGCAGCCTCAAACTGGGAACAGTATTCCAAGTGTGGACGAACTATATTAGTGTACAGAGGTAAAATTACCTCACTATCTCTGCTCTTAATATTTCCTAATATACATCCTAATATTTTTTAACATTTTTTAACTGTTTGATTTATATGAACATCTGTGGTCAAGGTGTTTGAAATATATATTCCCAAATCCTTCTCTTCTGAAGTTGTGTATTTTATCTTATAATGTATATAAACAATTTAGTTTCTAGCACCAAAGTGCATCACTTTGCATTTAGATACATTAAACTGCATTTTATTAATTCTTGCCCAGTATACAATACTATCTAAATTTTCTTGTAATAGTTTACTATCTAGACTATTTTGGACTATTCCCCTAATTTGCAATCATCTGCGTATTTACATAGGCATGCATTATTCTTTGTTTGAAGTGAACTGACTAGTATAATAAATAGTGAGCCCCAGCACAGACCCCTGGGGGACCCCACTCGTCACGTCACCCGAGTCAGACTGGTATCCTTTCACAATCACCCTCTGCTTTCTGTTATCCAACCAGAAAGTAACCCATTTATAATACTGCCTTCAATTTTTGTATGATGTAATTGTTCAATCAGTTTTTGTGTGAAACCTTATCAAATGCCTTTGCAAAGGCCAGATATATCACATCCACAGATGCACCTTTTTCAAGGCTTGACTCACTGGTTCATAAAATGTAACAATTTAGTTAGGCATGACTTGCCCTTGTTGAATCCATGTTGTGAGCTATCGAATATCTGTTCATTTTCCATGTGTTCTATAATCCTACGCTGTATTATTCTTCCCAATAATTTCCCCAGTACTGAAGTCAGGCTTATTGGTCTATAATTCTTAGCACCGAATCTTGATCCTGATTTAAATATTGGTTTAATATTAGCTTGTCCCCAGTCAGATATTGTTTTCCCACTAGCTAATGAGGTGTTAAATAAATGTGTAATTGGTCCGACCAATTCATATATTAATTCTTTCAGGAAATTAACATTTATCCCGTCTGGTCCAGCTGATGTATTTGGTTTCAAAGTATGTACTAGTTCAATAACCTCACTTTCCATAATAGGGATATATTCACTTTTGTTGATCATATTTTCATTTTCATTTCCAGAGTCTCCTTTGGTTCAAACACAGTTAAAGTAATTATTTAGCTCTGATGCTATTTCCATTTAATTTGTTATGGTCTTATTTTTAGTTACTATAGGTCCTATTGTTTTTGATTCCTAGTAAGGTTCATATATAATTAAAAATTATTTTTATTATCCTTAGTCCCAATTGCCAGTTCTCTTTCTTTATCATATTTTGCTTTCCTAACCGATGTTATTTGTTTGATACAATATTTTAATCTTATTTTTAGTATGCCTGATGGTTTATTCTTTATTTTGTTATATAATCTCTTCTTCTTTCTCAATAGTTTTTCTATAGACCTGTTCCACCATGGAGGATACCTTTTATTTTTTTGGTATTTAACAATCGTAGGAACCCATTTTTCATACACCTTACACAGTTAGCTGTTGTTATTAAGTCTATAAAAACAGCAGGGCTGACCATAAACCCAGCTAAATGTGCTGTAGCTATGACTGAAACCAATTACCTGGGATTTATGTTGGGAAATGGGCAAGTCAGGCCCAAGACTGGGAAAACAGAAGCTGTGGCAAGGTGTCTTAGCCCCAAACAAACAGGATTCTGGTCAGAGCCAACATGGCTGCGTGGGGCTCTTAAATGCTTGCCAAGTGGCGAGGGTGGCAGGCGGCTATCAGCGTCGGTGGTTCCAGAAGCCGGATAGCACAGCTGTCGGCACAGCGACCATGTGCCATTGCAAGATGGTGGCGGTGACAAAACTGCGCCGCAGCGCTATTCAGCGCATAATGCGGTTATCCTATAACTGCAGTCAGGAAATAGTCGCCAGCGAAGGGGGCAGGCGGTTGAGCTGCGGAGGGGAGCTCCAGTTGGCGGAGCAGCACTATTTTAGTGAGCTGTAAAGATTGAGTGCAGATCACTGTAGGAGCACACAGGTGGTTCGCGGCAGACCCTTTCTCCTACAGTGATGGCACAATGTTCAAGGAGTTCCCCATGCAGTCGTAAAAACATGTTAGATTATTCCTGGGCTTGGCAGGTTACTATAGAAGGTTCATCTCATTTTGCCACAGTAGTTACCCCATTGACAGATCGGACTAAGAAAAGGTGTTCTAATAAAATCAAATGGAGCACAGCATGTGATGAAGCTTTCAAGTCTATTAAGGCTGCACTTTGTTTCGCTCCTGTTTTAAAAAGCCTAGACTTTACAGTCCCATTTAAGGTATAGACAGATGCCTCTGAGACTGGTATCGGGGCTGTACTTAGCCAGACAATATGGGGAAGAACATCTATATATATATATATATATATATATATATATATATATATTCCATGTAGTCATTACCCTTTAAGTTAAACGAGACCCTGTGATACTCGGATTTAAAGTGTTCCCCTTTCAGTTGGCATTTATTTATTTTTTATTGCGACATTATTTATACCACCTCCGCGGACCTGGCAGGGTCTATGAACCCCTCCCTCAGAGGGGTGCATCCTCTGTCCCATCAGGGGTCCTGCTGGGTACTGGTATTTTTTTCTCTGTTTTCTCCCGCACCTTTGCCCGGCAATTGGGCTCAGCAGCTGTCTCCATCATGGAGACAGCCAAGCATCCTGGGCGCGAGCTGAACCCCTCTTGTTGTGCTGACGCACACAGCACAAACCCCCCAACCCGAGGAAGGAGAACAGTCCTCTGGACGCTCAATCCTTACCTCCTCAGCTGACCCCCGAATGACCCGAGTCAGTTCCCGAACCCAGATCGCCGACGTGGCATCCAGCGCCTCAGCACCACCAGGCCGGCTTCAGTTGGTATTTATGACTGTTTGATAAAAAAAAAAAAAATCATAATTTAGGGCAGTTGTAGTAAAACTAAGAACTCACTCAGGCCACATATTGCCAGTTCATCTACTGGCCCCTCCCAATATAAATCTGAACTAGAGAAAAATAATTTACAAAATGGGTAAGGAAATTACTGTACCGTGATTTGTCAGCAGCTGGGCAATGTCAGAGCACTATTACGGGTTAAAAAAGGTCTGGCAACCAGGTTACAGCATACTAACATAGCAATGCCTTTTGAAACAAACAAAAAAAAATCCTGACTGCTATTACAAACAGGGCTGCACCTTTACTTGTACTAAAAAGCAAGTTAGGCCTTAAAAATAAAACTTTCTCAAAATATAAAAAAAAAAAATAATAATTAAATGTTCTTTCCCTTTATGATCCCCTTTTACACACAAACACCAATTTAAAAAATGAAGTATTACTCCTAATTTTACTTTTTTTAGCTTTTTTCCTGGCTATCCTAAAACTCCTTCCTAGCCTTACCTGCCTACCAAAGAAATCTTCTCTGCTTAACCCTTCTCAGATAAAATTTAATCCCTGCTGAACACCTTACCTCGCTACGCTGGTGACCAGATTTAGGAATGACCTCAAGGTAGCCGGGGTACCGGCATGGGGAGAGGGGAGGGTGGGAGCAGGACTGAGTGAAGGCTCTCCTCTCCTGGGAAATGGGGGGTAACTCGCCCATAGTCCTGCAGTCACCGGATGGCGGTCCGGTGATAAGCGCGGGTGGCAACAGTGCGACCGGTAGGGTGGGGGGCATCCCACAAGGCGTGCATACACGTGCCTCCACAAGTGTGTGCATACCTCTCAACCTCCTGCCTCATAAATCAGGGACAAGGCTTAAAAAAATCAGGGACAAACGACCAAAAGCAGGGACACATCTTCAAAATTGGTGATATCCACTCAGGAAGCTGGCAGAATAAGGGGCTTAGTGTAAAGTGTATTTTCTAAGGAAGAACAAGTTTGAAACTTTAATGCTTGACATTATTTTGTCCTTACAACCCCCACTGTTTGTAAAGGGAAACACAATTTTTAGGAGGGACAGAGTAAAATTTTGAGGCAAAATCAGGGACGTCCCTGAAAATCAGGGACAGTTGAGAGGTGGACGAGAGGCGAAGCCCCCCAGTTGTACCTCTACACAAATCAGATGCTATTCTGGCAGAGCAAGGTTCCTCTATGATGGCACCCTCAGTGGAGACCCAGAAGAATGCTGAGGACATCCCCAAGGGAGACCCACAAAAGGGTGGCAAGGGACACCACAGAGGAGGGAAACAGCTACTGATCGGGGACTCAATTGTTAGGGGGGGGTAGAACTGGGGAAGGAAGAGAAGGAAGTAAGCTGCCTGCCTGGTGCCATGGCTTGGAGGAACAAGAAGCGAATCCTCTCAATTGTAGAAGCAGCATCACAGGAGAGAGAACTAGATATCATTGTCCACCTTGGGACAAATTACCTAGCTAGGCATGGGATCAGTGCAGTGCAGAATGAATTTGTGGAGTTGGGGAGGGGCCTCAGACGGGTAGCAAGCACAGTAACCTTCTCAGAGGTGCTACCAGTCCATGGCAGGAGTGAGGCTAGGGTACTGCACACCATGCAGTTTAATGAATGGTTGCAAAACTGGTGCAGAGCACAGGGCTTTGGCTTCATTGGGGACTGGGGGTCCACCTGGAGAGATAAAGGTCTATACTGGTATGACGGTCTGCATTTGTCCACAAAGGGACCAAGCTCCTAGGTGACAGGTTTAAATGCTTCCTTGGCAAGCTTTTAAACTAGATAAGGGGAGGTACTGATAAAAGGCAGGAAAAGTCAAGCTTCCCCCACAAAACATGGCAGGTAGTAGGTAAACACTGAAGCACAGAGCTCAACACAGGGCAGGACGGGGTAAATGGTAAAATAGATAAGAGCAATAAGAACAGGGATGGGGAAAAGGATCAAGCCAACATTAAATGGAGGGCAATGACTACTAATGCCCGTAGTCTGGGAAACAAGCTTCTGAGCTAGTAGCTTTGATGGAAGATGAACAATTGGATATTGTGGCAGTCACAGAAACATGGTACCGAGAACCATGAATGGGGTGTCAACATACCGGGTACACAATCTACAGAAGGGACAGGAAGGCAAAGAGGAGGTGGAGTAGCTCTATACATAAGGAAGGGATCAAAGCTACAGAACTAAAAAGTAAAGGGGAGGACAAGAGGCACTCTGGGTTACCTTGGAGATGGGGAATGGCATCACAATCACACAGGGTTATATACAGACCCCGTCTCAAGGGAGGAAATGGACAAGAAAATGATAGAGGACATTCTCAAAATGGCTGAAAAGGGGAGATACTGTTGATGGGGACCTGAATATGCCAGATGTTAACTGGAGGACATGTACTGCAGCCACATCCAAGAGCAGGTCATTCTCGATGCCCTGCAGGGGGCAGACCTTAGACAGCTAGTGCTGGAACCCACTCAGGAGGGAGCAATACTAGACCTGGTACTCTCAAATGGAGAGAGGATCACAAATTTAGAAGTCAGTAGACATCTGGGAACAAGCGACCACTGCACAGTGTGCTTCACAATGAGCACAACCATGGAGATAAGCCATACAAAAACAAGGATACTGGACTTTAGAAGGGCTGACTTTGGCAAAATGGGTGAACACCTGAAGAATGCACTAGCAAATGGCCAAATAGGAGGGTGGAAGAACAATGGAGAAAATCAAAACTGCCATCATAGAGGCAACAAGTCTTTGTGTAAAACAAATAAAGAAAACAAAGCGAGCAAAAACCACTATGGTTCTCAAAAGAGGTGGCAGGGAAGGTTAAGGAGAAAAGGCTGCATTCAAAAGTATAAGGAATCTCAGAGGAGCACGACGGGAACTGTATCAATTAAAGCAGAAAGAAGTAGGAAAGGCAGTCAGAATAGCAAAGGCACAAACCGAGGAAAAATAGCCAACTCGGTCAAAAGGGGATAAAACATTTTATAGGTACATTAGGGAGCATAGAAAGGTTAAGGGTGGGATAGTGAAGATTAATAAAGGAGAGGGAGGTGGGCAGAGGGAGACAGTGAAAAGAGAGATACTGAATGAATACTTTTGCTCAGTATTCACAAAGAAGATGAGGAGCAGTTACCTAAACCAGACAATAGAAGCACTCTGGGTAGGGGGTTGATACCAGTCCATTCACAGAAGAAAGAGTCCTGAAAGAACTCCTAAAACTCAAGGTGGACAAAGCAATGGGGCCTGACGATTCACCCCAGAATCCTAAAAGAACTAAGGGGACCTAGTGACACCACTGACCACACTTTTAACAAATCATGACAGGATGGGGTGGTACCTGAGGACTGGAGGAGGGCAGATGTGATTCCCTTACAAAAGTGGGAGCAAGGCAGAAGCAGGAAACTACAGACCTGTAAGTTTGACCTCAGTGGTAGAGAAAATGATGGAATCACTTCTGAAAGAAAGAATTGTTGAGCACCTAGAGGCCAGTGTGGGACAGGACCCAAAGCAACATGGATTTACAGCAGGAAGGTCATGTCAGACTAATCTAATTGATTTCTTTGACTGGGTTACCAAAGTAATAGACCAGGGAGGGGCTGTGGATATGGCCTACCTAGACTTTAACAAGGCATTTGACACAGTCCCGCACAAAAGATTAATAATCAAGTTAGCCAGCCTGGGAGTGGGTCCCAGGGTGGTAGCCTGGGTAGCGAACTGGCTGCACAACAGGACACAGAAGGTAATAGTGAATGGAACACATTCCGAAGAAAGGGGGGTTACTAGTGGAGTACCTCTGGCCTCAGTACTGGGTCCAATCCTCTTTAACATCTTTATAAGTGACATTGCAGAGGGTCTGAAGGGAAAGGTATGCCTCTTTGCAGATGACACAAAGATCTGTAACAGAGTTGATACACAAGAGGGGGCAGAAAAGATGAAAAGGGACTTGGCAAGGTTGGAGGAATGGTCAGACATGTGGCAACTTAGATTCAATGCAAAGAAGTGCAAAGTAATGCACCTGGGAAACAAAAACCCAGGAGAAGAGTACACAATACGGGGAGGTACTAACAACAACAAAATGGAAAGGACCTGGGAGTAGTCATATCAGATGACCTGAAAGGTGGGTAAGCAATGTGAAAAGTCAGTAAGGAGAGCCAGGGGATAATGGGATGCATAGGAAGGGGCATCACAAGTAGAAAAAGGAAAGTGATTATCCCTCTATACAGACAGTTGGTGAGACCCCATCTGGAGTACTGTGTGCAGTTTTGGAGACCTCATCTACACAAGGACATAGACAGGATGGAAGCAGTCCAGAGGAGGGCAACTAAAATGGTGCAGGGTCTACATCAGAAACCATATGAAGAGAGACTGAGAGAGCTTAATATGTATACCCTTGATGAAAGGAGGGACAGGGGACATGATAGAAACTTTAAGTACCTCAAGAGAATCAACAAAGTCCAGGAGGTAGCACCTTTCAGAAAAGAGATGTGTAAGAACAAGGGGCACAGTTTAAAGATAGAGAGGGGGCTCAGGGGTAATGTGAGGAAATTCTTTCACGGAGAGAGTGGTGGATACATGGAACAGCCTCTCAGAGGAGGTCATTGGGTCTAAAACAGTGGGGAATTCAAACATGCATGGGACAGACACAAAGCAATTATAGTGGGGTTGCAGGAAGCAGGCTGTTGGTTAACTAGAATCTGCAGCTTATCCAATAGGTAGGAAATGGGCAGACTGGGTGGGCCAAGTGGTCCTTTTCTGCCGTCAAAGTCTATGTTTCTATACAATTATTAATGTCCACTTTAGGGCGTCTTGGAGTGGGACTACAAAAAGGAGAAAAGCCAAAAAAAAAATACAAAATTGGCTTTACTGAGGCTTTCTGGTGTATGTGTTTGTGAGGGAGAGGTGAATATTCTGCCAGCAGAAAAAGTTTGAATCCCTGCATTTCATGACAAACATTCCATCTACTGAATCTGGAAAGACAGATGACAGACAGGTGGAGAAAGGACTACTTTACCAGTAACTTTCAACAACAGAAATACCTGTCTTTAAAATAAGTTGGCTTTTTGTTTTTAAAGATTTGTCTATTTTCCCATTTCATAAGCACCACAAAACATGTCAGGGTGTTGGTAGCTATGTGACAAATGTACTTCTAAGCGAAGGCACTCGGCATAAATACCTGTGGCTTCACAGTGTACCTGGATGTGCATTTATCACATAACTACTCACACCCTGTTGTGTTTTGTTGCTTACATAATACATCGATGTGGACTCTGTGATCCCCTCTCTTATTATTCTTTTTTCTTTGTATTTGAAGTTTAAGGTCCATTTGAGCTGAAACATGGTGCGAAGTGAGACGCAGAACTACTTGGAGCAAAACCTTCTCCTATAGAATCCACACCACAATGTGGTTTTGAAATGTGCTGCAAGGGCAAACTATTAATAGTTTATTTGGTTTCGCTTCAGCAGGGGAGAAATGAGAGACCGCATTGAGTGAGTTCTTTGAAAAATAGCATCACTGCAAATGCAAACTCTACAGGGAGGAGGCTGGCAGTATCTCATAGCTGAAATGTGTCTTGGAATTCATGAAAAGGGACCTCTTGTGCCCAGTGGGCCTACCCAGTGAATAAAATTAAATAAATAAATAAATGAAACCAATATGTCTGCTAACAGTGGCGCCACACTAGGGGATGTATTGTATGTGAATGACTTCACTAAACAGATTAACTGATTTTATAATTTTTGTATGTTAAAATAAGGTAAATACATCTCACATAGATCTTCCAAATTTTGGTTTTCAGAACCATAATTACAATATACTTCAGAAACTATGAAAACCAAAAGTGTTTGGCAGCTTTAAATTGCATAAAGGTTACAATCTCATATAAAGTCACATGCTCAGACTAAAGGATTATTCACTGTGAGGAGGTGTGTTTTTTGTTTTGTTTTACAGTAGAGCAGACTGAACAATTCAAGGTACTAGCCACAGAATCATCATTAAAGCCAGTGCATTCTGAAAAAACATTTACTCCCACAACTATCATCATAGCCTCACAAACAGGATAAAAAACACCCCGTAACCTAACCCCAAGAGTGCAGAGTGCAACCAAAGCCTCTGAAAATAATTGCTTTTCTTTAAGTTCAAATGCAGCAGTGTGCTCAATGCCTGTCAGTTTGAATTCCCCAAGCCGCTCTGAAACAGAAATGGGAAACCAAAACCCTGGTTTGAATTGAACCAGGCTCCAGGACTGGCTCAGGATAGGGGAAACAAGCTCCAGGCTTAAAATAACTCCACAACTGAGTAATATGAAGCCAAAATATGTGTACAACATTTTAAAAGAGCAGTGCAACAAAATAAAGTTGCAAAAAGCTAGTTTTAACTACATTTAATAAAAATATTAGTATACCTGTCAAGTCTACTTGTCTAGGTACCTTTATGCTTGTGTGCCATAAGTTTTTTTATTTCTCGATCCTAACCCTAGCCAGGTCTACAAGGCTATTTCTCAAGCTAAATGTGGCAGCATCTTTATTTTGAGAAAAAACTAAAATAAACATTTATAAAACAATAAGATTTTGGCTGAACTAGAACCATTTACCACCAAGCAAAACTGGAAGATGCCTGGAATCTTTTACAGGAGAAAGGAAGGTAGGGTCACTGTTTTGACCTGTTTTGTTGCCTGCTGCTTTAAATCAAACATCCCAAAATTGCCAGAGCACACACTTAACATTTAGGTTATTCAGACATTTTGTCAGGGATTAACAACTGGCACTGTTCAGCAATTTGTGAAGCATAATCTGTCCGCTGTAGCTCAAAACCTGAGTCACAGGGACTGCTAATCATTCCCACCAAGTTTTATCAGCTGATAGTTTGCACCACACAAACTGGGAAGTTATATCAATCCCTATACTGGAGGCTGCAGTCTGCGTGGCACAGAGACGTTTGTATGTTAGCCCAAAGACAAATCTGGAGCACATGCAGAAGAAAGGGGGAGTTGTGTAAACATGGCGCAATGGTATGTTGGAAGCCTGGTGACCACACTAACTGGCTGTTTACACAAAGTGTGTTAACGCTGGCAAAGCATGTTTAACAACAAGCGAATACACAGACCACACAAAAACATTTTATCAGAGCCATGTTAAAGCCACCAGTGCCACAGAAGTGAACCAAGGGATAGACTGACAAACTCTTGTTATGGAGCTTTCGACAGTATTGTTAATGGAGGTTGGAGTACTTCATTTATTTGAAACCAGTACAGTCAGCAGACCTCGATATTATGGCATACATGTAGTGGTCCACGGATGTGCATAGTACCAACAGCATGCTTGCCTCATGAGACAGCAATAGACCGATTTCACTCTGGCCAAATGCGTACCGCATTTTTATGTTTCCCCCTTCTCACGTGTTGCCCTGGACTGCTCTGTTGAGCTACGCAGCCCACAGCCTCTATTCACTGCAAGGAGCAACATGCCTTGCTGATGATTTGGTGATGGGTGTGTAACAGCCCCCCAATACAGCAGGTCAGTGGGGGGGGGGGTCAATATAGTAAGGGCCAACCTGATGGACCATCAGTCCCCTGCTGTTGTCACATTCTGCGTTTCCAAGACATGCAGATGGCAGGTATTGATACAGTAAGAAAGTGTTAGGGCTTTGCAAGTTGAGTAGTCATTAACATTTTAGGTACCAGTACTGCAGGTCTCTGCTTCAGTGATGAGGGGGTCTGTGATCTGCAAACTGCACAGGTTCCTCACACTGTAGAACCCATTTATCTGAGTGGTTAGATCCATGGTATGCAGTGCCAGATGGGTTTGTGCCTTGCACTACCCTTACAGGGTGTATACTGAAGACCTGATAGCGCTTGGAACCCTAACAGCCCACTTCTTCCAATGTACGTTCAGTGGTTTCATTTACATATTTGGGCACACTAACAGACTGTTGCACATGAGTTTGTACAACTTTTGAAAATGGGCCCTTAGTCTGCAACCTGTACCAAACTGCACCTACTACATCTAGCGTACTTCCTGTTAAGTAGCATAATAGTTTAAATGTATTTATTTTTGTTGACCGGTAAGTGCACTAGACAAATCCTGCCTATTTTCAGGCACAACCTGGGGAGGGGATACAGATAAATGCCAACTGACCTTGAACCAGATTAAGCTGTTGGTGGTATTTTTAGTGAATGAGAAATTTGGCCAGGACACGGGAAATTCCCTACTCTTTCGATAAGTGCCATGGGATCTTTAACATCCACCTGAACTACCACCAATCCAGGCAGATGGGACCTCGGTTTAAAGTCTCATCTGAAAGATGGCACCTCAGAATGCATCACCCTCTCATGCTGCACTACAGTGTCAGTACTGGATAATAACCATGCGCCAGATGTGGAACTGAACCCACAGCCCTCTGATCTCCGGCCTCAGAGGCGAGTGTGCTACCTACTGAGCCACTGACAATGTAAGGAATGTGAACGTTGTGCTCCTGAAACCATGCATGTCCTTACAAACAAGACCTCAATCAGACACTATCTGGTAACATCAGTAAAAGTATTAGGGCATCCAAATTCAAGGAGAACACAAGAGAAAGAAGCTTGCTGCTGGAGAGTGTGCCACTATCCGTCATAAATAATTATGTAAGAAATTACTGTAACAGTAGATCTTCAAGGGGATCTCAGTCACAAGGTAACACCATAGGAACCTTTGCCGTCAATGAAGGGAAATCCACATGGAAGATTTTCAGCAGTACAACTGGGGCCGCCCACGCCGTACGTCACCAACCCTATATAGGAGTGAGCGGTCCCGCTCCCTCCTCAGTTCTTTCCCCCGAAGACTAAGGGAGCTAGGCTCTTGCCCTGGGGCACCGAGGAGAGAAAGAGGTGCCAAGACCTAAAAGAAAAAGCTGGATACACCAGGTAAGCCAGTTACTAGACAGGAGCCCCAAAAAGGGGGATGGTGGGAGTGAAAATACACCCGATGACTGAGATCCCCTCGAAGATCTACTGTTATGGTAAGTTCTCACGTAACTATTCTATCTTCTTCGAGGGTATCTCCGTCATCAGGTTACACCGTAGGAACGAGTACCAAGCAGTTACAAGTGCAAAACAAATAGTCTGGGAGGAGGGCTCTCCATAAACTTAAGACACAAGTCCCTGCAACACAGCCCTGCCAAATCCTGCATGGGCTCTTGAAGCGATGTCCAGACTGTAGTGCTTGGTGAAAGTATGGACGAACTCCAGGTGGTAGCCGCACAAATATCAGCAGCTACGTACTCTTGGAAACAAGCCACTGAGGTACCCATTCCTCTAGTGGAATGAGCTTTGACAGCACAAAGCAATTCTTTGCCATGCTTGTTGTGTAGAACACAGTACATGCAGTTTATGACCATCTGGTTAAACTTTGCTTAGAAACTGAAACGCACAATATACCCAGCGAGGGAAACAACTGCTTTGACTTTCTGGACTCCATAGTCCTAAGAAGGTAGTATTTCAAAGTTCTGCACACATCTAACGTATGAAGCAGTGCTTCCCTTGGATTGGCATGCACAGGAAAGCAATCAGGAAGGTGGATAAACTGATTGAGTGTAAACTTGGAAACCACCTTAGGCAGAAAAGTACAGTTATGTAAGAACTTAACGTAACAGTAGAGCTTCGAGAGAGGTTCCTGCAGTAGGTCATAACATGTAGGACTGCGCCCTCTGGTGTCAGGACCACATGGCAGACTTTTGCTAGCAATGTCTGGCGGGGAACCGCCCACCCGATGTCACGTGACTGACATCAGCGTGACCCTGTAAGTGGGCAGTCCCCATGCCTGCCTTCCAGTTCTCCCGCCGGAGACCCCATAGAGTGCAACATAAGAAAAGGATATTATCCCTGGAGCCCAATCCAAAGAGGCCTGCAAGAGCAAACAGAAGACTGGGGGAAGGAAGGAAGGAGGAAGGGAGGGGAAAAAAATTACCTACTGCAGGAACCTCTCTCGAAAATCTACTGTTATGGTAAGTTCTTGCGTAACTGTACCATCTTACTCCGGGAGGGTTCCTGCAGTAGGTCATAACATGTAGGACTGAGTCCCAAGCAGTAAACTGATCAGGACAAACTGAAGCACGGGAGGAAGGAAGGTCTGCAGAAAGACTAGAGCAGGTGTATGACAGAAGGCCCTGCAGGATGGCTAGGCCAAAACCCACCCTACACCTCGAGGCTATGCCCAAACTGAATGTTTAGTGAAGGTATGGAATGAACCCAGTGGCTGCAGCCCAAATTCCGCCATGGACACATTCCTGAAAAAGGCAGCCACCCTCTGGTGGAATGACCTTGCCCTATCCCAGAAGAGGCTTGTCATACTTGGTAGCAGAAATGGATGCAGTTGGCCAACCATTTGGACAAGAACTGCTTTGAGACTGCTGACCCCAGAGTCTTGGGGGCAAAGGAAACGAAAAGCTGATCACCTTTAGAGATATCCTTAGTCCTGTTAATGTAATAACGCAATATCCTGTGTACATCTAGAGTGAGGAGGCGCCTCACCCTGTTAGAGTAAGCCAGGTAATAAACAGGGAGTTCGACAAGTTTGATTCAAACTGAACTCAGAAACCACCTTGGAAAGAAACTTGGATTTGTACACAGCACCACCCGGTCTCTGTGGAAAATCAGATAAGGCTCCTTAAACATCAGGGCCTGGAGCTCGGAGAACCTTCAAGCAGAAGTAATGGCAACTAAAAAGAGCGCCTTCCAAGAAAGATAGCGCATCTCACAGCTTACTGCTGGTTCAAAGGGAGATAAAGTAAGCTTTTCCAACATAAAATTCAAATCCCAAGGTGGGCTTGAGTTACGTATAAGTGGTTTCAGATGGAGGATCCCTCTCAGAAACGTTTTGGATACCTCCAACTGAGAAATCGTCTTCCCATCTACCAGTAAGTGGTAGGTGGAGACAGCAGATAGGTGGACTTACAGTGAAGAGTAGAGGAGTCCTGAGTCAGACAGGTGCAAGAGGTACTCCATCACCTAGGGCACCGGGCAAGAAAAAGGGTCCTTCTCTTTTGAGGCTACCCAAATGGAAAACCGTTTCCATTTCATAGTGTAGGTAGCTCTAGTGGAAGGCTTTCTAGCCTCCACAGAACTTGGGTAACTCTGTCAGAGACTCCGAAACAGTTAGCAATTATGTCTGAAGGAACCACACATGGAGGTGTAGGGACCTGAGGCACGGATGCACCAGTCTGCCCAGATCCTGCCTCAACAGGTCGCACCAAAGAGGCAGAGGTACTGGGGGTTCCACAGCCAACTGCTGTAGGAGTGGAAACCAAATATGCCTGGGCCAGAGGGGAGCGATCAGCAACAGTTGTGCCCCTCTGCTTGAAGTTTCAGCAGAAACTTCTGCAGAATGGGAAAGGAGGAAGGCGTGCAAGCATCTCCCTGTTCAACAGAGAGAAAAGTCCTAGCCAAATAACACCAGGCCCTTGACACGAGCGAAAGCAGCGCTTGGGAAACTTTGTGTTGGATGGGGAGGTGAACAGATTCAACTCTGGATGCACCCAGTGACGAACAGATTTTCTGCCACTTCCTGGTGTAGTTCCCCATTCATGATCTAGAGCCAAGAAATGGCTGAGGCTGTCCGCCAAGATGCTGTGCACTCCTGGAATGTGCAGGGCGTGAGATGCAGGCTGTGCTGGACTGCGCAGTACCAGACCTGCAATGCTTCCCTGCACAGGGGATACATTCGGGTGCCTCCTTGCTTGCTGATGTGCCAGGGACCACTGACATGTTGTCAGTCTGTATCAACAGTGTTCCCACTGTCAGAAGAAGCTGGAAGGCCTGAAGGGCGTACAGGACCGCTCTCATCTCCAGAATGTTTATGTGGAGCGAGGATTCCAACTGGGACCATTTTCCCCTGAGTTTGGTGGTCTCCCAGGTGAGCTCTCCAACCCAGACCTGATTTGTCTGTGGTGAGGGTCCAAGACAGCGGGGAGCGTCTGAACGGTGTCCCCTGAGACAAGTTCAGAGGGTCCTGCCACCACAAGAGGTCCTTTTTGAGCGCAGTGGACACCAGAATAGGATGATCCAGGTCATCGGTACCCTGATCCCATTGGACACGCAAGGTCCATTGGGTGACTCTCATGTGCAGCCTGGCCAGAGGTACGGTCAGAATGGCCACTGCCATCAAGCCGAGGAGGCATAAAAACACCCTGGCTGGGGCACGGCTGGAGGAGGCTACTAGTCTGGCCTGCTCCTGCAAAGTATCCACTCTGTCCGCCGGAAGGCAGGCCTTGCCCTGGACCATGTCTATTATCGCCCCAAGAAATTGGAGGCATTGAGATGGGACCAGAGACGACTTGAGGTAACTGATGGCAATACCCAGTCGCATAAAGAGGTCCAGGTGGAGGGCATGGAATCCTCCAGGCTGCTCCCTGGATGGTGCTGCTATGAGCCAATCGTCTAGGTACAGGAAATACAGGTTACTCACCTGTAACAGGAGTTCTAGGAATGGTATATGTTGTTCATCCACACTTATTGGCAGGTATCCTTGCCGCTTAAATCTTGCGGAAGGTCTTCAAGCTTGCTCCTCCCACCCACCCGGTGGTATACTCCTCGGCCCGCCCCCATGACGCCAGATCTGCCCGCTGGAAGCTCAGGCTGTGCGTCAAGCCGGGAGGTCAGGAGTCAGGTGGATGAACAACATATACCATTCCTAGAACTCCTGTTACAGGTGAGTAACCTGCATTTCTAGGGACATGGATATGTTGTTCATCCACACTTATTGGCAGACTCTAGCAGTTCTCCGGGAGGAGGGAGGCAAGACGCACACCTCAATACTTACTTGGGAAAGAGAGACTGGAGAACCGAGGCCCCAAAACCAGCATCCCGGCGTGACTCAAGGTCGATGTGGTAATGGGTAATGAAGGTGTTTGCTGACTTCCAGGTAGCAGCCCTGCAGATTTCCTGGATAGGGACGTCCCTGGAAGCAGCCACGTTGCAGCAGTATGGCGGGTAGAATGAGCTCTTATCCTCTGGGAGGCTCCATGCCCGCCAACTTATAGCAGAGATCTATGCAGGAGGTTACCCACCTGCTTATCGTCCGCTTGGCTGCAGGTCTGCCAGATGCGGCTTCAGCGTAGGTGACAAACAGCTGGCTGAACCTCTCCCGATTTCAGCCGGGCGCCCTTATAATAAGCGAGCCTCCTTAGGGTCCAGAGTATGGAGCCTATATTCGCCTCCGAGGTGTGATTGGGTAGAACACCGGCAGAGTCAACACCTGGTTAAGGTGAAACCCACACCACCTTCGAAGGAATTTCGGTGGGGCGCAGGACAACCTTGTCCCTGTGGAAGACCAGGTAAGGAGACTCGATGAAAGCGCCTGGAGCTCTCCCATCCTTCTGGCTGACGGATAGCCACCAAGAAGGCGGCCCTCCACGACAGGTGAGAGAGAGCACACCTGTGCATAGGTTTGAATGGCTTGCCCATGAGCTTTGCCAGTACCAGCAGTAATCCCACGGAGGTGGGGGTTCCCTGACTGAGGGAAATGTGATCAAGGCCTTGAAAAGCGCCAGACCACCTTCTCCTGCGCCACCGACTGCTTCCCGCCCGCGCCTGCAAGCAGAGATGGCTGCCAGGTGCACCCTCAGGGTCGCCGACCTAAGCCCTTGACTGAAAGGGACCATAAATAGTCCAAGATGCTTGCCAAGGAACAGGAGGAAGGGTCCAAGCCCTTGTTCCTGACACCAAATGGAAAACCTTTCCATTTGAAGGCATAGCATTTTCTGGTCGACTCTACGGGACGCCTCAACTACACATTGAGGACCTCGCTGAAAGACCCAAGGCCTGGAACTCTAGCAGCCAGGAACCAGGCCGCCAGGTGCAGGGATTGAAGGTCCGGATGGAACACCTTCCCTGATTGACTGAGAGCAGGTCCGGGCGAGCTGGAAGCTGCCGCGAATCCTGGAGCTGAGACTGAGGAGATCTGGTACCAGAACTGGCGAGGCCAGTCTGGGGCTATCAGAATCACCTGCGCCTTGTCCCTCCTCGCCTTGAGAAGCACCTCAGGATCAAGGGAAATGGGGAAAGGCGAAAAGAGGCCCGGGTCCACTGCTCGAGAAGGCATCCCCTGCAGCGAGCCCTGCTGAGGGGACGGGCATGAACAGACTCAGCCGCGCTCTCCCTGGAGGCAAACAGGTCCACCTGAGGTGTGCCCCAATGGGAGAACAGATGCTGTACTACCTCCGGCAGGAGAGACCACTCGTGGATGCAGCCCTATCCGCTCAGGGCATCGCCAGGTGTTGGAAGCTCCTGCCACGTGAATGGCTAGGAGATCCGCCCAGGCTGCGCACGAGTGACCAAATGCGGAGAGCTTCCTTGCATAGAAGCATGGAGCACGCCCCGCCTGGCGGTTTAGATAGTACATGGTCGTGGTATTGTCCGTCTGGACTCGGACCACTTGACCCCGGAGGAACGGAGCAAAGGCGGTGAGAGCTAGGCGGACCGCTCGGAGCTCCAGCAGGTTGATGTGGCATCGGGACTCCCGCGGGGACCAGAGGCCATGAGCCCGGTGTTCCCCCAGATGGGCACCCCAACCCATCAGAGAGGCATCGGTCGATAGAGAGACCGTCGGCTCGGGGCGGACGAACGGGATGCCCTCCTGCAAATGATCTGGAACGGTCCACCACTGGAGAGCGTTCCACATCCCCTGTGTCACCGACACAAGCTGGTCCAAAGGATCGCAGCGTTGTGACCACTGGCTGGCCAGTCCCTCACGAAGGGGACGATGCTCCAGCGGGCCCAACGGACCACGCTGGTGCAGGCCGCCATGAGACCCAGGAGGCGCAGGAAGTCCCGGCAGGCGCAATGCCCAACCAGAAATGATCGGGCAAAGGAGGAAAGAACTCGCCCTGTCCGGGGGAGCCGCCCTGGCTCGAAGAGAGTCGAGCTGCGCCCGATGAATAGAATCACCTGCTTCGGCTCGAGTTCGACTTGGCCTCGTTGATAAGGAGGCCCAGTTGAGAGCAGACCTGGAGGGCCAGATCTCTGACCACTCCGCCTCCTTCCTGGAGGGAGCTGCTATCAGCCAGTCGTCCAGGTAGGTACACCGACCCTCGGCGCCGCAGGAATGCTGTCACCACTGCCATGCATTTGGTGAAGACCCTGGGAGCTGGAGACAAGCCGAAGGGCATGGCTTGGAACTCGAAGAGGGATCCTTCCGCTCGGAAGCGAAGGAATCTCTGGTGAGACGGACGGATAGGGACGTGAAAAAACGCGTCCTGCAAGTCCAGAGAGCAGAACCACACGCCACGTTCCAATGATGGTATTATTATATGAGCCAGAGTGACCATCCTGAAGGTTCGAGACCTTAGGAACTTGTTTAGGTCGTGTAGGTCGAGAATGGGGCGCCAGCCCCCCGTCCGCTTCGGAACCAGGAAGTACCTGGACACAAGCCCTGGGTCTGAAGGAGGGTCCACCACCTCTCTTATCACCTCCTTCTGGAGGGGAGAGCGGTCGGCTCGACGAGCCGCCAGTGAGGCTGGGATCCAAGCCTCTCGAGGGGCGACGGCCTGAAGGGTGGTGCCTGCTCGAATTCCAGAGGCAGGCTCTTCCCACCACTCTCCAAGACCCACCTGTCCGTGGAAACAGCAGACCAGGCGGAACGGAAGTGCGGAGCCGCCCCCACGGGGGACCTAGGGTGGCAGACGGGAATGGGGCGACACCCTCAGCCCGCCACTGGGCAGGCTTGAGGAGGGACCGCCGGGACCTCCTGGGCCTTTTCCTCCCTGCCTCCTGTTAGAGGAAGCCGGTGGCTTGGGTTTGGGATGCCAAGGTCGAGCCTGCTGGCCCTCATCGCTAGGCACAGCCTGGGGCACAGAAAGACGAAGGGCTTAGGCTGTGGTTTGCGGCCTTGTCCTTCTGAGCGGAAGAGACCGAGTCCAAGGTAGCATTGGACTTCTCGATCCTCTGCAGGTGACCTTCCACCCCAGGGTCAAGAGGTCAGTCCCAAAGGAACATCCGCCAACTTGTGCTGGGTATCCGGCGTAAAGGTGGATATCCTCAGCCAAGCCCGCCGACGCATAGCCACTGCGGCCGCCACCGATCTGGCACATGAGTCCCCTATATCCAAAGCAGTCTGGAGCTGCTGTTTGGCCACTGCCCTGCCCTGGTCCCGCACCCGCTTAACCGTAGTCTGCAGATCGGCGGGAAGATGAGGGATGACCTCATCCAGGGAGCCCAACAGGGCATGAGAAAAATGTGCCATGAGGACGGCCGAACTGGCCTGACGAAGGCCGAGAGAGGACGCAGCGTGAACTTTTCGCCCGACATAGTCCAATTCTCTGGACTCCTTTGTCAGGAGGTTTGTCCATCATCCTGGCGCTGCCGCGCCATGGAAAACGCTGTCGGTAACCAACCCTCAGCAGAGGGTGTTCAAAAACGGACAAGGAACCGGAGGACCGCGATACTTCCTGGCCATCCTGGTCAAGGCGCAGGGCAGGAAGCAGGGGCTGCCAAAGCTCCAGTGCCGACCCACTATGGCCTCGGCCACGGAAAGGCCTCCGCCGGAGAATCCTCGGTCCAGAATCTCCGTGAGGGATACCTGGGCCCGCTTGGAACGGGTTCGAGCTCCATCCCGTGGACTCCGAGATGAGTCGGCAGTTCTAGGAAGGACACGGGCTATCGTCCATTGACTGACCTCCTGAAGACTTCAAGTCCAGTCGCTTGGAGAAAAGGAGGAATCATCTTCGACTCGGAAGAGTCCTCGAAGAGCTGCCTCTGGCCTGAGCCACCCTTCACCTGCCGAGGTCGGTCGGGAGTGAGGGTAACTGACAGCCGATGGGTAGACCCTCAGCCGACCGAGAATCCTTGGTCGGAGCCCCAATTGGTGGCTGTGGAGGCGAGGTTCCACCGAATCGGTGGAGCAGCTGGTTTTGGCCGCCAACAACCGCCTGGGTATAGGCTCCTCGGATAAGTCGAGGGTTGTGTCAAGCCGCCCGTGACAGTTATTTCAATGGCCGGGAAGGCGACGGGGTCGGCTTACTCCCGCCAGGAGGAGTTGTTGCAACATAAGGTCTCGCACTGGCCGACGCATTTACGCCGGAGCCTCTCATCCGGAGGAGGACGAGGACCAGCGGCGACGCCGCTCACTGCAGTGCCGAGACCGCCTATGACGGTGGGATCAGCTGGACCGCAAGAGGTCCGGAGACCGAGACTCCTGAATTTCCGAGGTCGGTGCGGGAGGTGTCGGCGGAACCGCACTCCTTGGCTCGGATGGTCCATCCGAGGGCTCCGAACCAAGGCAGAGGCGAGCCCACGGATCCTCAACCTCCTCGGGGAACCGGGAGAGGGAATTTCGCTGCTAAAGGCGACAGCTCGTCTAATGGGTCAGAAAAATCTCGACTTCATCGGTGGGGAGTCTCGGTCAACTGACCTGACGGGGACACCGTGAGGCCAGTGGTCGAGCCGAGCGGTCGACCGAGCCGACGGTCGACGGCCCGGGAGAGGGACCTTCCCGCCCCCAAGAGCATCGACGGAGGGATTCTACCTCGTCCTCTTTTGGACCGAGAATAAGGTCCAGCAGACGCAGGCCCTTCTCCCTTAGTGGAGAGGGACAGACAAAGCTCCTTAAAGAAGCCGTAGGAAGAACCCAGAGAGAGCTGGAAAAATGCCGCGTCGAGGAAGATACGGCCCGCCGCCTCCTCTTCGAGGGCTGACCATCCGCCGGAAGCTGATCCGGCTAGAGCCCGCCGCCGACACCGCCAACCGGGCCTCCTTGGACTTCACCGAGGGAACGCTTCGGGACGGGCCCAGTTGCAATCGGGCAGCACGTCTTCGAGGACGAGGGCCGAGAAAGATGAGCACAGGTCGCAAGCCTGCGGGTCGTGCTCAAGGCCTAAGCAGTAGACACACGTGAGTGTGGATCCGTCCGAGACATCTTCTGCCCGCATGGGCATCTCCGAAACCGGAGTCGATTTGTCCATCGCAGCCGCAAGGGATAGAAGACTGAAGTCTTTTTCGCAAAATTTATTTTTAAATCCGCAAACGGAGAAATAGGAACCAGTCTCAAACGCAGAGCGTTAAGGAGGGAACCTGAGCTTCCAAGCGGTAAGGAAGATCTGGCGTCATGGGGCGGAGCCGAGAGTTATACCACCCGGGTGGGTGGGAGGAGCAAGCTTGAAGACCTTCCGGCAAGATTTAAAGCGGCAAGGATACCTGCCAATAAGTGTGGATGAACAACATATCCATGTCCCTAGAACACATAAATACCCTGGCAAAGAAGTGCCACTGCCACCACAGCTAGGCACTTGGTAAAGACTCTGGGTGCCAAAGAAAGGCCAAAGGGGAGGGCTCTGAATTGGAAGTGCTCCCTTCAGAAGGAAAACTGCAGGAAGCGGCGGTGGCCCTGGAAAACCGGTACGTGCGGGTTCGCGTCTTGCATATCCAGTGCACAGAGCCAATGGTCTGTCTGAAGCAGGGGCAGAAGTCTCTGGAGCTTCAGCATGTGGAACCTTTTGTATTCTACATAAAGGTTCAGTTGGCTGAGGTCCAAGATGAGCCTGAGATCGCCCGTCTTTTTGGGGATGAGGAAGAAATGGGAGTAATACCCTATTCCCCTCTGCGCACACGGAACTGGCTCTATCGCGGATTTTTGGAGTAGAGCCTGGATCTCGTCCCTTACCAGAGTTACATGGTCTGAGGGATAATGAGATCATCTTGGAGGAGACTCTGAAGATTGTTCCAGAAACTTGATGGTGTGCCATCTTGCTATGACCTGAATTACCCAGGAACCTGATGTGGCGCCCTGCCACTCTGTTAGGTGGAGGGTAAATCTTCCCCCCACTGGCTCCACACTGTTTGGAGGTGGAGGAGGAGGGGGTCTGAAGGAGTCAGGAGGTGGACGAACGGGTGGGGAAGGTTCTGTCTACAGCTCGTTGGTTCTTGGGGGCAGGGGGAGAGGTAACAGCAGGTCCCGATGCCCTCCTCTTATTCTGACATCTGTTAAATGGCTGCTTACCTTGGCGCTTTTGCTGGTGCCGAAAAGGGCTGCTTAGGCTTAAAGCCCACCTTGTACGTGGACTTTACTGATCTCAGGGCCTGCCCGCTATCCTGGAGACCTGTGATGATATCTTTGGTATCTCCCCCAAAGAGGACGGATCCTCAGAACGGGGCAACCTGTATGACTGCCTTGAACATCCTGAGAGAGTCCGGAAATACGGAGCCAAGCATGGCGCCTGAGGCAGACTGCTGTAGCCAAAGAGCGAGCCATGGAATCTACAGGTCATAGGTAGCCCTTAATGCATGTCTACAAGAAAATTTTGACAGCCTCAGGGCCTTAGTGAGCTCCGACTTAAGGCCTGAGTCCTCCACCTTTTCTAGTCTGGCCTCGAGTTGAGCCATGGTAGCTTTCTGGTATGAAATCATATGTGCCACATAGTTTAAAGAACGTAAGGCACATGTAGCAGAGGAGTAGATCTTACACCTGAACTGATCTAACTGCCTTTACTCCTTGTCAGGAGGGGAGGTGCTCATATGTTTAGGTTTCGCAGTCCAATCATGAGCCGCAGCGATCACGATGGAGTATGCCTTCGGGTGGGAGCACAGATAAGGGGTGCTCTCAGGTGAATGGTAGGCTCTGTCCACCTTCTTAGAGACAGCCAGGATGGAGTGAGGCATCTGCCAGATAGTGGAGGTGAGAGCCTCATGTGGCTCCGTCCTTATCGGCAGATGTCAGGCAGGTTCCCTCCGGGTGGGAACCCGACTTATCGACAACCAGGCATGCTCCGGAAGGACCGAAATCCGACTTACCGGTATTGACCGGGCATCTGCCAGAGGTCCTAGCAGGCGACTTACCAGTCCAAGATTCAGTCTTGGAGCCCGTCTTGATGGGCTTAAGAAAGGCAGAGGAACCAGAGGAACTGGACAATGAGGCCTGGACAGTCACCAGTGGAGGCAGCCGAGGCGTGGTCTTCTCCGCAGGCTCAAGTCCAGTGATCTTGCTAGTAGAGGGCTGCTTTCAGTACTCCAGATGCTCCCGCTCCCAGTGCTACTCTTTTTCTTTCTTTTTCTTCTTAACCTCCGAAGAAGGGGAAGAAGCATAGTCCCTCAGCTTCTGCATTTCTTCCTCTGAAGAGGCCATCCTGGATTTTAGAAGATGGGCTTCTAGGGCCTGCTGCCTGTGTTTGCGTGTGGCCTGGTTGAAGGGTTTGCAATCCGGGCAGGCCTTGATGTCATGGGCCAGGCCTAGGCACAAGAGGCAGTGCTTATGGCTGTCCTTATGAGGGATCTGCACTGGAGCAACGTTCACCGCAAGGTCCTTGCGCAGGTCGACAGCAGGAAAGAACTGGAAGGCGGGCGCGGGGACTGCCCACTTACAGGGTCATGCTGACATTAGTCATGTGACATCGGGTGGGCAGTCCCCCACCAGACATTGCTAGCAAAAGTTGCAGTCCTACATGTTATGACCCACTGCAGGAACCCTCTCAAGGTAAGATCTTAGATTTGTGCACAAAGACACCCTGTCTTTGTAAAAATCAAATAACACTCCTCGCACCAGAGCGGCTGAAGCTCTGAAATTCTTCGAGCAGAAGTAATTGCAACTAAAAACACTGCTTTCCAAGAAAGAAAGTGCAAATCAAGACATGATTGGCTCAAAAAGGAGACAGGGTCAATTTTTCCAAAATAAAATTCAAGACCCAAGCCAGGACAGGGGAATGCATTGGAGGTTTCAGATGCAGGATGCCACTAAGAAAGGTACGGGAGACATCCAGCTGAGCACCGTGCAGTCACCCACGGGCTCATGGAATGCAGAAATAGCTGAAAGGTGACCTTGAGGGAAGAATACTGGAGCCCTGAATCTGACAGCGAAATCAGATAGTCCAGGATATGATTCACTGAGAAGGTGAAAGGGTCTAAGCTATGTTTGGCAGCTCAGATGGCAAACCGCTTCCACGTCATGGCATACATGGCTCTAGTAGAAGGCTTCCGGGAGGCCGCTAGGCTGTCCACCACCTTATTAGAGACCCTGAACCTGGCGATGGCTATGTTCTCAGGTGCCAGGCATGCAGCTGGAGGGACCTGAGGTTGGGATGGACCAGGGTCCTCTGATCCTGGGTCAGCAGATTCCTGCAAAGAGGAAGAGGGACCAGAGGTTCGTCTGCCATCTGCTGGAGGAGAGGAAATCGTATCTGGCGAGGCCAGAATGGAGCCACCAGAATCACGCTGGCCCCCTACATCTGCAACTTGATGAGCACCCTCTGAATCAGAGGAAATGGAGGGAATGCATAAAGAAACCTCCCGCTCCAAGAGAGGAACAACACATCTCACCAGAAAACTCCAGGCCCTGTATCTTGCAAGAAGAAATTGGGCAGTTTTGCACTAAGTGGGAATACAAAAAGGTCCAACTCTGGATGACCCCGTCTGTCGAACAAGTCTTCTGCGACGGATGAGAGAAGCTCCCATTTGTGCATGCTGGACTGAGTCCTGCTGAGACTGTCTGCCAGGGTATTTAGAATGCCTGGCACGTGGACTGCAGTGTGTGTCAGACTGTGATAAAATGCCCAGTATCACACTCTCATGGCCTCCCTGCAAAGGGGGTACAAATAAGTCCCCCCTGCTTATTGATGTAGTATACTACGCCTAAGATTGTCCAACTGCACCAGCAGCTGACCAGGAGCAAGGTGCTCCTGAAAGGCTTGCATTACATAGAGCACCGCTCTCATCTCCAGGACACTGATATGCAGAGAGGCTTCCCACTGGGACCAGGAGGCCTGGGTTTGGAAGAGACCCAGGTGTGCTCTCCAGCCCCGACCTGAGGCATCTATGGTGAGGATCTGATGCGGAGAAGAGATCTGGAATGGAATACCTTGAAGAAGATTCAAGGGGTCCATCCACCACTGCAGTACCTTGCGTACTGGGGAAGACACCAGGACTGGTTGGTCTAATTCGTCCATGCGCTGGTCTCACTGTACCTGGAGGATTCACTGAAGGGTACGCATATGGAGCCTGGTAAGTGGAATGGTGGGTATAGCAGCTGCCATCAGGCCCAGCAATCTGAGACATACCCTGGTAGGAATGTACCGGCTCTGGGCAACTTCCTGAGCTTGGGCTTAGAGGCACTGTGCCCTGTTTTTGGGGCAGGAAGGCCTTCCCCTGCACTGAGTCCAGAACTGCCCATATATACTGCAGTTTTTGGGATGGTACCAGAACCGACTTGAGCAGGTTGGTGGTAATGCCCAGGAAGTGGAAGAGCTGGAGAGTTCGCTCCAGAGTCAGCAAAAGCTGTTCACTGGATGGGGCATTTAGGATCCAATCATCCAGATAAGGGAAGACATACAGTCCCTCTCTTCCTAGAGCTGCTGCAACCGCTGCCAAGCACTTGGTAAAAACTTTCGGCACAGAGGATAAGCCAAAGAGCAGCACTTTGAACTGATAATGCTTGCCCTGAAAGGCAAAACAGAGAAACTCCCTGTGAGGAGGAAAGACCAAGATGTGCAGGGTAAGCATCATGCACATCCAGTGAACAGAGGCAGTCCCCTGTCTTGAAGAGGGGCATTAAGCCTGGCAAAGTTAACATCTGGAACTTTTTGTAATGAACAAACAGATTGAGGTCCTTTAGATCTTAAATAGGCCTCAGATCTCCGGTTTTTTTTTAGGGACCAGGAAAAACCTGGAATAAAAGCCCTTGTTTCTCTGGCGCCTGGGCACTGTCTCGATGGCCTGCTTGCACAGAAGAAACTGCACTTCCTCCCAGAGAACAGACAAGAGGGCTGGAGGAGGGGTATCTGGAGGCTACTTGATGAGCTCCAAGGTGTGACCCTTTTTTATGATCTGCAGAATCCATGCATCCAAAGTTATGGTTCTCCATTGATTCAGATGGGAGGGAGAACCGACCTCCAACCACCACCTTCTGATCTGGGACCAAAGGAGGGGAGTCTGGCAAGGAGTCAAGCAGAGGCGGAACCAGCTGCAGGGGCTGGTTCCTCACTTTTGGGGCGCTTGGCCGCCGCTCCAGCACTGGAGGGGGTGGGCAAGGGAGCCTGGGCTCTGCGTTTTCCCTGGGGACGGGGAACTGTTCCAGGCATATTGTTCTGTTTATGAAAAGAAGGCCATCCTCTGCCCTTTGGTTGGATAGGGTAGAGGGAGTAGCCTGATTTGAGGGGCCCTGCCCGAGGCTTACAGATATCATATATGATGTCCTGGACATCAGGACTAAACAGCTTGGTGCCACTGAAGGGGGGCATTAAGCACTTTCTGCTGCACGTCAGCTGGAAACCCCAATACTCTGAGCCAGGAGTGCCTGTGGAGGCATATGCCCTTGGTAATTGCCCTGGCAATGGTGTCAGCCATGTCATACAAAGCTCTGAGGAGGTATCTGCTAATATCCTCAGTCACTTAGAGGCACTGAAACAGCCCCTACTTTTGAGTGCCCTCTAGATGGGTCTGGGCTGCAGCCTTGCCCTTCTTCCAACTAGCATTCTGGTATTTAACCATGTGTGACAGACAGTTTGCAATCCTCAAACCTAGCGTGGAGGAGGCATAAACACTTTTCCCCAGAGGTCAATTCTATGAGACTCTTTGTCTAGGGGAAGGGAACTGAGGTGCTTAGGCAACTTAGATATGTCATGAGCTGCCTTAATAACCAATGAGTCAGTCTCTGGCTGGGCAGTATAACAGGGAAGACCCGGGGGGGGCGGCGTAATAAAGTTTGTCCACCCTGTGTGGTACAGCTGGCACCATATCTGGTCTGTGTCAGGCTGCTGTGGCTGCATTCTTCAATGCTGGAAGCACTGGAGGAATGATCTTGAGGGGAGATTCTGGAATCTCCAGGAAATGCACCAGATCTTTTCTGGTGGCATCCTCTTCCTCCGTGTAGAAGCCAATGGCCGAGGGCAGTTGTTTCATCACATTAAAAAATGTGGGGTCCTAAGGAGGAGACCTGGAGTATGCCTTACAGAGTCCTCACTGACAGAAGAAGCTGTAGACCTGTCAGAAAGTAGGACCTCTTCCTCTTCTTTCTCCACATCATCAGAAAGAATGAAGTCTGGAAGATACTCCTTTTTGATGTCGATCTCTTCAATCTCTGGGGCTGGCATTGGGTGTGCTGGTGGCAGCGGCCCATGGGAGCCTCCCAGGGTTGACAAACAGGTGTTGACGACAAAGCTGCCATTGTCAGCATCGGCGAAGGGGGGGCCTGTTTAAGGTGCCCAGCTGCTGTACAAGCACTTTAGTGAACTTGATCAGGACTTCATTCAAGTTAACGGTGGTCATCGACGGGGGGTTCAACAACACAGGTGTTGATGACCCGCTTGCTGTGTCCTGAGAACCAGACAAGCCTGTAGCCCTAGTGGGAGAAGGGGCAGGCCTCGATGGGATAGCCACCAACAATGAACCTGCCATCGACAATGGAGGGGCCGATGACCCAGAGGTCGACAGCAGTGCACCCTGAGAATCGGGCAGAGGTACTGTCAGTATGGGTCTGGTGGGCTCAGAGACCTGGACAGCAGTTCTCTTCATCGGAGCGGCCGCAGATGATGAAGATCCCCCAGAAGAAGGACAAGCCAATGGGCAGCGAGATTGACACTGGGGGAAGCGGTCGTGATCTCGGTCCCGAGGACTTGTCTGGGGCCTTGGAGGCCTGGAAGCATGAAAAACCAGCCAGCGACTGGGAGGCTGGGGCCCTGGAGGACCCCTGCCCGGAGCTGGCTACGTGTTGATCCTTCAGGAATTTTTAAAGCGTCTTTTTCCGTCGCTAAACGGTTGTTTCATTAAACTTCTGGCAGAGCTCACAGTCAGAAAGTTCATGGTCAGGGCCAAGACAGCAGACACAGATGGAATGTTCATCTGTAGAGGCAATCTTCTTTCCACAGCAGCAGTGACGAAAGAGAGAAGTGGAAGGTTTAACTCTCGACATGAACAGTAGGCTGAAAAAAGCTGTGAATACTGCAATGGAGCTTCCGTGGAGAACCATGCAAGCAAGTAAAGGAAAGAACTGAGGAGGGAGCAGGGCCGCTCAGGCCTCTATAGGGTTGGTGACGTTGACTGATGTCAATGGCGTGGGCAACCCCAGTTGCACTGCTGAAAATCTTCTGTGTGGATTCCCCTTCACCGACGGCAAAGATTCCTATGGTGTTTCCTGATGACTGAGATACCCCTGTAGAAGATACAGCGTTAGGAGCTGAGCTTAAATATCACTGTGATGAAGGCCTTAAGTGGAAAGTAAAAGCTTTAGATCTAAAAGAAAGCAAGTAATAGTGATAGAAACAGAAGAAGGAAAGACGGAGTATTCTGTATGTATTGGGGATGCTCAGAATTGACAGACTCCGATCCGATTGGACTGTCTGGATATTTTACCATTACTAACGAGTTGCCTTTGGCACCAAGTATAGTTGTTTGGAATATTTACCTGCCTGTATGGAGAGTGCACTGTTGCTGTGAACCGATGCAATTCCTTGGCCTTTGACGTACAGTACAAGCAGCTCACTGGGACATGCGTCCATCAATGCAGAGGGTCCGTGGAATGCACTGCTGGCTTCTCAGGGAAGCACAAGCTGCTGCCTCGTGTCAATCTGCACTGTAGTGCGACACAAAGCAGCTCTGGGGTCATAATTTTTTTGAGAGTCCCAGACCCCCAAGAGGGAAATGCTAGTAGGGAACCCCCAAGAAGGAAATGCAACTGATAGCCCTATCCCAGGGCTCTCTTTCTTGGATGCCATCCTGTTTTCCATCCTCCCAAATGATCTCCCAAAAGGGTGTACCTCCAAATACATTTACATGTGCACGAATGACATGGTGTTTGTCCTCAGTAGGCCCTTAGCTGGACATGGAGCTGAAGTGCAACTTCTGTGGCATCCGATGCCTGTTCCCCTCTAACAAATGTACGCTGAATGCTAAGAAACCAGTCTCCCTGACCTTTGGCAGCAGATAAAGGTTGGTCAGGATTCCCAATTCCCCCATCTTCAAGACCCTGGATGACTCCCTGCTTGCGGCAGTGCCCTCCTTCAAACAGCTTGGCCCCTGCTCACTCTTGCTACTGTCTCTTGTCCTGTCTTTTCTCTGGCGTTCCCCCTACCTGTGCTCCCTGCACTTGGCTATCTCCTGATACCTGACCTCCAGGCCCCTCCCCTGCCTGCACATAAACCCCATTCCTTACTTTTCAGAATATTCTGCTTGCGTGTTTAATTATAGTCCTGCTCCGGTTGTTACATGGCCATATCACAAATTCACCGCACTATTCCCTTCCCACTTCACTATTAGCTACACAGCAATTTTACCCCTGTTGTACTCCACCTCTGTAATGTTACTGTAGTTTGTATCTGTAACCCTTGCTCCCCTTCTCCCAGGTCCTACCTGCAAACGAGCTTCAACTTAATTACTCCTAGCCAAAATTTCTAAATGAATATCTTATCATGGCTCCCTTGAACAACTCTGAGACACATTTCCAGGGCCTACTTGGCCTTGTGTAAGGATAAGCATGTTCTTGTTTTTTTAAGCACCTTTTCGGCCTTTAATTTCATAGGTCCTGTAGGAGGAGAACTAAAAGCCAAAAAGAGGTGAGACCATTTCGACTGTAACTCTCTAACTATCATTAGATAACCATGTACAGGTGCAAAGAGGTACATAGACATAGCAAGACGGAATAAAACCACTGAGCCATTGACTCAATCTCCCTGTCACCGTAACAGCAGTACAGTAACATGACATATTGTTTTATTGCCACTAAAAATGTATCCAATATGGACTTACAGCAAATCAAAACATTTGCCACGTACCTCATTGCTTAGGGTTAAAAATAAAACCTGCTTTATGGCTATAATAATCGGACCACAGGCCTCCATACGCAGTAAATTAGTGATAAGCTCATGATTCAGGATCAGCTGTCCAGTGACTATGAAGCTGTGTCTGAGCCATGGAATGAGAGGGCTGGGACTCCAAAGATGCTGCATTTTAATCTGAGAAGAGACTGCCCTTGTTCTACTTGTCTGGCCACAGGTGGGCCCACACATTTTAGGCACAAGGAGCCTGTAACATGTGGGAGTGAAGGGAAACTGCAGGCACTGCCTTCCTCAAGCAGGCACTTTTTCCTTGGTGGGTATGGTGGAAGCACACACCAAAAGGGATATGCCAATTATAAGGCTAATTACATATTGAATGAGATGATGGCGCTGTGTGATTGGCTACTGAATCGACTATTAATGGTCAGTTGTTTATTGATTCAGTTGTGAAACTGACTCGAGCGACCACCTCATATAACCATACTGTATTACAACGTACCGCCAGGACCATGCACACACACTATTCCCTGTAAGCCGATGTGCAAGTTGACAGCTCAGCACACTTCAAAACAAATAGAAACAGTGGACAGTGAGAACCGCTGCATAAATCAGTGAAAGTGAAAGGGATTTTTTTTTCTGTGTAAAAACGAAGTCAGCCAACAACACAAGTTTTGCCCTGCTTAGTGATGAGACAGCAGAGGCATTTATAGAGTCAAAAAGTGAAGCTAATAAATGAAATGACAGAGAAGACCAGATCCTGTCAGAAGCAGTTACTGTCATCATCAGTGGTTCACAGTGGGACATCCTCACAGGAGGTAGTGTATATGATCTTGAAATTGTAGTGTTTCCAGAAAATGAAGTAAATGTCACAGTACTGACAGAAAGCCTCTGAGAACCTGGTGTGGGTGTCACAAACCACACAGAGAGGGAAACAGGGAGTGAAGGTAATGACATGTCACAAAGTCATGTATAGAAGCCAGAAACTGAAGTTACTCTGGACAATGATGGAAATGTCACTGTGGTGACAGAAAGCCAAATGATGTCAGAATCTATTGTGGATGTCACAACTGATAGGCTTGAACCTAAATGTTACAGATGAAACAGAAAACCACACAATTACACAAACTGTTAAGGATGCCAACACTGAGAAACACAGTAGGGAGTGAAATACTGTATAATGCAATATTAAAGCGCAACCAAATTTCCACGCGGTGTCGGCACTGATACTTGTCTAAGTTAACTTATATTAGTGGTAATACGGTACTGTGCTCCCAGAAGTCAGCTGTCAATTGTCTACAAAATGAAGAGAATACTGGTCGACTGTATTCTAGCATTTTGCAGACTACCGACAGCAGAACTTAACAGAAGATGTCTCTCCTCTCCTCTCCTGGCTGAACAAGAAGCCCGCTGTCAAGAAGGACTTATCTGGTGAGCCCCTGAGTGCTGAAGGTCTAAGCCAGATCACTGCAGTCCCCCTCCAAGTGGCTGAGGCAGTGGTTGTCGAACTTTCAGGTGAAACGTCTGGTACGGCGGCAAAGACACGCAGGACTGAATATGTAAAGTGTAAAGTACACTGCAGGGGTCCGATTCGAAGTCGGCAAGTATGCAGTGGGAAAACTATGCGTGGTTTAAAAAAAAAACTACCTTGCAGAGCTTAGCAAAACACCTGACCCAAGCAACCTGGTCCCAGAACTGCCCACTAAACCCTGTGGACGACCAGCATTGCTACTTGAGGAAGTTGAAGAGGAGCTGAAAAAGACTGTTAAAAGCCTGGGGTCAGAGGGGGCAGTTGTTAATGCCTGGGTCATTTCGGCCATTGGATCTGGTGTTGTCAAAGTACACAACCCTGACCTGCTGTCTGAGAATAGTGGGCATCTTGCCTTCAGTAGGCAGTGGTCATGGAAGCTTCTGAGTCACAAGGGGTATTACAAATGAACGGCCACAAAAGCTGCACGTAAACCTCCCCCCCCCCCCTTGACTTTCCTGAATTGAACTCTAAATTTCTGGGCAGAGTGGCTACTGCCTGTAGCCAAGAACTGATCCCTCCTGCTCTTGTCATCAATTTGGATGAGAATGGTGTGCAGTTAGTGCCATGCAATCAGTGGACCATGGCGACTATCTGATCGAAGCAGGTGGAAGTCTGTGGGTTGGGTGACAAGAGGCGGATTTCAGTGATTGGTGGACTTCTCCCCCCCCCCCGATCATTTATAAAGGAAAGACCAATAACTGCCACCCTGCTTTTCAATTCCCAGACAGCTGGCTAATAAGCCATTCTGAAAACCACTGGGCATGCAATGAAACAATGCAGCAGTTCACCAGCAAAGTGCTGGTCCCTTACATTAACAAAATCAAGCTGCAGATGGACCTACCCGCTGAATAAAGATCACTGCTATTAATGGGTCTGTTCAGGGGTCATACCACCGAAGACGTCTTGCAATCCCTGGAGCAAAATGTTATTATTCCTATTTTTGTGCCGGCATCATGCAGATTTATTACAGCCTCTGGACCTGACTGTGCACAAGTTGCTTAAGGATGAGTTAAAACAACACTTCACAACCTGGCATGCGGATGCCGTGTCATGCCAGCTTAAAAATGGACATGCTTTTGGTGAAATCAACATTGATTTAAGGATGCAGAGCTTAAAAGTCAAGCACGCTCAATGGCTGGTGGACAGCATTAACAAAGTTGCTGAGAGAGAAGAAGAGATTCTGAATCGATTCCGTCAAGCAGGAATCTTGGAAGCACACACTCAGTGCCTCAATTACTGAAAAAATTACTGAAACTAGCAGTAGTCCTTCTTTAGTTTATTTTTGTTTTGTTGTTTAATAAAGTTTTTGGTTTTTAAACACCCCTGAAGTAACTCCCCCGAAGTGATCCATAAAGCCATGTACTGTGTTCAAAGCACTACTTCACACCCACAAAGAGTAAAGCACACAATCACAGTAATCACAAGTAAGCACTTTGAGGCCCCTGCACACCCCAGCAGGTAATACCACCTTCATGGTCCTGTCTTGGTAGGAGTGTGGACACTTTGCCATAGCCTCCCACCCCTGCAGGTAGTACCGACTTCATGGTCTCCTGTCCCGGTATGAGTGTGAACACTTTGCTCCTCACTCCAGCAGGTAGTACTGACCACCTAGTCTCCTGCCCCAGTCTGAGCACGAACAATTTACTGTATCCTACAGCTCACTGACAGTATACACTGCCCAAACATTCAATCAGGCACTCACATTCTGGAGTAGTCCTCCTGTCACTTGCGTTTGCAGCACGGAGCTGAGCGGATCTCGGTTGAATCACGTATCATGTAATTCACTCTAAACTGCCGACTACTGGGTCTGCCTCGGACAGTGCCCAGCTTACCGACCAGCCCAGTGCACACAGAGAGCCTGCAATGTTCGGTGAGTGCTTTTCATCAATAACCTTTTAGAAATTCAGGGTCACACTAAAATTAGAAAACGAAAATACAGGCTATAATAATATACGCGTAAACTTTATTTCCATGGGACAGAGGTCTCCCGTGGAAAACACGGACATTTTTTACTGCTAAATTAAGGGGTTATACTGTAGTTACACCTCTGGTAGCCTCGGACCTCAGTATAGAGACACCATAGTATCCAATGACAAAGACAAACCTGACATACCTGTCACTAGTACCATAAGACACTGCAGGCTACAGCTTGACAAAATAGAGAATGAAAGAAATGCAGAAACAAACACAAACCCAGACAAAATGGGTTGTTAGACTCTTTAACAACTGTCTTGCTGAGAACAGAGACCCTGCATTTGAAATGTTGCCGGAGTCAACACTTAACCAACACCTTGCAAGAGTTTTATGCAACAGTTTGCAACACACAACGGGAAATGTATTCAACACAAAGTTTTGTACCCATCATATCTGGCATAAACTGGCACTTAAGTGGGCCACCACATTCAAAAAACCTGAACATTATATCTAACTCGGCATTCACACCTCCTAACACCGTCTTTATTTCAGCCCTTAAAAAACTGAAGAAAACAGCAAAGGACAAAACACTTGCTCACCCACCTATAAATGCATGCGACTTGCCAAAACTAAGCAAAAGCTCTGCAGTGGAAACTAACACCCCAAAGGGACTTTTCAACAAAGTTTGGTTTAATGTGCGAATCTTAAGCCGGCCCAGTGGCGCAGAGGGTTGAGGTGCTGGACGCCACACCTCACGCCACGCCGGCGACCCAGGTTCGGGAATGAGCTAGGGCCGCTGGGGGTCGGCAGGGGAGGAAGAGATAGAGTGTCCGAAGGACTGCTCTCTCTTCCCAGGGAGGGTTTGGGGGAGTGATAGCTCTAAGAGCGGCCTCTGGCGGACGTCGGGGGCGCCTGATGTAGCGACGCTGGGGGCAGAGTTGTGGCATTACGTTGCCTTGATAAGCCGCACTCCGCGGGGGTAAGGACAAAAAGGAGAAAACCCCATTCCTGGCGATAGATGAAGGCACCTCGTCTGCCCAACAGCCCACACTTCCAACACCGGGCTGTCTCCTCTCCACAGGGCCACTCGTGTGCCAGGCACTTTGCCCTATAGATAGAGCGCCCTGGTCGGATAATGCGGCCCTACCTCCGGAGGGTTCAGACCCGGAGGTGGTGTTCAGTGGCATGAGGGAGAGGGACTAGTCACGGTGGAAGGTAGAGACTGGGTATCCGAAGTTGCTGGAAGGAGTTCTCCAGGATTGGAGATAAACAGAGTTAAAAAAAAAAAATATGTGCAAATCATTTTTGCACGAAGGGGTCAAGAAGGATACAGAGAGCTAGCAGCAGATGCATTTCAAATAAAAATTGATGCGGACAGCAGGGAATAAGCCACGCTCACATTCAACAACATAAAAACAACCAAAAAAAAGTATCGTTACGTAGGAAGTTACCATAACAGTAGACCTTCGAGAGAGGTTCCTTCAGTAGGGCATTACATACCAGACTAGCGCCACCTGGCATCTGGGCCGCATGGCAGACTTTTCTAGCAATACCTGACAGGGGACTGCCCACCCGATATCACGTGACCGATGTCAGCGTGGCCGTATATAGCGGGTGGTCACCACGTGCCACCCTCAAATTCTCCTGCCGGAGCCTGGAAGAGGCCTGACAGCAGGAGTAAACAGGATTTGGAGTCCCTGTATATAAAGCAAAATGGGGAAGGAGGAAGGGAAAAATATGACCTACTGAAGGAACCTCTCTTGAAGATCTACTGTTACGGTAACTTCCTACGTAACAGTACTATCTTACTTCGAGAGGGTTCCTTCAGTAGATCATTACATATAGGACTGAATCCTAAGCAGTCCCTCATAAGAGAGACTGAGAGAAACAAGGGAGGAGGAGTAAAACAAACTCCAACAAAACTTGGAACAGGAATGGACCCAGCCTAGGACAGAAGGCCCTGCAAGACAGCTAGGCCGAAACCTGCCTTCCGCCTAGAAGCAATGTCCAGACTGTAGTGTTTGGTAAAGGTATGGACAGAACTCCAAGTTGCTGCTGCGCAGATATTTGCCATGGAAATGTTCCGCAAAAAGGCAGGGGAAGCAGCCATGCCCCTGGTAGAATGACCTCTGATGAGACCCAGCAGAAGTTTGTTGTACTTTTGGTAACAGTAGCGAATACAGTTACCTAACCAATTGGAAAGGCACTGTTTAGAAACAGCTTTGCCCACCGACCTGGGGGCAGAGGAAACAAAGAGCTGATCACAGCTACGCATATCTTTTGTTCAGTGTGTGTAACACCGAAGGATCTGATGGACATTCATGGTGGGCAGGAGTGCCTCACCTCTGCTCATAGGGGATGGAAAGTAAACTGGAAGCTCCACTGATTGGTACAGTATGGCTTCTGACACCACCTTGGGTAAAAACTTGGGATTTGTCCTAAGGACCGCCTGGTCCCTGTGGAAAATAAGATAAGCCTGAAGCTCCAAAATCCTTCGAGCTGAAGTAATAGCAACCAAAAATAATATCTTCCAAGAAAGGAAGCATAAATCGTAGCTCATCGCCGGTTCGAATGGGGGGAGAGTAAGTTTCTCCAACACAAAGTTCAAATCCCAAGGGGGTGTAGGGCTGCGGATGGGAGGTTTCAGATGAAGGATCCCTTTCAGAATGGTTTCTGAGACCTCCAACTGAGCCACAGGTTTACCATCCACCAGCTCGTGGTACACCAAAATTGCCAAAAGGTGGACCTTCAAGGAAAAATACAACAGACCCGAGTCTGAAAGATGAAGGAGATATTCCATGACTTGCAGGGCTGAACAAGAAAAATGGGTTCCAATCCTTGGAGGTCACCCAAACGGAAAAATGTTTCCACTTCATGGCATAAGTGGAATGAGTAGAGGGGTTTTCGAGCCTCTACTTGTACTTGAGCGACTCAAGAGTAGACCCCAAAGCAGGAAACCACTATGTCTGAAGGAGCCATGCATGAAGTTGCAGAGTCCTGAGCCCCGGATGATGAAGACGACCTCAATCCTGGGTCAGGAAGTTGTGAGTCACTGAAAAGTGGAACCGGTGGTTCTCTGATTAGCTGCTGCAGCAGCGGGAACCAAATTTGTCTCCGCCAAAGAGGGGTGATGAGGATCATCTTCGCCTTCTCTGCCTGAAACTTGAGGAGAACCCTCTGGAGAATGGGAAACGGAGGAAAGGCGTACAAAAATTTCCCTGTCCAAGAGAGAGAGACAGTGTGTTGTGACAGAAAGCACCATCCCCTGGAACAAGCGAGCAAAAACTGGGAAGTTTTGCGTTGGAGTGGGAGGCAAAGAAGTCGAGTTCCGGATGCCCCCACTTTAGGAAGAGAGACTCTGCCACTTACTGATTTAGTTCCCATTCATGATTTAGGGTCAGAGACCTGCTGAGACTGTCCGCCAGGACATTTTAAATGCCTGGAACATGCACGGGCACTAGGGCCAGATTGTGCTGGATCACCCAGTTCCACACCCGCATCACCTCCCTGCAAAGGGGCTACGAGCGACTTCCTCCTTGTTTGTTGAGGTACTAGTCTACTGACACATTGTCCATCTGGACAAGTAGTGATCCCTTGGGAAGGAGGGTCTGAAAGGCCTGTAAGGCGTACAAGACCGCCCTCATCTCCAGAACACTGATGTGTAACGATGCTTCCAAGCTGGACCATAGTCCTTGTGCTTGATGCTCCCCTAAATGTGCTCCCCATCCCATGTTTGATGCATCCGTAGTCAGGGATGAAGAGGGAGCTGGGCTCCTGAAAGGAAGACCCAAGGAGAGGTTGCAGAGGTTCCTCCACCATAACAATTCTTTCTGGACTGCTGAAGACACCAGGACCAGATGGCCCAGGTCATCCAGGAGTTGTTCGCACTGCACCCGCAAGGACCACTAAGTGATTCTCATGTGTAGCCTCGCAAGAGGAATGGTGATGATGGAGGCTGCCATCAGCCCAAGAAGTCGAAGGACCTCCCGGGCCGGGATGGTCCTGGACACAGCTACTAAAGAAGCCTGATGTACCAGTATCTGCACCCTGTCTGGAGGAAGGAAGGCTCTGCACTGGACCATATCCAGAACCGCCCCAATCAATTGAAGTCTCTGGGATGGAGTCATTGATGATTTGGGAATACTGACGGTAATTCCCAGTTTGCCAAAGAGGTCCAGGGTAAAGGACAGAGCCTCCAGTAAGGAATCCCTGGAAGAGGCTGAGATTAGCCAATCGACCAGGTAAGGGAAAACCACAATACCCTGGTGGCACAGAAAAGCCACCACCACCACCAGGCATTTGGTAAACACCCGAGGTGCCCAGGACAGATCACAGGGGAGGGCCCGAAAATGGAAGTGCTCCACCTGGAATGAGAACCGGAGGTGGCTGGGGAAGATCGGGATGTGCAGGTAAGCATCCTGCATGTCCAGAGCGCACCGCCAATGAGTCTCCAAAAGAAGAGGGAGAAGGCTCTGGAGCGTTAGCATCCAGAACTTCTTGTATTTGACGAACAGATTGAGACTGCTCAAGTCGAGGATGGTTCTCAAGTCTCCTGTCTTTGTTAGAACCAGGAAAAAGTGGGAGTAAAACCCCCTTCCCCTTTGCTGGAGGAGAACACGCTCTATTGCTTCCTTGAGCAAGAAGCTTTGAATTTCTTCTCGAACAAGAAGAGCCTGATCCCTGGAATAGGAAGACCTTTTTGGCAGAGTGTCTGGTGGGATCAGAAACTCTGTGGTGTGTCAAAGCCGGACACAGTTGCAGGACAGAGTTATGTCCACCTTGGTCCTGCCAGTCGCATGGCGGGTGAACCTCTCATCCACTGGCTCCTCGCCAAGAGGCTGAGGAGGTGGAGGGGATAGGGAGTCAGGAGGTGGCAGGGCATTCAGGAGGAGGAGGGCCTCCTGAGCATCTCTGGCTTTTGAAGGTTGGAGGAGTGGTGGAACCTGTGGTCTTGCATTTTCCCTGGCGTCGAGCCGATGCCTGCTTCCTCTGCCTCCAGGTCCATTTCCGAAAGGGCTGCTGCTGCTGTTGAGTGCCTGATCGGTACATGGACCACATTGATCTCAGGGCGAGGCCTCTATCCTGGAGATCAGTGCTGATGACTTTGGTATCACCACCAACAAACACCAAGCCTCTGAAAGGGGAGTCATGAAATGCAGACTGTACCTCATTGGCGAGGCCAGAAATTCGAAGCCAGGCATGCTGTCTTAGGGCGTCGACCGTTGCCGAGGCATGGGCTACAGAGTCGACAGAGTCATATGCAGCCCTCAGAGCATGCCTACAGGAAAAGCGTGAGAGGTGAAAATCCTTGACGAGCTCCTCCTTGAGGCTCGAGGGTTCCATAGCCTGGATTTGGGCCTCCAGCCTGGTCAGGGTGGCTTTTTGGTGTGATACCATGTGGGCCACATAATTTAGGGATCGAAGCATGCATGTGGCTGAAGCATAAACCTTTCTACTGAACTGATCCATCTGCCTCGACTCCTTGTCGGGAGGAGAGGTGCTCATGTGCTTGGATGCAGATGAGCGATCATGAGCAGCTGAAATAACAACAGAGTCTGCCTTTGGATGCGCTTTAAGAAAAGGAGATTCTTCAGTACCCGGTACACTCTGTCCTCCCTCTTGGGGACAGCTGGGAGGGAATGAGGCATCTGCCAGACCGTAGAGGTGAGGTCCAGTCCAGGGAGGAATTGGTACCGGAGACAGAGACTCTAAGTCCAGGTGTTCGGTGAGCCTCAGTCGCATGGGGTCCTGATCCTCCGACTCACAGTCATAAAAGTCTTTCATGGACCTCAAGAGGTCCAAAAAGGCAGGGTCCTCTTGGGGGGGGGGACGACTTGGGGGAACCTTGCTCTTCGGAACCTCGGGTTCTTCCAAGGGCTTCTCCTCTGCTAACTTGTTGGCATCCTCCTCATCATTGTCATCATCATCATCCACCCCCTCGTCCGGAAGGCTGCAAAGGTCCAGGAGAACAACAGTTTTACAGACCATGCCCGAGACATGGACCGTAGATGGAGGAGAAGAACTCCTCAGGGACGGAGATCTGGGAGAGCGTGGGTGTGGGACCCTGCTTTCCAGATTTGAAACCAACTCTGAGCGCGCCCTCTGCCACCAAGACTGAATTAAGGTCTTGAAGTCCGGCATAGCTGGAACCGGTGTAGGGGTGGGGAGGAGGTTGAGGCTGGGGGGGTGGAGGGGGGATTACCGGGGGAGGTGGGTAGTGATACCCCTGGTAACCCCGGAAATGGCAGCCCTGGTAGGGATTGTACTCAGGGCAGTACTGTCCTGGAGTACTCCAATCAGGAGGAAGACCACCCGGGTAGTGGTCTCCAAGATACCCCGCGGGGTAATGAGGAACAGTCCGGGGTCTAGAATAAATCCCCAACATCAGGGAGCCTGACAGAGGGGGGACCCATGTTGGACCTGCCATCGTATAAATCGGTGGCAGATCCATCGTCAGGTTAGCTAACGTGTGAGGTACCGACGTCGGGACTGGCACCACCCAATCCGGCACCAGAAAGGGATCCAGCGTCGGAGGGGCTGGCGTCAGAGCCGGATGAAGGGAACCCAACGGAGGGACTGTGTCTGGCACCGAAGCCAAAGGCTGGGGCAGACAACTGGGCCCGGACTCTGAAGTTGTCATCGGAGGTTCCGGCGTTGGGTGAGGGTTTGTTAATCCGACGGTGGGATCGGCACCGGGATATTCACCGGATCTGGAGGGATACCACCCGATGGGAGAGAAAGTGCCTCCACCATTAGGCCAGACAGCTGAGGAGAGGCCTCCTTCCCAGTGACCCCATCAGGGGAGAGTGGAACTGCCCCCGAGGAATGGTCTTCGACATCGAGGGGCTCTGCACTGTCCTCACCTGAAGTATCTGCCAGAAAAGGGGAGGGTACTGGCAGGGGAGAAGAGGGAAGAGGGGCAGTCTTCCCTTGGTTTGTCTGGACGTCAGGAGAGGTGCTGTTAGGCCCCGACAGGAGAATCACGCCTGACTGGCCGTCGGAGATGGTCGTCTTATCAGAGGGAGCCAGGCAGGCGGGGGAGGAGCCCCCGGCCGACTTATTGGCTGTGACCGGGTGGGTCCCCAAAGTCTGGGGAGCTGACTTATCAGCGGCCAGGCAGTCTCCGGAGGAGCTGGGGGCCGACTTATCATCAGTAGCGGTGCAGCCGTCGGAGGAGCCACAGAAGATTTGTCCAACTTACCGTTAGAAGTCTTCGCTTTAGGCGGCGGCTGAGAAGAGGCCTTGCTCATCAAGGGCCGAGAGGTCTCTGGCTGGGCCTCCGCGGAGCACTCCCGCTCCCAAGATTTCTCCCTGCCATGCTCTTTCTTTGAGGGAGATTTCTCTGAAGAGGACTCACGGATCCAGTCCATTTGCTTTTCTAATGAAGCAAGACGGACTTTTAAAAGGTGGGCCTCCAAAGCCTGCTGTCTCCGCTTTCTGGTGGCCTGGCTGAAAGGTTGGCACTCCGAGCAGGACGAGATAGGATGGTTTGGGCCCAAGCAGATCACACACTTAAGATGACCGTCCTTATGATGTATTTGTGTGCTGAGGTCGAGCACTTCTTCTTGGGCGAAGACATAAGCAAGTATTGAAGATTATGGTTATAAAATAGCGAGGGAAAAATCCAAGAACTATTCACGACGATCGCTAATGGAAGTCTGCAGTGAGACTGACACAAGGTGACAGCAGAAAAGAACTGGAGGGCAGGTGTGGGGACCGCCCACTATATACGGCCACACAGACGGTCACGTGACGTTGGGTGGGCGGTCCCCCGTCAGGTATTGCTAGAAAAGTCTGCCATACGGCCCAGATGCCAGGTTGGCACTAGTCCGATATGTAATGACCTACTGAAGGAACCCTCTCGAAGTAAGATCTATGCTGATCCTCTTGAAACCTCCTGTCACATGTACAGGGGTGCAATGTACTCTATACCAAACTGTCCGCACTGTCCGATTTAGTCCCTCAGGAAATATATTTGTCCAAACTGCCTACTTCACGTTGCTGCTTCTAAGACCCAAGGCAATGAAAATGCAGAGCGCTGTCAAACATCCAGTATAGTACGACAATGTTCTGGACTTCCTGTGGTTATAAACACCCTCAGATTCATGATGAAAACCTTGAGCTAAAGTGCCAACCTCTCTGAAATGTACACCCACCATTCAATCAGGTCCACAATGATACAACTATTGTTAATGCTAGCCCAGCAAGTCATGAAATAATGAGTGTTCCTGAGCACAAAAATGAAGGTTCTTTAAAACACCACTGGGCACCAACACTGAACCAACTCAAATCATGAAGCGAACTCACTGGCAATCCAAATTACTGTAATAGTTCAGCATCTCCCAGTGTGCCACCTACAACTCAAACTTCTGGCACCAAAGAAGCAAATAAACAAATTCATTCCAGAACGAAAAAGACCAAGCAAGTAGTAGGCACCCTGCAAATGCACACAAAAAAGCTAAACCAGATGCCACAGATTGAGAAAATGCACAGCAACAATGCACAGAAAGTACTGCAGACAGACGATTTTTCCAATTGCCAGTATTATTTTGCTGGCAATGTTTCATTCAGTTTCACAAATAATTAATAAAATGTAATTAAATGTTAGCTGTTTCTGTTTGATGGTTAAAACAAACAAAACATGTATTTCACCCTTTTCCAGGTACAGTTTGCTACGTCTTATTTAATATGCAAAACACCGGATTAACACATTTTTAAATGAAACCATTTTTTAACTTCACCCAGAAACAAATTGCTATGGTGCTTTACAATTTGTAACCTTTGCTTAGTTTGTTCAGCACACAAACCTAAAAACATTTTTGAAAGTTCACATTTTACAATAGTTGTTGGTTTTGTGTGATACTTTTGAAACTGAGAAAAAGCCGTTCAACAAATTTGAACCCTTATTCAAAAGTTTGCAAGCAGGTTACCGCAGAAGTAAATAAGCTGGTATTGCATTTTCAAATTGTACTGTTGAACATGTCAATAACATGTGACATGCCATCCCTTTAAATTGTGTTTTTCATGCCATTTAATGTACTTATCTGTAAAGACAGTTGTGCATAATGTATTTACGATCTAGCTAATGTAAACACAGCACAAGTACCCATCCCATTCTCGTTGTGTATAAAAAGAAAAATGAAGTACATTTCTTATCCTCTACAGACCCTTTATCCCAAGCCATGGTGATACCAGTGCTCCACAACCCTTTCTCTCCAGCAGTAGAAGAACAACTCAAAGACAAGATGGAGAGAGTAACCCAGACGTTTATTCAAAGTAAAATGCTCTGGTAACCATGCGGGTTGGTAACTGTCCAAGTGTGACAGAGGAGGTTCTACACTATGTGACCACACTACATTTGACAGCGGCTCGGCGGACGTGCACATGTCATCACAACCTGACCTAATGAAGCTCACGCAATGGACGTCACAGATGTCACGTGCCCATCCGCCAGCTCCGAAAAGAAAAACAACAAACCTAGTAAGTAAATTTGTAAATATTCTGCCATTAGAAGAATGAATTAGCCTTATGATAGCAATAATGACCTCACTGGTAGTTGTTTCTGGGGGTTTAACAACCGGATGGCAGGTGCCAGCCTGTTCGGTCATTATTGCTTAATTATGGTGGACGCAGGATTGAAAATGAGGCCCTGGCTAGGTAAATCTGTGTCCATGCTAAAAAAACAATATCATGACTACAGCAGAGGAAGTGGGAGATGTCAGGTGTACTACCGCGAACTGCCAAGTCAGGCCTCTGGTTGGGTCTCTGTTGAGAACATGGAAAGCTCTCAATGATGTATCCCAAGAGCAAGTTAGAGGCCCAGGGCTGGATCCTCTGCACAAACTGTGCTGTACATCTCTAGCAAAGATGGCTGTTGGATGCCTTGTGTGGGCCGGCTCCCTGATACTCTCTGCTAGCCTATTTGCAACCGCTGTAATTAGTGGCTGACAGAGCGGGTCAGTTAGTCAAATCATGAGGAAAACACCTTAAATCCTGTCCTGGTCCACAAATGAAGTGTAAACTCATACTGTAGCACAGCAGCTGCAGTCCTGGGCTGTACCGGAGGAGACAGGAAGATGACTGACAAGTGGTGAAGATGTCCAGCCCGATCTGGGCAGGGGATCCATCCCTGAGCCTCCATGGTTTCTTCCTTCCCAGATGTAAAATTTCCTTTGGAACAAGCTGCCCTTTTTTTTTTGTTGTTCTTTGGTAACCAGGTATGACCCACTAGACACAATGCCTTTTTTCAGACGTGACCGGGAAGCACTGGGGAGGTTAAGGGACTTGTTCAGGGTCACACAATATGCAAGTGGAGGCTATGGGAATCAAACCCAGGTCTGTTGGATGTATCAAGCTCTTTTGCAGCTCACTACTCTAACCTCTAGGATATACTGCCTTCTTCCGCCTTTCTCTCGTATCAACCTCTGTTCTACTCTCTGCTACTTAGCTTCCTTGTATTCCTTCAAAGCGCTACTGTAGGACCTCTACACACACACACACACACATCTGCTCCTGAAACTACCCCCCGTCCATACCTCCTCAGGTCTCTTCTCCCCTCTTCTTACTCTTGCCCCTACTCTCCCTACCCATATCTCCTGGGGTCTCTTCTCCCCCTTTCTTACTACTGTCCCTGCCCCCCACTCTCCCTTCCCACATCTCCGCTGACCTCTTCTCCCTTCTTCTTACTCCTGCCCCCCTCCTCTTCCAACCCATGTCTCTTCTGGTTTCATCTCCCCTGCCTCTGCTACCCTCCACTCCCTAGCAATATCTCCTTTGGTCTCTTCTCCCATCTTTTTACTCCTGCCCCTACCCATATCCCTTCTGTTCTCCTCTCCCCATACTCATCCCCCTTCCCTCCTCACTTTACCCATGTCTGCTCTGGTCTCTTTATACTCCTGCCCCTGCTTGCCACCTCTCCCTACCCATATTTCATATAGTTTCTTCTCTTCTTACTCTTGCCCCCATATCTCATCTGGTCTCTTCTCACCTCTTCTTGCTCCTGCCTGTGCCTTCTCCACTCCTTACCCATATCTCCTCTGGTCCCTTCTCCCTCTTCATTCTCCTGCCTCTGTCACCTCTCTACCTACACATATCTCCTCCGGCATCTTCTCCCCTCTTCATATTTTTTTGTAATTAGAATTTTACTTTAATTACACCATACATACACAATGACAAACACAAATGTTGTGTCACATAGCGCTCCCTTGCAGCTTTACTGGGGCACAGAAATGCAGCCTGGAGGTATCTCAGCTGGGAGACGCGGGGAGGCAGGCTGCCATCATCCGGACAGCATGCATGAATGCATTTTTCATGCTTTTCTAGTCCCCTCGTGCACCGCTTCTTGTAATACCCCCTGGTCTCCACCGAGGACACTACAGAGGGGCTTCCCACCCAACCCACCCCAGGAGAGGAGAGCAGTCCTTCGGACTTCGGCGGGGGGGGGGGATAGTTTCAGGATCAGATGTGTGCGTGTAGAGGTCCTACAGTAGCGCTTCAAAGGAATACACAACATTTACAGGTCAGAACCACCTAGGTGTACAACACCCCTAGGTATAGCCATGTTGATCTTTTTTTTATTTAATTTCATTTTATTTATTTAGGGTTATAACCATTGAGCATAGCTCATTTACAATGGTGACCCATGTGAGGAAAGACACAGTATCACAAGAGCTATGTTAATGACTAGTGGCAACCATTCTGAAAGGAAGAAAGGGCAAAACATCATCAGACAGCTGCTAAATATCACTCCAACATCCTGTGCCCACACAAGTCCCAAGTATCAGGACAGTTAGAAGCAGAACAGTCTTTTCACATGAGAACTATGTATAAGCAGGCCCATAAAAGCAAGGAAATTAACAAAACCCCATAAAAAGACAAAGAAACAATAAATCCCCCACCACAGAAGTAGGACCCTGAATGGAGGGCATTCCCCTCACAGTTCTGCATAGTTAAGGAGTCGAGAAAAATATCAAGATGAGAGGTTCTGACAATAATATACTAAAAACTTAAATAAGCAAAAAAAGAAAAAAGTAAAGAAGGAAAAGTGCTATATGATCTATCTATCTATCTATCTATCTATATATCTACAGTATGAATCCCTCTATCTATAAGGAATACACAATGGCCTGTCTCAGAATGCCATTTATCTTCATGAGCGGGGGAGGAGGGGGGCAGGAACATAACCCACGAGTGGCAGAGCCACAAGTGAGTTATAAAAGTCATTTCACCTTACCCATGATGATAAACATCATATTCTGAGTGAGGCCACTGTGGGTCCAGTTTATACAGTGTATTTTAAATCGTAGCACTTTCAGATTAGTTCTTTTAATAAAGAATAAACAGTTTCTGTTTGATTTCATTGCTCTGTTTGCAGTGCAGCAGAGGCCACTATGATATCATCACGCATTGTACAAGATTCTCTTCTATAGGTTAAAAACGCCTTTGTGGCCTGGTGGCACAGAGGGCTGAGGCGCTGGAGCCCTACCTCACACCATGCCGGCGACCCGGGTTTGGGAACGGACTCGGGGTGCCGGGGCTAGCAGGGTAAGGAGAGGATTGAGCGTCCGAAGGACTGCTCTCCTCTCCTGAGGTGGGTTGGGTGGGAAGCCCCTCTCTATAGTGTCCCCCGGTGGAGATCAGGGGGTATTACAAGAAGCGGTGCACGAGAGGACTAGAAAAGCGTGAAAAATGCATGCATGCTGTCCGGATGATGGCTGCCTGCCTCCCCGCGTCTCCCAGCTGAGATACCTCCAGGCTGCATTTTTGTGCCCCAGTAAAGCTGCAAGGGAGCACTATGTGCGCTACGGTCTCTCCTCCCGATGACCCCAGCAGGATATGGGAGAGCCCCCTCCCCTCTGCGAAAGGATACAACCAGGACCACCAGGGCATTGCAGCAGCTGGATGGTGGATCGGTCAGAGGAGGCAATGGCAGGGATTGGCTGCCCGAAGGAGAGGACGACAGCAGGCACGTCGGAGGAGGTACAAATAAATAATATAAAAAAAAAAAAAACCTTTGTGACACATAAATGCTCAAGACCCACATAATATTGAAATAAATTATCCATTTTCATTAAGAATGCTTCCGTGGTTAAAATAAATAATGTTATCTATATAGTTTCTCTTACCTACATTGTATAAATCAGTCACTCTATCTGTCTGTCTATATACAGTATCTATCTATTCACAGTATCTACCTATTTATCCATCCATCCACCCACCCATCTGTCTGTCTATATACAGTTATCTATCTATCTGACAGTACCTACTTATCTATCCATCCAGCCACCCACCCATCTGTCTGCTATCTATAGTATCTATCCATCCATCCGTCTGTCCGTCTGTCTCCCTTTCTGTCTGTCTAGCTATCTATTTTTTAAAACTGGGATGGATCAGGACTTGGCTACTGGTGTTGCCTTTATACGGTGTTTAGCTTAACCACGGATTCATTTTGAATCCAAGCAACCAAAGACTCCTGAAATGAGTTTTGGATCTAAAATCAATACAGTCCGTGTTTCTTTAAAAAACTGTATCTGGGTCAGTGCTTCCTCATTATGTCTTGGATCAGCTGTACACACAGCATTATTCTAGCCGATGTCTCTGAGCCTGTACTGCAGCTACGAATCATCTTTTACAGCACAGCAGCACTGACTAAAACAATACTGCGTTTACAGCTGATTGAAGAAGTACTGCCGCAGGATAACCACTGACTGAACCAGAGCACACAAACAGACTAGGCACTCAGGAGCTACGGAGCAAACTATTTATTAAAAGGTGCAAATTGTGCACAACTCACTGAAAAACCAAGCTGAGAAGATGAGCATGGATGCCAGACACACCCCTAAGTATTGATGCTTGTTGCATCTTCTTTGGGGAGGAGTGTCCGGTAACAACGAAAAAACAAAATACCAGTGACTGGAACCTGCAGGGTACTACCAAACATGTGTGCAATGCAGTCTATTTTGTATGGCATCTCATGCAACATATATTACAAAATGAATCACAGGTTTGGCAACAATTAGACACAATGGACACAGCTATGGATGGGATAATGATTTAAGGTGCAAAAACATGGAGACAATGAGACAGTGGGCCAGGGCTAGGATTTGAAGGCAGATCAAAAAGGTGAAGGAAGTATGCAAAGGTAGTGAGAGAGAAAAAGGAAGGCTGTTTCAGACACAGGGGCGCAACTGTAGAAAAAGGTCTACCGCTAGCAGCAGGTAGGTTGTTGCAGAGAACCGAAAGGAGAGCCACAGAGTGGGATTGGGCAGGACAGTAGCAGATGAGGTCAGAGAGAGACAGACGCAGAATAAAATGGGGGGCAGTGTCGTATAGTATACCCCTTCCAGTTCGGGCCTACAGATCTGAAAATTGGTGTACTGCCACACAACATGTTCTACACACACACACACACACACACACACACACACACACACACACACTTACTTTACTTACTCCATTGGTCACACTACAGATTATCAAGGTTTGTGCATTAATCGGGCCTAAGGCAATTAACTCTTCATAATCACTGACATTTCAATATCAGTAGTAATCTTTCCCAGTTAGGGGAGCAATGCATATTACAGCAACAAATGTGAACCTAAACACAATAACATATTGTGATGACAGAGGGAACTTAGGGTTCATCTCTGCCCCTCCTGTCACATGGCAGTGACTGTATCTAACTGAAGCACTGACACACAACAAAGCTTAACAGCCAGAAGGTTACCAACATATGCTGTATAACTCTCAATGCCATTCTGTCTCAATAATCTGTCTAATCCTGCTGTTGAAAACCTGAATATTGCTAGTTTCCATAACCTCACAAGGTAGGCTATTTCACACTAACAACACTGTGTGAAGAACCATTTTCTGTTTCCCCTTACTCCCCTCCCCCAAAAATTTGATGGCATACCATCTGGTTCTGTTTTCACTCATCAGTCAAACAGTTCTGTACATTACACCTATTCCACCTACCCCCTTTAATATTCAGAAACCTATGATTAAGTTCCCTTTCAGTCTTTTCTTTTCTAGGCTAAATAATCAGAGTATGTCCAATCTCTCCTCATAGCTCTGTCTTTTAAGCCACTGATCAGCTTGGTAGCCTTGAAATAAACCCTCCCGATCTCATCAATGTCCTTTCTGTACTGGGAGCACCATAACTGGATGTGGTACTTCAGGTGTGGAAGAACTAAAGCTTTGTACTGGGGGAGGATCACCTCCCTTGCCCCTCTCCTTACTCCACTAATGCACCCCAACACTGCATTTGCTCTCCTACCCACTGCAGCAGCACACTGCCTGCCTGGCTTCAGCGTACCCGCACATCCTGCAGCTCAGCAGTGCGGTCCACTGCTGCCCCACACAGGGTGTACATGGGATGCAGATTTCTTGCACTAGGTACAATACTATATGCTTCCCCAGAAAAAAGCGGCTCATACGACAAATCAAAAATTTCAAGCATTTTTGAAGTCAATAAAAATAGATACAGGTTGATAAAAACATGCAAAGACTGTTAGTTTCAATAGATTGCAAAAGTGAGTACAATAATAAAACAGATTACCAGTGCCAAAGGTACTTTCACTAACTTACTTAACAGGAGAGCACGCCAACAAATCGGCGGGGGGGGGATGCTGGAACAAATAGATTTTCATTTGACTTCCCTTCTTGGGGGCGCTGTGGAGTCCGAGCAGAATGGTCGCTTTTAGCTGGAGCTCCGTAAATACAGCAATAAATTAGATTAAAAGTGCTGATTTTGCTTACCAATTTCAACTAACCAGTTATTGGCATAGTGCTAACTGGCTGCTGGATTACATGGGGAATCCTCGGAAAGAGAGAGATGCTAATGAGGTAGCTAGAGCTAAAAATCCCTCCGGTGCATCAGCCACGCGGTCACAACAAGGCCAAACTCTCGATATAGGAGAGGCCCCACAGGAAGAAACTTTCCAAACCCTCGGCCTGCAACTAAATAGACTGATCACACCGGTATCGGGATTATCTGATAAATTCGATGCCTTGACCAATCGAGGTGGACCTGGGTTTGTCAACAAGGAACAAGGGACAATATACATGGGATGCAACACACAAGAAAATAATAATAAAAATAAAGTAAGATACAATAGTACAGTATATACAAAGTATCAGCAGGTAGCATTGACAGTAGTATATGTTTGGAACAGAAGATACAGCTAGTTTTGGGTAGGACACAATTTTTCATATAAGTAAAGAAATATACATATCAGGTGCACTGAACACAAATAAAACCTAATATAAAAATACATATAGTGATACGGTATGGAGAATGTAGAGCTGGAACAAGGGTCAAAGGAATGTGGAAGGAACAGATATGGGGGGCAGAAAAAGGGCAGAGGGTACTACTGCAAGACGGGAAACCAGTGTGACTATTTCCAGATATCGCCTATGTGACCCGCCAGAAGCAGAAACAATTTGATGGCACTAGGGCTTTGCTGAGGGAAGCTAATATCTCACATGGCTTTATCTTCCCAGTAAAGCTCAGGATTGCTCACCAAGGCAAATCTTTGTGTTTCTGGATCCTCAAGAAGCGGCTAAATGGGTCCAGAGAAATGTTGCAACCCGTCAGAAAGTAGTGGACTGGGATGAATCTTCGCCCAAAGAAGATACTGCAGCATGAGGACTTTGAGTTAATGTCTTCCTTGTGAGGTTGATTGAGGACTGGGCTCCTTTAAAGTTTAAAGTAGATTTTTCTTTGTTTTTGTTAGTTTATTTGTTTGTACTTTCCTTGATTGGGGAGGTTGTGCTTTTAGTCCCCCAGTCAACAACCATCCCAGTTGCTGCCCGGTCACGGACAGAGCTCTAACCTCCCATCACTAACCCCTCTGGTTGCATCGCAGCGGGTGCTACACCACCACTGCTGAGACCAGGAGGGAGTTGGCTTGCGTGTGACCGTGGTGGTGCCGGCAGGCAGCCTTCATACTGGCAAGAATTTTTCTGTGTTGGCTCTCCCCTGCAGGGAGGGGCGTGCAATGACGCCAGTGGGAGGCACGCGCACGCATCTGCACGCTCACATCCCTGTGTCTGCCCCCTCCCATACTTCTGTCTGCAGCGGCAGCGCACTGCCCCCAGTCTCCACTAGGGGCCAGCCATGCGCCAACCACTGATGTCCCCCTTCCCCGGAGAAGGAGAGCAGTCCTTTGGGCACTCAATCCTTCTCCAACCCTGCCAACCCCCAGTGACCCGTGCTTGTTCCCGAACACGGGTCGCCAGCGTAGCGCGACGCAAGGCATCCAGTGCCTCAGCCCTCAGCGCCACCGGGCCAGCACAAAGTAGATTTTTTTTTTATTCTATTTGGGGACTAGCAAGGTGGCTTCTACTTGAGCTATACTAGATGAAGCCGTGTACTCTCTAGAGAACCTCATAATACAATGAAATTCCCCCACTATGGGGAATTGTTCATATTGCCAGATATTTGATCTTGCTGTTATACTAACTCATACAGACATCCTATTGTTGTTGCAAAATTAATAGTATAAAACTATCTGCCTTTAGTTTAATTAATCAGCATTGCACCTTGTTCTAAGATAATTTAAGGGTCTGCGGTGGCGAAGCTCTAGCGCAAAGCTTCTTGTCCAATACTAGTTTGCACATTTAGTGCATACAGTATATTTTTGATTAAAGCATGGGGAAGCCGGCCCGGTGGCGCTAAGGGTTGAGGTGCTGGATGCCACACCTCGCGCTGCACCGGTGACCCGGTTCGGGAACGAGCCCGGACCGCCAGGGGTTGGCAGGGGAAAGAGAGGATTGAGTGTCTGGAGGACAGCACTCTTCTCCTGGGCGGGAGGGGACCCTAAGGGTCGGAGCTTGACTGCCCTCTAGCGGAGGCCGGGGGCGCAGCAAGTTCCCTGTCTCACAATGGGGGAAAGTGTACGGCGGACGTCGGCAGGGGAGGGCCTTGATGTCAGGACGCACGCCAACACACAAGAACACCGGAAAAATCGCCCTCTAGGCTCCTGGAAGATGGAGCACTCTAGCGCAGACCCCATAGCCCGCCTGCCTGTCCCGGTCCGGTGCCCTGACAAAATCAAGATGGTTCGGGGGTGTAGGCACCCCATCCCTGTCCCCGCCCAGGGGCAATCCGAGGCTACATGAAGGGACTACTGCGGTGCAGGTAGGATGAGGCTGGGGCAGATGCAATTAGTGACTCCCGAGGCAGCGGAGTCTAGGGGGCAGGGGATGAGAATAAACAGCAAGTAAAAAAATAAATAAATAAAGTGTGGGGAATGTCTCCCATTCTGGGAGAAGGACTTGGGAACTTAAATAGTTATAATAATAACAATCCACGCAGCTCATGGACTCATAAACAGCAAAATTTCAGACTGGACATGCATTTTCCTTTTTTGTTTCATTCCCCCATAATGATGATATATCTTAAAGCATATGATAAACTTGTGCATATTAAGAGGAGTGGCGCCCTCTTGGTATTAATATTATGTTGTACCGTGATTCTATGCTTGTATATGACTGTATGTTTGTTTTTAAAAAACAATAAACAAAGTTTAAAAAAAAAAAAAAAAAGACTTCCCTTCTCCTCTTAGCTGTTGGGTCAAAAGCTTACGTTGCTTACAGCTGTCAGGAGTTATGACTGGTGCCCAAACAATCCACATGTTGGGAGTGACCTGGAACAGACTGCTAGTGAAAGTGGTGGGAGCAAAAACAGTAGGGGGCTTCAAGCATGCGTGGGATAGACATAGGGCAATATCAGGAAATCAACAGAGAGAGAGAGAGAGAGGGAGGGAGGGAGGGTTGCCAGACAACAGTTAGGGTCTGCGGAGACAGACTAGGCAGGGACCATCTGGACAGACAGGGTTGGCCAAGCGGTCCTTTTCTGCTGACAAATTCTCTGTTTCTATGAGTGCTCATCAGCACTGGGAACCAAGCAGCACTGGAGACATAGCGCCAAAACCCTGCAGACAATTCTTTCTCTTTGTTTTTTCATTCTCTTTGACATAAGTTTTAGCCAAACTAAAAAATACTGGGAGAGGAGACCGTGTGTCAATAAAACAGACTACAATCACAGAAATTTCCTGTATGTTATAACTTAATCAAAAAATGGTCCCCAGCAATACAGTAAGTGGGATCCAAGAAACTACACATCACCACAGTTCCCTGGAGCTGAACGCAGAACTAAAAAAAGAGGCTCAAATAAAAACTAACAAAAAACAAAGTGCAGTAACCAATATTATACAACGGTGTAAATAAAAGCACTAAAACCTGCAATTTGATTGGTTGGCTGGCACCTTCCCAGCGTTAACCAATAATATAATATAAAATTAGTAAAAAAAACTAAAACTTGGCTGTGGGTTGCTGGCAGGGAGGTCTTCCTTTTGTTAGAAATAAAAAAAATATTTTCGCCAAAAGATTTGGACTTAATGTTTCCGTGGAAGCTGTCTACCATGGAAATCTCAACTTCTGCAGAGAAAAAAAAGACTGTCTGCTGGGAGGTCAGGGGGTGCTAAACAGAGTAAACACAGTACAAAGGGCATTCTTTGAAATTCTCAACATTCTAGAAGGCATCACAGAGGTGTAAACTATTTCCCCCACTACAACCCTGGCCAGCCACCATGCCTTGCACTAAGCACCATCACCGCTTTCTCCAGGACTTACCTCTCCCAAGTTCCTCCTTGGCTTGCCCCCCCCAGGGTGGGGCTGCTGGAGGGGACCAACCCCTAGCAGAGTTAGAGGGTGCTGTCAAAGAGTAGCACGGTCAGTGGTGCAAGGCCTGCAATGCAAAGCAAACGTCATCCTGCGTCAGTCAAGGATGTTTTCCTTGTTCTTTCCTGGACCCTGTAACATCAATGGCATGTATGCCGTGCACGTTCACACACACCAGTCAACGTCCCCCCTCCCTAAGCCTGCCTCTGGCTGCACCTCCACCTGTGGTCACCCAGGTGGCGGTACTGCACCAGAGACACATCCTTCACTCCCCCCCCCCGAGGTGGACAGTGTCCTAAGTGGACACTCAACACACCTCCCCCGGTTGGCCCTCTGATGTCCCAGGCTTGTTGCCGAACCCAGGTCATCAGCATCACAAGCAGTAGTGCAACCACTGCACTGACAGGCCAGCCCACACAGGTATAGACTAGATACGGCCAGTGTGGCATCTTACATCACATCCTGAGGGAGGGAGCGGCAGTGTGGTCTAGTTCTTAGAGCACTGGCTTGGGACCAGGAGATTGTAGGCTCAAACCCCCACAACAGTCAAGTACTCATTGTGTGACTGTGGGTAAGTCACTTGGCCTCTCAGTGCTCTAGTCCCCCAGCTGTGAAAATGGATAGAAGCCGGATCCCACTAAAAACAAGATGCATCTCAGCTGGGTTATCCTGGGTAAATAGAGTGCAAAGTCAACTGTAATTCCCTGTTGCTAAAAGAGGTTTTCCATCTACTCTCTCTGAAGAAAACTAGGACTGCAAGTCTCTAAACTCCCGATTTGGCTGTTTCACCACCAATCAACCTTCAGCTTCTCCGAAGTTATTTCAAGAAAAGAGATACTGAATATCTGTAGTAGCACTATTTTACATACATATATATATATATATTATTTATGCTTCCTCAGTTGGGGAGGTGGTGCCTTTAGCTCCCCTCAATCTAGCCAGCTAGGCGGCTGCCCTTCGGTCCCGAACAGAGCTCTAACCTCCCCGTCACTACTCCTTCCTGGTCGTCATAGCAGGTGTACTTACCCACCACTGCAGAGACCAGGGAGGGTGGACCCAGGACGTGAGCTAACTCTGCACGGGACCAAGACAGCCCAGTGAGCAGCCTTCATGCTGCGGGAGTTTTTTCCCTTGGTATCGATCCCCTGGAGTGAGGCATGCAATGACGCCAATGGAGGGAGTGCGTACGTGTCCACCGCTCTCCTCCAGGGTCAGCCCCAACTCCATGCCTTTTCCCTCACAGGCCAGTGTGTTGCCCCCAGCTCCCGCCACGGCGGAGACAAGAACCGACCACAGTCCCCCCCCCCTTCCCAGAGAAGGAGAGCAGTCCCTCAGATGCTCGATCCATCTCCTCCCCTGCCAACCCCCGGTGGTTCATGCTCGTTCCCGAACACGGGTCGCCGGCATGGTGCGAGGTAAAGCGACCAGCGCCTCAGCCCTCAGCGTCACCGGGCCAGCTTTGCGGCAGCACTAGTAATATATTTTTATTCCTGATATGAATATGGATTACCCAGTTGAGCACCCTACCGGGTCAACACCTCGTGGACAGAACTGCACATGGAATACTGCATGGAACATATAGTGTGGTGTACTAGCGCGACAGGGTACAAAATCCCACAAGGCACGTATGTTGCATGCGGTTTTGTACCGTGTTGCACATGGGTGGGGAGGAGGAGTGATGTGGAGGTCAAGACCTCTGTTGGGGAGATGGTCCGCCAAGCTGCAGCCGTGGCTCAGTGGGATAAGCCACGTCAGTGCAGGGGCGCTATGAGTCTATGGACCGGGGCTCAAATCCCGGTCCCAGACTTTTGCGAAACCGCATTGTGAAGCTTCTTTTTTATCTCCCCCAGCAGTGTTTTTCCCCGTGTTGAACTCCCCCCCACCGAGTTGATTATATTAATTCGGAGGGGAGTCGGGGAACCAAGCCCTCCACAGAAAACAAAGAAGTCACTTGCTTCTTTAGCTGAAATGTGTTTTGGTAGTTTGTCTCAGTGGCAGCAATGTATCCACTGTATTTACAGTGTGGTACATTGCTGCGCTGTTATGTCGTACAACATAATGACCCTGTGCCACTGAGCACAGCTCATTTTCAATGGGGTCCTAAGTATAAAACAGTTAGCAAGTATATAGTCATAAGTTACATACATTAATGAGTATGTCTTTAACATGACTCTAACACATAAAACACATTATAAAGCAGTCTCAGATTTTCCTTCAATCATAGAAACATAGAAGTTGACGGCAGATAAGGACCTCAAGGCCCATCCAGTCTGCCCATTTCCTTTTCTACCTTATAAATGTGCCATCGGCCTTTGCTCTGTCAGTGGCCTATCTATTCATACTCATTTGTATTGCTCCCTTATGCATATCCCATGCCTGTTTGAAGCCCTGCACTGTATTCATAGCCACCACTTCTTGTGGTAAGCCATTCCATGCATCCCTTTCTGTGAAAAATAATTTCCTCACATTCCCCCTTAATCGGCCCCCCTCTAATCTCATGCTGTGTCCTCTTGTCCTGCTATTTTTCTTATATTTAAACATGTTAGACTCTTTCACCTTGTTAATGCCCTTAAGGTGTTTGAATGCCTCGATCATATCACCTCTCCCTCCTTTGCTCAAGGGTATACATTTGAGCTCTGTTAATCTGTCCTCATATGTCTTCTGATGCAGTCCTTGCCATTTTGGTTGCCCTTCTCTGGACTGCCTCAATTTGTTAATGTCCTTGTGAAGGTGTGGCCTCCAATACTGCACGCAGTACTCCAGATGGGGCCTAACTAGTGTCTTGTAAAGAGGGATTATTACCTCCCTCTTATGACTTGTGATACCCCTACTAATACACCTTAACACCCCCTAGCCTTACCTACTGCTTTAGAGGTCTGTTTAGATGATTTCAGGTCATCAGTGATGATGATGCCCAAGTCTCTTTCTTCCTTTGTGACTGCTAGCAACTCCCCTCCCAGCCTATAGGTGGCTTCAGGGTTTCTCTTCCCTATGTGCATGATTTTGCACTTATTTGCATTAAATCCTAGTTGCCACTCTTCTGACCATTTTGCTAGTTTATCCAGATCTCTTCTCATTCTGCCCACCCCATCTGGATCATCTACTCTGTTGCAGATCTTGGTGTCATCTGCAAACAGACAAGCCTTACCCTCTAGTCCATCTGCAAGGTCACTAATGAAGATGTTGAAGAGGACTGGCCACAGGACTGATCCCTGAGGTACCCCACTTGTGATTTGTATCTCTTCTGACTGTATACCATTTACCACAACTCTCTGTTTTCTGCCTGTCAACCAGTTTGCCACCCAGTTGACCAACTTCTGACCCACCCCGAGCCTACCCAGCGTATTTATCAATCTTCTATGTGGAACAGTGTCAAAAGCTTTGCTGAAGTCAAGGTAGGCGACATCAACTGCTCCCCCTTGGTCCACCACTCTGGTTACCCAGTCAAAGAAATCTATGAGATTAGTTTGACATGACCTTCCTTTTGTAAACCCATGCTGTCTTGGATCCTGTGCCCATATAGATTCCAGGTATTGCACTATCCTTTCCTTAAGGAGTGCCTCCATAATCTTGCCCACTACTGAGGTAAGACTGACTGGTCTGTAGTTCCCTGCCTCCTCTCTGCTACCACTCTTGTGGAGCGGGTTCCACATGAGCCCTTCTCCAGTCTTCTGGGACCTCTCCTGTGCTCAGAGACTCACTGAACAGTTCTGCTAATAGCTCTGCTAGTTCCACCTTTAGCTCCTTAAGTACCCTGGGATGTATCAGACAGGACAACCACCTTACCTCTTACTGAGTGTACAGATGCTGTGTCGTACAGTTCGCTCAACTTTCATTCCACTGCCTCCTGCCGTCAACTACTGCTCGCTGCTTAGCATTCTAGTCCACATCTGCCTGCCTCTAAAATACCGGTGGGTTTCAAAAAATACTTAAGAAATTGTTTTTTAAAAATGCCTCCCTAAATTGTTTTTTTAATGTAAAACAAACAGTGGGAAACTTCAGTTTTGTCAGTTGCTGCCTGCTTCCACATCAGAGCAGTCAGAAGCAGAATTACAAGAGGGGAGACAAAAAAAACTATAAACAAATAAAAATGCCTTTTAAACAGTTACACTGGCAATTTTATGTTGCAGGAAAATCTTTGACTGCTTCATAATGTGTTAATACATCTACTTGTGCATGTTTCTTACTACGTAAGAATGTTATCTTGTGCTGTTTGGGCAGACAGAACTGCTCAGCTTTGCTTTTCGGTCCTCTTGCCCAAACGGTATGAGATCACATTCTTACGCAGTAAGAAACACACCCAAGTAGACATATTAATATCTAGTATACATGGTAGATTTATGAATCCTACACATGTTCCTATTACTACTCAAGTACTTTACCGAGCACAGCAATATTAATCTATAAAGATTATACACGTTTATTAAATAGTTTAGATTAATAAGCACGACCCACAACATAAAACAATACAGTTTTGTAGCTCTTAGAAGGGATTTCATACAGCATGGGTTTACAAAAGGAAGGTCCTGTCAAACTAATCTCATAGATTTCTTTGACTGGGTAACCAGAGTGGTGGACCAAGGGGGAGCAGTTGATGTCGCCTACCTTGACTTCAGCAAAGCTTTTGACACTGTTCCACATAGAAGATTGATAAATAAGCTGGGTAGGCTCGGGGTGGGTCAGAAGTTGGTCAACTGGGTGGCAAACTGGTTGACGGGCAGAAAGCAAGTCACAAGTGGGGTACCTCAGGGATCAGTCCTGGGGCCAGTCCTCTTCAACATCTTCATTAGTGACATTGCAGATGGACTAGAGGGTAAGGCTTGTCTGTTTGCAGATGACACCAAGACCTGCAACAGAGTAGATGATCCAGATGGGGTGGGCAGAATGAGAAGAGATCTGGATAAACTAGCAGAATGGTCAGAAGAGTGGCAACTGGGATTTAATGCAAAGAAGTGCAAAATCATGCACATAGGGAAGAGAAACCCTGAAGCCATCTATAGGCTGGGAGGGGAGTTGCTAGCAGTCACAAAGGAAGAAAGAGACTTGGGCATCATCATCACTGATGACCTAAAATCATCCAAGCAGACCTCTAAAGCAGTAGGTAAGGCTAGGGGTGTTAAGGTGTATTAGTAGGGGTATCACAAGTCATAAGAGGGAGGTATTAATCCCTCTGTACAAGACACTGGTTAGGCCCCATCTGGAGTACTGCGTGCAGTATTGGAGGCCACACCTTCACAAGGACATTAACCAAATTGAGGCAGTCCAGAGAAGGGCAACCAAATGGTGCAGGGACTGCATCAGAAGACATATGAGGACAGATTAACGGAGCTCAATATGTATACCCTTGAGCAAAGGAGGGAGAGAGGTGATATGATCGAGGCATTCAAACACCTTAAGGGCATAAACAAGGTGAAAGAGTCTAACATGTTTAAATATAAGAAAAATAGCAGGACAAGAGGACACAGCATGCGATTAGAGGGAGGCCGATTAAGGGGGAATGTGAGGAAATTATTTTTCACAGAAAGGGTGGTGGATGCATGGAATGGCTTACCACAAGAAGTGGTGGCTATGAATACAGTGCAGGGCTTCAAACAGGCATGGGATAGGCATAAGGGAGCAATACAAATGACTATGAATAGATAGGCCACTGACAGAGCAAAGGCCGATGGCACATCTTTAAAGTAGAAAAAGAAATGGGCAGACTGGATGGGCCTTGCGGTCCTTATCTGCCGTCAACTTCTATGTTCTATGTATTTCCAGGGGTCAGCGACTAAGTCAGAGTTAGCGGACAAGTTAAAAAAAAACTGTAAGTGAAGGGCATGTGAAAGATGTGTTATGAGATACTATATATTAATATGTCCCCCGGAGCCACTCGTTGTGGGATAAGAGTGGTTTCACGCACATTCTGATCAAGAGAGAACAGCGAAGCTGAGTTGTTCTGGTTTGAACAGAACACAAGTGATACCACTCTTATCCCACAATGAGTGGCGATGGGGGACATATTTAAGGAGGCAGTATAGCACAGTGGTTTAAGGCTCTGAGCTGCAAACCTGGAGATCTGGTTTGAATCCCACAGCCCCCACGTGCATACTGTGTGACCCTGAGCAAGTCACTTAATTTCTTTGTGCTCTCAGGTCGCACTTGTAAACAAGCTTCAGCTTAGTGTCTCTCTCCTGGTTTAAAAAAAAAATAAAAAATAAAAATATTGAAATATTGCAGATCGAAGGAGTGCTCACTGTAGTTTAAAAAAAAAAAACTGTCCCGGAATGTGCCCGTTTCCACGGCATCTGTGCATGAGATGCTCTTCACAGAATAAGAGTGTCTAACATGCAGGAAAAAGGAACACTCCAATTGGTCAGGAGTGCTCCCTCAATCTATAAAATATGTTATAGATTTGGAAATGGAAGATTCTTGGCACAGTGGAAGAGCTCATTATTTCATTCAGAAGCTTTGGATCATGAATCCTTGATCACAAAAAGCTGGTTCAAGTTGCTACCTGACCAGATATGTAAAAATTGATAGTACTCTCTCCAACCTGGACCTAGCCAGCAGCAGTGTCTCCCAAGGCTCAGTCCTAGAATCTCTGCTTTTCTCGCCATCAACAGCAGCCTCTCCCAGCATTGCAAGTCATTATCCTTTCAGATGGATGCCAACACTCTTTTGTACTGCAGTGACAATTCTCTTGCTGAAGTGCAGGCCAAACTGCTCTTGGGCTTCGACAGAGTGCAATGCTAGCTCACAAGAGATCCGGTGTGGGCCACACAGTGGCTCAGAGGATGCATGGCCTCGTTTGGAAGCACACCCGGGGTGCTTGCAGCAGGATGGGTCCCAAGGAAGCAAGACCTGGCTTAGAAAGATACTTGGGGTACTTGCAGCAGGATGGGCCCAGAGGAAGCATGACCTATGTTGGATGCACACTCGGGGTGCCTAAAGCTGGATGGGCCCCAAAGAAGCATGACCTGGGTTGGAAGCACATTCGAGATGCTTTCAGCAGGATGGGCCCAGAGGAAGCATGTCCTGGGTTGAAAGCACACTTGGGGTGCCTGGAGCCAGATGAACCCAAAGGAAGTATGGCCTGGTTTGGAGACACTTAATGAATAATTCAGGTTGCCCCTTCTCTAAATGAGAACCAAAGTCCATTAAATAGCTTGGGTCGTCCTAGTGTGACCAAATGCTTCCAAAACAGTGTAAAATGATTACGACGAGCTCCACACAAAAAATCTTCTCAAATTATATTTTATTCATGTTGCAGACACCTTTAATGGCTATGTTTTGTGGCCAGGGCCACTTCATCAGGCCACAGTGTTTAACAAGATTAATTAAGTATTTAATTAGCGTCACTTCCCTAGTAACGTTGGGTTCAATGTCACAATTATTCCCCTTTTCAGTTATGGTAAACTTCCCAAACTTTGTGAACAAAGCCTCCAGATCTTTTTAACTGTTTACTGAAAGTTTACTTCTTCCTCAAAAATGGTCCTTTCCTCTCTTGTACTTTACACACTGTGCCTTTCACATTTCACTTTCTTTTCCTCTATTCCTTAGACCAAAAAAGTGCACAGACCCTCCGGCAGACTTCCCGGAAAATGGCATCTGAGTGGTTTGAAAACACACCCAGGGTGCTTGCAGTCAGATGGGCCAGGCTAGAAGGAATGTTACCGCTTGGTGATGCTTCCCAGCTGGGTGGGTTGGTGCCATCACCCACCACATCAGTGACTCCTCACAACGGGTCAGGGAGCCTTTTTCTTTGCGAGGGGAAGGGGCACGTGCGCCAAGACTCTTCTGTGGGTGCACCTGTGAGAAACACTGCATAGTGCTGGGGAGCAGGGAGGGTCAAGGGTCACCCAGAACTCACAGGAACAAACTAAGATGACGAATGATGGTACTCTTGGGCCCCACTTGGCCAATCATACTGCAGCATATCACACTTGTGCTGTAGCAGCTGCAAAGGCTTCCAATTTGATGGCGCATCCCCTTAAAGATCGCACTGTTAACCTACAAAGCTCTACACAGATTGGGACCAGGCTATCTCAAAGATCTCTTCGCTTGAAGCTGGCCCAGTGGTGTGGAGGACTGAAGCGCTGAGTGCCTCAACTCCTGCGACGTCGATGACCCAGGTTTGGAAACGGATGCGTGTTGCTCAGGGGATGGCTGAGTGAGGCAGGATTGAGCACCCAGAGGACTTCTCTCCTCCATCAGGGTGGGTGGTTGCCATGGTGCACTGTCTGACTGCCACCTAGAGGTATCTGGGTGGTAGCACAAGCAAATCACACACACACAGGGAAGGGATACCACGCTCACAGCACCAGAGGCATCTCCACGAAGGTGGAGCTCGCACACTGCGCTCACTGCACAGCCCGTGGGTTCAGGGAGGAAATTGGAGGAAAACACCTCCAGCTGCAAGATGAAGACCGACCCCTCAAAGGCCCCATACCGTTGACCAGGTGACGGGGCTGCAGGGTCATCAGTCAGAAGGGGGCAGCCATTGCAGCTTAGGAGATAAAACAGAATATAGAAAAAAAAATCTCTTATCTTGGTATACTCCCCAATAACCACTCTGCTCAACTGAGACTTTTTTGGGTTTTGTTTGTTTTGGCCATCCTGAGGGCACGCCTTATCTGGCGATAGGGCATTCTCGGTGGCAGCCCCATTTTTTTGGAACTCCCTTCCATGACATCTTAGGAATTCTTCCTCAGTGCAGACATTTAAACATGGGCTGAAATGCTGTTTACCTTAACTCATTTTCAGCTAAGTGGTTATCTTGTATCAGGTGAAGCAATGGATGGTTCAGACACGATACGGAGTTACTGGAAATAATGGGCTAACTTATAATCTGGACACTTAATACATCACACTGTGTCAGTGTTTTAAATAAGCCATAATTATAAATGTCCTTCTTTTGAGTTCACTGTTAAATGATGTTATTTATGTTTGTTGTCTCAACTATTCTGGCCCTAGTGGAATGGGTGCTATGTAACACAAATGCCTTGCCTCTGCCTCCACATCAGTGGAAGTGGGAGATCCTTCAGTCCAAGGACCCCACCACAGAGAGCAGTCTGTGAAAGAGCAGGATGGTGGGTGAGCCAAGAAAAGGCTGGAGGTTTGCCAGAAGTTTGGAGGTTGAACTGGTGTGGGTAAATAAACACCCCAATGAAATAAAAAATAAGATTTACTGCACATCAACAAAATCAAATCAATCTTTGGAACCTGGTAAGAGAATAACATTTTGTCCTTGAAAACCTCTTACCTGGGGGAGGTGGCGTGCATTAATAACTACAAGCACCAACACGTCCTGCTTGAACAGAGCTCTAAATGGACAACCACGCTCACAAACTGATATAAACAGAAAGCGTCAAAGGTGTCCAGTTATACAGAGTCTAAAACAGCTGGTCTGCGCAGACTTGGAAAGCACATGCTCTTCACACACTTCTGCCCATCTCTGAGTGTGGAAACACCCCATTTAGCGGCCTTACAACACTCATCTTGCCTCAATTAGCTGAATGTTACCTCTGGTGACAAACTGTTCCCCTCAAATACACAGTACAACACATTATTTTGCTTTACGGATTCCTACAATCTTTGCACGAAAGTTTCACACTGCTACTGTACTTAAGAGTTAGATTGTAAAAGTGGTCCCACACCGAACTGAAGAGGATTTTAATCTTCTTCAGCAATGGTTGATGCAAATAAATTAACATTGAATATTAACAAGACTAAATTTATGAGCTTCACCGGTGGAAGAAGGTTGAACAGCTGGACCAGTCACCTGACTTAGTTTTTATTAATAAAAACCCTGTAGAGGTACTGATCACCTTTTGTTACCTGGGCTGCAATGCTGTCGCTTACTGACCATGTAATGATGCTGATATAAACAGCAAATACATGTGTTGGTATATTATATTGTAAAAGAATAAAAATTTGCTGAGGAAGCTAAGGTGCTAGCAGTCCATAACCTGATATCACCATTGAGTGATTAAGGAATATTAGTTTATTCATTGGCAAATGACAGTATCCTATTGAGAGTTTGAGAGCTTGCCACTATGCCCTCTATGTACAGTCTTAGGTTCATCGTGTGAGCTGTATTTAGAAGTTGGCTGACTTCCCCTGGAAATGAGGAGGCTGCATTTTGAGCGTTTTGCTGGTAGGAAGTTACCCAATTTTACTTAATATTTATTTACTTTTTGTTTACTGGGTAAGGTGTTGTAGCCACAAAATTTGAATATTTTCAGACACGACCCAGGAGGTTACAATACAAAATTGGCAGACAAAACAAGTAACAGGTATATTTCAGAGGTAATTAACCATACAAGGAAAAAATTTACATGATGTTCTGTGACGTAAACAGTATTGCTAATATGACAGAGACAATGGCAGAAAAATACACAATAGTACAAAACATAAGCAGCATACAATCATAGTGCAGTAGAGTTTTAACACATAATCCATGGTGAGTGCTACGTATAACAGTAACAAGGGGTCTGAGCAAAACTGAAACATTCTGAGAGCTGAGGAAGGTGATGTCAAGCACCCAATGGGGGTTTAAAACAGGAACATTGGGCATGTTTGACGAGGAGAGTGTGATGCATCTTTTTAAAAGCAATATGACTAGGTGCAGAGCGAACATCAAGAGGTAGGGAATTTCAATATTTTGGGGCCAGGCAGGAGAAAGCTGAGGTTCCTTTTTGGGTTCTGCACCTAGGGGTGTATAGTAGAGAGAGTCCAGTAGAGCGGAGACCGTAGGTGGGGGACAGAGGCACCAGCATGCCTGCAAGAGAGGTAGGTAGATTAGTTCTAATGATGTTGTCCAGCAGCGTACCAAGGGCAAGGAGTTGATTGGCAGATGAAGAAGGCCATCTAAGGTCTGCATATAGCAAGCAATGGTGCTTCAAACGTGGGGAAGCCGAGGCATAACAACAGATACTATTGTACGTTGTATCCCACTTACTTAGGGTGGTTTTCAAAGCATTTATGTAGGTGACAGCACCATACGCAATATGTTTCAACTAGTGATACTAAAAATTAAAAATGCAGCAATTACTTTTTGGTATTGCTCAACACAGATAACACATGGTCAACATATTTTTTCATATCACTGTGTTAAAGCAGCAGTGCAACAAAAAACGTTTTCCCAAAAATCTAGTTTCAGCTACATTTAATAAAAATATTAGGATACCTGTCAAATAATCTTGCCTAGGTACCTGCCATGATGCACACCATGAGTTTAATTTTATTTTTTTATGCTAACCTTTACCAGGTCTACAATGCTGTTTCTAAGCCGAATGTGGTGGCCATCTTTTCTTGAGAAAAAACTAAATTTAAACATTTATAAAATTTTAAATTTTTGTTGGAACTACAAAACTGTACCTCCACATAAAAATGGAAGCTGTCTATAATCTTTTACAGTGAAAAAGTTAAGGTAATTTTTTGCCCAGTTTCGCTGGACTGCTGCTATAAAAACAGGTTACTCACCTGTAACAGTAGTTCTAGGAATGGTATATGTTGTTCATCCACACTTGTTGGCATGTCCCTTTCCCCTTTAATTCTTGCCGGAAGGTCTTCAAGCTGGCTCCTCCCTCCCACCCATCCAGGTGATATAACCCTTGGCTCCACCCCATGAAGGCAGATCTTAGACCGCTGGAAGACAGGTTGTGCGTCGCATCCAGGTAGGTCGGGTGGGTCAGTGTGGATGAACAACACATACTACTCCTAGAACTACTGTTACAGGTGAGTAACCTGTTTTTCTAGGAATGTGGATATGTTGTTCTTATCCACATTTATTAGCAGACTCCTAGCAGTTCTCCGTGAGGAGGGAGACAAGGCACACACCTCCTACTTAGGAAACAGAGACTGGAGAACTGAGGCCCCAAAACCAGCATCCCGGCGTGACTCAAGGTCGATTTGGTAAAGGGTGATGAAGGTGTTTGCTGTCTTTCAGGTAGCAGCCCTGAAGATTTTCTGGATAGGAATGTCCCTGGAAGCAGCCACCGACACAGCGGTATGGCAGGCAGAATGAGCTCTTATCCTTTTGGGAGGCTCCTTGCCCACCAACCTATAGCAGAGATCAGTGCATGATGTAATCCATCTGCCAATCGTCTGCTTTGCTGCATGCCTGCCAGGTGCGGCTTCAGTGTAGGTGACAAATAGCTGGCGAACCTCTCCCCCGAACTTCCGCTGTCCTCTCCTTATAATAGGAGTGAGAATGTCTCAGGTCCAGAGTATGGAGCCTGTACTCAGCATCTGAGGTGTAGTTTGGTTAGAACACAGGCAGAGTCAACACCTGATTAAGGTGAAACTCTGACACCACCTTCGGGAGGAATTTCGGGTGGGGACGCAGGACAACCTTATCCCTGTGGAAGACCAGATATGGAGACTCCACCGAGAGCGCCTGGAGCTCCCCAGTCCTTCTGGCAGACATGACAGCCACCAGGAAGGCAGTCTTCCACGACAAGTGTGACATTTCACACTTGTGCATTGGTTCGAATGGCTTGCCCATGAGCTTTGCCAAGACCAGCAGTAAATCCCACAGAGGTGGAGGTTCACGCACCAGAGGGGATATGTGATCGAGACCTTTGAAAAAGCACCAGACCACCTTCTCCTGTGTTACTGTCTGCTGACCGGCCCGCGCCCGGTTAGCAGAGATGGCTGCCAGGTGCACCTTAAGGGTCAAAGACCAAAGGCCCCCTTTGGACAGAGAACAAACGTAATCTAGGATGTTAGCCACTGGACAGGACAGAGGTTCCAAGCCCTTACCCTGACACCAAATTGAAAATCTCTTCTATTTGAAGGCATAGCACTGTCTGGTCGACTCCTTCCTGGATGCTTCCACTACAGCGAGTACATCTGCAGAGAGACCCAAAGCCTGGAACTCTAGCCACTCAGGAACCAGGCTGTCAGGTACAGGGATAGAAGGACCAGATGAAATACCTTCCCCTGACTTGACTGAGATCAGGTCCGGGTGTGCTGGAAGATGCCTCAGGAGCCTGTTGCTGAAACTGAGGAGATCTGGATACCAGAACTGGTGAGGCCACTCTGGGGCTATCAGGATCACCTGCGCCTTATCCCTTCTCACCTTGAGGAGCACCCTGTGGATCAAAGGAAATGGAGAGAAGGTGTAGAAGAGGCCTGGGGTCTACGGCCTCGAGAAAGCATCCCCCTGCAGTGATCCCCACGGGGGCAGGCATGAAACCGCCTCAGCTTGGTGTTTTCCCTGGAGGCAAACAGGTCCACCATTGGTTTGCCCCAGTGGGAGAATAGGCTGTGAGCTACCTCTGGATGGAGAGACCACTTGTGGGATGTCTCACCTATGTGGCTGAGCGCATCTGCCAGTTGATTCAAGGCTCCTGCCACATGGATGGCTAGGAGATCTACCTCCAGTCGGCTCACGAGTGTCCAGATGTGGAGCTCTTCCCTGCACAACAGCCGGGAGTGTATACCACCCTGCTTGCTGAAGTAGTACATGGTTGTGGTATTGTCCGTCTGGACTGGAACCACTTGACCCCGAAGCTGCTGAGCGAATGCTGACAGCGCCAATCTGACTGCTCTGATCTCCAACAGGTTGATATGGTACTGGGATTTCTCGGGGATCCAGAACCCAAGGGCACTGTTGTTTCCCGTGTGGGCTCTCCAGCCTGTGAGAGGGGCATCAGTCATGAGGACGACCGTCGGCTCGGGGTGGACAAACGGGATCCCTTCCTGCAACCAGTCTAGGATGGGCCACCATTGGAGAGCATCTCACATCTTCTGGGTCACATTGATGAGCTAATCGAAATGACCTAGGCGCTGAGTCCACTGGGCGGCCAGCTCCCACTGAAGTGGGTGCATATGCCACCGGGCCCAACGAACCACAGTGGTGCAGGCCAGCCATGTAACCCAGAAGGTGCAGAAAGTCCCTGGCAGGGCACAAGTGCCCAACGAAAAATGACTGGGCAAAGGAGGAGAGAACCTCCACCCTGTCCACTGGGAGCCATGCTCTGGCTCGGCAAGAGTTGAGCTCTGCCCCAATGAAGCATATCACCTGAGATGGCACGAGCTCTGACTTGGCCTCGTTGATCAGGAGGCCAAGCTGAGAGCAGTTCTGAAGGGCCAGATCTCTGGACCTCTCCACCTCTTGCCGGGTGGAACCTGCCAAGAGCCAATCGTCGAGGTAAGGGTACACTCTAACCCCTCGATGCCTAAGATGGGCTGCCACCACTGCCATGCATTTGGCGAAGACCCGTGTGGCCGATGACAGGCCGAATGGCATGGCTCGGAACTCATATAGGGTTCCCACTGCTCTGAAGCGGAGGAACCGTTGGTGGGATGGACGGATTGGAATGTGAAAGAACGCGTCCTAGAGATCCAGAGAGCGAAACCACATGTTTTGCTCTAGGGATGGTATGATCTGGGACAGAGTTACCATCCTGAAAATGTGTGGCCTGAGATACTGATTTAGGTCATGCAGATCTAGAATGGGGCACCAGCCCCCCTGTCCACTTCAGGACCAGGAAGTACCTGGAAATGAACCCTGGGTTGACTGGAGGATCTGCCACTCGAACCACTGCCTCCTTGAGGAGGACCTGGGCTATGTCGTCGTCTCACAGCCGACCAATTGTATGCTGATACTCTCTCCTCCCGTGGGCAGAGGCAGATCCTGGCCAACCACTTCTAAGGCCCACCTCTCCGTGGTAACAGCGGACCGAGCAGAAAGAAAGTGGCAAAGCCGACCCCCCACAGGAGGACCCAGAGCTGGCGTGACAGGGATAGGGGTGGCAACCCCTATCCTGTCACTGAGCAGGGTTGGAGGAAGAGGATCCAGGGCCTGAACCCCGACCTCTTTGTCTGCGGGATGCCGGGAGGCCCGGACTTGGGCCGAAGGCACCAAGCCTGTGCCTACTGTTGCTGCCCACCGTGAAAGGAAGGCTACTGGGCCACAGGAGCAGGGTGCCGAAGAAAAAATTACTCACCTTAATAATGTTGTTTCTTCTAATGGAGTCTTGCTATATTATGACAGTAGCAGCTTGATCCAGCTCTAGAACTGCTCCGGAGGTGAAATGGTTAATACCATTCCAAAATAGAACTTTGAGCACGAGCTCTAAGAAGCAGTTCTATCTGTGTAATTTCAAACCTGAACTGTCAGATCTTTACGAGCAAAAACTCACTAAGGTCTGTGTGGAAGCTGTAACCTACACTAGCCAAATGGCTACCTAAATACCAACAACCATTGCTGGTCACAACACCCAAGACTCAAGTTAGGGGACCAGAACTACTAATACAATTCTAACAACATGAGAATAAAACAACAGTATAATAAAACACACCCCAAACCCCAAAAAGGGGGAGAAACGCTAAAAGGGCACAAAAATAGTGCCCACACTAGGTTGCCCGCACCCACCCAAGTAGAAGTTCTGAGAGGGCAGGCTGGGGAGGTCATAATATAGCAAGACTCCATTAGAAGAAACAACATTACTAAGGTGAGTAATTTTTTCTTCAAACAACATGAAGTCTTGCTATATTATGACAGCAGCAGACTACACAGCAGTACCTCCATGGAGGAGGGCAGAACCTACTTAGGAATAGGCTCTGAAGAACAGCTGTGCCAAACCGAGCATCTCTCCTGGCCTGGACATCCAGGAGTAATGCTTGGTGAAAGTGTACCGTTTCCAAGTAGCAGCCTGGCATATCTCTAATATAGGGATGTCTCTGGCAGCAGCTAGAGATGCAGCTGTACCCTGGTAGAGTGAGCCCTCAAGCCAGAGGGATCTCTGCCCAGTTTCTGATAACAAATTGATACAAGAGACAATCCACCTGGCAATTGATCTCTTAGTGGCAGGTTTGCCTTCCCAACTTCACCATAGGTAAGGAAAAGTTGGAGGATTCGAACCTGGACCTTTGGTTCGCTCTACATAGTAACTAGAGCTCTCTTAACATCCAGGCTGTGCAACCTCCTCTCTCACCAGAAGAGGAGGATCAGTGAAAAATACTGGAAGGGAGATAGATTGGTTAAGATGAAATCTGAAACCACCTTAGGTAAAAACTTCCTATTAGTCCTAAGGACTACCTTTCCCTGTGGAAAGAAATAAAGTCAGTTTCTACTGACAAGGCTTGCAACTCACTTATGCGTCTAGCAGAAGTGATAGCCACCAGAAAAACAGTTTTCCAAGTTAGATACTTAAGCTCTGCAGAAAACAGAGGTTCAAAAGGTGGTTGCATTAACTGGGCAACACAAACATTAAGGTCCCAGGCAGGGGCCGGTTCCAGAAAGGGTGGATTAGTATGGAGTAATCCCTTAAAAAACTTGGAAAACACAGGGTGAGTGGAAAAAGGGGATGACTTTCCTGCTGAAACAAAAGCAGATACAGCTGCCAAATGGACTCTCAGGGTAGCTGGTCTGAGACCCAAGGAATTACGATGGACCATGTAATCTAATACAATGGGCAAATCAGCAGATTCTGGGAAACATTTTTCCCAGCACACCAAATGGAAAACCTTTCCATTTAGAACTATAAGCAGCTCTAGTGGAAGGCTTTCTGGAAGCCTTTAGGATTTCAAGAACACCCTGAGAGAGGTGTAAATCAGCAAACTCTAACTCCTCAAGAGCCAGGCCTTGAGGTTGAGGGATGGGGGTCCGGATGCCAAACCCTTCCCTGGGCACAAGTTAATAGGTTGTGATTCCTGGGGAGGCAAAGGGAAGATGGATTGTCAGTGACAGAAAGAGGGTACCAGGGTGCCTGGCTCAATCCGGGCAATCAGAATCACCCTGCAAGGCTGAGATCTGATTTTGACTAATACTTTGAATAGGAGAGGAAGGGGAAAGCATAAAGAAACTTCCCGCCTAATCCAGGAGAAGTGCATCCAGGGGACTGAGCCCAGCACTGGAGGCCTGCAACAGAACAGAGAAGTTGGTGATTGTCGGACTGCAAAAAGATCTATCTGAGGGGTGCCCCATTTGGCAAAGACTATCCCCAGCACTTGAGGATCCAGGGACCATTCGTGATGGCCCTGGGAAATCCTGCTGAGAGCATCTGCTAGGACGTTGTCCTTCCCTGGAAGATGAACTGCTAGAGGGAAGTGTTCAGGAATAGGCCAGAGACCACAACTTCATTGCCTCGTGCACAAGGCCAAGACCGAGTGCCCCTGTTTGTTGATGTACCACATTGTTGTGGTGTTGTCTGTTCTGACTTGTATCACCTTGTTGTGGACAGATGCAGAAAATGCTTGAAGAGCTAAAAGACAGCTCTGAGTTCCAGCAAATTGATGTGGAGCAGAGATTCCTGGGGACCGCTCCCTGAGTGGAAAGGTCGCCCATGTGGGCTCCCCCAACCCAGAAGGGAAGCATCTGTAGTGAGAGTCAAATTGTGAGCAGGGAAATGAAGGGACCCCAATCTTAAATTGCTCTGATCCTGCCACCACTGAGGGCCTGGATCAAGGTTCGAGTCACTGGGACCAACTTGGAAAGGGGGTCTCCTCTGAGACCAACAGGGTTCTCAAGTGAAACTGAATGTCTCTCATCTGAAATCTTGCTCCCTGCACAACAGCTGTGGATGCAGCCATGTGCCCCAGGAGCTGCAGAAAGTGTCTTGCTGGTCGAGAGACCTGCAGAGTGAAGGAGGAGGCCAGAGCCACTAAATTCGTCACCCTTTCTAAGGGAAGAAAAGCTCTGGCTAGCTTTGTGTCCAACTCTGCCCCATAAAGGTGAGTACCTGGACTGGTTCCAGAACCGACTTTGCAGATTTAGCAGAAAGCCCAAGGAGGTGAGAAACTGCTGGGTGACTTGCAGGTGAGATTTACCTGTTCTGGGGACTGGCCTACAATGAGCCAATCGTCTGAGATAGGAAAAACAGCGATCCTTTGCCTCCTTAAGTGGGCCACTGCCACTGCCAGACACTTTGTGAATACCCTTGGGGCAGAGTGAGGCGGAGGCATTGCTCTGAACTGGTAATGACCTGAGGGTAGTTCAATCTGAGATACTTTCATGGGGAGCTTCTGATTAGGACGGGAAATAGGCATCCTTGAGGTCCAGGGAGGCTAACCAGTCCCTGGCCTTAGGGAGGGTAAAATCATTGCTAGAGTTACCATTTTGAACTTTGGTTTCAAAAGATGCTTGTTCAGATATCTGAGGTCTAATATGGGCCGCCATTCTCCTGTCTTTTGGGTAAGGAAGTATCTGGAATACAGACCCCTGCCCTGGTGCAGGGAAGGAACCCTTTCCACTGCTCTGAGAGCCAAAGGTTGAGACCTCTGCTTTCAGAGCAAGGGTCTCTGAAGCACTTGCAGGTAGAAAAAATCTGGTTCTCAACTTGGGAAACTTTTTGAAGCTGAGAACCAGACCCTGGCTTACTACTTCCAGAACCCACTTGTCTGAGGTTAAGAAGCCCAGTTCTGACTGAAGTAAGCCAGCCTGCTCCTACCGGTAAAGGAGAATCGGCCCTGGGCACCCCATCAGGGTGCCTGCTTAGCAGGTGCTTAGGCTGAGGGGTGCAGGCCTGCCCACCCCTCGCCTGCCTCTGCCTCTGAAGAAGCCCCTCTGAGCATGGCAGAGGAGGCCTGGGTCTGATAAAAGGCCTGTGAAAGGCCACCCTACCCTGGGGGTATGCCTCTGGGAGGGCTTGCCGCCTCTTAGCTTGGGCACTTTTGTAAGTAGTCCTATATTCATCACCTTTTCATGTAATTCTCTGTCTGCTCCCAAACAGAGAATTTCCCACCACAGGAAAATCCATAGCCTTAGTCTGGGTATCCTGTGACAGACTAGTACACCTGAGCCAGGCCAACCTACGAAAAGCTACAGATGTGGCCATGACCCTAGAGGAAACATCATTAACATCCACAGCAGCATGAAACTGTACCTCAGAAGCCTCAATGCCATCAGCAGCCACCTGTTCTAGTTCGCTAGCCAGCTGGCCATGGGCTTGCTTGGCTAATTCCATAACAGTATCCCATCTAGATTTCTGATACCTAGCTACATAAGCCATATAATTTGCTTGCCTGAGTCCCAAAGAGGCTGCCATATACTGTTTTTTCGCCATGGCATCAATCTTCCTGGAATCCTTGTCAGGAGGATGTGAAGCCAGGGAATATTAGCTTTATCACAGGCTGCAGCCTGAACTACCCCAACATGACTGCATTGCTGAGAAAGGAATTCTGTATCAGGACCTGACAACGTGTACCTTCTGTCCATCTTTTTATCTAGAGGAGGCACAGAATTAGGAGCTTTTAAATTTTATTGTTTGCTTCCTAAAAGACTTATGCAAAGGAATAGACAATCTCCTAGACTCTGAATATCCATCATTTCTACAAAATCAGGCTCCTCTTGCTCATCCACAGCTTCTTCCAAGGAAGCTGGAGGGTTTCAACAACTTTTGTAAAACATAAAATGAGATGGGGACTCAGATAGCATAGGGGAGATTCTAAAGGTCTGTCTGGGGAAATGTCCGTTCAATGGGTACACCCAGACCTTCCCAGCCACATTCATACTGTTCATAATCATCCTCCCCTCCTCTGGTTCATAAAACTCCTCAACATCATATTCCTGAACCACTGAACCGGACGAACCGACCTTTTGCCAGATAGTGGCGTTCGGACGGAACCTGAGACAGTGACTGGACAATTTGTATGGCTTTTGCTATCTCTGCAGCAGTTGGAGAAGGGATTTTGGACTCCAAACCTGCTGACTTTCTTGTTTTCTTTACTGGAACTGGTTCCTCAGAACCAGCTTTTCTTTTGCCCGAGGAAGTCTCGCCCTGGTCAGAGGGCACTCCCTCTGGTTCGGTTGGCACCGAACCGGGCTGGCCATCCGGGTCAGCGGACTTTTTGGCCTCTCGTTCCCTGAGCCTGCCCAATCTCTTTTCCAGGGTGGCCGCAGGGAAATTCTTACATATCTAGCAGTCTGACTGGAGGTGGTCAAACCCCAGACAATAGACACATGTGGTGTGTGGGTCAGCCTTGGCAAAGGCTTCCCCACAGACATCACAGTGTTGAAACCCAGTGGGCCCGGTTTTTCTTTTGGGTTTCTCAGACATAATGCCAGCCTAACCAGAAAACTTGCCCTTTAAACGGCAGTGCCAGGCAAGACACCCTTATCGGTTCCCAACGTGTCACACGGGTATTGGAAAAACCGTAATAAAACTTTTTAGAACCGATAAGAACCGGAACCACTCTAAAATGTTAAACTTTAAAATTAATGAGTTTTAAATCCAGCTGATCGGTTCAAAACCAACCGATAAACTTACAAGTTCCACACAGACAAAACCTTTTAATTACTTACGATTACTACAGACAGAGCTTGAACCGAACGGTTTTGGGTTAAATAAAACTATTCTCGGTTGAATCGGACCGAGAAAACACTGTTTAAACCGAGAAATGAACCGAGCAGTAGGAGAAATCTCCGGAGCGACTGTTCACTGAGGCGGAGTAAAGAATCTGACAGTTCAGGTTTGAAATTACACAGATACAGCCGCTTCTTAGAGCTCGTGCTCAAAGTTCTATTTTGGAATGGTATTAACCATTTCACCTCCGGAGCAGTTCTAGAGCTGGATCAAGCTGCTACTGTCATAATATAGCAAGACTTCATGTTGTTTGAAAAGCTTTTTCTTCTTCTGCTGCTTCTTGCCAGGAGCACTTTGAGCAGAAGTGGTCGAGTCCCAGGTGGCACTGGACTGCTCGATTCGCTGAAGGTGACCATCCACACCTTGGCTGAAGAGATCAGTACCCAGGAAAGGAACATCGGTGACTCTGTGCTGAGTATCCACCACAAAAGTGGAAAACCTCAGCCAAGCCTGTGGTGTGAGGTAACCACGGCTGCCACCGAACAGGCACAAGAGTTCCCGAGGTCCAAGGCTGTCTGAAGCTGCTGCTTGGCAATGGCACAGCCCTGGTCCTGGACCTGCCTGACCGTAGTCTGAAGATCCGTGGGGAGGTTCGAGTTGAACTTCATCCAAGGACCCCAGGAAGGCACAGGAGAAGTGCGCCATGATGACAGCCGAGCTTGCCTGATGGAGGCCTAGAGAGGAGGCTGCATAGACCTTCCTGGCAGAGTGGTCCAGTTTTTTGGACTCCTTGTCTGGAGGTCTGTCTGTGTCAGCAGAGCTGCCTGTGCGTCTGAACACAGAAATAGTCACTAACCCCTCAGCCAGGGGATGTTCCATGAACCCCAAGAGGGACCTGAAGGTGCTGGGCAGGAGGCAGGATGCTGCCAGAGCTCCAAGGCCGGGTCAACAATGGCCTCGGCCACCGGAAAGGCCTCCGTAGGGGTATCCCCTCTTTTAAGAATATCTGTAAGAAGGTACTCCACCCGTTTCTGGACAGGTTCCAGGGGCATCCCTGTGGATTCCGAGATAAGGCAGAGAATCCCTTGAAAAGACGAAGGTCCCTCCTCAGTTGACAGACTACCGACCGACTCATCATCCAGCGGGTGAGAGTGAAGGTCGGTGTCGTCAGAAACCAAGGTATCCTGATAAATCAGTCAACCACCAAGATCCCCTGAAGGCGCCTGGGACGGTCAGGCATAAGGGTGACCGATAACCTGCAAGGAAGACCCGGGACCATTCGGAATCCTTCGTAGGAGCCCCTTCTGAGGGCTGTTTTGGTGGTGGCTCCACCACTATCGGTGGAGAGACCGGTTTTGGCTGAACTGGGGCAGGTTTCATTAGTTCCGTGGGTGGGGGAACCGATTTTATCGGTTCCAAGGCAGTCGGTTTCAGTCTGGGAGGCGAAAACCACGTAGTGGCTGGGGTAGAAACCAAGGAAGGCTTCTGTCCAGACAGAAAGAGCTGTTGCCACATCAAATCTTCGTATCGTCAACGGAGTTTCCACCGAAGCCTCCCTTCATCCGAGGAGGACAAAGATGAGCAGTGACGTCGCCTCTTTTTGGCGCTCTTATGCGCCTTCCTCAGCCTGTCAGTCGAGGGGGTCCAAGATCTCGACCCTGATCAGAATGGCCAACTGGGTCGCTCGGGAGAAACCGGTGGAACCAGTGATTTTCCCGGATCTGGGACTGGTTCCTCGATGGGACTGCCAGCAAGCTGGGTCTCCTCATCGGGGATAAACAAGACCAGAGTCTTGTTAAGAAAGTTGTCTACCTCCTCAGCAGACAACCGATCGACATAGTTGAGAGTTAACTCAACCACATCTTCGACTGAGGCTTCGGCCGGCTGGCCCGATGGTGGGACTGAAAAGCCGGTGTCTGAAGCCGCAATCTTGACTGAGGTCGAGATTGGAGATTTCTGGGACCAAGATCACTCTCAATCCCAAGAACATCTTTGCCGAGATGAAGAATCTCTCGGTTCCTTGTCCTTTTTACGGGACCAGGAGGTATGCAAGCCGGAAGGTCCCTCACCGTTAGTGGGGAGAGAAAGGCACATCTCCCGAAAGGAGCCCGAGAATGTGGAGCCCAGGTTGAGTGGAACGAAAATCGGCCGAGAGGAACGCTCCGCGGCATGCACCGCCTCTTCCTTGAAGGCCTGCACTTGTTCTAACTGCTCGGCGGACCCCGCACCCGCGGAGACCGCCCACCGGACCTCTTTGGATTTCACTGGTGGATTCCGTTTCTCGGGCCTGCCCAGCTTCAAGCATGTGAGATGATCGTCGAGGATGTCCAGCTGGAACACGAGACAAAACTCGCAAGCCTGGGTGTCATGGCCAACACTCAAGCAGTAGACGCACGCAGAGTGTGGGTCTGTGCATGACATTTTCTGTCCGCACGGGCATCAGTGAAAACCGGGGGAAGATTCATCTTCCATTATCAAGAAGAAAAGCCTACAATCGCTAGCTCAGATGAGCATGATCTTCAGTGGATCTAAAGGTTTTAAAGCCAGCACCTACAACACGCGGTAGCAGAGAGAAGGCAACCTGTATCTTCCAGCGGAAAGGAAGATCTGGCATCATGGAGTGGAGCCGAGGGTTATACCACCCGGGTGGGTAGGAGGAGTCAGCTTGAAGACCTTCCAGCAAGAATTAAAGGGGGAAGGGACATGCCAACAAGTGCGGATAAGAACAACATATCCACATTCCTAGAAATTTGGAATTTTCTTGCTACTTACATACGAAACTACAGAACAATCACGTATTTAAAAAAAGGCTTGAAACTGTACTTGAAAGGTATGAATGTTTGCACAAGTAATTATTGCTATTATGCTTATTTTGTATGCAATGGATGGTTAACAGGTAAATAATGCCCAGGGATCTATCTGGTCACCAAAAATTAAATTAATAAAATAAACATACTGAGGGTGAAGAGATAGCTTTACCCATGCTGAAAGAAGCAAGGATCTAACACTTACCATAATTTTTCTGTTAGATGCAGCTTTTTCACTGGGACTCCAGGCTAGAAGGCAGACCACTTAAAAAGGCATTTTTGTGCTCATCTAACAATCTTAAGTTATTTGGGCAGGCTGACACAATGCCAAGACCTTAGCAAGGGGTTAAAGCAGGAGGATACCAATTAACGGTCAAAAGTAAAAGACTGTTCGCTAAGGAGAAACAGAATTTTTCTGCTATGCGTTACTAAAAAGAAGAAAAACAAAAAGAAGTTGCACAAAACAAAGACGAAGAGCCTTAATGACTTGTTTGTTGTCCCTTCCACTGACACAGAACTGGCCAGTCTTGAGCTGGTAACTGACTAGTGGATTGCCGAGAGTCTAGGTCCCATAATGATGTCATATCTTTGAGATGGTGTCAGTATCCCTAGTATGATAACCTACTCAACAGTTATGAATAACCCAGTGACAATGTGAAACGATAAAGAATAAGGTCATTAATATCTGACGAGGGATCACTGAGCTGCTCCTTTGAGGGAAAATCTGTGCAGGCTGGCTCATCCTTTGTTCGTGTAAGAATGGGCAGCTTGTTTACTCCAAGGAGGAGAAACTCCAGAATCAGTCAAAACTGGTTGAGGTTTCACTGGATGTCAGTGAAAAACAAGTTAGTGGGGGCACTAATGAGCAGTGGGCAGTGAAGACGTGGTCTCCTGTAGCGCCCACCTCTACAATAAACAATCTATATAAAACCTACGGCATCCCACTACCAAATAAAAAAAAAAACTAATCAAATAGAGAAGAACAATCATCATGGATGAGTTTTTGGTCCAAAATCCTGGGAAAGGACAGCAGTCTGCAGCTAAAAACTTGAAGAAACAGATGGGTGCCAAGTAACCTGAGGCACTAGGCCCAATTTCACTTTCCGCTGCTGAGATGTCCTCCCTGGACAGGGAGGTTACCTCGCAAGTCATGGAAGCACTAGACCAGAGGCAGGGGAAAATGGAACAGAAACTGGACGCCCATCTGCAAGCCATAATGGACCAGTCGGCGACCCAAGCAGCCAGGATTGCTGAGGCCGAGAAGCGGATATCAAACCTTGAGGATACTGTAGACCAGTTACTGGGGAAAACAGCAGCGCTCAAGAAGGAACTAGCAGACTTTAAGGAACTGTTCGACTATCAGGAGAATTAGCACAAATCGTATATTCAGGAGGAAATATATTATAAGAACCGCCCACCATTTCCCCAACATAAGCACCTCGACCACAGAGGGTAGTTGGTCCGGGATGTTGGCAGGTGGTTAGGAGAGGCAAATCGGGTGCCCCATCACTCAGTGCTCTCCAACACATCACCTCCACAAACCATATAAAAACTACAAACAGGTATCTGCCTTTATCTCTGAAATCAAACAAAGGGGCAGAGGACACTGCAGAGCAGGACACTGCAGCACAGGAGCTAGCACAACAAAACTCACCCAAAACAGGACTCAAAACAAAAAAAGGAAAAAGGAAATCCAAAAAACTTCTGATCATAGGAGACTCCATAATTCGGGGAGTTAATACCTATCTCCAGCAAGGGGTAATGGTCAGATGTCTCCCAGGTACATCAGCATGGAGAGACACTGACCGCATTGCTAAAATTATAGGGAAGCAGGAGAAAACAGTGATATTCTGGTACACATAGGGACTAACGATCTTGCCAGCCGGTCAGTTGTGGAGACCAAGGAACACCTGACCAGGCTGGGGGACAAACTATCATCCATTTCATCCGGCATCTCCTTCTCTGAGAACCTGCCAGTCTGGGAGAAGGGGGCAGATGGACGGAAGGTCAGAGAGGAGGGAGCTAAACATGTGGCTCAAGGGCTGGTGCCAGGAAAAAGGACACAAATCTGTAGGTAACTGGCAACAGTTTTGGGAGCGAAAGTTCTTTAAATTCCGATGGACTGCATCTGACTAAGGAGGGAGTCAGTGCATTGGGGCAGAAGTTTGATGTCTTTGCAGAATATTTAAACTAGCAAATGGGGAGAGGGGTGTAGCACCCGATACGTCGAATGGGAAGAACACCCCCTACCCCCTCAGCTAGTGATCAAACAGGAGTTCAGCATGTTTGTAGTTCATCTGCATCACCAGGTAAGGAAAAAGGTCCGGATCCCCATACGACACACAGGGGAAACTCAGACCTCGTCCAACAACTAACACACTGAAATCTTTCCAATGGAAATCATGTACACAAATGCTCGCAGACTGGGAAACAAGATCCCAGACCTGCAGGCAATAATGACAGAGGTTAAACTGGGCATAGTGGCCATTAGTGAGACATGGTTCACCAGTAACCACACTTGGGAGACTTCAGTACCCAGCTATGTACTGTTCAGAAGAGACAGAGGTGCAAAAAAAGGGGGGAGGGGTGGAGTGGCCCTTTTATGTCAATGAAAATATCAAAGCTACAGAAATTCACAATACACATAAGAAGCCAGAACAACTGTGGGTCACCCTGGAAACAGGAAATGGGACAGCCATACGAACTGGGGTTGTCTACAGGCCCCCAGACCAGGGGGAGGACATAGACACATTACTGTTAGAAGATCTACAAAACATGACAGCTAAAGGGGAGGTTCTGATAATGGGAGACTTCAACATGCCAGATACAGACTGGTCAACACCAGCAGGAACATCTGCCAGAACTAGACACATAGTGGATTCCCTGCAGGAGGAGGGCCTCAAACAACTAGTACAACAACCCACAAGAGACAGGGCTATCCTAGATCTAGTACTAACTAACAGGGAAAGGATCACAGATCTCCAGGTGGAAGATCACCTGGGGGCCAGTGACCATCATATGGTACGGTTCAATTTGGCCACTAGAACTAAATCCTCCCACTCCAAGGCAAAAATATGGCATTTCAGAGGAGCTGACTTTGATAAGATGGCCAACAGAGTTAAGCTAGCTCTAGCAAAAAGAAATACAGGTGAGGGGGCACAGGCAAAGTGGGCAAGCATTTAGGATGCAACAACATCCCACTGTGTTAGAGAGAAAAGGAAGTGCAAAAGAAGAAGGAAACCTCTTTGGTTCTCAAAAACAGTAGCAGAAAAGGTTAGAGCCAAAAGGCTGCCCTTCAGGAAATATAAAGGAACACAGCGGGATGAAGATAGGGAGGTATATCAAACTTCCCTAAGGGAAGCAGGGAAGGCAGTAAGGCAGGCAAAGGCCCAAACCGAGGAAACACTAGCATGAACAGTAAAAGAAGGTGACAAGACTTTCTATAGACACATATTAGTGAAAGGAGAAGTCCAGAGGGGCGACTACAGACTGAACAAGTTAGCAAAGTGTGAGGAGACCATGTAAAAGAAGCTATCCTAAATAGATACTTCGCTAAGTATTTACTGAAGAGAAGGTAGGGCAGGGCCCACAGCTCGGCACCATAGACACAGGGGAGAGGGAGGTGTGCACTAGTCCCTTCACAAAAGAAAGGGTTCTGCAAGACCTCGATAAGCTCAGGGTGGACAAGGCAATGGGACCTGATGGCATACATCGCAGGGTACTAAAGGAGCTAAGGGTGGAACTAGCAGAGCCATTAGCAGAACTGTTTAGTGAGTCTCTGAGCACAGGAGAGGTCCCAGAAGACTGGAGAAGGGCTTATGTGATCCCACTCCACAAGAGTGGTATCAAGGAGGAGGCAGGGAACTACAGATCAGTCAGTCTTACCTCAGTAGTAGACAAAATTATGGAGACACTCCTTAAGGAAAGGATAGTGCAACCTGGAATCCAAAGGAGCACAGGATCCAAGACAGCATGAGTTTACAACACGAAGGTCCTGTCAAATTAATCTCATAGATTTCCTTGACTGGGTAACCAGAGTGGTGGACCAAGGGGGAGCAGTTGTCGTCGTCTACCTTGACTTCAGCAAAGCTTTTGATACTGTTCCTCGTAGAAGATTGATTAATAAGCTGGGTAGGCTTGGGGTGGGTCAGAAGTTGGTCAACAGGGTGGCAAACTGGTTGAGGGGCAGAAAACAGAGAGTTGTGGTAAATGGTATACAGTCAGAAGAGATGCAAATCACAAGTGGGGTACCTCAGGGATCAGTCCTGGGGCCAGTCCTCTTCAATATCTTCATCAGTGACATTGCAGATGAACTGGAGAGTAAGGTTTGTCTGTTTGCAGATGACACCAAGATCTGCAACAGAGTAGGTGATCCAGATGAGGTGGGCAGAATGAGAAGAGATCTGGATAAACTGGCAAAATGGTCGGAAGAGTGGCAGCTGGGGTTTAACGCAAAGAAGTGCAAGATCATGCACATAGGGAAGAGAAACCCTGAAGCCACCTATAGGCTGGGAGGGGAGCTACTGGCTGTCACAAGGGAAGAAAGAGACTTGGGCATCATCATCATCACAGATGACCTGAAATCATCCAAGCAGACCACTAAAACAGTAGGTAAGGCTAGGGGAATGTTGGGGTGTATCAGTAGGGGTATCACAAGTCGTAAGAGGGATGTAATAATCCCTCTTTACAAGACACTGGTTAGGCCCCATCTGGAGTACTACGTGCAGTACTGGAGGCCACACCTTCACAAGGACATTAACCAAATTGAGGTAGTCCAGAGAAGGGCAACCAAAATGGTGCAGGGACTGCATCAGAAAACAGATGAGGGCAGATTAATGAAGCTTAATATGTATACCCTAGAGCAAAGGAGGGAGAGAGGTGATATGATCGAAACATTCAAACACCTTAAGTACATTAACAAGGTGAAAGAGTCTAACATGTTACAATGTAAGAAAAATAGCAGGACAAGAGGACACAGCATGAGATTAGAGGGAGGCCGATTAAGGGGTAATCTGAGGAAGCTCTTTCTCACAGAGAGGGTGGTGGATGCATGGAATGGCCTACCTCAGGAAGTGGTGGATATGAATACAGTGCAGGGCTTCAAACAGGCATGGGATAGGCATAAGGGAGCAATACAGATGGGTATGAATAGATAGGCAATCGATAGAGCAAAGGCCAATGGCACATTCATAAGGTAGAAAAAGAAATGGGCAGACTGGATGGGCCTTGCGTTCATTATCTGCCATTAACTTCTATGTTCTATGTTTTATCAGCATCATCTTAACTTACAGATCGGAGGGCAAGGAAGGAGCAGACATTCTCAATTTCTGCTTGATGAAACTCCTAGCCCTGCTTGGGCTTAACCCAAAAACCGGCTGCTTCAAGCTGGAACAGGCCCACAGAGCGGTTGCCCTGAAGCCACCGGCAGGTCAGCCTCCTTGACAAATCATCTTCTGCTTTCATAATTATCAAGATCGGGAGGCAGTTCTGAAGGCTTATCATGGGATAAAAGGATTGCTGTATGAAGGGGACCAGCTTTACATATTTCAGGACTATTCCAATTGACTGCTGAAAAAATGTAGCGCCTTCAACCCTGTGCTGGCCCAACTTCGGGAACTGATAATCGAAGGATTCCTGATTTACCCTGCAGTGCTTAAAATGAAGTATGAAGGAGCCTTGTACTCCTTCTGGGATCCAGAAAGAGCTACCAGTTTTGTGGAGGATCTAAGGAAGAAGGTGGGCTGAATAATGAGAGGGTTATGGCCTAGCAGTCAGAGGGCTGTATAGCCCACTTCCTGAGACGATTAACAACGACATGTGGATTTAAATGGACTTGGATTTTGGACACTAAATGGAGAACCTCCCTTCTGTTGCGTTGGCACCTGTGGTCCCCTTCTGTTTTGTGCGTGGATCCCCTGACCTGGAGGGAATGACTGTGTGAGCAATTTGTGGGCTCTACTGGACTTTCCTCTGCCTGAATATGGACCTCGCTGGAATGTTGAGATGCTGACGCCCTGGAGCTTCCGCTCCTCTGTGGAGATACTAGCTGCGCAGAACTATAGCAGCATGTACACATTCTCCCATAATGGGATTAAGTACAACTCTGAGGTTGCCCTGCTGTACTTGAGGTGAGTCGAGGGGTAGTGTGGTGATGGGCAGGTGCGTGGCATATGATTCGCGCTGCCCTCTCCCATGCTGCCCTTATGATCTCCCGGGAGATGGGCCTGGTTCTGGGATGTTGGCGGGCCTATAGTGATCTTGGCCCCAACTCTGCACTGTGCTAGCGGTGGGGAGGACATGGTGGTTTCCTTGGGGTTGATGTTAGTTAGCCTTTTGCTCACACACTAGCGTTTGGGGGCCCTGCATGCGAGCATGGCCACATTAAGCTTTCAGGGGACTGGAACCTGGCGTCGCATGGTGGTGACCTGGCGGGAGTTGAGGCCTCGCTGCATCAGGGTTGGTCTTAATTCCAGGCAGGCACGTAAGAGTTCCTTGACAGTCTTTGTTGGTGTGTGTGGGGGGGGTTGTAATGGGACAATTAAGCTGGGACACTGTGTGCACACAGCTGGATGGGGGGGACCTCTATTTTTCTTCTGGGACAATAGGGATGCTGTTTAATGGCTGCAAATTTGAGAAGGGATGGGGGTGGGGAGAGGGACGTTTACTATGAGGAGGAGTTGGCTATTCCTTTTGAATGGCAGAAGTCAGGAACATTCTTGGGCTATCAAGGTGTAAGGGGAGGGAAGTGGAAGGGGTGAGGGAGGATATCTGTATAGATGTTGGGGTTGTGTTTTTGAAGTTGGAACAGTTCAAATGTTTGTATTGTTTTTATATGCCTTATTGAATTCAACACTATTGAAGACCGGAGAGTGTTGTGCTCCTAGCCTAATTGACAGAAGCTACAGTGTGAGTAAACACACACTGTTATCATATGCTATACCGATAAAAGAAAAAGGGGCAAGTAGGGGTATACTGGGGAGACACTATGGCCACCACTAAAAGCTTAACTGTAGTCTCCTGGAATGTAATGGGGGGTTTCCTCCTCAATAGAAAGGACCAGCCTACTCTCAGCCATGCAAAGGCAGGGGATACAGGTGGCTCTGTTACAAGAGATGCATTTAAACCCTCAGCAACAACATCAAAAGTTGGTGCGGGATGGGTAGGGGTACGCTATGCCTCGTCTTATAATTCGCATAAGAGGAGGGTAGCTGTATTAGTGAATAGGCACCTGCCATTTGTTGCTTCCTGAGTAGTCTCGGACCCAGCAGAGGGTAGGTACATTTTTGTGGAGGGAACCCTGTATAGTGAAACTGTGAAGTTGGCAAGTAGCTATGCGCCAGCCAATTTTGATCCCACTTTTTACCAGAAAATATTGGATATTCTAGTTAGAAAGCAATTTGGAGAGCTAATCATTTGGGGTGACTTTAACGCCACAATGAATCTGAGCCTGGACTACTCGAGGCCATGGGTAGGAATGCCAGAGGGCCGAGATCCTGGCTGGAGGGCATAGTAGATCTAGACATGATTGACGACTGGAGATCGGTTTATCCTGGGGCGAAATAATTCACATTCTTTTCTAACTCACAGAAGTCATGGTCCAGACCAGACTATCTCTCTCTCTCTCTCTCTCTCTCTCTATATATATATATATATATATATACACACACATACACATAGACACACACACACCCCCCCTCGGGAATGGACTGATAGGATACAGTAAGTGCAACTTAGAAAATGGGTAAAGTGTAATATTGATGCTGATTGGCTAAAAGCACTAATCAGCTGGTCTGGTATGAGACAATAGTCTGTGTGTGTGTGTGTGTGTGTGTGTGTGTGTGTGTGTGTGTGTGTCTCTTTAAAAAGACACCAAGAAAACTAACAAGGAAAAAAAAAAAATTCTAACAGTAGTATCTTCGAAGCATCATTTTAATGCAGGCGGAGGAACTATTTTATTACAAAACTAACTTTATCCTAATTGTTCATTAACATTTTTTTATTAAACCTTTTTTTTTTTTTTTTTTTTTTTACAGTGCCCATTTTCTAAGCACAATAATACCCTCCAGGGTGAGCGGTATTGTGCTATACTGAACCTTCCAGGGTCTATAAGACCCTCTGCCTGCGGCGTCAGGCCTCATTACGCCCCTGGACAGTCCGGTATAGCACAATACCGCCCACCCTGTTGGGTATTATTGCTTACATAGTCCGATGTTTATATCGGACCATGCTATGTTTATATTGACGTGCCAGTTAGGGGAAGGAAGGGAATACCTGCCACCATGGAAATTCCCCAGCTACTTACTGGGCAATAAGGAGTTTCTGGAATATACAAAAGCGCAATGGGGGTTGTATCGGGAGCTTAATGAGGGGTCGGTGCAGTCCACTGGATTATATTGGGATGCTGGCAAGGCCTATATTAGGGGAGCCATCATAAGCTTTGTGGCAAAGTATAAGAAGGAAAAGCGACTTAGGAGGGAGGAGTTAGGGCAGTGGGTAAAAATCTTGGAGAGGGTCCTAGCCAAGAGTTTTTCGGAGGGAACACTGATGGAGTTAATGGCTGCTAGGGAAGCACTTAATGCTCTTCTTCTGGGGCCTGCACTGCCTGCTTTGCCAGGAAAAAATATTTTGAATGGGGTAATAAACCTGGACCACTTTTGGTCTGGATGGTAAAGGGAAGGAGGACCCATACACATATCTCAGAGATTAAGAATAACCAAGGGACTTTAATTATAATAGCAATTATAATAGCAGAGTTGTAGCGAACTTTGACTGCCTGACATTCTATATAGCTTACTGTTTGCACTACTGAATTTTTACTGCTGAGCTAATTGCAAGTATTGTAGAATAGTCTGAACAACTGACCACTGCCTGCTGTTTTTCTGCCACACTCATTTTCCCATCACGGTTGCTCTCATTCCTCCTCGGACTGCCTTCTTTGTTTCCCTCTTTCACTTGCTTTTTCCCTTTTGCATTTCTTTTTCACTGTTACCCACACTGTTTCTCTGCCATCTACCGGACCCGTGATTCTCTCTCCTGACACCCCCTGAACCAGCATATCCTGTAAATATTGCCTGGCATTTTTGGCCATCTTCTCTACCCATTCCAGACTACCCCAAGTCCTCTCCACCACATGCCTCCTTTCCAGCTCTCCCCTGTCTCATTCAAGGGGCCTCCCCCCACCCCCATCAACCTCCTGAACCAGCCTTTTGTTTTGCTAAATTCCCACCTGGCACCTTTGACCAGACCTCTCTGCAGGAGTCTTTTCTCTCCCACTATTTGCACCTACTTCTGCCCTAAGCACTAAATTGCCCAGGGCACTCCCACCAATTTACTTGAGCTTTGTCTTTGACTTTTTAACTAACAGCCCGCCTTTTTTTTCCTGCTCTTTTTTAGCCACAAGCCCAAACCATGCTCTCCATATCAGCTGAGCGGCCCTGGCGCTGCTACCAGCCAGCGGCCGGACCTCTGCATCCAGCCCGCCACCCCCTGACCAAGAAAAGCAGGTACGATTGGTCAGCTCCTAGCTTGGAGCTGTCAGGCTTCAATCCCTGTAACTGGACTGGCTCCTGGGGGACTGTGGCCACTTCTCAATTGGATGCTGCAGATCCCCATTGAGAAAGCAAGCACCCAAGGCACCTTTTTCAAATCAGAGCTCGGCCACTGCCTTGCTGTATTACTCTCTGGACAGTTTTTTTTCCCCCCACACCTTCTCCCCCTTTATTAAATACACTTCCCCAGTGATCCCCGCCCCCTGAGGCCTCACACTAGTCAATTACAGCAACTCCTTATAGGGGCTCTCCTTCCTGCAACTTCTTAAAGGGCTGATCCCCTCTTGTGCGCAAATTTAACTGCAAAAATGCTGCTTCATCCATTCAGCATAGGATTTCTACTTATTAGTGTAACCATCACATACCATGGGTCTCCAAACCCACAACACTTTCAACACCCAGGCATATTCACAGGCTACCTAAATCTTATACACAAATTTCTAAATGTTTCCCTCCCACTGCCACTTACCCGACCTGGCCTCCATACTACCATACACTACTGTACTCACATCGGGGTACCAACTGCCTCTCTCTCTCTCTCTCATGGGTTTGCCCTTTCAATTAAAGCTATTCTGTAAGCTTGTTATTGCTCCTCGCCTCGCTGTTTGGCCTTGGAGAAGAGTTTGAGAAACTGCCCATGCCTCAGGGGCAAAACTCGGCCATTCCGACTACCTCTTAGTGCTATAAAAAAGATGCTCCTGCTGCTACTCATCTGTGCTGGTAATGTCGCATTAAACCCCAGCCCCCCATTCCTGCCCCAGCTGACCTACCTTTACTAAAAGGGTTATCATTTTGCATTTGAATGCCTGTAGCCTTCTGAAAAGCTTGATGCTATCAAAACATGGACCTCCACTGCTCTCCTGATGTTCTTGTAACCTCCAAAACTTGGCTAAGACCAACCGCCCTGGACTATGAGGTTAACATTCCCTCATACAACTTGTTTAGTACCAATAGAAAAACCCAGGGAGGGGGAGTAGCCATCTATGTCTGGGATAACATTACCGCAACTATGGTGGACATGACTACAGTCCCTAAGGAGTTTGAGTGCCTCACACTAAGAATTCAACCAGCCAAATCAACCTCTGTCTGCAACAGTGGGTGCTATAGGCCCCCCTCAGCTAGCCTCTTTCTGCTCAAACACCTAAGTGACATACTAGCTACCACCTCAGAAGTATCCATAATTAGTGACCTCAACCTTGACTGGCTCTCTCCAGTCTCACCATTAAAAGAATTCTGTGATGCCCATGGACTTATCCAGATCACTAATGAAGCTACCTGCCCTAACATCAAAAACCCAGGGCGTAGCTCCCTTCTTGAGCTGTTCCTTGTAAGCAAGCCTCACCTCTTCTTCCACTCAGGTGTATTCTTTAATGACATCAGCGACCACTGTGCCACTGCATGAGTAAGGTCGACGCAACTCCAAACCTCCTCTTCCTCTAAATATATCCATAAGAGATATAAATGGAACTTCTGCCCAGATGCTTTTCTCTATGACCTCCAGTATGCTAACTGGCAGACATTTTACCTGTGGAAAAGGCACACGTGGTACTTCATGAAATACTCACCGAAACCCTAGACCTCCATGCCCCAGTTACCAAAAGCAGAACCAAAAGAAAATCCTGTCCCTGGTTCATGGATAACCTAAAGACTGCCTTATGGCATAGGGATGCTCTTTGGAAAAGAGCCAGAAAGTCTAAATTGGCCACAGACTGGTCTGCTTTCAGAACCGCAAGGAATTTCTGCAGGAAAATTATCAGATCATCGAAGTCTAGTTATTTCCTCTCCAAACTTAACGCATCCACTAACTCTGCTGATAAGTTTTGGAAAACTTTAAGGGAGGCAGAAGGCCTTAACAACGTTGGCACACTTCTCCACAAAATTTCGACTGGTGGTACCCACACTACAGATAAAAATGAGATCCTTGACCTCCTTAATAATCACTTTTCCACAGCAGGGCTTTTGATACCTCCCCAGCAAATGCAATCAGGGCAAAGTTCCTTAGTCAGTCATCTGATTGCCATGATCCGGAATCTATTGACCCATACCACTCTTTCTCCTTCTGTCCGGTCACCGTCAAACAGGTTGAGGATCTTCTTCTTCAACTTGATACTAAGAAAAGTGCGGGCACGGATATGATTGAGCCTTTCTTCCTAAAGTTGGCCTACTATATTTTTGCCCCCCCCAGTACCCACCTTTTCAATTTGTCTCTCAATCAGGGCTCCTTCACCAAGATCTGGAAGACAGCCCATGTCATCACTCTATTTAAATCAGGGGACCCCGCAACCTAAATAATTACTGCCCAATCTTCTTGCTCCCAGCCTTGTCAAAACTATTGGAGAAGGTAGTAAATGAACAGCTCAGATCTCATCTGAAAAGTTTTAATCTACTAAACCCAATTTCTGTCCCATGCATCGTACATCCACTGCCCTTGATAAGGTTATAAATGACTGGTAGTCTGCACTTGATAACAATACATATGTGCCTTGTTTCTGGACCGTACCAAGCCTTTTGACACAGTGGACCATGATTTGCTCCTGGTGACCCTGAAGAAAGCTGCCGTGGACAACCTGGCCCTAAGCTGGTTCGCAAACTATGTTGTGGACAGAGAGCAGCAGCTCAAGGCTGAAGGAGACCTATCACCAAAAAAAATACTCCTTAGAGGTATCCCCCAAGGATCCATACTTGGTCCATTTCTCATTGCCATTTATATTAATCAAATTGATACTGGCCTAAAGTCGTCTAGTATCCATCTCTTCACTCATGATACAGTGCTTTGCATTGACAGATCGACTCCGGATCAAGCCATTTTAGACCTCCAGAATGATTTTGACATCCTCCAAAAAAAAATCTACTCAACTTGAAACTCCTGCTAAATGCCAAAAAAACTAAGGCCATGATTTTCTCTCCACTGGCCCCTCATCTCAAAAAAACAAAACAAAAAAACCCCAGATAAGGTTCCTCACATAAGCACCCTTTTGGGAGAAGCCCTGGAGTTTGCGGAAAAATTCAAATACCTGGGGGTCTGGATTGACTATAAATTGTCCTTCATTTATCACATTGAAAAACTCACTAAGAAACTGCGTCAAAGGCTCTGTATTTTCTTCAGGATCAAGCACTCACTAACCCAGGAGGCTAGAAAACTCCTAGTCCAAGCTACCTTTTTGCCTCTCCTAGACTATGCAGACTTCCTATATGGCCATAGTACTAGTAACGCCTCTCCAAGCTTGATACCCTACACCACAGAGCCCTTAGGTTCATTTCGGATGCCCCTTTTGACACGCACCACTGCATCCTCTATTCTTCCATAGGCTGGAGCTCCCTTAGCTTCAGGAGGCAAAACAATGCTATTCTATGGACATATAAGGCAATCACTCATAAATTACCTCAGTACCTCACAAGCTGCCTAACTCCCTGCATCCCTAGTGCCTATTCTCTCAGAAGTCTTACCATCTTTATCTCTGTCTAGCCCTAAAGTTAAAACACGCTTTGGTAGAGCCTCAATAAGCTTCACTCTTCCTACACTCTGGAATAAAATCCAGAAAACCTTAAGGCTCGCTTCCCCTGTCACGTTCTCCCTCTTCAAATCCTTGTTCCTGAGGACCTTCTCTGAGGTCTGTCATTGCTTCAAGTCAAAGTCTTAACATCACGATTTGTTACTGCTTTAAATTCTGGACTTAAACCTCAACCACTGCCTAAGGCGTCATTTGAGCCCTCCCTTCCGTCATTGTCCAAATCAAGGCCCCAACATCACGATCTGTCTTTGCTTCAAATATTGGACTTAAACCCCAACCACTGCCTGTGACATCTGTCGAGTTTCTCCCTTAGAACAGTCCTTCCTCCCTAGGCCATCATGTCCAACCCTCTCCCATCTCATCTGACCTTCCCTCCGCACTCCCTATACCCCCTTCCCCTTCCCACCCCACTTGCCAGACCATGTCTACAGTACTTATCAAATGACTCTTACATCTCAATCTTCTTCGCACTTTCATGCTAGAGGAACTGCCACTCCTGCTCACTATGACTCCTCCAATGATGTTTACTGCATAAACTTTAGCTCATTACCTAACGTCCATATATCTGTATCTCTGCAATTGTATTTAAATGGAACTACCTCCTGTTGAACCTACTGCTATGTTCTGGTGGAGGTATCTTGTTACATGTGATGGTTATATGTTATTACGTTGTTATTATTACTATGTAATTGTTGTGTATGTTCACTCAACCTGTTATGTCTTAACCCTGTTGGCAACTGTTTTGCCCCCGGTCCTTCTTGTAAATGAGCTTGTTTCAATGATGTTCTACCTGGCAAAATATTGATTGATTACTTCAGGATAAAAAATTAATCAAGGAACAGTTTAAGCAGTTTTATGAACAGCTGTATCAGGCTGAATGCAGAGGGACATTGGATAAGGCTAGGAATTTTCTAGATGGGATTTGTTTTGCCACAGATTATGGATAGCAGCAGAGGGAGCAGCTGGGAGGGGAAATCACCAGAACTGAAATTAAACATGCCATACAGAGTATAAAGAAAGGAAAGGCAAGTGGGCCGGATGGATTCCTCTCAGAATATTATAAAGCAATGCAGGACCAGATAGTTGAGACTCCCTGGAAGTTTTTCGCAGGGGAGGGAGTACTCCCTGCCTCCTTTAATGAAGCGGTAATATGTTTGGTGCCTAAGCCAGGGAAGGACCCACAGGAATGCTTGTCCTACAGGCCGATATCGTTACTAAACTGTGATGCCAAGATCCTTGCAAAGATACTGGCAATGCACCTAGACCAGTTCCTTCCGGAGCTTGTTCACCCAGACCAGACTGGATTTGTCCATGGTAGGTACTCCTACCATAACATGCGAAAACTATTGAATGTTGTGTGGATGACCTCCCGGCATGGGAACGGCACTGCGGTGCTGTCCATGGACGCCGAGAAGACTTTCAACCGCACTGAATGGGAGTACCTTATGGAGGTGCTGCCACGGTTTGGTATGGGGGGATGGCTTTGAGGGACTAGTCAAGAAAATATATAGGGAGCCAGCTGCTAGGGTCCTGGTGAATGGTTTGCTTACTGAACAATCCTCACTGTTCAGAGGTACGAGGCAGGGGTGTCCCCTCTCCCCTTTGCTGTTCACCTTGGCTATTGAGCCGTTGGCGGTGGAGATCCAGGAGCATCCAGGCATAAAAGGGCTATTGGGTAAATCAGGTGAGTCTCATAAGGTGATGCTATAAGCCAGATGACATGCTCCTATATGTGGTGGAACCATCTGATTCTGTTCCACTGCTGCTCAACCTGATAGAGACCTTTGCAGCCTTCTCAGGTTATAAAATACATTTTGGCAAGTCCAAGATCATGCTGTGGGGAGTGATAGGGGAGGAACTAGGCAGGGGACTTGGGGCCTGAAAAGAGTTGAAACTTCCTTTAAGTATCTGGGCATTCAAACAGGAAAGGACTTAGGTTCTTTGTACCGACTTAATTATGTTCCATTCATAAAACCATAAAGGAGGAGCTACAATGCTGGAGGGAGCTCCCTGTGTCCTGGTTGGGCCGTATTAATCTGAACATATTGCCACGGATACAGTATGTAATGCAGATGCTACATCTAGGCCTTGTTAGTGTGGATCTCAGGAGGATAGCGATACGGCCTTTTCTGGCTTTCTGTGGCCGAGAGGACACCCAAGGGCAAGTCTTCGAAGACTTCAGGCAGATGGTTCTAGGGGTGGCTTAAACCTCCCAGACCTCTAGAATTATTCTCTGGCCAAGCAATACATATACTTGAGCAACTGGGTCAATAAGCCTAAGGCGGTGGGATGGCTGGACCTGGAAGAAGGGGCTTGCCCGGGTAGGCTCTTGGCCTATCTGGTGAGGGGAGGCCATAAGGCCTACAACAGACTGAGCAATGGAAATCCCTTGGTGGTGGCAGTTCTGGATGGGTGGACACAGATTTTAGAACTAACAGGAGTTGGGCAGGAGGAAACCTTACTGCTCCTCATGGCTGGCAAGAAAAAAATTACTCACCTTAGTAATGTTGTTTCTTCTAATGGAGTCTTGCTATATTATGACAGATGCAGTTTGTCCCACCATTAGAACTGCTCCGGAGGTGAAAGAGTTAACTTCCATGCAGTGCATGGAACTTAGAGCGCGAGCTCGGTTAGAGAAGCTCTGTTAGGGAGGTTTCAAATCGAAACCGTCAGATCTTTACGAGCAAAACTCACTAAGGCTCTGTGTGGAAGCTGTAACTCACACTAGCCAACTGGCTACTAAAATATTCACATTTTCCTGGTCCCAACACCTAAGACTCAAGTCAGGGACCAGAAACAATAAGATAAAAATAAATAAATAAAACACAACACCCAAACATAAAAGGGGCATCAATAAGTGCTAACAGTGGACTGCCCACCCCATACCAAGTAGAAGTTCTGAGAGGGGCAGGCTGGGGAGGTTATAATATAGCAAGACTCCATTAGAAGAAACAACATTACTAAGGTGAGTAATTTTTTCTTCAAACAACATGAAGTCTTGCTATATTATGGACAGATGCAGACTACACAGCAGTACCTCCATGGAGGAGGGACAGTACCTACTTAGGAATAGGGTTTGAAGCACGGTTGTGTTAAACCGAGCATCCCTCCTGGCCTGGATATCCAGGAGTAATGCTTGTGAAAGTGTGTACTGTTTTCCAAGTAGCTGCTTGACATATCTCTAAGATAGGGATGTCTCTGGCAGCAGCTAGAGATGCAGCTGTACCTCTGGTAGAGTGAGCCCTCAGGCCTGAGGGGGAACCTTACCCAGTTTTTGATAGCAAAATTTGATACAAGAGACAATCCACCTGGCAATGGATCTCTTAGTGGCAGGTCTCCCTTTCCCAACCTCACCATAAGTGAGAAATAGTTGGAGGGAGTCAAACCTGTGACCCTTGGTACCTCTATGTAGTAACTTAGGGCCTCTTAACATCTAGTTGTGCAGCCTCCTCTCACCAGAGGAGGAATGGTCAGTGAAGAACACTGGAAGTGAATAGATTGGTTAAGGTGGAACCGAAACCACCTTAGGCAAAAACTTCCTGTTAGTCCTGAGGACTACTTTATCCCTGTGAAAGGAAATAAAGCCAGTCTCCACTGATAAAGCCTGTAATTCACTTATGCGCCTGGCAGAAGTGATGGCTACTAGAAATACAGTTTTCCAAGTCAATACTTAAGCCTGGGTCAAGACAGAGGCTCAAAGGGGTTGCATCAGCTGAGCAATGCAAACATTAAGATCCTCAAGCAGGGGCAGGGGTCCTGAATGGAGGATTGGTATGAAGCAACTCTTAAAAACTTGGAAAATACAGGGTGAGCAGAAAAGAAGAGGGCTTCCCTGCTGAAATGAAAGCAGAGACAGCTGCCAAATGCACTTTCAGGGTAGCTGGTCTCAGTCCCAAAGAATTAAGATGGACCATATAATCCAATACAGTGGGTAAATCAGCAGATTCCGGGAAATATGCTCCAGAACACCATATGGAAAACCTTTTCCACTTGGAGTTATAGGTAGCCCTGGTGGAAGGCTTCCTAGAAGCTTTCAAGATTTTGAGGACACCCTGAGAAAGTTGTAGATCAGCAAACTCTAACTCCTCAAGAGCCAGGCCTTGAGGTTGAGGGATTTGAGATTTCGGATACCAGACTCTCCCCTGAGCACAGGTTAACAGATTGTGGTTCCTGGGGAGACACAGGGGAAGATCAACTAGGAGCAGATTTATCCTGGACTCCCTTCAGGGTGCCTTCCTCAAGCAACTGGTCATGGAACCAACTCGGCAGAAGGCAATACTGGACCTTGTGCTCACAAACAGGGACAGTGTGATGGGGGTAAGAGTGGGGGAGCACCTGGGGAACAGTGACCACCAGTCACTGTGGTTTGAAATCACAGAAAGCGCAGAACCAAACCACACAAAAACACGTATCCTGGATTTTAGGGGGGCAAACTTTGAGAAAATGGGAGATACTTGAAAGAGGCATTAAGGGAATGGGCAGGAATCAGGGGTTGAGGAACAGTGGAAGCATTTAAAATGGGGATTACAAGAGCAACAGAATTATGTATTAAGCAGGTTAGCAAGAGGAAAAGGAAGAGGAGACCATTATGGTTTTCCAAAGAGGTAGCAAAGAAAGTGAAAGCCAAAAAGATTGCATTCAGGCAATACAAAAAGACACAGGCAGAAGGAATAGGGAGAAGTACCAGGAGAAGCAAAGGGAGGCAGGGAGGTCAGTAAGGGAAGCCAAAGCTCAGACAGAAGAACACATTGCAAAATCAGTGGGTACAGGGGACAAACCTTTACAGGTACATAGTGAAAAAGAAAGGCAAAGGGAGGGATAGTGAGACTGAAGGGGAGGATGGGGCTGTGTGGAGGATGACAACAGTAAAGCTGACATATTTAACAGGTATTTCTGCTCAGTCTTTACTGAGGAAGAGGAGGGTAATGGGTCTGAATGGAGTACAAGGGGTGAGAATGGTGCAGAAGTGGACACAAGTCCCTTTACACGAGAAGAAAAAATTACTCACCTTAGTAATTGCTTTTCTTCTCATGGAGTCTTGCTATATTAGGACCATTGCAGTCATTCCCCCAGTCTTGAACTGCCCCGGAGAGGAAACGGTTAACTCCAGAGTGATCTGGAGTTCCACAGCGCGAGGGCGCTGTTCAAAGCTCTATCTGGCCAGTTTCAAATGAAACTGCCAGGTTCTTTACGGAGCTAAACTAACATAGCAAGTCTGTGTGGAAAGCTCTACACTAGCCATTGGCTACCTATCATTAGAAGAATAAGAACAATCACAGAATAACAACAACAATATTTATTGTTAGGAACACTCCTTACAAGCACTAATAGGACCCCTCTCCCAAAAACTCAAGTCTAGAGAGGGACCTCTACCACTTAACAAAAAGAAATACCTAGTTCCCTAACCCAACTAGAGAGACTAAATGGCATGACACAGTGCTTGCACTAATTTGCCAACCCCATACCCAAGTAGGAGTTCTGAGAGGGGTAGGAGGGTGGTTGTCTATATAGCAAGACTCCATGAGAAGAAAAGCAATTACTAAGGTGAGTAATTTTTTTTCAAACACCATGAAGTCTTGCTATATTAGGACCATTGCAGATTACACAGCAGTACCTCCATGGAGGAGGGTCAGAACCTACTTAGGAAATAGGCTCTGAAGAACAGCTGTGCCAAACGAAGATCTCTCCTGGACTGGACGTCCAGGGAATAATGCTTGTAAAGGTGTGAACTGTTTTCCAGGTAGCAGCTTGACAAATTTCCAAAATGGAATATCTCAGCAGCCGCTAGAGATGCAGCTGTACCCCTGGTGGAGTGGGCCTCAGTCCTGAGGGGGCTCTTACCTAGTTTTTGGTAACAGAACTGGATACAAGAGACAATCCACCTTGCAATTGTCCTCTTAGTGGCAGGTCTCCCTTGCCAACCTCTCCATAGGTAAGGAAGAGTTGGAGGATTAACCTGTGACCCTTGGTAATGCTCCACATAGTAGCTTAGGGCTCTTTAACGTCCAGGCTGTTGTAGTTTCCTCTCACCGAGGAAGAATGCTCAGTGAAAACACTGGGAGAGAAATGGACTGGTTCAGATGAAAATCTGAAACCACTTTGGGTAAAACTTTCTGTTAGTCCTGAGGACTACCTTATCCCTGTGAAAAGAAATAAAATCTTTTCCACCGAAAGGGCTTGCAATTCACTTATACGTCTGGCAAGTGATAGCCACTAGAAAACAGTTTTCCAAGTTAAATACTTGAGATCTGCAGAAGAAAGGCTCAAAGGAGGTTGCATTAACTGAGCAATGCAAATATTCAGGTCAGTCAGGCAGGGCTGGTTCCTAAAGGAGGGTTAGTATGAAGTAACCCCTTAAAAACTTAGAAAACACAGGGTGAGAGGAAGAGAGAAACAGGCTTCCCTTGGAAACAAAGGCAGAAACAGCTGCCATATGAACCTTCAAGGTAGCTGGTCTAAGGCCTAGGGAATTTAGATGGGCCAAATAGTCCAGTAAAGTGGCCAGGTCAGCAGATTCTGGCACAATTTGTTTCTCCGAACACCAGAAGGAAAACCTCTTCCACTTAGAATTGTAAGTAGCTTGGTGGAAGGCTTCCTGAAGCCTTTAAAATATCCATGACCCCTTGAGAAAGTGTAAATCAGCAATTCTAATTCCTCAAGAACCAAGCCTTGAGGTGGAGGGATTTGAGGTCCTGGTACCACACTCTCCTGTGCACAGGTCAGCAAGTCGTGGGTCCTGGGCAAGGTTAGGGAGGGTGGATTGTCAGGGACAGGAGAAGAGGATACCAGGGCTGTCTGGCCCAGTCTGGAGCGATCAGAACCACTTTGCAGGGCTGAGTTCTGATTTTCACCAATACCCTGAAGAGGAGAGGAAGGGGGAAAAGCATATAGGAATTTCCCTTCCAATCCAGCAGGAAGGCGCCCAGGGGACTGAACCCAGCACTGGAGGCCTGCAACAAAATAGAGGAGAGTTGATGGTTGTGGGGCTGCGAAGAGATCTATCTGAGGGTACTCCATCTGGCAAAGACCGACCCCAATACCTGAGGATTCAGAGACCATCTGTGATGGCCCTGGGAAATCCTGCTGAGAGCATCCGCCAGGACATTGTCCTTTCCTGGAAGGTGAATTGCGATCAGGGAGGTGTTTAGGAGTAAGCCAGAGACTCATAACTCATTGCTTGGTGCACAAGGCTGAAGACCGAGTGCCCCTTGCTTGTTGATGTACCACATTGTTGTGGTGTTGTCTGTCCTGATTTGAACTACTTTGTTCTGGACAACAGCTGAAAAGCCTGAAGAGCTAAAAGAACAGCTCTGAGTTCCAAAAGATTGATGTGAGCAGAGATTCCTGGGGGACCACACTCCTTGAGTGGAAAGGTCGCCTAAGTGAGCCCCCACCCTAACAGGGGAGGCATCCGTGGTGAGGGTGAGGGAGTGTGAAACGGTAGAAAGGGAACCCTTGAGACAGATTGCCTTGATCCTGCCACCACTGAAGGGCCAGGATCAGGGTTTTGGTCACCGAACTAATTTGGTAAGGGGTCCCTCCTTTGGGACCAATAGGACCTCAAGTGGAACTGAATGTCCCTCATCTGAAATCTTGCTCCCTGCACGACAGCTGTGGAGCAGCCATGTGCCCTAGGAGTTGCAGAAAATGCCTTGCTGGTCGAGAGACCACGAGGGTAAAGGAGGATGCCAGGGCAATGAGCCTGTCCGCTTCTTTCCGAGGGGAGAAATGCCCTGGCTAACTTTGTGTTCAACTCTGCACCTATGAAAGTTAGAACCTGAACAGGTTCCAGAACTGACTTTGGTAAGTTCAGCAGGAACCCCAGGGAAGTGAGAAGCTGCTTGGTGACCTGCAAGTGAGATTTACCTGGTCTGGAGACTGACCCACTAGTAGCCAGTCGTCCAGGTAGGAAACACAGCAATCCTTGCCTTTCTTAAATGAGCCACTACCACAGCTAGACATTTTGTGAATACCTTGGCCGAGGTTAGGCCAAAGGCATTGCTCTGAACTGGCAGTGGCCCGAGAGCAGTTCGAACCTGAGGCCTCTGTGAGAAGGCCTGATCATGACATAGATAGTAGGTCCTGAGGTCCAGGGAAGCTAACCAGTCCCCTGGCCTCAGGGAGGGCAAAATCATTGCTAGAGTTAACATTTTGAACTTTGGCTTTAATAGATGTCTGTTCAGGTACCTTAAGTCTAAGATGGGCCGCCATTCTCCTGTCTTTTTTGGGGTAAGAAAATATCTTGAGTACAGTCCCTTGCCCTGATGGCAAGGGGGAACCCTTTCCACTGCTTTGCAATTCAGGAGGGAAGAAACTTCTGCTTCCAAAGCAAGGGCTTCTGAAGAGTTTGCGGGTGGAAATTGCCTGGCTCTCATCTTTGGAAACTGTTTGAAGCTGAGAACCAGGCCTTGGCTTACTACTTCCAGAACCCACCTGTCCGAAGTTAAGGACAGCCAGTTCTGGCTGAAATAAGCCAACCTGCCCCCCACTGGTACAGGAGAATCGGCCCTGGGCACCCCATCAGGGTGCCTGCTTGGCAGGAGCTTTAGGCTGAGGGAAGGGCGACTGTCTCCCTGTGCCCCGCCTACCTCTGCCTCTGAAAACCCCTGTGAAAAGCAGAGGAGGCTTGAGCTTGGTAAAAGGCCTGTAGAAAGGCCTACTTCTGCCCTGGGGCATGCCTTGTGGAGTGGCATGCCTTTCTCTAGCTTGGGCACTTTTGTAGGTAGTTCTATATTCATCCATCTTTTTCATATAATTTTCTGTTTGATCACCAAACAGAGAATTTCCCGATACAGGAAAATCCATAGCCTTGACTGAGTATCTTGGGACAGATTAGTGATCTGAGCCATGCCAACCTACGGAAAGCTACAGAAGTGGCCATGACCCTAGAGGAAACATCATTAACATCAACAGCAGTATGAAATTGAACTTTAGAGGCTTCAATGCCATCAGCAGCCACTTGTTCCAACTCACTAGCCAGCTGGCCCTGGGCCTGCTTAGCTAACTGCAATATAGTGTCCCATCTAGATTTCTGATATCTAGCAACATAAGCCATATAATTAGCCTGCCTTGAGTCCCAAAGAAGCTGCCATATATTGCTTTTTCGCCATGGCATCAATCTTCCTGGAATCCTTGTCAGGAGGATGTGAGGCCAGGGAATATTAGCCTTGTCACAGGCTGCAGCTTGTACCACACCTACATGACTACACTGCTCAGTGAGGAAGTCTGTATCCGAGTCTGACAAAGTATACCTTCTGTCCATTTTTATCTACAGGAGGGACAGAATGAGATTTTAAAATCTTGTTGTTTGCTTCCTAAATGACTTATGCAAAGGAATAGACAACCTCCTAGTCTCTGGAATATCCATCATTTCCACATAATCAGGCTCCTTGCTCATCCACAGCCTCTTCTAAGGGAAGCTGAGGGATTCTGCCACCTTTTGTAAAACATAAACAGAGAAGGGACTCAGACAGCATAGGGGAGATTCTAAAGGTCTATCTGGAGAGATGTCCGTTCAATGGACACGTCCAGACCTTCCCAATCACAAACATACTGATCAAAATCCTCCTCCCCTCAAGTGGTTCATAAAATCCTCAACATCATAATCCTGAACCACTGAGACTGAACGAGCCACCCTTTTCCCAGATGCAGGGGCTCGACAGCCTGAGACAAAGACTGGACAATCTGAATGGCTTTAGTTATCTCTGCAGCAGTTGGAGAGACAATTTGTACTCCAGACCTGCTGATTTCTTTGTCTTTTGCTGGGACTGGTTCCTCTGAACCAGCCTTCCTTTGCCCGAGGAAGTCTCGCCTCTGGTCAGAGGGCACCCTCTGGTCTAGTGGGTACTGGACCGGGCAGGCCATCGCGGTCAGCGGACTTTTGGCCTCTCGCTCCCTGAGCCGCCCAATCTCTTTCCAGGGTGGCTGCAGGGAAATTTTTACACACCTGGCAGTCTGACAGGAGGTGGTCAGCCCTCAGACAATAAACACAGTGGTGTGGGTCAGCCTTGGCGAAGGCTTCCCCACAGACATCACAGTGTTGAAACCCAGTGGGCCGGTTTTCTTTTGGGTTTCTCAGACATAATGCCAGCCTAACCAAAAACTTGCTCTTTTGATGGCAAAAAGTAGGTAAGACCTCTTATCGGTTCCTAACCGTGTCACGGGTATTTGAAAACCCCAATAAAGTTAGGTTTTTTAGAACCGATAAGAACTGGAACCGCATCTAAAAGCCAACTAAACAGTTTAAAACATGTATTTCAACCAACCGATCGGTTCAAAACCGAACCGATAATGACTTTCCACACAGACTTAATTTCTGTACTTACGGTTACCAGATAGAGCTTTTTAATCGAAATGCGGTAAAATAACATTTATTGCCGGTTCAATGAACTGAAAATACTCGCTTGAACCGCAAATGAACCGAGCTGAAGGAGCTGATATCCGGAGCGACTGTTCAGTGAAGCGGAGTAAAGAATCTGGCAGTTTCATTTGAAACTGGCCAGATAGAGCTTTGAACAGCGCCCTCGCGCTGTGGAACTCCAGATCACTCTGGAGTTAACCGTTTCCTCTCCGGGGCAGTTCAAGACTGGGGGAATGACTGCAATGGTCCTAATATAGCAAGACTTCATGGTGTTTGAAAGGGTCCTGAAGGAACTGGAAGTAGTAAGAGTTGATAAAGCAATGGGGCCAGATGGGGTGCACCCCAGGGTCCTTAAAGAACTAAGAGAGGTGGTGGCTGAACCTCTTGCTATCCTGTTTAGCTGATCACTAGAAACAGGGGAGGTACCCAAAGACTGGAGGATAGCAGATGTAGTCCCCTTATACAAAAGTGGGAACAAAGAGGAAGGGAACTACAGACCAGTCAGCCTCACCTCGGTAGTGGGGAAGATCATGGAAGCACTACTGAAGGAGAGACTGGTGGAACATCTGGTTGTCAATGGACTACAGGACCCAAGGCAGCATGGTTTCACCAGGAAGGTCATGTCAGACCAACCTCATTGAATTTTTGACTGGGTGACTAGGAGGTGGATCAGGAGGGCAGGACATGGCCTATCTGGACTCAGCAAGGCCTTTGACACTGTGCCACATAGAAGACTATTGCACAAACTGGGGAATATGGGTGTGGGCAGGACAGTAAAGCGGTGGGTAGGTAACTGGCTGGGCAGCAGGACACAGAGGGTGGTGGTAAATGGCTGTCACCCACAGAGGGAAGAGTGACCAGTGGGGTACCACAGGATCAGTGCTGGGACCGGTACTATTCAATATCTTCATCAGTGACATTATGCAGGACCCAGAAGGCAGAATTTCACTGTTCGCTGATGACACAAAGCTCTGTAACAGAGTAGACACACCAGAGGGTGTAGATAGAATGAGAAGGGACCTGCAGAAACTTGAAGAATGGTCAGGGTTTGGCAGTTGAAATTCATGCAAAAGTGCAAGATAATGCATTTGGGGCACAAAACCCTGGCACAATATATCAGTTGGGGGTGAGGATATAGCATGCACAAGCAGGAAAGGGATCTTGGAGTTATCATCTCTGATGACTTCAAGGCAGGGAAACAGTGTGACAAGGCAGCAGGTAAAGCAATAGGATGCTGGGATGCATAGGCAGGGCATCACCAGCAGGAAAAGGGAGGTCATAATCCACTATACAAGACACTAGTGAGGCCGCACCTGGAGTACACTGTGCAGTTCTGGAGACCCTACCTACATAAGGACATAGACAGGGTAGAGAAGGTTCAGAGGAGGGCAACAAAGATGGTGCATGGATTGCATCACAAGTCCTATGAGGACAGGTTGAAGGCACTGAACATGTACTCCTGGAGAGAGGAGGGAGAGAGGGATATGATAGAGACATACAAGTATCTTACAGGGAGGAACAGGTGCAGGAATGCACTATTTTTAAGCTAAAAGATGTTCCAGGACTAGAGGGCATGGGATGAAGTTGGAGGAGGACGATTCAGAGGAAACGTGAGGAAGAATTTCTTCACAGAACGGGTGGTGGACAAGTGGAACACCCTGCCAGAGGAAGTGGTGGGGGCTGAAACAATCACGGGATTTAAGAATGCATGGGATAGACATAAAGGAATTCTGGAGGTCAGGGGTAAGGGGCAACAGACTTCCTGGAAAACATAAACTGAACTTACAAACTTAAATGGGCAGACTGGGTGGGCCATAGGCCCTTATCTGCCGACACTGTCTATGTATCTATGTAAGATGGACTGCTAGGGACAGAAGGAGTGGGTACCAGGGCTGCCTGGCCCAGTCTGGAGCAATCAGGATCATCTTGCAGGGCTGAGACCTGATTTTGACTAGCACCTTGAACAGGAGAGGGAAGGGGGGGAAGGCATAGAGAAACTTCCCTTCCCAGTCGAGGAGAAAGGCATCCAGGGGGACTGAGCCCAACACTGGGGGCCTGCAACAAAAAAGTGGCAGTTGATGATTGTCTGGGGCTGCAAAAAGATCTATCTGAGGAGTGCCCCATCTGGCAAAAACTATCCCCAATACTAGGGGATCCAGTGACCATTTGTGATGGCCCTGGGAAATCCTGCTGAGAGCATCTGCCAGGACATTGTCCTTGCCTGGGAGGTGAACTGCTATGAGGGAAGTGTTCAGGGAATAAGCCAGAGACCACAACTTCATTGCCTCGGTGCACAAGGTCGAAGACCGAGTGCCCCCTTGTTTGTTGATGTACCACATTGTAGTGGTGTTGTCTGTTCTGACCTGTACCACCTTGTTCTGAACAGATGCAGAAAAAACCTGAAGTGCTAGAAAAACAGCTCTGAGTTCCAACAGATTGATGTGGAGCAGAGATTCCTGAGGGGACCATAAACCCTGGGTGGAGAGGTCACCCATGTGAGCCCCCATCCCAAGAGGGACACATCTGTAGTAAGGGTCAAGGAGTGGGACAGAGGAATGAAAGGCACCCCTCGTCTCAGATTGCTCTGATCCTGCCACCACTGAAGGGCCTGGATCAGGGTTCGAGTCACTGGGATTAACTTGGATAGGGGATCTCTTCTTTGAGACCAGAAGGCTCTCAAATGGAACTGAATGTCCCTCATCTGCAATCTTGCTCCTTGCACTACAGCTGTGGAAGCAGCCATGTGTCCTAGGAGCTGCAGGAAATGCTTTGCTGGTCGAGAGACCTGCAGAGTGAAGGACGAGGCCAGGGCCACCAAGGTCCTTACCCTTTCTAGGGGAAGAAAGGCTCTGGCCTGCTTTGTGTCCAGTTCTGCGCCTATAAAGGTGAGTACCTGGACAGGCTCCAAAACTGACTTTGGAAGATTGAGAAGAAAGCCCAGAGAGGTAAGCAGCTGCTGGGTAACTAGCAGGTGTGATTTGACCTGGTCTGGAGACTGACCCACAATGAGCCAGTCGTCCAGGTAGGGAAAGATGGCAATCTTTTGCCTTCTTAGATGAGCAACTGCTACTGCCAGACATTTTGTGAACACCCTTGGGGCAGAGGTAAGGTCAAGGGCATTGCTCTGAACTGATAATGGCCTGAGGGCAGTTCAATCTGAGGTACTTTCGATGGGAGCTTTGATAAGAACATGGAAGTAGGCATCCTTGAGGTCCAGGGAAGCTAGCCAGTCCCTGGCCTTAGGGAGGGTAAAATCATTCCCAGAGTCACCATTTTGAATTTTGGTTTTAAAAGGTGCTTGTTCAGATATCTTAGGTCCAGGATGGGCCGCCACTCCTGTCTTTTTGGGGTAAGGAAGTACCTGGAGTACAGACCCTGCCCTGGTGTAGGGAGAAACCCTTTCTACAGCTCTGAGAGCCAGGAGGGTTGAGACTTCTGTTTCCAAAGCAAGAGTCTCTAAAGGGTTTGCAGGTGGAAAGGATCTGGCTCTCATCTTTGGAAATTTTTTGAAGCTGAAAACCAGACCCTGGCTCACTACTTCCGGGACCCACCTGTCTGATGTTAAAGACTCCCAGTCCTGGACGAAGTAAGCCAGCCTGCCCCCTACAGGTAATGGAGAGCCGACCCTGGGCATCCCATCAGGGTGCCTGTTTGGCAGGGGCTTTAGGCTGAGGGGTGGGAGCAGGCCTGCTCGTACCCCATCTGCCTTTCCCTCTGAAGAACCCCCTCTGAACATAGGCTGAAGAGGAGGCCTGGGTCTGGTAAAAAGGCCTGTGAAAAGGCATGCCCCTACCCCTGGGGGGCTGCCTCTGAGGAGTGGCTTGCCGTTCCTTGGCTTGTGCACTCCTATAAGTGGTTCTATATTCATCCATTTTCTTCATGTAATTCTCTGTCTGGTCCCCAAACAGAGAATTTCCCACCACAGGAAAATCCATAGCCTTAGACTGGGTATCCTGTGACAAAGTAGTACACCTGAGCCAGGCCAATCTACGAAAAGCCACAGATGTAGCCATGACTCTAGAGGATACATCATTAGAATCCACTGCAGCATGGAACTGCACCTTAGATGCCTCAATACCATCAACAGCCACCTGCTCCAGCTCCTTTGCCAGCTGGCCAGGGGCCTGTTTGGCTAAGGCCATGACAGTATCCCATCTAGATTTTTGGTATCTCGCAACATAAGCCATATAGTTTGCTTGTCTGAGTCCCAAAGACGCTGCCATGTATTGTTTTTGGCCATGGCATCAATCTTCCTGGAGTCCTTGTCAGGAGGATGTGAAGCCAGGGGAATATTAGCTTTATCACAGGCTGCAGCCTGAACTACCTCAACATGACTGCATTGTTGTGAAAGAAATTCTGTATCAGGACCTGACAAGGTGTACCTCCTGTCCATCTTTTTATCCACAAGAGGCACAGAATTAGGAGCTTTTAAAATTTTTATTGTTTGTTTCCTAAAAGATTTATGTAAAGGGATAGACAAACTCCTGGACTCTGGGATATCCATCATCTCTACAAAGTCAGGCTCCTCTTGCTCATCCAAAGCCTCCTCTGAAGGAAGCTGGAGGGTTTCTGCAACTTTTTCATAAAACAAAAAATGAGAAGGGGACTCAGCAAGCCTAGGGGGAGATTCATCATAATCATCCTCCCCCTCCTCTGGTTCATAAAACTCTTCTATATCATATTCTTGAACCGGTAGAACCGACCAAACCGACCTTTTGCCAGATGGTGGCGGTTCGGAGGGAACCGGGGAAAGTGACTGGACAATCTGTATTGCCCTGGCTATCTCTGCAGCAGTTGGAGAAGGGGTTTTGGACTCCACACCTGCTGACTTTCTAGTTCTCTTTGCTGGAACTGGCTCCTTAGAGTCAGCTTTACGTCTGCCCGAGGAAGTCTGGCCCTAGTCAGAGGGCACTCCCTCTGGTTAGGTTGGCACCGAACCGGGCTGGTCATCCAGGTCAGCGGACTTTTTGGCCTCCCGTTCCCTGAGCCTACCAACTCTCTTATCTAGGGTAGCTGCAGGGAAATTCTTGCAAATCTGGCAGTCTGCATTGAGGTGGTCAAACCCCAGACAATAAACACATGTGGTGTGTGGGTCAGCCTTGGCAAAGGCTTCCCCACAGACACTACAGTGTTGAAACCCAGTGGGCCTGATTTTCTTTTAGGTTTCTCAGACATAATGCCAGCTCTAACCCAAAACTTGCCCTTTTGATGGCAGTGCCAGGCAAGACACCCTTATTGGTTCTCAACCAGAACACGGGTCGTGGAAAACCGTAATGAAACTGCTTTTTTAGAACCGATAAGAACCGAACCGAGACTTAACAAGCCTTAAAAGGCTTCAGAATAAAGTTTAATATAATTTGATCGGTTCAAACCGAACCGATAAACATTTACAAGTTCCACACAGAAAACCTATCTATTACTTACAATACCATAGACAGAGCTTGAACTGATCGGTTTGCGGTTAAAATAAAGAATATCGCGGTTGAATTTAACCGAGAAAAAACACTTTAAACCGAGAAAATGAACTGAGCAGCAGGAGGAATCTCCGGAGCGACTGTTCAGTGAGGCAGAGTAAAGAATCTGACGGTTTCGGTTTGAAACCACCCTAACATAGCTTCTCTAACCTAGCTCGCGCTCTAAGTTCCATGCACTGCATGGAAGTTAACTCTTTCACCTCCAGAGCAGTTCTAATGGTGGGACAAACTGCATCTGTCATAATATAGCAAGACTTCATGTTGTTTGAACCCATATTTCCTAGCTGGACTCGAGGATAAGGGATTCCAACTGCAGGAGACTAGGGGGAGCAGATGTATCAGGAACATGTGTAGGGGAGGTAATCTGGGCTCCTTTGGGGATGTTATGATGGGATTTGAACTGCCCGGGGCACTTTTTTTTCTACTTTTTACAAGTTACAGCCTATGTAAACACCCTGGGCAGGGCAAGATACACTGACTCCCCCCTGGTACATGTGGAACATTTGGTTCTAAGTACCAGGGTGGACTCAAGAGGACTGACTGGAAGGGCAGCCCACCTGGGAAGACAGTCTTTCCCGGATTACACACAGAAAACGAAAAGGCAGTGGGAGGCAGATCTAGGTAAGGATATATCAGAGGAGGACTGGCTTATACTGCTACGGCTCCACAGGGGGATCCTGATATGTAATAAACATCAGGAATCCTTCTGTAAGTTTATCCACAGATTGTACTGCCCTCCAGTAATGGTTCATAAATTCAACCCTGCGGTCTCTCCTATGTGTGGACGGTGTAAAACCGAGTTGGGCACATACTTTCATTATTTTTGGACCTGCCCGGTCTTGCAGCGGTTTTGGGGGGAGATTGCACAGGAGGTAGGGAACATTTTGGGTAAACAACTGGTGCTTGCCCCACTGAGCCTCCTATTTCGGGTTGATGAGATGGGCCCTGAAGAATGGAACCTTTTTCTGAGATGGGTTCGGGTGTTGCTGATGCTGGCCAGGCACTGCATCCTTAACACAAGGGTGTCAGCAACAACACCAATGATTCAACAGTGGCATACCCTGACCATTCAGATCCTTGCAGTGGAACGCTTGTCATATTCTATTAAAAACAAAGAGGAACAGAACTTCCAGTTCCACCACGGCTCCATTACAAGCTCAAGACTCGAGCTCCCCCCTCGAGAGCCTTAAAAACGTTGTTATCCCCTGCTAAAAACTTGGAAATAAACAACCAGAATGCCTCCAAAGGGGAAAGGGGAACCGAAGCATTCAAAAAGTATTTACGAGCATGGGCAGACAACATTGGATGGCTCCCGATATCGTTTGTTACAGGGTGACCGGGAAGTGAGCCTCTTGCCGCCAGAGACTGCTCCTCAGGCCTGGACTCATCACACAGGGCCCGGCTCAAAGGATAAGGTGCAACTGAATACTATCCTAGCAGAAATCCTGGAAATGCGTAAAGAAAACAAGGCTGAATTTCAAAAATTGCACTGTAAATTAGCAGATATGGACACGGCACTTAGAGAGATGGACACCCGGGTAACTCATGTAGAAAACAGCTCTGCCTTACATATGGAGGCCCTAAACATGGTAATAGATTATGCTGACCAATTACAGGCAAAATGTGTCGACCTTGAGGTGAGATCCAGAAGAGACAATCTCCGTTTATCCGTAGAACACTCGGTCCCAAACCCACAGACCCCTCGGCCAGACCCCGTCAGATTCTGATGAAGTTTTCAAGCTATGCTACAAAGGAAGAGGTACTCCGTCAAGCTTGGCAGATGGGAGAAATGAAATACAATGGTAATAGATTATACCTTGCTCAGGATTACCCACCAGAAATCCAGAAGACGAGACTGCAATACAGATCGGCTATGAAAGCGCTTCACTCTAAAAAAATCAGGTTCCAGACACCATATCCACAAAAATGAGGATGTTTTGTGAAGAGGGGACCAAGTTATATTCTACTCCGGAGGCCACTGCTGAGGCACTTAAACAGAGGGGAATTGCATTAGAACATAACTAGCAGACCACAACAAGAAATGATGACAGAAACTTAAGGTGCCTGGGGGAATACCTTCAGAGGGGATCAGATAAGCTGAAGGACACGCTCACTACACCGAAATCCCTCTTGAGTGTTCGAAACAGGCTGCAACAGGCCAGAGCTCAACAATCGCAATCAAGACAACAAGCTACCTGAAGTTACAATAGGAACATACTCAAATACTGAAACCTCAGTCCAAGCAGATTCTTTTGAAAAATGACGACTGTAATGGTCGGTAAGCCCCTGTGGCAGAGGATAGAAGCTTTCTCCATATTTTACATATAAATGTTTAGTTAAACTGGAACATGGAAATTGGAGAACACGCTGGACTAGCTCTCTAAGTAGAGCATAAGAGGACAAGATGTACACTTTTTAGCAGCAGTTAAAATGTAATTCTGTCTAGACTGCCAATAGCATTTTTATTGCTCACATCCTGTGCAAGCTGTGTACAATGCTCTTAAGCTCAAAAATACGGACATGCAGTTTTGAATGGGGCAGGGAAGGTTTTATTCAGAGTAGACCAATTGTCTTCAATAAGTACTATAGGGCCATAAACCCATGCTGGTAAGGTCACTACGCCACTTGTAAATCTCGGAGGATTGGAGACAACCTAAAAGATATAATATCAGTGGTGCAGATTTGAAATTGTGACAGAGATTAGCTGGGAAGTAATACTTGTCAGCTACCGTCCCGGTAGTGAACCCCCTCTAAAGGGAACTGTCTAACACTACACCTCTGTGAAACATCGTTGCAGAGATTGGGAATGAAAATGTTCCCCTGCCTTGGAAGAAATGTAAAAAGTTATTGTTGGTTACATTTGATGTTAGTTTCGGCTACTAATTTAGTTACACGAGTAGCCCGAGTTTGTTTTCTATGGAACCTGGGTATCAGTATACGTTCAACTAAGATGATAGTGTGTTGGAAGGAGGAGAGGAGTAGAGAGTGCATACTGATCCACTGCCAGGCAGACTATGGTCATGAGACAAATGGGGGTTAAAGCTATATCGTTTAATGTAAATGGATTAACAAATCCAATCCGGAGAAAGAAAATACTGAACCATATTAAAAGTTACAAAGTGGACCTTATCTTAACGCAGGAGACCCATCAATAGGATGAGGAACACTTGAAACTAAAACATTTTGGTTTTTCAGAGGTCTGTTTCTCATCGTACAAGGGGGGCAGACATAGAGGGGTAGCAGTACTTATTCCATGTACCACTCCCTTCGAAATACTTGCCCAGATGGCTGATAAACAAGGCAGATTTGCCCTGATAAAAGGGAACTTAAATGGTAGTCTACTGACAGTGGTATCAATATATGTTCCCCCAGGCTCTCCGTATGACATGTACAGACAGCTTTTACTTAAAATAATTGAAAAAGCTGAGGGAATGATCATAATTGGGGGAGATTGGAATATGGTCCTGAACCAAAAAATAGATACTACCTTGAAAATACCCAGAAAGACAAACAGAGTACAAAAACAAATTGCAACCTTACTGGCACGATTAGGCCTGCAGGATGCCTGGACCCTTACAGAGGGCCACACAAAAGGCTTTACTCATTATTCGGCAACATATCACATGTACTCACGGTTAGACTACTTTTATGTAAATAGAGAGGCAGTTTCTAGGATACAAAACTGTGAAATAGGACCAGTTACTTTATCAGACCATGCCCCATTGTTGATCAAGGTAGATTTGGCCTTCCCCCCTCGTAATACATTTTGGAGACTTAATCTGACATTACTTCGGGATAAAGAAGTACAGGAACAAATTCCTCAGTTAATTACACAAACCTTACAAGATAATGACACTGGAGAGGCTAATAAAGGCATAGTTTGGGACACCCTCAAAGCAGTGATCCGAGGAAAGCTAGTGGCCGTAGCTTCAGCTAAGAAAAAACAGAGCAGGGAGAAACAGCAAATGCTGGAAAGTCAGATAAAGATACTAGAAACACAACAACAGGAAAGATATTTGGCACAAAGAGAGAAAGAATTAATAAAATATATAAAAAAAAAAAAGAACTGAACAATATTTTGGATGCAAAGACTGAATTCAACCTTCAATACCCAAGGCAAAGCTATTGTGAAGGTGGACCAGGGGCCCTTAGATGTCTGGCCATAAGTTTAAGAGCCAAAAGAGCTAGGGCACACATAGTAAAAGTAGGGTACCCTCAGACTAGGATAAAAAGTCCCAAACTAGAACACATAGCAGAAGTGTTTCAGACATATTATGAACAACTATATGGCAGACCGGAGGATCCCCCATTAGAAGAGATATGGGAATTTTTAAAGAAAAGTACAGTTACGCAAGAACTTACCGTAACAGTAGATCTTCGAGAGAGGCTCTTGCAGTAGGTAATTACAAATAGGGCTGAAGCCAGCAGGCATTAGGACCCCACGGAAAAACTTCTAGCTAGCAGTCTCTGGCAGGGGATCGCCCACACGTCTGATGACCGACATCATGCGACGTCAGTATAAAGGTGCAGTTCCCCACACCGGCCTTCCAGTTCTTTCCCGCCAAAGGCCCAAAAAAAGGCAAAATGAGAGAGAAGAAAAAATTACTCACCTTAGTAATGTTGTTTCTTCTAATGGAGTCTTGCTGTATTCTGACATATGCAGTTCGGTCCTGCCTTTCAACTGCCCCGGAGAACAAAGACTTAAACTTTCCATGGCCAGCATGGAATGTTCACCACGAGCTCGATTGAAGCCCCTGTCTGCTGCTGTTTAAACTCCAACCGTCAGATCTTTACGAGCAATACTCACTAGAAGTTCTGTGTGGAAACTGTAAAACTCAAAACTAGCCAACTGGCAACTATATCTATATAAAAGGTTTTTTTTGGTTTCAAAGAAAAGACTCAAGTCTGGAAACCCAAAACACAACACTCACCCAAAATAAAGGAGGGTGAAAAAGGGACACCCCTAGGGTGCCAACACTGCTCCTGCCCACCCACATCCCAAAAACTAGGTTCTGAGAGGGGAGGCAGGGGGAGAGGTCAGAATACAGCAAGACTCCATTAGAAGAACAACATTACTAAGGTGAGTAATTTTTTCTTCAAACAACATGAAGTCTTGCTGTATTCTGACATATGCAGACTACTAAGCAGTACCTCCATGGAGGAGGGACAGAACCTACTTTGGAAACAGGCTCTGAAGTACTGCTGTGCCAAACAGAGCATCACTCCTAGCCTGGATATCCAGAGAGTAATGCTTGGTGAATGTATGAACTGTTTTCCAGGTGGCTGCTTGACAGATTTCTAAGATAGGAATATCCCTGGCAGCAGCCAGGGAAGCAGCTGTACCACTAGTAGAGTGAGCCCTCAGGCCTGAGGGTGGAGTTCTACCCAGTTTCTCATAGCAGAATTGTATACAAGAAACAATCCACCTGGCAATAGATCTCTTAGTGGCAGGTTTGCCCTTATCAACCTCTCCATACCTGAGGAACTGGAGGGATTCAAACCTGTGACCCTTGGTGCACTCTATGTAGTAGCTGAGGGCCCTTTCAACATCTAAGCTGTGCAGCCTCCTCTCTCCAGAGGAGGAATGGTCAGTGAAGAAAACAGGGAGAGACATAGACTGGTTGAGGTGGAAATCTGAAACCACTTTAGGCAAAAACTTCCTGTTAGTTCTTAGGACCACTTTATCCCTATGGAACGAGATGAAATCAGGTTCCACTGACAGGGCTTGCAATTCACTGATACGCCTGGCAGAGGTAATGGCCACCAAAAACACAGTTTTCCAAATCAAGTACTTAAGCTCTGCAGAAGACAAAGACTCAAAGGGGGGTTGCATAAGCTGAGCAATGCAAACATTAAGGTCCCAAGCAGGAGCAGGGTCCCTAAAGAGGGGATTGGTGTGCAGCAATCCCTTGAAGAACTTACAAAACACAGGATGGGCTGACAGAGGGGATGGCTTGCCTACTGACAGGAAAGCAGAAACAGCTGCCAAATGCACTTTAAGTGTAGTTGGCTTAAGGCCTAGGCCATTGAGATGGACCATATAGTCCAGAACCGTAGGCAACCCAGCAGAATCTGGAGAAATATTCTTCTTGGGAACACCAAATAGTGAATCTTTTCCATTTGGAATTGTAAGTCTTCCTGGTGGAAGGCTTTCGAGACGCCTTAAGGATATCCAGAACCCCTTGGGAAAGATGCAGGTCAGCAAACCCTAACTCTTCAAGAGCCATGCCTTGAGATTGAGAGACCGAAGGTTCGGGTACCAAATCCTCCCCTGAGAGGATGTCAACAGGTTGTAATTCCTGGGAAGAGACAGGGGAAGGTGGACTGTTAGGGACAGCAAACGAGGATACCATGGCTGTCTGGCCCAGTCTGGCGCAATCAGAATCACTTTGCATGGTTGTGACCTTATCTTGACTAACACTTTGAACAGGACAGGAAAGGGGGGAAAAGCATACAGAAATTTCCCTTCCCAATTCAGGGTCAGAGCATCCAGAGGGACTGAGCCCAAGACTGGGGGTCTGCAACAAAAGAGAGGAAGTTGGTGATTGTCTGGGGCTGCAAAAAGATCCATCTGTGGAGTGCCCCATCTCAAGAAAATCACCTTCAAAACTAGGGGATCTAGGGTCCATTCGTGATGGCCCTGGGATATTCTGCTCAGAGCATCTGCTATGACATTGTCCTTCGCTGGAAGGTGAACTGCTATCAGAGAGGTTTGCAGGGAATAGGCCAGGGACCACAACTTTAATTGCTTCTGTGCACAAGGCCGTAGACCAAGTGCCTCCTTGCTTGTTGATGTACCACATGGTAGTGGTGTTGTCTGTTCTGACCTGGACCACCTTATTCTGCATAGATTTGGAAAAGGCTTGCAGTGCCAAAAACACTGCTCTGAGTTCCAAGAGATTGATGTGAAGCAGAGATTCCTGAAGTGACCAGAGCCCTTGGGTGGTAAGATCCCCCAGATGGGCTCCCCAGCCCAGCAGGGAAGCATCTGTGGTGAGTATCACTGAATGAGGCTGAGTGACAAAAGGAACTCCTTGTCTCAAATTGTCCTGATCCTGCCACCATTGCAAGGCCTGGATCAGGGTTTGAGTCACTGGGACTAGTTTGGTAAGGGATCCTTTCTTTGGGACCAGAAGGCTCTTAAGTGGAACTGAATGTCCCTCATCTGGAATCTTGCTCCCTGGACCACTGCTGTGGAGGCTGCCATGTGGCCCAGAAGCTGAAGGAAATGCCTTGCTGGTCAAGACACCTGCAGGGTGAATGAAGAGGCCAGTTCCATAAGGGTCCTTGCCCTGTCCAGGGGAAGGAAGGCTCTTGCCCTTACTGTATCCAGCTCCAACCCATGAAGGTGAGCAGCTGTACTGGTTCGAGAACTGACTTTGGAAGGCTGAGAAGGAATCCTAAGGAACTGAGCACTTGCTGAGTTATCTGCAAATGTGACTTGACTTGGTCTGGAGACTGACCTACTATGAGCCAGTCGTCCAAGTATGGGAAGATGGATATCTTTTTTCTCCTTAGGAAAGCAACCACTACTGCCAGGCACTTTGTGAAAACCCTTGGGGCTGATGTTAGGCCAAAGGGCATTGCTCTGAATTGATAGTGACCGGAGGGCAACTCGAACCTGAGGTACTTTCTGTGGGAGCACTTGATGGGAATGTGAAACTAGGCATCTTTGAGGTGCAGGGAGGCTAGCCAGTCCCAAGGCCTTAGAGAGGGAAGGATTATTCCCAGAGTCACCATTTTGAACTTTGGTTTTAAAAGGTGTTTGTTAAGATATCTTAGGTCCAGGATGGGCAGCCATTCTCCTGTCTTTTTGGGGATTAGGAAGTACCTGGAGTACAATCCTTTGACCTTATGTAGGGTGCGAACCCTCTCTATAGCTCTGAGAGCTAGTAGGGAAGAAACCTCTGCCTCTAAGGCAAGGGTCTCTGATGGATTTGCAGGTGGAAAGGATCTGGTTCTCATCTTGGGAAATTTTTTGAAGCTGAGAACCAGTCCCTGGCTTACTACTTCCAGGACCCACTTGTCTGATGTCAGAGACTTCCAGTCCTGGACAAAGTACGCCAGCCTGCCCCCTACTGGTATTGGAGAATCGGCACGGGCAGACCCATCAGGGTGTCTGCTTGGCAGGGGCTTTAGGCTGAGGGGTCGATGCAGGCCTGCTCATCCCCCGTCTGCCTCTCCCTCTAAAGAACCCATTCTGAGAGTAGGAAGAGGAGGCCTGAGCTTGGTAAAAAAGCCCTTGGAAAGGCCTGCCCCTGCCCCTGGACTGCTGCCTTTGAGGAGTAGCTTGCCTTTCTTTGGCCTGAGCACTCCTGTAAGTGGTCCTGTACTCGTCCATCTTTTTCATTTTCTCTGTCTGCTCCCCAAACAGAGAATTACTAATAACAGGGAAATCCATGGCCTTAGCCTGGGTATCCTGTGATAGGCTAGTACATTCTGAGCCAAGCCATCCTCCGAAGAGCCACAGATGTAGCCATGACTCTTGATGAAACATCATTGGAGTCCACAGCAGCAGCATGAAATTGCACTTTGGATGCCTCAATCCCATCTGCAGCCACCTGCTCCAGCTCCTTGGCAAGCTGGTCAGGGGCCTGTTTAGCCAGAGCCAGCACAGTGTCCCACCTGGACTTCTGGTATCTAGCTGTGTAGGCCTTATAGTTAGCGTGCCTGAGTCCCATGGATGCTGCCATGTACTGTTTCTTTGCCATGGCATCAATCCTCCTGGAGTCCTTATCTGGGGGTGTGTGATGCCAAGGGGATATTTGCCTTATCACAGGCAGCAGCCTGCACTACCCCAACATGGCTGCATTGCTGGGAAAGGAACTCCATGTCTGAGCCTGAAAGAGTATACCTCTTGTCCATTCGTCTGTCCACAGGAGGTATGGAATTAGGAGTCATAAGAATTTTGAAAGTCTGTTTCCCAAAGGATTTGTGGAGGGGAATAGACAGTCTCCTGGACTCTGGGATATCTATCATTTCAACAAAATCAGGCTCCTCCTGGTCCTCTACTGCTTCTTCCATAGGAAGCTGGAGGGTTTCAGCCACTTTTTTGTAAAACATAAAGTGAGAAGGGGACTCAGAAAGCCTAGGAGGAGAAACACCTTAAGGTCTGTCTGGGGAGATGTCCGGGTCAATAGGCACATCCAGACTTTCATAATCACCATCATTATCCTCATATTCTCCTTCCTCCTCATCCGGTTCATAAAATTCTTCCAAGGTGTAATCCGGAACCGGGGGAACTGACCGAACCGAACCCCTGCCAGATGGTGCCGGTTCGGCCGGAACCGAAGTAAGCGATTGCACTATTCTTATCGCCTTGGCTATCTCATTGGTGGTCGAAGTATGAATTTCTGGGTCCCGAACCGACGATTTATCTTCCTTTTTCTTTTACCAGAACAGACTCTCTCAGAATCGGCTCTCTCTTTGCCCGGAAGTATAACCCTGGTCAGAGGGCACTCCTTCTGGTTCGGTCGAACCGAATCGGCCATCCAGGTCAGCGGACTCTCCTCCTCCCTTTCCCTCAGCCTACCTAATCTCTTTCCAGAGTAGATTTGGGAAAATTTTACAAACTTGGCAGTCTGAATCGAGGTGGTCAAACCCAGACAACAACACAGGTGGTGTGGGATCAGCCTTGGCAAAGACTTCCCACACACACTGCAGTGTTGAAACCCAGTGGGCCCGATTTTTTTCTTGGGTTTCTCAGACATGGCCAATCCTAACCAAAACTTACCCTTTTTTCGGCAATCTGCCAGCCAAGACTCCCCTATCAGTTCCTGAGCGTGTTACGGGTCTTGGAAAAAAACGTAATAAAATCCGTTTTTTTTAGAACTGATACGGACCGGTTACCACACTCTAAGTAAATCACAAACTTTTTTACCTGAAACTGATCAGTTCAGCTGAACCGATCGACAATTTACAAGTTCCACACAGAAACCATAAAGAAAACCTATCTAGTACTCACGGTACCACAGACAGAGACTTAAACCGACAGATCGGTAGCAGCAATTTGGTAGAAACCGAGCGAAAAAACGACACTTTAACCGACTTTTTTGAACCGAGCAAAGGGGAAATCTCCGGAGCGACTGTTCAGTGAGGCGGAGTAAAGAATCTGACGGTTGGAGTTTAAACAACAGCAGACAGGGGCTTCAACCGAGCTTGCGGTGAACATTCCATGCTGGCCATGGAAAGTTTAACTCTTTGTTCACCAGGGCAGTTGAAAGGCAGGACCTAATTGCATAGGTCAGAATACAGCAAGACTTCATGTTGTTTGAAGCGGATATTTCCCTTCCTGGAAAAGGAGCTGAAAAAGCTAAGGGGGATGGAGGGCGGGAAGGTATTACCTACTGCAAGAGCCTCTCTCGAAGATCTGTTGTTATGGTAAGTTCTTACGTAACTGTACTATCTTACTTCGAGAGGGCTCTTGCAGTAGATAATTACAAACAGGACTGAGTCCCAAGCAGTCTGGAACAAGGAGAAGCACACAGAAGGAGGAAAACTAGCCAAATGTAGACACACTGGCTGTGGAGGTCTTTAAGAAAGGAGACCTTGCAGAACAGCCAACCCGAAGCCAGCTCTACGGTGACAGGCAACGTCCAAACTGTAATGTTTCGTAAAGGTATGGATAGAATTCCAAGTTGTGGCTGCGCAAATGTCAGCCGCAGACACATTCTTAAAACAAGTTGCAGAGGCAGCTACACCCCTAGAGGAGTGGCCCTTGACTTGACCTGCCAGGGTCTTGTGTTACTTGTCATAACAGAAAGTGATATAATGAACCAACCATTTAGATAGGCATTGCTTGGAGACAGCATTGCCTTCTCTTTTGCACGCAAAAGAGACAAACAGTTAATCAGTCTTTCTGAGATCCTTCGTCCTGGTGGTGTAGTACCTCAGAATTCAGTGAACATCCAAAGTATGCAAGAGGTACTCCTCTTAATTGGAGTGTTCCATAAAGAAAGCAGGCAGTTCCATGGATTGATTCAGCGTAGATTCTGCTACCACCTTAGGGAGAAACTTAGGACTGGTACGCAGAACCACACATTCCTTGTGGAAAATCAAATACGGGATTTTGCACATCAAGGCCTGAAGCTCGGAAATCCGTCGAGCAGAAGTATTGGCCACAAGGAAGAGAGTCTTCCAGGAAAGGAACTTCAGGTCTGCTGAGGCTGCCGGCTCGAAAGGAGGCAGGGTAAGCTTCTCAAGAATGAAATTCAGATCCCAAGGAGGGGCAGGGATGCTAAGAAAAAATTACTCACCTTAGTAATGTTGTTTCTTCTAATGGAGTCTTGCTATATTATGACTATTGCAGTTTGTCCCAACCTTAGAACTGCTCCCAAGGTGAAAGAGTTAACTTCCATGCAGAGCATGGAGCTTAGAGCGAGAGCCCGGTTCAGAAGCTCTGTTAGGCTGGTTTCAAACCGAAACCGTCAGATCTTTACGAGCAAAAACTCACTAAGGTTCTGTGTGGAAGTTGTAACCTACACTAACCAACTGGCCACTAATATATTAACACATCTTTCCTGGTCCCAACACAAAGACTCAAGTCGGAGGACCAGAAAAATAAGATAAAATAACTAAATAAACACAACACCCAAACATGAAAGAAGGCATCAATAAATGCCAACAGAGGACTACCCACCCCATACCCAAAGTAGGAGTTCTGAGAGGGGCAGGCTGGGGGGGAGGTCATAATATAGCAAGACACCATTAGAAGAAACAACATTACTAAGGTGAGTAATTTTTTCTTCAAACAACATGAAGTCTTGCTATATTATGACTATTGCAGACTACACAGCAGTACCTCCATGGAGGAGGGACAGAACCTACTTAGAGAATAGGCTCTGAAGCATGGCTGTGCCAAACCGAGCATCCCTCCTGGCCTGAATATCCAGGGAGTAATGCTTGGTGAAAGTGTGTACTGTCTTCCAAGTAGCTGCCTGACATATCTCCAAGATAGGGATGTCTCTAGCAGCAGCTAGAGATGCAGCTGTACCTCTGGTAGAGTGAGCCCTCAGGCCTGAGGGGGAACTCACCCAGCTTTTGATAGCAAAATTGATGCAAGAAACCATCCACCTGGCAATGGATCTCTTAGTGGCAGGTCTCCTTTCTCTACCTCACCATAAGTGAGAAACAGTTGGAGGAGTCAAACCTGTGACCCTGTTACGCCTATGTAGTAACTTAGGCCTCTTAACATCTGTTGTGCAGCCTCCTCTCACCAGAGGAGGAGGAATGGTCAGTGAAGAACACTGGAAGTGAAATAGATTGATTAAGGTGGAAATCTGAAACCACCTTAGGCAAAACTTCCTGTTAGTCCTGAGGACTACTTTATCCCTGTGAAAGGAAATAAAGTCAGTTTCTACTGATAAAGCCTGTAACTCACTTATCGCCTGGCAGAAGTGATGGCTACCAGAAATACAGTTTTCCAAGTCAATACTTAAGCTCTGCTCAAGACAGAGGCTCAAAGGGGTTGCATTAGCTGAGCAATGCACACATTAAGATCCCAAGCCGGGCAGGATCCCTGAATGGAGGATTGTGTGAAGCAATCCTTTAAAAACTTGGAAAATACAGGATGAGCAGAAAGAGAAGAGGGCTTCCCTGCTGAAATGAAGGCAGAGACAGCAGCCAAGTGCACTTTCAGGGTGGCTGGTCTCAGTCCCAAAGAATTAAGATGGACCATGTAGTCCAATACAGTGGGTAGATCAGCAGATTCTGGGGAAACATGCTTCCCAGAACACCATATGGAAAACCTTTTCCACTTGGAGTTATAGGTAGCCCTGGTGGAAGGCTTCCTAGCAGCCTTCAGGATTTCGAGAACACTTTGAGAAAGTTGCAAATCAGCAAACTCTAACTGCTCAAGAGCCAAGCCTTGAGGTTGAGGGATTTGAGATTCGGATACCAAACTCTCCCCTGAGCACAGGTCAACAGATTGTGGCTCCTGGGGAGACACAGGGGAAGATGGACTGCTAAGGACAGAAGGAGTGGGTACCAGGGCTGCCTGGCCCAGTCTGGAGCAATCAGGATCATCTTGCAGGGCTGAGACCTGATTTTGACTAGTACTTTGAACAGGAGAGGAAAGGGGGGAAAGGCATAAAGAAACTTCCCTTCCCAATCGAGGAGAAAGGCATCCAGGGGAACTGAGCCCAACACTGGGGGCCTGCAACAAAACAGTGGAAGTTGATGATTGTCTGGGGCTGCGAAAAGATCTATCTGAGGAGTGCCCCATCTGGAAAACACTATCCCCAGTACTAGGGGATCCAGTGACCATTCGTGATGGCCCTGGGAAATCCTGCTGAGAGCATCTGCCAGGACACTGTCCTTGCCTGGGAGGTGAACTGCTATGAGGGAAGTGTTCAAGGAGTAAGCCAGAGACCACAACTTCATCGCCTCGGTGCACAAGGTCGAAGACCGAGTGCCCCCTTATTTGTTGATGTACCACATTGTAGTGGTGTTGTCTGTTCTGACCTGTACCACCTTGTTCTGAACAGATGCAGAGAAAACCTGAAGTGCTAGAAAAACAGCTCTGAGTTCCAACAGATTGATGTGGAGCAGAGATTCCTGAGGGGACCATAACCCCTGGGTGGAGAGGTCGCACATGTGAGCTCCCATCCCAAGAGGGATGCATCTGTAGTAAGGGTCAAGGAATGGGACAGAGGGATGAAAGGCACCCCCTGTCTCAGATTGCTCTGATCCTGCCACCACTGAAGGGCCTGGATCAGAGTTCGAGTCACTGGGATTAACTTGGATAGAGGATCTCTTTTTCAGGACCAGAAAGCTCTCAAATGGAACTGAATGTCCCTCATCTGAAATCTTGCTCCTTGCACCACAGCTGTGGAGGCAGCCATGTGCCCTAGGAGCTGCAGGAAATGCCTTGCTGGTCGAGAGACCTGCAGAGTGAAGGAGGCGCCAGGGCCACTAAGGTCCTTACCCTTTCCAAGGGAAGGAAGGCTCTGGACTGCTTTGTGTCCAGTTCTGCGCCTATAAAGGTGAGTACCTGGACAGGTTCCAAAACTGACTTTGGAAGATTGAGAAGAAATCCCAGAGAGTTAAGCAGCTGCTGGGTAACTAGCAGGTGTGATCTGACCTGGTCTGGAGACTGACCCACAATGAACCAGTCATCCAGGTAGGGAAAAATGGCAATCTTTTGCCTTCTTAGGTGAGCGACTGCTACTGCCAGACATTTTGTGAACACCCTTGGGGCAGAAGTGAGGCCAAAGGGCATTGCTCTTGAACTGATAATGGCCTGAGGGCAGTTCGAATCTGAGGTACTTTGGGGAGCTCTGATAAGAACATGGAAGTAGGCATCTTTGAGGTCCAGGGAGGCTAGCCAGTCCCCTGGCCTTAGGGAGGGTAAAATCATTCCCAGTGTCACCATTTTGAACTTTGGTTTTAAAAGGTGCTTGTTTAGATATCTTAGATCCAGGATAGGCCGCCACTCTCCTGTCTTTTTTGGGGTAAGGAAGTACCTGGAGTACAGACCCTTGCCCTGGTGAAGGGGAGAAACCCTTTCTACAGCTCTGAGAGCCAAGAGGGTTGAGACTTCTGTTTCCAAAGCAAGAGTCTCTAAAGGGTTTGTAGGTGGAAAAGATCTGGCTCTCATCTTTGGAAATTTCTTGAAGCTGAGAACCAGATCCTGGCTCACTACTTCCAGGACCCACCTGTCTGAAGTTAAAGACTGCCAGTCCTGGACGAAGTGAGCCAACCTGCCCCCTACAGGTAGTGGAGAGCCGACCCTGGGCATCCAATCAGGGTGCCTGATGGCAGGGGCTTTAGGCTGAGGGATGGGAGCAGGCATGTTCGAACCCCGTCTGCCTCTCCCTCTGAAGAACCCCCTCTGTACATAGGCTGAAGAGGCGGAGGCCTGGGTCTGGTAAAAGGGCCTGTGAAAAGGCCTACCCCTACCCCTGGGGGGCTGCCTCTGAGGAGTGGCTTGCCGTTCCTTGGCTTGTGCACTCCTGTAAGTGGTTCTATATTCATCCATTTTCTTCATATAGTTCTCTGTCTGCTCCCCAAACAGAGAATTTCCCACCACAGGAAAATCCATAGCCTTAGACTGGGTATCCTGTGACAAACTAGTACACCTGAGCCAGGCCAATCTCCAAAAAGCCACAGATGTAGCCATGACTCTAGAGGATACATCGTTAGAATCCACTGCATGGAATTGCACCTTAGATGCCTCAATACCATCAAGAGCCACCTGCTCCAGCTCCTTTGAGAGCTGGCCAGGGACCTGTTTGGCTAAGGCCATGACAGTATCCCATCTAGATTTCTGGTATCTTGCAACATAAGCCATATAGTTAGCTTGTCTGAGTCCCAAGGATGCTGCCATGTATTGTTTTTTGGCCATGGCATCAATCTTCCTGGAATCCTTGTCAGGAGGATGGGAAGCCAGTGGAATATTAGCTTTATCACAGGCTGCAGCCTGAACTACCCCAACATGACTGCATTGCTGTGAAAGAAAATCTGTATCAGGACCTGACAAAGTGTACCTCCTGTCCATCTTTTTATCTACAGGAGGCACAGAATTAGAGCTTTTAAATTTTATTGTTTGTTTCTAAAAGATTTATGTAAAGGGATGGACAACCTCCTGGACTCTGGGATATCCATCATCTCCACATAGTCAGGCTCCTCTTGCTCATCCAAAGCCTCCTCTAAGGGAAGCTGGAGGGTCTCAGCAACTTTTTATAAAACAAAAATGAGAAGGGACTCAGAAGCCTAGGGAAGACTCACCTGAAGGTCTGTCTGGGGAGATGTCCGGTTCAATGGGCACATCCAGACTTTCAAAATCACATTCACATTGATCATAATCCTTATCCCCCTCCTCTGGTTCATAGAATTCTTCTATATCATCATCCTGAACCACTGGAACCGACCGAACCGACCTTTTGCCAGACAGTGGCGGTTCAGAGGGAACCGGGGACAGGGACTGGACAATCTGTATTGCCCTGGCTATCTCTGCAGCAGTTGGAGAAGGAATTTTGGACTCCAAACCTGCTGATTTTTTATATTTCTTTGCTGGAACTGGCTCCTCAGAGCTAGCTTTTCGTTTGCCCGAGGAAGTCTCGCCCTGGTCAGAGGGCACTCCCTCCAGTTCGGTTGGCACCGAACCGGGCTGGCCATCCGGGTCAGCGGACTTTTTGGCCTCTCGTTCCCTGAGCCTGCCCACTCTCTTGTCCAGGGTGGCTGCAGGGAAATTTTTACAAATCTGGCAGTCTGAATTGAGGTGGTCAAACCCCAGACAATAGACACATGTAGTGTGTGGGTCAGCCTTGGCAAAGGCTTCCCCACAGACACTACAGTGTTGAAACCCAGTGGGCCCAGTTTTTCTTTTGGGTTTCTCAGACATGATGCCAGCCTAACCAACCAACTTGCGCTTTCAATGGCAGTGCCAGGCAAGACACCTATATGGGTTCCAAACCGTGTCATTGGTCCTGGAAAAAACGTAATGAAATCCGTTTTTTAGAACCGATAAGAACCGAACTGATTTCAAGAAGCCTTTAAAAGGCTTTAAACTTAAATTTTAATATTCATCTGATCGGTTCAACCGAACCGATACATTTTACAAGTTCCACACAGAAAAAACCCTATCTATTACTTACGATTACCATAGACAGAGCCTGAACCAATCGGTTTTGAGGTTAAAAGAATTAAATCGCGGTTAAATTAAACCGAGAAATAACGCTTTAAACCGAAGAAATGAACCGAGCAACAGGAGGAATCTCCGGAGCGACTGTTCAGTGAGGCGGAGTAAAGAATCTGATGGTTTCGGTTTGAAACCAGCCTAACAGAGCTTCTGAACCGAGCTCGCGCTCTAAGCTCCATGCTCTGCATGGAAGTTAACTCTTTCACCTCCGGAGCAGTTCTAAGGTTGGGACAAACTGCAATAGTCATAATATAGCAAGACTTCATGTTGTTTGAATAGGAGGTCTCAAGTGGGGAACCCCTCTAAGAAAAGTCTTAGAAACTTCCAACTGCGCAAAAGTTCTGTAGCCAAAAGGAACATGATAAGCAGAGAGGGCCGCCATGTGAACTTTTAGAGAGGAATGACTGAGACCCAGATCAAAGAGATGGTGCATGTAGTCCAGAAGCTTCCCGACAGGGCAAGAAAATGGCTCGAAATCTTTGGAAGAGGCCCAAAGAGAGAACTGTTTCCATTTATTGGCATAGGCAGATCTAATGGAGGGCTTTCTGGCCTCCACCAGAATCTCAGCCACCTGCGGGGAAACCCCGACTTGGGCTTGAGCTACGTCTGCAGGAGCCACGCATGCAACTGAAGGGATTTGAGGCCTGGATAGACCAAGGTCCCCTGATCCTGGGTCAGCAAAAGTTGTGACAGAGGGAGAGGAAGAGGAGGTTCCTCTGAATACTGTTGCAGAAGAGAACCAGATTTGCCTGGGCCAGAAAGGAGCAATTAGGATCATGGGAGCTCCTTCTGAGCTTTGTTTGTGTAAGACCCTCAGAATCAATGGAATCGGGGGGAAGGCATAGACAAATCTGTCCTTCCAGTCTAGAGACAGAGCTACCTCCAAAAAATGCCGCGCCCTGGAGCGAGCAAGCAGAAGGCGGTAAGTTTTGTGTTGAGAGGAGACACAAATAGGTCTACCTGAGGTGTTGCCCCAGCATAGGAAGATATCGTCTGCTACCCCCTGATCCAGTTCCCACTCGTGAGCCTGGGCAGACAACCGACTGAGGTGGTCTGCCAACGTGTTTTCGACCCCCGGGACATGAACTGCCATGAGGTGAAGGATTTGTTGCACTGCCCAATCCCAAACCTGCATCGCCTCCCTGCACAGAGGGTAGGAACGAGTTCCTCTCTGTTTTGTTGATGTACCAGACTACGCACATGTTGTCCATCTGGGCAGCCAGATGACCGGGAAGCAGATACGGCCCTGAGCTCGAGCACATTTATGTGAAGAGTCTGTTCGAGCTTGGACCAGGAGCCCTGTGTCCTGTGAGACCCCAGGTGAGCTCCCCAAGGCATCTGTTGTCAATGTTTGGGGAAGGGGGGAGAGGCAGAAGGGAAATCCGCAGCAAAGGTTCTCCTGAACCATCCACCATTGCAAGTCCCGACATAGGGCTGGAGACCAGGACCTCTAGATCCAGGTCATCCACCAACTGATCCCACTGAGAACGAAGCGTCCACTGAGAGATCCTCATGTGGAGCCAAGTGCGAGGGACTATCGAAATAGCAGCCGCAATGAACCCAAGGAGGCGAAGGACTGACCTGGCGCTGACCCGCCTGCGACTGGACAACAGGCTTACTTGAGCCTGAAGGGTGGCCACTCTGTCCAGCGGCAGGAATGTCATGCCCGAGGCCGTGTCCAGGATCGCCCCAAGGAACTGGAGCTTCTGGGACAGGATCAAATTGGACCTGGCCTGGTCGATAGTGATACCCAGGCTGGTGACAACCTGCAGGGTAAGGGAAAGGAAGTGCAGGAGCTCCTCCCTGGACAGGGCCGCCAGAGCCAGTCATCCAGAAATGGGAAAACCTGAACTCCTTGGGTACGCAGGTAGGCCGCTACCACAGAAAGGCTTTTGGTGAACACTCAGGGTGCCGAGGAAAGACCAAATGGGAGGATCTTGAACTGGTAGTGGTCCCGCTGAAATGAAAAACGAAGGTACTTGCAGTGGGAAGGGCGGACAGAGATATGCAGGTAGGCATCCTGCATGTCCAGAGTGCACAGCCACTGTCCCGGCCGAAGGAGGGCAGAAGGCTCTGTAAAGAGAGCATTCTGAACCATTTGTACTCCACGAACAGGTTCAGAGAGCTGAGGTCTAGAACAGGCCTCACAGACCGGCCTAGTGGCGCTGAGGGTTGAAGCGCTGGACTCCACAACTCACGCCATGCCGGTGACCCGAGTTCGGAAGCGAGCTCGGGTGCCGGGGATCGTGGGGAGGGACTGGATTGGCGCCACTGGACTGCTCTCTATCAGGGGAGGGCATTGGGAGCTCAGCGCTCTGGGCCCTGGTGGAGACTGGGGGGTGCTGCAGTAGCGCGGGACTGCACGTAATATAGCGTGCCTGATGCTGGCAGGGTTGCCATGCGCCATAGTGTCGGGGGGGGTGCACACGCAGGGATTGGGGCGGGCGTAACAGAACATAGGAAAAAACCCGGTTCAAGGGGTAGGTGACGGCACCACTCCCTATGTCCACGACCGGGTCCAACTCGGCAGGCCTTCACAGACCCTGCGCCCAGAGGCCTATGTCCGCAACTGAAGTCTACAAACTGAAGAGGGACTAAGGTAGAGGGTGGCCCCACCCCGAAGGGGTTAAGCTGGGGGTACCAGTTGTGAGGCGGGGGTGGAGGAGAGGAAGGTTCATTCAGGGGGACTTCAGGCAGGACAGGACAAAGGTTGGATGCCTGAGAGAGGCTCCTGGATCTGTGACCGGAGGAAAAAAGAATTGGAAAAAAAATAAATAAATAAAAAATAGAATAGGCCTCACGTCTCCTGATTTCTGCGGAACCAGGAAGAAATGGGAGTAGTGACCCATCCCCCAAAGGTGGGGTGGGACGGGTTCTATCGCTGCCTTCAGAAGAAGGGAGGATATTTCTTCCCGAACCAGAAGAACGTGTTCTGGGGAGTAAGATGACCAAGGGGGAGTTCCTTGGTGGTTTCTGAAGAGACTCTATTGAGTGTCCTTTTGCAATAAGCTGGAGCACCCAAGTGTCGGAAGTGATCCTCTCCCAGCCCGGCAGATGGAAGGAGAACCTCCCTCCTACTGGCTCCTCTGGAAGGCCCAGAGGCTGTGGGAGAGGAGAGGAGTCAGGAGGTGTGGGGCAGTGTCACGGCTGAAGCTCCTGCCACTTTTTTGGGCCGGGAAGGGGCTTGGCAGCCAGAGGGGCCCGATGTTTACTGGCCCACTTGCCCTGAGGTTTCGCTTTGGGCCGAGAACATCTGCGAAAAGGACGACGCTGATCCTGAAGGGGTCTGTACATAGAGTCGACAGACTTCAGAACAGCACCCTTCCCTTGCAGATTGGTGATGATGTCCTTGACATCGCCACCAAACAGCATCGAACCCCTGAAGAATAGCAGACTGCACCTCCGGGACCAAACCTGACACTCTGAGTCAGGCATGAAGCCGCAAACCCACGGCGAAAGCCGAGCTCCGACCAGCAGCGTCCACTGCATTGTACGTGGCACGAAGCATGTGCCGACTTGCTGAATGAGCAGACCGGACCAGATCTGCTGCTTCCTGCTTAGTCTGAGACTCAGGAAGGGAGTCCAATTTAGCTTCCACCTCGCTGAAGATCGCCATCTGGTAATCCCCCATATGAGCAACGTAGTTCAGGGCCCTGATACCCAGAGTGGAAGAAGCATAGACCTTCTTCCCAGACTGGTCCAAAAGGCGGGATTCCTCGTCGGGTGGGGATGAGCTCAAATGCTTAGGGTTAGCCGTACGGCCGTGAGTGGCGCTAATCATGACAGAATTGGCTTTCGGGTGTAAAGTCAGGAAATCAACACCCTCCGGAGCCTGGTATAGCCTATCTGCTTTCCTCGGAAGGGGGGCTAATGCCGACGGTTGCTTCCAAATTCTGGAAACAAGGTCCGCATGGGTGGAATCAGGGTTGGAGCGGTCTCGAGCAGATCCAGATGCGCGAGTTTTTTCCGCTGTGGATCCGGCTCCAAAGATTGCCACTGGTGAACAGACTGGATCTTACGCAGCAACTCCAGGAAGGAAGGATCCTCCAGAGGAGACTTCGGAGGAGTCCTAGGCCTGGGCTTGTCTGGAGTGCGTGGCTTGTCGTCTGAATTGGAGCGTCTGTCGGAATCATCCGAGGTCTCTGAAGAGGAAGGAGAAGAAAAAGACTCTGTGACACGTGGACAGCCAGTTCTGAGTACACTATGATTTTTCGTATTATAAAAATGTGTTATGGACTGTTTCTCATGAGAGATGCTGAGACAGCATGTGAGTTGACACACACACACACCCAGGTTTTAGATACAAGGTGTTACCTGGAAGGCCAGAAGCTAATTATAGGCTAGAACAGGCCTTAATCAAGGATCTCCTATTTATCTAAGTTAATTATAGCTGTAGTTGCTAAGAAGGAAATCATAAACTTTTATGGCATTTAGGGGAAGAGTGCAGGTTATATGGCACCCTGGTGCGAAATCATAAATGCTTTGATGTCTATATGAGAGAGCATACTGCTTATAGATGAAAGGAAATTTACAGACTTGATTGGGGAAGTCACATGGGGAAAGGAGTTTCTGCTGATGTAACCTTAATTATCTTACCTTCTAATGTGATAAAATATCCTGGGTGTATGATTTTTCATAAACAGAGGAGGAGCTAGGTGACCTCACACAAAGGGGTTGGCAAAGACAGTTTTTTAAACAGATTCTGTTTTCCTTCAGAGACACTTTTATCTACACTCTGACAAAGAAACATCTTTGAGCACTTTAAGCAAGTATACAGGTAGAGAGAGAGACACAATTTAAGTACTGTAGTAGGAACTGCTCTGTTAAAACCTTGTTCTTTTAAAAGATTGCATGGTTCTTGTGATATGGTTCTGTATTTTATATTTTTCATACTTTTCTCTATTTTAGTAAAACTATTTTTAGAGCCTACTTGGTCTGTCTTTGAATTTCTTTTCTTTAACAAGTGAAGTATATATGGTTAAAGCAGACACTGTGCATAGGCTTGAATGGTGATACCAAACTGAAAAAAGGTAAGAGTAATCGGAGGTCTTTATTAAGAGTTTTTAAGGGTTCATTTTGTACACCTGGTTAGGTGCCCGCAGGCAAAGATATCTGGCCCCCCCCAAGACAGAATTATCTGAGCCTGTGCATTGGGTACGCTAACAATAGGTTCACAGTTTGAATCCCTCCAGAACTGAGACCAAAGGTTGATTCGAACCCACAAAACAGACAAGAGGGTTACACTGTTTCTGTTAACTGTTCACAAGACTGCACTCGGAGGTTGACACTTTGGGAGCAGAGGGCTGACCTGCTAAGTGGGTTTCTGACAGACTCCTCCCTACGCGGTGAGGAACGGACCCCTTGGGCAGCCCTCAGGGAAGAGTGTCCTCCCCTGCCCTGGGACAGGAGGGAGAGGTGGAGTCTCTCGCCTCTGATGACGGGAGTCCAGAACTGGGTCCGGCGTCGGAAGATGGCTCTCCACCTCCCTGGTGAGCTGAGCATTGGCCTCAGCCCACCAGGAACCCAGAGTCTCCTTCAGCTCCACCGGCGGCTGAGGGGCCGGTGAAGGAGGAGGAGGAGGAGGGGGTACGGATATTGGGGATATCCATACGGCGAGTATCCATAACCCGACAGCGGGAAACCTGGCGTCGGGTATTAGGGCACCGGGTCCTGCGGTGTTGGGTACTGCAGTGCCAGATACTGCGGTCCTGGGGTAGGACAGCGTCGGATACGACAGGGTCAGGTACCTGGGCACCAGGGGCTCTGATGGAGCAGAAGGCCCTGGGAGTGGCCCAGCGGGCGGGTCTGGAACAGGAGGCCCGGTGGGCAACGGGCCCAGTGTAGGGACGGCGTCCAGCAAGGGGATGTCGCCCGGCGTCGGGTAGCCTGGCGTCAGAGCCGGCATCTGAGGTTCCGATGTCAGGTCATCTGGCCCAGCAGGAGGGAGACCTGATGGCAGCGTACTTGCATCCTCTGCGTCACCCGGAGAAGGAGGACTAACGTCCCTGGGAGCCGACAATGGAGACACTGGAGCCTCGGAGTGTAACAACTAGCGTTGCGGCGAGCCGCAGACAACAGACAGGCCCAAAGGGCGGGCATTGGCTCTAATGCTATGCGGCTGGAGCGGGCCGATGTCCGGCACCGTGGGATCTGGGCAGACGCCGGAGGAGCCGGCATCCGACTTATCAGACTCAATGCTCAACGGCGGCGCAAGAAGGGGTGGCCTTGGCGGCGCCATAGTGGGGGTGAGTGCCCCGAAGGGTCGGGCATTATCGGCCTTACCCGTGCGGGTGTCGGAGGAGCTGATGTCCGGCTTGCCAGGGCCACTCGAACCGGAAGGCCACACGGTGGCGGGCTTACTGGGACCAGCAGCCTCCTTTGACCCCGAGGCTCCTGAGCGTGAGCCCAACAGGAGGGTTGCCGCCGCCTTGGAAGCCTCCAAGACAGCCATCGTGGAACTGTCCCCCGGAGGGGACGCTACCTTCAGCACGTGACCCCAGCCGGAGTCATGGTGACCGCGGAAGAGGAGTCCCGGTCCTTCTTCTTGCAGTGACCCTCAGAGGAAGTAGAGGCCTGCTGGAGCTTCTTCAACTCCTTTTCCATGGAGGACATCTTCTGTTTTAAAACGTGGGCCTCCAGGGACTGCTGCCTCCGCTTGCGGGTGGCAGCATTAAACTGTTGGCAGTGCAGGCACTTCTCCACGAGGTGGTCTGGACCTAGGCACAGGGAGTGTCTGTCCATGTGCGGGAGCTGGGCACCGTAGAAATTGCACTTGGTCTTGTGCTCAGATGGAGAAGGGGACGACATACACGGCAGCTTAAGGAACTGACGAAAATTCAAATAAAATTCGAGAAATTTAATGGTAAAACTACCGACAATAGACTGACAAAGCAGTGAAATTAACCACGAGGCGTTAACACGAGCTAATGGTGGGAAATAACTGGGGAGGTGGGTGTGGGGGACTGCCCCTTTATACTGACGTCACATGACGTCGATCACCTGACGTGGGGGCCGTCCCCCGCCAGAGACTGCTAGCTAGAAATTTTTCCGTGGTGTCCTGACGCCTGCCGGCTTCAGCCCTATTTATAATTACCTACTGCAAGAGCCCTCTCAAAGCAAGATCTTAATTTACCCCAGGTCTCAGACCCCTGGAAGACCTGACTGTTAAGCCCAATATCAGAGTCTGAAATTAATGATGCCATAAAAGATGGGAAGACAGGGAAATCACCAGGTAGCGATGGACTTCCCATGGAATTCTATAAGAAATTTCGAACCACCTTGGCCCCAATTATGAGACCCTCTTATCAGGAGATAACAACAGAGGGATCATCCCTTCCCCCCCTCCTGGAGACAGGCAATAATTACAGTCATCCCCAAACCCAGCAAGGACTCCACTCACTGCACATCATATCAGCCCATCTCGAATCTAAATGAGGACTATAAGATCCTGACTTCTATTAGTGCAAAATGACTCCAAAACCTAATTCCAACCATAGTACATAAAGACCAAACCGGATTTGTAACGGATAAGCAGCAGATAGTGTTAGACGCACTATACATATTGCAGACCGCCTTAATCAGCAGAAAACAATTAACGCAGAAAAAGCGTTCAACCGAGTAAGTTGCAACTTCCTATATGAAGTCCTTTCCGGGTTTGCTTTTCCAGCTAAATTTATTTAATTAATAAAACTTATATATACAGACCCACAGGCCCATATTCGTACTAATGGCACTCTATCCCAGAGAATTAAATTAAACAGAGGCACCCGACAGGGATGCCCCCTGTCCCCTATCTTATGTTCCTTATATATAGAACCACTAGCACAGTGGCTTCGAAATGTCCCAGAAATAAGAGGAGTTACAATAGGGACTAATGTCCACAAGGTGGCACTATACGCCGATGATGTGCTGTTCTACTTGATTGACCCAGAGACTTCACTAGCACAAGTCATGATGAAAATTAAAACCTTCTCAGATCTATCGGGCTATGCTCTTAATACCAATAAAACTGAAATATTACCATTTAACTATAGTCCTTCACAACACCTCATGACAAAATATAGCATGAAATGAGGTCTTAATACCCTAAAGTACCTGGGGGTGACCATAAGGACGTCAAATACCTATCTATATTTAGATAATTATAAACCTATAGTCCAGCAATTCCAATTAGTTATGAAGAGATGGTCACTTCTTCCTCTGCTAATGAATGCTAGGATCCAGGCCGTAAAAATGAACCTTCTTCCGCACCTCTTATATTTGTTTCAATGTGTTCCAGTCACCCCTACGCGGAAATGGTTTCAAGAACAACAGAACAAAATATTTAAATTCATTTGGAATAACCGCCAACCTAGAGTTGAAGAACTGTGTTACTAGCTACTAAACAAAAGGGCGGGAGAGCAGTCCCTAATCTCAAAGATTACTGGATAGCGGCAGAAGTCAGATTTTTTTTTTTTGGTCTCAGACTCCTGCAAATGCACACTGGCAGGAAATTGAAAGAGCATATAACCCAGACTTCCACATACAGATTAGTCTGTTCCTAGCAGAAAGACCACAAAAACTGAAAGATAGCACCCCTATAGGAACAGCTCTTGATGCTTGGAACTTATTGCAAGCATACCCAGGTCCACAGAGAGAGATGTGGAGGGTGAGATGGTTTATAGCCAGTAAGGATTTCAAGCCAAGCAGAGATGATGTATGGTACAAGAAGCAGATAACCAGGGGATTCAGGGCACCTATACAGTTACTAAGGGGGGGATGTGATACTCTCATTCTCAGAATGTGCTCAGAAATGGGGATGGACAACTGGGGAGGAAATGTATTATTTACAAATGTATACTTACGTACAACACAAACTCAAGGGCAAAGAGGAACTTGCTGAGACGGTGTCAGAGATATCCTTGGGTGATCTCTTCTCATTGGTGAATGCAAAAGGTGCAATCACCAAGATATACCAATATCTAAACATGAATGGAGAGGAGGTGACTCAATTTCCGCAGGCAAAATTTCATCTAGCCTCCCCAAAGTGGGACAGGCTTTGGGATTCCACATCAAGGGTAACTATGTCACCCCTCTAGCAAGAATATATGTGAAAGGTCAGAGTACGACTTTTCATCACTCCTGACAAAGTGGCTAAATATTCTCCCACTGGCTCGGCTAATTGCTGGCGTCAATGTGGAGAACAAAAAGCAACCCCCACACATATTTTTTTTTACATGTTCTAAGTTAGAACAATTTAGAAAGGAGATAGGAGAGAGGATTAACACCCTGTTTCAGGTATCCACCCGATTACTAATGCAAAACTTAATCTTGGGACTCCCACTGGAGGGCTTGAAGGGGAAGGACACTCTCTACCTGTGGTATATATGTATAGTAGCATACAACAAAGTGATAACTTTGACTGGATGAATTCGAGCTGGTTAAAGTTGAACGCCGGTAAGACCAAGGCTATGGCTGTGGACCCGGGTCGTGGGATAGAGGGGCTGGGGTCTGGCCAACCCTCTGGCTTATTGCTGGGGGGACCAGATCCTTACCTCTGAGCGAATTAAGTAACCTGGGAGTGGTACTTGACGACGAGCTGACCCTTCGTCATCAGGTGTCAGCAGTCGTTAAGTCTGCATTTTACCATCTTAGGAACACTGCCAGGGTGAAGCACCTTGTTCCGTCCAGCGATTTACCTGTGTTGGTACACGCCTTTGTGACCTCACACCTTGACTACTGCAACTCCCTGTACCTGGGGCTTCCTGGGGTTGATATCCGCCGCTTGCAGCTAGTGCAGAACGCTGCTGCGAGGTTGTTGACAGGGGTATCTAGAAGGACACACATTACCCCTGTGCTGCGAGATTTGCACTGGCTGCCTATACAGTGGCAGATCACCTTTAAAGTAGGTCTTCTGACCTTTAAAGCCCTGCACGGTCTTGGCCCCGACTACTTGAAAGAGCTTCTGATTCCTTACCACCCTGTACCACAGCTCTGTTCAGCTGACAAGGGGTTGCTGGAGGTTCCGAGGGTTATTCTGAAGTCTTCTAGGGCCAGGGCTTTTGTGTTTGTGGCCCCAACCCTCTGGAATTCTCTGCCTCGCCGGCCTAGGGAATGCACGACCGTGGAGTCCTTTAAGCGGGACTTTAAGACCTATTTGTGCAATATGGCTTTTATGATTTGAGGTTGCTGAGATTACTGATTTTATATGTGTATTTTCTGATTTTATCATTCATTTGTACAGCGCCTTGGTGCTTGAAAGGCACTTAATAAATAAAGTTTTATTATTATTATTATTATTATAACCAGAAACTGGTTACAACCCACTCCCAGGGCTCTAGATAAGATTTTTTGGGATGAGTACCTGTACTCCTCATTTTGAAAGTGAGGTGAGTAAAACGAAATTCAGATGTTTAGAAATGGCTTGCTAGAGTGGACTGAGGAGTACATTTATTAAAAAAATGTAGTTTTTTTTTCTAGATAAGAATTTCAGGTGCCTACAATGCTCCAAATAATGTTGCTAGGTAGGAATTTACTCACCAGTTTTAAAACACAGTGAGTAAAACTAAAGTGGGATGCATACAAGTGCTGTAAATCTGGCAAAAACTGTTCCTTTTGAATCACCAGTTATGTTATGAAGCACTATTCTTTGGTATGTGGAGTATTTACAAATGTTGGGCGAGCACTGGTACACATAAAAAAAAAATTCTGAAGAGTATTCCCTAAAATGAGGTGAGTAAAATAGGCTGGTACACACCTTATCTGGAGCCCTGCCCACTCCACTTGCTGTAAAGGAGTGGTTTCAGATTATCAATGATATACAGCGTATGGAAGAACTTCCCTACCAGTTAAAAGATGCTACTGAGAGAGGCCTGAGAAGATGGACGAGGTGGGCCCTCTTGAAGCACTAAAACTCCTGGGGGAGTTGAGGTGTTTAATAAAAGAGAAAGCAGATAGTTTTACCAAACAGACTATTTAACAGAAAATGAAGTTAAAGCAAATTAAATAAATTAGCCCTCTCCGGGAAGCACACCCTCATCACCATTTATATTTTAACCATGTATTAGTAGTTTAAGAACGTAATGTAATAAGAATAGAATAAAATAAAACTAAGTAAAATTTCAGGAAAGTCCCAATAAGGGACATAACACCCATATAAACAACAGTAAATCTCATACAACCTACTTAATATTTAATTTAGACTGTATGCCTAGGTATTATTTATCAGTAATTTATGTTGATTTTATAGAAATAACTGTATGTACATGAACATTGTTAACTGAGTTGGAACTGTGTTTACTTTAGCATATAATTGTTAAAAGAGGAAAAAAGAAAAATGTTACTAATTCAAGGATGTAATTTATTCAGTTTGTGAACTGATAATAAACTAAATATAAAAAAAACCCAAAGAGGAGCGTTTTCTAAACACATGGGAACCCCTACTTGCCTCTTTACCACCGAGAGAGGCCACAGCCCTACAGGAAGGACTAAAGTGAGGTCGATCTGGGAAAGGGGAACCTCCTTGGACGGCTTATGTAAACCCATACACTAGCTAATTTGATTGTAAGTGAGTGAATGATTTAAAATGGACTCAGTGTGCATGTGTGTAAATTAAAAGAGCCTGCTTGTTGGCAGAATTAGTAATTATTTTTATTCTTATTACAAAAGACTTTTCTTTATCTCTCTGTAGCTTAATGTTTCCCATAAAGGGAATTTTAGATGAACATGACTTAAGCATATGTACATGGCTTATAACTGTATTTTTTTTTTTTTTAGTCTCTGTGGTTGTTAAGTAAGGATTAAGCCACGAGAAAGGATGGGTCTACTGTGGAATTAATCCATGGTTTGGGGGGGGGTTGGACCACGAGGCTGAAGGCCGAGTGGGTCCAACCAACCAACCATGGATTGATTCCACTGTAGACCCATCCTTTCGAGTGGCTTAATCCGCTTGTAACATGGCTAGGTTTTTGGGAGGTGACTCTGTATTATTATTATTTCACAACACTATTATCATTGCAAGACTCGAGTGAAAATATCAGTTTTCTGTGTCTCACTACTGTGTCTGTCACGTTCTATGCAGTTCAGAACGTGTGCATGCACGTTGCACATTTGCATTCCATCATTGTACTGATGTGCTTTTTGCTGCATGTACATGAAGTGGCCATAATATGGAGCACTCACATACACACTGCTGACTCTAGCCGATTTGTTTTCTCTGTGTCTTTTGCCGTTCCTTTCAGCTGCCTTTTACTCTACCTCTGCGTTTGTTTGATGTTGCACTCTGGGTATTTCTCGGTATCTCCATGCCATCATAGACACCCCGCCACAGCTATGACTGACGAGCACTTTTCTGCCGCGTCATCGCATTTCTCCTATTGCAGCTCCGTCGTACTATGCATCATTCCACTACTACTCTCATACCGTGGTGTTCACCAGGCGGGTTCTAATCACCGCCATTCCTCTGCTTCTCCTCGCGCCTACTGACATTCTTTTTATTTCTTAACAAACCCTGCTCTGTTTCTACTATTCTCTTCCTGTTCACACTGCTGTGTCCTACAGTAACAGTCTCACTCTGTAGTCTCTGACGTCACTTGCTCTTTTCCGACTCGGACGGCACGCACCTAAGCCCTTTCCATGTTCGGCTGTGCACACAGTGCTGTCTGGTGACCACTTCTGTGCAGCGCCACCTGCATGACAACTGTTGTCTAATTATTTGAGTGCACCCCCGCTCGCTACCATGATCTACTGTGGTATTAGACCATGGTTAGCGAGGTACCACATGATGTGATTCCTCCAATGACATTTCTTTATTTTCTTCTGCATTTTTTGGCCATGTTACAAATGTTTTTGTATGCATTGTGCATGTGTTCTTTTTATAACAAAATCTCAGTAAACACATTAAGCAAAAAAAAAAAAAAAACAAGTTAGTTAACAGCAATGTCATGTCCCTGCCCTGTGACATCATGGGAGCAAAGTTATGCTTAAACCAGGGTGCCCAGGCAAGGGGCATGCTCTTTTTCTCTACTCTGCATCTGGAGGGTGTCGAATCCCCACAGAGACGGCTATTTGCATCACAGATTGAGCCCTTTCCCAATCTGCTGAGTGGCACTGTTTGGGAACTGAATCCTGCGTGAAGTTCTTGTCTAAGGAAGTCTGTGAGGTTAGACAGAATCTAGATTTAGCTCACTTTAGTTTTTTTTTTTTTACCTTCTGTTTGTAATTTTTTCATAAAAACAAACTTTAGTTTGATTTTCCTAGTGTGTTCTGTATTTCGCCATTTACCTGCAATTGGGTATCTGGCCCTTATTAAGCCAAACACTTCCTGAGCTGGTATCCCCTCACAGTTCTGCTACCCCATAATTTACCTCTTCTTTCCTGCTCACTACTATAATCTACCTTGGTACCTATATATATAGTATTGACAATATATCTGAATACAGCCGTATTTTATTCTGTCATTTGATTGGGTGCAATGACAACGTACTGTACATCTGGGCACTCTGTACTGTTCTTTCACTGAGTTCAGTGTAACCTTACCCTAGCGCTCAATTCTCTGCAGCTGTAATGCACCCTTTTGGGAAACAGGTGCTGCACCTACATGAGATTATTGTGGTGTGCAAAATTTCCAAATACATTCACTGCCTATCTTGCAAATTATGTAAACATTAAATATTTATTGCATTTGCGACTGTGCTGTGTTTTAAAAGGGTATAAACTGAACTTGCGGTACAAAATACAATAGTGCACACACCAGATACATAAGGCTATAAATTAATTGGTGCAATATCAGGATACTACGACCAACCACCCTATGTACTGCCATGCTCTGTGTTTAGTCATGGTATCCTGACATTGCAACAATAAGAAAAAATTACTCACCATAGTAATGTTGTTTCTTCTAATGGAGTCTTGCTGTATTCTGACATGATGCAGTTAGCCCCAGCACTTGAACAGTTCAAGTGCAGGGACTAACTGCATTATGTCAAAATACAGCAAGACTTCATGTTGTTTGAAATTGACAGCCTTATGTTATTTGGTGTGTGCACTACTGTATACTATATCTCAGCTCCACCAGCCTCCAAAGACGGTAAAAGATTTAGACCTTAACTTCAATGCCTTGACACCCAGAATATCAGCACTGGAAACACGCATGCATTACTGTGAAAAGACGGTTCAACAGCCAGAGGCTTCAGTGCTAAAGTTGGACGATGTAACAACCCACTGATAAAAGAAAATATGATGTTAAGGCAGCTTTTAGAGACTGCAGAAGAGAAAAAATTACTTCCCATAGCAATATTGTTTCTTCCAAAGGATCACTCACTATGCTTAAACTAATGCAGTTAGCCTTGAAGGTTCAACTGTCCCAGAGAATGGAATGTATGGAAATTATGGAACTCAGAACGCGAGTTCAAATCTCTGCCTTGAGGTGGCGCTGTGTTCTACAGCCTAGCATCAGATTTATTTCAAAGTCAATTGCCAATAGCCACAAATTTTACTAACCTATCCTAAACTACACAAAAATGAAAACTGCCAAAAAGGCAATGAAAGATTAGCCACCCAGGCCGAGCTATGGCAGACTACAACAAAACCACAGAAAAAAAACTGACTGTGAATGAACAACAAGTAATGTTCAAGCAAGTAAAATTAGATAAGTACTGATTCCTGTAGAACCTTTTCCAGGTTCTGGAAGGGAAAGCAGGGTGGAAGATTTAAGCATAGTAAGGGATCCCTTGCAAGAAACAATATTACTATGGTAAGTAATTTTTTCTTCAAACCCCAGGAATCCCTCACTATGCTTAAACTAATGCAGGCTACAAAGCAGTACCTTGGGAGGCTGGATACAGATCCTACTTATTGGTTGGAAAAGGTTCTGTAAGACAGCAGTGCCAAACCTGGCATCTCTTTTGGATTGCACATCCAGGCAACAGTGCTTTGTAAAGGTGTGTACAGTCTTCCACGTAGCTGCTTTACAGATTTCTAGCAAGGGAATATCCCTTGCAGCTGCCACTGAGGCAGCAATGCCACAAGTGGAGTGTGCCCTGAAGTGGCAACTTGCCAGCTTTAGAATAGCAAAACTGGATGCAAGAGACTATCCAGCAAGAAATGGTCCTCTTAGAAGCTGGCCTGCCCTTTCCCACTTCACCATATGTGAGCAACAGCTGAGAGTGGGAAGATCTGAGGTCCTTAGTATGTTCAAAATAGCAGCTAAGTGCCCTCTTAATGTCCAGTCTGTACAGCCTCAGCTCACCAGAACTGGACTGTTCTATGAAGAATGCTGGTAGAGTAATGAACTGGTTTAGATGAAACTCGGACACCACCTTGGGAAGGAATTTCCTGTTAGTCCTAAAGACTACCTTGTCTCTGTGAAATATAATATACTTAAGGTCAGTGCAGAGAGCTTGCAGTTCCCACACCCTCCTGGCAAATGTCATAGCCACTAGGAAGATGGACATCCAGGTGACATACTTCATCTCTGCTGTGGCCATAGGCTCAAAGGGAGGTTCCATGAGCTTGGCTATGTACAGGTTTAAATCCCAGGGAGGGACTGACTCCCTAACAAGGGGATATGGATGCAGCAGGCCCTTAAAGACTTTCTTGAAAATGGAATGTGAAGCTACTGGTTTATTTTTTCATTATCTGCTGAACATAGGCAGAAACAGCTGCTAGGTGTACTTTGAGGGTTGAAGGCCTGGGGCCCAAAGCCTGTAAATGCACCAAGTAGTCCAACAGTATGGCATATCTGCCTGTAGGGGATTGAAATACTTAGGAGCACACCACAGAGAAAACCTTTTCCGTGTGGAAGCATACGTCTTTCTAGTGGCAGGCTTCCAGGAAACCTTGAGGACCCTGAGGACCTCCTCTGAAAACTGAAAATCAGTATTCTAGCTCTTCAAGAATCAAGCCTTAAGGCAAAGTGACTTGAAGTTCAGAAATGTTACTCTGCCCTGAGACATGGTCAGTAGATTGTTTCTCAGAGGGAGGCAAATGGGCTGTTTGGTGGACAGGGCCAGGAGTAGGAAGTACCAGGGCTGTCTATCCCAGTTTGAGGCCACTAATATCATGGTTGCAGGCTGGCTCCTCAACTTCAGGAGAACTTGTAGCAGTAGAGGAAATAGGGGGGAAAAGGCATACAGGAACCTCCCCGACCAGTCCAGGACCAGGGTATCCATCAGGACTGAGCCCACTGCTGGGGGCCTGCAACAACAGAGAGGAGGCTGGTAATTCTCTATGGAAATGAACAGATCTATTTCTGGTGTGCCTCATCTCCTGAAGATTGTGGCTAACACCTGCTTGTTCAGTGACCATTCGTGATGACCCTGGTTTATCCTACTGAGAGAATCCACCAGGACATTATCCTTTCCTGGAAGATGAACTACTGATAGCTGCACTTCCAACGAGTAAGCCAGATTCCAAAGCTTCATAGTTTCTGTGCACAGCTTTGAGGACCCTGTGCCTCCCTGTTTGTTGATGTGATACATGGTAGTGGTGTTGTCTGTCCTGATTTGGACTGACTGGCCCTTTATCTGGGGAGCAAACAACTGGAGGACAAAAGACTGCTCTTAGCTCCAGCAGATCTATATGCTCCCTGGACTCCCGAGTAGACCATAGCCATTTATTGTTAGGTCACTCAGGTGGGCTCTCCACACCACAAGGGAGGCATCTGTTGTCTGGACAACTGTTGGAGCCTGTTGCTGAAAGGGCATTCCTTCTCTGAGGTTGTCCCTTTCTTTCTGCCAGTCCAAGGCTTGTAACAAAGTTTTTGTCACAGGTACCAGCCTTGATAGAGAGTGTCGCTTCTAGGATCAATGAGCCTTTAAATGATACTGGAATTCCCTCATTTGAAATATGAACCCTGGTACCACAGCTATGGTGGAGGCCATATGCCCCAGAAGTTTAAGGAATGCCTTGCTGGCCAGAGCTCGCCCAGAATGAAGGAGCTTGCCAGACATAGAAGACTTTCTATTCTACCTTGAGGTAGAAATGCCTTGCCATGAAGTGCATCCAGTTCTGCTCCTATGAACTCCAGTATCTGTACTGGTTCTGTTTGGGATTTTTGCATGTTAATGAGAAATCCCAATATCTCCAAGGTGCTCCGAGTTAACTGGGGAGAGTCCTTTACTTGCTGATATGATTTTCCTGCAACTAGGCAGTCGTCTAGATAAGGAAAAACCATGACTACTGGTCCTGCCACCATGGCCAAGCACTATGTGAACACCCTGAGAGCAGATGAGAGACCGAAGGGAAGGGCTGTGAACTGATAGTGACAAGAAGGCAGCTTGAACCTGAAGCATTTTCTGTGACTGTGCCCAACTGGGATGTGAAAATACGCAACTTTTCAGGTCCAGGGATTCCAACCAGTCTCCATGCTGCAGTGATGGTATCACTGTGGACAGAGTGTTCATCTTGAGCTTGTCTTTTTTCAGCTGTTTGTTCAAGAACCTGAGGTCCACAATGGGTTGCCACTCTCCATTTTTCTTGCAAGTGAGAAAGTACCTTGAGTAAAGGCCTTTTCCCTGGGAAGGATGAACTCTTTCTGCTGCGTTTGCCTGCATCAATTTTTTGACCTCCAACTCCAGCAGAATACTTTCTGCTGAGGTAGGAGGTTGGAAGTTTCTGTGAACCTGCAGCCTGGAGAATCTTCAGAACTGCAGGGTGAGACCGGGGCTCACTACTTCCAGGTCCCACTTGTCTGTGGTATTATTTTTCCATTCCTGGAAGAAGTGAGCCAGCCTTCCTCCCACTGGCAAGACAGGTGACCTGGAGCAACATGTGAGGGGTTCTGTTTGGGCTGAGCCTTAGGAGCTGGAGGCTGGTCAGCCCGTCTGGAAGCTCTTCTGTCCCTGCCCCTAAAGTAACATCTCATCTGACAGTAATCACAGGGCATGGGAAAGAAAGCACACGAGTAATAATCCCTACCCCTACCTCCCCTTCTATGAGGCCTGTAGGAAGTAGAGGCCTTTTCCTTCTCAGAATTGCTTTAGTAGGTGGTTTTGTACTCTTCCACCTTTTTCATGTACGCCTCCGTCTTATCACCAAGCAGGGAATGTTTTCACATGGAAAATTCAAGGCTTTTGCCTGGGTGTCCCGGAGCAAATCTGTGGTCCTCAGTCAGGCAAATCTTCTTAGGGAGACAGCATGGGCCACCACCCTAGACGCAGTGTCACTGGCATTCACTGCCATATGGAACTGATATTTGGTAGCATTAAGGGCCGTCTTAGCTGTGTCTGCCAAATCTCATGCCAAGTCCCCAGAGGCCTTGTCGCTCATGGCCAGTACAGAGTTCCAGAGGGCTTTCTGGTACTGAGCAGTGTAAGCCATGCATACAGCCCGCCTCAAGAGCAAAGAGGCAGAGGTGTACACCTTCTTCCCCATACCGTCCAGCTTCCTAGAATCTTTACTTGGGGGCTGGGTGGAGAGGGGAACCTTGGCCTTGTCACAGGCAGCTGTCTGGACCACACCTTCATGATCTGGATGCAAGCAGAGGCACTCAGCATCATATTTGTCCAGCTGGTGGTATTTCTCGATTTTCTTGTCAATCCCTGGGGAAGAAGTAGAGGTTTGAAGTAACTTACAGGTTGCTTCTTAAGGGACTTGTGGACAGGTAAGAACATCTTAGTTGGGGTTAACCCCATCAGGTCCAAAAATTCATCCTCCTCATCCCCTCCACAGATTACTGAGTGGAGAGAACGAGGGTGTTTACCATCTGCCTCACAAAGGCATTGTGGGAAGATAAATCATCCAAGCCCTGGGGAAGGGAACTGAACTCCTGGTGAGCGGAACCATCAGGTTCAGTCAGTTCCCCTTCCTCATAATAAAACGCAGCCCCCTGTTCCCCTAGAACCAGGAAGGGGGGGGGGGGAGACTTGAGGAGGAACCGGAATATCCATTATGGTACCCATGGTTTGAAAAGCCTGAAAGAAATGCCAAGCCTTAGTCATGTCCTCCACAGAGGGCATCTTTGATATGTCCACTGATGGCTGTTATGCTTTTTCAGCAGGAGGGGCAGTGACATGTTTTCCTTTTTGTTTCATTTTAGCAGGGTCTAGATTTGGAACCTGCTCCAAATAATTTTGGTACTTGGCATGCTCAGAATTCCCTTTTTCGGGAATCCTGGAATCAGAGGAGTCTTTAGAGGGCCTTTCTTTTGGCTTATTATGGGAGGAAGGGGCCTCTTCAAAGTTCTCTGATGATGTGAAGGCAGACTGAGAAGCCATAATATCCTCTAATTTCTTTGCCTTCTTTTTAAGTGTTTTGGGGCAAAACTTGCTGCAGAGTCCACAATTAGCAAAAATATGGTCAGGACCTAGGCATCTTAGACACAACTCACGGCTGTCCACCTTAGCCAAGAGGTCAAAGCACCTTAAGCTATTTTAAAGCCTGTTTGTTGCGTTCTCTTTTTGGGTCTATCTGACATGACAATTTGTCAGGAAGACCATAGAAAGCGGTTCCCAAAAAGGGAAAGTGAAAACTTGCGGTCCAGTTCCAAAATAAATGGACCACTGTTAAAAAAGGAAAATTACGTACCTACCGTAATTCTTGATCTTCTCTTGTATCTTCACCATTCATTACTTCCTGGGTGTAAGCGGAGGCCGCACCGTCACGGTTTTTTTTTTTTTTTAAAGTTAGCCTAACGGCCCGGCCGAGAGCGACGGCATAGGCGAGGGGCGGCTGCTAGTAGCGATCAGACCTCCTCCAACTCAGTTCTGTGAGCCGGAGAGGCAAAAGTGAAAGCAGAAAATATAGATAGCGAGCAAGATAGCCGAGGGATAGCAAAAGCAAGGAAGAATGAACTGAAAAGGAATAAGCCGATGGAGGAAGGACAGAGGAGATAAGAACATCCTAGCCTAGGGACTGCAGGGCCTCCTTACCTGGGCGACTCTAGGAGGAGAGATGAGTAAGGAAATGAGAAAATAGAAGAAGAAGGAGAAAGAGAGAGAGATGGGATGTTGAAGGGACCAGAATGCCCAACGAGCATAGTTAGCTTGTAGCTGAAGGCTCGACTAAAGGGAAGCAAGAATCCCGGAGATGGAGCTGAAGAAGGTTCACGAACCCGCTAGACAGACTCAGGAGGCATAGTCCTCATCTTCAACATGCCATTGTTCTTGATACCCACCTCGGGCTCCTGGCCGCGGAAGGCCTTTAACTGGAGGACAGCAGAGGAGGGAAGAATAAAACCCAGGCAGCATGAGAGCATGCTCAGGGGTTTAGAAATGGAAAATGTAAGCCTTTCAGGCATTTCAAGATAGAAATGGGACTCAGACTGACTGGCTAAGGCAGGTCAAGGCTTAGGCTGGCTAGGATTGGATATGGTCAGCAATGTTCTACTGTAAAAATTGTCCAAGAGGACACTTAAAGGGAGAAACCAATAGCAAAACAGCGAGAAGGATAGCCTACCTTCTCATTTGCCTTCTTGTTTGTTTTCCTTTTTTTTTTTACAGATAAAAAATTATTTTTTTTTTTAACTAGATGCATGACCCAGATACCAAGATGCCTATAGCAGTGAAGAGTTCCCTCAGCATTTTTTTTTTTTTCAAAAGAAAAAAGGAACAGACGTACTCGTTCCTCTGCTCTGTAAGGCAAGAATAGAGGGGATTAGATTCCAGGGCAACTATCTGGACACGGATTGCAGGATCAAAACTGAATAGCCTGAGCCAGGCCAAAAACCCAGAGGTATCTTGCCAGAAGAATAGCAAGAGATAGTTGTGCAGTCTGATCCAATGCAATCCACGAGATGGCCCATGAATCTTAGAGTAAGTAATTTCTCTGAAATTTAGAACCCCCTCAAAGAAGATCTTTTTTTTGGAAAAATTAGGCAATTTTCCTATATTTTATATAAATGCAGAGAGAGGAAGGAGGCAGGGAGGTGGAGAAGCCACAGGAAGAGGCCACTGAGGGGATGGTGGGCGGGTGTAGTAATGAATGGTGAAGATACAAGAGAAGATCAAGAATTACGGTAGTGCAGTAATTTTCCTATCTTCCTTGTCAATCTTCCACCATTCATTACTTCCTGGTGAGTACTAAGCTCCTCTTCCCCTGGAGGGGAAGAGGCCATACCCTGAGGGAACAAGACCCCAGCCTTCTGCTGGTGAGAAACAGAAGGAGAAGACCCTGGCTTATTCAGAAAGCCTAAGAGGGAGAAGAGCTGGAGGTGCCTCCCGAGGACGAGGAGACGGAGGGAGCCCCTGTAAAAGTCTCCTAGCTCTGGAAGAGAAAAGACGGGTCCCCCGGAAGGCGGAGCGAATCACCCTACGCCGGGCCAGGGGTGACAACCTGGAAAGACGAAGCCATGCCGTCCGCCTGATGCAGATCGCTGTTCCCGCAAGCCTGGAAGCCACCTCATTGGCGTCATAAGATGCCCTTGCTTGGTGTCTTGCCAGCTCCAGGCCTACCGCGGAGAGGGCAACGGCTTGTCTGGTTTGCTCCGTATCAGGCATAGATGCCAGCAGCTGGGACATCATCGACCACAGATGCCGGTTGTAGGCAGCGTGGTGAGCCTGATGTGATGCAATACATGCACTCGCATGAGAAGAAGAGAACACTCTTCGCCCCCAACGGTCGAACTGGAGAGTCCGAATCCGGTGGGCGATCGTCATCCAGGCAGCGTAGAAGGAGTATCAGGTATACCAAACCTGAGGACGGGTTGGGAAGGGAACCTAGAGACTCAGAGGGGCACAATACCTATGCTGGCAGTCCGCGGGGCTGGGGAAGAAGCGGCAGGGGACTGCCATGACCGGATAGACGCCTCCTGGAAGGGGATAGGCCAGGAAGGTACCACCAGATGCTGGGCACTGAATTCACCAAGGAATTCACGCGTCTCCCGTTCGGTATTGTCTCTTCGAACGTAGGAAATCCGGAGATCCCTCACCATCCTCGAGAGGAAACGCTGATATTCTGTGAAATCAGCATCGGAGGACAGATGAGCAGGGGTTCCTCTCCCTCGGAGGAGGGAGACGAGGATGATGGGAACTGGAATGCCCAGAGGATTCCCTGCGGTGGGGAGAGTCGAAGACCCGCTCATGCATGTATCTAACATATGAGGAAGACACCATGGAACCCCTGAACTGCCCCAGGATAACGGACCCGTGGGACCCGACATGGCCTGGGGCGGGGTGGTGAAGGCAGAGAGATGGGAGAGGGCACCTCCAGCGAGGCACTGCTCTCTGCGAGGGGCTCTGGAATCCGGGAAAGGAGCCCTGGAAGAGGGATCCCGGATATCAGACCAGGCATGAACGGAACTCTGGGAAGCGGAGCCTGGAAGAGCCCTGGGAGAACCTCCCCTGTGAGCGCCGGGACTGCATGGATCCAGAAGGGCAGTCCGCACAAACGCCGCGGAGGACACCCTAGAACCCTGGAGAGAGAGGCGAGGCTCTGCATAGGCTCCTGCCAAGAAGACCGAGCAGCAGACCCCTGCCCCTGGCCCTCCGGACTCCGAGAGGCCTCCTCTCGACCACAGCGTTCCCCTGTCCCTAGAGGGCAACAGCACCCGTGAAGGTAGCTGTCACGGGCCTCAGAGAGGGCCTCCCCTCGCGTCACCCCCACGCCTGCCTCCGGCCACCCCAGCCGGGAACCCTCAGGAGACGACGGAAGGGGGGACAGAGGGAGGGGCCCGCTGTGCCGCCTGGCACCTCTAGCCACCGGGTACCCAGACTCCGAAGAGTGGGGGTGCCAGGATGGGTCCACGTCTGAATCATCGCCCTCAAGGAGGACGAGACCAGCAGGACCTCAATGCTGGCCACCCAAGAGGTCCCGAGGCTACAGGGCCTTAACGGTCCGGTACCAAGGGAGGCGCCTTCGCCTCCCTCACGCACGATAACAGCCAGGCCTGGCTCCCACACCCCAGCAGGCGCCGGCAAGGCCGGCACCACCTGGAGGAAGGACAAGGCCCACAGCGCCGGGCGCGGCAGGCGGCGGCACCGCCAACGGCGCCACCTTGTCCATCGGGCGCGCGAACGGCATCGAGGCCCAGCGGAGACACCAACGGGCGCCGCTTGATTCCGGCGCCGCGAACGGGCGCCGAATCAAACGGCGCTGGAACGGGCGCCAGATCGATCACCGCACCGCGAACAGCGCCAGGATCCAAACGGCGCCCGAAAGACGGCGTCGAGGGTCCACCCGAGCCAGGCCCAAAAGTCGAGGGCCTCGCCACGGGGGGAGTCTGCACCTCCGAAGAGGTGACTGCCGAGGCGGTGTCGGCGCCACGGCCCCGGAAGGGACTACGACGCTCCCCCGACACAGCAGAAGGGGCCTCCTCCTCGGCAGGAAAAGATGAGGAGACCCCCTCCTCCTCCTCAGACCGTATAGGCCCGGGAGGGGACCCGGGGGAAGAGCCTAGAGACCTTACCTGAGAATCCCTTGGCTGACGTCGTCCCCGAAGGCCAGGCGGGGCTTTACCCCGAGCTTAGTAGCCGCGGACTTGAGGACCGACGGTCCATGGAGAAACAGAGCATCATGCAGATCCATGTCATGGTTGGGTCCCAGGCAACGAAGACAAACGTCATGCCGGTCCGAGACGGAGAAATGCCGGCCACAGTAACACCGACGCATAGGGGCGCGGCCCGTCTTCGAAACACGTTTAGCTCCGGACCCGGACATAACGCGAAATCAACAAGAAAAAACAGTAGGAAAGCACACCCGGCGCCGCTTTAGAAAGAAAAAAGAACGGTCTTACCGATTGGCGTCGAGTGTGCGGGAAAGAGGAGTCGCTGACGCAGTCAAAATATGGACGCTCCGAAACAGGTGCTGCCTCGACGGCGGGAGAAACAGAACTGAGTTGGAGGAGAGTATTGCGCTACTAACGGCGCCCGCGCATGACGTCCGCTCTCGAGGGCGGGGTACAGCTAACTTTAAAAAAAAAAAAAAAAAAGCTCGTGACGGGTGCCTCCGCTTACACCCAGGAAGTAATGAATGTGAAGATTGGACAAGGAAGATCATCTTTTTTTTTAAAGTTTCCCTCCAAAAGAGAATAAGTAGAAAAATGGCTTGGTTCCATTTGCCAGAGGAACCAAAGTGGTAACTGTTGGAAATAGCAGTTAGATGTATACAAAAAAGGATAATAGGGAAAAATACAACTGTAAAAAGTGTAGTTTAAATAAAAACCACTGAACATAACAAGGAGTGCCTCCGTTTCCCAGGAACTACTAAGGTACCAGAGAAACTCGCAAAAAATCAGAAATAACTAACAAAACTAAGGTAAACTAAGCTGAAAGGCAGCGAAATGAACTAAAATGATTACTTTCTTAATCGGAAATAAGTAGATACAAGCAAAGTTGCTGAAGAGAGCTCTTTGGGGAGACTTGCTGCCTTAGGCGAAGAAATGACTCTGTCGTTAGGCTACAGAACACAGCGCCACCTCGAGGCAGAGACCTGAACTCGCATTCTGAGTTCCATAATTTAAATACATTCCACTGTCCAGGGCAGTTGAACCTTCCAGACTAACTGCATTAGTTTAAAGGAGGCAGTATAGCGCAGTGGTCTAAGGCTCTGAGCTGCAAATCTGGTGATATCCAGCAGACCAGACTAGGGTTTGAATCCCACAGCTTCCACTTGCATACTGTGTGACCCTGAGGAAGTCACTTAACTTCCTTGTGCTCCCAGGTCACACCTGGAAACAAGCTCCGGCTTAGTGTGTCTTTCCTGGTTAAACAATTTCCCCTTTCCCTTAAACATAGTTAGAGATTCCTGGGGTTTGAATCAAACCAGAGAACATAATCTCAGAACAGTGGGGTTATCAGAATTGGCAGAAGATGAGGACTCTGACATTCGCAAGAACATTCTTCCAGCCTATATGCTGTGATTCTCTGAAGAGGACCTGCCTCTGTCAGTGGAAAATGCTTTCAGAAGTGACTCCCCTGATGGTGGAAGCAGAAGCATCCACTCCCCACACCTTTAAGGTTGTCTGCATTGGAGTTAGGGGACAGGGACAGAACCCTCATGGCTGCCAGGTGCCTAAGAACATTAAAATATGGAGAGGATAACTGCCAACTGTTCCCAGATCTCTCCTACAGTACCCGCCAGTGCTGTAAAGCATTCAACAGGGTTAGAAGCAGGCTGAGACAACTTAAACTTCAACATCAGATCCTGCTGCCAGTTAAGCTAAGGATCATATATTTATTTATTTATTTATTTAAATCTAGGATTACAAATACCTTTGAGCCAATGTTCTTTTACAAAGGTTCCACGTCAGAGACAGGACAATACAGTAGTACACATTGGAGCAAATGCAATAAACAATAAGGCGGGTGCAAACAGAGCAAATAAAAAACAGATTTAACATACAGTTGCATAATAATATACTCCTAATAATATACGGAGAGCTTGCCAGAGGCAGTTGTTAATTAGGACAGAAGTGGAGAGGGGTGGAATGGTAGTTGGGGGGGTTAGGTTAGAGGGGAGGGAGTGGAAAGAAGGGAGAGGTGCAAGGAGGGGCTCAGCAGCTAGGACTAATGGACTGAGCTGAGAGGTCCAGCTAGGTATGACAATCACAGGTGCTAGCGGCAGAGGAGTGGAGACGGAGACTTGATTTGAATTGCCCTAGCTTTGGAACAGAGGAGATCTCAGTGTTAAGGCTATTCCACCAGCAAGGGGCCCAGTAGGCAAACGAGCGTTAGCCCATGGAGGTTCTGCAGAGTGGGACCAATAGGTGATGAGAACGCCTATGGAACGAACACCACTGTTTGTTCACTGACCCAAAGGAAGTGGACAACCTCATCAGATGGATCATGGTGGAGATGGAAGAGGGAGCGAAGAGAGAAAGCTCTTTAGAAGTGGAGTAACAAGAGCAGCAGTAGATGCTATCTATTAAATGAGGGCTCCAAACTGTGAGCATTATCTTTACTTCCAATTTCATTTATCTTAATAAAAGGCTTTCTTACTACATATTTAAGTCCTGGGGCGCATTATATAATTTTCTGTGTATTCTGAGGGCTGCTTGTCTATTGGGAGTGAGGCTGTCTGGGATGAACTGTTTATGCCATCATGGCAATTCCAGCCACCTTTTTCATCAACTCAGATACCTACCATACAGCCGCACTTACACTGGCTGCACAAACTGTATGGCAGCATTAACTCAGGACTTTATTTGAATTATGCTCACCCTCCGGAGTAAAGACATTAAAGGGAACTTTTTGTCTGATTACTAGCTCGCACTATAAACTGCATATGTTTCACCATATTTTACAGGTTTGCTGATTCAATACGTTTGTTAGTATTGATTTTTTTTATTTCTTAAGCTGGAGTTTACTGGTTTATGGTAATGTTTAGTAATATATTATAGCAGTCATTATGTTTAGGCTAACAACAGTAATAATTTAAAGTCTAATCAACTGTTTAAAAATGTCTGCAAGATATTTGGTCCTTGGAGATGGGGAAAAGTTATGTCAACACACAACCTTGAAGCACTGGAGGAATCACTTGTCTACCAAGTCATTTTGGTAATAGGGAATTAGTATAACATCCCATGCAGAATCCCCGTATGCTAATAGGGAACTAGCATTACAACCCGCTCAGATTCCCCATACTCTTCCTTTGCTGCATGTGTATGGGACTGATGTTACTGATGCAATGTAAAAGTCACAAGGCACTTCTCCCCTATGATGTAATGAAGGAGGGGCTGTCATATTTGGAGCCTCTGTAAGAAAATGTATCTTCTGATAATTGCACACTCATTATCCCCTCTGTGGGATTATGTTTGTTAAGTTTTGCTTGCAAAATCTAATAAACATAAATCCAAAAAAAAAAAAAGAAACAGACAATGATGGTAAAAAAGACCAGTGGTCCATCCAGTCTGCCCACAGTTTCCTATCAAAATGCTATCCAAGATGTCCTTCATCTGGAGTTAAAAATTAAAAAACACAGTACATCCTCAGAAGCTCTTTGCAAACTCGTTGGTTTGTACCCTGACTGTCCAGCACACCACATTGGAATTTGTTTTAACTTGTTGTAGTTTGGCTAATTGTTAATTAAATTTTGTAGTAAAATCCCCAAATCTGTACCCAAACCCTGTGTTTCATTTAGTTAGACACACAGCAGTCCTCAGCATCACATTTTGTACTGCACAATCCAGAAAAAAATGGCCAAATTCAGAAATGAACAGCAAAATGCAATTTGGCGAGTGGCAGCTTAAATACTGTAAAAGGCACCAGGGACGTTGCCAGGGTGTTAGCGGGGGTGTCTTAGGGGTAGGAGCATGTTGCGCATATAGTGCACTAAAAATTTTTGTGAAAAGCCAGGGGTCTGGGAGCCCCAAGAAGCTCTGAGGTTTTAGGTGTCCTGTGGTGCATTTTAAGGCTTACACTGAAGATAAAACACAATTCTGCTAGATCTCCCCCCGCCGCTTAACGAAGAAGAAAAAAAAATCTAGAGATGTCTGTGTCTGAATGGGAAAACAGGTGCCTCAGTGGAAGGGAGCAAAGCAGTAGCCAACTGCCAAGTAGTGCACTATAGGTTTATACGCTCAGTGCTTGAGGCTAGCAAGATGCTGATAATGTATTGTATGTGAGGCATGGTACAGTACTGTTCTCTACTGCCCACCTACTGTATTGTGTTGTGTTGCACTATATTGTATTGTACTACATTACATTGCAATAAACTGCATTGTATTTTACGGTATGTATTGTTGCACTGTTTGTATTGCATGGCTCTTTCTTCAAATAAAGCTGGCAAGATAATGTGTGTGTGTGGGGGCCTGCCACTCTTGAGCATAAGATCTTCATAATTATTATATTTTTAAACAACTGATGTCCCAGTACTCCAAGGATAAAATATACTAGTCACGACTTTGCTGACAATTCCATTTGAGCTGGCACCACTACAAGAGAACAGGCTCCAAGACAATTCTATCAAATGGACTTCGAGTAACATACAGCAGGTTCGCCCCCCCCACTAAGCAAATCCATATGAAACACCAAAAAACTGCAAATGGATAAATTATATTCAGTGCGTAACCTTTCTGCTTATCATAGCATTCTACAGGTACAATTATGGCATTTTTTTATACCTCTGAAGTATCTGAATGTCAGTTATCCACTATGAAATGTCTGTCTTTTTTCCCCTGGGTGAAACTCTGAGCAAAAAGAAAAAGCTATGCAAAGAGAGAATTCTCCTGACTTCTGTAAATGTTATTTTTAGTGTCATCTTATAGGCTATTATAATTTACCTACTAACATACTAAAAGCCAGCAGACCAGGCCTAATGGTCTGTCATGTCTGCTCGGTTGCCAGCCACCTAGTGGTTGCGCGCTATTCCGCCCCCCCCAAGCCCCTAAGAGAGTCTTTATTGGATTTAAATTCTGCAATTACTGCTAATTACTGATAAGACACAATGCTGCTTGATGACATATTGACAGCATTTACTTTTTAATCTGCATTTTTGGGAGTTAAACAGTCTTACACACCATTCCATATTTTATCTTGGGTAAGGTGAAGAATTTAGGGTGAAAGTTCTTTGACTCCAAAATATTACCAGTATCTTCACATCATGTTTCACTATTCTGGAAAAAAATCCAAAAACTGTGCATCTCACTCCAGAAAATGTATCCCTGGCTATATTCTGAAATGGGGCCTATTTCAAAATATAGCCAGGGATCGGGGCTTATGTCTGTCATTCCTAATACACAAAAACTTCACTGACTGAGCCATGTATACAAAAGAATTCCACTTTATTCCTGGTGTAGTATATGATGCAAAACGGTATGGTTATTGTTTCAATGGAGAGGCTTAATATGTGAAAGGGAGGCTCAATAATGCAAAATCTGAGAATTAATCACAATCTGGATTGATTCCACAAAGTCTGCTTTGTGCATTTGCACCATTCCACAAACTGGCTCATATCTCACAACTTGCTGCTTCCAATATCACGACTGCCTCACAAACCACTGACTCGGAATTCCCTATCCCACTTTGTGAGGCACAGACCAGTATATCTGATTAAGCAGCCTACATTAAAATAATAACTCCATTATACAAAATGACAAGTGTCTGGAGAAATAAGAAAATCTAGAAAACACTAAACATAACTGTTACAAATGTAATAGTTTCAAGTCTCTTATTTTGGTAGATACCTGCTTTGCAAGGCTGACCCACAAATGATACATCTGTGGCTACACCATGACTGTATGGGACATGCACACTGGCATTGGGATGGTCCACAGACATACACAACACAGCTATATTTGATGCAAAAGTGAAGGCCAGGGACATGCTGCACTGTATGCCTTTGTCGTGTGTGTGTGAGTTTACAGGGTGATATGTATGCCCACACACATCGACAGTGTGCAATATATCCATCAATGTACACATCAGAAAGGCTATCACTATGCCAGCATGAGGGCTGCTAAAATAAATGGAATACTGTCTACCATGTCCCATACATGGCCTGCAGATCTGGGTACCTGAAGGCTGTCTGCAGCCAATGGACAGGACCGACTGGCACACACAGGGCATCTAGAGCAGTGTATGTTAGTCCCTCATATCAGTCCCTCGTGACCTCTATAATTTTTTTTATTGCAAGCAGACTGTGAGATTTATACTATATTATGCAGTACACTTTCTATAGAGGATTTTATAAATCAGTCCTTCTTGATATTTGACTAAAACTAGAGAGCTCCATAATTTGAAAAGGATTTAATGGTAATCTTGTTAATATAGTCCCCAAAAGCTACAATTTGGTCGAGTTAAATCCTAAATATAGGTATAGAGATTGGCATAGCTAGCACTACAGGACAGTACTTTTAAAGAAAAAACTTCTGTTATGTGTATACCAGACATCCCTTGCAACTTCTGTGATTCTGCATTGTGAGTTGATAGTGACACTTGGTCTTAAGCAGCGCCATTTACGCACCTAGTAAATAAGCTGCATTAACAGAGATGACAGAGTAAAAATACAAAATAAGGAAGTTAAATCTATTACAGTTACGGTCCTCAATGTTCCAGATAATGTTGGCAGGTAGGAGTAATGTACTCACCAGTTTTAAAATATCGTGAGTAAAAGAAAATTGGGATGCATATGAGTGCTGTAAATCTGGAAAAAAAATGCTCCTTTTGAATCACCAGTTATGTTATGAAGCACTATTCTTTGGAGTGTGGGGCATTTACAAATGTTGGGTGAATACTGGTACTCATCAAAAACATTTTTTGAAGAGTATTTCCTAAAATTAGGTGAGTAAAACAGGTCTGTACTCTTCTTATCTGGAGCCCTGACAGTCCTAACTCATTCTGCCCATTGTACATGCATACATTATGCTATTTAAATTACCGTTCGGTAAATTAGTAAACAAGGGACATGAATGGGGGTATCGTTTCTGTGGACACGTAGACCAATGTAAAAAGGTAAGGACAGTAATGTAAACAGAAATCAACTGATTTATTAGGTAAATGCATCTCTCATCCCTATACAGATTTATTACGAGAATACGCAACTGTCAAGCAGCCTTATTTATTTTATTTTCACTTTGGTAACCAGGTAAGTGCACTGACACCAAGTGCCTTTTTCAGTCACGACCAGGGTGTAGTTGCACAGACATTTGAGGACATACATACAAATGTTTGGGTGCTTGTTGTAGAAAATGAAACATACACACATCGATTGAAAATTACATACTTACGGCACACAGAAAGCGCAGCTGATTAGTGCAGATACTGCATTAAGTGCAGATGCATAGGGGTATGTACAATGGGTATTTACGCAAAGCAGCCACAGACACTGAGTGATAGATATAAAATTATTTCAGATTACTTGAGAAAGGAGAGATAGTTGGTGATTCTCTAATGAGGGGGGGGATTGTATTCCACAGTGAGGAGGCACGGTAGCTGAAGGAGCATTGTCCAGTGTTTGTTCGAAAAAAGGGAACTTTTATAGGTTATTTTTTTGAGGTGGATCAAGAGAAGGGCAAGTTGACAAACTCAAGTTGTTCAGCCAAATAGATGGGGGAGTTTTTAACCACAGTTCTTTCGAGTGTTAGTCTGATAGCAATTAGTGCGTACTACCGACAAAAATGTTGCTGCTGCCAAGATATGGAAAACATTGACGTGCAGTCTGGAGAGGGATAAGTCTAAATAACTGCCAGTCCCTGAAAAAAAAAAGGAGCTAATCAGCCAACATGCATCTGTGTTGCCAGCTTTTCCATTGCAGTACCTTGTCTCCACCACCATTTCTCTGCTCGCGACTCATTTGTGACTCAGATACTGCACGCATCTTGGAACAACCTCAGCGGCTGTAGTGCATGCTGGTTCATGCAGCTGACTTAAAGAAGCACACTGATTAGCAGGCTGACCGATCATTGGTGGGGTTGGGGGGCATTGGAAAGCTGTGCAGGGACCTTGCGCACTGTAGACTGTGCATTGGCAGAAATTTATTTTAACAGGACGGAAAAAGAATGAAAAATATGAAGGGGTTTCAAAAAGGGGGGTTCGTTTGAACCTGATGAACCCCAGCTGGCAACGGTCCTAGGCACATTCAGCTGCAGTAACTCTTTTCCAGGTAAGTCATGTGGAGGTGGGGTGTGAGATGGATCTGTTTTATTGACAGATAGTATGTTGGCCATGACACTGGGGGAAAATACCCTACTCTTACGATAAGTTCCATAGGATAGTGCAGTTACTTACCGTAACAGTAGATCTTTGAGAGAATCTCCTCTACTGATCTATACCTGTAGAACATAGATGCCGTTGGCATCAGGACTGCTGGAAAAGTTCTGCCTACCTGAGGCCACCACCTCCATGTGCACTGTCGGTGCCTGTGTAACACGGGCAGCCTCATACTCCTTGGTCATATACGCCCACAGGAGACACAAAAAACTGTGATCCAGACGTATGAGAAGAATAGTAACCCCTTGCCTTTGATGATTGATCAATGAGAGCAATCAGGGGACAGGAGAGCAGTACAATAAGCCCAGTAAAGGGTATAACAAAAAAAACGAATCAGCAAAAACAGAAATGTCCCACACCGAACAGATGTCTTGTGCAAGTAAGGGGGAAGGTGGGTGTGTAAGCTGTGGCTCAGTGGAGGAGATTCTCTCCAAGATCTACTGTTACAGTGAGTAACTGCATTATCTTCTTCGATATCTTCCTCTGCTGAGCAACACCAGTAGGATGATTCCCTTGTAGTACTGGTTAAGAGGAAGACCCAAGACAAGGGGCAGGTAAAACCCCACCAGGGCGCACTAACAGGCCAGAAGCCACATCAATAAGCAGTGAGTGTATCGACCTGTAAAAGCAGGCGACGTCCATGCCTGCGCAAGGCAAAATGCCTATAACACAAAACAGGCGGCAACCATGGAAAGGAGTGGGCGGATAGGGATAGTGGGGACAAGGAGATGCCCTGGGGTGAAATGGGCCCAGGAAAGGGGACCTCCCTGTCTGGTGCCCATACCCAAGGGTTCTGACTATAGTCAGCAGGTAACACGGTCATCATCGGAGGCTCATCCTACTCGGGCGGTGTTGTGCAACGCCAGGTCTATTAAAAACAAAACGGCTATTATAGCTGATTTTGTTGGATCATCTGACCTGGCGTGCATCACCGAGACCTGGCTGGATGAAAATGATGGACCAGTTTTGGCGGCAGCAGTTCCAGCCGGCTACTCGGTGATACACAGCCCAAGGTTGGATCGTAGGGGCAGGGGTGTTGCTATCTATTTTAGAACAGAACTGGGCCTAGTGGAGGTACCAGTGGGAGTCACCAGGTCCTTTGAATGTATCTTAGGCAAGGGTGTGGGGTGCAGGATACTTCTTGTATACCGTCCACCAGGTGACGAGAATGTTTTCCTGCGGGAAGTTGCAGACCTCATTGTCGACCTGACATTGGGGTTCCCCAGATGGTTGGTTCTGGAGGACTTCAATGCCTGGGTCGATGATGAACTCTCACATTTTGGTCAAGACTTCCTCCAGTTGATGATTTCATTGGGCTTCACACAGGTAATTTCCTCCTCGACCCATATTGGTGGGCATTCATTGGACTTGGTGTTCCTTTTGGGGATGGAGATATCAGACTTGGTGGTGGAACCGATCGGATGGTCGGACCATCACTCCACTGGGTTCAGTTTTGAGGCCACCCCTAATAGGTCAGCCCCCTACGGAAATGGTCCGGTACCGCCCATTAAGGGGTGTTTCCCCGGTTGACCTGATGGCGGTGCTGGACCTATCAGGCCTACCGATAGATTGCATGGATCCGGGAGAGCTGGTGCGTGCCTATAATATGGCGGTGGCAGTGGCCCTGGATTCTATTGCTCCTGTTCATGTTCGTCCTCTCACTCTTCGTCCCAGGTCTCCTTGGTTTGATGAGACATTGAGGGAGTTGAGGAGAGTTGGACGAAGGTTGGAGAGGTGCTGGCGGAGGTCCGGTCTGGATGATGACAAACTTAGTTTGATGAACCACTATGTGGTCTATCAATCTGCAATCTCTCGTAAGAAGGCAGAATTCCTGTCCAGAGAGATTACGGCTGCACAGAATAGACCGGCTCAGCTCTTCCGGACCGTGGACAGACTATGCAATCCAGTCTGTCTTCAGCCTGGAAGAGCTTTTTCCTCAAGAACGGTGTGAAGAGTTTGCTCTCTTCTTTGCAGATAAGGTTGCCAAAATCAGATCGGATGTCCGCTCGACCCTCTCCAATGGGAGTTGTGATGGTCGGCAGGAGATGTTGGACACCCAGTTTGCATGGTCTGACTTCAGCCTCCCCACAATCAATGACATTGTGATGATCATCCAATCACTGCGTCCGACCAACTGTGATTTGGACCCGGGCCCAAGCGTCTCTTAGTGGATAGTGTGGATAAAATTGGCCCAGTCCTTGCTGTGATAGTCTGGAGGTCCTCGGAGAGGGGGATCTTTCCAGATCCTCTTAAGGAGGCTGTAGTTAATCCTCTTTTGAAGAAGCCCTTTTTGGACCCGGATTGTCTAGCAAATTACAGGCCTGTCTCTAACTTACCCTTTGTGGGTAAAGTTATTGAGAAGGTGGTTGCAGCGCAGCTGGATGATCATCTGACCAACAACGTCTATGATTCTCTCCAGTCTGGATTTAGGAAAAGGCATAATACCGAGACAGCACTGGTTCGGGTACTAAATGACCTCCTAATAGCGAGAGCTCGAAGGACCTGTTCTGTCTTGGTTCTTCTTGATCTTTCTGCAGCGTTTGACACTGTGGACTATGGTGTGCTACTGGAGCATTTGCGGTCTATCTGTGGACTGTCTGATACAGTCCTCAGGTGGTTTCGATCTTACCGCGAGGGTAGGACTCAGAGGGTGGTGTCTGGAATTTTTTCCTCAGCATCGGTCTCCCTATCCTGCAGGGTACCGCAGGGTTCCATTTTGGCACCCATGTTGTTTGCAGTGTATATACTGCCGTTAGGAGCGATTGTTAGACGATACGGTCTGGGTTTTCATTGCTATGCAGATGATACCCAGCTGTATATGTCTTTTGTGCCCGGCCAGGAGGCTGCCATTTCGGTATTTAACAATTGTCTTACTGAGATCCAACACTGGATGAATGGGAGTTGGCTGCGGTTGAACCCTGAAAAAACTGAGGTGTTGGTTGTGGACAAGGGTCGCTGTGAGGCGGGTTTGTTAGCTAGATCGCCCTCGGGCTTATGGCTTGAGGGTGTCCAGCTGACGACCTCAGACCAGATGCGGAACCTGGGCGTTGTATTTAACGACTGTCTGACTTTTAAATCTCAGGTGTCAGCGGTGGTCAGAACCTCTTTCTACCATCTGAGGAACATCGCCCGGTTGAAACACCCAGTTCCTCCAGAGGATCTTCTAACGTTGGTACACGCCTTCGTTACCTCCCGCCTTGACTATTGCAATGCCCTTTACCTGGGGCTATCGGGGGTTGAACTTCGCCGTCTGCAGCTAGTGCAGAATGCGGCAGCCAGGCTGTTGACTGGATCTTCTAGGTCTAGTCATATAACGCCTGTGCTCTGCAACTGCACTGGCTGCCAGTTTGTTTCCTGACCTATAAAGCCCTACACGATCAGGGAACTGCTTACCTGAAAGAGCTCCTCTGTCGCTACTGTCCCCCCCCCCCCGCTCTCTCTGATCCACTGACGAGGGATTGCTAGAGATTCCCAGGGTCTGTTTAAAAACTTCAGGGGCAAGATCGTTTAGTTTTATGGCCCAGACCCTGTGGAACTCTCTACCTCGTCAGGTGCGAAATTGCCCGACTGTCCAAAGCTTTAAGGGAGTTTTGAAAACATATCTTTTTAGCAAAGCTTTTAATGATTTATGATTGTTTTAATGATGTTTTAATTATTTATTGTTTTATGTATTTGTACAGGCGTCTTGGTTTTAAGAAAGGCGCCTTATATAAATAAGGAATGAATGAATGAACCAGTGATGCCAGGAATCAACCAATCAAAACTTTATTCAACCAGGCAGATTCATCATTGAGCAAGCTCATTTTCAAGATGGTCCTGGCAGAAGGGAACAGAGCAAGGAATAATACAATTGGACACTTAGTGCAGACTGGTACATACAGTTAAAAAATAGTAACAACAACATTGGATAACAGAGTGTGCAAATTGTTAAATTTAATTAAGGGTACACCAACATATGGGGTGGACACTAAACAAAGCAATAGAAGTAACAGGGTGTGGTAAGATGATTATATTAACAACAGAACAAGAAGGCATGACTGACCAACCAGGAGGGTCAACCCTTTGTGGGGAAGGATAGGGGAGGGGGTTTCAGGAGGAGGATGTCAACACTAGCGGGAGAGATGACACGAACATAGTAAAGCCAGGGGGTAAGAAGAGTATACAGAGAGAGATGTGCACAGAAATGCTGGAGTTGTAAGTAAGTGCTAAGTAAATGGAGAGCAGGGCAGGGAGGCTAGTAGGAGAAGCACCTGTGGCAGGTACATATGACCTTCAGGATGCATGTGATAGACAGCTTAAAGGTATGGGGACTTGGCAGGGATGAAAACCTTAGTGTCTTTTGCATGTTGTTCCAAAGGGAAGGTAAGGAGAAATTGATAGAAACCTTACCATACTGGGGCCTTATTCTTGGCACCTTGAAGGATACAAGGGATGCGCTTCTTATGCCATACGCTCCTGTTACGCGTACAAAGAGAGCAGAGATATAACCTGGTAGCTTATTGGTTAAGGCCCCGTAGAACCACAGGAGGGCATTTTTTTGCCTCCTCAATGTAAGAGATGGCCAGGCGAGCTTTTGGTAGAGCAAGCAGTGGTGGGTACGACTGGGCATATCCAGAATAAACCGCAGGGCACGGTGACAGAGGATGTCTAATTTACATAATGCCTGATTTGAACAGTGGCTGTAAAGAATGAATAATCAAGCAGAGGAATAAAAGTTGTAAGGACCAGTGTCTTTCTGGCTTCTAATGTGAGGAGGTGTCTTATGCGATAAAAGATACCTAGACGTTGTCTTAGATTTTTTTGATAGCTCATTCAGATGTACCACAAAATTAAGCCGGTTATCCAACCAGACACCCAGGTACTTACACTTATCCACTATTTCCAGAAGTTCACCTAACAGGGTGCAAATCAGGCGGTTCCATGGTGGCCCCTGGGTATGAGCAGCAAGTGGAGATGAGATCATTGCCATGGTTTTTTTTGCGTTAAGCAGTAGCTCTTGCTTTAGTAAATTGTGTTGGAGGGTGACAAAGTCGTGTTGTAGCTCGACGTAAGCGATGTCCAGGGATGAGTTAATAGTGTAGAGAACCGTATCATCAGCAAACAGATGTATGTAGCCTGAGCGAATGTGAGAATTGATATGGTTTATGTATAAAGTGAATAGGATTGGGCCCAGAATGGAGCCTTGTGGCACACTCCGAGGAAGGGTTTTGAGCAGAGACAGTTCCCCTTGAGCTTTAATCTGTTGCTGTCTGTTGGAGAGATAACATTCAAACCACTTTAGGGTAGTATTGTCTAGGCCGAAGTTGTTCAGGACATTAAGCAGAAGGCTATGATCCACGGTATCAAATGCCTTACTAAGGTTCAGAAACAGGGCATAGATGTGTTTTTTTTTGTATCCAAAGCATTTTGCCAGTCATTGGAGACTTTGGTGAGGGCAGTCACAGTGTTGTGCTGGGGCCTAAAACCTGATTGGGCCAGGTTCAGGAGGTTCTCGGATTCTAGATAATCCCTAAGTTGGTAATTGACAATCTGCTCCAGGATTTTTGAGAGGGTAGGAAGCAGCGAAACAGGATGGTAGTAGTTGTTCAGGTCAGCTGGATCTCCAGACTTGAAAAGGGGAATGACATGCACTGTTTTCCAAAGAGGAGGTAATTCACCCTGAATCAGGGAACTATTAAATAGGTGGGGGTGATTTGGGCAGTCAGATGGCAAAAGCCTGTTTTCAAGAAAAATGGTTCTGTAAGATCGGCACCACCACACTTTTGTGTATCCAGAGACATTAGAAGGTCCTCCACCTGTTTGAATGTAACTGGCTGAAAGCAGAAGGAGTGTCTCAGGTTTGTGGCAATGTCAGAGGATAAGCCATCAGTGGAATGGCAATGACAACAGCCAAAAGGCCAGAAAAACTGCAACAATGCAGAGAACAAAGGCTGGATGCTGAAGAACAGAAACAACAATGACCACCAGAAGGAGCCCTTGATGCCGCAGAGAAAAAATACATCTTTGCCAAATGACCACAGATGACCACAGGAACGCAGACAAGAATGCAACAGGAACACACCCAAAGGAGGACATCGACAAGGCAAAACTTAGAATTAACATTCCATATCGCCCTCTGATGTAAATCCTCCAGCACTTGACCGTTAGCTGCTCCTTCTGCACTTCCTCACCTTTTTCCCCTGCCACGTCCCCCACCCTCTCCCTCACCTCCCCCTCCTCTAACCCCACTTCCACCACTTCTCTCTCCCACCCCTTCCTTCCTCCCTTCCCCCCTCGCTTCCTAGTCCCATCTACCCTACTACCCCCTTCCTCATAAAGTTGACAAGGCCTACCTTGGCTGATTCCCTTGATTTTCTTCTTTACTTTCTCGTCGAATCATGTTGCCTAGTTACCTGTCTTTTTTTGTTGTGTGTCAAATGCTACAGTCATAGTTTTATTGCAGCCCTGTGTTGAATTGCAGCATATTTAATGCATATTTTGAATTTGCTCTCATATCCTGTTTTGTACATCTCTTAAATAGCTGAATACTGTGTCCTATGATGTTTTCTCTCTTGACGTGGAACCTTTGTAAAAGAGGTCTGAGCTCAAAGGTATTTGTAACCCGAAATTTATATATATAAAAAAAAACATTAAATTAAAAAAAAAATTAGCACAACAGGTGCCAAACACCACATAAGGGGACAACAAATCATAATCAGACTCTGAGGGATAACAGAGGCACAGGAAGCAGCCGGAATATCAATGAGGCAAAGTCAGGTGACAACCAAGGCAGGCATTGACCATAAACACCACAGTGAAGATATACCACAGCCACTGTAAAGACAGAAGGTAGTACAGAAAACAGAAGCGGCAACTGGACAAAGCCATGAGATGGCCAACATGGATGATGAAGCTGGAAACTGCGGTGATAAATGGGAACAAGTTCTGGATAGGAAGAAGAGACTCAGTCAAACAGTACAAATGTCAATGAGGCAATGTCAAGTGACCGACAACACAAATGGTGAAGGTAACCCTGTCAACCAAAACATGAAACAAACACCATACAAGATGAAGGACTGCACACAAAAGAGAAATAGTGAGGCGGCAAAGCCAAGTGATGGTCAGCAGAAATAATGATGATGCCTGAAGTGGCAGCGATGAATGACACAGGCTCTATTTACATTACAGAAAAAACAACCAAACAACATGAACATCGGTGAAGCAAAGCCAAGTGACAATTGAACACTGATGGGGAACCTGGTGGCAGAGACGTACAGCAGCCGCTGCACAAAACAGAAGACTGTATACAGAGCAGGAACATTGACGAGCCAGAGTCATGCAACAATCATCAGAAACAGAGAAGCTGTAAACTTTGATGCTGACCCAAAAAGCAAGAATGTTGACGAGTGAAAGTCAGGTGAAGGAACTGAAAGAAGCCAAGGGCTCGTGAGAACAGAGGGCTGAGATGAAATGCCACAAACTGACCTTGATGTCCAGAGGACAATCAGAATGGCAACAGAGGCTGATAGAATGACCAGACCATGCCCTTTCATTGAAGCAATGGAAGCCACAGAGAGGAACAAGAAAACCTTCAATGGAAGCAGCACGTGTGGATGGTGGGAAGGCAGACTCCACAGGCCCTAGGGGCGGCAGACCAATAGCCACCATGGGAGGGAGACCAACAACAGCCATGGATGGAAGAAAAACAGCCACCAGGGAGTGGACACTAATAATCATGGTTGGCAGAGCAACAGCTGCAGGGCAGTCAGCGCCGGCAGGAAAGAATGTGGCGACACCCTAGCAGAAGCATACAGGGAAGAAAGCCTGTGGCCTCCAAGTATAGTAAGGAACAGAAAACACAAGCCCCAAACCTCATTGAAGTTAAACATCGACAATGAAAAATAACAAAACAGCAATGCAGAGCAAGCTCAAGGATCTAAGGATTGTTGCTCTGGTCTATGGTAGAAGAAAAAGAACTGAGGAGTATGAGGCCACCCACGTAGAACAGGTCCAGATGATGCCTGTCATAGTGAATGGCCTCAGCTAGAGAAATGTTTCTGAGCAGTCCTAATGCCGACAGCATCTATGTTCTACAGGTAAAGCTCAATAGAGGGAGATATCCTCAAAGAAGATCTTCAACTTTCCCCTGGACAGCCACCAGAGATGGACAGAAGGGGTCAAAGTTTAGCATCTCATGTTGATGACACCGCCTAAGCCGTGCTGCACCCCCCTTCCCCCAAGTGCTACAATACAATGTCAGTACTGGGTCTTAGCCAGAGTTAGTGGTGTGGGACAAGAACTCACAACCCTTCCGATCTTTCGATCCCAGATGTGAGTGTGCAACCTACTGAGTCACTAATGTTGCAGTATCCCCATCTAAATAGTGCCAGTGTATGTTACCTAAGCACTGCCACTTCTGAAACGTGTTTAATGCCTGTATCCCCAACCCCGTACTCATGTAAGTGCTGTTTCTATTTACATACTTATTTTCACATCTTCCCTCTGAACAGACATGCTTGTACTGATTATTTGACTAGAACCTTTCTGTAAAGCATTTTTTATGCTATATTGCACCATGACCTTGACAGACCAGTGAGTCACTAGCAGAAGGCGAAGTGCTGTTAGACTGGAGGGTGGCAAAGTTCCACCCTGCACAAAGGTTGGGACACAGAAGATCTGGGCAGTTACAGGCCAGTGAACATAACATCAACAGAGGGTTAGCTACTGGAGTCCAAGGAAAAGGAACAGATAGCTGACTTCCACAAGGAAAACAACCTTACCAACAGGAATCAACATGCGTTCATAAAAGGCAGGTCATGTCAAGCAGATGTTAACTAATTTTTTCAACATGGTGACAGACTGTAGATAGGTGACAGGCAACTGACGTTTTGTACCTGGAATTTAGCATGGCCTTTAATTCGGTGCCACGTAGGAGGCTAATACAGAGGGTGGGGGACGTAGCACTAGATGAAGGGCTAAATAGATGGACTGGGAACTGCATGACAGATAGGACTCGATTAGTCCTTAGTGGAGAGTTTTGTAATATCAGGGAGTCACAAGTCAAGTGCCACAGAGTGGTAGTGGTGAAGTGAGTTATGCCACTTGTCAGCCACTTTAAATGTGCAGAGAACCACACTTCACTGTCACTTACATGCTGCCCTTTGCATTACTTCTCTGAATGCCAAACTCACATCAACTGATCAGTTAGAACCTATAATACCCTAAGCACTGGTTTACCCTATACCAGATGGCTGTCGGAACATGGTGTGTGCTACCTCGGCTGCACAGAAAGAATAGAGGGTCTGCAACATGCCATCCCCCAAGACTCTTTTACAACCCTAGCTCGATGGGGGAAAAGACAGCTCAGTACCTCACCAAACTCCTAAGAGCATGAGGGGACTGGGGGATGGTCTAGGGACCTACCTGACAACAGCCTGTGGCAATGCCTTCCCCCTGAAGTCAGGGACACGACATCCCAACTTCAGAGCTCAACGCTCTAGTGTCTGGATGGCGAAGGTGGCACAGGCATCACAGGCCTTCATGTTACAGTTGGGTCCCAGGCAGAAAAAATAAAGTGCATCAGTTTCTTTATTTTATTTATTTATTTGTGAAATCAGTTTACAACCTTTGAGCCAGAGGCTCTTTTCCAAAAGTACCTCGTCACATTAAAGACATACACTGAGTTTTAGGTTACATAGCACAGGTTTGCTAAAAATAGGCGTTCATCAGAGGCGCCACGTCACACTGAGGTCAGACAAGATACATTTAGGTTACAGGGTACAAGTAATTGAGAATAGGCGTTACACAAGTTGGTAAAAAATTGAGCAATCTAATAGGCATACAATGAAACAGCTGGCACTGGCCAGGTTAGACATAGGTAAGGTGTACCGGGAAGAGGTGGTGGGGAGGGCTAGGTGGAGAGCCGCCCGGTGGGCATTGTCATGAGAAGTCGAGGTGGAGGCTGCCTTCAGAGACAGGAGCAGCTATGAGTGTTGAAGAGTTGGTTTCGAAGGGTGGTTTTGAACTTGGAGATGGTGGTGGCATTGGTGATGGGGGCAGGGAGAGAGTTAAACCAGGATGGGGCTTTGTAGCAGAAGGACCTCTGGCCACGGCTGGTTCTTGATCTGGGGACCATTAGAGGTGGTCTTGTTGGATGACCGTGTTGCAAAGTGGGTGGGATCCGGTGGATGGATGCCATCACCCAGGAGGGAGAGCCAGTAGGGTTTTTGTGAGGAGGCAGGTTTGATATTGGAGCTGTTCATCCAGGGTAAGGAGTTTAGCCTCGTCATACAGCTGACAGGTGTGTGTGTGAGCCTGGGGCACCAGTAATCAATCTGCAGGTCAGGGTTAAGTGAATTTTTGAGTGCAGTCGTGTCAGCAGCACCATAGACTGGTAGACCATAGTCTACAGGGACAATCTGGAAGAGCATGTGTGACGGGCGCATTTGGGGAAGGCAGGTTCTATGGCGGAAAAGGATGCCAAGCCGTGTGTTAGTGGCGGATGTTAGGGCATCAATGTGGTTTGTGAAATGTGAGGGCTGAGTTGAAGGTAACCCCAAGGTATTTGTAGGACAGACTTGTTCCAGTGGCTGTTTGGTACTAGGAAGGATATAGAGTGGGTGGTTGCTAGCTTTGTTTTGGGGATGGGAAAGAGCATAGCTTTGTTTTTTAAGATTGATGGCGAGTCTCGCGCTCCTAAACCAGGCTTGGCATTATTGAAAGACTGCTGTAGGGTGTCCTGAGCGGAGAGGATTGCGGTGGGTGGCAAAAGGACAGCGTCATCTGCACATAGGAGAATTTTGCCAGGGCATGCACTGGGCAGGGTGTTCAGATAGAGTGAGAAGAAGGGGCCCAAGATGGAGCCTTGGGGGACCCCAGAGTGAATGGGATGGGTATCAGAGAGTATCCCATTGATTTTAACACACTGTGATCGAGCGGCTAGATAGCTCGTGCACCATGCTAGGGGCCAGCCGAGAGACCAGTGTGGCAGACAGCATTTAGCAGAAGAGGGTGGGAGACGGTGTCGAAAGCCTTTGAGAGGTCGATGAACACTGCACCAGCTAGGGAGCTGGTATCCAGGGAGGAGTGTAGGAAGTTGGAGAATTCAATTAGTGCAGTGCTGGTACTGTGACCAGCACGGAAGCCATGTTGCTCTGGGCATAAGATGTTATGCTTAGCCAGATATTCAGTGATTTGAATGGCCACCACTTTCTCCAGGGCTTTAGAGAGGGGGGGAGGATGGAGATTGGCCGGTAGTTGTTGGCCGACGACCTGTCGCCCCCTTTATGAATGGGTGTGATTATGGCTGTTTGCCAAGCCATGGGAAATTGTCCCAGGCAGAGCGATCGGTTAATTAGGCTGGTGAGTGGGGCAAGGACTTCATCTAGCACCAGCCTGAGGATACTGGGGTCCAGTAAGTCACTGCCGGGACTGTTGCTATTCAAAGCTTTGATTAGGATGGGTCTGGCTTCCCGGGCAGAAATCTTGCGCAGGTGGAAGCTGGGGAACTGGAGGACAGGGGGAGGTTGGTTGGGGGAGGTCAAAGATTACTAGGGAGGACTGAGCTAAGGTCAGTGAGCGGTGTTGAGCCAGTTAGCTATGGTGGCCGGCTCGGTGGAGGTAGTGCCATTGCTAGTGAGCTGGGATGGGGCAGGGGAGCGTGATTTTCCATTTAGTTGTTTAATATTATCCCAGAAAGTCCGGGCCGAACCCCAGCAGGAGGTAAGGGTGGCCTGGTAATGGTCGGCCTTGGCTTTCCGGACGGCCCAAGAGCACTTATTCCAGGCTGCATTGTAAGCCTGCCTATCAGACAGCCGACCCGTTTCAGTGGCAAGGTACCAGAGGTTATCCCGATTTCTTAGTAATTGCAGAAGGGCAGGGCTAACCCAGGGTGCAATCTGCTTTTTGGATCGGATTTTGGTGAAGAGTGCAAAGAGATCACAGTCCATGTTGAAGGTGTGTGAGAAGAAGGCGAGGGCAGTGTCAATGTCGGTTGCACGATGAATGGGGGACCAGTTTATCTGGGTGAGGAATAGTTTAAGTTTCTGCAGCCCAGCAGTGCGGAGGCGCCTGCGGAGGATGGTCTGGGCTTTGGGTTTGGGATTGGGGACTGCCCAATGAAATAGGATAGGGGAGTGGTCACTTAGGGAATCTGGTAGGACCTGGATGTTTTGGATTTTTTGGGGTCGGTTGGTGATAATTACATCCGGAAGGGTGCTGGTTCCTCTCTTAGGGTTTATTCTATTGGGCTGGGCGACGAGTTGCGTCAGGTCCTGGGCGGCAAATGAGTCTCTGATCGTGGAAGAGGAGGTGCTGAGCCAATTTACGTTAAGGTCCCCAACTAGGATTTGTTCCGCCTTATGGTGGAGGGAGGCCAGAAAGTCAGTTAAAGATACCAGGGCCGGGTGCTGGTTCTTTGGGAAGCGTGAGGCAGTGGTGAGATAGAGGGCCCTAGAGGGTCCGGGGTGAGTTATTGATAGAGCCTGGGCCCCATTTACAAGGGCAGGGGTGGGGAGCGTGTCCAAATATTGTGTCCCTAGTGTAGATTGCACAGCCTCCCCTCGTTTGCCTACTCGGTCCTCCGGTATAAGAGTATAGCCTGGGAGGGAGACAAATGAGTCAGGGGTGGATTTGGACAGCCAGGTTTCAACCAGGGCTATGATGTCCAGATGATGAGCCATGGCCCAGCACTGTAGGGCGTCAAATTTTTTCAGCAGGCTGCATATGTTCATGGAGGCTATTTGGAGACCAGTGGGACGAGTAGGTGGGTGGGAGGGGGCAGGGCCTGGGTTGGGATGTATGTTCCCCGTCAGGAACAGAAGGAGGAGAACTGTTCTGGTCAGAGGGTGGCAGAAGAAAAAATTACTCACCTTAGTAATGTTGTTTCTTCGAATGGAGTCTTGCTATATTATGACTATTGCAGTTTGTCCCACCATTAGAACTGCTCCGGAGGTGAAAGAGTTAACTTCCATGCAGGGCATGGAACTTAGAGCGCGAGCTCGGTTAGAAAACCTCTGTCTGGAACATTTCAAACTGAAACTGTCAGATCTTTACGAGCAAAACTCACTAAGGTTCTGTGTGGAAGCTGTAACCTACACTAGCCAACTGGCTACCTAAATATTAACACATTTTCCTGGTCCCAACACCAAGACTCAAGTCAGGGGACCAGAAAAAGATAAGATAAGAAGATAAGATAAAATAAAACACAACACCCAAACACCCCAAAAAAGAAGGGGTGGAAAACATAAAAAGGGGCATCAATAAGTGCCAACAGTGGACTGCCCACCCCATACCCAAAGTAGAAGTTCTGAGAGGGGAAGGCTGGAGGGGAGGTCATAATATAGCAAGACTCCATTAAAAGAAACAACATTACTAAGATGAGTAATTTTTTCTTCAAACAACATGAAGTCTTGCTATATTATGACTATTGCAGACCACACAGCAGTACCTCCATGGAGGAGGGACAGAACCTACTTAGAGATAGGCTCTGAAGCACAGCTGTGCCAAACCGACATCCTCCTGGCCTGGATATCCAGGGAGTAATGCTTGGTGAAAGTGTGTACTGTTTTCCAAGTAGCTGCTTGACATATCTCCAAGATAGGGATGTCTCTGGCAGCAGCTAGAGATGCAGCTGTACCTCTGGTAGAGTGAGCCCTCAGGCCTGAAGGGGGAACCTTACCCAGTTTTTGATAGCAAAATTGGATACAAGAGACGATCCACCTGGCAATGGATCTCTTAGTGGCAGGTTTCCCTTTCCCAACCTCACCATAAGTGAGAAATAGCTGGAGGGAGTCAAACCTGTGACCCTTGGTACGCTCTATGTAGTAACTTAGGGCCCTCTTAACATCTAAGCTGTGCAACCTCCTCTCACCAGAGGAGGAATGGTCAGTGAAGAACGCTGGAAGTGAAATAGATTGATTAAGGTGGAAATCTGAAATCACCATAGGCAAAAACTTCCTGTTAGTCCTGAGGACTACCTTATCCCTGTGAAAGGAAATAAAGTCAGTCTCCACTGACAAAGCTTGCAACTCACTTATGCGCCTGGCAGAAGTGATGGCTACTAAATACAGTTTTCCAAGTCAAGTACTTAAGCTCTGCGAAGACAGAGGTTCAAAGGGGTTGCATCAGCTGAGCGATGCAAACATTAAGATTCAGGCAGGGGCAGGGTCCCTGAATGGTGGATTGTATAAGCAATCCTTAAAAACTTGGAAAATACAGGGTGAGCAGAAGAGAAGAGGCTTCCCTGCTGAAATAAAAGCAGAGACCGCTGCCAAATGCACTTTCAGGGTAGCAGGTCTCAGTCCCAAAGAATTAAGATGGACCATATAGTCCAAAACAGTGGGCAAATCAGCAGATTCCGGGGAAATATGCTTCCCAGAACACCATATGGAAAACCATTTCGACTTGGAGTTATAGGTAGCCCTAGTGAAATGCTTCCTAGAAGCTTTCAAGATTTCGAGAACACCTTGAGAAAGTTGTAGATCAGCAAACTCTAACTCCTCAAGAGCCAGGCCTTGAGGTTGAGGGATTTGAGACTCGGATACCAGACTCTCCCCTGGGCACATGTTAACAGATTGTGGTTCCTGGGGAGACACAGGGGAAGATGGACTGCTAAGAACAGAAGGAGTGGGTACCAGGGCTGCCTGGCCCAGTCTGGAGCAATCAGGGTCATCTTGCAGGGCTGAGATCGGATTTTGACTAGCACCTTGAACAGGAGAGGGAAGGGGGGGAAGGCATAGAGAAACTTCCCTTCCCAATCGAGGAGAAAGGCATCCAGAGGGACTGAGCCCAACACTGGGGGCCTGCAACAAAAAAGTGGAAGCTGATGATTGTCTGGGGCTGCAAAAATATCTATCTGAGGGGTGCCCCATCTGGCAAAAACTATCCCAGTACTAGGGGATCCAGTGACCGATCGTGATGGCCCTGGGAAATCCTGCTGAGAGCATCTGCCAGGACATTGTCCTTGCCTGGGGGTGAACTGCTATGAGGGAAGTGTTCAAGGAATAAGCCAGAGACCACAACTTCATTGCTTGATTGCACAAGGCCGAGGACCAGTACCTTGATTGTTGATGTACCACATTGTAGTGGTGTTGTCTGTTCTGACCTGTACCACTTTGTTCTGAACAGATGCAGAAAAACCTGAAGTGCTAGAAAACAGCTCTGAGTTCCAACAGATTGATGTGGAGCAGAGATTACTGGCGGACCACAATCCCTGGGTGGAGAAGTCGCCCATGTGAGCTCCCCATCCCAAGAGGGACGCATCTGTAGTAAGGGTCAAGGAGTGAGATAGAGGGATGAAGGGCACCCCTTGTCTCAGATTGCTCTGATCCTGCCACCACTGAAGGGCCTGGATTAGGGTTCGAGTCACTGGGATCAACTTGGATAGGGAATCTCTTCTTTGAGACCAAAAGGCTCTCAAATGGAACTGAATGTCCCTCATCTGAAATCTTGCTCCTTGCACTACAGCTGTGGAAGCAGCCATGTGTCCTAGGAGCTGTAGGAAATGCCTTGCTGGTCGAGAGACCTGCAGAGTGAAGGACGAGGCCAGGGCCACCAGGGTCCTTACCCTTTCTAGGGGAAGGAAGGCTCTGGCCTGCTTTGTGTCCAGTTCTGCACCTAGAAAGGTGAGTACCTGGAAATAGAAACATAGAATTTGACAGCAGATAAGGACCGCTTGGCCCACCCAGTCTGCCCATTTCCCTACCTACTGGATAAGCTGCAGATCCTAGTTACCCAGCAGCCTACTTCTTCCTACCCCAACCCCCCAGAACTGCCTTATGACTATCCCATGCATGCTTGAATTCCACCACTGATTTTGACTCCACAACCTCCTCCGGAAGGCCGTTCCATGCATCCACAACCCTCTCTGAAAAATACTTCCTTAAATTACCTCTGAGCCGCCCCCTCTATCTTCAAATTGTGCCCTCTTGTTCTTGCACACCTCTTTTTTTGAAAGATGCTACCCTCTTGGACTTTGTTGATTCCCTTGAGGTACTTGAAAGTTTCTATCATGTCCCCCCTCTCCCTCCTTTCCTTGAGGCTATACATATTAAGCTCCTTAAGTCTTTCTTCATATGTCTTCCGGTGCAGACTCTGCACCATTTTAGTTGCCCTCCTCTGGACAGCTTCCATCCTGTCTATGTCTTTGCGGAGATTGGGTCTCCAGAACTGCACACAGTACTCCAGATGGGGTCTCACCAGCTGTCTGTACAGAGGGATAATAACTTCCTGTTTTCTGCTGGTGATGCCTCTCCTATGCATCCCAGTATCCCCCAGCCCTCCTTGCCCTCTCACATTGCTTGCCCATCTTTAGGTCATCTGATGACTACCCCAGGTCCTCTCCATTTTTGTTGTTGTTAGTATCTCACCCCATTGTGTACTCTTCCTCTGGGTTTTGTTTCCCAGGTGCATTACCTTGCACTTCTTAGCATTGAATCTAAGCTGCCATACATTTGACCATTCCTCTAACCTTGCCAAGTCCCTTCTCATCCTTTCCACCCCACCCTGTGCATCAACTCTGTTGCAGATCTTAGTGTCATCTGCAAAGAGACATACTTTTCCTTTCAGTCCTTCTGCAATGTCGCTTATAAAGACATTGAAGAGGACTGGTCCTAATACTGAACCCTGCGGTACCCCACTAGTAACCCTCCTTTCTTCTGAGTGGACTCCATTTACTATTACTCTCTGTGTCCTATTCTCCAGCCAATTCTTTACCAAGGCTGTCATCTTGGGACCCACTCCCAGGCTGGCTAACTTGTATATTAATCTTTTGTGTGGGACTGTGTCAAATGCCTTGCTAAAGTCTAGGTAGGCCATGTCCACAGTCCCTCCCTGATCTACTACTTTGGTCACCCAGTCAAAGAAATCTATCAGATTCGTCTGGCATGACCTTCCCGCTGTGAATCCATGCTGCCTAGGGTCCTGTGCCACTCTGGCCTCTAGATACTCGACAATTCTTTTCTTTAGAAGTGATTCCATCATTTTCCCTATCACTGAGGTTAAACTAACAGGTCTATAGTTTCCTGCTTCTGCCTTGCTCCCACTTTGTGAAGGGAATCACATCTGCCCTCCTCCAGTCCTCGGTACCACCCCATCCTCCCATGATTTGTTAAAAGGGTAGTCAGAGGTGTCACTAGTTCTACCCTTAGTTCTTTTAGAATTCTGGGATGAATCCCATCAGGCCCCATTGCTTTGTCCACCTTCAGTTTTAAGAGTTCTTTCAGAACCCTTTCTTCTGTAAATGGGCGGTATCAACTTCTGTATCCAGCGTGTTACTACTGTTTGTTTATGTACCTCCCCTCTTCCTTTGTAAATACTGAGCAAAAATATTTGTTTAGTATCTCTGCTTTTCACAGTCTCCCTCTGCCCACCCTCCCTCCCCTTTATTAAGCCTCACTATCCCTCCCTTGGTCTTCCTTGCTCCCTGATGTACCTATAAAGGTTTTATTCCCCTTCTTAACTGAGTTGGCTATCTTTTCCTTGGTTTGGGCCTTTGCTGTTCTGACTGCCTTCCCAGCCTCCTTTGCTTTAACTGATACAGTTCTCTGTCCTGCTCCTTCTGCGATTCCTTGTACTTCCTGAATGCTTTCTTTTTCTCTTGAACCTTCACTGCCACTTCCTTTGAGAACCATAGTGGTTTCTTACATCGTCTTGTTTTGTTTGTTGCTTCACACAAAGGCTCGTTACCTCTGTGATGGCAGTTTTTATTATTCCCATTGTTCTTCCACCCCTCCTTCCTGCCCATTTGCTAGTGCATTCCTTAGGCACTCACCCATTTTGGCAAAGTCAGCCCTCCTAAAGTCCAGTACTTTTGTCTTTGTATGGCTTGACTCTATTTCTGTGTTTATTTTGAACCATACTGTTCGATGGTCGCTAGTTCCCAGATGGCTACCCACTTCTACATCTGTAATCCTCTCTCCATCTCCATTTGAGAGAATCAAGTCTAATATTGCTCCTTCTCGAGTGGGCTCCAGTACTAGTTGTCTAAGGCATGCCCCCTGTAGGGCATCTAGGATAACTGCACTCTTCGAAGTGGCAGCTGCAACTGCACTCCAGTTAACATCTGGCATATTCAGATCACCCATCAGCAATATCTCCCCTTTTTCTGCCATTCTAAGTATACTTTCTATCATTTCCCTGTCCATTTCCTCCCCCTGAGAAGGGGTCTGTATACAACCCCTGTGCGTATTGTGGTGCCATTGCCTGTCTCCAAATTTACCCACAGTGCTTCTTCTCCTCCCTGTTTACCCTTTGTTCTGTTGCTTTTATTCCTTCCCTTATGTAAAGAACTACTCCTCCTCCTCTTTTACCCTCCCTGTCCCTCCTGTAGACAGTGTATCCTGGTATGTTTATGTCCCAGTCATGGTTTTGTGTGTACCATGTTTCTGTGACTGTCACGATATCCAGATGTTCCTCCTCCATCAAGGCCACTAATTCAGGAAGCTTGTTACCCAGACTACAGGCGTTAGTACTCATTGCTCTCCATTTTTTGATGGCTTTACCTTCTGTTGCAGCATCCCCCACTGACCGTTCTACCTCAGTCTTTTTCTCATTTAGTACCCTGTTTTGTAGGGAGAGGCTGGGATTTTCCTGCTGCTTGTCAGTGCCTCCCTCTGACTAGTTTAAAGCTTGCCAATGAAGCATTTAAACCGACTGCTCAACAGACTTGTTTCCTTCCTGGACAGATGCAGACCATCCTGCCAGTATAGGCTGGTGTCCTCAGGTGGAACCCCAGTCCCCAATGAAGCCAAACCCTGTGCTCCGCACCATTTTTTCAACCATTCATTAAACTGCATGGTGCCAATTGCCTCGCCTCCCCATGCTTTTGACAAGCAGCACCTCTGAGAAGGATACTGTGTGCTACTCATCTTAGGTCCTCCCCAACTCTGCAATGTCCTCCTGCACTGCTCTAATCTCATGATGAGCCAAGTCATTTGTCCCTAGGTGGACAATTACGTCCAGCTTGGAATCCCTTGCAGCTGTTCTCGTGATCCTGAGGATGCACTTCCTGTCCCTCCAAGCCATGGCACCAGGCAGGCACCTTACTTCATTCTTCCCAGCTCACCCCAGTTCTCTACCCTAATAATTGAGTCCCCCACCAGGAGCTGCTTCCTTTCCCTTTGGTGCCCTCTGCCTCCTTTCTGTGGGCCTTCCTTGTGACAGATATCATCAGTCTTCTCTGCGGGTGCATCCATAGGGGAGCTGTGCTCCCCCAGAATGGTGTATGGATTGTGGAGTGGAACAATTGACTGGGTGTGCCTCTGTTCCACCCTCCTCACCCCTCCCTGAGCCACTGTGGTCCAACTGCTTGCTTCTCGCAACCTCTGAGGTAGTGGTGGTGGCGCTAGTGCTCCCTGGATGGGAGGTTCCCTTTCTACTGTCCAGTGTGTGGCCTGGGGAAGGTTTCCTTACTACTGTCAGTGCGGCCTGAAGGCAGAGCAACTTCCTCCTCAGGGCAGATAGTTGTCTGCAAATAGGGCAGCATCTCAGCCTCCAGAAAGACTCCCGGAAGACTGCTGCCCCACAGCCATTACATTGCACTACCCCCACGTTATCTAGTTTTTTTTTTATTGTATATTTGTGTGTGTGTATGCATGGTGCGTGTGTGATTTGTTATATAGAAATAGAGATATATATATATATATATATATTATACAAGCGTATGCTTATATTATCAGTGCAGTGTGCTAGAGAGGATATGACAGTGAAATGCACCTTGCACCGAGGAAATGATGTCAGAACCTCAGGTATAAAGGAACTATTTCCAGGGGTGGGTGGGGTGAGGGGTGGGAAGGGGTTGGGCCTAAACTGTGTCCTCACAAAACAATCGACTAAAAGCTCTCACCCACCGCTGCGATGAGTGCCTTCCTGTCAGCAAGATACCCTACACAACAATTTGACAGAGAAAGTACCCTGCTAATCAAACAGAGAAAAATCCAGACATCCAAGTCAGACACAGGTAAACCTCTACAGCCCCAAAACAGCCTGGTGGTTTGTTAGCCACAAAGGAAAATCAAATATGCAGAAGATAAGCAGTTTTAAAAAAACCCTTTCTGAATTAAAAACTAAAACAAATGCCAAGCAATGCCACTTTAACAGTGAGGAAAACTTCTCTCAGATGTAAGCAAGAGAGAGAGAGTTTAGTTACAGATAATTCGTCCAAAATAGTATATCCCACGGAGCTTCTCAGTTGTTTCCAAGCACTCCTGTACACAACTTGGAAGAAGACGACGACGACAGGTTCCAGAACTGACTTCGGAAGATTGAGAAGAAAGCCCAGAGAGGTAAGCAGCTGCTGGGTAACTTGCAGGTGTGATTTGACCTGGTCTGGAGGCTGACCCACAATGAGCCAGTTGTCTAGGTAGGGAAAGATGGCAATCTTTTGCCTTCTTAAATGAGCAACTGCTACTGCCAGACATTTTGTGAATACCCTTGGGGCAGAGGTAAGGCTCAAGGGCATTGCTCTGAACTGATAATGGCCTGAGGGCAGTTCGAATCTGAGGTACTTTCGTGGGAGCTTCTGATAAGAACATGGAAGTAGGCATCCTTGAGGTCCAGGAAGCTAGCCAGTCCCTGGCCTTAGAGAAGGTAAAATCATTCCCAGAGTCACCATTTTGAATTTTGGTTTTAAAGGTGCTTGTTCAGATATCTTAGGTCCAGGATGGGCCGCCACTCTCCTGTCTTTTTGGGGTAAGGAAGTACCTGGAGTACAGACCCTTGCCCTGGTGTAGGAGAGAAACCCTTTCTACAGCTCTGAGAGCCAGAAGGGTTGAGACTTCTGTTTCCAAAGCAAGAGTCTCTAGAGGGTTTGCAGGTGGAAAAGATCTGATTCTCATCTTTGGAAATTTTTTGAAGCTGAGAACCAGACCCTGGCTTACTACTTCCAGGACCCACTTGTCTGATGTTAAAGACTCCCAGTCCTGGACGAAGTAAGCCAGCCTGCCCCCTACAGGTAATGGAGAACCGGCCCTGGGCATCCCATCAGGGTGCCTGTTTGGCAGGGGCTTTAGGCTGAGGGGTGGGAGCAGGCCTGCTTGTACCCCGTCTGCCTCTCCCTCTGAAGAACCCCCTCTGAACATAAGCTGAAGAGGAGGCCTGGGTTTGGTAAAAAGGCCTCTGAAAAGGCCTGCCTCTACCCCTGGGGGGGCTGCCTCTGAGGAGTGGCTTGCCGTTCCTTGGCTTGTGCACTCCAATAAGTGGTTCTATATTCATCCATTTTCTTCATATAATTCTCTGTCTGCTCCCAAACAGAGAATTTCCCACCACAGGAAAATCCATAGCCTTAGCCTGGGTATCCTGTGACAAACTAGTACACCTGAGCCAAGCCAATCTACGAAAAGCCACAGATGTAGCCATGACTCTAGAGGATACATCATTAGAATCCACTGCAGCATGGAATTGCACCTTAGATGCCTCAATACCATCAACAGCCACCTGCTCCAGCTCCTTGGCAAGCCGGCCAGGGGCCTGTTTGGCTAAAGCCATGACAGTATCCCATCTAGATTTTTGGTATCTTGCAACATAAGCCATATAATTTGCTTGTCTGAGTCCCAAGGCGCTGCCATGTATTGTTTTAGCCATGGCATCAATCTTCCTGGAGTCCTTGTCAGGAGGATGTGAAGCCAGGAATATTAGCCTTATCACAGGCTGCAGCCTGAACTACCCCAACATGGCTGCATTGCTGTGAAAGAAATTCTGTATCAGGACCTGACAAAGTGTACCTCCTGTCCATCTTTTTATCCACAGGAGGCACAGAATTAGGAGCTTTTAAAATTTTTATTGTTTGTTTCCTAAAGGATTTATGCAAAGGAATAGACAATCTCCTGGACTCTGGGATATCCATCATCTCTACAAAGTCACTCCTCTTGCTCATCACAGCTTCCTCCAAAGGAAGCTGGAGGGTTTCAACATTTTTTATAAAACAGAAAATGAGAGGGGACTCCAGAAAGCCTGGGGAGATTCTCCTAAAGGTCTGTCTGGGGAGATGTCCGGTTCAATGGGCACATCCGGACTTTCAAAGTCACATTCACACTGTTCATAATCATCCTCCCCCTCCTCTGGTTCATAAAACTCCTCTATATCATATTCTTGAACCGATGGAACCGGCCGAACCGACCTTTTGCCAGATAGTGGCGGTTCGGAGGGAACCGGGGAAAGTGACTGGACAATTTGGATTGCCCTGGCTATCTCTGCAGCAGTTGGAGAAGGGATTTTTGACTCCACACCTGCTGATTTTCTAGTTCTCTTTGCTGGAACTGGCTCCTCAGAGTCAGCTTTACGTTGCAGGAAGTCTGGCCCTGGTCAGAGGCACTCCCTCGGTTCGGTTGGCACCGAACCGGGCTGTGCCATCGGGTCAGCAGACTTTTTGGCCTCTCGTTCCCTGAGCCTACCAACTCTCTTATCTAGGGTAGCTGCAGGGAAATTCTTGCAAATCTGCCAGTCTGCATTGAGGTGGTCAAACCCCAGACAATAAACACATGTGGTGTGTGGGTCAGCCTTGGCAAAGGCTTCCCCACAGACACTACAGTGTTGAAACCCAGTGGTCCCGGTTTTTCTTTTGGGTTTCTCAGACATAATGCCAGCCTAACCAAAAACTTGCCTTTTTCGGCAGTGCCAGGCAAGACACCTTATCGGTTCCCAACTGTGTCACAGTGTGGAAAACCGTAATGAAATCCGTTTTTTTTTAGAACCGATAAGAACCGGGAACTGAACTCTAAAAAGCTTTTAAATGCTTCAGAATAAAGTTTCAACACAACCTGATCGGTTCAAACCGAACCGATAAACATTTACAAGTTCCACACAGAATAAACCTATCTATTACTTACAATACCATAGACAGAGCTTGAACCGATCGGTTTGCGGTTAAAATAATGATAATCGCGGTTGAATTTAACCAAGAAAAAACTCTTAAACCGAGAAAATGAACCGAGCAGTAGGAGGAATCTCCGGAGCGACTGTTCAGTGAGGCGGAGTAAAGAATCTGACAGTTTCAGTTTGAAATATCCCAGACAGAGCTTTTCTAACCGAGCTCGCGCTCTAAGTTCCATGCCCTGCATGGAAGTTAACTCTTTCACCTCCGGAGCAGTTCTAATGGTGGGACAAACTGCAACAGTCATAATATAGCAAGACTTCATGTTGTTTGAAGGAGAGTTTAGCGGGAGGCGATAGGAAGAGAGAAAAATTACTCACCTTAGTAATTGCTTTTCTTCTCATGGAGTCTTCTATATTATAACATTAGCAGTCAGCCACTGCAGCTGAACTGCCCGGAGAGAAAGAGTTAACTCCAGAGGATCTGGAGTTCTACAGCGAGGCGCTGTGCCCAAAAGCTCTATCTGGCAGTTTCAAATGAAACTGTCAGATCTTCTAACTAACATCAAAGAACAGAAAGTCTGTGGAAAAACTACACTAGCCCATGGCTACCTACTAGTAGTAGTAACAACAATATAAACAACAAAGAAACACCCAGAACCATAATAACAAAATTGATGGTATTATGGTTCGTTTCCTACTGACAAGCACATTATGAACCCCCTTCCCCCAAGACTCAAGTCCAGGAAGGGGCAATATAAATAACCTAAATAAACAACCAGATCCCTAACCCAAAGGAAGAGGGTAAAGGAAAACTACAATGGCATGACACAGTGCTTGCACCAATTAGCCACCCTACCCAAGTAGAGGTTCTGAGAGGGGCAGGAGGGAGGAGGTGGTTATAATATGTAAGACTCCATGAGAAGAAAAGCAATTACTAAGGTGAGTAATTTTTCTTCAAACACCATGAAGTCTTGCTATATTATAACATTAGCAGATTACACAGCAGTACCTCCATGGAGGAGGTCAGAACCTACTTAGGAAACAGGCTCTGAAGCATAGCTGTGCCAAACCGAGGCATTTCTCCTGGACTGGACATCCAGGGAATAATGCTTGGTAAAGGTGTGAACTGTCTTCCAGGTAGCAGCTTGACAAATCTCCAGAATGGGAATGTCCCTAGCAGCCGCTTAGAGACGCAGCTGTACCCCTGGTGGGTGGGCCCTCAATCCTGAGAGGGGCTCTACCTAGTTTCTGATAACAGAATTGGATACAAGAAACAATCCACCTTGCAATTGTTCTCTTAGTGGCAGGTTTTCCTTTGCCAACCTCGCCATAGGTAAGAAACAGTTGGAGGGATTCGAACCTATGACCTCTAGTGCGCTCTAAATAGTAGCTTAAGGCTCTTTTGACATCCAAGCTGTGCAGTCTCCTCTCACCTGAGGAAGAATGCTCAGTGAAAAATACTGGGAGAGAGATAGATTGATTCAGGTGGAAATCAGAAAGCACCTTAGGCAAAAACTTTTTATTAGTCCTAAGGACTACCTTATCTCTGTGGAAAGAGATAAAATCTTCTTCCACTGACAGGGCCTGTAACTCACTTATGCGTCTGGCAGAGGTGATAGCTACTAGGAAAACGGTTTTCCAAGTTAAATACTTGAGCTCTGCTGAAGACAGAGGCTCAAAGGGGGGTTGCATTAACTGAGCAATGCAAATATTCAGGTCCCAGGCGGGAGCTGGTTCCCGAAAAGGAGGGTTAGTATGAAGTAACCCTTTAAAAAACTTGGAGAACACAGGGTGAGAAGAAAGGGAGGCAGGCCTCCCTGCTGACACAAAAGCAGAGACAGCTGCCAGATGAACCTTCAGGGTAGCTGGTCTAAGGCCTAGGGAATTCAGATGGACCAAATATTCCAGAAGAATGGGAAGATCAGCAGATTCTGGGATAATCTGCCTCTCAGAGCACCAAATGGAAAACCTCTTCCACTTAGAATTATAAGTGGCCCTAGTGGAAGGCTTCCTAGAAGCCTTTAAAATATCCATGACACCTTGAGAAAGATGTAAGTCAGCAAATTCTAGCTCCTCAAGAGCCAAGCCTTGAGGTGGAGGGATTTGAGGTCCGGATACCACACTCTCCCCTGTGCACAGGCCAGTAAGTCGTGGACTCTGGGTAGGCTCAGGCAGGTGGACTGCCAGGGACAGAAGCAGAGGTACCAGGGCTGTCTGGCCCAATCTGGGGCAATCAGAATCACTCTGCAAGGTTGAGATCTGATTTTTACTAGTACCCTGAAAAGAAGAGAAGGGAGGAAAGGCATACAGGAACTTCCTTTCCAGTCCAACAGAAAGGCGTCCAGAGGGACTGAGCCTAGTACTGGAGGCCTGCAACAGAAAGAGAAGTTGATGGTTGTCTGGGGCTGCGAAAGATCTATCTGAGGAGTGCCCCATCTGGCAAAAACGGACCCCAGCACTTGTGGTTCAAGAGCCCATTCGTGATGGCCCTGAGAAATTCTACTGAGGGCATCCCAGGACATTGTCCTTCCCTGGAGGTGAACCGCTATCAGGAGGTGTTCAGGGAGTAGGCCAGAGACCACAACTTCATTGCTCGGTGCACAAGGCTGAAGACCGAGTGCCCCTTGCTTGTTGATGTACCACATTGTGGTGGTATTGTCTGTCCTGACTTGAACCACTTTGTTCTGGACAGAATCTGAAAACACCGAAGAGCTAAAAGACAGCTCTGAGTTCCAACAGATTGATGTGGAGCAGAGATTCCTGAGGACCACACCCCTGGGTGGCAAGATCGCCCAGGTGAGCCCCACCCTAACAGGGAGGCATCCGTGGTGAGGGTGAGGGAGTGAGAAATGGGAATGAAGGAACCCCTGTCTTAAATTGCTCTGGACCTGCCACCAGTGGAGGCTAGGATCAGAGTTTGAGTAACTGGAACCAACTTGGTAGGGGTCCTTCCTTTGAGACCAATAGGCCCTCAAATGGAACTGAATGTCCCTCATCTGGAATCTTGCTCCCTGCGCGACAGCTGGAAGCAGCCATGTGCCCAGGAGTTGCAGAAAATGCCTTGCTGGTCGAGAGACCCGCAGGGTAAAGGAGGATGCCAGGGCGATGAGTCTGTCCACCTTTCCGAGGGAAGAAAAGCCCTGGCTAACCTTGTGTTCAATTCTGCGCCTATGAAAGTTAGGACCTGAACCGGTTCCAGAACTGACTTTGGTAAGTTTAGCAGGAATCCAGGAAGTGAGAAGCTGCTGGGTGACTTGCAAATGGGTTTCACCTGACCTGGAGACTGACCCACAATGAGCCAGTCGTCCAGGTAGGGAAACAAAGCAACCTTGCCTTCTTAAGTGAGCCACTACTACAGCGAGACATTTTGTGAATACCCTTGGCGCAGAGGTCAGGCCGAAGGGCACTGCCCTGAACTGGTAGTGGCCTGAGGGCAGTTCGAACCTGAGGTACTTTCGGTGAGAAGGCCTGATCAGAACATGAAAATAGGCATCCTTGAGGTCCAGGGAAGCTAGCCAGTCCCCTGGCCTTAGGGAAGACAATATCATTGCCAGAGTCAACATTTTGAACTTTGGTTTCAAAGATGCTTGTTCAGGTACCTTAAATCTAGAATGGGCCTCCATTCTCCTGTCTTTGGGGTAAGAAAGTATCTTGAATAAAGCCCTTGCCCTGACGGAAGGAGGAACCCTTTCCACTGCTTGCAGTCCAGAAGAGAAGAACCTCTGCTTCCAAAGCAAGGGCTTCTGAAGGATTTGCAGGTGGAAAATGCCTGACTCTCATCTTTGGAAAGTGTTTGAAGCTGAGAACCAGACCCTGACTATTACCTCCAGAACCCATCTGTCCGTAGTTAGGGACAGCCAGTTCCGGCTGAAATAGGCCAACCTGCCCCCCACTGGTACAGGAGAATCGGCCCTGGGCACCCCATCAGGGTGCCTGCTTAGCAGCAGCCTTAGGCTGAGGGGAGGGGGACGGTCTGCTTGTGCCTCGTCTACCCCTGCCTCTGAAGAAACCCCTCTGCGAGACAGCAGAGGAGGCTTGAAATTGGTAAAAAGGCCTGCCCCTACCTCTGGGAGCATGCCTTTGTGGCATGGCATGCTTCTCCTTAGCCTGGGCACTTTGGTAGGTAGTTCTGTATTCATCCATCTTTTTCATATAGTTTTCTGTTTGCTCCCCAAACAGAGAATTTCCCACTACAGGAAAATCCATAGCCTTTGACTGGGTATCTTGGGACAGATTAGTGCATCTGAGCCATGCCAACCTCTGAAAGCTACAGAAGTGGCCATGACCCTAGAGGAAACATCATTAACATCAACAGCAGTATGAAATTGAACTTTAGAGGCTTCAATGCCATCAGCAGCCACCTGTTCCAACTCACTAGCCAGCTGGCCATGGGCCTGCTTGGCTAACTCAACTCTGTGTCCCACTAGATTTCTGATATCTAGCCACATAAGCCATATAATTTGCCTGCCTGAGTCCCAAAGAAGCTGCCATATACTGTTTCTTCGCCATGGCATCAATCTTCCTGGAATCCTTATCAGGAGGATGTGAGGCCAGAGGAATATTAGCCTTGTCACAGGCTGCAGCTTGTACCACACCTACCTGACTACACTGTTCAGTAAGGAAGTCTGTATCCGAGCCTGACAAAGTATACCTTCTGTCCATTTTTTTATCTACAGGAGGGACAGAATGAGGATTTTTAAATCTTTGTTGTTTGCTTCCTAAATGACTTATGCAAAGGAATAGACAACCTCCTAGACTCTGGAATATCCATCATTTCCACATAATCAGGCTCCTCTTGCTCATCCACAGCCTCCTCTAAAGGAGCTGGAGGGTTTCTGCAACCTTTTGTAAAAATAAAGAAAGAAGGGACTCAGACAGAATAGGAGGAGATTCTAAAGGTCTGTCTGGAGAAATGTCCGGTTCAATGGGCACGTCCAGACCCCCAGCCACACATATATTGATCAAATTCCTCCTCCCTCCTGTGGTTCATAAAAATCCTCAACTTCAAAATCCTGAACCACTGGGACTGAGACGAACCAACCTTTTACCAACTGTTGGTGGTTCTACAGATCCCTGAGACAGTGACTGGACAATCTGAATGGCTTTAGCTATCTCTGCAGCAGTTGGAGACACAATTTTGGACCCCAAACCTACTGATTTCCTTGTCTTTTTACTGGGACTGGTTCCTCTGAACCAGCCTTCCTTTGCCAGTCTCGCCTGGTCAGAGGCACTCCCTCTGGTCCAGTGGGTACTGGACCGGGCTGGCCATCCGGTCAGCGGACTTTTAGCCTCTCGTTCCCTGAGCCGCCCAATCTCTTTCCAGGGTGGCTGCAGGGAAATTTTTACACACCTGGCAGTCTGACAGGAGGTGGTCAGCCCCAGACAATAAACACAAGTGGTGTGTGGGTCAGCCTTGGCAAAGGCCTCCCCACAGAACATCACAGTGTTGAAACCCAGTGGACCGGTTTTCTTTTGGGTTTCCCAGACATAATGCCAGCCTAACCAAAACTTGCCCTTTTGATGGCAGTGCCAGGCAAGACACCCTTATGGGTTCCTAACCGTGTCACGGTATCTGAAAAAAGCGTTATAATTCTGGTTTTTTAGAACCGATAAGAACAGAACCTGCTCTAAAACCCACTGTACACTTTTTAAAATGTAGAAATAACAAAGCGATCGGTTCAAACCGAACCGATAATTAATTTTCCACACAGACTTAAAATTTAGTACTTACGGTTACCAGATAGAGCTTTAAAACCGAAATGCGGTAAAATAATGACTTTTGCCGGTTCAAATGAACCAAAAATACACAGCTTGAACGAGAATGAACCGAGCTGAAGGAGCTGATCTCGGGCGACTGTTCAGTGAAGCGATAAAGAATCTGACAGTTTCATTTGAAACTGCCAGATAAACTTTGGGCACAGCGCCCTCGCTGTAGAACTCAGATCCTCTGGAGTTAACTCCTTCCTCTCCGGGCAGTTCAGCTGCAGTGGCTGACTGCTAATGTTATAATATAGCAAGACTTCATGGTGTTTGAAGGGGTTTCGTAGCACAGGGGTGGGTAGGCAGCACAGGCAGAGAAGGCTTGGTGATCAGATGCCAGGGAGCGGGAGGTAATGTCTGGATAGGGGTGAGGTGGAGAGGAGCATATGGGGTGTGTGGAGGAGGAGGGAGGGGGAGGAGCAGTGGTATAGGAGGAGGGAAGGGCAGGAGGGTAGGTAGGAGAACTAGAGTAGTGAGGCTGAGGGTTAAGAGGGACAATAGGGTTGGTGGAAGGCAAAAGGAGGAGGAGAAGAGAGGCAGGTGGGCAGGAGGTGCACATGCATAATTGGTAAGGGTGAGGGAGCTGAAGTGAAGAAAGATGGGGGAACTAGGATGCTAGAGGGGGAGATAGTAGTGAGAGGTCACCTCTAAGTGTAGTTGCCACTTTGGTACAGTGGCAGAGCTGGTGCCTGAGGTGCACAGGGCACTAGGTTCAAGACTTGCCCAGGGTAGCAGGAAGGACCCCAGACAGTGGCTGTAGCAGCAGAGAGCTGGGCTCAAGGTCTGCAGAAACAATCAGACAACAATTTAGCAGTGTCTGAGGGTTAGAGGGTTTTTTTAGAGTTTGAAATCCTGCACAAATAATAGACAGGTGTGCTAGCTGAGAGGTGGAACTGTTGGACCATGCGATGTCCTTCCCGCACCAACAATGCTGAAAAAGGGTCCCTGAAGGTTTTGGCTTCTGGGACTTAGCATTTATACCTGCGTAGAAACAAACAAGGCCACTCACAGCGACAGTAGTGCTCTCAGTGCAGGCAATGAATGAAAAACAAAACAACTTGGCACATGCCAATGCTGTAACACAGACTTAAAAACAACATAGGTTTCTCACCTGTAGCTGTAGTTGTAGGAGTGGTATACAGTTCACATCCATACACTGGCAGTTCCACCAGACGTGCTGATTCGTCAGATGTCTTGAAGCTAAGCTCCTCCCACCACATGGGCAGTATATCCCCCGACTCCACCCCATAACATCAGATCTTTGCACGTTGGAGGAAGGAATCAGTGGGTCACTTGTCAGGGGATGCCAGGGGTGAGATGTGGATGTGAACTGTGTACCACTCCTAGAACTACGGTTTCAGGTGAGTAACATATTTTTCTAGGGTGTGGATACAGTTCACTATCCACACACTGGCAGATTCTTAGCAGTTCTCTGGGAGAAGAGGGCAAGACATGCCCCCTATTTGGCAAACAGAGACTGGAGAACCGAGGTCCCAAAAGCAGTATCCCGATGAGACTAGGTTGATGCTGTAATGGGAAATGAAGGTGTGTGCTGACTTCCAGGTGGCAGCCCTACAGATTTCCTGGATAGGAATGGCCCTGTAAGCAGCCACTGAGGCAGCGGTATGTTTGGTGGAATGAACTCTAAGCCCTATAGAAGGTTCTCTACCAGTCAACCTATAACAGAGGTCGATGCAGGATGTGATCCACTGGACAGTCGTCGACTTTACTGCCGGTCTGCAAGGCACAGCTTCAGCATATCTGACAAGCCTCATCCTGAACTTCAGCCCTATGCTCCCTGTAGTAAGAGAGTGCCCTCCACAGATCCAGAGTGTGGAGCCTGCTGTTAGCCTCCATAGATGGGATAAAGTATACTGGCAAGTTAATCACCAGGTTAAGGTGAAACTCTGATACTACCTTTGGGAGGAACTTTCAGTGAGGGCCGAAGGACCACCTTGTTTTTGTGGAAGACCAGATAAGGAGGATCCACTGATCATGCCTGAAGCTAATCCTTCTGACTGATGTGATGGCCACCAAGATGATCATCTTGCATGACAAGTGTGACATCTTAAACCTGTGCATAGGCTCAAACAGTTTGCCCATGAGCATACCTAGCACCACCAGCAGGTCCTCATAGTGGTGGTGGTTCACGCACCAGAGGGGACATGATGGTCCAGGCCCTTGAAAAAGTGCCCAATCACTTCTCTTGGACCACCGCTGGCTTATCAGCCCATGGCCGGTAAGCAGAGATGGTTGCCAGGTGCATCTTAAGGGTCAGTGATGACAGTCGCAGCTGAGAGAGAGAGGAAAAATTACTTACCATAGCAATCTTGTTTCTTCTAAGGGAATCTTACTGTATTCTGACATATGCAATATGGTCTCACCATAGGACTGCCCCGGAGCCAAAATGGTTACTAGACCCTATGAAAATGATGGAATGCTAGGCTCGAGCTTGGTTTTCAAACCACTGTCCCTGGAATACATCCTGCAACCGTCAGATTCTTGCGGAGCATGCATAAGAACAAACTATCTAAACTATCCTAATAAATAATTAGCACCCCTTAAAAACTAAACATTCCCCTTACATTTAAGAGTGTGGGCATCACTAAGACTCAAGTCATAGATGCCCCAACAAGAAACAACTCATAAATTTCAAACTGCAAGGACAGCTGTAGTGCAGTGCCCATAGGTTCTAGTAGGGGAGGAAGGGTAGGAGCTCAGAATACAGTAAGATTCCCTTGGAAGAAACAATATTACTATGGTAAGTAATTTTTTCTTCTAACCCCAGGAAATCTTACTGTATTCTGACATATGCAGACTACCCAAGCAGTACCTTTGGAGGAGGGCAGAGAACCTGTTTAGGAAACGAGCTCTGCAGTACTGCTGTGCCAAATCTGGCATCACTTCTGGCCTGGGTGGCCAGGCTATAGTGTCTGGTAAGTGTGTGAACAGCTTTCCAGGTAGCTGCTTTACAATTTCCAACAAATAAATATCTCTTGCAGCTGATATAGAAGCAGCTGTACCCCTTGTAGAATGGGCCCTAAGGCCTACAGGGGGTTCTTTGCCTGCTTTACTGTAGCAGAACTGAATACAGGCAACAATCCAGTGTGCAACAGTCCTCTTTGAGGCAGGTTTGCCCTTTTTCACCTCTCCGTAGGTCAAGAAAAACTGAGTACTATCCTGCCTATGACTCTTGGTGTGATCCAGGTTGTAGCCGATAGCACTCTTGACATCCAAGCTATGCAGCCTACGTTTTCCTGAAAAAGACTGGCAAAGTGAGAGACTGATTCAGTTGAAAATCCAAAACCACCTTAGCAAAAAACTTCCTGTTAGTCCTGAGGACTACCTTGTCCCTATGGACTGAAATATAGTTTGGTTCTGTGGACAAGGCCTGGAGCTCACTGATCCTCCTGGCTGAAGTGATGGCTACCAGGAACACGGTTTTCCATGTCACATACCTGAGCTCTGCTGAGGACATGGGCTCAAAGGGTGGCTGCATTAGCTGGTCAATGCATATATTGGGGTCCCATGCAGGAGTTGGCTCCCTGTGCAGGGGGATGCAAGTGTAACAGACCCTTGAAAAACTTTCTGAATACCTGGTTCGCTGCCAGGGATGAACCCTTACCTGCTGAGAGGTAAGCAGAGACAGCTGCCAGGTGTACCTTAAGGGTAGATGGCCTGAGGCCAAGGGAATGAAGGTGTGCCAGATAATCCAAAACGACTGGCTACAGTCTATATCTTGTTGGCGCCAGATAGAAAACCTCCTCCACTTAGAGGTGTAGAAAAAATTACTTACCATAGTAATCTTACTTCTTCTAATGGAGTCTTGCTGTATTCTGACTAAACGTAGTTAGCCTTTCCAGTTCAACTGCCCTGGAGATGAAAGAGTTAATTCTATGCAAATGCATAGACCGTTGAGCTCGAGCTCGGTTTTCAACCCCCTGTCCCTGGTACATTCTATGTAAGCATCAGATTCTTATGAGCACTAAACAGTGGCTGCTAAACTACACTACATACATATCAACTGGTAACCCGTGAGGTGGGCGCATGGGGAAGGGCTCCGTCCGTATCGGCGACTCCTTCCCAGCACAATCCCTCACGGCGATGGGAGGGGGGGGTCGACCGGATGAGGGAGTGGGCGAACTGGGCGACAGGATGTCGCTATGTGTACACGCACAGGGGGGTGGGGCGAGCATGACAAGCATGGGCTGGGAGTGGGCGGAGGGGGTGGCGCTGCGGTGGATGGCCGAGCTGCATCGTGGCATCGGGGGTTGGCTAGTTGTTGGGGTGGGTGAGGTACTGGGTTTTGGTCCAGGCACTGGTGCGATTTTATTGCACCTGGCCCGAACCTTTATTTTTTAAAAGTCCTTCACCCCCGACATACCCCAGTTGATAATCCTTAAGTAGGGGGTGCAGGGGCAAAGCCCCCACGAAAGGAGGTGTGGGGGCCAGCCCCCTCACGACAATAAAAAAATCTCCTGGCACCATTGTCCTGTCTGCCAGGGGTTGTCAAGTGCCGAAAAGGTTTTCGGCACTCAGACTGTGTGATAACAGTGATTGCCTTTAGGTGTTCGCCGTATCAGATAGACCCATATCAATTTAATAAAATAATTGTAAACAGACTAATAGCCAAACAACCAAAGGGGCAACTAAAAGACTCAAGTCAGAGATGCCCAAGAAAATGCCACCCCAGTGGTACAGCACTCGAAAATGTTTAACAGCTATAAGCAGTGCCGTCCTTTCAGGTTCTGTTAGGGGAGGCAGGGAGGTATGAATACAGCAAGACTCCATTATAAGAACAAGATTACTGTGGTAAGTAATTTTTTCTTCAAACAGGAAGTCTTGCTGTATTCTGACTAAATGCAGACTACCGAGCAGTGCCCCTTGGAGGTGGGTACAGAACCTACTTAGGAAATAGGCTCTGCAGTACTGCTGTGCCAAATATGGCATCACTCCTAGCCTGGGTGTCCAGGCAGTAGTGTTTAGTAAATGTGTGAACAGTTTTCCAGGTATCTGCTTTACAAATGTCAAGCAAGGGTATATCTCTAGCAGCTGCAATAGAGACAGCTGTTCCCCTAGTAGAGTGGGCTCTGAGACCAGCTGGTGGATCTTTCACCAGTTTGCCATAGCAGAACTGAATGCAAGACACAATCCACCGAGCAATGGTCCTCTTCGTGGCTGGTTTGCCTTTACCCACTTCCCCATACGTGAGGAACAGTTGTGTATGGTCATTCCTATGGGCCTTTGTCTGACACAGATAGTAGCTAATAGCCCTTTTAAAATCTAGGCTATGTAGTCTACGCTCTCCTGAACTAGAATGTTCAGTGAAGAAGACAGGTAATGTCATGGACTGATTCAGATGGAAGTCGGAGACCACCTTTGGAAGAAATTTTCTGTTTGTCCTAAGGACGACCCTGTCCCTATGGAGTGCTATGTAGTTAGGCTCCACTGACAAGGCCTGCACACTAATCCTCCTTGCAGAGGTTACGGCTACCAGGAAGACAGTTTTCCATATCAGGTATTTGAGCTCAGCAGAGGACATGGGTTCAAATGGGGGCAGCATCAGCTGTGCTATGCAGATATTTGGATCGCGGGAAGGGGTTGGCTCCCTATGAGGAGGGTACAGATGGAGCAACCCTTTCAAGAACTTCCTGAAGATTGTATGAGAGGCCAGGGAAGGACCCTTCCCTGCCGAGACATAGGCAGAAACAGTTGCCAAATGCACCTTCAAGGTAGAGGGCCGAAGGCCTAAGGAATGAAGGTGGGCTAAATAGTCCAACAGGACTGCCAGTCCAGCTGTCTGTGGATCTATTTCCTTTTGTGCACATCAGATAGAAAATCTCTTCCATTTGGAAGTATAGGCCTTTCTGGTGGCAGGTTTTCTAGAAACCTTCAAACTATCTATGACACCTTCAGAAAGATGCAGGTCTGCATACTCTAGGTCCTCAAGAGCCAGGTCCTGAGCCTGAGAGACTTGAGGTTGGGGTATAGAATCCTCCCTTGGGAAGAGGTCAGAAGACTGTGCCTCCTGGGGAGACAGATTGGACTGGTCACTGCCAGAGACATCAGTATGGGATACTAGAGTTGTCTGCACCAATCCGAGGCAATCAGAATCATTGATAATGACTGGCTCCTGAGTTTGATCAGAACTCTGAAGATTAGAGGGAAAGGGGGAAAGGCATACACGAATTTGCCTGTCCAGTCCAATATCAGTGCATCCCTAGGCACCAAACCCAGAACTGGATGTCTGCAGCAGTACTAGGGTAGCGGATTGTCTGGGGCTGCAAACAGGTCTATTTGTGGTGGGCCCCATCTCCTTAACACTGCATGCCTGGTGACTCCGATTTATTCTGCTCAGGGCACCTGCCAGTGCATTGTCCTTGCCTGGCAGATGCACAGCTGAGATGGAAGTCTCGAGGGAGTAAGCCAGACTCCAGATCTTCACTGCCTCCGAACACAGGGCAGAGGACCTCCTCCCACCCTGCTTATTGATACAGAACATGGTGGTGGTGTTGTCTGTCCTTATCTGCACCACCTTCCCCTGTACCATTTTTGTGAATGACTGAAGAGCTAATAGCACTGCCATGAGCTCCAGCAGACTGATGTAGAGCAGCAACTCCTGGTGAGACCATGTCCCATGAGCAGTGTGGTTCCCCAAGTGGGCTCCCCACCCTCAGAGAGAAGCATCTGTGGTCAGAACCACTGTTGGAGACTGTTGGAGGAATGGAACACCCTCTCTGAGGTTGCCCCTGTCCTTCCACCACTGAAATGCCTGGATCAAGGTGGTTGTCACTGGAATCAATTTGGGCAGAGAATTCCATCTCTGGGACCAATAGGACCGGAGAATAAACTGGATATCCCTCATCTGAAACCTGGCTCCTGGAACCACTGCTGTAGAGGCTGCCATGTGCCCCAGGAGCTGAAGGAAATGTCTTGCCGGACGAGACACCCGCTGATGAAAAGAGTTTGCCAGGTGGATGAGGTTGTCTACCCTTCCCACTGACAGCAGAACTTTTGTCTGGACTGTGTCCAACTCTGCTCCTATGAATTCTAAGATCTAGACAGGCTCCAGAACTGGCTTCTTTAGGTTTACTAAAAATCCTAAAGATATGAGGGTATCCTGCACCAGACCCAGGGCATCCCTCACCTGCTGAGGGAACTGACCTACAACCAACCAGTCATCCAGACAGGGGAACACAGATACTCCATGTCTTCTTAGATGAGCTACCATGACTGCCAGGCATTTTGTGAATGTTCTGGGGGCTGAGGTAGGGCCGAAGGGCATTGCCTTGAACTGATAATGGCCTGAGGGTAATTCGAACCTTAGGTACTTATTGCGAGTGTCTGACTGAGATGTGAAAATAAGCATCCTTGAGGTCCAAGGAAGCTAGCCAATCTCCTTACTTGAGAGTAAGAAGGATTTTGGTTAGATTCACCATCTTGAATTTGGGTTTTGTTAAGTGTTTGTTGAGATACCTCAAATCTAGAATGGGCCGCCACTCCACAGTTTTCTTCAGGGTAAGGAAGTACCTTGAGTACAACCCTTTTCCTTTGTGAAGAGGAGGAACAGGTTCCACTGCTTTGTGCTGCAGAAGTATAGTAACCTCTGCCTCCAGAAGGACTGTCTTTGAACAGTTGGCAGGTTTGAATGACCTTGCTCTTGTTCTTGGAAATTGTCTGAAGCTTAGAGCAAGTCCCTGGCTTACTACTTCCAGGACCCACTTGTCTGTGATAATGGCCTTCCAGGCCTGGAAATAGTGAGTCAACCTACCCCATACTGGCAGTGGAGAGGCGGCCCTGTCTGACACATCAGGGTGTCTGCTTGGCAGAAGTCCTAGGCTAAAAGGTGGAAGCAGCCCTGTTTACACCCCTTCTGCCTCTGCAGGATCCTCTCTGCTGCTGGTAAGCAAGAAACACCTGGGCCTAGTAGAAAGGCATTTGGTAAGGCCTGCCTCTGCCAGGTCTAGGTTGCTGCTTTTGTGAAGTTGCAGCTTTTTCCTTAGCAGCTGCACTCCTGTAAGTGGACCTGTATGCGTGCATTTTCTTCATGTAACTCTCTGTTTGTTCCCCAGAGAATTCTGAACAACAGGAAAGTACACAGCTTTACACTGGGTGTCCTGGGAGACTGGTACACCTGAGCCAAGAGAACCTTCTTAGGGAGACTGCAGTAGCCACGACTCTAGAGGACACATCATCTGAGTCCACAGCAGAGTGAAACTGGACTCTGGATGCATCAATGCCATCCTTGACTACAGTATTTGCTCCAGATCCTTAGCCAGCTGAGGTAGAGCATTCTTAGCCAATTCCAGAACAGATTCCCATCTGGATACGTATGCCATGTATGAGGCTTGTCTAATTCCCAATGAGGCAGCCAGATACTGCTTCTTGGCCATGGCATCAGTCTTCCAAGAATACTTCTCTGGAAGGTGTGAGGCTAATAGGATGCCAGTCTTGTCACAGGCAGCAGCCTGAACAATCCCTACATGGTTACAATGGCTGTACAGCCACTCTGTACCGTTGCCAGACAACATATGCCTCCTGTCCACAGGGGGAATGGAAGTAGGCATCTGGAGAATTCTGTCCATTTTTTGAGAGACTTGTGAAGAGGAATCGAAAGTCTTAGTGTCAGGGACATCCATCATCTCGAGGAAATCTGTCTCCTCCTCCTCCTCTTCAGCTGCCTCAAGAGTAGGCAGCTGTAAAGGTTCAGCTACCTTTCTGAAAACAAACAGTGAGAGGAGGACTCACCAGGCCGTCTAGGAGGAAAAAACAATTCTGGTCTGTCAGGGGAGACATCAGGCTCAACGGGTTCATCCAAGCCTTTCTCCTCATCCTCTTCTTCCTCACCCTCCCACTCGAGTTCATAATAGGTCTCCGGATCATATGAACTGGTGGTGAGTGAACCGGCAGGTGGCTGAACCGCAGTACGCGGTTTCTAACCCGGTCCTGTATCACCTGAACCGGTCTGTAAAGACTGAACAATCCGTATCACTTCAGCGAATTCTTCAGTGGTTGCAGCTGCAAAGATTGACTCCAAGCCGACTGATTTTCTTTTTCTCTTCACAGGTACCAATGCCTTGGTATCTGCCTTCCTTTTGGTCAAGGAGGGATCGCCCTGGTCAGAAGGCACCTCCTCCATTTCCCCAGTTCCCTCTGGAGCTGAACCGGACATCCAGGTTAGTGGATTTTTCAGCCATTCTTTCCTTAATGCTTATCCAGCGTGGCTTTAGGAAAGTTTTTGCAAATTTGGCAGTCTGTTTTTATGTGGTCAAACCCCAGACAATAAACACAGATGAAGTGGGGATCAGCACTGACAAACACCTCCCCACATTCTGTGCAGTGCTGAAACCCAGTGGGACCGGTCTTTTTCTTGGGTTTCTCTGACATGATGCACTGAAAGCCAAGTTATCCTTTTTTGTGGCAGTCAGGCCTGTGTAACAAAGTGTTTTTGGTTAATGACCGGTTCAATGGTAGATTGAAAAAAAAAAATTAGAGAAAGTCTAGTTTTTTTAAAACCGAAAACCGGTGGGTCCCGAACCAACTAATGTTAAACTTTTAAATTTTTACATCAAAAAGGAAGAAATCAATCAGTTTCCTCCTGGTTACACGAATCGTAAGAGAAAATCGAAAACTTACCAGTTTTGGAGAAAACCTAAACTAGTCTAACCTCTATCGTAGGACAGAGGCTTGAAGAGCCGAAAAATGAAACGTGATTTGAACAAACCATCGAAAAAAAAAACTTACCGAAGCAAGCAAAGGCGAAATCTCCAGAGCAACTTCACAGACAGACGGAGTAAAGAATCTGACAGTTACATAGAATATACCAGGGACAGGGGTTTGAAAACCGAGCTCAAGCTCAACATTCTATGCATCTGCATAGAGTTAACTCTTCCATCTCCGGGGCAACTGAACTGGAAAGGCTAATTGCATTTAGTCAGAATACAGCAAGAATTCATGTTGTTTGAAAAGTCTTCCCAGTAGAGCGTTTTCTAGAAACTCTGAGGATCTCTAGAACCCCTTCAGAAAGGTTTAGGTCAGTATATTCCAAGTCCTCATGAGCCAAGCCTGAGGGACTGGAGATTGGGGTAAAGGATCCTGCCCTGTGAGGAGGTCAGTAGGTTGTGCCTCCTGGGGAGAGAGATTGGTCTGGATATTGACAGGGTCAGGAGCAGTGAATACCAGGGCTGCCTGGCCCAGTCTCAAGCAATGAGAATCACTGTCGCTGGTTGAACCCTGAGCTTGTTCAGAACGCTGAGCAACAGGGTAAATGGAGGGAAGGCATAAAGAAACTTCCCTGTCCAATCCAACAGTAGTGCATCCAGAGGCACTGTGCCCACTGCAGGAGGTCTGCAGCGGAATTGTGGCAGCTGGTGGTTGTGTGGGGCTGCAAAGAGGTCCACCTCTGGGGTGCCCCACCTTCTGAACACAACTTGCAGGATCTGCCTGTTTAGTGACCACTCGTGCTGATTCTTGTTGATCCTGCTGAGGGCATCTGCGAGGACATTGTCCTTCCCTGGGAGATGAACTGCTAAGAGGGAGATCCCTAGAGAATAGGCTAAATTCCATACTTTCATGACCTCTGTGTACGGGGGTTACCTTGTGCCTCTTGCTTGTTTATGTAGTACATTGTGACTGTACTGTCTGTTCTGACTTGAACCACCTTTCCCTGCAGCACTGTGGCAAAGGACCGAATGCCCAGGTAGACAGCCCTGAGTTCCAACAGATTTATGTGAAGCAGGGACTCCTGCTGGAGCCAAGTACTGTGTGCTCCCCTAGGTGGGCACACCACCCTATTAGGGAGGCATCCATTGTTAACACTGCTGATGGTGGCTGCTGAAGGAAAGGCACACCTTCTCTGAGGCTGTCCTTCTCCTGCCACCACTGGAGTGCTTGAAGAAGAGTTCCTGTGACTGACACCATTTTTGACAGGGAATCCCTTTTCGGTGACCAGTGAGATCTGAGATGGAACCGGATGTCTCTCATCTGGAACCTGGCACTATTGCCATTGATGCAGCCATGTGTCCTAACAGCTGGAGAAAGTGCCTTGCTGGTCTGCAAATATGCAGCTGGAAGGAGCTGGCCAATTGTACCAGGCTGTCCATTCTCCCCTGAGGGAGGACTGCCCTTCCCCTTTAATGTGTCCAACTCCGCTTCTATAAATTCCAGGAGCTGTACTAGTCTCAGCACTGACTTTTTCTGGTTTACCAGGAAGCCTCAGAACTGCAGGGTATCTTGAATGGTGGTCAGTACATTTCTGACCTGCTGGGGTGACTGGCCTACTACTAGCCAGTCATCTAAGTATGAGAAGACTGCAACTCCCTGCCTTCTTAAGTGCGTTACCACTACTGCTAGGCACTTCGTAAACACTCTTGGAGCAGAAGTCAAGCTGAAAGGCACGGCTCTTAACTGGTAATGGCCTGATGGCAATCTGAACCTGAGGTACTTTCTGTGAGATTGCCTGATAGGAATGTGGAAGTAGGCATCCTTTAGGTTTAGAGATGCCAGCCAATCTCCCTGCCTGAGTGTAGGGAGGATGGTGGCCAGGGTGATCATTTTGAACTTTGGTTTTGTCAAATGTTTGTTTAGATGTCTGAGATCCAGTATGGGTCGCCACTCCCCTGTTTTCTTTAGAGTGAGGAAGTATCTTGAGTACAGTCCCTTTCCCCTTTGGGAACAGGCTCTACTGCCTTCTCCTGCAGGAGTTTTGCTACCTCCGCCTCCAATAGGATTACTTCTGATGGGGCGGCAGATCTGAAGACCCTGGCTTACTACCTCCAGGACCCACTTGTCCGTGGTAATAGAACTCCAAGCCTGGAGGCAGTGAGCCAGCCTGCCCCCAACTGAGAGTGGGGAGGCGACCCTGGCATACCCCTCAGGGGGTCTGCTTTGCTTGTGCACTCAGCTGGGGACTGGAGCCAGCCCCTTCCGCCCCTGCCTCTGAAGTACTCTCTCTGCGGCTGGTAGACTAGGAGAACCTGAGTCTGAAAGAAAGGTCTGTAGTGGATTCTACCCCTACCCACTCTACTCTGGTACTTCTGAGGTGTTGCTGCTTTTTCCTTAGCAGCAGCACTCTTGTAAGCCACCTTGTAATCATCCATCTTTTTCATGTAGGCCTGGACTGTGTGTGTGGGTGGGGGGGGGGCCACAAAACAGCTACAGTTTGGTGTTCTCCCAACAGGCAAACAGATTGACCAGAGAAATGCCCCACAGGAAGAACAGGTGGTTCACAACTTCCTGATTCAGGGACCACTCGTGCAACATCTCTCCTACCCAGGCTCAGAGCATCTGCCAGCTGATTATTCAATCCTGCAACATGGATTGCCAGGAGATATCTGCACCCAGGCTGTGCACAAGGGTCCAGGTGTGGAGGGCCTCCTGACACAGTGGAAGGCAGTGTGTTTTGTCCTGCTTGTTCAGGTAGAACATAGTCACGGTGTTGGTCCATCTGGACCTGCACGACCTGACCACTGACTAGAGGAACAAATTCCATGAGAGAAAGCTGCACTCCCAGAGTGACCACAACCCATGGGCTTTGTGGTCTCCCATGTGTTTTCCCCATTCCACAAGAGATGTCAGTCACGAGCGTGATGGTCGGCTCTGGGCATACAAATAGGATACCTTCCCTCCAGATGCTCCAGGACCAGCCACCACTGGATGGCATCCACACTGACTGGGTCACTATGACCAGTTGGTCCAAGTGGCCTATGCACTGGGACCAATAACTGCCCAACTCCCACTGCAATGGCGCATCAAGTGGGCCAAACAGACCATACTGGTGCAGGATGCCATGTACCCTGGGCAGCCGCAGGAAATCTCACAGAGGGCATGAGAGCCCAATCTGAAATGATCAGGCAAGGGATGTAAGATCCAGTGCCTGGTCCACAGGGAGTCTAGTTCTGCCCTGATGAACACTGATTGCCTGTGACGGTACCAGCTCAGACTTGTTCAGCTTTACCAGTAGGCCCAACTCTCGACCGGTCTGGAGAGCCAGATCTCTGGACCTTCTCCATGGTTTCTTGGACAGCCTATCAGCCACACATACAGATAGGGACACACCCTGATGCCTTGGTGCATTAGGAAGGCTGCCACCGCTGCTATGCACTTGAAGACCCTGGGTGCTGATAACAAACTGAAGGGCATTACCAGAACTGGTACAGAGCCCCTTCTGCTCAGATATGGAGGTACTGCTGGCCCACTGGCACAGCGGTAGTCCTACAGCTCGTGACACCGGCACCTCGAGTTCAGAAGCAAGCTCGGGGTCGTCGAGGGTGGGCCAGGAGGAAGAGGATTGAGTGTCCCACAGGACAGAGAGGGAGGATTGCCGTCTCCGCTGCTGTACTGCCACCTGAGTGACCACAGGTGGTGGTGCAGACTGAGGGATGCCAGGGGAGGGGGGACAGACGCCGGCTGGATCCGGGTACAACACCACACCTCTGTGAGTACATGATCCCTTGGATTCCTTTGTGTGCCGACGTCTGCGGGGTGGGAGAAACACCAAGAAAATTGCCCCTGCACAACAGGATGACGGAGTGCCCGGCACCACTGCCTGTCCAACAGCCTTGGTTTCCCGAGAAACTGCAGAGGTTCGAGGGGGGAGGTCACCACATCCCTGCCTGGGGGGAAACTATGGCTACATGGGGGAATGCCCTGAGCACTGGACTGTAGGTAATGGGGAGCGGGGCAACAGCCAACTCCAAGAAGCTTGTGTGCAGGTGAAAGGGGGCATAAGACACTGAAATAAAAAAAAAAAAAAATACTGCAGGTACTGGTGGTGGGACAGACATACTGGGATGTTGAAGAACATGTCCTGGAGGTCCAGAGAGCAAAACCACATGTTCTTTTTTTTTTTTTTTTTTTTAACTTTCAGTCTTTATTTTTCATGACAGTATACATCATAATTTACACATAAACAAAATTATATAGTGTTAACATTAAAGGAGAAAAGAAAAATTAATAAAACTTAAATAGCTTAAAAAACAGAGGAGTGCACATATACTATGTATTCTGTCTTACTTCACTTGTTGCCCAGAACAATGCAAAAATACATATAAAGCAATTCAGTTAGTTCCCCCTTTCCATATTTAAAAAGGAGACGGGGCCCAACTCATGGTACAAAATCAGCCCGGACAGGTACAATATACATTACCCATCTTCTCCAGATATTCTCAAAGTCAGTTTGGGATTTATTTAATATGGCTGTAATTCTCTCCATCTTATAAATATCTATCATTATTTGATGCCATAGATCCAGAGTGGGAGGCAAAGGGGACAGACACTTTTTAGTAATAGTTTTTTTGGCAGCAAGGGTGGCCAAATTAATAAATTTCTTTGTCCGAGCATCTATAAGCTCCTCCGGACACTCACCAAAAAGAAAGAAGTGAGGGTCAAAGTTTACGTTAGGGGAAATTATTTGTTGAAGGGCTTCATGAAAGCAGGAAAGAAAGGGCTGGAGTACCTTGCAGGACCAAAATATATGACTCAATGTAGCTGGGGTAAATCCACATTGCCTCCAACACTCCGCTCCCTCAAGGGAGCTATATTTCTGAACCACTGCGGGTGCCCTGAAATACCTTACTGACAATTTCCAGGCGAACTCCTTCCAATGTCCAGAGCAGGTGCCCTTCTGCAGTGTCTTTAAATGTCTTTCCCATTGAGGTGAAGACACCTCTAACCCCAAATCCTTTTCCCATGCTAGCCTGACTTTATTTAATGGGTTGTCTTTCAGGGATTGCAGACCCTTGTAAAGAGCTGAAATTATATGAGGGGAGACTAGCCCACTATCTAGCGCCCCTATGAGAATCTCCAGGAGTCCGGGGAGAGGAAAGTCTCTCCATTTCACCCCCAAGGGAGCTGAGGTAATCCCTGGTCTGGCAATATCTGAACCTGTCCGTGTATGGGATGCCATATTTTTGGACCAAGTCTGTTAATGACAGAATTGTACCCTGGGGCATAAAATGGTATACTAAATGCAGACCCTTTCTTTGCCATTTAAGATCAAAATCACATGTTCTGTTCCAGGGACGGAATGACCTGATTCACAGTGACCATCCAGAAGTGGCATGAACTGGTTCAGATCATGCCGATCCAGTTTGGGGCACCAGCCCCCCATTTGTCTTGGAACCAGGAAGTACCTGGACACATAACCGTGACTGACCAGGGCATCCAGGACACGGGCTATGGCTCCTTTTGCGAGAAGATGAATGATGTCCTCCTGAAGGACTAACAGCATGTCCTGTGACATCCTGGATTCCCGAGGAGTGTGGAGTCAGTATGGCGGAAGAGCTCCGAAGTCCAGAGACAACCCTCTGCCTACCACTTCTAGCAACGCCTTGTCCACTGTGATAGTGGACAAACGTGCAAGAAGTGACGTAGCCAACCCCCGACCAGAAGGGCAGGCAGGAACAGGACGGGTGGAGGGACGACACCCCCCAACCCATCATTATGCAGCTTTTGTGGGGGCAATAGCCACTATGGCTGGAGAGGCACCTTCACTCCTGCCCCCATCTTTCTTAGGCCCTAGCCACCGTACTTGGGTTTTGGATGCTAGGCCTGGTATTACTCCTACTGAGGCTACTGCCGAGGATGCTGTGGCTGAAATAACACATACTAAAAAGCCTGCTTCTTAGGTCTCTTCTTCTTCTGGTCCTTCTAGAATGATGCCACAGAGTCAAAGGTGGCACTGGACTTGTACATATGGGTGAGATGTCCTTCCACCAAAGAGTCAAAGAGGTCAGTGCCCAAGAAAGGGAGATCAGCCAGTTTATGCTGGGTGTCCACTGTGAAGGTGCATAGATGGAAGCTATGCCCTGCGATGCATGGAGATGGCCACTGCCATGGCACAGGAGTCACCCATATCCAAGGCTGTCTGGAGCTTGTACTTAGCTAGCAACTGACCCTGGTCTCTGACCACTTTCACTGCCATCTGCTGATCAGCAGGGAGGTGAGGGAGGATTTCAATAAGGACTCCCATCAGGGAGTACCCAAAGTTGGCCATTATGTCAGTATAGCTCACCAGATGGAGACCCAAGGATGCCGCAGCTTAGACCTTTTTAGCAGCATGGTCAATCTTTCTGGACTCCTTGTCTGGAGGGTTGTCCACGTCCCCTTGGCCCCCAACTTTGCAGAAGACCAAATCAGAAACCAGGCCTTCATCCGAAGGGTCATCGGAAAACCCAGAAAGGAATCCAGCAGGGACCACACACTTGCAGACCATATGGGTGGAGAGTGCTGGGCAGGATGCTGAACACTGCCCAAGCTGCAGGGCTGACCTAAATCTGGCCTCAGCCATGGGAAAAGTAACCACCAAGGACTCATCTCAGTCCAAGATGTCCGTGAAAGGGTACTTGGCCCTTTCCTGGACAAGCTCTAGTGGGACATGCATGGACTCTGATATCAATCAGATGAGCACCTGAATGACACCTGCCCATGATCAGTGGTCAGTTCCTTGACAGAGCACCAGTCAGTGAGTTGAGTTCCGGAGGAGGCCAAGGACAAAAGGTCCGATTTCTCCAAGGACTCTTCAAAAATGGCCCTCAACGTTTTCTGGCCACGTGTCTTCCGCTTGGGTGATCTCCACCAATAACCGTCCTAGCAAGCCGGTGACCAAAATGGGCCTTCTTGGTCAGAGCACCCACCTTCAACTGCAGTGGTGATGGCTTCACCTAAGGGTGGAGAAGCAGCTGCGGGGAGCACCTGTGTTGCATGGACCAGCAAGGGCATAACTGGTGGCTACCAGGTGACCAAAGGTCCAGGGGGTAGAGCCCCACCCCCCCCTGCAATGGCCCACTATTACCAGAGGAGCTCCTTGTAGCACCGGCCCATCTTGCGGCAGTGCCCCATCTCACTTGAGGAGGTCGAGCAGTGCCGACAGCAACACCTCTTGGTCAAGCGGGATCAAGAGCAGAAGTGCCTTGATCGAGACCTCAACCGAGATTTTGACTGCCGACCAGAAGATCAACAACGAGGAGGGTCTTCAGGCTGGTAATGGTGCACTACATGCCTGGTCATACTGACAAAGACAGGCTTAGAAGGCTTGAATGCCAGAGAAGGCAGTTCCTGAGGTGAACTGGTCGGGTAGACTGATAAGTCCATGTCCTCCTGAGTGGGGACTGGGAGCACTGGGGTTTAAGAGATCAACTCCTTGATCTCATCTGACAGCCAGTCGATGGGCAGAAGAATGATTTCCTGGGGTTGTTCGACCAGAGTCGAGGTCAATTTGCCTGACAGGGGTACTGAGGAGCTCTCGACCTTCCCCTCAATTGAAGGGATCTTGACCAGAGTCAAGAGGCCAGAGAGTTGAGGGAGCAAGAAGACCTTGATCTCTCATGGTCCCATGACCGGCGACAGTATCACATGCTTTTCTTGTCGCGGTGCGCAGGACTCTCCCCAAGGTCTTGAGGGCCATACACATTTCATAGAACCTCTCCATGAGTGACCCTCTGATGTTGGCCCCAGTCAGGACCAGTGCTAAAACCGAGGAGGTGCCCAACACAGCAGCCGCCATTTCTTCCCTAAGGGCTACAAGCTGAAGAGCAGACGCAGCTGGCTTTTTGCAACCCTGCTGGCCCCAGCCAGGACTAGTGTTAAAACCAAGGGGGTGCCCACCACAGCAGCCACCATTTCCTCCCCAAGGGCGGCAAGCTGAAGAGCAGACCCAGCAGCCACTGAAGGCTTTTTGCAAACCTTAGGGCAGTCTTTCGAATCCCATTCCTAAGGCAGTCCGAAAATAAGTCGATGCTGTTTATCTTCAAGAGATTCTGGTAGCATTGATAAACAGAGGCTGCATCCAGCCTGTGACAGGGAGATCCTGCCACTCTTGAGGACTGACCTTTTCTTAAATCTGTTGCAACAGTTCTTATCTTTCTTAGCCTAATCTATCCTTTACAATTTCTAGTCCATAAGGTTGGCCACCCCTTTCCCTTTCTTGACTATGCTATAGTGTCCTCTTTAATTTTCCTTTTCCCTCTCAGGTCCTCGTACAGGGAGGTTATTGTTGTGCCCGCCGAGCTGATGTAAAACAACAGGCTGTGTTCCTTGTTCTTGGATTTAGTATGCAATGGCACTATGCCATAAAATACCTTGATGTATATAACTTATGTGTATGGAACCTGTAAATGTTGAAAATACTACGGCACTAGGTGGTTTTGATAAAGGTAAAAAGTACTAGTTGACTGTATTATAAAAATTAAGTTAGTTGTGCTATTTAAAATGCATGTAAATTGCTGCAAATTGAGACAATCTGAAATGGCACGGGGATTTGCATATATCCCATGATGCTTTGCATTAGGGAAGTATGTGTGATGTTGTGTTTCTTTGAAACTTGGCTATATCACCAGTGCCCTTTGGGATAACCCTTGCTTCAGTGCTTCTGCACTGAGGTTCTTTGTCTTTAGCCTGTTTGTTTGTTTTTTATGTTGTTTTTTTTCATTTGAGCCCCCACCACCCAAGCAAACAAGGCCAACACAGGGAAGGCTGAATTTCAACTGATAAGTTAGATCAGAGATCAGTGAGTCAATAGGTGCTGCTAAGTGCAGAGGAAAGACATGCATAGTCTGTTGCTGCAAACTGATGTACTGAAAAAGGGATATGCCATTGCTGAAGGTTATCCGCTGTATTTTGAATAAACATCACACAGAGATTGTGTGTTGAACCTGAAGTTCAGTGTCTGGTATATCTGTTATCCCACAACCCCTCCACAGACTTGGTGTAAGCAGTTGGATAACTTGCTGGAAGCATCTATACTGGCCGAAGTAGGACGTTTTCCGGTGGATATCGCCCAGATATCCCAGGTGGACCGATGCACCAGGAGTTCTGACCAGAACCATGGCTGACAGATGGGGAGAAGCTTCTGCTGGGACTGGACCTGGGAACTCGGAGGAAGGCCAAGCCTGAAGATGATGAGATGCAAAGGGATGAAGAACTATTGTGGGGTTGAGGCAGATTGACTACGTAGAGAGGCGGAGCCAGGTGCTTAAGAGGTCCTTGCCAGAGAGTTTGGATAAAGAATCGGAGGAGGATTTTTCGTGGGCTCAGCTGGAAGAGGACCCCCTGACTGAACAGGATATTCCTTTGTTGCCTGTGTTCCTAGGATGTTACCTGTTGGAGGTCGGAGATGCAAGTATGGAACCTGAATGGGAGACCCCAGGTAAGACTGTGCCTAGTGATATTGTACTGGGGTTGAAGACTCCAAGCAAGAAGACGCCTATGAGGCTGAAGGAACATTTTCTTGTACTGATACAGCTAAATCTATTAACAGTACTGACTTGGGATACTGCAAGCTAAAGATGCTGGTAGGGCAAAACAATGTTGCCATACTGTAAATTAAGGTCAAGGAGGGTATGCAGATTAATGGTGATGGTAGGGCAAAACAATGTTGGTGGTACGAACTAAAGAAGGGTGTTCTGTACCACATGAGGCCCAACCCCCATACAAAAAGTGTGGATGTCCAGGTAGTGGTGCCTGAGGTCTGCAGAGAACAAGTGATGGAGGCTGCTCATTTTAGTCCCTGTGGGTATTTGAGCCATGGTGGAGTATTAGCTTGATTAACTCCGTATTAATACTGGCCAGAAATGTACAGACAGGCGACAGCCTATCTTAAGACCTGTCTAATGTGCAACCAGATAGAGGTACCTGCTGGGGACAGCAAGAGGAACTAGTACCAGGGGTGTGGAAAGAGTGTCCCAAAGGGTAGAGGGTCGTTAAAGAAAAAAAATGGCACCCTTGGAAAAAGGGAAAACTTCCACACAGGCCACGAGGTACCAAATGGCAACTGATGGCTGAAAATAAGCACAATGATTAAAATGTTAATGTTCCTCAAAACACCCCAGAGTGTATAGGATTTAGGAACCTGCTGTTTCACACTGGATGGAAATCAGCCAGGAAGGGTTCCTTGGTTTCTGTAGAGACCTGTCTGGGGACGGGATGACCAAAGGTTTGGGGTCATAGGTTATCACAGGTTGAAATAGGAGAATAGAAGCTACTGTTGCTACTTTCATATTCCCGCAGACACCTTGTGTGAGACAGAGGGATCAAGGCAGTTGCAGGCACAAGGCCAGATGTGGCTCTGCAATTATCCCTTTCTGTAGGCAAAAGTGTAGTATGTTTGGTCAGGGAGCGGGCCTGATGTCAAATAAAGAGGTACCCAAGGGCAGACAAGGAGTCTGAGGTGATACGCATGTTTTATTCTTTTCTGAGGGAAAACCTACCAAGGAGGAAGTGGGTGGAAAATGGATTGGAACCTGTGTTGGGGTAACACCTAGAGTGTCTGCCCTCAGGTGTCTGTATCAGTAGCGAGTGAAATGAATGAATCAAGAGACATAGTGAGTTTATGTAGAGGGGCTGAACCTAGGACTAGGTCCCTGCTTAAAACTAGCATGTCTGGTGGGGTTGGAGCAGGTAATTACTCACCCCAAAGAGAGTCCTTCTATGGTACTGGACTTTACAGTTGTCCAGATTTTCAGTCAGTAAAATATGATGGACTTCCCTGAAAAGAGATAGTGCAAGGAAGGTACCGTTAGTCTCTGTTGAGAAATGTGTTAATGCCTCAGGGTAAAGACTGATGATATCCACTATGTTTATGATGAAATGTTTATCGTTAATAGGGACCCTGAGACAGAGCTTCTGAAGATGGATGGGTGGAAGTTCCATCCCTTACTCGGAAAGGAAGGAGGTGGGCAGTCTGCAATAACTGCTTTCCTGTCAGGGTGGGTGATATGTGACAGGGAGATCCTGCCACTCTTGAGGACTGACCTTTTCTTAAATCTGTTGCAACAGTTCTTCTCTTTCTTAGCCTAATCTATCCTTTACAATTTCTAGTCCATAAGGTTGTCCACCCCTTTCCCTTTCTTGACTATGCTATAGTGTCCTCTTTAATTTTCCTTTTCCCTCTCAGGTCCTCGTACAGGGAGGTAATTGTTGTGACCTCTGAGCTGATGTAAAACAACAGGCTGTGTTCCTTATTAAAGCAATATACCTCGACAGGGTGTGGGTATACTAGAAGGATTTACCACAGCTGGTTGTGGATTCGGTCCAGTAACCGGTGCTCTAGTACCAGTAGTGTAAATCCTCCAGCATACCCACTCCCTGGAGGGGTATATTGGATTATACAAAGGCCCTCACTTGTTTTTTTCACCAAAAAAAAATATTTAAAACGTTCGTTTGTTTTAAAAGTTGCTGCTCATTTGTTTTTCACTGCAGCGGCACTGCTTGAATTTTTTTGCGAGTTCTGAATATATGCCGGAGGATCGCAGATTTCCACCGCCACTGTTCTGAATATTTTTCAGCTTCTTTGCTTTGGAGAGAATTAACTGCATTTTCTTTCTTTTTTTTCTTTCTGTTGCTTCGTTTTTTCGGAATGGTGCAGCAGTTTTTCTAAACTTTTGAGGCTAGTGACAGACTATCAGATGTGGGGTAAGGACAAGGTAATCTCGCTGTCATCTGTGTGTTTGGCAGTGGTGTGTTTGCGAGGAATGGAGGGATTTGCCAGGGAGTTCCTGATGCGGCTGAGTGGTGGCTGGCACCTTTTCCAGTGGGTACTCTGGAAGATGTACAACGCTGGAAAGGTGCCAGCCAGCCAATCAAAATGCAGGATTCTCTCTATTTGATTTTTGCCCATTGTATAATGTTCGATTTTGTATGCAACGGCACTATGTCATAAAATACCTTGATGTATATAACTTATGTGTATGGAACCTGTAAATGTTGAAAATACCATGGCACTAGGTGGTTTTGATAAAGGTAAGAAGTACTAGTGTACTGTATTATAAAAATTAAGTTAGTTGTGATATTTAACATGCATGTAAATTGCTGTAAACTGAGACAATCTGAAATGGCATGGTGATCTGCAAATATCCCATGATGCTCTGCATTAACATACTAACATACTAAAAGTCAGCAGAATAGGCCAAATGGTCTGTCTTATCTGCTCAAAAGCCAGCAACCTAGTGGCTGCTCCCCTTACCACCACCCCTAGCCCCCGAGAGGGTCTTCTTTGGTTTCAGTTTCCCCTTGTACCTGTCCCACCCATTCTTGAAGCCCTCCACTGTGCCCTCCTCCACCAGCCTCCCGGGCAGCGCATTCCATGGCTCCACCACCCTCTCAGTGAAAAAAATGCTTCCTACCCCCCCCTGTAATTTCCCCCCTCCAGCTTCCACTCATGGCCCCTGGTTGTTCCCCCTTCTTTAGCCTAAACAGCTCCTTGGTTTCACTCCTGGTTATTCCTTTTACATACTTGAAAACCTCTATCATGTCTCCCCTGTCCCTCCTCTCCTTCAGTGTGTAAAGCCCAAGATCTTCCAGTCTCTCCTCATAAGGCCTCCACTCCATGCCCTGAATCATCCTGGTCACTCTCCTCTGGACTCTCTCCAGCAGCGCTATGTCCTTCTTCAGATGAGGTCTCCAGAACTGTACACAGTACTCGAGCTGCAGCCTGACCAATGCATTATACAGAGGGAGGATTACCTCCCTCCTTCTGGACGTAATTCCCCTGGCTATGCAGCCCAGTATCCTGTTTGCTTTGGCTATAGTTCTTCTACAATTTTCAGAGTTATTCATTTTGACGTCTACCACCACCCCTAAATCCCTTTCTCCCAATGTGGCTTGCAGTGTGAACCCCCCAGGGTGTATACATGGCCCAGGGTTTTGACCCTCAAATAAAGTACCTTACATTTCCCGGCATTAAATTTCAGTCCCCACCTTCTTGACCACCCCTCCAGGGTATCCAGATCCCCCTGGACTGTCTCCCTCGCTTCTTCACAATCCACCAGTGCTCCCAGGTTTGTATCATCCACAAAGAGACTTAACCTATTCCTAACCCCCCTACCTATATCCGAGACGTAGGCATGAACAAGAGTGGTCCCAATACTGAACCTTGAGGGACCCCACTGATTACCTTCCTGGGAGAGGAGAGTATCCCATCCACCATTACCCTCTGTAAACACCCGGAAAGCCAATTTTTGACCCAACTGAGCTCCTGTCCTCCCACCCTCATCTCCGCCATTTTTGCTATCAGTCCATTATGGAGCACTGAATCAAACGCCTTGCTGAAATCTAGGTATAGTACATCCACTGGCCTATGTCTATCCAAGGCCCCCATCACCCAGTCATAAAACTCTATGAGGCTGGAGTATGTGTGATGATGTATTTCTTTGAAACTTGGCTTTATTACCAAAGCCCTTTGGGGTAACCCTTGCTTCAGTGCTTCTGCACTGAGGATCTTTGTCTTTAGCCTGTTTTTTTTTTTTTTTTTTTTTTTGAGCCCCCACCACCCAAGCAAACAAGGCCCACACAGGGGAGGCTGACTCTCAACTGAGAAATTAAGATTAGAGATCATTGAGTCAGTAGGTGCTGGCTATATGCAAAGGAGGAACATGCATACTCTGACGCTGCAAACTGACGTATTGAAGAAGGGATATGCCATTGCTATAGGTTATCTGCTGCATTTTGAATAAACATCACACAGAGATTGTGTGTTGAACCTGAAGTTCGTTGTCTGGTCCATCTGTCATTCCACAACCCCTCCACACAGCATATCTTGCTGCTCGCCCAGGCAGTACAGGCATGTGTCATGCAAACTGGTGGCCGACATTTTCTGCCAGCACCAAACACAAAATTTAAACCCCAGCTTCTGATGCTCCATCTTCACCAATGCATGTAGTCAAAGGGACCGAGAAAATACAGCTACAAGTTTCAAAAACGTCCATATAAATGGTTCGCCTATGGTGCACTAATTCCTCAGCAAGAGTGTGAAGGAGGGGACCTGTTTTTCCAGCGGAAAGAAAGATCTGATGCGATGGGGCAGAGTCAGGGGATACACCGCCCGGTTGCTGGGAGGAGCTTAGCTTCATGATGTCCGATGAATCAGCACCTCTGGTGGAACTGCCATTGTGTGTATGGTGAACTGTATCCACACCACAGAGCACTTACTTTGGTGGTTCAAAGTGCTACGTTTATTAGATAAAGTGCAGCAAAGGGTGAGTCATCTGGGTGAACACAGAAACAGCCCCAACATTTCACTCAATGAGTGCATTGTCAAGTGACACAGAGTGCCCTCCTAAGGACCACTTTTACAGTGCGATACTTAAAGGGAAACATACAGATAATACAGAGGGGCTCATTAAAGTGTCAGTACATAAAGTTAGTGCTCAGTGTTAAGTGTAACAACAAATTTTAAAACAGGTGATCACCCTCTGGTACATACATAATAAGTTAGGGCTTTGATGATGGTTACTGGCTTCAACAAGCAGTGTAGTACACGCACCATTGCCAACACCACTGCTGGTGCCCTGACAAAAAATTGTATTCCCTCGGTGTCCTTGCACCACTGGCCTTAAGAACAAAGAGTGGGTCTCAATGGAGAAGATTGATTTCTACAAGATTAAACTGCCATCACAGCCCAGATGCCACACTGCAGGCTCTCTCTCCTACCTGGGACTTTTGTCCTGGAGACCACCTGTCTCTGACTTCTGCAACTGTGCAGATGACTGCCTGGCTAGTTGGGCTTGCACACTGTGGCAGGAGCAGAGGTGGTGGTAACTGGAATGAACTGGCCAGTCTTGGTCCATACCTGTAGGTCATCTGCAGCGAGAGAACAAATTAGGTGCACACTTATAGAGGAGTTGGTCTGCAGAGCCATGGGCACCAATTTGTCCACACTTTGGATGTAGCAGGCAGCATGGCAAGTCTGGCCAAGTGCACTGTTAATGTATACACAGTGACCTCCAAGTAGTTTTACAAATTACAAGAGACCAGTGTAGCATCACAGAAAAACGAAGAGACGTAAAAGCCCATCCCTCAATAACTCTCCTGGATTCCTCCTCCTCAGTATGGTGCTAGACGAAGTAAAGAAAGGTCAACCAATGTACACGACTTTAAAAGTTATTTAATCTGGGGCTGTAAATTACTAGTTACTTCACAACCTTTTGTACTATCAAACAGTCGATAATTTATTATCCTGAAATTGATAATTACTGTATTAAGCAAAGTAGGTAGGAGCATGGCCATGGTCTAAATGAGCACATATTTCATGGTACAAGTGCAATCAAGTGTTTTGAAGAGACACACCATACTTAATCTTTACCCCTGGTGATCACCCATGCTGCTGAGGCACCAACAGGAGCCTGTCAAGTACTGTATGTAGCCAAACCCTCCACCCCAGGAAGAAAGCATCCATCAGACAGGACACTTTTTTGCCCTCACTGTCAGCCTGCTGTCCGGACCTTCGGTGTGAAGTCCCCACCATGCCAAGCCGATGCCTTGTCACATAACATGACTGAGCTGGTCAGTGCCCAATATTTTAAATATATCAGTGATATGGGATGATGCCAGCTCAGGACTGCAGTGCTGGATACTGATGGGGGCGGATGGATGGCACTTGAGGAAGTTGCCCTGAGGATGGAATAAAACTTAGTTTTATATGGTGCCTTTTATACACATTGTATCTAAAAGTGCTCTACAAAGCAATGAGTTAGATACTGGTAGAGCAACTGTTTGCAGTATACAAGTTAAACGAGGGAATACTTTTTCTTACTGACAGAGGGAATGTTGACCAAGCTATAAATAACTCCCCTATTCTTTAGAAAAGTGCCATGGAATCAATCTTTTTTTGCATCTTTTTTGTTCCTGCCTACTTTTGTCCGGTCCTGGGGACCCCAATCTGTTCCTCAATCCCCCATTCCAACTCCTCCCAAGGCATACCCCCTTCCAACATGGTAATCATGACTTGCCCCCCACGGCAGAACTTTAGGGGTGGCCCACAGCCCTCCAGACGCTTTACACTCTAGACTTCAGGAAGGTGGCCTGGGTTAGCAGCTGTGGAGCCTGCGGGTAAGGAAGAGGTTATTTTGGCTGTGCTGGTGGTGGATTTACCTTTGGTTCTCTCCCCTCGCTGACAATGCCATCATTATGACATCATTGGATACGGTCGTGCACAGTTTCAAGCCTGTGTGTCAAAGTCGGCAGTGTCCTCCACTCAAACAAGCATTCTCAGCTGTGCCTCCCCCTGTGGTCATCTAGTGGGCGATGTAGCAGTCAGGACTGGCACCCTCTCCCTCCAAAGGAAGGGAGTGTCCTCCGAGACACTCAGCTTTCCTTCTCCCGCTGGCCCTCCGATGATCTGAGCTTGTTCCCTATGACAGTGTAGCACCCATGTAGTGCAGCACTGCAGCGTCAGAGATGGGTGTTCAACCAAGTGCCTGATGAAAAACTTGAGCATCCCATCCTCCTAGCCCAGATGCAGGTGTGCTATCAACTGAGCCACTCTGATGCTCCAGGGAATGTGAGCAAACATTTTTCTGCCCAGAATACTTAGTATCAAAAAGTGAATGTTCTTTAAACCAGAGGATGAAGCCACCCCCCACACACCCCAACAATTTCTGTAAGCTGTAGCTAAACAGCACAGTTAAATTAAGCAGATTTAAATGTAATGGAATAAATTTAGGAGCCAAGAGTCAATCTTACATCCGAGATGAATGTCTAACAAAAGAACTTGTAAGTGAAGATACTTGAATAAAACAGCCATTTCCCCTAGTACATTAAATGTCCCACAGACATCCATGCGAGTGACAGCCACCAGAGCTCAGCAAAAGACACCAGCGGAAAATTAAACTTCTCAACTGTCCTTGATGAAGATTAATATGTTTTCTCTGAAGAGCCGAAAATGCTTAATATCAGCCATTAATATTAAATTACCGAGGTGCGAACAAGTGGAAACTGGAGTGGTTGGGGGAGGACAGCTCTTATTGGAAGCAAAAATAATCGAAGGTAATCATTTATGAAAGTTCCCTTTACTGAATTATACGCTGTTGAAAACTACAAATGAACACTCGAGAGTTTGCCAGTTGGGGTTTCAAACTATGGAGACTTTTCATTACAAGTTGTACGACAAATGGAGTAGTAAGTAAAGGGCAGATTGATGATTCCTCAGTTGAAACATTCAAATAAAGTGCTGTTCAAAATCATCAGTAGCAGCACTGGAGAGCTGCTGACACCTCAGGGAAAGCACGTATTAAGACAGCTTTGGCTGTGATTTCCCACATCTTCTACCGTTCTTCTCAACCCTGTTCTTTATCACTGAGGACATCTGCAAGAAAACAGGATCCTTACACCTTACAGTTACATACATATTTTAGGACCATGAGAAAGAATGCTCTAAACAGTGTACATTATTCAGGTCTACTATACTCTAGGTATAGTCGACCATTTTGGTCCAAGGTTCCAGAGATTTTCTAGCCAGGAGCTGGGGGACTGCTGAAACAGAAGCAGGTTTACTTCATGTGCTCTCTGTAAGACTTTCCCCGAGCAGGCTGGATAGAAGGCACCAGGGATACAGGGAGTGTAGAAATATTGAGGTACTCTATCTGCATCTTCTTGGACTGGTCCACAACTACCATTTGGAAACTCAGAGCCTTGTACATATTCTTTAACAGTGACTGAAAAGAGTGATCCTCTTGAGGAACTCTCACTGACTGAGCAGGTGGAGTGGCATCCTGAATGGAAGGAAACTCATCATAATCGTCAGTCTCAACATTCAGGAAATATGGGTTATATTCTTCTTATCAACCAAAAGAGAAGCACCATAGGCTTCAGCACCAAGGTTGGCTCAGGTACTCCCCAACTCAGCACTACCACCTATCCTGGTACAGACAAGGAGAACTGGTAAGGCATGTATATCAGTGCCACAGTACAGAGCATGGCCCCAGCCCCACAAATGGTCCCAGCACTTAGGGGCTAAACTCAAAGCTTCCCCTAATAGCCCTATTGGGACAGCTGATAGTAACATCATGGTGTGGAGGAGCCACTGTACCATAAGAGCTGTCCATCAACTAAACTTATCGGAGAAATCCCTAAAAAGCCAGAGAATTGACAGAGACGGCAGCATCAGCAGCCCTGAGGCAAACACATCCGGCATGGTGTCCTCCCTCATTGAAGAAGACAATAGGTGGGTATGTTGGATCTCTCTTAACACACTGGGGAGCCAACAGCCACAGGGCAGAGTGGTGAGAACTAGACTAGAACCCATGTTTTTGCTTTTTGTCATTTTATGCAAGGAAGAGGTCCAACCAGTCCCTGGAACCTGAAGCCAAGCATAAGTGGGGCCGGAACAGTTTCTTTTTAGAACTATGAGAGGACTGCCTACCCTTCAGGACATGAGACTGTTCAGTATCGAACACACAGAGAAGTGGTAGTCCAAGATAGACTTGTTGCCTAAGAAAACTTGCCTTATCAGACTCCCTTCCTGCCACAACAGTCAAGCATTGAAACAAGGCAGGGCTACAAGAAACGTGAAGTAAAAAGTGAACTGAGACTGTGAAAAACTTAATTATACGGATTATTTATCTGTAAAGAACTAGACTAGAACACTATTTGTGCACAGACTGAAGTTCTGATCCCCAATCAGGAAAGTGTTGCACTTCGACAGCGGGGGGACCCGAGGCTACTAGGGCGGTTAAGCTTTCCAGTCAATAAAGTTTATTTGCACACTGGAAAGGTATGTGAGCAAAAATGCCCGTTTTCACAAACGTCCAGTGTTGGAAGTAAACAAAAATGATAACAAAGACAATGAAGACTATATTACAGAGGCCAAAAAAAAAAAAAAAAAAAGTACATAGTATGAACATCATTTAAACAGTTATAAGATTTACAGTAGTATATGATCGTATTTACAGTGTTAAAAGAGTCAGGTGAAGCTAACAAGTATGAACTATGGACATACTAATCACAGGTGCATTGCAATAAAAATTGCTACAAAAAAAAAAAAGCAAACCAGAAGGCAAAAGGAGCAAACAAAAAACAGTGTAGAAAAATGGGGGTAGATACGTTGACAGGGAAGGCAAACAAAAGTCGAGGCTGGGCAGATGGAAGGCGACGAGGGAAGAATAGAGTTACCAGGAGAGACTGGGGTAATTTGAATCTGCTGTGTTTAACTTGAGAGACTAAAGGGCTTTATACCCTGCGGCTGCATGGATGTGTGGGTGCTAGGTATATGTACTGGCAGATCCAAACATTTTGGTTCCTGTTCAGTCTCTGAACCTCCGGCTCTAAGACCAAAGAGTACGCCTTTATGGAGAAGAATGTATCTTTAAGTATCTTTTAAAAACTAAGTCAAAGCACATCCTAAGAGAAACTACCATTAAGAGGAAGAAACACAACACTGTTTTCAACTAAGTAAAATAATTACCTGTCACCCCTAATAAGATCATAATTGTGCAGTTCTGACACCAGAATTTTGAACACTTCGATAGTTAGACAGTTCTCTCTGTTTCTATGGTAGCAGAATTATTTTTATTTCACAGTTTTAATGGCTCCTTTTTGAGATTTTATAAAAGAAAAAAAAAGATTGCTAGTGTGATGTCGGCAGCAGATGAATACATTACATATGCAATGAACACAGAAACATAGAATTTTCTGACCCATCATGCCTGCCCATTCCTACCAAACTAATGCTGAATAAGAGAACCTAGAAGCTCATCATCATCACCCCCCTCCCCCCAATTTCTGGTGTGGTCTCTACCCAGCCCTTGTATCTGTCCTAACCTCCTTTCAATCCCCCTACTTACTGTATTTTGTGCAGACCACAACCTCCACTCCACCACCCTCTACAAGAAAAAGTACTTCCTGGTATCCCTCCTAATGCTGGCCCCTTCCCTCCGCCCACCAGCTTTACGGAGTTGCCCCAGGGTTTGTTTTCCCACTCAGTCTGAACAACTGCCCACTATTCATCTTACTCGCACAGTCTGGGTATTTTTTTTTTTAATTTACTGTACTTTTTCCCCTCTTCTCCCAAGCCACCCTCATCGGCCTGACTCCTGCACCCAATCCTGTCACCCCCTTTCCTGGGGCTTCCCTCCACAACCCCTGCACCCAGTCACGTCATCAAACTTTCCTGGGACTCAACTCCATACCACCTGCACCCAACCAAGTCACCTGCCTTTCCCGGGACTTCCCTCCACGACCCCTGAACCCAGCCCCATCACCCCCTTTCCTGGGAATTAACTCCATTCCACCTACACCCAACCCTGTCATCCCCTTTCCTCGGAATTAACTCCATACCACCTGCACCCAACCCAGTCACCTGCCTTTCCCGGGACTTCCCTCCACAACCCCTGAACCCAGCCCCATCACAAGCACGTGCAGGGACTTAACTTCATACCACCTGTACCCAACCCTGTCACCCACCTTTCTTGGGACTTCCTTCCACAACCCCTAAGCACAGCCCCATCATTCCTCTTTCCTGGGACTTAAAATCCATACCACCTGCACCCAACCCTGTCACCCCCTTTCCTGGGAATTAACTCCATACCACCTGCACCCAACCCTGTCACCTCCCTTTCCTGGGACGTCCCTCCACAAACCCACCCCTTAGCGTGACCATTGCAACATTGGTCTCTTACACATGTAGCACCCCTGTGGTGAGAACAAGCTTCCTGGCCCAGCTGCGGGAGTCACTACGATACTGCAACCCTTCACAAACCCTCCCTGACTGAGGCACGCTGCCATGTAGCAGCGAATCAGCTTGGCTCGATTCCCAACGTGGCAATCCACATGTGCTTTAGAACCTGGGTTCTCTGTACAGCAGCGGGACACACTGCTACTGGGCCACCGGGATGGCTTCTTCTGTGTCCTTAAAGATGTACTACAGCCAAAATTTGCACAAACTGTTGTGCAGAGTGTTTTGATTTGTGTGATTTAGTCCTGGCGTGTCCTTCACTTTATTAGCTATTAGGAGATTTTTCTCCGTTTGCCTACTAGTTTTATGGCCTTGGGGGTCTCTGCATGTTAGCATAGTTTATTGCTCTTTTTCGTTCTGCAATACCTCCTGTCTCGTGTGACAGTGATGTGTCAGAGACCACTGATTCAGTGTGGAAAAGTACTGCATCAGTAATCCGAAAATAGGAGCCTGATGTTCTGGCCTCAGCTAAATAACTCCAATTCAATATTTTTGTTTTCTATATGTTTATCTACGTCTAGCCAGCAGGAGTACATGTTTTGCTTTTAAAGTTTTAATTTCCTCAAACTACACCCAGCCATAAAAAGCACACAAATCACCCTTGGTCATTAATGCTATAATTAGTAAAGACTCTAGGGCCCAGATATTCAGACTGTGCCAGGCAGTGGCGCAAGCCTGTGCTCAGTGCAACTGGGATGCGCCGGGGCCAGGGCCAGGTGATATTCAACGGTGATGTGCCATGGTGCAGCACTGTTGAATATGGCACAGACAGCGCACACACTGCACTGGCGCAAACCACAGACAGGGAGCATGGGGATGCGCCAGCACAAATGCAGTTGCGCTGGGCGCATCACCCGCGATATTCAGCAGAGGGCATGCAAATGAGGCCATAATATATGCAAGGCGTAACTGGGTCCATTTGCATGCCTTTCTCAGGGCAGCCCGGCGAATTGCGCCTGGTGCCCTGCACAAATAACCTGTGCACATTGGGATCCAGGGGCTACCCCTGCCCGTAGCTGTGGCGTGGTAAATGTTAACTAAAACATTCCCTGGTAGTCAAGTGGACCCCCACCATTGCAGCGATCATGGTACATCTCAGTATAATAAATCCCTGGTGATCCAGTGGCACCCCACCCCTCCACCCACAGAACCCCTTGCCACCCCTCTCCCCGTCATCAGCGGGTGGCTGCAACCCGCCCGCATACTGCCCGGTCACCCACCGAATGACAGGTACAGTATGGGCTGTAAGCCCATTGGTCCACAATGTGAACCGATGGGCTTGTAGGGCATACTGTAGACAGTCCCAAATATGTGAATGACTTAATTCGCATATTTGGGACTGTCTAGTACAGTATGCCCTGCAAGCCCATACTGTACCTGTCATTCAGCAGGTGACGGCGGTATCGTGGTGAGGTTGCCCGCTGATGACGGGGAGGAAGCAGGATGGGCAAGGGGTTCTGTGGGTGGAGGGAGGTGTGCCACTGGATCACCAGGGATTTATCATGGAGCTGTACCGCGATCACGGCAACGAGCGGGGTGTACCACTAGACTACCAGGGACTGCATTAGAATACATCTACCACGATCGGGTAACGGGAGGGGGGCCACTGACTACTAGGGACTGTACTAATGTACAGTCATCGGGACTTGGGAGGAGGAGGGAGGTCCTCTAGACTGCCAGGAATATTGTATTCATATTTACCGCGATCGCGGCAACGGGCGGGGAGCGGTTCCACTAGAATACCAGGGATGTAAATAAATATCAGATACCCACAATCGGGGACATTTGAAGGAGGGGGATGCCACTAGACCACCAGGGTTATGAGGGTGCTTCGTGCAGGGTTCTGAGTGGGTGGGTGGCCACCCACGGCTGGCGGCTGCTGTGTTGTGCCATGCAATACTGCAGCCCGCCTGTGGGTGGCCAGGATTTGTTCCCACTTTTCAATGGCTCAACTTGAGCCCCTCTACGGTGTAACGTAGGGAAAGCGCCAGCATACCGCACATCCTGGGTGAAGACAGATGTGCCGTGACATGCATGGACACACCCACTGCATCTGCGCTTGCATACAATACATTGCGCCCAGAGCATAGGATTGTGCTGTGCCGGGCAGCCTTTCCAATATCCCGCCGGGGCACAATGCGGGCGCAACCCCTTTGAATATCCGGGCCTAGCTGTTTTCTTACAGAATACCCACCCAGTCAGACCTCAAGTGATTACTAAGCTGTAAATATAGCCCTAGTGCCCACTGGATAAGGAAAGTGACTTAAATTTACAGCTGTACTGCTTTAAAATTGACTGTAAACCAGTGCATGCTGAATCTATGGTTCAGGACACATCATTGTCACATGGTACAGGAGACAATGTTGGGGGAAAGAACAATACACCATGGTAATATGGAGCTCCCCAGAGGCCATAAAACTAGTAGGAGAGGCCATTAAACTAGTAGACAAACTGAGAAAAAAAATCCTGATGATAAAAAAAAAAAGGAAGGACACACTAGAACTAAACACACAAATCAAAACACTACGCATATGTCTTTGCAAATTTTGACTATAGTACTCCTTTAACAACAACACAAAAAAAAACTTTAGGCACTTCTGATAAGCATATTTGGAGAGTGGTTTGCCTTTATTATTACCAGACGAAACTGAAGTGCCCCACTGATAGTAGGATCATTTTGCACTTGGTGTATAGCTGGGAGTCAAAGCACTGCATTATGCTCAGTTTCTCTTGATGTTAATAAACAAAGCTCTGATGGTTTAAGAGGGCTACTGTATCCCTCAAGTAATTTCCTGCTGGTATCTGACTCATGGGGGAACATTATCTTTTAATGTTTCGGCAGGCAAAGCAAATGCAGAGGTAGATACATTTGTGGTTACCAGCCTGAAAATCAAGATTTTATGCACTGCAATTAGATCACTTTGGAAATGTATTTTCATACCAAAAATCATTCCATTGGCAGTTGTGCCTGTATATGAGCAGAAAAATCCAAAAATGTTTAAAAAAGCTCGATTTAAAAAAAAATATTTAATTGATAGTGAATTATGTTATTAGTATAATAATTATAATAATAATAATAATCGATGCCTGACTTCCTCTCTTATAGGGTGCTTAGAAATTCATGTAATGGCTGGACCGCCAGCACAGCAGTTGCACTACCACTTGCAACGCCTGCGACCAAGGGTTCGATAGCGAGCCCGGGCTGCTGGAGGGCCGGCCGGGGGGAGAAGGATCGAGCGCCCACAGGGCAGCTCTCCTTCTCCGGGAAGGTGGGCTGCAGTCCCACTGCAATACCGCCACCAGAGTGACCACAGGTGGAGGTGCAGATGGGAAAGGAGAGGTAAGGGAGGGGCGGATGTCAGCCGAAGGTGCATGCCAGCATCTGCAGGGGGTGGGGACCAGAAAAACAGAAAAAACCCACGTCAACTCCTGGAAACGGGCCCTGGTGTTGGAGACAGGAGATCTGGTGAGAAGCCCCTCAGTGCAGTCTGCCTAAGACTGGACGTTGGCTGGGAGGGTTGTGGGTCGCCCTTCCACCCCAATTGGGGGGGTTATTCGAGGGACTGAAGGAGGGAGGACTCGTGGGGAGCAGAAGTCCCCATGATCCCTGGCGAGGACCGATTGGTCGCCATGGAAGGAGCAGGCGTGGTGTAGAGGGGGCATAAACAATAAGTAAAAAAAACAAAAAAAGAAAGAAATTCATGTAATAAAGGCTGTCTGGTCCGCTAATTCCCTCTGTTTTAAGGCCAACCTCTAGAACAACCTTAACTCCCCAGCCAAATTCTAGAAGGTGATTCAGTCCCTCTTTGACCCTCCAACCCAGTCTGCTCCCCAAGTCCTTGTGGTTAATAGTTCACCTGTCTCTGACCTTCCTTCTGGAGTGGCTCACTTCAACGGGTTCTTCACTACTTGTGCCCCCCCCCCCGGCTCCTCCTCCACCTTGCCCGTCCCTCCTTCCCCTCCCAACCCTCCCTGGGTTTCATTTCCACATTACTACAGGAAATCTTGCTTGTCCTTTCCTCCTCAACCTATCTACAGTACATCTAGCCTTGAGATGCTGGATCTCAAACTCCTTTACCTTTCAGCTCCTGCCATTGCCTCCCCCTTATTCACCTCTTCAACCTCTTCTCCTCCCTCTGCACTGATCCTCAGTCCTAAGGATTATCAAAGTTCTCCCCCTGCATTAAAGGGGGTGACCCCTCCTCCCCTGGCAACTTCCTACCTATCTCACTCCTTCGTTCTCTTGCAAAGCTGCAAGAGAAACTTGTCCACTCCAGGCTTGCTGGCTTCCTCTATTTATCTAACTTCCTCTCCCCTTTCCAGTCTGGTTTCTGGAAGCACCACTCCACTGTCTCCTCCTTGCTGTGCATTAGTGACTCCATCCTCACTGGGATGGAGCAGGGGCACATCACAGCTGACATTTTCATTGATTTGGTCAAAGCCTTTGATCCGGTGGCCCAGTCACTCCTCCTGGACAAGCTGAGCACTGCCGACCTCTCAGCTCTTGCTGTTGAATGGTTCCATTCCTACCTCAAGAGCTGTCAGTCAGTACAGGTAGAAGGCATCCTGTCACTTCCACTACCCATCTAGACTGGGTTCCCACAGGGCTCCATCTTGGGTCCCATCCTCTTCTCCATTTTCCTAAACAACCTCCTTGCCTGCACCAACCTACATATTCTTATGTATGCAGATGACACGGTCATCTTCACCTCTGGTCCCTCAACTTTTTTTTTTTTTGAAACTGCAGTTTATTCCTCCCCTCCATCCTGCCAGCCTCGACCCTTCAGAGCTACCAAGGAGTCATCCTCCCGCCTCCCACTCTACCCACACCTACCTCCAGGCCCCATGGAGCTTCAGATTACCCCCCCCCCCCGAGCAGGGATGAGGTGGGGCATGACACCCCGTGCTACTATCTTGGCGTCGGTCCGGAGGTGGCTGGGTGAGTGGGGACACATTGGAGGCACGCTCCAGGCAGCCCGTCTTCCCGGTGCTGGCAGGCGTTTCCTCATTTTCTCCCCTGTCTACGCAGTGTCAGCCCTGATGTCATGGCACAATGCGCCAATGTCCACTATGTAGTCTGGCCACCCTTCCCCTGTAGGGCTTGTAGTACCTCGAGCCTCCGCTCGGGGTCAGACAGGTTGATGGCATCGCCCTTCCCCGGAGAGGCGAGCTGTCGCGACACTCCAGCCATTCTCCCCGCCAGCCCTCCAGTGACCCGAGTCTGCTCCCGAACCGGTGCGCCAGTGTTGCAGCTGAAACCAACGCTGCGCCGATGGGCCGGCCATGGTCCCTCAACTTAATGGTGTAAGACTTGCTCCAGCAAGAGTTCCACAATGTCCTGAGCTGGTTTCACTCCAACCAACTCCAGGTCAACACGAACAAAACGGTGTCCAAGACCTTTGGCACCTACAAGAAACTGGCCAGGCTCTCCCCCCTCTCTGTCTACTCCACCCTGGATGGCACCCCCTCTTAAAGCAGTTCCATCATTCAGGTACCTTACTGTGTGGCTAAATGGTAACCTTGACTTCTCTGCCCACACTGATGCCATCAATGCCAAGCTCTGCCCCAAACCTGGTGCCTTCTGCCACAACAAAGACTGCCTCTGTCTTCACAGGTCAGTCAGAAGCTTGTCACCAAAATGGTGCTCTTGGTTTTCGACTATGCAAATGTGGCTTACGACACCACCCCCTCCACTTCCTTTGTCAGACTGGACACCCTGTGTAACCCCCTTCTGTCACTTTACTACCAATCTCCCCCCTCGAACTCACCTCTGCTCCCTCTACTCCTCCCTAGTCATGCTCTCCCTACCTTCACACTACCAGTCCCACTGTGCCTCCTTCACCTCCAAATACTGATTTGGGTTCCTACACTCTTACCTATCCTCAACTCCTCTTCCCCCATTCCCTGTGCTCACAGTTCCCCTCTGCTCCAAGGATCCTCGCACCTTCTTCCTTCCCAACCCTCACTTCTCTGCTCAGCGGGCAGCCTTTTCCTATTGCCTTCCCTCTATCTGGAACTGGCTCCCCTCCTCTCTCAGTCTCTCCTCTTCCCCTAGCTCCAAAAGGCACCAGTTAAAACTCCTCCCCACCCCCATCTGCTCCTGTCAGCTCTCTCCCTGACCCTCCCCATCAGAACCCCAATCATCCATGATACTAGGCCTTCCTTCTGGGTTCTACCTCGGCCTGTTTCAGGTTCCCACCTATTCTACATCTACACTGCCATCATACCACCTACTCTGGTCTCTTTATTTGTACATCATAGCCACTCATTGCCCTGGCTACTTTTATTTGCACTTGTATCGTGTTGAAGTGTACTCTGACTGCACTTGACCATCGATACTGTGCATGTTTTATTACATATCCTGTTCCCTTCCCCCAGGCCGTACCTGGAAACGAGCCTTAGCTAAACATGCCTTTCCCGGTTACCAACTGTCAAATAAAGCAATAAATAATATGGACAGTATCAGTATATAAACAAAGTATCTGTACAATGAAACAACTTCTTTTTGTCAGCTAGTGAAAGTGTATAGTGAGGTAGTAAAAGTGCACTCCCAGTATATTGATACACTGAAAGTGAATCAGCAAGATTTATCCATGTCCACATGACTCCAAGCTTTCATTTAATAAAGCATTCCTAGCCTTGACGGTTCCAAAGTATCTTCAGAGTTTTAATTAATATACTGTGCAAGCAATACAATGTTAAACTAAATAACACTGATGTATTTTTATCAACGAATGAAAACCACATCACTATGACTTATATATGTCAAGTAGACTCTGCATCGTCTAAACAGTTCTAGAATTAGTCTATTCTAAAGCTAATTTCTTTGGAAAGGGCAAAGGAACATTAGGGGTCTAGGATTTTTTTTTTAAATGAACATTTTGACATAACTGCATCCTGTAAATACAGCTTCCATGTGTAGCTACACCATCACTATAATCAATACATCTTTAACCATACATAACGTTATTTAGTTTAGAATGAATCAGCACATTTTAAAATGTATTAAAAAACACAGGTGCCCAACTGTTCCAAGGGGGTACAGTACTGTAGACAACGCTTGATATAGTGTTCACAGTTGCATCTTAAAATACTTTTGGTATTCTGTTAAGAAAGAACCAGAACCTTTTTTCTAGTGTTCTATAAACTGGATCTTCTCTTAGATTGGCAGGGCACTTTATTCCTCTGCATGACATACAAAAAGCACCAGCCCAGTATAAATATTTAAAAATAAATGTAACTGGAATAGTAAAAAGGCATTCTTTCCCTACCTTCAAAGCTTCCAGCAAACAGGTAAATCCAGGTGAATGCCGGCACAAAAAGCAGAGTGAGAGAAACTACCAGGAATTTCCGTCTGCCGCGACAGATACCCAGCATTCTCTCAAGAAAGACGTTCCCCAGTGTCGTGCCGTTCCTATGTTGGTAACATTGGGTCTGCTGCCTTCTGCATGTTATTCTCTGAAAGGGGGAAAAAGACATGGGGCCTGAGTGATGGTTTATTTTATGCACTATTTGTTTTGACAATCAGGATCAGTCCTGGAGATACACAATTTCCAATATGGCAACTTTCTGCCTTTTAAAGACACACATTTAGGAAACATTCATGCCAATCCATGAAACACAGCAGACAATGTTCTACCACCTTCTGCTGCATTTCACTTGTAACCTAGATCATAAGGGTTAACCCCCTTCTCTCAACACAGATGGCAGAAGATTTTCTTTGGATTGCCTCTTTTCCTACCTTGTACTTGTCAGTCTTTTATCGGTCAGCAGAAGCAGAGCGGCCTTTTTCATCACGCACCTGCCAAAGCCTTATTTGGCTACTGAAGAGCTGGAAGTTCATTTCTAGAGTCATAATTCTCCAAACTACTGGCTTTTAGTAAAATAAATTAAAATTTATAAAATGGGTAAGCGAAATCCTGCACTGACTGGTAGAATACAGTTATAGTACATGACCTTGCGCTTATTCTAGTACTGTATAACCTCACTGGTTTGTTACAATACCTTCTCTTCTGAGATCTGGGGACTTTTTCACCATTTTATTTTTTCAATTATTTGTTTACCCATTTTTCCCGCGTTTTTGCCCACCCTCACGTCCTTGGCGAATCTTGGCATGTGAGCATATACGCATCATGCACTGTGGGACACCCCACCCTACTAGTCGCCTATTAGTCGCCCTGTATCCACCCTCGCCACCACCGCGCCTCCACCTGGAAGGCTGGGGACTAACGAGCGAGCCCCCCTCCCGGAGGACAGCCACCATAGCAGCCCGATCCTACTCCCACCTCCCCCAATGCCGGGCTCCCAATGACCCGAGTCCGTTCCCAAACCCGGGTTGCCGGTGTGGCACAAGGTAAGGTGTCCAGCACCTCAGTCCTCTGCACCACCAGGCTGGCCTTTTTCACCCTTTTATAAGTACAACAACACACTGCAGAGTATGTATTAATGCAGTAATAACCATCTGTCTTGGGTGACTGAAGGAAAGAGACCATAACCCACAGTGTAACCATACACTAAGTCATGTGTCAAAAGTGATGATAATCTGCAAATTCTGAGTCAGATCATTGCATATTCAATTCATACAACTTCAGTTTATTAGTCATGACTTTTAAATCTATTGTTGGTTTGAAGATTTAACTTTTTCTCTTTTGATTTTGACTGCTGGCTTCAATGCTACACTAAAAAATTATGATGTCAGCAGCATTGTGAAACCTGCTCTCTGATTGGTCCAGAACTTCTCTGTGACGATACTAACCTTCAAGACAGCAACTGTGACAACAGTTAACAAGACAGTGACTCTACTTACCTGTAAATCTTGATCTTCTAAAATACCTTCTCAACAAGGATGCTGCCAGGGACCACTGGTGTAAATTCCCCAGCCCGAATGAGGCCAGTCACCAGTGCAGTATTCACTCTTGTGAGGCAAGTGACTAGATATAAAAAAAAACATGGCACTGTGATGCTGCCAGATGTCATTTGTGAAGGCCTGAAGATAAACATCATGACCTCATCTCCATCCCAGTTACTTAATGGCCCCAGCCACTGGGTCTACAAACCTAGCCAAGTAGTCACGAAACAAAATGCATTTGTACTGGCGATCTCAGTAGGCTAAAACAAGGCTGCATGATACTGCACCATGCTAACTGCTGAAACGTCGCTATGAAGCACACATAAGCAAGACTGCCAGAGCATTTTAACTGAGATGTGGGTCTGGAACAAGGCTCAAGATACACTGCACGATGTGTACCCTGACCTGATTATCAGCTGGACGTAATGGCCCATCCAGCAATGGATTTCATCCTATTGGAGAAGACAGGGAATCCAGACTGCTAGATGCAGCTACCCTTCAGACAAGTTTTTAGAGCAAACCCTCTGGATAAGGGAAGCACTGTAACACTGCCTTCTGAAGAAAATATCTGCACTGGAAAGTATTCCGTGCCGAGATGCACAAGGAAGGTCCTCACAAAGGGTATGCCCCAATCGTACAGGGAGTGGAACCCATCTAGAAATGCCCATCAGGATAATAACTGCAACACCTGTCATACAAATGCACTGAGCTAGTGGCTACCTGCATACTTCAGCCGGCAGATACTGAAGTACTTGGCTAGGGCAATGCTTCTGGAAGGCGCATACCATCCTGTTTCAGGAACGGATGCATACACTTCGAACAGCAGCAGTGGATGCACTGTCAACCATATGTCAGGCTAAGATGGCCAAATGGGGTAATCAGAGAGCCCACTGCCTAGCCACCCTCCATTCCAGTGGCCACGAGAGGCAGGTGTGTTATGCCAAGCAGAAAAAAACTCATGCAAACTGAATGAAAACAGCGTGACTTTGTATGACATTTGTGTGATGTGTGAAAAATATCTAATTTATCATCATCAGTGAGTGGGCATAACCATAACTCACAAGCCGCAGATCAACGTGCCAGTTATAAAAGTACTGCTCTCTCATGAGGTATGAAATGTTATATTCTGAGCCAGGTCTTCGCTTGTCTGATTTATACCATATGTTTTCAAATAAAAAAGCTTTCAAATTAGCTGTTTTTGGACCTGCAATTGTTTATGGCATAATAGATACTATTAAGATGTCAAAGGGTTAAACAAAACAAGTACAGATCTCACTGTCCATCTTGTCAATACATAAGCAGGGTGGAAGGAAAGAGCCAGATAACTACCACCCGATATGCCTGACCTCGGTGGTCAGCAAACTGATGGAGGCACTGATTAAGGAAAGACTGGTTAAGCATCTTGAGGGGAGGGCCTACTGAATGACAACTCAGCATGGACTCACGGGTGGGCAGGTCATGCCAGACCAACCCAACTGAATTCTTCAACAGGGTGACAGAGATATAGGACCAGGAAGGGACGGTGGACGTGGCCAACCTGGACTTCAGGAAGGCGTTTGACACCGTCCCCCACGGAAGACTCGTAGGCACGGTGAAAAGCTTGGGGGTGGGAAGCAAGCTCACTAGTTGGGTGGAGGACTCAGAGGGTCAAAGTTAATGGGGTGTACTCAAACGAGGAAAGAGTAATAAGTGGGGTTCCACAGGAGTCTGTGTTGGGACCCATACTCTTCAACATATACATAGGGGACATCACAGAGGGTCTGCGCGGGAAGGCGTGTCTGTTTTCAGACATGAAAATCTGTAGTAGCAGGGTGGATACGAAGGAGGGGGGTGGAGGATATGAGGGAGGACTTGGCCAGGTTGGAGGAGTGGTCAGAAAGGTGGCAATTACGGTTCAACACAAAGAAGTGCAGGATTATGCACATAGGGCGTAACAACCCGAAGGCAAAATACCAACTGGAGGGAGAGGAGACAGAGCAGGAAAGGGACCTGGGAAGTACCATCTCAGACAACCTGAAAGTCCAGAGTCAGTGTGACGGGACAGCAGGAAAGGCACTGAGTATGCTGGCATGCATAGGGAGGGGTTTCACAAGCAGGAGAAGGGAGGTGATCCTGCAGCTGTACAAAACCATGGTCAGACCACACATGGAATATGGGGTCCAGCTCTGGAGGCCATACAGGAAAGGGGACATGGACTGGCTGGAAAGGGTCTAGAGAAGAGCAACCAAAATGGTGCAGGGGAGGCCATATGAGGAGAGGCTGGGGGAGCTAGGCCTGCTCTTGCGAGAGGAGGGAGAGGGGGGATATGGTGGAGACATTCAAATACTTGAAGGGCATAAACAGGGTGAGGGTCGACAGCATATTCAAATTGAGTAAGAACAATTCCACAAGGGGACATACCCACAAACTGGAGGGGGGGCAGGTTCGGGGTGACATCAGGGGCAGGTTCTTCATCAAGAGGGTGGTACAGCCATTGAATAGGCTGCCGGAGTGGGGGGTGGATACAGAGGAGAACTTAAAAAGGGCCTGGGACATGCACATGGGACTGGCGGGCAAAGTGCAGGCCGCAAAGGGATGGAGGAAATCTTCCTGGGGGGGGGAGAGTTATGGGCAGACTAGATGGACCTAGAGCTCCTTATCTGCTGACAGCCTTCTATGATTCTATGATTATATAATCTCTTTTATAAAACAGGTTAGGTGATTTAAACAATTTGATTGGTTATGAGAAAATAATGCACTATAAGTAAAAAAAGTACCAGCTAACAGGACTAACAATAGAATGCTGATTTAAGTAGCACAGAAAACATTTTACCATCCCCTCAAACCACTGTGCCCTATGAATGCAATTTGGGGACAGAAGATGAAACAGAAGAAAAAATTACTCACCTTAGTAATGTTGTTTCTTCTAATGGAGTCTTGCTGTATTCTGACTATGTGCAGTGATCTCCAACCTTTGAACTGCCCCGGAGAGGAAAGAGTTAACTTTCCATACAAGGCATGGAACGCTGAGCTCGAGCTCGGTTGAGCCTCTGTCTGCTGTTGTTTGAACCCCAACCGCCAGATCTTTTCGAGCTATACTCACTGGGCATCCTTGTGGAAACTGTAAACTCACACTAGCCAGCAGGCAACTAAATTTAATAAAAGGGTTTTTGGTTTCAAAGCAAAGACTCAAGTCAGGAAACCCAAAAAACAAAAACACAACACACCCAAAAATTAAGAGGGTGAGAAAAGGAGGCACCTCTAGGGTGCCAACACTGCTCCTGCCCACCCACATCCCAAAAATCAGGTTCTGAGAGGGGAGGCAGGAGGGGAGGTCAGAATACAGCAAGACTCCATTAGAAGAAACAACATTACTAAGGTGAGTAATTTTTTCTTCAAACACCATGAAGTCTTGCTGTATTTTGACTATGTGCAGACTACCAAGCAGTACCTCCATGGACGAGGGACAGAACCTACTTTGGGAAAAGGCCTTGAAGTACTGCTGTGTTAAACCCAGCATCACTCCCAGCCTGGATATCCAGAGAGTAATGCTTTGGTAAAAGTATAGACTGTTTTCCAGGTGGCTGCTTGACATATCTCTAAGATAGGAATATCCTGGCAGCAGCCAGGAAGCAGCTGTACCTCTAGTAGAGTGAGCCCTCAGGCCTGAGGGTGGAGTCCCACCCAATTTTCATAGCAGAATTGTATACAAGAGACAATCCACTGGCAATAGATCTTTCAGTGGCAGGTTTTCCTCACGACCTCACATAAGTGAGGAACAATTGGAGGGAGTCAAACTTGTGACCCTTGGTGCGCTCTATGTAGTAGCTAAGGGCCCTTTTCACGTCCAGGCTGTGCAGCCTCCTCTCTCCAGAGGAGGAATGGTCAGTGAAGAAAACAGGAAGAGACAGACTGGATAAGGTGGAAATCTGAGACCACCTTAGGCAAAAACTTCCTATTAGTTCTTAGGACTACTTTATCCCTATGAAAAGAGATAAAATCAGGCTCCACTGACAGGGCCTGTAACTCACTGATGCGTCTGGCAGAAGTAATGGCTACCAAGAACACAGTTTTCCAAGCCAAGTACTTAAGCTTAGCTGAGGACAAAGGCTCAAAAGGGGGTTGCATAAGCTGAGCAATGCAAACATTTAGGTCCCAAGCAGGAGCAGGGTCCCTGAAGGGAGGATTGGTATGCAACAATCCCTTGAAGAATTTACAAAATACAGGATGAGCTGAAAGAGAAGAGGGCTTACCTATTGACAAAAAAGCAGAAACAGCTGCTAAATGTACTTTGAGTGTAGCTGGTCTGAGCCCCAAGCTATTGAGATGAACCATATAGTCCAGAACTGTAGGCAACCCAGCAGACTCTGGAGAAATATGCTTACCAGAGCACCAAATAGTGAACCTTTTCCACTTGGAATTGTAAGTCTTTCTGGTGGAAGGTTTTCGTAAGCCTTTAGAATATCCAGAACACCTTGAGAGAGATGCAGATCAGCAAACACTAACTCTTCAATAGCCAGGCCTTGAGATAGAGAGATTTGAGATTCGGATACAAAACTCTCCCCTGAGAGGATGTCAACAGGTTGTAATTCCTAGGAAGAGACAGGGGAAGGTGGACTGCTAAGGACAGCAACAGTGGGTACCAGGGCTGTCTGGCCCAGTCTGGAGCAATCAGAATCACCTTGCAGGGTTGAGACCTGATTTTGACTAGTACCTTGAACAGGAGAGGGAAAGAGTGGGAGGCATACAAGAACTTCCCTTCCCAATTGAGAAGTAGAGCATCCAGGGGGACTGAGCCCAATACTGGGGGTCTGCAGCAAAAAAGGGGAAGTTGGTGATTGTCTGGGGCTGCAAAAAGATCTATCTGAGGAGTGCCCCATCTGGAAAAAAATCACCTTCAAAACTAGGGGGTCTAGGGACCATTCGTGATGGCCCTGAGATATCCTGCTGAGAGCATCTGCCAGGACATCGTCTTTCCCTGGGAGGTACACTGCTATCAGAGAAGTTTGCAGGGAATAGGCCAGAGACCACAACTTCATTGCTTCTGCGCACAAGGCCATAGACCGAGTACCCCCTTGTTTGTTGATGTACCACACTGTGGTGGTATTGTCTGTTCTGATCTGGACTACTTTGTTCTGAACAGACTTGGAAAAAACTTGCAGTGCCAGAAACACTGCTCTGAGTTCCAAGAGACTGATGTGAAGCAGAGATTCTTGAGGTGACCATAGTCCTTGGGTGGTCAGATCCCCCAAGTGGGCTCCCCAGCCCAAGAGGGAAGCATCTGTGGTAAGGATTAGGGAATGAGGTTGAGTGACAAAAGGAACTCCTTGCCTTAGATTGTCCTGATCCTGCCACCATTGCAAAGCCTGGATCAGGGTTCGAGTCACAGGGACTAGTTTGGTCTGGGAATCCTTTCTCTGGGACCAGAAGGCTCTTAAGTGGAACTGAATGTCCCTCATCTGAAACCTTGCTCCCTGGACCACTGCCGTAGAGGCTGCCATGTGGCCCAGGAGCTGCAGAAAGTGCCTTGCTGGTCGAGACACTTGAAGGGTGAATGAAGAGGCCAGTTTCATAAGGGTCCTTGCCCTGTCCAGGGGAAGGAAGGCTCTTGCCCTTACTATATCCAGTTCTGCCCCTATAAAGGTGAGGAGCTGTACTGGCTCTAGAACTGACTTTGAAAGATTTAGGAGGAATCATAAGGAAGTGAGCAATTGCTGAGTTATATGGAGATGTGACTTGACTTGGTCTGGGGACTGACCTACTATGAGCCAGTCGTCCAGGTATGGAAAGACGGAGATCTTTTTTCTCCTTAAGAAAGCAACCACTACTGCCAGGCATTTTGTGAACACCCTTGGGGCTGATGTTAGGCCAAAGGGCATTGCTCTGAATTGATAGTGGCCTGAGGGCAACAACCTGAGGTACTTTCTGTGGGAGCACCTGATGGGAATGTGAAAATAGGCATCCTTGAGGTCCAGGGAGACTAGCCAGTCCCCTGGCCTTAGAGAGGGTAGAATTATTCCCAGAGTCACCATTTTGAATTTTGGCTTTAAAAGGTGCTTGTTTAAATATCTTAGATCCAGGATGGGCCGCCATTCTCCTGTCTTTTTGGGGGTTAGGAAGTACCTGGAGTACAATCCCTTTCCCCTGTGTAAGGGTGGAACCCTTTCTATGGCTCTGAGAGCCAAGAGGGAAGAGACCTCTGCCTCTAGGGCAAGGGCCTCTGAAGGATTTGCAGGTGGAAAATATCTGGTTCTCATCTTGGGGAATTTTTTGAAGCTGAGAACCAGTCCCTGGCTTACTACTTCCAGGACCCACTTGTCTGATGTTAAAGACTTCCAGTCCTGGACAAAGTAAGCCAGCCTGCTCCCTACAGGTAGTGGAGATCGGCCCGGCAGACAATCAGGGTGTCTGCTTGGCAGTGGCTTTAGGCTGAGGGGTGGAAGCAGGCCTGCTCATACCCTGTCTGCCTCTCCTCTAAAGAACCCCTCTGAGCAAAGGCAGAAGAGGAGGCCTGGGCTTGGTAAAAGGCCTGCCCCTGCCCCTGGAATGCTGCCTCTGAGGATGGCTTGCCTTTCTTTGTCCTGAGCATCCTGTAGGTGGTCCTGTACTCATCCATTTTCTTCATGTGTTCTCTGTCTGCTCCCAAACAGAGAATTACCAATGACAGGAAAATCCATGGCCTTAGTCTGGGTATCCTGTGACAGGCTATAGCCATCCTTCAAGGGCCACAGATGTAGCCATGACTCTAGATGAAATATCACTGGAGTCCACAGCAGCATGAAATTGCACCTTGGATGCCTCAGTCCCATCTGCAGCCACCTGCTCCAGCTCCTTGGCAAGCTGGTCAGGGACCTGTTTAGCTAGAGCCATCATAGTGTCCCACCTGGACTTCTGGTATCTAGCTATATAGGCCATATAATTAGCCTGCCTGAGTCCCAAGGATGCTGCCATGTACTGTTTCTTTGCCATGGCATCAATCCTCGGAGTCCTTATCTGGGGGATGTGAAGCCAAGGGTATATTTGCCTTATCACAGGCAGCAGCCTGCACTACCCCAACATGGCTGCATTGCTGGGAAAGGAACTCTGTATCTGAGCCTGAAAGAGTATACCTCTTGTCCATTCTTCTGTCAACAGGAGATATAGAATTAGGAGTTTTTAGAATTTTAAATGTCTGTTTCCCAAAAGACTTATGGAGGGGAAGAGACAATCTCCTGGACTCTGGGATGTCCATCATCTCAACGTAATCAGGCTCCTCCTGATCCTCTACTGCTTCTTCCATAGGGAGCTGTAGGGTTTCAGCCACTTTTTTGTAAAACATAAAGTGGGAAGGGGACTCAGAAAGCCTAGGAGGAGAAACACCTGAAGGTCTGTCTGGGGAGATGTCTGGGTCAATGGGCACATCCAGACTTTCATAATCACCGTCACTATCTTCATACTCTCCCTCCTCCGGTTCATAAAATTCTTCTAAATTATAATCCGGAACCGGGGGAACCGACCGAACCAAACCCCAAACCAATGGTGCCGGTTCGGTCGGAACCGAAGTTAGCGACTGAACAATCCTTATTGCTTTGGCTATTTCATCAGCGGACGGAGAAAGAACTTGTGGATCTGAACCAGCTGACTTATCCCTTCTTTTTCTTTTAACTGGAACTGACTACTCAGAGTCGGCTCTCCTTTGGCCCGAAGAAGTCTCGCCCTGGTCAGAGGGCACTCCTCCTGGTTCGGTTGGAACCGAACCGGGCTGGCCATCTGGGTCAGCGGACTTCTCGGCCTCCCTTTCCCTCAGTCTGCCTACTCTTTTATCCAGGGTAGCTTTGGGAAAACTTTTGCAAATCTGGCAGTCTGAATCGAGGTGGTCAAACCCCAGACAATAACACAGGTGGTGTGGGGATCAGCCTTAGCAAAGACTTCCCACACACTACAGTGTTGAAACCCAGTAGGCCCGTTTTTCCTTGGGTTTTTCAGACATGGCCAGTCCTAACCAAACTTACCCTTTTTCGGCAATCTGCCAGGCAAGACGCCCCTATCGGTTCCTGACCGTGTTACGGGTCTTGGAAAAAACGTAATGAAATCCGTTTTTTTTAGAACCGATACGGACCGGTTACCACACTCTAAACATCAGAAAAAACTTTTTCACAAACCTGATCGGTTCAAACCGAACCGATCCAATGTTTACAAGTTCCACACAGAAAACTAATATAGAAACCTACCTAGTACTCACAGTACCACAGACAGAGACTTAACCGACAGGTTAGATTGTAGAAATTTGGTTGAAACAGAGAAAGAACGACACTTTAACCGACTTTTTTGAACTGAGCGAAGGAGAAATCTCCGGAGCGACTTCAGTGAGGCGGAGTAAAGAATCTGGCAGTTGGGGTTCAAACAGCAGCAGACAGAGGCTCAACCGAGCTCGAGCTCAGCGTTCCATGCCTTGCATGGAAAGTTAACTCTTTTCTCTCTGGGGCAGTTCAAAGGTTGGAGATCACTGCACATAGTCAGAATACAGTAAGACTTCATGGTGTTTGAAACATAAACGCTAACAGCAGATATGGGTGGCATGGCCCATCCAGTCTGCCCCTTTTTGTTGCACTGCTTACACTGTACACCCTTCCAGGTCTACAGCACTTTCTCTGCCACCCCCTTACCTATCCTTTATGACTCCCTTGTGCTTATCCCAGGCTTTTTTGAATCCCACCACTGTTTTTGCCCTCACAACCTGTAAAGAAGTATTTCCTTTCCTCACATCTCTCCCAAATGTATCCCCCCCAGCTTCATATTGTGGCCCCTTGTTCTGGAGCTCCCTTTCCTCTGAAAAATACCTCCCACTTGTACCTTATTCAGCCCCATGAGGTATTTAAAGGTCTTGTTCATATCCCCCTCTCCCGCCTCTCCTCCAGGGTGTACATGTTTAATTACTTTATCCTTTCTTCACAGGACTTTTGATGTAGACCCTGTACCATCTTGGTAGCCCTCCTTTGGACGGCCTCCATCCTGTCTATGTCCTTCCCGAGATGTGGCCACCAAAACAGTACACAGTACTCCAGGAGGGGTCTTACTAAAGACCTATGCAGTGGCAACACCACTTCTCTCTTCCTGCTAGTAATACCCTTACCTATACATCCTAGAATCCCACTAGCTCTCCCGATCACTTTGTCTAGCCACCTTCAGGTCATCTGATACAGATACCCGGGTTTCCTTTCCTGCTTGGTCACTGCTAGTATCTCTGCCCCAATTTTGTACTGCACCCCCAGTGTCTGTGACCAAAGAATATTATTTTGCACTTTTTGGTTTTTTTCATTAAACCTTAGCTGCCAAACTTTTGACCACTCCTCCAGTCGTTTCAAGTCTCTTTCCATTCTATGCACCCCCTCTGGGGTGTCCACCCTGTTGCAGATTTTAGTGTCATCTGCAAAGAGGCAGACCTTCCCTTCCAGTTCCTCTATGCCACTAATGAAGATATTAAAAAGGACTGGCCCCAGTACTGACCCCTGCAGCACTCCGCTGATCACTCTCCTCTCCTCAGTGTGAACTCCATTTACCACCACCCTCTGCCTCCTATCCCCTAACCAGTTTCTTACCCAGGTTACCACCTTATTTCCCACCCCCATGCTATCCCACTTGTTTACCAGCCTCCTATGAGGAACAGTGTCAAAGGCCTTGCTGAAGTCCAAGTAGGCCATGTCCACCGCCCCCCCCCCCCGATCCAACACCCTGATTATCCAGTCAAAAAAATTCTACAGATTTGTTTGACCTGACTTCCCTTCCGTAAAGTCATGCTGCTTCGGGTCCTTCAGTCCACTGATTCCAAGTGTTCCAATGATTCCTTCCTTTAATAGTGTTTCCATCAATTTCCCTACTATAGATGTCAGGCTGAAAGGCCTGTAATTTCCTGCCTCCTCCTTGCTACCACTTTTGTGAAGTGGGACTATGTCCGCCATTCTCCAGTCCTCTGGTACCACACCAGTCCCTAGTGAACTGTTAAACAAGTCTGTCAGGGTTGCAGCTAGCAACTCCCCGAGTTCTTTTAACACTCCTGGATGCACCCCATCTGGCTCCATTACTTTGTCCACCCTCATATTAGCAAGTGCCTCCCAACCCTCTCCTCAGAAGAGGGACTGGTGTCTACTTCCTTCCCCCCAATCTCTTGGTACTTATTTGTGGTCCCTCCACTTCCCCCTCAAGTGTGAATACTAAGCAGAAATATTTGTTCAAGCTATTTGCCATTTCTTGGTCCTCCTCAGCATATCCCCCCACCTCCTTTATTAACTGTGTAATTCCTTCCTTGGTCCTCCTTTTCTCGCTAATATACCTGAAAAATGTCTTGTCCCCCTTTGATACTGTCTGGGCTATTTTTTCCTCAGCTTGCACTTTTGCGCTCCTTACTGCCTTGCCTGCCTCCCTACATTTCTCCAGATACATTTCTCTTTCCTCCTCTCTCTGGGTCTCCTTAAACCTTCTGAACGCCACTGTTGTTGCCCTTACCTTTTCTGCCACGTTCCTTGAGAACCATAATGGTCTCCTCCTCCTTTTGCTTATTTGCCTGACGTACAAGTTTGTAGCCTTTAATATGCTCTCTTTTATTCTGGCCCATTCTCCCTCCACTCCCCCCCCCCCAAGCAGGTCTTCTCGGATGCATTCCCCCATCTTTGTAAAGACAGCCCTTCTGAAATCCAGGACCCTCATCCTTATGCAGTTGGATTCTTCTGTTGTTCTTCTATTATACCATATTGTGTAATGGTCACTGGTCCCCAGATGACTCCTCACTCTGACGTCTGCCACACTGTCTGTGTTCGTAAGTACTAGGTCCAGTATTGCCCTACCCCAAATGGGTTCACTGACCAGCTGCCTGAGGAATGCCCTCTGCAGGGAGTCCAAGATGTCTGTGCTCCTAGCAGATGCTGCAGCAGGTAGGCTCCAATCTACATCTAGCAGATTAAAGTCCTCCATCAGCACCACCTCCCCCTTTTCAGCCATTTTGCCTATGTCTTCCGACATCTCTTTGTCTATGTCCTTTGTCCGTGTTGGAGGCTTGTATACCACTCCCATGCGAATGGTGGCTCTGTTTCCAGACTCGAGATTGACCCATAACACCTCGACTCCCCCTCCCCATGTACCTCTGTTGCTTTAATGTTTTCCTTAACATAAAGTACCCCTTCCCCACCTTTCCTTCCTATCCTGTCCCTTCTAAACGTAGTGGAGCCAGGTATGACCATTTCCCAGTCATGGTTGTTTGTGCACAATGATTCGGTGACGGCCGCAATATCCAGACCTGCCTCAGCCATGGTGGCCTCCAAGTCTGGTATCTTATTTCCCAGACTTCAAGCATTGGCACACATGGTGGTCCAGATTTTGTTAGTCCTACTCTTGTCCCTTCTCATGTTGTCTAGCTATTCCTCCTCCTCCTCCTTTGCATACTGCCTACGTCTCTCCCCCTTCCTTCCATGCTGATCCCTGCACCCTTGGTTGTCCTTCATTTTGGTGGGAATCTTTCCCCCCAGTAATTCCCTTGGGGTGGGGGACAGTTTCTGCCACCCTCTGCCTTCCATCACCCCCCTTGGCTAGTTTAAATGAGTGCTGTTCGAGCTGATAATGGGGACAGAGTGAGTACGGTTTGTCTTTAAAAAGCTGATGCAGATGATTGATGACTAGGCCACGATACAGAGATCTGCTCTCTGTTAAACACTGAAAGTAATGACTCCAGCAATGTACTTTTACTGGTGCACATGGGATTACCCAAGTTTAGAAATGGGGTAGGTACTACATCATCTTGAGGTTCAGCTACACAGCAGCACCATTCATCATGTTTAAAGCAAAATTCATAGCTGATATTTGCTGTTTAACTGTTTTCCCTGTTCCAGTTCTGTTTTAATAATGTACTGAATTTGGGAACTACAGTTACATATGTAATGTAGGCATGTTTCTTAATCTCAGCCGTGGAGACATAACATGTGACAGTAAATAAATGGAGGGCTAAGATGGCGGTTCCTACTGCATGGCGTGCAGATGATTTTCAGCTCGAGCATGATTTTGGTGCGTGCATCCTCCACTTGGAATGGGAGGTAGCTCTGATGGCCAGGGCAGCACATCCCTGCCTTATTTCTTTACTAGAATGGAAGAACCTGCATAGGATGTTCATCTCTAGCCTGGCAACACATGAGAAAATGTTATAAAAAAGTAAGACATAATCCAAAGTCCATCAAAACTCATGTATTTATTAAACTCTTTTTCTTCACACCCATATACATGAGGCAACAGTTTTGTGGCTTAACGTCACTTCCTCAGGACAATCGTATATGAACAGTGTTGACACTGGTCACTCTAAAATGTGACCAGATGGTAATAGGAACAGGGCGGCATGGTGCTCGTTTTGAGAGTAATATATCAGGACTTCCAGATCACTGGAGTTCAAATAAATGAAAATTAAGTGTCAACACTGTTCATATAATGACAATGTAGTAAGTGACGTTAAGCCACGAAACTGTTGCCTCATGTATATGGGTGTGAAGAAAGAGAGTTTAATAAATACATGAGTTTTGATGGACTTTGGATTAATATCTTTCTTTTTTATAACATTTTGAACATTGAAGCCTATAAGTAAGATTGTCCAGAATTACACTATATGTAAGGGCATCCTGTATCAACACCAGTAGTAACACATGAGAAAATGCCTGAGGCCAGTGTTCATTACAATAGCAGCAGACTCCCATCTCTTGGAAGATAGCTGTGCTCACACACTTAATGCAAGTGTGTCATTACTTTCATAATGACCTACACGTTGCCAATACAACAAGATATGGTATTCTGCACAGTATCAGTCAGAGCTCGGTGAAAACCTATAATGTGTTCATTATTCTGTAATTTTTCAAACAGCCAGAGAACTGGGTTGAAACTCATAGGTGACAATCGCTAGTCCAAGATTCTCAAGGCACTGGTTGCTGCACTACAACTTCTCAGTGTTAAATCATTCAGGAAAACTTTTTGAGTTAATTTTGGATAGCTCTTCAAGTTGTGCCACAAAGATATGTGCATTAAATTTCCTACATTAATTGTATATAAATGAATCTGTATTAACTATATACCATCTCTTGGAAACAGTTTACACTGTGTTATATTAAAAACATGCAATAAAAATAAAGTTTAATAAAATTGTCTCAAATGGCTACTGTTACTGTAAACTTTAATCTACCTCTCACGCAGCAGGCAGAGGGGATTTTTATGACACAACCTAACAATCTTGACAATTTACCAGTCACTCCAGTGCTGAGATCCCGGATGATGAAGGTGAAATGAAGGAGGAGCCAAAGACTACCAACGTCGCTGACATCCATGCTGAAGATGCTGGATCAACACTCGAGCTGCCAAGAGCAGAAGGGGCAAGAGTATGTCACTGCTCACTAACAGAAGAGGAAGTGGGACAGACAGAGAGCAGGATCAGCATCAGAGGAACACATTATACTCAACTTCATAAGCTGTCTGTGTGTTAGAAGACTGGTGCACCTCCAGAGGTAATATATCTTTTTTTTGTTTTGTTATTGTTACTGCAGCTAACCTAAACTCCCTGCTATGTGAGTTCTATGCAGGTCAGGAACAGGACCAGAGCAGAATACTCTGTCATTTCTCTATGCAGCATCACGGCATGGCTTAACAGGCACTTTATGCTGGCCCAGTGGTGTAGAAGGCTGAGGTGCCTACCGCCTTACTTCATACCATGCCAGCAACCTGAGTGGGGAACAAGCTCAGGTCACTGGGGGTTGGAGAGGATTGAGCATCCAGAGGACAGCTCTCCTCTCCTAGGGAAGTGTGGGTTGTTGGCTTGGCGCTTGCCTGCCCCCACGTGGAGGCCCAGAGGTAGCATCGGCAGCTAGAGTGGCAAGGAAGGGAGGGGCCGCGGTTATGTGGAGCATGCGGCCTCACGCACATGCTGTTATGTGCGCTGTGGCAGGGGAACCAGGGGAAAAAAACAAAAATGGCAGTCGCAGGCTCACTGAAGTCCTGCCCGCCCTCGCTCCGCACTACCACCGGCTCACCGATCCCACAAATCTAGATGCTGGGTCTCCAGGTGGGGGAAGGATGGCCCTCCCCTTGCCAGCCCATCCACAGGGGGAAACCCATGGGGGATATCAGGGCTTGGTGAGTTGGGGGGTTGGTTGCTGAGTGGGGGAAGCAGGAACAGGATGGAGCAGCTGCCTGTGGCACGCTGAGGCAGAAAAACCTATATAACAAAACAGGAACTTCAGTACTGCCTCCATCAGTCACCCATTTAACACAGTCACAGATGCAACATTTAAAAATGCTAATAATGTTTTATGTCTGTGCTGGAAAGACACAAGAAGGAGCAAAAGAATGTAGCCAAGCACCACTCAACCATCAGCAACACAGATCTGAAAAAATTACGAAACATTCACCAGTTCTGTCTGCAGACACAGCTCCAGGGCTGCTGCGGAAGGTGTGGACCTATAACCAGCACATGATGGCCAGACGAGGATGGGAGGGACTGCATTAGCTGAAACCATGCAGCTTCAAGATCCAAAGAGATGAAAATGAAGTTGAGTGCATCTTGCTAGCACTTAAAAAGCACATGAAAAATCAAGGTGACCTAACTGAACTGGGGAACGAAAACCATCAAGGATTCCTCTGGGTAAGACCTGATGACCTGCTGTGCCCTATGGCAAGCTACAAAGCTGCACCCCGAGTCCAAGGCTATCTTGTATATGCACCCAAAACGCCTCCTGGAACACTTTCCCAACATAGTACCGATATAGTGCATGAAGGAGCCACATGGGGTAAGCTACTTCTCGGCCATGATGGCAAGGATCAGCAAGGAGGCAAAGCTGTCTCAGTATTACACCGACTACTCTCTTCAAGCAACAGTGGCACACTTTAAATGCTATAAGAAACATGGGAGATAAGGGCAGTCAAGGGACTCAGGAATGAGGCAAGCCTCCGGAAGCTACTGGTCAGCAACCATGGAAGACAGGAAAAAATGGAGTCACATTCTTGCTGGGGAAGAAAAAGCAGCACCTTTGCAGAATCAAGCACCACAGAGCAGACAGCGGGGACCTAAAGGAAATTTCTAAGTTTAGTACCTGGGCTCCATATCCAAATCCTTTCTGATGAAAAATAATTTTTTTATGAAGTCCATTTTGGAAGGGAAGGGATCAAAACCATGGCCAAACCGATGGCCAGCCAATCCCTTCCACTTCCTGGTCCACCAGCCCCACCCTTGCACCCAGGCATTTTGTGACATCTAAGCAGTGAGAGTGCAGGGGCGTGACCCATACAGGTCCATAGGGAACATTTAAAAAACAATGTTATGTATGTTTAAGGAACCTTTGACAAAAACGAAAGCCACCACTTTACTGATAGGGGCCCTATCAATTGAGGGGGCTTTCATTTTTATCAAAGGTTCTTTAAACATATATAACACTGTTTTTAAAACATTCCCCACAGACCTATCTGTGGTGTGCCCCTGCGCTCTTCCTGTTTAGATGTCACAAAAGAAAAAAACACTCAACGTAGTAATCTTGTTTCTTTCAGGGTATTCTCTAATATTCATAACCCTTGCAGTCAGCCTTTAAAGTAGAACTGCCCAGAGATAAAATGTTATGCTAATGATGGAACCATCATTGGCTCGTGCCACTTTAATTCAAATGCTGCCCTTATCAACTGCTGCATTCTAAAACCCCTCAGAGTTCGTGGAGAGCCTGCAAGGAAAGGTCCACTCAAGGATAAGATCTACATAAAATCAAAACTAACCTCATCTAAACAACCCCCAACTGGGGGAAACAAACTCCCCTGAATGTCAGAATAACCTGAAGAAGGGGAAAAACAATGCCCAACAAGGCCCAAAAAGATAATGTATGCCAGTGTGTGGCACCTTTGCAACTATTCATTCAGCTTGGAATGCAGAGGCCACTGGTTCTAGTAGCGGAGGCAGGGTGGGCGAGTTAAGCAATAAGGCACGACAGGGTGTGGGTTATTGCAGGATATACCACGGTCATGTGATGTGTTTTGACCAGTGAGGTTACAGGATTTTCATACCCCATTGTATAATTATGAATACTGGAGAATACCCTGGAAAAAACATGATTACTACGGTGAGTAATTTCTTCTTCTTACCCCAGGAATTCTCCAATATTCCTAACTCTTGCAGACTAAGAAGCAGTACCTTTGGAGTTGGGCACAGAACCCACTTTGGAAATAGGCTCTGCAGGGCTGCTGTGCCAAACCTGGCATCACTTCTGGACTGGGTGACCAGGCTGTAATGCTTTGTAAAAGTGTGAACGGTCTTCCAGGCAGCTGCTTTACAAATTTCCTACAATGGTACATCCCTGGCAGCTGCTATAGTAGCAGCTGTCCCCCTTGTGGAATGAGCTCTCTGTCCTACTGGGGGCTTCTTCCTAGCTTTCAAGTAGCAAAACTGGATGCACTGAACTATCCAGTGAGAAATGGACCTTTTAGATGCTGGACTTCCTTTAACCACATCCCCATACAGTAAGTCAGGAACAGTTGCTGTCTGTCCTGCCTATGATCTTTAGTGTGAGTCATGTAGTAACTCAGGGCTCTCCTGACATTGAGACTGTGGAGTCGACGTTCACCTGAACTAGAGTGTTCAGTGAAAAAGACTGGCAAAGTGATGGATTGATTTAAGTGGAAATCAGAAACCACCTTGGGAAGGAATTTTCTATTTGTTCTCAAAACTACCTTATCACTATAGAATGAGACATAGTCTTTTTCGACACACAGAGCCTGAAGCTCACTAATCCTTCTGATAAACGTGATGGCTACCAGAAACACTGTTTTCCAGCTTACATACTGTACTTCAAATGAGCTGAAGCCATGGACTCAAAAGGAGGGACCATGAGCTGGGCAATGCAGACTACTCAAGTCCCAAACTGGCACCAGTTCCCCTGCTTGGGGGTGGGGGGTGGGGTGGGAGGAATGTGCTAAACCTTTGAAGAACCTTTTGAAAATAGAATTGGATGCCATAGAGGCATCCTTTCCAGCTGAAATGTAAGCAGATACTGAAGCCAGGTGGACTTTTAAAGTGGTGGGCTGCAAGCTCAAATAATGCAAATGGGTAAGGTAGTCCAGCAATACTGGAATCTCTGCCTGTTCTGGCACTACAACACTGGTGGAGCACCAAATAGAAAACCTTTTCCATTTTGAAGCATAGGTTTTCTTGGTAGAGGGCTTTCTGTAACCTCGTAAAACATTCATAACACTTTCTGAGAGATGCAAACCTGCATACTCTAAGTCCTCAAGAGCCATGCCTTGAGTCTGAGGGCTCTGAGATTCGGGTACAGGATTCTCCCTTGGTTGGAGGTTAACAGGTTGTGCCTCTGAGGGAGATGTACTGGCTTTTCCTCAGACATGGAGAGCAGCAGAGAGTACCATGGCTGCCTTGCCCAATCTGGTGCTATCAAGATCATTGATGCTGGTTAGGATCTGAGTTTGTTCAGAACCCTGAAGATCAGAGGAAAGGGAGGGAAAGCATATAGCTGCCTCCCTGACCAGTCCACAGTCAGAGCATCCAGGGGTACTGTATCCCTGGCTGATGGTCTGCAACAATACTGTGGCAGGTGGTGGTTCTTGTGGGATGCAAAGGAATCTATCTCTGAGGTGCCCCACCTTCTGAACACTACCTCCAGCACTCACCTGTTCAGGGTCCACTCATGATGGACCTGGTTGATCAGACTCATGACATCTGCTAGGGTATTGTCCTTGCCTGGCAGATGAATAGCTTGCAGTGAAGCTTTGAGTGAGTAAGCTAAGCTCCAAATCCTCATTGCCTCTGTGCACAAGGGGCTGGACCTTGTCCCTCCCTGTTTGTTTATGTAGTACATGCTTGTGGTATTGTCTGTTCTGACCTGTACCACTCTGCCTTGCACCGGGCCTGCAAGGCTAGTAATACTGTCCTCAGTTCCAGCTGGTTTATGTGATGGAGTGACTCTGCACACAACCAGGTTCCAAGGTTGATATGCTCCCCTAGGTGGGGATCCCACCCCAGCAGTGATGCGTCTGTTGTGAGAAACACTGATGGAGACTCTCTCTGGAAGGGAACCCCTACTCTTAGATTGTCTCCTTCCTTCCACTATTGAAGGGCTTACAGTAATGTCTTTGTTACTTGAATCAGCTTTGAGAAAGGATCCCTCCTTTGGCACCAGTGTGCCCTGAGGTGGAACTGTATATCCCTCATTTGGAATATGGAACCCAGGACTGTGCCTGTTGCTGCAGCCATGTGTCCCAGTAGCTGAAGGAACTGCCTTGCTGTCTTTGGCTTGTGCAGACTGAACAAGCCAGCAATTTGTAGGATATTGCTTACCCTGTCCTGAGGCAGGTAAGCCCTTCCCTTCAGGGTGAATAGTTCTGCCCCTATGAATTGCAGAACCTGCACTGGTTGTAGGACAGACCTTTTTAGGTTTATTAGGAACCCTAAGGATTTCAGGAGCTCTTGGGTTACCTGCAAGTGGTCCCTCACCTGCTGTGGAGATTTTCTCACCAACAGCCAATCGTCCAGATAGGGGAACACTGTGACACCTAGTCTTCTTACATGTGCTACCACTACTGCTAAGCACTTCGTGAACAATCTTGGGGCTGAAGTGAGACCGAATGGTAGCATTGAGAACTGGTAATGGCCTGATGTGAGTCTGAATCTGAGGTATTTTCTGTGGATCTCCCTTATGAGGATGTGGAAGAAAGCATCTTTTAGGTTCAAGGAGGCCAGCCAGTCTCCTTTTTGAAGGGCTGGTAGAATCATTGCCAAGGTTACTATTTTGAACTTTGGCTTCAGTAAGTGCCTGTTTAGTAATCTTAGGTCTAGACTAGGCTGCCACTCCCCATTTTCCTTTGTGGTTAGGAAATACCTTGAGTAAAACCCTTTTCTCTTTTGCTGAGGAGGAACAGGTTCCACTGCCCTTGACAAGAGCAGACTTTGCACCTCCTTTTCCAACAACAACTTCTCTGTATTTGAAGCAGGTTTGAAAACCCTTGTTCTTAGTGGGGGGAAGGATTTGAAACTTAGGGACAAACCTTGACCCACTACTTCCAGGAACCACTTGTCTGTGGTCATATTTTTCCAAACCTGGAAGTAGTGAGCCAGTCTGCCCCCTACAGGGATTGGGGAGGTGGCCTTGGCAAGTAAGTCAGGGATTCTGCTTGGATTGGGGCTGAGCCTGTCCAGCTTGGGAGACACGCCTAGACCCCCTTCTACCTCTAACTCTGAAGTACCCTGTCTGCTGAGGGTACTGTTGGTATTGTGGGACAGCTTGAGCCTGATAAAAAGGCCTGCTGTAACTAGCTCTACCCCTGCCTCCCCTTCCACAAAGTGAAGCTCTCTCTTTGGCGGCGCTGCTCCTGTAGGTGGGTGGCTTTGTACTCATCCACCTTCTTTATAAAGGTCTCTGTCTTATCTCCAAATAAGGAGTTGTTTTCTATAGGAAAATCCATGGCTTTCGTCTGGGTATCCTGTGTGAGGTTTGGGGCCCTGAGACAAGCAAACCTTCTTAAAGCCACAGAGAGGGCCACACACCTGGCAGCAGTGTCACTGGCATCTGCTGCCATCTGAAACTGATAATTTGCAGCCTCCAGGCCGAACCTGGCAGTCTCAGCCAAATCAGCTGAGAGACCACATTGAGCTTTCTCAGACACAGCCAAGACAGACTGCCACAGTGATTTTTGATACTGTGCAGCATAGGCCTGATAACTGACCTGTCTAATAACCAATGAAGTTGACAAGTAGCCCTTTTGGCCATACTGTCCAGCTTTCTAGAGTCCTTCTCGGGGGTGATGCCAGGGGCACCTTTGCCCTGTCACAGGCTGCAGTCTGTACGACACCTTGATGGTCAGGCTGAGTAAACAAAAACTCAGTCCCCTCCCTATCTAGTTGGTACTTTTTATCAGACCTCTTATCCAGGGGTGGAACAGAATTTGGTATCTGCAAAATTTGTAAAATGTCTTTCTTAAAGAATTTGTTAATAGGGAGCAGCACATTTTTAGAGGGTATTAGCCCCATAAGCTCCAGATACTCCACCTCCTCTTCATCTTCTACCACTTCACTAGTGGCTATATCCAGAGCATCAACCATTTTCCTGAAAAAGGAGAAATGGAAGGAAAAGTCCTCAGATGCCCTGGGTGGAGATCCAAATTCTTGATCAGGGGAAACTTCAGGTTCTATGGGTTCCCCTTCTTCATCATAATCTTCTTCCTCCTACTCGATGCATTCCTGGAGTGAGGCTGGAATCAAGGAAATTGGTTGCTGAACTGGGGTTTGAACCAGTGCTTCAGGAACCGGGGGTACCAGCCCCTGTAAAACTTGAATCACTCAATGCCTGGGCAGTATCCACAGGCATAGACAAACTGCCAGACACCGCAGAAGTCCCCTTAGGCTTTTCAGCAGGGGGTTCAGTGTGCTTTGTTTTCTTTAGTCTTTTTAGTCTTTTTGAAGGAACCAGCAATTCAACCAGTTCACCGGTTCGTTTCCTGGTTGAGGTATCACCCTTATCAGGAGTCGCTTGCTTAGGAATAGCGGTTTCACCCACATTTGTTGAGGGTGAAGGCTGGTCAGAGCCTGAAGCACCCTTCTACAACTTTTTGTGAAGTCTCCCCTGATGTTTTCGAGTATCTTTTGGGGGAAAGACTTACAGATGTCACATTCAGCAGAGAAATGTTCCTCGCCAAGGCAGACAACACATAAGTCATGTGCCTTGGCACAAACATCCCCACACTTTGTACAATTTTTAAACCCCATGGGGCCAGTTTTCTTCTGAGGATTTTCTGACATTTTCAAAGAAAACCCCCAAATTACTCAAAAAACTACGACTAAACTAACAAAACCTCACTCAGTTTAACTAACAGTTTACTAGTAAAACAGAAAATAAAGGCAGCAAATGAACATCATGAAAGAAAATACTTATAATTATAGAAGTAGCACTTGGGAACGACTGTGAGAAGAAGTCTCCGATGTGTCTTGACTTGGCAGGCGGAGAAAGAAGTCTAAGGGGTTTTAGAATACAGCAGTTGATAAGGGCAGCATTTTAATAAGTGGCACGAGCCAATGGTGGTTCCATTATTAGCATAACGTTCTATCTTCAGGCAGTTCTACTTTAAAGGCTGACTGCAAGAGTTAGGAATATTGGAGAATTCCTTGAGTAAGAACATCTGAGCGCGGGGGCAGGGCTGGCAGACCGCAAGGTTGAAGGGTTCAGCTGCCCACTGGTTAGCTCAGCCCAAGTTTCAATCCTTCCCCTTCCACACTGGACTTACGAGAAAAAATTTTTGTTTTCATCGTAAAGTACTATCGCAATAATAGGTTATTGGATATGGAGCCCAGGTGATAGATAAATAATCTTAGCAATTTACTTTGAGTTACCATTATCCAGCAACTGGCAGTGCCAACATGGTTCATTCAGCCTTCCAAACTGTGTATTTAGCGCACCCGTAAACTTTGTCAATATCAGCAAGTGAGTTTTGTTCTTCTGGCCACAACGGAAGAGCAACATGCGTTTGTTAGCATTTCCCCCTTCCAAAGTTGTGGAACTATTTTTCTTCCACGCCAATTAAATGAATAAAATTAATGTATTTACAATTTTACTCATATTATGCAAACATACGATAATGGTGTCATTTATTGTCCTATCCAAATCTGTAAGTGCAATAAGAAGCTCCTGGGGTGTACATTATGCTATGCTAACCACACTCTTGGGAGCAGCTGGCATTCGGTCTGTGGCTTCGTGCCTAACTATGGCCCTAGAAGTACACTTATCACAATGTAATGCATGCCCCCAGAATCTCTTATTGCTTACTTAATATATTCAGATTAAACACTAGTAGCATGGTATGACAGTAACTTTCCAGAATTCACTAATATAAAATAATAAGAATTAATATTTTCACCTCTAACTTCAAATGTCTCTAACTTTTTATTTAGGCTATGATTGCACTGCCCTGATTAGAATGCCCACTTGGAATGCAGCATGGCTCCATTATGATACTATCGGGCTTTGTTAAACTGCTCTCCCATTGGCTAAGCAGTCCCCAGGGAGCTAATTAAAATTGGAACTTTCAAGACAGCATGACTGTGATGTAGTTGATCTCTACATAATATGTCATCTAGAGATGAGCTATACCACAGGTCAAGGTAAACCTTGTTATCTTCTTATGAGACAGAAAGATGTCATGTATTATAATTTAATACACCAGCGGTGATACATCTATGGAAATAAACTGTGTTGACATATAACCAGCTTCCAAGATAAACAGAATAATAGATAGGTGAGTGGGTATTACAAGTGAGTAATACCATTGAGAGGTTCTGGGGACAAGGAAACCTCGACAGCGAAGCTCGAGAGGTTTCTTTGTCCCCAGAACCATAAGAGGGTATTACTCACGAGTGATACCCACTCATCTATCTGTTGTTTTTTGTAATATATAGATCGACTCCTTCGGGTCTGATTTTTTTTTTCCTGGCATGCTGTGACTCGCTCTCTCCGTGTCTTGCGCCTTGTCTCACTCCCCCCACCCCAGCTGTGGCTCCATTTCATAGTATCCTTTTCTACAGTGCATTTTAGTCCTACCTTTCAGTTGCAGGCATGCAGGATCAACCAGATAACTTCTGAAATGGAGGACAAAAAGGATGCATCAGCAAAACAATGAAAACAAAAGAGATGAATTTCTCTCGGAAAGCGAGAGACAGGCGCCATGTTTTTTGAACTGTTTTGCCCGTCGACGAACAATAACTGGCCAATCACACAGAGGAAAGATGCTAATGGGGATGCACGCAGTCACTAGGGCTGTGCAGGAAGGGACGTGGCACCATGGCAACTGGGTTTCTTGGCAGGCAAACCTGCACATGCGCTGTGGCATTTTAGTGATAATACTATTGTTCAGAGGTGGAACAATCGTATTATCACCTCTGAACGATAGTATTATCAGCAAGGAACGACAGTATTATCACTTGAGACAGTGGTGTATTACTGGAAATTTTTTGTATGGGACAGGATGATATTATTTCACTGTCTCCATATATTACAACATGTTACCTTTGCTGCTGGATAGAAAAACAACTGTTATCTTGCTAGTCGTGTGCATCACAATGGAATACTGAACCAATAAGAAAGCAGCTTTCAGAATAACATCACACTGGGCCAGAGCAGCACTGAAGCCAGCAATTCAAAATGAGAGAAACAGTTAAATCTTCTCACAAACAGCAGATATAAATGTTAGCTAGTAAACTGTTGTACAAATCAAAGGTCTAATGACCTGGCTCAAAGTCAGAATATGCAGTTTATCATCACTTGCAAGAGAGCAACTTTCTTAACTCACTTGTGTCTCTGCCACCAGTAAGATATAGGTCTTGCCCCCTCACGTCTGAAGATAACTTGCGTATTCTCAGTCAGCTCTTTGCATATCCCCTATCAATTGTGTATTACCTATGTACCCAGAATAACCTGACTGCGAGGAATCATCTTGTTTTCAGTGGGTTTCTGCTGCTGTACATTTCCACAGCTGGGTAGACTGGAGCAGTGAGAGGTTAAGTGACATGCTCAAGGGCTCACAGCGAGTATCATGGGTGTCAGCATGCCTACTCGTGTACTTTGCTGAGCACAGTAAAATCTGGAAAATCCAGGGGCAATATGAGCCTCAAGCCAGGGCAACAAACACAAACAGAGCCTAATGTACATGAAGAATCTTTTTTTCCCCTCCTTGGATGATTTAGTGCGAGTCTGAATGCTCTTGTGGAAGATGTGCGAGTGCTAAACTCAGAGACCATGACTGTAGGAGTGACCCAATCAAGAAGTTATGCGTGAGTGGACTTCTGTAACGCTGGCTACATTGATGCGGTACAGATGCTTATCATACATACACAGAATTTGAGGGCAGATAAGTGTAACCCCCCCACTGGTCACTTGTTTAACTAGTAAGCACACCTCCAATATATTTTCTGTCTAGTGGAAAGAGAGAGGTGAGGTACAGAAACAGCATTACACGCAATTGACCATACTAAACCCAGGTCCTAAGGAGAGAACTTTTGCCTAGGATTATGCTAGATATGTACTTCTGGAGGAATACCCAGTAATTCCACACAGGAAGCAGTAAAGTACAGTTACGTAAGAACTTACCATAACAGTAGATCTTCGAGAACAGCTCTTGCAGCAGGTTACACCATTAGGACTGAAGCCGGCAGGCGTCAGGACCCCACGGAAAACTTCTAGCTAGCTATCTTCAGCGGGGACCGCCCCCGACGTCGGTCCCGCCTCCGACATCAGGCGTAGTACATAAGGGGGCGGTCCCGCCAGATTCCCCAGTTCTCCCGCTACAGACTTCCGGCCGCAGGCTGACATCGAGATTGGAGACCGAGGATCCACCGTCAGAAGACAAAAGGGTATAAATCCCTGTTAAAAAAGCCTTAAGCCATGCCTCCTCCAAGGGGGAAGGTGGGCGGGAAGGTACCTGCTGCAAGAGCTGTTCTCGAAGATCTACTGTTACGGTAAGTTCTTACGTAACTGTACTATCTTACTTCGAGACACAGCTCTTGCAGCAGGTTACACCATTAGGACTGATTCCCAAGCAGTAGCGCTTGCAAACACTCTGGGAGGAGGAAACTAGAAAGTTCATTCCAGGTCCTGATTCTAGGACAGGAGACCCTGTAGCACAGCCAGGCCGAAGCCGTCTCTTCGCCGTGAAGCGATGTCCAGGCTATAGTGCCTGATAAACGTATGTACAGAGCTCCAAGTGGCTGCAGCACAAATGGCAGAGGTGGAGAAGTTTCGAAGTGCTGCAAAGGAGGTGGCCACTCCCCTAGTGGAATGGCCCCGGGCTGATCCCGGGAGGGGCTTTTGTTTGATATCATAACAGTATGATATGCACTGGACAAGCCATCGAGAAGAAAAAATTACTCACCTTAGTAATGTTGTTTCTTCTAATGGAGTCTTGCTATATTATAGACATTAGCAGTTTGATCCAGCTCTAGAACTGCCCCGGAGTGAAATGGTTAAAACCATTCCAAAATAGAATTTTGGCATGAGAGCAGCTCAATCTGTGTCATTTCAAACTTGAACTGTCAGATCTTTACGAGCCAAACTCACTAAGGTCTGTGTGGAAGCTGTAAACTACACTAGCCAAATGGCTACCTAAATAATAACAACCATTGATGGTCCCAACACCCAAGACTCAAGTCAGGGGACCAGAAATACTAACACCATTCTAATAATATGAAAATGGAACATAAGTATAATAAAACACACACGCGCGTACACATACACACCCCCAAAGTCCCAAAGGGGACAAAATGCTAACAGGGCATAAGTAGTGCCCACACTAAGTTGCCCGTACCCCACCAAGCAGAGGTTCTGAGAGGGGCAGGTTGGGGGGGAGGTCTATAATATAGCAAGACTCCATTAGAAAACAACATTACTAAGGTGAGTAATTTTTTCTTCAAACAACATGAAGTCTTGCTATATTATAGACATTAGCAGAATACACAGCAGTACCTCCATGGAGGAGGGACAGAACCTACTTAGGGAATAGGCTCTGAAGAACAGCTGTGCCAAACCGAGCATCTCTCCTGGCCTGGACATCCAGGGAGTAATGCTTGGTAAAGGTGTGTACCGTTTTCCAAATAGCAGCCTGGCAAATCTCTAATAAAGGGATATCTCTGGCAGCAGCAGCTAGAGATGCAGCTGTACCCCTGGTAGAATGAGCCCTCAAACCCGGGGGCTCTGCCCTTTCTGATAACAATTGGATACTGAAGAGACAATCCACCTGGCTATTGATCTCTTAGTGGCAGGTTTGCCTTTCCCAACTTCACCATACGTAAGGAAAAGTTGGAGGGATTCAAACCTGTGACCTTTGGTACGCTCTATATAATAACTAAGAGCTCTCTTAACATCCAGGCTGTGCAACCTCCTCTCACCCGAAGAGGAGTGATCAGTGAAAAATACTGGAAGGGAGATAGATTGATTAAGATGGAAATCTGAAACCACCTTAGGCAAAAACTTCCTATTAGTCCTAAGGACTACCTTATCCCTGTGGAAAGAAATAAAGTCAGTCTCCACTGACAAGGCTTGCAATTCACTTATGCGTCTGGCAGAAGTGATAGCCACTAGAAAAACAGTTTTCCAAGTTAGGAACTTAAGCTCTGCAGAAGACAGAGGTTCAAAAGGGGGTTGCATTAACTGGGCAATGCAAACATTAAGGTCCCAAGCAGGGGCCGGTTCCCGAAAGGGAGGATTAGTATGGAGTAATCCCTTAAAAAACTTGGAAAACACAGGATGAGAGGAAAGAGGGGATGACTTTCCTGCTGACACAAAAGCAGACACAGCTGCCAAATGAACTCTCAAGGTAGCTGGTCTGAGACCCAAGGAATTAAGATGTACCATGTAATCTAACAAAATGGGCAATTCAGCAGATTCTGGGGAAATATTTTTCCCAGCACACCAAATGGAAAACCTTTTCCATTTAGAACTATAAGTAGCCCTAGTGGAAGGCTTTCTGGAAGCCTTTAGGATCTCAAGAACACCCTGAGAGAGGTGTAAATCAGCAAACTCTAACTCCTCAAGAGCCAGGCCTTGAGGTTGAGGGATTTGAGGTCCGGATACCAAACCCTTCCCTGGGCACAAGTCAACAAATTGTGATTCCTGGGGAGGCACAGGGGAAGATGGACTGTCAGAGACAGAAGGAGTGGGTACCAGGGCTGCCTGGCCCAATCCGGGGCAATCAGAATCACCCTGCAAGGCTGAGATCTGATTTTGACTAGTACTTTGAACAGGAGAGGAAAGGGGGACAGAGGAACTTCCCTCCCAATCCAGAAGAAGGGCATCCAGGGAACTGAGCCCAGCACTGGAGGCCTGCAACAGAACAGAGGAAGTTTGTGATTGTCTGGGGCTGCAAAAGATCTATCTGAGGGATGCCCCACCTGGCAAAAACTATCCCCAGCACTTGAGGATCCAGGGACCATTCATGATGGCCCTGGGAAATCCTGCTGAGGGCATCCGCTAGGACATTGTCCTTCCTGGAAGATGAACTGCTATGAGGGAAGTGTTCAGGGAATAGGCCAGAGACCACAACTTCATTGCCTCGGTGCACAAGGCCGAAGACCGAGTGCCCCCCTGTTTGTTGATGTACCACATTGTTGTGGTGTTGTCTGTTCTGACTTGTATCACCTTGTCGTGGACAGGTGCAGAAAAAGCTTGAAGAGCTAAAAAGACAGCTCTGAGTTCCAGCAAATTGATGTGGAGCAGAGATTCCTGGGGACCAGACTCCTGAGTGGAAAGGTCGCCCATGTGGGCTCCCCAACCCAGAAGGGAAGCATCTGTAGTGAGAGTCAAGTCGTGAGAAGGGGAAATGAAGGGGACCCCCGCTCTTAAATTGCTCTGATCCTGCCACCACTGGAGAGCTAGGATCAAGGTTCGAGTCACTGGGACCAACTTGGAAAGGGGGTCTCTTCTCTGAGACCAAAAGGTTCTCAAGTGAAACTGAATGTCCCTCATCTGAAATCTGGCTCCCTGCACAACAGCTGTGGATGCAGCCACGTGCCCCAGGAGCTGCAGAAAATGTCTTGCTGGTCGAGAGACCTGCAGAGTGAAGGAGGAGGCCAGAGCCACTAAATTCCTTATCCTTTCTGGGGGAAGAAAGGCTCTGGCTAGCTTTGTGTCCAATTCTGCCCTATAAAGGTGAGTACCTGGACTGGTTCCAGAACCGACTTTGTAGGTTTAGCAGAAAACCAGGGAGGTGAAGCTGCTGGGTGACCTGCAGGTGAGATTTTACCTGTTCTGGGGACTGGCCTACAATGAGCCAGTCGTCTAGATAGGGAAAAACAGCAATCCTCTGCCTCCTTAAGTGGGCCACTGCCACTGCTAGACACTTTGTGAATACTCTTGAGCAGAGGTAAGGCCGAAGGGCATTGCTCTGAACTGGTAATGACCTGAGGGCAGTTCGAATCTGAGGTACTTTCGATGGGATCTTCTGATTAGGACATGGAAATAGGCATCCTTGAGGTCCAGGGAGGCTAGCCAGTCCCCTGGCCTTAGGGAAGGTAAAATCATTGCCAGAGTTACCATTTTGAACTTTGGTTTCAAAAGATGCTTGTTCAGATATCTGAGATCTAAAATGGGCCGCCATCTTCTTCATGTAATTCTCTGTCTGCTCTCCAAACAGAGAATTTCCCACCACAGGAAAATCCATAGCCTTAGTCTGGGTATCCTGTGACCCTCTAGTACACCTGAGCCGGGCCAACCTGCGAAAAGCTACAGATGTGGCCATGACCCTAGAGGAAACATCATTAACATCCACAGCAGCATGAAACTGAACCTTAGAGGCTTCAATGCCATCAGCAGCCACCTGTTCTAGTTCACTAGCCAGCTGGCCATGGGCCTGCTTAGCCAATGCATAACAGTATCCCATCTAGATTTCTGATACCTAGCTACATAAGCCATATAATTGCTTGCCTGAGACCCAGAGAGGCTGCCATATACTGTTTTTTTGCCATGGCATCAGTCTTCCTGGAATCCTTGTCAGGAGGATGTGAAGCCAAGGGAATATTAGCTTTATCACAGGCAGCAGCCTGAACTACCCCAACATGACTGCATTGCTGAGAAAGGAATTCTGTATCAGGGCCTGACAATGTATACCTTCTGTCCATCTTTTATCTACAGGAGGCACAGAATTAGGAGCTTTTAAAATTTTAATTGTTTGTTTCTAAAAGACTTATGTAAAGGAATAGACAATCTCCTAGACTCTGAATATCCATCATTTCTACAAAATCAGGCTCCTCTTGCTCATCCACAGCCTCTTCTAAAGGAAGCTGGAGGGTTTCAGCAACTTTTATAAAACATAAAATGAGATGGGGACTCAGACAGCATAGGGGGAGATTCTAAAGGTCTGTCTGGGGAGATGTCCGGTTCAATGGGCACACCCAGACCTTCCCAGCCACATTCATACTGTTCATAATCCTCCTCCCCCTCCTCTGGTTCATAAAATTCCTCAATATCATAATCCTGAACCACTGGGACCGGACGAACCGACCTTTTACCAGATAGTGGTGGTTCGGACGGACCCCTGAGACAGTGACTGGACAATTTGTATGGCTTTTGCTATCTCTGCAGCAGTTGGAGAAGGAATTTGGACTCCAGACCTGCTGATTTTCTTGTTTTCTTTACTGGAATTGGTTCCTCAGAACCAGCTTTTCTTTGCCGAGGAAGTATGGCCCTGGTCAGAGGCATCCTCTGGTTCGGTTGGCAACGAACCGGGCTGGCCATCCGGGTCAGTGGACTTTTTGGCCTCTCGTTCCCTGAGCCTGCCCAATCTTTTTTCCAGGGTGGCTGCAGGGAAATTCTTACATACCTGGCAGTCTGACTGGAGGTGGTCAAACCCCAGACAATAAACACATGTGGTGTGTGGGTCAGCCTTGGCAAAGACTTCCCCACAAACATCACAGTGTTGAAACCCAGTGGGCCCGGTTTTTCTTTTGGGTTTCTCAGACATAATGCCAGCCTAACCAAAAACTTGCCCTTTTAACGGCAGTGCCAGGCAAGACACCCTTATCGGTTCCTAACCGTGTCACGGGTACTGGAAACCGTAATAAACCGCTTTTTTAGAACCGATAAGAACCGGGAACCGCACTCTAAAATAGTAACTTTTAGTTTTAAATGAGTTTTAAACCCACTGATCGGTTCAAAACCGAACCGATAACTTACAAGTTCCACACAGACAAAACCTTCATTTACTTACGGTTACCACAGATAGAGCTTGAACCGAACGGTTTTGCGGTTAAAATAAAACTATTCTCGGTTAAATCCAACCGAGAAAACACTTTTTAAAACCGAGAAATGAACCGAACAGAAGGAGAAATCTCCGGAGCGACTGTTCACTGAGGCGGAGTAAAGAATCTGACAGTTCAAGTTTGAAATGACACAGATAGAGCTGCTCTCGTGCCAAAATTCTATTTTGGAATGGTTTTAACCATTTCACTCCGGGGCAGTTCTAGAGCTGGATCAAACTGCTAATGTCTATAATATAGCAAGACTTCATGTTGTTTGAAAGGGACTGTTTGGATACTGGTTGGCCCATCACCCTTTCAGTAAAGGAAACGAAAAGTTGCTCCGATTTACGAAGCTGCTTAGTTCTGCGCAGGTAGTACCTTAAGCTGCGGTGAACATCCAGGGTGTGGAGCAGCGCCTCTCCTCTATTAGAATAATTAGGGAAGTAGACAGGCAGGTCAATGTCCTGATTGAGAGTGAGTGTGGAAACCACCTTAGGCAAGAATTTAGGATTCGTCCTCAGGGATACTCTGTCCCGGTGGAAAATCAAATAAGGCTCCTTACACATGAGAGCATGAAGCTCGGAAACTCTTCTCGCTGACGTAACAGCAACTAAAAACAACGTTTTCCACGACAGAAAACGCAGCTCGCAATCCGCAGCAGGTTCAAAGCGGGGGAGCGTGAGTTGCTCCAGGACAAAGAGTAAGTCTCATGGAGGCACTGGGTCCTTAATGGGTGGCCTAAGATGTAACACCCCTCTCAAGAATTCTCGACAGGCATCTAATTGTGCCACTGTGCGCTGTCCACCGGGAGGTGATAAGCTGAAATGGCACAGAGGTGCACCTTAATAGAGGAGTAGGCGAGACCCGAACGGAAAAGGGAGAGCAGGTACTCTAACACCGCTTTCACTGGACAACCTAAAGGAAAGGCCGAGTGTTTGGCACTATAGATAAAACGGCGCCATTTCATGGCGACGTCAGACAAGCGCCTGCCGGCTTTCTGGCTACAGAAAGAACTTCCACAACCTTTGCGAGAGACCCCTGTCGCAGAAAATGGCTATGTCTCTAGGAGCCATGCATGCAGGTTCAGTGGCGTAAGTCGGGTGGACCAGTGAACCCTCCTCCTGAGACAAGAGATGGGAGCTGAATGGCAATGGGAGCGGAGGTTCAGGATGTATTAGCAAAGGGAACCAGATCTGTCTGGGCCAGAAAGGGGCCACCAGGATCACTGTTGCATGCTCCTGTGCAGTTTGAGAAGAACTCTCTGGATCAACGGAAAAAGAGGGAAAGCATAGAGGAATCTGTCCGCCCAGGAGAGGGACAACACGTCTCGCCAGAAAACACCAGGCCCTGGATCTAGCGAGCAAAAATTGGGCAGTTTTGCGTTGGATGGGGAAGCGAACAAGTCCAATTCTGGAGTTCCCCATCGAAGAAACAGATCCTCTGCTACCTCCTGAAGAAGTTCCCACTCGTGGACTCTGGCCTGGGAACGACTCAGGCCATCTGCAATTGTGTTGTCCACCCCGGGAACATGTACTGTGATCAGGTTCGCGCCGTGTCGGATTACCCAATCCCACACCCTCATAGCCTCCCTGCAAAGGGGGTAAGAGTGTGCGCCTCCTTGTTTGTTGAGGTAATACATCACCGCTGTGTTGTCTGTCTGTAGCAGGACAGTACTCGGCGGGATCTCTGACTGAAATGCCTGCAGGGTATAAAGGACGGCCCTCATCTCCAGAACGTTGATATGAAGGTGAGCCTCTTGAGGGGTCCACGTTCCCTGGGACTTCACCCCGTCCAGGTGTGCTCCCCACCCTAGTCCTGAGGCGTCTGTGGTGAGGATTACCTCCAGGGACGGCGCTATAAACGGGACACCCGTAGAGAGTGTCCCTGGGTCTAGCCACCATTGCCAGTCTCGAATCACAGCGTTCGTGATTCTGACCGGATGCTGCATATGGTCTTGCCTTTGGTCCCATTGCACCTCGAGCATCCACTGAGTTACCCGCATGTAGAGCCTTGCGAAAGGGACGGTCGGAATGGTCGCAGCCATGTGTCCGAGCAAGCGAAGGACCGACCTGGCTGGGACGGTCTTGTTCGATGAAAGATCCCTGATGAGGGATCTGCTGCGCTCCGCTCTGTCGTCTGGAAGAAATGCTCTTCCCTGAACGGTGTCCAGGACTGCACCTATGAACTGCAGTTTCTGCGACGGTACCAGGAGAGACTTCTCGCAATTGATCAAGATGCCCAGAGACCGAAACAGATCCTGGGTACTCTGGATAGCCAATAACAACGCCTCTCTGGAGGCGGCCATGAGAAGCCAATCGTCCAGGTACGGGAACACATAATGACCCTGTCTCCTTAGAGACGTGGCCACGACTGCCATGCATTTGGTAAAGACCCTGGGAGCCGATGACAGTCCGAATGGAAATGCACGGAACCGAAAGTGGTGGCCGAGAAACTCGAAGCGCAGGAACCTCCTGTGCGCCTGAGCTACAAGGATGTGCAGGTATGCATCCTGCATGTCTAGGGACGCTAAAAATGCGCCCCTCTTTAGCATGGGAATAAGACCTGGAAGAGTCACCATGCGGAATCTTTTGTAGGCGACTGACATATTGAGGTCACTGAGGTCCAGAATCGGACGGAGTTCCCCTGTTTTCTTTGGAGCCAGGAAGAAGTGGGAGTAGTACCCGTATCCTCTCTGGTTCTCTGGGACATACTCTGTAGCCCCCCTTTTGCAGGAGTGCGAGTATTTCTTGCCTGATCAGAGGCTTGTGCTGACCCGAGTAACGGGAGAGCAGAGGAGGCCTCGAGGGTAGCTTTTCTGTGAATTCTATAAAGTGGCCTCTTTCGACCAACTGAAGAACCCACCGGTCGGTGGTTATGGACTGCCATCCTGGCAGGTACTTCGCAATGCAACCCCCGACCTTGATATCCCCTTGATCCTGAGGGACGGGGGCCGGAAAGGAGTCAGGCTGTGGCGGCAGAGGGGCCTGCGGGCTGGGCCGGTTTAGCTGGGCATTGACCTCGGCCCGCGGGCTGTCTGCCCTGGGCTCTACGGGTACCGGAGCCCCTCTGTTGTGGACCGGTGCCGGACTGTTGTCTCTGTGCCCGTCCACGAAAACGGCTTTGGTTCCTATGAAAGGAACTAAGCCTCGGTCGGTACACTGCCTGGACCGACCTCACCGCCTTCCCGGCCTCTTGAAGCTTGGTGATGACCCTCTCAGAGGGCTCACCAAAGAGAACTTCCATCAAATGGGCGTCCATGATGTTTTGTGGACGTCCGGGTAAAACCTGAGACCGCGAGCCAAGAGTGTCCCGGAGGCATACACCTGAAGCTGCTGCTCGGGCCGAGGAGTCCGCGGAGTCGTACGCGGCTCGTAGCACTTGGGTCCCCACGTCCGAACCCGTCCGGAGGAGCTGCAACATCTCCTCCTTCTGCTCACCTTCTGGCAACTTCTCAGCCAGATCCAGACCCTGCTCCCACAAGGCATTTTGGAACTGCACCATGTGGGTCAAGTAATTCCAGGGATCTGATGGCGCAAGTAGCGGAAGCATACATGCGCCTACCCATAGCGTCCAGCTGTTTGGACTCCGGGTCCGGTGGCAGAGTGCTCAAATGTTGCGGTCTCTGGGACCGGTCATGAGAGGCTGTTATGACCAGAGAGTCGGCCTGAGGATGCTGAGCCAAGTACTGGTCTTCCCTTGGAGCCTTGTACAGGCAGTCAGCTTTCTTCGGCATCGCCGGGAGTGAATGTGGACGCTTCCACGCTGCCTTGGTGACGTCCACGAAAGTGTCTACCAAGGGTGGCACCATCACAGGCTTGGGGTCCTTCTGCCGAAGATATTTCGCAAGGCGTAGCCTTTCGGGGTCTAACTCTTCCGCATCCCATCCCATGTTCTCTTGGATGTGTCTCATGATGTCCGAGAACGAAGGGTCATCCGGAGGAGACCTTGGAAACTCACGTGGGTCCGGAGAAGGGATGTGGAGGGGAGATGGGGATCTAGATCCTGTTGAAAACTCTGATCCCGTGTCCTCCGTCAAAGGCGAACGGCGGCATCTTCTGGGTCTCTTAGGGCTGGGTGACCCAGAAGAGGATCTGGACGGAGGTCTCCTTTATCTGGTCACCCACTTGGAGGGATCCTGGGCTCCCGGGAGGAGGTAACCGCCTGCAGACCCGGATGGAGAAGGGGCGCAGGAACCGGAGGAGTAACCGCTGAGGAGGAAGAGGAGGTGGGGTGGGGACCACATCCTTTTGATGGTATCCCACCAGTAAGTGAAAGCTCCTTAACCTCTGAGAAAGAAAGATCCGACGACGGACCGGGCGCGGTGGTCGGTCGTCGGGTTCCGCGTCGGCTCCACAGGGCCTCGAGTTGCGGGAGGGTTCCCTGGGAGGCTCGACAGGACCGGGGTCACCCGTCTGGTCCTCAGGCTGTGTTAACTCCTCCTCTGTAATGGTCTCCTGACCGACGTCGGTCAGAGGCGTCGGGGTCCTCTTCTCAATCCGGACAGGCATGGACGTTGGCCCCCCTACCAGCGTCCGGGGGTGCGTAAACGGCGGCGACGGTCGTCTGGCGGTCGACGGCTCTGGGGACCTGTGGCGAGAGGCCGACGTCGGGCGGGTTGACGTCGGGTCCGACAGTCTCTTAAGAGAGGTGAGCTCCTTGGTCTTCCACTGGGGAGGAGGACGCAAGGAGGCAGACCTGACGTCGGGTTCAGAATGGCGGGAACCCGACTTGTGGTGATGGTGGCGGTCCCCCGACTTGACCAGGGCCTTGGAAGAAGAAGGAGGAGGCCTGGAAGTCTTGGCCTGAGAAGAGGAGCCCAAAGATTTTCTCACCGCAGCAGGGGGAGGCTGAGAACTGGCCTGGGAAGGCGAGCGGTCGGACCTGGAGCCGGAGCTACGAGAATCAGAGGCCCTAGACGGGGACCTGGAAGGGGCCTTCTCCCTATGCTTCTCATCGTCTATGGCCCTCTCGAAGAATCCTCCTTGGAGGCCATGGTCTTGAGTTGTTCCCCGAGCAGGAACGCCTGTAGGCCTTCTGGCACAGATCCGGGTTCTGCTGTTGAAACTAGGCAAAAGGAGCAGGACGGGTGTCGTGGTCTGGGCCTAAGCACCCGGACGGGCGAATCAACGGGATCACTTAAAAGGATCTGCTTCCCACAAGCGCCGCCGAAGAATGACCGAGGTTGGAGAGGACATCAGACAATAAACTGACCCAAGAAAAAACGAATTTTCGAAGGAAAAACTTTACCACGTGTCGCACGCTAGAACTGGAACCGAAGGGTCGAAACTTGCAAGTAGACGGCGGGAAAGAACTGGAGAATCTGGCGGGACCGCCCCCTTATGTACTACGCCTGACGTCGGGGGCGGTCCCCCAGCTGAAGATAGCTAGCTAGAAGTTTTCCGTGGGGTCCTGACGCCTGCTGGCTTCAGTCCTAATGGTGTAACCTGCTGCAAGAGCTGTGTCTTGAAGTAAGATCAAGAATATCCAAACCAGGTTGGGATTCCAGAGTGTGGCTTTATTCCCAAGATGGTACTCAAAAGCAAAGGTGGACCCCCAAGGGTTTACACTTCGTGGCACAAGGCAATGCAGAACAAGAAAAGTCTGTTGCAGACAAACTCTACACATCCCACATTGTATAGGACCTTGAACTCTCCTCAGCGGCAAAGCCTCAGCTGAAACACACATTTTTCTAGTGACACTGGCCACAACATAGAACATTGCCAAATGTTTTAAATTCTATGCCATATGAGAAATGTGGCAACTGGCCATGATGGAGCACACTGGTGCTCAAAATCAGCACAACCCACAACAGGGGGTAAACTTTCTCTTCAGGCATTGGCCACCATGTCCTGAATAAGCAGGCGCCCTTATGGAACCTGTAGTGCTGAACTGGTCACTCCAAATGGGGGACTGCTCACCTTTTTGATTCCTAGTCCATACCCAGTCATTCTTTCAGAGTTGCATCTCAAAACTTTAAGCAAAGCTGTAGAACTATGCATCTTGGAATGACTTTCACATTCAGCATTAGAAACACACTACTACTGAGTGTAAATTAAAGTCCTGAACAATGTGCCAAGTCTCACTGGGGACTCCACAATTGTCACCCAACTTTAAGAAAGGATGAGAACAGTCTCAAGCAGAACAGAACTTGGTGCATATGTCCCTTTGTCAGAGTACATCCCTACAGAAAAACAAGTATATTCCTCCTGGGATACCCAGAGTCCGATTACTCATGATTGTACACAAACAGGCAGCTTCAATGTCCTGGATCAAAATCAGGGGATTGTCCCTCAGATCCATTCTGCAGTCCCTCTCATCTCACAGGGGATGAGAAAAATCCGGAACTCCTACGAGACGGTTTCCACTACTCCTACTGGCAGGCAGATGGTTCTCAGCACCAGGGTGAGAAAAACAGGCTCTCCTCAGAGCCCACACTGCAGCTCTTCACTCCTCCAACTGCTCACACGGACTGCTGACACAAAACTAACTGAAAATTCTTAAGCTCCCCACTCACAGCTAGCTACCCTGGCTTATGCTGCTGCAAAGAGTTCTAAATAAATCACCTCTCTCCTCTCAGCTGAGACCAAGAAACAGAGAGGGAGCAGGTGAAAATCCATTTAACTAAATATTCATCAGCTGCCTTTCCTACCTAGCACTGACACTGATGGGATTCTAGTAACCCCAGGGAACTGGGGGGTTACATAAGGACCGCCAGGCCCACCTAGTCTGCCCATATTATCACAGTGTATCATAAACATTGTAACTAAAATTCAGCCAACTTCTGTCTGATTGGTAGTGTGCGTGTTAAGTAAAATGAAATGTTGTGAATCTATTAGGATCATTGGCTTACTACATATTGCTGACTGAAATGGGGGTGGGGCAATGTTTGTGTGGCAGGGCAGCACATGGTGGGGGGCAACTGTTCAGTCAACTCTTGAGTACAAGTTTAAAATTCCTGGCTACCCCCCCTGGTGAGCTTATCTCTGATTGGGTTTGAACTTGTGATCTTTCTGTTCCTGAGCAGCTGCTCTAACCATTCAACCACAATGCCTTCATATATAGGGATTTAATATATGGATTTAGATTTTAATATGCTACAAAAGCATACAAAAAATTAGCGGTAATATTATCACTCCTGAAATGATAATACAACATTTCAAGAGTGATAATAGTATCGTTCAGGTCCCGTAATACTATAGTTCGGCACCTCAACGATAGTATTACCACCGAATCACAACAGCACATGCACTTGTCAGTACCCACACATCTCACAAAGCGTGCCTCCTGACTGACGCTTTTTCTATGTGGAAAGGCACAACAGTTTTAAAAACATGGCAGCCAGTCTGTCGCTTACCGAGACCGAACTCGGTCCTTGGCCATTCTCCATATTTTTTTCGCATTTTACCATTAACAAGGATTTATGTGGTTTATCCTACTGTCCCCTAATAAAAAAAAAAAAAAAAAACGGTAGGACTCAGTATTATAGAAAAGCGGGTGGGAGTGAGTAGCGTCACAGACAAGTGAGATGAAGGGAGCTGAACAGGGAAAGACAGCGCGAGGCAGTGCGGCGGTCAGCCAGAACCAAGTCAGTCCTTCAGTGAACTGGCTGACCGCCCGTTAGCCAAAAAAATTGAATCTCAGATCCATATATTAAAAAAAATAATGAATAGGTTTCTGTCAATTAGCAGGGAGTCCTACCATCTCGAGGTTCTGGACACATTGGAACCTCTTGAGCTTCGCTTTCAAGGTTCATGTGTCCAGAACCTCTCGATGGTATTACTCCCTAGTAACAGACACAAACCTATCCATTATTCTCTTTGTAATTTGTGGATAATCACATTTCCCCATATGGTAAAAGTAACATTTAAATCCAGTAATACCATCGATGTGAGATCAGAAAGTCATAACTCCACTGTATCACATAAAGGTTAAGAGGGATCTAGATACTACAAACAAAAACAGTGCCAGCTCAGCAGTAGGGCTTCTGCTTGCGATGCTGATGCCCCAGGTTCAGGAACAGACCCAAGCAGTTAAAGGGCCGGAATGGGGGGAGGAGGACTGAGCGTCCGATGGACTGCCTTCCTCCTTCGGGGGAGGGTAGGTGAGCATCTGGCGCAAGACTGACCACTGGTGGAGACTGGGGGAGCAGATGCTTGAGTCTGGGTAGTGGGGAGGCATGCCAGTCGTTGGCACTTATGCACTATCACGTCATTACACGCCATGCCTTCCACGGGGGATAAGCATTAGAAAATGCCAGCCCCCAGGGGGCGCTGTGGAGCCTGAGCTGAGAAGTCATGTGGCACTTCAGCTCCTGCGATCAATAATATTAAACTTTAAAATAACGTATATTTAGAACTTCTAACCAAGTGCAAACTATTTTGTTCAGGAGGAGACGGCTTGAGGAGCATAATAGGGAAATCTAATAAAAATCAGCAGCCGGGAGACAATCGCAAAGACGGAGGAAAAAGACCGCCTGCAGGCCCGAGCACCCACTCCACCCACGCTGGCTTAGTAGAAGGAGACGATGGGGAGGAGATCCTCCAATCCTTAGGCCGCAAAATGCAACAGCTGCTTATCTCGTCTACCTCCATGAACCACAAGCTGGATATTTTAACTGGGAGAATTGTTACGGTCGAAAAAGCTGTAGACACTGTGCAAGGGGAAATGGAGGATATGAGAAGACACTTGGAGGTGTGCAGAAGCGCCATGGCTCATCGCGTTAAGGAGCAGCAACATACCGACAACAGACTGGAAATCCTTGAAAATCAAGTACGTAGCCAAAATACGCAGCTAGTTAACATTCCGGAGGGGTCTGAAGGAGACCACACTCTGATGTTCCTCAAAGACTGGCTAGCAGAAAAATTTCAGGACTATGCATTAGATTTGGAATTTCATATAGTCAAGGTATACCGGATTCCTCACCAATCCCAACCAGCAAAAAGAACAACCAAGAACCATGATGGTTGTATTGAACACTAGGGGCACTAGAGTTTGGCTGCTTAACCTGGCTAAAAGTCATGAACCACTGAGTGTAGAGGAGACCACAGTCCATATCTTCCCTGACATTTCTAATGCAACCAGGCTTAGACAGAAAAAATCTGACAGGATTTGCATATACTCAAAGAACTTAATATCCCTCACAACATCCAGTTTCCAGCAAAACTGAGAATTATCTATGAGAGCAAGGTATACATCTTCACTGACCCCAGGGGATGCAGGAATATGGGCATCAATGATGGCAGCCGCCATGAAAACCATGCAAATGCCCATCACAGAGGAAGAAGAAACGGAGACCTGAAGGTCTGGAAATATGACCTAACTTAGTGACTTTTTCACCTCATTAGAGGAGTTAAGAACTCTCTCCCCAGTGGGGTGAGTAGCTCTAAATATGACACTCCTTTTCTACATAAACTGCTTGTTTGAAGTTTGATAGGTTATTTCAAGGGTATCAGAGGGGCAAGTCCTGGACTTATCTTCATTTGTAGTCAGTTTTTTTTTCCTTTAGTAAAATATGCAGAGTTAATGCAATACATTTTTGGAAGGTTACGACTGTGTATTCTGGATATGAAACTTCTCATAATTACTTAAGTGGTAACTCACTCTAAACGCTAAAGTTTTCAATATGTTAGCAATAATATTTTTTAGAAATAAGAGTGCTTAAGTGCACTCTCAGGTTTAATTGTACTCGATTACATTTCAGAATGTTAACTAGACCGCAGGAGAATGTAGTAACTAAAGTGACTGTTCTAATATTTTTAAATGGATTAAACACGTCGTTACATTCATGGCACCAACAGCCCATTAGGACAAGGGGTTTTCAGGGCACATTTCTGGACTTTTAAAAAAATCAGAGACATTGCCATGAGCTCTTGGGCTGCAGTTCCACAGCAGAATTGTTATTATAATGTTTAATATCATATTGGTAGCCCAAGGGATACTGTTATCCTGTTTAAAGAGGGAAGTTAATTCCATATTAAGTGTACAAAAGTAGATATTCCTGGTACAGAATACTTGTATTTTTGCAATTTTATCATAAAATTAATAAAATATAATTTCAAAAAAGAGAAAATGCCAGTCCCATCAATGATGACTGAATTTAGTGTTCCTTCGGGACTGGCCTGACCCCGCAGTCCTGCCTTGAGGGGCAAGCCAGGGAAGCACAATGGTTATGGGGGTCCAGCAGGAATCTTAATTAGTATTCTGTTGGAAGAGTGCCTGCTCGGCAGCCCTGCCCTGGAGGGCAAGCCTGGTAGGATCATCCCCAAGGTAAGTCCTCAGGGACTGAGTGGGGGAACCGGGAGGTTGAGCCACTGGGGCACGGTGCCCCCCAAAAAAAACAAACAAAAACAACAAACCCAAACAACAGCTCAGAAACCTTCAGCAACATTAAGGTTTGTAATTCCATTTTGAGATTATGATAACATCACAAGCCAATCAAGCTTTGCTCTCATGATTTATGATGTTACCAGAATCTCTTGGTGGAATTGCACCCTTATTACTGATGCTTTCCCATGTATTATTATTTTCTGATGCTTTCACAGCCGAAGGCTGTGAAAAGCGAGGGAGAATTGGTACTGCTGGTGAGGAGAGTGAAATATTAGCCATGTGATTTAAGGTATAAGATGAATGTTCATGGGTACTACACTTACATAGATACTAATTAAATTGTAAGGACTAATACCAAAATTCAGAAAAAGTGCAAAAAAAAATTTAATTTCATTTTTAAAATAGTCATGAAATTTTCCATGTCGATATTAAAAAGTACAGTACAGCAAATACAGGTTACTCACCTGTAACAGGAGTTCTAGGAATAGTATATGTTGTTCATCCACACTTACTGGCAGGTTCCTTGCCGCTTTAAATCTTGCCGGAAAGTCTTCAAGCTGGCTCCTCCCACCCACCCAGGTGGTAAAACTCTCGGCTCCGCCCCATGACACCAGATCTAGCCAGCTGGAAGCCAGGTTGTCACGTCGGCGGAGGCGGGTGGGTCATGTGGATGAACAACATATACCATTCCTAGAACTCCTGTTACAGGTGAGAACCTGTATTTCTAGGGACATAGATATGTTGTTCATCCACACTGTCTGGCAGACTCCTAGCAGTTCTCCGGGAGGAGGGAGGCAAGGCGCACATCCCCTACTTAGGGAATAAAGACTGGAGAACCAAGGCCCCAAAACCAGCATCCCGGCATGACTCAAGGTCGATGTGGTAGTGTAATGAAGGTGTGTGCTGACTTCCAGGTAGCAGCCCTGCAGATTCCCTGGATGGGGACGTCCCTGGAAGCAGCCACCGAAGCAGCGGTATGGCGGGTAGAATGAGCTCTTATCCCTCTGGGAGGCGCCATGCCCACCAACCTATAGCAGAGATCTATGCAGGAGGTGACCCACCTGCCTATCGTCCACTTGGCTGCAGGTCTGCCAGGTGCGGCTTCAGCGTAGGTGACAAACAGCTGGAGAACCTCTCCCCGAACTTCAGCCATCCGCTCCTTGTAATAAGCGAGCGCTCTTCTAGGGTCCAAAGTATGGAGCCTATATTCGGCCTCCGAGGTGTGATTGGGGTAGAACACCGGCAGAGTCAACACCTGGTTAAGGTGAAACTCCAACACCACCTTCGGAAGGAATTTGGGTGGGGGCACAGGACAACCTTGTCCCTGTGGAAGACCAGATAAGGAGATTTGATGGAAAGCGCCTGGAGCTCTCCCATCCTTCTGGCTGACGGTCGCCACCAAGAAGGCGGTCTTCCACGACAGGTGAGAGATGTCACACCTGTGCATCGGTTCGAATGGCTTGCCCATGAGCTTAGCCAATACCAGCAATAGATCCCACGGAGGTGGAGGTTCTCGCACCGAAGGGGATATGTGATCAAGGCCTTTGAAAAAGCGCCTGACCACCTTCTCCTGCGCCACCGACTGCTTCCCGGCCCACGCCTGGTAAGCAGAGATGGCTGCCAGGTGCACCTTAAGGGTCGTCGACCAAAGCCCTTGCTGAGAAAGGGACCACAGGTAGTCCAGAATGCTTGCCAAGGAGCAGGAGGAAGGGTCCAGACCCTTACCTTGACACCAAATGGAGAATCTCTTCCATTTAAAGGCGTAGCATTTTCTGGTCGACTCCTTACAGGATGCCTCAACCACGTTGAGGACCTCGTCGAAAAGACCCAAGGCCTGGAACTCTAGCCGCTCAGGAACCAAGCCATCAGGTGCAGAGATTGAAGGTCTGGATGGGATACCTTCCCCTGATTGAACGAGATCAGGTCCGGGCGGGCTGGAAGCCGCCTCGGGAGCCTGGAGCTGAGACTGAGATCATCTGGATACCAGAACTGGTGGGGCCAGTCTGGGGCTACCAGAATCACCTGCGCCTTGTCCCTCCTCGCCTTGAGAAGCACCTTGTGGATCAAGGGAAATGGGGGAAAGGCGTAGAAGAGGCCGACGGTCCACGCTCGAGAAGGCATCCCCCTGCAGCCAGCCCTGCTGAGGGGGGGCATGAAACAGTCTCAGCTTCGCATTCTCCCTGGAGGCAAACAGGTCCACCTGAGGCATGCCCCAGTGGGAGAATAGATCTTGTACTACCTCTGCCAGGAGAGACCACTTGTGAGACGCAGCCCCGATCCGGCTTAGGGCAACGGCCAGAATGTTGGAGGCTCCTGCCACATGGATGGCAAGGAGATCCGCCTCCAGGCTGCGCATGAGTGACCAGATGCGGAGAGCTTCCCTACACAGAGGCATGGAGAGTGTCCCGCCCTGGCGGTTTAGGTAGTATATGGTTGTGGTATTGTCCATCTGGACCTGGACCACTTGACCCCATACAAACGGAGCGAAGGCGGTGAGGGCTAGACGAACCGCTCGAAGCTCCAGCAGGTTCATGTGGCATCGGGACTCCCGAGGGGACCAGAGGCTGTGCGCTCTGTGCTCCCCCAGATGGGCACCCCAACCCATCAGAGAGGCATCGGTCGATAGAGAGACCGTCGGCTCGGGGCGGACGAATGGGATGCCCTCCTGCAGATGTGCTGGAATGGTCCACCACTGGAGGGCGTTCCACATCCCCTGGGTCACTGTCACTAGCTGATCCAAGGGATTGGAGTACTGTGACCATTAGCTGGCCAGCCCCCACTGAAGGGGACGCATGTACCAATGGGCCCAACGGACCACGCTGGTACAGGCCGCCATGAGGCCCAGGAGGTGCAGGAAGTCCTGGGCAGGGCGCAATTGCCCAACCTGAAATGACTGGGCAAAGGAGGAAAGAACCTCGGCACTGTCCGCCGGGAGCCGTGCTCTGTCTCGCAGAGAGTCGAGCTCTGCCCCGATGAATTGTATCACCTGCTTTGGCACGAGTTCCGACTTGGCCTCGTTGATGAGGAGGCCAACCCGAGAGCAAACCTGGAGGGCCAGATCTCTGGACCGCTCCACCTCCAATCTGGAGGAGGCTGCAATCACCCAGTCGTCCAGGTAGGGGTACACCCAGACCCTTCGGCACCACAGGAATGCTGTCACCACTGCCATGCGTTTGGTGAAGACCCTGGGAGCTAGGGAAAGGCCGAAGGGCATGGCCCAGAATTCGTAGAGGGATCCCTCTGTCCTGAAGCGGAGGAATCTCTGGTGGGACGGACGGATTGGGACGTGAAAGAATGCGTCCTGGAGGTCCAGAGAACAGAACCACATGCCTCGTTCCAAGGATGGAATGATCTGAGCCAGAGTGACCATCCTGAAGGTTCGAGACCTTAGGAACCTGATCAGGTCATGCAGGTCTAGAATGGGGCACCAGCCCCCTGTCTGTTTCGGGACCAGGAAGTACCTGGACAAGAACCCCGGGTCTGGTGGAGGATCCGCCACCTTCCTGATCACCTCTTTTTCGAGAAGCAAGGTGATGTCGGCTCAGTGAACCGACAGAGAGGCTGCGGACCCCGTAGCCCCCCAAGGGGCAATGGCTCGGAAGGGCGGGGCCTGCTCTAACTCCAGGGGCAGGCCCTTTCCTACCACCTCCAACACCCAGCGGTCTATGGTGATAGCGGACCAGGCGGAAAGGAAGTGGCGGAGCCATCCCCCCACAGGGGAAACCCGGGGGGAGTGACGAGGCTGGGGGTGACACCCCTCAACCCGTCACTGGGCAGGCTTGGAGGAGGGACTGGCCGAGGGACCTCCTGGGCCTTTTCCTCCCTGCTTCCTGTTAGAGGAAGCCGCATTGTTGGCTTTGGGATGCCAAGCGCGAGCCTGCTGGCCCTGATGCTGATGTTGTTGGGCTCGACATGCCGCAGGCGCAGAAGGGCGAAAGGACTTATGTTGTTGACGATGGCCCTTGTCCTTCTGGGCGGAGGTGACAGAGTCCAGGGTAGCACTGAACTTTTCGATCCGCTGGAGGTGGCCTTCCACACCAGGGCCGAACAGGTCAGTCCCCAAGAAGGAGACGTCCGCCAGTTTATGCCGGGTATCCGCCGTGAAGGTGGATATCCTCAGCCATGCTCTGCGGCGCATGGCCACTGCGGCCACAACTGATCTGGCACAGAAGTCTCCAATGTTCAGAGCTGTCTGGAGCTGCTGCTTTGCCACCGCCCTTCCCTGGTCCCGCAACAACTTGACCATGGTCTGCAGGTCGGCCGGGAGATGAGGGATCACCTCATCCAGGAAGCCCATGAGGGCGTGGGAGAAGTGTGCCATCAGCACGGCCGAGTTGGCCTGGCGGAAGCCTAGGGAGGACGCAGCATACACCTTGCGTCCGGCATAGTCCAGCTTTTTGGACTCCTTGTCGGGGGGGCTTATCCACATCCCTAGCGTTCCCGGAACGCCGGAAAACGCTATCGGTGACTAACCCCTCCGCAGAGGGGTGTTCCGAGAAACCAGACAGAGAGCCAGTAGGGACTGCATACATCCTGGCCGAAGGCGCAGGGCAGGAAGCCAGCCGCTGCCAGAGCTCCAAGGCTGGGCCAACAATGGCTTCAGCCACCGGAAAGGCCTCCGTGGGGTAGTCCTCGGTCCAGTATCCCCGCTCAGGGGATACTGGCCCGCTGGATACGGCTCAGCTGCATCCCGTGGACTCCGAGATGAGCCAAGCAGACCCATAAACGACGATGGGCTCTCATCCATCGACTGCCCCGGAGGACTCCAGGTCAAGGGCCTGGAAAACAGGAGGAGAGTCGCCGGACTCCGAAGAGTCCGCGAAGAGCTGCCTGGGCCTGAGCCACCTCCATCTGCCGAGGACAGTCGGGAGTGAGGGTGACCGACAACCTGTGGGCAGACCCTGACCCGACCGAGAGTCTTGGTCGGCACCCGACTTCGGGTTGTGGAGGCAGAGGTTCCACTCACAACGGTGGGGCAGAAGTTGGTTTGGTCGAACAACCGCCCAGGTTTGGGTACCTCGACTACAGCGAGGGGCTGTTTTGGCCGTTCGGGTGACAGCCACTTGATGGCCGGGGAAGGCGACGGCATCGGCTTGTTCCCAGACAAAAGTAACTGTTGCCACATTAAGTCCTCGTAGCATCGACGCAATTTGCGCCGAAGCCTTTCCTCTTCCGAGGAGGAGCGGCGCCGCTGCTTACCTCGGTGCCGAGACCGAGACCGCCGATGTCGGCGGGATCGGCTGGACTGAGACCCTGGACTCCGGCACAGGAGGCGTAGGCAAGTCCTCGGTCTCCACCGGGGGAACCAGTGAAGAAGGGTTGTCGGCTTCACCAGTTGACAGCCCGTCCGACGGGTCGAGAAAAATCTCAACTGCGTCGATGGGTGTCTCAGCTGGCTGACCTGACGGGGACACCGTGAAGCCAGCGGCCTTAGCTACAACCTCGACCGAAGTCGAGTGTCGACTGTCCGTGAAAGGGGACCTCTGCCTCTCCCACGAACGCCGACGGTGGGACTTCACCTTTTGAGTCCTTCTTTTTGGACCGAGAAGAGTGTCCCGATGGCCCCTCTCCCTTCGTGGAAAGGGATTGGCAAAGCACCTTAAAAGAAGCTTTGTAGGAGGGTCCCACAGAGAGTGGAATAAATGCCACGACTGAGGAAGATGAAGATGCGGCCTGGGCCGCCGCCTCCTCTTGGGTGATTATCTGCTCGAGTTGCTCAGCCGAGCCAGCAGCCGTGGACGCTGCCCAACAGGCCTCCTTGGACTTCACCGGCGGGTAGCGCTTCTCGGAGCAACCAAGCTGTAACCGGGCAACGCGGTCTTCCAGGACGTTGGTAGAAAACAAACGACATAACTCGCAGGCCTGCGGGTCATGATCTAGGCCGAGGCAGTAGATGCACGTGGAGTGCGGATCCGTCCTGGACATTTTCTGCCCGCATGGGCACCGCCAAAATCCGGGAGTCGATGTGTCCATCGCAGCCGTGAGGGAGAATTAGACCGAAGTCTTGAAAATTTTAGAATTAGTTTTGGGTGAACCGAAGAATTAGGATCCAGTCTATACGCAGAGATTTAAGAAGGGAACCTGAGCTTCCAAGCGGTAAGGAAGATCTGGCGTCATGGGGCAGAGCCAAGAGTTTTACCACCCGGGTGGGTGGGAAGAGCCAGCTTGAAGACCTTCCGGCAAGATTTAAAGCGTCAAGGAACCTGCCAAACAGTGTGGATGAACAACATATCCATGTCCCTAGAAATGGCATTTATAAAAAACATACTTAAACACATTTAAAATTGATTTTAAACGTGGTTTCATTGTATAATCGCAATAAGGCACTCCAGGGTATGGGTTATTTAAGCAATAAGCCACGAGGGGCTGTGGGTTATCGGGGGATTTACCACAGCTGGAGTGCGCCTCGTGGGTAAATCCGCCAGCCGCGGTAAATCCCCCGATAACTCAGGATCCTCGAGTGGCTTATTATGATTATATTTTAAGTACTGCTTTTTTTTATTATTTAAAAAAAAAAAAACAGTACTTGCTAGAATGCTTAAATAAGCGACTCGGTAGTAGAACAGTCAGTGTTTTTGTTTACTTTCCCCTGATGTACGGAGCTGCTGTTTTACAGTCTCCGCTTAGTGGGGAAAGAAGATGGCAATTGGAGTTCCGTGATTTCGCCGTCAGATTGCTTTCTTTCCAAGATGTGGCTGGCTGGCACGTTTTAAGGTGATTATCAGAGGATTTACAACGGTGGTAAGGTGCCAGTCAGTCGTTTTGATTGATTGTTGTCTAAGGTCCATGGTATAATGGGTGATTTACCCATGCCTTGTGTGGTTAAGTCACTCGGCTGTGCCTCGTGACACACCATACAAGGCGTGGGTAAATCTCTCAATAACCCACACCCTGTCATGCCTTACTGCTTAACTATATCACCACACTGACCATGTATCACTATAAAAAACCGAAGTGTTTCATATCAGTATAAAGAAAAAAACATAAAAGGGTTCACTACATTGTTAAAGTCCTGACATTTTTACCACATTATATCGACATGTATATGCATGTAGGATCACAGAAGAACTTTATTAGCTGTTTCAAATGTAGTTTTAAGCACTGTAAAAATATCACATAAGATTATTTTTGGAAGAGGTTGGAAGATATTAGTGGTTGTTCTAAGAATAAACACATCATTTTCTAGTTCTATACACTGGTCTAGTATTATGAAATGGAATGTTTGTGGAGATTCATATAGAACAAAAAGAGAATTAACAGCTAGGAAACAATCAGTAACAAAGGCAGGCCTATGATTCCATCTTGGGATTCTGGTGACATCACAAACCACTTGAGCTGTGCTCTTAAGCAGTATGGTAAGACCAGAGGTTACGTTAATGTTTTACTCACTCACTCACTCCCTGGATGTACATGCCCCCAGAGGGTGATTAACTGGAACATTAACATAACCCCTGGAAGTACCTTATTACTATTTCGAAATATGGTCCTTTAAAAATATGTTAAATTCCCTATTTTATTACTTGTGCTTTTAAACGTCATCTTTCTTTGAAATAAAATAGTCCTTCTGCAGTGGTTAGGAGTGTTTAGAGATTTTGAGTTCTACTGCAGTAGAGACATGCTGCGAGATGATGGGATGGATCCTTCTTGGTATACAGTGTCAGTGAGCCCCCATTTCAGTTCCTTTGCGGTTAGTTTCATCGGCTTCACTCTTGCTGCCATAGAGACTGTCGACGGCTGAAATTTGTACGCACACGCTAACACTTTCAGTCTGTGTCTGTAAGCTGCACCATGTTTATTAATTTAAAACATTGCCCACTCTCAAACCAGCACCCATCTTTAGCTGCACCATGGCTGTTGACTGAACCCCATCCGCTCACATTCAAACCTGTACTGCCAGTGATCATCTTAACCCACACCGAGCCTGCTGATTGAACCCTTGCCTGTCCTCTCTCTAACCCACACTGCCAGTAATTATCGTAAGCCACACTGCGGCTGTTGTCTGAACAACCCGGCCACACACCTGCCCTCCTGCTATCAAACCAGTACTGCTTTTAACCCAAGATTTACCAAGGTTCCAAGGTGCCAGTCACTAATATGAAATATCAGGGCCCACAAGAAAATTTGCTTCTTCTCAGTTAATCTCTCTCTCTCATGCCTGTCTCTCAGTTTCATGCCCGCTACAGGGACGCTGAACCTCTGCTCGCGAGCACTGTACTTTCACTTTCCAGGTGACTGCAACTAGTTTTTTTTGTCAGAAAAAAATCATTGGTGATATACATATATTTATGTCCCTTGCTGTGATGAACAAAGCACAATTACAAACAGCTGATGTGGCTTCAACTTTATTTGGTAAATTAATATTCTCATTGACACTGGCTGCCAGGTCTATTGGCGAGCCTAATGGCAGCTCTGAATTCCACAAATGGAATTTTAAAAAAATATAGTACCAGGTAAAGCAATACTCTGGTGATTAGGCTGCACAAGTACATTAATTAAAAGACTAATACAAGGCCAGACCAGTGATGAAGAGGGCTGAAGCTCTGGCACCTTACCTCTTCCCATGCTGGCAACCCATGTTTGGGAACAAGCATGGGTTGCCGGGTGTTGGTGGTGGGGGGGGGGGGCGGAGTGCAAGGAGTTGGATCGAGCTGCCACCAGGCAGCTCTCCTCTCTTGAGAAAGGACATGGAGATTTCCTGGCTCTTGGCTGCCACCAGGTGGAGGCTCGGTGGCAGCACCAAGCCTAGGTAGGGACCTGGCGCTAGGCCAGGTGGGAGGAAGAGGCCGTCACCAGGGCCTCAAAGCACATGCGTGCCTCCACACACATGTAAGTCCATGTACCAGGGTCTCAGGATAACAGGGAGAAAATGGAAAAAGGGAGCACTAGAGCAGGTAGGATGATACCCCTGAGCTGCGGGGGGGGGGGGAACGAGTCCTGTCGAGGAGAGGACCCGAGTAGAACCTGCTGGGTACCCTGAAGGGACAAAAAACCTATATGGGGAAAAAAACAATCAGGATGTAGCATTTCAGAGCCCCTTTTAAATGGCTACTGAAGTCCTCAGAACTCCTTGATGGAATTAAAGCCTACTGACTGATGATTTCTTATAAAAACTTAGAAAATGGTCAAGTTAAATACTGTATTCTGATTGGCTACTGCCATTACACTGGCATATGTTTATGTGCCAATACTGCCTATGAAGATAAAGGCCCAACATTTGATCTGGAATTTGGACACATCACATACAGAATTAATTAGCCACTTCTCTCATTCTTACTTTCCACCACAAACATGGCTGCCACTGAGCCAGCCCACCGATGCAGCATCAGTGATACCTCCTGTGGCACTGATGATCATCCATGTTTGAGCACGGAGCGTCAGAGGGTTGGCCAGAGGAAGACAGGATGAGAGTCCTACGGACAGCTCTCCTCCGGGGGGGGGTTGTGACATTCTGGCATACTAGTGACGCCCAGTGGAGACTGGGTGTACACTGGCCGGGACCACCAAAGTAGTGGGCAGAGATGACGGTGGACATCTGCGGGTTGGGTGTGGGAGTGTGCGCAACCCATGCTGATGTCATTGCACGTCCATGTCTCCTAGGGCAAACAAAGGAAAAACCCTTGGGCAGGCAGCACAATGAAACCCCTGGACCTCCACTCAAATGACACCCCAGGTGTAAACCTCGGCTGGGGCCTCAGGTGGAGCATGGTCTCTCCCTTTGGGGAACCCAACTGCTGGGGGTAAGCTGCAGGCCTCTCAGACTGGGCTGCCGGGGTGTTGCCGGGTCCAGGTGCCAAAGAAGGGGGTACATCCCCCCCCCCGCCGTAGCCTGAGAGGCATAAACAGAATTGAAAAGAAAAAAAAATGGCTGCCACCTTTACTTTTATATAAAAAGTTCAACTAGACCCGAAATATAAAACTCCCTTAAATTAAAAAAATACATACATAATTAAATGTTCTTTCCACTCATGATCCCTTTCTTATGCACATTAACAAATTTAAGAAAATCAAGCACTAGTCACGATTTTTTATTTCTGGTGTTTCTTTAATGACCATGAAAATTCCCCTTCACAGCCTAACCAGCCTGATAGAGCAATCTCTGCTGCTAATCCTACCCCACATAAAATTCAGTCTCTGGCTCCATATGAGGGCTGTGTGTGTCTGTGTGAGTGTATACTAGTGGAATTCTACAGAATTTAGAATTCTTGCATACCACGTTAACATTAAATGCTTTGGGTGGGGAAGGGGTTGAGTATAATGGTAAACAAACCTACTTCATGTGTAGGAAGACAATGACTGAAAGGTAGAAACCACACGTGGAGGGGCTATTTACATATTCAACACAATATCTGATGGTATTTGTTGTGGGCTTTTAATTTTTTTTTTTTTTTAGATTTTTTAATCTAAGTTGCCCGATTTATTTTTTAAGTGCAATAAGACCCTTCAGGATGTGAGGTATTTGTGGATACCCACACTTCCCAGGTCTATAAGGCCCTCCACCACCGTATTATTCAATTTATTGCCATGAATGAGGGGTGGGACCATAACATATGCATGGCAGAGCCAGGAGTGTTTTGAAAGTCCCACCCCACGGGAATGGTGATTGGGGAAAACAATGTTCTAAGAAACAACTGTGCCAGAATTGTTAAAGGTAAGAAAGCTCAATATTATAAAACCAAATCTGGAAAGCACTACCAAGAACACCATAAATACTGGAGGAACACAAATAATCTGCACAAAAGTAGCCAGCTGTCCCCAACAGACATATTGTCACCTGCCAGCCTTATGTTATCGGACTCATTCACAATAGAAAACAACGGAATATATATTTTTTTTCATACAGCGGTCACCAAGTTGGCAACAAAACTCAGCCACGACAACAGCTGGGCCTGCCATCTCTAAATCACCCAACAGGGTTTTAAATAAGCTGTGAAAATTGATTAGCACTTTCTGCTAATCGATTGCAAAGATGCATAGCACTTGCCTCAATTTGATTAGCAAAGTAAAAATACTAAAAATATGTATACATGCAATCTTTTTTTTATATTTTAGCCTGAATAGAAATGCTCATTAAAATTAGCTCAGTCTTTGCGTGATTTGTTTCATTTGAACACAGACGCAAGCCTAACTGGCAGTATAGCCTAGGGTTAGAGTACTGAGCTTGGTACATTCAGCAGACCTGGGTTTGATTCCCACAACCTCCACTTGCATGCTGTGTGACCCCTGGGCAAATCACTTTACCTCCCCTAACAGATACAAGCCTAACTGGCAGTTAGACTAGGGGTTAGAGTAGTGAGCTGTGAATTAGCTTGGTATATCCAGCTGCAGACCTGGGTTTGATTCCCACAACCTCTAACTTGCATGCTGTGTGACTCTGGGCAAGTCATTTTACCTCCCCTGAAAATAGACACATGCCTAACTGGCAGTTAGATTAGGGTTAGCTTAGTACATCCAGCTGCAGACCAGGGTTTGATTCCCACAACCTCCACTACTTGCATGTTGCATGACTCTGGGAAAGTCATTTTACCTCCCCTGAAAATAAAAACAAGCCTAATTAGCAGACCATGGTTAGAGTACTGAGCTGTGAATTAGCTTGGTACATCTAGCTGCAAACCTGGGTTTGATTCCCACAACCTCCATTGCATGTTGTGAGTTTGGGCAAATCACTTTACCTCCCCCGAAAATAGGCACTTGTAACACACACACATACAGACACAAACACACCAGCCCATCTATGGCAAAACCCTCCCCCCACCGACCTTCAACACCCTCACCACTCCTTTCCCCTGCCCTGTCAACTTTTTGACACTGAAATGAGGGACATAGACACGCAGTATGAATGACACTGGCGACAAAACATATGAACCCATTGGAATTTTTTTTTTTTTTTAACTGCTCTGCCGGCCCCGTGTTGTCTGTTCCCACTGCCTTACCTTCTGTACAGCCTGCAGGTTGTCCGCCATGACCAGGTTGCATTCCTCGAGTTGTAGAACTTGCTGTGTGCTGCCCACCTGAAAATAATTGTGCTTTCTGCTCTGCTCTGCTCGCTGTAGTCCTTTCTGTTCCAAACCACGTCATCCACCCAATTAGCCACATTTTCCCAGTGGTCTCCTGGTCGGCACACAAAATGCCGCAACTGCAGTCAGATGCACCAGAAACATGCAGCTTGGCACCTTTCTTCAGTTAGATGCTTCCGACCAACCAGCTCGCAGGTGGGGAGGGGGCTGGCACAGAACTAGTGGTGCCAAAGATGAGACGGGAGGGGGAAGAGTCAACCACAGAATGCATTGCATATTTTTGCAATGCGGAAGTAAAATGTATCGCAAGAGCAGCCGGATCGCATCGCAGTTTGACTATTTAAAACCCTGCCTAGACCCATAACCAATATGCCACCACTATTCTTAGTTGAAAATGTAACTGCTGGCACAGTTCTGGCACTATTTTTTGATTTTTAAAGCAACATAAAAGCAGGTCCACATGGCCTTGATGCATTCTTCCTGAAGAAAGCTACCAACTCTATATGCCAACCTCAGTCTTTTGCACCTTCTTCTGCACTTTCTAACTGGAAGAAAGCTGCAATTACTTACATCTTTAAAGGCAGTAATTCTAATCTTACGAATAATTACCAACCTATTTCCAAACTGTTTAAAGTATCAAAGCTGTGAGAAAATTTGATCAATGAAAAAAACAGCACTTTCAGATAGAAGTAAACAAGAGGCTGTTACCTGGCCAATCAGGTTTAAGATCTTGCCATTCAACAACCATATCACAACTGCAAGTCTCCAATATCAACAAAACAAAGGAATGTGGTAAATCAGTTGGGTCTGTGTTTTCTGACCTCAGAAATGAATTTGATTTAAGCCGCACGGTAGTGTGGAGGGCAGACACACTGGGTGCCTTACCTCTAGCCACACTGGCGACCTGGGTTCGGAAACAGACTCGGGTTGCTCGGGGGGGCAGTGGGAAGAGGAAAGATCATGTGTCCCTAGACAGCTCTCCTTCCTCAGGGAGGGGAGTTAGTGTGGCATGCTACTTGCCTGACACCCAGCGATGGCTGGGTATCAGCACATGCACACCACCACGCAGGGAAGGGATGCCACGTTCAGGATTCCGAGGCAGTCTCTGCAGAAGCAGAGCTGGGACATCATGCCCATTGCACGTCTGTGGGCTCAGGGAGAAAATCGGAGGGAAAACCACCCCAGGCAGCAGCATGACAACTGACCCTCCGCCGGCCCCGCGCCTGTGGCTGGGCCCAACCATAGTCCTGTGGAAGAGGATGCTGGTGAAGGTTAAGTCCCAAAGGAGCCAGTGATGGAGATGGGGGGAGGGGGGGCGGTTAGAAGTGGGCTGCCAGGGAGACCAGGAGATAAAATGTATACGGGGGGAAAAAAATGCATTTGATCTATTTCAGCAATGCATGAATGGCTCTTTTTCACATTACATTCACTGGGGTTCTTACTGAATGCACCCAGTGGGTCAAGTCCTACTTTACACAGAACCATAGAAATTTAAGGTCAGAAGGGACACTGGGTTCATCATGTTCACCCCACCCCCACCCAGCTTCATAAGCAGAAATTTAAAAAAAAAAGTACTCTTCGCAAACTTATACTAATTTATAGGGGTTCCCGACCCACTGTACTAGAGTACTAGACAGGGTCCCCATTGATTCCCTTGATAATTAGAAATGTGTACAGGATTACCTTAAAGGCTTTTACTATCTTTCATGTGCACGGTCTCTGTAGGTAGAATGTTGCATAGGTTCACCACACTCTGGGAGAAAAACTGCCTCTTAATGTTACCCTTCAATTTATCACATCCCAGCTTCAGGGTGTGTCTTGCTGGAGTACACCAGATCAAAAATCTCTGTATGTTCCTGTCGATACCGCCCCTTCAATATGTAGAAGATTGAGACAATTTTGTCAACAGAAAATCTCTGCGGAATTACAGAGGTCCTCAATCTGATTTTATTGATATAGCTACAGGTGTACTGCACGGCTCTGTCCTGGCCCCCATTCTTTAATACTGTATTTTTACTAATGGGCTAGTAAAAAAGAAAACTGATTCTTGTCTGCAGCTGTATACCAATGATACAGAAGTCCACAAGACTGCAGTAACAACACTACCAGAAACCAGCTGGCCTTACAATCAGATTTTAATTCAATTTAAAGTTGGATTAAAGAAAATGGCCTCCTGTAAAATAAGGCATAACCTGTAACCATCTGTTTGGCTTACTGTAAATAAAACGTTAAAAAACACACAGAAATCACAGGTGAAACCTGCTGATGGTCTTGAGCAAAAGTGCATCACAAACTTTAAATACCTGGGATTATATCTGGGCCTGATTTAGTGTTTCAACCGTCATACTAATCACCAGATAAAAATAAAAGTTAACTAAAGGACAGGAATTTTATACCAAGTCAAATCTTGCCTCAGGCAGCCGGGAAAATGAAAAATAGTGAGTCAATTGATAATATCCTTACTCGATTTCAGGAGCATGATTTATTCTGCAGCCTCAAAACTGAACCTGCACCAACCTGATCCCTATTTAACCAACACTGCCATCTTATCTTTACCTGTCAGTTTGATACTGATCACTGCCTTGTATATGATAATAAAGGAATAATGCATAACAGGGTGTGTGTCGTGCTGTGATAACGTCACGCTTGGGGTGATTAGCACGAGGTCAGAGGCTCGAAAAGCGAATAATCACCCCAAGTGACGTTATCCCAGCACCTACATACACACCCTGGAGTGCATTATTCCTATTATACAATGGCTCATTGTTATATATAAAATAAAAAAATATTTTAAAGAATGTTTTTATTAGTGTGAACAAATATTTTTGTTTCTTAAGAGGAGATGCAAAAAGAGAGATGCACGGTACATATGCAGTGAGGCTGAGACTAGAGGTGTGATACAAGGTACATAATGCCATCTACACTGGTTCACAGTGAGGCTGAGACTAGAGCTGTGATGTTACGCTGGATAACATCACACCCGTGATGTTATGCTGGGATAACATCACGGGTCCAGCCCCAGACTGACCAATCAGAAGCCAGGAAATTTTCTTGCCATTGTATAATCTACATTTTATTATGTCCCTACACACCTGCAGATCATACCACTGATACCTCCACTCTAGTTTGGACCATTTGTAGATGGAATGGTATCAGTGTACCTTCTAGCCCACCAAGAACGTTACAAAGGGGGGGGGGGGCATCATGAAGAGACGTCTCTCTCTCCCTGGCCCTCTCAGAGACAGCAACAATCCACTAAATCTAACATTTTAACTCATCTGAAATTCTTTTTAACTAGACTATTTTGAGAGAACTACTGTTTATCAACATTACTCTGAACTTTGGAGCCTACCATGGGGAAACCTAGAAAAGTGACAGAAGGTGGCAGTAAGAAAGGACAAAAAACAGGGCCTAGTGGCAAACTTCCAGCAATAGCTCCTGCAGATTTGAATTTAGCTGAGCCCACAATGACAGACATCCTTAGAACAAACCAAGCTATAGTGTATGGTGGAACATTATTCAGCATGAAAATCCATGCCTGCAATAGTGTTGTTGTGCTTCACTCACTCAGTCATACTGGCTGTTGAGCTGCACTCAGTACATCAGTAGTGCAGCACAACAAAATGGAATGCTGTCTCGTGCCTCAAAGCCCTCGAGTAGCGGTTGTCATTGCTTGCCTTGACGCCTCATGGTTTTGAGTTGGTATAACGACAGAGACAGCGGCAGCGGTCAACAGCATTACGCCCCCCACAAAAAAAGCAGCAGTAAACTAACTAAATCCGCAAAGCGACAAATAAAAAATTTCATCCGCATCCACCAATCAGCCTTGATTTGACTGCAGTGAGATCCGTGAAGGGGAAAGTCACACAGCAGGATAGTGGCAGATAAGGAAACTATTTCTTTCATTCTGGACATTTTTTTTTTTTATCTGAATCGTAACCATGACTGCCCATACACTATAAAAGATTGTGTATGAGCAGCCATACACATACCAGGTTATTCTTGAATCTCGCTGTTTCCCTGTTAACAGGAGACCTCTCTAGCTTTGCTCTCGAGGTCTACTGTTACCAGGGAAACAGCTTGATTCAAGAATAACCCGGTTGTGTATGACTGCTCATACACAATCCTCTATATGGATAAACGCCTGAAGGCATTTGACCAAAAGGTACAGGAATTTAACTTCAGACTACTGATTTGTGAAGCTCAAGCGACAGCAGTAGCGGGCTGAAGCCAAAGAAGCGGTGTCCTCAATACTACATGCCACCACGAGCAATGTCAGCCTTATAAAAGAAAACGGGGCACTGTGGTACAGAATGGAGACCCTAAAGAATCAAACAAGGGCCTCCAATCTATGCTTACTGAGACTGCCTGAATCCCTTGAAGGAGATGACCTAGTCAGATATCCAATGACTTTGCTGGCAGGAAACCTCCATTTAGAGCCAGCCCCTACAATGTACCTTTGAATCACCTCTAGGAAGCAGGGGAATATGCCCAAGACACTGCTGATTTAGCTTTCTGGCCCAAACGAGTGGGGTGAAATCATGCACACTGAGAGAAACCAGGCCATTAACCACACCAAACGGAGCCGAACTTTCATTTTTCCTCGACCTGTGCTACACTACTATGGACTGCAGGAAGTCATTCTATGGCATTAGGGTGATCCTGCAGTCCCCAAGTATCTCCCACACGCTGCAGTACCAAGTTTCGGTCCAGATAATATATTGTGGAAAGCAATATTTAATTTCCGACCCTAAAGACGCAACGGCTTTACTCAACAAAATGAAATCAGACTTTGGTTTGGACATAGCTGGGGAAAACAAAACAGAGGTCTAGCAATAGTACTGGGAAAATCTTACTATTAGATTCTCGGTCAGTCTTGCGAGATGGATAAACATGAGGACTGAAAGGGGCTGTAGATTCAACTCTACTTAAAAATGACATTGTGGACTAATCACCAGTTTTCACAGTAAGACTTCTACCTTATTTCAAGTGTGTTGGAAAAAATGGTGTTGGCCACATGCGGCCTATCCTGATCTCTGGAAGCAGCCCACTTTCCACCTCCATGCTTCAGAAACTAGGGAGAAAGCCAGTTACATAAAAACTTACTGTAACAGTAGATGGAGTGAATCTCCTCCATTGTGCCACATCTTTGGAACTCTATGCTGTCAAGCTCTGGACCACATGGAAAGTTTTGCTAGCAAGGGACTGCCCACAATGATGTGCAGAATCGATACATCTATAACATGGGTGGCCCCCTCACTCCTCAGTTCCCCACTGAAGATTAGCCTTGGAAGGCCTCTAACTGTGAGGAACCAAGAGATCAGACTAGAACCAGGCAACTAGGAAAGGCATGGGACGGGAAAACATGATGCATGGAGTAAGGCTTTAGGCACAGCATCTGCTATAACCCTCAGAATTCCGAGAAGGGTGTGACAAGGTGACCCCCATCATAGTGGACACCCCTGGGATAAACTGAAACCCCTTCCCCAAGCAGTGTACCATATATGTTTCGTATAATGTCCAACATGCCGCTTGGCTGGCTATAACAAAACTGTTTTGATATAAGAATAACAAACGCTTGTGTCTGTTTTTTTTTTTTAAGATGTTAGCTGCCCAGTAAGATATCTTGTACAGCAAACAGCATGTTTCTGCAGGAGAGCTGGGGGGTACAAAATGTTCTGACCTCTGGTCTGACCTTTCCCAATGCTGTAAACAAGCCTGCAGCTGCTATCTGAACTGATCTCTACGGAGCAACAGTGGCCCCATGTGGCTAGTTTTATGTTAAATCTGATGTACGGAAATTTCCTAACTCTAGAGAACCTAAACACAGGGGGGAAAGGAAATTTCCTAACTTGTACAGAGACTATGTAAGCATTAATCCACGATGAAGATGGCATCTAATGGGTAGTTAATGCATGGTTGGGGCCCGAGGCCGCAGGCTGAGTGCCTACGACGACCAACCATGTATTAACTCCCCATTAGATGCCACCTTCGGAGTGGATTAATGCGCTTGTAACATGGCTTTTAGGATTGTGTGGTTCTTCTACGTCTTATTCTCATACTGTGCATGCAATAATACAAAGACATTTTGCTCTCTTTTGATTTATCTGCTGCACTTTTTCAACATTTAGCGCAGTTCTATTTATATCCTGATGTTGTCTAAACAATATTTAACTTATGTCTGCACAAAGTATCTATCAACACTTCCTTCTGACAATTTAGAAGATCTGCACTGCTATTATTTCACTAGCTCCATTTGGAGGTCTCTGCTACGGTCATTTCTGTGTTTCCCTATTTCCGCGTCAATATATTTTACACATTTTATAACCTTCTATGTGCCTCTCCGACCTCGCTCCGATATCGCTCCATCTGCCCTTTCATGCTTCTGTTTCTGCACCATTCTCCTTGCTTTCATCAATTCATTGCCACTGTCACACGTTTCCGCCTTGCATTTTCAGCAGCATGCCTTCAAACTCGGTCTCCCCCTAATGCTACACTTTCCTAATTATCCCCTGCTCACATTTCTCATTGCACTACCTGTAGGGTTGCGTTTCCAGACGACCGCGGCTCGCCGGTTGCTCCTCTCTGCTAGTTCCGTGCATGCCGTTCCTCGCTCTGCATTCCTGTTCCCTTCTCATCAGTCCTGCACTCCCCTGCTTTATCTTTAATTTGCCCACACTGCTCATTTCTCCCCTGTGCCTGCTTTCTGTATTACACAAGCAACACGGCATTATCGTGCCATAATGCCGTGTTGCTCTGATACCACCTGACAGTACTGAACCAATTGTGTTCCTTACTTCTGCAGTTCTTGTTTTTGCCATGTTACAAAAAAGCTATAACTCAGTTCTGAAATGAGTTGTTTTTTGTTTTAGACTGAGGAAGGTGAAAGACCTGGTAGTGTGTGTTATCACAGTGTTAGGCTGAAGAAAGAGCCTTGGATACTGCTGAAGAAAAGCAGTTGTCATCAGATTTATTTTATCTAACTAATTTTTATTTTCTGTATATTTTACTTGATGAAAATAAAATGATAAACGCAACCATGCGGTTTTTTTTGCACCTGACTTATGGTCTGCTTGAAATTGTGTATCCTAAATACACGCCCGGTGACAAGGGGGAAAGAGGGAGGGTTCGGCATGGCCTACTCTAGGAGATTCTCTCGAAGATCTCATGCTACAGTGAATTCTTATGCAACTGCTTTATCTTCAACGAAGACATCTCCTCCATTAGGTCACACCTTCTAAACAACTCCCAAGCAGTACAAAGCAATAGAGAGGATGGCATAGTCTGATATGTAATCAGAACAGAAGGCCTTACAGGCTAGCAAGATCAAAACCAACATGGCTATGAGAGGCGCTGTCCAGAATGTAATGTTTAGTGAAAGTGTGAACAGTGCTCCATGTGGCTGCAGCACAAATGTCATCAGCAGGGACATTTTTGAAATAAGCACACAGAAGAAAAAATTACTCACCTTAGTAATTGCTTTTCTTCTCATGGAGTCTTGCTATATTATAACATTAGCAGTCAGCCACTGCAGCTGAACTGCCCCGGAGAGGAAGGAGTTAACTCCAGAGGATCTGGAGTTCTACAGCGCGAGGGCGCAGTGCCCAAAGCTCTATCTGGCAGTTTCAAATGAAACTGTCAGATCTTTACGAAGCTAACATCAAAGAACAGAAAGTCTGTGTGGAAAAACTACACTAGCCCATGGCTACCTACTAGTAGTAGTAACAACAATATAAACAACAAAGAAACACCCAGAACCATAATAACAAAAATTGATGGTATTATGGTTCGTTTCTCTACCCTTGACAACACATTATGAACCCCCTTCCCCCAAGACTCAAGTCCAGGAAGGGGCAATATAAATAACCTAAATGAAAGCAACCAGATCCCTAACCCAAAGGAAGAGGGTAAAGGATAACTACAATGGCATGACATACAGTGCTTGCACACCGCCACCCCTACCCAAGTAGAGGTTCTGAGAGGGGCAGGAGGGAGGTGGAATATATATAGCAAGACTCCATGAGAAGAAAAGCAATTACTAAGGTGAGTAATTTTTTCTTCAAACACCATGAAGTCTTGCTATATTATAACATTAGCAGATTACACAGCAGTACCTCCATGGAGGAGGGTCAGAACCTACTTAGGAAATAGGCTCTGAAGCACAGCTGTGCCAAACCGAGCATCTCTCCTGGACTGGACATCCAGGGAATAATGCTTGGTAAAGGTGTGAACTGTCTTCCAGGTAGCAGCTTGACAAATCTCCAGAATGGGAATGTCCCTAGCAGCCGCTAGAGACGCAGCTGTACCCCTGGTGGGTGGGCCTCAATCCTGAAAGGGGTACTCTACCTAGTTTCTGATAACAGAATTGGATACAAGAAACAATCCACCTTGCAATTGTTCTCTTAGTGGCAGGTTTTCCTTTGCCAACCTCGCCATAGGTAAGAAACAGTTGGAGGGATTCAACCTATGACCTCTGGTGCACTCTAAATAGTAGCTTAAGGCTCTTTTGACATCCAAGCTGTGCAGTCTCCTCTCACCTGAGGAAGAATGCTCAGTGAAAAATACTGGAGAGAGATAGATTGATTCAGGTGGAAATCAGAAACCACCTTAGGCAAAAACTTTCTATTAGTCCTAAGGACTACCTTATCTCTGTGGAAAGAGATAAAATCTTCTTCCACTGACAGAGCCTGTAACTCACTTGTCGTCCTGGCAAGGTGATAGCTACTAGGAAAACGGTTTTCCAAGTTAAATACTTGAGCTCTGCTGAAGACAGAGGCTCAAAGGGGGGTTGCATTAACTGAGCAATGCAAATATTCAGGTCCCAGGCGGGAGCTGGTTCCCGAAAAGGAGGGTTAGTATGAAGTAACCCTTTAAAAAACTTGGAGAACACAGGGTGAGAAGAAAGGGAGGCAGGCTTCCCTGCTGACACAAAAGCAGAGACAGCTGCCAGATGAACCTTCAGGGTAGCTGGTCTAAGGCCTAGGGAATTCAGATGGACCAAATATTCCAGAAGAATGGGAAGATCAGCAGATTCTGGGATAATCTGCCTCTCAGAGCACCAGATGGAAAACCTCTTCACTTAGAATTATAAGTGGCCTAGTGGAAGGCTTCCTAGAAGCCTTTAAAATATCCATGACACCTTGAGAAAGGTGTAAGTCAGCAAATTCTAGCTCCTCAAGAGCCGAGCCTTGAGGTGGAGGGATTTGAGGTCCGATACCACACTCTCCCTGTGCACAGGCCAGTAAGTCGTGGGACTCTGGGTAGGCTCAGGGCAGGGTGGACTGCCAGGGACAGAAGCAGAGGGTACCAGGGCTGTCTGGCCCAATCTGGGAACAATCAGAATCACTCTGCAAGGTTGAGATCTGATTTTTACTAGTACCCTGAAAAGAAGAGAAGGGAGGAAAGGCATACAGGAACTTCCCTTTCCAGTCCAACAGAAAGGCGTCCAGAGGGACTGAGCCCAGAACTGGAGGCCTGCAACAGAAAAGAGGAAGTTGGTGGTTGTCTGGGGCTACGAAAAGATCTATCTGAGGAGTGCCCCATCTGGCAAAGACGGACCCCAGCACTTGTGGATTCAGAGCCCATTGTGATGGCCCTGAGAAATCTGCTGAGGTCCGCCAGGACATTGTCCTTCCCTGGGAGGTGAACCGCTATCAGGAGGTGTTCAGAGTAGGCCAGAGACCACAACTTCATTGCTTCGGTGCACAAGGCTGAAGACCGAGTGCCCCTTGCTTGTTGATGTACCACATTGTGGTGGTATTGTCTGTCCTGACTTGAACCACTTTGTTCTGGACAGAATCTGAAAACACCGAAGAGCTAAAAGACAGCTCTGAGTTCCAACAGATTGATGTGGAGCAGAGATTCCTGGGAGACCACACCCCTGGGTGGCAAGATCGCCCAGGTGAGCCCCCACCCTAACAGGGAGGCATCCGTGGTGAGGGTGAGGGAGTGAGAAATGGGAATGAAGGAACCCCTGTCTTAAATTGCTCTGGACCTGCCACCAGTGGAGGCTAGGATCAGAGTTTGAGTAACTGGAACCAACTTGGTAAGGGGTCCTTCCTTTGAGACCAATAGGCCCTCAAATGGAACTGAATGTCCTCATCTGGAATCTTGCTCCCTGCCGACAGCTGTGGAAGCAGCCATGTGCCCAAGGAGTTGCGAAAATGCCTTGCTGGTCGAGAGACCCAGGGTAAAGGAGGATGCCAAGGCGATGAGTCTGTCCACCCTTTCCGAGGGAAGAAAAGCCCTGGCTAACCTTGTGTTCAATTCTGCGCCTATGAAAGTTAGGACCTGAACCGGTTCCAGAACTGACTCTGGTAAGTTTAGCAGGAATCCCAGGAAGTGAGAAGCTGCTGGGTGACTTGCAAATGGGTTTCACCTGACCTGGAGACTGACCCACAATGAGCCAGTGGTCAGGTGAGAAACTACAACAACCCTGCCTTCTTAAGTGAGCCACTACTACAGCGAGACATTTGTGAATACCCTTGGCGCAGAGGTCAGGCGAAGGGCATTGCTCTGAACTGGTAGTGGCCTGAGGGCAGTTCGAACCTGAGGTACTTCGGTGAGAAGGCCTGATCAGAACATGAAAATAGGCATCCTTGAGGTCCAGGAAGCTAGCCAGTCCCCTGGCCTTAGGGAAGGCAATATCATTGCCAGAGTCAACATTTTGAACTTTGGTTTCAAAAGATGCTTGTTCAGGTACCTTAAATCTAGAATGGGCCTCCATTCTCCTGTCTTTTTTGGGGTAAGAAAGTATCTCGAATAAAGCCCTTGCCCTGATGGCAAGGAGGAACCCTTCCACTGCTTTGCAGTCCAGAAGAGAAGAAACCTCTGCTTCCAAAGCAAGGGCTTCTGAAGGATTTGCAGGTGGAAATGTCTGACTCTCATCTTTGGAAAGTGTTTGAAGCTGAGAACCAGACCCTGGCCTATTACCTCCAGAACCCATCTGTCCGTAGATTAGGGACAGCCAGTTCGCTGAAATAGGCCAACCTGCCCCCACTGGTACAGGAGAATCGGCCCTGGGCACCCCATCAGGGTGCCTGTAGCAACAACCTTAGGCTGAGGGGAGGACGGTCTGCTTGTGCCTCGTCTACCCCTGCCTCTGAAGAAACCCTCTGCGAGACAGCAGAGGAGATTGAATTGGTAAAAGGCCTGCCCTACCTCTGGGAGCATGCCTTTGTGGCATGGCATGCTTCTCCTTAGCCTGGGCACTTTTGTAGGTAGTTCTGTATTCATCCATCTTTTCATATAGTTTTCTGTTTGCTCCCAAACAGAGAATTTCCCACTACAGGAAAATCCATAGCCTTTGACTGGGTATCTTGGGACAGATTAGTGCATCTGCCATGCCAACCTACGGAAAGCTACAGAAGTGGCCATGACCCTAGAGGAAACATCATTAACATCAACAGCAGTATGAAATTGAACTTTAGAGGCTTCAATGCCATCAGCAGCCACCTGTTCCAACTCACTAGCCAGCTGGCCATGGGCCTGCTTGGCTAACTCTGCTCTGTGTCCCACCTAGATTTCTGATATCTAGCCACAAAGCCATATAATTTGCCTGCCTGAGTCCCAAAGAAGCTATATACTGTTTCTTGCCATGGCATCAATCTTCCTGGAATCCTTATCAGGAGGATGTGAGGCCAGAGGAATATTAGCCTTGTCACAGGCTGCAGCTTGTACCACACCTACATGACTACACTGTTCAGTAAGGAAGTCTGTATCCGAGCCTGACAAAGTATACCTTCTGTCCATTTTTTTATCTACAGGAGGGACAGAATGAGGATTTTTTAAAATCTTTGCTGTTTGCTTCCCAAATGACTTATGCAAAGGAATAGACAACCTCCTAGACTCTGGAATATCCATCATTTCCACATAATCAGGCTCCTCTTGCTCATCCACAGCCTCCTCTAAAGGAAGCTGGAGGGTTTCTGCAACCTTTTTGTAAAAAATAAAGAAAGAAGGGGACTCAGACAGAATAGGAGGAGATTCTAAAGGTCTGTCTGGAGAAATGTCCGGTTCAATGGGCACGTCCAGACCCCCCCAGCCACACATATATTGATCAAATTCCTCCTCCCCCTCCTGTGGTTCATAAAAATCCTCAACTTCAAAATCCTGAACCACTGGGACTGAACGAACCAACCTTTTACCAACTGTTGGTGGTTCTACAGATCCCTGAGACAGTGACTGGACAATCTGAATGGCTTTAGCTATCTCTGCAGCAGTTGGAGACACAATTTTGGACCCCAAACCTACTGATTTCCTTGTCTTTTTACTCGGGACTGGTTCCTCCTGAACCAGCCTTCCTTTTACCGAGGAAGTCTACGCCCTGGTCAGAGGGCACTCCCTCTGGTCCAGTGGGTACTGGACGGGCTGGCCATCGGGTCAGCGGACTTTTGGCCTCTCGTTCCCTGAGGCGGCCCAATCTCTTTTCCAGGGTGGCTGCAGGGAAATTTTTACACATCTGGCAGTCTGACAGGAGGTGGTCAGCCCCACGACAATAAACACAAGTGGTGTGTGGGTCAGCCTTGGCAAAAGGCGTCCCAGACATCACAGTGTTGAAACCCAGTGGGCCGGTTTTCTTTTGGGTTTCTCAGACATAATGCCAGCCTAACAAAACTTGCCCTTTTGATGGCAGTGCCAGGCAGAAGACACCCTTATCGGTTCCTAACCGTGTCACGGTATTTGAAAAAACGTTATAATTCTGTTTTTAGAACCGATAAGAACCGGGAACCGCACTCTAAAACCCACTGTACACTTTTAAAATGTAGAAATAACAAAGCGATCGGTTCAAAACCAACCGATAATTAATTTTCCACACAGACTTAAATTTAGTACTACGGTTACCAGATAGAGCTTTAAAACCGAAATGCGGTAAAAATAATGACTTTGCCGGTTCAAATGAACTAAAAATACCTGCTGAACCGAGAATGAACCGAGCTGAAGGAGCTGATCTCCGGAGCGACTGTTCAGTGAAGCGGAGTAAAGAATCTGACAGTTTAATTTGAAACTGCCAGATAGAGCTTTGGGCACAACGCCCTCGCGCTGTAGAACTCCAGATCCTCTGGAGTTAACTCCTTCCTCTCCGGGGCAGTTCAGCTGCAGTGGCTAACTGCTAATGTTATAATATAGCAAGACTTCATGGTGTTTGAAGTGGTCATACCCTTTGCGGAGTGACCATGAACAGCATCAGGAAGTTCTTTACTATAGAACGTAATACAATGTGCCAGCCATTTGGACAGGCATTGTTTACAGTCCTTGGTGTGATCAATATATTATATCTCAGTGTTCTATGTACATCTAAAGTATGGAGCAACACCTCACCCTGGTTGGCATGCTCAGGATAATAAACAGGAAGGTCTACTGATTGGTTCTGCTTAAATTCTCATACCACCTTTAGCAAAAACTTAGGATTCATATACAGAGAGTCTCGTCTTTGTAAAAAGGTCATGGCAATTAAAAATAACATTTTCCATGACAGGAAACGTAAGCCACAGCTTGTGGCAGGCTCAAAAGGAGCCAACATCAATTTCACAAGTATGAAATTCAAGTCCCACAGTGGGACTGGATTATGGATAGGGGGTTTTATATGAAGAATACTTCACAGACACCTATGGGACACCTTTAAATGTGCAACCATACAACCAACAATAGGGGCATGGAATGCTGATAGAGTGGCCAAATGCACTGTAAAGGGAAGTTCTACAATTTTAATACCGTTTTTTTAAATACATTAACCCATTACCTTATGCTGGCGTTAGTCTTCTGAGGTAGCAAAGGAATATTTTCAGTACATCCACCATGGGAAGGAAGGGATCGAAAATTGTGCCAAACAGATGGCCAGCCGATCCCTTCCACTTCCCTGTCTGCTGGCCCAACCCCCCGTGCTCAGATGTTTTGTGACATCTGACCAAGGAAAGCGCAGGGGTGTGCTACATACAAGTCAATGGAAGAAATTTTCAGAGCTGTTTTATAATAATTAAAGCAACCTTTGATTGAAATGAAAGCCATCACTCAACTAATAAAGCCCCATTTCATGGAGTAAGTATGTCTGGTAGAAGACTTTTTAGCTATAAGCAGGACATCGGCAACCTTAGTGGATACCCCCAAATGCAATGATTTCAGGTCTGGATAAACCAGAATACCCATTGCCCTGTCACAACAGACCCTGACACAGAGGTAGAGGGCCAGAATACTCCATTGCCAGATGTTGATGAAGGGGAAACCGTATCTGCCAAGGCTAGAATGGAGCAATGAGGATGAGTGTGGCACTCTCCGTCCACAGCTTGAGCAGAACCCTCTGCTTTAGAGGAATGGAGGGAGCACACAAAGGAATTTCCCTTTCCTAGAGAGGGACAATGCGCCTTGCCAAAAAATGTCAAGCCCTGGAGCAAGCAGAAATGAGCCTATTTTGCGCTGTGCTGTGATGCAAAAAGGTCCATCTCTGGATGACCCCATCTCACGAAGAGGTAGTTTACCATGGACATTAGCAGTTCCTACTCGTGAACCACTGATATGTCCCTGCTACTGACATATGTGCTGCAACCACATGAAGCACTGTTCACACTTTCACTAAACATCATCTATTGCAGATGTGCTGGTTTTGAGCTTGCTCCTGGATGAAGGCAGAACGGTTACTTAAGAACTTACCATGATAACAGATCTTAGAGAGAATCTCCTCCATCAGGCCATGCCATACCCTTCCTCTTTCCTCCCATTCTATATCCCAAGGGTTATATCAGATGCTGTGCCTAAAGTTTTACTTCATGAATCATATTTTTTCCCAGTCCCATGCCTCTCCCTGTATGCCTGGTATTGGTTTGCTCTCCTGATTCATCATGGTTCGAGGCCCTCTGAGGCTAATCAGCAGTGTGGAACTGAGGAGTGATGGGGCCACTCATGTTATATACACGCTGACGCTGCACGCCACATGCCACAGATAGCAAAACGTTTCCAAGTGGTCCTGCTGCTGACAGCTTACAGTTTCCAAAGGTGTGGCCTAATGGAAGAGATTTGTTAGCTGAACCCTGGCATCAATAGGTACCAAAACACAATTTTCAATCAGCAAATTATATTTAAAAAGACGCTCCTTTCAAGTGAATGGAGCACGCCCCAACGCTCACCTATAAAGATGTCACAAAATGTAAGAGTGCAGGGGTGGATCATCTTTGCTGGCACATACATATGTATGGGGTTAATATATATATTATGTATTAGGCATACATATAAACATGCCAACAAAGATAATCTTAGTACATTTATGCAACCCCTCCACCGATTCCATTACATTTTCTGCAGAGCGCCTGCAGCCCCATTCCCGACCTCACATCATAATGATGCTATTTTCAGAGGTGGGGCTGCAACACTGGGTGATCACCTGGCTCATACACAGAAGTTATGAACCACGCTTTACGAGGGAAATATCTTTAAAACCATGGCACAGAAAATATTAATTTATAGCTGAAAAAGCAAGTAGAGCAGGTAACTACACATATGAGTTGCCTGCCTGGTATGAAGGTGTGGGATAAAACAGATGCAACAAACCAGAAGCCAGGTGCATAAAAAAACCAAACGTGCGTTATTTTATTCAAATCAGGAAATAAAAACAAAAATAATAAACATACAGAAAGCAAAAAGGTTATTCAATGCCAAGTATCTAGCAAACTTTCGAATTTTGAAAATTTCTGAGACTTAGCTTCAGCCTTTGTACATGGAACAGTGTGGAAACAAGCACACACTTCTGAGGTCCTCCTCACTTGGTAGTCAGTATTCAGCTGATTCCCTTATCTATCTCTATTATGCCACATGGTGAGTTTTTATACCTTTCATGGATGACATCACCGTCCGGTGATCCACCCCTTTTTGCTAAAACCAGTATAAACCTCTTATTCTCAGGAGTTCCCATCAAACAGTAAAGACATGCATGTTCATACATGTTAATTTTTCTAGCCTTGACTCAACACCTGTTTTCTTGGTTGAGGGGATTTTATGTTACGGGGGTTTTATGTTTCCATTTTGTTTCATCTCAAAAGATAGTTTTTGATAAAAGATAAGTCGTCCATGAGGGTTCCACTGGATTTGCAAGGGGAACGTAAGAATGAGGGCACGTTCCTCTTTTCCCTTCTCCTGCCAACCCTTGGAACTCATCATATCATTAAATATGACATCCTAAAATAGACAAGCATTCAGCAAATGTATTTCATTTTCATTTCCAGCACGAGCAGTTGTCCCACAGAAACAAAGAACAAAATGAATGGGGGGCGGGGGCCCAGACACCCCACACATGGGCATCCACCCCAGACAGGCCTCACCCTGTCACACCTGGAGCAAAATAAATGTGGCAGTTGCCCTTAAACCACTGCAAATTAAGACATTTACCTGGGTCAATGGCTGTAGGTTCAAAATAAAGTGCAGAATGCATGTTTTTTTTTTTTCTTCTATATACATTTTACTGGTGTTTTACCCCGCTTTTCTCCCAGACCTGGGACCCTGGCAGACATGTATGTACGCGTGCGTGAAGATGCACATCAGGCACTGGCTCGGCCCCTTCTGCCCCACCCCTGCTATCGCTGACGCCCCACCTGCCTATGCTTCCCACCGGACCTCCACCCGGTGCAAGAAGAACTACAGGGGTGCAGGCAACCACCCCAGGGAGGGGAGAGCTGCCTTGCGGCTGCTCGATCCCTCTCCACCCTTCCCCCCACGCCAGCTCCCCAACGACCAGAGGTCATTCCTGAACCCTGGTCGCCGGCGTAGCATGAGGTAAGGCATCCAGCATCTCAGCACCACCAGGCTGGCTCAGAATGCATGTTTTTGAGTAAAGCCTGGAATGTTAGATCCTCCTGAGACGCAGCAGTTGAACTTGGGTCCAAATGTCCAGGCTAAAGAAACAGTCTTTGTCGTCGTCGTGTCGTCAAAAATGATGACATCGGGGTCAGACTCATCTGCCTCCACATCCTCTCCAGAGGGAGGGTTGTAGAGAGTGGTGGATCACAGGCCCCCTTACCTGGAACACAGCCTCAGCAACACTGGCCCCAAATGTATTTGTATGGGGTGGATTCCCATGTGTGGGGTGTCTGGACCCCCATTCCTTTCGCTCTGTTTCTGTGGGACGACTGCTAGCGCTGGAAATGAAGATGAAATACATTTGCTGATACATCTAAAGGGTGGTGCCAGAGGCAGCACCGGAACCAAATCCAGCACTGAGAATATCCCCGGTGCCAAGGGCAGCACTAGAACCGGTGCTGGGCCAGGCCCAGAAAGACCTAAACCCAGTGCCAGCCCCAGCGACCCAGCTCATACTGAAGTGCCCAACAATGGCACTACGATCAGTTCCACCATGGTGACACTGGATGTGGGTGTGGCCAGTGGGAGAGGACTTGGCGGTGTGGTCACCGGCATGGGTCCAGGGGCGGCTGCCATAGCTTAATGCTCTACCCGGCTTGAGGGCCCTGCCTGCAGCTCCAGTTCCATTGACCTCAAAGGGCCAGGGATCGGTTCCAGTGGCAGAGGCACATAAGCCAGACACTGCACCCACTGCTCCATAAGAGCTGCCCACCAGAGTCCCCATTCAGTATCAGACAGAAAGGGGCTCTGGGCCCAAGACCGTGACCCCCTAGAATCAGAGTCCCCCCCCCCCCCGTGACGCTGACAGTGCTGGTAAGGGCCTCCAGCTCCAGGAGACTGAGGATTCTGTGGCAGACCTCATAGAGGATGACCTCGAGTGGTACGGTTTCTTTCTCTTGAGGGGAAAAGGAAGAACTTGAGGCCGAGCAGCACTGAGAACCCCATCGGGATCATTAGGGGCCCGCATCTTTTTGTGCTTCCGAGAGGACTGCCCTTCCTCCTGAGCACAGGCTTGCCAGTGGTCAGAACCCTTCCCCAACAAGGAAAGTGAATCAGACATAGTCCTGCTGCCGGAGCAGCCTGCCTGAAAAGACTCCTTACCGTCATCATCCACGATCGTTGACTCCTGACTTGACATGGCTGAGAGGCTGACAGAAATATTTTTGTAAAATCATTAATGACACAAAAATAACAAAGTCTAGCTTTAAACTTAAACTGAGAAGAATTGAATGCTGCAGTTGTATAGATTTGAAATTCTGACTCCTGGCAGGTGAGCAATGTCACCGAAGCATACGCGACGGCAGGAAACAAGGAACTGAGGCGGTTGAGGGCTGGTGCCGAGGTAAGCCTCGCGCTGCAAGCTAGTCTTGCGGTACCATGTATGTGCGCAGGTTGCCTCAATGCCAGCCCTCCTGAAAATATCTGGCTCCCCACAGGGTCCTAGCGCCTCCATCTAAGACTCACTAGTGAGAATCAACAGTGAAAATTGATTCCTGGAAGATCTAAGTCTTTTATGGAATTGAAATGGATGTGGGCTTTAGTGCAACAGAATATAGAAAAAAAGAGATAGCTACACGACATCAGCCTTTACTTTTAATGCATGCCTCCATTTAAATGGGAACACACAACAAAAGCACATGCACAGTAATTGCAGCTGGTGTGTATTCAAATACCATCAGCTACAAAAACACAAATGAGAGCACTCAAACAGAGAATCCAAAAAGTGAAAAGTTGCACAAAAATTCACAGTTTATTTGGCGTCATAACTAAATAAGAAAGAGTGCAGCTCAAAACCCTGGCACTTTGGAACATTAGCGAGTCCCTTCGTCAGCACTGTGGTTTTGAGTGGTGCTCTTCTTTAGCTATAACACCGAATAAACTTTGAACTTTTGTGCAACTGTAACCCCTAGATGGCGCTATCCCAGGGGCTACTACCCCCGCCTGATTTGCCACTAACAGGTTGAGGGGCCTGGATCCAATGGCGGGTGCCTCCACCCAGAGGTCAGGGTTTGCAATAGTTAAACTAACTTGGTCACAGCCCTCTGGGACACTGCAACCCCCCTTTCTTCCCACTAGTGGCCCACACAATATATCAGAATTACCTTCACAGTATACACTTACCCCAGGTGTGGTTCGGCACTGGGACCTCCTGTGAAATGAGATACAGTGCAACAATCACAGTACAGTACTTTAACATAGACAAATACCTCAGACAGTATAACTTTGCTGAAACAAGCAGCTCTGATTTATTTAGGGGATATAACAAGGACAGGGAAATCAGGTTAATTAGCTTATCCTCTAATAATCTACCTATGGCTCTGTGCACAGGCCTATCCTATCAGTTACTGTCCCTGAGTACCCAAGCCCTAGTGCTAGTCCAAACCGTGGCAGCTGGTAGGGCCCTTTTCACACAGAGAAAAGGAGAATTAAACAGTCAGCAGTACAGTAATTCCATTTGGATTTAATGTGGCAATTCAACAGGAGCGACCCTGAATTAGTACTCACGACCTCCAAATAAGATAGGGTCCTTCAATGTCAGCAGGGCTCACTTGAGGTACACAAACCCTTCACACATCCATATAAAAGAAAGCACTATACCAGGCAGGCTGCATCTGTATCCCGATCGCAATTACTGCACAATACCCGGAGAACACACAGCAGATTCAGTTCTGACAGACCGACTGCAATTTTCAGCAATTCCTCCAGTCTTCTACAGGGTGAGCCTGGTTTCTACTCTTCAGAGATCCTTTGATTCTTTTCACAGGACGGATTCAGTCCTAACAAGCTGTTACAAAGCTGCAACTGAACTCTGGGCCTTACACACGTTTTTGACTAAAACTGCACACTGAAAAGCACAGGGCTCCTTCCTTCTTCACTGCCAAAGCTCAACTGAAACTCCAACCGACAAAACCGGCACTTCCTTTGAGTTCCTCCCAGTTCTTGACTGGATTGGCTGTCACTCACAATAGACTGCTGCTGTTGGTCCAAAAGGTACTGAAGTCTAAACTACATCTCCCAGAGTCACTGCTGATACAATCCTCTTGTGGCTGGCTCAGATTATGAGTCCAAGTTCTGATTCGTCCAAGGCACCATTTTAGAGTAGCTTACCCACACTGATTGGTCCAGTTCAGCAGTTCAAAACTAGAATGGGAACTAGCAGACATAGTTCTGACTGCAAAAGAAAGCAGGTTAGACAAACTGTAATTTCATTATTACTCTAAATAATTTCTGGCAAACAGTTACATCTTTCAGATAGGTTCCCTTTGCACTCCTAGTGACTGCAAAATGGAGTGAATTGGCAGCAGCTTAGGTGGTACTCAGAGAAGCACACAGTCCCCATACAACTAATTATGTCTGCAAGCAGACAGCTCTTAAAGAGACAGTACCAGAGGCTCTAAAACACTCACTGATAAATGGCTTAAACGCCAAACACCATTCAGGCTTGGAGCATTCAAGCAAGCTCCTGGAAGTCTTTTGGGAACCCCATTTGCAGAGGGTTACACCCTTCCTCGCCTGGGAAAGCTAGAGCGTCCGCGTCAAGCAAGTACCATAAGCTTTAACTGCAACCATATACATTTGCATTAGGCTCACACTTGTAATCATCAGTCAATATATCATTTACCAAGAACACATTTCTGAAACATTGCAGTACGTCACTCTTTACACAGTATTACATACACATTGTACCATAACTCAAGTTATTACCTCTTGTACATGAAACCTGAAGAGGGGCCCTTCCCTATCAGTTACCTTGGGGCTGGATGGGGCAAGGGCACCATACTTAGAGGGCAACACAAGTAACTTGGAGTTAGCACTGATGCTCAGTTTGGGCAATGAGCTCGGGGACACATACACTCCTTTATGGACAACATTGAGAGGCAAATCCACAGGCCTCCCAAGGGAATCATAACTGAGGTGCACCACAGGCTTTACAGCTCGACCAGTCTTTCTAGGGGGAACTGTTATAGTCTCTGCACTCTGAGCCTCATTTTCAGCATTGTCCTCACTTGTCAGAAGTCTCCATGGGAGATAGAGAGGCTAGAACTTGGGGCACTTTCAGCTCCAGGAGTTACGTTTCTGAGTCCACAACATTTGGCTGCATGGAGAGCTTTCGGACACTGGCAGTGGACTGTCAGGGCACTCAAAATACTCTTCTTGTTCGGTGTATCATCAGTCTGCCCCAATCTTTCATTTTCCTCCCTGAAAGCTCAAACAGTTCAACCATGCACAATGATTCCATTTCATCTGATCTGATGCTTTGCACTTCACTTTCTGGGAGCATTGGCTCCAGGGACGAAGCTGGGGGCTTGGACAGTCCAGAAGGCCCAGCTTCATCTCCAGTATTGACTAGGGATTGCCCGAAACAATTGACTCAGTTAGTAAGAAGGATAGTATTCAAAGTCACTCTCACTTTCTTCTGATATGGACTGACAGTCATGCTCAACTGGGACTTGTGCAGGGAACACTTTAACTCTGCTTCTGTAGGTGCAGACTTCCTTGGTCTTTTCTTAGCAGCAGCTCTAGTCACTGGTCCAGAGGGGCATCTTCTAGGGGCTCAGACTCAATTAAGATTTGTCCAATGGGCAGTAAATGATTTCTATGCATTGTTTTTACATCTTTTGAATTATTCTCAGGCCTTACTTTGTACACTGGCAGATCATCTAGTTTGCCCACTACAATGTGAGGGAGATGGTGCCATCTGTCAGCAATCTTGTGCTTGCCATGCAGTCCCAGATTTCTTAGCAATACCCGATCTCCCTCCTGGAGTTCCTGTGCTTTCACCTTTTTATCATACCTTTCTTTGTTGGCCAGATTTCTTTTGGCAGCCATGGTTTGAGCCAGTTGAGTCGCATGAGTTAGCTGGGCCTTTAACTTGCACATACTGTAAATAGTTGTCAGCTTGAACCCCATCAGGAGAGACCCCAAAACACACATCTACTGGTAGTCGAGCTTCTCTTCCAAACATCAGGCGGTAGGGGAGAATCCAGTGGCATCACTTTGGTGCAGTTATAAGCATGTACCAGGGTGCTAATTTGTTGGCTCCATCTAGGCTTGTCCTTTGGGTGCAGGGTGCCTAGCATATCTAGCAAAGTGCGGTTGAAACGTTCAGGCTGTGGGTCCCCTGGGGTGGTAAGGAGTGGTTCTGGACTTTCGCACTCCCCACAGAGAAAGCATCTCTTTGATCAGACGACTCTCAAAGTCTCTCCCTTGATCAGAATGGATTCTTTGTGGAGCCCCATAGTGAACAAAAAGTTTTCACAAGTACTTTGGCTACAGTGGATGCTTTCTGGTCTTTGGTGGGGAAAGCTTGGGCATATCTCGTGAAATGGTCAGTGACCACCAGCACATTACTGATATTTCTTTGATCTGACTCCAACTTAGAAAATCAATACAGACCAGCTCCATGGGTGCACTGGTGGTGATGTTAACAAGGGGCAGCCCTCTGGGGCAAAGCTTTCCTCTGTAAGCAGTGACTCACAAGTTCGAATGTGTTGCTCCACATCAGCCCCCATCTTAGGCCAATAGAATCTGGATCTCACCAAGTCAAGTGTTCTGTCTATACCAAGGTGCCCCATGTGGTTGTGCAAGGACCTCAGTACTGAGTCTCGAAAGGCAGTGGGCAGCACTAGTTGTTGTTTGTCTACTTGTCCCCTCTGTCTACTGTTTCTCTGTATAACAGTTTATTGATCAGTTTCAACTTAGGACCTTCTTTGTATAACAATGTAGTTCTCAAATCAGTGGGCGTAATTTGGACACATCTTTTCCTGCATAGAGGCTTCTAAAGCTGCTTTGATCATGGGATCGCGGATTGAGCCCGCCGAATACTGTCATTGTCCAGCTGAGGCAGTGCACCAATGTCTATTGCAGAAAAGTGGCAATAAGCAGCAGGTATGCAATTCTCAGAGGCTCCCAAGCAATCCACCATGCAGTCCACTGCGTCCGTGGACATTTGTTCTTCCCTGTCAAACTTCCGGCAGAATGCCCGAATGTCAGGTTCTGCCAATTGGACCCAATCATTCTGGGGAACAGGCCTCCGGGAGAGAGCATCAGCATCTATGTGGTTCAGACCTGCTCGGTATTCGAGAGCATAGTCATATGTAGATAATGCAGAAAGCCACCTATGGCCAGTGGCATCCAACTTAGCTGAGGTCTGCACATAGGTCAAAGGATTATTGTCAGTTTTTACTAGTATTTTAGCCCCATACAAGTACTCATGGAATTGGTCAACAATAGCCCACTTCAAAGCTAGGAACTTTAACTTATGTACAGGATAGTTCTTTTCGGATGGGGTCAGGCTTCTACTGGCAAAGGCCACTGGTCTCAGGCCATTCTCGTGCTCTTGGTACAACACAGCCCCCAACCCTTGCAAGCTAGCATCAGTGTGCAGGACGTAAGGTTTTCTTGGATCGGCATAGGCCAGCACTGGAGCATGGGTAAGTTGATATATGATCTCATGAAAAGCAGTCTCACAATCAGGAGTCCAGCGGGCCCCAAATACTTCACTCGGACGAAAATACACTCTTTCAGTCTTGAGGGACGCTGACTTTTGGTATTTTTTGTGGGTTGGGGGATACCCTTGCGTAAGGTTAAGTAAAGGGCGGATCACTCTTGAATAGTCCTTGATGAGCGCCGATAATAACCACAGAATCCAGGAATCTTTGCAGTTCTTTTAGATTTTGGGCTGTGGCCAGGTGGTCAAGGCCTCAACTTTACTTGGGTCGGTCTCTATTCCTCGGTGGATACTATGTGTCCCACATACTTTACTGATGTTTGAAAATTGACACTTATCAATGGACAGTTTAGGCCAAAGTCCTCCAGTCGGTCCAATACCTTAAATAATCTGCTCTCATGTTCCTCCAGTGAGCTGCCAAACACAATAACATCATCTAGGTATACCAGGCACTCTAGTAAGTTCATGTCCCCACTGCACGCTCCATCAATCGTTGAAAAGTGGCTGGGGCACCTGAAATCCTTGAGGCATCCTCATGAATTCATAGAAGCCGGACAGATAAAGGCCGTCTTCTCACGGTCCTCTGGGGCCATCGGGATCTGGTAGTACCCACTGCGGAGATCCAGCACAGAGAACCACTTGCTCCCGTTTAGGCAGTCCAAAGCATCCTGAATGCGGGCATTGTGTACTGATCAGGGATAGTCCGCCGGTTTAAGGTGCGATAATCACACACATCCTTACTGTTCCATTCTTTTCCTCACTACCACAATGGGGAAGCATAAGGGCTTCTGGATTCTTGTATTACACCAGCAGCTAACATCTCTTGCAGATGCCTTCTCACATCATCTATGTCAGCAGGTGCCAGGCGTCGAGACCTCTCACGAAATGGTCTTTCGTCATGCAGCCGGATATTGTGCTCAGCTCCTTGCACGCATCCTACATCCCATTCCTTTAAAGAAAACACCTGGTCTCTCTGGGCAAGCTTCTCACTGATCCTCACTTTCCATTCAGCTGGCAGCGGGGAGTCGCCGAAATCAAACAAGTCAGGCGTTACTCTGTCATTCTTCCTTGAGCTCTTGCTGCTGGGTAGCACTGCAGTGTCTGCACAATGCACATTAGCCAGGATGCAACCTCTGTTTACTCGAATGTCTCTTTCAAACACATTATGAACTTGGACCATTACCCTTCTGGCATAAGCATGGGCTCTAGCGGCAAAATACTAGGCTTGACCAGCAGTCCTCTGGCAATTTTCCATCGCCTGGTGCATCCAACATTAATATTTTATTCTTAACATCCTTTCTGATACGGACCTCTCCTGTAAGGTACACTGGGCATTTGGCGCCAGGATCAGAGACTCAGGATCCTTCTTCCATACAATTCCGACCGGTTCCTCTGGTTCTGTTTTTCAGCATCTCTGTGCCTCATAGGCCTTCATAATTAAAGTCGAACTCTTAAAGCTCTACTAGTCTTTGACCCTGTTTTTCATAACACAACTGTGCCAGCCTTCCGAACATATGAGCATTTGTTCCAATCAACAAGGGACACCATCATACAGTCCAGTGGGGACACACTAAGGCTAGGTCTCTACTTGTTCGGCCACTCCAGCCACAGAGGTGGGGAAAGACAGCCAAATGGATATACCCGGAATAGGGGTAGGCCTTTCACTTAACCCCATACATGCAGTCCTTCTAATGGTTGTAAGTCGTCTGACAAATGCTTCTGATACCAATCCTGGAACATAATTGTCACTTGGGAGCCACTGTCTAATACAGCTCTTATAGACTCCATTCACCTTTACAGTGGTCTCCATGGAGGGACCACTATTCTGGACCAGTCTGGAGAGGCGGTGGTGGGGGCCTGGGCAACTGACCTTGCCACAAAGGATGTGAATTAGCATTTTGGTGCCCTCACTGGGATCATGTCATGCACCTCTTAACCACTGATTTCTTCTCCCAAGCTCTCCTTGTAGCCTATATGCAACTTTGTCAGTGTCTTTTGGGGACTGGCATTCCCTTTCATGTGCCCATCTTTCCCACAATTATAGCAAAACATACTTTCTGGAGTTTGAGCTGGCGGCGCCACACTGGGAGCCAGAGGCGGGGGTATTACTAACTGGAAACCTTGGTGCCATCTCTGTCTCTGCGTGATAAGCATTTGGAGACATCTGTCAGTTTCTCCACTTCCATGGTCAAGGAATCGAGTTCGGAGCTGTTATCAGCAGGAGATACATGGGTGGGTACCCACCCCATAGCAGATGCCAGTCGGATATAGGTCAGGGCCGTCACTTGCAGGCGTGGCCTTCATAAAGGGACTGTTTTGAATTCCGGATCTCTCTCAACAGTTGCCCCATTGTGACATATCTTTTTCCTTGTCAGAGCACTCATTGACTGCCAACCTCTGCCCTGAACTTCACTTGATGGGTCACCCTCAGTCACTCGGTGTAGCCGCAGCTATTGGTGCAGGTCCTCCGAGGTCGTCTTTTCTCAACTCCTCGAATTTCTCTCATTAACTCATCATAGGAGGGTGGGGATTCCAGTCGATCTGCCAGGCGAACTGAAGCAACAGCAGTTCTGAGAAGGGGCAGACTTAAGGATCCTGTCCAGCCTGGTTGGTCCAGTTCAATCGCTGGCAAACTACCTTTTCTGAGGCATTCTTGCAACAATTTTTCCAGCCGAGATACATACACAGACAACAACTCCCCTTGGTACTGTTGTGCATCTCTTACTCTCCACCATAGGTCCTCATCAGAATCTGGGCTCCCATACACATTCTCCAAGGCCTCAAGATAGCCTGTGCAGTCGCTTCAGGGTTACTGGCCCGTTTTAGCGGATGGTAGCCAGGGCAGGACCTCGGAGGCTCTCACTAACCCTCTTTCGCTAGCCTTCCGAGCATTGCCATTCTAGCACTTGGGGGCAACATAGTCTATCCAGGTCTCCCAGTCATCCTCCCTTGGGGAGTGGGAGGTGCCAGAGAAGATCCTCAACCTCGGTAAGAGTCGTGACTAATGGCAGGTGCAGAAATAGGAGTCTGCATTGGTTCAGCCACCATTACGGGCACTGGAGCAGGAGAGGGTGTTGGGGAGGAACACCCCAGGTGGCAAAATAGTTTCTTCAAGTCCTCCACAGTTTTCCCTCTCCCAGCAACCATTCAGCAAATTTCTCCTCAAAAGTTTCAGATAGTGGTGGGGGCTGATTCCCCGGTCTTTACTGTCCTTAGTTATCACTCTCCAAGCAGTGAGGCTCTCTGGGGTAATGGTCTGTGGCACTTTGGAGCTATCTATGGGATCCTTAAACTCTACTAGGGCCAGGAAAGTGTGGGTGAGCAGATTAGCATGCCGACCCACCACCACAGGGTTTTGTAAACCTTCCACCTTGGAAAGTACTCCCTGCACAGTGTCCGTATTATTGATACCCAGGGGATGTCCAGGATAAGCATAGCATTTTGGGGGTCGATCTCTCCCCCAGTACACCACTCCACCAGCCGGTGCACAGCCACTCTGTCGGGTACCCATTTTTTCTTAACAGTGGTTCGTAATATGGCCACTAGAGGACACACAATCCCAGCGGTGAGCCTCCAAGATGTAACCCTAGATGGCGCTTATCCCAGGGGCTACTACCCCGCCTGATTTGCCACTAACAGGTTGAGGGGCCTGGATCCAATGGCGGGTGCCTCCACCAGAGGTCAGGGTTTGCAATAGTTAAACTAACTTGGTCACAGCCCTCTGGGACACTGCAACCCCTTTCTTCCCACTAGTGGCCCACACAATATATCAGAATTACCTTCACAGTATACACTTACCCCCAGGTCTGGTTCCGGCACTGGGACCTCCTGTGAAATGAGATATAGTGCAACAATCACAGTACAGTACTTTAACATAGACAAATACCTCAGACAGTATAACTTTGCTGAAACAAGCAGCTCTGATTTATTTAGGGGATATAACAAGGACAGGGGAAATCAGGTTAATTAGCTTATCACTCTAATAATCTACTCATGGCTCTGTGCACAGGCCTATCCCTATCAGTTACTGTCCCTGGGTACCCAAGCCCTAGTGGCTAGTCCAAACCGTGGCAGCTGGTAGGGGCCCTTTCACACAGAGAAAGGAGAATTAAACAGTCAGCAGTACAGTAATTCCATTTGGATTTAATGTGGCAATTCAACAGGGAGCGACCCTGAATTAGTACTCACGACCTCCAAATAAGATAGGGTCCTTCAATGTCAGCAGGGCTCACTTGAGGTACACAAACCTCTTCACACATCCATATAAAGAAAGCACTATACCAGGCAGGCTGCATCTGTATCCGATCGCAATTACTGCACAATACCGGGAGAACACACAGCAGATTCAGTTCCTGACAGACCGACTGCAATTTTCAGCAATTCCTCCAGTCTTCTACAGGGTGAGCCTGGTTTCTACTCTTCAGAGATCCTTTGATTCTTTTCACAGGGACAGTTCAGTCCTAACAAGCTGTTACACAAGCTGCAACACGAACTCTGGGCCTTACGTTTTTGACTAAAACTGCACACTGAAAAGCACAGGGCTCCTTCCTTCTTCACTGCCAAAGCTCAACTGAAACTCCAACCGACAAAACCGGGCACTTCCTTTGAGTTCCTCCCAGTTCTTGACTGGATTGGCTGTCACTCACAATAGACTGCTGCTGTTGGTCCAAAAAGGTACTGAAGTCTAAACTACATCTCCCAGAGTCACTGCTCATACAATCCTCTTGTGGCTGGCTCAGATTATGAGTCCAAGTTCTGATTCGTCCAAGGCACCATTTTAGAGCTAGCTTACCCCACACTGATTGGTCCAGTTCAGCAGTTCAAAACTAGAATGGGAACTAGCAGACACAGTTCTGACTGCAAAAGAAAGCAGGTTAGACAAACTGTAATTTCATTATTACTCTAAATAATTTCTGGCAAACAGTTACATCTTTCAGATAGGTTCCCTTTGCACTCCTAGTGACTGCAAAATGGAGTGAATTGGCAGCAGCTGAGTGGTACTCAGAGAAGCACACAGTCCCCATACAAACTAATTATGTCTGCAAGCAGACAGCTCTTAAAGAGACAGTACCAGAGGCTCTAAAACACTCACTGATAAATGGCTTAAATGCCAAACACCATTCAGGCTTGGAGCATTCAAGCAAGCTCCTGGAAGTCTTTTGGGAACCCCCATTTGCAGAGGGGTTACACAACTTTTTTGCTTTTTGGCTCGTTTCTCTGTTGGCGTGTTCTCCATTTAACTGGCAGTTTAGTTCTGCTATTATACATATCTACCTGTAAGGTGGAATGGACAGCAGGAAAGATCATCACACCTTGAGGCAAAACATGTAAAGGCAATTCTTCTCACTGAGTTCAGTCATGCCACTGCTGTGTCTGCAGTCACAGAACTCCCATAATACTACTCAGCAGAATAGGGGATCAGAGTTGAAGACAGTAAACTCCTCCTCAGTTATGAAGTCCTCATCTCTGTTCTGTGAGAAGGGCAGGGAGTGGGCTTTAAAAGCTTTGCCCACGTCTCCCTTCTCTCATCGGACTCATTAGAGAATTGTACTGAGATACCAGCGCTTACCTTCCCTCAAAACCAGGATTTTCTACAGCTCATTCTGAAGTTGAGATCTGCTCTTGTCCTTGTGTTTTACTGCCTTCATTTAAAAAAAGTAATGAGACCCAAGTCTATAGGCTATGCATTTTTATAGTTTTAGTGGGAATACCATGATAAACAGTATTGCTATTTCTATTGTCAACGTACGCACAAGAGACCAAACCAGCAGCTGCACACCAGTTACTGTCTGGCACAAATTCAGATAAGACACTGCATAATATAAGCCGTACTGGCAGAACTCGCTCAAAGTCTGATATCGATTTTGTAACACCTGGATTTTGAAACTGCAATCTATTTCAATGTATGCAGGTTGAGAATAAGGCTCGTTGTCATATGAACAGAGCCAATGGCTTACACACAGACAGAAATATATTTCTATGAAAATCCACCAGTAAGTCACAGCAGAATTTACAACAAATCCAGAGGTTAAAAAAACAAGAAAGCAAAACCTGCATTTTAGATTCAGAAGAATAGGAACTATTTTTTAAAGTGTACACATGGTCAACCAGCTAGCACATCTCTAAAGAGCCTACTCAATTTTATTCACATAAAAGGAACATTTGTATCAAAGTATTTTTCTGAACTTGTCTCTTCTGAAGGAAACATACCTTAAGTTCTTTCACGTACTCATGCAATTTACATTGTGAGCTTGTCACCCTGTCAACAACACATAAGCATTAATCCACGACAAAGGAAGGCTCTACTAGGGCATTAATGCCTGGTTGGGGGGGCGCACAAAGTCAGCACTTTTGACTGAAAATATATGCTATGTTAATGTACAGCTGTGTGTGTGTGCACATACCTCTCAACTGTACCACATTAAGAGGAACGTTCCTCATTTTACTTCATAAAAGCTCCCTGTTTTACATTGTGAGGACTTGTCCCACATTCAGTGTTAACATTTTAATGCAAACATTTATAGTAAATGATGCAAAAATATATCATTCAATTAATAACAGACTTTCTGAACATAAATGCAAATATTTTAAGAGTGTTATGAGCTTCTAATGTAAAGATTTGATTAAGTGTTCCACATTTTGCCCATTTGTTCCTCATTTTGAGAGGCAATGTTCCACATTTGGGGTACAAAAGGTTGAGAGGTATGGCGTGTACGTTCACTACTCTATACATATATTTATTGTGACTGCTGTTTTCATACACTTTGCAGCGTTGTTTTCAAATGAATACCGCAGAAACATAACTGAACATTTAACTCTCTCTAGTTATGCAGTACTCTGTTCTCTCATTTTCTTCATTTTCTGTTGTGGGTAAAGTACAAATATTTGTATATCAATGTTTACAAATATGCAAATATTCGTACTAGCTCCACAATGCATTACTGCCTTCAGAGATTCTCTGTTTCTTCCTCTGGACGACCGCAGGTTATCGGCTCCTGTTCTGCAAAAATTTAGAGCCACAATGATTATTGCCCACTTTTTCTGTGCGTTACTCTTGACGCCCACTTTGATCGCTCCAGTGACGGAGTTCCATGGGCCAGTTGTGTGCACTGTGCTTAGGGGTAAGTTCATGGGTTTTCTGTCTTTTATGTGTGTCTGTGCGCTCCCTTCATTTCTTGCTGGATCGCAGTACTTTCAGTAAAGTTACACTGATTGCGCTATTGTCCGAGGTCCCCGCGGGTGGGTGACATAGTGACGAGCACTCCATTTCTTTACAACAGGAAGTTAAGTGTCACCTATAGACAGCAACACACAGAAAATAAATGCAGAAATAGATGTTAGAGGCACAGTGATCATTTTCGTCTCTGTGTGTTTCAGTAAGTGTGCTCGCAATGGCAAGTGGGCATTACTAGGGAATTAATACCCGCTTGCTATTGGGTCATGTGTTGTCATTTGACCAGTCTGAATGCTTGCTTTTACAATAAAATTTCTTGTCATGTTACAAAAGCAATTGAAGAAGTAAACAAATGGGGCCGGTAGAGAGCCGAGCTTGAAGCAGGAAGTACTTCATGTCAGCTCCTGCACAACGCAATCTTAAAACACCAATAACAGGTTAAAATATTTAAAATTGTTTTATTATTTTCCCTCAGTGAGATTTTATATCTAGTTCTCAACAACCTGATATATTTTTTATGATGAGGTGTCCAAATGAAGCTACCAGAGGAGCCAGACAAAAACCAGCAACAGCCTGTGCAGCAGACCTCCACGCTGCCACCTAGGCCTAGCAGTACTAGTGGTATGAGCAGGGCGGGACAGCCTCCACCTTGGGATACAGCACTACTGGCAGTGCGTGAGATGGATAAGAACGTGGAGAGAATGGGGGCCCAGTATGCAAAAGTACAGACAGCAGTTGCCTCTTCCATCGAGGCAAATGATAGATCAATGCATACCCAAACCACCACTGCTAACATGCCAACAAAAAATACCTACTTGTGCAATAGGCTGGAAACTCTAGATAACGCCAACACGATGAACTTGAGGGCAGTGGGCTTCCCCGACCGGACTGAATGCGATTTGTGGTCCTTTATTAGGGCCTGGATTTCCAGTACTCTACCCAAAGGTCTGGCGGATCTGGTTGACATTAGAAAAGGTCACAGGATCAACTTAAGCACAGCCCAGCTTAATTCAGACACCCCACAGACAAACCTGGTGGTTGTATCAGGAACAGAGATTAGAGACTTCCTACTACACTGGGCTTGGGAAAATCTTCCAGTTACCATGGGAGATCAGGAAGTGAAATGGTTCCTGAACTGGTCCTATGCGATGGCATCGCATGAGTGTTTTCAATCCAGATTGTCAACAACTGAGAAGTCTAGGCATTGCTCACTCCTCACCCCGGCCACCTCTGTGTAACCTATGGTGGAAAAAATTTTCAATACTCGGATCCAGGGGAGGCAAGGAAAAAATGGACAAACTGGTGGCTGAATTTAAGGATCGCGCAAGAACTGATACAGAGGAAACAGAGCAATCAGCCGTGGAGGAATGAGGATCCACTTTCAACATTGTTAGTACCGATCTAACTTCACTGGCAAGCATTTAAACTAGCCAAGGTGGGATGCACTGAAAAGGAGCAGGGAAATCCCAGCCTCCCCCAACAAAACACAGTAATTAGTGAGGTAAACACCAAGGTAGAGAAGTCATTAGGGAGCAGGACAGAGGTAAATGTAAAAAAAGGCAAAGGCAGTAAGAAAAAATTTACTCACCTTAGTAATGTCGTTTCTTCTAATGGAGTCTTGCTATATTATGACTGATGCAGTTTGTCCCACCATTAGAACTGCTCCGGAGGTGAAAGAGTTAACTTCCATGCAGTGCATGGAACTTAAAGCGCGAGCTCGGTTAGAGAAGCTCTGTCAGGGTAATTTCAAACCGAAACCATCAGATCTTTATGAGCAAAACTCACTAATGCTCTGTGTGGAACCTGTAACCTACACTAGCCAACTGGCTACTAAAATATTCACACATTTTCCTGGTCCCAACACCAAGACTCAAGTCAGGGGACCAGAAACAATAAGATAAAATAAATCAAACACAACACCCAAACACCCCAACAAGAAGGGGTGGAAAACATAAAAGGGGCACCAATAACTGCCAACATTGGACTGCCCACCCCATACCCAAAGTAGAAGTTCTGAGAGGGGCAGGCTGCGGGGGAGGTCATAATATAGCAAGACTCCGTTAGAAGAAACAACATTACTAAGGTGAGTAATTTTTTCTTCAAACAACATGAAGTCTTGCTATATTATGACTGATGCAGACTACACAGCAGTACCTCCATGGAGGAGGGACAGAACCTACTTAGGGAACAGGCTCTGAAGCATGGCTGTGCCAAACCGAGCATCCCTCCTGGCCTGGATATCCAGGGAGTAATGCTTGGTGAAAGTGTGTACTGTTTTCAAGTAGCTGCTTGACATATCTCCAAGATAGGAATGTCTCTGGCAGCAGCTAGAGACGCAGCTGTACCTCTGGTAGAGTGAGCCCTCAGGCCTGAAGGGGAAACCTTACCCAGTTTTTGATAGCAAAACTGGATACAAGAGACAATCCACCTGGCAATGGATCTCTTAGTGGCAGGTCTCCTTTCCCAACCTCACCATAAGTGAGAAATAGTTGGAGGGAGTCAAACCTGTGACCCTTGGTACGCTTCTATGTAGTAACTTAGGGCCCTCTTAACATCTAAGTTGTGCAGCCTCCTCACCAGAGGAGGAATGGTCAGCTAAGAACACTGGAAGTGAATAGATTGGTTAAGGTGAAACCGAAACCACCTTGGAAAAACTTCCTGTTAGTCCTGGAGGACTACCTTATCCCTGTGAAAGGAAATAAAGTCAGTCTCCACTGATAAAGCCTGTAACTCACTTATGCGCCTGGCAGAAGTGATGGCTACTAGAAATACAGTTTTCCAAGTCAAATACTTAAGCTCTGCCGAAGACAGAGGCTCAAGGGGTTGCATCAGCTGAGCAATGCAAACATTAAGATCCCAAGCAGGGGCAGGGTCCCTGAATGGAGGATCGATATGAAGCAATCCCTTAAAAAACTTGGAAAATACAGGGTGAGCAGAAAGAGAAGAGGGCTTCCCTGCTGAAATGAAAGCAGAGACAGCTGCCAAATGCACTTTCAGGTAGCTGGTCTCAGTCCCAAAGAATTAAGATGGACCATATAGTCCAAAACAGTGGGTAAATCAGCAGATTCGGAAATATGCTTCCCAGAACACCATATGGAAAACCTTTTCCACTTGGAGTTATAGGTAGCCCTGGTGGAAGGCTTCCTAGAAGCTTTCAAGATTTCGAGAACACCCTGAGAAAGTTGTAGATCAGCAAACTCTAACTCCCCAAGAGCCAGGCCTTGAGGTTGAGGGATTTGAGATTCGGATACCAGACTCTCCCCTGAGCACAGGTTAACAGATTGTGGTTCCTGGGGAGACACAGGGGAAGATGGACTGCTAAGGACAGAAGGAGTGGGTACCTGGCCCAGTCTGGAGCAATCAGGATCATCTTGCAGGGCTGAGACCTGATTTTGACTAGCACCTTGAACAGGAGAGGGAAGGGGGGGAAGGCATAGAGAAACTTCCCTTCCCAATCGAGGAGAAAGGCATCCAGGGGACTGAGCCTAACACTGGGGCCTGCAACAAAAAGTGGAAGTTGATGATTGTCTGGGGCTGCAAAAGATCTATCTGAGGAGTGCCCCATTGGCAAAAACTATCCCCAGTACTAGGGGATCCAGTGACCATTCGTGATGGCCCTGGGAAATCCTGCTGAGAGCATCTGCCAGACATTGTCCTTGCCTGGGAGGTGAACTGCTATGAGGGAAGTGTTCAAGGAATAAGCCAGAGACCACAACTTCATCGCCTCGGTGCACAAGGCTCAAGACCGAGTGCCCCCTTGTTTGTTGATGTACCACATTGTAGTGGTGTTGTCTGTTCTGACCTGTACCACCTTGTTCTGAACAGATGCAGAAAAAACCTGAAGTGCTAGAAAAACAGCTCTGAGTTCCAACAGATTGATGTGGAGCAGATATTCCTGAGGGGGCCATAACCCCTGGGTGGAGAGGTCGCCCATGTGAGCTCCCCATCCCAAGAGGGACGCATCTGTAGTAAGGGTCAAGGAGTGGGATAGAGCGATGAAGGGCACCCCTTGTCTCAGATTGCTCTGATCCTGCCACCACTGAAGGGCCTGGATCAGGGTTCGAGTCACTGGGATTAACTTGGATAGGGGATCTCTTCTTTGAGACCAGAAGGCTCTCAAATGGAACTGAATGTCCCTCATCTGAAATCTTGCTCCTTGCACTACAGCTGTGGAAGCAGCCATGTGTCCTAGGAGCTGCAGGAAATGCCTTGCTGGTCGAGAGACCTGCAGAGTGAAGGACGAGGCCAGGGCTGCCAAGGTCCTTACCCTTTCTAGGGAAGGAAAGCTCTGACCTGCTTTGTGCAGTTCTCGCCTATAAAGGTAAGTACCTGGACAGGTTCCAGAACTGACTTTGGAAGATTGAGAAGAAAGCCCAGAGAGGTAAGCAGCTGCTGGGTAACTTGCAGGTGTGATTTGACCTGGTCTGGAGACTGACCACAATGAGCCAGTCGTCCACGCAGGAAAGATGGCAATCCTTTGCCTTCTTAGATGAGCAACTGCTACTGCCAGACATTTGTGTATACCCTTGGGGCAGAGGTAAGGGCAAGGGCATTGCTCTGAACTGATAATGGCCTGAGGGCAGTTCGAATCTGAGGTACTTTCGATGGGAGCTTCTGATAAGAACATGGAAGTAGGCATCCTTGAGGTCCAGGGAGGCTAGCCAGTCCCCTGGCCTTAGGGAGGGTAAAATCATTCCCAGAGCCACCATTTTGAATTTTGGTTTTAAAAGGTGCTTGTTCAGATATCTTAGGTCCAGGATGGGCCGCCACTCTCCTGTCTTTTTTGGGGTAAGGAAGTACCTGGAGTACAGACCCTTGCCCTGGTGTAGGGGAGAAACCCTTTCTACAGCTCTGAGAGCCAGGAGGGTTGAGACTTCAGTTTCCAAGGCAAGAGTCTCTAAAGGGTTTGCAGGTGGAAAGTATCTGATTCTCATCTTTGGAAATTTTTTAAAGCTGAGAACCAGACCCTGGCTCACTACTTCCAGGACCCACCTGTCTGATGTTAAAGACTCCCAGTCCTGGATGAAGTAAGCCAGCCTGCCCCCTACAGGTAATGGAGAGCCGACCCTGGGCATCCCATCAGGGTGCCTGTTTGGCAGGGGCTTTAGGCTGAGGGTGGGAGCAGACCTGCTTCGTACCCCATCTGCCTCTCCCTCTGAAGAACCCCTCTGAACATAGGCTGAAGAGGAGGCCTGGGTCTGGTAAAAGGCCTGTGAAAAGGCCTGCCCCCACCTGGGGGCTGCCTCTGAGAGTGGCTTGCCGTTCCTGGCTTGTGCACTCCTATAAGTGGTTCTATATTCATCCATTTTTCATATAATTCTCTGTCTGCTCCCAAACAGAGAATTTCCCACCAGGAAAATCCATAGCCTTAGACTGGGTATCCTGTGACAAAGTAGTACACCTGAGCCAGGCCAATCTACGAAAAGCCACGGATGTAGCCATGACTCTAGAGGATACATCATTAGAATCCACTGCAGCATGGAATTGCACCTTAGATGCCTCGATACCATCAACAGCCACCTGCTCCAGCTCCTTTGCAAGCTGGCCAGGGACCTGTTTGGCTAAGGCCATGACAGTATCCCATCTTAATTTTTGGTATCTTGCAACATAAGCCATATAATTTGCTTGTCTGAGTCCCAAAGACGCTGCCATGTATTGTTTTTTGGCCATGGTATCAATCTTCCTGGAGTCCTTGTCAGGAGGATGTGAAGCCAGGGGAATATTAGCTTTATCACAGGCTGCAGCCTGAACTACTCCAACATGACTGCATTGCTGTGAAAGAAAATCTGTATCAGGACCTGACAAAGTGTACCTCCTGTCCATCTTTTTATCCACAGGAGGCACAGAATTAGGAGCTTTTAAAATTTTTATTGTTTGTTTCCTAAAAGATTTATGTAAAGGGATAGACAATCTCCTGGACTCTAGGATATCCATCATCTCTACAAAATCAGGCTCCTCTTGCTCATCCAAAGCCTCCTCTAAAGGAAGCTGGAGGGTTTCAGCAACTTTTTTATAAAACAGAAAATGAGAAGGGACTCAGCAAGCCTAGGGGAGATTCACCTAAAGGTCTGTCTGGGGAGATGTCCGGTTCAATGGGCACATCCAGACTTTCAAAGTCACATTCACACTGATCATAATCATCCTCCCTCTCCTCTGGTTCATAAAACTCCTCTATATCATATTCTTGAACCAGTGGAACCGACCGAACCGACCTTTTGCCAGATAGTGGCGGTTCGGAGGAACTGGGAAAGTGACTGGACAATCTGTATTGCCCTGGCTATCTCTGCAGCAGTTGGAGAAGGGATTTTGGGCTCCACACCTGCTGACTTTCTAGTTCTCTTTGCTGGAACTGGCTCCTCAGAGTCAGCTTCGTTTGCGAGAAGTCTGGCCCTGGTCAGGAGGCACTCCCTGAGGTTCGGTTGGCACCGAGGCCGATGGCTATCGGATCCGTACGGACTTTGTACTCTCGTTCCTGAGCCTACCAACTCTCTTATCTATGGTAGCTGCAGGAAATTCTTGCAAATCTGGCAGTCTGCATTGAGGTGGTCAAACCCAGACAATAAACACATGTTGTGTGTGGGTCAGCCTTGGCAAAGGCTTCCCCACAGACACTACAGTGTTGAAACCCAGTGGGCCGGTTTTCTTTGGTTTCTCAGACATAATGCCAGCCTAACCAAAAACTTGCCCTTTTGATGGCAGTGCCAGGCAAAACACCCTTATCGGTTCCCAACCGTGTCACCGAGGTCGTGGAAAAACCGTAATGAAATCCGCTTTTTAGAACCGATAAGAACCGGGAACGCACTTCTAACAACCTTAAAAGCTTCAGAATGAAGTTTAAATGCATTTGATCTGTTCAAACTGAACCGATAAACATTTACAAGTTCCACACAGAAAGCCTATCTATTACTTACAATACCATAGACAGAGCTTGAACCGATCGGTTTGCAGTTAAAATAAAGAATATCGCGGTTGAATTTAACCGAGAAAAAACACTTTAAACCGAGAAAATGAACAGAGCAGCAGGAGGAATCTCCGGAGCGACTGTTCAGTGAGTCGGAGCAAAGAATCTGATGGTTTCGGTTTGAAATTACCCTGACAGAGCTTCTCTAACCGAGCTCACGCTCTAAGTTCCATGCACTGCATGTAAGTTAACTCTTTCACCTCCGGAGCAGTTCTAATGGTGGGACAAACTGCATCAGTCATAATATAGCAAGACTTCATGTTGTTTGAAGGACAGGGATGGGGCTAAAAGGGGTAAGGCCATCAGAAAGTGGAGGGTGTTCAGTACCAATGCCCGTAGTCTGTGTAACAAGTACCCTGAACTAGTGCCCTTGATGGAAGAGGGTTGCCTGTATATTGTGGCAATCACAGAAACATGGTACACAGAGAACCATGACTGGGGTGTCAACATACCAGGATACACAATCTACAGGAGGGACAGGGAGGGTAAAAGAGGAGGAGGAGGAGGAGTAGCTCCCTATGTAAAGCAAGGGCTCAAAGTAACAGAACTAAAGAGTAAACAGGGAGCAGATGAGGCACTCTGGGTCACCCTGGAGACAGAAAATGGCACCACAATCTGCATGGGGGTTGTATACAGACCCCCATCTCAGGAGAGAGGGGAATGGACAAGGAAATGATAGAAGGCATCCTTAGAATGGCAGAAAAAGGGGAGATATTCTTGATGGGGGACCTGAATATGCCAGATGTTAACTGGAGCATCTTTGCTGCAGGCACATCCAAGAACAGGGTCATTCTTGATGCCCTACAAGAGGCATGCCTCAGACAGCTAGTATTGGAACCCACTCAGGAGGGAGCAATCTTAGACCTGGTACTCTCAAATGGGGATGGAGAAAGAATCTCAGATTTAGAAGTGGGTAGTCATCTGGGAACAAGCGACCACCAAACAGTGTGGTTCACAATAAACACAGCCATACAATCAAGCCACACAAAAGTAAGAGTATTGGACTTTAGGAGGGCTGACTTTGGAAAAATTAGAGAGTGCCTCAGAAAAGCACTAGCAAACTGGCAAGAAGGAGGGGTGGAGGAACAATGGGGAGTGATCAAAACAGCCATCACAGAGGCAACAAGCCTTTGTGTAAAACAAATCAACAAAACACAACGAAGGGAAAAAAAAACGCTATGGTTCTCAAAAGAGATGGCAGGGAAGGTTAAGGAGAAAAGGATAGCATTCAGGAAATAGAAAGAAACACAGAAGGAGCAGGACAGAGAACTTTATCAGTTAAAGCAGGGAAGGCAGTCAGAATAGCAAAGGCCCAAACCGTGGAAAGGATAGCCAACTCTGTTAAGAAGGGGAATAAGACCTTTTATAGGTACATTAGGGAGCAAAGAAAGACCAAAAAAGGGATACTGAGGTTTAATAAAGGGGAGGGAATGTGGGCAGAGGGTGACAGTGAAAAAGCAGGGATAGTGAATGAATATTTCTGCTCAGTATTCACAAAGGAAGAGGAGGGGGAGGTACCTAAACCAAACAAGAGAAACACTCTGAAGACAGGGGTCGATACCAGTCCATTTACAAAAGAAAGGGTTTTGAAAGAACTAATAAAATTGAAGGTGGACAAAGCAATGGGGCCTGATGGGATTCACCCAAGAATTCTAAAAGAACTAAGGGTAGAACTAGTGACACCTCTGACTACTCTCTTTAACAAATGATGGGAGGATGGGGTGGTACCTGAGGACTGGTGGAGGGAGGATGTGATTCCTCTTCACAACAGTGGGAGACGGACAGAGGCAGGAAACTACAGACCAGTTAGTTTGACCTCAGCGGTAGGGAAAATGATGGAATCACATCTGAAGGAAAGAACTGTTGAGTACCTAGAGGCCAGTGGGGCACAGGACCCAAGGCAGCATGGATTCATGATGGGAAGGTCGTGTCAGACTGATCTAATAGTTTCTCTGACTGGGTGACCAAAGTAATAGACATGGGAGGGGTTGTGGACATGGACTACCTAGATTTTAGCAAGGCATTTGATACAGTCCCACACAAAAGATTAATAAACAAGTTAGCCAGCCTTGGAGTGGGTCCCAAGGTGGTAGCCTGGATAAAAAATTGGCTAGACAACAGGACACAAAGGGTTACACAGTGAAGAAAGGAGGGTTACTAGCAGGGTACCTCAGGGTTCAGTACTGGGACCAGTCCTTTTTAATGTCTTTGTAAGTGACATTGCAGAGGAAATGGAAGGAAAGTATGTCTCTTTGTAGATGATACAAAGATCTGCAACAGGGTTGATACACAAGATGGAGTGGAAAGGATGAGAAGGGACTTGGCAGTTGGAGGAATGGTCAAATGTATGGTAGCTCAGATTCAATGCAAAGAAGTGGTAATGCACCCTGGGAAACAAAAACCCAGGGGAAGAGTACACAATGAGGGGTGAGATACCGACAACAGTAAAAACGGAAAGGGACCTGGGGGTAATTATATCAGATGACCTAAAGGTGGAAAAGCAATGTGCGAAGGCAGTAAAGAAGGCTGGGGGGTTACTGGGGTGCATAGGGAGGGGCATCAATAGTAGAAAACAGGAAGTTGTTATCCCTCTGTACAGACAGTTGGTGAGACCCTATCTGGAGTACTGTGTGCAGTTCTGGAAATCCCATCTCCGCAAAGACATAGACAGAGTGGAGACTGTCCAGAGGAGGGCAACCAAAATGGTGCAGGGTCTGCACCAGAAGACAAACGAAGAAAGACTAAAGGAGCTTAATATATACCCTTGAGGAAAGAAGGGAGAGAGAGGACATGATAAAACTTCCAAGTACCTCAAGGGAATCAACAAAGTCCAAGAGGGTAGCATCTTTCAGAAAAGAGATGTGCAAGAACAAGGGCACAATTTGAAGATAGAGGGGACGGCTCAGAAGGTAATGTGAGGAAGTATTTTTCACAGAGAGGGTTGTGGATGCATGGAACAGCCTCCCTGAGGAGGTCGTGGAGTTAAGAACAGTGGGAGAATTCAAGAATGCATGGGACAGACATACGGCAGTCCTGGGGGGGGTAGGAGGAAGTAAGCTGTTGGTCAACTAGGATCTGCAGCTTATATGTTAGGTAGGAAAATGGGCAGACTAGGCGGGCCAAACGGTCCTTATCTGCAGTCAAATTCTATGCTTCTATGATCTTACAATGTGAAAGTTTTGAACCTAGTATATGGAACTAAGTAAGAAATGCTTTAATTAATTGCTAGTGTTCCGAAGTACTGGGTGTTTTTCCCCAGTTGTTGGACTCCTGCTTACTTGCCAGGACTCTGGGCTGCTCACCGGTCCAGTGGCGCTGAGGGTTGAGGCGCTGGACACCACACCTCACTCCACGCCAGCGATACGGGTTCAGGAACGAGCCCGGGTTGTTGGGGATCGGCAGGGAAGGACTACGATTGAGCATCCGACGACAGCTCTTCTAGTCCTGGGGAAGGATGGGAATCACACCGCGCTCTGGCGGTCCCTGGGGACGCCTGGAGGCACTGCAGGTGCGTGGTGTTTAGCACTGGGGAGGGGGGAGTGCGGAGGCGTCTGCACGCTTGTACATAGACGTCATTGAACATCTGCACTCCCATTGGGGTGAAAAAGGAAAAAGGGCTGGGTGTGACCGTGCAGCTTGATGGCCGTGCCCTACCTCGCCGGGAGGACTGTCGTGGAATTCCACTGGAGGGGGGGTTCAGTGTCAGGCCAGGTGGCAGGGATGGGGGAGCCCTCCAGTGGGTCGGCTACGGCTGTGCCAAACCCCCTCATCATGCAAGTGAGCCTGCTGTTCTCCCCACAGCCAGGGCCAGCGGTTGGATGCCCCCGACAGTAGGTGCCGCAGCAGGCGCAAGAAATAAAGATGAGATAAAAAAAAAAAAAAGACTCTGGGCTGCTCTACCAGAGTCCTAAAACTTCCAGAAGGCATGGGACTGCTTTAGGCATAGAAAGAAGATATATGTCTTATTCACCACACTATAAGTAGACATCCTCCTAGCATGCCTCACTTGGGAGCTCTAGGTAGTGGTGACGTGCATCCCATCAACCCACAGGAGTTATAACACAGGGATGCCAGGAGGGAGACAGGATCCCGAGTAGCAGGGATCTTGATGCCATCCTAAAAGAATACTTCTCTGCCACCTGTGACACAGATTCTGATCTAACCTCACACAGGTGAAGGAGACCAGATTCATTTTCCACTGTGGGCACGAGTGGAGCTCCAGAGCATTCACTCCTCTGCAACCAGCTACACTGGTCCCTAGACTCTTCTCGTTAATCATCTTGGAAGCATTCTCACAGTGTAAATAAATGTTTCTATTGCTGAAGTTATGAGGGTGCCCGGGGGTACTGGTAACCTGAATGCCCAGCCAAGTTGTCTGTTCTGTTTGAAACTGTTACATGGCTTAGCTGTTTATTATGCAACATTATTTAACTCGGGCAAAATACGGTATCCAAAACTGAACACACAGTGGTGCAGCTGAAGGTGTATAGATCTCGGTTATTTTTGGTTTGGTATGGTCATCTGTAGTTCACATAAAAATAACCACAATGTTTCGGGCATTAAATCTCCCATTGAGAGGAGTAAAACCTTGGCAAAACTAAAGAGATAGGACACAGACATAGCATTTGTTCAAGAATCTCACCTCTCAGATTCAGAACATAGTTAGCTGAAAAGAAACTGGGTAGGTAAAGGGGTGGCAGCTTCTCACCCCAACAGCAAAATATCAGGTATAGCCATTTTAACAAACAGATGGCTCGCATTCACGATTTTACAAACGGAGGTGGGCATGGACAGGAGGCCAGTTACATTACAGGGGGAAATTCAAGGACAGCACATGCCCCAAATGAGTATGCAGACAGATTTTTTTAAGGCAGTCTTTGACAAAATAGCACTGATCCCCAGACACTTAGTGGTGATAGGGGGAGATTTTAATGGTGTTTCTGCCCTGAAGCTAGATCTCTCTGACCCATCTTCAAGCAGTAATTGATACACCACTAAGGTGCTGAAAGCACTAACAGAAGAAACAGGACTCGTAGATGTGTGAAGACACCTGCACACAGGTGAGAGGGATACCTTCTATTCCTATCAGAACTCCACATACTCTTGAATCGATTTATTCCTTATGTGACACTTAGCTGGTTCTGATAACTCTTATGATTTTTGTAATATAAACAAATGTAGTGTGATTGTCATCAAAAATCCTGTGCCTGGATGACAACCCCCCCCAATATCAGTTCAAAGGACAGGATATATGTTAAATAGCAGATCTCTGTGATGAGATTAACTTGTAAGAACTTGCATTTCATAGCCTTTTTTAGGATATGGGTTGTTTATAGCTAAGCCCTGAAATATCCATTTCATGGCGTCCTCAGGAAGGTCAGTTAATTGCAGCTGGTGTCAAAAGAATATTACACCTCAGTGAGAACTGGCAGAGAAAGAGAGAGAGAGTCATAAAACGTTATTTGATGTCTGTGAAGAGCAGGATGCTGCTCATGGATGAAAGAAAGGACTTGGAAAATGTTTACAGACTTAATTGGGAAGTCATATGGGAAACAAGTTTTTTTTTGCTGATGTCACCTGTTAATTTACCTCCTGACACAAGACATCTTGATTGTATAATTTTGGGTGACATCATGTAGAAGGCAGGTTCAAGACAGTTTGTTAATTACGCTGTGAGTGACATGTACAGACACACACATTTGGACTCTGAAAAAGCAACATCAGGCACTGTCAGAATACATGAGAAAGACAATTCTAAGTGTACTGCGGTAGGAGATTTTATCTGCACTTTAAACCTTTTTTTTTTTTTTTTTTTTTAAGTGATTTGTATGTTTGTGACATATAGTTCTGTATTTACATTTTTATCTATTTTTAAGTAAACATCTCTTCTTAGAGACTACTTGGTGTACCTTTGAAATTCCTTCTTTGACAAGTGAAGCATATATGGCTAAAGCTGACACTGGGCATAGCTCAGTGGTTTACCAAACTGGAAAAGGCAAGAGTTTATTCTGAGGTCTTTAATAGAGTTTTAAGGGTTCATTTTGTACACCTGGTTAGGTGCCCGTAGGCAAAAGATATCTGCCCTCCCACCGAAGAGCAGAATTATCTGAGCCTGTACATTGGGTACGCTAGCAAGAGGTTCACAGTTTGAATCCCTCCAGAACTTGAGACCAAAGTTTGATTCAAACCCACAAAACAGACAGGAGGGTTACCCTGTTCTGTTAACTGTTCACAATACTGCACTCGGAGGTTGGCACTGTGGGAGCAGAGGGCCTGACCTCCCGAGTGGGGTTGTGACACCTTATACTAAAAGGTAGGGCCTATCAGTTTCCAGAATGCGTAATCCATCCAACAACACAATCAGACCATGCCCCAGTTCAGCTGATCCTGCAAATAGGCAAAGATATATGCCAGACACTCTGGTGGATGACTACATGACTACTAAGGCCCTGTACACACTTATGAGGTGGGTTTTAAACCATTTTTTAAAAAGTTTAATTCTTAAAGTGTTAGTGCGGCCACATTGCTGCCTTAAGTCGGTTTTTGAAGCGTTTTCAAATCCGCATCGTGAACACACTCTGGAACCTAACAGAGCGATGCCTATAACCGTGCTGTAATTCAGAGGGCTGTGCTCAGTGGAGGACCAGCAAAGAACAGGATGAACACGGCAGCTTGTACACACTTGTAAGGGAAACCGTGTTTAGCTTAAACAGTTTTTAAAACTGGGTCACAGACTAGGTAGTCACCAGGGTTTAAGCTTGATTATAAAACAAGTAGCGCTGCAGTGTGTCTGCAAACTGTTATCTGTGTCTTAAACCGTGTTAAGCTCTCTAACACGGTTTAAGATCGCCAGTGTGTACAGGGCATGGATGTCACCCACATCAAAGAGACCATTGCTCAAGAAACTGAGGAAGCCTACTCCCTGAACAGCTCTGCTGACACCCCTACAGTACCTCCAGAGTGTGGGATGCAGTTAAGGCAATGGTTAGGGGTAGGATCATAAATCTTGCTTCCCACCACAAGAAACAACATGCAGTAATTAGAGAAGCAAAGGAAGAAAGTTAAAATGCTGAAACAGGCACATAAGCTGAATGGGTGCCAAACCCACTAAGACAGTTACAAGAGACAAGGCAGGACCTTAATGGCTTCCTAAACAAACAAGCAGATGGTGCTTTATGTTATACAAGACAACAGTATTATGAGGCTGGAGGAAAGGCAGCTAAATTGCTGGTCTTTCACCTCTGCAAGGAAGCAGACTATGGCATGATTTAGGCTATACACCATCCCCCCCACATTGGGAGAAAAGTGGTTACCCCAAAGAAAACTGCAGACACATTCAGGGAGTTCTATAAATCACTATATGCAGATTCCCAAGATCCACAACAGGTTTCTGGGAAGGCTGAGATCTTCTTGAGAAACTTGGAACTCCCTACACTCTCGGAAGAAGACAAATTAGGGCTGGACAGGACGAGTCAAGAAGCAATATCCATTCACTTATTCAAGTTTTATTTAGTTTAGCGCAATTCTCGTGCTTTACATTCCATTCTAAAATAGTAAAATACAATACCAATCAGTACAAATGAAGAAATCATTCCTCTCCAAGTTAAAAGCGATCAGTTTAAATTATCAGTAAAAGCATATCTAATTCTGAGGGAAAGCCTGTGTAAATAAAGTTTTTAGCTCCCGTTTGAATATACTGATAGTTGGGGGATCTCTAATACAACAAGGGAGCATTCCACAGGGTTGGGGCCGTGAAGAAAAAAGCATGGGCCCCCAATGTTTTTAACAAACCCTGGGGATCTCTAATAATCCCTCAACAGCTGAGCGAAGAGGAAGCGAGGGGCAATAGGGACACAGGAGGTCTTTTGCAGGTAACTAGGCTCCTGACCGTGCAGGGCCTTACAGATCAGCAAATTGACCTTGATGGAGGTCTGCCACCTAACCGGCAGCCAGTGCAGAGTGACACGTTCTAGGAAGACCGGTCAGCGGCTTAGCCGCCACATTCTGCACTAGCTGCAGGCAGCGAAGATCTTCCCTTGGCATCCCTAGTCACAGGGCATTGCAGTAATCCAGGCGAGAGGTCACAAAAGTGTGCACTAGCACTGGGTGATCACCAGCTATTACTACATGTTTGATACTGGCGATGTTCCTCAGATGGTAAAATGAGTTCTGGACCATGGGCGACACCTGTGATTTAAGCGTCAGGCCATAGTCCAGAACAACGCCAAGATTCTTCACCTGGTCTGAGATAAGCAACTGGGAGTCCCCAAGCTTCAGCCCACAGACTTGACCAGATTGTACCCTTGCTCCCTGGCAACCAGATTCAGACACCAGTACTTCAGTCTTGTCCAGATTCAATCTCAACCAGTTGGCTCTCATCCAGTCTTGGATCTCAACAAGGCAGGAATTAAGCACCAAGACCGTCTCCTGCTGCTCAGGTAAAAAAGACATGTATAACGGAGTATCATCTGCATAACAGTGAAAACTCAGCCCATATCGTCTTATAATGTCCCTTAGCGGTACCATATACACCGCGAACAACATGGGGGACAGAACAGAGTCCTGTGGGACCCCACATGACAGGGGCAAGGGTGCCGAAGAAAAAATCCCAGACACCACTCGCTGCTTCCTGCCAGAGAGGAAAGATTCAAACCAGTTGAGGACTGTACCAGCCAGTCCACGACAAACCCGCAGGCACTCCATCAGCACCCTATGGTCTATGGTGTCAAATTCTGCTGAGAGATTGAGGAGAACAAGGGTGGAACGTCTTCCCCAGTCCCTCGCCACCAGGAGATCATGTAACACCCGAACCAGTGCGGTCTCGGTACTATGCCTTTTTCTGAAACTCAACTGGAGAGGATCATAGATGACATGGGTTGTTAAAATAGGTCTCCAGTTGAACAGCCACCACCTTCTCAATAACCTTACCCACAAAGGGGAGGTTAGAGACTGTTCTGTGGTTTGCCAGGCAGTCCGGGTCCAGTGTAGGTTTTTTCAGGAGTGGCCTAACAACTGCCTCTTTCAGTGGCTCAGGAAAAACCCCAGATACTAAGGAACTCCTGACTATCCTAGCTAGGACCGGACCGATGGCAGCAATACACCCCACAAGGAGATGTGTCGGACCCGGGTCCAAACTACAGAAGACTGGCTGCAACTCCAGGATGACCCTCACCATATCCACAGTTGCCCACTGGTCAAAGTCGGACCAGACCAACTGAACGTCTGTGACCTCAAGCCCATCACTGCAAGTCCCATTAGAGGATGGCAATTGGATTTCCGATCTGATGAAGGCAATCTTATCAGCAAAGAATACAGCAAACTCATCACACTTTTCTTGTGAAAAGGCTCCCCAAGACTGAAGACAGGCTGGATTACACAGCCTGTCAACAGTGTGGAAGAGCTGAGCTGGTCTGTTAGTTGCTGCAACAATCTCCTTGGACAGGAACTCTGCCTTCTTACAGGAGATTGCCGATTGATAGTCCTTATAATGGGCCATCAATACAACCTTGTCCCTCTCCAAACCAGTCCTCCGCCAGCGCCGTTCCAACCTTCAGCCCCTCATCCTCAGCTCCCCAGTCTGAGGTGAGGGGACAAACATGGACAGGTGTGATGGAGTCGAGGGCCTCAGCAATAACCCCATCATGGGTCACCACCAGTTCCTCCAGCTCCTCACACGCACTCATCACACCCAATAGGTCCAGAACCGCCATCAGACTCTGGGGGGTCAAACCCATTAAAGAGCGGTACTGGACCATTTCCATAGGAGTAGGTCTATTAGGGGGGACCTCGAATGAGAACCTCACAGTATGGTAGTCCAATCGTGACCAGCTCTAACATAAGGTCAGAGACCTCCATTCCCAGCAGGAAAATGAGGTCCAGTGAGTGGCCACCCATAGAAGCACCAGCCAGATAAAAATCCCGGCACCAATGGTTTTAACACTGACTTCTATAAAACCTTTAAAGATCTTCTAACACCCATCCTCAAAGGGGACAGGACATTATTTCTAATTGGCAGCTGTTTAAAATGTTCCCATTTACAGTAATTATATTCATAAACTTAAATGATCCATATATAACTATACCTAAATAAAAAGTAACGTGAAAAACTGTATTTGGCATTGTTTTATTTCTATGGGCAGTATTCTGTTACCATTCCCTTCATGGAACCAGTCATCTGGTGTTGTATGTATGTCACAGCTTGTGTAAAGAACTCGAAATATGGCTGACCCCCTGGAGCTGCAGTAGCACTACCGCATGTGTCTCTGATGACCCACATTCAGGAATGAGCGCAGTGCATCAGAGGATCAGCCAGGGGGGGAGAAGTAGGAGGAGGAGGAGGAGTGTCCCATGGTCAGCTCTCCTCCTGTCAAAAAGAAAACCAATTCCCAGAGTCTTGGCAAGCAGCAGTGATAGCAGTCATATCCAAACTGGGCAAACCTAAGAAAAAGTGCTTGTCTTGTCATCTTACAGGCAGATACTGCTGCTCAACCAAGACATCAAAATTTACATTAAAACCATGGCCTCCCCTGCCGGCAGAGCGGCTGGATTCCCACTGCCGCCAGCGGCCGGGTTTGGGAACGGACCCGGTCACTGGGAGGCGGCTGGGAGGGAAGGATTGGCGTTCGCGACAGCTCTCCTTTTTCTAGGGGAGGGCAGGGACAGGTCGGTACCTGCTGGCTCGCGGAGGCTGGGAGCATGGCAGGCTGTAAGGCCCAGTTACTTGGGGGAGGAGCGGGCATCGGTGTATGCCTTGACGTCACCACGCTGCCCCCACACAGAAAACCGGAAAATCACTCACTGGCCGCCTAGATGACGGCTCCCTGCTCTCTCAAGCACCTCCAGTGCCTGTCCAGGGCCTCCTGCTCCTCAGCGGCATCCCCCGGGCCCTAATGTAGCGTGTGCCAGGGGTCTTCCCTACCATCCCCAGTGCCCTTCCCCCTCGGAGGAGGGGGACCCGCCCGGTGATAGGGATACACCGGGATATCCCGGGGGATCGGCCGTGATATGAGGACCTGAGGGGGGCTGGATACAGGCCAGTGGGGTCGAGGAGCTTGTGGAGCCCGAAGGAGTGGGGGCCAGTGTGGCATGGGAGAGGCGGTAAACATAGTAAGCAAAAAAAAAAAAAAACATGGCCTCCAGTGTACAGAAAATTGTTGCTAAACTTATCCACCTGGATTAAATGGGGTTCATACCCTAAACATTTCTCGCTAATAACATCAGACGCCTATTAAATGTTTTATCGGGGCCAAAAACTGCTGAGACACCCAGGTAGTCGTCTTTATTGACGCCGAGAAGGTGTTTGATCATTTGAACTGGCCTTTTCTGTTCGAAGCATTAAAAAATTATGGATTTAGGGAACCTTTTATAAACCAACTTACACAGCTCTATTTCAACTCAACCACTCAAATCAGAGGGAACAGCACACTGTCGGACTCATTCTCCATCCAAAGGGGAACCCAATAGGGGTGTCCCCTATCAGCCCTGCTTTTTGCACTGAACATCGAACCCTTGGCAGCAGCTTTGCAAAAGCATCCCGATATATCAGGCTTTAGGGTAGCTAGTCAAGAACACTGCATATCTTTATACGCAGACAACAGACTAAGTACTGACAAGGTACCAACACTGGAGGTCTTACACATATATAAATAACACATGGTCCCCATATGAGCCCATTATTTTGTATTTCCCAGTGTAGCACTATAACAGGGAGCCCCTGTTACGTGTTTAAAACCCAGCAATAAAAATGTAAATGTGCAAATCTCCCCCCTTTCCTTTAATTCTTTCCTGTCCACTGATCTTTTCGATCTTTTCTTATAAATTCCCTGTCAGAGTGGCCAACCTGAGACCTCTCTCTGCACTCTTTGCTATCCATATCTTCTTTAATAGTGCCCTGACAGTGCAAGTTGTGCTGAAGTTTAAATGCCCAGGACAAAGGGTTGATGAATAGCCCATGTTGTGCTGGTTATAAAGCTCCCAAGCGTGAGATAATATTTTAGTGAATGTCGTGCTTTTTTTTTTTTTTTTTGGTCAACTTTCTTTCTCACTTCCAGAGGGGAACTCTCTTCAGCTACCTCCTTCGACGATCTCTACTTCCCACTGTGACTCTTCGCCTTACTCCCCGCTCCGACCTGGCATGACCCCTGGATCTGAACCTCCAAGGGGAAGGGCCGCCCTATCCACCCAGGGCACTCTTTCTGTAGTGTAGAGCACCAGGCCTGGAGCTGTGGGGGAAGGAGAGGCGAGAGCCCAGCAGTGGGAGTGTGGATCGGGGAGGCACCTTCGCCTATCCCCACTGAAGGTTTTTTTCTGTCTCACTTCTGTCCCTGAAGAGCTCAGATATGCAATGGCGGCTGGGCACGACGTGCCACCACCTGCCGAGCTCCTCCCCCGTTACCTTCTGCACCAAGTGCTTTGTGCTGCACCCGACAGCCACCAGATGCCGCTACCGAGCGGTGCAAGCCCTGGAACCCTCCCTGGGAAGGAAGAGCTGTCCTCCGGATGCTCAATCCCTTCCCTCCCCTGCCAACTCCTGGCGGCCCTGGCGTGGCGAGAAGTGTGGTATCCAGCACCTCAACCCTCAGCGCCACTGGGCCGGTGCATGTCGCACTTTTGATTGAAACCACCGGTGCCCCTAATTGTTAAGGTCCCACAGTAAAGCGCGACTGAGCGCCGGACCTGCTGCTGCATATTGCAGCTCTTTTTGCAGAAGGCAGCTCTGGTGTCTGCAACTGCTCCCGGTCGCAGCATGCGACCCTGAATCATGTGTTAAAGCGAAGCAGGATATTCTGGCTACGTTTTGCCGCACCAAGCGGCTGAAGAGACTTTCCTTGTTCGGAGCGCAAAATAGGTTGCTTCGGAGCAAAGGCATGCTCCGAAGCATCAGGAGATTCCACAAGAAAGGCAGACTTTGCCAGTTAGTGGGACACTACGGGCAAAAGAATAAATAATCCCCGTAGTGTCCCACAATTAAATAAAATATGTTAATTGAGTTCCTGCAGCCCCAGAGATATTGTGACTGGGGCTGCATATAAAATTAAGTGATGTTTTGGACTTGTGGAACAAGTAAATGGGGGAAAAAAAGGGTCCAAATGAAATATTACCCGATGGACTGACATTTCAGCCGTCGGGTTGATGAAAAGAAAGGTGGATTTTATTTTAATTTTTTTGCTGTTACTTTCTCCCCTCCCTGGCCCTGGTCGGCTCTTCATCAGCCTGCCATTCCTGTGCTTCATTCTTTCAGGCCCTAACCCCTGCATCTCCCATGGCTTACCCCTTGTGGTGGGGCTGCAGGGAGCCCCTACTCACCCATAGAGCAGGATTTAGCTCGGGGTGTTACCTCCAAAGTCGAAGCACCAGGGGACAGCCATCAAGCCACCACGACCAGCCACCAGGGTCTTCTTCCTCCTTAAGAGGTGATACTAAGTTCCTGTCTGTGCACCCTGGGCATGACAGCATTGTGCAGCAGGCAGCCTGTGAGAAAGCTGGGTACCTCTCTCGTCCTCGCCACCTGACAGGGACTCTAGAAAAATTTATTTTATGGCTAAAAAGAGTTTTACAACCTCCTCTTTACTCATTCGCCTTGCCTCCTACTTGGCCTACACCACCAAGTACCAGAAGGCACTATGGAATTCGGTCATAGCCATTGCTTAGCACAGGTCTGAGACAATCGTACAGGACACAGTAAAGACGGCTAAGTCTGCCATTGAGGCTACCAAGTACCAGTTCCACATGGTGGACAATACCAATGATTCAGCCTCTAGAGTTATGGCCGAGGCCATATCTTTTAATCGCTTTGCCTGGCTCAGGACTACGTCTCTCTCTCTCTCTCTCTCTCTCTCAAGACACACAGTCTAAGGCCAAGGATGTTCCCTGTTGTTCAACTCTAGAACAACTGACTACATGAAGAAAGTAGATGAGTATAAAATCACTGAAGACTTCTACCTCCCAGAAGCCTCATGCCAAAACCAGCAGAGGCAGGGGGTACTTTCCTAGACCTTATTTTCCTTACCCCCTCAGTTCGACTACACACAACAGAGTGGGTACTACAGAGGAAGGGACAGGAGGGGCCAAAGAAGAGCTGCCTCTGTCCAACCAGCCGCTACCCAGCCTAAAGCATGACTTGCAGAACAAGGTTGCCTCTCCTATCCCTGTGGGGGCAGGCTTTCCCACTCTCTCCATGCTTGGACCCTAACAACCACAGACAATTGGGTCCTGGAGGTAGTGGAAAAAGGCCTGCCACTTCAGTTCAAAATGATGCCAGACTCGAAACATACGCAAGTGTCCAGATCTCTCACCCCAACAGAAAAACTCCAGCAGGAGTTAGAGGTAGAGAGTTTCTTGGCAGCAAAAGTTACAGAGAAAGCACCTGTCCAAGAAAGGGGCAAGGGTCTCTACTCCAGATACTTTCTGACACAAAAGAAAACAGGGGAATGGCGACCCATTTTGGACCTCAGATACTTAAGTATCTACAGAAACCCAAATTCAAGATGATTACTCTCAAAATCAGGGTTTTAAATAATTGATTAGCAGTTTTTTTCTTGTGACAATGCTAATTGTACAGAAAGCATTTACATAGGTTTTCTAGAAATGTTATGTTTGTTAAACACAGTGAGGCAAGTGCTATGCATTTTCACAATGTTTTAGCACTTTTATGAGCAAAACACTAATCAATTTTTGGAGTCAAATAAAACCCTGAAAATAGTAATACAGTCCTTGCAACAGAGAAACTGGCTAGCCTCCCTGGATCTAAAGGATGCCTACTTCCATATACCCATAAGGAAGTCATACAGAAAGTATCAGGTTCAAACTTCCTTCAGGACATTACCAGTTTGTTGCAATGCCCTTTGGCCTATCATCTGTGCTGAGGGTTTTCACAAAGTCCCTAGCAGTGGTAGCAGCACTTTTCAGAAAACAAAGAGTTTCAGTCTACCCATACCTGGACAATTGGCTCATGGTTGCCAAATCCCCTCAGCAAGTGAGAGACTCCCTCTCACTAACAGAGCAGACTAACAGAGCAGACCTTAAGGTCCTTGGGGTTTCTTATATACCTAAAGAAATCTCACCTGGAACCCATTCAGCTCCTAATATTCATAGGAGCTCAGCTGGACACTCAGAAAGGGTATACAATCCTGCCACCGGAAAGGATTCAGAACTTCCTGTCAGTGGCAAACACCTTTGTCCCAGGCCAGCCAGACACTTTCTAAGGCTCCTAGGTCACATGGCATCCATGACTGACAGCTGTGGTCCCAGGCATCAGGTTTAGGATGAGGGACCTGCAGTTCTACCTAAGGTCCTGCTGGTCCCAAAAAGGCAATGCCCTATCCAAATTGGTACCAGTGACAGAAGCATTGCCCCAAGCTCTAGTGTGGTGGAAAGACACCACAAATCTGTTGGTGGGCATCCCCTTCCAGGGCTCAATCCCCACAAAGGTAATGACTACAGATGCCTCCCTTGGGTTGGGGAGCTCATCTGGACAGTACACTGGTCAGTGCAGTCTGGACCCAGGAGGAGTCACAGCTACACATAAACCTGCTGGAACTCAGGGCCATATTCCTGGCACTAAAGACCTTTGCAGATCAAGTAAAAGGCCAAACAGTGTAGATACGGACAGGACAACACCACTGCAATGTTTTATATAAACAAGCAGGGTGGCACCAGATCAGGAAGCCTCTGTGCAGAAGCTCTAAAAGTCTGGTCTCTTGCTTACTCATGGGGTTTACTCTGTCGGCTATTCACCTCCCAGGCAAGGACAACAACACACTGGCAGATGCCCTAAGCCATATCAGTCAGGGACACAGTGACAGGCAGGTCTTGGCCAGTGTCTTCAGAAGGTGGGGCACTCAGAAATGCATCTGTTCGCATCCCCACTCAATTTCCAGCTTCCTCAATATTGCTGCAGGTCTCCACTTCGGGGAAATTCTCTCGGTGGACACCTTACTTCTGGATTGGTCAGGGAAGTTCCTTTACGCATTTCCTCCCTTTCCCCTGGTATTCAGGGTGTTGCTGAAACTCCCGACAACAACCAGCAGTGATGACTCCAGTGGCATCGGATTGGCCTGGTACCCTCTCCTACTAGCCCTGTCCTGCAACAGGCCAATTAGCCTGCCACCAGCTCAGTCCCTGCTGACTCTTCCCCAGACAGGGGTGACTTACCTGGACCTGCATTCTCTTCACCTCAAAGCCTAGCTACTGAGGAGTCAGAGTTTCCATCTTCCCAGTAATCTGAACAGGTCCTCAAGATCCTGAGGATGGCCAAGAAGCCCAACACAAAGAAAACTTATGTAGCCAAATGGAAAAGATTTTCAATTTGGTGCAAGGGTAAGAGGATTACTCCCTTGGCAGCATCTGATGCCAACCTGCTGGATTATCTGGTGCACCTTCAGGCCTCAGGCCTAAAGACTTCATCCCTAAAACTACACTTGGCTGCAATTTCGGCCTATCTGTCGGTAGGAGAGAAAAAGTCTGTTTATTCACATCCAGTGTTTAAACAGTTCTTTAAAGGCCTTCTACATCTGCAGCCACCAGTCAGGGAACCTGTTCCCCCTTGGAGCCTGAACCTCTGCATTGCTAAGCTAATGGAGCCTCCCTTCGAACCTATGTCTATAGCTCATCTCAAGTAAAGCTACCAACTGTCCCGATTTTCCCAAGACAGTCCCTATTTTAGGCAGCATGTCCCAGTGTCCCCACAGGTTTTGCAAAATGTCACTTTTTCTCCCAGTTTTCTCCCCCGCCCCCGTTTTTTTTTGATGACTGCTAATCTGTGAGTGACAGTTATTTCAGCACTACTGTGGCACTGCTTGGCTGGACAGCAGTTTGCAACTTCAATCCCTGCACCTGTGTTGCACTACAAGTATGTCAGTGGGAGCACAGTAAAGCATGTTTCTTCCTGTTAGATTAGAATGGTTAGTAGCACAAACAAGCACATGTGGACGTCTGCCTGCCAGCAGCTTAGAGAGACTCCAGACAGAGAAGAGGCTGGCAGCAGGGAACTAAGGTACCTGAACCTGATCAGCTGTAGGAAAGCGTGTGAAAACAATCTGGTGTGGTGGTGGGAGTCACTGAAGTGAAGTCTGCTCAGCAAATGAGGTGAGTGTAAACAGGTTGGGTGGGACTGTCAGGAGAAGCAATACATGCTGCTCGAATGTCTGATCTCAATTTAATGCGGGTTTGCTACTAATGAACTTTCTGTACATTATGGTTTGGAACTTGCTGCAGCAGAATGATGTATTGTTTTAATCTGAATGTTTGCTACTGGTGTTACTGAAAGGTGGCATGGCCAGAGCAAGTGGCAAAATTTAACTGACTGTGCACATCGTTGACTGCGGCAGTGTCTGTGGGAGTGACACGGTGGGGGGTCATGAGCAAGATGAACTGTCCCAGTTTTAGACCTCAGAAATTTGGTGGCTTTACATTTCAAGTATATCACTTGGAAAACGGTCTTTTTGGTGACCATTACCTCTGCAAGGAGGATTTCAGAGTTACAGGCCCTTTGCACTGAGCTCAGCTATATTATCTCTCATAGGGATAAGGCTGAACTCAGAACAAACAGGAAGTTTCTGCCAAAGGTGGTATCTGACTTCAATCTCAATCAGTCCATTACTCTCCCCATGTTATTTACAGAGAACTCCATCCCAGGGGAGTAGAAGTTGCACAGTCTGGATGTAAAAAGGGCCCTATTTCACTACCTAGAGCATAATAGGCCATTCAGAGGGCCCTCCACTCAGCAGTTCCTCACCTATGGGGAAGCAGGTAAAAGAAAACCAGCCACTAAGAGGACTATCTCTTGCTGGATAGTCTCTTGCATTCATTTCTGCAATGACAAGGCTGGCAAGCAGCCTCCTGAAGGCCTCAGGGCCTACTCCACCAGGGGCACTGCAGCCTCGGTGGCAGCTGCTAGGGACATGCCCCTTCTGGATGTCTGCAAGGCAGCTACCTGGCAAACTTCACACATTCACTAAACATTACTGCCTGGATGTACAGTCCAGGTCTGATGTCAAATTTCGCAGGGTGATGCTGCAGAACCTCTTCCCTAAGTAGGTTCTCTGCCCCCCCTCCCACTTGTACTGTTTTACAGTCTGCACAAAGCTATTGATGCTAAAGGACTCCTGGGGTGAGAAGAAAAAATTACTCACCGTAGTAATAGTCTTTCTTTCAGGGGGTCTTTTAGAATCAATAAAGCTTCCACCCTGCCTCACCTGGTCACCTATTAGGGGAAGGGTCCTGTTCAGTTATACCAAATTTGTCATACGGTGTTATTGTTTTAGTAAGGTTGTTATTATTGTTCTCATGTTTTCATTCATGCCTTTTGCATGATTTTTAAATCCTGCTGGTTCACTTTTTGGGGCATATGCCCATCCATCTTCAAAAAAATTCTGAAGCCCTCTCAGGGCTGGCACTCCACAGCACACAGTCTCCTAAATTCTAATTGGCTGATGCCTTAATGTATTCACCTAAGCCACACCTCCGGGGCAGCAATAGCTGGGCAGCTATTCTGCACATAGTTACTGATGCTAAAGGACTCCTGGGGTGAGAAAAAAAAGTTTTTTTTTCTTTTGCAAGCCGTCTCGTGTGTGTGGTCTACGAGACATAACCGATTGACGTGAAGGCAAGTGCCATTCGCAGTCCCGGTGAACAGCTAGCTTGTCTGTTTTGTTTTTTTGAATTACAAAAAGAGTTTTTTCTTTTGTGGTCCGTCTGACGGAGCCGATCGAGATTAAAGGAAGTAGCACTCGCGGTCAACGGACAGTTGTAAGAGCACAGGGAACACCGCAGTTGGCCTCCGAGGTATGTGTTGTGTAGGAACAAGCTGTGGGCAGTTGAGCGTATGGCTATCTGTCTAATGCAGAGTCCTTATTGCGAGGAGCTACTTTCACCCAGGCCGTTGTGCTGGGATAACGGCCTGGCTGAAAGAAGCTCTCCACCAAATCAGTAGCCTTCATATTTAAGATCCATTTCATAATTTTTAACATTGGACTCTACTTTGCTCTTAGAACATCAGAACAATACAATCTGCAGCACTCCACAGACCCCAGAAAAATCTACTCCAGTAAACCAAGGAGAGAAGTAAAGTAACTACAACTCTGCTGGCTTCAACTGCTGAAACAGCCATGCTGCTGCCACCAATAACATGGAACATGACTGCCATGCTGCCTCCACCAACGCCAACCCCAAAAGGAATGGCTATACGGAACCTCACACAAATTTATGTACTCGCACCCATATTCAAATCCCAACCAGCCAATGTAGTACAGAACATACAGAGCACGTCCAATACTGATGTCCAGAACTTCTTGTTGATGACTAATACCTAGAGCCTCCCGCTGATGTCACCGCGTCAGACATCGACGACAACAACATGTCTGACTTCACATACAGTCACCAAAAGCAGCACCAGAACCTCTGGAACACGGAAACTCAAAAGCAAGGACCCAGGCTGCAAGCTACCATTCAAAAAGCATCAGTTTGATAAACCTCAAAGCATCCCAGTAACAATGGCAAACAAATAAAACTGAACCCACTGTCCACCACCGATTGACAGAACCACCACAGGACGAACAAACATCACAATATTTGGCAGAAACAGCAACTGCACAATAACAAATTTGACTATTCTATATGACCATTAATACTTACAATGTGGCTCCAAATGCAACCCCAGAGAAACCAGCAGACTTGAGCCCTTAAAAAGACACTGCACTAATTACACTGATAATGCCACTTCATTCACTAATGAGTAACACCTGTAAATAAACACTACTTCACTGCATTTCTATCTCTAACTTCACTCTTTCACAACCCCACGCATTATATAAAACAAAAGACAGGTCAGTATGGTGCATGGGGATATAAATTGACCATGAGCCAAGTGGAATTATAGCCCCATACACTATAACTGATCAATCATTTATTTGTATTTTATATATGTATGTATGTGTGTGTGTGTGTGTGTGTGTGTGTATAGAGGCAAAAAATTCAGTTTAATGCATTAGTTAGGGTTGTTCCACATCGACAAAAGCGAGGAAATTTGGTGTTAGGGTTGAAAGCCCCCTTTGGCCCCTCCTGCCCACACCCCCAACCGGCATCGGGGTGCACATTACGGTTGTCGGCCATAACTCTCACTCCATCACGTGTAAAGAAGCAGACATGTAGAAGAATGGGGTGAGAATTGAACCCTTGAGGGGAAGAGAATTTGCACCTTTGGAGGGGATGGGGCCTAATCAACAGTCCATGAGGATGCATGGACCCATGGGGAGCATTCGTGGTCCCCCTACATTTTGTGAATGATCAAGGGAGGCCAGTAAGGGGGAGCAATCTGGGGGAAGGGGAGGAGAGCTAGAAAGTTGGGGTGTGTGGGTGCACTGGGTAAAATGAAGGTGATGGTAGAGGGGTAGGGTTTATCCAGGGCTCAGAGGAGGGAATTAGGGAGGGACATGGCAGTGGGAGCCAGGTGCAAGGTAATTATTGAGGGCAGAGCTGATGGAGGAGGAGGAGGAGGAGGAGTACTGGATTTGACGGGTGAGGGTTGGGATTTCCAATTTTTTGGGAGGTGGTGGGAGTAATCGGATTGGTTGATTAGGGTGTATCTGCAGGGCACTACCAGGGTGTGGGAGTCGGTTGATCTAATGGAATGGGAGGATGGGGGGGTAGTTATAAAGGAGGAGGTGAGGTAGGAAGGGAGCTTACCCAACCAGTGCTTGGAGGTGAATTTAGCACAGTGGGAGAGTCGCCTATTTGTAAGAGAGGGGAAGGATAGGGCACGATAAAGATCACAGTGGTGGATGCGAGGGGGGGCATCCAGGGCAAAGTGGCAGAAGGAATTGAAGAGGGTGTCCAGTCTGGCCAGGGAGGAGTTAGGGGCAGCAACACAGACTACATCACAGTAATCTAAAATGGGCAGTGTCATCTTCTGAACAAGTTCACGCCTAGCCGTAGAAGGGATGCAACTACGGTTCCTGAACAGGGCACCAAGCTTGGGGTGCACTTTTTTCTGGATGGCGACAATATGTCCAGCGAAGTTTAGGTGTTGGTCCAACCAAACACCTAAGTACCTGAAGGAGGATGTGTCCTCAAGTAAAGTCTCATCAAGGGTGTGGAAAATGGGTAGGGAGGGAAGCCCAAGAGTCTCTGCCTAGTGCCAAAGGTCATGGAGACAGTTTTCTTGGCATTGAGGAAAAGTTGATGGTTAGCAAACCAGAGCTGAATCTTGTTGAAGTCTTGCTGTAAACTGGCTGTAACCTCAGCAGAACAGGAGCCTGATGCATACGGGACTGTATCATCGGCATACATATGTATAGCGGAGGACGGGAAGCAAACAGAGAGATGGTCATTTAAGAAGATGGAGAATAGGAGGTGTCCTAATACAGAGCCCTGGGGGACACCAGTGCTAATTGGGAGGGAAGGGGAAGTGGTGTCCAAGATCTTAACTGATTGGGTTCTGCAAATAAGGTAGGCCTTGAACCAGTTTGTGGTGGAGGGAGATAGGCCAGCTGCCAGGAGTGAGTTGAGGAGAAGGGAGTGAGACGGTGTCGAAGGCCTTGGACATGTCGACAAAAATTGCAGAGGTAAATTGCCCATTGTCCATTTCGGTTAGGATGGAGTCTGTCAGCCATAGGAGAGAGGTGGTGGTTGAGTGGGTTTTCCTGAAACCAGACTGGAAAGGGATGAAAAAGGAGGTGTCAGATAGAAAAGAGGTGAGCCGAGAGAGGACGTGTTCCTGAAGCTTGGCAAGGGTAGGAACAAGAGAAATGGGACGATAGCTGCCAGGGGATGACGGGTCACCCCCCCTTTGGGTAAAGGGAGGACCACTGCATGTTTCCATGAAGAGGGGACCGAGGCCATGGAGAATGAGAGATTTAGATTATTGAGAGGGGGTAGGCAATGGCCGAAGCAGAAAGGGAGAGGAGTTTGGGGTTGAGACCATCAGGGGAGGCACTTTTAGAGGACTGATGGTGAGGAGGGCACTTAGGGCATCATTAGCAGTTACAGTAGCAAAACAGAAGGGGAGGGTGGTGGAGGGGAAACACCAGTAGAGGGTGGGGAGGGTGATGGAGGGGAGGGATTTCAGCAGTTCAGTGGCGCAGAAGGTACAGTAGGAGTTAAATTCCGCAGCTACAGCTGGTGGGTCAGACACTAGTGAGCTATTTACTTTAAGTACCAGGGGATGGGCGAGATGAGGGGGCAAATAGGGCGTGGACCACCTTCCAGAACATTGAAGGGGAATTTATGTTGGTGATGAAGGCAGATTCGAAATATTCGGACTTGACTAAACTTGTAGCCCTGGTGCAAGCATTTCAGAAGATGTGGTAGTTCGCAAGGTCACTAGGATGCTGGGTAGCTTTACGACGCTTCCAGGCTTGATCTCTAGCCCTAAGGCAGGCCATAAGTTATCCAAGGTAAGTGGTTACCTCCGACTCTGGTTTGTTTGAGTGGGGCAAAGGTGTTCCAGTTTACAAGAAAGATTTCTTTGAAGCAGGCAACGGCCTTATCAACCGAGGAGAAGGAGGTCAGGGGGACCAGTCAGAAGTGGCAAGGTTACTCATGAGAGGTTCAAGGTCAAGAGACTTGAAAGGGCGTAGTTGTATGGTTTTGTGTGGTGATTTAGTTCTGTGGACATTCCTAATTATGAATATTGGGTTATGATCACTGAGAGCACTGGGGAGGACGCCAGAGCTGATGATGCGGTGTAGGAGGTGAGGGGCCCAGTCAAGTAGGGAGTGTTGTTGTGTCTTGTGGTTTGGGCAGGGGGTTTGGAGATCAGTTGGGAGAGGTTTAGGGCTCCAATTTCGTTTTTAGTTTTGGTAGTTTAGTTAGATTCTGGTGTTTGTTTTTCACTATTAGGGCCAGAAATACTTTTTCTGGGCACCCGAAATCCCAAGTGCCCAGCTTAGCGAGGGGAGCACTTCTCCCATGTTCTCTGTATGAGAATCGCAGATTTCTTGACTTCTGCAGCCGCAGCTGAACTTGTGCTGCTGGCTGCAGTGTGAGCTGTGAACCCCTTGGCCCAGTGTCTAGCGGCACCCCCACCCACCCCTGATTGCTGTCCTCAATCTGATTTTACCCTCGGTGTCTAGTGCCCCCCCAAAACACTGTAATCACCTTCCCTGTAATTTCTGTATAATTCCCTGGTGTCTAGTGCCACCTCCACCCTTCAATCACAATTCCTTAATGTTTTATATTATTCCATGGTGTCTATTGGAACACCTATCCCACCCTCCGATCACCATCCCCATAACTTTTCTTTTATCCCTGGTGTCTAGTGGCACCCCCACACTCTGATCGTGGTCCCTGTAAGTTTGCTTTAATTCCCCGGTGTCTAGTGGTACCCCTCACCCTCTGATCGCAGTTCCCGTAAGTTTGCTTTAATTCCCTGATGTCTAGTGGCACCCCCTGCCCTCGGATCGTCGTCTCCATAAGTTTGCTTTAATTCCTTGGTGTATAGTGGCACCCCCACCCACCAATCCCTGTCCCTGTATTCCCTGGTGTCTTGCGGCACCTCCCACGCTCCGATCAAAGGAACATCCTAAAATAAAGAAAACGGTCCTTTGATGGTTTTTTTTTGTGTAAAGCCTGAAAAAACAAACTCTGGTCAGAGTTGATATGGCTGCGCAGAGCTCTTATGAGTGTTTCTGCTGTTCTGTAAGGTGTAAAGAAACAGATGAACCCCTCAACACCCCCCCCCAATGCTAATGTCCCCTGCTGTATTCCGAAATGGATATGGCCAGGTGTGCTGCGAAGACTACCTCCACCAACCCCCTTGTGTTCTCCCTCCCCCAGATGAAGAGATAGCGATGGAGTGTGTCGCTCTGCATTGGCTGGATGGCAGGGCTGTACCATTTGGTAACCCATGAGCAAGTCATTTGACCTCCCTGTGTATAATCTCTCTTTACCCCATCTCTGTGCTGTCTGAAGAAATCTGTGTGTGTGCTAAAAAAAAAAAAAAAAAGCAGCAACTCATTCTTCCATCCCTCTCCTGGATTGTAAAGCATTTTGGGACACAATTTGTAAAATGCGCTATCGTCTCACAACACAAAATTCCTTTGTCTGCATCATTCTTGAGCCCTGATTACACAGTTTATCCCCCAATCATCTCTGCATTTTTTTGTTTTTAATTGATGAAGTGTGAAGGGGGATGGAACAGCACACTGTTGAATGATCGCGCAGTACTCACACTGTAGTGTGGCAACTGGTCCTCCTAGTACGCCCGTTGGTTAGTCCGGGGTTGAACTGCAGACCATGTAATCACTTCTGCTAAAACTGCAGCTCCAGATTGATTCACAAGAGGACTCCTGGGTTGAGTTCACTTCTAGGTTATGGGAACCCTCTCTCTCCCCCCCCCCAGCACTGGCACTGCTCTCCACTGTCACATTACTGCAGCCACGCGACAGGGCAGCTCCAGTCATGGGCAGTGTGGGTGAAGACACAACAGCGTGGAGCCCTGTCCTGCTCTAGCCATACGGAAGACACAGCGCCAGATCAGCCATATGGAAGATTGGCCATCTTAGGTACGGCGCAGTCAGTGCCAGAATAACAGCACAAAAAGTAGAGCACCGGCGAAGGGGGTGTGTTTATGCGCCTGCAGAGGGGAAGGCCCGCATAAACTGCACTAGTGGATTTTCGCTGCAGCACTGTTGAAGCACATCAGCAAGTGGTCCGGTCATGCATTTCCTTCCACAGTGCTATACTAAAGCTCTGATGATGACAAGACATGTGCGGAGCTCCACACCCACAGCCATAAAAAAGGTCCCTCACCGATCAGCACCGCCCACTTCCCACTCAGCACCCACCACCCCACACCCCCCAGTACACCCCTCACTCGCCTGAACAGGTCCCAGGTTCGGGATCCGCTCTCCAAGCGAAGACACATCTTGCTGCTGGAACCGGCAACTGCAATATAAGAAACTAAGATAAATGTGGTTCTATGTATTTCAATGGGGGTTTCAACTTTTATGCACAACTTCGCTGTTTTTTGAGAGTTTGAGCCCGAATTTTCAATATGGCCTTTTAGGGACCCCGCCTCATGAACAATAGGACTGTTACGCAATTCCCACCCAAAAGGTGATTTTGCAGTCACTTGTCGAATTTCCCTTTTGGGCAGGATTTGTGTAACGACAACCATTTTGTTCATGAGGTGGGGTCATAAGAAGGCTATGTTGAAATTTTGGGGTCAAAATATGTAAAAATGGCAAAGGTATGGCCATTTGTTGCAATTTCGCTACGCACACTGGTACCTTTGGAAATTTTAAATACTTTGACCCCAAATTTTCAACCTAGACTTCTTATTACCCCACCTCATGTATGTCACAGCTGTCATGTGTTTTCACATCTGTGGCACGCAATGGTGTTGTAGTTGCACCAGTGACAGCGCTAGGGGTTTTAAAACATGGGTCAAATTAGACCCATAGGTGTAAAATATGTGGGTCAAAATGAGAAACAACTGGGTCCAAACCTAATCGTAAGTAGAAATTTCACTAGTACAGAAGCTTAAATTTGTTGAGTGAAAATACTTTTCTATTGTTTAATTTTCCATCTTTCAGCTATTGTTAGAGACAGATGCACCACTTTGGACCCACTGTCCTGTGGAAAGTGGGTCATTTCTGGGCAAGCTGCAACTTTTTCCCTTTTTGCCCTATCTAGCGCTGTCTCTGAGTTGCACAGAATTACGTTTTTTGCAGGGATTCAAAAATGTTCTGTAACCGGTACATGAGGTTGGGTAATAAGATGGCTATGCTGGCAATTTGGTCACTGTTGTCCTATAAATGGAAGCACAGGGTCCTTCCGTATCGACATACATATATGCATCTATGGAGGGATGGGAGCACAGGGCCCAAAGGGTACTGTGGTACCACAAGCAAATAAGGATACAAGAAAAAATTACTCACCTTAGTAATGTTGTTTCTTCTAATTGAGTCTTGCTGTATTCTGACATATTGCAGTGATGTCCAATCTTTGAACTGCCCCGGAGATGAAAGAGTTAACGTACCATGCCAGGCATGGAACGCTGAGCTCAAGCTCAGTTGAGACTCTGTCTGTTGCTGTTTGAACTCAAACCATCAGATCTTTACGAGCTATACTCACTGGGTGTCCTGTGTGGAAACTGTAAACTTACACTGTCCAACTGGCTACTAAATATAATAAAAATATTTTTTGGTCCCAAAGCAAAGACTCAAGTCAGGAAACCCAAAAAAATAAAACAAAACACAACACCCACACACCCAAACTAAAGGGGTGAGAAAAGAAGGGGTGGGGGCACCTCCCAGGTGCCAACACTGCTACTGCCCACCCACATCCCAAAAACCAGGTTCTGAGAGGGGAGGTGGGGGGGGAGGTCAGCATACAGCAAGACTCCATTAGAAGAAACAACATTGCTAAGATGAGTAATTTTTTCTTCAAACAACATGAAGTCTTGCTGTATTCTGACATATTGCAGACTACCGAGCATTACCTCCATGGAGGAGGGACAGAACCTATTTAGGAAATAGGCTCTGAAGCACTGCTGTGCCAAACCGAGCATCACTCCTAGCTTGGATATCCAGAGAGAGTAATGCTTGGTAAAAGTGTGTACTGTTTTCCAGGTGGCTGCTTGACAAATCTCTAAGATAGGAATATCCCTGGCAGCAGCCAGGGAAGTAGCTGTACCTCTGGTAGAGTGAGCCCTCAGGCCTGAGGGTAGGATCCTACCAAGTTTTTCGTAGCAAAATTGAATGCAAGAGACAATCCAACTGGCAATAGATCTCTTAGTGGCAGGTTTTCCCTTACCAACCTCACTATAAGTGAGGAACAGTTGGAGGGAGTCAAACCTGTGACCCTTGGTGTGCTCTATGTAGTAGCTAAGGGCCCTTTTCACATCCAAACTGTGCAGCCTCCTCTCCCCAGAGGAGGAATGGTCAGTGAAGAAAACAGGAAGAGACAGACTGGTTAAGGTGGAAATCTGAAACCACCTTAGGCAAAAACTTCCTATTAGTCCTGAGGACCACCTTATCTCTATGGAAAGAGATAAAATCAGGCTCCACTGACAGGGCCTGTAACTCACTTATGCGTCTGGCAGAAGTGATGGCCACGAAGAAAACAGTTTTCCAAGTCAAGTACTTAAGCTCTGCTGAGGACAAAGGCTCAAAAGGAGGTTGCATAAGCTGAGCAATGCAAACATTAAGGTCACAAGCAGGGGCAGGGTCCCTGAAGGGAGGACTGGTATGAAGCAATCCCTTGAAGAATTTAGAAAATACAGGATGAGCTGAAAGGAAAGAGTGCTTGCCTGCTGAGAGGAAGGCAGAGACAGCTGCCAGATGCACTCTTAGTGTAGCTGGTCTGAGACCCAAGCTATTAAGATGAACCATATAGTCAAGGACTGTGGGCAGGCCAGCAGACTCTGGAGAAATATGCTTCCCAGAGCACCATATAGAAAATCTTTTCCACTTGGAGTTGTAAGTGTTTCTGGTGGAAGGTTTCCGAGAAGCCTTTAAGATATCCAGAACACCCTGAGAGAGGTGCAAATCAGCAAACTCTAACTCTTCAAGAGCCAGGCCTTGAGATTGAGAGATTTGAGATTCAGATACCAAACCCTCCTCTGAGCACATGTTAACAGGTTGTAATTCCTGGGGGAGAGACAAGGGAAGGTGCACTGCTAAGGACAACAAGAGAGGGTACCAAGGCTGTCTGGCCCAGTCTGGAGCAATCAGGATCACCTTGCAGGGTTGAGACCTGATTTTAACTAGCACCTTGAAAAGGAGAGGGAAGGGGGGAAAAGCATACAGGAACTTCCTTTCCCAATTGAGAACTAGGGCATCCAGGGGGACTGAGACCAACACTGGGGGCCTGCAGCAAAAGAAAGGAAGTTGGTGATTGTCTGGGGCTGCAAAAAGATCTATCTGTGGGGTGACCCATCTGGAGAAGATCACCTTCAAAACCAGGGGATCCAGGGACCATTCGTGATGGCCCTGAGATATCCTGCTGAGAGCATCTGCCAGGACATTGTCCTTGCCTGGGAGGTGTACTGCTGTAAGAGAGGTGTTCAGGGAATAGGCCAGAGACCATAACTTCATTGCCTCTGTGCACAAGGCCGTAGACCAAGTGCCCCCCTTGCTTGTTGATATACCACATTGTGGTGGTATTGTCTGTCCTGATCTGAGCTACTTTGTTCTGAACAGACTTGGAAAAAGTTTGAAGTGCTAGAAACACTACTCTGAGTTCTAATAGATTGATGTGAAGCAGAGATTCCTGAGGAGACCACAACCCTTGGGTGGTCAGGTCCCCCAAGTGGGCTCCCCACCCCAAGAGGGAGGCATCTGTAGTAAGGATTAGAGAATGAGACTGAGTGACAAAAGGAACTCCCTGTCTAGATTGTCCTGATCCTGCCACCACTGTAATGCCTGGATCAGGGTTCGAGTCACTGGGATTAGCTTGGTCAGAGGGTCCTTTTTTCTGAGACCAGAAGGCTCTCAAGTGGAACTGAATGTCCCTCATTTGAAATCTTGCTCCCTGAACCACTGCTGTAGAGGCAGCCATGTGTCCCAGGAGCTGCAGAAAACGCCTTGCTGGTCGAGACATCTGGAGGGTGAATGAAGAGGCCAGTGAGATAAGGGTCCTTGCCCTGTCCAGGGGGAAGGAAGGCTCTTGCCTTTACTGCATCCAGCTCTACCCCTATGAAGGTGAGGAGCTGCACAGGCTCTAGAACTGACTTTGAAAGATTCAGAAGGAAACCTAGAGAAGTGAGCAGTTGCCGAGTTATCTGTAGGTGTAACTTGACTTGGTCTGGAGACTGGCCTACTATGAGCCAGTCGTCCAGGTATGGGAAGATGGAGATCCTTTCTCTCCTTAGGAAGGCAACCACTACTGCCAGGCATTTTGTGAACACTCTTGGAGCAGAAGTTAGGCCGAAGGGCATTGCTCTGAATTGGTAATGGCCTGAGGGCAGCTCGAACCTGAGGTACTTTCGGTGGGAGCTTCTGATGAGAATATGGAAATAGGCATCCTTGAGGTCCAGGGAAACTAGCCAGTAACCTGGCATTAGAGAGAGTAGAATTACTCCCAGAGTCACCATTTTGAACTTTGGCTTTAAAAGGTGCTTGTTTAAATATCTGAGATCCAGGATGGGCCGCCATTCTCCTGTCTTTTTGGGGGTTAGGAAGTACCTGGAGTACAATCCTTTTCCCTTGTGTAGGGGTGGAACCCTCTCTATGGCTCTCAGAGCCAACAGGGAAGAGACCTCTTCCTCTAGGGCAAGTGCCTCTGAAGGATCTGCAGGTGGAAAGGATCTGGTTCTCATCTTTGGAAATTTTTTGAAGCTGAGAACCAGTCCCTGGCTTACTACTTCCAGGACCCATTTGTCTGATGTTAAAGATATCCAGTCCTGGACAAGGTAAGCCAGCCTGCCCCTTACAGGTGGTGGAGAATCGGCCTTGGCAAACCCATCAGGGTGCCTGCTTGGCAGGGGCTTTAGGCTGAGGGGTGGAAGCAGGCCTGCTTGTACCCCGTCTGCCTCTCCCTCTGAAGAACCCCCTATGAGCATAAGCAGAAGAGGATGCCTGGGCTTGGTAGAAAGGCCTATGAAAAGGCCTGCCCCTGCCCCTAGAATGCTGCCTCTGGGGAGTGGCTTGCCTTTCCTTGGCCTGAGCACTCCTATAGGTGGTCCTGTATTCATCCATTTTCTTCATGTAGTTCTCTGTTTGCTCCCCAAACAAAGAATTACCCACAACAGGAAAATCCATGGCCTTAGTCTGGGTATCCTGAGACAGGCTAGTACATCTGAGCCAAGCCATCCTACGAAGGGCCACAGATGTAGCCATGACTCTAGATGAAACATCATTGGAGTCCACTACAGCATTGAATTGCACCTTGGACGCCTCAATACCATCCGCAGCCACCTGCTCCAGCTCCTTGGCAAGCTGGCCAGGGACCTGTTTAGCTAAAGCCATTACAGTGTCCCATCTAGATTTCTGATATCTAGCTGTATAGGCCATGTAATTAGCCTGCCTGAGTCCCAAGGATGCTGGCATGTACTGTTTCTTTGCCATGGCATCAATCCTCCTGGAGCCCTTATCTGGGGGGTGTGAAGCCAAGGGTATATTTGCCTTATCACAGGCAGCAGCCTGCACTACCCCAACATGGCTGCATTACTGGGTAAGGAACTCCATATCTGAGCCTGTGAGAGTGTACCTCTTGTCCATTCTCTTGTCCACAGGAGGTATAGAATTAGGAGTCTTTAAAATTTTTATTGTCTGTTTACCAAAGGACTTATGAAGGGGAATAGACAGCCTCCTGGACTCTGGGATATCCATCATTTCAACATAGTCAGGCTCCTCCTGGTCGTCCACAGCTTCTTCCATAGGAAGCTGAAGAGTTTCAGACACTTTTCTGTAGAACATAAAATGGGAAGGGGACTCAGAAAGCCTAGGTGGAGAAACCCCTGAAGGTCTGTCTGGGGAGATGTCCGGGTCAATAGGCACATCCAGACATTCTTAATCACCATCACTATCCTCATACTCTCCTTCCTCCTCCTCCTCCAGTTCATAAAAATCTTCTAAATTATAATCTGGAACCAGGGGAACTGACCGAACAGAGACCCTTCCTGATGGTGCCGGTTCAGTCGGAACCGGGGTTAGAGACTGAACAATCCATATCGCTTTGGCTATTTCATCAGCGGTCGGAGAAAGAATTTGTGGATCCTCACCGGCTGATTTATCCCTTCTTTTCTTTAACCGGAACCAACTCCTCGGAGTTGGTTCTCCTTGTTCAAGAAGTTCGCCCCTGGTCAGAGGGCACTCCTTCTGGTTCGGTTGGAACCGAACCAGGCTAGCCATCCGGGTCAGCGGACTTCTTGGCCTCCCTTTCCCTGAGCCTACCAACTCTCTTTTTCAGGGTAGCTGCAGGAAAATTCTTGCAAATCTGGCAGTCTGAATCGAGGTGGTCAAACCCCAGACAATAAACACAGGTGGTGTGGGGATCAGCCTTAGCAAAGGCTTCCCCATACACACTACAGTGTTGAAATCCACTGGGCCCGGTTTTTCTTTTGGGTTTCTCAGACATGGCCAGTCCTAACAAAACTTACCCTTTTTTCGGCAATCCACCAGGCAAGACACCCTTATCGGTTCCTGACCGTGTTATGGGTCGTGGAAAAAATTGTAATGAAATCCGTTTTTTTTTTTTAGAACCGATAAGGACCGGTTACCACACTCTAAAAGCAGAATAAACTTTTTTTGAACAACCTGATTGGTTCAAACCGAACTGATCCCAAGTTTACAAGTTCCACACAGAAGAACAAGAAAATAAACCTATCTAGTATTCACGATACCACAGACAGAGACTGAACCGACAGGTTACGGATTAAATTCGGTCGAAAACCGAGAAAAACGGCACTTTAACCAACAAACTTGAACCGAGCAAAGGAGAAATCTCCGGAGCGACTGTTCAGTGAGGCAGAGTAAAGAATCTGACGGTTTGAGTTCAAACAGCAACAGACAGAGTCTCAACTGAGCTCGAGCTCAGAGTTCCATGCCTGGCATGGAAAGTTAACTCTTTCATCTCCGGGGCAGTTCAAAGGTTGGACATCACTGCAATATGTCAGAATACAGCAAGACTTCATGTTGTTTGAATTACTGTATCTCAAAAACTACAGGTGGGCGAGAGTGCAGGGCCCTCCCACAGGCAAATAAGGATATGATTATACTATCTGAAAAAGTAAGGAAATAAGTTGCAAAAAACTTTGTTAATGCTCCAGTTAGGGTCAAAGCGACAAAAGTAGGGAAATGTGGTGTGAGGGTTTCCAACCCTAACACCCCACCACCACCTTGCCCAAACCAACAAGCGTTGGGGGTGCCTTGGGGTAGTCAGCCCTAACGCTCACCCCATTCTCCTATACTGTACCCATCTTATCTTATTTACTTATGGAAATGGGTGAGCGTTAGGGCTGACAATCCCAAGGTACCCCCCCATGCCTGCTGGTGTGTGCAGGGTGGAGATGGGGTGTTAGGTTCGGAAACCCTAACGCCACATTTCCCTACTTTGGTTGCTTTGACCCTAACTGGAGCATTAACAAAGATTTTTGTAACATCGTTACAAAAAACTTAGTGCTGTAGTTAGGGTTAAACCGACAAAAGCAGGGAAATGTGGCGTTAGGGTTCCAACTCTAACATCCCACCCCCACCCTACAGGCAGCAACAGGAAAAAACATTAGTTTGACTTCTCCTGCTTCTTTGCAAATCAAGTGTGGGGTATGCCTTGGGATTGTCAATCCTAAAGCTCACCCCATTCTCATGTACTCTACACATCTCAGCTTCTTTAATGATGGAATGGGGTGAGCGTTACGGCTGACAGCCCCAAAGCACACTCCACACCTGATTTGCGAAGATGCAGGAGAAGTGAAACTGTAATGTTTTTTCCTGTTACTGCCTGAAGGGTGCGGGGGTGTTAGGGTTGGAAACCCAAAGGCCACATGTCCCTATTTTTGTCAGTTTAACCCTAACAAGTGCATTAACAAAGTTTTTTTTGCAATGAAGTTCCTTTTTGAGATAGTGTAATCATATTCTCATGTCTGTGGGGGAGCAGGCCCTGCCCCATCTCTCCACAGATGCATACATGTATGTTGCTGTGGATTCGCAGGACCCCTCCATGCCCTGCACTTGCATTTTCGGCAAAACAGCAATTTCTTTCCTTCATTGTATGGCTTGAAACTTCCACTGTTACCCTAAGGGAAACTGCATTTTTTATACTTGATGCATTTTTTTATATTGTCCCTAAATGACTGGGGGTAAGTGTTATTTTTGTAGCACTCCTTAAGATCTTTTGTTTTGATATATAAATTGTCCCCTACCTGCAAATATTGAGGAAGTTATATCTTCTTAAAGTTCCAATGTTATCCTTTGAAAATTTACATTTTTAATAATATGGCCTCTAGATTTTTTTTTTTTTTTGTGGGGAGGGTTATGTGTTATTCTTGCAGTACTTATTAAGACCTTTGCTTTGATAAACAGATTATCCCGTAAATCCAAATACTGAGGGAGTTATGACCTCTTAAACTTCCAATGTTATCCTCTGGGAATTAGCATTTTTTTTTGTTTTTTAACTTAGTATGCTTATTGTATATCCTACGTGCCTGCCTGTGCTGATCAGCCCCCACTTACTCTGTCTTCCTTCCTCGCCTCTCCGGAACTTACCCCCTGGCTTGCCCTTTCCCCAGCGCAAACCCTCATGGAGATGCGAGAAGGATACCAGCAGAAGCGCCACTGGCTTTGCCTCCCTGGATTGCCCTCCAGGGCGGGGTGTGAGGTTGAGTCAGACTGGTGGAGACAGGATAAGCTGGCCACAGGAGGGTCACGAGGAGCAATCAGAGCTGGTGAGGCAAGACGTCATGTGCAGTGGCCGCAGTTTATTTTTCTTGTTGTTCCCTGGGCCGGGGATGTGCAATAACATCCAGTGTCTGCCCCACTCCCTCAGTGACAGTGCTGCCATGAAGGACCCCCACGCCTCTGCTAGAGCTCTGTAATGTGCTGGACACTCTACCCCCTCCTCTGGAGGACAGCAGTCCCTAGGGCGCTAAGAAAAAATTACTCACCTTAGTAATGTTGTTTCTTCTAATGGAGTCTTGCTACATTATAGACATTAGCAGTTTGTTCCAGCTCTAGAACTGCCCCGGAGTGAAATGGTTAAAACCATTCCAAAATAGAATTTTGGGACGAGAGCAGCTCTATCTGTGTCATTTCAAACTTGAACTGTCAGATCTTTACGAGCCAAACTCACTAAGGTCTGTGTGGAAGCTGTAACCTACACTAGCCAAATGGCTACCTAAATAATAACAACCATTGATGGTCCCAACACCCAAGACTCAAGTCAGGGGACCAGAAATACTAACACCATTCTAATAATATGAAAATGGAACATAAGTATAATAAAACACAGCGTACACATACACACCCCAAAGTCCCAAAGGGGACAAAATGCTAACAGGACATAAGTAGTGCCCACACTAAGTTGCCGCACCCCACCAAGTAGAGGTTCTGAGAGGGGCAGGTTGGGGAGGTCTATAATGTAGCAAGACTCCATTAGAAGAAACAACATTACTAAGGTGAGTATTTTTTCTTCAAACAACATGAAGTCTTGCTATATTATAGACATTAGCAAAATACACAGCAGTACCTCCATGGAGGAGGGGCAGAACCTACTTAGGGAATAGGCTCTGAAGAACAGCTGTGCCAAACCGAGCATCTCTCCTGGCCTGGACATCCAGGGAGTAATGCTTGGTAAAAGTGTGTACCGTTTTCCAAGTAGCAGCCTGGCAAATCTCTAATAAAGGGATATCTCTGGCAGCAGCTAGAGACGCAGCTGTACCCCTGGTAGAATGAGCCCTCAAACCAAGGGGGGCTCTGCCCACTTTCTGATAACAAAATTGGATACAAGAGACAATCCACCTTCTTAACATCCAGGCTGTGCAACCTCCTCTCACCCGAAGAGGAGTGATCAGTGAAAAATACTGGAAGGGAGATAGATTGATTAAGATGGAAATCTGAAACCACCTTAGGCAAAACTTCCTATTAGTCCTAAGGACTACCTTATCCCTGTGGAAAGAAATAAAGTCAGTCTCCACTGACAAGGCTTGCAATTCCTTGTGCATCTGGCAAGTGATAGCCACTAGAAAAACAGTTTTCCAAGTTAGGTACTTAAGCTCTGCAGAAGACAGAGGTTCAAAAGGGGGTTGCATTAACTGGGCAATGCAAACATTAAGGTCCCAAGCAGGGGCCGGTTCCCGAAAAGGAGGATTAGTATGGAGCAACCCCTTAAAAAACTTGGAAAACACAGGATGAGAGGAAAGAGGGGATGACTTTCCTGCTGACACAAAGCAGACACAGCTGCCAAATGAACTCTCAGGGTAGCTGGTCTGAGACCCAAGGAATTAAGATTTACCATGTAATCTAACAAAAAGGGCAATTCAGCAGATTCTGGGGAAATATTTTTCCCAGCACACCAAATGGAAAACCTTTTCCATTTAGAACTATAAGTAGCCCTAGTGGAAGGCTTTCTGGAAGCCTTTAGGATCTCAAAGACACCTAGAGAGGTATAAATCAGTAAACTCTTAACTCCTCAAGAGCCAGGCCTTGAGGTTGAGGGATTGAGGTCGGATACCAAACCCTTCCTGGGCACAAGTCAACAGATTGTGATTCCTGGGAGGCACAGGAAGATGGACTGTCAGAGACAGAAGGAGTGGGTACCAGGGCTGCCTGGCCCAATCGGGCAATCAGAATCACCCTGCAAGGCTGAGATCTGATTTTGACTAGTACTTTGAATAGGAGAGGAAAGGGGAAAGCATAGAGGAACTTCCCTCCCAATCCAGAAGAAGGGCATCCAGAGGAACTGAGCCCATGGAGGCCTGCAACAGAACAGAGGAAGTTTGTGATTGTCTGGGGCTGCAAAAGATCTATCTGAGGGATGCCCACGTGGCAAAAACTATCCCCAGCACTTGAGGATCCAGGGACCATTCGTGATGGCCCTGGGAAATCCTGCTGAGGGCATCCGCTAGGACATTGTCCTTCCCTGGAAGATGAACTGCTATGAGGGAAGTGTTCAGGAATAGGCCAGAGACCACAACTTCATTGCCTCGGTGCACAAGGCCGAAGACCGAGTGCCCCTGCTTGTTGATGTACCACATTGTTGTGGTGTTGTCTGTTCTGACTTGTATCACCTTGTCGTGGACAGATGCAGAAAAAGCTTGAAGAGCTAAGAAGACAGCTCTGAGTTCCAGCAAATTGATGTGGAGCAGAGATTCCTGGGGGACCAAACTCCTGAGTGGAAAGGTCGCCCATGTGGGCTCCCCAACCCAGAAGGGAAGCATCTGTAGTGAGAGTCAAGTCGTGAGAAGGGGAAATGAAGGGAACCCCCGCTCTTAAATTGCTCTGATCCTGCCACCACTGGAGAGCTAGGATCAAGGTTCGAGTCACTGGGACCAACTTGAAAAGGGGGTCTCTTCTCTGAGACCAAAAGGTTCTCAAGTGAAACTGAATGTCTCTCATCTGAAATCTGGCTCCCTGCACAACAGCTGTGGATGCAGCCATGTGCCCCAGGAGCTGCAGAAAGTGTCTTGCTGGTCGAGAGCCTGCAGAGTGAAGGAAGAGGCCAGAGCCACTAAATTCCTTACCCTTTCTGGGGGAAGAAAGGCTCTGGCTAGCTTTGTGTCCAATTCTGCCCCTATAAAGGTGAGTACCTGGACTGGTTCCAGAACCGACTTTGGTAGGTTTAGCAGAAAACCCAGGGAGGTGAGAAGCTGCTGGGTGACCTGCAGGTGAGATTTTACCTGTTCCGGGGACTGGCCTACAATGAGCCAGTCGTCTAGATAGGGAAAAACAGCAATCCTCTGCCTCCTTAAGTGGGCCACTGCCACTGCTAGACACTTTGTGAATACCCTTGGAGCAGAGGTAAGGCCGAAGGGCATTCTCTGAACTGGTAATGACCTGAGGGCAGTTCAGATCTGAGGTACTTTCATGGGATCTTCTGATTAGGACATGGAAATAGGCATCCTTGAGGTCCAGGGAGGCTAGCCAGTCCCCTGGCCTTAGGGAAGGTAAAATCATTGCCAGAGTTACCATTTTGAACTTTGGTTTCAAAAGATGCTTGTTCAGATATCTGAGATCTAAAATGGGCCACCATTCTCCTGTCTTTTGGGGTAAGGAAGTATCTGAATACAGACCCTGCCCTGATGCAGGGAGGAACCCTTTCTACTGCTCTGAGCTAACAGGGATGAGACCTCTGTTTCCAGAGTGAGGGTCTCTGAAGCACTTGCAGGTAGAAAAGTCTGCTTCTCAACTTGGGAAACTTTTGAAGCTGAGAACCAGACCCTGGCTTACTACTTCCAGAACCCACTTGTCTGAGGTTAAAGAAGCCCACCCTGACTGAAGTAAGCCAGCCTGCCCCCACTGGTACAGGAGATCGGCCCTGGGCACCCCATCAGGATGCCTGTTTCGCAGGAGCTTTAGGCTGGGGGGGGGCAGGTCTGCCCACCCCCGCCTGCCCCTGCCTCTGAAGAAGCCCTCTGAGCAAAGGCAAGGAGGCCTGAATCTGGTAGAAAGGCCTGTGAAAAGGCCTACCCCTACCCCTGGGGGTGCATGCCTTTGAGGAGTGGCTTGCCGCTCCTTAGCCTGGGCACTCTTGTAAGTAGTCCTATATTCATCCATCTTCTTCATGTAATTGTCTGTCTGCTCTCCAAACAGAATTTCCCACCACAGGAAAATCCATAGCCTTAGTCTGGGTATCCTGTGACAAACTAGTACACCTGAGCCAGGCCAACCTACGAAAAGCTACAGATGTGGCCATGACCCTAGAGGAAACATCATTAACATCCACAGCAGCATGAAACTGAACCTTAGAGGCTTCAATGCCATCAGCAGCCACCTGTTCTAGTTCACTAGCCAGCTGGCCATGGGCCTGCTTGGCCAATTGCATAACAGTATCCCATCTAGATTTCTGATACCTAGCTACATAAGCCATATAATTTGCTTGCCTGAGTCCCAGACAGGCTACCATATACTGTTTTTTTTTTTTTGTTTTTTGTTTGCCATGGCATCAATCTTCCTGGAATCCTTGTCAGGAGGATGTGAAGCCAAGGGAATATTAGCTTTATCACAGGCAGCAGCCTGAACTACCCCAACATGACTGCATTGCTGAGAAAGGAATTCTGTATCAGGGCCTGACAATGTATACCTTCTGTCCATCTTTTTATCTACAGGAGGCACAGAATTAGGAGCTTTTAAAATTTTAATTGTTTGTTTCCTAAAAGACTTATGTAAAGGAATAGACAATCTCCTAGACTCTGGAATATCCATCATTTCTACAAAATCAGGCTCCTCTTGCTCATCCACAGCCTCTTCTAAAGGAAGCTGGAGGGTTTCAGCAACTTTTTTATAAAACATAAAATGAGATGGGGACTCAGACAGCATAGGGGGAGATTCTAAAGGTCTGTCTGGGGAGATGTCCGGTTCAATGGGCACACCCAGACCTTCCCAGCCACATTCATACTGTTCATAATCCTCCTCCCCCTCCTCTGGTTCATAAAATTCATCAATATCATAATCCTGAACCACTGGGACCGGACGAACCGACCTTTTACCAGATAGTGGTGGTTCGGACGGACCCTGAGACAGTGACTGGACAATTTGTATGGCTTTGCTATCTCTGCAGCAGTTGGAGAAGGAATTTTGGACTCCAGACCTGCTGATTTTCTTGTTTTCTTTACTGGAATTGGTTCCTCAGAACCAGCTTTTCTTTTGCCCGAGGAAGTCTGGCCCTGGTCAGAGGGCACTCCCTCTGGTTTGGTTGGCACCGAACTGGGCTGGCCATCCGGGTCAGCGGACTTTTTGGCCTCTCGTTCCCTGAGCCTGCCCATTTTTTTTTCCAGGGTGGCTGCAGGGAAATTCTTACATACCTGGCAGTCTGACTGGAGGTGGTCAAACCCCAGACAATAAACACATGTGGTGTGTGGGTCAGCCTTGGCAAAGACTTCCCCACAACTATCACAGTGTTGAAACCCAGTGGGCCCGGTTTTTCTTTTGGGTTTCTCAGACATAATGCCAGCCTAACCAAAAACTTGCCCTTTTAACGGCAGTGCCAGGCAAGACACCCTTATTGGTTCCTAACCGCGTCACGGGTATTGGAAAAAACCGTAATAAATCAGTTTTTTTTAGAACCGATAAGAACGGGAACCGCACTCTAAAATAGTAACTTTTAGTTTTAAATGAGTTTTAAACCCACTGTTGGTTCAAAACCGAACCGATAACTCTAAGTTCCACACAGACAAAACCTTCATTTACTTACGGTTACCACAGATAGAGCTTGAACCGAACGGTTTTTGGTTAAAATAAAAAACTATTCGGTTAAATCCAACCGAGAAAACACTTTTTAAACTGAGAAATGAACCGAGCAGAAGGAGAAATCTCCGGAGCGACTGTTCACTGAGGCGGAGTAAAGAATCTGACAGTTCAAGTTTGAAATGACACAGATAGAGCTGCTCTCGTGCCAAAATTCTATTTTGGAATAGTTTTAACCATTTCACTCCGGGGCAGTTCTAGAGCTGGAACAAACTGCTAATGTCTATAATATAGCAAGACTTCATGTTGTTTGAAATCCTTCTCCTCTGGCCAGCCCTCCGACATCCCGAGTCCGTTCCCGAACCCGGGTCACTGGCATCGCAGATGGATGCCCTGCCTCTGTATTGTTTTTTTTTTTTTTTTATGGGGACATTTTCCCCCGACTGCTGGCGAGGCTCGGTGGTGGCATACCGACCATCCGCTCCATCCTCCATCCTCCCTCGTGGGGATCACAGGGCACGGCAGGTAGTGAGAGTTTTTCACAGTTATGGAAGTAGCTATGGAAGCCTACCCGTGGGTGCTGGCACGAAGGACCAAAGTCCAGGCAGGAAGCCGTGCAGAGACATGGCTTCCGCCAAGCACCTAACAGCGCCTTCCCCTCCCGACACCGCCCGCTGGTCAGATCAGTGCCCAACCCTCCCTCGAGCTGCCTAACTGTAGCTCAATCCTACTCCTCCCCCCTCGACCTCGGCTCGTTCTTGAACCCAGGTCATGGGTACAGCACAAGGTGTGGCAGAATTAGCATTTTTTAATGTTTGCGGTTTTTAATATGGCCCCTAGATATTTTTTTTTTTTTTTTTGGGGGTTATGTGTTATTCTTGAAGTACTCATTAAGGCCTTTGGTTTGACATATACATCATCCCTTAAGCCCAAATATTGAGGGAGTCATGGCTTCTTGAAGTTCAAATGTGTAATGAAAAACTAAGTCCAAAATCCTTTTTCATATTATTTTTCATTCGAATGAAAATATCATTTGAAAAAGGATCCCTTCAAATAAAGAAAGAATTACTAAAAAAAGTTCCCTTCAAACAAAGAATTGCTGAAAAAAACTAAGTCCAAAATTATTTTTCTAATGAAGGAATCCTTTTTGTTTGAGCGAAATGCCATACAAAAAGGTTCCTTTCAAACTAAAAAAAAAAAATGGGGGGACTATGTCCGTAATCCTTTTCCTTCTGAAGGAATCCTTTTTGTTTGAATGAAAATATCAAATGAAAAAGGACCCTTTCAAACAACGAAAAAAGAATCAGGAAAAAAAAAGAAGTCCAAATCCTTTTCCTTATGAAGGAAGACACATCTGTGGGTCAAACCTTTTCTACGCTAAAATGGCAGACCAAAATTCCAAACCGTCTGAGCATAGGCGATGACAAAAAAAAAATTGATTTTTTACGTTTCTACTGCACTATCGCATCTTGGAATCCGTGCATCCAACCAGAACGAAACGTACACATCAATAGATCTACCCCATGAGACCGTGCATGCAAAATTATGTGCAAATATGCGGAATGATTGTGAAGACATTAAAGTGCAAAATGTGAGGTATAACATAGAAACCCCTGCTCAACCCTAACTACAGTGGCACTTCTGTGCTACTATAAGAAAAAATTACTCACCTTAGTAATTGCTTTTCTTCTCATGGAGTCTTGCTATATTATAACAATAGCAGTCAGCCACTGCAGCTGAACTGCCCCGGAGAGGAAGGAGTTAACTCCAGAAGATCTGGAGTTCTACAGCGCGAGGGCGCTGTGCTCAAAGCTCTATCTGGCAGTTTCAAATGAAACTGTCAGATCTTTACGAAGCCAACATCAAAGGACGGAAAAAGTCTGTGTGGAAAAACTACACTAGCCTATGGCTACCTACTAGTAGTAATAACAACAATATAAACAACAAAGAAACACCCAGAACCATAATAACTAAGATTGATGGTATTATGGTTCGTTTACCACCCTTGACAAGCACATATGAACCCCCTTCCCCAAGACTCAAGTCCAACAAGGGGAATAAAAAAAATAACCTAAATGACAGATCTAGATCCCTAACCCAAAGGAAAACAGGGTTAGGGAAAACTAAAATGGCATGACACAGTGCTTGCACCAATTTGCCACCTCTACCCAAGTAGGAGTTCTGAGAGGGGCAGGAGGGAGGGTGGTTATAATATAGCAAGACTCCATGAGAAGAAAAGCAATTACTAAGGTGAGTAATTTTTTCTTCAAACACCATGAAGTCTTGCTATATTATAACAATAGCAGATTACACAGCAGTACCTCCATGGAGGAGGGTCAGAACCTACTTAGGAAATAGGCTCTGAAGCACAGCTGTGCCAAACCGAGCATCTCTCCTGGACTGGACATCCAGGGAATAATGCTTGGTAAAGGTGTGAACTGTCTTCCAGGTAGCAGCTTGACAAATCTCCAGAATAGGAATGTCTCTAGCACCGCTAGAGACGAGCTGTACCCTGGTGGAGTGGGCCCTCAATCCTGAGGGGGGTACTCTACCCAGTTTCTGATAACAAAATTGGATACAAGAGACAATCCACCTTGCAATTGTTCTCTTAGTGGCAGGTTTCCCTTTGCCAACCTCGCCATAGGTAAGAAACAGTTGGAGGGATTCGAACCTATGACCTCTGGTGCGCTCTAGATAGTAACTTAATGCCCTTTTGACATCCAAGCTGTGCAGTCTCCTCTCACCTGAGGAAGAATGCTCAGTGAAAAATACTGGGAGGGAGATAGATTGATTCAGGTGGAAATCAGAAACCACCTTAGGCAAAAACTTTCTATTAGTCCTAAGGACTACCTTATCTCTGTGGAAAGAGATAAAATCTTCTTCCACTGACAGGGCCTGTAACTCACTTATGCGTCTGGCAGAGGTGATAGCTACTAGAAAAACGGTTTTCCAAGTTAAATACTTGAGTTCTGCAGAAGACAGAGGCTCAAAGGAAGGTTGCATTAACTGAGCAATGCAAATATTCAGGTCCCAGGCGGGAGCTGGTTCCCGAAAAGGAGGGTTAGTATGAAGTAACCCTTTAAAAAACTTGGAGAACACAGGGTGAGAAGAAAGGGAGGCAGGCTTCCCTGCTGACACAAAAGCAGACACAGCTGCCAGATGAACCTTCAGGGTAGCTGGTCTAAGGCCTAGGGAATTCAGATGGACCAAATATTCCAGAAGAATGGGAAGATCAGCAGATTCTGGGATAATCTGCCTCTCAGAGCACCAGATGGAAAACCTCTTCCACTTAGAATTATTAAGTGGTCTAGTGGAAGGCTTCCTGAAGCCTTTAAAATATCCATGACACCTTGAGAAAGGTGTAAGTCAGCAATTCTAGCTCCTCAAGAGCCAAGCCTTGAGGTGGAGGGACTTGAGGTCCGGATACCACACTCTCCCTGTGCACAGGCCAGTAAGTCGTGAACTCTGGGCAGGCTCAGGGCAGGGTGGACTGCCAGGACAGGAGCAGAGGGTACCAGGGCTGTCTGGCTCAATCTGGGGCAATCAGAATCACTCTGCAAGGTTGAGATCTGATTTCACTAGTACCCTGAAAAGGAGAGGAAAGGGGAAGGCATACAGGAACTTCCTTTCCAATCCAACAGAAAGGCATCCAGAGGGACTGAGCCCAGTACTGGAGGCCTGCAGCAAAAAGAAGTTGGTGGTTGTCTGGGGCCGCGAAAAGATCTATCTGAGGAGTGCCCCAACTGGCAAAGACAGACCCCAGTACTTGTGGATTCAGAGCCCATTCGTGATGGCCCTGAGAAATTCTGCTGAGGGCGTCCGCCAGCACATTGTCCTTCCCTGGGAGATGAACCGCTATCAGGGAGGTGTCTAGGAATAAGCCAGAGACCACAACTTCATTGCTTCGGTGCACAAGGCTGAAGACCGAGTGCCCCCTTGCTTGTTGATGTACCACATTGTGGTGGTATTGTCTGTCCTGACTTGAACCACTTTGTTCTGGACAGAATCTGAAAAGACCCGAAGAGCTAAAAAGACAGCTCTGAGTTCCAGAAGATTGATGTGGAGCAGAGATTCCTGAGGAGACCACACTCCCTGAGTGGTAAGGTCGCCCAGGTGAGCCCCCCACCCTAACAGGGAGGCATCCGTGGTGAGGGTGAGGGAGGGAGAAATGGGAATGAAGGGAACCCCTTGTTTCAGATTGCTTTGATCCTGCCACCAGTGTAAGGCCAGGATCAGGGTTTGAGTAACTGGGACCAATTTGGTAAGGGGGTCCTTCCTCTGAGACCAATAGGGCCCTCAAATGGAACTGAATGTCCCTCATCTGGAATCTTGCTCCTGCACAACAGCTGTGGAAGCAGCCATGTGCCCGAGGAGTTGCAGAAAATGCCTTGCTGGTCGAGAGACCCGCAGGGTAAAGGAGGATGCCAGGGCGATGAGTCTGTCCACCCTTTCCGAGGGAAGAAAGGCCCTGGCTAACCTCGTGTTCAATTCTGCGCCTATGAAAGTTAGGGGCCTGAACTGGTTCCAGAACTGACTTTGGTAAGTTTAGCAGGAATCCCAGAGAAGTGAGAAGCTGCTGGGTGACTTGCAAGTGGGATTCACCTGACCTGGAGACTGACCCACAATGAGCCAGTCGTCCAGGTAGGGAAACACAGCAACCCCTTGCCTTCTTAAATGAGCCACTACTACAGCAGACATTTTGTGAATACCCTTGGCAGAGGTAAGGTCAAGGGCATTGCCCTGAACTGGTAGTGGCCTGAGGGCAGTTCAACCTGAGGTACTTTCGGTGGGAAGGCCTGATCAGAACATGAAAATAGGCATCCTTGAGGTCCAGGGAAGCTAGCCAGTCCCTGGTTTTAGGGAAGGCAATATCATTGCCAGAGTTAACATTTTGAACTTTGGTTTCAACAGATGCTTGTTCAAGTATCTTAAATCCAGAATGGGCCATTCTCCTGTCTTTTGGGGTAAGAAAGTATCTTGAATAAAGCCCTTGCCCTGATGGCAAGGAGGAACCTCTTCCACTGCTTTGCAGACCAGAAGAGAAGAAACCTCTGCTTCCAAAGCAAGGGCTTCTGAAGGATTTGAGGTGGGAAATGCCTGGCTCTCATCTTTGGAAAATATTTGAAGCTGAGAACCAGACCCTGGCCTATTACCTCCAGAACCCATCTGTCCGAAGTTAGGGACAGCCAGCTCTGGCTGAAATAGGCCAACCTGCCCCCCACTGGTACAGGAGAATCGGCCCTGGGCACCCCATCAGGGTGCCTGCTTAGCAGCAGCCTTAGGCTGAGGGGAGGGAGACGGTCTACTTGCGCCACGTCTACCCCTGCCTCTGAAGAAACCCCTCTGCGAGACAGCAGAGGAGGCTTGAAATTGCAAAAGGCCTGGAAAAGGTCTGCCCTCACTCTGGGAGCATGCCTTTGTGGCATGGCATGCTCCTTAGCCTGGCACTTTTGTAGGTAGTTCTGTATTCATCCATCTTTTCATATAATTTTCTGTTTGCTCCCAAACAGAGAATTTCCACTACAGGAAAATCCATAGCCTTTGACTGAGTATCTTGGGACAGATTAGTGCATCTGAGCCATGCCAACCTACGGAAAGCTACAGAAGTGGCCATGACCCTGGAGGAAACATCATTAACATCAACAGCAGTATGAAATTGAACTTTAGAGGCTTCAATGCCATCAGCAGCCACCTGTTCCAACTCACTAGCCAGCTGGCCATGGGCCTGCTTGTAACTTCTGACTGTGTCCCACCTAGATTTCTGATATCTAGCCACATAAGCCATATAATTTGCCTGCCTGAGTCCCAAAGAAGCTGCCATATACTGTTTCTTCGCCATGGCATCAATCTTCCTAGAATCCTTGTCAGGAGGATGTGAGGCCAGAGGAATATTAGCCTTGTCACAGGCTGCAGCTTGTACCACACCTACATGACTACACTGCTCAATAAGGAAGTCTGTATCCGAGCCTGACAAAGTATACCTTCTGTCCATTTTTTATCTACAGGAGGGACAGAATGAGGATTTTTAAAATCTTTGTTGTTTGCTTCTAAATGACTTATGCAAAGGAATAGACAACCTCCTAGACTCTGGAATATCCATCATTTCCACATAATCAGGCTCCTCTTGCTCATCCACAGCCTCCTCTAAAGGAAGCTGGAGGGTTTCTGCAACCTTTTGTAAAAATAAAGAAAGAAGGGACTCAGACAGAATAGGGGAGATTCTAAAGGTCTGTCTGGAGAAATGCCCGTTCAATGGGCACGCCCAGACCCTCCCAGCCACACATATATTGATCAAATTCCTCCTCCCTCCTGTGGTTCATAAAAATCCTCAGCTTCAAAATCCTGAACCACTGGGACTGAACGAACCAACCTTTACCAACTGTTGGTGGTTCTACAGATCCCTGAGACAGTGACTGGACAATCTGAATGGCTTTAGCTATCTCTGCAGTTGGAGACACAATTCTGGACTCCAAACCTCCTGATTTCTTTGTCTTTTACTTGGGACTGGTTCCTCTGAACCAGTCTTCCTTTGCCCGAGGATCGCCCTGGTCAGAGGCACTCCCTCTGGTCCAGTGGGTACTGAACCGGGCTGGCCATCCGGTCACGGACTTTTGGCCTCTCGCTCCCTGAGCCGCCCAATCTCTTCTCCAGGGTGGCTGCAGGAAATTTTACACACCTGGCAGTCTGACAGGAGGTGGTCAGCCCCCAGACAATAGACACAAGTGGTGTGTGGGTCAGCCTTGGCAAAGGCGCCCCCACAGACATCACAGTGTTGAAACCAGTGGGCCGTTTTTCTTTTGGGTTTCTCAGACATAATGCCAGCCTAACCAAAACTTGCCCTTTTGATGGCAGTGCCAGGCAAGACACCCTTATCGGTTCCTAACCGTGTCACGGGTATTTGAAAAAACCGTAATAATTTCGGTTTTTTTAGAACCGATAAGAACCGGGAACCGCACTCTAAAACCCACAGTACAGTTTTAAAAGGCAGAAAAAACCAAGCGATCGGTTCAAAACCGAACCGATAATTAATTTTCCACACAGACTTGAATATTTGTACTACGTTACCAGATAGAGCTTTAGACCAAATGCGTAAAAATAATGACTTTTGCCGGTTCAAATGAACCGAAACTACTCTCTTGAACCGAGAATGAACCGAGCTGAAGGAGCTGATCTCCGGAGCGACTGTTCAGTGAAGCAGAGTAAAGAATCTGACAGTTTCATTTGAAACTGCCAGACAGAGTTTGGGCACAGCGCCATCTGTAGAACTCCAGATCTTCTGGAGTTAACTCCTTCCTCTCCGGGGCAGTTCAGCTGCAGTGGCTGACTGCTATTGTTATAATATAGCAAGACTTCATGGTGTTTGAATATATATTCTTTGCAAAAAAAAAACTATGTTAATGCATCAGTTAGGGTTTAGGATAAAGCAACAAAAGTAGGGAAATATGATGTTAGGGTTTTCGACCCTAAAACCCCTGCCCCACCCCTGAAGCAAATGAGGGGAGCAGTCTTCCACGGGGTCGTCAACCCAAACGCTCACCCCACTGCAGTAACAGAACAGCTAAAATGTGATGGAGATAGGCATGTATGTTTCATGAAAGCGTACAATGGGATAAGCGTTAGGGGTGACAACCCCTAGGAAGACTCCACCCCTCATTCGCTTAAGGGGTGGGGCAGGGGTTTTAGGGTTGGAAACCCTAATGTTATATTTCCTTACTTTTGTTGCTTTATCCTGAACCCTAACTGATGAATTAACATAGCTGTTTGCAAAGAATTACCTTACTTTTTGAGACAGTACAATCATAGCCTTATTTGCGTGTGGGAGCTTTTTGAGATAGAGTAATCGTATCCTTTATTTGTCTGTGGGAGTGCAGGGTCCTTCGGGCCATTGACCAAACTGTCAGCATAGCCACCTTATTACCCCACCTCATGAATCAGGTACAGAAAATTTTCGAATCCCCGCCAAATCATAATTCTGTGCAACTGTACCGCTATTCCATGCCACAGGCGTGAAAACGTATTTTGGCCAGGATTTGAAAAATGACAGCTGTGATATACATGAGGTGGGGTAATGAGAATGCTATGTTGAAAATTTGGGGCCAGAATATTTAACATTTCCAATGTTACGAATGTACGTAGCAAAATTGCAACAGATGTGCATACCTTTGCCATTTTTACATATTTTGATCCCAAATTTTCAATATGGCCTTCCTATGATTCCACCTCATGAACAAGGCCAGGACTAATTTTCAAATCCCACCCGAAAGGTGAATTCACCAACCAACCACAAAAATCACCTTTTGGGGGCAGGAGTTACCTAATGACAGTCATACAGTCCATGAGGTGGGGTCCCCAAAATGCCATGTTGAAAATTTTGTGCCAAAATGTCAAGAAATGGCTGAGTTATGCATCAGAGTTGAAAACCTCCTTGAAATACACTGAACCGCATTTACCTTAGTTTTTCATATTGCAGTCGCCCGTTCCAGCAGCAAGACAGGTCTTCGATCACAAAGTGGATCTTGAAACTGGGACCTGTTCAGATGAGTGAGGGTGTGTGTGGGGGTGTACTGGGGTAGTGGGTGGGTGCTGAGTGGGAGGTATGGGTGGGGGTCTGACTGGCAAGGGACTGTTTTTTTTGCAGGGAAAAAACATCAAGGGACAGTTTTCTTTATTTCAGGGATGGACACGGGGGGGGGGGACACTAGACACCAGGGACATAAAGCAGCATAGGAGGACGATCAGAGAATAGGGGAGGGTGGAGGGGCCACTGACACGCCAATACAATTTTTTACATGGGGACAGTGAACGAGGGAGGGCATAGGGACCACTGGACTACACAAATTAATTTTTTGCATATGAGGACGGCAATCAGAGAACAGGGGAGGGGAAGGGACCACTAGACTACCAGGTATAACTTTAAAGATAGACTCTGGCCAAAAGTGCTTCTTTGCAGAATTAGAATAAACATAGTCCCAATAAATCACATACCAAAAATTAGGTGTCTGTGCTACTTCATTTTAAAGTTATGAACTATTTTGTAACCCTGATTTTACTACCTGTTCAAAAAAGTCAGTTTCAGTTAAGAGCAGCTGCTGATTATCTCCAGAAATCACAGTCTAGTCTTCCCTGTCAGCAAGCTTACAGGACCTGTTTCTCCAAAGTTTAAAAATAATGCGTAATGTTTTTTACAAGTAAAACAAGCAACAACATTCAAAAAACATTTCTATAAAAACTATGTGTTTCAGGTTTTGGAACAAAGTTGACAAATTGATATTTGTAATGCCTTTTTAATGTGATCCATTTCTCCAGGGTTGCTGAATGCTGAATCAGCGTGCCTCCAGGCTGCTGATACCCTTGGGGTGCTACTCTACTGTGTCTGTTAGGAAGTTGTATTGTTACTAGTATTGTGTAGTGTTGGTAACTTCAATGCTGTCTGTCAGTGTCTGCTTTATAATAAGTTTTAAACAGCACCTTTCACAGTCTTTTTTACTTTCATGCATAAATTACCCCTTCTTGCACCGATTCTGGAACTGTACTTCATTACAATCCTCTGCAGTTAGTTTTTGCATTCTGCAAAATGAATGAAATACTATTCCAGAATCAGTGCAAGAAGGGGTAATATATTCATCAAAGTCAAAAGGACTGGGAAAGGTGCTGTAAATCTCAATCTCTCTCTCTCAATAAAATATTGCTGTTTTATAAGATGTTTTTTCCTAGCAGTTGAAACTCAACCTCCTGTTCTTGTAAGTTTCATGTCCTGTCTTTCACAACATGGGGTAATTTTTGCATAAAAGTCAAAAGGACTGGGAAAGATGCTAACAGCAACACCATATTCTCTCAATGCCCACGCTTTGCTACAAAGGTAGAAGAAAGTCAATTTTACAAAAAAACAAAAAAAACAATGACAAGGTATTTGGATTTTGGCATAATGCATTGCTAACAGGGTGTATTGGGGAAGGGGGAACATAGTATGTACATTGAGTACTGGTAGTTTTCCCTTGTAAAATTGCTGTGACTGCACGGTACTACATAATGTGAGTCACTCCTCTGCCCTACAGTGATGCCATTGGGAGATAGCTGCCCAGCAGCTGAACAGCAAAGGCAAGTGCAGCAGGGCTAAAGCAGGGCTCTAAAACAAATCCAAATTATTGAAGGCAGAGTGAACCTTGGCCAAAACTAACAAATGCACACACCATTTCAGGTTTAATACTGCATATAATGACTACAAGATGTAACTTTTTGGACCATCATGAAAGGTGCTCTTCAACAGATGTCCTATGTGTGTTAATTCCTGCTAGTGGCGGAAGTGTTCGCCCTGGTAAAATTATCATTTTAATGTGGAATACAACACAGATGAGTCAATGTAGGTAACAGCCTGTCAGGGAGATAACACTACGGGCCAGATATTCAAAACTCTGTGCCTGGCACAAATCGATTGCGCCACAATTGTGCCACATTTGTACCGAGTGCATTGTTCAAAGGGGCAGAGAGCACCGATGCAACGTGATAGCGCCAAAGCTATGAGATAATGAATGTACGGCGCAAAGAGAGGGGCAGGGACATGAATACGGGCACAATGGTATATTCAAAAGTATAGCGCCATGCAAGGTGCGTTAGCACATGTAGCACGGCGCAAATTACTACCCATAAAAAGGTGGTCATAATGCCAGGCAAACCCAGGATGGGGAGCGTGGACACAGCAGCAACAGGGAACAAGGCTATATGCATCAAATGAGGAGGCAGTGTGGGCGGATGGCCACACTGGGTCACTCCATATGCACAACACACAAACTTGGAATGCAATGCCCCAACAGTGCTGTGAAGTGAACACTCATGTAAATGTTACAACTGAGCTAGAACACCACCTACAGCAACAAACTATTTGTGCGGTATTGTACTGTGTAGTTAATGTGATATTGGTGTACTGTGTGTTGTTGTGCATTGCATGTCTTTATTGTACACCATTGGCTCTTGGCCACACAGTGTCCTCGGGTCATTCCTGATACTGTTCCTTGGCCCAGTGTGCTTACCTGGTGAACAATGTGTTCAAAAAACAATGAACAGAACACATACATGTTGCACACAGACGGCACCACCCATGTCGCCATCCTCTGGCACCAGTCCTAACCCTGCCAGGCATAAGTGGGTGCCCAGCACCCAGTGGACACCATGGCAGTGTGTCCATGCAGACACACCTCCAGTCCCCCCCCCACCAACACAGTCCAGCACACATGCTGCACTGGGGGAACTGGAGTGTGTTGAGGGAAGTGTGTACAGGTGACCAGGCTGCGTCACATAGTAGGTACTGCCACACGGCTGGGGCCATCTACACAGTGCACATGTTCCACTGATGGGACTGCTCCTGACAACAGTGTGCCAGTATGATGGCATGTGTGCCCCTTCCCCCTGGGGGCACATACCCTACACCTGTCCGGGATCCCCACACACAGACAGCCATGCGTATGGCAGTATGGGAATCCCATGCCACTGGTGCAGCACATGAGGGTCACAGGACAGTATGACTGTGGTGTCCACTGTCAGACCACACCTTCCAGCTGTGCTTGTCACTCTGTGGATAGCAGCAGTAGTCACTGTTGCCTGACACACTGTAGGCATTGCTTTGTACCTCACAGTATTGCCTACTATGGTACCGTACTGTCTGATAAACACTGTGGCAGGAACAACAATTTGCCTCTGGCATACAGCACGACCACCCATTCCTGTAGTGCTACTCCCCTGGGCCAAATTAGTCTTTGAGTCTGTGTCCAAATCAAGACTGCAGCTAATGCTCTGTGAGCTGTGAGCACGCAATGAATGTGGCAACTGACTTGTAATACCAGTCATACCTACAGGTGAAGCTGTGTGCACCATGTTATAGCGCTGGGCAATCCAAATGCAAAGCAGACTGTAATGAGATGCTAATGTGGCTGTTTGCCCATGGATTGCCAGAGTAGGCTCATTTGCATTGCAGTTTTGAATACAGCAAACTTTAGCGCTGGGCAAACACAATTGTGTTAGTGCTGCACAATACAATACCATAATGTTCCATTACATGGTTCTTCAGTATTTGGCCTGCACTCGTTTGCAGCTGTTGTGCTCCACTGCTTTGCTAACACACACACTGCTCACATTGTTCAACCTTACCTCACTCCACCTCTGTGCACTAGGCCACTGTTGCAGTTTGCACTGCTCTTGGTTGCTATATTCAGTGTGGTCTTATTTGCTGGGCTATTGTTGCACTGCACTCCCAGCCCTGTTTACACACCTTCATTTGCACAGTATATTTCAACTCATTTAGCCCCAGAGCTATTCCTTTGAATATGGTGTGCAAATGGTTCCGGGCCAATTCTGCCTACAATGCAGTACTAATTTTGCCCCAGGCAAAGTTTTGAGTATCTGGCCCTAGGTTGGCTACTGCATACAAACTCATAGTAAAGTTTCAAAACAGCATTACCTCTCCCACCCCCATTTACAGGGAGGTAGAATAATTGTTTTAAAGTGCCATCCTGAGAAATCACCTCAATTGAATGACAGGTGTGAATGATTACAGCCTTCCACCACATCAGAAAATTATTCAGTCTGCAAACCTCACCAGTGAAAACAGGAAATTTTGCTCGCATGCGTTTCCAGCATAAAAAAAATTAACTGAAACTAAACCTCACTGCAGTGTGCTATGATTCAGCATTCAGCAACCCTGGAGAAAAAGACTACAACGTAAAGGCGCCAAAATAAATAAATAAGAATACACATTTGTCAACCTTTTCACAAAACCTGAAACACACAGTTTCTATATCAATGTTTTTTGAATGCTGCTGTCTGTTTTACTTGTGAAAACTATTGTACATGATCTTCAGCCCTTGAAGAAACAGGTTCTATAAGCTTGCTGACAGGGCAGACTAGACTCTGAGTACTGGAGATGACATCAGCAGCAGCTCTTCACTGAAACTGGCTTTTTTTGAACAGGCAATGAATTTAGGGTTGTAAAATGACTTGTAACTTAAACAAAGTAACTTAGAGATCTCATTTTTGGCGTGAGGCTGATTGGGGCTACACTAATCCAAATTCTGAAATTTACTGATGCCAGAAATTTTGTCTGTAGTCCCTCTTTAATTTACAACGGGACGGAGATTGGACAACAGGTGAAGAGGAGGGACAACTGACACACCAATACAATTTTTTTATATAGGGACGGCAATCGAGGGAGGGCAGAGGGCCCACTGGACTACAAATTCATTATTTTGTATACGGGGACGGCAATCAGAGAATGGGAGAGGGACCACTAGACTACCAGGGCTAAGTTTAATTCACAACAGGACGGCCATCAGCCAATGGGGAGGGGGGATGGACCACTAGACTACCAGGGAATATACATTTTTGTATTCAGGGCACATCCGTGTGTAGGAGGCAACTAGACACCGGGGAGCTATGACAGTCTGAACTGTCATGGGCCTTTACTGTTCGCAGTCTTTTCAGTTCAAACAGTAAAGTTCGAACTGTAAAGAACTGTAAATGGTAATTTTCCGATTGACTGATCCTTAACAAAGCAAGTGACAGGCAATATGATTCTCTCTCCAAAAAGATATACTTGCTCCCAAAATTTTAAATAAAAATACAATAATGGAACTAAGCATGTGACTGAGACCTAAATACAGGTCTTTGTCATTCCTTACCTAGTAGGATTTCTTTAAAAATTAACTGTTAAAAGGAAAAAAAAAACAAACAAAAAAAAACAAGATGGCGGACAGCACACAGTACTTCTCTGAGCATAAACGGTAAATTAACAGTTTGAAAGGTTTTCATTTACCTGCCTGTCACAAAACCCGTTATAATTTAAAAAGAAAAAAATTACTCACCATAGTAATCTTCTTTCTTGCAAGGGGTCCTTTAGCATCAGTAACTACAATGGTTAGCTGGCTAGGTGCAACTGCACCGGAGGTATGCCTTTAGGATAATTAGCATAATGAGCTTAGGCATCAGCCAATCAAAAAAAAGGAGGGGAGTGTGCTGAGAGGAAGCAGCCTGAAGGGCTTCAGAATTTTTCCGAAGATAATGGGCACATGCCCCAAAAAGTGACCCAACAGGATTAAAAAAACATGAAATGTCCAAAACCAGAAAACAGATAACAACAACATGAGCACGTAAACTGAGCAGTACCAAGTGGGAGGTGGACAGAGAACCTACTTAGGAAAGAGGCTCTGCAGAACCGTCCTGCCAAATTTGGCATCAGATCTGGACTGCACATCTAAACTGTAGTGCTTAATGAAAGTGTGCACAGACTTCCAGGTAGCTGCTTTGCAAACATCCAGAAGGGGTATGTCCCTTGTTGCTCCCACAGAGGCTGCAGAGACCCTGGTGGAGTGGGCCCTGAGCCCCACAGAAAGTTGATGACCAGCTTTCTCATAGCAGAAGCTAATACAAGAGACCAACCAACGGTAAATAGTTTTCTTAGTAGCTGGTCTTCCTCTGCCTCCATCCCCGTAGGTGAGGAACAACTGAGTGGAAGAGCCTTTGGACTGTCTAGTATGCTCTAGGTAGTAAAAGAGAGCTCTTTTGACATCCAAACTGTGGAGCTTTTGCTCACCAGGAGTGGATTTCTCAGTAAAGAAGACATGTAGACTAAGAGATTGCTTAAGGTGAAACTCTGAAACCACCTTAGGCAGAAACTTCCTATTTGTCCCAAGCTCAGTTTTATCTTTGTGAGGAATGATATAATTAGGCTCAATGTATAGGGCCTGTAACTCCGAAATCCTCCTGGCAGAGGTAATGGCCACCAGGAAGACAGACTTCCAGGTCACAAATTTGATATGTCCAGTGGCCATGGGCTCAAAGGGTGGTTGCATGAGCCTGGCTATGCAGAGATTCAGGCTCCAAGGAGGAACCGGCTTCCTGAGTGGAGGCTGGAGGTGCAAGAAGCCTTTGAAAAACTTTTTAAATATGGTGTGGGAATAAACTGACTTTTTCTTCCCCACCGAAAGATGGACCGAAATTCCAGCCAGGTGTAGCTTGAGGGAAGAGGGTTTCAAGCCTGACGCCTGCAGATGTACCAGGTAATCCAGCAGCTGAGGGTCTGAAGTGGCAAGAGGACTGGCCTTTTTTGCTCTTGCACCAGAGGGAGAACCATTTCCATCTGGCTGCACAAGTCTTTGTTGTGTTAGGTTTTTTAGCCATTCTCAGGATCTTAAGTACCTGCTCTGAGTACTGAGAGGACAGAAACTCCAACTTCTCAAGAACCAGGCCTTGAGGTGAAGAGAGTGTATGTCTGGATAATGGGATCCATGACAGTCGGTCAACAACTTAACTGTCAACTGACATTACAGCGACTCCTTTATGTCGACCGCATTTCCAGTTGGCATAAAGGGAGTCACAGGAAACATTGTTTTCTTCAGGGGCTTTGCCCCCCCAAACCCCCTATGTGGGGGGCTCTGCCCCCACTACTAAAATAATCAACTCCAAGTCAGAGTTGTTTCGGGAGAGAGTGCACTTCCAGAAAGCAGTGCCGGAGTCCCATCACGATACCAGTGACCGTCGCTGTAATGTCGGGCAATATAAAAATGTCGTGGTAGCGTCGGTATACCTGGATAATGCCCTCCTGTCTGGGGAAGGGTGAGCAAAGAGTAAGTTGGTGGCAGGCGAATGGGCCTGCTGCAGGATAGTGAGAGAAGAGGAGGGTACCAGGCTTGCCTGGGCCAATCCGGAGCCACCAGAATCATTAATGCAGACTGTTGTCCGAGTTTCAGCAATACCCTGAGTATCAGGGGAAAGGAAGGGGAAGGAATGCATATAGGAACCTCCCTGACCAGTCCAGGATCAAAGCATCCAGGGAAAGTGTCCCCGGGACTGGGGCCTGCAACAGTACTGAGGAAGCTGAAAGTTGAGGGGCGAAGCAAACAGATCCACTTCCGGTGCGCCCCACTGCCCAAACACTGTGGCTAGTACTTACTTGTTCAGAGTCCATTCACGATGCGATTTAGAGCATCTGCCAGGGTATTGTGCTTGCCTGAGAGGTGAATAACTGAAAAGCTAACTCCTAGGGAGAAGATGAGAAACCAGATTTTCACAGCCTCCGAACAGAGTAATCCTGCTCTGGTACCACCCTGCTTGTTTACGTAAAACATTGCAGTGGTGTTGTCTGTTCGAATTTGTACAGTTTGTCCTTTTATGACAAGAGCAAATGCTTTGAGAACTAGTAAGATTGTTCTGAGTGCCAGAAGGTTTATCTGTAATTGTGACTCTTGGACAGTCCAGGTGCCATTACTGAGGTACTGTCCAGATAAAATCCCCACCCCAGGAGGGAGGTGTCTGTGGTGATCACCTTTGTGGGAAGTGGAGCTTGGAATGGTACCCCTACTGCCAGATTTGCAGGGTTCTTCCACCAAAGCAGAGCCTGAAGGAACTGCTCTGCCACAGGTATCCGCTATAAAAGATTGTTGCTTCTTTGAGACCAGCGAGCTCTGTAAAAGGCTTGCAGGTGTCGCATCTTGTACGCGACTCCTGGGACCACTGCAGTCATTGAAGCCTTGCGTCCCAAGAGCCAGAGGAAATGTCTGGCTGGTCTTGGCTGGCCCTGGACTAAAGAATCTGCCACGGAAACTTTGAATTCACTCCTGTGGGAGGAAGGCGTATCCTTTCTGGGTGTCCAGCTGAGCTCCTATGAAGGTGAGTAGCTGGGTGGGCTCCAGGTGAGACTTCTTCATATTTCCCAGGAATCCCAGAGACTCCAGAGTGTGATCTGTAAGGGAAAGGGACTCCTTGACCTGACAAGGAGACTTTGCCACTATGAGCCATTCGTCTAAACAGGAGTAGCTAGAGACACCCAGCTTCCTGAGGTGTGCCACTACCACTGCCAGGCTCTTGGTAAAGACTCTGGGGGCCGAGGACAGGCTGAAGGACACTGTAGCAAACTGACAGTGGCCCGAAGGAAGTTTGAATCTGAGAAACATCCTGTGAGACCTCCTTATGGGTATATGGAAGTAAGCATCCTTTAGGTCCAGGGAGGCTAGCCAGTCTCCCTGCTGTAAGGACTGTATGACTAGTGACAGAGTGACCATCTTGAATTTGGGTTTTAACAGATGTTTGTTTAAATATCTGAGATCCAAGATAGGTCGCCACTCCCTCGTTTTTGTCAGAAAATACCTGGAGTAGAGGCCCTTGCCCTTTTCGTGGGCCAGAACCCTCTCCACTGCTCGTAGAGCTAGAAGGGTTTTTTACCTCCAATTCCAACAGCAGTACCTGTGCTGGGGTTAGAGGTTTTGACACCTGGGTACGCTTGAGATCTGGCACCTGGACACTCACATCAGGGCTTAGACTGCGAGGCTGCTGGCTGGGTAGAGGTGGACCTTCTTTGGCCCCTTCTGCCCTTCCCTCTGAAAGCACCCCTGCACTGAAAGAAATCAGACTGGGCATAAGGAATGTAAGGCCTGAAAAATAACCTCTGCCCCTATTGCCCCTTGCATGGGGTTTCTGCGGGGCAGGAGGCTTAGGTTTAAAGGAGTGACTCTGCCAAGAGGCCTTGTACTCGTCAACCTTTTTCATGTAGTCAGTTGTTCTGGAATTGAACAATGTTTTGATCACAGGGAAAGTCCACGGCCTTAGACTGGATGTCTGGGGTCAGACTGGTAGTTCTAAGCCAGGCAAAGCACCTCAGAGAGATGCATGGGCCATTGCTCTGGAGGTGGCATCATTGTTGTCATCTGCCATGTGGAATTGGTATTAAGTAGGTTCCAGGGCAGTTTTTGCTGTATCCACCAGCTCCTGTACCACTGTATTCGACCCATTGTGGGTAATGGCCAGGACAGAATTCCACAGTGTTTTCTGATATTTGGCAGTGAAAGCCATGTAGGAAGGAAGTCTAACCAGCAGGGAAGCTGTGGTATAAATTTTCTTTGCAATGAAATCTATTTTTCTGGAGTCCTTGTCCAGGGGTAAGGAGGACAAGAAAACCACAGCTTTTTCACAAGCTGCCTGTTGTACTATATTCTCATGGCTGGGATGTACAGACAGGAACTCAGTATCGTTTTTAGACAATTGGTATTTTTTCTCAGACCGCTTGTCAACCCCAGTCACAGAAGTGGGGGTTTGAAACAATTTCATGGTATTTGTTCTGAAAGCATTATAGATGGGCACGAATAGTCTCTTAGGGGGCGGAAGACCTTTCATCTCCCTATAATATTTATCTTCCTCCTCCTCATCCTGGATGGACTCCTGAGTAGGAAGGTCCAGGGTGTCTACCGTATTTTGGATAAATGTAAGCATAGAGGAGGGATCCTCCTGGTCAGCAGAGAAAGCTCTAAAAGGAGGGTCAGGGGACACATCAGGTTCCAGGCCCTCCCAATTCATGTCAGAGGCATCATAAAAATGTTCATCATCATCTGCATCACTCTCACAGTCTCCAGAAGAGAGAACTGTGGAAGAGTGCTTACCAGCCCCAGTAAATACAGACCCCATCTTTTGTAGGGTCTGAAAGACATGCCATGCTTTCGCCATGTCTTGCACAGATGGAAGTTCCTGCGCAGACTGTGGCTGTATATGCTTTGTTTTTTTCTTTATGCTTTAAGATGCCTGTTGTCTCACTACTGGCTTTCCCAGGAGGAACAGGAGTGTTTTCTCCGCAAGGACATAGACAGGATTGAGGCAGTCCAGAGGAGGGCAACTACAATGGTGCAGGGTCTGCAAGAGAAGCCACACGAGGAGAGACTAAAGGAGCTTAATATGTATACCCATGAGGAAAGGAAGGAGAGGGGGGACATGATAGAAACTTTTAAGTACCTCAGTGTAATCAACAAAGTCCAGGAGGATAGCATCTTTCAGAAAAAGAGATGTGCAAGAACAAGGGGACACAATTTGAAGGCAGAGGGGGCAATGTGAGGAAGTATTTTTTCACAGAGAGGGTGGTGGATGCATTGAAACAGCCTTCCTGAGGAGGTTGTGGGATCTAAAACTGTGGGAGAATTCAAGAATGCATGGGACAGACATAAGGCAATTTTTGTCAGGGGTAGGAAGAAATAGGCTGTTGGTTAACTAGGATCTGCAGTGTATTCTGTAGGTAGGGAAATGGGCAGACTAGGTGGGCCAAGTGGTCCTTATCTGCCGTCAGAGTCTATGCTTCTATATTTTTGTCTTTAAAGACAATCTTTTTAGCCACTTCACCAGTGGCTTGATCATGCTTCCTTTTTTGTACAGACACTTCATCAGCGTCTTTATTATTTTCACATTTAGAAGGAACTTCATCAACTCTTTTGGAAGCTTTATTTTTTGGCTAAGACTTGGAGGCTTCATCATCACCCCTGCTTGAATTTTTATTATTAATTTTAGATGGCCCCTCATCGGTAGCCTTTGATGTTTCCTCAGCCATAATTTTTCCTTTTTTTTTTTTTAGGTCTCTTTGCTCTGTTTCTCACCAAATTTGCGCAAAGGGAACCAGTAGATCTGGACCTAAACACCTGAGGCACAGGTTGTTGAAAAGCTGCTAAGCCAAATCCTGTGACAGAGGACAGACTTTCTGAAATCCTATAGGTCCAGTTTTCGTTTTAGTTCTGGGAATCTCTGACATGCCAATCCACAGAGAACCCAGCAACAAATGTCAAAGTGTGACAATCCAAATGGTTACCTCACGGTAGGAACCCATGATTTCTGATGTACAGAAAAACATTAAAATTTGAAGGTTCCTTCAAAAAAAGTGGTAAAATAGTGAAGAACCGTCGAAAATACGCATTTGCGGTAAAAATGTATATAAAATACGAAGTTACGGTAAAAATATATACACAGATGCATGGAAAAGAAACAAACCACTAAAAAATAGTAAAATTACACTTAGCACACTAAAAAATTAAGTTTGTGAGGAAAACTTTACCAAGATAAGCAGAAAAAGGCTGTCAACAAGGAAAGATGATACACACCTCTGGGGCAATGTTGCTCAGTCAGCGGAGAAAAATTCTGAAGCCCTTCAGGCTACACCCTCTCAGCACACTCCCCTCCTTTTTTTTGATTGGCTGATGCCCAAGCTCATTATGCTAATTATCTTAAAAGGCATACCTCCGGGGCAGTTGCACCTAGCCAGCTAACTGCTATAGTTACTGATGCTAAAGGACTCTCAGGTAAGAATGGTGAGATATCTTCTCACCACACTATCCAAAAGTACACCCTTGACACAGATCCCATCATTCCTGAAAATTTCAAGATAAGAATTGCTTCCGTCGGAACAAAAAATCCCATGTTAACCAATGGGAGAAAATTGAGTTTTTTCCCAATTTTTTTACCACTCTGTGTCTCTAAAACCATATTAGATGCCCTCAAGAAACTTTGCACATCTTAAGACCCTGGCAGAATGATTACGCATGCCAAATTTTGGGCTATTTCGCCAAAAAATTCCAAAGTTATTAAGGTATGCTGCTGCTAGTTTTTGACAGAGGAGAATCTTGCTTTCAGAGCAAGTAGAAGCTGACTAAAACTACAGCTTTTCGTACTGATAAATCACTTCTATCTCAGGAGTCAGTGCCTGTTGGGATTAAGCAAACAGATACTTTATTAGAAGTGTAAAAGCACAAGGTTCTTGGCTAGTGGTCCCTGGTAATCCAATAAAGCCACCTGACACCAAATGTTGTTTTAAATCAGTTGCAATTTATTAATACCAAATAAGCCCGAACAATTTTACCTCTAACATGATCAACTCTAAACAGCTGATGGCTTTTTACCACCAGGGCTACAGGTACAGAAAAGTGGAGTGAACTGCTCCCTTTTCTGGGTGTTTTATCATCTATAGCAGCCGCAGCTATTCCTCTAAAAACACACTGGCCATGACATTTGGGTCCTGTATTTATACTCCAAAAATGCATGGTGGAAGTTTTGAAAGCCTACTACAGCACATTTTAGCCTAGACACTAGGTCATTTGATACATCCTGAGGTTTGGGTTCGAAAAATAGAATGGCCATGAGATACCTCGGTCATAAGATACATTTGACACTTTGCCGAGACATGTGGTCATTCTTAGATGGAAAAACAAGTGATCAGGGGATTTTACATTTATCAAAAATAACTCACTTTAGGATACAGAAAATATACGAGGAGACTTCACATTTACTTTAAATAACTTGCTGACTAGACAGTAGCCAAAACAAGGATCTAATCGTTTCTTATCAACTCTCTGTAACACACTTTTTTTTTTTAAACACAAGAAATTATAAAATGAGGAACTGTATCTAAGCTGCAGTGGGTTGAAGTAACTGGACCTTATCTTTGGCTATGACCTTGAGTTGAAGGAAAGTTTTGTACAAAATATCTCTGCTGAGCAAAGCAAAGCTAATTTTCTTTAAAACATTTATTTTTTTAAACACGTTTTACGCTCTTCACTTATTTTCTACAGTTATTTAAAGGGCCCCAACACCTTTTGAACCTGGACATCTACACAGACATCAATTTGCACAGTGGTATCATTATTTGCATGGTTTCAACAGTTACTCTCCAAACACCTCTGCACTTACAAGGCACATCAATCTACATGTTGGTATCTCATCTACTAGACACCTTCACCTTTTACTAGCCCTCTGCAGCCTCTACACTAGCCATTTTACACCTTTCTATCTCCTCAACCTTTTGGTTAGACAATTATATATTGTTGATAAAAAGTTTGGTCACTGGTCACTAAACTTTGGCCACTGGCCACTTTCAGCAGAAGCATTTAAGTAAAAAAAAAAAAAAAAGAAGAAGAAGAACGCTACTGGGTGTTTCCCTGTTTGGGGAAGGGGTCTGTCTCAAACTTAGTTCCTAAATCAGGAGTAGCAAAGTTACTTGGGGGTGTGGCCTGAGCAGCAGAAAAGCAGCTGTCTCCAATTACAGCTTCCTGCTGCTAGTTTTTGACAAAGGAGAATCTTGCTTTCAGAGCAAGTAGCAGCTGACTAAAACTACAGCTTTTCTTACTAATTGCCCTCCTTCCCACCCCTCCACCCTAAGCCAGTTCTACTTTTATAGCCACTGGATTTGACTGACAACAGGAAGAGAAGGATCACAAAGACACATTAGTTTCATCAACCTTGAAGGAAACAAAAAAAAAAGCTCCTTCTCCCCCCTGGCTGCTGGAGGTCTGCATCCGAGCAAGGAAGGAGGAGACTACTAAAGACTACAGGAAGTTCCTGTCCCAGAACAGGAAGAGCAAGAGTTGTAAGGGCACACAGGCAGTAGGAAAGTAGGTGTAAAAATACACAGCAACAGGAGAGGGGACACAAAATAAGTCATGATAGGAGTGGTGCAGTGCAATGGCTATGGGGCGGCAGTGTTCCAGGAGACATTCTGGAGGCTGCAATGCTGCCCTACTGCAGGCACCTCTCTGGTCTGAGGGAGGAGGTTGCCCATCTCCAGGCTGACCTGACTAGGATTCGTGAAACCTCTTCCCCCACCCAGGGACCACTAGGGCCACCGCCGCTATCTCAGAGGTTGCCAAGAAAGAGGAGCGGTTGGACCAAGGTGGGCTCAGGGAGGGACAGGGTGGTGGAACAGAGGTGCATCCCTCCAGTTGTACCTCTCCACAATTCATATGCTGTTCTGGTGAAGAGTGGTTCCTCTATGGAGGCACCTGCAGTGGAGACCAAGGAGGATGCTGGGAACCTCCACAAAGGAGACCCACAGCAGGGTGGCATGAGACCCCACAGGGAAGAAACAACTCCTGGTGGGGGACTGAATCATTAGGGGGGGTAGAAGTGGAGGAGGAAAGGGAAAGCGAGGTAAGGTGCCTGCCTGGTGCCATGGCTCGGAGGGACAGGAAGCGAATCCTCAGGATCGTGGAAGCAGCTGCACAAGGGAGGGAGGGAGCTGGATGTCATTGTCCACCTAGGGACAAATGACCTGGCTACGAATGGGGTCAGAGCAGTGTAAGAGGAGTTTGTAGAGTTGGTGAGGGGCCTTAGACGAGTAGCATGTACGGTAACCTTCTTGGAGGTGCTGCCTGTCTATGGCAAGGATGATGCTAGGGTACTCTGCACCATGGGATTCAATTAATGGTTGAAAAACTGGTGTGGAGCTTAGGGTTTTGGCTTCATTAGAGACTGGGGAGCCACCTGGAGGGATGCAGGCCTACACTGACGCAATGGTCTGCATCTGTCAAGGGGGGAATCTGGATCCTAGGTGATAGGTTTAAATGCTTCATTGGCAAGCATTTAAACTAGCCAAGGGGGGGAGACACTGAAAAGGAGCAGGGAAATCCCAGCCTCCCCCAACAAAACACAATAACTAGTGAGGTGAACACCAAAGTAGAGAAGTCATTCGGGAGCAGGACAGGGGTAAATGCATAAAAAGGCAAAGGCAGTAAGGACAGGGATGGGGCTAAAAGGGGTAAGGCCATCAAAAAATGGAAGGTGATGAGTACAAATGCCCCCAGTTTGTGTAACAAGCTCCCTGAATTAGTGGCCTTGATGGAAGAGGGATGCCTGGATATTGTGGCAAGTCACTGAAATATGGTGCACAAAGAACCATGACTGGGATGTCAACATACCAGGATACTCAATTTACAGGAGGGGCAGGGTGGGTAAAAGAGGAGGAGGAGGAGGAGAAGGAGTAGCTCTCTATGTAAGGGAAGGGATTAAAGTAACAGAACTTAAGAGTAAACAGGAAGTTGATGAGTCACTATGGGTCACTCTGGAGACAGGAAATGGCACCACAATCTGCATGGGGGTTGTGTAGAGACCCCCATCTCAGGGGGAGGGAATGGACAAGGAAATGATAGAAATCATCCTTAAAATGGCAGAAAAAGTGGAGATATTGTTGATGGGGGACCTGAGTATGCCAGACGTTAACTGGAGCACTTTTGCTGCAGGCACATCCAAGAGCAGGGTCATTCTTGATGCCCTACAAGGGGCATGCCTCAGACAGCTAGTGTTAGAACACGCTCAGGAGGGAGTAATCTTAGACCTGGTACTCTCAAATGGGGACAGAGAAAGGACCTCAGATTTAGAAGTGGGTAGCCATCTGGGAACAAGTGACCACCAAACAGTGTGGTTCACAATAAACATAGCCATAGATTCAAGCCATACAGAAACAAGAGTACTGGACTTTAGGAGGGATGACTTTGGGAAAATGACATAGTGCCTCAGAAAAGCACTAGCAAATGGGCAAGAAGGAGGGGTGGAGGAACAATGGGGAATAATCAAAAAAGCCATCACAGAGTCAACAAGCCTTTGTGTGAAGCAAATCAACAAAACAAAACGAAGGGAAAAAAACACTATGGTTCTCTAAAGAGGTGGAAGGAAAGGTTAAGGAGAAAAGGATAGCATTCAGGAAATATAAGGAAACACAGAATGAGCAGGACAGAGAACTTTATCAGTTAAAACAGAAGGAGGCAGGGAAGGCATTCAGAATAGCAAAGGTGAAAACTGAGGAGAAGATAGCCAACTCTGTTAAGAAGGGGGATAAAACCTTTTATAGGTACATTAGAGAGCGAAGAAAGACAAAGAGAGGGATACAGAGACTTAATAAAGGGGAAGGGAATGTGGGCAGAGGGTAACAGTGAAAAAGCAGGGATACTGAATGAATATTTCTGCTGAGTATTCACAACGGAAGAGGAGGGGGAGGTATCTAAACCAAACAAGAGAAACTCTCTGGATAGGGGGGTTGATACCACCAGTCCATGCACAGAAGAAAGGGTTTTGAAATAACTCTTGAAACTGAGGGTGGACAGAGTAATGGGGCCTGATGGGATTCACCCCAGAATTCTAAAAGAACTAAGGGTAGAACTAGTGACACCACTGACTACTCTCTTTAACAAATCATGGGAGGATAAGGTGGTACCCGAGGACTGGAGGAGGGCAGATGTGATTCCACTTCACAAAAGTGGGAGCACGCAGAGACAAGAAACTACAGACCAGTTAGTTTGACCTCAGTGGCAAGGAAAATGATGGAGTCACTTCTGAAGGAAAGAACTGTTGAGTACCTAGAGGTCAGTGGGGCACAGGACCCAAGGCAGCATGGTTTCACTGCAGGAAGGTCATGTCAGATGAACCTAATAGATTTCTTTGACTGGGTGACCAAAGTAGTAGAACAGGGAGGGGCTGTGGATATGGCCTACCTAGATTTTAGCAAGGCATTTGACACAGTCTCACACAAAAGATTAATATACAAGTTAGCCAGCCTTGGAGTAGGTCCCAAGGTGGTAGCCTGGATAAAAAACTGGCTAGACAACAGGATGCAAAGGGTAACAGGAAATGGAGTCCACAGTGAAGAAAGGAGGGAAACTAGTGGGGTACCGCAGGGTTCGGTACTGGGACTGGTCCTCTTTAATGTCTTTATAAGTGACACTGGCGAGCACCTGGAAGGAAATATGTGTCTCTCTGCAGACGACACAAAGATCTGCAACAGAGTTAATACACAAGGTGGGGTAGAAAGGATGAAAAGGGACTTGGCAAGATTGGAGGAATGGTCAAATATATTGCAGCTCAGATTCAATGCAAAGAAGTGCAAGGTAATGCGCCTGGGAATCAAAAACCCAGGAAGAGAGTATACAATGGGGGTGAGATAACAACAACAACAACAAAAATTGAAAGAGACCAAGGAGTAATTATAACAGATGACCTAAAGATGGGCAAGCAATGTGAGAAGGCAGTAAGGAGGCTGGGGGGATACTGGGATGCACAGGGTGAGGCATCAACAGTAGAAAACAGGAAGTTGTTATCCCTCTGTACAGACAGTTGGTGAGACCCCATCTGGAGTACTGTGTGCAATTCTGGAGACCCCATCTCTGCAAAGACATAGACAGAGTGGAGGCTGTTCAGAGGAGGGCAACCAAGATGGTGCAGGGCCTGCACCAGAAGACATATGAGGAGAGACTAAAGCAGCTTAATATGTATACCCTTGAGGAAGGAGGGAGAGGGGGCACATGACAGAAACCTTCAAGTATCTGAAGGAATTAGTACAAGAGGGTAGCACCTTTCAGAAAAAGAAATGTGCAAGAACAAGGGGGCACAACTTGAAGTTAGAGGGGGGGAAAGCTCAGAGGTAATGTTAGAAAGTATTTTTTCACAGAGATAGTTGTGGATGCATGGAACAACCTTCCTGAGGAGGTTGTGGAGTCAAGAACAGTGGGAGAATTCAAGAATGCATGGGACAGACATAAGACAATTCTAATGGGAGGGCGCAGGAGGAAGTAAGCTGTTGGTTAACTAGAATCTGCAGCTTATTCATCAGGTAGGGAAATGGGCAGACTAGGTGGGCCAAGCAGTCCTTATCTGCAGTCAAATTCTATGTTTCTATGTTTAGGTACAAAATTTTGAATTTAATATAGAAGTGCCGGTATAACTAACTGTAGGGGTGCTACCACACCCCTATAATACAAATACATATTTGTTAATGGACTAATTAGGGTGACTTAATGCCAGAAAAGTAGAGAAATGTGCCGTTAAAGCTTCCAACCCTAATACCCCACCCCCCCAAGCAGCAAAAGGAAAACCGTTAGGGTTTTGGGTCTCTCAAGTCTTAGCGAATCAGTGGTGGGGTCATTCTTGGGGGTTGTCAGCCCTGATGCCCACCCCATTCCATGAGCAAACAACATCACACATGGTCTTTCTTCACGCAGGGCATTGAAGAAAGGTACAACATACTGGTTGGCAACCTGTGGTGAGACATACTTCCCTACCTTTGAAGAGTGTATCATTGTGAGGCAGTGGATTGGAGCTGTACCTTGTGCAGGTTGGAGGCTAGGAGCTGGGGTGAGGAGGGAGCATTAGGGTTGACAACTCCCAAGGAAGATCCCACCACTGATAATGCCAAGACTCAGGAGACCCAACACCCTAATGTTTTTCCTTTGTTGCTTGGGGCGTGTTGGACACCTTAATGCCACATTTCCTACTTTTGTGGTGTTGAGTTACCCAACTGGTGCATTAACGGCTTTTGCAATGAATTTCCTTCTTTTGAGATAGTATAATCAAATTTTCATTTGCTGCAGGCCCGTGCTTCCATCACCCATAGATGCATACATGTATGGTGTCAGGAGGCTAACAGGGCCCAGAGGGCCTTACGCTTGCATTTGTAGAAAAACAGCAACCAAATTGTCAGTACTGGTTTAATTACCCCACCTCATGAACCCGGTACTGAAAATGTTTAAATCTTTGCCAAACGGTCATTCTGTGCCACCAAAATGTCTTTCTGCGTCACAGGTGCAAAACCACATTTTGGTCAGGATTTGAAAATTACTGCTGTCACGTTCGTGAGGTGGTGTAAAAAACTGCTATGTTGAAAACTCGGGATAAAGATATTAATTTGGGGTAAAAATATGCAAAAATGGCTAAGTTATCCAACAAAGTTGAAAACCTCATTGAAATACACTGAACCACACTTACCTTAGTTTCTCATATTGCAGTTGGCAGTTGCAGCAGCAACATGCGTCTCTGATTGAAGAGTGGATCTTCACCCTGTGACCTGTTCAGGTGAGTGAGGGTGTGTGGGATTGTACTGGGAGGTGCGAGGTGGTGGGTGCTGGGTGGAGTGGGATCAGATCAGCGAGGGACTGTTTCCTTTTTTGAAGGTTTAAAAGAAAAAAAAACATTGAAGGACCAATTTCTTTATTTTAGACAGGGACGACAATCGGAGGGTTGGGGGGGTGCCACTAGACACCAGGAAAAGTCAAAAACCTTACGGGGATGGTGATCGAAGGGTGAGGGGTGCCACTAGACATTGGGAAAAATAAAATAATCATAGGGACGGCGATCGGAGGGTAAGGGGAGTGCCAGTAGACGCCAGGGAAAGATTGAATCCAGGAACAGCGATCAGAGGGTGGGGGTTGCCACTGGACACCAGGGAAAGAAAAATATTTTATAGGGACAGCAATCAGAGGGTAGAGGCGTGCCATTAGACACCACAGTGACATTGCACACATTCAGGGACAGCAATGGGAGAGTGCCACTAGACACCAGGGAAATGGTGGATCACTGGTCTCACTGCAGCCCACAGCTCAAGTTTTAGCTGTGGCTGTAGAAGTCAAGAAAGTCCCGCTGTTCTCATACAGAGAATGCAGATCAATGGCTTCACTCGCTAAACTGGGCACCTGGGATTTTGGGTGCCCAGAAAAGGTATTTCTGGTCCTTATTGAAAAAAAAAAAACAGACATCACAATCTAGCTAAATGGGCCCATTTAGCTAGGTTCTGGTGTTTGTTTTTAGATGACAGCATTTTTATATACTTTCCATGCTTGTTATTTCAAGGAGAAAAGTAACAAGATGACGGTCTCACGGCAAAAAAAAATGCTTTGTTCTATAAGAAACAAGTGGTGAGAAACCAAAAAAGAGTCCTGTGACATCCAATATTTCATTTGTACAAGAAAGTTATCTCAAAAAACCTACTATACATGCTCAGAACATGAAAACACAAAATTTTAAAGCTTTATAACTCTGGAACTGTTTAATATTTTTTCACCAGACCTTTCAAAAGCATTACCTTTGGACATAATACCTTTGCCCTGAAATTTAATAATAATAATAAATGTTATTTTGCATAAGTGCCTTTTGGGCCATCAAGGCGCTTTACAAAAAGATAAAAACAATCATATTAAAACAGTGAGCATAATGATAAAATAAATATCATAATGAAAATAAGTAAAGGGATCAAAGTTATACAGTGCCATCATAAGCATGACACCATAACAAGGTTTTCAATGCCTGTTTAAACCCCTCCAGTCGTGTACTCCTGAAGCTGATGGGGTAGAGAATTCCAAAGGTTTGAGGCCACGTGCATAAATGCATGGGCCCCGGAAGAGTTCAAAGACACCCTCGGAATCTTTAGCAACCCCTCGTTAGCCGAACGCAACTGTCATACTGGGTGGTAAGGCACAAGAAGCTCTTTCAAGTAGTCAGGGGCCCAGTCCATGTAGAGCTTTATAAGTCAGTAGACCAACTTTAAAGGTGATCCACCACCTAATCGGCAGCCAGTGCAGATCACGCAGCACAGGAGTAATATGGGATACTCGAGAAGCCCCAGTTAACAATCGTGCTGCTGCATTCTGCACGAGCTGCAGGCAGCGGATTTCAACCCCAGAAAGCCCTAAGTACCGGGAGTTACAATAATCATGGTGCGAAATCACAAAAGCATGGACCAATGTAGGGAAGTCCCCGGATGGAACCAGGTGCTTAATCCTGGAGATATTCCTAAGATGATAAAAGGAAGACTTGATGACAGCAGACACTTGAGATTGTAAAGTCAGCCCGTCGTCAAACACTACCCCCAGGTTTCGCACCCGTTCAGAGGATAGGATCTGAGAGCCCCTGAGAAAAAGTCCAGAGGGCTGATCAGCCCTAAACCCCTCTATCCGGTGACTTGGGTCCACTACCATCACCTCTGTCTTTTCGGCATTCAATTTGCGGAAAAAATTCCATTCCATGTAGGTGAGAGTAAAAAAAAAAAAAAAAAATATGTTGAGTATAGGAAAAAATTAGATATTTTTAGAAAATGACATATGTAGGTTGCAGAAACTACACAAGCTGCCATCACAAAACTTTCCACAGATCAAGATCTCACCTCCTAGACAACACATGCAAAATTTCATCTTATTTTGTCAAACGGTGCCAAAGAGAATTACATGCAAAGTTAGGGGTTTAACACTGAACATCCTACTCAACCTTAACTATAGTGGCGCTACCATGCTACTACAACACACACATCAAAAATTCATTGCTAACCTACTAATCATAAGTATTATCTTGGGACAAGTGTCTACTTTTGATTTTGAAAACCCCATGACATTTCTTTGACTTCTGCCATAGGGCACATACTGTACCATTATGATCTTTAATTTTCTGTGATGTATTTTTTCAAGAATCAAGATTTTTATTTAATCAATCAACTATTAAGCTTTTTTGATAATTATGTGCAATTGGGATGTATTATTTGCCCAAACAGTTATCCTTGGTGGCAAGATGCTTTAACATGTCTTGTAACATGGCTCTGGAACAGGGAGTGAAATGGAGCGTACTGACTGGTGGAAATGGGTCAGCTGAGCGAGTCCTAGCGGTGATTAAGCCAGGAGTAGAGCCCACTAGGCTAGTACCCACAGTGTCCACAGAAAGCAGCACTCATTAGAGCCTGCTGGGTTAGTACCGAGAGTCGCCAGTCTGCTGCGCCAAGAGGGACACACCGAGATAGACATGATTTGGACATTTTCACCAGACCCCAGTCCACCCTCCGTTGTTTCTTTCGGATAATGAAAAATGATATATTTTAATACGCCAAGGATTTTAAACAATTCATTGTCCCTCTCATCCGAAAGACCGAAAGTAGCACCATGTAAGAGCCACCCATACTGTACCTCCTTCCACAGTACACAGATGAGTGCCGCCAGATCAATCATCCTTTGCGGAGGATTGTTCTGCAGACGGACAGCTACGTCAGCCTCCCTGCAGTATGGGCAGGAGATGTGTGCCATCACTCTGTGAATCCTAGTCCGGGCACTCTTCCCAGCCAGGACCCTTTCCTTGTTCCTTGCTTGCTCGCCCCCTTCCAGCGTTACTCGTGCTCTGATTTGTGGGGCTCGTGCTTGCTCGCTCACAGCTGGAGCCAGGAATCAATTTCTGACACACGCGAGACAGTAGCACAGAGGGCTTATTCCAGAACTGAAACAATAAAGACTCCGAAAGGCACGCGGCCTAGTCAGAACCTGTCTTCCGACCCACAACCAAGCAGTACCGCCACAGTCTGCACTTCTTTGCCTCACTTCATTTTCAATATCAGACAGTTCCGTTCGCTAGGAGCTACAATAACCGCTAGGGTTCCTTTGAGCCATGCGATTCCCCCGTACAGCCTTTCGCAACCAGAGAAGTTGGCGTTTGTGGACCACAGCAGACCACAGAAGTATAAGTAGGCAAATAGGAGCCAGAGAAACTCGCACACACACTTGCCATGTTACAAGTGCATTAATCACCTCTAGTGTTGGGCTCCACCGGGGATTAATGCCCGCTGGGTGGTAGGAAGCCCCGCCTCGTGCACCAACCCCCTAAAGCAGGGGGCATTAATCCACTGTAGAGCCCTCTCTGTCGGGTGAGTAATGCTTACATGGTTTTATACCCGATATGTTACTTTCTGTATGAAATGTAGGACACTTTTACATGCTACAGTTTCAGCTACACAATATTTAATTATTTTCCTACGCTTTCACAGGCAAATCCTGTGAATGCAAGGAACAGTAAGTAGTACTAGGGGGAGAGTGAAATGTTTGTAAGTTGACTAAGGGCATACAATGAATGAAAATAAAGCTGGAAACCACCCAGTTTCTAATTAAATAATGTGTAGTACTACCAAAACACAGAAAAGGTACTTTATTTTTTTTTTTTTATAAAAAAGTTTAAAACCATAAAGTAATTTATAGTATCAACACATACAAACATTGTTGACAGAGCTAATTTTTAAACATCTGGACTCCAAACTTTCAGTCAAACAAATTAACTTTCTAGACATAATGGTTCCAAAGTTTTACCTTCAAAAGATATTTTTTTTAAATGGGATAACTCTGGAACCATCAGGGCTAGAAACTTACTTTTGTAACCGAAAGCTTGTAGTCAACGAACTTCATTTAGCTATAAGATATTGCTTCAGGTATGATTTACTGATATAATGTATAAAAACAAAATGGTTCACTAAATTTTTTAAAGTCCTGTTATCTTTTAAGTGCATATTACTAATTTCAAAATGTGCACAGTACATTTAATTCAAATTTAGTTCAAAGTATAGGAATTACATACAATATCACATAACCAGTATTGAGATACTTTTCTCCCATTGTTACTACATACAGGGGGGTCAATAAAGCGTAGTGTCTTCTAAACGCAGTAATTCTAACAACATATAATGAATGGTAGAACGCTGTTAACCTTAGGAAATCATCATTTCCTAAGGTTGTTATAACATCGTTGTTACGTAGAAATGTTTTTAACCTACTGATGCTACATCACATTGATAGGTTAACAACGGGGATCGGTTTGTGCATATGTGCGCCTTTTTTTTCCACTCGGGAACAGACGGATGCTCCCAGCGGTAAGGGAAAGATTGAATGGCCGTGGCGGTGACTATATTTTCAAAAGTAAGGAACCGTTTTCATTTTTTCTTGGGACCATAAACTATAAAAAAAAATTATGTATGGTCCTTCTATCGGCAACTGGTTACTGTTAACCATATCGTGGTTGCCATGGCAATGTAAACCTCTCGAGGTTTACACAGTCGCGCTGGCGACCTCTCGAGGGGTTAACAGACCAGTTACCGATAGAGGACCATAAATTATCCTCTATATTATATCAACATGTATAGACAGAGTGTAACATGAGAACTGAGCTGGTTAGGATGTATTCATGTTGCTCCGACTCCAAGCTTTCATTTAAAAAAATGCTTACAAGTTCAAATGTTACAGCTTTCAAAATATAATTTCAAGCATTATAAACTATCACAAAAGATTATTTTTGGAAATGGTTGGTAGATACTATTATTTGTTCTCTTCTAAAAAGAAACACGTTATTTGTGTTTTAATGTGGCAGTTTGAGGCACAATTTTAAGGACAGCAGTATGGACACGTGTGGTGTCTTGACATCTCCAGTTTCATTAGAAAAGCCACAAAGTTTACCAGTGCTATTTTTACATGCAAGATAGACAGCCTTTTATGTTTGATTACCCTATTACAGGTGACATATGCCCATCTGTAGGTAAGGTGAAGTTTAGGCAGCATGAAAGAGCAATGGTACATTATTTATTTCTCAGGTAGTTCATGTTTTTTTTTTTTTTTTTGTCTCATTTCTAAGATGAAAGCCATTAGAGGTCTCGGCAGGATAACCGAGAATTCATGTCATATTCTGAATGTTCTCATTTATGTTGCTGGACAGTGACCTGGTCCATATCATAGGATATGCCTTTTTTCCATGACAGTAGTATGCAAGAAAAAAAAACTACTCACCTTAGTAATTGTGTTTCTTCTAATGGAGTCTTGCTGTATTCTGACAATCTACAGTTAGCCCCAGCCTTTAAACTGCCCCGGAGAGTATAGGGTTAATTTTCTACGCAGTGCATAGAACGTCGAGCTCGGTTGAGGTCTCTGTCTGCAGCCCTTTGAAATACAACCGTCAGATTCTTACGAGCAAAGACTCACTAACTATACTATGTGGAAATTGTAAAATTTTTAACTAGCCAACTGACAACCAAAGTTTTGGATTCCCAAAGGAAGACTCAAGTCAGGAAACCAAAAACCAATCCAAATAAGGATAACAATACAACAAAACACCCAAAATAAAAAAGGAGGGTGTGAAAGAAGCACCCCTGCGGTGCAGCACTGCACCTGCCCACCTGCTTCCCAAAACACAGGTTCTGAGAGGGGAGGCAGGAAGGGAGGTCAGAATACAGCAAGACTCCATTAGAAGAAAAACAATTCCTGAGGTGAGTAATTTTTTTCTTCAAACAACATGAAGTCTTGCTGTATTCTGACAATCTGCAGACTACCAAGCAGTACCTCCATGGATGAGGGAGAGAACCTACTTCGGGAATAGGCTCTGAAGTACTGCTGTGCCAAACCGAACATCACTCCTAGCCTGGATATCCAGAGAGTAATGCTTGGTAAAGGTACAGACTGTTTTCCAGGTGGCTGCTTGACAAACTTCTAACAGAAGGATATCCCTGGCAGCAGCCAGGGAAGCAGCTGTACCTCTTGTAGAGTGAGCCCTCAGGCCTGAGGGTGGAATCTTTCCCACTTTCTCATAGCAGAATTGTATACAAGACACAATCCACCTGGCAACAGTTCTCTTGGTGGCAGGTTTGCCCTTTCCCACTTCCCCATAAGTGAGGAACAACTGAAGGGAATCAAACCTGTGAACTTTGGTATATCCTGTGTAGTAGTTAAGGGCTCTTTCAACATCTAAACTGTGTAGCCTCCTCTCTCCTGAGGAAGAATGATCAGTGAAGAAGACAGAAAGAGACACAGACTGATTCAACTGGAAGTCTGAAACCACTTTGGGCAAGAACCTACTGTTGGTTCTAAGGACCACTTTATCTCTATGAAAGGAGATAAAATCAGGTTCCACTGACAGGGCTTGCAGTTCACTGATACATCTGGCAGAGGCAATGGCTACCAAAAACACAGTTTTCCAAGTCAAGTACTTAAGCTCTGCTGAGGACATAGGCTCAAAATGAGGTTGCATAAGTTGAGCAATGCAAACATTTAAGTCCCAGGCAGGGGAAGGATCCCTAAAGGGATGATTTTTTGAAGCTGAGAACCAGTCCCTGGCTTACTACTTCCAGGACCCACCTGTCTGAAATAACAGACACCCAGACCTGGACGAAGTAAGCCAGCCTGCCCCATATTGGGATAGGAGAGTCAACCCGGGCAGGCCCATCAGGGTGTCTGCTTGGCAGGGGCCTTAGGCTGAGGAGTGGATGCAGCCCTGCTCATCCCCCTTCTGCCTCTCCCTCTGAAGAACCCCCTCTGTGAAAAGGGAGAAGAGACCTGTGCTTGGTAGAAAGGCCTATGAAAAGGCCTGCCCCTGCACCTAGAATGTTGCCTTTGAGGAGTTGCCTGCCTCTCCTTCGTCTGTGCACCCCTATAAGTGGTCCTATATTCCTCCATCTTCTTCATGTAATTCTCTGTCTGCTCCCCAAACAGACAATTACCTTCCACAGAGAAATCCATGGCCTTAGCCTGGGTGTCCTGTGAGACGCTAGTACATCTGAGCCAAGCCATTCTCCGAAGAGCCACAGATGTAGCCATGACTCTTGATGACACACCATTGGAGTCCACAACAGCATGGAACTGTACCTTAGATGCCTCAGTCCCACCTGCAGCCACCTCCTCCAGCTCCTTGGCCAGCGGGGGGAGGCCTGTTTAGCCAGTGCCAGTACAGTGCCCCACCTGGACTTCTGGTACCTGGCTGTATAGGCCATATAATTAGCCTGCCTGAGTCCCAAAGAGGATGCCATGTATTCCTTCTTTGCCAAGGCATCCATCCTCCTGGAGTCTTTATCTGGGGGGTGTGAACCCAAGGGGACATTAGCCCTGCCACAGGCTGCAGCCTGCACAACTCCAACATGGCTGCATTGCTGGCAGAAAAACTCTGTGTCTGAGCCTGATAAAGTGTACCTCTTATCCATTCTTCTATCAACAGGAGGTACAGAATTAGGAGACTAAAATTTTTTGTGTCTGTTTCCCAAAAGATTTGTGCAAGGGAATAGACAGCCTCCTGGACTCTGGGATGTCCATCATCTCTACAAAATCAGGCTCCTCTTGATCCTCTGTAGCTTCCTCCATAGGGAGCTGAAGAGTTTCAGCCACTTTCCTGTAAAACATATAGTGGGGAGGGGACTCAGAGAGCCTAGATGGGGAAATACCAGAAGGTCTGTCTGGGGAGATGTCCGGTTCAATGGGCACATCCAGACTTTCTGCTCCATCTTAATCATCATCTTGTTCATAATCTCCTTCCTCCTCAAATTCTGGTTCATAAAAATCTTCAGGGGCATATTCCTGAACCGGTGGAACCGACCAAACCGAGCCCCTAGCCAATGGAGCCGGATCGGTCGGAACCGGGCGAAGCGATTCAACAATCGCTCGGGCAATCTCATCAGCGTTCGGAACATGAACCTCTGGATCCGAACCGGCTGATTTGTCTTTCCTTTATGTAGGAACCGATCCCTCAGGATCGGCTCTCCTCTGGCCCGAAAAAGTATCACCCTGGTCAGAGGGCACTCCTTCTGGTTCAGTCGGAACCGAACCGGGCTGGCCATCCGAGTCAGCGGACTTCTCAGCCTCCTTTTCTCTAAGTCTGCCTAGTCTCTTTTCCAGGGTAGACTTAGGAAAATTTTTACAAATTTAGCAGCCTGTATCAAGGCGTTCAAACCCCAGACAACAAACACAGGTGGTGTGGGGATCAGCCTTAGCAAAGACCTCCCCACACTCACTGCAGTGTTGAAACCCAGTGGGCCCGTTTTTTTTCTTGGGTTTCTCAGACATGGTCAACCTACCCAAACTTACCCTTTTTCCGGCAACCGCCAGGCAAGACTCCCTTATTGGTTCCTAATCGTGTCACGGGTATTGGAAAAAAACGTTTAAAGCACTTTTTTTTTTTTTTTTTTTTTTTAGAACCAATAAGGACCGGCAACCACACACTATAGCAAAGTACAAGGATTCAGTATATAGGATCTGTTCAGCAGAACCAATCGAACAAACTTACAATTTCCACAAAGTAATGAAACTAACTATCTAGTACTCATGGTACCGCAGACAGAGCCTGAACCGACAATGCAGAATAATTTCGGCTTAAAACCAACACTTTAACAGACTTTTGAACCGAGCTGAAGGGGAAATCTCCGAAGCGAATGTTCAATGAGGCGGAGTAAAGAATCTGACAGTTGAATTTCAAAGGACTGCAGACAGAGACCTCAACCGAGCTCAAGCTCAACATTCTATGCACTACATAGAAAATTAACCCTATACTCTCTGGGGCAGTTTAAAGGCTGGAGCGAACTACAGATTGTCAGAATACAGCAAGACTTCATGTTGTTTGAAAGAACTATAGCATAGAAACATAGACTTTGACGGCAGATAAGGATCGCTTGGCCCACCCAGTCTGCCCATTTCCCTACTTACTGGATAAGCTGCAGATCCAAGTTAACCAACCAACAGTAGCAGTATGGTTCACATATTATATCACATATAGGAGATTGGGAGAGTTTATTACTTAATTGGTCTGGTCAAAGTAAGAGATTTGCTGTTTGGGGATTAAGTGTCCCTATGGAGGCTGGCCTGGTGGCGCCGAGGGCTGAGGCGCTGGTCGCTGCGCCTCGTGCCACACTGGCGACTTGTGTTCGGAAACGAGCGCAGGCTGCCGGGGGTCAGCAGGGAAGGAGATGGACTGAGCGATCGATAGACTGCTCTCCATCTCCGGGAAGGGGAGGTGTCCTGCGGTCAGTGTGCATCTGACCACTGGCAGAGGCTGGGGCTCGGCGCAGCACTGCCGACACTACACAGGGGTGGGAGCATGGCAGATGCCTGGCGGGGACATGTGCAGAAGCATGTGCCAGTCACTAGCATCACTGTACGCTGGCTCCTGCAAGGGAGAAAACAGAAAAAGACCCTGGTGGCTGGTCATGGCAGCCTGATGGCTGTCCCCCTGGCATTCCGTTCCCGTAGGTAACACCCTGAGCCATATCCTGGATGGGTGGGCGAGTAGGGGCTCCCCACTGCCTTGCCATGGGGGTAAGTAATGCGGGCTACAAGGATGAGGGCCTGAAGGGAACGGAGGCTGGAGACGGAGACTTGACAAAAGGCCAACCAGGGCCAGGGAAAGAAAGAAAGAAGTAGTCAAAAAAACAAAATGTCCCTATGGAGAGGAACAGTTCCAATACTGCCTTCTCCTGGGCCTGCCAGTATGGCCGAAAGATGGGACAGTCCCAGAATATATACGTGTGGGCAGCACAAGGCTTCCCATAGAGTCTCCAGCATGATGTGCCTCTTTGGGCATCATATTTACCGGGTAGCTGGGGGGGGGGGTTCTGAAGTAGCGTGTGATGCACCTCCACCTACACTCTCTCCAGATGTATAAGGAGGAAAGTTTGTGTCGTCTAAACAGATGGTGACTCAGCCTGCCTCTAATATGCTATATCCTAGTTCCCCCTCCTATAGTTTCTGTGTTGTTTCCAGTGTTGTTCTCCATAACAATGAATTTCCTTATAACAGACAGATATATGATCTGGGATACTACACCCTCTTGCACTGTGAAAATCAACTGGAGTACTGGATGTGTCTCCTCTCTGTCCCATTGTAAACCTAATTTAGCTCCCAAGTAATGCCTCACCTGGAGGTACCTAAAGTGATCAACATTTCAGAGGGCAAACTGCTGCTTCTAAAGTTGTAATGATTTGAAAGTCCATGTCTCGTAATACTGATATTTGAAAATGAGAGCTACACGCTGCCAGCGAAGAAAGGTAGGGTCCAGTCAGGAGGAGGCGAAATGGAGATCATAAGCCACCATACTGAAGTAGCGAGCCATTTGTCTTAGGTCAGGGGATCTCAGGAGCTCCCTCCCACCAGTTGTGTAGGACCTGGCATGTGTAGTCAGGTGCCAGCCTGCAATAAGCATGGGAGGGGAAAAAAACAATAGTGGTGTCATTTGTGTGACCTGTTGCACATAGTCCAGCTCCCTCCAGTGCAGGGTAGCACTGTCATCAAGACAGCAGCGGGCATGTGCATACAAAGCCAACTGGCAGTATTCTCTAATGTCTGGGAGGGCTAAGCCCCCCTTTATTTTATTCAGCTGTAGTTTCTTATAAGCTGTACAGGGATTCTTCCTTGCCCATATAAACTACAAAATCTGTCCCACTGGTGGAATTCTTCCTTCAGGGGAAGGGTCTGAAACAAATACAACAACCTCAGTAGCATTGCTTCAGTTTGTTTTAAGGGGATGGGGAGATGCATTCATCTCTGCAAGTACTGCTGTAGGTGATGGTTTAGGGGGTCATAGTTTAATTTGTAAAGTTGTGTGAGGTTGTTCAGGATTACTATCCCCAGACAGCATATTACTGGGCGATTCCAGTGAAATGGAAAAGTGGCTTTGAGAAGGGGAGGGTGTGTATAATGAACATGCAATACTTCAGTTTTGTCCAAGTTCAGTTTACAGTCAGCTACGTTCTCCATTTCTTTCAGGTTCTTAAAGAGGGCCAGAAGAGATGACTGGTTGTGTCAGAGCCGCAGATCATCTGCAAAGAAGGCAACCTTGAACGCCTCCCATCTGAACTCCCTAATCCTATTCCTCTGATAGCCTATGCTAAGGATTCTGCACTCAGAGCGAATAGCAGGGGGGACAGAGGACACCCCTGTTTCATCCCCCACTACAAGGGGAACCGGGTCCGAGTAGGTACCATTTATTTTAACTGTTGTGTCACATGCTTGTAGAGTGCTTCAATCATCTGACAGAAGGACTCTGGAAAATGAAAGTAATACAGGGTGTGCTGCTGATGAGATCTCCAAGACACCCTGTAAAATGCCTTTTGGGCATCCATACTTAACAAGAGAAGTGGGGCTGCTGTTCTGTATGCACGTTCCATCCACAATATATAAAACGGTCTTTTAATATGGTCAGCGGGCTGTCTTTTGGAGACAAAACAGGCCTGGACTTTGTATATAAGCCCTGGAAGAAAAAATTACTCACCTTAGTAATGTTGTTTCTTCTAATGGAGTCTTGCTATATTATGACAATTGCAGTTTGTCCCAGCCTTAGAACTGCTCCGGAGGTGAAAGAGTTAACTTCCATGCCATGCATGGAACTTAGAGCGTGAGCTCGGTTAGAAAAGCTCTGTCTGGATAATTTCAAACTGAAACTGTCAGATCTTTAAGAGCAAAACTCACTAAGGTTCTGTGTGGAAGCTGTAACCTACACTAGCCAACTGGCTACTTAAGTATTAACACATTTTCCTGGTCCCAACACCAAGACTCAAGTCAGGGGACCAGAAAATAAGATAAGATAAAATAAAACACAACACCCAAACACCCCAAAAAGAAGGGGTGGAAAACACAAGATGGGCATCAATAAGTGCCAACACTGGACTGCCCACTCCATCCCTAAAGTAGAAGTTCTGAGAGGGCAGGCTGGGGAGGTTATATATAGCAAGACTCCATTAGAAGAAACAACATTACTAAGGTGAGTAATTTTTCTTCAAACAACATGAAGTCTTGCTATATTATGGCAATTGCAGACTACACAGCAGTACCTCCATGGAGGAGGGGCAGAACCTACTTAGAAATAGGGCTCCAAGCACAGCTGTGCCAAATCGAGCATCCCTCCTGGCCTGAATGTCCAAGGAGTAATGCTTAGTGAAAGTATGTACTGTTTTCCAAGTAGCTGCTTGACATATCTCTAAAATAGGGATGTCCCTGGCCGCAGCTAGGGACGCAGCTGTACCTCTGGTAGAGTGAGCCCTCAGGCCTGAAGGGGGAACCTTACCCAGTTTTTGATAGCAAAATTGGATACAAGAGACAATCCACCTGGCAATGGATCTCTTAGTGGCAGGTTTCCCTTTCCCAACCTCACCATAAGTGAGAAAGAGTTGGAGGGAGTCAAACCTGTGACCCTTGGTACGCTCTATGTAGTAACTAAGGGCCCTCTTAACATCTAAGCTGTGCAGCCTCCTCTCACCACAGGAGGAATGGTCAGTGAAGAACACTGGAAGAGAAATAGATTGATTAAGGTGGAAATCTGAAACCACCTTAGGCAAAAACTTCCTGTTAGTCCTGAGGACTACCTTATCCTTGTGAAAGGAAATAAAGTCAGTCTCCACTGACAAAGCTTGCAACTCACTTATGCAGCCTGGCAGAAGTGATGGCTACTAGAAACACAGTTTTCCAAGTCAAGTACTTAAGCTCTGCCGAAGACAGAGGTTCAAAGGGGGGTTGCATCAGCTGAGTAATGCAAACATTAAGATCCCAGGCAGGGGCAGGGTCCCTGAATGGTGGATTGGTATGAAGCAACCCCCTGAAAAACTTGGAAAATACAGGGTGAGCAGAGAGAGGAGAGGGCTTCCCTGCTGAAATAAAAGCAGAGACAGCTGCCAAATGCACTTTCAGGGTAGCTGGTCTCAGTCCCAAAGAATTAAGATGGACCATATAGTCCAAAACAGTGGGCAAATCAGCAGATTCCGGGGAAATATGCTTCCCAGAGCACCATATGGAAAACCTTTTCCATTTAGAGTTATAAGTAGCCCTAGTGGAAGGCTTCCTAGAAGCTTTCAAAATTTCAAGAACACCTTGAGAAAGGTGTAGGTCAGCAAACTAACTCCTCAAGAGCCAGGCCTTGAGGTTGAGGGATTTGAGATTCAGATACCAAACTCTCCCCTGGGCACAGGTTAACAAATTGTGGTTCCTGGGGAGACACAGGGGAAGATGGACTGCTAAGGGCAGAAGGAGAGGGTACCAGGGCTGTCTGGCCCAATCTGGAGCAATCAGAATCATCTTGCAGGGCTGAGATCTGATTTTGACTAGCACCTTGAACAGGAGAGGGAAGGGGGAAGGCATAGAGAAACTTCCCTTCCCAATCGAGGAGGAAGGCATCCAGGGGGACTGAGCCTAACACTGGGGGCCTGCAACAAAAAAGTGGAAGTTGATGATTGTCTGGGGCTGCAAAAATATCTATCTGAGGGGTGCCTCACCTGGCAAAAACTATCCCCAGTACTCGAGAATCCAATGACCATTCGTGATGGCCCTGGGAAATCCTGCTGAGAGCATCTGCCAGGACATTGTCCTTGCCTGGGAGGTGAACTGCTATGAGGGAGGTGTTCAGGGAATAAGCCAGAGACCACAACTTCAATGCCTCGGTGCACAAGGCTGAAGACCGAGTGCCCCCTTGTTTGTTGATGTACCACATTGTAGTAGTGTTGTCTGTTCTGACCTGTACCACTTTGTTCTGAACAGATGCAGAAAAAACCTGAAGTGCTAGAAAAACAGCTCTGAGTTCCAACAGATTGATGTGGAGCAGAGAAACCTGAGGGGACCACAATCCCTGGGTGGAGAGGTCGCCCATGTGAGCTCCCCATCCAAAAGGGACGCATCTGTAGTAAGGGTCAAGGAGTGAGACAGAGGGATGAAAGGAACCCCTTGTCTCAGATTGCTCTGATCCTGCCACCACTGAAGGGCCTGGATCAGGGTTCGAGTTACTGGGATCAACTTGGATAGGGGATCTCTTCTTTGAAACCAAAAGGCTCTCAAATGGAACTGAATGTCCCTCATCTGAAATCTTGCTCCTTGCACTACGGCTGTGGAAGCAGCCATGTGTCCTAGGAGCTGTAGAAAATGCCTTGCTGGTCGAGACCTGCAGGGGTGAAGGAGAAGGCCAGGGCCACCAGGGTCCCTTACCCTTTCTAGGGGAAGGAAGGCTCTGGCCTGCTTTGTGTCCAGTTCTGCGCCTATGAAGGTGAGTACCTGGACAGGTTCTAGAACTGACTTTGGAAGATTGAGAAGAAAGCCTAGAGAGGTAAGCAGCTGCTGGGTAACCTGCAGGTGTGATTTGACTTGGTCTGGAGACTGACCCACAATGAGCCAGTCGTCTAGGTAGGGAAAGATGGCAATCTTTTGCCTTCTTAAATGAGCAACTGCTACCGCCAGGCATTTTGTGAATACCCTTGGGGCAGAGGTAAGGCCGAAGGGCAATGCTCTGAACTGATAATGGCCTGAGGGCAGTTCGAATCTGAGGTACTTTCGGTGGGAGCTTCTGATAAGAACATGGAAGTAGGCACCAAGCCAGTCTACGAAAAGCAACAGATATAGCCATGACTGGAGGATACATCATTAGAATCCACTGCAGCATGGAATTACACCTTAGATGCCTCAATACCATCAGCAGACACCTGTTCCAGCTCCTTGGCAAGCTGGCCAGGGGCCTGTTTGGCTAAGGCCATGACAGTGTCCCATCTAGATTTTTGGTATCTTGCAACATAGGCCATATAATTTGCCTGTCTGAGTCCCAAGGACGCTGCCATGTATTGTTTTTAGCCATGGCATCAATCTTCCTGAGTCCTTGTCAGGAGGATGTGAAGCCAGGAATATTAGCCTTATCACAGGCTGCAGCCTGAACTACCCCTAACATGGCTGCATTGCTGTGAAAGAAATTCTGTATCAGGACCTGACAAGGTGTACCTCCTGTCCATCTTTTATCCACAGGAGGCACAGAATTAGGAGCTTTTAAAATTTTTATTGTTTGTTTCCTGAAGGATTTATGTAAAGGAATAGACAATCTCCTGGACTCTGTGATATCCATCATCTCCACAAAGTCAGGCTCCTCTTGCTCATCCACAGCTTCCTCCAAAGGGAGCTGGAGGGTTTCAGCAACTTTTTTATAAAACAGAAAATGAGAAGGGGACTCAGAAAACCTAGGGGGAGACTCTCCTAAAGGTCTGTCTGGGGAGATGTCCAGTTCAATGGGCACATCCAGACTTTCAAAATCACATTCACACTGTTCATAATCATCCTCCCCCTCCTCTGGTTCATAAACTCTCTATATCATATTCTTGAACCGTGTAACCGCCGAACCAACTCTTTGCTAGATAGTGGCGGTTCGGACAGAACCGGGAAAGCGACTGACAATTTGGATCGCCATTATCTCTGCAGCAGTTGGAGAAGGAATTTTGGACTCTACACCTGCTGATTTTCTAGTTCTCTTTGCTGGAACTGGCTCCACTGAGTCAGCTGCTTGCCCGAGGAAGTCTCGCTCTGGTCAGAGGGCATTCCCTCCGTTCGGTTACACCAAACCGCTGGCCATACGGGTCAGCTTGGACTTTTTACTTTCGCTCCTGAGCCTACCAACTCTCTTATCTAGGGTAGCTGCAGGGAAATTCTTGCAAATCTGGCAGTCTGCATTGAGGTGGTCAAACCCAGACAATAAACAATGGTGTGTGGGTCAGCCTTGGCAAAGCTTCCCCACAGGAACACTACAGTGTTGAAACCAAGTGGGCCGGTTTTCTTTGGTTTCAGACATAATGCCAGCCTAACCAAAAACTTGCCCTTTTCGCAAATGCCAGGCAAGACACCCTTATCGGTTCCCAAACCTGTCACGGGTCGTGGAAAAACGACGAAATCCGGTTCTTTTAGAACCGATAAGAACCGGAACCGCACTCTAAATAGCTTTAAATGAATTTAGAAAAAAGTTTTAAAACAACCTGATCGGTTCAAACCAAACCGATAAACATTTACAAGTTCCACACAGAAATAAACCTGTCTATTACTTACAATACCACAGACAGAGCTTGAACCGATCGGTTTGCGGTTAAGATAATTATAAACGCTGTTGAATTTAACCGGGAAAAACACTTTTAAACCGAGAAATGAACTGAGCAGTAGGAGGAATCTCCAGAGCGACTGTTCAGTGAGGCGGAGTAAAGAATCTGACAGTTTCAGTTTGAAATTATCGAGACAGAGCTTCTCTAACCGAACTCGCGCTTTAAGTTCCATGCATGGCATGGAAGTTAACTCTTTCACCTCCGGAGCAGATCTAAGGCTGGGACAAACTGCAATTGTCATAATATAGCAAGACTTCATGTTGTTTGAATTAAGCTTTCCAGGCATTTTGCCAAGATGCTGCCATGCAGCTTATAGTCTTGGTTCAGAACTGAAATTGGGCTATAGGATTCGCACTGTAAGGGGTTCCATCGGGGCTTCAGTATGGCCGAGATGTCTGTGTATTTGCAGTTTGGAGGAGGTAGAGATTTCCCCTTCTAGACAGACTAGAACACGACTTGGAGACGCTATATCAGGCCCTGTTTAAAGGCCTTATAGAATTCTGATCACTAATCCGGGCCAGGGCTTTTGCTATTTTTCATGTTACTGATGGCTGTATATATTTCCACTGGGGAGAGGGGTCAGATGAGAGCATCCTGCTGCTCCTCCGTTAGTGTGGCAAATTCAGTTTGGCCAAGAAGGTATGAGATTTGTCATCTCCGGGTTCTGTGGCTTGGGTACAGAGGGCAAAATAATAGTTTTGGAAGCAGCCCAGGATTTCCTTCATGCAGCAGAAATGCCAATGTGTATCTGAGTGTGTGGCAGGATGTGAAAACAGCTCAAATTAAAACATTTTTTTTCCTTTCACTCTGTTCTGTCCACTAAATCTTTTTCTAACTGTCCTTAAATTTCGTGTCAGGGTGGCCAACCTGACATCCCAATTCCCTGTACTATCCCTTTTTAGAACACGAGTTGCATTCCTTTATTTATAGAACTGCCACTGTACAATAAACATTCAGCTTTAATTATGCCTATGTAGAGTCATAAGTGAGGAGGCTTTGTGGAATAAAAAGAAGTGTTAGAAAACAGATGAGAACTGTACCTCTTTAGTGCTTCTCGCTAGTAGTCCTGGTTAGTTAAAGTCCCCTTATGCTGTATGCGAGGAATAGTTCACACAATCGCACAGGTGCTGTGCACACATTTGCAAAGGAACTGTATGCACATTCGTGCAGTACATATAATTTTAGAGCAGTTGAAGCTACTAGAAAGGAAACCACTAGCTGCAGTTTAGTAGGAAGCAACCGAGAGGCTGCAAGTTTAGACTAGGAAGCAATCTGGCTCGCTGCTATGGGAGCAGTAAACGCTCCCTGCAGCCGCTCACTGCAAAAGGAATGTCCGCTACAAAGAAGAAGCCGAATAAGGCTTACAGTAATGCTAAAGCACTGTACAGGCTCCAGAGAAGATCCCTGCAGTATATTTTCTTTTAAAGAGTATTGGCATTGTGCAATTATAGCTCAGAGAAGTAGATGACTCGTTGGGAGCCAGAAATGAAAAGTTTACCAATGGTTTAAAAGTTAAGCCGTTGGGATTGTGTAAAGCAGACAAATATTGTAGAAATCAGTCCTAGAAGTATGCATAAATGTACTGGCTATAAATGGTCTGTTGATTAATAACAACTGAATAAAAAAAATAACGTTTTTCCTGTGCAGAGGCTAAAACATGTTATGAACAAATTCAATGAAATTAAAGAAGGAAGATTTTCTGACTTTGCAAAATAAATAGATAAGGAGCGTGCCCCTCATCTATTTATATCTGGGAAGGCTGAAGATCTCAATAAACAGAACAGAACAGAAAAGTGAAGCTTTTGGTTTTGTTTCTCCTTACCTGAATGTAGTACTGGTAATTTGGAGGGTCTTTCTATAGGGCTGGCAGTCCAGAAAATGGCTGATTATATAGAAAGAAGTGTAGTGATGTCACCCAGAAGGGGAGGAGCTACAAACTCCTGATGATGCCCAAACCCCTAATTAAGGTTCTTTTAGGCACATTAAGACACCGTTATTATCTGTATTGCCATAGGGGTAGGTGGGATTAAGGTGGCATTTATTCAAGAGAACAGAGCATGATGAACCTAACCAAAACAAAGAAAAAAGGTTTTGTTTCTGGATTGGCAAGTCACATGTCCATGATGTCATTCTTGTTCGTTATATAACCTCCCCACCAGGGGTCTACAGATTAGACAGGATGGTCAGTATCTTCTGATCAAGTGAGCAGGAAGGTTGTGTGAGAGCTTATATACAAGGTGATATTGTATGTGAAGAGAAGAGAAGGGAATCTGAAGGAAACTCTTGCCTGAAGGATTTATTTTGGTGTGAGAGTTTTAACACCCCAGTTATTTTATTTTCTATAAATATCTATTTTTATTTTTTTTTTATTTTTGAAAAATAAAATGATAAACGCAGTTCTTGCATTTTTTATGCACTAAAACTATTGACTGGTGTCTGTTATTGAACCCACTCGCGTACAGGGTTGCCAATTTTTGTCATCAGGGTCTAATTTCGTTGTCATGTAAGATAGTAAGCAAGAACCTTGGAGGCCTCCCCCACCCCCGCCTGGCGGTATTTTTGTTTTACATAAAGAAAGGCCTTTTCTATTTTATAGTTTAGCAAATCCTGTACTTTAGTTTTAACCTGAGCAAGTTGGGGGAGGACCTCCAGGTTCTCATGCATATGTGCTAACCACAAAAAGGAAAGTTTCTCCTGCAGTTCCACTTGTCGCTCCCGTTGTTTCTCTCTGCTTCCAACCTGTGAGGCCTCCTCCACCACTCTATGCTCCCATTCAGTGATGCCACCCACCACCACTCACTTCTTCAAACTTGTGAGACCATCCAGCACCCTCTCTGCTTCTAACCTGTGAGGCCACCACTCTCTGCTTCCAACTTGTGAGGCCATCCAACACCATTCTCTGCTTCCACCTTGTGAGGCCCTCCACCACTCTGTGCTTCCAACATGACAGGCCATCCACCACCACTCTCCATTTCCAACCTGTGAGGCCATCCACAACCCTCTCTGTTTTTAACATGTGAGGCCATCTAGCACCACTCTCTGCTTCCAATCTCTGAGGTGATCCAACACCACTCTCTGCTTCCAATCTGTGAGGCCACTATGCACCACTCTCTACGTGCAACCTGTGAGGCCATCCAATACCACTCTCCGCTTCGAACTCATGAGGTGGCCATCCACCACTCTTTGCTTCCAATCTATGAGGCTATCCTCCACTCTCTGCTTCCAACCTAAAAGGCCATTCACCGTCCTCTCTGCTTCCAACCTGTGACCCTAACCACCACCACTCTGCTTCCAATCTGTGAGGCCACCATCCAACACCATTCTCTGCTTCCAATCTGTGAGGCCAAATCCACCACCACTCTCTGCTTCCAATCTGTGAGACTGCCATCCACCACTCTCTGCTTCCAATCTGTAAGGCAATCCACCACCACTCTTTGCATCCCACCTGTGAGACCATCCAACACCACATTTTGCTTCCAACCCATGACAAGTCATCCACCACCACTCTCTGGTTCCAACATGTGAGGCCACCCACCTTCACTCTCCACTTCCATCCTGTGAGATAATCCATATTCTAGGTCTTCATGAGCCAAGCCTTGAGCCTGAGAGACCTGAAAGGATACAGAATCCTCCCCTGAAAGGAGATCAGAAGGTTGTGCCTCTGGGGGAGGTGTATGGGCTGTGCCACTGACAGAGTGAGTAGTAGCAAGTACCATGGCTGTCTGGCCCAGTCTGGAGCTATCTGAATCATGGTAGCTGGTTGGGACCTGAGCTTGACCAAGACCCTACGTAGCAGTGGAAATGGAGAGAATGCATACAGATTCCTCCCTGTTCAATCCAACACTAGGGCATCCATGGGCACTGTGCCCCTTGTTGGAGGCCTGCAGCAGAATAGAGGGAGCTAATGGTTCGCCTGCGAGGCAAGGAGGTCTATCTCTGGGGTACCCCACCTGTGAAACACCACCTCCAATACCTGTCTGTTTAGAGACCATTCATGGTGGTTTCGGTCGACTCTGATGAGTGCATCTGCCAAAGTGTTGTCCTTTCATGGGAGGTGGATGGCCGACAGGGACATCTGTAGGGAGTATACCAGACTCCAAATTTTCATTGCTTGTGTGCAGAGCAGGTCAGATCTTGTCCCTCCCTGCTTGTTGATGTAGTACTGTACATTGTGGTGGTACTGTCTGTCCTGACCTATACCACCTTCTCCCCTACTAGGGATACGAAGGACTGCAGTGCCAGGAGCACTGCCCTGAGCTCTAGAAGACTGATGTGGAGAAGTGACTCTGCAGGGGACCACATACCATGCACTGTATGCTCTTCCAGATGTGCCCCCAACCCTAAGAGGGGAGCATCTGTTGTGAGTACCAAGATAGGGGATTCCTTTTTGAATGGGACCCCTTCTCTTACGTTGGTTCTGCCCTGCCACCAATGCAGGGCCTGTAAGTGTACCTGGAACTGGTATTAGCTTCGAGAGTGAGTCTCTCCTTTGATACCAACGTGCCCTGAGATGAAACAATGTCTCTCATTTGAAATCTGCAGCCTTGCACTGTTCCTGTTGCTGTTGCTGTGGCCATGTGCCCCAGCAGCTCTAGGAAGTGCCATGCTGGTCTTGGTCTGTTTCTATCCTGTCTTGGGGGTGGAATGCCCTCCCTTGCAGGGTATCCATTTCTGCCCCTATGAAATTCAGTACCTGGACAGGCTGGAATAATGATTTTTGGACGCTGATTAAGAACCCTAGAGACTCCAGTGTGTCCCAAGTGAGCCTCCTTCACCTGTTGTGGTGACTTGTCTATGACTAGCCAATTGTCCAAGTATGGGAACACTGTGGCATTCTGCCTTCTTAAGTGTGCCACCACCACTGCCAGGCACTTTGTGTATGCCCTGGTGGCTGAGGTCAGGCTGAATGGCAGGGCTGTGAACTGACAACGGCCGGAAGGCAGCCTGAACCTGAGGTATTTTCTGTGAGTTTCCCTGATGGGAATGTGGAAGTATGCATCCTTTAGATCCAGGAATGCCAGTCAGTCTCCTTGCTGAAGGGTAGGAAGGATCATTGTCAAAGTAACCATCCCGAACTTCAGCTTTGCCAGATGCTTATTCAAAGCTCGCAGATCTAGAATGGGTCATCACTCCCCATTTTTCTTTAGGGTAAGGAAGTATCTTGAGTAGAACCCTTTCCCCCTCTGAAGGGGTGAAACTGGTTCCACTGCTTTTGATTTCAGCTGACTGGACACTTCTTTTTCTAAGAGTGCCCTTTCTATATGGGAAGAGGACCTGAAGACCCTTGATCTCAGTTTGGGAAAGGATTTGAAGCAGATGGCTAGGCCCTGGCTCACTACCTCCAGAACCCACTTGTCCGCGGTGATAGTTTTCCAAACCTGGAAGCAGTGAGCCAGCCTGCCCCCTACAGGTACAGAGGGAGGCGACCCTGACTGGCACATCAACGAGTCTGCTCTGCCTGGGCTGTAACCTGTGGGGTCTGGTCCCCTCGTCTAGAGACCCTTCTGCCCCTGCCCCTGAAATAATCCCTTTGTTGCTGCTAAGCAGGGGTAGCCTGGTCTTGGAAGAAAGGTCTACCATAGCGCCTACCTCTACCTCCCCTTCCCCGTGGCTTATAGGAGGTTGAGACCTTCTCCCTGGCAGAATTGCTCTTGCAAGTAGTCTTGTACTTGTCCACCTTTTTCATGTAAGCCTCTGTCTTGTCCCCAAAGAAAAAATTACTCACCTTAGTAATTGCTTTTCTTCTCATGGAGTCTTGCTATATTAGGACTTATTGCAGTTAGCCACTGCACTTGAACTGCCCCGGAGAGAAAAGAGTTAACTCCAGAGAATCTGGAGTTCTAAAGCGCGAGGGCGCTATACCAAAGCTCTATCTGGGCAGTTTCAAATGAAACTGTCAGATCTTTTGAAGCTAATGCTAAGCAACAAGTCTGTGTGGAAAGCTCTACACTAGGCAAATGGCTACCTACTAGTAGTAGAAACAACAATAGAAATAACAAAATAATAAGAATGAATAATGGTATTATTAGTTTTCCCCTGACAAGCACTATTAGGACCCCCTTCCCAAAGACTCAAGTCCAGGAAGGGGCCAACAAATCACTCAACCAGAAAACCTAGTTCCTAACCCTAAATAAAGAGGGTGAAGGGAAGAACTACAATGGCATGACACAGTGCTTGCACTAATTTGCCACCCCACCCGTAGAAGTTCTGAGAGGGGCAGGTTGGGTGGTCCTAATATAGCAAGACTCCATGAGAAGAAAAGCAATTACTAAGGTGAGTAATTTTTCTTCAAACACCATGAAGTCTTGCTATATTAGGACTTAATAGCAGATTACACAGCAGTACCTCCATGGAGGAGGTCAGAACCTACTTAGGAAATAGGCTCTTAAGCACAGCTGTGCCAAAACGAGCATCTCTCCTGGACTGAAATCCAGGGAATAATGCTTGGTAAAGTGTGAACTGTCTTCCAAGTAACAGCTCGACAGATTTCCAGAATGGGAATATCTCTAGCAGCCGCTAGAGATGCAGCTATACACCTGGTGGAGTGAGCCCTCAGTCCTGAGGGGCTCTCCTACCTAGTCTTTGATAACAAAATGGATACAAGAGACAATCCACCTTGCAATTGTCCTCTTAGTGGCAGGTTCCTTTGCCAACCTACGCCTAGGTAAGGAAGAGTTGGAGGATTCAAACCTGTGACCTTTGGTGCGTTACAAATAGTAGCATAAGGCTCTTTTGACGTCCAAGCTGTGTAGTCTCCTCTCACCTGAGGAAGAATGCTCAGTGAAAAAATCCTGGGAGAGAGATGGATTGGTTCAGGTGGAAACCTGAAACCACTTAGGGACAAACCCTGTGTTAGTCCTAGAGACTGTCTTATCCCTGTGGGGAGAGAAAAATCTTCTTCCACTGCCAGGGCCTGTAGTTCACTTATGCGCCTGGCAGAAGTGAAACCACCAGAAAAAACATTTTCCAAGTGAGAAGCTTGAGCTCTGCTGGGGACAGAGGTCAAAGGGGTTTGCATTAAGAGTAATGCAAACATTCGGCTCCATGCAGGAGCTGGTTCTCAAAAAGGAGGGTTGGTGTGAAGCAACCCTTAAAACTTGGAAACACAGGTTGAGAAGAAAAGGAAGCAGGCTTCCTGCTTGCAGAAAAACAGAGACAGCTGCCAAAGGAACCCTTAAGGTAGCTGGCCTAAGACCTAAAGAATTTAAAATGGACCAAAAGTCCAGAAAATGGGCAGATAAACAGACTGTGGTATAATCTGCTTCTCAGCGCACCAGACTGAAAACCTGTTCCACTTAGAATTGTAAGTGGCGCCAGTGAAAAAGCTTCCTTGAAGCCTTTAAAATATCCGCGACACCTTGAAAAAGGTGTAAATCAGCAAATTCTAACTCCTCAAGAGCTGCCTTGAGAAGGAGGAATTTGAGGTTCGGATACCACACTCTCCCTTGTGCAAAGGCCAGTAAGTCGTGGACTCTGGGCAAGCTCAGGGTAGGGTGGACTGTCAAGGACAGAGACAATGGGTACCAGGGCTGTCTGACCCAGCTTGGAACAATCAGAATCGCTTTGCAGGGCTGAGATCTGATTTTTACTAGTACCCTGAAAGAAAGGGAAAAGGGAGGAAAGGTGAACAGAAACTTCCCTTTCCAATCCAGGTGAAAAGCGTCCAGGTGGGCTGATTCCAGCACTGAGGCCTCAATAAAACAGAGAAAGTTAGTGGTTATCTGGGGCTGCGAAAAGATCTATCTGAAAATGAGCCCCATCTGGCAAGGACTGAACCCAGCACCTGAGGATTCAGAGCCCAATCGTGATGGCCCTGAGAATCCTGTTGAGGGCATCTGCCAGGGCATTGTCCTTCCCTGGGAGGTGAACTGCTATCAGGGAGGTGTTCAGGGAGTAAGCCAGAGACCACCACTTCATTGCTTCGTGCACAAGGCTGATGACCGAGTGCCCCCCTGCCTGTTGATGTACCACATTATTGTGGTGTTGTCTGTCCTGACTTGAACTACCTTGTTCTGGACAGAAGCTGAAAACTCCTAAGAGCTAGAAGACAGCTCTGAGTTCCAAAAATTGATGTGGAGCAGAGATTCCCACGGAGACCACACCCCCTAGTGGACAGGTCGCTAAGCGAGCTCCTCACCCTAACACAGGAGCATCCGTGGTGAGGGAATGAAGAGGACCCTAGTTTTAGATTGCTTTGATCCTGCCACAGTGTAAGGCCAGGATCAGGGATTGGGTCACTAGAACCAATTTGGAAAGGAATCCTCCTTTGGGACCAATAGGCCTCAGATGGAACTGAATGTCCCTCATCTGGAATCTTGCTCCCTGCACTACAGCTGTGGAAGCAGCCATGTGCCCTAGTAGTTGTAGCAAATGCTTTGCTGGTCAAGAGACTCGCAGAGTAATGGAAGATGCCAGGGCAAGAGACTGCCTACCCTTTTAGGGGAGAAATGCCTGGCTAACTTTGTGTTCAACTCTGCACCTATGAAAGTTAGTACCTGAACTGGTTCGAGAACTGACTTTGGTAAAGTCAGCAGGAATCCCAGAAAGGTGAGAAGCTGCTGGGTGACTTGCAAGTGGATTTTATTGATCTGGAGACTGACCCACTAAGAGCCAGTCATCCAGGAAAGGAAACAAAGCAATCCCTTGCCTTCTAAAAGAGCCACTACCACAGCTAGAATTTCTTGAATACCCTTGGCGCAGAGGTAAGGTCGAAGGGCATTGCCCTGAACTGGTAGTGGCCTGAGGGTAACCTAAGGTACTTTCGTGAGAAGGCCTGATCAAGACATGAAAAATAGGCATCCTTGAGGTCCAGGAAAGTAGCAGTCCCCTGGCCTAAGCCAGAGTTAACATTTTAACTTTGTTTTCAAAAGATGCTTGTTCAGGTACCTTAAATCTGAGATGGGCCGCCAATCTCCTGCCTTCTATAGGTTAAGAAAGTATCATGAGCACAGCCCCTGCCCCGGTGGCAAGGAGGGACCTTCTACTGCTTTGCAGTTCAGAGGAGAAGAAACCTCTGCTCCCAAAGCAAGGGATTCAAGGATTTGCAGGTGGACCTGTCTGGCTCTCATCTTTGGAAACTGTTTGAAGCTGAGAACCAGACCTATTACTTCCAGAACCCACTTGTCCGAGTTAGGGACACACAGTTCTGGCTGAAATAAAAACCAACCTGCCCACTGGTATAGAGATCGGCCCTGGGCACCCCATCAGGGTGCCTGCTTGGCAATAGTCTTAGGCTAAGGGAGGGGGACGTTTACTTGTGCCCCGCCTATCTCTGCCTCTGAAGAGACCCTCTGATGAAAGCAGAGGAGGCCTGAGCCTCTACCTGGGCACTTTTGTAGGTAATCATCCATGTTTTTCATATAGCTTTCTGTTTGTTCCTCAAACCGAGAATTACCCACAACAAGAAACAAATCCATAGACTTTGACAGAGTATCTTGGGACAGATTAGTGCATCTGAGCCATGCCAACCCTCGGAGCTACAGAAGTGGTCATGACCCTAGAGAAAACAAGATTAACACCAACAGCAGTATGAACTTGAACTTAGGGCTTCAGTGCCATTAGCAGCCACCTGTTCCAACCCGCTAGCCAGCTGGCCATGGGCCTGCTTGGCTAACTGCAATATAAGTCCCCACCTAGATTTCAAATCTAGCCACATAAGCCATACAACTTGCCTGTCTGAGTCCCACAGAAGCTGCCATATACGTTTTTTGCATGGCATCAATCCTCCTGGAATCCTATTCAGGAGGATGTGAGGCCAGGGAACTAGCCTTGACACAGGCTGCAGCTTGTACCACACCTACATGACTACACTGCTCAGTGAGGAAGTCTGTAACAGAGCCTGATTAAATACACCTTCTGTCCATTTTTTTATCTTACAGGAGGGACAGAAAGAAGAATCTTATAAAATCTTAGTTGTTTACTTCCTAAATGACTTATGCAAAGGAAGACAACCTCCTAGCCCATCATTCCTACATAATCAGGCTCCCTTTACTCATCCATAGCCTCCTCTAAAGGAAGCTGGGGATTCTGCAAGCTTTTGTAAAACATAAACTGAGAAGGGACTCAGACAGAATAGGAGGAGATTCTAAAGTCTGTCTGGAGAAATGTCAGCTAAGTGGCACGTCCAGACCCTACCAGCCACACATGTATTGATCAATTTTCTCCTCCCACTCCTGTGGTTCATAACAATTCTCAACATCATAAACCTGAACCACTGGAACTGAACGAGCCACCTTTTACCAACTGTAGATGGTTCGACAGGACCTAGAAACAGTGACTGGACAATCTGTATGGCTTAACTACTTCTGCAGCAGTTGGAGAGACAATCTTGGACTCCAAACCTACTGATTTCTCTGTCATATTCTTATTTCTTTTTTTTTAAACTGGTTCCTCTGAACCATCCTTTTGCCAGAAGTCTAGCCCTGGTCAGAGGCACTCCCTCTGGTCCAGTGGGTACTGGACCGGGCTGGCCATCCGGTCAGCGGACTTTTTGCCAATAGTTCCCTGAGCCGCCCTATCTCTTTTCAGGGTGGCTGCAGAGAAATTTTAAACACCTGGCAGTCTGACAGGAGGTGGTCAGCCCCAGACAATAAACACAAGTGGTGTGTGGGACAGCCTTGCAAAGGCTTCCCACAGCATCACAGTGTTGAAACCCAGTGGGCCCGGTTTTCTTTTTGGGTTTCCCAGACATAATGCCAGCCTAACCAAAAACTTGCCCTTTTTATGGCCGTGCCAGGCAAGACACCCTTATCGGTTCCTAACCGTTTCACGGGTATTTGAAAAAACCCTATTTAAAATCAAGGTTTTTTTAGAACCGATAAGAACCGGGTACCGCACTCTAAAAGCCCAAAACTTTAAAACGTTAAAATAAGCAAACCGATCGGTTCAAAACCGAACCGATAACTAAATTTCCACACAGACTTTTCATTTTGTACTTACGGTTTACCAGATAGAGCTTTAACCGACATGCGGTAAAATAATTACTTTTTGGCAGTTCAAATGAACCGAAAATACTAGCTTGACCGAGAAATGAACCGAGCTGAAGGAGCTGATCTCCGGAGCGACTGTTCAGTGAAGCGGAGTAAAGAATCTGACAGTTTCATTTGAAACTGCCCAGATAGAGCTTTGGTATAGCGCCCTCGCGCTTTAGAACTCCAGATTCTCTGGAGTTAACTCTTTCCTCTCCGGGGCAGTTCAAGTGCAGTGGCTAACTGCAATAAGTCCTAATATAGCAAGACTTCATGGTGTTTGAAAGGGGAGTTATTTTCTACTGGAAAATCCATAGCCTTAGTCTGGGTATCCTGGGTCAAGGCTGTGGCTCTAAGCCAGGCAAACCTTCTCAAGACTACTGTGCCATCCACTTGGCTGCAATATCACTGGCAGCTACTACCAAATGAAATTTGTATTTTGTGGTCTCAAGACCACATCTGGCTGTCTTAGTTAAGTCAGCAGCCAGTCCAGGTGGTGCTTTGTCTACCATGACCATAACCGAATTCCAGAGGGTCTTCTGGTATTGGGCTGCACAAGCCATGCAGTTGGCCTGTCTGACGGCTAAAGAAGCTGCTACATAGCCCTTCTTGCCCATACTAACCATCTTTCATGAGTCCTTCTCTGGTGGGTGAGATCCCAGTGGCACTCTAGTTTTATCACAAGCTGCTGCTTGCACTACTCCCGCATGATCCGGATGGGAAAAGAGGAACTCTGCCCCGATCATTCAAGCTGGTATTTCTTGTCAGCTTTTTTGCCCACTGGAGATACAGAGTTAGGTGTCTCCAGTACCTTAAGGACATGTTTCTTGAAGAATTTACTACTGGGAAACAGAAGCCTCTTGGCAGGAGCCAACTCCATCATGTCAAGAAACTCTGCCTCTTCTTCATCCTTTACCATCCCATGTGCGGTGAGATCAAGAGCTTCAACCATTTGTTTTATAAATATATATAATGGAACAAACAGTCCTCTGGAAAGCCTAGGAGGAGACTCAAACTCCCGGTCAGGATAAACCTCCGGTTCAACTGGCTCATCAGTGGCACAGCAGGTAGAACACTCACCTCTGAGGCCGGGAGATCAGAAGGCTGTAGGTTCTAGCCCCACACCAGGCTATTGGGTTAAATCCCAATACTGACACTGCAGTGCAGCATGGGGGGCGGGGGGTACTGCACTCCTGAGGTGCCGTCTTTCGGATGAGACATTAAACCGAGGTTCCAGCTGCCTGTTCTGGTGGTAGTTCAGGTGGATGTTAAAGATCCCATGACACTTCTCGAAAAGAGTAGGGGAATTTCCCCAGTGCCCTGGACAAATTTCCCCTCATTCACTAAAAATACCACCAACAGCTTAATCTGGTTCAAGGTCAGCTGGCATTCACCTGTATCCCCTTCCCCCAGGTTGTGCCTGAAAATAGGCAGAATCTGTCTAGTGCACTTACCCGGTCAACAAAAACTAAATAAATACATCTTCCTCATCATATTCCTCTAAGGAAGGGTCCAACACCATTGGAGCCGAGAACTGAGCAGCGGTTGAAATTGAAGTCTGAACCGAAAAGGGAACCGACGGAACCAGAGTTACCGGTTGTGGTTGAATCAGTAACAAACCTTGATTTGCTGCAGCCTGCAAGGCTTGTAAAACCTGCAAGGCCTGAGCTACTGCTTCTGCTGTCGATGCTACTGACTGAGGCACTGAAGGCTCCTTTGCTTTTCTTAAGTGAAACCGGTTCTTTCACCAGTTCAGCAGGCCTCTTAGGTTTAGACGCTTCACCTTTTTCAGGGACTTTTTTTCAACATCTTTTGCCTTCTCTTTATCTTGATCCAGAACAGATTCACTCAGATCTGAAGGAGATGCCATTTTATCCTTAAAGTGCTGCAAACTCTTTTCTACAGTTTTTGTGGGAAAGGTTTTACAGATGTCACAGTCTGCTTGGAAGTGTGAAAACCCCAACCAAAATAAACACAGATTGTGTTTTGTTTTTTTTTAAACTTAGGTGTTTACTGTATTACTGAAGGGAGTTTACATCATCACTTTCATATTTTCAACTTCAACTTATTTTTTTAAAAACACAAATCAATTATCTAAGCGCTTGTATAAAAGGTAAAAAGATGCAGCGTAAAAAACATCATTCCAGATTATTTAAAATAAAGAACAGCAAACTAATACACTGTGCACATCTCATACTTCCAATGGTACACTGATTATGCGGTATACATTGTACGACTGCATCATAATTACTAACATTCCAGTATGACGTATGAGCTTAATAATCCTGGATGTCATCTATCTAGCTTCTTGAGTATATGGGCGGGCGGCCAGCCCAAGTGGGGGAGGGACCTAAGAGGGAGAGAACCCAAAGCCAACTGATTCGGTTGGGGGGACCCACAGGATCATCTCTAGACCCTCCCCCCCTGCATCTCTCCTCCCCTTGATGCAATTAAGTGTAAGCGTGACGGGGTTCCCTAAATCCCCCAGTTACCTATTAGGGAATTACATCTGGTCTACTAGAGGCAATACTCAGCAACCATGGAGTCCATCTGTTTCTTATTGTCTCAGATTTCCCCTGTATTTTTGCAGTCATGGTTTCCATCTTATAGATGTCATAAATCTAATCTTCTCAGTGGGTAATAGCAGGTGCCTCTGGTTTAAGCCAGTTTTGGGTAATAACCTTCTTTGCTGCTGCAAGATGAATAGAAAGCAGTTATATCTGGTGTTTAGATCGAATATGTTGGGGGAAGTGTAATAATATTGCTAATTGTGGAGTTCAATCGTTCAACTCGGGGACCAGCATTGTAATTACTTGGGCAACTCCCCTCCAGAACCAGTCCAGGACAGGGAAGTGCCAGAGGATATGTGCATGGGTGGTGACTTCTGCTCCGCATTTCCTCCGACAGGGTGAGTCAGCAGGACACAGAAATTTTGCGGTAATCTGAGAGGTGAGAAAGTATCTCCCCACTACCTTCAAAGCAAATTGTCTCCACAAGTATGAGTCTGTTATACGATGTTGTTTACACCAAATCCAGAGCCAATCCTGTTGTGTCAGCTCGGTGACCAGGTCAGATTCCCAGGTCTCCTGCCCTCTTTCCCATTCTGATCTAGGCGTGCTCATCTCTGCCTTACAGAAAAGTGAAGTCTGGTGCCTGGGGATCCCCTCCACTCGAACCCTGCAAAGTAGGTGGAAGAGGGGCTGTATGGATGTTAACTCTACTTGTAGGCCTAAAGAACTCCCCACAAAATAAATTCCTTATTGCAAACACCAATAAAAATCCCGTTGGGGAAGTGCATGTTCCGACTGCAACTGCTGGAAAGTTTTAAACTCTCCTTGGGTATAAAACTGAAAGGTGTGGGCCAGGCTGCACCTCGCCCAGCCACGGAAGCCACAGTCGAGTTTTGCTGGTAGAAAGGTGGGGTCCCAGGCCGGCAGTTCCAGCCATCCTGCACCCATCCTATTTCTAGGCAACCTTAAATAAAATGCCCAGCTGTGCAAGGTATCTCTAGTGTACTGCAATCTCACCGATGTGGGTGTAATATTGGGTGGTTGAAAATGGAAATTACGTACTTACCGTAATTATTGATCTTCTTGGACAGTCTCCATCACTCATTCACACTAGTGGGATAGCACCAGAGGCACTAGGACCAAGCGGGAGCCTAAAATTTTCAGAAGGGTCTGTTCCGAGACAGGACCACACATGCGCGGCACTGCGAGACTAGCTCGCGCCTGTGTAGGCTATCTCGGCGGCATCCCTCCAACCACCTCAGTACCTTTTTGACCGAGGAGGTGCAGTGTAACTAATGAGAATAACTCATCCTGAGTTTCTGGGCCTGAGAGGGCCCAGATGGCCATTGCAAGAAAGGTCAAAGAACAATGTCTTCACAGTCTGAACCATAAGACCATGACGACCAGGAAAGAAAACGAGTGAACCCAAGGGATGGTGGGTGGGCATGTAAATGACTGATGGAGACTGTCCATTAAGATCGATAATTACGGTATGTACGTAATTTCCATATCTTCCTGGACTAAGCCTCCATCACTCATTCACACTAGTGGGAGAGTACCGAGCTAAAACCAACAACCCTGAGTAGGGTGGTAGGAGATAGGGTTCACTCAGAAAGGATGGCCAAGGACTGTCCTGCTAATAAAAAGAACTGTCTTGTAAAGAGCATCTAGAACATAGTGCTTACAAGATAAGTGCTTGAGGTGTAACTCACCACTTTGCAGACGACTGCAATGGGCACAAAATGAAAGTCTGCCAGGAAGCCGCAGCCACTCTAGGAGAGCGGTAAGAACCTGGCTTCATAATTTGGTCTAGGACCAAAATTAATACTGTCAAAGACATGTACTAATGTCCGTAAAGGGACCTCAGGAACTGAAAGAGTCAGAGGTAAAGTCTACTGGTTCAGGGTAGACCGGAAAGTGCAGATGGAAACCCCCACTATCAAGTATGGCTGACCGGTGAACAACAGGTCCAGGAGCACTTGAACCCCTTACTTGGTGAGCAAAGGGGGTCCAGGTGGGGTCAGCCCATCAAGAAGAATGGTCTCCACTTAGTCACTGGGACCTTCCTATGGAAGGCCAAGCCCGACTTAGAAGCCTCTTGTGGTGGTCTAGTACAACCAGATCCTACCCACTGCATATTCCAAAAGGATTCATCCTGCCCCTGTGTGTACAACTGTAGTAGCAGTTTCTGAACTCAGGGAAGAAAGGAAAAGTGTACAGGAGGACATGTCCGGTGCGGAAAAAAACATAGGCTGGATTTCTAAGGCAAATAGAGGCAGATGTGCATCGAGGAGGGACTCACCAGGACCAAGTTAGGGCTAACCCATTTGTTGAAAGTGACAAAGTGGCAGTGACTCAATGTGGTGAGGCACTACTCACTCTGGCCTCCCTGAAGGGAGTAGGAAAGGATTCTAGTTTGTTTGCTGAAAAACAAACATCACAACTCTGTCACGCACTTGGAGAGGATAGCTTCGTGAGCAACTGGCATGGAACCAGTGCGAAAAAACCGAAGGTGTGAATATTTGAGAAGCTACCTCAGAAAAAAGACCTACTTGACCTTTGGTCAAGAAGGAGTATATCACCTGTTATGTTAAAGCAAGCAAGGAAGTAGGAACCTGAGTTCCGACTCAGTGGAGAGTCGCTTCTGTTGCTGCGAGGCTCTGCTCAAGAGAAGAAAGCCTGATAAAAAGAAACGGGAATTAACAGACTGGGCAGTTGCCTAGGTCTAGGAAATGTCTCTGAATGAGAGAAATCTCTCTCGGAGAAAGAGATGACCCATACCGCCACTGGATCAGACTCCCCCTAGGGGAAGAAGAAGTCAGGTACTCTTTACCGTACTCTGGAGACGAGCACCTCAGGGGCTGATGCAGAACCTGACCAGATCCATAACGGGGGGTATCGGGTAATTTCGGCTAGGCCCTGTGCTGTGATAAAATTTTTTTTTTTTTTTTTAATAGTCCGAGCCTAACAAGGCTTTCAGGCAGCTATTTCGCAAGGATTGTCTTGATACAAAATGACGAAGATGTTCTCCATCTGAGTGCAGAAGGAGCCTGAGCCTCCATACTAAAATCATGACCGACTAATAATCACAACTGGAGAGATGTTAACCACATGTGCCGAAGAAGTCACCAAAGGGGCAACATCACAAGGGGGCTATATACCCCTATCAAAGGAGCGGAAGAACCTGAGCGGCTCCTGACCATTAAATTAGAATGTTCCACAGAGTGTAATTGTCTTGACGACTGAAAAAGTCTAGACGCAGACATGTATGGTCCACGGACGCAGTCTGACATACTGTAGTGGACCCCATTACTAAGGAACTACTGAAAAGATCTTCCATCACGGACTCTGATGATAGAGAGGACATGCCCTACAGTATATAAAATGAGTTAGTCCGCTGTATTACTGACCAGAAGGACAGGGAAAGACCCATCTAGATGCACTTCTACCCCAGAAGGACCTCTAATGGAGGTCTAGGTCAGAGCCACTAGAGACTCCGCCATCAGGAAGGATGTCGAGGAGCTTGGTACCACGTTGGGAGCCGAGAAAGTGCTGAGTGGAATGAGGGATTCCGCTGGCAGAACAGTACAGCAGAGTTCCATCTGCAGAAAACCGCTGGATGGCACAAGATCCCACATTAACCGTCACTCACTAAGATGTGTGGAAAAAATAATCTGCAGAACAGGACTTCATTCTGTGGAAAACATCCTGCCACAAGTGATGTGGAGAATAAGTCCGAAAAGGAAAAATGTGTCATTAATTCTGCCAGACAGCACCCACTACCACCCCCGTGGCACCAGCATCACTCGTAGCACAGAAGGGCACCAAGCAGTGCCTATGCCAACCTGGGCGATACCCAAGGGCACCCGCAGTGGTATCCGCAGGCACCCCCGGCTCCCATGCAGCAATGGCACCAGAGGGCACCCCGACACCCATGGTACCATGGCACCAATGACAAGAATGGCACCCTGAGGGCACCAGTGGCACCCATGGGTGCTCATGGTGCCACCCACAGCAACCATGGGTGCCCCGGGCACCACCCGTAGCACTCATGGGTGCTTGTGGCACCAGCGGGTGCACAGCACCGCCCGTGGGTGCATGGCAATGCCAGCGGATGCTCGGTGCCACTCGTGGGTGCTTGGCACCACCTAGACACCCGCAACACCACTAGCGGCGTTGACAACCAATGGCAACAACAACAGCACCCACAGCTCCACACAGAGCAATAGCGCCGATCCATGGTGCAGATGATGGTACCAACCAAGGCACCGAGCCACGGCTCCAGGGCATGGTGCCGACCAAGGCACCGAGCTACAGCACCAAACCATGGCACTGAAGGAAAATGCCAATGGAAATCCTGAGGAGAAGGAAAAAGGTGGTGCCTGTGCCGGCCCGTGCATGGAAAAGGGAGAAGGGGGTAGGCACGAGGGGTCGACACGATGGCGAAGGCACCAAGAGGGCACCGCGCTCATCCTGACCCAATCGACCCAGAATCAGGAACACAGCCAGGTAGACTGGAGAAATTGAACCCCCTGCTCAACAGGAGCAGCCCAGAGGTGAAACTGCTCACCGGAGTTCCAACGAGGACAGAGATGGAGTTTGGAGTCGAGAATGCAGCTGTTTGGTGGGTTCCCCTTGGCCCCGTTCCTAAGTCGGTTCAGGCCTCTCACCCCTCCCGATGAACAATCCTCGTGCAGACGTACCAAAGGGCAACCTCGAGTGGCACCAATTCTTCTTCCCCCAACGAGGAAGAAGAGCTCAAGGTTAAATGGAGCCGGATCCCAGGAACCACCAGATTTGTGCCTCGGTGGACTATCCCCCCCCCCCCAAAAGCACAGGACTGTCCATAGTCGGACCCCTCCCCATTCATTAAGGATGGCAGACCAAACACTGCCCCTTGGCCATAAAAACTTTCAAACAAAATCCTCCTACCGTCTAAGGACGACTCCATTGATGGCAAGAAAATGTATTTTTCTTCTTCTTCATAATCTTTTCTTGTTCGTAAAATAAGAAATTACTACTAAAATATTAAATTAAACGCTAAAAGCTGCTGTCGTATAGACGAAAACTTTGACTACGGCAGACGAGCGACGTCGACAACCAAGCGCACTCGACGGCGGGAGAAAAGGAACTGAGGTGGTTGTAGGGTCGATGCCGAGATAGCTTACACAGGCATGAGCTAGTCTCGCGGTGCCACGCATGCGTGGTCCTGTCTCGGCGCAGACCCTTCTGAAAATTTTAGGCTCTCGCTTCGTCCTAGCGCCTCCAGCGCTATCCCACTAGTGTGAATGAGTGATGGAGACTTAGTTCAGGAAGATCAGTGTTGTGTAATTTAATGAGAGTGTTGATTGGGATCTCTCTATGTCCACCCATTGGGGAGTTGGTGCCATGGCTGGCAGCCACGTTACCATTCGAGACAATGAGCTGCAAGGGCATAGCCAGACCACGATGGGAGAGATAAGCCTCCTCTCTCTCTTTAGGAGATTGGAGTCTGGGAAGGGCCACCCGAGGTCTCTCCCCCTGCCATAAACATGTGGAAACTGATCTGTTCCACCATGAACCTTCCTTTTTAGGAAAAGGCAGCAGGATGGTCTGCATTAAGTATAACAGTCGAGGGAGTAAATTCATCTGCACCGATTGTACCTTGCTTGTAAGAGGGATATGGCAAATGTCTCCAGGTACGCAATTCCTCCCGCACCTCTCTAAAAAGCTTATCATAGTTGCTGGAGAATAATAGGGTTGAATCAGTAGGGATTGTTATCCCCAGGTAGTTAATATGAGGGCAGTACCATTTACATTTAAAAAGATTTTGCATCCTAATTGAAGGAGTACCCCCCAAGAATAGCACCTCTGTTTTTTCCTGTGTTAATTTTATAACCTCAAGAGTTTTTCTGTTTTTGCTAGGGACTGTACCAAAGCCTCTAAAGATGTCTCTGGGTCTGTAATACACAGCAATAGGTCATCTGCATATAAGGAAACCTTATGCTCCTGGTCTGAAATCTTGTACCCTTTAATACTTATTTGCTGTCAAAGATATTCAGCTATAGGTTCTGCATATATTGCAAAAATATAGGAGATGGGACACCCCTGTCTTATACCCCTAGAAAGTGGGAAACGTGAGGAGTATGAGCCATTGACCTTAATGACCGCCACAGTCTCTTCTAGGTTGCTTGAAAGGACAGAGCAAATAACCTTACCAGAGCAACAGTAAGGATTAAGGCTTCTTTTGGCTAGGCAGGTTTACTGTGTGTTATTTTTATTTTGTACTCACAAGGGATTGCTACTGTTTGTTGGTAACATTTTATTGCTTTATTTTTCTCGGATTCAAATTGTTGTTGCTGGGTATACATTCTGCTGCATTATTACAGGGCGTGCCTACAGGTGTGTGCTTACAGATTACTGCTGTAATCTTCTGAATCAAATTGTCTTTTGCAAGGTATATCTTCTGTTACTGCTTTATTTTCCTCTGTAGCAAAGTGTTTCTTACAGGGTATATCTTCTGTGAAATTATTACAGGTGGTGCTTACATTTTTGTGACTTTTTATCATTAGGCTAAGCAAAATTAGTGTTTGCCACTTTTTACTTTAGTTTTTTTTTTTTTGTCTCACAGGTGTTGCAGTCTCCTTCTCACACTGAAGGAGTTAACTGCTATCCTCCCACAGCTCTTCAAGGGGATTAGGTGTGTATCTGGGGGTGGAGCTGACAAACTGTCAGCCCGTTCCAACAGAGGGAAGGGTTAAAAGGTCAGGTTAGTTGATATCTTGGAGGTGGAAGAGTAGGTTTGCTGGCCAAGGCACATAGCTTCACCTAAGCTCTTTTCTTCTAGGTTGCTTGAAAGGACAGAGCAACAGTAAGGATTAAGGCTTCTTTTGGCTAGGCAGGTTTACTGTGTGTTATTTTTATTTTGTACTCACAAGGGATTGCTACTGTTTGTTGGTAACATTTTATTGCTTTATTTTTTCTCGGATTCAAATTGTTGTTGCGGAATATACATTCTGCTGCATTACTACAGGGTGTGTGTTTACAGATTACTGCTGTAATCTTCTGAGTCAAATTGTCTTTTGCAAGGTATATCTTTTGTTACTGCTTTATTTTTCTCTGTAGCAAAGTGTTTCTTACAGGGTATATCTTCTGTGAAATTATTACAGGTGGTGCTTTACAGGTTTCACAGTTTTATCTGTCATTAGGATAAGCTTTCAGGGCTACTGCATTTGTTGTTGGCTGATTGTTTCTGCTCTTACCTCTGTTTCTTTTGTCCGTGGTCCTTCTTTTTCAGCAGGGGAAGGGCCCAACTACCTCACACTACACTCCTTTTATAGGGTAGCACAGTCACGACATTTCCTGTAGCAAAGCAGGAAGGGGCGGTTCAGAGGGGTATCCACAGTAACCTCATTTACAGGGGCACTAGTAATTTAACTTGTTATAACAAGTTATACAAAAACAAACAAAACAAAACACAAAATCAAACTTCTTCCTTCTAATTATTCTGACCAGGTTATAAACCCAGCAACTTACCTGGAATGGATATCATTAACTGCAGGCACTGTGGAACACTTTTCAGAAGGGCAGTTTTACAGGATTTAGGACACTGTCGTACATGCTGTGCCATTGGATATCTAAGGGCTCAGCTCCAGGCAGCATGGGCAGAGATTGCGCACCTCAAATTGCATATTCAAGAGGAAATATATTATAAGAACCATCCGCCATTTCCCCAACATCCAACAGAAGCACCTCGACCGCAGAGGGTAGTTGGTCCGGGAGGTTGGCAGGTGGTTAGGAGGGGAAAATCGGGTGCCCCATCACTTGGTGCTCTCCAACATATCACCTCCACAAACCATATAAAAACTACAAACAGGTATCTGCCTCCATCTCCGAAATCAAACAAAAGGGCAGAGGACACTGCAGAGCAGGAAACTAGCACAAAACGTGCCCAAAACAGGAACCAAAACAAATAAAGCAAAAAGGAAATAAAAAAAACTTCTGATCATAGAAGACTCCATGATTCAGGGACTTGATACCTATCTCCAGCCAGGGGTAATGGTCAGATGTCTCCCAGGTACATCAGCGTGGCGAGACACTGACCGCATTGCTAAAACTGTTCAGGAAGCAGGAGAAAACATTGATATCCTGGTACACATAGGGACTTACGATCTCGCCAGCCGGTCAGTTGTGGAGACCAAGGAACACCTGACCAGGCTGGGTGACAAACTATCATCCATTTCGTCTGGCATCTCCTTCTCTGAGATCCTGCCAGTATGGAAGAGGGGGACAGATGGACGGAAGGTCAGAGAAGGGGAGATAGGGGAGCTAAACATGTGGCTCAAGGGCTGGTGCCAGGAAAAAGGACACAAATTTGTAGAGAACTGGCAACGGTTTTGGGAGCGAAAGTTCTTTAAATTTGATGGACTGCATCTGATTAAAGAGGGAGTCAGTGCACTGGGGCAGAAGTTTTGATGTCTTTGCAGAATATGGGGGTGCAGCTCTCGAAACATCGAATGGGAAGAACACCCCTCCCCCCTCAGTTAGTGGTCAAACAGGAGTTCAGCATGTTTGTAGTTCATTTGCATCACCAGGTAAAGAAAAAGGTCTGGCTCCCCATACGATGCACGGGGGAAACGCCGGACCTCGCCTAACAACTAACACACCAAAATCTGACCAATGGAAAATCATGTACACAAATGCTCGCTGTCTGGGAAACAAGATCCCAGACCTGCAGGCAACAAACTGGATATAGTAGCCATTAGCAAGACATGGTTTACCAGTAACCACACTTGGGAGACTTCAGTACCTGGCTATGTACTGTTCAGAAGAGACCGAGGTGCAAAAGGGGCCCTTTATGTCAATGAAAATATCAAAGCTACAGAAATTCAGAATACACATAAGGAGCCAGAAGAACTGTGGGTCACCCTGGAAACAGGAAATGGGACAGCCATACGAACTGGGGTTGTGTACAGGCCTCCAGACCAGGGGAAGGACACAGACATGTTACTGTTAGAAGATATTTAACTCCCCTGCAAATGGGGGTTCCCAAAAGTCTTCCAGGAGCTTGCCTGAATGCTCCAAGTCTGGGCGGTGTTCAGCGCCTGAGCTGTTTAAATGTGGTTCCAAGTGAGTGCTATTTGAGCCTCCGCTTACTGTCTCTTTAACAGCTGTCTGCTTGCAGACTTAGTTAGTTTGTATGGGGGGACTGTGTATTTAATGCTCGAATCCCACCCGAGCTGCTGTCAAATTGCTCCATTTCTGCAGTCGCTAAGAGTGCAGGGGAGCCCAAATGAAAGATGTAACTGTTTGCCTGAAACCAGTTAGAGTGTTAAGTAAAATGCAGTTTGTCTAACCTGCCTTTCTTGCAGCTGGGACTCTGTGTGTGTTACCCCTCCATTTTGGACCTAAACTGCTGTGCTGGGCTAATTGGGTTAAGGGTTCCCTAAAATGGAGTCTGTGGACGAATCAGAACTTGGACTCTTACTCTGAGCCAGCCACAAGGAGATTGTATGGGCAGTGACTCTGGGAAATGTAGTTTTGACCTTGGCGCCTTTTTCTACCAACAGAGGGAGTCTTATTGGGGGCGGCGGTGGATGGGAAGGAGGGGAGGGTGGCCCTACAGGGGAACCTGGAGGCTCTGGAAAGATGGTCTAGAAAGTGGAAGCTGGGTGCAATGCAGGAAATGCAAGGTACACTGCACTTGAGGCCAGAAACCGGGCCAAGTGTATACCCTGGGGGGGGGGATGCTACAAGTCTCGATGGCTGAGAGGGACCTGGGGGTGGTGGTGGATGTCAAGATGAACAACTCGGAGACTTGTAGGAGGGTAGCAGCCAAAGCCAACAGAATGCTGGGATGCATCGCTAGGGCGATCACCTCCAGAAGGAGGGAAGTGATACTCCCTCTGTATAACTGCTTGGTGAGACCACACCTCGAGTACTGCGTGCAGTTTTGGAGGCCACACTTAAAGAGGGACATTAAACTCCTAGAGAGGGTCCAGAGGAGGGCAACCAAAATGATTTGGGGCTTGGGGAACAGGACCTATGGAGAGAGGCTCGAAGAGCTAAATATGTACACATTGGAAGAGAGAAGGGACCGGGGGGACATGATAGAGGTCTTCAGGTACATGAAGGGGTAAATAGGGAGGAGCAGTCAGGGTGCTTGAAGGAAGGTGGAGGGGGCAACTAGGAGGCATGGGTGGAAGCTGGAGGGGGGAAGATTCAGGGGAGAAAGGAGGTGCTACTTCACTGAGAGGGTGGTGGAGCCATGGAATGCGCTGCCCAGGGGGCTGGTGGAGGCAGGAACAGTGGAGGAGTTCAAGAAGGGGTGGGACAGGTACAGTGGAAGGGTTCTGGAAGCAAAATCCAGTGCAGCGAGAATATCGGGAACTGGGAAGGGAGAAGCCAGAGAAGGCGAGGGGGGCAGCAAGGTCAGCTCCCAGGGTGGGGGATGACCAAACAAGCAGACATGAAAGACCGTTAGGCCTATTCTGCTGGCATTTTAGTATGTTATTGTGAGTGACAGCTGAATCAGCCAACAAAATAGTGCGGAGCTAAAGGAAATGCCCTGCTCTGTGACTGGAAAGATCAGATCAGTTGTGGCAGTGAAGAGAGAAGGAGCTGTGTGCTTCTGCGGTGTATAGTTTCGCGCGGGAAGCGCGTGTGAGGCCCTGAGTTTCTGTCTGCAGCCTTTGTGAGTGCCAGTTTAGACTGAATCAGAGTTGTGAGGAGAAAGAAGCACTAGAAGTGTGAAAACCAGGCTCACCCTGTAGAAGACTGGAGAAACTGCTGAATCACGCTCTGTCTGTCAGGAACTGAAGCTGCTGTGTGTGCTCCAAGGTATTTTGCAGTAATTGCGATCGGGATCGAGAAGCAGCCTGCCTGGTATAGTACTTTCCTTTTATATATAAATGTGCGTAGTGCTTGTGGGGAATCACTATTTCAAACCCCTTGTACAGTGAATTGTGTGCTGAAGCTGGAAGTTAACCTCCAGCTTAATTTGGACTACATCTGATTGCTATCAACTGCAGTGGGGTCCAGTCATAAGGACCTTGTCCTCATGCCCTGCTCTTCTGGCAATCCAGAGGGACATTCTCCATCCGATCCTCAGCTTGGGTGTTGTGAGTACAAATCAGGGTATTCCCCTGAAGTTTGTTTTCAGTCACAAGTGTGTCACCCAATTCTTGTTGTTTCACTGTTTCACGGACTGAGCCCTCCGGCTCCGGATTATAATTGGGTGTTGTGCATATATTTTCTTCTACAGGGCCCTATCCATCTGCACCTGCCGGCCAACGGACCTGGCTAGCCCCCCCAACCTGGGTACCCAAAGTGGGACTTTTCAGACCCTGTGTGTGTGCACAGTACTGTGATTTGAATATTTCCAAACCAAATCAACCTGATTGCCCCCCCTCCTTGTTACGACCCCTAAATAAATCAGATTTGTTGTTGTTATACTATATACTGTCCATGGTGTTGGTACTTATGGAAACAGTATTGTGTTTTGATGTGTAGGTTGTTTAACCTTACTTTACAGGGGGTCCTCAGAGACATGCTGCAGAATCAGTCTTGAGGGTAAGTGGTATCTATATGAGTGAACAGTGTATATACATGGGGTATTGGGGCTGTAACTCTGGTGTACTATGTGAGCCACTAGAGGGAATAAAAGGGGGTCTCAGTGTCCCAGTGGGCTGTGACCAAGCTAGTCTAACCACTACAAACCCTGACCTCTGGGTGGAGGCACCCGCCATAGGACCTAGGCCCCTCAACCCGTCTGTAGTCAAACAGGCAGGGGTAGTAGCCCTTGGGATAGCGCCACCTAGGGGTTACATATATATGAAACATGACAGCTAAAGGGGAGGTTCTGATAATGGGAGACTTCAACATGTCAGATACAGATTGGTCAATATCAGCAGGGACATCTGCCAGAACTAGACATATGGTGGATTTCCTGCAGGGGGAGGGCTTCAAATAACTGGTACAACAACCCACTAGAGACAGGACTATCCTAGATCTAGTACTAACTAACAGGGAAAGGATCACAGATCTCCAGGTAGAAGGTCACATGGGAGCCAGTGACCACAGATCTCCAGGTAGAAGGTCACATGGGAGCCAGTGACCATCACATGGTATGGTTCAATTTGGCCACTACAACAAAATCATCACATTCAAAGACATAAATATAGGACTTCAGTGGAGCTAACTTTGATAAGATGGCCAACAGAGTTAAGCTAGCCCTGGCAAAAAGAAATTCAAGTGAGGGGGTACAGGCAAAGTCGGCATGCATTAAAGATGCAATACTTGAAGCAACATCCCATTGTGTTAGAGAGAAAAGGAAGTGCAAAAGAAGAAGGAAACCACTTTGGTTCTCAAACACAGTAGCAGAAAAGGTCAGAGCCAAAAGGCTGACCTTCAGGAAATATAAGGGAACACAGCAGGATGAAGATAGGGAGGCATACCAAACTTCCCTAAGGGAAGCAGGGAAGGCAGTAAGGCAGGCAAAGGCCCAAACTGAGGAAACACTAGCACAAACAGTAAAAGAAGGTGACAAGACTTTCTATAGATACAGTAGTGAAAGGAGAAAGTATTGCTAAGATCAAAGGGGATAATGGTGTGTGTGAGGAGGAGGAGGAGGAGGATACTTCTGCACAGTATTTACTGAAGAGAAGGTTGGGCAGGGCCCACAGCTCAGCACCATGGACACAGGGGAAGGGAGGTGTGCACTAGTCCCTTCACAAAAGAAAGGGTCCAACAAGAGCTCGATAAGCTCAGGGTGGACAAGGCAATGGGACCCGATGGCATACATCCCAGGGTACTAAAGGAGCTAAGGGTGGAACTGGCAGAGTCATTATCAGAACTGTTTAGTGAGTCTCTGAGCACAGGAGAGGTACCAGAAGACTGGAGAATGGCTCATGTGATCCCGCTCCACAAGAGTGGTAGCAGGGAGGAGGCAGGGAACTACAGAGCAGTCAGTCTTACCTCAGTAGTGGGCAAAATTATGGAGGCACTCCTTAAGGAAAGGATAGTGCAACACCTGCAATCCATAGGAGCACAGGATGGAAGACAGCATGGGTTTACAAAATGAAGGTCCTGTCAAACTAATCTCATAGATTTCTTTGACTGGGTAACCAGAGTGGTGGACCAAGGGGGAGCAGTTGATGTTGCCTACCTTGACTTCAGCAAAGCTTTCGATACTGTTCCACACAGAAGATTGATTAATAAGCTGGGTAGGCTCGGGGTGGATCAGACGTTGGTCAACTGGGTGGCAAACTGGTTGACGGGCAGAAAACAGAGAGTGGTGGTAAACGGTATACAGTCAGAAGAGATGCAAGTCACAAGTGGGGTACCTCAGGGATCAGTCCTAGGGCCAGTCCTCTTCAATATCTTCATCAGTGACATTGCAGATGGACTGGAGGGTAAGATTTGTCTGTTTGCAGATGACACCAAGATCTTCAACAGAGTAGATGATCCAGATGGCATGGGTAGAATGAGAAGAGATCTGGATAAACTAGCAAAATAGTCAGAAGAGTGGCAACTGGAGTTTAATGCAAAGAAGTGCAAGATCATGTACACAGGGAAGAGAAACCCTAAAGTCACCTATAGGCTGGGAGGGGAGTTGCTGGCAATCACAAGAGAAGAAAGAGACTTGGGCGTCATCATCACCGATGACCTGAAATCATCCAAGCAGACCTCTAAAGCAGTAGGTAAGGCTAGAGGGATGTTGGGGTGTATTAGTAGGAGTATCACAAGTCGGAAGAGGGATGTAATAATCCCTCTTTACCAAACACTGGTTAGGCCTCATCTGGAGTACTGCGTGCAGTACTGGAGGCCACACCTTCACAAAGACATTAACCAAATTGAGGCAGTCCAGAGAAGAGCAACCAAACTGGTGCAGGGACTGCATCAGAAAACATATGACAGATTAACTGAACTCAATATGTATACCTTAGAGCAAAGGAGGGAGAGAGGTGATAAGATTGAAACATTCAAACACCTTAAGGGCATTAACAAGGTGAAAGAGTCCAACATGTTTCAATATAAGAAAAATAGCAGGACAAGAGGACACAGCATGACATTAGGAGACTGATTAAGAGGTAATGTGAGGAAGTTCTTTTTCACAGAAAGGGAGGTGGATGCATAGAATGGCCTACCTCAGGAAGTGGTGGATATGAATACAGTGCAGGGCTTCAAACAGGCATGGGATAGGCATAAGGGAGCAATACAGATGAGTATGAATAAATAGACCATTGACAGAGTAAAGGCCTATGGCACATTCATAAGGCAGAAAAAAGAAATGGGCAGAATGGATGGGCCCTGCGGTCCTTATCTGCCGTCAATTCTGTGTTTCTAGGATTCAAGTATATATCCATTATATTCTTAACAAAATTTTCCCGGAAGGCATATCTTTCCAGAGTATAGTGCAGGAAGGGCCATGATACCCTATCAAATGCCTTTTGGGCGTCTAAACTGAGTATTAACAGGGGCTTTTTTAACTGTGGATGCATGCTCTAACAAATAAAGCATTTCTCTGATATCTGCAGTTTGGTGTGATTTTATGAAGCCAGATTGATCTTGATGTACTAAGGTTGGCATGATGTCATCTAATCTGTGTGCTAGAATACTTGCATAAATTTTATAGTCTTGGTTTAGTACTGAGATTGGATGGTATGACTCACACAGATGGGCAGGTCTGTCTAGTTTAACTATCGCTGAAATCGTGGCTTCCGGTCCACATTCTCTGATATATCGCCTTCAAGTGACTTTCCTGTAGCACCTGGGTTAAAGGTTCTTTTATCGACTCCCAGGTGGCTTTATAAAATTCAACCCCATACCCATCTGGCCCCGGAGTCTTACCATTCTTAAAACTCTTTATAGTGTTATTAATCTCTTGCATAGTAATTGGGTGTACAAGGCTTTGTGCCTGAGATTCTGATAATGTAGGGAGGTTAAGCTGAGAGAGAAAAGCTTCAATTGCCGCCTGGGAAGGATTGGGTTCCTCTTTATAGAGTTCAGCATAAAAATGTTTAAAGGCTTGTAGAATTTGAGAGGTTCTCAAGTGTAGCTGTCTAGCAAGGGGATATTTAATTTTAGAAATGGTCACTTTTTTAATTTATGTAAATGGTATGCTAGAATACGAGAGGCGCGGGTCCCTCCCTCAAAATATTTTTGCCAAAACCAGAGCAGTGCTTGCTCTGTCTTGGCTGTGAGGATCTTTTGTATTTCAGCTTGTATGCTTCTAATCTGGTCTAGCTCGGAGGTGTCCCCTAGCATGTGGGCTTCCTGCCGTCTACGCAGCTGTTGCTGAAGTTCTTTTAATCTGGATTTCCGTTGTTTCTTTTTGCGTGCCGAGTTTTCACCATGTCCCACAGAGTCTGTTTAGACACATGTGGGGATGTACTGTCAGCTATAATTTCTGGTATTTTCTCCCATAGGAGATCTTTAAACTCTGGGTCAGTAAGTAGGGAGTTGTTTAATCTCCAAAAAGTATTTTTTTCTCTCTGGGAGTGTTCGCAGATCCAAAGTAACTGGGGCATGATCAGAAAGAAAAAATTACTCACCTTAGTAATTATGTTTCTTCTATTGCAGTCTTGCTGTATTCTGACTAATGCAGTTAGCCCCAGCCTTTAAACTGCCCCGGAGAATGTTGTTTGAAGATATATATTCTGAATGCCCACAGACTGGATTTGTTCTATATGTTCTCTGCTCATGCAAAAATAATCAAGGCGCGTGTAATGCCTATGGGCATGGGAGTAGAACACAGATCATGTTTATCAGCTTTAGTAAAAATTTCCCCACACTTAGTATAATTTTTAAACCTGGTAGGCCCTGTCTTTTTCTTAGGCTTATCGGACATAACAACAGTATATAAAAAAATATACCAAATAAAGAACTTGGGTCGGTTCTCGCCGAAATAAAATACAGAGTAACAATGGTTTAAATAGAGGTCGATTCCCGAACCGGAAAAGAACCGCTAAACTGAAGAAATTAACTGAAGCCCCAAATAAACTAGTAGGGCACCAACTCAAGTTCAAACAATAGTTTTATGGAGTAAAACGAAAAAAACAAAACAAGTATAAGTGGTTCCTCATCATTTGCGGGAAAGCAAAGAGGAATCGCTAAATGAGGTAAAATAACCCAAAAAAGACTAGCGCTAACTATATATTATAAAGTAAAGGCAGCCGAAATACAATGTACTATAAAGAAATAAGACGGTTTTACTTTTTTCGATGGAAACGAAAACTCAGTCACGCTGAAGAGCTGTCTCCGAGGCGTCTTACTAGGCAGGTGGAGAATGAAATCTGAGTGTTACAGAATGCAGCAGTTGGTAAGGGCAGCAGTTTGAATGGTGGCACGAGCCAACAGATGTTCCATCATTTTCATCAAATTCCTTTTTCTCCGGGGCAGTTCAACACTGGAGGCTGACTGCTAGAGTTAATCATATTGAAGAATTCCTGGTGTTAGTATTCAACACCATTATCTGCTTCCAACCTGTAAACTAGCTTACCACCCACTCCCTGTATACTTTGTAGACCTCATCACTGCTCTTTCTCCTAAGATTTCCAAGTCCAAATACACTCCATGTTCTGAATGTCCCCCAGCTATCTCCTGATTACCTCCAAGAAGAAGGCAATCAGCTTGATTTGGTAAAACTACCTTTTGTGAAACCATGTCATGCACTAATGAATAGCCACTCTCTTCTACGTGCTGAGCTACAATATGTTTTGAGATAGACTCAAACACTCTGCCAAGTTTCAACACTGGGTAGTCAGTGTTGACAGGGTTGAATAAGACCCTGTCCCATCTGTTACTCACAAAGAGTTAAACGCAAGAATCTGTTCTATCCTATCCATTTCTGTCTCTTTGTCTGATTGTACAATCAAATTTTCTTGTGAGACCTAGGAACTGATCACTCTGACGGTCTTGCGATTCTCCGCCCCCCACTAGCTCTCTGCATTCACTTGCTGTTTCTATCTTTTCTTCCTCCTAGCATATCTGTGGTTATAAAAATTTATGTAAATCTGCATGTGAAACTGGGATCACCGTTTGCCAATTGTATTGGTGAAGGGAGAGAATCGATGAGCTCAATTCATGGCTGAGGAAGTGGTACAAGGCAAAAGGCTTTGGTCTGGTGGGAGAATGGGGTAGGACATGGGATAACGCATAGCTTTATGCACCTGACAGGCTGCATCTAAGCAAGGAAGGCACAAGGGACTAAAAGATACATTGGAAAACTATGTAAGGGAAGGTCTGCATTTAACCTGAATGGGGGGGGGGTAGCAGGGAATAGCCTAGCTAGCACTCCCTTGAGAAAAGGGGCACATAAGGGATGGCAGAGAAGTAGGGTATATGGTGGAAAGGCTCATCTGCAAATGCCAGGAGTTTGGGGAATAAAATGGTGGACTTTGAGGCCATAATGGTGGATGAGGGCCTGGACACTGTGGCTATAACTGAGACCTGGTGGTCAGAGCACCATACTTGGGCGATAGGTATCCTGGGGCATAGACTTTTTAGAAAGGACAGAGCTGGAAAAAAAGGGGGGGAGCACTGTACATCAAGGATCAAGGATGACATTAGGGCAACAGGAGGAGCAGGGGGAGTCAGAGGTCCTGTGGGTCACATTGGAAAAATGGTCTTTAGAATCAAGACTAGGGGTGATTTACACACCTCCTACGCAGGGAGAGGAAGGGGATAGGCAGCTGATGCAGGCAGTAAGGAGGATGGCACTCAAAGGGGAACTCCTGATAGTAACAGATCTAAACCTCCCCGATGTGGGCTGTGAAACCCCGACTGCAGCGTTAGCCAGGAGCAGAGAGATCCTGGATTCTCTCCAGGGTGCTTTCATGCAGCAGCTGGTTAGAGAGCCCACTAGAGGGGGAAAACATACTGGACATTGTCCTCACCAACTGGGAAAATGTGGAAAAAGTTGAGGTGGGAGACAGTCAAGGTACAAACAACCACAATACAGTGAGATTCAGGGTGATGATGGGGAATCGGACCAGCACAAGGGTAATGGACTTCAAGCAGATGGACTTTACCAGAATGAGGCACATATTCAGGGAAGAAACAGAAGAGAAAGGGAAAATAGGAGACATGGAGGTATTTGGGAATCTATCAAAGGAGCATTACTGAAAGCCACTGAACTCTGCATTAAGAAAGAACAAAATCAAAAAGAAGACAGCAGGGGTGCTGTGGAGCCCGAGCAAGATGGCCATTCCTAGCTGGAGCTCTGCATATCTTCAAGACCAATACTTATTTAAAAGTAGTTTCCTAAGAACCAGCTGCTTCCAATTTTACTTATATCTCATCTTAAAACCCACAGAGCAATATGGGAAATCCTCGAAAAGATAAATCTTCGAGAGAAGGAGCAAAATCAAATCGGTCTTGGGAGCTCCAACCACGAGGTCAACCCAAGGCTAGGAGCTGGCACCAACTGAAGTCATGGTAGAAGAAACCCTGCAAACGGGGACAAAGATCAAGTGACTGATTTTATCAGTAGCAGGACTCTCCAATAAATCTGACAATTTAACAAATAGGGTTGCCAGTATTGAGACAACACTAGAATCAGTTACTGTAGTTACGACTGAGGCTACAAAACAAGCAGATGCTGCTATGGGGGCAGTAACATAGGTAATAAAAGAAAATGTCCACCTCAAATCCAGGCTCGAGACCCTAGAGAATCAAGCTTGTGCTTTCAACTTGCGAGTGCTGGGTCTCTTAGAGAACTGGGACGGCGATCACCTACTTTTGTTTGTGCAAGAATGGCTGGTGCAACAATTGGGTGAGGAGGTAGCACTGAAAACACAACGATTCCAAAAAGCTTACCAGATTACACCCCGTGGCAGCCCAGACAACCTGGAAGCACCGAGGACTATAGTTGTGGTCACAGATGGAGTGGGGGTCCGAGATTATTTTCCGGTAATGGCAAGGAGGACACAAACCTTCCTATACGATGGACAGGCAGTACTCATGTTCCTGGACGTTAGCTACACCACACAGCAGAAACTTAAAATGTTCAACGGTGCTAAAGCCATGCTCCAGGAAGCTGGCGTTCCACACGGTATGATTTTTCCCATGAGACTCCAGATTGTGTATCGGGGAAAAGTATACTTGTTTGCTGACCCAACAGATGCTGTAAAATGGTGCCAGCGGAAAGTTGCCAAGACCCGAGAGAGATCCAGAGAGGGTTCATCATCAGAAGAGGAAGAAACCTGAAGCGGCATAATTTTGGGACTGCCTAACAAGTTCTGCAAGTTTGAAATGTTTATTGGGGGGAAATCTTAAATTATGACCCAACGATGTGGTTGACAACCATAAAAAGAAATAGTTTAATTGTTTAATCAAGGAACATGGTCATTAAGATCCCCAAACAGTAAATTCAATATATTGAACATAATTTTGTCCCATTTTATGTAACTATGCTATGTTTGAAGGGTGAATGATTTATTTAAGCAATAAGGCACAACAGGGTGTGGGTTACTGGGGGATTAACCCACGCTTGTGTGGTGTGTCACGAGGCACAGCCGAGTGACAACCACACAAGAAGTGGGTAAATCCCCAAATAACCCACACCCTGGAGTGCCTTACTGCGATTATACAAGGGACCTATGTGTAAAATAAATTTTAAAAGTGTTCAAGAATTTTTTTTTTTTTTTTTTACAAATGCCATTTCTCAGTCATGGGTTATTGCAGGATATACTACGGTCTTGTGATGTGTTTTGACTAATGAGGTTACAGGATTTTCATACTCCATTGTATAATTAAAGTTAACAAAGCGCCTAGTTCATAGTTAAAATTTTTGGTTACATGCAGAACTCATTCATATTATACTGAGAATCTCTATAGTAGTTACTATTAGCTGGTTCACTGCAATTCTATTAGAGAGTGTCTTGGAGGGGGGAGCACAGCTTTAGCTTCTTATGCAAGTAACGCATTTTGTGCTATGAACTCTGAGATAGCATGGTTGACTATTCAGACCTCTCTTCGGAGGAGTGAAGTACGAAGGAGAGTATTTGCCAAGACTTTCTGAAACTAACCATGCAACTCATGGGCTCATTCCCACAGCCTTAAGCCTATATAGTAAACTTCTTGTTTTGCTTTTACAGGCGTACCCCCACATGACGTATCTGTAAGCTTTTGATGGTTTAATTAGAATGTAGTATGAGGAGTGGCGCCCTTTCAGCTTTAAAATGTGAAATTTCATATCAAAGCTGGTGATCAAACTGTATGTTTGTACTTATAATAATAATAATAAACAAAGTTTAAAAAAAAAAGGAGGAGGCCACTCTAGTTTAACAGGGTGGTGTTGCCGGCCCGGTGGCACTCAGGGTTCAGGTGCTGGACGCCACACTGCGCGCTACACTGGTGACCTGTGTTTGGGAATGAGCCCAGGGCACCAGGGGTCAGCTGGGTGGGGATGGAGGAGCTGGACTGAGTCGCCAATTGGCAACTCTCCTCTCCTGGGGTAGGGCAGGCACCGTGCCAACTAGTGGGCGGTGTTGGGCGGGTGTCATTAGGCAAGCGGTGGAAGCTGTGCCTCACCAAGGCTTACCGCGTGGACGTTGGTCCTGTTCGCTGGCACCCCCAGGGGTTAGGACAGGACAAACTAGCTACTTAACAAAAGAATCCCGCCCCACGGCCGTGCACAGTGATCCCCAATCGGGGAGAAGGAGCCCCGGATGGCGGTATACTGCCACCGAGACCTAGCCAGAGTGGGCTTAAATACATAAATAAATAAACAAAAAAAAACAGGGTGGTGTCAGGGGCAATTAGAGAAAGAAAGGGAAAGGGAACATTGTTTAACCAGGAGTAGCACACTAAGCCGAAGCTTGTTTCCAGATGCGACCTGGGAGCACAAGGAAGTTAAGTGACTAGCTCAGGATCACACAGTATGCACCTAGGCAACTGCGGGATTCAAACGCAGGTCTCCAAATCTGCAGCTCAGAGCCCCAACCCACTGAGCTATACTGCCTCCATGAGGAAAGAAGGGCGGCATTCAGAATATATAAAAAGGCCCAGAGGAAGGAGGGCAGGGAGAAGCTAAGAGAGGCAGGGAAGAAGATTAGGAAGGCTAAACAGATAAAGAAAGAAAGAATTGCTAGGCAGGCCAAAAGGGAGGATAAGACCTTTTTTAGGTATGTGAAAGAGAAGAGGGAGGCGAGGCAGGGGATGGGTGAGGGGGAGGGAGTACTAGGGGAGGGAGACTTTGAGAAGGCAGAGGTGCTTAATAGCTACTTCTGCTTGGTCTTCACGGTGGAGGGGGAGGGAAGGAGACCAGAGTTAGGAGGGAGGGGAAGACATAAAGGTGGATCCTAGCCTGTTCAGTGAAGTCGGGGTAAGGGAGAAACTAGGAAGGTTGAAGGTAGACAAGGAAATGGGGCTGGACGGCTTGCATCCTAGGGTACTCTGGGAACTTAGGGAGAAGCTGGCAGCACCTCTGAAGAGGCTATTTAACCTGCCCCTGGAAAAAGGGTGAGTGCCAAGAGACTGGAAGAAGGCTTATGTGATACCAATTCACAAGGGGGACAGCAGGGAGGAGGCAGAGAATTACTGCCCAGTCAGCCGCACATCAGTGGTGGGTAAGGTGATGGAGGTACTGATAAAGGAAAGGTTAGTAAACTACCTGGTGTATAGCGGACTACAGAATGGCAAGCAGCATGGCTTCACAAATGGGAGGTCATGCCAGACGACCCTAACAGAGTTTTTTGATTGAGTGATGAAGGTGGTCGATCAGGGAGGGCGGTGGACGTGGCCTATCTGGACTTCAGGAAGGCCTTTGACACTGTCCCTCACAGAAGGTTGGTAAATAAGCTGGAAAGATTAGGGGTGGGACAGAAAATAACTAGGTGGGTGGAAAACTGGTTGAGGGACAGAAACCAGAAGGTGGTGGTAAATGGAGTGCATTCCAGGGAGAAGGGGGTGACGAGCGGGGTGCCCCAGAGGTCGGTACTGGGTCCCATCCCTTTTTAACATCTATATCAGTGATTTAACTGAGGGACTGGAGGGGACAGTGTGCCTATCTACAGACGACACGAAGATCTGCAATAAAGTGGACACCCGGGGGGGGGGGAGGAGGGTGGAGGCCATAAGGGAGGACCTGAAGGTTCTGGAATGCTGGTTGGAAACTTGGCAGCTGAAATTCAATGCCAAAAAGTGTACCGTAATGAACACGGGGCGTAAAAACCTGCAAGCAGCTTACACACTAGGGGGTAGGTAATTAAGTCAACTAAGCAGGAGAGGGATCTAGGGATTATAATATCAAACAATCTTAAGGTGGGTACCCAATGCAGGAAGGCGGTGGGCAAGGCAAATAGAATGCTGGTGTACATAGGGAGGGGCAGAACAAGGAGGAGGAAGGTGCTGATGCCTCTTTATAAAACAATGGTGACACACCTGGAGTACGGGGTCCAGCTCTGGAGACCTCACCTGTGGAAGGACATAGATGGGATTGAAAGGGTTCAGAGAAGGGCAACCAAGATGGTGCAAGGTATGCATGGGAGAGGTGGAGGGAACTGGATCTGTACCCACTGGAGACTAGAAGTGAGAGGGGGGGACATGATAGAAACATTTAAGTACATAAAGGGGATTAACAAAGTTAGGGAGGGGAGCTTATTTACGAGGAAGGTGGGGGCTAAAACTAGAGGTCGTAGTCTGAGATTAGAAGGAGAAGATTTAGGGGCACTGTGAGGAGGCATTACTTACATAGATACATACATAGATACATAGACAGTGTCGGCAGATAAGGGCCTATGGCCCACCCAGTCTGCCCATTTAAGTCTGTAAGTTCAGTTTATGTTTTCCAGGAAGTCTGTTGCCCCTTACCCCTGACCTCCAGAATTCCTTTATGTCTATCCCATGCATTCTTAAATCCCGTGATTGTTTCAGCCCCCACCACTTCCTCTGGCAGGTGTCCACTTGTCCACCACCCGTTCTGTGAAGAAATTCTTCCTCACGTTTCCTCTGAATCGTCCTCCTCCAACTTCATCCCATGCCCTCTAGTCCTGGAACATCTTTTCGCTTAAAATAGTGCATTCCTGCACCCTGTTCCTCCCTGTAAGATACTTGTATGTCTCATCATATCCTCTCTCCTCCTCTCCTCCAGGGAGTACATGTTCAGTGCCTTCAACCTGTCCTCATAGGACTTGTGATGCAATCCATGCACCATCTTTGTTGCCCTCCTCTGAACCTTCTCTACCCTGTCTATGTTCCTTAGTAGGTAAGGTCTCCAGAACTGCACAGTGTACTCCAGGTGTGGCCTCACTAGTGTCTTGTATAGTGGAATTATGACCTCCTTTTCCTGCTGGTGATGCCCCTGCCTATGCATCCCAGCATCCTATTTGCTTTACCTGCTGCCTTGTCACACTGTTTCCTGCCTTGAGGTCATCAGAGATGATAACTCCAAGATCCCTTTCCTGCTTGGTGCATGCTATATCCTCACCCCCAACTGATATATTGTGCCAGGGTTTTGTGCCCCATATGCATTATCTTGCACTTCCTTGCATTGAATTTCAACTGCCAAACCCTGACCATTCTTCAAGTTTCTGCAGGTCCCTTCTCATTCTGTCTACACCCTCTGGTGTGTCTACTCTGTTACAGAGCTTTGTGTCATCAGCGAACAGTGAAATTCTGCCTTCTAGGTCCTGTGCAATGTCACTGATGAAGATATTGAATAGTACCGGTCCCAGCACTGATCCCTGTGGTACCCCACTGGTCACTCTTCCCTCTGTGGAGTGACAGCCATTTACCACCACCCTCTGTGTCCTGCTGCCCAGCCAGTTACCTACCCACCGCACTACTGTCCTGCCCACACCCATATTCCCCAGTTTGTGCAATAGTCTTCTATGTGGCACAGTGTCAAAGGCCTTGCTGAAGTCCAGATAGGCCATGTCCACTGCCCTCCCCTGATCCACCTCCCTAGTCACCCAGTCAAAAAATTCAATGAGGTTGGTCTGACATGACCTTCCCCTGGTGAAACCATGCTGCCTTGGGTCTTGTAGTCCATTGACAACCAGATGTTCCACCAATCTCTCCTTCAGTAGTGCTTCCATGATCTTCCCACTACCGAGGTGAGGCTGACTGGTCTGTAGTTCCCGCTTCCTCTTTGTTCCCACTTTGTATAAGGGGACTACATCTGCTATCCTCCAGTCTTTGGGTACCTCCCCTGTTTCTAGTGATCCGCTAAACAGGATAGCAAGAGGTTCAGCCACCACCTCTCTTAGTTCTTTAAGGACCCTGGGGTGCACCCCATCTGGCCCCATTGCTTTATCAACTCTTATTACTTCCAGTTCCTTCAGGACCCTTTCTCGTGCAAAGGGACTTGTGTCCATTTCTGCACCATTCTCACCCCTTGTACTCCATTCAGACCCATTACCCTCCTCTTCCTTAGTAAAGACTGAGCAGAAATACCTGTTCAATATGTCAGCTTTACTGTTGTCATCCTCCACACAGCCCCATCCTCCCCCTTCAGTCTCACTATCCTCCCTTTGCCTTTCTTTTTTCACTTATGTACCTGTAAAAGGTTTTGTCCCCTCTACCCACTGATTTTGCAATGTGTTCTTCTGTCTGACTTTGGCTTCCCTTACTGACCTCCCTGCCTCCTTTGCTTCTCCTGGTACTTCTCCCTATCCCCTTCTGCCTGTGTCTTTTGTGTGCATGAATACAATCTTTTTAGCTTTCGCCTCTTTGCTACCTCTTTGGAAAACCGTAATAGTCTCCTCTTCCTTTTCCTCTTGCTAACCTGCTTAATACATAATTCTGTTGCTCTTGTAATCCCATTTAAATACTTCCCACTGTTCCTCAACCCCTGATTCCTGCCCCATTCCCTTAATGCCTCTTTCAAGTATCTCCCCATTTTCCCAAAGTTTGCCCCCTAAAATCCAGGATACGTGTTTTTGTGTGGTTAGGTTCTGCTCTTTCTGTGATTTCAAACCACAGTGACTGGTGGTCACTGTTCCCCAGGTGGTCCCCACTCTTACCCCCATCACACTGTCCCTGTTTGTGAGCACAAGGTCCAGTATTGCGCCTTCTGCCGAGTTGGTTCCATGACCAGTTGCTTGAGGAAGGCACCCTGAAGGAGTCCAGGATAAATCTGCTCTAGTTGATGCTGCTGCTGGGATGCTCCAGTCCACGTCTGGAATATTGAAGTCTCCAACCAGTACTACCTCACCCTTGTCTGCCATCCTCTGGATGGCTAGCATCAACTCCCTATCTGTTTCTTCCTCCTGGGCTGGTGGTCTATGGCCACACCTGTGCGGATGGCTGGCCCCATTTTCCTTTCCAGCTTAACCCACAGTATCTCTCCCCCATTTTGTTCCTCCTGGATCTCTGTGGCCCTTATGTCATTTTTCACATACAGTGCCACTCCTCCTCCTTCCTGCCTGCCCTGTCTCTTCTGAATATGTTGTAGCCAGGTATGGCCAACTCCAGTCGTGGTTATCATTACACCAGGTTTCAGTGATGGCCACAATGTCCAGGTCTGACTGCAGCCATGACAGCCTCCAGATCTTCCATCTTGTTGCTAAGGCTCCTGGCATTTGCACACATGACTTTCCATGATTTGACCTCCCTAGACTGTTTCGCTGTTCTACTCCAGCCCCTTCCTTGGTTGTCCTTTATCCCTGGTTCACCTTGCTGTCTGCCTTTCTGCTGAATTTTGCCCCTATTCTGCCTATCCACCTCCTGGGCGCTAATCTCCATCTTTTGCACTTGGCTAACCTCCACATCCTTTCCTTCCATTTCTCTGGGTACCTCTATGTGGTTGTCCCTGTTTGGCAGTGTGGCATATGAGTTCTTGAGTAGAATAGGATCTGGGATGTGCCTCTGCCTGACTGGTCTAACCCTCCCTGAGCCCACTGTCATCCAAGTACTCCTCGCTCTCTGCATCCTTTGAGGCAGCTGCATTGGACTGAGTGGTCTCTGGATAGGGGTGATGGTACTCCTGACCCAGTTTACTTCCGCTCTGAGTCTGGCTACCTCATCCCGCAGTCCAGAAAGATGCATGCAGATAGGGCAGCACCTCAGTGTCCAGAAGATCTGCCTGAATATGGCTGCCCCACAGCCACTGCATTGCACCACTCCCGACATTATACTGCAGTTATATTGCTATTCCACTACTTGTCTGCTACTGAAGCTCTCCTAGTTCCCTTTTTATTAATTTACTGTCCTAAAAATCCTGCCACTGTTCCTCTATAATGTTTGAAAATACATACACTTCTATCTCACCTCTTTATCCTTACCATCAAAAGGTAACTACAATCACAATAATCTACCTTCTAATAATACAGATTCTATCACAGAATCAGAGCACAATGCAAAAACATCTGCTACTTAGCAACAACAAACAACTACTTCACAGAGAAGGTGGTGGAGTCCTGGAACAAACTACCTGAGGAGGTGGTGAGGGCTGAAATGGTGGAGGGATTCAAGAAGGCATGGGACAGATATAAGGGGTTGACCAGTGGGAGGAGGGGGAGGTCCCAAGGTAAAGGAGACGAGTTGGGTGGGGTAAAGGGCAGACTCAATGGGCAACAGTGGTCCTTTTCTGCAGACACATTTCTATGATTCTATGAAATGACTGAAAAAAGCTATTTGGAACGCAGAGGGTTAACTTGATAAGCTCATCTGCAAGAGCTGTCAACAGGAGGTTGGTTCTGGGACACCATTTTCTATTTTGTTTACCTACAAGGAAACTGACAAAGTTCTGATAAATTTTGTGAGAAACAGGATGTTTCTTAACAAGATGAGGTTGCATAAGTTAATTGCGAGGCAAAGACTTATTAAAAAAAGCAGCAGTTTTTTGTTAGAGGGAGAGACAAATGTAGAATTAGAGATACCCCCAGACGAAGGTCTCTGTTTTCTCTGTTTGTATTGCCTTCGTAAATAGTTATACGGAACAATTTTATTTTTTATTTTACTGTTATTGATAAAAATAATAAAACACTACTTGCGAATGTTATAACTGCTCATGGTTCCTCTATGCTTCCTGACCTGTGCCTCAACAACAGTTAGCGATGCCGGGCCCTTTCTCTTTGATGTGCTGGCAGCCCATTGAAACAGATGTTACTAATGGCTGCATAGCTAGTGCAATTTTCAATTTTAGGCTCACAGGTGTTTATCTGGGTGGGAGGCATGCCCCTCTCCTCGCGCCACAATGGCACTGTTGTTAAATCTGGTACTTGATACCCGGCCCATAACCAGGTCTCTAGCACTTTAGCAAATGCCTTGGAATGAACCACTTTTGTTTTAAGTGCAGAGATACTATAGGTTAAGGATGGCCCTGAAACTCAAAATCTCTGGCTTAACAGGGAGGCTTGCTGAAACAGAAGCCCGATTTTACCCTCAGGCAAACCTAGAAGTAAAACAATTGGAAGCAGCTTCAAGCATGTAACTGCTGAGTCTGCAACCCACTAATCCCCACTACATAGGCTTTGCGGTACAAAGAAAAGAAAAAGGCTGTTTCTTGTTATTAGCTTGCAAGGACCATCAATACCACATGTGATCTGTTGGGAATTAATTACGGACACAAAAGCTGAGGGTTTTTTTTGTTCAGAATTCTCCCAGATTGGCCCATGGCATCTCATTAATTGTAAGTTATTGCAGGTGTGTGTTTTTTCCCTTTTGATCTGTGCCTGATGCAGTATTTGAAAGTTGCAATAGCAGTAACAGGGTTCCACAAGACCCGTGCTCCTTAGGTGCATTATGCGGATAATGAAAAAACAAAGCAGCACCACACCGAAGATAAATCTATTTTATTTGTTACAAAAAAAAAAAAACACTAAAGGAGGTAGGACATTTTTAAATAACTGCCTTAAAATACTCTGTTCACCATTTGCAATTGTATTCTCCTTTCTAATATGCTTTGCCTGTTTAATTTTTCAGTACTTTTTACTGCTCTCTCTGCCTTTTGTTCATAGTTTACTACTTTTCGTTTCTTTCGTTGCCAAGTTTTCTATGATGTTGGTTCCACTGTTTTGTGCCATCAAGTCAGTAGCACTGAACAGTGAGACTGAACTGATATAATGTCCAGAAAACCTAGAAATGGAAAGCAAGGGACAGTGAGGAGGGAAAGTACAAGGCATATACAGTGGTACTAACAACAAGCATTTGTCAATGCTGAATGTTTGTTTGCTGGCATTAGCAGTGAAAGTGCAGGAGTTAGACAGATGCAGTATAGGAATGGCAGGGATGTACTGAACTGACACCAACTCCACCCCCACCCTGCTGAGATGGACAGGCATTGGGGTGTGCCTTTGGGTCATCACTCGTAACAGTCATGACATTTCACCTCACCCTACCCTGCAGACACGGACAAGTGTTAAGGTGTGCCTTGGGGTGTTTGGACTTTACACTCACCTCATTCCATAAAGAAATACGCTGAAGTGGGTGCAGTATAGGAGAATGGTGTGAACACTGGGGCCAAAGAGTCCAAGGTGCACCTCGATGCCTGTCACTGGCTGCAAGGTAAGGGTGGGGGTGAAATGGTGTAAGCATTACTGTCAAGAATCCCAAGTTACACCCCTGACACCTGTCAGTCCCTACAGGGTAGGGCGGATGCCTCTCAGACCCTACAGGCTAGGGCGTTATGGTCAGAACCCTAAGGCCCTGGGCATGTCTTGGTATTTTTAATCTAAGTTTTCAACATGAGCTTTTTGTGACCCCACCGCATAAACAGTGACACTATCAGTTTGTTGGCCAAAAGGTGATTTTGCACAGTGACTGCGCCATTAATGCCATAGGTGCGAAAACAAATTCCCAGCATAATGTGAAAAATGACAGCTGTACTGTTCATGAGGAGGTGTAAAAAAAAAATGGTAATGTTGAAAATCTGGAGCAAAACTATAAAGGAACTGGTGAAATCACAAGTGTGCATAGAAACTGCACAACGCACACCCGTAATGCAATTATTTGGGGGATTTTTTTCTCCAGATTTTCAATTTAGGCATTTCAGGACCTCTGCTCATGAACAGTGTCACTGTGATTTTCTTAATCTGCCCCAAACACTGATTTCCCACAGTGACCGCGCTATTCTGAGCCGGAAGTGCAAAAACACATTTCAGCCACGATGTGAAAAATGACAGCTATACTGTTCATAAGGAGGTATGAAAAAATGGCAATGTTGAAAATCTGGAGTGAAAATATTACAAATTCACAAATTTACGAGTGTGCATGGAAATTGCGCAATACACGCTCGTAACAGTCATTTTTGGGAATGCTTTCACCAAATTTGTGACATAGGCTTTTTGAGACACCACCTCATGAACAGTGACACTGTCGTTTCATTAATCGGTCCCAAAAGGTGATTCCACGCAGTGACCGCAAAATCACCTTTTAGGACCGAATAACCAAATGACAGTGCATGAATTCATGAGATGGGGTCCCAAGAACCCCATGTTGAAAATTCGGTGCAAAAATTCGAAGAAATGACCGAGATAAGCACCAAAGTTGAAAAAACCCTATTTATGCCATTATACAGCTTACCGGCATTTCTTCAGTTCGCGGTTGGCTTTGAAGATGGCAGACATGTTCCCGCTCTACCGAAGATCATCACACGGGGCTCCAAAGGTAAGTATGGGGTGAGGGGGGTGTGGGGATGCGCAGAGGGTGGGTGCAGGTTGCAAGACAATCAACGAGGGATCGTTTTCTTTTGTTATAGGTTTTATTTTACATGGATGATGTGGGACTTTTGCCATGCTAGGGTGGGCTCCCAGTGTGGCACCTGGACGTTTTGGGGGGCAGTGGAGCCAACGGGGATAGGGCACCCTTGTTAGCCATACAGTGTGGGGGAGGGACACATGAGGACGCTGGACTTCTGCTACGCTGGGGTGGGCTCCCAGCATGGCACCTGGAAGTTTGTTTTTTGGGGGAGGGGCACTGGAGCCGATGGGGATTGGGTACCCCCATCAGACATACAGTGTGCTTGAGGGGGAGTATGCATTAGCCAAGGGGGATTGGGCACCCCCTCGGCACACAACAAAGGTTGGGGGCTTGCACAGAACCACCGCTACAATCAGTGGTGTGATGCTTGGCCATCTGGTTATGATTGTTTTAAAATAAAAATATAGTATGTGATTGCCTCACATAAGACAGCTGTGCTTCCATGGGTGCCCCCCCCCCAGGTTTCAGTGAAACTACAGGATATGTTACACTGACCAGGAGATCTCTGTAATGTAATTAACTTCCTTCAGAAATTGCATTTTATGGCCTTTTTATGACCTGTTGCTGCTTTGAAGTTGGGAACCTAAATATACATTGTATTACAGGACAGGACATGGCTATCTCACATCTAGGTGAGGAATTGCAGGGTTGTAAACCTCAAGGGAACGGGTGGATCAAAGACTTATAATTTGAGAAATGAGTTTTTGCTGATGTCATCTTATTTAATATACTTTCTGATAGGACATCATGTTTGTATTTTTTTTTCTATTCTAAAAGGAGGAGCTAGATGACTCACCAAGGGGGTAGGGAGATGGGGTTGAAATGTATCCTTGTAACTGGGGAATATGACATAAAATTGTGGGACTCTAGAGAGACACAGCTCTCTGATCGAACTCTAAGCACTCCAGAGGTAATACCTTAGACAGCAAAGGTCTAACTGTATGTTGGTAGGAGTTTTTGTTTTCTAATCTTCCCTTGTTCTTTTATGTGATTGTGAGCTCTTTGATACATTGTTCTGTGTTTACATTTTTTCATGTTTTTATCATCTTTTAGTAAAATCTTTTTTTTCAAGATACTGCCTGGGTGTGTCTTCCAAGTTCTTTTTGCATGTGACGTATAGAGGGTTAAGACTGACAAAATTGTTCAACAGTTTGATGGTGTTACTAAACTTGGAAAAGGTAAGAATATACCTAAGGTCTTTAATAGAGTTTTAAGGGTTCATTTTGGAAGCCTGGCTGAGTGCCCCTGGTGTAAGATTGTACCGCAATCCCCGAAGAGGGTATGTATCTGAGCCTGTACATTTGGGTACACTAGCATAAGGTTCACAGTTTGAATCCCCCCCAGACCTTGAGACTAAAGGTGATTCGGACCCAAAAGCAGACAGGAGGCTTACCCTGTCTGTTACCTGTCCACACTATTGCACTCAGAGGTTGGCACTGTGGGAGCAGAGGGCCTGACCTGCTGAGTGCATTTGTGACAGTGATGTGGAGGCAATTTGTATACTGCTGATGGCAATGCAATATGCAAATTGCCTACACGTTACCACCGCTGACTGTACCGGTCGTTTGCTTTCAGCTGTATGCCACTGCAATCTGAACTGCTGTCATGGACAGTTGGGACATTCACTGGTGTGGTGCGGCTGTGCCTGCAAAAATGCTGATGGCATTGGAAGTGGGAGTGCCACCCCTATGAACACTCGTATGGTTGCACTATGTTTCTTGCACATGCATGCAAGCAAATATAAAAAGGTAATACTTCCACCATACAGATTTCTGGTGAGGCCTCACATGGAGTACTGCGTCCAGTCCTGGAGCCCACACCTCAGAAAGGACAGGAAGAGGCTGGGAACAGTGCAGCGCAGAGTAACAACAAGCATTTGTCAATGCTGAATGTTTGCTTGCTGGCATTGGCATTGGTAGTGTAGAAGTTACAGAGCTGCATAATAGGAATGGCAGTGAAGTATTGAACTGAAGCCAACCTCACCACCACCCTGCAGAGAGTGACAGGCATTGGGGTGTGCCTTTGGGTCATCAGGCATAACAGTCACGCCATTTCACCACACCCTACCCTGCAGACACTGACAAGTGTCACGGTGTGCCTTGGGGTCTTTGGCCCTTATGTGCACCCCATTCCATCAGGAAATACGGTGAGATGCGTGCGGTATAGGAGAATGGGGTGAACTTTGGGGCAGAAGAGTCCAAGGCATACCTCAATGCCTCTCACTGGCTGCAGGATGTGGAATGGTATGAGCATTACAGGCAAGAATCCCAAGTCACACCCTGATGCCTGTCATTCTCTACAGGGTGAGGCGTTATGGTTGGAAACCCTAACACCTCAGGCATTAGCTGGTATTTTCACTCCAAATTTTCAACATGGTTTTTTTGTGACCCCCACCTCATGAACAGTGGCAATATCAGTTTGTTAGCCGAAAGCTGCTTATGCACAGCGACTACGGCATTTAGCACCACAGGTGCAAAAACACATTCCGAACAGGATGTGAAAAATGACAGCTGTACTGTTCATGGGGAGGTGTAAAAAATGGCAATGTTGCAAATCTTCAGTAAAAATATTAAAAAAACTGGTGAAGTCACGAGCGTGCATAGAAACTGTGCAACGCACACCCGTGATGTAATTAGTTTGGGGATTTTTTACAGCAGATTGTCAACACAGGCATTTTGGGACCTCCGATCATGAACAGTGTCACTGTGATTTTCTTTATCTGTCCTGAACAATGATTTCCCACAGCGACCACGCATCTCTGTGCTGAAAGTGTGAAAACACATTTTGGCCAAGCTGTGAAAAATGACAGCTGTACTGTTCATAAGGAAGTGTGGAAAAATGCCACTGGTGAAAATCTGGACTGAAAATATTACAAAGTCATGAACTTACGAGGGTGCGTGGAAACTGCGCATTGCTCACTCGTAACACAGTCATTTTATGGACGTTTGTCACCAAATTTTCAACATAGCCATTTTAAGACCTCTGCTCATGAACAGTGTAACTGTGATTTTCTTAATCTGTCCCAAACATTGCTTTCGCACACCAACTGCACCATTGTGCGCTACATGTGCAGAAACACATTTTGGGTGACATGTGAAAAATGGCAGCTGTACTGTTCATAAGGAAGTGTAATAAAATGGCAATGTTGAAAATCTGGAGTGAAAATATTGAAAATTCGCAAACTTACGAGCGTGCGTAGGAACTGTGCAACGCATGCTCGTAAAACAGGCATTTTTAGGAATTTTTTCACCAAATTTTCGATATAGCCATTTTAAGACCTCTGCTTATGAACAGTGTCACTGTGATTTTCTTAATGCGTCCCATACATTGATTTCGCACACAGACTGTGCCATTGTGTGCTACATGGGCGGAAACACGTTTTGGGCAAGATGTGAAAAATGACAGCTGTACTGCTCATAAGGAGGTGTGGTAAAATGGCAATGTTGAAAATCTGGAGTGAAAATATTGAAAATTCGCAAACTTACGAGTGTGCGTAGGAACTGCGCAACACAAGCTCGTAGAACAGTCATTTTTAGGAATTTTTCCACCAAATTTTCAACATAGGCTTTTTGAGAGCCCACCTTATGAACAGTGGCAGTGTCGTTTTGTTATTCCATCCCGAAAGGTGATTTCGCACAGTGACTGCGAAATCACCCTTTGGGCCCGATTAACGCCATGACAGTGAGAGCATTCATGAGAAGGGGTCCCAAAAACCCCATATTAAAAATTTGGTGCAAAAATTCCAAAAAATGCCTGAGATATGCAGCAAAGTTGAAAAACCCTATCTATCCCATTATACAACTTACCGGTATTTCCTCAGTTTGCGGTCGGCTTTGAAGAGTGCAGACGTGTTTCCTAGTCCACGAAGATTGTCGCGCCGGAGGTAAGTATGGGGTGGGGGGTGTGTGGGGAGACAGGGTGCGCAGTGGGTGGGCGCGGGTGGGCTGAGTGAGCATGGGGAACATTTTCTTGTTTACAGGTTTTTTGTTTTGTTTTTAACAGGAAGGCGGCCTTGGGACATTTGCCACGCTGGGGTGGGCTCCCAAGCGTGGCAGCTAGAAAACAGTCTGGGGGCTGGAGCGACTGAGTTAGGCACCCGTTGTGCTCCTGGACTTGTGCCACGCGGGGTGGGCTCCCAGCGTGGCAGCTGTAAGGCTGTTTGGGGTCTGCAGCTGACGAGTTGGGCACCCCGTTGCCCATACGGGATGTGTTGCCACACTGGGGTGGGCACCCAGCATGGCATCTGGAACTCTGTGTGGGGAGGCAGCACAGCCGATGGGGATTGAGCACCCCGTCAGCTATACAGTGTGCGTGGGGGCGAGCACACAATATGCATGCTGCGTGTGTGTAAGACGGTATGCGTGCGTGTGTGTGTGTAAAGGGGGAGCACACATGAGCAGGCGATATCTTATCGCTGCTCACTGAAGCGTAGCTCCCTCTTTCAACTGTATGCTACTGCATTTTCAACTGCTGTCATAGACAGCTCCAGCAGTGATTGGAGAACTGCGACCGTGCCTGCAAACACACTGACTGAATTGGAAGACGCTGACACACCTCCGAAAAACTCGGATGATGGCACTATGTTTCTTGCACATGCATGCAAGCAAACATAAAAATGAATAAAATAATTATCTCCTGGGTTTGGGAGAGGACAATGGGTGGGTGGGCGAGCTGGGTGGAAACAAAGTACTGCTGATGGCAGCACTTTTCATCCAGGGAGGGGATGACACCGTAGCGACCCCTGTGATTGCCCAGGAATTAATCTCAAGCAAAGATGCCACAACAGTAAGCAAAGCCACCTAAGGCTGTGTGGCCAGCTAGTAGGTGAAAGGCAGGAAAGAAAAAATTACTCACCTTAGTAATGTTGTTTCTTCTAATGGAGTCTTGCTATATTATGACAATTGCAGTATGACCGCAGGTTAGAACTGCTCTGGAGGTGAAATAGTTAACTTCCATGCAAGGCATGGACTCTTGAGCGAGAGCTCGGTTAAGGAAGCTCTGTCTGCTTGCTTTCAAACCGAAACCGTCAGATCTTTACGAGCTAAAACTCATAATGTTCTGTGTGGAAGCTGTAATCCTACACTAGCCAACTGGCTACTACCCTAACAAACACACTTGTTGGTCTCGAAAAAAGACTCAAGTCAAGAGACCCAATAATGAAATAAAAACACACTCACCCTAGGGAGGGGGAAACAACAAAGTGGCAAGAAAAACAGAGTGCCAACACTGTGATGCCCACCCACAGCGCAAAAACGAGGTTCTGAGAGGGGGGCAGGCTGGGAGGGAGGTCATAATATAGCAAGACTCCATTAGAAGAAACAACATTACTAAGGTGAGTAATTTTTCTTCAAACAACATGAAAGTCTTGCTATATTATATTTCAATACATTACTACAACAGTACCCCCATGGAGGGACAGAACCTACTTAGGGAATAGGCTCTGAAGGACAGCTGTGCCAAATCGAGCATCACTCCTAGCTTGAATGTCCAGGGAATAATGCTTGGTAAAAGTGTGAACCGTTTTCCAGGTAGCTGCTTGACATATCTCTAGAATGGGGATGTCTCTGGCAGCAGCCAGAGAAGCAGCTGTGCCTCTGGTAGAGTGAGCCCTCAGGCCTGAGGGGGGAATCTTACCCAACTTTTCATAACAGAATTGGATACAAGAGACAATCCACCTGGCAATGGATCTTTTGAGTGGCAGGTTTCCCTTTCCAACCTCACCATAAGTGAGGAACAGTTGGAGGAGTCAAACCTGTGACCCTTGGTACGCTCTATGTGTAGCTAAGGGCCCTCTTCACATCTAAGCTGTGCAGCCTCCTCTCACCAGAGGAAGAATGGTCAGTGAAGTAAACAGGGAGAGAAATAGATTGATTAAGGTGGAAATCCGAAACCACCTTAGGCAGGAACTTTCTATTAGTCCGAAGGACTACCTTATCTCTGTGAAAGGAGATAAAGTCTGGCTCCACTGACAATGCTTGCAATTCACTTATGCGTCTGGCAGAGGTGATAGCTACCAAAAACACAGTTTTCCAAGTCAGGAACTTAAGCTCAGCTGAAGACAAGGGCTCGAAAGGAGGTTCCATGAGCTGAGCAATGCAAACATTGAGATCCCAGGCAGGGGCAGGGTCCCTGAATGGAGGGTTAGTGTGAAGCAAACCCTTAAAAAACTTGGCAAATACAGGGTGAGATGAAAGAGGAGAGGGTTTACCTGCTGAAAGAAAAGCAGAGACAGCTGCCAAATGTACCTTCAGGGTAACTGGTCTCAGCCCTAAAGTGTTTAGATGGACCATATAATCTAGAACTGTGGGTAAATCAGCAGTGTCTGCGGAAATATTCTTTTCCGAGCACCATATGGAAAATCTTTTCCATTTGGAGTTATAAGTAGTCCTGGTAGAAGGCTTCCTAGAAGCCTTGAGTATATCCATTACACCTTGAGAGAGGTGTAGGCCAGCAAACTCTAGCTCTTCAAGAACCAGGCCTTGAGATTGAGAGACTTGAGACTCGGTACCAAACTCTTCCCTGGGCACATGTTAACAGATTGTGATTCTTGGGAAGGCACAGGGAGGATGGACTGCTAAGGACAGGAGGAGAGGATACCAGGGTTGCCTGGCCCAATCCGGGCAATCAGAATGACCCTGCAGGATTGGGCTCTGATTTTGACTAGCACTTTGAACAGGAGAGGAAAGGAGGAAGGCATAGAAACTTCCTTCCCAGCTGAGGGCTAAGGCGTCCAGAGGGACTGAGCCCAAGACTGGGGGCCTGCAGCAAAAGAGAGGAAGTTGATGATTGTCTGGAGCTGCAAAGAGATCTATTTGCAGGGTGCCCCATTTGGCAAATACCACTCCCAGAACCAGGGGATCCAGGGACCACTTGTGATGGCCCTGAGAGATCCTGCTGAGAGCATCTGCCAGGACATTGTCTTTGCCTGGGAGGTGAACTGCCATAAGGGAGGTGTTCAGGGAGTACGCCAGAGACCACAACTTCATGGCTTCGGTGCACAGGCCGTAGACCGAGTGCCCCCCTGCTTGTTGATGTACCACATTGTAGTGGTGGTGTCTGTTCTGACCTGCACAGTCTTGTTCTGAACAGATTTTGAGGAAGCTTGAAGTGCTAGAAAAACTGCTCTGAGCTCCAACAGGTTGATGTGGAGCAGAGACTCCTGTGGGGACCACAGTCCCTGGGTAGTGAGATCGCCCATGTGGGCCCCCCACCCCAAGAGGGATGCATCTGTGTAAGGATTAATGAGTGAGGCTGAGTGACAAAGGGAACTCCTTGTCTCAGGTTGTTCTGATCCTGCCACCACTGAAGGGCTTGGATCAGGGTTCGAGTTACTGGGATCAGTTTGGTAAGAGGATCCTTTCTTTGTGACCAAAAGGCCCTCAGATGGAACTGAATGTCCCTCATCTGAAACCTTGCTCCTTGCACTACTGCTGTGGAAGCAGCCATGTGCCCTAGGAGCTGCAGAAAATGCCTTGCTGGTCGAGACCTGCAGGGTGAATGAAGAGGCCAGGGAGACTAGGGTGTTTGCCCTGTCTAGAGGGAGGAAGGCCCTGACTTCCTGGGTGTTCAGCTCTCGCCTATGAAGGCTAGGAGCTGGACAGGCTCAATACTTACTTTGAGAGATTCAGAAGGAAACCTAGTGACGTAAGCAGTTGCTGGGTTATCTGGAGATGTAGGTTGACCTGATCTGGGGATTGTCCTACTATGAGCCAATCATCCAAATAAGGAAAGATGGCAATCTTTTGCCTTCTTAGGCAAGCTACTGCTACTGCCAGGCACTTGGTAAATACCCTTGGAGCCGAGGTGAGTCCAAAGGGCATTGCTCTGAACTGGTAATGGCCTGAGGGCAGCTCGAACCTGAGGTACTTCCGGTGGGAGCTTCTGATGAGAATATGGAAGTAGGCATCCTTGAGGTCCAGGGATGCTAGCCAGTCCCTGGCCTTAGAAGGTAAAATGATTCCCAGAGTCACCATTTGAACTTTGGTTTTAAAAGGTGCTTGTTTAGGTATCTGAGATCCAGGATGGGCCGCCATTCTCCTGTCTTTTTGGGGTAAGGAAGTACCTGGAGTACAACCCTTTGCCCTGGTGTAGGGGTGGAACCCTTTCCACGGCTCTGAGAGCGAGGAGGGTGGAGACCTCTGACTCTAAGGCGAGTGCCTCCGATGGACATTCAGGAGGAAAAGATCTGGTCCTCAGCTTCGGAAATTTTCTGAAGCTGAGAACCAGTCCCTGGCTTACTACTTCCAGGACCCACTTGTCTGATGTGAGAGACTTCCAGTCCTGGACAAAGTAAGCCAGCCTGCCCTACTGGTAGAGGAGGCGGCCCTGGCTACCCCATCAGGGTGCCTGCTTGGCAGGGGCTTTGGGCTGAGGAGTGGAAGCAGGCCTGCTTGAACCCCTCCTGCCCCTTCCTCTAAAGAATCCCCTCTGGGCATAGGAGGAAGAGGAGGCTTGAGCCTGATAAAAAGGCCTATGAAAAGGCCTGCCTCTGCCCCTGGGAGGCTGCTTCTGAGGAGTGGCCTGCCTTTCCTTGGCTTGTGCACTCCGATAGGTGGTCCTGTAGTCATCCATTTTCTTCATATAATTCTCTGTTTTTTCCCCAAACAAAGAATTGCCAATCACAGGAAAATCAATGGCTTTTGACTGGGTATCCTGTGACAATGTGGTGCATCTGAGCCAGGCCATTCTGCGAAGTGCCACAGAAGTAGCCATAACTCTAGAAGATACATCATTAGAGTCCACCGCAGCATGAAATTGCATTTTTGATGCCTCGATACCATCTAAAGCCACCTGTTCCAGATCCCTGGCAAACTTGTCAGGGAGTTGTTTGACTAGAGCCAGCACAGTATCCCATCTGGATTTCTGGTATCTGGCAGCATAAGCCATGTAATTTGCTTGTCTGAGCCCCAAGGATGCTGCCATGTACTGTTTCTTTGCCATAGCATCAGTCTTCCTGGAGTCCTTTTCAGGAGGATGTGAAGCTAGGGGGATATTTGCCTTGTTACAGGCTGCAGCCTGCACTACATCCACATGGCTGCATTGCTGTGTGAGAAATTCTATGTCAGAACCTGATAAAGTATACCTTCTGTCCATCCTTTTATCCACAGGAGGTATAGAATGAGGAGTTTTAAAACTTTACTGTCTGTTTCCTGAAAGATTTATGAAGAACAGACAGTCTCTTAGATCTGGAATATCCATCATTTCTACATAATCAGGCTCTTCCTGATCATCCACAGCTTCCTCAACAGGAAGCTGAAGAGTTTCAGCAACCTTCTTGTAAAAGGTGAAATGAGCAGAGGACTCAGAAAGCCTGGGGGGGAACCCCTAAAGGTCTGTCTGGGGAGGTATCTGGCTCAATAGAAGCGTCCAGATCCTCCAGACCATAATCACTCTCTTCATACTCTCCTCCCCCCCCCCATGGTTCATAAAATTCCTCAAAATCATAATCCTGAACCGGTGGGACCTGGTGAACCGAAGCGTCTCCCAGATGGAGTCGGTTCAGGAACCCGAGTAAAGAGACTGGACAATTTGGATAGCTTTGGCTATCTCTTCAGCTGTTGAGGAAAGGACTTTTCCACAGCAGCAGACTTTAGTCCTTTTGCAGGAACTGGCTCCTCAGAGCCAACTCTTGGTTACCGAGGAATGTTGCCCTGGTCCAGGGCACTCCCTCAGATTCGGTTGGCACTGAACCGGGCCGGCCATCCGGGTCAGCTGACTTTTTGGCTTCTCTTTCCATGAGCCTACCAACTCTCTTTTCAACGGTGGCAGCAGGGAAATTCTTGCAAATCTGGCAGTCTGAATCGAGGTGGTCAAACCCCAGACAATAAACACAGGTGGTGTGAGGGTCAGCCTTCGCAAAGGCTTCCCCACAGACATCGCAGTGCTGAAACCCAGTGGGCCCGGTTTTTCTTTTGGGTTTCTCAGACATTATGCCAGCCTAACCAAAACTTGCCCGTTTATGGCAATCCGCCAAGCAAGACTCTCCTATCGGTTCCCAACCGTGTCACAGGCCGTGGAAAAAAACGTAATGAAATCCGTTTTTTTTAGAACCGATAGGAACCGGGAACCGCACTCTAAAAAAGGACTAGCAAGTGAAAATGCAACCTAATCGGTTCAAACCGAACCGATAAATGTTTTACAAGTTCCACACAGAATTCGTATGTAAAAACTATCTATTACTTACGTTACCACAGACAGAGCTTGAACCGAACGGTTGCGGTTGCGGTTAAATTTAGACGAAATTTAATATTTTAAACTGTTTTAAACCGCGAAAATGAACCGAGCAAAAGGAGAAATCTCCGGAGCGACTGTTCAGTGAGGCGGAGTAAAGAATCTGATGGTTTCGGTTTGAAAGCAAGCAGACAGAGCTTCCTTAACCGAGCTCGCGCTCAAGATTCCATGCCTTGCATGGAAGTTAACTATTTCACCTCCGGAGCAGTTCTAACCTGCGGTCATACTGCAATTGTCATAATATAGCAAGACTTCATGTTGTTTGAAACAAGGGAATAAATCCCAGTCTCAAAAACTGTGCTGGTCCACACTTGCCACCGGATGCTCAAACTTGCCATTGGGGGCTGGGTGGCCCTCCTCCAAAGCCCCATCCTGTGGTTAGGGGAAGCAGAAGCAGACAGGTTTATGGGGTATGGGGCTGAGAGGTCGCTGACCCTAAACAGGGGATGATCACTCAAATGAAATCAGAAGGAACGAAGGAGGCCTTTCAAAGAAAAAAAGATGAATCACGCAGCAGCCCTGAGCTCTGTCATGCATTACATGGTGTTGCTTTAAACTGGTGGAGCTTAAGCTGGGGAAAGAGTGGGTGCTGGCCACCTGCATGCAACCCACCACCCGCATCCAGCTATCTTGCTGAGATAGTCATTTGCTGTACATTATAATCAGTGGCTCAGTAGGTAGCAAACTTACCTCTGGGAATGGAAGACTGGAAAGTTGTCAGTTCTAGCCCCATACCAGGTACTTAGGCTGTTACCCGTAATAGATTCTGCAGCGCAGTAATTTGTGCGGGGGGAGGGGGCTGCAGTGTTGAGCTACCATCCTTATGATTAGACATTAAACAGAGGCCCCCCCTTCTGCCCACCTCTGGTCACTATCTAGATGGAAGTTAAAGATCCCCATGGTACTTATAAAAAAGGGATTTCCTCTGGTGTCCTGGCCAGCATTCACCCATATCAGTAAAACAGGTCCATGCCACCTCCCCATAGCCATGCACCTGAAATGAGCTATCAAAAGTCAGTTTGCATTTTCTGGTCTAAATAAAAATAATTTATCCTTCCTGACTACAGAATCAGTGCTGAATAAGAGAATAAAACCATACCCCCATACACTGAGGTCTAACACCCTCCATCCCCATTTCTAATGAGCTACCCACTTTCCCCTTGGCATAATAACAGCAGGAGGAAGGGAGACCAACTTGATGACAGCCATGCTAACAGTTTGATTTCTACGCACTGGCCAGCCCTAGGTCTATCAGTGCTGTCGATCCTTGGGAGGGTAATAAAGTTCTGCTGATTCAGCAGCAACCCCTATGACTGGACCAAGTCCCTGAGGCACGTCAGTATCTCCACCACAAGCAGTTCCTGCAGATGCTGGACTAATTGATATGTTGATGGGCAGGGCAGGTGATGGAAGCATGTCGCATCAGAGTTGCAGGTGACTGGGCAGCTCTGATGCCACCTAGGAATTAGATGAGGGAGAAAAAAAAAGACAAGAGGCAGAAAGGTGACTGTCACCCACTATGTGAGCCCTCTCCCATACCAAGCCAGTGTTTCCTCATATCCACCTCCTGAAGGGCCCAGTTATAAGGGGTAAGTCATGAGGGAGATAGAGCTGGCATGACCAAATGGGGGAACCCTCATGGTGGTATCAAGATTAAATAGGAAGGAAGGACCATCGGAAGAATTATTACACGTTACACTGGTGACATAGGTTCAGGAATGTTAGGCGCCACAGGACTGAGTGTCCCACGGAATGCTCTCCTCCTCCAGGGAGGGAGGACAGCATTTTCCACTACTATAGCACCACCTAGCTGACAAGAAATGGTGCTGCAGTTGGAGGAGCTTAAGGAAGGGAGGGCAGCATTTTCTGCCACAATGGCGTCCTCTGGGTAATCAGAAATGGAGCTGCAGACGGAGGTTAAGGGAGGGAGGACAGCATTTTCTTCTGCAATAGCGCCACCTGGGTGACCTGAAATGGTGTTGTAGATGGAGGAGCTCATGGGAGGGAGGAAAGCATTCTCTGCTGCAATAGCACCACCTGGGAGACCAGAAATAGTGTTGCAGACGAAGCAGCTCATGGGAGAGAAGAAAGCATTCTCTGCTGCAAAAGCACCACCTGGGTGACCTGAAATGGCATTACAGATGGAGGAGCTCATGAAAGAGAGGAAAGCATTCTCTGCTGCAATACTGCCACCTGGATGACCAGAATTGCCATTGCCAATGGAGGAGCTCACGGGAGGGAGGAAAGCACTTTCTGCTGCAAAAGCATCACCTGGGTGACCAGAAATGGAATTGCAGATAGCAATAGCGCCATGTGAGTGACACGAAATGGCGTTGCAGATGGAGGAGCTCACAGGAATAAGGACACTGCTTGACTTTGGGGCACAGCTACGTAACTGCCTGAACATGTGCACCCTGAAGCTCTCACCAGCTTCATCCTTCGGGTGGGAAAAACCCTGCAGCACATTGCTGGCATAATCGGGCCCCACCGCTCTGGCTGGTTTCTCTCTCTCTCTCTCTCTCTCCCCTCTGCAGTTGTGAAGGGGGGCCTCTCAGCCAACTCCCCTGATGGAATCCACCAAGGGGCGGTGGACTCCATGAGGACAGGCAAGAGCCAGAGAAGGAGAGGGATGGGGCTGGGTGGTCGCCAGGCGGGGCAGCTCCAGTGAAAAAAGGAAAAAAAAAAATCTGCCTCTCATGCTGACTTTCTTATTAAGTTTTTAGAGTGCTATATAATACAGAATATAACTGCAACATCATGCCATATACATATGAATATCAACAGACATGGTATTCAAGCTGTAAAAATAAAAGTTAGTAATGAAATGCGGGAGGGAGGAGCTGCGAGGGGGGATATCCAGTTCATATTCATGCTGACTGTTGAGGTGCACTGATCCAGCACTCTGAATTAATCATCTGTAAATGTACATACTGAGGGTGGTACTCGGGGTGGGGGTTAGCTCAATAGGCACAATGAGACACATCTTACTGGACTAAACGATGTTTTGGTGTCCTACATCAGCTGTTTCTAAGCATCTTTATAAGCACCTGCAATGTCATCTAGGGCCTGCACTGAGGGATAAGAAAAAATTCCTCACCATAGTAATGTTGTTTCTTCTAATGGAGTCTTGCTGTATTCTGACTATATGCAGTTAGCCCCAGCACTTGATCTGCTCCAGAGAGTAAAGGGTTAATTCTATGCCAAGGTATAGAACGTTGAGCTCGAGCTCGGTTTTCAAATTTCTGTCTGTGGTACTCTGAAGTGTAACCATCAGATTCTTACGAGCACTAAACTAACTCAATATTTAGAAATTGTTTCTAAAATTTTCATGCCAAAGTGCAATAAACAGATTTTTAGGGTCAAAAGACTCAAGTCGAGAACCCCAAAAAGAATCTAAGCAGGTAGTGAAACAACCAAAATATTCATAATAAAAACCAGAAAAACCCTTAATAAGATAAAGGCATGCTAAGTACACTGCTGAGGTGCAGCACTGTGCCTGCCAGACCACATCCCGATACTACTAGGTTCCAGAAGGAGAGGCAGGGAGGGAGTGAGGTCAGAATACAGCAAGACTCCATTAGAAGAAACAACATTACTATGGCGAGTAATTTTTTCTTCAAACAACATGAAGTCTTGCTGTATTCTGACTATATGCAGACTATCAAGCAGTACCCCCTTGGAGGAGGGAGTCACAGAACCTATTTTGGGAACAAGCTCTGCAGCACAGCTGTGCCAAACCTAGCATCACTTCTTGACTGAATGTCCAGAGAGTAGGGCTTGGTAAATGTGTGAACATAGAAACATAGACTTTGATGACAGATAAGGACCGCTTGGCCCACCTAGTCTGCCCATTTCCCTACCTAGAGGATAAGCTGCAGATCCTATTTAACCAACAGCGTATTTCTTCCTACCCCCCACAAAAATTGCCTTATGTCTGTCCCATGCATTCTTGAATTCTCCCACAGTTTTAGACCCCATAACCTCCCTCACAGAAGGCTGTCCCATGCATCCACCACCCTCTCTGTGAAAAAATACTTCCTCACATTGCCCCTGAGCCGCCCCCCATCTTCAAATTGTGTCCCCTTGTTCTTGCACATCTCTTTTTCTGAAAGATGCTACCCTGTTGGACTTTGTTGATTCCACTGAGGTACTTAAACGTTTCTATCATGTCCCCCCTCTCCCTCCTTTCCTCAAGGGTATACATATTAAGCTCCTTTAGCCTCTCCTCGTATGGCTTCTCTTGCAGACCCTGAGCCATTTTAGTTGCCCTCCTCTGAACTGCCTCCATCCTGTCTATGTCCTTGCAGAGATGAGTCTCCAGAACAGACGCAGTACTCAGATGGGGTCTCACCAACTGTCTGTAAAGGGGGATAACAACTTCCTGTTTTCTGCTGGTGATGCCTCTCCCTATACATTCCAGTATCCCTCCAGCCCTCCCTACCGCCTTCTCACATTGCTTGTTACTACCCCCCATTGTGTAATCTTCCCCTGGGTTTTTGTTTCCCAGGTGCAGTACTTTGCAATTCTTTGCATTGAATCCAAGCTGCCATACTTCTGACCATTCCTCCAACCTTGCCAAGTCCCTTCTCATCCTTTCCACGCCTCCTTGTGTATCAACCCTGTTGTAGATCTTTGTGTCATCTGCAAAGAGGCATACTCCATGCATTTCCAGGTGGCTGTTTTACAGATTTCCACTAAAGGTATACATCTAGCTGCTGCGGCCGAAGCAGCTGTACCTTTGGTAGAATGAGCCCTCAGGCCTGGGGGTGGCTCTTTCCCAAGCTTTGAATAGCAGAACTGGATACAAGAGACAATCCACCTGGCAATAGTTATCTTGGTGGCAGGTTTACCCTTTCCCACTTCACCATAAGTGAGAAACAACTGAGCAGAGTCATTTCTATGGGCCTTAGCATGTTCCACATAGTAACTACGAGCCCTCTTTACATCAAGACTATAATCGTCTCTCCCCAGAAGAAGAATGGTCAGTGAAAAATACAGGTAATGACAGACTGATTCAAATGAAAGTCTGATACCACCTTGGGAAGAAACTTTCTGTTGGTTCGAAGGACCACCTTATCCCTGTGAAATGAAGTCATGTTCCACTGATAAAGCCTGTAATTCACAGATTCTCCTGGCAGAGGTAATGGCTACCAGGAATACAGTTTTCCAAGTCAAGTACTTCAGCTCTGCTGAGGACAGAGGTTCAAAAGGGGGCTGCATAAGCTCTGTGATACAGATATTCAGATCCCAAGAAGGTGTAGGCTCCCGAAAGGGAAGATTAACATGTACTAGACCCTTGAAAACTGGATGAGATGTTAGGGAAGAGCCCTTACCAGCAGAAAGGAAGGCAGAAACAGCTGCCAAATATACCTTGAGAGTAGTAGGCCGGAGGCCTAAACTGTTAAGATGCACCAAATAGTCCAATACAGTGGCAGTATCAGCTAGCTCTGGCTGGATATGCCTCTGGGAACACCAAAATCCATTTGGAGTTGTAGGTCTTTCTAGTAGCAGGTTTCCTGCTAACCTTTAAAATGTCCAAGACTGACTGAGAAAGATGCAGGCTTGCACATTCTAGCTCTTCAAGAGCCAGGCTTTGAGCCTGAGAGTCTGAAGTTTGGGGTAAAGAATCCTCCCCCATGAGGAGGTGAGGAGACTGAACTGTCTGGGAAGACACAGAGGCGTTGTCACTGACAGTGACAAGAGTAAAGGGTACCAAGGCTGTCTGACCCAGTCTGGAGCCACTAGAATCACCCTGCAAGGCTGAGAACTGATCTTGATCAGGACCCTGAATATCAGAGGAAAAGGAGGAAATGCATACAGAAATCTGCTTGTCCAAGTCAACAAGAGAGCATCCTGAGGGACAGGGCCCAGAAGGGGAGGTCTGCAGCAAAACAGAGGAAGTTGGTGATTGTCCAGGGCTGCAAAGAGATCTATCTCTGGAGTGCCCCATCTTTTGAAAATGACCTGAAGAATTAGAGGGTTCAGGGTCCATTCATGGTGACCCTGAGAAATCCTGCTGAGAGCATCTGCTAGAATGTTATCCTTCCCTGGGAGATGCACAGCCATCAGGGAAACCTGAAGAGAATAAGCTAGAGACCATATTTTCATGGCCTCTGTGCACAAGGTCGAGGACCGAGTGTCTCCCTGCTTGTTGATGTACCACATGGTTGTGGTACTGTCTGTCCTGATCTGCACCACTTTCCCCTGTACAGCAGCTGAGAATGTCTGAAGTGCTAGAAAGACAGCTCTCAATTCGAGAAGATTTATGTGTAGAAGAGACTCCTGGTGAGACCAGGTTCCCTGAGCTGTAAGCTGATCTAGGTAAGCCCCCCAACCCAGTAAAGTGGCATCTGTGGTGAGAATCACTGAAGGAGCCTGACTGATAAAAGGGACACCCTGTCAAAGATTGTACTCCTCCAGCCAGCACTGGAGAGCCTGAACTAGAGTTCGAGACACTGGAACAAATTTGGAGAGAGGGTCTTTTTTCTGAGACCAATAAGATCTGAGATGAAACTGAATCTCTCTCATCTGAAACCCTGCTCCCTGGACCACAGCTGTGGATGCTGCCATGTGACCCAGCAACTGTAGAAAGTGTCTGGCTGGACGAGAAACTAGAGGATGAAAAGAGGAAGCCAGAGAGATAAGGGACTGAACCCTTGAGAGAGGGAGAAATGCTCTTGCTTGAATAGTGTTTAGTCCCACCCCTATGAAAGTGAGGAGCTGGGCTGGTTCCAGAGCATACTTTTCTAGGTTCCGAATGAAACCCAAGGAGTCTAGAAGTTTTTTTAGTGACCTCTAGGGCTGACCTGACTTGGTCCGAGGACTGACCCACAATAAGCCAGTCGTCCAGGTATGGGAACAGAAGGATACCCTGTCTCCTGAGGAATGCCACCACTACTGCTAGACACTTGGTGAACACCCTTGGAGCAGATGTTAGGCCGAAAGGCATAGCTCTGAATTGGTAATGGCCTGAGGACAACTTGAACCTGAGGTACTTTCTGTGGGAATGTCTGATAGGTATGTGGAAGTAGGCATCCTTGAGATCCAGAGAGGATAGCCAGTCTCCTGGTCTCAGAGAGGGAAGAATTACTCCCAGAGTCACCATCTTGAATTTTGGTTTTGTTAAGTGTTTGTTCAGGTATCTTAAATCTAGGATGGGTCGCCACTCCCCTGTCTTTTTTGGGGTAAGGAAGTATCTGGAATACAGTCCTTTTTCCCTGTGACATTGAGTAACGTAGACATAGACTTTGACGGCAGATAAGGACCGCTTCACTGCCTGCAGAAGAGAGGAGACTTCTGCCTCTAAGGCCTTTGTCTCCAAGGGACAGAGAGGACTGAAGGACCTTGCTCTCATTTTTGGGAACCTTTTGAAACTGAGAGCAAGTCCCTGGCTCACTACTTCCAGGACCCATTTGTCTGAAGTAACAGACTCCCAGGCCTGGAAGTGAGCCAACCTGCCCCCTACTGGAACTGAGGGGGCAACCCTGACTGACACCTCAGGGTGTCTGTTTGGCAGGGGGCTTAGACTGCATGGATGATGAGGTTCTGATCACCCCACGCCTGCCTCTTTCCATAAAGAACCCCCTCTGCTGGAAAGAAGAAGAGGAGGCCTGAGCCTGATAGAAAGGCCTGTGAAAAGGCCTGCCCCTGCCAGCTCTAAATTGCTGCCTCTGAGGAGTGGCCTGCATTTCTTTGGCTGCAGCACTCCTATAGGTGGTCCTATACTCATCCATCTTCTTCATGTAGTTCTCAGTTTGCTCATCAAACAGGGAATTACCAGTTACAGGAAAATCTATGGCCTTAGTCTGGGTATCCTGCGAAAGATTGGTACATCTAAGCCAAGTAAACATCCTCATGGAGACAGATGTAACTATGACCCTAGAATGCACATCATTCGAGTCCACAGCAGCATGAGACTGCACTTTGTGTGGCTCTGTACCATCTACAGCCACCTGCTCCAGCTCCTTGGCTAGCTGGGGAGGGGCATTCTTAGCCGGCTCCAGAACCGTATCCCACATAGATTCCTGGTACCTGGCTGTATATGTCATGTAATTTGTTTGCCTGAGCCCCAAAGAGGATGCCAAGTACTGTTTCTTTGCCATGGCATTCACTTTCCTGGAATCCTTATCGGGGGGGGGGGGGTGAGATGCCAGGGGAATATTAGCTTTGTTACAAGCTGCAGCTTGCACTACCCCAACATGGCTGCAATGTGCTGAAAGGAATTCTGTGCCAGGACCTGATAAGGCATACCTCCTGTCCATTCTTTTATCTACAGGAGGCATGGATGTGGGAAATTGTATGATTTTTTTGTGTCCGTTTCCCCAGGATTTGTGCAAAGGGATAGACACTCTGACTCTGGAACATCCATAATTTCCACATAATCAGGCTCCTCCTGATCAGCCTCTTCCATAGGAAGCTGAAAAGTCTCAGCCACCTTCTTGTAAAACAAGAAGTGGGAGGGGGACTCAAAGCCTAGGAGGGGAAACTTTGGAAGGCCTGTCTGGGGAGATGTCAGGCTCTACTGGCTCGTCTACACCTTCAAAGTCTCCTTCTTCATAATCATCTTCCTCCTCCCAATCGCCCTTCATAGTATGCCTCCGGATCAATATCTGAGGCAACAACTTCCGACCGAACCGATCGCCTTTGAACCGATGTCAGTTCGGTCGGAACCAGACAAAGCGACTGCACTATTGTAATCACTTTTGCTATTTCCTCAACGGTCGGAACATGAGGTGTTGGATCCGAACCGGACGATTTTCTTTTTCTCTTTGACGGAACCGACTCAGGAGAGTCCGCTTTCTTTTTGCCGGAAGAGGTATCGCCCAGGTCGGTAGGCACCTCTTAAGGTTCGATCGCAACCGAACCGGGCTGGCCATCCGGGTCATCGGACTTCTCAGCCTCCCTTTCCTTCAGCCTACTCAAACGTGTTTTAAGAGTGGCATTGGGAAAGTTTTTACAAATTTGGCAGTCTTCCTTGAGGTGGTCAAACCCCAGACAATACACACATACGAGCTGGGGATCAGCCTTAGCAAAGGCCTCCCCACACTCGGTAGAGTGCTGAAACCCAGTGGGTCCAGTTTTCTTTTGGGTTTCTCAGACATGTGAAACAATTTACCCTTTTTTAGCATTAAGCCAGGTAACAACAACTTATCAGTTCCAACCGTGTCACGGGTCGGTTAAAAAAAATCCCACAAATTCCAGATTTTTTTTTAGAAACCAATAAGTACCGGAAAACCACAATAAAATCACATAACAACAACAAATAATAGGTTTTTCGGTTCTGAACCGGACCGACCGGAAAAGAACCGAAGAAAACCGTTTCTAAAGGTTTTAGCAATAAAATCACACTACCTAGTACACCACCACTTACTGTACCATGACAGAGGTAAGAATACTGATAAAATAAGAAATGCGGTTGAAAAAACTGACTGATTCAAACTATTACTGAACCAAAGTGCAAGAGGGATCTCCGGAGCGACTTCACAGTTAGGCGGAGTAAGTAATCTGATGGTTACACTTCAGAGTACCACAGACAGAGGTTTGAAAACCAAGTTCAAGCTCAACGTTCTATGCCTTGGCATAGAGTTAATCCTTTACTCTGAGGAGCAGTTCAAGTGCTGGTGCTAACTGCATACAGTCAAAATACAGCAAAATTTCATGTTGTTTGAAATCAATGGTATGGTAGCAGGGTAACCTGTTGTCAGACAGGAGGCCTGGGTTTGGGTACAGACTCCATATGCTCACAGCAGGATAACTCGTTATCAGACAGGAGGCCTGAGTTTGGGTACGGACTCCATACGCTCACAGCAGGATAATCGGTTCTCAGACAGGAGGCCATGGTTTGGGTACAGACTCCATATGCTCACACGATAACCCATTGTTAGACAGGAGGCCTGGGTTTGGGTACGGACTCCATACGCTCACAGCAGGATAACTTGTTGTCAGACAGGAGGCCTGAGTTTGGGTACGGACTCCATATGCTCACAGCAGGATAATCGGTTCTCAGACAGGAAGCCATGGTTTGGGTACAGACTCCATATGCTCACAGTACAATAACCCATTGTTAGACAGGAGGCCTGGGTTTGGGTACAGGCTCCATACGCTCACAGCAGGATAACTTGTTGTCAGACAGGAGGCCTAAGTTGGGTACAGACTCCATATGCTCAGAATACGATAACCCATTGTTAGACAGGAGGCCTGGGTTTGGGCACAGACTCCATACGCTCATAGCAGAAAAAAACATTGTCTAACAGGAGGCCTGGGTTTGGGTATGGACTCCACATGTTCACAGCAGGATACTCCATTGTCAGACAGGAGGCCTGGCTTTGGGTACTGACTCCATACGCTAACAGCAGGATAACCCGTTGTCAGACAGGAGGCTTGGGTTTGGGTACCGACTCCATACGCTCACAGCAGGATAACTCATTGTCAGAAAGGAGGCCTGGCTTTGGGTACGGACTCCACACGCTCACAGCAGGATAACCCATTGTGAGACAGGTGGCTTGGGTTAGGGTACAGACTCCATACACTCACAGCAGGAAAACCTGTTGTCAGACAGGAGGCATGGCTTTGTATACAGATTCCATATGCTTACAGCAGGATAACCTATTGTCAGACTGGAGGCCTGGGTTTGGGTACGGACTCCATACATTCACAGCAGGATGACCCATTGTCATACAGGTGGCCTGTGTTTGGGTATGGACTCCATACGCTCACTATCTTCGATTATTGTGACGTAGACTACGGTGCTGCCCCCAAGTCCTCCTTGGCCAGACTAGATACCCTCTTCAACCCCTTTTGCCATTTTCCCTTTGGTGCCCCCCTCCGCACTCATCATTGTGACCTCTACCATTCCCTATCCTTCTCTTCCCTGACAAACAGACGTCTCTCTCACTGTGCAAAATTCACCTCCAAGCACTGGCTGGGTGAACTTCCCTCCTATCTCTCCCCTGTCTTTACAAAGCCTCCCCCCCCTTTCTCACACCCTAAAATCTACCGACTCATGACCCCTGGTGGTCCCATGCCACTCCACCATTATTGGCCAAACGGATTATTCTCATCACCTCCCAAAAATCTGGAATTCACTTCCCCCTCAAATTCGCCACTCATCCTCTTGCTACTCCATTAACTCTGCCCTCAAGAACTTCCTTGCCCCTTCCTATGCCTGCCAATACCCTCCCTAATCCCCCTGTCATCTCCCCTAAGCCCTTATTACCATATGACAACACCCCACCACTCTTATTTCCCTCTGATCGTGCTCCTCCTTGTCCCCTACTCTCCCTCCTCCTAAAGTGTTCCTCCCTCTTCTTTCTCTACCCTTGATCTATCTCCCTGCTGCGAGTTTGATCACTGCCTTGTGCAGGCACGATCCATAGCGTACATTGGGCTACAACTTTACCCCCTTTCGCCTATTTCTCCTTTTACTGCACCCCCTCAGTCACTGCTAGATCACTGCCTTGTGCAGGCAGGGTCACCCAGCACACTGGTGGGGTACTACCCCCTCCCACTATAGCTGACCTCTGCTACCTCCTCCCACAATATCCCTCCCCCAACACCCCCCCTCTCTCGCTTCACTATATATATAAATAACTCACATCGCCTATAAGAAAAAATTACTCACCTTAGTAATGTTGTTTCTTCTAATGGAGTGTTGCTATATTATGACTATTGCAGTTTGTCCACCATTAGAACTGCTCCGGAGTCAGAGAGTTAACTTCCATGCAGGGCATGGAACTTAGAAGCCTTGACTCAGTTAGAGAAACTCTGTCTGGGATATTTCTAACCGAAACTGTCAGATCTTTATGAGCAAAACTCACTAAGGTTCTGTGTGGAAGCTGTAACCTACACTAGCCAACTGGCTACTAAAATATTAACACATTTTCCTGGTCCCAACACCAAGACTCAAGTCAGGGGACCAGAAAAAGATAAGATAAAATAAAATAAAAACACAACACCCAAACGCCCCAAAAAGAAGGGGTGGAAAACATAAAGGGGGCATCAATAAGTGCCAACAGTGAACTGCCCACCCCATACCCCAAGTAGAAGTTCTGAGAGGGGCAGGCTGGGGGGCATAATATAGCAAGACTCATTAGAAGAAACAACATTACTAAGGTGAGTAATTTTTCTTCAAACAACATGTAGTCTTGCTATATTATGACTATTGCAGACTACACAGCAGTACCTCCATGGAGGAGGAGGGACAGAACCTACTTAGGAATAGGCTCTGAAGCACGGCTGTGTTAAACCGAGCATCCCTCCTGGCCTGGATATCCAGGGAGTAATGCTTGGTGAAAGTGTGTACTGTTTTCCAAGTAGCTGCTTGACATATCTCTAAGATAGGATGTCTCTGGCAGCAGCTAGAGAGCAGCTGTACCTCTGGTAGAGTGAGCCTCAGGCCTGAAGGGGAACCTACCCAGTTTTGATAGCAAAGTGGATACAAGAGACAATCCACCTGGCAATGGATCTCTTAGTGGCAGGTTTCCTTTCCCAACCTCACCATAAGTGAGAAAGAGTTGGAGGGAGTCAAACCTGTGACCCTTGGTACGCTCTATGTAGTAACTTAGGGCCCTCTTAACATCTAAGCTGTGCAACCTCCTCTCACCAGAGGAGGAATGGTCAGCGAAGAACACTGGAAGTGAAATAGATTGATTAAGGTGGAAATCTGAAACCACCTTAGGCAAAAACTTCCTGTTAGTCCTGAGGACTACCTTATCCCTGTGAAAGGAAATAAAGTAAGTCTCCACTGACAAAGCCTGTAACTCACTTATGCGCCTGGCAGAAGTGATAGCTACTAGAAATACAGTTTTCCAAGTCAAGTACTTAAGCTCTGCCGAAGACAGAGGTTCAAAGGGGGGTTGCATCAGCTGAGAGATGCAAACATTAAGATCCCAGGCAGGGACAGGGTCCCTGAATGGTGGATTGGTATGAAGCAATCCCTTAAAAAACTTGGAAAATACAAGGTGAGCAGAAAGAGAAGAGGGCTTCCCTGCTGAAATAAAAGCAGAGACAGCTGCCAAATGCACTTTCAGGGTAGCTGGTCTCAGTCCCAAAGAATTAAGATGGACCATATAGTCCAAAACAGTGGGCAAATCAGCAGATTCCGGGCAAATATGCTTCCCAGAACACCATATGGAAAACCTTTTCCATTTGGAATTATAAGTAGCCCTAGTGGAAGGCTTTCTAGAAGCTTTCAAGATTTCGAGATCACCTTGAGAAAGTTGTAGATCAGCAAACTCTAACTCCTCAAGAGCCAGGCCTTGAGGTTGAGGGATTTGAGATTCGGATACCAGACTCTCCCCTGGGCACAGGTTAACAGATTGTGGTTCCTGGGGAGATACAGGGGAAGATGGACTGCTAAGGACAGAAGGAGTGGGTACCAGGGCTGCCTGGCCCAGTCTGGAGCAATCAGGATCATCTTGCAGGGCTGAGATCTGATTTTGACTAGCACCTTGAACAGAGAGGGAAGGGGGAAGGCATAGAGAAACTCCCTTCCCAATCGAGGAGAAAGGCATCCAGGGGACAGAGCCCAACACTGGGGCCTGCAACAAAAAGTGGAAGTTGATGATTGTCTGGGGCTGCAAAAGATCTATCTGAGGGTGCCCCATCTGGCAAAAACTATCCCAGTACTCGGGGATCCAGTGACCATCGTGATGGCCCTGGGAAATCCTGAGAGCATCTGCCAGGACATTGTCCTTGCCTGGGAGGTGAACTGCTATGAGGGAAGTGTTCAGGGAATAAGCCAGAGACCACAACTTCATCGCCTCGGTGCACAAGGCCGAAGACCGAGTGCCCCTTGTTTGTTGATGTACCACATTGTAGTGGTGTTGTCTGTTCTGACCTGTACCACTTTGTTCTGAACAGATGCAGAAAAAACCTGAAGTGCTAGAAAAACAGCTCTGAGTTCCAACAGATTGATGTGGAGCAGAGATTCCTGAGGGGACCACAATCCTTGGGTGGAGAGGTCGCCCATGTGAGCTCCCCATTCCAAGAGGGACGCATCTGTAGTAAGGGTCAAGGAGTGAGATAGAGGGATGAAGGGCACCCCTTGTCTCAGATTGCTCTGATCCTGCCACCACTGAACGGCCTGGATCAGGGTTCGAGTCACTGGGATCAACTTGGATAGGGAATCTCTTCTTTGAGACCAAAAGGCTCTCAAATGGAACTGAATGTCCCTCATCTGAAATCCTGCTCCTTGCACTACAGCTGTGGAAGCAGTCATGTGTCCTAGGAGCTGTAGGAAATGCCTTGCTGGTCGAGAGACCTGCAGAGTGAAGGACGAGGCCAGGGCCACCAGGGTCCTTACCCTTTCTAGGGGAGGAAGGCTCTGGCCTGCTTTGTGTCCAGTTCTGCACCTATAAAGGTGAGTACCTGGACAGGTTCCAGAACTGACTTTGAAGATTGAGAAGAAAGCCCAGAGAGGTAAGCAGCTGCTGGGTAACTTGCAGGTGTGCTTTTGACCTGGTCTGGAGACTGACCCACAATGAGCCGTAGTCGTCTAGGTAGGGAAAGATGGCAATCTTTGCCTTCTTAAATGAGCAACTGCTACTGCCAGGCATTTTGTGAATACCCTTGGGGCAGAGGTAAGGCTCAAGGGCACTGCTCTGAACTGATAATGGCCTGAGGGCAGTTCGAATCTGAGGTACTTTCGGTGGGAGCTTCTGATAAGAACATGGAAGTAGGCATCCTTGAGGTCCAGGGAAGCTAGCCAGTCCCCTGGCCTTAGGGAGGGTAAAATCATTCCCAGAGTCACCATTTTGAATTTTGGTTTTAAAAGGTGATTGTTCAGATATCTTAGGTCCAGGATGGGCCGCCACTCTCCTGTCTTTTTGGGGGTAAGGAAGTACCTGGAGTACAGACCCTTGCCCTGGTGTAGGGAGAAACCCTTTATACAGCTCTGAGAGCCAGGAGGGTTGAGACTTCTGTTTCAAAGCAAGAGTCTCTAAAGGGTTTGCAGGTGGAAAAGATCTGATTCTCATCTTTGGAAATTATTTGAAGCTGAGAACAGACCCTGGCTTCTACTTCCAGGACCCACTTGTCTGATGTTAAAGACTCCCAGTCCTGGACGAGTAAGCCAGCCTGCCCTACAGGTAATGGAGAACGGCCCTGGGCATCCCATCAGGGTGCCTGTTTGGCAGGAGCTTTAGGCTGAGGGGTAGGAGCAGGCCTGCTTGTACCCCGTCTGCCTCTCCCTCTGAAGAACCCCCTCTGAACATAAGCTGAAGAGGAGGCCTGTGAAAAGGCCTGCCTCTACCCCTGGGGGGCTGCCTCTGAGGAGTGGCTTGCCGTTCCTTGGCTTGTGCACTCCTATAAGTGGTTCTATATTCATCCATTTTCTTCATATAATTTTCTGTCTGCTCCCCAAACAGAGAATTCCCACCACAGGAAAATCCATAGCCTTAGCCTGGGTATCCTGACAAACTATAAATACACCTGAGGCCAAGCCAATCTCTGAAAGCCACAGATGCTGCCATGACTCTAGAGGATACATCATTAGAATCCACTACAGCATGGAACTGCACCTTAGATGCCTCAATACCATCAGCAGCCACCTGCTGCAGCTCCTTGGCAAGCTGGCCAGGGGCTGTTTGGCTAAAGCCATGACAGTATCCCATCTAGATTTTTGGTATCTTGCAACATAAGCCATATAATTTGCTTGTCTGAGTCCTAAGGACGCTGCCATGTATTGTTTTTTAGCCATGGCATCAATCTTCCTGGAGTCTTTGTCAGGAGGATGTGAAGCCAGGGGAATATTAGCCTTATCACAGGCTGCAGCCTGAACTACCCCAACATGGCTGCATTGCTGTGAAAGAAATTCTGTATCAGGACCTGACAAAGTGTACCTCCTGTCCATCTTTTTATCCACAGGAGGCACAGAATTAGGAGCTTTAAAATTTTATTGTTTGTTTCCTAAATGATTTATGTAAAGGAATAGACAATCTCCTGGACTCTGGGATATCCATCATCTCTACAAAGTCAGGCTCTTCTTGCTCATCCACAGCTTCCTCCAAAGGAAGCTGGAGGTTCAACAACTTTTCATAAAACAGAAAATGAGAAGGGACTCAGCAAGCCTAGGGGGAGATTCTCCTAAAGGTCTGTCTGGGGAGATGTCCGGTTCAATGGGCACATCCAGACTCTCAAAGTCACATTCACACTCATAATCATCCTCCCCCTCCTCTGGTTCATAAAACTCCTCTATATCATATTCTTGAACCGGTGGAACCGACCGAACCGACCTCTTGCCAGATAGTGGCGGTCTGGACGGAACCGGGGAAAGTGACTGGACAATTTGGATTGCCCTGGCTATCTCTGCAGCAGTTGGAGAAGGGATTTTTGACTCCACACCTGCTGATTTTCTAGTTCTCTTTGCTGGAACTGGCTCCTCAGAGTCAGCTTTATGTTTGCCCGAGGGAGTCTGGCCCTGGTCAGAGGGCACTCCCTCCGGTTCGGTTGGCACTGAACCGGGCTGGCCATCCGGGTCAGTGGACTTTTTGGCCTCTTGTTCCCTGAGCCTACCAAATCTCTTATCTAGGGTAGCTGCAGGGAAATTCTTGCAAATCTGGCAGTCTGCATTGAGGTGGTCAAACCCCAGACAATAAACACATGTGGTGTGTGGGTCAGCCTTGGCAAAGGCTTCCCCACAGACACTCGAGTGTTGAAACCCAGTGGGCCCGGTTTTCTTTTGGGTTTCTCAGACATAATGCCAGCCTAACCAAAAACTTGCCCTTTTTTTCGGCAGTGCCAGGCAAGACACCCTTATCGGTTCCCAACCGTGTCACGGGTCGTGGAAAAAACCGTAATGAAATACGTTTTTTTTTAGAACCGATAAGAACCGGGAACCGCACTCTAAAAAGCCTTTAAATGCTTCAGAATAAAGTTTCTTCACAACCTGATCGGTTCAAACCGAACCGATAAACATTTACAAGTTCCACACAGAAATAAACCTATCTATTACTTACAATACCATAGACAGAGCTTGAACCAATCGGTTTGCGGTTAAAATGATGATAATCGCGGTTGAATTTAACTGAGAAAAAAACTCTTTAAACCGAGAAAATGAACCGAGCAGTACGAGGAATCTCCGGAGCGACTGTTCAGTGAGGCAGAGTAAAGAATCTGACGGTTTCGGTTTGAAATATCCCAGACAGAGCTTCTCTAACCGAGCTTGCACTCTAAGTTCCATGCCCTGCATGGAAGTTAACTCTTTCACTTCCGGAGCAGTTCTAATGGTGGGACAAACTGCAATAGTCATAATATAGCAAGACTTCATGTTGTTTGAACTGGTGCCCTACCAGTAGGTATGTCCCCCGCCCTGCCCAGATAGGGATAACAGGACACTGTTGAATTTCAACTCCCCTCCCTTCCCCTCCTTGGATACCCCCCACCAACAATACCTTTCTCTCATCACCCTGCCACATTCTACCTCTCCTCTCCTCCCCTCCTACCAGTTAACATAACCTAACACTGGCCTTCCCTTACACTCAACTAAGCACTTATAACCCACTCCTATGCCCCTCTTATATGCACTTTAGTCCACCCTGTTGTCTCTGTTTGCCTCGAAAATCGTGTTCTGTCTGCGTCTCTCCATAAATTTCCTTTCCCTTCTTCCATTCTACCCTCCTCACATTCTTCCTCTCTTTACTCCAATCACTGTAAATCTTGAATATCTATGTTACACTAATGGCTACCAATTACTATTGGGTTACCTTACCATCTAGTGCTACATACTGTTGCCAAGTTATTATATGTGTTCCAGTGTTACCAACTGTCGCCAATTTGCTATATGCGTCTTCATATCTACTATACTAAACTGTTGCATTGATAGCCAATGTTATCCACCTGTAATCCCTCCTGCTCTCGCAGTATGCAAGCAAGCAAATTGTATTCCAATATTGTAACATTTCTCTGTATTCTATCCAATTGTTCCCTACCCCCCAGCTCGCACCGGGACACGAGAAACTTGTTGTTCAGCATGCCTTCCTGGTGAAACATTTCAATAAATAAGCAGGATAACCCGTTGTCAGACAGGAGGACTGGGTTTGGGTACAGATTCCATCTCCTCACAGCAGGACAAGCCATTGTCAGACAGAAGGTTTGGGTACGGACTCCACATGCTCACAGCAGGATATCCTGCTGTCAGACAGGAGGCCTGGATTTGGGTACGGACTCCATACGCTCACAGTATAACCCATTGTCAGACAGGAGGCCTGGGTTTGGGTACAGACTCCACTTGCTCACAGCAGGATAACCTGTTATCAGACAGGAGGCCTGGCTTTGGGTACAGACTCCATACAGTCACAGCAGGATAACCAATTATCAGACAGGATGCCTAGGTTTGGGTATGGACTCTATACATTTACAGCAGGATAACCTGTTGTCAGACAGGAGGCCTGGGTTTGGGTACAGACTCCACAGGTTCACAGCAGGATAACCCCTAGGTGGCGCTATCCCAGGAGCGACTACCCCTGCCTGCGTGGCTAGTTGCAGCTAAAGGGGCTTGGGTACTGAAATGGACAGGGTTGTTAGTAGCAAGGCTAACCTGGGTTCAGCCCTCCGGGACACTGTAACCTCTCTCTAGTGGCCTAGATGATATGCAACAAACACTTTCACAGTAGCCTCTATTCAGCATACAAATCCCCACACTGCTTGCACTTACCACCAGGGCTGGTTCCCCCAGTTCGACCCTGGAGACCCCCTGTAAAACAAGGTTAGGCACAGCAAATAAAAGTACAGTGCTTTTGGTACAAACTGGAACCACAGTCAAATTAGATGCAAAAAGAGTTAGATCTGATTTATTTAGGGGACTTGAACAAGGGAGGGGCGTAATCAGTTTGATTCTATAACTGATCTAGTCAGGCAATTATGCATGCACTTTTTAGTCCCTCAACATAGTCACACACTCTGGGTACCCACGTAGGAAAGAGGTGGGCTAGCCAGGAACGTTGCCCTGGGTGGGCCAGCATCGCAGCTGGTTGGGGCCCTGTGATGGAAGAAAGCAACTTGCACAACACACACTATTTGTAATCTGGAACCAGAGGGCTCAGTACACGAAGGAAAAGACAACAAGGCAATCAGATGACAACACTTTAGATTTAGCTGTTGTTGCAGGGAGCTACCCTGATGTTTACTCATGATACCCAATCCAGGACATAGGCAGGACGAAACTGAGACTGCAGGTTGATGAGCTGGAGTGCCAGGAGAAGCAAGGCCCACACGAATCACCGAGGCGTCGTTCCTATTCAAGGCGTTGAGCAGAGGGCTGATCCCTAGGCAGGTCTCTCGTCGATGGCTTTCTCTGTGCAGTGGGTAATCTGGTTGGGCCAGTGTGGCAAGGCCCTGGCCAAGTGGAGATGAATGCGGATTCAGTCCGGTGGGGCTGGATGCAGCCTCCAACAAGCAAAACACAGTTCAGCACACAGTGGGGAACCAAATCGCAACCCACTAGCAGCACACAGCATATTTATAGTAAGGAAATACCACTGTAACAGGCGGATGGCAGTCCAGTCGCAATTACAGAATCTCTGCGCCAAACTGGGAGTCCAGCAGTAATTGAGGTCCTAACAGGCCGATCACATTCAGCAAATCTTCGGTCTTCTTCAGGGTTTAAGCCTGGTCACAGCTCAGTGGCTTTAATCTTTCTCTCTCTCAATTCGGATTCAGTCCGAAATATCCACAAGTTCCCTCTCAGGGACAGCATGCGGGCAGGCAGGCCAAACTCAATCCTTCCACAGTTCTCCGTCGCGAACTACGCGGAAACTGCTGCTTGACTATCTCGAGCTGTTAATTCTCTCTCTTCCTAACTCAGACTGACTCTAGCTGCAAGCAGCCTGGGACTTTCCCCAGAATCCAAAAGGTTCGGTTGGCTGATCCATCTGTCAGTCACAACAACGGCTCCCCCTCCAGGTTCATCTAGGCACCAAAGTCTCAAAACTACAATTCCTACACAGTTTTGCTCCCACACGACCCCTGGGGACAGACACCATTTTAGGGTCCCCAAAGGTACTGATTGGTCCTAAAGAAAAAGTTACTTACCATAGTAACCTTATTTCTCTCAGGGGATACTCCAATCTTCATAACTCTTCTGCAGTATACCTTTAAGGTCAGATCTGCCCGGAGATGGAATGCTGTGCTAATGACGGAATCAAAAGCAGGAAACTACAGACCTGTTAGTTTAACCTCAGTGATTGGGAAAATGATGGCATCACTTCTGAAGGAAAGAATTGTTGAGTACCTAGAGGCCAGAGGAGCGCAGGACCTAAGGCAGCATGGATTCACAGCGGGAAGGTCATGTCAGACGAATCTAATGGATTTCTTTGACTGGGTGACCACAGTAGTAGATCAGGGAGGGGCTATAGACATGGCCTACCTAGACTTTAGCAAGGCATTTGACACAGTCCCACACAAAAGATTAATATACAAGTTGGCCAGCCTGGGAGTGGGTCCCAAGATGGTAGCTTGGGTAAAGAATTGGCTGGAGAACAGGACACAGAGGGTAATAGTAAATGGAGTCCACGCTGAAGAAGGGGTTACTAGTAGGGTACCATGAGGTTCAAGTACTAGATAATTCTAATGTCTTTATAAGTGATATTTCAGAGGACTGGAAGGAAAAGTATGTCTCTTTGCAGATGATACACAGATCTGCAACAGAGTTGATACACAAGGTGGGGAGGAAAGGATAAGAAGGGACTTGGCAAGGTTGGAGAAATGGTCAAATGTATGGCAGCTTAGATTCAATGCTAAGAAGTGCAAAGTAATGCACCTGGGAAACAAAAACCCAGGGGAAGAATACACAATGGGGGTGAGATACTAACAACAACAAAAATGGAAAGGGACCTGGGGGTAGTCATATCAGATGATCTAAAGGTGAGCAAGCAGTGTGAGAGGGCAGTAAGTAGGGTTGGTGGGATACCGGGATGCATAGGGAGAGGCATCACCAGTAGAAAACAGGAAGTTGTTATCCCTCTGTACAGACAGCTGGTGAGACCCCATCTGGAGTACTGTATGCAGTTCTGGAGACCCAATCTCCGCAAAGACAGACAGGATGGAGGCAGTCCAGAGGACAGCAACTAAAATGGTGCAGGGTCTGCACCAGAAGACATATCAAGAGAGACTTAAGGATCTTAATATGTATAGCCTCGAGGAGAGGAGGGACATGATAGAAACTTTCCAAGACGGTAGCATCTTTCAGAAAAAGAGGTCTGCAAGAACAAGGGGGCACAATTTGAAGCTGGGGGGGATGGCTTAGAGGTAATGTGGGGAAGTATTTTTTCACGGAGAGGGTTGTAGATGCATGGAACAGCCTTCCTGAGGAGGTTGTGGAGTCAAAAAGAGTGGTAAAATTCAAGAATGCATGGGACAGACATAAGGCAATTCTAGGGGGTGGAGGTTGGAAGAAGTAGGCTGTTGGTTAGCTAGGATCTGCAACTTACCCATTAGGTAGGGAAATGGGCAGACTGGGTGGGCCAAACGGTCCTTATCTGCAGTCAAATTCTATGTTTCTATGAGCCACTTTTCAAATGCTGCCACCTATCAACTGCCTACATTCTAACCCTCAGATTTCGTGGACGCCTGTAAAGACAGGGCCCAAAATTAAAAAATATATATAAATTTAAACTCCAAAAATTCCCCACCCAAACCTCCACCTGGAGGAAATATAAACTTATCATAAACAATCCCACAAGCTGCTATGTCAGAATCACCTGAAAAAGGAGAAAAGGTAAGAACAAGTTCTAATAAAAGTAGAATGTGGCATGCAAACACTAAGGTACAGCATGGAATACAGAGGCCACTGGTTCTTAAATGGGGAGGCAGGGTGGGAGAGTTATGAATATTGGAGTATCCCCTGGGAGAAATAAGGTTACTATGGTAAGTAACTTTTCTTCTCATCCCAGAAATACTCCAATATTCCTAACTCTTCTGCAGACTAAAAAGCAGTACTTTAGGAGGCAGGAAGAACCTATTTTTGAAACGGGCTCTGCAGGACAGCTGTACCGAACCTGGCATCAGTCCTAGCCTGCATATCCAAGCTGTAATGCTTGACAAATGTGTGTACTGTTCACCAGGTTGCTGCTTTACAGATAGCCACCAAGGGTACATCCCTTGCAGCTGCCAGTGCTGCAGCTGTACCCCCTGTGGAGTGGGCTCTAAGGCCTGCTGGAGCTTCTTTGCCCACCTTTGAATAACAAAATTGGATACATTGGACAATCCAACGAGAAATGAACCTTTTAGATGCTGAGTTTCCCCTTTCCCACATCCCCATAAGTGAGGAAAAGTTGTGTTCTGTCCTGCCTATGGGGCTTAGTGGCTGTCACGTAATAGCTCAAAGCTCTTTTGACATTCAGGTTATGTAGCCTACGTTCACCAGAAGAAGAATGGTCAGTGAAAAATACTGGTAAAGTGATAGATTGGTTCAAATGGAAGTCTGAAACCACTTTGGGAAGGAATTTCCTGTTTGTCTGAAGGACTACCTTACCCTGTGGAAGGCAATGTAGTTCTTTTCAATGCATACAGTCTGGAGCTCACTAATTCTTCTAGCTGAAGTAATGGCCACTAGAAACACTGTTTTCCATGTGACATACTTCAAAGGTGCTGAAAACATAGGCTCAAAGGGAGGGGCCATGAGTTGAACAATGCAGATATTAAGGTCCCAAGCTGGCACCGGTTCTCTCACCGCTGGATACATATGTGAAAGGCCCTTGAAGAACCTTTTAAATATGGGGTTTGATGCCAAAGAAACAGACTTGCCTGCAGATGAATACCCAAGACTGAAGCCAAATGAATCTTTAGTGTAGAAGGCTGTAAGCCTGAGGAATGCGAGTAGACCAAGTAGTCCAGTACCAACAGTACTCCCACTTGGGCTGGCACTATACTCCTACTAGAGCACCAAACAGAAAACCACTTCCACTTTGCAGCATAGGTTTTCTTGGTAGCGGATTTCCTGTATCCCCTAAAACATCCATAACTGTTTCAGAAAGATGTAAACCAGCATACTCTAGCTCAAGAGCCAGGCTTTGAGCCTGAGTGACCTGAGGTTCGGATACAGGAGCCTCCCCTGGTTGGAGGTCAGAGGACTGTGCCTCCTGGGAAGGTGTATTGATTTGTCCACTGACATGGACAGTAACAGGGAGTACCATGGCTGCCTGGCCCAGTCTGGGGCTATCAGAATCATTGTTGCTGGCTGAGACCTGAGTTTCAACAGCACCCTGTATACCAGGGGAAATGCATACAGCAATTTCCCTGACCAGTCCAGAATAAGGGCATCCAAAGGAACTGTGCCCACTACTGGAGCTCTGCAACAGAACTGTGGTAAGTGATGACTCTGATGAGAGGCAAAAAGGTCTATTTCTGGGGTGCCCCACCTCCTGAATAAGGTCTGCACCACTTGCCTGTTCTGGGACCATTCGTGATGGTCCTGGCTGATTCGACTCAGGGCATCTGCCAAAACACTGTTCTTGCCTGGCAGATGAATGGCATGAAGTGAGGAGCCCAGTGAATAAGCTAGGGTCCAAATTCTCATAGCCTCTGTGCAAAGGAGGCTTAACCTTGTTTCCCCTTGCTCCCCCTTTCTTTATGTAGTGCGTGGTGGTAGTGTTGTCTGTCCTGACTTGCACTACCTTTCCCTGTATCAGTGGTTTGAAAGGTCGCATTGCTAGAAACACTGCCCTGAGCTCTAACAAGTTTATGTGTAAAAGAGTCTCTGCACTTGACCAAGTGCCCTGGGTAGTGGGCTCTGTTAGATGAGCCCCCCAGCCCAGGAGGGATGCATCTGTTGTGAGAATCATTGAAGGAAGTTCTTTTTGGAAAGGGACCCCTTTTCTGAGGTTGGTTTCCTCTTTCCACCACTGAAGACCTTGGATAAATGTTTTTGTTACAGGAACGACCTTTGACAGGGAATCCTTTCCTTGGCACCGGTGAGCTCTCAAGTGAAATTGGATGCCCTCATCTGAAACCTGGAGCCTAGCACTGTGCCTGCTGCAGCTGCCATGTGGCCCAGGGTTGAAGAAAATGCCTTGCAGGCCTTGGGACATTGAGCCTGAAAGAGGCTGTTAACTGAAGGATGCTTTTTACCCTGTCTCTGGGTAGAAAGGCACTGCCCATTATGGTATTAAATTCTGCTCCTATGAACTGCAGAATTTGAGAGGAAGACAAACAGATTTTTCTAGATTTAAAAGGAAACCCAGAGACTGCAGAAGGTGCTGAGTGAGCTGGAGGTGTTCTGCTAACTGTTATGATGAATTTCCCACCACCAGGCAGTTGTCTTTTGATAGTGGAATACTGTGACACCTTGTCTGCGCAGGTGAGTCACTACCACAGCCAGACACTTTGTGAACACCCTTGGTGCTGAAGTGAGACTGAAGGGAAGAGCTGAGAACTGATAATGACCTGACAGGAGTCTGAACCTGAGATACTTTCTGTGAGACTCCCTTATGGGTATGTGGAAATAAGCATCCTTTAGGAGTGCTGGTAGAATCAGAGACAAAGTCACCATTTTGAACTTTGGTTTTGCTAGGAACCTGAGATCCAAGATAGCCTGCTGCTCTTCATTTTTCTTTGGGGTGAGAAAATACCTTGAGTAAAGTCCTTTTCCCCTTTGATGCAAAGGCACTGGTACCACTGCTTTTAGTGAAAGAAGGTGTTCCATCTCTTTTTCTAACCTTTTGCTTTAAAGGAAGGAAGCTGGTTTGAAATCTCTAATTTTCTGAATAGGGGAGGACTTGAAACTTAGAGACAGGCCCTGACCCACTATCTCCAGAACCCACTTGTCTGTGGTGATGGTTTTCCAGTTCTGGAAAAAATGGGTCAGCCTGCCCCCTACTGGCAAAGGAGAGGCAGCCTGATCAATGGAGTCAGGAGTCCTGCTTAGAGTGGGGCTGAGACTGGGCACCACGCCTGGCACCCCTTCTGCCCCTCCTACCCCTGGAATACCCTTGCTGCGGGTATTGGGGTGCCTGAGGAAGTACCATGGCCTGGTAAAAAGGCCTGGAATGAAACTCTCTGCCCCTGCCTCCCCTACTGAAGGGTCTAGAGGAGGTGGAGGGTATTTATTTTGCAGAATTGCTATGGAAGGTGGCTTTATATTCATCCACTTTCTTCATATTGGCCTCTGTATGGCTTCAAAATAGGGAACTGCCCTTCATAGGAAATTCCAGAGTCTTATTCTGGGTATCCTGCGTGAGGTTTGTGGCTCTCAACCAAGCAAACCTTCTCTGTGCAATGGTATTTGCCATCCACCTTGCAGCAGTCTCATTACTGTCTGCTGCCATCTGGAACTGGTATTTGACAGCTTCCATGCCAAACCTAGCAGTTTCAGCTAGGTCTGCTGAAAGAGGAGAAGGTGCTTTCTCAGCCATATCCAGGACAGACTGCCAGAAAGCCTTCTGGTACTGGGCTGCACAGGCCTGATAGTTAGCTTGCTTAATGGCCAGAGAGGCTGACAGGTAACCTTTCTTGGCCATACTTTCAATTTTTGAGAGTTCTTCTCTGGAGGGTGGGAAGCCAGAGGGACTTTTGCCTTGTCACACGCTGCACCCTGCACCACCCCCTTGGTGGTCAGGGTGTGAAAATGCAGGTTACTCACCTGTAACAGGAGTTCTAGGAATGGTATATGTTGTTCATCCACACTGTCTGGCAGGTTCCCTGCCGCTTTAAATCTTGCTGGAAGGTCTTCAAGCTGGCTCCTCCCACCCACCCAGGTGGTAAAACTCTCGGCTCAACCCCATGGCCGACAGATCTAGCCCACGGAAGCCATGTTGTGCGTGAAGCCGGGAGGCGGGAGGTGTATGGATGAACAACATATACCATTCCTAGAACTCCTGTTACAGGTGAGTAACCTGCATTTCTAGGGACATGGAAATGTTGTTCATCCACACTGTCTGGCAGACTCCTAGCAGTTCTCCGGGAGGAGGGAGGCAAGGCGCACACCCCCTACTTAGGGAATAATGACTGGAGAACCGAGGCCCCAAAACCAGCATCCCGGCGTGACTCAAGGTCAATGTGGTAATGGGTAATGAAGGTGTGTGCTGACTTCCAGGTAGCAGTCCTGCAGATTTCCTGGATAGGGACATCCTGGAAGCAGCCACCGATGCAGCGGTATGGTGGTAGAATGAGTTCTTATCCCTCTGGGAGGCTCCATGCCCGCCAACCTATAGCAGAGATCTATGCAGGAGGTGACCCACCTGCCTATCCGCTTAGCTGCAGGGCTGCCAGGGGCGGCTTCAGCGTAGGTGACAAACAGCTGGTGAACTTCTCCCGAACTTCAGCCGTCCGCCTTATAATAAGCGCTCTTCTAGGATCCGAGCATGGAGCCTATATTCGGCCTCCGAGCTGTGATTGGGGTAGAACACCGCAGAGTCAACACCTGGTTAAGGTGAAACTCTGACACCACCTTGGAAGGAATTTCGGGTGGGCGCAGGACAACCTTGTCCCTGTGGAAGACCAGATAAGGAGACTCGATGAGAGCGCCTGGAGCCTCCCATCCTTCTGGCTGGCGTGATAGCCACCAAGAAGGCGGTCTTCCACGACAGGTGAGAGATGTCACACCTGTGCATCGGTTCAAATGGCTTGCCCATGAGCTTAGCCAATACCAGCAGTAGATCCCACAGAGGTGGAGGTTCTCGCACCGGAGGGGATATGTGATCAAGGCCTTTGAAAAAGCGCCCGACCACCTTCTCCTGCGCCACTGACTGCTTCGTGGCCCGCGCCCGGTAACCAGAGATGGCTGCCAGGTGCATCTTAAGGGTCGTCGACCAAAGTCCCAGGTGAGAAAGGGACCACAGGTAGTCCAGAATGCTTGCCAAGGAACAGGAAGAAGGGTCCAGGCCCTTGCCCTGACACCAAATGGAGAATCTCTTCCATTTAAAAGGCACAGCATTTCCTGGTACACTCCTTACGGGAAGCCTCAACAACGTTGAGGACCTCGTCGGAAAGACCCAAGGCCTGGACCTCTAGCCACTCAGGAACCAGGCCGTCAGGTGCAGGGATTGAAGGTCTAGATGGAATACCTTCCCCTGATTGAATGAGATCAGGTCCGGGAGGGCTGGGAGCCGCCTCGGGAGCCTGGAGCTGAGGCTGAGGAGATCTGGATACCAGAACTGGTGGGGCCAGTCTGGGGCTACCAGAATCAACTGCCCCTTGTCCCTCCTCGCCTTGAGAAGCACACTGTGGATCAAGGGAAATGGGGAAAAGGCGTAGAAGAGGCCCAGGGTCCACGGCCTCGAGAAGGCATCCCCCTGCAGCGAGCCCTGCTAAGGGGGCCGGGCATGGAACAGCCTCAGCTTCGCACTCTCCCTGGAGGCAAACAGGTCCACCTGAGGCGTGCCCCAATGGCAGAACAGATCTTGTACTACCTCTGGCAGGAGAGACCACTCGTGGGACGCAGTTCCTATCCTGCTTAGGGCATCGGCCAGAATGTTGGAGGCTCCTGCCACATGGATGGCAAGGAGATCCGCCTCCAAGCTGCGCACGAGGAACCAAGTGCGGAGAGCTCCCCTGCACAGAGGCATGGAGTGCGTCCCACCCTGGTGGTTTAGGTAGTACATGCTCGTGGTACTGTCCGTCTGGACCTGGACCACTTGACCCCGTACAAACGGAGCGAAGGCGGTGAGGGCTAGACGAACCGTCAAGCTCCAGCAGGCTGATGTGGCATTGGGACTCCTGAGGGGACCAGATGCCGTGCGCTTTGAGCTCCCCCGGATGGGCACCCCAACCCATCAGAGAGGCATCGGTCGATAGGGAGTCCGTCGGCTCGGGGTGGACAAACGGGATGCCCTCCTGCAGATGAGCTGGAATGATCCACCACTGCAGAGCGTTCCACATCTCCTGGGTCAAAGTCACTGGCTGATCCAAAGGACCAGAGCGTTGTGACCATTAGCTGGCCAGTCCCTACTGTAGGGGAAGCATGTGCCAACAGGCCCAATGGACCACGCTGGTGCAGGCTGCCATGAGGCCTAGGAGGTGCAGGAAGACCCAGGCAGGGCGCAATTGCCCAACCTGAAATGATTGGGCGAAGGAGGAAAGAACCTCGGCCCTGTCCGCCGGGAGCCGTGCTCTGGCTCGTAGAGAGTCAAGCTCTGCCCCGATGAATTGTATCGCCTGCTTTGGCATGAGTTCCGACTTGGCCTTGTTGATGAGGAGGCCAACGAGAGCAAACCAGGAGGGCCAGATCCCTGGATCGCTCCACCTCCGGTCTGGAGGAGGCTGCAATCAGCCAGTCGCCCAGGTAGGGGTGCACCCAGGCCCCTCTGCGCCTATTAGAATGCTGTCACCACTGCCATGCATTTGGTGAAGACCCTGGGAGCCAGAGAAAGGCCGGGTGGCATGGCCCGAACTCTAGAGGGACCCCTTGCTTTGAAGTGGAGGAATCAGCTGTGGGATGGACGGATTGGGACGGAAAGAACGCTGGGCCCTGGAGGTCCAGAGAACAGAACCACACGCCTCGTTCCAAGGATGGAATGATCTGAGCCAGAGTGACCATCCTGACGGTCCGAGACCTTAGGAACCTGTTCAGGTCGTGCAGATCTAGAATGGGGCGCCAGCCCCCCCGTCCGTTTCGGGACCAGGAAGTACCTGGACACAAACCCTGGGTCTGGTGGAGGATCCGGCACCTTCCTGATCACCTCCTTTTGGAGGAGCAGGGCAATGTTGGCTCGACGGGCAGACAGAGAGGCTGCGGACCAGAACCCCGGTGGGGCGACGGCCTCGGAAGGGTGGGGGGCCTGCTCGAACTCCAGAGGCAGACCCTTCCTACCACCTCTGAGCACCCAATGGTCCATGGTGATAGCGACCAGGCGGAAAGAAGTGATGGAGCTGTCCCCTGGCGTGAACCCAGGAAGCAACGTATGTGAGCTTACACCCCAACCCATCAGGGCAGGCTTGGAGTAGGACTGGCCGAGGGCTCCTGGGCCTTTTTCTCCCGGCTTCCTGTTGGAGGAAGCTGTAGGTTTGCTTTGATGCGGGCGAGCCTGCTGGGTCTGATGCTGGTTGGGCCGTACTGCGCAGGGGCAGAAGGGCAGTGGACTGTGCTGCGTTGGCAGCCTGCCCAGACGACCAAGTCCAAGGTGGCATTGACTAATTTTCTGAGGTCTTTCTACCCAGGTCCCAAACAAGTCGGGTACCAGGAAGGGACGCCTGCCAACTTGTGCTGGGCACCGAGAAAGGTGGAGATCCAGCCAAGCTTTCACGCGCATGGCCACTGCAGCCGCTACTGACCAGGCATAGGAGTCTCCAATATCGAGCCATTTGGAGCTGCTGTTTCGCCACTGCCCTTCCCTGATCCCGCACCTGCTTGACCGTAGTCTGCAGATCAGCCGGGAGATGAGGGATCACCTCATCCAGGGAGCCCATAAGGGCCTGGGAGAAGTGCGCCATCAGTACGGCCGAACTGGCCTGACGGAGGCTGAGGGAGGATGCAGCATATACTTTGCACCCGGCATAGTCCAGCTTTTTGGACTCTTTGTTGGGGGGCTTGTCCACATCCCTAGCGTTCCCGGAACGCCGGAAAACGCTGTCAGTAACCAACCCCTCCGCAGAGGGATGTTCTGAGAAACCAGACAGAGACCCAGTAGGGACCGCATACCTCCTGGCCATCCTGACTGAAGGAGCAGGACAAGAAGCCGGCCACTGCCATAACTCCAAGGCTGGGCCAACAATAGCTTCAGCCACCGGAAAGGTCTCCGTGAGAGAATCCCCTCGGTCCAGCATCTCCATGAGGGGATACTTGGCCCACTTAGATATGGGCTCGAGCTGCATCACAGTGGACTCCAAGATGAGCCGAAGCAGACCCATGAACGATGATGGGCTCTCGTCCATCGACTACCCCCCCGGAGGACTCCAGGTCAAGGGGCCAGGAGAACAGGGAGGAGTCGTCGTCAGACTCCGAGGAGTCTGCGAAGAGCTGCCTAGGGCCTGAGCCACCCTCCACCTGCCGAGGACGGTCAGGAGTGAGGGTGACCGACAACCGATGGGGCAGTCCCTGACCCGACAGAGAAACATTGGTCAGAGCCCCCGATTTCAGATCTGGAGGTGGAGGTTCCACCACAATCGGTGGGGCAGCTGGTTTCAGACGAACAACCGGCCCAGGTTTGAGCACCTCGACCACCGCGAGGGGTTGTTTCGGCCTTTCGGGTGACAGTCACTTAATGGACGGGGAAGGCGACAGCTTGTTCCCGGTCAGAAGGAGCTGCTGCCATATTAAGTCCTCGCTGCGTCGACGCAATTTGCGCTCAGGCTTCTCCTCCTCCGAGGAAGACGAGGACGAAGCGGTGCCGCCGCCTGGTGCCGAAACCGAGACCGCCGTGCTGGCGGATCGGCTGGACCGAGACGGTACGAGACCGTCGGTGTTTCCAAGGGTGGGTCTGGGAGGGAGCGGGGGAAACCCATTCCCCCCTCAACTCAGGAGCCTTGACCGGGGACTCCAGCACAGGAGGCTCAGGCAAGTCCTCGGTTTCCACCAGGGGAACCGGTGAAGAAGGGTTGTCGCCTTCACCAGTCAACAGCCTGTCCGATGGGTCGAGAAAAATCTCGACCGCGTCGACGGGTGTCTCGGCCAGCTGACCTGACGGGGACACCGTGAAGCCAGCGGCCTTGGCTGCAACCTCGACCGAAGTCGAATGTTGACTGTTCGGGGAAGGGGACCTCGCCCTCTCCCACGAACGTCGACGGTGGGACTTACCTTTCGAGTCCCTCTTCTTGGACTGAGAGGAGTGTCCTGATGGCCCCTCACCTTCCGGGGAGAGGGATGGCAAAGCTCCTTGAAAGAAGCTGTATAGGAGGATCCCAAGGAGAGCGGGACAAATGTCGCAACCGAGGATGATGAAGATGTAGCCTGGGCCACCTCCTCCTCGAAGGCGATCATCTGCTCGAGTTGCTCAACGGAGCCAGCTGCCGCAGAAACCACCCAACGGGCCTCCTTGGACTTCACCGGCGGATAACGTTTCTCGGGGCACCCAAGTTGGAGCCGGGTAGCACGGTCTTCGAGGACATTTGCTGAAAAAGACTTGCACAACTCGTAGGCCTGCGGATCGTGGTCAAGCCCGAGGCAGTAGACGCACATGGAGTGCGGATCGGTCCTGGACATCTTCTGCCCGCATGGGCCCCGCCGAAAACCGGGAGTCGATTTGTCCATCGCAGCCACGAAGGAAGAAGCAGACTGAAGTCTAGAAAACTTAAAAATTATTTTCAGGTGAACCAAGAGTTTGGATCCAGTCTAAACGCAGAGCGCTAAGGAGGGAACCTGAGCTTCCAAGCGGTAAGGAAGATCTGGCGTCATGAGGCGGAGCCGAGAGTTTTACCACCCGGGTGGGTGGGAGGAGCCAGCTTGAAGACCTTCCGGCAAGATTTAAAGCGGTAAGGAACCTGCCAGACAGTGTGGATGAACAACATATCCATGTCCCTAGAAATAGGAATTAAGCCCCTGTTCCATCAAGCTGATACTTTTTATCCACCCTTTTGTCCAAAGGGGGAAAAGACCCAGGAGCTTGGAGAAGTTTTAAAATATCTCTTTTAAAGAACTTATTTATGGGGAGTAATAGCTTTTTAGTAGGAGTCAGTCCCATCATTTCCAGATATTCAGCCTCTTCCTCATCCTCTACCGCTTCAGAGGTAGGGATGTCCAAGGCATCAGCAACTTTCCTGATGAAGGAAAAATTAGAAGAATAATTCTACTATGGTCCTGGGAGGGGAGCTAAACTCCTGTTCAGGGGAGACCTCAGGCTCTATAGGCTCACCTTCTTCCTCCTCCTCCTCTTCCTCACCACACTCAGGAAAAAAGGGTGGGTTGGAAGGTGCAGGGGTCTGGACTGGGGACTGTGAAACCACAGGCAGCAGACCCTGCAAGGTTTATATTATTTTTATTGCTTGTGCAATCTCAGAAGGAGAAGGCACAGTGGCAGGCATCACAGAAGTCCCCTTTTCCACAGGGGGTTCAGTTTGTTTTGTATTCTTTAGTTTTTTAACTGGAACCGGAGAGCTAGCCAGTTCAGAGGGTCTCTTTTTACCCGTATAAGGGGTAGAAGTAGTGGTATCACCCACAGTCCCTGAGGGTTTCGGTTGGTCAGAGCCAGAGAGACCCTTTAATCTCTTATTTAGTCTCTCCAGACGTTTTTCCAATGTTTCGTCTGGAAAAGATTTACAAATGTCACAATTAGTTTTCAAATGGTGAAAGACCAGGCAGAAAGTGCAAACTAAGTGCTTATCTGCCTTGGCAAATACCTCACCACACTCAGAACAATTTTTAAAACTGGGTTCCCCGGTTCTCTTTTTAGGTGTTTCTGACATAATGGAGAAAACGTAGCCGCAAAACACTACAGGTTTTTAAATTCAAAAAAACAAATTTATCAGTTGCAGTCTGTTCAGGAACCAATCGGAGAAACCGAACGGAACCGGGAACCAACAGAAATAGAACTGGGATTAGCAGTTCAGAACCGAATTTATCAGTTCTAAAATGAAAAAATTACTCATCTTAGTAATTATGCTTCTTCTAATGGAGTCTTGCTGTATTCTGACTATTGCAGTTAGCCCCAGCCTTTAAACTGCCCTGGAGAACAAAGGGTTAACTTTCTACGCAGAGCATAGAATGCTAAGCTCGAGCTCGGATGAGGTCTCTGTTTCCCTTTGAAAGCTAACCGTCAGATTCTTACTAGAAACACTTTAATAGTATTCTATGTGAAAATTGTAAAAAAAAAACAAAAAAACCTTTTAATAGCCAACTGGCAACAAAAAGTTTTGGACTACCAAAAGAAGACTCAAATCAAGAAACCCAAAACTCAAAACCCAAACCAAACAGGAATATAACAAAATAAACACCCACACAAGAAGAGGATGTAAAAAGAGCACCCCTGAGGTGCAACACTGCACCTGCCCACCCACTTCCCAAAACCAGGTTCTGAGAGGGGAGGCAGGGAGGGAGGTCAGAATACAGCAAGACTCCAATAGAAGAAACATAATTACTAAGGTGAGTAATTTTTTCTTCAAACAACTTGAAGTCTTGCTGTTTTCTGACAAGTGCAGACTACCAAGCAGTAACTCCATGAAGGAGGGACAGAACCTACTTTGGGAATAGGCTCTGAAGTACTGCTGTGCCGAACTGAGCATCACTCCTAGCTTGGATATCCAGAGAGTAGTGCTTGGTAAAAGTATGGACCGTTTTCCAGGTGGCTGCTTGACAAATTTCTAAGAAAGGAATATCCCTGGCAGCAGCCAGGGATGCAGTTGAACCTCCAGTGGAGTGAGCCCTCAGGCCTGAGGGTGGCATTTTTCCTAGTTTCTCATAGCAGAATTGTATACAAGATACAACCCACCTGGCAACAGTTCTCTTGGTGGCAGGTTTGCCCTTCCCCACTTCTCCATAAATGAGGAACAACTGGAGGGAATCAAACCTGTGACCCTTGGTACGCTCTATATAGTAGCTAAGGGCCCTTTTAACATCTAAACTGTGTAGCTTCCTCTCTCCTGAAGAGGAATGATCAGTGAAAAAAACAGGAAGAGACAGACTGGTTCAGGTGAAAATCTGAAAACACTTTGGGCAAGAACCTTCTGTTGGTTCTAAGGACCACTTTATCCCTATGAAAGGAGATAAAATCAGGTTCCACTGACAGGGCTTGCAGCTCACTGATACATCAGGCAGAGGTAATGGCTACTAAAAACACAGTCTCCCAAGTCAAGTACTTAAGCTCTACTGAGGACATAGGCTCAAAGGGAAGTTGCATCAATTGAGCAATACAAACATTTAAATCCCAGGCAGGGGCAGGGTCTCTGAATGGAGGATTTGTAAGAAGCAATCCCTTGAAAAAAGTTACAGAACACAGGATGAGATGATAGTGAGGAAGACTTCCCCACTGACAGAAAAGCAGACACAGCTGACAAGTGAACCTTGAGAGTAGCTGGTCTGATGCCTAGGCCATTAAGATGGACCATACAATCCAGAACTGTAGGCAATTCAGCAGTGTCTGGGGAAATATACTGCTTGGAACACCAAATGCTGAATCTCTTCCATTTGGAGTTACAGGTCTTTCTAGTGGTGGAATTTGTAGAGGCTTTGAGGATGTCCAGAACCCCCTGAGACAGATGCAAATCTGCATAATCTAACTTTTCAGGAACCATGCCTTGAGATTGAGAGACTGAAGATTGGGGTACCAAATCCTCCCCTGAGAGGAGGTTAACAGGTTGTAATTCCTGTGAAGAGACAGAGGAAGATGGACTGCTAGGGACAGTAACAGGGGGTACCAGGGATGTCTGGCCCAATCTGGAGCAATCAGAATCACTTTGCAAGGTTGTGACTTTATCTTGACTAAAACTTTGAACAGCAGAGGAAAGGGAGGGAAGGCATACAGAAGTGTTCCTTCCCAGTTCAGAATCAGAGCATCCAGAGGAACTGTGCCCAAGACTGGGGGTCTGCAACAAAAGAGAGGAAGCTGGTGATTGCCTGGGGCTGCAAAGAGATCCATCTCTGGAGTGCCCCACCTTGAAAAAAATCACCTTCAAGACCAGAGGGTTCAGGGACCATTCGTGGTGGCCCTGTGAAATCCTGCTCAGTGCATCTGCTAGCACACTGTCCTTCCCCGGAAGGTGGACTGCTATCAGAGAGGTTTGCAGGGAGTAAGCCAGGGACCACAACTTCATGGCTTCTGTGCACAAGGCAGTAGACCGCGTGCCTCCCTGCTTGTTGATGTACCACATGGTGGTGTTGTCTGTTCTGACTTGAACCACCTTGTTCTGCACTGACTGAGAGAAAGCTTGCAGGACCAGAAGAAAAAATTACTCACCGTAAGAGCCGGCCCGGTGGCGCTGAGGGTTGAGGCGCTGGACGCCACACCTCGCTCCACGCCGGCGACCCAGGTTCGGGAGCGGACTCGGGTCTTCGGTGGGTCGGCCGGGGGGAGACAGGCTTGAGCGTCCAACGACAGCTCGCCTTCTCCGGGAAGGGATTCGGCCGAAGCCCGACACTTGCATGACCCCGAGCGGAGGCTCGAGGAACTGCAAGCCCTCTAGGGATGGCTGGCCTTTGAGCAGCACGGACGCCGGGCGGCATCATGATGTCAGGGAGGTCGATGGCTCTGGGGAGGAGAAACGGAAACAAGCCTGCCTCAGTCGGGAAGATGGGAGGGCTCAGGTCGCGTTTCACGATTTGCCTGTGCCCGCCCAGCAGACCACAGACCGACGAAATGTAAGTTACGGGTTTGATCCTCCGCCTGGTCCCCGCCCGGGGGGTAATCCGCGGCTCCATGGGGTCTGGTGGTCTGTATGGGTAGAGTTCCAGGCAGTGGGATGTCCAATTGTCCTCCCTGAAGGGTCGCAGGTGGCAGGCTGGGAGGAGGAATAAAAGAGTAATTTCAAAAAAAAAATTACTCACCTTAGTAATTATGTTTCTTCTATTGGAGTCTTGCTATATTCTGACAAGTGCTGTTAGCCCCAGCCTTTAAACTGCCCCAGAGAACAAAGGGTTAACCTTTCTATGCAGAGCACAGAATCCTGAGCTCGAGCTCGGTTGATGTCTCTGTCTGTTTCCCTTTGAAAGCTAAGCGTCAGATTCTTACGAGAAACACTCTAATAGTATTCTATGTGGAAATTGTAAAACAAAATTTTTAATAGCCAACTGGCAACAAAAAGTTTTGGACTACCAAAAGAAGACTCAAGTCAGGAAACTCAAAACTCAAAACCCAAACCAAACAGGAATATAACAAAATAAACACCCACACAAGAAGAGGGTATAAAAAGAGCACCCCTGAGGTGCAACACTGCACCTGCCCACCCACTTCCCAAAACCAGGTTCTGAGACGGGAAGCAGGAAGGGAGGTCAGAATACAGCAAGACTCCAAAAGAAGAAACATAATTACTAAAGTGAGTAATTTTTTCTCCAAACAACTTGAAGTCTTGCTGTATTCTGACAAGTGCAGACAACCAAGCAGTACCTCCATGGAGGAGGGACAGAACCAACTTTGGGAATAGGCTCTGAAGTACTGCTGTGCCAAACCGAGCATCACTCCTAGCCTGGATATCCAGAGAATAATGCTTGGTAAAGGTATGGACTGTTTTCCAGGTGGCTGCTTGACAAATTTCTAAGAGAAGGATATCCCCGGCAGCAGTCAGGGAAGCAGCTGTACCTCTGGTGGAGTGAGCCCTCGGGCCTGAGGGTGGAGTTTTTACCAGTTTTTCGTAGCAGAATTGTATACAAGACACAATCCACCTGGCAAAAGATCTCTTGGTGGCAGGTTTGCCCTTTCCCACATCCCCATAAGTGAGGAACAACTGGAGGGAGTCAAACCTGTGACCCTCGGTACGTTCTATGTAGTAACTAAGGGCTCTTTTAACATCTAAACTGTGTAGCCTCCTCTCTCCTGAGGAAGAATGATCAGTGAAGAAAACAGGGAGAGACACAAACTGGTTTAAATGGAAGTCTGAAACGACTTTGGGCAAGGACCTTCTATTGGTTCTAAGGACCACTTTATCCCTGTGAAAGGAGATAAAATCAGGTTTCACTGACAGGGCTTGCAATTCACTGATACGCCTGGCAGAGGTAATGGCTACCAAAAACACAGTTTTCCAAGTCAAGTACTTAAGCTCTGCTGAAGACATGGGCTCAAAAGGGGGTTGCATAAGTTGAGCAACGCAAACATTCAAATCCCAGGCAGGGTCTCTAAAAGGAGGATTGGTGTGAAGCAATCCCTTAAAAAATTTACAGAACACAGGATGAGAAGATAGTGAGGAAGACTTCCCCACAGACAGAAACACAGAAACAGCTGAAAAGTGTACCTTGAGAGAAACTGGTCTGAGATCTAGGCCATTAAGATGGACCATATAATCCAGAACCGTAGGTAATCCAGCAGTATCTGGAGAAATATGCTTCTTAGAACACCAAATGCTGAATCTCTTCCATTTGGAGTTGTAAGTCTTTCTGGTGGAGGGCTTTCGAGATGCTTTGAGAATATCCAGAACCCCCTGGGAAAGATGCAGATCTGCAAACTCTAACTCTTCAAGAACCATGCCTTGAGATTGAGAGACTGAAGATTGGGGTACCAAATCCTCCTCTGAGAGGATGTTAACAGGTTGTAATTTCTGGGAAGAGACGGGGGAGATGGACTGCTAGGGACAGCAACAAGGGGTACCAGGGCTGTCTGGCTCAATCTGGAGCAATCAGAATCACTTTGCAAGGTTGAGACCTTATTTTGACTAAAACTTTGAACAGGAGTGGGAAGGAAGGGAAGGCATACAGAAACTTCCCTTCCCAATTCAGAATCAGGGCGTCCAGGGGGACTGAGCCCAAGACTGGAAGTGTGCAACAAAAGAGAGGGAGCTGGTGATTGTCTGGGGCTGCAAAGAGATCCATCTCTGGGGTGCCCCACCTTGAAAAAAATCACTTTCAACACCTGAGGGTCCAGGGACCATTCGTGATGGCCCTGAGAGATCCTGCTCAGTGCATCTGCTAGCACATTGTCCTTCCCTGGAAGGTGAACTGCTACCAGAGAGGTCTGCAGGGAATAAGCCAAGGACCACAATTTCATGGCTTCTGTGCACAAGGCCGTGGACCGAGTGCCTCCCTGCTTGTTGATGTACCACATGGTGGTGGTGGTGTCCCTTCTGACCTGAACCAACTTGTTCTGTACTGACTGAGAGAAAGCTTTCAGGGCGAGAAAAACTCTCCTGAGCTCTAGGAGATTGATATGGAGGAGAGATTCTTGGGGGGACCACAGCCTCTGGGCAGTGAGGGCCCCCAGATGGCCTCCCCAGCCCAGAAGAGAAGCGTCCGTGGTAAGGACCACTGAACAAGGCTGAGTGGCAAAAGGAACACCTTGTCTTAAATTGTCCTGATCCTGCCACCACTGGAGGGCTTGGATCAAGGTCAGAGTCACTGGGATCAGTTTGGTAAGGGAATCCTTCCTCTGAGACCAAAAAGCTCTCAAATGGAACTGAATATCCCTCATCTGGAATCTTGCCCCTTGGACCACTGCTGTTGAAGCTGCCATGTAGCCCAAGAACTGGAGGAAATGCCTTGCTGGTCGAGATACCCGAAGGCTGAAGGAAGAGGCTAGTTCCATAAGAACCCTTGCCCTTTCTAGAGGAAGAAGGGCTCTTGCTCTGAGTGTGTCCAGTTCTGCCCCTATAAAAGTAAGAAGCTGGACTGGTTCGAGAACTGACTTGGGAAGGCTGAGAAGAAATCCTAGAGAAGTAAGCACTTGCTGGGTCACTTGCACGTGAGACTTGACTTGGTCTGGAGACTGGCCCACTATTAGCCAATCGTCCAAATATGGAAAAATGGAAATCTTTTGCCTTCTTAGAAAGGCAACTATTACTGCCAGGCACTTTGTGAAAACCCTTGGGGCTGAGGTTAGGTCAAAGGGCATTGCTCTGAACTGATAGTGGCCAGAGGGCAACTCGAACCTGAGGTACTTTCTGTGGGAACACCTGATGGGAATGTGAAAGTAGGCATCTTTGTGGTCCAGGGAGGCTAACCAGTCCCCTGGCCTTAGAGAGGGAAGGATTATTCTCAGAGTTACCATCTTGAACTTTGGTTTTAAAAGATGTTTGTTTAGATATCTTAGGTCTAGGATGGGTCGCCACTCTCCTGTCTATTTGGGGGTCAGGAAGTACCTGGAGTACAGCCCTTTGCCCCAGTGTAGGATAGGTACTCTCTCCATGGCTCTTAAGGCTAGAAGATAAGAAACCTCTGCCTCTAGGGCAAGAGTTTCCAAGAGATTTGCAGGTGGAAAAGATCTGTCTCTCATCTTTGGAAATTTTCTGAAGCTGAGAACCAGTCCCTGGCTTACTACTTCCAGGACCCACTTGTTTGATGTAATAGACATCTAGTCCTGGACAAAGTAAGCCTGCCTGTCCCCTGCTGGAATAGGAGAGTCGACCTGGGCAGGCCTATCAGGGCATCTGCTTGGCAGGGGCTTTAGGCTGAGGAGTGGATGCAGCCCTGCTCATCCCCCTTCTGCCTCTCCCTCTGAAGAACCCCCTCTGTGAAAAGGAAGGAGAGGCCTGTGGCTGGTAGAAGGCCTATGAAAAGGCCTACCCCTGCACCTAGACTGCTGCCTTTGAGGAGTTGCCTGCCTCTCTTTGGCCTGAGCACTCCTGTAAGTGGTCCTGTACTCATCCATTTTCTTCATGTAATTCTCTGTCTGCTCCCCAAAGAAAGAATTACCTTCCACAGGAAAATCCATGGCCTTAGCCTGGGTATCCTGCGAAAGGCTAGTACATCTGAGCCAAGCCATTCTCCGAAGAGCCACAAATGTAGCCATGACTCTTGATGACACATCACTGGAGTCCACAGCAGCATGAAACTGAACTTTTGATGCCTCAATCCCATCTGCAGCCACCACCTCCAGCTCCTTGGCTAGCTGGGAGAAGGCCCATTTAGCCAGTGCCAGTAAAGTGTCCCACCTGGACTTCTGGTACCTGGCTGTATAGGCCATACAATTCACCTGCCTGAGTCCAAAGGAAGATGCCATGTACTGTTTTTTTGCCATGGCATCAATCTTCCTGGAGTCTTTATCGGGGGGTGTAAATCCAAGGGAATGTTTGCCTTGTCACAGGCAGCAGCCTGCACTACCCCAACATGGCTGCATTGCTGGTATAAAAACTCTGTATCTGAGCTTGACAGTGTGTACCTCTTGCCCATCCTTCTGTCAACAGGTGGTAGAGAATTGGAAGACTTCAGGATTTTTTGTGTCCATTTCCCAAAGGATTTGTGAAGGGGAATAGACAGTCTCCTGGACTCTGGGATGTCCATCATTTCCACATAATCAGGCTCCTCCTGATCCTCCATTGCCTCCTCCATAGGAAGCTGGAGGGTTTCAGCCACTTTTCTGTAAAACAAAAAATGGGAAGGGGACTCAGAAAGCCTAGGAGGGGATACACCAGAAGGTCTGTCTGGGGAGATGTCCGGTTCCACAGGCACATCCAGACTTTCATCATCACCTTCATCTTCAAACTCCGGTTCATAAAAATCTTCAGGGGTATAATCTTGAACTGGGGGAAGCGACCGAACTGAACCCCTGTGAAAAGGTGCCGGATCGGTCGGAACTGGGCAGAGCGATTCCACAATTTGAATCGCTCTGGCTATTTCCTCTGCGGTCGGAACATGAACCTCTGGATCCGAACCGGTCGAATTTTCTTTACGTTTTCTTTTTGTAGGAACCAACCCCTCAGGATCAGCTCTCCTCTTGCCCGAAGAAGTATCGCCCTGGTCAGAGGGCACTCCTTCTGGTTCGGTCGGAACCGAACCGGCTGGCCATCCGGGTCAGCTGGACTCTCGGCCTCCTTTTCCTCAGTCTACCTAGTCTCTTTTCAAGGGTAGATTTAGGAAAATTTTACAAATTTGGCAGTCTGAATCGAGGTGTTCAAACCCCAGACAATAACACAGGTGGTGGGATCGGCCTTAGCAAAGACCTCCCACACTCACTGCAGTGTTGAAACCCAGTGGGCCCGTTTTTTGTTGGGTTTCTGACATGGCCAACCTAACCAAACTTACCCTTTTTATGGCAACCGCCAGGCAAGACTCCCTTATTGGTTCCTAACCGTGTCACGGGTGTTGGAAAAAAACGTTCAAAACACTTTTTTTTTTTAGAACCGATAAGAACCAGTAACCACACTCTAAAGTAAAACACAAGGATTCAATATAAATGATCGGTTCAGCCAAACCGATCCAACACTTTACAATTTCCACACAGAAAAACAGAACAAAACCTATCTAGTACTCACGGTACCACAGACAGAGACTGAACCGACTATGTGAAAATAAAGTCGGTAAAAACCGACAACTTAACCGAGACTATAACAGACTTTCGAACCGAGCTAAAGGAGAAATCTCCGGAGCGACTTCAGTGAGGCGGAGTAAAGAATCTGACGGTTGGATTTGAAAGGGCTCCAGACAGAGACCTCAACTGAGCTCGAGCTCAGCATTCTATGCTCTGCATAGAAAGTTAACCCTTTGTTCTCCGGGACAGTTTAAAGGCTGGGGCTAACTGCAATAGGCAGAATACAGCGAGACTTGATGTTGTTTGAAATAAAGAATTTTAACACACAAAACTTACAGAAACTATTAAATAAACGGGGGAAAAAACTCCGAAACTAACTAAAAGTACCTTAGTTCCTCAACGTTTATCCCGAACCGTGATAAACCGAGAAAACAACACAAAACTAGCTAAATAAACTAACAGTTATTAACATAACACTGATAAGAGGCAGCAAATGAAAATAAATGGAAAATACTTAAGTATTTATTAATAATAAATGCTTCTGAGACTAGATGATGAAGAGGAAATCTCCAGGCGTCTGGTCTTGACAGGCAGAGAGAGAAATCTGAGGGTTAGAATGTAGGCAGTTGATAGGTGGCAGCATTTGAAAAGTGGCTCATGCCAATGATTCCATCATTAGCATAGCATTCTATCTCCAGGCGGATCGGACCTTAAAGGTATACTGCACAAGAGTTAGGAATATTGGAGTATTCCTGGGCTGAGAAGTCTAGCAGTCCATGCTGCAAAGAAGGCAGGTCAGACAAACTCCAATAACATTACTGGTGAAACAGATACTCGGCAAATAAATACAGCTTGTGACAGAGCTCACTCTGCACAATTAGCGATGGCTGAACGAAGCGATTATCTGGTACCCCGGGTGGGAGTCGAGCATAGCAACACTCAGCCCCCCTCCCAAACCAAATAAGCATCATGTTATTGGCAGCTCTTAAAGTGACAGAGCACAGAGGTATTAAAGCACTCTCACACAACACTTCTAAAACGCTAAGACACAGGACACCAGCCTGGCAGTGCGCATTGGTGAAGCCCAAGGCAGACTTTTCGGGAACCCCCATTTGTAGGGGGGTTACAGCAGGATAACCCATTGTTAGACAGGAGGCCTGGCTTTGGGTACGGACTCCACAGGCTCACAGCAGGAAAACCCAGTGTCTAACTGGAGGCCTATGTTTGGGTATGGACTCCATAAGTTCACAGCAGGAAAACTTGTTGTCAGACAGGAGGCTTGGGTTTGGGTACCGACGCCATACACTCACAGCAGGATAACCCATTGTCAGAACAGAGGCCTGGCATTGGGTACAGACTCCATACGCTCACAGCAGGATAAACCATTGTGAGACAGGAGGCTTGGGTTATGGTACAGACTCCATACACTCACAGCAGGAAAACCTATTGTCAGACTGGGGGCCTGGGTTTGGGTAGGGACTCCATACACTCATAGCAGGATAACCCATTGTCAGACAGAAGGCCTAGGTTTAGGTACCGACTCCATACACTCACAGTAGTATAACCCCTTGTCAGACAGGAGGCCTGGGTTTGCATACAGACTCCATACGCTCATAGCAGGATAACCCTCTGTCACACAGGAGGTCTGGGTTTAGGTACGGACTCCATGCGCTCACAGCAGGATAACCCGTTGTCAAACAGCAGGCCTGGGTTTGGGTACAGACTCCAAGTGCTCACAGCAGCATAATCTCATGTCAGACAGGAGGCTTGGGTTTGGGTACAGACTCCATACGCTCACAGCAGGATAACCCACTGTCAGACAGGATGCCTGGGTTTGGGTATGGACTCCATACGTTCCCAGAAGGATAACCCATTGACAGACAGGAGGCCTGGGTTTGAGTACAGACTCCATAGGTTCACAGCAGGATAACCTGTGGTCAGACAGGAGAGGCCTGGGTTTGGGTAAAAACTCCATACACTCACAGTGGGCACGCAGCAGATCAGATGCACTGCTATAGGGATCTCTGTAGTGGAGAGGGCAGGCACGGAGCCCTTGATATGCGATTCATGAAGGAATGGCCTTGGTGTCTGCTGCAAATGAAGTGACTCACCACTTTTTCCAGCCACAAGGATGAGGGTATGGTGGGGAAGGCACAAGAAAGAATGGCAGACAACTCTCAACTCTGGTACAGAGGGTTTGTGCAGTCAAAATGAAAGCAATTACAGAGAACACAAATAAATTGCATTCACGGATAAAACTGGTAAGGTGGACTGTGGATGCTCTTAATGAAGTGTCATGTTTATGACGCAAAGTGCCAGGCTATAGTGCTGCACACTTTTTAGTGACTGAATAAATCTTTGCAGCTAACAAGAGAACTTTCCTCATTCCACCTTACCAATTAACCATAAGTCCAATTCGCAAGCTCTCCCACCCCACCCCACCCCTGACTGCAACAGGCCCTGGCTCCAGTCTTTATCCAAGTTACTATACTGTAGCTTCTATTTCTGCCTGGTGTTACTATCATTTTCTTTGTACACAGACAGGTTTCTGCCGTGCATGCAGTCTATGCTTTTAGTTAAATGTAGCCACCTACTGAACAGAGAGCCTGTATCAAAAATACATCCCTCCAAGAAGAACATTTCAGTTCAAGTCCAGCAAAAACATTATAAGGTCGATGCCAGTACTAATGGTACCCAGCATACAAGTGTAGATATGCACTATGATAACAATGAACATATGATTAATCTAATCGGGATAACCCGGGTATTCTCATATCTCCTCTGCTGCCTCTGAAGCTCTTAAGGAAACTTGCATATTCAGTGGTCACTGGTTGTTTGTTACGCAAGCAATACTACCCGACAGGGTAGGCGGTATTGGGCAATACCAGACCGCCCATGGGTGTAATGAGGCCCAACGCCACAGGCAGAGGGCATTATAGCCCCTGGAAGGTCTGGTATTGCCTATACCGCCCACCCTGGAGGGTATTATTGCGCTTAGAAAATGGGCTATCTGTTACGTTGTTTTTTGTAATATTAAAGAATTAAAAAAAAAATTAAAAAAGACAAAATTAATGAATAGTTGTTTGCTTAGTAAAGTAGTCCCTCTATTGATAGTCTTGACAGTTTTTACCAGTAGAGGGCAGCACAGCATTTCACGGTTTTGTTACTGGTGGAAGTACCTCCCATCCTCAGCATTTGAGGCCCCTCCCCCAGCTCCCTTGTGTTTCATGTTTTTTTTTTTTTTTTTTTAATTTGTTACTGAAGGCCACGGTTAAAAGTTTATTTGCTTCCTAGTACAACAGTAGCCTGGTAGTTTATCGGGAAGAACGATGGCATGTGGGAGAGGTACCGTGATCCGGAAGGGCAACGGAATGCAGGAGAGGTAGTATTTATTTTTTTTATTTTTTATGGTGAACTGTGAAGCCGTTTTGTGGTGCGCAGGAGAGATGCTATTTATTTTTTTAGTGGGGCAGCTGCTTTTCATTTTTCCTCCTCTTTCTGTTTATGATGAATGCGAACAGCGATAAGGCAGGAGCAAGCTACCAGGAACTTGCGCGTGTATGCTGCAGGATAGTGCTAAAACAAACTGTCTCGCATAGTCTGGCTTGGCGGTTGTGTTTAAAAAAAAATAAGTAATCTGAGTATAGCAGGTCACGGGTGGTAGCAAGCAGCATTTGAAGCGGCACCTATAATGACCAGTGTCGTGCAGTGCAAGGTACGCACCACAATGGATTTTCTCACTGGAATACTTTTTCTTTATTCCATTCATTTAGGTGACTACCCTTGTGCATCCAAATGACAGGGAGTTTCAGTTTCGGGAGCGAGTGGGTGGTCATCTAAAGGAGGGAAGGAGGTCTGAGAGCATGGTCGGCTGGCCAACACTGGGACAAGTGGGTGTTGTTAAAAAAAAAAAAAAAAAAAAAACACAGGGAGAAATGAGCCCAGTGGGAGAACAGCTGGAGGACTGCGATTGGGTCTCAGCTGTCGCTAAGCGAGGAAAAAAATGGCGGCATTTTCAAACTGAATGGGGTGCTCTCAGCCAATGGGCAAGCAGGGTGGGCACAATCATATCTGAATGGGCGAAGGGGCACTTATGCTGGAACTTTTTATTTGCTGGGCATCTACTGAAAGTTAATGTACCCCCCTGGCAGGGGTACCAGCCAATCAGAGTGCAGCAAATAAAAAGTCCATTTTCTAAAAATAAATATCTCTGTGAAAGCATTTTTTCAGATTCTTCCTACCTCTAGGAGGGAGGGGACTGCCTGCCCGGACCCGACTACTCCATTAGGGACACAAGGGCAGGAAGTCATGCAGGCACGAATATCAGGTCCCACTGGATGATCCCTGCTACCGACAATGCTGCTAGGCCATCTCACATAGAGGTGTAGGTGTTTAGGTCAGTGCCATGTAGGAGGATGGAGAATCAACTACAGCTGATCATGACTTGCCAGAATGGCCATCCTACTGGCCTGTCCCAGCAGTGGGGGGGATGGTTCTGAGCTAAAATAATGTAGGGACCTCCACCGCACACACTAGGGTGAGCAAGCTCACTGCCATCCTTCATGTTTCACCCATGGTGCTTAGCAAGGCTTTCATCTCTAGGGTATAGGAGACAGCCTTCGGTCTCTATCCTATGAGGTAACAGTCATACAGAAGTGTGGAGCCACAGTCATACAGAAATATGGGGCCCCAGTCATATAGAAACATATAGCCAAACAAAACATGGAACCACTATCATGGAAACATGGAGCCACAGTCATACAGAAATAAATCTGAAAACAACATTCTCATGGTCCCAAACACTTCACTTGAAGGGGTGAAACACAGTACAGCTAAGGGGCAAACCCACAGCTGAAGTGGGGGTTAGAATGAAGGGAAACATGACAGAAACATAGAAACATAGACTTTGACGGCAGATAAGGACCGCTTGACCCATCTAGTCTGCCCATTTCCCTACCTACAGGATAGGCCGCAGATCCTAGTTAACCAACAGCCTATTTCTTCCTACCCCCCAGAAGAATTGCCTTATGTCTGTCCCATGCATTCTTGAATTCTCCCACAGTTTTAGACCCCACAACCTCCTCAGGAAGGCTGTTCCATGCATCTACTACTCTCTGAAATAATACTTCCTCACATTGCCCCTGAACTGCCCCCCCTCTATCTTTAAATTGTGTCCCCTTGTTCTTGCACGTCTCTTTTTCTGAAAGATGCTACCGTCTTGGACTTTGTTGATTCCACTGAGGTACTTAAAAGTTTCTATCATGTCCCCCCCTCCCTTCTTTCCTCAACGGTATAAATATTAAGCTCCTTTAGTCTCTCCTCATACGGCTTCTCTTGCAGACCCTGCACCATTTTAGTTGCCCTCCTCTGGACTGCCTCTATTATGTCTATGTCCTAGCGGAGATGGGGTCTCCAGAACTGGACACAGTACTCCAGATGGGGTCTCACCAATTGTCTGTACAGAGGGATAACAACTTCCTGTTTTCTGCTGCTGATGCCTCTCCCTGTGCATCCCAGTATACCCCCAGCCCTCCCTACTGCCTTCTCACATTGCTTGCTAACCTTAAGATCATCTGATATGATTACCCCCAGGTCCCTTTCCTTTTTTGTTGTTGTTACTACCTCCCCCCCCATTGTTCTTGTTTCCCAGGTGCATTATTTTGCACTTCTTTGCACTGAATCCCAGCTGCCCTACTTCTGACCATTCCTCCAACCATGCCAAGTCCCTTCTCATCCTTTCCACGCCTCCTTGTGTATCAACCCTGTTGCAGATCTTTGTGTCATCTGCAAAGAGGCATACTTTTCCTTCCAGTCCCTCTGCAATGTCACTTATGAAGACATTAATAAGGACTGGACCCAATACTGAACCCTGCGGTACCCCACTAGTAACCCCTCTTTCTTCAGAGTGGACTCCATTTACGATTACCTTCTGTGTCCTGTTGTCCTCCCAATGTTTTACCCAGGCTACCACCCTGGGACCCACTCCCAGGCTGGCTAATTTGACTATTAATCCTTTGTGTGGGACTGTGTCAAATGCCTTGCTAAAGTCTAGGTAGGCCATGTCCACAGCCTCCTGGTCTACTACTTTGGTCACCCAGTCAAAGAAATCTATTAGATTCATCTGACATGACCTTCCCACTGTGAATCCATGCTGCCTTGGGTCCTGTGCCCCACTGGCCTCTAGGTACTCAACTATTCTTTCCTTCAGAAGTGACTCCTACCACAGAAGTCAGACTGACAGGTCTGTAGTTTCCTGCCTCTGTCTTGGTCCCACTTTTGTGAAGGGGAATCACATCCGCCTTCCTCCAGTCCTTGGGTACCACACCATCCTCCCATGATTTATTAAAAAGAGTTGTCAGTGGTTTCACTAGTTCCCCCCTTAATTCTTTTAGAATTCTGGGGTAAATTCCATCAGGCCCCATTGCTTTGTCCACCTTCAGTTTTAGGAGTTCTTGCAGAACCCTTTCTTCTGTGAAAGGACTGGGATCGACACCCCTATCAAGAGTGCTTCTGTTAACTGGATTAGGCACTTCCCCCTCCTCTTTTGTGAATACTGAGCAGAAATATTCATTCAGTATCCCTGCTTTTTCACTGTCCCCCTCTGCCCACCCACTGCTCATGATGAAGGGTTTTTCCACTCAGAGTAGTAAGACTACATAACAGGCTCTCAAAGGAAGTGCTGGTGTAAGTGGCTAGTGCTGAATCACTGAAACTCAACTTGGATCAGATTCCCAAGAGGAATAACATGGTTATATTACTAAATGCATTGGGGAAAGAAGGATGGTGAAAAATGTCCATCATGGCAAAGTTAGTATGCATGGATGGCAAAGGCAGATCACTAAACCTCAGGCTCACAAAGGTTCCTGCCACTGGAGGAGAGGTCTTCGCCATAGTCCGTGCCAAGTCCAAAAAATGCTATGGCATCACTTCCCAATAATCAGTGGCTCAAACTACTTCTCATAATCCTGAACACTGAGGCAACCTGGAGGGCAGGACAGAAACACGATGGACCCTCCTTTGGTCACTGATTAGCTGGAATTTTGTACATTTATATGTACTACAGGAAAAGACCTTCCTTCCACCCCGTTTCCAAACCAAATGGAAATAATGAAAAAAAAATTATACTCAACACCACACATTTTTGCTCAAACCTTGGGCCATAAGCTGGGCTAATGGAGGAGCAGTTGCACTTCAACCCCCCCCACCCCCAAATGAAGGTGATCTAGGTTTGGGAACGGACAGGGCTGATCAGTGAGCCGGCTGGCTGAGGAAGGATTGAGCACCCAATGGCAGCTCTCCTTCCTCGGTTCCTTCCTCGGTGAAGGGGGGACCTCAGTTCCTGCTGGAGAGACAGCCACCTGGCGGAGGCCGGGCAGGTGCACAGTGGGACAGCATGCAGAGGGACTGGCTGGAGCTTGACATGCTGGCGCAGATTAAGGGGTAACATGAGGAAGTATTTCTTCACAGAAAGGGTGGTGGATACATGGAACAGCCTTCCGGCAGAGGTGGAGGGAACGAAAATGGAGGGGGATTCAAAAACGCATGGGATAAACATAGAGCAACACTAACAATAAAGAAGAGAGGGTAAGCTGCAGGTCAAGTGGGGACTGCAGTATATATACTGGGTAGGAAAAATGGGCAGACTAGATGGGCCCAGCAGTGCTTATCTGCCATCAAATTCTATGTTTCTATCTTTCTGTATGTCCTTATGTTCCACCCAGGGATGAAAAAGGGCAGGAAAAATGGCTGGGCTGCTACATGCCGTCACCTCTAAAGGCTCTTGCACGAGCGTTGCTGGCCAGCCACCAATTAAGGATCCTATGCAACTGATGGATAACCGGTAGGTCCACAAGAAGACTGGTGACAGGGCAATGGGAGGTTGTTGTTTTGTAAACCCAGAGAGAGGCACATAAAGTCCTGATAGAAAAAAACCCGGGTCAGGATAGACAGCCCATCAGTGGCAGCACAGTTCATTGCATCACCCTCAGCCACGTTGCCTATACAACACAAAGTGCTCTGTTCAGTAATGTATCTTTTATACCATCTCGCCCTTGCAAAGGGTGACATCAAAACATGAAATTTTAATAGTAAAAACTGTAATGTTTGGTGCAGCAGTTATCGTTCACAAAGAATGCTTATGGAACAAATTCGATAAAACCACATTAAGTCTGATGTTTCAATAAAACTATGACCCCCACATTCAATTACTTTCTAGTGGAGTCACTGTGTACAAGACACCACTCTCCATAATATTTAGATTAACACAAGAAATGTGACAGCCTCTAGAAGACTGTAAGAGTGCTGATAAGATTACTACTGTGCATGAAAGATTCTCTCTATAGTCAGTGCTGCCATATACCTTTTAAATGATGAAAAAATATAACACCCAATTCGCAGTGTGATTTTAAAACCATCTCAAACCATGTTAAACAGAATTATTCCACCCCATCCTGAAAACAAAAATGAATCAGTTTATCAAAAGCATGCCACAGGTATTTGTAGTTTCTGGAGGTCTGCATGATCTACAAACTGTACAAAATGTACTGTATGTACATTTATCAAATGACATTATTACGGTAACAAAGACAGCATCATATGCCCACATGATGACATAAACATTGGTCAAGGAAGAAAAAATTACTCACCGTAGTAATATTGTTTCTTCTAAGGTATTCTTTAGTATGCTTGTACATGTGCAGTATGCAAGCTGGGTTCACCTGCCCCAATGGAGGAGTCGATGCTAATGATTTTTGGCATCAGCCAATCAGAGAGCAGGAGAGAGAGAGTGCTGTCTGAGCTAGAGTGGGAGGTCAGTCAGATTCATTTTGAAGCTAAAGGGCAAAAGGCCCCAACAGTACTTAACTATAAAACAAGAACAGTACATAAGAAAAAATTACTCACCTTAGTAATGTTGTTTCTTCTAATGGAGTCTTGCTATATTATGACATATGCAGTTTGTCCCAGCCTTAGAACTGCTCCAGAGGTGAAAGAGTTAACTTCCATGCCAGGCATAGAATCTTGAGCGCGAGCTCGGTTGAAAAAACTCTGTCTGTTGATCTTCAAACTGAAACTGTCAGATCTTTACGAGCAAAACTCACTAAGGTTCTGTGTGGAAGCTGTAAACCTACACTAGCCAACTGGCTACTAAAATATTAACACATTTTTCTGGTCCCAAAACCAAGACTCAAGTCAGGGGATCCAAAAAATAAAATAAAATAAAATACAACACCCAAACACCCCCAAAAAGGGTGAAAACACAAGGTGGGCATCATTAAGTGCCAACACTGCACTGCCCACCCACATCCCAAGAGCAGAGGTTCTGAGAGGGGCAGGCAGGGGGGGAGGTCATAATATAGCAAGACTCCATTAGAAGAAACAACATTACTAAGGTGAGTAATTTTTTCTTCAAACAACATGAAGTCTTGCTATATTATGACTATTGCAGACTACACAGCAGTACCTCCATGGAGGAGGGACAGAACCTACTTAGGAAATAGGCTCTGAAGCACAGCTGTGCCAAACCGAGCATCACTCCTAGCCTGGATGTCCAGGGAGTAATGCTTGGTGAAAGTGTGTACTGTTTTCTGGGTAGCTGCTTGACATATCTCTAAGATAGGGATGTCCCTGGCCGCAGCTAGGGACGCACCTGTACCTCTGGTAGAGTGAGCCCTCAGGCCTGAAGGGGGAACCTTACCCAGTTTTTGATAGCAAAATTGGATACAAGAGACAATCCACCTGGCAATGGATCTTTTAGTGGCAGGTTTCCCTTTACCAACCTCACCATAAGTAAGGAACAGTTGGAGGGAGTCAAACCTGTGACCCTTGGTACGCTCTATGTAGTAACTAAGGGCTCTCTTTACATCTAAACTGTGCAGCCTCCTCTCGCCAGAGGAGGAATGGTCAGTGAAGTACACTGGAAGAGATATAGATTGATTAAGGTGGAAATCTGAAACCACCTTAGGCAAGAACTTCCTGTTAGTCCTGAGGACTACCTTATTTCTGTGAAAGGAGATAAAATCGGGCTCCACTGACAAAGCTTGTAATTCACGATGCCTGGCAGAAGTGATGGCTACTAAAACACAGTTTTAAGTCAAGTACTTAAGCTCTGCTGAAGACAAAGGCTCAAAGGGGTTGCATTAGCTGAGCAATGCAAACATTAAGATCCCAGGCAGGAGCAGGGTCCCTGAATGGAGGGTTGGTGTGAAGCAATCTCTTGAAAAACTTGGAGAACACAGGGTGAGCAGAAAGAGAAGAGTGCTTTCCTGCTGAAATAAAAGCAGAGACAGCTGCCAAATGCACTTTCAGGGTAGCTGGCCTCAGCCCCAAAGTATTCAGATGGACCATACAGTCCAGGACTGTGGGCAAATCAGCAGATTCTGGGGAAATATGCTTTCCAGAGCACCATATGGAAAACCTTTTCCATTTAGAATTATAAGTAGCCCTGGTGTAAGGCTTCCTAGAAACTTTCAAGATATCGAGTACACCTTGAGAAAGGTGTAGGTCAGCAAACTCTAACTCCTTAAGAGCCAGGCCTTGAGGTTGAGGGATTTGAGATTCGGATACCAAACTCTCCCCTGGGCACAGGTTAACAGATTGTGATTCCTGGGAGACACAGGGAAGGTGGACTGCTAAGGACAGAAAGAGTGGATACCAGGGCTGTCTGGCCCAATCTGGAGCAATCAGAATCATCTTGCAAGGTTGAGATCTGATTTTGACTAGCACCTGAACAAGAGAGGAAAGGGGGAAAGGCATAGAGGAACTTCCTTCCCAATCGAGAAGGAAGGCATCCAGAGGACTGAGCCCAACACTGGGGCCTGCAAACAAAAAGCGGAAGTTGGTGATTGTCTGGGGCTGCAAAAAGATCTATCTGAGGGGTGCCCCACCTGGCAAATACTAACCCCAGTACTAGGGGATCCAGTGACCATTCATGATGGCCCTGGAAAATCCTGCTGAGAGCATGTGCCAGGACATTGTCTTTGCCTGGGAGGTGAACTGCCATGAGGGAGGTGTTCAGGAATAAGCCAGAGACCACAACTCATCGCCTCGGTGCACAAGGTCAAGACCGAGTGCCCCTTGCTTGTTGATGTACCACATTGTAGTGGTGTTGTCTGTTCTGACCTGTACCACTTTGTTCTGAACAGATGCAGAAAAACCTGAAGTGCTAGAAAAACAGCTCTGAGTTCCAACAGATTGATGTGGAGCAGAGATTCCTGAGGGACCACAATCCCTGGGTGGTGAGGTCGCCCATGTGAGCTCCCCATCCCAAGAGGGACGCATCTGTAGTAAGGGTCAAGGAGTGAGACTGAGGGATGAAAGGAACCCCCTGTCTCAGATTGCTCTGATCCTGCCACCAATGCAGGGCCTGGATCAGGGTTCGAGTTACTGGGATCAATTTGGTTAGAGGATCTCTCCTTTGAGACCAGAACACTCTCAAATGGAACTGGATGTCCCTCATCTGAAATTTTGCTCCTTGCACTACAGCTGTGGAAGCAGCCATGTGGCCAAGGAGCTGTAGAAAATGCCTTGCTGGTCGAGAGATCTGCAGAGTGAAGGAGGAGGCCAGAGCCACCAGGGTCTTTACTCTTTCTAGAGGAAGGAAAGCTCTGGCCTGCTTTGTGTCCAGTTCTGCGCCTATGAAGGTGAGTAGCTGAACAGGCTCTAGAACTGACTTTGGAAGATTGAGAAGAAAACCTAGAGATGTAAGCAGCTGCTGGGTAACCTGAAGGTGTGATTTGACTTGGTCTGGAGACTGACCCACTATGAGCCAGTCGTCCAGGTAAGGAAAGATGGCAATCTTTTGCCTTCTTAAGTGAGCAACTGCTACTGCCAGGCATTTGGTGAATACCCTTGGGGCAGAGGTGAGGCCGAAGGGCATTGCTCTGAACTGGTAATGGCCTGAGGGCAGTTCGAATCTGAGGTACTTCCGTGGGAGCTTCTGATGAGAACATGGAAGTAGGCATCCTTGAGGTCCAGGGACGCTAGCCAGTCCCCTGGCCTTAGGGAGGGTAAAATAATTCCCAGAGTCACCATTGTGAATTTTGGTTTTAAAAGGTGCTTGTTTAGGTATCTTAGATCCAGGATGGGCCGCCATTCTCCTGTCTTTTGGGGAAGGAAGTACCTGGAGTACAGTCTTTGCCCTGGTGTGGGGAAGAACCCTTTCTACAGCTCTGAGAGCCAGGAGGTTGAGACTTCTGTTTCCAAAGCAAGAGCCTCTGATGGATTTGCAGGTGGAAAGGATCTGGTTCTCATCTTTGGAAATTTTTGAAGCTGAGAACAGTCCCTGGCTTACTACTTCCAGGACCCACTTGTCTGATGTTAAAGACTCCCAGTCCTGGACGTCAAGCCAGCCTGCCCCCCACAGATAATGGAGAATCAGCCCTGGGCATCCCATCAGGGTGCCTGTTTGGCAGGAGCTTTAGGCTGAGGGGTGGGAGCAGGCCTGCTCGTACCCCATCTGCCTCTCCCTCTGAAGAACCCCCTCTGGGCAAAAGCTGAAGAGGAGGCCTGGGCTTGGTAAAAAGGCCTGCCCCTGCCCCTGGAAAGCTGCCTCTGAGGAGTGGCTTGCCTCTCCTTGGCCTGTGCACTCCTATAAGTGGTCCTATACTCATCCATTTTTTCATGTAATTCTCTGTCTGCTCTCCAAACAGAGAATTACCCACAACAGAAAATCCATGGCCTTAGCCTGGGTATCCGATGACAGGCTAGTACACCTGAGCCAAGCCATTCTACTAAAAGCCACAGATGTAGCCATGACTCTTGAAGATACATCATTAGAGTCCACTGCAGCATGGAATTGCACCTTGGATGCCTCAATACCATCAGCAGCCACCTGTTCCAGCTCCTTGGCAGCTGGCCAGGACCTGTTTCGCTAAAGCCATAACAGTATCCCATCTGGATTTCTGGTATCTTGCAACATAGGCCATATAATTTGCCTGTCTGAGTCTCAAGGATGCTGCCATGTATTGTTTCTTTGCCATGGCATCAATCCTCCTGGAGTCCTTGTCAGGGGTGTGAGCCAAGGGAATATTTGCCTTATCACAGGCTGCAGCCTGCACTCCCAACATGGCTGCATTGTTGTGAGAGGAACTCCGTATCAGAGCCTGACAATGTGTACCTCCTGTCCATCTTTTATCCACAGGAGGTAAAGAATTAGGAGCTTTTAAAATCTTTATTGTCTGTTTCTTAAAGATTTATGTAAAGGAACAGACAATCTCCTGGACTCTGGGATATCCATCATTTCCTCATAGTCAGGCTCCTCCTGTTCATCCACAGCTTCTTCCAAAGGGAGCTGGACGGTTTCAGCAACTTTTTTATAAAACAGAAAATGAGAAGGGGACTCAGAAAGCCTAGGGGGGGACACTCCTGAAGGTCAAAATCACATTCACTCTCTTCATAATCCTCCTCCCCCTCCTCCGGTTCATAAAATTCTTCTATATCATATTCTTGAACCGGTGGAACCGCCCAAACCGACCGTTTACCTGATGGTGCCGGTTCGGACGGAACTGGGGAAAGCGACTGGACAATTTGGATCGCTTTGGCTATCTCTGCAGTGGTTGGAGAAGGAAATTTTGGCTCCACACCTGCTGATTTTCTAGTCCTCTTTGCTGGAACTGGCTCCTCAGAGTCAGCTCTTCGTTTGCCCGAGGAAGTATCGCCCTGGTCAGAGGGTACTCCCTCCGGTTCGGTTGGCACCGAACCGGGCTGGCCATCCGGGTCAGCAGACTTTTTGGCCTCTCGTTCCCTGAGCCTACCAACCTCTTATCCAGGGTAGCTGCAGGAAATTCTTGCAAATCTGGCAGTCTGCATTGAGGTGGTCAAACCCAGACAATAAACACATGTGTGTGTGGGTCAGCCTTGGCAAAGGCTTCCCCACAGACACTACAGTGCTGAAACCCAGTGGGCCCGGTTTTTCTTTGGGTTTCTCAGACATAATGCCAGCCTAACCAAAAACTTGCCCTTTTCCGGCAAATCGCCAAGCAAGACACCCTTATCGGTTCCCAACCGTGTCACGGGTCGTGGAAAAAAACGTAATGAAATCCGTTTTTTTTAGAACCGATAAGAACCGGGAACCACACTCTAAATGTAATTTAATAAGTTTTAACAACAACCTGATTGGTTCAAATCGAACAGATAACACGTTTGCAAGTTCCACACAGAGAAATGTAAAACCTGTCTATTAGTTACGATACCACAGACAGAGCTTGAACCGACCGGTTGCGGTTAAAATATACAATTGCGGTTTAGAAAACTGAGAAATAACACTTTTTTAACCGACAAATGAACCAAGCAGTAGGAGCAATCTCCGGAGCGACTGTTCAGTGAGGCGGAGTAAAGAATCTGACAGTTTCAGTTTGAAGATCAACAGACAGAGTTTTTTCAACCGAGCTCACGCTCAAGATTCCATGCCTGGCGTGGAAGTTAACTCTTTCACCTCTGGAGCAGTTCTAAGGCTGGGACAAACTGCATATGTCATAATATAGCAAGACTTCATGTTGTTTGACACACCATAAACTCCCACAACCATAAAGCTCCAAGGTAATAAGTACAAACAGAGAAATCTGGCCATAGTATGGACTGCAGAACTACTCAGTCAGGTTATATAGGGGAGGATGGGTGGGAGGTCAAGGATACTGAAGAACACCCTGGAAGGAACAATATTACTACGGTGAGTAATTTTTTTCTTCTATCCCCAGGAATTCTTCAGTATGCTTAACAAGTGCAGACTACAAAGCAGTGCAGATGGGAGGCAGGTACAGAACCTACTTCGGAAACAGGTTCTGTAGGACTGCTGTGCCAAATTTAGCATCTGACCTGGACTGTACATACAAATAGTAGTGATTTGTGAAAGTGTGTACAGTCTTCCAGGTAGCTGCTTTGCAGATATCTAGCAAGGAGATGTTCCTTGCGGCTGCCACTGAAGCTACAGTACCCCTAGCGGAGTGGGCTCTGAGGCCTTGAGGTGGCTGCTTACCAGCCTTACTGTAACAGAACTGAACACAAGTGACTATCCAGCGAGAGATAGTCCTCTTAGAGGCAGACCTGCCCTTTCCTACCCTGCAATAGGTAAGGAAGAGCTGAGTATGCTAAGTCCTAAGCTGCTTGGTGTGTTACAGGTAGCAGGTCAGTGCCCTTTTCACATCCAAACTATGTAGCTTTCACTCACCAGGACTGGATTTGTCTGTGAAAAAGACAGGGCATGTTATAGACTGGTTCAGGTGGAATTCTGACACTACCTTGGGAAGGAATGTCCAATTTGTCCTGAGAACTACCTTATCCTTGTGGGAGATAATATAGTTAGGTTCAGTGCAGAGTGCCTGCAGCTCTGAAATCCTTCTGGCTGAGGTGACTGCCACTAAAAAGACAGTTTTCCATGTGATGTACTTTAGTTCTGCTGTAGCCGTAGGCTTAAAAGGAGGCTCCATGAGTTTGGCTATGCAGAGGTTCAAGTCCCAGGGAGGGATAGGTTCCCTAAGTAGGGGTTGAAGGTGTAACAGGCCCTTGAAAAATTTCTTAAAAATGGGATGAGGAATTATAGACTTTTCCTTCCCAGCAGAAATATAAGCCAAAATGGCTGCTAGGTGGACTTTCAAGGATAAGGCACTTAGGCCTCAGGCCTGTAGGTGCACCAAACAGTCAAGCACCGAAGAGAGGGAAGCTTTCAGTGGGTTAAGATGCCTGCCCTTGCACCATAGGGAAAATCTTTTCCATTTGGAAGCATAGGTCTTTTTAGTACTAGGCTTCTTAGCTAGGCGAAGGATCCTAAGGACTTGTTCCGAGTACTGAGAGTCAGGGTACTCTAGCTCTTCAAGTACCAGGCTTTGAGGTGAAGAGACTATGTTGGGGTATGTTACCCCATCTGAGGTAGTCTCAGAAGACTGTGCTCAAAGGCAGTTGAATTGGCTGCTTGGCTGACAGGGCCAGGAGCAGGGAATACCAAGGTTGTCTTGCCTAGTCTGGGGCCACCAGAATCATGGTAGCATGCTGGGCTCTGAGTTTCAGGAGGACCCTGAGTATCAAAGGAAAGGGAGGGAAGGCGTACAGGAACTTCCCTGTCCAGTCCAGATTTAGGGCATCCACTGCTACTGTGCCCAGAGCTGGAGGCCTACAGCAGTACAGGGGAAGCTGGTGATTGAGGCTGGAGGCAAAGAGATCCAACTCTGGAGTGCCCTACCTCCTTAAGACTGTGGCCAGCACTTGGTTGTTCAGAGCCCACTTTTGGCAGCCCTGAATGATGTGGCTCAGAGCATCTGCCTGAACATTGTCTTTGCCTGGCAGGTGAATAACCGAAAGCTGTATTTCTAGGGAGTAGGCCAGAGACCAAATCTTCATGGCCTCTGTACAGAGCTTTGTGGACCTTGTGCCCCTCTGCTTGTTGATGTAAAACATTGCTGTGGTGTTGTCTGTTCTGATCTGAACAGACTGCCCTTTTAGGAGAGGAGCAAAGGCTTTTATTGCCAGATAAACAGCTCTGAGTTCGAGGAGGTTTATATGGTAGGTGGACTCCTTGGGGAACCACATCCCACTTATGGACTGGTCTGCTAGGTGTGCCCCCCACCCTAGAAGGGAAGCATCTGTAGACAGTACTCTGGAAGGTTCCCTTTGCCAGAAGGGGACCCCTTCCCTGAGATTCTGTAAGTCTTTCCACCAGTCTAGGGCTTGTAGCAGTGTCCTTGAGACTGAAATGAGTTTTGACATAGAATCCTTTTTCTGGGACCAGTGTGCCCTTAGCCGATACTGAATGGATCCACGATGGGAACCCGACAAAAAGTTTGTCGAACGCCCCGTCAGCGACACCGGCAGGTCGACAGCATTCTGCAGTCGGCTGCCAGTTTGCATTGTAATTCCTTGTTTTCTTTGGTGGGCTTTGCCCCAGACCCCCCATGCAGTTGGCCGCCCCCATAAGGATTCTTAACTCCAGTCGGAGCTGATTGGGGTGCAGGACCCCTGACCAGAGTCGGGTTCCAGCAGGTCTCCCACAGTGGCGTGGCGCTGCAGTCGCTATGGGGGACCTCGCTGGCAAAATGTCGCTGTCCGGGGAGGTTAACGAATACTGAATGTCCCTCATTTGAAATACAGTCCCTGGTACCACAGCTGTGGTAGAAGCCGTGTGGCCTAGACTCCTCATGAAGTGTCTTGCTGGTCTCGGCTGGCCCTGGGTGAAAGAATTTGCCAGATTTTGAAGGCTGTGTGCCCTGTCATTGTGCACTGTCGAGGGGGAGTAGGGCCTTTTCCCTCTGTGTGTCCAGTTCTGCTCCAATGAATTCCAGTAACTGTACTGGTTTGAAATGGGATTTCTGAGCACTGATTAGGAAGCCTAAGAATTCCAGGGTACATCTTCAGGTACCTGAGGTCTAAAATGGGTCGCCAATCCCCAGTTTTTTTTCTGAGTTAGGAAGTATCTGGAGTGAAGACCCTTTCCCCATTGGGGAGGGGGAACTCTTTCCACTGCTTTTGCAGACAGAAGGGACTTTACTTCTAACTCCAACAGTAGCTTTTCTGTAGGGGCTAGAAATTTTAGAAGCTTCTGACCGTGCTGAGTGGGAAATTTTTTTGAAATGTAGGATAAGTCCTTGACTCACTACCTCGAGTACCCACTTATCTGTGGTAATGAGATGCCACTGGTGGAGGCAGTGGATCAACCTTCCTCCTACTGGGGAAGGGAAGGGGAGGCGACCTGGCTTTTGCTGTCAGGAAATCTGCTTAGACTGAGTGTTAGAGGAAGGTGAGGGACCAGTCCACTCAGACTTCCTTCCTCTGAAGAAACCTCTCATCTGAGAGTAGTCCAGGGACACAGGCATTGGCATAGGGCAGAAGGCCCTGGGGTAGTAACCTTTGCCTCTGTTCCCTCTACTCAGATCTCTGGGAAGTAGATGTTTTTCCTTTTGTAGCACTACTTTAGTAGGTGGTTTTATATTCTTCCACCTTTTTCATGTAAGTTTCAGTTTTGTCTGCAAAGAGTGAATTATTCTCGCAAAGAAAATTCAAAGCTTTAGACTGAGTGTCCTGCGAGAGGTTAGTTGTTCTTATCCAGGCACAGCACCTAAGGGAGATTCTCTGAGCCATGGCTCTGGAAGCAGTGTCATTAGTGTCCACTGCCATGTGAAACTGGTACTTTGTAGCCTCTAGGGCCGTTTTCACATTTTCTGCCAGGTCCTGAGCTACTTTGTCTGGAGCCTGCTGGCTGATAGCCAGCACAGAGTTCCAGAGAGCTTTTTGATATTGGGCTGCATGGGCCTTATAAGTAGATAGGTGAAGCAGCAGAGAAGCTGTTGTGTAAGATATTTTACCCATAAAATCCAGCCCCATAGATTCCTTTTCAATTGGCTGTTAAGAAAGGGTCACTTTAGCCTTGTCACAAGCAGCAGCCTGCACCACCCCCTCATGATCAGGGTGCGTATACAGGAATTCAGCATTATTCCTCCCCAATTGGTACTTTTTCTCAATTTTCTTGTCCACTCCAGAAATGGAAGTGGGATTCCCAAGTATTTTGAAAGTTGTTCTGCGAGTGATTTATGTATTGGCAAAAGCAACTTTTTAGAGGGAGAGAGACCCACCATATCTAGGAAGTCTTCCTCCTCCCTCCTGGTCAGTGGTCTCTTGGATAGTGAGATCCAGGGTGTCCAACATATGTTTAATGAAAGTATAGTGAAAGGAAAAATCCTCCTGACCATTACAGGCAGAACCAAACTCTTGGTCAGGGAATACACATCAGGTTCTAAAGGTTCACCCTCTTGTTCATCATCACCCTCATAGTAAAAGCTCTGGACAAGTCCAGGATCTGAAGTGTGAGGGGTAGTAGAGTCAGGAGGGCCATTAAAGAGATTGCTCGTAGCCTGTATAGTTTGATATAAATGCCAATCCTTAGCCATCTCTTCATCAGAGGGCGTATCTTTTTGTGTCACTGACATCTCCCTTAGCTTTTCAGTGAGAGGGGCAGTGATATGTTTTTCTTTTTGCTTCTTTTTTGCAGGCACTGAATCAGGAACATGCTCATTATGTCTCTTTTTGGCTTGGTCAGAATTATTTTTATCAGGCTTATTTTCTAGGGAGTTCTTATTAGACTTTTTTTTTTTTTTTTTTTTAACATTTATGAGAAGATATGAACACACAAATTTGCCAGCAGATACAGGCCTTTCAGTCTATCTAGCCTTCTCAGGTGTGCAGCACGCTGTCTATTAAACTGCAGCTGCCCCCCCACACCCCTTCTAACTTAATGATTCCCACTTCCAACTTCTCTTCCCCACCTTCCCCACAGTTTTGACCCTTCTATTGGCCATATCCCACCCTCTCTTGAAGATGCCAACTGTCTGCAGTGATACCACTTCTTCTGGCAACACATTCCAACCTGCCACCATCCTCTCTGTGAAACAGTGCTTCCTCATCTCTCTCTTGAACCTTCCTACCTCCAATTTCAGACTGTGTCCCCTGGTGCCCCTCCCCCCTTTTAACTTAAACAAACCCTCTGAATTAACTCTGTTTATGCCCTTTACATACTTAAAAGTCTCAATTATATCCCCTCTCTCCCTTCTATCCTACATGGTGTACATGTTGGGCTCCCTCAATCTCTCCTTATTTGTCTTGTCTCCCATCCGCAGTATCATCTTCATCGCCCTATGCTGGATCCCCTCCAGTAGTTTGATGTCCCTTTTGAAATACAGGCACCATAACTACACACAGTATTCCAACTGTAGCCTCAAAAGGGACCTGTACATGGGCAAAATTACCTCCTCCCTTCTAGAGATGATTCCCCTGGCGATGCATCCTAGCATTCTGTTCGCCTTTGCAGCTCCCTTGCTGCACTGTGCCAAGTGTTTCATGTCCCCTGTCACCAGCACCCCAAGATCATTCTCCTCCGCTGAAGTGGTTAACTGCACTCCCCCCATCCAGTAGCTGTTCTTTGCTCCCAAGTGCAAGACTTTGCATTTTTTGGCACTGAACCCCAGCTGCCATGTGGCTGACCAGTGCTCAAGTGTCAGCAGATCCTCTTGCAGTACCTTACCCCCTTCCTCACTATCCACCTCAGATCTTAGTGTCATCTGCAAAGAGGTTGATCTTGTTCCTTAACCCGTTTGATACGTCAGATATGAATATGTTAAACAGTACCAGTCCTAGCGCCGACCCCTGCAGGACCCCGCTGGTTACCGCCCTGGGTATAGAGAGCTGTCCCCCAACTATCACCCTCCTCTGTCTACCCTGCAAGCAACTCTTAATCCACCCAACCAGTTTCCTCCCTGCTCCCAGGCTATTTAGCTTCCTGGTCAGCCTTTCATGGGGTACTGAGTCAAACGCCTTACTGAAGTCCAGGTAACGGACATCCACTGCATGGGTCTCATCCAGGGACCTCATCACCCAGTCCAAAAAGTCAACAAGGTTGGTCTGACATGATCTCCCAGATACAAACCCATGCTGCCTGTCATCCTGTAGGCTATTCTCCTCCAGGAAACTCACCAGACTTTCCTTAAGGATAGTCTCCATTAACTTTCCCACAATGGCTGTAAGGCTCACTGGTCTGTAGTTCCCAGGTTCATCTTCGGGCCCACTCTTATGGATTGGCACATGAGCCATCCTCCAATTCCTGGGCACGCATCCAGTTTTCAGGGAAGTGAATACATCTGCCAGTGGTCCCGACAGGACCCCTGCCAACTCCCTGAGTACCCTATGATGCACTCTGTCCAGACCAGGTGCCTTAGACACCATTAGGGACCTTAGGCTCTCCAACACCCTATTGATGACCCCTCTTCAGAGTTTTTATTTGAGGGGGAGGCAGACTGAGAAGCCATAATTTCTAATCTCTTAGATCTTTATTTTTTATTTAACTGTTTTAGGACAAAATTTAGAGCAAAGTTCAGAGTTATGGTCTGGACCCAAACATCTTAAACACAGATTGTGGCAGTCTGCCTTGGCCACTGTTTTAGCACACTTAACACAATTTTTAAAACCAGTTGGTCCAGTTTTCCTTTTAGGTCTATCTGACATGCCAATTCATCAGAAGACCTAAAAAATGTTCCGAAAAGAGAAAAAGAACAAAATTCGGTCGATTTGTAAGTGCTATGGAACCGCAAGTAAACAGTTGTAAAAACGCTAAAAATAAAGAGATTCAGTCTTAAAATCACAGTTCCGATAAAAAATAGGGAACCACAAAGTAAAGTAAAAGAAACAAAAAGTGCTTTATTTAGTTTAAAAGCACTAAACTTTTACCTCAGAAAAAGAGCAGGAACCACTAAAGTAAAGAGAATTTGCAGTTTCTGGGAACAAAAGGAACCGGAATAAAAACAGCAAAAAATAAGAAATATACCTCCAAAAACACTAAGGCAGCACTAAAGAACAATTTTTTTAATAACTACTAAAGAAATAAACTTCTTTAAGCAAAGTTGTGAAGAGAGGACTTTGGGTCAGTGTTGTCCAGTCAATGAGGAAATTAATCTGACTGACCTCCCACTCTAGCTCAGGCAGCACACTCTCTCCTGCTCTCTGATTGGCTGATGCCAAAAATCATTAGCATTGACTCCTCTGCCGGGGCAGCTGAACCCAGCTGTGCATATGAGCAAGCATACTGAAGAATTCCTGGGGTGAGAACATAAGCTACAATACCATATAGTCAACAGGCAGAGCTGATACCCTGTCATTCAAGTGTAACTGCATGTCTATTTCTTCTTCTATAATAACACAATCACAATTCGATATCTTGCAAAAATGTCCTCAAATCCAGAAAGAATGTCATAGAACCAGAACAAATCCATTTAGTAGGACGGTCCATGCTAGCTTTCAAAATAAATCATTACAGTCATGGCTCCTTTCTATGAGCTAACAAAAAATAAATCTGAAGTGGAGTAATTAGACAAAACAAACAGAGCAACAAAAACTGACCAAATAAAAATCACAGTAACACCAGGTTAAAGGCCCTGATCCAAACAAATCCGTGACTGGTATTAAACCTGCCATAGCTCATGTAAAAAACATTTTTTTCTCTGTGCATCTTTTGTAATTTTAGCACCCACTTCTACTCGTCATTGATTAAAACAAGACTTCACTCCCCTCTTTCAAATATAAGTAGTAATACTTGAAATGTCAGCCTGTACCATCCCACAGGAGAAGTAGGTTACTACATCAGAAACTAGCTTTGGTCAGAGCCACTACGGCTGCTAATGCATTAACTTGATATGGGCGTTTCATGGGCTTAAATGTAAAGAAAACTGCCATAGTCAGCTCAGTGTAAATTGAGTTTTTGGTAAAGGTAGGTCATTTATTTGGTTGATCTTGTGTTTCCCATGTGTTTGAAATTCGAGCAGTGAGTACATCTTGTACTATATGGAGAAGGAGAGGGAGCTCCGCACCAAGGCCTTCAAGTAATGGTAGATGGAATGGTGCAGAGAGGAAAGATACAGCTACAATGGGGACTATGGGCCAACCTGGAAGAATAAGAACCTATACTGAGATGATGGCCTGCTTTCATCCAGGAGGTAAACACAGTCGTCAGTGGACAGTTTAAATGTTACTTTGATGGACATTTAAAGTAGTGGGGGGGGGTGATTGAAGAAATAGGGGTGACAGAAAGTGGGCCACCACAGGCTGAGAGAGAGAGTGTTGGGAGATCCCAAAGGGAGAGAGTCCCACCAGGATGAAAGTTATTCATGGAAGCAGGGGGTAAGCAAAGAAAGAAAAGGAGCAGTCAAAGGAAAAAGGTTTGGAAGGGGGAACAGTTGGAAAAAGGAGAAAGCGTCAAGAAGGGAGCTGAGGGCTGTCAAAATGGTTCAGTTCTGCATCAGAAGCCCTATGAGGAGAGACTGAAAGAGTTCAATATATACACCCTGGAGGAGAGGAGGGAGAGTGGAGATGTTATGGAGACCTTTAAATACCTCCTGGGGGTTAATAAGATACAGGAAGGAGATATGTTTCAGAGAAAAAGGTGCTGTAGAACAAGGGGTCATGATATGAAGCTGGAAGGAGGTATATTCAGGAGAGATGTGAACATCTAAACTATCCACTGAGGACTGTGGTTACTCGTGTCAGCCTATAATACGGCTGTTACGGTAGCTCTGGATTCTATTGCTCCAGTCTGTGTGCGCCCCCTCTCCCTTCGCCCCAAGTCCCCTTGGTTTGATGGGACATTGAGGGAGATGCAGAGAGAGGGGCGAAGGTAGGAGCGTTGCTGTCGTAAGTCCACCTTTGATGCCGACCACCTTAGATTGACTGACCATTATCTGGTCAATCAATCTGCAGTCACCTATAAGAAGGCAGAATTCCTGTCCAGGGAGATTGCGGTTGCTAGGAATCGACCAACTCAGCTATTTCAAACTGTCGACAGCCTGTGCAACCCAGCCTGTCTACAAGTTCGGAAAGCTTTTTTGCATTTAGAGTGCGAGGAGCTTGCTCGATTTTTTGCAAATAAGGTGTCAGGGCGGATTTGTAGCCAGCACTTTCTAGGGGGGTTGTTGTTGGACAGTGAGAGCTCACTGTACCTCAATTTTGTTGGAGTTCCTTCAGTCGACTGGATTTCATGGATGTCATGAGGATTATCCAGAGTGTGCGCCCTACGTGCTGTAGTTTGGACCCTGGACCAACTTCCCTAATTTTGGGTTGTAATGATCTCATCGGTCCAGTCCTTGTGCAAACAGTCTGGTGCTCCTTGGAGTCGGGTGAGTTTCCTAGCTCCCTGAAAGAGGCAGTGGTGACACCACTCTTGAAGAAAGCTACCCTGGACCCAGATTGTTTTACAAACTACAGACCTATCTCTAACCTTTCTTTTGTTGGGAAGGTGATTGAGAAAGTAGTGGCAGCTCAACTGAGGGACCATTTAACCATCCATGACATCTATGAACCCCTCCAGTCTGGTTTTCGTAAAAGGCATAGCACCGAGACAGCGCTGGTTCAGGTGCTCAATGATCTCTTGAGGGCGAGAGACCAGAAGAGACATTCCATCTTGGTTCTCCTAGATCTCTCTTCAGCTTCTGACACCGTGGATCACATGGTGTTGATAGTACGCCTGAGGCATATATGTGGAATATCGGGAACCGTCCTTAGATGGTTCACCTCATTCCTCACGGGGAGATCACAGAGTTGTGTCCGGGGTTTTTTCCTCGGGCCCAACGGCTTTGTTGTATGGGGTGCCTCAGGGTTCAGTACTGTCACCCATGCTATTCGCATATATATGCTACCCCTCGGAGACACTGTAAGAAGGTATGGGCTGAGGTTTCACTGTTATGCAGATGATACCCAGCTATACCTGTCTTTTGCACTCGACCAGGATGGAACTCTCTCGGTCTTTAACAACTGACTGAAAGAAATCCAGGAGTGGATGGATTCTAGCTGGCTGAAGTTAAACTCAGAAAAAACAGAGGTATTGGTTGTGGACCCGGGTCGACAGATAGAGGAGTCGGATGTTGGTGCGCCTTCAGGAATATTTCTTGGCAGCGCTTCTCTCCCGACCTCTGAATGGGTGCATAACCTGGGGGTGGTCTTTGATGATAGACTGACACTGCAGTCACAGGTGTCAGCTGTCATCAAGACCCCCTTTTACCATCTTAGGAACATCGCCAGAGTTAGGCATCTGGTTCCGTCTGACGACCTTCCAATGCTGGTCCACGCTTTTGTGTCCTCGCTCTTGGACTACTGCAACTCCCTTTACTTTGGGCTTTCAGGGGTTGAAATTTGCCGCCTGCAGCTGGTGCAGAACACAGCAGCCCGTGTTTTGACGGGCTCTAGTAGATCCTGTCATATCTCTCTGGTGTTGCGCGAACTGCACTGGCTGCCTATTTGTGCTCACAAACAGGGACAGTGTGATGGGGTAAGAGTGGGGGAGCACCTGGGGAACAGTGACCACCAGTCACTGTGGTTTGAAATCACAGAAAGAGCAGAACCTAACCACACAAAAACACGTATCCTGGATTTTAGGGGGGCAAACTTTGGGAAACTGGGGAGATACTTGAAAGAGGCATTAAGGGGAATGGGGCAGGAATCAGGGGTTGAGGAACAGTGGGAAGTATTTAAAATAGGGATTACAAGAGCAACAGAATTATGTATTAAGCAGGTTAGCAAGAGGAAAAGGAAGAGGAGACCATTATGGTTTTCCAAAGAGGTAGCAAAGAAAGTGAAAGCCAAAAAGATTGCATTCATGCAATACAAAAAGACACAGGCAGAAGGGGATAGGGAGAAGCACCAGGAGAAGCAAAGGGAGGCAGGGAGGTCAGTAAGGGAAGCCAAAGCTCAGACAGAAGAACACATTGCAAAATCAGTGGGTAGAGGGACAAACCCTTTACAGGTACATAATGAAAAAAGAAAGGCAAAGGAGGGATAGTGAGACTGAAGGGGAGGATGGGGGCGTGGAGGATGACAACAGTAAAGCTGACATATTGAACAGGTATTTCTGCTCAGTCTTTACTAAGGAAGAGGAGGTAATGGGTCTGAATGGAGTACAAGGGGTGAGAATGGTGCAGAAATGGACACAAGTCCCTTTACGAGAAAGGGTCCTGAAGGAACTGGAAGTAATAAGAGTTGATAAAGCAATGGGGCCAGATGGGGAAAAATCCCTAGGGTCCGGAAGAACTAAGAGAGGTGGTGGCTGAACCTCCTGCTATCCTGTTTAGCCGATCACTAGAAACAGGGAGGTACCCAAAGACTGGAGGATAGCAGATGTAGTCCCCTTATACAAAAAGTGGGAACAAAGAGGAGGCGGGAACTACAGACCAGTCAGCCTCACCTCTGGTAGTGGGGAAGATCATGGAAGCACTACTGAAGGAGATTGGTGGAACATCTGGCTGTCAATGGACTACAAGACCCAAGGCAGCATGGTTTCACCAGGGAAGGTCATGTCAGACCAACCTCATTGAATTTTTGACTGGGTGACTAAGGAGGTGGATCAGGGAGGGCAGTGGACATGGCCTCATCTGGACTCTCAGCAAGGCCTCTGACACTGTGCCACACAGAAGACTATTGCACAACTGGGGAATATGGGTGGGCAGGACAGTAGTGCGGTGGGTAGGTAACTGGCTGGGCAGCAGGACACAGAGGGTGGTGGTAAATGGCTGTCACTCCACAGAGGGAAGAGTGACCAGTGGGGTACCACAGGGATCAGTGCTGGGACCGGTACTATTCAATATCTTCATCAGTGACATTGTACAGGACCTAGAAGGCAGAATTTCACTGTTCGCTGATGACACAAAGCTCTGTAACAGAGTAGACACACCAGAGGGTGTAGACAGAATGAGAAGGGACCTGCAGAAACTTGAAGAATGGTCAGGGGTTTGGCAGTTGAAATTCAATGCAAGGAAGTGCAAGATAATGCATATGGGGCACAAAACCTGGCACAATAGATCAGTTGGGGGTGAGGATATAGCATGCACCAAGCAGGAAAGGGATCTTGGAGTTATCATCTCTGATGACCTCAAGGCAGGGAAACAGTGTGACAAGGCAGCAGGTAAAGCAAATAGGATGCTGGATGCATAGGCAGGGCATCACCAGCAGGAAAAGGAGGTCATAATTCCACTATACAAGACACTAGTGAGGCCGCACCTGGAGTACACTGTGCAGTTCTGGAGACCTTACCTACGTAAGGACATAGACAGGGTAGAGAAGGTTCAGAGGAGGGCAACAAAGATGGTGCATGGATTGTATCACAAGTCCTATGAGGACAGGTTGAAGGCACTGAACATGTACTCCTGGAGGAGGAGGGAGAGGGATGATAGAGACATACAAGCATTACATAGGAGGAACAGGGTGCAGGAATGCACTATTTTTAAGCGAAAAAGATGTTCCAGGACTAGAGGGCATGGGATGAAGTTGGAGGGAGGACGATTCAGAGGAAACGTGAGGAAGAATTTCTTCACAGAACGGTGGTGGACAAGTGGAACACCCTGCCAGAGGAAGTGGTGGGGGCTGAAACAATCACGGATTTAAGAATGCATGGGATAGACATAAAGGAATTCTGGAGGTCAGGGTAAGGGGCAACAGACTTCCTGGAAAACATAAACTGAACTTACAAACTTAAATGGGCAGACTGGGTGGGCCATAGGCCCTTGTCTGCCGACACTGTCTATGTATCTATATGGTGGCGGATCACCTTTAAAGTCGGTTTACTGCCTTTCAAAGCCCTTCAGGGTCCGGCCTATCTGAAAGAACTTCTGGTTTCCTACTGCCCTGATCGATCACTCCGCTCGGCCAACGAGGGGTTGCTAGAGATCCAAAGGGTGAACCTGAAATCATCTGGTTCTAGAGCTTTTTCTTATGTTGCGCCCACCTTTTGGAATTCTCTACCCCGTCGGTTACGGGAGTGCACCTCCGTGGAAGAATTTAAGAAATAATTGAAAACATTTCTTTGGCAAAAGGCCTTTGTGGAAAATGAACTGTATTTTGATTATGTTTCTTCATTTATGTTTAAGATTTTGGATTTTAATGCTTGTTTTAAATTGTTTTAAGTTGTAAGGTGCCTTGGAAATAGAAAGGTGCTGTACAAATAAAATTATTATTAAGTACTTCTTCATAGAAAGGGTGGTGCATTCCTGGAACAGTTTTCCATGGACAGCACGGGGGTGAATCCAAAACATGCCTGGGACAGGCACAAAGGAATTCTATGAGGAAGGAAGGAGGTGCAAGAGACAGTGGTGTAGATCAAGTTGGATCTACAGTAAAAGTGATCATAATTAAAAACAGGCAGACTAGATGGGCCCAATGGTCATTATCTGCTGTCAGTTTCTATGTTTTTGTAAACCTCTTTTGGGGGATTACTAGTCTATTTGCCCCTCCCTGGGTTTTTGTGGCCTAATTCGGAACAGTAGGGAAAAGGGTTAATTCTTCTTGGCACTTGGGTGGAGCCTCCTGCAGGCTGGGAGGTCACCACAGGTGTGAGAGGAAGAGATAAAGCCCAGCAGTTTAGGTGGGAGGGGGAGTTCCAGTCAGAGGAGTGAGAGCGAGTTGGCGCCAAGCAGGGCGATTGCCCACTCTGGCCCTTGGCCGGTGGTACTTGGAGGGACACAGAGGAAGAAGTGAGAGCCAGCAGCCACAAGCCGCAGAGTGCCCTGGCACCCAGAGCAGATTTGTGTAGGGAACCAGTGGGCAAGAATACGGCAGGGAGTGTAGTGTCCAGAGAGGGAGTTGCCTTGGAGCTCAACGGGATGTGTCCCCCTTCGCAATTCGGTGACAGTTGCTGCCAGTTCTGAGAAAGGATGCAGGGGTCATGTGGGAACCCACAAATCCCTAAGCCGCGAGGACTGCATGTTCCGAGGGGGCCCTGCTAAGCCAGTGTGGAGAGAGACAGAAAGAGAGAGAGAGAGAGGAGCAGATATGGGGATCCTTGAGAGTTTGGGTGCTGGTGAAGAATAATGGGCTGTCAGGCACAGTGAACTGTTTTGGGACTTGTGCCGATTTAAACTTTCGCGACCATGGCAGTCCCCAGTTAATGCTGCCCTAAAGACCATGCAACCTCCTTGGTCCAGGTAAAAGCTACTAATATGGCCATATCAGCCGTGTGAAAGCTGAATGTGTTCCCCACAAATTAACTGATGCTCCCTGGAGCTATGTGTGAATATGTTTAATAAATTTGGTATCCTTGTTATTTCTTCAAGTTCTGTGCTGGACATTCCATTCTTGAAAGGAACTTTGCAATATGCATTGACCTGCTGTTTTCATCCAGCACCAGCGAGGAAAACGGCACACTGTGTGTGTCATCTGGGCCTGGGTATCGTGGCCACTGGAAGTGTTTCTGCTGCTGTGGACGACCCCTCCCCACGGACGTATTCCATACCCCTAGACATGGGGAGTGGGGGCTACATTTCTATGTATAACAGGTTATGTGATTCAAATAAATAAGGCACACAGCTGTTACAGTTTTGTACTCATGCTGTGGGTTTATACAAGAAGTTTAGATACAAATATGTGTGGTGGTTATTGGGGGGAGGAGTAAGGAGATACCGGCTTGAGGAACAAACAAAACTAAAAACAAAACAAATTAAATACCTGTTCCATATAGTACTATGCACTCCATCAAGCCCACCAGTGATGAACATTACATACAGTACATATTCTGTAGGTTAGTTAGTGATTTCAAAAATAAACAATTTTTTTTATCCAAACCATCAGCCTCCATTCAGTGGATATAGTAAGCTTTATTTGTAACAGGCTGGGAAATAATTAAAAAGTTTACATTAACAAAAAAGTATACCACATTTGGTCAGCTTCAGTTTTCAGAATTTCGCTGTAGAAGTCTGGTTCCTAACCCCCTCACTTCCCCTAGAATGACACTTGTGAACAGTTACGAGAATAATTCAAATGTGACACAAACTGATCAGAATGACACTAAGAATTAGGTCCTGAAAGGGTTAACGCACAGACACACGCACGCACTTTGATCTCTGCTGGAGCAATACAGTCTCATTACAAACTCAGTTTTGACCAACAGGGCATTGTTTAGATAAAAATGTGTAAAAAGAGGGTTTAGGTCTCCTTTAAGACTGAACTAAAAAGATAGCAGAGAGGAATTTCTCCGGTGTACTTAGTTTAGCAAGTTGCTTGTGCTGTTTACACTAAGCACATCCACTGACTGTAATTTGAGCAGGGATGAGTATTCTGCATGTAGGAGAGAAATGTATATCAAACACACTCTCTGTCCGCCCCCCCCCCCCAAGCGGTGTGCTTTCAGGTGGAGGGATTGTGCATCGGCTCCAAAAGTGTGCCTTGGTGGGAGTCTGAAGTGCCATTTTCACCCCCAAGTGATAGCAAGAGGGCTTGCACAGCACCGCCCTGCAGTCGCAATAAATGTTAAAAAAAAAAAAAAAGGAAATATCACTGCACCTCATAAGGAGGGAAATTATAAATGAAAGGATAAGCCTAACAAGAGACTGGCAAAAAATAATAATAATAAAATGTGCACCCAAACTAGAACATGGCTGAATCTAAAATTCAGTACCAAGAAATACTCATTGTAAAAAAAAAAAAAAAAAACAGCTCTAGAGGTAATTCAAGTGAACAATGCAACCATACGAAGAAGTCAGCAGAAGAAGGCCATTTGGTCTATCTAGTCTGCTGGTACTGAATGGCCCATAGCTTGAGCTACTGTCCCTGCCCCCCCACTCCTCCCATCCTCACTACCCATGATCCTTACCTTCCCCCTATGCCTATCCCAACCTCTCTTGAAGCTGCCCACTGTCTTCAATGAGACTACCTCTTCCAGAAGCACATTCCAAGTGTCCACCATCCACTCTGTGAAGAAGTGCTTCCTGACCTCCTTCCTAAACCTCCCCGCTTCCAGCTTAAGACTGTGCTCCCTCGTGTTATGGTTGCCATTCAGCTTAAAGAGACCCTCCTTATCCATTTTATTTATCCCTTTCAAGTACGTGAAGGTCCCAATCATGTCCCCTCTTTCTCTCCTGTCCTCCAGGGAGTACATGTTCAGTGCTCTCAACCTCTTCTCATATGCCTTACCCTGCTGACCCGCTATCATCTTTGTAGTCCTCCTCTGGACCTTCCCCAGCAAGATAATGTCCTTTTTGAGGTGTGGGCACCAGTACTGAACTCCATACTCTAGATGTGGTCTCACCAGTGACTTGTACAAGGGCGGTATAACCTCCTTTCTCCTACTACTGATTGCCCTAGCTATGTATTCCAGCATCTTGTTTGACCTTGTTGCTTTCTTTAGTAATCATGCGGACTGCTTCAGGTCACCAACGATCATCACCCCAGGTCCTTCTCCTCCTCTGGTGCAGATACCTGGACTCCACCCAAGTAGCACTCCTTCCTGTGATTCTTGGCTCCAATGTGCATAACTCTGCATTTCTTGGCATTGAGGCCAAGCTGCCAGATCCCAGACCACCACCTCAGCTTTTCCAGATCACCCTGTAGGTCCTCTATTCCTTCAGCTGTGTCTAATCTCCTGCAGAACTTGGTGTCATCTGCGAATAGGCACATTTTGCCCTTAATGCCATCCCCAATGTCACTGAACAACACCAGCCCCAACACTGAGCCCTGCAGGTCCCCACTGGTGACACCTCTGGTGCCAGATAACTCTTCCCCCGCAATCACCCTCTGGGTTCTGTCTCTCATCCAGTTTTCCACCCATCTGGCCATCTTATCCCCAACCCCGAGATCCGTCAACTTTCTGAACAACCTTTGTGGGGCACAGAGTCAAAGGCCTTGCTGAAATCTAGATACAGGATGTCTGCCACTTGACCACTGTCTACAGTCTTAGTGACCCAGTCAAAGTCGTCAATCAGATTTGTTTGACACGACTGTCCTGCCCCCCCCCCCCATGAACCCATGCTACCTCACATCCTGGAGACCATGCTCCTCTAGATATTCTACCAACCTTTCCTTAAGTATGGTTTCCATGAGCTTGCACACAATTGAGGTCAGACTGACTGGTCTGAAGGAAGCAGGCCTACTGTATGCTGCCTACGCCTCTACTGGTACAGTAAAGACTGAGGGATTATTGATCTTGGATTTCTCAAGGTTCTATGCTGATTTACAGCTTTGGGCTGTACCACTACCCAAGTGAGGGTGTTCATTACTGATATGAATTAACTCCCCATTGACAAAGTGGAGCAACACAGACATAAAGTATGGGTAATTGTACACAACAAGGCTGTGGTTCCATCAAGGTGTTGGGATGACAACATACGAACCGCGACAGTAAAGCTTGAGAGCTCGCTCTCATCTCATGGAGTTTTTTATGGATTGCATCCACATGCTCCGAAAAGTCGAGGTGCCAGTCTAGCCAGACCCCAAGGTACCTGAAGGAGGGAATGTCATTAACTGTGACTCCACCTAAGGTGTGGATGGAAGGAATGGAAGTGAGCCTGGAGAAACTCTCTTTAGTGCCAAAGGTCATAGAAACCATTTCTTTGGCATTTTTATCCCTGGCCGTGGCACAGCCTTCAGTCAACCAACCACCCTATCCCTGCCACCAGAAACCTAGGGACTCACCTGACCTAGCTTTTCTCCACAACTTACCCCCCCCCGGGCGGGGCTCACTGGGGACGCCGCAATGCGGGTAAAAAGGATCGGGTGAGGGCCCTCGGCCCTGCATCCTCCAAGGCTTAGCCCCCCCTTGGCGAGGGTACAACAGCAGGCGCAGCCCACAGACATACACTGATCTGGTACTGGAGAGGGGGCCCAAAGTCCATCGCAAAGCCCAGGAGAGGCTGGTGTCATCCTTGTTGTGCCCAGCCATTTTCGCACTTCTGGAAGGGAGATATGGATGTGTAATGCCAACAGAGACGCACCACACATGCCAACGTGTGTGAGGCATCACCGGCCACCGGTCCTCCAGACCCAAAGTTGAACTGGATCCAGCCTCCTCTATAGGTCAGACCAGTGCCAAGAACCCAGCAACCCTCCCTCCCTCCCAGAGGAGAGCAGTCTACCAGACACTCAATCCTCCTCTCCCCGGCTGACCCCCCGTGAGATAACTCTGTTCCCAAACCTAGGTCACTGGCGTGGGAAAAGTAGGCATGCCAAGGCCCTCAGCACTCTTCACCACAGGGCTGGTGTTTCTTTAGCATTTTATGATAGCTGATTAGACTGGTACCAGCACTGGACGTTGTTGAAATTATGTTGAAGCCTGACTCATAGCACAGCAGCCCCGACTGTGGAGATAGGAACAGGGGGCAACAGGGTGCAATGGCCCTGAATGTGGGGGACAGAGGGAAACAGGGTGCATCAGCCTCAACTGTTTGTGCAGGAAGCAGCAGCCCTAACTGCGTGAAGAAGACAGTGGGCAGCAGGGTGCAGCTGCCTCAAATGGGGGCAGGGGAAAGGGGGCAGCAGAGTACTGCTACCTCAACTGTCAGACAGGAGACAGGGGCATCAGTATGCCATATAGTATTTCTGGTTATACACATACATGATGTATTTTCAAACAGAAACCCTCAAAGAACTGAATTTTGTGAGTTCATACAATACATGTTCCTGAAATAGCAGAATATGACAGACACCTGTTTGTCAATCTGACATAAAAAAATTGTTCTCACATGAACCTATTTATGGAGGCTACATCAAAGACACACTACTTCTATGAATTAACAAAATTTAGATTCATTTTATAGCCTTTAAACAACCCTATGTTATTTAGCCAGAAAACAATGCAGAGTTTTGATGAGAAAGAACAGCTGTGATACAGACAAGGTGATTTCTCACAAACATTCATACCACTTCAGTTCAGTACTGAAGCTCAAATGATCAACATTTTATGAGAACAGAATGATAGATTTTAAGCTAATCTATCTAAACACAACCAGATGGTTTAGTAACACACTTGGAGTGAAAACAATTAGCTCTACAGACTGCTCTAACTAGGAAGTGCAACAGCTTCTTCAGTCAATCAGGGACTTAACTGCTGAAGCAGCAGACTAGACCAAAATGATGTCATTGCTCTGTAGGCCTCATTGACAGGGACAGAAAAATCTTAACTGACATTAACCACATTAACAGATGCTGATTTAAAGAAAACCACAAAACCAAACAGCATGACATTTTCAGGAAACACTAATCATGACACAGGGACTTGAATCCATGTGAATTCAAGCTTTTCTTAATAATATGGACAAACCGGTTCATTTTATCTTTAATTAGCATACCGGAGCACTGTGGGCCAGAGCGATAAAGGCAGGAGCGACAAGGGTGTCAGTCGGCAGGAGGTTCTGCCCTCCCCCCCATAGCTGAGCTGTATACCACTCTGATCATCCCTGAATGGAAAAACTGCACCTGCTGTATTGCTAGGGTAGATTTGCTTATTGGTACTGTAAGATAATGCTACATGCCTTACACTACTTTGTAGATCAATCTCTGTTATTATCAAGTATGGTTTGCTGTAGGCACTTTGACTGCTCACTTATCAGGTACATAGATTATTATGCCTGCCTTACTGTTGGTCTGCTGATAGTTCTAGTTTTGCTGGTAATCAAGAATCCCATATCATCCTCCTCTGCCTTAGTACACATAACCCCTCCTCGTTATTCTCAAGCTTACTCTTAACACACCCTGTCTGGGTGGTCCCGATATCTTGGTATTTGTGCTAGTTTACTGCATATCTCTGACTCTAGCTCAGTGATCCCGGTATCTTGGCTTCCAGTTGGTATTTGTGCTAGCCCACTGCATATATCTGTGACACCCTATTCTGGGTGGTCCCAGTATCTTGGTTTCCAGTTGGTATCTATACTAGTCCACTGCAAACCTCTGGGATTCTCTATCTGGGTGGTCCCAGTATCTTGGCTTCCAGTTGGTATTTGTGCAAGGCCCACTGCACACCTCTGTGACACCCTATTCTGGGTGGCCCAGATATCTTGGTTTCCAGCTGGTGTTTTTGCAAGGCCCATTACATAACTCTGTGACTCCGTGTTGGAGTGGTCCTGATATTTTGATTCCCTTTTAGTATCCTACTGGGCCCCTACCTGACCTGGGTAACTCACCACCCATGTGGTCATATTATGCTCCTTTTGATGGCTTTCCATCCCTCCCATAATTAACCTAATAGCAACCAAGTTTCTGATGTGCTCCCTCTTAATAGGGCTCTTTATGATGCCAGAGTCCTGTGCCTATGTATTGTCATCAACCAAGCTGCCCTGCGTCACTTTACAAACAAACTGTTCCACTGCCCATCACCCAGTCATGACTTTTGCAAACACCTCTACTCGTCTGGTCCCTCCTGGATAAGAGAAGGGGTCATCTCCTAGGTGACTGTATACTGTTAGAGCATACATGGGTGTCCCCACTTCCAACAGCATCTTATACTCACTGATACCCTTACTGCTACTACTACTGGCTGGGGACATCTAAAGCAATCCAGGCCCAGTCCCCTCCTCCCTCTACTACAATTACCCCCTTTGGGCAAGCTAAAGACTGTGTACCTCAGTGTTTGCAGTCTCCTTTCTCAGGTCTCCAAGTTGGAAGCTTAGATCTCCCTCTACAACCCATATATTATTGGAGTCACTCAAACATAATTAAATACCATCATCCCTGACTCCAGCTGCCACATTAAGTGGCTTTAACATAATCAGGGTCTGTCCCTCTCTCGTGCATTTAGGGCACCTGGGTTCAGAGTGCAGCCCTCTCTCGTGTATGTGCTGATCCTTGAACTGAGGTACAAAAATACTGAAGATCCAGCACTCCAGACACAGGAATTCAGTGAACATATCAATGAATTTTACGGAGTAGCAAACTTCAGTACTTAACAATTGAAAACAACTGTGCATGAATACACAAATGCATATAAATCCAGCTCCCACAATGATGGTGACGTAGCTGCAGCACTTCGGGGTGCCCTATCCCTTTGTCAGGAGGTGCCTGGGTTCAGGGAGAGGCCCTCTCTTGTGTATATATTCATCACTAACATGAAGTGCCCAGGTTTAGGGAGCATCCCTCTCTCATGTATATACTGAATACTGACCTGAGGCACTTCGGTCTGGAGAAAGACCTTCCCTCGTGTGTGTATATATACATATACTGTATATATATATACTGATCACTGACCTGAGGTGCCTAGGTCTGGGGAGAGGCCCTCTTCTGTATATACTGATTACTAACCTGAGACATCTAGGTCTGGGGAAAGGCCCTCTCTCATGTATATACTGATTACTGACCTGAGGCACCTAGGTCTGGGGAGAGGCCCTCTCTCGTGTATGTACTGATCACTGTCCTGAGGCACCTAGGTCTAGGGAGAGGTCCTTTTTATTTATTTAGTTGTTTAACCAGGAGTAGCACACTAAGCCGAAAGCTTTTTTACAGGAGCGACCTGGGAGCACAGGGAAGTTAAGTGACTTGCTCAGGGTCACACAGTATGCAAGTGGAAGCTGTGGGATTCAAACCCAGGTCTGGTCTGCTGGATGTCACCAGATTTGCAGCTCAGAGCCTTAAACCACTGCGCTATACTGCCTCCCTCCCTCTCTCGCATATGTATTGATCACTGCCCTGAGGTGCCAGGGACTGGGGAGAGGCCATCTCTCGTGTATATACTGGTCACTGACCTGAAGCGCCTAGGTTTGGGAAGAGGCCCTCTCTCGTGTATATAATGATCATTGACCTGAGGTGCCTAGGTCTGGGGAGAGGCCCTCTCTCGCGTATGAACTGATTACTGACCTGAGGTGCCTAGGTCTGGGGAGAGGTCCTCTCTCATGTACATCCTGATTACAGACCTGAGGTGCCTGAGTCTGGGAAAGGGCCCTCTCTCGTGTATATCCCGATTACTGACCTGTGGTGCCTGGGTCTGGGGGAAAAAAAAATACCATAGTAATCTTGTTTCTTCCAGGGGATATTCCAATATTCATAACTCTTATGCAGTGTGCCTTTAAGCCAGATCTGCCAGGAGATGGAATGCTATTCTAATGACGGAATCACTGGCTCATGCCACTTTTTCAAATGCTGCCACCTATCAACTGCCTACATTCTAACCCTTAGATTTCGTGGATGCCTGACAAGACAGGGCCCAAGAGGAATTTAATAATTAACACTGTAATAACAATAATACAACACCTAAAAAAACTCCAACAGGAGGGAAACATTTTACCAACCCCCAAATGTCAGAATCACCTGAAGAGGGTAAAACCAATGAAAACACAGTTACAAATACAAAAGCCAGATAGTGGCACTCATACCCCTGGTAATACAGATGGAGTGGGAGAGTTATGAATACTGGAGTATCCCCTGGAAAAAAAAAGATTACTACGCTAAGTCATTTTTTCTGCTCACCCCAGGAATACTCCAATATTCCTAACTCTTATGCAGACTAAGAAGCAGTACCTTTGGAGGTGGGCACAGAACCTACTTTGGGAATAGACTCTGCAAGACCGCTGTGCCAAACCTGGCATCACCTCTAGCCTGTGTGTACAGGCTGTAATACTTGGTAAAGGTGTGCACGGTTCTCCAGGTAGCTGCTTTACAGACGTCCACCAAAGGAACATCCCTAGAAGCTGCTATAGTAGCAGCTGTACCCCTTGTGGAATGGGCTCAGGGAGAGGCCCTCTCTTGTGCATGTAATGATTACTGACTAGAAGTGTCTGGGTTCAGGGAGAGACTCTATATATATATATATATATATACACTGATCACTGACCTGAGATAGCTGTGTTCAGAGAGAGGCCCTCTCTCATGTATATAATGATCACTGACATGAGGTGTCTGGGTTCAGGGAGAGGCCCTCTCTCGTGTATCTACTGATCACTGACTTGAGGCACCAGGGTTCAGGGAGAGGCCCTCTTTTGCGCATGTATTGATCACTGACCTGAGGTGGCTGGGTCCAGGGAGAGGCCCTTTCTGATGCATGTACTGATCACTGACCTGAGGTGCCTGGGTCCAGAGAGAGGCCCTCTCCCATGCATCTATTTATCGTTGACCTGAGGTCTCTGGGTTCAGAAAGAGGCCCTGTCTCGTGCATGTATTGATCAGTGACCTGAGGTGTCTGGGTCCAGGAGAGGCCCTCTCTCATGCATGTATTGATCACTGACCTGAGGCACCTAGGTTCAGGGAGAGGCCCTCTCTCGTGTCTATACTGATCACTGACATGAGGTGCCTGAGGTCAGGGGGAGGTCCTCTCTCAAAGATGTATTGATCACTGACCTGAGGTGCCTAGGTTCAGGGGGAGGCCCTCTCTCGTGCATGTACTGATCACTGACCTGAGGTGTCTGGGTTCAGGGAGAGGCCCTCACTTGTTTATTTTGACATTCGGACATAACCTTTGAGCAAAATGCTCTCTTTCAAAGGTTCCATGTCTTGACAGGGGAACAACACAAAAAGGTAGTTACAGAGTATGGGTGCACAAGTACAGAGACAAAACATACAAGAAATATAACAGCAATTGGTCTATTTACAATTGCAAGCTATCTCATCTAGAGGTACAGCATATTGCAGTTAGTACAGCCCAAGGTACATGGTGAGTGCTGTGGGTTTAAGAAACTAATTTCACAGGAGGTAAAGCAGCCAAGGGGGGCATTGTCATTATTTCATATAAAGTCAGCAGGGGAGAGATTCGACATAGGCTTTCACACCCTGTATGTTAATACAGCCAAGAGGATACATAGACAGTGTTGGCAGATAAGGGTCTATGGCCCACCCAGTCTGCCCATTTGAGCTTGGAAGTTCAGTTTATGTTTTCCTAGAAATCTGTTGCCCATTACCCCTGACCTCCAGAATTCCTTTATGTCTATCCCATGCATTCTTAAATCCCGTGATTGTTTCAGCCCCCACCACTTCCTCTGGCAGGGTGTTCCACTTGTCCACCACCAGTTCTGTGAAGAAATTCTTCCTCACGTTTCCTCTGAATCGTCCTTCCTCCAACTTCATCCCATGCCCTCTAGTCCTGGAACATCTTTTTTGACTAAAAATAGTAGTGTGTTCCTGCACCCTGTTCCTCCCTGTAAGATACTTGTATGTCTCTATCATATCCCCTCTCTCCCTCCTCTCCTCCAGGGAGTACATATTCAGTTCCTCCAACCTGTCCTCATAGGACTTGTGATGCAATCCATGTACCATCTTTGTTGCCCTCCTCTGAACCTTCTCTACCCTGTCTATGTCCTTACGTAGGGAAGGTCTCCAGAACTGTACACTGTACTCCAGGTGGGGCCTCACTAGTAAATTGTATAGTGGAATTATGACCTCCCTTTTCCTGCTGGTGATGCCCCTGCCTGTGCATCCCAGCATCCTATTTGCTTTACCTGCTGCCTTGTCACACTGTTTCCCTACCTTGAGGTCATGAGATGATAACCCCAAGATCCCTTTCCTGCTTGGTGCATGCTATATCTTCACCCCAACTGATATATTGTGCCAGGGTTTTGTGCCCCATATGCATTATCTTGCACTTTGCACTGAATTTCAACTGCCAAACCCCTGGCCATTCTTCAAGTTTCTGAAGGTCCCTTCTCATTCTGTCTACACCCTCTGGTGTGTCTACTCTGTTACAGAGCTTTGTGTCATCAGCAAACAGTGAAATTCTGCCTTCTAGGTCCTGCGCAATGTCACTGATGAAGATGCTGAATAGGACCGGTCCCAGCACTGATCTCTGTGGTACCCCACTGGTCACTCTTCCCTCTGAGGAGGCTTTGTTGTTAATTCTAGTCGGGGAATTTCTGCAGGACTGACCTAGTAGGAACATACTAGAAAACAATGTAAGGGAGGACCGTACACAGAATAAGCTGGGGGGAATGGGGAGACAGGGGCTTTGACTTGTGCATGTATTGATCACTGACATGAGGCACCTGGGTTCAGGAAGTGGTCCTCTCATTTATGTATTGATCACTGATCTGAGACGCCTTGGTTCAGGAAGCAGCCCTTTTTCTTGTATGTACTGATCATAAACCAGAGGCGCCTGGGAAGTGGCCCTCTCTTGTGCATATATTGATTATATACCTGAGGAATCTGGGTCCAGGGAGAGGCCCACTCTCAAGTCGGTGCTAAAGTGTTTGGGTAATGCTCCGGACATTTCACCACTGCAGCAAGGGGAATCAGTCCAGCAAAGAGTGTTGATGGTCCTACCACTGTTTTTCCTTCCAATGTGCAGCACTTTGCATTTGGCTATATTACCACCAGTCGCTACAACATCCATACACTTCGGTACAGTCAGGCAAACTGAAATGTTATTCCTAACTTTTTTTTTTGTTACACATATTAAAGTCCATTTTTATTTATTTATTTTTTGCTGTGGCTCCCTAAGATCAGGAGGGAGGTACCCTATAGTCTTTCCAATGGTCCCCCCCTCTCCAGAACTCATGGACTTACCTGCACTCCAGGAGACCAGAGTAATCCATCCAGTGGGCCACCCTGGAGGGAGAACTATGCTAATTTAATGATTAAATATTTAGTCCTTTAGTCGCATAAGACCTTCCCCCTCATCTGATAGTTTAATTGTGTATGAAGTAAAACTTTTTTGTTACAAGTTACATCACGGTTTTTGAACTTGGTGCAGCAGACTCCTTGATCTATGCAAGACGGGCCACTGTGACAGGTAAATGGTGCAGTGTTCCATCTCTCCCTTACCGATAAAGATTTGTAACATTGCCCACAAAATATTACTACTTCAGAAAATGCTGTGTCCTGCATAATATTTACTGCACAGAGGATCATTTAAATATCAATTGATGCCAGCATGAAGGCAAAAATAGCTTGATATATTGTGCTGCTGACCTTTGAAGTTTCTTTTCTTTCATTCTTTTTTCCCCCCTTACTGTGTAAACCACCTTACTTGTAGGCCAGGTCACTCCTTCATCCTGCCAAAATGTTTTTTTTTTTTTTTTTTAAATGATTTTATTTTCGCCAGCCTGCTCCCTTCAGCTGATCTCCCCAGCTCTGTCACCCACATTCTCCCAGAGTTACCCCTTGCTTCCATCTTACATGCACTACCCTCCAAAGTGGTGCGTCCGGGCTTCCCTAGACCCCCACAGAAACCAAATCCAAGTGGAGGGGATGCCAAAGTCAACGGTGTGAAGCCTGCGGGAGACCAGTGCGATTCCTCTGTGGTGAAGGTCTTATTAACCTTTCCTGCTCTTCCCACTTCCCGTGGATGTCAGTATCACAAGTGCATGCATGCAAACATGCTAACCTATGGCACCAGCCTACATCCCCCTTTTCCCTGCAGTGCCGCCGCAGCTCCACCCTTGCACACAATCGTACTAATGTGTGGCACTAGCCTACATCCACTCTTACTCTGCAGTACCACCCGCAGCTCCACCCATGCATGGAAATGTGCAGACCTGTGGCACCAGCATACATCCCCCCTTCCCCTGCAGTGCTGCCCGCAGCTCCACTCATGTATGCAGACATGTTAACCTGTGGCACCAGCCTATTTCCCCCCTTCCCCGGTAGTGCTGCCCCCAACTTCATCCTTCCATGCAAACGTACTAACCTGTGGCACCAGCCTACATCCCCCTTTCCACTGCAGTGCTGCCCGCAGCTCCACCCTTGCATGGAAATGTGCCAACGTGTGGCACCAGCCAACATCCCCCTTTCCCAGCAGTGCCTCCTACAGCTCCATCCATGCATGCAAACGTATTACGCCATGGCACTAGTCTACATCCCCCCTTCCCCTACAGTGCCACCCACAGCTCCTCCCATGCATGCAAACATGCTGACCCGTGGTACCAGTCAACATTCCCCTTTTCCCTGCAGGGACGCCTGCAGCTCCACTTTTGGTCACCCAGATGGCACTCGCACAGCGGCATCTGCTGGCCACCTTCCCTGGAAGACAGTATTTGCAGGAATACTCAATCCTCCTCCCTCCAGCTAGCTCCAACACCCCAGGTTTGTTTCTGAACCCTGGGTCACTGGTTTCGCAAGCGGTAGCTCTACTATTGCGCCGATGTTTTCGGCTCCGTCAATAGGCTCTTACCCAAACCTCTGAAGCTGACACCAGTGGCCCCAGATACACTACGCCTTACTTCCTCATTTCTGTACAGGATATAGCCCCCAGGCTGGTGACAGCCAGGAGTGAAGATTAATGAAACACATCGGAGCAGGAGGAGGGGGCAGGGAACCCAGAGGTCAAAGTGCTGCAACTGGGTAGGATAAGTGTGGCCTCGTATATTTCCCCGGTTCTTTCCCTGGTCTCTGGGTTACAGCCTGTAGCAAGGCTGTTTGGGTACCAGCCTACACCCCCTTCAACTGCAGTGCCACCCACAGATCCACCTATACATGCAAACATGCTACACTGTGGCACCAGCCTAAATCCCCCCTTCCCCTGCAATGTCGACTACAGCGCCACACATGCATGCAAATGTGCAAATCTGTGGCACCAGCCTACATGCACCGTTCCCCAGCAGTGCCAGTCTAGTTCCACCCATGCATACAAATGTGCAAACCTGTGGCACCAGCCTACATCCCCTTCCCGTACCTGTGCTGCCGACAGCTACCCCCATGTTGCAAACATGCTAACCTGTGGCACCAGCCTACATCCCCCCTTCCCCTGCAATGCTGCTTGCAGCTCAACCCTTGCATGCAAATGTGCTCATATGTGGCACCATCCTATATCTCCCCTACCCTTGCAATGCCACCTGCAGCTCCATCCTTGCATGCAAATATGCTAACATGTGGCACCAGCCTACATTCCCCTTCCCCAGCAGTGCCACCCCAGTTCCACCCAAGCATGCAAACCCTTGGCACCCACCTACATTCCCCCTTCTCCTGCAGTGCTGCCCACAGCTCCACCCTTGCATGCAAATGTACTCATTATGTGGCACCATCCTACATCCCTCCTTTCCCCTACCTGTGCTGCCCACAGCTCCCCCATGCTGCAAATATGCTAATGTGTGGCACCTACTTACATCCCCTCTTCCTCCACAGTACTGCCTGCAGTTCCACCCTTGCAGGCAAAAAAGCAAACCCGTGGCACCCGCCTACATTCCCCCTTCTCCTGCAGTGCTGCCCACAGCTCCACCCTTGCATGCAAATGTACTCATTATGTGGCACCAGCCTACATCCCTCCTTTCCCCTACCTGTGCTACCCACAGCTCCCCCCATGCTGCAGATGTGCTAATGTGTGGCACCTACTTACATCCCCTCTTCCTCCACAGTACTGCCTGCAATTCCACCCTTGCAGGCAAAAAAGCAAACCTGTGGCACCAGCCTATATCCCTCTTCCCCTGCAACGTCACCTGCAGTTTCACCCATGCATGCAAACCTGTGGCACCCACCTACACTCCCTCTTCCCCGGCAGTGGCATCTGTAGCTCCACCCATACATGCAAATGTGCTCATATGTGGCACCAGCCTACATCACCCTTTTGCTACAGTGCCGCCCACAGCTCCCCCATGCTGCAAATGTGCAGTGTGGCACCAGCTTACATTGCCCCTTCCCCTGCAATGTCATACGAACATACAAACAATGTCAGCAGAAACAAGCCATTTCGGTCCATCAAGTCTCCTCGAGTGTGCAGCTCTCAGCTGAATTTACTGGAGCTGCCCCCCTCCCTTTTCCACTTTAGAGTTCTCCTCCTTCCTCCTCTCATCCCCGCTACTCATCTTCCCTCCCATTATGACTCTCCCCTTCACTCTGTCCCAACTCCATTTAAAGCTGTCCACTGTTTTCGATACCACCACCTCCACAAGCAGTTCGTTCCACTTGGACACTACTCTTTTTGTGAAAAAGTGCTTTCTCATCTCTTCTGAACCTTTCTCCCACTAATTTAAAGTCTGTTCCCCCAGTGGACCCATCCCCCCCCCGAAACTGAAGATGCCTTCCATGCTAACCTTGTTTGTATCTTTAAAGTACTTGTAGGTTTTGATCATGTTCCCCCCTCTCCGGTCTGTCCTCCAGGTAATACATCTTGAGCTCTCATAGTCTCTCCTTGTAGGGTTTGTCCTGCAGTCCCAGGATCATCTTGGTCGCCCTTCTCTGCACCCCCTCCAGTACAATGATCTTCTTTTTTAGATATGGGCACCAGAACTGCGTACTTTACTCCCAAGTGTGATCTCACCAAAGACCTGTACAATGGCAGAATGACCTTCCCTTTCCTGGAGGTGATTCCTCTGGCGAAGCATCCCCAGAATCTTAGTGGCTGTGGCAGCTGCTTTACGGCAGTGTGCAGAGTGCTTCAGGTCCCTTGTGATGATTACCCCAGGTCATTTTCCTCTTCAGAACTGGTCACCTGTACCCCTCCCAGCCAGTAACTGGTCCCCGAATTCTTAGCTCCCAGGTGCATGACCTTGCACTTCTTGGCATTGAACCCCATCTACCAGATACCAGACTACTTTTTGAGCCTAGCCAGGTCCTCCCTGAGCTCCTGTCTCCCCTCCTCTATGTCCATTCTCCCACAGAGCTTAGCATCATCTGTGAATCGGCAAATTCTACTTCTGATCCCATCCGCTATGTCACTAATAAAGATGTTAAACAACACTGGGCCAAGCACTGTGCCCTGCAGGACACCACTGGTTACAGGTCACAGGCTCCAGAAGTCTCACCCCCCACTACCACCACAGAAACACAGGAGATTTGACCGCAGATATGGACCGCTTGGCCCACCTAGTCTGCCCACTTCCCTACCTAACGGATAAGCTGCAGATCCTAGTTAACCAACAGCCTACTTCCTCCTACCCCCCACTAGAATTGCCTTATGTCTGTCCCATGCATTCTTGAATTCCCCCACTGTTTTTGACTCTACGACCTCCTCAGGAAGGCTGTTCCATGTATCCACAACCCTCTCTGTGAAGAAATACTTCCTCACATTACCTCTGAGCCATCCCCTCTATCTTCAAATTGTGCCCCCTTGTTTTGCACATCTCTTTTTCTGAAAGATGCTACCCTCATGGACTTTGTTGATTCCCTTGACGTATTTGAAAGTTTCTATCATGCCCCCCCCTTTCCTCGAGGTTATACATCTTTAGTTCCTTTAGTCTTTCTTCATATGTCTTCTGATGCAGACCCTGCATCATTTTGGTTGCCCTCCTCTGGACAGCCTCCACCCTGTCTATGTCTTTGCGGAGATGGGGTCTCCAGAACTGCATCAGTACCAGATGGGGTCTTACCAACTGTCTGAACAGAGGGATTACAACTTCCTGTTTTTACTGGTGATGCCTCTCCTATGCATCCCAGTATCCCCCAGCCCTCCTTACTGCCTTCTCACATTGCTGGCCCACATTTAGGCCGTCTAATATGACTACCCCCAGGTCCCTTTCCATTTTTGTTGTTGTCAGTATCTCACCCCCCATTGTGTACTCTTCCCCTGGGTTTTTGTTTCCCAGGTGCATTACTTTGCACTTCTTTGCATTGAATCTAAGCTGCCATACATTTGACCATTCCTCCAACCTTGCCAAGTCCCTTTTCTTCCTTTCCACTCCACCTTGTGTATCAACCCTGTTGCAGATCTTTGTGTCATCTGCAAAGAGACTTACTTTCCCTTCCAGTCCCCTCTCCAATGTCACTTATAAAAAAATTAAAAAGGACCGGCCCCAGTACTGAACCCTTCGGTACCCCACTAGTAACTCTCCTTTCTTCACTGTGGACTCCATTTACTATTACCCGCTGTGTCCTGTTGTCCAACTAGTGTTTTATCCAGGCTACCACCCTACGACCTGCTCCCAGGCTGGCTTATTTGTTTACTAATCTTTTGTGCAGGACTGTGTCAAATGCCTTGCTAAAGTCTAGGTAGGCCATGTCCACAGTCCCTCCCTGGTCTACTGCTTTGGTCACCCGGTCAAAGAGATCAATTTGGTTTGTCTGACATGACCTTCCCACTGTGAATCCATGCTGCCCTGGGTCCTGTGCCCCACTGGCCTCTAGGTACTCAACAATTCTTTCCTTCAAAAGTGATTCCATCATTTTCCTTACCACTGAGGTAAAACTGACAGGTCTGTAGTTTCCTGCCTCTGTCTTGCTCCCACTTTTGTGAAGGGGAATCAAATCCACCCTCCTCCAATCCTCAGGTACCACCCCATCCTCCCATGATTTATTAAAAAGGGTAGTCAGTGGTGTTACTAGTTCTTCCCTTAGTTCTTTTAAAATCTTGGGGTGAATCCCATCAGGCCCCATTGCTTTATCCACCTTCAGTTTTAAGAGTTCTTTCAGAACCCTTTCTTCTGTGAAAGGACTAATATCAACCCCCTATCCAGAGTGCTTCTATTGATCGGAGTAGGTATTTCCCCCTGCTTTTCCATTGTGAATACTGAGCAGAAGTATTTGTTCAGTATCCCTGCTTTTTCCCTGTTGCTCTCTGCCCAACCACCTTCCTCTTTGTTCAGCCTCAGTATCCCTGCCTTAGTCTTTCTTTGCTCCCACCCTCTGGTTTCTATCATGTAGCCAGCTCTTGACCCACCCTGCCAGCTTCGCCCTCAACAGTGGGACAATCCACCCGCAGCTCCACCTTTGCATGCAAATGTGCTAACCTGTGGCACCAGCCTACATCCCCCCCTTCCCCTACAGTGCCACTCACAATTCCACCCTTGCATGCAAATGTGCTCATATGTGGCACCATTCTACATCCCCCCTTCCCCTGCAGTGTCACCTGCAGCTCCATCCATGCGTTGGAGCACTAGCATACATCCCGCTTCCCCTGTACTGCCACATGCAACTCCACTTTTCAATGCAGACATGCTAACCTATGGCACCAGACTACATCCTCCCTTCCCCCGCAGTGCCACTGGCAGCTCCACCCTTGCATGCAAATGTACCAACCTGTGGCACCAGCCTACATCCCCCTTCCCCTGCAGTGCAACCCACAGCTCCTCACATGCATGCTACCTGTAGCACCAGCCTACATCCTCCCTTCCCCTGCAGTGCCACCCACAGTGCCACCCTTGGATACAAATGTGCTAACATGTGACATCAACCTACATCTCCGTTTCCTCTGCAGTGCCACCTGCAGGTGTCAGCGTGGCTCAGTTGGTAGCACATCCGCCTTTGGACCAGAAGGTCGTGGGTTCTCGTCCCACACCGGGATTGGACTTGCACCTAAAAATCGCTGGCATCCGAGTGCAGTATTGGGGGTGCTGTACTGCTGGGTGTGTCATCTCTTCGATGAGAGACGTTAAACCGAGGTCCCTTCTGACCATCCTGGTGTTGTCCTGGTGGGTGTCCAGGTGGAAGTAAAAGAACCCAGGGCATTCTTCTCAAAGAGTAGGGAACATTCCCGGTGTCCTGGCCAACATTCCCCTTCCCATAAACCGGTTCATGCAATTATCCAGGCTGTGTGTGGGTGATGATGTGCGATATGGCCGCCTCCACACATTCAGTCACTTCACTACCAGTCTAGCATTGCTTGTAAAGCGCTTTGGGATACTGTGTATGAAAAGCGCTATATAAATGCTGATTCTTCTGCAGCTCCACCTTTGCATGCAAACGTGCAGCCTGTGGCACCAGCCTACCTCCCCCCCTTCCCCTGCAGTGCCACCCCTAGCTCCAGCCTTGCAAGCAAATGTGCTCATATGTGGCACCATCCTACATTCCCCCTTCCCCTGCAGTGCCACCTGCAGCTCCACCCATGCGTGCAAATGTGCAAACCTGGGGCACTAGCCTACACCCCGCTTCCCCTGCAGTGCTGCATGTAGCTTCACCTTTCAATACAAATGTGCTAACCTATGGCACCAGACTACCTCCTCCTTCCCTTCCCCTGCAGTGCCACCCACAGCTCCACCCTTGCATGCAAATCTGCTAACCTGTGGCACCAGCCTACATCCCCCCTGCCCCTGCAGGGCCACCCAGAGCTCCTCTCATGCATGCAAATGTGCTGATTTGTGGCACCAGCCAACATCCCTCCTTCAACTGCAGAGCTGCCTGCAGCTCCACCTTCGGTCACCCAGCTGCCACTCGCACAGCGGCATCTGTTGGCCACCCTCCCTGGAAGACAGCATCCACAAGAATGCTCGATCCTCATCCTTCCAGCTAGCCCCAACACCCCAGGTTTGTTTCTGAAACTTGGGTTACTGGTGTTGCAAGCAGTACCTCTACTGTTGCACCAATGCCCTGGCTCTGTCAGCAGACTCTTAACCAAACCTCTGAAGCAGACACCAGTGGCCCAAGATACACTATATGCCTTACGTCCTCATTTCTTTACAGAATATAGCCCCCAGGTTGGTGCCAGCCAGGAGTGAAGCTTATGGAACACACTGGAGCAGAAGGAGGGGGCAGGGAACCCAGAGGTGAAGGTGCCACAACTGGGTAGGATAAGCATGACCTCACATATTTCCCCCGGTTCTTTTCCTGGTCTCTGGGAATACAGCCTGCAGCAAGGCATTTTGGTACGTCAGAGATGGTATGGGACCAGGCCCATAAGATGCACACTCCCACCAACTGTACATGACACCAGCTTTGGGTCTCATGAGTCCTACAACAGACATCCTTCATTGTGCAAGTGGCAGGAATTTCCCCACTGTAGACGGTGGATTAACTCCCTCTCCTGAGGGCAGTCATATAACATCAGGAACCCTTCCACGCCTCAAGCAGAAACCACCTACTCCTCCTTGAGGCAAATGCATCCAAACACCTTCCCTCCTCAAGGCAGCAGAAGCCATACATAAAAGCAGCAGGAACCATGCATTCAGAAACCCACCTTGCAAAGGCAGCAGGAGCTAACACTCTTGCCAATGCAGCAAGAGCAATGCCTCTTCCCCTAAGGCAGCAGGTGTTACACCCACCCTCACTAAAAGGAAGTAGGAGCCACTGTCAACCTCCCAAGGTAGCAAGAGTCATGCAATCACACACCCACCTTCCTAAGGTAGCAGGACACACCCACAAACACCCCTAGGCACCAGGAGCAACACCCCCCAAAACAGAATGAACAACCACTTCCTCCACAAGCCAACAGAAGCCACCCATCAAACCTCCTTCCCAAGGTAAAAGGATCCCCCCTCTCCAAGACAGCAGAAGCCACAGCGTCCCCCAGGCAATAGAGGCAGTCACCCCAAATCCACCCCCATGGTTAACAGTGCCCACCTACCCTTCCATAAGACAGCAGGACTTACCTACCCTTCCATAAGGCAACAAGACCCACCTACCCTTCCAAAAGGCAGCAGGACCCACCTATCTTTCCATAAGGCAGCAGGGCCCACCTATCCTTCCATAAGACAGCAGAATCCACCTACCCCTCCCATAATGCAGTTGGACTCACCTACCCCTACCATAAGGCAGCAGAACCCACCTACGCTTCGATAAGGATCACCTACCCTCCAAAAGGCAGCAGGACCCACCAACCCTTCCATAAGGTAGAGCGACTCGCCTACCCTTCCATAAGACAGCAAGACCGCCTATCCTTCCAAAAAGCAGCAGGGACTACCTACCCTTCTATGAGACAGCAAGAGCCACCTAGCTAGAGCAGCAGGACCCACCTATCCTTCCATAATGCAGTAGGATCCACCTACCCTTCTCCATAATGCAGCAGGACCCACCTACAATTCTAAAAAGCATATGGAGCCACCTACCCTTCCAAAAAGCAGCAGGATCCACCTACCCTTCCATAAGGCAGCAGGACTTACCTACCCTTCCATAAGGCAGCAAGACCCACCTACTCTTCCAAAAGGCAACGGATACCACCTACCCTGCAATAAGGCAGCAGGACCCACCTACTGTACTGTTCCATACGACTGCAGGACCCACCTACCCTTCCAAATGGCAGCAGGAACCCTCTACCATTCCAAATGGCAGCAGAAACCACCTTCCCTTCCCTTCCCATAAGGCAGTAGGGACCACCTACCCTTCCATAAGGCAGCAGGACTCACCTACCTTTCCATAAGGCAGCAAGACCCATCTACCCTTTCATAAAGCAGCAGGACTCACCTACCATTTCCATAAGGTACCCTTCCAAAAGGCAGCAGGACCCACCTACCCTTCCAAAAGGCAGCAGGACCCACCTAACCTACCATAAGGCTGCAAGACCCACCTACCCTACCATAAGGCTGCAGGACCCACCTAATCCTCCATAAGGCAGCAGGACTCACCTAATCCTCCATAAGGCAGCAGGATCCACCTACCCTTCCATAAGGCTGCAGGATCCACCTATCCTTCCATAAGGTAGCAGAATCCACCTACCCTTCCAAAAGGCAGTAGGACTCACCTATCCTTCCATAAGGCAGCAGGACCCACCTACTCCTCCATAAAGCAGTTGGACTCACCTACCATTCCAAAAGGAGCAGGACCCATCTACCCTTCCAAAAGGCAGCAGGACCCACTTATCCTTCCAAATTGCAGCAGGACCCAACTACCCTTCCAAAAGACAGCAGGACCCACCTATCCTTCCATAAGGCAGCAGGGTCCACCTATCCTTCCATAAGGCAGCAGGACCCACCTACTCCTCCCATAATGCAGTTGGACTCACCTAACCTTCCATAAGGCAGCAGAACCCACCTACGCTTCGATAAGGGCAGCAGGATCACCTATCCTCCCAAAAGGCAGCAGGACTGACCAACCCTTCCATAAGGTAGAGTGACTCGACAATCCTTCCATAATACAGCAAGACCGCCTATCCTTCCAAAAAGCAGCAGGGACTACCTACCCTTCTATAAGGCAGCAAGAGCCGCCTACCTAGAGCAGCAGGACCCACCTATCCTTCCATAATGCAGTAGGACCCACCTACCCTTCTCCATAAGGCAGCAGGACCCACCTACAATTCCAAAAAGCATATGGAACCACCTACCCTTCCAAAAAGCATCAGGATCCACCTACCCTTCCATAAGGCAGCGGGACTCACCTACCCTTCCTTCTATAAGTCTGCAGGACCACATATCCTTCCAAAAAGCAGCAGAGACTACCTACCCTTCAATAAACTAGCAAGAGCCACCTACCCTTACATTGGGCAGGAGGTATCCTTCCATAAGGCAGCAGGACTCACCTACCTTTCCATAAGGCACAAGACCTATCTACCCTTCCATAATGCAACAGGACCCACCTACCCTTCCAAAAGGCAGCAGGACCCACCTACCCTTCCAAAAGGCAGCAGGACCCACCTAGCCTTCCAAAAGGCAGCAGGACCCACCTACCCTTCCATAACGCAGCAGGAACATCTACCCTTCCATAAGGCGGTGGGACACATCTACCATTCCATAATGCAGCAGGACCACCTATCCTTCCATAAGGCAGCAGGGCCTACCTACCCTTCCACAAGGCAGCAGGACCCACCTACCCTTCCAAAAGGCAGCAGGACCCATCTACCCTTCTATAAGGCAGCAGGACCCACCTACCCTTCCAAAAGGCAGCAAGACCCACCTACCCTTCCAAAAGGCAGCAGGACTCCCCTACTGTTCCATAACGCAGCAGGATCATCTAATAATAATAATAATAATAATAAATTTATTTATAAAGCGCCTTTCAACTTACCAAAGCACTAAACACATTAAAACCATAACATCAAATATAAATCCAAAAATACATATAAATAAAATCATACCATATCATCAAACATTAAAATCAGTTAATAAAATAAGATCTCCACACAGTAAAAATTAACCTATGAATAACCCTCCAAGAAGGCCATTCGCCACAGATCGAATCTTCAGATTATTCTTGAATTCCTCCATGGAGGTGCACTCCGGTAACCAGTGTGGTAGAGAATTCCAAAGAGTGGGTGCAGCATAAGAAAATGCTCTGCTGCCAGAAGATTTTAAACTCACTCTTGGAATCTCTAACAACCCCTCGTCAGCCGAGCGGAGCGATCGCCGGGGGTAGTAAGGCACCAGGAGTTCTTTCAGATAGGCTGGACCATGATGGTGAAGGGCTTTAAAAGTCAATAAAATGACTGTAAAGGTGATTCACCACCGTATGGGAAGCCAGTGCAGTTCACGCAGCACCGGGGTAATATGACAGGACCTACTTCTCCCAGTCAGAACCCGGGCTGCAGCGTTCTGCACCAGCTGTAGGCGACGGATTTCAACCCCAGAAATCCCAAAGTATAGGGCGTTGCACTAGTCCAAACGCAAGGACACAAAGGCGTGGACCAACGTTGACAAAGAGTCAGACGGAACAAGGTGCCTAACCCTGGCGATATTCCTAAGATGGTAAAAGGAAGTCCTGACAACGGCCGACACTTGAGAATGTAAGGTCAGTCTGTCGTCTAAGACAATCCCAAGGCTATGCATCCATTCAGAGGTCGGAAGTAACATGCCTCGAAGAAATATTCCAGAGGGTGCGCCATCACGCGACCTCTCTATCTGACCACCCAGGTCCACAACCAAAACCTCTGTCTTCTCTGAGTACAACTTTAACCAACTAGAATCCATCCAACCCTGGATTTGTTCCAGACAGTTGTTAAACACCTTGAGAGCTCCATCCTGGTCGGGTGCAAAAGACAGGTATAGCTGGGTATCATCTGCATAGCAGTGAAACCTCAGCCCATACCGTCTTATAATATCTCTGAGGGGCAGCATGCACACTGCAAATAACATGGGTGATAGCACGGAACCCTGAGGCACCCCACACAACAAAGGAGTTGGGCCAGAAGAAAAGACTCCAGACACAACTCTTTGTGATCTCCCAGTGAAGAATGAGGCGAACCATTGTAAAACAGTTCCCAACATTCCACAAATTTGCCTCAGGCGTGCTATCAACACCAGGTGATCCACAGTGTCAAAAGCTGACGAGAGATCAAGGAGAACCAGAATGGAATGTCTCTTCCGATCTCTCACCCTCAGAAGATCATAAAGCAACTGAACTAGCACAGTCTCGGTGCTATGTCTTTTACAAAAACCGGATTGGAAGGATTCGTAGATATTATGGATGGTTAAATGGTCTTCCAATTGGGCTGCCGCTACCTTCTCGATAACCTTCCCAATAAAGGGAAGATTAGAGATAGGTCTGTAGTTTGAGAAACAGTCTGGGTCCAAGGTAGCTCTCTTCAAGACAGGTGTCACCACCGCCTCTTTCAGGGAGCTAGAAAACTCACCTGACTCCAGGGAGCACCAGACTATTTGCACCAGGACTGGACTGATGATATCAATACAATCCAAAATTAGGGGAGTCGGTCCAGGATCCAAACTACAGCTTGTGGGATGTACACTATGGATGACCCTTATAATATCCACAAACTCAGGTTGACCAAAGGAACTCCAAGAGAATTGGGGTAGTGTGAACTCACACTGTTCTACGACATCACCCTTAGAGACTGTTGGGCACAAGTCCGCCCTGATGTCGGCCACTTTAATTGCAAAGTAACGAGCGAGCTCCTTGCACTCTAATTACGAAAAGGCTTTTCGAACTTGCAGACAGGCTGGGTTGCACAGTCTGAAACAGCTGAGCCTGTCGATTCTGAGCAACTGCAATCTCCCTGGACAGGAATTCTGCCTTCCTATGGGTGACTGCAGATAGAATAATGTTCCATCAATCTAAGGCAGTTGACCTCAAGGGCAGACTTGCGCCAACATCGCTCTAACCTTGCCCTGTCTCAGCATCTCCCTCAATGTCCCATCGAACCAAGGGGACCTGGGGTGAAAGGATAAGGGGCGCTCACGAACAGGAGCAATAAGATCCAGGGCTGCCGTAATGGCCACATTATAGGCCGACACCAGCGTCTCTGGATTACTGCTCGCCAACACGGGGGATGATAGGTCAAGGACCGCCGCAAGGCCTTGGGAAGTAATATTCCGTAATGGGCGGTACCTGACCATCTCCACAGGGGAAGGCCTTCTCAGGGGGTTGCAAAAATTGAACCTCACGGTGTAGTGGTCTGACCAGGCGACTGGTTCCACCCCCATGTCAGATGCATCAATCCCTAAGAGGAAGACTAAGTCCAGAGAGTGCCCAGATTTATGAGTAGCAGTGGAAATTACCTGTGTAAGACCCAAAGAAAACATTAATTGGAGGAAGTGATTACCAAATTGCAAGAGTTCATTGTCGACCCAGGTGCTGAAGTCACCCAGAACCATCAATCTGGGCGACTCAAACAACATGTCGACGATGAGGTCTGCTACTTCCTGTAAGAAGCGTTTCCCATCTCCAGGTGGACAGTAGATGATAACGATTCGAACGCCTACACCCGCTACAACTGTGCACTCAAAGGACTCAGCCTCTACTAATACTACATTCGTGAGGCCCAATTCAGTCTTGAAACAGACTGCAACCCCGCCCCGCAGTCCAATCTTGTGGTGCATCACTGAGTACCAGGCTGGAGTCATGGCCTCCAATATGAGGCCTGAATTTTCATCCAGCCAGGTCTCGGTGATGCAAGCCAAGTCAGCCGAGCCAACAAGATCGACAATAATGGCAGTCTTATTCCTGATGGACCTGGCATTGCACAACACCGCCTGAGATGGACAAACCTCGGAGGCTGTCAGGCCTATCTGCCTACTAAATTCAGTAGTGCCCTTGGGTATGGGCACCAGACATGGTAAACCACAATCTGGGTTCCATTTCGCCCCAGGGTGCCTTCTGGACTTAATAACCCCGATACAGTGTCCCCCCTCATTCATCCTCTCCTGTTCGCACACCCCCGCCCTCCTCACTCTCCTACGAACAATCCCCAATGCTCTACAGCACCAGTAAGTATCAAATTGTAGGGAATGAGTACAGAAAGGGCGGAGGGCACAAAGAGAGGAGGATGAATAGCGCACCACCGTGGGGACTGAAGGCCAGCACATGTCGCTGCTTAAACAAAATAAAACAAAACAATAAACCCCAAACACTAAAATAATCAATCTTAACAGCATAAAATTAACCAAATAATCCCAAACGTAACCAACATAAATAAACAAAATACCTCACCTCACAGAAAACAGAGTCTGGACTGGACTGAAGACTCACAAATAAAATAAAATAAAGTAAAAACAAACAAAAAATAAAAATATATAAATAAATATAAATGTAAATGTAAGGGTTCTCTCACCACCCCTACAACCAAAAAGAAATAAAAGAAAATTATTTACCCCCCCAGCTCTCTCACAGCCAGGGAGAGAGAAGGGGAAAAACATAAATATATAAATACCTTAGCACTCTCACTGCAAGATATAAAAATAATAAACAGATCAAAAAACAATTTAAACTTTAAACAAATAAATAACGGGTCTCTTTCCCCCCAGTCCTCTCACGACCCAGGTGGAGGGTACAGTCCAAATTAAATTAGTGGACACAAGGTCCTCTCACCACCTCGAATGTCCAAAATAAAAAGTCTTAAAATTGCCAAGTACAGAAACTGATTAATCCACGGGTAAATTGATGTTAAAGAAAAGTCACTTCACCTTGAAATCCACAACAAATTTAACAAATTCCTCACTCTCAAAGTCACAGGGCACAGGCTTCCTTGAATTATCTTTATAAAAATCACAGCTCCAGGAATCAACAAAAGTTAATAGGAGGAAGCAGGGAAGTCCTGGATAAAGGCCAGGAATGTACACAGGCCAAAACAACAGAGAGTGAAGACTCCCCACCCCACACCCCAAACCCCCTAGTCAGGCTCTATCACACCACCCAAGACCCGCAGCTACAGTTACCCCGAGGCCAGACTAACAAGGCCGACTCCGGAATAACTTAGGAGCACCCCAAAAACCTCTAGCTCCCTAGAGGCAAAATAAAGCAGCTTCCGCTTGGTCCCGGGCAGCGTAACCCAAGATCACCCAGGCATTGGGGTAGGAGCCTTCCTCATCCAACACACCACACAGGACCTACTTCCCCAAATTCAGTGCTGGACGCTCAAAATTAATAAACAGAAATAATCTGAGCAAAAAGAAATCCCAAAAAGAGAATGACACCAATCGATGAATCGGGTCCCAACACTCACGGCACTTCAGGGCAACACCAGCAGTTCTTTCAGTCAGCACTCCACAGCCAAACTCCTAGCCCTTCAGTACCGAACAGCACTGCCAGGTCCTCTGATCAAGTGCCTCTCCTTAAAAGTCCGGCATGACAATAATCCAAACATCAGAAGTCGAAAGGCAGCAAATCCAGCAGATCCAAATGTCCGAAACGCTAATCCAGGAAGCGGGGCACGGAACCCCTTGGCTCAACGCCACGCCACACCATGCCAACACACAGAAACTCAGGAGAAACAACTCGGCTGTACACTCCACTGAGAACGCCGAAACAGCGACAAGATATACAACAAGGTATGAAGCAGTGAGAAAAAAAAAAAAGAAACCGATAAACGATAAAAATACAAAAAAAAAAAAACGATAAAAGAAAAACACAATAACATCACGATAACTTCACAGAATTACAAAGGCTGGTCCAGCATGACCGCCATCTTCATCTACCCTTCCGTAACGCAGTGCGACACATCTACTGTTCCATAACCCACCTAACCTTCCAAAAGGCGGCATACTAACATAGCCAGCAGAATAGGCCAAATGGTCTAGCTTGTCTGCTCGAAAGCCAGCAACCTAATGGCTGCCCGCCTCACCACCCCCCCAGCCCCCAAGAGTGTGTTCCTTAGATTCAGTTTACCCTTGTACCTGTCCCACTCCTTCTTGAAGCCCTCCACTGTGCCCTCCTCCACTAGCCTCCCTGGAAGTGCATTCCACGGCTCCACCACCCTCTCAGTGAAAAAATGCTTCCCTCGTTCCCCCTGTAATCCCCCCAAACTTCCACTCCATGGCCCTGGTCCTCCTCACTTCTTCAGCCTAAACAACTCCCTGGTTCCACTCCAAATTATTCCCTTTACATACTTGAAAACCTCTATCATGTCTCCCCTATCCCTCCCCTCCTCTCCTCCAGTGAGTAAAGCCCAAGCTCTTCCAGTCTCTCCTCATAAGCCTACCCTGCATACCCTGAATCATCCTGGTCACTCTCCTCTGGACCCTCTCCAGCAGCGCTATGTACTTCTGCAGATGAGGTCTCCAGAACTGCACACAGTACTCCAGCTGCGGCCTGACCCAAGGCATTATATAGAGGGAGGATCACCTCCCTGCTTCTGGACGTAATTTCCCTGGCTATGCAACCCAATATCCTGTTTGCCTTGGCTGTAATTCTTCTACAATTTTCAGAGCTATTCATTTTGACATCTACCACCACCCCTAAATCCCTTTCTCCCAATGTGGCATGCAATGTGACCACCCCCCCAGGGTATATACATGGCCCAGGTTTTTGACCCCCAAATGAAGAACCTTACATTTCCCGGCAGTAAATTTCAGTCCCCACCTCCTTTACCACCCCTCCAGGGTATCCAGATCTCCCTGGACTGTCTCCCTCGCTTCCTCACCATCCACCAGTGCTCCCAATTTTGAATCATTCGCAAAAAGACTCAACCTATTTCTAACCCCACTCCCTATATCCAAGACATAAGCACTGAACAAGAGTGGCTCCAATACTGAACCTTGAGGGACTCCACTGATTACCTTCCTTGGGGAGGATATTATCCCACCCACAATTACCATCTGTAAACACCTCGAAAGCCAATTTTCAACCCAATTTAGCTCCTGTCCACCCCCATCTCCACCATTTTTGCTATCAGTCCACCATGAGGTACTGAATCAAACACTTTGCTGAAATCTAGGTATAGGACATCCACCGGCCTATGTCTAACCAGGGACCCCATCACCCAATCATAAAACTCTACGAAGTTGGTCTGACACGATCTCCCTGGGACAAAGCCATACTGTTTATTATCCTGGTGCCCTATCCTTTCCAACTGCCTCCGAAGCCTGTCCTTGATAAAGCCCTCCATTACTTTGCCCACTACAGACGTCATACTGACCGGCCTATAATTCCCCATCTCCTCCCTAGACCCCCCTTTATGTATAGGTACCACCTAAACGACCCTCCAGTCCTGTGGCACCCATCCCGTCCTCAGAGAGATGTTAAAGAGTGCAGCCAATGGGGCTGCCAGCACATCCGCCAATTCCTTCATAACCCTCGGATGTATTCCATCCGGTCCCGGCACCTTATCAGTTTTCAGATTCCAAAGGGCCTCCCTCACCCTATCTACTGTGATTTCTCCCCTCCAAACCACTCCCTCATGTAACCTTCCTACTCTGTCTTGGTCTGGTCTAGCCTGTGCCCCAATCTCTTGCCATCCTATGGACTCCGACTGAGACTGACTTCTCGCTTTTACTGGCTCCTCATCTCTCCCATCAAGCTGCAGGGATCCCTTATCACCCTCTGCAAATACTGAGACAAAGTACTCATTTAGCACCTCTGCCTGTTCCCCTGCTTCCTGAGCCCATCCCCCCACAATCTTAATCCTATTGATCTGTGTCCTCCCTTTTCTCTCTTACGTATCTAATGAATCCCCCCCCCAGATATCCCTAGCCAGGTTTTTCTCCATCCCTGCCTTAGTGCCCCTCACCACTCTGGTGACCTTTCTGGCCAACAGTACATACTCCCCTCGCTCCTTATCCCCCCTAGAACGTTTGAAACGTACGTAGGCAGCCTTTTTATCCCTCACCGCCTCCTGCACCTCCCTAGTCCACCAACATGGCTTGTTGGTTCTACCATCTTCACCTTATTCTAGTACAGGACCTAGTAGCCTTTTGTACCCTTCTTTAATGGTCTCCACAATCTTCCAGCATCCATATCCGGTCTAACCATGTCCAACCTCTCCTTAGAATCCTACCCATACCCACAGTCTGCTCCTGAAATCAACCACTACTGTATAAGTGCGGTCCCCCCCCCCCCCCAATAGATACAGCAGGAACCAAAACATGGCATGGTCTCCACCCACCAGAGGGCTGCACACCTCCAGGCCCCTAATTTGTTCACTATCCGTTAGGACAACATCCAATATCCACCCCTCTCTAGTAGGTTCCCACACCTGCTGAACCAGGAAGGCATCCTGAAAGACATCCATCAGTCTCTGTTCCCTGGTTACAGAGGATGTCATGGTGTCTCAATCCACCCCCGGCATATTAAGATCACCCATGACAACCACTCTTCCCTTTGCAAGGTCACAGTGAGCCTTGATGTTCTCAACCAACTTATCCTCCAGAGTCTCCTCTATTGCAGGGTGCCTGTATACCACCCCTATCTTCAATTTCTTCCCTCCCCTCGTTTGCAATGTTACCCATATCGCCTCCACACCTACTCCACTCCACTAACCATTATGTCATTTCTAACTATCAACGCAACCACCCCCCCTTCCTACTCCCCTATCTTTCCTGAATATCTTGTAGCCCTCCAAGTTTAGGTCCCACTCATTTCTCCGACTGGCCCATGTCTCTGTAATTGCTGCCGCATCCGCTGTTCCCTCAGCCAACATAACTTGAAGTTCAGGCATTTTATTGCTCATACTCCTGATATTGATCAAGACTGTCCTCCACTCCAACTTCTCCCCCCTCTCTCCAGTCCCCTCAGCCCTGCGCAATCCCTTTTCTGCCCAGTTTTCCTAGAGTTCTTAACATAGTCTCTCCCACTCCTCTCGTACCCCAGACCTGGAACCTCATGCAGCCCCCCTGGGGTCCCTTTATTAATATTATTTGACCCCCCCCCTTTTACAAGTTTAAACCCCACCTCTCAGCTATAAATCCAGCAAGTTTTAATTTCAAATTTCCTCCCCTCCATATTAAGGTGCAACCTATCCCTGGCATATAGCCCCTTATCCTCCCAAGTATCCCCCCGGTCCCCTACCAGCCCATACCCCTCTGCCCTGCACCAGCCCCTAAGCCACTTATTCACCTCTCTAAGTTCTAGCTTAGTCTCACCAGATGCCCTAGGTACCGGTAGAATCTCAGAGAAAGAAATTTTACTTCCTATAGAGTAATAAACCCTTGCCAGCTCCCTGAATCTAGCCTGTATTTCCAGCTCACTATTCCCTTCCAAATCGTTTGTCCCCAAATGTACAAGGAAGTCTGGGGAATCCCCCACAATCCAATGCCAACGAATAAAGGTGGAATTTGGCCTTGTGTACGGATAGACCTGGCATACATTTAGCCTCGACAGGGTTGCTTTTATTATCCTCCTCCCCCTCCCCCTCCCATTTAATACCCCTGATCATGGAATCCTCCAGCAATATCACCTTCACCACCCCCCACTTTATTTGTCCTCTTTAGTCCTTCCATACTACTCCTTCCATCATCATACCTTTGCTTGCTCCTACCTCTCCCATCAATCTGAGGGTCTTTATAAATTAGCCAGTTTAGTACCCTCCAGGCTCCTCCTTTTGTCACTAACCCCTGCTTGCCCCTCCCCATCATCCGAGGGCCACCCCACTATGAGCCCTACCACCCCCTGCTTATCTGCAATGCCAGTTTACTCCTCCCCCAATCTCCTGGGTATCCAAAGTTCTCCCCCAGATCCATCCCAGTCTCCTTTTTTGATCTGAAATACTCCAATCCCCCACCCGAATAATCTCCCACTGCTTCCCCCACCTCCTTTGGACCTGCACCTCCCACCCCATCTGCTATTTTTCTCCCTACCCTAATCTCCACCTCACCTTGTGATATATTTCTGGGATCTGACCTATCTAGGAACTCCCTACCGCCCCCTCCTCATTGATTAAATTCCCCAACCTTGTCACTGGCATATCCCCAATCTTACCTCCTTCCACCCTATCCTCGCTTAGTGCCCACCCCCCGCCATCTATCACATTTCCCTCCAACACAGCCTCATGTCCTTCCCTCATCCATCCTTTCCTTTGGTTCAGGCTCCCTCCTCTGTGACCCTTCCCCCTCTGCCTACTGACCAAACCCTCTTTATCCACTTGCTCCCCCCTCTCACCATCATCCTCCACTTCATCACCCGGGTATAGTATGGTGAAACGGTTTGTAAGCTTGATGCTCTCCCCCATTTTGCTCTCTCAGTTCACCCTCCCTCTTCCGCTCCCTCTGAGCTGCCCCCCCCACAGCATGCTTCCTGTATGTTGCTTATTCCTCCCACTACACCCCCAGCATAACCACATGATCCACCCGACCTGTGGGATAAATCCTTTTTTCCATGTCCACTAGTCACCCGAGGTATGCCAAATTGACGTTGTCCCACCACTCCTCCAGAGAAGCCTTTTGACCCCCTCAACCTCTGAGATAAATTCTTTCTGCCTTGTCTACTAGCCCCCTGATTTATGCCAATCGGATGTTGACCACAACTACTCAAACTTGGTCCGTACCCCACCTTATCTCCTCATCCCTCGTCCTTCCCTCCTTCCCGCTGCCGTCTGATCCCTCTGATCTCATCCCTAAAACCCTCCAGTTTAAAACACACTGGACACCCACTGAACCTCCATGCCCAGTTCAATATTATGGCTGCCCCACACCCCGTACACCCAATCACCCTTCCAAAAATGCCAGCTCTAATTTCCCGCACACACACCCTCATTTTGAGTGCAAACAATATGAACCCCACACACAATACCCAGCCACACAATATGTTAAACTAATATCCTTTCCCCTCAAACCTATAACAAATTAACAATATGTTAATCTAAAGCCCTTCCCCCTTGATCCTACAGCAAATCCAGGCTTCTTATTTCTCAGTCACTGTCAATCACACCATGCTCTCCCCCAAAGATCTGCTGCCACAGACCATTTAATAGAGGTCGGGGCCGGGTGGTGTGGGACACAAATTACAGCTCCTTTGTGGGTGAGGTGGCAGAGTCAGACTTCTGCAGCCCAGACGCCTTTTAAAATTGGCACCCTCTCTCCCGATTGGTCCAGCAGCTCCCTTAAACCCTGGCCCTGCCGGCTGCAGCCGCCAGAATCCTCCTCCGATGCCCTCCTCATGCAGCTCACTCCAACGTGGCCCTGCAGCCAGCGCGCCCGCCGGGAGAAGTCGAATCCTATGCCCCTTCTACTGTCTTCAGCTGCTGACGCAGCCCCGATGCTCTCCTCCTCAAATCGGCTCCCAATACAGAACCGGCACCTCCAGCAGCGACCCCGATGCAGCCAGCAACATCCACTCCTCACTGCCTACAATTACAGGTCCTTTACAGCATGACCCACCTACCCTTCCGTAAGGTAGCAGGACCCACCTAACAGTTCTAAATGGCAGCAGGACCCACCTACCTCCCATAAGGCAGCAGAAGCAGTCCAACGCCCCTCTCTCCATGTCAGCAGGAGCTCCCCATCCACAAAGTACCAGGAGCAAAACCACCACTACCAAATGTGCAGGGCATATACACACACTCCCTAACACACAGACACAAACATACTCAAGCACGCACAAACACACACAGAAAAACACATGCAGACACACAAACACATGTACACGTACTCTTCAAAAGGCAACAAAAGCCACCCAATCCTCTCCCCTCCTCAAGGCAGCAGAAGCCCCTCCCCCACTAAGCAGCACAATCCCCCCTCCCAAGGCAGCAGGTGCCCCTGTCCCTAAGGCAGCAGAGGCCCCCACTCTCCAAGGTAGCAGAAGCCCCCTCTCTCCAATGCAGCAGAAGCTCCCCTCCACAAGGCAGCAGAAGCCCCCTCTACCAGGAAGCAGGCATCTCCCCCTCCAAAAGGCGACAGGAACCACACACCCTCCTATCTTTCCATGGCTGCAGGATTCACCAACCCCTTACCTCAAGGAAGCAGAAGCCCCACTCCCCATACAGCAGGAGCTACCCACCTTCTCATCAAGGCATCTGGTTCACCCCTTCCCCAAGGCAACAGGAGTCAGTCACCCACCCACCTACTCTAGGGTGACCAGACATCCTGGTTTGACCGGGATAGTCCCAATTGTTGCTGCCCTGACCTGGTGTCATAACAAATAAAAAAAAAACAGAAAAAAAACTTTGTTTTGCCCTGGTTTTATGGCAGACTGATTGATTCTGTTCTGACTCCCAGCTGACATCTGCCCTTATGGCAGCGTGGTGTTTCCGATGGCCTCCTGGCCCTTTAGAAACTTTTTTTTTTTTTTTTTTACTCCTGCAGGAGTCCAACCCCCCAGCCACCCACCTCATTGACAGCATGTGCACACACATAACAATCACCATTAGCACAGTCTGAGCTACTGACATGACAGACTAGATCAAGTTAGCACAGAACTGGTGCACAACGTGTGTAGTGTAGAATGCAGTCATTGTGTGCACACTGCTTAGTGCTGTGCAGGCACTGATGTGTCTGACTCTCATTTATTTGGGGGTGGGGGGCGCACAACTATTTTCTCTGTCTCCTGGATCCGAGAAGGGTGAGGGACACAGTCTAAAGAGGAAAGAAAGGGTAACAGCACAACCAGGAGGTGTGTGTGAGGGAAGCAGAGGGTGCCTGAAGTAAAGCAGGGGCCAGGGTAGAAGAGAAGAGGCAGAGCTTGTCTGATGGTGCCTGACCTGGATCTGGTTGGGGAGGAAGAGGTGAGAATTATTTTAAAAGGAGCTGCTGCTGCTGTTTTTTTCCCGCTGGACCAACTGCTTCTCCATAAAAAAAAAAAAAAATGATAAAACTAACCACAAAAAGGACCCACGAGAAGGGTCTGTGGGTGAGAAAAGTCTGCCTGGCACCTGAGGCAAGCAAGCCACGGCTGTCAGCTAGCTACTGCTGAGCTGATTGATTCTGTGGTTTGGATGTGGTCTGGTCGTGCCAGGTGTAAATTAAAAGAAATGTATGAGAATCCGTGACTCGTGGTGGGACGTAAAAAAGTTTATCCCCAAGGCACTGGAAGCGTCTAAAACACCAGAGCTTCTGGGCTGTATGTAAACATTTTTTGCACGCACATCGGCATTTTACACATCTGTCCCAGTTTCCGCTTAAAGAAATATGGTCACCCTAGCACACTCCCCCTTTTTCAAGGCAGCATGAGAACCCCCCCAACGGACACGCATATATCAGCCAGCAGGTTTCCATACTGGATGGTCATCCATGCCTTGGCATGAGCCTAGAATTCAAAGCTAGGTTATCCATGTGGTAAGCTGCAGCTCACTAACTGACCATCAGTCTACCACTAAAAATCTGAATGGCTGGATAAGGATTTCCCCAAAATGCCATTCCGTGCACAGAACATAACTGAGATCAGTTTTCTGCAGGCCAGTCACATAAAACATTTATTACCCAGTCTTCTTGTCATTCAGTAGTACTTTAATTTCTATCCCATTCTAGCTGATTAACTTTCAGGATTTTATTGTCAGAATAATGTTTTGTAGCCGTTTTCCACAGCACTTTCAGTCGCATGTTCTGTACTTTTTTTCATCCTGCTCTGGAAAATGCCCATCAAGCCACATGTCCTTCACAGGCCTAGAAAATACTTAAAACCGAACATCCATCTCAAGGTAGGTTTTTGTACAACTTGTTTATTTTAAAGATATTGTTTTATTTATTTGACGATTAGGGATTTTATGCAGTGGTGAGGCTGCACAAAAAAATTCAGTATAATGGTCCTCCCTTCCACTATCTGTCCACTCAGTCACTTCCTTCTCCTCCCTCAAGTCCCTTCTTCATGACTTTACTGCCCCTCCTGCAACTGTACCTGATCCCTGACCTAGCATCCCTCATCCCTGTTATGTGGGGTACACCCCCACCCCCCGTCTCAGAGCAACTGCTTTGCCCATCTTAGGCCCAAGCTTTTCTGGTATTAATCATCCTGTAATGTGCGCTCGCATCTGGACATACTGTACCTTATTGTACTATCTTCGCACCTTTGCACAGTCTGGGTGGTATTAGTCTGCTACTAATCCTGTGTTTGCACCTGCTGATGTACTGCACTTATACCTTATTGTACTATCTTGGCACCTTCACACATTCTGGGTGGTATTAATCTGCTACTAATCCTGTGTTTGCACCTGCTGATGTACTGTACTTATACCTTATTGTACTGTCCTCACACCTTCGCACAATCTGGGTGGTATTAATCTGCTACTAATCCTGTGTTTGCACCCGGTAATGTACTGCACTTGTATCTCATTGTACTATCCTCACACCTTCGCACAGCCTAGATGGTATTAATCTGCTACTAATTCTGTGTTTGCACCCAATAATGTACTGCATTGTACCTTACTGTACTGTCCTCGCACCTTCGCACAATCTGGGTGGTATTAATCTGCTACTAATCCCATCTTTGCACCTGGTAATGTACCACACTGTACCTTATTGTACTATCCTCGCACCTTCGTACAGTCCGGGTGGTATTAATCTGCTACTAATCCTGTGTTAGGCACCCAGAGTCTCTGGGATTAGGTGCTAAAGAAATAAAATCTGCCTTGTCTTACTTGGCTCTATAGCTGGTACATGCATGTACTGGGCTCTATAACGGTAACATGTGTGTGTACTTGGTTCTATAGCTGGTAAGTACGTGTACTTGGTCCTAGAACAGGTATATGCAGGTACTTGGCTCTGTAGCTGGTACATGTGTATACCTGGCTCTATAGCTGGCACATGCATGCACCTGGTTCTATAGCTCGTACATGAATGTACTTGGTTCTATAGGAGTACCTGGGGTGGGTACTTGGTTCTATAGCTGGCACATGCACATACATTGTTCTATAGCTGGTACATACGTGGACTTGGGGAAAAGGGAGGCAGGGTAGTGGAGGAAGACATCGTCTAAGCAACTGTCAACAAATACTTCTGCTCCTAATTCACGGAAGAAGGCAACGGGGACGGTCCCCCATTAATTGAGAAGGGTAAACAGGGAGAAGGGGTGGACAACAGATCTTTTTCAGAGGACAGAGTAAAAACAGCACTAGAACAGCTTAAGGTTGATAAAGCTATGGGGTCGGATAGGATACACCAGAGAATACTAAAGGAGCTCTGGGAGGAACTGGCTAACCTCTGGCTAAGCTGTTCAGTGGATCACTGGAAACAGGCGCAGTTCCAGAGGAGTGGAGGAGGGCACAAGTGGTACCCCTGCACAAAAGTGGTAGCAAGGTGGAGGCAGGAAACTACCACCCTGTCAGTTTGACCTTGATAGTAGGTAAAATGATAGAAACCCTGCTTAAGGAAAGGCTGGTGGATTACCTAGAGACAAGTGGGCTGGACCCAAGGCAACATGGATTCACGGCAGGGAGATCATGCCAGACCAACTTGATTGATTTCTTTGGGTGGGTAATGAAGGAAATAGACAGAGCAGTAGATGTGGCCTATCTGGACTTCAGGAAGGCCTTCGACACAGTCCCACACAGCAGACTAATCCACAAGTTGGCAAATCTGGGGGTGGTGACAAAGGTAGTCACCTGGGTTAGAAATTCGTTGAGTAACAGAACACAAAGAATGGTGGTAAATGGGGTAGCTTACAGGAGAGATGGGTAACAAGTGGTATATCCCAGGAATCAGTGCTGGGACCAGTGCTCTTCAATGTCTTCATAAGCAATATTGCAGAGGATCTAGAAGAGATGGTTAGCATGTTTGTGGACGATATAAAACTATGTAACAGAGTAGATACACAGCAAGGTATAGAAAAAATGAGGACAGATCTGAAGAGGCTAGAAAACTGGTCCAAGGAATGGTAGCTGGGTTTCAATAGAAGTGCAAGATTATGCACCTGGGGAGAGGGAATCCTAAGGTCGAGTATGAACAAGACAGGGTAACACTGGAGGCTACCAAAGAAGAAAGGGATTTAGGAGTAGTCATAGTAGACAACCTCGAGTGGTTAAACAGTGAGACAAAGCAGTCAGGAAGGCAAACAGAATACAAGGGTGCAAAGGGAGGGGTACAGCAGGTGGATGGAGGGAAGAAAAAATTACTCACCATAGTAATGTTGTTTCTTCTAATGGAATCTTGCTGTATTCAGACATAATGCAGTTAGCCCCAGCACTTGAACTGCCCCGGAGAGGAAAGAGTCAACTCCATGCAGAAGCATGGAACGTTGAGCTCAAGCTCGGTTTTCAAACCTCTGTCTGTGGTACTTACCAGTACAACCGTCAGATTCTTACAAGCAACTAACCAACTTGACACTAAAATGTGGAAATTGTCTGAACACATAGCCAAAAGGCAAAATACTTTTAGGGGTCCAAAAAAGACTCAAGTCGAGAACCCAAGAAGAAATAAGATAGTGACAATTCAAACTATGCAACAAAAGAAGGAAAAACATAAGTTACCCCACCAAGAGTGAGGGTACAAGGTACACCCCTAAGGTGCAACACTGTGCCTGCCAACCCACTTCCCAAAAACAGGTTCTGAGAGGGGAGGTGGGGGGAAGGTCTGAATACAGCAAGACTCCATTAGTAAAAACAACATTACTATGGCGAGTAATTTTTTCTTCAAACAACGTGAAGTCTTGCTGTATTCAGACATAATGCAGACTACCAAGCAGTTCCCTATGGAGGAGGGAATGCATAACCTACTTTGGGAACAGGCTCTACAGTACTGCTGTGCCAAACCTAGCATCACTCCTAGACTGGATGTCCAGAGATAGTAATGCTTGGTGAATGTATGTACTGTTTTCCAGGTGGCTGCTTTACAGATCTCTAACAAGGGTATATCTCTGGCCGCAGCTAGAGTAGCAGCTGTACCCCTAGTCGAGTGAGCCCTCAGGCCTGAAGGGGGTGTTCTACCCAATTTGTCATAGCAAAATTGTATACAGGAAACAATCCACCTGGCAACAGTTCTCTTAGTGGCAGGCTTACCTTTCCCCACTTCACCACAAGTGAGTAACAATTGAAGACAGTCATTTCTGTGTGCCTTAGTATGATCTATGTAGTAGCTAAGTGCCTTTTTAACATCCAAACTGTGTAATCTTCTTTTCCCTGGGGAAGAATGGTCAGTGAAAAATACAGGAAGAGACACAGACTGGTTTAGATGAAAATCCGATACCACTTTAGGCAATAACCTCCTATTAGTTCTTAGGACCACTTTATCCCTATGGAAGGATATGAAGTCAGGTTCAACTGACAGGGCCTGTAATTCGCTAATCCGCCTGGCAGAAGTAATAGCTACCAGGAACACAGTTTTCCAGGTCAAGTACTTCAATTCAGCCGAAGCCATAGGCTCAAAGGGTGGCTTCATAAGCTGAGCAACGCAGACATTAAGATCCCAAGGCGGAGTAGGCTCCCTAAAGGGAGGGTTAATGTGAACCAGGCCTTTGAAAAACTTCCTGAAAGCAGGATGAGATGCCAGGGAAGAGCCCTTCCCTGCTGAAAGGAATGCAGAGACAGCTGCTAGATGAACCTTCAGAGTTGCAGGCGTAAAGCCTAGACAATTCAGATGAGCTAGATAATCTAAGGTTGTGGAAATGCCTGCAGAATCAGGCACAACACCTTTCTGAGAGCACCAAATACTGAGCCTCTTCCATTTGGAATTGTAAGTTTTTCTAGTGGAAGGTTTCCTGGAGATCTTCAGAATATCCAGAACTCCCTGAGAGAGATGTAGAGCTGCATATTCTAACTCTTCAAGAGCCAGGCCTTGAGGTTGAGAGACTGGAGATTGGGGTACCAGATCCACTCCTGGGAGGAGGAGAGAAGATTGTATCTCCTGGGAAGAGACAGGGGACGTGAGACAGCCAAGGAAAGCAGTAGAGGATACCAGGGTTGTCTGGCCCAATCTGGAGCCACCAATATCACTGTGCAGGGTTGAGTTCTTATCTTGATCAGAACTCTGAACAGGAGGATTGAGCGTCCCTTGGACAGCTCTCCTTCTCTGGGGGAGGGTAGCACTTTCGGCGTCTGGCTCAGTGGAGCTGGGTGGCACGCGCCGATGCTGCAGTGCGTCAGGATGGGGCGGACGCAGGTTGTCATTGCACTTCCCCATCCTGCTTGGGGGAGGGTCAAAATCCCGAACCTCACCGTCTTCATGGCGCTCTGCCCCCGGGTGCCCCGATTAGCCTCCAGAGCCGATCCCCCGACTAGATACATGTACCGCAGCTCCGATATAGGGGGTCGGTGCCACGGCCCCGCTCTCTGGAGGGAAAGCCAGGGATAACCGAGGGGATGCGGTCATGTCCGGAGGTGGGGGCAACGGAGGGTCCGTGACCAGAGCAGATAGTACTGACGGGAGTAGTAGGGGCAAAAAGAGATAATAAAAAAAAAAAGAACTCTGAACAGGAGAGGGAAAGGAGGGAAGGCATAGAGAAACCTGCCCTTCCAGTTCAGAATGAGGGCATCCTGGGGAACTGTCCCCAGGACTGGAGGCCTGCAGCAAATCAGAGGAAGTTGATGATTCTCTGGTGCTGCAAATAGATCTATTTCTGGAATGCCCCACTTGGAGAAAATGATCCTCAGAATGTGCGGATTCAAGGACCATTCGTGATGCCCCTGTGAAATCCTGCTCAGGGCATCTGCCAGCACACTGTCATTCCCTGGAAGATGAACTGCTACCAGGGAAGTCTGAAGGGAATAGGCCAGAGACCAAATCTTCATGGCCTCTATGCACAACGCAATGGACAGAGTGCCTCCCTGCTTGTTGATGTACCACACTGTGGTAGTGTTGTCCGTCCTGACTTGGACCACCTTGCCTTTGACTGAATTCAAAAAGGTCTGAAGGGCTAGAAAAACTGCCCTGAGTTCCAGGAGGTTGATATGAAGAAGAGATTCCTGCGAGGACCAGATCCCCTGAGCTGTTAGGGCTCCCAGGTGGGCTCCCCCAGCCTAGGAGAGAAGCATCCGTAGTCAGTACTACTGATGGAAGTTGAGGGAGAAATGGAACCCCTTGTCTGAGGTTGTCCTGGTCCAGCCATCACTGGAGAGCCTGACCAGAGTTCAGGTCACTGGAATCAGTTTGGTGAGAGAATCTGTTCTCTGTGACCAAAAGGACCTTAGATGGAACCCGCATCTGAAATCTGGCTCCCTGAACCACTGCAATGGAGGCTGCCACGTGGCCCAGGAGTTGAAGGAACTGTCTCGCTGGAAGAGAAACCTAAGGCCGAAAGGAGGAAGCAAGGTCTACTAAGGCCTTCACCCTTGCCAGAGGAAGAAAAGCTTTTGCTTGGGTAGTATCCAATTCCACCCCTATGAAGGTAAGAAGCTGTACTGGTTCGAGGACAGATTTTGGCAGATTGAGAAGAAACCCCAAGGAACTGAGCAAGTCCTGAGTGGTTTTCAGAGCTGACCTGACCTGGTCTGAAGACTGCCCTGCTAGGAGCCAGTCGTCCAGATATGGAAAAATGGTGATACCCTGTCTTCTGAGGTAAGCCACCACTACTGCAAGGCACTTTGTGAACACCCTTAGAGCTGATGTTAGGCTAAAAGGCATGGCCTTGAACTGATAATGGCCTGAAGGCAACTCGAACATGAGGTATTTTCTGTGGGAGCACCTTATAGGGATATGGAAGTAGGCATCCTTGAGGTCCAGTGATGCTAGCCAATCTCCTAGCCTTAAAGAGGGTAGGATTATTCCCAGAGTTACCATTCTGAACTTGGGTTTTGAAATGTGTTTGTTCAGATATCTTAGATCCAGGATGGGTCGCCACTCCCCTGTTTTCTTTGGGGTGAGGAAGTACCTGGAGTACAGGCCTTTTCCCCTTTCTTGAGTAGGACCCTCCTCTATGGCTCTGAGAGCCAGGAGAGAGGAAACCTCTGCCTCTAGGGAAAGGGTTTCTGAAACTGATGCAGGTGGAAAAGACTTGGCCCTCCTTTTTGGGTACCATTTGAAGCTGAGGGCTAGTCCCTGGCTTACTACTTCCAGGACTCACTTGTCTGAGGTAACAGACTTCCAGGCCTGAAAGTAGTAAGCTAGCCTGCCTCCTACTGGGATTGGAGAGTCGACCCGGGCTGACACCTCAGGGTGTCTGCTTGGCAGGAGCCTTAGATTGGGAGGCAGAAGCAGCCCTGCTTATCCCCCTTCTACCTCTCCCTCGGAAGACCCCCCTTTGTGGGTAAGACGAGGAGACCTGGGCTTGGTAAAAAGGCCTGTGAAAAGGCCTGCCCCTGGACTGCTGCTTCTGAGGAGTGGCTTGCCTTTCCTTGGCCTGTGCACTCCTGTAAGTGGTTCTATATTCGTCCATTTTCTTCATGTAAGCCTCTGTTTGCTCTCCAAACAGAGAATTACCAACTACAGGAAAATCCATAGCCTTAGACTGGGTGTCCTGTGATAGGCTACTACATCTGAGCCAAGCATGCCTTCTGAGGGACACAGATGTAGCCATGACTCTGGATGCCACATCGCTGGAGTCCACAGCAGCGTGAAATTGTACTTTGGATGCCTCAATTTCTTCTGCAGCCACCTCCTCCAGCTCTTTGGCTAGCCGGGGGGAGGCCTTTTTAGCCAGTTCCAGAACCATATCCCACCTGGACTTCTGGTACCTGGCTGTGTAGGCCATATAATTTGCCTGCCTGAGTCCCAAAGAGGATGCCAAGTATAGTGTATTGGCCATGGCATTGACTTTCCTGGAGTCCTTGTCTGGGGGGTGTGAAGCCAAAGGAATGTTTGCCTTGTCACAGGCTGCAGCCTGCACTACCCCAACATGGCTGCTATGTGAATAAAGGAACTCTGCAGCTGAGCCTAACATGCATCTCCTGTCCATTCTTTTATCTACAGGAGGTAAAAAGTTAGGAGTTTGTAGACTCTTTTTTTGTCTGTTTCCCCAAGGACTTATGAAGGGGAACAGACAACCTTTTGGACTCTGGGGATGTCCATCATCTCCACAAAATCAGGCTCTTCTTCCTCCTCAGCAGCTTCAACCAAAGGGAGCTGGAGGGTTTCAGCCACCTTCTTGTAAAACAAGAAGTGAGAAGGGGACTCAGAAAGCCTGGGAGGGGAGACATCAGAGGGTCTGTCTGGGGAGATGTCCGGTTCAATGGGCACATCCAGGCCCCCACAGTCGTAGTCATCGTCATCATCGTTGGGATAGTCTTCGTCTCCCTCCCACTCCTCATAGAAAGCATCCAGATCGTAATCCGAAGGAGCCTGTTCCGACTGAACCGACCGCCTAACCGGTGGCACCAGTTCGGACGGAATCGGACGAAGCAACTGGATAATACTAATCACTTTGACTATCTCGTCCACGGTTGGAGTGAGTGGTACTGGATCAGAACCGGCGGACTTTCGTTTCTTTTTTGATGGAACCAACCCCTCAGAGTCAGCTCTCCTTTTGCCCGAGGAGGTATCGCCTAGGTCAGTAGGCACCTCCCCAGGATCGGCCGTAACCGAACCGGGCTGGCCATCCGAGTCTACGGACTTCTAAGCCTCCCTTTCTTTCAACCTACTCAGTTTTTTTTTTCTAGAGTGGTATTAGTAACGTTTTTGCAAATTTGGCAGTCTGACTGGAGATGGTCAAACCCCAGACAATAAACACAGATGAGGTGGGAGTCGGCCTTGGCAAAGGCCTCCCCACACTCAGTACAGTGCTGAAACCCAGTGGGACCGGTTTTCTTTTTGGGTTTCTCAGACATGGCCAACCTACCAAAATTACCCTATAGAAGCGTTCAAGCCAGGTAATACCAACCGATCGGTAACAACTGTGTCACAGGTTTGGAAAAGAACGGAGAAAAAGCCCGGTTCTTTTGAAACCGATCGGTACCGGAACACCACTCTAAAATAATAAATTTAACATTAGAAGAAAACACAAGGTCAGTTTCTAATCGGACCGACCGGGAAGAAACCAACAATTTCCACAAGTTATTTAAAATAAAATACAGTCACTACCTATCTATCACACTACCTGTACCGTAGACTGAGGCTGGAAATCTGAAAAAACAATAAAGAATAAGTATTAAACCGAATGCTTTATGTTTACGGAACCGAGCAGAGGAATCTCCGGAGCGACTTCACTGTTAGGCAGAGTAAAGAATCTGACGGTTGCACTGGTAAGTACCACAGACAGAGGTTTGAAAACCGAGCTCGAGCTCAACGTTCCATGCTTCTGCATGGAGTTAACTCTTTCCTCTGCGGGGCAGTTCAAGTACTGGGGCTAACTGCATTATATCTGAATACAGCAACACTTCATGTTGTTTGAAGTGGTGGTACCACTGTACAACTCCCTAGTAAGGCCTCATCTGAAGTACCGTGTTCAGTTCTGGAGGCCCCATCTCCAAAAAGACAGAGACAGTACAGAGGAGGGTGACAAAAATGGTGTCCGGGATGCAACATAAGTCGTATGAGGAGAGACTCAAGAGCTCTCAATATGTACTCCCTGGAGGAAAGGAGAGAGAGGGGGGGGACAAGACCGAGGCCTTCAAGTATCTGAAGAGGATCAACAGGGTACCAGAGGGGAGCATCTTTCACATGAAGGGAAACAGCAGAACAAGGGGGCACAGCATGAGATTAAAAGGGGAAAACAGAGGGAACTTGAGGAAATTCTACTTCACTGAAAGGGCTGTGGAGAGATGGAACAGTCTCCCCAGGAAGTGGTGGGGACAGCCACGGTTCAGGGATTCAAGAATGCATGGGATAAGCACATGGGAATTATCAAGCTAGGGTAAAAGGGGAGGAACTTGTCGTAGCATCTAGGGCACCTTAAGCATTAGAAAGAGGGATAGGGCAGACTGGATGGGCCACAAGGCCCTTATCTGCCGACAACATCTATGTATCTATATGGCTGGTACATATCAGTACTTGGTTCTATAGCTGGTAAATGTGTGTACTTGGTTCTATAGCTGGTACATGTCAGTACTTGGTTCTATTGCTGGTACTTGCATGTACTTGGTTCTCTACCTAATCAATGTCCTTTTTGTAGTAGTCCAGGTGAGACCTGTCAGATTCTTGTAAAGTTAAGAGGATTATACACAGAAAGGAACCTTTGCTTTCTCTAGATTTGCACCAAGATACTGGAACTCACTCCCAGTTGAAGTTCGCTCTGCACCCACTCATGCTGCCTTCTAAAGATTGCATTATACCTATATCATCAATCATAACCAATGCACTTGCTTTAACCCTCCTTAGGTCATCACAAGCCCCCGCTGCCCCTTTTAAGCGGAGCCATTTTGTCCACCACGGCACTTTCCACTAGACTGTATATGGCAACCCCTATACAAACCCTATCACCTTGTGCAGTATGACTATTGTATCCGGAAATGATGGTACTCATGACTGACTGTATATTTCTCTCATCTTTATTACTTACTTGAATTTTTGTGTGTTTGTTCTCTTGTCACCGACAATATGTGTCCACCTGATGTAAGCCCACCTGATTGTATTTTACTGTATGACAGTTCCTTTACTGTTGTAACCTCCCGGGTCACGCCTGAAAATAGTCGCTTTGTGACTATGGCACCCATCCAGTAAACAAAAACTAAATAAATAAATAAATTATATTCCCTGTTCTGCTGACCACCCCCTTTGGTTCACCCCACCATTCTTCCATCCTTCTTGACAGCAGTCAACAGAAAATTGTACATGAGGCAAAAGTAAGTCAAATTATTTTTTACCAACTCCTGGGGGTTGAAACGAAGAAATTAATTATAGGTTCAGCTGGCTGGCAACATTTGTCAAGAAAATAATAAATAGCAAAACATTAATGGATTTCTGAATTGCTAAATAATACAGCCAAATTAATAAGTTTGTTTTAGATTGGGGAAGGGGGGCTAGTTACCTGACAAACTGCCCCTTGGGTTTTTCTATTGAGCAGTTTACTGTCCAAACTGATTAAAAAAAGCAGTACTTCAAAGTGGTTGCATTCTTTTGCTGCATTTTTTCATTTACAGTAAAAAATAATATTTTTTTCTAAACCAGAAAACACAGTTTTTTTATTGATTTGCCAGTTTCTTGCAAAAGCATTACTGTTATCAGCAGACAGGGCACAAATCTTACAATATTCCTAAAAAGTGGAATTTCAGGGCATTTTATGTTTTACTACTAAAGACATCTGCACGAAACTGGGATCTTTGGCTCCTCAGCCTTCATCTGCCCCTACTGCTGCTTTTCCTGCCCTGAAACCATGATCCTCTGTTTGTGACATCAGAATCTTTTCTGTAGCAACAGGCTTGATATTGTAAGTAGAGAATCTAAAAGTCAACGAATCTCAGCACAAAAGCACTGAGGCAATGCTTACTCGGAAAGGGCTTTGGTAAAAACAGCCGGGTTTGAAAGAAATGTAAAATTACACATAGCCCCATAATGCCAAGCATCATGGGACGTTCATGCAAACCACCAAGAAAGAGTTTAGACTGGTTCTGCTTTATGCAAGAGTGTATGGTGCCAAATGGCCTCACACATGCTCTGCAAAGGCTAAAAACAGAAGACACAGACATGTGCTTCATCCTACACAGGACTCATCAGTGTGCCTCATCTGTAACTACCCAGGAGAAGGACAAACCAGTCATAGCTTTGTCTGGTTTAGGTCATGGTGGAGCCAAAACAGGAAAGCAATCTACTGCTCAAAGAACCTCAGCACAAAAGCACTGTAGCAAGCAAGGGTTACCCAGAAGTGGAATTGGCAACAAAGTCAGGCTTCACAGAAATGTAAAATTACACATGTCCCCATACTGTAGCAGCCCAGGGGGGAGAGGTTGGAGAAGGAAACACAAGCAGAGAATTATGATCTCAGGGCTGGACTAGGCAAAATTAACAGATTACATTTAAAACAGCAGTGAAACAAAGAAATGGTTTTCCTAAAAGCTAGTTTCAGTTACAATTACCGGTAATACAAATATTAGCATACCTGTCAAATCTACATATATTGGTACCTCTTATATTGCGTGACAAGACTTTTTTTTTCCTTGCTCTAGCAGTATAGACTAGCGGTTAGAGTAAGGAACTGTGAATGAGCTTGGTAAATCCAGTAGACCTGGGTTTGATTCCTGCAATCTCCACTAGCTTACTGTACCTGAGCAAGTCAATCTTCCCAGTGCGTCCAGGTCACCCTTGAAAACAGGTATTGTGCCTAGTGGGCCTTACCTGGTTACAAAAGGATTTAAAAAAAAAAAAAAACACTTGCCAGGTCTACAATGCTATTTCTAAGCCAAATGTGGTGGTCATATTTTTTCTTGAGAAAAAAACTAAAATACAACATTTATGAAATACTCAAATATTGGTAAAACTAGAAAATGTTACAACCAACTAAAACTAGAAGATGCCTAGCATCTATGATAGTGAAAAATGGTAGGGTAAAATTTTTTGCCCAATATTGTTGTACTGTTGTTTTAAAGAGCAGCTTCCTACTAAAATATATACCCACCCCCCTCGCGGGTAGAGATTAGTAGTCTTGCCTCCTGGTGTCTGGTCCTGCCAGCCCTGGATCCATGCTGCCCAGAGATGCTTCTGCCAGCTCTATTGTGTGGAGGAGCTATGTAAATAACTTATGTTCTGCCCCTAGTGGCACAGCGCAGATTGTACTAGGGATGCTGCCTAGCTCCAGCTATTTCTGCCCCTGATGGCTAACAGAGCATGCTTTTAGTATGTTCTGACTCCTGGGATCCCAACACATGTGTAGGGGCTCGGACACACCTAATGGAGAACAAAGAGAATTGTGTTAAGTAAATGAATGGGTAAACTGTAAATACGTATACGTGTACTTTTGCTTTAAATGTTAAAGACTGCTTTGTGAATGTTTTCTGCCTGCCGCAGTGGGGACTTAGCATTACGGCACTAGCGACAGGCAGGCCAGAACTCTTTCAGTGCCCATTCCACAACCAGATAACAGTACTTAGCTGCAGCTATTGGACAAAGGGACAGTTGTGTGTTAAAACAGTTTACTTTGTCTGCAGCAAGATCACAAATTTGGAAATTAATTTAAACTGTTTACATGGATGCCATTTTTTGCAGCCTCTGACCCTTTACTACCCAATCAGTGATTGAGGAGCATGAAGAACTGTAGCTGCAGCTCCAGATTAGAGGGTGTGAACGTTGTTCTTGGCACTTGGCACCTTTAATAACCAATGATTTAACAGAATATTAATGCCTATTCATTTCTGTGATGGACAGCTGTATCGTTCAATGTGGAGTGGCGTTTTCTCCCTGAGGCAGCTGGGGAGAAAGCTGCTTGGGGGAGATTGTGACTGTAGCTCTCTGTGGAAGAAGGGGAGCTGTGAGTTAGTGAGAGACACTTTTTTGTGAAGTCGGTCCATGGCTTCTGTTGTGGCTGTATGTAGAGAGACTTGGTGAAGTCTTCCACTACCTGGGAAAGTCAACATCCCAGTTACAGCTGAAAGAAGATAATCTGGCACGCGGCACTCTGCAGAATAGCCCCTAGCCATTATGGTGACTGGGACTGAGTATCCAGAGCTCAAAGTGTGTTCAAGTGACTGAGAATAGCATTGGGTTTCTATTATCTGGGGAGCCAGAAAGAGCTAAGGATTCCCACCCAAGAAGTATGGAGGTCTGCAAAGAGACTGTTTGCACTGCTGCCTGTAAAATTGTGTATGTTACCTGCAGAAAGTGAGAGACTGTTCACAACTTCAATGTGAGACGAAACTGCATGCCATTCAGGACAGTCTGGGGAGTCAGCCCAGCACTGCCAATGTTAGGTAGTATGGAACATTTGCCCCCGAGAATGAAACAGCTTGACATGTGGGATGAGAGTGTGACCCTGGTCCCCGAGACTGGCGTAATCCAGCATCTGCAGAGGAACAGCACGAAGGTGACAAGCTGCAACAGCCTGCAGCCACCTGAAGGGGACAAGCTGCCAGACGTTAAAGGTCAGCCACTACCATTGCCAGCACTGCCATTCAAGGCCTCAGCAACAACTGAGACAACTGCCATCTGCCGAGCTTTCCCAGACCCTGTGCTGCGAACTTCAGAACCGTGAGTATGTGCAGGGCCTGCCCTGAGCTGGGGAAATCAATCCAGTTGATAAAAAAAGTTTATCGTGAAAGTTAAGTGCACTAACGCTGGTCAACCCGCAGCAACAATCAGCCCTGCACTTTAGTCTGGGTACCCAGGTAGACTTTAGGGACACTAGCTTGCTTAATATTGTTGCTACTGGGAGTAGGTGCAGTTGCAGTTATCTACTGCTGTTTTCCGTTATTACCTATTATCAACTGTTTCACTTTTGAATCTTCCATTCCTCTTTCCCCAAAAATAAACCTGTTATTGTTACTGCATAACTCTGATTGTGAGCATATTATTAGTGATAGCTATTAATTGCATGCAACTCTAAGTTGATATATGGTACTCTCGAGGTAGAGGTGGGCAGGTACAGCATCCCAAGGGGGTTGTACCCTACAAATAACTGGCCCACTAAACTCACTCTGGGTAGAAGCATCACGCTATTACTTATTTCTATTTGGGAAAGAACAACCTTTCACCATCAGAACAGAGCCCAGGCCCCTCAACCTGGTTGGACCCCAACAGGCAGAAGTCGTAGTAGCCCGCTGTTGCATGGTGCCCGGCTTACAAATGAAAAACCTGAAGCTGTTAGATTTATAACAATTGTGTTCAACTTTGGTGTTTTCTTTTTTTTATTATTACTTATTAATTTTGCAAACAAAAACTCACAAAACAATTAGTGCACAGGAGGATAGCAGTAAGTTACATAGCCAAAACATTCTCTTACAACGGAACCCGATAGGACACCTCTCCTCGAGTTACAACATGTCGGGGAAAACCCCAAATTAACACCAAACAGTCCAATTGCATGCAGCTAAGGAAGGACAAAGGGGAGTCAGACACCGAATAAATAATGCACCATTAATAACAAGCATTTTGTCAATGCCGAACGTTTGCTTGCTTATATTTGCTTTGTAGGTGTTGGACATTAACAGTGCAAAGGCTAAACCTAACAAAATTAATAGCGTGAGTTAAAAGTCATGATTTTTTTTTCTTCTACATTGTGATCGTGAATTTTCAAAATGCAGTAGTAGTTGTTACCAGCCCAGCCTATGAAAATGACCAGTGTGATTTATGAAATGGGACCGAAAACATTGTTTTGTGGAATGACTGTAACAACAGGTTTTGGGAGGGAGAATTTGCTAATGACGCCTGCCATTTTCATAAGATGGTGGTAAAAAACATGAGCACGTTGAAAATGTGGGTTCAAAAAGGAAAAATATTGTAACATTATGAATAAACTGTGAAAAAAGTCAACATCTGTTCATAACTTTTTTTTTCAGTTTAAACCACAAATGTTCAACAGCCTTTTTATTACACCACCTTATGGATATGACAGATCTCATTTATGAAATCTTGCCCAAAATGTCATTTTGCGGTACAAGTTTTGGCCAGAGTTGGAAAAAGACATTACATGTTCGTGAGGTGCAGTACAAAATGGCTATGTTGAAAATATGAGGTCAAAATGTGGTAAAACAGCAAAACTAGAAGTAAACATTGAAGAACGTCAGTGTTTCTTCATAACTGTCATTTTGTGTGATTTGGACATCCATATTTGCAACATAGTCTTTTTATTACTCCCACCTTATGATTAAGACAGAAGGGACTTCTTAAATTTCATCTGAAACATGATTTCATAGAGTGACTATGAAAACACGTTTAAGGGATATTAAAAACTGTCACTCACCTGGTTCATAAGGTAGGATAAAATTAAAAAATTACTCACCTTAGTAATTGTGTTTCTTCTAATGGAGTCTTGCTGTATTCTGACTTATTGCAGTTAGCCCCAGCACTTCAACTGCTCTGGAGAAGAAATAGTTAAATTCTACGCAGAGCATAGAACGTTGAGCTCGAGCTTGGTTCAAACCTCTGTCTGCTGCACTCTGAAGTGTAACCGTCAGATTCTTATGAGCCAATACTAACTAACCCACTATGTGGAAACTGTAAAACTTTTACTAGCCAAATGGCAACCAAATATTTTGGATCCCCGCAAAGAATCAAGTCGAGAAATCCAAAACCAAGAAGTGAACAACTTATGACTACTGAAAATAAAGAAACATAACCCATTCCCCCTCACTAAAAAGAGGGAATGCCCAAATGCACCCCTGGGGTGCAACACTGCCCCTCCCAAACCACTTCCCTAAAACCAAGTTCTGAGAGGGGAGGCAGGGAGGGAGATCAGAATACAGCAAGACTCCATTAGAAAAAACACAATTACTAAGGTGGGAGTCTTGCTGTATTCTGACTTATTACCTACTACTAAGCAGTACCTCCATGGAGAATGTATTCAAACCTATTTTGGGAATAGGCTCTGCAGTACTGCTGTACCAAACCAAGCATCACTCCTAGCCTGGGTATCCAGAGAGTAATGCTTGGTGAATGTATGGACTGTTTTCCAGGTGGTTGCTTTGCATATCTCTAGTAAAGGAATATCTCTGGCAGCAGCCAGGGAAGCAGCTGTACCTCTAGTCGAATGAGCCCTCAGGCCTGAGGGTGGTATTTTGCCTAGCTTCTCATAGCAGAATTGTATACAAGAAACAATCCACCTGGCAATAGTTATCTTAGTGGCAGGTTTGCCCTTATCTACTTCCCCATAAGTAAGGAACAACTGAAGGGAGTCAAACCTGTGTGCCTTAATACGCTCAATGTAGTAACTAAGGGCCCTTTTAACATCCAAACTGTGTAATCTTCTCTCTCCTGAAGAAGAATGATCAGTGAAGAATACAGGGAGAGACATGGATTGGTTCAAATGAAAATCTGAAACCACTTTAGGTAACAACCTCCTATTGGTTCTAAGGACCACCTTATCTTTATGAAATGAGATAAAATCAGGCTCCACTGACAAAGCTTGTAATTCACTGATAACGTCTGGCAGAGATAATAGCTACCAGGAACACAGTCTTCCAAATCAAGTACTTAAGTTCTGCTGAAGACAAAGGTTCAAAAGGGGGTTGCATAAGCTGGGCAATGCAAACATTAAGGTCCCAAGCAGGGGTAGGATTCCGAAAGGGAGGATTGGTATGAAGCAATCCCTTGAAAAATTTACAGAAAACAGGATGAGATGCCAGTGAGGAAGGCTTTCCTACTGATAGAAACGCAGAAACCGCTGAAAAATGTACTTTGAGAGTAGCTGGTCTGAGGCCTAAGCCATTAAGATGAACCATATAATCCAGAACTGTAGACAATTCAGCAATGTCTGGGGATATATGCTTTTTGGAACACCAGACGCTGAATCTTTTCCATTTGGAGTTATAGTTTTTTCTGGTGGCAGGTTTTCAAGAGGCTTTGAGAATGTCCAGAACCACTTGAGACAGATGCAAATTTGCATACTCTAACTCTTCAAGAGCCATGCCTTGAGATTGAGAGACCAAAGGTTGGGACACCAGATCCTCCCCTGAAAGGAGGTTAACAGATTGTGATTCTGGGAAGAGATAGGGGAAGATAGACTGCTAGGGACAGCAACAGGGGATACCAAGGCTGCCTGGCCCAATCTGGAGCAATCAGGATCACTTTGCAAGATTGCGACCTTATCTTGACCATGACCTTGAACAGCAGAGGAAAAGGAGGGCAGGCATACAGAAATTTCCCTTCCCAATCCAGAATCAGAGCATCCAGAGGGACTGAGCCCAAGACTGGGGGTCTATAACAGAAGAGAGGAAGCTGGTGATTGTCTGGGGCTACAAAGAAATCTATCTCTGGAGTGCCCCATCTTGAAAAAATCACTTTTAACACTAGGGGATCCAGGGACCATTCGTGATGGCCCTGGGAAATCCTGCTCAATGCATCTGCTAGCACATTGTCCTTTCCTTGGAGGTGGACTGCTACCACAGAGGTCGGTAGGGAGTAAGCCAGGGACCATATTTTCATGGCTTCCATGCACAAGGCCATAGACCGAGTGCCTCCCTGCTTGTTGATATACCACATGGTGGTGGTGTTGTCTGTCCTGACTTGAACCACCTTGTTCTTTACTGATTGTGAGAAGGCTTGCAGGGCCAGGTAAACTGCCCTGAGCTCCAGAAGGTCCTGAGTGGATCACACTACCTGGGCTGTTAGAGCCCCCAAGTGAGCTCCCCAACCCAGGAGAGAGGCGTCTGTGGTTAAGTCCACAGAATGAGACTGAGTAATGAATGGGACCCCTTGCCGGAGATTGTCCTGATCCTGCCGCCATTGAAGAGCCTGGATCAGAGTCTGAGTCACTGGAATCAGTTTGGTCAGAGGATCTTTTTTCTGAGAACAAAAACCCCTCAGATGAAACTGAAAGTCTCATCTGAAATCTGGCCCCCTGGACCACTGCAGTGGAAGTTGCCACGTGGCCCAGCAGCTAAAGAAAGTGTCTTGCTGGTCAAGAAACCAGAAGGTGGAAGGAAGAAGCCAGCTCCGTGATGGCCTTCACCCTTACCAAGGGGAGAAATGCTCTTGCTTTGACAGTGTCTAGTTCTACCCCTATGAAAGTTAACAGTTGTACTGGCTCGAGGACTGACTTAGGAAGATTGAGAAGGAAACCTAGAGAAGTGAGCACTTGCTGGGTCACTTTCAGATCTGACTTGACTTGGTCTGGGGACTGACCCACTATGAGCCAGTCGTCCAGGTACGGGAATATGGAGATATTTTTTCTCCTTAGGAAAGCCACTACTACTGCCAGGCATTTTGTTAACACCCTTGGAGCTGATGTTAGGCCGAAAAGCATTGCTTTGAACTGGTAATGGCCTGAAAGCAGTTCGAACCCGAGGTACTTCCTGTAGGAGCACCTGATGGGAATATGAAAGTAGGCATCCTTTAGGTTCAGGGAGGCTAGCCAATCCCCTGGCCTTAGAGAGGAAAGAATTATTCCCAGAGTCACCATTTTGAACTTTGGCTTTAACAAATGTTTGTTTAGGTATCTCAAGTCTAGGATGGGCCACCACTCCCCTGTTTTTTTCGGGGTAAGGAAGTACCTGGAGTACAGATCTTTTACTAACATAGTAAAATGCCAGCAGAATAGGCCTAACGGTCTTTCGTGTCTGCTTGTTTGGTCAGCCCCCACCCTGGGTGCTGACCTTGCTGTCCCCCTCGCCTTCTCTGGCTTCTCCTTTCCCAGTTCCGGATATTCTTGCTGCATTGGATTTTGCTTCCAGAACCCTTCCCCTGTACCTGTCCCACCCCTCTTGAACCCCTCCACTGTCTCTGCTCCACCAGCCCACTAGGCAGTGCATTCCTAGCTCCACCACCCTCTCAGTGAAGTAGCACCTCCTCCTTTCTCCCCTGAATCTTCCCCCCTCCAGCTTCCACCCATGCCCTCTAGTGGCCCCTTCCTCCTTCCTTCGAAGCACCCTGACTGTTCCTCCCTATTTACCCTCTTCATGTACCTGAAGACCTCTATCATGTCCCCCGGTCCCTTCTCTCTTCCAATGTGTACATATTTAGCTCTTCGAGCCTCTCCTCATAGGTCCTGTCCCCCAAGCCCCAAATCATTTTGGTTGCCCTCCTCTGGACCCTCTCCAGGAGGTTAATGTCCCTCTTTAAGTGTGGCCTCCAAAACTGCACGCAGTAGTCAAGGTGCGGCCTCACCAAGCAGTTATACAGAGGGAGTATCACTTCCCTCCTTCTGGAGGTGATCCCCCTAGCGATGCATCCCAGCATCCTGTTGGCCTTGGCTGCTGCCCTCCTACAAGTCTCAGAGTTGTTCATCTTGACATCCACCACCACCCCCAGGTCCCTCTCAGCCATCGAGACTTGTAGCATTCCCCCCAGGGTGTACACTTGGCCTGGGTTTCTGGCCCCCAGGTGGAGTACCTTGCATTTCCCTGCATTGAACCTCAGCTTCCACTTTCTAGACCATCTTTCCAGAGCCTCCAGGTCCCCCTGTAGGGCCACCTCCCTCCTCCCCATCCACCAACACCCCAGTTTCAGGTCATCTGCAAAGAGACTCATCTCACTCCTGATTCCTGTCCTTATGCCAGATCGTGGCGTTGAACAGAAGGGGCCCAGGGACTGATCCTGTGGGACCCCACTAATGACCCTCCTTGGGGATGAGACTATCCCACCAACTCGACCCTCTGGGTCCGGTCCTGGAGCCAATTTCCTATCCATCGATCATCTGGTTCCCCACCCCGTTTCTCCCAGCTTATCCAACAGGCCACGTGAGGAACAAGTCAAATGCCTTGCTGAGGTCAGAAGAGAGACATCCACTGGTCTACCCAGGTCCAAGGCACTTGTCACCCAGTCATAGAACTCCACCAGGTTTGTCTGACCACGACTTCCCGGGATGAATCCATGCTGTCTATCGTCCAGGCACCTGACTTATCCAGGTCCCCCAGCCTCTCCTTGACAATGCCCTCCATCACTTGCCCACCACCCGATGTCAGGCTGACAGGCCTGTAGTTCCCTACCACCTCCCTTGATCCCCCTTGTGGATGGGCACTATATGCTCCACCTTCCAGTCTTGGGACTACCCACCTGTCCTCAGAGATGGTGAGAAGCTCTGCCAGGGGTTTCCTGGGACATCTGCAAGTTCCTTCAGCACTCTGGGATGTAATTTATCCGGCCCCGGTGCTTTCTCCGTCTTAAGGGGCTGAGGGTTCCTCACTCTCTCTGCTGTGATTTCCACTTCGGTACCTCTTCTCCCTGTAGCCCTCCCCCACCTGCCAGTGATGCTCCCCCTCTCCCCAGACCTGCCGATCGGTAGGGTCCCCCCTCCTCAATGTATCTCTGTCTCCTCCCATGTATGATGCAGCACCCCATTTTCCCTGGTGAAAACTGGTGGAAGTACTCATTTAGTACCTCAGCCTGCTCCCCGGGTCTTGTGCCCATCTCTCCCCTGATTTAATCCTGCTAATCCGCCCCTTCACCCTTGGTTTTCCCCAATGTATCTAAAGACCCTTGTTCCCTCTCCCTAATTCCCTGGCCAGGTTCTGCTCCTTCCTTGCCTTAGCGCCCTCACCACTCTAGTGGCCCTTCTAGCCATCAGCTCGTGCTCCCCTCGATCCCTTTCTCCTTGAGCACTTGAATTGCTTATAGGCTGCTTTCTTTCCCCACCACCTCCTGGACCTCCGTGGTCCACCAACAGGGTTTTTGGGCCCTACCGCATTTTCGTCTTACTCTTGCACAGGTGCTGGTAGCATCCTGCACCCCTCTCCTGATGATTTCCCACCTACTGTCAGAGTCCATGTCTGACCCAATCCCTCCAAGTATCTTTAAGGATCCTTCCCATTTCCTTAAAATCCGCCTCCTGAGTCGGTTACTTCCGTCTTTGTGGCCTTCTACCCCTCCTAGGTCCGGTAGAACCAGACCGTCAGCATGGTCCTCCCTAATGGGTCCCTTACCTCCAGGCCCCCAATCTGGTCACTGTCTGCCAGGACCACATCCAGTACCTGTGCCTCCCTGGTCGGTTCCCTCACCTGCTGAGTTAGGAACGCATCTTGAAAGACATCCAACAACCTCTGTTCCCTGGTCACAGAGGATGTCATAGTCTCCCAGTCTGTTCCTGGCATGTTTAAGTCCCCCAACACCACCACCATTCTTCTGCCCAGTCTGCAGTGTCTCCTAACATCTTCCCCTGTGTATTGCAGGAACTCTCTCTCTATGGCCCTTAAGGCCAGAAGAGATGAAACCTCTGCCTCTAGGGCAATGGTTTCGGAGATATTTGCAGGTGGAAAAGATCTTGCTCTCAGCTTTGGGAATTTTTTGAAGCTGACAGCCAGTCCCTGGCCTACTACCTCCAGGACCCACTTGTCTGAGGTAACAGACTTCCAGTCCTGGAAATAGTAGGCCAGCATGCCTCCTACAGGAATGGAGGAGTCGACCCGGGCAGGAGCCTTAGACTGAGAGGTGGATACAGCCCTGCTCATCCCCCTTCTGACTCTCCCTCTGAAGAACCACCCCTGAGAAAAAGGAGAGGAGGCCTGTGCTTGGTAGAAAGGCCTATGAAAAGGCCTGCCCCTGCCCCTAGCTTGCTGCCTTTGAGGAGTTGCCTGTCTTTCCTTGGCCTGTGCACTCCTATAGGTGGTCCTGTATTCGTCCATTTTCTTCATATAATTCTCTGTCTGCTTCCCAAACAGAGAATTATTAACCACAGGAAAATCCATGGCCTTAGCCTAGGTATCCTGAGAAAGGCTAGTACACCTGAGCCAAGCCAGTCTCCGAAGAGACACAGATGTAGCCATGATTCTAGATGAAACATCGTTGGAGTCCACAGCAGCATGAAACTGAATCTTTGATGCCTCAATCTCTTCAGCTGTCACCTTCTCCAGCTCCTTGGCAAGCTAGGGAGGGGCCTGCTTAGCCAGTACAGTGTCCCACCTGGACTTCTGGTACCTGGCTGTATAGGCCAAGGAATTCGCCTGAGTCCCAAAGAGGATGCCATGTACTGCTTTTTTGCCATGGCATCCAATTTCCTGGAGTCTTTATCTGGGGGTGTGAAGCCAAGGGAATGTTAGCCTTATCACAGGTTGCAGCCTGCACAACCCCAACATGGCTGCACTGTTGATACAAGTACTCTGTACCTGAGCCTGACAGCATGTACCTCTTGTCCATCCGTCTGTACACAGGAGGTAATGAATTTTGAATTTTTAACGGCTTTTGTGTCTGTTTCCCAAAAGACTTGTAAAGGGGAATAAACAACCTTTTGGACTCTGGGATGTCCATCATCTCCACAAAATCAGGCTCCTCTTGTTCCTCGACAGCTTCCTCCATAGGGAGCTGGAGGGTTTCTGCCACTTTCCTGTAGAACATAAAGTGGGAAGGGGACTCAGAAAGCCTGGGAGGGGAAACACCAGAAGGCCTGTCTGGGGAGATGTTCGATAGGCTCATCCAGACCTTCAGTTCCATCACCATCATCATCATCATCATCATCCCCCTCCAAGTCCGGTTCATAAAATCTTCAGGGGTATAATCTTGAACCAGAGGAAATGACCGAACCGAATGCCTGCCAGAAGGCGCCGGATCAGTCGAACGAACCAAGCGATTCCACTATACGAATCGCTCTGGCAATTTCCTCGACGGTTGAATGATGCAGTTCTGGATCCGAACTGGCCAATTTGTCTTTTCTTTTTCTTTTTGATGGAACCAATCCCTCAGAATCGGCTCTCCTTTTGCCAGAAGGAGTCTCGCCCTGGTCAGAGGGCACTCCTTCTGGTTCGGTCGGAACCAAACCGGGCTGGCCATCCAGGTCGGCGGACTTCTCAGTCTCCTTTTCCCTAAGCCTGCCCAATCTTTTATCCAGGGTGGCTTTAGGGAAATTTTTACAGGTTTGGCAGTCTGATTCTAGGTGACTAAAACCCAGACAGTAAACACAAGTGGTGTGGGGGTCGGCCTTAGCAAAGGCCTCCCCACACTCACTGCAGTGCTGAAACCCAGTAGGCCCGGTTTTTTTCTTGGGTTTCTCAGACAAAGCCATAACTAAACCCTTACCCTTTTTATGGCAACCACCAGGCAAGACACCCTTATCGGTTTCTAACCGTGTTACAGGTATTTGAGAAAAAAAAAAAAAAAAATGAAAACACTTTTTTTAAACCGATAAGGACCAGTACCTCACAATAAAATTCCTGTAAAGAAAAAGAAAACAATCACTAAACCAGAGACTGGTTCAGCCGAACCGATCACATAAATTCAGTATAAAATTTCCACACACTTTTTCTAGCTAAGTCCACTACTTATGCACTTACTGTACCACAGACAGGGATCTGAACCGAAAAATAATTCGAGAATATCGGTAAAACCGATGATTTTTAAACCGCGAACCGACAGCAAAGGAGAAATCTCCAGAGCGACTGTTCAGTTAGGCGGAGTAAAGAATCTGACGGTTACACTTCAAAGTGCAGCAGACAGAGGTCTGAACCGAGCTCGAGCTCAACGTTCTATGCTCTGCATAGAATTTAACTATTTCTTCTCCAGAGCAGTTCAAGTGCTGGGCAAACTGCAATAAGTCAGTATACAGCAAGACTTCATGTTGTTTGAAAAGGCTACGTTGTAAATGTGGGGTCAAAATGTGAAAAAATATCAAAGTTATCAGCAAATGTTGAAGAATTTCAACACTCCTAAATAACTTCATTTTTTAGAATTGTACCCCAAATTTTCAACACAGTCTTTTTATTACCCCACTTTATGATCAAGACACATGGAATTTGTGTACATCCCATCCAGTACATGATTTTGCACAGTGACTACGAAAACATGTTTGGGAAGGATCTGAATAATATAACCTACTGTACCTGGTTCATAAGTTGGGGTAAAAAAAGAGTATATTGGAAATCTGGGGCAAAAATTGTAAAAAATGACAAAGTTGTAAGTAAAAGTAAAAAATGCATTAAAAAGCCATTGAACAAATTTACCATGTTTTCAGTCACTTCTTAATCTGGCTTAGGAGCTGAAGGACGTGCCGGTGGACGGCAAAGGTAAGTGAGGGGTGTGGGGGAGGTCACGTGATGAGGTCGTCCAAGTAACAGCCTTCCTGATCAGCTCCCGCCACCTCGACTGAATTTTCTGCTATTTGGCATTATAATCTGGTATGTTCTCCTACATTTGACTCGCTTTGTTTACTACAAGCAAAAGAGAAGCGATTCTGAGCTGCACTGGAAGAACTATGGAGGCTGAATTGCGCTCAACTCTACCTAAACATGCACCTCCTCCCACACTGGAAAGGCAGAGTAAAAAATCTAGGCCACAAGCATCGGCCGCCGGGCAGAACAACTGCATCCTCCACTGATGAGAACTTGCTTACCTTGGATAGGTTTCTGGAGGAGTTTAGACCCTTTCGGCAGGAGGCAAAATTGCTCACGGCAGAAGTTAAATCCACATCTGTAGCCTTGGATGACATCTCCAGGCGTACGAGAGATAATGAAGCAAGAATCCTGTCCCTAGAGAAGAAAGCCAACTGAGTGGATACAGTTTGCCCTCACCCGACAAAGGACTGCCGGGCTTGAAGCTAAGGTAGAGGACCTCGAGTGGAGAAGCCAGCGGAACAACACAGTTATCGGCTTGTCTGAAAAGGATGAGGGCACCAACGCAATCCTCTTTACCCAAAGACTTGTGCATAAGATGGCCAGCCCATCGCCATTTGGGCCTTCCTACTGCATCGAGAGGGCCCACAGAGCTTTACATCCGATGCACTCACCCAGTGCTCCACCGTGGCCTTTAATCTTCAAGTTTCTTAATTTCCAGGAGCAGCAGCAATTCCTGCTTAAAATCAAGGAACTACAAGAAGTAAAATGGATGATCACAAAATCTGGGTGGCCCAGGATCTCCTAGCCAGGTAAGGCAGCGACATATGGCATTTCACCCAACTGTGGAAAAATTGATACCAGCTGGTATCAAATTCCACATGATGTACCCAGCTAAGATTTCCATTAAGGGGCAGTGGAGAAGTTTTGAAGACCCATCGGAAACTGAGTGGGAGCTTGCGGTGGCCCTGCCCGATCTCTTCAATAATTGCTGACTGCTGAGGAAGTCGGAGAATTTTCCTCTTGCCCCTTATTTAAGGTACTGTCAGCTACCTTTGTATTGGTATGTGGATTAAAAGTACCCACCTAGTCTGGTGGATAGCAGGACTGGGGGGGGGGACCACCTGCTGCGAGCCATGCCCGTACAGTTTTGGATCCAGGACTGACTTCCCCTGGCTTGCTCCATTAGAAATGGCTTTCAGACCCAGGTCTCCTACCATACAAAGAGCAATTTAATGGGAGCTTGCTCTTGGTTTGTTAGTGCGCTTGGTGTGGGTCTCTCATTTGGTTTGAGCTATAATTCCGGGGTGCACATGGTCAGAATTTCATCAACCCCTGCCATGTGCTACGCAAGATGGAGTCCAACTTTCTCATATGATACAGGTTTCAGCAACTGTCTGTGCGACCTAGAATTTCACAGCCACACTACGGGGGTAAGAGGCAACTGGTGACTTTCAACCTAACGGCCTTTAGTAAGCATAGTTAACACCACATTCTGTGGTTAAAGATGTACTTTCTTAAATGCGTGATGGGGGAGAATATGTGCAATTTCCTTTTTTCTTAGATAACATCCAGTTAATTGTGCTCAGAGCCCCTTTTGGGCTATTTAGAGTGTATATTCATTTCATATAAGTAACTAGGTAAATAATAGGTGGGAGCGGGGAGGGATATGGCTTGGTAAGCCTGTCCATCACAGGCAAGATGACGCTTGTGGGAGGGTGGATTAAAGTTCAGTTATCCTGCTTTTTTGATCTTTGTTAACATTTTATCACCTGCATTGGAAGGATTTGGGGGGAGGGAGTGGGGAGGAGGGGCCTCGTTTAGCACATTTGTGGTTAATCTACATGCTTGCAGGGAAGGGGGTGGGGATGTCCTATATGTATGGTATTTGTATGTTAGGGGGATAGTGGCATCTTCATTAGGGGAGACAGCATCCTGTCGCAAGAACACCTGGATGACTGCAACTGAGTATCCCATGAACCAAGAGGGCAAATGGCAGAGCATATAAGATTTCTGTCATGGAATGTGAGGGGGGCCAGGAACAAGACAAAAAGATACCAGGTCCTGAAGCACCTGAGCCATCTCAAGGCAGACATTGCCTATTTACAGGAAACACACCTGATGGATTAGGAGCCTGCCCTCCTACGGGGCAGCACATCAGCCAAATCTTCACAGCAGGGTCCAGCACGCTAAGCAGGGGCATTGCCATTCTCTTTACTTGGTAGCTGGCTTTAGCCTGCCTGCAATGCATACAGGATCCGAATGGCCGATATCTAGTGCTTCAGGGGACACTCGACCAGACAGAACTGATGCTTGGATGTACCTATGGCCCCAGCACAGACTCACCCCCAGTTCTTCACAGAGCTTCTTAAAAGTCTTGTCCCCTTTCTCCAACCTTTCCATTTTTCTGGGGGGTGATTGGAACCTTCCGTTTACACCAGACATGGGTAAAACTTATAGAACAGCACAGGGGTTGTCACCAGCTCAGAGGGCCATAAGGGACGTAGTAGATCACTTGGGGTTGTGTGACCCCTGGAGGATGCTAAACCCGTCCTCTAGGGACTACACCTTCCATTCCTCAGTCCATGGGTCCTCATCCAGAATCGATTATTTTTTGGTGAGCAAAAGGGCATTACCAAGGATCAGGATCTGTGGTATAGAGGCGGGTGTCATTTCTGATCACTCTCCAACCTGATGTATGGTCTCCCTTGTACCCCACCAACAAAGGGACACCATGTGGAAGCTCAATAATCAGCTCTTGAAGGACTCTGGAGTGGTCAAGCAGGTGGTTCAGACAGTTGAGCAATACATGGAAACCAACCTAAACACGACAGGTAAAATGGATATTGAATGGGGGGCACTGAAATGTTACCTCAGAGGGGAATTGATCAGATTGGCCTCTATTAGGAAAAGGAAGAGGGAAGACAACATTTCTGGGTTATTATCTCAAATCAGGACACTTGAAGCTAGTCTTCCCGTGAGGGGAGATGATGGCACTAAGGTCACTCTACTCAAGCTCTGGGAATTGTACAACGAGATGCTGAGGGAACAGGCGGAGTATGCCATCCTTAAATCTCGATCTCTATACACAGATCAGGGGGAGAAGGCTGGCCATCTACTTGCCCTGAGGATAAAGCGTCAGGAATCTGCCAGGTTACTGAAAGCCATTCAGTCTACAGTAGATGGTACCCTTAAGGTCACTCCTAGGGAGACTGTGTCAGAATTCAAACAGTGTTATAGGACCCTGTACAGCGCGAGACCTTCCCCCTCTACACCCCGAGATTGAGGTCTACTTGGACTCTATTCCTCTGCCCTCCCAGAGTGAAGTGGATCAGGCCTCATTATTAGCTCCTATATCACAGGCAGAGATCAGGGATGTGGCCCGTGAACTCCCCTCATTCAAGGCCCCAGACCCAGATGGCTTCTCCTCCAATTTCTATAAAACGTTCCTTAGTCAGCTTACCCCCTGGTTACATAGATTCTTCACTCTGATCCTATTCGAGGACCCCTCAGACCCCAGGCTACTGGATGCATTAGTGGTGGTCCTCCACAAGGCAGGTAAACCGGAGGATAAGGTCTCCAGTTATAGACCCATCTCCCTGATCAATAACGATATAAAAATTCTCACCAAACTGCTAGCCAGTAGGTTGTGCAGGGTGCTTCCGGCTTTGATAGGTCCAGAACAAGTAGGGTTCATGGCTGGAAGGTCTTCCCAAGACCACCTACGCAAACTTGCACATGTTTTCTCTGCATCCAGGGAGTCCATCCACCCTGTGGTGCTGGTCTCCCTGGATGCAGAGAAAGCCTTTGATAGGGTAGATTGGGACTTCATGTTTGCAGTTTTAAAGAAATTTGGCTTCCCCTCCCAGTATATTCATTGGATCCAAACAATGTACACTGATCCGTGTACAAGAATATATTGTAACAGAGTAATTTCTTCTAGTTTTCCCGTTCCGGGACACGGCAGGGTTATCCCCTCTCACCCCTTTTATTTAATCTGTATCTTGATCCACTTCTATGGAAGCTCAGGAATAATCCTAGTATTCACAGGGTCAGTGTTGGATCCCTCGAACTAAAAGTCTCGGCCTATGTGGACGACATCTTACTACATCTTACCCAGTCTGCCCTTTCTATCAAGTCTGCCCTAAGAACCATCTCGGAGTACAGTAAGGTCTCTAATTATAGGATTAATCCGGACATGACGCAGGTCTTCCCCTTAAATAATAGAACCCACAAGAATGTAGTTAATCAAGCAGGTCTGCTTTGGTCCCGGAGTAGTCGTAGGTACTTAGGTTTAGGATTCTCTTTACAGAGAGTGGACTGCTGCTCTAACCTTGGGATTACATCACAGAGCTGCTGCTGTTTGGTTTCAATTTAGGATTCTCTTTACAGAGAGTGGACTGCTGCTCTAACCTTGGGATTACATCACAGAGCTGCTGCTGTTTGGTTTCAATTTAGGATTCTCTTTACAGAGAGTGGACTGCTGCTCTGACCTTGGGATTACATCACAGAGCTGCTGCTGTTTGGTTTCAATTTAGGATTCTCTTTACGGAGAGTGGGGATGCTGCTCTGACCTTGGGATTACATCACAGAGCTGCTGCTGTTTGGTTTCAATTTAGGAGCTAAACACTGGGAATAGTAAGGGGTGTTGAGTAGGAGGGGCATACCAGGAAAGGAACAGCAGCAAGTGAAGAGGTGACTGCTCTCTCAGTGGAAGGGAAGTAAATGCAAATCTAGGAGCTTTATTACTTCTTCATTGATATTGCATTGGGGAAAGGAGGAGTAGGAGTTTGAAGAAGGTTGTGCAATGGCTACTTAAAGCCTGTTTTTGAGTGTGGATAGGAAGGATAGGAATATAAAAAGCAGTTGCTCAATATATCTAAACATGTGCAACAAAGGAGGTAAGGGAAATAAAGAAAATGTTTTGCACTGATAGAGGAAGGAGAGGGCAGACTTGGGGGAGTGTTTGGTATCCTGTATCTGGAAGGGTGGGGGGTCGCTGGTGGGCAACGACAGCAATGGGTAGGGTGGTAGGCTGCAACAATTGCGGTGCACCAATCTTTCTAAAAATTGCCTGGAGTGTGGGAGGATGTTTAGGTGCAACCACATAGAAAACCTAGAAAGGAGATTGAGGGTCTGCAGGAGGAACTAAGACAGGCTAGGCAGATTGGGGGTGGGTTTAGCCCAATACTGGAGGGAGGAAGAAGGGAGATGACGGAGGCGATTTAAGCCAACAGTGGTGAGGAGAGGTCAGAAGAAGGAAGCAGAGACAAAGGGCCCAGGCCAGGAAGAACAATTGCCGGGAAACCAGGTCAGGAGACAAAAGACAAATGGAAGGAGGAGATAGGGACTTGTGAGGGGAGGCGAAGAAGTGGCAAAAGTCATGGAGTGGAAAGGGAGAACAGGTTACTATGAAGAGAGAGGGAGGGGCGGGCATTTGTGAAGGGCCTTCAGAAAATAGTTGTGCACTGCTAGAGAGGAAGAAGGCGGAGGAGGAAATGATGAAATTAGAGGAGTAACTGATAAATGCCTGGACCAAACTGGAGCGGGGAAGTTCTGCTGGGAGAATTGCAACAGGGTAAAAGGGAGAATAATGTGCAGGAGAAAGAAGAGGAGCTGGAAATGAGAGAGGAGATGAATGGAAGCAAGCAGGGAGTAAGAGGGTGGAATCTTAGTGCTGGGGGACTCAATACTAAGAGGAGTTAGGGGGCAGCAAGGGGAGAGGCATAGTCGCATTTGGGTGGAGGCCATGCCAGGAATGACAGCGGAAAGGGTGGGAGAGTCTGTTCTGAAATATGCTGAAGGGGTAGGGACAAGCCTCATTTAATTATACATCTTGGGACAAACGACCTGGCTGACAAGACAGTAGATATAGTCCAGAGGGGTTTGAGGAACTAGCACAATTATGTGAGGGAGCAGGAAGATCAGTAACTTTTCAGAGATACTTCCGGTGCCAAAGGCAAAGCACAACAAGGAAGCTGAGAATAGAGGAATTTAACGGATGGCTAAGAACCTGGTGTTGTGCTAAAGGGTATGGGTTGTTGGGGGGTGGGAGGGACTTGGGAGGACAGTAGTCTCTATCCAAGGACAGACTACACTTGGAGTGAGGAGGGAAGGAAAGTGTTGAAACAGAGGATGGAGGACATAGAGGAAGTTGGGAATTTAAACTAGGAGTGGGGGGTGGCAGTTGGGGAAGAGATATGCAGAGACCACAGGTTGGGAAATCATATGAGCATACCCCCCATAACAGTGACAAAGAACAAATGGCAAGTACTGTTGGTGATGCTAGGAAAGGAGGGCAGGATGGGAGGGGGGGGAAGAGTGGAAGGTGGTTACCCTTAATGCTAGAAGCCTTGGGAGGAAAATTGCAGAGTTACAGGTTCTCATGGCAGAGGGAGAGGTGGACATTGCAGCCATCACGGAAACATGGGCCACCCAATACAATGACTGGGACCTGTCTGTACCAGGGTAAGGTTATTTCGTAGGGACAGGATGATTGGTAAAGGAGGGTGGGGTGGCACTATATGTGAAGGAAGGACTGAAGTGTGTAAGGGAGGAAGGGGAGGAGGGTAGTACGGAGTCACTTTGGATGCAAATCCAGGATTCCAAGAATAGGATTCTTAGAATGGGAGTGGTGTACAGGCCACCATCTCAGACGGAGGAGTTAGACAGGGAACTAGCGGGACAGATCAGGAGGACCTGCGAAAGGGTAGTGTGGTGATTGTGGGGGACTTCAACATGCCAGGAGTGGACTGGAGCACCCCAACAACCAGGAACAGAAGGGAGCAGGTACTGCTGGATGCCTTCCAGGACAGCTTCCTGCTGCAAATGGTTAGTGAACCAACCAAGTTAGGGAATACCCTTGACCTTGTGCTGGCAAATGGGGACTTTGTGAGAGAACTTGTAGTGGAGGAACCGCTGTCAGGGAGTGACCACCACTCAGTATGGCTCACACTGGATTTGGGCAAGGAAGGAGTGGAATCTGGCACAATAGTGCTGGACTTCAGGAGGGCCGACTTTGGGAGGATGGGGGAAGTGGTAAAAGGGTACCTGGCCAGAATTCAATCTAGTATGGACACTAACCAGAGGTGGGAGCTCATAAAGCTGGGGATAGTGGAGGCAACCAAAACCCGCTGCAAAGCCCAGAGCAAGAAGGCTGGGGCTAAGAAACCGATCTGGTTGAGTAAGGAGGTCATGGAAAAGGTAAGGAGGAAAAGAGCTGCCTTTAGGAAGTACAAGAAAACAGGGAGGGGGAGGACAGGGAGGAGTACTTGACAGAATCGAAGGAGGTGACAAGGGCAGTAAGGGGAGCCAAAGCATCTACGGAACTCAGGCTGGCACAAGGCATTAAGAAGGGGGAGAAGGACTTCTTTAAGTGACATCAGGAGAAAAGGACTGTAAGGACCACATAGTAAGGATTAGGAAGGAGGGGTTGGGTGGGAGCAGGGTGCGATAATGAAGCACTAAATGAGTACTTCTGCTCAGTATTTACTAAAGAGAAGAGGAGGTGACACCCAATGTGGGAGAAATGGCAGAAGCAGGGTGGGAAGTGGTGACAGATGGGAAATCATAGACAGCAGAGTTCGAGAGGGTTTGAAGGCACTGAGGGTGGACAAGTCGCCAGGCCCAGATGGCATCCACCCAGGGTACTGAAGGAGCTGGCAGAGGTCCTTGCAGGACCTTTGCAGCCTAGTTTAATGCCTCACTACATTCGAGAATTGTGTGCCTCAGGACTGGAGGATGGCTCATGTGGTGCCCCTCCACAAGAGTGGCCCCAAGGATGAACCGGGAAACTACAGACCAGTGAGCCTCACATCCATCATGGGTAAGCTAATGGAGACCATCCTGAAGGAGGCTGGTGGCCCTCCTAGAGGCCAAGGACTACAGGATAGCAGACAGCATGGCTTCACATGGCAGATCCTGCCAAACCAACCTGGTCGAGTTCTATGACTGGGTAACTAGGCAACTGGACAGGGGCCATGCAGTGGATGTCCTGTATCTGGACTTCAGTAAGACATTCGACTCAGTGCCACATGGAAGGCTGGGACGGAAGTTAGTAGGCACAGGGGTTGGTGCAAAGCTGGTGAGATGGGTAGGAAACTGGCTGCAGGGAAGACAACAGAGGGTGGTGGTGGGTGAGGAGCTCTCACACCCAAGGGCAGTGACGAGTGGTGCTCCACAGGGCTCGGTGTTGGGACCAGTGTTATTTGGGATATTCATTGCAGACACATCATGGGACATCAAGAGCAAGATCAGTCTGTTTGCTGATGATACCAAGGTAGGCGCAGTGGTGGATGACCTGGGGATGGCAGGGGTTGCAGGAGATCTGGCAAAGCTTGAAACCTGGTCAGACACCTGGCAACTGGGCTTTAATGCCAAAAGGTGCAAGGTGCTGCATTTTGGGATTAAGAACCCAGGAGGAGTTACCAGCTGGGGAGTGCAGCTAGCCCAGACAGAGGAGGAGAAGGATCTGGGTGTGCTCCATTACAGGGTCAATGAACAACTCGGCACAATGTAGGAAGGCAGCTGCAAAGGCCAACAAAATTCTGGGTTGTATTGCAAGGGTATATCCTCGAGGAGGAGGAGGTGATTCTGCCACTGTATAGGTCATTAGTTAGACCCACCTGGAGCACTGCGTGCAGTACTGGCGTCCGTATCCGAAGAGGACATTAAGTTACTGGAGGGTGCAGCCAGGCGACAAAAGATGATCAAGGGGCTGGGGACTTATCATACGAGAGGAGGTTGAAGGAGTTGAACATGTACTCACTGGAGGAGAGGAGAGCAGGGGTGACATGATTGAAACCTTTAAATACATGAAAGGAATAAACAAGACAAGTACAGAGGGCTGTTCAAAGTAAGGGAGGGAGGGACACCAGGGGCCATGATATGAGACTGGAGCGAGGAAGGTTCAGGAGGGAGATGAGAGACACTTTTACAGAGAGGGTGGTGGCTGGGTGGAATCGTTACCTCCTGAAGTGGTATGCAGTAGAACAGTGGACTGCTTCAAACGAGGATGGGACAGGACAAGGGGGAGGGTTAATGAAGGGAAAGGGTGGAAGGGAGGGGCAGCTGCAGAATAAGGGGTGCTAGCTGCACATTCGAGCAGACTTGATAGACCTCTAGGCCTTTATCTGCTGGCAAATTTCGCATGTTCGTATCATACTGGCTACAAGTGATACTAAGTTGAAATAACTCAATCTAGACTCTCTTCAACATGTAATACAACAAGATCTGGCCCACTGGAAGGATGTGCCTCTCTCTCTCTCTCTCTTTGGGGCAGAATTAACGATCAAAATGAATGTGCTACCCCAGATTTCTTATTCCCTGACAATGCTAAATTTGTGGTTACCCTTAACTGGTTTAGGAAATTGCATGAAATGGTGGCAAACTTCCTCTGGTAACCCCCCCCACCCCACCCCACCCCACCAGGCGTGCATATTACAAATTAGCTGCTCCAAAAGAAAAAGGGGGACTAAGGCTCACGCATTTTGGCCTGTACTACTGGGCAAGTCATTTAAGTAAATACTTAAGATGGCTGTGTCCGGAGGAGGAATCTCACACATTCCCTTATGTATCGGCATGGCTTTCTATTGAAAAAGAGTTAACAGACTCAGGAGGCACCGCTAGACAGGCTATGCTTCATATTCAAGTGAGGGATTTACCTAAAGCCTGGTTGATAGCTTCAATTGCACCTCAGTCAGGGTGCGCTTCCAGTTAGGTACCTCTCTCAAATACATTGCATTCAGGGACCCAGAACAACCAGTTTGTCAGAATCCTAACTTTCTTATACGAGGCCTCCCCCTGTCGCAAACTGGCTCTCCTCCTCACAAGGTGTTTGTCCCAAAGACCTGGGTTCAGGAGAGTCCTACCTCTCGGTGAAGGACTTTATGCAAAAATTCCCCTCAGGCCCTTTTTTTTTTTTACTTTTTCAAGTGTATCATTTGCTGGTTGCCAAAAACATGTCTCTAGGGGATGACAGGCAGAAATCCATGCTCTTTCAGCCACTGGTTGTCCTATCCCAGCAACCACACTGTGTCTTCCACATATACATCGCATAATATGCACTGATCTTCCCACTAGTGGATGGAGTCGTGGCCCATTGGGTGGACAGATTTCCTCACGAAGTCATTAACTGGGAGAAGGTTTGGAAATCTTGCCACTTGCATATTACGCAAGATCGATTGCTTGTGATGCAGTTCTCGATCCTCCAAAACATGCATCTGATTCCAGTCAAATTACACAAGATGGGCAAGCTCCCCTATCTGTGGGAGATGTAACCAGGCCAAGGGCAATTTATTTCAAATTTTTTGGGAATGCCCGCCCATTGCACTTTTGTGGGAAACTATCAAGAATAAAGCAGATCCCCTCTTGGGCCTCGAAGACTTATTTACGCCAGAGATATGCATATTGGGGGACTTTACCAGAGTGGGGGCTTCTCAACGTAGGTTTCATATGTCTATGATCACCCTCTCTCAAGGCCATTATCCTCCGGCATTGGAAGGATTCAAATGCTCCCTCCTACACCGAATGGCTTCAGGAGTTACTGTCAAATTTGAGAGTAGAAAAAATGGTTGCTAGTCTCCACAATTGGGTTTCAGTTTACAAGGCCAGGTGTGAATCAATGCACACTTTATATAGCCTATAAGTGGATTTTCAGCCTAAAGGCGTTGTTTTCTGCTTTGGGTGGATAAGGTAATGAAGATGTCACATGGGAGGGGAGGTGGGGGGGGGTTGAAAAAATTACTCACCTTAGTGATTGTGTTTCTTCTAATGGAGTCTTGCTGTATTCTGACAATCTGCAGTAAGCCGCAGCCTTTAAGCTGCCCCGGAGAGTAGAGGGTTAATTTTCTATGTAGTGCATAGAACGTTGAGCTTAAGCTCGGTTGAGGTCTCTGTCTGCAGCACTTTGAAACCCAACCGTCAGATTCTTACAAGCAAACACTCCCTGACTGACTACGTGGAAATTGTAATTTTTTTAAACTAACCAACTGGCAACAGAAAGTTTTGGATTCCCAAAGGAAGACTCAAGTCAGGAAACCCAAAACCAAAACGTATCTAAAAAATAAGATCATACAAAGCACCCAGATAAAATGGAGGGTGTGCTGAAGCCACTCCTGGGGTGCAACACTGCACCTGTCTACCCACTTCCCAAAACCAGGTTCTGAGAGGGGAGGAAGGGAGGGAGGTCAGAATACAGCAAGACTCCATTAGAAGAAACACAATTACTAAGGTGAGTAATTTTTTCTTCAAACAACACGAAGTCTTGCTGTATTCTGACAATCTGCAGACTACCAAGCAGTACCTCCATGGAGGAGGGACAGAACCTACTTTGAGAATAGGCTCTGAAGTACTGCTGTGCCAAACCGAGCATCACTCCTAGTCTGGATATCCAGAGAGTAATGCTTGGTAAAGGTATGGACTGTTTTCCAGGTGGCTGCTTGACAAATTTCTAACACAGGGATATCCCTAGCAGCAGCCAGGGGAAGCAGCTGTACCTCTTGTGGAATGAGCCCTCAGGCCTGAGGGTGGAATTTTTCCCAGTTTCTCATAGCAGAATTGTATACAAGAAACAATCCACCTGGCAATAGTTCTTTTGGTGGCAGGTTTGCCCCTTCCCACTTCCCCATAAGTGAGGAACAACTGGAGGGAATCAAACCTGTGACCCTTGGTATGTTCTATGTAGTAACTAAGGGCTCTTTTAACATCTAAACTGTGTAGCCTCCTCTCCCCTGAGGAAGAATGATCAGTGAAGAAAACAGGGAGAGACATGGACTGATTCAAATGGAAGTCTGAAACGACTTTGGGCAAGAACCTCCTATTGGTTCTAAGGATCACTTTATCTCTATGGAAGGAAATAAAATCAGGTTCCACTGACAGGGCTTGCAATTCACTGATATGTCTGGCAGAGGTAATGGCTACCAAAAACACAGTTTTCCAAGTCAAGTACTTAAGCTCTGCTGAGGACACAGGCTCAAATGGGGGTTGCATAAGTTGAGCAATGCAAACATTTCAGTCCCAGAGAGGGGCAGGATCCCTAAAGGGAGGATTGGTATGAAGCAATCCCTTGAAAAATTTACAGAATACAGGGTGAGATGACAGTGAGGAGGCGTTCCCACTGACAGAAAAGCAGAAACATCTGACAAGTGTACCTTGACAGTAGCTGGTCTGAGGCCTAGATCATTAAGATGGACTACACAAACCAGAACTGTAGGCAATTCAGCAGTGTCTGGAGATATATGCTTCTTGGAACACCGAATGCTGAATCTTTTCCACTTGGAGTCATGAGTCTTTCTGGTGGCAGGCTTTCGAGAGGCTTTGAGAATATCCAGAACCCCTTCGGACAGATGCAAATCTGCATACTCTAACTCTTCAAGAGCCATGCCTTGAGATTGAGGGACCGAAGATTGGGGTACCAAATCCTCCCTTGAGAGGAGGTTAACAGGTTGTAATTCCTGGGAAGAGACAGGGGAAGATGGACTGTTAGGGACAGTAGGAGGGGGTACCAGGGCTGCCTGGCCCCAACTGGAGCAACCAGAATCATTTTGCAGGGTTGTTACCTCACTTTGACCAGAACCTTGAACAGTAAAGGAAAGGGAGGGAAGGCATAGAGTAATTTCCCTTCCCAGTTCAACATCAGAGCATCCAGAGGGACTGAGCCCAAGACTGTGGGTCTGCAACAAAACAGAGGAAGTTGGTGACTGTCTGGGGCTGCAAAGAGATCTATCGCTGGAGTGCCCCATCTTGAAGAAATCACTTTTAACACCAGAGGGTCCAGGTACCATTCGTGATGGCCCTGGGAGATCCTGCTCAGTGCATCTGCTAGCACATTGTCCTTCCCTGGAAGGTGGACTGCTATCAGAGAGGTCTGCGGAGAATAAGCCAGGGACCACAATTTCATGGCTTCTGTGGACAAGGCAGTGGACAGAGTGCCTCCCTGCTTGTTGATGTACCACACTGTGGTGGTGGTGTCTGTTCTGACCTGAACCACCTTGTTCTGCACTGACAGAGAAAGCTTGCAGGGCCACAAAAACTGCCCTGAGTTCCAGGAGATTGATATGAAGAAGGGATTCCTGAGGGGACCACAGTCCCTGGGCTGTGAGAGCCCCCAAAAGGGAAGCATCTGTGGTAAGGTCCACTGAATGAGACAGAGTAACAAATGGGACCCTTTGCCTTAAATTGTCCTGATCCTGCCACCATTGAAGAGCTTGATCAGTGTCCAAGTCACTGGAATCAGTTTGGTAAGAGGATCCTTCCTTTGGGACCAAAAGGCCCTCAGATGGAACTGAATGTCCCTCATCTGGAATCTTGCCCCTTGGACCACTGCTGTAGAAGCTGCCATGTGGCCCAAGAGCTGAAGGAAATGCCTTGCTGGTCGGGACACCTGAAGGAAGAAGCCAGTTCTATAAGAACTCTTGTCCTTTCCAAGGGAAGAACGGCTCTTGCTTTGACAGTATCTAGCTCTGCCCCTATAAAGGTAAGAAGCTGCACCTGTTCGAGAACTGACTTGGGGAGGTTGAGAAGAAATCCCAGGGAAGTGAGCACTTGCTGGGTCACTTGCAGGTCTGACTTGACTCGGTCTGGAGACTGACCCACTATAAGCCAGTCGTCTAGATATGGAAAAATGGAAATCTTTTGCCTTCTTAAAAAGGCAACCACTACTGCCAGGCATTTTGTGAAAACCCTTGGAGCTGATGTTAGACCAAAGGGCATTGCTTTGAACTGATAATGTCCTGAGGGCAACTTGAACCTCAGGTACTTTCTGTGGGAGCACCTGATGGAGATGTGAAAGTAGGCATCTTTGAGGTCCAAGGAGGCTAGCCAGTCCCCTGGCCTTAGAGAGGGAAGAATTATTCCCAGAGTCACCATCTTGAACCTTGGTTTTAAAAGATGTTTGTTCAAGTATCTTAGATCTAGGATGGGTCGCCCACTCCCCTGTCTTTTTTGGGGTAAGGAAGTATCTGGAGTACAGACCTTTGCCCCAGTGAAGGGTAGGAACTCTCTCTATGACCAGAAGAGATGAAACCTCTGCCTCTAGGGCAAGGGTTTCGGAGAGACCTGCAGGTGGAAAAGATCTGGCTCTCATCTTTGGAAATTTTTTGAAGCTGAGAACCAGTTCCTGGCTTGCTACTTCCAGGACCCACTTGTCTGAAGTAGCAGACATCCAGTCCTGGACGAAGTAAGCCAGCCTGCCCCCTACAGGGATAGGAGAGTCGACCCGGGCAGTCGATCAGGGTGTCTGTTTGGCAGGGGCCTTAGGCTGAGGAGAGTGGATGTAGCCCTGCTCATCCCCCTTCTGCCTCTCCCTCTCCCTCTGAAGAACCCCCTCTGTGAAAAGGGAGAAGAGGCATGTGCTTGGTAGAAAGGCCTGCCCCTGCCCCTAGATTGCTGCCACTGAGGAGCTGCCTGCCTTTCCTTGGCCTGAGCACTCCTGTAAGTGGTCCCGTACTCACCCATTTTCTTTATGTAATTCTCTGTCTGCTCCCCAAACAGAGAATTACCCACCACAGAGAAATCCATGGCCTTAGCCTGGGTGTCCTGTGAGAGGCTAGTACATCTGAGCCAAGCCATCCTCTGAAGAGCCACAGATGCAGCCATGATTCTTGACACATCACTGGAGTCCACAGCAGCATGAAACTGTACCTCTGATGCCTCAATCCCATCAGCAGCCACCTCCTCCTCCAGCTCTTGGCCTGCTGGGGGGAGGCCTGTTTAGCCAGTGCCAGTACAGTGTCCCACCTGGACTTCTGGTACCTGGCTGTATAGGCCATATAGTCAGCCTGCCTGAGTCCCAAGGAGGATGCCATGTACTGTTTTTCTTTGCCATGGCATCCATCTTCCTGGAGTCTTTGGGGGGTATGAAGCCAAGGGAATATTTGCCTTGTCACAGGCTGCAGCCTGCACTACTCCAACATGGCTGCATTGCTTGTAGAAAAACTCTGTATCTGAGCATGATAAAGTATACCTCTTGTCCATCCTTCTGTCAACAGGAAGTACAGAATTTGGAGACTTTAGGATTTTTTGTGTCTGCTTCCCAAAGGACTTATGAAGGGGAATAGCCAGTCTCCTGGACTCTGGGATGTCCATCATTTCAACAAAATCAGGCTCCTCTTGATCCTCCACAGCCTCCTCCATAGGAAGCTAGAGGGTTTCAGCCACTTTTCTGTAAAACAGATAGAGGGAAGGGGACTCAGACAGCCTAGGAGGAGAAACACCAAAAGTGTCTGTTCCACAGGCACATCCAGACTTTCACCATCATCACCATCATCTTCAAATTCCCCCTCCTCTTCAAACTTCGGTTCATAAAAGTCTTCAGAGGTATAATCTTGAACTGGGGGAACCGACCGAACCGAACCCCTGCCAAAAGGCGCTGGATCGGTCGGAACCGGACGAAGCAATTCAACAATCCGAATCGCTCTGGCTATTTCCTCAGCGGCCGGAACATGAACCTCTGGATCCGAACCAGTCGCTTTCTCTTTGCGTTTTCTTTTTGTAGGAACCGATCCCTCAGGATCTGCTCTCCTCTTGCTCGAAGAAGTATCGCCCTGGTCAGAGGGCACTCCTTCTGGTTTGGTTGGAACCAAACCTGGCTGGCCATCCGGGTCAGCGGACTTCACGGCCTCCTTTTCCCTAAGTCTACCTAATCTTTTCTCCAGGGTAGACTTAAGAAAGTTTTTACAAATTTGGCAGTCTGTACTGAGGTGGTCAAACCCCAGACAATAAATACAGGTGGTGTGGGGATCGGCTTTAGCAAAGACCTCCCCACACTCACTGCAGTGTTGAAACCCAGTGGGCCCGTTTTTTTTCTTGGGTTTCTCCGACATGGCCAACCTAACCAAGCTTACCCTTTTTTTCGGCGACCACCAGGCAAGACTCCCTTATTGGTTTCTAACCGTGTTAAGAGTATTGAAAAAAAAGGTTAAAAACACTTTTTTTTTTTAAACCGATAAGGACCGGTAACCACACTCTAAAGAAAAACACAAGAGTCCAATATATTGGATCGGTTCACCCGAACCAATCGAAAATACAAGTTTACAATTTCCACAAATAAACAGAGAGACTATCTAAAGTACTTACAGTACCGCAGACACAGCCTGAACCGACAATGCGGAAATAAATTCGGAATGAAACCGACAACATTAGCCGACTTTGAACCGAGCAGAAGGAGAAATCTCCGGAGCGACTGTTCAGTGAGACAGAGTAAAGAATCTGACGGTTGGGTTTCAAAGTGCTGCAGACAGAGACCTCAACTGAGCTCGAGTTCAATGTTCTATGCACTGCATAGAAAATTAATCCTCTACTTTCCGGGGCAGTTTAAAGGTTGGGGCTAACTGCAGATTGTCAGAATACAGCAAGACTTCATGTTGTTTGAAAATGTTTATTGTACGTAGCATGAATTTGTGTTGTCCTTATGGTCAGATTGTATTGTTATTTTGTGTCCTATTTTGGAAAATTCAATAAAGTATATTATTTATCATGTCACAATTTTTTCACCCCTTGCCGGTTGGCCCCCATCCGACCGACACCCCCAGCCCCGTCCCGCTGGAATTACCGGCTCTTACCTGCTTGGCCCAGGAGCGGCGCCTGCAGGGTCAATCTTCACCCTGCCGACGCATTTTCCTCGATTTATTTCTCCCGAGGCCCCAGGAGTCAGCGCGCATGCGCCGAACAGCTCCAGTCACGGCCTCCTTCCCCCACCCCCGGCCTACTGCCTAAGCCCCCACTGGGGGTCGTCTATCAGCCGAGGGATGCTGCGCTTCCTCCCCGGAGAAGAAAGCTTGCCTGTCGGCAGCTCAGTCCAGCTCTGCCCTCCCCCACATGCCGACCTCTGATGCTCCGGGCTTGTTCCCGAACCCAAGTCACCGGCGTGGATCGAGGTAAGGTGCCAGCGCCTCAGCCCTCTACAGCATCAGGCCGGCTCAATACAGCATATTAAATTAAAAAAAAAAAAAGTGAGGGGTGTGGGGTAGTAGGTGCTGAGATGGGGGTTAGGGTGGAGATGTGGGAGACGGAAGTCATCACTGGACTGTTTTCTTTTCAGGTGTATCCAGGAAGTGGGACACCAGGGAAAGCGAGCGGGAAGTGGTCTTTCTGGAATGCACAGGCTGGGAATGTTTGAGGAAATGGGACACCGGGGGGGGGGACAAGCTGAATGTAGAGGGTGGGATTGTTTCTGAGGAAACAGAGAACCTGGGAAAGCGATCAGAAGATGAACAGGCTCAATGCAGAGAACGGGATTGTCTGAGTGAAAAAGGAGCACTGTGTGAAGCGAGTGGGAGGGCTGAATGCAGAGGGTGGGACTTTTTTTTCTTATTTACTTTGCTTTTTCTGCCTCTTCCCAATTGGCCCCCACTGGTCTGCCCACCAAGTTCCATCACCTGCCATGCCTGGGACTTTCCTGCATCTCTCATATTCTCCCACAGATAACCCTCACCATCCCATGGGAAGGGCTGCCAGGGGCCAGGCTTTGTAAACTTCCAGCAGAGCTGAAGCTTCAGTGAGTGAAGCAGAGAGCCCAGATGGCAGTGCGGAGCCTGCGACAAGCAGTGGATGGCATCCCGCAGCAGTTGAGTGATTTGTCCTGTTTTTTTTCTGTCTGTCCAGTGTTCAGAGTTTATACCACCATCTCTGATGTGTTCAGATGTTGAGGGCAAGAGTCCCACATCTTCCATCATATGGACTGTAATTCAGTGACAAAAAGCTGAACTGCATGGACCTATCTGTATCAGATCCCCAGAAATCTACTCCTGCTGGCTAATTGACTGTGCATTTGAGCACCCTCATATGCCTTGGCTTGGGGGAAGGCACTGATTGGTGGCTGTGGATGATAGCTAACCTAAAAATACCACCAACAGCTTAATCTGGTTCAAGGTCAGTTGGCATTCATCTGTATCCCCCTCCCCCGGGTTGTGCCTGAAAATAGGTAGGATTTGTCTAGTGCACCTACCCGGTTAACAAAACTAAATAAAAAATAAAAATAGCTGAAATGCAGATACCCTCCTGCTGGTACAAGCAGTACTGCAGGATCCTATTACAACAGTCTTATACATTCATGTAAGCCTGCAACCCACATAATTATCTGCATACTGTTAAGTAGTGCAATTACTGTTTTAAGCATTATGTGGGCCGGCCTGCCAGCACAGCAGTAGAGCTTCTGCTTGTGACACCGATGTCCTGGGTTCAAAAGCGAGCCCAGGAGTCAGAGGGACGGGGGTTGAGCATCTCCAAGACTGCTCTCCACCTCCACCTCCAGGGGGAGGGTATGGAAGCATCCAGCGCCTGACCGAATCCTAGTGGAAATCAGGGGTTTAATAGGCAGTGTTCAAGTGCTTCAAGAGGCATGCCAGGTGTTCGGTACTTTGTGCACCACATCATTGCATGCCACACCTCCCTAAGGGTCAGCATTCAGAAAAAAATTACCGGCTTAGCAAGAAGATGTCCACTATCCGCCAGACCCCACACAGCTCAACAAGGCACACCCCAGATCAGGAACCAGCACCCCTCGCTGATGGTCCTGCCGGGGGGGGGGGGTAAGTCAGGGTGCACTCCAGAGGGTAGCTAAGTCCTAGGGGATAGTGTCTGGGTGGAAGGGCAAAGTGAAGGTGGCCAACTGGTGGTTAGGAAAAAAAGCCAACATTCTGTGGCCACTGAAGTCCCGGTCCAGTCCTTAAGACACTACCATTATTTTCCTGACAGGCACCTCTCACGTCTCATTAGAAGTAGGGTACCAGAGAGCAGCCACATACAAAGATACAGATTTTTCACATTTTATTTCCCAGAGGTGCCTGACTGCCACTGTTGATCCCTACCAACTCTCCCAGCTGCATATCTGCATCCTTCCCCCCTCCCAATACACTTCTCCCAAACTGAAAATCCCAGAAGAGTGAAAAAGAAAAAAAAAGAACTGCAATGTGTCATTTCCTGTGCTGAACTGGAAACTGGAGATCTTCAGCCAGCTGGGAGGGATGAAAACCTGGAAGCAGGGAAGGATTCATTATGGCAATCAAGTGCATTAAAATAACTAATAAGCTCCTTTTTTACCCAGCCCTGGAGGACTTACTTTTACTTGTGCTGCCTCATGCAGTGGCGCACTGGAGCACAGTGACTCCCAGCACCAGAAGAAAAAATTACTCACCTTAGTAATTGCTTTTCTTCTCATGGAGTCTTGCTGTATTAGGACTATAGCAGTCAGCCTCAGCCTCTGAACTGCCCCGGAGAGGAAAGGGTTAACTCCAGAGAAGTCTGGAGTTCCACAGCTCGAGGGCGCTGTTCAAAGCTCTATCTGTGCAGTTTGAAGTCAAACTGCCAGATTCTTTACGAAGCTAAACTAATATAGCAAGTCTGTGTGGAAAAACCCTACACTAGCCATTGGCTACCTACCAGTAGTAGAACTACAAAAACACACAACAATCACAGAATAGCAACAAAATTATTAAATATTGTTAGCATCACTGAAAAGAAGCATTAACAGACCCCCTCTCCCAAAAGACTCAAGTCCAGGAGGGCCACCTACCACTCAACGAACAACAGAATTACCTAGTTCCTAAACCCAATAAGCGAGAAAAGGCATGACACAGTGCTTGCACTAATTTGCCAACCCCATACCCAAGGAGGAGTTCTGAGCGGGTAGGAGGGAGGGTTGTCCTAATACAGCAAGACTCCATGAGAAGAAAAGCAATTACTAAGGTGAGTAATTTTCTTCAAACACCATGAATCTTGCTGTAATTAGGACATAGCAGATTACACAGCAGTACCTCCATGGAGGAGGGTCAGAACCTACTTGGGAAATAGGCTCTGAAGCACAGCTGTGCCAAAACGGGCATCCCTCCTGGATTGAACATCCAAGGAGTAATGTTTGGTAAAGGTGTGAACTGTTTTCCAGGTAGCAGCTTGACAGATCTCCAAAATGGGAATATCTCTAGCAGCCGCTAGAGATGCAGCTGTACCTCTGGTAGAATGAGCCCTCAATCCTGAGGGGGGCTCTTTACCCAGTTTTTGGTAACAGAATTGGATACAAGAGACAATCCACCTTGCAATTGTCCTCTTAGTGGCAGGTCTCCCTTTGCCGACTTCCCCATAGGTAAGGAAGAGCTGGAGGGATTCAAACCTATGACCCTTGGTGCGTTCCAAATAGTAGCTTAGAGCTCTTTTGACGTCCAGACTGTGCAATCTCCTCTCCCCTGAAGAGGAATGCTCAGTGAAATATACTGGGAGAGAGATGGATTGGTTGAGATGAAAATCTGAGACCACCTTTGGTAAAAACCTTCTATTAGTCCTAAGGACTACCTTGTCCCTATGAAAAGAAATGAAATCTTCTTCCACTGACAAGGCTTGCATCTCACTTATACGTCTAGCAGAAGTGATGGCCACTAGAAAAACAGTCTTCCAAGTCAAAAACTTGAGGTCTGCCGAAGACAGGGGCTCAAAGGGGTTGCATTAGCTGAGCAATGCAAACATTCAGGTCCCAAGCAGGAGCTGGTTCCCTAAAAAGGAGGGTTAGTGTGAAGTAACCCCTTAAAAACTTGGAAATTACAGGGTGAGAAGAGATGAAAGCAGGTTTACCTGCTGACACATAAGCGAGACTGCTGCCAGATGAACCCTTAAGGTAGCTGCCTTAAGGCCTAGAAATTTAAGTGGACCAGATAGTCCAATAAAACAGTCAAATCAGCAGATTCTGGGAGATTTGCTTCCCAGAGCACCAAATGGAAAACCTCTTCCACTTAGAATTATAGGTGGCCTAGCAGAAGGCCTCTGGCGCCTTCAAAATATCCAAGACACCTTGAGAGAGGTGTAGATCAGCATTCTAGCTCCTCAAGAACCAAGCCTTGAGGTGGAGGAACTGAGGTTCGGATACCACACTCTCCCTGTGCACAGGTCAACAGGTCGTGGGTCCTGGGCAAGCTCAGGGAGGGTGGACAATCAGGGACAGAAGGAGAGGTACCAGGGCTGTCTGGCCCAATCTGGAGCAATCAGAATCACCTTGCAGGACTGAGTTCTGATCCTCACTAGTACCCTGAAAGGAGAGGAAGGGGAGGAAGGCATATAGATATTTCCCTCCCAATCCAACTGGAAGGCGTCCAGTGGGACTGATCCCAACACTGGAGGTCTGCAACAAAACAGAGTAAGTTGGTGGTTGTCTGGGGCTGCGAAAAGATCTATCTGAGGGGTGCCCCATCTGGCAAAGACTGACCCCAGCACTAGAGGGTTCAGGGCCCATTCGTGGTGGCCCTGAGAAATCCTGCTGAGGGCATCCGCTAGGACATTGTCCTTCCCTGGAAAGTGAACTGCTATCAGGGAGGTATTCAGGGAGTAAGCCAGAGACCACAGCTTCATTGCTTCGGTGCACAAGGCAGAAGACTGAGTGCCCCCTTGCTTGCTGATGTACCACATTGTTGTGGTATTGTCTGTCCTGACTTGAACTACCTTGTTCTGGACAGAAGCTGAAAAGGCCTGGAGAGCTAAGAGGACAGCCCTGAGCTCCAGAAGGTTGATGTGGAGCAGAGATTCCTGAGGAGACCACACTCCCTGAGTGGAAAGGTCGCCCAAGTGAGCCCCCCATCCTAGGAGGGAGGCATCTGTGGTAAGTGTGAGGGAGTGAGGAATGGGTAAGAAGGGAACCCCTTGAGTTAGATTGCTGTGGTCCTGCCACCACTGAAGGGCCAGGATCAGAGATCTTGTCACTGGGACTAATTTGGTGAGGGGGTCCTTCTTTTGGGACCAAAAAAATCTCAGGTGGAATTGGATGTCTCTCGTCTGGAATCTTGCTCCCTGCACGACAGCTGTGGACGCAGCCATGTATCCCAGGAGTTGCAGAAGTGCCCTTGCTGGCCGAGAGACCAGCATGGTGAAGAAGATGCCAGGGCAATGAGTCTGTCCACTCTCTCGAGGGGAGATATGCCCTGGCAGACTTTGTGTTCAACTCTGCACCTATGAAAGTTAGTACCTGAACTGGTTCGAGAACTGACTTTGGAAGATTCAACAGGAATCCCAGAGAGGTGAGAAGCTGCTGGGTGACCAACAAGTGAGATTTACGTGATCTGGAGACTGACCCACTGAGCCAGTCGTCCAGGTAGGAAAAACAGCCAACCCTTGCCTTCTCAGATGAGCCACTACCACAGCCAGACATTTGTGAAAACCCTTGGGGCAGAGGTAAGGTCGAAGGGCATTGCTCTGAACTGATAGTGGCCAGAAGGTAGTTCGAACCTGAGGTACTTTCTGTGAGAAGGCCTGATCAAGAATGAAAATAGGCATCCTTGAGGTCCAAGGAAGCTAGCCAGTCTCCTGGTCTCAGGGAGGGCAAAATCATTGCCAGAGTTAACATTTTGAACTTTGGTTTCAGAAGATGCTTGTTCAGGAACCTTAAATCTAAGATGGGCCGCCATTCTCCTGTCTTTTTGGGTAAGAAATACCTTGAATAAAGACCCTTGCCCTGATAGCAAGGGAACCCTCTCTACTGCTTTGCATCCCAGCAGAGAAGAAACCTCTGTTTCCAAAGCAAGGGCTTCAAAGGATTCGCAGGTGGAAATGTCTGGCCCTCATCTTTGGGAACTATTTGAAACTGAGGACCAGACCTTGACACCACTCCAGAACCCACTTGTCCGAAGTTAGGACAACCAGTTCTGGCTGAAATAAGCCAACCTGCCCCCACGGTACAGGAGATTCGGCCCTGGGCACCCCATCAGGGTGCCTGTTAGCAACTGTTTTTGGCTGAGAAGAAGGGGCGGTCTGCCTGAGCCCGTCTGCCTGCCTCTGAAGAAACCCCTCTGAACAAAGGCTGAAGAGGCTTGGAGCTTGATAAAGGCCTGTGGAAAGGCCTACCCCTACCTGGGGCATGCCTTTGGGGGGGCATGCCTCTCTTTAGCTTGGGCACTTTTGTAGGTAGTTCTATATTCATCCATTTTTTCATGTAATTTTCTGTCTGATCACCAAACAGAAGTTACCTACTACAGGAAATCCATAGCCTTTGCCTGAGTGTCTTGGGACAAATTAGTGCATCTGAGCCATGCCAACCTACGGAGAGCTACAGAAGTGGCCATGACCTAGAAGAAACATCATTAACATCAACAGCAGTATGAAATTGAACCTTAGAGGCCTCAATGCCATCAGCAGCCACCTGTTCCAACTCACTAGCCAGCTGACCTGGGCCTGCTTGGCTAACTGCAAAATAGTGTCCCATCTAGACTTCTGATATCTAGCCACATAAGCCATGTAATTAGCCTGTCTGAGTCCCAAAGAAGCTGCCATATATTGCTTTTTGCCATGGTATCAATCTTCCTGGAATCTTTGTCAGGGGATGTGATGCCAAGGGAATAATGCCTTGTCACAGGCTGCAGCTTGAACAACACCTACATGACTACACTGCTCAGTGAGGAAGTCTGTATCTGGGCCTGATAAAGTATACCTTCTGTCCATTTTTTTGTCTACAGGAGGGACAGAATGAGGATTTTAAAATCTTTGTTGTTTGCTTCTAAATGATTTATGCAAAGGAATAGACAACCTTCTAGACTCTGGAATATCCATCATTTCAACAAAATCAGGCTCCTCTTGCTCATCCAGCCTCCTCTAAAGGAGCTGGAGGGTTTCTACCACTTTATAAAACACAAAATGAGAAGGGACTCAGACAACAGAGGAGGAGACTCTAAGGGTCTGTCTGGAGAAATGTCGGTTCAATGGGCACGTCCAGACCTTCCCAGTCACAAATGCACTGATCAAATTCCTCCTCCCCTCCTGTGGTTCATAAAACTCCTCAATAACATAATCTTGAACCACTGGACCTGGACGAAACCACCCCTCTGCCACTTGTGGAGGGCTCTCAAGTCCCTGAGACAAAGACTGAACAATCTGTATGGCTTTTGCTATTTCTGCAACAGTTGGAGAAACTATCTTAGACTCCAAACCTGCTGATTTCTTTGTCTTTTTGCTGGTGCTGGTTCCTCTGAACCAGCCTTTCTCTGCCGAGTAACGCCCTGGTCAGGCGGCACTCCCTCTGGTCCAGTGGGTACTGGACGGGCTGGCCATCGGGTCAGCGGACTTTTGGCCTCTCCGTTCCCTGAGCTGGCCCAATCTCTTCTCCAGGGTGGCTGCAGGAAATTTTACATATCTGGCAGTCTGAAGGAGGTGGTCAGCCCCAGACAATAAACACAAGTGGTGTGTGGGTCAGCCTTGGCAAAGGCTTCCCACAAACATCACAGTGTTGAAACCCCGTGGGCCTGGTTTTCTTTTGGGTTTCTCAGACATAGTGCCAGCCTAACCAAACTTGCCCTTTTCTTCAGGCCGTGCCAAACAAGACACCCTTATGGGTTCCTAACCGTGTCACGGGTATTGAAAAACCCTATTAAAACGAGGGTTTTTTAGAACCGATAAGAACCGGGTACCTCACGTCTAAAAATTCATCAAAATACAAGAAACGATCGGTTCAGACTGAACCGATAATTATTTCCACACAGACTAAATTTTCGTTTTACTTACGGTTACCAGATAGAGCTTAAGCCGAAACGCGGTAATTTTGAGACTTTGGCCGGTTTTCTGAACCGAAGGAACCGACCGAAAACCGCGTAGTGAACCGAGCTGAAGGAGCTGATCTCCGGAGCGACTGTTCAGTGAAGCGGAGTAAAGAATCTGGCAGTTTGACTTCAAACTGCACAGATAGAGCTTTGAACAGCGCCCTCGCGCTGTGGAACTCCAGACTTCTCTGGAGTTAATCCTTTCCTCTCTGGGGCAGTTCAGAGGCTGAGGCTGACTGCTATAGTCCTAATTACAGCAAGACTTCATGGTGTTTGAAGGCTTACTTTCATGTGTTTGTGTCTTCTGTTAGCACCCTGTACAGACTATGTGAGAAGCCTTTCGGCACCATGCATTTCTGCTTAAAATTGAACCAGCACAATATTTTGTGGTGATTTGCATACTCAGCCCATGATGCTTTGCATTGTAGGGCAGGGTGGGACAAATCAGGTAGCCAGGTGGCCAATGGCTATTTAAAAATGTGGTTTGGTTGCCAGATTTTGAAAGTTATTGGCCAACTTGGCCAGCTGCCTACAAAGTGATTTCTGAGCCCTTAAGAAGGATGGCCACTACAAAAATTGGTTTGGCTATCAGATTTTGAAAGCTAGTGGTCAAACTGACCACCAGCTCACTAATTGATTTGTCCCACCCTGCTGTAGGGGTATGTGTGATTTTGTATTTCTTTCATATATGTTGTCCAGCACAGCAGGGGCTCACAGTGTCTGCCACCTACCTTCTAGCACTCACAGAGATGCACAATGGTGCCTGACAAACAACTGCCATGCAACTGTACAGGGAACTCTCTCAACTGGTACTACAGGCAACTGTCTGCAACACTACGCAGACTCCACAACTGACACACAGCTGACTCATACACACAGAAGGTAATACTAATCTAAAAAAATAATTAATAAAAACATATGCACGATGGCAATCACTGCTAACAAAACCAGACATTTAAAATGCGGGTGGGACTGTATAACAGAGGCTGAAGATGTAAATTATTTTGTAATGGAAAACAGAAAATCTATTCAACATAGAACTGCGGTGGCACAAGTGCCTTAACTCCACCTTGTCCTCCCGTCCTGCCAAACAGAAGTGGAACTATATCCTATTACTGTACTATACCCAAGTACTAACATATACCTAAGCTTCTTTCCTGGAATGTACCCCCACTCATGCTGTGTAATCCTCTGCGCTATTCTCACTCAGGAACCTGTCTTGTCTTGTTCAGCTTTGAAAATCTAATGAGTGCTAGCTTCTACTACCTCACTGGGCATGCTCTTTTCTGTGTCTCATAAAATTGTGCCTAATTTTACTGGGCAAGTCCTTTGTTATCATGTGTTAACTGTACGCGTTACCTCCTGCTTCACTGTGCCTGGTTAGCAGCTTGAATTTTTAAACTCCAAAGAAAAGCACAGTGCCTCCAGAGATGTGATCAAGTCACTGAGATAAGGCTGTGCAGCTAGTGATAATTTGTTGTTACCTAATTGGTAATTAAGTATTAGCTTGTTTTGCTAGTAGGTAATTTAAATAGGTATTTTTTTTCTTGCTGCTGCAGTACATATTTAATTGCTGTAGTATATACAAGTAGCTTGCATTACCATGGTATATAGATTTAATTTATGGCTATATGCTGTAATAATGGATAACTTTTTCAGTGGAGACAAGGGCCCACACATGTATTATGTAAGACTTTATACCATGCCTGCTGGGGTCCTATGAGCAATCACATTCTCCGAATCACAGCATCTATCGACCACTTTTATAAGTCAGGGATAATACAGGATGCAAGTCTTCAATACACACCCTTTGGGTGCCCTTTTGGGCATTAAGCATTTACATTAAGTACCTTCAACCACCCAATAAGTGTTTATGTACAAACAACACCCTAAAGCGTGGTATCCTGCTTATAAAATGGTCAGACCCCTCCATTTCTTATTACAATTAAAAACAGAAGATAAGAAGAGTTGTGGAGTTTTTCTGGCTTTTTATAACCAAAATGTGGTATAAAGAGTCCCAGGCTGTGACAAACCCCTGCTCCATCCACCACCCCCGTTTGTTAGTTTTTACCATCCTCCACATGCCAGTAGCGTTGTGGAATTTGTCCAGGGCCCCAGGGCCCAGGTCTATACAAGTTTAGTTATATAAAATTGTTGATAACCACCTATATATATATACACAGTTGACCATGGCAAGGTGTAAAAGACTTGCAAAAAATACAATGGCCAATAGATGACTGAATGAGGCCAACATATGAGTTACTATGGCTAGCTAGTCAAAGGCTGCAAGTGGCTAAGTAAATGAATGACACCACCATGTCAGTTAATATGCATGTATGTGTAAGACTTTAAAAGGTTAATGGTTAAAACTTTGTAAATGCAGAAAATAAAGTAATTCAGAAAGCACAAAGCCAAGGTCTAACATGGAATTACCCTGCTCAGCAGGAAAGAAAAAATTACTCATCTTGGTAATTATGTTTCTTCTCATGGTGTCTTGCTGTATTCTGACAATTGCAGTTAGGTCCTGCCTTTCAACTGCCCCGGAGAACATAGGGTTAACTTTTCTATGCATGGCATAGAATGTTCATCTCGAGCTCGGTTGAAGCCTCTGCCTGTTGTTATTCGAACTGCAACCGTCAGATCTTTACGAGCAAATACTCACTAGGTGTTCTGTGTAGAAACTGTAAAATTTTTAACTAGCCAACTGGCAGAAATATAATGTTTTTGGTTCTCAAAGGAAGACAAGTCAGGAAACCCAAAAACAAAAACCAATCAAATGAAACAACATTCCACCCAAAGGAAAAAGAGGGTGTAAAAGGGAGGGCACCTCTAGGGTGCCAACACTGCGCCTGCCCACCCACATCCCAAAATTCTAGGTTCTGAGAGGGGAGGCAGGGAGAGGTCAGAATACAGCAAGACTCACTAGAAGAAACATAATTACTAAGGTGAGTAATTTTTCTTCAAACAACATGAAGTCTTGCTGTATTCTGACAATTGTAACTACCAAGCAGTACCTCCATGGAGGAGGGACAGAACCTACTTAGAAACAGGCTCTGAAGTACTGCTGTGCCAAACCGAGCATCACTCTAGCCTGGATATCCAGAGAGTAATGCTTGGTAAAAGTATGGACTGTTTTCCAGGTGGCTGCCTGACAAATTTCTAAGAGAGGGATATCCCTGGCAGCAGCCAGGGAAGCAGCTGTACCTCTTGTGGAATGAGCCCTCAGGCCTGAGGGTGGAGTTCTACCCAGTTTTTCATAGCAGAATTGTATACAAGAAACAATCCACCTGGCAATAGATCTCTTGGTGGCAGGTTTGCCCTTCCCAACCTCTCCATAAGTGAGGAACAACTGGAGGGATTCAAACCTATGACCCTTGGTACGCTCTATGTAGTAGCTAAGGGCTCTTTTAACATCCAAACTGTGTAGCCTCTTCTCTCCCGAGGAAGAATGATCAGTGAAGAAAACAGGGAGAGATACAGACTGATTGAGGTGGAAGTCTGAAAGCACTTTAGGCAAGAACTTTCTGTTAGTTCTAAGAACCACTTTATCTCTGTGAAAAGAGATGAAATCAGATTCCACTGACAAGGCTTGCAATTCACTGATACGTCTGGCAGAAGTAATGGCTACCAAAAACACAGTTTTCCAAGTCAAATATTTAAGCTCTGCTGAGGACAAAGGCTCAAAAGGAGGGTTGCATAAGCTGAGCAAGGCAAACATTAAGATCTCGAGCAGGAGCAGGATCCCTAAAGGGGGATTGGTGTGAAGCAATCCCTTGAAAAACTTACAGAATACAGGATGGGATGACAGAGAGGAAGACTTGCCTACAGACGGGAAGCTGCCAAGTGTACCTTTAGAGTAGCTGGTCTGAGACCTAGGCCATTAAGATGGACCATATAATCCAGAATGACAGGTAATTCAGCAGAGTCTGGAGAAATATTCTTCTTAGAACACCAAATGCTGAATCTTTTCCATTTGGAGATGTATGTCTTTCTGGTGGAAGGCTTTTGAGAAGCCTTAAGGATATCCAGAACCCCTTGGGAAAGATGCAGATCTGCAAACTCTAACTTTTCAAGAGCCAAGCCTTGAGATTGAGAGACTGAAGATTGGGGTACCAAATCCTCCCCTGAGAGGACGTTAACAGGTTGTAATTCCTGGGAAGAGATAGGGGAAGATGGACCGCTAGGGACAGTAACAAGGGGTACCATGGCTGCCTGGCCAAGTCTGGAGCAATCAGAATCACTTTGCATGGTTGTGACCTTATCTTGACAAGCACTTTGAACAGGAAAGGAAGGGGGGAAAAGCATACAGAAATGTCCCTTCCCAGTTCAGGATCAGAGCATCCCGGGGGACTGAGCCCAAGATTGGGGTCTGCAACAAAAGAGAAGTTGGTGATTGTCTGGGGCTGCAAAAAGATCCATCTCTGGAGTGCCCCATCTTGAGAAAATCACTTTCAACACCAGAGGATCTAGGGCCCATTCGTGATGGCCCTGGGATATTCTGCTCAGTGCATCTGCTAGGACATTGTCCTTCCCTGGAAGGTGAACTGCTATCAGAGAGATTTGCAGGGAATAGGCCACGGACCACAACTTTATTGCTTCTGTGCACAAGGCCATAGACCGAGTGCCTCCTTGCTTGTTGATGTACCACATGGTGGTGGTGTTGTCTGTTCTGACCTGAACCACCTTGTTCTGTACAGATTTGGAAAAATCCCACAGTGCCAGAAACACTGCTCTGAGTTCCAAGAGATTGATGTGAAGCAGAGACTCCTGAGGCGACCACAGTCCCTGGGTGGTAAGTTCCCCCAAATGGGCTCCCCAGCCCAGCAAGGAAGCATCTGTTGTGAGGACCACTGAATGAGACTGAGTGACAAATGGAACCCCTTGCATCAAATTGCCCTGATCCTGCCACAACTGCAGGGCTTGGATCAGAGTTCGAGTCACAGGAATTAGTCTGGTAAGGGAATCCTTTCTTTGGGACCAAAAAGCTCTTAAGTGGAACGGAATGTCCCTCATTTGGAATCTTGCGCCTTGGACCACTGCTGTAGAAGCTGCCATGTGGCCCAGTAGCTGAACGAAGTGCCTTGCTGGTCGAGACACCTGAAGGCTGAATGAAGAGGCCAGTTCCATGAGGGTCCTTACCCTTTCCAGGGGAAAGAAGGCTCTTGCTTTTACCGTATCCAGCTCTGCCCCTATGAAGGTGAGGAGCTGCACTGGTTCGAGAACTGACTTTGGTAGGTTGAGAAGAAATCCTAAAGAAGTGAGCGCTTGCTGGGTCACTTGCAGGTGTGACTTGACTTGGTCTGGAGACTGGCCCACTATGAGCTAGTCATCCAAGTATGGAAAAATGGAAATATTTTGTCTTCTTAGGAAGGCAACAACTACTGCCAGGCACTTTGTGAAAACCCTTGGGGCTGATGTTAGGCCAAAGGGCATTGCTCTGAACTGATAGTGGCCTGATGGCAACTTGAACCTGAGGTACTTTCTGTGGGAGCACCTGATGGGAATGTAAAAAGTAGGCATCTTTGAGGTCCAGGGAGGCTAGCCAGTCCCCTGGCCTTAGAGAGAGAAAGATAATTCCCAGAGTTATCATCTTGAACTTTGGCTTTAAAAGATGTTTGTTCAGGTATCTTGGGTCCAGGATGGGTCGCCACTCTCCTGTCTTTTTGGGGGTTAGGAAGTACCTGTAGTACAATCCTTTGTCCCAGTGTAGGGTAGGTACTCTCTCTATATAGCTCTGAGAGCTAGAAGAGAAGAAACCTCTGCCTCTAGGGCAAGGGTTTCTGAGAGATTTGCAGGTGGAAAAGATCTGGCTTTCAGCTTGGGAAATTTTTTGAAGCTGAGAACCAGACCCTAGCTTACTACCTCCAGGACCCACTTGTCTGATGTAAGAGACATCCAGTCCTGGACAAAGTAAGCCAGCCTGCCCCCTGCTGGGATAGGAGAATCGACCCGGGCAGACCCATCAGGGTGTCTACTTGGCAGGGGCTTTAGGCTGAGGGGTGGATGTAGGCCTGCTCATCCCCCTTCTGCCTCTCCCTCTGAAGAACCCCCTCTGTGAAAAAGAAGAGGCGGCCTGTGCTTGGTAAAAAGGCCTTTGGAAAGGTCTGCCCCTGCCCCTGGACTGCTGCCTCTGAGGAGCTGCTTGCCTTTCCTTGGCCTGAGCACTCCTGTAAGTGGTCCTGTATTCATCCATTTTCTTCATGTAATTCTCTGTCTGCTCCCCAAACAGAGAATTACCCACTACAGGAAAATCCATGGCCTTAGCCTGGGTATCCTGTGAGAAGCCATTCTCTGAAGAGCCACAGATATAGCCATGACTCTTGATGATACAACACTGGAGTCTACAACAGCATAAAACTGAACTTTCAATGCCTCAATCCCATCCACAGCCAGCTCCTTGGCAAGCTGGGGGGAAGCCTGTTTAGCCAGTGCCAGTACAGTGTCCCACCTGGACTTCTGGTACCTGGCTGCATAGGCCATATAATTAGCCTGCCTGAGTCCTAAGGATGATGCCATGTACTGCTTCTTTGCCATACCATCAATCTTCCTGGAGTCCTTGTTTGGGGGGTGTGATGCCAAGGGAATGCTTGCCTTATCACAGGCAGCAGCCTGTACAACCCCAACATGGCTGCATTGCTGATAAAGGAACTCCGTATCTGAGCCTGAAAGAGTATACATCTTGTCCATTCTTCTGTCCACAGGAGGTATGGAATTGGGAGACTTAAGAATTGTTTGTGTCTGTTTCCCTAAAGATTTGTGCAGGGGAATAGGCAGTCTCCTGGACTCTAGGATGTACATCATCTCTACATAGTCAGGCTCTTCCTGATCCTCCACTGCCTCCTCCACAGGAAGCTGGAGGGTATCAGCCACCTTTCAGTAAAACATGCAGTGTGAAGGGGACTCAGAAAGCCTAGGAGGAGAAACACCTGAAGGTCTGTCTGGGGAGATGTCCGGGTCAATGGGCACATCCAGACTTTCACCATCACCATAATCATATTCCAACTCTCCTTCCTCCTCAAACTCTGGTTCATAAAATTCTTCCAGGGTATAATCCCGAACCGAGGGAACCGACCGAACCGAGCCCTGCCAAAAGGTGCGGTTCAGTCGCTCGAAACAAGCGATTCCTGTCTGAATCACTTTGGCTATTTCATCGGCAGTCGAGTGTGAGATTCTGGATCCGAACCGGTCGACTTGTCTTATCTTTTTATGGAACCAATTCCTCGGAATCGTCTCCTTTTGCCGAAGAAGTATCGCTCTGGTCAGAAGGCACTCCTTCTAGTTGGTCGGAACTGAACCGGGCTGGCCATCCGGGTCAGCGGACTTCTCGGCTTCCTTTTCCCTCAGTCTACCTAATCTCTTTTCCAGGGTAGATTTGGGAAAATGTTTGCGAATTTGGCAGTCTGAATCGAGGTAGTCAAACCCCAGACAAACACAAGTGGTGTGGGGATCAGCCTTAGCAAAGACCTCCCCACACACACTGCAGTGTTGAAACCCAGTGGGCCCGTTTTTTTTCTTGGGTTTCTCAGACATGGCCAACCTAACCAAACTTACCCTTTTTTCGGCAATCCGCCAGGCAAGACTCCCCTATCGGTTCCTGACCGTGTCACAGGTCTTGGAAAAAAACATACTGAAACCCGTTTTTTTAAGAACCGATACGGACCGGTAACCACACACGAAAGTAAAGTACAAATTTTACCTCAAAATGATTGGTTCCGCTGAACTGATCCACAGCTTTACAAGTTCCACACAGAAAACAGAACAAAACCTATCTAGTACTCACGATACCACAGATAGAAACTTGAACCGACTATGAGGAAACAACAATTTAAGTGAAAACGACCGAAAACTGACACTTCAAGCAACTTTGAACTGAGCAGCAGGAGAAATCTCCGGAGCGACTGTTCAGTGAGGCGGAGTAAAGAATCTGACGGTTGCAGTTCGAATAACAACAGGCAGAGGCTTCAACCGAGCTTGAGATGAACATTCTATGCCATGCATAGAAAAGTTAACCCTATGTTCTCCGGGGCAGTTGAAAGGTAGGACCTAACTGCAATTGTCAGAATACAGCAAGACTTCATATTGTTTGATACACTGTGCATCAAAATATGCCTTTTTAAAGGTTACAGCCGAAATAAGAACACAGCTGCTAGTAACTGCGGCTGGTCTTGATTACTGAAGTTCCTCATTTTGTGATTAAAAATATGTGTTACAAGGAATTGATATAAAAAATAATGAGATACGTTATTTGGCCACTGTCTGGTTTCTATCTGTAAGCCAGTTATTTTTAAAAAAACACAGCCACGTCCCCTCGCATGTTTTCTGTATCCTAAAGCCAGTATTTCTGATAGATATAAAATCCCCATATCACTTGTTTTTCCATTTAAGAATGACCGTATGTCTCGGCAAAGTGTCAAAAGTATCTTATGACCAAGGCATCTTACGGCCAATGTATATTTTAACCCGATTTTTTATGACTTGGTACATGACATGTTGTCTGGTTTAAATCTGCTGAGGTAGATTTGGGGAAATTCCAGTTATGCCTTTTTAATGAAAACAGGTTGGGTATAAATATCAGGCCTAATTGTTAGGTCTACTGTCTCTCCGAGAGGAAAGAAGCCGGTGATATCTGACTGGCCATAGTGCTTGGAGACCCAGAGGAAGTTGAGTATTATTCCATTTTCTCTGAAAAATCTGTAGCCCTGTAATGCAAATATTACTAGCTGTCTAGATTGCATGTTAGAAACACCCCAATCGGATTGCCCCTTTGGCTGTCTTATAACTAAATTGTAACAGGAACACCCAGGTAGTAATGGGCTACCTGATGTTTAAAAATAATGTCAGTATGTATTCCCTTTTGTAAACTAGGATTACTAATTATGACAGGATGTATTCTTATTGTTAAGATAGGGTTGTTCTGGTTTCTTTTCAGGTATTGGGTAAACAACAGATGATTGGACCTTAGGTCTACAAATTATGCCAGAGTGTATCTCTTTTTGTGTATTGGAACTATTCATCCTGTCAGGATGTGTTTTTATTGTTACAATAGGATTTTTCTGGCTAATTTTATTAATACTATCATAATAAAGTACAACTAATCTGGCAAAGAAATAGTGTGTTGGCTTTATTGAATTACTGAGAATTACCAACCAGGAACCTGTATAATTGGGTTCATTTTACAGCGTGCCAGAATTTATAAGATGCCATAATCCCTGAAAACTGTTCTCCACCTATTATCTACCTTAAAAATCCAGTTATTAGAAAACGTATTTTCCTTTTGAAGGTGAATCAAAACACAGTGGCTTTGTATTTGTTTTCCCCATTTTAGTAAGCAGTGGGCGGCGCCAGCTCAGCATGGTCTGCTTGTACTACATGAATATAGCTACATAAACGGTTACACTTACAAGCAAATCGTGCTGAGCTACAGACGTCATTACAAATTAAACATCTGTGAATGTATGCCATTATACTTTGGGTCAAATTCAAGGAGTTATTTTTTTCTACTACTACTTTAAACCACTACAACAACTGAAATATCATAAAAAGGATAGAGTTACAAAATGTAGCAAAACACAATGAAAGCAGGATATGTGCTGTAGAAACAAAAATGAATGAAACAAACCGACTGAAAATTGTTTTGTTTTGATATGAACTAGATACATGCAGGCTATGAAGGAAACAGTAACATGGCTATGCAAGCCCATAATAAGGACCACTTACACCCTTCTTTATAATGAGTGGAGAGCAGAAAAGACTGTTATAGAGTATAGCAGAGCATCATTCTGCATCGAATTCCAACCCTTTCAAAATGCTGTTGTACCACAGTTCAAAGGTCACAGATTGTGACTGTACCCTTCTGTGGTACAACAGCATTCCAGAATCTTTAGAGACTGCATGAGTCATTTTCATTTTGAAAGTGAAAGAACTGATGCACACACATTCACACAATACTATGCACTATAAAAAAATACAGGATGAGCAACTTTATGCACAGCCAGTGTGTTCTGTCATCTCGGGGTTCTGACTCCCATGGACTTCTAGAGCTTTGCTCTCGGAGGTTGGGCGGTCGAACCCTGCAGCTGACGCAGTTTGATAATATGTTGTACATCCAATATTCTTTATAAGTGTAAACATTTGTGAACAGATTGGTACATTATTGTTTATTCTTTTAGAAACGTTAAACTGAGCCTCTCTGAAGGAATAAACAGAAGTATAGTTAAAGTCACTGTAAATGCCTGCAAAATGCTAGTCTTACACTGTGTTTGTATTATACTGAAATTAGACAGTGTGATAACTGAGCTGCAGTAAGAGGGATTCTAATGAGCATGGCTCCATTTCTGAGAATCAATTCCTAAAGTCTAGATTTATCAATAAAATTAATTTGAAGCTTTGTCAGGCTTGGTTAGAACTGAATTCAAAGGAAATACAGTAGTTCAAAATATACTTAACACCATATCTTACTTTTTTTAATGTTATTCCAGGACCACCATGGGTCCTGAAGAAGTGTCCCACAGGGCCATGGAATGGAACAATGACTGTGTTGTATTTAGGTTGTTAAACACACTTTGTATAACCAATAAACATTGTTAAAACATATTTAAGGAGTTTGAGACTTCCTCAGCCCTACAAAACACATATCTGGTAGCGCCATTAGAGGAAAGACTCATCCAATTTAACTTATTTCTAAGTGACCTAGTGACAGGTCAGGAGAGCATCTGGGCACCCAACCACCAACCCCACAAACAATTTTGACATGTTTAGAAATAAGAAATGGTGATTGGCTGAAAAGAATCATGATTTATAATGATATTAGGAACCTCATGGTTTGAGAACTCGTATAGCATATACCAGACACAGGTCGGTATCTCTAGCCACCGGGCACATAAGGAATCCCCCCCCCCACCTCACTTAAATGTCATCCAAATCCAAAGACCCTTTTGTTCATATTGTAAACGTTATCGTTGAAAGCTACTGGAAATTATGTTAAACATTGCATCCTCTGGTCTGCAAAAAGTGTATCCCCCTAAAACTTTAAATCAACTAACTGGACCAAGAAAATAAGGAATCAGCCAAAATCACAAGTAAAAAGCTGAGATACCTAGGATATACTACTCACTGCCAATATAATACTTAGTTTAGAAATACTGACAGATTCCACTGATAACCCCAGCTATCCTGCAAAGCCATCAGTACCACCAAGTCATACCATCATCATCGTTAGCGGAGGTGGGGGAGGCAGCAGGCTGTTCTGGAAAGTTAATTTTACCAAATTAAAGCATGAAACATAGAAACATAGAATCTGATGGCAGATAAGAACCGCTTGGCCCACCCAGTCTGCCCATTTCCCTACCTAATGGATAAGCTGCAGATCCTAGTTAACCAGCAGCCTACTTCTTCCTACCCCCACTCATTTAACTGTTAACAGTATCAGTAGGGCACAGGCACTCCCTTAGTGATGCTATTTGTCACCCGACTGCATACACTAACAAGCATTTGTCAATGCCAAATGTTTGCTTCCTGGTATTAGCATTGGAAATGCAGGAGTTAGACAGATGCAGAATAGGAATGGCAGCGAAGTACTGAACTTCACTCCAACCCCATCTCCATCTTGCAGAGATGGACAGGCATTGGGGTATGTGTTTGGGTCGTCACCCATGACGTTCATGCCATGTCACCTCACCCTGTCCTGCAGACACCGACGTGTTGAGGTGTGCCTTAGGGTGTTCGGCTTTACAGTCACCCCATTCCATAGGACATACGCTGAAATAGGTGCAGTATAGGAGAATGGGGTGAACTCTGGGGCCGAAGAGTCCAAGGTACACCTCGATGCCTGTCACTGGCTGGGGGTTGGGGGTGGGATGGCATGAGCATTACAGTCGGCAATCCAAAGGCACACCCCGATGTCTGTCAGTCTGTACAGGGTGGGACGTTATGGTTAGAAGCCCTAACGCTGGCCACCCCACCTCATGAAAGCATTTGGGACCTCTTCTCATGAAGAGTGGCAGTGTGATTTTGTTAATGTGTCCCGAACTTTGAGTTCCAACGGTGACCATGCCATTTTGCGCCAGATGTATGAAAACACAGATGGGGGAGGATGTGAAGAATGACAGCTGTACCATCCATAGGGAGGTGTGAAGAGATGGCAATGTTGAAAATCTATAGTGGGAATATTAAAAATGCTCGCACTTCCGAGCATACGTGGACACTGCGCAACACAGTCATTTTATGGACTTTCGTTACCAAATTTTCAACGTAGGCATTTTAGGACCTCTGCTCATGAACACGTCACTGTGATTTTCTTAATGTGTCCCAAACACTGATTTCCCTCAGCGACCACGTTATTCTGCGCCGGAGGTGCAAAAACACATTTTGGCCAGGATGTGAGAAATGACAGCTATACGGTTCATAAGGAGGTATGGAAAAATGTCAATGTTGAAAATCTGGAGGGAAAATATTACAAATTTGCAAAGGTATGAGCATGCGTGGAAACTGCGCAACACATGCTCGTAACAGTCATTTGATGGACTTTCGTCACCAAATTTTCAACATAGGCATTTTAGGACCTTTGCGCATGAACAGTGTCATTTTGATTTTCTTAATGTGTCCCGAACACTGATTTCCCACGGCGACCGCGCTATTCTGCACTAGAAGTGCAAAAACACATTTTTGGCAGGACGTGATAAAATGACAGCTGTACTGTTCATAAGGAGGTATAGAAAAATGCCAATGTTGAAAATCTGGAGTGACAATATTACAAATTCGCGAAGTTATGAGCGTGAATGGAAACTGCGCAACGCACGCTCGTAAAAGTCATTTTTTGAAATTTTTTCACCAAATTTGCAACACAGGCTTTCTGAGAGCCCACCTCATGAACACTGGCATTGTCGTTTCATTAATTGGTCCCAAAAGGTGATTCCACACAGTGACAGCGAAATCACCTTTCGGGACAGAATAACACCATGACAGTGGCTGAATTCATGAGGAGGAGTCCCAATAACCCCATATTGAAAATGTGGTGCCAAAATTCCCAAAAATGCCTGAGATATGCACCGAAGTTGAAGAAACCCTATTTATGCCATTATACAGCTTACCAGCATTTCTTCAGTTCGCGGTCGGCTTTGAAGAATGCAGACGTGTTCCCAGTCCACCAAAGATCGTTGTGCCAGGCTCCGGAGGTAAGTATGGGGTGAGGGAGGGTGTGGGGAGGTAGCATGCGCAGTGGGTGGGTATGGGTTGGGAGAGGGGATCCGACCGGCGTGGGATGGTTTCCTTTCTTTCAGGGAGAAAAAAAACAACAACAAAAAGGCGTCGCATGAAGGTATTTTTTTCTTTCAGGTTTGGTTTCATCACACTGGGGTGGGCTCCCAGTGTGCCACCTGCCTTTTTTGGGGTGGGAGGACTTAAGCTGACGGGGAATGGGGCCCCCGTTGGCAAAGAATGGCTGTTTGTGGGGGCATGATGCCGAGGGGGACTGGGCACCCCTTCGGCACACAACAAACGAGGGAGAGGCTCCCCCATCGGCAAATAAACTGGGTCGGGGGCATGCCGACAGGGGCATTGGGCACCCCACTCAGTCGGCTTTCATGGGGCTGTGAGGCAGCGGCATAAGCCACCGCCATGTTTAAGGGAATGTCACACCAGGCAAGGTACCACCCTGCAATGACAGGTCGCTCCCTCATTGCAGTGGAATGGCTGATGCTGCAATGACACGGTGGCCCCTCATTGCTGCAGCGAAATCGTTTCAACTTGGTGGCACTTTTGGAAACCAATGTCATCGGCACAGTGTGCCTACATTGGCCCACCAGTGCCAAGCCCCCAAATACAGTGCCGCCGTTGGCTGCCACAGTGCCGCACCTCCACAACCCGGTTCTCTCCTAAGCTGCTACATAATGTTTCTTGCGCATGCAAACATAAAAGTAGATATCAAAAAAATAAATGCTCTGCGTTCCAACCGGATCGCCGGCAGTGCTGCCGTGGATGCTGGCTATACCCATAAACTCCAAGGAACAACAGGAACCGGCGCACTCACAAGGAAGAGAATGAAAATGTGTTCAGCTTGGAAAATGTTACTTTTTTTGCCAGGACAAGCATGCTGACACACCAGACTACAGTACTCCATAGAGCTTCGGACATAGCTCCTGACCAAAGCACTGGGAAGTAGGTGTGTCAGCATGTTCATCCTGGCAAAAAAAGTAATAATTTCTAAGCTGGACTCATTGTTTCCTTCATTGTGAGTATGCCAGTTCCTGTTGTTCCTTCACTGAAAATGGATAAGTCACTAGTATTGATGCCGACAGGAATGTGAGGTACTGACTGATGCATTCACTACAGTACTTACACCCCGCAGTCCTCTTGACACATTGTTTCTTTCCCAAATGTAAACATCTACAACAAGCACGCAGTGCAGCGGTACAGAGTGGCTGTCTGTGAAAAGGACAGGATCGGGTCCAGTATTTCCAAGGTAGCCTAAAGAATTATCTCACCTTGAGTATAGAAAATATTATTGTTGTCAAACTCACACTTTAAAACTGCACAGAAAATGTCTCAATCTACTAGCTGTTTAAGCGGCAAGCGCCCACGGGTACCCAGTGCTGGGGTTACACCTGGTGGGGCTCAGTTGTTCCGGTTCTGATCCCGATGTGGACCGACCGTGGTGATTTGTTGACTGAAGTTGCCAGCGCTGTAGCAGTGACTGTGAGGTGGACGAGCAGTCCACTACAAGTACTGGCTGCTACTACGCTAGTAGGAAGTGCAGCCGAGCGTGCTAGGCAGCCAGCAGCTATGCGTGGATGTAGATTTGGTGGAGGCGTGAGGTGGCAAAGGAAATCTACTGTAAGTGTGAACAGGATTCCACTTGGACCAAGGAGTTGGGGGGGGCTGGGAATTTCAATCAGGTGTCGGGAGGGACATCGGGGACCACTTGGCAGGCAGCACAACTGCCAGAGGCCAGTCCAGCAAAACAGGAAATGGACGGGTTGAGACAGGTCTACATCTATCTCCATGCACACTGTTCAGGCAAAAAAGAGAGGCTGCTGCAATGACGAGGCGCTCCCGGACTGGTGCGGAGATTTTCTTTCAAGTTGGTGGCACGCTTTAAAACTAATGTCATAGCCAGCGTGCTCCTTTACTGGTGCCAAACACACAAGCCCCAAAATGCAGTGACCGCAATGGCCACAACACTGCTGCACCTCCACAACCTGCTTCTGCAGCAAGCTGCCGCAACATGTTTCTTGCACATGCATGCAAGTAAACATAAAAATCATGACCGCAGTAGTAACATGATCAGAGAGAGTCCTCCAACACATTCCTGTGTTACATAGACTACAAAAAATTCCCAGGCCCCCTGGTAAGAAGGAACCATAAACAGAATTTCCCAAACATTAAACCAGCAAAAACATTAGGCAGAATATAAAATAAAGCAGCATGTCACAAACAGTACAATAAGAAAACCAGTTTGGACTCATAGCCCACGTTGTCCATACAACAAAGTACATAAGGGGCCAGAACCACAAATTAGCAGCTCCCGTAAGTATCGTCGCTCTGGCAAAAATAGTGGCTTAGCACAACATACAGGGAGCCGGTCAACATCAGTTTTGCACCTTTTTCTGGTGCTGTAAGAAAGATCCAGAAACAACTGTAAGGTGTCCTCACCATATTTAAGAGTCCTCAGTCTCTTGGCCATAGCAATCACGTGATCCCGGTCACGCATACCAGTACACATCACCATCAGGGTACGAGGAGCAGCTGGGTCCGATGTTGCTTGCCTTAGGGCGATGCGGTATGCTTTTTCAATGGAAAGGTGGGCCGGGGGAATCATCCTGAGACAAGCCCAGAATATTAGGCAAAAACGAACGTACAAAACTAAGACAGTCCTCCCCCTCTGCAGCTTCAGTTAACCTCACCACTCTCAAGTTCCATTCCCTGGTTTGATTTTTGACAGCCTCTGACCACTGTTGCAACAACAAATTTTCTCTAATCAACTTGGCAGTCGCATCGCAGGCCTTGAGCAATGAAGTTTCAGATCACTGGGCCCTCTGTTCGCAATAGTCCAGCCTCGATTCCAGAGCCGAAACTCTGGGCGTTAAATTGTCCAACTTCATATCTATGTCCTGGACCAACTTCACAAGCTGGTTTAGGGTAGCCTGTATCGAGAGTAGGGACGCTCCCCCTGATGGCGAGTCAGCAAGTGCCGTGGCTTCACCAGAAAATGCAGGCCACTCCTCATGTTGGTGTTGCTGATTCTTAGGGGTGAAAAAATCTGCAGAAGAGGCGGTGGCTCCACGGGTTTTCCCCATGCTGCCAATCTTGCATAAACCATACACCAACCTTTGCACTTTATGCCTGGAAAATTCAAGTTTAAAACCATTTTTAACCAAAAAGTCATGGGAACTCAGGAATGCTGCAGCTTCCTTGCTAGCGGTTCAGCAGCGACCCCCTCTTCTGTTTGTTTTACTTTCTGCTGTTGTTGGTCTATCAAATATTTCAGGTAATGAAGTAAATATTTCACTGAGGCTTTCAAAAGGCACATGACTATCTCCAACTGATCTCACAGCTGTTAAGTGACAGTCTGTTGTAATGGTAAGCACTATGATGTCATAATCAATGGCACAATTGGACATAAATGGGGCCATGCTTTAAACTCCATTTTTCATATTTTAGATGGCCATCATGAGCAAATCAAGGCCACTGCTCAACTAACAAGGTCCCTGTTAGCCGAGCAGTGGAGTTGATTTGTTCTGAATGGCCATCTAAAATATGAAAAATAGAGTTTAAAACATGGCCCCACCCATGTCTAGTAGTAGTGTGCCCTTCCTCTGGAGGCTTCGGATGCCATTACAAAAAATAATATATATCAACCCTCAACTACTACGTAAATGAAATAAGATTCACACCAAAAACAGTCAGCTAACTAACATCAATTAAAACAGACAAAAAAACAGATATGGACATCAAACATATTATTCACAGATATTTGCAGGTTAAATAATGATTGACTAAAATCAAGAGCCCATAGTAGAACTAAAAGCCCGACAGCCAGTCCTCAACTGAACTCATTTTGCTGAATGTCTAGGCACAATGAGTTCGGTTGGGGGAAAGCAAATACCTTTTATACAAACATTTTAGACAGACTAAAAATGTGTGTAAACCCTGGAAAGGAAAATTAAAAATGGAAAAAATAATTAATCCATTTTAACAACTGAATCATCATGTTTATGACAGTACATGCTGAAATGCAAAGTTGCTCATTAAGGGGGAAAATATTGTTTTATTGTAAATATCTTCAGAAATAAAAAAGAAAAAGTCCAGAAATTCAAAATGTTGGGGAATTTGATATAACAGAGTCCTGATGACACAGTACCAGCTGACAATTTGGTGCTGGAACCAGAAAATATCTAACAATTCCAGAAACAGAATGCCAATCTGCACAAAACCAGTAATAAACAGGCGGATTCACCAACAGCACCAAGCCTCTTACCTTTGGTGATCTCTTTTCTCCATGTATTGCCAATACAACTCCCTCCACCTTTGTTCATGTTAAAATATTTTTTTACAACTGACTTGTAAGATGATCAATAGTGATCCTGGTGAAACGGAGTAACCAAAGGGTGACCTGAGTATGTGTACGCACCAGCTACAGAACAAAGTATACGTACTCATCAGCTATAGAACCAAGTAGTGGCATGCACCAGCTATAGGACCACGTACACACACACCAGCTATAGAACCAAGTACAGTACTGGCACGCACCAGCTCTGTTATTAACATACATGCTAAACAGAGTAAAGCTGATCTGTAATAAGGAGTACCATTTTGTACTTGGTGCACATAACCAAACTCATAGTTCTACCCTTTACGCACTCACTAACTGGCTACCTTTACCCAGCAGAATACAGCTCTAGACACGTTTGCTAGCTAAAAAAGCGCTCTTCGGCCTAACACCCCCTGCTTTAACAAATTGCTTCCACACCCTCTTCAACCAATACAATACCAGAAACATGGCCAGGAATGCCATTAAGCCTCCTTTCAGGTGTACGCAGCCAGGGAAGTGGTCATTTGCTAACTGGTTAAACAAACTGCCTAATACACTGCTGATCTCCCCAAGTTTTAATCTGTTTATGAGATCTGGCTGACCCGTCGGTGCAGTAGTAGTGCTACTGCTTATGACGCCGGTTTCTGGGGTTCAGTAGCAAGTTCTGGGTCATTGGGGGCCGGATTTGGGGGGGGGGGGGACTGAGCGTCCTACTGGATGTCTCCTCATCCGGGGAGGGAGGGTTGTCATCCCCACTGCTATACTGCCACCTGGGTGACACCAGGTGGTAGTGCGAATAGGGGGATGCCAGGAGAGGGTTGGATGCTGGCTGGATCCGGGTGTATCGCCACACCTATGCATGGGGTACCTTCTTGGTCCCTTTGAGTGCCGATGTCTGTGGGTGGGAGAAAACGCAAGAAAATGGCCTCTGCATGCTGGGACAATAGACTGTCCAGCACTGTCACAGATCTCCCCTTCCTCTCCCGTGGATCCGGCTTCCCAATGAAAGTTTCGGAAGTTCGAGGAGGGGAGGCCTCCTCATCCCCGCCTGGAGGGTAAACTGTCGCTCCGTGGGGGAAGGCCAGAGGCACCAGATAGCAGCTAGAAGGGGACAACAGCAAACCAGATTCCTTGGCGACTCCCAAAGGAGTTGGCATGCAAGCGGCGGGGGATAAAACCTTCAAATAAAAAAAAAGAGAGAGAGAGATCTTTGCAGTCCAATGGAACTGTAACCATTAAACAGTTTTATCTAGTTTCTCTCTGTACAGTACCCATGACTTTTTATACAATGATCGTTGTGGATTTTTTTTGTTTAAAACTGTATGTAATTGTTCTGCCTTACGTGCTTTGAGCCTGACTCAACAGCATTTCCTTTGGAACTACTTATTGTAATGTTTTGTGTGACTATGTATTTGACGTGGAACCTTTGCAAATGAATACTTGTGCTCAAAGGTAATTCTCTGTAGTTTTCAATATATATTAATTTATATTATATTATACCATATTATATCACATCACATCATATTATACTATATTATAACATGGACATAAGTGAACAGCCAATGAAATTATCAGACTGGCAGTTTACCACCGGTGTAAATCCTCTGACAATCATCGGCTGTTGATGAGACTATCCAATAAATCATCTGTAGCACAGGAATAAATAGAATGCAAATAAAAAAACAAATCAACCTCTTTAATATTTGTATTTTATTATAGTAAAAAAAAATTGAACCTTGGTATAATCGCAATAAGCCAATCGGGGGATTTACCCACGAGGTGCACCACTCCAGCCGTGGTAAATCCCTGATAACCCACACCCCCGCATGGCTTATTGCTTAAGTATTCCATGGGAAACCGTGTGAGGTCATTTGACTCTTAATGAAGTCTGCATCCTGTAAAAACAGATAAACTGAACACCACAGTACATAAAATGATTTCTATCTGTATATCTTATTTGTTTATAAGAAAAACTTTTCATAAAGAACTGAGGTATAAATAAAGACTAAGAACTAAAATGCCATCAAAGTACTGTGTGTCAGAGCTCGGGGAAGCAGTAGCAATGAACAAAGCGTGTACTCACAACCCCCCATAGTAAGTCTGAGGAACTTTATACTTTACCTAAACACAGTTTCTATTGCTAGTATAGTCTACCAGTGCAAATACAATAATCTGTATTATATTTCCGACATCTAAATTACTGTAAGACAATGAACCTCAGCACAAAAGCACCGAGGCACAAATTTCCTGGGAAGGGTAGTGGCAGTAAAGCCAGGTTTCAAAGAAATACAAAATTACACATATCTCAATAATGCAAAGCATCATGAGATGTATAAACAAATCACCATGAAAGAATGTAGACTGGTTCTGCTTTAAGCAGAAGTGTATGATACCAACTGGTTTCTCACAGCACGGTGATGATATACATGCACTTCCCATGATGGTTTGCATTACTGGAGTATATTTCAATTACTACGTTACTATGTTACGATACACAGCGACTGAGTTTGCTGTTGTTTATGACCTTCCCTCAGCACGTGTCTCCTCACACATACACATGTACACAGATGACAGAGTACTCTGATTTCAGGGCCTCGGTTCCAGAGTTGTCACTTCATTGGGACTTAGATGATGTCCAACACTGGTTCCACTCAAACCAACTTTTGCTAAATGCCAAAAAGACTGCTTCTATGCCTTCTGTCACTAAGCAGAGGCTAGCGAGGGTCCAACACACTACAGTCTTCCGGACTCTTGATGTCGCTCTTCTTGACGTTCTACCCTATGTTTTTTCAATATGTAGTTGTCTGCCCTTTCTGCCCTGACTTCCCCCTGCAGACCAGCCCCCTGGTCCTGTCACCAGCTTCTCCAGGACTTACCTCTCTCTGACATTCTTTGCCACAGGACTTGTGGAGGTGCCCACTCACTGGTACCATGTACCAGGTACATGGGGGGGGGGGGGCAAGCTGCCATCCTACTGTTGAGGTTTTCAGCTTTTCTTGTCACCTGGGCCCACAACGCGTGCAATGGCACAATATGCAAGCTTTCCCTCTGTGGAGATGCCCCCCCCCCCCGCCTGCACATGGGTCCCTTCCCTAGTAGTCCCACTGTGCTGCTGTGGTGACTGTGGGGCACTCTTCTCCATGGCTATGCTCTGGAGGAGAAGACACTGCCCCATCTGCAGGAGTTTTGCAGTGCTCCATGTTCAGCTGGCAGCAGCAAGAGAGCAGATATCTCAGCTGCAGCACTGGCTCAGCTGGGGTCCACCCCCCCACTCCCCCAGAGGCCCACTGGCCCAGGGGGCCGGATGGTGGTGGGAAAGGGTAGGGGGAAAGGTGGCAGGGGGAGCCACAAGGAGTTTGACCAATCTCACACCATTTAGACACCAAATCGTTTTGCACCCCTGGAGGAGGCTCAGGTACCTTACCTCATTGGGGAGGACTCTAACTCTATTGGGGGAAATAGGCAGGACGACTTGGTGGAACCTAGGGGGTGTGAGCAGAAGGAAGTCAGCAAGGAGAGTCTTAGTGATTGGGGACTCAATGATTAGGGGAGTAGGGAGGGTAGTGAGCGGAGGAGGGAAGGGGAGTGAAATGGTCAGATGCTTTCCCTGGTGCATCATCCATCAGGGATATAGATAGGATAGCAAAGATGGTGGAGAAGGGGGATCTGGGAGTGCTGGTACACTTGGGTACCAATGATCTCACGAACCAGCCTGTGGAGCTAGTGAAGCGGAACTTTACATGGCTAGGAGACAGACTGAAGGCACACTTGGCTTCCCTGGCCTTTCTGAGGGCCTCCCTGTGTGGAACAATGGGAATAGGTACAATACAGTAAGGAAGGAAGAGATTGAGGAGTTTAATGGGTGTTCAAAGGGTTGGTGTCAGGAGGAGGGGTACCACTTTGTGGAGGCTGGGGGGGCTTCTGAGACCGGAGGCTCTCCAAGGGTGATGGCCTTTACCTAACGAGAGAGGGGGCCCATGCTCTGGGGCACATAAATTATCTGCATTACTAACAGGAAATTGTCATCTAAAATGGAGATAGCAGCATGGCTCAGGTCCGAAGGTGCACATATTTTAGAGTTTTGATTTTCTTGGGCTCTTCTGTGCTGGAGGAGCACACTGTGCTAAATGCTTAACACATCCCTGCATGGAAACCTGTAACCAAACATAGTGCATCCTAGAATGGCTGGGAACAGAGGCAAAATTATGCCGAGAGGATGGATTCAACATAGTGGCCATTCTACTCGGCTCTGCACCCCTCTCACTGACAGACTCACCCCTTGGAACCACATATGCCATTCTCCACAAACTCCTCAAATCCACAATGTCCACTTTATAACGCTGCACAGCAGAGCCCCTATGGGATTACAGTAATTTTGAGATTGAACGCAACAAGATCCACTTCCCCAGGTGGAAGGCACAAAATATTAGGACAGTACAAGACATGCTGGGAGCTACCATCTCCTATGTAACCTTTCAACAATTACAAATGCAACATCACCTGCCCCAAGAGATGCCTACAAATATTTACAGCTACAGCACTCCCTTTCCCAGCAATGAAACAGAAAAGCCTCTAGGGATAAATCCTCGCCACGAGAAAAATATATGATGGACCACATCCGCAACACAAGCTGCATAGCACAGTGGTACACTATCCTGGCAGAAGAAGTACATGGAAAGGTCAAGGAAATGATAGTATGGTGGGCCAAACAGCTGCAGCGGAACGCAGAAGCTTGGGACTGGCCAAAAATTATAATTATGTACTTACAGTAACTCAATCTTCTACGGATATCTTCACCATTGATTACCACTAGTTGGTTTAAGCCAGAGGTACTAGGGCCCAGTGGGTGCCAAAACTTTTCAGAGGGTTGGCACTGCAGCAGGCAGCACGCATGCACAATGTCGTACATCAGCGCACACAGCTGCTGATTTACAAAGGCATCACCCCCAACTGCCTCAGTACCTTTTTTTTTTTACCAAGGAGGTGAGCAGCATAACCTAACAAGAATCTAAGCACTTGGCTTAAGGGCATAAAACAGCCCTAGTGGTCCATGTAAGAAGGGCCACCAAATCCAGTAACAGTGTCTTCACAGCCCAAACCAAGCATAAAGAGTTGAATATCAACACAACCATACAGGAGCGAGTCCGGGGGATAGTGGTCAGTCGTGTGAATCAGTAAACATATTCTTAGAAGATCAAGAAATACGTTAAGTACATAATTTTAATGTCTCCCAAGAATCAATCTTCACCACTAAGTCCCACTAGTGGGTCAGAGTACCAAGCTCAATAAAAGTCCCTCGGACTAGGGCGGCTTGGAGTTGAGGGCTCACTCAGGATAGTAATCCATTCAGGATTGTCCTGTCAAAGGTGGTGTGTTGCCTAGTATGGACATCCAAGGCACAGTGCTTAGTAAAAGTGCACAATGTGCTCCAAGTTGCAGCCCTGCAAATTTCTCCAATAGGCACAGAGCCCATTTCTGCCAGAGATGTGGCAACTGCTTTGGTGGAGTGGACGTAAAAGCTGCCTTCCAATTTAACTTGAACCATGGCATATCTGTGGCAAAAGCAATTCACAATCCAGGCAGAAATGCACTTGACTGCAACAGACTGTCCCTTTTGATTGGGAATGAAGGAGACAAAGGGCTGGATTGTCTGAAGTTCTTGGTTCTGTCCAGATAAAATCTAAGGACCCTCTTAATATCCAGTGAGTGGAGAGTCCTTTCGCCCTCATTCTGGAAGTTGGTAAAGTAGGTAGGCAGGACTAAGGCTAAGTTAAGCAGGAACTCCAGTACCACTTTTGGTAGAAACTTGGGATGTGTCCGGAGAACTACCCTGTATTTTATGGGAAACAATATATGGAGGATCTGTGACCAAAGCAAGGATTTCAGATACTCTGCCAGCAGAGGTGATAGCCACCAGAAATGCTGCTTTCCAAGTTAAGAACTCTAAGGTCACTTGTCGCAATAGGCTCAAAGTGCTTGTGAGTGAGCATCACAACATTGATGTCCCAGGGAGCAATTGACTTCCTGATGGGGGCCTTGTGTGTAAAATGCCCTTGGGTAACCTCTTTGTAGAGGGTACCAGTGGGCTCTTTATTTATTTCAATCTAGGATTACAATACCTTTGAGCCAAGGCTCTTTTACAAAGGTTCCACGTCAGCGTGTGCAACAGTCATCATTTTTAGTTACAAATATATAGTCATTGACTTACAGACATATAATAACCAGTACAAAGACTTAAGCTATGAGCAAGACAAGGAGGGGTGGTGGGTGGGTGAGGGAAGTGAGGTAGGGAGATCGAGGAGGGAAGGAAGTGCAGGGGTAAGGGGAGTCGTGGAGGTGGTTGGGGTGGGGACAGGAGGGAGATGCGAGGGGGTGGGCGGGAGACAGTGCAACCAGGGGCCTTGTCGAGGAATATGACAAGTAAGGTGCTAGGGTGCAAAGACTGATTGTAAATGCTGGGTGCTGGGGCAAGTGCAGCTGGAACGGTGGAAATGTTAAGATGGGCAATCGCAGGATACAAGCAGTGAGAGGCACAGCTTGGATTTGAAGAGGCCAAGTGCTGGAGCGGTCGCTATGTCGCTGCCAAGAGAGTTGAGCTAGTTGGATGTCCAATAGGCGAATTACTTTTGTCCTTGGGTCGTGCGACATCGTGGGATATGTAGTAGATGGGAATTGGATCTCTTGTAGTGACATTCCTATGTTTAGGCTTAAGGAGGGCACAGATACCAGGTGCAAGCCCCTATTATAATTTCTCTTGGCCGTGATGCAGGTTTGGTATTTTATGCGTTTGTCCAGTTGAAGCTATCCAGATTGGGAATAAAGGTTACAATGTGTGGGTACAGCGATGTGAGCCAGTGATGAGATGGTAGGCCTTATTCAGGGAGGTCGCGCTACGTTTGAGAGCAGTGGTAGTTGCAGACCCATATATGATAAGACCATAGTCTATGATGTTGACGATGGAGCTTTGGACAGCCACTGACAGTGCTTCTGGGGTTAGGTGTTTCCTGTGCCAGAATAATATGCCTAACCTTGCATTGGCAGACTCTGCAACATTGCTGATATGGACAGCATATGGGTGGGGGGGGGGTGTCAAGGGCGATGCAGAGGTACTTGAACGATTGTGTTTGCTCTAGGATGGCTCCTTGTTCAGTTGCAATGGAGAGGTGGAGTTGTTTGTTTTTGTTGTGGGGGCTGCAGAAGACCACAGACTTGTTTTTTTTATCTGATTGAGAAGCAGTTTATGATTTAGGAACCAGGATTCGATAGAGGAGAAGGCCCGTTGAAGTTTATTTTGTAATTGGATTGGATCAAGGTCCAAGGTGAGGATCACAGCATCATCGGCATAGAGAATTATTTGTTCTGGGCAGCTGTCCAGTAGTGAGTTTAAGAATAGGCTGAAGAGGAGGGGTCCCAGAATTGAGCCCTGGGGGACTCCCAAGCAGACCGGTCTAGGGTCTGAGAGTGTATCAGCGATTCTTACTGTTTGGGACCGTTCTTCAAGGTAGCTCTTAAAGCAGCCAATGAAGTCAGTTGACAGCCCAGTGCTCTGAAGCTGGACAAGCAGGAGGCGATGATTGACGGTGTCGAAGGCTTTAGTTAAGTAAATGTAGATTGAGCCTAGTAGTTCACCGGAGTCAAGCGCATTGTGGATTGCGCCGGTGAATTCAAGTAGGGCTATGGAGCTGCTGTGACCTTTGTGGAACACGTGTTGTTGCTTGCACAGGATGTTGTACGTATCCAGGTATTTTGTGAGCTGGTCCAAGACAATGCGTTCTAGTGCCTTGGAGAGTGGGAGTAGTAGGGAGATAGGTCTGTAGTTATCGTGGGCAGCTTTGTCACCACTTTTATGGATTGGGGTGACAGTGGCAGATTTCCATCTGTCCGGGAACTGGCTAAGGCTGATGGAGAGGTTGAAAATTCTGGTCAGAGGACTAAGCACTTCATCAAGTGTGAGAGAGAGGATTTTGAGATCGAGGGAGTCATTACTGAATCCTGATTTACCAAGGGCTCTGGTAACATATGTGCATACTTGATGAGCCTTGACTACTTTGAAGTAGAAGCGGGGGGAGCTGGTGAGAGTAGTGTTCATTGCGGACAGAGGGGCTTCACCATCTTTGAAGTAGTCCTGGGGTAGGACAGCACTGAGGTCGGCAAAGGCTTTGTTAAAGGTATCCGCAATGGTTTTTGGGTTGAGGGTTGTGGTTCCATTGATGTTGAGTATTGATGGGGTGGTTTTGGGTGGATTCCCGGTGAGTTCCTTTATGTTCTTCCAGAATTCCCGACCACTGCCCCAGGAGTTTGTGAGGGCATTCTTATAGTAGGCGGACTTCACTTGCCAGATGGTTTTGGTGCAGTCATCGCAGGCACGTTTGTAGTTTTGGATGTCGTTTTACCTTCCAGAGTTTCTGGCCAGCTCCCATAGGTGGGCTCTTGCTTTTAGCATCCTGAGGAGGTCACCTGTGAGCCAAGGGTTACTGAGTGATCTGACTTTGCATTTCTTAATAGGAGCATACGTGTCACAGGCCACAGTAAAGATGTTTATGAAGTGGTCAAGGACAGTGTTTACGTTGGTTGCATTGAAGATAGGGGACCAGTCTTGATGGAGGAGGTGGGATTTGAGTCGAGGAAGGTGACCACTGGGTAGAACTCTGCTGGTGATAGTTTTTGGCGGTTGTTTGATGAATTTATTTGACCAGGTGCAGCTAACAGGGGAGTGGTCGCTGAGAGAGTTAGGGAGGACATTAGTGTTAGATATCCACGATGGGTGACTGGTAAGGATCCAGTCCAAGAGTGTGCTGGTGCCAGTCCTGTAATTTTTCCTGGTTGGTGAGTCAACCATTTGTGTGAGGTTCGCTGCAGCAACGGTATCCCTGTGTGCACCAGCATCGGCCATAGGCCAGTTGATGCTGAAGTCACCTAGGAGGATGGATTCGGTGCCTGGTGGGAGTGACTTTACAAAGTCAAGAACAGCTGTTAGACCAGTTCCCTGTTCTTTGGGAGGGATGTAGATGGTGGCAACAGTGAGGGTTTTGTTTTGGGCTCCGAGGAGGATTCTCACTGGCAGTATCTGAGCAGTTGTGGGTTGGAGTGAGGTAATGATGTGGTGCCCCTCTATGGAGTCTTTTAGGTAGAGAGCGCAGCCCCCTCCTCTTTTGGAGAGGTGATCCAGCCTAAAGACAGTGTAGCCAGGAAGGCTGATTGCATGGTCCGGTACTGATGGCGTGAGCCAGGTTTCGACAACTGCCAGGATGTCAGGGCCGTGTTGGCTGGTGAAGGCCTGTAGGGCATCCATTTTAGGAAGGAGGCTGCAGATGTTGATTAATATGAATGAGAGGGCACCCGAAGGCTTGCTCAGATTAGTGGCTTTAGAGCAGAATGGGCCAGGGTTTGGGTGCACATTGCCTGACAGCATTAGGAGGAGGAGGAGGACTAGTCTCAAGGAGCTGCAGCGTATTTCTTTAAGGGAATGCTTTCGCCTGGTAGCATCTTGGGAAATTGCTGAGCATTGACGATAGTGGGCGAGGGTAAGCGTAGACAGGGGGGACCAGAGTGGAGGGCTAGGACCAGTGCGGGTGTAGGACAGTTTCATGGCGGTAGGATGGACCCTGGGCAAGGGGCAGTGACCAGTGTGCAGCGTGCCTATATGGAGGAAGGATGTAGGAATGTGGAAACTGTGGGGGAGGGAGGGAAAGTAGGCTTTTAGGGCGTGCAGTAGGGGAGGAAGACAGGCAAGAAGAAATAGAATAGGGGGTAGAAAACAGTGGAGGCGCATGATTAAGGTAGGATTCAGGGTAGGCAGAGGAAGGGGATTAAGAGAGGCTGTCTGGACTAGGAGAAGGGGACAGAAAAACAGCTAGCTGGATCAGTGGGAAGTGAGGATACAGCCAGGAAGGCCAGGCAGCCAGGGTGGGAGGTGGTGACTAAAAGATGGGGGTCCCAAAACAGGTACCCAATGGAGCAGGGGAGCTACCAGGGGTGTGGAGGAAGGTCTATAAAGTTAAGGTCGGGGGGGAGGGGTGGACATAACATTTCAGCTGTTTGCCGTAGAAATGAATGCGCGCAGCAGCCCCGAGCAGAGCAAAGTTTTAGCTGGCTCAAGAGCCAATCCCCGAGCAGGAGGCAAGACAGCGTCCAATCAGGGTGCGGTACAGATACCGTGGGGGGCCAATGGCGTGGCTCTCAGCAGTCCAGTGGTTCAGGGAAGTCTTACCCGGTTCGAGAGGATCTCTAGGGCGGGAAGGAAGGTATATAGCAAGTAAAGCAACTGTGTCTTTCAGAGGGTAGACCTTTTTTTTTTTTTTTTAAATGAAAGAACAAGAAGCCCTCTAGTGGCAGGTCTGTATAACCTAATTGGGAAAAAAAACAAAAATCTTCTATCAGACACTTGAAATGTGCTTAGTTCTATCTAAAATCTATTTTTAAAAAGCGCCAGGTGGCAAAAACAGGGGAAAAGTCCTGGCCAATCAGAGTGGGTTTGCTGGAAGCGCTCGTGTTCCGACTGGCTGCGCTGTCACCGTACCTTCCAAGGAGCTGCAGGCGGGTGTCCTGGTCTCAGTCAGTGGCTGGCTGGGTGCCGGCCGACCGTGGGGGAGCTGAAGCAGCCCCGTTCAAGGGCAGGCAGCTGGAGAGAAGAAAAAATAGCAGGGTTTAAATAGCATAGAGGTAGGATAGGTTTAGATTGAGCAGTTTAGCAAGACAAAGGAGAGTTAAGACTTTTGGGGGGTGCAGCAGCAAGGAAACAGAAGAGCTGTAAGCACTTTAAAACAGTAGTAGAAATTACAATCCAGCTAATACAGTTGAAAAACTTCTATTAGACACGTGAAATGTGCTTAATTCTATCTAAAATCTATTTGTAAAAAGCGCCAGGTGGCAAAAGCAGGGGAAAAGTCCTGGCCAATCAGAGCGGATTTCCTGGAAGCGCCCGTGTTCCGACTGGCTGCGCCTGTTGCTGTACCTTCCAAGGAGCTGCAGGTGGGCGTCCTGGTCTTGGTCGGAGGCTGGCTGGGTGCCGGCCGACTGTGGGGGAGCTGAAGCAGCCCGTTCGAGCAGGCAACCAGGAAGCTGCAGGCGGGCGTCCTGGTCTCGGTCGGTGGCTGGCTGGTGCCAACCGACCGTGGGGGGGCTGAAGCAGCCCCGTTCAAGGGCAGGCAGCTTCCAAGGAGCTGCAGGCGGGGCGTCCTGGGCTGAAGTAGTACCAAGGTGGATCTTTACTGCGGAATACTGTAGTCTAATATTACAAAGGTCAAGTAAGTACTCCAGACCCTAGTCAGTGGACACCTGAAAGGTTCCATGTAGGTTTTGGAGCAGCAGATGGAAAATCTTCTCCACTGAGCTGTGTACGTCTTCTGAAGGTGAAAGCAGTACAGACTGGTATAGACTAGCTGTCCTTGTGTCAGCAAGTATGTCCTGAGTGGGAGAGTCCTCAGTTTGCTGACTGAAATTTTGTTCAACAGGGGAAACCAATCTGTCAAGGCGAGCAGGGGCCACTAGAATCATCTCCCCCCCCCTTGCAACCCCAACTTGAGCAACACTCTCCGAATGAGAGAGAGACTGGAGGGAATGCATACAGAAACAGATTTTGCTATTCTAATCTGAATGCATCCTGACAGAAAGCACCATGTTCTGGAGCAGAATCCAGGCAGTTTGTCACTAAGTGAGGATGCAAAATGGTCCACATCTGGGGTACCGCACTCGTCAACTAGCAATCTCACAATATCTGGTGCTACTGGCCACTTGTGAGGATCTCCCTCTGTTCAACTGAGCTCGTCTACCATAGTGTTTTTTTTTTTTTTAAACTTCGCTTTATTAATAGGTTTTGGATAAACAGAGTGCATTCAAGAACATGGTAAACAATTCATATCTGTGAAAAAAACAAACAAATGAATGTCCATGTCGTGACAGTTTACCATTCTACTCAAAGTACAGTTATGTAAGAACTTACCATAACAGTAGGTCTTCAAGAGGATCTACCAGCAGGACTTAGCAGCCAGACACTAGGATCATACGGAAAACTTTCTAGCTAGCAGTCTACCAAAGGGGGCTGCCCACCTCCAACATCACCCTCTTATGTTGGCCTATCCTATAAGAGTGGGTGGCCCCCATAGCCACCTCAGTTCTCCTGCTGGAGACCAACAGCAGAAGCCCGTTAGGGGAACCGAGGAGGTAGCTGAGGTAACCTTAGAGTGAAAGGGAAAAAGAAAGCAGAAGAATCTCCACCATGGAAGAGGACAGCTAGACAGAAGGCCAAAACATCACGAGAAAAGAGCAAAAGGGGCAGGAGGGAGGGAAATGCATGGCCTGCTGCAAAAGATCCTCTTCAAGATCTACTATTACAGTAAGTGCTTATGTAACTGTACTATCTTACTGCGAGGGTATCTCTTGCAGCAGACCACATTGGTAGGACAAGTCCCAAGCAGTTCTGGCAAAAACTGACAAGACAAACTGGGTGGTTGGCCAAATGAACCTACAATAGAAGGCCTTGTAGAATGGGCAGGTTGAAATTGGCCCTGCGCCTAGAGGGGATGTCCAAGCTATGTTCTAGGTAGCAGCTGCACAGATCTCCTCAGCTGAAACATGCGATGGAGGTGGCCACACCGCTGGTTGCCATGAACCACGCCTGGAAGTTCCTTGCTGTACTTCCTGTAACAGAAAATAAGTCAATTAGCCAACCATTTGGATAAACACTGTTTGGACACCAGAACACCCTCTTTCCCAGGGACGGAGATAAATAAATGTGAGGACTTTCTGCAGTCCTTTGTCTGATGTGTACAGTACAGTACTGCAAAATTCTATGCGCATCCAAAGTATGGAGTAATGCTTCCCCTGGATTGGCATGCTTAGAATAATAGAGATGGATGGACTGGTTCAGAGTAATTCAGACACCACCTTAGTAAGAATCTTAGGATTGGTATGCAAAGACACCCTGTCTTTGTGGAAAATCAGATACGGCTGCTCACATATGAGGCCTGAAGCTCGGAAATCTTCAAGCAGAAGTAATAGCAACTAAAAATAATGCTTTCCAAGAAAGATAGCGTAGCTCGCAACTCCCAGCAGTTTCAAATGGAGGCAGGGTGAACTTCTCCAACATAAATTTTAAGTCCCAAGCCATGACTGGATTGCGGATCAGAGGCTTCAAATGCAAAATACTTCTCAAAAATGTGCAAGACATGTCAAGTTGAGCCACAGTATGGCCATCGACAGGTACATGGTAAGCAGAGATGGCTGAGAGATGTACCTTGATGGAGGAGTACTTCACCAGAGTCTGAAAGGGAGAGGAAGTACTCCAAACTCTGATTCACCGGGCAGGTGAAGCTGTCTAAATGGAGCGAAGCAGCCCATATAGCAAAACACTTCTACTTTATGGAATAGGTGGCCCTGATGGATGTTTTTTTTAGCTGCCACCAAGACATACGTCACCTTAGGGAACACCTCAGAACTTGCAATGGCTACATCCTCAGGAACCAAGCATGAAAGTGGAGAGATTTGAGGTCTGGATGGACCAGGGTTCCCTGTTCCTGGGAAAGCAAGCTTGTACAAAGGGGCAGGGGCACTGTAGGTACCACTGCTAACTGTTTTTTTTTTAATTCTTCTTTTTATTATTCAGATTTTAACTTATATACACATAGGTCATCAGTATTCAATTGTACATAGTATCTTTACATCTGGTCAATTAATACATACAGTTTTTGAGGTCATCTAATTCATCAACAGTAAATACAGTATTAGTTTCAGTTACTTTCCTGCTCCCATATGGGTAATTATCTAGCTGTGTCTAATCTTGACTTAAGAAACGCAGGTGAGTTATTTTAGTCTTAGCAGTAGGTCAAACATGCCAAATATCAAGACATCAAACTGTTTACTTTGCTCCAATCCCTTCTAGTCAAGACTCGTAGACCAATACCTCCAGGCCTATTAGTCGTCAGGACCCCACTCAATCGGGGGGGGAAGGTGGGAGGGGGGTGACCAGACCAGAGATCTAGCGAAAGCAAGGACCCGACCACAGGATCCAAACCCCCATCCCAGAAGAACCCCCGAACTGTCCAAACTACGGCACAAAGGCGGGGTCTCTTAACATATAATATAGTGGCCAACTAGTCCATCTCACTGAAAAAAGCTCTCCACGCTCATTCAGGTTATGTGTTATTTTTTCCATGTTATAAATTTGCCTGGTAATTTCCCACCATTCCTGAATGGTCGGGACGTTTGTTGTTAGCCATTGCCTGGTGACTGCTTTTTTGGCAGCAGTGATAAGCAGTGTGAGAAGGTACCTGGTATTCGGTCCCTTAAATGGCTTTGGTACAATGAGGAACAAATACAGCTCTGGAGTCAGCTGGAGCTGTGGGTCTAAGAGTTCCTGTAACTGCACCTCAATTTGTTTTAGGTAGCTGGAAAGCACCGGACAGGCCACATATCTGAGTCAGGTTTGCCTCCTGTTCACCGCATTTTCTCCAGCAAGCCGCTGACTTGCCTGACGAGTAGTGTTTGGAGACCTTAGGAGATCTAAAATAATGTATTAGTGCTTTCCAGGCAAACTCTCGCCAAGGATGTGAACTCGTAACTTTAGAGGCACAGAGGCATGCCATCTTCCAGTCTGAGGTGGATAAATGGACATCTGACTCCAGTTGCCATTGCGTGCGAATGTTTTCAGTGAGAGCGACACCTCGTGTGTTCAATGCTTGATGGTATAGGGAGATCAAGTGGTCCTGCTTCCCTTTTTTATTCAATGCAATTTCAATCAATCAATCAATCAAAATCTTTATTTATTCAGGCGAACATCACTGAGCATAGCTCATTTACAAGATGGACCTGATTGGTCATAAACAACAAAATGGTTTAAACTCACAAATATACAAATATAGAATGAGTACAGTAACAAAGACTTTTTAAGAAAAAACAACAAAGAATGAACAACTGCAATAATATACACATATATACAAGGCAAGTAAACAGTGGTATTGGGCACCAGAGCAAATATAGAGAAAAAAGTAATGAGTAGGGGTTTAGGAGGTAGATAATATAGAAGTTAATGGATGAATGCATGAACAGATAAGGGAGGGGAAATCTAATGGGGCAGGGGTGAAAAGGGGTCTGAAGAGGCTAGGAATTGTGGAAGCAGTTGCATATCTCTGGGAAAAGATTTAGGTACAGCTTTTTGAAGGAGACTACAGGAATGAAAGTGTTCAGCTTCAGGGTCTTTTGTAGAGAGTTCCAGATGTGTGCTAGAAAGTAGTTGATTGCAGCCCTTCCATGTCGGGTACATGCCTTAGGTAGATTCAGCAAGATGAGGTTATTGCTTCTTAGGGCATATGGCCTTGGAGTAACAAGGGAGAAACAATCAGAAATGTAGGATGGTAGTTTATTTGTCAGAGCTTTGTATATCCAAAGTGCAGCATTTTTGTTCCTTCTGTGATGTAGGGATGTCCAGCCAACTGCAGCATAGAGAGAACAGTGGTGGGTACTGAAAGGAAGGTCAGTGATGAACCTTAGAGCTCTATGGTACAGGGTATCCAGTTTATTTAGGTAGGACAGGGAGCAGTGGCCATATAGGAAGTCTGCGTAATCAAGGAGGGATATAAATGAAGCCTGGATTAATCTCTGCTTAGATTCTCTGTTTAGAAAATGTTTGATCCTGAAGAAAAGGCCAAGCCTTTGCCTTAGTTTTTTCAGGAGCTCTTCAATGCTGGGCGAAATCAAGCCTGTTGTCAATCCAAACCCCCAGATATTTGAATTTATCTACATAATCAAGGCTCTCACCAAGGACGGTAGAAAGTTGGGAAGAATGTTCGTGAGTAGGTATTGGTGGAGATGAACATAGCTTTAGTCTTCTTTGGCATTTAATAGAAGCTTCTTTTCAAGTAATTTGTGTTGCAGTAAGGAGAAGTCAGCTTGTAGTAGAACATAGGCCTTTTTTGGTGATGGATTGCTTACATAAAGGACAGTGTCATCTGCAAAAAGGTGAACATTAGAATTTGTGAGGCCTGAGTCAATGTTATTGATGTAGATGGCAAAGAGGATAGGGCCCAAGATGGAGCCTTGAGGAACTCCTCTTAAGAGTGGTTTTGAGGAAGAAAGGTTGCCTTCACTTTTTACCTGCTGCACCCTACCAGAGGTAGCATTTGAACCATTTAAGAGAGATAGGGTCTAGGCCTAGGGAGTGCAGTGAGGAGTTTAGAGATCATGATCCACAGCTGTCAGATGCTTTACTTAAATCCAGAAATACAGCACAGATATTATTTTTATTTCTAGTTTCAGTCTGCCAGTCATTTGTAACTTTTGCTAAGGCAGAAATGGTGCTATGCATGGCTCTGAACCCAGATTGAGCAGGGTTAAGGAGGTTGTTAGCATTGAGGTAGTCATTTAGTTGGATGCTTACCAGTTTCTCTAACATCTTGGACAGCACTGGAAGGATGGAAATAGGCCTGTAGTTGTTGAGATCCATGGGGTCCCCTGCTTTAAGGAGGGGAAACACTTGTGCTGTCTTCCACAAAGAAGGAATAGAGCCAGTAGATAAGGACATGTTGAAGAGGTGCGTTAGGGGGGCTGCAATGGCACGCAGTGCAATTCTTAAAAAGAAAGGGTCCAGAGAGTCTGCACCAGCGCTTTTAGTTGTATCCAGGCGGAGCAGTAGGTCTTTTACTTGTTTTAATATAATTGGCTTGAAAGAAAATGTAGAGGTAGCCTTCTGAGCTTCAGTGGAATGGAGAGTAAGTTGAGAGCGCAGCAAGTTTGCTGGAGATGAGTCAAAAGCTAGGCCTGCTGTAGTAAAATGATTATTGAAAGCATCTAAAATTTCATACTTGTCAGTAATGATCACATTGTTGAGGTTCACTTGAGATGGTAAAGAGGTGCTAGAGTCTTGCCCTAGGATTCCCTTGATAGTGCCCAGAATTTGGCTGGGTTGTGGTAGGTGGCATCCAGCTCTGCTGTATAGAAGGCAGCCTTAGCATCTCTCACTTTTTTAGTGCAGCTGTTCCTGGCTTGTCTGAATTGTACCCAGTCGTTTGGATCTTTGGTCTTCCTTGCCTTTTTCCAGAGCTTGTCTCTAGCAAGCAGTGCAGATTTAAGTTCAGCAGAGAACCAGGGACAAGATTTGCGTTTAATTCTGACACTGGTGACTGGTGCATATGTATTGAGAGCCCCTAAGATTATGTCATTTAGCACCTGCAGTGCTGACTCCACAGAAGCCGAGAGTTAGAATTCTTGCCAGTGTTTGGAGTGACACAGATTTTGGAGATACTCTGCAATGTTAAAGTTCTTTTTAGACCTTCTTGAGAGGAATTTTGCAGGGTTAGCAGGCTTGATTGAAGATCTTATACCAGCTATGAGGCAGTGATCACTTATATCACTGAATAACACTCCAGCGTGTGAATATAGATGGGGCTTATTAACTAACATAACATCAAGTAAGGTGCTGTTACTTTTGTTTTTTAGGTTAATCCTTGTTGGTTCATTTATTAGTTGAGTAAAAGCCATAGAGTCACAGAAGGATACTAGGGTGCAGAAACATTGGATAGCCAGTTAAAATTCAAATCGCCTAGAATAATGGTATCCTCAGGACCCAGTTTAGTTATAGTCCCCAGGTGGGTAAGGAGTTTAAGTCCGCAGAGGGGGGCCTGTAGCAACCAACCAGTTGAAAGGCTGACATGTTGGGAAGGGATATTTTAAGGATAGGCATTGAATTCTTTAGGCTGAGATGAAATATTGAGGCAGGAAGCAGAGATATTTGAGTTAACATAAATGGCCACACCACCACCCCTGGATGGACGGTCTGCTCTGAAAAGCTGGTAATTAGGTATACTTATTTCACTGTCATTTGTTGCTGGTTTAAGCCACGTTTCAGAGAATACAAGAAAGTCTGGCAGGGTATGGCAACCCAGGCTTGTATTAGTGAGAACTTTTAAAAGGCTGCATACATTGATCGGAGAAAGCTTAGGCCTTTCATAGAGACTAGATCTGTTGGTGAGGTGAAGCCTTCTAGGGGTCAGGATTGAGTTCAACAGTGCCAGCACAGATAAGCAGAAGAACAATAGTTTGGTAAGTGCTTCAAGTGATAGGAGGAAGGAACAGACAGAGGGCTTTCTCTTCTTACTCCGGGTCCAGTGATCAGAGGATAACGGGCATGCCTTATGGCTTGTTATAATATCATAAAGTACCAGCTTGATGGACAGAAGTAGGGGGGCATTGAAGGGCCGTGAATGGAGCCTGGGGTAAAGGAGGTGCAAAATTGGTTGTGAGCCTTTTTCTGGGATACCCCAAGGATTTTGGTAAAGCAATGGTAAGGTATACTTGAGGAAATGAAGGACATCCACAAGGGTTGCATGAGGGAGGTCAGACTGACTGGCAGCCATAACCTCTAGGTCAAGGGCTGGTGCGGCAACATCATCAAGGTGTGACATAAGCGAAAGGCAGAGGAGCAGTAGCAGGAGCAACAGCATGATGGTTGGTAGCTAGGGTTAGGAATACCAAAGGCAATAGGGGGAGTGGTGCTAGGTTATTGGCTAGGAGGTGAACTAAGGCGGGGAAATGAGATTTGGCGGGAAGGTGTGTATAAAAGAAACACCCAGGAAGGGGGAGGGGCGGCGGGCAAAGATTTTGCGGTTTTCCCGTACCTTGCTGGCTGTCTCTCCCGGCCTCCTGGTTCCCAAACTCAGCTTCACGATCGCCGCCCGCCGGCGGCTCGGAGCCCCTGCGCTCACTGGGTGCTCGAGGCTGGGTCGGCTACAGTGGAGGAGACAGAGGAGAGGCTAGTCAGAAAAGCACTATGCAGTAATAAAAAGAATTCTGCAATTAGGTGCTAAAAACTTTGCACAACAAAAGACTGTGGGGGAGGCAGGCGCCTGCGTCTGGCCCAACAGAGATCCCACCAAAGACTGTATCCTTAGTCCTTACACAAAACAACATTTATATAGTTTTAAACAAAAATTGTAAAAACAGCTCTTTTTGAGAGATTAACAATAAACCCAGTAAACCCGGTCAGTCTTCAGCAGTGCAAGCTATACCAAAAGTCAATGGAGAAGCAGGACCAATCAGAAGCAAGGCTGATGTAGCGCTCGCCTCCCGATTGGTCGCGGCTTTCCCGTACCTTGCTGGCTGTCTCTCCCGGCCTCCTGGTTCCCAAACTCGGCTTAGCGGTCGCCGCCCGCCCGCCGGTGGCTCGGAGCCCCTGCGCTCACTGGGTGCTCGAGGGCTGGGTCGGCTTGCTGGCTGTCTCTCGGCCTCCTGGTTCCCAAACTCGGCTTCGCGGTCGCCGCCCGCCCGCCGGCGGCTCGGAGCCCCTGTGCTCACTGGGTGCTCGAGGGCTGGGTCGGCTACAGTGGCATTGGATTAGTGGTGGATAGTTTCCTAGATTTTGAAGGGGGGGAGGCAGATCTTCCAGGTAATGTCGAAGTTGTAAATATCGGTAAAAATCTCTGTGTGGCAAATGAAACTTCGCTTGGAGTTCCAAATACGCCCATATTTTCCCTTGTGTCATTATTTGTGTTATCGATATCTCAACCCCAGTGAGTCCCATGCACCAAACCCAGAATCCAGTGTGTTAGGAGGGAAATCTGGCAATGCCTGAATCGGGCATACTAGTGGCAAACAGGGTAGTAAGTCATGCTCCTTTTTTAGAGCATTCCAATTTCGGAATTGGTCCATTAGCCAAAAACTAGTAGCCAGGCAGGGCGCATCCGCCTTCCCCTGCTGGTACAGTGCCCGAAAGTATGTTACGTCGGTCATGAGTGCCTTCTCCATTTCTATCCAATGTGGGTGGGAAGTGTTATTTTGTCTGGCCATCACGTGCACCACGGTTATTGCCTGTTGGTAGAGCGAGGCCTCCATCATCGTGTGGGAGAGATAACATCTTAAGTCGCACCCGGGGTTTACGCCCAGCCCAAACGAAGTTCCGTATTAGATGGGAAATTTCTCTGAAGATCTTTGGGGGCAACGATAGGGAAACATTTTGGAAGAGATATAGTGCTCTAGGAAGAGTAATCATTCTGATTAATTCTATTCGCCTCACAAGGCTCAGAGGCATTACAGACCATGCCTGCAGGTCCTGTTTATTTGTGTAATGAAGGGGGCGTAGTTATACCTGTAATAGTTCAACCGATCTCGAGGTATATATATACCCAGGTATTTTAATTTTTCCAGGTTCCATCTGCCCGGCAAGAGCTCCACACCTTTTTCTGTGGGAGTATAATTAAAAGTGAGTATTTCAGTTTTAGTCAGGTTCAGTTTATAACCTGAGACTTTGCTATAGTCATCCAGAATTTGGTGTGTCGCTGGTATAGATTGTTCGGGGTTTTGGAGATATAGAAGGATATCATCTACGTATAAGGTAACCCGATGCTCCGTACCCTCAAAAAGAACTCCCTGTATTTGGGGCGAGTTTCGGATTTGTTGTGCTAAGGGTTCTATAACCGCTACGAACAATAACAGGGATAGCGGACAACCCTGACGTGTACCTCTTCCGAGCTGAAAATACTCAGAATGATGCCCATTTACTCTGACATTTGCCCAGGGGGCTGAATATATATTTTGCAGAACTTGAATAAAACCTAGTGGAAAGCCAAACTTGTCCATAACAGAGTATAAAAGGGCCACTCAACTCTGTAAAGGCTTTTCTGTCCAGACTAATTAGTACCGCTGGGACCTTTGTGCCATTCATCTGGTCCACGAGGTAGAGGGACCGTCTAATACTGTCCGTGGTAGTACGAGCTCTTACAAAACCCGTCTGATCTTTGTGTATTAGGGCAGGGAGGACTTGTTCCATACGGTGAGCCAGTATATTCATGAAGAGCTTATAATCCTGATTTAATACCGAGATCGGCCGGTATGATGCGCACTCTTGTGGGTTTTTCCCTGGTTTAGGGATCACCGATATAGTTGCGTAGGACCATGACTCCGCAGGGGGATTGCCCTCCAAAGTAGAGTTAAAGACCCGGTGGAGGGTAGGGAGGATCTGAGCCCTTCCTATTTTGTAAAACTCCACCCCATACCCATCAGGTCCTGGTGCTTTCTGAGATTTAGAGTTGGTTATGGCCTGGGCTATCTCGGCTATTGCTATTGGCTTTAGGAGGGAGTTTCTACCTTCTTCCATAAGGATCGGTAAGTCAAGCATTCCAATGTATGACTTCAAATTATCTGCGAAGAGGATAGAGTCTGGGGTATACAGATTCCTATAGTACGCTAGAAAGGCATCAGCAATGTCATGCGTCTTAGAGAGGGGGTGGCCCCCAACTGGGTGCTTTACAGTCATTATCGTTGCCCCCTTCCTCTGTCTACGGATTTGATATGCCAGCATTCGTGTGGCCCGAGGCCCAACCTCGTAGTATTTCTGTTTTAGAAATGCAAGAGCTATTTCAGTTTGTTGTAATGCGAGTTTATCTAGTGCTTGTTTGGTTTGCTGTATCTGGGGAAGGAGGGATTCATCACCTTGTTGATGTGCTTGCTGTAAAAAATGGAGTGTGTCTTCAAGTTTAGCTCTGTATTCTCCACGTTGTCTCTTTTTTTGCGCTGCATACTTGATAATGTGTCCCCTAAGTACCGCTTTAATTGTGTCCCAGTGCACCGGGGGAGTGGTGTCAGGGGCCGGGTTATCGGTCTCAATCTCCGTTATCTTGTCCGAGATAAATTTCAGGGTTTTAAATAATTGATTAGCAGTTTTTTTCTTGGGACTATACTAACTATACAGAAAGTATTTATATAGATTTTCTAGAAGTGCTGTGTTTGTTAAACACAGTGAGGTAAGAGCTATGCATTTTCACAAAGATTTAGTACTTTTATGAGCAAAATGCTAATCAATTTTTAGAGTTAAATAAATCCCTGAATTCCCGGAATTCTTTGGACCGTAAATAGTAGGGATTTAACCTATATTGAGTGTTTCTAGGTTGGATTTCCAGATCCCACTGAGTGATCACAGGTGCATGGTCTGAGATGGAGATATCTCCTAATTGCACATCGCTTACTGAAAATAATTTTTCAACTTGAGTGTACGCGTAATCTATTCGGGAATATGTTTGGTGGGCCGATGATTAGTATGTGTAATTCCTCGACTGCGGGTGTAATTTTCGCCAGATGTCACACCAACCCACCTCAGTGACAAACTTATTAAAAAATTTTTGAGTAGCTGTTAGTTTTTGTGGTCTCCTCCTAGAGGAGTCTATGTTAGGGTCCGCCGTCAGATTCAGGTCTCCGGCCATCATAAGGGTGCCTTTGGTGAAATTCACCAGTTTATCCAGTAGGGGTTGCAGTTGTGAAACGGTGATACCCGGTGGGAGATATATATTGGCTAAGGTAACCTCCTCATTGTGAAGCCTCCCTCGGGTTAATACCATCCGGCCCTCAGGGTCTGCCCAAGTCTGTTCTGACTGATATGGTGTATATGGTGGAATAATTATAGAAACCCCTCTGCTTCTGCCTCCCCTGTAAGAGGCATAAAAAGACTGTCCCTTACTTAATTTAGCTAGCTTGGCGTGTTCCACTGAGGACATATGGGTTTCCTGGAGGTAGATGACATCTGACTTAGTTCTTCGGGGATACGCTAATACTCTGGACCTTTTTATAGGGGAGGCCAGGCCATTTATGTTTAGGGAGAGCAATTTTAATTTTGGTGAGTGCATCAATACCTATGGTCAGGACGCTGGTATATTGGTACTCCCGTGCCCCTCTGGGGAGCTCACAAGACCCGCATATTTAACAACTGTACAGACCAGAGACAATTCGATGACCTGTTTACAGAAACAACAAGAAACATATAAACACACAATCTAGATTTAAGACAAAATCTAAAAGCCAACATGGCAATAACATATGTATAGAACAGTTGGTACTTCCAAAAGGAAAACCAGGCAAAGTCCTGGTTGTTGGTAGGAGCCAAGTTCCTACCCTTTTGGCCCTCCTTTCACTTGAGGGCCTTTAGACACCAAGGGTGTCCAAGAGAGAAAGGGGTAATCGGAGTTGGTGACGCAAACCACGAGACGTTGACTCCACCTAGACTAGTCATGTAAGAGGAGTACGCCTTGAATGTTAAAGGATAAGATCCCTAAGATAGATATGATTTTCAGCAGTCCCCCGTATTTGGCCTGATAAATCCATCGGGTGGTAGAGGTCCCCCTCCTCAGTTCTGGGTTGCATTCCCATTTTAGCTCCAAAGTTGTATAATAAAGCTCCACAGGTCACAGGTCCCATCTCATTATACCTCCTGAGCCTCATTGTGGTCAACATCCCAAGCTGGAGAACCTCCAGCCGTAGCTAGCCATGAGCTAGGCTCTCCTAGTGAGCTTCAAGACCAAGCATCTCCAGTCATGCCTCAGTTCTCCAACCAAGGCTGACAAGATATACAAAGAAACCTCCTAATTGGATAATTCACTGCTAATATCTCTCCCTACCCCCAAAATTCCGGGCCCCTTCTCCCCTGTAAGACTTATCAGTACTGTATTCATTGTTATTTTAATTCAATCTTCTGATTCTCTCCCTTCACCTTTTGTTACTCCTTCATTGCCCGTTTGCTTTCATTTACTGGGTCCCTGTTGGTAGGGTGGTAAGGTACCCAGGGCAGCATTTCAACCCATTGCTCACATCAGTTACCTAGATGTAGTCAATGACTAGGTTTCGATGTCACCACCTCCTGGCGTCCGAGGTAGGTAATTTCCCCCTGGAGCATCCCTACACATTAAGAGTCAATTCCCTAAAACTGGGGTAGGTGACCACCTGACCTGCTAGCCGTATGTCTGTGGTCGCCAGGATTCCCCGCCCCACTCCCAGATGGGTCCATCTCGGTGAACACACCAGTGCACACCGCACAGCCGGAACTGCAGTATCGTCTTCATGGGCCGTTTATTTTAGTATTGCTGTTATTCTCACCCTATCTATATGTGGTAGAATAGTCACATAGCCTGAGATTCCAGTAGTTATTGCCCTACCCCAGAGGTCCATGGGTCACCCGAGTTCCCCGTCGAGCCAGCCAATCTGGCGTGTTTACTGCATTCCACAGTCCTATCTCCCCACTCCCCAAGGCACCTCCCCCATATCAGACTTTATTCCACCGGTGTCATTTCCCCATGGTGTATCCACTGTCTCACAGCCCCCCTTACTCCTCCTGGGATTTATTTACACTTCTACAGTGAGGCAGTAACTAGAGGAAAACATCATGCAGTATTGCAACTTAAAATTTTACGTTACTGTTCGTGAGGCGTTGGGGGGTGGGGGTTTTCGGGGTCTCTATGTGCCCACAGCGGCCTGTCTTCAAGGAACGAACGGGATAGTTCAGCCTCGCCATAAACCTGAAGTGAATGACCATTCCAGGGGCGGCATAAGTTACTAATAGGGAACTGCAGCCCGATGGGGAGCCGACCCAGACAGCAAGGGTGTGGAAACAAGCCTCAAGGATGTGCCGATCCAGTTCAGCGCAGCCGTTAGCCCCATCTGCCATGGGAGGGCCCCACCTCCCCTACCACCCAGCCAACTCCAGCCTCCACTCCGCTGTGAGGACAGAGAAAAGGTCTCCTCGAAATGATAACCACGGGATCCCCCTCCCAGCGATCGATTCCACTTCTCACCTTAATTCCCACCCCACACACACACACACAATCACAGAATGGGTGATTTGTGCCGTTAGGTAACTGTCTACGTTCTCCCCTCGAATGCATGAGAGCCCGGCTGCTTCACTGTTATCAGTTCCGTGGGGGCCGAGCCTTCACCGTACCCTAAGGTTGACCTCGCAGTTTACATGGGAGTCATAACTGAGGGTACGTTTTAGTCCCCGCCCCATCACAGCCCCATTCATCCCTATATGTCTTTGGTTGGTAAACAGTTAACGAAACAATAATTTACTAACAGCGATGCAGACTTATGGGCTTCCTGTCCTCCTCCACTCCACTCTTCTACATCCCGAAAATCCTCTCATAGGGCAGCCATCCATTCCCCGCAGGCCATTCCTTGGAGATCCTCCCAATGTTTAGCTGACAAATTAAAAATGAGTTAACCCCATAATATGTACAACAGCTTTCAGTAGATTTTCATTCTCCTATGGGTAAGTAGTGTACAGCTCCCACTTCCGGCCTGTTTGACTGCAGCTCCAGTTAAGCTGGGCACAAGTCTCCGTGCAGTAACTGCCATGCACTTTCGCGCCCTCCCCGCACCCAGGCCAAGAGAAACTCCGCAGGACTCACCAGACTGGGCCAGAATTCAATCGCCCATTATGTAATCGCGATTCCTGTCTCTCAGTCTGTGCCCGGAGAGAGACGTAAACCATAAGGGCATCCAGCTTAGGAGACGTTCACCAAGATACAAGTTTACAGATAAAACTCCCTCCCCCCACCCCTGAATTACCTGCCGGTCCCCCATACCAATCAATTAGTCCCCCTTTTGCTATTTTCCCCAGCAGTTGAAATCAATACAGCTTTAACACAATTACAGGAGGCTTCTATATATTGAGCATCAGTTCCATTGAAGTCTCCCACAAACCTTCACAAAACCTCAGGTAATACTTGCGATTTAGCAATCAGGTAGCAGCTCCTTGGGGGTCACCAAAATGCCCTGAAAGTTCCTGGGAGCCGGTCTTCAAGGAGCTGACAATATTCTGGAGGGTTTCAGCACCCTGCCGTCTTCGTGCCTTGCGCTGCTTGACAGTCCAGGCCTTCTGAGCTATTTTGGCTACTATTAAGACTGTATCAGTAGAGTTCTGTGATATGAAAGTAATTTTCCTGGCTCGTAGCTCTTCTATTGCTGCGGCTGCAGATTCGAAAAGGATGGGCCCTTCCACGAATTGAACCAGTAATTTAGCTGGGTACAAGGTACGAAAATGGATTCCTGCCCCTTTAAGAGCCCTCATAACAAGGAAGTATAGCTTTCGTCTAGCCATGACCTCGGGCGCAAAGTCATTCTCAAAATAGAGCCGATGATTCCTGATGTGCACTTTGCCCTGCTTCCATGAGGTGTGTAATATGGTTTCTTTTTCCCGATGCCGGAGGAACTTAATTAGAATTGAACGCGGCTGAGCCCCAGCCGGCGGTTTAGGCCCCAGAGTACGGTGGACCGGCTCAATTTCCAAGGTAAGATTTTCAGGCAGGGGGAGGGTTTCCTTCAGCAAGCTCTGCATGAATGCAATAAAGTCAGCATTTTCCATACCCTCCGGGAGACCCAACAGCCTAATATTATTTCTTCGACTCCTGCATTCAGCATCCTCGGCCCGTTCCTGCAGGGCCCGGAGTTGAGAGTGCAGCTGTGTGATTGCCTGTTCTGTGTCATCCACCGTCCTGTCTGGCATTGACAACTGCTCTTCAAACCCCTCTTGTTTTTTTTTCCCACCTTGCTAATGTCCGTTCTCAGGGCTGTCACGGTCGATCTCATTTCCTTTCTAAACTCTCTTATTTCGGAGAGCATTTGGGTCATTTGCCGCTGTAAAATCGTGTGAGAGACATGGTTGGTCCGGGGAGCGCTAAGGCGGGAGGCCGACGAGGCCCGCGAATCTCCACTGTCCGAGTCTTCGGTTGGCGATCTGTCAACATCTGGTTTACTGGTGGACTCTGTTTTGTCCGCTCCTTGCTTCTTAGGCATCTTGGATCTCTAGATGATGTCTGTAACGCTGTTTTTTTCAGTAAAGCCTTAATTAATCAGCTTTATTTTTTTAAATCGCGGGGAAGCCTTGCGTCAATGCAGCTCATACACTCATGATGTCACCGGAAGTCCTCCACTGCTAACTGCTGAAGCAAGGGAAAAAGATCTGACGAGGTCAGAAGGGGGCGATCACGATCATAGCTGATCCTTCCAACTGAAGCTTAATCTGAACCCTCTGAAGGACCGGGAAGGGAGGGAGGGAAGGCGTACAGAAACCTGCCTTTCCAAGAGAGGGACAATGCATCTCGCCAGAAAACTCTAGGCCCTAGATCGAGTGAGCAGAAAAGGTGGCAGTTTTGCGTTGAGTGGGGTAGCAAAAAGGTCCAGCTCTGGACGACCCCACCAGTCAAACATGTCTTCCACCACGGATGTCAGAAGCTCCCACTTGAGACAGAGACCAGCTTAGGCTGTCTGCCATGATGTTTTGTTCGCCAGGAACATGCATGGCCAGGATTACCAGGCCGTGGTCTATTGCCCAATACCATACTCTCATCACTTCCTGACACAGGGGGTAGGAATGAGTCCCACCCTTGCTTGCTGATATAACGGACCACACTGGAACTGTCCGATTGAATCAGCAATGGACCGAGAAGAGCTGGGTCTGGAAGGCCTGCAAGGCATACAGAACAGCTGGCATCCCCAGGACATTTATGTGAAAGTCCACTTCTGCCTTGGACCACGTCCCTCGAGTCTGGTGAGCCCCTCTCCCCCAACCTAGGCCTGAGGTATCTGTGGTGAGGATCTGCTGTGGAGGCGGAATGAAAAATGGCACCCCTCTCAGGAGGTTGCTGGGCTCTAGCCACCACAACAGCACACGCTTGACCGGATCTGAGATCAGGACTGTTTGTTCTAGGTGATCCGTGCATTGCTCCCATTGGACCCGCAGGGTCCACTGAGGAACTCTTATGTGCAGACTGGCTAAAGGAACCATAACTATCACTGTGGCCATGAGACCCAGGAAGCGCAGAAAGGCTCAAGCTGGTACATGTTGGCTGGAGTAGAGCTGACAGGCTTGGTTCATCAGGCGCTCTGTTCTGTCTTGAGGCAGGAAGGCCATTCCTTGGGCCATAACCATCTCTGCCCTTATGTACTGAAGTCATTGGCAGGGATTCAGAAACGACTTGGGCAGGTTGCTAGTGATTCCCAAATCCTTAAAAAGGTGGCAAGTATGAGAAAGGGTTTGGAACAGATGCTCCATGGATGGGGCTGCTAGCAACCAGTCATCCAGGTAGGGGAAAACACAGAACCCATGGAGTCTGAAGGTAGCGGCAACTACTGCCAAACACTTGGTTAACACCAGAGGGGCTGAAGATGAGCCAAATGGAAGTGCTCTGAACTGGAAATGGGCTCCCTGAAAATAAAACTGGAGGAGGCACCTGTGGCAGGCATAAACCTTGATATGCAGATAGGCATCCTGCATATCCAGGGAGCAAATCCAGTCCCCGTGGTGTTACAGGGGCAGTAGACCCTTAAGGGTGACCATTCTAAACCTCTTGTATTGGATGAACAGGTTCAGTTCGCTGAGGTCCAGGATGGGCTGAAGTCTCCCGTCCATTTGGGAACCAGGAAGAAGTAGAAATAAAACTCCTTCACATGCTGGGACTGCAGAATGGGTTCTAAGGCCTTTTTCTGAAGCAAAGTCTGAATTTCATCCCAGATCAGAGAGATGTGACCTGGAAGGTAGGAGGACTGAACTGGAGGGATTGTCCGGAGGCCACTCCAAAAGATTCAGGGAGTGTTTGTGCTCTATGAGCTGCAGCACCCAATTGTCTGATGTTACCTCCTGCCATCTGTCCAGATGAAGGGAGAAGTGACACCCTATGACCATCTCCTGCTTTTCTGGATGGAGGGGGGCCGGCAAGGAGTCAGGAAGGGGGGCAGCCACAGTAGGAGCTGCAGGAGCTCCCTGAGAGCTCTTGCTGGCAGAGGGGGAGGGGTAGGCAGAGCAGCCACCGTTGCCCGCCCCTTTCCCATAGGTTTGGCCGATGCCTGGGTCTGTCTCTGGGTGACCAGACGAAAGGGTGCCTTCTGCTCAGACTTAGGTTACGTTTGATATATGGAATGGACTGATCGCAGGCAACTGTTCTGAAGCTCAGCACCCCACAAACGGGCGTTACACTTCTTCTTAAACCAAGGGGCACCAGACATTAACAATAAAGCGCGACTTGTGTTATTTCCTATCTTTGCAATCAGGAGCATAATACTGTGTGCATAAAGAGGGGGTGAAGAGAATAAGGGACAGCAAAGAGTTTTTGGAGATTGCCAGGTTGGCCACCCTGACAAGAATTTAAAGAAAAGGCAGAAAAAAATAAGAGGAAAGGAAAAGGGGGTGCAAATATTCATATTTATGACAGGGGTTTAAACACGTAACAGTTTCTCCAACAGGTGGCTCCATAATATGGAGTGTATTTTGCCTGTTGGGAGAGTGTACAAAAGAAACAACTAAGGCATTTCCAGGAAAACTTCCAGTGATGCAATGCAGTAGGCTTAAGTACACAGAGTGTATTTATCCATTGCTACCCAATAATGTGTATGTCAAGGTCAGCTTGCCATTTTGCCCAAATGTAGTCTTTAGTCAGGGGCTTCAACTCCAGTATATGTTTGTTTCAGTTCATTTACCTTATTTCTAACTCTGTTTTGAAGTCTGGTAAAAAAAAAAAAAAAAAAGCAAACAGCAGGGTAACACTAAAAGCTATAAATGTGATTAAAGTAATAGCTACATGAGTTGGTACCATTTCCAGTAGTAGTTCTTAACAATTCACATGAGGTGTTTTCAGTCTTGCTGATATATTTCTTAGGAGGAATCTGCAGTATAGCTATGCATGAAGAATCTTACTAGGCATGAGATTCTATGCTGTTATATCACAATAGTGAAATCACTACTGTGGTACAACAGCATTCTGACATCAGTACTTTGGTACAGCAACATTCTGACATCACTACTGTGGTACATCAACATTCTAACAGTACTGTGGTACAGTAGCATTCTGACATCATTACTGTGGTACAGCACCATTCTGACATCAATACTGCGGTACCGCACCATTCTGATATCACTACTGCAGTACAGCAGCATTCTGACATCAGTAATATGATACAACAGCATTCTGACATCAGTAATATGATACAACAGCATTCTCTGACATCACTACTGTGGTACAGCAGCATTCTGAGTTAAATAATATGTATATATACATACACACACACACATATACTATATATAATAAATATAAACATAAATTCTGAATTTCAGGACCTCTGGGTGGTAATCTCCCTAACATTTGAAAGTAGTTACCATCTATGGAGGATATGGCTAAAGCCTGGCATGTGTTTCAGACCCTGCAGGGCATGGGGTTCCTCTTTTACTACCCCTGCCTTTCCTGGGCATACCCCCACTGTAGCCTCTTCGGATACAGGAGCCAGGTGGGAGATGAGCAGCAGAAATTCTATGATGCTTCTGCTAATGCATTTGAGGACAGCACTCTAGAGTCCGATGTGTCCTCTGACCCTCATTTTGGAACATCCCCAACAGGCCAGGAGGATTTTTCCTCCATTCTGATATTTCTGCAACATATTGTGGACTACCTAGACCCCCTTCTCTGGAGTCCACATAGGTAGAGGAGGAAGATCAGGTCTTTAGAGAAATGAAAGGTCTCCCTCCTCCTAGGAAAGTGGTACTTCATATCTATAAGACTTTCAGAAACAATACCATGAAGCTTCCCTAGACCCCTACATCCTTGTCTGGAGTCTACAGAAAATTGAAAATAAATACATACCAAATGCCCAAAACTGTTATAACAGTTCTGTCTGTACACCCCAGTCATTAGGGAGTGTTACAGCAGGCTGCAGATGACAAGGCAGAAGTCCATCCTTCTTAGCCTCCTACAAGGACCTGAGAAAACTGGATTAATTTTTTTTTTTTATTATTATTCAGCCTTTTTTCTCCTCCTCCCTCTGCCATCCTACATGGCATATACAGACAAGTACCAGAAGATCCTCTGGAATTCAGTTCTGCCTGTAGCTCAGCACGGATCTGCCACTATCATACAGGACTTGATAGAGACAGCTATAACTGCCCTGGAAGCTACTAAGTACCAGTTCCATATGGCAGATGTCAACAATGATACAGCCTCCAGGGTTATGGCCCAGGCTATCTCCCTCAGGCGGTTTGCCCGGCTGAGGACAACTAATCTGTTGTAGTAAAAGGGAGGATTCCTGCTGCTCAGAAGCCTCAAAGTAAAGGAAACAGTAGTAGGAGCTACTGCCCTAGACCACATTTTCCCTTTTCTGCCCAAGTCGACTACTCTTAAATGGAAGTACTGTACATTACAGAGAAAGAGACAGGAGAGGTCAGAGAAAGCCTACCTCTACCCCTGCTCCTACCTCTAAGCCAAAGCTCTGACTCGGGTCACCTCCCCTCTACCGGTAGGGGGTAGGTTCTTCAATTATCTCCAGTCTTGGACCCTCATTATTTCATACATATGGGTCCAGGAAATAGTGGAAAAGGGCCTGCCACTTCGGTTCAAAAAGATGCCAGCTCTGAGGGGCACCCAGCTGTCCAATTCATTATTCCCAACAGAATGACTTCTGTTGGAATTAGAGGTAAAACACCTCCTGGCAGCAAAAGTAGTATACACAGTACCTGCCCATCAATGGGGCAAAGGTTTTTACTCCAGGTGTTTCCTGACACAAAAGAAGTATGGGGAGTGGCAACCTATTTTAGACCTCAGATACTTAAGCATCTTCTCAGTCCCAAATTCAAAATGGTCACCTTTAAAATGGTGATACAGTCCCTTCAGCAGAGAGACTGGCTAGCCTCCCTAGACCTCAAGGACACCTACTTTCACATTCTAATACAGCAGTCCCACAGAAAGTTTCTGAGGTTCCAACTTCCATCAGGGCACTACCAGTTTGCTGCCATGCCCTTCGGCCTGACATCTGTAGCAAGGGTCTTTACCATATGTCTGGCTGTCATGGCAGCACATCTAAGAAAATAGGGAATCTCAGTCTATCCACTCCCAGATGACTGGCTCATACTGTGAAAACTCCTCTACATGCAGAGGAGGTTCTTTCCTTAACAAAGAACACTCTGCACTCCCTTGGTTTTCTTATAAATCACAAGAAATCCCACACTGAGCCAACCTAACTCCTCAGTTTCATAGCAGTACAATGGATACTCAGAAAAGCAGGGCTTTTCTTCCACCAGAAAGAGTCCAAAACGTCTTGTATGGCAAATTCTTTCTTTATGGGCCAGCCCAGGCTGGCCATACATTTCTTGAAGCTCTGGGGTCATATGGCATTCATGACTGATGTGGTCCTAGGAGTCAGATTCAAAATAAGGGACATACAGTACCACCTGTGGTTCCACTGGTCCCAAAAGAGCCATTCTCTGTCCAAACTGCTTCCAGTCACTAAGACACTGCTTAAAGCTCTTCAGTAATGGAAAGAAACAGCCAACCTTTCAGTAGGAGTTCCCTTCCAAGATCCCTCTCCCACAAAGGTCATCACTACAGATGCTTTCCTGCTGGGATGGGGAGCTCATCTGGACAGTGCTTCTGTCAGTGGCACCTGGATTCCAAAGGAGTCACAGGCTCACAACAATCTGCTAGAACTCAGAGCTATTTACTTGGCACTGAAGGCCTTTGATCCGCAAGCAAAAGGTCACACAGTACAGATCAGGACAGACAACATCACTGCCATGTTTTACATAAACAAGCAGGGTGGCACAGGGTCCAGCATCCTGTGTACAGAAGTCATGAGTATTCGGTGTCTGGCCTATTCCCTGAATGCCAGTCTTTCAGCCATACATCTTCCTGGCAAGGGCAACACCTTGGCGGATGCCCTCAGTTGCATCAACCAAGGATGCAGCGAATGGTCTCTGAACAAGCAAGCGCTGACCAGTGTTCAGAAGGTGAGGCACACCAGAAATTGACCTTTTCGTTTTTCATCTCAACCTTCAATTTCCTCCGTATTGCAGCAGGCCTCCAGTCCTGGGAACCTTACCAACAAATGTCCTGGCTCTGCACTGGTCAGGGAGTGTCTTTTTGCCTTCCCTCCATTTCCCCTGATTTTCAGAGGGTTACTGAAACTCAGAATTCAGCCAGAAGAAAAAATTACTCACATTAGTAATGTTGTTTCTTCTAATGGAGTCTTGCTATATTATGACTATTGCAGTTTGTCCCACCATTAGAACTGCTCCGAAGGTGAAAGAGTTAACTTCCATGCAGGGCATGGAACTTAGAGCGCGAGCTCGGTTAGAAAAGCTCTGTCTGGAATATTTCAAACTGAAACTGTCAGATCTTTACGAGCAAAACTCACTAAGGTTCTGTGTGGAAGCTGTAACCTACACTAGCTAACTGGCTACTTAAATATTAACACATTTTCCTGGTCCCAACACCAAGACTCAAGTCAGGGACCAGAAAAGATAAGATAAAATAAAACACAACACCCAAACACCCCAAAAAAGAAGAAGTGGAAAACATAAAGGGGCATCAATAAGTGCCAACAGTGGACTGCCACCCCATACCCAAGTAGAAGTTCTGAGAGGGCAGGCTGGGGGAGGTCATATATAGCAAGACTCCATTAGAAGAAACAACATTACTAAGGTGAGTAATTTTTCTTCAAACAACATGAAGTCTTGCTATATTATGACTATTGCAGACTACACAGCAGTACCTCCATGGAGGAGGGACAGAACCCACTTAGGGAATAGGCCTAAGCACACGGCTGTGTTAAACCGAGCATCCTCCTGGCCTGGATATCCAGGGAGTAATGCTTGGTGAAAGTGTGTACTGTTTTCCAAGTAGCTGCTTGACATATCTCTAAGATAGGGATGTCTCTGGCAGCAGCTAGAGACGAGCTGTACCTCTGTGAGAGTGAGCCCTCAGGCCTGAAGGGGAAACCTACCCAGTTTTTGATAGCAAATTGGATACAAGAGACAATCCACCTGGCAGCGGATCTCTTAGTGGCAGGTTTCCCTTTCCCAACCTCACCATAAGTGAGAAATAGTTGGAGGGAGTCAAACCTGTGACCCTTGGTACGCTCTATGTAGTAACTTAGGGCCCTCTTAACATCTAAGCTGTGCAACCTCCTCTCACCAGAGGAGGAATGGTCAGTGAAGAACACTGGAAGTGAAATAGATTGATTAAGGTGGAAATCTGAAACCACCTTAGGCAAAAACTTCCTGTTAGTCCTGAGGACTACCTTATCCCTGTGAAAGGAAATAAAGTCAGTCTCCACTGACAAAGCTTGTAACTCACTTATGCGCCTGGTAGAAGTGATGGCTACTAGAAATACAGTTTTCCAAGTCAAATACTTAAGCTCTGCCGAAGACAGAGGTTCAAAGGGAGGTTGCATCAGCTGAGCAATGCAAACATTAAGATCCCAGGCGGGGGCAGGGTCCCTGAATGGTGGATTGGTATGAAGCAATCCCCAAAAAAAACTTGGAAAATACAGGGTGAGCAGAAAGAGAAGAGGGCTTCCCTGCTGAAATAAAGGCAGAGACAGTTGCCAAATGCACTTTCAGGGTAGCTGGTCTCAGTCCCAAAGAATTAAGATGGACCATATAGTCCAAAACAGTGGGCAAATCAGCAGATTCCGGGGAAATATGCTTCCCAGAACACCATATGGAAAACCTTTTCCATTTGGAGTTATAAGTAGCCCTAGTGGAAGGCTTCCTAGAAGCTTTCAAGATTTCGAGAACACCTTGAGAAAGTTGTAGATCAGCAAACTCTAACTCCTCAAGAGCCAGGCCTTGAGGTTGAGGGATTTGAGATCTGGATACCAGACTCTCCCTGGGCATAGGTTAACAGATTGTGGTTCCTGGGGAGACACAGGGAAGATGGACTGCTAAGGACAGAAGGAGTGGTACCAGGGCTGCCTGGCCCAGTCTGGAGCAATCAGGATCATCTTGCAGGGCTGAGATCTAATTTTGACTAGCACCTTGAACAGAAGAGGGAAGGGGAAGGCATAGAGAACTTCCTTCCCAATCGAGGAGAAAGGCATCCAGGGGGACTGAGCCCAACACTGGGGCCTGCAACAAAAAAGTGGAAGTTGATGATTGTCTGGGGCTGCAAAAAGATCTATCTGAGGGGTGCCCCATCTGGCAAAAGCTATCCCCAGTACTCGGGAATCCAGTGACCATTCGTGATGGCCCTGGGAAATCCTGCTGAGAGCATCTGCCAGGACATTGTCCTTGCCTGGGAGGTGAACTGCTATGAGGGAAGTGTTCAGAGAATAAGCCAGAGACCACAACTTCATCGCCTCGGTGCACAAGGCCGAAGACCAAGTGCCCCCTTGTTTGTTGATGTACCACATTGTAGTGGTGTTGTCTGTTCTGACCTGTACCACTTTGTTCTGATCAGATGCAGAAAAAACCTGAAGTGCTAGAAAAACAGCTCTGAGTTCCAACAGATTGATGTGGAGCAGAGATTCCTGAGGGGACCACAATCCCTGGGTGGAGAGGTCGCCCATGTGAGCTCCCCATCCCAAGAGGGACGTATCTGTAGTAAGGGTAAAGGAGTGAGATAGAGGGATGAAGGGCACCCCTTGTCTCAGATTGCTCTGATCCTGCCACCACTGAAGGGCCTGGATCAGGGTTCGAGTCACTGGGATCAACTTGGATAGGGAATCTCTTCTTTGAGACCAAAAGGCTCTCAAATGGAACTGAATGTCCCTCATCTGAAATCTTGCTCCTTGCACTACAGCTGTGGAAGCAGCCATGTGTCCTAGGAGCTGTAGGAAATGCCTTGCTGGTAGAGACCTGTAGAGTGAAGGGCGAGGCCAGGGCCACCAGGGTCCTTACCCTTTCTAGGGAAGGAAGGCTCTGGCCTGCTTTGTGTCCAGTTCTGCACCTATAAAGGTGAGTACCTGGACAGGTTCCAGAACTGACTTTGGAAGATTGAGAAGAAAGCCCAGAGAGGTAAGCAGCTGCTGGGTAACTTGCAGGTGTGATCTGACCTGGTCTGGAGACTAACTCACAATGAGCCAGTCGTCTAGGTAGGGAAAGATGGCAATCTTTTGCCTTCTTAAATGAGCAACTGCTACTGCCAGGCATTTTGTGAATGCCCTTGGGGCAGAGGTAAGGCCGAAGGGCATTGCTCTGAACCGATAATGGCCTGAGGGCAGTTCGAATCTGAGGTACTTCTGGTGGGAGCTTCTGATAAGAACATGGAAGTAGGCATCCTTGAGGTCCAGGGAAGCTAGCCAGTCCCTGGCCTTAGGGAGGGTAAAATCATTCCCAGAGTCACCATTTTGAATTTTGGTTTTAAAAGGTGCTTGTTCAAATATCTTAGGTCCAGGATGGACCGCCACTCTCCTGTCTTTTTTGGGGTAAGGAAGTACCTGGAGTACAGACCCTTGCCCTGGTGTAGGGGAGAAACCCTTTCTACAGCTCTGAGAGCCAGGAGGGTTGAGACTTCTGTTTCCAAAGCAAGAGTCTCTAGAGGGTTTGCAGGTGCAAATGATCTGATTCTCATCTTTGGAAATTTTTTGAAGCTGAGAACCAGACCTTGGCTTACTACTTCCAGGACCCACTTGTCTGATGTTAAAGACTCCCAGTCCTGGATGAAGTAAGCCAGCCTGCCCCCTACAGGTAATGGAGAACCAGCCCTGGACATCCCATCAGGGTGCCTGTTTGGCAGGGGCTTTAGGCTGAGGGGTGGGAGCAGGCCTGTTTGTACCCCGTCTGCCTCTCCCTATGAAGAACCGCCTCTGAACATAAGCTGAAGAGGAGGCCTGGGTTTGGTAAAAAGGCCTGTGAAAAGGCCTGCGTCTACCCCTGGGGGGCTGCCTCTGAGGAGTGGCTTGCCATTCCTTGGCTTGTGCACTCCTATAAGTGGTTCTATAGTCATCCATTTTCTTCATATAATTCTCTGTCTGCTCCCCAAACAGAGAATTTCCCACCACAGGAAAATCCATAGCCTTAGCCTGGGTATCCTGTGACAAACTAGTACACCTGAGCCAAGCCAATCTACGAAAAGCCACAGATGTAGCCATGACTCTAGAGGATACATCATTAGAATCCACTGCAGCATGGAATTGCACCTTAGATGCCTCAATACCATCAGCAGCCACCTGCTCCAGCTCCTTGGCAAGCTGGCCAGGGGCCTGTTTGGCTAAAGCCATGACAGTATCCCATCTAGATTTTTGGTATCTTGCAACATAAGCCATATAATTTGCTTTTCTGAGTCCCAAGGATGCTGTCATGTATTGTTTTTTAGCCATGGCATCAATCTTCCTGGAGTCCTTGTCAGGAGGATGTGAAGCCAGGGGAATATTAGCCTTATCACAGGCTGCAGCCTGAACTACCCCAACATGGCTGCATTGCTGTGAAAAATTCTGTATCAGAACCTGACAAGGTGTACCTCCTGTCCATCTTTTATCCACAGGAGGCACAGAATTAGGAGCTTTTAAAATTTTAATTGTTTGTTCCTAAAAGTTTATGTAAGGAATAGACAATCTCCTGGACTCTGGGATATCCATCATCTCTACAAAGTCAGGCTCCTCTTGCTCATCCACAGCTTCCTCCAAAGGAAGCTGGAGCGTTTCAACAACTTTTATAAAACAGAAAATGAGAAGGGACTCAGAAAGCCTGGGGAGATTCTCCTAAAGGTCTGTCTGGGGAGATGTCCGGTTCAATGGGCACATCCAGACTTTCAAAGTCACATTCACACTGTTCATAATCATCCTCCCCCTCCTCTGGTTCATAAAACTCCTCTATATCATATTCTTGAACCGGTGGAACCGTCCGAACCGACCTTTTGCCAGATAGTGGCGGTTCGGACGGAACCGGGGAAAGTGACTGGACAATTTGGATTGCCCTGGCTATCTCTGCAGCAGTTGGAGAAGGAATTTTTGACTCCACACCTGCTGATTTTCTAGTTCTCTTTGCTGGAACTGGCTCCTCAGAGTCAACTACGTTTGCCGAGGAAGTCTGGCCCTGGTCAGAGGGCACTCCTCCGGTTAGGTTGGCACTGAACTGGGCTGGCCATCGGGTCAGCGGACTTTTGGCCTCTCGTTCCTGAGTCTACCAACTCTCTTATCTAGGTAGCTGCAGGAAATTCTTGCAAATCTGGCAGTCTGCATTGAGATGGTCAAACCCCAGACAATAAACACATGTGGTGTGTGGGTCAGCCTTGGCAAAGGCTTCCCCACAGACACCACAGTGTTGAAACCAGTGGGCCGGTTTTCTTTGGGTTTCTCAGACATAATGCCAGCCTAACCAAAAACTTGCCCTTTTTCTGCTAGTGCCAGGCAAGACACCCTTTATCGGTTCCCAACCGTGTCACGGGTCGTGGAAAAAAACGTAATGAAATCCGTTTTTTTTAGAACTGATAAGAACCGGGAACCGCACTCTAAAAAGCTTTTAAATGCTTCAGAATAAAGTTTCAATACAACCTGATCGGTTCAAACCGAACCGATAAACATTTACAAGTTCCACACAGAAATAAACCTGTCTATTACTTACAATATCACAGACAGAGCTTGAACCGATCGGTTTGCGGTTAATATAATAATAATCGTGGTTGAATTTAACTGAGAAAAAACTCTTTAAACCGAGAAATGAACCGAGCAGTAGGAGGAATCTCCGGAGCGACTGTTCAGTGAGGCGGAGTAAAGAATCTGACAGTTTCAATTTGAAATATTCCAGACAGAGCTTTTCTAACCGAGCTCGCGCTCTAAGTTCCATGCCCTGCATGGAAGTTAACTCTTTCACCTCCGGAGCAGTTCTAATGGTGGGACAAACTGCAATAGTCATAATATAGCAAGACTTCATGTTGTCTGAAACTATGATTCTGGCAGCACTGGACCGGCCAAGGCAAGCTGGTATCCTCTCCTGCTAACCCTTTCTTACAGCAAACGCATTCACCTTCCACTCAGTCACTCTCCTGACTCTTCTTCAGTTAGAAGTGACATCCAGACCTGCAGTCTCTTCACCTCAGAGTTGGGCTGTTGAGGAGTTAGAGTTCCCTGCCACTCAGTACTCCGTCCAAGTCCTGAAGATCCTGAGAATGGTCAAAAAACCTAGTTAACAAAAAAAAAAAAAAGACTTACACAGGCAAATGGAAAAGATTTTCCCTCTGGTGCAAGGGGAAACAGATTAATCCTTTTAGAACTTCAGACTCTAATCTCCTGGATTATCTGGTACACCTCCATGTCTCAGGCCTAAAGCCTTCTTCTCTGAAGCTTCATCTGGCTGCAATTTCGGCCTACCTTTCCATTGGAAAGGACAAATCTGTTTTTTCCCCAACTGGTGTTTAAACAGTTTTTTAAAGGTCTCCTTGTCTTCGGCCCCCAATCAGGGAACCTGTTCCCTCTTGGGATCTTAACCTGTGTATTGCCAAGCTCATTGAGCCACTCTTTGAACCTATGGCTACGGCTCATCTCAAGTATGTCACCTGGAAAACTGTATTTCTATTTATTTAGCGTTTGTTAACCAGGTAAGCACATGAGACAAAACATATGCCTATTTTCAGGTACGACCCGGGAGAGCACAGGAAATTACAAGATCATACAGAATACAACTTAACACAAGGAAAAGTAGCCATTACCTCTGCAAGGAGAATTTCAGAGGTATAGGCACTCTGTACTGAGCCCAACTACATCATCCCTCACAGGGATAAGATTGAGCTCAGGACGAACAGGTGAGGCCTGCCTAAGGTGGTATCAGAGTTTGACCTTAATCAGTCCATTACCTTACTACTATTTTTTCACTGGCAAATCCATCCTTGGTGAGCAGAAGCTCCACAGTTTGAATGTTAAGAGGACCCTTCTTCACTACTTGGCATACACCAGGCAGTTCAGGGGCTTCTCCACACTGCTCTTCCTTACCTATGGGGATCTAGGTAGAGGAAGGCCTGCCTGTAACAGTCTCTCACTAGATAATCTCCTGCATTCGATTTCGTTATGACAAGGCTGGAAAACAGCCCCCCGAGGGCCTCAGCGCCCACTCTACAATGGGCACTGCTGCCTCTGTGGCAGCTGCAGGGGACAATCCCTTACTGGACGTTTGTAAAGCAGCTACTTGAAAGACTGTACACACATTCACTATGCATTACTACCTGAACGTACAGTCTAGATATGATGCCAAGTTTGGCGGGTGGTTCTGCAAAGCCTCTTTCCTAAGTAGGTTCTCTAACCACCTCCCAAGTGTCCTGCTTTGTAGTCTACACATTGTTACTGATGCTAAAGGACCACGGGGTGAGAAGGAAAAAATTACTCACCGTAGTAATCTTCTTACTTCCAAGGTGTCCTTTAGCATCAGTTAGTTCCCCACCCTTCCTCCCCAGATAACCTTACAGAAGAGGACTCTTTCCTTTTACCAAATTTGTTGTACTAAACTTTGAATTACATTTAAAACAAAGTTGTTTATGTTTCTGTTATAGTTCATGCTGCCACATATTTTTAAATCTTGTTGGTTAATACCTAAGTGGGCATGTGCCCGATCTAGCTTCGAAAAAATTCTGGTGCCTTCTAGGCAGGCTCTACTCAACACACCCTCAAGTCCTTTCCGGTTTGTTAATTCAAAAACTCTCCACCTCCGGGTCAGTTCAACCTAGTCAGCTAACTGTAGATTGTTACTGATGCTAAAGGACACCTTGGAAGAAAGAAGATTACTACAGTGAGTAATTTTTTTCTTCTGACATCATTACTGCGGTACAGCAGCGTTCTGACATCACTACTGCAGTACAGCAGCATTCTGACATCACCACTGTGGTATAGCAGTATTCTGGCATCACAACTGTGATGCAGCAGCATTCTGACATCAGTACTGCGGTACAGCAGCATTCTGACATCACCACTGTGGTACAGCAGTATTCTGGCATCACAACTGTGGTACAGCAGCATTCTGGCATCAGTTCTGCGGCACAGCAGCATTCTGACATCAGTACTGCGGCACAGCAGCATTCTGACATCACTACTGTGGTACATTTAAATATAGGTACTTTAAACCAATGAGAATTTTTTTTTTTTTTTTATGTACGATCTGGGTGTTAATAGAATGTGACTCTCTGAACAACTGTCATAAGTCTCTGAGGAAGGACTTGGTTGGTCCAAAAGCTTAGACATTGTTTTCTTTTTGTAACATCTATGTTGGTCTAATAACAGGTATCGAGCGATTTGCTTCTAGTACTGTGGTACAACAGCATTTTGACATCACTACTGTGGTGTACAGTAGCATTCTGAAATCGCTACTGTGGTGCAACAGCATTCTGACATCACTACTGTGGATGTACATTTTGCACACTGCCTTAGCCTCTGGGTGCTATCCACCTGCACTCCCCTTCCAATGAACTACTTCCTTTTATCCTGTTTTCATAGGACTTCACACATTGGGAATTATCAATTTAAAAAATATTTTATTTCTTTCTTTTTTTTTTTTTAAATCACAGACAGGTGCACAGTATTTCACTTGTTTCCTTTTATCAAAAGTTCAGTTTGTTTATAAATACCACAGAGTTCTGTACTTTATCACACATATATAAGTTGGGTTTCGTTTTCTCTTTCTTCCACCATGTCTGTTTCTCACAACTGCGTTTTTAGTTACTGAAACTTCTTGGCGCAATTGCCTATTCCATTCGCTACCCTAAGTAATTTTAATACAATACGTGCCATTAATTGTTTCTGCCCGAAATTAAGAGTGCTGTTTCCTTTCTTTTTGCGGTGCAGGGAGGCACCTAAACAATGCTGTTATTCTTGAATTTTGGCGCTCTGAGCGCTTGCCCACGTCATTGCTTCTTCTCTCTGCTCTTTCCTGCTTCAGGTTGTCCAGCCTTCTCGATGTTTCCACAAATCAGTCAGTAGTAGCATGTACTAACGTGCTGACATTTCGGAGATGAATCTCCATCATCAGAGCTATGTGTTCAAACGTGTATTATTGCCTTTTTATACCTTATTTACTTCCACCCTTACTTAAACCACTGTAATTTTAACATTCCTTACATTTTCAAAATTTCAAAGATTTTAAATTCCAATAATATTTTAGCTTCTTGCTGTACTCGTTTTTAGTTGAATTTTACTTTATTTTTAATTTACGGACTTTTTTTCTTTTTTAAAAATCCTTAAAGAGGTCTGTCGTAATACACAAATTCATAATAACTTATACCCTGCGATCTTTAAAAGATACCATCTTTAACCTTATTCGAAAATCAATTATGACGTGCAAAATACTATTGACTTCTTTAAAGTACTCATTCGAGGAGAAACAAGTCTAATCAAAGAAACCCTTTCCATCTCCTAGGCCTATAATTCTGCAACTATAAGAGTTACTTATTCAATATAATTTTGAGACTCATATTAATCTCGCAGAGGTCAACCCAACCAGCCCAAGGTCAAGTCTACCAATTTTATTATCTTTTCCTTTTTCTTTGCCATAAGGGAAGTAATACCCATCTTTTTTCTCATTCCAGGAGGTCAACCAAATATGCAAAAGGCCAAACATGCCAATTTATTTTCTTCTACCACATTATTAAAAAGTGATCAATCTCATTTTAATTCCTTGGAGATCATTCAAACCTATCAAAGGTCATGTATATAGGGGTTATTGTTTTTCTTTCTACTCCTTACGTATACAAAATATAAAGAAATAAATCATACTGTGCAAAGCCATGTTACCTTCTTCTAACAAACAAAATACCTAGTGTTTCATTAGGAATTCCATTACTTTACACTTTCAGTCATTCTATTATTGTTGTGCTCTATTCCCCGAGGTCACCAAAACCTGCTAAAGGTCGAGCATACTAATTTATCTTTTCTTTTTTGTTTTGTAATCTGTACACTATTACATTTTTTTCTTATGTAAAAAACATCCCAATATAATATTTTCTAACTATAGTAAGTAATTATTATATCCTGCATCATCATTAAGTCAATTTGGTACCAGTATCTGCAGTTCATGTATCCAATACGCTTCTCTTTGTAGAAGTCTTTCTTTCAGGTTTCCTCCTCTTGATGGCACTTCCAATTTCTCTATTCCTACTTGCGTAAGAAATGCAGCTGAACCATGTCCTACTTCTATATAGTGTTTAGCCACTGCATACTTCATGTTTTTACTTCTAATGCCTGTTTTGTGTTCACCAATCCTTATTTTTAATGCTCTTTTCGTTTGTCCTATATAAGCTTCCCCACATGGGCATTTTAACATGTAAATTACCCCTTCTGATGAGCAATTAATGAATCCTTTTATTTTATATTTACTTCTGTTCCTAGGGTGATTAAAATCGTTTGTGATCTTGGTTCCATTACAGGGTGTACAAGTCCCACATTTGTAATTACCTTGTGGGGGGTCTGGCATCCAATTTGGTCTATTACTTTGCTTTTTTTCTGTATATAACATATGTACTAGTACATCTTTTAAGTTTTTATTTCTTTTGTAACTAAATAATGGTCCTTTATCCACAATTTCACTTAAACTTTTGTCAACTTTTAGTACTGACCAGTGTCTTTTTATTATTTGTTTTAGTTCTCCATACAAATCATTATATTCAGTACTAAAGCATATTTGATCCTCCGTGCTGTTTTTTTCTTTTATTTCCAATAATTCATTTCTTGTTTTTCCATTCACTTTTTCCAATGCTATTTTCAATTCTTCCACTCTATAGCCTCTATCTAGTAGACGTTGACACATCTCTGCTGATTCATTCAGTCTTATATCCTCCTCACTACAATTTCTTTTTATCCTGAGTAATTGTCCATACGGAATATTTCTTTTAGTGATGTGTGCGTCGGACGTTGGCTATCATGGTGTAGAATTGTATTTCTGTCCGTAATCTTTCTGTACAACTTAGTTTCTAGTTTAGTATTTTTCACATATATCATTAAGCCCAAAAAATGAACTTCTGTCTTGCTGTAATTTGATACAAATTTTAAATGAATGTCGCATTCATTATTATATGCCAGAAATTCCTTCAAATGTTCTTCTTCTCCCTTCCATAATATAAACACATCGTCCACAAAACTAACCCATTTCTTTATATTATTATTCCATTTGTTATTTACTTCATTCCATATATATTTATTTTCCCATTCTCCAACATATATGTTCGCTAATGATGGGGCAAATGTTTTCCCCATCGCAGTTCCATGTATTTGTTTAAAGAATGATGTGCCAAACAAAAAATTATTATTTTTTAATACCAGATCTGCCAGTTCTATAATAAAATCCGTAGGTGGTAACATATTCTCTGGTCTTCTTTCTAATCTCTTCTTTAATGTTCTTAAATCTTCATCCTGAGGAATGTTATTGTATAAGTTTTCTGTATCACTTGTTATCAACCATACATTTTCTTCTATTTCCTCATCCTTTAAGGTATTCAACATATCCTTGGTATCGGCTATAAAAGATTTGTTTTCTTTAACTAGTGGTCTTAGGAAAAAATCCACAAATCTTGACAGTGGTTCTGTCAATGAATTTAAACTGCTCACAATTGACCTTCCTGGTGGTAGATTTTTTTTTTATGCACTCTTGGCAGTAAATAAATTGTTGGTCTTACAGGATTTTCCACAGTCAGGAATTGTTTTTCCTTTTCTGTTATCCATTTCTGTTTTCTAGCTTCATCTATTCTAATATCCAGTCTTTTTTTGATTTCTTCAGTGGAATCTCCACCCAGTTTTATGTAGTATTTACCATTCTCTAGTTGTTTTTCCATTTCCTTTATATACATATCCTTTCCTCACAGTACCACTCGCCCCCCGTCTGCTTTTTAATTACTGTATCCGGAAGATTTTTTATTTCCTGTAATGCGTCTTTTTCAGATTTACTAAGATTGTCTGTTTTACATTTTTCATATCTGTTCAGAACTTTTTCAACATCTGTATCCACTAGTTTACTAAACACATTAATAGCATTATTCATTTGCATATTAGGGACACATTTTTTGACTTCCTATAAAAGAGTGTTTTTTCACATTCCAGTTCTATGATTTTTTCTTCTCCTTCTATATTAACCATATTCTTTTGCACAGTTCTTATTTGCGCAGCTATTGTTTGTACAACGGGGTGCATTAATTGCTGTTTGAAAAAAAAAAAACGTTTTAGATGTAATTGTCTATACGTTTTAAACAGGTTAACCTTTATTTTAAAGGCATTATGTTTCTGTGCTGGAACAAACAATAACCCTTTTTCAGAACGTTTTCTTGTGTTTTTGATCATATATTCTCAGTAAGGTTAATTAATTCCAATTCTTTTTCCTTTGAGACCTCTGGGGACCCTGTTCTCCCCAGTAGCCTCCAAAGTTGTTCATTGGTCCTCTTCCTCTGTAACCTCTTCCTCTTGCCCACCCCTCTCCTGGTCCTCGACCTCTCCCTTAGCCTGAACTGGTTCCTTCTTGGGGGTCTTCTTGAAAATCCTGTCTTTGTCCACCACCTCTTTTACTATCTGTGGAATCTGTTTCACTCTCTGATGTCCCATAGTTTTCCTTTTCTAAATTTCTATTCTTTGCATATATGAATCTGCGTCTTTTCCCATGCCAGTTATAGACTGTCCCTTCTCTATAGTCTATAGCATCCCTTTCATGTTTTATTTTTTTATATTCCATTAGTAGTTCTTTAAACTTTTTCGTATCAGTTTTAATTTTTTCAAACATTCTTGTTCTTCTATCTGCGAGATTCCTTTAAATACTTCTGTTTTTAACCCTTTAATCCCATTTTCTAATTTCTCACTGTCTCTTTTTGCTTTTCTGATGGTTGCTAACATTAAGTCATATGATGCTTTATTTAAGATAATTTCCCAATCTTTAATATACTCCTCGTCATCTTCTCCAAAAGAAGGTGCTTTCTGAATTTGTAATCCTCTTGGAATTTGTTTGTCTCTCCCTAAGTGCATGTAATTGCATCCTAATTTGTTTTTTTCATTATATTTCCTAAATTATCAATATTTTTTTTTTTATACTTTCTATTTTACCGCCTCTCCCTGCCCCCTACGCTCTGCTTCTTCGGGAGCGCCTGGCATCTGCCTCGGTTCCTTCCGTGCCTGGAGCCCCGCGGCGGTCCCCCCATGTAGCCTTGTATTCCCCCCCAGGCAGGGACGAGGTGGGGCCCAACCACCCCGAATTAACTTTCACTTGGTCGGGGCCGCCGCATGGGACAGGCAGGGGACCACTGAGGTCTGTGCTGGCGCTCCGTCTACCTGGAGCGATGGAGGTGTTTTTCCCCTGTTTTTTCTCTGGGCGTGCCATGCGCCCTGACATCAAGGTGGAGCTCCGCCGACGTCTGGCATGCCCAACCCTCCTGGATGGGCCTAGGCACTTGCTGAACTCCCAGCCTCCGCCTGGGGTCAGTCAAGCACCGAGCCTCTCCCCCCCTCCCTGGAGAAGCGAGGCAGTCCAGGCGCTCAGCCTTCTCCCCAGCCGGCCCTCCAACTCCCGGGCTCATTCCTGAACCGGTCGCCAGCTGCCGCAGAAGCGGTAGCGCCACTGGCCATGCTCGGCGGGCCGGCCATTTTTTTATTTTTGTTTTATTTCCTTCAGTATTCCCAAACACTTCTGCATAGTCAATTTCTGAAAATGCTAGTCTATTTCCTTCTTCTTCTGAAAAGGCCAATACACCAACCTTGGGGGTTCTTTTTTGTGTTGCCATCTTGTTTTTATTCCAATGCTATTATTTTACTTTTATACACCTCTTTAAGGAGCAAACACTCTTTACTGCCCTGTTCAGGAATACTCGAAATTCAAAATTATAAGAAAACAAATGTTAGTGTTGCTCATTCCCTTTTAAACAATTGGGCTTTATAGAGGTTCTGGGGTGCAACTGTGGCAGGGAAATTCAATGTACATTTTGCACACCGCTTTAGCCTCTGGGTGCTATCCCACCTGCACTCCCCCTCCAATAAACTACTTCCTTTTATCCTGTTTTCATAGGACTTCACACATTGGGAATTATCAATTTTAAAAAATATTTTATTTCTTACTTTTTTTTTTAATCACAGACAGGTGCACAGTATTTCACTTGTTTCCTTTTATCAAAAGTTCAGTTTGTTTATAAATACCATAGAGTTCTGTACTTTACCACACATATATAAGCTGTGTTTTGTTTACTCTTTCTTCCACCATGTCGTTTTCTCACAAGAGCATTTTTACTTGCTGAAACTTCTTGGTGCAATTGCCTATTCGATTCGATACATGAAGTAATTTTAATAAAATATGTGCCATCAATCGTTTCTGCTGAGGTACAACAGTATTATGACATTGCTACTGTAGTACGACAGCATTATTTTTTTAAGACTTATATTTTATTGATTTAAAAAAGTATAGGTACATACAAGCCATATTATACAATGGCAAGAAAGAATCCTGGACTCTGATTGGTCAGTGTATGCCTGAGACAGTGATGTTACTACACAGTAACATCACTGTCATTGATTTCTCTTTTATCCTTCAGAAAAAGATACACTGCCTCACTAAAAATCTACTAAAAACATTTTTAAATTTTTATTCTTATTTTGTATAACAACAGTTATTGTATAATAGCAATAAGGCACTCCAGGTTGTGTGCTATTGTCTAATAACTTCACTCCTGGGGTGGTGGAAGCCTCGTGCCTCAACCCACCCCAGGAGTAACGTTATTACACAATACCACACACCCTGTCGTGCCTTACTGCTTAATCATACAATGACTGTGTAACTTTAACCGATGTTATATTACAAATTATTAAAGAACCACTGATGCCTCAAAGAAAACTTTAAAACATTATAATTAGGTACAATTCTGCTTGCATTCCAATTGTATTTTATATATTTCTCATCCCCATAATTTATTACTAAAGAAATGTGTATGAATATATGATTGTCTCTTAGAGATCATTTTGAGTTCATCTGCTTCTATAGCTTACTCCCTACTTCAACTCATAATCCTCTGTTGTGACATCATAGTCTGTTGCCATGGGAAACATAGATTTTGACGGCAGATAAGGACCGCTTGGCCCACCCAGTCTGCCCATTTCCCTACCTACTGGATAAGCTGCAGATCCTAGTCAACCAGCAGCCTACTTCTTCCTACCCCCACCCCACTCCCTAGAATTGCCTTATGACTGTCCCATGCATGCTTGAATTCCACCACTGTTTTTGACTCCACAACCTCCTCCGGAAGGCCATTCCATGCATCCACAACCCTCTCTGTGAAAAAATACTTCCTTAAATTACCTCTGAGCCGCCCCCCTTCTATCTTCAAATTGTGCCCCCTTGTTCTTGCACACCTCTTTTTTTGAAAGATGCTACCCTCTTGGATTTTGTTGATTCCCTTGAGATACTTGAAAGTTTCTATCATGTTCCCCCTCTCTCTCCTTTCCTCGAGGCTATACATATTCAGCCCCTTAAGTTTCTTTTCATATGTCTTCCGGTGCAGGCCCTGCACCATTTTAGTTGCCCTCCTCTGGACAGCCTCCATCCTGTCTATATCCTTGTGGAGACTGGGTCTCCAGAACTGCACGCAGTACTCCAGATGGGGTCTCACCAACTGTCTGTACAGAGGGATAATAACTTCCTGGTTTCTGCTGGTGATGCCTCTCCCTATGCATCCCAGTATCCCCCCAGCCTTCCTTGCTGCCCTCTCACATTGCTTGCCCACCTTTAGGTCATCTGATATGACTACCCCCAGGTCCCTTTCCATTTTTGTTGTTGTTAGTATCTCACCCCCCATTGTGTACTCTTCCCCTGGGTTTTTGTTTCCCAGGTGCATTACCTTGCACTTCTTAGCATTGAATCTAAGCTGCCATACTTTGACCATTCCTCTAACCTTGCCAAGTCCCTTCTCATCCTTTCCACCCCACCTTGTGCATCAACTCTGTTGCAGATCTTTGTGTCATCTGCAAAGAGACATACTTTTCCTTCCAGTCCCTCTGCAATGTCGCTTATAAAGACATTGAAGAGGACCGGTCCTAATACTGAACCCTGTGGTACCTCACTAGTAACCCCCCTTTCTTCAGAGTGGACTCCATTTACTATTACTCTCTGTGTCCTATTCTCCAGCCAATTTTTTACCCAGGCTGTCATCTTGGGACCCACTCCCAGGCTGGCTAACTTGTATATTAATCTTTTGTGTGGGACTGTGTCAAATGCCTTGCTAAAGTCTAGGTAGGCCATGTCCACAGCCCCTCCCTGATCTACTACTTTGGTCACCCAGTCAAAGAAATCTATCAGATTTGTCTGGCATGACCTTCCTGCTGTGAATCCATGCTGCCTTGGGTCCTGAGCCCCTCTGGCCTCTAGATACTCAACAATTCTTTCCTTCAGAAGTGATTCCATCATTTTCCCTACCACTGAGGTTAAACTAACAGGTCTGTAGTTTTCTGCTTCTGCCTTGCTCCCACTTTTGTGAAGGGGAATCACATCTGCCCTTCTCCAGTCCTGGGTACCCCCATCCTCCCATGATTTGTTAAAGAGGGAGTCAGTGGTGTCACTAGTTCTACCCTTAGTTCTTTTAGAATTCTGGGATGAATCCCATCAGGCCCCATTGCTTTGTCCACCTTCAGTTTTAAGAGTTCTTTCAGAACCCTTTCTTCTGTAAATGGGCTGGTATCAACTTCTGTATCCAGAGTGTTTCTACTGTTTGTTTTAGGTACCTCCCCACTTCCTTTGTAAATACTGAGCAAAAATATTTGTTTAGTATCTCTGCCTTTTCACAGTCACCCTCTGCCCACCTCCCTCCTCTTTATTAAGCCTCACTAGCCTCCCTTGGTCTTCCTTCGCTCCCTGATGTACCTATAAAGGTTTTATCCCTTCTTAACAGAGTTGGCTATCTTTTCCTCGGTTTGGGCCTTTGCTGTTCTGACTGCCTTCCCAGCTTCCTTTTGCTTTAACTGATACAGTTCCCTGTCCTGCTCCTTCTGTGATTCCTTGTACTTCCTGAATGCTTTCTTTTTCTCTTGAACCTTCACTGCCACTTCCTTTGAGAACCATAGTGGTTTCTTACATCGTTTCGTTTTGTTAATTTGCTTCACACAAAGGCTTGTTACCTCTGTGATGGCAGTTTTTATTATTCCCCATTGTTCTTCCACCCCTCCTTCCTGCCCATTTGCTAGTGCATTCCTTAGGCACTCACCCATTTTGGCAAAGTCAGCCCTCCTAAAGTCCAGTACTTTTGCCTTTGTATGGCTTGACTCTTTTGCTGTGTTTATTGTGAACCATACTGTTCGATGGTTGCTAGTTCCCAGATTGTGATATCACAAGCAGTGCTGTACGACCTAAGGTAGGGAGAAAACAGCAGGTGTAGATTAACTCTCAGGCACAAAGATCCTGTTTTCATTCAAATGGCCTCACTACTAAATAATGGGGAAGATGAATACAGAACTAATGGGAAATACCAGCTGTATAGTGTTTAAACACTATGTTTTGTTACATTTCTCCTGAACAAGTCACCAGCTCTTTAAAGTGATGGTAGTGGAGCGGGCAGAATTGTAGTTAACTTCTGTCTCAGTGAAGGTTGCACACCCCGCAGCCCATAAGTATGGACTTGGAATCCATGGGGTTGGGCAGTGATTAAAGTTTCAGGTATATGACTGAACTAACTGTATTCGTTCCTCATGAGTTACCGCAGAAGTCCTGCATCCTCCATCCTCCATGGGTCTTTCCCTGTTTTTTTTTTGCTCATATGATAATAACCGGTTATTTTCCTATACATATTGATGAATAGATAAAAACCTTTATTTTTTTTTCCACAGGATGAAAACTTATAGGACTGAAAAGCCCTGTTTGCAGAGTTGTCCTACATATAACTAACATAACAAAACTGAACACATATACAAATAAAAATGATTACTGATTATTAGAGGGTCAGATTTGTACCAGTATGCTTGCTGGGCGTTGCATCGGTTATGGGTTAGTCTTTCTAGCCTGATACATTCCAGTATGTCAGTGAGCCACTTGTATGTTGGGGGTTGTCTAGCCACCTGTTTACTTTGAGCTACTCTGGATTTCCTTGCATTGCCCACCGTACAGATGTCCAACTCAAATAACTCCTCCAGGTCTAGTAGCAGGTCAAGTCGTGATCTGCATTCGCACCAAACGTTTCTGATGCCTGGGCATTCCCACAGTAGAGTATTAAGGTGTCCTCCTGTTGTTGGTACTTGTAACATGTGGGTTGCAATATTGCTTTTATCTTGTGCAGTCTTGTGGGGGCTCAGTACAGGTGTCCGAGTATTTTAAATTGTTGTATCTTTAGGTCAACAATCGAGGTGGCTTTTTTAGCAAATTACCATAGCTCTTCCAAGAATCAATCTCCACTATTGATTTCCCACTAGTGAGTCTGAGCAGGAGACGCTAGGACCCAGCAGGAACTGCAACCTTTTAGAGGGCTGGTGCGGCGGGAGGCAGCGCACTTGCATGACGTTGCGCGTCAGCCGATTTACCATGGCGTCATCACTCAACTGCCTCAGTTCCTTTTTTTCTGCCATCCAGTGCACATCAGAGGCTTCGCTGCTCATTTGCCAGAGTCAGAACTTCACTGTCTATATGACAACACAGTTCAGTTCTTTAGAGTTTTAGTATTTAAGTATTTAAACTTTGAATTTATTTTTCTGTCAGTTTAGCCTGTTTTACATAAGACAACTTAAGTTCTAGGGATATGGATATGATGTTCTGTCCAACTTCTGGTAGTGTCCGTTCACTTTAAGACTTGCTGGAAAGTCTTCAAGCTGGCTCCTCCCACCCACCTGGGTGGTAAGTTCCTTGGCTCTGTGCCATGACGCCAGATTTTCCTTTCCGCTGGAAGAAGCAGGTTCCCTCCCTACTGCTCTTGCGTTGAGTAGGCCCTCGCATGTAAATCTGCAGATTTACTTTCTTACGAGTTTCTGTCTTCAGCTTGATCTTCAATCGTGACTGCCATGGAAGATAAGTCCATACCCGGGTTCCACCGGTACCCTTGTGGGAAGAAGATGACCCAAACGGACCCACACACCACATGCGTCTACTGCCTGGGGCATGAGCACGATCCCCAGGCTTACAACTTTTGTCGCATGTTTCACCCGATCATTCTAGAGGACCATCTTGCCTGACTTAGACTGGGCCACCCGGAGCAACGGAAACCGCCAGTCAAAGCTAAGGATGCCGGTTGGGTGGTCTCTGTGGACGCGGGTTCCACCAAACAGCTTGCGGCCTTTGAAGAGGAGGCAGCCCAGGTGGCATTCCTCTCCTCTTCGGCTTCTGCCTTCATGCCACTTCAGCTGGGCTCGACCTTTACAGGATACTTCAAAGAATTGTGCCAGTCTCTGCCAACCCTTGGTCAGGGACTCTCTGGGCTAAGTCCAAATCAAAGAGGTCAAAAAAAGAGAAAGAGAGGACTCGTCGTTGTTCGTGGGATTGGGAGCACTCTTGGTTGACAGTTTCTGATTCCCACGCTTCTCCAGATCCAACTTAGGTTGAATCTGCGGCCCTGGCCGCCGGGGCTCCACGGTAACCCCGTCGGGCCAGTTGGTTGAGATGCTGGTTGAGGTCCCGGCCGAGATTTTTCTCGAACCAACTGACCAGTTGTCGACTGAAGAGGCTGACAATTCCTTGTCCAGTACTCTGGTCCTGACTCAGACTGTTGGATGAGCACTCCGCTGACTGGCCACCTCTGGTCCCAGACCCGCCGCTGGTCCCCTCGACTATCGAAGTCGAGGTCTTCCACTCGTGGGTCGAGTGACTCCCGCCGACACTGGTGCTTCTGATCTCAGTGCCACGGGAAGCGGCGTCACCACTACTCTTCATCCTCGTCCTCCTCGGATGAGGAGAAGCTTCAGCACAAGCTGTGTTGATGCTATGAGGATCTTATGTGGCAACAGCTGGTGCTTACCAGTATGAAGCTGACTCCAGGTCCTACGCTGGCTATCACCTGGCTGTCACCCGAATGGCAGACTCCTTCTCCATCGACAGAGCCAACCAAAACGGTCCCGACTCGGCCGACCCCGGTGTCTCCACTAATTGTGGTGGAACCGCTGCCTAAACAGCCGCTGACTGGCACTCCGACTAAGGAGTCTCGGCCATCTTAGGGGCTTCCCCATCGACTGTCTGTCACTGTCACCTCTGACTGTCCATGGAGGGTCAGCAGGGACTCAGACAGATGACCACTCTTTAATGACTCCTCGGAGTCCAAGGGTTCCTCCCTGCACTCCTGTCTGGTAGATGTGGAGGATCGCTCATCAGATTAAGGCCCATCTTCCTTCATGGGCCTTCTTTGCCTGATCTCTAAGTCGACGGGTTTGAAAATGGAGCCCGTCCAAAAACGGGCTTATTACCCGTTAACTGATATCCTCGACCCAGGGAGACACTCCTACGGAGGCTTTCCCAGTATTGGCCCTGCCCTGGAGCTTTGGCAGCACCCCACTTCCTTCCCTGTGATTTCTGCCTTGATGGCCTGCAAGTACGCGGTATCTAACAGTTCCCTCTTGGAATTCACAGAGCACCCCTTGACTGAGGGATTGGTGGCAGATTCTGTATTTAAGTGCTCCGGCAACACCAGGGATGTTGATAAAGCTACCTGACAAGGAGTCCAAGAAGTTGGACCATGCGGCTAAAAAAGTCAACGCTGCCTCCTCTCTTGGTCTCCACCAGGTGAGCTTGGCCCTCCTCATGGCCCACTTCTCCAGTGCCCTGGATGAGGTGCCTCCTCATCTGCCAATGGACCTTCAGATCAAGGTCAAACAGGTGCGGGACCAGGGCCAGGCCATAGCCAAACAGCTCCAGACAGCCATAGACATCTGGGACTGCTGTGCCGGCTCCATGGTGGCCTCAGTGGCCATGCGCCGCAGGGCTTGGCTGAGGATCTCCACCTTTGCGGCAGACACTCAGCAGAAGCTGGCAGATGTCCCTTTCCTGGGCATCGACTTGTTCGGGGTCGAGGACCACCTCAAACCTAAACCGTGCCACCCTGGACTCCGTGACATTTGCCCAGAAGGACCCTAAGGGCTCCAAGCAGCAGCAGAAGAGGGAGCCCTTTTGGTCCACCTCCACTCCTGTGGCCAAATCTTTCCAACCCCAGGCTGGTCAGCAGGCTCAGGCCTGGTGACCTCGGTCATCTGTATGCCTGGAGGAACAGGTTCCAGTAATGCCTCAGCTGGGTCCCCTTCCTTCTCTAAGCCTGCAGAGTCATGGGATAAGGGGGTGCCTCTCCTCATGCCCATCACACCTCCCCTGGGTCCTCCTGTGGGGGTCAGCTCCGCCACTTCTTTTTGCCTGGTCCACTGTCACCACGGACAGGTGGTTTCTCGAAGTGGAGGGTCAGGGTCTGCCTCTGGAATTCGAGCAGCACTCTCCTTACCGAGATCACGCCCCACGGCAGGACTTGGTTTCTGCAGACATGGTGTCAGTTTTGAGAGCAGACATATCCCAGCTCCTCCTCAAGGTGGTCGTGGTTTCTTTTGCAGATCCTCCGAACACCCAGGGTTTGTCTCCATGTATTTCCTGGTGCCAGGGCGGATGGGGTGCTGGCGCCCCATTCTAGGTCTGCACGATCTTAATAAGTTCCTCAGGTCGTGCACCTTCAGTATGGTAACTCTGTCACAGATCATTCCATCTCTAGAGTGAAACGTGGATTTGCTCCCTGGATTTCCAGATGCGTTCTTCCACGTCCCGATCCGTCCGTCTCACTGAAGGTTCCTCCGCTTCTGAGCAGAGGGAACCCTCTATGAGTTCCAGGCCATGCCATTTGGCCTTTCCTTGCCCCCAGGGTCTTCACCAAGTGCATTGCAGTGGTGGTAGCTTATCTGAGGCACTGAGGGGTCCGGGTCTACCCGTACCTGGACGACTGGCCTATCGCAAGTCCCTCCAGGCTGGACGTGGAGCCGTCCAGGGACCTGGGCCTCCAGACCGGTGTCTCCCTTGGCCTCCTGGTCAACCAGGCCAAGTTGGAACTCGTGCCTTCGCAGGTGATCAACTTCATCAGGGCGGAGCTCGACTCTTGCAGAGATAGGGCCTGGCTCCCGGACAGGGCGGAGACTCTCTCCTCCTTTGCCTGATCATTTTGGGTTGGGCAGTTGCACCCTGCCCAGGACTTCCTGCGCCTGCTGGACTACATGGCGGTCTGCACCAGCGTGGTCCGTTGGGCCTGCTGGAAAATGCGCTCCCTGCAGTGGGAGCTGGCCAGCCAGTGGTCTCAGCGCAAGGGTCACTTTGACCAGCTGGTCACTGTGACCCAGCAGATGTAGGACGCTGTCCAGTGGTGGTTAGTCCCAGCGCATCTGCAGGCAGGGACCCCGTTTGTCCGCCCAGAGCCGACAGTAATCCCGATGACTGATGCCTCTCACATCGGCTGGGATGCCCACCTGGGGGAACACAAGAGTCCATGGGCTGTAGACCCCTGAGGAGTCCCGATCTCACATGAACCCGATAGGGCTCCGAGCAGTTTGGCTGGCGCTGACTGCATTCGCTCCACACATCTGGGGCCAGGTGGTCCAGGTCCAGACAGACAACACCATGACCATATATTAGCTCAACAAACAGGGCGGGACGCACTCCCTGCCTCTATGCAGGGAAGCGCTCTGTAGGTGGACCCTTGTGCACAGCCTGAAGGCAGATCTCCTAGCCATCCATGTAGCAGGGGCCTCCAGTCAGCTGGCGGACGCTCTCAGCCGGGTGGGCAAGGTGTCTCACGAGTGGTCTCTCCACCCAGAGGTAGTACACCACCTGTTCTCCCAGTGGGGCACTGATTCTATGCAGCAGTACCACATCAGCTTTTCTCTGGACTCAAAAAGGACAGTCTTATTTTGAGGGTATATCTTGCAGCAGGCCACACCGATAGGATTTAGATGCCAGGCGCTAAGACCACACAGAAATTTTCTAGCTGGCAGTCTACCAGAGGGGGCCGACCACCTCCGACGTCAGCCACTGACATCTGCCTATCCCATAAGTGTGGGCGATCCCCGTAGCCTCCCCAGTTCTTTTCCTGCCATCGACCAGTGCATGTCGGACCTCTGGAAACTGTTGCTGCTTCAGTCGACCTCCATTTTCGCACACTTTCAGCGTTTATATTTTATTTTTCTCACCATAGTTCTCTTTTATTTTTTTTCTTCTAAACCGACTTCAACCTCGGATCACTCCAAAACTAAGTGTGCCTGTGGAAAACAAATTCCAGAGAAGGATAGCCATTCTATTTGTGTCTGCTGCCTAGGCCCAACTCACGATGTCCAAACCTGCCAGATTTGCCAGGGCTTCAACCAGGCCACCCCGCGCCGCTGCCAGCAGACCTCAGAGAACTTTCTCCTACAGCAGAAGGTCGCCTCTATGGAACGGGAGCTGCAGACCAGGAGCTCCTCCGTCTGCCCAGCTCAGTCCTCGGGCTTCCAGACGTTGAAATCCCAGGACAAGATTAATGGGAAACACAAACACCAGGACAAGGAACAGGATAGGCCTTACTCCTCCTCCCGCTCGCAGTCACTCCACTGTTTGTCAACTGTGAAGGGGCTTTCCTCCTCTGGGGGGTTGGCCTCATCTGACACACACGCCCTCTTACCCACAGGGCTATCATCGGCACCGCCTCTTACCACTGTTACTGTTTTGGGCAGAGACCTTTCAAGGCATGTTCACGCCCTGTCCCCCAGCCCCTGCTGCTCAGGCACTTGCTATCTACTGGCACACAGCATGCTGGTTTTACCAGCGTTTCTTCAGCCAGCATGGGCACGGTGGTCATCAGGCCTTCTCCTGACTCGTGCCCACTGGCAGTGACAGCTGCAATGGCCTCTTTCACAGGGCCTGCTGCTCGCTGTCCAGCCCTAGGACAGATGCTTCCAGATACTGGCACCTCCCCGAATCCAAGCCCTCCTACACTTTCGCTGTTCAAGGCTTCTCCCTTGACGGTCCCTCAATAGGTGCCCATGGGACCTTCGCCAGCCTTCCCTCTTCTAGTGCCTGTTGGCCTCCACTGGTCTTGCCTCAGCCAGCTCCCATTGGGCCTACACCTGCCTACCCTCAGCTGATGCCCGTTGGCCCAGCACTGGTCTATCCTCAACCATCCCCTGTTGGCCCAGTGCCAGCATAACCACATCCAGTGCCTACAAGGCCTGCGTCATTTTACCCCTAGCCCACAGGACCGATGCTGGTCTACCCTTAACCAGCGCCTGCAGGACCAGCGCTGGCTACCTGTCAATTTGCAAGGCCTTCTCATTTCCCATTGCGGTTTTATGAGATCGCAGGCACCCAGCCTCAGAGTCCTGTGCCCCTCGCCCCCCCCCCCGAGGCAGACTCCAGGGCCTTCTGCTCAAGTACTCCCATGCTCCACTCTGCCTCCTAGGTTGGCTTTAACCCCCCAGAATCCCACGGGGGGGGGGGATGAGTACCATCTTGATCTTCGTCTGCCTGATGATGATGATGATCCAGATGCCGACGAGGGTGATGACGGCAATGTTAGTGACTCACCTACCCCCTCTATAGGCTCCTCTGAGGGCAAGGGCACCCAAGTGTGTCCCCAAGTCTATGCCAGATGACCCCACCTTTAAGACCATTATGCGGCACACCCAAGAGGCCATGGGGTTCAAAACAGAGGAGCAGGATCCATAGCGTCGTCTGTTTGCCTTCCATCTTCGTCAGCCGGAAACTCCTCCGTTGGTGGTTCCTCCCCAATAGACACTTATAATGATGCCACCATGGTTGTCTGGCATCAGCCCAGTATGATCCCTGCCATGTCCAAGAAGGACAATAGGTTGTACCATGCCCCAGCAGGGAAGCCTTTCTCGAACAGGTGCAGGTGGACTCTGTGGTGATAAACGCTACACGTGACCGCTCAAAAAGGCCTATGCATTTGAGCTCATTACCGCCCCAAGGCAAAAAAATAAGCGGGTTCGCATCGCAATTTGTGAGTCAAAAACCAGCAATTGCGAATCAATTTTGATTTTGATTCACGGTAGGTGCTAATCAAATTTTCACAGGACCACAGGGCTTGGAATGTGCGAATGGCACTATTTTTAGCCATCTTCCCCCACATTCTGGACCCCCCACTGCTAATCACTTTTCATTTTTATTAGCTAAGGTCGCTAATCAAGTCTCCAACACTAATTTATGCCTTGCACCCTCCAAAGAGTCACGTTGGTTGGATTTCCTGGGCAAGCAGACGTTCACCTCTTCTACTCTGGCAGTCTGCTCCCTAGACTACTTGGCTCACATGCTTCAATATCAAAATGCCTTATGGGATCAGGCGGGGAATGCCATCCAGTCTTTACTTTATGACCCTGCCAAGCAGCAGGCCATGGATTCCCTCAAGTTAGCCTCTGATGTCGATACCCACTAGCTGTGGGTGGCCTACGATGCTGTGTATGCGTCGGCTCAGGTGGCAGCAACCAGCATTTGTGTGCGCCAGCACGCTTGGCTTCAGGTGTCCGGGTTCACTGTCTGTCATGAATGCCCCCTTTAGAGAGTACAAACTATTCATCAGGGATGTGGAAGACATCCTCACCCACCTACAGGCATCCGGAAGCACCACTGCTGCTGAGTGCAGCTCCTTTGACTTATGCGGCTTCGGTGCGAGAGACAGCACTGATCGTTGAGTGCGACTGAGCAATTCTTTTTTTTGGAGCGGGTTGCACCATGTTGGTGTAGCCGCATACAGCGGCTGAATGTACGCTCGTTGTTTGGAGCAAGTAAAGTAAGGATTGCTGCAGAGCAAAGGCATGCTCCAAAGCAAAAGCTGACTGCCGCGCTAGCAGACAGATCGAAGTCACTTGAATACTTGACTGCCGGCTAGTGAGACACTATGGGCAACAGTAACTGTAAGCCCTGTAGTGTCTAGAATAAAGTGTACCCTGTACAGAAGCAGCCCCAGAGATGCTGTGATTGACGGCTGCATATGAAATAGGATAATGAAGCCTGTGATGTCACGGCCTGTAGAAACTCCCCAACTATGTGATGTAATCACAAGGAGCTATAAAAAGGGCTCATCACTAGGGGAATGTTAGATAGTCGAGTCAGTCTAGTGCTGACAACGAGTAGGATAAGACCTACAGTTGGGGTGTGTGTGTGTATTTCACACAGGTTACTTGAGAAAAGTATTTATTGGACTATCTGGTCTGAAGCAAATCCGCAGATTGCTGAAGGAAGCAGAGGTCTGAATTTCTTTGTGCAGGACTAATTATTTGACTTTTTCATTTCTGTACATAAGAGTATTTTTTCTGAAAAATAAACTGATATACGCCTTTGTGCATTTTTTATGCACTTGATCCTTGCTTTGTTGTGCCAGTTATTATACAATGGCAAGGAAATGTCCTGTATTCTGATTGGTCAGTGGGTGCCTGAGACAGTGATGTTATTACACAATAACATCACTGTATTTATTTATGCCACCATTTGATAGATTGCTGTTGTCTCTTCAGAAACACAAAAAATCTACTAAAAACATTTTTAATTTTTTTTTATTTTGTATAACATCGAGCCACTGTATAATTGCAATAAGGCACTCCAAGGTGTGTGTTATTGTGTAATAACGTCACTCCTGGGGTGGTGGAAGCACTCAGCTTCGTCTCGTGCTTCAACCCACCCTAGGAGTGATATTATTACACGATAACACACACCTTGTCGTGCCTTATTGCTTAATTATGAACTGGGGATTGTAAATACGGGAAGTTGATTGGCAGAGAGGTTTTTGAAGCCGTGATGATATTGGGCTACATCATCACAGCTTCAGAAAACCTCCGGCCACCAGCCTCCTCATTGACCGCACACACAACAGAATTCAGCACAACGGAAGCCGCTGGGAGCAATACTTTCAAAAGCAACATATCCAGCAGCATGCGAGTGGCAGCAACGGACAAATAATGTCTTTTTCTCTGAAAAGGACAAACGACAGACCCGCACATTGTAGTCATTCTCACACAAACCGCAGCTCCCCCACAAAAAGAAAGCTATGTCCCAGCCACATAGAAAAAACTGCCAGTCTTGTCCCAGACATTCCTAACCATTCTAATAGTAGCTCTTACAATAACAGTCCAGAATGAATCGCACCAAGACTCTACCTTTTTCTTGTTCGTTCATCATTGGCTCGCCTCTCCAACTTCTCTCTCAGCTTACCAGTCCTCAGCATCCAATTCCCAGAACAAAAATAATAAAAATAAAGTGCACTGTGAACAGAGAACACTTTAAAAAAAGAAAACAGCAATGGTAAGGAGCGGGTCACCCAGTCACAAGAGCTCCACTTCCTCTACCATGGCCAACAGCGCCACCAGCTGCCCAGAGCCCTCCAGGAAATATTTTATTTAAAGGTATTCCTCCAACACCCCCAAAACACATTTTTAAAATGTTTCTATTTTTTGATTTTACTTTAAAAAATATTTAAACCACTTCATAATAGCAATAATGCACTCCAGGGTGTGGGATATCATCACTTCTCGGGTTGCTGGACGCACTTGGCCTGCGGCCTCGTGCCCAACCACCCAAGGCATGACGATATCCATGATATACCACACCCCGTTGTGCATTATTGCTTAATTATCCCACACAGTCACACTAAAGCTTCCCACGCTCTCATATTCTGACTCTGCCCCAACTTGCAACACTGACACCACTCCTTTTTCTTTTTCTAGAGCTTCCAGAAGGGTACCGATAATCAAATACTAAAAAAATTATTGTATAATTGTTTGCTGGCTGCTAAGAAGAATATCACTAAAAACTGGCTTTCAGACAAAACAGCCATTATTGAAATGTGGCAAAATATAATGAATGATATGTATCTGATGGAAAAAGTGACAGCCAATTTACTACAAACCCTACCAAAGCTTGAACTCATATGGCAGAGATGGGTAGTATACATCATGTGCATAAGAAATGCCTTTCTACCATGATGGCGTGCTTTTGCATAAAAATAGTCATCTTTATGGGTCAGTAAACTATCAAAGGTATATGGTAAAATATGTACTATGAAAATGTACATGTATAATTTTGCAGCATGTCACTATCCAATGGTGTATGCCTATGTTTAAAAAAAATCTAATTTCAATTTAAAAAGACATATATATATATATATATATATACATATACATATACTATATAAAACGGACAATGTATGGACAACCATATGGAACAAAGCTGATGCTTCCATCCTAGGGTCAGATGACATCACAGAGAGCTCTCGAGCTTTATACTCTTGAGGTCTATGATGTCATCTCACCCCTCCATGGAAACACAGCCTCGTTGTACACTGTTATCCACACATTACTGTCAGTGTTTCAGGTAAATAAGCCTTGGTAATAATACAGAAGGAAATGGCTTGGAATTTAAGTGGTGAGGTGGGGAAGTTAACAGATTTCAGTTCTGCCAACAGTAATTTTTGTTTCTCCACTTTAAACATGGTCCCTAAATGTAGCTAACCCTTATGTCACCACAAATTATAGAAAGCCCATCACAGATAAACTTACTTACAGGTACAATTTTAATGCTGTGCTGGAATGGACTGTATCTATTTGCTGCATTTTACAGGATGGAAAATAATTAAGTAAATAGCTGTTTTGGTTTACAGCGTGCCCGTCTTTATAATAAATTTAAAAGCATACTTGTACCATTTTACTTAATTGGCCTGGGCAGCAGGGACCTGATTTACTAGTAATAGCACTTTTACATTCATTTTGTGCGGTGATTAACAGCACTGTGTCAAAGCACCAGTAAAGTGCTAATTAGTAAAAACAAACAAAATAGTTCTTTTCCTTTTTAATAAGCCTTTAAGATAATGAGGTAACGACCACATTTATTTTTCAACCCATGTGACCCTGAATGTTTGAGAATAAGGTCATAATTAATAAACGTTATGTCTAACACCAGATAACAGTGGTTGAAATTGGCATTAGCCAATAAACCAGTGGTTCCCCAACAATCACTGTGTGCTTATTAACAGTCTATCGCTAGAAACCTGGGTGTTTCTTAGGCCTCTGTGGCCAGTGTTTGTAAAATCAAGGGTGAAGTTCTACTCCAGCTCCTCTGACTGAATGCTGCTACACATGACAAAGACCTTGTTAATTCATTACAAGCTGCACTTGAAATTAACAGAGTTGCCTGTCAATTTCAATCAGGGGATGCAAAGCCCCAGTGGGAATCCCAACTGTGTAGCTACAGTACTCTCCTCCCAGTAAGTGAGGGAGTGAAAGGGGTCTAAATGCGTGCGGTGCACGAGTTGTATGTATATGAATATTAATTCTGAGCTCAATTCGAATGTCTTCTGCCAAAAGTGGGGAGCTCAATGCTCCAGAAATAAATATATATATATATATATATTCTTTGCAAAAAAAACTATGTTAATGCATCAGTTAGGGTTGATATCATACCCACCCCCACCCCGACGCCTGTTGGTGTGTGCAGGGTGGGGGTGGGGTGTTAGGGTTGGAAACCCTAACCTCATATTTCCATCCTTTTTACGGTTTGATATCAACCCTAACTGATGCATTAATGTAGTTTTTTTTGTAAAGAATTGCCTTACTTTTTGAGATAGTGTAATCGTAGCCTTATTTGCCAGTGGGAACGCAGTGCTCTTTAGGCCCTGCATTCTCATCCCTCCGTAGATGCATATATGTATGTTGCTGTGGAAGGGCCCTGCACTTCCATTTATGGGACAACAGTGACCAAATTGCCAGCATAGCCATCTTATTACCCCACCTCATGTACCTGGTACAGAATTTTTTTTTTTTTTTAAACCTTTTCCACCGTCATCAGACCTGGTAGGCAGCTCCGGCCCCCTCTCAGAGGGCTCATCTTTCCGGGCCCCAGTCTCCCTGGTTCCACTCGTTACCAGTGGTTCCCCCACGGATTACCCCCGTGAGCACAATCCAGATGCTGGGCAGAGTCAGGATCAGAGCAAACCAGGCCATCACAGAGCCTGCCAGGTTCATGCTTTTTCTGTTTTCTCTCCCTGCCTCCCTCTCGCGGCGTGAGTGTACACGTGTGGAGGCACACACATGTCACGTATCTGTGTTCCTGTGGCTCCCTGATTCCACTGCTGTCTTCCAGCCTCCACTATGGGGCAGCCAAGGAGTGGGACATCAACCCTCCCCAGGGGAGGTGAGCAGTCTGTTGGATGCTCAATCCTCTCCCTCCCCTGCCGACCCAGGGCTGCCGGTGAGGTGCAAGGTATGGCTCCAGCACCTCAACCCTCAGCAACACTAGGCCGGTCCAGTACAGAAAATCTTTGAATCTCCACCGAAACTTAATTCCACACAAGTACAATGCCATTCCATTCCACAGGTGCAAAAACACATTTTGGACAGGATTTGAAAAATGATAGCTATGACATACATGAGGTGGGGGTCAAAATCTTAACATTTTCCAAAGTTACGAGTGTGCATAGTAAAATTGCAACAAATGGTCATAACTTTGCCATTTTTTCATATTTTGACCCCACATTTTAACATAGCTTCTTATGATCCTATCTTCACTTAACACTATGATTGTCATTCCATTATCTTCACCCAAAAGGTGAATTCTCAAGTGACTGTGAAATCACCTTTTGGGCGTGAGCTGCATAATGACAGTCATATTGTTCATGAGGTGGGTTCCCCAAAAGGTCATGTTGAAAATTTGGGGTCAAAATTGAAAAAAAAAAAAGGGCAAAGTTATGCATAAAAGTTGAAACCCCATTAAATACATTAAACTGAATTTACCTTGAATAAAAACAAAACAGAGATCCTTAAATTTTACTACACTCCCTCCCCAAAAATAAACCGGCTACTATCCCCGAAATGTAATGCCTCCAAAATTAAAATACCTAGGCACTCATGTCCCTAAAAACTTGAGCCAGCTGTTTGCTAGTAATTTTGATCCCCTCTTCTCCCAAATTAAGCAAGACATTAAAAAAATGGGAACTCTTAAACCTCCCTTTATATTACCGAATAGAAACAACATCAATGAATGTCCTGCCTAGGTTCCTGTACCTCTTTCGGAGCCTACCCATAAAAAATCTCCTCAGACCAATTTAAGATCTGGCAACAAACACTGAATAGGTTTATTTGGGCAAATAAAAAGAAACAAGAATCAAAACCTTAATCCTACAATCTAACAAGAAAGATGGAGGTAGAGCAGTACCTAACTTGGAAGACTACTATCTAGCCTCCCAACTAAAATGTGCCCTCCTGTGGGCGACACCTGATTACCAGGCACACTGGAAAAGCACAGAAAAAGAAGTTACCGAGGGAACCCCCTTGGAAGGGAGACCATTTACTTCAAAATTCCTGTCCCAGGTCTCGGGCCTGCCCCCTCACTCAGTCAGAAATACCCTTGCTGAAGTGCATAGACTCTAGGTAAAACATAAAAGTCATGGGGAACTGTGGCCACTTAGGAGGCTTGCCTGGGATGTAGAATTTGAGCCTGCCCAAATGGACCTCACTTTTCAGAGGTGGGCCAGGTTGGGACTACATTTGCTGGGACAACTAATGAATGGTAGTATAATTAGAAAGTCTGAAGATATTAAAACGCAGCTCGAACTGAGGAACTCAGATCACTACAGATATCTTCAACTTCGGACCCACATACAGAATCTACAGAAAAAATATGGTCCATTATTAGGACAATCTGACTTACAGGACATCATGGGGAAAATCATGACTTCACAACTACGCAAGGGCCAAATCTCTGCCCTATACGGGGTTATTAGTGATAAAGAGACAAGACACTCAATCCCCCTTAAGAGTAGATGGGAGAGGGAGTTGAAAGAACAGTTAAAGAGAGAGTGGGGAAACTATTTTCACTCAAACCCACAAAACCACATACTCACAGAGATGGAAAGAGTTTTGAGTGGAAAATCAGAACCCGCTACTTCATCACACCAGTAATGAAGCATAAATGGGACCAGGAATACAGCTCAGCCTGTTGTAGAGAATGTGGGGAAGAACAGGCAGGTCACCTGCATATTTTGGGACTGTGACCCAAGCTGGCTCGATTCTAGAGGGGGGGATGGAGGGGGCCCTGGAGAGCTTGTTCACCATAGAGGAATCTCTCTCTGTAAAACACCAAGTATTGGGACTGGTCCCTAAGGTGGTGAAAAGCAGAGACCAGATATATTTATGGAATGTCCTGGTGGCCACAGCCCACAAGGCGATCACCAGGAGATGGCTGTCTTCACTCCCTCCCACATCAGAAAACTGGAATGAGGTGGCTGGCAAGATCCAGGATATGGAGGAACTGGCACATAAAATAAATATAAGATCCTCAGTATTTGTGAATAGATGGACCAGATAGGTACTGTGGGGGGCATGAAGGAGAGGTCTCACTAGAAAGGGATGAAGCTGAACCAGTCTCACTTATTAGAATCTCTATAAACCATGCACAGAACCTCAACTACTGATCTAATTTTAAATAAAATGAGGTTTGGGAGAGTGGGTTACCCTACTATGGCATATTAATTATAGAGAGGAAGACTTTAGGATGAATAAACTTAAACAAAATATACTTAAGCTGCTATATAATAACCAAAATGCCTGTACTCTGAAAGAAAACAAATGTATAAGTATTCGAGACGATGAAGTTTGTCTGTACGCCTGTAACGTCAATAAACTTGAATAAAAAAACTGCATTTACCTTAGTTTCTCATACTGCAGTCGCCGATTCCAGCAGCAAGACATGTCTTCGATTGGACAGCGGATCTCAAACCTGGACCTGTTCAGGTTAGTGAGTGTGTGTGTGGGGGTGTACCGGGGTTGGTGGGTGCTGAGTGGGAGGTGGGGGGGGTCAGATTGGCGAGGGACCATTTTAACTTAAAAAAACCCATTGAGGATGTTTTTTTCTTTGCAGGTACATGGACAGTGACTGGAGGGTGGAGGGTACTACTAGACACCAGGGAATATATCAAAATACAAGGGAGACAGCAATCGGGCAACTAGCCAATACATCTACCGTACCAGCTGTCAAACATTGGTACCCATTATGGACTATTCACTGTATTTATTTCAAGTTTCACCAGGAAAGACAAACTGGGCTGATAAGAAAAAATGACTCACCAGTAGTAATCTTGTTTCTTCCAAAGGGACCCACTAATATTATTACTCTTGCAGTGCTCCCTTAAGCTAGCACTGCCCCAGAGAGAACAGAATGCTATGCTAATCATGGAATGTTTAGCTCGTGCATCTATTTTCAAACTGCCCAGTGTCAACTGCCTACATTCTACCTCAGATTTCTTAAAAGCCTACAAAGAGGACATAACATGTGAATCACTGTACCTTGCTTCTTACCTCTCTGTAATATGTGCCAACTGTATTCCCTCATCTTGTCTTGCTGTTATTATGCGGTTGTGTCCTCAGTATTTTTCCTCCTATATTGCCCATGCTGTCAACTTGTATTTGATATGTTGTCTTTGCACTATTATGCCCATGCTGTCAACCTGTATATTGATATGTTGTCTCTGTAGCATTATGTTGTACTCTCCCGGGTCGTTCCTGAAAATAGGCATAATACTTGTCTAGTGTACTTACCCAGTAAACAAAAGCTAAATAAATAATTATAGAAAAATAATGCCCAACTTGGCAAATAATAACATTAACCAAAGGACTAGTATAAACAAATGTCTTTTTTTTTAAGTCAGATATGCCTTTAGAAAAGAACCTACAGGTTAAGACATTACTGGAAGGTGCCAGCAGGTGGCATGCCACTCCAACTATACATCTTAGCTGTGGAGAGGATTTTTGTTACTGATTCTGAAAGGGGAGGCAAGGGCGGGGAGTAATATTAGTGGATCCCTTTGGAAGAAACAAGATTACTACACGTGAGTAATTTTTTCTTCTAACCCCAGGAATCCACTAATATTATTACTCTTGCAGACTATGCAGCAGTATCTCAAGGAGGTGGGTCATAATCTATTTAGGAAAAAGACTCTGCAAGACTGTTGTGCCAAATCTGGCATCACTCCTGCACTGGGTGTCCAGGCTATAATGCTTAGTGAAGGTATGGAATGACCTCCAGGGAGCTGCTTTACATATTTCCAGTAGTGGTACCTCTTGGGCAGCTGCAATTGTGGCAGCTGTGCCCCTTGTAGAGTGGGCCCTAAGACCAAAGGGAAGGACCTTGCCTGCCTTTGAGTAGCAAAACTGAATACACCAGACTATCCAACGAGAGATGGTCCTCTTTGAAGCAGGAGTACCTTTACCTACTTCCCCACAGGTGAGGAACAGTTGTTGTCTGTCCTGTCTGTGATCTTTTGTATGTGTCATGTAATAACTCAGTGCTCTTTATACATCCAAGCTGTGCAATCTACACTCACCTGAGCTAGTGTTCAGTAAAGAAAACTTGCAATGTTATAGACTCGTTCAAATGAAAGTCAGAAACCACACTGGGGAGGAACTTCCTATTAGTTCTTAACACTACCTTGTCCCTGTGGAAAGAAACATAGTCCTTTTCCACACAGAGGGCCTATAGCTCACTTATCCTTCTGGCAGAAGTGATTGCTACCAGAAAAACTACCTTCCAGGTAAGAAATTTAAGTTCTGCAGATGCCACAGGCTCAAAGGGTGGAAGCATACGCAGGGCACTGCAAATATTAAGGTTCCAAGCAGGCACTGGTTCCCTGCGAGGGGGAAACAAATGAGAAAGCCCTTTCAAGAATCTTTCGAATATAGAGTTTGATGCCAGGTAGGTATCCTTTCTAACTGAAAGGTATGCTGAAACTGAAGCCAGGTGCACCTTCAGAGTTGAGTGCTGCAACCCCAGGGAGTGCAGGTGAGACAAATAATCAAGAAGAGTTGGGATACCGGCCTGGGCTGGGACTATACCCATGTCACTGCACCAGATGGAAAATCTTTTCCATTTTGAGGCATAGGTTTTCTTGGGGGCAGGCTTCTTGTAACCCTTAAGGACTTCTAAAACTGCTTCAGAGAATTGGCAATCTGCATATTCTAAGTTCTCAAGAGCCAGGCCTTGAGCTTGACAGACCGGAGATTGGGGTACACTACCCTCCCCTGAAAGGAAGTCAGCAGATTGTACCTCTGAGGGAGGTGAATCGTTTGCTCACAGACATTGAGAGCAGCAGGGAATACCAAGGCTGTCTTGCCAAATCCAGGGCTACCAGAATCATCAAAACTGGTTGTGACCTGAGCTTGAGGAGCACCCTGAGTATCATAGGAAAAGGAGGAAAGACATAGAGGTACCTGCCTGTCCAATCCAGAATCAGGGCATTCACTGGAACTGTCCCCTTCACAGGGGGCCCTGCAGTAATAAAGAGGTAAGTGGTGATTTAGGTGGGAAGCAAAAAGGTCTATTTCCAGGGTCCCCCACCTCCTGAATAGAGCATTCACCACTTGCTTGTTCAATGCCCATTCGTGATGGACCTGGTTTATCCTGTTCAAGGCATCTGCCAAGGTGTCGGCCCTGCCTAGCAGATGAACTGACTGTAGAGAGGCATTTAGAGAGTAAGCAAGGCTCCATATCGTCATTGCCTCTGTACACAGAGGAGAGGACCTTGTCCCATCTTGTTTGTTAATGTAATACATTGTTGTGGTATTGTCTGTTCTGACTTGTACCACCTTTCCCTGTATGAGATAAGAGAAACCCTGAAGGGTCAGATAAACAGCTCTTACCTCCAGCAGGTTTATGTGCAGGAGTGAGTCTGCACTCTCCCAAGTACCGTGGATGGTGTGATCAACTAAGTTAGCACCCCAACCAAGCAGGGAAGCATCAGTTGTGAGAACCAGGGAGGGAGGCTCCTGCAGAAATGTAACCCCTTCCCTTATTTTCCGGTTCTCTCCACCATTGGAGGGCTTGTAGTAACGTTTGTGTGAGTGGTACTGGCTTTGAGAGTGGGTCCGCCTTTGGCACCAGTGTGCTCTGAGGTGGAACTGAATCTCTCTCATCTGAAACCTGGCACCTACGACCGTATCTGTTGCTGCAGCCATGTGCCCTAACAGTTGAAAAAACTGTTTTGCTGGCATTGGCCTGTCCAGGGCAAATGAGCCTGCCAGAAGCTTACTGCTTTCTGTCCTCTCCTGAGGAAGAAAAGCTCTTCCCACTACTGTATTCAGTTCTGCACCTATGAACTGCAGAACCTGCACAAGGATCAGGACCGACTTTCTGGTATTGAGAAGGAATCCCAAGGACAGTAGCATATCCTGAGTTACCTGAAGGTGGTCTGACACCTGTAGGAAAAATGGTGACACCCAGTCTTCTGAGGTGCGCCACTACTACTGCTATGCACTTGGTAAAGACCCTTGGTGCAGAGGTAAGGCCGAAGGGAAGTGTTGAGAACTGGTAGTGGCCTGAGGGGAGTCTGAATCTGAGATACTTTCTGTGTGACTCCCTTATGGGAATATGGAAATATGGGTCCTTTAGATCCAAGGAGGCTAAACAGTCCCCTTTTTGCAGAGTTGTCAAAATCAAGGCCATTATGACCACTTTGAACCTGGGCTTTACCAGGTTCCTGTTTAGCAGTCTGAGGTCTAGTATTGGGTGCTACTCTCCATTCTTTTTTGTTGTTCGGAAATATCTGTAATAGAACCCTTGCCCTCTTTGGTTGTGGGGGACAGGCTCCACTGCTTTTGCCAGCAGTAGGGCCTGTACCTCCTGCTCCAGTAGTTTTCTTTCTGAGAAGGGAGCTGGTGCAAAATGTTTTAACCTTGGAGGAGGAAGGGACTTGAAGCAAAGGGAGAGACCTTGACTCACTATTTCCAGGACCCACTTGTCTATGGTTATTTTTAACCATTCCTCAAAATAGTGGTCGAGTCTGTCCCCTACAGGATGTGGAGAGCCAGCCTGAAGGGAAAAGTAAGGGGTTCTGTTTTGTTTGCTGTTGAGGCTGAGCAGATTGAGGATCCTCTCCGAGAACCCCTTCTACCTCTAGCTCTGCAAAATCCAGTCTGCTGTGGCTGGTACTGCTGCTGGGAAACAGCCTGGACCTGAAAGAAAAGTCTCCTAAAAGAGGACCTGCCCCTGCCTCCACTAGAATAAGACAAAGTTGAAGTAGAGGGCCTGTCTCGAACTGCTCCTAAAAGTAGCTTTATATTCGACTTTTTTCATATATGCCTCAGTCTGGGCACCAAAAGGAGAGTGGCCTTCAACAGGAAAGTCCATTGCCTTAGTTTGGGTGTCCTGGCTGAGGATGGTAGCCCTCAGCCAGGCAAACATTCTTAGAGCAATGGTACCAGCCATCCACCTTGCAGAAGTATTACAGGTGTCAGCTGCCATCTGAAATTGGTATTTGGAAGCCTTCAAGCCCAATTTTGCTATGTCTAGCAGCTCTGACACTGTTAAAGAGGGGGTTAGTCTCAGCATTGTCCACTACTGACTGCCAGAGAGCTTTCTGAAAAAGGGCTGCATAGGCCTGGTAGCTGGCTTGAGGAATTGCCAGGGACGCCAAAAGGTACCCCTCTTTTGCCATGCTGTCCACCTTTCTCGAATCCCTCTCAGCGGGGTGAGAGGATAAGGGAGTTTTGGCTTTCTCACAGGCAGTCTGCTGTACAATCCCCTGGTAGCCTGGGTGACTAAAAAGAAACTCAACGCCAGATCTTTCTGATATTTCTTGTCACACTTTTTGTCTGTGGGTGTGACTGTATTGGGAGCCTTTAGGATTTCTAAAACATCCTCCTTAAAGAATTTGTAGATAGGCAGAAGGAGCCTTTTTGAGGGTGTCAGCCCCAAAAGCTCCAGGTATTGTGCCTCCTCTTCATCCTGGATCTCTCTTTAGCTGTTTGCAGATCCAAGGTCTTTACCATTTTCATAACAAAAGAAAAATGGGAAGAGAAATCCTCTGAGGGTCTGGGAGGGGAGCCAAAACCCTGTTCAATTCCCTCTTCATCTCGGTCATTCTCCTCATATGCCACTGTAGCAGTTAGCAAAAGAGGGGTAACAACAGTTGTTTTTTCAGCAGTAGTAATCACAGGCTGCTGAGGCGGTATTAAGCCCTGCAGCACCTGGAGTAAGGTGAAAGCCTGTGTCAACTCAGCAGGAGAAAGAAGCATCAATAGGCACCTGAGGGACCCCTTGAGGCATTTCAGCCGGGGTGTCAGTGTGTTTGGTTTTCTTCAATTTTCTGGCAGGTACCAGGGAGTCAGCCAGTTGATTGGCTCTCTTGACAGAGTCCTCACCCGTATCAGGGGTGGATTTAGAGGCTCTGGAAGGAACTGCCACAGTCTTAGAGGGGGGTGGACTGGTTAGAGCCCATGGATCCCTCCTCTAGTTTTCCTTTAAGCCTCTCCCTGCATTTTTCCACTGTCTTAACAGGGAAAGACTTACAAATATCAGTTTTCACTGAAGTGCTGTTGCCCAAGGCAGATCAAGCAAATATCATGCTTATCTGCCTTGGCAAACACCTCTGCACACTTCAAACAATTCTTGAACCCAGATGTCCGGTTTTCTTTTTAGGCCTGTCTGACATTATAGAAAACAGGAACCAAAAAAAATACACTAAATTTAAATATTTGCGGTCGGTTTCAACAGAATAACGGTCGGTTTAGGAACCGATAAAGTGAAAAAATCATCGGTTCCGATTGGATCCAGAACCGAGAAACAGCGGAAGCAGTTAAAATTAAATAGAATTAAAGAATAAAGTAACCAGAACCCTCTAAAAAGGTTCCAATTAAATAAAAAAAGAAGGTCGGTTGCCCCTCAGTTCAAAGGAACCACGAGGAACCGATAAACAAGTTTAAATTTAAAACTAATGAGGTATAAAACACTAAAGAACAATGACACTAGGCACTTATGAAAAATAAAACAAAAATACTTAAGTTGTTTTTGCTATATGCACTACAGGAATCTGTCTTGATTGAGAGTTATCTCCAGGGCATCTGAACTTTGCAGCAGAGAGAAGAAATCTGAGGTAGAATGTAGGCAGTTGACATTCTGCAGTCTGAACACAGATGCATGAGCTAAACATTCCATGATTAGCATAGCATTCTATTTTCTCTGGGGCAGTGCTGGCTTAAGGGAGCACTGCAAGAGTAATAATATTAGTCAATTCCTAGGGTTAGAACAGCTCATTTCCAGGTATGCCCGGCGGACAAGGGGTACAACAGACAGTTCAAGAGTAGAAAAAATAACCTGACAATTGATAGCTGTTATCAGGGACCCAAGACAAAGAAGGAGTGCTGTATTGGGAGCAGTGAGCAGGTGGAGGCTACTGTAAATATGAGCACAGGAAAGCTGGGGTGAAGTGGATGGTTGTTTCAGACATCAGGAAGTCAGAAAGTGGCAGTTTAAATTTTTTATTACTGTATTTTTTTTTTCTAAACCAGAACTTGTTGCCTATTGTAACGGGATAGGATAACAGTGGCAGTGGGTATACTTGAGAGACCGGTAGTATGAGTGTTACTATAAAGCTAATGGGTGACTGGTGAGTTTACTGGGAGAATCTGTGTAAAAATAAAAACTCAGCCAGTCTGATGGCGCAGAGGGCTGAGGCGCCGGGCACCACACCTCGAACTACGCTGGCAACCCGGGTTCGGGAACGGACTAGGGCGCCGGGGGTCGGCAGGGGAAGGGGTAGGATTGAGCGTCCATAGGACTGCTCTCCTCCCCTGGGGAAGGTTAGGGATGCATGATCGCTCTGTAGCGGCCCCTGGTGGAGACCAGGGGCACAACAGAGGGATCGCATTAAGGGGAACACCAGAAAACGGAAATACAGCTCACTGGCTCTCTGTCCCTGGTTGCCTCCAGTGCCTTCCCGGGGCTTCCTTCTCCACGGCAGCATCCCCGGGCCCATCCCTCTCCCCCTGGTGCCTTCTCCCTTGGAGGAGGGCCTGCCCGGCGAAGGGATACGCTGGGATATCCCGGGGATCGGCTGCGATACGAGGAGTATGAGGAGGGCCGGGTTAGGACAGGAGGGGCTATCGGGAGACATGCAGAGCCTGGAGGAGTGTGAGCCTGTGAGCATGAGGAGGGCGAAAAGAAAAAATTACTCACCTTAGTAATTATGTTTCTTCTAATGGAGTTTTGCTGTATTCTGACTATTGCAGTTAGCCCCAGCCTTTAAACTGCCCCAGAGAACACAGGGTTAACTTTCTATGCAGAGCATAGAATGCTGAGCTCGAGCTCGGTTGAGGTCTCTGTCTGGAGCCCTTTGAAATCTAACCATCAGATTCTGACGACCAAAAACTCATTAACTATCATATGTGGGAACTGTAAAATTTTTACTAGCCAACTTGCAACAAAAAGTTTTGGATTCCCAAAGGAAGACTCAAGTCAGGAAACCCAAAAACCAATCCAAATAAGAGTAATAATAAGAAAACAAACACCCAAACAAAAAGAAGAGGGTGTAACAGGAGCACCCCTAAGATGCAACACTGCACCTGCCCACCTACTTCCCAAAAACTGGTTCTGAGAGGGGAGGCAGGAAGGGAGGTCAGAATACAGCAAGACTCCATTAGAAGAAACATAATTACTAAGGTGAGTAATTTTTCCTTCAAACAACATGAAGTCTTACTGTATTCTGACTATTGCAGACTACCAAGCAGTACCTCCATGGAGGAGGGACAGAACCTACTTTGGGAATAGGCTCTGAAGTACTGCTGTGCCAAACCGAGCATCACTCCTAGCCTGGATATCCAGAGAGTAATGCTTGGTAAAGGTATGGACTGTTTTCCAGGTGGCTGCTTGACAAATTTCTAAGAGAGGAATATCCCTGGCAGTAGCCAGGGAAGCAGCTGTACCTTTGGTGAGTGAGCCCTCAGGCCTGAGGGTGGAATTTTTCCTAGTTTCTCATAGCAGAATTGCATGCAAGATACAATCCACCTGGCAACAGTTCTCTTGGTGGCCGGTTTGCCCTTTCCCACTTCTCTATAAGTGAGGAACAACTGGAGGGAATCAAACCTGTGACCCTTGATACGCTCTATATAGTAGCTAAGGGCCCTTTTAACATCTAAACTGTGTCGCCTCCTCTCTAATGAAGAAGAATGATCAGTGAAGAAAACAGGGAGAGACAGACTGATTCAAGTGGAAATCTGAAACCACTTTGGGCAAGAACTGTCTATTGGTTCTAAGGACCACTTTATCCCTATGAAAGGAGATAAAATCAGGTTCCACTGACAGGGCTTGCAATTCACTGACATGTCTGGCAGATGTAATGGCTACTAAAAACACAGTTTTCCAAGTCAAGTACTTAGGCTGTGCTGAGGACATAGGTTCAAAGGGGGGTTGCATAAGTTGAGCAATGCAAACATTTAAACCCCAGGCAGAGGCAGGGTCTCTAAAGGGAGGATTGGTATGAAGCAATCCCTTAAAATATTTACAGAATACAGGATGAGATGATAGTGACAAAGACTTTCCCACCGACAGAAAAGCAGAAACAGCTGACAAGTGCACCTTGAGAGTAGCTGGCCTGAGGCCCAAGCCATTCAGATGGACCATATAATCCAGAACTGTGGACAAGTCAGCAGTATCTAGGGAAACATGTTTCTTGGAACACCAAATGCTGAATCTCTTCCATTTGGAGTTGTAGGTTTTTCTAGTGGTGGGCTTTCGAGATGCTTTGAGAATATCCAGAACTCCCTGAGATAGATGCAAATCTGCATACTCTAACTCTTCAAGAGCCATGCCTTGAGATTGAGAGACTGAAGATTGGGGTAACAAATCCTCCCCTGAAAGGAGGTTAACAGGTTGTACTTCCTGGTAAGCGACAGGAGAAGATGGACTGCTAGGGACAGCAAAAGGTAGTACCAAGGCTGTCTGGCCCAATCTGGAGCAATCAGAATCACTTTGCAAGGTTGTGACCTTATCTTGACTAAAACTTTGAACAGTAGAGGAAAGGGAGGGAAGGCATACAGAAATTTCCCCTCCCAGTTCAGAATAGAGCATCCAGAGGGACTGAACCCAAGACTGGGGGTCTGCAACAAAAGAGAGGAAGTTGGTGATTGTCTGGGGCTGCAAAGAGATCTATCTCTGGAGTGCCCCACCTTGAAAAAAATCATCTTCAAGATCAGAGGGTCCAGGGACCATTTGTGATGGCCCTGTGAGATCCTGCTCAGTGCATCTGCTAGCACATTGTCCTTCCCTGGAAGATGGACCATCATCAGAGAGGTTTGCAGGGAATAACCCAGGGACCACAACTTCATGGCTTCTGTGCACAAGGCCATAGACAGAGTGCCTCCCTGCTTGCTGATGTACCACACTGTGGTGGTGGTGTCTGTTCTGACTTGAACCACCTTGTTCTGCACTGACAGAGAGAAAGCTTTTAGGGCCAGAAAAACTGCCCTGAGTTCTAGGAGATTGATAAGGAGAAGGGATTCCTGAGGGGACCACAGCCCCTGGGCAGTGAGGGCCCTCAGATGGGCTCCCCAGCCCAGAAGGGAAGCATCCGTGGTAAGGACCACTGAATGAGACTGTGGCAAATGGGACCCCTTGCCTTAAATTGTCCTGATCCTGCCACCACTGAAGGGCTTGGATCAGGGTCCGGGTCACTGGAATCAATTTGGTAAGGAAGTCCTTCCTCTGGGACCAAAAAGCCTCAGATGGAACTGAATGTCCCTCATCTGGAATCTTGCCCCTTGGACCACTGCTGTAGAAGCTGCCATGTGGCCCAAGAGCTGGAAGAAATGCCTTGCTGGTCGAGACACCTGAAGGCTGAAGGAAGAAGCTATTTCTATAAGAACTCTTGCCCTTTCCAGGGGAAGAAATGTTCTTGCTTTGACAGTATCCAGCTCTGCCCCTATAAACGTAAGGAGCGGGGGGCCGGCCCGGTGGCGCTGAGGGTTGAGGCGCTGGACGCCACACCTCACGTCACGCCGGCGACCCGGGTTCCGGAACGGACTTGGGCCGTCGGGGGTCGGCTGGGGGAAGGAGGATCGAAAGGCCCCAACGGATGCTCTCCTCCTTCGGGAGGGACCAGGGGTGTTAATACACCCGACGCTTGAGAGCGGTGGAAGCACCGCACTCGGGCAGCAGCGGCTTCCTAGGGCAGGGAGCCGGGAGGGGAGGACGCCTTTGGCACTTGGCAGGCGCGCGAAGACGTCTACCGAGCCAAGGCCTTCGGGGGAGAGGGGAGGGACAGAAAACTGAAAACAACCTCGCACTGGATGATGGCAGCTCCGCCACCCAGACGACACAACACGGGCAGACCCCGCTGTGTAAGGTGCTAAGGAGGCAGGTAGGAGCACCTGAGACACTCTAGGGGCAGACTCAGTGGGGGAGTCTGGAGGGGATTGAGACAGCCCGAAGGAGGGGAGTGCAGGGGGTGTCCAGGAGGGGATAAAAAGAATAAAAAAAAAAAAGGTAAGGAGCTGCACTGGCTCGAGAACCGACTTGGGAAGGTTGAGAAGAAATCCTAGAGAAGTGAGCACTTGCTGGGTCACTTGCAGGTCTGACTTGACTTGGTCTGGAGACTGGTCCACTATGAGCCAGTCATCCAGATATGGAAAAATGGAAATCTTTTGCCTTCTTAGAAAGGCAACGACTACTGCCAGGCACTTTGTGAAAACCCTTGGGGCTGATGTTAGGCCAAAGGGCATTGCTTTGAACTGATAGTGGCCTGAGGACAACTTAAACCTCAGGTACTTTCTGTGGGAGCACCTGATGGGAATGTGAAAATAGGCATCTTTGAGGTCCAGGGAGGCTAGCCAGTCCCCTGGCCTTAGGGAAGAATTATTCCCAGAGTTATCATCCTGAACTTTGGTTTTAAAAGATGTTTGTCCAGGTATCTTAGGTCTAGGATGGGTTGCCACTCCCCTGTCTTTTTTGGGGTAAGGAAGTACCTGGAGTACAGACCTTTGCCCCAGTGTAGGGTAGGAACTCTCTCTATGGCTCTTAAGGCCAGAAGAGATGAAACCTCTCCCTCAAGGGCAAGGGTTTCTGAGCGACCTGAAGGTGGAAAAGATCTGGCTCTCATCTTCGGAAATTTTTTGAAGCTGAGAACCAGTTCCTGGCTTACTACTTCCAGGACCCACTTGTCTGAGGTAACAGACATCCAGTCCTGGACAAAGTAAGCCAGCCTGCCCCCTACCGGAATAGGAGTCTCGACCCGGGCAGACCCATCAGGGTGTCTGCTTGGCAGGGGCATTAGGCTGAGGAGTGGATGCAGCCCTGCTCATCCCCCTTCTGCTTCTCCCACTGAAGAACCCCCTCTGTGAAAAGGGAGAAGAGGCCTGTGCTTGGTAAAAAGGCCTATGAAAAGGCCTGCCCCTAGACTGCTGCCTTTGAGGAGTTGTCTGCCTCTCCTTGGCCTGAGCACTCCTGTAAGTGGTCCTGTACTAGTCCATTTTCTTCATGTAATTCTCTGTCTGCTCCCCAAACAGAGAATTACCCACTACAGGAAAATCCATGGCCTTAGCCTGGGTGTCCCTGTGAGAGGCTAGTACATCTGAGCCAAGTCATTCTCCGAAGAGCCACAGATGTAGCCATGACTCTTGATGACACATCATTGGAGTCCACAGCAGCATGAAACTGTACTTTTGATGCCTCAATCCCATCTGCAGCCACCTCCTCCAGCTCCTTGGCTAGCTGGGGGGAGGCCTGTTTAGCGAGCGCCAGTACAATGTCCCACCTGGACTTCTGGTATCTGGCTGTATAGGCCATATAATTCGCCTGCCTGAGTCCCAAGGAAGATGTCATGTACTGTTTGTTTTGCCATGGCATCAATCTTCCTGGAGTCTTTGTCTGGGGAGTGTGAAGCCAAGGGAATGTTTGCCGTGTCACAGGCAGCAGCCTTCACTACCCCAGCATGGCTGCATTCCTGGTATAAAAACTCCATATCTGAGCCTGATAGTGTGTACCTCTTGCCCATCCTTCTGTCAACAGGAGGTACAGAATTGGGAGACTTCAGGATTTTTTGTGTTTGCTTCCCAAAGGATTTGTGAAGGGGAACAGACAGTCTCCTGGACTCGGGGATGTCCATCATTTCTATATAATCAGGCTCCTCTTGATCCTCCATTGCCTCCTCCATAGGGAGCTAGAGGGTTTCAGCCACTTTTCTGTAAAACAGAAAATGGGAAGTGGACTCAGAAAGCCTAGGAGGGGAAACACCAGAAGGTCTGTCTGGGGAGATGTCCGGTTCCACAGGCACATCCAGACTTTCACCATCATCTTCAAACTCCTCCTACTCCTCAAACTCCGGTTCATAAAAATCTTCAGGGGTATAATCCTGAACCGGGGGAACCAAACAAAATGAACCACTGCCAAAAGGTGCCGGATCGGTCGGAACCGGGCAAAGTGATTCCACAATCCGAATTGCTCTGGCTATCTCTTTGGCGGTCGGAACGTGAACCTCTGGATCCAAACAGGTCAATTTTTCTTTGCATTTCCTTTTTGTAGGAACCGACCCCTCAGGATCGGCTGTCCTCTTGCCCAAAGAAGTATCGCCCTGGTAAGAGGGCCCTCCTTTTGGTTCAGTCGGAACTGAACCGGGCTGGCCATCCGGGTCAGCGGACTTCTCAGCTTCCTTTTCCCTCAGTCTACCTAATCTCTTTTCAAGGGTAGATTTAGGAAAATCTTTACAAATTTGGCAGTCTGTATCAAGGTGTTCAAACCCCAGACAATAAACACAGGTGGTGTGGGGATTGGCCTTAGCAAAGACCTCCCCACACTCACTGCAGTGCTGAAACCCAGTGGGCCCGTTTTTTCTTGGGTTTCTCAGACATGGCCAACCTAACCAAACTTACCCTTTTTATGGCAACCACCAGGCAAGACTCCCTTATCGGTTCCTAACCGTGTCACGGGTATTGTAAAAAAGCATTCAAAACACGTTTTTTTTTTTTTTTTTTAGAACCGATAAGGACCGGTAACCACACTCTAAAGTAAAACACAAGGATTCACTACAAGTGATCGGTTCAGCCAAACCGATCTAACACTTTACAATTTCCACACAGAAAAACAGAACAAAACCTGTCTATTACTCACGGTACCACAGACAGAGACTGAACCGACTGTGCGGAAATAAATTCGGTTTAAAACCGACAATTAAACTGAGACTTTAACCGACTTTTGAACCGAGCTGAAGGAGAAATCTCAGGAGTGACTGTTCAGTGAGGCAGAGTAAAGAATCTGACAGTTAGATTTCAAAGGGCTCCAGACAGAGACCTCAACCGAGCTCGAGCGCAGCATTCTATGCTCTGCATAGAAAGTTAACCTTTTGTTCTCCGGGGCAGTTTAAAGGCTGGGGCTAACTGCAATAGTCAGACTACAGCAAGACTTCATGTTGTTTGAAAAGAATATACAAAAAAAATAAATAAAAACTTGCTTTGGCTCACATCAAAGGAACTGAACTTCTGGTGCCAAAAAAGTGACAGAAATGTTGATCTGCAGAATGCGAGAGGCACGGAAGGCTACCGAATCTAAGCTAAGTACAGCCCTGCATTCAGCTGTAGAAAAAGGAAATTCAGGCAGCTGCTTGGTAGGGGGCAGGAATAATCAAGTGCTCGAGACGATGGAGCTCAAGTCCGTGAAACTGTGCTACTGCTATAAATGATGAAGTGCTGCATGTGATGGGGTCCACCCAGCCAACACAGTCAATGAGGGCTTTCTTATGGGTCTTGAATGAGTAGCTGTGACCTGCTATCCTGTCATTCAGCCTCTCCTTGAGAGATGTGAATGGCAGGAATCGCTTTCCTAATTGTTGATCTTTCCCTCACAGAACCTGCTTGTAAGAACTGTATGAATTCCTGCAGAGTCCTGAGTCCTAAATACTGTGGTTGCCAGTCCAATTAATCAAATAGCCAATTCTTGCCATAACGTGAGCAACGGTCTTTCCCTGAATGTAGCAGGGATGAAACTGGACTTGTCCAGTTGCACAGGCATTGAAAAAAATAAGCACGTTTCATCAGTACTGTATTATGGTATATAGTTGTTCCTCATCGTAACCAGTTTCTGATTATGTTCATAAGCCTCCACTCGCAGCTATCAGTCATTTTTATGTTATCTGTTAAGTTTTAAAATGTTTTTTTTGTTAAAGATTTTCCAGGAAAATACAGCCAGAAATGCAGGAAGCCTGTCTGCAATAAAATGTGAAATGTCCCGAGTTTACGCCCTGAGCCCAGGACACCAGGAGCGGAGACCAGCAGGAAGGGTTTAGGCTGTCCTAGGGACGCTCTCCTCATTTGGGGGGGTGCAGGTCTGCACCGCTCTGGAGCGATTCCTGGCGAACACGTATAATGCGGTGTGGGTGACAAGGATAGAAGCGGAAAGCCCCTGCTGACCAAATCTATGATGGCTGCCAGAGTCCCTTCACGCCACGAAGACCTGGCATGCGGCCAGAGTCAATCCCCCGCTGTGTGCCCGGACTGGTAATGGAGCTGCTGTCCCCTCCTGTGGGCCCCAGAAGGGATATGTCTGGGTCAACTGGGAAATGGCAGATGATGGCAAGAGAGATGGACCTGGTGTAGTAGGGGGGCCCTTGGCGGTCCAAAGGAGTGGCTGGTCAGGGGCATAGGAGGAGCAAAAAAAAAGGGAAGTGCGTTCACTGCTAACCTGCTAACACTCTGCGTGTCATGAAGCAGGTTAACATGAATGGAACTCGCGATTATCGATTATCTGGACTCCCAATTATCCGAACATTTCCTATGTCCCCCAAGTGGTTCAGATAATTGGGACTCTACTGTAGTATTAACAGCAATACAAAATCAGAAGTCAGACAGCAATGCAGTATATCAAAGCAGCATAATCAAAAACAATTTAAGGGGGAAGACAATCGTCGGGTAGTGGGTGCCACTAGACACCAGGGAAAAACATTACTGTACGGGGGACAGCAATCGGAAATATAAGGAAGGATTCTCGAGTCACGAAAAAGGATCCTTTTTCATGACTCATGATACGAAAAAGGATTCTTTTTTCATATCATGCAGTCATAGAAACACAGATTCATGCACATAGGGAAGATAAACCTTAAAGCCACCTATAGGCTGGGAGGGGAGTTGCTGGCAGTCACAAGGGAAGAAAGAGACTTGGGCGTCGTCATCACAGATGACCTGAAATCATCCAAGCAGACCACTAAAGCAGTAGGTAAGGCTAGAGGGATGTTGGGGTGTATTAGCAGGGGTATCACAAGTTGGAAGAGGGAGGTAATAATCTCTCTTTACAAGACACTAGTTAGGCCCCATCAGGGGTACTGCGTGCAGTACTAGAGGCCACACCTTCACAAGGGCATTAACCAAATTGAGGCAGTCCAGAGAAGGGCAACCAAAATGGTGCAGGGACTGCATCAGAAAACACATGAGAACAGATTAACGGAGCTCAATATGTATACCCTAGAGCAAAGGAGGGAGAGAGGTTATATGATCGAACATTCAAACATCTCAAGGGCATTAACAAGGTGAAGGAGTCTAACATGTTTCAATATAAGAAAAATAGCAGGACAAGAGGACACAGCATGAGATTAGAGGGAGGCAGAGTAAGAGGTAATGTGAGGAAGTTCTTTTTCACACAAAGGGTGGTGGATGCATGGACCGGCTTACCTCAGGAAGTTTTGGATATGAATACAGTGCAGGGCTTCAAACAGGCATGGGATTGGCATAAGGGAGCAATACAAATGAGTATGAATATATAGGCCTGTGACAGCAAAGACAGATGGCACATTCATAAGGCAGAAAAAGAAATGGGCAGACTGGATGGGCCTTGCAGTCTTTATCTGCCGTCAACTTCTATGTTTCTATGTGAGAGCTCAAAAAGCTGGGGATAGCAGAGGCCACCAGAACCTGCAGCAAGGCCCAGAGCAAGAAGGCTAGGGCTAAGAAACTGAGCTGGGTGGGCAAGGAGGTCATGGAAAAGGTGAGGAGGAAAAGAGCTGCCTTTAGGAGGTACAAGAAAACAGGGAGGGGGGAGAACAGGGAAGATTTCTGAAGGAATCTAAGGAGGTAACACAGGCAGTAAGGGGAGCCAAGGTGCTACGGAACTCAGGCTGGCACAAGGCATTAAGAAGGGTGAGAAGTACTTCTTTAGGTACATCAGGGAGAAAAGGAACAGTAAGGACCACATAGTAAGGATTAGGAAGGAAGGGGGCCAAGTGGAAGCAGGGGGCGATAAGGCAGAAGCACTAAATGATTACTTCTGCTCAGTATTTACTAAGCAGAAGAGGGGGTGATACCCAAGGGGGGAGGAACAGCAGAAAATGGGGGAGGGGTGACAGACAGGGAAATCATGGAGGGCAGAGTTCTGGAGGGTTTGAGGGCACTGAGGGTGGACAAGGCACCAGGCCCAGACGGCATCCACCCCAGGGTACTGAAGGAGCTGGCAGAGGTCCTTGCAGGACCTTTGGCAGACCTATTTAATGCCTCACTAAACTCGTGGTGTGTACCTCAGGATTGGAGGATGGCTCATGTGGTGCCCCTCCACAAGAGTGGCCCCAAGGATGAACCAGGTAACTACAGACCAGTGAGCCTCACATCCATCATGGGTAAGCTGATGGAGACTATCTTGAAGGAGAGACTGGAGGTCAAAGAACTACAGGACAGCAGACAGCATGGCTTGATATGTGGCAGATCCTGCCAAACCAACCTGGTGGAGTTCTATGACTGGGTAACTAGGCAGTTGGACTGGGGCCATGAAGTGGATGTCCTGTATCTGGACTTCAGTAAGGCATTCAACTCGGTGCCACATGGGAGGCTGGGAAGTAAGTTAGAAGGCACAGGGGCAGGTGCAAAGCTGGTGAGATGGGTAGGGAAGTGGCTTCAGGGAAGGCAACAGAGGGTGGTGGTGGGTGGGGCTTTTTCATCCCCAAGGGTAGTGACAAGCAGTGTTCCACAGGGCTCGGTGTTGGGGCTAGTGCTGTTAGGGATATTCATCGCAGATGTATCACTGAACATCTAGAGCAAGATCAGTCTGTTTGCTGACGACACCAAGATGGGACCGGTGGTGGATGACCTAGGGGGATGGCACGGGTTGCAGGATGATCTGGAAAAGCTGGAAACCTGGTCAGACATCTGGCAACTGGGGATTAATGTCAAAAAGTGAAAGGTGTTGCATTTTGGGGTGAAGAACCCAAGGAGGAGTTACCATCTGGGGGGAGTGCAGCTAGCCAAGACAGAGGAGAAGAAGGTTCTGGTGTGCTCATTACAGGGTCAATGAACAACTCTGCACAATGTAGGAAGGCAGCTGCAAAGACCAACAAAATGCTGGGTTGCACTGCAAAGGATATCTCCACGAGGAGGTGGGAGGTGATTCTGCCACTGTATAGGCCATTAGACCGCGTCTGGAGTACTGGCACACATATCTGAAGAGTGACATTAAGTTACTGGAGGGTGTGCAGCGCAGGGCAACAAGGATAATCAAGGGGCTGGGGGACTTGCCATACAAAGGAGGCTCAGGGAACTGAACATGTACTCGCTAGAGAAGAGGAGAGACGGGGGGGGGGGACATGATTTTAACCTTTAAATACATGAAAGGAATAAACAAGATGGGTACAAAGGGGCTGTTCAAAGTAAGGGAGGGGAGGGCCACCAGGGGCCATGATATGAGACTGGAGCGAGGAAGGTTCAGGAGGGAGATGAGGAGACACATTTTTACAGAGAGGGTGGTGGCTGGGTGGAATGCATTACTGGCAGAAGTGGTATCCAGTAGAACAGTGGACTGCTTCAAAAGGGGCTGGGGACAGGGCAAGGGTGGGAGGGAATGGCAGCTGCAAAACAGGGGGTGCTAGCTGCACATTCGAGCAGACGTGATAGACCTCTAGGCCTTTATCTGCTGGCAAATTTCGTATGTTCGTATGCAACTGTGAAGTGCACATTACACCCAAGGGGGTCCCGATCAGCCAGCTAGGTGAGTTGGTCTCTCTCCAGGATGTCATTTTTGTGGCTTTTGAAAAACTTTTTTTTTTTTTTTTTAAGAAAAAACAGAAACAAGGTGGCGACAAATGAAAATGGAATTTTCCCATACAAAAACAGGATTCCTTTTTCGTTTCATACAGCTATCTTTTAGTGCTTACTAAGCATGCTCAGAAATGATTTAACATTTTATAAATACAATAACTTAAAAACGGCTTGTTTTTCACCAGACTCGGCACATCTTTGGGCTAGTCCCTTTCTGCCCTGAAAGATTCAGACCAGGATTCCAAACTGTCTGGGCTGTAGGCAAGTTCAAAGAAAAATCCCAGCTTTCAATGGCGAAAAATGCTTTTCACCCTCGAACCGAAACCGTACACCCAACCGGAACGCACTTGCCACATCCAGAGATCTACCTCCCATGACGTGGTGCATATGAATTTGCATACAAATCCATTGAACACTTGCAAAGTTATTAAAGTGCAACATTTCAAAAAGTTTAACCATAGGGGTGCAACGGCACACCTATAATATATATTCTTTGCAAAAAAACTTCATTAATGCATCAGTTAGGGTTTCAGGGACAGAAGTTTGGAAATGTGATGTTAGGGTTTCCAACCCTAACATCCCACCCCCATGCTGTACACACCAACAGGCGTCGGGTGTGTGCCTTGGGGTTGTCAACCCTAATACTCACTTCATTCTCCTATACTGTACCCATCTCAGTTTATTTAATTATGGAATGGGGTGAACGTTAAGGCCGGCAACCCCAAGACACCCCCCACGCCTGTTTGTGTAAGCAGGTTGGGGGTGGGATGGTGGGATGTTAGGGTTGGAAACCCTAACACCACATTTCCAAACGTTTGTTGATGGAACCCTAACTAATGCATTAATGACGTTTTTTGCAAAGAATTTCCTTAGTTTTTGAGAAACTATAATCGTAGCCTTTTTTGCTTGTGGGAGTACAGGGCCTGGAGGGCCCTGCTCTCCCATCCCTCCATAGATGTGTACATGTATGTTGCCGTAGAAGCATTTGAGCCAAAACAGCAACCAAACTGTCAGCATAGCCTTGTTATTACCCCACCTCGAGAATGCTGGGCTGAGTATTTTCAAATGGCCACAGAAACGTTATTCCATGCCACAGGTGAGAAAACACATTTTGGTCAGGAACTGAAAACTGACAGCTGTCACATTCATGAGGTGATGCAAAGAAATGACTACGTTGAAAAATTAGGGTGAAAATATTGAAAATTATAAACGTTAGGAGTCAGTGTGGCAAAATGTCAACAGATGCACAGAACTTGGCCATTTTAACATATTTTAACCTCAAATTTTCAACATACCCTTCTTATGACCCTACCCTATGGATAAGTATGGTGAACATTTTGAAATCTGGCGGAAAGGTGATTTCGCAAACCAACTGCAAAAGCTCTGTTTGGGCAGGATTTGTGAAATGACACCAACATTGTTCATGAGGAGGGGTCTCAAAAAACGGTATGTTGAAAATTTGGTGTCCAAATCTTTAAAAATGACCAAGTTATGCACCAAAGTTGAAAATCCATTGAAATACACTGAACCTCATTTACCTTACTTTCTCAATTCCCTGGTTGTCTAGTGGTCCCTCCCCTGTTCACCGATCCGTATAAAAAATGCCCTTCCCCTGTAGTCTAGTGGTCCCTCCTTCTCCCCCAATGTCCAATCGCTGTCCCCGTACACAAAAATATATTTTTTCCCTGATAGTCTAGTGGTCCCTCCCCCCTCACCAATCGCTACCCCTGTATACAAAAATACACTTTTAGCCGAGGGCCTTGCCAGATACATGGGGAGAAGCCCTTATATCGGTATTGCCCAAACCAGGGAAGGATCATATCTCATGCGCCAGGTATCGACCAATTTCGCTGCTCAACCAAGATGCAAAAATCTTCACTAAGATTATCAGCGAACGTTTACAGAAAGTGGTCCCCGCTTTAGTTCACCCAGATCAAACCGGGTTTATACCCGGGAGGCACATCCAAGACAACATTAGGTTACTGTTAAACGTCATTTCTACGGCCCAGCTCCCCATAGACTCCCCACTTTCGGCAATACTATCTTTGGGTGCTGAGAAAGCACTCAATCGTCTAAATTGGCAATATTTGGACTTGGTCCTGGGGGGCTTTGGATTCTGTGAGAAATTTCGGACTTGGATATCCAGTCTATACTCCAAACCTAGAGCAAAGGTCCGGGTGGACAGGACGATTTCCACTCAATTTGGGATTGAGCGAGGCACCAGGCAGGGCTGCCCCCTCTCCCCTCTCTTATCTGCCCTTAGCTTGGAACCTCTGACAGCATATATTCGGCAAATGGATATTTTCAAGGTCTCCGGGTTAGAGGGGTGGAGGTCAAGGTCTCTTTATATGCGGACGACACCTTGTTATATATATCAGACCCAGTAAATGCGGTTCCCAGGATTTTCAGCCTTCTCTCTAAATTCGGAGCTGTTTCCGGTTATAAGGTTAATCCAGATAAATCTGAGCTATTTCCTCGGGTCACTGGGTCAGCCCTTACCAAAGGTGCAGCAAATTAAGTGGTGTAAGTCCGGGTTTAGATATCTAGGGATATGGGTCCCCAGGGACTTTAAGGCCATATAGTCTACAAATCATTTAAGGGTGCTTCAGGAGATTCGGGAGGACTGCAACAGATGGAAGGAGCTCCCCCTTTCCATCTCTGGCAGGGGTGAATCCATCCTCATGAATATTCTCCCTCGCCTGTTGTTTATAATGTGTGCCATTCCTCTCAGACCCCCGAAGAATTTCTGGCGAGATCTGACCTCTACTCTCTCTAAATTTATTTGGTCTGGGAGGAAGCCCTGTGTTAAATGGAAGACCATGCTGGCTCCCAAAGATGGGATACCTGATGTCCAGAAATATTTCTGGGCGTCCCAGCTGCAACCATTGGTGACTATGGCTCAGGAGTCCCCTCCGAAGTGGGTTCAGATTGAGAGGGCTGATTCTCCCTTGGGAAACGTTTCTGACCTTATTTTCTTGGAAATTCCTAGGCTGCACCAGCTTGATTTTAGGAATCCTTTCACTAGGGTGATTTCCCAGGTCTGGAGGGACACGAACACAAAACTAGGTATTTCCTTAAAGCTTAACCAATCTACGACTATACTGAGTTGCCTAGATTTCGGCCCACTCAGGTGGGACATGGGTTTTCAACAGTGGGCGAGAGCTGGTCTGATTAATCTGGGCCAGCTTTTCGATTAGAATCTAGTCAAACCTTTCCAACAGTTAAAGGCCGAATTCAATCTCCAACGTACTGATATTTTCCTTTACCTCCAGTTAAGACACTATGTCCACTTAAATGAAAAGGAGCTTGAGTTGGGTATGGAACCTTTAAATAATCCAGTACAATTCACTTTATCCTCCCTGATAAGGTCTCCAAATCAAAAAAATTGATCTCCAAATTAGTACAGGGGATGAACTTCGCAGAGGATGATCCCTAATTCAGGTTAAGGACACTTGGCATAGCGACCTAGGGGGGTGGCCTTGTCAGAGTCTGACTGGATTTCCATCTGGAAGGCTATTCAGAACACCGTATCATCCCTCTTCTGGCGAGAATTTTGGTGGAAGTTAGCCGTTAGATTTTTTAGAGTCCCAGTTGTGACAAAACATTATGGGTTACATCACTCCAACCTTTGCTGGAGAAACTGTCGGTTGGTACATATGTCCATATATTTTGGCAATGCAAAGTTATACAGGAGTACTGGAGGGAAGTAAGAGATACCTTTGAAAGGATTTTTGAGCTAGTATTGCCAGAGGCCCATCAGTATTGGTTATTGGTTATTGGGATTGCCCCCCCCCCACCTTTCTGGCTTCCAGATCCTCCCGTTATCTGTTTGGAATCTTGATGGCAGCAGCCCTTAAGGCTATTAATTTGTTATGGCTTACTCCGGATAAGCCCACAATCACTTCTTGGTATTATATCTGCACCAGGATCCTAGACATGGAATATCTGATGGTCAAGTTGAGGCTATCTTTAGATAAATTTAGAGGGAGATGGTTACCATTTCTGCATTTCATGGCCCCTCGGGAGGGGAAACCTGTACTAGATTTGCTTGCCAGATATGTTCGAGAAGATTCTCCAGGTTCAGTCCGGATGTTCTGACTGAGAAACGAGGATAGGAGGACTCTTCACTTCAGAGGCTTAGAGTTGTTTTATTACAAGTTTCAGGATATGTCTTATTCATCAGGTACATTTAATATAGGTGTACCATTAGCGGGGCTGTGGAAGCCTGGGCCTTCAGCACTAACTGAGGTATCTTTAACTTCTGTTAGAGGCAATAATTTATTGGCAGCAATTATAATGTTTAACTGATAGTCGAATTTCTACAAAATATAATTTAAAAAAAAAAAAGAAAAAATATGTCTTCTCGCATTATCACTGTATTTTTTTTCTTTTCCTCTTTACTTAAGTTTGAGGGCACTCTCTCTTCTGTTAATCTCCTCTCTTTTTTTCTCCTGCTTTTCTTCTCTGTTCCTTCTCCTCTTCTTTCCTTTGGTTTTGGTGTCAATACTGTGTAAGAGAATGGAAGTGGACTTACTATCTGTCTGTTAATTTATGTATCTCTATGGAAAAAAAGTTCTCCAATAAATTTTAATTTCAAAAATAAATAAATAAAAATGTTTACCTGATAGTCTAGTGGTCCCTCCACTCTCCCCCGATGTCCGAACGCTGTCCCCGTATTTTTTCTTTTTCCCTGGTAGTCTAATGGTCCCTCCCCCCTCCACCGTCTGTCAATCCTGTATACAAAAATCAATTTTGCCCTGGTAGTCTAGTGGTCCCTCCCCTTCCCCCAGCGGGCAATAGCTAAGTCTGCAGGAGCCACACATGAAGATGCCATAACTTCAGGTCTGGATGGACCTGGGTGCCCTAGTCCTGGGACAGCAACCCGATGCACAGGGGCGAGGGTACTGGAAGCACTGACGCCAGCTGCTGCAGCAAGGGGAACCAAATCTGACATGACCAGAAGGAACTATGAGCATCATCTATGCCCCTCCAACTGGAGCTTGAGTAGGACCCTCTCTGGGGGCATACAGAAGCTTCCTTCCAAGAGAGGGACAACACATCTCACCAGAAAACTCCAGGCCCAGGATCGAGCGAGGAGAAAAGGAGCAGTTTTGCACTGAGTGGGGATGCAAAATAGTCCAGCTCTGGATGACCCCACCTGTCAAAGAAATCTGTGATCACCGAGATCAAAAGCTCACACTCATGGGCCCGCAACTGGAAGCGGCTGAGACTGTTTGCCAGGACGTTTTGAATGTCTGAAACATGTACAGCCAAAAGCTTCAGACTATGCTCGATGGCCCAATACCAAACTCTCATCGCCACCCGACACAGTGGGTAAGAGTCGCGCCCCCCCCCCCCACTTATTGACAGAATACACTATGCACATGTTGTCCCTCTGCACCAGCAGGGGACAGGAGAGGAGTCTAGAAGGCCTGCAGTGTGCAAAGGATCGCTTGCATCTCCAGGATGTTGAAATGGAGCCCCTGCTCCACATCCATCCAGGTGCCCTGGGTCTGACAATCTGCTAGATGAGCACCCTACCCCAGGCCGGAAGCATCCGTCATGAGAATCTGTTGGGGAGTCGAAAGTTGAAAAGAGACTCTCTGAAAGGGGGCGCCAGAGAGCACGCTTGCTGTGAAGATGCACTTAATCACAGCTCTGCACTTTCCAGGAACAAACTTGATTAAAATTGGAATTTACAGTGCTCTCATTTGGTTTTATATGGCAAAATTTGCTTCAGCTTATTATTGTGTACAGTTTGATATAACTTTCATGATGGGGTGTCCTAAAGGAATGGGAGGTGGCCTGGAGAACCAGCTGCAGCCATCCACACCACAAGCCGAGTTGTCTTCTGCTCTAACCGCCACCTCTGAATGGAAATGCCATGGCAGTCTCTGGTGGCTTCCATGCTGGCCATCGATGGCAAGGCTGACACAATTCTAAAGAGACTAGGGGAACAGGATGCCAAGACTGAAATTGCCACAGAAACTGCAACTTCAGTGGAATCCTTGGCAATAAAAGCGCTCACAGCAACCAGCAAGCTCATGCAAAAAAATACCCAGTTGAGGTATTCATTGGAGGCACTTGAGAACTCACACAGGGCAGTAAACCTGAGACTCGTCAGGCTCCCGCAGGGGAGCAAGGGCAAACACATACTCCAGTTTCTTCACTCCTGTCTTCCAGAGCCAGCCTGGTGGCACTGAGGGTTGAGGCACTGGGACACCACACCTCACACCATGCAGGCGACCCGGGTTCAGGAGCAGACTCAGGTTGTCGGGGGTCGGCTGGAGGGAGGAGGATTGAGCATCCCTGTTACGTTCTCCTCCTCCGGGGAGGGAATCCTGCAATGGTGCTGGCTCCTGGCAGTGGCTAGGGGGTAGTGTAACTTGTGGTGTACTGGTGGGGTGATATGGGCAGACGTCCGATGTGCGGCATGCAGGAGCACGTGCCACAGCGTCCTTGGCATCACTGCACACTGTACTGTGGGAAACAGGGTAAAAAGTATGGCTGAATCCTCCGGTGCATTTGAGGAGCCACCTGCGGCGCTGCACCGGATGCTCCAGGAGCTCCCTCTGGTTCTGACCCCTTGGCCTTCCACACTGGGGGTCCATGATGTGGCCTGGGAGAGGGGAGGAGGTGCAGCTCGGGCACGGCGTCCAATGCGGGAGCTGCGGGCAGTTCGGATAAGGGGCACCATAGGAACACCCCCCAGCCGAGGAGGTTAGGCGTACAGAAACAAACAAACAAAAAAAATCCTGTCTTCCAGGGGCATTGGACACTACAGCAGCCAACTTTATTAAAACTTACTGGATTTTGCCTCGGTCAGCTAGTCAACAAGGAGACAAACCGAGGACTGAGATGCTAGCAACAGCATCAGTGGTAGTGCGGAATGCCTTGTTACAAGCTTCCAGGGATGCACAGAATGTCAGCTTTAATGGCACAACCCTGTACCTATATCCTGACCTTTCATTTGCAACCTGATCCAGCAGGAAAAAATGTGATGCTGTTTGTGCCCAGCTGAAGAGTCTGGGAATCACACACTCCCCTCCTTATGCCTGCACGTCTTCGTATCCACTATGCTGGCTATATCTATCAGTTCTTGGATCCACTGGAAGCAGGCAAGACAGTGGATTGTATTTGGCAAGAATCTGAGACTGCCAGTCCTGAAGTGACCATTAATTCCGATGATGCCAACGACACTTGATTTTGGGACCACAACTGGGTTGTTTTTGGATTATACAAGCAATGCATAAACTCTCTTTTATTTGCCTTTTGGACTATGATTTTTATTTCGGGCTGGCGGGATTGCTTGTGGGAGGAGTGGCGAAAGGATGACCGCTGTTCAGTCCTAGGCTGGGAATGACAGACAGAATGGACCATCTGGAGAGCTTTACCTGACTGTTGCAGAGTGGAGATCATATTCTGAATGTCCCCACCAAAAAGGACAGCACCCTGAAAGGGGTGTCTGGAATGGACTGCAGATCCGGGGCAAAGCCCAAAACTCAAAGCCAAGAATAGCAACGAATGCATACTCCCACCGCCACCCTCCTACCAGAGGCATCTACAGCATTGTAAGAAACCCTGAGGACGTGGTAGCCCACGTTAGAGTCTGACTTACGGAGCTAGGCAAGCTGAGTTTTGGTGGAATCCTCCAGCAAGTTCTGAACCAGATCCTGGGCTTGGTCCCAAAATACATTCTGGTACTGCACCATATGGGGAAAACTGCTTAACCAGAAAAGGCACACTAAGCCGGATCTTGTTTCCAGGTGCGACCTGGGAGCACAAGGAAGTTAAGTGACTTTATCAGGGTCACACGGTATGCAAGTGGGGGCTGATGGGATTTAAACACAGGTCTCCAGGTTTGCAGCTTAGTGCCCTTAACCACTACACAAAACTGCCTCCTATGAGTCAGATAGTTGATAGCCAGCAAGTTCTGAACCAGATCCTGGGCTTGGTCCCAAAATACATTCTGGTACTGCACCATATGGGGAAAACTGCTTAACCAGAAAAGGATCTGAACCAGATCCTGGGCTTGGTCCCAAAATACATTCTGGTACTGCACCATATGGGGAAAACTGCTTAACCAGAAAAGGCACACTAAGCCGGATCTTGTTTCCAGGTGCGACCTGGGAGCACAAGGAAGTTAATTGACTTTGTCAGGGTCACACGGTATGCAAGTGGGGGCTGATGGGATTTAAACACAGGTCTCCAGGTTTGCAGCTCAGTGCCCTTAACCACTACACAAAACTGCCTCCTATAAGTCAGATAGTTGATAGCCAGCAAGTTCTGAACCAGATCCTGGGCTTGGTCCCAAAATACATTCTGGTACTGCACCATATGGGGAAAACTGCTTAACCAGAAAAGGCACACTAAGCCGGATCTTGTTTCTAGATGTGACCTGGGAGCACAAGGAAGTTAAGTGACTTTGTCAGGGTCACACGGTATGCAAGTGGGGGCTGATGGGATTTAAACACAGGTCTCCAGGTTTGCAGCTCAGTGCCCTTAACCACTACACAAAACTGCCTCCTATAAGTCAGATAGTTGATAGCCAGCAAGTTCTGAACCAGATCCTGGGCTTGGTCCCAAAATACATTCTGGTACTGCACCATATGGGGAAAACTGCTTAACCAGAAAAGGCACACTAAGCCGGATCTTGTTTCTAGGTGTGACCTGGGAGCACAAGGAAGTTAAGTGACTTTGTCAGGGTCACACGGTATGCAAGTGGGGGCTGATGGGATTTAAACACAGGTCTCCAGGTTTGCAGCTTAGTGCCCTTAACCACTACACAAAACTGCCTCCTATGAGTCAGATAGTTGATAGCCCGGATAGCAAGGGTAGTGGAAGCAAAAACCCACTTACCCAAGTGGTCTAGCTGCCTAGACTCCTTGTCTGGAGGAAGGGTACTAAGGTGCCTGGACCGCGTTGAGCGATCATGGGCCCCATTGATGACCACCTAGTTCACTTTAGGATGGCTGCCTAAGAAGAGTTTGCCAGCAGGTGCATGGTAGAGGCAGACCGCCTTCTTAGTCAAAGGAGGAATACTGGTGGGGTGATTCCAGGCCGCTCTAGTAACATCATTTTAAGATTCAACAAAGGGTGGCACCACCACCGGGAAGGCATCCCACTGCCAGAGGTAAGCGACCAACTGGTGCCGGTCTGGGTCCTGCTCCTCCGTCTCCCTGCCCATCAGGGACCAAATGTGGTGCGTCACATCCATGAAGGAGGGATCATCAGGAGGGACCTGGAAATCACCCTACAGGGCTCTTCCCCCTCCGAAGACTCCCCAGGTGAGGAGGAAGACCATGGAGGGGTTTGAGTCCTCACCACTGGACTCATCCGAGTCACTAACTGGTGGCAGGCGCTCATCCTGACAAGCGCCAGAGCCGGCATTGTGTCTAGACCCAGAAGACCCCAATGGCAGGGGTTCACCAGCATCAGACCTATCAGGGTTTTGTGGCAGCGGGTCCCGGTCAGGGTGCCAGGGCCAGCCCTTGAGGCATGGGGAACTGTTTCTGAAGGAGAGACCACCACATGGAGAACAGGGCCCAATAGTCCACCGCAGACATAATGCTAAAAAACAGCTGGTATGGGAAACGGTACCCTGGTGTAGGGCCAGCTGGTGTTGGCTGAGGGTCCAGCGCCAAGCCTGGAATAAGCAGTGGCGCTGGCTGCAGTAGTGGTGACCCCAGTGCCAGGCTCACAGGCTGTGGCAGCATCAGAACTGGTGGCTGCCCAGTGGGCATCGGCAGGGAGCACCTGGGAGAGGAACCTGCCGGTCCTGGGTGGACCGGAGAGTTCGGTGTCTTGGGGGGGGGGGCCCCAGGCGAGGGCAAAGGCAACGCCAAACTAGAAGAGATGGTGGTAGCCTGCTGCAGGCACGGCCTAGTTGGACTGGCACTGGTTCCCACAGAGGAGGCCAATGCAGGCAGTGCCATGGCTGGGGGGTGCTGGTAGAAGAATCGACACCTGAAATGCCAATACCGGTCGAGCCTGCATGTTCAGAAATGGTCCTGAGTTTCAGGGGCTGAGGGGTGGGAGACGAAGTCCCCTGCCCCGAGAAGTCACCACCTGAGATAGCAATGAGGGCGGGTGGCATGCAGCCAGCCTCCAGCGGGAGGTCGACTCCGACACGGTCGCAGATTTATGGGGCAACTGCGAGTGGGAAGCCGACCAGTCCTGGTGTTTGTGCTTACTGCTGGATTTGTGCGAAGAGGACGAAGCCCGGAGAACTGAGCTGGCGAGACTGAAGAACTCCTGGTCTGCAATTCCTTTTCCATTACAGCAAACTTATATTTATTTATTTTATTGAAAATGTTTCACCAGAAAAGGCACACTGAGCAAAAAGATGCTCGTCTCAACAGTACGACTGGGGGGGGGGGGCTGAAGGGAGGAGGTATACCGTACATACAACAGTCAATAGGTTGAACTTGGAGTACAGCAATACAAACAATTGGTACAACTGAGTGAGATTAATTACAAACTTGTTACGTGAGGAGACAGTACATACATGTGCCTCAAGGAGAATGGCATACATATTTGAGTACACATCTAGGACTATACGTGATTACTTAAGTGCCTGTAACAGAGACTGAATTGAAGCATGATGCACCAAGTTGGCAGAGAGAAATGGAAGTCTGAGATTGGGGCCAGGGAGAGGTGGCAGGACTGTATAGTAAACACTGGGGTATTTAGGAGGGTTGACTTACGGAAGACATTGGGGTTGTAAAAAGGGAGATAGCAGAAGTGAAATGAGACAGTAAGTGCATTGGTTGTTTAGGGCAATGTATAAGCCAGTCAATTAGGCAAGGCCGAGCTGCTGGTCAGGCGCGTAAGGAGGAGGGGATCGAGGAGGGGGGAAGAGAATCAATCGGGGGGGTCAGGGGCAGGTACAATTTGGAGCAAGGAAGTTAGTGAGGGCAGAGGATAGAGAGTGTTTGGAGGAAGAATGGCGGATTTGGGCCGGCAGGCCATTCCAGAGCTTAGGGAGGAGGTAAGAGAAAGGCGACAAGCCTGCGGAGGTCCTACGGTGAGGGATTACTAATAGCTTGGAGTCAGTAGACCTGAGGATGAGGCCGGGGGTAGGCGGGGAAGATAGGGAGGATAGGAGGTAGGGAGGAAGCGAACCGAGCTAGAAGTTAGAAACAAAAATTTAGCACTGTGAAGTAGGCGCCGGTAGCTCAGGGATGGAAGGGCCAGTGAATGGAAGAGCTCACAGTGATGGGCACGGGGCATCGAGGGCAAAGCGGCACAAAGCATAGAAGAGGGGGTCCAGTCTGGCTAAGGCGGCCTTTAATGGCAGAGCTGTAGACAACATCGCAGTAGTCAAAGGAGGGTAGAATCATTTTCTGGACTATTTCGCGTCTCACAGGAAGCGGGAGACTAGTGTGGTTTCTATAAAGGGCACCAAGCTTTGGGCGCAGTTTTGATAGGATGGTGTCCACGTGTGTGGAAAAGGAGAGATGATGAGCAAGCCAAACCCCCAGGTACCTAAAGGAGGGCACGTCTTCAAGGATGGTGTTATTTAGGGTACGGATGATCAGAGGGGATATATGTCTGGATAGTCTCTGTCTAGTGCCGAAAGACATAGAAACAGTTTTCTTGGCATTTAGGGAGAGTTGGTTGGAGATGAACGAGTGTTGTACTTTGTTGAAGTCGGTCCGAAGATTAGAGGTGACTTCTTTGTAGGTACGGCTGGAAGTAAAGAGGACCGCGTCATCAGCGTACATGTGTATTGAGGTAGTGGAGCAAGACTTTGGCAGATCATTTAGTAGGCTGGAGAAGAGGATGGGGCCAAGGACTGAGGCCTGGGGAACGCTGGTAATAGGGAGTGGGGGTGGTGTAGTCAGTTATTTTTGTGGATTTGGTTCTATTTTGTAGGTAGGCACTGAACCAATTTGTGGCAGACACTGACAGCCCAGCCCCTGATAGGCAGCATAGTAGGAGGGAGTGGGATACCGCATCGAATGCTTTGGCTAGGTCGATGAAAATAGCAGAAGTAATTTGTCCCTTGTCCATCCCAGAGAGGATGGAGTCCGTGAGTCTTAGTAGGGAGGTGGTGGTAGAGTGTTTTTTTCTAAAACCGGACTGGAATGGAGTGAAGAAGTTAGTTTCTGAGAGAAAGTGGCAGAGTTGCGATAGTACTAGGTGTTCCTGGAGTTTGGTGAGAGTGGGGAGGAGGGAGATGGGACAGTAGTTTGTTGCGGAGGTAGGATCACCTCCTTTTGGAAGGGGTAGGACGGTGACATGCTTCCACTCAGTGGGGAGTGACTCAGTGGTGAATGAAAGATTTAGCAGGACAGCAAGGGGAGTAGCGATGGCAGGGTCAGATAGGAAGAGAAGTTTGTTGTCGAGACCATCAGGGGATTTACCTTTGGTGAGGTTCAGGAGTGAAGGGCGTCTCAGGTTTCAATGGGGGAGATGTGTCTGAAGGAAAAAGGGTTCTGGCCAGGCGGTAGGGGGGTAGCTGTCTGGGGAGTGGGTGTGGTTACAGAAGGAAGAGAGGCCAGGAGGGTCGAAGCACAAGTAGTGAAGTAGAAATTAAACTCGGAGGCTACCGTCAGGGGGTCGGAGAGTAGAGTCCCTTCGGCGAGAAAGAGGGGATCTGTTGTTGGGGAGAGGGGAGGGAGTTGACGACTTTCCAGAATTTAGAAGGCCTCCCAAGATTTGCGTTTAGTGTGTTGTTAAAATATTCGGCCTTAGCTAAGCGGATGGCCTTTGTGCACTTGTTGCGGAGCATGCGGTAGGTGATATTGTCGCCTGGGAGGAGCGTGGATTTGTAAATATGCCATGCCCTGTCACGGGCTTGTTGGCAAGCTATCAGCTCGGGTGATATCCAGGGAAGGTGAGACCCCTGGACCCTAGCACGGCGCAGGGGGGGCGTGTTTATCCCAGGCGGTAAGGATGGTGTTCCAGAAGCACGTAAGGGCAGTGTCCTTGTTAGAGCAGCTTAAGATTGGGTCCCAGTTTGAGTGAGCTAGCTCTTCCAGGAGAGGGGAGAGGTGAAAAAATTACTCACCTTAGTAATTGCTTTTCTTCTCATGGAGTCTTGCTATATTATAACATTAGCAGTCAGCCACTGCAGCTGAACTGCCCCGGAGAGGAAGGAGTTAACTCCAGAGGATCTGGAGTTCTACAGCGCGAGGGCGCTGTGCCCAAAGCTCTATCTGGCAGTTTCAAATGAAACTGTCAGATCTTTACGAAGCTAACATCAAAGAACAGAAAGTCTGTGTGGAAAAAACTACACTAGCCCATGGCTACCTACTAGTAGTAGTAACAACAATATAAACAACAAAGAAACACCCAGAACCATAATAACAAAAATTGATGGTACTATGGTTCGTTTTACCACCCTTGACAAGCACATTATGAACCCCCCTTCCCCCAAGACTCAAGTCCAGGAAGGGGCAATATAAATAACCTAAATGAAAGCAACCAGATCCCTAACCCAAAGGAAAGAGGGAAAGGGATAACTACAATGGCATGACACAGTGCTTGCACTAATTCGCCACCTACCCAAGTAGAGGTTCTGAGAGGGCAGGAGGAGGGTGGTTATAATATAGCAAGACTCCATGAGAGAAAAGCAATTACTAAGGTGAGTAATTTTTTCTTCAAACACCATGAAGTCTTGCTATATTATAACAATAGCAGATTACACAGCAGTACCTCCATGGAGGAGGTCAGAACCTACTTAAGAAATAAGCTCTGAAAGCTGTGCCAAACAGAGCATCTCTCCTGGACTGGACATCCAGGAATAATGCTTGGTAAAGGTGTGAACTGTCTTCCAGGTAGCAGCTTGACAAATCTCCAGAATGGGAATGTCCCTAGCAGCCGCTAGAGCGCAGCTGTACCCCTGGTGGAGTGGGCCCTCAATCCTGAGGGGGTACTCTACCTAGTTTCTGATAACAGAATGGATACAAGAAACAATCCACCTTGCAATTGTTCTCTTAGTGGCAGGTTTTCCTTGCCAACCTCGCCATAGGTAAGAAACAGTTGGAGGGATTCGAACCTATGACCTCTGGTGCGCCTAAATAGTAGCTTAAGGCTCTTTGACATCCAAGCTGTGCAGTCTCCTCTCACCTGAGGAAGAATGCTCAGTGAAAAATACTGGGAGAGAGATAGATTGATTCAGGTGGAAATCAGAAACCACCTTAGGCAAAAACTTTCTATTAGTCCTAAGGACTACCTTATCTCTGTGGAAAGAGATAAAATCTTCTTCCACTGACAGGGCCTGTAACTCACTTATGCGTCTGGCAGAGGTGATAGCTACTAGGAAAACGGTTTTCCAAGTTAAATACTTGAGCTCTGCTGAAGACAGAGGCTCAAAGGGGGGTTGCATTAACTGAGCAATGCAAATATTCAGGTCCCAGGCGGGAGCTGGTTCCCGAAAAGGAGGGTTAGTATGAAGTAACCCTTTAAAAAACTTGGAGAACACAGGGTGAGAAGAAAGGGAGGCAGGCTTCCCTGCTGACACAAAAGCAGAGACAGCTGCCAGATGAACCTTCAGGGTAGCTGGTCTAAGGCCTAGGGAATTCAGATGGACCAAATATTCCAGAAGAATGGGAAGATCAGCAGATTCTGGGATAATCTGCCTCTCAGAGCACCAGATGGAAAACCTCTTCCACTTAGAATTATAAGTGGCCCTAGTGGAAGGCTTCCTAGAAGCCTTTAAAATATCCATGACACCTTGAGAAGGTGTTAAGTCAGCAAATTCTAGCTCCTCAAGAGCCAAGCCTTGAGGTGGAGGGATTTGAGGTCCGGATACCACTCCCCTGTGCACAGGCCAGTAAGTCGTGGACTCTGGTAGGCTCAGGGCAGGGTGGACTGCCAAGGACAGAAGCAGAGGGTACCAGGGCTGTCTGGCCCAATCTGGGGCAATCAGAATCACTCTGCAAGGTTGAGATCTGATTTTACTAGTACCCTGAAAAGAAGAGGAAAGGAGGAAGGCATACAGGAATTCCTTTCCAGTCCAACAGAAAGGCGTCCAGAGGACTGAGCCCAGTACTGGAGGCCTGCAACAGAAAGAGGAAGTTGATGGTTGTCTGGGGCTGCGAAAAGATCTATCTGAGGAGTGCCCCATCTGGCAAAGACGGACCCCAGCACTTGTGGATTCAGAGCCCATTCGTGATGGCCCTGAGAAATTCTGCTGAGGGCGTCCGCCAGGACATTGTCCTTCCCTGGGAGGTGAACTGCTATCAGGGAGGTGTTCAGGGAGTAGGCCAGAGACCACAACTTCATTGCTTGAGTGCACAAGGCTGAAGACCGAGTGCCCCTGTGCTTGATGATACCACATTGTGGTGGTATTGTCTGTCCTGACTTGAACCACTTTGTTCTGGACAGAATCTGAAAACACCCGAAGAGCTAAAAAGACAGCTCTGAGTTCCAACAGACTGATGTGGAGCAGAGATTCCTGAGGAGACCACACCCCCTGGGTGGCAAGATCGCCCAGGTGAGCCCCCCACCCTAACAGGGAGGCATCCGTGGTGAGGGTGAGGGAGTGAGAAATGGGAATGAAGGGAACTCCCTGTCTTAAATTGCTCTGGACCTGCCACCAGTGGAGGGCTAGGATCAGAGTTTGAGTAACTGGAACCAGCTTGGTAAGGGGGTCCTTCCTTTGAGACCAATAGGCCCTCAAATGGAACTGAATGTCCCTCATCTGGAATCTTGCTCCTGCACGACAGCTGTGGAAGCAGCCATGTGCCCAAGGAGTTGCAGAAAATGCCTTGCTGAGTCGAGAGACCCTGGGTAAAGGAGGATGCCAGGGCGATGAGTCTGTCCACCCTTTCCGAGGGAAGAAAAGCCCTGGCTAACCTTGTGTTCAATTCTGCGCCTATGAAAGTTAGGACCTGAACGGTTCCAGAACTGACTTTGGTAAGTTTAGCAGGAATCCCAGGGAAGTGAGAAGCTGCTGGGTGACTTGCAAATGGGTTTCACCTGACCTGGAGACTGACCCACAATGAGCCAGTCGTCCAGGTAGGAAACACAGCAACCCTTGCCTTCTTAAGTGAGCCACTACTACAGCGAGACATTTTGTGAATACCCTTGGCGCAGAGGTCAGGCCGAAGGGCATTGCCTGAACTGGTAGTGGCCTGAGGGCAGTTCGAACCTGAGGTACTTTCGGTAGAAGGCCTGATCAGAACATGAAAACAGGCATCCTTGAGGTCCAGGGAAGCTAGCCAGTCCCCTGGCCTTAGGGAATGCAATATCATTGCCAGAGTCAACATTTTGAACTTTGGTTTCAAAAGATGCTTGTTCAGGTACCTTAAATCTAGAATGAGCCTCCATTCTCCTGTCTTTTTTGGGGTAAGAAAGTATCTTGAATAAAGCCCCTTGCCCTGATGGCAAGGAGGAACCCTTTCCACTGCTTTGCAGTCCAGAAGAGAAGAAACCTCTGCTTCCAAAGCAAGGGCTTCTGAAGGATTTGCAGGTGGAAAATGTCTGGCTCTCATCTTTGGAAAGTGTTTGAAGCTGAGAACCAGATCCTGGCCTATTACCTCCAGAACCCATCTGTCCGTAGTTAGGGACAGCCAGTTCCGGCTGAAATAGGCCAACCTGCCCCCTACTGGTACAGGAGAATCGGCCCTGGGCACCCCATCAGGTGCCTGCTTAGCAACAGCCTTAGGCTGAGGGAGGGACGTCTACTTGTGCCTCGTCTACCCTGCCTCTGAAGAAACCCTCTCTTGAGACAGCAGGGAGGCTTGAAATTGGTAAAAGGCCTGGAAAAGGCCTGCCCCTACCTCTGGGAGCATGCCTTTGTGGCATGGCATGCTTCTCCTTAGCCTGGGCACTTTTGTAGGTAGTTCTGTATTCATCCATCTTTTTCATATAGTTTTCTGTTTGCTCCCCAAACAGAGAATTTCACTACAGGAAAATCCATAGCCTTTGACTGGGTATCTTGGGACAGATTAGTGCATCTGAGCCATGCCAACCTACGGAAAGCTACAGAAGTGGCCATGACCCTAGAGGAAACATCATTAACATCAACAGCAGTATGAAATTGAACTTTAGAGGCTTCAATGCCATCAGCAGCCACCTGTTCCAACTCACTAGCCAGCTGGCCATGGGCCTGCTTGGCTAACTGCAATACTGTGTCCCACCTAGATTTCTGATATCTAGTCACATAAGCCATATAATTTGCCTGCCCGAGTCCCAAAGAAGCTGCCATATACTGTTTCTTCGCCATGGCATCAATCTTCCTGGAATCCTTATCAGGAGGATGTGAGGCCAGAGGAATATTAGCCTTGTCACAGGCTGTAGCTTGTACCACACCTACACTGTTCAGTAAGGAAGTCTGTATCCGAGCCTGACAAAGTATACCTTCTGTCCATTTTTTTATCTACAGGAGGGACAGAATGAGGATTTTTTAAAATCTTTGTTGTTTGCTTCCTAAATGACTTATGCAAAGGAATAGACAACCTCCTAGACTCTGGAATATCCATCATTTCTACATAATCAGGCTCCTCTTGCTCATCCACAGCCTCCTCTAAAGGAAGCTGGAGGGTTTCTGCAACCTTTTGTAAAAATAAAGAAAGAGGGACTCAGACAGAATAGGAGGAGATTCTAAAGTCTGTCTGGAGAAATGTCTGGTTCAATGGGCACGTCAGACCCCCCAGCCACACATATATTGATCAAATTCCTCCTCCCTCCTGTGGTTCATAAAATCCTCAACTTCAAAATCCTGAACCACTGGGACTGAACGAACCAACCTTTTACCAACTGTTGGTGGTTCTACAGATCCCTGAGACAGTGACTGGACAATCTGAATGGCTTTAGCTATCTCTGCAGCAGTTGGAGACACAATTTTGGACCCCAAACCTACTGATTTCCTTGTCTTTTTACTCGGGACTGGTTCCTCTGAACCAGCCCTCCTTGCCAGGAAGTCTCGCCTGGTCAGAGGGCACTCCCTCTGGTCCAGTGGGTACTGGACCGGCTGGCCATCCGGTCAGCGGACTTTGGCCTCTCGTTCCTGAGCCGGCCCAATCTCTTTTCCAGGGTAGCTGCAGAAATTTTACACACCTGGCAGTCTGACAGGAGGTGGTCAGCCCAGACAATAAACACAAGTGGTGTGTGGGTCAGCCTTGGCAAAGGCCTCCCACAGACATCACAGTGTTGAAACCCAGTGGGCCGGTTTTCTTTGGGTTTCTCAGACATAATGCCAGCTAACCAAAACTTGCCTTTTTGATGGCAGTGCCAGGCAAGACACCCTTATCGGTTCCTAACCGTGTCACGTGTATTTGAAAAACCGTTATAATTCTGTTTTTTAGAACCGATAAGAACCGAGAACCACTCTAAAACCCACTGTACACTTTTAAAATGTAGAAATAACAAACCGATCGGTTCAAAACCGAACCGATAATTAATTTTCCACACAGACTTAAAATTTAGTACTACGGTTACCAGATAGAGCTTTAAAACCGAAATGCGGTAAAATAATGACTTTGCGGTTCAAATGAACGAAAAATACTCACTTGAACCGAGAATGAACCGAGCTGAAGGAGCTGATCTCCGAGGCGACTGTTCAGTGAAGCGGAGTAAAGAATCTGACAGTTTCATTTGAAACTGCCAGATAGAGCTTTGGGGCACAGCGCCCTTGCGCTGTAGAACTCCAGATCCTCTGGAGTTAACTCCTTCCTCTCCGGGGCAGTTCAGCTGCAGTGGCTGACTGCTAATGTTATAATATAGCAAGACTTCATGGTGTTTGAATTAGGGATTTATATTACTGTTGGAATATAAATTTGGGAAGGGATTTAACTCGATGGATTTTGCGGACCAAGTAGGTTAGGTGGTGGTCGCTAATGGAGTCAGGAAGGAGGTCAGAGCTGATGACGCGGTGTGGGTGGGAGGTAAGCGCTCAGTCAAGAAGGGAGTGATTTCTGGTCTTGTGGTTTGACCGTGTGGGTTCCATAATGGTTTGGGTAGGGTTGAGAGCAGATATCTCGGTTCGGGTTTTGTTAAGAGTGGGGGCTAGCCAGTTGTGGTTAAAGTCACCCATGACATATAGTTCATCCGACTGGGCAAGAGACGTCACTTGGCACAGAAGGTCTGTGACTGTTGCGGCTGGAGTGCCAGGGCAGCAATAAATACCAGCCACAAAGATGGGTAATGAAGAGGGACGGGCTTTTGAGAGAGAGAGAAAAATGTAGGGCTGAGCTGGTGTAGATAGCCACCCCTCCACCTCTGGTGGGTCGGTCTTGCAGAGTGATGGTGAACCCTGGAATAGCAATGGTTTGGTCTGGGAGGTTTGGGTTTAGCCAGATCTCGGATAGGATGATTATGTCAGGGGCATGGTGGGCAGCTAGAACCTGGAGCTGATCGAGCTTGGAGGTTAGGTTAAGAATGTTTAGATGGAGTAGGCTTAAACCTCGGGGGAGGGAGCCGGAGCGAGTGTCAGTGTTGGCCTTGGCTGAGGGGATTAGGCATGGGGTAGCTGAGACCAGGAGTTGGTGATGGGCTGGGATTAGGATGTATATCCCCTGCAGCCAGTAGTAGTAGGGCAAGAGTTAGGTGATGGCGTAGTATGTGGAGGCACCAAGATTTGGCCAAGCACCGTTTAGGGGAGGCGGTAGGGCAGACGGTGTGGAGAAGGTGGGCTCTGCTATGGTAGAGGGAGACCAGGAGGCAGCCAAAGGAGTAGAGCGAGGAGGTGGGGCTCATAGAGAAACGGGACCAGATGGTAGCTGGGAGAGATGCTGTGGACTTATGGGGGACATGTGTAGGATGAGTCAGTTCAGCGGGGGTAGCAACTAAAAGGGGGTGTTAAAAGAGGTAGGAAAAGTAGGATGGAGAAGATCAGAAATAAGTAAGTTATTGTTTGTGTCATTTTTCCAAGTGTACAGGAGGCACAGATAGGGAGTGAAGAGAGGTACACTCTACTGTGCGGTAGTGTAGAGAGAGGGAAAAGAGGAGCAGTCGCGAAAAGTGCTAGGTAGATAGCTAGGGGGGAGAAGAGGGGAGGGGTAGTACTTGTAGGAAAGGGATTGGAGTAGGTAGAAGGGGGCAGGGCAAGTAGCGTATTTAATAGGTGGCCTGGGAGGGGGTGGTGGGGGCGGGACAAAATAGCTCTGTAGAAAGAAGAGCATAGCCCCAGGCTAGCGGCCGCTCCGGCAGCCCAGCTGGAGGGCTCCATGGGTCAGGTAGCAGCTTGGCTAGCTCGGCAGGAAAGGCGATCCAACTGGAAGGAGAGGGCTGATCTCTGGTCCAATCAGGGGCCACCAAAACGGGAGGCGCACCAATCGGAGGAGGCCCTAGAAGCTGGGCGGCTGAGGGTGTTTAGCGGTGGTTACCTTGTGATGGCTCAGGGAGGCAGGACCAGGAGGGCGGGAGGGAAGCGGTTTCTTCTGCGGTAGCAGCGCTGAGGCCGCCAGGCTCCGTGGGTGCTGCTCGGGGCCCGGAAAGATCCTGGGAGGGAAGCAAGGAGAAACAGATCAATATGTAGTTGTAGGGAACAAAGGAAGGCAGGAGACAGGCTGGAACTTGAAGAGGGGTTGGGGGTGCGAACTAGGGACAAAGGACAGGAATTAGCAATTCAGGAGGTAGAGATGTAGCGAGGCAGAAGTTAGACGGGCAAGGAAGGGGGCAGGCTACAAAAATAAAACTTAGTGCAGGAGTGAGGGAGGGAAAAAAGGCAGAAAATGAGTGGCGCCAAGGCGCGCGGAAGTAAGGATTTGGAGAAAAGGCAGAGGGAAAATGGCAGGCTTGTTTGGAAGGTAGAAAAGATTACACAGCAGGAGCAGAAACAACACGGGGCAAGGCAGGAGTTGATTAAATAGCTAGCAAGCTAGGCTTGCAGTAGCGAGAGATGCAACTGACTATAATGTCTACACAAAAAGACTATCACTTCATTTAAGCTGTACGGTAGCAGAGAATATAATTAGATATAACACGAGCAAGGATTACAGTTGCAGTCCTTTTATGCTAAGTAGTATGGCTTCAACGTTAATCATTATACAGTCCAAAATAGCTCTGTAGAAAGAAAAGCGTAGCCCCAGGCTAGCGGCTGCTCCGGCAACCTGTCTGGAGGGCTTCACGGGTCGAGTAACAGCTTGGCTGGCTCGGCAGGACAGGCGCTTCTGCTTAAGTAGGTGGCTCTCCAGAATCTTAAGTCGACATCTCCATTGAATTTCTGGCAAAACTGGCAGGCTTCAGTGTCGTGGCTTTAAATTTGTTTGCCACAGGCACACTTCGTGGAGCAGTCAGAAGTGTGTAGGTGTGTAGAAGACAAACTCGACAGCTGAACACCACAAATTCGGTGTTTACTACTGAAAAAGAAAATAAAGCGCGGCAAGCGCAGGTAATGGCAATTAACTGTAGCTGCGGCATCCACTAAGGTCCAACATGCACAGGTCAATGGGGGGAAAGAACTGAGGTGGGTGTGGGGAACCGCCCATCTTTATAGGATAGGCTGACATCAGACATGGATGTCAGCAGTGGGAGGTCCCCCGTGGCAGCCTGCTAGCTAGCTAGTTTTCCGTGTGGTCCCGGTGCCTGGTGGCTTCAGTCCTACCGGTGTTGGCCTGCTGCAAGAGCCTTCCTCAGAGTAAGATATTTAATTTCCCTGGTGGTCTAGTGAACCCACCATCCCTGTGAGATAGTTACCCACCACCCGGCCCCTCCCATCCTCACTCCAAGCCGGCGAACAGCACAGACCTCCTCTCACCCCACAGCTGGCTTCCGACTGAGCTGTGAGTACTGTATATAGTATGCGCTCATTCACAGCTCAGTTGGTGGCCAACCGTGGTGGTGAGAGAAGGGCTGTGCTGGTCACGCGCTTGGAGTCAGGATTGGGGGGTCCACTAGACCACCAGGGAAATTAAATATTTTCATAAGGGGATGTGGTTCGGACATCGGGGGGGGGGGGCCACTAGACTACCAGAAAAAATATATTTCTGCATGCAGGGACAGCGATCGGACACCAGGGGAGGGACCACTAGACTACCAGGGGAAAATATATTCTTATATACGGGGACAGTGATTGAACATCGAGGGAGTTGGAGGGTGTGACAGGGCTGAATAAGACCCTGTCCCATTTGCTATATAAAAAGATTTATGTAGAAAGAGTTAAATGCAAGGATCTGTTCTATCCTCTTCTTTTCTGTCTCATCTGTCTGATTGCGCAGTAAAATTTTAACTGGCCACTCCGACAGTCTTGCTATTCTCCCCTCCGCCATCTCTCTGCCTTCACTTACTGATCCTATCTTTTCTTCCCCCTTGCGTGTCTGAAGTTATAAAATATGTGTGAATCTTTATGTGAAAGTGGGATCCCTTCGTTTGAAAATGTATATGGTTATATTGTTGAAATGACTGCAAAAAGTTATTTAGAGCTCAAGGGGTTAACCTGAGATGCTGGTTTGCAAACTCTTTGCAGAGCTGTGAATAGGAGATCAGTTCTGAGACACCATGTACTGTTATGCTGCACCTACAAGGAAGGAAACTGACAAGAACATTTTCTGAAAAAACAGGATGTCTTCTTAACAAGTTCCCATACAAAAACATAAAAAAAGCAGCAATATTTTTGCTAAAGACAGCAAGACTGAAACTTGGAATTAGAAATATGCTCAGATGAGGGACTTTGTTTTATGTGTTTGTACTGCCTTTGTAAATAGTTATACTGAATAATTTTATTTTTTATTTTACTGTTATTGGAAAAAATTAAATACTACTTGTGAATTTTATTTCTGCTCCTGGTCTTCCTATGCTTCTGGAACTATGCTTCGATGATAGAGGGACCACTAGACTACCAGGGAAAAATATGTTTTTGTATATGGGGATAGTGATCGGACATTGGGGGAGTGGGGTGGACCACTAGACTAAAAGGGAAAAATATATTTTTGTATATGGGGACAGGACCACTAGACCACCAGGGAAGCATATATTTTTATATACGGGGAAAGTGATTGGACATCGGGGGAGGGACCTGTAGACTACCAGGGAAGAAAAAATTACTCACCTTAGTAATGCTGTTTCTTCTAATGGAGTCTTGCTATATTACGACATGTGCAGTGAGTCCCAACCTTCGAACTGTTCCGGAGGTGAAAGAGTTAACTTTCCATGCCAGGCATGGAACTTTGAGCACAAGCTCAGTTGAAAACTCTGTCTGTTGTTCTTCAAACGCAAACTATCAGATCTTTACGAGCAAAACTCACTAAGGTTCTGTGTGGAAGCTGTAAACCTACACTAGCCAACTGGCTACTTAATATAAGAACACATTTTTTGGTCCCAAAACAAAGACTCGAGTCAGGGGACCCAAAAAATGAAAAACACAACACCCAATCACCCCAAAGGAGGGGTGAAAAAACAAGGTGGGCATCTACTAAGTGCCAACACTGCACTGCCCACCCACATCCCAAAAGCGGAGGTTCTGAGAGGGGCAGGCGGGGGGGAGGTCATAACATAGCAAGACTCCATTAGAAGAAACAACATTACTGAGGTGAGTAATTTTTTCTTCAAACAACATGAAGTCTTGCTATATTATGACATATGCAGATACATAGCAGTACCTCCATGGAGGAGGGACAGAACCTACTTAGGAAATAGGCTCTGAAGCACAGCTGTGCCAAACCGAGCATCACTCCTAGCCTGGATGTCCAGGGAGTAATGCTTGGTAAAAGTGTGAACTGTTTTCCAGGTAGCTGCTTGACATATCTCTAGGATAGGGATGTTCCTGGCAGTAGCCAGAGACGCAGCTGTACCTCTGGTAGAGTGAGCCCTCAGGCCTGAGGGAGGAACCTTACCCAGTTTTGCCAATCCACCTGGCAATGGATCTTTTAGTGGCAGGTTTCCCTTTACCAACCTCATCATAAGTGAGGAACAGTTGGAGGGAGTCAAACCTGTGACCCTTGGTACATTCTATGTAGTAACTAAGGGCTCTTTTGACATCTAAACTGTACAGTCTCCTCTCGCCAGAGGATGAATGGTCAGTGAAGTACACAGGGAGAGACATAGATTGATTAAGGTGGAAGTCTGAAACCACCTTAGGCAAGAACTTTCTGTTAGTCCTGAGGACCACCTTATCTCTATGAACGGAGATAAAATTAGGCTCCACTGACAATGCTTGTAATTCACTTATGCGCCTGGCAGAAGTGATGGCTACCAAAAACACAGTTTTCCAAGTCAAGTACTTAAGCTCTGCTGAAGACAAGGGCTCAAAAGGGGGTTGCATAAGCTGGGCAATGCAAATATTAAGATCCCAGGCAGGGGCAGGGTCCCTGAATGGAGGGTTGGTGTGAAGCAACCCCTTGAAAACTTGGAGAATACAGGATGAGTTGAAAGAGAAGAGGGTTTACCTGCTGATAAGAAAGCAGACACGGCTGCCAGGTGCACTTTTAGGGTAGCTGGTCTCAGCCCCAAAGTATTCAAATGCACCATATAATCCAGGACTGTGGGTAAGTCAGCAGATTCTGGGAGATATGTTGTCAGAGCACCATATGGAAAATCCCTTCCATTTGGAATTATAAGTAGCCCTGGTGGAAGGCTTCCTGAAGCCTTCAAGATATCAATACACCTTGGGAGAGGTGTAGGTCAGCAAACACTAACTCTTCAAGAGCCAGGCCTTGAGATTGAGAGATTTGAGGTTGGTACAAACTTTCCCTGAGCACAGGTTAACAGGTTGTGATTCCTGAGAAGACACAGGGAAGGTGGACTGCTAAGGACATAAGGTGGGTACCAGGGCTGTCTGGCCCAATCTGGAGCAATCAGGATCATCTTGCAGGGTTGAGATCTGATTTTGACTAGCACCTTGAACAGAAGAGGAAAGGGGGGAAAAGCATAGAGAAACTTCCCTTCCCAACTGGGAAGGAAGGCATCCAGAGGGACTGAGCCCAACACTGGGGGCCTGCAGCAAAAAAGGGAAAGCTGATGATTGTCTGGGGCTGCAAAAAGATCTATCTGCGGGGTGCCCCATCTGGCAAATACTACCCCCAGTACTAGAGGATCCAGTGACCATTCTTGATGGCCCTGGGAAATCCTGCTGAGAGCATCTGCCAGGACATTGTCCTTGCCTGGGAGGTGAACTGCAATAAGGAAGGTGTTTAGAGAGTAAGCCAGAGACCACAACTTCATTGCTTCGGTGCACAAGGCCGTAGACCGAGTGCCCCCCTGCTTGTTGATGTACCACATTGTGGTGGTATTGTCTGTTCTGACCTGAATAACTTTGTCCTGAACAGATTTGGAAAAAACTTGAAGTGCTAGAAAAACTGCTCTGAGTTCCAACAGATTGACTTGGAGCAGAGATTCCTGAGGGACCACAATCCCTGGGTAGTGAGGTCGCCCATGTGGGCTCCCCACCCCAAGAGGGATGCATCTGTAGTAAGGATTAAGGAGTGAGACTGAGGGGCGAAGGGGACCCCCTGTCTCAGATTGCTCTGTTCCTGCCACCACTGAAGGGCTTGGATCAGGGTTTGAGTCACTGGGATCAATTTGGATAGAGGGTCTCTCCTTTGAGACCAAAAGGCTCTCAAATGGAACTGGATGTCCCTCATCTGAAATCTTGCTCCCTGCACTACTGCTGTAGAAGCAGTCATGTGCCCCAGGAGCTGCAGGAAATGCCTTGCTGGTCGAGAGACCTGCAGGGTGAAAGAGGAGGCCAGAGAAACCAGGATCCTTGCTCTTTCCAGAGGAAGGAAGGCTCTGGCATCTTTTGTGTTCAGTTCTGCACCTATGAAGGTGAGAAGCTGGACAGGCTCTAGAACTGACTTTGGAAGATTGAGAAGGAAACCTAGAGATGTGAGCAGTTGCTGAGTTACCTGAAGATGTAATTTGACTTGGTCTGGAGACTGGCCTACTATGAGCCAGTCGTCCTGGTAAGGAAAGATGGCAATCTTTTGCCTTCTTAAGTGGGCAACTGCTATTGCCAGGCATTTTGTGAATATCCTCGGGCACAGTGAGGCCAAGGGCATTGCTCTGAACTGGTAATGGCCTGAGGGCAGTTCGAATCTGAGGTACTTTCGATGGGAGCTTCTGATAAGAACATGGAAGTAGGCATCCTTGAGGTCCAGGGACGCTAGCCAGTCCCCTGGCCTTAGAGAGGGTAAAATAATTCCCAGAGTCACCATTTTGAATTTTGGTTTTAAAAGGTGCTTGTTTAGGTATCTGAGATTCAGGATGGGCCGCCATTCTCCTGTCTTTTTTGGGGTAAGGAAGTACCTGGAGTACAACCCTTTGCCCTGGTGTAGGAGTGGAACCCTTTCCACAGCTCTGAGAGCCAGGAGGGTAGAAACTTCTGTCTCTAGGGCAAGTGCCTCTGATGGATTTGCAGGTGGAAAGGACCTGGTTCTCATCTTTGGAAATTTTTTGAAGCTGAGAACCAGTCCCTGGCTTACTACTTCCAGGACCCACTTGTCTGATGTTAAAGACTTCCAGTCCTGGACAAAGTAAGCCAGCCTGCCCCCCTACAGGTAGTGGAGAATCGGCCCTGGCCACCCCATCAGGGTGCCTGCTTGGCAGGGGCTTTAGGCTAAGGGGTGGAAGCAGGTCTGCTTGTACCCCGTCTGCCTCTCCCTCTAAAGAACCCCCTCTGGGCATAAGCTGAAGAGGAGGCCTGGGCTTGGTAAAAAGGCATATGAAAAGGTCTGCCCCTGCCCCTGGAAGGCTGCCTTTCAGGAGTGGCCTGCCTTTCCTTGGCCTGTGCACTCCTATAGGTGGTCCTACACTCATCCATTTTCTTCAAGTAATTCTCTGTCTGCTCCCCGAACAGAGAGTTACCCACAACAGGAAAATCCATGGCCTTAGTCTGGGTATCCTGCGACAGGCTAGTACATCTGAGCCAAGCCATCCTGCGAAGAGCCACAGATGTAGCCATGACTCTTGATGACACATCATTAGAGTCCACTGCAGCATGAAATTGCACCTTAGATGCCTCAGTACCATCAGCAGCCACTTGCTCCAGCTCCTTGGCAAGCTGGCCAGGGACCTGCTTTGCTAGAGCCGTAATGGTGTCCCATCTGGATTTCTGGTATCTAGCAACATAAGCCATATAATTTGCCTGTCTGAGTCCCAAGGATGCTGCCATGTACTGTTTCTTTGCCATGGCATCAATCCTCCTGGAGTCCTTGTCAGGCGGGTGTAAAGCCAAGGGAATATTTGCCTTGTCACAGACTGCAGCCTGCACTACCCCAACATGGCTGCATTGTTGTGTAAGGAACTCCGTATTAGAGCCTGACAATGAATACCTCTTGTCCATTCTTTTATCCACAGGAGGTATAGTGTGAGGAGTTTTTAGAATTTTTACTGTCTGTTTCCCAAAAGATTTATGCAAAGGAATAGACAGTTTCCTAGACTCTGGGATATCCATCATTTCTACATAGTCAGGCTCCTCTTGATCATCCACAGCTTCCTCCATAGGGAGCTGGAGGGTTTCAGCCACTTTTTTATAAAACATAAAATGAGAGGGGGACTCAGAAAGCCTAGGCGGAAGACACTCCTGACGGTCTGTCTGAGGAGATGTCCGGTTCAATGGGCACATCCAGACTTTCAAAGCCACATTCACTCTCCTCATACTCCTCTTCCCCCTCCTCCGGTTCATAAAATTCCTCTACACCATATTCTTGAACCGGTGGAACCGACCGAACCGTACGCTTACCTGATGGTGCCGGTTCGGTCGGAACCGGGGAAAGCGACTAGACAATTTTAATCGCTTTGGCTATTTCTTCAGCGGTTGGAGAGGGACATTTTGGCTCCACACCTGCTGATTTTCTAGTCCTTTTTGCTGGAACCGACTCCTCCGAGTCGGCTCTCCTTTTGCCCGAGGAAGTCTCGCCATGGTCAGAGGTACTCCCTCCGGTTCGGTTACAACCAAACCGGGCTGGCCATCCGGGTCAGCGGACTTCTTGGCCTCCCTTTCCCTGAGCCTACCAACTCTCTTATCCAGGGTAGCTGCAGGAAAATTTTTGCAAATCTGGCAGTCTGCATTGAGGTGGTCAAACCCTACACAATAAACACAGGTGGTGTGGGGGTCAGCCTTGGCAAAGGCTTCCCCACAAACACTGCAGTGTTGAAACCCAGTGGGCCCGGTTTTTCTTTTGGGTTTCTCAGACATAGTGCCAGCTTAACCAAAACTTGCCCGTTTATGGCAATCCGCCAAGAAAGACCCTCTTATCGGTTCCCAACCGTGTCACGGGTTGTGGAAAAAACCGTAATGAAATCTATTTTTTTTAGAACCGATAAGAACCGGGAACCGCACTCTAAAAGACAGATTAATGTATTTTCAACAACCTGATCGGTTCAAACCAAACCGATAATACCGTTTACAAGTTCCACACAGAAAGTAAATGTAAGACCTGTCTAGTACTTACAATACCACAAGACAGAGCTTGAACCAACCGGTTGCGGTTTAAATTCGGTTAAAAAACTGAAAAATTAATACTTTAACTGACAAAATGAACCGAGCAGAAGGAGAAATCTCCGGAGCGACTGTTCAGTGAGGCGGAGTAAAGAATCTGACAGTTTGTGTTTGAAGAACAACAGAGTTTTCAACCGAGCTCATGCTCAAAGTTCCATGTCTGGCATGGAAAGTTAACTCTTCCACCTCCGGAGCAGTTCGAAGGTTGGGACTCACTGCATATGTCATAATATAGCAAGACTTCATGTTGTTTGAAAGACATGTTTTATACAGGGATGGCAAGAGGGACTAACAGAAATACATATTTTATATCAGAACAGCGACGGACATCGGGAAGGGACCAATTGGGCAATCTTTTTTTTTTTTTAAATTGCAAAGAAGATTCTTTTTCTGCAGTTCCTTTGCCACAATTTGCAAAAAACAATCTCTCTGGCTCAGAATCCTTTTCCACGGCAGTTTTTTTTGTGCAATTTGCAGAAAAAGAACAAATCCTTTTTTTGCAAATAAAGGAATCTGTTTTGTGATTCCTTTTTCGCAATTTGTGAAAAAGATTTCGTCATGTTAAGAAAAAACATTTCTAATTTATGAACAAACTAAGCCCAATGAGGAACCACAAACTAAAGTATATATAAACTAGCGCTAAGTGTATAAAAGTAAAGGCAGCAAAAATAGAATAAACAAAAATGTTTATACTTAAATTTGGCAACTATAAAAGTTTTTCTCAGTTACGCTGAGGAGCAGTCTCCAAGGCATCTAACAAGGCAGGCAGAAAATAAAATCTGAGCATTACAGAATGCAGCAATTGGTAAAGGCAGCAGTTTGGATGGTGGCACGAGCCAATAGATGTTCCATCATTTGCATAAATCCCATTAATCTCCAAGCCAGTTCAACACAGGAGGCTAACTGCTAGAGTTAACCACACTGAAGAGTTCCTGGGGTTAGAATCGGACTCTGCGGGTCCCAATTACGTAAACACAACCAACCGTTGGTGTTTACTAAAGCCCTCTATTTTTTTTTTTTTAGTTACTTCATTTTGTTGCTACCACTAACTGAAAACAAGATGGCAACAGCACAAAAGAGGATTTCCCATTTGCGACAAAGGACTACCCATTTGTGACACAGAATTATTTTTCGAGATGAATATCTAACTTTTCCCATTGAAAATAATGGGAAACTTTGACATTTATTAACTTTTGAACGGATTAATATTTGTTCACCAAATCTTCAAAAGGCACATCTGTGACCCAAGGCCTTTCTACCTTCGACATTTCTGACAAAGTTCCCAAGCCGTTTTTGCACAGCGGCATGACAATGATTTAAAAAAAAAAAAAATGGTGATTTACACATTTTATGACACTCTGCATCTCCGCACCCACACATCCAACACAAAACTTGCCACATCAAGAGATTTTTGGTCCCAGATGGTGCATGCAAAATTTCATAAAAATCGCTTGAATGGTCGCAAAGTTATTAAAGTGCAAAATTTTGAGTTTCACATAGAAGTAAAGAATGAACCCTAACTCGTCTATAATATGGGATATGCAATAACCGGACTCAAAATGTGTTCAAAACATAGAAATTATCGGCAGAGAAGGACCGCAAGGCCCATCTAGTCTGCCTGTTAGCCCTATACTTGACCTTGTCTGGTCAGTGGCTCCCCCCCCCCCCAACTCCAAGATTCCCTATGCCTGTCTCAGGTATGTTTAAATCCCTTTACCATGCTTGCCCCACTACCTCCTGTGGCAGGTCATTCCATGCGCCCACTACTCTCCATGAAGAAGAACCTCCTCACATTCCCTCTCAACCTGCCACCTTCTAATTTCATATCATGACTCCTCGTTCTTGTACTCATCCTCTACTGGAAGGGGTCTCCTCCCTGCACCTTGTTTATGCCCTTTGGGTACTTGAATGTTTCTATCATGCCCCACCCCCCTCCTCCAGCGAGTACATATTGAGGACCTTCAATCTCTCTTCATAGGTTTTGTTGTGCAAGCCCTGTATCATCTTAGTCGCCCTTCTCCGCACCCTCTCAACTCTGTCAGTGTCCTTCCAAAGGTGCAGCCTCCAGAACTGCACACAGTACTCCAGGTGAGGCCTGACTAGTGTTTTGTACAAATACATCACTACCTCCACCTTCTGCTGGTGATACCCCTGCCTATGCACCCCAGCATGCCGCTGGCCCTCCCTGCAGCCTTGGCACACTGCTTTGACACATTCACGTCATCAGAAATAATAACCCTTAGGTCCCCTTCTTCCTTGGTAATAGTCAGCAACTCCCCCCCCCCCCCAATCCTGTAGATCACCCAAGGGTTTCTTTGTCCGAGGTGCATAATTTTGCACTTCTTAGCATTAAATTTCAGCTGCCACATATCAGACCACTGTTTCAGCTTCTCCAGGCCCCTCCTCATTTTCTCCATCCCATCAGGAGTATACCCTGTTGCAGATCTTGGTGTCATCTGCTAACAGGCAGACTTTTCCTTCCAGTCCTTCTGCAATATCACTAATGAAGATATTGAACGGAACTGATCCCTGAGGTATCTCGCTGTTCACCCCTTACCCAGACTGAATCCTATTAACCACCACCCTCTTCCTCCTGTCTGTTAGCCAGTTCCTAACTCAGTTTACCACCTTGGCCCCATGCCCAGACTACCCATCTTGTTAACCAGCCTCTTGTGTGGGACAGTGTTGAAGGCCTTACTGAAATCGAGGTAGGTGATGTCCACTGCCCCCCCCCCCATTTACTTTCTTCATCACCCAGTCAAAGAAATCTATCAGAGTCATCTGACATGACCTCCCTGCTGTGAAGCCAAGGTTGCCTTAGATCCTGGGCCCCACTGGATTCCAGATGTCCCGCTATTCTTTCTTTAAGCAGTGTCTCCATAATCTACTGAGGTGAGGCTGACTGGCCTATAGTTCCCTGCCTCCTTCCTACTATAAGATTTGTGTAGAGGGACCGCATGTGCCCTCTTCCAGTCCTCCGGAACCACTCCTGTGTTAAGTGACTCTGTGAACAAGACTGCCAGAGGTGCTGCTAGCTCTTATTGCAGTTCCCTTAATATCCTTGTGTGTATGCCCCGTCTGGCCCCATTGTTTTGTCCACCTTCAGTTTTATAAGCTCCTCCAGGACTCTCTCCACTGTGAATGGACTAGTATTCACCTCTTCCCCTTCCCCCCTCGTATCCGTTGCCCAGCTGTGGTCCCTGACCCTCACCCTCTTCAGTGACTACCGAACAGAAGCATTTGTTCAGTATTTTCGCCTTTTCCAGGTCTCCTTCCCTACACTCCCTTTCATCCCCTCTGAGTCTTACAATACCCCCCTGGTTTTTCTTCTTTCGCTGATGTACCTGTAGAATGTCTTGTCCCCCTTCTTTACTGCCTGTGCTAATCCTTCCTCAGTTTGCGCCTTAGTCCTCCTAATAGCCTTACCCGCTTCCCGTTGGTCCGTATCAGGTCGAGAATCGCCTTTCCCCTGGTGGGATCAAGCACAAGCTGCTGGCGACCTGCCCCCTGTAGGGACTCCAGTATGCTTCTGGCTGAAGCAGCTGCCTGGGTGGACCAATCAATGTCTGGCATATTGAAATCCCCCAGTAGCAGAACTACACCTTTTGCTGCCATCTCATGTATTTCGTCCACAAGCTCCCTGTCCACTTCCTCCCGCAGGACTGTAGATCACCCCGTGCATATTGCTGCTCCATCACCAGGTTCAAGGGTGACTCATAGCGCCTCAGCCTCCCTCTGCCTACACTGTACCTCTGTCACCTTTATCCTCTCTCTGACATACAGGGCCACCCCCTCTTTTTTACCAACAGAGCACAAGCCGGTATAATTATGTCCCAGTCATGATTAACTGTGTACCATGGCTCGGTTATTGCTACTATGTCCAGGTCTGCCTCTACTATCTATGCCTCCAGGTCTGGGATTTTATTTCCCAGGCTGCGGGCATTAGTTACCATGGCCTTCCATGTTTTGCATCCTATTCCCCCTCCTACCCCTGCTGCTACTCTCCTGCTTCTTTCCACCTCCCCATCTCCTGTCTTTCTTGTGTGGCCCCAAATTCACTGCTTCCTCCTCTCCATCTGCTCTCAATGTCCAGGACTTCGATTTATTTTCCTACATGTGCCCCTGGGAGGGGTGATACTAAGCCACCTGACCTTCCTGACACCCCCCCGGCCAGTTTAAATGTATGACGTTGAAGCATTCAAACTTCTCACTGAGGACCACGGTCCCCTTCTCGGACAGATGCAGGCCACCTTCTTTATGCAGGCTGGCATCCATCCAGGTGGGATCCCAGTCCCCCATGAAACCAAAACCCTCCCTTCCACACCCTTCCTTCAACCATGAGTTAAATTCCTGGATGTGGAATGTCCTAGACTCTCCCTTGTCACAGACAGGTAGCACCTCCAAGACATGACAGTATTTGTCTTCTGCCTGTCTATAACCCCAGCACATTTCTCCCTGCTGGGCTCAAATTGTTTTTTTAAGAGTTTGGGCATCCTTCAACTTACAAGCCAAATGTAGATAAAACTACGATCATGCCGCTCAATGCCATAGTAGACAAACAAGAGATACTTGACATGGGATTGGCCTGGGCTCTGCATAGTCTGAAATACCTCAGCAATGAAGTGTCACATGATGTGCGCAACATACAAAGCAGCAATCTAAACAAGCCACTGTCAATAATTAAACTAGATCTGGAGCAGTGGAGTAACCTCACCATATCCGGGGAGGCTTTACAGCGACGTGGTCATCACCGAAAACATCCCCATGTCGCTGTAAAGTCTGCCTGGGACCCCAGCACCTTTCCCAAGGTCCTGCATCCCATCCCCAACTCAGCTCTGTCTCAGAGTTGAGAATCCTAAGGATGGAGGTGCAGGTGGCACGGCTACCTGCATGGTTTTGTTTTTTTGGGGGGGGGGCGCAAAACAAAAAGATAAAGCATGCCAGCACCATCCCGACCACAACTGCGGTCGATGTAGTGGTCTCGGGGTAACTTTGCATCGACAACAAATTGTTAATGCAGCGTCATACGTCCAGGTGAGGGGGGGATTTAATATTGTTAAAATTAATGTTTTTCCAAGATTCCTCTATTAACTTGGAATGATAGGGCCTTGTCTCCCTGGAGCCTGGTTCCAAAAACTACATAGCCTTATATCCCAGCTTTTGTGGCATGGGAAAATGGCAAGAAGGGTACATTATAAAATTAACTTACTGCCCCATAAATTGCTCGTGGTTTCCAACTTCAGACTTTCAGAATTGCTATTTAACATGGGAGTATTACTACATGGGAGTAATTATCTTAAGTGAGTTGGTGCTACCCCAGTAGAGGACTGATGCAATATACACTGCGGTGGCATACCACTGAGAAACATTTATATTAACAAGCATGTCTTAACCCAGAGACATTGATTCACACCCTGACGAGCTGACTCCCTCTGCGTTAAAAAAAAATACTTTCACTGGCACCTTGATAAGGCTGCTCCACCAGCTTTGTAGGCTCCTGGGATTATATCCAGCTAAAGACCTTAGGCAGCACCCCCCCCCTTAGAATCCTAACGTCTCTATAGGAGGAGAGATTACACATCTCAGGGTTGGGGACAGTTTCAGAAGCCCTAAATAGAGCTTCTTACCATGCATGGTAGATTGATAACATTTACCTCTTTCCAACAAAGGTTTAATGTAGACAATAAGAAAAAATTACTTACCGTAGTAATGTTGTTTCTTCAAATGGAGTCTTGCTGTACTCGGACTATTGCAGTGATCGCCAACCTTTGAACTGCCCCGGAGAACAAAGAGTTAACTTTCCATGCAAGGCATGGAACGCTGAGCTCGACCTCGGTTGAAGCCTCTGTCTGCTGTTGTTTGAACCCCAACCATCAGATCTTTACGAGCTATACTCACTGGGCGTTCTGTGTGGAAACTGTAAACTCACACTAGCCAACTGGCAACTAAATTTGATAAAAGGGTTTTTGGTTTCAAAGCAAAGACTCAAGTCAGAAACCCAAAAAACAAAACACAACACACACCCAAAATAAAGGAGGGTGAGAAAAGGGCACCTCTAGGTGCCAACACTGCTCCTGCCCACCCACATCCCAAAACCAGGTTCTGAGAGGGAGGTCGTGAATACAGCAAGACTCTATTAGAAGAAACAACATTACTAAGGTGATTAATTTTTTCTTCAAACAACATTAAGTCTTGCTGTATTCTGACTATTGCAGACTACCAAGCAGTACCTCCACGGAGGAGGGACAGAACCTACTTTGGGAATTGGCTCTGAAGTACTGCTGTGCCAAACCGAGCATCACTCCTAGCCTGGATATCCAGAGAGTAATGCTTGGTGAAAGTATGGACTGTTTTCCAGGTGGCTGCTTGACAAATCTCTAAGATAGGAATATCCCTGGCAGCAGACAGGGAAGCAGCTGTACCTCTAGTAGAGTGAGCCCTCAGGCCTGAGGGTGGGATTCTACCTAATTTTTCATAGCAGAATTGTATACAAGAGACAATCCACCTGGCAATAGATCTTTTAGTGGCAGGTTTTCCTTACCGACCTCTCCATAAGTGAGGAACAACTGGAGGAGTCAAACCTGTGACCTTGGTGCGCTCTATGTAGTAGTTAAGGGCCCTTTTACGTCCAGGCTGTGCAGCCTCCTCTCTCCAGAGGAGGAATGGTCAGTGAAGAAAACAGGAAGAGACAAAAGACTGATTAAAGGTGGAAATCTGAAACCACCTTTGGCAAAACTTCCTGTTAGTTCTTAGGACCACTTTATCTCTATGGAAAGAGATAAAATCAGGCTCCACTGACAGGGCTTGCAATTCACTGATGCGCCTGGCAGAGGTAATGGCTACCAAAAACACAGTTTTCCTAGTCAAGTACTTAAGCTCTGCAGAGGACAAAGGCTCAAAAGGGGGTTACATAAGCTGAGCAATGCAAACATTAAGGTCCCAAGCAGGAGCAGGGTCCCTGAAGGGAGGATTGGTGTGCAACAGTCCCTTGAAGAATTTGCAAAATACAGGATGGGCTGAAAGAAAAGAGGGCTTGCCTACTGACAAAAAAGCAGAAACAGCTGCCAAATGTACTTTGAGTGTAGCTGGTCTGAGTCCCAAGCCATTGAGATGAACCATACAGTCCAGGACTGTAGGCAACCCAGCAGATTCTGGAGAAATATGCTTACCAGAGTACCAAATAGTGAACCTTTTCCATTTGGAGTTGTAAGTCTTTCTGGTGGAAGGCTTTCGAGAAGCCTTTAGAATATCCAGGACACCTTGAGAGAGAGGCAGATCAGCAAACTCTAACTCTTCAAGAGCCAGGCCTTGAGATTGAGAGATTTGAGATTCGGATATCAAACCCTCCTCTGAGAGGATGTCAACAGGTTGTAATTCCTGGGAAGAGAGAGGGGAAGGTGGACTGCTAAGAACAGCAACAGTGGGTACCAGGGCTGTCTGGCCCAGTCTGGAGCGATCAGAATCACTCTGCAGGGTTGAGACCTGGTCTTGACTAGTACCTTTAACAGGAGAGGGAAGGGGGGGGAAGCATGCAGGAACTTCCCTTCCCAATTGAGTACCAGAGCATACAGGGGGACTGAGCCCAATACTGGGGGTCTGCAGCAAAACAGGAAGTTGGTGATTGTCTAGGGCTGCAAAAAGATCTAACTGTGGAGTGCCCCACCTGGAGAAAATCACCTTTGAAATTAGGGGATCTAGGGACCATTCGTGGTGGCCCTGAGATATCCTGCTAAGAGCATCTGCCAGGACATTGTCCTTCCCTGAGAGGTGAACTGCTGTGAGAGAAGTTTGCAGGGAATAGGCCAGAGACCACAACTTCATTGCTTCTGTGCACAAGGCTGTAGACAGAGTGCCCCCTTGCTTGTTGATGTACCACATTGTGGTGGTATTGTCTGTTCTGATCTGATCTGGACTACTTTATTCTGAACAGACTTGGAAAAAGCTTGTAGTGCCAGAAACACTGCTCTGAGTTCCAAGAGACTGATGTGAAACAGAGACTGAAGAAGTGACCACAGCCCTTGGGTGGTAAGATCCCCCAAGTGGGCTCCCCAGCCCAAGAGGGAGGCGTCTGTGGTAAGGGTTAGAGAATGAGACTGAGTGACAAAAGGAACTCCTTGCCATAAATTGTCCTGATCCTGCCACCATTGCAAAGCCTGGATCAGGGTTCGAGTCACTGGGACTAGTTTGGTCAGGGAATCCTTTCTCTGGGACCAGAAGGTTCTCAAGTGGAACTGAATGTCCCTCATCTGAAATCTTGCCCCCTGGACCACTGCTGTAGAGGCTGCCATGTGGCCCAGGAGCTGCAAGAAGTGCCTTGCTGGTCGAGACACCTGAAGGGTGAAAGAAGAGGCCAGTTCTATTAGTGTCCTTGCCCTGTCCAGGGGAAGGAAGGCCTTTGTTTTACTGTATTCAGCTCTGCCCCTATAAAGGTGAGGAGCTGCACGGGCTGTAGAACTGACTTTGGAAGGTTTAGGAGGAACCCTAAGGAAGTGAGCAGTTGCTGAGTTATCTGAAGATGTGACTTGACTTGGTCTGGAGACTGACCTACTATGAGCCAGTCGTCCAGGTATGGAAAGATGGAGATCTTTTTTCTCCTTAGGAAAGCAACCACTATTGCCAGGCACTTTGTGAACACCCTTGGGGCTGATGTTAGACCAAAGGGCATTGCTCTGAATTGATAGTGGCCTGAGGGCAACTTGAACCTGAGGTACTTTCTGTGGGAGCACCTGATGGGAATGTGAAAATAGGCATCCTTGAGGTCCAGGGAGGCTAGCCAGTCCCCTGGCCTTAGAGAGGGCAGAATTATTCCCAGAGTCACCATTTTTAATTTTGGCTTTAAAAGGTGCTTGTTTAGGTGTCTCAGATCCAGGATGGGCCGCCATTCTCCTGTCTTTTTGGGGGTTAGGAAGTACCTGGAGTACAGTCCTTTGCCCCTGTGTAGGGTAGGAACACTTTCTATGGTTCTGAGAACCAAGAGGAAAGAAACCTCTGCCTCTAGAGCAAGAGCCTCTGAAGGATTTGCAGGTGGAAAGGATCTGGTTCTCATCTTGGGAAATTTTTTGAAGCTGAGAACCAGTCCCTGGCTTACTACTTCCAGGACCCACTTGTCTGATGTTAAAGACTTCCAGTCCTGGACAAAGTAAGCCAGCCTGCCCCCCTACAGGTAGTGAAGAATCGGCCCGGGCAGACCCATCAGGGTGTCTGCTTGGCAGGGGCTTTAGGCTGAGGGGTGGAAGCAGGCCTGCTCATACCCCGTCTGCCCCTCCCTCTAAAGAACCCCCTCTGAGCAAAAGCAGAAGAGGAGGCCTGGGCTTGGTAAAAAAGGCCTATGAAAAGGTCTGCCTCTGCCCCTGGAATGCTGCCTCTGAGGAGTGGCTTGCCTTTCTTTGTCCTGAGCACTCCTGTAGGTGGTCCTGTACTCATCCATCTTCTTCATGTAATTCTCTGTCTGCTCCCCAAACAGAGAATTACCAATGACAGGAAAATCCATGGCCTTAGCCTGGGTATCCTGTGACAGGCTAGTACATCTGAGCCAAGCCATCCTACGAAGGGCCACAGATGTAGCCATGACTCTGGATGAAACATCACTGGAGTCCACAGCAGCATGAAATTGCACCTTGGATGCCTCAATCCCATCTGCAGCCACCCGCTCCAGCTCCTTGGCAAGCTGGTCAGGGGCCTGTTTAGCTAGAGCCATCACAGTGTCCCACCTGGACTTCTGGTATCTAGCTGTGTAGGCCATATAGTTAGCCTGCCTGAGTCCCAAAGATGCTGCCATGTACTGTTTCTTTGCCATGGCATCAATCATCCTGGAGTCCTTGTCTGGGGGGTGTGAAGCCAAGGGAATATTTGCCTTATCACAGGCAGCAGCCTGCACTACCCCAACATGGCTGCATTGCTGGGAAAGGAACTCCGTGTCTGAGCCTGAAAGAGTATACCTCTTGTCCATTCTTCTGTCCACAGGAGGTATGGAATTAGGAGTTTTTAGATTTTAAATGTCTGTTTCCCAAAAGACTTATGGAGGGGAACAGACAATCTCCTGGACTCTGGGATGTCCATCATCTCAACAAAGTCAGGCTCCTCCTGATCCTCTACTGCTTCTTCCATAGTAAGCTGGAGGGTTTCAGCCACTTTTTTGTAAAACATAAAGTGGGAAGGGGACTCAGAAAGCCTGGGAGGAGAAACACCTGAAGGTCTGTCTGGGGAGATGTCCGGGTCAATAGGCACATCCAGACTTTCATAATCACCATCATCATCATCTTCATACTCTCCCTCCTCCTCCTCCTCCTCCTCCTCTGGTTCATAAAATTCTTCTAAAGTATAATCCGGAACCGACCGAACCGAGCCCCTGACCGATGGTGCCGTTCCGGCCGGAACCAAAGTTAGCGACTGAACTATCCTTATCGCTTTGACTATCTCATCAGCAGTCGGAGAAAGAACTTGTGGATCCGAACTGGATGATTTATCCCTTCTTTTTCTTTTAACCGGAACCGACTCCTCAGAATTGGTTCTCCTTTTGCCCGAAGAGTTTCGCCCTGGTCAGAGGGCACTCCTTCTCATTCGGTCGGAACCGAACCGGGCTGGCCATCCGGGTCAGCGGACTTCTCGGCCTCCCTTTCCCTCAGTCTACCTACTCTCTTATCCAGGGTAGCTCTGGGAAAACTTTTACAAATTTGGCAGTCTGAATTGAGGTGGTCAAACCCCAGACAACAAACACAGGTGGTGTGGTGATCAGCCTTAGCAAAGGCTTCCCCACACACACTACAGTGCTGAAACCCAGTGGGCCTGGTTTTTTTCTTGGGTTTCTCAGACATGGCCAATCCTAACCAAAACTTACCCTTTTTTCGGCAATCCGCCAGGCAAGATACCCCTATCGGTTCCTGACCGTGTTACGGGTCTTGGAAAAAAACGTAATGAAATCTGTTTTTTTTTTAGAACCAATACGGACCAGTTACCACACTCTAATAAAGACAGAATTTTTTTAAACAAACCTGATCGGTTCAAACCGAACCGATCCAATATTTACAAGTTCCACACAGAAAACTAATATAGAAAACCTATCTAGTACTCACGGTACCACAGACAGAGACTTAAACCGACACGTTAGAAGCAGAAATTCGGTTGAAGCCGAGTGAAAAAAACGACACTTTAACCGACTTTCATGAACCGAGCGAAGGAGAAATCTCCGGAGCGACTGTTCAGTGAGGTGGAGTAAAGAATCTGACGGTTGGGGTTCAAACAACAGCTGATCAGAGGCTTCAACCGAGCTCGAGCTCAGCGTTCCATGCCTTGCATGGAAAGTTAACTCTTTGTTCTCCGGGGCAGTTCAAAGGTTGGAGATCACTGCAATAGTCAGAATACAGCAAGACTTCATGTTGTTTGAAATGATGTTTCCGATTTCCACAACTCCTCCCACATGCTAGCTACAAAACTGGTTCCGTACCCATGGCCTGATGATGAAGAAGATGTCTGCCTGGACGCAATATCACAGTTATATACTTTTATTACCAACAATGGCATCCAAGACCAGATGGCAACCATCTTTATTAGTCACAAATGTTACCACAATGTTTAAAAATTGAAATTGGGAACAGATGTCGTTAGATAACATATAAATTTGTTACATGGGACATGCTTCACCTTATGCAGTTTAATATTGTTAATATTTTGCATTATACAGGTGAAAAATGCTAAGAAGAAATTCCATAAGGCTCAATTTGATGCCAGCTGGTCTGATCCCAGGCAGTTTTGGGACTCAGTTAATTCCTTGATATCTTCATAGGAGAAGTCCGCTATAAAGAAGTTAAAAACCACAGAGAAAGAAATCACAGACCGTGTAAAGATTGCCAATTTGCTTAACACTAAATTTTCTGACTTAACATGTTTTAAATTGGGTTTCTCAATCCAGCCTGGTGGCGATACTGGGCTTGTTGCATCTTAAGCTGGGAGACCTCCTTTTCATTTTCGTATGGCTTTGAAAACTGAGGTATCTAAGTTACTTTTAACTATCCCAAATAAGTATAGTGATTGTGGGGGTGGGTTAGATGGATGTTTTGTAAGGCTTGCTGTTCCTTTTATTGCTGGCCCTCTTTGCTCAATTTTTTTATCTTTTTCTGATCTCGGGCCAATTCCCCTCATCTTGGAAATGTGCTAGAGTGATATATCGATTCCCAAAAAAACAAATGTTGACTGTGCTGATGATTTCAGGCCTATTTCTATCTTAAATCCCTTCAGTAAATTACTAGAGAAAATAGTTGCCAATCAAATTAGTATTGAGTCCAATAATGTTGTGTCTCCACAACAAATGGAAATTACATATCTACCGTAATTCTTGATCTTCTTGGACAAAGTCTTCACCATTCATTCACACTACTGGGACTACGCCAGAAGCTCTAGGATCCAGCAGGAGCCAAAAATCTTCAGGAGGGCTAGTGCCGAGGTAGGACCGCGCATGTGCGGCACCACGAGACTGGCTCATGTCTGTATAAGCTATCTCGGCATCAACCTTCCAACCACCTCGGTACCTTTTTGACCAAGGAGGTGCAGCATAACTCAACCTAGGAAAACTTAACCTAATGCGCGCATAAGATAGCCTGGATGACCCGTGTAAGAAGAGTCAACTCAACAACGTCTTCACAGCCCAGACCAACAAAGGGAGTGAAGACCAGAAACAGGATGAGTGAGCTCGGGGATGGTGGGTGGGCATGTGAATGAATGGTGAAGACTTCGCCTAAGAAGATTAAGAATTGCAGTAGGTATGTAATTTCCAAATCTTCACCATTCATTCACACTACTGGGAGAGTACCAAGCTAAGAACCAATCCCCCGAGCAGGGCAGCAGGAGACAGAGCTCACTCAGGACAACAGTCCATTAAGGATTGTCCTGCCAAAGGAAGTATGATGTCTAGCGTGGACATCCAGAGCGTAGTGCTTCACAAAGGTATGCACCGAGCTCCAAGTAGCCACCTTGCAAATCTCTGCCAGGGAAGCCACGACCGCTCTGGTAGAGTGGGTGTAAACCCAGCCTTCCAACTTGACCTGTGCCATCGAGTAGCAATGGCGAAGGCATGCCACTAACCATGCAGAAATGCATCTAATGGCAACAGGCTGACCCAGCAGGGCCATGCTGAACAATACAAAGATTTGCCTGGATTTGCAAATCTCTTTCGTTCTGTCAATGTATACTTGCAAAACACTCTTGACATCCAGGGAGTGAAGGGTGCACTCCACTTCACTCTGGAAGTCGGCAAAATAAGTAGGAAGAACCAAGAGCTGATTAAGGTGAAATTCTGAGAACCCTGACACCCCACTCTTCCTCCTCCATGCCACCTGGTACCCCGCTCCTTCATGCCCCTTGGCACCCAACTGCCTTAGGCCTCACACATGCCCCCACTGGACTTAACTCTCACTGCTGACTGCAACCTGCCTAGCTGTCTATTCCTCCTTCAGTTCTGGCTTATCCCTGTGGGGGAACTCCCTACTGCCACCAGAGAGGAAAGCAGATTCCAACAGCAAGCGAGAAGGCCTGTGCAGGTGGTGTGCTGAGAGGTAGGGTGGCATGGGGGAGTACAATGACGTATCATTCAGCACGCAAAAGCAGGTAATTTCCTTTTTTCTCCCTTCCCTCCCTCCCTCCACTCACCACCACTGTGGCATCCGAGGGGGGGTGGGACACAGTGTGGTCGCTCACATCACCAAGTGCATCACTGTTGGGCAACCATCAAAACTCACTCTAGAAGTACTACGTGCTAAATACCCCCCCCCCCCGAAAACGTCCACACAGATCATGGAGTGGGAGAGAAAATTACTAGGTGGGTGGAAAACAGGTTGAAGGACAGAAGCCAGAGGGTGGTGGTTAATGGGGTACATTCCAGGGAGATGGGGGTGACGATAGTGTGGTGCCCCAGGGGTCGGTACTGGGACCCCTCCTTTTTAATATCTATATCAGTGATACAGCAGATGGGCTGGAGGGGAGGGTTTGCCTATTTGCAGACAATACAAAGATCTGCAATAGAGTGTACATCCCTGGGAGGGTGGAGGCCATGAGAAAGGATCTGAAGATTCTGGAATGGTGGTCGGAGACTTGGCAGCTGGAATTCAATGCCAAAAAGTGTGCAGTGATGCACACGGGAGGTAATAACCCGCAAGCAGCTTACACTCTGGGGGGGGAGGTAATTAAGCCAACTGAGTAGGAGAGGGATCTGGGTATCTTAGTATCAAGCAACCTTAAGATAGGTCATCAATGCAGCAAAGCAGTGGGAAAGGCAAATAGAATGTTGGTGTGCACTGGGAAGAGCATAACAAGCAGAAGAAGGGAGGTACTGATGCCTCTTTATAAAGCCATGGTGAGGCCGCACCTGGAGTACAGGTCCAGTTCTGGAGACCACACCTATGCAAGGACATAGATAGGATTGAGAGGGTGCAGAGAAGGGCAACCAAGATGGTGCACGATATGCAGAGGAAGTCATATGGGGAGAGGAGGAGGGAAATGGATCCGTACCCATTGAAGACTAGAAGGGACAGGGGGGAACATGATAGAGACATTTAAGTACTTGAAGGGGATCAATAAGGTATGGGAGGGGAGCTTATTTAAGAGGAAGGCGGGGGTTAAAACTAAAAGGAATAGTCTAAGATTGGAGGGTGGAAGACTTAGGGGCAATGTGAGAGGGTGGTAGAGGCCCAGAATAAACTACCGGAGGAAGTGGTGGGGGCAGAAACAGTGGAAGGATTCAAGAGGGCATGGGACAGACATAAGGGGTTGGCAAGTGGGTGGAAGGGGAGGTCCCGTGACATAATGAGTAAAAGGGGGGGCCAGACTCGATGGGCCAGAGGGTCCTTTTCTGCCACCAGATTTCTATGATTCTCCCCACTGTCCTCCAGTCCTGTCATCACAGGTGAGAACCTGCAGTGCCAGCGTCCCAACTGGGTGCCTCAGCATTCGGTATCAGACAGCGGGCCATTTTGGTTCAATTATGATTGCCAACATGCTTTGCTTTATGAAGGAATCAAGTCACACCACTGCTCTAAAATAACTTGATATTTACTGGTAATAAAAATCTAAATTTGCAGTCACATGCTCTCTTTACCTTTTACTGTTTTCTTTAACGACAAAACACAACGTCAGTGGTCCAAAACTTTGGGTCAGCCCCACTTCTCTGAAACATATGCTTCTTTTCTAAGCTGCACAAGAAATCCTGGCACCTGCAGAAATAAAAAAAAGAAATCAATAAATAATTTAAAGAAAAATGAATATCTTCTTAGAACATGCAGTGTGGCTTAGTGGTTAGAACACAGAGCAGTGCAGCTGAAGGCCAGGGTTTGAATCCCGCAGCTGCCATTTACTCATTGGGTGGCTGTGAGGAAGACATTTAACTTTCCCATGCTTCACCACTCCCTCTCATTACTCTCTAATATATCTCTACCTCAGTGCCAAATGAGTATCTTAGTGCACCGGAGATCATACCTCTCAATAACACAAACCCCGGGCGTCTCAACCCACTCCTCTACGCTCACTTCCCCACCATTTGCACATGCTCGCAGTAGCCATAAGAACAAGCCTGCAATTTTCCTAGTAACCAGCAGACATGACAAATCTCAGCTGCTACACTGTAGGGTCTGCTTACTACTTGTCTGTATTAAATGCATAACTAATAAATAATTTGTCCTCATTGTCAGATGCCCTGCAGCCCTCTGGCAACTAACTCTACTATGCTATTGTAATATCTATGTTGTATTTTGTAATGCATCTTATGTCTCATCATTGTATGTTGAAATGCATGATTTTGTCTCACCATTGTATCTACCTATACTGTATATATAAAAAAAAAATGTATGTACCAATCAATGTTTCCCTATCCCCCACTCCCCCAGGTCGCGTCTGGAAACGAGTGGTTCTCCACTCAGTACGCCTGCCTGGTTAAACTCTTAAATAAATAAATAAACAAATAAAATCTCCTGCTTTGCAAATCACGGATAAGGTTCAAAAGAAATTAGGGACACTTCTTAGAAAAACAGTAATATCCGCTCAAGCCATATCGTGTGGCTTAAGTCTGAAAAGCATTTTCTGAATGAGAACTAGACTGTGGCATTAATGTCTGGCAATATTTTATGCTTCAAATAATCCCTACTCTACAGGGCAGTGTCACAAGACAGTGGGGCAGGGCTAGTGGAATGCTGAAGTGCATAGGGAGGGGTATCTCCAGCAGGAGGAGAGAGGAGGTGCTGTTGCTGTATTGCTCACTGATGCAATCCCACCAGGTGTCATGTGTACCGTTAGGAGATCCCACCTCAGAAAGGACAGAGACAGAGTGGAGGCGGTCCAGACAAGGGCAACTAAAATGGTGCAGGGTTTGCATGAGAAGCCCTATGAGGAAAGACTGATGGATCTTAACATGTACACCCTGAAAGAAAGAAGAGGGAGAGGGACATGATCAGGACCTACAAGTACCTCACAGGGGTGAACAGATTGCAGTAGGGGAGTCTCCTTCAAATGAGAAAGGGCACAAGGACCAGGGGGCATGTGATGAAGCTGGAGGGGCAGGGGAGTTCGAGAGAGATCCGAGGAAACAATTCTTCACTGAGTGTGGTAGACAGACTGCCACTGGAGGTGGTGGAGGCTAGAACAGTGGGGGGCTTCAAGCATGCTTGGGATAAACACAGGCACATATTAGGAAAAAGGCAGGGAGGCGGGTGGGTCACTGTGGACCAGATAGGATCTATGGAGGTAGGATAGGCAGGGGACAGCTGAGCAGATTTGATGGGCCAAGTGGTCCTTTTCTGCTGACAAATTCTGTTTCTCCTGGGCACAGTTTTCTTAAGAAATAATGCACTTCCCAAATGCGATGAAAGTCACTCATTGCTAGCTCTATGACTTTCAATTCAGCCGAGGCAGGCATTTTCTCTAGAAACACAAGCCTTGATGCGAGTTACTGCTTACTTATCTATCTATACTCACATGACCTCACGAGTGGCAGAGCGAAATGTCGCCAAAAGTGAAATATCTCTGAGGTCACCATGAGTATGGACAAAAAATATACTGGAACACTGCCCTGGCTGCATATAGAGAATGCTGGTTGGGCAACCACACTCAGTCAGCCAGTGCTGCCTTCTGATTACATCAGACCTTGACAGTGAAGCTCCACAGGACCAATGTAATCAGAAATCTGAGGTGGCAGCACAGGCCGGTTGGGTGTGTGGTCGCCCAATCACTATTTTTTATAGTGTATATTTTTTTTGTTTATTTTTCATTTATTTAAGAAAGTGTTTTCACAGTGCTCCCATGGCAGCAACAAATCTACCAGCAGTTTCAGTTCAAAATTTGAACCGATTGCTCTGCTTGTGGCAGTGCTGTGAAAAACACCACCTGCCTTGAGGATTTCCCATCAGCTGGAACCTTGATGTATCACAGAAGGGTACAACCACGTTCCGTGACCTTTAACTGTGGTACAACAAGATTTCAGCAGGCATGGAAATCCATGCAGAACAAACCCTCACTATTCACTATATATAGAATAATGTATGGGCAACCACACACAACAATGCTGTGTTTCCATCGAGGGGCTGAGATGACATTGTAGGGACCTCCAACAGCAAAGCTTGAGAGGACCACGATGCCATGTCAACCCCAAGATGGAAACATGCCTTGCTGTGTATGATTCCCCATGCCCTATTTTATATAGTGTATGCATACCTCTCAACTTCTTGTCTCCTGAATCAGGGACAAGGCTCAAAAAAAAATCAGGGACACATCTTAAAAGTTGGTAATAGTCACTCAGAAAGCAGCTAGAATAAGGGGATTAGTGTAAAACGCATTTTCTGAAGAAAAAAGTCTGTAATTTTAATGTTTGATATTATGTTGTGCTTATTTTCCCCACTGTTCAGTCACAGAAACACCAATTTTAAGAGGGACAGAGGAAAATTCTGAGGCAAAATCAGGGACAGTTGAGAGGTATGAGTGTATGGTTTAAAAAAATCTGTGTAAAAAAATAAGTAATGAACATTGCTGCTGTAAGTTAGTGTAAACTTATTAAACTATACTAAACTCATTCAACAGTACAACAGTTCAAAGAACAACAACAAAATGGATTTGAATGGTTGAGATTTTTGAAAAAGGATACTGACAGTAGTTCTTTCCCAAAGCATTTGATAGCTTGCCTCTCATTGTCACTGTGAACTAAAGAGAGAGAAACTGCTACACTCAGCACTACTAAGCGGATGCTACCGCCCCCCCAAACCAACCTTGGGTAGTAAATCCAGGTCTGGCTTGGGAGGCTTCTCTCGAAGCACAATGGTTTAGCATTTCTCGGTCATAGCAGCTTGGCAGTGGCCATTTCTATTAGCGTTACATCTGAGTGGAATCAGAGACTCTAAATGTGTATTTCAGACTGCGGTTTGAAAGCACTACAGTGAGTCAACATAGGTGTGAGAACACTGTAGGAATGTGGTTCAAAGGAGAAAAGCTGTAGTATCGCTGTGATGGCAGAAAGACACAGTACTACAACTTTTCATGATCTTTGAACTGTCCTACAACAACAAAATGCTGTGTATGGAAATCCATACACAATAAAGGGTAACCATACACTATATTGAATTCATCCAATGTACTGTATATACACTCACATGTAAGTCTAGTTTTTGGTGCCAGAATAGACCCCCAAGAAGAGTGGCCTGACTTATCTGTGAGGTCAACCTACCTGTGAGATCTTCTATGATAAACTATTTTCTAGAACTGTGTAACCCAATTCTGTATCCAGTTCTGGGAACATAGGCAGATTCTGTTCCTGATGCTGGTCACAAAACAGACTTTTCCATTAAATCTGGGCAGCAAAATAATGTCTGGAATTTTGCTAAAATGGTCAAGGAAAAGGGTGCAGGTTGACTTACTGTATATGTGACGTAGACTTATAGATGACTATATACAGCAATTTGTGGGGGTTTTAGGTATTGTTTGATTTAAATATATGTATTATTGATGTTTTTTTATACTACTATTTTATTGATTTTAAAGTGTTTATAATACAGAACATAATTTTCAACAATAAAGAGCAGCTGATGCCAACACTGTAACTCTCTGTAGTTTGATCAGTTGGGACATAAGATTATTAAGTTGCTTGCTGCCATGAGAAAATTCTATTTAACTACCTTTTGGCAACACTTTCTCCACAGCCAATGACAAGCACGCTCCTGCTCTGAGGTACACTGCTGCTCCCACTATAAAGACGCATTGACGTCATGTTGGGAAAGCGCTTTCAGTAAGCGGGAGCGGCGCACAGGTTTCTCTATGGGTAATAACCAAACTGAGTGCACCTTTGTGAAGTTTTAAAAAGTTACTATTGTAAAAGAAATAGAAATAAATGCTAGTGGGCCAGCCCGGTGGCACTGAGGGTTGAGACTCTGGACGCCACACTGGCGACCTGGGTTCAGACACGAGCCCAGGTTGTCAGGGGAAGGATAGGATTGAGCATCCGGGGGACTGCTCTCCCATCCTGGGGTGGGCTGTAGGTCTTCGCTCTGCATGCCCGGAGGAGCTGCCAGACAACAGCACGTTAGTGCTAAATGTCATTGCACGTCTGCACTCCTGGGACAAGAAAGAGGAGGAGGAAAATGCAGCACACTGTCCATGACATCTTGATGACCGCACTCCCTGAGCCTGGCGGAGTTCGTGGGCGCAGATTCTGTGGCCAGTATTAGATCCTGGCCTGGCGCAGGGACTGGGGGAGGGGGTCCCTCTCGTGGGTACAGCTGCATATACCAGCTGGCCTGGAAGATGTGTCTCCATGGTCAGCGGGGGAGTGGAGCGGCAGCTGGATAAAATGGCAGGTCAGTGGCTGAAGGGGAGAAAATAAACTAAAGATACAAAAAAAAGAAAGAAAGAAATGCTAGCAGCAAATAGTATGGCACCACTAGCGGCTTCACAAAAGGGAAGGGATGTCCCTGCAAGAGCATGAAAATGGGCAGATTATGAAGACTCCCCCCCTCCCCATTCAGAAACAAGTGGAGGAGAGTAACAGGAGGTATACAAATGAATACCATCGTTCCAGATAAGGTGAGTGAGTTTTAAGTTATACTCACCATTTTTGTAAGAAGCAATCTTTGGAAAATACTGCGGACCAGAACAGTACTTACATAACCAGGACAATCCTCAGTCAACTACAGAACTCCCCGCAGCTAGCCGAAAATCCTGACTCAGCGACAGACTCCCCCACAGCTAGTCAACAACCTCATTCAGCTACAAAATCCCCTGCAACTAGCCCACGATCCTCAGTCAATTCCCGTCAACTAGCGGACAATCCTCAGTGTGCTAAAGAATCCTCGACAGTTGATATTACTGTTCTCATCCGCAGTAGTTTCCAAAGATTACTTCTTAGAAAAATGGTGAGTAAAACTAACAGTCACTCGCCTTATCTGGAGCGCTGGTATTTATTGATCTGTATACCTCCTGTTACCGTCTGCTACTGTTTCTGACTTGGGGGGGGGGTCTTCATAATCTGCCCATTTTCACGCTCCTGTAAGGACATCCCTTCCCTTCCCTTCTGTGAAGCCGCTTGTGGTGCCATACTATTTACTATTAGCATTTATTTCTGTTACGATAGTAACTTTTTACAACTTCATAAAGGTGCGCTCAGTTTGCTTATAACCTATAGAGAGACCCGCAAGCCACTCTGGCTTACTGAAGGCGCTTTCCCAACATGATGTCAACACATCTTTACAGTGGGAGCGTTAGTGTACCTCAGAGCAGGAGCACGCTTGTCATCGGCTGTGGGAGAAAGTGTTGGAAAAAGGTAGTTAAAGAGGACATTCCCCAGTCACTTTGACTTTCATGCATTAATTACCCCTTCTTGCATTGATTCTGGAACTGTATTTCATTAATGTCTGCTGCAGTTAGTTTTTGCATTCTGAGCTGCTAAAAACTGCAGGGTGTACCAGAGCTTCTATAGCAAGCCTGGTGTTGCTGTGGGCCCAGGGTTGTACTGTTAACATCATTGTAGGGGACAGTCAATTTCACAAAAAAAAAAAAAAAAACATACAGACGAGGCACTTAGATTTTGGCATGATGCATTGCTAACAGGGTGTCTTAGGGAAGGGGGAACACAGTATGTACACTGAGTACTGGTAGGTTTCCCTTGCAACATTGTTGCAACTGCATAGCACTGAACAGTGTGAGTCACTCCTCTATCCTACAGTGATGTCATCAGGAGCTAGCAGCCCAGCAAGCTGAACAGCAAAGGCAACCCAAATTATGGAAACAGAGTAAACCCTGGCCAGAAATAAACAAATGCATACAACTTTTCAGGTCTAGTACTGCATATAATGACTACAAGCTGTAACTTTTTGGACCATCAGGGAAGGTCCTCCTTAAATAACATTTTCTCATGGCAACAAGCAACTTAATGATCTTATGTCCCAACTGATCAGACTACACAGAGTTACAGTGTTGGTGTCAGCTGCTCTTAAGTAAGCAATAAGACACAACAGGGTGTGTGTTGAACAGATATTACCGCACGCCCGGGGCGTAGTAAGGCACGAGACCTGGCTGAGTGCCTTCAGCCCATGGAAGTGCGGTAATATCTGTTCAACACACACCCTGAAGTGGTTTATTGCGCTTATAAAATGGGTTTCTTTTAAAAAAAATATATATTTTTCGCACCTTAAAAAATATTACTACGCCAGCCTGGTGGCGCTGAGGGTTGAGGCACTGGACGCCACACCTCACGCTATCCGGCAACCCAGGTTCGGGAACGGACTCATGTTGGCAGGGGTCGGCTGGGGGAGGGAGGATAGAGCGTCCCAATGGATGCCTCCTCCTCGGGTGGGATGCCAGGGCGCTCTGGAGCGCCAACGCCTCTGAGAGTCGGTGGATGCACCGCCTGAGGGGCTCGCGGCTCAGATACCAGAACCGGGAGGGGGACGCCGTTAGGCGCTGAGAGGAGCATGCGTCAGCACGCAGACTCTCTGCACCGGCGTCTCAGGGGGCAGAAAAATGCTCTCCAGTCGCCTAGATGAAGTCCTCCGGAGCCAGTCTCACCACCCACCGACCAGGGGCAGAACCCAATATGCAGCTCGCTGCAGGGGAAAAGAGGGGGGTAAGGGAGGGTTCTCTCCTCACCCAGCTCGGGAGGTAATCCAGGCCGTCAAAGGGCCCCAATGGCAAGTACGGCACTCTGGGGCAGACCAAGCTGGTCGGTAGAGGTTGGGAGGTCGTCACTCCTTGTAGGATGGAAGGAGTGGTGGTTGGAAGGGGACAGTAGGAGTGGATAAAGAATAAGTAGAAAAAAAAGATATATTACTGAACTAAAAAAAATGAAATTAATGTGTTAATTTGCGATAAAATAGTCCTTCCGCCTACTAGGTGAAGACATCATTTGTCTTCCATCCATGCTAGCCCCCTCCCCCCCCACAATGTCCCGATCGAGAGAACAAGTGTGGTTAGGAGAGGTTTGTGTTCTTTTAAAAGAACAACTGAAGAACATGAAGTTTATCTAAATATGTACATACTTTTTGTTTGAATGTCAAGTAGCTCCTCCATTCCCGTGACAGTCCGAGCACCAGAATGGAGTGAGCAGAAGTAACAGGTTCTCCCAGACAGGTTGCGCCACTTTCGCAATAAAAATTAAAAAATAACGGATGCAGATTTTTTTCTGTTTTTTTTTTAGTTAACTGTAGTGGGATGGAAGCGCAGTTTGCTGTGAGACGGTGGAGTCGGCATGGTGCGGGATCACGAATCGTGACTATGGCTCAACCTGGTTCCGTTACAATTCTTTACAAAATGGGCATAGCAAAATATAACAGTTGAATGGCAGTTTCGTCGATAAGCAGTGGAGACAAGTGGGGGGGAGGTGGGTAGCATGGTGTGGAACCATGAATTGTGACCACGGCTCGACATTGTTCAGTGTCTGGGATGTGCTTTACACGGAGGCTGAAAACAAGATGGCTAACTGAATTTTTCTCAACATTCCATGCCTAGCTCTGAACATCCCATTCAGGGGCATTGATTTAGTTACCTGTTCTTTTTTTTCTGTATGTGTAATACATATTTGACACCTCATTTCTGGCCAATCACAATGCTTCTTTTTACATGCCCATTTTATAAAGACATTTAACTTACACTGGGTTCAGAATAATATCTATATTAACAAAAGACAAATAACTAGTCCATATCATCTGAGGGGAAACATTTAGAAAACTAATCAATAAAGTCATTTATTTTTAAAGACAGGCACAATGTGGAAGTTTAGCTTCCAAAACATCAGACCTAGTTAAGTTTTAGATTTAAGACTACATCTCTGCAACCTGTATATTTTTCCTATACTTAAATGCTAGCTAGTTATCTGCTTCAAACAGAGATGACTCTACAACCACATTTTTTATATTTATTGTTCAAGTTTCTCTGCAGCTTCTGCTACCATATACATTTCTTGTTCAGAAGGGGTTGGTGACTCTCCTTCCTCATCCGATTCCTTTTCATACTAAGCGCTAGTAAAGTAGCAAGTTGGTCAGTCTCTAAAAATATATAAATTTTGCCCTTCTGTACAATTCTAACTTTTGCAGGTGCCAGTAACTGAAACTGGGCACCGATTTCCAAAATATCTTGGAGTAAAATGTCCAGCGGCATTGTCGAGTGGTAAATGAAAAATCCAGAAAAACACTGAAGCTGTATCATTTGTAGGTTAAATTACTTTTCATCCTGGAAAATGTAAGGACCAAATCCCTGTCAGACTCAAACGCCATGGAAATAAAAATGGCAACCTTGTTTTCTGGGGCCTCCTGTTCTCTCACAGCCTGAGAGGCAGCTAGCTCTCCTTGGGACTCTAAAAGCTTTAACCAGAAATAGTAGATTTTCAGATAACAAATCGTAAACTGAAACAAACATAATCTTTAACAAGCTCTCTTACAGATTCAAAGTCTTTATCAAATTTAACAGGCAAACTGACAATTCTCAAATTTTTATAGCGGATTTGGTTCTCCAACATTTCAATTTTTCAACTCAGGATATTGTAATTATCTTTTGTTAATTCTTGATTGGTATTTTCCAAAGCTTTTATGTTTTCAGAATTTAAATCCACAGATGCAGTATGTTCCTGAATTTGTTTCTGCACAGCAGCAATGTTCTCTTTATTTTGTTTCTTTCTGTACAAAGTCAACTTTTTCATTCAGTGCTTCAAACTTTCTGTCTATATGCTGCATCCATTCCAAAATCTTATCTAGTCACCCACAGAATCCAAAGTATGTGATTTATTTTGTATTTGCACTTGCTGTTGTGAAGGCGGCTGCTACATCATGCTGCTCTGTATTTCTCCTTGAGCTGCCAAATTCAAATCTGTCCCAGGCTTAGCTGCTGGAACAGATCCAAATTGATACATCAGCTCTGAAATGTGTCTTGAAGGTGTGCGATCCAAGATCAGTGTCGGGGAGAAAGTACCTCCAGTACTGGCGCTACAAGCAGATTTTTGCGTTACTGCTGGCTGCTCATTCTTCAACAAAAGAACGTTAATGTTAAGGAAACCTAACAACATTGGAGCAGACATCCTTGGCTGGGGTTCTGAGGCTGACTCCGGATTTTCCCCAGCCTGTTGGGTTTGTAATTCAGGGGTAGCACTAAGGGTGTGCTCTAAGCACAGTAAGTGAGTACAGGAGCACATTTTCCTGGTAGAAAATTCAGTTATCTGTGCTCCTCTTATCTTTCAGGAGCACAGTTAGAAGCAGGAGTTCCAGGCAGTGGGAGGGTTGTGGGAGAGTCCAGAAGGAACACTGGGATGCAGGTCGGACTTTTGCTATTAATTTGGCAGAGTTGAAAGCTAGATCAGAAAGTTACTGGGCCAACTAGTTATTGTGTGCTACGGCATGCTGGCAAGGAACAAGCATGTTGGCAGCCAGTGCAAGCTACTATGTACATAGGCAGGCAGAGTATAAGTAGAGAGCAGACGGTAGATAAATGCCCACATAGGTGGGCAGCTAGGGGATGAGCGGGTGTGGTTTCAAGGGCTTTTATTGGCAGGTTGGAAACACTTGTGTGAACCAGTGGCGTCACAGCAGGCAGAGACCAAGTGCATGTGCGCGCTCTCGCTATGAGAGAGCATGCAGGCAGGTGGGAAATGTGATTTTGTGTACAAGGATGGCAAGGAAAGAATGACAGTATCGACTAGGGGCCAACAGTTAAATAAAAATGAGGTGACTGAGCAAAAAAGTAAAGATTATGGCCCAGATATTCAAACGGGTTGCGCATGCGCAAGTCCCAAACTGCGCCATTCTGCGACATTCAGAAGAGCAGTTGCGCCACCGAAAACATGCTGAGCAATAGCGCAATGAAAATGAAGGCATGCGCAACCGAAGGGGGTGGATCCATGCATAAAGAGCGCAATGCGATATTCAAAGACTTGGCGCGACAAAGCACATAGCGGCACAGCCGAAATTGCAGATTAGCGGAAATGAGTCAAAACAAAGGCTCAAGGAAGGGCGCAAGAACGCTACCAGGCTGCCAAGTGGGGAGAGAGAGAGAGAGACAGAGACAGAGACAGGCAGCAAAGGGCAGGCAGGGAAGAGTGGCCCATAGTCTGTAGAGGCCAGTGGGGTGCCCTGCAGTGGAAGTGGCAGTCAGGACAGTGGGGGTAACACAGCAACACCAGCCGGGGGTCAGAAGCCAGGAGATGGACAGTGTCAGTTTCCACATGGAAGCTGTAATGAGGGGGTGAGAGAATGCATGCTGCAGGGGATGGGTCAGGAAGGGCCCGCCGGCGGATGCTCCCCGACAGGCGGTACCGCGCCCGTGATTGAAGCTTTGAGCTGTACACAGATGTAGAGATCGTGGGGCAGTACCGCCTGAACAGGGCAATACTGAGACGGCTCTGTGAGCTGTGCAGTGATGTGATGCAGGCACCCTCACGACGGAGTCACGCTCTGTCGGTGGAGACCAAGGTGACAGCCTGCTTGTGCCTGTTCGCCACGGGCACCTTCCAGAGGCCGACAGGGGACACCACAGGCATCACACAGTCGGCCACGTCATGCATCCTCACCCAATTCCTCAGCGCACTGCTGCCAGATGCTGAGGAGTACATCCATTTCCCCAGCACCCGCGGCAGGCGTACAACAAACATGCAGGAGTTCACGAGGGTACTTACGTATGCCTGGCGTGCTAGGGGCCATAGAATGCACCCATGTACCAGCCGTTACGCCATACCTGGCCCGAGGCCAGGCATACTCGGAACAGAAAGGATTCCCCAGTGTCAACTGCCAGGTGGTGTGATGCCACTGGGTGCATAATCACGTCTGTGCCACACCCTGGCGGAGCACATGATGCCTTCATATGGCATCAGTCTGCACTGTGCCATCGATTCGAGAGTGGGGACATCCCACAGGACATCTAGTGGGTGAGTACACATGTATGGAATGCAAACTCGGGCAAGGGTGGAATGCCACAGGTGCCATGGTAGTGGCACACAGGAGATGGCCAATATGGACCTGAACATGACACTGATCTCCACTATCTCCACACAGGTGACTGCGGATACCCACTCCGTCCCCGGCTGCTCACACCATACCGGCGCCCCATGACCCCAGCGCAGCTATGCTATAATGAGGCACATGCCGCAACACGCAACATCATAGAGCGGGTGTTTGGGATGCTCAAGGCACGCTTCCGATGCCTAGACACCTCTGGCGGTGCCCTACAGTACAGCCCCCAAAAGGCCTGTGGGATATTTGTTCACTTGGGAGCTTAAGCAGCAGCCAGGTAGGAAAGAGGGCTGGAGTTATATTCTGTTTTAACTGAAATATTTGAATAGTTTGTAAGTGAAATTAGTTTTATGTGTTAAAAATTATTACCTTGAATTAGAACTGTTACATTGTAACTTTGGTGGCTTGTGGATAGTTGTTTGGCAGGGATACTTAGAGGGAAATTTTAAATGTGTTGTTTGCCTGGTGTTTGGGGGATGGGACATTAGCTGCAGTTACCTTGTCTCTAAACAGGAATTAACTTGGCTTTCATTGTTCACTTGGAGCTACAGCAGCCAGGTAGGAAAGAGGGCTGGAGTTATATTCTGTTTTAACTGAAATATTTTAAAAGTTTGTAAGTGAAATTAGTTTTATGTGTTAAAAATTATTACCTTGAATTAGAACTGTTACATTGTAACTTTGGTGGCTTGGGGATAGTTGTTTGGCAGGGATACTTAGAGGGAAATTTAAATGTGTCGTTTGCCTTCTTAAATACTGAAAAGCCACTGGGGGTTGGGATTGAAGGGCTGAGTATTTCTGTTTGGGACTGAAATTCGAAGCAACAGGAGCTGGTGGGCCTGTGACATCGTACTGGTACCTGATGTCTGCTTACATACACTGTTAGTGGGACCGAACACACACTGGACTGTATGTGTTTGTGAGACTTGGGAACGTTATTGGTGGGGTTGAAATTGGGTTTGTAAATAACTACAGTCAGTATAGAGAGAAACTGTACTCTGGGAAAGGGACTGAGAAAAGGGTGTGCTATTATAAACAGAGGGGAAAATCAGGGTGGCCATATTCCACCATGGCAGGCATCTTTGGAAGGGTTGTAGGCTGCACAGGCTGTGGGATGGCAATAATTCAAATTGGGCCTGAGAGAGGGAGGCTGCCCACTCTGTAGACAGCTATCTTGTATCAGGAGGAGGTATATTGGTTAAGGAGTAAGCTGTGGGAGCTGGGGGTGTCCAAGGATAAGGGGTGTGGATATGGGCAGCAGAAGGGTGGGGCTGAGGGGAGGCTGGGTCAACGCTCTGAAATTACAGGACGTTATGTTACAGCAAGCAGGAGGGGGGATATTAGGGACAGAGGACCCTTAGATAGGGAAGTTGATGCTAAGGGAAAGCATACAGGGTGAACACTTCTGAATCACAAAGAGACTGAGGGGGAAGACAGGAGGGGCTGTTGTGCGGAAGCCAAAACAGCAGACTGTGGGAAGGGAGCTCTAAGGTGAACAGTGCAAGAGAGGAAGAAGAGGGTCAGTTTAGAGATGCAGTCAGGGAAACTCGGGTTACTTGATGGAGGCTGACATAGAGTGTCACAACAAATTTGAGCTACTAAGCAACCTAGAGGGGAGGAAGGGGTTGGTGGAAATGAGGAAACTTATACAGAGGCTGGGGGAGTTTGATACCCATAGGGGCATAACAGACCAGCTATGGAAAGGATAGACATAGTCCTAGAGGAGAAGGGAAACATTATAGCAAATGGGGAGATGCAAACATATTCCAGACATGAGGGAGGAGAGCATGACTGGAGAGAAACTGGGAGACAAGGAGGTGGGAGAGGAGCCCCTTCAGCTGGGAGGTCAGTACCAAGGATGGGCCCTAGCTAAAGGGGACCCACAGAGAACCTCTGGAAGCAGGGTACTATTACAAGGGGGAGGATGGTGGTGGGGGAAGAGGAAACCATCAGGCCAGGATAATGGTTCAGATAAGAGAGGGTTAAAGGGACACCTATTCAGAGGGGCTTGAGTTAAGTGGGCAAAACAGTGGGGAGGCAGAAAGGAGGGTGACAAGGGTTCTAATAAGGCAGGAAGACTCCCAAGGAAATTGAGATCATGAATGAAAGGGGGAGGGAGCTGACGGGCATAGTGGAGGTAACCATAGTGATGATGGCGGTGTTAAGGTTCTGTTACTGGGAGACCTGATGATTAGGGGTATCCATTAGAGGGATAGGGTTGATGCCAGCCAGGTGAAGGTGAGTGAGTATCTCTGGGCTGACAAAAACAGAGCAAAGTTCATGTGTAATGAAATGGTTAAGGATTGTGGAGGAACCTGATTTCCGGTGCATTTGGGAACTAATGATCTAGAGGAAATAGCATTTTGAAACCAAGCAAGGTTCCAAGAACTTGCCAGAGTCTGTCGGGATAATGGATGCAACATTTTTGAGAACATTGCCAGTACCAAAGGCCCCAGTGGAGAAAAAAAAAAAGAAGGCTCACAGAGGTTAATGACTGGCTCAGAAGTGTGAAGAGAAGAGGGTTGGTGTTAGGAACTGGAATGGAGTTTGGGAGGATAAGGGACTATATGCCAAGGGCAGGTTTCAGTTCTTCCCCATTAGGGAAGGAAGTTCTTAAACGGGATGGCTGACTACATACAAGAAAGGTGGGGTTTAAACTTGTAAGGGGGGGAAGGATGAGGAGGGTTGACAAGCCTCCTCCAGATGATGAGGGAGTAGCCGCTGCTTCCAAGAGGGGAGAGAGGGAAACAGACTGGAGGTGGAGGTTTCAGTGAGTAGTAGGGGACGCAGGAGTATAAGGAATCTAGGGTGGGGTTCGGCCAGAGGATCAGGTATAAGGGGTGGGGGTTGGTGTTAGTAAATGCCAGAGCTTGGGAAACAAGTTGTTGGAGTTCCAGGCCATGCTGTTCGAGGGGGTGGATGTATGGCGGTCACGGAGACGGGGCCAACAAAAACCACGACTGGGACCTAAATGTACAGAGGTACACTCATGCTTAGGAAGGATAGAAAGGAGGTCAGAGGGGTGGATGGCTATGTTCATTAGAGATGATATAGAAATTGCTATGGTACAAGAGGCAGAGGAAACGTGGAGGCCTTATGGGTCGCCCACGATCCCCAGCAGGAGATAAGGTCAAGCTGGGAGGCACATAGGCCCCCGGATGAGTGGGATGTTCTAGAGGATGGTTTGCTGGACAACATCATTGCCCAGTGTGGTCAAAAGGAAGGAGTGGTGTTGAGGGGACCTTAATATGCCATAGGTACAAACTGGGGAACCATGTCCTCTAAGGTGGCCAAGGAGCAGAGGCTGCTGGATGGCTTCCATAGATGTGTTCAACCACAGCATGTGATGGAGCCTACAAGTGAGGGGCATGTCCTGGATGTGGTTCTGGCAGATGGGGATCTGTAAGGGACAGCTACAGGACCCCTTGACTGGGGAGGACCACAATACTGTCTGGTTTCAAATAGCATGGGGAGTGGGGTGAGATCTAGGACACTGGCAGTGACTTCAGGGGGCAGACTTATGGGCATGGGAATATTCTCAAGGATCACTTGGGGATTACCTCAATGACACAAGTGTGGAAAGGAGATGGAGGTCATAAAACGTGGACTTCATGAAGCAGTCAGGATCTGCGCTAAGTTGAAACGTAGGGAGCAAGGTCAATGTGAAACCATGCTGGTGGTCCAGTGAGGTACAGGTAGCAGTCAGAGAGCATATGGCCTACAAAAATATATAAAACAACAAGAGGATAGGGATAAGAAACAGCTGCTACTAGAAAAGTCACCCATATGGTGAGGGGAGCAAAGTCCAGTAAAGAGCAGCGGCTGGCACAGGGGATACATGAGTGGAAAGGGGTTCTTCCAGTACATTGGGAGCGGGAAAACTAAGGGCCATCTCAGCAGATTGAGATCAGAAGGAGGGTGGTGGAAGAGGCGAGGGACCAGGCAGAGGTATTTAACGAATGTATTTGCTCTGTGTTCGCCTATAGGAGGGATGGGATATCTACAAAAACAAAGCATGAAGGGATGGAAGCTGCAGGAGTGGGAATCAGGAGCAACAGAAATGTGGAGCAAGAGGGAGGGAAAGCACTTAGGGGTCAGCATCTGGATAAGGATAAAAGACCTGTAAGGGAGGGACGGATGATGCTATCTCCACCAAAAGGGTGTTAGCCCTCAAGGCCCTAAAGAAAACACCTCCTGGGGCTGGATGGCATCTCATCCGAGTACTATGGGAATTGGCGGACATACTGGCTGCACTTCCTGGGGAGCTTTTCAGCAGGTCACTTGAGACAGGGAGGTACCTAGGATTGGCGAGGCACATGTGGTACCAATAATGGGGGGGTCGAGGGAAGTACCAGGTAATTATAGACCCATCAGTTTGACCTCGTGGTGGAAAATTAATGGAGAGTATTCTAAAGAACGATTGGGGTGTATTTGGAGGAGGTGGAGGTCTGGATAGTCGGCAACATGGGTTTGTGCCAGGTAGATCATGTCAAACCAACCTTGTGGAGTTCTATGAATGGGTAACACATCAGAACTGGACAGGGTAAGCCTGTGGATGTATTATTCTGGACTTCAGCAAGGCGCTTGACTCTGTCCCCCACAATGGTCTGGTGGAGAAACTGATGGGGAGTTAGGAGTAGGCCTTTGATGGTCAGATGGATTGAAAACTGGTTAGCTGGACGACTCAGAGAGTAGTGGTCTGTGGGGAGCCTCAAACCTAGAGAGGTTGGTAGTGGGGTACACATGGTTGGTCCTAGGTCCGATCCTGTTTAATGCATACATATTGGACATCAGGAGGGTAGGGTGTGAAATGAGTCTCTTCGCGGATGACTCCAAGATGGGAGCAGAAGTTGAGGGAGAAGAGGGAGGTGGCCCTGCAAGGGACCTGACACCCTGGAAAGCTGGGCTCATACATGAAATTAAATTTTAATATCACCAGTGCAAGGTGGTTGCATCTTGGTCGGGGAACCCCAAACACAGGTACACTCCTGGGAGGGAGGCGCTGGAGGCCTTAATAGGGGAAAAAGACCTAGGGGTCATGGTGGATACATGTATGAATAACTCTGAGCAGTGCAGGAGAGCAGCTAGCAAGGCAAACAGGATGTTGGGATGCATCGAAGGGGGATCACCTCTAGGAGCAGGGGAAGTGATTCTGCCGCTGTACAATGGACTGGTTAGACTACACCTGAGTACTGTGTACAGTACTGAGACCACATTTGAAGAGGGACACAGCTCCTGGAGAGGGTACAGAGGAGGGCAACAAAGATGATATGAGGGCTAGGGATTTGATTTATGAGGATAGACTTGAGGAGCTCTGCTTGTTTTCATTGGAGGAGAGGAGAGACAGGGAGAAGGATTGAGGTTCTTAGTACCTCAAGGGAATAAATAGGTAAACATGGAGGGATCTTAGACTAAAGCAGGGAGGTATCACCAGAGGGCATGGTTTGAAGTTGGAAGGTGGAAGGGTGAGGGGGGAAAGAGGGGGGAGGTTTTTCACCGAGAGGGTGGTGGACCTTGGAATGCACTGCCTGGGTGAGCTGGGTTAGAGATCCACAGTGGAGGGCTTCAAGAGGGTGGGCAGACACAGAAAGTGGATGTATCAGATGATGGCCTGTCCCGGGGGTGGGATGGATGATAGGGTTTCTAGAGAACAAGGGATGGGAGGATCTCGGCACCTAACTAAGGATCTAGGTTCGAGCAGACTCAGACGTACCGTAGCTGTTCAATCTGCTGGCAAATAGTATGTTAAGATATTCCTGGCCTGTTACATCCACAACATGGCCAAAGACCATGGGATAGCCATACAGGTTGAACAGGGGACAGCGATGGGGACGCCAGTGGCGCCGGTGATGATGGTGATGAGCAGTCCCCTAGGACGGGAGGGACCCCCAACTGATCCGCGGGCCCCAGCTGCACCGGGACACCCATCACAGAGGAGCACTCACTACAACACAGGTAAGTCAAGGGGACATGTGCAACCAACACTTTCCATGCTCAAACCACAGGCACACAGGGAAACACACCAGAGGTGCATGACAGTCAGGGGGGTGGGAACGGTCCAGGCATAAGCAGACACCATCGGGAGGGTGAGCACTCATAAGGACACACACACACCAGGCGCAGAGCTTGCATATGGGCAGATGCACAGCACTGCAGAACCGTGGACATTGCAAACACACAGCACCACCGACCACCCCCACCACCCGCATTGTCCGGCACGCAGGTCAGATGCTGGGCACTTTGCACCTTGGTGTACAGTGCACGCAGGCATCATCATGCACACGCACCTGTGGACAGCAGCAGGGAGGGTGTGCAGGTGGTCCGTGTGTGCTGCCAGGAAAGCAGAGCACCCAGCAGTGCACTGCCCACCATGACACACATTGACACATGGCAGCACCAGACAGGGCCTGCACTTGGAGACAGCTCAGTCATGTAGCACTGTCCCACGCCACCACGGATGCGGCAGCCCTCGCGACCCAACAGCACGGGCAGGCTGAGAGGGCATGGGGTGGCACTGTTGCACCACCAGGGTCCCACTTCGGCGCAACATGACCTTGCCCGCACAGGGGTCTGCATGCCGAACAAACCTGCACCAGGTGCCCGATGCCCATTAGCAGAACCCGGCGCCGACAGGCCTGGTGTCGCACTTACCGAACGGGAGTGAGAGGCACTGTGTGGGTGTGTAGGTATAGGGCACCTGACCTGTGCCCGTACGCCCACGACAGAGACCACCGTCAGTCAGTCTGTCAATGGCGGGGGTCACATCCGTCCCGCATACTGATTCAGCTCGCCCGGTCCCGAGCACACTTCCTGCTGTGTCATCGGATACAGACAGTGCTCCATCGATCTTTGCAACCCGCCTCTGCAGCTGTACTGATTCCTGCAGCAGGCGGGTAAGCGTGGCCAATGGGTACCAGTTCCAATGGCATCCTGACCCCTAGGTGTGGACGGTCCTGATGCACAACACCATGAGGGTGGGCGCTGTTCGCCAGGACCAGGAATGGCGGCTCAAAGGGCGGCGGACATGTGCCACTGCTTGACACTGTACCCCAGACCTTGGTGCAACTGCTGCTGCTGCCCTCCAACCGCCTGTGCCCCAGGTCCACCTGTTCCACCGCTAGTGCTGGCATGAGTGCCAAACACCTGCATAGCCACCGGTGCTGCCCCACGGTGCTGACAGGCACAGCCTGGGACTGTGCCAGCATGCTGGCACATGTTTACGAACCAGAAAGGCCCAGGGCACGTGCTGGCCTGCCGGTGTCCGCTCATGGACACAACCATCACTGCCCATTGCAGGCCTTCTATCATCAATGGTGCAGGCGTGCTGCTGCCATGGTCACAGCGTGCTGGCATGCTTGCATGCCAGACTGCTGAGACACAGGCTGTGCACTCCCGCACCTGCATCACTGACACCAGAGTTGTTGGCCCAGCGTGCGCATGCTGCTGCAGTGCCTGCTGGCTGGTGGTGAGGTGGATGGTCCCTCCATGTCCAGCAGGTCAGCATCACTGTCTGGACTCCTACCACCGTCTCCTGAAGACGGACAGGATCTGTAACAGAAAGAGAGTACATGTGAGTGCCTGTGAACAACCGCCCCCCAAACACCAACACCATGTCATACTGTGCAGTGATGGGCTTCCACCTGTCTGGAATCTCCCACCTGGTGGTGCCCTCAATGGCGCTCGACTGCATGGCTGCCACCAGTGTCTCCCCAGTTGGGGTCAGTTTCCAACACCACTGGCGTGGCCCCCGCCAGTGCCAGCATCGCGCACGCCTGGAAGGCTGCCACCTTCTTTCAACCTTCCTGCAGTCTGTCCCCATCTTTTTTTTCGCATTCCTGCACGAGCGCTGGTGGCTTCCTGCAGGTTAATGGCTCGAGCTACCCTCCCATGCAGCCGCATGGGACTGAGAGTGCCCCTCGGTCCCTCAGTATTGGCTCATCATCCAGGTAGGCCTGGAAGGGGCCTGTCTCTGCTGCTGTGAAGTTGGGCCTTCACGCCCACCGTCCTCACTCACCTCACCTTGGCTCTGCTCGGTCATGGCGATCTGTGGGGGGAAGTGGACACCTGTCACTGTGCAGGTCTACAGCATTTCCCCATGAGCATTGTCCTGAACATCACACAGCATCGACTCACCTCTCACCTGCAGTAACTGAATCTGGCCAGCGCAGCCCTAATGTCGCTTTTATTTATAAGCGCAACACATGCAAATTGGAGTGGAGCAACTTTAATGACATGCAAATGGCATGCCTAAGCGCCTTGAATATTTGATCAGATGATTTGTAGTGTTAGGCTGAATATCGAGAATCTGGCTGTGTCTAATCTGGAAGAAGTCGGCTGAGCCAATGGCGCAGATCTGTGCCTGTGTGGTACACTGCATTGCATGCCCAGATAGCTTCACGCATGCGTCTGTCGGCGCTGCTGGCGTGCTGAGGCGTGTCGGCAATTCAGGCCATGGCCACCATTGTGCCAGTGGCGCTACAGCACTGGGCACTATATAGGCGCTGCTTGGCACTACTGCGCCAATAGTCCACTGTGGCACTGGTGCGCAGCTGGTCAGTCGCGCGGGATGCCTATCGTCAGATGGCTCTGTCGCGTGGCTGCGCATCGTGGCGCATGACCTTGTGTATGCCCTTGCCCCTGGGCGCTGTTAAGCCTGCCATGTGTGCGTCCCTATTGCGCTGTCTGGTGACGGCGCTATAATGATGATAGGCTGTTGAACAAGCGCAGTTGGAGCCTGTGGTGGTCTATTGTGCAACATCTCCCGTGGGGTTACAGATGCAGCGGGGTGCCATATTGCCTGCTGTAAACTTGCTACCATGGCTGGGAGGAGGGCTGTGAGTTGGAGCCAACTGGAGGTGGCCAACCTGGTGGCCTAGTAGAGCCCCACTAATAGGCACTCTATGGGTGAGGCCCCCTCACCCACTTGGAAGGAGGTGTGGCAGCAGGTGGCACTGACCTGGTGGGGTCACTGGACGGTGCCCGGTCTGCAAGGCAGTGCGGCACGGTACAATGACCTCCGCGAGAGGAACCAGATGTGTTGGCGGGCTGCGGGCACGTGCCAGGCGGGGGCGTGGTGCCTGAGCCAGGTGGGTGTACCATCTATGCACCTGTATTATCTGTAGGGGTGTGTGTGTGTTTTGGTGGCTGTGCATAGGTGATGGCTCGGCCACGGTTGGCTGTGTCAGTGTGTGCAGCTGTGAGATGAATGGGTATGGCTGTGTGGGCAGGCACTCTCACTGGGGCAGGGGGCACTCTGCTTTTGAGTCACACTGATGTTTGTCTCAACATATGTCTCCCACAGGCCGGGATGTGAGGATGCGGGCCCAGGTCGATGACGGCCATGCCAGGGACCCGGGGCCAGCAGGGGTGGCACCTCAACAGCACATCATCAGCAGCAGCAACAGTGACAGAGCTGCTTGAGCAGTGTGAGTATCATGACTTCATCGATGCTATTGCATGTTTGGGAGACCAGTAGCCCTGCACAATACGACCATGCAGGAAAGGGGAGGTCATAATTCCACTATACAGGACACTAGTGAGGCCCCACCTGGAATACAGTGTACATTTCTGGAGACCATCCCTACTTAAGGACGTAGAGTGGGCAGGGAAGGTTCAGAGAAGGGCAACAAAGATGGTGCATGGCTTGCATCACCAGTCCTATGAAGACAGGTTGAAGGAACTGAACATGTACTCCCTGGAGGAGAGGAAGGAGAGAGGGGATATGATAGAGACATACAAGTATCTTACAGGGTGGAACAGGGTGCAGGGAAACACCATTTTGAAGTGCAAAAGATGTTCCAGGACTACAGGGCATGGGATGCAGTTGGAGGGTAGACGATTCAGAGGAAACATGAGCAAGACTTACTTCACAGAACGGGTGGAGTACAAGTGGGACACCCTGCCAGAGGAGTGGTGGGGGCTGACACACTCACGGAGTTCAGACTGCACGGGATAGACATATACGGTATTCTTGAGGTCAGGGTAAGGGGCAACAGACTTCTAGGTAAACAAAAGTAACTTACAGGCTGAAATGTACAGACTGTGTGGGCCCATAGGCCCTTATCTGTCGACACTAGCTTATATCTATATGAAGCACGACACAGGTGACATGCATCACTGTCCAGTTTCACAGCACGTCTGTGTATGCCTCACTGGTGGTCCATGCATGCACTGGGCACATGGCTGGGTAACTGGCACCGCACCACGTTGCCACGTCACTTGCCAGCCTTGTTTGTGCTGTGATGGACATGGGCAGTGTGTGTGTGCAGTGGTGCGCATAGCTGGTGCCGCCTGTTTGTGTTGGCCATGTGCATGTTCACTGTGGGTGGGTGCATGCCATCACAGGTGCGGGACATAGGGCTATATGGCTTGCAGGTTGGGTGGTGTTCAGTGTTGTGGTCAGTCACAGCCATTGACTGTGTTCCCATTTTCCTTTAGGCCTCGAGGGTTCTCCGGAGGATGGCAACAGATGTCAGGGCCATCCGACAGCTGGTGGGGCAGAACTCCTGACATCCTGCACTTTATTCACCGCCATGGTGTACAGCGGAGCGGCACAGACCAGCAGGGAGGTGAGCGGCCAGCTGCGGCATGATTCTCCACCCTTCCACTTCTCCCATCCCTACCACCCTGCCTTCCCTCTCCAAGTTTGTAATCCTACCCCTTGACCAACCCGACCTTGTACCCATCCCCCTTGTAAATAGTTGGACTTGTTTTGCTACTGTTTATTGTTCTTTAATACATTGTTATATTTTTATACGAATAATGTGTTGGTCTGTGATTGGCAGCTGCCTATGGGTGCCTAGTTGCAGGGGTGTACATGCCATCTGGGCTGGTATGGTCCTGGGTGTGTGTGTGTGTGTGTGTGTGTGTGCATGTGCGTGCATGGGGAGGTATCTCCAGCATGGCAGTGACTGCTGGGTGCACAGGGTGTGTCTGGCTTGTAGGCTTCTGTGCTGCATGGGGTTGACGTGTGCTAGGGGGGATGCATGGTTTCCTGCAGTGCCAGTCACTGCACATAGGTGGTGTCTTGGGGTCACAGTGCAGGGTGTACTGTGCATACGGGGGGCTGATGTGCACTGTGGTTGTCAACCCCCTGTGTGTGGCACTCTCAGCATGCCAGTGGTTGTGCTGGGGTGTCATGGCTCTGCTATGCTGTGTTGGCTTGTCCCCATGGGCAAGTAGGTCATCTGTCCCACCCCCAGTGATGATGTGCTTGTGGTGTGCAGGTGTGGTGTGGGTTCTGCAGTGTGTTCCTGTGCCCATGTGTGGCATGGCTGGCGGTGGGCCCCAACCTGCCTCCCTGGATGTGCAGTTCCATTGCTCTTGGGGGCTCTGTTTGTGCTATGGCACCTCTGGAATGCTCAGCTGGGCTGCCCTGGTTGCGCCATAGCGCAACATTTTGGCTCAGCTTCTCCTTCCTGGTTGCGCTATGGCACAGTATGTGCGATATTCAGACGTTGGTTGTTTGCGCAATTTGTTCTGCTCCATGTTTGAATATCGCACCTGTTACGCATTTGCGCAACTGGTTTGTGCTTGCTCCTGCTGTTGCGCTCATTTTGGGCGCAGTTTGAATATCTGGGCCCATATGTTTTACTGTCAGTAGACAGAAGAAACCTGCATGCAGAGGGAATTCCTGTTGAGTAACATATAAAATGTAGGTAGGAGCACAGCCAAGATCTGAAGAAGCACAAATTTTAGGGTGCAATTTTGATTTACTGGGCTCCTCTGATTTGGAGGAGCACACTGAGATAAATCCTTAACACTACCACTGTTGTAGCTGATCAGAAATATTTATCGAGAGGACAAACTCTCGGAGGAATATTCCTCCAAAGATGTACTTAAACGATCTTTGTGTTTTCTGGACATCTAGGCAAATGTAGATGTTTTTAAACTTATTTTCTGCATTATGTCCATGGAGCACTATCTTATAATGTCTGCCTCAGGCAGCCACCCCCCCCCCCAAGTACTGATTATTTTAAACAAAAATCTGTGGAACTGTTTTAATTTGCCAGTGTTGCACTACTGTTTTCACCAGTTACTAAACGGTGGAATGTAGATCTTTCCAACCAGTCCACAGCTGGAAAGCTCTACAATTAACTGTGATCCGACAGCTGCTTTAGGAAGGTTCCATGTGATAATAGCGACCGCGTAATAGCAATTGCCATTTGGGCGAGTCTACATCACCGAAAATGAATTTCTGCAATGCAGACTCACGGTGAACATCAAGACGGCGGCGGAAACTTACATTTTACTTTGTTATGCAGGGGGCTGCATGCCCCCACACCCCCCTAATAAAGGATTCTCAACCCAGGGGGAATGTCGGGGGACTAAAAAGAAAACCCACGACCCAACACAAAAAACGAGTACGACCGGAACCAAACCCGGCACACTCCCAACCCCAGCCTGCCACCAACCCACCACGCCACATGGCTAGCTCAGCAGCCCACCGCCGCACTACGCCCCACAAACCCTCCCTCCCCTTCCGCCCATAGCACAGTGTGGTCCCTCTCCCCCCCGTGTTTGTGTATATACATAGTGACATCCTGTCGCTATAGTCGCCGAACCCCCTATCCGGTTGCCCTGTGTAAAAGCGCCATGATTGAGTCACCCTTTTAGAAAGTGCTCAATTGCCATTGCCTAATACTCAGGATATCTTTAGGAAACGGAAGGTAGTGATGTGTGGAGTGGGTAGCTAAATTTACAGTGTGAGAATAAACTGTTTATTCTCATTTCAAATGTAAAACCTGGTCAGATAAAGTATTTCTCCTGCATTGTTTCTCCCATAAATATATATCTATGTATATTCTTTGCAAAAAAACTTGGTTAGTGCACCAGTTAGGTAACTTAATGCCACAAAAATAAGGAAATGTGGTGTTAGGTTTTCCAGCCCTAACTCTCCACCACCCCCGCAAAGCAGCAAAAGGAAAAAAACATTATGTTTTGGGGTCTCTGAGAATCAGTGGTGAGATCTTCCTTGGGGTTTGTCATTCCTAATGCTCACCCCAGTCCGTGAGCAAACAATGTCACACATGATCTCCTGCAGGCCCTCTCTACCTTTGAAGAGTGTATCACTATGAGGCAGTGGCTTGGAGCTGCATCTTGTGCTTCAGATTGGAGGCTAAGAGCTAGGGGAAGGGGGAGCATTAGGGTTGACAACGCCAAAGAAAATGTCGCCACTGATTCGCCAAGACTCTAGGGACCCAAAATCCTAACTTTTTCCTTTTGCTGCTTGGGGTAGGTGGAAACCCTAATGACACATTTTCCTACTTTTGTGGCATTAAGTTATCCTACCTAGTGAACTAACAAAGGTTATTGCAAAGAATTTCCTTTCTTTTTGAGACAGTGGAATCGTATCTTAAGGGACCTGCATAAACAGATGTAGATGCAAACAGCCATCTAGGCTGTGCGCCAAAGGAAGACTCTCTCCACCTAAGGAAATGCAGGGTTCTGCTAACCATGCCCTTCTATGCAGCATCAGAATTCAAAAATTACCAAAGCTATGAACGTGTATAGGAAAATGCCAACGTACCTTCATAACTGTGTTTTTTAATATTTTGACACCAAATTTTCAACACAGTCTTGATACGAACCCCCTTAAGAACCCGGTAGGTGAAAATTTTCAAATCTCGACTGAAATGTCATTCCGTGGCACAGGTGCAAAAACACAATTCAGCAAGGTTTTGAAAAATGACTGCTGTCATGCTCATAAGGTGATGTGAAAAAATGGCTATGTTGAAAACTTGGGATCAAAATATTTGAAATTACCTGTTATGCGCGTGTGTTACAGAATTTCAACGTACGCTATAAACTTTGTTTTGTAATATTTTTACTCCAAATTTTCAATATAGCCTTCTTACGACCCTACCTCATTAACAGGGGTGGAAAAATGTTCAAACCCCACCCAAAAGGTGATTTCGTGCACCGACATCATCATTCCACACCACAGATGCAGAAACATATTTTGGCCAGGATTTGAAAAATGACAGGTGTTAGAAACATAGAAACATAGAAGTTGACGGCAGATAAGGACCGCAAGGCCCATCCAGTCTGCCCATTTCTTTTTCTACCTTATAAATGTGCCATCGGCTTTTGCTCTGTCAGTGACCTATCTATTCTTAGTCATTTGTATTGCTCCCTTATGCCTATCCCATGCCTGTTTGAAGCCCTGCACTGTATTCATAGCCACCACTTCTTGTGGTAAGCCATTCCATGCATCTACCACCCTTTCTGTGAAAAAGAATTTCCTCACATTCCCCCTTAATCGGCCTCCCTCTAATCTCATGCTGTGTCCTCTTGTCCTATTTTTCTTATATTTAAACATGTTAGACTCTTTCACCTTGTTTATGCCCTTAAGGTGTTTAAATGTCTCGATCATATCACCTCTCTCCCTCCTTTGCTCAAGGGTATACATATTGAGCTCTGTTAATCTGTCCTCATATGTCTTCTGATGCAGTCCCTGCACCATTTTGGTTCCCTTCTCTGGACTGCCTCAATTTGAGTTAATGTCCTTGTGAAGGTGTGGCCTCCAATACTGCACGAAGTACTCCAGATCGGGCCTAACCAATGTCTTGTACAGAGGGATTATTTACCTCCCTCTTACGACTTGTGATACCCCTACTAATACACCCTAACACCCCCCTAGCCTTACCTACTGCTTTAGAGGTCTGCTTGGATGATTTTAGGTCGTTCATGAGGTGATGTAAAAAATGGCTATGTTGAAAATTTGTGGTCAAAATATTTAAAATTACTAAATTATGAGCGTGTGTTGCAAAATTTGCCATTTTTAAATATTCTGACCACAAATTTTCAATATAGCCTTCTTATGGCCACACCTCATGAACAAAGGCAGTGAAAATTTTCAAATCCTGACCTAAAGTTGATTTCGCCACACAACCGCGAAAACACCTTTTGAGCCTGATTTGCATAATTCCACCACCATTGGTCATATGGTGGGGTCCCAAAAAGGCCATATTGAACATTTCAGATCAAAATATGCAAAAATGGCAAAGTTATGCATCAAAGTTGAAAACTCCATTGAAATACATTGAACCGCACTTGCCCTTCTCACATTGCAGTTGCTGGTTCCAGCAGCAAGATGTGTCTTTGATCAGAGAGTGGGATCTATGCTGTGGGACATGTCCAGGTGAGTGAGGGAGTGTGTGTGTGGGGTGCGTGGCAGGTGTGGGGTGGTGGGTTCAGAGTGGGAGGCTGGGATAGAAGGGCAAGGGACCACTTTCTTTTTTTCTGGTTAAAAAAATAAATAAATAAATGAAGGACGGCTTTCTTTATTTCAGATTAATCCCAGTGTCGGAGCACTGTACAGAAACAGGGTCAGGTGACCTCATGGGGGGTCCAGGGAAGCGGTACTGAGGGTGGGCACCCCAGTCTGCTTACATATATTATTATTAATAAATAAATGAATAAACATACATTATGTTTGGGAAGGGCGGGCAGTACACCAGGGGCGGGAAGAAGCAGTACCAGGAGTGGGCATCCCAGTCCGCTTCATAAAATGAACAGAGTCGGCATGCTGGTGACCCGGGTTCACGCCCCGAGCCCGGCTACCAGAAGCGGAGACCAGCAAGGAAGGGGTTCTATAAGCGTCCATTGGACACTTCCCTCCCAGGGGGGTGGGATTTGCCTGGGGACCAGCGGGCGGATTGGTGGCGAGCTTAGGGACGTGCTGCCTCTACACGCCCCCATCCCAGGAATACCCTGCGTGCTTACGCAAGGCCGAGAACTGCAGTAGCTGGGGCACAGAAAACGGAAATTATGCCCCATTCTGAGCGGATGACGAGCGCCTTGGCCCCCTGCTACCCAAAGCCCCGGAGCCAGCCCAGATCCAGCCCCGCAGCACCTGGGATGCAATGTCGGCCGTAAGGCCATCCCCCCCCCGGAAGAGAGGAACCCTCCCGGCATAGGGATACGCCGGGCTACCCAAGATAGGCTGCAGCTGGGGCTCGGAGAAGGTGGCAGGAGGTCGGAGGAAGGTGCTGGCACTTCGAAGGAGTGGCCGGCCGGGGTGTGGGTGCATAAAAAAAAACAAAAAACTAACAGAGACTAACAGAACAGGGGACTGGTGGCTCACTCCTCTCACTGCAGTCCGCAGCTGGACTCCAGCTGCGGCTGCAGAATTCAACAATGTCCTGCTGTTCTCATACAGAGGCGCTGGCGAACGTCTCCTCTAACTAAGCTGGGCACCCTCAATTTTGGGGTGTCCAGTAAAAGTATTTCTGGCATATTTAAAAAAGAAAATAACATGATCTAGCTAAACTGGTCCCATTTAGCTAGATTCAGGTGGGGTTTCTTTTGGGGGGGTGATTATCTCCTTCCTACCAGTGCCCCCTTCAGCCCAACCAGCCCCCCAGACCTGACATCCTGGAATTACCAAGGCTTACCTTATGTTCAGCCTGGGAGCGGAGCCTGTGGAGGGTCGGGCATCATCCTGCAGCCGGAGGATCCATTTTCTCCATTTTTTTCTCCCCAATTACCCCGAGGCCCCAGGAGTGGAGATGCATGCGCGCGTATTATAGGCCCGGTGACAGCCCCTTCTGCCCACCCATCAGCCTAGTGCCTGGCACTTACTCTGGCCTGCATTGCCCCTGGCCTCCACCGCAAGGCAGTCAAGAGCCGAAGGATACCACCTTCCCTCCCAGATGAGTAGAGCTGCCTCTTGGTGGCTCCATCCAGCTCCGCGCCCCCACCCCCGCTGACCTCCGATGGCCCGTGCTCATTGCTGAACATGGGTCATCAGTATGGTGCGAGGCAAGGCGTCCAGCGCTTTAGCCCTTGGCACCACCGGCTGGGAGCTGTTTTTTAAAATTACTCAGTTTCATGTATTTCCATGTTCTTTATTTCGAGGGGAAAGAAACACAATGGCGACTCTCATGGCACAAAAAAAATGTTTGTGCTGTGAGACGCAAATGGTGAGAAACCAAAAATGGTCTTGCAATACACAATTGTTGGAGCTGTATCATAATGTTATCCCAAAAATCCTACTGAGCATGCTCAGAACAGAAAAAAAAGACAAAACTTTAAAATCCTTGTAACTCGGCTGGCCTGTTGGCGCAGGGGTAGGATTTCCGCTTGCAACGCTGGCGATCTGGGTTTGAATCTGGACTCGAGCTGTCGGAGGGCCCGCCGGAGAGGACTGAGCGTCCCATGGACTGCTCTCCTCCTCAAGGGGGAGGGTGTGTGTGATCGAGTGTCCGGTGCAAACCCCTGGTGGAGGCTGGGGGATCTGATGCAACCGGTGCCTGTTACGTGAGTAGGCGGGATGGATGTCGGGTTCTACCTGGGTGGAGTCTAAGTAGCTGCATCAGAGGAGGAGAAGGACCTGGGAGATCACTAGTGACTTGAAGCACTCTACGCAGTGCAAGAAAGCAGCAGCAAAGGCAAACAAGATGCTGGGATGCGATGCATATCTAGGGGGATCAGTAGTAGGAGAGAGGAGGTTATACTGCCCTTGTACAGGTCACTGGTAAGGCCCCATCTAGAATATGGAGTTCAGTACTGGTGCCCACATCTCTAAAAGGACATTAACCTGCTGAAGAAGGTCCAGAGGAGGGCTACAAAGATGATAGCTGGTCAGCAGGGTAAGGCATATGAGGAGTGGCTGAGGCCACAGAACATGTACTCCCTGGAAGACAGGAGAGAGAGGGGACATGATTGGGACCTTCCAAGTACTTGAAAGGTATAAATAAGGTTGATAAGGAGAGTCTCTTTAAGCTGAGTGGCAACCATAACATGAGAGGGCACATTCTTAAGCTGGAGGGTGGGAGGTTTAGGAGGGAGGTCAGGAAGCACTTCTTCACAGAAAGTGGGTGGCAGACACTTTGGAATGCGTTGCCGGAAGAGGTCATCTCATTGAAAACAGTGGGCAGCTTTAAGAGAGGCTAGGATAAACATGTGGAAAGGTAGGGAGGATGGGAAGAGTGGAGAAGGAGTGCAGGAACATTAGCTCAAGCTGAGGACCCTGCAATATAAGCAGACTTGATAGACCAAATGGCCACCTTCTGCTGGCTTCTTCATATGTTTGTAAGTCCCACTAACGTCACTGCACATCCCGCCTCTTGATGGGATTGTGAGCCACAGAAAATGCTGCCTATCCCAAGGACGATGCCACCTCCTGGTACCGTGGCCCCGCCACGTACCCGACCCTGACCGGGAACGTGTTCCACTGGATGGCCCACCCCCGCAGCCCCGGTGGGGTGGGGGGGTAAGCCTAGGAAGCCCTGCTGGTCGCAGTGATGCAGCCGGTAACCTGGACCTGTCTCCATGGAGTGGGGTCGTATCAGCAGCCCCGCCTTGGGGGGTAAGCCAGGGTGAATCAGGGATCAGTTACTGGGGGGTGGGGGTCAGGGAGGTACGGCTGATAATATGAGACAGGCGGCGCCACAAAAAAAACATGTAAATAAATAAATCCTTGTAACTCTCAAACTATTTTTTTTTTTTTTTTTTTTTTTTACAAAACCTTCCAAAAGGCACTGCCTTAGCAGCAGGCTTCTACACTGAAAATTCTGGAAAAAATTCCATTCCATGTAGGCTGTAGGTGAGAGCAAACCAAAGTCTCATGTAATGTATAGGAAAAAAATTGGACATCTATGGGAAAATTACATATCTGGACCTCAGAGGTCAAACTTCAGAGGTCCTGAATTTAACCTGTTAAAGCGGGAGTATGAGGCTAGGAAGAGAGAGTCCGAAAGGGAGGAAGGAACCTAGCTGGCACTCCCCCAAAAGTGAGGAACAGGACCAGAACAGGGGATCGTACCAAGGGAGGGAAAAACTTATGGAGAGCCATGTGTGCGAATGCCCATAGTTTGAGCAACAAAATTGCGGACTTAGAGGCCACCATAGCAGGGAGAGACCTGGATCTAGTTGCCATCACATAAACCTGGTGCAAGGAGCATCAGGAATGGGACTTCGTAATTCCTGGTTTTACTCTATTTAGATGGGACAGGTAAGGGAAAAAGGGGTGTGGGGTAGCTTTTTATGTGAGGGACTACATAAATGCTACAGAATTACAGGGGGGAACTGAGGTATGTGGGTCACATTAGAGAAATGGAAAGGGTCAGTTTTATGCATGGGGGTGGTATACAGATCTCCAGCATAGGGAGAAGGGGATAGGGATCTGTTGCAAGCAATACAAAAGATGCCTAGAAAGGGAGAGTTGTTGCTGGTGGGGGATTTCAACCTTCCAGATGTGGAGTGGAGTCTCCTAGCAGCGACAACCTAAAGGAGCAGGGACATGCTGGACTCCCTGCAGGGGGCGTGCCTCAGGCAACTTGCAATGGAACCCACTTGGGAGGGAGCGGTGCTGGACCGGATACTAAGAAGCGGGGTCTGTGTCGATAACGTAGTGGTGCCGGATCAGCGACCATCGGACAGTGAGGTTTAATGTAAGAACTGGACCAGAGCCAAGCCGCACTAAAACAAGGCTCCTATAATTCAGGAGGGCTAACTTCAAGAAAATGAGGGTATGCCTGAGGGGCACCCTGGCAGAAAAGGGGGAACAGAAGGGGGTGGAGGAACAGTGGTCTGCAATAAAACAGGGAACTGACAGAGCTACCAAGCAATGTGTCAGGCAGGTCAGCAAGAATAGGAGGAGGAGGAGGAGGAAGCCAATCTGGTTCACTAGGGAGGTAGCGGTAAAGATAAAAGCAACAAAAATAACCTTCATAAAACACAAAAGAACTCGGAAGGAGAAGAATAGGGAATGTTACCAGGACAGGCAAAGGGAGGGAGGCAGGCAGGGCAGTTAGGAGGGTAAAAAAAGCTAACAGAAGAGATTATAGCAAGGACAATTAAGAAGGGGAATAAAACCTTTTATAGGTACTTTAGTGAACAGAAGAAAACAAAAGGAGGGATAATTAGGCTAAAAAGGGAGTGGAGGGTTCACTCAGAAGAGGACTGTCAAAAAGCGGACATACTAAACAGGTACTTCTGCTCAGTATTCACTAAGGAGGGGACAGGGCCGGAGATGCAGGACAGGGGCTTAAAGAGTAGGAGAGTGGACACCAGCCCCTTTACGGAGGAGAGTCCTGAGTGAGCTAAAGAGGCTAAGGGTGGACAAGGTGATGGGCCCGGATGCAGTGCACCCCAGGATGCTGAAGTAACTCCAGGAAGAGTTGGCTGCTCCCTCCATGGCACCGTTCAACCTATCGCTAGAGACAGGGGATGTACCAGGTGACTGGAAAAGAGCAGATGTGGTCCCACTCCACAAAGGTGGTGATAAGGAAGAGGCTGGAAATTACAGGCCAGTCAGCCTGATTTCAGTAGTGGGCAAGGTAATGGAATCACTGCTGAAGGAAGGGATAGCTGAATACTTTGATACGAGTGGCCTGCTGAACCCAGGACAACATGGATTTGCCAGAGGGAGGTCCTGCTACATAAGCTTAATAAGAGTTTTCTGACTGGGTGACTAAGGTGGTGGACCAGGGCAGGGTGGTGGATGTAGCCTATTTGGACTTCAGAAAGGCCTTCAACACCGTCCCTCATGGAAAACAAACTGTGCAGCCTAGGTGCAGGTCCTAAAATAGTAAAATGGGTGAAGAACTGGCTTACTGGCAGAAGCCAAAGGCTAGTAGTAAAAGGGGAACACTCTGGAGATGGAGAGATAACAGGTGCGGTACCGCAGGGGTCGGTATTGGGGGCCAGTCCTCTTCAATTTCTTTACTGGTGACACTGCAGAGGGGCTGGATGGGAAGGTATGCCTATTCGCAGATGACACCAAGGTATGCAATAGAGTGGACACGCCAGGTGGGGTTGAAAAGATGAGGAAGGACGACCTTAAAAAACTTGGAAGAATGGTCTGGAGCATGGCAGCTGGGATTCAATGCAAAAAAGTTAAGCATCATGCACACAGGGCACAAGAACCCAGGGGCAACACATGAACAGGCGACAAAGAACTGACAATCACGAAGCAGGAAAGAGTTCTGGGAGTTATCGTTTTGGATGACCTAAAAGAGGCTAGACAGTGTGATAAGGTGGTGGGAAAGGCTAGCTGAATGCCTGGATGCACAGGGAAGGGTATCAGCAGTAAAAAAGAGGGAGGTCATTTGGCACGGGGTCAACAGTTTGCAAACAAACAAGCGCAGCGACATACCGCACTGTCAAAACAGCGACTACATTTACACCACTTGATAAAAACACTGAGCGGTAATCAACACGAAACAAAGGAAAAAATTACTCACCTTAGTAATATTGTTTCTTCTAACGGAGTCTTGCTGTACTCTGACATATGCAGTGATATCCAACCTTTGAACTGCTCCGCAGAGGAAAGAGTTAACTTTCCATGCAAGGCATGGAATGCTGAGCTCGAGCTCGGTTGAGACTCTGTCTGTTGTTGTTTGAACCCAAACCGCCAGATCTTTACGAGCTATACTCACTGGGCGTCCTGTGTGGAAACTGTAAACTCACACTAGCCAACTGGCAACTAAATTTAATAAAAAGGTTTTTGGTTCCAAGGCAAAGACTCAGTCAGAAACCCAAAAACAAAACACAACACACCCAAAAATAAAGGGTGAGAAAAGAGGAGGGGAGCTCTGGGTGCCAACACTATTCCTGCCCACCCACATCCCAAAACCCAGGTTCTGAGAGGGAGGCGGGAGAGTCAGAACACAGCAAGACTCCATTAGAAGAAACAACATTACTAAGGCGAGTAATTTTTTCTTCAAACAATATGAAGTCTTGCTGTATTCTGACATATGCAGACTACCAAGCAGTACCTCCATGGAGGAGGGACAGAACCTACTTTGGAAACAGGCTCTGAAACACTTCTGTGCCAAACCGAGCATCACTCCTAGCCTGGATATCCAGAGAGTAATGCTTGGTGAAAGTATGTACTGTTTTCCAGGTGGCTGCTTGACAAATCTCCAAGATAGGAATATCCCTTGCAGCAGTCAGGGAAGCAGCTGTACCTCTAGTAGAGTGAACCCTCAGGCCTGATGGTGGAATCCTACCTAATTTTTCATAGCAGAACTGTATACAAGAGACAATCCACCTGGCAATAGATCTCTTAGTGGCAGGTTTTCCCTTGCCAACCTCACCATAAGTGAGGAACAATTGGAGGGAGTCAAACCTGTGACCCTCGGTGAGCTCTATGTAGTAGCTAAGGGCCCTTTTCACATCCAGGCTGAGCAGCCTCCTCTCCCCAGAGGAGGAATAGTCAGTGAAGAAAACAGGAAGAGACAGACTGATTAAGGTGGAAATCTGAAACCACCTTAGGCAAAAACTTCCTATAAGTCCTGAGGACCACCTTATCTCTATGGAAAGAGATAAAATCAGGCTCCACTGACAGGGCCTGTAACTCACTTATACGTCTGGCAGAAGTAATAGCTACCAAGAACACAGTTTTCCAAGTCAAGTACTTAAGCTCTGCTGAGGACAAAGGCTCAAAAGGGGGTTGCATAAGCTGAGCAATGCAAATATTAAGGTCCCAAGCAGGGGCAGGGTCCCTGAAGGGAGGATTGGTATGCAGCAAACCCTTGAAGAATTTACAGAATACAGGATGAGATGAAAGGGAAGAGTGCTTGCCTGCTGACAAGAAGGCAGAGACAGCTGCTAGATACACTCTTAAGTGTAGCTGGTCTGAGTCCCAAACTACTGAGATGAACCATATAGTCCAGGACTGTAGGCAACCCAGCAGACTCTGGAGAAATATGCTTCCCAGAGCACCCAATAGTAAACCTTTTCCATTTGGAGTTGAAAGTCTTTCTGGTGGAAGGCTTTCGAGAAGCCTTTAGAATATCCAGAACACCTTGAGAGAGATGCAAATCAGCAAACTCTAACTCTTCAAGAGGAAGGCCTTGAGATTGAGAGATTTGAGATTCGGATACCAAACCCTCCCCTGAGAACATGTTAACAGGTTGTAATTCCTGGGAAGAGACAGGGGAAGGTGGACTGCTAAGGACAGCAAGAGAGGGTACCAGAGCTGTCTGGCCCAGTCTGGAACAATCAGAATCACTTTGCAGGGTTGAGACCTGATTTTAACTAGTACCTTGAACAGGAGAGGGAAGGGGGGGAAGCATACAGGAACTTCCCTTCCCAATTGAGAACTAGAGCATCCAGGGAACTGAGCCCAACACTGGGGGTCTGCAGCAAAAAAGAGGAAGTTGGTGATTGTCTGGGGCTGCAAAAAGATCCATCTGTGGAGTGCCCCATCTGGAGAAGATCACCTTCAAAATAGGGATCTAGGGACCATTCGTGATGGCCCTGAGATATCCTGCTGAGAGCATCTGCCAGGACATTGTCTTTTCCTGGGAGGTGCACTGCTATTGGAGAGGTATTCAGGAAATAGGCCAGAGACCACAATGTCATTGCTTCCGTGCACAAGGCCGTAGACCGAATGCCCCCTTGCTTGTTGATGTACCACATTGTGGTGGTATTGTCTGTCCTGATCTGAACTACTTTGTTCTGAACAGACTTGGAAAAAACTTGAAGTGCTAGAAACACTGCTCTGAGTTCTAGAAGACTGATGTGAAGCAGAGATTCTTGAGGTGACCATAACCCTTGGGTGGTCAGATTCCCCAAGTGGGCGCCACAGCCCAAGAGGGAGGCATCTATGGTAAGGATTAGAGAATGAGATTGAGTGACAAAGGGGACTCCTTGCCTTAGGTTGTCCTGATCCTGCCACCATTGCAAAGCCTGGATCAGGGTTCGAGTCACTGGGATTAGCTTGGTCAGAGAATCCTTCCTCTGAGACCAGAAGGCTCTTAAGTGGAACTGAATGTCCCTCATTTGAAATCTTGCTCCCTGGACCACTGCTGTAGAGGCAGCCATGTGGCCCAGGAGCTGCAGAAAATGCCTTGCTGATCGAGACACCTGAAGGGTGAATGAAGAGGCCAGTGTAACAAGGGTCCTTGCCCTGTCCAGGGGAAGGAAAGCTCTTGCCCTTATTGTATCCAGCTCCGCCCCTATGAGAGGTGAGGAGCTGCACTGGCTAGAACTGACTTTGGAAAGATTTGGAGGAATCCTAGAGAAGTGAGCAGTTGCTGAGTTATCTGTAGGTGTGGACTTGACTTGGTCTGAGACTGACCCACTATGAGCCAGTCATCCAGGTATGGAAAGATGGAGATCTTTTTTCCTTAGGAAAGCGCACCACTACTGCCAGGCATTTGTGAACACCCTTGGAGCTGATGTTAGGCCAAAGGGCATTGCTCTGAATTGATAGTGGCCTGAGGGCAACTCAAACCTGAGGTACTTTCTGTGGGAGCATCTGATGAGAATGTGGAAATAGGCATCCTTGAGGTCCAGGGAGACTAGCCAGTCCCCTGGCCTTAGAGAGGGTAGAATTATTCCCAGAGTCACCATTTTGAACTTTGGCTTTAAAAGGTGCTTGTTTAAATATCTGAGATCCAGGATGGGTCGCCATTCTCTTGTCTTTTTGGGGGTTAGGAAGTACCTGGAGTACAATCTTTTTCTCTTGTGTAGGGATGGAACCCTTTCTATGGCTCTCAGAGCCAGGAGGGAAGAGACCTCTGCCTCTACGGCAAGGGCTTCTGAAGGATTTGCAGGTGGAAAAGATCTGGTTCTCATCTTGGGAAATTGTTTGAAGCTGAGAACCAGTCCCTGGCTTACTAGTTCCAGGACCCATTTGTCTGATGTTAAAGACCTCCAGTTCTGGACAAAGTAATCCAGTCTGCCCCCTACTGGTAGTGGAGAATCGGCCCGGGCAAACCCATCAGTGTGCCTGTTTGGCAGGGGCTTTAGGCTGAGGGATGGTAACAGGCCTGCTTATACCCCATCTGCCTCTCCCTCTGAAGAACCCCCTCTGGGCAAAGGCAGAAGAGGAGGCCTGGGCTTGGTAGAAAAGCCTATGAAAAGGCCTGCCCCTACCCCTGGAATGCTGCCTCTGGGGAGTGGCTTGCCTTTCCTTGGCCTGAGCACTCCTATAGGTGGTCCTGTACTCATCCATTTTCTTCATGTAATTCTCTGTCTGCTCCCCAAACAGAGAATTACCAACAACAGGAAAATCCATGGCCTTAGTCTGGGTATCCTGTGATAGGCTAGTACATCTGAGCCAAGCCATCCTACGAAGGGCCACAGATGTAGCCATGACTCTGGACGAAACATCATTGGAGTCCACTGCAGCATGAAATTGCACCTTGGATGCCTCAATACCATCTGCAGCCAACTGCTCCAGCTCCTTGGCAAGCTGGCCAGGGACCTGCTTAGCTAGAGCCATCACAGTGTCCCATCTAGACTTCTGGTATCTAGCTGTGTAGGCCATATAATTAGCCTGCCTGAGTCCCAAAGATGCTGCCATGTACTGTTTCTTTGCCATGGCATCAATCATCCTGGAGTCCTTATCTGGGGGGTGTGAAGCCAAGGGTATATTTGCCTTATCACAGGCAGCAGCCTGCACTACCCCAACACGGCTGCATTGCTGGGAAAGGAACTCCGTATCTGAGCCTGAAAGAGTATACCTCTTGTCCATTTTTCTGTCCACAGGAGGTATAGAATTAGGAGTCTTTAAAATTTTAAATGTCTGTTTCCCAAAAGACTTATGGAGGGGAATAGACAGCCTCCTAGACTCTGGGATGTCCATCATCTCAACATAATCAGGCTCCTCCTGATCCTCTACTGCTTCCTCCACAGGAAGCTGGAGAGTTTCAGCCACTTTTTTGTAAAACATAAAGTGGGAAGGGGACTCAGAAAGCCTAGGAGGAGAAACACCTGAAGGTCTGTCTGGGGAGATGTCCGGGTCAGTGGGCACATCCAGACTTTCATAAATCACCATCACCATCACTAACCAACTAAATTGAACCGAGCAAAGGAGAAATCACCGGAGCGACTGTTCAGTGAGGCGGAGTAAAGAATCTGGCGGTTTGTGTTCAAACAACAACAGACAGAGTCTCAACAGAGCTCGAGCTCAGCGTTCCATGCCTTGCATGGAAAGTTAACTCTTTCCTCTCCGGAGCAGTTCAAAGGTTGGATATCACTGCATATGTCAGAATATAGCAAGACTTCATGTTGTTTGAACATTAAATTACTGCTTTTTTGCGGGGGGGATGCCCCCCACCCACGCATTACGGAGGGGGATGCTGTGCCCCCCAAACCCCCCTTATAAAAAAAACTACTGGGTGGGACCCACCTCTGGGATGGGGTGAAATTCGGACAGGCAGCCATCCAGAACACATAGGATAAGTGCAAGATTTAAAAAAAACAAACAAACACGTGAACTAATCTGGGACCAGGAACAGAATCCGGGTCCACAGATGCTCCATTGCCGTCCACTGCTGGTGGCCCTATCCACTGAGCCACAGTAACAGACTTCCTGTCCAGCAGAGTTCTTATCCTCTGCAATAATGCCTTCCGGGGAACAGCTACATGGTTACGCTACCGCTCTGCACCATTTGTGTCATGTGGCATTCTGAACCCTGTAACTGTTGTTCCCCGCACTGTTAATGCTGAGCGGTTTTGCCTGCGGCATTATCCTTTCCCCATACTGATCCAGTACCAGTCATTTTACCCCTGTATGGGACACTGGTGAGACCTCACCTCAAGTACTGCATCCAATTCTGGAAGCCCCATCTGAGAAATGACACAGATAGGTTGGAGGCGGTGCAGAGGAGGGCAACTAAAATGGTGCAGGGCCTACATGGGAAGACCTATGAAGAAAGACCAAAAGAGTTAAATATGTATTCTCTGCAGATCAGGAGGGAGGGGGGACATGATAGAGACATTTAAATACCTCACTGGTATAAACAGAGTGCAGGAAGGGAGCATCTTCCAAAGTAGGAGATTTTTTTTATTTATTTTATTTAGTTTTTGTTGACCAGGTAAGTGCACTAGACAAATCCTGCCTATTTTCAGGCATGACCCGGGGGAGGGGGATACAGATGAATGCCAACTGACCTTGAACCAGATTAAGCTGTTGGTGGTTTTTTTTTTTTTTTTTAGTGAATGAGGGAAATTTGGCCAGAACACCGGGGAAATTCCCCTACTCTGGGGACGGGTGGCGCTGTCCGTCCGTTAGCAGAGATGGCGGACCTCAGTCGGTTGGAGATGGTGCCTGAGGAAGGATGTGTGCTTATTGAGGAGATTTGCTCCGGGCTTGGAGCTCGGGAAGGTTCTACAGTTGCGGAGGCGCTGGATACAGGGGCTGTATGTGATGACGGTAATTCCCTGTCTATTTTCGATACTGTGGATACTGACTCTTGCTTGGATATGGATACTTCTGCTGAGATACTGTTGCAGGAAGAATTGGTTAAAAAGAAAGTGTACTTAATGGATTTGATTAATACGGCCGAAAAGGACTTTCATATTTGTCATATGGAATTGGAGGCTGAGCGCAATAGACGTAAACACTCCCAGACTAGTCCATTTCAGTCTGGAGGGAAACGCTTTGAGCAACACCATGCTACGCCTTCTCCTGGAAGGTCTTTGATACCTGATAATATTGGTCGGGATACTGTTTCTGAGTTGTCTTGCACTCTACCGTTATGGTCTCCGGGAGAGGCTCTCACTCAGGCGGGCTGGAAGTGGGCGGGTGACAGGTGGATCCCGGACCCGCTTATTCCTATTCCTGGCGGTACACATCAGCATACTGTGGATGCACGGTTTACAGTGGTTGGTCCGAAGTCTAAGTCCCCGATGGTCATTGTTGCGGATGCGCAATCCCAGGGTGAGGCTGTTGTTTTTTCGGTTGCACCAGACGCTGGTGAAGCCTCGACTCCTTCGTCTGTTTCACCGGGTCACTGTCCCTCTACGGAACTTTCGGCATCTACATCAAAAGCTGGTGGGCCTCCCTACGTAAGCTGTTCGCCTGCTCAAGATCCAAATGGCATTGAACATTCTTCTGTGAGTACTGTAAAGCCCGCCAAAATTGGCGTTTCTTCGTATGCAGGCTTATTTAGGAAACCTGCCGAATTTGCGAAACGCAGGTTTTTAGTACAGCTTAGATATTGTGGAACTGCCCCAGAGACTCCTGATAGACTTTGGATGGGGAAAACGCTGCTCCTTGGCTCAATGGGTTTTTCCCCAGCTGAGGTCTGTGCCTTTATCCATCCTCCTGGTGAACGTAACTATGACATTAGTTTCTGTTCTGTGGTTTCCCTTGATAAATTTTGGAGGCTGTATTATGACTTGAAAAACCATGATGATTGGAAAGATTTTCAGGCCATTCCGATTACCAAACCTACAGTCAAGACTGTGACCATTCTTTTTCGGAACGAAGGCGTGAATATCGCAAACATTCTTTTTTGGTTGGAGAAAAGGTGTCAGGTTCAAGATAAGCCTAAACCTATTATGGATGGGAATGGTTTTTGGACTGGGGGTTGGACTATTCGTGTACAATTACAACAATCTGATGAGGGCATTCAGCATTTGCCGAGTTCCTTTTTTTTGGGGAGGGATGGGGTATCATATTTTATGTGGGTCAACCTAAAAGCTGTTTTAAGTGTGGTTCCTTAACTCACGTGAACACATCTTGTACTCAGATTAAATGCTTTCAATGTGGTACATTAGGTCATTCGATTGCTGACTATGTGCCCCCCCCATATGCAATTTATGTAATGAGGTTGATCACTCTTTTTCAGAATGTCCTTGGAATAATATTGATGCGGATGAGTCTTCTGATCAGGAATATTTTATATCGCAAGCTAGAGCAGTTCATATGAGGAACAAAGGTTCTTTTACAGAGGATTTATTTAGGGGGAAAAGGAGAGGTAGAGGTAGGGGTAGGATGCATGCAGGTGTAAGGCACGTCGATCCTTCTGCTACCCATGATTTAGTGCAGTCTAAGACAGTTCCTTCTGATTTAGTGTCTGCTGAGTCGAATGGTGTCTCTCCCTCAGAACCCCTGCTGGATCATATCCGGGGGAGAAAGAAACACCTTTTGTTACCCCTCTGGGGTCTCCCCAAAGGGTTTCTATCTTACAGAGCCCTGGTCAGCTTACTTTATCATCGGATGCTGTGTTCCCTGATAACAGAGATCGCGAACCTTTTCGAGACCTTGATGCTAATTTACCATCAGCACATGTGAAAGGTAAAGAGGGAGAATGCACCCCTGTTTCTCCTTTACCTTTGGGTAATCGTTTTTCTGTGCTTGCATCATGGGGGGGGGGGGATCAAGTAGATACGGCACAGCCATTGATAGATTTGCCTCCTGTTCTCTTTTCTCCTACGATGGAGTCGTCTTGTCCTGTACAGGTTTCTGTACATGACTTGCCGGCTGCTAGGAAGCATGTTACTCGATCAAGTAATAAATTATTTAAACCCCTTCCTTGACCCTTCTCCATTATCGATTGTTTCTTTAAATGTCAATAGTTTAAAATCTCGCAGAAGGCGTCTTTCGACTTTTGGTATTCTCTCTAGTTTGCATTATGATATTTTTCTTTTACAGGATACGCGTTTGTCTATTGTACTTGATACCTCCAGTGCTATTAGAGACTGGCGTTGGGGCAAATCGTTTTGGTCCTTTGGGGAAGAGACATGTAGTGGGATAGCGATTTGTTTTGCAACTTCTGATGTTCGGCTGTTGCGTTTGGTGGATATAGAACCGGGCAGGGCTCTATTGGTGGATGTCATTGTACGTGATTTTCCTTGCAGACTGATTTCTATATATGGTCCCCAGATGAAAGCCCTCAGAATTTCTTTGCTGAAAAAGGTTCAACCCTATTTGTATACTAGTAGGCATATTATTTTTTGGTGGGGACTTTAATATAAATTTTCTGCATAAGACTGATGTTGGGAAGCAATATTGCAATAAGATTTGTTTAAAATCAATTCTTTCACTAGCGGGTTTGAAAGATTCTCACTCATCTGGTCATGCTAAGGCAAGGCCTACCTTTTATAAGGGGAGCTTATCCTCACGTATTGATTTTCTTTTTGTTAAAAGGATTTGTTTATACCCATTTACTTTATGTCCCCATTGAATCTTCTGATCATGTTATGATTGGTATTCAACTAGATACTCCTTTTGCAGAACGAAGGTCCGGGTTTTTGGAAGCTTAATGTTTCCCTTTTACGTGCTCCTGAAGTACTGCAAGATTTAGCTGTTATTATTAGTGACCGTGTTACGACGATAGTTTTACATGATGATTTGGTTAGTTGGTGGGAGGATTTTAAAGGGTGTTTGATTGGGTATTTTCAGGCGAAAGGTAGGTTAAGATCTGAAACGAATCAGGCTGCATATTTATCCTTACGGAAATCTTTGCAGTCCTTGATTTCTACACAGACTGATTTGGGTACTGACTTATCTAAAGATATTGCATGTGTCAAACAACGGATGGTTCAGTTTCAGTATAGTCAGATGACCTCCCTGATACAGGAACAGTCCTTTGGGACACATGGTAAATCTGCTCAAGTGAACCCTTTCCTGGCATGCAGGGAGCAGATTGATAAGACTTTTTACGGAGTTGCAAGATATGAATCATAAGATACTTAAAGATAATGTGAGCATTAAGAATTTTTTGAATAAACATGTGGATCGGTGTTTTGGGGAACCTGGTCTAGATTTTGATTGTGTGTCACAAGTTTTGAGGGTGGCTGACCTTCCTAGGTTGGAACACGGGGACCAGGTTTCGATGGTTCAGGCTTTCACTAAGCTGGAATTAGAGAATGTTATTATTTCCCTTAAGGATGAGATATCTCCTGGTTCTGATGGGCTGCCTGGAGAATTATATAAAGTTTATAAGCAATGCCTGATGTGTTGTTAGCATTATATAATACTCTGATTTCAGAGGTACTTTTACCTTCACAGATGTATGAAGGTTTATTGATTTTTTTATTTAAAAAAGGGGATCATTCTGATATTGGGAACTGGAGACCCCTAATATTGTTGAATGTTGATTTTAAGATTTTTTCCAAACTTCTTGGTAATCGGTTGTCATTGATTATGCCTACCTTGATTAGTGAATTTCAATTTTGTGCTGTTCAAGGGAGGAAGATTTCTGATGCTTTGATTTATATCAGGGAAATTATGGACTTGGGTATCTCAGGTGGTTTGGATGGTTATTTAGTGAGTTTGGACCAAGCTAAGGCTTTTGATGGGGTGACGCATGATTATTTATGGGAATGTTTGAGAGCCTTTGGTATTCCGGATGTTTTTGTGCAATGGGTTCAGCTATGTTACGCTTTGGCGTATGTGATCCCATTGGATAATGGTTGGAGGGGTGGGATGCATAGGGCAATGAAAGGGGTCCGGCAGGGTTGCCCGCTTAGCCCTCTTTTGTATGTTTTTGCCCTTGATCCTTTGCTACATATTATTCACAGGTCCCTCTTGATTCCTGCTATTTACTTGGATGAGGGTTTTTTTTTTAAAGTTATAGCTTACGCGGATGATTTGTGCCTTTTGTTGCCTGATATTGCATCTATGTCGACGGCTTGTAGGATTTTTACTGAATTGGGCAAAGTTATGGGTGCTCGTATCAATACTTCGAAAACTCAATGTATTCCTATTTCTGGTTTACCCGAGTTTTCTTTTAAAGTAGGCGATATTATAATCGGAAATAAACCTTGTAAAATTTTGGGTATATATTTTGGTGGCCGGGATAGTGCGGTGGATAAGAAAAAATTACTCACCTTAGTAATGTTGTTTCTTCTAATGGAGTCTTGCTATATTATGACCAAGTCATTAGCATTGCAGGCTGGTAATGCTAAGGTACAATGTTGGAATAGAAACACTTTGTCCAAGAAGAAACGGGTGTTTCTTATTAAGTCATATTTAGTTGCGATTTTTCTTTACCTTAGTAATGTTTATTTACTTCCTAAATCTTTGGAGGTGGCTCTGATGAGATGTTTTTTTTGTGGGATTTGGGGTAGTCGCTTGAACCCCATCAAACGTAATATTTTGTATTTGGATTACAAAGCTGGGGGTTTGAGAATGTTGAACCCGATTCTTTTTTTTTATTTAATTTTTTTTTATTCAAATGTAGTACCTGTAGTTAGGAATGTTTCGAAGATTTGGAGCCTACTTGCTTCTGGCCCGTTACAAGGTGTTTTACAGGAATGGAAGCAAGCATCTTTTGTGCATAAGAATAAAAGATGCCCCCGACTGTCAGAACGATGGTGTGGGATTTTTGACAAAATCAAGAGTTGGGATATTAGCTGGGGGACCGTATTGAGATTTCCTAGGAAGACTCTGTATACATTTATCTTGGGGAATTTTTTTTATGATAATCCTTTTTTGTTGCTATCTGAAACTGTACAGTTACATATTTCTAGATACATTGTAAACCCCCGTATACCTTTGCACATGTGGGATGTTGTTTGGTTAGGTATCCATGGTAGGATTAATGTTAAGAGTAACCAAAAACACAAATCTCTGTCTGAACGTTTTTGTCCGAGAGTTTCATGTGCATCTATACTGGAAACTATGGATCATCTATATTTTCACTGTACATTTGCAATGGAATTTTGGGATATTGTTAAGCACCGTTGGAAGCCTGATTTTATAATTCCACCTTCCAGTGAGAGCCTTTATTATGGTTCCTTCACACCAGTGGGATTGGCGGGTGTTAATGATACCTTGCAAGTATTACACTCCTTTTTTCTGTATTGGATATGGATTTGCAGGTGTAGATTAGTATTGCAACAAAAATTTATTCTTCCTCTTACTTTAGTTTATATGGTGGAAACTGAAATTAGTAAACTGAGAATTGTGGAGAAATCTCGATTTTCTCTCACCCAGTGGGAGCCTTTTTGGGGATCCTTTGCTTATATTCCTTGATATGTATGTTATTTTGGGTTGATATGAAGTATTTAGGCTTTTTTTTGTGTGTGTGATGTTGCAATATGATTTAGCTATTGTTGCTATGGTATGAACTGTACTTAATTTTGTTTTAGTTTTTTTTTGCATGGCAAAATATTTATGTGCTTATTTTTTCTTTTTTATGCTTTTGTATGATATAATACGATATTATATAGGATTTGTTATACTTTTAATTAAATTCCCCCTACTCTTTTTGTAAGGGGGGGCTGGTTATATTTCCTTTTTTGTATTTTGGGGTTTCTGTATGAATTAATACATATGTATGTTTTTTGAATTCTCCTTTTTCTGTTTTGTATTATGTAATATAATTTGTTGTGTTTTCAATAAAATTCCCCTACTCTTTCCGATAAGTGCCATGGGATCTTTAACATCCACCTGAACTACCACTAATCCAGGCAGATGGGACCTCAGTTTAACGTCTCATACGAAAGACGGCACCTCAGAAGTGCACCACCCCTCTCATGCTGCACTACAGTGTCAGTACTGGGATAGTAACCCAAGTGCCAGATGTGGGAACTGAACCCACAGCCTTCTGATCTCCCAGCCTCAGAAGCGAGTGTGCTACCTACAGAGCCACTGACACTGCTTACTCAAAGACAAGGGGGCACAGTATGAAGTTGGAGGGGGGACTGCTCAGGGGCAACTTGAGAAAATATTTTTTCACAGAGAGGGTAGTGGACGCTTGGAATAGCCTCTCAGAGGAGGTGGTGGGGGCTACAACAGTCATGGGATTTAAGAATGAGTGGGACAGGCACAAGGGCATCCTGGAAGCAAGAGCTGGGTGCTCCAGAGTTCAGTCTGGGCACTGGGACTCATAATAGGTAGGGATTATAAGGCAGACTAGGTGGGCCGATAGGTCCTTATCTGCTGGTAACTTCTATGTATCAGAAACCACACAAGCTGCCATTACAAAACTTTCCACAGATTTAAACCTTGCCTCTTAGACAACACATGCAAAATTTCAGTCAATTTCATTGAACACTGCCAAAGCTATTACGGTGCAAAGTTAGGGGTTTAACAGTGAACACCCTACTCAACCCTAACTACAGGGGAGCTACACACACACACTATATATGTATATGTGTGTGTATATATATATATATATATATAGGATATGACATGGCCTGACTGAAGATATCATATTTATCTTCACGAGAGGCCAGTGACATGATGATATCTCACGAGTGGCGCACATGCTCCTCTCAGTGCAATGGGCGACATAAAGCTGATGGCCCTAGCAATACAACCCCCCCTTACAGAAATGCTGTGAAAAGAACAGATGTAATTTGTTGTTGAAAAAATATCTGGTGTATCCTAGTAAAAAGAGTTATCTGGTTTATCTTGCCATGCCCCTCCCACCTCAACAGAGTTCCCATGCCCCAATGACAATGTAGTCCGGGAGTTTGTTGGAGAGAGCTCGAAGTGTCCAAATGGCTGCATTTCTATGCCTTCTGAATTGAGCGAAGGCCACCCTACTGCAGTATATAACGCGCAGTGGTGCATGGAGGATGGAAGGCCAGTTATAAATCTTAGGGCTCTGTGGTACAATACGTCCAATTTAGCAAGTAGCGAGACAGGACATTGGCCATATATAATGTCAGCATAATCAATTAATGATAGGAATGTAGAATGAACAAGCTGTCTTTTTGCAGTCTCAGTAAGGAGATGTTTAATTCTGTAGAAGAGGCCAAGCCTTTGCCTAAGCTTTTTCAGTAATTCTTCAATATGTTTTTTAAAAGAGAGTTTGTTATCCAGCCATATACCCAGGTATTTGAATTTCGGCACGAACTCAAGATTTTCACCAAGTAGGGTGGTTATAGGAGGAACAGTGTCATAGGCTGCAGAGTTGGCCCCGGTGCTAGATGGAGCAAACAGCATTGCCTTGGTTTTTTTTGCGTTTAGCAAAAGCTTTTTGTCGATGAGCTGGTTTTGCAGTTTATTGAATTCATCTTGTAATATCATCGGCGAATAAATGGATTCTGGCTTTTTTGATTCCTAAGTTCAGATTGTTAATATAGATGTTGAACAGTAGTGGACCCAATATGGAACCCTGTGGGACTCCTCTCTTTATTGATTTAAGTGGTGAAAGCTCTCCTTCGGCCTTTATTTGTTGCTGTCTGTCTGTGAGGTAGTTCTGGAACCAGTCCCGTGTGATTGAGTCCATGCCTAAATTGTTTAGCGCAGAAAGAAGTAGACAATGGTCGACGGTATCAAAGGCCTTGCTAAGATCTAAAAACGCCACACAAACAAATTTTTTCTTGTCCAGGTCCCGTTGCCAGTCGTCAGTAACTTTGGCCAGTGCAGTAATAGTGCTGTGTTTGGTTCTAAATCCAGACTGCATGGGGTTAAGAAATTCTGAGTTGTCCAGGAAGGATCTCAACTGTGTATCCACGATTATTTCAACATTTGAAAGTATAGGCAGTAGGGAGATTGGCCTATAGTTGTTCAAATCACTTGGGTCCCCTGCTTTGTATAGCGGAATAACATGGGCAGTTTTCCATTCTGCAGGAAGAGGCCTTGGATTAGAGACAGGTTAAATAAATGCATTATTGGTGCTGCTAGTATGTGATAAGCTATTTTCAGAAAGTATGGGTCAAGGAGTCAGCTCCTCGCTCTTTCTAATGTCTAACTGTAGCAGAAGGTCTTCAACTTCTTTCAAGGTGATTAATGAAAAGCGAATGTCCTGCCATTGTTGTTTATTTCTAGGGACTGTGCTTTGATCTGTGGCGAAGACTGCTTACTGGTGCTTATCAAAAGCCAGGCCACGGTAGCAAAGTGATTATTGAAGGCTTGAAGAATCTCAGATTTATCAGTGACAGAGACATTGTCAATGGTAATTTTGGATGGGAGCACACTACCTGGTGAGTGGCCTGAGACTTCCTTAATAGTGGACCAGAACTTGGCAGGATTATTAGATGCAGAGAGCAATTCTGATTGATAAAAGTAGCCTTTGCCTCCTGATCATTTTGTGCAGGCATTTCTGGCTGCTCTGAAAAGACACCAGTCCGATTCTGTATGTGACTTCCTGGCCTTTTTCCACAGTAGATCTCTTTTCAGTAGGGCTTTCTTCAAGTCTGGTGAAAACCAGCTGCAGGTCCTGGTTTTTATTCTAGCTTTGATTATAGGGGCATGGACATCTAGGGCACCAGTTATGATTTCGTGCAGGATATCATAGGCATCACTTACTGATTTAGCTAGGTAAAAACTCTGCCATTTCATAGAGTCTTTTAGGTAGTTGAAATAGGCCAGAGGGTCAAAGTTACGTCTTGATCTTTTGGTGGAGAACTTTGATGTAGATAGTGGATTTGGGATAGTTCTAATGCCAGCTATGAGGCAGTGGTCACTAATATCAGCTGGAAGGATACCGGCATGTAAGAAATGATGAGGTTCATTGACAAGTAGCACATCCAGAAGGCTGCTTCTCGTTGGATTCTTGTTGTTGATGCGTGTAGGTTCAGAAATTAGTTGAGTGAATCCATGTGAATCACAGAAATGTTTCAGGGGTGATGACCCGCTAGTTAACCAGTCATAGTTTAGATCACCTAGTATAATTGTCTCTATGGAGGAAGCGTCCATTTGTCCAGACAGGTGAGTTAGGAGTTGAGGTCCTGCTGCAGGTGGTCTATAGCAGCCTATCACCGAAGGCCCCAGAGTGAGGTGGCTCGACTTTAAGACAAGCATTGAAACCTCCGCAATGGAGTGGCATCTAGTACAGATACTGTGAATGCGTTTTTAACATAAATGGCTATTCTCCCCAGTCCTTCTATCTGCTCTGAAAGAAGGTAATTGGGGATATTGACCTCACTGTCCGGTGTGGATGCTCGGAGCCAAGATTCCGATATCACCAGAATGTCTGGTGCAGTGTGGATAATCCAGGCCTGGACAGACTCCAGCTTTTTTAACAGGCTGCAGACATTGGCATGTAGGAAACTGAAACCTTTCAGATGATTAATTTCAGATGGCGATGAGAGCATCCTTGGGGGACCAGGGTTAAGTTCAAAGTCTCCTGAACACAGTAGCAGGAGGAGGAGAATACTGGTTGTGGAAGAAGTTTTTAAAAGCACGAGGCTTTCTGTATTTGTTACAGTTTAGGGCGCATGGGTCCATAGATCGGGTCAACTTCTTGTTTTGCCCTGTAGATATATAGCTTAAGAACCAGGTAGGGTAGTAGCGGCCTGAGCAGAGTTTGATAGCCTGGGGTTTGAGGACGTACTTAGAAGAGCTGGTTACTGTGCCACTATCTGAGGTTTCAATAAGCTTCGGATGAATTAGGGGCAGACAAGGGCAGTATAATAAATAACTATTATTAATATATGGGTATACTGTTAGCTTGGGACATGTCTCTATAGGAACATCATAGCTGTCGTGGGGGCCAGCCATACTACATAGCAGAAGGATAATGGCTATTAAGGTGTTTGAATGTTTCAATCATATCACTTCTCTCCCTCCTTTGCTCTATGGTATACATATTGAGTTCAGTTAATCTGTCCTCGTATGTTTTCTGATGCAGTCCCTGCACCATTTTGGTTGCCCTTCTCTGGACTGCATCAATGTGAATAGCGTTTGGCTACGCTACATTTAGAGGGACACTGAAAGTGCTCTGAGTGGCAGGATCAACCAGATAAGCATTTAAAATATTTTTTTTCTAGCATAATGGCAGGATTAAGCAGATAAATTCTGTTTCACGAAAATATGGAGAGTTAACATTGAAAAGGCTGTTTTGTTTCTTTTTATGCAGAGCATGTCTTATTGCAAATGTACATTTACAGCTGTAGACAGCGATGAGTTACAAGAAAGTGAAAGTTCCACATATCACAGTAGTTTCAGTATGATGTAAAGGAACGTGGAGATATCATATGACGTATAGGAACATGTATATATATCATATCTTCACTGGCAGGCTTAGATATCACTTTTTATACATGGATTTATCCTAAAACATTGGTTGTATAAATATATATACATACATATACATACATAAAATATTATTGCAAACAACTACATTAAATCATTTGTTAGGGTCGAACTGTACCAAGTAGGGAAATCAAAAGGAAAAAGACCCTGGCGCCTCTGTTAATCTGTAATATGCTGTTCCTCAGGTGTGAATTTTCAGAAGCTGTAGCATTAGAAACACAGAAGTTGGCGGCAGATAAGGACCGCAAGGCCCATCCAGTCTGCCCACTTCTTTTTCTACCTTGTGAATGTGCCATAGGCCTTTGCTCTGTCAATGGCCTATCTATTCATACCCATCTGTATTGCTCCCTTTTGCCTATCCCATGCCTGTTTGAAGCCCTGCACTGTATTCATATCCACCACTTCCTGAGCTAGGCCGTTCCTGGCACCCACCACCCTTTCTGGGAAAAAGAACTTCCTCACATTACCCCTTAATTGGCCTCACTCTAATCTCATGCTGTGTCCTCTTGTCCTGCTACTTTTCTTATACTGAAACATGTTAGACTCTTTCACCTTGTTAATGCCCTTAAGGTGTTTGAATGTTTCAATCATATCACTTCTCTCCCTCCTTTGCTCTATGGTATACATATTGAGTTCAGTTAATCTGTCCTCATATGTTTTCTGATGCAGTCCCTGCACCATTTTGGTTGCCCTTCTCTGGACTGCCTCAATTTGGTTAATGTCCTTGTGAAAGGTGTGGCCTCCAATACTGCATGCAGTACTCCAGACGGGGCCTCACCAGTGTCTTGTAAAGAGAGATTATTACCTCCCTCTTCCGACTTGTGATACCCTTACTAATACACCCCGATATCCCTCTAGCCTTACCTACTGCTTTAGAGGTCTGCTTGGATGATTTCAGGCCATCTGTGATGATGACGCCCAAGTTGAAGGTACCCTAACTTTAATACCCACTATGCAAGCAGTACTGCATCGGCATTTTACTTTGTGTGACAAGTCAGTGCCGAAGTCAGGGTAATGTCAACAATGCGTCACATAATCATTCATACCCCAAGTAACAGCACACCAGAGAGTCACCAAGGTTCCAGGGACTTTTTCACCTAACTTTTTATTTCCCTACTTTGTGCACTCTTAATCTAACAAAAGCATTAATGCAGCTTTTTGCAGTATATTTCCTTACTTTTGAAAATGCTATGGAACCACAGAGACCTTAGCTTTCTTCACACAGGGCCCGCTTTGGGCATGGCTCCAGACCTGCAGTTTGCTTCACACAGGGCCCTATGTGGAGCAACAGAGCCATCAGGCGTAGTGCCTGACCTGTAGCTTACTTTGAGGAGGAACCAGCACAAAGCAGCAGACCTACACCGGGCTTGGCACCAGACCTGTAGCTTGCTTCGTGCTGTGCCCTGTGGACCCTATGAGAAGCACCAGTGCCATTGGGCACAGTGCCGGACCTGCAGCTTGCTTCAAACAGGGCCCAGAAGTAGCAGACCCATTAGGAATAGCATCAGACTTGCGGCTTGCTTTGCACAGGGCCCAGAAGAAGCAGACTTGTCTGGCACAGCACCAGAAATTAGCTTTAGAAAATAAAGAGCTGTTTTCATGTATGTGTCAAATGTTTTTCAACATTATAAAGATAAATGACTTTTGTGAAACTGACACAAATCACTTTTGTGAGGTGGGGTCCCAATTTCATTACTCGAAACTGCCATTTTTGTGATGTTTCAATTCACAAAAATGGGCCGATTTCATTACACTGTCATTGGTCAGGAAGCCCATCCCCACTGCCGCCATAAGACCCCCCCAATTCTTCTAGCAATCTGGGGCCCATCCCTGCTGCCACAAGACCCCCCCCCAAGTTTCTGAGGCAGTCAGAAGCCCACCTCTGCTGCCAGCAACAGCAACCTGCCTGCCATAATTGTTTAACAACTAGTTGTGGGTGCCAAACCCATTGCCAGTACCACCCTCAACTGCCCAAGTATCAATAAAACCAGTGTCAGGTGGCCATCCCCCACCAGCAGTACCCTCTCCCAACCACCTGATCTTCAATAAAACCGGTGACAAGTGCCCAACTGCGCCACTGGTACCTTTCTCCTGCCCCCCCCCCCAATCTTCAATAAAACTAATGGCAGGTAGCCGGCCCAGAGGGCTGAGGCGCTATGCCTTACCTCCCATCACACCGGTGAGCCAGGTTCGCAGGGAGCCGGCAGCGGAGGGGGAGGTAGGAGCAGGACTGAGCGGCCTAACGGCAGCTCTCCTCTCCTGGGGAGGTCACTACCCCCACATAGTTCCGCTGCCACCAGGTGGAGGTCCGGTGGCAGCATAGGCAGGAGGGGGCGGCAAGTAGTGAGGGAGGGGCGTGCGTGTGCCTCCACACACACACATGCACGTCTGAGGAGGATCGGGGAGAAAAGCAGGGGAAAATGGGGCATAAAAAGATAATAGGAAAAAAACAAAAAAACTAATGGCAGGTGCCTGTGCCCACCACTGGTACCCCCTCCTGTCCGCCTGAGCTCCAATAATACTGGTGTACGCCCCCCATGCCTGCCCAAACATCAATAAACCAGGCAGCAGGTGCTCCTTGACCCCATCAAGACAAAAACCTTTCCCCACCGCCCACTGGCCAAGTATCCCTCCCAACCCCCAAAAATAAAAATCCTTGCACACCTCTTGCACCTATGCCACCCCCACCAGTGACCACTTTCTGGTCCCATACTGTGTTTTCCTTAATTTAAGAAGTTAAAAATAAAAAAAAAAATCAGCCACACTGGAGAAAGTTTTCAATTTCTTTAAGCTTTCATTTAATACAAGTTTTCTTTCCTTACAGGAACCAAATCTACGAACCCAACGTTTCATCATATATTAGAACCGCAGAGAACTTGCGGTCAACTTTTAAGTGTGCTGTAAGCTACTGTGTAGTCCATTTGCTCTCACAAGGCTGATTACTAATTCTATTGCTTGTATGTACTGTAGTGCATATTTAGGAGTACTATGACGCCGCTGGTGCTACCCTTTTGCAGCTGTATTACTGAGAAATAATGTGCTCCCCACTGTATCCAGTAGCGCTAATGATGCTCTAAAATAGGGCATTCACTGCTTTGAATGTGGGCTTGATCAGCCCTGAACTACACACAGACTGAAAACTTAATGACTTTGAGGTTATCCAGGGAACACCCTTCCTGCCTACATCACGTTTTCCTTAATGTTTCATGTTACAACTTCTGTTATCTTCCACATCGCGATTCCTCACTGTCACTTGGGTGAACCAGGACATGGGAGGAAGCAAAAGGGAGGTGGGCGTGAATATTCTAGTCTGCGGCACTAAGCCAGGAAGATCAGGTAGTACCAACTATGGGCAGACGTGATGGGCCATCTGTCTCCTTCTGCTGTCAGAATCTATGCTTCTGTGTTTCTAAATCAAATTATAAATGAAAACTAAATTAAAAACTTTACCTCTGCTGCCAATCAATGCTACAGCACAGGAGCTCTGACTGTACAGATGTGCCCTGCAGAGGTAAAACAACTGCTTTTTTGGCAGGGACACCAGGCACATACAGCGTAGTGGAGCATCGACTGTCTGTCACTCTAGTTTTTATTTTAGCAGGTGTGCCTCTGAGTTCAACTGCAGTCAGGAGATCTACCATATCTTGAGACTGACTAATCTGATGGAAGGTTATGGGTACAAAGGGTTGGTAAAATTTCTTCCATGCAGTAAGAAACCTCTAATTATAAAAAAGAGGGGAAAAAATACTGATGAGAGGTATCAATTTGTTTCCTTTTTTAGAATAGCTTTATTTTGCATAGGGTTCTTAACGTCCCAAAACTTGGCCTTTAGAAAGAAAATTTCTGATCGTAGAATAGATTTCAGAGAAGTTGAGCCACACACACAGTGCTCCTGGCTTCCTGGTCTTCAAAGCCAATATTAAAAGGAAATCAGGCTGACTGCAGCAGTCTGCAACTCCTCTGTGACACACATTAAAGAAAGTTAGTGTTCCATCTTTTCTGCCCTGTTCTTCTGTCCGCAGAGGTGAGCTGAGTGAAAATGAGTTACCCTTTATCTCCCTGCAACTGTCAATTTCCTCTTAATGTAGCACTCAGCACTGAATACCAAATTTTTCTCCTGCACCGCTGACCTTTTCCACCGAAAAAACACTGCTACCTTCTCTTCTCCACATCCAAATCAGGATCCAGCTGGCAGGCACTGTACGTACCCCCATGTTCTGCCGAGTCAGAAAAAGGAAGACAGGCGCTTAAATGCAAAAATAGGGGTGGAAAAGGGTAGTCTTGTTGAAGGGACATTCATGATTAATTTAACAAAGACAAAATGCTTACAGATCACTGATGTGATGCAAAGATCACTGCCCTGAATACAACAGTGAGAGTGCAAATTATACCAGGCCTGTTAATAGCCATGAAAAGGTATCTTGAACCAAATCAAATTACTAATGGAAGTCTGGCTTTTTTTTCTCTTTAAACATAAGAAAGGTGAAAAGTGCTTTGTGTAGTAGTACCTGCCTTCAAAAAATAGTAAGGACTGACAGAATCCATCAAAGAGCACTGATCAAGCTTTTATTCAAACATAAACCTTCTAAAAGACCAGAGCTTGCTGAAAGAGTGGAGTGAAAACACCTAGCTTTACCTTAAGGGTATATTAATATGTATTTATACTTCTCTTCCTTTTGAAAGTAGCAGGCTAAGGGGGGAGAAAAGATCTGTAAGCAGTGGTTGGGGCACTTTGAAACTTGGTAGGCAGTGACTGGGTTACCTTGAAACTTGGGTTTTAAATTGTAACAGGTGGTGTGGGGGGAAACTAGGTCAGGAACTTAATCTCAGAGTGAGTAGATTCAGGAAGCCCTGTGAATCAGGTGTTTTAATTGGGGTTGTAGAGCTGAGAGAGGCTTACTGCCTTCTAAAACTTAATTACTACAGGGTGTTTGGGTAATAGCAGCAGCAAAGGGACATAAAGGGAAAATGGGACACAACACACACATATGATACTACCCTCTCTCCCACCCGGGGCTAGCTCCACTTCTATAGGCTCTAGATGGTGACTGGCAGCAGATAGATACTTCCTGTGGCGACAGGAAGGGAGGGTTCACCGGAACACATAGAAACAGCTACAGGGAACAAAGGCAACTAAGCAAGGGTATTTCTCTGCTGAAGGAAAGTAGAGAAGGGAAGAGAGGAAAATAAAGAGAAAAATACCCCAGAGCAGGAAGGACACTTGTAGACATGATGGAAGTGGTGCAGTGCAGCAGCTGTGGGGCAGCAGTATATTCCCATCTGCAGGGACCTCTCTGGGCTGACAGCAGAGGTTGCTCGTCTCCAGGCCGAGTTGGCTGGGATTCGGAGGGACCTCCTCCCCCACCCAGGGACCACCAAGTTGCCCTGCTGCCTCAACAGTTGCCAAGGAAGAGGAGCGGCTGGATGATGGCGGGCTCGGGAAGGGTAAGGGTAGTGGAGAAGAGACACATCCCTCCTATGGTTCCACTCCATAACACCTATGCTGCTCTGGCAGGGTAGGACTGTCCCTAAGAGGCACCTGCAGTGGTAACCAAAGAGGATGTGGGGGGTCCCTGGAGAGGAGGCAGAGAACCCTGGAGGGGGAGGCAGATGACCCCAGAGGAGGAGGAAGCAACTCTTGGTGGGGGACTCTATCATCACGGCTTGGAGGGATGGACAGCACATCCTAAGGATCACTGGGGCAGCAGGACAGAAGGGTGAGCTAGACGTCATTGTCCACTTGGGGACAAATGACCTGGTAAGTGGTGAGGCTACAGTAGTGCAGGAGCAGTTCAGGGAGTTGGGGAGGGGTCTTAGACAGGTGGCACACTCTGTAACCTTTTCAGAGGTGTTACTCGTCGAGGGCAAGGGGAGAACAGGATACTTTGCACCATGAGATCCAATGCATGACTGAAGGACTGGTGCAGAATGGAAGGATTTGGCTTCATTGGGGACTGGGGTTCCACCTGGAGGGATGCAGGCCTGTACAGGGGTGATGGCCTGCATCTATCCAATGGGGAACCAGGATCCTCAGTGAGAGGTTTAAATGTTTCATCAGTAAGCATTTAAACTAACCAAGGGGGGTAGTGGAAATAAGTTGGGTGAAGCAAACAGCTCCCCCACACACAAAATGATAGACAACAGAGAGGACACTAAGGTTGAGAAATCGCCAAAGATAACTAAAACCAAAACAGGTAAAAATGCAGAGAAAAGGCAGAATGAGAGTAAGGACAAGAGGGGCTATGGAGGAAAGACATGGGGATAAGAGGGGAGTTATTAGGAAAGGAGGCAGTAAAAATTGGAAGGCCATGTGCACAAATGCCCGCAGTCTGGTAAACAAAATCCCCAGATCAAGTGGCCCTGATGGCTGAGGCAGACCTGGACATTGTCGCTGTTACAGAGACATGGTTCATGGGGAACCATGACTGGGATATGGCAATACCAGGTTACACTCTATTCAGGAGGGACATGGTGGGTAAAAAGGGAACGGGAGGAGTCTATCTATGTCAGGGAAGGAATTAAGGAACTGAGGTACAGGGAATGCAGGGAGAGGCGGAGGTACTGTGGATCACCCTGGAGACGAGAAATGGCACTGCCATTCGAACTGGTGTGATCCACCGACCTCCCGCACAAGGGGAAGAGCTGGACAGGGTACTTGTAGAAGCCATCCACAGAAATGATACCTAAAGGAGAGGTGCTGCTGGTAGAAGACTTCAGTCTGCCAGATGTGGATTGGAGCTACCAGGCTGCAGCCTCAGCCAGGGACAGAGACATCCTGGAAGCTCTATAAGGGGCGTACCTACGACAGCTAGTGACGGAGCCCACCCAAGAGGGAGCGACTTTGGACCTGGTACTCACCAATGGGGACACAATTACAGACAGAAACGTGAGGAGCCATCTGGGATCAAGCGATCACAGTACGGTATAGTTCAATGCAAGACCAGCAGAACAGTCAAACACACACAAAAGCAAAGGTCCTGGATTTCAGGCGGGCCGACTTTGCAAATATAGGGGAATGTCTTAGGAAATCAGTGACGGGGAGGAGAAAAGAGTGGGGGTTGAGGAACAATGGGAGAATCTTAAGGGAGCCATAGCGGAGGCAACAAGCCATTGCATTGGGTAAGTAAGCAAAACAAAGAGAAAGAAAAAAAAAAACACCATGGGGTTCTCAAAGGAAGTCTCTGAGAAGGTAAGGGCAAAAATGGTGACATTCAGGGGGTACAAGGAAACACAGAGGGGAGAAGACAGGGAACTGTATCCGGAAAAGCAGAGGGAGGCGGGGAAAGCAGTCAGGCAAGCAAATGCGCAAACAGAAGAAGAAATAGCCCAGGCAACAACAAAAGGGTACAATAACTTTTTCAGGTACATTAGTGAAAGAAAAAAGACTAGAGGTGAGACTGTGAGACTAAAAAGGGAAGGAGGGAAGTATGCAGAGGAGGATCAAGAAAAAGCAGAAATCCTGAACAAATATTTTTGTCCAGTATTCATAGAAGAAGGGGAGGGACCAAAGTTAGGCGATGGAAGCACCACTGGGAGGGAAATAGACACCAGTCCATTTAAGGAGGAGAGAGTCTAGAAGGAACTCGCTAATCTGAAAGTGGACAAAGCAATGGGGCAGGACGGGACACATCTCAGAGTATTAAGAGAACATAGGGAGGTGCTGGCAGCACCACTGACAGCTCTGTTCAATAGTTAGCTGGAAACATGTGTGGTACCAAAGGACTGAAGGAGGGCTAATGTAGTCCCTACCCACAAAAGTGGGAGCAGGGGAGGGCTGGCAATTACAGGCCAGTCAGCAGTGGTGGGGAAACTAATGGAATCACTACTAAAAGAAAGACTTGTAATATATCTCGAATCCAACGAAGCACAGGATCCGAGGCAGCATGGATTCACAGCGGGAAGATCTTGTCAAACAAATCTGATAGATTTCTTTGACTGGGTGACTAGGGAGGTGATCAGGGAGGGGCAATGGATGTGGCCTACCTGGATTTCAGCAATGCCTTTGACACTGTCCCACATAGCAGGCTAGTAAACAAGATGGGCAGGGTGATAAACTGGGTCAAATATTGGCCGAGCGATAGGGCACAGAGGGAGGTGGTGAATGGAGTTCAATCCGAAGAGAGGGGTTCACCAGCGTGGGTCCCACAGGGATCAGTGCTTGAACCAGTCCTCTTTATGTCTTCATAAGTGACATTGCAGAGGGGCTGGAAGGAAAGATGTGTTTCTTTGCAGATGACACAAAGATCTGCAACAGGGTTGACACTCCAGGAGGGGTAGAGAAAATGAGAAGGGACCTAAGGAAGCTTGAGGAGTTGTCAATGGTGTGGCAGCTAACATTCAGTGCAAAGAAGTGCAAGAACATGCATTTGTGGCACAGAAATGCAGGGGAGGAGTACGTGATGGGGGGAGGTACTGACGGCCACCAAACAGGAAAGGGACCTGGGAATAATCATATCTGATGATCTAAAGGTTACCTAACAATGTGAGAAGGCTGTGAGGAGAGCCAGTGGAATGCTGGGGTGCATAGGGAGAGGTATCTCCAGCAGAAGGAAGGAGGTGGTGATGCCACTGTATAGAACACTGGTGAGACCTCATCTAGAGAACTGTGTCCAGTTCTAGAGGCCGCATCTCTGGAAGGACACAGACAAAGTAGAAACGGTTCAGAGAAGTGCGACAAAAATGGTGCAGGGGCTGCACCAAAAGTCATATGAGGGGAGACTGGAGGATCTCAATATGTATTCCCCGGAGGACAGGAGTGAGACGGCGGATATGATAGAGACTTTCAAACACCTCAAGGGTGTAAATAAGGTACAAGAGGGTAGGATCTTTCAAAAAGAAAAGATGTTCAAGAACAAGGGGCCATGATATGAAAATAGAGGCGGTGGAGGGTAGATATGGGGTAACGTGAAAAAGTATTTTTTCACAGAAAGAGTGATGGATCCATGGAACCGCCACCTGGCAGAGATTGCAGGGGCAAAACTAATAGGGGAATTCAAAAATGCATGGGACAGAAAAAGGAATTCTAGTGACAGGAAAGAGAGTACGCCGCAGATCATGTAGGATCTGCGGTATATGAAACAGGTAGGGAAAATGGGCAGACTAGGTGGGCCAAGCAGTCCTTATCTGCCGTCAAATTCTATGTTTCCATATAAATAAACAAACAAAAAAAAAAAAAAAAAAAAAAAAGAGTCTTTCCTAACCTTAAAAGGGACATGAAACTTGCACAAAATTGCAGCTACTTGTAATGGTCCTATTTCCAGAAATGACAGTCAGACCTCTGCATGATCCCAAGTAAAAATGATGTTGATGTGAAAAACTGTGTGTTGTATTTTTTCTTTTAATGGGCAACAATCTGTACAGTTTTCGTTACGGAATTGGGAATTTGGAGTTGTGACAATGTCACTGCATGGACTTAAAACTCAGAGCCCTGCTCAGATAGGTCAATGGCTTGTGGTGCTGAATCCATGCAAGGAAACAGTGAAAACTCAGAATTCCTGGCTCCATAAAGAGACCTGTACAGAATGGTGTCCATAAAAGGAAACAACATAAAGGTACAGTGTTTTCATCAATGTGTATTTACATACACTGTTAAATATGGATCATTTGAGAGGTACAAATACAATTAAAAAAATAAGAATATTAAAATCAATGGCAAATTCCTTCACATTTCTAATTCCAGAGAAAACAATGCCTCCAGGAGAACACAGTAAACCATAAAATTAAAGCTGACACTCCTTCCATGGTATTACAGTCGATCCCTCTTCTGACACATCCTCTTTCGCCGGGTTCAATGGTATACAGCTTTTTTTAAGCTGCAAAAAAGACAATCACCACCACCTTTGGATGAAACCAGACCCTCCCCCTTCTGTGGGCTTGTGGCAGCAAATAATCAATGAAATATACGTCATGGAAAGGTTAATAGCTGCCCTAAATAATAGAACTTAATTTCAGACACGCTAGCAATACCGGATAATGTACTATATGAACATTGAGTGAGACTTTGTTACCTAAGAAAAGCAAAACTGGAGCGGGCCTGTCGGAGCAGCAGTAGTGCTACTGCTTGCAATGACACCGACCCGGGTTCAGGAACAAGTCTGGGCCATCAGAGGGCCGGCTGGGGGTAGGCTGGTACAGCGTCCCAGCCGATACTCTCTCCTCTGGGGTTGGGGGCGCCACGCTGCTTTACAGCCACCTGGGTGCACACGGATGGAGTGCAGGGGATCTGTGGCTTGTGGGCTGGGCCTAGGAAGCATGGGTTTGGACAGGCTGCTCAGGGTCCCCTGGCAGCCAATCCCAGTGCACACTCCCAGCCATGGGACGGGATAGCCAAAATCAGGAAAATGGAGGCACAGGATCGGAGGATGAAACCTCTGCTGACCCAACATCTCCACCGTCAGATCTGTCCACCAGTCAGCAGGAGGGAGTACCACCAGTCTTCACCTCTGCTGTGGGTAGCCAGTTGTCTGCAGTGGGGAAGAAAGCGACCCTGGCTCCCCCAAGGGGAAAACCGGGGGGTAGCACAGCGGTCTGTCACAGGTGGGCTGGTGGTCCTAGTGGCTGACTGGAGGATTTTGACCTGAAGGTACACGGCAAGGCAGTAGGTGGAAGGAGGTTCTGACCTGGCCGGTAGCGAAGGAGCATAAAAAATGTTCAAAAAAAAAAAAAAAAAACAGAAAAGCAAAACCAGGGTACCTAATAGGGGAGGGATGGGGAAAAGGCAGGAGATGGACAGCTAAGAGATAGGAGGTTTTCTTCAGTCTCACTTTTTTCCTCTTCCTCTATCTTCTCTTCCCTTCCTTCCCTCTTCTCGCCCTTGGATGTTTGAAGAGAAAATCCGAATACAATTTCTAACAGAGGAATCAATATGACGAAGTAACACTGTGGAGTTAATGGCTGGAACACACAGGCCCTCACCTGAAATTTACTTTCTGTGCCTTATCAACAGTTACAATAAGTAGTCTATAGTTTGGGACTGTAGGACACACCCAGTTATGACTTCTATTATAAATGCTCTAGTCCTATAACCAACTGTTGAAGTACTTATTTTATTCAAACTGTGTGCTATTTTGTCTATTGCTTCGATAAACTTTAAAAAAAAAAAAAAAAAAAGAATAAAGACTGAATTCAGTTACTATTTTACAACAGTTCTATGTGTCTCCTCCCCACAATTCATTACAGAGGTCATTCACATGAAAAGTGGATCACTACTCCTTACAGCAGCTGCCATGACCCTAATCTCTGTCAGATCAACAAAGGTATTCCTAAACCAAATCTTGAGGAAAAAATAAAACATTTATAAAATATTCAAATGGGGGGGGGCAGGGACTAGAAACTTTTCCCACAAAATAAAACAGGAAGATGCCAGGAATCTTTTTACAGTGAAAGAAGTAGGTTCATATGTCTTGCCCAGTTTCGATGCACTGATGCTTTCTTTAACAGTTCTGCTTCTGTTTCTTATTCCCAACCATAGAGACTGTGTGTATAAAGACTAGTGGGGTCATCACGTGACCCCTCCACTTATTTGCATATTATCCCAATAGACATAGCGCCTCTCCTCTAAGTTGTGCTTCTGCCACAGTACCTGAAATTTAATTTTCCTGTGTCTGTTGCTGCCACAGTTGGTTTCAGTTTACCTTTGCTGCTTATACAGTAGTTGCTTTAGTACTTTAGCTACCTTAGCTAGTTTCCTGTATGACCCTTGCTGCTTAATTTAAAACCTGCATTACTAATGCAGCTGCCACAGTTCATTTTCCTATTATACCATTGCTACATATTTGCTGTTTCAGCCTACTGACTACCTCTATGGTCAAGACTCTGAATCTTCCTGTATCACTGCCTTTAGCCAAACACCCTATCTGAGGTAAGCCTGTATTTGTAATCTCAGCCCTACTGCCTACCTCTGTTGACTAGACTCTGAATCTCCTGGTATTAAAGAAATCTGAAACATGGCCAAGAAACTGGCAGTTGAAATTCAACGCTAAAAAATGTAAAGTTATGCACCCGGGAAGACGCAACCCAGTAGGGAAGTACCACCTGGGAAGTGAGCAGCTGGCCATGACCAAGCCGGAGTGCGATCTGGGGGTAGTCATCTCAGATGACTTGAATGTCAGCAAGCAATGTGAAACAGCGACACTAAAGGCTAGCGGCATCCTGGGATGCATAGCGAGGGGCATCACTAGTAGGAAGCGAGAGGTGATTATGCCCCTGTACAGGTCTCCGGTGAGGCCTTCTCTGGAATAGTGTGTCCAGTTCTGGATACCACACCTCAGAAAGGATATAGACAGACTGAAGACTGTACAGAGGAGGCAACAAAGATGGTGCAGAGGGTATGCTCCAAGAGCCATACAAGGCATGACTACAGCTGCCCAACTTATACTCCTTGGAACAGAAAAGAGACAGAGGAGACATGATAGAGACTTTCAAATATCTTAAGGGTATCAATGCGGTACAAATAAATAACCTGTTCCAGGTTAACAACTGTAACAGGACTAGAGGTCATGACATTCTCCTGAAGGGTGGCTGGTTCAGGAGCAACATTAGGAAGTTCTTCTTCACCGAAAATGTGGTGGAGCCTTGGAATGGCCTCCCTCACCCCCAAAGGTGGTGGAAGTCAAGACAGGGATTTTAAGCTAGCCTGGGACAGATAGTGTGGCAACCTCGGGAAAGCAACAAAATAGGGGTGGGGTCTCAACTGGGAAGACTAGATGGATCTTGTGGTCCCCATTTGCCCTGACATTCTGTTTCTATTACTGACTATATACCCTAACACTCGATCTGGTATTACTAGCTATAGCCATACACCTTCTCTGGGGTAAGCCTGCTTTGCTACTCTAGCCTGCCGCCTACTTCTAAGGTCCTGACCCTGGCAATGGGATAGGCCAACACCCTTCATAGAGATGACTTATATTTCACACAACTAATGCTATTTTTGTTTACCCTTAATAATTAGTCTCCTAACCTGCTATTACTCTGGGTGTGACTCTCTTTTATTTGCTACTTCTGGATTGCTTAACTCTGTGAAGTCCATCTCCTAACATCTTCCTTACTGTCATTACTGTGTACCACTGCTTAAAGCTGCTGCTATTTAACTTGTGTAGCCAGGGACTTGGAATCAAAACAGTGCCAGTGAATATAGCTAATTGTCCTATCTAGGTTAGGCCTGTGTTTCAACTTTGAACACTCTCCTCCTTTACATTCACAGTACGTCCCCCTCACCCTATGCTGCCACACCCACCAGGCATAATGGACCCCTTGGTGGTAAACCTGCGTGCTCTCTCTCCCCCCCCCTTTCTTTTTTTTTTTGTCAATTCTTTTTCACTCCGGTCACCGGCCCACAGGATCTCACTCAGGTGCAGCTCTCCGACCCAGGACCTACCACCCAGCCTGAGAATCCTCTGACCAGGGAATTGGGGCCAGGATCCCTTCCCCCCCAACTCCTTCTCATCGAGTTCCCAGTTTGACCCCCCGGCTTCCACACTCCCCGGGGCGGGGCCACCCTGTGCTCCTTACCTAGGTGCCCTTTCTCAGAAGCTAGATTTGCCAGGTTCTTGAGAGAGGAAAGAGGCCTGTGCGCCGTGTTTTTTTCTTTGTTCGACCCCTCCTGTGAAGCTTGTATGTGCACTGATGTCCAGCCCGCTGTAAGCGTGCTCCCACACCCACCCGGAAGACGTCCACCAATGCCTCCCCTGTAATGCAGGAACATGGTTGTGCTCCCAGCCACTACCAGGAGCTGCCAACCACACGGGTCCAAGTCCCCCCTCCCTCCCAGGAGAAGAGAGCTGTCCCTTAGATGCTCAATCCTCTCCTCCCCATCTGACCCCTCCGAGCTCGCTCCTGAACCCAGGTCGCTGCCATGGCGCAAGGCGTGGCATCCAGCGCCTCAACCCTCAGCATCACCAGGCCAGCCGGGTGCCCCCTCTTAGTAGGACTTCTTCAAGTGACAGAGCTTAGCGCCCACATCCTGGCTTCCGACCAAGCCACTCTCTCCCATTTCTCACCCACAAACCCCCTGACACTCTTCCTGCCTCCCACTGACCACTGGGTGCCCACCTCTTGCCCCACACTCCTCCTAGGACTCCTCAGAAAGAGTGATTGCCACCTTCTAGGCACCTTTATATACTCTCTGACCCTGCCAGGGCCCCCATTCAACTCCTTCTGCAGTCCTACACCTCCTTCCCATCCTAATACTACTCTTCGCTGGTGATGCTGAAAGCAACCCTGGCCTAAACACCCCCTCTCAGCCACAATGACCCCCTATGGCTGAACAAACACAGGCTTAAAACTGAGCACCTAAATGTCTGCAGCTTATTGTCCAAGCTCACTGAACTTGAAGCATGGGTCTCACTACACAACCCCAACATATAGGGCATCACTGAAACCTGGCTGGAGCCTACTACACCAGACACTAGCTGTTGCATAAGTGACTACAACCTCCTAAGAAATGACCTGCCTAGAACCAATAAGGGGTACTTCTAAGGATCCTCTTATCACCACCCTAGCCTCCCTCAGCTTAACTGACACATTCAGTACTGAACAGCTCCTTGCTGAACTACTTATTGGAACTTCAAAAAAGCTGTATATCGGCTGCTGCTATAATTCCCCCAAAGGTGGAATAAGAGGTTTTACCCACCTACTAAATAGCGTTATAACATGGGTTGACAGAAACGTGCAACCCTATTGGTGTAGTTGCTCTGCGTGCTCGTGGATTAAATACCCTATTTAATCCACAATTTCGTGGAGCGACTCGGTAAAATGCCCTCCGAACTTGTTTACCTGCCGAAACCAAAAGCAGAAAGGCAGCCATTTAAAACAGCATGAAGCAGGACACAGTGTGATTGCAGTGCCCCCCCAAGCTCACCTCTGAGCTGCTTCACCCTGGATCTCCCATGGTGTTCTTGGCTCCCTGAACCCTGGTAGAGCCCCTGACACAGCGATAGTTATCAGTCTGTCCAGCTGCAGTTCTGTGCAACCTTCAATCTCTGTCTGTGTCCTGATGCGCTGTTGTGCTGGCTGTCATTCAGTCTGCACAGAATTCCCCGGCAAGTGTTGCACTTGTGTCACGAATGTCTTGGCAATTGCTGTGTCCCAATCTGTTGTGCAGCAGCACGGTGTGCTGCTTGTTCTCTCTCTGTGTCCACCTGACATTCCTGGTAAAATCACTGCCGCCTGCTTCCCACAACACAGTCCCCAGCATGGGAGGCAGTCTGGCAGAGAGAGAGAGAGAGAGAGAGAGAGAGGTCAGTGCGTGAGAGAGAGAGAGAGACACAGTAACAGGAGCAAGAGAGTGGGACATGGAGCAGGTTTGAAGTAGCAGGTAACTCACGACAGGGTATGCTGTCCCACACCCCCACAAGCACTGATTGTATGCCATCGCAAGGAATGGAGCTTGGCTGTCCATCCACATGTTGTATGTCTGGACAGAAGTTCCTGGCCCCACCCCACCCCCAACACTGTGTTCCGAGAGAGACAGACACACAAATCTCCCGTGGCAGGCAGAAAACACTTGCAGCTGTTCATTCTGCTGTACCCCATCCGTACCGTCAGCACGTGAGAGAGAGACATGGGCAACAGAGAAACAGTGTGCGCCCACAGATAGGGGCAGAAGAAGTGGCTGAGACGGTGACCGGGAGATCAGGGCAGTGTGGGCTGCAGGCCAGCAAGAACATTTTTTTTATATCCTATCTCCGGAGCGCACCTGCAAACAAGCGTCAGCTCAGCGTGTCTCTCCCGGTCACCAAGTTTGGAAATGAATGAAGCAATGTTGTATATAGGGCTGTAGTTTGTAAAATAAATGTCTCCGTAGAACTACTCTTGTATGTGTGTCCCTCTCTCTGACTTAGGAAGTTATGTAATGTTAGACATTGTGAATGTCTATGTGTGGGGAGGTCATAAAGTACAGGTGGTAAGCAAGGTAGGAGACAGTGTTATGCACAGCAAATGTCATAGATCACGTCAGCACTGTATGTGTGACATCTGTATGTACATAACAGCAATGCAGTCTGCATTACTTATGAGGGACTATTTTGTAAGGTGGCAGGATACCTTTTTTTGTCTTTAAACAAGAGAAAAAACCCTTTCTGTGGATCTTCCCCGTGTTTTGGACATAAAGTACAGTTACGTAAGAACTTACCGTAACAGTAGATCTTCGAGAGAGGCTCTTGCAGTAGGTAATTACATATAGGACTGATGCCGTCTGGCAGCAGGACCCCACGGAAAAATTTCTAGCTAACAGTCCCTGGCGAGGGACCGCCCCCATGTCAGGTGACCGGCGTCATATGACGTTGGTATAAAGGGGCGGTCCTGGACGCCCGCCTTCCAGTTCTTGCCCGCCACAGGCTGAAAGAGGCCGGACGAGAAAGGAGCGGATATTTTCCTAAATGGAAAAGGAGCTGAAAAAGCCTAGGGGGATGGAGGGCGGGACGGTATTACCTACTGCAAGAGCCTCTTGAAGATCTACTGTTACGGGTAAGCCCACAGAATTGTGCCATCTACTTCCGAGAGTGGGCTCTTGCAGTAGGTAATGGCATATAGGACAGAATCCCAAGCAGTCTGGAACAAGGTAGGCACTGGGAGGAGGAAAACTACTCCAATAAGTAACTTTAGCTATGCAAGCCTCAAGACAGGAGGCCTTGCAAAACAGCTAGCCTGAAGCCTGCTCTACGGCGAGAGGCAATGTCCAAACTGTAGTGTTTCGGAAGGTGTGGACGGAAGTCCAGGTGGCAGCAGTGCAGATGTCTGCTGTGGAAACATTCTTGAAACAAGCCGCCAAGGCCGCTACTCCTCTCGTGGAGTGGCCTCTGACTTGACCCGGAAGGGTGTTGTTGTACTTGTCATAACAGAAAGTGATGCAATGAGCCAACCACTTAGACAGGCGTTGCTTGGAAACAGCATTGCCTTCCCTTTTGTGAGCAAAAGAGACGAACAACTGGTCAGTTTTTCTGAGATCCTTCGTCCTGTTGGTGTAGTATCTCAGAATCTGGTGAACATCCATAGTATGGAGTAAGTACTCCACCTGGTTAGAGTGCTGCGTAAAAAAGGCAGGTAGCTCTATGGACTGATTCAAGGTAGACTCTGCTACTACTTTAGGTAGAAACTTAGGATTCGTGCGAAGAGCAACTCATTCTTTGTGGAAAATCAAGTAAGGGATTTTGCACATCAGGGCCTGAAGCTTCGAAATTCTCCTAGCCGAGGTAATGGCCACCTAAGAGCGCCTTCCACAAAATAAATTTCAAGGCTGCAGGTTCGAAGGGAGGAAGAGTAAGTTTCTCGAGGACAAAATTCAGGTCTCAAGGGGGAGCAGGAGTACGAATGGGGGGCCTCAGATGGAGAACCCCTCTGAGAAAGGTCTTGGAGACCTCCAGCTGAGCGAAAGCTTTACCTGCTAAGGGGACATGGTAGTCTGAGATAGCTGCCATGTGAACCTTCAAAGACGAATGGCTGAGACCCAGATCGAATAAATGACGCAGGTACTCCAGCAGAAAAGCCACTGAACAGGAGAAAGGCTCCACGTTCTTAGAGGCGGCCCAGATAGAGAATCTCTTCCATTTCATGGCATAAGTAGACCTGGTGGATGGCTTTCTAGCTGCCACCAAAATTTCCGCCACTTTTGGAGAGACTCCAAAACGAGACTGGGCTAGGTCTGCAGGAGCCATGCATGGAATTGAAGGGATTTGAGTCCTGGATGAACCAGGGTCCCCTGGTCCTGGGTCAGCAACCCCGAGATAGAGGAAGAGTAAGAGGAGGATCCTCTGAATATTGTTGTAGAAGAGAGAACCAGATTTGCCTGGGCCAGAAAGGAGCGATCAGAATCATTCTCGCTCCTTCTGTGGCTAGTTTCTGCAATACTCATGGGATCAGAGGAATTGGGGGAAAAGCATAGACGAATCTGTCCTTCCAGTCTAGAGACAGAGCGTCGCTCCAGAAAATGCCTCGCTCTGGAACGAGCAAGCAAAAGGTGGGAAGTTTTGCGTTTTGGGGAAGTAACAGGTCCACCCAGGAGTCCCCCAAAGCTGAAAGATGTCATCTAGCACCCTTGATCCAGTTCCCACTGTAAGCTAGACAGAGGAGCGGCTGAGCCTGCTGCCAGAGTGTTGTCGACTCCTGGGACGTGAATCGCCATTAGGTGAAGGTCGTGCTGTGTCGCCCAATCCCAAACCCTCATTGCCTCCCTGCAAAGAGGGTAGGACTGAGTTCCTGTTTGTTGATATACCACACTACGCACATGTTGTCCGTCTGAACGGCTAGGTGGCTGGGAAGAATGTATTGGTGAAGGGCTTGGAGAGCGTACAACACAGCCCGAAGCGCTAACACACTGATGTGGAGAGTTTGCTCCAATTTGGACCAGGAGTCCTGGGTCCGATGAGGTCCTAAATGGGCTCCCCAACCTTCTCCTGACGCGTCTGTAGTCAGAGTCTGGGAGGGGGGAGGATGAAAGAAGGGAACCCCCCGAAACAGGTTCTCTCGGACCATCCACCACTGCAAGTCTCATACCATCAGCGATGAGATCAGGACTAATTGATCTAGGTCGTCCGTAAGTTGATCCCATTGAGAGCGAAGAGTCCACTGAGAGATCCTCATGTGGAGTCGAGCTCGGGGGATCGTCGGGATGGCGGCCACCATAAGCCCCAGAAGACGGAGGACCAATCTCGCCGAGATTCTCCTGTGTTCCAATAGCAGGGAAATCTGGGATTGAAGAGAGGCTGCCCTGTCCGGAGGCAGGAAAGCCTTGCTGACAGTCGTATCGAGGATGGCCCCGATGAACTGTAGTCTCTGGGAAGGATCCAGATGAGACTTGGAATGGTTGATGGTAATACCCAGGCAGGTAAACGCCTGCTGGGTAAGGGAGAGAAAACGCAGGAGTTCCTCCCTGGATGGGGCCACCAGGAGCCAGTCGTCCAGGTAAGGGAACACCTGAACTCCCATTGTACGCAGGTGGGCCGCTACCACAGACAGGCATTTGGTAAATACTCGGGGGGCCGAGGATAGACCAAAAGGGAGCGCCTTGAATTGGTAGTGGTACCCCTGAAACGCAAAGTGAAGATACTTGCGGTGAGAAAGGCGAATGGGGATATGCAGATAGGCATCCTGCATATCCAGGGCACAAAGCCACTGACCCGGCCGAAGGAGGGGCAGAAGGCTCTGCAGAGAGAGCATCCTCAACCTTTGTATTCGACATAAAGATTCAGGGAACTGAGATCTAGAATTGGTCTGAGATCTCCCGTCTTCTTCAGGACCAGGAAGAAATGGGAATAGTAACCCGTTCCCTGAAGATGCAGGGGGACGGGTTCTATCGCTTGCTTCGAAAGAAGAGCCAAGACTTCTTCCCAGACCAAAGGAAGGTGTTCCCCTGAATAGGTCGACTTCAGAGGTGGGTGGCAGGGTGGTTTCTGAAGAAACTCTATGGAGTGCCCTTCCGCTATGAGCTGGAGCACCCAAGAATCCGTAGTTATCCTCTCCCATCCCGGAAGGTGGAGGGAGAACCTCCCTCCTACCAGTTCCTCTGGAAAGTCCAGAGGCGGTGGGAGAGGAAAGGAGTCAGGTGGTGTGGGGCAGCGCCGCAGCTGAAGCATCCGCTGCTTTTTTGGGCGGGGGCTGGAGGCTGCGGGGCCATGACGTTTGTGCCCGCTTCTTCCTGAGGTTTCGCTTTGGTGAATCCATCTACGAAAGGGATGGCGCTGCTGTTGATGGGGATGGTACATGGAATCTACGGATTTCAGAGCCGTCCCCTTCTCCTGCAAATCGGTGATGATGTCCTTGACATCACCCCCGAAAAGCACTGACCCCCGAAAAGGTGCTTCCTGAATAGCAGATTGCACCTCTGGGACCAAACCTGACACATGGAACCAGGCATGACGGCGTAGTCCCATGGCGAAAGTGGAGCTCCGTCCAGCAGTGTCCACTGCACTGTATGTCATCCGCAAAATGTGGCGACTGGCCGAACGAGCAGAACGGACGAGGTCGGCTAACTCCTGTTTGACCTGGGAGTCTGGCAAGGAGTCCAGCTTGGATTCCACCTGCGTAAGGATAGCCTTCTGGTAATCCCCCATGTGGGCATTTTTTCTAAGCAACTCCGTGAAGAATGGGTCCTCCGGAGGAGACTTCGGAGGGGTCCTCGGCCGGGGCTTAGACGGAGAGCGGGGCTCGTCGTCTTTCTCGGAGCATCTGTCGGAAGAGTCCGAGGAGTCCGAGAAGGAAGAAGAAGAAGAAGCAGAAGAAGAAAAAGACTCCCTGACACGACTAGGGGGAGGAACGGGTTCCTTGGGTGGTACCCGGGAACGTGTGTCTTGCCCCTCTCGGGATCCAGAGGGAAGAACCTGGAGTCTGGAGGTGGTGAGGGATCAGCCGCCTCAGACGCACGGGAGCTTTAGCGCACTGTCGCCATAAGGCGGCTTCTCACCTCTTGGTGAGTTGAGCCTTGGCCTCGCCCACCAAGAGGCCAGAGTCTCTCGCAGATCCACCGCGGCGTGGAGGTGGAGGAGGAGGAAAGGCGCACGGTTGTACCCGTAAGGCGAAAGTATCCAAAACCCGCATCGGGTATTGTGGCATCGGTACTGCGGCGCCGGAAGAACCGCATCAGGTACGGCGCGCTGGATACTGCGGTCCCGGTATGACGGGCCGGATAGGATGGCGGTACCCGAGCCGGGAGAGCTGCTGGAGCAGGCCCAGAGGGCCCGACGGAAGGGGGATATCCCTGCCGGGCAAGCCGGAGGGACCGCGCCGGAGCCGGGCGTCTGGTCTTATATCAGATCCGGTTCCATCGGAGGAGGGTCTGACGGAGAGAGGAAGATCCCCGCATCACCCGGGATGGAGGGAGAAATCCCGGGTCAGGCTGGGGTGACAGGCTCCCCAGACGGCAGCGAAGCTGCAGGGAACCGGGTATGACGGATGTGGGGGAGGGTCCGCTGCTGGTCTGGCCGCCTGGCGCATGTGGAGGAGCCGACGGTGGCTTAGGGGCAAGTTCCGTCGGCCTCGCGCCAGCAGGGATCTCGCCTGAGGCGGGGCTAAGGGAAGGATCGTCCGGGTCCGGGGAGGTGGTTGTGCGCCACTCCCTCAAGGGTTCGCGTCTTATCGACTCCTTCGGCGCGGACACTGGAGGAGCCGACGTCCACTTAGTGGAGCCGCCCACACCAGTAGGCCGCAAGCCTGCAGCCGAACCGGGGACAGAGGCCTCCTTTGCCCGGAGGCGCCCGCAAGGCCCGAGCGCGAGCCAGATGGGCGGGCCGACGCCTCCTCAAAAACCTTGGAGGCTGCCAAACGGTCCCCGGGGGGGGGGGACGTTACCTGAGTCGTGTCTCCAGCGGGAGACGCGGTAGAGGAGGACTTCTCCCAGTGCCTCTCCTTGTCCTTCTTTTTCCGATGTCTCTCGGGGGAAGTGGATGCCTGCCTCAACTTTTTCAACTCTTTCTCCATTGAAGACATCTTTTTCTTAAGGAGATGGGCTTCCAGGGACTGTTGACGCCGTTTACGGGTAGCCGCGTTGAAGTTGAGGCAATGCTGGCACTTGTCGACCGGGTGATTGGGGCTCTAGGCAGAAGAGGCAATTGGAATGGCCGCTCTTGTGTGGCAGTTGGCGCCGCACGAGTCGCACTTTGCTTCTGTGCTCGGAGGTGTAGGGACACATACACCATGATATACCTGACGCTTGAAAAAAGAATAACTATTTTCGCAAAAACCGGCGAAAGGCAGGCTTATTGAAGCACGAACTTTACGGGCGAGAGGCTGCAACGAGCTAACGGCGGAAAGAACTGAAGGTAGTGTCCGGGACCACCTCTTTATACCGACGTCAGAGGACGCCGGTCACCCAATGTGGGGGGTCCTCGCCAGGGACGGCAAGAAGCTAGAAATGTTTCCGTGAGGTCCTGCCGCCGGCCGGCGTCAGTCCTATATGTAATTACCTACTGCAAGAGCCCTCTCGAAGTAAGATCCTGTATTGTAAGTGCAATGACCCACTCCAGGGTATGGTGTTATTGGGCACAATGCACCCAGGGTGTTGATTAATCCTCAATAACACCATACTCTGTCATGGGTTATTGCTTACTGTCACAGCTATTCCTAACCTGCCTCCCTCTTTCAAGGTAATTGTTTGCACTTACTACTCTGCATTTGTCCAACTTGCCACTTCTGTAATCGCCCCTTCCCTCTGCCTCCCAGCCATTTTCGTTCCTACCCCTACTTCTCCCCTATCCTCTCTGTCCCCCATCCTTTCTGTCAGAGATTCCCTTTCCCTAACCCTCGTTCTCTCCCACAATGCAACTTCCGAACTCTAGTTTCTAGTGTAAGCACTCAGCTGATTGACCCGGGGGGGGGTGGCCTATCTGGACTTCAGTAAGGCCTTTGACACTGTCCCCCATAGGAGGCGGTGAGCAAGATGGAAAGCCTAGGGTTGGGTGGGAAAATAACAAGCTGGGTGGATGCCTGGCTGTCAGGAAGAACTCAGAGGATGGTGCTAAACAGGGTGCACTCCGGGACAGCGAGGGTGAAGAGTGGAGCGCCACAGGGGTCAGTTCTGGGTACATTTCTCTTCAATATCTACATCCGTGATATTGTTGAGGGTTTGAGGAGGAAGGTGTGCATATCTGCTGATGATACAAAAATATGCAATAGGTTGGACACCCGGGGTGGAGGACATGAGGGAGGACTTAGACACTTGACAAATGGTCTGGGACGTGGCAGCTGAAATTTAATGCCAAGAAGTGCGCTGTGATGCACTTGGGGAGCAGGAAAAGAAGAGCAGGGTACACCCTAGGTGGGGAGAAAATTAAAGTAACAGAACAGGAGAGGGATTGGAGATCATAGTCTCCTCGAACCTTAAGGTAGGAATCCAATGTAGCAGGGCGGCGGGAAAGGCCAGTGGAATGTTGGCATGCAGGGGCATTACTAGCAGAAAGAGTGAGGTAATGATGCCCCTTTACAAAGCCATGGTGAGGCCACACCTGGAGTATGGGGTTCAGTTCTGGAGGCCACTTCTCCGCAAGGATATAGATGCATTGGAGAGTATTCAGAGAAGGGCAACCACGATGGTGCAGGATATGCAGGAAAAGTCATACAAGCAGAGGTGTAAGGAGCTGGATCTGTACACACTGGAAACAAGGAGGGAAAGCGGAGACATGATTGAAACTTTTAAATATGTAAAGGGAATCAATAAAGTGGGAGAAGAGGGTTTACTTAAGAGGACGGAAGGGGGTATAAACTAGAGGGCACAACCTCAGACTGCAAGGAAAAAGATACAGGGGCAACGTGAGAGGGCGTTTCTTCACGGAGCTGGTGGTTGAGCCCTGGAACAGACTACCAGACAGAGTGTTGGGGGCTAAATCAGTGGAAGAATTCAAGAGGGCATGGAACAAACATATGGGGCTGAGTATCGGGGGAGGGCGGGGGCTGGCAGGGAGGGGGGGAGGGCAGACCAGATCGGCCGGTGTGGTCCTTTCCTGCCGTTATGATTCTATGATGTGATTCTAGTTTCCTATTGTAACTGTTACTGATAATGGCCTTGGATGTTCCTCGTTAGTTATTCTCATTGTATAATATGTACTGCCATAATTTGTAAAGTGTAATCCTCTGTTGTAACTCGTACTGTTTTTCGATCTTTTGAATGTGTCCTTCCAGGACCACCTTGTAAATGAGTTCGCTCAATGGTGTCATTCCTGGTAAAATAAAAATTGAATTGAATTACTTGGTCACCTCTCCCTCTCCTGGGAGATCATCATATTGGGTGACTTCAATCTAAACTGGCTAAACACATCCCAGACCAAGTGTGGCGACCTATTAAAAGGGTTAAAGCTTACTCAGCTCATTTCCACCCCCAAGCGCCCTAACAACCGTACCTTGACCACTCCTTCCTAGACTGGATTCTGACCGATCGTGAGTACAGTATCCTTAATTCCAGAATCCTACCGGACTCCATCAGCGACCACTCCCCCGCATTTTGATTCTGGTCGTCCAAACCCCCAACCCCTCCCCAAATACCTTACTTTCAGAGACTTCTCTAAATATGATGCCACCCGCCTATTCACTGACATTAGGGACGTCAACTGACCAGCCCTACATAAAATGTCAGAGGTAAACTCCTCTGCAGGCTTCCTTACTGCAGCCCTGACTGTAATCCAGGAGAGGCAGTTCCCCCTAACCACACGGAGAGTGCAGGGAGGAAACATGATATGGCTCACAAAGGACCTCCTTCAGCTAATGAAGGCAAGAGACGAGCACTGGGCTGCACATAGAGCCTCCCCCCCCCCACTCCAGAATGAATACCATTGCCTGCGTTACCTCTGTAAACAAAAAGTTAACTCATGAAAGGCCGAATTCCTCAAAAGCCTCCAGTCCCGCAACCTTGGAAACTCCAAAAACTTCTGATCAGTGGTTAACTTCCAGATTGCCCTGGTGGACAGATAGGCTGCTATCAAGCTAGGCTTGGGGACAGGACCTACAACTAACCCGTCCAATGTTGCAACTGCCCTCAATAAATAATTCACAAATCTGTCTGCTCATCTCTCCAAACTCCCCCACTAAGACTCCGGCCAGCACCACCTAAGTTGAGCAGCGGCTTTCATTTTTCTCCAAGGCTGCATAAACATATAAATAAGCTCTGAAACGTGACTCCATAGACTTTTATGTGGCGAGCCTCCGCGCTCGCCCTCCTAGATGTCACAAAATGTATGAGCGCTGGACAAGGATCGGGAAGTGGAAGGATTCGCCGGTCGAGGCTTCGGTTCCATTTACAATCCCTTCCTTCCCTAAAACTAATTGCTTAAAAATACAACTTATAACAAAAATGAGCTACCACAGCCTTAAAGTAAGGGGCTATGAAGCCAAAAAAAGAGATTTCTTTATACTTACCATAATTTCCTTTTCTGTTAGCTCCAACATTGTCAATGGGTATTCACAACAACTGGGTAATGTGCACCCCTACTAGGGGAAATGGCACAGCCCAAAGCTTTGGAATGTTGGGCATATGAGAATTCCATACAGCAGCAACTCTCCAGTCACCATTGTACTCACAGTGCCTCAAAATATGAAAATAAATGCCATGCTAGTTCACTTGATATGAGAAGTACACAATTAGCTGTCAATACAGATACGACTCTAGCCAGAATAAATAGTAAATACTGTCTAACCTTGTCTGATGATGACAGGTGAACAATGGAACTTTATCTTCTAGAGAAACTATGGCTTGAAAAATGCTCTGTAAAACATCAACTTGAAAAAAGAAACATATTCTGTAAACAAGACAGGACTGCATGCAGTGTAAGCACTACCTCCGATAAAAGTGACACCCTAGGCTAACCTCACATTCAAACCAGTTAAAAGTGCGTGATACCAACTAAAACCGAAATCTGAACTGTTTCCATATTATACATACTGTACATACATATATATATATATATACTGTATACATTCCTTTTTTTTTTTTTTGCATAACACAGTGCAGCAGGTAAACTATAGAGGGATGCCCAGACAAACTTATAAAACGGGGTTATAACCAAACAACTGACATCCCCAGCTGGCATACTGGACAATATTCTCCCTCAGGAGCAAGGCTCCTGGGCAGGCCCCATTGACAAATGCTGGAGCGAACATAAAAGGAAATTACGGTAAGTATGAAGAAATTTATTTTTTCTGTAGCACTTCATTGTCAATGGGTATTCACAATAACTGGTTCTAAAAAGTACTACCCAGAAGAACCAGGAGGGGGTACAGTATTGTCCCATATGTCAACCACGTACAGGAAAAGAATTTACCTGCTAACTGCCACCTGCAACACTCTTGTGAGCAAAGTCCGCATCAGTAGAACTTTGTACATTCAATCTATAGTGCTTGGTGAATGTGTGGACGGAGGACCACGTAGCTGCCTTCCACAATTTTAAAACCGATGCCGTACCTCTCTCTGCCCAGGAAGTGACCATAGCCCTGGTGGAGTGAGACTTGATTAGAGCTGGAGGCCTCTTCTTTACTGTGACATAAGCCTTGGCAACGCAGGCCCACACCCACCTACCCAGGGTGGCCTTGGAGGCTTTCTGTCCCTGCTTGGCCGCTCCAAAAAGGACAAACAAGTTATCCAGTTTCCAGAACTCAGCAGTCCGTCTAAGGTATGTGCTAACAACCTGTTGCAAATCCAACTTGTGCTACTCCAACTCCTCCTTTGGGCGAGAAGGCTGCGGACAGAAAGATGGAAGACATATTTCCTGGTTCACATGGAAGACCATGGGAACCTTTAGGATAAAGGATGGAACTTTTCCTTATGCATGACAAGGTATGGTTCTTTGTGGGACAAGGCCTGGAGCTCATCAATTCTCCTGGCTGAGCACACAGGAACCAAAAAACACACCTTGTAAGACAGCACATACAGCAGAATGGATAACAGAGGTTTGAAAGGCTCTTTACAGAGAGCATTCAACAACAGCTTCAGATCCCAAGGAGGAACCAGGGATTGGAACACACGTTGACTCCTGCTGACAGCCCACAGAAAATTAATAACCTCTCTGTTAGTCCCTAAGGACATACCCAAGGATGCTCCAAGGGCTGACACCAGACCTCTCAGGGTGCTCAGAGCCAAACCCTCTTCCACTCCTTCCTGCAGGAACCCAAAATCTACGGGACCGAGGCCTTGGAAGGCTGAATATTTTTTTCTTGGCCCAAGCCGAAAAGGTAGTCCATACACGAACATAAGCTGCAGAAGTGAAGGTCTTCGTGGCAGTCATCAATGTGTCTACTACCTTATTAGAGAAACCTAATTTTAGGAGTCTCCTCCTTTCAAGAGCCAGGCTGTGAGCTGCATCGCTCCTGGATTTGGGTGCAGAATGGGACCCTGAGATAGAAGGTCCCACCGCACTGGAAGGCAAAGGGGAGCACACTGAGCTAGGTTCACTAAGTCCGAGAACCACGGTCTTCTGAGCCACTCCGGAGCTATTAGAAGGAAGCTTCCTCTTGAATGCCCTATTTTGCATATGACCTTGGGAAGGAGAGGCAGAGGAGGAAAGGCATACCGCTCTGTCGAAACTCCACTCCTGTGTTAGGGAATCCACTGCTTCTGTCTGTGGTAACTGGTAGCAGCTGAAGAACCGCTGAGTTTAAGCACTGTGGTTGAAGGCGGACAGATCGATCTGATGATGACTGAACCTTTGACACAGAAGTTCAAACACCTCCAGGTTCAACATCCACTCCCCTGGATGAATATCTTTGTGGCTTAGCCAATAGGCCTGAATGTTCAACTCCCCTGCCAAGTGGACTGCTGACAGAGAAAGAAGATTCTGCCCACAGTAGGAGATCAGTAGCTTCTTTCAGCATCTCCCTGCTCTTTGTGCTTCCTTAATTGTTTATGTACACCACCATGATGGCATTGTCTGACCTTATTTTCATGGCCTTTGACTGCAGCAGACTTTGAAATCGAAGAGGTATGAGGACCGCCCTCATCTTCAGAACATTTATGCGGAGATGCTGTTCCTATGCGGACCAGGTTCCCTGAATGGGCAAGTGGTTCAGGACTGCCCCCCCAACCCGACAGGCTGGTATCAGTTGTCAAAATCAACTCCAGTAGGACTTTCAAGGGAACCCCTTTGCTCAGATTCTCCAAACTCACCCACCAACTCAGAGACTGCCGAAGTTCTGGGGAGAGGGAGGATCCTGGCCTGATAATTTTCCAAGGTCAGATTCCAGGCCAACAGCAACCCCATCTGTAGGGACCACATGTGAAGGTGAGCCCACACAATTAGTTCTATCGCTGCCATCATGAGGCCCAGAATTCGCAGCAGGCAGAGAGCTAAAGCCGAAGACTGAGTCCTCAGCCACTGAACTTCTCTCAAAAGGGTCTCCTTCTGGATGGCAAAAGCAAGACCTTCCCCTGGTCCATCTTGAATACTGCTCCCAGGTGTTCCTGGGTCTGGGATGGTTCGAGAGAGCGTTTCTCCTGATTCACCACCCAGCGGTGGGACTCTAGCATCTCCAGAGTCCTGATTACCGATCTCCTTGCCAATGTTGCAGATGGTGCTGGAATGAGCAGGTCGTCCAGGAAGGGATAGACAAGAGGTCCCTGTTATCGGAGCTGAGCCACCAAGACTATGAGCACCTTAAAGAATACCCTGGGGGCTGTCGCAAGCCCAAAAGGAAGCGTCCTGTACTGGAAGTGCTGACCCAGGACTGAGAACATGAGAAACCTCTGATGAGGCTGATGAATGGGGATGTGGAGCTACGCATACATCAGTTCTATGGAAACTAGGAAATCCCCCGGCTGAACAGCTCAGGTAACTGAACACAGGGACTCCATTTTGAAGGTCATGTATGTACAAACTTGTTCAGATGTTTGAGATCCAGAATGGTCTGACCCCCAACATCTTGGAACTACGAAAGAAAAAAATACTTACAATAGTAATCTTGTTTCTTCCAGGGCATCACTCAGTATTTTTAAACAAATGCAGCAGTCAGCCTTCAGTGTTGAGATAAAGGCAATACGCACTCCCATGGAATAAAATATCAGAGACTCTCAAATTTAAATAAACCACCGAGGTGAAATTTGATGAACAAATGTCCATACAGAGAGTACCCTCATGAAGCCTTGGTAATAGGCAAAGCGCTGGGGTAGTTGTCCATTTAGGTGGCAGACGACTGACTCTCTGTGTGGACAGTTGTTCATTAAATTTCACCTCGGTGGTTTACTTCAATTTAAGAGTCTCTGATGTTTTATTTCATGGGAGTGCATGTTGCTTAACCACTAACTGGAAAAAATATAAATAGCCGGTGACCAGCAGGGATGTAGAAACAAAATCTCCCTTTTTCCTGGCTCTGGTAGGGGAGGCAGGGTGGGAACTTTAAGCATACTGAGTGATCCCCTGGAAGAAACAGGATTACTATGGTGAGTAATTTTTTCTTCAAACCCCAGGAATCACTCAGTATGCTTAAACTAATGCAGACTACCAAGCAGTACCTTTGGAAGTTGGGTACAGAACCTATTTTGGAAAAAGATTCTGCAGAACTGCTGTGCCAAATCTGCCATCATTTCTGGACTGTATGTCCAAGCGTAATGCTTGGTGAAATTGTGGAGAGTTTTCTATGTAGCTGTTTTGCAGATTTCCAGTAGGGATATATCTCTTGCTGCAGCAACTGAAGCAGCTGTGCCACTAGTAGAATGTGCCCTGAGGTTCAAAGTGGGGGCTGCCTACCCACTTTACTGTAACATAACTACATGCAAGCCACTATTCAGTGAGCAATTGTTCTTTTGGAAGCTGGTTTACTCTTACCCACTTCCCCATAAGTGAGGAACAACTGGGTATACTCTTGCCTGGAGGCCTTGGTCCTGCCAATGTAGTGGCTTAGTTGCTCTTTTGACATCCAGGCTATGCAATTTCCACACGCCTGAGCTGGAGTTGGCAGTGAAGAAGATGGGCAATGTAATAGACAAGTTCAGATGAAAATCTGATACCACATTAGGAAGGAATTTCCTATGGGTCCTGAGCACAACTTTATCCCTGTGGATGGAGATGTAGTTCTGATCTGTACACAAGGCCTGTAGTTCACTTACTCACTTAGCTGAAGTAATGGTCACCAGGAAAACAGTCTTCCAGATGACATACTTCAAATCTGCAGCTGCCATAGGTTCAGAGAGAGGCTCCATGAGCTTGGCAATACAAATGTTAAGATCCCAAGCAGGAACCGGTTCTCTAAGGGGAGGGTGAAGGTGGTTAAGACCTTTGAAAAACTTCCTTAAGACAGAATGAGATGCCATGGACCTGTCGTTACCTGCTGACATGTACGCTTCGGTAGCAGCCAGTTGCACTTTCAGGGTAGAAGGCCAAAGGATCAGAGAATGCAGGTGGGTTAAGTAGTTCAAAAGGACAGACAGCCCGACCCCAGAAGGATTGATACTTCTGTTTCCGCACCAGATGGAAAACCTCTCATTTGGAAGCATAAGCCTTCCTGGTTGAAGGTTTTCTGGAACCCCTCAGGATACTTAGAACCTCCTCAGAGAGGTGTAAGCTGGCAAATTCTAAGTCTTCAAGAGCTAAGCCCTCAGGCAGAGGGACTTGAGGTTGGTATACAGAATCCTGCCTTGAGCCGGCCCGGTGGCACTGAGGGTTGAGGCACTGGATACCATACCTAGCGCTACGCTGGTGACCCGGGATCGAGAATAACCTCGGGGTGCCAGCATTGGGGGGGGGGTGGAAGGAGTAGGATTGAGCATGCCGTTAAGCTGCTCTTCTCTCCTGGGGGTGGTGGGTTGTCGATCCTCCCATGGTCCGATGGGGTAATGAAGGTGGGTAGGGCAGCAGTACAGGTGGGCGGAAGGGGCTGAGCTGGCTTCCTGCCCTGAGAGGATGTCAGGAGACTGTGCCTCTGGGGGAGGTAACTTGGCTATGTCACGGATACGGCTAGCAGGAGGCCATGGTTGCCTTGCCCAATCTGGTGCCACCAGAATCATTATTGCCGGTTGTGACCAGAGTTTGATCAGGATTCTGAGCAACAGGGGAAAGGGAGGAAAGGCATAAATCTGCCTGACCAATCCAGTGTCAAGGCAGCCACTGGAACGGTTCCCTTGACTGGAGGCCTACAACAGAATTTTGGCCGCAGGGGGCTGTCTGCGGAGGCAAAGAGATCTCTGGTGTGCCCCACCTTCTGAATACTAACTGAAGTAATAGTGTATTCAGGCACCAGTCGCGGTGGTTCTGGTTGATCCTGCTGAGGGAGTCCGCCAGAATGTTGTCCTTTCCTGGCAGGTGAATGGCAGACAGTGACACCTGCAGGGAGCAGGACAGGTTCCAAACCTTCATAGCCTCTGTGTACAGTAAGGTGGACCTGGTGCCACCTTGCTATTGTGGTAGTGTTGTCTGTTCCGACCTGCACCACCTTGTCTTTGAGCTGAGGGGGCGAATGACTACAGAGCCAGGTGAACTGCCCTGAGCTCCAACAAACTGATGTGCAGAAGTGATTCTTGGGGGGACCATATGCCACTGGCAGTGAGGTCGAGCATGTGTGGCCCCCCCCCCAGCCCAGGAGAGAGGCATCTGTGGTAAGCACTACGGCTGGATCCTCCTTTCGAAATGGAATTCATTCCCTGAACTTCTCCTCTAGCCACCACTGTAGAGCCTTGAACAGGGTTTTTGTGACAGGAACCAACTTAGCTAGAGGATCCCTTCTTTGAGACCAGTAAGCCCTTAAGTGAAACTAGATGTCTCTCATTTGGAACCCTCATCCTGGAATGCTGCCATATGGTCCAGTAGTTGCAGAAAGTGTATTTTTTTTTGGCCGGCTCCCCACTCCCCAAAGGGAGCTCAGCCCTTGCCTGCTTGCCGCCCCTTGTGCCTCCTCTCCACGGTCCATGGTAATGTGCCCTGGCTTACCCCCAGGAGGGCCATGGGAGCGGACCCCACCTGGCAGACACTTTGCAGCAGGCGGGCGGAGCAGGGCTCATGCCCGGGCAGAGATTTTTGTATGGGGTTATACCTGGGGCAGGGATGCAATGAAAGCCCGTGTCCGTCCCACCCTCCGCAGGTAACGGCGCCAGCACAATGGATCACCCCAGCCTCCGCCAGGAGTCCATGACATGCTGCACACACTACTCCCCTACCCCCGGAGAAGGAAAGCAGTCCCTAGGATGCTCAGTCCTTCTCCCCCCAGCTGCCCCTCCGACGTCTCGAGTCCATTTCCGAACCTGGGTCGTCGGGGTCACAGATGGATGCATTGTCTGCACCAGCTGCAGAAAGTGTCTTGCTGGCCTGGGTCTGTTTAGCTGGAAGGATCCTGTCAGCTGTGGGATACTGTTTACCCTGTCTTGGGGAAGAAATGATCTTCCTTGCATGGTGTCCAGATCTGCCCCTATGAAGTCCAGGACCTGTGCCAGTTCCATTTGAGACTTCTGGGCATTTATCAGGAATCCCAGAGATTCCAGTGTGCTTTGAGTGAGAGCAAAAGAGTCTCTGCTATGTTGTGGGGACTGCCCTATGACTAGCCAGTCATCCAGGTAAGGGAATACTGTGACCCCTTGCCTTCTCAAGTGTGCCACCACTGCAGCTAGGCATTTTGTGAATGCCCTGGGAGCTGAGGTTAGGCCAAAGGGCATGGCTGCAAACTGATAGTAGCCTGGGGGCAACCTGAACCTTAGATACTTTCTGTAACAGGGTTGAATTGGTATGTGGAAATAGGTGTCCTTGAGATCCATGGATGCCAGACAGTTCCCCTGCTGTAGAGTTGTGATGATCATGGCGAGAGTGACCATTCTAAACTTTGTTTTTGACAAATGCGTGTTCAAGGTACTCTGGCTTTGTCACATGCGGCAGCCTGCACTACCCCCTCATGGTCAGGATGGGTAAAGAGGAAATCAGCATTAGATTGGTCAAGTTGATATTTTTTGTAAACTTTTCTGTCTACCTCCGGCACAGAGATGGAGGTTTGCAGTATTTTTAGTACAGTCTTTCTTACAGACTTGTGAATTGGCAATAAAAGTCTCTTGGTAGGGGCAAGACCCATAGAGATTAAGGGTATCCACCACCTATCTCGCAAAGGAATTATGCGATGAGTAATCCTCGGGTCCACGGGGAGGGGAACCAAAGTCCTGTTCTGGTGAGACCTCAGGCCCGATGGGTTCCCCCTCATTTTCCTCCTCCCCTTCTTCTGGTTCCTCATACAGGTATGCCAGTTCCTAGGTGGAGGGACCCAAAGCAGGAACCAGTGGAACCAATGGAGGAGCCAAGGGGCCAGCAGCCTGGAGGGCCTGTGGGATTTGCAAGGCCTTGGCTATGTCCTTAGCCGAGGGCATTGTTGGCCTGTCTTCTGAGAGCTCCTTTGCTTTTTCAGCAGCAGGTGCAGTGACATGTTTTTCTTTATGCTTTCTTTTAGCTGGAACCGGTTCAGTAGCTGGTTCCACTGGTCTCTTAGCCTTAGAAGAGTCAGGTTTATCTGTGCATTTTGGATCTACTGGCTCTTTTGCTTGTTCTTTTCTTGAGGAGGAAGCCTTATCTGTAGATTTCGAAGGAGAGGCAGGAGTGGCCATTTCCTCCAGCTTTGCGCCCTCTTTTTTAAGGTCTTGGGGCTAAAGGTCTTACAGATATCTAAGTTGGCAAAAATATGACTGGGTCCCAAACACACAAGGCACAAATCGTGCCCATCAGCTTTAGCTACAATTTGCCCACTACCAATACAGTTTTTAAACTCAGTAGGTCCTGTCTTTTTCTTTTGTTTAGGTGCCTCTGACATGGATGTCAGACACAACAGCACTAACCCGAAGAAAAACTGTCAGTTCTTAGACTGAAAACCAAATTGGACCGAAATACCCAAAAAGCGATTGGTTCACCACACAGGAAACCGTGCACAGGGAACCAAAGAAACGCACGGTTCCTGACAGGAAAAGGAACTGCAGTCACTACAAAATTAAATAAAATAAAATAACGTTATGAAACCTAGCCAGGAACTGGAAGAAAAAATTACTCACCTTAGTAATTGCTTTTCTTCTCATGGAGTCTTGCTATACTATGACTTAAGCAGTTAGCCACAGCACCTGAACTGCCCCGGAGAGGAAACAGTTAACTCCAGAGAGACTGGAGTTCTAAAGCGCGAGAGCGCTATGCCAAAGTTTCATCTGGCCAGTTTCAAATGAAACTGTCGATCTTTACTGAGCTAACACTACAGCAAGTCTGTGTGAAAGCTCTACACTAGCCAAGTGGCTACCTACTAGTAGGAATAACAACAACAAACACAAAACAACAGCAGCAATAATAATAATAACAATGATAATAATATTATTAGTTTCACCCTAACAAGCACTATTAGACCCCCTTCCCACAAGACTCAAGTCCAGGAAGGGGGCATATATTACTAAAAACAGAAATACCTAGTTCCTAACCCTAAATAAAAGGGGAAGGGAAGAACTAAAATGGCATGACACAGTGCTTGCACTAATTTGCCAAACCCTTACCCAAGTAGAAGTTCTGAGAGGGGCAGGTTGGGTGTATATATAGCAAGACTCCATGAGAAGAAAAGCAATTACTAAGGTGAGTAATTTTTTCTTCAAACACCATGAAGTCTTGCTATATTATGACTTAAGCAGATTACACAGCAGTACCTCTATGGAGGAGGGTCAGAACCTACTTGAAATAGGCTCTGAAGCACAGCTGTGCCAAAACGAGCATCTCTCCTGGACTGGACATCCAGGGAATAATGCTTGGTAAAAGTGTGAACTGTTTTCCAGGTAGCAGCTTGACAAATTTCCAGAATGGGAATATCTCTAGCAGCCGCTAGAGATGCAGCTGTACCCCTGGTGGAGTGGGCCCTCAGTCCTGAGGGGGGTTCTCTACCTAGTTTTTGGTAACAGAACTGGATACAAGAGACAATCCACCTTGCAATTGTCCTCTTAGTGGCAGGTCTCCCTTGCCAACCTCTCCATAGGTAAGGAAGAGTTGGAGGGATTCAACCTGTGACCCTTGGTGCGCTCCAAATAGTAGCTAAGGCTCTTTTGACGTCTGTTGTGCAACTCCTCTCACCCGAGGAAGAATGCTCAGTGAAAAATACTGAAGGAGATGGATTGGTTCAGATGGAAATCTGAAACCACTTTAGGCAAAACTTTCTGTTAGTCCTGAGGACTACCTTATCTCTGTGAAAAGAAAAAAACCTTTTCCACTGACAGGGCTTGTAATTCACTTATGCGCTGGCAGAAGTGATGGCCACTAGAAAACAGTTTTCCAAGTTAGAAACTTGAGATCTGCTGAAGACAGAGGCTCAAAGGGGTTGCATTAACTGAGCAATGCAAACATTCAGGTCCCAGGCTGGAGCTGGTTCTCAAAGGAGGGTTAGTGTGAAGTAACCCCTTAAAAACTTGGAAAACACAGGGTGAGAAGAAAGGGAGGCAGGCTTCCTGCTGATACAAAAGCAGAGACAGCTGCCAGATGAACCTTTAAGGTAGCTGGCCTAAGGCCTAAGGAATTTAAATGGACCAAATAGTCCAGTAAAATGGGCAAATCAGCAGATTCTGGGACAATTTGCTTCTCAGAACACCAGATGGAAAACCTCTTCCATTTGGAATTGTAAGTGGTTCTAGTGGAAGGCTTCCTTGAAGCCTTTAAATATCCAGGACACCTTGAGAAAGGTGTAAATCAGCAAATTCTAACCCTCAAGAGCCAAGCCTTGAGATGGAGGGATCTGAGGTCCGGATACCACACTCTCCCCTGGGCACAGGCCAGCAAGTCGTGGACTCTGGGCAGGCTCAGGGCAGGGTGGACTGCCAGGGACAGAAGCAGGGGGTACCAGGGCTGTCTGGCCCAATCTGGAGCAATCAGGATCACTTTGCAGGGCTGGGATCTGATTTTTACTAATATCCTGAAGAGAAGAGGGAAGGGGGGAAAGGCATATAGGAACTTCCCCTTCCAATCCAACAGAAAAGCGTCCAGGGGGACTGAGCCCAGTACTGGAGGCCTGCAACAAAACAGAGGAAGTTGGTGGTTGTCTGGGGCTGCGAAAAGATCTATCTGAGGGGTGCCCCATCTGGCAAAGACTGACCCCAGCACCTGAGGATTCAGAGACCATTCGTGATGGCCTTGAGAAATCCTGCTGAGGGCATCTGCCAGGACATTGTCTTTCCCTGGAAGGTGAACTGCTATCAGGGAGGTGTTCAGGGAGTAAGCCAGAGACCACAACTTCATTGCTTCGGTGCACAAGGCTGATGACCGAGTGCCCCCCTGCTTGTTGATGTACCACATTGTCGTGGTGTTGTCTGTCCTGACTTGAACTACCTTGTTCTGGACAGATGCTGAAAAAACCTGAAGAGCTAAAAAGACAGCTCTGAGTTCCAAAAGGTTGATGTGGAGCAGAGATTCCTGAGGGGACCACACTCCCTGAGTGGAAAGGTCGCCCAAGTGAGGCCCCCACCCTAGCAAGGAGGCATCCGTGGTGAGGGTGAGGGAGTGGGAAACGGGAATGAAGGGGAACCCTTGTCTTAGATTGCTTTGATCCTGCCACCACTGGAGAGCCAAGATCAGAGTTTGGGTCACTGGGACTAACTTGGTAAGGGGGTCCCTCCTTTGAGACCAATAGGTCTTCAAATGGAACTGGATGTCCCTCATCTGGAATCTTGCTCCTTGCACTACAGCTGTGGAAGCAGCCATGTGCCCTAGGAGTTGCAGAAAATGCCTTGCTGGTCGAGAGACCCGCAGGGTAAAGGAGGATGCCAGGGCAATAAGTCTCTACCCTTTCCGAGGGGAGAAATGCCCTGGCCAACTTTGTGTTCAATTCCGCACCTATGAAAGTTAGTACCTGAACTGGTTCCAGAACCGACTTTGGTAAATTCAGCAGGAATCCAAGGAAGCTAGAAGCTGCTGGGTGACTTGCAAGTGGGATTTACTGAGACTGACCCACAATGAGCCAGTCGTCCAGGTAGGGAAACACAGCAACCCCTTGCCTTCTTAAATGAGCCACTACCACAGCTAGACATTTTGTGAATACCCCTGGAGCAGAGGTAAGGCCGAAGGGCATTGCTCTGAACTGGTAGTGGCCTGAGGGCAGTTCGAACCTGAGGTACTTTCGGTGAGAAGGCCTGATCAGGACATGAAAATAGGCATCCCTGAGGTCCAGGGAGGCTAGCCAGTCCCCTGGCCTCAGGGAGGGCAAAATCATTGCCAGAGTTAACATTTTGAACTTTGGTTTCAAAAGATGCTTGTTCAGGTACTTTAAATCTAGAATGGGCCGCCATTCTCCTGTCTTTTTTGGGGTAAGAAAGTATCTTGAGTACAGCCCCTTGCCCTGATGGCAAGGAGGAACCCTTTCCACTGCTTTGCAGTCTAGAAGAGAAGAAACCTCTGCTTCCAAAGCAAGGGCTTCTGAAAGATTTGCAGGTGGAAAATGTCTGGTTCTCATCTTTTGAAACTGTTTGAAGCTGAGAACCAGACCCTGGTTTACTACCTCCAGAACCCATTTGTCCGAGTTAGGGACACCCAGTTCTGGCTGAAATAAGCCAACCTGCCTCCCACCGGCACAGAAGAATCGGCCCTGGGCACCCCATCAGGGTGCCTGCTTGGCAGCAGCCTTAGGCTGAGGGGAGGGGACGGTTTACCTGCGCCTGCCTCACCTCTGCCTCTGAAAAACTTCTGTGCAAACGCAGAGGAGGCTTGAGATTGGTAAAAGGCCTGTGAAAGGCCTGCCCCTACCTCTGGGAGTGTGCCTTGTGGAGTGGCATGCCCTCCTTGGCCTGGGCACTTTTGTAGGTAGTTCTGTATTCATCCATCTTTTCATATAATTTTCTGTTTGTTCCCCAAACAGAGAATTTCCCACTACAGGAAAATCCATAGCCTTTGACTGAGTATCTTGGGACAGATTAGTGCATCTGAGCCATGCCAACCTACGGAAAGCTACAGAAGTGGCCATGACTCTAGAGGAAACATCATTAACATCTACAGCAGTACGAAATTGAACTTTAGAGGCTTCAGTGCCATCAGCAGCCACCTGTTCCAACTCACTAGCCAGCTGGCCATGGGCCTGCTTGGCTAACTGCAATACTGTGTCCCATCTAGATTTCTGATATCTAGCCACATAAGCCATATAATTTGCCTGCCTGAGTCCCAAAGAAGCTGCCAAATATTGTTTTTTCGCCATGGCATCAATCTTCCTGGAATCCTTATCAGGAGGATGTGAGGCCAGGGGAATATTAGCCTTGTCACAGGCTGCAGCTTGTACCACACCTACATGACTACACTGCTCAGTGAGGAAGTCTGTATCAGGGCCTGACAAAGTATACCTTCTGTCCATTTTTTTATCTACAGGAGGCACAGAATGAGGATTTTTTAAAATTTTGTTGTTTGCTTCCTAAATGACTTATGCAAAGGAATAGACAACCTCCTAGACTCTGGTATATCCATCATTTCTACATAATCAGGCTCCTCTTGCTCATCCACAGCCTCTTCTAAAGGAAGCTGGAGGGTTTCTGCAACCTTTTTGTAAAACATAAAATGAGAAGGGGACTCAAACAGCATAGGGGGAGATTCTAAAGGTCTGTCTGGAGAAATGTCCGGTTCAATGGGCACGTCCAGACCCTCCCAGCCAAATACATAATGGTCAAATTCCTCCTCCCCCTCCTGTGGTTCATAAAATTCCTCAACATCATACTCCTGAACCACTGGAACCGAACGAACCAACCTTTTGCCAACTGTTGGTGGTTCGACAGGTCCCTGAGACAGTGACTGGACAATCAGTATGGCTTTAGCTATCTCTGCAGCAGTTGGAGAGGCAATTTTAGACTCCAGACCTGCTGATTTCTTTGTTTTTTTTACTGGGACTGGTTCCTCTGAACCAGCCTTCCTTTGGCCCGAGGAAGTCTCACCCTGGTCAGAGGGCACTCCCTCTGGTCCAGTGGGAGCTGGACTGGGCTGGCCATCCGGGTCAGCGGACTTTTTGGCCTCGTTCCTGAGCCGCCCAATCTCTTTCCAGGGTGGCTGCAGGGAAATTTTTACACACCTGGCAGTCTGACAGGAGGTGGTCAGCCCCCAGACAATAAACACAAGTGGTGTGTGGGTCAGCCTTGGCAAAGGCTTCCCCACAGACATCACAGTGTTGAAACCCAGTGGCCCGGTTTTTTCTTTGGGTTTCTCAGACATAATGCCAGTCTATCCAAAAACTTGCCCTTTTGATGGCAGTGCCAGGCAAGACACCCTTATCGGTTCCTAACCGTGTCACGGGTATTTGAAAAAAACGTTATAATTCTGTTTTTTTTAGAACCAATAAGAACCGGGAACCGCACTCTAAAAAGCCCAATATATGATTTAAATGCTTTTTTTAGCAAACCGATCGGTTCAAAACCGAACCGATAATTAATTTCCACACAGACTTTTAAAATCCTGTACTTACGGTTTACCAGATAGAGCTTTGAACCGTAATCGGTAAAATAAATACTTATTGCCGGTTCAAATGAACCGAAAATACTCGCTTAAACCGAGAAATGAACCGAGCTGAAGGAGCTGATCTCCGGAGCGACTGTTCAGTGAAGCGGAGTAAAGAATCTGACAGTTTCATTTGAAACTGGCCAGATAGAGATTTGGCATAGCGCTCTCGCGCTTTAGAACTCCAGTCTCTCTGGAGTTAACTGTTTCCTCTCCGGGGCAGTTCAAGTGCTGTGGCTAACTGCTTAAGTCATAATATAGCAAGACTTCATGGTGTTTGAATGCTAAGAATAAAATAATTTCTGGGTAAAAAAATAAAACACTGGAAAGGACGGTTGCCATTGGTTCCGCAGAACCACTGAAGAACCGCAAAAAGAACTAAAACTAAGCTAACTAACCTGTAAAGGGGTAGTAAATAACAAATAAATGAATAAAACACCTAACTTCATGAAAAGAAAGTTGTTTCAGGAAAGTTGAGGAGCGTTCTCCAAGGCGTCTAAACTGGCAGGCAGAGAAATGAATCTGAGCGTTGATCAGAACACAGCAGTTACTAGGGGGCAGCAGTTTGAAATTGGCACGAGCCAATGAGAGTTCCATCATTTACTTACATTCCATTCTCTCTGTGGCAGATCAACATTGAAGGCTGACTGCTGCATTAGTTTAAGCATACTGAGTGATTCCTAGGGTTTGAACAGATAGAGTAGAATCCCTGGCCTTGCTCACTTGTAGGAACCAACACAATTGCCCTGATTTGACTGAGGTGGGTCTGGGTCTCTGACACCTCTTGTCACTTTACTGGGTCCTTGGGAACCAGGGATGGCAGAAAATGCCCGAGGGGATTTTTGAAAATTCTATCGCATAACCTAAGGCCAGAATTTCCAAAACTCAAGTATCTGAAGTTATCTGGGCCCATCTTGAGTAAAAACTGTGCAGTCTTCCACCTAGGGAAGGGGGGCAGAGATGGGCCCGCATACTCTCATTGTGAGACACCTATTTTTCGCCCTGGGCCTCCAGTATGTCTGGCAGGGGCCCCTCTATTTCTGTAGCCCTTGTAACCAGAAAAGGCTCCTTTATTTCTATGGTTACTGAAGTTCCGAAAGTGATGAAAACCTCCTCTAAACTGCCTCTGTCGGCTGCCTCCTTGACCTTTTGGGGTTGATGCAGCCTTATGCTATTGCTTTGACATTGGAGGGTGGCCCTTCCTATCCTGCATAGCCTTTAAAATATCATCCAGGCTAGAACTAAATAACAAACTTCCCTCAAAGGGGAGATTGAGCAGCTTGGTCTTTGAAGCTTGATCAGCAACCCAATGCCTAAGCCATACACCTCGCATGGCCAACACAACGTGATAGGCAGAGCAAGCCAACATGCGGAAATTCTCCACTGTGGTATCCCCTAAGAAGATTGAGGCCATGGCAGCCACCTGCAAAATGTTCGCTCCCTCTGAATCTGGGGGAACAAAGCTAACCAGGGCAGTACCCCAGAAGTTTAAAGTTCTGGCAACAATAAAGGAGGCATAAGAGGTGCACAGGTTTGCGCCACTGGAGGCGACAGCCCTTCTACAAGCGGCATCCACTCGCTTGTCATGCAAATCCATTACGGCCAATGACCACTCAATAGGAATAGTGGTGTGCTTGACAGAATTATGCACTGCCTTATCCGCTAGAGAAGGGGTTTCCCACCTGCAAAATGTTTCCTCCAAAAAGGGCAATACTGGGTCTTAGGTTTTGGCAGAGACTTCCTTTGTTTGGTCACAATGAATAAAACTTTGAAAACACTTTGGAGCAGGGAAGAACGTGGACAGTATAGGATTGCCGTCCATTGCCTCCATGGATCGCTCTTCCTCGAGCTGTAAGGACCAACATGCCTCGGCTATCAGGTAGAACAAGGACTTGGTATTAAACAGGGGAGGGACAGAAATCCTCCTCTTCGGCTCCGTCCACTCCCCTTCCGCCTCCTTCTTAGAGGGGTCATCCTCCTCATAATAAAGTAGCTTTATAGGGTCAGGATTTTTCCCAAGATCCCAGATATCCTCATCCTGACCCTCTAAATGGTCAGGGTCGGGGTCTACCTGCACATCTGTATTCGCAGCCCTGTATTGCTGCGATGTACATGTACATGCCTGTGTGGGCCCCCCAACCTGAGGGGCCTGGTTTGAGGTCAGGTGTGTCTGCTGGGAAGTCCTGTGGAACATCAGGGCCCAAAAGCTCTCCTAAGAGCAGTAAAAAGAGTTTATGCAATTGTGCTTTGCCACTGCCAAATGAAAAGCCAGGTGCCCCCTCCCCAGTTCGGAGGGCCGACTTGGGGGAACTGTAAGAGACACACTAGCCTGAGAAACACAATGGGGGCAATAGGAACCCATGGAAGAGGGTCTCATCACCCTTTTGCAGGTCTTACATCTTTTAAATGTTAATGGCAGTATAGCGCAGTGGTTTAAGGCTCTGAGCTGCAAATCTGGAGACCTGGGTTTGAATCCCACAGCCCCTACTTGCATACTGTGTGACCCTGAGCAAGTCACTTAACTTCCCAGTGCTCCCGGGTTGCACCTGTAAACAAGCTTTCAGCTTAGTGTCTCACCTGGTTAAACAATTGGGGAAAAAAAAAAGCCATGGTGCCAAGAATAATAGCTCTGTAGATGCCTAGACCGAAAATAATAGATTTTTGTCCTTCTATGTAGTATAGAGAAAAAGAACAACATAGTGCTCACCCTAAATCAGAAATATGCAGAGCTTACATTCGTAGGAGACCCAAATGCACTCACAAGCCAAAAGGAGGTAGAGAAAACTGAACAAGCAACCAGAAACAAGACCCACGCGTCTAAAAATTCCTGGGACGCAGAGACATGTGCACACTGTCGGACTAGCGCGTATGCATCATCACAACACTGTGCCTGATGTCATCACTTCAGGAGGAGGGCACGCACTACAGATAAGTGAATGGCGCGCTAATGATAGTGGAGTGCAGAAAATTAAAATGGAATGCGCCCCAAGTGACAAATGATCGTACAAATGGCGGGGAAATTTGGTGGCTCAAAAAAGCCAAAAAACACACCGCCGGCCGACTGAGCCAAAATGAAGTGACCAAAAATAGAAACTTCCCCTCATGGATAAAAACGATGCACTCTTCAGCAGCTAACTTTTAGAACTAGCTAATATAATAGGGTTCGACAAATTTTAAAATGTACTGCTTGTTCAGGACAAGTGGCTTGACTAAAAGTAGTAGCCCTCGTGCTCGAGTTGGTAGTCTGGTTAAAAATAGGCATATTTTTAAGAAAACTCATTAAAAAGTAAAGAAAAACCAGTTGTATGTACTTTAGAGGGGAACAGATAAATACTACTAGGTTAACAGTATGAAAATGTGTCATTTTTGTTATAGGCAGGTTAGACGGAACCGGTTCTCCTTACGATGAGTTAGTGAAACCGAAGAAGTAGTAGAAGAACCTTTTTTGCTTTGTTTGCTTATTTTTCTGCATAGTAAATGTGTATACTTTACAAAGTCTGAATATGAAATAAGTAACAGATCAGGATTACATTATTTTTCTGTAACTTGTGCACTCACTGCAAATAAAGTAATGTGGATTTTCAAATCTGACTTTTTATTGCATCTTTCTTTTTTTATTTGAATTCTTTTTTTTTTGTGTCTTTCACAGGGACAGTTACACTGGGCATGTCACCCCCACCCGTCTTCACTCAGAGCCCTTTCCCCAGGATCTCCTCTCATAACAACAGCCCACACACAGTTAGGCTTCTCTTATTTGATAGGAGGCAGTATAGCACAGTGGGTTAAGGCTCTAAGCTGCAGATCTGGAGACCTGGGTTTGAATCCCACAGTCACCTAGGTGCATGCTGTGTGATCTTGAGCAAGTCACTTAACTTCCTTGTGCTCCCGGGTCACATCTGGAAACAAGCTTCGGCTTAGTGTGCTACTCCTGGTTAAACAATGTCCCCCCCCCCCCCTTCCCTTCCCTTCTTTAAGTAGGTCAACCCTCCTTCACTCCTTTGCCTATGACCTTCCCTCCCAAAAGCCCACACACAACAGTTGGGCTCTCCTATTTTCTTTTCTTTTGGGCAGGTCAACCCTCCTTTGCCCAAGATCTCCTCTCCAAACAACCCACAGCACACACAACTTCAGTAAGGCTTCTCTTATTTTCTTAGGGGAAGGTCACCCCTCCTCCTCCTCCCCTCCCAACAGCCCACACACAACAGTTAGGCTCTCTTATTTTCTTTTCTTTGGGCAGGTCACCCCTCCACTCCTTTTCCCACAATCTCCTATCCCAGCATCCCATGATACACAATCAGTCAGGCTTCTCTTTTTTTATCTTCTTAGGGTTGCTCCTTCACTCCTCCCCATGATTTTCCAGACTCCCAAAAGCCCCCCTCACACACAGTCAGGCTTCTTATTTTCTTTTGGCAGTTCCCACCCCCTCCTCAGCCCCCGCTTCAATACTGCACTGCAGTTAGGCTGTTTTGTTGCAACAAGTCTTGCGCTCTCTCTTGAAAGCAACAAAACTTTCACAAAAAGACCAACCCTTCTCACTTTCTTAGCCCTCCCTTTAGTCTGCTTTTGTTTATTCTGAGTCACAATTTTGTTCAAGGGGCAACTTTCAGTTCAGCTCCGTCTTTCTCCCCCTTTACTTTTACTGCTGCAGCTTAGTTATGCTGTTTTTGTTCATCATTCTCCTCCCTGGCTTGTAACTAGTACCCCTCTCCTTATGTATTCTCAGCCTCAGAGTCATGTTCTTGTTCCCTTAGTGCAGCAATCACGGTTCGTCACATTACTTATTTCCCACATCACACACACTCAGTCCCACTCCCTCTCGATCCAACAATCACCCTTGTCTTGCAGTCTGTATGGATTCAAAATGACTCATAGTTGTGGGTCCTGGCTGCTTCCCGCCATTCCCCTCCCCGCCTCACCAACACTACTCACCCTCCCTCATTGTGTCAATTCCCCAATCTCCGCTTTTTGCAGCAGCAGCTGTAAAATTTATGCTATATTATATTTTATTATTGACAGCCCAGGTAAAAGCAACATCAAGTGTGTCTAGCAGTGATTTTCCGCAGTCCCCGACTCCAAACAAGCTCCTAACAAAACACCTGGCCCCTCGCACAACCAATTCAGAGGCATGCAAGACCCTTTTCCTCAAAATGAAATGAGAAAGTGAGAGCGTGCTCTGATTACCCCTGCCAAGTCATGTCAGTGCTGCCAATGCTAGTGAATGGGTTCATTAACAGAACAGCCAGATCTTCACTGACTGGATGGGACACCTGCCAGTCCGATGACTGGCTCCACCTCAAGTCTCCCTTCGGCCACGGCTCGCTCCCAGCAGGAACTCCCTCAGTGCTGCTCGCTCTGCCCCGCCCCACCAAAGATCTTGTGTGTAGCTGTGTGGGTCACATGACGGCCAGACTCCGACGTCGCCAGTGAGCACTTTAGTGGAGAAACCTGACAATGCAACAGAAAATGTTTTTTGTTTTTTAAAGCAGTACTTGTCCACGGACAAATACCCCTGTCACCAACTGTTTGTCTTTGCCTAAATTCTGGTAGTCCGGGACCTCCGACTATGGAATTTGTCAAACCCTGCGATATAACTATGACTACTGAGGAGCTTCTTAAAGGGGAAATACATTATCCCTTAAAACACAAATAGCTTAACAAAAGAGAATAGGAAAACTTATGTAACCCCCCCCTCCCCCCGGTAATCCCACTCACCTGAGCTGCCCCGGCGGGACCAGGGGCTCAGCAGTACCTCCCTGAGGCCGGGCCGGAGTCCTTGCCAGTAGTTTCTGTGGTGCCTTAGTGCCTCCACCTGGGGCCCCTGCATCACCTCCTGTGGGCAGAACAGGTTAGAACATTTCCCCAGGATAAATAATGGTCTTCCCTCTAATGACTGCCTGTGATGACCCCCCAGACCCACAATCACTCCCCACAATGGCTTTACACACACAGCAGGTGAAACAGATGAACAATAAATATTCAGTTTATTACTACAAGCTAATACAAAGGAGGTGGGGGCTACTCCTCCAAAACCTCCTGGTTACCAAACATTCACTTATCCCCACTTCCCTCCTTTCCCCTGGGTGCACCCAGACCAGTCACAGTTAGGGGGTACCTCACGGTCCCTTAGTCTGCAGGCCTGCTGTTTACAGTTGAGGCCCTTACACACTTGCATAAGTTCCAAGACGGTTCCCTACTGATCCTCCTGGCAAAGAAAACAATGGTCTCCCCTGACCTGCAGCTCAGGATACTCTCAGTGCCCAGAGAGGACGATGAACCCTGCAGTCCACAGCACGTCATTTCCCATGAAATGGGTGGCATAGTTCTTTCCCTGCCTGGCCATTCCAGCTTCGCCCGCAGGCCTTTGTATATGGCTTTCACCAGGCAGGCCTGTTCGTCCTACTCGCCACGATTCCTCTGATCTTTGCAATGGGGGGGGGGTGTCACAGCAGTTCAACTCCCCCTGGTACCTTTTTAGTTTCCTCGGCTTCTCCTCTGGCGGGAAGATCTGTCCCTGATGCAGCAGTCTCCCAGATGCCCCAGGCTGGAGGTTGCAGTACCTTCAAGCCAAACAGTCTGCCCCAGTACTTTTGAGCAACCGGGGGTAGATGGTAAGCTCCATCATCTCAATCATAGACTATGGTCTAATTGTCTATGGCTCAGCTACTACCACTGCACTAAAGCGCATCTCAACAGCACTAAACAAAACCTGTCGACTCTTCACTGGAGCAGAGAGACGGACCCACACTTGTGACCTCTACACGGAAACCAGTTGGTTGCATCTTTCCAGTTGCCTCATGTACCTCACCTGCATGATGGCAAAAAAATCAATCTTGGGACTCACTCCTCCATGTATCCGGGACCTGCTCTGCCTGAACAATGGCACTTGTACCACCAGAAGATCTGACCACCAACCTTTCCTTGTCCCTAGATGCCGGACTGCTCAGGGGCAATGATCTTTTACATACCGTGCCCCTACCTGGTACAATGCCCTTAACCTGCCCTCCCTATCCTCCACGACATTGGGAGCTTTCAAATCCATACTTTACGCTCACCTCACAGCCTCCAGCTCCTGTGACTGCTTTGACTAAAGTCTCATCCCACTGAGTGCACTTACATTTGTTTCACTCAACCACCATGGTCTCTCTTTGACGAAGACAACCTGAGTACCACTAACCTGGTTCTGTCTGCTCCTAAACTTCTTATTTCTCCCTCTCTTCCCTCTCAAGCTCTCCAATCCTTATTCCTTGCCCTTGACACTGCCTCTGAGTTCCTTTTTCTTTTCTGTACATAAATGTTACTGTTTAAGTTGTGGCCTTGTTAAATGGCTTATTGATTGTTTGTAACACTGTCTACTATGTTTTTGTACTTAATGACGTGGAACCTTTGTAAAAGAGCCTTGACTCAAAGGTATTAATTCCTAGAACAATAAACTTCAAACTTCAAACAACCTGAGGGGACCTCCTGCACAGCCCCAGTGGCTGCCTGGCTCCTTCCTGTTCCTTATGATTGAAAGTGGGGGGGTGGAGAGGGATGAAGCCCTAGTGCCTTTGCCTGGCAAAACCACCAAAATAGCACTCTGGTTTCCTTTGGGGGACCTCTATTCCCTTTCCTCTTGCTCCTCCACCCTGCTCTCTCCCTCTCTCTCCTGTCTCTCTCAACAGCCCTGCCTTTCTCCTCCCTTTCTACTTCCTGCCGCAGGGGAGGGGTGGCCAGAGCCTCCCATGCCTGCAGGCAGTCTTTCTCCTGTTTTGTTTTTTTGAGGTGGGGGGAGGGGTAGAGTTGCCTTTTCTCTTTGTAGGAACCCAAATAAGTAGCATGCACTTTTCTAGATAGACACCTGGTTCCTAACTAGCACCAACAATAATCACAGTCACAGCTAGGCTTGCATCAGGTCCAACCACATTAATGGACCAGGCACAAGTACCCCACAGGACAGCAGAAGCCCCCTGTCCAACTTACGTAAGCGCCGGGCTGGTGGGGGGGCTTACACTTAGCCTAAACACTGGGGGGGGGGGCGCAACGCATTAATAGCAAAGGATACTCCCTGGGAGCCCTAGACTATGCCTCAGAGAAAAAAATAATAGAAATACACTTACCTGTGGCACTTTTTTTTTTTTAAATCTGAGACCTTAGAAAAGTAACACCCTAAATTTAAAAGGCAGACATGGCCCCCAATCCAAGCACAAGCAATAGAAGTGGGTAGAGCAGGTTAGTCAATTTGAAAGCCGCAGCTTAACAGGCACGATTTTAATTTAAGGGTACTCCCTGCACCGGGTAACTCCAACCTACTATGCAAAATTGCAGCCTCAAAGCTTAAAAGCTTAAAGTTTCTTCAGAGAAGCTTGAGAAGACTTCCGGTGACGTCAGCGAGAGGAATGGCAGCTTAATTTCTGGGATCCCCTCAGCTGCAGATCAAATCGAACGGCATCCCCGGTACCAAACCATGCAATCCCCAGCAAAAAGCACCAGATCGAGGGTCGGGAATGGCAAAAACAATTTAACACTGGCAAAAAAGCTGCAAATGCTGCTACAAGGCGAACGGAACGGGAAGATCATGGGCCTACTGGAGGAGGAAGACGAGACTGCGGCAGACATGCAGACTGAGGTCGATTACCCCCAATTAGTTTCATCGATCCTTCAAACGGCCAAAACAGTACAAAGATAGACCTCACCCTCACAGAAATGAAAGCGGACATCAGCAGGATAGACCACAGAGCGGACAAGCTGGAGCTGGGCCTCACGAATATGATGGAACAGACAGACCGACACGATAGATTGGTACTATACCTGATGGCTCGAGAAAGGGAACTGCAAGCAAAACTAGACGATCTTGAAGGGCGCAGCAGGCGACAAAACCTCAGGGTGTATGGTATCCCAGAAGGAGCAGAAAAGGGGAGCCCAAACACGATCACTTTCATGCAAAAGCTTCTGTCTGAGCTTTTAAATCTCCCGCCAGAGGTAGACGTCTCTATGGACAGGGCACACCGCTCCCTAGCCCCAAGACCGACGAACCCAAACTCCAGGCCCCGCTCTTTTATTGTCCGAATGACAAACTACACCGCTAAGCAGGAAATCTTAAAAGAGCCTGGGAAAAAAAAGGTGACATATGGGAGCATAGAATAATCCTGGACAATGATTACTCGATGGAAATTGCAAGAGCGGAACATGTGGTCGGTGGTGAAACAGCTGAGGCTCGAAATGTGAAAGCACAGATGCTATTCCGGCGCAGGCTAAAGTGGAATCGGGCAAGGAATAAAGATTTTGAAAACCTGCTGGCAGCCAAGCCTTTTTGAAGAATCCGTGTCTCAGTTTCAGGGCTTGAAGAGAGAGACTAGAGAAGGAGTTAAGGAGTCTGTGTGTCAGTAGCGCCGGGAGAGGATCACGAGTGGGGCAGTTCAACGCCCACGAGTCTCAGGAGGGATGTAGCGCCCTGATTAGGCCCCTATGTCTCGAGGGTACAGCTAAACACTATCATCCCAGAAGAAGATGCAGCAGAGGACATTTGAACATGAACTGTGGACACTTTCATAGAGAGACGTTTTGTAGTAAACGGCTGCACACCACCCTGAAGGACTACAGAAGGCAATGGTTAATCGGCAGGGTAAGTCGCAAAATAAGCCTGGGATGGGGAAAAGACCGGAATGTCTAAATTAATAGAGCCTGTCAGGTTAGAGGGAGGAAGGTGAGAAAGAAGACTGAGGATGAGTACATAGGACACCAGAACATTTTAATAAAGGGGGGACTGCTCGGAAGAGACATGGAGAAGAAGGCGAGGGAGTCTGGAAGGTCTGCTGGGGGTGCGGGGAAGTGAGTGGGTGGACTGGGCGCGGGCAGGCAATGTTTATGGGGGTAATACTGGAAAGGTGGGAGGGAAAGGGAATGTGGTTTTTTTTTTTTTGGCGGGAGGTGGGGGTAGGGAAGGCTCGATTTGGAGAGATTTGATCAGTTGGGATCTGGCACTCAGCAGGAGCGTTAATGAAAAGAAAACGCCTAGCACGCACAGTGGATGGAGATTTTGGGAATGGAAGAGTACATGGGGACCTCCTGGCCAATGATGTAAATAGGGAGGGTTGCAAAGACGGGAGAACCATGTGACTGGCCGAGAGTGGGGGTCTCTATGGGTTGTGACTCCTTGAATGGACCGGGATTGCCCATAATATGGAAAAGAAGGAAAAGGGCAGGGGGCAGAAGGCAGAAGCTGGGGGAAAAAAGAAAAGGTAGTGTGAAGATGGAGACAGGGGAAATCTTGTTTGCTGCCTGATCCTGCTGGACGTTGAGTGTAACACAGGGCAGGGGGCTTAGACCCCAGAATAAAGTCCTGTTAGGAATTAGCCTAGAACACTATCCGAGGCACAGTGCCACAAGGGTGACACACTCCAGTCCACACAAGGAAGGGTGGACTGACCTAGGAAACCGAATTTCACAAAGATTGAAGTTGGAATCTCTAAAAAGTAACGTTGTGAAAAGTAAAGAAACTTTTGTACATAGGAATGCAATGCGTCAGCTTCTTAGACCTTGGAGAGAATTGTTAAGTTCTGTAGTTAGAAATTTAGTGTTTGGAATTGTTTATGTGTTAAATGGTTAATAACCCCACTTAAAGGGGTAAGTACAGGAAATCTGTTATAGTTATACTAAAAAGTTACCAAGAGGTGATAGTTACCTTGAGACTTATAGACAACAGGCATGGCACAAAACATACATCGAACTGAGGCACAGTGTGAATGAGGAAACAAGTTCAAGGTGAGGGGGACCCTATGAGAAGGGGAAGGAGTGAGGGGGAGGGATGCTTCTGTGATCACTCTAAAACTCAGACCACTAAAACAATTTGGAAAACTCGATCATGGATAAAATAAAGACCAAAACACTTTCACTGAATGTAAATGGGATTAAAACCCAATAAAAGGAAGCGCCTGCAGCAGTTTTAAAGAGACAGGCATGTGAAATACATTTTATTCAGGAAACACATCTTTCTCCTGAGGAAGCTCTCAAACTTAGGAGCAAGGACTTCCAACATCTACCATGCATCTATGCCCAAGGGTAGGAAAAGGGAGTGGCCATTCTACTATCGAACACGCTCCCATTTGAGGTAGAGGAAGTAATAGAGATGAGGGAGCTAGATACATTTTGGTAGTGGGACGTGTTCAGGAACTTCAAATATCCTTACTAATGTGTATGTCCCACTGGGACACAGACCCCTTTTTGCAGACTTATTTAAATTAATTATGAAAAGGCAAAAGGATCTTAATTGCTGGGGGGGATTGGAACGTGGTGCTGGATAGGGCCCTAGATACTACTTCGAACATACCGACCCCAAATCAAACGATCTCTAGGTCTCTGAAGAGGCTCATGAGAGACACGGGCATAGTGGATGTTTGGAGAGAGAGGTATCATAAGGCCAGAGATTACACTTACTACTCTCCCAGATATGGCATTTTCTCGAGAATAGATATGTTTTTTACGTTTGGTAAGGACATTTCAGTTTTCGACTCTCTTTGGGTGGGCACGGAAACTACAGCAGACCACAAACCACTGTTCGCTAAACTAGATCTCCAACTCCCCAAAAAACCTACACACTGGAGGTTAAACATAAGCTTACTCAGGGACGAAAAGATTAAAGAAGAAGTAAACAATAATAAGGAGTACCATTCAGTTAAATGAATCCCAGAGATTGCTCCTCAAATCCTATGGGACACGTAAGACAATGGTACGAGGAAAACTAATTTCAATAGCTACCTATAAAAAGAGGGAACAGGAAAAGCAAAGAATGCAAATACAAAAAGAACTCCAAGAATTGGAGAGGCAGCAAAAGGTAAAATTTCAGAGGGAGAGAGGGAGAGAGATAAGGGTTCTTACACAAAGACTACATCGGCTGCAACTCCGAGAAACGGAAAGGGCTTTAATACGCATAAAGCAAACCTATTATGAGGGGGCTTCTGGCTTATCGCCTGAGACAACAATCGGCTAGGGCAAATATTACCGGAATAAGACAACCGGCTACGGGGGTAATTAGGCATAGATGGGAACAAATAACAGAGAGCTTTGTCGCATACTATAAAGACCTCTATTGCCCCCAGCAAGACATTAAGACCCGAGGAGGCAGTGCGGTTCTTAAAGAACCTGCATCTACCTGAGCTCACCGAGACACATAGGAAATTATTGGAGCAACCAATCACACAAAGGGAAATAACGGACACCATAGGTAGGTTAAAAGCAAAATGTCCGGCCCGGATGGCTTTGGAGGAAATTCTACAAAATGTTTGGTGATTTGAGCTCCTGCTACACACAGTGTATAATCAATATGGCTGGAAGGGGCTAATGTCCCGCCTTCCTGGAATTACACTTCCATATCGGTAATACCGAAGGAGGGGAAGGATCCGAGGGAATGTGGATCATACAGACCGATATCCCTACTTAATGTAGATTATAAAATTTTCACAGCGATCATAGCATCGCGTCTACAATCCTTTCTACAAGATATTATTCATCCGGACCAAACGGGCTTTGTGGAGGGTAGGCAGGCACCTGAGGGAGTGAGGCGAACCATAAATATTATTGACATAATAAACAAAAGGAAAATATCAGCCTGCCTCATGAGTCTCGATGCGGAGAAGGAGTTTGATAAGGTGGATTGGAATTTCCTTTTCCTGGTTTTGAGGAGAATGGGATTCCCACCGGCATTTATAGAAGCAATCAAAACTCTATACGCTTCTCCACAAGCCTACGTCAAAGTTAATGGAGGGATTTCACAGAGATTCGCGTTGGGGCGTGGCACGAGGCAGGGCTGCCCCCTATCCCCCCTCCTATTTGATCTTTATATAGAGCCACTAGCTCAAGCAATAAGGGAATCGAAGGAGATTACAGGGATAGACATAGAAGGGGAAGAACATAAAATATCTCTATACGCAGACGACGTGCTCTTGTACATATCTAATCCCGATGACTCTATCCCAAAAATTTGGGAACTCATAGATAAATTTCATCAGTACTCAGGGTATACACTTAATAAGAACAAGACAGAGGTGTTAAAATTTTATTACCGCCCCACAGAGGAGGTGCACCAATCCCTGAAGACACAATGGAACAAGGAAAAGATTAAATACCTGGGCATACAAATTTCCAAAAATTTAAGGCTGTTGTATGCAAATAACCTAGAACAGACAACGGGTCAGATTAAACAGGACATCAAAAGGTGGGAATCACTTAACCTACCATTATACGCAAAGATACAGTCAGTATCTATGAATATACTCCCAAGATATCTTTACATGTTTCAATGTCTCCCCATTAAAATACATAAGAACCAATTCCAGATTTGGCATAGGTGCTAACAAGGTTTATTTGGAACAAAAACGACCTAGGTTAAAGGCGGAGTCATTCGGTCAAGTAAAAATAGGAGGTCGGAATGTGCCTAACCTGGAGGACTATTTTTGGCAGCACAATTGAAGTGGGCCCTGCTCTGGTCAGTTAGCTCATGTAAGGCGAGATGGAAAACAATAGAGATAGCTTTAACAGATGGTGTACCTTTGGAAGCTAGAGTAATGGTAACTAAATTACAAGGTAGAGAGAAAGATATTACATTAACAACAGTTAGAAATACATTGTGCTCTCTCAGAAGGCTTTGGAATAAACATAAGCTTGAGGGGGAGACCTGGCCGCTGAGGTGGTTCGCCTGGGATCCGGACTTCCTCCCAGCTAGACAGGACCTCACCTTTAGGAATTGGGGAAAATTCGGACTGTGCTCTCTAAGTCAGTTTCTTAAGGGAGATACGGTTATGGAATTTGCACAGATTAAAGAGGAATTTACACTAAGACAATCAGACTACTTCAGGTATCTCCAAATAAGATCGATATACACACCTTACAAAACAACTATACAAACTTAGTCCAAACAATGAAGTTAAGGGACACCATAGTAGACATACTGAATCTCACAAGAGTAAAGGGCCTTATTTCGCCATATATGGAGCTCTGAGGATCGAGGTGAAGATCAAACTACACACATTAAGAACAGATGGGAGAAAGAGATGGGGAACAACTGGAGGAAAGGGCATGGACAACTGCTTGGCAGGGGCCCTCCGCACCACGTCCTCTCCCTACTGGAGAGAATACGAATGGAAGGTCCGAGAAGATATTTTTTGTACTCCAGGAACACAAAGTAAATGGGACAAAACTTGTACAGGGTCTTGCTGGAGGGCTGTGGTGTTGATAAAGCAAACTATCTCCATATGTTCTGGTCATGCTGAGTCCTTACACAATATTGGAAGGAGGTAGAAACGAGGATAAGAAAGATTCTTCATATACAATCATATTTAGCTCGACAAACCTGATCTTAGGAGTATTACCGAAGAAATAAGAGGAACAAGTCAAATCTATCTATGGAATATATTGTTGGGGCAGCCCATAAAGGCGTGACAAAAGTGTGTTCACCACTACCCTCCAGCGAACCAAGATTGGGAATCAATAGTAGATGAAATCAAGGACATGGAAGAGGTGACATATAGAATAAATATGAGGGGCAGGCTTGGGTGGAAAGATGGACCCATGGTTTATGGAGATGGAGAATAAAGAAAAGGACTAGAGTGAGGAAAAGGGGAAAAGAGAAAAGGAGGCGGAGGAAATAGCTGGATAAAAAGCCATGTTTGACCTGGTCAAGCCTCAAAGTTGAGACGATGAATTATGTAAAAGTGTATAAATGGAAATGTGATTGAATTGTAAGCAGCTGGGAGGGTAAATAAATAAATAAATAATAAGGGGTGAGAAATCCTGACCATGTACTATGTACTATCCTCTTGCACTGTGTAACGAGAGCAATGAGTTGTAATGGACATGTATAAGTGCCAAATATGCAATAAACTTGAATATAAAAAAAAGAGAAGCTTGAGAAAGGTTTCCCCTTCAATGGCACAGCTTAGACTGGGGAGTTGCTGTTCTCTGGAATCCTCATATGCCCAACATTCCAAAGCTTTGGGCTGTGCCATTTCCCCTAGTAGGGGTGCACATTACCCAGTTGTTGTGAATATCCATTGACAATGCGGACTTGCGGAGCGCTACAAAAATACATACCAAAAAGCTCTGACATTTACTTTTAGTAGTTTTTAAAATATGCAAGAAAAAAACTTCCATTTCGGAGCACACACAGTTTTAAAAACTCTGCAGCCTAAGGATAACTGAATTTTTACAACCACATGAAGTTGTGTGGTTGTATTACAAAAATGCACTTATTTATCAGGTGGCAGGGCTGGTTCCCTGTCTGCGTATGCCATTGTGCTGTTTTCATTCAGTAAGGACAGGGCAATGTGTCAGTGTGTAGCCCCACCTCTGCTGGACATACTGTGCCTGAGAATTTCTTGTTGTTTAGCAAAGGACCGCCATGAGTTACTTGAGCGGCCTCATAGATTTGAACTGGACACTAGGGTGCCCAGTCCTCAGTGCCAGCTAAATGCTTCTATTTTTATGTACACTGACACCAGGGTGCCCACCACCGGTGCCGATTTATCTCCCCGCCTTCCGTTTTATTTTCAATCCCCTGCCACATTAATCTACCGACATCCGGGATGCCCAATCTCTGGTGTTGGCATACTCGAAACCCCCGACCCTGCAAGCAGTCTGGGACAGGGTGGGGGCCAAATCCCCAGCGCCCCTCAAGTATCATGCCAATACTGGGGTGTCCAATCCCCAGTGTAAGAGGTACATTAGCTAAAATAAAGAAAACCGTCTCATGAGATCTTTTTTTTTAAATCTCTGAGATAAAGAAAACGGTCCCTCGTTATCTGCCACCATCTCCGCCACCCCTATCCTCCCACACTCAATCCTCACCACACGATACACCTCCCCCTTACCCTATACTTACCTAGTGGAGGTCCAAATCTCTAATCCTCTCAGGACCAGAGACATGACTTCACCCTTCAACACCAGACTGGGAACTGAGGAAAACAGGTAAGTGCCGTATAATGTATTTCAATGCATTTTGAATTTTTACTCAACTTGAAAATTTTTCAATATTTTTACACCAGATTTTTTAATATGGCCTTTTTTCATTGACTAGGGTGGTGGAATTTTTCAAATCCGGCCCAAAAGGCAATTCTGTAGTCGCTACGCAAAATCCTTTTGGGCAGAATTTGAAAAATTTCCCCTACTGGGTTCATGAGGTGGGGTCATAAGACCACCATGTTGAAAATCTGGGGTCAAAGTATTAAACAGAGAATAACGGATGGGTAGGGGGTTATAATAAGGATTTTACACACCCCTGAGGGGTGGGATGCCACTTAAACTCCGAGAGTGAAGCTTGAGGGGTTTATTCAGGCATCCACCGAGGGAGGTGGTGTAAACCAAATTTAACCCCTATCATCTCTTTATTTTGTATAACTGCTGGGGATTGTTTTTTCACCACAGCAGTTATACAAAATAAATGGAAGTTGAGCCGTGGACAGCTGCGGTTTCAGCGTGGTCCGTGGCAGCTCCTGACAAAACAGTAATGTTACATTTTTTTTTTTTTATTTAAGCCGAAAATGAACAATGAGCATTTCATGTGCCATATATTTGTTTAAAAAATGACTTACCCGCTGACTCATACTGTCGGCGAAGTGTTAGGCGTCAAGGAGTGAGAAGGCAGGGGTCAGAGAGATGAGGAAGATCACGGAGACGACTCGCCGAGCTAGGGAAACCGGGTACGTGTTTGTTGTTATAACGACAAAATTACAACTCAGTTTCCCTATGGGAAAAAACAATGACCGGTTATTATAGAACAAAGTCATGAAGGTATGTTGACGTTGTTCAATGCTCGCTCATAACTTTGGTAATTTTTAATATTTTGACCCCAAATTTTCAACAGCACCTCATGAACCCAGTAGTGCTGTTTTTCAAATCCTGGCCCAAATGTAATTTTGCATTTGTGGTGAGAATGACTTTTCATCCAGCATTTTATAACTGACACATGTTATGTTCAGAAGGGGGTCATTGGAGAAGATGGGTAGTTTGTATCAGATGGAGGGGGATCCGGAATTTGTGCCATAGTTTTCAATTATGTATGGCTCAGAAATACTGGCACATGAAAGTGGGTCCCGGGGGTATATATTACTAGTTATAACCTGTCTTTATTCTCCAGTGCTCCTTATACAGTGGTAGTGGCAGGAACTTTGCGAAATGTTGCTGTTGTATTAATCAATGTACTAAATGGCCTATGTTGAGCATTGTGTAACAACAATTGTATCCATCCAGCAAGTATGTTGGCTTTTTTTGCTTCTTCTGTACTGTGGAAATTTTTTTTTTAAAACCTTGAATTTAGAAAAGAAGGAGAGGTCATAAATTCTGGGGTCAGACTGCACAAAATTTTTTTTTTTATAAAATAAGGCTGTTTGTAGGGATGGCCGTTGGACCACTGAGGACCATGTTACCTTACCGTACCAGTGACCTGAGTTAGGGTGCAAGCTCAGTGAGAAGGCTGATTAGACCGAGGCTGAGGGGAGGGCATTGCAGCATTCAGCACTGGCCCCAGCCTGGGGAAGGACAGAACAGTGTTCTGGCACACACAGGACACCTTGTGGCAGCCTGGGGAGACTTCTTTCACAAGGGGGTGTTGAGGCCTGATGGGCCTATTCACTGTGTCTGGACAAGTAGGGTGGGAAGAAAAATGGAAAGTATACCTGGCAGGATGAAGGTTGGGCCACTGCAGGCTGGACACCAATGACAGGCCTCCCCCCTACTGCTGTCAGCCATCCAGTCCCGTCAACCTCCATCTCAGGAAATGGAAATTACATGCCTAACGTAATTCTTGATCTTCTTGGACAAAGTCACCACCACTCATTCACACTAATGCGAGTATGCCGGGGGCGCTAGGACCCCCTGGGAGTCAAAAATCTTCAGGAGGGCCAGTGCCAGGATAGGACCGCGCATGTGCTGCGCCACGAAACTAGCTTGTGCCGTATAGGCTATCTCTGCATTGACACTTCAACCACCTCGGTACATTTTTGACGGAGGAGGTGAAGCATAAACTTACTTAAGAAAACCTAACCCTAACTTCCGGGCATAAGAGGCCCGGATGACCCATGTAAGAAGTGTCAGTTCAACAATATCTTCACAGCCCAAACAACAAGGAAGTGAAGACCAAAAACAGAATGAGTGAGCTTGGGGGATGGTGGGTGGGCATGTGAATGAGTGGTGGAAACTTTGTCTAAGAAGATCAAGAATTATGGTAGGTATGTAATTTCCATATCTTCCTGGAGTAAAAGTCTCCACCACTCATTCACTCTAATGGGAGAGTACCGAACTAAACCCCCGAGTAGGGCGGTAGCAGACAGAGCTCACTCTGAACAGAAGTCCATAAAGACTATCCAGCTGAAGAAAGTGAGCTGTCTGGCAAGAACATCCAGAATGCATTGCTTCACAAAGGTATGCACTGAATTCCAAGTTGCTGCCTTGCAGAGGTCTGCAACGGGTATATTACGAATCTCCGCCAGGGAAGCAGCAACCGCTCTCGTAGAGTGGGTGTGAACCCCGCCTTCCAACTTGACCTGCGCCATGGATTAGCAGTGTCAAAGACATGCTACTAACCATGCAGAAATGCATCTAATGGCAACAGGCTGACCCAGCCAAGGCATGCTGAAAGATACAAGAGTTGCTTGGCTTGCATATCTCTTTCGTTCTGTTGATGTAGAATCGCAGAACCCTCTTAACATCCAGAGAATGTAGGGAGCGCTTTCTTTCATTCCGGAAGTTAGCGAAGTAAGTAGGGAGAAATAAATCCTTTTTTTTTGTATAATCTTTTTATTAATTTTTAAAAATTACAACAGATACAACATAGACAGTACAAACAGACAAACAAAGCATTCCATAATTAATTACTGTTACATTCAAGTATCAATTAACAATAATTTCCCCTTTTCATTTTATTCCTGAAGCTGTAGTTGCATATACATTCCAGATATCTATCAGCATAATTAATGATATGGATGAATGTGGAGAACCTATAGCTTTCTCTTTAGCCCATCTCAGTCCAGACCACTACACAGGGTGGTCTCTTCCTCACTGCTGAGCGAGGCCAGGAAAGGAGCTCATTCCCTATAAAAGGCATCCACTCTATCTCTGACTAAAACAAATCTTGACTAACAGTAACTGAGTCAGTGACATGTTCTGTACTGGCTCAAGATAGGCTGAAAACACGCAGAGGTGTACCTTCACTGCCGAGTATTGCAGACCTGCGTTCGACAGGTCCAAGAGGCACCTCAACACCTTACTTGGTGGGCAACAGAAGGGTCCAGATGGGACTTTGCACACCAGATGGAGAAGTGTTTCCACTTAGCCGTGTAAGCCTTCCTGGTGAAAGGCCTATGTGCGGCTAAAAAGATTTCTGCGGTTGTCTGGGAAACCTAAAACCTGCCTACTTCTAACTTCTCAGGAGCCTGGTATGGAGATGAAGGGAGCGCAGGCTGGGATGGACCAAAGTCCCTGTGTCAGAAGGTCCGCTCATAGAGGGAGTTGCCTTGGGGGAACTTGTGACAATCTGTTGATCAATGCAAATCATATCTGTCATGGCCAAACTGGGGCGATGAGAATCATCCTGCCCCCCTCTGCCTCCAACTTGAGAAGCACCCTCTGAACTAAGGAAAGTGTATAGGAAGTGTCTTGTCCACTGCAGTCTGAATACATCCTGACAGAAAACACCAGGTTCTGGATTTCTGAAGCAGGATAGAGGCAGTTTTGCGTTGAGAGGGGATGCAAAAAGGACCAGGTTCGGATTGCCCCACTCGTCGAATAGTGACTGCACGACATCTGAACTGACGCATCGTGCTTGAGGCACCACTCTCACATCCTCATGGCCTTCCTGCACGGGGCGGTGGGGTGGGGGTTCACCCTGCTTGTTGATGGGATACATCACAGCTTTGTCGTCCGTCCCAAGGAGGATCACTTCGTGACAGAGGGTATCCTTCAGGACTTGGATAGCATACAAGACAGCTCTCATCTCTAAGATATTTATGAGAAGATGAGGCTCCTTCTGGCTCCACACTTGAGTGTGGAGGTCTTGACAGTGAACTCCCCAACTGATCAGGAGAGCAACCGTGGTGATGGTGATTTGAGATTTCACAGGGTAAGGGGTAGACCTTGCAGAAGCTTGCCCAACTGCGTCTACCATGCGAGTGATTTTGTGCGAGGCTGTCATTTTATGTGGAGGATTGCAGGTGTGTGGTTAGAGACCACTGCTTGCTGCAGATGATGCCATGAGTCCCAGCATTCACTGCATCGAAAGGGGCCTGAACAGAATAGTTTTCCGTGATGTAACGAGTCATCTGAAGATGTCGTTTCTCCCATCCTCCGGAAGGAAAACCCTTGCCCTAGAGCAGGGCTCTGCAACCTTTTCAGGACTGGGAGCCGCATGTCCTCCTGGCATGACCAGTCTGATCATCAGAGAGCCATATGAGCGTGTGCATAGCAGAGGTCCTTTGTAGTGCACAATTTAGCTTAAATTCATCCCACAATGCTATTTGAATAAAGCATATGTTAATCGATTGGAACACTGCACAAAAAAGCCACAATGCATAGTTTCCTCTCCAGATCCTCCCTAAGAGAATCAGAGGAGATTTAGCCATGATTTTGTAGTTTAAAAAGCAAATGGTTAGTAACTGAAAATTAATTCCTAATACATGCTTCAGGTGAATCTCTTGGAGCCACTGAAAGAGTCCCGCTCTGTGAGCCTCTGTTCTCTGGTGCAACCCTCCTGTGTCTCAGCATAGGTAAGGGTGAGCCTGGCCACCCCTACCACACATATTATTGGCATATATAGAATGTTTGTTTGGGACATGCCCTGGAATTAGTATTTTTTGGAAACTTTTGCTGCAAATCACTTGAAACATTCATCCATTCCTGCTGATGAAACCAAAGAAAAAATTACTCACCTTAGTAATGTTTCTTCTAATGGAGTCTTGCTATATTATGACAATTGCAGTTTGTCCCACCATTAGAACTGCTCTGGAGGTGAAAGGGTTAACTACCATTCTAAGAATGGAGTTTAGAGTGCGAGCTCGGTTAGAGAAGCTCTGTCTGGATAATTTCAAACTGAAACTGTCAGATCTTTACGAGCAAAAACTCACTAAGGTTCTGTGTGGAAGCTGTAACCTACACTAGCCAACTGGCTACCTAAATATTAACACATATTCCTGGTCCCAACACAAAGACTCAAGTCAGGAACCAGAAAATAATAAAATAATAAAATAAGGTAGAATAAAACACCACACCCCAAACCCCAAAAGGGGTGAAAACATATAATGGGCATAACGGTGCCCATACTGGACTGCCCACCCCATACCCAAGTAGAAGTTCTGAGAGGGGCAGGCTGGGAGGTTATAATATAGCAAGACTCATTAGAAGAAACAACATTACTAAGGTGAGTAATTTTTCTTCAAACAACATGAAGTCTTGCTATATTATGACAATTGCAGAATACACAGCAGTACCTCCATGGAGGAGGGACAGAACCTCACTTAGGAATAGGCTCTAAGCACGGTTGTGTTAAATCTAGCATCCCTCCTGGCCTGGATATCCAAGGAGTAATGCTTGGTGAAAGTGTGTACTGCTTTTCCAGGTAGCTGCTTGACATATCTCTAAAATAGGATGTCTCTGGCAGCAGCTATAGACGAGCTGTACCTCTGGTAGAGTGAGCCCTCAGGCCTGAAGGGGAACCTTTCCCAGTTTTTGATAACAAAATTGATACAAGAGAATCCACCTGGCAATGGATCTCTTAGTGGCAGGTTTACCTTTTCCAACCTCACCAAAAGTGAGAAAAGTTGGAGGATTCAACCTATGACCCTGGTACGCTCTATATAGTAACTAAGGCCCTCTAACATCTAAATTGTGCAACCTCCTCTCACCAGAGGAGGAATGGTCAGATAAAGAACACTTGAAGGAGATAGATTGGTTAAGATGGAAGTCTGAAACCACCTTAGGCAAAAACTTCCTGTTAGTCCTAAGGACTACTTTATCCCTGTGAAGGAAAAAGTCAGTCTCCACCGACAAGGCTTGTAACTCACTTATGCGCCTGGCAGAAGTGATGGCTACTAGAAAAACAGTTTTCCAAATCAAATGCTTGAGCTCTGCAGAAGACAGAGGCTCAAAGGGAGGTTGCATCAACTGAGCAATGCAAACATTAAGATCCCAGGCAGGGGCCGGGTCCCTGAAAGGTGGATTAGTATGAAGTAATCCCTTGAAAAACTTGGAAAAAACAGGGTGAGTGGAAAGAGAAGAGGGCTTTCCTGCTGAAATAAAAGCAGAGACAGCTGCCAAATGAACTTTCAGGGTAGCTGGGCTCAGGCCTAAAGAATTAAGATGGACCATATAGTCCAGAACAATGGGCAAATTCAGCAGATTCCGGGAAATATGCTTCCCGAGCACCAGATGGAAAACCTTTTCCATTTAGAATTATAAGTGGCCCTAGTGGAAGGCTTCCTGGAAGCCTTCAGGATGTCGAGAACACCTTGAGAAAGGTGTAGGTCAGCAAACTCTAACTCCTCAAGAGCCAGGCCTTGAGGTTCGGATACCAAACCCTCCCCTGGGCACAAGATAACAGATTGTGTCTCCTGGGGAGGCACAGGGGAAGATGGACTGTTAAGGACAGAAGGAGTGGGTACCAGGGCTGCCTGGCTCAATCTGGAGCAATCAGAATCATCCTGCAAGGCTGGGATCTGATTTTGACTAACACCTTGAATAGGAGAGGAAGGAGGAAAGCATATAGAGAAACTTCCTTCCCAATCTAGAGAAAGGCATCCAGAGGACTGAGCCCATCACTGGGGGCCTGCAACAAAACAGTGGAAGTTGGTGATTGTCTGGGGCTGCGAAAAGATCTATCTGAGGGGTGCCCCATCTGGCAAAAACTATCCCCAGTATTTGGGGATCCAGTGACCATTCGTGATGGCCCTGGGAAATCCTGCTGAGAGCATCTGCCAGGACATTGTCCTTTCCTGGGAGGTGAACTGCTATGAGGGAAGTGTTCAGGGAATAAGCCAGAGACCATAACTTCATTGCTTCGGTGCACAAGGCCGAAGACCGAGTGCCCCCTTGTTTGTTGATGTACCACATTGTGGTGGTGTTGTCTGTTCTGACTTGTACCACTTTGTTCTGAACAGATGCAGAAAACACTTGAAGTGCTAGAAAGACAGCTCTGAGTTCCAGCAAATTGATGTGGAGCAGAGATTCCTGAGGGGACCACACTCCCTGAGTGGAGAGGTCGCCCATGTGAGCTCCCCATCCCAGAAGGGATGCATCCACAGTGAGGGTCAAGGAATGCGACAGAGGGATGAGGGGACCCCCAGTCTTAAATTGCTCTGATCCTGCCACCACTGAAGGGCCTGGATCAGGGTTCGAGTCACTGGGACCAACTTGGAAAGGGGATCTTTTCTCTGAGACCAAAAGGCTCTCAAGTGAAACTGAATGTCCCTCATCTGAAATCTTGCTCCTTGCACTACAGCTGTGGAAGCAGCCATGTGCCCTAGGAGCTGTACCTTGCTGGTCGAGAGACCTGCAGAGTGAAGGAGGAGGCCAGGGCCACCAGGTTCCTTACCCTCTCTAAGGGTAGGAAGGCTCTGGCCTGCTTTGTGTCCAATTCTGCACCTATGAAGGTGAGTACCTGAACAGGTTCCAGAACTGACTTTGGAAGATTGAGCAAGAAGCCCAGAGAGGGTGAGCAGCTGTTGTAACTTGCAGGTGGATTTGACTCTGTTCTGGAGACTGGCCTACAATGAGCCAGTCGCCTAGATAGGGAAAACAGCAATCCTTTGCCTTCTTAAATGAGCAACTGCTACTGCCAGACATTTTGTGAATACCCTTGGGGCAGAGGGAGGCCAAGGGCATTGCTCTGAACTGGTAGTGACCTGAGGGCAGTTCGAATCTGAGGTACTTTCGTGGGAGCTTCTGATTAGAACATGGAAATAGGCATCCTTGAGGTCCAGGGAAGCTAGCCAGTCCCCTGGCCTTAGAGAAGGTAAAATCATTGCCAGAGTCACCATTTTGAACTTTGGTTTCAAAAGGTGCTTGTTCAGATATCTTAGGTCTAAAATGGGCCGCCATTCTCCTGTCTTTTTTGGGGTAAGGAAATATCTGGAGTACAGACCCTTGCCCTGGTGTGGGGGACCCTTTCTACAGCTCTGAGAGCTAGGAGGGTTGAGACTTCTGTTTCTAAGGTAAAAGTCTCTAGAGGGTTTGCAGGTGGAAAAATCTGGCTCTCATCTTTGGAAATGTTTTGAAGCTGAGAACAGACCCTGGCTTACTACTTCCAGGACCCATTTGTCTGATGTTAGAGACTCCCAGTCCTGGGCAAGGAAGCCAGCCTGCTCTACAGGTAGTGGAAAATTGCCCTGGGCACCCATCAGGGTGCCTGTTTGGCAGGGGCTTTAGTCTGAGGGGTGGGAGCAGACCTACTTGCACCCGTCTGCCTCTGCCTCTGAAGAACCCCTCTGAGCATAAGCAGAAGAAGCCTGGGTTTGGTAAAAGGCCTGAATGCCTACCTCCACCCCTGGGGTCTGCTCTGAGGAGTGGCTTGCCGCCTCCTGGCTTGTGCACTCCTATAAGTTGTTCTGTATTCATCCATTTCTTCATATAATTCTCTGTTTGCTCCCAAACAGAGAATTCCCACCACAGGAAAATCCATAGCCTTAGACTGGGTATCCTGTGACAAGTTAGTACACCTGAGCCAAGCTAACCTACGAAGGCCACAGATGTAGCCATGACTCTGAGGATACATCATTAGAATCCACAGCAGCATGGAACTGCACCTTGGAAGCCTCAATACCATCAGAAGCCACCTGCTCCAGCTCCTTGGCAAGCTGGCCAGGGGCCTGTTTAGCCAAAGCCATGACAGTGTCCCATCTAGATTTTTGGTATCTTGCCACATAAGCCATGTAATTTGCTTGTCTGAGTCCCAAGGACGCTGCCATGTATTGTTTTTTAGCCATGGCATCAATCTTCCTGGAGTCCTTGTCAGGAGGATGTGAAGCCAGGGGAATGTTAGCTTTATCACAGGCTGCAGCCTGAACTACCCCAACATGACTGCATTGCTGTGAAAGAAAGTCTGTATCAGGACCTGAGAAAGTGTACCTCCTGTCCATCTTTTTGTCAACAGGAGGCACAGAATTAGGGGCTTTTAGAATTTTCATTATTTGCTTCTTAAAAGACTTATGTAAGGGGATAGACAATCTCCTAGACTCTGGGATATCCATCATTTCCACAAAATCAGGTTCCTCTTGCTCATCCACAGCTTCCTCTAATGGGAGCTGAGGGTTTCAGCAACCTTTTTATAAAACAAAAAATGAGAAGGGGACTCAGAAAGCATAGGGGGAGATTCTAAAGGTCTGCCTGGGGAGATGTCCGGTTCAATGGGCACATCCAGACTCTCAAAGTCACATTCACACTGTTCATAATCCTCCTCCCCCTCCTCTGGTTCATAAAAATCTCCAATATTATATTCTTGAACCGGTGGAACCGACCGAACCGACCTCCTACCAGACAGTGGCGGTTCGGACGGAACCGGAGAAAGTGACTGTACAATTTGTATAGCTTTTGCTATTTCTGCAGCAGTTGGAGAAGGAATTTTGGACTCCATACCTGCTGATTTTTTAGTTTTCTTTGCTGGAACTGGCTCCTCAGAGCCAGCTTTACGTTTGCCCGAGGAAGTCTGGCCCTGGTCAGAGGGCACTCCCAACCGAACTGGGCTGGCCATCCGGGTCAGTGGACTTTTTGGCCTCTCGTTCCCTGAGCCTGCCCACTCTCTTATCCAGGGTGGCTGCAGGGAAATTCTTACAAATCTGGCAGTCTGAATTGAGGTGGTCAAACCCCAGACAATAAACACATGTAGTGTGTGGGTCAGCCTTGGCAAAGGCTTCCCCACAGACACTACAGTGTTGAAACCCAGTGGGCCCGGTTTTTCTTTTGGGTTTCTCAGACATGATGCCAGCCTAACCAACAAACTTGCCCTTTTAACGGCAGTGCCAGGCAAGACACCCTTATCGGTTCCCAACCGTGTCACGGGTCGTGGAAAAAACCGTAATGAAATCCGTTTTTTTTAGAACCGATAAGAACCGGGAACCGCACTCTAAAAGCTTTTAAATGCTTAAACTTTAAAGTTTTAATTAACCTGATCGGGTTCGAACCGAACCGATAACATTTACAAGTTCCCACAGAAATAAAACCTGTCTATTACTTACAATACCACAGACAGAGCTTGAACTGATCGGTTTGCGGTTAAAAATAGTAATACTCTCGGTTGAATTTAACCGAGAAATACTGTTTAAACCGAGAAATGAACCGAGCAGTAGGAGAAATCTCCGGAGCGACTGTTCAGTGAGGTGGAGTAAAGAATATAACAGTTTCAGTTTGAAATTATCCAGACAGAGCTTCTCTAACCGAGCTCGCTCTCTAAACTCCATTCTTAGAATGGTAGTTAACCCTTTCACCTCCGGAGCAGTTCTAATGGTGGGACAAACTGCAATTGTCATAATATAGCAAGACTTCATGTTGTTTGAAAGCACCCCAGTCTTCTAGAAAGGCTATGTTTTCATCTATGATTTTTTTTCTTTGTTGGGTGTGCCAGTAAAAACACATGGCATGTCTGCTGCCTCTGCATTCAGTGTCAAGTACTGCAAGCCCTGCTAACATCTGGCAACATTTCCTGAACTGCAACTCTCTGCCAACATGATGCCTCCCCTTTGGTTACCAGGGAGCATTTGTGCAGTCATGAGGCATCCAGAGCTGATTGTCACTGGGTTTGCCACTTGATGTGCAATACCTGGGCTTTGACACCAAACTTGTTCAGCACCTTGGTAAGCAGTAACACTAACTATGATGTCATCAGGCAGCCCTGTCATGAATCTTTGAAAGTTTTTCTCCCTCACATCCCATTGGCTGATGTCAGTAATGCAAATGGTAGTATTAATACTGGCCTATAATACAGTGGACACTGCAGTGCCGATGACCTCTCATAAGTAATTATGCTCGACTTCCTCATATTGTCCCAGCAACAAGAAAATTCTACTTCACGAAGAGGGTGATGGACAACTGGAACAAACTCCTAGAGGAGGTGATGGGAGCAGGGACTGTGGGGGGATTCAAGGGAGCATGGGATAGACACGAGGGCCTCTTGGTTCTGGGGGGGGATGGTAGGAAACTGCAAGTTCCAGCAGCTTGTTAGGCACACTGGGCAGACTGGGTGGGCCTGGCAGTCCTTTTCTGCCTACATATTTCTATGTTTCTATCAAGGATATCAGTGTATCTGTTATATTGCATATTCAGTGCGTGACCTCCACAGATAATTCCAAAATACTTTATTGTAGAGCAAAGTAGCAGAAATACTGAAAAGCATAAAGCTGGACTTTTGCGAGTTAAGGAGATACAGAGCCGCATGAACACAGGCAAAGAGCTACATGTGGCTTCTGAGCCTCACGTTGCAGACCTTTGCCCTAGAGGAATCCAGGAGGACTCCTACGAAGAGGAGCTGCTGGAAAGGTGAATCTGGTACCTTCCCCGAATCAGAAATCCCCCCCCCGGAAGTGAGCAACTGAGAAGCTGTGGCAACTGCTTCCTGTGTCTCCTGCCTGGATGGGCTGGCTAGGAGCCAGATGTCCAGGTAGTGAAGACTTGAACGCCAAGATTTTAGTGAACTCCTCCCTGAACAGATATTTGTTTCACCTTCCAAGGTCGAGAACTGGGCACATGCTGCCTGTTATCTTGGAACCAGCAGCAATGAAAATAGGAACCTGTGTTCTGTTCTGCTGTGGAACAACTTCTACTGCCCTGTTCTTGTAGAGACTCTGTATCTCAGAAACAAGAAGGTCTGACTGAGATGCAGACAGACTGGGCTGCTGTCTGGGTCGAAGGTCTGGGGAAATTGGGAGAGCATCCCTCTTGGACAATCCTAATGACCCATACGTCCGCTGTAATGGACTTCCGTTGGTTGCAAAACCGAATCAGACACCCCCTCTACCGCCGAGAGGCGTCCACCTCAGACAGCTGAGGTGGGGACCTGGGCCAGATCCACAGAAGCTGGTACAGGGCGCTTTCAGCCCTGTGCCCTCTGCTGCATTTTCTCTGCGGCTGAGAAGTTGGTTCCTGATAAAGGCTCCACGGCCTCTACCTTGAAAGGACTGCCTGTTATGAAAATATTGATGGCTCCCATCTCTCTGAGGGGCAGCAGGAGCCGGCCTGGCTGTTTAAATGGCAACCCTGATGTTCTGAGTGGCCTCCAGAGCTCACTCTGAAGGCTGAACAGATAAACACAGTCAAGGAGATGTTAATCACCTGCTACCAGCGGCAGCTGCCCTAGAAGCAGTGTCATAGGCATCCATAAAAGCTTTCAGCTGACTGCTGGGCTATATGCCTCTAGTAATGGAGCATTAGATTCTGGGAGACTCTTGACCATTGATCTGAGTGTGTTCCACAGGGTTTACTCGTACCGAGGAATGTAGAACCTCAAGATGTAGAAGTCTGCTTTGGTTCACAGATGAAGTCTGAAATGCTATGGTGGACCCCATATCCCTGAGGAAAGACTGGAAAGAAAGATCTTCCATCACAGGCTCTGCTGATGCAGAAGGCTTGCATTCTAGCCCATAAAATGAGTCATCTGCTGCATCTTCGACAAAGCAGGACAGGGAGAGACTCATCAATATCCACTTCTACCTCAGAAGAATCTCCAAAAGGCAGGTCTAGGCCAGGATCACAGGAGATGACGCCACCCAGATTGACGTCGAGGAGTTCAGCGTCTTCTGTGGCATGGGCACCACATGCAGTGCCAGCACCGCTGCTGATCCTAGACCAGAAGAAAGGGGAGGGAGGAAAGCGGTACCCATGCCGGTCCCTGCAGGGAAAAAGGTGAGGGGCTCGGCACGTTGAGTCAGCGTTGATGGCGTTGGCACTGGAGAGGGCACCACACACACATCCTGGCCCGACCGCGGCCCAGTGGCTCCAAGGCCCAAACGTCCTGGAACTGGGTCCACTGGCCAAGTCAACCGGGCAGATGCTGTACCCACTGCTCTAAAAGAGTGGCTCAGAGATGAAACTGCTCACCGGAGCCCCATCGAGGACAGACACAGGATCCGATGTCGAAGATCGCGGCTGTTAAGAACGGAGCCACAGAGGGCCCAACCGGAGTTGGGTCAGGCCTACCACTCTCCACCACTGACGATCCCCATGCAGACGTACCAGAGGGAGACCTCGAGCGGTACCAATTCTTCTTCCACAGACAGGAGGAGGAAGAAGAGCTTAAGGTCGAGCAGAACCAGGTCCCCGGTCGAGGTTGGGAACGAGCCCGCTACTTTTGTGCTTTGGACGAAATGTCCCCCTCACCCCACCCTGAGCACCGGACTGCCCGTGGTCAGAACCCCTCTGCAAAGGGCAGAGGACCAGACACAGCTACTCTCCCATCACAGCTTTCAAACGAAGTGTCCCTACCATCACTGCTACCGTCCGTTGATGGCAGGCTGAGAATTTCTTCCTCCTCTTTTTCTTTTTTTAAATAAGAAAAGAATACTAAAAGTAGTAAGTAAATACTGAATGGCTATAGTTGTTGTCATACAGATGAAGACTAGACTCCCAGCAGGCGAGCAATGTCGTCACCAAAGCACACTCAACGGCAGAGAAAAAAGTAACTGAGGCGGCTGGAAGGTCGATGCCGAGATGGCCTATACGGTGCGAGCCAGTTTTACAATGCCGCGCATGCACGGTCCTATCTCAGCGCCGGCCCTCCTGAAGATTTTCGCTCCCACAGGGTCCTAGCGCCTCTGGCATACTCCCATTACTGTGAATGAGTGGTGGAGACTTTTAGTCCAGGAAAAGATCTTGCCTTGTACCTTTGGTAACCCCTTCACACAGATTCCCTTATGAGGGGGATAGATGTCCACCCCCCCCCCGACTGTCAGCCACATTACCAGTCTGTCACCCTATCTGTGCTGCAAGATGTGAGAAAGGAGGTGGCTCCATCCTGCCCTGGTGGTGGTCGATGAGCAGAGCAACTTGCCCTTCAACCCCAAGAAGAGAGTGGGCCCAGGGACAGTGAATCCCATCCACATCCCAGCATGTTAACCTCCATGAGCAATCAAAATCTGTTCACAGACCAGGGTCGTTGCTGTGGTACCGGTATCTACCCTATCAACCACCAATCTACTTTCAAACCCCCAAAACAAAACTACTACCTTTTTCCTTCCTACACAGCTGATTGGTATTTTTATTGCTTATAGTAACCCATATTCCATTTCATGTCTACAGGTCCAATGGATGCCAGCACTGGCATTGAAGGACACTGACCACATGTGTTAGATAAGTAATGTTCTATGTTTAGAGCACCTCATTTGTCCCAGGTAGTTACTAAAGAGCTGCAGATCCTTTGTGACCCCATTGCTATTCTTATTTTACAGGTATGACTCTTGTGTTCCCTCAAGCATCCCACAATCCACAGTATCCAGGTAAGAAATCTTTATTATTAGCACTGTATCTCAGCTAGCAGTTATAATACTTGCAGTTGCACTATTACATCATACAATCGTACAGTGCAATGGTGTAACTACAACGATTAAGACGCTGTTGTCTTCCTCTTGTTGGTTGGTCGGTGAAGCAGGGGTAGAAATGACTCCAGTATTCTGTTTATTTCATTTTGCACAGGTCCCAGTCTCCCAGAGGAACCTGTACGAATGAGGGTACGATTCCACTATCAGAAAAAGAAGGGAAATTTATTGAAAAAAAAAAAAAAACTATGTTAATGCAGACATTAGGGTTGAAGAACCCAAGTACACAAAGTAGGGAAATGAAAAACATTAGGATTTTGTGTTTCCTGAGTATTGTGCCCACTCCCCTCCCCGAGCCAACAGGTCAGATGTGATCTCTTTTCTTCATGCAGGGCCCTGCACAAAGAAAGCTACAACAGACTCCAAGGTGAGCCATACTTCTCTACCTTTGAAGAGTGCAATACATGCCAACATTTCAGGCCATATAACATGCATATTTGGAGCTACCTCATGGGATATCCGATGTATACCATGGGAGTTCCCACTTTTGTGTGTGTGTGGCTATTGCTAGGTTATGTGAATGGATTATTTTTTTTTTAAGAGTTTCACAAATTAGGTGATTTGATACCTTTTATTGGCCCAACAGAGATTACAAGAAAATCTTAAAGAGCCACTGACGCCTCAATAAGAACTTTGTTAAACATAATATTTGGACACAAAGCAGCTTTAAATTTCTCATTACCTTTGTATTTCTTATTTCCATTATTTATTACTGAGGTTATATGCATGAAAACGGGATTGCTGTTCCTTGAGGGTTCATCAGCTCCTGTTGCTTCTTCCCAACCTGATGTCATAGCACTCTGCTTGTGACAGCACAGTTGTTTCCATGGCAACAGACTGTGCTGTCACAGCAGGGCATTATAATTTCAAGTAGGGAATAAGCTATACAGGCAAGTGAACTCTAAGGGATGCAGATTGTGTATTTGTGGAAATTTCTTCACTAATAAATAATGAAGAGAAACCTATAGAAATGTATAGAAAATATATGTAATAACAGCTGAACGTTGTCTGAGCATTATGTTTTTTGAAGTTTTTCCAAAGGCGGCAGTTGCTCTTTAAGCTGTCGACTTCAAACTGAGGTCTTCGTCAAAAGGAAAATATGTTTTTTCTTCTGAAGAAGACCTCTTTTTGAGGTCGAAAATTTAAGATTTTTCTGTAATCTCTGTTGGTCCAATAAAAGGTATCAAATCACATAATTTGTGCATCGTGTTGTAAAAGGACCACTACAGCAACCCACTGTTTTTTTTGACTTTTAAGAGTTTGTCTTTCTCTTCCACTTTATTAGTGATGCTAAACCAAGCCTTTCACTTTTATGATTAAAGTGACAATGCCACTGTTCCAATCAATGAATTGATCAATTTTATTTTGTAAGCAAATTGAGGGGAGACCCCTCTTTTACAATTGTAAGCAAAGCATATACACACAATGAATATAATATGCATATAGTGTATGGTGGAACGTTGTTATGGATAAAAATCCATAACTCCAATAGTAGTGTTATGCTGTAGTAGCTACTGTATGTCGTCATAGCTGTTATGCTGCACTATATACGTAGCTACTGCAGCATAACAACATGTAACACGCTCATGCATGCACGTCGCACTAACACCGCGGATGGGGGGTCTGTCAGGAAGTGTCCATGGCAGAGAGAGTGGGAGTGGAGGAGAGCAGGTCTGAGGAAAAAAAAAAAGTAAAAGTAAGGGCTATTTTGTTAATCTTGAACCTTCGGATAATGGACCATACACTATAAAAGATAATGTATGGTCTACAATCCATGCCAAACGTATGTCTTCATCTCGAGGTGCACTTTCAAGGTTCAGACTGTCACCACGGCAACCTCTTGATGAAGAACACGCTTGTTATGGATTGCAGACTACACATTATCCTCTATATACACACATTAAATACAGTTTCACAACAACTCTACAACAGTTCACAGAACAAGGATTTGAAGTGAAAAATTGTCAGTAATATCTTGAAATTAGCAACATTCTGAATCTGCAACCATGTGTGGGGGACAGAATAAGACAGAGACAAAGTACCAGCCTTAGTTCTTATTTTTTGCTAGTGTAAGTAAGCAATAACCCCACAACAGGGTGTGTGGTTACTGGGGATTAATCAATACCCTGGGTGCATTGTGAGGCACGAGGCAATGCCGAGTGCCCTCACAGCACCCAGGGTGTTGATTAATCCCCAGTAACTACACACCCTGAAGTGGGTTATTGTGCTTATAACATGGGGGAAAATAACAGTGAAAAATATTAATTTATGTGCTGTATAACATTTGAAATGTTGCTTTTCATTAATGTATCCTGCCACTCAATAAAGTAGTACCACACTAAAAATTTGTCTATGCTGTTTCATTTTTCTACTCTTGTATAGTTATGATGTCTTTATTTTTTCCCTGCAATAAGAAGTGCTGCAAAATTTTTGTAATGCAATGAAATGTAATATTTGTACTCGTACCTTCATGAAATGCACAACTTCAGGCAACTTCGGTACATAGTCCAAGACATGTTAAATGTGCAGTGACACGGAATGACGTTTCATACATTCCAGGAAAAGAAATCAGTTTAATATTAAATATGTACATAACAATGCAACAGTTTATTAATTCTACAACACAACGCAAAGTTTTTAATTACTGGAACGCACATTGCAACATTACATTAGAAGTGGATGCATGTGCTACTGTGTTTTGGAACCTCCGGAAACATTACTTGGGTATGATGTTCCACATCAAAGAGATTAGGTAGTGCCTAACTACGAGTTAAATGCTCATATTTTACGTAACACTGAGCAGTACTTGCTGTGTGTAAATGATCATTTCAAACATAACTTTGTGCAGTAATAACTGCATAAGGATTATAACATCTAATAGTTGTCAGTTATGGGTTCAAACACCTGCTGGAATATCTAAAGTACATTGTGAGAAACTACGAGGTAAAATCTGTTTCTAAACATGAAATTGTGCACAGATTTCTTTTCTGCATTATCAAATATATGAGGTTTAGGCAAACTACGACCTAAATGCTCCCTTTTTAACACATAAAATGCACTACAGGACTACAACAATGTAGGCTGCTCGCAAAAACTGGTGATCTAGTTAGGGTTACACACTTATTTAACAACAACATTATATAAACAGTTCAGACGCTAGTTATGGCGAGCACAAATGAGATCGCGGAAGGGTGGGTGGGAAAATCAAGTTCTCTCTCTCTGTCACACGCATTGTCATTCTCTCTCTCTTTAACACAATATCGGACTTCACTTTGTGTGCGTTTTATTACTTCCGCTCTTTGTGTATTTTAACAGGGAGAAACAGCCATAATGTTTAAAATACATTTTTGAGACAAAAAAGCATGGACAACACAGACCGCCTGGGTGACAGATTAGTGCCCTCTCTCTCTACCGGTCGCAGTTACAACTCTGTGTCTTTCTACACAAGGACAGAGAGAAAAAGCAGTTCCAACTGTGTTAATGACTTCTTAGGGTCGAGTACTGATTCCTTTCAGAACCTACTCACCCTGTGCGTATAACATGGATTAATGTATCGCAATGTGACATCTGTGATCCAATCAGATAACTAGCTTACACAGTCCATGTTATAAACGAAAATAGATCATTGGTCCCCAGCCCATGGCCAGTGTTTCTTGCAATTAACAAGTTGGTCAAGTAAGAAGGGACTTTATCACACAAAATACTATACAGAAAGGTGTGTACCAGTGTAATAATCTTTGAGCACCCAAAGAAAGCCAGGCAACCGAATTATAAAACACACAATGGTGTGTGTGCCATGGAAGCCATGTTATAAAATGTAGGGCACTATGAGACTGAGTGTCAAGAGATTTCAAAACAGCAGGATAGGCACTGTAATAAATCATGTCATCAAAGTCCAACTGAGGCATAAACAAAGGATTCACTAGTTGTTTTCTAACAAAGGTACTAAATAGTGTTTTTACAGTGTATGGTGGAATGCTGTTGTGTATGGAGATCCATACACCTGAAAAAGTAATTCTTCTGCAATTGTGCAGGGGTCAAAATTAAATTTTGCAGCCACTAGCTAGCAGAGCTGGGAAAATCCATTGCAGCCCCACAGACTTTTCCACTGACCCAGCTGTTGTACTTACTATAATGTTATCTTCTCCACTACCAGCCTGCAGGGCTAGTTAAAGGAAAATCGTACTAGCCCAATACAAAATCTACCATCATTTGGCTAGTGCCCCTTGTGGAATGTGCCCTCAGGCCTACTGGGTGCTCCTTACCAGCCTTACTGTAACAAAACTGGATATAGGCTGCTATCCAGCATGAAACAGTCCTTTTGGAGGCTGGTTTTAGTTTTCCCACATCCCCACAGGTCAGGGACAGCTGCTGTCTGTCCTGCCTGTGGGCCTTGGTATGAACAATATAGTAGCTCAAGGCTCTCTTAACATCTAGGCTATGCAGCCTGCACTCCCCTGAACTAGACTGTTCAGTGAAGAAAACTTGTAAAGTGATAGAGCGGCGCTCCCTGACCAACGCAGCGAAACCGCTTCCTGGGTCTCTGCCCGACCCCTTGGACAATCTCCTGCTGCCTCCAGGACCCACCCGGGTGGATTCAAACTGCAGGTACGACCGCTACTACTCGCCCTTGAGTGCCTGAACCACAATTGGTCAATCCAGCTCACAGGAGCTCCCCAATTGGACTGCCCGCTACCTTGCTGCTTTCCGACTAGTGCGCCTCACGCCACTGAAGGTTACAACTACCCATCTAGCTCTCTCGCCTACTGGCTTAACTGCCAGACCCAATGGCTTACTTCACTATCTTACTACTACTGCTTGGCAGTAGTGTACCTTGTGCAGTAAGACATCACAATATGACAGGCGCTACCCCAGACTCCGCCTCCTTTCCTGCGTCCCACACCGCCCCTTTACACAGCACATCCACTCTTCTGTTATCTCATCCACCTCACACTTGTATTGCATACACCTCAGCCCTACCCCACCTGAGCCCCTCACCTATGACTATCCGTGCCCTCTCCATCATTACGATAAATTATCAGCCCTGGTTCGCATACTCCCACCCCACAAGTGCACCCCTGACTAACTGACAAAATTGCACACATAACAAAAAATACATTTCATTCATATTTAACTCCCTAAAGAAAATGCTGCTGCTCCTTCTTTGCTCAGGCAATGTGGAACTAAACCCGGGTCCACCAGCTCAATTCTCCTCTCCCTCGGATTTTGCGGTTGCTCCTGGTCTCAAAATTATGTTAGTTAGCATCCGAAGCCTGATCAAAAAATCTGATCAGCTTCAAGCATGGGCCGTGCACACTTATCCTGACCTTATCATCATCACCGAATCATGGCTTAAAAAGACTACTCTAGACCACTAAATTAGTCTACCTGACTATAAACTTTTTAGGGCAGATAGGAATACAAGGGTGGGGGTGGGGGTTATCTCACGCCAGAACAAAGTTTTCAGTCAGTGGTATAACCTGTAAATCCAAGCCCAAAGAATTTGAGATCGTCTCCCTGATGCTCCACCTTCTTCTTCCGAACGAATTACCATTATAGGTGGCTATAGGCCCCCATCTGGCGGTACCGAATTCCTTGACACCCTGAAATCCCTAACTATAGCAGCCAAAGCTGAAACAATAATTATGGGTGACTTCAATATGGACTGGCTTTCTGAAAAATCTTGCAGCCTTAAAACCCTCTGTGATGATCTTGGACCTATACAGCTAGTCACCGAACCCACAAGGATCAATATTTCTACTCCTAACAATAGCCCTATCCTAGACGTCATACTGACAACACACTCCCACAAAATCTCCCACTCAGCAGTGTTTCATAATGACATGAGTGATCACAGTGTGGTGGTATGCACAAGACTGCAAACCAAAATCAGCAAACAATCATCTAAGCTTAGAATTAAACGGTCTTTGCGCAAGTTTGATAGGGCAAGCTTCCTGCATGAATTAAGCAGGGTCAGATGGCAAGATTTATTTCTGGCTAAAACCACTGATGAAGCAGTCTCCATTCTTAATGCTAATCTCAACACTTTGGCAGACAAACATGCCCCCTTCATCAAAGTCAGGATGTGTAACCTTTCTCAGCCTTGGTTTACCCCTGATCTTAAAGCTGCACTTTCTAGCAGAGACAAACTTTGGGCTAAGGCAAGGCACACTAAGAGCCCTGCAGACTGGCAGTCATTCAGAGCTGACAGGAATGCCTGTGTAAAAAGTATCCATACTGCTAAAGCTCAATTCCACATCTCCACCCTGGAACATGCTAAAGGAAATTCTCAAAAAATTTGGAGGACTATCAAATCTATTGAAGGTCGGCTCCCAGCCCCTACCATTCCATCTAAGATATCCACCAATGGGAGGTTGGTCGAAAACAAGCCCCAAATTCTTGAGGAACTTAATTCACACTTTGTCACAGCAGGACTTGCTTTCGACTCCTCACCCTATGCTAATCATGTTAAAAATCATGCTAGCTCTACCTCTGTTATCGGCACTCCAGTCCATACCTTTCAACTACGTATGTTCACATTTAAAGAAGTCGAAGATGCTCTCTTTAACCTAGATACCAGAAAGAGTGCTGGCGATGATGGTCTAGAACCATACTTCCAGAGACTAGGTGCTGTTCACCTTGCCGCCCCTATCCTGCATATCTTTAATCTATCCATTACTTCTGCCTCTGTTCCTTCTTGTTGGAAAGCAGCCCACATTCTCCCTCTACTTAAATCGGGAGATCCTAGCGATCTAAATAACTATAGGCCTATCTCCATCTTGCCTATCCTTTCTAAAATTCTTGAGAAGCTAGTCTACAATCAACTAAAACAACACATTGAATCCCACTCTCTGCCAAACCCTGACCAATCTGGGTTCAGGCCCAATCATAGTACTGTCACTGCATTGGCTAAGGTTACTAATAACTGGATTTCTGCGGTGGATTCCAAGAAGACCACTGGTGCAGTGTTCCTTGACCTGACTAAAGCATCTCACACTGTTGACCACCTCCTCCTAATCCAGTGTCTCACTAAGTTAGGTGCTAATCCACCTACAGTGAAATGGTTCACCAGTTACCTCTCTGGCAGGACACAGAAAGTCAAAGCAGATGGTCTTCTTTCAGCCCCCCTTACAATTGTTAGGGGAGTCCCCCAAGGCTCTATCTTAGGACCGATACTCTTCTCTCTCTCTCTCTCTCTACATATATATATATATATGTATATATATATATATATATATATATATATATCTCAATGACCTTGACTCACTTATGAAAACAACTTTTTCATTTCTTCCCTGACGACACTGTTTTATACACCTCTGGCAAAACCGTATCAGAAGTTAGGGAAGTTCTGCAAGCTGACTTTGCCCAACTTGAAACTAATCTTATCGAAGCAAAGCTCCTTCTAAACGCCAAGAAAACCAAGGCGATGGTCTTCTCTAGTAGCCCTACTACCAGCAACCACTCCTCAATTCCAAAGAATCTAATAGTCACCTCACTAGGCGAACCACTAGAAGTGGTTACTAAATTTAAATATCTCGGCTTCTGGATTGATAATAAGCTCTCCTTCAACGACCACATCAACGACTTACCTAGGAGGCTAAAAATACGACTAGGGTTCTTCTTTAGAAACCGATCTCTCTTCCCTCTTGACACTCGAACCAGACTTGTTTCTGCCACATTTCTTCCCCTACTCGATTATGGTGATTTCCTTTACACCTTTGCAGCGACTTCTAGCCTAAAGAAACTAGACATCCTTTATCATCGTGCTTTACGGTTCATCACCGGCTCCTCCATCAGAACCCACCATTACAACCTGTATTCAGCTGTTAGCTGGACGTCACTTGCTACTAGACACTTGCTTCATGCCGGGATCTGGACCCTTAAGATACTTCTTCACAAACTGCCTAGCTATATTATGTCTCTTATCCACATCTCCTGCAGTGCCTATTCTCTCAGGAAATCAAACTTTATCCTGCTTGACGTCTCACGAACTTGTACTACATTTGGCCACCGTGTTATCTCATACTCCCTCCCTACCCTATGGAACCGACTCCAATCTACACTTAAGCTGACCAGCACATTATCACTTAATCTATTCAAAACTTTATCCCTATCCAAGTTAAAAGATTCCTGTCGCTGCTGATAAAGCCTCCCTCAACCACAGATTAGTACCTCATAAGTCAATCTGCCTATGTTTAGACATTACCTGTGATCATTATACTTAAGCACGAAAGAAAAATAAAAAAGTCTCTCCCATGTCTCTATCCTTTACCCTGCCTGCCCTTTGTCTTTCACTTTTATCCCCAATTATTAAACTACTTGAACAAATCTAGATTTGCTGTTCATGTTGCCAATGCTTGCCCTTACATCTGCCTCAATTGGTTCCATCCCTCTGTGAATTTTACTGTATCCTGTAAGTACTTGACTGATATATTTACTGAAATGATATCTGTATGTTGTGTCCGTATGCCAATGTATGTGTACCAGGACCTCCTTGTGAATGAGCTTGCTCAATAGAGTATTTCCTGCAATAAACTTGAAACTTGAAATGGAAGTCAGAGACCACCTTGGGTAGAAACTTCCTATTTGTCCTGAACACCACCTTATCCCTCTGGAATGAGACGTACGTCAGCTCTGTACACAATGCCTGAAGCTCATTAATGCATCTGGCTGAAGTTATAGCCACCAGAAAGACGACTTTCCAAGTTACAAACGTCAAATGTGCAGTAGCCATAGGCTTGAATGGGGGTTCCATGAAGCTTGGCAATGCAGACATTAAGGTCCCATGCTGGCACTGGTTCCCTGTGAGAAGGATGCAGGTGGGCCAATCCTTTAAAGAATTTTTTAAAGATGGGATTTGATGCCATTGAGACAACCTTGCCAGCCGAAATATAGGCTGAGACTAAAGCCAAATGAACTTTAAGGGTAGTGGCTTGGGAGACCCAACAAATGTAGATGAGTGAGAATCTAGCAAAGCTGGCAATCCTGCCTGAGCGGGCATTATGCTGTGGTTGTCACACCATACAGAAAATCTCTTGCACTTGGAAGCATATGTTTTCTTGGTGGAAGGTTTCCTTGAACCTCTCAGGACGCTGAGGACACTCTCATAGAGCTGCAAGCCAGCATACTCTATGTCTTCAAGAGCCAAGGTCTTGAGCCTGAGTGACCTGAAGTTGGGGTACAGGATCCTCCCCTGGGAGGAGGTCAGGAGATTGTGTCTCCAAGGAGGTGCATGGGTGGGGCCACTGACAGAGATCGCAGTAGTGAGTACCACGACTGTCTGGCCCAGTCTGGAGCTATTAGGATCATTAAAGATGGCTGGGACCTGAGTTTGATCAGGACCCTTAGCAACAAGGAAATGTGGGAAAAGCATACAGCTTCCTCCCTGTCCAGTCCAGCACCAGGGCATCCAGAGGTACTGTCCCCTTTGTTAGGAGCCTGCAGCAGAATTTGGGCAACTGGTGGTTATTCTGTGAGGCAAAGAGATCTATCTCTGGGGTGCCCCATCTCCTGAACACCACCTCCAACACCTGTCTATTTAGAGACCACTCGTGGTGGTTTTGGTGGATTCAGCTGAATGCATCTGCTGATGTGTTGTCCTTTCCTGGCAAATGAAAAGCCACCAAGGACACCTGTAGGGAGTAAGCCAGACTCCAAACCTTCACTGCTTCTGGAAACAGGGGGCTGGACCTTGTCCCTCCCTGTCTGTTGATATAGTACATGTTGGTGGTATTGTCTGTTCTGACCTGCACCAGCTTTCCCCGTACCAGGGATGCGAAAGACTGCAGAGCAAGTAGCACTACCCTGCGCTCCAACAAGTTTATATGCTGGAGTGACTCTGTGGTGGACTAAGTGCCGTGCACTGTATGCTTCCCAGGTATGCACCCCAACCCAGTAGAGAGGCATGTGTTGTGAGAACCAGTGAAGAGGACTCCTGTTTGAAAGGAACTCTTAGGTTGTGCTTTTCTTGCCACCACTGCAGGGCCTGTGGTAGTGTTCTGGTTACTGGTATCAGCTTTATGAGAGGGTCCCTCATATGGCACCAATGAGCCCTGAGGTGAAACTGGATGTCTCTTATCTGGAATCTTGACCCCATGACTGTACCTGTTGATGCAACCATGTCTAGCAACTGTAGAAAGTGTCTTGCTGGCCTTGGTGAGTTTAATCTGAAGGTTCCAGCAATCTCTATGATGCTGTCCACCCTTTCCTGAGGGAGGAAAGCCCTTCCCTCTAAGGTGTCCAATTCCACACCTATGCAGTTTAATACCTGAACTGGCTTCAGGACAGACTTTATGGTATTGACCAAGAACCCAAGTAAGTCCAGTAGCTCCTGGGTTGTCCTTAGAGCATCCCTCACCTGCTGTGGTGACTTTCCCACAACTAGCCAGCCTAGGTAGGGGAACACTGTGATACCCTGCCTTCTGAGATGCACCACCACCACTGCCAGGCACTTTGTGAATGCCCTGGGTGCTGAAGTGAAGCCGAAAGGCAGAGCTGAAAACTGATAATGCCCTGATGGTAGTCTGAACCTTAGGTACTTTCTGTGGGACTCCCTTATAGGGATGTGAAAGTAGGCATCTTTTAGGTCCAGTAATGCCAGCCAGTCTCCCTTTTGTAGGGCTGGGAGGATCATTGCCAAAGTTACCATCCGGAACTTTGGTTTTGTGAGATGCTTGTTCAGAGCTCTTAAGGTCTAAAATGGGTTGCACTCCTCATTTTTCTTTAGAGTTAGGAAGTACCTTGAATAGAATCCTTTTCCCCTTTGTGTTCATGGAACAGGCTCAACTGCCCTTGTTTGCAGAAGATTTGTCACCTCTGCCTCCAGTAGTTTTCTCTCTGAGATAGTAGCTGGTCTGAAAACCCTGGATCTTAACTTTGGGAATGATTTGAAGTTGAGGACCAGGCCTTGGCTCACTACTTCCAGGACCCACATGTCTGTGGTGATGTTTTTCCAAGCCTGGAAGTAGTAAGCCAGCCTACCCTCTACTGGAATAGGGGAGGCAATCCCAGCAACCACGTCAGAGGTTTTGCTTTTCCTGGGGTTGAGCCTGGTTAGCTTGGCCCCCACGCCTGGAGCCCCTTCTGCCCCTGCCCCTAAAGTAGCCAGATTGCTGTTGGTACTGAGGGATGGCATGTGCCTGAAAAAAGGATCTGTCGTAAGTCGACCTCCCCCTCCGCTGTAGGGAGTTGTAGGCTTCTCTTCAGCTGAATTGCTTTTGTAGGTGGATTTGTACTTATCCTCCTTTTTCATGTAAGCCTCTGTTTTGTCCCCAAAGAGTGAGTTATTCTCACAGGGGAAATACATGGCCTTTGTCTGCATGTCCTGGGATAGGTTTGTGAGTCAGGCAAACCTCCTCAGGGCAATTGTGAGTGCCATCCACCTAGCGGCCGTGTCACTGGCATCTACTGCCATATGAAACTGGTAATTGGTACCTTCCAGTCCACACTTGGCTGTCTCTGCCAAGTCAGCTGCTAGTCCTGCTGTTGCCTTTTCCACCATTGCCATTACAGACTGACAAAGTCTTCTGATATTGGGCTGCATAGGCTATATAGTTTGCTTGCCTTATGCCCAGTGATGCTGCTAGATAGCCCTTTTTGGCCATGCTATCGAACTTTCTGGAATCTTTATCTGTGGGGTGTGATGCCAGTAGCATCCTAGCCCTGTCGCAGGCTGCTGCGTGCATCACCCCTTCATGATCAGGGTGAGAATAAATAAATTCAGCCCCTGTCCTGTTGAACTGATACTTCTTATCAGCCTTTTTATCTCTAGGAGGTACAGAATTGGGAGTCTCTAGAATATTTAGCACCCGTTTAATTAATTATTTATTGGCAACAGCCTTTTTGTTGGTGTCAGGCTCATCATCTCCAAAAACTCTGCCTCCTCTTCATCCTCTACCATTTCGTTGGTAGCAAGATCTAATGCACCCACCATCTGCCTGACAAATGCATAATGTGAGAGGTAATCCTCAGTCAGCCTTGGAGGGGAATCAAACTCTGGATCAGGGGACGACTCCAGTTCAATAGGCCCCCTTTCATCCTCATCATCCTTCTCTTCATACTCTTCAAAGCCCGGATCCGGACCCAATGGAACCAAACCCAGAATCGATGAAGGTACAGCCTGCAGAACTGCAGCAGGAACCAGTACTGGTTGAATTGGTACCGGTGGTAAACCTTTCTATAAAGCCTGCAGGACTTGCAGAGCCTGTGCTACTGCCTCAGCAGAAGGCACAGCCGGGTCTGACACTGGGAGTTCCTTTGACTTTCCAGCAGGCAGTTCCGTGTGTTTCGTTTTGTTTTTCTTTTTTGCCGGAACTGGTTCAACCGTCGGTTCCTCAGTTCTCTTTGTTTTTGACAGTTCTCCGTTGTCTGTTGCCAGTTCTCCATCCTTAGTTTTGTCTTTTTTTGAATTGGATGGAGTACTGGGTTGTTCAGACCCTTCCAGAACTTCGGGAAATACCATTTTCCTCTGAAACCTGTCAAGTCTCTTTTCTAAGGTTTTAGCAGGAAAAGTCTTGCAAATTTCAGTCACTTGGGAAGTTAAGTTTCGCCCAGGCAAAATAAGCAAAAATCGTACTTATCTGCCTCAACAAATACTTCACCACACTGTAAACAATTTTTGAAACCAGTAGGCCCTGATTTCTTCTTTGGCCTGACATTTTTTAGAAAAACAACCAAATGCGGTATAATTACTTGGATCCCCAACCGCAAAGTGTAAAAATATTTTACTAAAGTTCCAATTCCTGAAAAACGAGTTATGAGGGTAACAGTCGGTTCCCCAACCGGGGAAAAAATGAACAAATAACCCAAAAGTACAAAAACAAGGGAAAGGGATCCAATTTAAGTTATTTTAAATTAAATGAAGTAAAATAAAGTAAAAGAAACCTCGGTTCCTCGACGGTTGTGCAGAGGAACCGAAAACTGAGGTAAAAGTTCAACTAAACTAGTGCTAAACTAAATAAATGTATAATAAAGGCAGCAAATAAATAAAATTTAAAAGTTCTACTCAAGTTTTCATGGAAAATCAATGACTTAAGAGTATCTTCTAGAGGAGAGCTCTCCAGGACGTCTTACTAGACAGGCGGAGAATGAAGTCTGAGCGTTACAGAATGCAGCAGTTGGTAAGGACAGCCATTTGAATGGTGGCATGAGCCAATGAGTGTTCCATCATCTGCATAAGTTCCATTCTCCGGGCAATTCTACACTGGAGACTGACTGCAACAGTTAAACATATTGAAGAATTCTTGGGGTTAAAATGATGCACTTTCTGGTGGTTGAAGGCACTTGGCCTTCGGCCCTCTGCCTTACAACAGACCTGGGGCATGCATTAATTCTGTACAACCCCATGTCCTGTCGTGGGCTGTTGCTGTTGTGGGCTACTGTCTACACAGGCCACACTTCAGTTTCACACAGCACTTGTTTCTATTTATTTATTTGAACAATCAGATTTACAACCTTTGAGCCAGAGGCTCATTTAGAAAGGTACCTCGTCACAGAGAGGACGACAGTGTTACAATATTACAGAGTGGTTGACATACAGATTTACACAGACTATAAACATATGAATACAGACATTGTTACATTTCATACACAGTCGTTACATAACTGCAGATATCTTGCACTGGGGAGGAAGGAAAACCAGGAGGGAGGGAGTGGGGGGGGGGAGTGGTGGAGGAGGCAATCCAGAGGATTTTGTCGAAGTGCACGCAGTCCGGAGGACTTTGTCAAGGTGCCCTTAGTGATAGGTGGGTGGCCAGTTAGCGACAGTTACAGCTGCAGGTGTTGAACAGGTGATTCCGAAGGGCAGTTTTGAAGGAGGCAATTTTGGGAGTGTTAGTAATGGTTACTGATAAAGTGTTAAACCAGGAAGGGGCCCTGTAGCAAAATGATCTCAGCTTGACAGGTCCTAGTTCTGGGTACCAGTAGAGTGGCCTTGTCCGAGCTACGGGTGGAGGCTGTGGGGGAGGTATATTGGTGGAGACAGATACTCCGGGGGCCAGAGCAGAATTTTCTTAGCTAGGAGGCAGGTTTGCAGTGGAGACATTCTTCCAGGTCGAGGAGATTAGCAGTGGAATAGAGCTAACAGGTGTGGGTGAGCCTAGGGGCACTGGTCAGTAGTCTACAGGCCTTGTTCAGAGTGAGCTGGATCTTACTGAGTGCTGTGTAATCAGCGGCTCCATATACTAGCAGGCCATAATCCACTAGGGACAGTATTGAGGATGTGATGGCCAGTCAAAGAGCATCGGGTGGAAGGAAGTCCCTGTGGCGGTATAGGAAGCCAATCCAGGTGTTGGTGGCAGAGGCAAGGGCATTAATGTGGGCATGAAAAGTGAGGGCAGTGTCAAAAGTAATCCCAAGATATTTGTAGGTGTGCACTTGCTCAAGCGGGTGTTGAGTGCTCGGGAGGATAAGGAGGGGGTTATTTCTTGCTTTGTTTTGATAGTGGGTGAAGAGCATCGACTTGGTCTTTTTGAGATTTATGACAAGTCTGTGCTCCTTGAACCAGCATTCTGCTTGGTTGAAGGTGTGTTGGAGAGAGTCCTGGAGGGAGGCAGAATTTTGGTGAGAGGCATAAAGAAATGAAAATTACGTACCTACCGTAATTATGATCTTTTTGTGTATCTTCACCATTCATCTCACTGTTGGGTATTTGTCGGAGGTCAGGACCCCGTGGGAGCTTTTTTTTTTTTTTTTTTAAAGGTAGGTGGCGCCGATGCACCATTGGCGCCGCCCTCAAGGCCAATGCACTGCATGGCGCTCGTGGGTTGGCCGTTAGGCTGCGTCGACTCCTCCTGCCTGCCAGTTCTGAGTCGCCAGAGAGGTAAGAGAAAGGGAGTGGAGGGTGGGACAAGGAAGTCCAAGGGACAGAAAAAGGAAAAGATGTATGAACCAAAAGGAGAAATAACGACTGAGAGGACAGGAAGGGAAAAGAGTTGGAAACTAAAGGGACTGGGAGGGGCCCTAATCTCTGGAAAAGGAAGAGGGAGGTAGGGTGGGTAAAGAATTTAAGAAGAGAGGGAAGAGGTTGACACATCCCAGACCCTGGTCCATCTCCAAATTGTATAGGAACTGCAAGGAGTAGCAAAGGCTTTCTGCCAGAATTCAAGGCACGGAATAACTGGCAAACACTCCAGAAAAGCAGAGTCTGCTATTCTGGAAGAAGGACAGGGTACATGGAATTAACACTCTCTCAAGAGAAGATTATTGGTGACAAAAAAAAAGGGGGGGGAAGGGGAGAACACTTTTTTTTTTTTTTTTTAAACAAGGAGAAATAGGTTGGACGGGAGCAGGGAGGAGGAGGAAAGAAAGGAGGGCAACTGTCAACTCCCACCCCACAGGGTTGGAGCCAAGGCACTGGAGAAGAAGTGCCCCCGCCCCCACTGCCTACTCCTCCTGGAACTTATCCCCTGTGAGCCCCTGTTTTACCCTACTCATAAATAAAATGGAGAGGGGGAGAATGGGCACAAAGAGGGAGGGGACCCAGAGACTGAGACCCCAGGGGATGGAGGGTGGGATAAGTGATGCATGGTGAAGATACATGAAAGATCATAGATACGGCAGGTACGTGAATTTTCATTCTTATCTGTGTCAATCTTCACCATTCATCACTGTTGGGTGAGTACCAAGCCCCCTCGAAGGGGGGTTTTGTTTTACACCCTAAGGGATAAAATCCCTTAGCTCTCAGTGGGTGGCACACTAAGAGGGAGAACCTTCAGGGCCTGGAGAGGCCCGAGAGTGGGGAGAGTGAGATGGAGTCCTCCCGGAGAAGGAAGGAAGTTGCCCCGACAAGCGCCATCTCACTCTACGGGAGAAGAGACAGGTTCCCTGGTGAGCGGAGTTATTCACCCTATGCCAGGCAAAGGGTGACAACCGGGAAAGATGCAGCCATGCCGTCCGCCTAGTGCAGATCACTGTTCTCATGACCCGCCCTCGCTTGGTGCCTTGCTAGCTACAGGCCACGCGCAGAGTGTGCAATGGCTTGTCTGGTTTGCTCCGTATCAGGCAATAAGGCTAGGAGCTGATGCAGCTTGGACCACAAGAACCTGTCATAAGCTGCATAGTGGGCCTGGTGTGCAGAAATAGAAAGAAGTAACCGTGCCGAGTAGAAAGTCCTCCTACCCCAAAAGTCAAAATCCGAGGAGTCTTGATCTGGGGGCCAGTCACGGTGAAGGGCGCGAAGCCCATCAGGAATATCCTACTGCGTCAATCCAGACTGTGGATGAGGCATGGAACCTGGAGACTCTGGGGGTGTGCAATACCTCTGGCTGAGATCCCTTGGGGCAGGAACTCCAGAGAAGGGTCTCTGCCACGAACGCAACAATGCTTCCCGAAAGGGAGCAGGCCAGGGCGGCACCACAAGGGTGGCCTCACCAAAATCGCCTAGAAAGGCGTGCTCCGAGTGCTCAGGACTGCTGATAGTGGAAGGAGTAAAGCACAAGTCCTCCAACAACCTCAAGAGGAATTGCTGATACTCAGCGAGATCAGCAGCTGGAGAGATGTGGAGAGAAGTTTTCTCTCCCCCAGAAGAGGGGGATGAGGAGCTGGAGGGCACCGGCTGTTCAGTGGGTGGCTGCACGGGGGGAGGTTGAAAAACCTGGCTGTCCACTGCCCTAACGTAAGCAGGGAACCGAGCAGCCACCGCTCTGAACTGCTCACAGGAGAGAGGCCCACTAGGACCAAGGATGCCTGGGAGCGCAGGAGAATGTGGCAGAGGGATGGGGACAGAGCCGAGAAGAGATGTCGGCTGACCGCCGTCTGGGCTGAGTGGACCGTGGGCACCCACGGAAGAAGATGCCCTGGAAGACCCGACAGCTGACAGCTGAACAACCATTTTGGTACTGCCTTGGCTGCGCCCAGAAGAATCCCCCATGTGAGGCGACCGGTGCCGTATAGGTCCAGAAGGACGGTGCCCTACCTCAAAAGAATGGGACTCTCTCAAAGAGACCGAGGAGGAAGAGTGGAGATCCGCACTACGGCTTCTCCCAGAGCCCGGGTGGACCCACAAAAAAGGCCGACATGCTGACCCCACGCCCCTCGACCCCTCGGAGTCTGAAAGAGCCCTCCTCCTTGAGAGGGCCAGCCTAGGTAGCTGGCATCTCTGGGCAGCTCCCGAAGGAGCTATCCAGGGCACAGTACCCTCCCCTCCTGTAGGTGCTCTGATCGCCCCAAAGTTGGACGATCCAGGCACACCACAGGTGGGGTTACCACTACTGAGGGGTCAGTAACCCCACCAAGACCAGGCTGCAGAGCTATGGTGGCCTGCACCACTGCCTGCTGGTCAGCACCCCTGACCCCAGTCTCGGTAGCCACCAACCCCACCTCAGAAGGGGGCTGACTCCGGCTTGTCGAGGAGACTACCGGGCTGCCCACCTCAACAGCCAACCCCAAAGGGTCAGACTGAACGTCTGACTCAGAGCTAGACTCTGCCTCTGAGGAGGTAGAGGCCGTGGCCCTGTGCCAAACCGTAGGAGGGTGCCCACTGCCATCCTTGCCCACAGGCCCAGAAACCAAAGCTGTGCCCGAGCCGGTGCCAGCGCCCCCCGCGAATGGAATCCGCAGGGGGCACGGCCCCAGCCTGAACAAGAGCTCCAGAGCCGGGACCAGTCATGGCGCCATCCGGTCCCACGGCACCGCGAGAGGCAATGAGGACGAAGACGGCACTGACAGCCCCACTGGCGCCGAGGATGGCGCCGCCCAGCTCCGTAGCACCAAGGGCAGGGGCGACGCCGATGACAGCGGACTCTGCGCCAGACCTGACTCCACGGTGCCATTTGGCGGCACTGACAGAGGAATCTGAAGGCGACAAGACACCGTGCTCAACCTCGGCACCGGCTCCGACAGAAGCCACGGCGCCCACTCAACAAGTCTGCGCCGACTTCGTCAGGGCCCACGGCGCCGAGGCCCACACCAGCGCTGGTCGACAGTGTCGAGGACAGGCCTTGCGAACTGCAGGTCCGACATCGGGGGAGCCTTCACCCCCGAAGGGGCGACTGCCATGGCGGTGGCGCCTCCCGCCCGCTCCCCGGGAGGAACAGAATGGGCCTCCTGCGCCGCAGAAGAAGCCTCGGCAACGGCTAGGATACTAGTAGCCGAGACTCCCTCCTCCTCGACCCATACAGAACTGGAAGGGGGCCTGGAGGAAAGGCCGAGAGAGTGTAGCTTGGCCCGACGAGTGCGCATCCGACCCCGGAAAGTCGGCAGAGCTCGCCCACTTTCCACGACGCTGCTCGGCGATGACCCGCGGTCCATGGAGAAACAGGCATTGTGAAGCGGGCCAAGACACGAGAGACACCGGTCAAGCTGGTCGGTGACGGAATACTTTCAGCTGCAAGGGCACTGTCGCATGGTGGGTCGACCTGTCTTAGTAGATTTCTTGCCCTCCAACCGAGACATGACCTATGGAGAAAAAAAACATCAAAAATAGACTCGACGTCACCGAAATATAAAAATAAGAAAAGATCTTACTGGGCGACGTTGAGTGTTGGCAGAAACAGAACCGGCAGGAGAACCGAGGGACTTCGACCGAAGGTAAAATTTTATGAAAAACTACTGTGGAGCAGGCCTGGACTGTTCACAGCTTCCCATGAGGCGCAATTCTACGGATGGAGACAAGAACTGGCAGGCAGGAGGAGTCAATGCAGCCTAACGGGTTAACTCACAGCTTAATGCAGAAAGTGCGTTTTGAGGGCAGCACTAATGGCGCCGCTTCACCTACCTTTAAAAAAAAAAAGCTCCCTGGGGGTCCTGACCCCCGGCAGATATCGAACAGTGATGAATGGTGAAGACTGACACAGATTAGATCGGCATCATCTGTGTACAGAAGAATTTTGCCAGAGCAGGCAGTGGGCAGGGTGTTTAGGTAGAGACTAAATAGTAGGGGGCCCAGAATGGAGCCTGGGGAACCCCGGAGCAGACAGGGCAGGTTTCTGAGAGAGTCCCATTGATTTTGATGCACTGGGACCGAGCTGATAGGTAGCTAGACCACCAGGCGAGGGGGCCAGTGGAGACACCGATATGGGAGAGGGCGTCGAATAGGAGTGGATGGCAGACAGTGTTAAAGGCCTTTGAGAGGTCAATGAACACTGCTCCAGCAAGGTTGCCAGAGTCAAGACAAGAGTGCAGAAAGTTGGAGAATTTCAGTAAGGCTGTGCCAGTGCTATGGGCTGCATGGAAACCATGCTGCTCTGGGCACAGGACAGCATATTTAGCCAGATACTCGGTGACCTGCATAGCCACCCCTTTTTCTATGGCTTTGGAGAGTGGGGGAAGGATGAAAATTGGCCTATAGTTGCTGGGGGTGGACCTGTCACCACCTTTGTGAATGGGTGCAACAACGGCCGTTTTCCAGACATCTGGAAATTGACTCAGGCAGAGGGATCAGTTTAGTATGCTCGTAGGTGGGACAAGGATGTCATCCAGGACCAATTGTAGTATTTTGGGGTCCAAGGAGTCGTTGCTTGGGCTGTTACTGCCTAATGCTTTTAGAAGGAACAGTCTGGCTTCATGTGTGGATATTTTGCGCAAGTAGAACTGGGGACACTGAAGGACAGGGGACTGTGAATCAGTAGCTGGGTCGAAGAAATTACTGGGAAGGACAGAGCTAAGGTCCATGAAGAAGGTGTTAAGGAAGTTAGCTATGCTAGGGGGGTCAGTGATAACCGAGCTGTCAATAGTAAGCTGGGACAAGGGAGGGGAGCGAGATTTTCCATTCAGTTCTTTAATATTGTCCCAAAAGATTCGGGCATACCCCCATGAGGGGGTGAGGGTGGTCTGGTAGTGATCAGCCTTGGTCTTATGGATGACCCATGTGCATCTATTCCGTGCAGCATTGTAGGTTTGTCTGTCTGCCATCCTGCTGGTCTCAGTGGCTTCATTTCTCTGAGTTTTTGGAGTAGGGTGGGGGTGACGCAAGATTCCTTTTTCCTTTTTGATGCGGAGCCTGGTAAGCGGTGTGTAGAGATCACAGGCCTTATTAAAAGCTTGTGCGAAGAGGTCAAGGGCGGAATCAATGCTGGGTGCCTGCTTGATGGGGGACCAGTCTATCTGGGCGAGGAGTTGCTCGAGTTTATTCAGGCCACCTGGGCGGAAGCGCCTTCGGGGGGTGGTTTGGATTACTGGTTTGTGGGTAGAGGTGGAGCAGAGGAATAGGATAGGGAAGTGGTCACTTAAAGTGTCAGGGAGGATTTGTATGTCCTGGATTTTGTGGGGATGGTTGGTGACTATGACATCCAGGAGGGTGCTGGTTCCACTGGAGAGGCTGTGTCTAGTGGGCACGGAGACTAGTTGGGTCAGGTCAAGGGCACCGAAAGTGTCCCTTGCTTGGGAGGCAGTGGGACTAAGCCAATCAACATTGAGGTTCCCGACAAGAACTTGTTCTGTTTTGTGGGGAAGGGTGGTGAGATAATCTGTAAGAGACAAGATTGCCAGGTTCTGGTTCCTAGAGGAAACATAGGAGACTGTGAGGTACAGCGGTCCAATAGAGGGATCAGAAATGAGCTTGAGGGTGAGGGCCTGAGCGCCATTATCGAGCTTGGGAGCAGGGAGCGCATGACCGACAATAGTGTCCCGTATGAAAACCTGCACAGCCACCACCGCGTTTTCCTACTCGATCCTCCCGGTATAGGGTGTACCCAGGAAGAGAGACAAAGGAGTCGGGTGGATTTGGAGAGCCAGGTCTCTACAAGAGCGATGATGTCAGGCTGGTGAAGAATGACCCAGCATTGGAGGGCAGCAGATTTCTTCAGCAGGCTACATATGTTTAGGGAGGCAATGCGGAATCCTGAAGATAGGGTCTGGGGAGGACTGGTGGGGGTAGGTCCTGGGTTAGGGTGGACATTATCAGATAGCAGCAGTAGAAAAGCAAGGATTCTAACCAGGAGGCTGTAGCTGTTGACCTCCTTGGAGGCACGGCCGAGATGTTGGGGGGGCACAGGGAAAAGGGAGGGTAGGGCAATTAAGGGTTGGAATGGCGAGAGGAGGTGTATCCAGGGGATCCCAGGTAGGCAGAGGGGTTGGGGGGGTAGCCAGGAGGTGGGTGCCTGAGCCCTGGACGTGAGGACAGAGTTGGGGGAGGTCGAGATAATCCAGGGAAATACAGGGGGCAGACCTCTCCAGGCTGAGGGTGTGTTCTGGCTGGTGAGAGGTAAGCACCAGGATGGTAAAGAAAATGAGGCATGTTGATAGGAAGCTTGCATTCATGGTGCCTAAGGTTGTAGTTGAGACGGATGATATAAGAGTCTAGGCTATGCTTCAGAGAGGGTGGATACCACTTTGGAGTAGTGGTAGGGCTGTGGACTTTGGTGCACATGATACCAGGTTCAAGACCCCAAGGGAGCAAGTATCCTAGGACCAGGATGAGATGGGATTCCAGATGTGTGTGTGTGTGTGGGGGTGGAATAGGCTAGGTTTAAAGCCTGATGGGGGTGAAATAGCAACTCCTAGTGGTCACAGGGGGTACAGAAAGGTGGGCTGGGGTGAACAGCAGGGGGCTGGAGTGTAGGGGGGTGGTGGCTGGTCAGAGGACTGGGCTGAGAAGTAGGGGAATAGGCTGGGAGAGGGTTAAGCAAGGACATGGGTGAGGGAGAGAAGTAGCAGAGGTGGACAGAAAGGCTCTAAGGTTGTAAGAGTAAAGTGAGATTCAGGTGGAAATAGAATGGCAAGGAGGAGATCCCTCTAGTGGCCAATGGGTATAACCTGCAAATGGAGATGTGGGGACTTACAAATAGTCATGGCAGGAAGTGATGTCAAAGGATGGGGACAATAAATGGAGGGTCGCAGTGGGGTGGGGTGGGATGGTGGCTGGGGCGGGCAGGGCAGCGGACACGCAGTGTCAACAGGCTAACACCCCACAAGAAGATGCTGCAGTGAAGGAAGTTGCGTTACTTCTTGGGTGCTCGTTTCTATCCCCTGCTCCAGGAGGGAGCTTCTGTTGCTCAGGCATCTGAGTGCATATGTGGTTTAGGGTACACCACTGTTTACTAGACTTCACTTTGCATTACTCTCCCCTGCTGTAAAAGTGAGGAGAAGCAGGCTCTGTCCTTAAAGGAGATGCTGCATCTCAGCCTGGCTATCCTGGGTAAATCAGACGTAAACTGCAAGCCAGTCGTTGTATAAAACTAAAGAAAGTGTAGCACATAGTCTCTGTTCCTCCCCCTTCCATATACCTTCAACCCACTGGGAGTTTTAAAAACAAAGAAAAAAATCACGGGAAAGAGGTGCATAAAGCACAAAGGAAAGGATGTCAGTTTGGAACAAGTTACGGCACATTTGTTAGTTTCAGGAACCCTACTTTCACAGATGTTTAGGAGATCTACAACTCATCTGTCTAGTCTTCTTCGGCATACTGTACATATACAGTTGTCTCTTGTCTCCCAGCTGTTACAAATTAAATGGCTGAACTGTCCGCATCTCATTAACCTTCACTAGCTTAAGGGAGGCTACAGGACTGACAGGCGCTTCCAGTATGCAGTACAACAATAGTACAGTATTAGGTAAAAAGACCAATAGAAAAGAAACAGAATTTCAGAGCACTAAGAAATATGCTGCTGTCCAAGAGGTTACAAACAGAACTGTGAAGAGCCAGCCCAGTGGGGTGGAGGGCTGAGAGGCTACAAAGCACCTTACCTTCTGCCACACTGGTGACCTGGGTTCCGGAACGGACTTGGGATACCGGGAGTTGGCTGGGGGAGAAAAGATCAAGTGTACAAAGGACAGCTCTCCTCCCTCGGGAACAGGGGTTCTATGGCCTGCCACTCAACCGCCACCTGGAGGAATCCAGTGGGAAGTCTGGGTGGGTCACATCAAGGAGCAAGGCCCCAGGTTCAGAGCACTGGGAGCAACCCCACAGAGGCAGAGATCGCACAACTTGCTCACTGCACACTTGTGGTTGACTAGGGGAGAAAAAAAGAGGAAAAAAGGAGGACAGGCTTCATAAAGCCCTGTCCGACTGCAAGACTGCTCTGCTGCTCTGGGTCCAGGGCACTTCTGGATGAGTGACCGGGGAGAGGACGGCCCTCCCCTCCTGGCCCCCCCGTGGAGGGATAACCTGCTGGAGATATGATCCATGACCTCAGAGGTGGCTGGAGACAGCTGTGGCGGATGGGAATGGGCTGATGCAGTGCCTGTCCTGCCACATGGAGGAAAAATACCTATATGGAAAAATACAGAACTGTGAAGTCTGCCCCAGAGACTCAGAAACAGCTGTACATTGCATTGCTGTGTAGGTGACTAGAGTTCTGGGACATGCTCGGGATGTGTCAGGTGACAGGCAAGACTGCAGCAAGTGAGTTCAGAAGCAAGCTCGGGATACTGTGCCAAGAGACAGACAGGACTGCAGCAGCTCAGTTCGGGAGCAAGCTTGGGATGCTGTTTTGGGATGGCGTGCTGCTGAGCAGGTGACTGGAGTTTGGAAGCACGCTCACAATGCTGTGTCAGGATGTTGTGTTGCCATGCAGGTGACCAGAGTTCGGAAGCGAGCTCGGAATGCCGTGCTGGGAGACAGGAGTGCAGCAGCTGAATTTAGGCACAAGCTTGGGATGCTGTGCTGGGATGGCATGCTGCTGAGTAGCTGACTGGAGTCTGAAAGCGCACTCAGGATGCTGTGTCAGGACGTTGCATTGCCGTACAGATGACCAGAGCTCAGAAGTGTGTTTGGAGACAGGCTGGACTGCAGCAGGAAAGTTTGGCAGCGAACTTGGGATGCTGTGCAGGTGACTCAAATTTAGAATGTGCTCAGGATGCTGTGTCGGAATGTTGCGCTGATGTGCAGGTGATTATATTTTAGAGCAAGTTCAGGATGCTGTGTCTGGAAGTTGTGCTGCAGTGCAGGTGACTAGAGTTCGGAAGTGAGCTTGTGACGCTGTATTGGGACATTGCATTGCCATGCAGGTGACCAGAGTTCGGGAGTGAGCTCAGGATGCCGTGCAGGTGACCAGAGTTCAGGAGCGGGCTCAGGATGCCGTGAAGGTGACCATAGTTCAGGAACAGGCTTGGCATACCAAGCAGGTGACCAGAGTTCATGAGTGAGCTCAGGATGCCATGCAGGTGACCAGAGTTCAGGTGTGAGCTCAGGATGCCGTGCAGGTGACCAGAGTTCAGAAGCATGCTCAGGATGTCCTGCAGGTGACCACAGTTCAGGAGCAAGCTCAGGATGCCTTGCAGAAAACCAGAATTTAGGAGTCAGCTCAGGATGCCCTGCACGTGACCAGTCCAGGAGAGAGACCAGGATGCCATGCAGGTGACCAAAGTTAAGAAGCAAGCTCAGGATGCTGTGCAGATGACTTGAGTTTGGGAGCACACTCAGGATGCTGTGTTGGGACACAGGCTGGACTACAGCAGCTGAGTTCAGAAGCGAGCTTGGGATGCTGTGTTGGGATGTTGCACTGCCATTTAGGTGACTAGAGTTCAGGAGCAAGCTCAGGATGTTCTATCGGGAGACACACTGGTCTGCAGCAGCCAAATTCAGGAGCGCACTCAGGATGCTGTGTCAGGATGTTGTGCTGCTGTGCAGGTGACTAGAGTTCAAGAGCGAGCTTCGGATGCTGTGTAGGTGACTATAGTTCGAGAGCGAGCTTGGGATGCCATGTGGGAAGACAATGCTGGACTGCAGCATCTGAGTTCGGAAGCAGGCTCAGGATGCCATGTCAGGAGACAGGCAGGACTGCAGCAGCTTAGTTCGGGAGCAAGCTCAGGATGCTGTGCAGGTGATTAGAGTTCATAAGTGAGCTTGGGATGCTGTGTCGGGAGACAGGCTGGACTTCAGCAGCTGAGTTCAGTAGCGAACCTGGAATGCCGTGTCAGGAGATAGGCCAGACAGTTCAGAAGTAAGCTCGAGATGCTGAGTTGGGAGACAAGCTGGACTGCAGCAGCTGAATTTGGGATCGCACTCAGGATGCTGTGTCAGACACTGCACTGCCCTGCAGGTGACCACAGTTCAAGAGCGAGTTTGGGATGCTGTGTCGGGATGCTGCACTGCCCTGCAGGTCACAAGAGTTTGAGAACGAGCTCGGGATGCTAACATACTAAAATGCCAGCAGAACAGGCCTAACGGTCTTTCGCGTCTGCTCGTTTGGTCAGCCCCCACCCTGAGAGCTGACTTTGCTGCCCCCCTCGCCTTCTCTGGCTTCTCCCTTCCCAGTTCCGGATATTCTTGCTGCACTGGATTTTGCTTCCAGAACTCTTCCCCTGTACCTGTCCCACCCCCTCTTGAACCCCTCCACCGTCTCTGCCTCCACCAGCCCCCTAGGCAGCGCATTCCATGGCTCCACCACCCTCTCAGTGAAACAGCACCTTCTCCTTTCTCCCCTGAATCTTCCCCCCTCCAGCTTACACCCATGCCCTCTAGTGGCCCCCTCCTCCTTCCTTCGAAGCACCCTGACTGTTCCTCCCCTATTTACCCCCTTCACGTACCTGAAGACCTCTATCATGTCCCCCCGGTCCCTTCTCTCTTCCAATGTGTACATATTTATCCCAGCATCCCGTTGGCCTTGGCTGCTGCCCTCCTACAAGTCTCAGAGTTGTTCATCTTGACATCCACCACCACCCCCAGGTCCCTCTCAGCCATCGAGACTTGCAGCATCTCCCCCAGGGTGTACACTTGGCCTGGGTTTCTGGCCCCCAGGTGCAGTACCTTGCATTTCCCTGCATTGAACCTCAGCTTCCACTTTCTAGACCATCCTTCCAGAGCCTCCAGGTCCCCCTGTAGGGCCACCCCCCTCCTCCCCATCCACCACCACCCCCAGTTTTGAGTCATCCGCAAAGAGACTCCTCTCACTCCTGATACCTGTCCTCATGTCAGAGACGTAGGTGTTGAACAGGAGGGGCCCAAGGACTGATCCCTGTGGGACCCCACTAATGACCCTCCTTGGGGATGAGACTATCCCGCCAACTACGACCCTCTGGATCCGGTCCTGGAGCCAATTGCCTATCCATCTGATCATCTGGTTCCCAACCCCCATTTCTCCCAGCTTATCCAACAGGCCCACGTGAGGAACACAAAGAGGAGGTTGAAGTGCCTAATCCAATTAACAGAAGCACTCTTGATAGGGGGTCGATCCCAGTCCTTTCACAGAAGAAAGAGTTCTGCAAGAACTCCAAAACTGAAGGTGGACAAAGCAATGGGTCCTGATGGAATTCACCCCAGAATTCTAAAAAGAATTAAGGAAGGAACTAGTGAAACTACTGGCTACTCTTTTAATAAATCATGGGAGGATGGTGGTACCCGAGGACTGGAGGAAGGCAGATGTGATTCCTCTCACAAAAGTGGGACCAAGACAGGGGCAGGAAACTACAGACCTGTCAGTCTGACCTCTGTGGTAGGGAAAGTGATGGAGTCACTTCTGAAGGAAAGAATAATTGAGTACCTAGAGGCCAGTGGAGCACAGGACCCAAGGCAGCATTGGGTCACAGTGGGAAGGTCATGTCAGACGAATCTAACAGATTTCTTTGACTGGGTAACCAAAGTAGTAGACCAGGGAGGGGCTGTGGACATGGCCTACTTAGACTTTAGCAAGGCATTTGACACAGTCCCACACAAAAGATTAATAGTCAAATTAACCAGCCTGGGAGTGCGTCCCAGGGTGGTAGCCTGGGTAAAACATTGGCTGCACAACAGGACACAGAAGGTAATTGTAAATGGAGTCCACTCTGAAGAAAGAGGGGTTACTAGTGGGGTACCGCAGGGTTCAGTATTGGGTCCAGTCCTTTTTAATGTCTTCATCAGTGACACTGCAGAGGGACTGGAAAGAAAAGTATGCCTTTTGCAGATGACACAAGATCTGCAACAGGGTTGATACACAAGGAGGCGGAAAGGATGAAAAGGACTTGGCAAGGTTGGAGGAATGGTTAGAAGTATGCAGCTAGGATTCAATGCAAAGAAGTGCAAATAATGCACCTGGGAAACAAGAACCCAGGGAAGAACACACAATGGTGGGGAGGTAGTAACAACAACAAAAAGGAAAGGGACCTGGGGGTAATCATATCAGATGACCTTAGTGCAAGAAATGTGAGAAGGCAGTAGGGAGGGCTGGGGTATACTGGGATGTATAGGAGAGGCATCTGCAGCAGAAAACAGGAAGTTGTTATCCCTCTGTACAGACAGTTGGAGAGACCCCATCTGGAGTAATGTGTCCAGTTCTGGACACCCCATCTCCGCTAGGACATAGACAGGATAGAGGCAGTCCAGAGGAGGGCAACTAAAATGGTGCAGGGCCTGCAAGAGAAGCCGTATGAGGAGAGACTAAAGGAGCTTAATATGTATACCCTTGAGGAAAGAAGGGAGAGGGGGGACATGATAGAAACTTTTAAGTACCTCAGTGGAATCAACAAAATCCAAGAGGGTAGCATCTTTCAGAAAAAGAAACGTGCCAAGAACAAGGGGACACAATTTAAAGATAGAAGGAGGGTGGTTCAGGGGCAATGTGAGGAAGTATTATTTCACAGAGAGGGTAGTGGATGCATGGAACAGCCTTCCTGAGGAGGTTGTGGGGTCTATAACTGTGGGAGAATTCAAGAATGCATGGGACAGACATAAGGCAATTCTTGTGGGGGGTAGGAAGAAATAGGCTGTTGGTTAACTAGGATCTGCGGCCTATCCTGTAGGTAGGGAAATGGACAGACTAGATAGGCCAAGCGGTCCTTATCTGCCATCAAAGTCTATGTTTCTATCTAACAGAGTCAAATGCCTTGCAGAAGTCTAGAAAGAGGACGTCCACTGGTCTACCCAGGTCCAAGGCACTCGTCACCCAGTCATAGAACTCCACAAGGTTTGTCTGACACAATTTCCCCGGGACGAATCCATGCTGTCTATCGTCCAGGCACCCTGACTTTTCCAGGTCCCCCCAGCCTCTCCTTGACAATGCCCTCTATCACCTTGCCCACCACCGGTGTCAGGTTGACAGGCCTGTAGTTCCCTGCCACCTCCCTTGATCCCCCCTTGTGGATAGGCACTATATGCGCCACCTTCCAGTCCTGGGGCACCCACCCTGTCCTCAGAGAGATGGTGTAAAGCTCCGCCAGGGGTTTCGCCATGACATCCGCAAGTTCCTTCAGCACTCTGGGATGTAATTTATCCGGCCCCGGTGCTTTCTCCGTCTTAAGGGACCTGAGGGCTTCCCTCACTCACTCTGCTGTGATTTCCACTTCCGCTACCTCTTCTCCCTGCTTACCCTTCCCCTCCCTGCTAGTGATGCCCCCCCCAAGATCCGCTGATCGGTAAGTGTCCCCCACCTCAGTATCACTGTCTCCTCCCATGTATGATGCAGCATCCCCATTTTCCTTGGTGAAAACTGAGGTGAAGTACTCATTTAGTACCTCAGCCTGCTCCCCCGGGTCTTGTGCCCATCTCTCCCCTGTTTTAATCCTGCTAATCTGCCCCTTCACCCTTCGTTTTTCCCCAATGCATCTAAAGAATCCCTTGTTCCCTCTCCTAATTTCCCTGGCCAGGTTCTGCTCCTTCCTTGCCTTAGCCTCCTCACCACCCCAGTGGCCCTTCTAGCCATCAGCTCATACTCCCTCGATTCCTTCACCCTTGAGCACTTGAATTGCCTATAGGCTGCCTTCTTTCTCAGACCACCTCCTGGACCTCCCTGGTCCACCAGCAGGGTTTTCGGGCCCTACCACATTTTCATCTTACTCTTGCACAGGTGTTGGTAGCATCCTGCACCCCTCTCCTGATGATTTCCCACCTACTATCAGCGTCCATGTCTGACCAAATCCCATCCAAATGCTCCTTAAGAATCCTTCCCATTTCCTTAAAATCTGCCCACCTGAAGTCAGTTACCTCCGTCTTTGTGCAGCCTTCTACCCCTCCTAGGTCCAGGCAGAACCAGACCGTGGCATGGTCACTCCCCGCCAACGGGTCCCTTACCTCCAGGCCCCCAATCTGGTCGCTATCTGCCAGGACCACATCCAGTACCCGTGTCTCCCTGGTCGGTTCCCCCACCTGCTGAGTTAGGAACGCGTCTTGAAAGACATCCAACAACCTCTGTTCCCTGGCCACCGAGGATGTCATAGTCTCCCAGTCTGTTCCTGGCATGTTTAAGTCCCCCAACACCACCACCCTTCCCCTGCCCAGTCTGCAGTGTCTCCCAACATCTGCCACCAGACTCTCCTCCAGCTCCTCCGCCAGTGCAGGGGGTCTATATACCACTCCTATTTTTACTCTCTTGCCCCCTTGTTATCAAGGTGACCCAAATCGCCTCCACGGTTCCCTCCGCCTCCTCTACTCCCCCATGCCAATGCAGTTTTTGACTATCATTGCTACCCCTCCTCTGCTGTATCGGGATGCTGCACTGCCCTGCAAGTGACTAGCGTTCGAGCTCGAGCTTGGGTTGCTGTGTCAGAACGTTGCACTATGTTGCAAGTGACAGAGTTCGAGAGCGAGCTCGGGATGCTGTGTCGGGACACTGCACTGGCCTGTAGGTGACTAGAGTTCGAGAGCAAGCTTGGGATGCTGTGTCAGGATGTTGCACTGCCCTGCAGATGACTACAGTTCAAGAGAGAGAGAGCTTGTGATGCTGTGTCGGGATGCTACATTGCCCTGCAGCTGACTAGAATTCGAGAGCGAGCTTGGGATATACATAGAAACATAGAAGTTGTCAGTAGAAAAGAAAAAAATTACTCACCTTAGTAATGTTGTTTCTTCTAATGGAGTCTTGCTATATTATGACAATTGCAGTTTGACCCAACCTTCGAACTGCTCTGGAGGTGAAAGAGTTAAGTTCCATGCAAGGCATGGAATCTTGAGCGCAAGCTCGGTTGAAAACTCTGTCTGTTGTGCTTTAAACCTAAACTGTCAGATCTTTACGAGCAAAAACTCACTAAGGTTCTGTGTGGAAACTGTGAGCCTACTCTAGCCAAATGGCTACTAGCACAACACATTTTCTGGTCCCAAAACAAGACTCAAGTCAGGGACCAAGAAAATGAAAATTCAACAACAACAAACAACAATGGCAAGCACTAGATGCCAACAAATCACTACCCACCCACATCCCAACAGCAACAAGAGGTTCTGAGAGGGGCAGGTGGGGAGGTCATAATATAGCAAGACTCCATTAGAAGAAACAACATTACTAAGGTGAGTAATTTTTTCTTCAAACAACATGAAGTCTTGCTATATTATGACAATTGCAGACTACATAGCAGTACCTCCATGGAGGAGGCAGAACCTACTTAGGAATAGGCTCTGAAGCACAGCTGTGTAACCGAGCATCACTCCTAGCCTGGATGTCCAAGAGTAATGCTTTGTGAAAGTATGAACTGTTTTCCAAGTAGCTGCTTGACATATCTCTAAGATAGGGATGTCCCTGGCAGCAGCCAAGGAAGCAGCTGTACCTCTGGTAGAGTGAGCCTTCAGGCCTGAAGGGGCAACCTTACCCAGTTTTAGATAACAAAATTGGATACAAGAAACGATCCACCTGGCAATAGATCTTTTAGTGGCAGGTTTCCCTTTACCTACCTCACCATAAGTGAGAAACAGCTGAAGGGAATCAAACCTGTGACCCTTGGTACGCTCTATGTAGTAGCTAAGAGCTCTTTTGACATCTAAACTGTGCAATCTCCTCTCACCAGAGGAAGAATGGTCAGTGAAATACACAGGAAGAGACATAGATTGATTCAGGTGAAAGTCCGAGACAACCTTAGGCAGGAACTTTCTATTAGTCCTGAGGACCACTTTATCCCTATGAAAGGAGATAAAATCAGGTTCCACTGACAATGCTTGTAGTTCACTTATGCGCCTAGCAGAAGTGATAGCTACCAAAAACACAGTCTTCCAAGTCAAGTACTTAAGCTCTGCTGAAGACATGGGTTCAAAAGGAGGTTGCATAAGCTGGGCAATGCAAACATTAAGATCCCATGCAGGGTCAGGATCCCTGAATGGAGGGTTGATGTGAAGCAACCCCTTGAAAAACTTGGAGAAAACCGGATGAGCTGAGAGAGAAGAGGATTTACCTGCTGATAAGAAAGCAGAGACTGCTGCCAGGTGCACTTTAGGGTAGCTGGTCTCAGCCCCAAAGCATTTAAATGCACCATATAATCCAGAACTGTGGGCAAGCCGGCAGACTCTGGGGAAATACTCTTACCAGAGCACCATATGGAAAACCTCTTCCATTTGGAGTTATAAGTAGCCCTGGTAGAAGGCTTCCTTGAAGCCTTCAAAACATTAAGTACACCTTGAGAAAGATGCAGTCAGCAAACTCTAACTCTTCAAGAGCCAGGCCTTGAGGTTGAGAGATTTGAGATTCGGATACCAAACCCTCCCCTGTGCACAGGCTAACAGATTGTGATTCCTGGGAAGGCACAGGGGAAGGTGGACTGCTAGGGACAGGAGCAGTGGATACCAGGGCTGTCCGGCCCAATCTGAGGCAATCAGGATCATCTTGCAAGGTTGAGATCTGATCTTGACTAGCACCTTGAACAGGAGAGGGAAGGGGGGAAATGCATAGAGAAACTTCCCTTCCCAATTGAGAAGGAAGGCGTCCAGAGGGACTGAGCCCAACACTGGGGGCCTGCAGCAAAAAAGAGGAAGTTGGTGATTGTCTGGGGCTGCAAAAAGATCTATCTGAGGAGTGCCCCCCTGGCAAACACCACCTCCAGGATAAGGGATTCGTGATGGCCCTGTGAAATCCTGCTGAGAGCATCTGCCAGGACATTGTCTTTGCCTGGGAGGTGAACTGCCATAAGGGAGGTGTTCAGGGAATAAGCCAGAGACCACAACTTCATTGCTTCTGTGCACAAGGCCGTAGACCGAGTGCCCCCTTGCTTGTTAATATACCACATTGTAGTGGTGTTGTCTGTTCTGACTTGTACAACTTTGTTCTGAACAGATGTGGAAAAAGCTTGAAGCGCTAGAAAAACTGCTCTGAGTTCCAACAGACTGATGTGGAGCAGAGATTCCTGAGGGGACCACAATCCCTGAGTGGTGAGGTTGCCCATGTGAGCTCCCACCCCAAGAGGGATGCATCTGTAGTAGGGTCAAGGAGTGAGATCATGGGATGAAGGTACCCTTGTCTCAGATTGCTTTGATCCCGCCACCACTGTAGGGCCTGGATCAGGGTTCGAGTTACTGGATCAACTTGGATAGAGAATCTCTTCTTTGAGACCAGAAGGCTCTCAGATGGAACTCAATGTCCCTCATCTGAAATCTTGCTCCCTGCACTACTGCTGTGGAAGCAGCCATGTGCCCTAGGAGCTGCAGAAAATGCCTTGCTGGACAAGAGACCTGCAGAGTGAAGGAGGAGGCCAGAGAATCCAGGGTCTTTGCCCTTTCTAAAGGAAGGAAGGCTCTGGCCTGTTGTTGGTTCAGTTCTGCGCCTATGAAGGTGAGAAGCTGAACAGGCTATAGAACTGACTTTGGAAGATTGAGAAGGAAACCTAGAGATGTGAGCAGCTGCTGGGTGACTTGAAGGTGTAATCTGACTTGTTCTGGGGACTGGCCTACTATGAGCCAGTCGTCCAGGTAAGGAAAGATGGCAACCTTTTGCCTTCTTAAGTGAGCAACTGCTACTGCCAGGCATTTTGTGAATACCCTTGGGGCAGAGGTGAGACCGAAGGGCATTGCTCTGAACTGGTAATGGCCTGAGGGTAGTTCGAATCTGAGGTACTTTCGGTGGGAGCTTCTGATGAGGACATGGAAGTAGGCATCCTTGAGGTCCAGGGACGCTAGCCAGTCCCCTGGCCTTAGAGAGGGTAAAATAATTCCCAGAGTCACCATTTTGAATTTTGGTTTTAAAAGGTGCTTGTTTAGGCATCTGAGATCCAGGATGGGCCGCCATTCTCCTGTCTTTTTTGGGGTAAGGAAGTACCTGGAATACAATCCTTTGCCCTGGTGTAGGGGAGGAACCCTCTCCACAGCTCTGAGAGCCAAGAGGGTTCAAACTTCTGTTTCTAAGGTGAAAGCCTCTGAAGGATTTGCAGGTGGAAAGGATCTGGCTCTCATCTTTGGAAATTTTTTGAAGCTGAGAACCAGTCCCTGGCTTACCACTTCCAGGACCCACTTGTCTGATGTTAAAGACTTCCAGTCCTGGACGAGAAATGCCAGCCTACTACAGGTAGTGGAGAATTGGCCCTGGCATCCCATCAGGGTGCCTGCTTGGCAGGAGCTTTAGGCTGAGGGTGGTAGCAGGCCTGCTCATACCCAGTCTGCCTCTTCCTCTGAAGAAGCCCCTCTGGGCATAGGCTGAAGAGGAGGCCTGGGCTTGGTAAAAAAGGCCTATGAAAAGGCCTGCCCCTGGAAAGTTGCCTTTGAGGAGTGGCCTGCTTTTCCTTGGCCTGTGTACTCCTATAGGTGGTCCTGTACCCATCAATTTTCTTCATATAATTCTCTGTCTGCTCTCCAAACAGAGAGTTATCCACAACAGGAAAATCCATGGCCTTAGCCTGGGTATCCTGTGACAGGCTAGTACACCTGAGCCAAGCCATTCTACGAAAGGCCATAGATGTAGCCATGACTCTGGAAGATACATCATTAGAGTCCACTGCAGCATGGAATTGCACCTTGGATGCCTCAAAACCATCAGCAGCCACTTGCTCCAGCTCCCTGGCAAGTTGTTCAAGGACCTGCTTTGCTAGAGCCATAACAGTATCCCATCTGGATTTCTGATATCTTGCAACATAAGCCATATAATTTGCCTGTCTGAATCCCAAAGATGCTGCCATGTACTGCTCCTTTGCCATGGCATCAATCCTCCTGGAGTCCTTGTCCGGGAGGTGTGGAGCCAAAGGAATATTTGCCTTATCACAGGCTGCGGCCTGCACAACCCCAACATCGCTGCATTGTTGTGAGAGGAACTCCGTGTCAGAGCCTGACAAAGTGTACCTCCTGTCCATTTTCTTGTCCACAGGAAGTACAGAATGGGGGGCTTTTAAAATTTTTACTGTCTGTTTCCTGAAGGATTTGTGCATAGGAATAGACAGTCTTCTAGACTCTGGGATATCCATCATTTCCACATAGTCAGGCTCTTCTTGGTCATCCACAGCTTCTTCCATAGGAAGCTGGAGGGTTTCAGCCACTTTCTTATAGAAAATAAAATGAGAAGGGGAGTCAGAAAGCCTGGGGGGAGAAACTTCCATAGGTCTGTCTGGAGAAATGTCCGGTTCAATGGGCACATCCAGACTGTCAAAATCACATTCACTCTCTTCATAATCTCTCCCCCCCGTTCATAAAATTCCTCTATATCATACTCCTGAACCAGTGGAACCACAGCTTGCCTGATAGTGCCGGTTCGGTCGGAACCAGGGAAAGTGACTGGACAATTTTGATCGCTTTGGCTATCTCTGCAGCAGTTGGAGAAGGGATTTTTGGCTCCAGACCTGCTGACTTCCTAGTCCTTTTAACTGGACCCGACTCATCCGAGTCAGCTCTCCTTTTGCCCAAGGAAGACTCACCCTGGTTAGAGGGCACTCCCTCTGGTTCGGTTGGCACCGAACCGGGCTGGCTATCCGGGTCAACGGACTTCTTAGCCTCCTTTTCCCTGAGCCTACCAACTCTCTTATCCCAGGTAGCTGCAGGAAAGTTCACACAAATCTGGCAGTCTGAATTGAGGTGGTCAAACCCCAGACAACAGACACATGTGGTGTGTGGGTCAGCCTTAGCAAAAGTTTCCCCACAGACATCACAGTGTTGAAACCCAGTGGGCCCGGTTTTTCTTTTGGGCTTCTCAGACATAATGCCAGCCTAACCAGAAAACTTGCCTGTTAACGGCCCTTAGCCAAGCAAGACACCCTTATCGGTTCCAAACCGTGTCACGGGTCGTGGAAAACCGTAATGAAATCCGTTTTTTTTAGAACCGATAAGAACCGGGAACCGCACTTCTAAAGCAATTTAAAGTAATTTTAAACTAACCTGATCGGTTCAGGACTGAACCGATAATATCGCTAACAATTTCCACACAGAAATAAATGTAAAACTTTGAATTACTTACGATACCACAGAAAGCTTGAACCGACCGTTATGGTTTTATTTTAAAACAAATGCGGTTTGAAACCAAAATTATACACTTGAAAACCGACAAATGAACTGAGCAGTGGAGAAATCTCGGAGCGACTGCTCAGTGAGGGGAGTAAAGAATCTGACAGTTTAGGTTTGAAGCACAACAGAGAGTTTTCCCAACCGAGCTCGCGCTCAAGATTCCGTGCCTTGTATGGAACTTAACTCTTTCACCTCCGGAGCAGTTCGAAGGTTGGGTCAAACTGCAATTGTCATAATATAGCAAGACTTCATGTTGTTTGAAGCAGGGATTTATTTAACTCTAAAAATTGATTAGCGTTTTGCTCATAAAAGTGCTAAATCTTTGTGAAAATGCATGGCTCTTGCCTCACTGTGTTTAACAAACACAGCAAGTCTAGAAAATCTATATAAATACTTTCTGTACAGTTAGTATAGTCCCAAGAAAAAAACTGCTAATCAATTATTTAAAACCCTGAAAAGGACCTCTTGACCCACACAGTCTGCCCAAAAAATCCCTACCTACTGTGCTACCACAGACCCCACTCAAACTCCGGCCTTACCCCCCCCCAGTCCTGTTACTAAGGTTCCCTTGTGTCTATCTCATGCATGCTTAAAATCTGCTACCGTTTTAGTTCCCATCACCTCTGCTGGGAGTGCCAAGACAGTGTGCACTCCAACAGGAAAAATAAGGATCCAAAATATAAATTTCAATAAGTACATTGTATTGTTTTTACAACAAATTTTAAGTTTTACAAGTCTCTTGCCAGTCAAAGTCTACCACCTAAATTCAGTGCTTCGCCTCTAATGACAAAGCATTGTATTAAAGGCGAAGCGCTGGGGCTAGGTGATAGAGTCTGAGTGGCGAGAGGCTTGTAAAACTTTAACTCTGTTGTAAAATAAAACAACGTACTTTTTCAAATTTATATTTTGGATCCTCGTTTTTCTTGTTGAAGTGCACACTCTCTTGGAACTACTAGATTTTACTGGCGGCTAGCCACTCTTAGCATGCACCCTGGATCCCTTTCTACTTGAGCACAAACAAGTTTTGGACCTACCTCTGCTAGCAGGCTGTTCCACATGTCCAGCACCCATTCCATGAAGAAGTACTTCCTCACATCCCCTCTAAGCCTTCCCCCCTTGAGCCTCATATCATGCCCCATTGTCCATGAGCATCTTTTTCTATGTAAAATACAACCCTCCTGTGCCTTATTAATACCTATGAGGTATCTGAATGTTTCTATCATGTCTCTCCTTTCCCTCCTTTCCTCCAAAGTGTACATATTCAGTTCCCACATTCTTTCCTTGTAGGGCTTCTGATGCAGGACATGCAACATTTTTAGTTGCCCTCCTCTGTACAGCTTCTACCCATTTTAAGTCTTTCCAAAGATGGGACACAGTACTCCAAGTGAGGCCTCACCAATTATCTATACAGGGGTAACACCATCTCTCTCTCTTTCTGCTGGTGATACCCCTCCTTATGTACTCTAGCATTCTACTAGTCTTTCCCACTGCCTTATCACACTGCTTTGCTACCTTCAGGTCATCAGATATGATGACCCCCAAGTCCCTTTCCTGTTTTGTGGTTACCACCCCTCTCCCCCATTTGTATGCTACCCTTGGGTTTCGGAACCCTATGTGCATAAGTCTGCACTTTTTGGCGTTGAAACCTAGTTGCCAAATCTTTGATCAGTCTTCCAGCTTTTTCAGATTGTCCCTCATTTTTCCCACCCCACCTAGTGTGTCCACTCTGTTGCAAATTTTTGTGTCATCTGTGAACAGGCATACCTTTCCTTCCAGCCCCTCTGGGATGTCTCTATTAAAGATATTGAAGAGGACCGGTCCCAGAACGACCCTTGTGACCCCCACTGGTTACCTTGCCTTCTTCTGAGTGAACCCCATTTACCACCACCCTCCATCTCCTGTCTCTTAGCCAATTACTTGACCATTTTACTACCTTTGGACTTACTCCCAGGCTGCTCAACTTGTTTACCAACCTCCTGTGTGCAATGGTGTCGAAGGCCTTACTGAAATCCACAAAGGCCACATCCACCGCTCCTCCCTGATCCACTTCCCTGGTTACCCAGTCAAAGGACTCAATCAGGTTTGTTTGGCCCCCCGTGAACCCATGCTGCTTCAGATCCTGCAATCCACTGGTTGCCAGATATTCCCAATCCTTTCCTTTCTTTTGGTAGTGTTTCCATAACTTTGCCCACCACCAAAGTCAGGCTTACTGGTCAATATTTTCCTGCCTCCTCTCTATTTCCAGCTTTTGAAGTGGGACTACATTCACCCTCCTCCAGTCCCCAGGGACATCCCCTATATCCAGTGATACATTCAACAGTGCCGTTAAAGGTGCCATCAGCTCTTCTTTAAGTTCCCTTAGTATCGTGGGGTGAACCCCATCTGGCCCCACTGCTTTATCTACTTTCAGTCTTCCTAGTTCCCTAAGGACCCTCTCCTCTGTAAAAGGGCTAGTGTCCACCTTCCTTCCTTTAATGTTCTTTTTTCCTATCTATGACCCATCACCTACCCCTTCTTCCATAAATTCTGAGCTAAAGTACTTGTTCAGCATGTCAGCTTTCTTTTGGTTCTCTTCCACACATTCCCATCCTTCCCCTTTCCATCTTACTATCCCTGCCTTGTTCTTCTTTTCACTTTATTTATTGAAAAGTTTCAACAAGAAAAGCACACTGAGCAACAAGCTGCTCGCTTCCAGGTGCATCCTGGGGGTGGGGGAGGGAATGGGAGTATCAACATACATTACATTCTTCATGGACATACATACTTAGATAAATGACATTATATAAACAAACATATGAAGCTAACATCTGAAGTGCTTACAAATTAACAGATTTTATGCAAGGATTACCATACAGCTTTAGGGAAAAGTAGCTGGGAGAACACACATACTTGCCACTTATTAACGTAAAGAATGTTTTATCTCCCTTTTTTTACTGACTTGGCAATATTCTTTTCTGTTTGTGCTTTTGCTCTCCTAACTGCTTTTCCTGCTTCCTTTTGTTTCTCCTGATAACCCAACCTGTCTTCTTCCTTCTGTGTTGTCTTGTACCTTCTGAATGCTACCTTTTTTCTTCCCCATATTACTGTTTGCTCCCCACTGCCACCTCCCGCCTTACTCAGCAATGGGGAGACATGGGTATTTTTTTTTTTCTTCCACCAAACCTGGGACCCCAGAGCACAGAAGTGCGTGCACATGGAGGCGAGCACGCACTCTATGAATCCGGTGATGGCCCCTTCCCCCACCGGCCTATAGCTGAGTCTCCTGTTGGGCTTTGGCACTACCACCTCAGTCTCCACTTGTGGCAGTCAAGAGCTCGGGAGACTCCAGAACCTCCCGGGAGAGGAGATGCCTGTCAGCAGCTCAGTCCAGCTCCTTGCCCTCCCTCCCTCCCACAACTGACCCACGGCAACCCAAGCTTGCTCCTGAACTCAGGTCACCGGCGTCGTGCGAGGTGTGGCATCCCGCACCTCAACCCTCAGCACCACTGGGCTGGTTTGAATGCTAGCTTCTTTGCTTTTACCTTCTTTGCTACTTCCTTGGAGAGTTTCTTTCTTTTCTTGCTCTTTTTAACCTGTCTGACACAAAGGTTTGTTGCCTTCTCAACTGCTTCCCTTATTTATTGCCCACTGTTCCGCTACCCCTCCCATTCTCCCTGTCTCTGCTAGGGCTTCCCTGAGGCACTCACATTTTCTTGAAACCGGTCCTCCTGAAGTCCAGGACCCTCATTTTAGTGTGGTTTGATTCTAGCCCAGTTCTTATACTGAACCATACTTTACGATGATCACTGGTCCCTAGGTGGCTCCCCACTGTGATGTCAGCGATACTGTCTTGTTCGACAGTACCAGGTCCAGTATTGCCCCCTCACAAGTGGGTTCCTTAACTAATTGCCTGAGGAATGTCCCCTTCAGGGAGTCTAGGATTTCCCTGCTTTTAACTGTTGGTGCAGCTGGGAGGCTCCAATCCACATCCGGTAGACTGAAGTCCCGTACCAGCAATACCTCCCCCTTGTTAGCCATCCCTTGGATTTCTTCCATCATTTCCTTATCTACCTCCCCCCCCCCATGTTGGAGGTCTGTAGATCACCCCTGTTCGAATAGAGGCCCCCTTCCTTGTCTCCAGGGTGACCCATAGTACCTCCGCTTCTCCCTGTACCCCTTGTATTTCTGTGGCTTTTATGTTTTCCTTCACATAAAGAGCCACTCCTCCTCCCTTTTTTTCCTACCCTGTCCCTCCTGAATAGAACATATCCTGGTATGGCTATATCCCAGTCCTGGTTTTCACTGCACCAGGTCTCTGTAATTGCGACCATGTCCAGGTCCACTGCTGCCATGGTGGCCTCAAGGTCTGCCATTCGGTTGCCCAGACTTCCAGTATTTGCACACATGGCTCTCCAGATTGTACTCCCACCTCCCCTCATCTTGCCCTTTTGCCCTCCTCCATTTCCTCCACCTCCCCTTATCTTGCCCTTTTGCCCTCCTCTGTTTTCTCCATTGTTTCTTTTACTCTCTTTCCTTCCCAGATACCTATTTGTATTTGTTCCTTTTGAGATTTCTCACCCTTGGGATTCTCCCTGTGAGCGTGTGTGTGTGTGTGTGTGTGTGCGTGTGTGTGGCTAGAGTCTATGTTTTTCTGTCTTGTTCCATCTTCCCCTTCAGCTAGTTTAAATGCTTCCAAATGTAGCATTTAAACTGCTCACTGAGGATCCCATTTCCCCTCCTAGATGGATGCAGGCCATCGCCCCTGCACAGGCCTCCATCCCTCCAGGTGGAGTCCCAGTCCCTAATGAATCTGAATCCTCCTCTCTGCACCATTTCCTCAACCATATGTTGACGTTCCTGGTGCAGAGATTTCTGTCATCCGCCTTGTCATGGACAGATAGCACCTCCAAGAAAGTAACAGATTTTGCTAATTGCTGAAGACCCCTCTCCAATTTCCTGGACTCCTCCTGAACTGTTTCTGGCTCCTCCCTAGCCAGGTCATTTGTCCCCAAATGGACAATGACATTTAGCTCTCCCCCACTCCTTGCTTCCCCAGCGATCCCTAGGATCCTCCTTCCATCCTTTCAAGCCATGGCACCTGGAAGGCACCTTAATTCCCTCTCTTCATCCCTGCCTGTCCCCAGCTGTATCCCCCTAACTAATGAGTTCCCCACCAGGACTCACTTCCTCTGGGGTCCTCTACTTCCCCCCTTAGTGTCCCCACCATGGAGGACCTCCACATCTGTCCCGGCACTACTTCTGATGCCTTTTCGCGACAATCCCACCTGGCTAGTGCCGCGCAGGAATTATGTAGTGGTATGGGATGTGCCTATACTCCACCACCCTTACCCTCCCCAAGCCCACTGTTGTTCAGCTGCTCCTCCTTCCTGGCACCCTTTGAGGCAGTAGAGGTGGACTAGGTGGTCCCTGGGTAGGTGAATAGGTCCTCCTGACCCAAGCCATCTTGGCTTTGAGTCTGGCAACCTCCTACCTCAGTCCAGACAGGTGCATGCAGATTAGGCAGCACCGCAGTCTCCTGAAGAATGCTGCCCCACATCCACTATATTGCACCACTCCCAACATAGCTTCCACCTACTTCAAGACCTTAGCCCACTATTCCCTAAAACTGTTTTTTTTTCTCTCTCTCACACACACATCTTCAGGATAATACACCCAAATGCACTATATACCACCCTGCCTCAAGATATCACTTCCCAGATGCAGTATTAAGACACACCCAGATTAAAATAACCCCCAGATGCAATATTAAACACACAACCACAGGCTAGCAACCCCCAGATGCAATATTAAGGGGAAAAAACGATGTAATATTAAACACAACCTCAGGTTAGCAACCTCCAGTTGCAATATTAACACTCACCCCCAGGCCGGCTCGGTGGCATGAGGGCTGAGGCGCTTTGTCTCACCTCGCACTATGCCGGTGACCTGGGTTCAGGAACGACCTTGGGGTGCCAACGTGGGAGGGGGGAGATGGAGTGGGATCGAGACGCCTAATGGCAGCTCTCCTCTCCAGGGTGGCTGTCACGTCCCCCCCCCCAATAGTTCCGCTGCCACTGGGTGGAGGTCCGGTCGTGGCACAGGCAGCAAGCCATGAGGGCATCTCAGAACACTGCGTGCACGTGCCTCCACATGTGCACGTGAGAGCCTGAGAAGAGGCAGGGGGACAAAGCACTTACAAAAAAAAAAAAAAACCCACACCCTCAGGAAAATAACCCCCAATGCAATATTAAAGGATAACTGCACTGAATCTGTAAGTCATTTTCCCCAGAATAAGCTATTTTAAAATCAAATTTTGTTATTGTTTCATTTATACAGGACTTTCAATAATGTCAGTGGGAGTTTCTGCTTTACAATCTGGAGCAAAGTACCATTTTAGGACTATATGATGTAGTTTATGTCCCGAACAACCACAGAGTTCTGTAGTAGAACATGGAGGCATTGTATCAACAACAGAAGAACAGAACAGGGACATAAACTGCATCATTCATTTCTAAAATGGTTCTTACCACCAGCATGTAAATCACTCAGAAACATCCACTAGGATAACTAAAGGCCTGTATACCTAGAGCAGTGACAGAATTTGAACCAGTATTTAAAAAACAGCTTCTAACGGCCCGGTGGCGCTGAGGGTTGAGGCGCTGGATGCCACACCTCGCTCCACGCCGGCAACCTGGGTTCGGGAGCGGACTCGGGTCGCTGGTGGGCTGGCTGGGGGGGAGTTAGGCTTGTGCGTCCCACGGCAGCTCGCCTACTCCGGGGAGGGTTAAGGCTATAGCCCGAATACCTGTCTGACTCCGAGCGGAGGCTCGGAGTACTGCAAGCCCCCAATGTTAAGGGGAAGGGCTGCCGACATACAGCGTGATGTCGGCGCCTGCGCGCCTTGACGCCAGGGGTCCTCATGCTGTAGGGGTGGGAGAAAAGTGAAAAACGCCTGCCATCGCTGAAGATGGAGCCCGGAGACATGCCTCGAGTGTGCTCGCCTGCCTAATGGCCACCGGACCGACGTAAAGTTGATTGTTGGGGTAAGGGGTTTTGCCCCATCCTCGCTGGGGTAAAACTGAAGCTCTATGGGGTTCTTGTGGGGTCATATGGGCAGGTGGAAGGCAGAGGGATGTCTACCTTGAGGCTCTGAAGGGTCGGGATGGCAGGCAGGAAGGTGAATAAAATAGTAATTACTCAAAAAAACAGCTTCTAGTGAGTAAAATGACTTCTAGATTCAGTGCAGTTCTCCTTAAACACCCCCACCCCCTCGGTTAGCAATCCCCAGATGCAATATTAACACTCACTCTCAGGAAAATAACCCCCAATGCAATATTAAACACACAACCCTAGTTAGCAATCCCCAGATGCATTACTTAAACACCCCCCTCAAGATTACAACCCCTTGATGTAACCCTACACCTACTCCTTTAGGACAATATGTTTGTATTTATTTATTTAAGAGTTTCACCTGGACGGCACACTGAGCAGAGTACTGCTTGATTCCAGTTGTGTCCTGGGGGAGAGGAGAACACAATACAGAAAATATATATTGCAATCAGACAGTAAGTGTTAGACACAGCTAACAGCACTAGGAATAAAACAAGACAACATGGTGCTTCAAGGTACAAAAGAACAAGCAAATACAGTGCAACATAATACAGTCATAGTACTCCAAACTAGAGGAGGATCGGTGCATTTAGGTTAGGTACACATGCAGGTGGAGACGAAATGACCTTTGAGGCGGGCGTAGAGGTAGCGGTCCGAATGGGCCTGCCTTATGTCCACTGGGAGGGAGTTCCACACCTTAGGCATGAGATATGTGAAGGCTGCCTGGCCAGCGTTTGTGGACCTGTGCGGGATAGATAAGAATCTGGTGTCATTGCGCCTGAGTGAGTAAGCTGGCAGGGGAGTGGCTGAAAATGCGGAGTGGAGATGGGGGTCAGGGTCCGAAACCAGAACTTGGCAGTGAAATGGGCATAGTGTATTAGGCGGCATTCCTGCAGTGAGGGGAGACCCAGTGAGTGATACAGGACACAGTGATGGGTAGAGTAGGGAGAGACTAGGCCGAAACAACAAAAGGCATGGAAGAGTGAGTCCAGTCTGGCTATGGTGAACTTGGAGGCGGCACTACAGACTACATCCCCGTAGTCTGTGACTGGCAGGATCATTTTCTGTACCACAGCATGGCGGGCTGGCAGTGGGATGCATCCACGATTATGGTAGAGGGCACCCAGTCTGGGGTGTAGTTTTGTGTGGATGGCATCGATATGTGCAGAGAAGTCAAGGTGCTGGTCGAGCCAGATCCCAAGGTACCTAAAGGAGAAGCTGACCTCCAGAGTTGTGCCATCGATGGTGTGGAAAGTAAAGGTGGACGGGAGCCTTGAGAGTCTCTGCCTTGTGCCGAAGGTCATGGAGACGGTTTTCTTGGCACTGAGGTGGAGCTAGTTAGAGCAAAACCAGTGCTGGACTTTGTTGAAGTCTTGCTGGAGTCTGGTCGCCACATCAGAGGCCGACAGGCCTGATGTATACAGCACCGTATTGTCAGCATACATATGAATGGATGTGTGTGGGCAGGCAGAGGGCAGGTCATTGAGGAAGATGGAGAACAGGAGCGGCACAAGAACTGAGCCCTGTGGCACACCTGTCATCATGGAGAGAGAGGAAGAAGTTGAGCTACCAATTCTGACAGATTGTGACCGTCCTATCAGCTATCAGCGGAACCATTCCGTGGCTGAGCCAGAAAGTCCTGCATTTTGGAGCTTAGTCAGAAGGAGGGGACGTGAGACAGTGTCGAATGCCTTAGCGAGGTTGACAAAAATTGCTGAGGTCATATGTCCTTTGTCCATAGCGCAGAGAATGCTCTTGGTGAGCCTCAGCAGGGAGGTGGTGGTGGGAGTGGGACTTCCTGAAACCAGACTGGTAAGGCATGAAGAAGGATGAGGAGTCAAGGTAGGATGAGAGTTGAGAGAGGACAAGGTGCTCCTGCAGCTAGGCCAACATAGGTAGGACACAAATAAGGTGGACGTTACACGGGGCAGAGAGATACCCTCCTTTGGGGAGGGGAATGATGGTGGCAAGCTTCCATTCAGATGGGATAGAGGCTAGAGAGAAAGACAGACTGAATAACCCCTAGATGCACTGCAACTGTTACAACCTCAGGAAAACAACCCCCAGTAATTAGGTATATAGAGATTTAAGCAACTGGAGGACTTCTTCCAGTGCTCTGGTGTCCTTTGCTATCTCCTGTTCTTTTTCCTGCTCTGAATCTGGAAATCTCTGATATAGCCCTGGGATTCAGACTAGACTCTGAAGGATGGGTGGGGCGGGAGGGAGGGCTATTTCACCTCCTCTATGTAGAGCTTGGTTTTGTACCCTGGAAGATCCCACCCCTTCTGCTCCAAATCTGGAAGTCCTGGTTCCTAATCAGCTGCAGATTTTATGAATACTTAAGAAGACATGGGTGGGAGGCCAGGATGTGTGACGGAGGGCAATTCTACTGACGCATGCTTGGCTCACTTTCTCCCCAATTCTCCTTGCATGCTGCTGTGCTCTTTTCCCCACTGTCTCTGGCTCTCACTCTCTGGTGTCTCCAGTGTTGCTTGTTTCTGAGCTGCTGGCAGAAAGAGGAACTAAACAAAAACAATCTGTTCTGCCTTCTGAAGCACTCAGCTGAAAGCTGTAGTCTGAGAGTAATCCAATGCTGTGTCGGGAGGCAGGCTAGACGTCAGCAGGTGAGTCTGGGGCACACTCAGGATGCTGTGTCAGGATATTGTGCTGTTGTGCAGGCGACAAGAGCTCAGAAGTGAGCTCAGGATGGAGTGTCTGGAGACAGGCCAGAATGCAGCAGCTAAGTTTGGGAGCGAGCTCGGGATGCTGTGTTGGGAGACAGACCAGAATGCAGCAGCTGAGTTCAGGAGTGAGCTCAGGATGTTGCGTTGCCGTGCAGTTGACTAGAGCTCAGAAGTGAGTTTGGGATGCTGTGTAGGGAGACAGGCTGGATGGACTTCAGCAGGTGAGTTCGGGGGTGAGCTCGGGATGCCATGTCAGGAGACAGGCCTGACTGCAACAGCTGCAACTCAGCAATGCGTAACGATTGGGAGGGATGGTTTGGGGCAAATGGTGCCACAGTGACCCCTGCGCTGGGTCATGGGACATTTCTCCTTCTCCAGAATCTCGCTGCGTGCAGCTGAGGCACTGCAAAGGAAATAAACTAGGAAGAAAAATCTATGCGACTCCCCTGGGTCCTAGTGCCTGCTGACACTTAATCCTAGTACGCACAAGGGATGGAGTGGACAGCCCTTCCCCAGAACCCGTGCCACAGAAGGGAAGCTATGTGGGACATCGGGGTGACACTGGAACCTGGGGGAGCAAGTCAACAGGTCAGAACAGGATAAATCGATGGGACCAGAGTAAATATAGGAGGTAAGCATGACCATGGAGAAAAAGCTATATGAAAAAAGAACTGCATTGCGGGTTTGGGTTAGGCTGACCCAGTGGTGTGTTTTTTTTGTGCATTCACCAGAGTCCCGTGCCGGAGTTGGTGGGGAGGTGCATCATGGAGGGGAGGAGCTCAGCTCCTGGGGAGGGAAGGTGTAGGCCAATGGCATTCGTGTGATCTCTGACAGCTGACCAAGGAGTGGTACTGGCATCAACTTCTCAACCTCCTTCTGTACCGAGGAAGGGTGTAATCTGTCTACCCTATTGTTGGGATGATGAGGGAATAAGGGATCCAGGGGGGAAAAAAATCCACAAAAAATTTTTTAAAAAGTGCCCCATTTCTTGTGCCTTGTGCTATGCATTACGTTTGCATCACAAGTCCTATGAAGACAGGTTGAAGGAACTGAACATGTACTCCCTGGAGGAGAGGAGGGAGAGAGGGGATATGATAGAGACATACAAGTATCTTACAGGGATGAACAGGGTGCAGGAATACACTATTTTTAAGCGAAAAAGATGTTGCAGGACTAGAGGGCATGGGATGAAGTTGAGGGAGGACGTATTCAGAGGAAACGATGGAAGAATTTCTTCACAGAACAGGTGGTGGACAAATGGAACACCCTGCCAGAGGAAGTGGTGGGGGCTGAAACAATCACGGGATTTAAGAATGCATGGGATAGACAAAGGAATTCTGGAGATCAGGGGTAAGGGTCAACAGACTTCTAGGAAAACATAAACTGAACTTACAAGCTCAAATGGGCAGACTGGTTGGGCCATAGGCCCTTATCTGCCGACACTGTCTATGTATCTATGTTTATGCACTTAAAAGATTTAGGATTTACTGGAGATGCCACATTCTGAAGAAACTAAAAAAAATCTACCTTCATAAAATGTAAAAACCCTTTTTATTTCCACCAATTCCATTGCTGACTCACCAGGTTTAAATATCACAACTGGGGAAAAGCAGTGAGTTACTGTTGCTATGGCAACCATAGCATTATAATGCGCCATTCAACTTTCACATTTTCTGCATAGATTATATGTAAACTCGAGGGGGGACGTTGGATAAATTGCAGATGGAAGGAAAATAAGTAGGGCAGGGTAAAAGAAAAAACGTCAGTAGTCGAATATTTAAAAGGGCAGCGTTTCTTTTCCACTGCACTTCATTCTTCCTGAAATCACAGGGATGAAGATTGACTCTATGGACATAAATCAATAGTCTGAGGATGGCTGGCTGACTATTAATAAACAATTTTTCGTTGTCTAAGGAAATCCAGGCCGTAAGCTGGCCCAGCTGACACAAGCCTGTTTAAACTGGGGCCATCACTGACAGTTCATGTTAAAACAAGATTATTTACTTCCTTCTACACTTCTTTCCAATCCCCAGTGTTGATTCTTGTACATTTTTGTTTCTAGTCCCCTTAATATGGCACCACATTTCATTCTGTGTTCCACATGTCACTGCTCAGCAACCTTATTCTTGCCTCTCCCCCCCAGATCCAGGACACTGCCATAGCCATCCCTGGCTTTACAATCGTCTCACAGGACCGTACTAAGAGGGGCGGAAGTATAATCATCTACCTTTCCTCCTGCACTCAACTGATACTTGTGCTGTCCTGTCTGTTCCCCTTCTGCCTACAAGATGCTCCTTCTGAAACTACCCCTTCCCTTTTCTTTACCCATATTCACTGCTGGAGTCTACTGCTGCCCTGACATATCCTCTCCCTTAGTCAGAGCTCCTCACCACCTTGTCTTCCCATGCCTCCACCAGTGAATTGCTAATCTTATGTGACTTCAATTTCAATAGGCTCTCATCCTCCCATCACAAATTAAGCCAAAATGTAAAATCTCTCCAGCTTACCTAACTGATGTCTAGTCCCACCAGACTCAACTCCCAGACCCCCACCATACTGTGGATGCTGGGTACCTTCCCTGATGCCCTCAGTGACCATCAAATGGTCTACTGCATGAGTAATATTCAACACTCTAAAGCACCCCCTAAATTTATCCAGACTAGATCCTTCTGATCCCTGGATCTGTCCTCTCTACTTTCTGATCTGATGGCAACAGACTGGTCCCACGTATTAGCAGCCAGCAATATTAACACAGCTCTTGACTTTTTTAACTCCAAATTCTTGTCAGCTTGGGATCATCATGCCACCCTAAGAAAAAAATTGGGTCCACGGTTCAGACCTCACTTGGATCACGGCAGAGCTGCTGGCCTGTCACTGTACGCGTGACCTTCCCTGGCAGACCCAAAAGTCCACTGGCTGCCCAACTGACCTTGTTAATTTAAGTCACTTCTGAACACCTGCACCAGAGCTACTAGGTTTGCAAAGGCTAACTGTTTTGCATCCGCACTCCGAAACAACCTTAACTACCCCTCAAAGTTCTGTAAGGTCATTCATGCCCTCTTCTCCCTGCCCTCCTTGCTCCCTCAAGTCCTCAAGGTGGAAGACTCCCCTATTTCAGATCCCGCAGCAGTCACCTCATTTTTTAACTCCTTTTTCACATGTGCCCTCTCCCTCCTTCCCTCCCCCTCCCTTTCTGCCTCAACCCACTACCCTCCCTACCTGCCCTTCTTCTCCCCTACCATTTCCTCTGCGATCTTCAAGGCCCTCCTTGCTCTGAACCCACAAGAAAGAGGGAGCCCCGATGGCCTTGACTCCAAACTCTTGTCTCTCTCCACCCCAGCCATTGCCCTTCCCATCACCCACCTCCTAAATCGCTCCTTGTTACTTGACTCAATCCCCCTGTGGAAGCAGGCCACTGTCATCCTCCTTTCCAAAGAGGGTGACCCCTCCAATACTGGCAACTACCTTGCCATCTCCTCCACTCCCCACCCTGACTAAACTTCAGAAATACCTGATCCTTTCCCAGCTTCTCCCCTTGCCTTGACCAATCCTCCTTCTTCACTCCCTACCAGTCTGGCTCCAGAAAATTCCACTCTGCCACCACCTCTCTCCCTAAGCTCTCCGATTCCATCCTTTTCTGTAATGGACATAGAGAATACTGGATGGGCAACTATGCAGGACCAGTGTGTTCTGCCACAGAGGGGTTCTGATTCCCTCTGACCTCGAGAGCGAAGCTCAAGAGTTCCATGGGAATCAGAACCCCGAGGTGACAAAACACACTGGTTGTGCATAGAGTTGCTCATCCTGTATTTTTTATAGTGTATAGTACTGTGTGAAAAATGTGCTTTGTGAGTTCTTTGCTTTCAAAATGAAACTGATTCATGCAGTCTCTAGAGATTCTAGAATGCTGTTCTACCACAGTAGGGTAGAATAGCATTCCATGACCTTGGAACTGTGGTAGAACAGCATTTTGAAAGGGATGGAATTCTATACAGAACAACACTGCACTATACACTGTCATGGGCTAGTCACCACTACCATCTTTGTCGACCTGGCCAAAGCCTTTGATACTGTTACCCGCCAAATCCTCCTGAACAAGCTAAAAGAGGCTGGGCTCTCCTCTTCCTCTGCAGAGTGGTTTCATACATACCTTGAGGGTCAAACCCAAGCTGTCTGTATTGGTGATGCCATCTGCTCACCTATCTGCACCAGCGTCCCCCTAGAGTCTGTCCTAGCCCTATCCTATTCTCCATTTTCTTTTCCCCCGGTGCAGACTGGTACCTCTTTGTACCACAGCCAGGCCCTGTTCCTGCTTGTCGAGATACCACTACCGACCTGTCCAGGACCCTATGGCCCACCCACAGCACGTTGCTTTGCTGCCCCCCTCCCCCGGTTTGCCCCTCAGGGTTGGGTATGCCTGCAGCTACTTTGGCATTTCTTCTCTGTTGTCTGTCTACCCACAGCACAGATGAAGGCCTGGGATAGTCCCTAGATGGTGGTGGTAGGAGCTCGATTTTGAGCATGGCAGGCAGAGGTTTCATCTGCTCAGTCCTGCCCCTTTTTTCCCCTAAAGTCCCACCCTCACCCCAGAAGTGCGCTGTGTTATCAGGCTCCGGCATGCTGACACATCTAACTTATGACAGCATTCACCCCAGTGTCCCTGTCCGAGCCCTTTCCCTTGCACCGCCACCTGTGGTCACCCAGGTGGCCTTAGAGCAGTAGACCTGCAAATCCACCCTCCCCAGAGAAGAGCATCCATTGGGACATTCCATCCTCCTCCCCTCAGCCAGCCCTCTGATAGTGCTAACTCACTGCTGAACCCAGGTCATCGGCGTTATGAGCAGTAGCATTACTGCTGCGCCGGCGGGCCAGCATATTCTCCGTTTTTCAATAACACCCAGTAAAAAACAAGTGCCAATTTGGGGTGCCCCATTACTTAAGATATCATTGGGCAGCCCGAATTTTCAGAACATCTAGTTGCCATTATTCTCCCACTTACTTACCGAGAGGGAAGATCGACTCAGCCCCACCACACACAAAGACCACAAGAACCCTCAGCTCTAAATTTCCCTGCCACCCACACAAAAGATACAGTGACTGTAAGACAGCAAATACAATTTATTTTTCTTTTAAACAGAACCGCCAGATACATGCGGTGCTTTTTTTTAGCGCTACCACGGCAACCGTATGACCGCTACCAGCCGCTCTTTCATCCCCTTTTGCACATAACAACCTGGAGTTGTTTAAAAAACTGTGCCCATCACCATCACACTCGCAGACTGCTTTTCTCCCCTTGCTACCAGTACCTTCGTAACAGCAACTGTTTCCCTGAAGACCGATCTCTGCCATTCCACCTACTTCATTCAGGACACCTTACCTACATGACCGTGACTACCCATTTTCTAAGTGCAATAATACCCTCCAGGGTGGGCACTATGGGATATAATGGACCTTCCAGGGGCTATAAGCCCTCCGCCTGCTGTGTTGGGCCTCATTATGCCCCTGGGCGGTCCATTATATCCCATTATAAAATGGGATTGCCAAATAAACGTTAGTGATTGATCCAAAAAGCAGTGCCATATTTGTATTACACATAGGTAAAAAAAGGAGCAGGCAAACAAATCAATGCTCAAAATAGAATGTTGACAAATAAAATAAAATGTTGATAAAGCCCAAGTTAGCCATCTTTTTTCCTCGCATAGCGAAACACAGATACCAAACCATGGCAGGCAACAGCTTAGAAAATTTCAACATTAGCATAGCAGAAGACGAGCTTGATGAAATATTTAAAAACATAGAAAAAAATGAAACGGAAAGCAGCAGTAATGAAACGGTACCTAGAAACAGCAGCAACACAGCTCCGACAGCCGCAGTGAGTACCGAGTCAGAGTGGTCATTTTTCAAACCAGTGGCGGGAAAAAGCAGGCACCAAATAGTGAACAAAAGCGAGCTAAACAAAATCAAAGACTCCCATAATGAGCTTAACACAAAGCGCTCAACAATATGGGGAAGTTGTAAAGTTTTCGATGATTGGGCTTCAGCAAGGCACATAAAATTAGATTTTAAAACGGCTTCATCCGAACTGCTGAATGAGACATTCCGCAAGTTCTACGCGGAAGTCCGCAACACAGGTGGAAAGGAATATGCCCTCAGCAGTTTCTGTAGCCTGAGGGCTGCTTTAAATAGACATCTAAACTGTACAGCAATCGGTAGGAAAATAAACATTATCACAGACCAAGCCTTCACATCAAGCAACAACGTATTTGTTGCTGTCATAAAAAAATACAGAAGAGAGCAAAAAGACTGTTCCAAACATCATCCACCTATAAGCAATATAGATCTTCACAAATTACGTTCCTCTCCAGCACTGTCACCTAACACAGCCCCTGGCCTTGTCCGCAAAGTGTGGCTGGACATCCAGCTGTACATGGCAAGGTGGGGACATGAAGGGCTCCGTCTTTTAAAGCCCAACAGCTTTCCATTCCACCACGATGAAGACGGCAATGAATTTGCAACCTTAAATTTCAATGAACAAACAAAAAATCATAGCGACTCAAGAGAACAAAACAAAGAATCCTACCGTGGCTTCATTTATGCCAATCCTGGATCCCTATCTTGCCCAGTACAAAGTCTGAAGAAATACATATCAAAATTACCTGTTGATGCCAAATCTCTATACTGCCACCCTCGTAAATTGCCACAAGAATTCCTGAACACCCAAAAAACATGGTATACTTGTGAAGCTATGGGTTTGAACTTCCTTTCGACCATGATGACTTGTCTAAGTTGCTGTCACAAATTTACACAAACCACTCAGTTCGTGCCACTGCTGTCCAGCATTTATCTGATGCTGGCTGTGAGGACCGAGAAATTATGTTGGTCACTGGCCACAGAAACGAAGCCAGTCTCCGGTCGTATTGGTCCGCCAGTTGCTCCGACCGCAGAAAATGAAGCTGCATTTTGGAGCAGGATGAAATACCACTGCATCCAGCAAAAAAATGTAATCGAGTACTGCTGCCCAAAACCGAAGAAAACCAAAAGCCCAATGAGTACGGTAGTCATGCAGTGACATCAACTCAATCACCTGTGACGTCAAGTCATCCAGCTCCTCATTCAAGTCCGTGGCTAGAAACTGTCAAGTATGCGAACCGAGTACTGCTGCCCAAAAATGAAGAAAACCAAAAGCCAAATGATCACGCTTCTCATGCAGCAAAGTCAGCAGAATCACCCCTGACATCAAGTCATTCATCTCCTCAATCAAGTCCGTGGCAAGAAACTGTCAAGTCGGGGAGTAGCACTTGGGGTGCATATCCTTTACAGTCACCTATGAATTTCCCGAGCAAATGATTCAACTTCAATGGTCCAGTCACTTTCAATGGCACTGTAAATTTCATAAACATGAAAGAATAAACTGTACTTTTCGATTACAGCCGTTTCAGGGAAAAAATAAAAATAAAAAATTCACGTTCTCATTCTCAGTTATGACACATTCATTGTTAGTTTTACTGCATTATAATGTTATTACATGATTCACTGCTTAAACAACGAAACTGTCATTTTAAACAGACTGTTTGCATTACAAAGTCTCAGTTTAAAGGGACTATTTTTCCTTGTGTAGGAACACTGTTCAAATAAAGCAATATTTTAATGGAAATACAATATTCTCTCATGTTTTTTTTCAATTACAATTACATTTATCTATTTTATAAGTGCAATAAGACATTCCGGGGTATGTGTTGAACATATATTACCGCACAGCTGGGGCTGAAGTCACTCGGCCTACTACGCACCAGCTGTGCGGTAATATATGTTCAACACATACCTCGTCATGTCTTACTGCTTACATGACGCCCACCCTGTCAGGTATTACTTACATAATTGCTATTATAATTGTAACATAGAAACATACAAGCTGTCGGCAGAAAAGGACCTCATGGCCCACCTAGTCTGCCCTAAAGTCCCTACCTAATGTGCTACTGTAGATCCTAGTCGATCTCTGGTTTTCTTCCCCTCCTCTGCCCTGTTACTAAAGTCCCCCTGTGTCTGCCCCATGCATGTTTGAATCCTGGTACCATTTTTGTATCAACCACCTCAGCTGGGAGGCTGTTCCAGACTGCCACCACCTTCTCCGTGAAGTACTACCTCACATCCCCTCTAAGTCTCCCCCCCCAGCTTCACATCATGCCGTCTTGTCCTGGATCATCTCTTTCTATACAAAATGCCACCCTCCTGTACCTTTGGGGTATTTGAATGCTTCTATTATGTCTCCCCTTTCCTTCCTTTCCTCCAGAGTGTACATATTTAACTCCCAGAGTCTTTCCTCGTAGGGCTTTTGATGTAGACCATGTACAATTTTGGCTGCCCTCCTCTGCACCACCTTCACCTGATCTATGTCCTTCTGGAGATGGGGCCTCCAGAACTGGACACAGTATTCCAGGTGGGTCCTCACCAATGATCTATATAAGGGTAACACTACCTCCCTCTTTCTGTTGGTGATACCCCTCCCTATATATAGCATTCTACTAACCTTTCCCACCACCTTATCACACTGCTTTGCTACCTTCAGGTCATAAGACATGATAAACACCAGGTCCCTTTATTGTTTTGCGCTTGTTATCACTACCCCATCCCCCAGTTGATATATTGTCCTTGGGTTTCTGTGCCCCATGTGCATAATTCTGCACTTTTTGGTGTTGAAGCCTAGCTGCCAAACCCTTGACTAGTCTTCCAGCTTTTTCAGATCTTCCACCATTCTTTCCACCCATCCTGGTGCGCCCACTCTTTTGCAGATTTTTGTGTCATTTGCAAACAGACATACTTTCCCTTCCAGACTCTGCAATAAAAGACAGTAAAGATGACTGGCCCCAGTACAACCCCTGTGGCACCCCGCTGAATATGGTGCTTTCTTCCGAGTGAACCCCATTTGCCACCACCCTCTGACTCCTGTTAGTTAGCCAACTTTGTACCAGTTTACTAACTTTGAACCCACTCCCAGGCTGCCCAGCTCACTTACCAGTCTTCTGTGTGGAACGGTGTCAAAGGCCTTACTGAAATCCAGGTATGCCACATCCACTGCTCCTCCCAGAGCCACCTCCCTGGTCACCCAGTCAAAGAATTTGATCAGGGTAGTTTGGCAAGATCTCCCCTCGTGAACCCATGCTGCATTGGATACTGTAATCCACTAGTCATAAGGTATTCCCCAATCCTCTCTTTTAGTACTGTTTCCATATCTGCCCACCACCTAAATCAGGCTTACAAGTCTGCAGTTTCCTGCCTCCTCCCTTTTTCCACTTTAGTGAACTGGGACCACATTCGTCCTCCTCCAGCCCCCGGAACTTCCCCCGTTTCCAGTGGCTGATTGAACAGGGCCGTTGGAGGAACAGTCAGCTCTTCTTTTAGTTCCTTCAGTATCCTGGTTGAACCCCATCTGGCCCCACTGCCTTATTCACTTTTAGTTTTGCTAGTTCACTGAGGACTCTCTCCTCCATAAAAGGGTAAGTGTCCACCTCCCTGACTTTAATGCCCTTTTCCCCTACCTATAGCCCATCACCTACCCCTTCCTTCACGAATACTGAACAAACGTAGTTGTTCAATATATCAGCTTTCTTCTGGAACTCTTCCACACTCTCCCCCTTCCCCTTTTAGTCTTAGTATCTCTGCCTTGTTCTTCTTCTTTTCATTTAGGTACCTAAAGAATGTTTTATCACCCTTTTTTACTGACTTGACAATGTTCTCTTCCATTTGTGCTTTTCCATTCCTAACAGTTTTCCCTGCCTCCCTTTGTTTCTGCTGATAATAAACCTCCCTTATCCTCTTTCTTCTGTGTTGACTTGTATCTTTTGAATGCTTGCTTCTTTCCCTTTACTTTCTCTGCTACTTTCTTGGAGAACCATAGCAGTCTCTTGTTTTCTCTTGCTCCTTTTACCTTGCCTGACGCAGAGGTCTGTTACTTTCTCAATGGCCTTCCTTATTTTTGCCCACTGTTCCTTTACTCTACTCCCGCTACGGCTTCCCCAAGGCACTCTGTCATTTTCTTGAAATCGGCCTCCTGATGTCCAGGACCCTCATGTTAGTGTGGCTCGATTCAGGCCCAGTTTTTACATTGAACCATACGATGATCACTGGTCCCTAGGTGGCTCCCCACTGTGACATCTGCAACACTGTTCCCATTTGACAGTACCAGATCCAGTACTGCCCCCCTCCCCCATGAGTGGGTTCATTCACTAGTTGCCTGAAGAATGCCCCCCGCAGGGAGTCTAGGATTTCCCTACTTCTAACTGTTGCTGCAGCTGGGAGGCCCCAATCCGCATCTGTTAGACTGAAGTTCCCCACCAGGAATACCTCCCCATGTTAGCCAATAGCCATCCCTTGGATTTCTTTCATTATTTCCTTATCCCCCTCCTCCTCCTCCCCCTATGCTGAAGGTCTGTTGATAACCCCTGTTCGACTAGCAGCCCCCTTCCCTGTCTCCAGGGTGACCCACAGTACCTCTGCAACCCCCTGTTCCTGCTGCATTTCTGTGGCCTTTATGCCTTCCCTCACATAAAGAGCCACTTCGCCTCCTTTTTTTCCCTACCCTGTCCCTCCTGAACAGTGCATACCCTGGTATGGATACATCCTAGTCCTGGTTTTCATTGCACTAGGTCTCTGTAACTGCTACTATGTCCAGGTCTTCTGCACCCATAGTGGCCTCTAGGTCTGCCACTCTGTAGCCCAGACTTAAAGCATTTGCACACATGGCTGTCCATTTTATACTGCCACCTCCTCACTTCTTTCCCTTCTGCCCTGTCCCATCTCCTCCACTGTCCACTTTTCTCTTTCCCCCTCCCTCCTGGTTACCTATTTGTACCTTTTGGGACTTCTCACCCTCGGATTCTCACTGCTGACCTTGTAAGCATGTGTGTGGGGGGGCAGTCTGTCTTCCTGCCTGGATTCGCCTCCCCCCTTCTGCCCTGTCCCGTCTCCTCCACTATTCACTTCTATTTATTTATTTATTTATTTAGACAGCAGTTTGGAAAACCTTTGAGCCATAGGCTCATTTACAAAGGTACCTTGTCACGGTAAGACAAACGAAAATACATAGTATAACAGTATAACACAGTATAACAGTAACTTAAGACATAGATACAAACAAGCTGGTACAGGTAGGATTGATGCAAACAATACCAGAGTTATGTTGCCCTTAGCAGCTTAGTAGTAAGCTTTGTCATTAGTATTAGTCGGCTTTGACTAGTGGCAATTACAGCTTGGTGTTAACAAGGTGGTTCCTGTAGGACGTTTTTGAAGCACGATATAGTTGGAGCTTCGGAGATGGAGGGGGGCAGTGTGTTGAACCAGGAGGGAGCCTTAAAGCTGAAGGCTCTTTGACCGTGAGAGGCCCTAGCTCCAGGGATAACAAGAGAGGTTTTCCCAGAGGTCCGAGTGTGAACTAGTGGTACAGAGCGGCGGATGATGGTGGTGGTCAATCCAGGTGGTGATAGCCCAAGGAGGGTCTATTTTGTAAGGGTACAGGTCAGATATTTGAGGCATTCGTCAAGATCAAGTACCAGCGCTTTCGCGTACAGTAGACAGGTGTGTGTTAGCCTAGGTGCCCCAGTAATTAACCTGCAGGCCTTATTCAGAGTAGTGAATTTTATGGAGTGCGGTCTGATCAGCAGCACCATACACCGGCAGTCCATAGTCCACTAGGGACAGGATAGAGGAGGTGACTGCGAGTCGAAGAGCCTCCGGAGGGAGGCAGTGTTTATACCGATGTAAGATGCCCAATCGGATATTAGTGGCAGTGGCTAGGGCAGCGCTGTGTCCATGGAAGGAGAGGGAGGGGTCAAAATGGATCCCTAGGTATTTACAGGAGCAAACTTGTTCGAGTGGGAAAGAGGACCCAGAGTGAATGAGGAGTTTGAAGTTGCAGGACTTGTTTTGAGGATGAGTGAAGAACATGTTTTTTGTTTTATTAAGATTTATCACCAATCTATGATCCTTGAACCAGCCCTCGGCTTCAGCGAAGGACTTCTGCAGTGAGTCCTCCTCCCTCTCCCTTCTGGTTACCTATTTGTACCTTTTGGCACTTTTCACCCTCAGATTCTCACTGCTGACCTTGTACGCGTGCGGGGGGGGTCTGTCTTCCTGCCTGGATTTGCCTCCCCCTTCTGCCCTGTCCCATCTCCACCACTATTCACTTTCCTCCTCCCTCTCCTTTCTAGTTACCTATTTGTACCTTTTGGGACTTCTCACCATTGGGATTCTCACTGCTGACCCTGTAAGTGTGTGGGGGTTGGGGGAAGAGTCTGTGTCTTCCTGCCTTAATCCACCTCCCCCTTTACAACACAACTGTTGTAACCTCTCTCTCTCTCTCTATATCCCCTTCCCCAGGACACATCTGGAAATGAGCAGTTCAGCTCAGTGTTTTTCCTGGTAAAACTCTTGACATAAATAAAGTGACTAATTAATTCTTAATTCTTAGGCCCCAATCACAATGTGGCTAGGGATACATACGAGTCCACTGTGTTCTAGCTACATGCCTCCACACCCTGATGCCCAGCCACACCCAACAGCATCCACAGCCCATGTTCGTCCCAACTGCAGAGCATTGCAAGGGGGTCAGGGGTGGCAAAGCTATGTGGGACACCAAGCATCCAATCAGATGTCTGGGCCAGCATCATACTGGATCCCGAACCTTGCACAGAGCAGGGGTTGGTGAAATACAAATCGACAAGCACCAAATCAGGTGCTCCAGGAACTGCCAGGTACCAACACCATAACATTCAGCACCAGAAGGCTGGGCACTAAAGCTACACCACTACACAGACACTGGCTTATACCAAAAGTGCAAATTTATTAATGCTCAGACATGAGAAGGATAAAATTACTTGCAGACAGTAGCAGTGAATCAGAAAGTCCCACTTTTTGATTCACTGCTGTTACCTGTAAGTTACCCTTCTCATGTCTGAGCATTAAACAAATTGTACTTTTGCTATAAGCAATTGTCTGTGTAGTGGTGTAGTCTTGGTGCCAAACCTTCTGTTACTGGATGGTGGAATACAGTAGTCCTACAAGGACGGACGTATTCCCGCTGGAACCACAATATCTTCACCGGTATTACAAAATGTCCATCAGCCTTCCCTAGCTCCATAGAGAACTGGGGGCAGATGGAGTGGAGCCGACTGGGCCCCAATGAACATTCAGCAACCAGGCAAAGGGGCGGTAGGTAACCACTACTGCAGTCCCTCAGAATGTATAGCCTCAGCCCACTCTGCCAGCCCTCCGCAGTGAGGAGTTCTATCTAAGAATCAGGTACATGCCCACACCCACCCCTGTTCCTGCCAACAGTATAAGATCAGGTGCGGCAGGGACATGCAGTATGGAACTGTGGATGTGTGGAGATCTCACCATGTGCAAAGTGGACCTCTGTGCTCCACTTGCCTGTGGAAGCACCCCTCCATGGCAGCAGATTCTTTTGATGATTTAGCCCTACGTCTCGAAGTGTGTGTCACTAAGTGATCACAATGACTTGTCATGGAGGCACAGGTCAGGAAACATAGGAAAACCAGGAGCAGTTATAAAATTCGCAAGTAGAGTTTTATTATTATCAATAACAGTAAAATAAAAAATTGTTCAGAGAAACTATTTACAAAGGCAGTACAAACAGAAAAAACAAAATCCTTCATCTCAGGGTATCTCTAATTCCAAGTTTCAATCTCTAGCAAAAATATTACTGTTCTTTTTATAACAAGTCTTTACCCGACAATTACCTTCTTCATCCTGAGCTCGTTAAGGAGACATCCTGTTTCTTACACAATGTATCAGAGTTCTTGTCAGTGTCTTTCCTTGCAGGTGCAACAAAATAGAATACTGTGTCCCAGAACTAATCTCCTATTGACAACTTTGCAAAAGAGTTCATGGAGGTCAAACTGCACCTCAAAGTTAACCTCCTAAATTCCAAATAACTTTTTGCAATCATTTCAACAGTAAAACTATATACATTTCAAACCAAGGGATCCCAGTTTCACATAAAGCTTCACATATATTTTTATAACCGCAGATATGCAAGAGAGAAGAAAAGACAGAAACAGCATGTGAAAGCAGAGAGATATGAGGGGTGGAGAATCATGAGACAGTGAAAGTGATCAGTTCCTAGGTCTAACAAGAACATCTGGTTGTGCAACCAGGCAGACAAGAGAAGGAAATGGAGAGAACAGAACATATACTTATAGTGTATGGTGGAACGTCGTTCTCCACCGAAATCGATCTTTTTCTAAACCTTGTAGTCACACAGTAGTGACGATCACAGAGCAGCAGAACTATTAGTCTCACTGCACTGCGCACGTCACAAACCATGTCCTCAAGCACAATTTGACAGAGTTCAATGATTTGACATTACAGACAGTTAGCAGCAATGTCGGGGGCGGTACTTTCAAAGCCACTTTCTGAGCGGGATACATTCCTCCTTGAGCAGGAGAATAAAAAAAACGAAAAAAAAACGGAATGACATTCGGCAGATCCATAGCTTCCTCAGAGACAACGAGGAGCACAGGGCATTGACTGTTTTGTTTTTGTTTTTTTGTCAGAAAACGCCGTTCCACCATACACTATAAAGAAAAGTGCATGAGGCAGTTGACAACAGGCTTCTTCCACCTGTTGGCACTATGACACGACTTACCTCTCCTGCCGCGCTCGAGGTAAGCTGCTGTCATAGTGCCAACTCGGTGGAAGAATAGCCCTGTTGTCAACGCTCCCCATGCACTATCCTATATATAGTGTATGGTAGAATGTTGTTATGGATAGAAATCCATAACTAGAATGGAGTTGTTATGCTGCAATAGCGATGTAATCACAGCTGTTATGCTGCACTAGCTATGCCACTACTGCAGCCTAACAACTTGGAATGCTGCCACATAGTTGCTTTCCTCATTCCAGTTAAGCTGGAAGTTGCTATTGTTTTAAACTTGAACTTGCAGAAACATCTGCAGCATACTGTATCAGTTAAAAAAAAAAAAAATGTTAAAATGTCTATTCTATGTTGTCTTCTCCAGCTGGTTTTGTATGATTTTCTGTGCTGTGACTGCCCATACACTATAAAAGATTGTGTAAGAGCAGTCATACACAAACAAGGAAATTCCTGTATCTTGAGGTTCCCTTGGTAACAGAGTACCTCTCGAGCTGCGCTCTCGAGGTCATCTGTTACCAAGAAAACCTCTCGATACAAGAATATCCTTGTTATGTATGACTGCTCATACACAATCCTCTATGTGTTTAGCCCGTACTGTACTACAGATTGATGTATCAATCCAGAATTACTATGTGTTCTAATTCTGTCGGCAGCCTAAGGGTTAACTCTTTCTGCATAGCAAATGTGACAAGGCCTTATTCAACCCTGTCACAGACCATTTTGCAATGCTAGTGACTTTGTGCCCCACTGTGGCATGTATGGCAGGGGTCGCATGCTTTCCCCATGTAGTCGCGAACAACACTTCAACTAAGCTGACAAGGGGGATGGAGTCACCTTGCATATGGCCCATAGGGCTAATCATGAAGCACAGTGACCTTCGCAAACATAGTCGCAGAGTTCTGGAATACCCCTCCCATGACTGTGCTGAGGAAGGGAGGGTCAGCTTGCAAATGGCCCATGGGGTCAGCCATGAAGCATGGTGACCCTTGCAAACACAGTTGCAAAGTCCTGAGACACCCCCTGTGACTGTGCTGAGAAGAGAGTCACCATGTAAAAGTTCCACAGGGTCAGTCACAAAGCATGACAACCCTCCCAAGCACAGCTGCAGAGTTCTGTGACCCCCCCCCCGTCTTTAGAACTATAAAAAGCAGGCATTATGGGGTGCTGCGACTGTATGAACTGGTGCCGGTGGGACACGGAGCATGTCATGGGACTGAAGGAGTAACGGCACGTTGCGGGGTAACAGGGCCAGGTAGTGAAGGTGCCGGTGTACACCAATGAAGTTTGTCCAGGACTGGAAACAGGTGGGGGACCACTGGGCTTCCAAGAACATGGATCTACAACAAGAACAAAAACACCAGAAGCACAGAACCGGGTATAAAGATGGGGATTTGGGGGAGGGGTTCCAGCAGTCGGTGATGCAACACCACAGATGTCGCACAGCATGTAAGCGGGAAAACTGTACTATGTGTGTATGCGGTGGCGCTCTGATACTCACTGCGCCTTGGTGTGCGGCCTCGCACGTCAACCACCCAAGGCGTGCGTATATCAGAGCACGACTGCACATCCTAGAGTGGGTTATCTATCTTATAAAATGGTAAAATTGTTTCTTGTGGGGGTTAAAAGTGCAGGTGTGCGGTCGTGCTCTGATATACTCATGGTCATGTGATGTGTTTTATACAATCAGAACAGTGGATTTGGATACGGATGCCATTTCCATTTTATAAAAATATATTTAAAGATCTGCTCCTTAATTATTTCAAATCTTTAAAAAATACATAAACAACACAGACTCAAAACGGGATAAAGGGGTATTTTACAGGATAAGGTCAGGAGACATACAGCATTCTGAAACATACCACTCAATCTCTTGGCATCAAAACGTGTGGCACTGGCCTCTGAAATGCATAGCAAATGGCCAGAAATCATAGCATATTCTGAATTTAAAGAATGACGAGTTTAACAGCAGTGGGTACCATATGTTTTGTGTTAAGGACCGTTTCTATCCGGCTAGTTAAATTTTGTAATAGTTTGTGCGTCTGTAAATAGTAATGACATTATGTGGTGCATCAGTAAATCTTTGCAGAGCAAGGGTAAACACTGTAAAATTCATAACTCTATGTGAAATGCATAGCAGTTGAGGGCTGTGATATGGAATAGAATACATTTTTGCATAACAAGAACTGCTACCTTAAGATAAATAAAAATGCTGAAAGACAACACAGAGGTACGCTGTAAAAACAAAGCCCCAGCCAAGTCCCCTTCATTTGCTCTAGTCAAGATTAAAATGCCTAGCTCTCAACGATAGCCTGTACTAGAGTAGTTTCTGCATGATGCCAAGTTAGACTTCACATACCCAGCAAGTTACACCAGAAATATAGCAGCACGCTGTATCCACTAATAACACAGGGACTCGCTCACTCCTTAAACAAGTCAGGCTGGAATAAGATACTGCTCCCATGGTCCCATAAATTTTCTGGCACAAAAACTGCCTTACAACATCATCTCTCAAATCACTTGATTAAAGAGGCTTGGCACCTGCCCGAAACTATTCAGAGCCTATATTTTAACAAATAAAGCTGGTTTAAAAAAGCATAAAGGGACAAGACAGATCCAAAGGAGGGTTTTGTTGTGCGTATATCAGAAGTCTGATTTGTCCCCAGGTATTCTGATAGGTTCAGAGAAACAGCACACAGGTGTAGGGGGATGTATCAGTAGTAGTCAGCAAGAACAGACATTTAGTTTGACTTGTTTATTCTATGCCACATGTGCGCACACACACACTCATTCGCTCTAGTAAGCCATACCATCAGTTAGACTTCCAGCCATTCAGACCCCATCCTGGCACTGTTGTTGATGCCCCCAAATCCCCACGGTTCCTAACAGGACACTGATCGAGAGAGTTGAGGTGTGGGGGTACCCACCATGAGCGTAGGCTGCAGGCAGCAGTCCTCATCTGTGTATGGGAGTGGGGATTTTTCCCGTTTGCATTCCCACCAACGCTGATTGTGGGTTGCCAACGATGTCAGATGTTACATGGTCACTTTCCATGTTAATGCAGTCCCAGCTCAAGCAACAGTAGATGTGCAGGCCTACCTGCTCCTTCCCCCTGAAAGTGGAGGACATTAGCTCTGTTTGACTCCATCGGCACGGGGCTGGGATTCTGGCTCACAACTCAAACCCAGTCTCCTGAATGGTAGCACAATGTGTTATTGCCAGCCCCACTGGATTCGATTTATCACTATGACTTTCAATAGAAGGGTGTCTTTAGAGCTTTTGCATTTTAGTTGCAACTGCTATCGCACAGAACTTAGAGGATAAGGAAGGTGAAGAAGACAATCATCCACCTTGAATGTGGAAGCATCCTGGGGCCGTATACCAGCATCCGAAGGGTGGGTGGGTTTCCTCCCACTGCCCTGCTCTGGGAGGCAAGCCGGAGTGTATTTCTGGGTGGGTGAGTCTGCAGGGGGAGGGTGACGGGGCTGGGCACGGGGTTGGGCCAATGGGGGGCCAGTCCATGGCAGAGAAGAAAGCACAGTAAATTAAAAATAAAAACTTGAATGATAACCTAAATGATTACATGTAGGTGCTCAGTTTTTGTCGGCTGGCAACCAGCTTGATCAATTAAATTCTGTGCCTCCAGAACCCTTTAGCATCCCCAGAATGTTAAACCTCTTTGCTGCACAGGAGCTCATTACAAGTATAATAATGACAATTCCAAACTTTTCTCTAAATGTTCCAGCAGTAATATTCTCAGATAAAGTACAGCTAGGTTTTGCCTCCAGGGGAAAATTATGAAACTGGACAAAATATGCTAATTTAGGATTTAACTTTCAGGCAAAACAATTGTTATTCACGTCTTGAACCACTTCAACTGCATCAACTCTGATAAATGTCAAAACAGTTTGATAATGAGCAAAATTTTATGTATTCCCCGAAACATCTATAACTTTTAACAGTTGCGACGCAGATACTCACACACTAAAAAGCCAACATGAAGGGGGAGGTAGTGTTCTCCAGTGGTTAGAGCACACTGAACTGAGTGCAGATGCTTCCTGCACAGCTTCTGGCTAGATGCAGCTTTAAAGTATTACATGGTTAGAGCACACTGAGCTCAGAGGTAGCACTACAGGGTTTGACATCCAGATGAACTGGATTCATACCCACAGCCTGGGGCATGTGGTGCTGATCAACCATCCAGGGTTTCAGCATCCGTCTCGAGCACCTTCTTCCTCAGGGAGGGAACGAACCTCCTTCCCTTGCAATGACAACCACCCGGTGGCCCACAGGGAATGAGGGTGCTGTGGGAAGGAATGGTACTCACTTACAAAGCGACCTTATGTTGGCCGCACCTGCTCCCTTGGCATGTGATGCGGAGGCATCATATCTCCAGAGTGGGGCCAGTAGGGGAGTTCGGAAAGAGAGACTCACCCATACTGCCAAAAGCCCTGGTAGGTGCAAGGCTAGACTCCACCACAGGAGCACACCCCGTGCAGAGGATAAGGGGTGGGGCAATCAGGCAAAAAATAAGGGGCGGACTTAGGACAGATTTAAGTCCACTCATCCCACCATGACCACTTGGACTGCCTGGGCAGGCCTGCCTCTTCTTTGAAGGCTGCTCCCTCAGGCCTCCTAGGCATGTTGAGTGAAGTGTTCTTGTCAGAGGCCTGGTACCCCCCCCCCCAAGAGACCCCACCTGTGTGGGACAAGAAAAAATTACTTACCATAGTAATATTGTTTCTTCCAGAGGATCTCTCATTATGCTTAACTTAAGCAATGAGACTGGCTGGTGAAGCTACACAGGAGCGAGTGGAATGGAATTTAGAATGCAATTCACATCTCAGCCCACTAGGTGGTGCTGTGTTCTACAGCATAACGTCAGATCCTTTGGAGTCTAAACCAAAAAACAGCCCCCCTAGTCTACAAGCCTAGCTAGGCAAAATAAAAAATAAAAGCCCAAAGGGTAACAATAGAGTGGCTCAAAGGCCAGGTATGGCAGAACAAGAAGTGTTAGCCAAAAGAAAGCTGTGAATGTCAACAAGTAATGCTCAAGCAGACAAATATATAACACAACTGGTGATTGTATAACATTTTCTTGGTTCTGGAAGAGGAGGTAGGATGGGAGATTTAAGCATAATGAGGGATTCCCTGGAAGAAATAATATTACTATGGTAAGTATTTTTTCTTCAAACTCCAGGAATCCCATATTAGTCTTAACATATGCAGACTACAAAGCAGTACCTTGGAAGGCTAGGTACAGAACCTACTTGGGGAAAAGGTTCTGCAATACAGCACTGCCACACCTGGTATCTCTTCTGGACTGTATGTCCAGACAACAGTGCTTTGTAAAGGTGTGAACTGTTTTCCATGTGGCTGCTTTACAGATTTCTAGTGGAGGAATCTCTCTGGCTGCTGTCACACAGTGGAGTGTGCCTTGAGACCTTGAGGTGCTGTAGCGGAGACAGGTTTGGGAGCATTTGGGAGCCAGGGGGTGCCATTCAATCATGGGCTCCACAGTGGGCACTAAACATTGAATAATGAAGGTGGTGGGGCACCACTACTCACACTGGGGTAGCCAGGAGGGGCGACCGCCCCCCCCAGCTCCGTCAATGCTGAGGTGGCTGTTTGCCAGCTTTGGAGTAGCAGAACTGGATGCAGGCAACTCTCACGCAGGCTATGGTCCATTCAGAAGCTGATTTGCCCTTTCCCACCTCACCATATGTGAGAAAATAGCTGAGAGTTGGAAGATCTATGAAGCTCAGTATAGTAATTGAGGGACCTTTTCACATCTAGGCTGTGTAGTCTCTGTTGGCAACAGCTGGATTTCTCTGTGAAGAACACAGGAAGGGTGATGGACTAGTGCAGGTGGAACTCTGGCATCACCTTGGGGAGGAAGCTCCTGTTGGTCCTCAGAATTACTGTGTTCTTGTGGAAGATGATGTAGTTAGGGTCAGTGCAGAGGGCCTGCATCTCGCACACCTTCCTGGCTGAGGTGATGGCTACTAGGAAGACTGTCATCCAAGTGACATACTTCAACTCTGCAGCGGCCACAGGCTCAGATGGAGGTTCCATGAGCTTGTCTATGCAGATGTTCAGGTCCTGGGGACAGGTTCCCTCACTGGTGGAAACAAATGCAAGAGACCCTTGAAAAATCTCTTGAAGATAAGGTGAGAGGCTACTGTTTTCTGCTTACCTGTTGATACACAGGCAGAAATAGCAGCCAGAGCCAGGTTAACCTTTTGGGTAGCAAGTCTTAGTCCTAGAGCCTGAAGTTGTACCAAATAGTCCAGCAATGAAGGCAGATCTGTGATAAGAGGGTTAATTTGCCTGGGGGCACGCAACAGGGAGAATCTTTTCCACTTGGAAGGATATGTTTTCCTAGTGGCAGGCTTCCTGGAGACCTTAAGCACCCTGAGGATCTGGTCCGAGAAGCGAAGATTAGATTACTCTTAACTCCTCAAGAACCAGACTTTGAGGCGCAGAGACTTGAGGTTCAGATATGTCACTTTGCCCTGAGACGTGGTTAGCAGGTTGTGTCTCGGGGGAGCCGAATGGGCTGTTTGATGGACAGGAGCAGGATAAATCAAGGTTGCCTGGCCCAGTCTGGATCTACCACGATTATGGATATAGCCTGACTCCTTAGCTTCAGGAGGACTCAAAAGAGCAGAACAAATGGAGAAAAGGCATACAGAAATTTTCCTGTCCAGTCGAGAAACAGAGCCTCCATGGGGACTGTACCCACTGCCGGAGGCCTGCAACAGTAGAGTGGAAGCTGGAAGTTGTCCTTAGCTGCAAACAGGTCTATCTCTGGTGTGTTCCATCTCCTGAAGATTGTGGCCAACACCTGCTTGTTGAGGGTCCATTTGTGGTGGCTTTGGCAGATCCTGCTGAGGGAATCTGCCAGAACACTGTCCATCCCTGGGAGGTGGATGTTTGAGAGGTGGACCTCTAGTGAGTAGCCAGACTCCATAGTTTCATGGCTTCTGTACACAGCTCTGAGGACCTTGCGACCACTTGCTGATAATGGAATACACAATGGTGGTGTTGTCTGTTCTGACCTGGACAGACTGACCCTTGACATGTGGTGCAAACGCCTCGACAGCTAGAAACACTGCTCTTAGCTCCAGCAGGTTTATATGCTACCTGGGACTCCCGAGGAGACCAGAAACCTTTTACTGTTAGGTCCCCCATAGGGGTACCCCAGCCCAGCATGGAGGTATCTGTTGTCAGGACAGCTGTGGGAGGCTGTACCTGGAATGATACGTCCTCCCTGAGGTTGTCTGTTTCTTTCCACCAGTATAGGGTTTGTAGCAGCATTTTTGTGACTGTTACCAGCCTGGGCAGAGGGTGTCACTTTTGTGACCAATGGGACCTTAAGTGGAACTTAATGTCCCTGATCTGAAGCCTTGCACCTGGGAGTACTGCTGTGGTGGAGGCCATGTGTCCCAGAAGCTGAAGGAAATGTCCTGCTGTCCTGGACTGACCCAAGACAAAGGAATTTGCCAGGTCTATAAGGTTCACCTCCTGTCTGTGACTTTTGCACACTGATGATGAACCCCTAGTCCCTCTAGAGTGTACTGTGTGAGGTAGAGGGAGTCTTTGACCTGTTGATGGGACTTCCCGATAACTAGCCAGTCATCTAGGTAAGGAAAAACCATCACCCCCTGCCTTCTGAGTGTGCTGCCACCACAAATAGATACTTTGTGAATATCCTGGGGGCAGAGAAGAGGCCAAGGGGGAGGGCTGTGAACTGGTAGTGACCACAGGGCAGCCTGAAATGCAGGTACTTTCTGTGGCTGGGACTGATGGCAATGTAAAGATAAGCATCCCTTAGGTCCAGAGATGCCATCCAGTCTCCCTGCTGCAAGGATGGGATGACTGTGGACAGGGTGACCATTTATTGTGTCCAGATGTTTGTTCAGGAATCTGAGATCCAGAATGGCTCACCATTCCCCTTTTTTCTTGTGGGTCAGGAAGTATTTTGAGTAAAGGCCTTTTCCATACAGGGCAGGAGGTTACTTTTTCCACTGCATTTGCTTACAGAAGCTTTGTGACCTCCAGCTCCAAGAGAATTCTTTCTGATGGGGAGTGAGGATGGACATGTCTATTTGCAGGCAGAGATGGAAATCTTTTGAACTGCGGGGCAAGGCATTGGCCCACCATCTCCAAGACCCACTTGTTTGTGGTGATATGTTTCCAGTACTGGAAGAAATGGGGCAGTCTTCCTCCCACTGGCAGAGGACTGGTGACCTGGACACACATATCAGGGGTTTTGCCTGGACAGAGCCTTACAGGTCAAAGCCTGGTCAGCCCTTCTGGCACCCCTTCTTCGTCTGCCCCTGAAAAAAACTCTCATCTGAGAGTAGTCATGGGGCATGGGACAGAAGGCTCGGGGATAGTAGCCTCTACCTCTACCTCCCCTTCCATGAGGCCTGTAAGAAGTAGGGACCTTTTCTTTCTCAGTGTTACTCTTGTAAACAGCATTGTATTTCTCCACTTTCTTCATGTAAGCCTATGTCGTGTCTGTCACCAAGGAGGGAGTTATTTTCACAGGGGAAAATCCATGGCTTTTGCCTGAGTATCCTATGAAGATTGGTTGTTCAAAGCCAAGCAAACCTCCTGAGGGGGATAGCATGTGCCAGAACTCTGAAGGCAGTGTCACTGGCATCTATTGCCATATGAAACTGGTACTTTGAGGCATCCAGTGCAGACCAAGCTGTATTCGCTAGGTCCTGGACCTGTTCCCCATGGAAGTTGTCACAGACAGGGTTCAGACTTGGGCACAGCACTACTACAGCACTGCCTGAATTCTGTGGTTACATCCACAAATCCCTTGACCAAGGCCTTCTTGTCGGCGCAGTCTACATAGACTTAACCAAAGTGTTTGACACGGTAAACCATGCCTTATTGATCAAACAGCTAGCAGACATTGGTCTCTCCACTGAGTCAGTGGCCTGGTTCAACAGTTACCTGTTGAACTGCTCGCAACAAGTTAAGACTGGTAACACACTGTCCAACAGCCAATCTGTCCATTCAGGTGTTCCGTAGGGGTCCATCCTGGGCCCACTGTTATTTAGTATATTCCTAAACCAGCTTCCAAATGCCTGCCAATGTCGTTTACTACTATATGTAGTCGATGCTGTTCAATTCTCTAATGACACAGACCCCACTGCATTTCAGCGCAATCTGCAGTGTAATTTTATGGAGGTCGAAAGCTGGTTTAAAGATCACAAACAAACAAAAACGATGGTGTTCTCTGCCCACAGTCGGCACAAATCTCACCCCCTTTTCATCACCAGTGAGGCAGGCACCTGGAACCTGTTCAACACTTTAAATACCTGGGGATAACGGTCGACGGCACAATGTCATTCGCCCAGCACATCTACAACATTGCCAAGGCCGTCAATATGCGCATCGGTTTGCTACACAGGCATAAGCACAGCCTGACACCTGAAGCGCTCAATCTAGTGGTCCACAGTTCACTAGTATCTCTCATTGATTATGGGCTGGTTATTTACAGGTCAGCCACTGATACCATCCTTCATCGCTTAAAAGTAGCCTTAAACAAAGCCTGCCAACTCGCTACAGAAACAGACTTACTGATGCACACCTGCGATCTTCATGCACAGGTGAACTGGCTACAGTTCCCAGGCAGACTCGTGTACCAATCCTGTCTTCTGGTCAAAAAAAAAGAAAATTAAGCCTAGGCCTGTTGCCTCCCGGCGTACAAAATCTACTCTCATCAAGCGACAATAAACTCTGCACTCGCAGTTCGGAAAGTCAGATTTTCAAAAATCCCTCATTGTAGGACATCAATGGGTCAACGTTCATTTGCACATGGTGCACCGCACTGGCTTAACTCCCTACACCTGGACATCTCCATGGTTACCTCGTTAGGTTCCTTTAAAAGAAAACTGAGACAGCAATTAGCTACAAGATCCAGTTGTGACTGCTTTCCTTAGATCTCAGCTCGTGACAGTCCCTGCCTCACTTACCCCTCCTGATTGCACTTTTCACACTACTGTATGCAGCTAACGCTTGCCCCCCCCTCATCTCGATCCCCGGACTCTCCTCAATCACCCCCCTCCCCCCAGTACACTCTACCTGGGCTCTCCACTGCCTACCTAAGCTTCAGCCTCTTGCCTCCCATCCGCAACCAACTGCCTGTGTGACAAAGCCTTTGGGCTGATGCCTCCCCTGTACTGTCTGTCTGTCCCCAACCCTGTAGTACTGTCTGTCTTAATGTGTGGATGACTTATGTGACCTCACAGTGTCCCAGGCCTCATCTTAAGGTACCAACACCACTGTTATTTCTTTGTAAGCCAACTTGTACAAATGCTTTTCACGTACTTCTGTATGTATTAGTATTTGCATATGCCAGCATTCAACCCTTTGTACCATCTAATGGATTACCCATGACGTGGAACCTGTGTAATGAGCTTGTTCTCAAAGGTATTAATCCAAGATTGTCAATAAATAACTAAAAGATAGCTAGCACTGCATTCCATAGTGCTTTCTAGTATTGTGCTGTGTATGCCATGCAGGTGATGTGCCTCAGCAGCAGGCAGGCAGCTGTGTATACTCCCCCCCCCCCCCCATACTATCCAGCTTTCTAGAATCCTTCTCCGGGGGCTGGGAAGAGAGGGGGACTTTGGCCTTATCACAGGTAGCTGCCTGTACCACCCTCTTCATGGTCAGGATGAGTATAGAGGTACTCGGCTCCTTGCTTATCAAGTTGGTACTTTTTTCCTATCTTTTTATCTATACCTGGCAGAGAGATAGTTTTTTTTTTTAACCTTGCTCTTTTTGCCTCCTACCAGCCTCATCACCCCACTCAATCAGAACCCCTACATGCCTCGCTGACTTGGCGTCTCGCCTCAGGAGTCTGCCCTACAGTGCTCACCCCTCAGTAGCCTTAGGTAGTCCGGATATTCCCCCTGGGTGGCGGGGAAGGCCTTCTCCTCCGAACAACAGTGGGCCCAGGTATTACTGGCAGGAATCTGCTCCTGTGGCAGTGCCGATACACTCGGCTCAAAGGGCGTCAGCTAGGGTGACGGGCCACCATTTCCCGTGTTCTGTTCCCTGCAGTCGTCTGCACTCTAGAAGAGCCAATTGGGAGGTATGTGTAGAGACGCAATTCCTCCCAGGGCTCCTGGCTGACGCTGCCCCAATCCCTTGCATGACCCTAGTCTGCACTGTCAACCCCGGGTTCACCCGAAAGGTGGCAGTAGAGCAGCGAGTCGTGCGTAGAACCCTCCCCAGAAAGGGAGAGCCGCCGTAGGGCGCTCAATCCTTCTCTCCAACTGCTGACCCCCGGCGGCCTGAGCTCATTCTCGAACTCGGTCGCCGGCGTGGAGTGAGGTGTGGCATCCAGCACCTCAGCGCCACCAGGCCAGTCAGAGGTAGGGGTTTGAAGGAGCTTGCAGGTTGCTTTCTTAAGAGACTTGTGTACTGGCAAAAGTAACCTCTTAGAGGGAGTTAAACCCATCATACCAAGGAAGTCAGCTTCCTCCTGATCCTTTCTGAGACTCCTGAGTGGAGTGGGCTAAGGTGCTCACTATTTGTTTGACAAAGGAGAAATGTAAGGAATAGTCCTCTGGTCCCCAGGGAGGGGAGCCAAACTCCTGATCAGGGGAACTACCCGGCTCGATGGTCTCTCCTTCCTCATCCTTTCCCCCATAAAAGAACTCCTCCTGGTCAGCAGGAACTGGGAATCCCATCATCAGATCCCATGGACTAGAACGTCACAAAAAATTGCCAGGCCTCTGTCATTTCCTCCTGAGAGGGCATAGGTACTGTGTCTGCTGTTGTCTCCTTTTGCTCTTCGGCAGGACAGACAGTGATATGTTTTTCTTTTTGTTTCTTTTTAGCAGGACCTGAATCAGAAGCCTGCACTGTAGATCTTTTCTGTTTATCAGAGGAGTCCTTGGAGGATTTCTTAAACTAAAAGGAACCCTCGTCAGACCACTTAGGTGACTCATAGACAGACTGAGAAGACAGGAGTTCAAGTTTTTTAGTTTGTTTTTTAACTGTATTTGAATAGCACTCACTACACAGCTCACAGTTCTCAAAAATATGATCGGGACCTAAACACTTCAAACACAACTTGTGGCTATCTGCCTTAGCCAGGAGATTAAAGCATTTAAAACAATTTTTAAAACCAGTAGGTCTCATTTTTTTCTTGGGCTTGTTTGTCATGCTAAATTAAGAACTAAGGACCCAGAAATGAATATTCCCTTAAAGGAAACACAAATTGTGGTCCAGTTCCAACCGCGATACAAAAGAAGTTATTTGAAATAAAATAAAATAAAGGTAAACTCGCAGTAAAAACTAATATTCGTCTCGGTTCCTCAAGCAGGGAACAGAGATGCAAACCTAGAGAAACACAACAAAAAGAGAAAAAACTCAAAAGTTTACCTTAGTTTTACCTCAAAGATGAGGTAAAAATTATTTTTAAGCTAAACAAACACGAAAAAACTCAAAGAGTTCTCCAGTTCCTGGGAACCACGCAGAACTAGGATAACTGACTTTATAAAATGGGTAGGGAAAATCCTGTATTTTGATTGGCTGCTAGCTGTGCATTATAAGTGTCTAATGCATGGCTAGCAACAGGTTCGGGCTCAAACAGCTAAATGGAACATTCATTTTTGAATAGTTGCCATTTTGTTTTCCGCCACTAACCACAAACTTTTTGAAACACAGTAAACCTAATAGTCATCATCACTCATTGTAGATTAACAGCATGCCTGTCACGCAATAGCTGCCTCTTCCCTTTGTGAATAAACACACTGTAAAACAGCAAAAAATGTCCTTTTACGTCATACAGGACATTTTTCCTTCAGTCAGCTTCTTTTGACTCGCTGTATTTTTCCATGCCCCCACCCACCCGCCGCATGTCTGTCCACTTGCCCACCATTTGCTCCCGCATTCCTCCCACTCCCACTTTCAGTTTGGTCAAATACTGACTGTAGCAGTATAGTTGTACCAAAAGATTTCTTAGACCTCAAAAGCACTATCCCTCACTGCTGCTCCATAGATAGTGGTCACACACGCTCAAACACTTTCACTTCTCCTAGCTGCCCGCTTACTACCCAGTCACACTTCAATACTATACAGGGATCAGCAGCAAAATTATAAGGGAAAAAAAAAAACTAGGCAGAGATGTTATATTTTAATTTAAAAACTGCTGCCGCTTACAGTTAGTCCGTAGACTGTGGTCAGGAAATCGAGCACCTTTATTCAGCTGCCCACTCGCTACCTGTGCAAACTTCTACAATACTATTACACAGGGAAAATATTTAAAATAAGAAAAAACTCAAATAAAAAAGTCACAAAAAGTAGATTTTAAAAGATTTTAATAATATTATTTGAGTGGTGTCTTAGAGGGGGGGCTGTCACCATAGTAACCATGACAGCCACTGTTAACTACGGAGGCATCAGTAGTACAAAATGCCAAAAGACAAAAAATGAATACACCAGAATACTGCAGGCGGAGGGACTATTTTACAATAAAAAGCATGAAAGATTTTACTTTTTTTATCTCAAAATACATATTTTTTTTTTATTTCACATTGATGTTAGATACTGAGACCCATTTTATAAGTGCAATAAGACACTCCAGGGGTGTGCATTAGACATTTCTAATGCACGGCCAGGGGCTGAAGGCACACTATGTCACCAGCCGTGTGTTAGAAATGTCTAATGCACAGCCCCTAGTGTCTTACTGCTTACAAACAGACTAAAAAACCCACAAAAATAGGTACAAAAAAATACGAGGGCAGAGACTGACTAAAAATAAGAAAATATTAAATAATTATACTTATTCTTGATACTCGGATGCTTCAAGAGAGTTGCTGAAGAGAGCTCTTCAGGGAGACTTACTAGTGCAGGTGGAGAAAAGGATAGTACTGTTACATAAGAATTTACCGTACCAGCAGATCTCCGCGAGAGGCTCTTGCAGTAGGTATTCACGGTATAAAGGGGCAGTCCCCCACTCCCGCCTTCCAGTCCTTTCCCGCCAAAGGCCAAAAGAGGCAAGACAAGAGAAGAAGATACAGTATTTCCCCCATGGAAATAAAGCAAAGAAAACTTAGGGGGACAGAGGGCGGGAAGGCAACACCTACTGCAAGAGCCTCTCTCGAAGATCTACTGTTACGGTAAGTTCTTATGTAACTGTACTATCTTACTTTGAGAGGGCTCTTGCAGTAGGTATTCGCTCATAGGACTGAGTCCCAAGCAGTCCGGAACAAAGAAAATCACTCGGGAGGAGGATTGTTATCCATAGCATGGAACCTCAGGGCTGAATGGGTCTCACGAAAGGAGACCTTGTAGGACAGCCAACCCGAAGCCTGCTTGACGGAGAGAGGTGATGTCCAAACTAGTGTTTCGCAGTGTTTCATGATGGTATGGACAGAAGTACAAGTTGCGGCTGCAAAGATGTCTACCGCTGACATGTTTTTGAAACAAGCCACAGAGGCAGCTACTCCTCTGGTGCAGTGACCTCTGACTTGACCCGGAAGGGTCTTGTTGGACTTGTCGTAACAGAAAGTGACACAATTTGCCAACCATTTTGACAGGCACTGCTTAGACACAGCGTTGTCTTCTCTTTTGTGAGCGATAGAGACAAAGAGCTGATCAGTCTTCCTGAGATCCTTAGTCCAATTGGTGTAGTATCTCAGGATTCTGTGAACATCCAAAGTATGCAAGGGTACTCCCCTTGATTGGAGTGTTGTGTAAAGAAAGCAGGAAGCTCGACAGATTCAGCCACCACCTTAGAGAGAAACTTAGGTTTGGTGCGTAGAGCCACACGTTCCGTGTGAAAAATCAAGTACGGGATTTTACACAGTAAGGCCTGAAGCTCGGAAATTCACTGAGCAGAAGTAATGGCCACTAGGTAGTGTCTTCCAAAAAAGGAACTTCAAATCAGCTGTTGCTGCTGGCTCGAAGGGAGGCAGAGTAAGCTTCTCCAGGATGAAATTCAAATCCCAAGGAGGGGCAGGAATGCGGATGGGGGGTCTCAAATGGAGAACCCCTCTGAGAAAAATCTTAGAGACTTCCAACTCAGGCTGAGATAGCTGCCATGTGGACTTTCAACGAGGAATGGCTGAGACCCAGATCGACGAGATGATGCATGTAGTCCAGGACTTTACTGACTGGGCACGAGAAAGGCTCAAAGTCTTTCGAATTTGCCCAAACAGAACACCGTTTCCACTTCATAGCGTAGGTGGACCAGGTGGAAGGCTTCCTAGCCTCCACCAAAATGTCCACTACTGAAGGAGAGACTCCAAAGCGGGCTTTAGCTACGGCTGCAGGAGAAACGCATGGAGATGAAGGAATTTGAGACCTGGATGAACAAGGGTCCCCTGATCCTGGGTCAACAATTGCTGCGACAGAGGAAGAGGAGGTTCCTCTGAAAACTGTTGCAGAAGAGAGAACCAAACTTGCCTGGGCCAGAAGGGAGCAATGAGAATCATTCGAGCTCCCTCTGACCTGAGTTTGTTCAGGACCCTTGGAACTAAAGGATCTCCCGTCTTCTTTGGAATTAGGAAGAAATGGGAATAGTAACCTGTTCCCCAAAGATGAATGGTAACTGGCTCTACTGCCGCCTTCGAGAGAAGGAAGATTATTTCCTCTAGGACCAGAGGAAGATGTTGCGGGGAATAAGACGACTGGGGGGTGGTCTTCGGAGCAGTTTCTACAGAAACTCTATCGAGTGTCCTGCCAATATCAACTGGAGCACCCAAGCGTCTGCTGTGATCCTCTCCCAACCAAGCAGATGGGAGGAGAATCTCCCCCCTACCAGTTCCTCTGGAACTTCCAGAGGCAGTGAGAGAGGCAGGGAGTCAGGAGGTGTGGGGCAGCGCAGCAGCCAAACCTCCCGCAGCTTTTTTGCTGGGGGGAGTCTTGGTTGCTGGAGGGGCCCGACGTTTGTTGGCATGTTTGCCCTGCGGCTTTGGTCTTTGTCGGTTTTGGTAACGAAAAGGATGCCGCTACCCTTGAGGGGGCCTGTACATAGTCCGGACAGACTTGAGTGAAACACAGAAACATACTGTAGAAGTTGACGGCAGATAAGGACCGCAAGGCCCATCCAGTCTGCCCATTTCTTTTTCTACCTTATAAATGTGCCATCGGCCTTTGGTCTGTCAATGGCCTATCTATTCATACTCATCTGTGTAGTGCAGTACCCTTCTCCTGCAGTTCGGTAATGATGTCCTTGCCATCACCCCCCGAACAGCACCGAACCCCTAAACGGAGCATCCTGTATACTGGATTCTACCTCAGGGACCAAACCTGACACGCAGAGCCAGGCATGACACCGTAGGCCTACAGCAAAGGACGACCTCCTTCCAGCTGTGTCCACCGCATCGTAAGTGGCATGTAGCATGTGCCAACAGGCCAAGTGAGTGGAACGGACAAGGTCACTCACTTTCTGTTTAGTCTGTGACTCAGGAAGGGAGTCCAATTTAGATTCCACCTGGCTAAGGATGGTCTTCTGGAAATTCCCCATGTGTGCAACACAGTTAAGGGCCCTGATACCTAGGGTAGAAGAGGAATAGATCTTCTTCCTGTACTGGTCCAGAATCCGGGATTCCTTATCAGGCGGAGATGAGCTGAGGTGTTTTGGATTGGCGTATCAGCCGCAAGCAGCGCTGATGACGACCGAATCCACCTTGGAGTGAAGGCTAAGAAAGTTTACACCCTCAGGAGCTTGGTACAGCCTGTCCGCCTTCCTCAGAAGGGGGGCTAAGGCAGAGGGTTGTTTCCAAATGGTGGAAACAAGATCTGCGTGAGGCTCTATCCAGGGTGGGATCAGTTTAGGAGCGGTCTCAGGCAGATCCAGATGGGCAGCAAGTTTTTTACGCTGTGGGTCTGGCTCCACTGATTGCCACTGCTGAACTTCCTGAATTTTCCTCAATAACTCCAGAAAAGAAGAGTCCTCCAGAGGGGACTTTGAAGGATCCCTCAGCCTGGAGCGTTCCAGAGTATGGGTCTCGTCTTCGGGGTCAGAGTGGCCGGACTTCTAGTCCATGACAGAAGATGACGAAGAGGAAGAAGACTCCTCCCTATGAGGGGGAGGGACGACCCCTCTGGGGAGTTCCCGGGCACGCGTATCCTCCCCACCTCGGGCACCAGAAGGCTCTCCTCTGGTGTTGGGCAGGGGGGAGGGAAGGAGTCGGGATCCGGTATCAGGTCCGGCATCGGGAGACGACTCTCAACCTCCCTGGTGAGCTGAGCCTTGACCTCATCCCACCAGAAGGCCAAGGTCTCTTCAGACCGCCGAAGCGCTGAGGAGGAGCGGCGGAGGTGGGGGATATGGTTATTGAGGGTATCTGTAAAAGGAGCATCTGTAACCAGATGGCGGGTAGCCCGCCGTTGGGTACTGCAGTGCCAGATATTGCGGAATTGGGTACTGTGGCGCCGGATGCTGAGGGGCTGGGTACTGTGGCACCGGATATTGCGGTGTCAGGTACCCTGGCACCAAGGGCTCTGAAGGAGCAGAGGGACCTGGCAGAGGCCCTGCTGGCGGGACAGACGGTGTAAACGTTGGCCCCGTGCGGGTCGGGCTCGGCGTCGGTATACCGTCGAGCGGGTCCGACGGTCCTGACGGAAGAATAGGTCTTCCATCAGGTAAAGGGATGCCAGATGGCATCAGGTCGGCCGGCGTCTGAGGATCCAGCGTCAGGGGGTCCGGCACAGGAGGAGGGAGCCCTGACAGCAGCGTCTCAATGTCCTCGATGAAGACCAGGGAAGGAGGGTTAAAATCCCCAGGAGTCAGTCGAGGGGATGCGGAGACCTCAGTGGGCAACGTGGTGAGGGCGTTTCGGAGAGCCTGGGGCGTCAGACTGATCAACAGGGTCTGGCGCAGGCTTCTTGGCCAGGCGGTCGTCGGTGGAACCAGCGTCCAACTTATTGGCAGAGTCCAGGCAGACATCAGGATTCCGTACCTGAGGAAAGTTGCGAAGGAGAGGCGGCCTTGTCGGAAGGGGTTTTGGCTGGGCGCTCACCCAAAGAGGTAAGTGGCTTAGCAGCCTTGTCTGGGCATGCGTCAGATGAACCAACGTCAGACTTACCGGACCCGCTCTGACCGGAAGGCCGCAAGCAAGGAGCAGCCTTAACGGGAGCGGAGGCCTCCATTGCCCCGGAGGCTCCCGAAGGCCCGAGCCGGACGGGAGGAGTGACGCCTTCTTGGTAACTACTAAGACGGCCATTGTGGAGCGATCCCCCAGAGGGGATGTTACCTTGAGGGCCGTGACTCCAGCTGAAGTCGCGGCTGCTGTGAAAGCCGATTCCTGCTCCCGGTGCTTCTCTTTGTCACGCTTGTTCTTATGACCTTCAGGGAAAGTAGACGCCTGACTGAGTTTTTTAAACTTTTTCCATGGAGGCCATTTTCTTCTTGAGGATATGAGCTTCCAGGGACTGCTTCTTTCTCTTGCGGGTAGCAGAGCTGAACTTCTGGCAGTGCTGGCACTTCTCCACGGGGTGGTCTGGGCCCAGACAGAAGAGGCACAAGGAGTGGCCGTCCTTGTGTGGAAGTTGGGAACCACACGAGTTGCACTTGTTTTTATGCGATTCGGAGGGCATAGGGGATGACATACACAGCAATTTTTTTAAAGAAAAGTAAAAAAATAGAGAAATTAGGTTGAAAAGCTCAAAAACATGAAGACCGACGAATGACTGACAAGCGCTGTTCTACCGCAAGGAACTTTCATAAGCCGACAGCGGGAAAGAACTGGAAGGCAGGAGTGGGGGACCGCCCCTTTATACCGACGTCATATGACGCCAGTCACGTGACGTGGGGCGGTCCCCCGCCACAGACTGCTAGCTAGAAATTTTTGCGTGGGGTCCTGATGCCTGGCGGCCGAGTCCTATATGTGAATACCTACTGCAAGAGCTCTCTCGAAGTAAGATCTGACATTATGCTATACAACACAGCACCACCCAGAGGGCAGAGATTTGAACTGTGTTCTAAATTCCATTCCACGCTCTCCAGGGCAGCTTCACCAGCCAGGCTCACTGCATATGTTAAGCATAATGAGGGATTCCTGGGGTTTGAAGCAGCATGTTACCTTTCTGGAGCCTGAGTTAGGACAGAGAGAAGGTAGGAATTAAATGTTGTCCCTTCAGCAGTTCACCAGCTGGGAAAAACAGGCATTGAGAGTGACGGAAGGAAGTAACCAGGTCAGGTCTAGGGTGCTAGGAGAAAAAAAAAAAGTCTAGTGGTGTAACACGTGTACTGTGGAGGTGTTGTGTTCAGTCACATACCCATATTTTTATTATATGGACTTGTTTTTTCACAGAAAAGCAATAAAAAATACAAAAAAAGAAACCGGATATCACCAGGTACAACCGGGTGCATCTGAGATCACAGGGTACAACTGGGTGGATTTGAGCTCACAGGGTACAACCAGGTGGGTCTGAGATCACAGAGTACAACCTGGTAGATTTAAGATCATAGATTACAACCATGTGGATTTGAAATCTCAGGTTACAACCACGTGGAATAGAGATCACAGGGTACAACCATGTAGATCTAATATCAAAGGGTACATCTGGGTGGATCTGAGATCACAGCATAGAACCAAATGGATCTGAGATCACAAGGTACAACCAGATTAATTCAAACCAGTTATTCAAACTAAGGAGTCAAGCGAATACTATGTGCATGCCTTGACCTGGGAATGGTGGGGGTAGATTAAAAAAAGATGTGAGGAAGTTTTTCTTTGTGGAATGGGTTTCTGAAGAAGTGATGAAGGCTTATGCTATCTCAGGTTTCAAGAACAGGTGGTGCAGACATAAAGGGATCATTAGGACCAAAGGTGCCCTCTCCAGTGTCTTGTAGCTTAGGCGAGAAGAGTGTCAGTCTAGGAAGGAACGCACATTCAGGACCGACTAGGCTGAAGAAAAATACTTATCTGTCCTCACTGGCTCTGTAGGTCAAATCCAACCACAACCATAGGCTCATTATGATGATGCAACTTTGAACAAGCCCTTTAACCTCCCCCTGTAGTTAAAGGATACCTAAATCCTTTTTTTTTTTTTTTGCAGGTCACTATCTCAAAAATTGGAGATCATAGAAAGTTAGATAATTGGGAGACATTTTAGAATATATAAGGTGTTTACCATCATTGGCGGTATTTTCAGTGGTTTTGTCATGTTTAATGATATTAAGCTCACTTCCTGATTTTCAGATATGCCACATATAGATCTAGTCATGAGATGAGGGGGCCTTGGATAGACATAGGCCGGTGGATGTTCTATACCTAGATTTCAGCAAGGCGTTTGATTCCGTGCCTCATAATGGTTTGATAACAAAAATGGGGGAGATGGGAGTGGAAGGACAGGAGCTCGTTTGGGTTAAGAATTGGCTTTCGGGGCGTTTACAGAGGGTAATGGTGGGTGGAATACTCTCCTCCCCCAGAAGGTAATCAGTGGGGTCCCTCAAGGTTCAGTATTGGGGCCACTCTTGTTCAATGCCTATGTCTTGGATATAGGGAGGGGGGGTCAAAAATAGGTTGAGTCTCTTTGCGGATGACTCAAAACTGGGAGCAATGGTGGATTGTGTAGAAGTGAGGGAGTCAGTCCAGGGGGGTCTGGATACCCTGGAGGGGTGGTCAAGGAGGGCTCAGAGGAGAGCAACCAGGATGATTCAGGGCATGGAGGGGAGGCCTTATGAGAAGAGATTGGAAAAGCTTGGGCTTTACTCACTGGAGGAGAGGAGGAATAGGGGAGACATGATAGAGGTTTTCAGTATGTAAAGGAATAACCAGGAGTGGAACAAAGGAGCTGTTTAGGTTAAAGAAGGGGGGCGGGACAACTAGGGGCCAGTGAGGGAAGCTGAAGGGGGAAATTATAGGGGGAACGAGGAGGCATTTTTCACTCGAGGGTGGTGGAGCCATGGAAAACACTGCCTGGGAGACTGGTGGAAGAAGGTACAATGGAGGGCTTCAAGAAAGGATGGGATAGGTACAAGGGGAAATTGAAACAAATGAAGACCCGGTTGGGGGGATGGTAAGGCGAGCTGCCATTACGTTGCTGGCTTTCCAGCAGACAAGACAGACCATTTGGCCTATTCTGTTGGCTTTTAGTACGTTAGTATGGCGCCGACGTGGGGTGTGATGAAGTCATTCAAGTGAGACAGCTAATACTGAGCCACAGAAGCCCTTTGTGCTGGCCTGTTAATGGATACTAATGTTAAACTTGTAAAGCACACTGATATGGTAACTGGTACTTAACACATTCATGAATGTGTTAAGTACCAATTAGCATGTCAGTGTGCTTCACAAGTTTTAACATCTATATTATAAACTGGCCAGCACACAGGACTTCTATCTAGCTGTCTTGCTTCTATGACAACATCACGTCCCATGTCGGTGCCACATCAAGACCAGATCTTGACTCGGCATTTCTGTAAACCATGAAGTGAGCTTAATATCATTAAATATGATGAAACCACTGAAAATGCCACCAGAGAAAGTAAACACCTTATATATTCTAAAATGTCTCCCAATTACTCAGCTCCCTACAATCTCCAATTTTTAACATAGCGACTTGATAAAAAAAAAAAAAGGAAAGGGGGAGGGGTTTAGAGTTGTAAAAATTGGGTAAAGGCATCCCCCACACAGAAAATGAGATGCTGTTGAGCTATCCAGGGGCAGCCACTCATCTTCAGCACAGAAAAGGATCAGTTGTTGAAAGGTTGGATCAGGATGCAAAACCAGCACAGTTCCAAGGGCACCTCTGGAAAATACCAGCGTTCACCATGGAATCATGTAGCTGTAAACGCAATGCATTTAGTGTGCCATCATACATTAAACTCCTTTTGTTAGAAAACTTCAAACTTACTACCACCAAAACAGTTATTACAGGAAGTTGGCCTTGAAGTTTGCCAGATAAACAGCCGAAAACCGTTGTACAGAAAAGCTTGTGAAGGTCTGCCTGTCAACTCCAGGCTGGCACTTTCGAGGGTAATTTAACAACAGTAATAATTTCTGCATTACAGAATTCCAGAGAAACAGCATTGCGAGTTGCAGATTGTTTCACAGTACCTCTAACTGTGTCTGTGATGGCTAAAGTGGCAGTTACGGCATTCCCTGGTGTTTCAAATTCCAATTTTTCTGATGCTTTCGAAAGTTTTCAAGGTTGTTTTCCGGCACAAGTATATTCTTATATATATCGAAGCACTATAAGAATAATGATTTATACTATACGGCGGAGCTGATATCTGCTCTGATAAAAATGTGTATTCGCCCAGTGGAATAAATTCTCCTGACATATGCACTTTGACTTTTTCTTACATTTATACACACAGTACATACGTCATCAGCCGATATATGCACTGTGCATACGTCACCTATTACACATTTTTTGCCCCCTAGTCGGAACATCGTTTCCTCTAAGTGAAGCACATAATGAAAGTCACCTGAGAAAGCACCTGTGCAATAGCACGTTTACAGAGGTTTTCTGGTGCAGTCTCAGAAACGCTCAGATGGCAAAGAGTGCAGTGACAGTCCACCACAAAAGAGAGCCAGAAAAATACCTTCCGATACTGAGTAGGCCTAAAATAACACAGAAATAACGGAAAGTTGCTTCACATAACTGTCAATGGTCCAAAATCCTGATACTATCTCCAGTGCTTGAAATCCATGACCCGAGTCACTCTGGTGAAGCTAACCGACTGCATGCCCCGAGCTGGGCAGACAGCAAACCCGCTAAAACGCTCTGGTGACGCGAACTAGACACATGCTACACAAGCACAAAAATAAATGTACACTTACCCAGAACAAGGAAATAAAAAGTAAATGACATTTATTTTCCTCCCCCAAAACCAAAAAACATGTAAAAATCTTCGCTTCCACAACACGGAAGTGTAACAGTAGCCTCGGCAGAAACCCCACCCTCAAGCACAAAGCAACCAATAAAACAACACATTACTGCACGTAAAGCCCAAACAACCCATTGCATAATGTACCTGAAGAACCTATAATCTCTATGCAACCACACCTATGTAAGGCACCAACCAACAGAAAACTATAACCACCAATGATTCACAACACAAAACTAAACCCACTGATAAAACCGCAGCACACTCGCACACAGCCACAACATAAAAAATACTACTACTTAAATCGCACATATTCTCTCTCTTCGCCACGAACATAAAAACAAGAATAACGCGCTTAGCCCCTATATTAGAGCAATGAATACATGATGGTTGGTGGAATGCGGCAAATATACATTCGGAGCAGAGACCTCGGGATACTTTCACTCATGGCTCCGCTACACTCCGCCACTCATGAGGTATCCCGAGGTCACTGTTCATTCGTAGATATTTTCCATATTCCATTCCTCCTGACCATCACGTATCCCCTATTTATCCTATTATGTCCTGTTTAGCCAAGAACATATACAGGATGGCAGCAAGGAAATTAGTTCCCACAATTGTAGCAGTTGGTATCATTCAAAGCGCTTTACCTAAATATCTGTCTTTGGTTACACTTATTATTTTATGATAAAGTCCTTGCCATTCTGCACGTACTTTTGAATTGTTTGAACAGCATTCTTGCAAGTTTCATTTTTTTATTGGGCTGTTTCAATTATTTTTGTCCTGAGCCAACCACCTCTGAAACTGCAACTCTAAAAGCAGATATAACCAAAAGAAGCATGGCAACCCCTACATTTTTTTCTGTTTCTATATTCATAACCATATTCTACATCCATCAAAAAGGTTTTATGAAAGTGACATGGATTTTAAACGGTTGTCTGCATAAAAGCATACAAATATTTCCCCCTTTTTTTGGAATATCAGTTCAAGAGGGCATCATAATATTGGCAATTTACCCTTTATTTCTGTATTTGTGAAAAAAAAAAAAATGAAGCAAGCATCATGACAAATGATGTGCCTTTGTTTCACATGTTCTTTCAAACTCATGTTGACATCTACTGACGTTATAAACACATAAAACAATCTGACCCCTTCCGGATTTTTTCCATAAGGAGAGATTAAGTTTCACCAATATAACTTAAAAACAAGCATGGCAACCCATGTATTTTGCTATGGATTTTAAATGTTTAGATGACCATCATATACTGGGCAAAAAATTATAACTTTGACATTGGGTTGCTGAGACACCAGGGAACATCCTTAAGGTTTACTTAATTTGCTACAGAGTCAGGTTTCTACGCTGTTCTGGGAGAGCACTGTGCCCCTTCCCCAAAGAAAGACTGTACACCCCCCCTGCCCACTTGGAGACTATTGCTAAACTGGTTCACCAGGCATTTGACTATGGGAATGTGGTGTATAGTTTCGCTCCTGAATCCACCTTGGCCAGGCTGCCCCACTCTTCCGCTCCTGTCTCTGTTCCATTGACTGCCTTTTCATCATTCCTCCTTCTACTATGCACACTCTCTCACCTCTCTTAGCGGCGTCTCCTTCATTTCCGAATTTTGGTTTGGCTTCCTCCTCTGGTATTTAAGCTCCTTTCTGTCTTTTCCCCACCCCTCTTCCTACCACCTCAGAAATTCAAACCTGGGTTAAACAGGGGCATTATTTACTGTATCACCATTATCACTATAACTCTTGATCTTGAGTCTCTCCTTCATACAGCCACACTCTAGGCCGAGTATGAAAGCTGGCGACAGTGGAATAAACGAATATATCACCCAAGAGCGTGAGCCTCTGGAGTCATGGTCCTTGCTCTGAGTCCCTATAAACTAGGAAAGGGGGAAGGGTAGGTGAGGAAGTATGACTCTATGCAGATGATATTCTTTGATCAAGTAGCAAGCTTCTCTTTGCAGGAGTAGTAAGCTCAAGCCTAAGGCCATAGGCCTCAGTCCACAGCAGGGGAAAACCTGAGGGAGGGCTACCTGGATCATCATCAGGAGAAGGACAAGTGAATGCAGCTGGTCCTGAGGAACAGGTGATGTATCTGGCCCAGACAGCTGCTACCTCACCCACTAGGAAAATAGTGAGTTCCTCCAGAATAGGACATTCAAGGCCTTTCAGTAGGTGACTGGCTCTAAACTGGAAGAGCTGTAGAGAAGACATCCGCCCGAGACAGTTGCTGATGCTACAGAGTGGTAAGCCACCTCAAAGAAGACGCAAGTCTGATGGCCTGCTGCTTTCATACCCTTAGTAGCAATGCCAAAGCAGGAGTGCACCTTGCTATTTAATGGCATCTCAGATAATAGGGAGAGCATCTTTATGTGTTTGTTTATTTATACTTTCGTAACTGTATGAAGCCTGCTGGAAAAGATCCCTTTTACAGGGATCACCCACACATTACACAAGACAAGACCGTGGTATGTATAAGGATCACTGAGTGAAAAGTTAAATTCCAGTTCAAGTAAAACAGTTACATTTGCAAAGGTCAAGAAGGTACTGTTTGTACAAATGTTTAAAGAACAATAAAGAGTTTGCATCTGTGCCCATAAACACTGCAGATAAGCCACCAAGTGTGCCTGGTGTGAAGTTAGGGTCAGGGAGGACTACAGTGAACATCTTCCTTCCCAAGCTGTCCATCTGCTTGGAGTCCTGTAAAATGTGTGCTATGGCCTAGTCATTGGAATGGGCCTGTTGCCCATCAAGGTCAAGAGAGATGTCAATCCAGGTGAAGTGTGACCGTGATCTCCAGGACACCCAATATGAGCCTACCTAGTACTGAGTCTGAAGGCCCCTTGGAACTGGGAGAGGGGAGATGGGATGCCTCCAGACCACCATAGTAGCCTGACCAAGTGCAGCGTGCCAGTGAGGAATCATGACTGTGTCCAGGCTTGGCAATGACAAGAAGTCTAGTGGCACAGCATTGGGAGGGAGATGAACACAATTCCTGAATGTGGGCTTCAAGGAAGCACCTACAGTAGCTATGACCAAAGAAGATATGCTAATATTGACCTAACCAACTAACAAAATGCAAGATCAAACAACTAAAAACTAACTCCATTACCTAAAGCACACTGTCTGCCAAGTGTGTGTTTGCTGTCTTCACGAAGGCAACAAGAAGAAAAAATTACTCACCTTAGTAATGTTGTTTCTTCTAATGGAGTCTTGCTATATTATAGACATTAGCAGTTTGATCCAGCTCTAGAACTGCCCCGGAGTGAAATGGTTAAAACCATTCCAAAATAGAATTTTGGCACGAGAGCAGCTCTATCTGTGTCATTTCAAACTTGAACTGTCAGATCTTTACGGCCAAACTCACTAAGGTCTGTGGAAGCTGTAACCTACACTAGCCAAATGGCTACCTAAATAATAACAACCACTGATGGTCCCAACACCCAAGACTCAAGTCAGGGACCAGAAATACTAACACCATTCTAATAATATGAAAATGGAACATAAGTATAATAAAACACACACACGTACACATACACACCCCAAAGTCCCAAAGGGACAAAATGCTAACAGGACATAAGTAGTGCCCACACTAAGTTGCCCGCACCCCACCAAGTAGAGGTTCTGAGAGGGGCAGGTTGGGGGGGAGGTCTATAATATAGCAAGACTCCATTAGAAGAAACAACATTACTAAGGTGAGTAATTTTTTCTTCAAACAACATGAAGTCTTGCTATATTATAGACATTAGCAGAATACACAGCAGTACCTCCATGGAGGAGGGGCAGAACCTACTTAGGGAATAGGCTCTGAAGAACAGCTGTGCCAAACCGAGCATCTCTCCTGGCCTGGACATCCAGGGAGTAATGCTTGGTAAAAGTGTGTACCGTTTTCCAAGTAGCAGCCTGGCAAATCTCTAATAAAGGGATATCTCTGGCAGCAGCTAAAGACGCAGCTGTACCCCTGGTAGAATGAGCCCTCAAACCGGGGGCTCTGCCCACTTTCTGATAACAAAATTGATACAAGAGACAATCCACCTGGCTATTGATCTCTTAGTGGCAGGTTTGCCTTCCCATCTTCACCATAGGTAAGGAAAAGTTGGAGGGTTTCAACCTGTGACCTTTGGTACGCTCTATATAATAACTAAGAGCTCTCTTAACATCCAGACTGTGCAACCTCCTCTCACCCGAAGAGGAGTGATTCAGTGAAAAATACTGGAAGGAGATAGATTGATTAAGATGAAATCTGAAACCACCTTAGGCAAAACTTCCTATTAGTCCTAAGGACTACCTTATCCCTGGGAAAGAAATAAAGTCAGTCTCCACTGACAAGGCTTGCAATTCACTTATGCGTCTGGCAGAAGTGATAGCCACTAGAAAAACAGTTTTCCAAGTTAAGTACATAGCTCTGCAGAAGACAGAGGTTCAAAGGAGTTGCATTAACTGGGCAATGCAGACATTAAGGTCCCAAGCAGGGCGGTTCCGAAAGGGAGGATTAGTATGGAGTAATCCCTTAAAAACTTGGAAAACACAGGATGAGAGGAAGAGGGATGACTTTCCTGCTGACACAAAAAGCAGACACAGCTGCCAAATGAACTCTCAGGGTAGCTGGTCTGAGACCCAAGGAATTAAGATGTACCATGTAATCTAACAAAATGGGCAATTCAGCAGATTCTGGGAAATATTTTCCCCAGCACACCAAATGGAAAACCTTTTCCATTTAGAACTATAAGTAGCCCTAGCGGAAGCTTTCTGAAGCCTTTAGGATCTCAAGAACACCCTGAGAGGGTGTAAATCAGCAACTCTAACTCCTCAAGAGCCAGGCCTTGAGGTTGAGGGATTTGAGGTCGGATACCAAACCTTCCCTGGGCACAAGTCAACAGATTGTGATTCCTGGGAGGCACAGGGGAAGATGGACTGTCAGAGACAGAAGGAGTGGGTACCAGGGCTGCCTGGCCCATCCGGGCAATCAGAATCACCCTGCAAGGCTGAGATCTGATTTTGACTAGTACTTTGAATAGGAGAGAAAGGGGAAGCATAGAGGAACTTCCTCCCAATCCAGAAGAAGGGCATCCAGGGAACTGAGCCCAGCACTGGAGGCCTGCAACAGAACAGAGGAGGTTTGTGATTGTCTGGGCTGCAAAAGATCTATCTGAGGGATGCCCACCTGGCAAAAACTATCCCCAGCACTTGAGGATCCAGGGACCATTCGTGATGGCCCTGGGAAATCTAGCTGAGGGCATTCGCTAGGACATTGTGCTTCCCTGGAAGATGAACTGCTATGAGGGAAGTGTTCAGGGAATAGGCCAGAGACCACAACTTCATTGCCTCGGTGCACAAGGCCGAAGACCGAGTGCCCCCTGTTTGTTGATGTACCACATTGTTGTGGTGTTGTCTGTTCTGACTTGTATCACCTTGTCGTGGACAGATGCAGAAAAAGCTTGAAGAGCTAAAAGACAGCTCTGAGTTCCAGCAAACTGATGTGGAGCAGAGATTCCTGGGGGACCAAACTCCTGAGTGGAAAGGTCGCCCATGTGAGTTCCCAACCCAGAAGGAAGCATCTGTAGTGAGAGTCAAGTCGTGAAGAAGAAATGAAGGGGACCCCACTCTTAGAATTGCTCTGATCCTGCCACCACTAGAGAGCTAGGATCAAGGTTAGTCACTGGGACCAACTTGGAAAGGGGTCTCTTCTCTGAGACCAAAAGGTTCTCAAGTGAAACTGAATGTCTCTCATCTGAAATCTGGCTCCTGCACAACAGCTGTGGATGCAGCCATGTGCCCCAGGAGCTGAAAGTGTCTTGCTGGTCGAGAGACCTGCAGAGTGAAGGAAGAGGCCAGAGCCACTAAATTCCTTACCCTTTCTGGGGAAGAAAGGCTCTGGCTAGCTTTGTGTCCAATTCTGCCCCTATAAAGGTGAGTACCTGGACTGGTTCCAGAACCGACTTTAGTAGGTTTAGCAGAAACCCAGGGAGGTGAGAAGCTGCTGGGTGACCTGCAGGTGAGATTTTACCTGTTCTGGGGACTGGCCTACAATGAGCCAGTCGTCTAGATAGGGAAAAACAGCAATCCTCTGCCTCCTTAAGTGGGCCACTGCCACTGCTAGACACTTTGTGAATACCCTTGGAGCAGAGGTAAGGCCGAAGGGCATTGCTCTGAACTGGTAATGACCTGAGGGCAGTTCGAATCTGAGGTACTTTCGATGGGATCTTCTGATTAGGACATGGAAATAGGCATCCTTGAGGTCCAGGGAGGCTAGCCAGTCCCTGGCCTTAGGGAAAGTAAAATCATTGCCAGAGTTACCATTTGAACTTTGGTTTCAAAAGATGCTTGTTCAGATATCTGAGATCTAAAATGGGCCGCCATTCTCCTGTCTTTTTGGGGTAAGGAAGTATCTGAATACAGACCCCTGCCCTGATGCAGGGAGGAACCCTTCTACTGCTCTGAGGCTAACAGGGATGAGACCTCTGTTTCCAGAGCGAGGGTCTCTGAAGCACTTGCAGGTAGAAAAAGTCTGCTTCTCAACTTGGAAAACTTTTGAAGCTGAGAACCAGACCCTGGCTTACTACTTCCAGAACCCACTTGTCTGAGGTTAAAGAAGCCCAATTCTGACTAAAGTAAGCCAGCCTGCCCCTACTGGTACAGGAGAATGGCCCTGGGCACCCCATCAGGGTGCCTGTTTCGCAAGAGCTTTAGGCTGGGGGGTGGGAGCAGGTCTGCCCACCCCTCGTCTGCCCCTGCCTCTGAAGAAGCCCCTCTGAGCATAGGCAGAGGAGGCCGGAGTCTGGTAGAAAGGCCTGTGAAAAGGCCTATCCCTACCCCTGGGGGCATGCCTTTGAGGAGTGGCTTGCCGCTCCTTAGCCTGGGCACTCTTGTAAGTAGTCCTATATTCATCCATCTTCTTCATGTAATTCTCTGTCTGCTCTCCAAACAGAGAATTTCCCACCACAGGAAAATCCATAGCCTTAGTCTGGGTATCCCAGACAAACCTAGTACACCTGAGCCAGGCCAACCCACGAAAAGCTACAGATGTGGCCATGACCCCAGAGGAAACATCATTAACATCCACAGCAGCATGAAACTGAACCTTAGAGGCTTCAATGCCATCAGCAGCCACCTGTTCTAGATCACTAGCCAGCTGGCCATGGGCCTGCTTGGCCAATTGCATAACAGTATCCCATCTAGATTTCTGATACCTAGCTACATAAGCCATATAATTTGCTTGCCTGAGTCCCAGAGAGGCTGCCATATACTTTTTTTTGCCATGGCATCAATCTTCCTGGAATCCTTGTCAGGAGGATGTGAAGCCAAGGGAATATTAGCTTTATCACAGGCAGCAGCCTGAACTACCCCAACATGACTGCATTGCTGAGAAAGGAATTCTGTATCAGGGCCTGACAATGTACACCTTCTGTCCATCTTTTTATCTACAGGAGGCACAGAATTAGGAGCTTTTAAAGTTTTAATTGTTTGTTTCCTAAAAGACTTATGTAAAGGAATAGACAATCACCTAGACTCTGGAATATCCATCATTTCTACAAAATCAGGCTCCTCTTGCTCATCCACAGCCTCTTCTAAAGGAAGCTGGAGGGTTTCAGCAACTTTTTTATAAAACATAAAATGAGATGGGGACTCAGACAGCATAGGGGGAGATTCTAAAGGTCTGTCTGGGGAGATGTCCGGTTCAATGGGCACACCCAGACCTTCCTAGCCACATTCATACTGTTCATAATCCTCCTCCCCCTCCTCTGGTTCATAAAATTCCTCAATATCATAATCCTGAACCACTGGGACCGGACGAACCGACCTTTTACCAGATAGTGGTGGTTCGGACGGACCCTGAGACAGTGACTGGACAATCTGTATGGCTTTTGCTATCTCTGCAGCAGTTGGAGAAGAATTTTGGACTCCAGACCTGCTGATTTTCTTGTTTTCTTTACTGGAATTGGTTCCTCAGAACCAGCTTTTCTTTGCCGAGGAAGTCTGGCCTGGTCAGAGGGCACTCCCTCTGGTTCGGTTGGCACCGAACCGGCTGGCCATCAGGTCAGCGGACTTTTAGCCTCTCGTTCCCTGAGCCTGCCCAATCTTTTTCCAGGGTGGCTGCAGGGAAATTCTTACATACCTGGCAGTCTGACTGGAGGTGGTCAAACCCCAGACAATAAACACATGTGGTGTGGGTCAGCCTTGGCAAAGACTTCCCCACAAACATCACAGTGTTGAAACCAGTGGGCCAGTTTTCTTTTTGGGTTTCTCAGACATAATGCCAGCCCTAACCAAAAACTTGCCTGCTTGGCAGTGCCAAACCCAGACACCTTATCAGGTTCCTAACCGTGTCCAGGTATTGAAAAAACGTAATAAATCCGCTTTTTAGAACCGATAAGAACCGGAACCGCACTCTAAAATAAGTAACTTTTAGTTTTAAATGAGTTTAAACCCACTGATTCAAACCAGACCGATAACTCACAAGTTCTACACAGACAAAACCTTCATTTACTTACAGTTACCACAGATAGAGCTTGAACCGAGCGGTTTTATGTTAAATAAAACTATTCTCGGTTAAATCCAACCGAGAAAACACTTTAAACCGAGAAATGAACCGAGCAGAAGGAGAAATCTCCGGAGCGACTGTTCACTGAGGCGGAGTAAAGAATCTGACAGTTCAAGTTTGAAATGACACAGATAGAGCTGCTCTCGTGCCAAAATTCTATTTTGGAATGGTTTTAACCATTTCACTCCGGGGCAGTTCTAGAGCTGGATCAAACTGCTAATGTCTATAATATAGCAAGACTTCATGTTGTTTGAAGAAAAAATTACCATAGCAATATTGTTTCTTCCAAGAGATCCCTCACTATGCTTATTAATGCAATCAGCCTGGAAGGCTGAGCTCCCAAGAGAGTGGAATGTATGCAAATAATGGAACTAAGAATGCATTTTCAAATCTCTGCCTCGTGGTGACACTGCATTCCACTCTCCAACATCAGATTTATTTTGAGAGCCAATAATAGCCATGAATGTCACTAACCTAACACTAGCTATAGCTAATCAAAACTATCAAAAACAATTAAGGACTGGCCCCATAGGCCAAGCTATGGCAGACTAAAATAGAACCAAACAAAAACTGACCCTAAACAAAACAATAACTGAGAACCAATTAACACGGCTTCTTGGAGAACCATTTCCAGGTTCTGGAAGGGGAGGCAGGCTGGGGAGATTTATGTATGGTGAGGGATCCCTTGGAAGAAAAAAATATTACTATGGTAAGTTATTTTTTCTTCAAACCCCAGGAATCCCTCACTATGCTTACTAATACAGGCTACAAAGCAGTACCTTAGGAGGCTGGGTACAGAACCTATTTAGGGGAAAAGGTTCTGCAAGACAGCAGTGCCAAGCCCAGCACCCCTTCTGGATTGTACATCCAGACAATAGTGTTTTGTAAACAAGTGTACAGTTTTCCAGGTAGCTGCTTTACAAATCTCTAGCAAGGGAACCTCCCTAGCAGCTGCCACAGTGCCACAAGTGGAGCGTGCCTCGAGGCCTTGTGGTGGCAGCCTGCCAGCTTTATTGTAGCAGAACTGGATACAAGAAACTATCAAGTGAGCAATGTTCCTCTAAGAAGCTGGCTTGTCCTTGCCCACTTCACCATATGTGAAGAACAGCTATGAGTGGGAAGACCTGATGTCCTTACTACGGTCAAAATAGTAGCCAAGTGACCTCTTAACATCCAGACTGTGCAGTTCCTGCTCACCAGAGCTGGACTTTGCTGTGAAAAACACTGGAAGAGTAATGGACTGGTTCAAATGAAACTCCCTGTATTTTATAGTTTTTTTTTCTCTTTTGTACCCGCTTTTGCCCGACCCCAAACGGCCGCGCACAATGTGCTTTGAGATGCCCTCCTTACGTGCCACCCATCCCACCTGCGCCACCACTGGACATCCACCCATTAGCGACGGAACTACGGGGGGTGACACCCTCCCCAGAAGAGGACAGCTACCCACTCCCAGGCTGGCTAATTTGTTTATTAATCTTTTGCGCGGGACTGCGTCAAATGCCTTGCTAAAGTCTAGGTAGGCCATGTCTACAGCCCCTCCCTGGTCTACTGCTTTGGCCACCCAGTCAAAGAAATCAATTAGATTTGTCTGACATGACCTTCCTGCTGTGAATCCATGCTGCCTTGGGTCCTGTGCCCCACTGGTCTCTAGGTACTCAACAATTCTTTCCTTCAGAAGTGATTCCATCATTTTCCCTACCACTGAGGTCAAACTGACAGGTCTGTAGTTTCCTGCCTCTGTCTTGCTTCCACTTTTGTGAAGGGGAATCACATCTGCCCTGCTCCAGTCCTCAGGTACCACACCATCCTCCCATGATTTATTAAAAAGGGTAGTCAGTGGTATTACTAGTTCTTCCCTTAGTTCTTTCAGAATTCTGGGGTGAATCCCATCAGGCCCCATTGCTTTATCCACCTTCAGTTATAAGAGTTCTTTCAGAAACCTTTCTTCTGTGAAAGGACTAATATCAACCCCCTATCCAGAGTGCTACTATTGACCGGATTAGGTATTTCCCCCTGCTTTTCCATTGTGAATACTGAACAGAAGTATTCATTCAGTATCCCTGCTTTTTCACTGTCGCTCTCTGCTCAACCACCTCCCTCTTTGTTTAGCCTCAGTATCCCTGCCTTAGTCTTTCTTTGCTCCCTAATGTACCTATAAAAGGTTTTATCCCCCTTCTTAACCGAGTTGGCTATCGTTTCCTCGGTTTGGGCCTTTGCTATTCTGATTGCCTTACCCGCTTCCTTCTGCTTTAACTGGTACAGTTCTCTGTCCTGCTCCTTCTGTGTTTCCTTATACTTTCTGAATGCTCTCTTTTTCTCCCTTACCTTCCCCGCCACTTCTTTTGAGAACCATAGTGTTTTTTTATTTCGTTTTGATTTGTTTATTTGCTTCACACAAAGGCTTGTTGCCTCTGTGATGGCAGTTTTGATGTTTCCCCATTGTTGCTCCACCCCACCTTTTTGCCCGTTTGCTAGTGCTTTTCTGAGGCACTCTCCCATTTTGACAAAATCAGTCCTCATGAAGTCCAGTACCTTCACTTTTGTGTGGCTTGACTCTACAACTAAGTTTATCGTGAACCACTCTGTTTGGTGGTCGCTTGCTCCCAGATGGCTACCCACTTCAAGATCAGAGATCCTCTCTCCATCCCCGTTTGAGAGTACCAGGTCTAAGATTGCTCTCTCCTGAGTGGGTTCCAAAACTAGCTGTCTGAGGCATGCCCCCTGTAGGGCATCGAGAATGGCCCTGCTCTTGGATGTGGCAGCAGCAAAGGTGCTCCAGTCAACATCTGGCATATTCAGCTCCCCCCATCAGAAATATCTCCCCTTTCTCTGCCATCCCAAGGATGCCATCTTATTTCCTTGTCCATTTCCTCCCCCTGAGACGGGCGTCTGTATGCAACCCCTGTGCAGATTGTGGAGCCATTTCCAGTCTCCAGGGTGACCCACAGTGCCTTCTCTCCTCCCTGTTTACCCTTTAGTTTTGTTGCTTTGATCTCTTCCCTTACATAGAGAGCTCCTCCTCTTCTTCCCTCCCTGTCCCGCCTGTAGAATGTGTACCCTGGTATGTTGACATCCCAGTCATGGTTCTCTGTGTAACATGTTTCTGTGACTGCCACAATATCCAGGCATCCCTCTTCCATCAAGGCCACCATTTCAGGGAGCTTTTTACCTAGACTACGGGCATTGGTACTCACTACCCTCCATTTCTTGATGGCTTTATTTCTTTTTGCCCCATCCCTGTCCCTACTGCCTCTGTCTTTTTCTCCATTTACCCCCTGCCCTTCTCCCTATCGACTGCTCTATCTTGATGTTTACCTCACTAATTACCCTGATTTTTTTGGGGGCTAAGATTTTCCTTCTCCTCTTCAGTGTCTCCCCCCCACTTGGTTAGTTTAAATGCTTGCCATTGAAGTATTTAAACCTATCACCTAGGATCCTGGTTCCCCTCCAGGATAGATGCAGACCATTGTGCCTGTATAGGCCTGCATCCCTCCAGATGGAAACCCAGTCCCCAATGAAGCCAAATCCCTGAGCTCTGCACCAGCTTTTCAACCAGTCATTGAATCCCATGGTGCGGAGTACCGTAGCTTCATCCATGCCATTGACAGGTAGCACTTTCGAGAAAGTTACCGTGTGTGCTACTTGTCAAAGGCCCCTCCCCAACTCCACAAACTCCTATTGCACTGCTCTGATCCCATTCTCAGCCAGGTCATTCATCCCTAGGTGGATAATGACATCCAGCTCCCTCACCCTTGCCGCTGCTCCCACAATCCTGAAGATTCTTTTCCTGTCCCTCCAAGCCTTGGCGCCGGGCAGGCACCTTACCTTCCTTTCCCCTCCCTCCCCCAGTTCTACCCCCCAACAATAGAGTCCCCCACCATAGTAAACCTATGCCGTCCAGAAACAAACACCTACAACTCTTACCCTCCACCCCAGGGAGTGTCTTCCTTCCTTTCAGACACCTATTTCACAAAGGCTAAGTAACAGGACTAGTCACAAATGACTGCAAATATCTCCCAGCTACAGTTCCTCCCTGGCAAATTAAAGTTAAAACTAAGAAAAGTCCACCCCAAACACAGAATCAATACTAATTACTTACACAGGTCCAAAAAGTAATAATTCAGTTCAGTGTAGTCTAGAAAATAACCTCCTTGATTCAAGGAAGCTGTGGCTGCTTTCTCGCTCTCTCTCAGTCTCAGCTGATCCTGTTGAGGAAATTTGCCAGGACACTGCCTATCCTAGGAAGATGGACTGCTGAAAGCTGCACTTCCATGGAGTAAGCCAGATTCCAGACCTTCATAGCTTCTGTGCATAGGTTTGAGGATCTTGTACCTCCCTGCTTCTTGATGTAATACATGGTAGTGGTGGTGTCTGTCCTGGTTTGGACTAACTGGCCCTTTACCTGAGGAGCGAACGACTGAAGGGCGAGGAAGAATATGGAGGCATTCCTTAAGGAAAGGACAGTGCAACATCTGGAATCCATAGGAGCACAGGATCCAAAACAGCATGGGTTTACAACAGGAAGGTCCTGCCACACTAATCTCATAGATTTCTTTGACTGGGTAATCAGAGTGGTGGGCCAAGAGGGAGCAGTTGATGTCGCCTACCTTGACATCAGTAAAGCTTTCGATACTGTTCCACATAGAAGACTGATTAATAAGCTGGGTAGGCTCGGGGTGGGTCAGAAGTTGGTCAACTGGGTGGCAAACTGGTTGACGAGCAGAAAACAGAGAGTTGTGGTAAACAGTATACAGTCAGAAGAGATGCAAGTCACAAGTGGGGTACCTCAGGGATCAATCCTGGGGCCAGTCCTCTCTTCAATATCTTCATCAGTGACACTGCAGATGGACTGGAGGGTAAGGTTTGTCTGTTTGCAGATGACACCAAGATCTGCAACAGAGTAGATGATCGAGATGACGTCGGCAGAATGAGAAGAGATCTGGATAAACTGGCAAAATAGTTGGAAGAGTGGCAATAGAGGTTTAATGCAAAGAAGTGCAAGATCACGCACATAGGGAAGAGAAACCCTGACGCCACCTATAGGCTGGGAGGGGAGTTGCTAGCAGTCACAAGGGAAGAAAGAGACTTGGGCATCATCATCACAGATGACCTGAAATCATCCAAGCAGTAGGTAAGGCTAGGGGATGCTGGGGTGTATTAGCAGGGGTATCACAAGTCGTAAGAGGGAGGTAATAATCCCTCTTTACAAAACAGTTGTTAACCTCATCTGGAGTACTGCATGCAGTACTGAGACCACACCTTCACGAGGACATTAACCAAACTGAGGCAGTCCAGAGAAGGGCAACCAAAATGGTGCAGGAACTGCATCAGAAAATATATGAGGACAGATTAACAGAGCTCAATATGTATACCATACAGCAAAGGAGGGAGGGAGGTGATATGATCGAAACATTCAAACACCTTAAGGGCATTAACAAAGTGAAAGAGTCTAACATGTTTCAATATAAGAAAAATAGCAGGACAAGAGGACACAGCATGAGATTAGAGGGAGGCTGATTAAGGGGTAATGTGAGGAAGTTCTTTGTCACTAAGGGTGGTGGATGCATGGAAACGGCCTCCCTCAGGAAGTGGTGGATATGAATACAGTGCAGGGCTTCAAACAGGCATGGGATAGACATAAGGGAGCAATACAGATGAGTATGAATAGATAGACCATTAACAGAGCAAAGGCCGATGGCACATGCATAAGGTAGAAAAAGAAATGGGCAGACTGGATGGGCCTTGCGGTCCTTATCTGCCATCAACTTCTATGTTTCTATGAAAACTACCCTTAGTTCCAGGAGGTTTATGTGCTCTCTGGATTCCCGGGGGGACCACACTCCACTTACCGTTAGGTCGTCCAGGTGGGCTCCCCAGCCTAGAAGGGAGGCATCTGCTGTCAGGACCAATGTGGGGAACTGTTGTTGAACGCACATTCCCTCCTTGAGGTTTTCCCTTTCTTTCCACCAGTCCAGAGCTTGTAACAGTTTTTTTTTTTCACAGGCACCAGCCTTGACAGGGGTGTCGCTTTTGGGACCAATGGGCCCTTAAGTGATACTGGATGCCACTCATCTGAAATCTGGCCCCTGGTACCACAGCTGTGGTGGAGGCCATATGACCCAGGAGCTGAAGGAAATGCCTTGCTAGCCTGGGCTGGCCCAGGACGAAGGTGCTTGTCAGGTGTACAAGGTTTTCTGTTCTCTCTTAGGGTAGGAATGCCTTGCCCAGGAGGGCATCTAGCTCTGCTCCTATGAACTCCAGCACCCTGTTTCTGTTTGGGATTTCTGAGTATTTATGAGAAATCCCAGTGTCTCCAAGGTGCTCTAAGTTAGCTGGAAAAAGTCATTGACCTGCTGGCGTGACTTTCCTGCAACCAGCCAGTCCTCCAGGCAAGGAAAAATCAACACTCCTTGCCTCCTAAGATGTACTACCACCACAGCTAAACACTTTGTGGACACCCTGGGAGCAAATGAGACCAAAGGGAAGGGCTGCGAACTGATAATGACCAGAAGACAACCTAAACCTTAAGTATTTCCTGTGGCTAGGCTGAACTGGAACGTGGAAATACACATCTTTCAGGTCCAGAGACCGCACCCAGTCCCCCTGTTGCAGCAATAGTATCACTATGGCCAGGGTGATCATTTTGAACTTGTCCTTTTTCAGGTGTTTGTTCAGAAACCTGAAGTCCAAAATGGGTCATCACTCAACATTTTTCTTGTGAGTGAGAAAGTACCATGAGTAAAGGCCCTTTCCCCACTGGGAGGAAGGAACTCTTTCTGCTGCATTTGCCTGCAGCAACTTTTTGACTTCCAACTCGAGCAAAATCCTTTCTGTTGGAGTGGGAAGTCTGAAGTTTCTGCGAACCTGCAGCCTGGGAAGTCTTTTGAACTGCAGTGCGAGCCCCTGGCTCACTACTTCCAGGACCCACTTGTCTGTGGTGATATTTTTCCATTCCTGAAAGAAGTGAGCCAGCCTTCCTCCCACTGGCAATGGATGGGTGACCTGGACCAACTCGTCAGGTGTTCTGCTTGGGCTGAGCCTTAGGTGCCGGAGATGGATCAGCCCATTTTGCACTTCTCCTGCCTCTGTCCCTACAGATATCTCTCGTCTGAGAGTAATCACAGGGCATGAAGACTCAGGGATAGTAACCATTACCTCTCCTTCCATGAGGCCTGAAGGAAGTGGAGCCCTTTTCCTTCTCAGTGTTGCTCTTGTAGGTGATTTTGTATTCTTCCACCTTTTCCACATATGCCTCTATCTTGTCACCAAATAAGGAGTTGTTCTCATATGGGAAATCTATGGCCTTTGCCTGGGTGTCCAGAGACCGCACCCAGTCTCCCTGTTGCAGGGATAGTATCACTGTGGTCAGGGTGATCATTTTGAACTTGTCCTTTTTCAGGTGTTTGTTCAGAAACCTGATGTCCAAAATGGGTCATCACTCAACATTTTTCTTGTGAGTGAGAAAGTACCATTAGTAAAGGCCCTTTCCCCACTGAGAGAAAGGAATTCTTTCTGCTGCATTTGCCTGCAGCAACTTTTTGACCTCCAACTCTAGCAAATTCCTTTCTGCTGGAGTGGGAAGTATGAAGTTTCTGCGAACCTAAGTGGGTCCTTAGCCAGGCAAATCTCCTTAAAGAGATGGCATGGGCCATAAACCTAGAGGCAGTGTCACTGGTACCACTACCATGTGGAACTGGTATTTGGTAGCATCAAGAGCAGCTTTGGTAGTGCCTGCTAAATCTTGTGCCACGTCTCCCAAGGCCTTCTCGCTCATGGCCAGAACAGAGTTCCAGAGGGCATTCTGGTACTGGGCAGTGTAGGCAATGTATGTAGCCTATCTCAACAGCAGAGTGGCAGAGGTACACACTTTCTTCTCCATACCATCCAGCTTCCTGGATTCTTTATCCAGAGGCTGTGTAGAGAGGGGAACCTTGGCCTTGTCATAGGCAGCCACCTGTATTACCCCTTCATGATCCGGGTGCGAGTAGAGGTACTCAGCATTAAGACTATCCAGCTGGTACTTCTTTTCAATCTTCTTGTCGATCCCCGGTGTAGAAGTGCGGGTCTGTAACAACTTGGAGGCTGCTTTCTAAGGGGTCTGTGGACAGTTAAAAGCAACCTCTTAGTTGGGGTTAACTCAGTCATGTCCAAACATTCAGCATCCTCCTCATCCTCCACAGTTTCCTGGGTGGAAAGGTCGAGGGTGTTTACCATTTGCTTTACAAAGGCACAGTGGGAGAAAGATCCTCCTGGCCCCGTGGAGGGGAACAAAACTCTTGTTCAGGGGAACTGTCGGGTTCAATATGTTCCCCCTTCCTCCTCCTCAAAATAAAATTCAGCTCCCTGGTCCTCACGAACCGGAAGGAGAGCAGAAAGTGGAGGAGGTGGAACCGGCATACCCATTATGGTACCCATGGCTTAAAAAGCCTGGAAGAATTGCCAAGTCTTTGTCATGTCCTCCACAGAAGGCATTTTTGCTCTGTCCATGGACGTCTCCATTCCTTCTTCAGGAAGAAGAGCAGCAACATTTTTTTTTTCCCACAGGAACCAGGTCCAGAACCTGCTCAGAGGCTCTCTTATGCTTGGCTACCTCAGAATTTCCTTTTTGGATCCCTGGAATCTTAGATGTCTTTAGTTGACCTTTCTTTATGTTTATTGTGGGGAAAAAGGGCCCTCAACAGAATGTTTTTGTGACACAGAGGCAGACTGAGAACTTGAGAAGCCATATAACTTTTTAGCCGTTTTCTTGATAGTTTTAGTGCAGAACTTGTTGGAAAAACTCACAATTAGTAAATGGGTAGTCAGGACCTAGGCACCTTAAACACAACTCGTGGCAGTCTACCTTGCCAAAGAGGTTGTAACACTTTGCAGAATTTTAAAAGCCTGTAGGTCCTGTTTTCTTTTTAGGTCGGTCTGTCATGCCAAATACAACAGATCCTGACAAAAAAACAGTTCCCAAAGGAAAAAAGCAAGTGTGCGGTCCAATCCCTAAATATAAACAAACCACAATTAAAAAGAACTAAAGCACTTTTTTTGTTGTTGTTATTAAGAGGTTCCCGTCAGAAATACAGGGATCTTAACAATAGACATGGCTCAGTTTCTCAAATTCAGGAACCAAGGCGCTAACAGCTTAAAAACAGCATAAACAAGTACAAAAGAAACAAAGCTGATGGAAAATGAACTGTAAAATGCGGTTAAACATCAGACCGCTAAGTAAAATACAAGTGTTTCTCCAGTTCCTGGGAGCCACTGGGGAACCAGAGAAAACCACAGATAAACACTAACAAACAGCTAAACTAAGATAAACTAAACTGTTACTTGGAAATTGGAAAATAAAGTCGAAAACCGGAGACAAGCTGAAAAGAACTCTTCAGGGCGACTTGCTTTCTCAGGCAGAGAAATAAATCTGACGTTGGAGAGCGGAATGTAGCACCACCACGAGGCAGAGATTAGAAAATGTGTTCTAAGTTCCATTATCTGCATACATTCCACTCTCAATGGGGCAGCTCAACCTTCCAGGCTGATTGCATAAGTAAGCATAGTGAAGGATTCCTGGGGTTTGAACTGAGGTTTTTGACAGGAACAAAAGGCATACAGTACAGTGAAGTTAGCCAGGATGCAACACTTTTATTACAGTTTCAGACAGTGATATGTATATAGGGGAAGCACCAACTGTCGATCACATTTAGTGAGAGTCATGTGCCTTTTTTTCCCCTAGCTACTCCATTCCTCTGTCTAGGTGAGTGGTAGCCTTCACAGTTGATGTTAATGCTACTCCTCAGCCATGCAGCAGGGAGTGTACAACTGCCATGTGGCCCATGCCCCCCTCCACCAGAGCGGAGCACCTAACCTTCACAATGTATCCATCCCCCCAGTCACCACAGTGTGGTATTACAGAGTTTACACATGCACCAGGTTGCAGTGAGATGCACTGGAGATGAAGAGGGAGGGCATGCTAGAAATGTATACATAATCTCCATGTATACATATCTCCATGGGATACACAGGGTAAACTGGAATGATTCTTCGCCCTAAGTGCAAATATGAGTAAGACAGATAAGCCACTGAAGTTGACCGGGGGGGGGGGAGTTCACAAAGGACATCAAAAATACTTTTCACAGAAAGAGTGGTGGACAGGTGGAACAAACTGCCGAGTGAGGTGGCAGGTGCTGCAACACTGGGGCATTCGAACTAATGTGGGAGAGGCACAAGGGCATGTGTGGAGAGGTTGTGGGATAACAGATGGACCAGACACAGAACGTCAGGTTCAACACACAATCTCTGTGTAATGTTTATTTAAAACACAGGGAATAACATTAAGCAATAGCATATCCCTTCTTCAATACATCAGTTTGCAGCTACAGACTATGCATGTCCTTCCTCTGCACTTAATCAGCACTTACTGATCTATCTCTCCAGTGGAAATTAACCATTTCCTATGTTGGTCTTGTGTGTTTGGGTGATGGGGAGCTCAAAAACAAAAACCCCCAAAACAAGCTAAAGACAAAAAACATCAGTGCAGAAGCACTGAAGCAAGGGCTATCCCAAAGGGTAATGGCAATAAAGCCAAGTTTCAATGAAACAACATCATCCATACCTCCATAATGCAAAGCATCATGGGATGTATATGCAAATCACGACATTTTAGGCTGGTTCCGCTTAAAGCAGGAATGCATGGTGCCAAAGGGCCTAACGATCTGTAATTTACATGCATTTTAAATAACACACACAGGGGAGGTTCTGATATCTCTACCATGGTAACTTAATTTTTTATAACACAGTACCCTAGTAACTTTTTACCTTTATCAAAAACACCTAGTGCCGCCAGGCGCAGCGGTAGGGTCCTACAAGCGCCCAGCCACCCAGGTCTGGAACGACCTGGGCAGCTGGAGGGCCGGTTGGGAGGAGGATCGGCGCCCAGAGGCTGCTCTCCTCCTCCGGGTGGGGTGGGATGCAGGTCCCTGCGATACCGCCACCTGGGTGACCACGGGTGGAGGTGCAGTGAAGACCGCATGTGGCAGGGCGTCTGCCGAGCCGGGCGTGGCATGTTGTGACATCACGGCGTTCCTAAACTCTCACTGCGTCTGAGCAGCCCTATGGGATGGCGAAACAGCAGGAAAAATACCCCGGTGCTCCTGTGAGCCGGAGCTTCTGGCCCTGATCCCAGGGCCCCTGACAACATGATCGCGGGTCCCGGCAAGAGCACAGGCGGCTCGGGGGCAGAGGAAGGAAGCCGCCTGCGTACCCGCCTGGGGGGTCAAACCAAGGCAGCATGGGGATGACTGCACCGAGAACTGACGGACGAGAGCAGGGGCGTACAAGGCCGTAGGAGACTCCTGAAGGTGAGGAAGTACCGGGGTGAGACGGGGGCGTAAAAAGAGAATATTAAAAAAAAAAAAAACACCTAGTGCCGTGGTATTTTCAACATTTACAGATTTCATACACATAAGGCATATCCATCAAGGTATTTTATGACATAGTGCTACTGCATACTAAATCCAACAATGAGGAACACAGCCTGTTATTTTACATCAGCTCGAAGGTCACCACAATAACCTCCCTGTATGAGGACCTGATAGGGAAAAGGAAAATTTAAGCGGAAACTATAGCATAGTCAAGAAAGGAGAGGGGGCGCCCATAGGTGGCCAACCCTATGGACTAGAAATTGTAAAGGATAGATTAGGCTAAGATAAAGAAGAACTGCTGCAACAGATTTAATAAAAGGTCAGTCTTCAAGAATGGCAGGATCTCCCTGTCACAGCATCATACTGTCAGGAGATGTTTCAGCAGGGGAGGGTAACATGGGGATGACTGGCCAGTAGGGCCACAACACACACACACACGTTAGGCAGGCTTGGGCAGACTGGATAGGCCATCACACAGTCATTAAGCAGGCTTGGGCAGCCTGGATAGGCCCTCACACAGACATTAGGCAGGGTTGGGCAGATTGGATAGGCCATCACATACACATTAGGCAGGGTTGTGCAGACTGGACAGGCCATCACACACACATTAGGCATGTTTTGGCAGACTGGTTGGACCATTACACACACATTAGGCAGGGTTGGGCAGACTGGATGGCCATCGCACACACCGTAGGCTGGGTTGGGTACACTGGATGGCCATCACACAGTCATTATGCTGGCTTGGGCAGACTGGATGGTCATCACACACACAAGGTACAGTTGTGCAGACTTAATGGGCTGTCACATCCACATTAGGCAGACTGGATGGCCATCATATACATATTAGGCAGGGCTGGGCAAATTGGATGGCCATCACACACACGAGGTACAACTGTGCAGACTGCCACTGCACACACATAAGGCAGGCTTGGGCAGACTGGATGGCCATCACACATACATTAAGCAGGCTTTGGGTAGACTGAACAGGCCATTACACACACATTAGGCAGGCTTGGGCAGACTGGATGGTCATCACACACACAATAAGTAGGGTGGGCATTAGGTAGAGTTGGGCAGACTGGCTGGGCCATTACACACATTTTAGGTAGGCTTGTGCAGATTTGATGGCCATCACACACACACACACATATTAGGCAGGGTTGGGCACACTGGATGGCCATCAAACACACACACACACACATTAGCCAGGCTTGGACAGACTGACTGGGCCATCACACACACTTAAGCCAGGCTTCTGCAGACATGATGGCCATCACACACATATTAGGCAGGGTTGGGCACATTGGATGGCCATCACACACTCATTAGGAAGGCTTGGGTAGACTGGCTGGGCCATCACACACACACACTTTAGGCAGGCTTGTGCAGACTTGATGGGCCATCACACACACATTAGGCAGTGTTGGGCACACTGGATAGGCTATCACACACACACACACACACATATTAGGCAGGGTTGGGCACACTGGCGAGGCCATCACACACATTAGGTAGAGTTGGGCAGACTGGACGGGCCAGGGCCTTTTCCTGCCATCATATTCTATGTTTCTATATGATGCATTGCCGCAGCAAAATAGTACCAGCCTATAAGGCTTTCATTTTCTAGGCAACATACACAGCTCACACAAACTAGGAGTGACATATATATTTTTTATTTTACTGTAACCGTATTTTACCAGGTGAGGAAGCAAGGTCCAAGACGGTCCCCTTTTCATTTGTGACTGGGTTGTGGCGGGGAGAGAGTAGGGTAGGAGAGAAGACCTGTCTTTTTCACTGAGCATTCCAGCTCAGGGGAGAACAGACTTCACAGCCTTGATGTCAAGAGGCCTTTAAGCTACTACATGACTCGCAGTAAAATCATAAGCAGGACAGAGAGCAGCTGCTCCGAGGCCCAGTTTTCTTTTTGGTTTTTTCTGACATTTTTTTTAAATGTAAACCAGCAGTAACCACTAAACTAGTTTTTTTTTTTTTGCAGTATAAGTCTGTTCTGTGACCGCAGTCAAATCCTATTAGGAGCCACGATCGTGACCTGAAAGAGAACCAAAAATATCGGTTCTGACAGAAAAAAGTTAAATAACCGATAAAGTAAACTAAATTAATACAATAACAAAGATAAACAAAAAACTAACGGAAATGCCAGTTCCTCAGCCGCTATCAGGAACCAAGAGGAACTGCTAAACTAAAACATTTCTTCACTAAATAAACTAGCGCTAACTCTAAAAACAGATAAAGACAGCAGATGAAAAACAAACAAAGATACTTAAATTATCTTTGCATAACACTACAGAAGATTCACGACTGTGAGGAGGAATCTCCGAGGCGTCTTGACTTCACAGGTGGAGAATGAAATCTGAGGTGCTACAGAATGCAGCAGTTACTAAGGGCAGCATTTGAATAGTGGCACGAGCCAATGACGGATGTGACAGGTAGAATAGGACCCTGTCCTAGTTGTTAGAGAAAGTGTTTAAAATGCAAGGATCTTTCCTTATCTGTCTCTTCTCTTGTATGGTTGAGCAATCAAATTTTCCTGTGAGATTTCGGACTTCATCAACCTGACAGACTCGCAGTTCTTTGCCTCTTACTGTCTCTCAGCCCTCCCTTGCTGTCTGTTTTTCCTCCCTTGCGTATCTAGATCTGCTGATATTAAAATATGTGCAAATCACTGTATGGAAATGTAACTGATATTTGGATCCCTTGTGTTTTGAAAATATATAGCATTTCTGTTGAAATGTATATATTTGTAATTTGAGATGACTAAAAAAAAGCTGTTGGAGGCTAGAGGTTACCAGAGTTCAATTTGTAAGCCCTCTGCAAAAGCTGTGCAAAAGGGGGCCTCAGCTCAAGCGCACTGTTCTAGCAGCTCCTGCCTGATATTTACAAAAATAGGATGCCTGCTAAGGATGGGGGTTGAAAGGATTTATAAGAGCTAAGCTGCAACTGCAAGAAAGAAGAAAAAGGGACACTGAGACTGAAGTAAAACTACTGTATTTCTCCTCTGTACATAGTTATTCTGAACAAGTTAATTTTTTTTTATGTTACTGCTACTGTAAATAAATATTTTTAGTGAATTCTACAACTGCTCCTGGTTTTCCCTATGCTTCCTGACCTGTGCCTCGATGACAGATGGTGTCAGCCTAAGTGAGACTTAAGCCGAGCATACCCTAAGACAGGAGTTTTGTGCGTGGGTACTGGACCTAGTACCAGGGAAGCACAGAGGATGGTATGGAGTTGCAGCAGAGCAGCAAGTCCAGGAGCGGTTACCAGGAGAATGGCAGCCAAACTAGCAGAGACAGAAGTCCAGGCTGAGACTGTACAGCCACCACAAGTTATGGTAAAAGAACAGGCAGTGACAGAACCTAAAAGCCTGGTGGACTTTTTCAAATGGTGCGCTAGCTATACAACAAAAAGAGACTGAGAGGCAGAGAGAGAGAAAAAGAGATTCAATGTTTAGAAGCGCAGAGGGGAGAAGAGATGCAGCGACAGAAGCAGCAGATTAGAGAAGAGATACAGCAACGGGAGCAGCGATTGCTGGATGCTTTGCAACCTGTCAAAGGCAGAAGATACAGCACAGATCCAGACGAGCAACAAAATGCAGGCAACTTAAAAGTCATTAAACTTACAAAGTTGTGTCCCTCAGATGATATTGAGGCATACCTGACAACTTTTGAAAGAGCTGTCACAGCCTGCCAATCAGTAGCCAAAGCAGCAATGGACAATCAGACTGGTACCCTACTTGACAGGGAAAGCCCAACTTGCCTACAGCAGTATGGACACTGCACAGTCAGAAAACTATGACCTGGTAAAAACCGAAATCCTGAAAAGGTATGACATCTCTGGAGAGACCTACAGGCAGAGATTTCGATCTCTGAGGTACAACTCAGTCGACAACCCTCAAGAAGCCTTCACCCAACTCAGAGAACTCCTGATAAAATGGATCCAACCAGAGAGCAAAACAGTCCCACAGATCATCAACACATTTGCCATGGAGCAATTCATCAACATCTTGCCTACAGATGTGCAGCTCTGGGTAAAGCAGAACCAACCAGAGAGTGGGGAAAAGGCTGTTTCTTTGGCTGAGGACTACCAAATGGCCAGACAGATGCCACAGGTAACAAATCTGTGCCCAAAGCCGTTATCTGCTGTAACTGTAATAAGTCAGGCCATTTTGCAAGAAACTGCTATAGTAAGGAGAGTGGTACTGGAGCAAATTTGTCCTTGGCAAATTGGGGCAAGTACTTAACAGATGTGAAGGTGGGGAATAAGACTGTGACGCGACTCACTGATTCAGGAAGCAGGCAGACCCTAGTGCATGTTAAAGTGCTGGGAAAACACTGTGCAAAGGGACCAGGTACTGGTGTCATCTGCATCCACGGGCACACTCGATACTATCCCCACCACTCCAGTGGCTCTGACCATTAAGGGTGTGTCACACCAAAATGAAAGTGGGGGTAGTACCTAAGTTACCTGTACCTGTGATTATTGAAAATGACTTTCTAGGAGTTACTGAGTTGATCAAAGAGGGAGTAAATCCTGATGTTTCAGCAGCTGTGGTGACAAGAAGCTCAGGCAAAGAAAATTTCAGATGGTGGGGACACTTTTCCTTTCAAAGATTCTGATTCGGACTTGTTTAAGCACGGCTCCAAGATCCTGGAAAATCCAGGAAAGAAAGAAGATGCCTGAAGAAACTGTGGCAACAAATGACTGATGGTCATAAAGGGTTAAAATATGAAAATGCTGAAACTAAATTGATAACCGATTGTGATTTTCTTTCAGAACAAGCTAACAATGTTTCTTTCCAGGATTATTTTAAGCAGCTGGGGTTAAACCAAAACAGGGTGGACCAATGTTTAAAAAATGTAATGGGTTACTGTACAGAGTTTGGGTTAAACCTCAGACACAGAACAGACAGAACAATTGGTTATACCACAGAAGTATAGAACAGAATTGTTACAGATGAAGGCCGGCTCGTCGGGCGCAGCGTTGGATTTCCGCTATGACGCCGCGCACCGGTTCGAACGGACCCGAGTCATCGGAGGGTTGCCGGAGAAGGATCGAGCGTCCGTGGGACTGCTCTCCTTCTCCAGGGGAGGATGGGTAGCATCCGGTGATGGGGACTCCTAGCCGGAGGCCAGGAGCACCACGGCTGCCCGCGCTCAAAGATTGCAGGAGGCGGGGGCGGACGCTGGGCGTCATTGCACGACACCGCCTCCCGAAAAGAGGAAAATGGACGGCTGCGGCCACCCTCCATGAACCCGCCCATGACTTGATTAGCCCCCAGGCAGTCCTCCGACCAATTACGGTCTCTGCGGGATGTCTCGCCCTCTCCCTCCTGCAGCCCACACGTGGGGGGGTAAGCCACGGGGTATCGGAGGACCCGAGGCCGATGTGGGGGGGGGGTGGAAGCCGTCGGCCCGTGACCGGGCTGAACATTGGGTGGCCGGCAGCTAGGAAGGTGAAAAATCCAAATTTAAAAAAAAAAGAATTGTTACAGATGGCACATGATAGTCCTATGGCTGGTCACTCAGAGAGGGATCACACTCTTGCCAGATTGCTGTATAGATTTTACTGGCTGGAATTCATTAAGATGTTGCTGCCTACTGTAATTCCTGTGCTAAGTGTCAGAAAGTAGCCCCAGTCACTAGAAAAGAAAAGGTGCCTCAGGTGCCCCTATCCTTGACAGATGTGCCTTTTGAGAGAATTGCAATGGATGTGGTTGGTCCTTTAGACAAAAGTAAAAAGGGTAACAGATTTATCCTGGTAGTATGTGACTATGCTACTCGATACCCAGAAGCAGTTCCAATGTGTACTGTTACAACTCCAAAAGTTGCAGCAGAGCTTGCCAAAATTTTCAGCAGAATGGGTGTACCTAAAGAAATTATTACTGATCAGGGCAGTGCTTAAGGAGCTGTACAGACTGCTATGTATCACTGCCGTAAGAACCTCCCCCCTTCACCCTCAGACAGAGGTCTTGTTGAATGTTTTAACCAAACCCTAAAACGCATGTTAAAAAGGTCTGTAAAAGGGGAAGGGAAAGATTGGGACCAATACTTGCCTTACCTACTTTTTGCTTACAGAGAAGAGCCACAGGCATCAACAGGGTTTTCACCATTTGAAATGCTGTATGGTAGGCAGCCAAGAGGACCACTGGATGTGATAAAAGAAAAGTGGGAAGATAACCCCACTCAGAAACAATCTATAACTTCTTATATGTGTGCCCTGAGAAAGAAGCTGGCAAAATATGTCGAAATTGCCCATAGTAATCAGGAAGAAAAAATTACTCAGCTTAGTAATTATGTTTCTTCTAATAGAGTCTTGCTGTATTTTGACAATTGCAGTGATTCCCAACCTTTGAACTGCCCCAGAGAACAAAGAGTTAATATTTCTATGCACGGCATAGAATGCTGAGCTCGAGCTCAGTTGAAGTCTCTGTCTGGAGTGATTCAAACCTAAACCATTAGACTCTTATGAGCCCAACTAAACTAAAAATTCTATGTGGACATTGTAAAAATTCTTACTAGCCAACTGGCTGAAAAAAGTTTTGGATTCCCAAGGAAGACTCAAGTCAGGAAACCCAAAAACAAAACCCAATGTACTAAAAATAACAATAATAAATCAGCATCCAAACAAAAAGGAGGAGGATGCAAGCCAAAAACACACCCTAGGTGCAACACACCCTGCCCACCCACTTCCCAAAACAGGTTCCAATGAGGGAGGCAGGGAGGGAGGTCAGAATACAGCAAGACTCCATTAGAAGAAACATAATTACTAAGGTATTTTTTTCTTCAAATAACATGAAGTCTTGCTGTATTCTGACAATTGCAGACTACCAAGCAGTACCTCCACGGAGGAGGGACAGAACCTACTTTGGGAATAGGCTCTGAAGTACTGCTGTGCCAAACCGAGTATCACTCCTAGCCTGGATATCCTAAGAGAAGGATATCTCTGGCAGCAGCCAGGGAAGCAGCTGTACCTCTTGTGGAATGAGCCCTCAGGCCTGAGGGTGGAGTTTTTCCCAGCTTTTCATGGCAGAATTGTATACAAGACACAATCCACCTGGCAACAGATCTTTTGGTGGCAGGTTTGCCCTTTCCCACTTCTCCATAAGTGAGGAATAACTGGAGGGAGTCAAACCTGTGACCCTTGGTACGCTCTATGTAGTAACTAAGGGCTCTTTTGACATCTAAACTATGTAGCCTCCTCTCTCCTGAGGAAGAATGATCAGTGAAGAAAACAGGGAGACATATAGACTGGTTTAAATGGAAGTCTGAAACCACTTTGGACAAGAACCTTCTATTGGTTCTAAGGACCACTTTATCCTAGTGAAAGGAGATAAAATCAGGTTCCACTGACAGTGCTTGCAATTCACTGATACGCCTGGCAGAGGTAATGGCTACCAAGAACACAGTTTTCCAAGTCAAGTACTTAAGCTCTGCTGAAGACATAGGCTCAAAGGGGGGTTGCATAAGTTGAGCAATGCAGACATTCAAATCCCAGGCAGGGGCAGGGTCTCTAAAAGGAGGACTGGTGTGAAGCAATCCTTTAAATAATTTACAGAACACAGGATGGGAAGATAGTGAGGAAGGCTTCCCCACAGACAAAAACGCAGAAACACCTGACAAGTGTACCTTGAAAGTAGCTGGTCTGAGGCCTAGGCCATTAAGATGGACCATATAATCCAGAACTGTAGGCAATTCAGCAGTGTCTGGAGAAACATGCTTCTTAGAACACCAAATGCTGAATCTTTTCCATTTGGAGTTGTAAGTCTTTCTGGTGGAGGGCTTTTGAGAAGCTTTGAGGATATCCAGAACCCCTTGGGAAAGATGCAGATCTGCAAACTCTAACTCTTCAAGCGCCATGCTTTGAGATTGAGACACTGAAGATTGGGGTACCAAATCCTTCCCTGAGAGGATGTTAACAGGTTGTAATTCCTGGGAAGAGACAGGGGAAGATGGACTGCTAGGGACAGCAACAGTGGGTACCAGGGCTGTCTGGCCCAATCTGGAGCAATCAGAATCACCTTGAGACCTTATTTTTACCAAAACTTTGAACAGGAGTGGGAAGGGGGAAAGGCATACAGACACTTCCCCTCCCAATTCAGGAACAGGGCGTCCAGAGGGACTGAGCCCAGGACTGGAGGTCTGCAACAAAAGAGAGGGAGTTGGTGATTGTCTGAGGCTGCAAAGAGATCTATCTCTGGAGTGCCCCACCTTGAAAAAATCACTTTCAACACCTGAAGGTCCAGGGACCATTCGTGACGGCCCTGAGAAATCCTGCTCAGTGCATCTGCTAGCACATTGTCCTTGCCTGGAAGGTGAACTGCTACAAGACAGGTTTGCAGGGAATAAGCCAGGGACCACAACTTCTCATGGGCTTCTGTGCACAAGGCTGTGGACCGAGTGCCTCCCTGCTTGTTGATGTACCACATGGTGGTGGTGGTGTCTGTTCTGACTTGAACCACCTTGTTCTGTACTGACTGTAAGAACACTTTCAGAGCCAGAAAAACTGCTCTGAGCTCTAGAAGACTGATGTGGAGAAGGGATTCTTGGGGGGACCACAGCCCTTGGGAAGTAAGGGACCCCAGGTGGGCTCCCCAGCCCAGGAGAGAAGCATCCGTGGTAGGGACCACTGAACAAGGCTGAGCAACAAAAGGAACACTTTGTCTTAAATTGTCCTGATCCTGCCACCACTGGAGGGCTTGGATCAAGGTCAGAGTCACTGGGATCAGTTTGATAAGGGAGTCCTCCTTTTGAGACCAGAAAGCTCTCAGGTGGAAATGAATATCCCTCATCTGGAATCTTGCCCCCTTGGACCACTGCTGTAGAGGCTGCCATGTGGCCCAAGAGTTGAAGGAAATGCCTTGCTGGTCAGGACATCCGAAGGCTGAAGGAAGAAGCTAGTTCCATAAGAACTCTTGCCCTGTCCAGGGGAAGAAAGGCTCTTGCTTTGAGTGTGTCCAGTTCTGCCCCTATAAAGATAAGAAGCTGGACTGGTTCGAGAACTGACTTGGGAAGGTTGAGAAGAAATCCTAGAGAAGTGAGCACTTGCTGGGTCACTTGCAGGTCTGACTTGACTTGGTCTGGAGACTGACCCACTATTAGCCAGTCATCCAGGTATGGAAAAATGGAAATATTTTGCCTCCTTAAAAAGGCAACTATTACTACCAGGCACTTTGTGAAGACCCTTGGGGCTGAAGTTAGGCCAAAGGGCACTGCTCTGAACTGATAATGGCCCGAGGGCAACTCGAACCTGAGGCACTTTCTGTGGGAGCACCTGATGGGAATGTGAAAGTAGGCATCTTTGAGGTCCAGGGAGGCTAGCCAGTCCCCTGGCCTTAGACAGGGAAGGATTATTCCCAGAGTTATCATCTTGAAATTTGGTTTTAAAAGATGTTTGTTTAGATATCTTAGGTCTAGGATGGGTCACCACTCCCCTGTTTTTTTTTGGGGGGGGGGGTCAGGAAGTACCTGGAGTACAGTCCTTTGCCCCAGTGTAGGGTAGGTACGCTATGGCTCTCAAAGCCAGCAAAGATGAAACCTCTGCCTCTAGGGCAAGGGTTTCTGAGAGATTTGCAGGTGGAAAAGATCTGGCTCTTATCTTTGGAAATTTTTTGAAGCTGAGAACCAGTCCCTGGCTTACTACTTCCAGGACCCACTTGTCTGATGTGACAGACATCCAGTCCCAGACGAAGTAAGTCAGCCTGCCCCCTACTGGTATAGAAGAGTCGACCTGGACAGGCCCATCAAGGTGTCCGCTTGGCAGGGGCCTTAGGCTGAGGAGTGGATGCAGCCCTGCTCTTCCCCCTTCTGCCTCTCCCTCTGAAGAACCCCTCTGTGAAAAGGGAGAAGAGACCTGCCTCTGCCCCTAGACTACTGCCTTTGAGGAGTTGCCTGCCTCTCTTTGGCCTGAGCACTCCTGTAAGTGGTCCTGTACTCATCCATTTTCTTCATGTAATTCTCTGTCTGCTCTCCAAACGGAGAATTACCCACTACAGGAAAATCCATGGCCTTAGCCTGGTTGTCCTGCGAGAGGCTAGTACATCTGAGCCAAGCCATTCTCTGAAGAGCCACAGATGTAGCCATGACTCTTGATGACACATCATTGGAGTCCACAGCAGCAGCATGAAACTGAACTTTTGATGCCTCGATCCCATCTGCAGCCACCACCTCCAGCTCCCTGGCTAGCTGGGGGGTGGCCTGTTTAGCCAGTGCCAGTACAATGTCCCACCTGGACTTCTGGTACCTAGCTGTATAGGCCATATAATTTGCCCGCCTGAGTACCAAGGAAGATGCCATGTACTGTTTTTTTGCCATGGCATCAATCTTCCTGGAGTCTTTGTCTGGGGGGTGAAGCCAAGGGAATGTTTGCCTTATCACAGGCAGCAGCCTGCACAACCCCAACATGGCTGCATTGCTGATACAAAAACTCCGTATCTGAACCTTAAAGTGTATACCTCTTCTCCATTCTTCTATCAACAGGAGGTATAGAATTGGGAGACTTCAAGATTTTCTGTGTCTGCTTCCCAAAAGATTTGTGAAGGGGAATAGACAGTCTCCTGGACTCTAGGATGTCCATCATTTCCACAAAATCAGGCTCCTCTTGATCCTCCACTGCTTCCTCCATAGGAAGCTGGAGGGTCTCAGCCACTTTTCTGTAGAACATAAAGTGGGAAGGGGACTCAGAAAGCCTAGGAGGGGAAACACCTGTAGGTCTGTCTGGGGAGATGTCCGGTTCAACAGGCACATCCAGACTTTCACCATCACCATCGTCATCCTCAAACTCCCCCTCCTCCTCAAACTCCGGTTCATAAAATTCTTCAGGGGTATAATTGTGAACAGGGGGAACCGACCGAACCGAGCCCTTGCCAAAAGGTGCTGGATCAGTCGGAACCAGGTGAAACAATTCCACAATCCGAATTGCTCTGGCTATTTCTTTGGCGGTCGGAACATGGACTTCTGGATCCGAACCGGACGATTTTTCTTTGCGTTTTCTTTTTGTCGGAACCAAACCCTTGGGATCGGCCCTCCTTTTCCCTGAAGAAGTATCGCCCTGGTCAGAGGGCACTCCTTCTGGTTCGGTTGGAACCGAACCGGGCTGGCCATCCGGGTCAGCAGACTTCTCAGCCTCCTTTTCCCTCAGTCTACCTAATCTCTTCTCAAGGGTAGAGTTGGGAAAGATTTTACAAATTTGGCAGTCTGAATAGAGGTGTTCAAGCCCCAGACAATAAACACAGGTGGTGTGGGGATCGGCCTTAGCAAAGACCTCCCCACACTTACTGCAGTGTTGAAACCCAGTGGGCCCGTTTTTTTTTCTTGGGTTTTTCAGACATGGCCAACCTACCCTTTTTTCAGCAACTGCCAGGCAAGACTCCCTTATCGGTTCCTAACCGTGTCACGGGTGTTGGAAAAAACCAAATCAAACACGTTTTTTTTTTTAGAACCGATAAGGACCGGTAACCACACAGTAAAGTAAGACACAAGATTTAACAACTGATTGGTTCGGCCGAACCGATCCACACTTTTACAAGTTCCACACAGAAAAAGCAGTACAAAACCTATCTAGTTCTCATGGTACCACAGACAGAGACTGAACCGACTATGCGGAAATAAATTTCGGTTAAAAACCGACAGTGAACCGACACTTCAATCGACTTTCGAACAGAGCTGCAGGAGAAATCTCTGGAGCGACTGTTCAGTGAGGCGGAATAAAGAATCTGACGGTTAGATTTCAAAGTGAAACAGACAGAGACATCAACCGAGCTCGAGCTCAGCATTCTATGCTCTGCACAGAAAGTTAACCCTTTGTTCTCCAGCGCAGTTTAAAGGCTGGGGCTAACTGCATTAGTCAGAATACAGCAAGACTTCATGTTGTTTGAAACCAGATATTTGGGCTATGTGTTGGGAAATGGAGAAGTTAAGCCAGAGGTTTCTAAAATAGAAGCTGTAGCTAACAGCCCTGTCCGTAAAACAAAGAAACATGTCAGGTAATTGTTAGGGCTGGCTGGTTATTATCTGAGATTTGCTCCCAACTTTGCTGAGTTAGCTACTCCCCTCACTGAACTCATGAAAAAACGGTACCCAAATAATGTGAAATGGACCCCAGAGTGTAATGAGGCTTTTCAAGCCATAAAGGCTGCATCATATTCTGCCCATTTTAAGAAGCCCAGACTTTGAAAAAACGTTTTGTTACAAACAGATGCATCTGAGGTAGGCCTAGGTGCAGTACTAAGTCAAAACGTAGATGGGACAGAACATTCTATTCTGTACATAAGCAGGAAGTTGCATGACAGAGAGAAAAGGTACTCCGCTACCGAAAAGGCATGTTTAGCAGCAAAGTGGGCCATGGAGTCTCTTAAGTTTTATTTACTAGGAATTGAATTTGTGCTTATAACAGATCACAGTCCTCTCTGTTGGATTAACCAAATGAAAGATAAAAATTCCAGAATCACAAGGTGGTACCTGGCACTGCAGCCATTTAAATTCACGGTGATACACAAATCTGGTAAAGAGAACAGCAATGCTGATTTTCTGTCAAGATATGGTTCAGGAATTGAGGATTCTGGAGGTTGAAAAACAAATGTATGGGTTTAAACTTTACTGTTTGCTGTACGGTTATTTAAAAAAGAGGATGTGCATGTGCTTAATTGCTGAAAGTAGCAAATGTTATTTGAGAATAGAAAGTTTTGGTAATCTGTTTAATAAAACAGGTTCCCTCTTAAGGAGGGGGTGTATGTGACAGGTTAGATATAGGACCATGTCCCAATTATTAGAGAAAGTGTTTAAAATGCAAGGATCTTTCCTTTTCTGTCTCTTCTCTGGTTGCGCAACCAAATTTTCCTGAAAGACTTCAGACTTTATCAACCCGACAGGCTCACAGTTCTTTGCCTCTCATTGTCTCTAAGCCCTCCCTTGCTGTCTGTTTTTCCTCCCTTGCATGTCTAGATCTGCTGATATAAAAGTATTTGCAAATTATTGTATGGAAATGTAACTGATATTGGGATACCTTGTGTTTCGAAAATATATAGCATTACTGTTGAAATGTATTTATTTATAATTTGAGATGACTGAAAAAAAGCTGTTGAAATCTAGAAGTTACCAGAATTCAATTTGTAAGCCCTCTGCAAAAGGGGGCCTCAGCTCAAGCGCACTGTTCTAGCAGCTCCTGCCTGATATTTACAAAAACAGGATGCTTGCTAAGGATGGGGTTAAAAGGACTTATAAGAGCTAAGCTGCAACTGCAAGAAAGAAGAAAAAGGGACACTGAGACTGAAGTAAAACTACTGTATTTCTCCTCTGTACATAGTTATTCTGAACAAGTTTATTTTTTTTTATGTTACTGCTACTGCAAATAAATATTTTTGGTGAATTCTACAACTGCTCCTGGTTTTCCCTATGCTTCCTGACCTGTGCCTCGACGACAATGGGTTTCATCATTTACATATCGTTCCATCCTCCAGGTAGTTCTACTCTGAAGGCTGACTGCAAGTTAGGAATACTGAAGAATTCCTGGGGTTAGAAGGACCCATTTCCATTTGTGACTGGGTGGTGGGTGGGAGAGAAGACTTGGTCTATCATGGGGTAGATCACAGAACATGACACACCTCTAGAAAACAACATGGTGGCCAAGATTTCATGAACAGTATCTTTATTTTTTAATATTTTACTGGATAGGACTGTTCTGTTAATTTTATCTAAACATTAAGGGAGAGGCAGAGCCCAATAATTTTTAAATAAAATAATTATTTTTATAAAACTCAACGTTGAAATTTCGTCCACAATTTTGCTTTTTAGAGATGTATTGTGTCCCATAGTGCTTCCCCATCAGCTCAATGGAAATGTTGAACTTTTTTCACCCCTTTTTCTTCATGATCAGGCATCCTAGTGGCTGCTGTACTTTGACTGATCTGTAAATGGAGAGGTTATGAATGCTTGAACGAATATTCGCACATCCTCCAGAGTAAGTTAGGAGGAAGAAAGCAACAAACTTACCATATTCTTAAGATCACTTTTAATGGCCACTAACTGTCACACTAGAGCAAATTTTCAATTAAGCATCTAATGGTGCAAGACCCAATAACTGGTACAAATGACTGCATGTCTGCTGCTACATTTTTATTTCTCGTTTTGTTTGCTAAGTGAGTTAGGACTCTCTAATCAACACACAGGATTATTTCCAGTACAGCAGGGGTGGAAATTCCCACACATGGTTTTAGAGGTGGAATACCAAACGCTCATTTTGGTATGCCATCTTGGAATACAGCACTCTGTTTGGCCCAGGGCTCCCAAATAATATTGACAGTTAAGGGGACATTATGCTGGCAAACTGCTCCCAAACAACGCTGGTGGCAGTTAAGGGGACTTTTCTTTAATCCTGCTTTTTCTTCAGCTGCCTTCTGCCCCCTCCTAAAGGCACCCCGACCCCATCAATGACCTTTTCAAAAACTTACTGGTTGCTGGCCAGTCGGCACAATGATTGGATTCTCTTGCGGCGCTGGCGACCGGGTTGAGAGCGGACTCGGTTCGTCGAAGGGCCAGCCAGGGGAGAAGGATGGAGCATCCTATAGACAGCTCTTCTTCTCCGGGGAGGCGGGACAGTGTCTGGTGCAACAAGGACCCCTGACGGAGGCTGGGAGTCACTCCCGATACTGGCGCTTGAGATTCAGGGAGGCGGGGCGGACGCTGGCGTCATTGCACGTCCCCGTCTCTAAGAAAAGTGGAAAAAGAACAGGAGGGGTAAGCCCTCTATCTCAGTAAAGCCCTCCCTGGGGCTTCGATTAACCTCCCATTGCCGCACTCCCCGACCAGATACAAGCCCAAGGCTTGGATATGGGGGTCCGATGCCGTGGCCCCCATGCCTGGGGTAAGCCGCAACTAGGGAGGAAGCGGCAATGGATGGCAGGTGGAAGTCCCAGGGGCCGTGACCAGGGCGGAAGACCGACAGAAGGGCTCACCAAGGATAAATAGAAATATAAAAAAAAAAAATTACTGGTTATCAACCACTTAACCAGTACCACAATGTGGGGGGGGGTGCCTGGCCCTGTTGGTCATGCCCAAACCTGCTGGGTGTGCCAGTTCCATCTTGGCAGACCACAGATTTGTTCCTCCATTTATTCACTTTGGAGGGTGCTGGCATGCAATGGCACGACTGCATGGGTGCTTGCGTCTGCCACCTTCTTTTTTTCCCTTTGTAGTGCGTCTGCCACACTGCAACCTGACCTCCACCAGGCGGAAGACGTAGTGGGACACACTGCCGCCCCCCCCAGGGACACTCAATCCTTGCTCCCTCTCACTGCCAGCCCCCAAGCGACCAGAGTCTGTTCCTGAACCCTAGTCACCAACGTAAGAAGTGGTAGTGCTAGCTCTGTGCTAATGGGCTGGATAAGAAAAAAATTACTCACTGTAGTAATATTGTTTCTTCCAAGGTATTCTTCAGTATAATTGACGGGTGCAGTATGGCAGCTGGGTTCAGTGTCCCTGAGGAGGAGTCAATGCTAATGATTTTTTGGCATCAGCCAATCAGAGAGCAGGAGAGAGTGCTGCCTGAGCTAGAATGGGAAGTCAGTCAGATTCATTTTGAAGCTAAAGGGCAAAAGGCCCCAACAGTACTTACGAAAAACTATTAAACTATAGGAACAAGAACAATACATAAAAAACTATAAAACACCCATAACTATAAAGTTCTAAGGTATTAAGTCCAAACAGTGAAATTTGTCTAAAGGACGGACTGCAGAACTACTCAGTCAGGTTATGTAGGGGAGGATGGCTGGGAGGTCCAGAATACTGAAGAATACCTTGAAAGAAACAATATTACTACGGTGAGTAATTTTTTTCTTCTCACCCCAGGAATTCTTCAGTATGCTTGACAGGTGCAGACTACAAAGCAATGCAGATGGGTGGAGAGTACAAAACCTACTCTGAAAACAGGCTCTGCAGGACTGCTATGCCAAATTTGGCATCTGACCTGGATTGTACATCCAAACAGTAGTGTTTTGTGAAAGCATGTACAGTCTTCCAGGTAGCTGCTTTGCAGATATGTAGCAAGGGGATGTCCCTTGTGGCTGTCACTGAAGCTGCAGTGCCCCTAGTGGAGTGGGCCTTGAGGTGGCTGCTTGCCAGCCTTTCTGTTACAGAACCGAATGCAAGAGACTATCCAGCGAGAGACAGTCCTCTTAGAGGCAGGCCTGCTCTTTCCTATTTCACCATAGGTAAGGAAGAGCTGAGTATGCAAAGTCCTGAGCTGCTTGGTGTGCTCCAGGTAGTAGGTCAGTGCCCTTCTCACATCCAAACTATGTAGCTTTCGCTCACAAGGAGTGGATTTGTCTGTGGAAAAGACAGGGAGTGTTATGGACTGGTTCAGGTGGAATTCTGACACTACCTTGGGAAGGAATTTCCCATTTGTCCCGAGAACTACCTTATCCTTATGGGAGATAAAGTAGTTAGCTTCAGTGCAATGTGCCTGCAGCTCTGAAATCCTTCTGGTTGAGGGGATTGCCACTAAAAACACAGTTTTCCAAGTGATGTACTTTAGCTTTGCTGTAGCCATTGCCTCAAAGAGGCTCCATGGGTTTGACCATGCAGAGGTTCAAGTCCCAGGGGAGGAACAGGTTCCTTATGTGGGAGTTGAAGGTGTAACAGACTCTTGAAAAATTTCTTAAAGATGGGATGCAAAATTATAGACTTTTCCTTCCCAGTTGAAATACAGGCAGAAATGACTGCTAGGCAGACTTTCAAGGATGAGGTTCTTAGGCCTGAGGCCTGCAGGTGCATCAAGTAGTCAAGCACTGAAGAGAGGGATGCTTTCAGTGGGTGAATATGCCTGCCCTTGCACTATAGGGAAAATCTTTTCCATTTATTTAGAAGTATAGGTCTTTTTAGTACTCTGCTTCTTAGTCAGGCGAAGGATCCTTAAGGCTTGTTCCGAGTATCGAGAGTCAGGGTACTCTAGCTCTTCAAGTACCAGGCTCTGAGGTGAAGAGACTATGTTGGAATATGTCATCCCCATCTGAGACAGCGTCAGAAGACTGTGGGTCAAAGGCAGTCAAATTGGCTGCTTGGCTAACAGGGCCAGGAGCAGGGAATACCAAGGTTGTCTTGCCCAGTCTGGTGCCACCAGAATCATGGTGGCGAGCTGTACTTTGAGTTTCAGGAGGACCCTGAGTATCAAAGGAAAGGAAGGGAAGGTGTACAAGAATGTCCCTGTCCAGTCCAAATTTAGGGCATCCACTGGTATTGTGCCCAGATCTGAGGTCTGCAGCAGTAAAGGGAAGCTGGCAATTGGGGTTGGAGGCAAAGAGATCTAACTCTGGAGTGCCCCACCTCCTGAAGACTGTTTTCAGCACTTGGTCATTCAGGGCCCACTCATGGTGGCCCTGACTGATGTGGCTCAAAGCATTTGCCAGCACACTATCCTTGCCTGGCAGGGGAATGGCCAAGAGCTGTATTTCCAGGGAATAGGTCAGAGACCAAATCTTCATGGCCCCTGTACAGAGCTTTGTGGACCTTGTGCCCCCCTGCTTGTTGTTGTAAAACATTGCTGTGGTGTTGTCTGTTTTGATCTGAACAAACTGACCTTTTAGGAGAGGAGCAAAGGCTTTTATTGCCAGATAAATAGCTCTTAGTTCAAGAAGGTTTATATGGTAGGTGGTTTCCTTGGGGGATCACGTCCCACTTATGGACCAGTCTGCCAGGTGTGCCCCCCACCTTAGAAGGGAGGCATCTGTAGTGAGTACTCTGGATGGTTCCCTTTGCCAGAAGGGGACACCCTCCCTGAGATTCTATAAGTCTTTCCACCAGTCTAAGGCTTGTAGCAGAGTCCTTGTGACTGGAATGAGTTTTGACATAGAATCCTTTTTCTGGTACCAGTGAGCCCTTATTTGAAATCGGACGCCTGGTACCACAGCTGTGGTAGAAGCCATGTGGCCTAGAAGCCTCAAGAAGTGTCTTGCTGGTCTTGGCTGGTCCTGGGTGAAAGAATTTGCCAGATTCTGGAGACTGTGTGCCCTGTCAAGGGGGAGCAGGGCCTTTCCCCTCTGTGTGTCCGGTTCTACCCCAATGAATTCTAGTAACTATACTGGTTCAAAATGGGATTTCTGAGCATTGAGTAGGAAGCCTAAGGATTCCAGGGTACTCTGGGTTAGGCTGAGAGAGTTTCTGACCTCTTGTGGGGACTTGCCCACTATTAGCCAATCGTCCAGGTAGGGGAAGACAGATAACTGTTGTCTCCTGAGATGGGTTGCCACTACTGCTAGGCACTTTGTGAAGACCCTGGGCACTGAAGAAAGGCTGAAGAGCAGTGCTGCAAACTGATAGTATCCTGAAGGCAGTCCGAATGTGAGGAATTTTCTATGGGACTACCCGATTGGAATGTGAAAATAGGCACCCTTTAGGTCTAGGGAGGCTAGCCAGTCCCCCTTTTGAAAAGATGGAATCACCACAGCCAGGGTGACCATCCTGAATTTGGGATTGAGTGAATGCTTACTCAGGTACCAGAGTCTAAAATGGGTTACCAGTACAGAGTTTTTTTCTGAGTTAGAAAGTATCTGGATTAAAGATCCTTTCCCCATTGGGAGGGGGAACTCTCGCCACTGCTTTTGCAGACAGAAGGGACTTTACTTCTAACTTCAACAGTAGCTTTTCTGTAGGAGTTAGAGATTTTAGAGACTTCTGATCCCGTTGAGTGGGAAATGTTTTGAACTGCAGGGTATGTTCCTAAACTCACTACCTCGAGTACCCACTTGTTTGTGGTAATGAGGTGCCATTGGTGGAGGTAGTGAATCAGCCTTCCTCCTACTGGGAGAGAGGAGGGCGAGCTGGGTTTTGCAGTCAGGAGATTTGCTTAGACTGAGTGTTAGCAGGAGGCGAGGGACCAGTCTGTCTCTGATCGCTCCTACCCCTTCCCCTGAAAAAACTCATCTGAGAGTAGTCTAGGGGCATGGGCATTGACATAGGGTAGAAGGACCTGGGGTAGTAACTTCTTCCTCTGTTCCCTCTACTCTTAGATCTCTGGAGAATGGAGGCTTTTTCTTTTGCAGCATCACTTTGGTAGGCGGTTCTGTATTCTTCCACCTTTTTCATGTAAGCTTCGGTTTTGTCTCCAAACAGTGAATTATTCTCGCAAGGAAAATCAACAGTTTTGTCTGAGTGTCCTGCGAGTGGCTGGTTGTTCTTAGCCAGGCATAGCACCTAAGAAAGATTGCCTGAGCCATGGCTCTGGAGGCAGTGTCATTAGTGTTCACTGCTACGTGAAACTGGTACTTTGTGGACTCTAGCGCCGTTTTTTTACAGTTTCTGTCAGGTCCTGGGCTATTTTGTCTGGGGCCTGCTGGCTGATAGCTAGCACAGAGTTCCAGAGAGCTTTTTGATATTGCCCTGCATAGGCCTTATAAGTAGATAGGCAAAGCAGCAAACAAGCTGTTGTGTAACATTTTTTTACCCATAAAATCCAGCTTCCTAGATTCCTTTTCAGGAGGCTGTGAAGAAAGGGGCACTTTAGCCTTGTCACAAGCAGCAGCCTGCACCACCCCCTCGTGATCAGGGTGCATATACAGAAATTCAGCATTATTCCTCCCCAGTTGGTACTTTTTCTCAATTTTCTTGGAAGTGGGATTCTCAAGTATTTTAAAAAATTGCTCTGAGAAATTATTTATGTATGGGCAGAAGCAACCAAGTCTTCCTCCTCCTCCTCCTGGTCAGTGGTCTCTTGAATAGTGAGATCTAGAGTGTCCACCATATGCTGAATGAAGGTATAGTGAGAGGAAAAATCCTCCTGGCCATTAGAGGCAGAGCCAAACTCTTGGTCAAGGGATACACATCAGGTTCTAAAGGTTTACCCTCTTGTTCATCATCACACTTATAGTAAAAGCCCTGGATAAGTCCAGGACCTGAAGTGTGAGGGGTAGTAGGATCAGGAGGGGCATTAAAAAGATTGCCCATACCCTGTAAAGTTTGATATAAATGTCAAGCCTTAGCCATCTCTTTATCAAAGGGCGTATCTTTTTGTGTCACTGGGGTCTCCCTTTGCTTTTCAGCAGGAGGGGCAGTGATATGTTTTTCTGTTTGCTTCTTTTTTGCAGGCACTGAATCAGGAACATGCTCATTATGTCTCTTTTTGGCTAGGTCAGAATTATTTTTATCAGGCTTATTTTCTAGGGAGTCCTTACTGGACTTTCTTTAGATTTATTAGAAGATAACCCCACTTCAGGGTTTTTATTTGCGGGGAGAGGCAGACTGAGAAGCCATAATTTCCAATCTTTTGGTTCTTTTTTTAACTGTTTTAGAACAAAATTACAGCAAAGTTCAGTGTTATAGTCTGGACCCAAACAACTTAGCCAAAGATCATGGCCATCTGCCTTGGCCATTAATTTAGCACACTTAATACAACTTTTACAACCAGTTGGTCCAGTTTTCTTTTTAGGGCTATCTGACACGCCAATTCGTCAAAGAACTCAAAAAGTGTTCCCAAAGGGAAAAAATAAAATTTGACTGGTTCCCTAAGCTATGGAATCGTAAGTAAACAGTTGTAAAAGTGTTAAATATAAAGAGACTTTGTCTTAAAATCGCGGTTCTGATAAAAAATAGGGAACCGTGAAGCAAATAAAGAAAAAAAATATGCTTTATTTAGTCTAAAAGTGCTAAAATTTTACCTCCAGAAAAGAGCAGGAACTGCTGAGATAAAATGAATTTGCAGTTTCTGAGAACCGAAGGAACCAGTGTAAAAATCGCAAAAAGAAAGAAAGATACCACAAAAAACACTAAGGCAGCACTAAAGAACAATTTTTTTTTTTTTTTTTTTTTTTACCAACTATTAAAGAAATAAACTTCTTCAAGTGAAGTTGTGAAGAGAGGACTCCAGGGCAGTGTTGTCTAGTCAGCAGAGAAATGAATCTGACTGACCTCCCCCTCTAGCTCTGGCAGTACTCTCTCCTGCTCTCTGATTGGCTGATGCCAAAAAATCATTAGCATTGACTCCTCCTCCGGGGCAGCTGAACCCAGCAGGCATACTGCACCTGTCAAGCATACTGAAGAATTCCTGGGGTGAAAAAGGGTACTTTTTAAATTAATGCAGTATATATAATTTTAGTAAATGATTTCTTTAATGGTAACTAAAATATAAAATGTCACAATGGTGGCATAGCAGTGCTATTCAATTCAGAACACCAACATGACAGAAGTATTAAACTAGTATGCAAAACAGCACAATCCCATTCAATGCCCCAGATAATGTTGGCAGGTAGGAGTAATTTACTCACCAGTTTTAAAATATAGTAAGCAAAACAAAATTGGGATTTGTACGAGTGCTGTAAATCTGCAAAAAAACTGCTCCTTTTGAATCACCAGTTATATTATGAAGCACCATTCCTTGTAGTGTTGCGTAGTTACAAATGTTGGGTGCGTATTAGTACTCATTAAAAACATTTTCTGAAGAGTATTTCCTAAAATGAGGCAAGCAAAATAGGTCGCTACTCCCCTTATTTGGAGCCCTGATCCCATTCATTCTGGGCACTGTGCTGATGTATGCTTCGTCATATTACAAATGTGCTGAAAAGCCTTGCCTATTGAACTTTCTGTAGCTATTTTTATTGAGTCTCTCTCCCAATGTCGTCTGTTTATAAAGTTAAAGCTATGAATCACTACTGAATAAAACTGCCGAATAAAAACTATACACCATAAACATCCCAAATCAGCTTATTCCTCAGCCCTTGACGGTAAATTTTTTACACAGGATTTTACTTATTCATTGGAACACTACTGTGTTGATTACAGTACAATGGTCACACATTAACACACAAAAACATTACAGATGAGAGAGTATCCTTTGTATTTGCAGGAAGAGCTCCAAAAAGAGAATACAAGAAACTTGAGAAGACAGTCCATGAACTAGAACTATTTATTTACTAAGGAACCTGTGATGAGCCAGCTGTCAGCAACCAGGCTTTAGAAATGGACTGGGGTCATTGGTGGGCAGCCGGGAGGAACTGAGCATCCCAGAGGATGCTCTCCCTCTTCATGCAGGGTCCAAGAGGATGTGCTCCCTCTCTGGGGAGAGTCCCACAGGATACGCTCCCTCCCTTGGAAGAGTCCCAGAGGATGCACTCCCTCCCTGATGCTCCCCTTCTCCAGAGAGGGTATCGGAATATGCTTCCTCTCTCTGGGGAAGGTCCCGGAGGATGCTCCCCCTCTCTAAGAAGGGTCCCAGAGGATGCTCCCCCTCTCCAGGGAGGGTCCCGGAATATGCTTCCTCTCTCTGGGGAAGGTCCTGGAGGATGCTCCCCCTCTCCAAGGAGGGTCACAGAGGATGCTCTCCCTCTCCAGGGAAGGTCCCAGAGGACGCTCTCCCTCTCCGGTGAGGGTCCCAGAGGGTGCTCTCCCTCTTCGGATAAGGTCCTGCAAGATGCTTACCCTCTTGGGGGAGGGTCCCGGAGGATGCTTACCCTCTCAGGGGAGGGTCCCAGAGGATGTTCTCCCTCTCCAGGGAGGGTCCCGGAGGATGCTCTCCCTCTCCAGGAAGATTCCCAGAGGACGCTCCCCCTCTCAAGGGAGGGTCGCAGAGAATGCTCCCCTTCTCCATGGAGGGTCCCAGAGGATGCTCCCCCTCTCCAGGGAGGGTCCCAGAGGATGCTCCTCCTCTCCAGGGAGGGTCCCAGAGGATGCTCCTTCTCTCCAGGGAGGGTCTCGGAATATGCTCTCTCTCTCTGGGGGAGGTCCCGGAGAATGCTGCTTCTTTCCAAGGAGGGTCACAAAGGATGCTGTCCCTCTCTGGAAGGGTCCCAGAGCATGCTCTTCCTCTCCAGGAATGGTCCCAGAGGACGCTCTCCCTCTCCAGTGAGGGTCCCAGAGGGAGCTCTCCCTCTTCAGGTAAGGTCCCAGAAGATGCTCGTCCTCTCAGGGAAGGGTCCTGGAGGATGCTTACCCTCTCCGGGGAGGGTCTCGGAGGATGCTCTCCCTCTCCAGGGAGGGTCTGGGAGGATTCTCTCTGGGGAGGGTCCCTGAGGATGCGTTCCCTCTCTGATGAGAGTCCCAGAGGATGCTTTCCCTCTCTGGTGAGAGTCCCAGAGGATGCTCTGCCTCTCCGGTGAGATGATCTCTTCTCAGGGGAGGGTTTCAGGGGTTGTTCTCTCTCTCTCCAGGGAGAAGCCCAGAGAATGCTCTCTCTCTCCCCCTTGGGAGGGTTCCAGAAGATGCTCCCCCTCTCTGCAAGGGTCCCAGAGGATGGTCTCCCTCTCAGGGGAGGGTCCCAGAGGATGCTCTCCCTCTCAGGGGAGGGTCCCAGAGGATGTTTTCCCTCACCAGGGAGGGAGGGCGGCTGTGTGCATCTGCCACAAGAGCCCCCCCCCCCGGGAGACCACAGGTGGCTATACAGCTGCTGCTTATCACTGGAGGTGGGCAGGCCGACTCTGCACAATCAGACAGTTAATGCGTGAGCATGCGCAAGGGATCACCTTGGTCAGCTTCCTTGAGTGAGAAGAGAAAAGGACAAATGGCCCTACTGCCCATAGATAGTGGACTCCAGTGTTTCCAGGTCCTGTGCCTTCACTCACTTGCTGCCTGATGCAAGGATGCTGTCAGGGGTATTCCCTCCCTCACTAACCCTCTGAGGGCTATCCAGGGCACAATTGAGGCAGGTGAGACAAAAAGAGATGTGCACAGAACTGAAGTGTGCTTGGGACTGCTGAGGGAGACAATAAATGAGGAGTAAAAGGCTAATAAAGTACAGATTAAATAAATAAATATACAGTGATTTTAAACTTTAATCGGTAGGCAATATTTGGAAGGGTGTGGCTGGGTACAGCCAGCATTAAATTAGTGTGGTGTTTAGTAAAGTCTTCCACAAGATGAGCAGATTAGATGCACATGCAGAAAACCAAAGGTACCAGCAGGGCCTGAAAAAGAAGAAATTCTATCAGACTTAGCATAACTTCTTTTTCTGTTAGTTCCAATGTTGTCACTGGACTGTTCATTTACTGCTCAGTTTACCATGCATCCATAATAGGGACATACACTACCCCGCCCCTAGCTATGGCATCATGAAATCCTAACTCCTCCCCTTCACAGTGACAACTAAAGAACTGCATTAAACCTGTAAGTTATTTTCCCCCAATAGAAGACATTTTTAAGTACGGGTTAAAGGAAAAAATTACTCACCTTAGTAATTATGTTTCTTCTAATGGAGTCTTGCTGTATTCTGACAATCTGCAGTTAGCTCCAGCCTTTAAACTGCCCCGGAGAGTATAGGGTTAATTTTCTATGCAGTGCATAGAACGTTGAACTCTAGCTCGATTGAGGTCTCTGTCTGCAGCCCTTTGAAACCCAACCGTCAGATTCTTACGAGCAAAAACTCACTAACTATACTATGTGGAAATTGTACAATTTTTAACTAGCCAACTGGAAACAGAACGTTTTGGATTCCCAAAGGAAGACTCAAGTCAGGAAACCCAAAACCAAAACCCATCTAAAATAAAGATAATAATACAAAAACACCCAAATAAAAAGGAAGGTGTGCAAGAAGCACCCCTGGGGTGCACCACTGCACCTGCCCACCCACTTCCAAAAACCAGTTCAGAGGGGGAGGCGGTGAGGGGTCAGAATACAGCAAGACTCCATTAGAAGAAATACAATTATTAAGGTGAGTAATTTTTTCTTCAAACAACATGAAGTCTTGCTGTATTCTGACAATCTGCAGACTACCAAACAGTACCTCCATGGAGGAGGGTGAGAACCCTCTTTGGGAATAGGTTCTGAAGTACTGCTGTGCCAAACCGAGCATCACTCCTAGCCTGGATATCCAGAGAGTAATGCTTGGTAAAGGTATGGACTATTTTCCAGGTGTCTGTTTGACAAATTTCTAGCAGAGGGATATCCCTGTCAGCAGCCAGGGAAGCAGCTGTACCTCTTGTAGAGTGAGCCCTCAGGCCTGAGGGTGGAATCTTTCCCAGCTTCTCATAGCAGAATTGTTTACAAGACACAATCCACCTGGCAATAGTTCTCATGGTGACAGGTTTGCCCTTTCCCACTTCCCCATAAGTGAGGAACTGGAGGGAGTCAAACCTGTGACCCTTGGTATGGTCTATGTAGTAGCTAAGGGCTCTTTTAACATCTAAACTGTGTAGCCTCCTCTCTCCTGAGGAAGAATGATCAGTGAAGAAGACAGGAAGAGACACAGACTGATTCAAGTGGAAGTCTGAAACCACTTTGGGCAAGAACCTTCTACTGGTTCTAAGGGCCACTTTAGCTCTCTGAAAGGAGATAAAATCAGGTTCCACTGACAGGGCTTGCAATTCACTGATATGTCTGGCAGAGGTAATGGCCATCAAAAACACAGTTTTCCAAGTCAAGTACTTAAGCTCTGCTGAGGACATAGGCTCAAAAGGAGGTTGCATAAGTTGAGCAATGCAAACATTTAAGTCCCAGGCAGGGGCAGGATCCCTAAAGGGATGATTGGTATGAAGCAATCCCTTGAAAAATTTACAGAACACAGGATGAGATGATAGTAAGGAAGACTTCCCCACTGACAGAAAAGCAGAAACAGCTGACAAGTGTACCTTGAGAGTAGCTGGTCTGAGGCCTAGGCCATTAAGATGGACCATATAATCCAGAACTGTAGGCAATTCGGCAGTGTCTGGGGAAATATGCTTCTTGGAACACCAAATGCTGAATCTTTTCCATTTGGAGTTATAAGTCTTTCTGGTGGAGGGCTTTCGACAAGCTTTGAGAATATCCAGAATCCCGAGACAGATGCAAATCTGCATACTCTAACTCTTCAAGAGCCATGCCTTGAGATTGAGAGACCGAAGATTGGGGTACCAAATTCTCCCCCGAGAAGAGGTTAAGAGGTTGTAATTCCTGGGAAGAGACAGGGGAAGATGGACCGCTAGAGACAGCAACAGGGGGTACCAAGGTTGTCTGGCCCAGTCTAGAGCAATCAGAATCACTTTGCAAGGTTGTGACCTTATCTTGACCAGAACTTTGAACAAGAGAGGGAAGGCATACATAAATGTCCCTTCCCAGTTCAAAATCAGAGCATCCAGACAGACTGAACCCAAGACTAGGGGTTTGCAACAAAACAGAGGAAGATGATTGTCTGGGGCTGCAAAGAGATCTATCTCTGGAGTGCCCCACCTTGAAAAAATCACTTTCAACACTAGGGGGTCCAGGGACCATTCGTGATGGCCCTGGGAGATCCTGCTCAGTGCATCTGCCAGCACATTGTCCTTTCCTGGAAGGTGGACTGCTATCAGAGAGGTCTGCAGGGAATAAGCGAGGGACCACAATTTCAAGGCCCCTGTGCACAAGGCCGTAGACCGAGTGCCTCCCTGCTTGTTGATGTACCACATGGTGGTGGTGTTGTCTGTTCTGACCCGAACCACCTTGTTCTGCACAGACTGAGAGAAAGCTTGCAGGGCCAGAAAAACTGCCCTGACTGAGTTCCAGGAGACTGATATGAAGAAGAGACTCCTGAAGGGACCACAGTCCCTGAGCTGCGAGAGCCCCCAGATGAGCTTCCCACCCCAAAAGCGAAGCATCCGTGGTAAGGACCACTGAATGAGACTGAATGACAAATGGGACCCCTTGCCTTAAATTGTCCTGATCCTGCCACCACTGAAGAGCTTGGATCAGTGTCCGAGTCACTGGAATCAGCTTGGTAAGAGGGTCCTTCTATTGGGACCAAAAGGCCCTCAGATGGAACTGAATGCACCTCATCTGGAACCTTGCCCCTTGGACCACTGCTGTAGAAGCTGCCATGTGGCCCAAGAGCTGAAGGAAGTGCCCTGCTGGTCGGGACACCTGAAGGCTGAAGGAAGAAGCCAGTTCTATAAGAACTCTTGCCCTTTCCAGGGGAAGATAGGCTCTTGGTTTGAAGCATCAAGCTCTGCCCCTATAAAGGTAAGGAGCTGCACTGGTTCGAGGACTGACTTGGGGAGGTTGAGAAGAAACCCCAGGGAAGAGAGCACTTGCTGGGTCGCTTGCAGGTCTGACTTGACTTGGCCTGGAGACTGACCCACTATGAGCCAGTCGTCCAGATATGGAACATGGAAATCTTCTGCCTTCTTAAAAAGGCCACTACTACTGCCAGGCACTTTGTAAAAACCCTTGGAGCTGATGTTAGGCAAAAGGGGATTGCTTTGAACTGGTAATGGCCTGAGGGCAACTTGAACCTGAGGTACTTTCTGTGGGAGCACCTGATGGGGATGTGAAAGTATGCATCTTTGAGGTCCAGGGAGGCTAGCCAGTCTCCTGGCCTTAGAGAGGGAAGAATTATTCCCAGAGTCACCATCTTGAACCTTGGTTTTAAAAGATGTTTATTCAGGTATCTTAGATCTTGGATGGGTCGCCATTCCCCTGTCTTTTTTGGGGTAAGGAAGTACCTGGAGTACAGACCTTTGCCCCAATGTAGGGTAGGAACTCTCTCTATGGCCTCTAAGGCCAGAAGAGATGAAACCTCTGTCTCTAGGGCAAGGGTTTCGGAGAGACTTGCAGGTGGAAAAGATCTGGCTCTCATCTTCGGAAATTTTTTGAAGCTGAGAACCAGTCCCTGGCTTACTACTTCCAGGACCCACTTGTCTGAAGTAACAGACACCCAGTCCTGGATGAAGTAAGCCAGCCTGCCCCCTTACAGGAATAGGAGAGTCGACCAAGGCAGACCCATCAAGGTGTCTGCTTGGCAGGGGCTTTAGGCTGAGGAGTGGATGCAGCCCTGCTCATCCCCCTTCTGCCTCTCCCTCTGAAAAACCCCCTCTGTGAAAAGGGAGAAGAGGCCTGTGCTTGGCAGAAAGGCCTATGAAAAGGCCTGCCCCTGCCCCTAGAATGCTACCTCTGAGGAGTTGCCTGCCTCTCCTTGGCCTGTGCACTCCTATAAGTGGTCCTATAGTCCTCCATCTTCTTCATGTAATTCTCTGTCTGCTCCCCAAACAGAGAATTACCTTCCTCAGGGAAATCCATGGCCTTAGCCTGGGTGTCCTATGAGAGGCCAGTACATCTGAGCCAAGCCATTCTCCGAAGAGCCACAGATATAGCCATGACTCTTGATGACACATCACTGGAGTCCACAGCAGCACGGAACTGTACCTTAGATGCCTCAATCCCATCCGCAGCCACCTCCTCCAGCTCCTTGGCCAGCTGGGGGGAGGCCTGTTTAGCCAGTGCCAGTACAGTGTCCCACCTGGACTTCTGGTACCTGGCTGTACAGGCCATATAGTTAGCTTGCCTGAGTCCTAAAGAAGATGCCATGTATTGCTTTTTTGCCAAGGCATGCATCCTTCTGGAGTCTTTATCTGGAGGGTGTGAAGCCAAGGGAACATTAGCCCTGTCACAAGCTGCAGCCTGCATGACCCCAACATGGCTGCATTGCTGGCAGAAAAACCTCCATGTCTGAGCCTGATAAAGTGTACCTCTTATCCATTCTTCTATCAGCAGGAGGTACAGAATTAGGAGACTTTAAAATTTTTTGTGTCTGTTTCCCAAATGATTTGTGCAAGGGAACAGACAGCCTCCTGGACTCTGGGATGTCCATCATCTCTACAAAATCAGGCTCCTCTCGATCCTCTGTAGCTTCCTCCATAGGGAGCTGAACAGTTTCAACCACTTTCCTGTAAAACATATAGTGGGAAGGGGACTTAGAGAGCCTAGGAGGGGAAACACCAGAAGGGTTGTCTGGGGAGATGTCCGGTTCAATGGGCACATCCAGACTTTCTGCTCCATCATAGTCATCATCTTGTTCATAATCCCCCTCCTCCTCAAATTCCGGTTCATAAAAATCTTCAGGAGCATAATCCTGAACTGGAGGAACCGACCAAATCTAGCCCCTAGCCAACGGGGCCGGACTGGACCGAACCGGGCAAAGCGATTCAACAATCCAAATCGCTCGGCCAATCTCATCAGCAGTCGGAACATGAACCTCTGGATCTGAACTGGTGATTTGTCTTTCCTTTTTGCAGGAACCGATCCCTCAGGATCGTCTCTCCTCTTGCCCAAAGTAGTATAGCCTTGGTCAGAGGGCACTCCTTCTGGTTCAGTCGGAACCGAACTGGGCTGACCATCCAGGTCAGCAGACTTCTCAGCCTCCATTTCCCTAAGTCTACCTAATCTCTTTTCCAGGGTAGATTTAGGAAAATGTTTACAAATTTGGCAGTCTGTATCGAGGTGTTTAAACCTCAGACAATAAACACAGGTGGTGTGGGGATTGGCCTTAGCAAAGACTTCCCCACACTCACTGCAGTGTTGAAACCCAGTGGGCCCGTTTTTTTTCTTGGGTTTCTCAGACATGGCCAACCTAACCAAACTTACCCTTTTTTCGGCAACCGGCAGGCAAGACTCCCTTATCGGTTCCTAACCGTATCACGGGTATTGGAAAAACACTTTTAAAAGACTTGTTTTTTTTTTTTAAAGAACTGATAAGGACCGGTAACCACCCACTAAAGCAAAGTAAGAGAATTCAATATATAGGATCGGTTCAGCCGAACCAATCGAAAAAGCTTACAATTTCCACAAAGTAAATCAGAAAACTATCTAGTACTCACGGTACCGCAGACAGAGCCTGAACCGACAGTGCGGAATCATTTTGGCTTAAAACCGACACTTTAACTGACTTTTGAATTGAGCTGAAGCAGAAATCTCCGGAGCGACTGTTCAGTGAGGCAGAGTAAAGAATCTGACGGTTGGGTTTCAAAGGGCTGCAGACAGAGACCTCAACCGCGCTCGAGCTCAACGTTCTATGCACTGCATAGAAAATTAACCCTAGCCGGCCCGGTGGCGCTCAGGCGCTGGACACCACACCTCGCGCTACGCTGACGACCCGGGTTCGGGAACGGACTCGGGTGGCCAGGGGTCGGCAGGGGAGAGAGAGGATCGAGCGTCCCAACGGATGCTCTCCTCCCTCAGGGGTGGGAACCAAGAACGCACTCACACTCTGCATCCCCTTTGTAGCCGGTGGAAGCACTGACAATTGAAGGGGATGGAGGCGGCTCCGTTCATCGGAGCCGGGGAGGGGGGACGTCGACGGCGCACGAGAGGTCTGGCATGCGTCCTAGCGCTCGATGTCCCAGAGGGTAGGGGGAAACCAGGGAGAAAACGGAAAACACCTCCCGGTGGTCTAGATGATAGCCTCTCAAGGTACCGTCTGAACCACCAAAAGAGGGGCAGACCCCAATGTGCAGGAGGAGGAAAGGAGGCACTCTAGGGGCAAATCCCACCGAAGGTGGAACGGGGTATGACAGGAAGGAAGGAGAGGACTCCGGGAGCAGGCAAGGAGAGATAAAGAAATAAAGTAAAAAAAAAAAAGAAAGAAAATTAACCCTATACTCTCCGGGGCAGTTTAAAGGCTGGAGCTAACTGCAGATTGTCAGAATACAGCAAGACTTCATGTTGTTTGAATCCTGTTATTGTTCCATCTATACAGATCTTTTAGAAACCTCTGTTGGTGTTTCTGCTTTACAGTCTGATGGTAATTACCATTTTAGAACTGTATGATGTACTTTATGCCCCTCTTAGCCATAGAGTTCTACAGTATAGAACATGGATGCATTGCACAAACAATAGAAGAGGGACAAAAACTACATCATACAGTTCTAAAATGGTTCTTAAGAGCAGTGTGTAGATCATAAGCACCTAATAAGATAACTAAAAAAAACCTGGATAACTACAGCAGTAACAGAATTTGAACCAGTATTTAAATAACAGCTTCTACAGGAGAAAATGGCCCTGCTGCCAGATTGTGAGACTAAAAATGGAAGGAAGGGAGTCAGCACAAGGGGACCAGGAAAACACAGAAATCCTGAACAAATATTTTTGTTCTAATTAGAAAAACTGAAAATAGATAAAGCGATGGGGCCTGACGGAATACATCCCAGAATTCTAAAGGAATCAAGAAAGGAGCTAGCAGGACCACTGACAGCCTTCTTCAACAAATCATCAGAAACAAGTGGGATTCCAGCAGACTGGAAGAGGGTGAATGTTGTCCCTCTCCATAAGAGCAGTAGCAAGGAGGAGGCTAGTAACTAAAGGCCAGTCAGCCTAAGCTCAGTGGTAGGAAAACTGATGGAATCATTACTCAAGGAAAGGACTGTGATGTACCTTGAATCCAGCGGACAACAGGATCCGAGACAGCATGATTTCACGGCAGGGAGGTCTTGCCAGACAAACCTGACAGATTTCTTCAACTGGGTGACAAGGGAGCTTGATCAGGGGAGGGGCAATAGATGTGGCTGTGGCCTGCCTGGATTTTAGCAAGGCGTTCGATACCATCCCACAAAAAAGGCTAATAAACAAATTGAGCAGCCTGGGAGTTGGATCAGTGGCTTGTTAACTGGATTAGAAATTGGCTGAGCGGTAGGACACAAAGGGTGGTATTAAACAGAGTTCAGGCCGTAGAAAGGGAGGTGACCAGTGGGATGCCTCAGGGATCGGTGCTAGGCACAGTCCTCTTTAATGTCTTCATAAGCAACATTGCAGAGGGGCTGGAGGGGAAGGTGTGCCTCTTTGCAGATGACACAGAGATCTGCAATAGGGTAGACACACTGGGTTGGGGGGGATGGGAAGAATGAGACAGGACTGGTAAAATGTATGGCAGTTTTCAACGCAAAGAAGTGCATAATTATGCACTTAGGTCATGGGGACCAGAGAGAGGAGTACTCAATTGGAGGGGAGGTACTGTCAGCCACCAAACAGAACAGGGATCTAGGAATAAGTATATATGAGGACCTAAAAGTGGACAGACAGTGTGAGAAGGCAGTTAGCGCCAGCGGGATGCTGGGGTACATAGGGAGAGGCATCACAAGCAGAAAAAAATGAGGTGGTAATGCCACTATACAGATCATTAGTGAGACCTCATCTGGAGTAGTGTCCAGTTTTATAGGCCGCATCTCAGGAAGGACATAGACAGAGTGGAGTTAGTCCAAAGAAGGGCTACAAAAATGGTACAGGGCAACACCAGAAGTCGTATGAGGAGAGGCTGAAAGATCTCAGTATGTATCCTCTAAAGATTTGAAGAGGGAGAGGGGACATGATAGTGATGTATAAATATCTTAAGTCGTTCAATAAGGTACAGGAAGGTAGCAACTTTCAGAAAAGATGGACAAGAACTAGAGGACATAAGATGAAGATGGAGTGAGGAACAATCAGGGGTAATGTGAGGAAGTATTTCTTTACAGAGAGGGTGGCGGATGCTTGGAACAGCTTCCCCGCAGGGGTGGTAGGGGCAAAACGGTGGAGGAATTGATAAATGCATGGGACACACACACACACACACACACACAAGGGAACACTAGAAAAAGGGAAGAGTAGGAAAGCCGCAGATCAACTACAGTCTGCAGAATAAGTTAAAGGTAGAAAAAATGGGCAGACTAGATGGGCCAGGCAGGCAGTTTATCTTTAAAGCTCTGAATCTTGTAAATGACCTCTAGTTCAGTATGTCTTTCGTTGTTACCAAATTTCAAATAAAATAATTCTGTTTTTGATATATTGGAGTTAATGGAGATATATCACTGCAGCAATTCTGACTCGGTCTCATTCTCGGGGACAGGACTGAGGTACTGCATTTTGGAGACAGCTCAGTCTCTCAAATCATGTCTCCACTGTGAACTGCTCAAATGGCAAGGGTATAATACATATAACCCTATGCAAAAGAATCTCTGTATGGCGACCAAGGCCAAACCAAATTAGTACCTGAATTAAACAACATAAGATTATGCAATGAGCATAAATTAACTCACTGAAAATTGGCTAGAGAATATTCTCACTCTTGGGCGGGTCCCCATGGCAATGCTGGAACGAACAAAAAAATAAATTATGGTAAAGCTAATAGAATTTTTTCTTTCTGTGTCATTCCATGTTATCACTGGGCTATTCATTTACTGCAGAGACTTAAGTAGTGCCCAGAAACTCAAATGGTGGGACACAATATTCTCTAATACTTATTACTCTGTTTATCTCTTCACCGCTGCCCAGAGAACCTTTTGGCCAAAGGCTTCATCTAAGGAACAATTAATGTCCAATCTGTAATGCTCACTAAAACTGTACAATGCAGACCAAGTACCTGCATTGCATAGGTCGGACACTGAGGCTTCTGCCTGTTCTGCCCAGGAGACTGCCACAGCCCTGGTCAAGTGTGGCTTAACTTGCACCCTCAGAGGCAGTCATTTTGTATCGAGGTTAAGCAATGGAATGCTTGGACTTAAGCCTTTGCTATGTGCAATCTTACCCTGTAGCCAAAGTTGCCTTGGAAATTTGCTGTCCTTTCTTTGCATAGCCAAACAGTTCAAGATGATCTGATTTCTGAAGACTTGAGTTCATATTAGGTAAGTCTTGACTGCTCTGTGGACATCTAACTTGTGCAACTGCTTTTTCTTATCACCAACAGGGTGCACTGTAGAGGAATACTGTGCAGTTCCTGAACTACTAAACTGACTACGAAGGAGGACCACTGCCTTCTTGGCCACTTCAGAGCCACGCGGATGTACTCTCTGCGAGACTGAAGATACTTTCCGAGTGTTGCCGGATGCAGAGGGAATGGAGGGAACAGATAAGCTCTTTGAAAATCCCATGGACGACACCGAGCACCTAGAGCTTCATCTGCTGAGCACCTGTATCAACTGTAAAATCTTAGAAGCAGCACACTAAGTCCTGACACAAAGAGGTCTATGTCAACAGTCCTGAACCAGAGAGACAGGAATTGAAACACCTCTTGATTAAGAGATCATTCCCCGGATGGACATATGGAAGGCTGAGCTAGTCTGCTAGGGAGTTCAGCTTCCCTGCAAAATTAATTTTATTTATTTTAGCTTTGATAACTGGGCAATTGCACTGGCAACAGGTGCCTTTTTCAGGCACAATCCAGGTAGCACAGATGGGGGTATGATACAACATTTTATAAAGTATACAATTTACAATATGCACAATAGTTTATGGAAAAGGTTATATACATACAGTACATGCAGGATGCATACGTGTCAATTGCAATATACATGAGCAAAAAAGCATCAATGAATGGAGCATAAAAGCCTGGGAGGGTATATTTGCAAAGGGGCAGTGCAGAGGACAACAGACAGTCACAAGCAAGCTATGCAAGTGCACGAACAGTATGAGTAGGTAAGGATACAGGGATCGGATACAGAGGGGGAATTAGCGAAAACAGTTACATACACTGAGTGAGGAATAGTGGTCTTTCAGCAGCTTTGTAAAGGCAGAGAGTGTACATTTTTTTCTGATCATGGGGGGTACAGAGTTTCAAACTGAGGCAGCTCGACAGCTAAAAGACTGTTGTCCCATGTTGGTATGGAACAGCAGGACTGCAATGTTATTGCTTTTGGCCAAGTGGGAGGTGGGCGAATCTTCAAAGGAGATCTGTTCAGCTAGATAAGCAGGGGCACCTGTTTGCAAGGTTCTTTAAATGAGCCTGGCAAGAATTAGGCTGGCTTTGAGGTCAGGGAGTATCCAGTTTAAGGTATGTAGTGCGAGGCAGTGATGCATTTTGTAACCGCTGCCTGATGCAAATATGGTGATTTTATAGTATAGGGTGTACTTTTTTTGCAGTGCTGATTTACCGGCAGCATCGACTATCAGCAAGCCATGATCTATTAAGGGGAGGAGGTTTACCTGGACTATTCTGATCCTAGTGTTGGGTAATAGGAGCTAGCGGATTCTATACAATGAGCCCAGCTTCTGGTGAAGCAGGGTGATGGTGTGCTGGATATGCGAGCTTCGAAAGAGATCGTGGGGTCTAGGCGTAATCCCAGGTATTTAAAGGAGCTGACCTTTTCCAGGCAGGTGCCGTATTCTGCTCTGATGCATAACATTCTCAGCCAGAGATTTCAGGCGGGCCTCTACCCAATAAAGGTGCACATATGCTTTTATTAGCATCCTTTCACATCTTGTGCCCTGCCTGTTCATGTATGCCACTATCGCTGCGTTGTCAGACCAGACCTTGACCGATTTCTGGCTGACTCTGTTCTGAAAATGTCTGAAGGCTAATAAGACCGCTCGTCTCATCTGAAGCGTCTCGTAAGTCCATACTCCTTGAACTGGGATCTGGTCCAGAACTGCACCCAAGCCCATGAGGCTGGTGTCTGTTGACATAATTATCTGTGACAGGGACAACAGAGTCCTTCAGAAAATCTGCGATTGCGGGGGGTACAGGGAAAATGGACCTACCTACGTGAGACAGTAAAGGCTGACATACTGCCTCAGCGACTCTGCTGTGAAGTATACAGAGCTTGAACACAGCTAGTACTTTTCAATTGTAAAAGTTCGGCTCCCAAATAAGAAACTCTCCCTTTGTTTGCAACCTCATTAAAAAACATATGAACAACAATTAAAAAATTAACATCAACATAAGCACATCACAGCCACCAATCTCACGCATGTCTACATGGCAAAAATACACTCACCTCATCCCATCACAGGCCATCAACACTTCCCTGTATGTGGCACACCAATTCATCATTCATGCATTTGCTTGTTTAGAGCCTTATTACCACGGAGATGGGAGGCAAGTTCCTGAGTGAGATCACACTGCTACACTTCAGTAATACACAACTCATGAAAAATTCAATATGTAGTGGATGGATCGAATTTCAGTTTTAAGGTACAGTATATAAATGAAAAATGAACAGTCTGTATAAAGATATTGTTTTTACATTTTTGATAACAGCAATAAGGTAATCTCAGAGGGTTATGTTAATGTGCTTGTTAAACTACCCCTAGGGCTACGTGGCACATGGCTGCGTCTTGAGCCAAATTACATCCCGGGGGGGGGGAGAACAACTGGAACATTAACAAAACTCTAGTTGGACCCTATTGCTTACTAAAAGTAATATTAGTTGTAACATGACAGCAATCAATAGGTAGCAATAATGGGAACGGATTGGGTGAAAGGCACCAGGTGATCAAAGTTGGAGCGGGGATTAATCACTGGTAATGCCCGCTCTAACAGTGCAATAATCCCTGCCTCAAACAGCAGTACCTGACCTTGCCACAACAGAATGCGCTGTGTCCGAGTGGGAGAAACATACGTAGGACAGCAGTAAAGTGGCAGAAAATTCTGAACTATTAAACAGAAGGAAACGTAGCATGAGTATCCCACTTACCCACCCAGTGGTCAGTGACAGTCGCAAAAATGTGACAATGAACAAACATGTAAGAGAGCTGAACCTATATCTGCAGATGTATTCCAAATGGTGGTTATTTGCGGTTCCGCGGAGAGATAGTGTAGTTTTCCTGCGCTGTTCCTTTCAGTCGGCTACATGTGTTTTATCAGCTCCAGAAAGAGCGACATAGCTACGTGACTTTGCCACCACATAATGCGCTGTGTCAAAGTCTCAGAAACAAACGCAGGACAGCAGTAAAGTGGCACAAAATGCCATACTGCTAAACATAACGAAACGTAGGTGAGTATCCCACCCTCCACCCAGTGGTCAGTGACAGTCGCAAAAATGGGAAAAGTAAACGTGTAGGAGAGCTCAAACCATATCTGGTTACATATTTCAAATGGTGGTTATTAACGTTTCCATGGAGAGATGGTCTGATTCTGCTGTGCTGTACATTTCAGTTTGCTACATGTCTTTTATGCGGTCGAGAAACAGCGATGTAGCTTGCTGCAATGGGAACAATCCCACAATGCAATGCATGTCTGAAATACCGAGGATCACAGTAATGAATGCCGCTGTTTTTTGGACCGAATAAAATCAATGTCACTGAGTGAAACTTACAGCAAAGCACAATTATACTATTTCTGGATGTAAAGGTAAATAATCTCACTTTGCAATATTTAAGCACATAAGCATGTTATTAAATATTTTAACCTGAGCTAGAATGACGAGCAGTGTACATGTACAAGTGTTTCTTCATGCAGTAACAGTTTTGAAAATCTAAAAAATGGAATCGGAGTTTTGATGTTATATGACAGTCACCAAAAATACTAGTCAGAAACCGTCATGTTACAAGCACATTAAGCCACTCTAAAGTCGGCTTCTGCTGTAATATTAATACATAGTTTGGAGGTTGTAGGCACTTGCGCCTTTGGCCTCGATGTCAACCCCCTCCCCAAAAAAAACAATGCATTAATTCCCCAGTAGAAGCCTCCTTCGTCGTGGCTTAACTCTTACTTGTGACAGTTTTTGCCACTGACAGTACTGTCGATCCAGGGACTGTTTGCCATTGTCAGTCTAGGCAATGTTTGTCATTGACAGAATCAACAATGCTGACCACAGCCTACACTGTGAATTCGGGCACTGTTTGTTATTGACAGTATTGACAATGCGGGCTTCCTAGGACTGTTTGCCATGTGGAATATCAGCCAGCAATATCAATCCAAGGACTATGTATATCTTTTTTTTTTTCTTAATTAAGGAAATTCATTGCAAAAAAAACTGGGAGGGGAATGAAATGTTAGGAAAAAAGGTTACCTGAGCCTTTAATCTGTGGTGTGATGTTCCTCAGGGTTCAAATCATCACATGACAGAGCGCTGGCATTAGGTTAAACTTGGCTCCCTCTCTCCAAGCATTGGTGTGGAATATTTTTTCTTTACCTGAACAGATCGTGCTGGTTAGGGTAAGGACAACACTGCATCACATGATCATTCAAACTCCAAGAAATGCCACACCACAGATTTCCCAAGGCTTAGGGGACTTACATTTAATTTCCCTACTTTTTACACTTTCTGCTTAAAGTGATTTAGTCACATTCTGCAAATGCCTGTTTCACACAGAGAACTGTCAACGTGTAACACACAGCAGCAAGAAATCCTAGATAACTTATAAAGTTGACAAATGTTCATTACTCAGAGGTGCAGTCCCTTATTTTGGTAGTGGGGATTGCAGAATAGCACCTAATATTTAGACATATAACCTAGTTCTAGAGAAGCTTGAAGAAGCTAAGCATGCGTGCACATGGGCAGACTAGGTGGGCCGTAGGCCTCATCTGCTGTCAACATCTATGTATTTTTATATATATATATATATATATATATATATATATATATATGTGTGTGTGTGTGTGTGTGTGTGTGTGTAGCAAGGCATTGTGGGTATAGTGCATAGCTGATTTTCTGTCTCCCTTATCAAAATGCAGTCTCCTATGTCAGTAGTGTTTACAGCAGTACAATCTGTAGAAAAGTTTCTGAAAAACTGCTTTTGTGATGCAGACAGGCCAACAAGATTATCTGCCACTCTGTGTAGATGTTTAACTTTTACTGCCTGCTGTTAGAATGTGGGAGAGTGATGATACTTTTCTATATTTATGTTATAGGGCCTGAATGACTATAAGTAGTTCAGGAGTGTAATTATGGGTCAGACTACTTTTCTTTTTCTTTGGTGTCCAGCTTCTGCTATGAGTTCAAAACTAGGAAAGAAAAAGAATATCTGCAATACTAAGACTGACCAGAGGTCTCTGTTTCAGCACAGTGCTTAAAAACTTTGTTTCCCTTGCATGATATCACGGTTGGCGTTGCAGCACTGAGAAAAAAAGGGGCTGGGTTATGCAAATAAAGCAAAGCACAGCAATAAAAGCATTCTTTTTCTTATGGAAAACAGTACTTTTTGGCAGTTTGAATGGTAGGAGATTGCTTCACAACTCCTACAGGTTACTACTCCCATTTGCTATGGCAAACATGACAAAATCACTGTAAACCCTAACTCAGACTTTGTCAGCAGAAAAGGACCACTTGGCCTACCCAAGTGTTCCCTGCCTATTCTACCTCCACAAACCCTATCTGGTCTCTGGCGACCCTCCCCCTTCTGCTTCTTTTATAATATACCCCTATGCTTATCTCATGCATGCTTGAAGACCCCACAATTTCAGATGGCAGTCTGTTCAGGGGTGTCTACCACCCTTTCAGTGAAGAAATATTTCCTCGCATCTCTCCTAAACTCCCCCCAGCTTCATCTCATGTCCCATGGTCCTGGTGCTTGTCCTCACTTGAAAGTGATTCTCCACCTGCACCCTGTTCAAACCTGTGAAGTACTTATAAGGTCTCGATCTTGTCACAGCGCTGTCTTTCTCGGTGTACATGTTGAGATACTTAAGCCTCTCCTCAGAGGGCTTACTGTGCAAGCCCTGCAACATTTTAGCTGCCCTCCTCTGGACAGCCTCCATCCTGCCTGTCTATGTCCTTTTTGAGGTGCGGTCTCCAAAACTGAACACAGTACTCCAAGTCGGAGCATATCAGGGAGCGATACAACAGCAGCACCACCTGCATCCTCCTGCTGAAGATGCCCTCCCTATGCACCCCAACATCCCACTAGCCCTGCTCACCACCTTGTTACACTGGGCTGCCACTTTGAGGTCCTCTGATACAATAACTCCGAGATCTCTTTCCTGTCTAGTGACATACAATTAAACCAGCAGAAAAAGGCCTTGTGGTCTATCATGTCTGCTAGAGGATGCAGACTCCTCAGTATCTACTGAGGGATCTGTCCGTCACCATTATCTACTCCCCCCTCCCCACTGATGCCCCTAGCCCCACTACCCCCTCCCTTGCATGCAACGTTCCCCTTTACTCTGTTCCACCCACTCTTGAAGCTGTCCACTCTCTTCAGGGAGACTACTTCCTCTGGAAACTTGTTCCACTTAGCCACCACCCTCTCCATAAAAAAGTGCCTCCTCATTTCTCCCATGATTTCCCCCCAACCCGTTTAAGGCAGTGCTTCCTAGTGGTCCTAGTCCTAAGGCTGAAGAGACTTTCTGAGCTCACCTTGTTGAAACCTTTAAGGTACCTGAAGGTCTTGATCATGTCACCCCTTTCTCTTCTATCCTCCAGGGAGTACAAGTTGTGATCACAGAGTCTCTCCTTGTATGCTCTGCCCTGCTGTACCTGGATCATTTTGGTTGCCCTTCTGGGGTCCATATCAAGCAGGCTGACGTCCTTTAGGTAAGGACACCAATACTGTGCACTGTACTACAGGTGTGGCCAAACTGGAGATACATACTAAAAGCCAGCAGAATAGGCCAAATGGTCTGTCTTGTCTGCTAAAAAGCCAGCAACCTAGTGGCTGCTCGCCTTACCACCCCCCCAGCCCCCAAGAGGGTCTTCTTTAGTTTCAATTTCCCCTTGTACCTATCCCATCCTTTCTTGAAGCCCTCCACTGTGCCCTCCTCCACCAGCCTCCCAGGCAGCACATCTGTACACTGGCAGAATGACCTTCGCTTTCCTGCTGTTTATAGCCTGGCTATGCAGCCCAGCATCTGATTTGCTCTGAATGCTGCTGTCTTGCAGTGTGCTGAGTGCTTCAGGTCGCTCATGATGATCACTTCTCAGTTTTTCTCCTCTTCTGATCTGGTTACCTGCACACCACCCAGCCAGTATTTGGCCTCTGGGTTCTCCCCCCACCCCCAAGTGTATTACCTTACATGTTTTGACATTGAATCCCTGTTGCCAGATACCTGACCATTTATGTAACTTAGCCAGGTCTTCCCTGAGGTCCTGTCTCCCCTCCTCCATGTCTACTCTCCCCTAAAGCTTTGTGTTGTCCACAAACAGGCATATTTTCCCTTTATTTCATCTGCAATGTCGCTGATAAAGATGCTAAACAACACTGGACTGAGCACTGAGCCCTGTGGGACACCAATAGTGACTGTCCTAGCCTCTGAGAACTCCTCTCCCCCTGAACACCACCCTCAGACGTCTGTCCTATAGCCAATTTGTAACCCACATAACCAGTTTCACCCTACCCCCAGGCCCTCCAGCTTCCTAAATAATCTCCTGTGGGGGACAGAGTAAAAAGGCCTTACTGAAATCCGGATACAGGACGTTCACTGCTTGGCCCTTGTCCACTATCCTAGTTACCCAGTAAAAGAAATCAATCAGGTTAATCTGGCAGGACCACCCTAACACAAACGTGCTGCATCTCATCCTGTAGCCTACTGTCTTCTAGAAAGCTTACCAGTCTTTCTTTCAATACAGTTTCCATGAGGTTTCCCACTATCAAGGCCCGACTGACAGACTGACCAGTCTGTAGTTACCAGGGTCACCCCTCCGCCTGCTTTTGTGGAGCAGCACTACACGTCCTGTCCTCTAGGCCAGGGGTACTTTCCGCAATTCCAATGAGGTGTTAAACAGGTCCAATGAGGGACCTGCCAGCACATCCGCCAACTCCCTCAACACCTCTGGATGTACGCTATCTGGATTTAGGGATTTGTCTTCCGTTAGGACACTTAAGCCTTTTCTTACCCTGTCAACTTCAATCTCTCAATCTGTGTCACCATCCACCCTGTTGCCCCCCCCCTCCCGAGGTGCTAGTCCATCTTTCTCCTTAGTGGAGACTGAACAGAAGTACTTGTTAAGGATTTCTGCCTTCTCTTCACTTCCCTCCGCCCACTACTTCTCAACCTGATTATCCCATCCTTCATATCCCTCTTCTTCCTAATATATACTAGAAGAAAGCCTCTGCTCCAGATTTCACCTCCTCTGCAAGATGCAGCTCTTTCTTGGCCTTGATAGCCATACTGCTCTGCCTGCCTTCCTTGCCTTGGTACAGTACTCCTCTCTGTCTTCCTCTTTATGGGTGCGCCCATACTTCCTAAAGGCTGACTTCTTATCCTTTACTGCCTGAGCCACCTCCCTATCATACCAGCTGGTCTTTTTGGTTTTAGATTTCTTGCTTTTGAGTTTGGCACGCATGTTGGTGGCTGCCAACAGCCCCTCCTTAATTATGGACCTTTTCTGGTCCACCTACACTTCCTTTCTAATACCAGCGAGGTGCCCTTGGAGAACCTCACCCATCCTACTGTAGTATGCCCTCCTGACGTCCAAGACCCTTATTTTGATCTTACTTCTTTCCCTGCCCAAGTCCAGGTGGAACCACATAGTGTGGTAGCTGCTTCCTGCAAGCAGTACCTCCATTTTTACCTCTTGGACATGAGCAGGTCCAGTATGGTCCTCTTCCTGGTAGGCTCCAGGACACACTGCATCAGGAATCCACTCTGTAATATGTCCAGCGGCACCTGAGTACCGGTGGTAGTCGGGATCTTCCAATCCATCCTAGGCAGACTGAAGTCTCCCATGATCACTACTTCCCCCCCCCTGCTGGCATCTCCACAATTTTGGACCCCAGTTCCTTACCTAATGCCTCATCCTGGTTTGGTGGCCTTTACACCACCCCTACCATGAGCTTTCTACCCTTTGTGGACTGAAACTGTACCCACAAGACCTCTGCCTTTCCATCCATCTCCTCTTCCCTAGTGCAGGTTATCCCGTCCCTCACAAACAGAGCCACACCCCTCCTCTTCCTAGCCCTCCGACCCTCCTATATAGTTTATATCTGGGGATGGAAAGGTCCCAGTCATGATTCGGTGTGGCCCATGTCTCTGTGATGGCTGCCATCCCTTGTTTTCACTGTCAGTACCTCCCACACCATCTTATACTCAGCACTGGGGATCCTGTGCCCTAGGTGCATGATTTTATACTGTTTGGCAATGAACCCCAACTACCATGCCTTTAATCACTCCTTGAGTTTCCCAAGATCCCTAGGCATTTTCTCCACCCCCCTCCTGAGTGTCCACCCTAATTATAGATTTTGATGTCATCTGCAAAAATGCATACCATCACCTCCAATTCTTCTGCTGTGTCCCCCATGAAGACACTGAAGATGATCGGTCCCAGTACCGAACCTGTGGCACCCCACTGGTCACTCTCCCATCTTTAGAGAGAGAGTCGTTTACCATCACCCTCTGCCTCCCATCTGTTAACCAGTTTCTAAACCTGATGCACTGACATGTTTTTTCAATTAATATATACCAAAGTCAAGTCAGTGGCTAAATTCAACAGCACTCTAAAAGTTTATTTACAGAAACTCAAAACATGGATTAATGCAAACTACCTACTATTACACAGCTCTGGAAAGACAGCCCCACCCAGCTCACTTCAAGTCATACCTTCAACAGGATCATCACGAAAAATATGTTTAGCATGTTAAAATACCTGGGTGGGACAGATTCAAGAGGAGGGTACAAACCGGGAGGGGGCGGGAGATGGGGAGGAGGGCATATGAGGGAGGGGGGGCAGCAGCAGTCTAATGGACTAAAATGCTGCAGACTAGATAGACTGGATGGCCTGTACCTGCTGGCAATTTTGGGAGGGCTTTAAGCCCGAGGTTCGATGGGCAGAGCAACAGCGTCACTCACCCATCGGGCTTAAAAGGTCACACATTCTGGAGCCCATCCAGGATTCGTTTTTCGTTGCTGCCGGAGGCTCTGTGGGCTGCTCCTTCTCTCTGTTCCATTCATTCTGCCTGCCAGTTTCCTTCTCTTGCCTCCGGCTGCCCCGCACTTTTTCCCTTGATCTCCGTTCCTTCCCTGTTGCCGCTTGCTCGCGGCTGTTCGTCCATCTCCCCTCCTCTATTTCAGTTCCCCTCGCTCCTCTCATTCTGTGCTCTCTGCTGCTCGCTGCAGCTGTCCAGTCTTGCTTCTCACTTCCATGTTTCCTCCCCTGTCCCCTGTTCTGCTCCTCGTTGTGCCGCTCACTCTGCTGCCATCTTCTCTCCCTCGTCTTCGCTCTCCCTTCCCCACCTCAGTTCTCTCCCTGCCTGAGCTTGCCTTTGTTCCTCACCTCCTTGCTGCTTTCGCCGCCTTGTCTTTATTCTCCATCAGTCTCTCCTCTCTGTTGCTGCCCCATGGCTTCTGTTCCCGCCTCCCCTCCCACATTCTTTACTCTCCTTGTGGACTGCTCCTTGATGTCGTTTGCTCTTTGGAGTCGGCAGTACCAGCCTCTGGAGATACCTGTACTACCAAACTCATGCTCCAAGCTGCTTCCTCTCTTTTGGGTTGGTGCCTGCGCCTTTTTCATTGCTCCAAGCAAGTAACTCCCACGCTGTCCTGTACCAGGGATCTCGGGCCCATTTCTTACATTTCTCTGAAATCCATCAGCAATCTGTACCATTTATTCCATGTATTTGAAATTTTAACTTGTAACAGGTGTACGCTAGTTTCTTTTACGCAGAGTAATGACTAACAGACTCTGATTACACCGCTCTGTTTGAATTATTTATCCTGCTACCAGACAGTGTATGAAGCACTGCCAGTGCCTGACAATCTTTCAAAGTTATGCATTTATGTATTCCCGTCGTGGTGTATCTCCTATATGTTCTCTACTGAACGAAAGCTAATACTACTGTTAACAATCCTTAACTTCATTTCTATTCAGTAGTGATTTTATGTTTCCACTGGGACACTGTATTCAACGTTTGATTTGTATTTGCTGTGTTCCTTCTGGACAGCATTTCAGTGTTTTTGTGGGGCCATTGTATTTGAAATGTTAAAATTGTTCCCTCTGGTTATTATGATTCTCTGAGCTTGTGTCTCTTGCTCGTCGGGCTCTTTCCTAGTGAGCAACCTCTCGCCTACGGCTGTTCTTGGTCCTCCATGTATGTAGCTAGCCTTTCTTCCCTTCCTTGTGAGGTATATCAGAATGGTACCTCCTCTTATCTTGTAGGGTGTGCTGCCCCAGGGTTGCTGGCCTCGGCCAGCTCACTGTCAGTGTTTTCTTTTGGGGGTTTTCTGCCCTACCAATACTCCTTCCTCTCATAGCCTACTGGGGTTCCTGCCCATCTCTACCAGCCCTCTAGGCTTCGATTCATTCGTACTGTCACGTCTCATATTTCATACTTCCAGCGTTCACTTCTACTACTCAAGCATACCTTCCCTGGTCCCTGCTACCTTGACCTGCTTCTACAACCCTTCTATAGGTCTATTCCACCACATCGGCTACTCATGCTTCAGCATGCCCTCGTTCTGCTCCCTCTCCTCAGCTCTCTGGACAAACAATCTGCTTTTGTTATTCTTTTGGGCATACCTATCCTTGCTCCTATGCCCTCTCATCGAACCGCGACCTTCCTGCCGCATCTATTCAGGTTCCCGACTACTGTCTTCCATCCCTGCTACCTCGATTTGACTATCTCCACTCAAGCGCCATGCCTTCCTGTCCGTCGCCCTTTGCTAGGGGCTGGCTGGAGGCTCTCCACCATCATTCAAGTTTCTTTTTCAAGTTACTTTCTGAATCTACCTACTTTTGAGGAGCCTACTTAATCACATCGCTCTATACATTTCCAAATCTACCTCCTTTCGAGGAGTCTACTTAGTCACATTGCTCTATAGAGCATACCCCCCCCCACTTCTAGTTCACACCCTATGGTTCTAGACACACCTTCTTGGCCTTGGAGTATATCTCCTTTCAAGGAGCCTCATTACTTGCATCACTCCATTGAATACTATGCTATCTCATCGCTCACATCAGGGTCTAATCATTCACATCGCATAATCATGCCTTATCAGCCTCAGTGTCCACTTCCTCACCTTGCTCAATCAGGCGTACCTCTCATTGGATCTGCTACCTCATTGACCTGCCACCCTCTTGCGGCAATCACCATCATCAGTATTTATCTTTGCTTCATGTTCCTTCGATCTGTGCGCAGCCTCATGTTCCCTATTCGATCTGTGCTTTCTTTTGGGGAGTTTCGCTATTCCGTCATCATCCTCCCTACTCTTATCCCTTTCATTACTGAACCCTTCTCTTTAATGACATACATCCTCAAATCAAACGTCATCAGCCTGGAGGGAAGGCGACGTAGGCCTTGGATCCCCAGAGGTTTCCTCCTCAAAGGGTTTTTTTCCTCTCCTCCGTGCCAATGGTCATAATATTAGTTAGAGTTAATGCTTTCTTAGGTAAGTTAGTTAGGTTCCGCTGTTGGATGGAGGCGGATGGTGGCTCCGGCTTTCCCCTCTCTCATTAGGAAGCCAGCCCTTATCTTCTCAGAATTCATTCATCATCCTCGCTTCTTCGATGCTCGACACCTTTAGGTATTCTTTTTGGGCTTCTTCCTAACCTACCTTTAGTCAACGTTATCATTCCCATGGCACCTGTGGAGGGGGGGGCCCTCCCCTAAGGTTCCTTGTGTCGTACCCCTACACGGTGGCATATCCCATGGATAGAGGGGCGGAAAGTCACAAATCAAATCAAGTTGCACAAGCATCATCTCATCAGGTTGCGTGAGCACATTGAACAGGAGGGCTTTAAGCCTGAGGTTCGATGGACGGAGCAACAACGTCACTCCCCCATCAGGCTTAAAAGGTCACACATCCTGGAGCCCATCCAGGATTCGTTTTTCGTTGCCCACCATCCACCCCTCCTCCTCCAGCAGCTCATCTCTCTTACCCGTGTGCTTCTTCCTAACCTACCTTTAGCCAACGCTATCATTCCGCGGCACCTGTGGAGGGGAGAACCCTCCTCTAGGGTTCCTTGCGTCATATCCCTACAGTGTGGTATATCCCATGGGTAGAGAGGCAGAAAGCCAAAAACCAAATCAAGTTACATAAGCATCATCTCATATCATCTCATCAGGTTGCGTAAGCACATCGAACGTATGTTTGTATTAATATTTATTTATTATTATTTATTTTTTGAATTTTGTTGAGCCGGTAAGCCCACTGGGCCTAGAAGTCACTTTTTCAGGGGCGATCGGGGGATACAGATGGTAAGCAACTGAAATTGAACCAGATTAAGCTCCTGGTGGTATTCTTTTAGTGAATGGGAGAAATTTGCCCAAGACACTGGGGAAATTCCCCTACTGTCTGTTAAAAATGCACACCAAAAGTCAGGACTCCTCTATTGCAACAAAAACTGCATAATCATCAGCACCATAAAACTGCTCCTAAAGCAATCACTCTTACCACCAGTGGAATACAGGAGAAAAATCTATAGATCTGCTGCTGTCACAGTTTATGCAAAATGCCATTGCTTACAATAACATGTGCAGCTTTGCATTAGGATGTAACAAATGAACACAACGTGCCCTGATGTATAGCAGCCTGGGACTTTCCTCTGAAATAAGAAGAAGGCACATACAGTAAGGATGACTATAGTACTCAAGAGAGTGCATTACCTCCTGTTGGTGAGGCATAGGTCAGGAAGCATAGGGAAGCCAGGAACAGTTATAAAATTCACAAGTAGTGTTTTATTATTCTCAATAACAGTAAAATATAACAAGCATTTGTCAATGCCGAATGTTGCTTGCTTCTATGTGCTGTTTATGTATCTGGAAGTCATTGGAGTGTAAATATTGAAAATTTGCGAACTTACGAGCCTGCGTAGGAACTGCGCAAAGCACGCTTGTAAAACAGTCACTTTTAGGATTTTTTTCACCAAATTTTCAGCATTGCCATTTTAAGATCTCTGCTCATGAACAGTGACACTGTGATTTTCTTAATGTGTCCCATACACTGAGTTCGCACTACGACTGCGCCATTGTGCGCTACATGGTCGGAAACACGTTTTGGGTGAGATGTGAAAATGACAGCTGTACTACTCATAAGAAGGTGTGGAAAAATGGCAATGTTGAAAAATCTGGGTGGAAATATTGAAAATTCGCAAACCCTACGGCGGCGTGAACTCACTTATACGCTAAAACAGTCATTTTAGGAATTTTTTTCACCAAATTTTCAACATAGCCATTTTAAGACCTCTGCTCATGAACAGTGTCACTGTGATTTTCTTAATTTGTCCGTACATTGATTTAGCATACCGACTGCGCCATTTCTGCGCTACATGGGGAGGAAACACATTTTGGGTGAGATGTGAAAATGACAGCTGTACTACTCATAAGAAGGTGTGGTAAAATGGCAATGTTGAAAATCTGGAGTGAAAATATTGAAATTTCGCGAACTTACGAGCCTGCGTAGGAACTGCTAGCACGCGCTACGTAAAACAGTCATTTTGGAATTTTGGCACCAAATTTTCAACATTGGGGTTTAGGCCCCCCTTCTCTTGAATGATGTCACTGTCAAGGCAGGCGATGGGGCCGAAGGAGGTGATTTAGCAGTCACTGCGTCACCCTTCAGGCTTGGCTCTTGCCATGACAGTGACATCACTCATGAAGAGGTCCCAAAACCCCATGTGAAAATTTGGTGCAAAATTCCAAAATGGCTGAGATATGCAATAAAGTTGAAACCCCCTATCTAGCCCATTATACAGCTTACGGCATTTCCTCAGTTCGCGGTCGGCTTTGAAGGGTGCAGGCGTGTTCCCAGTCCACGAAGATCGTGGCGCGGAGTCCGGAGTAGTATGGGGTGAGGGGTGTGGGGAGCTGGAGTGCGCAGTGGGTGGTGCGGGTTGTGGAAGGGGTCGGAGGCGCACCATGGGACCGTTTTGTCTTACAGGTAAAAAAAAAAAAAAAGCGTCGTGGGACATCGTTACCACGCTGGGGTGGGCTCCCAGCGTGGCACAAGGACACCCAGAGGCGTTCAGCCAGAGGGGATTGGGCACCCCGTCGGCAAAGAGCTGATTGCCACGCTAGGGTGGGCTCCCAGCGTGGCACCAACTACTGGGGGAGAGAGAGGAGGAGCGCAGCTCAGCCGGCGAGGATTGGGCACCCGTCAGCTATACAGTGCGTGCGGGGGCGTGCACGTCTGCGGGTGGGTGGGGGAGCTGCGCGTGAGCCACTTCTTATCGCTGCTCACTCAAGCGTAGCTCCCCCTTTCAACTGTATGCCACTGCATTTTGGAGCGTGTCATAGACAGCTCCAAAATGCATTGGCTTACAGGGGCCGCGCCTGCCAGGACACTGCCTGAATTGGAGGAGGAGGAGGTGACACTTCCGAAATCTCCGATGGCACTATGTTTCTTGCACATGCGTGCAAGCAACATAAAAATGAAATTGTTCAGTATAGCTATTTACAAAAAGACAGTACAAACAAAGAAAACAAAGTCCTTCATCTGAGGGTATCTCTAATTCTGAATTTCAATCTCTCTCTCTCTCTCTCTCTCAATAAAGATTGCTCTCTTTTTACAGAAGTCTTTGCCTGACAATTCATTTCTGCATTCTGAACTCGTTAACAGACATCCTGTTTTTCTCAACATGTATCAGAACTTTGTCAGTTTCTTTCCTTGCAGATTCAACAAAACGGAACAATGTGTCCCAGTACTAATACCCTGCTGACAACTCTGCAAAAGTTTGTGGAGGTCAATCTGCATCTCAAAGTTAACCCCTAAGTTCCAAACAGCTTTTTGCAATCATTTCAACAATATAACTATATACATTTTCAAACCAAGGGATCCTAGTTTCACACAAATATATATATTTATAACCACAGATAAGCAAGGGGGAAGAAAAGATAGAAACAGCAAGTGAAGGCAGGGAGAGCAGAAGGGGGAAGAATCATGTGATTAGTTCCTAGGTCTCACAAGCAAATTTGATTGTGCAATTAAGACAGACAAGAGACAGAAATTGAGAGGACAGAACAGATCTTTGTTTTTAACTCTTTCTGCATAACAAATGGGACAGGGTCTTATTCAACTCTGTCACACCTCCTTCCGCCCCATCTAAGGAGACTGCAAGGAAAACAACAGCACTCCAGACTAGAGATATCTTGCACCTACCACGGATGTACAAAACCCTTTGGTGACATTGTAAAAAGGTATAGGTTGAGGCTTCACTGCTATGCTGATACCCAGCTCTACCTCTCTTTTGCACCTGACCAGGATAGAGCCTTCTCAGTATTTAATAACTGCCTCATAGAAATCCAGGAGTGGATGCGTTCGAGCTGGTTGAAGTTGAACTCGGAAAAGACTGAGGTGTTGGTAGTGGACCCCGGGTCACTGGATAGGGGGGCTGGGGGTGGGGTCACCCTCTGGACTTTTTTTTGGGGGTGTACCACTTCCGATCTTTGATCGGGTGCGAAACCTGGGGGTAATCTTTGATGAGGGATTAACACTGCACTCGCAGGTGTCCGCCATTGTCAAACCCTCTCTTTACCATCTGAGGAATCTCTCCAGAGTTAAGCATCTTGTTCTGTCTGGTGACCTTCCCACGCTGGTCCATGCCTTTGTGTCCTCGCGCTTGGACTACTGCAATTCCCTATACCTAGGGCTTCTGGGGGTAGATATTCGCCGCCTGCAGCTTGTGGAGAATGCTGCAGCCCGGCTACTAACTGGAACCTCTCGGTCCTGTCATATTTCGCCGGTGCTGCGCGAACTGCACTGGCTGCCAGTACAGTGGCAAATCACCTTCAAAGTCGAACTTTTGACTTATAAAGCCCTGCACAGACTGGGTCCGGGCTACCTGAAAGAGCTCCTAGTCCCTTACTGCCCTAGGTGATCGCTCCGTTCGACCGACGAGGGGTTGCTAGAGATTCCAAGGGTTTGTTTAAAATCTTCTGGGGCCCATGCATTCATGCACGCTGCCCCTACCCTTTAGAATTCTCTACCCAGTCGGTTACGTGAGTGCACGACTGTGAAAGGATTTAAATCGGCCCTAAAAACATTTTTATGGAATCAGGCTTTTGGTGATTAATTGAAATACTATTTTATTGCCTGTTCTGTATTTTATATTATTTATTATAGTTGTAATGCGCTGATGTTATTTAATTTTTATGTGCGGCGCCTTGGCATTTGAAAGGTGCCTTATAAATTAAAATGAATGAATGAATGTTTGACAGAGCAGCCCCAGCAACCTGGAATTTTTCTACCTAATATAAACCCCCCAAAAAAAACTTATTATAGTAATGTTGTTTCTTCAAGGGGATCCCTCATTATGCTTAACTAATGCAGTTAGCCCAGTAGGTTCAACTGCCCCGGAGACTGGAACTTATGTAAATTAAAGAATGTTGCAGTGGAAGTTAGAACACAGTTCCAATATCTGCCTCTAGGTGCTGCTGCTAATGGTAGCAGCTTTACAAATTTCCAGCAGGTGTATGTCCCTTGCAGCTGCGCCACGGATAGAATGGGCTCTGAGGCCCTGTGGTGGCCATTTTTCCTCGTTGCCATAGCAGAACTGTAAGCAGAAGACTATCCAATGAGTGATTGTCCTCACTGAAGCTGGCTAGCTCTTACCCACCTCACCATAGGTGAGCAACAGCTGTGAATGGAATGATCTGATGTCCTTGGTGCGCTTCAAGTAGTGCACTAATGCCCTCTTGACATCTAAGGTGTGCAGCTTTAGTTCATCTGAGCTGGACTTTGCTGTGAAAAATACAGGGAGGGTACTGGATTGGTTCAGGTGAAACCTGGAGACCACCTTAGGAAGGAATGATTTAGTTTGGGTCCATGCAGAGGACTTGGAGTTCTGACACCCTTCTTGCGGAGGTGATAGCCACCAGGAAGACTGCTTTACAGGTGACATACTTGGGGTCAGCAGTAGTCATGTGCTCAAAGGGGGCGGCTCCATGAGCTTACCTATACACAGGTTAAGGTCCCACAGGGGGCACAGACTCACTGAGAGTTGGTTAAAAGTGGAGGAGACCCTTGAAGAATTTTTTGAAAATGGGGTGAGAGGCTACAGTTTTTTCCTGTCCTGCTGAGATGTAAGCAGAAAGTGCCGCCAGTTGCACCTTAAGGGTGGAGGTTTTGAGGCCCAAGACCTGAAGATGAACCAAATAATCCAGTTGGGCTGGCAGGTCCGCTTCTGAGGGGTTGATCTGCCTAGGTTTGCAACATGTGGTAAATCTCTTCCACTTGGAAGCATACGTTTTCGTAGTGGCAGGCTTTCTTTTTATCGTCTTTTTCCATTTTCTCCCCGTCCCCATGCCATGGGCATGCACGCATGTGGAGGCACGTGCACACCACGGAGCACCCTCCCACTACACTGCCGCCACTCCCGTCTACGCTACCCACCGGACCTCCACCAGGTGGGAGTGGAACTATGGGGGGGGGCGCAACAACCACCCTGGGAGAGAAGCACTGCCTTTCGGCTGCTCAATCCTGCTCCCTCTCTCCCCCACCCGTGCCAACTCTTCGACAACCCCAAGGTCATTCCCGAACCCAGGTCAGCAGCGTGGTGCGAGGTAAGGCAGTTGGGGTAGGTTACTCTGCCCTGAGACATGGTGAGCAGGTTGTGTCTCAAAGGGAAGGAGGATGGACTGGAGCTTGGACAGTGCTAGAAACAGGGAGTACCAAGGCTGTCTGGCCCAATCTGGTGCCACCAGAATCATGGATGCAGGCTGGCTCCTTAGCTTCAGAAGGGCCCTCAGCAGTAGAGGTAAAGGTGAACTGCATAAAGAAACCTCCCTGACCAGGTCAGTGCTAGTACGTCCACAGGGATGGGACCCACTGCTGGAGGCCTGCAGTAGAACAGTGGGAGCTGATGATTCTGTTCTCAGATGAACAGATATATTTCTGGGGTGTCCCAGCTCCAGAAGACTGTCATCAGCACTTGCTTGTTTAAAGCCCACGTGTGGTGCCCTTGGCTGATCCTGCTGAGGGTGTATGCTAAGGTATTGTCCTTCCCTGGCAGATGGATTGCCAACAGATGTATATTCAGGGGAGTAGGCCAGAGACCAGATCTTCATTGCCCCTGTGCAAAGTTTTGAGGATCTGGTTCCTCCTTGCTTGTTGATGTAGTACATGGTGGTAGTGTTGTCTGTCCAGACTTGGACTGACTGACCCTTTAGCTGGGGGACAAAGGCCTGCAGGACCAGGAAGACTGCCCTGAGCTCCAAGAGGTTTATGTGCAGCCATGATTCTCGAGGAGACCACACACCACTGATTGTCTGGTCTCCCAGATGTGCACCCCAGCCCAGGAGGGAAGCATCTGTAGTTAAGACTACAGTAGGAGCCTGCTGCTGAAATGTGACTCCCTGTCTCAGGTTTTCCTCCAGTTTCCTCCATTTCTGTGCTTGTAATAGGGTTCTTGTGACTGGCACTAGCTAGGAGAGTGGGTCTCTTCTTTGGGATCAGTGGGACCCAAGATGGTACTGTATGTCTCGCATTTGAAATCTGGCACCTGGAACCACAGCTGTGGTGGAAGCCATGTGCCTAGCAACCTGAGGAAGTACCTTGCTGGTCTGGGCTGTCCCGGGAGGAATCATCCTGCCAGATTTTGGAGCTTTGACATTCTGTCTGGGAGAAAAGCTTTTCTCTGCAGAGTAGCCAACTCTGCCCTATGAACTCCAGGGATTGCACTGGTTGCAGGTGGGACTTTTGCTGGTTTAACAAGAAGCCCAAGGACTCTAGAGTGTCCTGGGTGAGCTGTAGGTGGTCCTTGACCTGCTTTGGAGACTTCTCCACAATCAGCCAGTCATCCAGGTAAGGGAAGACAGACTTCCTGTCTCCTTAGGTGAGCTGATACCACAGCCAGACACTTTGTGAACACCCTTGGAGCGAACGAGAGCCCGAAGGGGAGAGCTGAAAACTGGTAGTGTCCCGAGGGTAACCGAAACCCCAGGTACTTGCTATGGCTGGGCTTGACTGGGATGTGGAAGTAGGCATCCTTCAGATCCACAGAGGCAAGCCAGTCACCCTGTTGTAGGGAGGGAATCATTACTGACAGAGTGACCATTCTGAACTTGGGCTTTTCCAAGTACTTGTTCAGATATAGATTCAGGATAGGTTGCTATTCCCCATATTTCTTTTGAGTAAGAAAACACCTTGAGTAGAGGCCTTTCCCCGAGAGAGAGAGGGAGGAACTGCTTTTGTGGCATTTGCTTGTAGCAACATTTTGACCTCTAACTCCAACAGAATCCTTTCTGTTGGGTTTGAGGATGCAAAGTGCCTGTGGGCCTGCAGTTTTAGAAAGGCCTTGAACTGCAGAGAGAGGCCCTGGCTCACCACCTCCAAAACACACTTGTCTGTGGTAATGTGTTGCCATGCTTGGAAGAAGTGAGCCAACCTCCATCCTACCAGGAATGGGCTGGCAACCTGGACAGAGCAGTCAGGGGTTCTACTTAGGCTGGGACCTAATAGCTAAAGCAGGTTCAGCCATCCTGGCAGCTCTTCTGCCCCTACACCTGAAATAACCTCTTGCCTGAGAGTATTCCATGGGCATGGGTGGTTGGTAGTAGGCCCTAGGGTAGTGTCCTCTACCCCTGCCTCCCTTTCCTGAGACCAGTAGGGAGTGGAGGCTTTTTCTTTGGCTGAGTTGCTCTTGTAGGTGGTTTTGTATTCTTCCACCTTTCCATGTATGCTTCAGTCTTATCCCCAAAGAGATAGTTGTTCTCACAAGGGAAATCCATAGCTGTGTCCTGGGTCAGAGGTTAGTAGCCCATAGCCAGGCAAACCTTCTGAGGGAGATGGCTAGGGCCATGACTCTGGAAGCAGAGTCACTGACATCCACTACCATTTGTAACTAGTACTTTGTAGCGTCCAGTGCTGTCCTGGCAGTGTTAGCTACTGTATGTCGTGCCCTACCTCAGTAAGATTTTTGTCGATATGGCTAAGACTGAGCTTCCACAGGGGCCTTTTGATACTGGGTGGTGAAGTTATATGGGTAGCCTATCTCAAAAGGAGAGAGGCTACTATATACCCCTTCTTAACCATGCCATCCAGTTTCCTGGAGTCCTTATCTGGGAGGTGAGAGGATAAGGGCACCCTGGCCTTGTCACAAGTGGCTGCCTGTACCACCTCTTTGTGGCTGGGATGTGAACAGAGGTATTCAGCGTTGCTTCTGTCCACCTAGTACTTTTCCACTTTCTTATCCACCCCTGGAATTGAAGTAGGGGTCTGCAGGATTTTTAGGGTTGCTTTCCTCAGAGACTTGTGGATGGTCAACAAAGCCTTCTGTGGGGGCTAGCCACATCATCTCTAAAAACTTGGCTTCCTCCATTTCCTGGGTGGTAAGGTGAGGGTGTCCACCATTTGCCTGACAAAGGCATAATGGGAGGAAAAATGCTTAGGGCCTCTGGGAGGGAAACTGAACCCCTGTTCCAGGGAAATCTCTGGCTCAATCAGTTCTCCATTATCCTCTGCTTATTCCTCCTAGTCTTCATAAAAATATTCCGGCCCCTGAGAAGGGGGAACCGGGACTTGGGGTGGCACTGGAGGAACTACAGGTGCCACTAGAGACCCCATAGACTGTAGGACCTGGAGTGCCTTGGCTATGTCCTCTGCAGAGGGTGATTTTGTCTTATCAACTTAGAGCTCCCTTGCTTCTTCACCAGGAGGTGCAGTGACAAGTTTTTCTCTTTTTCTCTTAGCAGGAACTAGGTCGGAACCCTGCTCCGCAGACCTCTTATGTTTCTCAGAGTCCCGTTTTTCAGGGACCTTGGGGTCAGATGAATCTTTAGAGGCCTTTTCCTTTGATTTGCTGTGAGAGGGGCATCCATCTGACCTTTTAGGAGATAAGAAGGTAGACTGAGAGACCATCGCTTCAAGCCTTTTGTCCCTTTTCTTGACGGTTTTCCAGGGCGGCCATTTTGTGTCAGGAAAACAAAGGATAGTTCGGACTTTATATGAAGCTACTGAAAGTAATGAGTTAAAGAAAAACTTACTGCAAAGCTCACTGTTAGCAAAGAAATGACTTGGACCCGGGCACTAAACACAAATCGTGGCCGTCTGCCCTGGCCAGGAGATGACAGCACTTGGCACAGTTTTTAAAACCTGTGGGTCCTGTCCTCTTTTTAGGCCGAAATGACCTGCTAGTTTCATCAGAAAGGCAAAAATTTGGTTCCCAGACAGGAAAAAATACAAATATGTGGTCTGGTTCCCTCAGGAAATAAAACCACAAAATGGAAAAGCCAAACGGTGATTTAACACTTTTAAAAAGAGAAAAAACACCTAGGTTTCATGTCGTGGAACCGAGACAATAAAACACAAATAACGATATAAATCTGTAAAACTGCTTAAAACTAAACACAGTAAAAGCCAACATAAAGGAAAAGATACACTGAATAAAAAATGTAAATAAGGAATAAAGGAAGTTTCTCCAGTTCCAGGGAACGGGTGGCCCCCTTTTGCCCAACACCCCGACGGTGAAACATGGAAAAAGACCACTACAGTGACAGTCGCTGTAGTGGTCAGTTTCCGTGTTTCGCTTTCCCCCAGTGTTCTGCCCCCTCCCCAGACCAACACCGACCTGGAGTTGAGAATCCTAAAGTCCGGAGGGTGTGGGGGGCACAGCCCCCTGCATGGGGGTGGAGGAGGGGCACAGCCCCCCCAGAGAACACTGGGGGATTGAGCAGCACAATACCTGCGTCGGTACTGTGCCGTCGCTGTGCTGGAGGTCAGCAGTTTTACCGTCGACCTAACTGGATGCTTCCCAGGGAACCAGGGCGGAACTGGAGAACTAACAAATATCACAAAAAACTAAATAAAACACACTAGAGACAGAAATATGAGGAAAATAAATGATTTTTAGAAGTAAACACTGAAATAATAAGACTTGCAGCAAAGTTGCTGACAGAGATCTTTGGAGCGTCTTGCTACTGCTGGCGGAAAAATGATTCTGAGGGGAAAGCTGCCGTTAGCAGAAGCAGGCAGAGATTTGAACTCCATTCTAAGTTCCACTGCAATGTTCCTTAATTTACATAAGTTCCAGTCTCCGCGGCAGTTGAACCTACTGGGCTAACTGCATTAGTTAAGCATAATGATGGATTCCCGGGGTTTGAACTTAATGTTCTTTCAAAGGGCATGTTTGATCATCTGAGTGGCGGGACAGGGGACCTAGTTGCATCATTCACCGAGTGGCATCATTTTAATTGACCATGTCCTCCCCCACTCCCTACTGGGGTACTGCCCAAGATGGGGGGATCTTTCTGTCCAGTTAGATGTAGGCTGGCATCAAGCCCATCAGCCACACTCTGACTCTTATCAGCACAGCACAGGCTGCACAGTACCACTGTGTCCTAATTCAGAGCCCTGCTGCAATCCCCCCTCCCACCATCTACAGCTGTGTATTACTGCACACTTGTGAAGGCAAAGGCTAAAAGGGTAGCATTCAGAAGGTACAAGGGGGTGCAGAGGGAAGAGGACAGGGAGGTATATCAGTAAAAGCAGAGGGAAACAGGGAAGGCGGTGAGGGATGTAAAAGAGCAAACTGAGGAAAGGATAGTCAAAGGGGTAACTAATGGGGACAAGACCTTATATAGAAAATTACCAACTCATATCAATTCTCTGCCCACTAGCAAAGGTGCAGGAAAGATTGGTATCCAATCAGCTCCAGGACTACCTAGAGCAGCATCATCTTCTAGCAGATAACATGGCTTTAGAAAATGCCACAGTACTGATACTGCACTTGTCAAATTCACAAGTGATGTCTTGGAGGCAGTGGATAAAGGGTCACTGACAGGGGCCAGTTTCATTGACCTAACCAAGGCATTTGACCTGGTTAACCACAGGCTGCTCCTTGGTAAACTGAACAACTAGTTCTCGACAAACATTCACTGTCCTGATTTTCTATCTGGCTAATAGACCCCGAAAGGGGTCAACTATAGCTGCCACGCAGTCACAGATGGGGCCCCCAGGGCTCTATATTAGGTCCCCTATTAGTTTCCCTATTTATTAATGACATAGGCCAAAACTGTAATAGTGGGAACCTACTACTATATGCTGATGATACTGTGGTGTACTGGAGTGATCCCAAACCCAGCACAATTGCTACGTGCCTGTCCACCAGCCAAATGCTCTTGAAAGATGGTTTGCCGCCAACATGCTAGTGTTAAACGAGAAGAAAACAAAGGCTGTGCTATTTAGCCCCAAGTGACTAGGCAAGAACAGGCAAATCTACTTCAGCTATCCACTGTGGCAGGTCTCCAGATAAATGTAGTGGATAAGGTGAAATACTTCAGTGTTTACCTTGACCAAGAATTAACCTTCAAATCACATGTGGATCACATAACCAAGTCCATTCACCAGAAGCTAGGCCTTCTGTATCAACTTGGCAGCTCTCTGGCGCCAGACACAAAGTCTCTTATTGCAAGGAGTACCCTACTGCTCACATTGGTCTATGGTGCTCCGGTGCTACACTCCCTTAGGGAACGTGAAACACACAAATTAAATACCTTACATAACAAAATTAGCCAGTTGAACCGTCCCGCTGATGCAGGGGCAGGTGCCGAGCTGTAATGCCGGCGACCTAGGTTCGAGAATGGATGCGGACATCAGAGGGTCCAGCCGGAGGAAGGATTGAGCATCCAGAGACTGTTCTCCTTCTCCAGGGGGGAGGGTGGTAGAGTGTTCAGCGCTATATGGATATGATGGATTGGAGCCGAAACTTCTGAGTCTTGGTTTCCAATGAGATTGCCCCCATGGTAACCCATATCTTCAATCTGTCCCTGTCGTCAGGTGTCATTCTTTATAGATCTCTCTAAGGCCTTTGATCTTGTTGATCACACCATGCTCTCCACCCAGCTCAGCTCCTATGGTCTATCACCTGAAGTGTTCAACTGGTTCTCCGACTATCTAAGCGGCAGACAGCAACTTGTTAAGTATGGGAAGGAGTTCTCGGACACTATCCCTGTTACCATGGGTGTCCCACAAGGCTCCGTCCTGGGGCCCCTGCTTTTCTACATATTCGTGAACAAACTCCCGGCTGCTGCTAGCCACTGCAAGCCTATCCTTTATGCAGATGAGCTGGCCATCCTGACTCACTCCCCTGAGATAGGGGTCATAAATCACCACCTGAGCGAGAACTTGAGGAACATCCATCCTGGATATTGTCACATAAGTTGGTTATAAATCTCAGGAAAACCAGGCCATGCTCTTTGGGTCTCAGGCCAAGATTAAGGCCGCCCCTACTCCACTATGTGTTTCTGGTGTCGACGGGGTCAAGATCCCAGTTACTGACAACTTTAAATACCTTGGGGTGACGCTGGACCCACAGCTTGACTTTGGCCACCACATTCAGAATACTTGCAAGACTGTAAACTGCAAACTGGGTCTGGCATACAGAGCAAAAAGTAATCTTACTCCGGCAGTTCGGATTGCACTTGCCAGAGGGGTGCTCCTATCCTCGCTCTGCTATGGGCTCCTCTTGTTTGCCCGCTCATCCAAAGTCCACCTCACTAGGTGGTCTACTGCCTACACTAATGTCTGCCGCTTCGCGTTGGCTACCCCCAGTCTCACTCATCATTGCGACCTCTATAGCAGGCTAAATTGGCTCTCACCCGCTAACCACACAGACTTCATCTTAGGATGCTTCACCAGAAAGGTCCTTGGCACTCGAACCCCTCCAGGGCTTGCGAAATTTCTTGTGCCATCCGTCTCCTCTTCCTACTCCCTCAGGTCCCAGGGACAGGCCCTCCTCAAGACACTGTCTACATGGATTCAAATGGGTGGGCGGGACTTTGCTGCATTCGTTCCCAGACTGTGGAACTCCTTCCCTGCCCAGGTCCGTGCCACGCACTCACAGATGTGTCTCCGTTCCTCCCTATGGAACCATCTCAAACTTGCCTCAACCTGTGGCTGCCCCAAACCCCAGTGAATTGATCCATCACAGCACTCCTCTGCTCTGGAGCTACTCCTGGACAAAAGACCAGACTCCAAGAGGCTGCTAAGCTGCATGGTGTCACACCTGAAGGATTTCGATACTGTGCCCCTGGAACTGTTCTTGGCTTCCATAAGGTGTTTATGTTTTTATTTTAATACTGTATAATCTATGCCTTACCATGCTCGTACGCTGTGTTGAATCTGTAACATTACTGCTCTTATCTCCCACAAGGTGTTTATCTCTTGTTATGTTAATACTGTATAATCTATGCCTTACCATGTTTCGTATGCTGTGTTGAATCTGTATCCTCACATGAACTGTAACATGTCTAATTTGTACAATGTCGTTGTATGTACCTAAATCTATTATTCCTGTACTCTCCCGGGTCGTACCTGAAAATAGGCAATTGTTTTGTCTAGTGTACCTACTGTACCTGGTTAACAAAAGCTAAATAAATAAATATGGACACCTATCGGAGGCTGGGTGTACCACATACGCCGATGCCAACACGTTCGGGGGGGGGGTAGGGAGGGTGCTGACCGTCGTTGCACGTCCCCGCCCCCATACACTGGGCAAAATACTGCTGCCTTGATGAAGCCAGCCCCTCCACTTCGATTAGCTCCCAGGGCCGGCTCCCCAACCTATCCCATTGATTGCGGCACTTAGGGCCAGTGCCGCAACCTCACCGGGGGTATCAGGGAGTCACGGCTGAATGTGGGAGTGGAAGGGGTCTGTGACCGGGCTGTGGTATTGGTGACAGGCAAGTGAAAATAAAGCGTAATAACAATTAAAAAAAAAAAAAATAGCCAGTTCTAGGGACATGGATATGTTGTTCATCCACACTGTCTGGCAGGTTCCTTGCCGCTTTAAATCTTGCCGGAAGGTCTTCAAGCTGGCTCCTCCCACCTACCCACCCGGGTGGTAAAACTCTCGGCTCCGCCCCATGACGCCAGATCTTCCTTACCGCTTGGAAGCTCAGGTTCCCTCCTTAACGCTCTGCGTGATAGACTGGATCCTAATTCTTTGGTTCGCCCAAACTAATTTTAAAATTTTCAAGACTTCAGTCATCTTTCTCCCTCGCGGCTGCGATGGACAAATCGACTCCCGGATTTTGGTGCCCTTGTGGGCAGAAGATGTCCAGGATGGACCCGCACTCATGTGTGTCCTGCCGGCCTGAAACCCGACCGCGGGCCTGCGGTCATGCTGCTTCGTTTTCCGAAGCGTCCTGGAGGACGCTGCCCGGTTACAGCTGGGCGCCGGAAGCACTATCCACGGTTAAGTTGAAGGAGGCCCGTTGGTGTTACTGCGGCGGCTGGCTTCGGCTGAGCAGCTCGAGCAGATGATCGCCCTCGAGGAGGAGACGGCCCAGGCCGCATTATCCTCTTCCTCGGTCGCAGCATTTATCCCGCTCTCTCTGGGTACCTGGTATTCAGCTTCGTTCAAGGAGCTTTGCCAATCCCTTTCCACGAAGGGAGAGGGGTCATCGGGACATTCTTCTTGGTCCAAAAAGGAGGACTCTAAAGGTAAGTCCCATCGTCGGCGTTCATGGGAGCGGGAGAGGTCTCCTTCCCCGGACACCCAACTGTCGACTTCGGTCGAGGTTGCGGCTAAGGCCGCTGGCTTCAGAGCGTCCCCGTCAGGCCAGCCGGCCAAGGCACCCGTCGGATGGGCTGTCCACTGGTGAAGCTGACAACCCTTCTTCACCGGTTCCCCCAGTGGAGACCGAGGATCTGCCTGCGCCCCCGGTGCAGCAGTCCCCAATTAAGGCGTCCGAGCCGAGGGAAGAGCGGGTGTCCCCTGCTCCTTCTCAGACCCGTCCTCGGAAATACCGAGGATCTCGGTCTCGGACTTCTTCTGGTCCAGCCGATCCCGCCGACATCGGGCGGTCTCGGCACCGAGTAGCGGCACTGCCACTCGTCTCGTCTTCCTCCTCGAAGAGGAGAGGCTTCGTAAGATTGTGTCAACGCTACGAGGACCTGATGTGGCAGCAGTTACTTCTGTCCGGGAGTAAGTCGACCCCGACGCCTTCCCCGGCCATCAAGTGGCTGTCAACCGTGCGGCCGAAACAAACTCTCGCAGTAGTCGAGATGCCCAAGCCTGGGCCGGTTGTTTGGCCGAGACTGGCTGCCCCACCGATTGTGGTGGAACCTCCGCCTCCACAACCGAAATCGGGGGCTCCAACCAAGGACTCTCGGTCAGGTCAAGGCCTGCCCCACAGGTTGTCGGTCACCCTCACTCCCGACCGTCCTCGGTAGGTGGAGGGTGGCTCAGGCCCCAGGCAGCTCTTCGTGGACTCCTCCGAGTCCGACGACGACTCCTCCCTGTTCTCCAGGCCAGTTGACCTGAAGTCCTCCGGGGGCCAGTCGTTGGATGAAAGCCCATCGTCCTTCATGGGTTTGCTTTGGCTCATCTCAGAGTCCACCAGGATGCAGCTCGAGCCCGTATCCAAATGGCCAAGTATCCCCTGATGGAGATACTGGACCGAGGGGATTCCCCCACGGAGGCCTTTCCGGTCGCTGAGGCCATTGTTGGCCCAACCTTGGAGCTTTGGCAGCGCCCTGCTTCCTGCCCTGTGCCTTCGGCCAGAATGGCCAGGAAGTATGCGGTCCCTACCGGCTCTTTGCCTGGGTTTTCGGAACACCCCTCTGCCGAGGGGTTGGTCACCGACAGCCTTTTCCGGCGTTCCGGGAACGCTAGGGACGTGGACAAGACCCCCGACAAGGAGTCCAAAAAGCTGGACTACGCCGGGCGCAAGGTGTATGCCGCGTCCTCCCTTAGCCTCCACCAGGCCAGCTCGGCCGTGCTGGTGGCACACTTTTCCCACGCCCTCATGGGCTCCCTTAATGAGGTGATCCCTCATCTCCCGGCCGACCTGCAGACCACGGTCCGGCAGGTTCAGGACCAGGGTAGGGCAGTGGCTAAACAGCAACTCCAAACGGCTCTGGACATAGGAGACTCCTGTGCCAGATCGGTTGCGGCAGCGGTGGCCATGCGCGGCAGAGCATGGCTAAGGATATCCACCTTCACGGCAGATACCCAGCACAAATTGGCGGACGCCTCCTTCTTGGGGACCGACCTCTTGATCTTGGAGGGAAGGTCACCTCCAGCAGATCGAGAAGTCCAATGCCACTCTGGACTCGGTCACCTCCGCCCAGAAGGACAAAGGCCCCGACAGCAGCAGCACAAGTCCTTTCGCCTTCGCGCTACATCCGCCCAACAGCACCAGCACCAGGGCCAGCAGGCTCATGGCCAGCATCCCAAACCTAGGCCCGCAGATTCCTCCAATAGGAAACAGGAGGTAAAGGCCAGGAGGTCCCTCGGCCGTCCCTCCTCCAAGCCTGCCAAGTGGCCGGGTTGAGGGTGTCGCCCCAGCCTTGTCACTCCCCCCTGGGTTCCCCCCATGCGGGGATGGCTCCGCCACTTCCTTTCCGCCTGGTCCGCTATCACCACGGACCGCTGGGTGTTGGAGGTGGTAGGAAAGGGTCTGCCTCTGGAGTTCGAGCAGGCCCCACCCTTCAGAGCCGTCACCCCTAGGGGGGCCACGGGGTCCGCAGCCTCTCTGTCAGCCCGCCGAGCCGATATTGCCCTGCTCCTCGGAAAAGAGGTGATCAGGAAGGTGGCGGATCCTCCTTCAGACCCGGGGTTTGTGTCCAGGTACTTCCTGGTCCCAAAGCAGACGGGGGCTGGCGCCCATTCTCGACCTGCATGCCTGAACAGGTTCCTAAGGTCTCGGACCTTCAGGATAGTCACTCTGGCTCAGATAATCCCATTCTTGGAGCAGAGGCATGGTTCTGTTCCTATGGACCTTCAGGGCAGCGTTCTTTCCGTCCCTATCCGTCCGTCCCACCAGAGATTCCTCCGCTTCAGGCGGAGGGATCCCTTATGAGTTCCAGGCCATGCCCTTCGGCCTTTCCCTAGCTCCCAGGGTCTTCACCAAATGCATGGCAGTGGTGACAGCATCTCTGCCTCGAAGGGTCCGGTGTGTACCTCTACCTGGACGACTGGCTGATTGCATCCCCCTGCAGAGCGGAGGTGGAGCGGTCCAGAGATCTGGCCTCCTAGTTTGCTCTCAGGTTGGCCTCCTCATTAACGAGGCCAAGTCAGAACTCGTGCCAAAGCAGGTGATACAATTCATCGGGCAGGCTCGACTCTCTCTGAACCAGAGCATGGCTCCCGGCGGACAGGGCCGAGGTTCTTTCATCCTTTGCCCAATCATTTCGGCTGGGCAATCGCGCCCTGCCCGGGACTTCCTGCACCTCCTGGGCCTCATGGGCCTGCACCAGCGTGGTCCGTTGGGCCTGCTGGTACATCGTCCCCTTCAATGAGGACTGGACGCAATGGTCACAGCACTTCGATCTGCTGGATCAGCTAGTGACAGTGACCCAGGGGATGTGGAACACTCTCCAGTGGTGGACCGTTCCAGCACATCTGCAGGAGGGCATCCCATTTGTCCGCCTCGAGCCGATGGTCTATTGACCGATGCCTCTTTGATGGGTTGGGGTGCCCATCTGGGGGAGCACAGAGCGCACGGCCTCTGGTCCCCTTGGGAGTCCCAATGCCACACCAACCTGCTGGAGCTTCGAGCGGTTCGTCTAGCCCTCACCATCTTCGCTCCGTTTCTATGGGGTCAAGTGGTTCAGGTCCAGACGGACAATACCACGACCATGTACTACCTAAACCGCCAGGGCGGGGCGTGCTCCATGCCTCTGTGCAGGGAAGCTCTCCGCATTTGGTCACTCGTGCGCAGCCTGGAAGCGGATCTCCTCGCCATTCATGTAGCAGGAGCCTCCAACACCCTGGCCGATGCCCTAAGCCGGATAGAGGCTGCATCCCACGAGTGGCCTCTCCTGCCGGAGGTAGTACAAGATCTGTTCTCCCTCTGGGGCACGCCTCAGGTGGACCTGTTTGCCTCCAGGGAGAATGTGAAGCTGAGACTGTTTCATGCCGGCCCCCCTCAGCAGGGCTTGCTGCAGGGGGATGCCTTCTTGAGGCCGTGGACCCCAGGCCTCTTCTACGCCTTTCCCCCATTTCCCTTGATCCACAAGGTGCTTCTCAAGGCGAGGAGGGACAAGGCGCAGGTGGTTCTGGTAGCCCCAGACTGGCCCCACCAGTTGTGGTATCCAGATCTCCTCAGTCTCAGCTCCAGGCTCCCGAGGTGGCTTCCAGCCCACCCGGACCTGATCTCAGTCAATCAGGGGAAGGCATTCCATCCGGACCTTCAATCCCTGCACCTGACGGCCTGGTTCCTGAGTGGGTAGAGTTCCAGGCCTTGGGTCTTTCCGACGAGGTCCTCAACGTCGTTGAGGTGTCCCGTGAGGAGTCGACCAGAAAATGCTACGCCTTCAAATGGAAGAGACTCTCCATTTGGTGACAGGGCAAGGGCCTGGACCCTTCCTCCTGTTCCTTGGCAAGCATCCTGGACTACCTGTGGTCCCTTTCTCAGCAAGGGCTTCAGTCGACGACCCTTAAGATGCACCTGGCAGCCATTTCTGCTTACCGGGCATGGGCCGGGAAGCAGTCGGTGGCGCAGGAGAAGGTGGGCGGGTGCTTTTAAAGGACTTGATCACATATCCCCTCCGGTGTGAGAACCTCCACCTCCGTGGGATCTACTGCTGGTATTGGCTAAGCTCCTGGGCAAGCCATTCGAACCGATGCACAGGTGTGACATCTCTCTCCTGTCGTGGAAGACCACCTTCTTGGTGGCTATCTCGTCAGCCAGAAGGATGGAGAGCCCAGGCGCTTCCATCGAGTCTCCTTATCTGGTCTTCCACAGGAAAAGGTTGTCCTGCGCCCTACCAAAATTCCTTCAAGGTGGTGTCGGAGTTTCACCTTAACCAGGTGTTGACACTCGTGTTCTACCCCAGTCACACCTCGAGGACAAATATAGGCTCCATACTTTGGACCCTAGAAGAGCCGCTTATTACAAGGAGCGGATGGCTGGTTCGGGAGAGGTTCTCCAGCTGTTTGTCACCTATGCTGAAGCCGCACGTGGCAGACCTGCAGCCAAGCGGACGATAGGCAGGTAGGTCACCTCCTGCATAGATCTCTGTTATAGGTTGGCGGGCATGAAGCCTCCCAGATTGATAAGAGCTCATTCTACCCCTCATACCGCTGCATCGGTGGCTGCTTCCAGGGACGTCCCTATCCAGGAAATCTGCAGGGCTGCTAACTGGAAGTCAGCACACACCTTCATCACCCACTACCACATCAACCTTGAGTCATGCCGGGATGCTGGTTCTGGGGCCTTGGTTCTCCAGTCCTTATTTCCCAAGTAAGTATCGGGGGTGTGCGCCTTGCCTCCCTCCTCCCAGAGAACTGCTAGGAGTCTGCCAGACAGTGTGGATGAACAACATATCCATGTCCCTAGAAATACAGGTTACTCACCTATAACAGGAGTTCTAGGAATGGTATATTGTTCATCCTACACCCTGACCTCCCGGCTTTGACGCACAACCTGGCTTCCAGCAGGCTAGATCTGGTGTTATGCGTCGGCGCCGAGAGTTTTACCACCCGGGTGGGTGGGAGGAGCCAGCTTGAAGACCTTCTGGCAAGATTTAAAGCGGCAAGGAACCTGCCAGACAGTGTGGATGAACAACATATACCATTCCTAGAACTCCTGTTACAGGTGAGTAACCTGTATTTTGCAACCAGCTCACTACCTAGGGGGCACCACTGTGAGGCTCTTTCAGAGCTACACTGGCCCTTACTGGAGTCCAGACTCACCTACCCTCTCCTTTGCCTCACCTTTAAGCTCACTAAAATCTATACCCCCCCCCAACCTAGCAGGTCTATTGACCCCGAAGCCACTGAGGTGTACCCTCCATTCAGCAAATGCCAATCTACTTGAGATACCACGGCTACGAACCAACCCTGGAAAAAGATCCTTCGCATACCCTGCTCCACACAACTGGTGTGCTCTCCCCGTAAGTCTAATCAACGCCACCTCACTGGGTGGGTTCAAAGCCAGACTCAAAGTCTATATGTTGGAACTCTGCCACTGCAGCGGTTACCGTTGAGCCTACTAACTCAGTGCTCTGCAACTCACCATACCTGAAGCTTTGTACATTTGTGTTATATTTTAGAATGTCATTAATTTCCCTAGTTATTGTTACCTGTTACTATAGTGTTACACCTGTGACTATGGTTACCTGTGTGACGCGATGTTAGCAACTGATTTTTCTCTAGTCTGTTCAATACTGATGTCATCTCACTGTCGTTCTGTAGCCAAACTAATGTTAACTAAATGCTCCTTTATAGCTGTACATAAATTTGTGCTATCAAATATGCATATAATTGTGCTACTCGCATATGTTCTGTCTTCTTTATGACTTATGTACCTGTATTTACTGTATGTAATTAACTCCGGGTCACACCTGAAAAAGGGACCTCTGGTCTCAGCGGGCTCACTTGCTTACCAAAATGCAATAAATAAATAAGTGAAAAAAGAAAGACAAGGGGAGGGATTGTGAGGTTAAGAAAGGCATGGAGAGACTGTGCTGAGTAGGTTCAGGAAAAAGCAGATATCCTGAACAGCTACTTCTCAGTCTTCACAATGGAGGGAGAGAAGGACCACATAAAAGCGGTAGGAACACCAGGAGGATGGAGGTAGACACAAGTCCATTCACAGAGAAGAGTCCCGAGAGGACTTGCAAATCTGAAAGTGGGTAATGCTATGGGGCAGGACGGGGTACACCTAAGGGTGCTGAGGGAGCTCAGGTGGGTACAGGCTGTACCTCTGACTCACTGGAAATAGGAGTGGTTTCAGAGGACTGGAGGGGGCAGATGTAGTCCCAATTCATAAAAGCGGCAGCAGGGAGGAGGCTGGCAACTACAGGCTAGTCAATCTAATGACACTGGTGAGGAAGTTACTGGAGACACTTTTAAAAGAAAGGCTAGTAGAGTATCTTGAATCCAGCAGGTTATAAGGCCTGAGGCAGCATGGATTCACGGAGTTGGAGGGGGAGGTCATAAAACCTGATCAATTTCATTGACTGGTTGACCAGGGAAACAGATCAGGGTGGGGAGGTGGACGTGGCCTACTCAGACTTCAGAAAGGCTTTTGACACGTACCACATAGGAAGTTTATAAGGAAACTGGGCAGTTTGGAGGTGGGACCCAAGGTGGAAAACTGGGTACAAAATTGGTTAATGGATAGGAGACAGAGGGTGGTGGTAAACGACATTCACTCTAACAAGGGGAGAGTGACCAGGGGGTACCTCAGGGCTAAGTACTGGGACCAGTTCTCTTTAATATCTTTATAAGTGACACTGCAGAACAGCTGGAAAGGAAGATGTGCCTCTTTGCAGATGACACCAAAATCAAAATGCAACAGGACAGATACTCCAGAGGGGATGGAAAGAATTACCAGAAACCTGAGAAAACTCAGGGAGAGGTCAAGGGTATGGCAGCTAGGTTTCACTGTGAAAAAGTGGAAAATCATGCATCTAGATCACAGAAACCCAGAGGCGGTCAACTAGACCATTTTCCAGAGTTTGTCCCACAGTGGGGGGAGCCCCATTCCAGCTCATTTCATCTTACCAACTTCTTAGTTGTCTGACTTTTTCTGTTCCTTGGTTACTCCTACTACTGTCTATCTTCTTGCTTTTTCTCCTATACTTTCTTATTCCACCCCTCTTTTCTCTTTTCCTTCTTTCTTTTCAGTATGCAGTATATGAAGTGATCCTTAATATGATGTCTCACTCTCAAGGATGGAAAACATCTGCTTCATCATCTCCATCGACACAAGTGAGAGAGTCTTGATCGCTGGTCTGCAGATACACAATGACCATCGTTCGCTTATTCTGAGATGATACAATGATGATACCTCAAAAATCTAACAGCAGGAAATCTGACCGATTATAACCTGAGGCAAAGGACTATAACAGGAAACCACCTTTGGACCTTTTAATGTGTCAATTCACATGTTTATTGTCTCCTTTTCTTGTATGTAAATGGTACTGACTACAGCTGTAAATATTATTTGTTCTGTAAAATAAATAAAGCATAAAAAGAAACTCAGAGGCAGAGAATAAAATGGGAGAGAGGCATTGACAATCACTAAACGGGAAAGGGACCTTACGCTAATCATATCTGATGACCTCAAGGTGGCAAGACAGTGCCACAAGGCAGCAGGCAAGGCAAGCACAATGTGGGGGTACACAGGGAGGGGAATCACCAGCAGAAGGAAAGGAGTGGTGTTATCACTGTATCGATCGATGGCAAGAACCCACCTTGAGTACTGTGTCCAGTTCTGGAGACATCTCACGAAGGACATAGACAAGGTAAAGGGTGTCCAGAGGAGGGCTACTAAAATAGTGCAGGGACTGCATCTTAAACCCTATGAGGAGAGACTGAGGGATCTCGATATGTAATCATTCATGCAATAAAGCTGGAAGGGAGGAAACTTAGGAGCAATCTGAGAAAGAACATCTTCACAGTAAGAGTGGCAGATGCCTGGAACAGTTGCAGCAACAAGTAGGCGGTGGGGCTGAAACCAGTGGTGGGCTTCAAGCATGCAAGGAACAGGCACAAAAGAAATCTTGGTAGGAAGGTAAGGAGGGCAGCTGGAGATTAGGTAAGGTCTGTGGTGACAGTATAGTCAGAGGAAAAAACTGGGCAGACTGGGTGGGCCAATCGGTCTTTATCTTCTGATGAATTATGTTTTTCTGTGTCCTGGGTCAACAGTAAGATGCTGTGTAATAACAGGAGCTGTACACTCTCACAAAGGCAGAGGACACCCAACATGGACACTTAGTACTGTCTTTACCGTCCAGTGAGTAAAAACCCCAGCTTGGAAATCGAGTCCAGGTCATGGACAAGGAAAGCTGTACACACCTGCTAGTAGGCCAGTAAACAGTCGGTGTGAATATTCTTAACACCCTTTTCTGATTAAGCTTTTCAGAGTCTGGCACTGCATCTTCATGACATGAGTGATGTGACCAATCTGCTGTGATCTCCAGGGCTTTTCTGACAAAAAGGAAACGCCTCTACCACTGCTGCACATTGAGCGAGTCAGAATAAGGGATGTCAACTGGTATTATTGGGATTACGAATTGTTAAAAAAACCAAAAAAACGTACAAATTAAATTGATTTTTAATGTGGCAAAGTGGCACTGAGAAATCACAATGCTCTTTATGTTTTATTTATGTGGCACTACTTAACCAGGAAATCCTCTGGAGACCCAAGTCTTTTTTGTTTTACTGTCTTTCAGTAGCATATCAAAGGGCTTGGAGACTCAGTATGGGATATGGATCCAGCCTCTGATAATCCACTATAGCTGTAACTGACAGTCGCCATAATAGTTTTGAACTTCAGTGATGGATTATAATGCAGTATCCCGTTTTTTTTCTTATTGTATTTATTTCCTGTATTATTGTATACACTTGGAAATGAGATTCGGCTCTGTGTGGCTCCCTGGCCAAATATTACAAATAAATTCTCAGGATTGTGACTAGTACTTTAGCGCCACCCTTCCAGGAAAAGCTCCATCCTCTGCTAAAGCAGTAAAGCTTGCACTGCCATTCCCCCACCCCTCCCATTTGAGCCAGGAAGCCATTCTTTCTTCCAGATACAAGATATGCAAAACAAACCTGTGCTGCCTCAACTTGCCTTGAATTTTAGTTTGTTATTACATAAAGGTAATAACAACCCACAGATTCAAAAGTTAAAGAGCCCCCTGACGCAGTCAAAGAAGGCACTTTATTAAACGTAATTTATAGATACACATTAGCTTGTTGTCATAGATTCACTTTGTTTAGCCCCACCAAAACGCACACACACACACACACACACATATATACACGCACGCATTGTACTTTTCATTATAGCTAAGCACATTAACTTAGAAACTGCATTACTGTCTCTCCTACTTGAAGTGCTCTGACTGTCTGCACCTGCCATCATAATACTCAGCTTGCAACATCACAATCATTGCAACAGAAACATACTGTATCGTTGGCCCAGTGATGTGGGTGCCTCACCTCCTGCCATGTCGGCGGCCCGGGTTTGGGAATGGGACATGGTGGGAGCCCACTGAGGAGAAAAATGGCGGCCCCCGGCCAGATGAACAGCCCGACATCCCACAGGCCCCACACTGGCTACTGGGTGCCTCTGACTGGATCCTGTGGAGAGGATCAACAGAGTTCAGGTAAGACCCTAAGAAGCCAGACAATATGGCTCGGGGACCAGTCCAGATGGGGGGAGGGTGGCGAACAAGGAGAGAAATCACCGATTTAAAAAAATAAATACATGTGTGGCAAGGAAAGAAACCAAGGGTAGCTTATACAAAATTACAACTCTCAAAGGAGAGAGGGGTCTCGCATTGTCCAACCTGCAGGAATATGCAAAGGCATCTCAGTTAACTGATATGACTTATTAGCTAAATCCCCCTTCGCAGACCCCGGTGTGGGTCAGAGTGGAGACAGCACTTTCCTCATTACCTTTAGATTATACCACAGTCCTTCAGCTGGACTCGGGGGATCCCTACATAGGAAGGGATCATTCTTACGTCAGGTCTTTTGCAGAGTTGGGTTGAGTATCTAAAGAAACCCGAGAATGCACAAGGAGCCAAGTGAGTGGGACTGCCCTCTCTGGACACTGTGTTTACCCCAGCTCGCTTAGACCACGGGTTTCACAACTGGCGACATAGGGGACTGGCTCATACATGCCAGTTTTATTCAGAGGGAGTTCTCAAATCACTCCCAACAGTTACAAACAGAATTTGGCCTCCCGCAGAGAGATTTCTACCAATACTTACAAATACGCCATTACATGATAAACACTTTGGGATTGAACACTTCCAGCTTGAAACTTCCTCCCATGCCGGCACTGATTCTGCAGATCCAAGGGCAACACCAGCCAAGGCACCTGATTTCCCGTTTTGATAAATCCCTACTTGACTGTCCTAAACCCTACTGGGACAAGGTATATGAGGCCTGGGAGGCTGACTTGGTGACAGTCATCCCACAGGAAGATTGGACCTGGATTTGGCACAGGCAGCACTGTACTACTAGCGACTATGTATGGCAGGAATTCGGGTGGAAAATAGTAGCGAGGTTCTTTTGAACCCCACAGATTATTGCCAAGTTTCTCCCTTAGAGGGATTCTTCTTGCTGGAGGAAATGTGGGTGTGAGGTCTCAACCCATGCTCATGTTCTTTGGCCCTGCCCAATACTGGCTCAGTTTTGGGCGGAGGTCACGCAGACTTCCATGAATTGTTCCTGAACTTAAGAGCTCTTACTCCAGAAATAGCATTACTACTACACTTTCCTAAACACTTCAAACAGAAACACAAAATATACTTGGTGAGTGTTCTCCTGGATGCAGCTAAAAAGGTTATCATAAGGAAATGGCTACAAAAGAACCCTCCCATGGTCACACAATGGGAAGACACACTATACAGTGATCCCCATTCATTACTATTGAGAGGCAGGCCACCACGTAATCCTAAGCAGCCGCCTCTCATCTTGCGCAGCTGCCACTCTTTCAGGTTGCAATTTGTGTGTGTTGTGCCTTTAAATTTGTGCACTCGCGCTAGGAACGCACGCGCGATCAGGCATGAGAGGCAAGATCATGGACGAGGAGCTGATTATGACCGAACGTGGTAGGGATTTCTGGCGCAGCTGCTGTGAGCTTGTAAGTCGGGGATCATGGGGTAAACTCATTTGTAAGTCAGCAGACTGAGCTAATAGTCTGGAAGGTGCCAAATCACGGAGCCAATAGAGAGGAAGCCTCTGGGAGTGACAGTCCAGCAGCCTATAGTGGAGCAGCTACAACTGTTGGGTAAGTCACATATCAGTAGTCTGCTGCCACTTTAGTGCACTGTGGTTCTGTCCTTGAATCACAGCAGATCGATCATTCGGTCAGCTCCAGAAGTACTAGTCTAGTACTGTGTAAGTGCAGTCAGCTTCCTCTGTATAAGTATTGACTGGAAACGTTTGCTTATTTTATTTTAGAAAGTCTCCAAGTATCTGAAGTTTTACTGAGTGAGGGGAAGGGGAGGGAAGGGAGAGATCGTCTCGTGGTCTCCAGCATTTCAGACCTGCACAAAAACGTTCTGCCTTTCACTCAAAGGGCAGCTGCAGCAAAGAAACAAAATACTGGCAGTAAAAGAAAAAAGACCAGTAATATGCACTGGAATCACTGATTTATTTTCTGTGGAGAGTCAGATTCACTGAACTGAATGTAACTGCTGATGTTGCAAAATAACCCAAGTATCACGCCTGATGCACACTTGATTAGGATTAATGATCAGACCTGCATTTTGATAGCTTGGGTAACTGCTTGTTGGTGGTGTGACTTAGGTGGTTCTGGACTATAAACTACAACATCAGACCAGTAAGCACACTGTAAGCAGTGCAAGGGGGCTAGACTATATCTGTCCTGGAAAAAAAAAAAAGCCTGACTTGATCCCCCCCCCCAAAAAAAAATTGTTGCTCCATACGGTGCCTGCCAGTCCAGTCCTGTCCTGCCAGTTTTGTGCAGTCAGTTGCTTTGTCAGTGTGTGATCACTTGTTTCTAAACCCTGAGGGAACAAAAAAATATTTGTGAGAAAAAAAATTGAGGGCTCCTTAACTGTGCAACCAAAGGTCTAGTCTCTTCCCCACCTTAACTGTCCCACCAGTTAGGTTGTGCAGCCTTGCTTTGTCAGTGGTCACTTTCTAAACCCTGATTCAGGGAGCAAAAAAATATTTGTGTGAGAAAAAAACATTTGGGGTTCCTTAACTGTGCCACCAGGGGGTCTACTGTCTCTGTCCCACCAGTCAGTTGTGCAGCCTTGCTTCATCAGTGGTCACTCGTTTCTAAACCCTGATTCAGGGAGCAAAAAAATATTTGTGTGAGAAAAAAAAATTCAGGGCTCGACAGTCTCTGTCCCACCAGTCAAGCTGAGCAGCCTTGCTTCGTCAGTGGTCACTTGTTTCTAAACCCTGATTCAGGGAGCAAAAAAATATTTATGAGAGAAAAAAAATTCAGGGCTCAGCCAACATTACCAAACACTCATTCTGTATTGACAAATAAACACACGACAACACTTAGGGGAAAAAAAAAAGCTTTATTGTACACAATGCAGAAACTAACTTTGGTTTCAAATTAACTCAAAAACGGAAACATCCTGATCAAGATGACAATCGTGAGTCGATGATTGGGACAATGCCAGTTGGTCCAGTTGATATCGCAGTCGATGTCCAAGAGACTCCCTGCACCTCCTCCTCCTGTAATACAGAGAAAAACACCTCTAAGCATAGAGCAACAGGTTTTTATACTGGCTGGCTTAAATACTGCTGGTTACAGTACAAAGAAAATAATGGCATGTTTTGTGTATTTTGCATAAAACATATACAGATGCCCAAATCAGGAACAGTTTGGGTAATCAGTGGGTGCAAGACATTCAGAGAAGATGCTATAAAAAGGCATCAGAACAGTTCAGTTCATGCTGTTGCTTCTGAACCGGAAGCTAGCTGCAGAATTTCAGCTTCAAAAGGTGGAATAGACCAGGAAATGCAGAAGGCCCTGACCCTGGAACAAGAAGTTTTTATGGCATCCCTTCGTTGCATGTACTGGCTAATAAAAAAATTAGCTGCCTCACACAACGAAATATGGCTCACTGCTGGATCTCACCAAATCACTGGGATGCAAATACCTAGACAATATACTGTACATATTGCTGATGCTGTTAAATATGATTCCGATCGAACTGCTAGAGAAATGGTTCTCTCTCTCTGGGTGAGGTGGTCAGGAGATCAGTTCTTGCAGATCTGAAAGCTGCCAAATTTTTTTCGTATTTGGTGGACGAAACAACTGATATGGCTGTTATGAAGCAGCTCATTTTGTATGGTATGTACTGCAAAGAAGGGAAACCCAGAGCTTCTTTCCTGGGAGTTGAGGAACCAATTGATGGAAAGGCAGACACAATTGTTAAAAAAAAAAATAAAAAAAAAAAATGCTGGCGTTCTCTGATAATCAAATCTCGGTTGATCACCCTGCAGGGTTAGGCAGTGATGGAGCAGCCGGTTAATGCTGGGCAGGCAAAACAGGGTGGCTAAAAAGCTGAAAGAAGTCAGCCCAATTCTTGTTGAAAATCACTGTATGGCTCATCGGGAGACCTTGGCTGTAAAGGCAGCAGCAAATGAAGTGAGCGCCATTAAAAAGTTTAATCAAACACTGGATCACTTATACAGATATTATGAACATTCTGCTGTTCACATGGCTGCTCTGAAAGAAATTCAGCGGGCAATGGAGAACCCTGTTTTAAAGCCTAAACAGGCAAAAGCAGTTAGGTGGTTGTCCCATGATGCAGCATGTGACACACTAAGGAAGATTTTCCCATCCGTTGTTACGTCCTTGCATAGAGAGGCCTCTGAAAGGCATGATCCCCAAGCTGTGGGCCTAGTAAAAATGGTGGAAAACTAGAAATTTAAATACCTGTAAATTTTCTTTCTCCGACTGCTGGTCTCCGGGCTCATCACTTCTGGGAGGTCCTTCCTGGAACCACGTGACAGGCTGATCTTTGCAGGGAAGGAGGCACTTTCCCACCTACTTCCTCTGGACACCAGTACTTCTATAGCCTTTGTCTTCTGAGGAAACTCATAACTTGGAACAAACACGGTTAGTGTAACTTGCGGCCAGAGGCAGACTTTCAGCAATCTGGGAAGGACGGAGCCTGGAGACCAGCAGTCGGAGAAAGAAAATTCACAGGTATTTAAATTTCCATTTCTCTCTCCTAAAGCTGGTCTCTGGGCTCATCACTTCTGGGATATACTAAAGCAGTACATCCCGCTCCTGGGTGGGAATAAAGATCGTAAACCACTAGGGGTCCACCACAGTGTGGAGGACCCTGCGGCCAAATGACGCCTCCGCCGAGGCTGTGACATCCAATTTGTAAAAAAACTTTGTAAACGTGTGGATGGATGACCATGTGGCCACTCTACATAAGTCCGCCGGGGAAGCTTCTCTGAAGTCTGCCCAAGACGCGGCCATTGCTCGAGTTGAGTGTGCTTGAACCGGCCCCGGCAAACCAATTCCAGCCTTCTGGTAGGCCAAGATTATGGTGGAATGAATCCAGTCCTTTGACGCCTTCTTACCCGCGTTCGGGCCTGAGGTAAGGATGAACAGGCTTGAAGTCTTGCGGATCGAGTCCGATCGCTTGATGTACAGTTTGAGGGCCCTCCGAGGGTCAAGAGTGTGTAATTCTCGCTCTTGGTCATTCTTGGGGTGAGGACAGAAAGAGGGAATGTTCAAGACTTGGTTACAGTGGAAGTGAGACAACACTTTAGGTAAGAATGCTGGATCCGTCCACATGACTACAGAATCTGGATGAATAATCGTATAAGGGGGGGGACGATGTGGAGCCAGAGCTAACAGGCAGCAACTTGGAATAGCTCTGCATAAAAAGCTCTAAAATAGATCAAAAACCACTATTTCAGTTACTAATTTAAGAAATAAACCCAGCGGATACAACAAGGAACCCTCATAAAGCTAACATGGGGAATCCCAGAAAAGACAGAGGTGGTGGTACAAGCGTTAAATCTACTGGAACTTCGCAGGCAGCGAGTCATGGGTCAGAGAAGCACGCCGCATCTCTTCCGGAACCGGAGGAGACCATGTCCTCTATCGGTCTTAAGCTGCAAAAATTAATTACATCTGTTTCTGACTTAAGTTCCAAAATGGACACTTTTGCAACACGGGTCACTCTGGTGGAGAATTCAATGGCAGGGATGCAGGTGGAAATGGAAGATGCGAGGCGACAAGCAGAATCCTCAGCGGCTGCAACCATGCTTTTGGTGAAGAAGAATCACCACCTGAGAGTCAGGCTTGAAACCTTAGAAAATCAAGCCCGCTCCTCGCATGTCCGAATCCTGGGTCTACCTGAGGGGATAGAGGGAGACCACCTTCTTATGTTTCTGCACGAATGGCTGGACTCAAAATTAATGCCAGAGGGTCAGAGCCTAAATATCTCAATGCAGAAGGCTTACCGAATCACGCCAAGAGGATATTGAGAAAATGCAGAGAAACCCAGGACACTGCTTTTAGTCACGGATGGAGTTGGTTCCCGGGACAGAATCCTCTGCCTCGCAAGACAAGCAAGCCCCATAATGCAGGACGATCAAAATATTTTTTTATTCCCTGACCTAAGTTATGCCACACGTATCAGGAGGAAGAAATTTGATGGGGTTAGGAAAGTGCTACGAGAAGCTTTAATCATCCACTCGATGATCTTTCCTGCCAGACTGCGAATAGTACACGAGGGCAAGGTTGGGGCTACTCCGACCCTACTGAAGCTGGGAAATGGGTCCCGAGATTTGTTTCAGTTCGGGATCGTCATCGAGAACCTGGAGAGGCTGACTCGGACAGAGAGGACTGATTTTCAATGAACTGTAATGTAATATAGTTGATATTTCTAAGCTTTAGCTTTATATTAAACCTGAAGCAATCTTGTATTTGGTGCGAGGATGCCCCTGAATCCATTCATAACCTGAAGGCATTAAAGCACTGCAATATTACCAGCCCCTCACGTTAAAACATGGAGACCTGCTGTTTTGCAAAGTTTAATAGATGTTGGGTTTTGTCTCTTGTAAAGAAATATAAAGTGCTTAGATGAGTAAATCTTGAATGTTACTTTGAAAAGAAGTGGATTGGGTGGAGGTTTTAAGATGTTGCTGCCTTAGGTCCTACCTATAGTTTTAAATTTTTAGTTTAAATAGTATGACACCAATAGCCCTCAGGAGAGGCATGGCTTTTTTGGGACTTTTATGGTCTTAAGTTATCAGGACTCAGTCATACTGCTCATGGGCTCATTTCACAGCTCAATTTTGTTTTTGATATAAACTGATGTAATAATGTTTAGCTACCCCTCTATGTGGTATCAATATATCGGGGATGCATTTAATCTTAAATATTAAGGGGAAATGTCATTGTTTCCCCAGATGGAGATTTACTAATGTGTCATGGTCTGTCCCAGATATGGATTCATTATGTGTATGTACACATGTATAACAATAAAAAATTAAGTATAAAATAAAAAAAAAATCGTATAAGGTTCTTTGGAAGATAGTGCTCCTACCTCACTGATGCGTCTGGCTGAGGTGATTGCAATGAGAGAAACGGCCTTCATAGTAAGATAAAGCAAGGATGCCTCCTTTAAGAGTTCAAACGGTGGTTTGGTGAGAGCCTTGAGAACCAGGTTAAGCCTCAAGGGAGATACCACAGGTTTTACTGGCGGACGTTTCAAGGTTGCTGCCCTCAGAAATCTTTGAACATGTGGATGTGGCCCCAAGAAGTCCCCCGAGTCCACTAACAGTAGCGCTCCAAGGCAGACACCTGGACTCGTAAGGTGTCCTGTTGGAGGCCCTTGTCGAAACCCTCCTGAAGGAACTGAAGTATAGTAGGGAGACACCCCGAATCACCCGGTAAGGTGGAGTCTCGTAACCAGAAGAGGAATTTTCTCCAAATCCTGTAATAGACCCTAGAGGAGGAGGCTCGTCTGGACTGAATCAATGTTTCTATAATGGACTCTGAGAACCCGAACTCCCTGAGAGTTTCCTGCTCAATCTCCATGCCGAGAGGGACAGATTGTATGGATCTGGATGCCGCACCGGTCCCTGATGTAGAAGGTCTGAGCTCGTTTGAAACATTAGGGGAGATTGAAGAGTCATTTGGACTAATCGTGGAAACCACGGTCTGCAGGGCCAATGAGGTCAGGCCAGAACCACCTCTGCTCGATTTTGGGCAATCTTGTGCAGCACCCTTGATACCATCGGAATTGGTGGGAAGGCATACAGGAGATCGAACTGACCCCAGTTGAGAGAGAATGCATCCTGCGCCATGGCAGAGTCATCCCTGCTGAGGAAGCAGAAGCGTGGAATTTTGTAATTTCTTCGGCAGGCGAAAAGATCTACATGCGGGTAGCCCCACCGCTCCGTGGTGAGTTGGAAAGCACTGGTCTTGAGCTCCTATTCTCCCGGTAAAATGTCCTTTCGACTTAGCCAATCTGGCGTGACGTTTTCTTGGCCTGGAATGTATGCTGCCTGTAGTGCCCGTAAACTTGCCAGGTTGGCTTCCGCCCACTGGAAAAGGAGAAGAGTCTCCTGCAGCATCCGGGAGCTCTTAGTGCCTCCCTGGCGGTTGATGCATGCCATTGTTGTCCAACTGTCCGTGAGGATGAGGACGTCCTGACTGGATAGTTGCGACCTGAATTGCTGTAGTGCTAGGCAGACCACCCGCATCTCCAGTACGTTGATGCTGTAGAGGGATTCTGCCGGAGACCACTTTCCTTGTGCTGAGAGCTGATCCAAATGTGCTCCCCAGCCCTGGAGACTGGCATCGGTGGTCACTCTGATCTGGTGAGAGTGCCCCAGACTGAGGCCCTTCATGATTTTGTCCTGCTGAATCCACCATGTTAGGGATTCCTTCACCTTGTGGGATATTTGAATCCTTTGATCCAATGTGCCCCTGGATTAGAACCATTGCTGGAGGAGAGCAGACTGGAGAGGTCGCATGTGGATCAGTGCCCAGGGGACCGAATCTGCCAAGGAGACCATCTTCCCTATGAGTTGCATAAAACAGCGGGCCAGCAGAGAGCAGGCTGTCTAGAATTTGATGATGAGGGCCCTCAGTTCTCTTAATTTCATTTCTGTGGGGAAAACTTTGTTGTGGGCAGTGTCGAAGTTCACCTCCAGATGGGGGAGAAACTGGGATGGGTGAAGAAAACTCTTCTGCTGGTTGATCACGAACTCCAGGGAGGAGAGGCGCTGTGTGACCTTCGTCACAGCCCGAACTGCTTGATCGTAGCATGGGGCTTTGATCAGAATGTCGTCCAGGTACTGGAAGAGCTGGATCCCTTGCATGCGGAGTCAGGCGACCACGGTCACCAGGACTTTGGAGAAAACTCTGGGGGCTGCGGATAGGCCGAAGGGCAGAGTCTTGAACTGACAGTGGTGACCTGCTACCTTGAATCTCAGAAATTGACGATGAGCCTTCCTGATGAGAATGTGTAGATATGCATCTTGCAACTCTACTGAGGCTAAAAAGTCCCCCTGATGGGCTTCTCGGATGATGGAGGACAGGGTCTCCATCTTGAAGGTTCTGTGACGAACGTAGCCATTTAGAAATTTGAGATCTAACACTGGCCAGTAGCCCCCTGAGCATTTTGGTACTATGAAGAACAGCGAGTACACCCCTCTGTTCCTTTCCAGCGTGGGGACTTGTTCTATCGCTGCTGACTGAATGAGATATGTAATGGCTTGCCAGGTCACTGCTCACTTTACAGGACTGCCCAAGATTGGTAAGGGCACTGTGGGGCAGAGGGGGCCAAGAATCGAACTCTATGAAGTAACCCTCGCGGATTATGTCCAATACCCACTTATCCGTGGTGGTGTGGACCCATTCCTACAGAAAGTTGGAAAGCCTGCCCCCGACACGAGGATGGGTCCGTGAGTCCTCACTGTGATTTTTTGGAGTTGCCATCAACATCCCTGGCGCCTCCTCTGCTGCCTCGGAAACCACGTTGGTTACACGAGTTGAACCAGGAGCATCTGCCTGTGGTCGTCTTGTTCTGCCCCCTGGAATAACCTTGGGCCGGAAAATTCTGTCTTGAACCTGAATTCAAGGGCCTATTTCTTCCTCGGGCTTGTGGCATGCGCACTTTCGCTGTTTCTCCGGATTCCCTGACCGCCTCCTTTGGCGCTGAGCTGAACAGAAGGCCTCCTTCATAAGGGGCATTGACCAAATACATTTTCGAGGAGGCATCCGCCTGCCAAGCCCAAAGCCGTAACTTGCGTCGGGCAGAGGTCTGGTAAAACATAGCCCGAGCTGCACATCTGACTGGCTCTTCTGATACGTCAGCAGAGTATGCTGACGCTAGACCCATGAGCTGTAACTGCTGCACAAAGGGCCGATTCTTGTCTGGCTTGTCCGCAAGCTGGAATGTCATATCAGTGGCCCAGGAGAGCGCGGCTCTGGCGGAGTAGAGGTTCGCTGTAGCTGCTTTAAGGAAGACTGCAGTGGACTGAAAGGCCTTCTTCAGAGAGGTGTCTACCTTCCTATCCATGGGGTCTCTCAGGGATGCTCCGCCTTCTGCTGGGATGACCGTCCTTTTTGTGAGGCTTGATATAAGAGGGTCTATCTTGGGGCAGTCGAGCCATTTCTCCACAGGCTTCTTGTCAAACTTTAGGAGTTTGGTTAGGTGGCGTGGGACTGGGAAGGACCATTCGGGTCCCTGCTATTCTTCCTTTAAGAGGTCCTCTATAGCCGGAGGTATAGGGAAGGCCGTCACAGGCTTTGAGGCTGACACCAGTCGGAACACCAGCCTCGCTTGCTTGGGCTCTGGAGAAGTAGGGGAGCTGAGGTGGATCTCTTCGGACACCCTTTTAATAAAAAGTCTAGATCTTCTAGATCAAAGTTTTTGGCTGGTGAGGTCTCAAGAGTCAGAATCTGAGTTGGGGAGCTCTCCTTCCTCTAAGGATGTATAGTCCGACCCTGAGAGGGACCTGTCCCGCTTATGCTTCCCGTGGGCTGTGTCCTTGTGCCAGGAAGAACTTCTGGATCTGGGCCTGGGTCTCTTCTTCCTCCTGTCATGTTGGGGAGAACCCTCGTCCGAGGATGGGGAAGGGGCGAGTTTCTGAGTGGCCTTTCCATGAGACCTGGATTCCCTTGGCTGCTGAAGGACATCGAAGCATGAGGGATTAATGGCAAATGCCCAATTCAGTTTGTCTATGAGCACTGGAGCTAGAGCCCCAGCCAAGTGGCGACTTCCCTGTAGGGTTGGGGAGTGGCCAGAGCCCCTGGGCTGCTCTTGGGTATCCATGTATTCTGAGGCAGAAACCTCGTCCCGAGTCGGCGATGCTGCACTGTCGCATTTTATGCATAGCGACCCTGCGAAAGTGGCCAGCATAGGTTTTCTGCATGTGTGGCATTTCCTGCCCCAGCGGGGGCCTGTCCTTGTTGGAAGCCATTATCCCGTGACTGTACTTAAAGGAGGGGAAATGGAAATGCTTGGCCACTGGGGCTTACAGGGGGGCAATAACACTGACCATCTAGCTGGAATTAGTGTACTTCTGTCCCTTAACGAGCCTGCTGCCTTAAGATCCCTTCTGCCTTGCACTGCTGATAAGGTTTCTGCCCCTAAATCAGCCGATGGAGAACCCCTTTTATCTAGTGAGGCTTAAGCTCCTGCCGACCAGACCAGAGAGTTGCCTGCTCCTTGATGTTGCTGGGTGAAAATGCCGCTACAGCGCTAATTCGCAAGCCAGAACTGTGACGTCACCGAGCCTGAAGTGAAACGGCTCTCCAAGTGGCTGGCGCGTCGACGGACGGCTGAATCTATAGGGCGTCGACGAAAACAGGGCTGAAAATGCCCCTCGACAAGCTAACTTCAATCACAGCTCGTTGACGGAGTCTTGATCCAGGGAGTGCTTCCAACTTCAGGGGAAGCGTGATCGCAGCACAGGGGCTGAAGTAGACCTGTCTCCTTGAAGTGTGGGAAGGCAGAGGAGCGATGAGCACAGGGAACCCGTCTGTCCAGCTTGCACGGCTGAGACTGGGGTCCCTGGGGTAGCGCGATGGAACGCTTTCAAAATAAAGAGTGGCAAATAGAAAATAGAACAGACTCACGAATCTGAGTTCTCCTGTCTCCTGGGCTGTCACTTCTGTGACAGATGTCCTGCAAAGCTCCTGCCACCAGACAGGCAGGAAGTAAACTGGTGTCCAGAGGAAGTGGGTGGGAGGGTGCCTCCTTCCCTGCAAAGATCAGCCTACCTCCTGCCTGTCACGTGGTTCCAGAAGGACCTCCCAGAAGTGATGAGCCTGGAGACCAGCTTTAGGAGAGAGAACTGGGAGTTTTTCTCTATTTTATGCATGATGTGTGACATTTCTTCCATAACTTAGCATCTTATCTAAATGGTTTCCAACATCAGCTCTGAATTTTACTGATAAAAAGAGACATTTCCATTCCACTTTAGAGATTCTTAGGGCACGCCCACTGGTACCTGGTCAGTACTTCTCCTCCGTTCCGCCTGAACTAGTACTCCTGAATGATAATGGCCTGAACTTGCTAATTTAGTGAGCACAGTTAAATCGTTTCAAAACCTCTGTGTGCCGCGACAACTTTATTAGGGCCCTAATTGTTCAAACTGAGCAAGGTTTCCAAGCACAGAACTTTTGGATGCGTTCAGTATCTTTGACCCAGACATGATACGGAAGGTGATATTGAGAGTTGGAAAGGTATGATAGTGATAGCTTTGACATTATTCTTGGTCAGTATGCTACTGTTGTGGATGTAGATGCTTCTGCACTGGAATGGGCTTCCCTGCGTAGTCTCACGTTCACGGAAAAGATGGCATTTAAGACTATTTCTGATGTGCTGCACGCTCTAACTACTAAGTATGTAGACCTGTATCCAAACATATCTACTTTGGCAGAACTGGCAATGATAATACCAGTGTCAACTGCAGATTGTGAGAGGGGGTTTTCTGCACTGAATCGAATAAAAATGCAGGAATGAAACTGATTAGGTGCCAGTGTGCTGAATGCACTTATGCTTATCTCAATTGAGGGCCCTGATGTTGAAAATGTCCCTTATTTGGAAGCTACAGCTCATTGGGCAGGACTGCGAAACCAAAGATTAGATCTTGGCCTTGCAGGAACTAGTAAAGAGATGTAGTATGGCTGCACCAAAATGTCAAGACTCTCACAAACTGTTGCCTGGCCTACAAATAGAATGCAGAAGTTCTCCAGTATGTCACATTTTACCACCCTTTTCTTTTGCTACTGCACAATACTGAAGGCCTCCAGATTGTCATATTACTCCTATTTCTTGCTTCTTATGCATTTAATACATTCCGTGACTGGCTCCGCCCACCTGTAGTTCCAACCCATTACCACCGCTCTATATTTTCGCGCAATGTGGAACACAGGTATATGGCATCTATAGAGTGGAAAGCACGACCGCCAGACTACAAGATAAGACACAGACCCTCCTAAACGGGTGGACGGTCTGGTTTCTATATATTGCATCTTGTAGACCAGATCATGTCCCATGATGATGTAGACGTTGGCTGTCTCTTGACTGAGATCTGGGCAGCCCGGCTCAAATAATACTTAATAGGAACGGATTTATGCTAGCCCTGTCACTGGGATAACCTTCTCCCCAGCCCTCCTCCTCCTTCCTTTCTTTCTTTCTTTTTGTTAATGTCCTTCACTTTTTTTTTTTTTTTTTTTTTAAGTTATTTCTCCCTGTTGATCACTGTTTCTTTCCTTAACTAATGATGATTATGAATGGATTATAACCGATTTCAGGAGAATGCTGAGGTGTCATTACTCTAAGTTTACTTACATATGGCTTGTTGAGATGTATATTTGACCCATGTCTTCCTAACAGTATTGTGGAAATGTATACTGTGGCACTATAATGTGTACTCTTGTTACTAAGCAAAAAAAAAAAAAAGGTTTAATAAAAATCTAAGTTTAAAAAAAAAAAGAAATATATTGTGATATCAGGTGTAGACAGCAGCCAGAGCAAATGAAGTCTAAGGGACTGTGATCCTATTTTCATAATAATGCGCATACTGTAGTTATAATGAAAGCTACGTACAGTCAATAGAACAAATATACGCTAAACTGAGTCTATTATGTTTTTTTCAGTTTCCTAAGAGCTGTAGGACTCTTAAGAAGACAAGCGCTCAAATTGTATTGAAAAATCACATGCCTATGGGCCCCACAGTGACTTCAGTCACAAAGGAGTTGTAAGGACCAAATAGTAAGGATTAAGAGGGATGGGTGGAAACGGGGTACACTAGGCAGAAGCATTAAACAAGTACTTCTGCTCAATATTTACTAAAGAGAAAGGGGGAGCTGTACCCAAGGGGGGAGGGGAGGGTGACAGATGGGAAAATCCCAGTGGGCAGAGTACTGGAGGGCTTGGAGGCACTAAGGGTGGACAAGGTGCCTGGGCCAGATGGCATATACCCCAGGGTGCTGAAGGAGCTGTAAGAAGTCCTGGCAAAACCCTTGGCAGACCTGTTCAATGCCTCACTGGACTTGGGGAGTGTACCTCAGGACTGGAGGATGGCACACGTGGCACCCCTCCACAAGAGCGGCCCCAAGGATGAGCCATGGAATTACAGACCAGTAAGCCTCACATCCATCATTGGAAAACTGATGGAGACAATCCTGAAAGAGAGGCTAGTTTCCCTCCTAGAGGCTAAGGAACTGCATGACAGCAGACGGCATGGATTTGTCTCAGGCAGATCCTGTCAGATCAACCTGGTGGAGTACTATGACTGGGTAACCCAGCAATTAGACAGGGGCCATGCAGTGGATGTCCTGTACCTGGACTTCAGTAAGGCATTCAATTCGGTGCCGCATGGGAGGCTAGGAAGTAAGCTGGAAGGCACAGGAGCAAGGGCAAAGATGGTGGGATGGGTGGTGAACTGGCTGCAAGGGAGACAGAAGAGGGTGGTAGTGGGAGGGGGAGCTCATCTCCCAGGGTGGTAACAAGCAGGGTGCCACAGGGCTCTGTACTGGGGCTGGTGTTTGAGATCTTCGCAGCAGACATCTCAATAGGCATCAAGAGCAAGATCAGTCTGTTTGCAGATGACACCAAGATGGGAGCAGTAGTGGATGACTCAGAAGGATGGCAGGGACTGCAAGATGATCTGGCAAAACTGGAGGCCAGGTCGGACACTTGGCAGTCGGGGTTCAATGCTAAGAAATGCAAGGTGCTATATTTCGGTGCAAAAAAACTCCAAGGAGGAGCTACCAGCTGGGGGGGATTCAACCAACCAAGACGGAAGAGGCAAAGGATCTGGGGGGGGGTGATCATAACAGGAGCAATGAACTCAGCACAGTGTAGAAAGGCAGCTGCAAAGGCCAACAAGATGCTGGGCTGTATTACCAGAGGCATATCCTCCGGAGGGGGGGGGGTGATCCTGCCACTATACAGGTCACTGGTTAGACCACATCTGGAGTACTGCATGCAGTTCTGGCGACCGTACCTGAAGAAGGACATTAGGTTAATGGAGGGGTGCAGCGTATGGCAAAAAAATGATCCAGGGGCTAGGGGACTTTCTCCTATGAGAGCAGGCTGAGGGAGTTGAACACGTACTCCCTGGAGGAGAGGAGGGATGGGGGACATGATTGAAACCTTCAAGTACATGAAGGGAATAAATAAGACATGCATGAAGGGGCTTTTCAAATTAAGGAGGGGGAGAGACACTCGAGGGCACAATCTGAGATAGGAAGGAGGAAGGTTCAGGAAGGAATTGAGGATACACTTTTTTACAGAGAGGATGTTGTCTGGGTGGAGCGCATTGCCAGAGGAAGTGGTATCCTGTAGAACAGTGGGCTGCTTCAAAAGGGGATGGGACAGGGTAAGGGGGAAGGTCACTGGAGGGGGGGAGGGGCAGCTGCAGTATAAGGGCTGATAGCTACACAATCGAGCAGACTTGACAGACCATAAGACCTTTATCTACTGGCAATTTCGTATGTTCTTATGTTCTATTTCCCAGGTACTGTCCTGGGTGCTGATCTGAGAACCTGACACTCTCTGTATCTATGTGTTTCAAAAACATGATCCGATGGGCAACAACTGTCCACATAAAGGTAAAATCTAGGCCATGTGAGGGGACATTAGAGAGGTGAAACACTAAGTGTGTAAAAAACCAAGGGAAAAAAAAGAGCTTAAGAGAATGTGGGAAACACAAGGGTCATAGTCATGGGAACAGCAAAGTGGGCTCAGGGGTCAGAGGGAAAGGACTATGCTTTAATGCCAGGAGCCTGGATAATAAAACCAGTGAGCTACAGGCACTGATGGCAGACACTGAGGTGGGACTTGTTGGCATTATGAAAATGTGGGCAACAGAGAATGACTAGGACCTGACAATGCCTGGGTACTCACTGTTTAGGAGGAATAAAGGAAAAGATAGAGGGGGAGAAGAAGCCCTCTACGTCAGGGATGGTACTGAGGTGGTGGAGGATGGGTGCATCGGGGTAATAACAGTGAGTCAGAGTCGCTGTGGGTGCATCTCATGACAACCTTGGTTAAGAAACTATGCTTGGGGGTGGTCTATAGACCTCCAGGGCAAGGAGAACAGCAGGACAGAGAGTTCACAGTACAGCGTGAAACAGGGGTAGCAAAGAGGGAAGTAGTGCTAGTGGGTGATCTGAACCTGTCAGACATTGGCTGGGATGTTCCAGTGACTATGAGCATCAGAAGACAGGCCCTGTTGAATGCAACCAGGACCGTCTCCTGATACAGCCATTAAGAAACCCCCCCCCCAGGCTACCGGCCTGGTGAAGCTGGAGGTTGAGGCGCTGGTCCCTACACCTTGCGTCACACCAGCGACCCGGGTTTGGGAATGATCCCGGGCCGCCAGGAGTCGGCAGGGGCGAGAGAGAGAGGATCGAGCATTTGGAGAACTGCTCTCCTCTCTTGGGGAAGGGAGGTTTGTCATCCTGCTCGCTGACTGCCCTCTGGCGGTGGCTGGAGAGCAGTACAGGTCGGGAAGGTATGCACCGGTGTCCTTACATCGGTAGGGAGGGAGGGGGATGGGAGAAAAAGGAAAAAAGGAGCAGGCAGGCTCCATGATAGCGCACCAGCGCTAGCCGCCCCAATGTCTGGATTTCGCTCAGGGTGGGGGTAAGCTGGCACCCTTCACTCTAGCCCTGCCACGGGGAGACCAGTGGGGATTTAGGAGGTGTCGGGTCAGAGGCAGCAGCCAGAGATTGAGTCCCTCTAAAGGAGGGACCGAGACATCTACAGTGCTCGGAGAGCCATAGAAACCTATATAGAGAAAAAGAAACCCACCAGGCAGACTGCCACTCTCAATGTGGTGCTTACCAACTCAGAGGCGGTTGGAGCAGTGAGAGTAGGGGAGCCACTAGGAAACAATGATCATAACTCTGTCTTTTGAACTGGCTCTAGGGGCTGGAAAGCCCCCATTGAGAACTGAAGTCTTTGATTTTAGAAGGTTGGACTTCTGCAGGCTGAGGAAACTGGTCAGGGTAAAGTTAGTTGGGGTAGACAATTTGGATGGGTGGAAGAGTGTTGGGGGGCAATTAAAGGGGCCATTCTCAAGGCATCTAAGTTATGCATGGGGACAGTAACCAAAAAGAATAAGTTCAAGCCAGCCCGCCGGTGCAGCAGCAAGGCAACCACTTGCGGTGCCGACATCCTGGGGTCAGAGATGGACTCAGGAGTCGGAGAACCAGCCAGGGGGAGAAGGACTGAACATCCTGCGGACTGCTCTCCTTCTCCAGGGCCAAGGGAGGCGGGGCAGAGTGTCCGGTGCTTTAGGGACCTCCGGCGGAGGCTGACGGTACCACTGCAGCCGGCGCTGTTACCTACACGGGGCAGGGCAGACGCTGGTCATCACTGCACATCTCCACCCCCAGGGATCTTCACGTAAAAAAAAAATAATATATATATATATATATATGCAGCAGCTACCTCCCTATATGACATCCTGTACCCCACTGGTCCCCTTGGCCCTGCTTGACGGCGTATAGATGTGTTTTCTCCGGCTCGTCCTGGTCCCATGGCCCCGCCCTGGGGAGTAAGTCGGGGGTTCCTCCAGTGGGGACGCCCCCTGGAATTCCTGATTTCAGGTCCATGGTCCTGGGCCAACTGATGGCCCCACCCAGCCGAGGACAAGCTTGCGATCTGCTCGTCACAGCAGATAAGCTGGGGGACTGGTTGGGTAGTACGGGCTGAGCCCTGGGAAGCCATGGCCACAATAAAAGCATACTAAATTGCAATAAAAAAAGAATACGTTCAAGAGACCATTATGGTTCTCAGCAAGTCGGGGAAGTGGTGAGGGCTAAGAAAAAGGCCTTCTACAAGTACAAAGAGAAACAGGAAAAGGAATAATGGGGACAATATTTACTGAGAAGCAAGAAAGCAAAGAAAGCAGTTAAGGAAGCAAGAGCAGACAGAGACCTGCATACTGCTAAGGGGTCAAGGGCATGGAAAAAAAACATCATATACCACTTCTAGAACTACTGTCATAGGTGAATAACCTGTTTGTTTAGGTATGTGGATATGATGTTCAATCCACACTTGCTGGCAGACTCCTAGCAGGAGGAGGGAGACAAGGCACACACTCCCTACTTAGGGAAGACAGACTGGAGAACTGAGGCCCAAAAACCAGCATCCCGCTGTGACTCATGGTGTGTGCCGACTTCCAGGTAGGTTGTCCGTCTGGACCTGAATGACCTGACCCCGAACATGCGGAGCAAAGACTATCCGTGCCAGCTGCACCGCCTGCAGTTTCAGCAGGTTGATATGGCATCGGGACTCCTCGGGGATCCAGAGTCCATGGACCCTGTGTTCCCTGAGGTGGGCACCCCAGCCCATGAGAGAGGCATCGGTCATCAGGATGACAATCGGCTCTGGGAGGACAAACAAGATACCGTCCTGCAGATGTTCTGGGACAAGCCACCACTGGAGGGTGTCTGACATCAGCTGGGTCACAGTGACCGGCTGGTCGAAGTGGCCCTTGTGCTGAGACCACTGGCGGGCCAGCTCCAACTGCAGACAGCGCATTCTCCAGAAGGCCCAAAAGACCATGCTGGTGCAAGCTGCCACGTATCCCAGTAGGCACAGGAAGTCCTGAGCAGGGCACAACTGCCCAACCTGAAATGATCAGACACAGGAGGAGAGAGCCTCCACCCTATCTGCCGGAGGCTGAGCCCTGGCTCTGCAAGACTTGAGCTCCACCCGATGAAGCCGATCACCTGCGAGGGTATGAGTTCTGACTTGGCCTCATTGACCAGGAGGCCAAGAGAGAGACACAGGTTTGGAAGGCCATGTCCCTGGAACGCTCCACCTCCTTCCTTGAGGGACCCGCAGTCAGCCAGTCGCCCAGGTAGGGGTATACCTGGACTTCTACATGCTTCAGGTAAGCCGCCACCACTGCGATGCATTTGGTGAAGACCCTGGGGGGCCAAGGACAGACGGAATAGTATAGCCTGGAACTTGTAGAGGATCCCCTCTCCTCGGAACTGGAAGAATTGGTGGTGGGATGGATGGATGGATTGGGACATTAAAGAATGCGTCCTGTAGATCCAGAGAGCAAAACCACATGTTTTGCTCAAAAGATGGTATGATCTGAGACAGATTGGCCATCCTGAAGGTGCATGGCCCATGCAACTTGTTCAGGTCGTGCAGATCTAAGATGGGGCGCCAGCCCCCCCCCCCCAATCCATCTGGCACCAGGAAGTACCTGGAGACAAACCTTGGGTGTTCCAGTGGGTCCGCAACAGGAGCCATGACCTCCTTGCAGAGGAGCTGGGCAATGCGTCCCGAACAGCAGACAGGATGTCTGTGGACACGATGTCCTCCAATGGGGCATGAGCTCGGCAAGACGGGCACTCCTCGAATTCCAGAGGCAGACCCTTGCCGACCTCTCCAAGAACCCACCTGTCCATGGTGACAGTGGACCAGGCAGAAAGGAAGTGGTGGAGCCGGCCCCCCACGGGAGGACCCAGGAGAGGCAGAACGGACATGAGGACAGTGGCCACAGACTTCGGTCGGGTCGCCAGGCCTAAGTCTGCTGACCAGCCTGAGGTTCGGCTTGTTTGGCTGCGGGGGCAGAGAGGGGCCAAGAGGGCTTCTTGTTCTGCTGCTTAGAGACCTCAACAGATGTCACCGAGTCCAAGGTGGCACTGGACTTCTCAGTACGAGTGAGGTACCCCTGGAACCCAGGCCCAAAACAAGTCAGTACCCAGGAAGGGGACATCTGCCACCTTGTGCTGGGTATCTGCCATAAAGTTCAAGATCCTTAGGCTCTGCAGCGCACAGCCACCGTGGCCGCCACAGACCGAGCACAAGAGTCGCCAAAGTCCATGGCAATCTGGAGCTATTGCATGGCTACTGCTCTGCCTCGGTCCCGGACCTGTTTGACCATGGTCTGTAGGTCCGCTGGAAGATGAGGGAGCACCTTATCAGGTGAGCCCCGGAGGGCATGCGAGAAGTGGGCCATCAAAAGGGCCGAACTCACTTGCCGAAGAGGAGGCAGCACACACCTTTTAGACATATGATCCAATTTCATGGACTCCTTATTGGGTGGCTTGTCAACATCACCCACATTGCCAGTGCACCTGAAAACGGAATTAGCCACAAGCCCTTCAGCCGAGGGATGCTCTGTGAATCCTGAAAGGGAACCGGTAGGGACCGCATACTTGAGGGTCATCCGGGACGACAGTGCAGGGCAAGAGCCTGAGTGCTACCACAACTCCAGGGCAGGACCAAAAATGGCATCTGCCACCAAGAAGGCTTCTCCAGGGGAGTCTCCCTGGTCAAGAATTTCGGTAAGCAGGTACCGAGCCCGGTTCTGAACAGGTTCCAATGAGAGACCCGCAGATTCTGAGAAGCGATGGAGAAGACCCATAAAAGATGTAGGGCCCTGCTTCGTTGACAGATCCTCAGCCGACTCCAAGTCCACTAGATGGGAGTGCAAGGAGAAGCCCTCTGATTCCAAAGATTTACGGAAAAAAGGTCAACCGCCAGAGTCCCCGCTGACCCTCAGGGGACGGTCAGGGGTAATGGTGACCGACATCCGACGGGGAAGACCAGAGGTCGGGCAGGCTTCCTTAGTCGGAGCGCTGGACTTCAGCTGTTTTGGTTGCGGCTCCACCAGACTCGACGGAGAGGCAGAGGGAGGTCGAGCCGGGACCTGACAGGCCGGCTCCTGCCGAGGCAGAGATGGCTGCGGCCTCTGTGGCGAAAGCCAAGTAATAGTCGGGGTCAAAACTGGAACAGGCTATACCCCAGTGAAGAGAAGCTGTTGCCACATCAAGTCCTCGCAGTGATGACATAGCTTGCGCCGGAGCCTCTCCTTGCCCGAGGAGGAGGACAAGGAATAGTGACACTTGTTACCCATGTTGAGACCGCGAGTATTGACGTCAACACAGGCTGCTTGACTTGGGGTTCTGAAAGCGGGACCGCGACCTTGACCATCTGGGCCACCGAAGGAGGGTCTCAGAAGGGGCCGGCAAGAGCCAGGTCTTCTCCTGGTCCGGAGGCTCTGGGTCGAGAGGTGGCAGATCAGTGGACTGGTCTCTCCCTCCCTGAGTGAGTGGGAGGACCAGGGTCCTAGAAAGGGAGGTATCAGCCTCTTCCAGAGATAATGGGTTGACCTGCTCCAGAAAAATCTCAGCCGGAAGATCAACCTGCATCTTGACCAACTGGCCCTATGGGGAGACCATGGTGCTGGTGGCCTGGGCCGAAGAACTGACCAATGTTGGAACCTCTGGAGAAATGTGGGAATTGGAAGCCCAAGAGTGCTCCTGATCCCATGAACGATGGCAAGACCGTTTCTTGGTCTCTTTTTTTTTGACCTGAATTTAGACTTCGTGCCTAAGGGACCCTGCCCATGGGTGGGAAGGGCCTGGCACAAATCTCTGAATGCCCCTGTGAAGGAGGCACCCAAAGAAAACGGAAAAAAAAGTTGAAGTTGCAGAATCGTGAGCTGCGGCCTGGGCCATGGCTTCCTCAAATGCCGCAAGCGGTTCAGCGGACCCCATGACCGCAGAGACCACCCGACAGGTGTCCTTTCATTTAATGGGCAGATCCAGATCATCAGGATGACCCAGAAGCCGGTGAGCATGGCGATCCTCCAACATGGATGGATGGAAAGTGCAGCACAGGCCGCATGCCTGGGGATCATGTTGGTGGCCCAGGCAGTAGACACACATGGTGTGTGGGTCCGTCTGAGATGACATCTGCCTGCAGGTACATTTTCAAAATGCAGGTACCGACTTACCATCATCCATACCGGAGTCTAGAAGGAGTAGCCTTAAGACAATGTTTTTGAAGATTTACGAAGTTTAATAAGCAAAGGGCCTTCTCAGCGCAACAGTGGTAAAGACGGAACCTTCTTCTTCCAATGGAAAGGAATATCTGATGTCACGGGACGGTGCCGAGGGAGTTACCACCCGGGTCAGAGAAGCCAGCTTGAAGACGTTCCAGCAAGCCTTAAAGGGGAAAGAAACACTGCTAGAAGTGTGGATTGAATCTCATATCCACGTCCCTAGAACATTTCTCCTGATATGTTTGAGGAAAAAAAAAAGAAAGGAGGGGGAATCATGGCTATCGGGTGGGGTAGGGGGACAGAAGACTGGCAAAAGGCTGCTATCCTGAACGATCATTTTTGCTCAGTTTTCACCAGGGAGGAAGTTGGACGCTTGCCTGACAATGGCATCAAAGCAGCAGATAAGGGGGTCCCAGTGATGAGACTGGTCCTATTCAACCATCTACTACAGACGGGGGTAGTTCCAAGGACTGGAGGGTGATGAACGTTTCACTTCATAAGGGGGTAGACAGGGAACAAGTGTGGAACCACAGGCCTGTCATTCTGACCTCCACTGTAGGGAAGTTGATGGAGTCACTGGTCAAAAAGGACCTCATGGACAACCTAGAAAGCAATGGTCTCCAGGACAGTAAACAGCATGGGTTCGTGGCACGGAAGTCCTGTCAGACAAACCCTATAGCCTTCTTGGACTGAGTGACGAGGAAAATGGATAGGGGCCACATTATGGATTTGCTCTATTTCAACTTCAATGAGGCTTCTGACTTGGTGCCCCACAGATGCTTGCTGAAGAATATGTACGATCTGGGTGCAGCTAAGGACATAGTGAACTGGGTGAGAAACTGATTAAAGGGTAGGCAGCAGAGGGTTGTGGTCAGTGGGGTCAAATCAAAAGAGAGAGAGAGAGAGAGAGAGGTCATGAGCAGAGTTCCTCAGGGATCTGCAAAAGACTCTGAAAGTGGTTCACCCCATCAATCTATCAGCATTCAGATCACTTTATGATCGTTCCTTTAAGGAATCCTGTAACTGTTTCCCATGAATTTTAAACCTTACCTTAAACTTTAGAGTCCGTTCCCCCTGAATTTCGCCATATCTATAGCACTGGCATTCTCTTAGGTACTCCTGACATGCTTCCACTCTACTAACTCCCTACCCCAACTGAAATCTTCCCTCTATTTTCCCACCTTATCTAACACTTATAGATCTTGACAGGTTCTTGTATATGTTGTATAATTTGTATAATTTAAATAGGTCCTGATGTCTTGACATTTAACAGTCTTATATGTTCCTTATATTGCACACTGCCATGTACTCTTTGTAACCTTGTGTCATGGTACTGCCGTAATCTTTGTATATGTAATCCATTTGTATGCTCTGCTTATGTATGTAACCCTTTTTTTTTTGTTGTTAAGTACGCCCAGGTTCACCTTGAAAATGAGCTTTGCTCAACGGTGTTCGCCTGGTTAAATAAAGATGTTGACTGATAGATCAATCAATCTGTCCTGGGCCCCGTCTTCTTCAATATTGTCATCAGCGACACTGGAGAGAGTATCCGTGGCAGGCTGTGTCTCTTCGCAGTTGACACTAAGCTCTGTGGGAGGGTGGATAGCAACAAGGGAATCAGGGAAATTCAGTATGACTTACAAAAGCTAGTGGGGTGGTTTAAGGTTTGGCATTGAAATTCAATGCCAAAAAGTGCAAATTAATGCACCTAGGGAATAAGAACCTTAGTACAGAGTACTGGATGGTGGGGGTAAGCTTTAGCACTACAGCTCAGGAACATGACTTGGGAGTTATCATCAGTGGCACCCTCAAGAAATTGAGTCATTACAACATGGCCTATGGTAAGGCAAGTAGGATGGTGGGGTGTACAGGAAGAGGTACTAATAATAGGAAGCAAGAAGTAATACTACACCTTTATAGATCTTCAGTGAGGCCACACCAGAAGTATTGTGGCCAGTTCTGGAGCCCTCACCTCAGTAAGGATAGGGAAGGACTGGAGACGGTAAAGTGCAGGGTGACAAAAATGATTCAGGGTCAACAGGGCAGGTCTTACGAGGAGCGCCCAAAGGCACTGAACATCTACTCGCTGGAGACCATAAGGGAGAGGGGAGATACGCTAGAGACCTTCAAGTTCCTAAAGGGAATAAACAAGGTGAACTGTGAGGAACTTTTTAGCTTGAATGCTAATTTGAGGTCATAGGGCCATGAGTGGAAACTGCTAGGAGGGAGGTAAAGGAGGGACAAAAGGGTGGTGGAGCTGTGGAACAGTCTACCAGCTGAGGTGATGGGTGCTAAAACAGTTGCTGGTTTCAAGCACAGTTGGGACAGAGTGAAGGATATAGTGGTCTCCTGGGGTGACAGACTCGGGAAGGAGAATAGGGAGTGGAGGGGGAAGCCTAGGACCCTGGATGGACAGTAGGTCCCAGGGTTATAGGGAACTCGGGTGCACTGGGTGGACCATTAGTCCTTTTCTGCAGTCACTGTCTATGTTTCTGTAATTATATATTTATGAAATCACGGTCTGCTGTTACAGAAAGCACTGTGATGTCATTAAGTAGCACACAATGTGGTGTAGAGACTGCATACAGACTTAATACTAGATAAGATACGAACATATGAAAAAGCCAGCAGAAGAAGGCCATTGAGTCTATCTAGTCTGCTCATATTGCAGGGTCCACGGCTTGACCTACTGACCCTGCCCCCTCTCCCCACTCCTCCCATTTCCATCCTCCCTACCCATGATTTTTACCTTTCCCTTATGCCTATCCCAGCCTCTCCTGAAGCTGCCCACCATTTTCAACAAGACCATTTCTTCCAGCAATGCATTCTAAGTGTCCACCACCCTTCTCCGTGAAGAAGTGCTTCCAGACCTCCCCCCTCCAGTCTAAGCCTATGCCCCCTCATATCATGGCTGCCACTTAGCTTAAAGAGACCCTCTTATCCACCTTATTTATCCCTTTCTTTTTTCTTTTACTTTCTATTTCTTCCTCCTTACACCCCCAGTCTCCGATTCTTCGGGGGCACCTGGGAGTCATCCCTCTGCCAGTCACCCAGCCCTCGAGCCACCCTGCGCCCCATGGAGCCGCGGTTATACCCCCCGGGTGGGGTAACAAGGTGGGGCTCTTACACCCTGTATGCCTACTTGTTTCGTTGGGCAGGGTGGTCGGGGCGGGTGAAGGCACATCAAGGGCATGCTCCTGGTGTCCTGTCTTCCTGGAGATGGAGGGTTGTTATCCTCAGAGTTTTCCTCTCCATGTGTGGTGTGCGCCCTTGACGTCTGGCCGCTACATGCCAAAGTCCACCACACGTCATGGCCAGTCTTCCCCTGCAAATCAGGGCTTGCCATACCTCGAGCCTCCACTCGGGGTTGCGCAAGTTGTGGGCTGTGGCCTCCTCCCTCCCCCCGGAGAAGGCGAGCTGTCGTGGGACGCTCGAGCCTTCTCCCCTCCGGCCGGCCCTCCAGCGACCAGAGTCCGTTCCCGAACCCGGGTCACCGGCATCGCAAGCGGAAATGCAACCACTGCACTGACGGGCCGGCTATTTATCCCTTTCAAGTAATTAATCACATTCCTCCTCTCTCTCCTGTCCTCCAGGGAGTACATGTTCATTGCCCTCAACCTCTCCTCATGTGCCTTACCCTGCTGACCCACTATCATCTTTGTAGCCCTGTTCTGGACCTTCTCCAGCAGGTTAATGTCCTTTTTGAGGTGTGGACACCAGTACTGAACTCCATATTCTAGATGCGGCTACACCAATGACCTAAAATAGGGCAGTATAACCTCCTCTCTTCTACTACTGATCCTCCTAGTTATGCATCCCAGCATCTTGCTTGCTCTTGCTGTTGCTTTCTTGCACTGCATGGAGTTCTTCAGGTCACTAGTGATCATCACTCCCAGGTCCTTCTCCTCCTCTGAGGCAGATACCTGGTCTCCACCCAGGTAGTACTCAGTCCTAGGATTCTTGGCTCCAATGTGCATAACTTTGCATTTCTTGGCATTGAGGCCAAGCTGCCAAATCCTGGACTACCTCTTCAGCTTTTCCAGATCATCCTGTAGGTATTGTATCCCTTCAGCTGTGTCCACTCTCCCACAGAGCTTGGTGTCATCCGTGAATAGGCATATTTTGCCCTTAATGCCATCCCCAATGTCACTGATGAAGACTCAGAACAACACTGGCCCCAACACCAAGCCTTGCGAGACTCCACTTGTGGCCTCGCTGGTGTCAGATAAATCTCCCCTTACAACCTCCCTCTGGGTTTTGTCCCTCAGCCAGTTTTCTACCCATCTGGTCATTTTCTCACCAACCCTGAGGTCTGCCAGCTTTCTGATCAACCTTTTGTGGGGCACAGAGTCGAAGGCCGTACTGAAATCCAGATAGAGTATGTCTACTGCTTGGCCTCTGTCTACTGTCTTAGAGACCGAGTCAAAGAAGTCAATCAGATGCGTTTGACACGATCTCCCCTCCAAGAACCCGTGCTGCCTCGCATCCTGGAGACCAGGCTCCTCTAGATATTCTACCAACCTTTCCTTAAGTATGGTCTCCATGAGCTTGCACACGTTTGAGGTCAGACTGACTGGTCTGTAATTCTCTGGGTCATTCTTGGGACCACTTTTGTAGAGGGGCACCACATGTGCTGCTCCCCAGTCCTATGGAACCACGTCTGACTCCAGTGAACTATTAAACAGGTCTACCAGAAGAGACACAGAATTTGATGGCAGCCAAGGACTGCCTGACCCAACTAGTCTGCCCATTTCCCTACCTACTGTATAAACTCCAGATCCAACTTGATCTGTTGCCTACCTCCTCCTTCCCATCCCTAGTGTTGCCTTCTGCCTGTCCCATACATTCTTAAATTGGCCTACCGTTTTGTTGCCCCCACTACCTCCTCAGGGAGGCTGTTCCATGCATCCACCACCCTTTCTGTGAAAAAATACTTCCTCACATTGCCCCAGAGTCTTCCCCTCCAGTGGCCCTGCCAGCTCCTCAGCCAGTTCTCTTAGTACCTTGGATGTACTCTGTCTGGGCCTGATAATTTGTCCACCTTCAATGCTAGCAGCCCCTCCCTCACTCTATCCTCCTCTATCACTACATCTGTGTTCCCCTCTCTCCTGCTCCTCTTCTCCCTCCTGAAGGCACTGGCACATTCCTACCTCAATGATGAACCACCTTTGCTCTACCCCCAGATCTGCTCTGATGTCTGCCAGGTGGCTCCTTAGCACTTTGCACATCTTTCTGAAGTTCACACGACTGATGGATCACCCTTAGAAAACTGCACCTCCTTTAGATACCTAGGGGTCTGGCTCGACCAGCACCTTGATTTTTCTGTCCACATTGACACAATCCTCAAGAAATTTCATCCCAAACTGGGCGCCGTATATCGCTATCGGGCCTGCCTCCCATAGCCCTCTCACAAAGCTATCATACAGAAAATGATCCTCCCAATTCTTGACTATAGCGATGTAGTCTACAGCACGGCCCCTAAGTCCACTTTAAGCAGATTAGATCCCCTATTCCCATTCCTTCTGCCATTTTGCCCTGGACTGTCCACCCACGACTCATCACTGTATCCTTTACAAATCACAAGACCTGCCGTCACTACAGGAACGGAGACAGGCCCACTGTGCCAGGGTTACAGCAAAATTCTGAACACAGTCCCTCCCCTCCCACCTCGGGTCCGCCCTCTCAGTCCCACCTCCCTCTGCATACGTGCTCAGGAACACCAACTCCAGGCTTCTTCATGTACCAGCATGTCCACAATTAAAGGCCAAGCTGCTTTCACCTTCCGTATGCCTAAATTATGGAACTCACTGCCGACAGACATTCGGCATCTAGACAACACCCAGCGTCTAAACCATCTCCTCAAGGCACACTTCTCCTCCACCTGCTCATGCACCTAGCTACCTCAAGGCACATAGTGCCCCCTTTTAAATAAAAACAATTTACCTCCATTACCACATTTCCTTACTATGTATGGTGCCACATTCCCTCACTATGTGTTGTGCCCCGGCTAATACCAACCACGCACAGAGCCCTCTGCCCTCAGCTGAGTACTTGATAATATGGTCCCCTGCTGCACTCTCGCATCTTGTTGGTAGCATGCTCAAGCCCTGCCCTCAGCAGTATACTAGGTATGGTCCTCTGCGGCTGGGCTCATCTAGCAGCTTCATCCTTCCTGCAGTTTATTGATGCTCTCCTTATGCTCCTCCAAAAATGTATTATATAGGCCAAATGTACGTAATGGCTCTTAATTTTCATGTAAGTGTTGTAATGCTAATCCCCTGCTTTCACCCTGATCTCCCATGTACCATGTAACCTTTTGGGATATCAACTCTGTAGCCTTTCTGTATTATGGTTCCTCTGCTTACAGTTTTTGTATTGTTATTGTATTGTATTATTTCCCTTCTTCCCTTCCCCCAGGACGCATCTTAAATCAAGTGGCCCTCCGCTCAGTATGCCTTCCTGGTAAAACTCTTGAATAAATAAATAAATAAGTCCGCCCTCCTAAAATCCAAGATTTTGGTCTTAGTCAGGATGCTTTCCCCGCCCATATCCAACTGGAACCACACTGTGCAATGGTCACTCCCACCCAGGGGCTCCCTGACTGTTATTTCTTATACATGCTCCCCATTCGTGACCACCAGATCAAGAATTGCCTCTACTCTTGTTAGTTCTGTGACACCCAGAGTCAGAAACCCATTCTGCAGTCCTTCCAGGATCAGCCTAACTACTAGCACATGTTGTGGATGGTACACTTCAGTTCACCTTGGGCAGGCTGAAGTCCCCCACAATTAGCACCTCTCCTTTCTTTGCAGCTTCCAATATTTGTGAGCTCAGTTCCCTGTCCCTCCCCTCATCCCAGCTTGGTGGTCTGTAAACCACCCAAACCTCACCTTTCTCCCTCTGTTTGACCTTAACTGAACTCATAATGCCTCCACCTTCCCTTCCTCCGACTCCTCCCTCGTACAAGTTATTCCCTTCTAAACTGCCACCCCTCCCCTCTTCCTGATTACTCTATCCCTCCTGTACAGTTTACATCCAGGAATCACAAGGTCCCAATCATGGTGTGGTGTTGCCCAAGTTTGGGTTACTGCCGCTATGTTCACCCTCCCACCTGCTAATAGTGTCAGCACGTTGTCCATCTTGTTTCCAAGACTCCATGCATTCAGAGACACCATCTTTCACCTAGAATCTGACCTTCCTTCCCTTCTCTTCTCATTTCTCCCCTCTATGTGCACCCCCCCTCCACCTACCCTTGTTATGTGTTCCTCACCCTCTCCACTCTTTGCTGTTTTCTCACCCCTTCCATCACTGTGGTGGTGGGGGGTTCATTGACTCCTCTCTTAATCTTTGGACCTGCAGGCCTGTTGCCCCCGTGGTTTAAATTAAGTGTAGTGGTCATGTATTCCCCAGTACCCTCAAACCCTCACTACTGAGGTGTAGCCTGTCTGGTGAAAAGAGTGCTTTGTTGACCAGGTCTCCTACCAGTTCTCGATACAGATGAATCTCTCCTCCCAAGGATGTGAAGACATGTACAGTATTGTAAACTGTAGGAAGGACAACTGAAAATTAAAACATGGATTCCATAATAAATCTGCACTTTAATGATTTCCTCTGATTACAGTTCTCCTCAGACTGGCTCGATGGGCGGACAAATCCTGAGCCTCAGTGGGCGCATGAGTTATCCATCCTGCTCTTCTCCCCACACCCACTACCAGCCCGCCCCCAGCAAGTTAATCTTTTTGCCTGTGCTGCATATTTAATCCCCCTCTCTCTCTCCATTCTCCCGCAGAGACCACCCCTTCCCCCGAGGAGACCGGAGGTCGCGAAGGCCTGCCCTGAAGCCCTCCCTGCCCGCAGAAGCCCCGAACCCGAGACACACCAGGTAATTTCTACCTTGATCCAGGCTGCTGCCACCACCGTTGGCCATCTGGTGCCTTTTCTGAAACGTCATTAAAGCCCTGCTCAGCGCATGAATCCGCCGCCAGTAGAACACCTCAGTTGCTGCCCAGGCTCAAACGAGCAGAACTGTTACTTTTGTGCCTGATTTTGAAACTTTAAAACGAACCAGCTAAAACTATTTGCATTTGCCTGTAACTGTATTTAAAAGCTTAGAGTCACTGCACCCGAGACACACCAGGTAATTTCTACCTTGATCGTCTCCATTAGCTCCTTATATTGTTTTGACACTAGAAGGAGCCTGATTAAGTTCGAGCAATTTGCTCCCAGTACCTCACTTGTCACATTTTACTGCTCTCTAGTAGCTGTTTTCACTTGGTGATTTATATTAAAGGAGCCCTCTGCTGTCTCTTTCCTCTCTACCTCACTCCTTTCTCTAGTCAAAAATGTCCCCTCCTAGCGCTCCTCACGGGAATACTTTGCCTTCCTATCCTCTTTGAGCTTTACTGCTTGAACACATCAACAGCTTCTGCCAAGACTTATACTCAGTTTGACTTCTACTACTCCAACATGCTTGCTACTGTCACTCCACTACCTCTACCCCCCTCTGCTCTCATCAGCAAGCGTATTAGCCTAATAGTCAGATACCTTCACCTTCATCTGAAGCCACCACCCTGCATCTCTATCAGGCGCACTCATCACCCCGCTATGGTTACTAACCCTATCTCTTATACTATCCGGCATATTGAGATCAACCCTGGTCCATCTTCATGCCCCGCCATAACCTTGCCCCCCAGCCACCACTCTCCCTAAAACTGATGGACTAACTTTCATCCACCTGAATGCTAGGAGCCTTATGGCCAACCTCCCTGACCTCCAGGCTTGGATCTATACTAACGTCCCGGACGTCCTCGCCATCACAGAAACCTGGCTTAAGCCCACAGTGCCTGACTCTCAGTGCCACTTTCCTGGATACAACATGCTTCATATCGGCCGTCCTGGCACTAAAGGGGAGGTGGCCTTGCCCTCTACTTCAAAGCTCACCTAAACATTACCCTTCTGCAGGACCCCCTCCTACCAAACTGTGAAATCCTACACTCCCTACTGCTTGTTGGTGTAAAGAAACTCCATATTTTTGTACTTATATCCCCCCAAAAAATGCTACACAAGGCATCACTGAACTCCTAGGGTTTCTGCCTTCAGTTACAGGCAAGAATGACATTATCTGCCTTGGTGATTTTAACCTTGACTGGTCTGAGAAAAACTCAGCTAACCTATCCTCCTTAGCTAGCAAGGCAAATCTATCCCAGCTCATACATGAACCCACAAGGGTCTCATGTGGGGCAACTGTGCCACCCTCCTTGACTGGATACTTACTAACAGGGCGAATATGTTGCCTCAGCCGGTGTGCTACCTGACACAATTAGTGACCACTATCCATCTACTGTGTCTGGAACATGTCATTCCTCCCTCCTGCTAAAACTGTAACCTTTCCTAATCTCTCCCGCTAAGTCATGAGGACTTCTTAACTGACCTTAACCAGGTTGACTGGTCCCCTCTACCAAACAGAGGACATTAACATAGCCACAGAATATTTCAACTCTCCTCCTCTCTTCAAAATCTTCACATCCCGGTCACCACACGTAGGATGGCAGGGAAAGTAACCAAGTGGCTAACACGCCCCCTGCTTCAACTTCTCAAATCTAGGGACAAACTTTGGTCCAGGTGGAAGATCTCCCACCTCCGTGCAGACTTTGAAGACTATCGTGCATTCGTAACAACTGCAAAGACAAATTCGTATTGCCAAAAGCACCTACTATGGGAACCTACTAATAACATCCTCTACAAATCCATTGCAGGTACTGGTCCAAAATTAAGGACATTCTCGGCAACGACAAGCAACAGAATCCAGCTGACATGAACATTCAAGGTCTTCACTGCACCAACCATGACACCATTGCCAGCGCCTTCAATGCCCTTTTTCTTCTCCACCAGTCGGCTACTCTAACTGGCCCACAACCTGGCTGTCCCTCTTCTCCTCCCCGCCTCTCCACCCTCCTCGCTCTGGCTCCAACCATACCTTGAAGTTCGCAAGCTACTTAACCTCTTCCGCACACAGGGGTCAAGGGCCTGAGGGCATCCATCCTTGCATACTTAAGCAGTATGCACCTTGGCTGACCAGACCCATCACCTGGCTTTTAACCTCTCGATTAGATGCTCTACTGTCCCATCCACCGAAAAACTGCCAGAACCATCCCTATACACAAAAAGGGCGATGTCAAACTCATGTCCAACTACCGCCCTATATCTCTTCTGCCCACTCAGTAAACTGCTTGAAAAATAGTCCACCGCCAGCTTGCTGCTCACCTTGACATGTTTAATCTTCAAACCCCATGCCAACATGGTTTCCGCCCGGTCACAGTACCACCTCTGCACTTACACAACTTACAAATGACATCAGAAATAATATGGACCATGGCTTACTCACTGGGGCCATCTTTATCGACCTGTCTAAAGCCTTCGACATGGTACACCATCCTCTCATGCTAAAGAAGCTCCAATCCATTGGAGCATCTGACCAAGCCCTCCTGGTTCCACAGCTATCTTGACAATCGGATCAGGCAGTAGCATTTCACAAGCCCTTTCCTCCCCTAAACATCTCCCTGTGGAGTTCCCCAGGGATCCACTCTTGGACCTCTACTCTTCTCCCTGTTCCTAAATGATATTCCCACCATGTCCCGGCATAGCTGCACTCTTATGTATGCTGATGACCTTGTTCTCTACTCTGGGTCAAAATCGTTGCTGCCATCAACTCCACCTCACTAATGACTTCCAATTCCTGCAGACCTGGCTCTCTAGCAACCACCAAGTCCTGAACCTAGAAAAACCTGTGCTATGCTATTCGGATCCTCTAAGAAACTGTCTGCCCCTGCGACAGGCTCCGGGTTCAATGCCTTGATGGCTCCCTCATCTCAAACACTGAGTCCTTCAAGTACCTTGGGGTCACTTTGGATCCCACTTGACCTGTCTCAACATGTCAATATGTGTGCCGTGCCGTCAATGCTAAAATTGGCGGAGCTTATCGCGTGCGCCACTCCCTCACTCCTTCCGCTAGACTTTCTGTTGCGAGAGGTATTCTCTTACCCCAGCTCCAATATGCTCTGCCCCTCCACTTTGCTGCAAACTCTGCTACACTCCACAAATGGGACACTGTCTACAACAACATCTGTAGATTCACTTAACTGCCCCACGTCTTACCCATCATTGTCTCCTTTACGCTGGCTTAAATTGGCTGTCACCTAAGGATATTCGAGCCTACTCCTGGGCTGCTTTATCGACTCCTGTCTAGACCTCCCTGCCCTATCTTGCCAACCTCCTGACTCCTGCCTCACACACCCTGCACTCTCAGGTCTTCCTCTGCCCCCATGCTCTCCACTAGACCTTGCATGACAAAATGGGTGAACAGGCATTTGCCCATTTGCTCCCAAATTCTGGAACTCACTCCCTTATGGTGAAAACTTCAGCCTCCCATCGAGAATTCAAAACCTGCTGTTCACCCACCTCCTAGCCTCTGGCCAATGCAAATGCTCTTAATTTGCTTTGTCCCACTGCAGGCTGTCGGGTCTGACCCTGAGTACTACACTAATGTTCTCCCATGCAATACGTTTGTCTAGGTGGCTATGAACCTTGATGTCTTTACTGTCCTCAGCTGTCTTATGGTTGCCCTAATTGCTTTATTTTACATCCTTATTAGGATCTATGCCTAAAATGTACCCTTATGTAACTATTACTGTGCTACCCAATGTATATCTTGTTTTGCTCCTGTACACCTATATTATGTCTGTGCATTTCTGCATATTGTAACCAATGTCCTGTGCTCTCCCAGGTCGTGCCTGAAAATAGGCAGGTCTGTTGCCTAGCGCACTTACGCGGTTACCAAAAGCTAATAAACAAATAAATACTACCTGTTGGGAGAAAACTGAAAGTCAGAGAAAATCATTAAAGTATCTCTTTAAATCCATGATATATGGCATGAAACCGATTTTTTTTTTTTTTTTACTTTTTACTTACAAAGATATTGATTTTAAGGGAGCACACACTGAGGAACGTGGGTTGCTTGTGCTCTTAACAACTGAAAATGAGTTCCACCACCATTAGTACTGAAAAAATCAATTACCCACCATATTGCAGCGTAAGTTGTGTAAGAAATGTTTTAATAACGTTCAAAAGGGATTCTAAAGCGTAAAAGGACATTGTCAGCCCACAGGTGACCTACTATATATTTTTAACCACAACATTAATATAAAACCCCATCAAACAAAGGGAGAACGTTTTTCAAAAGGATTTCTTGATGTGTTGCCTATGCCAACAATTTTGAATACAGTCTAGAATGGTTTTCTGAGGTTGTTTCAAAGATTATTTTAGTGCCTAGAGTTAGCAGGGCAGTGTGGTCTAGTGGTTAAAGCACCACAAGCCTAGGAACCGGCAGAACACAGGTTCAATCCCCACCAGAGCCAAATACTAGTAACCTTGAGCAAGTTGCTTAACTTCTCACTGCTCCAGTCCACTCAGCTGTGGAAATGGATAAAAAGAAGTAGAACTCACTAAAAGCTACCTTAAGTAAACAAGCTGTAAAATAAATAGATAAATTCACCAGAGAATGGCATTCTCTTAACAAATTATACTTTTGACAACTTACCAAGAATAAGCTTTTTTGTAAGTTCTCTGAATTGTGTACTGCACTGTTGTAGAGACTGTCAGGTTATATCGCTAGGCTATACATACTGTATGAAGAGCTGCCATTCCACAGTGATACATCTATCAGTTCTCTTCTAATACCTGCCTGCTCTCTGGCTCATTGCTATTCTTGTTCCTTTGCTACCCCCACCCCACCCCTTGACTCCTTCCCCACTTAAAATGTATATGTATCTACCCTCATTAACCCAGCTGAGACACAAGATTTTCAGCTCAGTACTGTATGTAGCCACATCAACATGATTATTATTACTATTGTATCTGCCACATGGCTCACCAACAAGGTGATAATAACTTTGTTGATTGCCTAACTGCTGTTTCTACAGCTAGCCCCCACCAGCAGCAAAGAACCCCATTAAATACTTTAAGGAGCAGAGAAGCCTCTAGAACTGTAAACAGCAAGAACAAAAATAGCAAAAGGATGACAAACGCAGGCAGCCCACTGACAGTAATACTCTGCAAAAATGGCAAAAAAGAAATAAAACGGTCAGTTCACAGCTGCCACTCCTATGAAAATTGAGGATTTTTTCTCAATAAAACATACTTTGATCCTCTCATCAGAATCCCTCTAACATGAGCTGTTCCCACAGTATTACTATAATACAGCAGCATATCTGCCATAGACTCAAGAGAAATCCTCTTTATGGCATAATAAAGCTGTGACCCAATCACATCTACCAAAATAACACACTGAATTGCTTCAAAACCTTCAAAATATGAAACCGTTTCTGTTCATATTGTTTTAGCAAACCAAGCTAACATACTGGCCTATCAATATACCTCTCAACCTCCTGAAATGAGGGACATGGCTTAAAGAAATTAGGGACAAAGACCCAGAATCAGACACATCTTTTCAAACTGATAATGGTCACTCACAAAGCTGTACAACTGTTTGCTTAGTTGATTGTGTCAGGGTGAAGGAGCAGCAGCAGCAGCAGCACAGCAGAATTAGAGGGGGGAGAAGAAGCCAGACGGAAACACAGACCGGAGGCTGCCAACAGACTGCGAGGAAACAAAAGGGCACCAGTTTTGGAAATCTGATCACAGATCAAGAGAAAGGACAGCACAGGACTCCCGCAAACCAACGTGCTTGCAGGAGCAAGTCAGAGGACTCAGTGGTGATACTGGCTGTTGGTCTGTCCTTTTGTATCATTGTAGGGGGCACAGTGAGGGGAATCTGGTGTGCAATACAGGGACTGCCATCTTGCTGGAGCGGATCGGAGGCTCCTGAAGAGGATTTACTGTTCAGAGTTTCCTTATTTGTTCCAAGGGAACTATTCTCTTTCTGTAAAAACCGTTTGCCTAGTGAGCAGATCGGAGGATCTTGAAGGGGATTTACTGTTCGGAGTTTCTTTTATTTGTTGCAGGGGGAACTAATCTGTTTTTGTACAACTGCTTTAGGGTGAAAGAGCAGCAGCAGCACCTCAGAATCTCCGTGCAACCCCCCGCCCCCGCTCACCTGGGGTCATCCAATCTTTATAGTGACATAGGCAAGAAAGGAACAGAAACTTCCTGCTTCGTAACAGGAAGGGCAGAAACTACCAGGGCGCACAGCTAGGGGTTTTGCAGCTGCGGAGAGAAACAAACTGCAACTGATTCTTGGGTTTAGTATCCAAGGGCTGTGAGGTATTAAAGGAGGAGAAAAGGGGAAAAAGTCTCAAATGAAACTTGAGAGAGTTAAGACCTAAAGGGGTATTTTCTGGCTGTTCAATTCTGGTACCTTCATAACTGGGTGAATGGGGAGGAGGCCCCCAGCTGGGTCCGAGTTGGAAGAGGAAGATTGTCCTGGACGGTTAACTGCATATCTATCTCGGGGTGGGGGTATGGCACATAGACAGCTACCTCACCTGAATCCCCTAGCGGAGGCAGTTTTAGAGGTTGGCTCAATAGTAAAAGAAGACTAGAGGGGGACAATACCCTTCTTGTACCAGTGGCATGGAACCCAGAATTCCTACCAGGATAGAAGACACTGGCTTTAGGCTATGGGAAGAAAGAGGTATAAGATGGATTGGGGACCTTTACAGCAGGGAGGGCATGTACTCCTTTGAGATGATCAAGGGGAGTTGGGAGCTACCAATTTCGCATTTTTATAAATTCTTACAAGAAACAAACTTTTTTTTTTTTAGTCTTTGGTAACTGGGTAAGGCCCACTAGGCACAAGTGCCTGTTTTCAGGGGCGACCTAGGAGCACTGGGCAGTTAAGTGACTTGCTCAGAGTCACATAGTATGCAAGTAGAGGTTGTGAGAATCAAACCCAGGTCTGGTCTGCTAGATGCATCAAGCTCGTTCACAGCTCATTACTGTAACCTCTAGGCTATACTATGGTAGGGACTTGCATAGAATGCCACTGGATGACTCTCCACTAATGGTGGTGGAGTAGGAAATCCTCAGAGCTAAGAGGCAAGAACGGGGCTTAACAGGTAGGGCAGCTAAACATGATAGGGTTTTCTTCCCAGATGTCTCAGGGCAAACCAAGGTAAAATAGGGACTGGACCTGGGAATGACATTCTCGAATGATAAGTGGAAAATTCTCATATGGGCCTATTGCTTTGTAATAGGTTTAAGGAAACCCAGCACAAATTCATTCACCGGCTGCATTATTCTCCCAGTATGGTTCATAAGTTCTATCCTGGTATGTCACCAATGTGCGGCAGGTGTTCAGCAGCAAGGGGCACATACTTTCATTATTTTTGGGATTGTTTAGTCCTTACAACTTATTGGAAGGCTGTACCATTGGACATTACTACCATTTGGGGGAGTGAGGTTGAGTTTTCACCTCTCTCTCTTTTGTCTGAAATAGAACAGGATGAGACGGGAGACTGGGGCTTGTACCCTAGGTGGGTAAGGATAATATTAGTAGTAGCCAGGCAGGTCATTTTGAATACTTGGGTGTCCTTGTGTGACTCCTACTCTGATGATGTGGAAAAACCTCTTGCTAACAACCCTAGCTACAGACAGGCTTACATATGCTCTTAAAGGACAGGAGGAATGGTTCCTCATGGAATGGGACAAATTCTTGGCTTCCTTGACTCCTGTGGAGGCTCAGATTCTGAGAGAGGGGGCGAAATACTAAATGAAGGTGGTGTGCCCCTCACAACATACTGAGGTTTGAGGAGGACCATAGGTGATAGGGCCACAGATTATTATATGTTAGTTAGTTAAAACTTTATTTTTATACAGGATACAACTTTAGGTCCAAAAGGACCCATCTACAAAGTTGATATTGAATATGGATATTTAATTGCCCCATAAAGTATGTCTCCAGTAGTATTAAGCAGTATGCTTAGCATGTATATAGTTAATTTCTTTCTTGATTTGTTGAAGATGGCAAAATGTATTTTTCTTACTGTTTTATTAATTTGTTTTATTTTACAGTTCAAGATACTACTGAGATAGCTTGTACTTTTCTCTTTCTTGCTATGCACATGAACACCACTTTACTATGAAATTTAGGGTGATCAAAATATGTCTGTCATATTGGGGGGGATGCTGGATGGATTGTCAGTCGGCAATGCACTTGGCACTGAATGAGGTACCCAAGGACGGGTATTCCCATTTACTAGCATGCAAATAACCAGTTTAATGGACTCCGTGAACTTTTTTTTTTCTTTCTTTTTCTCCTTCTCATTATGATGCTTCTGTACAACTATAATTGTGGTGACATGTGTGTGCAATTTGTACTTTATCTGTATTCTGTAGAGAAAATTTATAATAAAAATAAAACGCAACAAAAACAGCTAAAACCACTAAACCTCAGTGCATCAAAAGGTACTTTCTGAGGGTGGCTGGATAGCATCGGGTAACTGCTAGGTAATTAGTGCACTGGGGACTTACCTGAGGTAAAACAAGGAAAAACAGAAATAGAGAGTGCATAGTTGGGAAAAGTATCCCGAGATTATCAGGTAATTACAGCATCTGGGTACAGCAAGAGGGTTAGGACTAGGAAGGGTGGTTGTAATGCTGGGAGTGGTACAGTGCAATGGCTACAGGGCAGCAATCTTCAGGCAGACCTTTTGGACACTGAGGTGCTGCCCCATCTGCATGCACCTCTCTGGACTGAGGGAGGAGGTTACCAGACTCAGGCCAAGATGGCTTGGGTTAGGAGGACTGCCATCCCTATTCAGAGACCACCTAGTCCATCTCCACGCCCTCAAAGGGTGCCAAGAAGGAGGAGCGGCTGGACAACGGTGGGCTCGGGTAGGGTAAGGGTGGTGGAGCATAGGCACGGCCCATACCACTACATAATTCTTACGCCGCACTGGCTGGGTAGGATTGTGCACAGAGGCACCCAAGGTAGTGGCTAGGACAGATGTGGAGATCTTCCATGGTGGAGACCCAAAGAGGGGGGAACAGAGGATCCCAGAGGAGGAGAAAGCGAATCCTGGTGGAGGACTCAGTTGGGGACAGGAAGGGAGGAGGAGAGAGAGAGACGTAAGGTACCGCCCAGGTGCCATGGCCAGAAAGGATGGAAGAAGGATCCTAAGGAAGGCAGGGAGGGAGAGCTGGACGTCACTGTCCATTTGGGGACAAATGACCTGGCAAGGGAGGAGCCAAAAACTGTTCAGGAGGAGTTCAGGAGATAGGGAAGGGGTCTGGGACAAGTAGCAAAATCCGTTACTTTCTCAGAGGTGCTACTTGTCCATGACAAGGGAGACTCCATACCAGAAACTTCAACACATGGTTGAAGAAATGGTGCAATGATGAGGGATTCGGTTTCATTGAGAACTGGGGATCCACCTGGATGGACAGAGGTCTGTTCAGAGGTGACAGCCTGCATCCGTCCAGGAGGGGAACTGGGATCCTCAGTGAAAAGTTTAAATGCTACCGGGGGGACGCAGGGGCAAACTAAGACAGAAGGGCACTGACTGGCCACCCCCACACACAAACAGGATCAGCAGCAAGAATCCCAAGGGTGAGTTATCCCAAAAATTCCAAATATAAAGAGTAAATCAGGTAGAAGAGTGAAAAGGAGAAAGGAAAGGGAGGCAATAGGGGAGAGCAAATGGGCAAAAAGAAGGGAGGTGACAACAAAATCTGGAGAGACGTGTGTAAATGCTTGAAGTCTGGGAAACAAAGGTAGCAGACCTACAGGCCACTGTGGTGGTAGCAGACCTGGTCATAGTCACAATTACAGAGATCTGGTACAATGATAACCAGGACTGGGATGCAGTCATACCAGGGCATGCTCTATTCAGGAAGGGCAGGGTAGGCAAAGGGGAGGGGTGGATCCTTATGTGAAAGAGAGCATAAAGGCCACAGAAATACAAAGGGAGCAGGGAGAAGCAGAGCTACTGTGGGTTACCCTAGAGACAAGGAAGGGGGCTGTTATTCGAACAGGGGTGATCTACAGAACTCCAGCACAGGGAGAGGAAGTAGATAAGGAAATGACGGAAGAAATTCGACAGATGGCAAAGGGGGGGTATTGTTGGTAGGGGATTTTAACATGCCAGATGTGGATTGGGATATACCAGCAGCAGCAACAGGCAGAAGAAGGGAAATTCTAGACTCTATGCAGGGGGCATTCCTCAGACAACTAGTCAGTGAACCCACTCGTGGGGGAGGCCATACTGGACCTTGAACTGTCAAACTGGTCAGTGTCACTGACGTTTACAGTGGGGAGCCACCTGGGGACAAGGGATCATCACACATGGGATTCGGGGTTAGAACTGAGCCAGAAACAAACCACACTAAAATAAGGGTCCTGGACTTCAGGCGGGCTGATTTCAATTAAATGGGAGAATGCCTTCGGGAAGCACTGGCAGAAGATAGGGGGTAGAGGAGAAGTGGGCAGAAATAAGGAAAGCCATTGAAAAAAAACAACACACCTCTGAGTCAGTCGGATTACACAGAATAGAAGGAAGAAGAAACCATTATGGTTATGGGGTAACAGGTAGAGGGAAGGAATGGGCAGACTCGATGGGCCAGGAAGGCCCTTTTCTGCCGTCACATGTCTATGAATCTATGGTTCTCCAAAGACATACAGTAGCAGGGAAAGTAAAGACAAAGAGGTTAGCATTCAAAAGGAAGAGGACAGAGAGGGTTATCAGGAGAAATAAAGGAAGGCAGTAAAAGCGGTTAGGCGCGCTAAGGCACAAACAGAGGAGAACGTGGCCAAGTCGGTAAAAAAGGGGATAAAACACTCTTTGGATATATTAGCGAAAAAAGGAAGAACAAGGCAGGGATAATAAGACTAAAAGGGGAAGGGCGAATGTGTGGAAGAGGACCAGAATGAGGCAGACATATTAAACCAGAATATTTGTTCAGTATTTACGAAAGAGGGGGTGGGTGACAGGCCACAGATAAAGGAAAAGGGCATTAACGGAAGGGAGGAAGACACTAACCCGTTTACAGAGGAGAGTCTCCTCAAGGAACTTGGAAAAAAAAAAAAACAGGTGGATAAGGCAATAGGAACAGATGGGGTGCTAGGAACAGATGGGGTGCACCCCAGGATACTGTGGGAACTTGGAAAGGAGCTCACAGCACCTCCGACAACCCTGTTCAACCTATCACTGGTTACAGGGGTAGTACAGAGGTATTGGAGGAGGGCGGATGTGGTTCTATTTCACAAGAGTGGGAATAAGGAGGAGGCAAAGAACTATAAACTGGTAAGACTGACATCGGTGGTGGGTAAACTTATGGAAACACTGTTAAAAGAAAGGATTGTGGAATACCTTGCAGCCAGTGGGTTGCAGGATCCAAGGCAGCATGAGTTCACAAAGGGGAGATCTTGCCAAACAAACCTGATTTCTTTGACTGGGTGACCAGCGAACTAGAATAGGGAGGGGCGAAGGATATGGCCTACCTAGATTTCAGTAAGGCCTTCAACAAGGTTCCGCACAGAAGACAGGTAAACAAGCTGGGCAGCCTGGGAGTGGATCCAAAGGTAGTAAAATGGGTACAAACTGGCTGAGTAACAGAAGCCAGAGGGTGGTGGTAAACGGGGTACACAGACAGGCAGAAGCGGTGACCAGTGGGGTGCCACAGGGGTCAGTTCTGGGACCAGTCCTCATCAATGTCTTCATTAGCGACATCGCAGAAGGGCAGGAAGGAAAAAAAAAGTATGCCTGTTCGCACATGACACAAAAATCTGCAACAGAGTGGACACACGGGGTAGACAAAATGAGGAATGACCTGAAAACTGGAGGAATGGTCAACGGCATGGCAGCTAGGTTTCAATGTTAAAAGTGCAAAGTTATGCACAGAGGGCACAGGAACCCAACGGCATTATATCAATTGGGGGTTGGGGGGGAGGTGACAACAACAAAATAGGAAAGGGACATGGAGGTCATCATATCCGATGACCTGAAGGTGGCAAGGCTGTGTGAGAAGGCAGTAGGAAAGACTAGTAGAATGCTGGGGTGCACAGGGAGGGGTATCACAAGCAGAAAGAAGGAGGTGGTGTTGCCCCTGTATAGATTTATGGTGAGGCCCCACCTGAAGTACTGTGTCCAGTTCTAGAGCCCCATCTCAGGAAGGATATAGATAGGATGGAGGCAGTACAGAGGAGGGCAACCAAAATTGTGCATGGCCTGCATTAGAAGCACTACAAGGAAAGACTCAAGGAATTAAATACTGTATGTACTCTCTAGAGAATAGAAGGGAAAGGGGAGACATGACAGAAATATTCAAATACCTCAAGGGTGTCAATAAGGTACAGTACAGGAGGGTAGCATTTTACATAGAAAGATGCTCAAGGACAAGGGGGCATGATATGAAGCTGGAATGGGGAGGCTCAGAGGAGATGTGAGGAAGTACTTCTTCATGGAAAGGGGGGGTGGACGCCTGGAACAGGCTACCAGCAGAGGTGGTAGGAACCAAAATGGTAGCAGGATTCAAGTGTGCATGGGATAGACACAGTGGAACCTTAGTAACAGGGCTGGTGGGGTGGTTAAGGCTGCAGATCAAGTAGGTTCTACAGTGACACATTAGGTAGGATTAATTTTAGGGCAGACTAGATGGCACAAGGCATTATTTTCTGCTGACAACTTCTATGTTTCTAAAGCTGACAGAATAAATGGATTAGTATAACATGTATGTTCTGAAGAAAAAAAACAGGTCTGTAACCTTAATGTTTGGCATTATTTGTGTTTACAGTCCCTCACTGTTCAGTCATAAAATTACAAATTTTACGAAGGACAGAGGACTATTTTGAAGCAAAATTAGAGACAGTTGAGAGGTATGACCATCACATTATGTTCTGAGGCAAATCTATTCTCAGCAATGTACTCTTCACCCAGTTCAAAGTCTTCCTAAACTGTAAAGCAACAGCCACGACGGGCATGCACTTGAATGCTGGGCCCAGAGTCCTGAAAATCATTTCTTGACCTACCATGCTAAGCACAGGCCTGCAGGAAATGCAGGTCCCCCGCACCATTTGCACTGAATCAGCTGTGCGTAGTACAATGTTTCCCGTGTTGCATCCCTGAGACAAGTTGCCAATGCTCTCAGATGTTACACTGAGTCACTGCTTTGGACCTATCACCCTGACAGTGTAACAAAGTGGCAGCATTAAATCAGCTGAAGGTTTTTATTACCTACCAGTTGCTGTTTTTTTTTGCATAGCCTGATACTTGAAGATTTTTAATTTTTATTTTATTCTTTATTAAAATGTTCAACTTCAATACAGTCAGAGATATAAACATTCTCTAAACAAAAATGATACAAAAATCCCATATCACACAATTGAGAACTTCACAAGAGCAAATCTCCTCAGAAGAGTCAGCTTTCACCTAGAAATACACATTTCAAAACTTTAGTTGTGGGAGAATGTCCACCTTGAAAAAGGAGGAGGGGAAACGGATAGAAAAATCCCCCAAACAACAATATAAATGTTAAAGCAACTGTTATTACATATAGCACTTAAATATGTACTCTAAACAACCCATAATCAAAACAGCGGGGTCGCCAGAAAAAGGGGATTGTGTAACACTCTATATAACGCAATAATGTAATAAGAACTCTTTTACATAAGAACACTATAAATCATGTAAAACAACAAAATAAAGGCATACAGCAAGAGGAGACTGAATATTATAAGAATATTTAAAGTCCAGCTCAAAGGATATACCTCACAAAATACCCCCACCATGGTGAATTGCACCAACTAATTTAAACTAGACAGCATTACTAAGAGACAGGATCTGTACTGAGGGGTCTCCTCTTCTCATGGATTACCCTCTTAACGTCTTATACCACTGTCCAACAATATCCATGCCAATAACAATATATAGTCAGCTTATTCATGGGACACTAGACTGTTTATCGTCAGAGGCCAAGACTCCCCGAGGTGGTAGGTTGTCCAAGAATCTAGCGACTGCCTCAGCCTCTGTAAAAAGATAGGGCTTCTTACCCTCGTAAGTGAAACGGTGATGGGCTAGAAAAAATATGTTAGCTGAGATGCTATGTTCCCCTAAACACTGACACAGCTGTAGAAGCTCTTTTCTCCTCGCCTGTGTATGTGTCGCTACATCCAGAAAGATGGATATCTTCAACCCAGTGACAGCGCTAACATACACCAAAAGGGAAAAAGTTGCATCCTTTCCAAAATTGACCCCTCTTTCCTTTGCCAGTGGGTCCAAATTGATGTACCTACTCTATAACAATATGTAAAGGAACGGAACGTGAACTGTTAAACTGCCATTGATTTGTTTTGACCCAGTAAGTTCTTCTTTAGACCCATATTATTTTACACCAGTGGGTCCAACTCGACCCTTGTTTTAAACCCCCCAGCGGTGTCACTGCTTCAATCCCTGATAGTTCAGCCCCCCCAGGCCCCCCCATCCCTGGCAGCCGCCAACACCCATACCTCTCAACCTTTTGTAACCCAAATGTTGAACACTGCCTCACAAAATGTGGAACAAATGAGCAAAATGTGGAACACTTAATCAAATCTTTACCTAGGAAGCTCAGAACACTGTTAAAATGTTTGCATTTATGTTCAAAAAGTCTGTTATTAATTGAATAATATATTTTTTGCATCATCTGCTATAGATTTTTGCTTTAAAATGTTGACTTTGAATGTGGGACAAGTCCTCACAATGTGGAACAGGGAGCTTTTTTTTGAAGTAAAATGAGGAATGTTCCTCGTAATGTGGTACAGTTGCGAGGTAAGCCAACACCAGTAAATGTTTTGCCGAATCCAGTGCAACCAGCACAGTTGAAGACTGCACCGCACCCTCCTGAGATCTCCAACGAGTAGGCAGACAGAAAACTCGTTTAACATGGACCAAATCCTTTGAAATTCCCAGGGAATCCGTAAGTAAATTCAATACGACAGATTTTAAGTCCTAGGCTGAGACAGAAACTGGCAGCCCCACCACCCGGAGACTGGCAGCATGCAATTGATTTTCCAGGGTTTCTACTCTGTTCGAGAGATATTTAGAGTTCTGAGCTTGGGCCGAGGCAAAACGTTCTTACCGAGTGTCATCGAGGCACAGGTCAGGAAGCATAGGAAAACCAGGAGCAGCTGCAAAATTCGCAACAGTAAAATTAAAAAAAAAAAATTGTTCAGAATAACTATTTACAATGGCAGTAGAAATATGGAAAGCAGAGTCTTTTTCTTCTCAATTTCCAATCTCAGACTCTCAGTCTCTGTTTCTCTTTTGCAAAACATTGTAGCTCCTTTTTATAAGTATGTGCAGGAGCTCGTTAAGAAAACAGCATGCTTCTCACACAGTGTTCTTGTTAGTTTCAGCAGATGCAGCAAAAAGAACATTATGACCCAGAACTGACCTCTTGTTTACAGCTTCTCAGAGAGTAAAAAAAAAAAAAAGTTAACCCCTTGAGTTCCAAACAGAATTTTGCAATCATTTCAACAGTATAACTATATACATTTCTAAACCAAACATATATTTTTGTATCAGCAGATATGCAAGGGAGAAGAAAAGACAGAACAGCAAGTGAGGGTGAAGAGACAGTGAAAGGCAGAGAACTGCAAGACCGTCGGGGTGATTAAGTCCTAGGTCTCACGAGAAAATATGGTTGCGCAACCAGAAAAAGAAGAGACAGAAAAGTGGAGAACAGAACAGATCCTTGCATTTAAACTCTTTCTGCTCCATCGTCAAAAAGGATGTATTAGTTTGAGTCACTTTATCTTCAGTCTTTTGAAGAATAGTAAAAAGATTCTGTTTATAGTAGGATCTTTCTGTGCTGCAGGCTGTATTGCTGCCATTAGGCCAGACTTAGGAAACATGTACCCCTCCACAGATTTAGAGTGGGGAGCCACATTTTTCTCTGCTTTTTTGGTCCCATGGTAGCCAAAAACACAATTTGGACAAACTAGTGTAAATTTAGTCAAAAATATAACAATAGTGGTGAATTAAAATAACGCAAACTGTGCCCAAATACAGAGCAATCTAAAACATGTCTGATGAGGCTGCTGGCTAGCTCTGTCCCCCGATAATTTAAGATTTAGTTTCACCTCAGGTGGTGGCTGTCATGAACAGTGACAGTACTGAATAACATACGAGTTGGCAACATTTGTATTAGCTCTTTTAATTACTGCATGTGTGTGTAGGGGTTGCATATCAATTTTATTCTCTGTACATAAGGTTACTAGAGGTCACAGGACTACTGTCTCAGCTGAGGTAGGTAAGCAATAAGCCACAAGAATATACTACGAAATCTTGAGTCTGAAAATCCCGAGCTGCACAAGCCCGAGCCCAATATCCCCAAACGGCGATTGCTAGATGACTGACTGCCCGATACTGCATTTATGTTATGTATATGGGCAGGAAGGATGACTGCACCCCATACCACCCCCTTTATTGGGAGCATCACCCACAGCACCTCCCTAAATTAATATAATCAACTCTGCATCATGGCATGTTGCAATGTCAGCCAGTTGGTTGTCAAAATGTTCGTCTGTCAAGCATCCAGCATTTCGAGATATCAGGCTTGGGCTTATGCGGCTTGGGATTTTGTAGTACTACCAGCCACAACAGGGTATGTATTTAACAATATTAATGCACGCCCCAGAGGAGTGAGGCTAGGCCGAAAGTCAAGTATCCTTACGCCCCTGGGAAGTGCATTCAAATTCAAACACATCCAGGAATGGCTTACTGTGCTTCTAAATGGCTCACTGCTCTTATGTATTATATGTAAATTGAAATATTTTTAATTTTTTTTTACATAAATCATTTATTAAAATACATTTAAATAACAAAATATATACATTAAACAGTCCCTGCTTTTGTAAGTAATGAAATCCGGCACCTGACCATGCAGTGCTAGGAAAATTTAAAGCATGGTGAGGTAATGTCTCTTGGCCAATGAAGTATCTAGACTTCTTACAGCTTTATAAAACCGGTTCCAAAACGTCCTGCAATCTGGCTGGTCAAGATCTATTGTTCAATCCAGCACACCCACACATATGGCTTCCTGGAAAGTTTCAAGAAACCCCAACTGAAGTATAACTGAGCAGAGCTTAATCTTTCTAATAACCCCAGCTAAAGTGCACTTCAAAGCACTTCACCTGTGTCACTGTTTCAAGGCCCCAACCCCAGCAAAAGGAAAGAACAGTTATGTAAGAACTTATTATAACAGTAGATCTTTGAGGGAATCTCTATCATCAGGTCACACCTATGGCACTTAGCTGTCGGGCTTCAGGATCACATGGAAGCTTTTTCTGCAGCAGCCTATTAGGGGTCACCCATGCCAACGTCAGACTCTGATGACGCATGCCCTATATAAGCGCAGGCAGTCTCACTCCATCCTCATTTCTTTCCCTAGCCGGAGGCCATAGGAGATACAAGTCCTGCAAGGAAACCAAGGAGAGAGAGAAGGTGACTAGCTAGCAGAAAGACTGGACCAAAAGAACAGCAGAGTTGTAGAGAAAGGGGGCTGGTGGAGGGAGGGACAGAGGACCTGATGACAGAGATTCCCTCAAAGATCTACTATTATGGTATTATGGTAAGTTCTTACATAACTGTTCTGTCTTCTTTGGGGATATCTGTCATTGGGTTACACCTATGGAACGAGTCCCAGGTAGTGCTCAGAGCAAGGACAGTCTAGGTGACAGGTGGCCAGAGGCCTAAGAAAGAAGGCCCCAAAGCACAGCTAGGCCAAAGCCTGCCCATCTTCTCGAGGCAATGCCTAGACTGCAGTGCTTGGTGAAAGTGCGGACAGTACTCCAGGTGCCATCAGCGCAAATCTCGGCTGTAGACATGTCCTTAAAAGAGGCAATCAAAGTGGGCATACTCCTGGTGGAATGGCCCTTAAACCCAGGAAGTCCTTACTATACTTCCTGTAAAAAAAAAAAAAAAAAAAAAAAACACAATTCAGTTGGCCAACCATTTGAACAAGCACTGTTTCAAAACTGGAGCGCCTTCTCTGCCAGGGATGAAAGAAATAAACAACCGAGAGGACTTCCAGTAGTCCTTCGTGTGGTGTGTATAGTAACACAGAAATCTATGCACATCCAAATTACAGTGCAATGCTTCTCGTGGATTGGCATGCTCTGGAAAATAAACAGGAAGGTGGATGGATTGATTTAGGGTAAATTCAGATACCACCTTAGGAAGACACTTCTGTCGTTGTGGAAAAGCAAATAAGGCTGCTCACACGAGAGCCTGTTGCTCTGAAATTCTTCACGCAGAAGTAATAGCAACTAAAAATAACGCTTTCCACGACAGAAAGCATAGCTCGCAAGACGTGAGCGGCTCAAAAGGAGGCAGGGTCAGCTTTTTGAGAACAAAATTCAGATCCCAAACCAGAACTGGATTACAAATGGAAGGTTTAAAATGGAGAATACCTCGCAGAAAAGTACAGGCCACATCCAGCTGTGCCACAGTACGGCCATCAATGGCACATGAAAGGCTGATATAGCCGACAGGTGCACTTTAAGAGAGGAGTATTTTGAGTCTGGCATCAGACAAGGTCAGGAAATAATCCAGAACCTGGTTCACCGGTCAGGTGAAAGGGGCCAGTCCACCCATGAGAAGTGGCACAAAGAACAAACCGCCTCCATTTCATAGAGTAAGTGGCCCTGGTGGAAGTTTTTCTGACAGCCACTAGGACATCCGCCACCTTCTGAGAGGCACCAAACCAAGCAATGGCTATATCTTCAGAAGCCATGCATGCAGGTGGAGGGACTTGAGGTCTGGATGGATGAGGGTCCCCTGAGCCTGTGTCACCAGCTCCCAGCAGAGAGGCAGAGGAAATGGAGGTTCCACAGCCAGTTGCTGTAGTAATGGAAACCATATCTGCCGAGGCCAGAATGGAGCCACCAGAATTAGTGTGACACCCTCCATCTGAAGCTTGATTTATTTAAATGAGCTTTGGGCAATAGCCAATCAAAAAACAGGAGGAAGAGTGAGATGAGTGAGAGCAGCCTGAAGGCTTCAGAATTTTTCCGAAGGAAAACGAGGGCGCATGCCCTGAAAAAGAATCAACAGGATTCAAAACAACATGCAAATGTCCACAAAAGTGGAAACAGAAACAACATGAGTTAGAAATTCATCAATAAGAAACTCCAAATTTGGTAAGAGATGTGATAAAAGAGCCCTTCTCAGACAGGTGAACCGGGGAGGAAGGGTGGGAGCTTACTGATGCTAAGGACCCCTTGGAAGAAGGAAGATCACTGTGGTGAGTAATTTTTTCTTCTTACCCTAGGAGTCCTTTAGCATCAGTAACTTCAGCAGACTACCGAGCAGTACCAAGTAGGAAGTGGGCAGAGAACTTAGGAAAGAGGCTCTGCAGAACTGCCCTGCCAAATTTGGCATCAGATCTGGTCTGCACATCCAAATTGCAGTGTTTCACAAAGGTGTGCACAGATTCCCAGTTATCTGCTTTGCAGACATCCAGGAGGGGAATGTCCCTTGCTGCTGCAAGACAGGCTGCAGTGCCCCTGGTGGAGTGGGCCCTGAGCCCCACTGGAGGTTGGTGACCAGCTTTTTCATAGCAGAATTTAATACAAGAGACCAACCAACAAGAAATACTTCTCTTGGTAGCTGGTCTTCCTCTGCCTACATCCCCGTAGGTGAGGAACAACAGAGTGGAAGAGCCTCTGGACTGTCTAGTTTGCTCTAGGTAGTAAAAAATGGCTCTTTTGACATCCAAGCTGTGGAGCTTTTATTTATTTATTTATTGAGAGTATCAGATTACAACCTTTGAGTCAAGGACTCATTTCCAAAGGGCTCCACATCAGGTACAAAACATAACAACAGGTATTCATAACATAGTAACAGACTATAGACATGGTATTGGCAATATACAAGGTTAACAGTATAACAGTGAGGACGTAGCTAAGATAGCAACAGGGGTAAGAGCAGTGCTGCTAGTTCTATACAGTAGGGAAGCCATACAAGTCTTAAGTGGGGCTTGCGAAAGTAAGTGAGCAGTACAAATGGTAATAAGGGTGTGGCCTAGATGCTGGTAGGTAGTGTAAGCAGCTGGGATACCAACTTTGTCATTAACACACAAAGCAGTAGGGGGATGAGTATATCTGCTAACCCAGCATCTCCTCATCTGTAGGCAGATTCTTTTACTTATTAGGGACAGTGACAGTGAAAGGTTGAGATTATGTAGTTTTTGAGGGCTATTTTGAAGGGGCCTAATCTGGGAATAGAGGTGATGGCCCGGGGGAGCTCACTGTACCAGGATGCTTCTCTGTGGGAGAAAGACCATTGTGCAAGGATGGTTGTGACCCTAGGACCAGCCCATGTTAGCTTACCTGCCATGCAGGTGTTTGCTACGGTATGGGCAGTGCGGAGGGAGACTGAGACTCCAGTGGGAGTGAGGCCTAGTTGGATTTTCTTTGTAAAGAGACATGTTTGGTAGCGTACTCTTTTGTCTAAGGTGAGGATTTTAGTTAGCTCATACAGGGTACAGCTGTGGGTACGCTTATCCACACCAGCAAGGAGTCTACAGGTTTTATTAATGGCTAGGTGGATTTTATTTAGTGCAGTGTGGTCAGCGGCCGAGTAGACAGACAGCCCATAGTCTACAAGGGAGAGGACAGAGGAGGTGAAGGCAAGGTGTAGGGCCTCTGGCGGTAGGCAGGCTTTGTGCCGATACAATAGACCTGTGTGCGCTTATTTATGGCAGAGGCAAGATTACTAATGTGGGTGTGGAATGACAGATTAGGATCGAAGGTAATGCCTAGATATTTACATGTGTGGACCTGTTCCAGTGGGAGATGGGTTTTGGACACGATTGTTAGCTGGGCATTATAGTCCTTACTCTGGCGATGGGAAAAGAGCATTGTTTTTGTCTTTTTTATGTTGACCACAAGTCTGTGGTCAGTGAACCAGTTTTCAGCGTGGTTGAAGGCAAGTTGTAGGGTGTACTGAAGATTTGTGGGATCCAGGTGGGAGGCATACATTTATTTATTTATTTATTTGTACTTCGGTTTACAACCTTTGAGCCAGAGGCTCATTTCCAAAGGTACCTCGTCACATTGAGGACAAATACAAAACAGACTTTTGGTTACAGCAAAATGGGTTACATAGTTAGCAAGCACATGTGACTATAACAGATAAACCGATAAGCCAGTTTGGTTACAATGGCACATTCTTGCATGATGGAAGGAGCAAGCAGCAGGATAGTAGCAGTTCCTGCAGCAGTGGGTGAAGATTTAAAAGAGGTGTGGTGTAGGTGCTGCCCAGTGGGAATAGTCAGGACACAGAGAGCTATGCCTCAGTTATAGACAGGTGCAGCTACACGTATTAAACAGTTGGCTCCGAAGTGCAATTTTGAATTTGGAAATCGTGGGGGCATCTGAGATGTGGGCAGGGAGCGAGTTATACCAGGTTGGGACTCTATAGCAGAAGGACCTCTGTCCATGGGAGGTCTTAGATCTTGGGACCAGAAAAGTGGCCTTGCAGGAGGTCCGTGTACAGACCAAGGGTTGGGCTTGGCGGAGGGAGGCTGTCAGTCCGGTTGGGGATAGCCAGAGAAGAGTTTTTTTTTGTTATTAGGCACGTTTAGTAACGTAGCCGTTCATCTAGATTCAGCAGTATTGCCATGTCATACAGCCGGCACGAGTGCGTGAGCCTGGGGGCCCCAGTGATTAGCCTGCAAGCCTTATTTAGGATGAGGCAAATTTTACTGAGGTCGGTCGTGTCAGCAGCACTGTAAACTGGTAGGCCATAGTCAACAAGGGATAATATAGAGGATGTAACCGCCAGACGGAGAGTTGGGGGCAGACAGTTTTATAGCGGCATAAGATACCTAGCCGACATTAGTGGCTGAGGCAAGAGCATCAATGTAGGTGTGGTAGATGAGGACTGAGTCAAAGGAGACCCCAAGGTACTTTATGCAGTGGACTTGCTCTAGTGGTTGTTTGGAGCAGGGGAGGATATGGAGTGGGAAATTGCTGGCTTTGTTTTTTGGGGGGGGTGGGCAAAGAGCATTGTTTTGGTTTTTTTGAGATTAATAACCAGTCTGTGCTCTTTAAACCAGGTTTCGGCATTATTATAGGATTGCCATAGGGAGTCCTGGAGGGAGATAGGGTTACGGTGGGTGGCAAAGATGACGGCGTCATCTGCGTACAGCAGAATTTTCCTAGTGCATGCACTGGGCAGGGTGTTAAGGAGAAGTGAGAAGAGTAGGGGTCCCAGGATGGAGCCCTGAGGAACCCCTGAGCGGATGGGACAAGTTTTGGACAGTGTCCCGTTAATTCTGACACACTGGGAGCGGGCAGATAGGTAGCTGGTGCACCAGGCGAGAGGCCCAGTAGAGAAGCCAGTGTGGCAGATGGCATCCAGCAGGAGGGGGTGGGAGACAGTGTCGAACACCTTTGAGAGGTCGACAAACACTGCCCTGGCTAGAGAGCCAGAGTCCAGTGAGGAGTGCAGGAAATTTGAAAATTCAACTACTGCAGTGCCGGTACTGTGTCCTGCACAGAAACCGTGCTGTTCAGGGCAGAGGATGATGTGTTTGGTCAGGTATTCAGTGATCTGCATGGCAACCAGCTTTTCTAGGGCTTTGGAGAGGGGTGGGAGTATGGAGATAGGACGGTAGTTTCCGGCAGAGGACCTGTCACCACCTTTGCGAATGGGAGTGACAATGGCAGTTTTCCATGCAGTTGGGAACTGCCCCAGGCAGAGGGATTTGTTGAGAAGACTGGTGAGTGGGGCAAAGATCTGGTCCAGTACCAGACGGAGAATGCTGGGGTCCAGGGAGTCGTCGCCAGGATTGTTGCTTTTTAATGCTCTGACCAGGTGGGGTCTGGCTTCCTGGGCAGTTACCCTACGTAGGTAGAAGTTAGGACGTTGGAGGACTGGGGCCGGTAGGGAGGGCGGTGGGTCAAAGAAAGTACTGGGGAGGACAGAGCTAAGGTCTGTAAAGGATGTGTTAAGGTAGTTTGCAATGTTTGCTGGGTCTGTTACAATTGAGCCTTCAATGGTGATCTGGGATGGGGAAGGGGAGCGTGTGCTCCCATTTAATTGTTTGACATTATCCCAGAACGTTCAGGAACACCCCCAGGAGGAGGTGAGGATGGCCTGGTAGTGGTTGACCTTGGCTTTTTGGATGGCCCAAGTGCACTTATTCTGCGCAGCATTGTAGGTCTGTCTGTCAGCCATCTGGCCCGTTTCTGTGGCAAGGTGCCATAGGTTATTCCTAAGCCTGAGCAATTGTGAAAGGGCAGGAGTAATCCAGGGCATGTTATGTTTTTGGGTTCGGGCACCCGTGAAGGGTGTGAAGAGGTTGCAGGCTTTGTTAAAGGTTTGGGAAAAGAAGGCTAGGGCAGTATCTATGTTAGTCGCGTGGTGAATAGGGGACCAGTTTATCTGGGCAAGAAAATGCTTGAGGTTTTCAGCCCACCTGGTCTGAAATGCCGGCGGAGTGTGGGATGGGCTGCGAGTCGGGGCGAGGGGGTTGCCCAGCGGAATAGGATAGGGGAATGGTCACTGAGTGAGTCAGGGAGGACTTGGATGTCCTGGACTTTTTGGGGGCGGTTGGTGATAACATCTAGGAGGGTGCTGGTACCTCTCTTAGGGTTTAATCTTGTGGGCTGGGAAATAAGTTGTGACAGATCAATGGCCGCGGAGTCCCGGGCGGTGGAGGAGGTGGCACTGAGCCAGTTCATTTTAAGCTCCCCCACAAGGACTTGTTCTGCCTTGTGGGGGAGGGTGGCGAGATAATCGATTAAGGAAAAAAGGGCCGGGTTTTGGTTCTTAGGGGGAATGTAGGCCGAGATGAGATAAAGGAAGCCCCTGGAGGGATCTGGAGTAAGTTTAAGGGGAAGGGCCTGTGCCCCGCTTGCAAGGGCTGGAGCAGGGAGTGCTTGACCAGGGAGTGTGTCCCTGGTATAGACTGCACAGCCACCTCCACGTTTGCCTAAACGATCCTCCCGGTACAGGGTGTAGCCAGGAAGGGAGACAAAGGAGTCAGGGGTGGATTTTGAGAGCCAGGTTTCCACCAGTGCTATGACATCTGGTTTGTGCAGCATGACCCAGCATTGGAGGGTATCAAATTTTTTCAATATGCTGCATATATTCATGGAGGCAATGTTCAGACTGGGGACCCACCTGGTGGGCTGGTCTGGGTGGGGCTTGGGTTAGGATGTATGTTGCCTGTTAAGAGAAGAAGGAAGACCACGGCTCTGGCCAGTGGGCGGTGATGTGTGGGCTTCCAACGGGTATGTGGGGAGGGGGCCTTCAGGGGATGGGTAGGGTTTGCCAGGTTGGGAGTGCAAGAACAATTAGCCGCCAGAGGGAACCTGGGTAGATCGTGAGGAGGTACCCAGGGGATGGGTGCTGTGGGCAAGTGCACATGGTCATTGTAGGGTGAGATCAATCTATGTCAGGGAGAATTGTTGGCACTGGTGCCAGTGAGCCAGGGGAGATGACTGGCTGGTGGGACGAGGGTACTATTAAGTAAATGAGGGGGAGGCATTTTAGGAAGAGGTGGACTAACATGGCTCTTGTGGTAGCCGTAGGGTAGAACAGTAGAAGAATGTAGGTTGTCTTCTAGAGAGCGTGGATGCCACTGTGGATTAGTGGTAGTGACACAGACTCTGGTGGACAGGGTGTAAGGTCCGAGTCTCTGCCAGGGCAGCTGGAAAAGTGCCTGGGTGAGAGCAGTGATCCACGTCCTAAGGGTCTGATGCAGGCTGGGTTTGGGCTGAAAATAGGGTGAGAAATAGCGACTCCTAGTGGTCACTGGGTGTAGGTTAGGTGGTGCAATTAGGGGTCAGGAAGTTGGGCTAGCTGTGGGGCTGGGTGCTGGGAGAGGTGTGGGCAGAGGAAGGTGTGAGTTTCGGAGTAGAGAAGTAGCACAGGGGTTAGAGAGGTTCCAGGAAGTCATGGGGGAGGAAGACAGGTAGTGGAATCTGAGGTGGGATTCTGTGGGTCCCTCTAGTGGCAGGCAGGTATAACCTGCTAATGGAAAAGTGGGGACTTAGTTAAATGAGCCACAGGACGCGCGCAGCACGTCGATGGGCTATCCTTCCCTCACAAGGGTGCTGCTTGATGGAGGTGGTTTATTACCTCCTAGTGCCCGCGTGGTTTGTTAGCTCCAGGAGAGAGTGCTTCAGCATCAGCTACCACATCATCTGCATATAGTAGAAGGTTACATGGACAGGATTTAGGCAGGGTATTAAGAAAGATGCTGAATAGCAGTGGGCCAAGGATGGATGGAGCCCTGGGGGACCCCCAAGTGGACAGGTAGGGTGGGTGAGAAGGTGCTATTTATCTTCACACGTTGGTACCTATCTGTGAGGTAGCTAGTGAACCAAGCTATGGGTCCAGGGGAACAGGCCAGTGCAGTGGAGAGTATTTAGGAGCAGAAGTGGAAGACTGTGTCGAACACTTTTGAGAGGTCTATGAATACGGCTCCCGTTAGCAACTTCTTATTGAGGGCATTGTGCAGCGACTTGGAGAACTCTACGAGGGCAGCAGTTGTGCTGTGACCAGTTCTAAAGCCATGTTGTTCCCTACACAAGATGTCATGTTCAGACAGGTAGTCTATGAGTTATGTGGCAACGATTTTTTCCAGGGCTTTAGAGAGGGGACAGAGTATGGAGATCGACCTGTAATTATTAAGTAAAGTGGGGTCCCCACTCTTTAGTATTGGTGTGATAGTGGCTACCTTCCAGACGGTTGGGAATTGCCCTAGGCATAGGGAGAGATTAAGAAGATCAGTCAGTGGGTGGAGCACATAGTCCCGTACCAAGTTAAGGATTTTCATATCAAAGGAGTCTTTGCAGTAGTTTGAACCCCCTAAGGCTTTTTTAAGGTAAGATCTTGCTTCACTCATATTAATAACCCTGAGGTAGAGGAAGGGGGTAGGTATTGCTGGGTTCTGTGGTCATTGGTGTGGGGTCGAAGAAGTTATTAGGGAGAACTGTGCTCAGGTCAGAAAAGGATTCATTTAGTCCGTTGGCTATTGTGAGTGGGTTTGAGGTGATGTTGACCGTTAGTTGGGATGGGGAAGGCATTCTGGATTTTCCATTCAGCTCCTTTAGGTTGTCCCAGAACAACCTAGCATTCCCCCAGGACGAGGCCAGGGTGGATCTGTAGTAGCTGGATTTAGCCATTCTGATAGCCCAGGTACACTTGTTGCGAGCCATTTTATAGGCTATCCTGTCCGCCTGCACACTAGAGGCAACAGCTTTGTACCAGAGGTTGTCACGGTTCTTAATTTGTTGGATCAGAGCAGGTGTGATCCAAGGGGCATTTTGCTTTTTTGTTTGAACCTTTGTGAGTGGGGCAAACATATCACAAGCTTTGTTGAAAGTGTGGGTGAAGTACTCTAGGGCTACATCTATTGACATGGCACGTCTGATGGGGGACCAGTCACATTGGGCCAGGTATTGCTTAAGTTTACTGAGATCACCAGGTTGGAAACGTCGTCGGGTAAAGCTAGTTGGTTGGGGTAGCTGCAGTTGGCATGACCAGGTGAAGAGGATAGGGGAGTGATCGCTTAGTGAGTCTGGGGGTACAGTTAGGCCTGAGATTCTGTTAGGACGATTGGTGAGTAGCAGGTCGAGTAGGGTGCCAATGCCGTTTCTGGGGTTGACTCAGGTAGGCTGGTTAACTAGCTGGGCTAGGTCTAGTGCTGAGAGGCTGTCTTTTAGTGGGGAGGCAGATGTTGATAGCCAGTTCACAGTGAAATCCCCCAGGATAATGTGCTCTGTTTTGGGAGGGAAGCTGGAGATGTAGTTGTTCAGGGATTGCAAAGCTGAGGCTTGATTACGTGGTGGGATGTACACCACCGTAATGCATACAGGGGCTCTAGTAGGGTCAGGTATGAGTTTTAGTGTCATAGCCTGGGCCCCATTGTCCAAAGAGGGTGTTGGTAGGCTTTGGCAAAGTAGTGAGTCTCGTACGTAGAGTGCACAACACCCTCCCCGTTTGCCATGTCTGTCGGCTCTATAGGGGGTGAGGACAGTGAGTGCTACGGCAGAGTCTGGGATCTTCTTTGACAGCCAGGTCTCAGTAAGGGCTAGTGTATCTGGTTGGTGCAGCTGCATCCAGCATTGTAGCTGTGCTATTTTTTCAGTAGGCTACAGATATTCATGCCAGCTATGCTTAGCCCATGGTCTGATGTGCCAGGATTCGCTGCAAGAGGGCCTGGGATAGGGTGAACGTTGCCTGACATAAGGAGTAGTAGGGCGACGATTCTGAATAATGCAAGTGCTCTCAGTCTGGAGATGTCGGTATGATGTTTTTTAGTTAGTGTGCTGCCGGAACATGGGATGGCCATGGAGATGAGGGTGGGGGTAGGAGAGGGATGCGCTGGGATAAGGGGTGTGGTATTGAGAGGAGATTGGTGGATGAAGAGAGGGGAGGGGGTGCAGTGGGGTAACAGTGACAGGGAGAGTTGGTGGGAGGCAGTTTTGGTGGTGTGTCACAGGGGTGTGAGTCACAGATGAGGGACTGGGGTGTCCCTGGTTGAGGATAAACAAGGTGATGAAATGGATAATCATTCTAGTGATGAGGTGCTGCTGCTAGGGGAATTGTCTGGGTTAGAGGGGCAGTGGGAGAGAGAGAAGGAACAGAGAAAGTAGGCCGATGCTGCCTCAAGTGGTGAGGTGCTATAAGCTGCTAATGGGAAAGTGGGCTGATTGGTTTAGAATCAGTCAGGTTCCCTATTTGTTGAAATTCCACTGCCTATCCCTCTATAAGGGCATGCCGACCAAGGGTGGTGGTGGGGGCAGTGGGGAGCCGACGCACAGCGTCGCCGGGGCAACCACCAGTTCAAAAGTGCACCAGAGTCCTGTGGCTGGCTGTGCCAGTGTTCCATACCTGATTGGGATTCGTGGGGTGGGGGAGGGCGCCTACAAGCATGCCCTTGCAACCCTCGCTGGCCTCCTCAATGTGTGGGCACAGTTCTGTGGAGAAGCAGGTAAGAGACAGGACTTAATATGGAGAATGCAGGGGGAGGAGTTCAGCAAGACAAATTACAGGTTAGCTGGTACTATAGGGTCTGAAATTAGAGCTGCTACCTATCGGGAATATCCTAAGAGAGGTTTCTGGTTAAGGAACTATTATACAGATTTTTTTTTTCAGCCAGTATTTTCACTAAAACATTCCCCTTACAGCTATCGGGATAATAGTTTCACTAAAAACATTCCCCTTACAGCTATCGTGATATTTTAAGGCTACTTCTCTTAAGGCACTATTACATTTTGTATCATTTAACATTCCCTTTAAAGGAGATAGGAAATGATTTATAGTGATTTATAACTAATAAATAAATCGTAAATACCAAGCAATGGTCGCAGTGTGTGTTTTTTCCCTATTGTAGAAGTATAAAATGTATTTTTACATGCTGCCCTGTTAATGGAGATACCTCCATTGGTTTGACTGGCTGTTTTTTTCAATTGGAAGTCAGCGCGTGACAAGCTGTAAAAGTTCATGTCACTGACTCAGATTTTAGACTACTACAGTGTGCGTGCTCGACTAGCAACGGTTTCAGCTTCAAGAAAATTAAAATCACGCTCCTTCCAGACTACATGCAAAAAACACCAGACACTAAAAAATGTAACACTTTTTGGTGACCAGCTCACGCTGTCACCCCCCCCCAACACTAACACGCACAAACACACTTGGCTGACCATACAAATCAGTATTCTGTATTATTAAAAGCACTTTGTTTTTCCTGATGTACTATAGATATCTGCACACTATCTGTTGCTGTCTGGTAACAATATTACCCTCTTGCTGTCCCGTAACACTCCCATCCTGTCTGGAGCTTAATTTACTTCCTTACCCAGAAGCACCATCAGCCTCCGCTGAACTCGATCCTTTAGTGGCTGACAATGATTGTCAACTCTAGTCGCCCGATTTATTTTCAGCCACACAGTAGGATGATCTTTGCCCCGTTCCCTCTACTACTTAATGAGCACCTACCCCGGGACCCTTACACGTCATCCGTTTCTGATGAGGCTGCAGGTCACTCGCATCTAGCTCTTTCGAGTCACTGTATATTCATCTTTTTCCATATCTCTCTCTCACTCCTTTACTGCTTGAACCCCCTTCCCCTCCCACAAGTGTGTCTGCAGTGCGTGTCCTCGCTACATTTTATCGCACCTCTGACTCAAGTGCCACTGAAATGCTTTAGCAGCTCTCCTTCTCTCTGTTCACCATGTCAGGTCTCTGCATCCCATCTCAATCTGACCCAAACAAAGAGCTTGTTGCCTTGGCACGGTTGTCCTCACTGTGAGTGTTCCAGTCTGGGGTCCATTCACGAGGAATTACAAATGTGACCGGAGGTTGATGGAAGGTAAATCTAGGTCCAGATGGGATGGGGGTGTTATGGAACAGCAAGAGGGCAGTGTGGTTACTGGACAGCAACAGGTAGTGCATCTGCCAAATGTGTTTGTGCATGTTGGGGGGGTGTAACAGTGTGAGCTGGCCTGGTCACCAAAAAGTGTTGTATTTTTTAGTGTCTGAAGTCTGGAAGGAGCGCGATTTTAATTTTCTTGAAGCTGAAACCGTTGCTAGTCGAGTGCGCACACTGCAGTAGTCTAAAATCGGAGTCAGTGACGTGAACTTTCACAGCTTGTCACGCACTGACTTCCAATTGAAAAAAACAGCAAGTCAAACTGATGGAGGTATCTCCATTAACAGGGCAGCATGTAAAAATACATTTTACACTTCTACAATAGTGAAAAAACACACACTGAGACCACTGCTTGGTATTTACGATTTATTAGTTGTAAATCACTATAAATAATTTCCTATCACCTTTAAAGGATCCTAAAGTTTAAAGGGGTTCTTAAATAAAGGTAGAGATTTATTACAGGTTAACAGGCAGTACTACTGGTAAAATAAACACAAGGTAGGCTGAAATAAGCTATCTTCATTGCTGTGCCGACCGGTATCTTTTTAAATTAAAAAGGCGCCAAAGCGGGCAAACACAGCACCAGTTCAAAAGTGCGCCACAGTCCTGTGGCTGGCTGCGCCCACGCTCCGAGGTCCGTACCTGATTGGGATCCGTGGGGTGGGGGAGGGCACCTACAAACAGGCCCTCGCAACTCTCGCTGGTCTCCTCAATGTGTGGGCACAGTTCTGATTGGGATTCGCTGGGTGGGGGAGGGCGCCTACAGGCAGGCCCTCGCGACCCTTGCTGGTCTCCTCGATGTGTGGGCACAGTTCTCATTGGGATTCGTGGGTTGGGGGAGGGTGCCTACAAGCAGGTCCTCGTGACCCTCGCTGGTCTCCTCAATGCATGGGCACAGTTCTGACCTGGAGTGGATTTCTCAGTAAAGAAGACAGGCAGAGTAATGGACTGGTTTAAGTGGAACTCTGAAACCACCTCTGTCAGAAATTTCCTATTTGTCCTGAGCTCAACTTTATCATTGTGAGGGATGATGTAATTTGGCTCAGTGAACAGGGCCTGTAGCTCTGAAATCCTCCTGGCAGATGTAATGGCTACCAGGAAGACTGTCTTCCAAGTTACAAACTTGATGTGAGCAGTGGACATAGGCTCAAAGGATGGTTTCATGAGCCTGTCTATGTAAAGGTTCAGGCTTCAAGGAGGAACAGGGTCCCTGACTGGAGGCTGGAGGTGCAAGAGGCATGGGAAAAAAAAATGTTTTTCTTTCCCACCGAAAGGTAGACCAAAATTGCCATCACGTAAAGCTTGAGGGAAGATGGTTTCAAGCCTGATGCCTGTAAGTGTACCAGGTAATCTAGCAGCTGAGGGTCTGAAGCTGAAAGGGGTTCGACCTTTTTGCGCTTGCACCAGAGGGAGAACCTTTTCCATTTGGCTGCATAAGTCTTCTTAGTGTTCAGTTTTTTAGCCATCCTCAGTATCTTAAGGACCTGTTCAGAGTACTGGGAGGATGGAAACTCTAACTTTGCAAGAACCGGGCCTTGAGGTTTAGAGAGCGTATGTCTGGATACTGCACTGCTGTCTGAGGAAGGGTCAGCAGGGAGTGAGTTGGAGGCAGGCGAATGGGCCTGCTGCAGGACATTGAGAGGAGAGGGTTACCAGGTTTGCCTGGGCCAATCCGGAGCCACCAGGATCACCGATGCAGGCTGTTGTCTGAGTGTAAGCAAAACCCCTGAGCATCAGGGTAAAGGGAGGGAATGCGTTTAGGAACCTCCCTGACCAGTCCAGGATCAGGGCATCCAAGGGAAGCGTTCCTAGGACTGGGAGCCTGCAACAGTACTGAGGAAGCAAAAAATCGAGGGGCGAGACAAACAGATCCACTTCTGGTGTGCCCTACCACCTGAACACTGTGGATAGTACTTGCTTCTTCAGGGTCCATTTGCTCTGGCCTTGACTGATGCAACTCAGTGCATCTGCCAGGGTATTGTGTTTGCCTGGGAGGTGAATAACTGAGAGGCTGACTCTCAGGCAGAAGGCTAGAGACCAGAGCTTCAGAACAGAGTATTCCTGATCTGGTACCACACTGCATGTTTATGTAAAACATTGCAGTGGTGTTGTCTGTTCAAATTTGAATCAGCTGCCCTTTTATGCTGGGAGTGAAAGCTTTGAGAGCTAGAAAGACTGCCCTGGGTTCAAGTTCTGAGCCAAGAGATTTATGTGCAACTGTGACTCTTCGAGAGTCCAGGTGCCGCCTACTGAGGCACTGTCCAGATGTGCTCCCCACCTCAAGAGGGAGGCATCTGTGGTGATCACCTTTATGGGTAGTGGAGCTTGGAAGGGTATCCCTGCCTGTAGATTTGCAGGGTTCTTCCACCACAGCAAGTTTTGGAGGAACTGCTCCATCACAGGTATCAGCTTTGAAAAGTTGCTTCTCTGAGACCTGGGACCTCTGAGGTAGGCTTGCAGGAGTTGCATCCTGTACAGGACTCCTGGAACCACTGCAGTCATTGAAGCCATGTTTCTCAAGAGTTTTGAGAAAATGGCTAGCTGGTCTTGGCTGTCCCCAGGTGAAAGAATCTGCCACTGAAAGGAAACTCTGAATTATTTTCTACAGGAGGAAAGCATATCCTTTCCGAGCGTCCAGCTGGGCCCCTAAAAGGTGAGCAGCTGGGTGGGTTCCAGGTGAGATTTCTTTAGGTTTACCAGGAAACCCAGAGACTCTGGAGTGTGTTCTGTAAGGGAAAGGGACTCCTTGACCTGGCAAGGAGACTTTGCTACTATGTGCCAGTTGTCCAGATAGGGATAGAGAGCGACACCCAGTCTCCTAAGGTGTGCTGCTACCACTGCGAGACACTTGGTAAACACTCTTGGGGCCAAGGACAGACCGAAGGGCATTGCAGCAAACTAATAGTGGCCTGAAGGAAGTTTGACTCTGAGAAACTTCCTGTGAGATCTCCTTATGGGTATGTGGAAGTAAGCAACCTTTAACTCCAGGGAAGCTAGCCAGTCTCCCTGCTGTAAGGACTGTATGACCAATGACAGAGTGACCATTTTGAATTTGTTTTTTTTTCAGATGTTTGTTTAAATATCTGAGATCTAAGATACGTCGCCATTCCCCAGTTTTCTTTTTGTGTCAGAAAAGTACCTGGAATAGCATCCCTTGCCCCTCTCGTGAGTCGGGACCCTCTCCACTGCTCGTAGAGCCAGAAGGTTTTGAACCTCCAATTCCAACAGTGGAACCTGTGTTGGGGACAGAGGTCTTGACACCTGGGTATGCTTGAGGTCTGGCAACTGCCTGAACTGTAGTGGCAGACCCTTCTTCACCATCTCCAGCACCCACTTGTCAGATGTAATGACGGACCAGTTCTGAAGATAGTATGAGAGTCTGCCTCCCACCAGAGGTGGGGAGGCAACCTGGACACTCATCAGGACTCAGACTGCGAGGCAGCTGGATGGGTGGAGGTGGCTCTTTTTGGCCCCTTCTGCCCCTGCCTCTGAAAGACTCCCTATACTGACCGAAGTCAAATTGGGATTGTAAGGCCTGGGAACAAAACTTCTGCCCCTACCGCCCCTGGGACGGGATCTCTGAGGGGTGGTAGGCTTAGGTTTAGACGTGTGATTCTGCCAGGAGGCCTTGTACTCATAAACCTTTTTTATGTAGTCAGTGATTCTGTAATCAAACTACATGTTTTGATCACAGGGAAAATCCATGGTCTTGGTCAGGGTGTCTGTGGTTAGACTGGTAGTTCTAAGCCAGGCGAAGCATCTCAGAGAGATAGCATGGGTCATCACCCTAGAGGCTGCATCACTGTTAGTCATCTGCCATGTGGAATTGGTATTTGGTAACTTCCAGGGCAGTTTTTGTCATAGCCACCAGCTGCTGCACCATAGATTCTGACCCACTGCGGGCAATGGCCAGGACAGACTTCCATAGGGCTTTCTGATATTTGGCTGCGAACGCCACATACGAAGAAAGTCTGAGAAGCAGGGAGGGTGTGGCATACATCATCTTTGCTATAAAGTTAATTTTCTTGGGAGTCCTTGTCCAGAGGTAAGGGGGACAAAGAGAAATACAGGTTACTCACCTGTAACAGGAGTTCTAGGAATGGTATATGTTGTTCATCCACACTGTCTGGCAGGTTCCTTGCCACTTTAAATCTTGCCAGAAGGTCTTCAAGCTGGCTCCTCCCACCCACCCGGGTGGTAAAACTCTCGGCTCCGCCCCATGACGCCAGATCTGGCCGCCTGGAAGCTCAGGTTGTGCGCCGGGCCGGGAGGTTAGGTAAATGGTGGATGAACAACATATACCATTCCTAGAACTCCTGTTACAGGTGAGTAACCTGTATTTCTAAGGACATGGATATGTTGTTCATCCACACTGTCTGGCAGACTCTAGCAGTTCTCCGGGAGGAGGGAGGCAAGGCGACACCTCTACTTAGGGAATAAAGACTGGAGAACTGAGGCCCCAAACCAGCATCCCGGCGTGACTCAAGGTCGATGTGGTAATGGGTAATGAAGTGTGCTGACTTCCAGGTAGCATCCCTGCAGATTTCCTGGATAGGGACGTCCCTGGAAGCAGCCACCGATGCAGCAGTATGGCGGGTAGAATGAGCTCTTATCCCTCTGGGAGGCTCCATGCCCGCCAACTTATAGCAGAGATCTATGCAGGAGGTGACCCACCTGCTTATCGTCCGCTTGGCTGCAGGTCTGCCAGGTGCGGCTTCAGCATAGGTGACAAACAGCTGGCGAACCTCTCCCCGAATTTCAGCCGTGCGCTCCTTATAATAAGCGAGCGCCCTTCTAGGGTCCAAAGTATGGAGCCTGTATTCGGCCTCCGAGGTGTGATTGGGGTAGAACACCGGCAGGGTCAACACCTGGTTAAGGTGAAACTCCGACACCATCTTTGGAAGGAATTTCGGGTGGGGGCACAGGACAACCTTGTCCCTGTGGAAGACCAGGTAAGGAGACTCGATGCAGAACGCCTGGAGTTCTCCCATCCTTCTGGCTGACGTGATAGCCACCAAGTAGGCGGTCTTCCACGACAGGTGAGAGAGATCACACCTGTGCATTGGTTCGAATGGCTTGCCCATGAGCTTTGCCAGTACCAGCAGTAGATCCCACGGAGGTGGAGGTTCTCGCACCGGAGGGGAAATGTGATCAAGGCCTTTGAAAAAGCGCCAGACCACTTTCTCCTGCGCCACTGATTGCTCCATGGCCCGCGCCCGGTAAGCAGAGATGGCTGCCAGGTGCACCCTTAGGGTCGTCGACCTAAGCCCTTGACTAGAAAGGGACCATAAATAGTCCAAGATGCTTGCCAAAGGACAGGAGGAAGGGTCCAAGCTCTTGCTCTGACACCAAATGGAAAATCTCTTCCATTTGAAGGCATAGCATTTCCTGGTCGACTCTTACGGACGCCTCAACAACATTGAGGACCTCGCCGAAAGACCCAAGGCCTGGAACTCTAGCCGCTCAGGAACCAGGCCGTCAGGTGCAGGGATTGACGGTCCGGATGGAACACCTTCCCCTGACTGACTGAGAGCAGGTCCGGGTGAGCTGGAAGCTGCATCGGGAGCCTGGAGCTGAGGCTGAGGAGATCTGGGTACCAGAACTGGCAGGGCCAGTCTGGGGCTATCAGAATCACCTGCGCCTTGTCCCTCCTTGCTTTGAGAAGCATCTTGTGAATCAAGGGAAATGGGGGGGAAGGCGTAGAAGAGGCCCGGGGTCCACAGCCTCGAGAAGGCATCCCCCTGCAGCGAGCCCTGCTGAGGGGGCGGCATGAAACAGCCTCAGCTTCGCGTTCTCCCTGGAGGCAAACAGGTCCACCTGAGGTGTGCCCCAGTGGGAGAACAGATCTTGTACTACCTCCGCAGGAGAGACCACTGTGAGATGCAGCCCCATCCGCCCAGAGCATCGGCCAGGGTGTTGGAGGCTCCTGCCACATGAATGGCTAGGAGATCGCCCCAGGCGCACGCAGTGACCAAATGCGGAGAGCTTCTGCATAGAAGCATGGAACGTGTCCCGCCTGGCGGTTTAGGTAGTACATGGTCGTGGTATTGTCCGCCTGGACTCGGACCACTTGACCCTGGAGAAACGGAGCAAAGGCGGTGGAGAGCTAGGTGGACCGCTTGAGCTCCAGCAGGTTGATGTGGCATCGGGACTCCGTGGGGACCAGAGGCCGTGCACTCGGTGTTCCCCCAGATGGGCACCCCAACCCATCAGAGAGGCATCGGTTGATAGAGAGACCGTCGGCTCGGGGCGGACAAACAGGATGCCCTCCTGCAGATGAGATGGAACGGTCCACCACCGGAGAGCGTTCCACATCTCCTGGGTCACCATCACTAGCTGGTCCAATGGATCGCAGCGCTGTGACCACTGGCTGGCCAGACCCCACTGAAGGGGGCGCATGTGCCAGCGTGCCCAACGGACCACGCTGGTACAGGGCGCCATGAGACCCAGGAGGCGCAGGAAGTCCCGGCAGGGATGCATTGCCCAACCAGAAATGATTGGGCAAAGGAGGTAAGAACCTCGGCCCTGTCCGCGGAGCCGTGTTTGGCTCAAGAGAGTCGAGCTCTGCCCCGATAAACAGAATCACCTGCTTCGCTCGAGTTCCGACTTGGCCTCTTGATGAGAAGGCTGACTTGAGAGCAAACCTGAGGGCCACATCTCTGGACCGCCCCACCTCCTGTCTGGAGGGGCTGCTATCAGCCAATCGCCCAGGTAAGGGTACACCCGACCCCCGCGCACAGAGGAAAGCTGTCACCACTGCAATGCATTTGGTGAAGACCCTGGGAGCTGAAGACAGGCCAAGGGCATGGCTCGAATCAAGAGGGATCCTCCGCCGAAGCGAAGGAATCTCCGATGTGACGGATGGATAGGGACGTGAAAGAACGCTGGCCCTGCAGGTCCAGAGAGCAGAACCACACGCCGTTCCAGAGATGGTATTATCTGGAGCCAGAGTGACCATCCTGAAGGTTCGAGACCTTAGGAACTTGTTCAGGTCGTAGGTCGAGAATGGGGCGCCAGCCCCCGGCCAGCTGAACCAGGAAGTACCTGGACACGAACCCGGGTCTGAGGGGGATCCGTTACCTCCTGATCACCTCCTTTTGGAGGAAAGCGATGTCGGCCCGACGAGCCGACAGTGAGGCTGCGGACCCCGAGGCCCCCCGAGGTGCGACGGCTCTGAAGGGCGGGGCCTGCTCGAATTCTAGAGGCAGGCCTTTTTCCACCACCTCCAGTACCCACCTGTCCGTGGTAATAACGGACCAGGCGGAAAGGAAGTGTCGGAGCCGTCCCCCCACGGGGGGAACTAGGGTGAGGTGACGGGATGGGGCGACACCCCTCAGCCCGTCACTGGGCAGACTTGAGGAGGGACCGCCGAGGACCTCCTGGCCTTTACCTCCCTGCTTCCTGTTGGAGGAAGCCAACGCTTGGGTTTGGGATGCCAAGCCCGAGCCTGCTGGCCCTGACGCTTCTGGCCGAAAGGCAGTAGGGAGCAGAAGGACGAAAGGGCTTAGGCTGAGGCTTCGTGCCTTGTCCTTCTGAGCGGAAGAGACCGAGTCCAAGGTAGCATTGGACTTCTCGATCCTCTGCAGGTGACCTTCCACCCCAGGGCCGAAGAGGTCAGTCCCCAAAAAGGGAACGTCCGCCAACTTATGCTGGGTATCCGAAGTAAAGGTGGACATCCTCAGCCAAGCCCGCCGACGCATGGCCACTGCGGTCGCCACAGACCTGGCACATGAGTCCCCAATGCTCAAAGCAGTCTGGAGCTGCTGTTTGGCCACTGCCCTGCCCTGGTCCCGCACCTGCCTGACCGCATTTCGCAGATCCGCTGGAAAGATGAGGGACGACTCATCCAGGGAGCCCAACAGGCATGAGAAAATAGCCATGAGGACGGGCTTAACTGGCCTGACGGCGCCGAGAGGACGCAGCATAGACTTTTCGACCGCATAATCCAATTTCTGATTCCTTGTCGGGAGGTTTGTCCACATCCCTGCTCTCAGGCCGAAAATGCTGTCGGTAACCAACCCTCAGCAGAGGGGTGTTCCAAAACCGGACAGGGAACCGGGTAGGGGACCGTGATACTTCCTGGCCATCCTGGCCAAGGCGAGGGCAGGAAGCAGGGCGCTGCCAAAGCTCAAAGGCCGGGCCTACTATGGCCTCGCCACCGAAAGGCCTCCCAGGGAGAATCCTCGTCCAGAATCTCCGTGAGGGGATACCTGGCCTGCTTAGAAACGGGTTCAGCTTCATCCCGTGGACTCCGAGATGAGCCGGCAATCCTAGGAAGGACGAAGGGCTATCGCCCACCGACTGTCCTCCAGAGGACTCCAAGTCCATTCGCTGGAGAAAAGGGAGGAATCATCTCGGACTCGGAAGAGTCCTCAAAGAGCTGCCTCGGCCTGAGCCACCTCCACCTGCCGAGGCTTATCGAGTGAGGGTGACAGACAGCCTATGGGCAGTCCCTGAGCCGACCGAGAATTTTGGTCGAGCCCGATAACGGCTGTGGAGGCGGAGGTTCCACCAGAATCGGTGGGGCAGCTGGAATTTGCCGAACAACCGGCCTGGGAACAGGCTCCTCGGCTACAACGAGGGGTTGTTTCGGCTGCTCCGGTGACAGCCACTTAATGGCCGGGGAAGACGACTGGGTCGGCTTATTCCCGGTCAGAAGGAGCTGTTGCCACATGAGTTCCTCATACCTCCGACGCAACTTGCGCCGAAGTCTCCCCTCGTCCGAGAAGGAGGAAGAGCGGCGGCGCCGCTTGCCGCGGTGCCGAGACCGAGACCGCCTATGGCGGCGGGATCAGCTGGACCGCGAAGACGTCCGAGACCGAGAACCTCGGCTAGGCCGAGGACGGTGCGGGGAGGTGTCGGAATTGGCACTCCTCGGTTCGGAAGATTCCACCGAAGGCTCCGGAACCGGAGGCACAGACGAGCCGACGGGACCCTCAACTCCGCCAGGGGAACCGGGGAGAGGGGATTCTCAGCTTCTCCAGCCGACAACCCGTCCAACGGGTTGAGAAAAATCTCGACCGCGTTGACGGGAGTCTCGGCCAACTGGCCTGACGGGGACATCGTGAAGCCAGTGGCAAAGCTGAGGGGTCGACCGAAGTCGACTGTCGACTACTGGGGAAGGGGGATCTTTCCCGCTCCCAAGAGCGTCGACGGTGAGACTTACTTTTGCTCTTTTTGGACCAAGAAAAAGGTCCAGAAGAAGTTGGACCCTTACCTTTCGTCGAGAGGGTCAGACAAAGCTCCTTAAAAGAAGCCGACTACGAGGCACCGAGAGAGAGCGGGACAAATGCCGCAGCCGAGTTAGAAGCGGCCCGCACCGCCTCCTCTTCGAGGGCGATCATCTGCTCGAGCTGATCCGCCGAGCGCGCTGCCGCGGACACCGCCAACCGGGCCTCTTTAGACTTAACCAGAGGAAATCTTTTCTCGGGACGCCCCAGCTGTAAACGGGCAGCACGGTCTTCGAGGACGTAGGCCAAAAAGAAGAGCAAAGGTCGCAAGCCTGCGGGTCGTGCTCAAGGCCTAAGCACTAGACGCACGTGGAGTGCGGATCCGTCCGAGACATCTTCTGCCCGCAAGGGCATCTCCGGAAACCGGGAGTCGATTTGTCCATCGCAGCCGCGAGGGAGAGAAGACCAAAGTCTTTTTAGCAAAAAAACTTTTAATTTCGAAGATTCGAAGAATTAAGAACCAGTCTTATACGCAGAGCGTTAAGGAGGGAACCTGAGCTTCCAAGCGGTAAGGAAGATCTGGCCATATGGAGCGGGTGGGAAGAGCCAACTTGAAGACCTTCCGGCAAGATTTAAAGCAGCAAGGAACCTGCCAGACAGTGTGGATGAACAACATATCCATGTCCCTAGAACCCAGCTTTCTCACAAGCTGCCTGCTGCACTATACTCTCGTGGCTAGGGTGTGCAAACAGGAACTCAGTACCAGTTCTAGACAATTTGTATTTTTTTCTCAATCCGCTTGTCAACCCCTGTCACCGAAGTGGGGGTTTGAAGCACTTTCATGGTATTTCTTCTGAATGCATTATAGATAGGGACAACCAGGGTCTTGGGGGGAAAGACCTCTCATCTCCCTATAATCTTCATCTTCATCGACATCCTGGTTGGGCTCCTGCATAGGGAGGTCCAAGGTGTCTAGCATATTTTCTAAAAATGTAAACATAGAGGAGGAATCCTGCTGGTCACCCGGGGAGTCCCCGAATGGAGGGTTCGGGGACTCATGGGGCTCAAAGTCCTCAAAATCCATGTCAGGGGCATCATAAAAATGTTCTTTATCATCTGCATCACCTTCACAGTCTACAGAGCAGAGAACTGTGGAAGAGTGTTTGCCAGCCCCAGTAAATATAGGCCCCATCTTCTGTAAGGTCTGAAACAGTTGCCATGCCTTTGCCACGTCTTGCACAGAAGGGAGAGCCTGCGCAGATTTTGGTTGTATGTGTTTTGTTTTTTCTGAATGCTTCAAGCTGCCTGTTGTCTCGCTATTGGCTTTCCCAGAAGCATTTTTTCTTGACAGTTTATTTTTAGCCACTTCGTCAGCGACTTAATCAAGCTTCCTTTTTTCATCACTTTCATTACTTTTTAATTTGTGAGGAACTTCCTCTTTGGAAGCTTTATGTTTTTGCTGGGATCTGGAGGGTTCCTCAGCTCCTCTGCTTATATTTTTATTGTTAGTACTTTTCAATGGCCCCTCATCGGAAGCCTTTGATTTATCCTGAGCCATAATAATTAAAGGTTTCTTTGCTATGCCAAATTAAACAAAGCAAACCCGAGATCTGGACCTCATGAACCAAGTGCAGGTTTCTGTGACATGTCACCGGCCAGTCCTGCCCCAGTTAAATAACTGTCTATTTTAAAGTGCCAGCTTCTTTTTTTTGTAGTACTGGGATTTATACCAGTACCACTCTTGACAGAAAGCCCAGTAATACTGGTCAACTGCATACAGGTTTCTGTTAAAATGCCACCAGCCAGTTCAGTGACAGATGATACCTTAGGTCCAGTTTTTTATGATGTGTATATGGGTTTCTCTGTAAATGCCAATCCTCAGAGAACCCCCAAGCAACTGTCAAAGTCTGAAATCCAAATGGGTGCCTTGCAGTAAAACCCTCAAGGTCGGAGATAAAAGACAAGGCAACTGATGCTAATTTGACGGTTCCTTCAAGAATTAGGTTAAAAAAGGGAGGAACCGACGAAATTAAGCACCCGCAGTAAAAGTAACATAAGAAATGAACAGTCGCGGTAAAAATAAAGTCAAAATAGCACGGATGCGCTAAAAATAGAAAATTAGCACAGCTCTAACAAAAATGTAAAACTTTCACTCAGCACACTATAAAAAAGGATTTATGAGGACAACTTTACCCAGATAAGTGCTAGGAGGCTGTCAACAAGGCAAGTTGAGAGGCACCTCAGGGGCAATGTTGCTCAGTCCAGTGGAGAAAAAATTCTGAAGCCTTCAGGCTGCTCTCACTCAGTTCACTCCCCCTCATGTTTTTTGACTGGCTATTGCCCAAAGCTCATTGAAATAAAATTCTCTTAAAGGCATACCTCCGGGGCAGTTGCACCTAGCCAGCTAACTGCTAAAGTTACTGATGCTAAAGGACTCCTGGGTTAAGAACGAGGCAGTTTTTTTTTTTGGTACTTTCTGTTTATTGCTTTGTAGAAAAACAATATAGATAAAAAGCTCATGTAAGAAAATAGTCAAAGTACAGCAGTTACATTTGATTTAACATTTTACACACTCACAATAGGAGTTGGGGGATATATCAAAAACAGCTAAAGAACACCACAGGAAATGCCAGCCGCCTCATGGCATAGGCAATGTCCACAGGGAGAACAAATAAGGGAGAACAACGCACTATCCATTAGTGCTATGGTACCTAAAGATCAATTTGGTTAACAGGAGAGTTCGACCTTCATCTCCCACCTCACCCCCTCCCCACAGTGCCAGAAATCTTTAAATTGCACTAAAGTGGCTTAAAAGGCACCAAATACAGTTCCAACAGGGAACTACAACAGATACACTTTATCCTACTAAGGCAACGCTGATCAAAATGGGAGCCTCCAGGAAATAAATGGGAAAGTGGTCAATCAGTACAGTAGAAAATAAAAAAAAAAACATACATATTTGCACTTATCTTATAGACTGCAATCCCCATCTCTCTCTCTGGAATGGCTCCAGCTTCAATTTCAACTGTGATATCAAATATACAGATGCAGCTTTAAATCACAGGCTAGTAAATCAAAAAAACAGAGTTTCTTCAGTCCCCTTCTAACTCTGAACTCTCCAGTTCCATCTGCAGAGGTGGATGCTTCTTAAATTCTAGTTCCGTTTTTTCGGCCCATTGGCCTGTATCTCCTGGATCACTGAACTGCCAAGTTTTGCCGCCGTAAGTCACCCACAAAAGAACTGGTAGTAGAAATGAATGGGCTGTTCCCAACTGGTGCATTCTTTCGCGCACCACACTGAATTGCTTGTGGCAGGCACAAGTCTGAAAAGACAGATCAGGGTAAAGTTTCACATCTTTGCCCTGCTCTAACAGAGAGTAGGCTGCCCTGGCGGCATTTATCACCGCGTCCCAAACTTCTGAGCCCATTGTTTTAAGGACCACCGTGCGTGGGGTGTTAGGATCAGCTGGTCGGACTCTGGGAGTAATTCTGAAGGCTTGCCTCAGCTCGGACCATTTAAAGTCATCCGGGAGAGACAGTGATTCAGAAAGCCATTGTTTTAAGAAAATAAGCAGATTCAGTCCCCTCACTGCTGCCCCTCCACTAAGCCCACCACACGCATGTTACCAGCACGCAGCGTGTTCTCTATAGCATCCACCTTGCCCCTTAATTGTTGATTGCCCTTTGTGAACTGGGCTTCAGTGGCCTGCGCCAACAAGAAGCGTTTGTCGGCCTCTACCACCGAAGATGTAAGGACAATGATGATCATGTGTTTCAAGCCGCGTTAGTGTCTTTTCTATTTTGGTGTCCATGGTACAGACCGAGTCCAGTATGGTCTGTCAGGGTGGTTCTTTAGTACCAGAGGATGCAGCGTGGTCTGGCATGTCTGTGTCCTTGCTCGTAGTACTTGTAGATGGAGCAGGCCACTGCGGTCCAGAGGCTTGGTTTGATTAATTTTTATTATGCCCCATAGTCTATTTTGGTATCGTTCGATGCCTCGGGAAGTTAAAGGAAACTGAACAGCCCTTCTAAACTTTCCTTTAATGCCTTGAAATTTTGTGTTTTCTAACTTCTTTGGAGAGGAAAGAGAGGAGCAACTGAGGGGGCATCCTGCCTCGAGGTTGGTTCTCTAGCGCCCCCAGAACGAGGCAGTTTTGTGTTGCGTGGAGACGCAAAAAGGTCCAACTCTGGATGACCCCACCTGTTAAACAAGTCTTCTGTGACCGAGGTCAGCAGCTCCCATTCGTGCATTTTGGACTGTGACCAGCTGAGGCTGTCTGCCAAGGCGTTTTTGGCGCCTGGCACATGGAAGGCTGAGAGTTGTAGACTGTGATCTAGAGCCCAGTACCAGAACCTTATTGCTTCCTGGCACAGGGGGTAGGAATGAATCCCCCGCTTGCTGATTTAACAGCCCACACTGAGGTTGCCCGACTGCACCAGCAGAGAACGTTCTGGAAGGCCTGGAAGGCATATGGAACTGCCCTAATTTCTAAGACGTTTATGTGGAGGCGAGTGTCCCATTCGGACCAGAGGCCATGGGTCTGATAAGGGCCAATGTGGGTTCCCCAACCCACACCTGAAGCATCCGTGGTGAAGATTTGAGGAGGAGTGGGGATATGGAAGGAGACCCTTTTTTAAGAAGTTGTCTGGGTCCATCCACCAATGAAGCACTCTGCGGACTGAGGAGGAGACAAGGACCAGCTGATCTAGATTGTCTAAGCGTTGATCCCACTGAAACCTGAGGGTCCATTGCAGGACACTCATGTGCAGTTTGGCTAAAGGGATCAAAATGACAGATGGAGAACCGACCTCTGACTACCACCTCCTGGCTTGGAACAAGAGGAGGGAGGTCTGTAAAGGAGTCAGGCTGAGTCTGAACCGGTGGCTGGGGCCGCATTTCCTCCTGTGGACTGCTTAGCAGAGAGACCAGAGGTGGAAGGCAGAGGTGACCCTGTACTTACCTTGGAGCTCGATTCCGGACCCAGACTTGTGAGAGACCTTACGAAAGGAGGGCCTCAGTCTGCTCCTGGGCTAGGTATGATAAAGGGAGTGGACAGATTGAACAGCCCTACTGGAGGCCTGCAGGTCATTGATAATATCCTGCACATCAGGACCAAAGAGTTTGTGACCCATAAAAGGGGCATTCAACACGTTTTGCTGGATATCAGCTGCAAAGCCCAAGACTCTAAGCTAGGAGCAAATGCTGGAGGCAGCTGCCCTGGCTGTAGTATCAGCAATATCATAGGTGGCTCTGAGGAGATGCTTAGTGACATCTTCCTAGGCCTGGAGAACCTTGAGAAGCTCTTGCTTCTGGGAACCCTCATGGAGGGCCTGAGCAGCAGCTTTGCCCTTCCTCCAGAGGTTATTCTGGTGCTTAATCAAATAAGCTAGTAACTGGCAGTTCTATGGTCTAGGGTGGAAGAGACAAAAGTCCTCTTGCCCCAGAGTTCTAGCTTCCTAGATTCCCGGTCAGGGGCCGGGGAACTAAGGTGCTTGGGCGCATTAGTCCTGTCATGAATGGCCTTCATTACCACAGAGTCAGTTTCCAGCTAGGCTGCATAAAAGGGCAGCCCCTGAGGTGCCTGGTAAAGCTTATCAGCCTTTCTGGGCATGGCTGGTACCAGGTTGGGCCTGTGCCAGGCAGCAGTGGCAGCGTCACTCAGTACTGGCAACAGAGAATGAATACATTTGGGTGGAAATTCTGGGATCTCCAAGAAACATAGACTATGACGGCAGATAAGGATCGCTTGGCCCACCTAGTCTGTCCCATTTCTCTACCTATTGGATAAGCTGCAGATCCTAGTTAACCAACAGCCTACTTCTTTCTACCCCCTACCAGGATTGCCTTATGTCTGTCCCATGCATTCTTGAATTCCCCCACTGTTTTTGACCCCACAACCTCCTCAGGAAGGCCGTTCCGTGCATCCACCACCCTCTCTGTGACAAAAATACTTCCTCACATTGCCCCTGAGCCGTCCTCACTCTATCTTCAAATTGGGTCCCTTTGTTCTTGCAAATCTCTGTTTCTGTAAGATGCTACCCTCTTGGACTTTGTTGATTCCCTTGAGGTACTTGAAAGTTTCTATCATGTCCCCCCTCCCCCTCCTTTCCTCAAGGGTATACATAAAAAGCTCCTTTAGTCTTTCTTCGTATGACCAAATTCCTCCTTGTGACACCCTCTTCCTTAGTCTGAAACCCCACAGTGCAGAAGAACTGCTTCATAATGTTGAAGAAAGAGGGATCCTCTGAGGGGGACCTGGGTGTGTGTTTGACTGAGTTCTCATGACGGCCCAGGCTGTGAAACAAACTGTTGTATGAAAGACGTGGTACTGGAGGAAAGAATAGCATTAAGGCTGATGGTGGGAAAAGGCAGCATTGTCAATACAGGCATCAATGGAGGGGATGCAGTGGTCAGCTCCGCTGAACCACCACTAGCTATAGTAGAAGAGGTGGTGCCCAATGCCTGTGGACTTGACATCTGAGAGGTCTCAGCGGTGGGGCTGGGGCTGATGGCCCCTCCACAGCCCTGTGAATGCTGAGAGAAGTCTCCTCCGTGGGGGGCCTGATAGGAGCAAACGCCTGCATGGAGCGAGGTGCCGACATCGAAGCAGTCAATGGAGCGCTCTCGGGAGAAGAAAAGGAAGAATCCAATGGGGACTGGGATCACCATCTGACAGAACAGTACTTAGGCCCATCCTTATCCCGAAAAGAGTGCTTCCTCAAGGACTTGTCCCAGGCCTTGGTGGTCTGACAGCCTGAAGAAGATGCCATGACGGGCGGGGGGTGGAAGACTCCTGCTCTCTGCTGGCTGCCTGTTGCTCCATGAGGAACTTCTGCAGGGCTTCCTTGCGACAGTGCTGGGTGGTGAAGTTGAACTTCAGGCAGGACTCACAGGCCAGGACGTTGTGGCTAGGTCCAAGACAGCAGAAATTTGTGGCCATCGGTTAAACAAATCCTATTCTTCCTGCAGCGACAGCCACTGAAGAGAGCCAACAAAGGATTAGTTCTCGACATAAAAAAACAAAAAGAACCACTTTAAAGTGATTTAAAGGCAAATACCAAAGGAAAAAAGGTAAGTAGTTTTGGCAGTTGAACTGAGCGACAACGCTTCTACGGAGTACGTATGCGAATGGTTGATGGCGGGAAAGAAAAAATTACTCACCTTAGTAATGTTGTTTCTTCTAATGGAGTCTTGCTATATTATGACAATTGCAGTTTGTCCCACCATTAGAACTGCTCCGGAGGTGAAAGAGTTAACTCCCATTCAAAGAATGGAACTTGGAGCGCAAGCTCGGTTAGAGAAGCTCTGTCTGGGTTATTTCAAATCTAAACTGTCAGATCTTTACGAGCAAAACTCACTAAGGTCTGTGTGGAAGCTGTAACCTACACTAGCCAACTGGCTACCTGACTATTAAGACATACTCCTGGTCCCAACACAAAGACTCAAGTCAGGGGACCAGAAGTAATAATATAATATAAGTAATAATATGACATAAAATAAAAACATCACACCCCAAAACCCCAAGAAGGGGTGGAAAACATATAATGGGCATAACTAGCGCCCACACTAGGCTGCCCACCCCATACCCAAGTAGAAGTTCTGAGAGAGGCAGGCTGGGGGGGAGGTCATAATATAGCAAGAATCCATTAGAAGAAACAACATTACTAAGGTGAGTAATTTTTTCTTCAAACAACATGAAGTCTTGCTATATTATGACAATTGCAGAATACACAGCAGTACCTCCATGGAGGAGGGACAGAACCTACTTAGGAATAGGCTCTGAGCAGCAGTGCCAAACCGGCATCCCTCCTGGCCTGGACATCCAGGGAGTAATGCTTGGTGAAAGTATGTACTGCTTTCCAGGTAGCTGCTTGACATATCTCTAAGATAGGGATGTCTCTGGCAGCAGATAGAGACGCAGCTGTACCTCTGGTAGAATGAGCCCTCAGGCCTGAAGGGGGAACTTTCTCCAGTTTTTGATAACAAAATTGGATACAAGAGACAATCCACCTGGCAATGGATCTCTTAGTGGCAGGTTTCCTTTCCACCTCACCATAAGTGAAGAAAAAGTTGGAGGGATTCGAACCTGTGACCCTTAGTGCGCATATAGTAACTTAGGGCCCTCTTAACATCTAAACTGTGCAATCTCCTCTCACCAGAAGAAGAATGGTCAGTGAAAACACTGGAAGGAGATAGATTGATTAAGATGGAAATCTGAAACCACCTTAGGCAAAACTTCCTGTTAGTCCTGAGGACTACCTTATCCCTGTGGAAAGAAATAGTCAGGCTTTACTGACAGGGCTTGCAACTCACCGGGCGCGCCTGGCAGAATGATAGCCACTAGGAAAACAGTTTTCCAAGTTATACTTAAGCTCTGCAGAAGACAGAGGTTCAAAAGGAGGTTGCATTAACTGGGCAATGCAAACATTAAGGTTCCAGGCAGGGCGGATCCTAAAAGGTGGATTAGAATGAAGTAATCCTTTAAAAACTTGGAAAATACAGGGTGAGCGGAAAGAGAGGAGGGCTTTCCTGCTGAAACAAAAGCAGAGACAGCTGCCAAATGTACTTTCAGGGTAGCTGGTCTCAGTCCCAAGGAATTAAGGTGGACCATATAGTCCAAAACAATGGGCAAATCAGCAGATTCGGGAAATATGTTTCCCAGAACACCAAATGGAAAACCTTTTCCACTTAGAATTGTATGTAGTCTAGTGGAAGGCTTCCTAGAAGCCTTTAGGATTTCAAGAACACCCTGAGAAAGGTGCAGGTCAGCAAATTCTAACTCCTCAAGAGCCAGGCCTTGAGGTTGAGGGATTTGAGGTTCGGATACCAAACTCTCCCCTGTGCACAGGTTAACACGTTGTGGTTCCTGGGGAGGCACAGGGGAAGATGGACTGCTAGTGACAGGAGGAGTGGGTACCAGGGCTGCCTGGCCCAATCTGGGGCAATCAGAATCATCCTGCAAGGCTGGGATCTGATTTTGACTAGCACCTTGAATAGGAGAGGAAGGGGAAAGGCATAAAGAAACTTCCCTTCCCAATCTAGGAGAAAGGCATCCAGGGGGATTGAGCCCAACACTGGGGGCCTGCAACAGAACAGTGGAAGTTGGTGATTGTCTGGGGCTGAAAAGATCTATCTGAGGGTGCCCCATCTGGCAAAAACTATCCCCAGTACTTGAGGATCCAGAGACCATTCGTGATGGCCCTGGGAAATCCTGCTGAGAGCATCTGCTAAGACATTGTCCTTTCCTGGAAGGTGAACTGCTATGAGGGAAGTGTTCAGGGAATAGGCCAGAGACCACAACTTCATTGCCTCGGTGCACAACGCCGAAGACCGAGTGCCCCCCTGCTTGTTGATGTACAACATTGTTGTGGTGTTGTCTGTTCTGACTTGCACCACTTTGTTCTGAACCGACACAGAAAACACTTGAAGTGCTAAAAAGACAGCTCTGAGTTCCAGCAAATTGATGTGGAGCAGAGATTCCTGAGGGGACCACACTCCCTGAGTGGAGAGGCCGCCCATGTGGGCTCCCCACCCCAGGAGGGAAGCATCCGTAGTGAGGGTCAAGGAGTGAGACAGAGGAATGAAGGGGACCCCCAGTCTTAAATTGCTCTGATCCTGCCACCACTGGAGGGCCTGGATCAGGGTTCGGGTCACTGGGACCAACTTGGAAAGGGGGTCTCTTCTCTGAAACCAAAAGGCTCTCAAGTGAAACTGAATTGTCCCTCATCTGAAATCTTGCTCCTTGCACTACGGCTGTAGACGCAGCCATGTGCCCCAGGAGCTGCAAAAAGTGTCTTGCTGGTCGAGAGACCTGCAGAGTGAAGGAGGAGGCCAGAGCCACCAAGTTCCTTACCCTCTCTAAGGGTAGGAAGGCTCTGGCCTGCTTTGTGTCCAACTCTGCACCTATGAAGGTGAGCATCTGAACTGGTTCCAGAACTGATTTTGGAAGACTGAGCAAGAAGCCCAGAGAGGAGAGCAGCTGCTGGGTAACTTGCAGGTGAGATCTTACCTGTTCTGGGGACTGGCCTACAATGAGCCAGTCGTCCAGATAAGGAAAGACAGCAATCCTTTGCCTTCTTAAATGAGCCACTGCTACTGCCAGACATTTTGTGAATACCCTTGGGGCAGAGGTGAGGCCGAAGGGCATTGCTCTGAACTGGTAGTGACCTGAGGGCAGTTCGAATCTGAGGTACTTTCGGTGGGAGCTTCTGATTAGGACGTGAAAATAGGCATCCTTGAGGTCCAGGGAGGCTAGCCAGTCCCCTGGCCTTAGAGAGGGTAAAATCATTGCCAGAGTTACCATTTTGAACTTTGGTTTCAAAAGGTGTTTGTTCAGATATCTCAGGTCTAAAATGGGCGCCATTCTCCTGTCTTTTTGGGGTAAGGAAATATCTGGAGTAGACCCTTGCCCTGGTGTGAGGGGAGAAACCCTTTCACAGCTCTGAGAGCCAGGAGGGTTGAGACCTCTGTTTCTAAAGTAAAGGTCTCTAAAGAGTTTGCAGGTGGGAAAGACCTGATTCTCATCTTTGGGAACTTTTGAAGCTGAGAACCAGACCCTGGCTTACTACTTCCAGGACCCACTTGTCTGAAGTTAGAGACACCCAGTTCTGAACGTAAGTAAGCCAACCTGCCCCCTACAGGTAAGGAGAATCGGCCCTGGGCACCCCATCAGGGTGTCTGTTTGGCAGGTGCTTTAGGCTGAGGGGTGGGAGCAGGCCTGCCCACCCGCTCTGCCTCTCCTCTGAAGAACCCTCTGAGCATAAGCAGAGGAGGCCTGGTTTGTAAAAGGCCTGTGAAAAGGCTCACCTCTACCCCTGGGGCCTGCCTCTGAGGAGTGGCTTGCCGCCTCTAGCCTGGAGCACTCTTATAGGTAGTCCTATATTCATCCATTTTTCATATAATTTCTGTCTGCTCCCAAACAGAGAATTTCCAACCACAGGAAAATCCATAGCCTTAGTCTGGGTATCCTAGACAAGCTAGTACACCTGAGCCAGGCCAACCTAAAAGCTACAGACGTAGCCATGACTCTAGAGGATACATCATTAAAATCCACAGCAGCATGAAACTGCACCTTAGATGCCTCAATGCCATCAGCAGCCACCTGTTCCAGCTCACTAGCAAGCTGGCCAGAGGCCTGTTTGGCCAAGGCCATGACAGTGTCCCATCTAGATTTCTGATACCTTGCTACATAAGCCATGTAATTTGCTTGCCCGAGTCCCAAGGACGCTGCCATGTATTGTTTTTTTTGGCATCAATCTTCCTGGAACCTTTGTCAGAGGATGTGAAGCCAAAGGAATATTAGCTTTATCACAGGCTGCAGCCTGAACCACACCAACGCTGCATTGCTGTGAAAGGAATTCTGTATCAGGACCTGACAGAGTGTACCTCCTGTCCATCTTTTGTCCACAGCAGGCACAGAATTAGAGTTTTAAAATCTTTATTGTCTGTTTCTAAATGATTTATGCAAGGGAATAGACAATCTCCTAGACTCTGGAATATCCATCATTTCTACAAAATCAGGTTCCTCTTGTTCATCCACAGCTTCCTCCAATGGAAGCTGGAGGGTTTCAGCAACTTTTTTGTAAAACATAAAGTGAGAGGGGGACTCAGAAAGCAAATGGGGAGATTCTAAAGGTCTGTCTGGGGAGATGTCCGGTTCAATGGGCTCACCCAGACCCTCAAAGTCACATTCATACTGTTTATAATCATCCTCCCCCTCCTCTGGTTCATAAAATTCTTCAACAACATATTCCTGAACCGTGGAACCGACCGAACCGACTTTTTATCAGGACAGTGGCGGTTCGGACGGAACCGAGAAAGTGACTGGACAATCTGAATAGCTCTTGCTATCTCTGCAGCAGTTGGAGAAGGAATTTTGGGATCCACACCTGCTGATTTTCTTGTTTCTTTACTGGAACTGGCTCCTCGAGCCAGCTTTACGTTGCCGAGGAAGTCTCACCCTGGTCAGAGGACTTCCTCCGTTCGTTGGCACCGAACCGGCTGGCCATCTGGGTCAGCGGACTTTTGCCTCTCGCCCTGAGCCTGCCAACTCTCTTATCCAGGGTGGCTGCAGGAAATTTTTACAAATCTGGCAGTCTGAATTGAGGTGGTCAAACCCCAGACAATATACAGATGGTGGTGTGGGTCAGCCTTGGCAAAGACTTCCCCACAGGCATCACAGTGTTGAAACCCAGTGGGCCGGTTTTTTTTGGGTTTTTCAGACATAATGCCAGCCTAACCAAAAACTTGCCCTTTTAAACGGCAGTGCCAGGCAAGACACCCTTATCGGTTCCTAACCGTGTCACGGGTCTGGAAAACCGTAATGAAATCTGCTTTTTAGAACCGATAAGAACTGGAACCGACTCTAAAACCTTCAATTCAAGTTTTAAATATGCTGATCGGTTCAAAACCAACCGATAACATTTACAAGTTCCACACAGAAAATAAACTTAAATTACTTACGATACACGACAGAGCTTGAACGAGCGGTTTTGAGGTTAAAATAATAATATTCTCGGTTGATTTGAACCAGAAAATACTGTTTAAACCGAGAAATGAACCGAGCAGTAGGAGAAATCTCCGGAGCGACTGTTCAGTGAGGCGGAGTAAAGAATCTGACAGTTTAGGTTTGAAATAACCCAGACAGAGCTTCTCTAACAGAGCTCGCGCTCCAAGTTCCATTCTTTGAATGGGAGTTAACTCTTTCACCTCCGGAGCAGTTCTAATGGTGGGACAAACTACAATTGTCATAATATAGCAAGACTTCATGTTGTTTGAAGAACTGAGGAGGGAGCGGGGCTGCAGACACTTACATAGGGCATGTAACTTCGGAGCCTGACGTCGGCATGGGCAGCCTCGAATAGACTGCTGCAGAAAAAGCTCCCGTGATCCTGAAACCTGACAGCTACGTTTCATAGGTGTGACCTGATGACAGCGATATCCCAGAAGAAGATAAACACTTCCTCTTTCTTGCTACCAACAGCAGTCTCTAGCTTCTTCCATTTTGTCACTTTTTCTGATCTTCACTTGTAAATAGTAATACCCATATAATTACTGGCCAGCATTTTTAAGAACTTGATTCTCTTCAGATGGTAACTGTCACACACACCTACCCATGTTTATGTTGTACTTTTTGGTTACAATTGGTCAAGTGTAACCACGAGCTGTTAAACTCGTTCTGCTGAAGCTGCGATCCACATTAGCACAACTGCTTCTCATTTTCAACTATTAGTGTCCCTCACAGAACAGCCGTTACATTTTTACAGTTTAAAAAACAAGCTAAAGTTCCGTAACTGAACTTGTGTTGCACAATGAGTTTATATCTGAACTGTCTCTATGTATCTCTAAACTCTCCCCTTTAAAAAAAAAAAAAAAAATGCTGTACAGTAATTGTAAAACCTAAACATGGGTAGATGTGAGTAACAGTTACCATCTTCAAGCTGAGGTGAAGAGAATCAACCTGTGCCAGTGGTTCAAACAGTGGTTCCATCAGCCTATCCAGCACCCAGTTAAGGCTCCAGGTCTCTTCAGTGACTGCTTTTAACAGTCGTACTACATAAGGGTGTTCTCAGTCGAGACACTCTCCATTGCTGGTAGAATAGCTGACAAAGCTCACGCCTGAACCTTGAGGGTCACAGGTTCCATACCCTGTTCTATACAATCTTACAGAAAGGCTAGAACCTCCAGGACATTCGCCCTTAGAATCGGAAAGCCTCTCTTAGTGGCCCAACTTCAAAAGGCTCGCTCTATCTATCCTTTAGTTGACTTCGGTTGTGGATAACTTCCCTGCCTACATGAAGCTAGATATAACCTTCCCCAAATATTGTAGTGCCCTATATTTTATCTGCTCAGCTGTTGGGCCCCAACGCTTAGCTTTCCATAGAGGCCCTTGATGAAGGAGGTCTGGCTTTTCCTGGAGCTGGATTGGAGATGGACGCATCTCTCTTCAAAAAGGTAAATGAGACCCAAAACAGTCAGAAACATACTCCCCAGTTATCATAAACCCAGACTCGGGGTAGGCGAGACCTTGTCCCAGTCGATAACAAAATCTGTGGCTCTCCAGATCCTGGGTTAACTGCACAATATCTTGCTGAGCCCAAGGCTCTGTTGGGGCTCCCAGGGACCAACTGTTCAGATATGCATAGGCAGTTAGGCCCTGCACTTGCAGCCAGATGCTAAGACCCCCATTACCTTGGTAAAAAAACCTTTGACACTAAGGCTAACCCAAACTGGAGCACCTTCAATTTGGAATGATCCACCCCTATCCGCTAACATCAGATAGTTCCAGCCCCAGCTGCACTGCCTGCATTTTTGTTTTGAGGGTTTCATTGCCATATCTCCTCCTCCTGACAAACTTGTTGAGGAATTTTGTGTCTAATACAGGGTGATATCACCTGGGTCTTTTTTTGGAACAATATCTGGGACTTTAAAATGATTGAAAACACCAATTTGCCTCTTTTCTCTTTAGAACTGAACACACACGCCGGCCCAGACGTGCTGGAGGTTTAGGCGCTGGTTGCTACACCTCACACCATGCTGGCAACCCAGGTTTGGGAATGAGCACGGGCCACTGGGGGTCGGCAGGGGGGAGACAGGATCAAGCATCTGGAGGACTGCTCTCCTCTCTCGGGGGGAGGGAGACTTGTCATTCCGCTTGTTGACTGCCCTAGGGCGTTGGCTGGAGGGCAGTATGGGTCGGGAGGCACGGTCCGACATCATTACGTCGGTAGTGGAGGGGGACAGAAGAAAGAAATGGTGGAAAAAGAGTCTGGCAGGCTACATGATGGTCCGCCGCTCCCAAGGGCCTCCCCTGGCTTCTGAGTTGGGTCCCGGGGGGGGGGCAGGCAACCTCCTTCCTGGCCCCAAAATGGGGGGCAAGCTGTGGGGGAATTACTGAGGACGGGTGGGAGCAGCGGGACCGGAGAGAGAGTCCCTCCGCCAGGAGGCCGTAGCCACCTGCCAGGGCTCCAGAGAGGTAAAAACCTAAATAATAAAAAAAAAAAAAAAACACTGGACATACCACTCCCATGTGCAGAAGTTTTTCTGAAAATTGCAGGGTGGCCTCCTTTTTCTCCAGGTATCCCAAAAGGGGAGGGGAGACCTGAAACAGCTATAGAGTGGGAAAAGGTCAAACTCTATAAAGTAGCCCCAGGTTACTGTCTCCTGACCCCATTCATCTCTGGTGGGTACTAAGTCGGAGGCACTAGGACCCTGAGGGAAGCTTTTTTAGTTAAAAAGCATTTGTACTCTAGGAGGAGGGGTGACTGGGACAGCTCCCCAGGCCAACGACTAAGTGCAGGTGCCTATGTGGTTGGCCAGTAATCCGACGTTGTCCCCTCCACTACCTCAGTTCTGCTCGCTGAAAAGGAAAACAGGTACAGAGAAACACAAGGGAGGAGGGTGGGGCAAGAGAGCCCAAGGGACAGCAAAAGGAAAAGATATAAACTGAAAAAGGAGTAAGCCGACCAGAGAAGTTGCGGTATAGAGGTTGAAGCCTAGCTGGTTCTGGGAGGTGGGCCCTGTGAAGGTGAAGAAGGAGGAGGAGGAGGTGAGGAGGAGGATTTTTTGGAAAAGAGCCAGAGACAAGGTGATAATCCAGAGGGCTGGACCTTCTCATGAGGAGAGAGAAAAATTAAACCCTCACCAGCAAGACGGATCCGACAGGAGACATTGCCTACAGGTCAAAGCTAGCTCCAGGTGCACCAGGGGAGGAACATCTGGAGTTAAAACGCTCCTTTTCCCCCCTCTTCCTAAGGCTGGAAGATGAGAAAGAACCCGCCTTCAAAACAGAGTTCACCTCAGCGCCCATGGGGAAGTCCCAGGGTGTAAGAGGGTAAGACTCTATTTAGCCCCACCGGGTAGGTGATTTTAACAGGAAAAGGGGGACCTCAAGGAGGTTCCTAAACGTTGGAAGTCCGAAGGGACTGTGAGTGAACAAGGGACCCAGGAGAAGCTCTCTTGTCTTGAAGAAAAATAAAACAGAGAGGGTCCCCGATACCTTAAACTCAGCAGAAGGGTCCAAGAGGAGGGCAGGATCCCGCTAGGGGGAGTCTGAGGCAGGACTCTCAGAAGGGAGACCTGAAGATTCCTTCCACTGACAAGAGGGCCTTGGGAGCCAAAGAAAAGAGGGCAACAGCTCCTGCTTGCCCCCCTCCCTCGAGTGGGCCTGGTGCTTCAAAGAAGTGTCAGGGAGCCCGGAGGTACCAGTGGAACCGCAACTGGCCTCAATGATTTTTTTTTGGGGGAGGCAACAGGGAAGAGTCACTGCCCAGAAGCTGAGGCCCAAGAGGGGAAGGTGGGCAGCAAGCACTGATGAATGGTGAAGATATACAGTAAGATCAAGAATTATAGTAAGTAAGTAATTTTCATATATTCACTGTATCAATCTTCACCATTCATCACTGGTGGGTGAGTACCAAGCCCACAAAGTGGACTGGTACCTCCTTGAAGGCTGGACAGCCTTCAGCCCCTCGTGGGGGATTCACGAGGCGAGAGGGCCCATCACGGGTCTGGTTAGACCCAATACTGCTCAGAGTCAGGATGGGGCTCCTGACCTGCAGGAGAGGGAGGGTGCCCAACAGTTTCCACCTGGCTCTGCGGGAGAAAAACTGGGCCCTTCCCGGAAAGGCTACATAATCACTCTACGCCAGGCCAAGGGTGACAACGAGGACAGGCGAAGCCATGCCATCCGCCTAGTGCAGACCACAGATCCCACATTCCTGGAGGCTACCGTGCTGGTGTCACAAGATGCCCTTGCTTAGTGTCTCGCTAGCTCCAGGTCCCTCGTGGAAATGGCGATGGCTCACCTGGTTGCCCTGCACTAAGGCAAGGCCATTAGGATTTCCCCCAACATATCCCACAGGCACCTCTCATAGGCCACCATTATGTGCCTGATGTGCAGCAATGGATAACAAGAGACGTGCTGAGGTAAAAACTCTCCTGCTCCAGCGGTCGAACTCTGCAGGGTCCGCGTCCGGAGGTGGTCTCTTGTTAGGTGGTAATGCCCAGATGGGGTGTCCAGCCACTCCAAGCCTGAAGTGGGGTGGGGTAAAGACCCTGGAGACCCCTGAGGGAGCACAATACCTACACCGACAGTCACCAGGGGCTGTGGAAACGGAAGCGGTCGACTGCCAGGCGCTGTGAGACTCCTCAATAAAGGACTGAGGCCATGGAGGGATCACTACGGATTCCTGGCTGTACTCCCCAAGGAACACCATAGTCACATGTGCTGGACTGCATTCAGTCACTGGGGTAAGACTGAGCTCCTCCATCATCGTCACCAGGAACTGCTGATACTCTGAAACGTCAGCATTAGAAGACCGGTACAAGCTGGAGTCCCCTTCCTCAGAGAAGGAAGTTGATTAAGTGGAGGAGCTCTGCATAGGGAATGACAGTGCAAAAAGAGGAGAGGCAAACACCATCTCATCCATGGCCCTGTAAAAGACGGGGAAAGCACTCACCATGGCCCTATATTGCTCCCAGGTGAGGAGACCCACATGATGCTTCTCCTGCCTAGGGCCGAGCCACGACATGGAGAACCAGGAGAAGAGGGGGAGGTTGCAGAGAAGGAGAAGGCTGGGCAGAATGGTCCTGAGCAACCAGACCCCCCTGCCAGGGCTGCAGGGACAGGCAAGGGACCCCTCTGAAGCGAAGGGGGTGCGCTGTCCAGACCACACCTACTGCTCAACCCTTCCCGAGCCAGCAGGGGGAACGCCCACAGGAAGAAGATCCCTGATGGAGAGATTGGAGCTGGGCAAACCCAGCAGGGTGGCCCCTGTCCCCACCCGTTGCAGGACTCTGCCCCCTAGAGGGGGAGGGGGTGCCCAGCCCAACACTCCTACTCTGTCCCAGGGTGACCGAGATCACCTGAGCAGAGCGGGAGGCAGACCGGACCCCCACCCCGAGAGGATACAGACCTGCCCTCGAACAAGATCCCACTATGGCAACCGCTCTCAAGGAGTGGAGGAGAGAAAAGCCTGCACTAGGGTCGGTCTCTGACTACTCCTCCAAATCTGTGTCAGCACCGAAGGGCAACCCAGTGCCAAAATCAGCCTAATCCATGGTAGCAGCCCCCAAAGCAGCACTGTCACAAAAAGCAGCACCAACCGCAGCACTGGAGCCGGCTGAGGCACCGACGACACCACAGGAAGCGGCACCAACATGGACGCCGACCATGGCATTGACATTAAATGTGGCACCAACTTTGGGGACGGCGCCGACCATGGCGCCAACACCTGAAATGGCAAAGTCTACAGCACTGACACCAAGCATGGCATCGTCCGCGGCACAGTCTGTGGCACCGTTACTGGGCAAGGCACCACCAACGGCACCCGAGTCCCCTGTGGTACCAAGCACAGCATAGATGGAAGAAAGGGCAGTGGCACATATGGTGTCAGCCCTAAAACCAGAATGCACAGATGACAACCTCGAGTGGATCCAGGGGAGCAACCGCTCCAGAGAGCTAGGCTGCCAATCAGGATCCACCTGGTCACCCTCTGTATCTGAGGAGCAGACCATGGAGACCCCAAGTAAAGCAACCCCAGCCACTCTACCCATCCTGGCACAAAGAGCAGTGTCAGGAGGGGACTCCATGTCACCGGGAGGGCCAGCCTCGCTCACCGACACCGGAATCTGTGTCAGGAGCTGAAGCCGCATCCCCCGAAGCCTTCGAAGGGACCACTGATATAGGTCCTGCATGTAGCTGAGGCCTTGGCACCTGGGTCAGCTGGTTACCCAAAGGGGGACCGGGCCTTGAGCAATCCATGGCCTGCCCTCCCCGGGCAGGCCGACCGTTCAACCAATCATCTGGGCTCAGTGAGACCTGAGCCAGAAGAGGTCTGCCCTCCCCTGGTGTGTGTATAGCAGCGGGGGAAGACCCAGGAGACGGGCCTAAGGTACTAGCCTTAGCAGTCCTCGTGCGACGCTGGCCACCGAGAATTGGGGGGGGGTGTCGCGTCCCAACTTCGATGCACAGATCTCTAAGGTGTGGTAGTCCATACTAAAGCAGGCATTGCAACTATCCATGTCGTAGTTCGGCCCTAGGCAGGAGAAGCCTCGGTCAAAGCATCAGTCATGTGGGTCCGTTACTGAGACCCGACTTCCACAGGGGCACAGACACATGGGGAAGCCTCTGCCTTGGAACCTTTACGCCCTGAACCCAACATGATCAGATCGCACCAACTAAACGAAAAATGAAGGAGAAAGTACTCGACGCCAAACTGAACTTATTTTAGAAAAATATTAGAATGGTGCCAAATGCGGTGGTGTCAACTAGTGTGGCTTTGAGTTATCTGGTCTGACAAGCAGAAAACGGTGAAACGAGGAGTGTCGCAGTTGATTTCTTGCTGTCCCACATAGTCCAATCCAGTCGCGACAACAAGTAAAGCCGAACTGAAGTAGTAGAGGGGACGAAGTCGGTTACTGGCCAATCCACGAGTGCCACGCAATGCGTTGGCCTCAAGGACGGAGCCATCCCTGACACTGCCCCTCCTCCTAGAGGAGAAAGCTTTTTAAGCTAAAAAAAAAGCTTCCAGCGGGCTCTTAGCGCCTTTGGCGTGGTATCTACCAGTGATAAATGGTGAAGATTGATATAGTGAAGATCTTGAATGTCTAGATCATGTCCCCTCTCTGCCTCCTTGTTTCCAGAGAGTACATATTTAATGATGCTAGCTGATCTGCATAGTTAAGTCCTTGCATACCCTGGACCATTTTTTTTGCTCTCCTCTGAACCATCACCAGTCTATCCCTGTCCTTCCTCAGATGCGGTCTCCAAAACTGGACACAGTACTCCCAAGTGCAGTCTCACCAGGGATCAATAGAGAAGGTGACCACTTCCTTATTCCTATCATCGATTCCTCTGCCTATGCAATGCAGCATTCTGTTCAGTTTGTTATGTGCATTACTGTGTGTGTCTGTTTCATGATATCCGTAATGATGACCCCCCCGGTCCCTTTCTTCTATGGAGGTACTCAGCTTAATCCCACTGAGACAGTACTCCCCTGCTGTGGGGTTCTCCTTTCCCAAATGCATACCCTTGCACTTTTTTTGCGTTAAATTTCAGCTGCCACAAACTGTTGGACAGTTTTAATAGCGGAGCTGACCCCCAACTAGCTGCTCCTGGAGGGGGCTTGCGCAATTTCAGAAACTCAACTGCTTGGCCTGCAGGCCTTCTCCACAGAAGGAGTCAGAGCTATGACCTTTTTTACCTCTGAAACCTCTGGAAAACCCTCTCCTTTGTTTCCCAAACGTTGCACTACAATACGACATCTCTTGACTGAACTGCTTCTTCTTAGATGGACCTTGGTTACATTTATGAAAGGCTAATGCCTGGTTCTTGTGGATCTTTTCAAGTCCTCCTAAACCTTGGTTACCTTTATGAAAGGGTAACACCTGGTTCTTGTAGACCTTCTCGTGTCTTCTAAGGTCCTCAATGCATTTGTCTAGCACCTCCCCAAACACAGTGAAGCTATCAAAAGGAAGCTGAAAAGGCTGCAACTTACACGCCTGGTCTACTAACCATGGTTTAAGCCAAACCATGTGCCTCAAAATGATACTAGTGACCATGAACCTAATGACCAACAATACTGAGTCTAGTGCCACATCAGCCAAAAAGGCTGTGGCCCTATCCATGTTCTTCTGTGTTCTCCACACCTGTTTCTCCTTTCTTTTCATTTTGTCCAGTGCTGGGTACAGGGCCTATACCCGTGCTTAGACATAAAAATCAGCACTCTGAGAGACATGGTTGCCACATCATGCGTGTTCTTCATAGGAGTGTGTCACTACTCTTGTCCTGCAGATCCTTAGGGCAGGTGCTCACCTCCACAGGCAGAGCTGACTTGTGTGCCAGAGAAGCTAATGCTGTGTCTGCACTGGGGACCACGAAAAAGGCATTTCGGTCAACCAGGTCAACCACACAAAGCTTCGTAAGAACCCTGGGAACCGCCAGGGTTTTTCTCAGAGGACCACTCCTTCTGCCATAAAGGTTTTTGTACCTGGCAAGTGTGCAGGCAGCTTCTCAGCCCTGTTCCTGCTGCCCTCCCCCCAAAACTGACAGAAAAATATCCAGAATAACAGGCAGTCCAGGCAATGGGGCAGGCTGGAGGTGAGGAGGCAGGGCATCACACAGCCTGCACCACTTGCAATTTCCCCACTTCTGTCCCTGTCCACCTCCCCAAATGTCGGGCATTACCCCTTCAGGTCTCGATATGCTCGAACGTCCCCCTGTGGATGAGAAAGCTTCCTGACCCACCGCAAGTGTCATCACTGTGGCAGAACCCGATGTAATCCCTCCCTGAGCTGGGAGTGCTGTTGAGCGGCAGGGCCTTCCCAGCCCTTGGTCTGCCTAGCCAGCTTCCTGAGCTCACTTCTGAACTCAGGTCACCAGCACGAGAGCATGTAGTGCTAGCCACTGGGCCACTGAGCAGCCAGAGGACCACTCATTCTGGATACGCTTAACCAGGTTGGTGTGCACTATAAAAGCATGACCGTGAGACTCCCCTGATGCAAACAGTCTCCCTCTGTCATCCGTCCTGGAGCTTGGCTTACGAAAACCCAGTTCTTCATTACATCTCTAATAAGGCTGGGGGCAACTTTGGCTATAAAACTGCATTCCCTTACCAGCACCTATTCAGAGTCAGATGAAGCCTGTGAAAAAGAGAGGCTGGAGGCTTCAGACTCTGAAGGGGCCTAGCACGGTGTACCTTGTGCCAATGTTCAGATCTATGCCTCATTGATGAGTAGAAAGAAGAGTGAGCCAACGAGGTCAGATACTTCCTGACCCTCCATTTTCTGCCAGAGCAACCAGTTAGCCTCCACTTAACTTGTTGATACTGTAATAGTTCTGTAATTCTCCCAGGTCCTGCTGGAAAATAAGCTTCTGTATGCCTAGTGTTATCTCTGATAATCAAAAACAAATAAAATAACTGAGACCACCTTATGTGTCTTCAGGGCCCTTGAGCTGGACCCTCACTCTAGGAAAACTGCCCCCAACTTGCCTTAGCCTTAAGGTATGCTACACTGATGAATTCTACTGCCCCTGAAAACAAAAAAAAAGCAGGAGGGTTGAAGAGGCTTCCCATCTAAATGCTCTACTGGGTACACCTCCCCCTCAACAATGCTTTCCACCGCATGCTCCTTTCTGCATGCCTGACTAGAAAGGGTGGGGGATAAATCCCTCATCTCCTGATGCAGCTCCTCTGCATCATCCTACTGACACAGCTGCAGTTGGAGTCAATCTCCAAATTCGTCATTGGATCTCCACAACGTGGGCATTTATGGACCCTTTTTTCACCGTGCTGCTGTCCATTGCCACCACCACGCCAGACAGGACCGGAGTGTTTGCTGCAGCCATATTATGCCAGCTGGTGTTCCTCTGCCCAATGCAGCTGATGTTGCCTTTTGCAGGGATTTGATTGAGGAGCCTGGCTCGACACAGATGGGATAGTCGAGGAGGGAGGTTTCTGCAGTCCTTCGCTGCAGATCAAACAGCCCCTACGATGACGAGAGATATAGCTCCCCAGGCCTTAACAACATCCTGTCACCTTACCACACTCTGAAAGCAAACACAGAGAACAAGAAAAACTACTCACTGCAAAAAGAAAGAGCAGTCTCTTAGCACTTCCCTTGCATCTAACGCCAATGGTGAGGAAAAAAACGCTAACTGCTCTACACACTGATACAAAAAAATACACTCTGCCCTAAATTGCAAAGGACCCTTACCCTGTTGTGCCTGCTGTCCCATAGGAAAGAAGCAACTGAAGTTTCAATGAGAATGGCATGGCTGAACCGGGCAGGAGCCCCACCTACCAGTCAATCATTAGGATGTGCCTCCATCCACCTGCATGAGAATGAATACCCTATCAGTTACGGCTGGCATGTAATGATATGAAGATGATGGAGAATACATTCTGTCAATATGGGGTGGGAGGACAGGAGCTAAATTGGGTTGAAAATTGGCTTTCGGGGCATTTACAGATGGTAATAGTGGGTGGGATAATATCCTCCCCCAGGAAGGTAATCAGTGGAGTCCCTCAGGGTTCAGTATTGGGGCCACTCTTGTTCAATGCCTACGTCTCTGATATAGGGAGGGGGTTAGAAATAGGTTGAGTCTTTTTGCAGATTATTCAAAATTGGGAGCACTGGTGGATAGTGAGGAAGCGAGGGAGACAGTCCAGGGAGATCTGGATACCCTGGAGCGGTGGTCAAGGAGGTGGGGACTGAAATTTAATGCCGGGAAATGTAAGGTTCTTCATTTGGGGGTCAAAAACCCAGGCCATGTATATACCCTGGGGGGGTCACACTGCATGCCACATTGGGTGAAAGGGATTTAGGGGTGGTGGTGGATGTCAAAATGAGTAACTCTGAGAATGGTAGAAGAATTACAGACAAAGCAAACAGGATATTGGGTTGCATAGCCAGGAGAATTACGTCCAGAAGCAGGGAGGTGATCCTCCCTCTATATAATGCCTTGGTCAGGCCGCAGTTGGAGTACTGTGTGCAGTTCTGGAGACCTCATCTGAAGAAGGACATAGCGCTGCTGGAAAGGGTCTAGAGCAGAGCGACCAGGATGATTCAGAGCATGGAGGGGAGGCCTTATGAGGAGACACTGGAAGAGCTTGGGCTTTACTCACTGGAGGAGAGGAGGGATGGGGGGACATGATAGAGGTTTTCAAGTATGTAAAGGGAATAATTTGGAGTGGAACCAGGAGTTGTTTAGGCTGAAGAAGGGGGAGGACCAGGGGCCATGAGTGGAAGTTGGAGGGGAAATTACAGGGGAAATGTGGGAAGCATTTTTTCACTGAGAGGGTGTGGAGCCGTGGAATGCGCTTCCAGGGAGACTGGTGGAGGAGGGCACAGTGGAGGGCTTCAAGAAGGGGTGGGACAGGTACAAGGGGAAACTGAAACTAAAGAAGACCCTCTGGGGGCTGGGGGGGTGGTAAGGCGAACAACCACTAGGTTGCTGGCTTTTGAGTAGACAAGACAGACCATTTGGCCTATTCTGCTGGCTTTTTAGAATATTAGTATGTTAGTATCAAGAATAAGAAATTAATATCTGTAGAAAGTAAACTGTCAGCTTAAACTTTAATTTTTTTTCTAACTCCTATAATTACCAGGAGTCCTAGCTAATTACCAAGACAGACCAGTGAAAGCATTTCTGAACAAGTGATTTTGCTAGAGTACTAGTCCTGTACAAGTTATCAGTGAAAACAGTTTTCAATCTCTGGTTGCACCGCTGCAGTGCTGCACAAAGAACAGCTGTCATGCAGAACACCTTCACTTCCTGCCAAGGAGCATTTTGTTCTACTGCCTGAGCAGTTCATAAACCTTAAAAGACACAATAAAAAGGTAAACAGGGAAGATGTGTTCTTCTGATCCATGGATTTCTGTTCCCATCCAGCACCTGAATGCTGAAACTATCCAAGTGTCAGCAGCTCTCACTGACTAGCACCCAACAAGATGACACATTTTAAGAGAGGCTCCTTTTCCTGCTAACATGACCTTATGATGATCGCTTTTTATTATTAACAGTTCAACAAACATTGCAGTGAGGTGCAGGCATCAGATTCTGTACATACCACTACACTTATAAGCGCTCAGACTCGATGTCTTTACTGGCACGAACACAGAGACCCTCAGTCAAGCTCTGTTTTACAGTACCAGATAAGAGAAGGCAGTTTTCTTTTCCTCTAATCCTTCAAAGCACAGATTACTGTAATTTAAAGTTATTAAATCATGCACACAGTGTTAGGCTTGAATTCCCGGTGGCTCACGATAAGAGCATGATTTTTAGCGCTTATATTTTCTTTGACAGAGATCAGCATGATGCGACCTATATATTCATTACAAAAAAAGCTACATACAGTACACATTCATCGGTGACGGGGTTGACTTGCAAAGCATCAAAAATAGGGAAATGTGATGTTGGGGTTAAAAAAAAAAGCTTCCTGGCTCTTTGCAACATCGGCATTATCTTAATTTCGGCACCCTCTCTTAAAACATTGGTGTACGAGTATAGTTATGTGCTTTGAAAACCAGTACCGAAGACAGGTTAACACCAACATTGCATCTAGTGACTGAGAAGCACCATGCCACAGATTTACTAAGAATTGGGGGACGTTCCACCCTAAAGTCACATTCCCCTATTTTTGAAGATTTGTGTTTCAATCTTAACTGATATCTAAACAGCTTTTTTTTTTACAATAAATTTCCTATTTGAAAAGGAAATTTAATAACAGGTACATATACTACTTTGTATTGGCCATGGTAAGCAGTACCTGGTGTCTAGTGGTACTCTCCACCTTCACCCCATCCAGTACCAAGCCATCCCTGAAGTACAGCAGCATGCCACACTCCCTTTTTCACCCTGCCCCCATTCAATCAGCCCCGGCATCCAGTGCCACCCATTTCCCTCATCCTGTCCTAATCCAATGTATCACAAACAGAAAAGACATGCCGCCCTAATGGCAGACGACCTGATTTTGGAAGCAAGCTTGGGTCACCGTGTCAGGAGGTAGATCGGCTGAAGCAACAGCTGCATGGCAGTGTGCCTTTGCCAGGAAGGGTTGGCTGCAAGCATGAGCATGACAGCGACCCCTGTGGCTAGGCCAGGGAGCGTGCCCCTGTCGCAGTGTCAGGTGTGTGTGACCGAAGCCACAGGCTACAGGCTAGGCTCAGGTTGGGGAAGGTAGGAGGAACCAAATACAGGAAAATAAAACACTTCTGCCTATATGATGGTCTGGGCCTTTGGGACTCCTATGGTCCTAGTGCCTGCCATTACTGGATCCATACTCCTTCAGCAGGGAAGACAGCCCTCCCTCTGAAGCCCTTGCAATGAAGGGTAAGCCGTGGGGGTAAATGGTCACTTACCAAAGTGCAAGGGAATCAGAGTGTTTGTGTACTGACTGGGTACATCTCTGGGATCAAAGTATATACCTGGGGAACATCGCAGATGGCCAGGGAGGAAAAATGATCAGAAAACATTTTTTTTTAAAAAGACAGCACCATCCATAACCATACATAATGCAAAATGTGAATGTATTTGCCAAAAAAAGTGCATACAAGAGCAAGTACTCACAAAACAGCATGAGCTCACAAATAAGTGGGGTCAGCGACTTTGAGCTCTGGATATCAAAGGCCCTGGATCACCACTGTATTCAATTGGTTCCTCTCATAACAACGATGACCAGCTGGGCCTCATTCTGTGCTGAGCAGTTTGGGGGCCTGTGATACATAGTGTGATATGTCGGCCCTCACTGATGTCTTCCTTGTCTTCAAGCCCTTGGGATAGGTACAACTAAGATGCAGATGCGGGGCTAGAAGTGCATCAGTCTGCCAACTGTGGAGCAAGCAAAGAGGAAGCCTGAGTCAGGAGGTTGTAGCCGCCTATCGGGAAGGGAGAGGTGTGTGATCTTGTCAGCCAGTTAATGGGGGCATATTACCAGCACTGCATTCAGGAGAGTGTCGGTTGGAGTGACCTGTGCATACACTAGTTTACTCCAGGTCACCCCTGAAAAAGGGGCATCATGTCTCAGTGGGCCTACTTTCTTAACAACATTCAAATAGTTAATTACTATCAGACATGGGGAAACAGCTGATGGTTCTTCCTACGGTAAAAAGTCCTATCCATGATAGCTAGCTAGCCGGATAGATAGACAGATAGATATTATACTGGTGCAGTAGTGCCAGTAGAGTTAGGACTAAGTAGGCTGTTTAATGTTAAACCCCAAATTCTGTATCTTATTAACTTTGGTGGCATTTGACGAAATAGCGCAAAATCCAGCATGCGCACAGTCTGGCTGCCAGGTTCTCAAGATGTGGGAAGTTTTATGACATTCTGTTAACCAGACTCAGAGTGTCAATGTGTCAGAAAATGATAACATCCCATTTTTTTCTGCCTTGTTAAGCCTTTTTTTTTCTCTCACCTATAGCCTAGATGAGACAAAAGTTTTTTTCCAAAACTTTCAGGGTAGAGGGGTCCTGTGCCAACGTGCTCCCTTTTGAAGGTTTCATGAAAACTATTACTTGGTTCCAGAGTTTTAAGGAGTTAAAGTTTTTTCTGAGCATACTATGTACAGTTTTAGGAAACTCTCTTGATATGACTCTAAAAGTTTGCTTTTGCGAGCATTTTACTTTTGCACAAGAGTTTTTTTGGGTTGTGAGAAATATTTTCAGGTTGTAACGGCTCCATCTTGTTTTTTGTTTTTCCAAAGCAAAAACATAGAAAATACATAAAAATGATTTATATATAAAAAAAAAAAATCTTAACCAAGGTAAACAGGACCCGTTTATCTAGAATCTGGTGTCTGGTTTTTTTTCAGTTTGGCCTAGAAATACATTTCCTGGGCACCTCAAAATCCTTGGTTCCCAATTCAGCAACAGCAGCTGTTTCTGTGGTCATGAGCTGAGAATTCCGTGTCACACAAACTGCTGTGATGGGAATTTTCGGCTCTCACCCAAAACACAAAGTTACATGCTCCCTCCCAACTCATGCAGCCCTCCCTTGTCCTTCCTGATGGCCTTCGGCATCATTTGCTATGATCCTTCCCCTTCCCAGCTCAGCCAGCCCGCCCTCATCCTTCCCAATGGTGGATTAAAGCGATTTACCAAGTTTGGACATATGAACACATATACAGCAAGGTGACTGCATACAGAACTGATTTGCAATGTATTTTGATAGATGCATAGCCTATTTTAGCAAATTAAATCAGGTATTTATCCTCACAAACCAGGCAGTGTCATTTTGTGTATTGGAGCCTGTATTTGGTGACCTTTGACACTCATTACCTTTGCAATGTCACCACAGGAAGATCTGTGCTCTGCAATTAAAATTAATTTTTGGTCACAGCAATTCTGTCTTGATAACAGAGCTCTTGGTCGCAGCATGCAGCACGACAATGGCAATGTCAAACAGTTCATTTTCAGGGTCCGATGATGAAAGCATTATGTTGTCCTGCACTAACAGTGATCTTTCGTACACTGACATAGTGCCACAATTTGACAGTCACTGCATAGTAGATCCCCACAGGGATGACCCTAAGACAGCAGCGAGAATGATTTGGGCAGTAGCTCAGGAAGCCGCAGAAGTAGTCCCGATCCATTCCAGTACAACAGCTAGAGCAGACTTAGCAACACGGACTGTTAATATTATATTTTGCTACTTAGTGCTACAGTTTGGTTCCTGTCATTGCTGTCATTTTACTGTGCAAAATCGAGGTATGGTGTGTGTTCTATTACTCCCAGCATCGATCTGCCCACACAAATGCTAGTGATAGTACCCTGGGTTTTTATATTTCTTTTTGGGGGACTGCTTTCCCTATGCGAATGAGTTGTTGGCCACTCCAGCTTGACACAGAGCACGGCTCGATATGGTGGCATTGCTTGAGCAGGATAAATAGCTCACAATTTGTCCAAATCCAATTTGTCCAAATCCCTCACCTGGTACTAAGTTAGTAGTGACCTCCTGCCAATTGATTTATCAGTCACTCACTCTGCTGGAACACAAGGTGGAAATTACAAGCAGGCACCTTGTACCCCAACCACTCCAAACCCCCCAGCTGCACACCTACACTTAGAAAAATGCTGCAGCAAAGAACTTTTTATTATCTGTGAATTATTTATACTGTTTGGGTCTGTCTTTGCCCTAGTGCCAACTGGTCTATGCTATATAGCGTTTTTCTCTTTGTAGGTGTGTGTTTGGGGTGGGGGGCTTGCTTGTACTTTCCCCTTTAGAGGTATCAGTGATTGAGTAACGTGTTGAAGTCACCAGTTCCCCTGTTTATGGCATGTTATAAATTTAAAACTACAAATTATTGCACCAGCTTTGTGTTACCTCTAAGCGCTCAGGAACGATACAGACTGCAGCTGTCATTAGTGTCTGCATAAGCATCAGTAATACCATCCTGGCATTGGCTTATTGCCGCTACATGTGTGCCTCCAGGTGCATTATGAATTGAGCAAAAAATACACAGTACAGTCGGTGATCGTCCCCCACACCCCAAGGTTAAAAATGACACTGTCAATACCCTTCTCATGGAGAAAGAGACTGCATTTATGTTTAGATAGCCTAAGTACCATTTGATTGGTCCATTACAAAAAGGGACATATCCTTGCGGTAGGTACTCAAGTGTTAGACTGTATTTGAACCACCCTTCTTCACTTATGTCACCATACTTCATTACCACTTCGGTCTGTGGCAAGCCATTTGTGTTTTCACATTTTTTCCATTACAGTGGATCTCTGATGCACATGCGTAAAGTGTACAGCAAATACAACAGATGCTGCACTATACTGTCTCCCATGCCTTACCCATGTCATGGTGCATTGTGTAGACTCCCTGCATTCATTGCTGTGTAGCCCATATTTTGATTCAGACATTATTCCCTAAGTATGCCAAACTGACTAGCACACTTTGCAATATAACACCATAGAAGCCGTACATTGGTACCACAGTGTCGGGAGAGGATGACAACTGCAGTCTCTTCTTTTGCTGATGCTCCAGAGCACATACAATGATGCTGTAATCCTAATTACAAATAAAGACTGTATGTTAAAATGTTAAAAAACTAAGTGTTTAATTTTGAGATACACTGTAAACTATGTAAAGTATAACTATGTACAGTATATAACTGATTTTATTGCATTCATTTATAAACTTAGCGAGGAGCTGGCAAGCTGGAGAAACACTTCAGTGCACCATTTCCCTTTATTCGTGCACATCTAAGTATACTTTCATCAGTGTTATGGTGCTTGCATGAGAACACCAAATGAGCCCAAGAAAACACATGAGCACAGGAAAAAATATAAACTGTCTATAATGATGGTGACAATCAGAAATGCAATAGCAAAGGCAGTTTACTGAAGCAATCACACTGGAAGCAGCACTTGCCAAAAATACAGTTTACTGTACTGTTCTCCTGGGATTGGACTGTGCAGCTCAGTGCTTATACTCTTACTGCACATTACAATTCTGAACTGTTGAAAAAGTCATCCATTTAACACAGACTTCTATGTACCAATACTGAAAAGCTTACTGCGATTTACAGATCTGCCCAGTTCAAAAGTCGTCCTTTTGTGTCCCAATATGCTACAGATTACAGCTCCACTCAGTTAAAAAAATTTATACAGACTTGTTATAATTATGTACTTGCAGCACCTACTAAAACTGTAACACTATTCAAACCATGTAGATTGTGATGTTCCTAGAAGAGTTTAGCCAGATGAGTAAAATTGAAAATCAGGAGAAATTACCACTTCTGCAATCCCAAAAGCAAGTATCCGCCTCAGCTGCCAATATAACAAACAGTTTCAGTCATCTGTGCTGTAATTTTTGCCAGTTCAGTTTTGGATCTGCACTCCCTGAGGCTGGGTCCAGGAAAGATGAATGAACAAGCAGTGAGAAAGGTGCAGTGGGAACACCTTCCCTGTGCTGATGTCACTCGTGCATGTGGATGCACTGCTCATGTGCGAACTTCAAACAAAGAAAAAAAAAAACATGCAGAGACAACTGTGGCACAAAAATGTTAAAAAACTAAGCATCTGAATATATTTAATACTTAACTTCAGGGCTGCAGAGCTTTGCATCACTCAATGAAGGGAAGGTGATCTGTAAACATGACATCGGGGGAAGTTGGTAAGTCACTTAAGGATCTTAAAGTGGACTGGGGTGCCAACCCTGGTACTACTTCATATACCCCCTTCCCTCCAGATCGCCTGCCTCCCCAAACACACAGGTAGCAACACTGGGGTGCCCAACCCCAGTGCTACAAAACACTAAATGCTAACACAGGGGTGCCCAATCTCCAGTCAATAAATCAAAATCTTTATCCAGGCAGGCACTGTTGATCAAGCTCATTTACAAAATGGACCAGGTTAAATCCAGGCCAAGTAATACAATACATACAGAGGTATTTACAGTAGGGATAAGTAATGCAAATATATACAATTACTGCACTTAAATACTCAATGTTACAACAGTTCATAACAGTACGAAGTGCTCCAGCTCATGGGAGGAGCTGGTGCATCCACATGTTTCAGAGGGGAGTGTAATCACACAGTTTTCCTAATTTTAACACTATGAGCAGAAAAATAAGGATGCTAGCAGTCAGGCACATAGGTGATTACAGCTTTTGTTTTGTTTTTTTGCATATGTCAGCGAGGAAAACAGATTTTAGTTTGTTTTAAGAAGAACACAGATGCAAGCTGAAGGAACCAATCGGTGGCCAGGGCCGAAGAGCGCTCGCGTTCCGACTGGGCAGCGGCTTTGCCGTGCCTTGCTAGTTGAGGGTCCAGGCTTGATGTCACAGGCGGTGGCTGAGGCAGCACCAACTGCCCAGTGCCCAAAATTCCCATGCCTGTGGAACGTGGAGCCTGTAGAGAGCCTGACTTTGGCAGGGAAAAAAGAGGAGGTCAGGGTGATTGCTGGCCACGGACAAGAGACCTCAGTACCAGCGGAAGGGCCCAACAGCAAGACAACCCAGAAGTGGATTCCTATAGCGCCTAGAGCCTGGTGTGAACACAACTATTCACTATTCGGGAAGGGGTGTAATCACACAGATTTCCTGCATATAAAACTCAAACAGTAAAATAAGAGTATTAACAGGCACTCGAAGAAGTAATAATGGCTTTTTAGAGCAGATTTCAGCAGGGAAATCAGACTGTATTTCGGTTTAGAGGGAAAAACAGGAGCAGACCACGGGGACCAGTTGGAAGCCAGAGCCAAAAAAGTGCTCAATTCTGATTGGTTAGCAGCTTTGCCATACTTTGCTGGAGGAAAGTCCGAGCTTGGGGTCTTGGGCGGTGGCTGTGGAAGCGCCGACTTTCCGGTATCAGTGACTCCCACGCTTATGAGGCAGGGAGCCTCAGTGGGGCTAGACTTTGGTTGGGAAGCAAGTTCTGGGACAGGGATGTTATAATGAGAATAGAGTACAGATTCTGAGAGTGCGATGATGCAATGGGACAAATTTATGTGGAGAGACAGTAAGGTATCTGAAGTCTAACGGTCACAATAGCCATAAGAGGCTATGGGCCATTCAGGTTTCTATAAGAATAAGATTTAGGTCATAAGTGGTTCACAGAACTAGAATCGCCAGTAATTACAAGCGCTTTTAAATACAGCAAAGCTCAGGGGCAGCTGCCTAAGCTTCGGTTAAAGATCAAGAGCTGGGGAAGCAATGTCTGGTCCAATCCCTGCAAAAAAGAAAACAGTTTCTCAATGATTTATTTATTATTTATTGTAATGTTATGTTAACCCTGAAGAAAAAATTACCTACCATAGTAATATTGTTTCTTCCAGGGGATCCCTCAGTATGCTTGACTAATGCAGTATGCCAGCTGTGTTCAGCTGCCCCGGAGGTGGAGATTATGCTAATGATGCTAAGGGAATTAGCCAATCACACTGAAGTAAGAGAGTGCTATGTGCTGGTGCTACTGAAAGTTAGTCAGATTCATTTCAGAGCCTGAGGGGCAAGATGCCCCAAACTCTAAAAATAGAACATAGAAACACAGAAATTGTCAGCAGATAAGGGCCGCCTGGCCCATCCAGTCTGCCCGTAGGCCCTATTCCTGTATGTGTTCACTGATCCTAAATTATCAGTGGTTTATCCACACTCCCTCACTGCCCAATGTTCCCTTGTGCCTGTCCCAGGCATGTTTAAACCCCTCCACTGTGCTTGCCCTGCCACCTCTTGTGGCAGATCATTCCAAGCATCCACCATCCTCTCTGTGTAGAAAAACTTCCTCATGTTCCCTCTTAATCTACCCCCCTCTAATTTCATATTGCGCCCCCACGTTCTGGTGTTTTTTCTACACTGGAATAGATTCCCCACCTATATCTTGTTCATGCCCTCGAGGTACTTAAAAGTTTTAATCATGTCACCCCTTTCTCTCCTCCAGTGAGTACATATTAAGGTCCCGTAGTCTGTCCTCATATGTTCTGTGGTGCAAACCATGCATCATCTTTGTTGCCCTTTTCTGGATAGCCTCCTCCTTGCTTATGTCCTTATGCATGTGTGGTCTCCAGTACTGCACACAGTACTCCAGGTGAGGCCGTACCAGTGTTTTGTACAATGGCATCACTGCCTCCCGCCTCCTGCTTGTGATACCCCTGGCTATGCATGCAAGCATGCCATTTACTCTTCCTGCAGCCTTTGTGCACTGCTTTAATATATTTAAAGTCATCAGATATGAGAACCCCAAGGTCCCTTTCCTCTTTGGTGACTGTCAGTACCTCTCCCCCCATCCAGTAGTCCTCCCCAGGGTTGCCCCTATCCAGGCGCATGATCCTACACTTTTTTTCATTGAACCTCAGTTGCCATACCTCTAACCATCTTTCAAGCTTCTCCAGGTCCCTCCTTCATTACCTGTACCTCTTCTGGAGGATCCACCCTGATGCAGATCTTGGTGTCATCTGCAAAAAGGCAGACCTTTCCTTCCAGACCCTCTGCAACGTCACTAATGAAGACACTGAACATGACTGGTCCCAGTACTGATCCCTGTGGCACTCCACTGGTCACCTTTCTTTACCCCGATTGGATCCCATTTACTACCACCCTCTGCCTTCTGTCTGACAGCCAGTTCCTAACCCAGTTTATCACCTTGTGCCCCATGCCCAGACTACTCATCTTGTTTACCAGCCTTCTGTGTGGGACAGTATCGAAGGCTTTGCTGAAATCTAGGTAGGCGATGTCCACCGCCCCTCTCTGATCCACTTCCCTAGTCACCCAATCGAAACAATCTATCAGATTTGTTTGACAAGAGCTTCTAATGTGAATCCATGTTGCCCCAGATCCTGGGCCCCATTGGATTCTAGGTGTGCCACTATCCTTTCTTTCAGCAGTGTCTCCATGATTTTCCCCACCACTGAGGCGAGGCTGACTGGCCTGTAGTTCCCCGCTTCCTCCCTACCACCACTTTTGTGCAGTGGGACTACATGCACCTTCCTCCAGAACCACACCTGTCCTAAGTGACTCTGTGAACAAGACTGCCAGAGGTGCTGCTAGTTCCCTTTGCAGCTCCCTTAATATCACTGGGTGAATGTCGTCTGGCCCCATGGCTTTATCCACCTTCAGCTTTGCGAGTTCCACCAGAACTCTCTCCACTGTGAATGGGCTGGTGTCCATTCCCCCCCCCCAACTGACTCTGTTCCCCAACTGTGGTCCCTGGCCCTTCCCCTCCTCCGTGAACACTGAACAGAAGTATCTGTTCAGTATTTCAGCCTTGTCCAGATTCCCCTCCTTACACTCTCCTCCTCCCTTTGAGCCCCCGAGTTTTTCTTCTATCGCTGATTTACCTATAGAATGTTTTTCTCCCTTTTTAACAGTTTGTGCTAATCTGTCCTCTGTCTGTGCCTTAGCTCTCCTGACAGCCTTCCCTGCTTCCCTTAGACAATCAAGGTACACCTCCCTGTCCTCCTCCCTTTGGGACCCTTTATATGTCCTGAAACTTGCTCTTTTAGCCCTGACTTTGTCTGCCACCTCTTTAGAGAACCATAGTGGTTTCTTTCTTTTTCCTTTGGCTACTATCCGAATGCATTGGTTAGTTACCTCAAGAATGGCTCTTTTTAATGTCCTCCTCTGTTCCTCCACCCCCTTCTTTACGTCCCCCTTCACCAGGGCTCCTCTTAAGCACCTACCCATTTCACTGAAATCTAATACTTTTGCCCTTGTGTGGCTTAACTAAGTCCCTGTCTCCATGACAAACCATACCATGTGGAGGTAGCTGGATCCCAGCTGCCCTTCCACCTGGGTTCCTACAACTCTGTTCCCATTGGTCCATACAAAGTCCAGGATTGCTTTGTCTCTGGTTATCTCATGCACCATCTATTTGAGTTCAACCCCCTGCATGGATTCTAGGATGGGCGTGCTTCTGGCTGAAGCAGCTGCCTGGGTGGTCCAATCCACGTCTGGCATATTGAAATCTCCCATCAACAGGATTTCACCCTTAGCTGCCATGCTGTGTATTTCCTCCACTAGTACTCTGTCTCCTTCCTCCCTCTGTGATGGAGGTCTGTAGATCACCCCTGTGTGCATTACTGTGCCATTTCCTGGTTCAAGGATGACCCACAATATCTCGGCTTCCCTCCGTCTTCCCTGTACTTCCGTAGCCTTAATGCCTTCTTTGATGTACAGAGCCACCCCTCCTCCCTTTTTACCTTCCCTGTCCCTTCTGAATAGTGTATAACCTGGTATATTGATGTCCCAGCTGTGATTTGCACAGTACTAGGTCTCTGTTATTGCTGCTATGTCAAGGTCTGCATCTGTTATCAAGGCTTCCAGGTCTGGAACCTTATTTCTCAGATGGCGGGCATTTGTGACCATGACCTTCCATGTCTTAGACCCTGCCCTCTCTACCTTGCCGTTTCCCTTGCCCTGGTATTCTTGATCATGTGCTCCTTCCCCCCTTATCCCTTCTTATACATTTTTTGCCTGGCTGCTCCTCGCAGCTCTCTTCAGTTGTTCCTGCTGCCAACTTGGGATTTTGCATGCTCCCATGGAGGAGGGGGTTCCTAAATCACCTTTCCCTCCTGGATCTCCCCCCTTGGCCAGTTTAAATGCTCCCTGCTGAAGCATTCCAACTTCTCACTAAGGACTGAGGTCCCCCTCCCGGACAGATGCAGGCGTCGTTCTGATACAAGTCTGCTTCTGCCCAGGTTGGTCCCAAGTGCCCTATGAAGCCAAATCCTTCCCTTCCACACCAATCCTTCAGCCAGGAGTTGAAGGTCTGGATGTCCTAGAAATATCCTAGAACTATAGAAAAAAGGAAGGAAAAGGAACAAGGAAACAAAGAACTTGCCCGTTGGGGAACTATGTACATACACCATGCTTCACTGTGGAACATTACACATGTTAAAGCTCTACAGCGAGAAATTTGGCCTAAAGCAAAGACTACAGAGCTATGTTCAGCCAGGTTATGTGAGGAGAGGCTTGGTGGGATGTCAAGCATACTGAGGGATCCCTTGGAAGAAACAATATTACTATGGTAAGTCATTTTTTTCTTCTCACCCTAGGAATCCATCAGTATGCTTGACTAATGCAGACTACAAAGCAGTGCAGTTGGGAGAGGGAACAGAACCTAATGAGGAAACAGGTTCTGCAGGACTGCAGTGCCAACTTTGGTATCTGGCCTGGACTGTACATCCAAGCAGTGGTGTTTTGTGAAGGTGTGTATACAGTCTTCCAGGTAGCTGTTTTGCAGATGTCGAGCAAAGGTATGTCCCTTGATGCTGCCACTGGCAGCGGTGCCCCTCGTAGAGTGGGCCCTAAGGCCTTGGGGTGGCTGTTTGCCAGCCTTACTGTAAAGAACTGGATACAAGAGACTATCCAGCGCAAACCGTCCTCTTAGAGACTCGCCTGCCCTTACTCACCTCTCCATAAGTGAGGAAGAGTTGGGTGTGAGAGGACCTGAGTTGCTAGGTGTGCTCCAGGTAGTAGAGGTCAGAACCCTTTTCACATCCAGGCTATGAATGCCTGTGCTCACCAGGAGTGGATTTGTCTGTGAAAAAGACAGGAAGCATTATAGACTGATTCAGGTGAAATTCAGACACCACCTTGCGAAAAAATTTCTTGTTGGTCCTGAGAATTACTTTGTCCCTATGGGAAATAATGAAGTTCTGTTCAGTGTATAGAACTTGCAGCTCTGAAATCCTTCTGGCTGAAGTGATGGCCACTAGGAAAACAGTTTTCCAAGTGACATACTTTAAATCTGCAGTAGCCATAGGCTTGAATGGGGACTCCATCAGCTTGGCTATAAACAGGTTCAAGTCCTGGGGGGGGGACAGGTTTCCTGAGTGGGGGCTGAGGGTGCAGCGGGCCTTTAAAGAATTTCTTGAAGATGGAATGAGGAATTTCAGATTTCTCTTTATCAGCAGAAATATAACCAAAAATGGCTGCCAGGTGAACTTTCAGAGATGAGGCTGTAAGGCCTGATGCTTGTAAGTGTACTAAATAGTTTAGTATAGAGGACAGCATAGCATGCAGTGGGTCAATCCTACCTGTCTTTACACCAGAAAGAAAATCTCTCCCATTTGGAGGCATAAGTCTTTTTGGCCAGCTGAAGGATTCAGAGAACCTTTTCTGAATACTGCGAGTATGGGAACTCTAGCTCCTCAAGTACCAAGCTTTAAGGCTTTGGGGTGTGTTATCATCGTCTGAGGCAGGGTCAAGAGTATGCGAGTCAAGGGCAGATGAATGGGCAGTCTGACTGAGAGGGTGAGAAGCAGGGAGCAACATGGTTGCCTCATCCAGTCCGGAGCCACCAGAATCATTGTTGCTGGCTGGCTTTTGAGTTTGAGAAGGACCCTGAGAATCAAGGGAAATGGAGGGAAGGCGTACAAGAACCTTCCTGTCCAATCCAGAGACAGAGTATCCACTGGCACTGAGCCCAGAGCTGGAGGCCTGCAGCAGTACAGGGGAAGTTGATGATTGAGGTTGGAAGCAAATAGATCTATCTCTGGGATACCCCACCTACTGAAAACTGTGGCTAGTACTTGCTTGTTCAGAGTCCACTTGTGGTGGCCCTGACTGATGCGACTTAAGGAGTCTGGCAGGTGAATGGCAGAGAGCTGCATGTCTAGGGATCAAGCCAAAGACCAGATTTTCATGGCCTCTGTGCAGAGCTTTGTGGATCTTGTGCCATCCTGTTTGTTGATGTTGATGTAGAACACAGCAGTTGTGCTGTCTGTTCCGATTTGGACAGCTTGACCCTTTAGTTGGGCTGTGAAGGCTTTGATAGTCAGGTACACAGCTCTGGGCTTGAGGCGATTTATATAAAATCTGGACTCCCTGGGAGACCGCACCCCACTTATGGACTGATCTGCCAGGTGTGCATCCTAACGTAGGAGGGATGCATCCATAGTGATCACTATGAAAGGTTCCTTTTGCTGGAAAGAGATTCCTTCCCTGAGGTCTTCTTTGTACCTCCACCAGTCAAGAGTCTGCAACAGGGTCCTTTTGACTGGAGTGAGCTTTGACAGGGAGTCTCTTTTCTGAGACCAAGAATATCTCAGCTGGTACTGAATCAGAATGGGTCAAATCAGGTAGCCAGGTGGCCAATGGCCACTAGAAAAATTGGTTTGGCTACCAGATTTTGAAAGTTACCAGCCAACTGGCTACCTGACCATGAAGGGATTTTTTAAGCCATTAAAAGTGATGGCCACTTAAAATATTAATGTGACTAGTAGATTTCAGAAGCTGGTGGCCAAACTGACTACTTGCTCACAAACTGATTTGTCCCACCTCATACTGAATGTCTCTCATCTGAAACCTGGCACCTGGAGCTACCGCTGTAGTAGAGGCCACATGTCCTAGGAGCCTGAGGAAGTGCTTGTCTGGCCTTGGTTGCCCTAGGACAAATGAGTTTGCCAGGGTTTGCAGGTTGTGCATGCCCTGTCTAATGGGAGCAGAGCTTTCCCCAGCTGTGTGTCAAGCTCTGCTCTAATTAACTCCAATAGTTGAGCTGGCTTGAAGTGTGACTCTTCTGTGTTGATCAGGAAGCCCAGGGACTGTAGAGTGCGCTGCGTAAGTCTGAGGGAGTCTCTGACCTTTTGGGGGAGACTTGACCACTATGAGCCAGTCATCCAGACAGGGAAAGAGATCTGCTGTCTTCACAAAACTGTAATTTACATATCAGCTTGTAGTCTAGGATGCCTGGCTGTTGCCAGGAGGCTTCAGGGTCCCGACTACAAAAATGCTTGCGGTGCGAGCAGTGTTTTAAATTTCTGGAGGTCTATATCCAGCTCCTGACCTGTGAGGCATCCAAAAGCTGCGGGACAGGCAACAGCTGTCTGGTTTTCTGCACAAAACTGTAATTTACATATCAGCTTGTACGATTTTACTAGTCCTTTTAAGGACTGGGTTAAAATTGGTGTTCTCCTTGTCTGGACTACGTTATAAAAAGGGTTAAATCCTGGTGCATGCGAATCTAATTTGTAGTCTAGGACGCCTGGCTGTTGCTAGGAGGCTGCAGGGTTCTGACTACAAAATGCTCGCGGCTGCGAGCGGAGCGAGCGGACCGCAGGCGAGCGCGCGCAGAGACACGCGCAGAGATGCGCGTGTCAAGCATGTCTAGCAGGGTCTTGCAGGTCTTCAGGTAATTTTTGGTATCTAGTTTCTAAGGTGGTTATCCCTTTGTTTCTTTTCGTTTGTTTGGTTTGAGATTTTATAATATTTGGAGAATGGACACCTATAATGAAACTTCACACATGAGGTTATATACTCTCAATACTGGAACCATTCTTTATGTCTGTTCTGTTTGTGGGCACGTGTTGTGTAACATGCCTGCTGACAGCAGTTGTGTGACTGGATTTAATTGTTTAAATTGTCAGTCCTTAAAAACTATGAAAAATGATTTAGAAGTCGTTATTAATGAGTTAAAATCTGTAAAAGAAATAAAGGAATTAGAAAACTATATTGACAATATGGTTAGAAGTATACCAAGTATTCCATCTATGTTATCACAGAGTTATGACACTATGCACTCCTATGAGAGTCCAACTGTAGCTACCTGCCCGAACATAAACTTGGGTGTGTTAACTTCACAAACTAACACCAATTGCCCTGAGGACATTGTAATACCGACTGTTAGTAATAAAAATGTTAATTTACAACAAAAATCCTCACAAACTAACATTAATTGCCCTGAGGACATTGTAATACCAACTGTTAGTAAAGAAAATGTCATTCTACATCAAAAATCTCTAAATAAGAGAAGGAGAGATACGCAGGATGATCAGTGTGAAGATGGGTGGGAGAATGTTTCAAAACGGAAATACAAGAAAGGTAGACGTGCTGAGTTCTCAAAATCCATTCCAACAAAAGTTAATTTGGAAGTGATTCCTAATAAGGATAATCACATTTCTAAAAACAGATACTTTTGTCTGTTAAACAATCAAATGGAACAGGAAGTTTGTGATCATTCTAATTTAAACAACCTGCCACTTATTATCATCATTGGAGACTCTATAGTAAAATACACTGATTCATACATTTTGGATTCTGAAAGTAAGATATCAGTTTTTTCCTTTCCTGGAGCTAGAATTCAGGATATAGCAGACAGAACAGATTCTCTTATTCCCCATCCGGCAAATGTTATTCTGCATGTAGGAACGAATGATGTTGGACATACTCATGAAAAGGACATTTGTTTTGAATTAATTCAATTAGGAAATAAAATTAAAGAGAGAAATTGTAATGTGTATATTTCTGGTATATTACCAATACCAAGGGCTAAAGTTGAAAAAAATCACACAATTGAAAGGATTAATGTTAGACTAGTGAATTGGTGTTTATTAAACACACTATCATTTATTGATCACTGGTTAATCTTTACTTCTAACCCCAGCCTCTTTGCAAAATATGGTCTACATTTAAACAGGTTAGGAGCAATTGAACTGTGTGCTACATTCAGGTCTTATTTCTCATCGATGACTTTAAACTGAAATCTATGGGGGAAATAATAAAACTGATACTTTTCATTTACAATCAACTTTAGATAATGTAACTAATAAAAAACACGCTTTAAAATTTATGTTGTTAAACGCACGTAGTTTGATAAATAAAACAAATGAATTATACTTAAGAGTCAATATTGAAAAACCTGACGTTATCGGAATTACAGAAACATGGTGGACTAATGATCCTATCTGGGAAACTCATATTCCTGGTTACTCTCAATTTTTTCTTAATAGGCAAAAACGAAGAGGTGGAGGGGTAGCTATTTTTATTATTTCAACAATAGGTGCATTTGATGTTTCACATAAAGTTAAAAAAGCAGACTCATTGGTGGAGTCTACCTGGTTAAGGATCAAACATTTAAATTCTGAGTTATTGCTGGGTTTATGTTATAAGCCTCCAGATTCGAAAGCAGAAATCCTTAATGATATTATTGAGGAAATGTCTACTGCAGCTGATTTGGGCCCTATTTTGTTTATGGGAGATCTAAATATGAGTGATATAGATTGGATAAACAATTCAGCCAAAACCAAAACATCAAAATTATTTTTAAATTCATGCTTGGAACTCGATTTGGTTCAGTATGTACATTTTCCAACCCGTGAATCAAATACTTTAGATATAGTAATAGGTAGTGAACAAACTGAAGTACATAATTGCCATTCTTTGGCTCCATTAGGTAATAGCGACCATTGCACAATTGTTTTTGAAACTAATTTGTTTCACATGGAAAAAAAAAATAATAATATTACCAAAATTTATGCATTTCATAAAACCAATTATAAAGCACTAAATGGTTTTCTGGTGGCTGTAGACTGGTTTGCATTGTTAAAAAATAAAAATATCACCAAAATGTGGAATATTTTTTCTAGAACAATTATGAGTGCAGCTGATAAATTTATTCCAAAAGTCGCTAAGGAGAAATTGAATCATCAACCAAAGTGGCTTAATATGAAATTATATAAGTTAATAAAAAGGAAAAATAAAGTTTATAAAACGTTCAGAATTAATAATTCCACTAGAAACCAAAATGCTTTTAGAAAAATTCGAAAATTATGTAAAAAAGAAATTAGAAAGTCAAAAATATTAATGGAAACTGCGTTAGCAAAAAAAGCACAGAAAGGGAACAAGAAGTTATTATTTAGCTATATTAATTCACTAAAAAAACAAACATGCAAAGTAGGACCTACTGTATCTGGTTCTGAAACTTTTACACTTCCTATTGATATGGCAAATTACCTTAATGCTCAGTTTTGTGAAGTCTTTTCAAAAAATAATGATAGTAGTACAATTGAATCAGAAGTCCATCCTTCTCATATAGTTGATATTTCATTACAAAACATTAAGTCTAAATTGGATGAAGTTAAGAGAGGATCATCAGCTGGCCCAGATAGAATTTCTGGGGATCTAATTCACTTATTGAAAGATCATCTCTGTATCCCATTAAAAATCATCTTCGATACTAGTTTAAATACTGGATTGGTTCCAGTTGGTTGGAAAATGGCTAATGTAATCTCTTTATTTAAAAAAGGAATAAGAAGTAATCCAGACAATTATCGTCGGATTAGTTTGACATCAATTTGTTGTAAACTTTTGGAACGTATCATTAAAGATGATTTAACACAAGTGATCTCTAGTTTGGATGAAACTCAGCATGGATTTGTTAAAGGCAGGTCATGTATAACGAATTTGCTTTGTTTCTATGATAACGTTAGTCAGAATTTAGATAAGGGTGTTCCATGTGATGTCATTTTTTTGGATTTTAAAAAGGCTTTTGATTCCGTTCCATACTGGGCCTTGATAAAAAAAGTTACAGATGTTTAATATTAATTCAATTTATGTTAGATGGATTTCGAATTGGTTATCAGACAGAAAACAGAGAGTTATGATCAATGGTCATTTTAGTGATTGAAAAGATGTAAAAAGTGGTGTTCCTCAAGGATCCGTTTTGGCTCCTTTAATTTTTCAGGTCTTTATATCGGATCTATCTATCAATATTAATAGTGCCATTATCAAACATGCAGATGATTGTAAAATCTGCAATATTTGTGAAAATGAAGATGACAGGGCAGTTATTCAGAAAGATTTAGAAACACTCGAAATTTGGTCAAAACAGTGGAACCTCATCTTTAATACATCAAAGTGTAGTGTTTTACACTTTGGCAAAAAGAATCTAGGATATCAGTATTATCTATATGACGAGTTATTAACTTGTAAAGATTGTGAAAGGGATCTTGGAGTAACTATTGATGTTGAGCTGACCTTTGATTCTCATATTACCAACATGATTAAAAAAGCAAATAAGATTTGGTGGGACATTCGTCATAATATGACTTCAAAAAATCCAGAGGTACTTTTACCTTTATACCGTGCATATGTTAGACTTCATCTGGATTTTGGTTCTCAGTTGTGGAATCCATATAAAAAGAAGGATGTGGCTAGACTGGAGAGAGTGCAGAGAAGGATCACTAAACATTTAGTATCATGTAAAACAATTTCATATATGGATAGATTGGTGAAATTTGATTTAATGTCTCTTGAGGAAAGAAGAATGAGGTGTGATTTATTGCTCTTATGGGATTTACATAATGATGAATATCTATTTATGCATAGTGGTCTTGATTATAAACAAATCAAGATTGAACCTAGAGGCCATCCGCTTCAATTATCTAGTAATAAATGTCATACTAATAAAAGACCTAACTTTTTTTCTCAAAGGGTGGTGTCATCATGGAATAAGTTACCAACCAAAGTTGTAATTAGTGATAATAAACTAACTTTTAAAAATAGAATTGATGCTCTGAGGAATGAGAATAATTTCTCAAAAAGTTAACTGTAGTTGTGAGGCCTATATTGGTAATTCTTGCTTTTGTGCCTCTGACAGGATCTTAGTATGGATCTTCTGAGATGGGCTGCCACCACTGACAGACACTTTGTGAAAACTCTGAGACTTTTTACCTCTAATTCCAGCAGGTTTTGTTCTGTGTGAGTTAAGAGATTTTAAACTCCTGTGGCCCTGTTGTGTGGGAAATTTTTTGAACTGCAGAGTAAGACCTCGACCCACCATCTCTAGCACCCACTTGTCTGAGGTGATGCGTTGCCATTCTTTGAAGTAGTGGGTCAGCCTTTCTCCTGCTGGGAGGGGGGAGGTGGCCTGGGCCTTCCGGTCAGGAATTTTGTTTAGTCTGAGTCTTTGCAGAAGGGGTTAGTTAGTTCAGTACGTTTCTGAGCCCTTCTACCTCTTCCCCTAAAGAAACCTCTCATTTGAGAGTAATCAAAGGGCATGGCCATTGGCATAGGCTAGAAGGCCCTGGGAAAGTAACCTCTACCTCTGCCTCCTCTACCCCGGGGTTTGTAGGAAGTAGAGATTTTCTCTTTAGCTGCATTGCTCTGGTAGGTGGACTTTTATTCTTCCACCTTTTTCATGTAAGCTTCTGTGTTGTCCCTAAAAAGAGAGTTATTCTCACAGGGGAACTCCACAGCTTTGGTTTGGGCATCCTTGGAGAGATTGGTGGTTCTCAGCCAGGCAAACCTACTGAGAGACATAGCCTGAGACATAGATCTGGAGGCAGTGTCACTGGCATCCACAGCCATGTGAAACTGATATTTTGTGGCTTCCAAGGCAGCTTTAACAGTTCTCTCCAGGTCTTGAGACACTTTTACTGGTGCTTGCTGGCTAGTAACCAGGACAGAGTTCCAGAGAGCTTTCTGAAACTGAGCTATGTACGCACACAAGTAGAGAGGCTCAGTATCAGAGAGGCTGTGGTGTAAGATTTCTTACCCATACTGTCCAGTTGTTGTTTTTTTATTATTCTTTTTCTGGAGGCTGGGAAGAAAGGGGTACTTTAACTTTATCACAGGCAACAGCCTGCACCTCTCCTTCATGGTCCGGATGTATTTAAAGGTACTCAGCGTTAGATTTATCTAACTGGTACTTTTTTCTATTTTCTTATCCACCCCCAGGCTGGAGGTAGGATTCTGAAGTATTTTGAAAGTAGTCCTTCTACGGGACTTACAAATTGGAAGGAGAAGCTTTTTGGGAGGGTGGAAAGAGACCCATCATGTCTAAAAAAATCTACCTGCTCATCCTCCACCGCCTCAGTGGACTCTTGAATAGAAAGAGTATCCACCACGTGCTGGACAAAGGTATAGTGAGAGGAAAAAAACTCTTTGCCATTAGAGGAAGAACCAAACTCCCGAAGGTCAGGATCAAGGAGTTCACCCTCCTCTTCATCATCACCTCCCTCAAAGAAGATGCCCTGGCCAAGGCCAGGGTTGGAGCGAATAGGTGTAATAGGACTAGCTGGGGCACCCAACTCATGAGAGTGCCCACAACCTGAAAAGTCTGATGTAAATTGCCAAGCCTCTGCCATTTCCTCCGCAGAGGGTATATCTTGTTTTGACACTGGCGCCTCCTTTAGCTTTTCAGTGTGAGGGGCAGCGGTATGTATTTCTTTTAGTTTCTTTTCAGCAGGTGCTGAATCAGAAACGTGCTTTGAATGTCTTATTTTTGGCTTGATCATTATTATTATTTTTGTCAGACTTATTTTCTAGGGGGTCCTTAGAGGACCTGTCAGACTTTTGTTGAGAGGCAGGCCGTCTTCTGAATTTTTCATAGAAGGAGAGACAGACTGAGAGGCCATAATTTAAAGGCTCATTTTTAAACTGTATGAGCAAAATTAGTGAAAAGCTCACAGAAACGTGATGAGTCCTTTTTATAGTATCACATCTTTTACTTCTGTGACGCAGATCCCTCACTAAGGACTTCCAGTTCACTACCAACACCTGAGTTTTCTACCATCAGGGCCCAGGAAGCCTGTTTCTGACTTCCCCCTTTGCACAAGGTCAGGAAGGGCAAAACAATAACTGTGGGTAGTATGCTCTCTTGGAGACAGACTGCAACAGAGTCCAGCAGAAATAGAATTACCCTTTTAAATAACACACAAGCAGTCACTGATTCTATAAAAATAGACTATTTACTAAAATACTACAAGTATTTACAACAGGATGTATTTAAAGGAAACAAAATGGTTGCACATTTACCAAGAAGTAGAAAATAAAATCACATTAAACAGATAGAGATTGTACAGCAAAAGTCTAAGCCATCCTCCCCTAGGAAAGCTTCACCTGCCCTAGCTAAAGAAGCACTTTTCCATCACTGTGCTATCTTACCTCAGCTAGTCCTTGTAATGGCAGGGGCTCTGGTCTTTTTGAGTTTCAGTCCAAGAGAGTGAGCTAGATATAAGCCCCTCAATATAGTACCTTGCTCCAACTGGGGAGGGTCCTACTCACTCTGAGTGACAGGCCCATGTTGCCCAGCCCTCTTTGAAAGTGTGTGTGCATGTGTGTCCCCCCACCCTTCAGCTCCTCCTTGCTATCATAATAATTTCCATCTGGTTCCTTTTGTTCAACATGGGAATATCTCTCGGCAGCATACCCCACTGAGTTTATGGGTGTATGGGTTTACTGCTTTACTGCCTCCTGCCTGCTCTTTTCCTGTTAACTTTCTCATAAGAACCATCAGACCTCTACTTCAACTTTTCCATATATACTTGCTCATGTGATCTGGCAACCATCTTGTCTGAAGAAGATGCATATTCAAAAAGAATAATCAAAAGAATACATGGTTCTGGTCCCCTTTTCTGTCACAACCTCCTTCCTCTGCGGAGTGGGTTGACAGGTCGTCCGGCCGCCAGCACCCAGGTCTGGTCAGCAACATGCTCTCCTCCATGCAGGCTGGCACACACAGTACCCCCCCTCCCATGGGGACCTGGATCCAATACCTGGGGGACGCACCTCACTAGGTCCGGGGGCGCGGTGCATGGCCATCAGCCGCCATGACTGCCCCGCAATTTTCTGTCTGGCTTTTCTCCCCATGGAGACGAACATGCAATGGCATCAGCGCACTACGAGCTGCAGACCGCTGCGCTCCAACCCCCAGCTGTATGCTGCTGCTCCTTGCAGTGCCCTTGACTTCCGCCAGTTGCTGCTACAGAGCGACATAAACCCCTTACTCATCCCAGAGAGAGGACAGCTGCTGTGGGATGCTCGATCCTCCCCATCCCAACTCTCGACGACCCGAATCCATTCCTGAACCAGGGTCGCCAGCGTAGCATGAGGTGTCCAGCACCTCAACCCTCAGCGCTGCCAGGCCAAATGACGGGTTCTAATACAACCAAGGTTGTGCCAGTCTGCCATGTCCACAACCAAAAAGTAAACAACAATTTAAAACAGTAAATACCAGTCATGTTCAATGTCTTTCTGACCCACCAATTTGTCAGAAGACCTACAAAAATATTGTTTTCAAAATGAAAAAAGTGAAAGAGAAAGTAAGGCTCCAGCCCTAAGTGAGGAGAAAACAAGAGCAAAATGGTAAAAATCGTGGTTCCTTGATAAAAATAATGACATGTGGAAAATCAGTTTAAAAAAAAAAATAAAAAGCCACGGAAATTTTACCTCAGATGTGGTATTTTTTATTCAGAATGCGTGGAAAAAATCCCGCAGTTCCTTTGAACTAAGGAACCATGGAAAACAAAACAAAAAAAAAAGCACAAAGAAAAACTCACCAAAAGCAGCACAAACATAAGGAAATAACTTCAAAAGTATGAAAAAAGTACTTCAGAACGAAGATATGAAGAGAGAACTTGGGGCAGACTTGTCCAGTCAGCGGAGAAATGAATCTGACTTTCAGCAGCATCAGCACTCTCTTACTTCAACCTGATTGGCTAATTCCCTTAGCCTCATTAGCATAGTCTCCATCTCCAGGGCAACTGAACCCAGCTGGCACACTGCATTAGTCAAGCATGCTGAAGGATTCCTGGGGTGAGAAAAGAAGAAAACAGTCCCTTGTCGATCTTTGCTTACACCACTACCAACCCCCCATCCTTAGCCCCCGACAACTCGCCTAAACAGCATACTACATCATAGGTCCACTCTCTGATGTGAAAGACATCTTTCTGCTGGAACCGCAACTGGAATATGGGGAAATAAGGTTAAGTCCAGTTAATGTATTTCAATGCGATTTGAATGTTTACTCATAACACTATCATTTTTAAATATTTTTGCACCAAATTTTCAACATGGCCATTTTTGGACCCCATGAACAAGGCAGGTGAGATTTTTCAAATCCATCCTGAAAGGTGATTTCACAGTCGCTCTATGAAATCAGCTTTCAGGCAGGATTTGAACATTTTCACCTACTGGGTTCATGAGGTGGGCTCATAAGAAGACTATGCTGAAAATTTGGTGGAACAATATGTTAAAATGACTAAGTTATGAGTGAAGGTTGAAATATTTCAACCATCACTCAAAACTTGGTAAATGTTCAATATTGTCCCATCAAACATTCAACATGGCCTTTTTAGGACGCCACCTCATGAACAAGGCAGGTGAAATTTTTTAACTCTGGGCAGAAAGGCGATTTTACAGTCGTTCTGCAAAATCACCTTTCGGCTGGGCTTTAAAAAGTTTCTCCTACCAGTTATCATGAGATGGGGCTATAAGAAAACTATGTTCAAAATTTGGTATCAAATTATTAAAAAAAATCACAAACTTAAGAATATACACTAAAAATGTTCCACGCTCCCTCATAACATTAGTAATTTTCAATATTTTGACTTCAAACTTTCAACACAGACATTTTTTTCACACCACCTCATGAACATGACAGGTGTGGTTTTTCAAATCCTGGCCGAAACATATTTTCACACTTGTGACATGATGCACTTGTCACATGAAATGACCTTTCAGCCAGTATTCTATAAATGCCACGTCATCTTTATAAGGGAGAGACATAAAACAACTATGTTGAAAATTTAAGATCAAAATAAAAAAAAAATATTAAGAAATGCTGTGTGGAGTGCCATACTTTGGCCTAGCAGGTGGTCCTTTGTGATCCAGTGCCAGTGAGCAGAGTTCATTCAGGGGCGAGCTCAATGAGCCAGTTGTGATGGTCTGAGCCTGGGGAGATGGCACTGCCATGCAGCACCACACCCAGTATGGGAAGGGAAGGTGCAGGGTTGGTCGCACAGGCCCAAGTACTTATAGTACAGACTGAAGATAAATCTTCTCTTGGCATAGGGCCCTGCACCTCTGCACCCATGGCTGCCAGAGGGCCCTGTGCTTCGGCTGATAGATGGACTCTTTGCCCTGCATGTCTGTATCTGTAGCCACATAAAAAGGCAGGAGCCAGACATCCCTGCACTTCCATGGCCCGCCAGATAGCACCACATATCTTTGCATCTGTGGACTCTGAACTTCCACTGGTAGATAGACACTTCTCTTAGTGGCCTTGCGCATCTGCATCTGTTCAGGCAGATCCCAAAGGGATCTATGTGTGAATGAGGATACAATTTCACCATCTCAAAACGAAAGGAAATTCATTGCAAAAAACTGCACTAGTGCACCAGTTAGGGTTTAACTTAATGCCACGAAAATAGGGAAATGTGGCATTAGGGTTCTCCTATCCTAACTCCCCACCACCACTCCATCAGCAAAATGACAAGACCACACAAGCAACCACAGACAAGCACCACCAGGTAAGACAAACAACATACAACTGTTTCCAGATGACACAAATGCAGTAGCACTGATGTGCTACCTTTTTTGAATTCATGTCTATGGCATGTACACTGCAAGACATACACACTCACTTCTGGCTGCAGACAGAAATACATGACACTCAAATCACTACACTACTTCTGTCTGCAGAAGCACAGGCCCATAGGCCACAGACACAAATAACGCACAATACCCAAATTACAAGAGTTATTTTGTCTGCAGTCATAAGCCCTATTGAGCCAGCGCTTCTGTAGCCACAGGTACTCATGCACAGTGTAAGACATAAAAACACTTCTGGCTCCAGAAGCGCAGGACTCCTGAGGGGCCTGCATTTCTGCAGCTGCAGGTGTGGACATACACACCGACCTCTGGCTGGAAAAGTGCAGGCCCTATGAAATCAATTATACCCAAACTGCAACAGCACTTCTGTACCCCCATGGGGCCAGTACTTCTGTAGCCACAGGTACTCATGCACACTGTAAGACATGCAGACACTTCGGTTTGTAGAAACACTGGTCCTTGAGGGGCCTGAGCTTTTGCAGCCACAGGTGTAAGACAAACACAGACATCTGGTTGCAGAGGCATAGACCCCACTGGGGCCTGCAGTTCTGCAGCTACATACAGAAATCCATGTTACCCAAATTGCAACAGTACTTGTGTCTGCAGAAGTGCAGGCCCCTGTGAGGCCATCGCTTTTGCAACCACAGGTACGCAAACACACTGTAAGACATACATACACAGTTCTGGCTGCAGATACAAATCCACAAAGGTAGCATTTATGTCATCCAGAAACAGTTGTACAGTTACATGTTGTCTGTCTTACCTGATGATTGCTGTCTGTGATTGCTTGTGTGGTCTTGTCCTTTTGCTGCTTCGGGGGGTGGGAAATTATGGTTGGAAACCCCAACACCAGGGCTCCAGATAAGGAGAGCACCAACCTGTTTTACTCAACTCATTTTAGGTAATACTCTTCAGAAAATGTTTAAGAAGTACTAATACTCATCCAACATTTGTAAATACCCCACACTCCAAAGAATAATGCTTCATGACAAAACTGGTAATTCAAAAGGAGCAGATTTTTCCAGATTTACAGCACTCTATGCATCCCAATTTTGCTTTACTCACTATATTTTAAAACTGGTGAGTAAATGACTCCTGCCTACCAACATTATCTAGAGTATTGTTGGCACCCGATCAATTCTTACCTAAAAAAAAAAAAAAGACATTATTTTAAAAATGTACTCCTCACTCCACTCTGTCCAGACATTTGTATGCATCTGAATTTGGTTTTTCTCACCGCACTTTCAAAATAAGGAGTACAGTATTCATCCCAAAAAATCTTATCTGGAGCCCTGCCTAACACCACATTTCCCTACTTTTGTGGCATTAAGTTGAACCCTAACCTGTGGATTAACCCTTAGGCTTCCAACAGAATTAGAACGTGAAGGAATTCTGGACTGATATATCAGTCCGCAGCCCTGCAATGGTTAAAAATCGAAATTTAAATACCTGTAAATTTTCTTTCTCAGACGGCTGGTCTCCGGGCTTCCATACAAATAGGCTGTACCTCCTGATGCAAACAGGAAGGCAGGAACCAAACTCTGCAGTTAGGGATATCTAGCCCTCCACTTCCTGTTTCCATCAGTTCTTCCAAAAGCAGTCCAAATGTGGCAATACTACATGAACTTGGAAACAAAAACAAGAAAATTAAGGTATACCAGTCAAATGACCAACTTTGTACATTCTGGGAGAGAAGCAGAAGCCCGGAGACCAGCCGTCTGAGAAAGAAAATTTACAGGCACTTAAATTTTGATTTCTCTCTCCTAAGCTGTTCTCTGGGCTTCCATACACATGGGATATATAAAAGCAGTACATCTCCAGATATGCCAGGTGAGAAGAATGTTAAGTGCCCTTAAGGGTCCACTACCGCTTGAAGAACTCGGCAGCCAACAGACGCCTCCGCCAAGGACATCACATCCAGTTTGTAAATGTGTGAATGGATGACCGTGTGGCCACCCTGCATAGGTCTGCTGGAGATGCTTCTCTGAAGACTGCCATGAAGAGGCCATACCTCTGGTGGAATAGGCTCTCAATGGGCCAAGCAAAGTTACTCCAGCTTGATCATAAACCATGGTGATGACAGAATGGATCCTTCTGGGTATAGAGTCTTTCAAAGCTTTTTTATCTATATTTTGACCTGCAGTTAGAATGAACAAACTGGAAGTTTTTCGAATAGAATCTGTTCTTTTAATATACACTTTCACCGCTCTTCTTGGATCCAGCATGTGAAATTCCCTTTCCTTTTCATTTTTTGGGTGTGGGCAGAAGGAAGGCAGAATCAACTCCTGGTTGCAATGGAAGGGAGACATAACTTTTGGCAAAAAACCTGGATCTGTTCAGAGCACCACAGAGTCCTGATGAAAAACAGTATACGGCTCTTTGGTGAACAAGTCTCCTAGCTCGCCGATTCTCCTGGCTGACGTAATAGCTATGAGAAAGACAACTTTCATTGTGAGATGCATGAGGGATGTCTCCTTGAGAGGCTCAAAAGGAGCCTTGGTTGAAGCTTTGAGAACCGGATTAAGTCTCCAAGGTGGTACCGTTGGCTTGATTGGAGGGTGTTTCAATGTTGCTGCCCTTAGAAACCTCCTGACATGGGGATGTGAACCCAACGACTCCTCTGAATCCACCAACAAGAGCGCCCCCAGCACAGAAACCTGAACTCGTAAGGTGGCTGGCAGCCATCCTTTGTCAAACCCATTGTGAAGAAAATGCAGTAGTACAGGCAATGGTATTGGATGGTTCTGTATGTGTTTGGATTGAAGCCAGAAATTACAGTTACGTAAGAACTTACCGTAACAGCAGATCTTCCAGAGAGGCGCTTGCAGTAGGTAATTACATATAGGACTGATGCTGGCAGGCATCAGAACCCCACGGAAAAATTTCTATCTAGCAGTCTCTGGTTGGGGACCGCCCCACATCAGGTGACAGACGTCATACGACATCAGTATAAAGGGGCCGTCCCCCACGCCCGCCTTCCAGTTCTTTCCTGCCAAAGGCCAAAAGGAGAGAGGGAAGCGGATATTTCCCATCCTGGAAAAGGAGCTGAAAAAGCTTAGGGGAATGGAGGGCGTGGAGGTATTACCTACTGCAAGAGCCTCTCTCGAAGATCTGTTATGGTAAGTTCTTGAGTAACTGTACTATCTTACTTCGAGAGGGCTCTTGCAGTAGGTAATTACATATAGGACTGAGTCCCAAGCAGTCTGGAACAAGGAGAAGCAAACGGGAAGAGGGAAAACTACTCAGAAGCAGACCCTCTGGCTGTGAAGGTCTTAGGAAAGGAGACCTTGCAGAACAGCCAACCTGAAGCCTTTTCTACGGTGGGAGGCAATGTCCAAACTGTAATGTCTCGTAAAGGTAAGGACAGAAGTCCAAGTAGCGGCTGCACAAATGTCAGCCGCTGACACATTCTTGAAACTAGCTGCAGAGGCAGCTACCCCTCTGGTGGAGTGGCCTCTGACCTGAACCGGCAGGTTCTTCTTGTACTTGTCATAACAGAAAGTGATACAATGAGCCAACCATTTAGACAGGCATTGCCTGGAAACAGCATTGCCTTCTCTTTTATGAGCAAAAGAGACAAACAGTTGATCGGTCCTTCTGAGATCCTTCATCCTGTTGGTGTAGCATCTCAGAATCCGGTGAACATCCAGAGTATGCAGGAGGTACTCCCCTTGATTGGAGTGCTGCGTAAAGAAAGCAGGTAACTCTATGGATTGATTCAGCGTAGATTCCACTACCACCTTTGGGAGAAACTTAGGATTGGTACGCAGAGCCACACGTTCCTTGTGAAAACTCAAATATGGGATTTTGCACATAAGGGACTGGAGCTGGGAAATCCTTCGAGTGGAAGTAATGGCCACGAGGAAGAGAGTCTTCCACGAGAGGAACTTCAGGTCTGCTGAGGCTGCCGGCTCGAAAGGCGGCAGAGTAAGCTTCTCGAGAATAAAATTCAGATCCCAAGGAGGGGCAGGAACCCGGATAGGGGGTCTCAAGTGGAGGACCCCTCTAAGAAAGGTCTTAGAGACCTCCAGCTGAGCAAACGTCCTGTCTGCAAAGAGGATGTGGTAGGCCGAAATGGCCGCTATGTGAACCTTCAAGGATGAATGACTGAGACCCAGATCGAACAGGTGCCGCAAGTAATCCAGAAGCCACCCCACAGAGCACAAGGCAGGCTCGAAATCCTTGGAGGCGGCCCAGATAGTGAACCATTTCCAATTTGGCATAGGTAGATCCAGTGGAGGGTTTCCTGGCATCCACCAGAATCTCAGCAACTCGGGGGTGGGGGGGGACCCCGAATCGGGCTTGAGCTATGACTGCAGGAGCCATGTGTGCAACTGAAGGAACCTGAGGCCTGGATGGACCAAAGTCCCCTGATCCTGGGTCAGCAAAAGTTGCAACAGAGGAAGAGGAAGAGGAGGTTTCTCAAATACTGTTGCAGAAGAGAGACCCAAACTTGCCTGGGCCAGAAAGGAGCGATCAGAATCATTCAAGCTCCTTCTGAGCGGAGTTTCTGTAAGACCCTCGGAATCAAGGGAATCGGGGAGCATAGAGGAATCTGCCCTTCCAGTCTAGAGACAGAGCGTCTCTTCAAAAAATGCCACGCCCTGGAGCGAGCGAGCAGAAGTTGGGAAGTTTTGCATTGTGAAGGGATGCGAACAGGTCTACCTGTGGTGTTCCCCAATGTAGGAAGATATCGTCTGCTACCCCCTGATCCAGTTCACACTCATGAGCGTGAGCAGACGAGCGACTGAGATGGTCTGCCAACGTGTTCTCGACCCCCAGGAACGTGAACTGCCATGAGAAAAAGGTTGTGCTGCACTGCCCAATCCCAAACTTGCATTGCCTCCCTGCAAAGAGGCTAAGAACAAGTTTCTCCCTGCTTGTTGATGTACTAGACCACATACATGTTGTCCGTCTGGACAGCCAGGTGCCCGGGAAGCAGATGCAGAGCCTGAAGAGCATACAGCACAGCCCGCAGCTCGAGCACATTGATGTGGAGAGATTTCTCGAGCTTGGACCAGAAGCCCTGGGTCCTGTGAGGCCCGAGATGGGCTCCCTAAACCTCGCCCAAGGCATCCGTGGTCAGCGTTTGGGAGGGGGGAGAAGACAGAAGGGAATTCCCAGGCAAAGGTTCTCCTGAACCATCCACCATTGCAAATCCCGAGCCATGGGAGTGGAGACCAGAACTAGTTGATCTAGGTCATCCGCCAGTTGATCCCACTGAGACTAAAGCGTCCACTGAGAAATTCTCATGTGGAGCCGAGCGCAAGGGACTGTCGAAATCGCAGCCCCCGTAAGCCCAAGGAGGCGAAGGACCCACCTGGCGCTGACCCGCCTGTGGCTCGACAACAGGCTGACCTGAGCCTGGAGTGAGGCCGCCCTATCCAGTGGCAGGAAAGCCATGCCAGAAGTCGTGTCAAGGATCGCCCCGATAAACTGGAGCCTCTGGGACGGGATCAAGTGGGACTTGGTCTGGTGGACGGTAATACCCAGGCAGGCAAAAACCTGCAGGGTAAGGGAAAGGGAGCGCAGGAATTCCTCCCTGAATGGGGCTTTGGCGGCCGCCAGGAGCCAATCATCCAGGTACGGGAAAACCTGTACCCCCTGGGTACGCAGGTAGGCCGCTACCACCGAATGACATTTGATGAACACTCGGGGCGCCGAGGAGAGACCAAATGGGAGGGCCTTGAACTGGTAATGGTCCCCCAGAACGCAAAATGTAGGTATTTGAGGTGGGAAGGGAGAATAGGGATATGCAGGTAAGCATCCTGCATATCCAGAGCGCATAGCCACTGTCCCGGCCAAAGGAGGGACAGGAGACCCTGTAGAGAGAGCATCCTGAACCTTTTGTACTCCACGAACAGGTTCAGGGAGCTGAGGTCGAAAATCGGCCTCCCATCTCCTAACTTCTTCGGGACCAGGAAGAAATGGGAATAGTACCCCATCCCCTGTGTGTGTGTGTGTGTGTGTGTGTGTGTGTGGGGGGAACGGGCTCTATCGCCTCCTTCAAGAGAAGAGCTGAGATTTCTTCCTGAACCAGGAGAAGGTGCTCGGGGGAGTACGACGACCGGGGGTTCGAGGAGATTTCCGAAGAAACTCTATTGAGTGTCCTTCTGCGATCAGCTGGAGCACCCAAGTGTCTGAAGTAATCCTCTCCCAACCCAGAAGATGGAGGGAGAACCTCCCTCCCACCCACCAGTTCCTCTGGAAACTCCAGAGGCTGTGGGAGAGGAAAGGAATCAGGTGGTGTTAGGCAGCGTCGCCGCTGAAGCCCCGCTGCTTTTTTGGGTGGGGGGGCTTGGCAGCCGGAGGGGCCCGACGTTTATTGGCCTGCTTTCCCTGAGGTTTCACCTTTTGCCGATTACGTCTGCGAAAGGGACGATGCTGTGGCTGAGGGGGTTTGTACACGGAGTCCACAGACTTCAGTGCAGTCCCCTTCTCCTGCAGCTCAGTGATGATGTCCTTGACATCGCCACTGAACAGCACTGAGCATCTGAAAGGCGCGTCCTGGATAGCAGATTGCACTTCCGGGACCAACCGACATAATTCAGGGTCCCGATACCCAGAGTGGAAGAAGCGAAGACCTTCTTCCCGTACTGGTCCAGAAGGCGGGATTCCTTGTCAGGTGGCGATGAGCTCAAATGTTTAGGGTTAGCTGACCAGCTGTGAGCGGCGCTAATCACGACCGAATCAGCTCGAAGGTGAGGATCAAGAAAGTCAACACCCTCGGGAGCCTGATATAGCCTATCCGACTTCCTAGGAAGATGGGCTATTGCCGATGGTTGCTTCCAAATAGTGGAAACAAGGTCGGCATGAGGCTCAATCCAGGGTGGCACCAGGGTTGCAGCAGTCTCGGGCAGATCCAGGTGCGCAGCAAGTTTTTTACACTGCGGATCTGGCTCCAAGGAGTGCCACTGATGAACTTCCTAGATTTTGCGCAGCAACTCCGTGAAAGAAGGATATTCTGGAGGAGACTTCGGAGGAGTCCTTGACATGGGCTTATCCGGAGAGAGTGGTTCGTCGTCCAGGTTGGAACAACCAGAGTCGTGGAGGAAGAAGAGGAAGAAGACTCCTCCTCCCAGTGCGGGCGTCAGAAGGTCCGACGTTCAACTTACCGGCGGAGTCCGGGCGGTTGTTGGAGGAGCCAACGTCCAACTTAGCGGAACCGTTGCCCGAGGCAGGCCGCGATGGAGAAGCGGCCTTGTCGGGCGGAACAGGGCTGTGTGCTGCCCCGAAGGGTCGAGCGACTTAGTGGCCTTCTCCGGGCGGGCGTCAGAAGCCCGGCGTCCAGCTTACGGGGCACTCACTCACACCAGTAGGGCAGCGGCTTGTACTGGGAGGAAGCCTCCTTCTCGGGAGGCACCAACAGCCTGAGCGTGAGCCAGATGGTGGGTCGACACCATCTTGAAGCTTCCAAGACGGCCATCGCGGAGTGGTCTCCTGGGGTGGGATGTTACCTTTATCTGACGACTCAGCCGAAGTTGTGAGTGGTTGAGGAGTCCCGGTGCTTCTCCTTATCTTTCTTCTTACGATGGCCCTCAGAGGAAGTTGAAGTCTGACGGAGCTTTTTCAGCTCCTTCTCCATGGAGGACATCTTCTTTTTAAGTATGTGAGCCTCCAGGGACTGCTGCCTCCGTCTATGAGTGGCAGCGTTGAACTTCAGGCAATGCTGGTACTTCTCCACAGGGTGATCCGGGCCCAGACAGAAGAGGCACTGGGAGTGACTGTCCTTATGCGGGAGTTGGGTGCAGCATGAGTCGCACTTATTCTTGTGCTCGGAGGGTGTAGGGGACGACATACACCACCAAAAAAACTGACTAAAAGTCGAATTAAATAGAGAAAAACCGATGGTAGAACTACTGACGACAGACTGACGAGCAGTGAACTTTACCACGAGGCGCTTTCATGAGCTAATGGCGGGAAAGAACTAGAAGGTGGGCGTGGGGGACCGTCCCTTTATATCGACGTCGGTCACCTGACATGGGGGCGGTCCCCCGCCAGAGACTGCTATCTAGAAATTTTTCCATGGGGTCCTGACGCCTGCCGGCATCAGTCCTATATGTAATTACCTACTGCAAGAGCCCTCTCAAAGTAAGATCAAGAATTTCCTCCAGATTCTGTAATATACTTTAGAGGAAGAGGGGTGACGCGAGTTCACTATCATTTCAATAACAGGAGCTGTGTAGCCTAGCTCTTTGAAAGTTTCCCGCTCAATCTCCAGGCCGAGAGGAACAGGTTGTTCAGATGGGGATGCAGAACTGGACCCTGATGGAGAAGGTCCAGGCTGATCTGGAAGGTCAGAGGTGGTCGCCTTGATAAGATGAATGAGAAGCAGGAACCATGGGCAATGAGGCCATCGGGGACAGACTAGATTCAGTTCTTCCCGGTCCAGAGCCACTTTGTGGAGGACTCTGGATAGACGCGGTATTGGAGGAAAGGCATACAGGAGACCAAACTGACCCCAGTCTAGGGAAAAGGCATCCTAAGCCACTGCTAGTTCGTCTTTGGCCAGGGAGAAGAATTGCTTTACCTTGGGAGTTTCACCGGCAGGCAAGAAAAAATTACGTACCTTAGTAATTGTGTTTCTTCTAATGGAGTCTTGCTGTATTCTGACATATGCAGTTAGCCCCAAGCACTTGAACAGCGCCGGAGAGGAAAGAGTTAATTTCTATGCCAGGCATAGAATGTTGAGCTCAAGCTCAGTTTTCAAACCTCTGTCCGCTCAGAGTGTAACCATCAGATTCTTACGAGAAACTAACTACACTTCCAGTAAGGAAATTGTAAATACATATAAGCCAACAGGCAACAACTTGGGTCCAAAGACTCAAGTCAAGAACCCAAGATGAAAAACAGGTAGTGAACAAGATATATAAATCCAAGATAAAACATAACAACAACCATCCCACTCTGAAGAGGAGAGGTGCAAAGTACACCCCTGAGGTGCAACACTGTATCTGCCAGCCCACGTCCCAAAACTAGGTTCTGAGAGTGGAGGCGGGGTCAGGATACAACAAGACTCCATTAGAAGAAACACAATTATTAAGGTGAGTAATTTTTTCTTCAAACAACATGAAGTCTTGCTGTATTCTGACATATTGCAGACTACCAAGCAGTACCTCCATGGAGGAGGGACAGAACCTACTTTGGGAACAGGCTCTAAAGTACTGCTGTGCCTAACCGAGCATCACTCCTAGCCTGGATTTCCAGAGAGTAATGCTTGGTGAAAGTATGGACTGTTTTCCAAGTGGCTGCCTTGCATATCTCCAACAAGGGTATATCTCTGGCAGCAGCCAGAGAAGCAGCTGTACCCCTAGTCGAGTGAGCCCTCAGGCCTGAGGGAGGTGTTTTACCTAGCTTGGCATAGCAGAATTGTATACAAGAGACAATCCACCTGGCAATAGTTCTCTTAGTAGCAGGCCTACCTTTTTCCACTTCACCATAAGTGAGAAACCATGGAAGACTGTCATTCCTGTGTGCCTTAGTATGCTCCATGTAGTAAAGTGCCCTTTTAACATCCAGACTGTGTAATCTTCTTTCTCCTGAAGAAGAATGATCAGTGAAAAACACAGGAAAAGACATGGACTTGTTCAGATGAAAATCTGAGATCACTTTGGGTAAGAATCTCCTATTGGTTCTGAGGACCACCTTATCTCTATGGAATGAGATAAAATCAAGTTCAACTGACAGGGCCTGTAATTCACTAATTCGCCTGGTAGAAGTGATAGCTACCAGAAACACTTTTCCAGGTCATGTACTTCAGAGGTTCAAATGGTGGCTGCATAAGCTGAGCAATGCAGATATTGAGATCCCAAGCCAGAGGAGGCTCTCTAAAAGGAGGGTTGATATGAACCAGAACTTTAAAGAACTCACCAAAGATGGGGCGAGATGCCAGGGAAGAGCCCTTCCCTGCTGAGAGGAATGCAGACACAGCTGGCCTAAGCCATTAAGGTGAACCAGGTAATCCAAAAGTGTAGCAATGCCAGCAGCATCTGGTAGAATATCCTTACGGGAACACCAAATGCTGAATCTTTTCCATTTGGAATTATAAGTTTTCCTGGTAGAGGGTTTCCGAGAAACCTTAAGGATGTCCAAAACTCCCTGACAAAGATGCAGACCTGCATATTCTAACTCTTCAACAGCCAGGCCTTGAGACTGAGAGACTGGAGATTGGGGTACCAGATCCTCCCCTGAGAGAAGGTTAGGAGATTGTGTCTTTTGGGAAGAGACAGGGGAGTGAGACTGCTAGGGAGGAGAACAACAGAGGATACCAAGGCTGTCTGGCCCTGTCTGGAGCCAGTAGAATCACTGCAGGGTAGTGACCTGATCTTGACTAGAAACCTGAACAACAGGGGAAAGGAGGAAAGGCATAAAGGAACTTGCCTTTCCAGTCCAATATCAGGGCATCCAGGGGAACAGTCCCTAGGACTGGGGGTCTGCAGCAGAAGAGGGGAAGTTGGTGACTGTCTGGGGCTGCGAAGAGATCTATCTCTGGAGTGCCCCACCTGGTGAAGATTACTTTCAGTATGAGAGGATCCAAAGTCCATTTGTGATGGTCCTGGGAGATTCTGCTCAGAGCATCTGCTAGCACATTATCCTTCCCTGGGAGGTGGACTGCTATTAGGGAAGTTTGCAGGGAGTAGGCCAGAGACCATACTTTCATGGCCTCTGTGCACAAGGCCAAAGACCAAGTGCCCCCTTGCTTGCTGATGTACCACATGGTGGTGGTGGTGTCTATTCTGACCTGAACCACCTTGTCCCTTACTAAGTTTGAGAAAGCTTGAAGGGCTAGGAATACTGCCCTGAGTTCCAGAAGACTGATATGAAGGAAAGACTCTTGTGGAGACCAAACACCCTGTGCTCTGTTGGCTCCTAGGTGAGCTCCCCAGCCCAGGAGAGAAGCATCTGTGGTGAGTATCACTGAATGAGATTGATTGAGGAATGGGACACCTTGTCTGAGACTGTCCTGATCTAGCCACCACTGGAGAGCTTGGGCCACAGTCTGAGTCACTAGAACCAATTTGGTGAGAATCTTTTGTCTGAGATCAAAAAGACCTTAGGTGAAACTGAATGTCCCTCATTTGGAACCTTGCTCCTTTGTATCACTGCAGTGGAAGCTGCCATGTGGCCTAGGAGCTGAAGAAAATGTCTTGCTGCGCGAGAAACCAGAGGATGAAATGAGGAAGTATGACCTGTAAGGACCTTTACCCTTGCTAGTGGGAGAAAGGCCTTTGCTTTAACAGTATCTAACTCTATCCCTATGAACGTGAGGAGTTGCACTGGTTAAAGAACTGACTTTGGCAGACTGAGAAGGAATCCCAAAGAACTGAGTAAATCTTGAGTGACTTGAAGAGCTGACTTGACCTGGTCGGGAGACTATCCTACAATGAGCCAGTCGTCCAGGTATGGGAATAGAGAAATCCCCTGCCTTCTGAGGAAGGCCACTACTATTGCAAGGCACTTTGTAAACACTCTTGGAGCCGATGTTAGGCCAAAAGGCATGGCTCTGAACTGATAATGGCCTGAAGGCAGCTCAAACCTGAGGTACTTTCTGTGGGAGCACCTGATAGGAATGTGGAAATAGGTGTCCTTGAGGTCCAGGGATGCTAACGAATCTCCTGGTCTTAAAGAGGGAAGAATTACTCCCAGAGTCACCATTTTGAACCTTGGTTTTAAGATGTGTTTGTTCAAATACCTTATGTCTAGGATGGGTCGCCACTCCCCTGTCTTTTTTGGGGTAAGGAAATATCTGGAGTACAGACCCTTGCCCCTGTGTAGAGTAGGAACTCTCTACACGGTTCTGAGAGCCAGCAGAGAGGAAACCTCTGTTTCTAGAGCAATGGTTTCGGAGATGTTTGCAGGTGGAAAAGACCTGATCCTCATTTTTGGAAACTTCCTGAAACTGAGGGCCAGTCCCTGGCTTACTACCTCCAGGACCCACTTGTCTGAAGTAACAGACTTTCAGGCCTGGAAGTAGTAAGCCAGCCTGCCTCCTACTGGAATTGGGGAGTTGACCTGGGCTGACACATCAGAGTGTCTGCTTGGCAAGAGGCTTGGACTGGGAAGAGGATGCAGCCCTACTCATCCTCCTCCTACCTCTCCCTCGAAAGAACCCCCTCTGTGGGAAGGGAGAGGAGGCCTGGGCTTGGTAGAATGGCCTGTGAAAGGGCCTGGCCCTGCCCCTAGACTGCTGCTTTTGAGGAGTGGCTTGCCGTTCACTGGCCTGTGCACTCCTGTAGGTGGTCCTGTACTCATCCATTTTCTTCATGTAAGCCTCTGTCTGCTCCCCAAACAGAGAGTTACCCACTACAGGGAAATCCATAGCCTTAGCCAGGGTATCCTGCGAAAGGCTAGTACATCTGAGCCAAGCATGTCTCCTGAGAGACACAAATGTAGCCATGACTCTTGATGCCACATCACTGGAGTCCACAGCAGCATAAGAATTGTACCTTGGATGCCTCAATTCCATCAGCAGCCACCTCCTCCTGCTCTTTGGCTAGCTAGGGGAAAGCCTGTTTAGCCAGTTCCAGAACTGTATCCCACCTGGACTTCTGGTATCTGGCTGTGTAGGCCATATAATTAGCCTGCCTGAGTCCCAAGGAGGATGCCAAGTATTGTTTCTTGGCCATGGCATCCACCTTCCTGGAGTCTTTATCTGGGGGATGTGAAGACAAAGGAATATTAGCCCTGTCACAGGCTGCAGTCTGCACTACCCCAACATGGCTGCAATGACCGAACAAAAACTCCGTACCTGAGCCTGATAGCATATACTTCCTGTACATTCTCTTATCCACAGGAGGTAAAGAATCTGGTGTCTGTAAAATCTTTTTGTGTCTGTTTCCCCAGGGATTTATGGAGGGGAATAGACAACCTCTTGGACTCTGGGATGTCCATCATCTCCACAAAATCAAGCTCTTCTTCCTCCTCAACAGCTTTAACCATAGGGAGGCTGGAGGGTTTCAGCCACCTTTTTGTAAAACAAAAAGTGAGATGGGGACTCAGAAAGCCTTGGAGATGAGACATTGGAGGGTCTGTCTGGGGAGCTGTCTGGTTCAATGGGCACATCCAGACCTTCATAATCATTGTCGTCGTCTTCGTCGTCATTATCATCACTCTTCGTCCCCCTCCCACTCCAATTCGTAAAAAGCATCCAGCTCATAATCCGATGGAGTCAGATCAGACTGAACCGAGCACCTAACCGATGGCACTGGTTCAGACGGAACCAGGCGAAGTGATTGCACAATACTAATCACTTTGGCTATTTCTTCAGCGGCTGGAGTAAGGGATGCTGGATCCAAACCGGCGGACTTTTCACCTTTTTGATGGAACTGGCTCTCCTTTTGCCCAACGACATCTCGCCCAGGTCAGTGGGCACCTCCTCAGAATCGGTCAGAACCGAACCGGGCTGGCCATCCGGGTCAGCGGACTTCTCGGCCTCCTTTTCCTTTAGCCTACTCAATCTCTTCTCCAGAGTGGCCTCAGGAAAAGTTCTGCAGATTTGGCAGTCTGTTTTGAGGTGGTCAAATCCCAGACAATAAACACAGATGAGGTGGGGGTCGGCCTTAGCAAACACCTCCCCACACTCTGTGCAGTGTTGAAACCCAGTGGGACCGTTTTTTTTCCTTGGGTTTCTCAGACACGGCCAGACTAGAAAAATGACCCTTTACAGCTTTTAGCCAGGTAATACACCCCTATCAGTTACTAACCGTGTCACAGGTTGTGTAAAGAAACTGACAGGAACCGGCACACCACTACTAAAATCCCAGAAAATAAATTTAAACACAGAAGGTCGGTTTCCAACCAGACCGACTGAGAAGGAACCAAAATTTACAATTTCCACAGAAGAAAAACACAAAATCACAGTTCACTACCTAGCTACACTACTTACTGTACTGTAGACAGACCCTCGAAACCGAAAATAAACAAATCGGTTGAAAAAATGACACGTTTTGAACTTTACCAAACCGGAGCGAAGCAGCAATCTCCAGAGCGACTTCACAGTTAGGTGGAGTAAAGAATCTGACGGTTACACTCTGAGGCACCACAGACAGAGGTTTGAAAACCAAGCTCGAGCTCAACATTCTATGCCTGGCATAGAAATTAACTCTTTTCACTCCGGGGCAGTTCAAGTGATAGGACTAACTGCATTTGTCAGAATACAGCAAGACTTCATGTTGTTTGAAAAAGATCTATTTGGCCGGCTCATCGGTGCAGCAGTTGGATTTCTCTCATGACGCCAGTGACCCGGTTCGCAACAGACCCAGGTCGCTGAAGGGCCAGCCGGGGAGAGAAGGACAGAGCATCCCACGGACTGCTCTCCTTCTCCGGGAGGGTGGGAAGTGCCCGGTGCTAGATGGACACTTGATGGAGGCCGGGAGTCATGCAGCCACCGGCACTCGCATATACTGCAGACGGGGTGTACGCTGGACGTCATTGCATGTCCCCGCCTCCTGGAGGAAAACTGAAAAGGGAGGGGTGGGTCCTCCGTCTAAATGAAGCCCTCCCCGGGCTTCAATTAGCCACCATCGCCAACAGTACTCCCAACTAGATACTGGTTCCGCGACACTGGAATTAGGGGAACCAGTGCCGCAGCCCCACCCTCAGGGGGCAAGCTGGAAGTTACCAGGAGACAAGCTGGCAACCGACAGTTGGTGGAAGCCCGGGGGCCGTGACCAGGGCAGAACGCTGACGGAGGACCTGCCAGGGGAAAAAAAGAAAAAAAAAAAGATCTATTTGAGGATTGCCCCACTGTTCTGTTAGAATGTGGAAGGCACTGTCCTTTAGCTCCCATTCCCCTGGTAGAACATCCTTACGACTGAGCCAGTCTGCTGTAACATTTTCCTGTCTGGGAATGTACACTGCTCTTATGCTTGCCAGGTGGGGCTTGGCCCACTGAAAGAGAAGGGACTCCCATAGCATTTTTGAGCTTCTTGTGCCACCCTGATGTTGATGTATGCCACTGTTGTCAGACTGTTAGAATCAGTACATCCTGACTGAGATCTTGCTGTTCAAAGTGCATCAGGGCAAGGCGTACTGCTCTTATCTCAATGCCGTTTATGCTGTACCTTGTTTCTAACAATGACCCTTACCCTGAGCTGACAGCTGATGCAGGAGAGCCCCAGCGCCCAGGCTTGCATTGGTCGTGATTCGGATTTGGTGTGGATGGCCCAACTTGCAACCCCTCATGACATCTGTGCTCAGAGTCCACCACTGGAGGGATGTTTTTGTCTGTTCAGGTGGTGCTGGCTGTGTCTGGACTGGGACCACATTCTGAGCAAATGTGCTTGAATGGGCTGCATGTGGACTAGACCACAAGGGATTGAATCCGCCAGCGATACTAGAGTCCCAATTAACTGCATGAAGGATTGAGCAGGCAGCTGAGGAGCTGTGTGAAACTTCTTGATGAGCTTCAGCAGGTCTCTGAATTTTATTTCCCGGGGAAAGACCTTGTTGGCTTGCGTCATGAAGTCTGCCCCCAGGTGGTGCAAGGTCTGGCTTAGAGTTAGGGAACTTTTTCTCCAGTTGATGACAAATCCATGTGCCGAAAGGCATCAGACTACCTCCGCCACTGCTTGATTGAGCTGCAGGGCCTTGATGATAATATCGTCCAAGTAAAGGAAAAGTTATATCCCTCAGTTCGGACGGTGAGCTATAACCGCTACTAGCGCCTTGGAGAATGTCCTTGGGGCTGAAGAAAGCCTGAATGCCAGTGTTTTGAATTGGAAGTGCTGCTCCCCCACCTTGAACCCGAGCTATTGCCTGTGTAGTCCCTGGATGGGAATATGTAAATAGGCGTCTTGCAGATCGATGAATGCCAGAAAATCCCTGTGTTGCAACTCCCTGATGACTGATAAGGTTTCCATCTTGAAGGATCTGCTGCGGACAAAATGATTCAGGAATTTGAGGTCTAGGATTGGCCTGAATCCCCCTGTGCATTCTGGCACGATGAAGAATAAGGGAGTAGACCCCCCCAATTGATCTCTGTGGGGGGAACCTGCTCAGCAGCCTTTGCTTGAAGGTCTGCAATGGCCTGTAACATTGCCAGTCTTTTGGACGGGTTGCCCGAGATAGGGAAGGGCATCAAGTGAGGTAGTTGGGGCTTGGAGTCAAATTCTATTAGGTAACCCTTGCTGATGATGTCTAGGACCCATCTGTCCAACGTGTATTGGACCCATTCCTCAAGAAAATGTGAAAGTCTTCCCCTTACTCAAGGATGGGCCTGGATAGCTTCATTGTGACTTCTTGTTGCTGTTCCCAGTGCCTCTGGTGTCACCACCGCCACCAGATCTGCCTACTCGGAAGTTATGCTGGTTATGTGAGGAGAACTATGTTCTTTTTCCTGAGAAATGAAGAGTTTTGACCCTTATTGTAACCTCGGTCACGAAAACTGCATCTGAGGCCTGAGGACCATGATTTGCCCCTGCCTCTTGACTGGGGCATGTGCACCTTAGTTGTCTCCCCGGATTCCTTCACTGCCTTCTTCAGGGCTGAACCAAACAGGAGACTACCTTCAGAGGGTGCGTTTACCAAGCGGCTTGTCGAAGAGGCGTCTGCTTGCCAGGCCCGAAGCCAGAGGTTGCAGAGAGACGAGGTTTGATAAAACGTGGTCCGAGCGGCACACCTGACTGCCTCCTCTGACACGTCTGCTGCATAAGCTGAAGCCAGACCCATTAACTGCAGCTGATGAATAATAGCCTTGTTCTTCTCTGGGTCCTCAGCAAATTGAAAGGCTAAATCCGAGGCCCAGGACAGAGCGGCTCTGGCTGAAAAAAGATTGGCAGTTGCCATCTTGAGAGATGTTGCTGATGCTTGAAAGGCCTTCTTAAGCGAAGCATCTACTTTCCTATTCACTGGGTCCCCGAGTGATGCCCCTCCTTCGGCTGGGATGACCAACTTCTTGGTAAGGTTTGAAATCAGAGGGTCGATTCTGGGGCAGTCTAGCCACTTTTAAGATTGTTTCTTGTCAAACTTGAGGAGCTTAGAGATCTGCAGGGGCACTGGACAGGTGCGTTCTGGACCTTGCCATTCCTCCTTGAGCAAGTCCTCTATGGCTGGAGGAACAGGGAAAGATGTGGCTGGTTTGGCGTCAGATGCCAGGTGAAAAGCCTGTTTCGACTGTGTTGGAGTCGCTGGGGAAGATCAGAGGCGAATCTTGGCCATGACTTTTTTTTTTTTTTTTAATACTTATATTTTGTTTTACTTGAATCAATATCATACAGGTATCTCATGTAAGAGATCACAATTTTGCACCATAATACATCCAATATACACAGGAGGATTAATCTATACAATCAGATGTCCGGATGTGGGTGTATATCTTATAAAATTAAATGTCCGAAAATGTATAAATGTCCAAGATAAGCTGCACCCCACAGGACTTTGGGTGACCTCACACTAAATTAAGAAAATCCAAACAACTTAAAAGACACAGCAACTTGTGCTGATGTGGTCCCCAGTCCAAACATATGTCCCTACATATTTATTGTGCACAACAGAAATGCCCTCCTGATCCAGAGATTCAACATCACTAAGCATTTTACGTTAGTCTGATTTAAACAAAAACTGGTACATTAACTGCATCATTTTTAACAAAATTTACCCCAGTTCCCCTCGTGGCAGTAGGCCTAACATTTCAATACACTCCAGCTTAATTTCCCTTCTAATTAAATCTGCTTCCCAGAACAAATATAATTTTTTTTAAATGGCCACTGATAAACAAGATATTCAATTTTTCTAGGTAAGCACACTGAACCTGACATGAACGCTCTGATAGACAGGAAAAAAAACATTTCCTTAATCGTGGCATTTCAGGTCTCGGTCTCTTCCTCTTCGGATTCGGATAGTTCTGGAGCTGCTGCTCGATCAAATTCCAGCACTATAGCCTCCGTCTTTTTCCCTGCTTCGATCGGATCGGTATACTTATATGTCTTTCCCCCATAGAACACTCTTGAGCCGAGCTGGCATGAGTAAAGAGTGGGCCATCTCTAAACTTCGGAGTCTGGCCCGGACACCATCAAATTTCTTACTCCACATCCTCATGGCGTATGAGAGATCGGGAAACATGTGTATAGAAGCCCCCTGAAAGTTAAGCTTCTCAGATTCTCTGGCAGCTGTTAAAATCTGATCCCGGGTCCCCGAGCTGGCAGTGATCACTAGAGCCGTTCTGGGCGCATTATCCCGAACTACAGCAGATCTAGGGGAGATCTAGTATGCACGTAGAAGATGTTCCGCCCTAATCTCCGGGCCAAGCTTCAGAGCCTTCGGGAACCATTCTTAGAAGAAGAACAAGAGGCTATCTCAATCACAGTTCTCAGGTAGGCCTATGATCCTCACATTAGAAGCCCTCTGTGAATTCAAAGGCTTCCAGCAGATATCTTAACTGTGCATTTTCCTGGACCAGTTTTGTTGTTGTATTCAGCGCCTGAATTGCAGTCATTTGTGCAGAGAAGGCCATTTTAGTAGCCTCCACAATCTTGCCATCTTGTTCTGCAAAATGAGTTAAAATTGACTCGATTTTGTTGTCTATTGCTTGCATCGAGCGTTGGAGCGCCATCCATGGAGGAGCTGTCTCTGTAGCAGGTTGGGTGGTTGCCTCGTGCTGTTCCGACTCAGCAGGCCTCAACTTTGCAGCACCTGCAGAACCCTTGTTAGTAGGTCCCATCTTTGTAGAAAATAGACCGGAAGATTGAGCACCTTTTATAGATTCAGATACAGTCAATTATTAGGCTAAATCACAGAATAAAGTATTGTTTTGAGGTTGAAAACTCTATAGATATGGAGAGCAGATCTAAGACACGTGTGGTCGGCAGGTGTGCTCCACAGCGCTCCCCTCGGCTATGACCATTTTTATGAAAAAGTCTAGGTCCTCCAGGACAGTTTCTGGACGGGAAGTCGTCAGAGTCCAATGATGAGCCCATTAGCTCCCCCTCTTCGGGAGAAGAGAAACTGGAGTCTGAGGAGTCCAGGTAATGCTCCCTGCGACACTTCCCCTTATGAGTGCACCTAGATCTACTCCGAGAATTAGATCTTTTCTTTCTCTTGTGGCATGAGGAATGCTGATCCTCCTCATCCGAGGATCTGTTCCTGTATCTGGATTTTTTCTTTTCATCATAGGGATGTCAGAACAACTGCCCCTCTTCGGATGAGGATGGGGACGGGGTCCTCTTTCTTTTTGTCTTCTTGTGAAGTCTCACATCTGGTGACCCCGGAGGCTGCCAGTCGAAGTATGCAGAGTCCAGAGCAAAGGCCCTGTTTAGCTTGTCTATGAAGTCTGGGGCCAGAGAGGGCGCTGCAGACTGCTGGGTGTCCCTGGTAACCGCTGCTCTCTCAGACCTGATGGCTGCTGCTCGCTCAGATCTGTCTGTCTGTCTGTTGGCTATCAGTCTGAGCCGAGGAATGGGAGGCCTCCGTCGTGTCCTTCCCATTCGCAAACACTGCCTTCTCACATTTTAGGCAAAGCGAACCAGAGAAGGTGATTAGTAGCGGGGAACTTGCAGCGCTGGCATTTTCTGCCCCTGGAAGGCTTATCTGAGACCGGACACAAAATGGCCCTACTCCCCTTTTATTCAGCGTACCTCCTCTCCCCCCCCGTAGGTGTCCTGATGCTATGCTGGGAGGCTGTTGAAGCTGTGATGAACTGCTGATGCTGGCCCTTTAAGGGCAAAATGCTGAGCTGCTCCCTTTTGCCTTTGCTGTATTTAGTAATTCTACTATATTCATGAAATTCTGTCTTATTCCTTATGTTTATCTTGTCCCTTATGTTGCTGGGGGGGGGGAGGGGGAGTCTGCACAATACTTATGAAAAGCTCAGTTGGTCCTGAATAGCACTCCCCTTGCACTGCAGTGCTCATCGACGAGAGTACACTGAACGTCGACGAGTGGCTATAATAGCACTGCAGGCCCACGGCACCATCTACGAGCGGCTGAGGAATTCAGAATGCCAGCCGATGGGAGAAACACAGAGCTGCCGTCAGCAAGGAAATGGATCCTCTTTAAGCACTCAGGTGTTGTTACTATTCTCCCAATCGCCGAAAAATGGCACTAGAAAGGAAGTCCAGAGTAGGAGCTGGGTTGAGCCCAAAACCGCAGGAATAAACTCTGCGGGTGAAATGGGGCCAGTCTGTTCAGATTGCAAGGCTGAGACTGGAACCCACACAGGAGCACTGTATCAAGTTACATTTCCTCAGAAATCCAACTGAAAATTTAATTTTTTGACTTACAGTCTGCTGTCTTCAGCCCTGCGACGTGGTGACAGAGCTCTGCTTCCAGAGTACCTGCCGGTTGGAAGGCAGGAAGTAAAACTGATGGAAACGGGAAGTGGAGGGCTGGATATCCCAAGCTGCAGAGTTTAGTTCCTGCCTTCCTATCTGCATCAGGAGGTACAGCCCATGTGTGTGGAAGCCCGGAGACCAGCCTGGGAGAGAGAATGCAGTGTTCTGCAAGTGGACTCAAAAGCTGTGTGATATAAGTGTTTACCTAAGCTATCATGTGATAAATCTACATCTTATATTTACACACACACAGTAAACTGTCCTCAGCTCTACCCCGGCACTACTGCCTAGTTTTCATTCCCCAAAATACAGCTTCCACTATCCACCCACATGCATTTCCCATTTACTGTCATTTACATCATAACATTTAAGGTGTTGCCTTGCTTTCCTTTTGGAAGTACCATACTTTTCTCCTCCGCACACACTGTAGCTTGTCCCACTTGCTTAACTCTTAACAGTACCATATCCTTGCAGGATCTGCCTTCACCCTCTATAGCCCACCATAGCACAAAAGGAAAAACAAGGGGCTACATCACAAGCCTACTCGTAAAAATCTCCATGCTCTCGACCACAAGACACTCCCTGATCCCTTCTTGCAAGAAGCCGCTACTATACTGTCTGAATTTTATATCTTCCCAGTCTGAGCTCTCCCCTGGTCCTTGCAACCTTAATCCTTCCGTGCTTGCCTTAGCCTGAGGTTTAATGCAAAGAAGTGCAAGATCTTGCACATAGGGAAGAGAAACCCTGAAGCCTCCTACAGGTTGGGAGGGGAGTTGCTAGCAATCACAAGGGAAGAAAGAGACTTGGGCATCATCATCACAGATGACCTGAAATCATCCAAGCGCAGTAGGTAAGGCTAGGGGGATGCTGGAGTGTATTAGTAGGAGTATCACAAGTCGTAAGAGGGAGGTAATAATCCCACTTTACAAGACATTGGTTAGGCCCCATCTGGAGTACTGCGTGCAGTACTGGAGGCCATGCCTGCACAAGGACATTAACAAAATGGAGGCAGTCCAGAGAAGGGCAATCAAAATGGTGCAGGGACTACATCAGAAAACATATGAGGACAGATTAATGCAGCTCAATATGTATGCCCTAGAGCAAAGGAGGGAGAGAGGTGATATGATCGAAACATTCAAACATCTTAAGGGCATTAACAAGGCGAAAGAGTCTAACATGTTTCAATATAAGAAAAACAGCAGGACAAGAGGATACAGCATGAGATTAGAGGGAGGCCGATTAAGAGGTAGTGTGAGGAAGTCATTTTTTCACAGAAAGGGTGGTGGAAGCATGGAACGGCCTACCTCAGGAAGTGATGGATATGAATATAGTACAGGGCTTCGAACAGGCATGGGACAGGCATAAGGGAGCAATACAGATGAGTATGAATAGACAGGCCATTGACAGAGTAAAGGCCTATGGCACATTCATAAGGTAGAAAAATGGGCAGACAAGATGGGCCTTGCGGTCCTTATCTGCAATCAACTCTATGTTTCCATGTTTAAACCCACTGCCTCTCTGCCCATCCACCTCCCCACCCTCCACTGCTCCCATGGCTCCAACATTAGAGGCCATTACTCTATTCCATTCATGAGGGGAGGGGCCCTGCTACCACCAGGAAGAATCAACGCAGTGCGCTTGACAGTGTATTGGAGGGGAGCCTCAAGCGTCAGAGGCTGGCATGTCGTTGAGGGGGGAGACACATGGTAGTTGTCACCTGATATAGCAAGCAGGCTGATTTTCGTGTTCTTCCATAGGTACAACTTATAGATAGGGTTGAGGCTGACAGCATGTGGTCACCAACATTGCAGTGCTGATCACCAGCTGCTGTAGAAGGCACCAGAGCAACGAGAGGTGTGCCAGTCTCCTTTGGAGCTCTAAAATGCTGTCTCTGCAGCACTCAGACAGCCTCTGTGGCCCAGAAATGGGAATCAGGATAACAGTGAAAACCCGAATCTTATGTATGGTGTTGCTGTACACTCCCATGGCCTCTTCAGCCTGGGGCTGGGAATCAGGATCACAGTACAAACCTGTATCTCTTACACGCTGGTACTATACACACCCACAGCCTCTGTGGCCTGGGGCTGAGAGTCAGGATCACAGTACAAACCCATATCTCTTACATACTGGTGCTATACACTCCCACAGCCTCTCCGACCTGAAACAGAGTCAGGATAACGGTGCAAACCCGAATCTTTTGTATGGTGTTGCTATATACTCCCATGGCCTCTCCAGCCTGGGGCTAGGAATCAGGATCACAGTACAAACCCATATCTCTTGCATGCTGGTGCTATACACTCCCACAGCCTCTCCGGTCTGGGGCTTGGGAGTCAGGATCACAGTACAAACCCATATCTCTTGCATGCTGGTGCTATACACTCCCACAGCCTCTCCGGTCTGGGGCTTGGGAGTCAGGATCACACTACAAACCCATATCTCTTACATGCTGGTGCTACAGATACCCACAGCCTCTACGGCCTGGGGCTGGGAGTCAGGACCACAGTACAAACCTGCATCTCTTACATGCTGGTGCTATACACTCCCACAGCCTCTCCGGCCTGGGGTTGGGAGTCAGGATCATAGTACAAACCCTGATCTCTAGCACAGTGGTGCTATGTACTTCAAAGGGTCCCACCTGGCCAGGGTTTCTTTTAAGTATTTTTCCACTTCCTTCTACCCAGGAGTGACCCCAAATCTTCCTCTTCTTCCTCCTTGAGTAAAACAAAAAAAGAGCAGAGCACACAACTACTAAATGTATCAAATTATACTGAGTCACATTCCCTAGGGGAGTTTCAACACTGCATCAAATGTGGTTCAATATAATCTGATACATTTAGTAGCACTGTGTGTGCAGCTCTTTTTTTGTTTTTTCTAAGTTTTAGCCACGGAGGTCTGGCGAAGCAGCAGCTTTATAGGTGGGAGTGCGCAGTTTGTTCTTTATTGTTCCCATGTGTAACGGTGTTCTTCGAGTACACTCTTATCTCCCTACCTTACCTCCAAGGCTATCTTCTGCATCTAGTTCTTGAACCACTGCTTACCCCTTGCAATAGGTCCACTGGCCTTGGTACAACCTGGAGGAACCTTAAACAACTATGAAGGGCAGCCAACCAGGGCGGAGCTTAAGAGACAAGGAGTTCAGGAACAACCCTCAGCATAATTTGCCTGGGACTCTGCATTTGCTCCCCAGGATCCTAATTTCCCCTTCCACTAGGCACACAGCCTGTAGTAACATTCTTTTTTGTTGTGTTATGTGAAATGATGCCTTTCATTACAGTATTTTTTGTTTTATAAGACTGAACTATACCAAATGTGCTGAGAAGCCAGTTTTGCTTACTCATGCACCAGAATTTTTCTGAATACAAATAAGTTACTGCTTCCTGTTTTGCAAGAGGGAGGTATAGTAATTTAGTTAATTAGTACGGACTTGGACATTATACTAAACAGAAATGCTGTTATACTTGCTGCGGACAAGCTCATATAGCAACTTTTACAGCACTGCCTGCTACGTGTTCTTCACAAATGTCACCTGGTTTTGTCAATATGAGAAGCCAATGTTGGATCCAGCAATTTGGTCTGTTTGTTCAATGGGATGAATTAAACATTTATCAGAGGATGACACCTGCAGTTTGTGAAGGAGCTGGCACTGGTAAAACGCTAGCAGCAATACCAGTGAAGCATGAGTAGCCGAGGGTTCGTAGATTGCGTCATTTGTTAAGTTTCATTTCGCAGGCTGTGCCTCCAGGAAAAATAGGGTCCAAGTAGAAACACAGAGATGAAGGCAAAAACAGAACGAATTAATAAACAGAAGGATGAAACATATACACACACACACACACACACACACACACAATACAGGCTGTCTATATAGCTGACTCAATGGAGGTTGCTGGCCCAGGCTTGGGGGAGTACAAACCCCCTCGCATCTCCATCACTCACCACCTCCAAGCCCTCTCTGTGGGTCCTTGCCACAGCTAGACAATATTGCCAGCACCCTCCTGAGTGAGGGGGCAGAAAATGCCTTAGACGCCAGCAGCAAAAGCAGGATCCAAGCACAACAGGATCATCCAGTGCACTCTAGTTTTTTTCTAGTTATCGCCCGCCCCCTGGAATGCTCAAAAATTGTTTGTTTTTTTTTAAGTTGGAGTTAGTCTGAAAGCACCAATTTTTTTTCCCCTCACAAAGCTGTTTTTCTTTTTACTGATCTTGTCCGGTGAAACCCCCTGTACTCCATCACCAATCTTCTCACGGACTTGCCGGTGATTGTCTCAGGTAAGTGGGCCAGCTGCATCGGTCATGTGAGAGCCTGCAGGGAGTTCCAGCATGGGCGGCTCACATTTTTTCCCTCCTGCCTCCAGTTTTTCTCCCTCGGGTGCCAGCATGCAATGACGCAGTCATGCACATGTGCGGTAGCTTGCATGTGTGACAGGCTTCTGGCAACAACCCTTCTCCTCTTTGTGTTCTCAACCAGTCTTCACCAGGCAGCAGTCATGCAGGAGGAATAACATCCGCTGCTAACCAAGGAAGGAGAACAGTCTCAGTATGCTCAGTACTTCCTCCTCAGCCAGCCCCCAAAAGCCCACGCTCGTTCCTGAGCATGGATCACCAGCATAGCCAGCAGAAAGCACAGAGTGGCATGGACTTAGATAAGGAAGGTCAAACCACTTCCTCACTACCTGTGGTAAGAACTCTGAATAAGTGCAACGAACCACTGAAGCTTGGGGAAATACCAAAAACGGTTACTAGCTGGAGACAGCCCCCAAGTCACTTACTCGTCAAGTCGAGTTGACAGACAATCAGATGTCAAGAAGACTAGTTTGAGATTTCTTGGTACTAAAGGTAATTCAGAAGGGAATTAGAGCAAACCATCGTGAGACCAGGAGAAAGAACCCAACTGGGGCTCCCAGGAAGCATCTGGAAAGCAGCTGTCTTCAGGCTCAGTATTAAAAAGCTTTAATAAATTAATAAATAAATGTAGGTCTAATTGATCTGATTGGTTGTCTGTGCAAGGGAAGTAATGTAAGAACTCTCCAAATGAGGATGTGCTCCAAGGTTCTCTTGGAAGCATCGTGCTCGAAGAGTCAATACACGGAGATGTTTAATCTGGTGTGTTCCAGCAAGGTGAAGTGGGACACACCCCTAAAGCTCAACAGCAGTAAATGTAACAATAACATTAGGAGCACTTCATCCCATAGAGGTCGTTGATGTGAAACAGCCTACCAGTGGAGAAGGTGGACATGAAGACAGTCCAGGCCTTCAAGGTAAGCCTGGATAAATTTCTGCTTACAAAGAGGAATACAGGGTACTCACCCTGGGTAGCAGACTTAACTGAGAAATCCCTAAAATGAGTACATTTTGTTTTTATATTCTGTTCATGCTCCTACACTGATGCTGCCTATCTCTGCCTGGTAACCATCCAGCTGGATCCACCCCATCCCATCTCTTACCTGATGCCCTGGGGTCCAGGAAGCGCATCTCCCTCTGGAGGGCTCTTCCTCCATAAGCTCCCTTGGGGGTGTTTGACTGCCATTCCCCTCTTAGGCCCGTCTCGTGTGGGGTACCAGCAGGCTTCTTGGAGGTGTTGGCTACCATGCAACCCCTCAGGCTCACTGTGTGGGAGTCCAGTGAGTGGTAGTAAGAGGTGGGGCCTAGAAGTGGTGGCTTCATGCTGCCATGTAATAGGGATTCATCACCTTTGTTTCTCCACCCCCGATGCCATAAGTGAGGAAGTCTAGTGCGCATGCTGTTGCATGGCTATGTGCAAGGCTCCAGCCACAGCGTCCCCACATGTTGCTTCAAGTTCACTGCAATTTAGCAACACAGCTAGGGCCCCCCTCCCAGGACGATCAAGCTCCCCACCCCAGCCAGCCCCTGATGACCCAGGCTCATTTCCCACTTGCTGTTCCAACTTCATTGCACTTTAGTAGCACAGTTAGGGTCCCCCTCCGGGGGCCCTCAATCCTCTCCTCTCCCCCCCCCAGCTGGCCCCAGATGATCCAGGCTCGTTTCCCACTCACTGTTCCAACTTCACTGCACTTTAGCAGCAGAGCCAGCATCCTCTTCCTTGGATGCTCAATTCCCCCAGTCCCGAATGATCCATACTCATTTCCCTGCATTATGGCAGTGGAGCCAACATATGCCCCCGCCAGATGCTCAATCCTCCTCCCCCTAGCGGTCCCGATGAACCAGGCTCATTTCCCACTTGCTAATCCAACTTCACTGCAGTACAAAAGTGGAGCCAGCACTGCCAACCCTCTCTAGGATGCTCAATCCTTCTCCGCCAGCTGGCACCTGATGACCAATGCTCATTTCCAACTCGCTGCTCCAAGTTCACACTACAGTACAGCATCCTCCTCCCCTCGGCTGGCCCCCAATAACCCAGACTCATTTCCAATTTGCTGCTCCAACTGCACTGCAGCATAGTAGCAGAGCCAGAGTCTTCCCCACTTCTGATATGTTAAGTTCTCCTTCCCTGGTCAGCCTCCTATGACCCAGATTTGTTTCCCACCTGCTGCTCTAACTTCACTACAGTACAGCAACGGAGCCAGCATCGCTCCACCACCTCTGGGATGCTCAATCCTCCCCCCCAATCTGGCCCCCAATGAACCAGGCCCGTTTTCCACTTGTTGTTCCAACTTAACTGCAGGAGCCTGCATCTCCCCTGCTTCTGACAAGCTCAGTCCTCCTTCCTCCAGCCAGTCTCCTGCGATCCAGGCTCATTTCCCACCTTCTGTTCCAACTTCATGGCCGACGCCGCATAGCAGCAGAGTCAGAGTCTCCCCCCACGTCGGACACGGCCAGCCTCCTATGACCTAGGCTCGTTTCCCACCTTTCCAAGCTTGATGACAATCAGATAAGTGATTTTAAAGCTACAGATGAAAATTTGAGACAAGCACATTCATTTCACAAAGTCAGAGGCAATGACCGACACATAATTAGGTTAATGTGGCCAATATTCTTCCAAGTTACAATATAATATATAGCATAATTACCTGATGTCCATGAAAAATGGTGCTATTTTGCCACCAAGGGACTCTGACGACATATTACTGCCACGAGAGCGCAGCAGTGTGTCCACACTGATGTCACTTTTGATGCACATCTTCATTAAAGAGGACCAGTCAGCACGAACAGCTTCATACCCACGTGTGGGGCTGCTCCTAATCTGTACTGTGTGTGCAAAAAATGGAAATGACGTACCTACCGTAATTCTTGATCTTCTTGGACGAGTCTCTAACACTCATTCACACTAATGGGATCTGCGCCGGAGGCACTAGGACCCAGCGGGAGCAAACTTTTTTGCTAGAGGTTGACACCAGAGATGGCGCCTGAGCCTCACTAGGCGGTAATGACTATCCAGCTGACCCTCCAACAGCCTCAGTACCTTTTTTTCCCCGAAGATGCAGCTTAACCAACCTAAAAGGATAGCTCTAACAAAAACGGACATAAGATAGTCCGGACGACCCCGTATAAGAAGGGTCGAACGAAAGAAGTCTTCACAGCCTAAAGATTGAGGAAGTGAAGACCAATAACAGAGGTGAGCTCGGGGGATGGTGGGTGGGCGTGTGAATGAGTGGTGAAGACTCATCCAAGAAGATCAAGAATTACGGTAGGTATGTAATTTCCATATCTTCCTGACATAAGTCTCCACCACCATTCACATCTAATGGAGGAGTACCGAGCTAATAATCCCCGAGAGGCGGCAGAAGAGACCAAGAGCTCACAATTTTAGGACAGAAGTCCATTAAGGATGATCCTACCAAATGAAAGATGTCGTCTGGCATGGACATCCAGGGCATAGTGTTTGAGGAAAGTATGCACTGAGCTCCAGGTGGCCGCACTGCAAATATCTGCGATGGGCACGTTGTGGATTTCCGCTAGGGATGCCGCAACCGCTCTAGTAGAGTGAGCATACACTCTGCCCTCCAGCTTAACCTGCGCTATGGAATAACAGTGGTGAAGGCATGCAACCAGCCATGCAGAAATACATCTGATAGCGAAAGGTTGACCCAGCCAGGTCTCACTGAAGGAAACAAACAGTTGTTGAGCTTTACAAAAGTCTTTTCTTCTGTCTAGATAGAAACGTAAAGCTCTTTTGACATCCAAGGAATGAAGAGAACGCTCTCCTTCATTTTGGAAGTTTGCAAAGTAAGATGGAAGGACCAGAGGTTGGTTTAGATGGAATTCTGAAACAACCTTAGGAGAAGCATAGGATGGGTCCTAAGAACTACTTTGTCTTTATGAAACACAGTATACGAGGGTCTGTGACCAAGGCATGTATCTCAGAGACCCTGCAGGCTGAGGTAATGGCCACTAGGAAGGCCGTCTTCCAAGTGAGAAATTTTAATTCACAGGTAGCTAGAGGCTTGAAAGGTTTTCGAGTGAGTATGTCTAGCACCAGATTAATGTCCCAGGCTGCGACTGGACGTCTTATAGGAGGACAGGTATGCAGAATTCCCTTAAGAAACCTTAACCACAGGTAACTGAGCCTGTGACAAGGAAAGTACTGTCTCATGAATTTGAGAGGTCTAAAAGGTACTCTAGAACTTTATCTGGTGGGCAGGAAAAAGGATTCAAAGAGGATTTTACACACCAGAGCGAGAAACGCTTCCATTTGGCTGTATAAAAGTTTTCCTAGTGGCTGGTTTGTGTGCAGCCAGTAGAATATCTGAAACCCTGTGAGAGACATTGAATCTGTTCACTTCTATCTCTTCAGGGGCCAAGCGTGAAGGTGAAGCGACCTCAGATTGGGATGGACCACAGGCTCCTGATTCAGAAGGTTCATCTGAAGGGGAAGTGGTTTCGAAGGAGTTTCCGACATACTGTTAAGTAGTGGAAACCATATCTGTCAAGGCCAGAAGGGAGCAATGAAGATCATTTTGTCCCCCAGGACTCGAATTCGAGAAGTACTCTCTGAATTAGAGGAAGAGGCAGAAAGGCGTATAGAAAGAGTTTTGTCCACTGCAGCCTGAACGCATCCTGACAGAAAATGCAGGCCCTGGATTTCTGGAGCAGAAGAGAGGCAGCTTTGTGTAGAGTGGGGACGCAAAAAGGTCCAGGTCTGGAGTTCCCCACTCTACGAATAGCGACTGAGCTATGGCTAAGTCGAGAGACCATTCGTGAAGATTTGTCTCTGTTCTGCTGAGACAGTCTGCCAGTTCGTTCTGCAACCCTGGCAGGTAGACCACATGAATTAGAGCCTTGTGCTCTAAGCACCATTCCCACACCCTCATTGCTTCCCTGCATAAGGAGTAAGAGTGAGCACCGCCCTGCTTGTTGATGTAATACATCACAGCCTTGTTGTACGTTTGAAGGAGAATGTTCTTCTGACAGAGAATGTCCTTCAAAGCCTGGACTGCATAAAGGACGGCTCTCATTTCTAAGACCGTTATGTGAAGCTGGGACTCGTCCTGAGTCCACGTACCTTGAGTGTGGAGAGTCTGACAGTGAGCTCCCCACCTCATCAGGGACGCGTCCGTGGTAATGGAAATCTGATGATCCAGAGGAGCAAAGGGGTATCCTAACCTTCCAGAAGATTGTCCTCTTACGACCACCAGGTGAGTGATCTCTTCAGAGGTTCTGTCACCTTGATGAGAAAGGACTGAGGGTAAGTGGTTGAGGACCACTGAGTACTGAGCATCCATTGAGAGGTTATCATGTGGAGGCGTGCTAGGGGTACAGTGAACATCGAGGATGCCATGAGACCTAGCATCCGTTGCATCGAGAGAGCTGTCACCAAGCCGCTTTCTCCTATGTATCGGGCCATCTAAAGGATATTGTTCCTCCTGTCCTCTGGAAGAAATACTTTTGCACAGGTGGTGTCCAGAAGAGTTCCTATGAAAAGGAGCCTCTGGGAGGGCTGCAGCTGAAATTTTTTTAGGTTTAGCAGGACTCCCATGGACGTAAGAAAGTTTGAGGCCATGGCTATGGCATCTAGAGTTCCCTGCCTGGAAGGACTTGCTAGAAGTCAATCGTCCAAATATGGGAACACTTGTATTCCGATTTTTTTGAGATAAGCTGCGAGAATTGCACGACACTTTGTAAAAACTCGCTGCGCCGAGGATAGCCTAAAGGGCAGGACTCTGAACTGAAAATGCTGTCCCAAAGCCACGAACCTTAGGTATTTGTGATGCTTTGGGTGTATAGGAATGTGCTGGTAAGCATCCTGCATATCCAGGGAGGCTAACCAGTCGTGCTGATGAAGCAAAGGTAACAGGGTTCCTAGTGATATCATTTTGAATTTTTCTTTTAGGAAAGAATTTGTTTAATTTTCTGAGGTCCAAAAGGGGGCGCTTGCCTTCAGTTTTCTTTGGAACCAGAAAGTAATGGAAGTAGAACCCTGTGTTCCGTTAATCCAGAGGAACTACTTCCACTGCCCTGTTGTTCAGGGGGCCTTGTATCTCGGAGGCGAGAAGTTCTGACAGCCTGGGCTGTCGTCTGGGGGGATGATCCGGAGGGGTCTCCAAAAGATTGAGGGAATACCCTTTGCGGATTATCTGGAGGACCCATTTGTCCGATGTTATGGATGTCCATTGATTGTAGAAGTGAGTCAGACGACCTCCAACCGCTGAGGAAGAGTCCCCCCTCGGGCAGCTGAGGTGGGACTTGGGCCAACAACTCAGAAGGCGGCACTAGGCGCTTTGGGTCCTTGCGCCTTCTGCTGTATTTTCTTCCGAGGCTGGGGGCTTGGATTTTATTAAAACTTCCCCTGCCTTTGCCTCGAAAGGACTGATGGTTATGAAACTGGCGTTTGTTAACACCCCCTCGAGAGGGAACGGGAGGAGGTCGAGCCAATTTAATGGCTGACCTAGTCTTTTGTGTGGCCTCTAGAGTCTGTTCTACTTGAGGGCCGAAGAGATACACACCATCGAAAGGCACCGCCATTACCTGTTGTTGGGCATCATTTGTGAAACCTGAAGTGCTCAGCCAGGAATGACGGCGGGTACAAATGCCTGCCGCCACCGCTCGTGAGGCAGTATCGAAGGCGTCCATAGCTGCTTTAACCTGCTGGTTGTTGGACTCGATACCCCTGGTTATGGTTTGAAGAAGCTCTGAATTAGTGTCCGATTCTGGTAGAGCTTCAACCATTTGTTTGAGCGAATGCCAAAGGATATACTCATATTGAGAGAAATAGCCTTGGTAGCTGGCAATACACATACCTAGGGTGGAAGCAGCAAAGACTCTCTTACCTAAAGTGTCTATCTTACGAGATTCTTTGTTAATAGGTCGAGCTGTAGCAGTCTGGGGAAGGATGACCTTATCATTCTCTGCCAAGACTACAACAGGATCCACAAAGGCTTGGGATGCCAAAATGGGTCGATCCTTGGGGGCAGCATATTTCCTATCTATGGACTTGGCCACAGAAGGAATGAGAGCGGGATTATTCCATACCATTTGAGAAAGCATCTCAAAGGAGGGCTGTACCGGTGGAGTCACATCCATAGGGATCTCCGGAACATGGAGGTATTGGAGTCTTAATAGCTTCCCAGGATCAATATCTGTAGTTTGGAGAGAAAGAGTGGAATTCAAGTTTTTCAGCAGAGACTTAAATGACAGGTCCTCGACCACAGGCTCTGCAGCAGGAATAGATCCTGTTCCTTCCACATCGTCACCAAGCCTAAGGTCTGGGTCAGGCTCAATGTCATCTCCTGACAGCCCAGGAGGGACTGTATGAACAGGAAAGGAGTGAAAATCAGAAGGAAATGAGGAAGGAAAAGTATTCAGAGAAGAGGAGCCCTGAAGACTGGATGACGCCCTAACAAGTCCCAGCGCCGAAGAGCATGGCATCGAAAACACGCACAGCACCAAGAGGACGCACAACGCCGAGGACGGCGCCAACGAGGCAGAGAAACTCAATGGCGCCGAGGGCTGCGCCAACAGATGCATTGGCACCGAAGACGGCGCCAAGCATGCCACTGACGCCGAGGGTGTCGAAAACATCCCAAGACTCTGAAAAACAGGATTTGAGGAAAAAGAAGGATGAATACCAGGAGATAAAGGCATCGGTGTGGCCCCCTGCACCGCAGCCGTGTTGGGGGGGGGGGACACCTAAGCATGGGGTCGACGGCACCGAAGACGGCGGCGTGCAACTAGGGAGGCTCAACCGCCCTACCTGATCTCCCAGAAAACCCGAAGGCCCCTGAGTGACCAGGCCAGGTAGCTGGACCAACCTCCGAGCCCACTGCTCCATAAGAGCAGCCCACTGATGAAACTGCTCATCTGAAGACCTACGAGGTAGGGCTCCAATGTCGAAGACGTCGGCTACCAGAAACAGAAACCGGCGACTCCGAAGGAAGAGACCGGCAACTAGCTCCAATAACTGACCGTCTGCGCGCAGACATATCAGAGGGCGACCTCGAGTGATGCCTTCTCTTTTTCGACCTGTGGGCCGAAGAAGAGCTCGAGGCCGAACGGTGCCAGAAGTGCGACAGTTTACTTTTATTCTTTCGAGAGGACCGCCCACCCCCTCGGGCATTGGACTGTCCGTTGTCAGATCCCCCTTCCAGAGAAGGCAGCGGACAGGATCCAGCCCGGCTGACTGAACAGCTTTCATACGAAGTCTCCCTACCGTCACCTGACCCACTCATGGTTGACTCCGTCACTGTAGGCTGAGACTTCTTCCTTAAATAAGAATAAATAAACTAAGCGATACTTTATTCGAGATATTACTACAAAACAAATAAAACTGAAAAACTGTGCTGCTAGTTTGAAGTTTTCCCAGCGGGCGAGCAACGTCATCACTGAAGTGCACTCGACAGCAGGAAAAAAAGGAACTGAGGCGGTTGGAGGTCGGCGCTGGGATAGTCATTACGCCGCAGGAGGCTCACCAGTGCCGCTATCAGCGCCATCTCGGCGATGGCGCTGGCGCCGACCCTCTAGCAAAAAAGTTTGCTCCCGCTGGGTCCTAGTGCCTCCGGCGCAGATCCCATTAGTGTGAATGAGTGGTGGAGACTTATATCCAGGAAGATCATTTTTTTTACTGTTTACTGTAGTACAGTAAATCATATCAGACTGTCACTGTTGCTGTTGACTTGTAAGCTGACATTTTCTGTAACTACAAATCTCAGAATCCCCTGCAGCTGACATCAGAGGAGGGCTGCAGCAGTGGGAGATTCAATAGTTTCAATTCAATTCAATTTTATTGGTTCGGAAGATACCTTTGAGCCTAAGCTCTTTTACAAAGGTTCCAAGTCAGTGACAAGACAGGTACAAAGAGGTACACAAGAGAGGAGCATACAGAAAACCTCACTCTGTTAAACGTAAGCATAGTAAACATTGTGAGATACAAGATAAAGTGGTGAGAACATGTGTACAGTTCTGGAGGCAGAGAATAGTGCAGCCCCTAGGAGCCTTGTCAGCAAGTAAGAGGGAGGGGGAATGGTCAGGGAGGTAGGAAAACAACAGGTTGTTGTTAAGGGTAGGCTGTGTGGGGGGCACAAGATGAGGGGGGACAAGTGCTGCATCAGACATGGTATGGCAGAGGACAGAAGATACCCGAGATTAGTTGCAGGAGCATTTAGAGATTGTAGTTTGGTGTTGGTTGAAGTCGGTTTTGAAGTTAGTTTACAGTGCTTGTTAAGAGTTTATAAACTCTAAACTTTTATTTGTTGGTCCTTCTGTCCTTCCGGGATTAAATACAGTAACAGAGGACAGCACTTAGCCCTGGGAGGACAGTGGGACCGAAAAACATCTGATCAGAGCTTAAAAGCTGTAACATGCACTGCTGGCTATTGAATCTCCCATAGCTGCAGTCTTGCTCTGATGTCAACCACAAGATTCTGTCATTTGTAGGTACACAAAATGTCAGCCTGGAAGAAAGAAAAATGAATCTATTCTACAGTAAACAATAAGTTTAAAAAAAAAAATGCTTTTGCACACAAAGCGTAAATAGGGACCAACTACACACCTGGGTGTGAAACTGTTAGTGCTGACCGTTTCCCTTTAGGTTTTTAATACAGCTATGTACATTTATGCCTGCTTTTTACCCATGTGTTCTGTAGCTTACTGTTATTGTGCCCACCCTTGATTTATTACCTGTTATAAAATGAGTCGAGAGACTCCTGTGTCCAGATTGGCAGAGAGGTACCTATGGCTGTGTCCTTATCAGGGCATACTGTGCCAACTGGCACCTCTTCAGCCAGTCAGGACGCTTTATAGCAAAAATCACTGCCTCACTGTGCCAATATCCCCATCTTAAAACTGTGGAGACCTGCCTGACCGACCGAGCTCCATAACAGTCACCCCCCCTTACCCCGGGCCACCCACCAACACACAAAACCAAGTACACATTACCACCCACCAAAAACAAAATAAACTGCTACCCTTGGCAGATGAACAGCATTTATAATAAAACTCAGCAAAAAACATTTTAAAAAGTCGGAACGGTGCTGCTGACCTTGAGCTAGCCCACCGCTATCAAAGACAGCATTGTGGGTGCCACCGGAACTGCAACACCAGAACAGCACTGGTAGAAAGCACTGAATCTGAATCTCGTTGCCCCCCCACCGCCCCTCATCCCTATTTAAAACTTTCAGATACTTAAAAAGAACAAGATGATCTAATATTTCCATTTGTGTTGCGAAAAGTTTGTTGAAGGGGGTTAATCCGTGGCTCTCCCTTGGACTGTCGCAACTGCTGTTTCCCCCTGTGTTACTTTGCTCCTATTCCCTGCAGCTTGTCTCTTCTCCCCACCAAAACGTTCCTCATCCCCTTCGCTGACCATGACAGAGTGTGCAACTCTTCCAAAAAGAAACACGTAAATCAGTGGCTCCTCTTCAAAAAAACCCCAAAAAACAACGATGCAAAGGAAAGCCGCTCCGCAGTACGGCAGCTGAATAGGGACACGCTCACTCCCGCAACAGATCGTAACACAGCCTTGTTGAAACATGTGTAGGAAAAAGACATTCTGTATGCAAGCAAGGGGGTAGGGGGACCTTTATTACTTTTGAAAACCTGAAACATGACAAAATACGGAAATAGCACTGACTTTGTGACAGAGCTATTAAACGAATGCACTAACTAAAGCACCTGACATGGGACACGTTCGCTTCCGCTTCGTTGTCACTAATAAGAAAACAGAGCCAAACTAAGAAATGTGAAAAAAAGAACAACAACTAAAAAGTACATTGTATAGGGTTTTGTACCTGTGTGCGTGTGTGTGGGGGGGGGGGGAGTTGACATAACAATACAATATAATGACAAGGACTATTTTTTGTGTTTTTCTATTGGCATGATCATTATTTTTTTTCTCCTTTTATTTACACTTTTTATGTATATTTTTAATTAAAGTTTCTTACTGGGGGACCCATTTTATAAGCAGAATAAGACACTGAGTTGTGGTTTATGGCCTGATAAGAGCACGTGCAAGTGCCTTGTGCGTTAATTATTTATATGCTTATATTTATCTGAGTTTTTATTGATTTGTTCCTGAATACGCGTTTACTTATTTGTATGGCACTCAGAGCCTCCGAGATTGGGCATTTTTTAGATAAATCTTGCCTTGCCTTGCTTCATTACACACCTGGGGATGCTCTTATCAGGCCATAAACCACACCTCGTCATGTCTTATTCCTTTTTTTTTCTTTTAAACTTTTATGTTTATTCATTTGAAAAACCGAACATACATTCATGACACCTTCATTCAACACTGCAGGTACATATAACTATGAGGGCACAACTCCTCTTAATACTCTCATTCGGTTTGTTAAATGAAAATAAGATACGTCAACAGAGGGGATAGCCATTATAATAAAATCAGCAGATAATAATACTATTGCTGTAACAGAGTCCATGAGCTGCATGGTGTAATGGAAAAATATCAAGTCCACAGTATTTAATGTCCAGAGTTCTTCCCTAAAAACAGGGAGATATTCACCATGCTTATTTTAAGTAAATACACTAAGTAGTACTTAAAAGAAAGCCCCTATTCACGCTGGCAACCCAGATTTGGACATGAGCTCGTGTTGTCAGGGGCTGGCAGGGGAGGGTAGGATTGAGCATCTGGAGGACTGCTCTCCTATCCTGGGGAGGGATGTGGGACTTCACTGCTCTGCAGCAGCCCCTGGGAACGCCTAGGGGCACTGCTAGAGTTGATGCAACGGAGGGAGGAGTGCAGCGGACGTCAGCATGTTGTGCTTGACGTTATTGCATGTCTGCACTCCTGGGGAACGTAATAGGTGGAAATGGCAGCACTGTTCGTGGCAGCTTGATGACCGCGCTTCCAGAGCTCGGTGGGGCTCACGGGCACGAAGCTGGGGCCGGTATTGGTTCCTGGCCTGGCACAGGGATAAGAGGACGGGGGTCCCTTTCACGGGTACAGCTGCATATGCCAGCTGGCCTGGGTGGCTATGTCCCGTGGTCGTCGGGGGAAGTGAGCGGTGGTGGAGATATAGCAGGTCAGTGGCTGCGAGGAGGCAAAAACAGAAAGAAGATAAAAAAAAAAAAAAGAAAACTTATTGAGCTCATTTCCAGACAGAATATTCCCCCTATATAAACAGCCACACCACAGAACTTTAATCAATAAAAGGCGCTGAAACTATACAAGTGTGCATACTCCGTAATACATAAAGAACAACCTCCATATTCTAATACTGAAGAACCTCTAGGCATATTCATACCAGTTAGAACAGTAATGGGGTAGGTATAAAATCAAATGTACTTTCACAACCCAAATCCCAATATTTGTAGACAGACCAGCTGAAAACATAAAGAATAAATGTAACAATTTTTTAATGGGTCGTACAAAATTTTCTTTGGTATTAAGAATAACCCCACCCCCCCCTCCATCCCATTACCAGTACTGTCCAAAAGCTCTCAGAAAAACGACAAGACCACTCTAGGAGCATCTTCATCTGACGAAGGGTCGTCTTCCTCAGTGTCTCTCTTACGAGATGGAGCACTCCACTGGCACCATTTAAGAGCCTCCGCTGGTTCAGAAAAAAGAAAGACTGTCTCGGTGCATGATCTTCAACTGCGCCGGGAAAATCAGACCATGCGGTATTCCTGCCTCGCGTCACAACGCCCTCACACCATCAAACCTCTTCCTCCTCTGTCTAGTGGCATACACCAGGTTGGGGAAAAGCCTTATTTACTGTCCATCATGAAGCAGAGTTTTCTTCCTCCATGCCAAGGCCAGACGGTAATCCTGCAAGTGCACTCTGTCCAATACCATCACCATGGTGCATGGGGCCTCCGGATTGTTCCGACTGCCCCGAAAAGCAACCCTGTAAGCCTTTTAAATTTTTTGAACTGTTAGGGTCACCTCAGCTCCCAGCTGTTGCATGATCCACTCTTGTAAAAATAAAATCAGGTGACCACCTTCGCACCCTTCAGCTCACCAGAGAGACGAGTCCCCTCCGAAGGAGGAGCTGGAGCTGCCTGCTAGCGCCGAAGGAGGCGTAAAGTATGTATGGAAAAAAAATACAAAAAAGAATACACAGACCCATTTTATAAGCACAATAAGCCACTCCAGGGATATGCATTAAGACAGCTCTAATGCATGGCTAGGGGACGGATGCACTTGGCCTGCGGCCTCGCACCTCATCACGCCCCCTAGCCATGTGTCAAAACTGTCTCATGCACACCCCATCATGTCTTATTGCTTACTTAAATAAATGTCATCCGAGCCCTGAGGTGACAAGGACAGCAGACTTTTGTTTTATATAATATAAAATTAGCTGTTTTGCGACATTCTAAATCAAAATTATGCCAAACACAGTAAAATTAGAGCAACAGTTGTTTTTGGGGCGCAGACAGGTGGAGTGGCTGAAACTGAAATACCACTCCTGCAACAGTATGGTACCATATGCCAAAAGGTAAAACATTGTAAAATAAATGGATGTTGGAGTGACATCAGTAAGGCTCCAAGACTTGAAAAAGATCAAAACCAAAAAGCTGTTTGGTCCTCAGAGAGTGAGAATGCTGTGTGTGTTTTTTGGGGGACTTCCATGAAGACAAAGAGCAAAGTTTCTAAAATAAATGGATGTTGGGGTGACATCGGTAATTGAAGGCTTCAAGAGTCACAAAAGCTCAAAACAAAAAAATCTGTGTGGCTGTTCTTGGAGTGAACATGCTTTTTGGGGGTGAGAAGCACTTCCATGGAGACTGGAAGCTCACAGTTTGAAATCAGATGTCAGTTTTTGAGCAGACACTTCCCTGGTCTCCATGGAAACCCATTCTGCACACACCATTCTGTTTTCCTGTTCTCTAAAGTTGTTCATCATGGTTCTAGGTGAAGAACGGCATTTAGATATCCCAGCAAGACAAGCTAATAAAGGAATAATGCCTGACAGGGTGGGTGTTATGCTGGGATAACATCCCACCTTGGGTGGTTGGGCCCGTGGCCACCGGCCGGCGTGCAACACCGAGAGGGATATTATCCCAGCATAACACCCTATCATATTCTCTAATAATGCTTATTGTTTTATAGTTAAAAAATAATTTTAAAGAATGTTTTTGTTAGTGTGTAAAAATATTTTTGTTTCTTAACAGAAAAAAGAGCTCAATGAAATGCTCCATATCCTACAAACAATCAGCAGGGATGTTATGCCAGGATAACATCCCTGCTGTGTCAGCCAACTGACCAATCAGAAGTCAGAATTCTTTCTTGCCATTGTATAATTAAGCAGTAAGGCATGACAGGGTGTGGTATATCACGGGATATCGTCACGCCTCGGGTGGTTGGGCATGAGGCCGCAGACTGAGTGCGTCCAACCGTCCGAGAAGTGACTATATCCATGATATACCACACCCTGGAGTGACTTATTGCTATTATGAACTGGATTACAAAATTGTTGTAAATAAAAAAATTAGCAAAAAACCTCCCAAATATTTGAAAAAAGCTTTGTAAGGGGTACTGTTTCAGAAAATAGTTCTATTAGGGTTGCCGTCAGGAGGTGGCACTATTGTAGGAGCTGGTAGGAGGTAGTGTAGTGTAGTGTAGGGACATCTCCCTGCGTGTTCTGTTGTCCCATCTCCCAAACTCGGCGTGAAAAAACTTTCATAACGGCTGCCATGGTCATGTCGTGCTTTTGAGGGAACAGTAAGGTGCCGCGGCTTATATTTAAAGCCGCTGTCTCGATGGGGAGATTGTGAAGGAACAGTTCGTAGATGTACGTGAACTGCCATTCGGCATGAGGCAGCATGCTGTGGGGAAAATGTACTGGCGTGAGGGGCTGTTTCTGTACTGTAGTAGCTGGCGCTCCAAGCGGAAGCCGGGTGAGAATTAAATTTTATTCTGTTTGGAGAGCGGGTGCTGTGGGGGAGATGGATGGGGGGTTTGGTTTTAAGCCGACTAGAGGTCTCAGTCACTTTGGACTGTGACACACAGAGAAACTTTGCACGGTAAGTGAGGAGGCTGGTGACTGGAGGTTTTCTGAAGCCGTGATGATGTAGCCCGATATCATCACGGCTTCACAAACTTCTCAGCCAATCAGCTTCCTCCATTTACGATCACCAGTTCATAATAATATATTACATATGTCTGCAATGTAATCCCTTTCTCAAAGCACCCACTTCACGAGGGATAATCAACAGGCCTCAGGCGTGCAGCGTACTTCCTCATTTGTGCCCTGGCTTTCAGAACCAACAGGTAGTGTGATGCTCTGAGATGGTATGAACTAGGGTAGACTAGATGGACCTACCGGTCCTTTTCTACTGACAAATTGTTTCTATGAAGTGATCGCCTACTTGGTCAGCTCCAAAACTACAAAGTGCTGGGAAATGACATTTATGACTAGTGCTACCACTTGCCAACCAGACGACCTGGGTTGGCACTCCATGCCTGGAAAAACTGGCGCCAACCAGTAGGTGGGGTTTTAGAGTCAGTCTGGGTGCCTTGGGAAGGGAGGACACCTCCTTCCCCTGCATATCTTCCCTCTGGTGGACTGGGGGGGGGGTGTCATGCAGGAAGAAATGTAGTGGTCCCTTACACATCGGCTTTACAGCAGCGCACATCCACTGGCCGAAAGAGTTAACTTGGAGATGTCATGCACTTAGAAGAGGCTGGCAGGGCAGTCACAAGGAGGAGTGGGGCTCACCCACCCTTCTCACAGATCTAGCAGTCATAATGCCAGGTCGCTCCACAGGAACACTCCCTGCAGTAGAAATAAGAGTGGGCTTATAGGGTGGAACAACAGAGGGCTGAACTTACGACATATGAAGTCACACATCATACCTTGCCAACCTGGGCTGTCATGCACTTAGAAGAGGCTAATGATCTATCTTCCCTCGCCAGCTCCTCCATCTGAAATCCTGTTCAGTCACACAAAGTATATCTTTAGAGGACTGGCCCGTCTCCAAGATCCCAACAGTGTGGATCAAGCCACAGGTTACTGGTTCTGGGAGCAAGAATTAGGAGTTAGCAAATGCAGAAAAGGTATGCTGGTCTCCAGGGGGTTCATGGGCTTGAAGGGATACTGAATTAAATGGAAGGAGGTTCCAAGATCAGGCACCCAGTGTGCAAGAAACTAGTTAAAAAAAAACAAAAAACTGGAAAAAGACATTTATTGTATTGCTAGGGCAATCCTTGACACTCAGTATCAGCTCAGTGTCATTAAAATGGTTCTTCTTCCTACTTCTCGGTCTGCTTTTAAGTCGTAGCTTGTTGGGGTTGAGGTGGGGGTTAGCTAGCGTGAGCTAGCAGCTAAGCCGACCAGCAGGAAAAAAGACAGCTTCTGGTGTTGAGTTATAATAAACTTCTCTACTATACCTTAAAATTCAGATTTTACCAGAAAATGCTGAATGTCTTTGACAAGAGCTTTGAGAAGAGCAGCAGTGTATTTTTTTTGAAAACTGGACCCATAGGTTGTAAAGGCACTAATACTGGTGAGGTGAGCATGCCACAAGGACAGAAACCAGGCCCCAGTCTGACACTGCAGCAGCCTTTACTGGACTCGGACCTCCCTAGCCAACAAATCCAGTCCTACGCAAAGCAATACAGGTGCTAGACAAAAAAACTGGAGGACTACGCTTCCAAAGTTCAAAACTGAATTATCGGGCTGGCTTGCCGGCGAAACAATAGCGCTACTGCTCTCAATGCTGATGATCTGGGTTAAGGAATGAGCATGGATCGTCAGGGAGCCAGCGGGGGAAGGAGGAGTGAGCATCCCACAAGATGCTCTCCTTCAGGGAGGGAGGGAATCACTGTCACTGCACGACCGCCACCTGGGTGACTAGGGGTGGCAGTGCAGGTGAAGTGTAGTGCTGGGGTTTGGCCACCGCTGATTGACTGGACAGATGTACATGCTGTGCATGAGCACGCCCATCAGCCAGCATCCTGGGGGGGGGGACACAGCCATGCTCCATGACACTTCCATGCAGTCCGTACACCCTGTACCCCACTGACCTAGGCTTACTTTTGGAATCCTGCAAGCAGCCTTTCCAAGGGAGCTGGTCCAGCCCAAGGAACTCCACTGTAGGGAGAGGATACCATGGGGCATCACTCCAGGAGACAGGTAAGCCCTGTGAAATGGCGGGGTGCAGAGGTCAGGGCTGTACAGGTCTCAGAGAAGGACCGTCACCGGCTGAGGGGAGAAGAAAAATGAAAGGAAAAAAGAACAAAAAACTGAATTATGCAGCAGGTTAAATAGTGCTGGCACAGATGAGTTTCTTTAAAAACTACTGTAAATAATCTCCACAAATGTTTCAATACAGTATGTTTGAAGACACCCAGCGAGTGGCGGTTTCGTGAACTCCAGTCTTGCAGTGTTTGGCTTCATTCTACCCATGGCAACAACCTGATAGGTATCCAAGGTGGTTCATGAGGCAACTTTATGTGGAACGTCCCCATATGAGCAACAGTACAAGACGATACTGTGGGTACTGTATGCGCCTCCTACCAGTGCAGGTTGCTATAACATGCATTTTCAAATGTACTTTTGTGTAACAGCTTATATTGCTAGATTGTGAAAACAATAAAAAAAAAGAAGAGGTGCAGTACTGTCAGCTTTTTGAAAAATGAGCCAAATATTGTATGTTTCCAAGTGATGCATACAGAACCTCATTATTTTCTATGCACTGCTTCAAAAATAAAAGAAACAAACAGCTCCCAGAGCTTTTGTGGACTTGCCATGGATTATAATAAGAGACAATTTATTACTCCACACTGCCATAGATCATAAAAAGTAGCAAGATTGTGGCTCTGTAAACAATTTCAGTTTTTTTCTCTAGTTATCCTCTAGTGCGTAGGAAACTATGCGATTGTGCGTGCAACACATGGAAGCATGCAACATCCAGAACCTAAGTGTTAGGTCTCACACCCAGCATGCTATCTAGAACTTGTCTAGAGCTTCACCTGATCCAGCTACCAGACATGAGAAATCATCTTTGAGTTATCAAAAAAACAGAGCTAGTTGAGAACAACAAACTTGAGAAAACAAAGCAGATATTGGTATTTTATATCACTGTTTCTATATAACCTGATAAGAAAACTGGGGTTGGGGGGGGGGCGTGGCTAGCTACACAGCATGGCGGACGTTTGCTAGCTGAGCTCCTCTGGGAATAATATTTATAAAGTCTAAACAGTGGAACTACTCTTACCAAGAGTGATCTTTATACCTGGATTCAGCACCTAAAGTCAATGGCAAGTGGAAAAAATAAAAGTGAGCAGATCAAACTTACATTTGATTCGGTAATTATTCTGAAAGATCAGAGCCAGGGGTTGGAGGCCCATACCAGATCACAGGCCCAGGCAGCAGCAGAACTGGAGTGCGGAATGACCGAGGTAGAGCGTTTCAGGGCTGAAATCTCTGCCACTCTGACCAATATGCAAGCCAAAATGCAAGCAGGATTCACAAACATCATGGCACAGCTTGCACATCTTCAGAATGTGGTCAGCGACCTCACCGAGACTACGGCAGCGCATTCCACAAGGCTAACTGAATTTCAACAGCGAGTTTGTGACTTAGAGGATACAGTTTCCACAGTTACCAGTGATCAGAACTGGTTGAAGGAGCAGAAGGAGGAGCTGGATAAGTCAGGGTGCCTGGACGATAGGCAGCATGGATTCATCCCGGGGAAATCGTGTCAGACAAACCTGGTAGAGTTCTATGACTGGGTGACAAGTGCCTTGGACCTGGGTAGACCAGTGGATGTCCTCTTTCTGGACTTCAGCAAGGCATTTGACTCTGTTCCTCACGTGGGCCTGTTGGATAAGCTGGGAGAAATGGGGTGGGAACCAGATGATCAGATGGATAGGCAATTGGCTCCAGGACCGGACCCAGGCGTCGTAGTTGGTGGGATAGTCTCATCCCCAAGGAGGGTCATTAGTGGGGTCCCACAGGGATCAGTCCTTGGGCCCCTTCTGTTCAGCCACGTATCTGACATAAGGACAGGAATCAGGAGTGAGATGAGTTTCTTTGCAGATGACTCGAAACTGGGGGCGGTGGTGGATGGGAGATGGGAGGGTGGCCCACAGGGGACCTGGAGGCTCTGGAAAGATGGTCTAGAAAGTGGAAGCTGAGGTTCAATGCAGGGAATGCAAGGTACTCCACCAGCTGTAGAAACCCAGGTCAAGTGTACACCCTGGGGGAATGCCAAGTCTCGATGGCTGAGAGGGACCTGGGGTGGTGGTGGATGTCAAGATGAACAACTCTGAGACTTGTGGAGGCAGCAGCCAAGGCCAACAGGATGCTGGGATGCATCGCTGGGGATCACCTCAGAAGGAGGAAGTGATACTCCTCTGTATAACTGCTTGGTGAGGCAGCACCTTGAGTACTGCGTGCAGTTTTGGAGGCCACACTTAAAGCGGGACATTAACCTCCTGGAGAGGGTCCAGAGGAGGCAACCAAAATGATTTGGGGCTTGGGGACAGGACCTATGAGGAGGCTCAAAGAGCTAAATATGTACACACTAGAAGAGAGAAGGGACCGGGGGACATGATAGAGGTCTTTAGGTACATGAAGAGGGTAAATAGGGGAGGAACAGTCAGGGTGCTTTGAAGGAAGGAGGAAGGGGCCACTAGAGGGCATGGGTGGAAGCTGGAGGGGGGAAGATTCAGGGGAGAAAGGCGGAGGTGCTACTTCACTGAGAGGGTGGTGGAGCCATGGAATGCACTGCCTAGGGAGCTGGTGGAGGCAGAGACAGTGGAGGGGTTCAAGAGGGGGTGGGACAGGTACAGGGGAAGGGTTCTGGAAGCAAAATCCAATGCAGCAAGAATATCCAGAACTGGGAAGGGAGAAGCCAGAGAAGGCGAGGGGGACAGCAAGGTCAGCACCCAGGTTGGGGACTGACCAAACGAGCAGACACGAAAGACCGTTAGGCCTATTCTGCTGGCATTTTAGTATGCTAGTATGTTAGTACGTTAGCTCTGAGCTCGTGTGGAAGACCAGGAGAATCGATCCTGTAGATCCAATTTAAGGATCGTTGACCTTGTGGAGGGTACTGAGGGCAAAAACCCCAAACAAGAGATACAAAAGTGGCTCGTCAAGCAGCTGAAGCTCAAACCTGAGGCCCTCCAACACGAAATTGGGAAAGCACACTGGGTGGGCCCTCCTCCCAAGCCTGGAGATCGACCATGCAACTGCCTCATTAAGTACTCAAGATTCATCGACAAAGAAGATTTGTTAAGGGCCCGATTGCAGTTAATAATGGCAGGGTCTCTATATTTCAGGACTACAGCCAAGAGATGCAGTTTAAATGGCAAAGTTCAACCATGTGAAATTGCAACTGCATTCTCTCGGCTGGTCCCTCGCCTTCCTGTTCCCCGCTAACTTGAGGGTAGATCACCCTGGTTAGCCTATTAAATATTTTACGGACTATGTGGCGACTGAGAGATGGGTGGAGGCTGCAGCAGTGGGCTAGTTATCAAATCGAGCATCACCAACTAAGTAATAAATTTCTTTTTTGTATGCTGAAACTTTCACCTTGTGCAGGATACCCGTCCTTCCTGCTGCTTGGCGCTGACGTGTTCCAACCTCCTGCATCGCCTAAAGCCCCTTTTGCTCCTGGTTTCATACCTTAATACATGTCCTGCAGCTGCAAGAGATCAGGGGAAGTTCTCTGGAATGCACTGTTGTCAATTGCTGTGTACCGGGATAATTTTGCCCCAGCAGGACCCATTTATGAGCAGACAGATTATTTACAGCACAGCACCAGTGAATATGTGCACTTCATTATTTGTAAGTCCCCGAGAGGGTTCCCATGGGCTGCTCTCCCCTCTCTATAGGGGACATACAGTAAAACTTTGTGCTCCTCCTAGCAGCCTCAGGGAGCTCTTGCAACTGTGTCGGAAATGGAATTCCGGTACAAAGAGCTTGCCCTATGCAGTGTTAATAATGGCACATTCTGGGGTGCGATTAATGCCCGCAGCTGTATGTTTCTGCTTTCCAGCCCGACCTTGTTTGGGGACTAGGGTTTCAGCAGGCTTCATAACTGACATGACAGCCATCAGCTTTTATTGTTGATTTTGGCTGCTGGTAGGGGAAGATGATGTTACTCATTTGTACTGCCCCGAGGGGTCTGCTCCTCAAGTGGGGATTGTGGAGCACCAGATCTGGATTATGTGTTATGCGCCAGTGACTTGGATAGTTGTCTGGAGCTCGAGTGGGGAGCTTGTAGTGCTTTCCTTAAATATATGCTCCAGTACATTTCCCACTGTTTTCTCTGTTCAAACAACATGAAGTCTTGCTATATTATGACATATGCAGTGAGTCCCAACCTTCGAACTGCTCCGGAGGTGAAAGAGTTAACTTTCCATGCCAGGCATGGAACGCTGAGCTCGAGCTCGGTTGAAAACTCTGTCTGTTGTTCTTCAAACTCAAACTGTTAGATTCTTTACTCCGCCTCACTGAACAGTCGCTCCGGAGATTTTCTCCTGCTCGGTTCATTTTGTCGGTTAAAGTATTATTTTCTCGTTTCTTTGACCGAATTTAAACCACAACCGGTCGGTTCAAGCTTTGTCTGTGGTACTGTAAGTACTAGATAGCTTTTACATTTAAATTCTTCTGTGTGGAACTTGTAAAAGGTTATCGGTTCGGTTTGAACCGATCAGGTTGTTTTGAAATATATTAATCTGACTTTCAGAGTGTGGTTACCGGTTCTTATCGGTTCTAAAAAAAACGGATTTTATTATGTTTTTTTCCACGACCCGTGACACGGTTGGGAACCGATAAGAGGGTCTTGCTTGGCAGATTGCCATAAACAGGCAAGTTTGGTTAGGACTGGCACTATGTCTGAGAAACCCAAAAGAAAAACCGGGCCCACTGGGTTTCAACACTGCAGTGTGTGTGGGGAAGCCTTTGCAAGCTGACCCCACACCACCTGTGTTTTGTCTAGGGTTTGACCACCTCAATGCAGACTGCCAGACTTGCAAGAATTTTCCTGCAGCTACCCTGGATAAGAGAGTTGGTAGGCTCAGGGAAAGGGAGGCCAAGAAGTCCGCTGACCCGGATGGCCAGCCCGGTTCGGTTCCAACCGAACCAGAGGGAGTGCCCTCTGACCAGGGCGAGACTTCCTCGGGCAAAAGGACAGCCGACTCGGAGAGTCGGTTCCAGCAAAAGGACAAGGAAATCAGCTGGTGTGGAGCCAAAACTTTCCTCTCCAACCGCTGAAGAAATAATAGCGATTAAATTGTCCAGTCGCTTTCCCGGTTCCGACCGAACCGGCATCATCAAATAGCGTGAGGTTTGGCGGTTCCATCGGTTCAAGAGTATGATTTAGAGGAATTTTATGAACCGGAGGAGGGGGAAGAGGAGTATGAGGAGAGTGAATGTGGTTTTGAAAGTCTGGATGTGCCCACTGAACTGGACATCTCCCCAGACAGACCTTCAGGAGTATCTCCTCCTAGGCTTTCTGAGTCCCCTTCTCATTTTATGTTTTATAAAAAAGTGGCTGAAACCCTCCTGCTCCTTATGGAGGAAGCTGTGGATGATCAAGAGGAACCTGACTATGTGGAAATGATGGATATCCCAGAGTCCAGGAGACTGTCTACTCCTTTGCATAAATCTTTTGGGAAACAGACAGTAAAAATTCTAAAAACTCCTCACACTATACCTCCTGTTGATAAGAGAATGGACAAGAGGTACACATTGTCAGGCTCTGATACGGAGTTCCTTACACAACAATGCAGCCATGTTGGGGTAGTGCAGGCTGCAGCCTGTGACAAGGCAAATATTCACTTGGCCTCACACCCCCCTGACAAGGACTCCAGGAGGATTAATGCCATGGCAAAGAAACAGTACATGGCAGCATCCTTGGGACTCAGACAGGCAAATTATATGGCTTATGTTGCTAGATATCAGAAATCCAGATTGGATACTGTTATGGCTCTAGCAAAACAGGTCCCTGGCCAGCTTGCCAAGGAGCTGGAGCAGGTGGCTGCTGATGGTATTGAGGCATCTAAGGTGCAATTCCATGCTGCAGTGGACTCTAATGATGTGTCATCAAGAGTCATGGCTACATCTGTGGCGCCATGAGAATGGCTTGGCTCAGATGTACTAGCCTGTCTGGGATACCCAGACTAAGGCCATGGATTTTCCTGTTGTGGGTAACTCTCTGTTTGGGGAGCAAACAGAGAATTACAAAGAAAATGGATGAGTATAGGACCACCTATAGGAATGCACAGGCCAAGGAAAGGCAGGCCACTCCTCAAAGGCAGCCTTCCAGGGGCAGGGGCAGGCCTTTTCATAGAGCCTTTTACCAAGCCCAGGCCTCCTCTTCAGCTTACGCCCAGAGGGGGTTCTTTAGAGGGAGAGGCAGACGGGGTACAAGCAGGCCTGCTTCCACCCCTCAGCCTAAAGCCCCTGCCAAGCAGGCACCCTGATGGGGTGGCCAGGGCCGATTCTCAATTACCTGAAGGGGGAGTCTCTGACATCAGACAAGTGGGTCCTGGAAGTAGTAAGCCAGGGATTGGTTCTCAGCTTCAAAACATTTTTAAAGATGAGAACCAGATCCTTTCCACCTGCAAATCCATCAGAGGCACTTGCCCTAGAGGCAGAAGTCTCTACCCTCCTGGCTCTCAGAGCCGTGGAAAGGGTTCCACCCCTACACCAGGGCAAAGGATTGTACTCCAGGTACTTCCTTACCCCAAAAGACAGGAGAATGGTGGCCCATCCTGGATCTCAGATACTTAAACAAGCACCTTTTAAAACAAAATTCAAAATGGTGACTCTGGGAATTATTCTACCCTCTTTAAGGCCAGGGGACTGGCTGCGTCCCTGGACCTCAAGGATGCCTACTTCCATATTCTCATCAGAAGCTCCCATCAAAAGTACCTCAGGTTCGAGCTGCCTCGGGCCATTACCAGTTCAGAGCAATGCCCTTTGGCCTCACCTCTGCTCCAAGGGTATTCACAAAATGCCTGGCAGTAGCAGTTGCCTACCTAAGAAGGCAAAATTGCCATCTTCCCTTACCTGGACGACTGGCTCATAGTAGCCAGACTCCAGACCAAGTCAAGTTACATCTTCAGATAACTCAGCAACTGCTTACCTCTCTAGGTTTCCTTCTGAATCTTCCAAAGTCAGTTCTAGAGCCTGTCCAGCTCCTCACCTTCATAGAAGCGCGGAACTGAACACAGAAGCCAGAGCCTTCCTTCCTTTGGACAGGGCAAGGACCCTGGTCTCTCTGGCCTCCTCATTCACCCTGCAGGTCTCTCGACCAGCAAGGCATTTTCTACAGCTCCTAGGGCACATGGCTGCTTCTACAGCAGTAATGCAAGGAGCCAGATTTCAGATGAGGGACATCTAGTTCCATTTGAGAGCCTTTTTGGTCTCAAAGAAAGGACCCTCTAACCAAATTGATCCCAGTGACTCGAACCCTGATCCAAGCCCTACAATGGTGGCAGGATCAGAGCAATCTGAGACAAGGGGTTCCCTTTGTCATTCAGTCTCACTTTTTAATCCTTACTACAGATGCATCCCTCTTGGGATGGGGAGCTCCATGGCGACCTCACTGCAGGGACTTTGGTCCCCTCAGGAATCTCTGCTCCACATCAGCCTGTTGGAGCTCAGAGCAGTTTTCTAGCACTTCAAGCTTTTTCCAAATCTATTCAGAACAAAGTTGTACAGGTCAGAACAGACAACACCACTACAATGTGGTACATCAACAAGCAAGGAGGCACTGGTCACGGCCTTGCACCAAAGCAATGAAGTTGTGGTCTCTGGCTTACTCCCTGAACACCTCCCTCACGGCAGTTCACCTCCCAGGCAAGGAAAATGTCCTGGCAGATGCTCTCAGCAGGATTTCCCAGGGCCATCACGAATGGTCACTGGATCCCTTGGTCCTGGAGGTATGTTGCCAGGTGGGGCACCCCACAGATAGATCTTTTTGCAGCCCCAGACAATCACCAACTTCCCCTTTTTTGCTGCAGGCCCCCAGTGTTGGGCTCAGTCCCTCTGGATGCCTTAGTTCTCAATTGGGAAGGGAAGTTTCTCTATGCTCCCCCCTTCCCTCTCCTGTTCAAAGTGTTAGTCAAAATCAGATCTCAATCCTGCAAAGTGATTCTGATTGCTCCAGATTGGGCCAGACAACCCTGGTATCCACTCCTACTGTCCTTAGCAGTCCATCTTCCCCTGTGTCTTCCCAGGAATCACAATCTGTTAACCTGTGCTCAGGGAAGGGTTTGGTACCCGAACCTCAAATCTCTCAATCTCAAGGCCTGGCTCTTGAAGAGTTAGAATTTGCTGATCTACACCTCTCCCAAGGTGTAATGGATGTATTGAAGGCTTCTAGGAAGTCTTCCACCAGGGCTACTTACAATTCCAAATGGAAGAGGTTTTCCATATGGTGCTCCAGGAAGCATATTTCCCCAGAATCTGCTGATTTACCCACAGTCCTGGATTATATGGTCCATTTGAACACTCTGGGGCTCAGACCAGCTACCCTAAAGGTGCATTTGGCAGCTGTGTCTGCTTTCATTTCAGCAGGTAAACCCTCTTCTCTTTCAGCTCATCCTGTATTCTCTAAGTTTTTTAAGGGATTGCTTCACCAACCCTCCATTCAGGGACCCTGCCCTGCCTGGGATCTTAATGTTTGCATTGCTCAGTTTATGCAACCTCCCTTTGAGCCCTTGTCTTCAGCAGAGCTTAAGTATTTGACTTGGAAGACTGTGTTTCTGGTAGCCATCACTTCTGCCAGACACATAAGTGAATTACAGGCTTTGTCAGTGGAGCCTGATTTTATCTCCTTTCATAGAGATTAGGTGGTCCTCAGAACTAACAGGAAGTTCTTGCCTAAAGTGGTTTCAGATTTCCACCTTAATCTATTTCTCTTCCAGTGTACTACGCTGACCATTCCTCCTCTGGCGAGAGGCTGCCAACAGATGTGAAGAGCCCTTAGTTATTACATTGGCGTACCAAGGGTCACAGGTTTGACTTCCTCCAACTGTTCCTCACTTATGGTGAGGTTGGTAAAGGAAACCTGCCACTAAAAGATCCATTGCCAGGTGGATTGTCTCTTGTATCCAATTCTGTTATGAAAAGCTGGGTAAGGTTCCTCCCTCAGGCCTGAGGGCTCACTCTACCAGAGGTACAGCTGCTTCCCTGGCTCCTGCCAGGGACATCCCCATTCTAGAGATCTGTCAAGCAGCTACCTGGAAAACAGTTCACACTTTTACCAAGCATTACTCTCTGGACACCCAGACTAGGAGTGATGCTGTATAGTTACATATGTCATAATATAGCAAGACTTCATGTTGTTTGAAGAAAAAATTACTCACCTTAGTAATGTTGTTTCTTCTAATGGAGTCTTGCTATATTACGACCCCCCACCCGCCTGCCCCTCTCAGAACCTCTGTTTTTGGGATGTGGGTGGGCAGTGCCGTGTTGGCACTTAGTAGATGCCCACCTTGTTTTTTCACCCCTCCCTTTTTTGGGGTGACTGGGTGTTTTTCATTTTTTGGGTCTCCTGACTTGAGTCTTTGTTTTGGGACCAAAAAATGTGTTTCTTGTATTTAGTAGCCAGTTGGCTAGTGTAGGTTTACAGCTTCCACACAGGACCTTAGTGAGTTTAGCTCGTAAAGATCTGACAGTTTAAGTTTGAAGAACAGACAGACAGAGTTTTCAACTGAGCTCAAGCTCAGCGTTCCATGCCTGGCATGGAAAGTTAACTCTTTCACCTCCGGAGCAGTTCGCAGGTTGGGACTCACTGCATATGTCATAATATAGCAAGACTCCATTAGAAGAAACAACATTACTAAGGTGAGTAATTTTTTTCTTTTATGCCATTAAAGTTTCAGTTCTGTATGCCTACCAAGCTACTACATTAGCTTAACCTGTTGTAATCTGTTTTTATGAGCATCTCCAGCTACTCCCAGTGGGGTTCTCTCAGTGGTCCCCACACTTGCTACAGCTCTGTGTATGGCACTCGGAGGTGCCCAGACTTTGCCCACTCGGATGTTAAATCACTTTACTTGAGCTGGGGGGGGGGGGTCTCTCCAGCTCAGCCCCTCTAGCCCTCCACCATGTTAACCTTGTTATTTGGTCCACTGTTTAGACCATGTTGTTTGTTTAAAACTGTCTTATTTATTTTTGCCCAATCTGCACTATGATTGAACCTTTTGCTACACTACTTATTGCCACCATTTGTTTGCAAGGGATTCTTAGCCAGGGCTGGTTTTCCCCGGCCGGAGGGGGGAGAGAAACAAGCCATAAAGTGGGTACAGCTTGTCGGGTTCACTGTTACACTTACCTACTGCATGTTTTCTCACTGTATGTTCCTTGTTAAAGGGGGGTTGGGAGGAGGGGGAGGATGGTTCATGGTGGGGGGTATCTATGTACTGGTACACTATGCTATGTTCACAATTACAGGCTCAATTGAGTTATCAGTGGTTGACTGGGTGGGGCCACCCTTCTGCTGCTGATTGTCTCTTGTTAATAGGGAATGGCTAATCTAACTAAGATAACAACCTGGAATGTACAGTAAACATACATGTGATATCTCCCTCTTTACGCAGGAGACTCCTGTTTTTTTTTGACTGAACTCCCTCCTGGGAAACAAAATCTCCTGCTTAAGTAAAATTCTGTCCAAAATATCCATGTTTTTTGGGCAGATAAACACACATAAAAATTAAATCAGTGATGAACAATGTATCTGATAACTTTATATAACTAGTTGTTTATTCTTTTTAGTGCTTATTCTTGACAAAATGAAATACATTAAATTTTTGTAATGACTTTTTTCTTATTTTTTTGATGCCATTTAAGGACAAAATCATGACGTCTCCCTACTAGCAGGCCAATCTCCCTCCTAATTTGACCCACGTCTCCCTCTTAAGCAAGCTGGCAGGCCAGTCTCCCTCCTAATTTGACCCAAATCTCCCTCTTAAGCAAGTTGGACATATCACATGTATGAGTAAATGACCTGAAATCCATGATTAAGAGGAAGCGGGTGTTCTCCGAGTTTAAGAAAACCAGGTTGCAAGTAGTTATATTATAAAAATTCCATATGTCTGCCACTGAAGCTGTAAAAAACAGTGACAGTATGGGGGGGCATGGGTGACCTCAAATTTCTCATCCAAGGCTCCGGGAGGCAGCCATATGGTTTCCAAGGGGGTGCAGTATCTATATTGGACAGGGCGGTGGACCCTGCTGGAAGATATGCACTGGCTAGGGTGTCACTGACTGGGGTGGGGACAGTGTCCATAGGCTCAATTTGTGCTCCAAATATTGAGGACCCAGGGTTGTTTCAAAGATTGGCAGTAGATGGCATCCCTGCTGGCCCTTGGATCCTGGGGGGACTATAATTTTGTGTTGGATACAGTCTTGGACAGGTCGAACCCAGCTTCTGTCCCCATGTCCAGAAATGCAAAAGTGTTGAAGGACTTAGAAAAGGATTTCGGGTTAGTAGATGTTTGGCGCCATCTCAACCGTACCGGCAGTGACTACAGCTTTTTCTCCCACGCCCATCATTCCAAAGCCAGTTTGGACCATTTACTAATCAGCACATCCCTCCTCGCCTTGGTCCATTCTGCTGTATACTTCCCCGATCCTAACATCTGACCATGTGTCCCTAACCATGGCGGTGGTAGCAGCAGGATCCCCTCCCTCATCCCGACCCTGGCGCCTCAACCCATTACTTTTGAAAGATTCAAAATATATTAAGTATATCTTATGTCAAACACCATACAGGAATTTTTGTTCTACAATAAAAGGGTGGACACTTCACATGGGTGTAGGTGGGAGGCTCTAAAGGCCTATGTCAGGGCCAGGTTATAGCATACTTAGCGCACAGTAAAAAAGTGATGGAGGAAGGAGTGGAGAAATCGAGACTAAAAATTGCAGTGAGGAAACCCAAATACATAGGCCTACACCCACTTTATATAGGGTTGTCCAGAAACGAAAGTGATGTTTCAATGTCATGAGTGGGGTACGTCTAGAATGCACCATCCTACTGGGACAAGCTGGTGCCTATTTTGATGGGGACAAGGGGGTAACTGTCTCGCATGGCAACTGCGTTGTCATGAGGGTGAGAGGACTATAGGCCAGGTCCAGGATAGTTTTGGTACCATGACTACAGACACCTCCTCTATAGGAACCACCTTCGGGTCCTTCTATCAATCCCTCTACAAGTCAGAGGTGTGCCCATCGGCCCAACAACTGGATACCTACTTTCAAATGGCGTCCTTACCAGCTCTTAGCCCTGTAGAGGTGGAGGAGCGGGACTCAGAGGTGACCCCAGAGGAGATCACCCAAGCCATTAAGAATCTAAAAGGGGGGACCTGGGGCCAGACAGGCTACCTACAGACTTTTATAAAACATTCGCTCCTGACCCGATTGCACCTTTGCACAGTATTTTAACAGAGAGCCTGGGCGAGGTGTTTTACGTGGTCATACCACAATTACAGTACTTCCTAGACGGGCAAGGACCCCACACAATGCTTCTCTATCAGCCCATTTCTCTTCTTACGGCTGGACTATAAAGTTCTTGCAAAGGTCCTTGCTATGCGCTTGGACTCACTTCTTCCCTCACTAATTCATCCAGACCAGGCGGAGTTTGTGCAGGGCCGCCAGGGAAAGCATAACATCCTGCAGGACCCTCAATATCATCCATGCATGGGAGAAAACTTTGGGGCACCATGGGGCTGCTGTTCTCTCTCAGGATGCCGAAAAGGCCTTTGACCGTGTGGAGTGGGGGGTACATGTTTGAGGCTCTTGGGTAAATGGGGGTGGGCCAGCGGGTTCATAGGATGGGTGCGGGCTATATACACCTCTCCCACTGCTCAAATTATGGTAAACGGGGAGCTTAATCCCTCCTTCACTCTGGAGCGGGGTACCAGACAGGGTGTCCCTTGTCTCCCCTTCTGTACGTTCTCGTCCTTGAAACGCTGGCGACAGCTTGTGATGCCATGAGGGGATACAGAGGTTTTGGGGTGGGGATGAACATAAGGTAGCTATGTATGCTGATGACCTCTTATTATACCTATGGAATCTAGCGCAGGATCTGCCAGAGGTTCACACCCTTTTGAGGGAATATGGCTCCTCTCCAGTCAAAGTGAAATGGACCAAGAGTGAGATCCTTCCAGTGGGCAGACTAGATAGGGCTCAACTCGTATCAAATCTGGGAGGGTTGAAATATCTAGGGATAACTATCTCGGCCAAGATGGGCTCCCTCTATGCAGCTAATCTCAAAACTCTGCTCATCAAGCTTGCTGAGGGCTGTGAGAGATGGCAGTCTTGCCGTTATCTTTGTTAGGGCGTGTAAACACAGTCAAGACGGCTATAATGCCTAGATGCCTGTATTTATACCAGGCACTCCCCATTCACTTACCCTAAACCCACTTTAAACATTTAAATTCGTATTTGTACAAATGTTTGTGGCGGGGTAAATCAACTCGAATTAAGCGTTCCATTTTACAATTACCTGCCCGACTTGATGGAGCAGGACTTCCTAATTTTCTTCCTTATTACTGGACCTCGCAGCAAGCATTTCTACCAGCTGGGGGATCAGTGCCTAAACCCTCCTGGATGGTGATAGAAAAGGAGCAGTTATGAGGAATCATGATGCCTAATTTATTATCTGGATCCTTGTGGCCTCTCCCCCCACCGGAGGTATCAGGATCCTTTCACAGCCACCACTATGACAGTGTGGTTGGCCGCTCATAGGCTCATCAACCATCAACCTTCCCCATTCACAGATCTGATGACCGCAGTGAGGAGGAAAGGACCCTGCTCTATGAGGTTACACCAAAGATTGCTCCACTGGCGTTGTCTGGGTATCCACTCGGTGCACCAACTATACAATGGAGGAAGGCTTCTGACTTTACCACACTACAACAAAACAGACTTCTTGACCCGGGGACTGTCTATCTCACAGTTTGACACTGGCTGGGTGACTCATTGAACTCTTCCTGTGGTTGGGCCTCCCCATCTCCGTTGGATGAGGAGCTCTACGGAGCCCAGCCTTGTAGGAAACCGCTAATGACATACTGCCAAATCTTACAGGGGAAGGATGACTCAGCAATCATGGGCAATAAGGTTAACTGGAAGCATGACCTTGCAACTAGCACAAGTCGGGCAACTTGGAAGCTAGCTATTAAGCATTTTCTCACGTGCTCTCGCAGTAATAAACTGCGTCAGGTGCAGTTAAATTTCCTGTACTGAGCCTATATTACTCCCAAACATCTACATGACAATCCCCTGGAGAACTCCAACGGGGGCCACAAGTGTGCCTCTGATGATGGAGACTTTCTGCATTTGGCTTTAATATGCCCAGTGATCTCAGGGTTTTGGCATGAGGTACACAGAATAATGAGTAAGATCCTGGGGTATACGCCCTCAAAATCTCCTCTGGAACTTCTGTTTGGGGCCAACCCGTCACACCCACAGGGCAGATCAATGGAACCCTTATGGTCCCTGGTGTTGGTGAATGCTAAAAAAAAAAAAAAAACATTGCTCGGTCTTGGATGTCCCCACGATCCAACAATGGGTTAATAACGTAAAACAATGTATGGCTTTATAGAAGGCACAGTTGACACCTAATGGGGCCTATGATTCCTTTTTACATATATGGGGGCAACTGCTGGCGGCCTTGGAGAGGTTCTACTTCCCCCATGAGAGAGCTTAGGCCCTCCTTCTTCTCGATGACCTGGTGGGGAGTCCCTTGAGGCCTACGGGATGTCTTGGGGTGACAACGCATGCCCCACCCACTCCTTCCCTCCACTCCAGGAGGTCAACAGTAGGAATTTTTATTACCGTAATGTTACCCGCATGGAGAATATTTGTGTTTGCAAACCTCCCTACAGTCAGATACGTAATGTCTAGTAAATAACCTTAATATGTTCCATGGTTGTTCATTTGAATATCGTGCTATACTGTATTTTCTATTATGTAGATTGTTACCACCAGTACATATGTGTTTCGGATTACACCTGTTAATGTTGTTTTTAACTTTCTTTCAATAAAAATATTTTTCAAAAAAGAAAAAGAAAACTGGGGCTTACACTTAAAATAAAGCAGGAGTGCCTTTTTCTCCCCTTATGTTTATATTCCTTTACCAAGGGAATGCCTCTCTTTTGGCCATCTGCATACCCTATTCTCACACTAGAAGGATAACCTCAGGATACGCACCCCCTGGAGCTCAGCAACTAACCACCATTAAGGTCAGTGTTTGCTCTCTTCAGAGGGGTCTCTCCCTACAGCATCTTGATGAGCTTTTTGAGCCCGCTAACCCTCCACAGACAGGGAGAAAAATCACAGCTGAAATCACATCAAGCACAGCTTGAGAACACTGATGTGCAGCTATTGCTTCTGTAGAGACCAGAATCTGTGTATCCATGTTCAAGTTACACGGTCGCCTGGACCCAACTGAAGCCCTCAAGGCACTCCTGGATCCCAGACTCAAAGCCTCGGCCGACAATGGGTGTCCACATGGGATCTCTCTGCAGTACCGCAGCTGAGGCATACGCTCCTGCTGAGGTGGCAGGTGCTCTAAGGAGTGGGCCTCTCTAATAGGGGGACAGGAGTAAGCAGTTCCCTCTGGGGTGAACAGGCCCAGGGGGCCCTAAAGGTTCCCAAGCAAGGATGGAGCAGCCGAATCTCTGAGGGAGGTGTGATGGAGTTGTGGGATAACAGATGGACCAGACACAGAACTTCAGGTTCAACACACAATCTCTGTGTGATGTTTATTTAAAACACAGAGAATAACCTTAAGCAATGGCATATCCCTTCTTCAATACAACAGTTTGCAGCAACAGACTATGCATATCCTTCCTCTGCACTCAGCCAGCACCTACTGACCCACTTATCTATTTTTGCTGTGGAAATGAACTATCCCCTATGTTGGTCCTGTGTGTCTGGGTGATGGGGAGACAAAAAAAAAAACCCAAAACAGGCTAAAGACAAAGTACCTCAGTGCAGATGCACTAAAGCAAGGGTTACCCCCAAAGGGCATTGGCAATAAAGCCAAGTTTCAAAGAAGCACATCACACATACTCCCATAATGCAAAGCATCATGGGATGTATACGCAAATCACCATGAAATTTTAGGTTGGTTCAGCTTAAAGCAGGAATTCATGGGGCCAAAGGGCCTCTCAAACAATCTGTAATTTACATGCATTTTAAATAACACAATGGGGGGTTTCTGATATCTGTACCCCGCTAACTTAACTTTTATAATACAGTCCCCTAGTAACTTGTTACCTTTATCAAAAACGCACAGTGCCGTGGTATTTTCAACATTTACAGGTTTCATACATATAAGGCATATCCATTAAAGTATTTAATGACAAAGTGCTATTGCATACTAAATCCAATGAGGAACACAGCCTGTTTTACATCAGCTTTCAGGTCACCACAATAAGAAAAAATTACTCACCTTAGTAATGTTGTTTCTTCTAATGGAGTCTTGCTATATTATGACAGTAGCAGTTTGATCCAGCTCTAGAACTGCTCCAGAGGTGAAATGGTTAAAACCATTCCAAAATAGAATTTTGGCCACGAGCTCTAAGAAGCAGCTCTATCTGTGTTATTTCAAACCTGAACTGTCAGATCTTTACGAGCCAAACTCACTAAGGTCTGTGTGGAAGCTGTAACTACACTAGCCAAATGGCTACCTAAATAATAACAACCATTGCTGGTCCCAACACCCAAGACTCAAGTCAGGGGACCAGAAATACTAACACAATTCTAATCATATGAGAATAAAACATAAGTATAATAAAACACACACACACACCCAAAGCCCCAAAAGGGGACAAAATGCTAACAGGGCATAAAAAGGTGCCCACACAAGTTGCCCGCACCCCACCCAAGTAGAGGTTCTGAGAGGGGCAGGTTGGGGAGGTCATAATATAGCAAGACTCCATTAGAAGAAAAACAACATTACTAAGGTGAGTAATTTTTCTTCAAACAACATGAAGTCTTGCTATATTATGACAATAACAAGATACACAGCAGTACCTCCATGGAGGAGGGCAGAACCTACTTGGGAATAGGCTCTGAAGAACAGCTGTGCCAAACCGAGCATCTCTCCTGGCCTGGACATCAGGGAGTAATGCTTGGTAAAAGTGTACCGTTTTCCAAGTAGCAGCCTGGCAAATCTCTAATATAGGGATGTCTCTGGCCGCAGCTAGAGGCAGCTGTACCCCTGGTAGAATGAGCCCTCAAACCGGGGGCTCTGCCCAGTTTCTGATAACTAAATTGGATACAAGAGACAATCCACCTGGCAACTGATCTCTTAGTGGCAGGTTTGCCTTTCCCAACTTCACCATAGGTAAGGAAAAGTTGGAGGGATTGAACCTGTGACCTTTGTGCACGCCTATATAGTAACTAAGAGCTCTCTTAACATCCAGGCTGTGCAACCTCCTCTCACCGAAGAGGAGTGATCAGTGAAAATACTGGAAGGAGATAGATTGATTAAGATGGAAATCTGAAACCACCTTAGGCAAAACTTCCTATTAGTCCTAAGGACTACCTTATCCCTGTGGAAAGAAATAAAAGTCAGTTTCCACTGACAAGGCTTGCAACTCACTTATGCCTGGCAGAAGTGATAGCCACTAGAAAACAGTTTTCCAAGTTAGGTACTTAAGCTCTGCAGAAGACAGAGGTTCAAAAGGGGTTGCATTAACTGGGCAATACAAACATTAAGGTCCCAAGCAGGGGCCGGTTCCCGAAAGGGTGGATTAGTATGGAGTAATCCCTTAAAAAACTTGGAAAACACAGGATGAGAGGAAAGAGGGGATGACTTTCCTGCTGACACAAAAGCAGATACAGCTGCCAAATGAACTCTCAGGGTAGCTGGTCTGAGACCCAAGGAATTAAGATGTACCATGTAATCTAACACAATGGGCAAATCAGCATTCTGGGGAAATATTTTTTCCAGCACACCAAATGGAAAACCTTTTCCATTCAGAACTATAAGTAGCCCTAGTGGAAGGCTTTCTAGAAGCCTTTAGGATCTCAAGAACACCCTGAGAGAGATGTAAATCAGCAAACTCTAACTCCTCAAGAGCCAGGCCTTGAGGTTGAGGGATTTGAGGTCCGGATACCAAACCCTTCCCTGGGCACAAGTCAACAGGTCGTGATTCCTGGGGAGGCAAAGGGGAAGATGGATTGTCAGTGACAGAAGGAGTGGGCACCAGGGCTGCCTGGCCCAATCCGGGGCAATCAGAATCATCCTGCAAGGCTGAGATCTGATTTTGACTAGTACTTTGAATAGGAGAGGGAAGGGGGGAAAAGCATAGAGAAACTTCCCCTCCCAATCCAGAAGAAGGGCATCCAGGGAACTAAGCCCAGCACTGGAGGCCTGCAACAGAACAGAGGAAGTTTGTGATTGTCTGGGGCTGCAAAAGATCTATCTGAGGGTGCCCCATCTGGCAAAGACTATCCCAGCACTTGAGATCCAGGGACCATTCGATAGCCCTGGGAAATCCTGCTGAGAGCATCCGCTGGGACATTGTCCTTCCCTGGAAGATGAACTGCTATGAGGGAAGTGTTCAGGGAATAGGCCAGAGACCACAACTTCATTGCCTTGGTGCACAAGGCCGAAGACCAGTGCCCCCCTGTTTGTTGATGTACCACATTGTTGTGGTGCTGTCTGTTCTGACTTGTATCACCTTGTCATGGACAGATGCAGAAAATGCTTGAAGAGCTAAAAGACAGCTCTGAGTTCCAGCAAATTGATGTGGAGCAGAGATTCCTGGGGACCACACTCCTGAGTGGAAAGGTCGCCCATGTGGGCTCCCAACCCAGAAGGGAAGCATCTGTAGTGAGAGTCAAGTCGTGAGTAGGGAATGAAGGGACCCCCAATCTTAAGTTGCTCTGATCCTGCCACCACTGGAGGGCTAGGATCAAGGTTGAAGTCACTGGGACCAACTTGGAAAGGGGTCTCTTCTCTGAAACCAATAGGTTCTCAAGTGAAACTGAATGTCTCTCATCTGAAATCTTGCTCCCTGCACAACAGCTGTGGATGCAGCCATGTGCCCCAGGAGCTGCAGAAGTGTCTTGCAGGTCGAGATGCAGAGTGAAGGAGGAGGCCAGAGCCACTAAATTCCTTACCCTTTCTAAGGGAAGAAAGGCTCTGGCTAGCTTTGTTCAATTCTGCCCCTATAAAGGTGAGTACCTGGACTGGTTCCAGAACCGACTTTAGTAGATTTAGCAAAGCCCAGGGAGGTGAGAAGCTGCTGGGTGACCTGTAGGTGAGATTTTACCTGTTCTGGGGACTGGCCTACAATGAGCCAGTCGTCTAGATAGGGAAAAACAGCAATCCTTTGCCTCCTTAAGTGAGCCACTGCTAGACACTTTGTGAATACCCTTGGGGCACAGGTAAGGCCGAAGGGCATTGCTCTGAACTGGTAATGACCTGAGGGCAGTTCGAATCTGAGGTACTTTCGATGGGAGCTTCTGATTAGGACATGGAAATAGGCATCCTGAGGTCCAGGAGGCTAGCCAGTCCCTGGCCTTAGGGAGGGTAAAATCATTGCCAGAGTTACCATTTTGAACTTTGGTTCCAAGATGCTTGTTCAGATATCTGAGATCTAATATGGGCGCCATTCTCCTGTCTTTTGGGGTAAGGAAGTATCTGGAATACAGACCCTGCCCTGGTGCAGGGAGGAACCCTCTTCTACTGCTCTGAGCTAACAGGATGAGACCTCTGCTTCCAGAGCAATGGTCTCTGAAGCACTTGCAGGTAGAAAAGTCTGCTTCTCAACTTGGGAAACTTTTGAAGCTGAGAACCAGACCTCAGCCTACTACTTCCAGAACCCACTTGTCTGAGGTTAAAGAGCTCAATTCTGGCTGAAGTAAGCCAGCCTGCCCCCTACCGGTACAGGAGAATCGGCCCTGGGCACCCCATCAGGGTGCCTGCTTAGCAGGAGCTTTAGGCTGGGGGGTGGGAGCAGGTCTGCCCACCCCTCGTCTGCCTCTGCCTCTGAAGAAGCCCCTCTGAGCATAGGCAGAGGAGGCCTGAGTCTGGTAAAAAGGCCTGTGAAAAGGCCTACCCCTACCCCTGGGGGTATGCCTTTGAGGAGTGGCTTGCCGCTCCTTAGCCTGGGCACTCTTGTAAGTAGTCCTATATTCATCCATCTTTATCATGTAGTTCTCTGTCTGCTCCCCAAACAGAGAATTCCCCACCACAGGAAAGTCCATAGCCTTAGTCTGGGTATCCTGTGACAGACTAGTACACCTGAGCCAGGCCAACCTACTGAAAAGCTACAGATGTGGCCATGACCCTAGAGAAACATCATTAACATCCACAGCAGCATGAAACTGAACCTTAGAAGCCTCAATGCCATCAGCAGCCACCTGTTCTAGTTCACTAGCCAGCTGGCCATGGGCTTGCTTGGCTAATTGCATCACAGTATCCCATCTAGATTTCTGATACCTAGCTACATAAGCCATATAATTTGCTTGCCTGAGTCCCAGAGAGGCTGCCATATACTGTTTTTTTGCCATGGCATCAATTTTCCTGGAATTCTTGTCAGGAGGATGTGAAGCCAGGGGAATATTAGCTTTATCACAGGCAGCAGCCTGAACTACCCCAACATGACTGCATTGCTGAGAAAGGAATTCTGTATCAGGACCTGACAATGTGTACCTTCTGTTCATCTTTTTATCTACAGGAGGCACAGAATTAGGAGTTTTTAAAATTTTTATTGTTTGCTTCCTAAAAGACTTATGTAAAGGAATAGACAATCTCCTAGACTCTGGAATATCCATCATTTCTACAAAATCAGGCTCCTCTTGCTCATCCACAGCTTCTTCTAAAGAGCTGGAGGGTTTCAACAACTTTTGTAAAACATGAAATGAGATGAGGACTCAGACAGCATAGGGGAGATTCTAAAGTTCTGTCTGGGGAGATGTCCGGTTCAATGGGCACACCCAGACCTTCCCAGCCACCTCATACTGTTCATAATCATCCTCCCTCTTCTGGTTCATAAAATTCCTCAATATCATATTCCTGAACCACTGGGACAGACGAACCGACCTTTTGCCAGATAGTGGCGGTTCGGACGGACCTGAGACGGTGACTGGACAATTTGTATGGCTTTTGCTATCTCGCAGCAGTTGGAGAAGGGTTTTGGACTCCAGACCTGCTGATTTTCTTGTTTTCTTTACTGAATTGGTTCCTCAGAACCAGCTTTTCTTTGCCTGAGGAAGTCTCGCCCTGGTCAGAGGGCACTCCCTCCGGTTCGGTTGGCACCGAACCGGGCTGGCCATCCGGGTCAGCGGACTTTTTGGCCTCTCGTTCCCTGAGCCTGCCCAATCTTTTTCCAGGGTGGCTGCAGGGAAATTCTTACATATCTGGCAGTCTGACTGGAGGTGGTCAAACCCCAGACAATAAACACATGTGGTGTGTGGGTCAGCCTTGGCAAAGACTTCCCACAAACATCACAGTGTTGAAACCAGTGGCCCGGTTTTCTTTGGGTTTCTCAGACATAATGTCAGCCTAACCAGAAAACTTGCCCTTTTAGCGGCAGCCAGGTAGAACACCCTTATCGGTTCCTAACCGTGTCGGTATTGGAAAAACCGTAATAAATCCGTTTTTTTTAGAACCGATAAGAACCGGGAACCGCACTCTAAAATATTAAATTTTTAGTTTAAATGAGTTTTAAACCCAACTGATCGGTTCAAAACCGAACCGATAACTTACAAGTTCCACACAGACAAAACCTTCAATTTACTTACGGTTACCACAGATAGAGCTTGAACGACGGTTTTGCAGTTAAATAAAACTATTCTCAGTTGAATCCAACCAGAGAAAACACTTTTTAAACCGAGAAATGAACCGAGCAGTAGGAGAAATCTCCAGAGCGACTGTTCACTGAGGAGGATAAAGAATCTGACAGTTCAGGTTTGAAATAACACAGATAGAGCTGCTTTAGAGCTCGTGGCCAAAATTCTATTTTGGAATGGTTTTAACCATTTCACCTCCGGAGCAGTTCTAGAGCTGGATCAAACTGCTACTGTCATAATATAGCAAGACTTCATGTTGTTTGAACCTCCCTGTACGAGGACCTGAGAGGGAAAAGGAAAATTAAAGAGGACACTATAGCATAGTCAAGAAAGGGGAGGGGGCACCCACAGGTGGCCAACCTCATGGACTAGAAATTGTAACGGATAGATTAGGCTAAGAAACAGAAGAACTGTTGCAACAGCTTTTAAGAATAAAGAGATGGTCCTTTATAGTAATAGTTTTTCCCTGTCACTGGAGTCTGCTTGGGTTACAAGACTATGAGAAGGTTCCAGGAATGATTGACTCTAGAGATCCCAAGGTGTGCCCTAAGTGCACCACACAAAGGCCAGCTGTGCAGCCCAATGCGCACACTCCAAATGATGGCAGCCATGACAGCCTGTGCCAATTTACTGACCTGGATCAGGGACAGCTTTTGTTCCTCACATAAAACAGTGACTGGGCAGCCACTGCCACAACAAGCTTGTGCTGCCATCTCAGAGGTAACCGATGTAATCAGAGCCCCTCTGAGGCAACACAGGCTTGTTCTGCATAGTTGTTCATCAACTATTGTCTAGTTAATGCACTTTATTTCTTTTAACACACTTTCTTTTATCTATCTTAGCAGCTTAGCAATTTACTACTGTAATTATCATCTCACAAGAGGTACCCTAGCCTGATTACTGTACCGCTGTAAAGAGTTTGTTCTGTCTCACACTTGTATATTTCTGTTTGCGTTCCAAGACTGCCTTCTTTGTAACCCTTTCCACAGGAGCTGGGCACAGAATTCAGCTTCAGCTCAGTGTTTTTGGGTTTTTTTTTTTGCCTAGTTACCAACTATTTAAATAAATAAAAATAAATCTAGATCTTTTTCAATATTGACATATTCAAGTCATTAGGCTTCTCTTTTATCCAGCCCAAAAGAACGGACAGGAGTCTGAACTGTAGTCACTGTGCATGAAATCATTTCAGACTGATAAACTGCCAATAACACAGTACATTCATTTAATTATTTCTTGTTAACCGAGTGGGTGCACTAGACAGAAGATGTCTTTTTTTAGGCACACTCAGTACCAATTTCCAAAGAGCAATGGCCTTTAATGGCTGGTCTGTTAATCTCTTGTAAAATCAGTAAACCTAGTCTACATATTTATGAATAACACAATTATATTTCAGTATAAACACAAACCAAACAAGGTGTGGGGTCAGCACAATATTTTATTATGCATCTAAACAGTGATAGAATGAACAAAAAGGTTAGATCTCACCATGAGTTCTGTAACACCATAGTAATGCACCCAAGTCCACAAGGAGAAGGCAGTTCTGGAGAAATCCAATGATTCACTGCAATATAGCGTGTAGAACAGGCGCCAGCACTGATTTTGCTCCGTAATGCTGCGGCATGTGTGGTGTTCTTTTAGTTTTTATAACTTTCCTAGCTTTCTCAGCTGTGCGTTCCATTTCTCGTTAAGTTAATTTTGAGTATTAACAAAGTCGGAAGATTTGCACGCCTTCTAATTCTTTTGAATACCAAGCAAATTCAGTGCCGGCGCCTGTTCTACACGCTATATTGCAGTGAATCATTGGATTTCTCCGGAACTGCCTTCTCCTTATGAACTTGGGTGCATTACTATGGTGTTACACAACTCATGGTGATATCTAACCTTTTTGTTCGTTCTGTCACTATTTAGATGTATAATAAAATATTGTGCTGACCCCACACCTTTTTTGGTTTGCGTTTGTACGAGAGATTTCAGCTCTTGGGGTATTTGATTTGTGCACTTCCCTGTTTTTTGAGACCCCTTTTCCACTTATGCTTTTAAACTTTTGTGTTTTTCTCAATTATGTTTCAGTGTTCTAATACAAGCAAATATTACTATGATAATATTTGCAACATAGAATATGTTTTTTAAACCTGGTAGCCAAAGCCTCAAAGTGGAAAGCAACCTTTCTTAAGACAGATTCCCTGCTTACTGGTCAAATATTTAGCTCTAGAAATTAAAACTGGCTTGGTATTCCAATAGAAAATCAGATTTTAAACAATAACGTGACCCGTCGTTATTTGCTAGAAGTGGAACCTTTGTAAAAGAGCTCACGCTCAAAGGTCTTTCCGAAATACTAATTAAACAATTAATGAACAGCTGAAAGGCTTGGAACATCCTAATTTGATAGAACATGACTAAATATCTTTCCTTCCTCAGCTCATGTCTGTTAATGAGTTGTGCTGGCTGCAAATCCTGATACTGCTCCAAAAATGTTTGGGTTTACCACTGTTGCTCTGATCTGAGGGCTACCTATGCACATGCACTGGCTGGCAGTGATGCACAATGCACTTTGTTGGCAGCAGCTAGGAGACCAGCAAAGGAAAGAAGAAGTTACAGACTGGAAGACAGACAGAGGAGAAAAGTCCCACTACCTGCTTTTGGGACGGGTGGGTGGCTCTTTGTAACCATATTGCCACCTGGTTGTGTGAACAGAAGTATGTGGCTCCAGACCAGCTGAAATCCTGCCACTGGCGTGACACAGGACCCTGACATAGGTGCTGGGACATATGTCCAGTTCTGTGTGTGTCAGTCGATATGTAGGGGGTGGCCTAGTTTCAGCACACTTCCATCTGGCCCAGAAAGGTCTCTCATCTAGGGCTTTGCCTCAGTGGTGTTGTGCAGGACAGGAAGCAAGTTCGATGGAAAAGGTGGGGCTCAGATGGATAGATGGTGCTGCCACTCTCAATGCCCAGTTACAATGCTCAGACCTCCCCCCCCCCCACCAGTGAAATACTGGGCCTGTGGTCCTAGTTCAAGCTCCAGGATGGGCACTATTGAAGGAGACAATCTCCTCAGTCAAAGGGCACTAAGCGCAGAGTGGTGTCTTGACACAACGCCGACCCACTTCTGGAGAGGACTACGAACTAACAAATGGCTGAAAGGTCTCGCCCCAAGGGGTAAAACAAAAAATAGACTCTAAAACGAAAAAGCATGCTGGAAACATATTCAGGGGTTGCATCAGTTAACCTCTTCTGAATTCCCCAAATGGGATCTATGAGGATTATGAAACACAAATAAAAGCTGTGCTTTAGCGTTGATATGGCATATTGAAAGGCTTGTATCTATCGCTCCTGATAAAAGTGTCAGATATGGCTGGACCTTCAGCACAGCAGTAGCACTACTGCTCATCACACTGGTGAGGGGGTTTGGGAAGAAGCCTGGGTTGTCGGGGTCCACCTGGGGGGTGGAGGGCTGCTTCGCCTCGCTGTACTCCTGCCAGCTGTAGTTGTACGGCAGACGATGCAGCAGCTGAGCTAAAGGGAGAGGAGGGATGCAGAGATGGATTTGGGCAGAGTGTGCATCAGTACACTCCTGCCAGAACCATGGTTCTCCATGAGGCTGGGGTACTACTGCAGCCTGGAGGGGGAACTGAGGGGAGAATCTCCACTTCCAAAGCTGACAGCCAATACACTTTGCCAGAAGGTCCTATATCGGCTGCCTGGGTAGAAGGAGTAAAAACATCAATTAAAAAGTGTGTCAGGTAAAGTAGCACGAAGATACACCAACAGATTTCTGACTCTGTTTTTCTGAACTGATCCTCAAAACCTTAGTAGCAGAAGGTCAAACCTCCCCAATTTTCCTAGTACTAATACAAGTCCTGCAAAGTAATCACAGCAAGTAGCAGAGAAAATTCTTACTGACTGCTGATGGCATACTGGAGCATTCTAGACATTTTTAGGTCATTAATGTAAACTGGGACCAAAACTATAGCATTTTTGCGAACAGTAAGCAATTAAAGAACCACCATCAATCAATTAGGCTCATTAATGCCATTTCCTGCAGTGTTTACCAATCAGTACATAAAAATCATATATTGCTTGTTCTCCTACGCAGGTAGGGACGTCTGTTTAATTTTTATTTTGGTATGAAATTTGATTTTGAGAAGGTCATTCTCAGTGCAGACCACATTCCCTCCCAGACAAAATTCTGCTACTATGGAAGCATGCAGCAATTCTGTGTGGCCAGTCAGTGCTGTAACTTATAACTCAACCTTGGGTCCAGGAGTGAGATGTGAGCCACTGTGAGGATTGTGTTCAAAATTTTATGCAAGAAACAAATGAAACTAAAACTCCTCATTTTCATATTTCCATGCATTGTAAAACATTTTTATGTATCAACTGGTAGACAGTGCAAGAAATGGCATAAATAGGCCCCAAAAAACTAACACTATTCCTTTAAGATTAAAGGACTGAATAACTGGCAGTCAGAATTACTTGGCAGAGGCTGAGACAGGTTTCCCATAGTGCACAGCACAAACTGCAAATCAAATTTACAGTTAATGAACAAAATCCAGTTTGGCTGGTTTCTGAAAAAGAAAATACATTTTAAGTGATTTGTGGATTTTCATTTTATTTTAATTTTTTTTTTTACTTTTTATTTATACGTTTTATGACATTACAATGCAATGCATAGACATTCCATGAATCATGCTATACTACATGTATTGGTCTTATACAGTTGATGTGCAGATTGAAAAGCACGACTACTGCTGGTACAAGATATGGGGAGAAAACAGTTACTAAATTCCTATATACCTTGATAAGCACTTTGGCCATTACTGTCAATACCCTAAACAGGTATGGCTATTATACAAACTTCCCCAAATTGCTTAACCGGCAATCTTGCCTTTGTTTAAGTTACACTGTGGACAAACTCGAGCGCTCCCTTTCAGTAAACTCCCTGTTATGCAACCCGAAGGTTTCACAAATAAAGATTCAAAAGTTCAAAACCAGTCCAACTTAAGGATAGTTCTTAAATTTGCCTTTATATAACAAAAAAGGGTCAGCAGAAAATAACATGCAATTCTAGGAAAGAAAACCTCCATTACAAGAAGCCAGTACCACCAACATGAAATGTCTGCAGCAGGAGGGTGAATACTGTTCAACTCAGACTTCCAACTTCCACAGAGTGGGTAAGAATCATTAAAGGCAGCGTCCTTTTTCCCAATTTGAGTAAAGTAGGAGAAGAAATGGAAATTACGTACGTACCGTAATTCTTGATCTTCTTGGACGCAGTCTCCACCACTCATTCACACTAATAGGGATAGTGCCGGAGGCACTAGGACCAAGCAGGAGCCAAAAATTTTCCAGAAGGGTTGGTGCCGAGACAGGACCACGCATGCGTGGCACCACGAGACCAGCTCGCACCTGTGTAGGCTATCTTGGCATTGACCCTTCAACTGCCTCAGTACCTTTTCAACTGAGGAGGTGCTTCGTAACTAGTAAAAATAACATCCTAACCTTCCGGGCCTGAAAGGTCCAAATGACCCTTGCAAGAAGGGCAATTGAGCAATGTCTTCACAGTGGGACTACAAGGCCGTGAAGACCAAAGAAACAAAACGAGTATGCCCAGGGGATGGTGGGTGGGCGTGTGAATGAGTGGTGGAGATTGCATCCAAGAAGATCAAGAATTACAGTATGTACATAAGAAAAAAATGACTCACCTTAGTAATTATATTTCTTCTAATGGAGTCTTGCTGTATTCTGACAATTGCAGTGATTCCCAACCTTTGAACTGCCCTGGAGAACTAAGGGTTAACTTTCCATGCAGGGCATGAAATGCTGAGCTTGAACTCGGTTAAAGTCTCTGTCTGGAGTGTTTTAAACTCAAACCGTCAGATTCTTACGAGCCCAACTAAACTAAAAATTCTATGTGGAAATTGTAAAAAATTCTACTAGCCAACTGGCTGAAAAGTTTTGGATCCCCAAGGAAGACTCAAGTCAGGAAACCCAACATACTTAAAAAAATAACAATAATAAATAAGCACCCAAACAAAAGGGAGGAGGGTGCCAGCAAATACACCCTGGGGTGCAACACTGCACCTGCCCACCCACTTCCCAAAAAACAGGTTCTGAGAGGGGAGGCAGGGAGGGAGGGAGGTCAGAATACAGCAAGACTCCATTAGAAGAAATATAATTACTAAGGTGAGTAATTTTTTCTTCAAACAACATGAAGTCTTGCTGTATTCTGACAATTGCAGACTACCAAGCAGTACCTCCAAGGAGGAGGGACAGAACCTACTTTGGGAATAAGCTCTAAAGTACTGCTGTGCCAAACCGAACATCATTCCTAGCCTGGATATCCAGGGAGTAATGCTTGGTAAAGGTATAGACTGTTTTCCAGGTGGCTGTTTGACAAATTTCTAGGAGAGTAATATCCCTGGCAGCAGCCAGGGAAGCAGCTGTACCTCTTGTGGAATGAGCCCTCAGGCCTGAGGGTGGAGTTTTTCCCAGTTTTTCATAGCAGAATTGTATACAAGACACAATCCACCTGGCAATAGATCTTTTGGTGGCAGGTTTGCCCTTTCCCACTTCTCCATAAGTGAGGAACAACTAGAGGGACTCAAACCTGTGACCCTTGGTACGCTCTATGTAGTAACTAAGGGCTCTTTTGACATCTAAACTGTGTAGCCTCCTCTCTCCTGAGGAAGAATGAACAGTGAAGAAAACAGGGAGAGACACAGACTGGTTTAAATGGAAGTCTGAAACCACTTTGGGCAAGAACCTTCTATTGGTTCTAAAGACCACTTTATCCCTATGAAAAAAGATAAAATCAGGTTCCACTGACAGGGCTTGCAATTCACTGATATGCCTGGCAGAGGTAATGGCTACCAAGAACACAGTTTTCCAAGTCAAGTACTTAAGCTCTGCTGAAGACATAGGCTCAAAGGGGGGTTGCATAAGCTGAGCAATGCAAACATTCAAATCCCAGGCAGGGGCAGGGTCTCTAAAAGGGGGATTGGTGTGAAACAATCCTTTAAAAAATATTTACAGAACACAGGATGGGAAGATAGTGAGGAAGGCTTCCCCACAGACAAAAATGCAGAAACAGCTGACAAGTGTACCTTGAGAGTAGCTAGTCTGAGGCCTAGGCCATTAAGATGGACCATATAATCCAGAACCGTAGGCAATTCAGCAATGTCTGGAGAAATATTCTTCTTGGAACACCCAATGCTGAATCTTTTCCATTTGGAGTTGTAAGTCTTTCTGGTGGAGGGCTTTCGAGAAGCCTTGAGGATGTCCAGAACCCCTTGGGAAAGATGCAGATCTGCAAACTCTAACTCTTCAAGAGCCATGCCTTGAGACTGAGGGACTGAAGATTGGGGTACCAGATCCTCCCCGAGAGGATGTTAACAGGTTGTAATTCCTTGAAAGAGACAGGGGAAGATGGACTGCTAGAGACAGCAACAAGGGGTACCAGGGCTGTCTGGCCCAATCTGGAGCAACCAGAATCACCTTGCAAGGTTGAGACCTTATTTTGACTAAAACTTTGAACAGGAGTGGGAAAGGGGAAAGGCATACAAAAACTTCCCTTCCCAATTCAGAATCAGAGCATCCAGGGGGACTGAGCCCAAGACTGGAGGTCTGCAACAAAAGAGAGGGAGTTGGTGATTGTCTGGGACTGCAAAGAGATCTATCTCTGGAGTGCCCCACCTTGAAAAAATCACTTTCAACACCTGAGGGTCCAGGGACCATTCGTGATGGCCCTGAGAGAAATCCTGCTCAGTGCATCTGTTAGCACATTGTCCTTGCCTGGAAGGTGAGCTGCTACAAGAGAGGCTTGCAGGGAATAAGCAAGGGACCACAACTTCATGGCTTCTGTGCACAAGGCCGTGGACCGAGTGCCTCCCTGCTTGTTGATGTACCACATGGTGGTAGTGTTGTCTGTTCTAAGTAACCACCTTGTTCTGAACTGACTGTGAGAAGCGCTTAGAGCTAGAAAAACTGCCCTGAGCTCTAGAAGATTGATGTGGAAAAGGATTCTTGGGAGGACCACAGGCCCTGGGCAGTGAGGGACCCCAGGTGGGCTCCCCAGCCCAGAAGAGAAGCATCCGTGGTAAGGACCACAGAACAAGGCTGAACAACAAAAGGAACACCTTGCCTTAAATTGTCCTGATCCTGCCACCACTGGAGGGCCTGGATCAAGGTCGGAGTCACTGGAATCAGTTTGGTACGGGAGTCCTTTCTCCGAGACCAGTAAGCTCTCAGGTGGAACTGAATATCCCTTATCTGGAATCTTGCCCCTTGGACCACTGCTGTTGAAGCTGCCATGTGGCCCAAGAGCTGGAGGAAATGCCTTGCTGGTCGAGATACCTGAAGGCTGAAGGAAGAAGCTAGTTCCATAAGAGCCCTTGCCCTTTCTAGAGGAAGAAAGGCTCTTGCTCTGAGTGTGTCCAGTTCTGCCCCTATAAAGGTAAGGAGCTGGACTGGTTCGAGAACTGACTTGGGAAGTTTGAGAAGAAATCCTAAGGAAGTGAGCACTTGCTGGGTCACTTGCAGGTGAGACCTGACTTGGTCTGGAGACTGACCCACTAATAGCCAATCGTCCACATAAGGAAATATGGAAATCTTTTGCCTTCTTAAAAAGGCAACTACTACTGCCAGGCATCTTGTGAAAACCCTTGGAGCTGAGGTTAGGCAAAATGGCATTGCTCTGAACTGATAGTGGCCTGAGGGCAACTCGAACCTGAGGTACTTTCTGTGGGAGCACCTGATGGGAATGTGAAAGTAGGCATCTTTGAGGTCCAGGGAGGCTAACCAGTCACCTGGCCTTAGAGAGGGAAGGATTATTCCCAGAGTTACCATCTTGAACTTTGGTTTTAAAAGATGTTTGTTCAGATATCTGAGATCTAGGATGGGTCGGAACTCCCCTGTTTTTTGGGGGGTCAGGAAGTAACTGGAGTACAGTCCTTTGCCCCAGTGTAGGGTAGGTACTCTCACTATAGCTCAAAGCTAGGAGAGAAGAAACCTCTGCCTCTAGGGCAAGGGTTTCTGAAAGATTTGCAGTTGGAAAAGATCTGGCTCTCATCTTTGGAAATTTTTTGAAGCTGAGAACCAGTCCCTGGCTTACTACTTTCAGGACCCACTTGTCTGTAGTAACAGACGTCCAGTCCTGGACAAAGTAAGCCAGCCTGCCCCCTACTGGAATAGGAGAGTCGACCCGGGCAGACCCATCAGGGTGTCTGCAGGCCTGCTCATCCCCCTTCTGCCTCTCCCTCTGAAGAACCCCCTCTGAGAAAAGGAAGAAGAAGCCTGTGCTTGGTAAAAAGGCCTTTGAAAAGGCCTGCCCCTGCCCCTAGACTGCTGCCTTTGAGGAGTTGCCTGCCTTTCCTTGGCCTGAGCTCTCCTGTAAATGGTCCTGTACTCGTCCATCTTCTTCATGTAATTCTCTGTCTGCTCCCCAAACAGAGAATTACCCACTACAGGAAAATCCATAGCCTCAGCCTGGCTGTCCTGCGAGAGGCTAGTACATCTGAGCCAAGCCATCCTCCGAAGAGCCACAGATGTAGCCATAACTCTTGATGAAACATCATTGGAGTCCACAGCAGCATGAAATTGCACTTTAGATGCCTCAATCCCATCTACAGCCACTGCCTCCAGCTCCTTGGCTAGCTGGGGGGAGGCCTGTTTAGCCAGTGCCAGTACAGTGTCCCACCTGGACTTCTGGTGCCTGGCTGTATAGGCCATGTAATGCGCCTGCCTGAGTCCCAAAGAAGATGCCATGTACTGCTTCTTTGCCATGGCATCAATCTTCCTGGAGTTCTTGTCAGGGGGTGTGTGAAGCCAAGGGAATATCTGCCTTGTCACAGGCAGCAGCCTGCACTACCGCAACATGGCTGTATTGCTAATATAAGAACCCCGTGTCTGAGCCTGAAAGTGTATACCTCTTGTCCATTCTTTTATCCACAGGAGGTATAGTGTTAGGAGACTAAGATTTTTTGTGTCTGTTTCCCAAAAGATTTATGGAGGGGGCTAGACAGTCTCCTGGACTCTGGGATATCCATCATCTCTACATAATCAGGCTCTTCTTGATCTTCCACAGCCTCTTCCATAGGAAGCTGGAGGGTTTCAGCCACTTTCCTGTAAAACGTAAAATGGGATAGGGACTAAGAAAGCCTAGGAGGGGAAACACCTGATGGTCTGTCTGGGGAGATGTCCTGTTCCACAGGCACATCCAGACCTTCACTTGCACCATAATCCTCAAATTCCCCTTCCTCTTCAAACTCCGGTGCATAAAATTCTTCAAGGGTATACTCTTGAACCGGGGGAACCAACTGAACCGAACCCCTGCCAGAAGGAGCCAGATCGGTCGGAACCGGATGGAGGAATTCCACAATCCGAATCGCCCTGGCTATCTCTTCGGCGGTCGGAACATGAACCTCTGGATCCGAACCAGTCCATTTATCTTTGCGCTTCCTTTTTGTCGGAACCAATCCCTCAGAATCGGCTCTCCTTTTGTCCGAAGAAGTATCGCCCTGGTCAGAGGGCACTCCTTCTGGTTCGGTCGAAACCGAACCAGGCTGGCCATCTGGGTCAGTGGACTTCTCAGCCTCCTTTTCCCTCAGTCTACCTAATGTCTTCTCAAAGGCAGATTTGGGAAAATTTTCACATATTTGGCAGTCTGAATCAAGGTGGTCAAACCCCAGACAATAAACATAGGTGGTGTGGGGATCGGCCTTGGCAAAGACTTTCCCACACTCACTGCAGTGTTGAAACCCAGTGGGCCCGTTTTTTTTCTTGGGTTTCTCAGACATGGCCAACCTAACCAAAATTACTCTTTTTCTCAGCAACCGCCAGGCAAGACTCCCTTATCGGTTCCTAACCGTGTCACGGGTATGGGGAAAAAAAACAGTTAAAACACGTTTTTTTTTTTTAGAACCGATGAGAACCGGTAACCACACATTAAATATAGCAAAATTTACAATCAAATGGTCGGTTTAGCCGAACCGACCGCACTTTTACAAGTTCCACACAGAAATAATAGAACAATTCCTATCTAGTACTCACGGCACCACAGACAGACTGAACCGACTATGCGGATACTTGTTTTCAGTTTAAACCGACGAAAAACTGAAAACTTTAACCGACTTCGAACCGAGCTGAAGGAGAAATATCCGGAGCGACCGTTCAGTGAGGCGGAGTAAAGAATCTGATGGTTTGAGTTTAAAACACTCCAGACAAAGACTTCAACCGAGCTCGAGCTCAGCGTTCCATGACCTGCGTGGAAAGTTAACCCTTATTTCTCCGGGGCAGTTCAAAGGTTGGGAATCACTGCAATTGTCAGAATACAGCAAGACTTCATGTTGTTTGAATTTCCATATCTTCCTGGACTGCAGTCTCCACTACTCATTCACACTAATGGGAGTACCAAGCTAAAACCAACCCACCCAGAGGAGGGCGGTAAGAGATAGGGCTCACTCAGAAGGAACGTCCAAGGACTGTCCTACTGAGAAAAGAGCTGTCTGGAAGAAGATCCAGAACATAGTGCTTACAAAGGTATGCGCTTGAGCTCCAACTCATCACTTTGCAGAAGACTGCAACGGACACAAAATGAAACTCTGCCAGGAGGCCGCAACCACTCTTGAAGAGCGGTGAAAACCCAGCCTCTCAATTTGATCTAAGACAAAAATTAATAGTGTCGAAGACATGCTACTAAACTAGCCGAAAACATCACAGGGCAAGAAGCTGATCCAACTGAGGCGAACTGAAGCTACACAAAAAATGTTGGAGTGTAGCTCTTCGTTCTGTGAAGAAAGTCATACAACCGCTGAAATAATCAAAGAGTGAAGTGAGCACGCCTTTCCTTCTGGAGGTACTGTAAGGCAAAAGGTTTTACTAACTGAAAGAGCCGGAGGTAAAGCCTACTGGTTCAAGGTAGACCGGGAAAGCGCAGATGGATACCCCTACTACCAGGTATTACTGCCTGTGAACAACAGGTCCAAGAGGCACTTGAACCCCTTACTTAGTGAGCAATCGGAGGTCCAGGTGGGGTTAGCCCATTAATGGAAAAAGGTTTCCACTTAGTCACTTAAGCCTTCCTGATGGAAGGCCAAAGCATGACTTAGAAGCCTCTTGTGGTGGTCTGGGAGAACCAGCGCCTACCCACTTCTTATTCCAAGAGGAATCATTCTGTCCCTGTTTGCCTACAACTCTAGCAGCAGTCTCTGAACTAAGGGAAGAGAGGGAAAGTGTACAATAAGACGTGTCCACTGTGGAGAAGCATTCCAACAGGAAAAACCAGGGTCTGTATTTCTGAGGCAAGATAGGGGCCGATCTGCATCGAGAGGGGACACAGAAATGACAACGTTCGGGCTGACCATTTGTTGAAAGTGACCGCATAACGACTGAAGTGACTCAATGTGGTGATGCACCACTTGCTCCGGCCTTCCTGAAAGGGAGCAGGAAAAAAGCTCTAAATTGCTTGCTGATGAAAAAACAAACAACACAGGTTTGTCACCTACTAGAAGTAGGTAACTTCATGTCAGAGGGTCTCCTTTGCCCTGGAGGTTAACTAGGGGAGCTCCTAAGAGAAGGAGCTGCTGGGAAGGTGAAACCAACACCTTCCCCTAAATGGAAAAACTCTTCCTGGGAAAGGGAGAGGAGAGCTGAGCAACTGTTTCCGAAGAGTCTAGTCCGGAGCGACTTACACGGAATCAATGTGCAGGCAGCGAAGGTATGAATACCCAGAACCCATCTCTTGAAAAAGGACCTACTTGACCTTTACGGTCGAGAAGGGAGCAAGCCATCTGTTAACTTGGAGCAAGCAAGAAAGAAGGAACCTGTGCTCCGACTCACTGTGAAGTCATTTCTGTTGCTCTGAGGCTCCGATCAAGAGAAAAGAGTCCGAAGAAAGAAAACCAACAGACTGGGCTGCCACCTAGGTCTAGGGAACATCTCTAAATTAAGAGCAAATCTCTCGCGGAGAAAAGCAAGGACCCATATCTCCGCTGGACTGGACTTCTCCAAGAAGTAGAAGAAGTCAGATGCTCTCAACTGTAGTCTAGAGACTACCGCCTCAGGCAGCTGAGTCGGAACCTGGGCCACATCCAGAAGGATGGCATCGTGAAGTTTCAGGCTAGGCTCTCTGCTGTGAGGATATATTTATATATAGATATAGATATATATATATTTTTTTTAAATAATTAGAGCCTGACAAGGTTCTCATGTTTCTACCTTAAAAGGACTGCCCGATACATAAATGACGAAGATGTCGTCCATCTGATGGGCAAGGGGAGCCTGAGCGTTCAAAAGTGAAACCGGGACTGGACCAGTAATCACAGCTGAGGAGATGGCTAATCACCCATTGCCGATGAAGCCACTGAAGAGGCAGTATCACAGGAGGGCTATATACACCCCTCTCAAAGGTGCAGAAGAGTCCGGAAGGCTCCCAACCATTGAATTAGAGTGTTCCACAGAGTGTAATTGTACTGGCGACTGAAAAAAAAAGAGTCCAGATACAGAAGTGTTTGGTCCACGGAAGAAGTCCAAAATGTTATGGTGGACCCCATATCCCTGAGGAAAAACTGAAAAGAAGAATTTCCATCACAGACTCTGCTGACAGAGAAGGCTTACCCTCCAGTTTCTAAAATGAGTCATCCACTGTATCACCAACAAGTAGGACAGGGAGAGACTCATCCAGATGCACTTCTATCCCAGAAGAACCTCCAAAAGGAGGTCTAGGTCAGAATCACTAGAGACTCCACCACCAGGAAAGGTGTCAAGGAGCTCGATGCTACTTAAGGAGCCGACCAAGTGCTGAGCGGAATGCGGAATTCCGCCGGCAGAACAGTGCAGAACAAGAGTCCCACCAGCGAAAAACCACCGGAATGATACAGGATCCCATGCGGACCTCCACCCACTAGGATCTGCGGAAATATTCCACAGAACAGGACTTTATTCCACAGAAACTCCTTGCAACAACTTTCATGGAAGAAGAGGTCTGCGGAAAGGAGAACTCCACCTCCTCTTCTGCCAGACACCACCAACCAGCATCAGCCATGGCACTGGACACCTGTGTTACCATCTGCGGAGCCATCCGACACCAGCGGTATCGCGTGGCACCAGTGGTGCCATCTACGGCACCGCACAACACCAACGGCGCCATCCATGGCACCGTATGGCACCAACACCAACGGCACCATCCACGGCGCTACACCAACGGCGCCATCCACAGCACCGCGCTGCCTGCGGCTCCGCACAGTGGTGCCAATGGCAATACCAGAGGGGCCAACGGCACCCGAAAATCAAGAGGAAAGGTGAGAAGGAAAAACGGTACCGTGCCAGCCCCTGCATGGAAAAAAGGAGGGGGGGGTAGGCACAAGGGATCAACGCGATGGCACCGTGCACATCCTGACCCAATCGACCCAGTCCAGCGGCTTCGAAGTCCAGAGGCCCCAGAACCAGGAACACTGGCCAGGAAAACCGGACAGAAGTTGAACCCCCTGCTCCAAAGGAGCAGCCCAAAGGTGAAACTGCTCACCAAACCTCCATCGAGGACAGAGATGGAATCCAGTGTCGAAGAACGCGGCCATTAAGAGAGGGGCCAAGGGGAACCCACCAAAGTCGGTTCAGGCCTACTGCCCCTCACCACAGACAATCCCAGCACAGACGTACCAAAGGGCGACCTCAAGCAGTACCAATTCGTCTTCCTCAAAGCAGGAAGAAGAACTCGAGGTCAAGCAGAGCCGGATTCCAGAACTGCCAGTTTTGTGCTTCAGTGGACTGTCTCCCCCCCCCCCTCCAAACACAGGGCTGCCCGTGGTGGACCCCCCCCCCTCGCAAAGGGCGGCGGACCGGACACAGCCACTCTGCCACAACAACTTTCAAACAAAGTCTTCCTACTGTCCCCGCTACTGTCCAAGGATGACTCCGTTGATGGCAGGTGAGAATTTCTCCTCTATAACCTTCTTTTTCTTCTTCTTAAAATAAGAAAATAATACTAAAATGTTAATTTAAATGCATACTGAATGGCTTAATGCTCCTGTTGTATAGACAAAAACTTTGACTCCAACAGACTAGCGACATCGACATCCAAGCGCACTCGACGGCGGGAGAAAAGAACTGAGGCAGTTGGAGGGTCGACGCAGAGATAGCCTACACAGGCGCAAGCTGGTCTCATGGTGCCGCACATGTGTGGTCCTGTCTCAGCGCCGTCCCTTCTGAAAATGTTTGGCTCCCGCTTGGTCCTAGCGCCTCTGGCTCCATCTCCATTAGTGTGAATGAATGGTGGAGACTGCAGTCCAGGAAGGTAGGAGAAACTCACAGTACCAATTCAAGTGTCCTCGTCCTCTGAATCATTAGAGGAATCCAACCCCTTGCAGCCCGTTTGGCCTCAAATTTCTCCATCAGTTTTACAGCCTCTTTGGGGTCAGTAAACACATACACATGCCGACCCACCACGACTTGCAGGCGGGCAGGCATAAGCATACTAGTGGGGATATCCAATTCCCGCATTCTGCGTCAAACCAGGTTGAAACTCTTTCGCTTCATGCAGGTGGCATAGGAAAGATCTGGGAAGATCATCACCCTGGTGCCATCCATCTCAATTCCTTTCTTTATGCAAGCCACAAGGAGAATTCTGTCCCGAATCACCAAGGAGGCAGTCTGTACCATTACAGTCCTGGTACCACCCGTTTGGCCTGTGGCTCTGCGGAGAGTCACTCGGTAGGTTTTAACAAGGAATGTAGATCGAAGGTAGTCTCAAACCAGGTAAGAAGGAAAGTTAGAAGGTCGTCCCCCTCTATCCCCTCTGGAAGGCCCAAAATTTGGACATTCGCTGCCCTTGACTGACTTTCTAGATGTTCCAGGCATGATTTCAGCAGCACCTGTTCTTTTATGCATGTTGCTGCCATGGCTTGGGCCCATTAGGAGGTCTTCTCCGCTGCCTGAGCCGTATTAACAAGACCGTCCATCTTTTGTTCCGTGAGCAACATCCTCTTATGGTAGGAGTCCATTTTCTTGTCAAGCTGTTGTACCATCTTGGTTAAATTTATGAGGGCAGACTGTAAGGATTCCAAGGTGGCTGGATGGGGTTCATCACCCTTCAGATCCTCCTGGTTCGAGCCTGCAGAATTAGATTGCGCTCTGGACGCCGCACCACACAGTGTGAAAAAGTTGGCTTTAAGATCATTATTTTTCTTCCCCATCTCCTATGGTGGAGTGAGGTTATAAAATATATTTTTATTCGATTGTCAGGATGCTTTCTAGGGAGCTCACCAAAAGTACGTCTGCAGCGGCCGACAGTTAGCCATGCCCCCTCTGTGGATTTTCTTAATGAAAAGGTGATACTCTGGGATGTACCTGTAAGCCAGTTCATTACTACAGTAATGACTTGATGTGGATGATAAAGGACATCAAGAGGCCAGTGTGCTAATTTGATACTTGCCCCATGTATGAGAAGTGACCAGCAAATGTTTATTATAACATGAGGTAGGTGAATACAGTTACCCGACTGGTAGAGGAACAGGACGTGATCGTTCATTAATCCCCAACAGACGCACAGCTGGTTGTGAAGGGGCTGAGAGAACAATTACCGAGCAAGAGCCAGTCTCGTTAATTTGCTAGAACTGTGTTTCAAGTGGCAGCCATTAATAGCAATGGCAGACTTGCCGACATGGCAATGCAGAACACTCAGAGCAGAGATTGCAGACAGAGAGGTCAGAGGAGCAGAAGCATGGAAGTCAGTTTGTCAATATTTGGGCATCTGACATGAACAGTGTCTCTGTGACTCTCTCTTTAGTTTTGTGGCTGTCAGCAGTGGAGAGAGAGAGAGAGAGAGAAAGAGGTACACTGCACCGTTGCCAATTGGAATGTTGCTGAACTCGAGCAGTCTGTAACAGTGTCCTCTGTATGTACGTGTGTGTCTTTCTCTCTCTCTCTCATGACTTTTTTGGCTGTCAGCAGCGTGGACAGACAGCGAGCGAGAGAGCAGGAGATGGCACCATTGCGGATCGGAATGTTTCTGAAGATGAGCAGCCTGTAACAGGTGTCCTGTGTGTATATGTGTGTGTGTGTGTGTGTGTCTCTCTCTCTCTCTCTCTTTTCACTTTTGTGGCTTTCAGCAGCATGTAGAGACAGAGAGAGTGAAAGTGCAGGACGGCATAATTGGCGAATGGAATGTTTCTGAAGTTGGGCACCCTTTGTGTAGTGTTGGAAATTTGCCCTTGCTGCACTCTCCTCTCAATGTCTCTGTCTATCTTTATTGTGTTGCCGCCGCCCCCCACAACCGCGCAGAGCACTACTGTAGAATTCCACCACTGTTGTGTGTGTCTGTCGGGTTTTGTCATGGTTCACTGTGCAGGACAGGGAGAGAGAGAGACAGAGATAGAGCTGAACGTTACAACATGCAGTTTGTGTGCTCTCTCCTCTCTGCCAGGCTTTCTCCGTTTCCTGATAGCCCTGAAGTGATAGTGACTGCAAGAGAGTTCTCCATTGGCCCCGTTTTCAGCAACTCGAGACAGAGAGAGAGAGTGTGCAGAAACAAGTCCTTCAGTTCATGCAATGAAAACAAAATCACAGAATAATGAGAGCAGTGAGAGTCCTTTTGGCAGTCGGGAGCGAACGTCGGTGCAATGTTTGCTATCTGTGTAGTAGAAACCAGCACATCTCTGGGTTGGGGGAAAACAGAAAGGGTTCTACTGTGCATGTTCTGAAAAAATAAGTGCAGGGGTGAGAACGGGACTTCATGCACAGTGTCTTCCATAGAGACAGATAGACAGAGCCACACAGAAAGCCAACTGTATGGGGGTGGGGGAAGAGAGAAAACAGTTGTTGCACTGCACATGTAGTGAGAATATTCCACAGTGAAAAAGTCATAGGCACAGTTCTGATCTGAACAACAAATGTAAAAAAGTGCGGTAAGAAAAAATTCCTCACCATAGTAATGTTGTTTCTTCTAATGGAGTCTCGCTGTATTCTGACTATATGCAGTTAGCCCCAGCACTTGAACTGCTCCGGAGAGTAAAGGGTTAACTCTATGCAAAGGCATAGAACGTTGAGCTTGAGCTCGGTTTTCAAACCTCTGTCTGTGGTACTCTTAAGTGTAACCGTCAGATTCTTACGAGCCCTAAACTGACTAACTCAAAGTAAGAAATTGTTTCAAAATTTTTGTGCCAAGTCGCAAAATAAGGTTTTAGGGTCAAAAACTCAAGTTGAAAAAACCCAAAAAGAACACAACAGGGAGTGATTCACCAAACTAAGAGGGAAAAAAACCCTAAGAGATGGAGGCATGTGCAGAGCACCTCTGGGGTGCAGCACTGTGCCTGCCCCACCACATCCCAAAACTACTAGGTTCCAGGATGGGAGGCAGGGAGGGAGGTCAGAATACAGCAAGACTCCATTAGAATAAACAACATTACTATGATGAGTAATTTTGTCTTGCTGTATTCGGACTATATGCAGACTACCAAGCAGTACCCCCTTGGAAGACGGAGTTACGGAACCTATTTTGGGAACAGGCTCTGCAGCACAGCTGTGCCAAACCTAGTATCACTTTGAGACAGAATGTCCTAAGAGTAATGCTTGGTGAAGGTGTGAACAGATTTCCAGGTAGCTTCTTTACATATATCCACTAAAGGTATATCTCTAGCTGCTGTGACCAAAGCAGCTGTACCTCTGGTAGAATGAGCCCTCAGGCCTGAGGGAAGCTCCTTCCCAAGGTCAGAGTAGCAGAATTGAATACAAGAGACAATCCACCTGGTAACAGACCTTTTGGTAGCAGGTGTGCCCTTTCCCACTTCACCATAAGTGAGAAACAACTGAGAACAATCCTTCCTATGGGCCTTAGTATGCTCAATATAGTAACTTAAGAGCCCTTTTCACATCCAGACTGTGTAACCTCCTCTCTCCAGAGGAAGGATGATCAGTGAAAAAGACATGCAGAGACATGGACTGGTTCAGATGAAAGTCTGACACTACCTTGGGAAGAACGTTCTATTGGTACGGAGGACCACCTTATCCCTATGAAAGGAAATGAAATCAGGTTCCACTGATAAGGCCTGTAGTTCACTGATCCTCCTAGTAGATGTAATGGCCACCAGGAATACAGTTTTCCAAGTCAAGTATTTCAGTTCAGCTGAATATAAAGGTTCAAAAGGGGCTGCATAAGCTGTGTAATGCAGATGTTCAGATCCCAGGAAGGAGTAGGCTCCCGAAAGGGAGGATTGACATGGACTAAGCCTTTGAAGAATTTCTTGAAAACTGGATGAGAAGCTAGGGAAGAGCCCTTACCAGCCAAAAGAAAAGCAGACACAGCTGCCAAATGCACCTCAAGAGTAGTAGTACCAGATACTCCAAAACTGTGGCAATGTCAGCCAGCTCTGGCTCAATATGCCTACTGGAACACCAAAATCCAAACCTCTTCCATTTGGAGTTGTAAGTCTTCCTAGTAGCAGGCTTCCTGCTAACCTTTAAAATATCCAAAACTGATTGGGAAATATGCAAACTTGCATACTCTAGCTCTTCAAGAGCCAGGCTTTGAGCCTGAGAGTCTGAAGGTTGGGGTACAGAATCCTCCCTTGAGAGGAGGTGAGAAGATTGTACTGCCTGGGAAGACACAAAGGCAGTGTTACTGACAGTGACAACAGTAGAGGATACCAAGGCTGTCTGGCCCAGTCTGGAGCTACCAGAATCACCTTGCAAAGCTGAGACCTGATTTTTATCAGGACTCTGAATATCAGAGAAAAAGATGGGAATGCATACAGAAATCTGCTTGTCCAATTTAGTAGAAGAGCTTCCTGGGGAACAGGACTCAGAAGGGGTAGTCTGCAACAATAAAGAGGGAGTTGATGATTGTCCGGGGCTGCAAAAAGATCCATCTCCGGGGTGCCCCATCCCCTGAAAATGACTTGAAGAATGACAGGGTTCAGGGTCCATTTGTGGTGGCCCTGGGAAATCCTGCTGAGAACATCTGCTAGAATATTGTCCTTCCCTGGGAGATGCACAGCCATCAGGGAAACCTGAAGGGAATAAGCTAGAGACCAAATTTTCATATCCTCTGTGCACAAGGCCGAGGACCGAGTGCCTCCTTGTCTGTTGATGTACCACATGGTTATGGTATTGTCTGTTCTGATCTGCACCACTTTCCCTAGGACAACCGCTGAGAATGTCTGAAGAGCCAGGAAGACGGCTCTTAATTTGAGAAGATTTATGTGCAGAAGGGACTCCTGGTGTGACCAAGTTCCCTGAGCTGTGAGGTGATCTAGGTGGGCCCCTCACCCCAACAGGGAGGCATCTGTAGTGAGAATCACAGAAGGGGCCTGATTGATGAAGGGGACCCCTTGACGAAGATTGTCTTCCTCCAACCACCACTGAAGGGCTTGGACCAAGGTTTTGGAGATTGGAACCAGTTTATTTTTTAGTCTTTGGTAACCGGGTAAGGCCCACTAGGCATAAGTGGCTGTTTTCAGGGGCAACCTGGGAGCACTGGACAGTTAACTGACTTGCTCAGAGTCACACAGTATGCAAGTAGAGGTTGTGAGAAACAAACTCAGGTCTGGTCTGCTGGATGTACCAAGCTCGTTCACACCTCATTCCTCTAACCTCCATGCCGTACTGCCAGCCTTTTTTTCTGAGACCAGAAAGATCTCAGATGAAACTGAATATCTCTCATCTGAAATCTTGCTCCCTGCACTACCACTGTGGAAGCTGCCATGTGGTCCAGCAGCTGTAGAAAACGTCTGGCTGGCCGAGACACTAGAGGATGAAAAGAGGAGGCCAGAGTGACCAGTGACTGAACCATTGAGAGAGGAAGAAATGCTCTTGCCTGAACTGTATCTATTTCCACCCCTCTGAAAGTGAGAAGCTGGGCTGATTCTAGAACAGACTTCTCTTAATTTAGAACGAGACCCAAGGATTCTAGAAGCCTTTGGGTGACCTCTAAAGCTGACATGACTTGGTCTGAGGACTGGCCCACTAGAAGCCAGTCGTCCAGGTATGGGAACAGAAGGATGCTCTGCCTCCTGAGGAATGCCACCGCCACTGCAAGACACTTGGAGAGCACCCTTGCGGCAGATGTCAGGCCAAAGGGCATGGCCCTGAATTGGTAATGGCCTGATATGTATGTGGAAGTAGGCATCTTTGAGATCCAGGGAGGCTAGCCAGTCTCCTGGTCTCGGGGGAATAATTACTCCCAGAGTCACCATTTTGAACTTTGGTTTTGCTAAATGTTTGTTCAGGTATCTTAAATCCAATATGGGCCTGCCACTCCCCTGTCTTTTTGGGGGTAAGGAAGTATCTTGAATACAGTCCTTTCCCCCTGTGACAAAGAGGTACCTTCTCTACTGCTTGCAGAAGCAGAAGAGAGGAGACTTCTGCCTCTAAGGCCTTTGTCTCCAAGGGAGAGGGAGGACTGAAAGACCTTGCTCTCATTCTTGGGAACCTTTTGAAACTGAGAGCAAGTCCCTGGCTCACTACTTTCAGGACCCATTTGTCTGAAGTAATAGACTCCCAGGCCTGGGAGTAGTGAGCCAACCTGCCCCCTACTGGGATTGGGAAGGCAACCCTGACTGACACCTCAGGGGAGTCTGCTTGGCAGGGGGCTTGGACTGAGTAGCTGATGGGGTCCTAGTTACCACACGTCTACCTCTTCCCCTAAAGGTATTCCCTGCCATTTCCCCAGGTAGAGGCACATCGTCATTACTTCTGTCCACTTGTGAATCCAAGCTGGCCTCCTTGGAGGTGTGTGCAAAGATACCCAAGGGCCCCAGAAACAGTTGAGGTGAGTCAGAGGGGCTGTTACAAAAATCAGCGCTTTACCTGGAAGTAGACATATCTAGTTATGTTACTTTCATTGTATCATCAGTATGTGACCTCACTAATTGTTACATCACAAGCCCTGCTGCCTGACTGATAACATGCATCTCAGGTTACCCATCAAGCAGCAGAAGACTGGCTCTTCTTGGTTACTAGTGATGTCACAGTCAGTGAGATCACAATGCTGATGATGATGTATAGGGAGGAAGAGAACTGACTGTGTCAGTCTCCAGGTAGAGTGCTGTTCCACACATCATACCTAGTACTGACAGGTAGAAAATCTTCTAATTAGCAAACCAGAAAACAAAAAATACTTCAGATGTTAAGAGTTGATAGCTGACTACTTCTGGAAGTTGCTGTTAATTCCAGGTAGTACACTAGTTCTGTAAGATATAGCCCAAAATGGAGCAAGTCAGAATTCTTACAGTACAGAATGAGGTCACCAGGGGCATAGCTATGGAGTGTACAGGTGGTACAACTGTACTGGGGCCCAAGAGCTGGAGGGGCCCATCTGACTGTGGGGAGCCATGCACACCGGGCAGGAAAGCACGCCACCCGACTGTCCAATTTGACTGAGGCGCGCGCGTGCCCACTGCCACACCACCCATCCTAACGAGTGAAAGTAGTGGCACCACGTGACGGACTAACCAGCACACCACATGGGGGGGATTCGGAAGCAGCTGAGCCGAGCTGAAGAGGAGCCACCGCTGTCCGCTGCTCATTTCCGAATCCATCCAACTATGCGGCTATGAGTCTGAACTCTCTGTCAATGTGACTGATGGATAAGGCAGTGAATAGAAGACTGCTGCCGCCTGCCTGTCAGTCCTGAGTCTCCAGTGACCAATGGCTGTGCTGTGGCGGTGAGTTGGGGAGGGCAGGGCGGGAGGTAGAGAGAGGACCCGACATCATCATGACCGTCACGCAGGCGGCATTCCGAAGAAGAAGTGCCATTACCAGACAATCACAGCTAGTTGCAGTGCGCAGGCTAAGGCTTTGAGTTCTCTACAGCAAACTTAACTACACCATTCTATATCGCGCGCCTCACCTGCCACACTACACCACACCGCCGCATATTGTGTGGGCTGCTTTGTGGGGGAGGGTTGTAGGGTTTTTTATTTGCTAAAAAAAAAAGAAAAAGAAAAAAGTTGAATTAGTCTTAGAGGAAGGGTCACAAGTTAGAGAGAGCAGAGACTGAGACACAGAGAAGGACTCAGGAAATCATCGGTGGGGAACAGAAATGGCCAGGCACAGGGCTGGCGCTGCTCAAGTCTTGAAGTGCTATACGTCGGGTCAGGATGTCAGACAGCCCAGAAGGGAAGGGATTAGGGAACAAGAAAAGCTGCATAAGCAACAAGAAAAAACAGGAAGATTGTAAAAACCAAAAAAGGATACATAGGGGGTCCGGGGGGGGGGACATTTCATAGCTTGCAACAGGGTCCATGCCAACAGTGCTATGCCACTGGAGGTCACCATGGCTGAGATACTGATATCTTCAATTTAGTAGCAAGAATCATCCATATCAAAGTGGTTTCTAACTGGATAAGTGCAAATGAAAGTTGAAAATATAGTAGCCAACATCTATGTGTAATCAGATCAATATGACTGCAATGCAGCTAGCTTCGAGAAGTGTACCAAGTTTGGCTTAAACAGATTAAGCATTTGGGGGTTCATCTTAAGAACCACTGATGGTGTTGTGAGCAAAGATGGTAACAGCATTCCTTGCTAAAACTTCTTGGGATGTCTCCATTACAGCCATGGTGACCTTTATGAATACACTCTGGCTTCTGACCGGGTTGTCAAGAACAACTTATTGAATTACTGTATGATCTAATTTGGTATACATATTCTTTGGTACAGTATGTTAAGTGGGCCATGACAAAATTAATTTTGCTGTGTTGAAAATGTTACGTTTGTTTCTATGCTATGTAAATATCAAAGAACGGTCCTGCTGCCGCAGGAACTTCAGTAATGCTGGATCCGCCACTGGTCTGTACAGATTTCTAACCCACACTATCCACCCCCATGCTCCCTGCCCTACCGCTACCACCCTGAGCAACCACTAAGCCCATCACTCTGTCCCAGCAGTGTTTGAATCCACTAACAATTTTGGTGCCCACAGCATCATTTTCACATTATTCTGCTTCATAATGTAATAATCTCATCACCGATGAGCAAATTATGCACAATTTCTGCGTGACTGGCTGTTATAATTTATAGCTATAACTTAACAGGGAAAAAACACAGTGGTGGTAAGAAAGAAAAATAAAGTAGGTAAAAACAGCATATCCCCAAAAGATTTTCAAGATGGCAGGCAAATGCTTAGGAAAATGAGTGATGGTGACAAAAGAAAACCTAAAAGGTTAACAGAGAGACAGGCAGCTGCAGAAGGTGCCAGAAAGGATCCAGAAATAATGAGAAATGCAGTAGAAGGTAACTTCTTTTTAAATAGTGGTGTGTGCTATTTTCTAATTTAAATAAAAATAAATGAATCCATAATTGCATTTCTTTTCCTTTTGATTTTTTTTTTTTACTGAAGCCAATCTTGAACTGTCAGCAGCTCTTTCATGCCATTTACGTCTGCCATGTAATTTGTTAACCTGCAGGTTATAGGTGGGCAATTGCTATTCGGTTATCTGGGCTGGAGGAAGGGCAGCCAAAATATATACTATGGTAGGATGCTACAGTGTAGGGATGAAAGCAGGCTACAAGGCCTATCGAGAACATCCCCTCACCTTTTCAGTAATAATACTGTTTCAACTTACTGGAGCATAACCATCGATTGAGGCCCTTTGTAAAGAAGAACTGCACTGAACCTGCAAGTCATTTTTCTCTGAAGATGCTGATTTCAAATTCTATTACTGTTCTAGCTATACAGGATTTACAGTTATCCCAGTAGGCGTTTCTCACATACTGTACCTACTGGTGGTAAAGGCCATTTTACAATCCTTATGCTGCAGGTGCCGAAACTGGCACTGGTCCACTAGCCAAATGCTGGCAAATTTTGTATTGGGAAAGTAACATTTTCCTTTAAACTTTAACCTGGGCCACTGGAATGTTCCTCGGAGCTAGCTGATTCTACCAGTTACTAGCCCTCCTGGCCAGTGGCCGCAAAACTTAATTTGGACCTGTGCTGTACTTTACGTCCTTGCTAAGCTCTTTCATCACTATCACAATATATCTGTGTTGAGGGACGTAAACTGCATCATATAGTTCTAAAAATGGTATTTATCACCAGAGTGTAAATCAGAAACACCCACTGAGGTTACTAAAAGGTCTATATCGATGGTACAATAACGTAATTGAAACTAGTATAAAAAACAGATTCTACTGGGAAAATGGCTTACAGGTCCAGAATAGGTCTCCTTTAAAGCAGTCACTTTTTTTGCCTCTGCTAAACTATTGGGAGTGTGTTTCATAATCCCACTACCAATTGCGTGAAGAAATACTTCATTTTTTTGGAAGAAATTTTCTGCATTGAATTGTGAAAGCATGATCTCTGGTTTGACTATGCTCCCCCACATATCTAAAACCTAGGTTATTCATGGATACATACATTTTTCAGAATGCTGTTGAACAGAAGCAGATTCCCCTCATTTTACACCTTTCTGAAGTATGAATATGTACATTAATGAGGCTCTGTTTGTATGATAACCCTGTAAGTCATGTATGATCAGGAAGTTGGTGAATCTCGGGGGTTGGGGATAAGATGGCCAGATGGGTGGAAAACTGGCTTGGGGGGGTTATCTGGCATCAGAGACGTAACCAGTGGGGTCCTGCAGGGCTCGGTGCTGGGGCCGGTGTTATTCAATGTCTTCATCAATGACACTGGGGATGGCATTATGGGAAAAAATGTGCCTATCTGCGGATGACACCAAGCTCTGCGGGAGAGTGACACAGCTGAAGGGATACAGGACCTACATGATGATCTGGAAAAGCTGGGGAGGTGCTCCAGGATCTGGCAGATCGGCTTCAATACCAAGAAATGCAGAGTTATGCATATTGCAGCCATGAATCCCAGGGCAGAGTACTACCTTGGTGGAGTCCAGGTATCTGCATCAGAGGAGGAGAAGGACTTGGGAGTGATGATCACTAGTGACTTGAAGCAGTCCACACAGTGCAAGAAAGCAGCAGCAAAGGCGAACAAGATGCTGGGATGCATAGCTAGGGGGATCAGTAGTAGGAGAAAGGAGGTTATACTGCCCTTGTACAGGTCTCTGGTTAGGCCACATCTAGAGTATGGAGTTCAGCACTGGTGCCCACACCTCAAAAAGGACATTAACCTTCTCGAGAAGGTACAGAGAGGGCTACAAAGATGACAGCAGGTCAGCAGGGTAAGGCATATGAGGAGAGGCTGAGGGCACTGAACATGTACTCCCCGGAGGACAGGAAAGAGACAGGGGACATGACTGGAACCTTCAAGTACTTGAAAGGGATAAATAATGTGGACAACGAGTGCCTCTTTAAGCTGAGTGGCAACCATAACACGAGGGGGCACTGTCTTAAGCTGGAGGGTGGGAGGTTTAGGTGGGAGGTCAGGAAGCACTTCTTCATAGAGAGGGTGGTAGATACTTGGAATATGCTGCCAGAAGAGGTGATCTCACTGAAGAGAGGGGAAGCTTTAAAAGAGGCTGGGATAGGCACAGGGGAAGATGAGGCTCATGGGTAGGGAGGAGGGGCATGGACAATAGCTCAAGCTGTGGACCCTGCAATACGAGCAGACTAGACAGACCAAATGCCCTTCTTCTGCTGGCTTCTTCATATGTTCGTATGTCACCCTTCTCTGCATTCTCTCAACCCTTGTTGCATCTCCTGAGATATGGGCTTCAAAATTGGGACCAATAATTGAGACGTGGCGGACCGTGAACCAGTACAGAGGGAGAATCATCTTCCTAGATCTGCTCTCAAGGGGCCTTTTATGTTAACACCATATTAGCCCTGCTCACTGCTGCCTTACAGTGATAATTTACCATTCAACAGAGTATCACTCCAGGTCCCCTTCTATTGTTGTTTTCCTGAATGAAATACCATTCATGATGTAAAAATGAAATTAACTTGTCAAGTTCCCCCACAGACTTTTCGAGTTATATGCAACCCAGAAATTCCTGCACTAAGGCTATCAGGGACGCGAAAAGCTAGTTATCTTGCCTCCAATCTCCGGAACAATCCTGAGTTCCCTGTAAAATGCTGAAAGATGATCCAGTCCCGTTTTGATCCCCCTCCCAGTCTTCCTCCTCCTCTGTTTTGCTGGAGGATGGTTCCCTATTTCTGAACCTCCCCCAAAGTTGCATACCACTTTTTTTTTTTTAGTTATTGATTTTTCCTCCTCGGAGTCCTCTGCTATCCCTCTGACGTCCCCCCCACGGACACCGGGTATGAGGCCCCCTCTCCTGAACCCCATGACTTACCCTTTGTAGCAGGGGGTGGGGAGTGACTCAACTCACCAGACCAGATGAGCATTGGGGAGGTGCCCTCCTGGGCGTTGCGGTGGGGACCATCGTCATCTTGCAGAGGACTCCCATTTCGCTATTCTGGCTTCCCCGAGGACTGCGGGGTGCAATGCTCATGGCAGTAGTCATGCTCGTGCACACCCATGGCGCCTGCCACAGTCACTCGCCCTCAGTCTCTGGCGGACGTGCCATCTCTCAGCCTCTGCTAGGGGGCAGGCAATCGCCGGGTGCTGCTAACCCCCTTCCCCGGAGAAGGAGAGCAGTCCTGAGGACGCTCAATCCTTCTCCTCCCCACTGCCAACCCCCGGCGACCCATGCTCGATCCCGAACACGGGTCGCCAGCGTGATGCAAGTTAAGGCGCCCAGCGCCTCAACCCTCAGTGCCACCGGGCCCAGTTGCACACCACTGACAAATTCTTCACCACTTGTGCCCACTTGCTTCTCCCTCAGTCCTCTGTGCCTCCCCTCCCAGATCAGCATCCCTCTTCATTTCCCTAATCTAGCTCACTCTTCACCTTCTCACTTATCACTTCTCAAGAGAACCTCCAGACTCTCCTTTCACTCAGCTTCTCTAGGGGGCTTAGCCCTGAAAGGACACGTGGACCCCTAACTCCTATACCTATCTGCCCCTGCTATAGCTACTCTACTCACCCATCTTCTCAACCTGTCTTTCAAGGTCTGTCCCTTCATCTTTGAAGATAACCAAGTTTCTCCCCTTCCACCAAGGGGGTGATACTACCTCTCCTGGTAAGTACCAGCCTATCTCACTCCCTGCTATTGCCAGCTCCAAGAACAGCTTGTCTACTTTCAGCTATGTGCCTTCCTAGACTTATACAATTTTCTCATAACTTTCTAGACAGGCTTGTTCAAATCTTTTTCCATCGTTTTCTTGCTCCTCTATGTCACCAAATCCATCTTTAAGGGGATGGAACAGAGGCACATCACATTTGCCATCTTCACTGACCTTGCCAAGGCCTTCGATATGGTAACCCATTTCCACCTTCTGGATAAGCTGAGGCATGTGAGTCTTTCCGCTCTTGCTGTCGAATGGTTCAGGTCCTACCTCTCTGGCCATCTCCAGTCAGCCGAAGTTGGCAACACCTTGCCTCCGCCCGTCCTATTCAGCCTGGGATCCCCCAAGGCTCAATCCTAGGTCTCACTCTATTCCCTATTTTCCTTAATGACTTCCCCTCTACTTGTGTTAGCTCCCACCTTCACATGTATGCTGACTACACTACATGTTTTGCCTCTGTGGCTGTTTCTGCATTGGGAATGTCATTACAGTGTAACCTCAACAATGTCCACTGCTGGTTCCAATCACACCAACTTATGGTACATGCCAAAAAGACAGTGTCAATAACCACTGACACAAGCCACAAGCTTGCTGGCTCCCTTTACTTTTAGTCTTTTTTTATTTATTATTTATTTAGTTTTTGTTGACCAGGTAAGTGCACTAGACAAATCCTGCCTATTTTCAGACACGACCCGGGGGAGGGGGATACAGATGAATGCCAACTGACCTTGTACCAGATTAAGCTGTTGGTGGTATTGTTAGTGAATGAGGGAAATTTGGCCAGGACACCGGGGAAATTCCCCTACTCTTTTTCGATAAGTGCCATGGGATCTTTAACATCCACCTGAACTACCACCAATGCAGGCAGATAGGACCTCGGTTTAACGTCTCATCCATTTTTACCCTGGGTGGAACCCCTCTTGAAGTTGTTCCCTACTTTAAGCACCTGCATGTGCTGCTTGATGGAAGACTAGACGTCTCAACCCACACTTATGCCATCCACATAAAAATAAAAAAATAAAAAAAAACTTCTGCCCAACACTTGCTGCCCAGCATCACTCCCAGTCCACCAGGAAATCTCTACCTGGATGATACTACCGGTGCTTAATTATGCAGATGTGGTCTCAGTGCCACCACTAATTCCTCTATCACAAGACTGGGCACTCTAACATGTCTTCTGCTGCATTGCCTTCAATGCACACTGTACCCATTACTGCCCCTTCTCTACTCTTGTCTCTCACCCCACACAGATTGTGCTTCTTTTCTCTCTAAATTCAGGTTTTCTTCCTTCCTTCCTTAGCTCTCCTCTGTTCACTTCACCTGCTAGTCACTCTGCTCTATGGACTTCTGCACCTTCACTATTTCCTGCTCCAAATCTGCCACTGGCCAGGCCACTTTCTCTTCCTGTCTCCCATCCATCTGCAACAACCTTTAACCTCTGCTTGGTCTGTCTCCTCTTCCTATCTCTCTTTCAAACAACAACTTAAACTCCGTTCTGCTCCCTCCTGTTCCTGCTCAGATCCTGGTTAGACTGTTTAGCTCGCCTCCCTTTTGACTCTCTCCAAGAACCTTTTGTTGCATCAATGCAGATCTAGCTTATGCTTAGTGTTGTTGGTCTTCTTTGCTATAGAGGTCTTTCTGTACTCTTAGACAGCTGGGGTGGCTACTCAGCCCTGATCCCGACTCCTCTGACCACCGACTGCTTCCCCAGGATACTCACCTAGTCTCCAGTACCCCCATGAATTGCCCACCCATGGCAGGCCCGGAGGAGGGAGGGCTGTCCTCCCCCTAGCCTAAATATCTAGTGTGGACCTGGTGTCCCAGGTAGCAGTGTGGGATGGAGGTAGGCGGGCAGGGCTTCATAAAGCCTTCACCATCCGTTTTCTACTTTTCTGAGTCCCGTCACTGCCACAGTGTGTGGATGCATGCGTGTGGAGGCACATACGCATCATGCACTTTGGCCCCTCCCTACACTGCCACCCAAGCTGCACTGCCACCAGGCCTCCACCTGGTAGCAGTCAAGGGCTGGGCAAACATGCCTCCCCACCTGAGAAGAGCAGTTCTTCGGACACTTGATCCTCTCCTAACCTGGTCGACCTCCAGCAACCTGAGCTTGTTCCCTAACTTGGGTCGCCAGCGTGGCAGGAGGTAAGGCACCCAGTGTCTAAGCCCTCCACCCCACCAGGCTAGAACTATACTGCTGTTCTGATATATTCCCGATTTATTCTTTGGTATCCTGGATGTTATTTATTATTTCAGTCTTAATCTTAACAATAGGTTTTGCACTAATTATGGCTCACTAATTTTTGTTTGCATTGAAGCAAGCAGTGCGGTGCCCCAATTTCAGCAGAAATGTAACTGAAAAGCATCCCTCATGTTGCGGATTCAAGGTCTTTACAACAATAAAATAACATGAATAAAACCATGTAAAAAGAGTTTTTTCCATGCAAAAAGCCTAATTGGGGGCTAAGGCTTTGAGGGGTGGGGAGACAAAGATAATGACAGCTTTCCTTTAAGAGAACTCAGGGAGGTGCTAGCAGCATCACTGACAGCCCTGTCCAGCAGTTTGCTGGAAACAGGTGTGGTACCAAAGGACTGGAGGAGGGCAAATGTAGTCCCTCTCCACAAAAGTGGGAGCAGGGAGGAGGCTGGCAACTACAGGCCACTCAGCCTAACCTCAGTGGTGGGGAAACTAATGGAATCACTACTAAAAGAAAAGTTAGCGATATATCTCGGATCCAGTGGAGCATCGGATCTGAAGCAGCCTTGAGTCTCAGCGGGAAGATCTTGTCAAACAAAATATGATAGATTTCTTTGACTGGGTAACTAGGGAGGTGGATCAGGGAGGGGCGGTGGATGTGGCCTACCTGGATTTCGGCAAGGCCTTTGACACCGTCCCACATAGGAGGCTAGTAAATAAGCTGGGCAGCCTGGGGGAGTGGGTCCCAGGGTGGTAAACTGGGTCAAAAATTGGCTGAGTGATAGGACACAGAGGGTGGTGGTGAACAGAGTTCAATCCAAAGAGAGGAGGGCCCGCAGGGATCCGTGCTTGGACCACTCCTCTTTAATGTCTTCATAAGTGACACTGCAGAGGGGCTGAACGGGAAGGCGTGTCTCTTTGCAGATGACACGAAGATCTGCAACAGGGTTGATACTCCAGGAGAGGTAGAGAAAATAAAAAGGGACCTAAGCATGATTGAGGAGTAGTCAAGGGTGTGGCAGCTAAGATTTAATGCAAAGAAGTTCAAGATCATGCACTTGGGGTACAGAAATGCAAGGGAGGAGTACATGATTGGGGGGGTACTGACAGCCAAACAGGAAAGGGACCTAGGAGTAATCATATCTGATGCTCTAAAGGTTACCAAACAATGTGAGAAGGCTGTGAGGAGAGCCAGTGGAATGCTGGGGTGCATAGGAAGAGGCATCTCCAGCAGAAAGAAGGAGGTGGGGATGCCACTGTATAGAATATTCGTGATACCTCATCTAGAGCACAGTGTCCAATTCTGGAGGCCGCATCTCTAGAAGGACATAGAGTAGAAGCAGTTCAGAGAAGGGCAATAAAAATGGTGCAGGGGTTGCATCAAAAGTTAAATGAGGGGAGACTGAAGAACCTCAATATGTATTCCCTTGAGGAGAGGAGAAGGGGGGATATGATAAGAGACTTTCAAATAGCTCAAGGGTGTAAATAAGGTACAAGAGGGTAGCATCTTTCAAAAAAAAGATGCTCAAGAACAAGGGGCCATGATATGAAGATGGAGGGGGTTAGACTAAGGGCTAACATGAGAAAGTATTTTTTCTTGGAAAGGGTGGTGAATCCATGGAACAGCCTCCCAACAGAGGTTGTAGGGGCAAGAACAGTACGGAAATTCAAAAATGCATGGGACAGACATAAAGGAACTCTAGGAAAGAGAGGGTAAGCCACAGATCATTTAGGATCTGCGGTATATGAAACAGGTAGGCCAAGCGGTCCTTATCTGCCGTCAAATTCTATGTTTCTGTCCTCATACTCCTGCTCTGACCAGCAGCTCAGCTTCCACACTGCTTCACTATCCTAGTCCTCCCTCCCCTGGCTGCTCCTTCATTACAGTCCCTGTAGGTAAGTACTGAGTCACAATATGTTTATTTTGGTACAATTTATTTACCCAGGACAGCTCAGCTAATGGGCGTCTTGTTTTCAGTAAACTACTTTTTACTCAGTTTTAAAGGAGGCCAAGTGACGAGCTCAGGGTCAGTGAGTAAGTGATTGCTGTTCCAATGAATAAACCGCAGTACTAAATAGCTACAGCTCTTTGTATCGGGGGATACTATCATTAAGAAATGTCTGGGTTAAGTTAGATATTAATGAGAAGTACAAAGCCTTAAGTACATGCAAGAGGTACTTACTATGTTAATCAGAATAATTACTTGTACTGCTATAAAATAAACATCAGCAAGAACAGTTTCCTAAGAGTTTATAAGAGTCTTTCGGATGAGACGTTAAACCAAGGTCCCATCTGCCTGGATTGGTGGCAGTTCAGGTGGATATTAAAGATACCATGGCACTTATTGAAAAGAGTAGGGGAATGTCCCCGGTGTCCTGGCCAAATTTCCCTCATTCACTAAAAATACCACCAACAGCTGAATCTGGTTCAAGGTCAGTTGGCATTCATGTGTATCCCCCTCCCCCGGGTCGTGCCTGAAAATAGGCAGGATTTGTCTAGTGCACTTACCTGGTCAACAAAAACTAAATAAATAAAGTTTCCATTTATTTATAGACCTGTGATTGCTGTATATATAGGGTACGTTTAAAAACCAATAAAGTATTACTGATAAAAAAAAAAAATACAAGTAAGTGGCTCGTGTGCGATTTGAACCTGGGTTTCCTCATTCCCAAGTCTGAGCTCTAACCACTACACCACACTGCCTACAGGGTGCCTTTGGGAAACCTAACATTTTCTTTCATTACTTATTTTTAAACAAAGCACTTCTCAGCTAAAATTAAAAAGCTAATAGTACCAAAAAATATCAGATAGAAAATGTTAGAAATTATTCTAAGTAGCCAGTTGCTACTTTTATTTCTTAACGAGATGCTGATGCCTCTACGAAAACTTTGGAAAATAGAAATGTAAATACCTGTAAATTTTCTTTCTCCGACTGCTGGTCTCTGGGCTCATCACTTCTGGGAGGTCCTTCCTGGAACAATGTCACAGGCAGGAGGTAAGCCGATTTCTACAGGCAGGAGACAACCTCCCATCTACTTCGGTGAAGCTCGGGGGGGTCCAATCCTGCCAGGGAAGCGCTGGTTCCTCACTCGCTGAAGCGTGGGAAATACGTGGGACGCGGGAGCACAGGGAGCCCGTCTGTCCAGCATGCAAGGCTGAGACTGGGGTCCCTGTATTAGCATTTCTGAGCGCTAAGAGTTCAAGTCCCAAAAGAAATAGCCAGAAAAAACTCACACTTCTCCTCTTCTCTGATCTCCTGGACTCTCACTTCTGTGACAGAGGTCCTGTAGAGCTCCTGCCACCAGGCAGGCAGGAAGTGAACTGGTGTCTAGAGGAAATAGATGGGAGGTTGTCTCCTGCCTGTAGAAATCAGCCTACCTCCTGCCTGTCACGTGGTTCCAGGAAGGACATCCCAGAAGTGATGAGCCCAGAGACCAGCTTTAGGAGAGAGAGAGAGAGAATACAATATTTTTGCACAGTTCAACTCGTATGTCACATATCTTCTACAGAATTCCCCTCCCAGTTATTTATTACAGAGGAAATGTTCATGGAAACAGGATCTTAGTCCCTGCAAGTTCATCTGGAAACATAGCTGATTCCGCACCTGAAGTCAATCTTCTGCGTTAATGTCATAGTTGTCAGGACAATAACTGTGATGTTACCAGAGTATTATGACATCAAGGAGGGAATAAAGCAACAGGAGTGGAGAACCTGCAAAGAGCAAAGCTCCTGTTTTCATGTAGATGACTTCAGCAGTAAATAACAGGGAGTAGAAACACACGGCTAATGCGAAATATATACTGCATTATGTCCAAATATTGTTTTTCAAACTTCTTCTGGAGGCGTCTGCTGCCCTTTAAGTATATTTTATTTTTTCCTTTTGCTCATTACAAAGTTTTCCATCTAATAGTGTAAGGTATAATGTGAAGAGCAATACTATACCTGGAGGATGACACACTGTGCCTAATTTGATTCCCCTTCATACCTCAACAGCATTATGGCGTCATTAATTTTGACTATGCTGTTCTCAGTATGAAACTGTAACACTGCAACTGATGTGTTATGTTTACTATTTATTATTTAAGTTAAGCATTAAAACATGACAGGTGACAAGGAGTGCGTTATGGTGGGATAATGGCACACCTTGGGTGTGTGATGAGGCATGAGGCATCACCAAGTGCCTTCAGCCACCTGAGAAGTGCCGTTATCCCACCACACAGCACACCCTGGAATGTCTTCCTGTGATTATACAATAGGCCCAAGGCATCTATGCCTCACCTGCCGCCTCGCCGACGACCTGGGTTCATTGATGGACTCGGTTTGCCAGGGGCTGGCAGGGAAGAGGAGGACTGAGAGTTCAGAGGATGGCTCTCCTCCTCTGGGAGGGAGGGCAGTGGGTTCTTGGCACTGGTTTGACCCCTGGAAGAGGCTCGGGGCAAATCAGTACACCTTCGGGGTTGAAGAGACGGTGGCCAGTGATGCATCACATACAGTAGCATGCGTGGTGAATCTCAGTCAGCACTGCACGTCTGTCCCTCCCTCCCTTCCAAGAACATGGAAAATGGCAGGGCACAGCGCAAAAGATGCCAGCCTGTCCTGAGCTCTGCGCCAGACTTTGGGACCCCTCTCCCACACCTGATCTGTGTCTCGTCGGGTGGCACCTGCTGTCAGACACCCGGCACTTGGGGGACTAGGCCGTGGAGGGAGAAGGGCCAAGGGCCCTCACCGGATCCATCTTGCTGGTGGTGTAGCACCCCCGGAAAACCCCGCTATAGGGGGTAAGCCATGGAGGAAGCTTGGGTGGAGTAAGTCCTTGAGTGCTAGGTGACGGGGCTGGAGGAGGTCGGTGGAGTGTAGGCTGTGTCATGGCGGGGAGGATAAAACACTTAACAATAAATAAACAAAATTGGTCCGGGGTTAAAAAAATACACCAAAATAAAATAATGTTAAGCATTTTGATAATTTTTGTATTCAGTACTTATCCACTCTAACAAAAGAGTCCCAGCGAGGGGGGCGATGTGGAGCCCGAGCTGAGCAGCAGCAGATTTTATCAGCTCTCCATTAACTTTATAAATCCTCAACTTTGGATTTTGGAATCGACTTTCCAGTGCAACCTACAGAAAGGGCGACTTTGATTAAGGGGAAATGGGCAACCCCAAGAAAGAAAAATCTCAAGGTGGAGCAGAGAGAAGTAAGGGAGCTGGCGGGGGCCTTGCGATCTCTTCCAGTTCAGCAGACCAAAGTAGAATCCAGACCCACAGAAACAATGGGGTCATTGGGACAAAAACTTCAGATTTTAATTGCCTCAGTTTCTACCTTAAACCAGAAGGTAGACAACTTCAACAGTCTAGGTCTGGTGGTTGAAAATGCGGTAGATGGGCTTAAAAGTGAGATGCAGGACATTCGGAAACAAGCAGATGCTAATTCTACTACTAATGCCCTCATGGTTAAGAATAATCAACATCTTTGGGCTAGGCTTGAGGCCCTTGGGAACCTGACCCGGTCTGGGAACATTTGGATCATTGGTCTCCCTGAAGGCAGTGAGGGAGATCATCCGATCATGTATATACATGAATGGCTTACTGAAAAGTTGCTGCCAGAGGGCGATGATGTTTCCTGGGACATCCAGAAAGTGTACCGCATCACACCCAGAGGCCAACCCCAGAACTCGGAGGAACCCCGAACGCTAATGGTCATGACGTCCGGAGTCGGTACCCGAGACTGCATCCAAAGGTGTGCCCGGCAAGCCAGCCCTCTCATGCAAGACGACAGTCAAGTTTAGATCTTCCCAGATATAAGTTATTCAACCCGACAGCGAAGAAGAGGTCTGACTACGTGCGACAATCCTGGAGGGAAGCAGGAATAACACACACCATAATCTTTCCAGCAAGGCTCCGCATTACTCATCAGGGAAAAGCATTTCTGTTTTCAGATTTCGTGGAGGCCGGCAAATGGGCTACTCATCTGGTAGCAGCTTCCAGGAATCGAAGAGAGGATGCTGTGAACAAAGACATGTCTGGGGACACTTGAATAGCAGAGCCCCACATTAGTGCTCAGTGTTATTTAGTACAACATTGTACTGCTCTGATTACTCTGTTATCTACCTTATAGTAGAGGGGTTAAAGAGGGGGCTGTATCGTTTAATTTTACACAACGTATGTTTTTTTAAGTTTTTAGGCCGTGCTATACCCCTAATATTTCTGTATGGAGAGGCAGATTCCGATTTTGAAAAGGGGGAATCTTAAATTTAAACTTAAATCCCTCTATTTACATACCGATTTTGGTTGGTGATGAATAAAGATGGGGACTTAAGTCCCTGATTGTATGCTGTAATTTAAATCTGCTGCAGAAATCTAATTTCAAAATGTTTTTTCACATTAAGGCTAACACATGGTAACACCAGTCCCTGCGGGGACATGTTCCCTTTATTAGGCTGGACATTGATGGACAATCCTTTAATTCCGAATTATCCACGTTGCTCTTGGACTCTGGAACACAGCAATGTGGGATTATTTAGTTTAATTATACAGCTACCCTCTTGATGTAACACTATATAGTGAACGCAAGTTTTCTTTCTATCCTATGATTAAGGGGTTAACTCCCCCAATGGAATGACTTTACATGGTCCGTTCACTATATATAATATATGGGAGAGCCTTGTTATGAATGGAAACCAAACAGTTTATTTTCTTGTAATCTCATCGCTATGACGTAAGAAAAAATTACCATAGTAATTGCTTTTCTTCTCATGGAGTCTTGCTATATTATGACTAATGCAGTTAGCCACTGCACTTGAACTGCCCCGGAGAGGAAAGAGTTAACTCCAGGGAGTCTGGAGTTCTACAGCGCGAGAGCGCTTATGCCAAAGCTCTATCTGGGCAGTTTCAAATGAAACCGTCAGATCTTTACGAAGCTAATACTAAGCAACAAGTCTGTGTGAAAGCTCTACACTAGCCAAATGGCTACCTACTAGTAGAAATAAAAACAATATAAAAAACAATCACAATAATAACAATGAATAACAGTATTATTAGTTACCCCCTGACAAGCACCATTAGGACCCCCTTCCCCAAAGACTCAAGTCCAGGAAGGGGGCCAATATATCCTAAAAAAATAACCTAGTTCCCTAACCCTAAATAAAAGAAGGTAAGGAAAAAAACTACAATGGCATGACACAGTGCTTGCACTAATTTGCCACCTACCCCAAGTAGAAGTTCTGAGAGGGGCAGGAGGGAGGGTGGTCATAATATAGCAAGACTCCATGAGAAGAAAAGCAATTACTAAGGTGAGTAATTTTTCTTCAAACACCATGAAGTCTTGCTATATTATATCTAATGCAGATTACACAGCAGTACCTCCATGGAGGAGGGTCAGAACCTACTTAGGAAATAGGCTCGACGCTATCTGTGCCAAAAGAAACATCTCTCTGGACTGAATATCCAGGAATAATGCTTAGTAAAAGTGTGAACTGTTTTCAAGTAGCAACTTGACAGATTTCCAGAATGGGAATATCTCTAGCAACCGCCAGAGATGCAGCTGTACCCTGGTGGAGTGAGCCTCAGTCCTGAGGGGTTCTCTACCTAGTTTTGATAACAAAATTGGATACAAGAGACAATCCACCATGCAATTGTCCTCTTAGTGGCAGGTTTCCGTTCAACCTCGCCATAGGTAAGGAAGAGTTGGAGGGATTTGAACCTGTGACCCTTGGTGCGTTCCAAATAGTAGCTTAAGGCTCTTTTGACGTCCACGCTGTGCAGTCTCCTCTCACCTGAGGAAGAATGCTCAGTGAAAAATACTGGAAGAGATATGGATTGGTTCAGGTGGAAATCTGAAACCACTTTAGCAAAAACTTTCTGTTAGTCCTGAGGACTACCTTATCTCTGTGGAAAGAGATAAAATCTTCTTCCACTGACAGGGCCTGTAGTTCACTTTGGCGTCTGGCAGAAGTGATAGCCACTAGGAAAACAGTTTTCCAAGTTAGAAACTTGAGCTCTGCTGAGGACAGAGGCTCAAAGGGAGGTTGCATTAACTGAGCAATGCAAACATTCAGGTCCCAGGCGGGAGCTGGTTCTCGAAAAGGAGGGTTAGTGTGAAGTAACCCCTTAAAAAACTTGGAAAACACAGGGTGAGAAGAAAGGGAAGCAGGCTTCCCTGCTGACACAAAAACAGAGACAGCTGCCAGATGAACCTTTAAGGTAGCTGGCCTAAGGCCTAAGGAATTTAAATGGACCAAATAGTCCAGTAAAATGGGCAGATCAGCAGATTCTGGGATAATCTGCTTCTCAGAGCACCAGACGGAAAACCTTTTCCACTTAGAATTGTAAGTGGCCCTAGTGGAAGGTTTCCTTGAAGCCTTTAAAATATCCAGAACACCTTGAGAAAGGTGTAAGTCAGCAAATTCTAACTCCTCAAGAGCCATGCCTTGAGATGGAGGTTGAGGTCCGGATACACACTCTCCCCTGTGCACAGGCCAGCAAGTCGTGGACTCTGGGCAAGCTCAGGGCAGGTGGACTGTCAAGGACAGAAGCAGTGGGTACCAGGGCTGTCTGCCCAATCTGGGGCAACCAGAATCACTTTGCAGGCTGAGATCTGATTTTACTAGTACCCCTGAAAAGAAGAGGAAAGGGGAAAGGCATACAGAAACTTCCTTCCAATCCAACTGAAAGGCGCCCAGGGGACTGAGCCCAGCACTGAGGCCTGCAACAAAACAGAGGAAGTTGGTGGTTGTCTGGGGCTGCGAAAAGATCTATCTGAGGGTGCCCATCTGGCAAAGACTGACCCCAGCACCTGAGGATTCAGAGCCCATTCGTGATGGCCCTGAGAAATCCTGCTGAGGGCATCCGCCAGGACATTGTCCTTCCCTGGAAGGTGAACTGCTATCAGGAGGTGTTCAGGAGTAGCCAGAGACCACAACTTCATTGCTTGGTGCACAAGGCTGATGACCGAGTGTCCCTTGCTTGTTGATGTACCACATTGTTGTGGTGTTGTCTGTCCTGACTTGAACTACTTTGTTCTGGACAGAAGCTGAAAATGCCTGAAGAGCTAGAAAGACAGCTCTGAGTTCCAAAAGGTTGATGTGGAGCAGAGATTCCTGAGGAGACCACACTCCCTGAGTGGACAGGTCGCCCAAGTGAGCTCCCCACCCTAACAGGGAGGCATCCGTGGTGAGGGTGAGGGAGTGGGAGATGGGAATGAAAGGAACCCCTTGTTTTAGATTGCTTTGATCCTGCCACCAGTGTAGAGCCAGGATCAAGAGTTTGGGTCACTGGAACCAATTTGGAAAGGGGGTCCCTCCTTTGAGACCAATAGGCCCTCAAATGGAACTGAATGTCCCTCATCTGGAATCTTGCTCCTTGCACTACCGCTGTGGAAGCAGCCATGTGCCCTAGGAGTTGCAGAAAATGCCTTGCTGGTCGAGAAACCCGCAGGGTAAAGGAGGATGCCAGGGCAATGAGCCTGTCCACCTTTCCGAGGGAAGAAATGCCCTGGCTAACTTTGTGTTCAATTCTGCACCTATGAAAGTTAGTACCTGAACTGGTTCAGAACTGACTTTGGTAAATTCAACAGGAATCCCAGGAAGTGAGAAGCTGCTAGGTGACTTGCAAGTGGGATTTTACTGATCTGGGGACTGACCCACTATGAGCCAGTCGTCCAGGTAGGGAAACAAAGCAATCCTTGCCTTCTTAAATGAGCCACTACCACAGCTAGACATTTTGTGAATACCCTTGGCGCAGAGGTAAGGCCAAGGGCATTGCCCTGAACTGGTAGTGGCCTGAGGCAGTTCGAACCTGAGGTACTTTCGTGAGAAGGCCTGATCAGAACATGAAAATAGGCATCCTTGAGGTCCAGGAAGCCAGCCAGTCCCCTGGCCTCAGGAAGGCAAAATCATTGCCAGAGTTAACATTTTGAACTTTGGTTTCAAAAGATGCTTGTTCAGGTACCTTAAATCTAGGATGGGCCGCCATTCTCCTGTCTTTTTTGGGGTAAGAAAGTATCTTGAGTACAGCCCCTTGCCCTGATGGCAAGGAGGGACCCTTTCTACTGCTTTGCAGTCCAGAAGAGAAGAAACCTCTGCTTCCAAAGCAAGGGCTTCTGTAGGATTTGCAGGTGGAAAATGTCTGGCTCTCATCTTTGGAAACTGTTTGAAGCTGAGAACCAGACCCTGGCTTATTACCTCCAGAACCCATCTGTCCGAAGTTAGGGACACCCAGTTCTGGCTGAAATAAACCAACCTGCCCCCCACTGGTACAGGAGAATCGGCCCTGGGCACCCCATCAGGGTGCCTGCTTGGCAGTAGCCTTAGGCTGAGGGGAGGGGGACGGTTTACTTGTGCCCCGTCTACCTCTGCCTCTGAAGAAACCCCTCTGTGCAAACGCAGAGGAGGCCTGAGATTGGTAAAAAGGCCTGTGGAAAGGCCTGCCCCTACCTCTGGGAGCGTGCCTCTGTGGAGTGGCATGCCTCTCCTTAGCCTGGGCACTTTTGTAGGTAGTTCTGTATTCATCCATCTTTTCATATAGTTTTCTGTTTGTTCCCAAACAGAATTACCCACTACAGGAAAATCCATAGCCTTTGACGGAGTATCTTGGGACAGATTAGTGCATCTGAGCCATGCCAACCTAACGGAAAGCTACAGAAGTGGCCATGACCCTAGAGGAAACATCATTAACATCAACAGCAGTATGAAATTGAACTTTAGAGGCTTCAATGCCATCAGCAGCCACCTGTTCCAACTCACTAGCCAGCTGGCCATGTGCCTGCTTGGCTAACTGCAATACTGTGTCCCATCTAGATTTCTGATATCTAGCTACATAAGCCATATAATTTGCCTGCCTGAGTCCCAAAGAAGCTGCCATATTACCATGGCATCAATCCTCCTGGAATCCTTATCAGGAGGATGTGAGGCCAGGGGAATATCAGCCTTGTCACAGGCTGCAGCTTGAACCACACCTACATGACTACACTACTCAGTGAGGAAGTCTGTATCAGAGCCTGACAAAGTATACCTTCTGTCCATTTTTTTATCTACAGGAGGGACAGAATGAGGATTTTTTAAAATCTTTGTTGTTTGCTTCCTAAATGACTTATGCAAAGGAATAGACAACCTCCTAGACTCTGGTATATCCATCATTTCTACGTAATCAGGCTCCTCTTGCTCATCCACAGCCTCCTCTAAAGGAAGCTGGAGGGTTTCTCAACCTTTTGTAAAACATAAAATGAGAAGGGACTCAGACAGAATAGGAGGAGATTCTAAAGGTCTGTCTGGAGAAATGTCGGTTCAATGGGCATCCAGACCCTCCCAGCCACATATATATTGATCAAATTCCTCCTCCCCTCTGTGGTTCATAAAATTCCTCAACATCATACTCCTGAACCACTGGAACTGAACGAACCAACCTTTACCAACTGTTGGTGGTCTGACAGGACCCTGAGACAGTGACTGGACAATCTGTATGGCTTTAGCTATTTCTGCAGCAGTTGGAGAGACAATTTTGGACTCCAAACCTACTGATTTCTTTGTCTTTTTGCTGGGACTGGTTCCTCTGAACCAGCCTTCCTTTGCCCGAGAAGTCTTGCCCTGGTCAGAGGGCACTCCCTCTGGTCCAGTGGGTGCTGGACCGGGCTGGCCATCCGGCAGCGGACTTTTGGCCTCTGCTCCCTGAGCCGCCCAATCTCTTTTCCAGGGTGGCTGCAGGAAATTTTTACACACCTGGCAGTCTGACAGGAGGTGGTCAGCCCCAGACAATAAACACAAGTGTGTGGGTCAGCCTGGCAAAGGCTTCCCACAGACATCACAGTGTTGAAACCCAGTGGGCCCGTTTTCTTTTTGGGTTTCTCAGACATAATGCCAGCCTAACCAAAAACTTGCCCTTTGATGGCAGTGCTAGAAGACACCCTTATCGGTTCTTAACCTGTCACGGTATTTGAAAAAACCTAATTTTAAAGCAAGGTTTTTAGAACCGATAAGAACTGGGAACCGCACTCTAAAAGCCCAACCAACACTTTAAAACGTTAATTTCAGCAAACCGATCGGTTCAAAACCGAACCGATAATTGAATTTCACACAGACTTTAATTTTGTACTTACAGTTTACCAGATAGAGCTTTTAACCAAATGCGGTAAATAAATACTTTTTAGCGTTCAAATGAACCGAAAATACTGCTGAACCAGAAATGAACTGAAGCTGAAGGAGCTGATCTCCGAGCGTACTGTTCAGTGAAGCGGAGTAAAGAATCTGACAGTTTCATTTGAAACTGCCCAGATAGAGCTTTGGCATAAGCGCTCTCGTGCTGTAGAACTCCAGACTCTCTGGAGTTAACTCTTTCCTCTCCGGGGCAGTTCAAGTGCAGTGGCTAACTGCATTAGTCATAATATAGCAAGACTTCATGGTGTTTGAAGTGATAATCCTCTCTTAAGTACGTCATAGCAATGAGTTTGTAAGATGAAATGCCACCTCTTCAAGCACGATTCCTTTTCAGAGCAGGGATCGCTAGCAAACTGCATGCGTTTAAATTTTTCATTCCACTGTTTAAGTTTCCGCTGCTCCAGACCCACAACCAGAAGTGACTGACCACAAACAGTTTAATTTTTTTTGTGCCCAAATCAGGTTACCTAGTTTTTTCTCCTGGCTTAATCCCTAGGCCCCTTCTCAAAGGATGTCGTGCTAACGTCTCCCAGGAGAGCTTGCGACCTGACCCTACGTGACATGTAGTGACCAACTGGATTTCTTCAATTGACAGGCATACAGAATGGCAGTTCAGTTTCAATTAGTGTACGGACATAACAGTTTTCCTTACTCTTTTGAGCACTGCAGCTTAGTAAGTAAAAGCTGTGATGGCATTGTCACAAATAAGTATTGTAAAACTCAGATTGTTTGGCCTGATTGTTTTCACAAGTTAAAACAAAAATGTTGCCAGTTGTTTGCTAGCGCGCTGCTGATTGGGGGAGCGGGGATGGGGAGGAGGGAGTCCGGGCTGCTGTTTAATCAATTGTAAAAATCCCATACACTGTAAAAGGTAATATATGGAGTTTTGGTCAGTAATGACGCTGCTATCGCTTCTTGAGGTTACCATGACAATCATGTAAACCTCTCGAGCTATGCTCTCGAGGTTTACAGTTGTCATGGTAACCTCTCGAAGCAATTACAGCATTGTTACTGACCAAACCCCATACATTATCTTCTATGTAATGTATAATGTCATGTTATATGATAAAATGCTAAAAATAAAGTTAAAAAAATTAAAAAAAAAGATTCCCAGCATTTGGCATGTCATCTGAGTTACAAATATAATGCACAGCTAAACACGTTTTCAAAATAGCCCTAAACAGCTACTGACGCCTCAAAGAAAACTTTAAAAAACATAATAATTGGGTACAATTCTGCTTGCATTCCATTTATATTTTACATATTTCTCCTCCCCATAATTTATTACTGAAGAAATGTGTCTGAATATATGATTGTTGTCCCTTATAATTCATTTTGAGTTCATCTGCCTGTATAGCTTACTCCCTACTTCAGGTCATAATCCTCTGCTGTGCTCTATGACTTCAGGTAGGGAGAAAGCAGCAGAAATAGATGAACTCTTCATGAGCAAAGATCCTGTTTTCATGCAGATTACCTCACTTCTAAATAATGGTGAGGAGGAACACAGAATTAATGGGAAATACAAGCTGGACAGTGCCTTAATATTATGCTTTGTTAAAGTTCCCCTGAACGTGTCACCAGTTCTTCAAGCTCTGTATTTTCCCAAACTCACACCATTTACCTGCTTCCTCACCTTATCTCCTTCTTTATATTATTTCATCCCTTTCCCCCACCTTATTTCTCTTCTGTGTTTTCTACACTCATTAGATGGAATGTTTGTCATGAATGGAATACAAGAATTCAAATCTCTGCTCAGTTCTAATGACAGAATGTTCACCCCCTCACTCTCACTAAAGAAGGCTTCAGATGGAAGAAAAAATTACTCACCTTAGTAATGTTGTTTCTTCTAATGGAGTCTTGCTATATTATGACAATTGCAGTATGACCCAATCTTTGAACTGCCCTGGAGATGAAATAGTTAACTTTTCCATGAAGCATGGAACTCTGAGCGCGAGCTCGGTTAGGAAGCTCTGTCTGTTGTGCTTCAAACAAACTGTCAGATCTTTACGAGTTAAAACTCACTAAGGTTCTGTGTGGAAGCTGTAAACCTACACTAGCCAACTGGCTACTAACCTAAACACACATTTCCTGATCTCAAACAAAGACTCAAGTCAGGAGATCCAGAAAATGAAAAACACACCAATTCACCCCAAAAAGAGGGTGTAAAAACAACAAGGTGGGCATAAATGAGTGCCAACCCTGTAAATCCCAGCCACATCCCAAAACGGAGGTTCTGAGAGGGGCAGGAAGGAAGGGAGGTCATAATATAGCAAGACTCCATTAAAAGAAACAACATTACTAAGGTGAGTAATTTTTTCTTCAAACAACATGAAGTCTTGCTATATTATGACAATTGCAGACTACACAGCAGTACCCCCATGGAGGAGGGACAGAACCTACTTAGGAAATAGGCTCTGAAGAACAGCTGTGCCAAACCGAGCATCACTCCTAGCCTGGATGTCCAGGGAGTAATGCTTAGTAAAAGTATGAACTGTTTTCCAGGTAGCTGCTTGACATATTTCTAGAATAGGAATGTCTCTGGCAGCAGCCAGCGAAGCAGCTGTACCTCTGGTAGAGTGAGCCCTCAGGCCTGAGGGGAACTTTACCCAACACTTCGTAGCAGAATTGGATACAAGAGACAATCCACCTGGCAATGGATCTTTTAGTGGCTGGCTTCCTTTACCAACCTCGCCATAAGTGAGGAACAGTTGGAGGAGTCAAACCTGTGACCCTTGGTACGCTCCATGTAGTAACTAAGGGCCTCTTCACATCTAGGTTGTGCAGCCTCCTCTCACCAGAGGAGGTGGTCAGTGAAGTACACTGGAAGAGAAATAGATTGATTAAGGTGAAATCTGAAACCACCTTAGGTAGGAACTTCCTGTTAGTCGGAGGACCACCTCATCTCTGTGAAAGGAGATAAAATCCGCTCCACTGACAACGCTTGTAATTCACTTATGCATCTGGCAGAGGTGATGGCTACCAGAAACACAGTCTTCCAAGTCAAGTACTTAAGCTCAGCTGAAGACAAGGGCTCGAAGGATGGTTGCATAAGCTGAGCAATGCAAACATTAAGATCCCAGGCAGGGGCAGGGTCCCTGAATGGAGGGTTGGTGTGAAGCAACCCCTTAAAAAACTTGGAAAATACAGGATGAGCTGAAAGAGAAGAGGATTTACCTGCTGAAATAAAAGCAGACACAGCTGCCAAATGCACCTTCAGGGTAGCTGGTCTCAGCCCCAGAGAATTCAAATGGACCATATAATCCAGGACTGTGGGTAGATCAGCAGATTCTGGGAAATATGCTTTTCCCGAGCACCATATGGAAAACCTTTTTCCATTTGGAATTGTAAGTAGCCCTGGTGGAAGGCTTCCTGAGGCCTTCAATATATCCATTACCCTTGGGAAAGGTGTAAATCAGCAAACTCTAACTCTTCAAGAACCAAGCCTTGAGATTGAGAGATTTGAGATTTGGAAACCAAACCCGTCCCTGGGCACATGTTAACAGATTGTGATTCCTGGGAAGGCACAGGGGAGGATGGACTGCTAAGGACAGTAGGAGTGGATACCAGGGTTGTCTGGCCCAATCTGGAGCTATCAGAATGACTTTGCAGGATTGGGATCTGAGTTTGACTAGCACTTTGAACAGGAGAGAGGGAAGGCATAGAGGAACTTCCTTCCAACTGAAGCTAAGGCATCCAGGGGAGTGAGCCAACACTGGGGCCTGCAGCAAAAAGGGAAGTTGGTGTTTGTCTGGGGCTGCAAAAGATCTATCTGCGGGTGCCCCATCTGGCAAATACTACTCCCAAGACCAGGGGATCCAGTGACCATTCGTGATGGCCCTGAGAAATCCTGCTGAGAGCATCTGCCAGGACATTGTCCTTGCCTGGAAGGTGGACTGCCGTAAGGGAGGTGTTCAGGGAGTAAGCCAGAGACCACAATCTCTCATCGCTTCGTGCACAAGGCCGTAGACCGAGTGCCCCTTGTTGTTGGATGTACCACATTGTAGTGGTGTTGTCTGTTCTGACCTGTACAATCTTGTTCTGAACAGATTTGGAAAAACTTGAAGTGCTAGGAAAACTGCTCTGAGCTCCAACAGGTTGATGTGGAGCAGAGATTCCTGGGGAGACCACAGACCCTGGGTGGTGAGGTCACCCATGTGAGCTCCCCAACCCAAGAGGGATGCATCTGTAGTAAGGATTAGGGAGTGAGACTGAGTGACGAAAGGAACTCCTTGTCTCAGGTTGCTCTGATCCTGCCACCACTGTAGGGCTTGGATCAGGGTTCGAGTTACTGGGATCAACTTGATAAGAGGATCCTTTCTTTGAGACAAAAAGCTCTCAAATGGAACTGGATGTCTCTCATCTGAAATCTTGCTCCCTGCACAACTGCTGTGGAAGCAGCCATGTGTCCTAGGAGCTGCAGAAAATGCCTTGCTGGTGAGAGACCTGCAGGGTGAATGAAGGAGGCCAGGGAGACTAGGGTCTTTGCCCTGTCCAGAGGAAGGTAGGCCCTGGCCTCCTGTGTGTTCAGTTCTGTGCCTATGAAGGTAAGAAGCTGGACAGGCTCTAGAACTGACTTCGAGAGATTCAGAAGGAAACCTAGAGAGGTAAGCAGTTGCTGCGTTATCTGAAGATGTAAATTGACCTGTTCTGGGGACTGGCCTACTATGAGCCAATCGTCCAGGTAAGGAAAGATGGCAATCTTTTGCCTCCTTAGGTAGGCAACTGCTACTGCCAGGCATTTGGTGAATACCACTGGAGCAGAAGTGAGGCCGAAGGGCATTGCTCTGAACTGGTAGTGGCCTGACGGCAGCTCGAACCTGAGGTACTTTCGATGGGAGCTTCTGATGGGAATATGGAAATAGGCATCCTTGAGGTCCAGGGAAGCTAGCCAGTCCCCTGGCCTTAGAGAGGGTAAAATAATTCCCAGAGTCACCATTTTGAACTTTGGTTTTAAAAGGTGCTTGTTTAAGTATCTGAGATCCAGGATGGGCCGCCATTCTCCGGTCTTTTTTGGGGTAAGGAAGTACCTGGAGTACAAACCTTTGCCCTGGTGTAGGGTAGGAACCCTTTCCACGGCTCTGAGAGCCAGGAGGGTAGAGACCTCTGTCTCTAGGGCGAGTGCCTCTGATGGAGTTGCAGGTGGAAAAGATCTGGTTCTCAGCTTCTGAAATTTTTTGAAGCTGAGAACCAGTCCCTGGCTTACTACTTCCAGGACCCACTTGTCTGATGTTAAAGACTTCCAGTCCTGGACAAAGTAAGCCAGCCTGCCCCCTACAGGTAGAGAAGAATCGGCCCTGGCAACCCCATCAGGGTGCCTGCTTGGCAGGGGCTTTGGGCTGAGGGGTGGGAGCAGGCCTGCTTGTACCCCGTCTGCCTCTCCCTCTAAAGAACCCCCTCTGGGCATAGGCGGAAGAGGAAGCTTGGGTTTGGTAAAAAGGCCTATGAAAAGGCCTGCCCCTGCCTTTAGGAAGCTGCTTTTGAGGAGTGGCCTGCCTTTCCTTGGCCTGTGCACTCCTATAGGTGGTCCTATATTCATCCATTTTCTTCATGTAATTCTCTGTTTGCTCCCCAAACAGAGAATTGCCCACAACAGGAAAATCCATGGCCTTAGACTGGGTATCCTGAGACAAGGTAGTACATCTGAGCCAGGCCATCCTGCGAAGAGCCACAGATGTAGCCATGACTCTTGATGAAACATCATTAGAGTCCACTGCAGCATGAAACTGCACCTTGGATGCCTCAATACCATCCACAGCCACCTGTTCCCAGTTCCCTGGCAAGCTGGTCAGGGACTTGTTTTGCTAGAGCCAGCACAGTATCCCATCTGGATTTCTGGTACCTAGCAGCATAAGCCATAATTTGCCTGTCTGAGTCCCAAAGATGCTGCCATGTACTGTTTCTTTGCCATAGCATCAATCTTCCTGGAGTCCTTCTCAGGGGGGTGTGAAGCTAGGGGAATATTAGCCTTGTCACAGGCTGCAGCCTGCACTACCCCCACATGGCTGCATTGCTTAGTGAGGAAATCAGTGTCGGAACCTGATAAGGTATACCTCTTGTCCATCCTTTTATCCACAGGAGGTACAGTGTGAGGAGTTTTTAAAACTTTTATTGTCTGTTTCCGAAAAGATTTGTGTAAAGGAATAGACAGTCTCCTAGACTCTGGAATATCCATCATTTCTACATAGTCAGGCTCCTCTTGGTCATTAACAGCTTCCTCAACAGGGAGCTGCAGAGTTTCAGCAACTTTCTTATAAAAAATGAAATGAGAAGGGGACTCAGAAAGCCTGGGAGGAGAAACCCCTAAGGGTCTATCTGGAGAGATGTCCGGTTCAATGGGCACATCCAGATCTTCCAAACCATATTCACTCTCCTCATATTCCCATTCCCCTTCCCCTTCCTCCGGTTCATAAAAATCCTCACAATCATAAACCTGAACCGATGGAACCGGCCGAACTGAACGCCTCCCTGATGGTGTCGGTTCGGTCGGATGGGAAAGAGACTGGACAATTTGAATTGCTTTAGCTATTTCTTCAGCAGAGAACTTTTGGCTCTACGCTAGCTGACTTTCTAGTCCTTTTTGATGGAACCGGCTCCTCAGAACCGGCACTTCGTTGGCCCGAGGAAGTAACGCCCTGGTCAGAGGGCACTCCCTCCGGTTCGGTTGGTACCGAACTGGGCTGGCCATCCGGGTCAGCGGACTTTTTGGCCTCCCTTTCCCTGAGCCTACCAACTCTCTTTTCTATGGTGGCCGCAGGGAAATTCTTGCAAATCTGGCAATCTGAATAGAGGTGGTCAAACCCCAGACAATAGACACATGTGGTGTGTGGGTCAGCCTTAGCAAAAGCTTCCCCACAAACACTACAGTGCTGAAACCCAGTGGGTCAGATTTTTCTTTTGGGTTTCTCAGACATAATGCCAGCCTAACCAAACTTGCCCGTTTATGGCAATCTGCCAACCAAGACACCCTTATCGGTTCCCAAACATGTCACGGGTCGTGGAAAAAACGTAATGAAATCCGTTTTTTTTAGAACCGATAAGAACCGGGAACCGCACTCTAAAAAAGGACTAGCAATTTTACAAACAACCTGATCGGTTCAAACCGAACCGATAAATGTGTACAAGTTCCACACAGAAAATTCAATGTAAAACCTATCTATTACTTACGTCACCACAGACAGAGCTTGAACCGACCGGTTGCAGTTTAATTTCGGTTAATTTTCATTGAAAACCGATAAAATAACACTTTTTAAACCAACAAATGAACCGAGCAGAAGGAGAAATCTCCAGAGCGACTGTTCAGTGAGGCGGAGTAAAGAATCTGACAGTTTATGTTTGAAGCACAACAGACAGAGCTTCCTAACCGAGCTCGCGCTCAGAGTTCCATGCTTCATGGAAAAGTTAACTATTTCATCTCCGGGGCAGTTCAAAGATTGGGTCATACTGCAATTGTCATAATATAGCAAGACTTCATGTTGTTTGAACCACAGTTTCTGTTGTATCTGTAGCAGGCTAAACAGCTGAGAATACCCTGGTATACAGGTAAGAATAGGAGGCCAGGGGATTTTTAATGGTCATCAAAAGAAACACCAGAAATTAAAACTATAAATACAGTGGTACTTGATTTTTAAATACACTAACATGAGTGTAAGAAGAGGATTATGAGGCAATTAACATCCAATTATTACTTTTTTTATTTTTATTTTTTTTTTAATTTTTTATTTTAAGCAGTTTTATTTTTAGGGCCTAGCTGAAGGTTTGAGGTGAGTAAAGGTGGCAGCCATGTGTGTGATGGCAGTCAGGTACAGTATGTGTGGTTAGTATTGATTTTATTGTGAAGAGGCTGCCAAATCTTTATCCAGTGCTGTTGTGCTAAGATAACAGCACCGGTAAAGATGGCCCTCAGAGGCCAATCAGGTTTCAAGATTTTTCAAACTAATTTTATGTAAGCTATAATACCTGACAGGGTGGGTGGTACTGTGCTATACCTGACCGCACAGGTGCATAATGAGGCCCGATGCTGCAGGCGGAGGGCCTTATAGCTCCTGGAAGGTCCGGCATAGCACAATACCGCCTACCCTGGAGGGTATTATTGTTTTTAGAAAATGGGCACTGTAAAACAAAAAAGTGTAATAGAAAGAAAATTAATAAAAAATTAGTTTAAAGTAAGTTTTGTAAAAAAAATTGTTCCTCTGCCTTTTTTTTAGAGTTAGGGTCTTTTGTCCTACTGGAGACTCTTAAGTCTAAACAAACAAAAAAAAAGTAGCTGCTGGGATGCTATATAGTACAGCAGGTCACCCATCAGCAATTGTTTGTTTTTTTTGTTTGTGTTTGTTTGCTTTTAAACTACAGAACGGGGCAAAGGCGTCTGTGTCTATAATTTGTAAAAGCTATAGCTTTAAAATATTAACTAAAACGTTATTAACTTTAGTTCCCAGAAGCTCCTAAACAAAAAATTACACAGGCACACTATCAAATGCTGATCTCTTCCTCGATTCAGTCAAAAGTAACATTTCAGGAGGCATGCTGATTCACCATTCCTAGTCCCATTTCTTGCTCTCACTAGTATCTTATTCCAAGACTCATCATTTGCTTACCTCTTATCGTAGCTGCATCTGCCCCTTTGCTCCTGTCTGGGAGGGTGTTGGGATTTTGAAGTAACTCCTTTGATTTTGAGAAGATCTTCAATTATATACCCTCCTAGCTATTCACTCTGCCCTGTATCTGGAAGTACAGGTATTCTATCAACCTTGCAACCACTAGTGTTTTAAAAATATTGTTTAAATTGCAACTGCTTGCCTCATTGTAAAATAGCGCGTTTTCACAGGTTGTGGGGTACAGATCTCTGCTGAGTGGTCTGCTTCTCCTCGGGATGGCTCTAAGAAAATCTCGACAGGTGAAAGGGAGGGCAGTTCCGCTGGGCGTCTGTGTTAGATCCAGGGTGGACCAGGCGCTGCCAGCGAGCGACTGTCTTTGGTTTACTCTCCAGTGGCACGTCCCATCGTGTTGCTTTTTGCAGGAGAAAGCAGATCTGCAGTGTGTTTGGTATTATGTTGATGAAAGAGGGAGGGCTACTTGTAAATTTCGTCACTGAAGCCAAATGAGTTGAGGAAGAGAGAAAGAGCGCTAGCTTCAGTAGCACTATTGTGTGTGAGAGGAGCGGTACTTTCTTAGTTTTCCGTACTGCAGATTGATGTTCATCTGCGGTATGGAAAATTGAGAAAGTACTGCTGCTGTCATACAGTAGTGCTACCGGAGATAGTGCTCTATCACTGAACAAGAAGCTGATCGGACTGACTCCTTGTCTTTTTCCACTGTTTTTTTTTTGTGTGTGTGTATGCCTGCCTACTATTAATTAGTTTACCTAAAATAAGACGCGGAGGGCGCCATCGCTAGATAAGCGGGGACAAAATGGTGGCAGGTCAAATTTGAAAATTCCAACTAGCCTCACAATTTCAGTGATCAGGTCAGTTGGGATTGGCACTTGTTCTAACCCGGGCTGTGTTGTCGGATACCTGCCCACCTTGCCAGGGGTATCAGCCAATCAGAGCTCGGAAATTTCTAAGCCCATTTTCTAAAATATTTTTATATACACTGTTTTAAGTTGTCTGGGATATTACTGGAAATGAGACTAGGCTTAATGGCTAATATTCCAATAAACAAACTTGAACTTGACATCACAAGTGACCAGCCTGGCAGATGGTGAGTGACTCTTCTTAGGGAAGGTGGGATATCATAGTCAGTGATGAAGTAGGAGGGGAATAAGTAAGCATTAAACCATGACAAAGGAGGCTTCTGCTGGGGAATTAATGCATGGTTGGGGAGGTTGTGGCACAATATGGGAGGGCATAATTATGGCAACCAACCTCTGCATGAAAGGAATGAGTAAAAGCAGAACGAAAAAGATACAGTTATGGTTCCCTGGGGAAGCGGACAAGGTTGTGAGGGTAAAAAGGGTGGCATTCATGGGGTATAAGGAACCTGAAGGAAGACAGGGAGGTATACAGTATGAGGAAAGGCAGTGAGGGTAGCAAAGGTGCAGACAGAGGAAAGGGTAGCTAAAGGGGATAAGACTTTCTTCAGGTACCTAATTAAGCACAGGAAAGCAAGCAAAGGGATAGTGGGGATAAGGAGGACGGCAGGAGAGACTGCACAGAAGAGGATCAAGAAGTCTTCACAATGAAGGGAGGAAGGTACGGATCATCAGGGAGCAGCATGAACAAACGGGAGGGAGGGGGACACAAATCCATTTTCAGAGGAAAGAGTCCTGAAGGACTTGCAGCTCAGAAAGTGGACAAGGCTATGGAACCAGACCAGATAGGATACACAAAAGGGTACTAAAGGAACTCAGGAAGGTGCTAGCTGCCCTGCTGATGGCCTTATTCAACAACTCACTGGAAACAGACGTGATTCCAGAGGACTGAAGGAGAGCAGACATCATCCTTCTCTATAACAGCAGCAATAGTAGACAGGCGGCTAGCAACTACAGGCCAGTCAGTCTCACATCAGTGGTGGGAAAATGAATGGGAACCCTGTTATTTTTTTTTTTTATTATTCTTTTTGGGTCCGGTGCCCCCTTCAATGCCCCTAATGGAGCTTGGCCCCTGCCCCACGTGCCAACCCACCATGCCCATGCTTACCCCCCACGGCAGGGCCATGGGAGCGGGCCCACCCCTTGGCGGACACTGGTGGCAGCAGAAGCCGCAGCGGAGCGGGGCACCATGGTCGGGGAGGCCCGAGATTTTGTGATTGTGTTCCTCTGGGAGGCGGGGTGTGCAATGACACCAGCGTCTGGTCCCCCCCCCCCACGCAAGAAGACACCGGCTTTTCCTGCGATTCCCCCAGCCTCTGCCACCCCCATCCCCACTGGAGGAGAGCTGCCCCTCGTGTGTTCTATCCTTCTCTGTCCAGACGTCCCTCCAATTTCCAGGTCCATTCTCGAACCCAGGACGTTGGCATAGCAAGCGGTCGCCTTGCTGCTGCGCCGGTGGACCGGCAATGGAAACTCTGTTAAAGGAAAGGCTGGTAGAGTATCTTGAATCCAATGCATCACAAGACCAAAGGCAGCACGGATTCATGTGCGGGCTGCAGGGAGATCATGCAAGACAGATCGGTTTGATTTTTCATTGAGTGAATGACCAGGGAAATAGATCAGGGAGGTCAGTGGACATGGCCTATCTGGATTTCAGTAAGGCCTTCGACCACGAGCTGCACAGGAGACTAATAAAGAAATTGAGCAGCCCAAGGGTGAGATCCAAAGATGTGAACTGAGTAAGGAACTGGTTAATGGGTAGGCGACAGAGGGTGGTGGTTGATGGCACTCACTCTAATGAGGGAAGAGTGACCAGCGTGATGCCGCAGGACTCAGTACTGGGACCGGTCCTCTTCAACATCTTCATAAGTGACACTGTGGAAGAACTGGAAGGGAAAGTATGCCTTTTTGCATATGACACCAAAATCTGTAATAGGGTGGACACTCAGGAGGCGGTGCAGAGAATGGGCAACTCAGGGAGTGGTCAAGAGCACAGCAGCGGAGATTCAATGCCAAAAAGTGCAACATTATGCAGCTAGTGTATAGGAACCCAGCAGCTGAGTATAGGATGGTTGGGGGGTTTGTACTGACAGTCACTAAACAGGAAAGGGGCCTTGGGGTAATCGTATTTTATGACCTCAAAGTGAGTGGCAGGACAGTGTGACAAAGCAGTGGATTGGGACAGTGGGATGCATAAAGAGAGGTATCTCAAGCAGGAGGAGGGAGGTGGTGTTGCCACTGTATCACTTGCTTGTGAGACCCTACCCTGGAGTACTGTGTCCAGTTCTGGAGGCCACACCTCAGAAAGAACATAGACACGGTGGAGGAAGTCCATAGGAGGGCAGCTGAAATGATGCAGTGATTGCCTCAAAAGCCCTGCGAATAAAGACTGAAGAATCTCAATGTGCACACCCTGGAAGAGAGGAGAGCGAGAGAGGACATGACAGAGAGCTGCAAGTTCCTCACAGGGGTGAACAGGGTGCAGGAGGGGAGTCTCTTTTGAACGAAAAAGTGCACCAGGACCAGAGTGCATGCAAAGAAGTTGAGGGAGTTTAAGAGGGATGTGAGGGAAATACTACTTCACTGAAAGAGTGGTGGAGGTCTGGAACAGACTGCCAGCAGAAGTGATGGAGGTGAAAACAGTAGGGTGCTTTAAGTATGTGTGGGACAGACATAGGGGATATTACTAAATAGGCAGGGAGGAAGGGAGGGTTGCCAGAGACAAGCTAGGGTTGGCAGAGACAGATTGGGCAGACTGGGTGGGCCAAACAATCCTTTTCTGCTGACAAATTCTATATTTCTTCTATCACATAAAAAAAAAAAAAATCAGCATTCTAGCATAGTTTAACTGATGTATAAAGACAGCTTCAAGCAAAAATAAATTCACTACTTGATGGGGATTCAAAGCCCAAACTTCATTCTAAAACGTGCTTTTTCTTATTCACGAAGGAGCTGAAAGTGTCCCTTCAAATATGCACTGAAGCTTTTTTTTTTTTTAAAGGCGCCTGAATTGAAAAATAATGTTAAATGAATATTTTAATTAAAAAATTATTAATGAGCAAAACACAATCAGTGCATTCAGCCTGAGCATCCAACCATGCACAAAATCCACTGATCATTCCTGTGAAAGCCCCTTCAATTAAATTATTCATTTAGATGACTGTTTCGGTTTGTTTCTTGGTGTTTTGTTTTTTTTTCTTTCCCCCTGAACACAACACAGTAAACTGTTCTATTTATAACGAAGATTCTAATCCCCAGAAATCGAGATGGGCAATCTAAAGCTTAAAGGAGAGTCTACAGTGCCTTTTTTTTTTACAAATACACTGTATTACTGTGTAAATAATATACTCAATACATGGGGTTCATCTTATAATGGTTTGATAAGTACATCTAAAGACCATGGTGGAGGTTAAATGAGTGTGTGGAGCTTCACCCTATCCACCACGATGTATAAGACAAATCCAAATGTTGAAACAATAGGTGGTGTTAGTAGACGGACTAGGTCCAAGTACTAGGACTGTCACATAGGGTTTCTTCTAAAGCATTTCTTCATGGGGGTGCCCATATCCTTTTATTTCAAGCCCTCATCCTTTTGCAATACCCCCTGGTGCCGCACCCTGTGTTTAAAGAAGAGCACTGGTCCCAAATAGTGATATAATTACCGCATCTGGGGGTACTTGGCGAGGAAAAAGCAAAGCATGATCTAGAGCTATAAAGAAACCTGCAGAAGGAAATAAAAAGGGAAAGGACTTAGAAAACTGGAATGTGGAGAATAAGCAAAAATCCAAGAAGGATACTGTACGAATCATGCCTATGTTGCCTGACAAATGCCCCCTTCCTTTCAAATTGTTCTAGGGAAAACACTGCTGTCACAGTCCAAATACTAAGGCAGTCATGGCTGAGACTTCATTTTAAACAGCAGTAAATATTTTAAAGATCAACAAAAAATACTCAAAGCTCAGCCTCTTGATGTAGCAGCTGTGCTACCACTCGTGACGCCAGTGACCCAGAATTAGAAATGAGCCCAAGTTGTTGGAAGCCTGCCAGGGAGAAGGACTGAGTGTCCCAGAGGACGCGCTCCTTCTCTGGGGATGATGGGCTCTGTCTTCTGCCGCAATACTGCTACCTAGGTAACCACAGGATGCAGTGCAGCTGGAGGATAGAATGTCACCGATTTCATGGCACCATCACTCCCTGTGAGTGCAAAGCCCCTTGACATCCTGTCGCAATATCCTAAGGGGATTGGGGGAGAAAAAAAAAAAGAAAACGGCCCTGGTGTCCGCAATGAAGGACTCCACTACATCCAGGTCCAGCATTTCCTCTAGCCCTCGTGTCCACAATGAAGGACTTTGGTACACCCCTGGTGTCATGGACAAATGACCCCCATATAGTCCGTTCCAGCCCGGGTCCGCAACAATGGACTCTGATATATCCAGGTCCAACCCTCCCTCCAGCCCTGATGTCTGTGATGAAGGACTCCAGTATATCCAAGTCTAGCCCTTCCTCCGGGCCTGGTGTCCACGAAGGATCACTGTATATCCACTTCCACCCTTCCTCCGACCCTGGTGTCCACAAAGAAGGAATCCAGAATATTTAGGTTCAGCCCTTCCCCAGCCATGGTGTCCGACACAAAGGACTCCACTATGTCAAGGTCTGGCTATTCCTCCGGCCCTGATGTCCATGACAAAGGACTCCAATATATAGTAATAATAATATCTATTTATAAAGCGCTATTTCACAGTGTATCAAAGCGCTGTACAAGCTATACAATATCCATTAAAACAATTAAATTCTAAAATCAATTCTCCAATCAACATAATTAAAAACACAGCTACAGTAATCCAGCATAAACTAAATAGTTTCTCCAAAGGTGAGCCTAAATAAATAGGTTTTTAGTGCAATTTTGAAGCTCTCCACTGTCAGGCACTCTCGTATCCAACGAGGCAGAGAATTCCACAGGGTTGGGGCTGTGAATGAAAATGCCCAAGATTCAGAAGTTTTTAACCATACCCTGGGAATCTCCAACAATCCTCGTTGGCTGAGCAGAGTGGTCGGAGGGGGCAATAAGGGTGCAAGGAGAGCTTACAGGTAGCTTGGACCCTGTCCGTGTGGGGCTTTACAGGTCAGCAAGCTGACCCTGAAGGTGATCCACCACTGAACTGGCAGCCAGTGCAGTTCGCGCAGCACAGGTGTAATATGGCTGGATCGAGATAATCCAGACAACAACCTGGCCGCTGTGTTCTGCACCAGCTGCAAGTGGCGGATATCAACCCCCGGAAGCCCTAGGTAAAGGAGGTTACTGTAGTCTAGGCGTGAGGTCACAAAGGCATGGATCAGAGTTGGGAGGTTGCTGGACGGAACTAGGTATTTAATCCGGGCAATATTCCTCAGATGGTAAAAAGAGAACTTGACCATGGCCGACAACTGAGAATGAAGCGTCAGCCCATCATCAAGTATTACCTCCAGATTCCACGCCTGTTCGGATGTCAGCAACTAGGCACTCCCAAGCCAAAGCCTTGAGGGACATCCAGCTGCTGACCCCTCTATCCGGCGGCCAGAATCCACAACCAACACCTCAGTCTTGTCGGAATTCAGTTTCAGCCAGCTGGTATTCATCCAGCTATGGATTTCTGCTAGGCAGTTGTTAAACACAGAGTGCACTACCCTGGTTGGGCACAAAGGACAAGTAGAGCTGTGTATCATCTGCAGAGCAGTGAAAACCCAGCCCATACCGCCTCACAATGTCTCCTGATGGCAGCATGTACACTGCGAACAATATGGGGGACAGCATGGAACCCTGTGGCACCCCACATGGCAGAGGGAATGACTCCGAGGAATAAGTCCCCGAGACCACTCTCTGTGATCTGCCAATGAGGAAAGAATGAAACCATCTGAGGACAATACCAGATAGGCCACAGATGACTCGCAGACATTCCAGCAGCACCCTATGGTCCACGGTGTCAAAAGCTGAGTAGCGACCTAAGAGCACCAAGCTGGAACGGTGATTCTGATCTCTCACAATCAGATCTTCATCGAGTACCCAAACCAGAGCATATATCCAGGTTCGGCCCTTCCTCCAACCTTGGTGTCCACAACGAAGGATCAACATATATTCAGCAACGGCCCTCACTCTGGCCCTGGTATTCGTGGCAAAGGATTCTGGTACATTCAGGTATGGCCCCGGTGTCTGGAATAAAGGACTCTGGTATATGCAGGTCTAGCCCCTTCCTCTGGCCCTGGTGTCCACGAAGGACTCCGGTATACCCAGGTCAGGCCCCTCCTCCTCTGCCCTGGTGCCTACAATAAAGAAGGCCAGGTTTGGCCAGTCCTCCAGCCCTTGTGTCCACAATGAAGGACTCCAGTATATCTAGGTCCAGCCCCTTCCAGCGGCCCTGGTGTCCATGACAAAAGACTCCGGTATATCCAGTTCCAGTCCTGATGTCTGCAACAAAGGACTCTGGTATATCCAGATCTGGCCCTTCCTACAGCCCTGGTGTCCACGATGAAGGACTCCAGTATATCCGGGTCCGGCCCTTCCTCCGGCTCTGGTGTCCGCGACAAAGGACCCTGGTATAACCACGTCTGGCCTTGGTGTCCATGACAAAGAACTCCAGTACATCCAGGTCCAGCCCTTCTTCCGGTCCTCGTGTCCAAGATGAAGGATTACCCGATATCCAGGTCTGGCCCTTCTTCCGGCCTGGCATCCATGATAAAGGACTCTGGTATATCCAGGTCCAGCCCTTCCTCTGGCTCTGGTGTCCATGACGAAGGACACCAGTATATCCAGGTCCAGCTCTTCCTCTGGCCCTGGTGTCCACAATGAATGACTTTGATAAATCCAGCTCCATCCCTACCTCTGGCCCTCGTGTCCACGATGAAGGCTCCAGTATATTCAGGTCCAGCCCTATCTCCCACCCTGGTGTCCACGACGAAAGACTCCATCCCTTCCTCCATTCTGGTGTCAACAACAAAGGACTCCAGTATTTATTCACGTTTGTCCCTTCCTCCGGCCATCGTGTACATGATGATGGATTTAGGGATATCCAGGTCCTGCCTTTCTTTTGGCCCAGGCGTCCATGACAAAGGACTCCAGTGTATCCAGGTCTGGCCCTTCCTCCATCTCTGATATCTGCAACAAAGGACTCTGGTATATCTGGGTCCAGCCCTTCCTCTGGTCCTGGTGTCCACAGCAAAGGACTCCAGTACATCCAGGTCCAGCCCTTCCTCCAAGGTATCATCGCCTGATGACACATGATCCCGGGGGTAAATCACACCACTCTGTCCCCGCCTGGGAGGTACAACCATGGCTTCATGGAGGATGGTGGCCTGGGATATCAGTGGTTGAAGCAGGTAATGCCCTAGGAGCTCCAGAGGGAGTCAGGCACCAGAGATTGGAAGGGGGCATGTAATGCAAGTAAATCACAACAACAAATATTAAGAGGTCAGCCAAATGGTTAAAAAAAAAAAAAAAAGGGAAAGAAAGAGACGCACAGAGAAGAGGCTAATGAGCTGTGGGAGCACAGAGCCCAAACTGAGGAAAGGATTGCCAAAAGGTTGGCTAAAGGGGACAAGATCTGTTTTTTAGGTAAGTAAGTGAAAAGAAGATGACTAGGAGGAGGAGGATTGTGAGGTTTAGAAGGGCAGAGGGAAACTGTGCAGAGGGAGTTCAGAAAAAGGCAGATATCCTGAACAGATACTTTTGTTCAGTCTTCAGAATGGGGTGGGGGGGGGACCACAAAAATGCAGAAGGAATACTGGTGGAATAGAGGTGGACACAAGTCCAGTTACAGAGGAGACAGTCCTGACAGGACTTGCAAATCTGAAAGTGGACAAAGCTATGAAGCCAGATGGGGTACACCCAAGGATGCTGAGGAGTTCTGGGAGTACTGACCATCTCTGACAGCCCTACTCAAAAACTCACAGAAACTGAGGAGGGCAGATGTAGCCCCAGAGAGGCTGACAACTGTAGGCTGGTCAGTTTCAGCAGTGGTGGGGAAGTTAATGGAGTTACTGTTAAAGGAAAAGACTGCAGAGTATCTTGAATCCAGCAGGTTACAAGACCCAAGGCAGCATGGATTCCTGGGGCGGGGGGTCATGTCAGACTACACTGATAAGATTTCTTTGACTGGGTACCAGGGAAATAGAGCAGGGTGGGGTGGTGGACGTGGTCTTTCACAAACCCACTCAGCAGGTCAGCCCTCTACTCCCAAAGTGCCAACCTCTGAGCGTAGAATTGTGAACAGTTTAACAGAACAAGGTTACCCTCTTGTCTGTTTTGTGGGTTCGAGTCACTTTTGTCCCAAGTTCTGGACAGATTCAAACTGATAACCTCTTGTTAGAGTACCCAATTGTCAGGCTCAGATAATTCTGTCTTCGGGGGGCCAGATATCTTTGCCTATGGGCACCTAAATACAGGTTACTCACCTGTAACAGGAGTTCTAGGAATGGTATATGTTGTTCATCCACACTGTCTGGCAGGTTCCTTGCCGCTTTAAATCTTGCCGGAAGGTCTGACAAGCTGGCTCCTCCCACCCACCCGGGTGGTAAAACTCTCGGCTCCGCCCCATGACGCCAGATCTGGCCCGCTGGAAGCTCAGGTTGTGCGTCGAAGCCGGGGAGGTCGGGTGGGTCGTGTGGATGAACAATATATACCATTCCTAGAACTCCTGTTACAGGTGAGTAACCTGTATTTCTAGGGACATGGATATGTTGTTCATCCACACTGTCTGGCAGACTCCTAGCAGTTCTCCGGGAGGAGGGAGGCAAGGCGCACACCCCCTACTTAGGGAATAAAGACTGGAGAACCGAGGCCCCAAAACCAGCATCCCGGCGTGACTCAAGGTCGATGTGGTAGTGGGTAATGAAGGTGTGCTGACTTCAGGTAGCAGCCCTGCAGATTTCCTGGATAGGGGCGTACCTGGAAGCAGCCACCGATGCAGCAGATATGACGGGTAGAATGAGCTCTTATCCTCTGGGAGGCTCCATGCCCGCCAACTTGTAGCAGAGATCTATGCAGGAGGTGACCCACCTGCTTATCGTCCGCTTGGCTGCAGGTCTGCCAGGTGCGGCTTCAGCGTAGGTGACAAACAGCTGGCGAACTTCTCCCCGAATTTCAGCCGTGCGCTCCTTATAATAAGCGAGCGCACTTCTAGGGTCCAAAGTATGGAGCCTGTATTCGGCCTCCGAGGTGTGATTGGGGTAGAACACCGGCAGAGTCAACACCTGGTTAAGGTGAAACTCCGACACCACCTTCGGAAGGAATTTCGGGTGGGGGCGCAGGACAACCTTGTCCCTGTGGAAGACCAGGTAAGGAGACTCGATGCAGAGCGCCTGGAGTTCTCCCATCCTTCTGGCTGACTGCTAGCCACCAAGAAGGCGGTCTTCCACGACAGGTGAGAGAGTTCACACCTGTGCATTGGTTCGAATGCTTGCCCATGAGCTTTGCCAGTACCAGCAGTAGATCCCACGGAGGTGGAGGTTCTCGCACTGGAGGGGAAATGTGATCAAGGCCTTTGAAAAGCGCCAGACCACCTTCTCCTGCGCCACTGACTGCTCCCCGGCCCCGCCCGGTAAGCAGAGATGGCTGCCAGGTGCACCTTAAGAGTCGTCGACCTAAGCCCTTGACTAGAAAGGGACCATAAATAGTCCAAGATGCTTGCCAAAGGACAGGAGGAAGGGTCCAAGCCCTTGCCCTGACACCAAATGGAAGATCTCTTCCATTTGAAGGCATAGCATTTCCTGGTCGACTCCTTACGGGACGCCTCAACAACACTGAGGACCTCGTCGGAAAGACCCAAGGCCTGGAACTCTAGCCGCTCAGGAACCAGGCCGTCAGGTGCAGGGATTGAAGGTCCGGATGGAACACCTTCCCCTGATTGACTCAGAGCAGGTCCGGGCGAGCTGGAAGCTGCCTCGGGAGCCTGGAGCTGAGGCTGAGGAGATCTGGGTACCAGAACTGGCGGGGCCAGTCTGGGGCTATCAGAATCACCTGCGCCTTGTCCCTCCTTGCTTTGAGAAGCACCTTGTGAATCAAGGGAAATGGGGGAAAGGCGTAGAAGAGGTCCGGGGTCCACAGCCTCAAGAAAGCATCCCCCTGCAGCGAGCCCTGCTGAGGGGGGCGGGCATGAAACAGCCTCAGCTTCGCGTTCTCCCTGGAGGCAAACAGGTCCACCTGAGGTGTGCCCCAGTGGGAGAACAGATCTTGTACTACCTCCAGCAGGAGAGACCACTCGTGAGATGCAGCCCCTATCCGGCTCAGGGCATCGGCCAGGGTGTTGGAGGCTCCTGCCACATGAATGGCTAGGAGATCCGCCTCCAGGCTGCGCACGAGTGACCAAATGCGGAGAGCTTCCTTGCATAGAAGCATGGAACGCGTCCCGCCCAGGCGGTTTAGGTAGTACATGGTCGTGGTATTGTCCATCTGGACTCGGACCACTTGACCCCGGAGAAACGGAGCAAAGGCGGTGAGAGCTAGGCGGACCGCTTGGAGCTCCAGCAGGTTGATGTGGCATCGGGACTCCCGTGGGGACCAGAGGCCATGCGCCCGGTGTTCCCCCAGATGGGCACCCCAACCCATCAGAGAGGCATCGGTCGATAGAGAGACCGTCGGCTCGGGGCGGACAAACGGGATGCCCTCCTGCAGATGAGATGGAACGGTCCACCACCGGAGAGCATTCCACATCTCCTGGGTCACCATCACTAGCTGGTCCAATGGATCGCAGCGTTGTGACCACTGGCTGGCCAGTCCCCACTGAAGGGGGCGCATGTGCCAGCGTGCCCACGGACCACACTGGTACAGGCCGCCATGAGGCCCAGGAGGCACAGGAAGTCCCGGGCAGGGCGCGATTGCCCAACCAGAATGATTGGGCAAAGGAGGTAAGAACCTCGGCCCTGTCCGCCGGGAGCCGTGCTCTGGCTCGAAGAGAGTCGAGCTCTGCCCCGATAAACAGAATCACCTGCTTCGGCTCGAGTTCCGACTTGGCCTCGTTGATAAGAAGGCTGACTTGAGAGCAAACCTGGAGGGCCAGATCTCTGGACCGCTCCACCTCCTGTCTGGAGGGGGCTGCTATCAGCCTATCGTCCAGGTAAGGGTACACCCGGACCCCTCGGCGCCGCAGGAAAGCTGTCACCACTGCAATGCATTTGGTGAAGACCCTGGGAGCTGGAGACAGGCCAAGGGCATGGCTCGGAACTCGAAGAGGGATCCCTCCGCTCGAAAGCGAAGGAATCTCCGATGTGACGGATGGATAGGGACGTGAAAGAACGCGTCCTGCAGGTCAGAAGACAGAACCACACGCCATGTTCCAGGGATGGTATTATCTGAGCCAGAGTGACCATCCTGAAGGTTCGAGACCTTAGGAACTTTTCAGGTCATGTAGGTCGAGAATGGGGCGCCAGCCCCCCGTCCGTTTCGGAACCAGGAAGTACCTGGACACAAACCCCGGGTCTGAGGGAGGGTCCGCCACCTCCCTGATCACCTCCTTTTGGAGGAGGTGAGCGATGTCGGCCCGACGAGCCGACAGTGAGGCTGCGGACCCCGAGGCCCCCCGAGGTGCGACGGCTCTGAAGGGCGGGGCCAGCTCGAATTCTAGAGGCAGGCCTTTTCCCACCACCTCCAGTACCCACCTGTCCGTGGTAATAACGGACCAGGCGGAAAAGTGCTGGAGCCGTCCCCACAGGGGAACCTGGGAGTGGTGGCGGGGTTGGGGCGACACCCTCAGCACGTCACTGGGCAGGCTTGGAGGAGGGACCGCCGAGGACCTCCTGGCCCTTGCCTCCCTGCTTCCTGTTGGAGAAAGCCCGGGCTTGAGTTTGGGATGCCAAGCCCAAGCCTGCTGGCCCCTGACATTGCTGGGCAGACGCTGCTGCGGGCGAAAAGACGAAGGAGCTTAGGCTGTGGTTTGCGGCCTTTGTCCTTCTGGCGGAAGAGACAGGAGTCCAAGGTAGCATTGGACTCTCGATCCTCTGCAGGTGACCTTCCACCCCAGGGCCGAAGAGGTCAGTCCCCAAAAAGGGAACATCCGCCAACTTGTGCTGGGTATCCGACGTAAAGGTGGATATCCTCAGCCAAGCCCGATGACGCATAGCCACTGTGGGCCGCCACAGACCTGGCACATGAGTCCCCAATGTCTAAAGCAGTCTGGAGCTGCTGTTTGGCCACTGCCCTGCCCTGGTCCCGCACCTGCCTGACCATAGTCTGCAGATCCGCGGGAAGATGAGGGACAACCTCATCCAGGGAGCCCAACAGGTCATGAGAAAAATGTGCCATGAGGACGGCCGAACTGGCCTGGCGAAGGCCGAGAGAGGACGCAGCACAGACTTTTCACCCGGCATAGTCCAATTTCTTGGACTCCTTGTCGGGAGGTTTGTCCACATCCCTAGCGTTCCCGGCATGCGAGGCAGCTGTCGGTGACTCAACCCCTCAATCGAGGTTGTTCAAAAAACGGACAGGAACACGGAGGGACCGCATACTCCTGGCCAACCTGGCGAAGGCGCAGGACAGGAAGCAGGCGCGCCAGAGCTCCAAGGCCGGACCCACTATGGCCTCGGCCACCGGAAAGGCCTCCGTAGGGGAATCCCCTCGGTCCAGAATCTCCATGAGGGGATACCTGGCCCGTTTAGAAATGGGTTCGAGCTTCATCCCGGTGGACTCCGAGATGAGCAGAAGCAATCCTAGGAAGGACGAAGGGCTATCGTCCACCGACTGTCCTCCTGAGGACTCCAAGTCCATTCGCTTGGAGAAAAGGGAGGAATCATCCTCGGACTTGGAAGAGTCCTCAAAGAGCTGCCTCGGGCCTGAGCCACCCTCCACCTGCCAAGGTCTATCGGGAGTGAGGGTGACAGACAGCCTATGGGGCAGTCCCTGAGCCGACCGAGAATTTTTGGTCGGAGCCCCAACTAACGGCTGTGGAGGCGGAGGTTCCACCGGAATCGGTGGGGCAGCTGGAATTGGCCGAACAACCGGCCTGGGAACAGGCTCCTCGGCTAAAACGAGGGGTTGTTTCGTCCACTCCAGTGACAGCCACTTAATCGCCGGGGAAGACGACGGCGTCGGCTTATTCCCGGTCAGAAGGAGCTGTTGCCACATGAGTTCCTCATACCTCCGATGCAACTTGGGCCGAAGCCTCCCCTCGTCCGAGGAGGAGGAAGAGGATGAGCGGCGTCGCCGCTTGCCGCGGTGCCAAGACTGCCTATGTCGGCGGGATCGACTGGACCGCGAAGACGTCCGAGACCGAGAACCTCGGCTAGGCCGAGGATGGTGCGGGGAGGTGTCGAGGGGAATCGGCACTCCCCTCGGTTTGGACGATTCAACCGAAGGCTCTGGAACCGGAGGCACAGACGAGCCAACGGGATCCTCAACTCCCACCGGGGGAACCGGGGAGAGGGGATTCTCAGCTTCTCCAGCCGACAACCCGTCCAACAGGTCGAGAAAAATCTCGACCGCGTCGACGGGAGTCTCGGTCAACTGGCCTGACGGGGACACCGTGAAACCAGTGGCCGGAGCCGAGAGGTCGACCGCGTAGACGGCCGACAACTAGGGAGAGGGATCTTTCCTGGCTCCCAAGAGCGCCGACGGTGAGACTTACTCTTGTCTTCTTTGGGACCGAGAAAACGGTCCAGAAGAAGTTGGACCCTCACCTTTTGTCGAGAGGGTCAGACAAAGCTCCTTAAAAGAAGCCGAATAAGAGGCACCGAGAGATAGCGGGACAAATGCCACAGCCGAGGTAGAAGCGGCCCGCGCCACCTCCTCTTCGAGGGCGATCATTTGCTCGAGCTGATCTGCCGAGTCCGCCGCTGCAGACACTGCCGAATGGGCCTCTTTTGACTTTACTGGAGGAAATTTCTTCTCGGGACGCCCCAGTTGTAAACGGGCAGCACAGTCTTCGAGGACGTAGGCCGAAAAGGAAGAGCACAGGTCGCAGGCCTGCGGGTCATGCTCAAGGCCCAAGCAGTAGACGCACGTGGAGTGCGGATCCATCCGAGACATCTTCTGCCCGCAAGGGCATCTCCGGAAACCGGGAGTCGATTTGTCCATCTGAGTCATGAGGAAGAGAAGACCAAGTATTTTAGTAATACTTTTTAATTTCAAATTCAAGAATTAGGAACCAGTCTTATACGCAGAGCGTTAAGGAGGGAACCTGAGCTTCCAAGCAGTAAGGAAGATCTAGCGTCATGGGGCGGAGCCGAGAGTTTTACCACCCGGATGGGTGGGAGGAGCCAGCTTGAAGACCTTCCGGCAAGATTTAAAGCGGCAAGGAGCCTGCCAGACAGTGTGGATGAACAACATATCCATGTCCCTAGAATCAGGTATTACAAAGTGAACCTTAGAACTCTATGCAAGACCTAGAGAACTCTTATCTGTTTCCCAGTTTGGTATCACAATAAGCACATGCACAGTGTCAACTGTAACCATCTAAGCTTCACTTATATAAAAAGAAGTTTCAAGGCACACCAGGCAGTTTCTGTTTTTAAAATATATATCTTTACTTTAAAATAGGTAAAATAGGAAAACAGTAAAATACGGAACAAGATATCCCCACACATACAGTCTTAAAAACAAAACAGGTTTAAAAGTGCGAATTCCTGCAATCCATACACTCAGACTGGTCTTACCTAATTGTATTCTTACTTTCTTAATCTTTCAGTGCTTCAATGTTCCTCTCTCTCTCAGTCAGATAATGATTGTCACCCTGTAAAGTCTGCTCAGTATTTTTAAAAGCAGTCTTGAGCCGGCCTTCTCTCTGAGGTCACCTAACTCTGCCTTGGTGCATTAAAATTTATATTTTATAACACAGGATGTCCTACTAAGATATTTAAAAAAAATAATAGGTGACATAAATGTGACTTACCAAAACCGGTCTGGCTTCCTTAGATGACACCCCCAAAACACATGCATATTGGACTTCTTGAACCAGTCTGGGACCCGCTTCACACAAACATCAAAGCCTCTCTGATGTAATCACTAGCTATCTTGAGAGCCACCCCAAACAAATGCATATGCCCTTTTTCTCATGACAGCTAGTGCAAATCAAAGGATTTCCCTGAGGACGTCATGAATAGATATCTTGGTTCCTGCCTTCAAAGCAAACTAACAAGATAACTGCACCTCATATATCTGCAGTGTAAGCTACCTCCTGTCCTTTGAACTTATCCCGGGGGGTTGATGTATCAATTCCAGCAAGACAGTATTTCCTCCTGACAGACATTCCCTTACATATTTTATTTTGCAGAAAAAAATATACTGAAATCAGAACCAGCTGTCCACGTGCCACATGTCTACTTAGACTTGAGCAAGTTTTTCAACACCACACTACACAGGAGGCTCGTAAGGAAACTGGGTAACTTAGGGGTGGATCCTAATGGGGTAAACTGGGTACTAAACTGGTTGATGGATGGAGTGTGGTGGTAAACGGAACTCACCCGTGGGAAGGGGGGGGTGAATAGCAGGGTACCTCAGGTCTCATTACTGGAACCAGTCCTCTTTGTAAGCGACACTGCTGATCAGGAAAAGGTTTACCTCTTTGAGGATGACGCCAACATTTGCAATAGGGTGGGTGGACACTCCAGAGGGGGTGGAAAGAACTGGCAGAGACCTGAGAAAATTCGAGGAGTGGTCAAGGGTAAGGCAGCTAGGTTTTAATGTGAAAAAGTGAAAAATCATGCACCAGGGCATACAAACCCAGAGGCAGAGTACAAAATGAGGGAAAAGGTACTGAAAGGCACCAAACAGAATACAGACCTGGGGGTAATCATATCGGATTATCTCAAAGTGGTGAGGCAGTGCAACAAGGCAGTAGATAGGGCCCGTGGGATGCTGGTATGCATAGGAAGGGTATCACCAGCAGAAGGAGGGAGGTGGTGTTGCCACTGTATAGATAGTTGATAAGATCCCACCTGGTGTACTCTGTTCAGTTCTGAAGACCACATCTCAGGAAGGACATGGACAGGGTTGAGTATATCCAGAGGAGGGCAACTAGGATGGCGCAGGGGCTGCATCATAGGCCTTATGAGGAAAGACTGAGGGACATCAGTATGTACACTCTGAAAGAGAAAAGGAAGAAGGGGACAGGACAGAGAGCTATAAATCAGAATCAGAATTTATATAGCGCTTTTCAAACACAATGTATCCCAAAGCGCTTTACAAGCAATGCTAGACTGGTAGTGAAGTGACTGAATGTGTAGTGGCAGCCATGTCACACATCAACACCCACACACAGCCTGAACAATTGCATGAACAGGTTTTATGGGAAGGGAAATATTGGCCAGGACACCGGGAATGTCCCCAGCTCTTTGCTAAGAATGCCTTGGATTCTCACATACCTCACAAGGTTGAGCAAAGCACAGTAGGGGAGTATTTTTCAGAGGAGAAGGTGCACAAGAACAAGGATGCATACAATGAAGCTGGAAGGGAGAAAATTTAGAAGGGATGTAAGGAAGTACTTCTTCACTGAAAGAGTGGTGGATGCCTAGAACAGTCTTTCAGCAGAGCTAGTGAGGCAAAACAGTGGTGAGCTTTAAGCATGCTTGGGATAGACACAAAGGAATCTTACTTCATCGGCACAGCGGTAAAGCTAACACTCACAATGCCAGTGACTCGAGTTCAGCAGCAAGCTCGGGTTATCAGAGGGCCAGCCAAGGAAAGGATCAAGTGTCCAGAAGTCTGCTCTCCTCCAGGGGGAAGGGACTGCAGTGTTCGGTGTCCACACCTGGCCCCTAGCGGTATGCGAGGGGACAGGCACAAGGCACCTGGGACTGCCTAGACCAGGCATGAAGGGCAAGCAGATGTCAATGTGTGGTTCACGAGAGTGCGCGCTGCATGTCATAGTGTCACTGTATGCCATATCCCTCGGGGGAGAATACAGAAAAACTCATCAGTGACAGGACAGCACTCGGACCCTCGCAGGCTCACACACAATTATCTGGGCTCCCCAGTCAGACTACTGGATCTGGTTCACGGCAGAGGGTTGGGGGATACCCTGCCAACCACACCGGGGGGGGGAGCCCTGGGGGTACTGGCTGATGGTAAGTCACAGTGGAGGTCAGGGTGACAGGGCTGAGAAGAGGGATGACAGATGGAGAAGCGAATACAATAAAAATAATGAAAAAACAAGGGAATCTTAGTTGGGAAGGTCTGCAGTGACAGTATAGACAGGAACAATGGGCAGACTAGGTGGGCGAAGCAGTCCTTATCTGCCATGAAATTCTATGTTTCTATGGTAGTCAGTGTAGAGTTTACCATGTTGACGACCCAGGTTCACATCCCAAACCTTAGGCCCTGTTCACACTAGGGACCGTTTATAAAACGTTACTAAAAATGTTTTATAAATCGGTCCATAGCACGGTTATCTAAGCATTCACATTCAATTCAGACAACCATGCCAGGTGGAAGGGGTTCCTAGACATGACTGCAGCACCGGCTCAAAGCATTATGGATTCCAGCTGGTGCCGCAGTGCATGATGGGATACCCGTGAACACAGACCAAAACTGATCAGGACAAAAAATATATAGGCAGAATCAGGGATTCTTCCTCTGCACAGCGGTGCCTGTAATGTATCCTTTTTTTATTCTGTGGCTGACAAAATGTTTTTTCTCGCCGGATGGGTGGCCTTAACCCATGTTAAAGCACGGTTTGCGTACACACTGCTGTTAACACGGATTAAGGCAGCCATGTTTAGCCAAAACCGTGCTAAAGATCACCTCTTAGCAGCGTTCTAGCAAGGTTTTAGAACACGGCTGTAACACGGTTTTAACCGTGTTACAGTGTGAACGCAAACCGTGTTCCGGGAGCTTAAAACAGTTTAAGGCAGTTAAACTGTTTTAAGCTTCCTAGTGTGAACAGGGCCCTTGATGTCACACATCTGGTGTCAGAAGCAGTGCCAGTTCTCTTCTTGGGCACCTCCTGCCTAAAGGAGAGTAGGCAGCTACTAGTGACCCAACAGAAGACAGTCATGTCAGCAGGAATACTTGGGCAAAGACAAGGAAGAGAGATCTTGTGACTGAAATGATGCAGGAAATTGACATACAATGAGATCTCACTGTACAGCCAATCCAGTCAGTACCAGCGAGTGCCAGTCAAGAGTGTGGGCCTGGGCCAATAAGATGGCTCTTGCCTCCTCCTCAGGGGGCCTCTGCAGTGTTGGCACTGTCACAAAATGACACCTGTGGGGGAGGCAGAGAGTAAAAATGACAGAAAAATCCCCACCACTATCAAAATCACAACCAATAGCACACTCACACCCCCTGCATGTTCAAAAACTGCAGCAAATAATGGTAAAAACTTGGTAATAGCAATTTTAAACAGAGCACTCCTTTCATTATTTCAAGTGTAAAATAAAATAGTAAAGCAGACTCAAAATGGGAAAGAGAACCCTTAGAAGATCATCAGCCTCTGGATAGGTCACATAGGAAGAACCCTTACCCGACAGGACAGCACCTTGCACACTGCATAATCCTGACATTATACGGAGCATCTGCTGCACTCAAAACAGAGTGAAACCAAACAGAAACAGTTAAACCTTCATAAAAGTAAGTGATTTAAAAGATGTATAAGTTAAAATTCATTGTATAAATTGAACACGCAATGGCCTGACTCCGAATATGCCACTTATCACTTGTGAGGGGGCAGGAGATACATTATCATTATTTGTGAGGGGGCAGGACATATGTAACTCCTTGTGGCTCTGCCACTCGTGAAGCATTGTCCTGCCCCATACACATGAAGATAATGGTACATTCTGAGTCAGGCCATTGTGTATCCCTATTTTTCTTTTCGGGGTATCTAGGATATGCAGATATACAATTAACAATGACATGTTAATCCTAGAAAGGAAGAGATTTTCTCTAGCAGGAACATTCCAAAGGCATCATGTTTTTAGGCAGGTTCATGATCTCTACTTTAGAGAGACTAACATAAATTTAGGCTCTTAAAGTAGCAGTGCACACTTAAATTCATTCTCTCATTAATACACTCTTGTGCCTTGACCCCGCCCTCAATATTGAACCATTCCTTTAATTATGTCATATTTGTTGGCATTCGCTTACACTGGAGTCACACCTGCAAAGGAGCCTCTCTCTGTGAGCCTTTCTCAAACAAAATTAAAAAAGAAAGCAATGCACCAAGTTGGAACCTTTATTTTGCAGCAAAATAAAAGGTTCCAACTGAGCCAGTCTCTTTTAATTTTGTTGAAAAACTCACTAGAGAAACTCCATAAAATGAGGTCAATAAGAAAATTTTTGCGGATGGGAGTCACCCCAATGTCTCCAGTGTACCAGAAGGCCAAGGCGCAGTGTTTGATGTCTGCTGGTTCAGACTCTAGCTCAGGAAGAACAACAAATGGCATCAAACAACAGGTGTTCCAAGGATTCGTCTGAAAATCAGACCCCTTTTATGTAAAATCTAGCCAGGAGACTGGCGGTGCAGTGCAGTCAGCACTATAGCACCACTGGGTGACAACAGGTGGTGCTACAGGACACAGGCGTGCCACCGGGGAGGGCAGAAAGCAGGCCCGGTGGCACGCAGCCACACACCAGTGTGCGTGCGCCACGTTTCCTCGATGGCTAGCTTCCTGACAGAGGAAAGGTCAAAATAAGACAAAATGACCCCACTGCTCGAAGACGACAGACCCCAGTACATCTGGGCAACCTGCCTGCTGCCAGACACAAAGGTGTTCTCCGGGGATATATATCCCCTCTACCACCCGCCCCCACCTGGGCTCCGAGCCATCCCCTGCCTCCTGCCTGACAAAAGATGCTGTCGGGGAATAAATTCCCTCCACCACCTGACCCCGCCTGGGGGGCTATCTAACACATCATGGAGGAGACAGGTAAGGGGAACTGGCTCAGGAGGCAGTGGTATTCCTACATGCTACAGAGGGAGTCGAGCACGGGACAACTGGAGAAGGGGAAAAAAGTACAGATTTAAAAAAAAAAATATGAGTAAGACAGAATCAAACTGGGAGGGGGTATCTTTACAAAAATGCAGGGTTAATATTTACATTCTGTACACACACTCCACAACAGCTGACACCCACCAGCATTGATGCAAAGAAGTGAATCATCTTGAACTTTCTGAGATGCACAGATTGTGAAAGGAAAAAATAGTACAGGGAGATTTCTTTTTTTAAACGTATTTTTGAACTGGCTGCAAAATAAGAGAACGTTGTATCTAAAGCAGGCTATGCAGTATCTTTACTAACAGGTGGCTTAAAAATATATTCAATATTCAGCAATTTATGTTTATATTCCACCAGGGCTAGAAATAATTATTTGTGGATGGCTGTCCAAGGAACAGGAGCAACATTTATTTTGACTGTCCCACAGAATTTGTACCTGTCCTGTTGATTTTTGTTTATTAATTCTGCTGCAATGAGTCAAGTGGGCTGGGGTGACCTCCTCTCTATCACCCATCAGTGACACGGTCCTCCAGGGGTCCATCCCGAGTCCTCTCGGTTTCCATATTTTTTTTTTAAACTTTGTGTTTATTATTTTACAACAAGCATACAGTTTCTTTCACTAACATGCAATACAACATTAATGAGCAGAATAACCAGGAGGATGCCACTCCTCTTAATACACTCGATATTCATCATTGAATGTTAAAAGATACGTCTCAAGTGGGTTCCAATTCTATTGTTAAACAAACAGTATACAACAAATGCTGTTAACTGAGTCCATGACCTGCATGGTATTATTGGCAGGATGAAAAAGTATTGAAAGTCTCCAGTTCCCGACCCTACCAGAGGGTCAATAACAACATATACCATGCCTCCCCTTTATAGGTGCACCAAAATGGTGCAAAAACACTAAGGAGTAAATTCTAAGAAAAAACAGTTTATAAGTAGTCAGTCAGTCAGTTTATTTATTTTTTTAATCATATCACACTTTTTCCTCCCTGGTGGAAGCGGTCCCCAACAACCCCCCAGCCACCAGCACCCGCACCCCTGGACTCGGTCTGGCGTGCAACTTTATACGCCCCATCGACACAGGCCAGCCAATGGCAGGATCCTCCCTCCCCATAAGGACCTGTGGCACGGACCGGTGAAGACCTCGTCCAGGGGCGAGGGTTGGCCATAAGCTGCCGAGGTCGCCCCATCTCTTTCTGAGCTGGTCGGGTAGTGGCGTCATGCATAACCGTGCAGACGCCCACTGCCGGCAGTCAGTCCGTTTATTAACTTAAAGGCAAAATCCTGCATGTTTAAACCAGAACTTCAGCTTATATCCATTATTACGTGCCTACAATCCATAGCGTTAATAAGGCGCTTAACCAACAGAGAAAAAATATATCAGCTTTACCTGGACATAACATCTTTGCAAGGATGTGCTGGCAAACTCTATTGTGAGCATTAGAGGGGGAAGATGCCAGAGACTCCCGGGCAGTCCAGTATTTAAACAGTTCCACTAATGGAAATAACCAAATTAAAATCAATCTCCCACTTCCCTGGGCAAACAGATTATTCCTTTATCCCCTCCAACTAATCAAACATTATGCCACAAATCCAACATATGGTCTTCAGACTGGATCCTCTTTTTTTTTTTTTTTTTTTTTGAACTTACTGTTTTTCCGCCTTCCCTGCCCCCTACGCTCTGCTTCTTCGGGAGCGCCTGGCATCTGTCTCGGTTCCTTCCATGCCTGGAGCCCCACGGCGGTCACCCCATGTAGCCTTGGATCTACCCCCCAGGTGGGGACGAGGTGGGGGCCAAGCACCCCGAACTAACGTTACTTCCTCGGGGCCACCATGTGGGACAGGCAGGGGACCATTGAGGCCTGTCCTGGCGCTCCGTCTACCCGGAGTGATGGAGGTGTTTTTCCCCTGTTTTTCTGGGCGTGCCATGTGCCCTGACGTCAAGGCGCAGCTCCGCCGATGTCTGTCACGCCCCAACCCTCCTGGATTGGTCAGGTCCTTGCTGTACTCCAGGCATCCACCTGGGGTCAGTCAAGCTCCGAACCCTGTCCCCCCACTCCCTCCCTGGAGAAGGCGAGCAGTCCCACGGACGCTCAGCCTTCTCCCACCGGCCGGCCCTCCAGCTTCCCAGGCTCGTTCCCGAACCCGGGTCACCGGCATCGCGAGCGGCAGCGCTACCGCTGCACCGACGGGCCGGCCTGGAATCTCTTCTGAAGACGAATCTTCCTCTCATCTGGTTTGTCGACGGCCTGGAGTGTTACATAGATACGTAGATACACAGACAGTGTCGGCAGATAAGGGCCTACAGCCCACCCAGTCTGCCCATTTGAGCTTGTAAGTTTACTTTATGTTTTCCTAGAAGTCTGTTGCCCCTTAACCCTGACCTCCAGAATTCCTTTATGTCTATCCCATGCATTCTTATATCCTGTGATTGTTTCAGCTCCCACCACTTCCTCTGGCAGGGTGTTCCACTTGTCCACCACCCATTCTGTGAAGAAATTCTTCCTCACGTCTCCTCTGAATCGTCCTCCCGCCAACTTCTTCCCATGCTCTCTTAGTCCTGAAACATCTTTTTCGCTTAAAAATAGTATATTCCTGCACCCTGTTCCTCCCTGTGAGATACTTGTATGTCTCTATCATATCCCCTCTCTCCCTCCTCTCCTCCAGGGAGTACATATTCAATTCCTTCAACCTGTCCTCATAGGACTTGTGATGCAATCCATGTACCATCTTTGTTGCCCTTCTCTACCCTGTCTATGTCCTTACGTAAGTAAGGTCTCCAGAACAGTACACTGTATTCCAGGTGGGGCCTCACTAGTGTCTTGTATAGTGGAATTATGACCTCCTTTTCCTGCTGGTGATGCCCCTGCCTATGCATCCCAGCATCCTATTTGCTTTACCTGCTGCCTTGTCACACTGTTTCCCTACCTTGAGGTCATCAGAGATGATAACCCCAAGATCCCGTTCCTGCTTGGTGCATGCTATATCCTCACCCCCCAACTGATACATTGTGCCAGGGTTTTTGTGCCCCATATGCATTATCTTGCACTTCTTTGCACTGAATTTCAACAGCCAAACCCCTAACCATTCTTCAAGTTTCTACAGGTCCCTTCTCATTCTGTCTACACCCTCTGGTGTGTCTACTCTGTTACATAGCTTTATGTCATCAGCAAACAGGGAAATTCTGCCTTCTAGGTCCTGCGCAATGTCACTGATGAAGATGCTGAATAAGACCGGTCCCAGCACTGATCTCTGTGGTACCCCACTGATCATTCTTCCCTCTGTGGAGTGACAGCCATTTACCACCACCCTCTGTATCCTGCCGCCCAGCCAGTTACCTACCCACTGCACCACTGTCCTGCCCACACCCATATTCCTCAGTTTGTGTAATGGTCTTCTATGTGGCACAGTGTCAAAGGCCTTACTGAAGTCCAGATAGCCCATGTCCACTGCCCTCCCCGATCCACCTCCCTAGTCACCCAGTCAAAAAATTCAACGAGGTTGGTCTGACATGAGCTCCTCCTGGTGAAACCATGCTGCCTTGGGTCCTGTAGTCCATTGACAACCAGATGTTCCACCAATCTCTCCTTCAGTAGTGCTTCCATGATCTTCCCCACTACCGAGGTGAGGCTGACTGGTCTGTAGTTCCCCGCTTCCTCTTTGTTCCAACTTTTGTATAAGGGGACTACATCTGCTGTCCTCCAGTCTTTGGGTACCTCCCATTTCCAGTGATCGGCTAAATAGGATTGCCAGAGGTTCAGCTACCACCTCTCTTAGTTCTTTAAGGACCCTGGGATGCACCCCATCTGGCCCCATTGCTTTATCAACTCTTATTACTTCCAGTTCCTTTAGGACCCTTTCTCGTGTAAAGGGACTTGTGTCCATTTCTGCACCATTCCCACCCCTAGTACTCCCTTCAGACCCATTATCCTCCTCTTCCTCAGTAAAAACTGAGCAGAAATACCTGTTCAATAATATGCCAGCTTTACTGTTGTCATCCTCCACGAGGCCCCCATCCTCCCCTTCAGTCTCACTATCCCTCCCTTTGCCTTTCTTTTTTCACTTATGTACCTGTAAAAGGTTTTGTCCCCTCTACCCACTGATTTTGCAATGTGCTCTTCTGTCTGAGCTTTGGCTTCCCTTACTGACCTCCCTGCCTCCCTTTGCTTCTCCTGGTACTCCTCCCTATCACCTTCTGACTGTGTCTTTTTGTATTGCCTGAATGCAATCTTTTTGGCTTTCACTTTCTCTGCTACCTCCTTGGAAAACCATAATGGCCTCCTCTTCCTTTTCCCCTTGCTAACCTGCTTAATGCATAATTCTGTTGTTCTTGTAATCCCCATTTTAAATACTGCCCACTGTTCCTCAACCCCTGATTCCTGCCCCATTCCACTTAATGCCTCTTTCAAGCATCTCCCCATTTTCCCAAAGTCTGTCCCCCTAAAATCCAAGATATACAGGTTACTCACCTGTAACAGGAGTTCTAGGAATGGTATATGTTGTTCATCCACACTTACTGGCAGGTTCCTTGTCGCTTTAAATCTTGCCGGAAGGTCTTCAAGCTGGCTCCTCCCACCCACCCAGGTGGTAAAACTCTCAACTCCGCCCCATGACGCCAGATCTAGCCCGCTGGAAGCCTGGTTGTGTGTCAAAGCCGGGGAGGTCGGGTGGGTTGTGTGGATGAACAACATATACCATTCCTAGAACTCCTGTTACAGGTGAGTAACCTGTATTTCTAGGGACATGGATATGTTGTTCTATCCACACTTACTGGCAGACTCCTAGCAGTTCTCCGGGAGAAGGGAGGCAAGGAGCACACCCCCTACTTAGGAAATAAGGAATGGAGAACTGAGGTCCCAAAACCAGCATCCCGGCGTGACTCAAGGTCGATGTGGTAGTGGGTAATGAAGGTGTGTGCTGACTTCCAGGTAGCAACCCTGCAGATTTCCTGGATAGGGACGTCCCTGGAAGCAGCGGTACGGCAGGTAGAATGAGCTCTTATCCCCTCTGGGAGGCTCCATGTCCGCCAACCTATAGCAGAGATCTATGCAGGAGGTGACCCACCTGCTTATCGTCCGCCTGGCTGCAGGTCTGCCAGGTGCGGCTTCAGCACAAGTGACAAACAGCTGGCGAACCTCTCCCCGAACTTCAGCCATCCGCTCCTTATAATAAGAGAGCGCTCTTCTAGGGTCCAGAGTATGGAGCCTATATTCGGCCTCCGAGGTGCGATTGGGGTAGAACACCGGCAGAGTCAACACCTGGTTAAGGTGAAACTCCGACACCACCTTCGGAAAGAATTTCGGGTGGGGGCGCAGGACAACCTTGTCCCTGTGGAAGACCAGATAAGGAGACGCGATGGAAAGCGCCTGGAGCTCTCCCATTCTTTTGGCTGCCGTAATAGCCACCAAGAAGGTGGTCTTCCACGACAGGTGGGAGATATCGCACCTGTGCATCGGTTCGAATGGCTCGTCCATGTGCTTAGCCAATACCAGCAGTAGATCCCATGGAGGTGGAGGTTCTCGTACTGCAGGGGATATGTGATCAAGGCCTTTGAAAAAGCGTCCAACCACCTTTTCCTGCGCCACCGACTGCTTCCCGGCCCATGCCCGGTAAGCAGAGATGGCTGCTCGGTGCACCTTGATGGTCGTCAACCGAAGCCCTTGCTGAGAAAGGGACCATAGGTAGTCCAGAATGCTGGCCAAGGAGCAGGAGGAAGGGTCCAACCCCTTATCCTGACACCAAATGGAGAATCTCTTCCATTTGAAGGCATAGCACTTTCTGGTTGACTCCTTACGGGATGCCTCAACGACATTGAGTACCTCGTCGGAAAGACCCAAGGTCTGGAATTCTAGCCGCTCAGGAACCAGGCTGTCAGGTGCAGGGATTGAAGGTCCGGGTGGAGCACCTTCCCCTGATTGACTGAGATCAGGTCCAGGCGGGCTGGAAGCCGCCTCAGGAGCCTGGAGCTGAGGTTGAGGAGATCTGGATACCAGAACTGGTGGGGCCAGTCTGGGGCTACCAGAATCACCTGCACCTTGTCCCTCCTTGCCTTGAGAAGTACCTTGTGGATCAAGGGAAATGGGGGAAAGGTGTAGAAGAGGCCCGAGGTTCACGACCTCGAAAAGGCATCTCCCTGCAGCGAGCCCTGCTGAGGAGGCCGGGCATGAAACAGCCTCAGCTTTGCATTCTCCCTGGAGGCAAACAGGTCCACCTGAGGCGTGCCCCAGTGGGAGAACAGATCGAGAGACCACTCGTGAGATGCAGCACCTATCCAGCTTAGGGCATCGGCCAGAGTGTTGGAGGCTCCCGCCACATGGATGGCTAGGAGATCCGCCTCCAGTCTGCTCACGAGGGACCAAGTGCGGAGAGCTTCCTTGCATAGGGGCAAGGAGTGTGTCCCGCCCTGGGCGGTTTAGGTAGTACATGGTCATGGTATTGTCCGTCTGGACCTGGACCACTAGACCCCATACAAACGGAGCGAAGGCGGTGAGGGCTAGTCGGACCGCTCGAAGCTCCAGCAGGTTGGTGTGGCATTGAGACTCCTGAGGGGACCAGAGGCCATGTGCTCTGTGCTCTCCCAGATGGGCACCCCAACCCATCAGAGAGGCATCGGTCAATAGAATGACCGTTGGCTCGGGGCGGACAAACGGGATGCCCTCCTGCAGATGAGCTGGAACGATCCACCACTGAAGAGCATTCCAAATCTCCTGGGTCACCGGCACTGGCTGGTCCAGAGGACCGGAGCGCTGTGACCACTGGTGGGCCAGCCCCCATTGAAGGGGACGCATGTGCCAGCGGGCCTACTGGACCACACTGGTGCAGGCTGCCATGAGGCCCAGGAGGTGCAGAAAGTACTGGGCAGGGCGCAATTGCTCAACCAGAAATGACTGGGCAAAGGAGGAGAGAACCTCGGCCCTGTCCGCCGGAAGCCGTGCTCTGGCTCAAAGAGAGTCGAGCTCTGCTAAGGCCGCTGGTTTCACGGTGTCCCCATCAGGTCAGCTGGCCGAGACACCCATCGATGCAGTCGAGATTTTTCTCGACGCGTCAGATGGGCTGTCGACTAGAGAAGCCGACAACTCATCTTCTCCGGTTCCCCCAGTGGAAACCGAGGACTTGCCCTCGCCTCCTGTCTCGGAGTCCCCGGTTAAGGTCCCTGAGCTGGGGGAGGAACGGTTTTCCCCCGCTCCCTCCCAGACCCACCCTGGGAAACACCGAGGATCTCGGTCTCGGACCTCCTCTCGGTCCAGCCGATCCTGCCGATATCAGCAGTCTCAGCACCGAGGGAAGTGGCGGCGCTGCTCATCCTCGTCATCGTCCTCCTCGGAGGATAGGTTCCAGCGCAAGTTGCGTCAGTGCTACGAGGATCTTATGTGGCAGCAGCTCCTTTTGTCTGGAGCAACTCCGTCGCCTTCCCCGACCATTAAGTAGCTGTCACCTGAGTGGCCGAAACAACCCCTCATGGTCATCGAGGAGCTGAAGCTGGCACCGGTTGTTCGGCCGAAACCAGCTGCACCACCCATCATGGTGGAACCCCCGGAAACTGTAAAAACTCCTAGTAGCCAACTGGCAACAAAGACTTTGGATTCCCCAAACGACTCAAGTCAGGAAACCCAAAGAACCAAAAAACAAATAAAAAGAACACAAAACTCAAACAATTACAATGCACCCCACACAACAGGAGTGGGGAAAAAACACCCCTGGGGTGCAACACTGCACCTGCCCACCCACTTCCCAAAAACAGGTTCTGAGAGGGGAGGCAGGGAGGGAGGTCAGAATACAGCAAGACTCCATTAGAAGAAATACAATTACTAAAGTGAGTAATTTTTTCTTCAAGCAACATGAAGTCTTGCTGTATTCTGACAATCTGCAGACTACCAAGCAGTACCTCCAAGGAGGAGGGACAGAACCTACTTTGGGAATAGGCTCTGAAGCACTGCTGTGTCAAACCTAGCATCACTCCTAGCCTGGATATCCAGAGAGTAATGCTTGGTGAAAGTAAAAACTGTTTTCCAGGTGGCTGCTTGACAGATTTCTAACAAAGTGATATTCCCAGCTGCAGCCAGAGATGCAGCTGTACCTCTAGTGGAATGATCCCTCAGGCCTGAGGGTGTAGTTTTTCCCAGCTTTTCATAGCAGAATTTAATACAGGACACAATCCACTTGGCAATGGTTCTCTTGGTGGCAGGTTTTCCCTTACCTACTTCCCCATAAGTAAGTAACAACTGAAGGGAGTCAAACCTGTGACCCTTTGTACGTTCTATCTAGTAACTAAGGACCCTTTTAGCATCTAAACTGTGTAGCCTCCATTCCCCTGAGGAAGTGTGATCAATGAAGAACATGGGAAGAGACATACATTGATTTAAGTGGAAATCAGAAACCACTTTAGATAGGAACCTTCTATTGGTTCTAAAGACCACCTTATCTCTATGGAAAGAGATGAAGTCAGGCTCCACTGACAGGGCATGCAATTCACTGATACGTCTGGCAGAAGTAACAGCAACCAAAAACACAGTTTTCCAAGTCAAGTACTTGAGCTCTGCTGAGGACATAGGCTCAAAGAGGGGTTGCATAAGCTGAGCATTACAAATATTCAAATCCCAGGCAGGAGCAGGATCCCTAAAAGGGGATTGGTATAAAGCAATCCTTTGAAAAATGTACAGAATACAGGGTGAGATGACAGGGAGGAAGACTTCCTCACTGACAAGAAAGCAGAAACAGCTAACAAATGAACTTTAAGAGTAGCTGTTGAGGCCTAGGCCATTAAGATGGACCATATAATCCAAAACTGTAGACAACTCAGCAGTGTCTGGGGATATATGCTTCTTGGCACACCAAATGCTGAACCTTTTCCATTTGGAGTTGTAAGTTTTTCTTGTGGCAGGCTTTCGAGAAGCTTTGAGAATATCCAGAACCCCTTGGGACAGATGCAAATCTGCATACTCTAACTTTTCAAGAGCCATGCCTTGAGATTGAGTGACCGAAGACTGGGGTACCAAATCCTCCCCTGAGAGGAGGTTAACAGGTTGTAATTCCAGGGAAGATGGACCATTAGGGACAGCAACAGGGGTACCAAGGTTGCCTGGTCCAATCTGGAGCAATCAGAATCACTTTGCAAGACTGTGACCTTACCCTGACTAGAACCTTGAACAGTAGAGAGAAGGCATAAAGAAATTTCCCCTTCCCAGTTCAAAATCAGACCATCCAGAGGGACTGAGCCCAAGACTGGGGGTCTGCAATAAAACAGAGGAAGTTGGTGATTGTCTGGGCTGCAAAGAGATCTATCTCTGGAGTGCCCCACCTTGAGAAAATCACCTTCAATACCAAAGGATCCAGAGACCATTCGTGATGGCCCTGGGAAATCCTGCTCAATGCATCTGCTAGCACATTGTCCTTTCCTGGGAGGTGGACTGCTACCAGAGAGGTCTGTAGGGAATAAGCCACGGACCATATTTTCAAGGTCTCCGTGCACAAGGCCATGGAACGAGTGCCTCCCTGCTTGCTGATGTACCACATGGTGGCAGTGTTGTCCGTCCTGACCTGAACCACCTTGTTCTGTACTGGCTGAGAGAAGGCTTGTAGGGCAAGGAATACTGCCATGAGCTCCAGAAGGTTCATGTGAAGAAGGGATTCCTGATGGGACCACAGTCCCTGGGCAGTGAGAGCCCCCAGATGGGCTCCCCACCCCAAAGGGAAGCATCCGTGGTAAGAACCACAGGGTGAGTCTGAAAGACAAATGGAACACCCTGCCTCAGATTGTCCAGGCCTGCCACCACTCAAGGGCCTGAATTAAGGTCTGAGTGACAGGAACTAGCTTGGTAAGAGGATCTTTCCTTTGGGACCAAAAGGTTCTCAGATGGAACTGAATGTCCCTCATTTGAAACCTGGCCCCTTGGACCACTGCTGTGGAAGCTGCCATGTGGCCCAGAAGCTGCAGAAAATGCCTTGCTGGTCGAGAAACCAGAGGAAGAAAGGAAGAGGCCAGCTGAGAGGTGGCTTTTGCCCTTTCCAGAGGAAGGAAGGCTCTTGCCTTGTGGGTGTCCAACTCTGCTCCTATAAAAATGAGGAGGTGTACTGGTTCGAGAACTGACTTGGGGAGATTGAGAAGGAACCCCAGAGAAGTGAGAACTTTCTGGGTAACCAGCAGGTCTGACTTGACTTGGTCTGGGGACTGGCCCACAAGGAGCCAATCGTCCAGATACGGAAAGATTGAAATTCTTTTTCTTCTTAAAAGGGCTACCACTACTGCTAGGCACTTTGTGAACACCCTTGGAGCTGAGGTTATGCCAAAGAGCATTGCTCTGAACTGGTAATGGCCTGAGGGCAATTCGAACCTGAGGTACTTTCTGTGCGAGCACCTAATGGGAATGTGAAAGTAGGCATCCTTGAGGTCCAAGGAGGCTAGCCAGTCTCCTGGCCTCAGAGAAGTAAGAATTGTTCCCAGAGTCACCATCTTGAACTTTGGCTTTACTAGGTGCTTGTTTAAGTATCTTGGATCTAGGATGGGTCGCCACTCCCCTGTCTTTTTCGGGGTAAGGAAGTACCTTGAGTACAGACCTTTGCCCCTGTATGGAGTAGGAACTCTCTCTGGCCTTTAAAGCTGGTAGAGACAAAACCTCTGCCTCTAGAGCAAGGGTTTCCGATGTATTTGCAGGTGGAAAGGATCTGGGTCTCAGTTTCGGAAAACTCTTCAAACTGAGAACCAGCCCCTGGCTTACAACCTCCAGGACCCACTTGTCGGAGGTAACAGACACCCAGTCCTACACAAAGTAAGCCAGCCTGCCTCCTACTGGAATGGGGAGTAGACCCGGGCTGGCACAGCAGGGTGTCTGCTTGGCAGAAGCCTTAGGCTGAGGGGTGGATGCAGCCTGCTCATCCCCCTTCTGCCTCTCCCTCTGAAGAACCCCCTCTGAGAAAAAGAAGAGGAGGCCTGTGCCTGGTAGAAAGGCCTGTGAAAAGGCCTGCCCCTGCCCCTAGACTGCTGCCTCTGAGGAGCTGCCTGCCTCTCCTTGGCCTGGGCACTCCTATAAGTGGTCCTGTATTCATCCATTTTCTTCATGTAATTCTCTGTATGCTCCCCAAACAGAGAATTACCCACTACAGGAAAATCCATGCCCTTAGCCTGGGTGTCCTGCGAAAGGCCAGTACATCTGAGCCAGGCCATTCTCCGAACAGCCACAGATGTAGCCATGACTCTTGATGACACATCACTGGAGTCCACAGCAGCAGCATGAAATTGCACCTTTGATGCTTCAGTCCCATCAGCAGCCGCCCCCTCCAGCTCCTTGGCTAGCTTGGGGGAAGCCTGTTTAGACAGTGCCAGTACAGTGTCCCACCTGGACTTCTGGTCCCTGGCTGTATAGGCCATATAATTAGCCTGCTTGAGTCCCAAAGATAGATGCCAAGTACTGTTTCTTTGCCATGGCATCTATCTTCCTGGAATCTTTGTCTTGGGGGTTGAAGCCAAGGGGATGTTTGCCTTGTCACAGGCAGCAGCCTGCACTACCCCAACATGGCTGCACTACTGGTAACGAAATTCCGTATCTGAGCCTGACAAGGTATACCTCTTGTCCATTCTTTAGTCAACAGGAGGTACAGAATTAGGAGACCTAAGAATTTTTAGTGTCTGTTTCCCAAATGACTTATGAAGGGGAACAGACAGTCTCTTAGACTCTGGGATGTCCATCATCTCTATGAAGTCAGGCTCCTCTTGATCCTCTACAGCCTCCTCAATAGGAAGCTGGAGGGTTTGAGCCACTTTTCTGTAGAACAGAAAGTGGGGAGGGGACTCAGAAAGCCTAGAAGGGGAAACGCCAGAAGGTCTGTCTGGGGAGATGTCCAGTTCCACAGGCACATCCAGACTTTCACCATCATAATCATCCTCTTAAAACTCCCCCTCCTCATCAAACTCCGGTTCGTAAAAATCTTCAGGGGAATAATCCTGAGCCAGGGGAACTGATCGAACCAAACCTCTGCCAGAAGGCGCCGGATCAGTCGGAACCGGACTAAGCAATTCCACAATCCGAATCACTTTGGCTCTTTCTTCGGCGGTCGGAACATGCGGCTCTGGATCCGAACCAGACGATTTATCCTTTCGTTTTCTTTTTGTAGGAACCGATCCCTCAGGATCGTCTCTCCTCTTGCCCGAAGAAGTATCGCCCTGGTCAGAAGGTACTCCTTCTGGTTTGGTAGGAACCGAACCGGGCTGGCCTTCCGAGTCAGTGGATTTCTCGGCCTCCTTATCCCTAAGTCTACCTAACCTTTTATCCACGGTAGACTTGGGGAAATTCTTACAAATTTGGCAGTCTGAATAGAGGTGGTCAAACCCCAGACAATAAACAAAGGTGGTGTGGGGATTGGCCTTAGTAAAGACCTCCCCACACATACTGCAGTGCTGAAACCCAATGGGCCTGTTTTTTTTCTTGGGTTTCTCAGACATGGCCAACCTAACCAACTTACCCTTTATACGACAACCGCCAGGCAAGACTCCCCTATCGGTTTCACACTGGGTCACAGGTGACGGAAAAGAACGCTAAAATTACGTTGTTTTTTTTTAAACCGATACGGACCGGTAACCACACACTAACTTTTTTCTTACTACAAGATCGGTTCAGCCGAACCAATCGGAAAATTTTCACAATTTCCACAGACAGCTACAATGCTAAGTACTTACGGTACCACAGACAGAGTCTCGAACGGAAAAAACGGAACAAAAATCGGACTACAACCGAAACATTAACCGCGAAGAACCGAGCTGAAGGAGAAATCTCCGGAGCGACTGTTCAGTGAGGCGGAGTAAAGAATCTGACGGTCTGGGTTTGAAAGGACTCAGACAGAATTTTCAACCGAGCTCGAGCCCAACGTTCTATGTCTGGCAGAGAAATTAACCCTTCACTCTCCGGGGCAGTTCAAGAGCTGGAGCCAACTGCAAATTGTCAGAGTACAGCAAGACTTCATGCTGTTTGAATGTCCCCTTGTTTTCCATTTTTACCAATGAACTTCCCCACAACTGTGGTAGTACGTCGGTACAACTCTATGCCGATGATGCCATCCTCTATAGATCTGACTGCTCCGTCGCCTCCATCAAGTCTAACCTTGAGAATGATTTCCAGTCACTGGAAACCTGGCTCCACGAAAACTTACTGGTGCTCAACACCAAGAAAACAAAAACAATGTTGTTCCATCACACTTCTTTCGACCTGACTAACCAACAACCCCCAGTAGTCAACTCCTCAGCAGGTGAAGCACTTGAAGGCGTAAACTCCTTTAAATACCTTGGAATAACGTTGGATGAACATCTATCATTCGAAGCACATGCTGATAGTGTAGTCAAAGCTACCCACCAAAAGTTGGGTCTACTTTTACAAACTGCCCCATACCTGACCCCTCAAGCCTGGAAAACAATTGCTTTGGCCACTCTACTCCAGAGTCTATTCCATGGAGCCCCCTTACTCTCAGCTAAGCAGTCTATCCTGTCCAAATTACTGGTAAGCCAATCACAGGTCGCTCAGCGCAGTAGTTGATGTTCCGCCTCGACACATCACTGCGATGTACTCCAAGCCCTATGATGGCCGTCCTTCGGGGCAAAGCTCAACTTCCCCTTACTCTGCATTACATTCAAACTCATCCACCTCCCCTCCCCACCCATTCTCTCTGACTTGGTCATGCTGAAACCCTTCTCAAGGACCCTACTCTCCTCTCACCTCCCATTGCCAGCCCTTCTCAAAACTCGGTTAGCCATAGAAATTAAATCGTTCTCCTTTATACACTGCACAGATGGAACCTCCCTAAGCGATTACTATCCTGTTCGTCTCTCCCCCAATTCAACACATACTTCAAAGAAATCTTCATCCCCTCAATCTGCACCTGTAAAGAAGTCCACCTGATACCATAATCAAATGCCTTCTCCCCAGCCTGATCCCATTACTACCCACTCTCTCTCTCGCGCAACCTCTTTCGAGGGCGCTTAATTAACTCCCTTCTGCTCTGCCCCAAAAAGCCGATCAGCTTCTCTGCTCCTGCGTAGATCCCCCCCTACTTATTAACCCTGGCAAAGGTGTTTTTTTTTTTCTTTACCATACGGTAGTTTTTGCTTAAGTTGTTGGCGCTGGTGGCAGATATGCCTGCCTATCTGGCCCCACCTGGCCATGGACCATTAAAGGGCCTGGCACTGGGGGATTTCCCCTTAGTTTCCCCCTTGTGCCCCCTCTCCCAAGGACAGTGGCACAAAGGACTAACCTCCAGGCCCAAGTGTCTGATGGCATTCCCTCCTCCCTACTCTGCTGTTTTTGCACATGTGGCAGTATTGGAGTGGTTGGCAGCCCTCCCTCCCCAGAGGAGGGGTGTGTCCCCTGGGATGCTCAATCCTCCTCTCCCCAGTCAGCCCTCAATGACCTATACTCATTCCCAAACCCATGTCACTGGCTTCACGAGTGGTAGTGCTATCACTGTGCCATAGGGCCAGCTCTGACAAAGGCTTTTAACCAGCCTCCCCATCTCCTGTCTCTAGAGCCCTTCCTGCCCTGACAGGGGGTTTTAAGTCGTTGTCTCAGCACTTTAAGTTCCTGTTCTAATTTCTAAATACCAAGTCATCCCCCTCTCTGCCTTGACTGCCCTGAAAAGTGCTTTCATATACTGTTTTATAGTTACCCAGGCCCCTCTCCATTAGCAGACAGCCCTGAAAAGGGTTTTTAATCTGCATTGTTAAAATTGCTGCCTGCGACCAAGACCTAGTCTTGATCTGCTGCTGCAGGAACAGCACACAAAGAATTGAAGTGGAGAAAGCAAAAGGAAGATGGGCAACTGCTCATGCACGATGACGAGGAACACATCTGCAGTATTTAAGCAATAAACCACGACAGGGTGTGGGTTATGCTAGGATTTACCCATGACTGGTGTGATTTGACCGCAGACCAAGTGGTGAAACCACGTCAGCCCTGGGTAAATCCCAGCATAACCCACACCCTGGAGTGATTTACTGCAATTATACAATGTGCTGAAACAAATAATGTTTTTAAATGTTTACTGTTTTTAACTCTTTACATTGATTTGTTTAGTAATATCCTTCCTCTGTATTTAATAGTGCATTGTTGCTAGGCAGATTGTCTATTGTTGCTAGGGAGCTTATGGGTGACTTGATGGCTCGCTGCCCAAGTAACTTGGCCAGAGGTAATGTTTGCTGTATGTTGTCCCCCCCCCCAAAAGACAGACTGCTGCAGTTTCAGTCGCTGTTTCTAGTTCTTTTAGTGAAAGGCGCATTCTGCCTGCTAATGTGACGTTCTGTGTACTGTGAGCGCTAGCAGGCTGCCATTGAGATTTTGGCTCCAGGTGCACGGTGAGGACTACATAACGGCCTGACTCATGAGTATCTTTCCTTTGTCTTTTTTTTTTTTTTAATGGTATGGAAAGCCAGAGAACATGTTGGAATGCCTCAAGGTATGGTGGATGTGGCAGGCAGCCGATCACAGACACGGAGTCACTAGCAGCAGGTGGAAAAAATTGTTGAGACTTTCACGAAGCTGTGGAGCACCTGCTTGAAGATCCATTACAGGATGGCGACTCGCAATGGAGGGTAGAGGGAGTGACTGACCGAGGAGGAATCATCACTAGAACTGAGGCCGGAGGGAGCAACTATCACGAGTGCAAGTATTTGTCATTTTTATACTTTTCTAGCGAGTTGTTTCGGGACTGTAGAGAATAGCAGTGCATTGCTGAATTTCGGCTTTCACGACATGGGTTAGCAGTGATCCAATATGGTGGTTTTGGGCTTTGATACCAGGTTTCGGAGTGATTTTAAAAAAGGGTGGGGCAAATGGGGCTGATTGGCACCTTTTCCATTTGGTTATGCCAGGATTTACCATGGCTTAAATGTGCCAGTCAGCCAATCAGGTTTCAGGATTTTGCGACCTCACTGTATAATCCAACTGTGGCACCGTTTTCATTTCTGCTGCTTGATGAAACCACCACCTGCACAAACAGCCCATCACGGGATGTTGGGTTGAATGGGTATCTCTCAATATAAGACATTGTGATGTTGGAATGCTCAAAGCCCTAACTTATAGGTGGCAGCATCTCCTGGGTCTTAGTGCCCATTAATGCTTTTTCTCTTGGTGCCTGTCCCAGGGACAGGCAGAAAAATGAAGTCAACTGTCCCTGGTGAAAACTGGGTGTCTGGGACAGCCAGACAGGTGGTTATTTTGACCCCTGTATTACATATACTGTACCTCCTGTGATTAGCTTTTCCTAGTTCCTAATAACAATGGCTGGGGATTGGGGGGGGGGTCTCCAAGGAATCCTGCATCTCTTGTGATAGAGACAATCCAATGAAGGTTTGGAGCCGGCTCAGATCATCAGACATTTTCTCCATAAGAGCTTCTGGTACTATTTTCACAACCTTTGCCAAATCAGCTATCTGTGGCGGTCATAGCAATTAACTTACAGGATTTGAGTGGCAGCCCCCGTGCCGCTTTCAAATAATAGCTATTCATATTAACAGTGAGAACTAGATCAGTGCCCTTCTACGCCCAACGACTTCATCTGCTTTGGAATTTTGTCAACCTGTGACATCACAGTCCTCTGCTTCTGACATCACACACTGTTCCCATGGAAATGGTTACATCTAAAACTGAGAATTACGGCATCACGTATATACAAGCAAGCCGAGCACATCAAGTTTCACGGACAAAGATCCTGCTTTCATGTTAGAGTATATACAGTAGTTAGGCAAACGAGAAATGTAAAAATATACTGAATAATAGCTGAATTGTTTTAATGTTTCCCCTGGGATGTCGGAGGTCATACAGTGATTTTCCAGTTTTCTGCAAAACACTGACAGCTGGCATCAGCACGACTCCCATTCCCTAACATTCCTAAGACAGGTGGCATTTCACGACATTGTTAAATATATTTGCAGGAAAACAAACTCTTTGTCCCTTAGACTTAGAGCAGCAGTATTTGTTAGTCAATAACACATTTCATAATATAATTTTTTTAGCATTTATGTATTTCTAACATTGTTAGCTTATCAGCTTCGTAAGCAACGCTGGGTGGCAAGGATCCCTGCAATAATCCACTGGAGCTCGGCTTACTAAGCTCCACTCATGCTTTCTACTCTTATTACCAAACCCTCTACATCCCAAACAGTCCACTTATCCAGAGGCAATCACTTCCTTCTTAAACAACTTCAGCCTCCCTGAACTTACTGAGGAGCTGAAAGCATGCTTAGTTGCCCCTGTCATGATACAGGAGGTTGAGGAAGCAATTTGGTGCTCCAAAACCATGAAAGCTCCAGGCCCGGACAGATACACAGCTGAATTCTATAAGGCCATGAAGGACCAACTCCTGCCCCCATTCCTTCGGGCGGCAGATGAGGTCATGTTGGGTGGAGCCCCCCAATCAACCTGGTCTTACACTGCCATTTCAGTGATTCTGAAACCAGACAATAATCCCCATTCTATGTGATTCTTACTAGCCAATTTCAGTGCTCAACACTGACTAGAAATACTTCATGTCTATTTTTGGTCCACAGACTTGATTAGATGCTTCCCACACTTGCGGGACTTGACCAAACCAGGTTCCTCCACTCTAGGACCACAACAGACAATGTATGGTACATGCTGCACATCATAGAAAATGCAGAGCCACCGGGCTCCCTCAGTTATATTTAGCCTTAATGCTGAAAAGGCACTTGATGGGGTTTCCTGGTCTTTCAGCTACAAGGTTATGGGGATACTAGGATTCCTAGTCACCCTAATCCAACTACTAGAACGCATTTATGAGTCACCTTGGGCGTGCGATAAAGTGCCTGGCCACCATTCAACGGACTTCCCTCTACTCCATGGAACTAGATAGGGATGTCCCCTCTCCCCACCGCTCTTGCAATATACATAGAACCGTTGGCCCAGACTAACAGGCCACTACCGTACTGGGCATACAGCTGGGTGGAGGAGGACACTGCATCGCACTGTACACTACCGATGTACCTCTTTATCTGGATGACCCAGATCATTCACTTCCACCCATGTTTAAAATCTTAGCAAACTTTGGTGCTGGGTCAGGATTCACACCTGAACACTGCTAAAACTGAATCTTTGACCTTTGATTAATTCCCATCGCAGGAAATTCAACATCAGTATCCTTTTCGGTGAAACCCGGAAAAATTAAAATATTTAGGGACATATTTTTCAAGAACCTCAGAGACAAACCTCAAAGATAACTGTGCCCTATCAGATGTAATCTCGTCTGGACTACTTTATTTTACATAGGGAGGACATGGGTAGGGTAGCAGACTCATAAATGGGGGACTTCACTTTATCAGATCATCCCCCCCCCCCCGCTCCTCAAGATGGACTTATGGGAATTTCGCAAGAATAGTTTCCGGCACCTTAACGTTGCTCGATTGCAGGACCCAGTGGTAAAAGAAGCGATTAAAACGACTTGTCAGCAATTCCTAGAGGATGACGACTCCCTGGAAGTATCCCCAAGCATTCTGTGGGACACTGCTAAAGCGGTGCTCCGGGGGGAATTTACTGAGTTGTCTATTCCGAAGGAGAAGGATAGAGAGGCTAGGCGACTTACGCCAATGCAACAAATACAGGCCCTAGAAGCTCTCCAAAAAGTCAAAACTGAAAAAGCCTGTATGGTAACACTCAAGGCCCTGAAGAAAGAAAAGGGCAGGGAACACGTCAGGACTACCCCCATCCCTGCTGTTATTCGCCCTTTATATTGAACCACCGGCCCAGAGCATTCGATAAAATTGGTTGATCATGGGGGTAGGGCTGGCTAGCACTGATCATAAAATGGCATTATATGCCAATGACATTCTTTTACCTCTGTCAAACCCAGATACATCATTGCCCAGGGTGTTTAGTCAGCTGGAGGAGTTTTCAGCTGCGTCAGGATACACACTGAACAGAACCAAAACGGAAGTTTTGAGCTTTTACTATGATGCTCCCACTACAGTTTGGACAGGGTTCCCTCTAAACTTCCCTCCCTTAATAGCTCAGCTGAAGGCCTACTTTAAACGTTGGTCCTTGCTCCCAATCTCAATCCATGCCAAGACACAGGCCCTAAAAATGAATGCCCTCCCCCACCTTTTATATTTATTACAATGTGTCCCATGTCAGGTAACTCGGAAGGACCTAGAGTCCTGGCAACAACTTTTTTTCCTTTTTTGTGGGTCAAATTGCACCCTAGAGTCGAACTCTCCTCTTCTTGCCTAAACAGCATAGGGGGTTGGCGTTCCCGAATCCTCAGGGCTACTGGATGGCATCACAAATGAGGGTGGCTCTATTGTGGGGGAATCTGCAGTACACGTCTCATTGGAAACAGATTTATCAGAGCACCCGAGCACCCCCTTCAGGCAGCCTTATTTCCTGGGTTCTCATTTGGGACACTTTCAGCCTGATTACTTGGGAACAAAAGCAGTGTTAGGGGGTGGAGAAGGGGCACTTCGAAGGGAAGGATGAAGACCCTATTCTGGAGATACAAATGGTGGGCCTATGACCTCAAGTTCACCCAGCAGTCGGGCCAAGCCATAACCTCCCCTGAGCAGTTACTACAGGGCAACTCTGTTATGTCCTTTGAGGCTGCACAGCAGCGGTATGGGTGGGGAGCACAGGATAGGCTTCAGTTTTATCAGCTCAGGGACTACATTGATGCATATTTGAGGTTGGGTGGTCGAGATCAACAGGAAGATCCCTTTTCATAAGATTTGGTTTTCACCTAATGGGGAAAGGGTCATATCCCTGTTTTACAACAACTATATTTATGGACCAGGAATTTTCCTCTCTGCATGTCAAACAGAAGTGGGAAGATGATCTAACTATCAATTTAACAGATAAGGAATGGCTTAAAATTTGGAGGTTTATCTAGGGCACTTCCTCTTCCCCTACATGGAGGGAGTTCTGTTGGAAGTTGAGGATGCGCTACTTTTTGGTGCCTGCTCAGGCAGCGCATCAGAAGTCCGGAGTCTCTCCTGGGTGTTGGCGTGGCTGCAGGAAAATACAAGTGACGCAGGCACATGTATTTTGGTGGTGTCCTAACACCAGGCCCTATTGGACCACAGTGGAGTCTCACCTCGCTCATATTTTTAGTATAGCAACACCACTGGGCCCAGAGCAGATGGTCCTTAATCTCTGCCCAAATTTTTTTTTAATTTTGTTTATCCCTCCTAGCACCCTGCGTCTCAGGGCATCTCTCGGGTGTGCCTTACTCAACCTAGGCACCTACTACCCTCCTGAAACCCCCCCAACCAGAGAATCAGGGACAGAGACACCCCACTCTCTCCTCAGACCTCCGCTGGCCCGCCCAGATCTATGCCCCCCGTGGCGGGGCCACCCCACTCCTACCTGGGTGTCCTTTCTGGAATCTAGTCTGCTGGGTTCCGGGAGCGGAGCGAGTGTTTGGGAGAGCTGGTTGGGGAAAGTCCAGTGTTGGGTTATGTGGGCCGCGGTTCCCCAAGGCCACCATCGCCTCCCTGAGAGAAGGTGTTTTTCCACCTTGGTTGTTGTCCTAAGGGCGAGGATGTTCAATGGCATCCTGCTCAGGACGGGCACGCGCCCATGCAAAAGCCACCCACTGCCACCCCATACCCTACAGGCGTGCCCACGCAGACTGCAGAGCTCTCCAGTGACCACCGGGAGCCATTAGAGCTATGCGGAGCAAACCCCACCCACCCCAGGAGAGGACAGCAGTCCATCGGACACTCGATCCTACTCCTTGCCGGCCGACCCCAGACAACCCAAGTCCGCGCCTGAACCTGGGTTGTCAGCGTAGCACGAGGTGTGCCATCCATCGCCTCAGCGCCACCGAGCCTGTCCAAGCAACTTAACGGGGATGGAAGAGAAATATTTATGGTCTGTTCTAGTAGCTGCAGCCGTCAGGGCTATTACCAAAAAATGGCTACAAACAGAGGCCCCGGGAACTTTCTGACTGGGTACGTGGTCCAGTACATCCAGCGCTTGGAGAAGCTAACTTTTAGCCTCAAGCAGCAAATTCATAACTATCAGAACAGGTGGAACAGATGGGATTTATTATATGAGGGGCTTGTAACAACACAGAGGGAGAGATTAATTGTTAAACAGTCTCCGGGTCACAGGGAGTCGCCCTCCCTGCATGGATTGGACTTAAAAAAAAAAAAAAAAAGTACTGACACCGGGAAGGATGTTATAATTTAGGAATTTGTGGACCAACGATAAAAGGAGCAATCTATTTTTTCTTTCCTATGGGGAACTGTAATAATTAACTTGTAAAGAGAAAGTGTAATTTATGTCTGTTATTTTCTTGTTCTACCATGATTTTACCTCTATTTATAGCCTTGCACCTTTTACTCTGTAAGCCAGGGGTGGAAGTTAGCATACCCAGCCTGTTCCCAGTGCAAGCAGGAACAGGCTGGTGCACGTAGTTTTGTTTTTGGCTTGCATTTTAGTGCATGTAGCATATTTAGTCTTTTGACTGCAATACAAAGAGCCGCCAAAAGGGGCGCAGTACCTAGATTATAGGCAGGCTGAAACCGCTTGTTTTTTTAAATGATGTGCACGTCAGGCACGCCTCTGTGAGGACTCGGGAGTGAGTATCTATGGAGTAAGCAGTGGCGCCTGGAGAGTGCCACTGCCTAGCAGCTGAAGGAGGGGTGGGAGTGTCCACAGAGAAGGAGGCGGGACGCAGCGGTGCCAGCGGGCACATCAGGAGAAGCTACTGTTCACAGGAGGCGGGTGGTATGAATATTCATGTCTTGGGCTGCAGCAGTGATTGGCATTAAGCGGTTGGGGTGGGCACTGGACTGCATGATTTACAAACTGCCTATTGGGAATGGGTATTGTGCACATGGGGCGGGCGGTCACGGAGCTCAAGGTGGGTCCTAGTGGCTTGACTGGCATACTAGCGCGTGCAGTGTTAACCTTATCATACCACGTGTGCCTCTTTTTATCACCCTCGTGGTACAGTAGGTTTCACACAGGCATGCGCATCAGTTCTACCTACGCAGTTTTGTGGAGAGTTTGAGAGAGAACAGTAGCTAGGCAGAAAGCTCCGTGACCGAACCAAATCTTTTTCCCTTGTGCAAAAACAAATTTTTTTTTTAAAATTACATCTTTATTTATTTGACTTCTCCGGTCGGCCATCTTATTTTGATGGACTCCTCCAGTCCCGTCCCCCGGAATAGCCGGTGCTACCTTTGTACCCGCCCAGGAGTGGAGCCTGCTGGGAGTTGTCCTCATCCTGCTGCTGCCAGTGTGTTCTCCTCCGTTATCACCCTGAGCCCCAGGAGTAGGGAGAGCAAGATGCATGTGGAGGCGATAGGCGCCCCACAGCCCCCACACCGCCTCCCCATGGCCTAACACCCCGCCCTCTAGCCTGTGCCACCCCAGCCTCCACTAGGGGTCGCCATTGGCCGAGGGTGCCACTTCACCTCCGAGAGGACAGCCTGCCTGTCGGCAGCTCAATCCATCTCCGCCTCCCTCCCAAGACCCAAGCTTGTTCCCGAATCCGGGTCACCAGCGTGCCACGAGCTAAGGTGTCTGGTGCCTCAGCCCTCAGCGCCACCGGGCCAGCCCAAAAATACAGGTTACTCACCTGTAACAGGAGTTCTAGGAATGGTATATGTTGTTCATCCACACTTATTGGCAGGTTCCTTGCCGCTTAAATCTTGCGGAAGGTCTTCAAGTTGCTCCTCCCACCCACCCGGTGGTAAAACTCTCGGCTCTGCCCCCATGACGCCAGATCTGGCCCGCTGGAAGCTCAGGTTGTGCGTCGAAGCCGAGGTTTGGAATGGTAGTGGGATGAACAATAATACCATTCCTAGAACTCCTGTTACAGGTGTGAGTAACCTGTATTTCTAGGGACATGGATATGTTGTTCATCCACACTTATTGGCAGACTCTAGCAGTTCTCCGGAGGAGGGAGGCAAGGCGCACACCCCTAATACTTACTTGGAAATAAGGACTGGAGAACGAGGCCCCAAAACTAGTATCCCGCGTGACTCAAGGTCAATGATGTGGTAATGGGTAATAAAGGTGTGTGCTGACTTCCAGGTAGCAGCCCTGTAGATTTCCTGGATAGGGACATCCTGGAAGCAGCCACCGATGCAGCAGTATAATGGGTAGAATGAGCTCTTATCCTCTGGGAGGCTCCATGCCCGCCAACTTATAGCACGATCTATGCAGGAGGTGACCCACCTGCCTATACGTCCGGCTGGCTGCAGGTCTGCCAGAGTGCGGCTTCAGCGTACGTATTGACAAACAGCTGGCCGAACCTCTCCCGAATTTCAGCCGTGGCTCCCTTATAATAAGTGAGCCCTTCTAGGGTCCAGAGTATGGAGCCATATTCGGCCTCCCAGGTGTATTGGGGTAGAACACCGCAGAGTCAGCATCTGGTTAAGGTGAAACCTCACACCACCTTCGGAAGGAATTTCGGTGGGGGCGAGGACAACCTTGTCCCTGTGGAAGACCAGGTAAGAGACCTCGATGGCAGCGCCTGGAGCTCTCCCATCCTTCTGGCTGACGGATAGCCACCAAGAAGGCGGTCTTCTCCACGACAGGTGAGAGAGATCACACTTGTGCATTGGTCTGAATGGCTTGCCCATGAGCTTTGCCAGTACCAGCAGTAAATCCCACGGAGGTGGAGGTTTCTCGACTGAGGGGAAATGTGATCAAGGCCTTGAAAAGCGCCCGACCACCTTTTCCTCACAAGAATGGACTGCCTCCGGCCCGCCGCCATAGAGATGGCTCAGTGCACCTTTAGGGTCGCGACTCCAAGCCCTGACTGAAAGGACCATAAATAGTCCAAAATGCTTGCCACAGAACAGGAGGAAGGGTCCAAGCCCTTGCCCTGACACCAAATGGAGAATCTCTTCCATTTGAAGGCGTAGCATTTTCTGGTCGACTCCTTACGGGACGCCTCAACAACATTGAGGACCTCGTCAGAAAGACCCAAGGCCTGGAACTCTAGCCGCTCAGGAACCAGGCCATCAGGTGCAGGGATTGAAGGTCCGGATGGAACACCTTCCCCTGATTGACTGAAAGCAGGTCCGGGCGAGCTGGAAACTGCCTCGGGAGCCTGGAGCTGAGGCTGAGGAGATCTGGGTACCAGAAATCGAAGGCCAGTCTGGGGCTATCAGGATCACCTGCGCCTTGTCCCTCCTTGCTTTGAGAAGCACCTTGTGAATCAAGGGAAATGGGGAAAGGGAGAAGAGGCCCGGGGTCCACAGCCTCGAGAAGGCATCCCCCTGCAGCGAGCCCTGCTGAGGGGGGCGGGCATGAAACAGCCTCAGCTTTCAGTTCTCCTGGAGGCAAACAGGTCCACCTGAGGTGTGCCCCAGTGGGAGAACAGATCTTGTACTACCTCCGGCAGGAGAGACCATTCGTGAGATGCAGCCCCTATCCAGCTCAGGGCATCAGCCAGGGTGTTGGAGCTCCTGCCACATGAATGGCTAGGAGATCCGCCTCAGGCTGCGCAGACGAGTGACCAAATGCGGAGAGCTTCCTTGCATAGAAGCATGGAGGTCCCAACCCTGGCGGGTCAGGTAGTACATGGTCGTGGTATTATCCGCCTGGACTCAGACCACTGACCCAGGAGAAACGGAGCAAAGGCAGTGAGAGCTAGGCAGACCGCCTGAGCTCCAGCAGGTTGATGTGGCATCGGACTCCAGGGACCAGAGGCCGTGCACCTGTATTCCCCAGATGGGCACCCCAACCCATCAGAGAGGCATGGTCGATAGAGAGACCGTCGCTCGGGCGACAAACGGGATGCCCTCCTGCAAATGGAATGGAACGGTTCACCACTGGAGAGCTGCCCACATCTCCTGGGTCACTATCACTAGCTGGTCCAAAGGATCGCAGCGCCAGGACCACTGGCTGGCCAGCCTCACTGAAGGGGCGATGTGCCAGCGGGCCCAATGGACCACGCTGGTACAGGGCCGCCATGAGACCCAGAAGGCGCAGGAAGTCCCGGCAGGCGCGATTGCTCCAACCAGAAATGATTGGGCAAAGGAGGTAAGAACCTGCCCCTGTCCGCGAGTCGGGTTGCTCAAGAGAGTCGAGCTCTGCCCCGATGAACAGGATCACCTGCTTTGGCTCGAGTTCCGACTGGCCTCGCTGATGAGAAGGCCAACTCCGAGAGCAAACCTGGAGGGCTGGACCTCTGGACCGCTCCACCTCCTGGCCTGAGGAGGCTGCTTATCAGCCAATCGCCCAGGTAAGGGTACACCGACCCCTCAGCCGCAGGGAATGCTGTCACCACTGCCATGCATTTGGTGAAGACCCTGGGAGCTGGAGATAAGCCAAAAGGCATGGCTCGAACTCGAGGATCCTCCGCTTGAAAGCGGAGGAATCTCATGTGACGGATTGATAGGGACGGAAAGAACGATCCTGCAGGTCCAGAGAGCAGAACCACATGCCGTGTTCCAGAGATGGTATTATCTGCGCCAGAGTGACCATTCTGAAGGTTCGAGACCTTAGGAACTTGTTCAGGTCGTGTAGGTCGAGAATGGGGCGCCAGCCCCCCATCCGTTTCGGAACCAGGAAATACCTGGACACGAACCCCGGGTCTGAAGGGGGGGTCCTCCACCTCCGTGATCACCTCCTTTTGGAGGAGGAGAGTGATGTCGGCTCGGCGAGCCGCCAGTGAGGCTGCGGACCCGGAGGCCTCCCGAGGTGCGACGGCTCTGAAGGGCGGGGCCTGCTCGAATTCCAGAGGTAGGCCTTTTCCCACCACCTCCAGTACCCACCTGTCCGTGGTAACAGTGGACCAGGCAGAAAGGAAGTGTCTGAGCCGTCCCCCCACGGGGGGAACCAGGGTGAGGTGACAGGGATGGGGCGACACCCTCAGCCTGTCACTGGCAGGCTTGGAGGAGGGACCGGCCGAGGAACCTCCTGGGCCTTACCTCCCTGCTTCCTGTTGGAGGAAGCCGACGTTTGGGATACCAATCGAGCCTGCTGGCCCTGACGTTGCTGGGCCGGGTGCACCGCGGGTGCAGAAGGACGAAAGGGCTTAGGCTGTGGCTTGCGGCCTTTGTCCTTCTGAGCGGAAGAGACAGAGTCCAAGGTAGCGCTGGACTTCTCGATCCTCTGCAGGTGACCTTCCACCCCAGGGCCGAAGAGGTCAGTCCCCAAAAAGGGAACATCCGCCAACTTGTGCTGGGTATCCGAAGTAAAGGTGGAAATCCTCAGCCAAGCCCGATGACGCATGGCCACTGCGGCCGCCACAGACCTGGCACATGAGTCCCCGATGTCTAACGCAGTCTGGAGCTGCTGTTTAGCCACTGCCCTGCCCTGGTCCCGCACCTGCCTGACAGTAGTCTGCAGATCCGCGGGAAGATGAGGGACAACCTCATCCAGGGAGCCCAACAGGAGTGAGAAAAATGTGCCATGAGGACGGCCGAACTGGCCTGACGAAGGCCGAGAGAGGACGCAGCACAGACTTTTCGCCCAGCATAATCCAATTTCTTGGATTCCTTGTCGGGAGGTTTGTCCACATCCCTGGCATTCCCGGCACGCCGGAAAACGCTGTCGGTAACCAACCCCTCGCCGAGGGTGTTCAAAAACCAGACAGGAACCGTAGGGACCGATACTCGGCCAACCTGGTCAAGGCGTGAGGGCAAGAAGCAGGACGCTGCCAAAGTTCCAAGGTCGGACCCACTATGGCTTCGCCACTGGAAAGGCCTCCGGAGAATCCCCTCGGTCCAGAATCTCCGTGAGGGGATACCTGGCCCGTTTAGAAACGGTTCGAGCTTCATCCCGGTGGACTCCGAGATGAGTCAAGCAACCCTAAGAAGGACCAAAGGCTATCGCTCCATTGACTGTCCTCTCGAGGACTCCAAGTCTATGCGCTTGGAGAAGAGGAGGAACCATCATCGGACCTCGGAAGAGTCCTCAAAGAGCTGCTCGCCCTGAGCCACCCTCCACCTGCCGAGGTTTATCGGGAGTGAGGGTGACCGACAGCCTATGGGGCATACCCAAAGTCGACCGAGAATTTTGGTCAGAGCCCCAACTAATGGCTGTGAGGCGGAGGTTCCACCAGAATCGGTGGGCAGCTGGAATTGGTCAAGAACCGCCTGAGAACAGGCCCTCGACTACAACGAGGTTGTTTCGGTGCTTCGTGACAGCACTTAATGGCCGGGAAGACGACTGGGTCGGCTTATTCCCGGTCAAAAGGAGCTGTTGCCACAAAGTTCCTCGTACCTCCGGCGCACCTGCGTCAAGCCCCTCGTCCGAGATGATAGAGGAAGAGCGGCGGCCGCTGCTTATGTGCCGAGACCGCCTATGACGGTGGGATCGCTTGGATGAGCGAGGATGTCCGAGACCGGAGTCTCGACTAGGCCGAGGAAGGCAGGAGAAGTGTCGAAATCGCACTCCTTCCGCCTCGGACGATCCCACCTCAAGGCTCCGAACCGAGGCACAGACGAGCCGACGGGATCCTCAACTCCCCACCGGGGAACCGGGAGAGGGATTTTCAGCTTCTCCAGCCGACAACTCGCCCAACGGGTCGAGAAAAATCTCGATCGGCCGAGAGAGTCTCGCCAACTGGCCTGACGGGACACCGGAAGCCAGTGGTCCGAGCTGAGGGGTCGACCGAAGTAGACTGTCGACAAGGGAAGGGGGATCTTTCCCGCTCCCAAGAGCGTCGACGGAGAGACTTACTTTTGCTCTTTTTGGACCTGGAAGAAGGTCCCGAAGAAGTCGGACCCTCACCTTTGGTCGAGAGGGTCAGACAAAGCTCCTTAAAAGAAGCCGAGTAAGAGGCACCAAGAGAGAGCAGGACAAATGCCGCAGCCGAGGTAGAAGCGGCCCGCGCCGCCTCCTCTTCGAGGGCGATCATCTGCTCAAGCTGACACCGCCAATCGGGCCTCTTTAGATTTCACCGGTGGAATTCTTTTCTCGGGGCGCCCCAGTTGTAATCGGGCAGCACGGTCTTCAAGGACGTAGGCCGAAAAGGAACAGCACAAGTCGCAGGCCTGCGGGTCGTGCTCAAGGCCCAGGCAGTAGACGCACGTGGAGTGCGGATCCGTCCTAGACATCTTCTGCCCGCAAGGGCACCTCCGAAACTGTGAGTCGATTTGTCCATCGCAGTCAAGGAGGAGAAGAAGACCGAAGTCTTTTGCAAAAGTTTTCACCAACTTTTCGAAGAATTAGGAACCAGTCTTGCGAAGAACGCTAAGGAGGGAACCTGAGCTTCCAAACGGTAAGGAAGATCTGGCGTCATGGGGCGGAGCCGAGAGTTTTACCACCCGGGTGGGTGGGAGGAGCCAGCTTGAAGACCTTCCGGCAAGATTTAAAGCGGCAAGGAACCTGCCAATAAGTGTGGATGAACAACATATCCATGTCCCTAGAAACAAATATTTCAGCAGTATCTAGGCAGGAAGAGAGTGTTTAACAGCTAAAGGCTACAATTTAAGAACAAAAAAAAAAACCGTATGACTAGAAATTAGTAAGCGGCAAAAACAAGCAACTGAAGTAAATCTGGGGTTCACCCAACCCCCAAGCAAGGGGATTTTCTTCAGTCGTGTTTATGTTTGCTTGAATGCATGGGCAAGAAACATAGTGCCACCATATGAGTTTTCGTAGGTCTGCCACCCCCACTCCCAATGCCCTGCTCCTTTTTGCAGGCGCGGCCGCACCACAACAATAAATTTCCGAGCTGTCTATGACAGCAGTTCAGATGCAGTGGCGTACAGTTCAAAGTAAAAGACCGCTACAATCAGCAGTGGTAACGTGTAAGCAATTTGCATATTGCCGTTGGCAGGCAATTCACATACTGCCAATTGCCTACACATCAGCACTGCATCTTAACTACTGTCATAGACAGCTCCGTTTTTTTCTTGAACCCCTTCCCCACCAAATAAACACCCAAGTAGCACACTGGGAGCCCACCCCAGCATGCTCATGCGCTGTCCCCAACCCCCCGCACACTGTATGGCCGACAAGGGTGCCCAATCCCCCTGGCCGGCTCCACTGTCCCCCTCCAAACAGACTTCCAGGTGCCACTTGGGAGCCTACCCCAGTGTGGCAAAAGTCCATATGACCGACAAGAGTGTCCAATCCACCGTCGGCTCCACTGCCCCCCCTCAAACAAACTTTGAGCTGCCATGCTGGGAGCCCACCCCAGCATGGCAAATGTCCCGCATCGTCTTTGTAAGAAATAATGATAAAAAAAAAACCCAAAAAAAAACCCTATAACAAAAAGCAGTCCCTCGTTGGCTCTCTTGCCCCCCTCCCCAACCCACGCCCACCTCTGCATACCCCGCCTCACCCCAGACTTGCTCTCCGAGGCCAGAGCAACGATCTTCGGACCGGGAACACATCTGCACTCTTCTAAAGCCAACCGCAAACTGAAGAAATGCCGGTAAGCTGAATAATGGCATAAATATTTTTTTAAAACTTTGGTGCATATCTTGGCATTTTGGGGAATTTTTTCACCAAATTTTCAACATGGGGTTCTTGGACACATCTCATGAACTCAGTCACTGTAATTTTGTTATGTTATTCGTCCCGAAAGGTGATTTCGTGGTCACTGCATAGAACCACCTTTCGGGACCAATTAATGAAATGACAGTGTCGTAGTTCATGAGGTAGGCCCCAAAACCCTATGTGAAAATTTTGCTAAAAAATCCCTAAAATGACTGTTTTATAAGTATGCATTGTACAGTTCTATGCATTAATTTTGTGAATTTTGAAAAATTTTTAATATTTTCACTCCAGATTTTCAACATTGCTATTTTACCACCTCCTTATGAATAGTACAGCTGGCATTTTTCACATCTTGCTCAAAATGTGTTTTCGCACATGTAACACACATTGGCGTGGTCGGTTTGCGAAATCAATGTTCGGGACACATTAAGAAAATCACAGTGACACTGTTCATGAGCAGAGGTGTTAAAATGGCTATGTTGAAAATTTGGTGACAAAAGTCCATAAAATGACTGTGTTACAAGTGAGCATTGCACAATTATATAGTCTCAGTGGCTCAGTAGGTGGCACACTCGCCTCTGAGGACGGGAGATCAGAGGACTGTGGGTTCAGTTCCCACATCTGGCACTTGGGTTAATATCCCAGTACTGACACTGTAGTGCAGCATGAGAGGGGTGCTGCACTTCTGAGGTGCCGTCTTTCGGATGAGACGTTAAACGGAGGTCCCATCTGCCTGGATTGGTGGTAGTTCAGGTGGATGTTAAAGATCCCATGGCACTTATCGAAAAGAGTAGGGGAATTTCCCAGTGTCCTGGCCAAATTTCCCTCATTCACTAAAAATACCACCAACAGCTTAATCTGGTTCAAGGTCAGTTGGCATTCATCTGTATCCCCCTCCCCCGGTCGTGCCTGAAAATAGGCAGGATTTGTCTAGTGCACTTACCCGGTCAACAAAAACTAAATAAAAAAAATAAAAATTTCCACGAATTTGTAATATTTTCAGTCCAGATTTTCAACACTGACATTTTTCCACACCTTCTTATGAACATTACAGCTGTCATTTTTCACACCCTGGCCGAAATGTGTTTTCGCACTTCCGGTGCAGAATAGCGCAGTTGCTGTGGGAAATCAGTGTTTGAGACAGATTAAGAAAATCACAGTGACACTGTTTATGAGCGAAGGTCCCAAAATGCCTATGTTGAAAATCTGCTGTAAAAAAATCCCCAAACTAATTACATTACAGGTGTATGTTGCGCAGTTTCTACGCACGCTCATGACTTCCATTTTTTTTTTTATATTTTCACTCCAGATTTTTAACAATGCCATTTTTTACACCTCCTCATGAACAGTACAGCTGTCATTTTTCCCATCCTGTTTGAAATGTGTTCACACCTGTGGCACCAAATGGCGCAGTCGCTGTGCAAAATCACCTTTCGCCTAACGAACTGATTGTGTCACTGTTCATGTGGTGGGGTCACAAAAAGCCCATGTTTAAAACTTGGTGTAAAAATACCAAAAAACGCCCAGGGTGTTAGGGTTTTTGACCATAACACCCTATCCTGTAGGCGCCAACGGGAGTCAGAGGTGTGACTTGGGATTGTCGACAGTAATGCTCATGCCATTCCACCCCCACCCTGCAGCCAGTGACAGGCATCGAGGTACGCCTTGAACCCTTTGGCCCCAGAGTTCACCCCATTCTCCTATACTGCACCCATTTCAGCGTATTTCCTTATGGAATGAGGTGAATGTAAAGCCCAAACACCCCAAGGCACACCTCGACACTTGTCAGTGTCTGAAGGGTAGGGTGAGGTGAAATATCGTGACCGTCATGGGTGATGACTCAAAGGCACACCCCAATGCCTGTCCACCTCTGCAGGGTGAGGGTGGAGTTGATGTCAGTTCAATACTTCAATGCCATTCCTATACTGCATCTGTCTAACTCCTGCACTTCCACTGCTAATATCAGCAAGCAAACATTCGGCATTAATGAGTGCTTGTTTGTTGCGCATCAGAGGGACCACTTCTATAAAACAAGCATTTGTCAATGCCGAATGTTTGCTTGCTGGCATTGGTAGTGTAGGAGTTAGAGAGCACTGCACAATAGGAATGGCAGTGAAGTACTGAACTGAATAATAATAATTTTATTTAATATAGAGCCTTTCAAGTCATCAAGGCGCTTCACAAATACACAAAATACACAGTTAGACAATAAATAAGAATAAAATCAATGAAAATCAGGAAATACTTTAACCCTAAGGAAGCCAACCCCACCACCACCCTGCAGAGACTGATAGGCATTGGGGTGTGCCTTTGGGATGTCAGGCATAACGGCCATGCCATTTCACCGCACCATACCCTGCAGACACCGACAAGTGTCATGGTGTGCCTTGGGGTCTTTGGGCCTGATGCTCATCCCATTCCATAAGGAAATACGGTGAGATGGGTGCAGTATAGGAGAATGAGGTGAACTTTGGGGCCGATGTGAAAAATGACAGCTGTACTTTTCATGAGGAGGTGTAAAAATTGCAACGTTGAAAATCTGGAGTGAAAATATTAAAAAAAAAAAAAAAAAAAACTGGTGAAGTCACAAGCTTGTGTAAAAACTGTAAATAGTTTGGGGACTGTTTGCAGCAGATTGTCAACACAGGCATTTTGGGACCTCCACTTATAAACAGTGTCACTGTGATTTTCGTAATCTGTCCCGAACACTGATTTCCCACAGCGACCACACATTTCTGCGCCGGAAGTATGAAAACACATATCGGCCAGGGTGTGAAAAATGACAGCTGTACTGTTCATAAGGAGGTGTGGAAAAATGCCACTGCAGAAAATCTGGACTGAAAATATTACAAATTTGTGAACTTACGAGGGTGCGTGGAAACTGCACAATGCACGCTCATAACACAGTCATTTTATGGACTTTTGTCACCAAATTATCAACATAGTCATTTTAAGACCTCTGCTCATGAACAGTGTCACTGTGTTTTTCTTAATCTGTCCTGAACATTGATTTCGCACACCGACCATGCCATTGTGCACTACATGCGCGAAAACACATTTTGGCCGAGATGTGAAAAGTGACAGCTGTACTGCTCATAAGGAGGTGTGGTAAAATGGCAATGTTGGAAACCTGGATTGAAAATATTAAACATTTGCAAAGTTACGAGTGTGCGTAGGAACTGTGCAATGCACGCTAAAAAGTCATTTTGGGATTTTTTCACCAAATTTTCAACATAGGGTTTGGGGCACCTCATGAACTGTGACACTGTCGTTTCATTACTCGGTCCCGAAAGGTGGTTCCGTGCAGTAACCACGAAATCACCTTTTGGGACCAAATAACAAAACGGCAGTGACTGAGTTCATGAGGTGAGGCCCCAATAACCCCATGGTGAAAATTTGGTGAACAAATTCCCCAAAATGGCAGAGATGTGCACCAAAGTTTAAAAAAAAAAAAAACATTTATGCTATTATACAGCTTACCGGCATTTCTTCAGTTCGCGGTCGGCTTTGAAGAGTGTAGAAGCGTGTTCCCGGTCCACTGAAGATCGTTGAACTGGGTCCTGGAGGTAAGTCTGGGGTGGGGGAGGTGGGTGAGCGCAGGTTGGGAGGGTGCAAGACTGTCATCAAGGGACCATTTTTTTTTGTTTGTTTTTAATAGAAGACGACACGGGACTTTTGCCTCACTGGGGTGGTCTCCCAGTGTGGCACCTGGAAATCTGTTTTTTTGGGGGACAGCGGAGCTGACAGGGGATTGAGCACCCTGTCAGACATATGGTGTGCAGGTGGGGAGACAAGCACGCTGAGTGGGCCTCAGCGTGCTAGTAAGTGTTCGGGGCAAGGGGGAGGAAGAACTGTCTATGACAGTTCAGATGCAGTGTGATGAGCAGGCAATTTGGCAGTATGCAAATTGCCTATACGTTACCACCGCTGATTGCAGCGGTTTTTTAATTTCAACTGTATGCCACTACATCTGAACTGTTGTCATAGACAGCTCCGATATGTATTGGTGCGGTAAGACAGCGCCTGCAAAAGGGAGCAGGGCACTGGAAGCTGAGTGGCACACCTACAAAAATTTGTATGGTGGCACTGTGTTTCTTGCACATGCGTGCAAGCAAACATAAAGAGCAGTTGATGTTTACATTTTATACAGTCTAAGGACACTAGCAGGACTTTGTCTGAAGACAAGAGCAATTTGTGGTTTAATTTTTACTACAACCTTGTCACATTTTGATCCCTGACCTCACTGTGTAAGTGTGAAAAAAAAATACTTAGAGGGAGTTTCAGACAACTTACTTTTGTTTGAGGGGACAGTCTGTGAAAAAGCTGTAAAGGGTTGCAGCAGTCTTAATCCTTCACAGAGTGTGGCTCAGTCAGTTCCTACCCAACACTTGATGTCCTGACAAAAGCACTGTTATCTCCAGTACAGTTGTGTGTCTAAATAAGTTGTGGGGGAGAAAGCCTTAAATCATAAATAAACCATTTAAGCAAAGGCAGGGTGATATTTTCAGCATTTGCTGTTAGCCCAGGAAAAAGGGCAGTTGCTGGACTTTTTTTTTCAAGCTAATATAAAAATAAAGTAAGGGTCAAAAAGGACTTATTGTCTGCTTCTTGAGCAATTATGTGGGTTTCCCACAACCAGCTTGCCACATTCTGAATTGATTCCCCATCCCCCCTCATTTATTCTTGTATGAAAAAAAAAATACTTGTAGTTTCAGACAACTACTTTGCTTTTGTTTGAGGGGGCAGTCTGTGAAAAAGGTATTTTAATATATATTAGCAGGAACTGCAGCAGTCTTAATCCCTCACAGAGTGTGGGTCAGTCAGTTCCTACCAAACACTTGACAAAAGCACCGTTATCTCCAGTCCAGTACCAGTTGTGTGTCTAAATAAGTGAGGGGGAAAAGCCTTAAAATCATTAAATAAATAAAATAAAATACCAGTGAGTGCGACTATGCTATACAATAATTTTAGCAAAGGCAGTGTGAGATTTGCTGCAGCCCAGGCAAAGGGCAGCTGCTGTTTTCTGCAATCTAATATAAAAAGGGTCAATCAAAGGACTTAACTGTTTGTCTGTTAAGCAAATACCGTGGGTTTACCACAACCTAGCTAAGTTTGCCAAGTTGCCATGTTGTGATTTACTCACTCATTTATTTTGTGTGAAAAAAAATACTTGGTCTTACAGACAACTGCTTTTCTTTTTTAACTTGGTGGCAGGGCTAGAAATAATTTTTTTGAGATGTCTGTCCGAGGGACAGGTAGAATGTAAATGTTGCCTGTCCGGACAAAGTTTTACCTGTCCACATTGTTGAGAGGTGAATTTTAAACTTAAAACATAAAATGGACTGTAAAGTGGAAATAGAGAAAACTGTTGCTTTTGGGGGGTTATTTTTCAAGGTAAAACACTGATTGAGTCTAGTCTATTTCTGAATCAGAACTTGAATCTAGTCTGCAGCCATATGGTCTCACACGAGGTCTTCTCTTTGTTTTCCAGATTTGAACCATAGTGTTATGGCATCCTGCGGGTCAAATGTAGCAACGCTAGCATCTGACAGCTTGATACGCATTAGTTCAGATGTAGTCACAGGAGACAGACAGGACCACCAGTCAGATTTCACTCTGCCCATCAAGCTGAATCCTCTCTCAACTACTGCAGTTTGGGTTGGGATCAGTAGAGCTATTGTGACTAAGACCAGAACATCAGGGAATCGCTGTTCATGTGCATCATTATGGAGAATTTTTTGCTAGAAATCCAAATAGTGAAATTTCGGAGACAGCTCATTCAGTGATTTTTTTCATACGTGGTTTAAGCTCTAACCATTGCTCTTCAATCAAGTTTACATTATGATTGTGTTTCTTGAGTATGTCACTGTAGTGCTCTGTGAGGGTTCTGATTTCCTCGTTGCCATAAAGGGCTAGTTGGTGGTCACTATCTGATAACTGTAATGGGTTAAATATACTGAATGACCGTAGGACTTTGTCTGTTTTAAAATTGGAAAATCGTGAGTTAATACTTTCAATTGTTGATGAAAGAAGGCTTGTAACATCACGCAACACTGCCTGTTTGGTTCTATCTATAGAATATCCCCTTTCTAAGTTAAAGAAGATATTAGATCCACGGTACTGAACCTGAGTACTGGCTGAGCCTGTCCGTCAACTTGTGCTAGTGTCACTGTCAGCTGTGTCAGAGTCAGGGAGCAAGAGCAATTCGTTACAGACTTTGTCAAGTTTATCCTGCACAGGGTAGTTCTCTAGCCGGAGCACTGTGCTTTCAACCTTACTAACTATTGTTTCTACTGTTGAGCTGTCTCTCTGTAGAGTTAGACTGGAGGCCATCATAACAGAAAGGTATTCAGCCAGAAACTGAGAAAGAGGACAAATCTCACAGTACTTATTGTTTTGAACAACCCACTGGCCTGATCTTTTGTTTGCCCTGGTGTGGAAGCAATGTGCTGTAAATGTACAACTAAGGCCTTGTAGCTGGACAGAATAACAGACAGAGCCCTTTCTCTGTGTGCAACCCACCGGGTCCCTGACACGTTAACTGGTTTGTGAATGGTGTAGCTCATATTACTGGCTAACTCTTTGAGACCGGACCAGTTTTTGGGAGACTTATGGTATAGTTTAGAGATACCCATTAAGACTTCATCTGTTGTTTTCATATATGGAATAGATGTTGCTGATTGATTTACAGCAAGCTCCAACTTGTGGGCACTGCACTGAATCCCTAACAAATGAGGTACGTCTTTCAAAATCCTGCCAAACACCCCAGTCACTTTACCCAACATGACAGGTGCCCATCAGATCCAAAAGCAACAATTTTTCTTTCCAGTCTTTACAGTCCAAGGTGAATTCTAAGGCATCACCTATTGAGTTATAAATGCTTTCACCATTTGGAATAGAGAGACTGGCTGAAGGGAAACAAATTTGTTAACTGGACGGAAATTTTCCATTGTCCTAATACAGACTGCCTCCTCTTCTATTACTGAGGCATCAGTGCTCGAGTCACATAAGACAGAGATAAAAGTGTTACTATTAACCAGTTTTGCATCTTTTATCCTTATTGATTCTGAAATAAAATGTGTGAACGTTGCTGCCTGTCTGTCACTTCTATAACTGACTCCGACATTTGTACCATTTACATGTTGTAATTCTAAGATGCCAGGGAAATCTGTGAATGGGCGTTCTGAATTAATCAAATAAAGAGTTGTTCTAAACAAATGTTCTACTTGTGTCGCCTCATTTTTTTCCATTTGTATTATTCCTCGTTCTATTGCTAAGTTGGAAGGTTCAGTGTTAGACACAATATTTTTTTCATTGGCTAATTTATGAGGTTTGGAGAGTTCATGAGCACGTACATTTTCAAGTCTCATGCTCTTACAGCCGCTCATGAAAGTGTTTGTCTCCCTTAAGTATTTTTTGCAATATGAGCAGATCATGCCCACATCAGGCTCATATAGTAGCCACTCCCTACTTTTCTTCCAGGTCTCCTGGAACCCCCTTTTTTTTTTTGTCCCACTTTCAACAGTAGTCAGAGTTGCTGGCATATCAGCACTGGCAGTGGCACTACAAGTTGTCACATCTGTGGCCACAATGGTGGGGTGAGTAGTTGGTGCTACTGAATCTATCAGTAATAGAGAAGCAGTACACATAGAGGAACCCGAGCTTTCTCCTCCCTCTTGGCTTGAAACTGAAGGCTTTCCTGTAATTTTTTTAAAGCCAAACTTTAACAAAGATATTTTTTCCCCTTTTGGTTTACTTAGCTAAGAATACTTAACTTAGTACGAATTTAAAGTACAGTAGGCACTCTGGAAGACAGTGGACACTACAGTGAAGTGATGATCAGAGATATCAGAAGACGAGAACCGTCTGTTTAGTTTTCTTTCCCTCCCTGTAAAACCCCGGACAAAGGAGTTTTATATTTATATTTTCCTCCCGCTCAGATTTCACAACTAAAACCGGAGGCTATCCTGCTGTCAACTTGTTTTATAATTTAATCCCCTCCTCTCCCTTTGACAGTGCCTTGATGTCACTCACACTATTTTTTTTTTAACCCCCCCACCTGCAATCCTTCTTTTTCCATGCACAAGCAGCCTGCTATGATATTGTTGTTACTTCTTGGGTTTGGTTTAATATTTTTTAATCTGGGTCACGGTGACTCAATTCAACCCCCCTCCTCTCCCTTTGACAGTGCCTTCTTGTCACAGTCACTCAATTTTACTTTTATTCAGTTAGTCCACTGGCAGAGCACAACAGCAGGCTGACAGGGGCTGGTTAAGATTAGTACAGTCAGTCGTCAGTATCTATCTTCAAGGTTCAAGCTGTAGCTAACAGCTCTGGAGGGCTTTACACAGGCTGAGTGAACAATAAGCTTAATAGAGCCTTGTCTTCACCTCTCCGCACACTCGCACAGTCAAGAAAGATATATTTTTTTTTATTCAGAGATGAGACCCCACCACTTGCAGATCACAAGGTCTCTTTTGGCTTTGAGAGAGAGAGTGGGTTGGACAGAACAGAGAATTTATTCAGGTGTACAGAGTAGTACTGACTCCTAGCTCCTTCTGACAGTGCCTGACTGCTTTCTTTTTTTCCACTCCCTCTCCCCTCCCCTGAACTTACCTACCCACACCACCAGAAGTTCAGTCAACACATGGACTCTAGGCAAGCGTTTAGTTCTCACCTCACCACAATACCCTTGGGATAGCCTTCCTAGTTTTACTCTTAGTATTTTTTTAAATTTGCTTTTGTTTTTCTGGTTGTTCCCCCCCCCCCAATATTTTCCTCCCTCCCCTTATACTTTTTTTGCAGATTGCAGTGCACAGAAATACAGTGGAGGTCTTGTTTGATGACCGAGTGATCAACAAAAAGCAATCACATGTACTGCAACAGCACAGAGCTCAGCTGCACAGACCCCTCAAGGCAGCAGTCTCTTTTTTTTTTTTTTCAAACTTAAACCAGTCCAGAAGCCTTTTTTAATCCCACCTTGAGACTGGCAGTGGCTTCAAACTAAAGAATCCCCCTCCTCCACGTTTATCTCCCCTCTCCTCCTCCAACTACCACACAAATTGTGAAGAATCCCCCTCCTCTGTCCTCCACAACGTTTATCTCCCGTCCCTTCCAACTCCCACACAGCAGCAGACCCTCAGTGTTTGTATGTGCTTAAGCAGGAGTTTCACAATCACACAAGATTCACAAAATCAGCCCCAAAATGAGATAGCCCTGAAAAGGACTGTTTAAATTTGCTCCAGCTCTCCTCACGACCTCACCAGTCAAGCGCTAGCTAGGAAATGCAGCGAGCAAGTTTGGGCACAGCAACCGCGCATGCTCAGTGACGATGGGCATGCACGGTAGCGCTAGTTCTCTCGCTGCTGCTGCTGCGCTGCACGTCTGTTCCCGCTCCCACTTGCCGCCACTTCAGACTACCGAAGATCAGGTGACATCCACTAGCAGCAGTCACCTGACCAACCCAGCACACAGCCACAGCAGCAATGGAAATGCAGGCGGAGCAACGTAGGACGTCTTCCCACTGTGTCCTAGAGCCAGCAAGATACAGACAGTGTAAGTCTGAACTGCCTGTCCAAGGGACAGGCAAACTGCTTGAAACGGCTGTCCGGGACAGGAGGACAGCTGGTTATTTCGAGCCCTGCTTGGTGGGGACACTTTGTAAAAAGTATATATATGTATTACACTATGCCTGGTTGTGAATGACCTGTGATCGATACCTATATAAAAACGAAAGCTTAAATATAGAATTTGACAGCAGTCGTCTGTCAGATAATCGTCACTGCCTGTGGCTGCACTTGCCCTGGTCCACCTACCTACCTAGTCTGCCCATTTTTGTGTGTGTCGGTGTGAGCTTTGTTTGACATTTACCTTATGCATAACGTATTTTTGTCAGAGTAGTAATTCAAGGAGAATTACATTACAGCTAGCTAGCATTTCTTCCGTAATACTTTTGCCTGTGACATTTAAACACGATGTAAGGAAAAAAAATATTTTTCCCTTTGAACTAACCACTGAGTCTACTGTCTAAATACAGTGTAGCTTGCTCCCACCACCCCATCTAGACAGAATACACAGACTAATGAGAGTGTGTGTCTGTGTGAATATACTAAGACAACTTACTGAACTGAAATACAGTCTCAGTGTCTCTCTCTCTCTCTCTAATTTTGGAGTACAGTTACCAGTTTTGGTGGGATAAAAAAATTCCCAACTAGTTTCAGCAGCCTTGCCATTGGCCTTGCAGACAAACTTGGTCTTGACCTAAGGAATTTAACCTGATTTTCCTGAGTTAATCGCAGACTACTGTCTGAACTTAACTTATTTGAGTGCCATCACTCATCTGCCTGCTCTGAGGGATCCATCTAAATATTTAGCATATTAGGAGATCTTAAAAAAAATTAAGACACTTTTTTGACTCAGCAGAGCACTTTTTATTGACATTTGTTACAAGAAAGCAAAAGGCAAGCTCACTATTAGACAACCATACCGCCCAAAAAAGTTTTACCCAAACCAGTTAAAATGAAATTTAAATATCTGTAACTTTTCTTTCTCCGACGGCTGGTCTCCGGGCTTCCATATAGATGGACTATACCTCCTGATGCAGATATGCAGGCAGGAACTAGCTCTGCAGCTGGGTACATCCAGCCTTCCATTTCCTGTTTCCACCAGTTCTTCTGAAAGCAGTCCAAATGTGGCAATACTATCTGAACTTGGAAACAAAAACAAGAAAATTAAGTCATACACGGCCGATTGGCCAACTTTGTACATTCTGGGAGGGAAGCAGAAGCCCGGACCAGCCGTCTGAGAAAGAAAATTTACAGGTATTTAAATTTCATTTTCTCTCTCCTAAGCTGGTCTCCGGGGTTCCATATAGATGGGATATACAAAAGCAGTATATCCCGGGTGGGAAGAATGTAACTGCCCTTAAGGGTCCACCACAGCCTGAAGAACTCGGCAGCCAAAGGGCGCCTTCGCCAAGGTCGTCACATCCAGTTTGTAAAATTCTGTGAACATGTGAATGCATGACCATGTGGCCGCCCTGCATAAGTCTGGTGGAGATGCTTCTCTGAAGTCCTCCCACGAGGTGGCCATAGCCCAGGTAGAATGGGCTCTCACTGGGCCAGGCAAGGTTACTCCAGCCTGATTTTAAGCAGTGGTGATGACAGAACAGATCCATCTGGCTATAGGGGTCCTTCAAAGCTTTTTTTACCCATATTTTGACCTGTAGTTAGAATGAACAAACTGAAAGTTTTTCGAATAGAATCTTTTCTTTTGATATACATTTTTACCATTCATCTTGGATCTATGTGTGAAATTCCCTTTCCTTTTTAGTTTTTGGATGTGGGCAGAAGAACGGCAAAATCAACTCCTGGTTGCAATGGAAAGGAGACACAACTTTTGGTAAAAAACTCGGATCTGTTCAGAGCACCACAGAGTCCTGATGAAACACAGTATACGGCTCTTTGGTGGACAAGGCTCCTAGCTCGTCGATTTTCCTGGCTGAAATAATAGCTATGAGAAAAGCAACCTTCATTGTGAGATGCATGAGGGATGTCTCCTTGAGAGGCTCAAAAGAAGCCTTGATCAAAGATTTGAGAACCAAATTAAGCCTCCAAGGCGGTACCGTTGGCTTGATTGGAAGACGTTTTAATAATAATAATAATCATCATCATGTTATTTCACAAAAGCGCCTTTCAGATTTCAAGACGCTTTACAAAAGAATTAAAAGATAATAAAACAGTGAAAATAGTATAAAACAGGAAAATACAGCAGGGTTCATTCACTAAGTGCCATCAAAGGCCTGACACCATAAATACATTTTAAGCGCTTGCTTAAAGCCTTCCACTGTCGTGCATTTCCGTAGCCGGCGGGGTAGAGAATTCCAAAGGGTAGGGGCAGCGTACATGAATGCACGTGCCCCAGATGACTTCAAAGACACCCTCGGAATCTCCAGCAACCCCTTGCCGACTGAACAGAGCTGTCACCCGGGGCGATAGGGAATCAGAAGTTCTTTCAAGTAGTCAGGGCCAAGTCTGTGTAGGGCTTTGTAGGTCAGTAAACCAACCTTAAAGGTGATCTGCCACTGAATCGGCAGCCAGTGCAGACTGCGCAGAACAGGGGTAATAGGAGATGTTCGAGAAACCCATCAGCAAACATGCTGCCGCATTCTGCACCAGCTGCAAGCGGCGGATATCAACCCCAGGAAGCCCTAAGTAAAGGGAGTTGCAGTAATCAAGGCGCAAGGTCATAAAGGCATGGACAAGTGAAGCCAGGTCTCCGGACGGAACAAGGTGTTTGATCCTGGCGATGTTCCCAAGATGATAAAAGGAAGACTTGACGACTGCTGACACAAGAGATCGTAAAGTCAGCCCATCGTCAAGCACCACCCCCAAGTCCCACACCTGATCAGAGGTAGGGATCTGGGCACCCGCTAGATAAATTCCAGAGGGCTCCAAGTCGTCAACCCCTCTATCCGGTGACACGGTTCCACCGCCATCACCTCCATCTTTCCCGCGTTCAACTTTAGCTAACTCAAATCCATCCAGTCATGGATTTCCACAAGGCAGCTGTTAAATACTAAGACAGCACTATCCTGGTCGGGTGAAAAAGACAGGTAGAGCTGGGTAACATCAGCATAGCAGTGAAACCTCAGCCCACACCGTCTTACAATGTCTCCGAGGAGCAGCATATACACTGCAAACGACATGGGGGAACCCCACAAGACAGAGAGAATGGGCCCGAGGAAAAAACCCTGGACACCATTCTCTGAGTTCTACCAGTGAGAAAAGATGTAAACCATCTGAGAACTGTATGTGTCAGGCCACAGATGGACCTCAGACATCCAAGCAATACCCCATGGTCCACAGTGTCGAAAGCTAAAGAGAGGTCAAGGAACACCAGAATAGTACGGCGTCTCCGATCTTTCGCCATCAGGAGATCATTGAGCATCAGAACCAGTGCAGTCTCGGTACTATGCCTCTACCAAAAACTGGACTGGAGAGGTTCGCAGATGTTATGGATGGTCAAGTGGTTCTCCAGTTGTACCACCACTACTTTCTCAATAACCTTCCCCAAAAAAGGAAGATTAGAGATTGGTCTGTAGTTAGCCAGAGAGTCAGGGTCCAAAGAAGCTTTCTTCAGGAAGGGTGTTACCACCGCCTCCTTCAGGGAGCTTGGGAACTCACCCGAATCAAGGGAGCACCGGACAATCTGAACCAGGATCAGGCCAATGATGTCACAACATCCTATAATCAGGGAGGTTGGACCCGGATCCAAACTACAGCATGTAGGGCACATACTCTGGACAATCCGCATGACATCCACAAACTCCGGCAGGTCAAAGGAACTCCAGGAAACACAAGATGAGGCGACCGAGCACCGATCAATGGCATCCCCCATAGAGCGAATCGTGAGGATCTCCAACCTGAAGTCGGCCACCTTATTCTCAAAGAATCGAGCAAGCTCATCGCACTTCTCTTGCGAAAAAGGTCTTCGGAACTGTAGACAGGTTGGGTTGCACAACCTGTCCACAGTCCGGAAGAACTGAGCTAGTCAATTCTGTGCGGCGGCAATCTCCCCGGAAAGGAATTCTGCCTCCTTATGGGAGATCGCTGATTGGTAGGTCTGATAATGCTCTACCAATCTAAGGTGATCGACCTCCAGGCCAGATTTCCACCAAAGTCGTTCCAACCAATGTCCAAGTAGCCGCAACTCCCTCAAGGACCCATCAAACCAAGGGGCCCGAGGGTGAAGGGGGAGAGGACGAACACAGACAGGAGCAATGAGATGCAGGGCGGGGAAATGGCCTTATTATAGGCCAACACCAAGGCCTCAGGACTCATGTTAGCCACAGGAAACTCTGAGAAGTCAATCACCGCCACCAGGCCTTCGGAGCTCACCTCCCATAAAGGGTGGTAACTGACCATCTCCACAGGGGAAGGCCTATGTAGTGGGGTGCAAAGCTGAATCTCATGGTGCGACGGGTTCCAACCCCACGTCAGAGGCCTCCATCCCCAGGAGGAAGACCAAATCAAGAGAGTGACTGTGCCGGTGGGTGGCAGAAGTAATCTGTGTAAGGCCCAGTGATGTCATCAACTGGAGGAAGCGCTGTCCAAATTGCGAGAGTTCGTCATCGACCCAGGCATTGAAGTCACCCAGAACCATCAATCTGGGCGACTCCAACGCCATGTCGATGACGAAATCCGCTACTCCTGCAGGAATCGCTTCTCATCCCCTGGTGGACGGTAGACAAGAGCTATCCTGCAACCCACACCTGCCACCACGGTACACTCAGGATTCGGCCTCCTCAACTAGTACACTCGGGAGGCCCAACTGGGTCCTAAAACAGACCACTGCCCCCCAGCAGTCCAACCTCGAGCGGTGAACCACAGAGTACCCGGCTGGAATTGCAGTTTCCAATATAGGACCAGCATTTTCATCCAGCCAGGTCTCAGTGATGCAAGTCAGATCAGTAGTCCCAACAAGATCTGCAATAATTGCAGTCTTGTTCTTATCGGATCTGGCACTGCATAACACTGCTCGGGTTGAACAGGGTTCAGGGGCTGCCTCGGCTACTTGTCCACCGGAATTAATGGTGGTGCCCTTGAGTATGGGGACTAGACATGGCTTACCACGTTCCAGGATCCATTTCGCCCCAAGGAGTCTTCTGGACTTAACCACCCCGATGTGAGGTCCCCGCTCATTCATCCTCTGATATCCATGCCCCCTGCCACCCCTCCCCCTCTTACGAGCAATACCCGACAGTGCTGGTAAGTTGACAACAACAAAGAAGGGGAGAAAAAGGATGGCGGGAATGGAGGGCAGAGGATGAATAACACACGACCAGAAAGGGAGGCTTACACATCCTACAAGCTAAACACAGGCAAATGACACGACACCCAGGTACCCAGTCCAAAGAACCACAACAAAATAAATAATAAAATCCAAAACCCACCCCTTAGAAGAGATAAAATTTTAACCAACCCCCTCGTCAAAAGGATACCCTAACCCGGAACTCAGCACAACAAAAAACATAAACCAAAAATTAAGTCAACCAAATAATAGTAGAATGTTGCTGCCCTTAGAAACCTCCTGACATTAGGATGTGAACCCAATAATTTGCCTGAATCCACCAACAAGAGCACCCCCAGCGCAGAAACCTGAATCCTTAAGGTGACTGGCTGCAGACCTTTGTCAAACCCATTTTGAAGGAACTGCATTAGTACAGGCAATGATATTGGATGGTTCTGTATGTGTCTGGATTGAAGGCAGAACAAGAATTTCCTCCAAATTCTATGATATACTTTAGAGGAAGAGGGGCGACGTGAGTTCACCACCATTTCAATAACAGGAGCTGTGTAGCGTAGCGGTTTGAAAGTTTCCTGCTCAATCTACAGGCCAAGAGGGAGAAGTTGCTCAGATTGGGGTGCAGTACCGGACCCTGATGGAGAAGGTCTGGGCTGATCTAGAAGGCTAGAGGTGGTCAGCTTGAAAGATGAATGAGAATCGGGAACCATGGGTGACGAGGCCATTGGGGACAGACTAGAATCAGTTCTGCCTAGTCCACAGCCACTTTGTGGAGGACTCTGGATAGAAGCAGTATTGGAGGAAAGGAATACAGGAGGCTGAACTGACGCCAGTCTAGGGAAAGGGCGTCCTGAGCCACCGCTAGTTCGTCCTTGGCCAATTGCTTTACCTTAAGAGTTTTGCTGGCAGGCGAAAAGATCTAGCCGAGGATTGCCCCACCATTCTGTTAGGATGTGAAAGGCACTGTCCTTCAGCTCCCATTCCGCTTGTAGAACATTTTTGCGACTGAGCCAGTCTGCTGTGACATTTTCCTGCCTGGAATGTACACTGCCCTTATGCTTGCCAGGTGGCCCTCGGCCCACTAAAAGAGAAGCAGGGACTCCCATAGCATTTTTGAGCTTCTTGTTCCGCCCTGATGGTTGATGTATGCCATCGTTATCCGATTGTCTGTTATCAGAACATCCTGATTGAGGACTTGCTGTTCGACGCGTATCTGGGCTAGGCATACTGCTCTCATCTTGAAGACATTTATGCTGTACATTGTTTCTAACAGCAACCACTTGCCCTAAGCTGACAGCTGATGCAGGTGAGACCCCCAGCCCCTGAGGCTGGCATCAATTGTGATTCGGATTTGGTGTGGATTGTCCAACTTGTGACCGCTCATGACATTTGTCCTCCGAGTCCACCACTGGAGGGAAGTTTTTATCTGTTGAGAAATTGGGATCAGTTGGTGCTGACTGTGTTTGGATTGGGACCACAGCCTGAGCAAGTGTGCTTGAATGGGCCTCATGTGGACTAGAGCCCAAGGGACTAAATCCACCAGTGATACTAGAGTCCCAATTAGCTGCATGAAGTGTGAAACTTCTTGATGAGCTTTAGAAGGTCCCTAAATTTTGCTTCCGGGGGAAAAGACCTTGTTGATTTGTGTCACGAAGTCTGCCCCCAGGTGGTTCAAGGTCTGGCTTGGAGTTAGGGAACTTTTCCCAGTCGATGACAAAACCGTGGGCCGACAGGCACCACACTACCTCCGCCACTGCTTGTACTGCTTGGTCGAGCTGCGGGGCCTTGATGAGAATATCGTCCAAATAAGGGAAAAGTTGTATCCCTTGTTTCCGAAGGTGAGCTACAAACGCTACTAGCACTTTGGAGAATGTCCTTGGGGCTAAAGAAAACCCGAATGGCAGTGTTTTGAATTGAAAGTGCTGCTCCCCCACCTTGAACCTGAGATATTGCCTGTGTAGTTCCTGAATGGGAATATGCAAATAGGCATCTTGCAGATCAATGGATGCCAGAAAATCCTCTTGTTGCAACTCCCTGATGATTGACAAGGTTTCCATCTTGAAGGGTTTGCTGCAGACAAAATCATTCAGGAATTTGAGGTCTAAGACTGGCCTGACTCCCCCTGTGCATTTTGGCACGATGAAGAATAGGGAGTAGACCCCTCCCCGACTGATCTCTGTGGGGGAACTTGCTCTATAGCCCCTGTTTGAAGAAGGACTGTAATGGCTTGTAACATCGCCTGTCTCTTGGCTGGCTTGCCCGAGATAGAGGAGGGCACCACATGAGGTAGTGGCGGCTTGGATTCAAATTCTTTTAGGTAACCCTTGCTGATGATGTCTAGGACCCATCTGTCCGACGTGGTATGGACCCATTCCTCGAGAAATTTTGAAAGTCTGCCCCCTACTCAAGGATAGGCCCAGATAGTTTTATTGCGTCCGGGGCCTGAGGACCATGATTTGCCCCTACCTCTTGACTGGGTATATGCACTTTAGCTGTCCCGCCGGATTCCTTCACCGCCTCCTTCAGAGCTGAGCCAAACAGGAGATTACCAACATACGAGGCATTTACTAAATGGCTCTTTGAAGAGGCGTCCGCTTGCCAGGACCGAAGCCAGAGGTTGCCGCGAGCTGAATTTTGATAAATCATGTTCCGAGCTGCACACCTGACCGCCTCCTCCAATACGTCTGCTGCATAAGCCGATGCCAAACCCATTAATTGCAGCTGATTAATAATACTATCCTTGTTCTTCTCTGGGTCCTCAGCAAATTGAAAAGCTAATTCTGAGGCCCAGGACAGGGTGGCTCTGGACGAAAAAAGATTGGCAGCTGCCACCTTGAGACACGTTGCTGATGCTTGCAAGGCCTTCTTGAGTGAGGTATCCACTTTCCTGTCCACTGGGTCCCTGAGTGATGCTCCTCTCTCAGCTGGGAAGACCACTTTCTTCGTGAGGTTCAAGATCAGAGGGTTGATTCTGGGGCAGTCTAGCCACTTTTCAGATTGTTCCTTGTCAAACTTGAGGAGCTTAGAGATCCACCGGGGCACTGGATAGGTGCGCTCTGGACCTTGCCATTCCTCTTTTAGCAAATCCTCTATGGTTGGAGAAATAGGGAAGGTTATGGCCGGTTTGGCGACAGGTGCCAGGTGAAAGGCCCATTTAGGCTTTGCTGGAGTCACTGGGGAAGAATCGAGATGAATTTCAGCAATGATCTTCTTGATGAAAAAGTCTAGGTCCTCCAGGTCAAAGTTTCTGGCTGGGGGAGTCAGAGTCTGAGGATGAGTCTCCCAGCCCCAGCTTAGAAGAGGAACTGAGTCTAAGAAGTCTGGGGAATGGTCCCTAGGATGCTTCACCTTATGGGTGCCCCTAGATCTACTCCGAGAACGAGAACGTCTCTTTCTCTTGCGGTGTGATGAATGCTGATCCTCCTCATCCAAGGATCTGCTCCTGTATTGGGATTTTTTCTTTTTATCATAGTAATGTAAGGACAACTGCCCCTCTTCGGATGAGGATGGGGATGGGGTCCTCTTTCTTTTTGCCTTCTTTTGAGGCTTCACATCTGGTGATCCCGGAGGTTGCAGGCTGAAGCATGCAGTGTTCAGAGCAAAGGCCCTATTTAGGTTGTCTATGAGGTCTGGGACTAGACAGGGGGCTGCGGAATGCTGGATCTTCCTGGTGGCCGCTGCTCTCTCAGATCTGAAGGCTGCTGCTCTCTCAGATCTGTCTGCCTGTTAGCTATCTGTCTGAGCCGAGGAAAGAGAGGCCTCCGTCATGTCCTCCCCATTTGCAGACGCTGCCTTCTCACATTTTAGGCAAAGTGAAGGTGATTAGAAGAGGGTATTTGCAATGCTGGCATTTTCTGCCCCTGGCAAGCTTGTCTGAGGCAATGACTGAATATGGCTCTAATCCCTTTCGATTCCGTGTACCCCCCCCCCAACCCCGGAAGATTCTTGATAATACGGGGGGCTGTCTGGAAGAATGCTGAAGCCCTGATGGAACATTGGTGCTGGCCCTTTAAGGGCAAAAAGCTGAGCTGTTTAAACTGTTGGTTGATTAGTTAATATTTTCTTGCTCCCTTAGTGCGGGGGGGAGGCCTGCAGTATGCGTGAGAAACTGTTTATTCCCGAGCAGCACTCCTCGTAAAATGCAGCGCTTGTCGACGAGATACCACTGGAACGTCAACAAGCGACTGAATTAGAGCTGCAGGTCCACAGTCGACGAGTGGCTGAAAGAGTCAGGAAGCCAGCCATCGATGGGAGATAAACAGCCCCTGCCACTGATGAGGAGAGAATCCTCTCAGAGCACTGAGGTGGTACTACTACTGTTCGATCACCGTAAAAATGGCATCAGTTGACGAAATCCACCAGTAGACAAACTCCAAGGCTACAATGAACACTGGGTTGGGCCCAGAATCACGGGAAAAACCTCTGCGGTTAAGTGGGGCCAGTCTGTGCAGCTTGCAAGGCTGAGAGTGGGGCCCACGCAGGAGTGCTCTAAAGTGCTGAGATTCTTCAGCAAATCCAATAAGAATTAAATTTTGTGACTTACAGTCTGATGTCTTCAGCTCTGCAACATGGTGACAGAGCTCTGCTGCACAGTACCTGCTAGTTGGAAGACAGGAAGTAAACTGGTGGAAACAGGAAATGGAAGATTGGATATCCCCAGCAGCCGAGCTTAGTTCCTGCCTGCATATCTGCATCAGGAGGCACAGCCCATCTATATGGAAGCCTGGAGACCAGCTTAGGAGAGAGAGAGAGAGAATACTCTTTTTCACTACAAGTTCAGCAAAACAAGTGGTGAAATGCCAGTAGTTGCTGCTGTAGCTGATGTCCACGTCCAATCTTGTGCGCCTCAGTCGGATACTAGTAGTGCAGCAGACATTCCCATTACTAGTACTTCCAATGTGAATGTGTCAGTAACAGAATCTAACTCTGATTCTGAACCTGCATGCTTAGTAGTCCTGCCTTCTTCGCACATTCCTCCTCCTAGCCCTATTTCTGAATCTGACTGTGCCCAAGTCCAACAGTGCAGCTCAAGCTCAGTGCCTCCTCCTCAACTTTCTTGGTCTCCTACTGCACCAAATCATGGAGAGCCACCCTTAAAAAAGAAAAAAAAGCATATAAATTTGTGGACTCTTGGAAACAGAATCGTAAATGGCTTAAATACAACAGTGACTAAACATCATGACGTGAATGGTGCAAACTATTTGATAAATCAGGAAAAAATAATTCTTTCAGGGATGGGCGTTCATCTTTTAGAAAAGCAAATATCGAATTTCATGAGTCAGATGTACGTGAAGCATCCAGAAAAGCATTTTCTGCTCACAGTCTAACCCCTGCAGAACAGCCATTAATAAAGACTGCCCAAAGAATGGAAGAAAAGAATTTGAGCAAATGAGGGTTCTTTTTAGAACCACTTTTTTTCTTGCTAAAAAAGGCACGACCGTTTACTAATCTAAAAGACTAAATCAACTTAATACAAGCGAATGGGGTGTCAGTAGTGAAACCTACTGTAATGACAAACAAGAGAGTGTTCACAGCATATATTTACAAAGATAAGATAGAAGATCTATCATTGGTGAAGTCTCAAGATTTTTTTCCATTATGTCAGATGGCTAAACAGACAAAAGTATTACTGAAGAGGAGGTACTGTACATCCGTGTCTTGGAAAAGAGCATCCCTGTCACTAAATTTGTGGCACTTAAACCTCTACAGAAGATAGGTGCAGAAAGTATCACATAAAATAAGTCACTAAATATGTGATAAAGGGGATACCACTGTACTCTGCAGTGGAGGATTTGCTATTCTTACTGCATGGCTTCTGTAAGCACTCTGCTTTAAACTGGACTGGCTTACAAGCTGCGAGGGAGGCACTGGGCATCCAGGTACCGCATCCGGTAAATACTGGAACAATGTGGCTGCCACACCACCAGCGTGCTGTGAAAGTGCTGCAGACAAATTATCTAGCAATTGTTACACACCTGGAGGATGCATCAGTAAATGGCATGGGATAAAAAGAGAAATCCTGAAGCAGACAAAAATCGCCAAGGATACTGTTCTTCATCAACTTCCTAGAATTCTACATAGTAGTCATGTCCAGACTAATGCTGAAATTCCAGCAAAATAACAACAGTAGACTTCGGTGCAAGTTAAAGTTCTTTCTCTCATGACAAAACTGAAATCTCTCAGAGATTCAGAGACTACTGTTTGCCTTGACACAGGAATCAGTCTCGTGGATGGTAAGCTGCATTACAAAGGTATGGAGCTTGGTTCTTCTAGTACAGCAAGACGCTGTAGATCAGATGCTGACGTCCGAGGATGCAAACACTGCAAAGAGCAGCACTGTGGCTGTTGTGAAGAAAGTGCTGGCCGCACCCTAAATCAAATGGAGAATCGTTTTTCTTAATTTGTTAATGACCATGTCATTATTGAAATGAGAATTTTCAACCTAACTGGCCTAACTCTGATTCCCTGGCAGAGTATGGAGACACAGAAGTCAAGTCATTATTTTCTCGTTACAGTGACATTCCTGAACCAAAGGGGTACAGTGCTCTTTCAGCAGTCTTGCAGTGGTCAGAACTGAAAGCATATGTCCAGACCCTAAATGCAGCTTACCATCTACCTTTAGATTCCACTACTATGTGGGCTGGAGTTCTTTCTGAAGAAAGGGATGACTTTAAAGGAAAACTGTCCAAAACAGTGGTGGCAGTTACCAGGGCTACAAAAATGCCCAATTAAAACAACCTATATAGTTTAAAATGACTGCAGCTAACCTTTCGTGAGTTATTTTTTGTTGTAATATTGGTCCTGGATACGCCATGTCCAAAGAAGACCGGAAGACTGAGAGTGACCCTGGCATCCTGTCCTGCTCCAGAATACTCGTAAAAATGCCGAGTGAGACACATTTAAAACAGAATAAAAAGAAGCACTGTCCCATGTAGAGGTCTCTTAAGTGTACCTCTAGAAGCAATTCTCTGTGAAAACGGAGCAGTGTAAAGGTACTTAAATTTGTTATTAAAGTTGGAGCTCCGAGTTCGGGCATGCGCAATAGCACTAAATTTTCTGTGCATGACCGAACTCCGAGCTCAACTTGTGCAACTAATATCCCCTTAACAATTTAAATCATTCCAAACAAGACAGGATGCCGGGTTACACTCCATCTTCGGTGCGGTGGCACTTTAGACATCACGCATCCAGGACCAATATTACAACAAGAAATAACTCATGAAAGGTTAGCTAAGTCATTTTAAACTTTATAGGTTGTTTTAATCGGGCGTTTTTGCAGCCCTGGTAATTGCCACCACTGTTTTGGACAGTTTTCCTTTAAAGACATTCTTTCACTGCCGAAAATATTTCTTCCCATTCCATCTTCTACTGCAGAATGTGAAAGAGGTTTCTCGTTAATGTCACAGATAAAACATGACTGGAGGGCAAACCTGAGACCACAAACTGTGTCAGCTTTAATGGCAATTAGTCTGAGCAGTGACACAGTGCCCACATACTCGGCAGATAATGCCACAGCTAGGTGGTGGTCAGCAGGAAAGAGAACAAGGAGACCTCAAACAGCACCTTATGGTGCCAGAAAAGATGAAAAGGCCTGGGAAAGAGATGAAGACACTGATATGTTGTAGAATAGTACTGCATTCGTTTTCGTATGTAACGATTCCTGAATCAGTTATCTTTTTATCAATTTTTATCATTTTGACCACCGGTTTAAGTAACCTGACTGTGGTGTATGTAACTTTTGCCGCCACATGCACCTTGGTGTAGGTACTGAAAAAGTTAATTTCTATCCCTGCTGTAAGCCAATACAATGCAATAGTTCAGACCAATTTTATTTTTAATTTGAGACCCTATAGTGTTTATTTGTTTTGATGCAGATATTTACTGGATGTGCCATGTTGGAGATTTTATTTGTTAATACTGATGATGTACCAATTGAATGTGATGTTCTATATGTATTATGGATTTTTCAAATAAGAGTATAACAAAAAAAAAAAAAAAAAAAAGATAAATGCACCTTTCTCAACACAGCTCACCCTAGACCTAGCATGGCAGACCACACTACCCTTCTACCCTTGAGCCTCACTAAACAGGTGGAGGTAATCTGTATGGTTACCCTACCCAGGATATTGTACTTATTTCAGAATGTCCCAATCTCCTTGCCCCTCACAACTTTCCGTAAGTGGAACAAGGACATTTCTTGTTTTATCTGACCCAAGAAATGTCCCCAGGTTAAAATGTAAATTCTAATATTACCCAAAGAGAAGGGATAGGGGCGCTTCCCCTCTCACAACTAAAGCTCTATTATTGGGCAGCACACCTCTGATATATAGCCAGCCATCACCTAGGCAGCCTTCGAACTCTCTGGCAGTAGATCGAAAACTCCATTTTCCCTAACACAGAATTTACAACTACCCTCTGTTATGCTGAATCTCGTCCCAGAACAGTGGTCAATCTGAACCCATAACTTTGGCACTAGGTCAAAACCTGGATGGTCATCTGCAAATCGTTACATCTACTACCCTTCCTACTACTACTATGTCTGATCCCACTCTTAGAGCACTTTCTCCTTGCAAGAACTGACCTGGCCTTCCAGAATTGGGAACACCACTCCCTACAATACATTCATCAACTTATGTTGAGTAATATATTAAAGTCATTTACCGAGGTCCAGGTGGTGTTCAGTCTCAAGCAATCTGACTTCTATAGGTTTCTATAATTAAGAAACTATTACTCCTCCCTCCCTATAGGAGCATGTAACCCAGAGGCCCACCCAGCAATTATACACTTACTGACTGACCTCACAAGATTAGGAGCAGTGGACCACCACCTATCCCCCCACCCTTATAAGGTGCTGGCGGATTCTTCTGGAGAATCCATGCAGGATATACTCCTACAGTGGCAGGAGTAGCTGGGTCTCCAATTAACCACAGAGAGGTGGAACAAAGCATGTCAAATGTCCTCTAAAGTCACAAGCTCCCACCAGTGGTAGGATTATTCATGGAAACATTTGGTGAGATTCTTACGCACATCGCTTATTACAGCACACTATCTTACCTCAGGGGACTCCTCCTGCTGGAGGCGCTGTGGAGAAACTCGCACCCACCATATCCACATGATGTGGTTCTGCCCAGTGCTGTGTCCCTTCTTTTTGAGGCTAGAGGCAGAGTTGGAGTAATTACTGGGAAGGCTAATTATCTTGACAGCTGAACTATTCTTGCTTAACTTACTTTCCCAATGCTTTAGCAACCCAAATACAAGATAGTGTCTCCCAGGCATCTTACTCGCTGCAGCCAAAAATACTATCACCAGACTTTGGCTAACTCCCTATCTACCAGATATCCCAGCCTGGTGTGCAACCATAAACCAGATCTATAATATGCGAAAAGGTTACACGCTCCCTAAATAACAGGACTGAGCTTTGCTCATGGAGGTGGATGGGCTGGCTCCTGCACATGATAAACAAGGACAAAGAATTTGTCCCATAGCGGTTTTCAATTCTGTCACTGGCATTCCCAGCCCTTCTACCAGATGAGCCCAGAACACTCAAGTGCCCAGAACACTACCTAATTTCTCTAATTAAGTTTGCTGAAGTGCAGCTGGCCCAGTGGTGCTGAGGGTTGAGGCGCTGGATGGCACACCTTGCGCCACGCTAGCAACCTGGGTTCGGGAGTGAGCCCAAGAGCTGGGGGTCAGCAGGGGAGGGAGACGGATTGAGCGTCTGTAGAACAGCTCTCCTCTCCCTGGGGAGGGATTCAGGGTATTCCCGGCGCAGTAGAGACCCCTAGTGGAGACTGGAGGTACTACTAGCACGGGAACAGAATCGGGACGAGCACAGCGGGCATCTATGGGATAACCATGTGCTGACGCCATTGCACGGCAGCACTTGGGGGGGGGGCAAACACAAGAAAAAATCCCTCTAGATCATTGATGAGATGACAGTGGCCCCAGTGGAGCGCCCACATCCCAATGCCGGCCCAAACGTGCCCAGGTTTCTCTATGAGCCAACCCAACGACAGAAGTTAAGGCACCTCACACTTAGGAGTTGACTGCCAGGGGAGGGTGGAACCAGCCCCGGAGGTGATCCGGGGGAGGGGAGGAGTCGGGCCTGCCTAGGTCGTTTGGAGGGAGAGAGCCTGGGAGAAGCGGGGGGTTCAGGCCAGGAGTTAGGGTAGCATCCATGTCAGCACTCCTGAAGGATGCCCGGGGGTCTGGATGCATAAATAAAGTTCATAAAAAAAAAAAGTTTGATGAAGTGGCTCGCCCCCCCACCTGCCTCACTCCCTCTCCCCTAGGTCCCTGCCTGGCGCCCCCTCGGCCACCATACAGAGTCATTATACTCACAAGAAGAACTCCACACTGAATGGATGTGCAATATGTAAATGTATAAGTAATGTATGTGAATCTCTGCCCCACTCACCCCCACTGTACCTTAGGGGGATGGAGGAAATATAATAAACTGGATATTGTACTCCAGAACACTGATTTGTAATGATGACTTGGGACCACACCAACTGTACCAATACTCTGCCTTTGTTATGTATGTTGGAATATGAGCATACATGGAAAATCTTAATAAAAATGTTATTTACAAATATATTTCTGACATAATTATATTCCAAATCAGTATATTTCGATTTGTATCTGATGTTTGTAAAATAATTTGTTAAACAGCTTTTATTACTTACAATTAATGACTCAAGTCATTAAAGGTGGCCGCCACTCACTCTCTTAAGGTTGCTTTTTGACTTTACATACTAGATTCATACTGTGTATGTATTTGGAGGGTCCTAGCATAAATTTCTGAAGGTACACAGCAGCACAGTACCAAACCAGAATGTTTAGTGGGAGTGGTAGGAGAACTGGGCCTTTTGAAAACTTCAAAACCCCATTATCTCAGCTCATGCAGGAGAAATAATAGAAAACAGGATATATTAATGTTTTTACCAGAAATACAATATTACTAAAAAAAAAAACCACTATACCATGGTAATTTTCTTCCACTAACAAATACTGCTGCTTCAATCTGCTGCTGCCTTTCCTGCCCTGAAGTTATAATCTTCCGCTGTGCCACCCAACTCTGTCGCCATGGAAATGATTCTGACGTCACATGCAGGTGACCGTGACTTGAGGCAGGAAAAGAAGAGGGCCTGTTTACATGCAAAATGCTGTCAGTAATAAAACGTGAAATGACCAGAAATTCAAATTTGGGAGGAATTTTGTGAAGCTGAGTGCGTTCTGCTGATGCCAACTGGGGATGTTTAGTTGGAAATCAGAAAAATCACTTGAAAAACTATATTCAAAACTACAAAACCTAAATTTTACACCATCACAGTCACTAACCAACAGTCCGCCGCCTTCACATGCCGTTGACGTACCTATATTCTCTCTTCTACTGGTACTATGTGCTGAGGAGAGAAAACCACATATGGCAGAAACCTCTGGAACCAAAGACTTGATGGATCCCCTTGTTCCTCCCAAACTGTTCCTCTCCTCCTGGTGAAACTGGAGGTACTTTACCAATCCCAGTTGATTGCTGTTACTGCGATTGACAACCTATTCATCGACTTCTGCACAGCGTTTGTTCATGCCTGGCTGCTCCCAATGTGTGCGACTGTTTCTCCTGCCCAAAAGTGGCCATAGCATGGCTGACAGGGGTTGGAAGACCACCTTTAAAATTAGCTGGTGCTTAGACATGGTAGTGGCAGAGTGCAAGAGAGTGTGGAGTCTGCCAGAATCAGCCAGGGAAGTTGGAGGTGGAGCAGTAATTCTGGTCAAATTCATTTGTATTTATATACATAGGAGTCAAATTCAAATTCCTTTTATTGTTCGATCACAATCTTATTGGCATTATGAACATTACAACATAAAGTATAAAAATAACAAACAGTTATAAAATCCCTACCGGGTCAAAATGTTGCAAGCTCAATAGCGTATGACATTTCCCCAAAACTGCAACAGCGCAGTGTACTAGAGCAAGAGGGTGCAATATGCGAATGGATCTGTGTGCGGTATTGCACCTTCTCACTGTCCCAGGCAGAGGATAAGATCTCTGCTAGGACAGGGTTCCGTCAAGCAGCTGCCGTAGCTCAATGGAGTGAGCTACTGGCAGCAAGGGAACTAAGCAATGTGTTTGGGACCGGGTTCGATTCCTGGTCCCAGACGCACAGCGATTTTTTTTCTCACTTTGTGCGATGTAAATGGCAACCACTCCCCACTCCCCCCCCCCCATGTTAGTAATCTTAGTTGGGAGGGGTTCAGAAGTGCAGCCCCTATAACGGGGAGTGCGGAGGGCTAAAAAAAAAAAAAAAAAAAAAGGACATGCCGTATGGCATATATCATGCTGTATTGGCAGCGTGGTATATGCATGTGGCATAATGTCTTGCGACATTATGACCCCATGCCTATAAAATCACAGCATAATGCAATCTATTTGACATAGATAATGTGTCTGACAAAAATGTGAGATTATTTTGTTCTTTGTGATCTGAATCTCCTTTTTTTAGGAGTCATAGGATTTTACAAGTCAATTAGCATTAGCCTTTAAGACTTTCCATTTCCAGTGGAGATACCATGTAATTTCTTTTGCTATCAAATGTCAGTCTAGTGTATTTTTTTCCCATATAAATGTTCTTTCTCCTTGCATCCTAGGAGCGGCCACATCAGCCCCCCACCTCCCTCAGTGAGCTTATGTAGTCAGTAGTTTTCCCCAAGAGTTCCCCTTCTTGTGGTAGGGCCAGAGGGGGAGGGACTCCCCCCCCCCCCCTACAACAAATCCGAGGCGGACCAGGTCGCCGAACAAGTGGCGGTGCGGGCTCAGAGGCAGCTGGGCTGGGCTTCATTAAGCCCTCTGATGCTCCGTTTTCCGCTTAATTGAGCAAGCTCATTCACACGGAGGTCCTGGGTAGGACAGTCGAAATACAACAAAGCACAGTGGACAGTAATAAAAATATAGTGAAATAATACATGTATTGAATCCACAATAAGCATCCAATTTATAAGATAGTACAACAATGTTCAGTTGCACTAGAAATAGAGAAAAGCACTATTTCAATTCAATTTTATTGATCGACCAATAATGTTGTCTTTACAATTTCTCATAAAAAAGAAACATAAAAACATATCCATAAATACATAAGCATACACAGAAAAAGCAGTGTACTCAAATTTACAATCATACAAGACATCTTAAGCATATGATATTGCACTTGCACCTATTTTTCAATAAAGTGCCATAGTTATCAGATTCTCTTCAAGCAGCAATGTGCATTTTTTTTTATTTTCTATTACTTTGCAAAATAATGCTATTCTAGCTAATGTTCTAAAGTTTTGTGATTTCAGTAAATATGTAACTAAATATTTTGGTTCCAAATCCATACCAGATAATATTTTCTCCCAAGTACCATTTCCTTTCATAATTGTATAGTGGACATAGTATCAGTAAGTGGACTAAACTGTCCTCCCCAAGCTGGTATTTGCACTTATTTTGTGTGTTCTTATTATAAAAGACTGCTTACCCCACTACCCCTTGAATAACTTCTTACCTCGCTATCCCTCTCTCCTGTCGTTCTTTCACCTCGTCTTGGTTCAAGAGTGCCAAACTCCACTTTATTATTACTGCTCTCCTGCTCCTATCTGCTGGGGACATAAACCCTAAACCAGGACCATTCCCAGTAAATGCCTCTGCGCCCCCCCCATCCCCTATTGCTGGTAATTCCCCCTCGTGTCTCACCGAACTTCCACACAGCCTCAAAATACTACACCTTAATATACGCAGACTCCTCCCTAAGGTGGACCTTCTCCAGCCTCTGGTTGCTTCGCTCTGCCCTGATATATAATCATCCTATCCGAAACCTGGCTGAATACAAATATTTGTGACTCCTCACTCTCCATCCCAGGCTACACAATATCCCACCAAGACCGGGTAGGGAGGGGCGGAGGCATGGCAATCTATGTCTCCTCGTCCATCCAATTCACCTTTACCTTTTCCATATCTGTATCTAGAGCCTATGAGGTGCTGATATTACAACTCTCCTTCCCCTTTTCTATACCCATTTTTGTAGCAGGTGCCTACTACCACTCTGGTATCCACTCCTCAGTTACTACAGACCTTATTAGCTCCATAACGTCCCACACCATATCGGGTGAATTATACATCACGGGCGACTTTAATCTAAACTGGTCTACTCCTACCCTAAACAAAGTGTGTAATGATATAAATGCCCTCAATTTAACCCAGTTTATCATTGAACTGACCTCGGTTAAACCACAAGATGGTAAACCACTCCTTAATTGACTGGGCCCTCACCTCGCACCCCCACAGGGTCATCAAATCTGGAGTACTATCTGACGCCCTCAGTGACCATTGTATGACCCTCCTGGTACTCAAAGTTCATAAAATTAAAGTCCCTCATAAAGCATTACTAATCTGTTCATACAAATCTCTGAACATTGCCCCTCTCCTACGCAACCTGAAGGATACTAACTTGGGCCCCACTGCATCTGCAATCTCAGACACGGCGGCAGATTATTTCAGAGGCGGATTCCTCAATGTCTGGAACCAGCATACCCCAATTCAACGAGTCAGGGTCCGCAGGAGCCACCTTCCTTGGATCTCTCCAGAACTCATAGCATGCCAAAAAGCACGTGACCAAGCTTGGAAGATTCACAAAGGCTCTAAGCTTCTCAAAGACTATGAAGCTTACTGCTCCCATAGAAATAAGTGCACGAAAGCCACATGTTTGGCCAAGGCTGAGTACTTCAGTTCCACCTTCCAGTCCAACCTTAATAATCCCTCCAAATTCTGGAAAGTGATACTCTCTCTCTTCTCTGGCTAGCCCTCCCTCTCCCTTCTCAATATAAACAACGCCCTGATTTCTGAACACCCTAGTGTTGCTGCTGCTTTCACTCAAATCAAATCACTCTATTTATATAAGGCGCCTTTCTTAAACCAAGGGGCCTGTACAATATAACATAAAACAATAAATAATTAAAACATTAAAATATTCAGAAATCATTATGAGCTTTACTAAAAAGATAGGTTTTCAGAGCTCCTTTAAAACTTTGGACAGTCGGGCAGTTTCGCACCTGACAAGGCAGAGAATTCCACAGGGTTGGGGCCATAAAACTAAAAGACCTGGCCCCTGAAGTTTGTAAGCGAACCCTGGGAATCTCTAGCAATCCCTCGTCAGTGGATCGGAGAGAGCGGGGGGGACAGTAGGGACAAAGGAGATCTTTCAGGTAAGCAGGTCCCTGATCATGCAGGGCCTTATAGGTCAGCAAACCGAACTTGAAGGTGATTCGCCAGCAAACTGGCAGCCAGTGCAGTCCGCGGAGCACAGGCGTTATATGACTGGATCTAGAAGAACCAGTCAACAGCCTGGCTGCCGCACTCTGCACTAGCTGCAGGCGGCAAATCTCAACCCCCGGTAGCCCAAGGTAAAAGGAATTGCAGTAGTCAAGGCGGGAGTTAACGAAAGCGTGGACCAAAGTAGGAAGATCGTCTCGAGGAACCGGGTGCTTCACCCGGGCAATGTTCCTCAGCTGGTAAAAAGAGGTTTTGACAACCGCTGACACCTGAGATTTGAATGTCAGACAGTCATCAAACACAACGCCCAGGTTCCGCACCCAGTTTGAGGTAGTCAGCTGGACACCCCCAAGCCATAAACACGAGGGTGATCAAGCTAACAAACCCGCCTCCCAGCGACCCTGGTCCACAACCAACACTTCAGTTTTTTCCAGGTTCAATCGCAGCCAACTCACATTCATCCAGTCTTGGATTTCAGCAAGACAGTTATTAAAGACCGAAAAGGCAGCATCTTGGCCGGGCACAAAGGACATGTACAGCTGAGTATCATCTGCATAGCAGTGAAAACCCAGACCGTACCACCTAATAATCGCTCCTAACGGCAGCATGTACGCTGCAAACAACATGGACGCCAAACTGGAACCCTGCGGTACCCCACAGGATAGGGAGACTGATGCCGAGGAGAAAATCCCAGACACCACCCTCTGAGTCCTACCCTCGAGGTAAGATCGAAACCAGCTGAGGACTGTACCAGACAGTCCACAGATAGATCGCAAACGTTCCAATAGCACACCATGGTCCACAGTGTCAAATGCTGCAGAGAGATCAAGAAGGACCAAGATGGAACAGGTCCTTCGATCTCTCGCTATTAGGAGATCATTTAGTACCCGAACCAGAGCTGTCTCGGTACTATGCCTTTTCCTAAATCCAGACTGGAGAGAATCATAGACATTGTGGCTGGTCAAATGTTCATCCAACTGCAATGCGATCATCTTCTCAATAACTTTACCCACAAAGGGCAAGTTAGAGACAGGCCTGTAGTTTGCCAGACAGTCCGGGTCCAAGGAGGACTTCTTAAGAAGGGGCTGAACCACAGCCTCCTTAAGAGGATTTGGAAAAATACCCCTCTCCAAGGACCTCCAGACAATCTCAGCAAGGACGGGGCCAATTATGTCCACACAACCCACTAAGAGATGTGTGGGGCCCGGGTCCAAACCACAGTTGGTCGGACGCAGTGATTGGATGATCATCACAATGTCATTGATTGTGGGGAGGCTGAAGTCAGACCACATAAAATGGGTGTCCGACATCTCCTGCCGACCATCACAACTCCCATTGGAGAGGGTCAAGCGGATATCAGATCTGATTCTGGCAACCTTATCTGAAAAGAATAGAGCAAACTCCTCACGCCGTTCTTGAGAAAAAGCTCTTCTAGGCTGAAGACAGATTGGATTGCACAATCTGTCCACAGTCCAGAAAAGCTGAGCTGGTCTATTCCGTGCAGCCGCAATCTCTCTGGACAGGAATTCTGCCTTCTTACGGGAGATTGCGGATTGATAGAAAACATAGTGGTCCATCAAACTAAGTTTGTCAGAATCCAGGCCCAACCTCCCCCAGCACCTCTCCAACCTTCATCCAACTCTCCTCAACTCCCTCAGAGTCTCATCGAACCAAGGAGATCTGGGGCGAAGAGTGAGAGGACGAACACGAACAGGAGCAATAGAATCCAAGGCCCCTGCCACTGCCTTATTATAGACAAGTACCAGCTCTCCTGGATCCATGCAATCTCTCGGTAAGCCCGATAGGTCCAGCACCGCCATCAGGTCATCCGGGGAAACACCCCTTAAAAGGCGGTATCGGACCATTTCCATAGGGGCCGACCTACTAGGGGTGGCCTCAAAACTGAACCCAATGGAGTGATGGTCCGACCATCCGACTGGTTCCACCACCAAGTCGGATATCTCCATCCCCAGAAGGAACACCAAATCCAATGAATGACCACCTTTCAACACATACTCCACCTCCTGTGCCTCTGCTGTACTGGCCACCTTACCAGCTTCAAGCCTGTTCGCACCCGTCAACTCCACTCGCTCACCTTCTCAAACAAATAACTTCTCCTTCTCCAAAATTACACCAACTGAAAAGTTGGAGGCTTTGTACTCCCTAAATCCTTCCAAAGGCAGCTCACCTGATGGCTTGGATCCCAAGCTAGTATACCTTTCCACCTTGGCTATCTCAGTACCCTTGTCTACTCTTTTCGACCTCTCATTTGATCTGGCTGCCATTCCCATTGGTTGGAAACATGCTATCGTTCTTCCTTTACCCAAGAGTGGCGATATCGCTACACCAGGGAACTACTGCCCCATTTCCCTCCTTCCTACCCTAGCTAAACTGCAAAAACATCTGGTTCTAACCCAACTATCGTCTTATCTCTCTAACTCAAATTTCTTCACCCCTCCCAATCTGGCTTTCGGAAACACCAGTCCACCACTACCTCTCTGATTAGGCTTAATGATTCGATCCTCTCAGGGATGGACACTCAGTGGTCAAATCACATCTGACATTTTTGTTGATCTTGCCAAGGCATTTGACACAGTTTCCCACACCCTCTTACTCAACTCCCTCTCCTCACCAGATCTGTCTGACACCGCCACCAATTAGTTTAGTGTTTACTTAACTGGCCGGACACAATCAGTCAGAATCGCTGACTATTTCCCATCCACTCCCTATCGACACTGGTGTCCCTCAGGGGTCTGTGCTGGGCCCTATTTTGTTCTCCATCTTCCTTAATGACCTCCCATCTGTCTGCAACTCATCTTCTATACATATGTATGCAGATGATACAGTCCTTTTCACCTCCGGCCAGTCCCCTTCTGATGTTGAAACAGATGTCAGCTGGACTTTAATTATGTCCAGAACTGGTTTTGTACTCATCAACTCTTCCTTAAAGATCATGTGCAATGGACTAGTTTTAAAAGATAAAGTGCTGCATAGTAATGACAATACTAAAATTAAATTGCTCAGTTTCACTTACCTTGACACTGGTAGCTTTCTGAAATTTCATATTTTTCTGTGTTCCGATCTTAGCTCAGAATCGGCATGCTTTCACTGTGCCTGCAAGAGGGGTGTGGCCAGCGGTGACATATTGTTGGAGTGCCGCAGTCTCAGTGAAAAGGTATCACCCCAGCGCTCATTATTGCTCAATGGATATCACTTTCGTTTTGGCTGTCCAATAATAGCCCAATCCTGTGGAAAATGTTTTGTCCCACAACAAATTTTCCAACAGTATACAGAATCTGTTATCGGCTGGATTTTCATTCTTTCTCGGGGAGCCGTGGGATTCACAACCCACAGCATATGTCTGCCTCTTCTACACTGCTCCATTTGTATGGTACTATTGGATTCAGGGGCCCGAAACTGGACTGACTGAAAATGATTAGTTGACCTGCAGATCGTCAAGCCTCACCCTGGAGCAGTGTGCCGGAGTCAGACAAATGCAATGTCAGACAAATGCAACGGTTATTGAATCTTTGCCCTGCACTCAGGTGTATGTGTCCGCTAGAACGGATGAATTCTGTTTACAGTACAGAATGTGTTTTTTTTTTTTTTTTATCGGTGCTGATCATTTCCTTACCCCCACCCCCCTTTTTTGCACTGCTCTGCTGCAAACTCCATAAACTCACTCGGTACCATTCCTCACTCTGACAACCCATTCCGACTGTCTGGTTCTGCACACTGGCACAATGAGGAGCGTGTTACAAACTGAGCATCTGTGCTCAAAGCTGGATCTCAAGCAGCGCTAAATAAATAGTTACGTCACCCTGCTCCATGCCTCTATGCCCATCTATCCGACGGCATCCACTGTCCCTGCCACCACTTGCATCAAATCCAGAGCACTGCGTACAGACAGATGCAGCCTGCTTTGTATACCGAGTATCTAGTCACATGCCATGCTCGCTTTACTGCATATGCCCATTCAGAAATGGCCGGTGAATATTGGATATTGGTTTCTATTTTCCTCAGACCAAATTCGAACACATCAGACACCCAAAGCACTATCGAAGCATACTTCTGCAGCTCCATAACACACTGGACACATTGAAACCTGGGGTTGCAGCGCTGGCATAACGAACACGGGCGCAAGCAGTAAAGCTGCACAAAGTATCAAACTGTCACTTCATTTGTCTTGCTGTGGCACTGATCCTGCCTTACAGAACCAGCCCACTGTATTATATCTGGTTGCTTGCGGGTAACTGAGAAACTATGTCAGGGCTCAGAGTGACAGGTACTGCTACCGAAGGTACTAAATTGAAATTTAAACACCTGCAAATTTTCTTTCTCCAACAGCTGGTCTCCGGGCTTCCTTACTCCTGGGCTGTACCTCCTGATACCAATAGGTAGGCAGGAATCAGACTTCTGCAGCATGGGACATCCAGCCCTCCACTTCCTGTCTCCCTCAGTTCTTCCTAAAGCAGTCCAATGTGGCAATACTACTAGAACTTGGAGACAGAAAACAAGAATACGAATTTTAAGGCATATGTGGCCTAGAGGCCAGCCAACTATATACATTCTGGGAGGGAATCCGAAGCCCGGAGACCAGCCGGAGAAAGAAAATTTACAAGTATTTAAATTTCGATTTCTCTCTCCTAAGCTGGTCTCCGGGCTTCCTTACTCCTGGGATATACAAAAGCAGTACGTCCCCAGATGTCCCAGGTGGGAAGAATGTCAGGAACCCTTAAGGATCCACCACTGCTTGAAGCATTCTGCAGCCAAGGATGCCCCATCCAAGGGCAGCACTTCCAGCAATTAAAATGTTGAAGATGTGTGAATGAATTATCAAGTGGCCACTTTGCTTAAGTGTGCTGTTGAAGCCTCTCTGAAGTACGCCCATGAAGGGGCCATAGCTCTGCTGAAATGGGCTCTCCCTGGGCCAGGCAAATTACTCCAGCCTGATCACAAGCCATGGAAGTGGCTGATAGAATCCGGCTGGCTATAGAGCCTTTTGAATCCTTGTTACTCATAATTTTGGCCCATAGCTGGCATGAACAAATTCGAAGTTTTGCAAATAGCTTCCTCCCTCTTAATATACATTGTCGTCAGGGGCAGATGGATGGGCCACGAGGTCCCCATCTGCCCTCAACCTCCATGTCTCTATGTTGCTATCACACCTCCCAGATCTAGAGGATGCAATTCCCCTTTCTCATTGCTTTCGGAGAGTGGGCAGAAGAAAGAATGAACCCCTGATTGTAATGGAGGGGAAGCATAACTTTGGCAAAAAACCTTGAACTGTTCGAGCCTGATGAAAAACAGTGTATAGCGCTTGGGTAAGCAATGCTTTTAGTTTGCCGATTCTCCTGGCTGAAGCAATAGCTATAAGAAAAAAGGTGACCTTTATGTTGAAATGCGTGATGGATATCTTCTTGATAGGCTCTAAGGGGGACCTTGGCCACAGCCTTGAGAACCAGATTAAAACTCCAAGGTGGTAGCTTTGGTGGGTTGGAAGGCAACCTAATGCTGCTGTCTTTATAAACCTACAGACATGAGTATATGCATCCAACGATTCCCCTGAATCCATCCACAAGAGTGCCCCCAGTGCAAAAACCTGAACTTGTAAGGTGGCTGGTTGCAGTCCTTTGTCCATCCATCTGAAAGGAACTGCAGTAGAACAGGCAATTGTATTGGACAGTTCTATAGGCGTTATGAATGAAGCCAGAACCAAAATTTTTTCCAGATTCAACAATACACTTTGGAGGAAGGAGAGAGACATAAGTTCCCCATCATGTCAATAACAGGAGCTGTGTAGCAAAGCTTCTTAAAAGTTTTTCCCTCTCAATCTCCAGGTCTAGAGAGAGAAGTTGTTTAAATGGGATGCCGGGTTGGACCTTGATGGAGAATGCCCAGGCTGAACTTGAATATTAGACGTAAACGCCTTGACAGACGAATGATAATCGGGAACTATGTGCGGAAAAGTCATAAGGGGCAGACTAGAATCATGACTGTCCTGTTCAGAACCACTTTGTGAAGGACTCTTGATAGAGGTGGTATTGGAGAAAAGGCATACAGGAGACCAAACTCATCCCAGTTTAGGGGAAAAAGGTGTCCTGAGCCACCACTGGTTCATCCTTGGCCAGGGAGCAGAACTGCTTACCTTGGAGTTCCGCCAGCAGGCAAAAAGATCTGTCTGAGGATTACCCCACTGATTTGTCAATTTGTAGGAGGCACTATCCTTCAGCTCCCATTCCCATGGTCGACCAACCTTGTGACTAAGCTAGTCTGCCGTGACGTTTACCTGCCCTGGTAAATACCTCGCTCAGTGGGGCGAGGTCCACTGAAAGAAAAGGGATTCCCTTAGCATTTTGAACTTCTTGTGCCACCTTGATGGTTGGTATATGCCAACGTTGACAGATTGTCGGTTGGAACCAGACTATCCTGACTGGGGAATTGCTGCTCAGAGTGCCTCAGGGCATGGCCTACTGTTCACGTCGGGAACATTTATGCTGTACCTTGTGCCTCTAACAGCGACCACCTGCCCGGTGCCAACAGCTGAAGCAGGTGAGCCATCCCCAGCTCACGAGGCTTGCATTGGTTACGATTTGGATTTGGTGAGGATGGTCTAACCTGTGACCCTTTGTGACCTCTGTCCTCCGAGACCGTCACTAGAGTGAGGGTTCACTCTGTCTCAATGAGTTGTATGAAAAAATACATAAATGAGGAGTTAAACTCCTTGATGAGCTTTAGCAGAATCCGAAATTTAGTTTTCGGGGGGAAAAATCCTTGTGTCATGATGTCTGCCCCCAGAAGGATCAAGGTCTGGTTTGAAATTAGAGAACTCTTTCTCCAGTTGATGAGAAAACCATGTGCCGGCAGGTACCAGACCACCTCTGCCGCTGCTTGTAATTTTTGGTTGAGCTGTGGGGCCTTTATGTGGACTATGACCGGTACTGGCAGCTTCAATTCTGTCCGTGGGTCTGAGGAAGACCCCAAAGGTAGAATCTGAATTGAAGTACTGCTCTGCCACTCTGAACCCGAGATCGTGTGCGTGACGTTACTGAGTGGTAAAGGGTAAATAGGCATCTTGCAGATCTATGGATGCCAGAAAAAAAACTTTTTGCGTTTGCTGGGTGATAGTGATGGCCCAGTATCATCTGCAAAGGCAGATTTAATTTGTCCTCCGAGCATGCATGGGCTTGAATACTCTGACTGGACCCCTATGCCCAGGGTCTGTACATGCTCCTGAATTGTGGTAGTTAGGTTTTCATCACTTCTCTGGAATCTTTTACCACCCCCTTTAAAGACTATCCATACGGGAGCTCTCCCTTGTTGGGGGCATTCGCCAAGTGAGCCTTGGCGACCTGTCCGCCTGCCATGCCTGCAGCCTTAGGTATGTCGAGGTGAGGCGAATTAAAGCATGGCCCTTGCTGCGCAACTGGCAGCCTCCTTTGAGATATCTGCTGATAATGCCTAGAATAGTCCCGCTCTGAAGCTGTTGCGGGGTGGGCTTATCTACATGTGGCTCGTCAGCATGCTGGTATGCCAGGATAGTGGCCCCATGGTATTGCGGCTCATGCAGAAAACAGGTTGGCTGGGCTTGCTTATATGTGGCTCATCAGCACGCTGGAATGCCACATCAGTAGTGTTGAGAACAGGTTGTTCGCAGCTGCTTTAAGGAAGGAGTGGAGGACTAAAAGCATCTCTTCGAGGAATGCCTCTACCTTCGTGTCCCCATGGTCCCATAGAGAAGCCCCACCCCCTGAGGTAAATATACAAGTTCCTCCTGTTGCTTGGTAGCCGATGCCAGTCTGAGTGCTGGTTGGAAGTTTAGGAGTTGCCGAGGGAGACCTCAAGTGAGATTCCTCACTCATCCATGAAGTAATCTAGATCATCCAAGGCTAAGTTTCTGGGTGGAGAGCCGTCCGAGACAGAAACGCCACTCAGTAGCCCCCCTGACTCTGGGGGGGACTAACTGACCTCTGGCGAACTTGTGCTCCTAGTATGTCAAGAGTAGCGATGTCCCTCCGGTGAGACGATTGGGAGTAGTCATAGAGGTGGACACTCTGATCTATTAAGGAGATTGAGGCATGATGGCCAGGGCATGATGAGTTGAGGGCGAAGGTCCTGTTAGGCTTGAGGGCTAAGCCTGCAGGTAAACCCCACTGTCCCTTGGAGGAGAAGGGCTGATGGGTCTGCGCTGCCTAGGATTGGTTCCTGTGATAGCAGGGTGGATGTCTCCAGACCTTCTCCACCCTTGCAGCTGTCTCACTTAGGCATAGCGAGCCGGAGGAGGGGACCGGAGGGGAGGGGACGACTACATCTGTGGCAGTGTCCGCCCCGTAAAGGATTTATGCTTTGCTCCCAATAGCTCTTCAGACCTTTGAATGGGAGGGTGGCATGAGCCCCTATTTAAAGTACCCTAACAAGCTGGATAGTAAGGGGGGGTGCAATCGCTCTGGTCTGTTCCCCTCGTCGTGTATCCTGGGGCCTGATGGGTAGGAGACTTTGAAATGTAAAACTATTGTCTACACCAGGATCTGAACCCAGCACCACAGACTCAAGAAGCAATGGTTCAAGCCACTACACCACACAGCCAGCTCGGCTATGGAGTTGACTGCCTGAGCTGTCCTGGCCGTCGAAGGGACTGTAGCATGGCTGTTCCTGAGCCAAAATGAAGCTCCTGCGGCTGCGGAGTGCTACCGCTCTGAGAGTGCCCCCGATGAGGCTCCTCCTGAGCTCCGAGAGCGCCCCCCGATGAGGCTCTTCGTGTGCTGAAATGAAGCCCCTGCTACTGCGGAGCAGACAGCTCCGAGAGTGCCAACAATGAGGGGCTGTAGCGCGGCTCTTCCTGAGCCAAAGTGAACCCCTGCTACTGCGGAGCATTGCCGGAAATGAAGCCCCTACACAGAGGAGCGCTCCTGCTAGTGAATCCCCTGCTACTGTGGTGCATTCCAGCTCTAGGTGCTGATGAAGAGGAGCAGTAGCGCGGCTCTCCCTGAGCCAAAATGAGGCGCCTGCTGTTGAGAAGCACGACCGCTTCCGAGATAATTGCTACGCCGGTCGTTGGCAAGCCTGAAAACCGCTACTGCCGGTGCCTAGCGTGGGGCTGAGAGTGGCTCCTCCTGAGCTGACTTAAAGCTCCTGCCCGTTGTTTAGGACTGTAGCACAGCTCATCCCGAGCTGAAATTAAGCTCCTGCTGCCACAGTGCCAGACAACCGTTTCTGCCCGAGTGTCTCCTCCTGAGCCGAATAGAAGCTCCTGCCCACTATTTGGAGGCTGTGTCACAGCTCCTTTCAAGCTGAAATTAAGCTCCTGCTGCAAATGAAGCCCCTGCTACTGTGGTGGGGCGAGATTGCTCCTGGTGGCTTCCCTCCCGCGCGGCAAAGGCCTGCTGCGTCAGCAGCCTGAGCAGTAGGGCCGCGAGGAAGTGAAGCGAGCCTCCAGAGCCGAAAATAAAAAGTGCAGCGCGAGGGGCCCTGCCGCCTGCTACCTGCCAGACTCGGGTGTTGGCGGTGGGAATGTGAAGCAGGAATAAGGAGCCACAATGTCCCGCACTGCAGTGTTGGAGGAGGCATGATGGCCAAACAGTAGTAATCCTGTCGAGTGAATTCTGTGCCTCAAAGTGTGGGAAAGAGAGAAGGGGTCCAGTCTGTGCAGCATGCATGGCTGAGACTGGGGACCCTCCAGAAACTATGAGGCAACGCTGTATTTAAGTTCCCCCTTGCCAATCCTCTTCTTAAATAAAAATAGACTGCACTTACAGTTTGGTGTCTTCAGCTCTGCCACAACAGTGGCAGAGCCCCTGCAGAGAACCTGCCTTATGACAGGCAGGAAGTAAACTGAGGAAGACAGGAAGTGGAGGGCTTGATGTCCCCCGCTGCAGAGGTCTGATTCCTGCCTGCCTATCGGTATCAGAAGGTACAGCCCAGGAGTAAGGAAGCCCGGAGACCAGCTTAGGCGAGAGAATTCCCTAACTCCTGCGTTCCCTATCTCATCCATGGTCACCGTTCATTTGTTTTACTCAGTAAAGGACTTTATCGCATTCTGCAAATAGCACCCCCAAAAGCAAATAGTTCACCTCTGCTCTAGATAAGCACACCCCAATGTGTAACTTGGATGTACCTACCAAACTTTGTTAGTTTTGTGGTTGTCATTTCATTGGCACCAATGACATCCACTGTATCAATGTGCACCACTAGCTATTCCTCTAAATGCCTACCTGTGTATGGAACCTTTCCCCCCCCAACACACACAGACACCTACACATGTACGTCCAGCACCCACCCACTCATGAACACCCCACCAGCACCCATGGCCCACAAATCACAAACAAACAAGGCCACACATAGGGTCACACACACACACACCCGCCAACGCACAAAAAGACACACACAGAGGGAAACAGGCACGCACACACATGGACACACACACTCAGTAGGACAAAAAGTAACACATAGTCAAAGAACTTCTCACAACAGGAATACACACAGTTGCATGCAACTGAAAGAAAAAGCTGATTCATGTGCACGCAGTGTGTTGACAAGGGCAGGCCTAGTCCGTAGCGTGATCCAGGGAGCAGGAAGCAGAACCGAGTGAAGTCTAACTGCATTTAAATGCTCACTGGAATACCTTGTTTGGTGATCACGTCTAGCCCTAGTTGTAGTATAATTATCCCGTAGTGTGGATAGGAGTCGGATAGGAGTGGTCACAAAATATGGAAGGCACTTTCAAAGAGACAGAGAAAAAAAATAATGGTGGGCATGACAAATGGAGAAGTGATTAGACCTCATCAGCACACCATCTTGCAATGATGTGACCTGTGAGATAACATGTGACATGGTCACACCTTGCTATTGTACGATCAGTAGACCACACACACAGAGAAGCATACACACACACGCATACGCACACACATGGGGCAACCGAAACACACACACACACACACATACATACATACATGCCAACCCAAACACACATACACTGGGCAACCAAAGAGCGCGCGCGTGTACACACACACACACACACACACACACACACACACACACACACACACACACACGTCTAGCACCCACCCACACCATGGCCAACAAATCACAAACAAGGCCATACACAGGGACACACACACACACACACACACACACACGACAACCCACGCACACACATAGGGCCACCAACGCACAAAAAGACACACACCGAGGCAAAAAACACACACAGGTGCACACGCACGGACACACACACTCAGTAGGTCAAACAGTAACACACAGTCACAGAACTTCTCACAACTAGAATACACATAGCTGCATGAAAAAGTCGATTCATGTGCACGCAGTGTGTTGACAAGGGCAGGCCTAATCCGTAGCACAATCCAGGGAGCAGGAACCGGAACCAAGTGAAGTCTGAGTGCATGTAAATGCTCACTAGAATACCTTGTTTGGCGATCTGACGTCTAGCTCTAGGTGTAATATAATTATCCTGTAGTGAGGATCGGAGTGGTCACAAAATATGGAAGGCACTTTCAAAGAGATAGACAAAGAAAAGAAAAAACAATAATGGTGGGCATGACAAATGGAGAAGTGGCGATGGCAAGCCCGAAGAATGGTGGAAAGTGTAGAAAGTTTTATTCTATGGAAAAATAACAATTCATAAACCAGTGTCACAACCAAAACAACAAGGCTAATTACATGATGAGACAAAGAGTTGCTGTCAAAAAGGCTAAAAAATAAAAAGGATACACACTTTGATCTGATCTGAGAACATAACGGAGAAAAAAACAATGTGCCAAGGAATGTAGGGATAGTCACTATTATGCAGGGGCACACAGGGAGAGGCGTCACAAAATGAAGAAAGGATATTGTAATGACTCTGTTCAGCTCATTGGTGTGTTCCCACGTCGAGTACTGTGTACAGTCAGGTCTAACTCAACCAAGACATAACACACAAAAGGGCAACTAAAGTGGAACAGTGACCATCCAAAAAAGAGTTGCAACATGGATGAGAGACACAATTACAGGGAGGGGAAAAAAAAAATCAGGTACGGTACTGAATAATATTACACACGAAAACACCCTTTAAAACTAGGGAACATGACATGAACTTAGAGGCACAGTAGGGGGTAACGTGAGAAAGGTCTTCAGCAGGGTATTGGTGGTGTAGTCACAAAACAGATATACTAACAATGTTGTTAGTGGGAGCAAAGTCACGGGTGTAATGCAGCAATGCATGCAATCTAATTTTGCCACCATGAAAAGGCTTATGCAGTGCAGAAAATAGAAACTGAATAGTAACAACAGCAAAGGGAAGGGCAGATTATAATGCACCAGAGATACGGGTTGAGGGGGAACAAATAGGAAAGGGATGCATAGGTATACTGCCCCACATATTGTAGTGGCATAATGGTAAAAAGAATAGTGTGAAATGGGTAATCACCTGCCCTGCTGCGGCCCTGCTGAACTCTGCAGTCAAACTACTGACAAACTATTGGCGAATGCATTCCTGTGCACGGACAGTTTCACTAATCCATAGACAGTCCACCTGGCTGTTGGTAAAAATATATTCTGAACCACGAACAGGTGAACCGCAGATATAGAGAAACTGGAAGGGGCAAGACCAATCGTAGAAATCATCAATGGATTGTGTGGGGTGGAGCTGTATCTTACAGGGATGGCACCAGCAAAACGCAAAGTCAGGGGTCATCAAACAAACGGGCATGGTGCCATCAAAAAGTAGCCTCAGTAATCTTGGGCAGTCCACAGAGCAACGGAAATTTGGATAGAAGTGCTGCGTGCACTGGCTGCAATCAGAAAGGTGCAGGAAGCGGCAGATTCACAGGCAGGTATTCCTCCATGGGATTTCGTCTGAAAAGGTGAAGAGTTTGGGGGCTGTGTCACAAAACCACACAATATCGAGGACAGTACATCATGATAGCAATGGATTGGATATCAACCAACCAATCAAGTCTTTATTTATCCATGTGAACACCATTAAGCAGGCTCATTTACAAGGTGGACCTGCATTATACAGGGTCAAGAATAACACTTTTATGTACAGATAATAAATAGACATAATTATGCAGAAATAGAAAAAAATACACAGAGCAACAAGTATTTCAGGTATAGGGTTAACAAGGTTAGGGAGAATGGTATGAGAAGGGGAATTAAAACATTCTGAAACAGCCAGCATATTATAACATTTTCAAACAGCACCACATATCATTGGTCAGGACATATACAAACTTAAGGGGCAGGGTACAGGACTGCAGCTGTTCTTGGAGGGCTTCTATGGTAGATGGACTGGGAACATATATGTTAGGAGTCTGAGGGTAAGAAAGGTAGTGGATTAGCAGAAAAAGGGGGTGTGTAGGTGGAGACAATCAAGGGGCCGGGTTAGGTGGAGATGAAGTGGGCAGGTAAGCAGCAGCAAGGAGCAATAAAAATGGGGAACATGACAACAGATACCTTGACTGGCTGGTGACATGCGGTGTTTCTTTTTGCGGGGGTTGGAGCATTTGGGTTTCGGGAAGGTCGTGATAACCATACCAACACCCCTGCACAAGTAGATTAGGGACGGACAGAGTGTGCAATGTATTACAAGCGGAGTCACTGTAAGCGAAGCAAATAGTTCCCTTGACATGCAAATTGCGAGCCCACAGCCAATGTGACTTCCAGCCGACAGAACTGAAGGTACCCGCAACTGTGCGGCTTGTGTTTTGGGCACCGGAGTTGGGTGGAGGAGGTAATGGTGGTTGTTGTCGTTTTGGGGTTGGCGTGCTGAAATCCGGAAATAACAACCATAATGGGGGTTTGCACAATTAGGCAACACAGCAACCATGAGGTTTGTAAGGTAATGTGCTGCAGCTGAAATCGATTACCTGCCGAGGTGCATGTGAGAAGCAATAGGGTCAGTGTGACAGCAAGACGCAAACTGAAAAATGGAACAGATACGGAATGTCGAGGGTTGAATATGGAGTGCAACACACTAAATACCGAAACAAAATATATTTACCATTCATCCAGGGGCATGTTTGCCCCGGGATCCTCACTGCTGCCCTCAGAGCTTGCTGACTGATCCTCCTCCACCATGTGTGTCCGACTCACAAGGGGCTCATACAAATAGGGCTGAACTCCCCCAGACGCTGACATAAGTTCTATATCACTGTCGTTTTCGGAAGACATTGTTGAGCAGTTTGAAATGTATGCTTCTTGTCACCCGCAGTCAGAAACACCTGCTCTTTACATTCCCCACCCATCCACAATGATGCGGCGGTGGTGGGGAATGTGCCTGTGGGGCTAAAAAAAAAAAATGAAAACATTGGGGGTGGGGCATGCAACTAAATAAAGTTAAAAATATAAACAACCAGTGCACTACAACACAAACGTTTGGTAAATCATAAAACACAAACACAAGTTGGAACAGAATATGTCTTTATTACCAATTTTCATAGAGCAAAAATGGCTTGCAAATGATCTCTAACGCCAAGAAGACAGTCTCCATGACCTTCGGCACTAGGCAGAGACTCTCAAGGCTCCATTCCCTGCCCTCCTTCCACACCCTCGATGGGACAGTTATTAAGGACACCTCGTCATTCAGATATCTGGTTGTTTAGCTTGATCAACAACTCACCTTCTCTGACCACGTAGACACCATCCTGAAAAAGTTGCACCCCAAGCTTGGTGCTTTATACAGGAACCATAACTGCCTCCCTCTCTCGGCAAGGCACAAACTGGTCCAGAAGATGATCCTACCTATCTTCGACTACTGTGATGTAGTTTACAGTGCCGCTCCCACAACTTCCTTAGTCAGACTGAATACCATCTTCAATGCCTCCTGTCACTTTGCTCTCGACTCTCCTCCTCTCACCCATCACTGTCAACTCTACCACTCCCTGGCATTTCCCTCTCTCGCGAACAGGTGCTTACACCACTGTGCAAACTTCGTCTCAAAATTCTGGTTTGGCTCACTCCCAACATTTCTTATTTCCTCCCTAGCTATTTTCCCCCTCCACCTGCCCGCTCACTCAGATCTCATGACTACAGAATTCTGGTAGTCCTTCATCGCTCCACCACTGTACGCCAGTCTGCCTTCTCATACCGCTTCCCAAAACTGTGGAACTCGCTTCCAAAACAGATTCGCCACACGTCCTCGCCCTCCTCATTAACTGCAGTACTTCACAACCTCTCTGTTAATTGTTCCTGCACCTAAACTCCTTTTGAGCCTGCCCAGCTCCTAGCCATTATCAGTGCATAAGTCACTGTAGTTACACTGGTTACTACTACAGCACTTATTGTGAAGTATTATGATTTCTGCAAATTGTATTCGTAAGTACTGTTATTTCCTGTTAGATGATCCGACCTCTGTGTATTTTGTCAACTGTATGTACATACAAACTTACTTCCTTAAGTTCTCTACCCGCTTTCTCATAATGTTAAGTACCTTTTTTTCAATCAGTGTTGTAGATGGCTTCTATTATATGTGTTTATACTTCGCCAATTGTATCTCCCATCACCCCTTCCCCTAGGACGCACCATGAGACGAGCAACTTGTTGTTCATTGTGCCTTTCCTGGTGAAACATTTCAATTAATACATAAATAAAAGCTTCTGAGTCTTTCGCTGTCATTATACTCCAATCTAAAATCTAGTTAGAACCCTCCTTTTTACTGGGTCCTTGATCATCATCAAATATGGTTCCATACCAAACTGTCTCTTATTTTCTGAGATCCATTTACTAATGCTATAATTTTTACATATTCCCAATTCATTTTGTATGTGAATCTCCCTAATTTTCTCTTTTATTATATATTCAATTTTATCCCTTGTCCTTATGTAGCTCTCTAAGAGACAGTAAAGGAGCCATATGGTTTCATGATTTTTTCCATGGTGTTTAAACTTGAGAAGGAGAATTTTTTCCCTGTATACTCAATAGATTAATCTATACAAGCCTGGGGTAATCTTGTTTCCTGCATGTTGTATGCTTTTTTTACCCAATACAGTGCCAATCTCTGCTCTATGCTGCATTGAATCGGTGTTTCTCCAATCTCTAATTCTACCAAGATAGATGGGGCTCCTTTTGGAAGACCCAATAATCTTTTATAGAAGATATTCATTGTAGTTTCTAACATATCGTTATTTTCTAATTCCCATTTCTCTACACCATAGAGCAATTGTCTCTTTAATTTGGCATTTAATGTTCTAAGGCAGCCCTCTATAGAATTACCTCCAAGGAAAGTACTAGAAAAGCTGACACAGTGAAGCAGCACATATTTAGAGATAAACAGTAACATAAGTTCAGCTGTCATTAAGTTTTGTAACATAGTACTCGCATAGGTAACACTTGACTAGGTAACTAGGGGAATGGAACACATTAAGAGAACGTGGTTGATCTTAAGGTATCAATTTACCATAGGCCTTTATTGTTATACTAAGGAGCTCAGCTATATCGTATACCATGTGTTATACTATATTACATGCTGCCCTGCTGCTGCTATAGTCAGAGGCCTCCACCTGGGGCAGCCTAGGCTGGACTGGCAAGCCTCCCCACCCTGGGAGAGGACAGGAGAGGAGAGGAGATCAGTCCTCCAGACGCTCAACTCTCTCTGACCCCAGCCAACCCCCGACATTGAAGAATGTGGGTCCCAGCACTGATCCCAGAGGCACCCACTGGTGACTAACTCATTTGAAAAAAGGTTGCCTAATATATATTCTCTGTTTATGCTCATTTAACCATGATGATATCCAACTCACTAAGTGTTTATTTTGGTTTATTAATTCCATGTGGGGTACAGTGTCAAAGGCCTTAGAATAATCCAAATAAACTACATCCACAGGCATGCCGAAAATCCAGTGCCCTACTTACTGGTTCAGAGAAGTGCAATAAGTTAGTCTGGCAAGCTCTTTTCCACTTAAACCGTGTTGTGAGATATCACCCATCCTAGTGTTTTGGATATGCTTCTCGATTTCCTCCTTTATAAACCCTTTCTAGCATTTCCTCAACCACTGAGGTAACACTCAGCAGTTTATAATTCATACAGTTAGATCTTGAACCCTTTCTGAAATCTGGTATTACAGCAGCCTCCCTCCATACTGATACTACTTTTCCTTCATTAAGTAACTGTTGAGAAATCCTAGTTATTGGGCCAGTTATTTCATCAGCCACTTCTATAAGGAGTCTTGGATGCATCCCATCAGGGCTTGGCGATTTACTGGAGTGCAGGTCTCTTAATTTTTACATCGTTCTCCACTATTACCAACTATTTGTTTCTTTTGTTAGCCCCTTTATTTCACTTATGTGTCCCTTGGCCTGGTATACACACTTGAGGAAAAAGTCACTAAAAACTTCCACCATAATAACTCCATTTGTTATCTGTTTATCTTTTGTAATGGGTTCTATCTGCTGTTGTCTGTTGCTGAGACTATTTGTGTAATTATAAATGATTTTTTTTTTTTTTATTGTGCACGGTTATTGTCCCAAGCCTTTGTTCCTCTTCCCTCTCTGCCACTTTTATTTGCTTTTTACAATGCCTACTGTTCTCTATACAACTCCCAAAATTCTACTGTACTGCTACGTTTGGCACATTTATAAGCCTTTTTTCTCTCCTTATCAATCTATGAACCATTCTTGTACACCAACCCATTTTCTATACACCACCCAAAATTCAAGTGTACTGCTACATTTGGCAGATCTATAAGCCTTTTTTTCCTTCATCAATCTACGGACTGGTCTAGTACACCAAGCTGGAATCTTTTGTCTAGAATACTATTTAGTTCTTTCTGGTACATGCTCAGTAATACATTGTTGGAGTACTGAAATTAGTTTATACCACTTATTATCAAGACTTTGCCCTTCAAAATCATTTTCGCAGTCCCAGTTCCTGTGTATAATTTAGATTTTTGTGTTATTTTAGCATCTTACTTTAGTTGTTCCTGTCTGATTTTCTCTATTGTTTCTAATCTTAAACTGTATCATATTGTGGTCGCTCCCACAGAGCGACTACCTGACCCTACAATCTCCAAGTTTTTCCTCCATGTTGCAAAGTACAAGTTCTAGAAAGTTATACCCTCTAGTACAGGTCCTGTCATATTGTTCCAGATTCAATGACTCTAAGATCCGTATAAACTCCTTTTTAAGTGGTGCACTTCCCTTTCAGTTATTCAAATCTATATTAGGTGAACTGAAATCAACCAACCATGTCAGTTTATTACTCAAGTCTGGGTTGCTAAGGTTGTTTAGAAACTGCTTATTTTCTTGTACTGGGAAGGAGGGTGATCTGTAACAAATTCCCATTATGATTGTTTCGCTTTTCGGTGGGATTAGATTGACCATGTCTGCGCTACTTCCTCATTTTTTATATTTTTAGCATCAAATTCAGTGGCCTCTATATTATTATTTTTTTTTTGCATTATTTATTTATAATTTTGCATTAAAAATCATACAAAAACTTGTAGTACAGGAGGAGACAAAAAAATATACATGGCGGATATTATCCAGCAGTATTAAGCAGACAGTATAGCAACTGCCCCTCCCCAATAGTCACCACATAGGGGGAATAACCATTTGTCACATAAACATAACACACTGGTACCCACAGCATGCAGCTAAGGAAGCATAAAGGTGAGCCAGTATTCACAGCATTTAGTAAAAGGACTAAGAAAAAAAAAAACTTGTTGACCAGCAGATCCCCCTGGTCCTATTGGCTCCCGAAATAGCATACCTAAGTAACAAAAATGCTCAACAAAATTCTCCCATCCTCCCAATCACTTTGTAGCCCCATTAGCCCCGACCACCTCCGATCGTGGCAGAACCCAGTACACGTGTAACATACATAGACTCCCATGCATATATCATATCATTTCCTAGAAAAGACGATGACGCATTTTAACTACAGCCCATTTTATCTCTCATATGCCCAGCCCATTTCCATAGTCTCAGCACCTCGTTTCATCGATGTGCACGAAGCACCTTGCGGGCCTTTTGGAACATACCCTTTCCCCAGTTAAGTCACTTGCCCTATCGAGTTTTAAGGAGTTAGGCTCAGACATACCTTCAAAAGGAAAATACCCCCAGACAGTCCAGGCCGTACCCCATCCCATGCCGGCCCGTCTTATAAGGTTATTTGTATACATCAAGTTCAAGGCACTGCATCATCCGAGGACACATTCTCCTCTTCCTCCCCACCAAGTTCTAGTTCGATGGTCTGAAGCAGACGTTCTGCATCCTTGGGATCATGAAATTGAAATCGCTTGCCTTGCCAGTTTAGCCGCAGCCGGGCCGGGAATAGCAGTTGGTGCTGTATATGAAAATTACGTACCTACCGTAATTCTTGATCTTCTCTTGTATCTTCACCATTCATTACTTACTGGGTGTAAGCCGGAGGCGCGCACCGTCCACGGAGCTTTTTTTTTTTTTTTTTTTTTTTAAAGTTTGCCTAACGGCACTGCCCTCGAGAGTGACGTCATGCGCGAGGGGCGGCTGTTAGTAGCGACCGACTCCTCCTCCAACTCAGTTCTGTGAGCCGGAGAGGCAAAAGCGAAAGCAGAAAATATAGATAGCGAGGCAAGATAGCCGAGGGATAGCAAAGCAAGGAAGAATGAACTGAAAAAGGAATAAGCCGATGGAGGAAGGACAGAGGAGATAAGAGTATCCCTAGCCTAGGGACTGCAGGGCCTCCTTACCTGGGCGACTCTAGGAGGAGAGATAAGGAAGGAAATGAGAAAATAGAAGAAGAAGAAGAAGAAGAAGAGAAGAGAGAGATGGGATGTTGAAGGGACCAGGATGCCCAACGAGCATAGTTAGCTTACAGCCGAAGGCTCGATTAACAGGGAAGCAAGAATCCCCGGAGATAGAGCTGAAGAGAAGGTTCACCAAACCCGCTAGACAGACTCAGGAGGGCATAGTCCTTATCCTCAACATGCCATTGTTGTTGATACCGCCCTCGGGTTCCTGGCATGAAAGGCCTAGAATTTGAGGACACCGAGGAGGAGAATGAACCCAGGCAGCAGGAGAGTGCTGCTCTGGGACTTAGAAAAGGAAAATGTAAGCCTTTCAGGCGTTTTAAGCATAGAAATGGGACTCAGACAGACTGGCCAAGGCAGGCCAAAGGCTTGGGCTGGCTAGGATTGGATATGGTCAGCACTGCTCTTCTGTAAAAATTGTCCGGGAGGACACTTAAAAGGAGAAACCAATATACAAACTAGCGAGAAGGGTAGCCTACCCTCTCATTTCCCCTCTTGTTTGTTTTCTCTTTTTTTTTTTTACAAATAAAAATTTTGCAGGCTAGTTGCATGACCCCAATACCAAGATGCCTATAGCAGTCGGAGAGAGTTCCCTCAGCATTTTTTTTTTTTTTTTGCAAAAGAGAAAAAAAGGAACAGACGTGCCCGTTCCTCTGCTCTGCAAGGCAAGAAAGTGGGGGGGGGATTTTGATTTCAGGGCAATATCTGGAACACGGGATTGCAGGATCAAAACTGAATAGCCTGAGCCAGGCCAAAACCCCAGAGGTATCTCGCCAGAAGGATGGCAAGAGATAGTTGTGCAGTCTGATTGCCAAAGCAATCCACGAGATGGCCCATGAATCTTAGAGTAAGTAATTTTTCTGGAAAATTAGAAACCCCCAAGATGATTTTTTTTTGGAAAAATTAAGCAATTTTCCTACATTTAAGTTTTTTTTTTTGCAGAGAGAGGAAGGAGGCGGGAGGTGGAGAAGCCACAGGAAGAGGCCACTGAGGGATGGTGGGCGGGTGTAATGAATGGTGAAGATACAAAGAAGATCCAAGAATTACGGTGGAGTGTAATTTTCATATCTTCCTTGTCAATCTTCACCATTCATTACTTCCTGGGTGAATACCAAGCTCCTCTTCCCCCGGAGGGGGAAGAGGCCATACCCTGAGGGAACAAGACCCCTAGCCTTCTGCTGGTGAGAAACAGAAGGAGAAGACCCGAGCTTATTCAGAAAGCCTAAGTGGGAGAAGAGCTAGGAGGTGCCTCCCGAGGACGAGGAGACGGAGGGAGCCCCTGTAAAAGTCTCCTAGCTCTAGAAGAGAAAAGACGGGTCCCCCGGAAGGTGGAGCGAATCACCCTACGCCGGGCCAGGGATGACAACCTAGAAAGACAAAGCCATGCCGTCCGCCTGATGCAGATCGCTGTCCCTGCAAGCCTGGAAGCCACCTCATTGGCATCATAAGATGCCCTTGCTTGGTGTCTTGCCAGCTCCAGGCCTACCGCGGAGAGGGCAACAGCTTGTCTGGTTTGCTCCGTGTCAGGCATTGATGCCAGCAGCTGGGACATCATCGACCACAAATGCCGGTTGTAGGCAGCGTGGTGAGCCTGATGTGATGCAATAGAGGCACTGCTCGAGAAGAGAACACTCTTCTGCTCAACGGTCGAACTGAGAGAGTCCGATCCGTGGGCGGTCGTGCGCCAGGCAACGGCGCCCAGAAGGAGTATCCAGGTAAACCAAACCAGAGGTCGGGTTGGGAAGGAACCTAGAGACTCAGAGGGGCACAATACCTCGCTGGCAGTCGGCGGGGCTGGAGAAGAAGCGGCAGGGTACTGCCAGGACGGATAGACGCCTCCTGGAAAGGATAGGCCAGGAAGGTACCACCAAATGCTGGGCACTGAATTCACCAAGGATTCCGCAGCGTCTCCGTTCGTATTGTCTCCGCACTAGAAATCCGAAGATCCCTCACCATCCTCGAGAGAAGCTGATATTCAGTGAAATCAGCATCGGAGGACAGATGAGCAGGGGTTCCTCTCCCTCAGAGGAGGAGGCGAGGATGATGGGGAGCTGGAATGTCCAGAGGATTCCTGCGGCGGTGGGGAGAGTCGAAAGACCCGCTCATGCATGTATCTAACATATGAGGGGAAGGCCGTCGCAGAACCTCTGAACTGCTCCCAGGATAACGGACCCGTCGGACCGACATGGCCCGGGAGCGGGGGTGGTGAAGGCAGAGAGATGGGAGAGGGGCACCTCCGAGGAGGCAACTGCTCTCTGCGAGGACTCTGGAATCCGGGGAAAGGAGCCCTAGTAGGAGGTATCCCGGATATCAGACCAGGCCGCAGAACGGAACTCTGGGGAAGCAGAGCCTGGAAGAGCCCTGGGGGAGAAACTCCCCTGTGACGCCCGGGACTGCATGGATCCAGAAGGGCAGTCCGCACAAACGCTGCCGGAGGACAACCTAGAACCCTGAGGGGAGAAGCGGGGCTCTGCACTACGGCTCCTGGCCACCCCCTGGGGTGGCCAAAGAAAACCGAGCAGCAGGCCGCCTGCGCCTCAACCCCACGGACTCCGAAGGCCCTCCTCCTCGACCATAGCGCCCCTATCCCTAGAGGGGCAACAGCACCCAGGGGGTAGCTGTCACTGAGCCTCAGAGGGGCCTCCCCTCCATCACCCCACGTCTGCCCCGGGACTCTGGCCACCCCAGCGAGGAACCCTCAGGAGACGATGGTAGGGGGGACAGAGGAAGGGGCCCGCTGCGCCGCCTGGTACCCCTAGCCACCGAGGACCCAGATTCCGAAGAATGGGGGTGCCAGGATGGGTCCACATCTGAGTCATCGCCCTCCGAGGAGGACGAGACCAGCAGGACCTCAATGCTGGCCACCCCAGGGGTCCCCGAGGCCACGGGGCCTGACGGCCCCGGTACCAAGGGAGACGCCGCTCGCCCCCCACGCCGGTAGCAGTTAGGCCTAACTCCATACCCCCAGCGGCTCCAGCAGGCCAGCAGCAGCCCAGAGGAAGGAGAAGGCCGCCAGCGGCGTCGGGAGGTGGCGGCACCGCCGACAACGCCGCCATGTCCACGGCGCCGTGAGCGGCACCGAGGCCCAGCGGCACCGCCAACGGCGCCGTTCAATCACCGGGCGCCAACGATGCCGGGATCCAAAGCGGGCGCCTGATCACCGCACCGCGAACGGGCGCCGATCCGAAATGGCGCCGCTGAGGCGTGTCAGGTCCACCCAGCCGGGCCCAAAGCCGCGGGCCTCGGCACGGGGAACCTGCACCTCAAGAGGTGACTGCGAGGCGTGTCAGCGTCGCGGCCCCGGAAGCTACGACGCTCCCCAACACCAGCGGAAGGGCCTCCTCATCGGCAAGATAGGACGAGGAGACCCCTCCTCCTCGGACAGTATAGGCCGGGAGGGGACCCGGAGGAAGGGCCTAAAGATCTCGCCGAGATTCCGCGGAAGCGATGCCGTCCCCGAAAGTCGCCGGGCCTGCCGAGCTTGAACGCTGGCTGACTGAGGACGCGACGTCCATCGAGAAACAGGCGTCGCAGCAAATCCATATCATGGTTGGGTCCCAGGCAGCGAGGCAAGCGTCATGCGGTCCGAGGCGGAGAAATACCCGGCCACAGGAGCACCGGCGCATGAGGCGCGACCCGTCTTGGCTTAGCTCAGAACCGGACATAACACGAAACCAGCGAGACTAAAAACACAGTAGGAAACACACCCGGAGCGAAAGAAAGAACAGTCTTACCATATCGTGATACGGTGGGCAAGAAAGCAGTCGGTACTCGCGGTACAGGAAAACAAACGCACTGAATACCAGCTCGCGGACAGGTGCTGCCTCAGCGGGGAGAAACAGAACTGAGTTGGAGGAGGGAGTCGGTCGCTACTAACGGCCGCCCCTCGCGCATGGCGATCACTCTGGGCGGTGCCGTTAGGCAAACTTTAAAAAAAAGCTCTGTGGACGGGTAAGCCCGCTTACACCCAGAAAGTAATGAATGGTGAAGTACTGACAAGGGAATATCTTGTAGCGCCGCAATCGCCTGCGAATCCCATCAAAGCCCTTCCTTCGGAGATGGGTGCCATAAGCCAAGTCCAGAAAAATCTGCAGGGTGCTCTGGCCGTATTGTAGAGAGCGCTTTCTCCTTGCGTAGCTGAGCACCCGTTCCCGATCGCCCACTCCAGAACAGACCACCAAGAAGGTTCGGGGAGTCGCCGCATCTCCAGGCGATCTCCTCGGGTTGATACGATAAGCCTTCTCAATAGATATCTGGGGTTCATCCTCCGAAAGGCCAAGCACAGCAAGTAAAACAGTCCGGGCGAATTCCAATGGGTCCTCTCCTTCGGCTAACTCCTGTAACCCCAGAATACGCAAATTGCGTTCTCTTGCCTGATTCTCAAGTAGCTCTAGACGCTGGCGGAACATCGAGTTTTCTTTAGTCAGTTTAGTAGTAGCCTCGTAGGTCTTCGATGTAGATTGCTCCATTTTTTGCATTCCCCGCTCACAACCATCCATTCTGTTTTCCAAATCCGACACCCGTGGTGTAAGGGAGTCGAGCTTCTTATCTATATCATGCACAGTCTTAACCAGCTGGTTCAAAGTTTATATTATTTTTAATGTTGATAGCAACTTGATAGCAACACCTCCACCTTTTTTTGTTTGCTCTCCTGTCTTTATTGAATAACTGGTACCCCTCGATATTCTTTCCCCAACCCTCTCTCTGCCACGTTTCTGTCACTGCACAGATCTGGATATCTTCTTTATATAAGATGTACTTTAATTCACTTTTTTATTTTATTTCCCAGGATTCAGGCATTTACTAACAGAACTTTCCATACAGCACCCCTAGGTTTCTTACTTGATTCTGAGTTTGTCTTCTTGTTTATCACAGCTGATTTCTGTGAATCTCCTCCCGGTCCCCCTTGCCATTGGTTTAAAAATGTTTTAACAGTAAGATTGATTCTATCAGCCAGCACTTTCATCCCATTTCTGTTCAGATGCAGCCCATCACTGGCAAATAGTCTCCTGTCTCCATCAAATCTGTCCTAATTTCTCTGAACGTAATACTGCTGCCTCATACACCATCTCTGTATCCATCCGTTTAATTGCACTTGACTTTGCCCTTCCTGCTCTGGGCACTGGTAAGATTTCTGATATTACAATGCTGCATTTATGCTGCTTAAGCATTCTACCCACTTACTGGAAATCTCTTTTTATATCAAGTTCCTTTTGTTTCCCAATATCATTCATGCCCACGTGCAACACCACAATCAGTTCACATATAGCCTTTAGTATGCCTTCTAAGTCATTTTTAATGTCTCCTATACCAGATCAGGAGAGGATACTTACAGTTGTGGATTCTTTTCTTTTCCTGAATATTGTTTTATCTGTATATTTTAGTATGGAGTCCCTATAAAGTACAGTTACGTAAGAACGTACTGTAACACAGAACTTCGAGAGGAGCTCTTGCAGCAGGCAACACTGGTAGGACTAAGCCGCTAGGACCACACGGAAAACTTCTAGGTAGCAGTCTACAGTGGGGGACCGCCCCCAACATCAGCACACCGACGTCCGTCCTATGGTATAAAAGGGACGGTCCCCCAGACCTACCTCAGTTCTCCCACCAGACACCCCAGCGCCAAAAGCAAATAAATGGAGAACCCAGGATCACATGTTCTATCCTCCGAAAAGGTAGGACTGTGAGCATCTCCACCCCACCCCATTAATATGATATGTAAGAGCATAGTCTTCATTCCTATTTACAACTGCTCTCATATGTTCTCCAACCCAGTCTTTCAGTCCTCCCCACATGAAAAATCCCACCATTTACAGGATGCCAAATAAATCACATTCCTTTAAATTCTTTATCTGGTATGAGGTGTCATCCATGGGGTGTAAAAATGTAGTGGTATTCTCAATCACATTACAATACTTACAACGTCGAAATTTAAATACCTGTAAATTTTCTTTCTCCAACAGAGTCTGAAATGAGGGACACCACATTCTGAAATGAGGGACATCAGAATTTCAGCACTTCAGGGGACCCTGAGTATACTATGAGGACTCGGACTGTAAGTGACTCAACTTGTAGGGCTATGATCAGCTGACTATGACAACTGGGGCTTCACTAGCAGTAACAGTCAGTCAGCCAGAGCCAAGTTAAGTTGCTAACACAAGTCAGGGCACTAAGGGCAGGGGCAGGCTCCCTCACTCTCCCTTCACCTTGCCTCCATCCTCTCACTCTTTTAAACCCTTTTAAGTTGATGCAGACTGTTGTGCATAGAGAATCCCCAGCCGGCACAGTACAGTGAGTAAGTATATCTGTCTGACACCTACCTTACACAGCAGAGAGTGAGTGGCACTCAGTTGATCAGTTGAGCTCTCGTGTAGTCTATAGTGATTTTAGTGCCTGCTACTCGAGTCACGCTGACTTGATGCGCTGCCTGGTGCGCTTGTTTTCAGACCAGGCGGGGCTGCTCTAGTCTCTACTGCTGGAGGCTGCAAGCAACCCAGGCCTCAACCGCAATTTTGGAGCCTAAAAGGGCTAGGGGACTCCGGGGCTCAACTCCTCCAGGCCAGCGGTGCCACAAATGAGAATCTGAACACTAGGATCGATACTAGCGTGGCAGGGCCAGAGGTCAGAAACAAAAATCAACTCGGACCAGTCCAGACAGTCTCCACCCAGAAAATAATCCTTTTTTGGTTTGTACTTGCAGAGTTGCGACCGCACTCACACTCCCCCTCACACACTCTCCTCAGCTTAAGCATTGTGTGGCCCGGCAGCCGTGCGTTTCAAAGCACCAAACTGAACCCGCGCCCTTTCTTCACTGGCTGAGATGCGAGTGAGGAGAAGGAGAGGACTTGGATCGACCAACCCGATCCGACTTGAACTTCATTTGCCAGCATTGTGTCACCGTGCTGCTCACTCCCATTCCAGTCCAGCCAGTCGCGCGCTTTTAAAGGGCCTGGTGGCCCGCTGACATCAGCACTGTCAATCACTGTCAAACAAATGTGGGACAATGACAGGTGCTGGCGGGGCAGCGGGACAAGTTAAAAAAAACAGGGTCAAAATCGGGATGTCCCGCACAATGCGGAACACTTGAGAGGTATGGGCTGGTCTCTGGGCTTCCTTACACATGGGCTGTACTTTCTGATGCTGGTTGGAAGGCAGGAATTAAACCTCTAAAGCAGGGGACATCTAGCCCTCCACATCCAGTTTTCCTCAGGTGTTCCAAAAGCAGTTCCAATGTGGCAATACTACAATAACTTGGAAGCAAAACACAAGAAGGTTAAGGCATAAATGGCCGTGAGGCCAGCCAACTATATACATTCTGGGAGGGAATCCGAAGCCCGGAGACCTGCCGGCGGAGAAAGAAAATTTACAGGTATTTAAATTTCGATTTCTCTCTCCTAAGCTGGTCTCCAGGCTTCTTTACACATGGGATATACAAAAGCAGTACATCCCCAGATGTCCCAGGTGTGAAGAATGTCGAGTGCCCTTAGGGGTCCACCACCGCCTGAAGCACTCTGCGGCCAAAGGATGCCTCCACCGAGGACATCACATCCAGTTTGTAAAATTTTGTAAATGTGTGAATGGATGACCAAGTGACTGCTCTGCACAAGTCTGCAGGAGATGCTTCTCTAAAGTTCGTCCACAAAGTGGCCATAGCTCTAGTGGAATACGCTCTCACTGGGCCAGGTAGAGTTAATCCAGCTTGATCGTAAACCGTGGTGATTACCAATCTAATCCATCTGGCTACAGAGGCTTTTGAAGCTTTTTTATCCACACTCTGACCTGCAGTTAAAATGAACAAACTTGACGTTTTGCGAATAGCCTCTGTTCTCTTAATATACATTTTGATCACTCTCCTCGGGTCTAGCGTATGAAATTCTCTTTCCTTTTCATTTGTGGGGTGTGGGTAGAAGGAAGAAATAGAAATTGCGTACTTACCGTAATTCTTGATCTTCTTGGACGGAGTCTCCAACACTCATTCACACTAATGGGAGTACGCCAGAGGTGCTAGGGCACCATGGGAGCCAAAAATCTTCAGGAGAGCCACGTAGGGATAGGACCATGCATGCACAGCATTGTGAGACTAGCTCGTGCCTGTACAGGTTATCTCAGCGTCGACCCTCCAACCGCCTCAGTACCTTTTAAGACCGAGGAGGTGCAGCGTAACTAATGAAAGAAAAACTGACCCTAACCTCCAGGCATGTGAAGGCCTGGAGGACCCATGTAAGAAGGGTCAATTGAACAATGTCTTCACAGCCCGAACAACAAGGTAGTGAAGACCAAAGAAACAGAATGAGTGAGCCTGGGGGATGGTGGGTGGGCATATGAATGAGTGGTGGAGACTCCGTCCAAGAAGATCAAGAATTACGGTAAGTACGTAATTTCCATATCTTCCTGGACTCAAGTCTTCACCACTCATTCACACTAATGGGAGAGTACCGAGCTAAAAATCAACCCACCTGACTAGGGTGGGCGGAGACAGAGCTCACTCAGAACCCAAGTCCAAAAGGACTGTCCTGCCAAAGAAAAGAACTGTCTGGAATGGACATCCAGAACACAGTGCTTTACACAGGCATGCACTGAGCTACAACTCATTGCCTTGCAGAAGACTGCAACGGGTACATTACGAATCTCCACCAGGAAGCTGCAACCGCTCCAATGGAGTGGTGCGAACACAGCCTTTCAATTTGGCCTGTGACATGGATTAGTAGTGTCGAAAACATGCTACTAACCAAGCCGAAAACATCTCATGGCAAGAGGTTGACCCAGCCGAGGCATGCTGAAGATACAATAGTTGTTCGGATGTACATCTCTTCATTCTGTCGATGAGAATCACAGAACCGTCCTAACATCCAGAGAGTGAAGGGAGCGTTCCCCTTCCTTCTGGAGTTAACAAAGCAAAACATGACTAACGGTAATTAAGCCAGTGACAAGATGTTTACTGGTTCAAGCTAGACTGAAAATGCTCAGAGGTGTACCTTCATTGCCAAGTATGGCTGATCTGCGATCGATAGGCCCAAGAGGCACGCCAACACCTTACTTGGTGGGCAACCGAAGGGTCCAGGTAGGACCTGGGCACCAAATGGAGAAGGGTTTCCACTTAGCCACATAAGCCTTCCTGGTGGAAGGCCTATGCTCAACTTAGACATATGCGATGGTCTGGGAAAAAACAGAGCTTACCCACTTCCATTTCCTCCTGGCCTGGCATGAAGATGATGGGAGCACAGGCTAGGATGGACTAAAGTCCCTGTGTCAGAGGGTCCACTCGTAGAGGTAGTCGCCTAGGGGAACGTCTGACAGACTGCAGATTAATGCAAATTAATCTGCTGAGGTCAGTCTGGGATGATAAGAATCATCCTGCCCCCGAGCATACAACTTGATCAGCACTCTCTGAATAAAGGGAAGAGGAGGAAAATGTACAGGCAGCATCTTGAATATTGCAGTGAACACATCCTGACAGAAAACACCAGGGTCAGGATTTCTGAAGCAGGACAGAGGCAGTTTTGCGTTGAGAGGGGACGCAAAAGGACCAGGTCCGAACTGCCCCATTCGTCAAAAGCAACTGCACGAAATCTGAACTGACACATCGTACTCAAGGTACCACTCTCACAACCTCACGGCCCTACTGCAGAGAGGGTAGTAGGACACCCCACCCTGTTTGCTGATGTAATACATCACAGCTATCTCGTCCTTCCGAAGTAGGAACACTTCGAGGCAGGGGGCATACTCTAGGACTTTACTTATAAAATAACTCTCATCTCTAAGAATTTATGACAAGATGAGGATCCTTCTGGCTCCACACCTGAGTGTGGAGGCCTAGTCAGTGAGTCCCCCACGGATTTTGTCCGAGGCTCTGCCACCTTGTACAGAGGATATGGATGTGCGGTCGGAGACCACTGCTTGTTGTGGAGGATAACCAGAGTCCCTGCATCCACCCAACCAAAAAGGAGGCTGAATAGTGTCATTTTCCGTATTGTAATGAGCCATCTAAAGATGTCGTTTCTCCCATCTTCTGGAACCAAGCTGACACCTTGGAGGTATCCAGGAGGGCTCCCAAGAAGAGTAGCTGTTGGGAAGATGAACTTGCACATTCCCCAAACCTGGAGAGAACTGAGTAGCCGTGGTGACTGCTTTCTGTGTCTCTTAACCAGAAGGGCTGGCTAGAAGCCAAATGTCCAGGAAGTGAAGATTTGGACACCGAGATTTAGGGAACTGTTCCCTGAACAGGAACTTGTTAAACCTTCCAAGGTCGACAAATGGGCACATGTCATTTGTTAACTTAGAACCACAAGCAATGGAAATAGGAACCTGTGCTTCGTTCTTGCTGTGGAATGATCTTTACTGTCCAGTACACACAGAGGCCCCCCCGTATCTCAGAAGCAGAGAGTGGGTGACTGAGAGGCCGACAGACTGGCTGCCGTCTGGGTGGAAGGTCTGGGGAAAGCTGCAAAATTGGGAGATTATCCCTCTCAGACAATCCTGATGACCTATAGGTCCGCTATAATGGACTTCCATTGGTTGTAAAACCGAATTAGACGCCCCTCCTACCGCCGAGAGGCGCCTCCCCCTAGACAGGTGGGGTGGGGTCTGGGCTGGATCCACAGAGGTTAGTATGGGGTGCTTTCGCATCCTGTGCCCTCTACTGCGTTCTCTTAGTGGCTGAGGGGTTGGTTCCTGAAAAGGGCACCTAGGCCACTACCTTGACAGGACTGTTTGTCGTCACGAGGATGTTGTGTGGTTTAAGTGGCAGCCCTATTGTTCTGAGTGGCCTTTAGCCGAACACATAAGCACAGTCAAGGAGACGTTAACCACCTGCTGCCAGCAGCAGTTGCTCTAGAGGCAGAGACGTAGGTGTCTATAAAAGCTTTAGCTGATTATTGGGCTATATGCCCCTAGCAATGGAACGTTAGATTTCGGGTAGCTCTTGACCATTGCATTAAATGTGTTCCACAAGGTGTACTCATACTGAGGAATGTAAGAACTCAAGTCATAGGAGCCTGCTTTGGTCCACAGATGAATACTGAAATGTTAGGTGGACCCCATATCCCTGAGGAAAAGGAACTGGAAAGAAGATCTTCCATCACACTGATACAGAAGGTTTGCATTCCAGCCCATAAAATGAGTTATCCACTGCATCGTCGACAAAGTAGAAGAGGGGGAGACTCATCCAGATCAATTCTACCCAAAAATAGCCTCCAATGGCAGGTCAGGACCAGGGTGACGCCACCACCTGGATTGGAGAGGAGTTCAGCGCCCTCCATGGTTCCAGCATCACACATGGCGCCACACCCAGCGCTGCCACCACCAGCACTCAGTGATGCATGGCACCACCAATGCCAGTGGCCCGCGCCGCCGATGCATGGCACCAGCACATGGCACCGCCGATGCCACCACACGGCGCCACCAAGCAGCGCACGGCACCACAGACGGCACAGGCGCTGCAAGGCAACGCCACACCACACCACACCACATGGTGCTGCCTAAGGCAGCAGCACCCAGAGCTCACGGCGCCAGATCCACTACTGGAACTAGACCTGAAGAAAGGGGAATAAAGAAGCGGTACCTGTGCCGGCCCCTGCAGAGAAAAAGGAGGGGGGGTAGGCATGAGGGGTCGGTGTCGATGGCGTTAGCACCAGAGAGGGCACCACACACATTCTGGCCTGGCAGACCTGACCTCGGCTCAGCGGCCCCAAAGTCCGAAGGCCCCAGACCCAGGACCACAGCCAGGACAACTGGGCAGACTCCGTACCACCTGTTCTAAAAGAGCATCCCAGAGGTGAAACTGCTCACTGGAACCCCATTGAGGACAGAGATGGGAACCGGTGTCGAAGATCACATCCATTAAGAGCTGAGCCACTGGGGAACCCACCAGAGTCGGTTCAGGCTTACCGCTCTCAACCAGCAATGATCAATGCACAGACATACGAGTGGACGACCTCGAGAGGTACCAATTCTTCTTCCACTGACAGAAGGAAGAAGAGCTCGAGGTCAAGCGGAACTGGGTCCCGGAACCGCTACATTTGTGCTACGGGCGGACTGTCCCCCCCCTCCCCCGAGCACTGGAATGCCCATGGTCGGAACCCCCCTCCAAAAAGGGCGGCAGACCAGACACAGCTCCACTGCCATCACAGCTTTCAAACGAAGTCTCCCTACCGTCACTGCTACCATCAAAGCATCAAAGGTCAACTCCATTGATGGCAGGCTGAGTGTGTCTACTACTACTTTTTTTTTTTTTTTTTTAAATAAAAGAACACTAAAAATGGTAAGTTAAGCAAATACTGAATGGCTACATAGCTGCTGCCATATAGACAAAGACTGGAATCCCGGCGGGTGAGTGACGTGATCATCAAAGCGCACTCGGTGGGAGAAAAGGAACTGAAGCGGTTGGAGGGTCGACGCAGAGATAGCCTATATGGGCGCGAGCTAGCCTCGCAGTGCCGCACATGCGCAGTCCTATCCCAGCGCCGGCCCTCCTGAAGATTTTTGGCTCCCGTGGGGTCCTAGCACCTCCAGCATACTCCCATTAGTATAAAAGAGTGGTGGAGACTTGAGTCCACGAAGATTTAGCTCTTGGCTGCAATGGAAGGGAGACATAACTGTGGGTAAAAAATCCTGGATCTGTATGAAGCACCACAGAGTACTGATGAAAAACAGTGCATGGCTCTTTGGTGGACAGCGCTCCCAGTTCGCTGATTCTCCTTGCTGAAGTAACAGCTATGAGGAAAAAAACACCTTCACTGTAAGATGCATGAGGGAAGTCTCCATAAGAGGCTCAAAAGGTGCTTTGGTTAAGGCCTTGAGAACCAGATTAAGTCTCCAAGGTGGTACAGTTGGCTTGACTGGGGGGCATTTTAGCATTGCTGCCCTTAGAAACCTCCTGACATGAGGGTGTGATCCCAACGAGTCCCCATAGTCTACCAACAAAAGCGCCCCCAGTGCGGAGACCTGAACTTGTAAGGTGGCTGGTTGCAGTCCTTTGTCAAACCCTTCTTGAAGAAACTGCTATAGCACAGATAATGATATTGGGTGGTCCTGCATATCTTTGGACTGAAGCCAGAATAAGAATTTCCTCCAGATTCTATAATACACTTTTGAGGAGGGGGGCAACGTGAGTTCACCATCATTTCAATAACCAGAACTATGTAGCCTAGCTCTTTGAAAGTTTTCTGCTCAATCTCCAGGCTGAGAGGAACAGGTTGTTCAAATTGGGGTGCAGAACCGGACCCTGATGGAGACAGTCCGGGCACATCAGAAAAGTTAAAGGTGGTCCCTTTGACAGCTGAATGAGAAGTGGGAATCATGGATGGCGAGGCCATTGGGGACAGACTAGGATCATCTCTGCTCTGTTCCAGGCCACTTTGTGCAGGACTCTGGATAGCAGTGGTATCAAAGGAAAGGCATACAAGGAGGCCTAACTAACCCCAGTCTAGGGAAAAGGCGTCCTGAGCTACTGCTAGCTTGTCCCTGGCCAGGGAGCAGAATTGTTTTGCCTTGGAGTTTTGCCGGCATGCAAACAGATCTACCTGGGGATTGCCCCACTGCTCTGTTAGGAGGTGGAAGGCACTGTGCTTCAGCTCCCATTCCCCTGGCAGGACATCTTGACGACTTAGCCAGCCTGCTGTGACATTTTCCTGTCCTAGGATGTGCATGGCTCTTACACTTGCCAGGTGTTGTTCTGCCCATAGAAAGAGAAGAAGAGACTCCAAAGCATTTTTGAGCTTTTTGTGCCTCCCTGATGGTTGATGTAGGCCACCGTTGTTCGACTGTCTGTTAGAATCAACATATCCTGATTGCGTACTTGCTGATCGAAATGTATCAGGACTAGACGTACTGCCGTCATCTCGAGGATGTTTATGCTGTACCTTGATTCTGCCAGTGACCACTTGCCCTGTACTGACAGCTGATGCAGGTGCCCCCCCCCCCATCCCAAGGCTTGCATCGGTCGTGATTCGGATTTGGTGCGGATGGCCCAACTTTCATCTCCTCATGGCATTTGCCCTCCAAGACCACCATCGGAGGGAGGTTTTTTATCTGCTGAGAAATTGGGATGAGCTGGTGCTGGCTGTGTCTAGACTGGGACCACAGCCTGAGCAGATGGGTTTGAATGGGCGGCACGTGCACTAGAGCCCAGGGGAACAAATCCACCAGTGACACTACAGTCCCAGTTAGTTGCATGTAGGACTGGGCTGGCAGCTGCGAGGCTGTGTGACATTTCTTGATGAGCTTCAGCAGGTCCCAGAATTTTGTTTCTGGGGGAAAAACCTTGTCGGCCTGTGTCCTGAAATCGGCGCCCAGGTGGTTCAAGTTCTGGCTCGGAGTTAGGGAACTCTGCTTCCAGTTGATGACAAACCCGTGTGCCAAGAGGCACGGAACTACTTCCGCCACTGCCTGTACTGCTTGGCTGAGCTGTGAGGCCTTGATGAGGATATCGTCCAGGTAAGGGAAAAGCTGGAGCCCTCATTTGCGAAGGTGAGCTATGACCGCTACCAGTACCTTCGAGAAAGTCCTTGGGGCTGACAAAAGGCTGAAAGGAAGTTCTGAATTGTAAGTGTTGCTTCCTCACCTTAAACCTGAGATACTGCCTGTGTATTCCCCTAAATAGGAACATGTAGGTAAGCATCTTGCAAGTCGATGGATGCTAGAAAGTCTCCTTGCTACAATTCTCTGATGACTAATGACAATGTTTCCATTTTGAATGGTCTGCTGAGCACAAAGCGATTCAGGAATTTGAGGTCTAGGACTGGCCTGAATCCCTCTGTGCATTTGGGCACAATGAAAAAATGAAAATTATGTAACTACCGTAATTCCTGATCTTCACCATTCATCACTGTTGGGTAGTGACCCGGAGGATCAGGACCCCCAGGAGCTTTTTTTTTTTTTGAAGAGGAGGAGTCACGCCGGGACGAACCCATCTCAGCCCCAGTTCTGCATGCCAGAGAGAGAGAGAGAGATAGAGAAGAAAGGAGGGTTGGGAGGGTGGGCAAGGGAGCCCAAGGAACAGCAAAGGAAAGGATGTAAAACTAAAAGGAGGAATAAGCCACCGACAGGACAAGAAAGAAGGGCCTGAGAGATTGGGACAGGAGGGCCCCAATCTCTGGGCGAGAGAGGAGGGAGGGAGGGCTGAAAAGGGGGAGTAGAAGGAAGATAGAAAGGAAGGATGGAGGAAGAGGAGACACCACCCCCGAAGGTACAGCCCTGGACTGCTAGGGGAAGGAGTTTTGCCCCAGACTGGACTGGTTAAGCCAGAGGATGATTCGAGGCTTACAGCAGAAGAATAGTCCCCCTCTAAGGAGCAGAAGGGTTACCCAGAGGGCTAAGGACGGGTTGGTGTCTCTCCTTCCTGCCTAGAGGATAAAAGTGCAACAACCATCTTTAACATCACTGGAGAGGGAGCCACCTCCAGAGGAGGAACTGAATAGGGAAATTACTATACTCCTTGAACGAGGAGAGGAAAGAAAACCAGATACGGGGAGGAACAAGGCGGAAAGCAACTGAGGGAGCCACCAGTGCCCCCAAGATTTCCTCAAGACACCGGAGGAAGCAGAAAAAAACCCAGGACTACCTGGGCAGAGAAGGGGCTCTGGAGACTCCCAACAAAGGGGACCCTCCCTGTCTGTCCACCCGGAGAAAAGATCCCCGACCCTAAGGGGGGGGGGAGGTGCTGGAAATGGATCAAGGTCCAAACTGGGAAACAAACAGGAGGGAGGAGGAGAATCGCCCACAGACTGAGGCCTGAGAGGGGAAGGTGGGCGGGGTTCAGTGATGAATGGTGAAGATACACAGAAAGATCAGGAATTAAGGTAGGTACGTAATTTTCATATCTTGTCTGTGTCAATCTTCACCATTCATCATTGTTGGGTGATTACCGAACCCCTCGAAGGGGGCCCAAAACCTCCATAAGGGACAAAGTCCCTCAGCCTCCAGTGGGGGAGACAGAGGAGAAAACCCTAGCAGGCCTGAGGCTGGTCTGAGTTAGGCGAGGTTCTCCTAGCAGTAGAGGGAAGGCGCCCCCTGAAGCTCTCGCCTCACTCTACGGGAAAAGAGATGGGTTCCCTGGAAAGAAAGGGCAGTCGCTGTACACCAGGCCAGGGGTGACAACAGGAAGAGATGAAGCCATGCCATCCACCTGATGCAGATTGTTGTCCCTGCCAACCTGGAAGCTACTTCGTTGGCATCGTAAGATGCCCTTGCTTGGTGCCTCGCTAGCTCCAGGCCCTGTGCAGAGAGGGCAATGGCTGGTCTGGTTGTCTCCGAGTCATTCAAAGAAGCTAGGATCTGACCTAGCAGAGACCACAAGTGCCTGTTGTAGGCAGCATGGTGGGCCTGATGAGCTGAAATACACAGGAGGCAAGCCAACGAGAAGGCTGTCCTCCCCCAAAAATCAAACTCAGCTCAGTCAGATTCTGGGGGTTGGTCACACCTTGGGCTTCTATGCCCAGTGGGTGTGTCCAGTGGAGGCACATCCAATAGAGGGTGAGGCAAGGCTCCTGGAGACCCAAGGGGTGCACAGTACCTATGGCGGAGGTTCCTCGGGGCTGGTGCTTGGGTTGAGGGACGTCACCAGGCCCGGTACAACACCTCCCAAAAAGTATTAGGCCAGGCGGGAACCAACAGGCTGGCCACACTGAACTTACCTAAAAAGGCACGTGCCGATCTGTCAGGATTGTGATCGCCAAGGGAGGAAATATGGAGCTCGTCTAGGAAGTGCTGATAGCTGGAAAGATCAGCAGCTGGGGAAAGGTGGACAGAAGAGTCCTCTCCCTCAGAGGAGGAAGACGAGGGAGCAGACGAGCCCGGAGAGTCAGGTTCCGGCTGCACAGGGGAGTGGTGAAACACTTCCTGGTCCATGGATTGGTAATAAGCAGGGAACAGTGCAGCCGTGGACCTGAACTGCTCCAAGGAGAGGGGCCCCATAGGACCGGAGTGACCTGGGAGAGAAGGAGGGGTTGGCAGAGGCAAAGGGGCCAGGCACCTAAGAGGAATGGCACAGCCTCTACCCGGGCTAGGGGACCCCCCGGGAGACCTCAAAGGAGGAGGGGATACAGTGGTTCCCACAGACGAAGGCTGCTCAACCGAGCTGGAGCGACCAGAGCTGAGCCCAACAAGAGAATTCCCCCTGTGAGGTGACTGGGGCTGCATGAACCCAGAAGGGTGGCCCCTAACCTCTGTAGATGAGGTCCCTCCCGAGGAGACCTCAGGGGAGAAGGTCGGACCAGCGCTGCGACTCCTCCCTAAACCCCTGCGGGTTCCCAGGAAAGGGCGCTGCCCTGAATCTAACCCCCTCAACCCCTTGGACTCCACAAGAGCCCTCTTCTTCTTCACTATTAGCTGAGGCAACTGACATCCCGCAGCCGACTCCTGAGAGACAGCTGGAGGTGGAGTGCCCTCCCCTACCCGAGGCACTCCAGCCGGCCCAGAAGTAAGGCTAGCATGAACTACCACCAGTGGGGGCACGCCTCTCAAGGTGGCAGACGGATAAACTCCAGGCTGCCCTGTGGTGCCCCCCCCCAGGGCAGAGTACTGGTCGGTGCCACTGACCCCAAAAATCAGCCAAAGCCCTCTGCTCCTTGGAAGGGGGCTGAACCAGAGCCGATAAGCTGGAGGAGGAAGAATCGTTGGATTCCGGAAAACCCGGGAGCCAGCCTGGGTCCACCTCTGAGTCATCCTCCCCAGAGAAGGCCTGACCCCAGACCACTCCTCGATCTATCTCAGCCACGGTACTGTGAGCAGCACCATGAACTGGCCTTGCGCTGCCCATGGCGCTGTCCCAATCCCCGGCACCGCGAACAGCGCCAGAGGCCGGCCCTGTGCAACCCACAGCGCCACCCCAATCCTCTGCACTGGAATCAGGGGCAGCACCGGCAGGTGGCACAGAGGACAGCGCCAGCCCGGGCACCTCAGACTGCAACACCGGGGGAGACCTCACCTCCGAGGAGGTGACTGCCTGGACGGTGCCTCCTGCCTGAGCTCCAAGGGGGCCAGGCCGGCCTCCTGCACAGTGGAAGGGGTTCCCATCATGGCAAGGCTAGAACTGGCAGAAATCCCCTCCTCTGCGGGCCATATAGGTCCAGGAGGGGACCTGCAGGAAGGGTCAAGAACCCTGCTTTTGGCAACCCGGGTATGCAGCTGTCCCCCGAAAGTCGGCGGCACACATCCGACCTTCAACGAGCGCAACTGCAATACACAGCGATCCATGGAGAAACAGGCGTCTCATCTATCCATGTAGTGGTTTGGTCCCAAGCAGGTAAGGCAACGGTCATGCTGATCCATGACAGTACAGTCGGCCACAGGGACACAGATGCATTGGAGGCTGACCTGCCCTAGAAGATTTTTTCTTGTCCCCTGAACCAGACATGACTGGACGGAAAAATAAAAACCAAAATCAGCACTCTGCATCGGAGAAATAAAAAGGAAAGATCTTACTGGTCGACGCTGAGGAATGGAGCAGCAGAACTAGAACTTTTCTTCACCAACTGACTAGGCCGCAGAACAATGGCACTCACACGCAAGGTCATGCTCACTCGATGGCGGGAGAAACAAAACTGGGACTGAGGGAGGTCGATGATGGTTACTAGCCAACCCGCAGCGCCACATAATAAGTTGGCCTCGGTAGAGCGTCCAGCCCGTTGACTCCTCCTCTTGCAAAAAAAAAAAAAAAAGCTCTCACGGGTAACCCTTGCTGATAATGCACAGCATCCATCTGTTTGACGTGGTTTGGACCCATTCCTCAAGGAATTCTGAAAGTCTGCCCCCTACTCGAGGATGGGCCCGGATGGCTTCATTGTGATTTCTTGTTGTTTCTGGTGCTCCCACCACCACCGGATCCACCCCATCTAAAGTTACACTGGTTATGTGAGGAAAACCATGTTCTTTTCCTAGAAAAATTGGAGTTTTGACCCTTGTTGTAATCTTTGTCACGAAAATTGCGTCTGGAGCTGAGGACCATGATTTGCCCCTGGGGCATGTGCACCATGGACATTTCCCACGGATTCCTTCACCGCCTCCTTCAGGGCTGAACCGAACAGGAGATTGCCTTTGTAGGGCACGTTCACCAAATGGCTCTTTGAAGACGTGTCTCCTTGCCAGGCCGGAAGCCAGAGGTTGCAGCAAGTCGAGGTTTGATAGAACATGGTCCGTGCAGCACACCCAACCACCTTCTCCAACCCGTCTGCTGCATAGGCCGAGGCTAACCCCATTAACTGTAGCTGATGGATAATCGGAGAGTTCTTTTCCGGGTCCTCAGCAAACTGAAAAGCTAGATCCGAGGCCCAGGACAGGGCGGCTCTGGCCAAAAATAGATTTGCGGTGGCTGCCTTGGGAGACATCGCCGAAGCTTGGAAGGCCTTTTTGAGTGAGGCATTCACTTTCCTGCCTACTGGGTCCCTTAGAGAAGCCCTTCAGCTGGGGTGACTGTCTTCTTGGTCAGGTTAGAAATCAAAGGGTCGATTCTGGAGCAGTCTAACCACTTTTCAGATTGCTTCTTGTCAAACTTCAGAAGTTCAGAGATCCCTTGGGGAACTGAGTACGTGTGTTCTGGACCTTGCCATTCCTCTTTTAGCAATTCCTCTATGGCTGGAAGGATAGGGAAGGCTGTGGTAGGTTTAGAGGCAGAGGCTAGGTGAAAGGTCTGTTTCATCTGGGAAGGAGCTTCTGGGGAAGGTCCCAGGTGAATCTCGGATATGACCTTTTTGATGAAAAAATCTAGGTCGTCCAGGTCAAAGTTTCTGGATGGGGAGCCGTCTGAGTCAGACAATGAGCCCACTATCTCTCCCTCCTCGGGGGATTAGCCATCATCTGAGGAGTCCGAGGAATGATCCCTGTGATGTTTTCCCCTACGTGTGCCCCTGGAGCTACTCTGGGAATGAGAACTTTTCTTCCTCCTGTTGCATGAGGAATGCTGATCTTCCTCCTCTGATGATCTATACCTGTGTCAGAATTTTTTCTCTCATAGCGATGTGAGGACAGCTGCCCCTTGTTGGATGAGGATGGGGAGTGGGGTTCCTTTTCTTTTTGCCTTCTTGTGAGGTCTCATATCTGGTGACCCTGGAGGCTACCAGTCGAAGCATGCATGGTCCAGAGCAAAGGCCCTGTGTAACTTGTCTATAAGGTCTGGGGCCAGAGAGGGGATGCGGCCTGCTGGGTTTCCCTGGTAGCCGTTGCTCTCTCCGATCTGGAGACAGTCACTCACTCAGGACCATCTTGGTCATCAATCAGAGCTGAGGCAGGGGTTGCATCCATCGAGTCCTCCCCGTTAGCAGACGCTGTCTTTTCCCATGTGAGGCAAAGTGAGCCCGCAAAGGTAATCAGATGCGGGAATTTGCAGCGCTGGCATTTTCTACCCCTGGCAGGCTTGTCCGAAGCCAGGACCCCAGAAATGGACCTTTATTCAGTGTATCCCCCAAGAGTCCTAGGCGAATGCTGTGCTGAATTGGCGTACTGTCCCTTTAAGAGCCAATTACTGAGTTGCTCCCTGCTGAAATTCTTTATCAATTCCCCTTGATTTACGCTGGGGGGGGGGCCACAAATGGATGGCCCTGGTTAGCGCTCCTGTTGTTCTGCAGCGCTCGTGGATGGTCCTGGTTAGCCCTCCTGTTGCTCCGCAGCACTCGTCGACGAGAGAACTGAGTGTTGACGAGTGGCGCACTAGTGCTGCGGGCCCACCGTCGACAGGCAGCTAAGATAGGCAAAAAGCCGTCCATCGATGGGATTTCACAGGGCGATGGCAGGGTTTTAAATAACTGATTAGCAGTTTTTTTCTTGGGACAATACTGACTGTACAGAAAGTATTTATACAGGTTTTCTAGAACTGTTATGTTTCTTAAACACAGTGAGGCAAGTGTTAAGCATTTTCACAATGTTTTAGAACTTTTATGAGCAAAACGCTAATCAATTTTTGGAGTTGAATAAAACCCCGCTATCGCCAGTGAGGGGAGCTTCAATAAAGCACTCCGGTGCTGTTTGTTTTCTCCCCCCTCACGAGCCGAAATCAGGCACTGGAGGTGCTTCTTGCCTCAGTGTTTTTTGTTGGCTCAAAATCGCAGGAAAATACGAAGTGGCCAGTCTGTGCAGCTTGCAAGACAGACTAGAACCCACCCTGGAGCATTTGAATGTAGCTCCAAAGAATCCAAATGAGTCAGAAAGCAGAAATATTTAAACTTACAGTCTGCTGTCTTCAGCTCTGCCACATGTGACAGAGCTCTGCTTGCAGAGTACCTGCTCTACAGAAGGCAGGAAGTAAACTGAGGAAAACCGGATGTCGAGGGCTAGATGTCCCCTGCTGCAGAGGTTTAATTCCTGCCTTCCAACCAGCAGCAGGAGGTACATCCCATGTGTAAGGAAGCCTGGAGACCAGTTTAGGAGAGAGAAGATGCATTTTTTTGCAACCAGGATTAGGAGGGCGAAATCAAATGTTCTCTTTGGGAGCAGGCCGTAAACTATGTACAAGTGAATCCCTAAGATTTCTGACTCTACAATATGTAATCTGTGATAATTCCATAACCATATCCCCTCGACTTCAGCTCTGCTCTCAGGATTTCCCAGTTTTTAATTACGATAGCCTGTACTGCCCTCGCATCAACAGAATAAGTAGTCACAAAATTAATTTTATTCGTTCCCCTTACACCCCAGCGGTAGGTTTGGGTGCTAAAAGGGATTCCCTTGACACACTGTCCACATTCCTTCTTGCCCTATCAATGACAGCAATACTGTAACTGCATTCCTCAAAGGGGATTTCTAAATTATTAGCCACTGTAACGTATTCACTGTGGTCAGTACAGTTTCTTTTCATATGCATCAACTGCCCCTTAGGGATGTTTGTTATGGTGTGGCGAAGGTGACGGCTGTCAGCCAAGACCAGGGTATTTCTACATGTATTGTTACATTAAAGTGTGGTGCTAATACTCACATCATCAGTTTTACTAATCCAGAGACTAAAAACGTTTTTTTCAGAACTCCAGTTCACTGTGAACCAAAAACCTGGATTCTGTGACTCCAAATACTTTTTAAATTCTTCCAGCTCACTAGCTGTTCCCTACGGTCCCACTTTTATTGTAGTAGAACATGTGATCCTGGGTCAGAGGGGAGAATATAGAAAAAACGTTAGCAGAGAGAGAAGCGTTTTAGAGATACCAGCTGGGGGCACTTTATTGACCTAGTATCTAAGATCAGGTGAACTTGCTGAGCTCTTGCAATAGCTGTGCCTTTTCTTAAAAATAAGTTCTGAGATCACGATTAAAGTAGCTATGCTTCATAATCATGTGGAATAGTGCACCAAGTTGCTATAGTTGGCTATGTTTTTTTTCTTGTGGCCATTCTTTTGATTATAGTAACCATACATTTCATATTTCAGTATTAGATTTTGTGTATGGTCATTAGCAAAAGCTATTTCTGATGCTTGTTAATTTTACTAGCCTTCCTTAAATTATAGTATATCCAACTAATTACTTTAGTATCTTTGGACAATATTAAGTTGTCTAGTTAGTTATAGTTTGGGTTAGTACAAAATTTGTAATCATAACTACTAAAAACAAATACGCTATGTGAATCAGTTATCCATGCTATTTGTTTGTTAGTGAATAAACTGATAATGTAATTAGTGTGCAATTTGGTTTTTAATTAATGCATCACATTAGCACGTGGTTTTGGCCTTTGCTTGCCCCTTAAAAGGAGTCCACAAGGAGGATCGAGCCACCTTACATAGAATTTGACGGCAGATAAGGACCACTTGGCCCACCTAGTCAGCCCATTTTCCTACCTAACAGATAAGCTGCAGATCCTAGTTAACCAACAGCTTACTTCCTCCTACCCCTCACTAGGACTGCCTTATGTCTGTCCCATGCATTCTTGAATTCACCCACTGTTCTTGACTCCACTACCTCCTCAGGGAGGCTGTTCCATGCATCCACAACCCTCTCCGTGAAAAAAATGCTTCTTCACATTACCTCTGAGCCACCCCCTTCTATCTTCAAATTGTGCCCCCTTGTTCTTGCACATCTCTTTTTCTGAACGATGCTACCCTCTTGGACTTTGTTGATTCCCTTGAAGTACTTTAAAGCTTCTATCATGTCCCCTCTCTCCCTTCTTTCCTCAAGGGTATACATATTAAGCTCCTTTAGTCTTTCTTCATGTGTCTTCTGGTGCAGACCCTGAACCATTTTGGTTGCCCTCCTCGGACAGCCTCCACTCTATGTCTTTATGGAGATGGGGTTTCCAGAACTGCACTGATACTCCAGATGGGGTCTCACCAACTGTCTGTACAAAGGGATAACAACTTCCTGTTTTCTACTACTGATGCTCTCCTATGCATCCCAGTATCCCCAGCCTTCCTTACTGCCTTCTCACATTGCTTGCCCACCTTTAGGTCATCTGATATAATTACCCCAGGTCCCTTTCCATTTTACTGTTGTCAGTATCTCACCCCACTGTGTACTCTTTCCCTGGGTTTTTGTTTCCAGGTGCATTACCTGCACTTCTTTGCACTGAATCTGAGCTGCCATACATTTGACCATTCCTCCAACCTTGCCAAGTCCCTTCTCATCCTTTCCACTCCATCTTGTGTATCAACCCTGTTGCAGATCTTTGTGTCATCTGCAAAAGAGACATACTTTTCCTCCAAGTTCCTCTGCAATGCCACTTATAAAGACATTAAAAAGGACCAGTCCCAGTACTGAACCTTGCGGTACCCCACTAGTAACCCTCCTTTCTTCACTGTGGGCTCCATTTACTACTACCCTTTGCGTCCTGTTGTCTAGCCAATTTTTTATCCAGGCTACCACCATGGGACCCACTCCAAGGCTGGCTAACTTGTGTATTAATCTTTTCTGTGGGACTGTACCAAGTGCCTTTGCTAAAATCTAGGTAGGCTATGTCCACAGCCCCTCCCTGGTCTACTACTTTGGTCACCCAGTCAAAGAAATCTATTAGACTCGTCTGACATGACCTTCCCATCGTGAATCCATTCTGCCTTGGGTCCTGTGCACCACTGGCCTCTAGGTACTCAACAATTATTTCCTTCAGAAGTGATTCCATCATTTTCCCTACCACTGAGGTCAAACTAACTGGTCTGTAGTTTCCTGCCCCTGTCCTGCTCCCACTTTTATGAAGAGGAATCACATCTGCCCTCCTCCAGTTCTCAGGTACCACCCCATTCTCCCATGATTTGTTAAAAAGAGTAGTCAGCGGTGTCACTAGTTCTACCCTTAGTTCTTTTAGAATTCTTGGGTGAATCCCATCAGGCCCCATTGCTTTGTCCACCTTCAATTTTATTAGTCAGGGTTTTATTTAACTCTAAAAATTGATTAGCGTTTTGCTTATAAAAGTGATCAAACATTGTGAAAATGCATAGCACTTGCCTCACTGTGTTTACCATACATAACACTTCAAGAAAATCTATATAAATACTTTTTGTACAGTTAGTATTGTCCCAAGGAAAAAAAATGACAATTATTTAAAACCTTGTTAGTTCTTTCAGAACCCTTTTTTCTGTAGATAGACCGGGATCGACCCCATCTTCAGAGTGTTTCTCTTGTTTGGTTTAGGTCCTTCCCCCTCCTCTTCCTTTGTGAATACTGAGCAGAAATATTCGTTCAGTATCCCTGCTTTTTCACAGTCACCCTCTGCCCACATTCCCTCCCCTTTATTAAGCCTCAGTATCCCTCCTTTGGTCTTTCTTCGCTCCCTAATGTACCTATAAAGGTCTTATCCCCCTTCTTAACAGAGATGGCTAACCTTTCCTCGGTTTGGGCCTTTGATATTCTGATTGCCTTCCCTGCCTCTTTCCGTTTTAACTGATAAAGTTCTCTGCCTGCTCCTTCTGTGTTTCCTTATATTTCCCGAATGCTATCCTTTTCTCCTTAACCTTCCCTGCCACCTCTTTTAAGAACCATAGTGTTTTTTTTCCTTCATTGTGTTTTGTTGATTTGCTTTACACAAAGGCTTGTTGCCTTTGTGATGGCTGTTTTTATTACTCTCCACTGTTCCTCTACCCCTCCTTCTTGCCTGTTTGCTAGTGCTTTTCTGAGGCACTCTCTCATTTTCCCAAAGTCAACCCTCCTAAAGTCCAATACTCTTCCTTTTGTATGGCTTGATTGTATGGCTGTGTTTATCATGAACCACGCTGTTTGGTGGTCGTTTGTTCCCAGATGGCTATCCACTTCTAAATCTGAGATTCTTTCTCTGTCCCCATTTCAGAGTACCATTGTCTAAGATTGCTCCCTCCTAAGTGGGTTCCAATACTAGCCGTCTGAGGCATGCCCCTTGTAGGGCATCAAGAATGACCCTGCTCCTGATGTGCCTGCAGCAAAGGTGCTCCAGTTAATATCTGGCTTATTCGGGTCCCCCATCAACAATATATCCCCTTTTTCTGCCATTCTAAGGATGCCTTCCATCATTTCCTTGTCCATTCCTTCCCCCTGAGATGGGGGTCTGTGTACAACCCCCATATGGATTGTGGTGCCATTTCCTGTCTCCAGGGTGACCCAGAGTGCCTCATCTGCTCCCTGTTTACTCTTTAGTTCTGTTGCTTTGATCCCTTCCTTTACATAGAGAGCTACTCCTCCTCCTCTTTTACCCTCCCTGTCACTCCTGCAGATTGTGTATCCTGGTATGTTGACATCCCAGTCATGGTTCTCTGTGTACCATGTTTGTGACTGCCACAATATCCAGGCAACCCTCTTCCATCAAGGCCACTAGTTCAGGGAGCTTGTTACACAGACTACAGGCATTGGTACTCATCACCCTCCACTTTTTGATGGACTTACCCTTTTAGCCCCATCCCTGTCCTTACTGCCTCTGCCTTTTTACATTTACCTCTGTCCTGCTCCTAATGACTCTCTACCTTGGTGCTTACCTCACTAATTACCGTGTTTTGTGGGGAGGCTGGATTTCCTGCTCCTTTTCAGTGCCTCCCCTTGGCTGAGTTTAAATGCTTGCAATGAAGCATTTAAACCACTCACCTAAGGATTCTGTCCCTCCCCCAACAGATGCAGATCATAATGCCAGTATAGGTCTGTATCCTCCAGGTGGCTCCCCAGTCCTCAATGAAGCCAAAACCCTGAGCTACACACCAGTTTTTCAACCATTCATTGAATTCCTGTGAAGAGTACCCTAGCATCACCCTTGCCATAGACAGGCAGCACCTCCGAGAAGGTTACCATATATGCTACTTGTCTAAGGCCCCTCCCCAACTCTACAAACTCCTCTTGCACTGCTTTGATCCCATTCCTAGCCAGGTCATTTGTCCCTAGGTGGACAATGACATCCAGCTCCCTCCCTCGTGCAGCTGCTCCCACGATCCTGAGGATTCGCTTCCTGCCCCTCCCAAGCCATGGCGCCAGGCAGGCACCTTACCTCCCTCTCCCTTTCCTCCCCCACTTCTACCCCCCTAATGATGGAGTCCCCCACCAGGAGTTGTTTCCTTCCCTGTGGGGTCCCATGCCACCCTCCTGTGGGTCTCCTTTGTGAAGGTTCCCAGCATCCTCCTTGGTCTCCACTGCAGGTGCCTCCATAGAGGAACCACTATCCACCAGAAGAGTGTATGAATTGTGGAGAGGTACAGCTGGAGGGATGCAACTCTGTTCCACCCCTTTCTCCCTCCCCGAGCCCATCCTGGTCCAGCCTCTCCTCTTTCTTGGCAACCTCTGAGGTAGTGGCATTGGCCCTGGTGGTCCCTGGAGATGGGGGAGGAGGTTTCACAAATCCTAGCCAGGTCAGCCTGGAGATGGGCAACCTCCTCCCTCAGATCAGAGAGGTGCCTGCAAATAGGGCAGCATTGCAGCCTCCAGAATGTCTCCCGGAACACTGCCGCCCCACAGCCATTGCACTGCACCACTCCCATCATGTCGTATTTTGTGTCCCCTCTCTTGTTTCTCTGTATGCTTACTCTCTCCTCTCCTTACAACTCTCAACCTTCCTGTTCTGGGACAGCAACTTCCTGTATTCTTCAGTAGCCTCCTTCTACCTTGCTCAGTGTCAGACCACCAGCAGCTAGGGGGAAGAGCGAGCTACTTTTCTTCTTTAGGGTTGACAGAACTAATGTTTCTCTATGATCCTTCCCTTCCTACTGCCAAACAGGAAGTTCATGTCGTCAGTCAAATCCAGTGGCTATAAAAGTAGAACTGGCTTAGGGAGGGTGGGATGGAGAGCAATTAGTAAGAAAAAAGGCTAGCAACAGGAAGTTGTAATTGGAGTTTAACAAAGCACCATGATGTGAGTGCGAAACGGTCACTTTGTGGGTCTTCCCTCTTGAGGCTGGCTAGTATCATACTGTTCATGTTTTAAATACTGCTATTAAAATAGTCCTGCATAGTAGGGTTTGAGGGCTTGCTTCTGCAGCCCTTCCCAGCCAAACCTAGGACAGCTCGCCACTGGAATTTGCCTCGCAGGGTTTGAGGGCTTGCTTCTGCAGCCCTCCCCAACCCAACCTAGGACAGCTCACCGCCAGAATTTGCCTCACAGGGTTTGAGGGCTTGCTTCTGCAGCCCTCTCCAGCCCAACCTAGGACAGCTTGTCGCCAGAATTTGCCTTGCAGGGTTTGAGGGCTTGCTGCTGCAGCCCTCCCCAGCCCAACCTAGGACAGCTCGCCGCCGGAATTTGCCTCGCAGGGTTTGAGGGCTTGCTTCTGTAGCCCTCTGCAGCCCAACCTAGGACAGCTCACCGCTGGAATTTGCCTCGCAGGTACGGACACGGAGGAGCCCTGAGTGCACTGTGAGCACCGAAACTTTTGAACTTGCCACTTTTTGTGGTGCAGTAGCCCAATTAAATTTCATTGCTATTCAGAGGGAGCTGCTTGCATTTACCTGGTGTTAGCTGTGCTCCTTCAAGCTGAAATTTTTCGCCCACCTCCTCCACCTATTAAATACTCCTTTGCTCCGCCCTATACCCTATCTGACTGGCCTCTGGTGATAAAGGGGCATGTCACATAACTGTGGGCAGTCCTAGAATCTGCAGTCTACTGTGTTTAGCTGCCTAAGTCCTGCTTCTGGAAAATGTAAGGGACAGAAACTGCTCTGATCACTACGGCACGCTTACAAGGGGGATTTGATTTTCCTGCTCCCCCCATCCTAGCAGGACAGGGTTATTTTCCTACTGACTACTAATTCCTTAGAAAATCCATACTGGTATATTGTATCATATGAAATCCCAGCAGAAACAGGATATCAGTTCACACCTGATAATCGGCCCTAAGACTGATTATTATGGAGGATTTAGTGTTTTTCACCTGACTTTCCTCCATAGACAGGGTACCCAGCCTATGTCTGAATAACTGCCTAAAACAGGACAAAAGAGCTTGTTACTGGCACCTCTGCTAGCACAGCATGCCTCTCCTGAAGTTTACCCACGCTCACATGCCACATGGGGCACACAACCCTTGGGACCCTCTCTCCAATAGGGGGGAGGTACTGATGACAGTCTATACACTGTCCCTTCTCTGGGTGGACAGGCTCATAGGCCTAGGGCATCCAGAAATAAGGGGACAAAGGTATAACGACACCCCTCCCGTCAGCCTCTACAATGGAATGCCCCGCGCCAGCTTACTTGCCCTCTCCTCAGCCCACGAGCTCATAAGAAGGTGGATATGCTACGATATCTTCCACTTTGCGAGCAGGATGTGCCGAGGCAACCGAATCCCATCGGCCAGCCCAAAATTACTCTGCCTTCTAGCTGCATTACTACTCCTGGCAGATGACATACAACCTAACCCTGGCTCTAACACCACCAACTTCTCAATAACATCCCTTCATGACCCCCACTGGGCGTCCACAAAGGGGCTAAAGATAGCGCGTATGAACGTATGCAGCCTAAGATCAAAAATGCAAGAGGTACAAGCCTGGCTTGATCTCTACAAGCCCGATATCCTTGCCATCTCAGAGACATGGCTTAAGGCACACATCCCCGATCACGAGATACTGGCCCAAGGTTATAGTATGTACCGTAAGGACAGGCTGACCAAAAGAGGGGGCGGTGTACTCATTTACGCCAACGTAGTCCTAACCGTATCGCTCCTCACCTTGCAGCAACACACCTCCCCTGATGGTGAATCTATATTCATCCAAGTCACCCTAGGGCACAACAAGCAACTCGCTATTGGCTGTTTACCACCCGCCCAAATCGGCTCTTCAATCCCTAGAAGCAATAACAAAAATCACAGCCCAAGTTGTTTCTTCGGAGCTCCTTATTCTGGGTGACTTCAACCTAAACTGGGCCCAGGACCCTAACAATGCTCTTATGGCACTGACCCAAAAAGTAAACCTGGTACAGGTCATCTTAGAACCAACCAGACTTAACTACAAATCTGGGAACCACACCACCCTTGATTGGGCTCTGGTGTCCAATCCCGCCAACATACAGAAAGCCGGCATAATGGCGGACTCCTTAAGTGACCACTCCCCCATATTCTGCATTTGGAAAAAACAGAGCACCAATGATCGAAACCCAGAATACTCACTGCTCGTGACTACACAAACTTCTCAGCAGTTCAGTTTAATGACTACCTACACAGTCTGAACTGGAGCCCAATTAAGCTCCTCCCCACCTTGGCTGAGGCTCTGGAGCATTTCCACAGCGCAGTATGTACAGCAGCTAACCTCTTCGCCCCCTTGAAAAAACGCAGAACAAAGGATAGCTGCTACAAGTGGATCTCTCCATCCTTAAAAACCCTTATGGTCAATTGAGACAAGGCCTGGAAGAAGTTCAAGCTTTCTTCCCTTCCTGCCGACCTCGTGTTATACAAGGTCTTAAGAAAGAAATGCAACAGAGCCATCAAACTTGCAAAAAGGGAGTATGTCACTCACCTACAAAAAAATTTGGACAACCCTAAACAATTCTGGTATCACATCAACAACCTGATCAGGGGCAACACTAAGACTGAACCTGACCCCCATTGAGGTCAATGGTCAGCCAGTGAGCGACTCCCTCGAAATTGCTACTGCCCTCAACAATCACTTTGGTAACCTCGATGCCTACAAGGTCGGCCTGCCCTCGTCGACCTCGGCTCCTAATGTTATCGAGCCTACTCGCCTTGACCGTCCCTCCTTCCATCTAAGACTGGTGAAGACAAAAGAGGTCCAATTCCTCCTAAGGGCTCTGAAAGACAAAGGCTCAGAAGGTCCTGATGGGATAAACCCTCTGCTACTTAAGGCTGGCGCCCCATCCCTCACCAGACCCCTGACCTGGCTCAAACAGATCCCTACTTGAAGGGACTGTTCTGGACCAGTGGAAACAGTCCAACGTGGTCCCTATTCACAAGGGTGGCTGCAGGGAAAACATATGCAATTACAGGCCTATTTCCCTACTCAGTACACCTGCAAAGCTACAGGAAAGGTTAGTCTATGGCCAACTCCGTGACTATCTGGAGTCCCATCAGCTAACTGCACATTCACAGCATGGTTTTAGAACTAACCATGGGACTGACGCAGCACTCATTCATCTCTCGAATGACTTGCTCAGAGCAAAAGATAATGGGACACCCTCTGGCGCCGTCTTTATAGACCTGTCCAAGGCTTTTGACCTTGTGGATCACAAACTCTTGCTACTAAAACTGGATAAAATTGGCCTAGACCCCCTCGCCCTCAAATGGTTTGGGAGTTACCTATCAGGCCGATCCCAGAGGGTCATCTGGAAGGGTGCCACCTCGGGTCCTCTACCGCTTACAGAGGGAGTACCGAAGGGCTCCATCCTCGGCCCAGTCCTTTTCTCCATATTTACTAATGATCTAAGCCTCTACTGTGGGGGAAGCTCGGTCATTCAGTACGCGGATTACACAGTCATCTACTGATCCCTGGATAACATTGCAGCTCTAGGTCCCTTTCTCCAAGACGACCTAGCATCTCTCGAGGCCTGGCTGAGAGCAAATAGAATGGTCCTAAATGCAGGCAAAACTAAGGTGATGCTACTCGGATGCAACGTCCTTGGACATGACAGATCTAAATCTCTGCAACTCACTGCTCTCTCAGCAAATGACATAGAGGTTGTGCCCTCCTTAAAATACTTAGGTCTAACATTGGACCATTACCTTACCTTCAAGTACCACGTGGATCAGGTCACCAAGACCATACACTGCAAACTTGGTACTCTGTACCGGTTAAAAGACCAGCTCATCCCTGAGGCCAGGGCCTCAATTGCCACAAGTGTCCTCCTCCCCACCCTGACTTACGCTGCCCCGATCTTACAGGGCATGGACAAGCAGGAGGTCACCAAGATGCAAATCCTATACAACAAGGTAGCTCGGTCTGCTACCCAGGACCACTCGTGAAGGCACCATTGTGACACTTGCTCAGCTACGCTGGCCCTCACTGACCTCTCGTCTCCACTACCCCCTGCTCTGCTTGACCTTCAAGCTACTCAGCCCTTCAGCTCCACCCAGTATCGCTGGAACTATTGCACTCAAACATAACCCCAGGAGCCTACGGATATCTGGACGTACACTGCTTGAAGTTCCCAGAGTCAGGACTAACGGTGGTGGCAGGTCGTTCTCCTACTCAGCCCCCACCCCTAGTGCAGGAAGCCTCCTCACTGATGAACTTCCGCACCAGACTCAAAGCCTATATGCCTGATACTAGCACTTGTCATTGCCATGGCTCATGACCCCCCTCCCCACTTGCTTCTATCCTCCTAATATCCAGATCCTCCAAGCACCTTATCAGGTTCCACGGTGCTTCCCTCTAGGCATAGTACCACAGCTAGCTTTCCACTGAACCATGCCAGTAGTAAACAATGAGCTTACCATGTAAAATTACATTTCTTCTGCACCTTTTGTTAATTCTACTGTCAACATATTTGTAAGGACTGATGCATGATGATAACCATGGCTGTAACCTGCTCACACACCTGAAACTACTCTGTAACCCAAGTCTTTCTTTGTATGAAAATATGTATAATCCTGGGTCGCCCCTGAAAAAGGGACCTTCGGGGCTCAGTGGGCCTACCCGGTCATCAAATTTTAAATAAAATAAGTATACTGAGCTCCAGTGTGAACTGCTTAAGTTGTGAGCTGAGTGCTGAGTACCGTTTGCTGTCCAATGTTACACAGTAGTTTTAAGACCCAGAGATACCTCTGAGAAAACTGTATTAAACCGAAAATGTAGACACAATTCAGCTTGTATTCATATATCTTTCATAGTTTTACCTTCCCCTTTTTATTACTGAGGGAAGCTGCACAAAAACAGAATCTTTGTATCTTACATTTCATCTTCCCTTATAGCTTATTCCCACTTGAAACCATAATCCTCTGTTGTGACATCATAGGTCTGTTGCCATGGGAATAGGTGTGATGTCACAAGCAGAGTATTATGTCAGAAGGTAGGGAATAGGCAATAGGAGTATATTAACTCTCAATAAGCAACAATCCTGTTTTCATGCATGTAACCTATGTAACAAAAAACTGGGAGGAGAAAATATAGAGCTCATGTGAAATATAAGCTTTACTGTGTTTTCTCAAAGTTGTCTGGAGGTGTCAGTGGTTCTTTAAGACTGTAAGGAACTCTGGGTCCAGCATATCTGCCTTCTGCTTTATAAGCAGGGATTAATAAGTATACTGTGCAAACACGTGCCAATTTATAGGAATTTTCTACCCATTCTACTGCCCAGGGTACCCTGCTATCATTCCCTTGGTAAGCAAAAATGTGTCCAGGCTTACCCTGAAGACCTGTGTGGTCTTCATGTTCACTGGCATCACTGACTGACTGATCCATAGGTTCACAACCCTCTAGGAGAAGTGCATCCCAATGTTACCCCCGAATTTACACTCTCTCGGCTGCAGGGCGCATGTCCCTAAATTCAACTGGAGGACACCAGATCAAACATCTTCATCTGTTTGATTGTGTCCATCCCCTTGGAAGAGTGAGATCATGTCCTCCCTCAGACTCCTGTTCTCCAGGATGAACATCTTAATGACCTCCAGCCTCTCCTCATAGCTTGAGCATTTTAGGATGTTCACCCATGTTCTCATGCATGGCAGCACAGAGTGGTGCAATTCAACTATTAGGTTGTGCCCACCTGTTTGATACCTGCAAGAGAGTACAAATTTAGTACCAATATAGCAATACCACAACGGGATTAACAAAGCAGACAAGGACTGCCCCACCAGCGCAGCAGTAGCGCTACCACTTGCAGCGCCAACAACCTGGGTTCAGTAGCAAGCCTAGGGCTTTGAAGGGTCAGCCATGGGGAGTAGGTCTGAGAGTCCAATTAACTGCTCACCTTCTCCAGGGAAGGAACGTGGAGGGCTCCAGTGACAGAATGCCTCCTGGTGATGGCCAGGAGGTACTGAGCCGACAGCCCTAAAGAACAGGGATGGTGGGATGCGACAGACATTGGCACGGCATGCATGGGAGCATGCACACCTCCCCTTGATGTCACTGCACATCCAAACCCATCACGCGGGTGGGGGGGAGAAGAGAACCACACAAAGGAAACACCCCATTGGCTGGATGGATGATGTTGTTCCACAGCCCCCACATCCACCGCTGGATCCTACCCTCCTGGGTCCTGCCACCCTCGGTCCTTCACCTCCATCTGCAGGCCACTGGATAACTGTACGGGAGTGCCTAGGAGCAGAAGACAACTCCGCCCCAAGGGGGGGTGCAAGCCGGAAGGGTTGCCTACAGACGAGTCACGGGTGGGTCAGAGGTCCGGGGCCACAGGTAGTGAGGGTCTCAGGCAGGGTGGGAACAGGCTGGGCGTCAACCAATGGGGCTCCAGTTGGCGATGACCGGAGAGAAAAAGAATGGAGGGGACAAAAAAAAAAAAAAGGCAGACAGAGAGTTGTTTACACTGCAAGGGAATCCCAGCACCAGGGCGAACTCAGTGAAGCCGATTTAAGAGGGATATCCATACCTCTCAACTGTCCCTGATTTTCAGGGACGTCCCTGATTTTGCCTCAAAATTTTACTCTGTCCCTCCTAAAAATTGACTTTCCATGACCAAACTGTGGGGGTTATAAACACAAAATAATGTCAAACATTAAAGTTACAGATGAGTTCTTCCTTAGATAATGCATTTTACACCAAGCCCTTTATTCTACCAGCTTCCTGAGTGGATATCTCCAACTTTGAAGAAGTGTCCCTGATTTTGGTCATTTGTCCCTGATTTTTTTAAGCCTTGTCCCTGATTTATGAGGCAGGAGGTTGAGAGGTATGGGGATATCAGAAAACACTTCTTCATGGAAAGAGTGATAGAGGGGTGGAACAGCTTACCAAGGGAAGCAGTCTGTGCAAAATCAGTGGTGAGGATTTCAGCAGGGGTGGGACAAGCATGTGGGGCTGGTGAAGACAGTGGCAAAAGGGGAGGGAGGAAGAGGAATTACATACTAACATACTAAAAGCCAGCAGAATAGGCCAAATGGTCTGTCTTGTCTGCTCAAAAGCCAGCAACCTAATGGCTGCTCACTAGCCCACTATGGCCCTCACAAAATCAGCATTAGATAGGTTTGGGAAGGCAGGTTCAATAGGTGACCATAGGGCCTTTTCTGCTGACATCCTTTTCTAGGAAAAGAAAAAAATAGGTCGCAAAACAGCACCACTAAAAAGCCACATCATGGTAGGATTCTGTACTGGGTCAACAGAACATTCCTTAACTAACCCTGCTAGCTTGTATTAAAGAATGATACTTTTCAATAAATATACTAGTTAAAACATTAGAATGTCTGAGGGGCTAGTGGATTTTTTCTGTCCACAAGTGCTTCTGGCTAGTGGACTCAAAATATCATTTTGACCCCTGAATATTGAGCACCTGATGCAGACAGAGCAGAGATATGGTGCATACAGTGCAGAGGTGGATATCTAATACTACTGAGTTCAATTAAAGAGCCTGTGTACTGTTTGGAAAAACAGTACCTTTCAGAAGTAGTCTGCTAACACTTCTTCTAGCTAAAGTATTTTTTTTTTTTCTTTTCTGGTTTGCTAATAAAATTTTCGACCTGTCAGTATTAAGTGTGATCTGTGGAACAGCACTGTATTTGGAAGCTAACAATCAGTTTTATTCCTCCCTAAAAATCATCAGCACTGTAAACTCACTGACTGTGACATCACTAGTAACAAAGAGCCAGTCTCCTGCTGCATGTTGTGATGCAACAGTGAGGTCACATGTTGATGACGTAGTGAAAGGAACATAACTAGATATGTCTGCTACCAGATAAAGCACCGTTTTCACCACACCCACTATTATTAAGTAGAGAACCATCGTATGAGCACATACAAAAAGAAAAAGGTGGGCCAAGCAGTCCTTATCTGCCGTCAAATTCTGTTTCTATGTAAAAACACTTCAGCAATAAAATGTAATAAGGGACTACTTTTTAACAAATGCTAACAGTTTCTGCCTATTTTTTGTCACTACCAGCTCCTTTAATATTAAACCACCATATTTATAAATATATCCATCTAAAAAGAGTATTTCAGATTCTGTTATAATTTTGATATCAAATAGGATAATTTGTGCACTGCATGCTGCAAAACTGCTGATATAATGACTTTCTGACAGCTGTTTTGCATAAACTTAAAAAATTCAGCTGCAGCATTAGTGAAGAGAGTTTGGTAGCCTGATGTTAATTTGACACACTTCTGTGCTGCATCAAATTACGCTGAAGCTGCTAAGTTGTTAAGTGAATGGGACACCATCTTTAATAAAAAGAAAAACTTGGGTTAATGATAAGTAATGTACCTGGTTGGCTGGAAGGTACAAAGCAGGCAGCAGTTTGAGATTTGACACGCAGCTATGGGTCTTAGTTGCAATTACTTTGAAAATGTGGCATGGCAGAACAGCAGCAGTGACAGACAACTGGTACAAGAAGTGATGTCACTGTACCCTGCAGGACAGGGGAAGTTATCCGACCCCTTTCCAAGGCCCTGGTCAGGTCCAACCAGGAGTACTGCGTGCCATTCTGGGCTCCTCAATATAAAGGACTTAATGGCAGTCAAGAGAGTGCAATGCAGGGCCCCAGAATGACCAGGGCTATAGGAGATAAAAATATTCAGGAGAGGCTGGTGGGCGTTATGTTCTCAACGGAGAAAAGGAAGATGAAAAGGGACATGATCTCGGTTTTCCCCATGCTCAAGGGTATTGACAAGATCGAACAGAGATGTCTCATCAGATGTCCTGTAGCAAGGTGCAGAGTACAACCTGAAGCTCAAGTGGTAAAAGGACACTGTCAACCCTTAGGTCTTAAAGTGTTCTAGTTTAAAAACATGTGTAATGACTGAGACATCCACCTGCCCACAAACACAGGTCACCAGCGTGGCACGAGGTAATGCAGGATTGCCTCAGCCCTCCACGCCACCAGGCTGACCATACATCAATGAATTTTAAAGAAGGTAAGCAACCATAAAATCTGGGGTTTATAACTAGAAATAATATGATGCAAAAAGGGTTGATTGTATCCCTTTATTTTAAACATAAAACTACCTACTGGTGGAGACACTGGATAAGAAGACAGAAAGGAAAATTACGTACCTACCGTAATTCTTGATCTTCTCTTGTATCTTCACCATTCATTACTTCCTGGGTGTAAGCGGGCGCGCTGCAATCCGCAGGCTTTTTTTTTTTTTTTTTTTAAAAGTTGCCTAACGGCCCGCTCGAGAAGAGCGCGTCATACTTGCGAGGAATGGCGTTAGTAGCGACCGACTCCTCCTCCAACTCAGTTCTGTGAGCCGAGAGGCAAAATGAAAGCAGAAAATATAGATAGCGAGGCAAGATAGCCGGGGATAGCAAAGCAGGAAGAATGAACTGAAAAGGAATAAGCCGATGGAGGAAGGACAGAGGAGATAAGAACATCCCTAGCCTAGGGTGCAGGGCCTCCTTACCTGGGCGACTCTAGGAGGAGAGATGAGTAAGGAATGAGAAAATAGAAGAAGAAGAAGAAAGAGAAGAGAGATGGGATGTTGAAGGGACCAGAATGCCCAACGAGCACAGTTAGCTTGTAGCTGAAGGCTCGACTAAAGGGGGAAGCAAGAATCCCCGAGATAGAGCTGAAGAGAAGGTTCACCGAACCCGCTAGACAGACTCAGGAGGGCATAGTCCTCATCTTCAACATGCCATTGTTCTTGACACCCACCTCGGGCTCCTGGTCAGGAAGGCCTTTTAACTGGAGGGCAGCGAGGAGGGAAGAATAAAACCCCAGCAGCATGAGAGCGCTGCTCAGGGGTTTAGAAATGGAAAATGTAAGCCTTTCAGGCGTTCCAAGATAGAAACGGGACTCAGACTGACTGGCTAAGGCCGGCCAAGGCTTAGGCTGGCTAAGATTGGATATGGTCAGCAGAGCTCTACTGTAAAATTGTCCAGGAGGACACTTAAAGGGAGAAACCACTTAGCAAACCAGCGAGAAGGATAGCCTACCTTCTCATTTGCCTTCTTGTTTGATTTCTCCTATTCCTTTTTTTTTTTTACAGATAGAGAAAAAAATTTTTTTTTTTTTTAACTAGATGCATGACCCAGATACCAAGATGCCTATAGCAGTCGGAGAGAGTTCCTCAGCATTTAATTTTTTTTTTTTTTAGGAGAAAGGAACAGACGTACTTGTTCCTCTGCTCTGCAAGGCAAGAATAGAGGGGGAATTAGATTTCAGGGCAACTACCTGAACACGGGATTGCAGGATCAAAACTGAATAGCCTGAGCCAGGCCAAACAACCCCAGAGGTATCTTGCCATAAGAATAGCAAGAGATAGTTGTGCAGTCTGATCGCCAATGCAATCCACGAGATGGCCCATGAATCTTAGAGTAAATAATTTTTCTGGATTTTAAACCCCCCAGAAGAATTTTTTTTTTTTTTTTTGGAAAATGAAGCAATTTTCCTATATTTTATATAATGCAGAGAGGAAGGAGACGGAGGTGGAGAAGCCACAGGAAGAGCCACTGAGGGGATGGTGGGGATAAGTAATGAATGGTGAAGATACAAGAGAAGATCAAGAATTACGGTGAGTACTGCACTTTCCTATCTTCCTCTGTCAATCTTCACCATTCATTACTCCTGGTGAGTATCAAGCTCCTCTTCCCAGGAGGGGAAGAGGCCATACCCTGAGGGAACAAGACCCCAGCCTTCTGCTGGTGAGAAACAGAAGGAAGACCCTGGCTTATTCAGAAAGCCTAAGTGGGAGAAGAGCTAGGAGGTGCCTCCCGAGGACGAGGAGGCAGGAGGAGCCCTGTAAAGCCTCCTAGCTCTGGATGAGAAAAGACGGGTCCCCCGGAAGGCGGAGCGCATCACCCTACGCCGGGCCAGGGGTGACAACCTGGAGAGACGAAGCCATGCCGTCCGCCTGATGCAGATCGCTGTCCCCGCAAGCCTGGAAGCCACCTCATTGGCGTCATAAGATGCCCTTGCTTGGTGTCTTGCCAGCTCCAGGCCTACCGCGGAGAGGGCAACGGCTTGTCTGGTTTGCTCCGTGTCAGGCATAGATGCCAGCAGCTGGGACATCATCGACCACAGATGCGGTTGTAGGCAGCGTGGTGAGCCTGATGTGATGCAATACATGCACTCGCCGCGAAGAAGAGAACACTCTTCGCCCCCAACGGTCGAACTGGAGAGAGTCCGAATCCGGTGGGCGGTCGTGCGCCAGGCAACGGCGCCCAGAAGGAGTATCCAAGTATACCAAACCTGAGGACGGGTTGGGAAGGGAACCTAGAGACTCAGAGGGGGCACAATACCTACGCTGGCAGTCCGCCGGGGCTGGGGAAGAAACGGCAGGGAACTGCCAGGACCGGATAGACGCCTCCTGGAAGGGGATAGGCCAGGAAGGTACCACCAGATGCTGGGCACTGAATTCACCAAGGAATTACGCGCCACCCGCTCGGGTATTGTCTCTCCGAACGTAGGAAATCAAGATCCCCACCATCCTCCCGAGGAAACGCTGGATATTCTGGAAATCAGCATCGAGGACAGATGAGCAGGGTTCCTCTCCCTCAGAGGAGGGAGACGAGGATGATGGGGAACTGGAATGTCCAGAGGATTCCTGCGGCGGTGGGGAGAGTCGAAAGACCCGCTCATGCATGTAACTAACATATGAGGGGAAGGCAGCCGCAGAACCCCTGAACTGCTCCCAGGATAACGGACCCGTAGGACCGACATGGCCTGGGAGCGGGGTGGTGAAGGCAGAGAGATGGGAGAGGGCACCTCCGAGGAGGCAACTGCTCTCTCAGGGCTCGGGAATCCGGGGAAGGAGCTCTAGTAGGAGGGATCCCGGATATCAAACCAGGCCGCAGAACGGAACTCTGGGAAGCGGAACCTGGAAGAGCCCTGGGGAGAAACTCCTGTGACGACGCCAGACTGCATGGATCCAGAAGGGCAGTCCACACAAGCGCCAGAGGACACCCTAGAACCCTGGGGGAGGCGGGGGCTCTGCGCTCGGCTCCTGGCCACCCCCCCTGAGGTGGCCAAAGAAGACCGAGCAGCAGGACGCCTGCCCCTCAACCCCTCGGATTCCGAGAGGGCCCTCCTCCCCGACTGCAACGTTCCCCTAACCCCAGAGGAGGTAACAGCACCCCGGGGGGTAGCTGTCACCGGACCTCCAGAGAGGGGAGCCTCCCCCTCCGTCACCCCCACGTCTGCCCCCCGGGACTCTCGGCCACCCCCAGCCGAGGAACCCTCAGGAGACGACGGCAAGGGGGACAGAGGGAGGGGCCCGCTGCGCCGCCTGGTACCCCTAGCCACCGAGGACCCAGATTCCGAAGAATGGGGATGCCAGGATGGGTCCACATCTGAGTCATCATCTCCGAGGAGGGCCGAGACCAGCAGGACCTCGATGCTGGCCACCCTAGGGTCCGAGGCCATGAGGCCTGAACGGCCCCGGTACCGAGTGGCGACACCGCTGCGCCCCAGCACGCCCGGCAGCATGAAGGCCCAACCCCCACACCCCCAGGCTCCGGCAGACCTGCACCGCCAGAGGAGGAAGGCCGCACGCCGCCGGCCGCGTCGGGAAACAAGCGGCACCGTCGGCGGCGCCGCCAGGCTCATCGGCACCATGAACTAGCGCCAAGGCCAAAAGCGGCACACCAACGGCGCCGCCCTGATCACCGCGCCCGGGATCCAACTTGGCGCCGTTTAAGCGGCGCCGGGATCCTAACTGGCGATCACGCTTTAAACCGGACGCCCGGGATCAACAGCGCCCACGAGGCGGCGTCGAAGAACTCCGCAAGCAGGGCCCAGCCAAGGGCCTCGACACGAGGAGCCTGCACCTCGAAAAGGTGACTGCGGGCGGTGTCAGCGCTGCGGCCCGGAGGGGCTACGACGCTCCCCAACACCGCGGAAGGGCCTCCCTCGGCAAGAAGGAAGAGGACCCTCCTCCTCGGACCGTATAGGCCGGGAGGGGACCAGGGAAAGGCCTAAGGATCTCGCCCGAGATTCCAGCGAGCATGGCCCCCGAAAGTCGGCGGGGGCCTTGCCGAGGACTTGTGCGCGGACTTCGAGGGACCGACGTCCATCGAGAAACAAGCGTCCGCATCTAATCCATATTATGGTTGGGTCCCAGGCAAGACAGACGACATGCCGGTCCGAGACGGAGAAATGCCGCCGCAGGAGCACCGACGATAGGGGCACGCCCGCCTTAGAAGAACGTTTCGCTCCAGAACCGGACATAACGCGAAATAAACAAGATTAAACACAGTCGGAAATACACCCGCCGTACAAAGGAAAGAAAAAGGAACAGTCTTACCGTAGGCGTCGAGTGTAGAAAAAGGAGTCTGATACGCACTTTTCGGTTAGCTACCGCGAACAGGTGCTGCCTCGACGGCGGGAGAAACAGAACTGAGTTGGAGGAGGAGTCGGTCGCTACTAACGGCCGCCCCTCAAGATGACGATGACGTCAGCCTCGAGGAGGGCAACGTTAGAAAACTTTAAAAAAAAAAAAAAAAAAGTCTCCGTGACGGGTGCGCCGCCTCCGCTTACACCCAGGAAGTAATGAATGGTGAAGATTGACAAGGGAAGATCTTGCCTTCACAGTAATCTTGAACTAATTTCTGCTTACCAAGGGAATCACTGGACACACTCAGTTGTAGAGGGGGTAGAAAACCCATTTAAATTAGTATATGTATATACATCAATACTCGAATTAGGGGCATGAATATGGTGGACTAAAAGTCCCTTCCGACCTCATTTTGTTACGCACCTGGAAGTTGATGTGAAAACTGGATTTTGTATTGGATTCTTTTAATGGATACCACTCTGCACAATTCTTTATGCAACTATAAATCATTCATAGTTAAATCAGGATTATTTATTTCTAATGGTAACATGGCTGTGGCAAATGGCGGCTGGTGATTCGTTGAGTCATGTCAACTGACCATGGATCAATTCCCAAGTAATCCACACTTGGGAGAATTAATCCATGGTTGGCATCAAAAACAAGTGCTGTGTGCAGGGGTATGGCTATCGGAACCGTGTTTCCGTCCAGCCTGATCGCACAAACCGTCGCTCTTACAGTTGCGGGAACACAATCAGTTACTAGAAACACCACATCGGCGACAGTCCAGATCAGCACAGGTCTTCTTGGTGGCCCCTCCCAGTACTTAGGTTACGGGCTGGTAGGATGGGAAACGAAACACCGCAGCTCTTGGGGAGCGGGGAGAGCTGCGTTTCTCAGAGACATGACAGCTGGGCCCCTCGCACTAAACAGTGCCTCTGTTTGTGGTATCGGGATCAGCAGAGGTCTTCTTGGTGCCACCTCCAAGTGGTTAGCTCATCGGGCTCATAGGAGGGGGAATGAAGCACTGCTGCACTTTGGGAGCAGGGCCAGTTCTGTACCACACACAGTGATGACACCCCCCCCCCCTTGCACTGAACACTGCCGGGCTCGTTGGACGGGGAACGAAGCACCACTGCACTTGGGGAGCAGGGAGAATTGGGTTCCAGAGAGAAATTACACCCCCCCACACACTGAACACCGCCGGGCTCGTGGAACAGGGAACAAAGCACCACTGCATTTGGGGAGCAGGAAGAGTTGGGTTCCAGAGAGAGATGATACCAGCCCCCCTCGTACTGAACATCGCAGAGCATAAATCAGTGGCCACGAGGGATAGATACAGTAGTGCCGTGCAGCAGGTCACTTCCAACAGGTAGCCGAGAGTGAGAGCCATGTTCCAAGTGAATTAACCTACTCCAGAGCATGGGTTAACTGAGAAATTAATCCACACCTGGGTGGAGGCACTTGCTCCACCCCCCCAGGCGTGGATTAATTCTCCAGTAACCCACACTCTGTCGTGCGTTAATTCTTACATTTTCCAGGCACTCTTACCCATAACAGGGTGCCTCATGCTAATTAGTGTTAACATTCTGACATTCTAAGTTCATTTGACGTAATTTCCACAAACATGGGTTCCCTCTAAATTTCTGAATGGCAAAAATTTTGATTTTAAAGAGGACAGGATATAAAAAATGATACTTGCCTTAGGAAATGTGTCCTGTCATTATTACTTTTGTTGGTCTGAATATTAGCCGAAAGGAAATGTTACTTTATATTTTTTATATTAAAGAGCTACTGAAGCCTCAAAGAAAAATTTAAAAACATAATAATCAGGTACAATTCTACCTACATTCCATTTCTATTTTGTACATTTCTCCTTCCTATTGTTTATTAAGAAGAAAATTTGCATGAATATATATGATATGATCTTTATCCCTTAGAGTTCCTTAAAATCCATCTTCCTCCATAGCTTGCCCCCTACTTCCAGTCATAATCCTCTGTTGCCATGGGAGTAAGTGTGATACCACAAGCAGTGCTCTCTGACCTAAGGTAGAGAGAAAGCTACAGGAATAGACAAACTCTTCAGGAGAAAAGATCCTGTTTTCATACAGATGACCTCAGTAATAAATTATGGGGAGAAGGAACACAGCACTAATGGGAAATACAAGCTGGGCTGTGTCTAAATATTAGGTTTTGTTAAAGTTCTCCTGAACGTGTCACCAGCTCTTTACAAAATTCACTGATTTTCACAATATGGCTGGGCTTTCCGGTATTCACTCAGGAGAAGTGAGCATGTTAGTGTTGTCATGACGTGCCTGTTCGTGCTTTGGCACCACCTGCTGCACTCGCGCCAAGCACTCAGTATTCTTACAGTGCTGTCAAACAGTCTCAATGAAGCAACCTTATAGTCTGATAGAACTGCACTGATTAGCAGCACTGTATAACAGAGACAGGCAGCAGTAGATGTTTCTGGATTATACAGCAATGCCCATCTGCAGTCAGTGTGAACTCCGTCTTTTATGTAAAATAATTAAAAAAAAAGCCCTGCAAGAGACTAATAGATTAACTGCAGCAGCTGGATGTTAAAAACAAAAAAATAGTCAGCACCTCCATTATTTAGAGAATGCAAACTATGTCGGGTAGTGGACAACGTGATCTCTTGTCTCCATTCCCATTACTGGTCCTCCTCTACCAACACACTGAAGGCTACAGAATTTGTCCGTTATATGAGGCTCATAAGCTGCACTAACATGATGGAGGCTACCAATCTTCACTACTAGTTGAAAGGGAATGTTTTATCATTTGGGGCTCAGTCCCCGCTGCAGTTTCCAGTTCCCGCCTGCCAGCTCTCCGGTTAGTTCAGTAACAATTTTACTTAGAATTTCAGTTTTCTTCCCTCTGCTGTCACCTGTCAGAAAGTCCTATATAGAAGGTGATTTTTTTTTTTTTTTTTTTAAACAAGCATTTACCTATCTCTCAGTTTACATTTGCCCTGGGATGCAGGCAGGGTACTTTGCTTCATTAATCTGCAAGGGAGATCAGTTGGCTTCAATCTGACTAGTTTGCTTAGTGGAGTGTTATTATGGCAATCGGACACTGGCATGATTAGGTTGTTGGTTTTTTTTTTTTAGTTTTTTTGCTTTTTAATCAAGCCATCAACCGTGTGTGTGTGTGTGGGTCTCTCTCCCTCGGTTTAGATATACACTGGGATACAGGCTAGTTTGATTCAGGGATCGTGCTGGTGATTGGACAACAGCTTGCGGGAGCTGAAGCAGGCCATGTGACAAGCGATGAGAGGCAGTTCAGTAAGAAGAGGTGGTGTACCAGATTAAATAATGACTGTCATTTACCATAAACAGCAGAAATAGCTACATGGCAATTAAGAAATTTAGACAACACATTCTTCAGTAACAAGTATTCTGTGGCCTAACAGCACAGTAAATATGTTTCACTTTTCAAAGCTGCTGACCCGATTCACACACACTGTAACTTACTACTGAGGAATGTGTTGTGTGTGTTGTCTAAATTTCTTAATTGCCATGTAGCCATTTCTGCAATTTATGGTAAATGACAATCGTTATTTAACATAGTACACCACTTTAGCTGCCTCTCATCACTTGTCACATACTGCCTGCTAAAGTTCCCATAAGCTGGTGTCCGATCACCAGCACGAATCCTGAATCAAGCTAGCCTGCATCACAGTGTATATCTAAACTGAGAGAGAGAGAAAGAGAGACAGAAGAGAAGGAGAGAGAGAGAGAGACAGACACACACACACACACACACAGCTGATGGCTTGTTAAAAAGCAAAAAAAAAAAACAACCTAATCTTGCCAGTGTCCAATTGCCATAATAACACTCCACTAAGCAAACTAGTCAGATCGATGTCAATTGATCTCCCTTGCAGATTCTCGAAGTAAAGTAGCCTGCCTATATCCCAGGGTGAATGTAAACTGAGATAGGTAAGCGCTTGTTAAAAAAAAAAAAAAAAATCACCTTATAGATAGGACTTTCTGACAGGTGACAGCAGAGGGAAGAAAATTGAAATGCTAAGTAAAACTGTTACTGAACTAACTGGAGAGCTGGCGGTCGGGAACTGCAGTGGGGATTGAGCCCCAAATGATAAAACACTCTGAGGACAATCAGTACCCTTCTGCATCTTAGTGCAACATATGAACTTCCTACAGAATGAGAAGGGACCTGCAGAAACTTGAAGAATGGTCAGGGGTTTGGCAGTTGAAATTCAATGCAAAGAAGTGCAAGATAATACATATGGGGCACAAAACCCTGGCACAATATATCAGTTGGGGTGAGGATATAGCATACCAAGCAGGAAAGGATCTTTGAGGTTATCATCTCTGATGACCTCAAGGTAGAAACAGTGTGACAAGGCAGCAGGTAAAGCAAATAGGATGCTGGGATGCATAGGAAGGGGCATCACCAGCAGGAAAAGGAAGGTCATAATTCCACTATACAAGACACTAGTGAGGCCCCACCTGGAGTACAGTGTACAGTTCTGGAGACCTTACTATGTAAGGACATAGACAGGGTAGAGAAGGTTCAGAGGAGGGTAACAAAGGTGGTACATGGATTGCATCACAAGTCCTATGAGGACAGGTTGAAGGAACTGAACATGTACTCCCTGGAGGAGAGGAGGGAGAGAGGGGATATGATAGAGACATACAAGTATCTTACAGGGAGGAACAGGGTGCAGGAATACACTATTTTTAAGCGAAAAAGATGTTCCAGGACTATAGGGCATGGGATGAAGTTGGAGGGAGGACGATTCGGAGGAAACGTGAGGAAGAATTTCTTCACAGAACGGGTGGTAGACAAGTGGAACACCCTGCCAGAGGAAGTGGTGGGGGCTGAAACAATCACGGGATTTAAGAATGCATGGGATAGACATAAAGGAATTCTGGAGGTCAGGGTTAGGGGGCAACAGACTTCTAGGAAAACATAAACTGAACTTACACGCTCAAATGGGCAGACTGGGTGGGCCATAGGCCCTTATCTGCCGACACTGTCTATGTATCTATGTATGTATCTATGCACAATGGACATCATGGATAGCTGTTCGCAGGTAGAATACATAAACAGAGTCGTCATCTGCAGCAGGCACGTTTGACCTGCAGGCTCGAGCAGTGAAAGAACCTTTAGGAGCGGCTTCACGTTTAGTAGTCAGAAAATGTATTGAAAACATAAAAAAATGATAAGTCACAATAAATTGCACGTTTATAGTTTTATTCAGCATTAAAACACACAGTTAACCATATTAGAGCCAAAGCTGCATTTCTGTTCCCTTTAAAAACAAGTTCCACTTTTCAACAAGATTAATAGTAATTATACGTACATTTACTGTATCCCTGATGGGTCTAAGAGTTTCTTCTCAAGTCCTTCATGCGCCAGAACTGCTCAGCTTCATGCTGCAGTTCACTCACTCAAAGAACTCAAGAACAGAAGCCAGCCCGATGGTGCTGAGGGATGAGGCGCTAGACGTCACAGCTTTGTCCACGCCTGCGATCCATGTTCAGGAATGAACACGGGATGCCAGGGGTAAGCCGGGGAGGGAGAGGGTACAGTGTCCCATGGACTGCTCTCTTCTCACAGGAAGGGAGGACTACTGGCTCCGCTGAATGACTGCCACCAGGGGGAGGCCTGGTAGCAGTGCAGGACGGGAGAAGCAAGAAAGTGGGAGGTGCTGTGGGACTCTGCGGCATGAGCATGCCGCCACACGTGCATGCTGATGTGTGCGCCCCAGCCACATGGGTTGGGGAGAAAACGGAGGAAAATGGTTGAGCAGGCATTTATTAAGCCCTGCCCACCAATCCCCTACCTGAATCGCCAACAGGACACCAACAGACAGAACCGGATACCTGGACTCGGGGGTGTGGGGGGAGAGACGGCCCTTCCTCTCTTGACCCTGCCACAGTGGAAAAGTTGTGGGGGAAGACAGGCCAACCGGTAAGTCCTTGGGAAGTTGGGAGCACTGAGTTCAGAGGAGCAGGATGGAAGGGGGGCCTGGACTGCCCTGGCTGCATGGAGGATAAAAACCTATATGAAAGGAAAAAAAAAAACCTCAAGAATGTACCCTTGTAATTATGAGACACAGATTACACAAAATGGTCAAACTCAAAATATGCCCTTTATCTTCAAGTGTGGGAGCACAACCATATCTAACAAGTGGTGGCACCAGAGGCGAGTTATGAAAAGTCCTGTCCCCTCACAAGTGAAGATAAACTGCACATTTTCAGTCTGCATACTTTGAGTCACTTCATTGTATATTTGTTTTTTGCAATATCAGTTTACCAGTTATAACTTTTAAATCAAGTATTTTTGAGAATACAAAATGGTTTCTCTTGTATTTCAACTGTTGGATTCAGTGCTGCACAGAGCTACTGTGATGCCACTGGATGGAAACGTGTTTTATGACAACATCAGCCACAGAATCTGACTCTGTGGCTAGAATTGGACACAAAAGCTGCTTTTACGACTTCCGGTGACGTCACGGAGCCGCTACGAGCTTAGTCCGTGAAGCTCCCCACCAGGCAGATTTAAAAACCCCCGAAAAATTGAAATTTAACGGTACAGCAATGTCAAAAGGCGTAGGGGGACAACTACAGGCTACGAATAGAGGCAAAAATCGACAAGAATCAAAGATGAGTAGCAAGGATGCAGCCAGACTGAAAACTGGCCCGCCGAGCAGATCTTCCTCACCACAAGGCCTACAGACACCTGACTATGATATGGACGGGGAAACCGAACAATTATCACGCTCAAGGTTCAAGAGATTGCTTCATGAGATAATTGAATCCAGAAGAGAAAATGAACAAGAATTCCGGGCCATGCAAGCCCAATTATCAGCCTTTGAAAGTCGTATAGGCCAAATGGAAGAGAGATTGTCGGGCGCGGAAGATGCCACCGAACAGATAGCTAAAATAGTCCAGACCTTAGTGCAACAAACAACTGCTCTGCAGGCTAAATGCCTTGACTTGAAGGGTCGCTCGCGGAGAGACAACCTGCGGCTGTATGGTCTCCCGGAGAATGTCGAGATAGCTCCGATGGCAGCCTTTTTAAAAAAATCTGTTGAAGGACATACTAGACCTCCCACCCACCATGGTCTTTCATATTGAACGGGCTCACAGATCCCTTCAGGCGAAACCAACAGACCCAGCCGCTCGCCCACGATCTATTGTCTTTAAATTGAGCTCCTATATTGCCAAAGAGGAAATTTTAAGGCAAGCGTGGTCGAGAAAAGATCTTAAGTATCTCACCCACAGACTCTACCTAGACCACGACTACCCCCACGAAATACAGATGCAAAGGGTTAAGTATTTACCCATCCTAAGAGCCTTGAGGGAAAAGTCAGTACATTTTCACACACCTTACCCTGCACGGCTGAGAGTGTTCTGGGAAGACAGGGTCAAAATCTATGCTACAGCGGAGGAAGCCCTGGAAGCCTTGGAGAAACGCAACATTGCAGTCAAGGAAAGGGGGAACCAAGAAAATGGGAGCCGGGGACTTAATAACCAGCGCGCATCGAGCAGGAAGACCAGAGGAATCAGAAACGAGACACACACAGCAGTGATGCGCAGCATCCAAAAGATTCTCAAGAAGAAGGCAGCCCATAGTGACTCCCTGATCTGAACCCAGGGAAAAAGGGGGTTTAATCATTGTTTTGATGAGCGGGCTAATTGCAAACCCCGATCTGGACTAGATCCATCTGTACAGCATACTAAGATGAGTATAACTAATTAACTGAGTATAACAAAGAAGGCATCTACTGGGACTGTCTTGATTGACCCAGACTTTCCACTACAGTGCGCTCAGATGAGAGCTCTTGAGCGGAGGATCTGTTTTCTGGGGAGAGGGTAGGAACTGAACCCTCATATTGCAAGTGGGCATCTGAGGTGTTACAAACAACGAGCAGAACAGCAAAGGTTCTGAATGACATTTAAAGTAAAATGACCAGTCTACGTCAATTAAAGCTGTCTGCAAATATATAAGGAGAGACTACAACATGTGTGCTCAGGGGGGGTTTCAAAGGAGAGAATGTGAAACTGTAATTGTCCTTTACTCTCCCCCCATATGCTTTTTTCTCCTTTACCCTCCCCAGGTCCCCCTTTTTCTCCTTTCCTCCTCTTACCCAGTTTCCTTACTCCCTCCCTAATGATGTACTGGCTTAACTTGAGATGACTTAGTTAAGCAGTAGATGACAACAGATACCTCTATCTTATTAGAAGCTTGTTATGATGGGGTCTGGGAGAGGGATTTCGGCCAGAAAAGAGGGCTGGAAAGCCTCTATGATGCAGCTTTAAAATAAAGCTATTTAAAGTTGATCTGCCAGATGGGGAGTATGCTATGGTATTAGAGACCCATAGTAAATTATCTGGCATAGGAGCCCCACGTGAACGAGGCTCTAGAGGAGGTCCCACGGAAACGGAGGGTTACGAAAGCCTCCTCGTTCTCCTAGTTGTAGGAGGACAAAGGGGCTAGTGAGTTACTTAGCCCCCAACCTTGGAAGTATAAAAGTTCATGTTAATGTTAAAGTTCGATCAGTTTATTCAATTATTTGATCAACTGTTTAATGTTAAACACGGCATCGCAAGGCATAGGAGAATGATAAGCTCTCACGAATACTCTGGGGAAACTAGAGGTCAAAAGAAGACAGGGCCACAGTCAGGGTTAAAAACCTACAGATTGGGACAGGGCATAACCCAGACTGGACTAATCCGCTATAGAAATGTCAAATAGTTACACTATTTGCACTTATAATGTGCATGGTATTACAAATCCTGTCAAAAGGACAAAGATCCTTCAATTAATGAGACGGCAAGGAGTGAATATCATATTGTTACAAGAGACCCATCTATCGTAGGCTGAACATAAGAAATTTGAGAAGTTGGGCTTTTCCCAGGTGGTGGTCTCGTCATACAAAGACGGCAGACGAAGGGGCACAGCAGTGCTGATAAGACAGGGTTACTCCATTTGAAATAAAAGATAAAGTAATAGACAAGGAAGGAAGATATGTTTTCTTGAAGGGTAGCATGGAGGGACAACAGGTTATGCTTGCCTCTGTATATATTCACCCAGCGCCGGAATTCACTGTATACAGAAATCTCCTCACACGACTAGCAGGATGGATAGAGGGTAGGCTGATCCATGGGGAGATTTCAACCTAGATATTACTGGGGGCTACCCAGCCCAGGCCCGAACGAGTAAATTGGGTCGAAAGGTCCAGAAATTACTGCAAGAGTTGGGGTACGAGGATGTTTGGAGGCATACATGTGGTCAGGGACGAAGGCATACTTTCTACTCTCAGGTACACGACTCATACTCCTGTCTGGATTTTCTAATAACGCAGAAAGAGCATTTAAACAGTATACAGCAAGCATGGCAGGGGGACTTTGTCCTCTCAGATCACGCACCTGTATTTTGTAAAATAGAGTCGCAAACACCTGGTAAGAAAACATTTTGGAGACTTAATATATCATTGCTTAGAGATAAAGAAGTACAGGAATCGATAGTCAACACTGTGGCTCAGGCGCTGGTAGAAAATGACAACCAAGGAATCACTGCAGCCATACTCTGGGATACAGTTAAAGCTACAGTGAGGGGGAAAATTATTGCCATCTCCGCCCATAAGAAAAAACAGAGAGAAGAAGAGAGACTCTCTCTAGAAATCAAAATAGGGGCCTTAGAGGAAATGCAAAAACTGAAACACTGTAATGTCCGGTCTCGCGAACTTATCTCCCTCAGGAGGCAATTAAATACTATCCTGGACTATGCTGTAGAGCAAAAGTTAATGTACCTCCGGCATAGATACTATGACGGGGGTCCTGGGTTCACGAGGTTGATAGCAGCCCAACTGAGGGCCAGAAAAGCAAAATCTACCATTATAAAAGTAAAACACCCAATTACAAATGAGATTAAAAGTAAAATGCATACAATTTCGGAAGCCTTTAACTCCTACTATTCTAAACTTTATTCAGAGGACAACAATCCTCCAGAAGAAAAGATTAGGGACTTCCTGGCACCTCTACAACTCTCTACCCTATCGTGTGGACAGGGAGAGCGATTTACGGCTCCAATAACGAGTAAAGAGGTGGCAGAAGTGATCGGGGCTTTAAAAACAGGTAAATGCCCGGGATCTGATGGGTTACCAGGGGAGTTTTACAAGACCTTCTCTAAAACATTAACTCCCATATTGACAAGGGTGTTCTCTTTTGCAACCTCACCGAAGGGAGAGATTCCCCCTTCCTGGAACGAGGCAATAATTTCGGTTATACCTAAGGAAGGTAAAGACTTGACACACTGCTCATCTTACTGCCCCATATCCATTTTAAACACGGATTACAAAATATTGGCTTCCATACTGGCTAGGCGTCTGGTACAATACGCCCCGACCCTAATAAACATGGATCAAAGCGGTTTTATCCCGGGCCGTCAAGCCCAAGATAATGTAAGGCGGACGGTGTATATTATCGAGCAAATCACTGTACAGAAGACCCCAACGATCCTCCTGGGACTAGACGCAGAAAAAGCCTTCGACAAGGTATCATGGAAATACTTAAGAGAGGCACTGTTGAAATTTAATTTTCCAAGTCAGTTTGTAGACACCATTTTCAAATTCTATAATAACCCCATTGGATATATACGAACAAATGGCCATTTATCAGAAAAGTTTTACCTACACAGAGGAACTGGGCATGGATGCCCCCTCTCACCACTGCTGTTTGCCTACTACATAGAACCACTGGCCCAAAGTTTGAGACAGGCCTCAGATGTAGAGGGGGTAAATATAGGGGGTATGGAGCAGAAGTTAGCCCTATTTGCAGACAACATACTCCTCTACTTAACTAGCCCGGAGTCGTCAATGGAAGTGCTCTTTAGGAGGATTCAGCAATTCACTAGATTATCGCGGTTTGCGCTCAACGTGGGTAAATCGGAGGCCCTATTATTCAATTATATACCAACCCCATCATTTAAAAACGCTTCCCTGTTAAGTGGGATAATGAGAGTATAAGGTACTTAGGAATTCAAATCCCGAGTGCCTTGGGCAGATTGTCGGCTTTGAATTATGACCCCCCTGATCACGAACATAAAACAGGACTTAAGGAGATGGTCACTACTCCCTTCCTCATTTTATGTCAGGAACATGATACTAAAGATTAATGTACTACCAAGATTCTTATATTTGTTTCAAAGCGTTCCGTGTGTCCTCACCTCCAAAGAACTACTGTCTTGGCAAAAATTGTTAAATAGATATCTTTGGGACCACAAAAGACCTAGAGTTGGCTTTCCGAAGCTGACCCTTCCAAAGGACCTGGGGGGGGTGGCACTCCCCTCACTTCGAAACTACTGGACGGCCACGCAGATGCGACTAGCATTACTGTGGGGCAATAGATCCTATCAGGCTAGATGGAAGCGGATGGACTTGGAGAGACATACTGTGATTCCTCTCCCGGTCTGCCTATTCCCCCCCCCACACACATCTCAAGAAAACCATTCAAGTGGTCCCCCGGGTGACCGTCGCTATCCTTAGAGGATGGCAAATGGGAACAAAACATAAGGTGGTCCAGCAACATTGTTAGAAATATAAGTGCTTCACTTTGATCCAGGCATTCGATAATCAATGGTATAGAAACCAGGCAAAAAAGGGCTGGAAGCTCCATGGCAGTTGCTACGAGGGACTGACATACTGAGCTTTGAAGAAGCCCAGTTAAAATACGGTTGGTCAGACAAAGACAGGTTGTTTTACTAACCAGATAAGAGACTACATGTCAGTTCAGATTAGACGTAGTGAGAAGAGTATTAGTCTACTAGAGGATAATACCCCTTTCAGACAAATATGGTCCACACAATATGGGGAAAGAGCAATAACAATAATATACAAATTTTTACTACAGCACGCGGCACACGCCACGTCCCCGACACAAACAAAATGGCAAAAAGAATTGGGCCAGACAATAACTACTCGAGAATGGAGTAAGATATGGAGGGGAACCTGGGCGACCACCTCCTCCCCTATATGGCGAGAATTTGTCTGGAAGGTAAGGGAGAGATTTTTTTTAGTCCCCTCTGTAATGGCTTTAAGAAGCCCTGGAAATTCCCCATATTGTTGGAGAGAGTGTACCAAATTGAGGGCCTCATACAAACATATCTTTTTGAGCTGCCCTAAGATATTAAACTTTTGGCAACAAGTAGTTAAACACATAAAAAGTATACTAGACATACATGGTGAGATTGGGGAACCTAATTTAATACTGGGAATTCCGCCGATAGACATAAAGGACAAAGCCAAAATATACTTATGGTCAATACTATTGAGCTTGGCCTATAAGTCTATAACCAAAAAATGGCTACAAATAACAGCCCCACAAATTTCGGAATGGAAAGCAACAATCATACATATTCAACATAATGAACAGATCACCCTGGGCTGCAGGACCGTATGGAGACATACACAACAAGGTGGGCCAGATGGGAGCTTTATCAAGAACAGATACATTAAAGCATATAGAATATGATAGTAAAGGAGGGGAGATGAGAAGAAAATAGAAAATAATTGTCTGGCAAAAAGAGTAATTGAGAGGGCCCTGTTACAAAAATATAACGAGTTTACATGCCTGAAAGAAATGTACTCGAAAGTGAGGAGAAATAATAGAGGAGAGAATTGACTTGGATGTTTATAAGTAACTGTCTTGCAATTGATGCCAGAGTTATGATGTTTTAGTTTAAGTTTTCATTTAATTGAAAACGATGGATTTAAAGATGTGAATACCTATGTATAAATATGCTTGATAAAAAAAGTGATGAAATAAAAGAAGTATAAAAAAAAAAAGCTGCTTTTACATTACAGCATACCTGGAAAGCTGCAGTCTTGAATTGTCTTGCTCCACTTGCACTGTCGCCCTTTTCTTTTACACGCTGAGGCTATGCAGCATTCCCAATGGCCTTATCATGTTTTGGGGACATTTCTGGTGGAGGGGTTAGTGAATGTGAGTGTCAGTGGGGCAACTGAAGCAGCATTTTTACATACTTGCAAAAAAAAAACACCTTCAGTCTGCATTCCCTATAAATCAGGGAATGCTCTGTGCTGCAATGGAGTGGCTTGTAACGTTCTGGCAGCTCTTGACACTGCCGGATCTACACCGGTGCAGCTCATGGGCACTGCTGGCGCAAGTGCAAATCCAGTAGTGTAAAAGCCACTAAAACCAGATTACACCATTGTAAACCCCGCAGATAGGTCTACCTCACAGATGAGTCAACCCCCCCCACCCAATCTAGAAAGCCTATTTATATATGAGTATGTACCGTACATCTACTTACGAATCATAAATTTAAACAGGATACTAATGGTAAGGGATAACAGGACTGTGTGCAGTTGTAAGGGAATAATGCATGCAGGTGGCTGTTTGGGACAGTGTATAGCTCAGTGCCACAACCAGCGGAGAAGTAAAATGTTCCCTGATGAGCACACACTCTGTACTATGTAATCCCGCTTATAAAATGGTCTTTTGTTTGAAAAAGGAAAAAATAACATAGTTTGGGTAAAGTATGCAGTTGTAAGAGAATAATTAATGGTCATATGACATGTTTTGGCCAATACAGTTCCAGGATTTTCATGGCCCACTGCGGAAATTGGACTATCCCACTGCCCTAGCAGACTCCCTTTATAAAAGCACAGTATCTTAATATAGCTGCCTCATATATGCAGCAAGTGGTACATGGTACACAATCCCCAGGTCATCAAGGCCTACTGGAGCTTAGGAATGATGATTAAACCTGCAAAAACTGAATTTATTTCAAGAAGACCTGTAGTTTAAGGTTGGTTAAGAATTTACAGTTCATTAAGGATTTTCTTATAGCATAACAATGGCACTGATCACAAGCATGGCTACAATACAGTGATTGATGATTCTGAAACATTTTATGTTTATGCCCTTCTATGCTGTACCAACAGAGTAGATACTCTAAAAACCTGCTTAATTGATGCTGTAGAATGGATAGATTTTTGCTGAACCTGCTCAGCAATGATGCATGCCATGTATTTGATAAAACAGTATAAAGTAAAAAAAAAAAAAAAAAAAATCAATAATTGAGGGTTTTACTAATGATTTCAACATACAGAAACAGATGTTGCTGGCAGATAAAGTCCAAGGGGTCCATTCTGTCTGCCCATAGTTACCTGTCTATCCACAACCTGGTTTTGAGCCAAGAAGATGTCTTCCCCAAACTCTCCTCCAGCCTCCCTTAAAGCAGCAGTGCAATGAAAAATGTTTCTACAAAAAGCTAGTTTCAGATACCTACAATTAATAATGTTATTAGCATACCTGTCGAGTGCCTCCTCTGCTGCAGATCGTGGGTTTTTGTTTATTTTCTCAGCCCCTAGCCCTTGCCAAGTCTACAATGGTATTTCTAAGCCAAATGTGGTGGCCATCTTTTTTTTCTTGAGAAAAAACTAAATTAAAACATTTATAAATTACATTCCAGGGGAACTACAAAATGTTATCACCATATAAAACTAGAAGATGTCTGGCATCTTTTATACTAAACAAGAAAAAAAAAGGCATCAAATGTTTTACCTAATTTTATTGCACTGCTGTTTTAAATATTATCACAATGGACAGATTGTCATTTAAACGTAGAAAATGCCTGGCATAACTGGGGGCAGCACAATTCATTACCATGTGGGAAACGGAGGTTTGTGTCCAAGCCAGAGAAGTCTGGTACACACTGCAGAGACACCACGCTGAGAGCCTGGAGAAAGCTATTATTCCACCATCTCCCCACTACCCGAGTACCTCCCAAGGTGGAATGGAGTGCCCCTGGAGTGGCCCTCCTCCATAAGTCAGCACTGTATGTGCTGCTTGCATGTCAGGTGTTAGCAGTGACTCATGCAGAAACAAATCCAGGCCCCATGAATGAAGGGTAGCTCAGAGATGCCCATCTCACGCGATTTGGCACTGCCCTAGGCTCTCACCACCCTGGTGTGCAAACCAGTAATCCCAAGAGTAGGCTGTTGCAGCTACAATCAGGCCCCACCACGACAATGCGCAGCAAGGTAGCAGAAGTCTGGACCAAAGCTTTTTGGGGGCGGGGGGGAGCAGGATGGACTGTTTCACAGGAATTACCGTGAGACCAAACAGAAGACAAAGGAAGAAGGTGAGAGGTAGCCAGTGAGAGGGCTGAAGGGTAAGCTAAGGGGGAAGGGGAGAAGAGATTTGGGCATCTGCAGATTTGTGTAACTACATTCCCTTGTGCAAGACTGCCTCCCCAACCTTACTCTATTCCACTCCTGCTGCTTTGCCCTGGACTGTACTTGACCCCACCACTGCTCCCTCTACTCCTCCCTTTCTCTCCCCTCTCTTAAATCAGACACCTCACTCACGGTGCCCCATTCATCTCCAAATTCTGGTTTGTCTTCCCGCCCGCCTTAGCTCCCTCCTCATGTCCTACCTTCTCCTCCTCCTCTATGTACTCCCTCTATAACACTGACTCTCATTCTCTCTACCCCTTCCTCCTGTGAAGTCCTCTGCAGGTCAAGCTGCATTCTCTTTCAGGTTTCCCCAAGTTCTTTCCCCTTCCACCCCCCCCTCCCAGTTATTCATTCTGCCTCATATCCCTCATCTCTCATAATCCTCCTTCATAACTTGTTGGTTCACACCTGCAACTGCCCCGACCCTTCCTAGCTTTCCCATCATACTGCTCTAAGTGTAGCCCTTGTGTGTCCGCTGCCCCCTAGGCGACAGCATCCTAATCTTCAAACCCCAGGAATCCCTCACTTATGCTTAACAACTGCAATTATTCCCCTGAAATAAGCCCCTCATAAGCTTTTAAGATGTTATGCTAATTATGGAACTTAGAATGAAATGCAAACTCTGCTGTGTGGTCACACTCACCCCTGCACTCCAACGTCAGACTTATTTCTCTGCCTAAAAGAAAGCAGTCACTCCAAAGTCTTCTCTTCACTTCTGGGCAGTTTATTTTTTTAATATCTATAAGCGTTTAACTTTCTTAGTTATTTTGTCAATACTCTACGTTAGAGTTATTTTCTGTTTATCTCTGTGTTACTACTTTTCTCCGGTTCCACATCTGTTCCCAGGAACTGGAGGCCGTTTTCAGCACACTTCTCGCTTTAAGGGAACTGCTTTATTTTTCAATGTTATACATTTTAAATTATCCAAATTTAAAGTAGCAGTTTTTGTTAGTGACCTTATAGGTTTTTTCAGCAATAATGTTTTTCTAGCAAAAATATCAAGACACTCGCTTTTCTTTTTGCTTTCTTTCATTCCAGAACAAAGATAAGGATTTTGAGTTTTTGAAAGTTCCCACTCCATTCCAAACCCAACATAAAATATATTTACAATCGGCCGCCTACGAGCAGTTGGATTCGCTTGAGTAGCTGGCGACCGAGTTCTGGAGCGGACCCGAGTCGCTGGAGGGCGGCGGGGAGAAGGATAGAGCGTCCCATGGACTGCTCTCCTTTTCCATGGAGAGGGTGGGGAAGTGCCCAGCACGAGACGGACCCCTATCAGAGGCCGGGAGTCATGCAGCTACTGGTGCTCGTCTGTAATGGAGGCGGGGCGGACGCTGGATGTCATTGCACGTCCCCGCCTCCCACAGGAAAAACAAGAAAATGGAGGGGTGGGTCCTCCATCTACATGACACCCTCCCGGGCTTCAATTAGCCACCGTCGCTGCACTCCCAACTAGTTACTGGTTCCGCGGCACTGGAATTAGGGGAACCAGTGCCGCGGCCCCGCCCTCCGGGGGGTGACCGGGAGTATGTGGGGATTGACGGTTGGTGGGAGCCCGGGGGCCATGACTAGGGCAGAGCTCGATGAAGGACCTACTGGGAAAAAGAGAATAAAATAAAAAAATAAAATAAACTAAAATAAAATACATACATACATACGCATACGTACATACACACATACCTTGGTGCAGTGCTGTGCTATTTAGCATCAGAAACGTGTTGTAACACAAGCCTAATACATTTACATTTTGAATGCAGCATGAAAATTCAACAGGTAATCTCAAGAGATATTTTAATATTGCAAGTGACCTCAAAACCACGCCAGCGATCCGGGTTCAGGAATGGACTTGGGACGCCGGGGGTCGGCAGGGGGAGGATAGGATCGAGCGTCCATGGGACTGTTCTATCCTGGGGTGGGATTGGGGTTTGCCTCGCTCAAGCAGCGGCCCCCAGTGGAGACTGAAGGCACTGCAGGAGCGGCGCATAGAAGGAGCCTAGAAAAGCGGAAAAATGGCGTCTGAGCAACCGGATGACGGCTGCCTGGATCCCCCGCCTCCACGGAGCCTCCGAAGAGCCAGAATCCGATCCCAGCAGCACCAGGGCCGAGAGAAAGAATGCCTGAAGGCAATTTCCCTCCGGAAGGAGGGGACCCGTCCAACGAAGGGTTACGTCGGGCTACCCCGGCTGGCTGCAATCTGGGGTAGGGGGAAGCTGGCGTTGGGGTGGGTTCAGAGTGGAGATACAGGGGAATTCCTTGGCAGAAGGCCTGAAGGAGAGGCCAGTCGTACGCAGGGGCGATAAATAAATAATGCAAAAAAAAAAAAATATGTGCAAGTGGGGGACATCTTTAATAGCGCAAGTCATTAATTGCAAAATTAGCTACAAAAGTTGTTTAAAAAAAAAAATATCAGAAAACTAAAAATACACTGAGGATGAACCTAAGGATATCAAAAATCCAATTTTGCTAAACAAAAAAACCCCAAAACAAAACAAAAAAAATATACGAGGACTTTTTTTTGCCAGCTAACAAATACTGCTGCTTTAAACTGCTTTGCAATTTGTCTTGGTATTATTCTCAGTTCCACATTTTCGGGAACCAAGGCAATATGTGACTACTTTTACCTAGAAAAATATTGTTTGTGTGTTTTTTGACTGCAGTTTGTTTTTAAAAGAAACAGAACTGCATGTCTCCCATTTTAAACCCTTTTTTAAACACTACAGACCCGTGAGCTTGACATCTGTGGTGGGCAAGCTCATGGAGAAGCTACTGAAAAACAGGATTACCAGTTACCTGGAGGTAAGCGGCCTGATGAATCAAAGGCAACAACGGCTTTACAAGGGGTAGATCCTGCAAACGAACTTGGTGAAGTTCTTTGACTGGGTCACCAAGGTAGTGGATCCGGGGGCAGTGGACGTCGCATATCTAGATTTCACAAAGGCATTTGACTCCGTGCCATGCAGAAGACTCCTGTACAAGCTCACATTCCTGGGTCTGGGGCAGAAGGTAGTTCGATGGGTGAGAAACTGGGTGGGGGGCAGGTGACAAAGAGTCACTGTAAACAGGGTGGCATTAGGAGAGGGCTTGATCACCAGTGGGGTCCCTCAGGGGTCGGTATTGGGGCCGTTACTGTTCAATCTATTCATAGAGGACATTGCAGAGGTCCTTGAAGGGGGGGGGGTGTCTGTTTGCAGACAATATTAAGGTCTGCAATAGGGTGGACACTCAGGAAGGGATGGAAAAAATTGTGAAGGGATCTAAGGAGGTTTGAGGCATGGTCAAAAGAGTGGCAGCTTTCGTTTAACATGGACAAGTGTAAGATCATGCATCTTGGCAACAAAAACCAGAGGGCAGGATACTGTATGGGTGGCCATGACCTGTCAGTGGCAGAACAGGAAAGAGACCTAAGCATCACTATATCGAGAGACCTGAAGGTAGCAAAGCACTGCGAGACAGCAGCGGCTAGAGGCAGCAAAATACTGAGTTGCATCGGGAGGGGAATTATTTATTAGATTTCAGATTTATACCTTTGAGCCAGAGGCTCTTTTACAAAGGTTCCACATCAGATTATGTAGGTAGGACAAACTTGGTAAAATTAGCAAGGCAAGTAGTTCAGGAATCCATTCTCAGTAAAGGGTAACATAATCAAGTTGAGTAATTCAAGTAATGTAGTTTCCAGATAAAATGACAAAACATCGTGTACATATACAATTTAATGGAACACACAGGACATAATATATACAGATTTATAATGCAGCCAGTACTGCATTGTCAAGAGGAAAGGAAGAAAGAGTTGCCGAAGACATTGTTTGAAATGATACTCCCCCCTTTGGCCTAGCCTGCCGTGGTAAGTGGAGGTGAGGGGAGGTCAGCAAGAGGAGGGAGAGTGGATAACCAGTCAGCAAGAGGAGGGAAGAGTGGCTATCCAGCCAGTGACAAGCACTGGTGGGGAAATGGAGGGACAGAATTGAAGGGAAGGGATGTACCAAGGAAGGAAGTATGAGAGAGTAGATGGATGGAAAAGGGGAAAAAAGGGGGGGAGGGGGAGACAAAGATCTGAGGAGACAGCGGTACATGGGGCGAGCAGACAGAAATGAGTGAGAGGAAGAGGAGGTGTTAGTGGGTATGAAAGAAAGGGTAGGGACCAGGCTAGGATGGAAAGGGAGGGGAGGTAAAGAAAGTGTGTGGGGGGGGGAGAAAATAGAGCGGTGAAAGGAAAAGGGAATGGCCATCATGGGAATTAAGAGAAACAGTAGGAGGAAGGAGGTCATAGTACCCAGTGTATTGCATTATTGTGTATTGCGTTATACTATCCTCCTCCTCTACCCCCAGTCCGCACCTGGAACAGAGCAGTACTCTGTGCCCTCCTGGTTAAACTCTTAAATAAATAAATAAATACACCCATCTGGTTAGGCTGCATCTGGAATATGGGGTCCAGTTCTGGAGGCCATATCTCAGAAAGGATGTGGGGAGGCTGAAGCGTGTTCAGAGGAGGGCAACGAAGATAGTAAAGGGGCTCAGCCACCTATCCTATGAGGAAAAGTTAAGGAACTTGAACATGTACTCTCTGAAGCAGAGGAGGGAAACGGGTTCATGATTGAGACCTTCAAGTACCTAAAACTCTCTAAACCGCCAGCCCTGCCCTCCTTTCACATTCTAGATAGAGCTAGCCTTGAAAACGTCAGAACTTTCAAGTATGTAGGAGTTTGGCTCGACAGTCACCTAGACTTGTCTGCTCATGTGGACTACTTGCAGAAAAAGCTTAACCATAAACTTGGTGCACTGTATAGGAACCAAGGGTGCATCCCTCTGCCGGCCCACAAAGCCATTGTGCAGAGAATGATTCTTCTCCTCTTCGACTATGGTGACATTATCTATACTAATGCTCCCAAGTCTACCCTGGCCAGACTGGATCCACTCTTCCACTCCTTGTGTAGGTTTGTCCTGGTTTGTCCGCTTGGACCCACCACTGCCACCTCTACACCTCTCTGTCTCTCTCTCTCTCTCTCTCCTTTCCCTCCCTTGAAGCCAGATGGCTTGTTCATTGCTCGTCCCTTATTGCTAAGTACTGGCTGGGCTCACTTCCATCCTACCTCGAGTCTCTTCTCTCCTCTCCTTCAAACCCCTCCTACTCTCTCCGTAGCTCTTAAGTTCCACTCTCTAACTCTCCCATCCAGGCGGACCTTGGCTGGGCAAGTTGCTTTCTCTTTCCGCCTTCCCAAACTCTGGAACTCCCTCCCTGGCCCTATTCATTCTGTTACCTCCATCCACTCCTTCTCCAGTCTTATGTGCAATTACTCCACCCCCTCCTGTAACTGCCCCTGACTGCCCTCCCCCATTATTGCCCTCATACCTTCCTCTTCCTGGCTCTCCACCCCCCCTTCTCTCCCCCACCCCGACTTTCATATTACATATCTCCCTCCACCTCCTTCCTCCCCCATTCCTTTACCTCCTCTACCTACCCACCTTAATTCTGGACCTCCTTGTTGCCTTCCTATGATCTCTTCTCCTTTCTCCCCCTCTCTACTCTTCACCCTTTGCTAGACTACCCTTAGCCACCTGCGCTAACCTGGTTCATCCCCTATTCTTGTAGGTAAATGTTACGTACTGTGCGGGGTGAGAGAGAGAGAGTAGGAAGCCTGTCTGTGCAGCTTGCAAGACTGAGACAGGGGTCCCTGCGCTCAACAGCACTATTAAGTCCAAAAATAGAAAAAATTGTTCACTCACTGAAGAAGTCTTCGGTTCTTTCACTCCTGTGACAGAGGTCCTGCAGAGTTCCTGCCACTAGACAGGCAGGAAGTAAACTAACGTCTGGAGGAAACGAGCGGGAGGGTACAGCCGTCCTGCAGAAGTCTGTATACTCCCTGCCTGTCACATGGTTCCAGGAAGGACCTCCCAGTAGTGATGAGCCTGGAGACCAGCTTTAGGAGAGAGAGAATGTTACTTACTGATGTTGCAACATTTTCTGTAAAATAATCCCTATGTATATGCTCTTGTACATTCAATGTGTATTACTCAATGTCAATTTATGATATATATCGTACAAAAGTGTGCCTTAATAAGAATGTACATTGTCTGTAAATATGTTTACACTGTATGGATATGTACTTCTCCCTCTCCCCCAGGATGCTTCAGGAAAAGAGTTGTTTACAGCTCAGTATCTCTCTCCTGGTGACACTTTTGAAATAAATAAATAAATAAAAGGCATAAACCAAGTGTCAGTGAAGAGCATCTTCCAGCTGAAAGAAAATCAGAGGACATGGGGGCACGGGTTGCTGATTGTGGGGGAACAGTTCAAAGGGAACATTAGGAAGTACTGTTTCACAAAGAGGGTGGTGGATAATTGGAATAGGGTCCCTGAGGAGATGGTTGGAGAAACAACAGCGGAAGGGTTCAAAAGAGCATGGGACAGACCCAGGGGACTGTTGAGGGCGGATGGGGGGGAAGGCATGTCCTAGCAGATAGCTAGACAAGTTGGCAGACTAGGTGGGCCTGGCGGTCCTTTTCTGCTGTCACATTTCTACGTATCAATGTATCTATGTTAGCACCCACCTCAGCTGCTGGCATAGATAAGAAAATTGAGAAAAAGTATCAGGTGGACAAACAAGGATCTGAGTACCCGGACTGCCACCCTGACCACGAGGGCATGGTCCAGACTTTCACCAGTGACAAGGCCAAGGTACCCTTTCCACCCAGCTTCCTCTGAAAGAGTCCAGGAAGCTGGATAACATGGGCAAAAAAAATGTATACGTCAGCTTCCCTGCTCTTAAGGCAGGCAACGTATTTGGCATACACAGCACAATACCAGAAAGCCCTTTGGAACTCCATTCTGGCACTGAGCAAAAAGGCTACTTGAGACTTGGCACAGGATATGGCTGACACAGCAAAATCAGCCACAGATGCCACAAAGTACCAGTTCCATATGACACTGGACACAAACAACAGTGCATCTAGGGTCACAGCCCATGCAGTGTCTTTAGGAAGGTTTGCCTGGCTTATAACTACCAATCTATCCCAGGACACCCAAAGAAAGTTATATTCTTCCCCTGTGAGGGGAAACTCACTGTCTGGTGACAAGACAAAGGCTTATATGAAAAAGGTGGATGAATACAAAACCACCTACAAGAACAACACTGAGAAGGAGAAAGCCTCCACTTACTACAGGCCTTATGGAAGGGGAGGTACAGGTAGAAGATACTGCCCAGTGTTTACATTTCCTATCAATACCCCTCCACAGAGGGATTACTTTAGGGGTAGAAGGGGCACCAGACATGAAGCTGCACCAGCCCCCAAAGCCCAAGCTAAACAAAACCCCTAGCAAGTCTGCACAGGTCGCCCGTCCATTGCCAGTGGGAGGAAGGCTGACTCAATATTTTCAGGAATGGACAAAATGTCTACAGATAAGTGGGTCCTGGGAATAACGAATCACGGTTTGTCCCAGCAGCTCAGATAATTCTAAAGAATGTTGGAAATTAACGTTAAAAAAAAAAAAAAACCAGCAAGCAAACGAACAGAAAAAAGTACTTCCCTCACAGTGGGAAAATGGACTTTACTCCAGGTACTTCCTGATCCACAAGACAAACAGGGAGTGGTGACCCATTTTAGACCGGAGATATCTGAATAAACATCTAAAGAAAGAAAAATTCAAGATGGTAACACTGGGCTCAGTGATCCCATCTCTGTAAGGAGGAGACTGTCTGGGATCACCAGATCTGAAAGATGCCTACTTTCACATATCAGTCAGGCCCAGCCACAGAATGTACCTTAGATTCAAGATAGGGAAACTACCACCACCAGTTCACAGCCCTTCCCTTCGGCCTCTCCTCAGCACCAAGAGTGTTAAAGAGCCTAGCAGTTTTTGTTTTAATACTTTAAACTACCTTTTGATAAAGAAATACACTGCTCAACTAATCGGGTCCCTATTAGTTGAGCAGTGTCTTTCTTAACAAAAGGTAGTTTCAAATATTAAAGAAGGTTCTGAAAATAAGCCCCATAAGCTAGCATGGGGCGAGTCTCCGCACTCTCCCTGGTACCACGTCACAAAACAGGGGCGCGTAGGGGTGGAGCAGGCAGTCTAGGAAGTGGGAAGGGATTGGCTAACTCGCGGTTTGCACAAATTACGATCCCTTCCCAAACTTTGACCCGTGAGTAAAAAATTTTATTTTTACACAGCGGGCTGTCGTCGCCCCATGGTAGCGGGCTATGGAGCCCAAAGTGTGATTTTAAGAAATCCCACATATACTTTAAGTTTGCCTGGATACCAGCAACAAGGAAAACTTATGCCTCAAAGTGGAAAAATGTTTTTTCTTTTGGTGTTCTCCTACACAACCCAACCTATTACAAGCAAGTCTGGCTACAATCCTGCACTACGTAGTCCATCTCCAGTCTTTTGGACCTCAGGCCCCTCAACCATGAAGGTTCATTTGGCAGCAGTGTCAGCTTACATTTCAGCTGGCAAGGACAGGTCAATGGCTTCACAACCCATTTTCAAAAGGCCTTAAATCACCTGTACCCTCCAATAAAGGATCCCATCTCTCCATGGGACCTGAATATGTGCACTGCTCACCTGATGGTGACTCCTTCCAAGCCTATGGCAACTGCTGTTTTGAAGTATGTCATCTGGAAAGCAGTTCTACTGGTGGCAGCAACATCTGCCAGAAGGGTGTGTGAGCTGCAAGCCCTCTGCACAGATCCTAACTATATCATATTTCACAGGGGCAATGTAGTCCTAAGAACTAACAAAAAATTCCTCCCAGAGTGGTGTCTGAATTCCATCTGAATTAGTCAATTACACGTCAAGTATTCTTTACAGCAAAGTCTAGCTCTGGAAAACAGAAGCTCCACAGTCTGGATGTTAAGAGAGCTCCGAGTTAACACTTGGCCCACACAAAGAATGTAAGGTCCACTAACACTTAGTTATTTGTCACCTGTGGTAAAGCAAAGAAGGGGAAACCAGCATCCAAGAGAATCATTTCTCCTTGGATAGTTTTCTGCACACAGTTGAACTGTTATGACAATGATGGCAAGCTGTCACCTGAAGGCCTTAGGGCTCACTCCACAGGGGGCGTATCTCTGCCTCTGTAGCAGCATCAAGAGGTATTTCCCTGCAGGAAATTTGTAAAGTAAAGTAGTTATCTGGAAAACAGTACACACTTTCACAAAGCACTACTGTCTGGACATACAGTCCAGAAGGGATGCCAGCTCTGGCACTGCTGTCTTGCAGAACCTTTTCTCTAGGTAGGTTCTGTATCCAGCCTCCCAAGGTACTGCTATGGAGTGTGCTGTTAAGGGTAAGTGAGGGATTCCTGGGGTTTGAAGAAAACAAATCACTCACTGCAGTAATGGTGCTTCTTCCAAAAGGAGCCCTCACGTTACTTAACAATCCCTAATCCCCACCTCCCCTTCTAGAACCTGGTAGGATGTTGACACAAGAATCAATTCTTTGTTTGCTTCAGCATTACTTGTTACAGTGCCTTCACAACTGATACTCAGTGGTTTCAGCTATTTTCCTTTCATAACATTTAAAACTTGTTCAACTATGTTTAAAACAGGTTTTTACAATATATTTTGGTATTTCTGGAAGCAGTTTAGCTAGTTTTAGTGGTCACTGCTCGCCCTAGCTTTACAAATAAATCTGACATTGAGTGCAGGGGTAAGCGTGATCACACAGAACTGAATTTCATTGTAAATTCTATAATTAGCATAAAATTCTAAAAGCTACAAGACAGCTCATTCCAGGGGAATGACTGCAGTTGTTTAGCACAGTGAGGGATGCCTTTAGAAGAAACAACATTACTACGGTAATGTTTTTTTGTTTGTTTTAATACTGATTACTGTAATTTGTACTGGTAGTGCTGGTTGCATTTTATTTCACCTTTTCCGTTGTCAGACTATATTTATCCTAAATTTTAATCCATTCATACCCACATACTCTTGAACAATCAACGTACCATGTTTTACATACTAACATACTAAAATGCCAGCAGAATAGGCCTAACGGTCTTTCGAGTCTGCTCGATTCGTCAGCCCCCACCCTGGGTGCTGACCTTGCTGCCCCCCTTGCCTTCTCTGGCTTCTCCCTTCCCAGTTCCGGATATTCTTGCTGCATTGGATTTTGCTTCCAGAACCCTTCCCCTGTACCTGTCCCAGCCCCTCTTGAACCCCTCCACCGTCTTTGCCTCCACCAGCCCCCTAGGCAGTGCATTCCATGGCTCCACCACCCTCTCAGTGAAGTAGCACCTCCTCCTTTCTCCCCTGAATCTTCCCCCCTCCAGCTTCCACCCATATATTTCTATTTTTTATCTTATTTTGTTTACACCTTATTACCGAATTACTATTTTGCATGGTTGTTCTTTCACTCCCTTCCCCTAGAATGAATCTGGAAGCAAGCTGCTACCACCTCAGTACGTATTTCCTGTCAAAATGTTTTAAATTAAATAAATCTATGTTCGTAGCATCAACAATGTCAGAATTATAATACTACTGTAGGTTACTGTTGTCATCTCCTAACCTGGAACATGGTTTGTTGTCCAATTCAACTCGCACTGAAATTGATGATTCATTTTTAGCAATCTTCTGTATAAGTAACTATGGTGTAGGTAATGCCTTACTCCTTGAAAGTGACTGACTAGTAAATGGTAAATTAAGGCTTACTCCAGTGAGACAGCACATACCCATATGTAATTATTTCCCAATTACAACTTGAAGCGATACAGAAATGGTAAATTACACCATGTTTTCGCTTGTATTCCCAAAGACACTGTTACCTGTCTGACTGGGAGTGGCTGTCCACCAGGATTCCACTGTAAATGATTGCCACATCTCAAGAGACTACCCTGAAGAGAAAGTCTCAAGGGGAACAAACAAAAATAAATTTTCTGTGCTGTGACTGCAAATGCTTTAATGTACTTGCTCCTCTTCCACTAGCGCCAATGGGGGGGAAGTCGCATCTCGAAGGGCTTTATCCTGGTGAGCAAACTCCACAATGTTAATATACTTGCTCATCATCCACCCAACAAAATGCAATGCGTTTGACTTGCTATAGCTTCACCAGTAACCCCAAGAAACTGAATCCTATTAGCAGCCAACAAGAGTCGTTTTTACCACCTTAAGAATATCACCAGACTGTGCACCACACTTGTCCCTGCAGAACTGAGGACAATGGTGCCAACCAACCAAGTAGAACAAAAAGTCACTGCAGACAAAACCAGTAATAAGGCAATACCATGAGATTAAGTGTCTAAATAGCACACATATTAAAGCACTACAATGCAGTACATGGTATGCTTCAGATGTGCCACAAAGTGCAAAGCTATGTGAAGTTCTCTAGCAAACCACCCTAGTGCTTCAGCTTGTGCTGAGCCTTCCTCAGGGGACAAAGTTTTTAGGGACATGCACCCCTTTTATACTTCAAGTCTCTTAAAGTGCCAGCAACATTTTAACCCTTTAACTGCTGGTCAGTGGTATAAATTCAGACCCCCTGCTACTGGCGATTTTGCTGGAATTTGGACCCTATGTGTAAATCCTTATACATTTTTAGGCGCCAAACAAAGTTTGGTGCTACTGTCAAGACCCATATTATTTTCATCAGTTTGGTGTGTGGAAGGTACATGCCCCACTGAGATCCCAGAGGCGATTTGGTTTTGTTAGCTAGCTAGTACCCAACTTTTGCATAGTGATATGTTTTGGGCTTGTTCACTGCAATGGCTGGGACTTCATTCCTCAGTATGTTACCTAGTGGCAAATTCTAACAATAGGAAATGCAAAAGCAAAGCACATACTGCACTCCCCAAAGATGCGATAGTCAGAAAATGAACACTGAAGTAGAAGAGTAAAAACTGGAAACACACCAAGCACAGTGATACAAGACCAGACTTTTATTAAATGAATCAAAGCATGACAAATGATAGCTAACATCCCTAGTATCGACCTGGGCTAGGAGTCTTCTTCCGGGGACAGAGTTAGCCTACAAGCAGGGCTCCAGATAAGGAGAGTACTGACCTATTTTACTCACCTCATCTTAGGAAATACTTTTCAGAATTTTTTTTTTTTTTAAATGAGTATCAATAGTCACCTCAACATTCATAAATGCGCCACACTCCATAGAACAGTGCTTCATGACATAACTGGCAATTCAAAAGGATCAGTTTTTTCCAGATTTATAGCAGTCGTACATATCCCAGTTTTGTTTTACTCACTTACTGATGAATTAATTACTCCTACCTGCCAATATTATCTGAAGCACTGTTGACACCTGATCAATTCTTATCTACAAATAAACTACGCTGTTAAAAATACTCTTCGCTCCACTTCGTCCAGACATTTGTGCGCATCTGAATTTGGTTTACTCGTCTCTCACTTTCAAAATGAGGAATAAAGTAAGCATCCCATAAAATCTCATCTGAAGCCTGCCTGCAAATGCACATGATTAAATATCCCAACAAATGAATAATATTCTTAAACCAATAATCAGTTATGTGCAAACACTGCAAAGAAGCATGCTGAATCATTCTAATATTAAAGAGCCAACAATATAATGCAGTAATAAAGGTAGAATAGTGTACAAGCAGTGTTAAAAATAAGTGAATTCATGATCACAGTCTTGCGAAAATGTGATATCATTAGAAAAATTATTATTGAAAAAACAAAGTTAAAAGCACATTACAAAGATTCAGAACTAAATCTTATTCATGTAAACTGACTGACTCTGTACAGCGGACAGGTTAAAGACGATCTCCAAAACAAAATTTATTTTAGTATTGTAATATCTATGTAAGGCAGTGATCTGAAAAAACCAAACGCAGCAAACCATAAAGACCTACACGTGGGCTTACAAAGTACAATAATTAAATCTATAGTATCCCTGGAGCATGGGGCAAACAAAAATTAGCATATTAGGAACAAGGAGTCATCACGAGTAACATGATACAATATTATATAGACAACACTAATTTATACTACACTATTACACACACACACACATATATATATATATATATATATATATATATATATACATACACACACACACACACACACACACATATATACTGTACATATACACACACGCCTATATATATATATATATATATATATGGAAGATCATTAAACAGCATACAGTACAGTCAATGGTACAGATTAAATAATGTCAAAAACAGTCAGAATTAATCAAATTTAGAGAACAACAAAGATAAGTAAGCATATAAATGACAGAGTGTGGGTGAAACAGAAAATAGGTAGGAATGATAGGTCGGGGGTGAAGCAGAAAGTAAAAATTAAGTGGAAACAGAACGTTAAGAAGGCAGGAAAAAAAAAAGTCACAGACAAACCATATACAGCACTGCATCACTTTAAAAAACAGTTCACTGTGACTTCATGGTATTGCCTCATTATCTGTTTGTGTCCAGCTTTTTGTTCTGCTTGGTTGGATTAACACAGGTTAGACACCCTTTGTAGCTACACCTTCCTCCTGAACTGAGTACTACCTCATTTGCTTTGGCCTTTGAGGCATCCAGGCTGAATGATAGTAATTCGTTCTATAAGGGCTTGTCGTATGGTCAGCTGTACCGTCTAGCTGATCCAGAATGCTGCGCAAGGCTGCTGACCTCTGCTCAGAGGTAACAGCATATTACCTCATCACTACACATCCTGGGTTGGCTGCCTGACAGATGGTCAGTTGACTTTACAGTCCTTTGTTTAACATACAAAACCCTGAACAAGCTGTGACCCCCTCCCTAAACACTTCTAACACTCCTCAGACCTGTAGGGCCACCGATTCTCCATTTTCAGAAATAGGCAATTTTGTTTTACATGTCTTTAAATGTTTTTTTTCCTGTCTTTTCCCAAAACTTGAGTGCAAAGCAGCATGTTTTGCACTACAAATGTAGCATAAAATGGGGGAGCTACATGTATCTGGTGCCTAGTGTGGTTTTACATGTGATGCAGTTTTTCTTTACAAATAAATGGCAAATTCAGTTTTAAAGCCCAGTTTTTCAGTGTTCACGGAAATAAGGAGTCTTTACATCTAGTAAAACGAGACTGCCAAAGCAGGGCCTGTGTGATGTTCCTTCTTCCTGCCTTAAATCAGGGATGACGGGGCCTTTGCCCCTACAATGTGGAATGCTCTTTCTCCGGGGGTCACTGTGCACTTTGGTGACAGTGTTTAAAACCAGATTCAAACACCTCCGGATGCGACTTTCCCTAACTGACTAGTCAACAATACATACCAGGCGTAGAAACCACTGTATGGTTAATTTATTATGTCTTGTTCGGTCATGTATTTATTGCTGCCGTTATTTATTTTACTTCAGTTACAGAACAAACAGAACAAATTCTACAATGCGTGGTACTGAGTACAAAACAGTACATTACACTAATTAATACCCTGTGTCACATCACAGGAGAAGACATCTATAATGCTGAGAAATTGTCTAAAATGAGCTTCATGCAGCAGAATGATGGACAACAACTTTGTTGTTAAGTATTCTGGGGGCCCAGGAAGGGCACTATAGAAAATGAAGAACTACTACTATTTCATGAGCCCGCATCCTACAGAGCAAAACTCCAATAAATAAAAATATATACATATTAGTAACACACCACAGTTCACAAATGTGACATTTCAGGTTATCTTTATTTTCTGTTAATATAGTTTGTACACTGATGCTTGCTTGATATCTGCCATACATATATGTTGATGACTAAGGCCTGAATGTTCAGTCTATTTCAAAAAAAAGTAAACTGTCCTACAAACAAAGTCATCACTCATATATCTGTCACTCTCCATTTCCAGGTCAGGTGACAGATATCTGAGAGAGACGGTTAAAATGGAAACTGGATGCTTCAGTCTGCAGCGTGTTCTGTGGCTATTTTGTTCTGTGGTTGCTTCACCTGATTCAGTCTGTGGCCTTCTCTACAGTACCCTACTGGGGATCCAAAGGGTCAGTTATCTGAGAGCACACACTGAAGAGTCATATAGAAGACAACAGGCAGTATGGGTAATGGAAACGGATAACGCGAGGGATGAAGAAACGGGTATAAACACAATGGGAAATAAAAAAAAAAAAAAAATCATGCAAAGATGGATATATGAGAGAAATGGATAAATGAGAGCCAGATAAATAACTGCTGACTGTACACAACTTTTAACATATAATAATATTTAGCCACAATCACTGCTGTATACTACTAAGGCAATTACAAACTAAAGAGTTCCCCAACTGTGAGTGCAGCAATGTACTAAAGCAGTATACTGTATCTACCAAATACAATTGTGTTTATCTTGTGAAAGGCAAAGGATATATTTTGCGATGTGTTCGTCACATCTGTATCAAAACTGTGAAACTGTTTTAATAAACCTTAAGTATATAAATATTTCAAATATTAACTGCAAGTCTTCTGCCTGCCTTGCTGCTGCTGTCCATCAGCACCCCCTTGTCATGGAAATGTCCTTTCTTTGCGATGGGGCTATATTCTACAGAACAAACTTCTTACTAATAAGTGTTCTACTTCTGCCCGAAAATGCACCAATGCACGTGTTCATCTCCTTCATGAAAAAATATGTTTGTGCTGCTCTCCACTAGGAGTCCCTTGTGATGGAGTTGTCACTTCTTTAAGGATTATACCCTGGGAGCAAACTTCTAATAAATAAAAAAAAAACATATGCTCTAAGTTGCAAGTGCCGTAACATACTTGCTTATCTACCTGAAGAAATGCAATGTGTTTGCCTTGCTGCTGCTGTCCACCAGCACTCCCTTGTCATGGATCTGTCACATCTCAGGTGGATTTATCCTGGTTACCGAACCTATAATAAATAAATGTTCTAAGCTCTGACCAAGCTCTTTCAAGTACCATAACAGAGGCACAGTTTGCAGTGTTAGTCATACACTGACTGGAGTGAGGTCTTTGAAACAGGAGCCTGCCACAGCACTTCCGAAATGGAAAGGCTGCTCTTATTACCTTGGAGAGAGCAATTATTAGAAATGTCATAAATGGGCTAGTGACATCCCACAGCACACAAGCAAGGCTCTGCTAAAAGTAGTCTCTGACACATGGAGGGTGGGACATAAATATACAAATTTCTCTCCATGTAAAATCATGATTTCTTTTTGTTGAATGTTGTAATCATTACGTCAGTCACAAAGGAAGTAAATGCTTCTTTTTTTTTCCCCAGTTTCATTCATGTCAGAATCTGAACGCACTAGACTCCTGAGAGCAAAGGGGGACTTTTGTCACAATTGTGATGATGCTATAGTGCAAAGTAAAACAAACGCACATCTACAACTAACAGCAGCTGGTCATTAAAATGCAACCCAATTTCAGCTGACAGTACATATACTTATATATGTTATCTCTCTCTCTGGCAAGCATCCCAAAGCACTTCACACTGCTGCCTTTTTGTTAATCTCATAAACTGGATCATTTGACCCCACTGAATAAGAAAAAAAAAAAAATCAATAGAATTTCCACTTTCCAACAGAATGAATGCACATTTCAGATCTAAAGCAGAGCTCTCCCTACCTGTTCACAGCTCTTGTAAGTGACATCAACATGCAGCAGCAGCCCTGCATTCACCCCCACATCAGGTATGCACTATCCTCTTTAAATGGAGCAGAAACTTGGGAATGACAACTGGGCATGGGTTAAGTGATGCAGTGGAACAGAAGAGACCCCCAGGCAAAAAATTACTTGCCAGAAGAACGGTGTCCAATATGATGCTATAGGACACAGACTAGGTCCAGTAAAGTTTTTCCCAGCTTCCTAGTTCTTTTTTCTTGTGAAATGTCACGTTCAACTAGTTCCTTCCCCCACTGGTGCCCAAGAAAGTTACAGGCAGTGATCCTCAGTTCCAGACATAGTAGCCAATTCCAGAGAAGACAGCAGAATCATACTTCTCTTTTTCCATAACACACAGCATGTTCTGGTTGGTTTCCTCTGGCTGAAAAAATCAAATCACCAGTTTACTGCAGACACAGCTGTCCAGTTCCTCATCGTGACCATGGAGTCAAGCCCAGTTAACAAAACCAGCGCCTTGCCCCACACACTTACACTGTTAGCACCAGTAGCTACCAGTGCCACATTTACTCTGCAGGGTGACTGAACATCCAGCAGCAGATGTACTTGCACTCTTCAAGGCACCTATGTGCTGTTATGAAAGTTGTTTCCTTCCCCTCAGACCCTCGTTTACTCTTATGTAAGAGTTTTTACAGCTCTTGTTTTAGGCCTACTGCATTTTGAGATGCTTTACTCAAAAATAAACCCAGTGTCAATTCTCGTCGACATCTCTTTTCACTCCTTCCTCTCTCTTGTACTTTCCAATGTGTGTGTCCAAGCGTCTGTTTTTGCTCAAGCAGTTCCCGAATTCAAGTCAACAGGCCTGCATGCACATTAGGGTGAGAATAGTGAAAAAGCTCTTCTTAACAGAAACAAGAGGACAACAGTACAAGTACTTTGCAAGATTTTTATTCTTCAGCTGTTGCTGGTCTGGTTTTTTTATCCCTTACTTTGCTTGCCTTGCTGTCTGCTGCTCAGACTATAAGCCCTTTTGTTAAGCCGCCCCAGACACACACGGGGCTCGCTGTACCGACCAAGGATGAGAAGGAGGGCCTGCGGCAGCGGCGGTTAAAGTCGGTGCTGCCTGGAGGGAATGAGCCGACCGGGCTGGCTGGTGCCTTGTTTTTCCTGGGTCACTTTCTTGTTTCGCATTCGTTGCCCCCTGTCCCCGTCAGTCTCTCTGTCTATCTCTCTCCCTCTATGGTCTCTCTGTTCCCTCTCCCTTGGTATCTCTCAGCACTCGCTCCGGCTGACACAGCTGCACGAGCAGTTACCGTTATCTCTGCCGCGTTCAGAGACAGAACAACCGCTCGCGTCCTCCACCAGCTGCAGTGATTGTGTGTTCCGTGAGCGCGCGCCTTCGCGTTCCTGCGAACGTTGGCGCGTGACCGTGAGGGAAGCGTCCAATCAGGCCCGCAGACAGCCTGCATTATTGCTCCCCCCACACGCATGCATTTGAGGACCACCGAACTCCCACCCTACTCAGATAGTCGGAAAACATGGCTTCGGCATTCAGGACTCGGGACACGTAGCGGCCGGGCCCACTCAGCAAGTCATGATGATTAAGGGGACATTGCCAGGTGATACCAGTGGTTCCAAATTGTTTTCACTCATTATATTGAAACTCTGTCTGGCAGGAGACGTACAAGATGGACGCCCCCTCCACCAAGTGTGTGTGTATATATATATATAAAAAATACACACACAGTATATTGCAAAAACTTCCTTAGTGCATCAGTTAGGGTTAAAGAAGCAAAAGTAGGAAATACGGTGTTAGGTTTCCAACCTAAACCCCCCACCCTGCACAGACGAAGAGGATTGGTGGGAAGACATTAGAGATGTCAGCTCCCAACACTCACCCCATTCCATTAGAAAATATGCTGGGTGGCACAGCATAGGAGAATGGGGTGAGCGTTAGGGCAGACGACTCCAATGCCAGCCCTGATCCCTCTTTGTCTGTGAATGGTGGGGGTGTGGTTTAAGGGTTGGAAACCCTAACACCACATTTCCCTACTTTTGCCACTTTAACCCTAACTGATGCATTAACATTTTTTTGCAATTTATTGCCTTACTTTTTGAGATAGTATATTGCTATCCTTATTTTACGGTGGGAGCGTTGGGTCCTCCATTGAGATAGTAGAACAGTATCCATATGTTACGGTGGGAGCTCATCCCTCCATTGAAATAGTATAACAGTATCCTTATTGGATTCCACAGTTTCAACATAGCATTCTTATGACCTCACTGCATGTACCCAGTACAGAACATTTTCAAATCCCCACCAAAACGTAATTCTGCGCAACTGTAACGCCATTCCATGCCACAGGTGCAAAAATGACAGCTGTACTATTGATGAGGTGATGTGAAAAAAAAGCAATGTTGAAAATTTGGTGTGGAAATATTAAAAATTGCCAAAGTTACACGCATGCATAGAAAAATGTCAACGATCGCGCATAACTCGGGTGTTTCTGGATATTTTTGCACCAGATTTTCAAAATGGTCTTTTTCAGACCCCACCTCATGAACACTGGCACTGTCATTTCATTACTCAGTCCAGAAAGGTGACTTCATGCAGCGACCGCAAAATCACCTTTCGGGACCGACTAACAGTATGTCAGTGTCAGTGTTCATGAGGTGGGGTCCCAAAAAGCCCGTGTTGGAAATCTGGTTCAAAAATACCTAAAATGGCCAAGATATCAACATAAGTTCAAAGTGCCATTGACAGCCATTATACAGCACTTACTTTGATTCTTCAGTTCGCAGTTCAGCATTGAAGAGTGCAGACATGTCCCAGTTCACAGAAGATGACAGCCCTGGACCTCCGGTGGTAAGTATAGGGTAAGGGGGTGTGTGGGGTTGTGAGGGCTCAGTGGGAGGAAAGGGATGGGGGAGGGGAAAGGCAGAGATGAGCAATGGTTTCCTTTTTTTCTGGCTTAATAAAACAAAGGACGTTGGGGAACTGTTTTCTTTTTTTCAGGGGTATACATATATAAATAAAGATTTCAGGACACTGGGGGTGGGCTCCCCAGTGTCCCACACTGCTGGGAGGGGTTTAAATGCCGACACAGAGATTGGGCCCCCCGATGTCAGCACATCACTAAAGCAATGGGCTGTGGGGGCGGGGGTCATCCAACACTAGGGGTGGACATCCCAGTGTCGGAACATATAAATTAAATATAAAAATGAGCAGGGGACAGTGATCGGAGGGTGGGGGTCACTAGACACCAGGGAATGGGGTGGGGACAGTGATCTGGGAGTGAGGGTTTCCACTAGACACCAGGGAAAACGGGGCTGCAGAGCTACAGCTGAAGGCTCCTCTCACTAAGCTGGGCACCCAGGATTGCGGATGACCAGAAAAGGTATATCTGGCCGTTATTCTAAAAACAAACGGAATCTAGCTAAACGGGCTCCATTTAGCTAGATTCTGGTGTTTGTTTTTTAAAATAACATTTGTATGAATTTCACAGTTTTTTTACTTGATTAAAAAAAAACAAGATGGCTTGCTAAAAAGGATTTTTCCTCATGAAAAAGGATTTCAGGTCTTGTGAAAAAGAAATGTTCTCGTGAGATTTAATCCTTTTTCACAAGATCATATCCTTTTTCGCAAAAAAAATACAGCAATCCTAAAAAAGAACTTCCCATAGCATATAGTGGGAACTTAATAACTTTGCAACATATTAATATTATTGCACCAAATTTTCACTGTCTGTTCTGCTACCAAAGTTCTTGCTACCCTACAAAAATCATGCTAAAATTGAAAATCATCTGGCCACAAGGTGAGGAGGAAAAAACTGCAAAAAAGGGGACTTTTTACTTTATTTCACTATCCAGATCTCAGAATCCGTACATCCGACCAGAACAAAACATGCCACATCAAGAGAGCTACCCCACAGGACAGCGCATACCAAATTGTTTGCAAATCCATTGATCGGTTGCAAAGTTATTGAAGTGTAAAATTTGAGGTTTAACATTAAACATGCTATTCAATCCTAACTATAGAGGCACGACTGTGCCTCTATAATATATATTCATTGCAAAATACTCCATTAATGCATTAGTTAGGGTTCCTAGTGCAGCAACAAAAGTATGGAAATTCGGTGTTAGGATTCCCAACCCTACCACCTCACCCCCACCTTCCACACACCAACAGGCACTGGGGGTGTGCCTTGGGGTCATCAGCCCTAACTCTCATCCCATTCCATATGTAAGGAATCTGAGATGGTAACAGTATAGGAGAATGGGGTGAGAGTTAGGCCTGACAGCCCCAAAGCACACACCAACACCTGTTGGTGTGTGTGGGGGGGCTAGTAGGCTTGGGAACCCTAACACAGAATTTCCATGCTTTTGTTGCTGTAATAGGACCCCTAACTGATGCATTAACTGAGTTTTTTGCAATGATTTTCCTTACTTTTTGAGATGATATAATAGTGTCCTTATTTTACTGTGGGAACTCAGGGTCCTTTGGACCCTGCGCTCCAATCCCTCCATAGATGTCCATATGTATGTAGGTGTGGAAGCACAGGGCCCTCCATGTGTCAAACAACGGTGACCAGATTGTCAGCATAGCCATCTTATTACCCCACCTCATATACCCCGGTACAGAGAAGTTGTGAAATGCAAGGCAAAACATAATTATGCAGAACTGCAACGCCATGAAAACACATTTTGGGCAGGATGTGAAAAATTACAGCTGTACTGTTCAAGAGGTGGTGTCAAAAAATGGCTATGTTGAAAATGTTGGCATCAAAATATTGAAAAGTACCAAAGTTACATGCGTGCATAGGGAAAATTCAACAGATGCATGTAACGCAATCATTTGTAGGACTTCTTTCACCAAATTTTCAACATGGGCTTTTTGGAACCCCACCTCATGAACACTGGCACTGTCATTTCATTACTCAGTCCTGAAAGGTGATCTTTCTGCAGCAATTGCGCCATTATGCGCCTCAGGTGCAAAAACACATTTCAGGCAGTATGTGAAAAATGACAGCAATAGTGTTCATGAGGTGGTGTGAAAAAAAAAATGGCAACATTGAGAATCTGGAGTGAAAATATAAAAAATTGATCAGTCCCAAAAGGTGATTTCGCACAGCGACTGTGAAATCCCTTTATGGGTTCGAGTAACAAAACAACAGTGGTAATGTTCATGAGGTGGTGTCCCAAAAAGCCCATGTTGAAAATTTGGTGCAAAAATGCAAAAAATGGCGAAGATATCAACATAAATTGAAAATGCCATTGACAGCCATTATATGGCACTTACCTTGATTCTTCAGTTTGCAGTTCGGTTTTGAAGAGTGAAGACGTGTCCCAGTCCATAGAAGATTACATCAGAAGATCTCCAATGGTAAGTATAGGGCATGGTGGGTGTGGGGTGGTGGGTTGCTCAGTGGGATGGTCGGGATGGGGGAGGGGGACGGGGTGACGATGAGGGACTGTTTTTCTTTTTTACAGGATTAAAAAAAGAGACATTGGGAGACAGTTTTCTTCTTTTTGACAGGTTAAACATAATTATTTTGGGACATTGGGAGTGGGTCACCCAGTGTCCCATAGTGCTGGGGTTGGGGGTGGACTTCAGAATGCTGACACAGGGACTGGACACCCAGAAGTCGGCAGCTTTAAATGAAACAATGGGCTTGGGGGGGCATCCACCACTGGGGGTGGGCATCCTGGTGTCAGGGATAAAAGAAAATAAGTATTTCAGGACACTAGAGGTGGGCTCCCCAGTGTCCAAAATTGCTGGGGGGGGGCTTCAGAATGCTGACACAGAGATTGGGCACCCCGATGTCGGCAGACATATTTTTAACAAGGGGCTTTTCTGGGGTTGCGGCATCCGACACCAGGGGTGGGCATCCCAGTGTCGGAATTAAGAAACTATTTCGGGACACTGGGAGTGGGCTCCCCAGTATCCCACACTACTTGGGGGGGGCTAAATGCCTACATGGGGATTGGGCACCTCGGACCCCTTCTTTTTACCTCATTTTATTAGGTAAACACCAAAAGGTGTTTACCTAAATGGAGACCGAGGATAACGATTCTGGCCTTATTTGGGTCAAAAAATGGACAGGGAAGAGTTTGGTCATTAATGGGGCCATTATTTTTTTTTACTAAACTAGTGCTGCAAATTTGTGGCAGTTTTCATGAAAAGTGCCACAAATTTGCAACAGTTTGCATGCAACAGTGTCATTAGTTGCACAAAAACTGCTGCAGTTTGCAGTAATTTTGCAAAAATAGTGCCATAAATTTGTGAAACTACCAACAGCTAAATAATAAAACTGTATTTCCAGACACCATTTAAAAAAATAATGCCAGAATTGTGTTTCTCAGACACCGATTAGGTAAACACAACTGTTGGTGTTTACCAAGGGCCAGTATTTTTTGAACTACAGCGTTTTTTCATCATCACTAACTGAAAACAAGATGGTGACAGCATGACACTACTGAAGGCATTTGCAACATTATGAAGTGCTTTCATGAAAGCAAAAAGTGCTTTTGGACGAAACATATGTTTTCCCATAGGCTATAATTGGAAACTTTAAAGTTTAATAACTTTTGAACGGTTTAATATTTTTTTACCAAACCTTCAAAAGTCACATCTGCAGCCCAGACCCCATATACCCTAACAATTTTAGACCAGACCCCTAAGCCCTTTTGGAGAAGCGGGTGAGCAAAGAATTTGCACCTAAATGGTAAATTACACATTTTTTGTCACTCAGCAGCTCTGCAACCGCACCACTGACCGGAAGGAAACTTACCAGATCCAAAGATCTAGGGTACAAGACAGTGCATGAAAAATGTCGAGTACATCGGTCATACAGCTGCAAAGTTATTAAAGTGCAAAATTTGGGGTTTAACATAGAAGTGGCCATGGAACCCTAACTATACTGGCACCATATATATTATACTGGCATAGTAGAGCCAATACATTAGGGTTGAGTGCAAACCTCTATGTTAAACCCGAAACTCTAAACCTTAGTAACTTTGGAACCGTTCAACAGAGTTGCACAACATTTGCCATGCAGAATCCCTCAGGGTAGGTCCATTATCTTGTCAAATTTCATGTGATTCTGTTGTGCGGTTTTTGAGATAGAAACTGTCAAGAAATCCTACCTTTACCTGTTTTTCGACATTTCTTTGTCCACCTGCAGCTCAGAAATTCCTCTATGTTGTGTTCTACTATTTTCAGGGTAGAAAGCATTTGGGTAACAGATGTGCCTTTTGAAGGTTTGGTGAAAAAATACTAATCCATTCAAAAGTTATAACAATTTTAAGTTTCCCATTATTTCCTATGGGAAAAAATCTTGAAAGTGATTTCCGCACTCTGTCATCCAGTTTTGCTTACTGTGCACCTTAATAACTTTGCCACCCTTCAACGTATTTTCTGAGATACTGTGTCTCAAACATCCTTAAACGTAAATGCTTTATTCCCATTTCTGCAGTCTTCCAGTTTTGCATATTTGCACCTTAATAATTTTAGAACCCTTAAACAGATGTGCATGACATTTTGCATGCTTAATCTCGGGGAATGTCTGTTGCTGTGATACATTTTATTTGAGCCCCTTGTGTGATTTTTGAGATATTTTGTCTCAAACATCATTAAACTTACATGTTTTCTTACATTTTTACTAAATCTTCCAGTTTTACGTAATTTGTACTTTAATAACTTTGGAGCCCTACAACAAAATGTGCATAAAACTTTGCATGCATAATTTTGTGGGGTTGGTCTGTTGATGTGTTGAATTCCATTCGAATCACTTTTGTGGTTTTGAAGATACTGTGTCTCAAATATCTTTAAATTTACGTTTTTCCCATTTTTGCAGTCATCCAGTTTTACATACTTTGCACTTTAATAACTGTGTAACCATTCAATGGATTTACATGAAAGTTTGCATGCATAATGTTGTGGGGTAGGTCTGTTGATGTTGCTAATTTTGTTTGAATTACTTATGCGGCTTCTGAGATATTGGGTGGGATATTCAAAGCGGTTGCGCAAGGAGCAAGTGGGATGCATCATCACAACAGTGGACATGCTCCAAAGAGCGATATTCAGCGGCCGACAATACGCAGCGCAAAATGCAGTGTGCCAATGCGCAACCCAAATGAATGCATGCGCAAGTGCAGGGGGTGTATCCATGAATAAGTTGCACAGTGCAATATACAATAGCAATCCGATGGCGCAAGCGTGGAGCAACAGGGACGTGTGCAGAGCAAAGTTGAACCCATAAAAGGATGGAGCAATCAGGGGACAGAGGCTTGCACCCATGGGAGTAGGGGTGAGAGACGGAGTGTGAGAGACAGAGAGAGCCAGAGAGAGGTCCAGTGGCCAGGCAGGACAGCAGCAGGTGTGCTGAACAGGCACAGAGGCAGGAAGTGCAATGGGCAGTGGGACAGAGAGTGCAACCCTGACTGTGCCTGTCAGCGTGAGCTGACCAGAGTGTGTGTGTGGGTCCCCAACATAGGAGTGCACCCAGTGCAGAGGCCCAGGCAGCAGCATACAGCTGGGGTAGCCCAGGACGTGAGCCGCGGGGGGGGGGGCAGGACAGGCTAGGCCATGGCCCGTGCAATATTCCAGATGGAGGTGGTAATGAGGGGTGTGAGGAGGCGGGAGGATGAGCGCCGCGGCCGTGGTAGGGCCCGGTGGCGGTATGTCCAGAACAGGTGGTACCGTGCCTGCACCACATTCGAACAGTACAGTGACACCGAGATCGTGGGCCGGTACCCCCCTGAACCGGGCGATTCTGAGGCAGCACTGTGAGTTGTGCAGTGATGAGATGCAGGCAGCCATAAGATGGAGCCGTGCCCTGTCAGTGGAGACAAAGGTCATGGCCGTAATATGCCTGCTCGCCACAGGCACCTTCCAGAGACCAACAGGGAACACCACAGGCATAACCCAGTCGGCCACGTTGCGGCTTCTCACACAATTCCTCAATGCATTGCTGCCACATGCTGCGGAATACATCCACTTCCCCAGCACACATTCAGAGGGTACAGCAAACATGCAGGAGTTCGACAGGGTTGCACGTATGCCTGGCATGCTAGGGGCCATTGACTGCACCCACATAGGCATCCGCACACCACTGGGGCCGGAGGGAGTGGCCTACATTAACAGGAAAATCTACCCCAGCGTCAACTGCCAGGTGGTGTGTGATGCCAAGGGGCACATAATCAATGTCTGTGCCACACACCCTGCAGGAGCACGCAGTGCCTTCATCTGGCACCAGTCTGCACTGTGCCACAGGTTTGAGAGTGGGGACATCCCCACCAGCCACCTAGTAGGTGAGTATGCAGCAGTATGGGTCTGGGGGGGAGATGCAATGCTGGGGTCATAGGGGGCTGACTGTGTAGGTGGGGGGGGCAGACACACAGACCACGATGTTAACCCATCATGTCCCCACACAGGTGATAGCAGATACCCACTCTGGCCCTGGCTGCTCACCCCATACCGGCGCACGTCGGCCCCAGCGCAGGACAGATACAACGAGGCATACGCCAGCACATGGAACATCATTGGGCATGTGTTTGGACTGCTGAAGGCACAGTTCCGGTGCTTGCACAGGTCTGGCAGTGCCCTACTGTACAGCCCCTCGTAGGCCTGTGGCCTATTCCTGGCCTGCTGTGTGTTACACAACATGGCCACTGAACATGGGATAGCTGTCGAGGTCGAAGAGGGGAAATGCAGTGGGGACGACGCGGATGCTGGGCCACACGGTGGTGGGCAGCCCCCACTGGACAATGGGAACCCCGGCTGCAGAGGATGGCCCAACAGCACTGGGACACCATTGCAGAGGAGCATTACGGTGCACGCAGGTAGGTGAACATGACCACACACAGGGACCAGGGCACAGTATACAGACATACCAGGCTGGACCCCACAACAGACAGGGCTGGAGGGCAGCGGTGACAGAAAGGGACTGGACACTGTGGAAGCACCCCATACGGCACTGCAGACCCCACACATGGCCCACACACCTCCACACACACAGGCACAGTCACACGGGCACACGCACACCCCGAAGCTGCCAACGGGCATGTGTCAGACGCTGAACACTAGTGCACAGTGGGGGCTGGTGATGTGATGGCATCATCATGCACATGCCACGCTGGCCAGCAGCTGGGTGGGTGTGCACAGGGTGGGCATGTTGCGTGGGCCATGGACCACATGGCCCTGGTATGCACACGCACACACCATGCCACTGTGCAAACAGGGCTGTGGCAGGCAGCAGACAGGAAGGGAGTCAGATCATGACCGCTGTGCAGTTGCATGGCTGCCACGGACATGTGGATGGCCCCTGCCGAGGCTGCCCAGCAGACTCTGGCTGTGTGACGGCCACAGGGGGTGACACAGATGGGTCCCCAGGTGTGACGCTGTGTGTATGTGACCAGTCCCTTGGAGGCGTCTGCAGGTCCCTGAACAGGCCCACTCCTGGCATGCCCGGAATGCCTACAGCGGATCCCGGCGATGACAATGCCGGGGTTGCACAATGCCGAGACCGAGGGGTGGAGAATGCACTCCGTGGTGACTGCTGAGGATGGCCCGCACCAGGGTGGCCAGCAGTGCTGGGTCGGCCATGACTGCAGTGGTGAGCCGATCCAGGCCTGCAGTCGTGTCCTCCCGCATGTGTGTGGCCTCAGCCAGGAGCTGCTCAAAGTCCCAGTCACGCCACCTTGCGTACTGGCACAGCTCCGTGCGGCATGCACACACCTCTGCCATGACCAGCATCTGTTGCTCCATGGTTGCCCAGAGCAGACGGATGTTCTCGGTCAGCAGGTCGGCGCCCTGGGCTTGGGCGTTGTGCCGACCCGTGGGTGTTGCGCAGCCCCACGGAACAGCCCTCCGTGCAGGTGGGGGCTGCACAGAGGGGTCCCTTTGGACCTGAACTGGCTGTGGTGCACTGGCAGTGGCCACTGCACCCAGCCCTCCCTCGGCACCGTCCTGCTGCCACTGCTGCCCCTCCCGCCATTGTGCACGTGACGGCTCTGGGACCGCTGCACCACCACCGCCACACAGTATGGGCTGTGCTGCAGGTACATCGACCACTGCCTCACCAGGCGGTGTTGCTGGAGGGTCGTCAAGCGCCACCTGGGGACCAGCTGCGCTGCTGTGTCCAGTGTGTGGTAGGGATGCCTCCCCCCAGCTGGCATCACCACTGTCCAGAAAAGTGGACATGTCGTCATCGGACCCAGACTCCGCCCAGATCAGTGTCTCAGTATACTGGATGCCATGGCTGGCATCCTGCTGAGACATTGCCTGGGCCTCATCTGTGCCCATGCCACTGGCACTAGGTTGGACAGTGGGGAAGGCCGGGCAGCAGTCCGGACCCCGGACTCTAGTGGAGGTGGATGGACACTCCTCCTGGTCCACATCAGCTCACACGGTGGGCACCGCCACCCCTGCAGCTACAAGCAAGCACTCAGGATCTGTAAGGGAACACATACACGTTAGTGCCTCCACCACGCACCCTGCCCCCTTGCACCCCTCACCCCTCACCCCCATCCCCATGCACCACTGTACCTATCATGCAGCGATGGGCTTCCCCCTGTCTGGAATCCGCTGTTGGGTACACCCTCCACGGTGCTACGCTGCATGGCCGCCAACACCAGCTCCTCCTGCGGTGTCAGCTGTGGCACCTCAGGCTGTCCACCGCCTGTGGCAGCCCATGCGGCATGGATGGCAGCCACCTTCTCCTTTATTCATGGGCGGTCTACGCTCACCTTTTTCTTGCACTCCTGTGCTGACCTCTGATGGCTGCCCTGCAGGTTCACGGCCCTGGCCACTCCCTCCCATTCCTCCGCACTGGCCTGCAGTGTGCCTGTGGAGCCACTCAGTAGGGGCTCCTGGTCCAGATACACATCAAACAGGGCATCGCAGTCAGTCCTCGTGAAATTGGGCCTGCGCCTCCGTGCAGGCCCCTGCTCCTCATTCTTCTCTTGCACCGACATGCTCACTCCTATGGGTGGGGACATGTGGTTAGTGCTGGCTGCCACACACGGGGTGTGCCCCCCCTTCCACTGTCCCGACATGACCACTGTCTGACGTCTTACCTGTGAAGGATACAATACCGGTCTGGTGCCTGTGCAGTTCCATGGTGCCTTTATAATGCATCACATGCAAATGAGGGAATGCGCAACTGTAATGAGATGCAAATGCCTCCAATGCGCCGTGGATATGCTGATCAGCTCATCTGCATATGCCTGCTGAATATCGCGGAATTGCACATGGCGTAGTGGGGATGCGCATGCACAAGCTATGGCGCAACTGTATGATGTGCGCATTCCGCATGATACAGTGCATGTGCGCACTGACGTCACCTACATTGGTAGCGCATCCTACACACCATGTGGCACCAGCAGCATGGCACTCTGACACTATCGGGCATGTGGGGCACGTGCACTGTCCACCCAATGGCGCCTGTGCGCTATTGGCACATGGCCCATGGGGCACACTGGACCCTATAGCGCACCATGCTATCCATGCCCTGTTGCGCTGTCGCGCACGGTGCGCATACAGACCTTTGACCCCTGCATGTGTTCCTTGACCCCCGGGTGTCTGCGGCACATGCCAGTGTTGCCCCAGCTGTAACGTGCATCAGCGAGGCATACGCGATTGTGGATGGCGGCGCATAGCCAGGCATGTCGTGCATCCATCGCACGTGCATCTCATGCACTCCCCAGCCCCAATTTGGCTCAGCAGCGTTGTTTGCAGGCATGCCACATCAGGACACACCAAGAGCACCCACCTGGAGCCAGGTGGAGTTAGTCAACCTGGTGGCACTGGTGGAGCCACATGTTGGGTCCCTATATGGGCGGTGCCCCTGGACCAGCCACACACAGAGGTGTGGCAGTGGGTGGCTAAGGAATTGGAGGAGGCCATGGGGTCACGCCATAGTGGGGAGAAGTGCTGCCACAGGTATAGGGACCTGTGGAGGAGGGATCCGGACTGTCTGAGGTCACTGCAGGCACGCATCCAAAGGGGCGCAGTGCTACAGCCAGGTGAGTGCACATATTGGCGACCATGCCATGTTGCTGTTCTGTGGGGTGCCAGCGGGTGCCACGTCATGCTTTTGGAGTTGGGGGGGCTGTGGCTGGGAACGCTGCCGGCCATGGCAGCGCATCATAGGTGTGCTGTGCCACAGCACCGCCACTGCACAGGGACATGGGGTATGCTGTGCTGGTGGGGGGGTGGGGCACGTGGGTTGGTGCCTGGTGCTGTCTGCCTCTCACTGTCTCCATACTAGGCCCTGAAGATCAGCGCAGAGCCCAGATGGTGGGTGCCGCTGCCAGGCAGGACGGTGGTGGCACACAGCAGAGGGCTGCTGGCCAGGCGGGAGGTGCAGGTGGACAGGCACCAGTCAGACTGCAACTTACAGGTAAGCACTTTGTCAGTGTACATTGTTGTGTGGGGTAGGGGTGGGCCACAGCCCCCCATGCACATAGCCATTATGGCTGTGCATCGCCAGCGTGGTCCATTGTACCATGCTGCGCCTTTTGCATGTGTGTGTGGCCACTGCAGGTGGGCTGTAGGTGCATCCAGATCCATGCCAGGCCATTTCCATCCCCACGCAATGGCCATTTGCATGGCAGCCATGGCTGTGGCATGCTGCGCATGGCTGGTGATGGTGTACAGTGTTGAGCGTGGATGTGGCTGGTCAGGATGGTGGCTCATGTGGGCAGGCATGCACGCTGCAGATGGCTGTGTGCCACCTACAGGGCACATGTCACTGCTGTTCATTGCACACGTTGCATGGGCTACGGTCGTGTGGTCATGCACTCATCCTTGTCCACTCCTTTGTCATAGGTGTCCATCAGGTGGATGTCTACACGCAGCTGCTGGAGAGGATACTGAGGATCACCACGGCCACCCTTGAGGTAGCCCACATCATTCAACAGGCCCTGTTTCGGCCTCAGAGGTGAAGACGGACGAGGCGACGGTAGGTGTGGACATCTTGGGGGCCCATTGGCCTGCTTCATCCTCCCTTCCCCTGACCCCCCTCCCAAACCTCCATTGTACCCTGCCTAGCCATGACCCCTGTCCCCCAACCCCCTTCCCTGGCCTACCTTCCTGATTGTGGCCTCCCCATTCCCACCCCTCCCTGTTCCCCTGTATATACTTTGGTGGTGTTGTTGTTGTTGTTTGTTAATTGAAATACACCTATATTTTGGTAGCCATCCATGTCCATGTCTGCTTTGCAGCTGGCGTATGGTGCCATGCTGCAGTGGTGGGCATGGTGGCTGTGTGGTACGTCTGGGGTCGACTGAGGCTTGTATCTGGTGGTCTGTGCCCAGTGGCCTGTGTGTGTGCCATGGGGCATATGTGTGTTCCCTGCTGGGCTGTGTGGCCTGTGTGTTGTGTGCTGTTGGATGGTGTGTTGTCCGCTATGGTCCCGGTGGCATGTCCCGTGCCGTCCTGTGGGTGTTGCCCGTGGCTGCCTGCCAGTGTCCATTGGGGACACGCCACCTCCTTGCACTGCTGTGGTTTGTGTGGTCAGGGCCTGTGGCTGTACACTTGCCTTGCCTCCCTCCAGTCATCCCCTGCACCCTGGTGGCAGTGTGGCCTGCTCTTGTGGCCTGCTCCACACTGTGCTGGGTGCCCTGTGCTATGGCCCATGGGCCTCTGTCCCTTGCCCGGCCCATGTTGTGCTCTTGCGCTTCCTGCCATGCTCCATTGCGCAGCCCAGGTTACGCGATGGCACCTGCTGACTTGCTCCCTGGCGCAGCCCTTGTTGTGCGATGGCGCATCCCTACGCTATTCAGCTGTCTTGCGCTGTCACTTGCCATTGTGCTCAGCCTTTGAATATCATGTTGGTTGCTCACTGGCACAGTGTACATGTGCTACGCGGCTGTTGCACCTGCCTCTGACACATTTCTGAAAATCCCACCCACTGTGTCTTAAACATCCTTAAATTTACATATTTTTTACATTTTCGCTGTCTTCCAGTTTTGCATACTTTGCACCTTAATAACTTTGCAACCTTTTAATGGATGTGCATAACATTTTGCATACGTACTCTCATGGAGTAGTTCTGTTGATGTGGCTAACTTAGTTTGAACTGCTTAATTGCGACATTGTTTGCCAAAAGAACTAGTGTACTGCTGCGGTTTGCGACACTACTTTTTTCAGATATGTTTGTTTCTTTGTCACTTTATAACTAAAAAATGGTTTAGGCTTTTGGGCTGAAATTGTCAGGGTACATAGGACTTGCCCCAAAGATGTGCCTTTAGCTAGTTTGGTGAGAAAATGTTACTGTGTTATAACACTTTGAAGTTTCAGAATTTAAACCGTTAATAACGTGACATGAGTACAGATAAAAAGAATGGGGTGAGCATTAGGGTTCACAACCCCAAGGCACACCCCGACACCTATTCTTGCATGCAGGGTGGAGGTGGGGCCTTAGGGTTGGAAGCCGAGGGTGGAGGTGGGGTGTTCAGATTGGAAGCCGAGGGTGGAGGCAGGGTCTCTGGCTTGGAAACCGTAAGATCTAATTTCCCTACTTTTTAGGCTTTAACCCCAATGGTGCATTAACAAAGTTTTTTGCAGTGAATTTCCTTACTTTTTCAGATACTTTCCTTGTATCCTTGTTAAGGGAGAGTGTTCATGAGGTGGTATGAAAAATGCCTATGTTGAAAATTTGGAGTGAAAATATTAAAAAGTACCAGTTACGCACGTGTGTAGAAAGATTTCAATGAAGGCACATAATCTGCCATTTTTAAGATTTTTTTCACCAAATTATCAACATGGGCCTTTTGTGACCCCACCTCATGAACAGTGGTACTGTAATTTTGTTAAACAGTCCCGAACGGTGATTTCGCAGAGCTACTGCACCATTCCTCACCACAAGTGTGAAAAAACATTTGGGGCAGAATGTGAAAAATGGCAACTGTACTGTTCAGGAGGTGGTGTGAAAAAATGTCTCTGTTGAAAATTTGGCGTGAAAAGATCAAAAAGTAGCAAAGTTATGCGCATGCGTAGAATAAATTCAACGAATGCACATAACTCGGGAATTTTTAGGAATTTTATTTCACCAGATTTTCAACATGGCCTTTTGGGGACCCCACCTCATGAACAGTGGCACTGTCATTTCATTTATCCATTCTAAAAGTTGATTTCGCACAGTCACTGTGATATTCTGCACCACAGGTGCAAAAACATGTTTTGGGCAGGATGTGAAAAATGATAGCTGTACTGTCCATGAGGAGGTGTGAAAAAATGGCAATGTTGGAAATCTGGAGTAAAAATATTAAAAATTGGTGAAGTTACGAACGTGCGTAGAAACTGTGCAATGCACAGTCGTAACATGGGCATTTTTCAACAAATTTCTGACGTGGGCTTTTTGGAACCTCCCCTCATGAACACTGGCACTGTCATTTTATTAATCAGTACCGAAACGTAATTCTGCACAGTGACTGCGAAATCACCGTATGGGTCCGATTAATGATATGACAGTGACAGTGGTCATGAGATGGTGTCCCAAAAAGCCCATGTTGAAAATTTGGTGAAAATACATTGAAAATTGGCTGAGATATCAATATAAATTGAAAACCCCCATTGACTCCCATTATACTGTACTTGCCATTTTCCTCAGATTGTGATTCGGCTTTGAAGAATGCAGACGTGTCCCGGTCTACAGAAGATGACAGCGCCTGACTCGAGGTAAGTATGGAGTAAGAGGGGTGCAGGAAGGTGGGCGACAGAGGGAGGGTGGGAGGGGAGGGCACGGGAAGACGACAAGGATCGCTTTTTTTCAGGAAAAAAAGATGTCGGATGGTTTTCTTTTTTCACAGGAAACAAAACAGTAGTTTTGGGACACCAGTGTCCCACAGGGTGGGCTCCCCAGTGTCGGACACTGGTGGGATGGGTGTAGGGGTAACGTTGCCGGCAGGGGATTTGGGCACCCCACTGTCCACAAATTATGGGGGGAAAAAATTTACACACTGGGAGTGGACTCCCCAGTGTAAAACTGCAGCGAGGGTGGGGCCTTACAGCACCAAAAGCGGGATTGGGCACCCGCTGTCGGCAAATAAAAATAAAAGAAGGACGCTGGGGGTAGGCTCCCCAGTGTTGGACCCAGGTGGGTGGGTGAGGGGCTTACATTGCCGACAGGGAAATTGGACACCCTGCTGTTGGAAAATGATTATAAAAAAACAATTGTTGACTCTGAGATTGGGCTTCCCAGTGTAAAAACACTGTCGGGGGTGGGAGCTTACAGCACCAACAGCAGGATTGGGCACCCGCTGTCGACAACATATAAAAGAAATTACAGTGACAGGCATGAAAGTTGTAATTTGCGCAAGATACTGTTGTATTTTGTGCAAATTACCTAATTTGCGCATGATACTACAGTATCTTGCAAAAGTTATGTAACTTGTGCAAATTATAACTTTCAAGCCTGACATATAAATGTTCCTATAGGAAATTACGGGAAATTAAAACTTTAATAACTTTTGAACAGATTAATATTTTTTCACCAAACCTTCAAAAGGTACATCTGTGCCTGAAAGGCTGTCTACCCTGAAAATTTCAGAGCAAAACCTAAAACTGTTTCTGAGATACAGGTGGACAAAGAAATGTAAAAAAACTGGTAAATTTAGGATTTTTTGACACACTATCTCAGAAACCACAAACCCGCGCCACTATAATATATATATATATATTTTCATTGCAAAAAAACTCCATTAATGCATAAGTTAGAGTTGTCATTACAGCGACAAAAGTTTGGAAATTCAATGTCAGAGTTGCCAACACTACCATGCCCCCATCCCCACCTTCACACCAACAGAAGTCAAGAATTGTGCCTTAGGGGTCATCGATCCTATTAACCTCACCCATTCCATTTGTAAGGAAAGCTGAGATGCTGCTGGTATAGGAGAATGTGGGGTGAGTTAGTCTAATGACCCCAAGGCACACTTTGATGCCTGTTGATGCGGGAGGGTGGAGGGGCGGTAGGATTAATAGCTCTAACATCGCATTTCCAAACTTTTGTCATTGTAATAACAACCCTAACAGATGCATTAAAGGAGTTTTTTGCAATGAATTTCACTTCTTTTTGAGAAAATATAATGTTACTCATATGTGGTTGTGCATACATTTTGTAATTGTCTCTGATTTTCATGTGGAAGTGCAGGGCCCGGAAGGCCCTGCGCTCCCATATATACATATTTTAATGATCTTGCATGTCCCTGTGGGAGCACAGGGCCCGCACTACTGCATAATGTAGGACCCTGTGCTCCCATTATTGCATATGCATAATGGGATCCATATGTGGGAGGGAAGGACCCTCTGGACCCTGCACTCCCATCCACCCATAAGTATAGAGACACAGCACAGGTCTAGAGCCATTCTAGGTAACCCTTGTACTGCAAAGGTGGCAATATCTCAGTAACCATAGGAACTTTGGAAAAAATTCCACCACATTTGTAATCATGACCTGGCAACCTCCATGCCTGCTTAGTAGCTGTGCTGAGTGAAAAATCCATATTTCGAACCGTTTTTGAGATATAGCCACCAAAAGGTGGTACGTATGCCACAATGTTAGCCTATGGGAAATATCAAAACTTCGGAATGTTATAACTATAGAGCTTTTGTATTTTTTTTTTTCACCAAACCAGCAATAGGCACATCTGTGGTGCAAGCCCTTGCTGCCCTGCAAGTTTCAGCCCAAAAGTCCTAACCATTTTTGGACTATGAAGTGGCAAAGATACTGTTTTTTAGGTGGCTGTACTTCCGCGAAAGTTCTGTGGAATTTCATGAAAGTTTCGCAAATTTGCGACAGTTTTTGTGAAACATTTGTGAAAGTCTGCAGAACTTCTGTAAAACTTTTGCAAAAGCTCCGTGCCTAAAATGGTGGAAAATTTTAAAATCATATTTCTGGGCATCCTATCAAAAAACTAATGCCAGGGTCGTATTCCTAGTGTCCCAATTAGGTAAATCCAACTATTGGTATTTACCAAGGGGCAGTATTTTTTGAGCTACATTTTAAGCCATAACTCTCACCCCATTCCATGCGTAAACAAGCTGATATGGTACAGTATAGGAAAATGGGGTGAGAGTTAGGCCTGATGACCCCAAGGCACACCCCGATGCCTGTTGATGTGTGCAAGGGTGGGGGTGGGGTCGTAGAGTTGGTAACCCTAACATCCAATTTCCTGACTTTTGTTGCTGTAATAGAAACCCTAACTGATGCATTAACAGAATTATTTTGCAATGAATTTCCCTTCTTTTTGAGATAGTATAATAGTATCCTTATTTTACTGTGGGAAGGACCCTGCGCTCCAATCCCTCCATAGATGTGCATATGTATGCAGGTGTGGATGTGCAGGGACCTCTGGGCTCTGTGCTTCCATGTGTTGAACAGCAGTGACCAGATTGTCAGCATAGCCATCTTATTACCCCACCTCATGTACAGAGTAATTGTGAAATACAAGGCAAAACATAATTATGCACAACTGCACACCATTCCACGCCACAGGTGTGAAAACATATTTTGGTCAGGATGTGGGAAATAACAGCTGTACCATTCATGAGGTGATGTGAAAAAATGGCTATGTTGAAAATTTGGTGGCAAAATGTGGAAAAGTACCAAAGTTATGCGCATGTGCAGAAGTAATTCAATGGACACACATAACCTGGGCATTTTGAGGAATTTTTGCACCAAATTGTCAACATGGCCTTTTGGGGACCTTACCTTATGAGCAGTGGCACTGTCATTTCATTAATCATCCCCAAAAGGTGATTTAGCACAGTGTACGCATCATTCTGCGCCACAGTAGCGAAACCACATTTTGGGCAGTATGTGAAAAATGACAGCTACACTGTTCATGAGGTGGTGTGCAAAAATGGCAATTTTGAAAATTTGGAGTCAAAATATTGTTAATTACCAAAGTTACTTGCCTTTGTAGAAACTGTGCAATGCACGCTTGTAACACAGACATTTTTGGGAATTTTTTCACCAAATTTTCAAGATGGGCTTTTAGATCTCTGACTCACGAACACTGGTACTGACTATTTGTTAATAAGTCCCAAAAGGTGATTTCAGACAGTGACCATGAAATCACCTTATGGGGTCTGATTAACGAAACAATAATGACAGTGTTCATGAGGTGGGGTCCCAAAAAAGCTATGTTGAAAATTTGGTAAAAAAAATGAAAATGGCTGATATATCAACATAAGTTCAAAACTCCATAGACAGCCATTATACGGCACTTACCTAGATTCTATTTTGTTTTGGTTCCCCCCCATCCTCAGACCCACTCCACTTGCCCCCTGGGTGGGGCCACTGGGAGGGCTCCCCCTCGCAATGGAGACTGTTGGCAAGCCCCAGCTTACCCCCCCATTGGGGTCACAGGAGTGGGACCCCCCCAGTGGAAGTCGATAGCAGTGGAGACAGTGGCGGCAGAGTGAGTCATCATGCTGGTGGGCTGGCTCTTTCCTGATGCGTACTCCTTGGGGGCAGGGACATGCAATGACATCCATTCTCTGCCTCGCGGTACCCCCAGCCTCCACCAGGGGTCCATAAAGCACTGGACACTCTTCTCTCCCACCCCCGGAGAAGGAAAGCAGTCCCCAGGATGCTCGATCCTTCGCTCGCCAGCCTCCGACTCCGGGTCCATTCTAAACCCAGGTCGTCAGCCGCCGTAAGCTGAATCCAACCGCTGCATTGGTGGGCCAGCTCCGACACATACCTAGATTCTTCAGTTTACAGTTCAGCTTTGAAGAGTGCAGGCATGTCCCAGTCCAGAGAAGATCACAGCCGCTGACCTCCCAAGGCAAATATGGGGTAAGGGCGGGTGCAGGGAGGTGGGTGCACAGATGGAGGGTCAGGATGGGGGAGAGGGATGGTGAAGATGATGAGGGACCATTTTCTTTATTTCAGGGCCAAAAAAAAAGACATGGTGGGCTGGCTCTTTCCTGATGCTTGCTCCCTGGGGGACTGTTTTCTTTTTTTCAGATATAAAAAACAAATATTTCGGGACACTGGGGGTGGGCTCCCCAGTGTCCGTCAGTACTGCTGGTGTTTGAGGGGGTATGACATAACTGGGGACACTGGTAGTGGGCTCCTCAGTGTCCCACCTGGGGGGACTACTGCTGATACGATAGAGGGATTGGGCACCCTGATGTCGGCAATGTGAGGAAATGTTGTATTCAGTTGGGGACAGTGGCATGTAGTGACGACATGGGGATTAGGCACCCCGATGTCAGCAGAAACATGTTTTTTTCTTTAAAAATAAATATTATGGGAGTTTTGGCTCACGAAGTAGAATCCTACTTCATATCTCGTCATACGAACTAGGATCTTACTTCATATAATGCTGATATGAACAAAGATTTTAAATGTGAAATAAACCACATTTGAAGGATAATTTCTGAGCAGTAAAGTGCAGAATGCACCTAAGGGGTCCCAATAAGTAAGCTGCATGTGTTGGTTCCTCCCCAGAATATCAAATTGGGAGGTTTCCAAATTTGAATTTTCAGGTAAAACTGAATACAAGATGGCAGCCATATGAATAATAATAATAATAATAAACTTTATTTCTTTTGCGCCTTTCAGACATCAAGGCGCATTACAAAATAACATCATAAAACATCATAAAAACAGGTTAAAAACCAAACTAAAATATACAGCTTTAATTAAAATCCATATCATCACCAAATGCCTTTGTCCATAAAAAGGATTTCGAGCCTTTTTTAAAACCCTCCAAAGTCGTGCACTCTCGAATCACGAGGTAGAGAATTCCAGAAATTGACGCACAAAGCTAAAGCATGGGCAGAAGATTTTAAAACTACTCTTGGAATCTCCAGCAACCCTCGTTGTCTGAGCGTGAGCACTACATTGGAAGGTAAGGCACCAGAAGATCTTTCAGGTAATCAGGGCCCAAACCGTGTAGGGCTTTATAAGTCAGTAAACCGACTTTAAAGGTGATCCGCCACTGAACTGGCAGCCAGTGCAGATCCTGCAGCACTGGTGTAATATGGGAGAGACGAGAGGTCCCCATTAACACCCAGGCCACTGAGTTCTGCACTAGCTGCAAGCGGCGGATATCAACCCCAGGAAGCCCAAAGTAAAGGGAGTTACAGTAGTCCAAGCGGGAGGTTACAAAGGCATGGATCAAGGTAGGCAGGTCGCCGGATGGAACCAAGTGCTTGATTCTGGCGATGTTCCTAAGATGGTAAAAGGAAACCTTCACAACCGCTGACACTTGTGCACGCAATGTCAACTTATCATCAAGGATCATCCCCAGATCTCGCACCCGTTCAGAGACAGGGAGCTCCACATCTCCCAGGTATAAACCTGAGGTTTGATTTGTCCCCGGCCCCTCAATCCGGTGGCCAGGATCCACGACCATCACCTCCGTCTTCCCAGAGTTCAACCTCAGCCAGCTAGACCTCATCCAACCCTGGATCTCATTGAGACAGTTGTTAAACACTGAGAGTGCTCTATTCTGGTCAGGTGCAAAAGACAGATAGAGCTGGATATCATCGGCATAGCAATGAAACTCCAGCCCATATCGTCTAACAACGTCTCCGAGGGGAAGCATGTACACCGCAAACAACATTGGGGACAGCACAGAGCCCTGAGGCACCCCACAGGACAGAGTAGCAGGATCAGAGGAAGATATCCCCGATACAACTCTCTGAGTTCTACCTGTGAGGAAGGAGGAAAACCATCTGTATATCAAACCTGACAGCCCACAGATGGATATCAGGCACTCAAGCAGCACCCCATGGTCTACGGTGTCAAATGCTGCTGACAAATCCAAAAGGACCAAAATGGACCATTTTTTCTGGTCTCTCACCATCAGGAGATCATTGAGCACCGAACCAGCGCAGTCTCAGTGCTATGTCTCTTTCGAAACCTGATTGAAGAGGATCATAGATGTTATGGATGGATAAGTGGTTGTCCAACTGGGCTGCTACCACTTTCTCGATAACCTTCCCCACAAAGGGGAGGTTCGAGATGGGTCTGTAGTTGACTAGGGAATCTGGGTCCAAAGAAGCCTTTTTCAACACTGGTGTCACCACCGCTTCTTTTAGGGAGCGGGGATATTCACCGGAGTCTAAGGAGCACCAGACTATCCTAGCGAGAACCGGAATGATAACCTCACCACAGCCCATAATCAGGCCAGTGGGACCCAGGTCTAAACTACAGCTAGTGGTACGCATGCCCTGAACAAGCCTCATAACATCGTCGATATCCGGCCTTTCGAAGGAACTCCAGGTAAACAGGGTACTTGTAGCCATAGGCTGGACCACAGCAACTCCCATGGAGAGAGCTGTGCGAGTCTCGGCCCTGATGTCAGCCACCTTATCTGCAAAGAATTGAGCAAGTTCCTCACATTGTATTTGTGAAAAGGCTCGACAAACCTGCAGACAGGTTGGGTTGCACAGCCTGTCCATGGTTCGAAAGAGCTGGGCTGGTCGATTCTGTGCAGCAGCAATTTCTCCGGACAGGAATACTGCCTTCTTATGAGAAATTGCTGACTGATAGAGTTTATAATGCTCTAAGAGTCTAAGGCGGTCGGCATCTAAGCCGGATTTTCACCAACACCTCTCCAACCTGCGTCCTAGTCGCCGCTTCTCCCTCAGATCCTGATCAAACCAAGGGGATCGAGGGCGAAGGGGGAGAGGGCGCACATGGGTGGGAGCAATTAAATCCAAAGCAGCAGTAACCGTCTTGTTATAGGCTAGTACCAGTTCTTCAGGATTAGAGCTCGTCCCAGGAAGTTCTGACAGGTCAAGAACTGCAGACAGGCCTTTGGGAGTAACATCCCGTAAAGGGCAGAACTTGACCATCTCCACAGGGGTAGGCCTACACAGGGGGGTGCAAAAATTGAATCTCACGGTGTGATGGTCAGACCAACTGACAGGTTCCACCCCCACATCGGAGGCTTCCATCCCCAGCAGGAAGACCAGATCCAGCGAGTGGCCATGTTTATGAGTGGCAGAGGTAACCACCTGTGTGAGGCCCAATGAACACATCAATTGGAGGAAGTGCTGACCAAATTGTGAGAGTTCGTCGTTGACCCAGGCATTAAAATCACCCAGCATCCGTACCAGGTCGACGACGAAGTCTGCCACTTCCTTAAGGAATAGCGTCTCGTCACCGGGTGGACGATAAATGGGTGCTATCCTATAGCCCCCACCTGCCACTACAACACATTCAAAGGATCTGGTCTCCTCTACTGGAACACTAGTGAGATCCAATTCGGTCTTGAAACAGACCGCAACCCCCCCGCCCCTGCGATCCAATCTCAGGCGGCGCCCCTGCAATCCAATCTCTGGCGGTGTATCACCAAATACCCAGCTAGAACTGCGGCTTCCACTACTGGGCCGGCATTACTGTCCAGCCAGGTTTCAGTGATGCAAGTCAGGTCCACAGTGCCCACCAAGTCTGCTATAATGGCAGTCTTGTTCATGATGGACCTGGCATTGCAAAGCACCGCCCGGGTTGGATAGGACTCCTGGGATGCCCCAACCACCTGCCCACCATTTACAAAGGTGGTGGTGCCCTTGGGTATGGAGACCAAGCAAGGAAATCCTCGTTCAGCACTCCATTTCACCCCAGGGCGTCCTCTGGACTTAACCACTCAGATGCAAGCACCCCACTCATCCATCCGCCACTGTTTACACCCCCCGCCCCTCCGACACCTCCCACGAGCTATTCCCAAGGCCCTGCAACATTGGTATATAGGGAAAAGCAATGGATGGAGAAAAGAAGGGTGGAGGGCATGAAGAGCGGCAGATGTATAGTGCAAGACAGGGAGGGTAGAAAGACATTTGATGTTTTCATCTACAAACATGGCACCAAAATAATGATCACTAAGCTCCTTATAATAAAATAAAATCAAAAAACAATACAACCATAACAGACCAAACTGAAAAAAAAAATATATAACCAACAACAAAATTAATTAATTAAACAATATACAGTCCAAATAACTTATAGAAAGTCTTTTCCAGACGGTGGAGCTCCCACCTTCCACCACCGGAATGTCCAACTATGAAGTCACAGATTCTCACTCCAAAAATCAGTCACCAAGAGGACATAAATTAAAGTAAATGCCAAAGTCCCAGAGGGGCACCCCCAGTTCAGCCCCAAGGAGCTCTCACCATCCAAGGGGGGCAGTAACGGTAGGATTTTTTTGCTATGAATTTCCCTTCTTTTTGAGAAAGTGTAATGTTGCTTGTATACATACTGTATGTGGGAGCGCTGGTCCTCTGGGCCCTGTGCTTCCACCCACCCATAACTGTAGAGGCATAGTGCAGGAGGGCCCTGTACTCCCAGTTTAGCAAAATGGTATGCATAGAGCTGGTCCAGTGGTGCAGAGGACTGAGGCGCTGGATGCCTTACCTCGCGTCACATTAGCCGTTTGGGAATGACCTCAGCGGGGGGAGGCAGGGAGCAGGATTGAGTAGCTGAAAGGCAGTTCTCCTCTCCCAGAGAAGTTGTCTGCTCCCCCGTAGTTCCGCTCCCATCAAGTGGAGGTCTGATGGGTAGCGTAGGTGGGAGGGAGTGGCGGCAACTGCCAGGGAAGGGGTGGCAAGGGCAAGCCAGTGCCCGGAGTGTGTGTGTGCCTCCATGTGCATGCAATGCCATGATTGCCGGGGTCCTGATTTAGAGAAAAATTGGGGTAAAATTCAAAATAATTATATAAAAAAATGGTATTCATAGGTGGGAGCATGGGTCCTCTGGGCCCTGTGCTCCCACCTACCCTTAAATACAGACACATAGCGCATGCCTAGAGACATTCCAAGTAACCTTGTACTGCAAATGTGGCAATATCTCAGTAACCATAGCAGCTTTGGAAAAACTTCCTTTGCGGTTGTATTCATGACCTAGCCACCACTACGCATGCTTAGTACACCTAAGGTGTACTAAGCTGCTCTTAGCGAAAAATCCATTTCTTGAAATGTTTTCGAGATATAGGCACCCCAATGTTATCCAAGGGAAATTCCAAAACTTCAGAGTGCTGTAATTATGGAACCAATGTAAATGTTTTCAGCAAACCAGCAAAAGGCACATCTGTGGGGCAAGGGCTTGTCACCCTACAAATTTCAGCCCACAAGTCCGAACCATTTTTTTGCTGTGAAGGGGCAAAGAAATTGTTTTCTGGGGGCTGTTTACCTGCAAAACTTTAGTGAAAGTTCCACACACTTTCACAAAAGTACCATTGGTTTACATATGGGACTGTCACGAAAGTTTGTGGACTTTTTTCGAAAATCCTGCATGCAAACCAATGGTACTTTCATGAAAGTTTTCGTGGTGCAAATATATTTTTCCCATAGGCTATAATGAGAAATGTAAAAGTTTAATAACTTTTGAATGGATTAATATTTTTGTCACCGAACCTTCAAAAGGCACGTCAGTGACCCAGTCCCCATATACCCTGAAAAGTTTAGAACAGATGGAGAAACCGTTCAGTCTGTAGAGACAAGCAAAGAATTTGTCCCAAAAGTCGTGTTTTTTTTTTCACTTTGTTTGGCACTCCGCAGCTCCACAACCGCACATCCGACTGGAATTAAATTTGCCAGTTCCAGAGATCTATAGTAGCAGATGATGCATGCAAAATGTCAGGCAAATCAGATGAACGGTTACAAAGTTATTAAAATGCAAAAGTTGAGGTTTAACATTAAAGTGCCTACTCAACCCTAGTTATAGTTGCACCACTCATTTTGTAGATATTTTTGTGCTGAACATTTTTTGTGCTCACAGTATCATGCTGTCATTTTTTGTTTTAAAGTTATTCACATTTGTTTGTCAAAAAAGTGAACAAAAAATTAAATTTTCTTCGGCTTTATTGCTAATTGTAAAAAATCTATAAGGTATCTATACATGAAACGCTACTCATTTTGTAGATAATTTTGTGCTGAACAATTTTCGTGCTCACAATACCATGCTATCTTTTTTCTTTAAAGTTATTCCCATTTGAATATGGTTAGTACTGCTTCTGAGGCCGAACATTCTAAATTAATTCTAAGTAAGCAATAAGACATGAAAGGGTGTGTGTTAAAGTGTCTAACACACAGACCCTGGAATGACTTATTGCACTTATGAAATGGCTATCAAAAGTATAGATGTGTGTGATAGCTAAAATGTGTATTATTTAATAGTAAAAAAGTTAAATGTTTGTCTTAATGTTTAATAAAATAGTTCCTCCGCCTGTTTGTTGTTTTGTTTACTTGAGGACTTTTGGGCTGCTAAGGCTTCCTTACTTGTCTTTCTGTAGTTGTAACGGCAACCTCCCCCAAACTAGTAGTAGTTTTACTTTATTTAATTTGAATAAGAAATTATGCTCTTTTTTGAGCCAAAGAAAGTGAAATACGTCTGTAAGAAAGTGAAAGACTTATGTAACTCTATATTTTTAGTTTGTTAGCAGGGGTGGCCTAAGCAATCTCAGCTCTGATCCCTTACACCAACTCGCAGCTCTTCTCTCCCTCTCTCTGTGCTGTGTCTCCGGTTGCTACCGAGTTGCAAGCACGGCGTGCCCGCTTGCTCAGTTTTAAGTTGGAGAGAGACAGCAGGTGTGCGGGTTGTGAGAAAGCAGGTTGGCTGTTCAGCTGTACAGTAAGCAGACGGGCTGGGTTTGGGTTAGCAGGGGTAGCCAAAGCAATCTCAGCTCCGATCCCTTACGCCAACTCGCAGCTCTTCTCTCCCTCTCTCTGTGCTGTGTCTCCGGTTGCCGACTTGCAAGCATGGCGTGCCCGCTTGCTCGGTTTCTAGCGAGCAGAAGGAAGAGCGAGCACAGGTAGACTGGCCATTGAGGGACAGAGCGAGCAGAAGAAAGAGCGAGCACAGCTGGCATAGTGAGCGGGTGGGCTGGGGATACAGAGTGACATACTTTTTATTTTTTGTATGCGTTTAAAACAGAACTCATACAAAATATAAAAAGCATGCCACAGTGTTGTAAGGGGTGAATGCAGTGAGTGTACATCAGGTCAGCCATTTAGGAGAGTGAGTACAGTTGCCAGCAGTGGTGGCACAATCAAGATGGTCGATTTTTTTTTTTCTCAACGTCCTATTTCGGCACTTCTCTAGGATCAGTGCCCAGCTGGCATAGCCCGATCTTGTTTGTGTGGTGTTAGACACATTAACACACTCTTAGGAACCAATAGGAATGCTTGCTTGCTGCCAGCCATTTCATAAAAAGATTTGTGATATAGTAACTGTGTGTATAAATGGTCACTGTATGTATAAATTTATTTATACATACAGTGACTCAGATAAACACATTTATCACACTGAATATATGTCCACCCCATTGCATATATATATATATATATATATATATATATATATATATTATATATATATATTTTTTTTTGCCATTAGGGTTACCACCCTTGTATCCCGACCACCCCACCCCACCAACAGGCATTTGGGGGTGTGTGTTGGTCATCAGCCTAACTGTCACCCGTTCCATGATGTAAATAAGCTGAGGTGGTGGGTATAGGAGAATGAGGCGCGAAGTTAGATCGAAGACCCCAACGCACACCCCTGTGCCTGTTGGTGGGAAGGGTGGTCGTGGCAAGGGTGGTAACTCTAAAGGTGAATTCTCCTGCTTTTGTCAATGTAAAAAAAGCCTAACTGTTGCATTAATGCAGTTTTTTGCAAAGAATTTCCCTACTTTTTGAGAAAATATAGTAAACTACAATGTCGCGCAAGTTGGTGGGAGCCCTTGCAAATTTCTGCCTAACATAACAGTACAAGTACTGAATGTCATATATATTGGTAGGAGTGTGGGGCCCCTCCCACCAACTTGAAACAAACCAAATTTTCATTCGTCGGACTGGCATAATTCCACGTTTGTTTACATTTTACTCACCTAACCACTGAAAATTACCTCTGTGGCAGTAAGGCTAGCTACCCTATAAATGTCAAGCCACTACCACAATGCAGAATGCTATCCGCAAAATGTAAACTGCATCACACAATATATCTGCAGCAAATTAATGTTCTGACACCTCAACATCATAATTCACATCTACAGGACATCCCCTCAACACCCTCCAAATTTCAAGTTAAAAGACCAAACCATTTCTGAGATATTTAATTTTAAAGTTTTAGATTTTCATTCATCGGAGTGGTATACTTCTGCACCTTTCTGATCTCCTGGAACTGTCCACCTCTGTCCGTTATCTCCGCTCTTCCAATAGCGGCCTCCTCAAAATCCCGAGCGCGAGATTGAAATCAGCTGGAGACCGATCGTTTGGAGTTGCTGCTCCAGTCTTATGGAACTCGCTGCCGTTGGAAGTGAGAGAGGCCTCTACTATAGAGGCTTTCAAGAGCCGTCTGAAGATCTTTTTATTTATGCAGGCATTTGGGAATTGAATTTTATGTATGTTGTTTTAAGGAATGTATATGGTATGACACACTGTATAGTTTTGTGCGGCGCCCAGAGCCTTTGGGATTGGGCATCTTTTTAAATAAAATTGACATTGACATTGACACCTGTTTACATTTTACACACCTAACCACCGAGAAGTACCTCTGTGGCAGTAAGTCTAGCTATCCTATAAATTTCAAGTCACTACCACAATGCAGAACACTATCCGCAAAACTTAAACTGTGTTATGCAATATCTCCACAGTAAATTAATTTTCTGACACCTAAAAACCATAATTCACATATACAGGACATCCCCTCAACACCCTCCAAATTTCAAGTTAAAAGACCAAACCATTTCCGAGATATTTAATTTTAAACTTTTTGCACCTTTAAAAATTCTTTGATCGTGAGAATCGGCCACAACCTCACGATCAAAGATTATCTTTGATCGTGAGGAGACATCTGGTCATGAAATTTGGGCTATCTGGTCCCTCCCAGAGACATCTGGTCCAGCAAAAATCTGGCCATCTCCTCCTGCCCTCACGAACGAAGCTCTCAATCAAAGAAATCTTGCGACCAAAGAATTTGCAGGCTCGCAATGAATTTAAAAACATTAAAACTCCATTTTTTGACTACATTAAACCACAGGCATGGCTTGATAGAGGGATGCCACCTGAGCAAAACCCATCCTAGCTTTACTTCACAAGTCACCCCTGGGCTGAGATATTTGTTTTTTCCAACCCAGAAATCTGGCCATCTTGTCCCTCCCTCACGAATGAAGATCGCGATCAAAGAATCTCGCGATCAAAGAATTTGTAGACTCGCGATCAAAGATCATTAGCGATCCGCGATCAAAGAATTTAAAAGTTTAAAACTCAATTTTTTGACACAACCACATTCAAATACAGGCATGGCTCGATAGAGGGAAGCCCCCTGAGCAAAACCCATCCAAGTTTTACTTCAGAAGTCACCCCTGGGCTGAGATATTTGTTTGTTTCCAGCCCCAAACTGAAACCAAGATGTTGGTCATCACGATCGATAAATTTTGCGTGATAAAAGAATCTTTGATCGTGAGCCTGCACATTTTTTGATTGGGAGGAGTGACCAGATGGCCAAAACCCCATTCTTCCTTCACAAAACAACCATATAAATTTTTCCATAGACTTATAAAATGGGAGCTAAAAAGTTTAATAACTTTTGAATGGATTCATATTTTTTCACCAAACAAAAAGTTGCATGTTCCTTGACCCAAGCTCTTTCTATGTGCCATGTTTTAGACAGCATGCCACATGGTGGCCGTGCAGCACCACACACAAAATCGAAAAACTGCCCTCAAAACTAGTGAAAAGTGCATTTTCCAGTGATTCACTGTGCAAAATAAGTCCGACTGAAGCACAATTTAACAAATTAAGAGATCTACCGTGCCCCGCTGTGCATGCCAAGTTTCATGCACATCCGTTGAACTGGTCCAAAGTTATTAACATGCAAAATTTCAAGTTTAACATTAAGTGCCTTCATAACCCTAACTCCCTATCATATATATATATATATATATATATATATATATATATATTAATTATACGTGTCACTATAGTTAGCATTGTATAGCCATTTCTATATTAAACCTCAAAGTTTGCACTTTAATAACTTTGCAACCGTTTGTCTGATTTGCCTGAAATTTGGAATGTAGAAAGATTTGTCACAGATCTCCGGTTCTAGGAATATTTGCGTCAATCAAATGTACGATAGCTGAATGGTAGCACGCTCAAAAAGCAAAAACTCCCCAACATTCCGTTTTCTTTAGATGCCCATATTACACTGAAGAATGCATTTGAGTGGGTTAAAATTGGGTGAGCTGCATGGGTCCTGGCTAGCAGTGGTGCCTTTTGAAGATTTCGTGAAAAAATCTTGTTCCATTCAAAAGTTATGCCATTTTTTGTCCCCCGTTATAGTCAATGGAAAAAATTATATGTACTCTGCGAAAACATCCACAATCACATTTTTTGGATCGAGCTTGCCAAAAAATGTTGTTGAGCTGCTGTCATCTTGTTTTCAGTAAGCGAAAAAAACGTTATGACTCAAAAAATATAGCACCTTTGAAGACAGGGATCATTGGGTTTACCTAAACAAGCCCTGAGGAACATCCCTATGGCATTAGTTTTTGGTTAGCTGGCCTGGAAATATGTTTTACATTTTTTTTTTAATGTTTTTGATTGCGGCAATATTTTATTTTGCTGCAAAAACAATTGCAGCAACTTAAAATATAATCAAGAACACATTTTTTTTTATTTTGATCACATCTCCATTATAAAGATAGGAGATTTTTGTTGTCTGTTCATTTTCTTTGTCACTTGATTGTGGCAAGATGGACCTTGCTATTGGCATGAAATTTTCAGGGTGCGAAGCCCTAGTGCCACAGATGTCCCTTTCACTGGTTTGGTGTGGAACGCTTCAAGACGCCCATAGTTACAGCATTCCGAAGTTCAGAAATTTCCCCATAGAATAACATTACAGGCATAATTTTCCTTTCTCCATTCGTTGTATGAACGTGGATTGTGGTATTGGCCTGAACTTTTCAGGGTGGAAAGGCTTAGTTCCACAGATGTGCCTTTTGGTGGTTTGGTACGGAGCCATTGAAGATGCTCATAGTTACAACATTCTGAAGTTCAGAAATTTTCCCATAGGATAACATTGTAGCGCCTGTGATGCCTTTCGGGGCCTGTATCTTGAAAATGTTTTGAGATACAGACTTTTCATTGGAAAAATTTTTAATCCCCCCACTAGGTTACAAAGCCATGAAAACCCTGAAATTTAAATTTTTTCCTACCTTGTATGGTTCCTGAGATATTTGCGAATTAGTCTCCCAATTGCTCATTTTCATGGGTCAAGGCCACAATTATGACCTCAGGCTTAGCACTCACATTGTGTTTTGGTGCCCCATCTCAGAAACAATGCGAGACACGGGTTCGGTTGATTATTTTTGCATTCACTACTCACTGTCATGATTACAACAACACTTGAATTTTTTTTTATAGCTGCTATGGTTCACGAGATATGGGCATTACTGTTACAAGGGCTCCTTGCCTTATAGGGCTGCGGTATGGCTTCATAGCTGTATGTAAGTGGGAGCGCAGGGCCCACAGGGCCCTGTGCTGCCACACACGCACACACACACACGCACACACAGATATATGCACGCACATACCATTATGCATAACTGGGCAGCTTGGTGGGAGCGCGGGGCCCCCAAGCCAACACTTTCTATTACAACTTACATTACACTTTTAAAAAAAGAATGGAAATTCTTTGCAAAATCTTCATTAATGCATCAGTTAGGGTTGTTTCCACACTGACAAAGCTGTGGAAATGCAACGTTAGGGTTACCACCCCCCACCCTACCACCACACCCCACCCTCCACACACCAACAGGCACTGGAGTGTGCAGTGGGCTGGTCGTGCCTAACTCTCACCCCATGCTCCTATACTGCACTACCATAGCTTGTTTACACATGGAATGGGGTGAGATTTAGGTCGACGATCCCAACGCAAATGATGTAACAGCACACTATTGTGTGTAGAATCTTGATGTGCTGTTCTGATATCCTGTCTTATGTGGTTATGACTGGATAGTATCAGACAGCATTGTCACCACCCTTTTGTGTGTGTTAATGCCTCCTGATTGTACCATGGCATAAGCAAATGATGTAACAGCATACTGTTGTGTGCAGTGCCCTGATGCGTTGGTCTGTTATCCTGTATACTTTTGAAGGTGCTTTGTGTGAATGTGGGACCAGAAGGGCTGCTGTGTTATCCTGTATACCATTCTAGCTGCTGTGTAGGCATGAGACCCAAAAGGTCCCATGCTCCCACTTAAGCATAATTGCTTTGGGGAGAGTTTGTCGGTTCAAAGACCTGTGACTGTTTCTGTACAAATTTTTACATTGGGCCCCATGCTCCCTCTTATGTGGTTATGACCAGATAATATGAGACAGCAGGGCCTGTATACTGCAGCACCACATGGGTAAGCTTCTGTTATGATGTATTCTTCAATTTTAGGGTAGTGGTATGTCTTCATATGTATGTGTATGTGTGAGCAACGTGTCTGGAGGGAATATGCTGTCACACACACAGATACTATTATGCACAGAACTGTGTGGTTTGGTGGGAGTGTCCATTTTTCAAATATTTGTTGCTGTTTTATGGTAAATATAGACAGAGAACAAGTTTCATAATGAACAGAGAGACACATACCATTATGCAGAAATGGGTGGCTTGGTGGGAGTGCAGGGCCTGACAAAAGTGTGGAAATTCCTTGTTAGGGTTATCAGTTCAATTCCCAGTCCACACCATGCAACCATCCACACCATACATACCATTATGCAGAAATGGGCGGCTTGGTGGGAGTGTGAGGCCCGAATGGCTTCCGTACTCCCACCAAGCCACCCATTTGTGTATTCCATTAACTACTTAGATTAAACTTTAAAAAAAAAAAAAGAAAGGAACTTATTTGTGAAACCTTGCGGTTGCTTCCACACAGAAAAAAGTGTGGGGATCCGTCATTAGGGTTACGACCACACCACACCACACCACTACCACCTCCACCCCCCTATCCTACCCTCCACACAGCAACAGACAGTGCTGTTGTTGGCTTAACTAACAGCTTATGTTATGTGTAATCATGCTGTGGTGGTGCAGTATAGGAGAATGGGTTGAGGGTTAGGCACGACTATGCCACCACATACCCCAAAGGACAATGTGCTCCCACCAAGCCACCCACTTCTATTACTACTTAGGGACCTTATGCTAAGACTAACCTGCATGTTTCTACCACTACACATGTAGACTGAGACATACCATTATGCTGAAATGGGTGGCTTGGTGTGAGCACCCATTTTTGAAATATTTTTTGCTGTTTTGTGGTAAATACAAGTTTAATGATGAACAATATATTTTTTATTGTTTTCTTTTCTGTCTTGTGACACTTTCTTTAAGAAAAGTATATGAATGTACAAAAATAAAGTTTATGTTTACTTACATGAAGTCTTTTGGAAAAATAATAGAAAAATTCTATTAAGACATAGAATAGATATGGACCCCCCCCCCAAAAAAAAAAAAATGCCTCTGTTGCTGGAGGCTGGAGATGGAAGGGCATGGTCAGGTTCCTTAATGCAGTGGGAAGTGGAAGCTGCTGGTGAGGGAAGGTGCTGAAGGTTACAAGAGGAGGGGGCAGAGGAAGTTGTCACTGGAGACCAGGGTCGCTGTCCTGTGTTGGTGGTGCTGTTTTCATTGCTGCTGTCAGTGATTGGACAGCCTGAGGAAGGTAATCTAGTTTGTGGTTACTAGCTTTTATTGCTTGTTCTATGTTTTGTAGTTTTTGGATGTTGTTGTCTAATTTTATATTGTTGTTTTGAAAAACAGTTATTAGAGTTTCCAATTTTTTATCTGTCGACTGCTGTACCTGTATCAGATTGTCCAGTCGCTGACAGTTGCTATCAATGTGCGATTGGTGGATTTCTGTAGAGAAAGAAAAGAGAAAGAAAAAAGGCATGTCAGTTATTCAATTCTTTTCAAAAAATTAACTTATATGACTATATATGGAAGTAATAATATCCGACAGGGTGGGCATTATTGGGATATAACGGACCGCCCAGGGGCGTAATGAGGCTCGATGCCGCAGGTGGAGGGCCTTATAACCCCTGGAAGGTCCATTATATCCTATAATGCCCACCCTGGAGGGTATTATTACACTTACATAATGAGATTTTAATAGAAGTTTTTATAAAATAATGATTTAAAGTTTAAAAAAGTGGAAAATGTTACTAAAAATGCAGATAAATGCCTGGCTATGTGAAATAGTCCATGTTGTGCCACTAGAGGGTGCTTAATCCCTGTTTCTGTGTTTCAATTATGTGGCTACATATGGTTTCGTTTGTGAGATAATCGGGAGTGAGACGCTGCATCGTAGAGCGGGAATGCCCATGTCTTCTGTGAGACGGAACTCAGACGATGACCTACGGAGACAGAAAGAAGGTACTTCATTTTTGTTTAGAAACGGAGGAGCAGGAGTTTCATTGGAGTTGTTGCTAGTAGTCGATTAGTGGTGCTGGGTAGTGGCAGTTGTGAGAGAGTCCTAGCTTTTTGGCCTTGTGAGCACCGGAATGAGGAGCGGTTTAGTAGGGGCAAAAGAACAAGATAAATATTTTCAGTTTTTTGAGTATATTAGTAGTAAGTGGTTTCAAGCTTGGCTGTGTGTGGGTGTTGATAGTGAAAGATAACGGCTATCGGTGTGTGGGGACAGTGATATCACGAGGTGATGGGTAGTGCAGGGGGAACTTGTTAGTCAGCGGGCTGTTGTTAAGAAATAACAGCCTGGGTGGCAGGCTGTTTCAGCCAATGAGGAAGCGAGTTTGACTTTAGCCATTATCTAAACAATTATAATGTATTGCTAGACCTTATTACCGAGTGAAAGTAAGCTGTTTACAACCCTGTAATCACTCTGTTGTGATGTCAGAGCCTTATAAACCTCTCTCCTCTGTGTCATAGCAGTGGGTTTACAAAATGGAATGCCAGTCTAATTTAGTATTCTACACACCCAGAATGTGATTGCTAGTCTCGGTACAGTATTCAAATAACATTATAATAATAATAATAATAATAATAAATAATAATAAAACTTTATTTATTTAGCACCTTTCAAATACCAAGGCACTGTACAAATGAATCATAAAATGAAAATATACATATAAGAACAACAGTTGATAACAGCATCAGTCCACAAAAACCTTGTTCCATAACAGAGTCTTAAAATCCCACTTAAAGGCTTCCACGGTCATGCATTCTCTATGCCGGCGAGGCAGAGAGTTCCAGAGGGTTGGGGCCATGAACCCAAAGGCCCTAGCCCCAGAAGACTTCAATATAACCCTTGGAACCTCTAGCAACCCCTCGTTGGCTGAACGGAGCTGTCGCACGGGGTGGTAAGAGATCAGAAGCTCTTTCAAGTAGTCAGGACCGAGTCCGTGCAGAAGACCTACTTTAAAGGTGATCCGCCACTGTATAGGCAGCCAGTGCAGATCGCGCACCACAGGGGTAATATGTGTCCTTCTAGTCACCCCTGTCATTAACCTTGCTGCAGCGTTCTGCACTAGCTGCAAGCGGCAGATATCAGCCCCAGGAAGCCCCAAGTAAAGGGAGTTGCAATAGTCAAGGCAAGATGTCACGAAGGCGTGGACCAACACGGGTAAATCGCTGGACAGAACAAGGTGTTTCACCCTGGTGATGTTCCTAAGATGGTAGAATGTGGACTTTACGACTGCTGACACCTGATGACGAAGAGTCAGCCCATCATCAAGTACCACTCCAAGGTTACGTACCCGTTCAGAGGTAAGGATCAGATCCCCCCCCCAAGCAATACGCCAGAGGGATGACCGGACCCCAACCCCCCTGACTCACGACCCGACAATTATAATTGTCACAGTTTACTGTTACTGAGTGTAATGATTTTGGGCTGATGTTGTTCAGTCCATGTATCCCAATACATTTTTTTCCTACGCAATCATGTGGCCATAGTGCAGATACATTAATAAGGTAAGGCTACATTACTTGTGTTTGGGGGGGGGGGGTTAATTTCTCATGTTGAGTTCCATGCATTATAAATGACAATGTCTGATCTACAGGTGAGAACCATGGTGTAATCACCTTTCATGATTCGTAGGGCAAGGGTAAACCTCTCAATCTGCGCTATCAACGTTTACTGGTGCCGTACCAAGCACTGGAGGTGAAGACACCATGGTTATCACCTGTACATCAGGCATTATCCTCCACATATAATATGGATATATAAAAATCCAGTAATCTGATTGGTTGAGGAGCTCGAACCCAGTGTTTATATCCCATGACGCAGCAATGGTAGAAGGTCCAGTAGCCTCTTCACAATAAAATCAATAGTACTAGCCATTCCTGAGTGACATGACAACTGTGGCTGTAACATTTACCCACTGAAAACAAGGATATGCAGACAATTCTCATTTGTAGCCTCTGCCACAGCATGATTGATCTCTATAGGGACACTAAATGCAACTGTCATTATAAATTTTGCAAAGTGAAAAATGAGATACAAACAGGATCATAAAAATATTGGTTGGGGGGTCGCTAATCAGCACAATCGAGTAAGGATGCTTTTCTCCCTTGCTTTGCAAACTGCCAAGAAATGTAAGTTTAATTTTACTTTTAATTCACTCAAAAGTACAGAAAAAGTTATCTCACTTGTTCGGAGGGGATCTTGGATGAGTATCTCACACCTGGTTCAACCACAAGTTCGCGCATTGCAGGAAAAACCAAAAAAAGCAACCACCAGCGACACAGGTTGAAAATGCAGGCCCCATCTCGCTCTCTGCTGCTGAGGTATGCGCTGTAGGCTGCGAGGTAACGCGGAAAGTCCTGGCTACCCTGGAACCCCGTCTCACCAGCTTGGCATCTAATTTCGACCGCAAGCTTCAAGAACTTGTAGATATGCATGTTTCACATGCAGCAAGGCTAACTGATATGGAGCAACGAATATCTGATGTCAAGGATGGCATGGCTCTGGTACCTGAACAAATTGTAGCTCTGCAGAGAGAGAATTAGCAGTATTTAAAGATCAATTTTACTACCAAGAAAACTACCGACGTCATCTAAGCCTGCATCTTCGGGGACTGCCGGAGGGACTTGAGGGCACTGATGTTTTGGAGTTCTGTGCATGGACTCTGCCTGAGATTCTGGGGCTATCTCCCAAAAATGGTAGAATCTATCTAGGGGCAATACTTAATGAAGTCAGGGAGGAGGAGGGGTCACACCTCAAACATGGAAGGAAGCGATCATTTGTTTGATTCCATAGGAAGATAAGGACCTGCTTGAATGTGCATCTTTTAGGCCGATCTTACTGAACTGCAATTCCAAAATTCTCACTAAGGTATTGGCAAGCCGCTTAGATAAGCTCTTACCACAGCTGGTTCACCCAGACCAAACCAGGTTCATATGGAACAGGTACTCCTACCATAACATGAGAACTCTCCTGAATGTGATCTGGGGAGCCTCAAATGGGTATGAGCCAGTCCATATATTATCTATGGACGCAGAAAAAGCATTTGACTGGGTTGAATGGCCATATTTAATGGCGGTTCTGGCCCGGTTTGGTCTGGGTGATGATTTTGTAGGGATGGTACGACTAATGTTAATGCCCCGATGGCTAGGGTACTGGTCAATGGTAATCTCACAGATAGTTTTGGGTTGCAGAGAGGAACCAGACAGGGGTGCACTTTGTCACCCTTTCTCTTTGCTCTGGCCCTGGAGCCCTTGGCCGTTGCAATTAGGAAACACCCCGAGATTTCGGGAGCGCTGGTCCAATTGGGAAGAGCATGGAAACTCTCTCTGTATGCAGATGACATGCTCCTGTATGTTACCAAGCCAGATCAATCTATGCCACCACTTCTCCATTTAATAGACCGATTTTCTAAATTCTCAGGGTATAAACTGAACCTAAGTAAGACAGAGGAACTTAGAATAGGAGAGCGGGGGGCTGGGGAGGAATAGGGGAACATGGATTGGGGATTCTGGAAGGTTTGCAACTCATTTGTCTATTTGGGTATCAGAGTTGGAAAAAACATAAAGGCCCTTTATGAGCTAAATTATACCCCACTGCTGCATACAATTATAATTGATCTTGGGAGGTGGGCTAAATTACCTATAACATGGTTAGGCAGAATAAATCTGCTTAAAATGAATACCCTGCCCTGATTATTGTATGGTATGCAGATGCTCCATGTGAGGCTCACCCGAACAGATATAAGGCATTTAGAGAGGGCATTCTCAGACTTCCTGTGGCAAAACAAGCGACCTTGAATGAGTCTTGCCCATTTAAAATCCTCAATTGATAAAGGAGGTCTGCAGTTCCCAGATCTTAGAAACTACCATCTTGCCATACAATGCCGGTACCTACAGGATTGGGTGGATAGACCACCGGATGCAGGTTGGCTAGATTTGGAAGAGAGAGGATGCCCCAGCCGAGTGACCGCTTACCTGTCAGGGAAAGGTTATAAGGCATATATGGGCTTGCCTAAACTGAGCCCTTTGGTTAGATCGGTATTGGATGGCTAGGGACACCTGAGCAGACTGGGGGCAGAACAGAAGAAGACTATGTTTCTTCCAATCGCTGGGAATCCTTTCTTTATCCTGGGATTGGCAGACCCAGGATTTAGGGAATGGGAGAAGAAAAGAGTAATGTGCTTAAGGGACCTGTATACTAGAGAGGGGCTAGACACCTTTGACCGTTTCCAGGATAAAACAGGGCTGGGGCACCAACATTTTTATTGATACCTTCAGCTCTGAGTATATTGCAAATCTTTGGGGAGAAGGCATGGTACAGACTCTGCATGGGAACAACTGATACAGGAGGGGAGATATAACTCCAAAGGCACTATACATAGAGTGGCCAAAGTAGGTAGGCAGCTGCTTCCGGATATGACGCAGAAAACTAGGCAACTCTGGGAAAGGGATATGGGAGTCCCCATTACACAGGACACCTGGAAAGTGATGACCCAGTTACATCAGGTCATCTTGATTTGTAATAAGTATAAAGAATCCTTTTATAAATGTTGTCATAGGTTATACCGCCCACCCCTGAGAGTTAATAAATTCAATCCCTTGGTCTCTCCGGTGTGCCCCCGCTGCAGTGTAGGTCTGGCCTCCTACTATCATTATTTCTGGTCCTGCCGTACTTTACAGGAATTTTGGAGGGAAGTAATGATGGAGGTCCAGACACTTGCAGGTAGGAGGCTCCCACACTTAACCTCTAGTAATGCTGTTTGGAGCGGAGGAAGTGGGTGAAGCAGATTGGGCCCCCCCTGCCTAGATGGCTTAGGGTCATACTGGTGATGGCCAGACATTGTATTTTGAATACATGGGTGTCTGCAGTTAAACCTACTATAACAGCAATGGAAAGCATTGATATTACAGGCCCTTACTTTAGAAAGGCTTACCTACAGTATGTAATGCAGGACAGGGGAGAACAATTTTATAACACCTGGCAACCATACCTTAATGCTCTAACACCTGCAGCAAGGCTGACACTGGGGGAAGGCTGGATATAGCAGGGCTGGGGGGGAATAATAGACGGTGCTAAACTGAATGGAATTGAAATAACTTAATTTAATGCAAGTCACCCTATTAATTATATAAATGATGTTCTTATTCTATAATGCATCATATTAATAAGATTTTTTAAAGCTAAGGAACTGGATCTCCTTGTACATAAGTTAAGCATTGTTTTTATTTGTCTGTGTATGTGGTTATTGTCTCGCCAGGAATGTCTGACTTGTTTGTCTGTTTATTGGAAAACTTGAATAAACATATGATGCAAAAAAAAAATATTGGTAAGCTGAATGTAATGAAATCAGCTACAAAAAAAGTCAGTCTAAGTAATTTGGAGGGATGCAGTACTGCTCTTAAAGGGATTATTTTATCTCTATGTTATGTCTAAATTACTTACAATACAGTTAATAACTTATAATTTGTTGCTTATGTCTACTGCTTAATCATTACAGTTTTGTCAGATTTTAACATTGCCATATTATAATCGCAATAAGGCACTCCAGTTTGTGTGCCGTCACTGAATAACGTCACACCTAGGGTGATGGAAGCATTTGGCCTGTGTCTTTGTGCTTTGACCATCTCTATACTAACATACTAACATACTAAAATGCCAGCAGAATAGGCCTAATGGTCTTTCGAGTCTGCTCGATTGGTCAGCCCCCACCCTGGGTGCTGACCTTGCTGCCCCCCTCGCCTTCTCTGGCTTCTCCCTTCCCAGTTCCAGATATTCTTGCTGCATTGGATTTTGCTTCCAGAACCCTTCACCTGCACCTGTCCCAGCCCCTCTTGAACCCCTCCACCGTCTCTGCCTCCATCAGCCCCCTAGGCAGTGCATTCCATGGCTCCACCACCCTCTCAGTGAAGTAGCACCTCCTCCTTTCTCCCCTGAATCTTCCCCATCCAGCTTCCACCCATGCCCTCTAGTGGCCCCCTCCTCCTTCCTTCGAAGCACCCTGACTGTTCCTCCCCTATTTACCCTCTTCATGTACTTAAAGACCTCTATCATGTCCCCCGGTCCCTTCTCTCTTCCAATGTGTACATATTTAGCTCTTTGAGCCTCTCCTCATAGGTCCTGTCCTCAAGCCCCAAATCATTTTGGTTGCCCTCCTCTGGACCCTCTCCAGGAGTTTAATGTCCCTCTTTAGTGTGGCTCCAAAACTGCACGCAGTACTCAAGGTGTGGCCTCACCAAGCAGTTATACAGAGGGAGCATCATTTCCTCCTTCTGAGGTGATCCCCTAGCGATGCATCCCAGCATCCTGTTGGCCTTGGCTGCTGCCCTCCTACAAGTCTCCGAGTTGTTCATTTTGACATCACCACCACCCCAGGTCACTCTCAGCCATCGAGACTTGTAGCATTCCCCCCAGGGTGTACACTTGGCCCGGTTTCTGCCCCAGGTGGAGTACCTTGCATTTCCCTGCATTGAACCGCAGCTTCCATTTCTAGACCATCTTTCCAGAGCTCCAGGTCCCCCGTAGGGCCACCTCCCTCCTCCCCATCCACCACCACCCCCAGTTTTGAGTCATCTGCAAAGAGACTCATCTCACTCCTGATTCCTGTCCTTATGTCAGAGACGTAGGCGTTGAACAGGAGGGGACCAAGGACTGATCCCTGTGGGACCCCACTAATGACCCTCTTTGGGGATGAGCCTATCCCACCAACTACGACCCTCTGGGTCCGGTCATGGAGCCAGTTGCCTATCCATCTGATCATCTGGTTCCCCACCCCCATTTCTCCCAGCTTATCCAACAGGCCCATGTGAGGAACAGAGTCAAATGCCTTGCTGAAGTCTAGAAAGAGGACGTCCACTGGTCTACCCAGGTCCAAGGCACTTGTCACCCAGTCATAGAACGCCACAAGGTTTGTCTGACACGATTTCCCCGAGATGAATCCATGCTGTCTATTGTCCAGGCACCCTGACTTTTCCAGGTCCCCCCCAGCCTCTCCTTGACAATGCCCTCCATCACCTTGCCCACCACCGATGTCAGGCTGACAGGCCTGTAGTTCTCTGCCACCTCCCTTGATCCCCCCTTGTGGATAGGCACTATATGCGCCACCTTCCAGTCCTGGGGCACCCACCCTGTCCTCAGAGAGGTGGTGAAAAGCTCCACTAGGGGTTTCGCCAGGAGATCCGCAAGTTCCTTCAGCACTCTGGGATGTAATTTATCCGGCCCCGGTGCTTTCTCCGTCTTATGTGTGATGTTATTCAGTGACAATGCACACCCTGTCATGCCTTATTGCTTGATTATCTATTTGTCAACAGTTTTGTGTCATGTTCCTAATTTGGCTGACTGGCGGCTGACACCTGTACCCGTGGGGTGATATTATGATTTACTACGGGAGAGGGGTGCCAGTTAGCCATTCAGGATGTAGGATTTCAATTGTATAATCTTGTATTTATACAGATAATAGGTTTTATTAGTTAATTACATACTTGCTGGTTGCAGGATATATAGGTGAACTGACCTAGAAATGTGACACGACCATAGTCCTGCACCACTGTGTCAGTAGTGGAATATGAATAACAATGGCAGTTGTGATTTCTGAATCCGTAGCCATGTGATGGCTGTACTCCTGTGTTACTGTGACTGACGTTCTATGTACATAAGGACATCTTCTGAATAAACTTGCAGCTTTTTTGGTCACTTAGTTCACTTTATTTCCATTGATAGAGATGACTAGAAAAGACAGTGACAGTATTATATAGCAATTATACAGTTATGAATGAGATGTTTCAGATGTACTTCATACAATGTTTTAGTATTCATTTGATGTTTAGTGTTGTATAGTGCTGGGTAACACAGAGTCACAGCAATTACAATAAGCACACACACTGTAGTACAGCATTACTTTGCCTTACTACAAGTGACCTGAGAGCTACTGACCACCCTTAACTCATTACCTCCAATAGTCCATATGAAGTCCGAACTATCCATTGTTTACCTAACACAAAATGGCCGCCCAGAAGGTAATGAGTTAAAATGCTAGTTGCTGTTTGCATTCTCCAATTGCAGACAGAGTCATTCATTACAATGCCCCCCCCCCCCATAGCATTCTGTGTTCTATGCCTTTGTCTCAGGTAAGTGTAATATTATGTTATTACAATGGCTGTTGGGCAATATTTCTAGCGGGATAAAACATGTTTCTGTGTGTTTCTTCTGTTTTTTGACAAATACAGGTGGCTCTTAAAGAGCCTTTTTTTGTGTTGTAGATGTTTATATAGACTCTCTTTTCTTCAGATCACAGCATGGGTGCCATCTCAGAGGTCTCCCAAAAATAGGCAATTGCCTGTGTCTGACAAGTGCACACCGTCTCTTTTTATTTATTTAGTTTTTGTTGACCGGGTAAGTGTACTAGACAAATCCTGCCTATTTTCAGGCACGACCTGGGGCAGGGGGATACAGATGAATGCCAACTTACCCTGAACCAGATTAAGCTGTTGGTGGTATTTTTAGTGAATGAGGGAAATTTGGCCAGGACACCGGGAGAAATTCCCCTACTGTTTTCGATACGTGCCATGGGATCTTTAACATCCACCTGAACTACCACCAATCCAGGCAGATGGGACCTCGGTTTAATGTCTCATCCAAAAGATGGCACCTCAGAAGTGCAGCACCCCTCTCATGCTGCACTACAATGTCAGTACTGGGATATTAACCCAAGTGCCAGATGTGGGAACTGAACCCATAGCCCTCTGATCTCCCAGCCTCAGAGGTGAGTGTGCTACCTACTGAGCCACTGACACTGCTAGATAGAGCCAGTCTTTAAAATACTTAATTTTGAGGATGACGGACTGTGTACATTCCCAGATCACGTATAAAAGCAGAGATGTGAATATTTACTTTCTTTCTTGCTCTGTCGAGCAGATACATATGTTGATCTGCACGCCAGACCATCTGCTCAGTAATATCCGAATATATGATTTTATAGGCGGGTAGCAACTCTTTAAGTGAAGCTAGGTCCAATTTAACTTCAGTAACTAAATTTATCCACCTTTTGTCACCCAAATCATTCCCTCCAAGATGGAGCAGCAGTACGTCTGGCGTGGAATGGTTGCTCAACAGGTGATGCATGGTAGGCTAGCACTGCTCCCATCTCATGCCTCCCTTGCCAAACCAGTAAGCCTTACAGTTTGGTAGATTTAAGTCACTGCCAAAGTGACTTCTCCTAGCATATTCACCACCTTGGTGAATTAAGCTGCTGCCTACCATCCACACCGTGATTCTAGAGAACTCTGCCATGATATTAGGTTCTTTTAAAAGAAAGTCACCGAGAGTTCAAATAAGACAGTCTGAGTCTGTTGCTGGCTGGTAGCATCTGAAGAGTTCTGACAGTCAGTTGCTAATGTTTTTTTATTTTCTGCCTCAGACATACAGCAACAGTGCAGAACTAAGTATTTATTGGCTACTGCCTTCTGCATACTGCCAATAGGAAATTCACATTACTACAGTACCTTATATATTTTTTTCGATTGGCTGTGCAGCAGACTAAACTTTTTTTTGTTTTGGTGGGAATTTATGTTTCACCTCTCCCTCCTCTTCTCTCCTCCCATGTTACCCTCCCCACTTCAAGTTCTCTCCACCCCTCCAGCTCCTGCTACTCCCCATCTCTCTCTCCCACCCCCACCTACCATTCTACCCGCTTTCACCTCCCACCTACCATTCCACCCTTCTCCCACTCCTCTCCTCCTGTCTCCCCTCCCTATCACCGTATCTCTTGTTGCTCCACCCCAGACTACCTAGCACTTATCTTTCTGTTCTTGCACTTATGACAATGTCAAATCCTTGACTGCCTACTCCCTTTTCCCCACCCCTTCCCCTCTTATCCCCACCCTTTGCTCCACTTATGTCACCCCTAAGATAGTTTTTATTTGTATTTATGTCTTGCTATATATACACCCTCGTATTGTTAATTGTGCATTGATATTTGTCACTGACTGTTTGATACTGTGCTAGTCTATACACATGTACTGTCTTTTGCTACTAAGTTAACCTCCTGACCTGTATTGTATGTTACCTCTGTTTACTTCTATGTTAACCTCCTGACCCTGTATTGTATCTTACCACTGTTTTGCTTGCACCTATTGCTGACACGGAACCTTTGTAAAAGAACCCTTGGTTCAAAGGTATTTGTAATCCTAGTAATAGATTAATAAAAATAAATTAAAATTATGTCTCTCTGATTGGAAGATTTGAAAGAACACATCACTAGATGCATTCTGATTTGCTGGCAGACACCTTCATACACACGTGCCTGCAATCTAGGAGTCCCTTTTGAGTTGCCATGTGTGCTGGTGAGTACTGTTTGAAAACATGTCTTACAATGTTAAAAATAATACTACAATGAATGCTTAGGCTTCTGATTTTTACAGTGCCATAGGAAAAAAAAAATTCTAACATCAAGATACAGCTAAATTTAACATTTACATGTATTTTAAAACAGTTACTTTTTAGCAAGTTAAAATGGTGGACTTACTGGCTGTTCTCTATGGATCAGTTTGCCATCAAGTAGCGCTCCGAGGTGGGTTTTTTTCCCCGTAGTACCCCCCTGGCATGGGCGTGCAATGGTGTCAATTGATGCTATAGTGTGTACTCCCAAGCACCACATGTCAGACGCCACCCATACCATCCCCATTTTGAGCAGCCCCTTTGCAATGACCCCCAGCCACCACTAGGAGCCGGCAGAGCCACGGATGCCCTGTCCCATCCTCCCTGGAGAAGGAGAGCAGTCACTGGTATGCTCAATCCTTCTCCTTCCTGGCTGACCCCCAGTGACTCAGGCTCGTTCCTGAACCCGGGTCACTGGTGTGGCATGAGGTGTGGTGTCCAGCGCCTCAAGCGGTAACATTTTTTTGATCGCAGTTACATTTCTATTGATTCCAGTGGAAAAGCTCAAAAACAATCATGCAGACATATTGTTATCACTCAGTCACAATGTATTTTAATGGGAAACTGCCAATATAGCTTGAAAACAATCAAGCAAACATTTTTTGTTGCAATAACATTGGGTTGTTCTATGGAAGTCAGTCTGTGGTTGGCAATTGTGGTGAGACATGCCTGTGCCAAGCGCGTCTTGGACTTTCGCAGGGGTACAGAATGTGACTGGTATTGATAGGTGGGTGGTGCTACAGGACCGTGGAGAATGTTGGGGGGCATGATTGTACAGTTTGTGGTTGTGCGGAGATATGCTGCTTGGTTGGGGGGCGCCACAGAAGTGCCATTGTATATGCCCCCACCCCAACTCAGGTATATGTATGCAACCCAACTTGAAGACTTCAAATTATGTCCTGTAAAGTACTGTCTGCAGTGCCTGTCACACCCCAGACCCACCAATATGTTGTTGGATGTCATGTGCCCTGAACCACAGCATGTCTCCCCCGACCCAGGTATCTGTAACTAACCCACAGCCAAGTGCCCAAATAATGTCCTGAAAAGTACCATCTGTACTCCCTGTCACAACCCACATCCACCAACATGTGGCTGGATGTTGCATGCCCTCAACCACAGTATATACCCCCCCCCCCGAAACCCAGATACATGTTCCTAATCAAACCCAGACAGGTAAAATAACAGTGTAAAAAGTGCTGTCTGTACTGCCTGTCACACCACACACCCAACAATTAATGGCTGGATGTTACATGACTTCAAAGCCGGTATGCCCCCCCTCCATCCAGGTGACTGCCCTCCCCAATCTCAGGTACCTGTACCCAACCCAACCCTGAGAACCCAAATTATGGCCTGAATGGTACTGTTTGTACTCCCTGTCACAACCGACACACACCAATATGTGATTGGATGGTGCACGCCCTCAACCCTGGTATGCCCTCACCCCCAAACCCACCCTGGGTACCTGTCCTGAAGCAAACCCAGACAGGTAAAATGATGGCCCAAAAAGTACCATCTGTACTGCTTGCCACACCACACACCCGACAATCCATGGCTGGATGTAGCACGCCTTGAACCCCAGTATGCCCCCTCCAAACCAGGTACCTGTACCCAACCCAACTCTGAGATGCCAAATTATGTCCTGAAAAGTACTGTCTGTATTTCCTGTGACACCCCCACACCCAACAATCCATGGCTGGATGTCGCAGAACCATCAACCACGGTATGCCTCCCCAACACAGGTACCTGTCCTGGACCCAACTCAGACAGGCCAAATTATGGCTTTAAAAATACCATTTGTACTCCTTGTCACACCCCACATCCACCAATACATGGCTGGATGTTGCGCACCCTCCATCCTGATATGTCCCCCACCCCACCCCCAGAAACGAGGTACCTGTACCCATCCCAACCCCAAGAGCCTAAATTATGGGCTGAAAAGTACTTTCTGTACTTCCTGTCACACCCCACACTCACCAATACATGGCTGGATGTTGCATGCCCTCAATCACTGTATACTCCCACCCCCCAAAACCCAGGTACGTATCCTGAACCAAGCCCAGATAGGTAAAATTAAGCAGATGATTGCTTGCATATTTGGAGCAAAGGTAGAAGGTTAAGAAAGCTTGATCAAAAAGATGTTTGTATGATAATAATACTACAGTGTCATGGACAATGGCGGAGGGTATTGTACAGTGTGTGTTACTGCAGAGATTTCATACTGTGGGTGTTAGGGGTGCACAGAACTCCCCTTGCAGTGCTATTACTGTTATGGGGTTTACAGGGCAGGGGGTTGGGAATGAACAGGTCTGTAGCAACACTACTATATTGCACAGTATTGTTTCATACTGTCTGGCATCGCAGGCACACACACTTTAAGACTGTGGTACTGGGTCAAAGTCTCTTGTATGCACTGACTTCTTTCTATGCATTTCTATGAGTTTATGGTTGCTTGGGATCATGGGAGCAAAAGTAATAGGTCAAAAATGCTCGATCAAAAAATGTTTGCATGGGGGGCGTGGCTAGACGGCAAGCATGGAGGACGCTTGGTAACATTGCTCCCTGGGGTGATGGCTCCAAATTCTAAAATTCAGCTGAATAACTGCTAAAACGGCATCTGATGGGCAATCCTTATCTCTCTAACCCTGATGGCTTCTGGAAAATCTAAAAATCGGCAGGCAAAGTTGCAATTTGGGACTAAAACATTGGCCAGGAAAAGTGAAAGTGAACTATGCCACTCGGGGCCTCCTCCACCGGCCACAAGTGCAGGCAGTGCGCAAACTGAAGGCGCGGTGATGGAACTAACTAAAACATTAACTGAGGTCCTTGAAACGCTAGCACAAATGCAGAGTGATATGAAAGCCAGCTTTTAAAATTTAAATACTCAGTTCTCGCATCTGCAGTTTGTAGTTACCAGCCTAACAGAGATGACTACTGCTCACACCTCCCAAATCTGTGAGTTGGAGTGCAGAATGAGTGAAATGGAGGATACATATACGGGAGCTTCAGCAGAGCGAAATGGCCTCTTATCAACAATAGCAGACCTAAAAGAGCATCTAGACGACCAGGAGCATCGCTCCCGTAGATCCAATCTACGGATCATTGGCCTGCCTGAGGGGTTGGAGGGGAGAAACCTGAATGTTGAGATTCATAGATGGGTCACCAAGCAGCTGGGCCTGGGAGAGGAGGCTGCAAGTTTTGAAATCGAGGGGGCTCACGGGGTAGGCCTACCACCAAAACCTGGAGATCGCCCATGCCACTGTCTTATAAAATACTTGTGATTTCGAGATAAGGAGATCATGCTACAGAAAGCTAGAGAGAAGGGCTCTATAAAAATCGACAATGCTACTGTACATACTGTATATATCAAGATTACAGTCGGGAGTTGCAAGTGAAAAGACAGAAGTTCAACCCGGTCAAAAACAAGCTCTACCGGCTAGGGTGGAAATCCTTTTTGGCATATCCAGCAAAGTTGTGAGTGCACAGACCGGGTCAGAATCCCTGCTTCTTCACGTGCCACAAAATGGTGGAATGATGGCTTGAGGAAGAGGAGAACAGGAGAGTTGGACTGCAACTTATTGTAGAATGATGTGTGTACTGTTTAGGTTGTATTGTGAAAGTCGCTTTACTAATCTATTCTTTTTTTGATATGCTTCTATCCTGGGTCTCTTATTTCCTCCTCTTGGGATTTATGCTATTGGCTGGTACGCTGTGAGGCCTACTAAATGGAACATTAATAAGAGGTCGTGTTTGCCACAGTGTACACCCCCAACAGAGTCTTGGGACCCGGGTATCAGCGGGAGATTTCATGCCTAGTTTTATGTCGTCGCCGAAGCCCTTGCTTTTATTTCAGTTGGAACTTTTGTCTGCTTCACCCCTTCAGAGAATGGGAATTGGATTAATTCCCTAATTGTTCAATATCTGAGCGATAATATCTAATGGAGCTCATACATGATTCATGAACTCGCTCCTATAGGGGGGTTGATGGCATATTATGAGCCCCTACAGCATGAGTCAACTGTATTAGAATGGGCTTAGAGGGCATATATGTTGGTGGACTAGCGATATGCGACTTGGGTACACCCCGCCCTATTACTCCTGACACTAAGCAATGTTATTGCCATGCTCAATTTAGGAGCAAGTTTCTTTCTTTTTGCCCTGTAATTTGGGCTTTTTATTTTTTTTATCTTTCTATATCTTACCAGTTGCTGTTGCGAGAGGTTATGCCTCAATGTTATTCAGCTGTTCAATCTGTTTGTTATATATATGGCCTGAGGGTCATCGCCCCCTACTATAATGACAAGGCTAGAATATGGGCACGGAGTTATACTGTTGCCTAATGTTTGTAGTGGGATTTATGGTAGGTTTTTACTTGCAAGGGGGGGTATGTAGCTCTAATCGGATCGATTCAGAGGAATATTGTCTGTAAGGGGGGTAGAGGGGGATTAGAAGATGTGATGGGGGGGGAGGGAGTTATATATGGCCTACAAAACCGAGCACTTTCTGATCATTATGCTTGTGAGAGGAGTGGGAGCTTCACCCTGGTTCCACCTTAAATTGCTGTCCCTGGTGGATGATGGCTTGGAGCTCTTATGTATGGTTAAATTGCTGGATGATTTGGCCTGGTCACAAAACTGGGGGTTATTGTTGGGCTATTAGATATCCTACTAGGGGTGGGTGGAGGGAAGGAGCTGGCTTACTGGGGGAAAAGGGTGTGGATGTTTGCAAACTATATGCCAGACTTCAGTTGTATAATAGAAGGATGTTTCATGATGGGGGATGATGTTAAGTGCCTGTCATGGAATATCAATGGTTTAAAATCCATTATTAAGCGCAAAAGGGTCATGACAGAGGTACGCAGAATTAAAGGTGGAATAGTTCTACTACAAGAGACATACTTTTCTCATCCCGAGTCTCAAAAAAAGGCTACATTTATGGGCGGCACTTGGGTGTCATCAACATTCTCCTCTAAAGCTAGGGGGGCCTCTATGTGGATTCCTGCGGGTTCCCCAGTGCAACATTTGGACTCCCCGGTGGACCATTTTGGCCATTATGCGTTAGCCAGAGTGGAAATTCTGGGTAGAGGAATAGTGTTGGTTGGTTCAGTGTACGCCTCTAATGTTGATAACCCTGGCTTTTTTTTGAAAGTTAGCACTGGATATGTCGTGCTGGGAGGGCCCCTGGCTATTGGGGGGGGGGGGAACTATAACTGTGCAACTGACACAATTTTAGATCGATCAAACAGAGTCCCTATTACTAAATCTCACAATGCCAAAGCTCTGGAAGCATTACAAACTGATTTTGATTTGGTGGATGCCTGGCATCATCTAAACCCCTCTGGACGACAATATAGTTTTTACTCACATGCCTATAACTCTTATGCCCAAATAGATAGGGTCTTGCGGTCCAGTCTCCTGGTTGCCAACTTGGGGGAGGCGGACTACCTGCCAATTATGATTTTGGATCATGCATTAAATGATGTCACCATTCGAGGCATAGGCTCCTCAGCAGGCTCTAAATCATGGAGATTGGACCCCTGGCTGCTGAAGAATCAGGATTATCTTACACTTATGGGGGAGAGTATACAAGAGTTTTTATATTTTAATCATAGAGGGGACGCTTCACATTGCACACGTTGGGAAGCTTTGAAAGCATATGTGAGAGGGCAGTCCATCGCCTTTGCTTCACGGGAGAAGCGTACTGTCACTGGGGAACTGGAATTTCTTAGAACCAAAATTGAAGCTTGTGAAAAGGCACACATGTTACACCCCACAGGTGCTTTATAAAGGATATTGCAGAAGTTAAAATGGAAGCTCAATACCTTATCAAGTGCTCAGCTAGAGAGAATAATACTTCTTTCGAGTGCAGGACAGTATTTTGATGGCGACAGAGCTGGGAAGTATCTAGCCTGGCAGATTAAAAGGAAGGATTCAGCGAAAACTATAAGTCAAGTCCAACACGCAGAAGGGGAATTTATCAGGGGTATGAGGGAAATAGGGGATACATTTGGGGCCTTTTATAACTCACTATATTCCTCTGAATGTAACCCCTCAAAGGAGGAGTATGACAACTTTTTTCGGGAGATCCCCCTAAACAGGCTTAGCACTGAGGAGACAGCGGAGCTAGATGCACCCTTAACAGAACCAGAAATCAGGAATGCACTGAAAGCTCTTAAAAGTGGGAAAGCCCCAGGTCCCAATGGACTGCCAATAGATTTTTATAAAGCTTTTGAGGGCCATATATTTGAACCTTTATATGATGCTATAGTAGAGGGGCTGCAGGAGGGAAGGTTGCCTCCCCTCCACATGGCCTGCCACCATTACAGTTCTGCCCAAACCGAGTAAAGACCCAACTCTATGTTCTTCCTATAGACCCATTTCCCTATTGACAGCAGACTACAAAATCTTGGAAAAAGTCTTGGCATCTAGGCTAGAGAAAGTGCTGCCCGGTATAGTGCATCCAGATCAGTCCGATTTTGTTAAAGGGCGAATCGGTAAACACAATATCAGGCACATGTTAAATATTATATTCCATTGGGCTAGGACTAAGAGGTTGCATGGGGCAGGGGTGGTGGCTTTAGAAGCAGAAAAGGCCTTCGACCGTGTGGAGTGGGGAGACCTGTTTTACACTTTAGATAGGTTAGGAGTTGGACCCTCTTTTTCTGTTTGGGTTCGGACATTATATCAAGGGCCATTAGCACAAGTTATGGTAAATGGCCAACTATCAAACTCCTTCCAGTTGGGCAGGGGAACATGCCAGGGGTGCCCTCTGTCACCGTTGCTGTATGTACTATCTCTTTAGCCATTAGGGGAAGCACTTTGGGCGCACAAAGGGATTAGAGGTTTTGTGGGTGGAGGCAGAGAACACAAAATTGCAGTGTATGCTGATGACCAGTTACTGTACCTGCAGAACCCTGCTGAGGACCTACCTCTGGTGCATCAATTAGTGAGTGTTTTTGGTACTATATCTGGACATAAGATTAACTGGTCTAAGAGCGAGATGCTACCAGTTGGTACTAAAGATCGAGCACAGCTTACTGGGCAATTGAGGGGGCTTCAGCTTGTTCAGAGAATAAAATGTTTAGGGGTGCAGATATCTACATCTAATGGGGAACTGTATAAATTCAACTTAAAACCGCTCTTACATGAAATAGCAGAAGATTGTGACCGGTGGGTGGCACTGCCCATCTCTTTACTGGGTCCGAGAAGGGGTAGTAAAAATGACTATATTGCATAGATTGTTATATTTGTATCAATCCCTTCCTATTCAGATACCCCAGACATATTTTAAGCAGGTAGATGTGATAATACATAAATTTATTTGGCAAAGGGGCTGAGTGAAAATAGCTAGAGGGGTGCTATCCAGCATCGTCCATGCTGGATACGTGCTTGTCTTGGCTGCTGCAGTGCCTTCGGCCTCCACCGGGGGTCACCAGCACGCCGGGACAAACCACCCCATTCTACCTAGGGAGGAGAGCACTATAAGGGCACTCATCCTCAACCCTCCCTGGCCGACCCCCGGCAACCCGAGCTCGTTCCCGAACCCGGGTTGCCGGCGTGGTGCGAGGTGTGGCGTCCAGCACCTCAACCCTCAGCACCACCGGGCCCCTAACTATGCACCTTTAAAATCCTTTCACAGCCACTACTCAATTAATATGGCTAAACGCTCATAAAAAGATTGGAGTTCCCGGGGTTAGGTCCTTTAACATGAGTATTCTGTTTTATGAAGTTGGAAGGGGACTGCTCCACCAAAATGATACAACAACTGTGGGCATGGAGAAAAAAAGGGCTGTTGGCAATCAACCAACTCTATGAAGGGGGTCTGTTAATGAGTTTTGCCCAAATCTGTGCCAAATGGAACATACCGACAGGGGACTTTTTTTTCTTTATTTAACAGTTTGCCAGCATTGTGGTACCAACATGCACAATGCCAATAAATGGTCAACCCCTTCCCCCATTGAGGAAGAGGTGTTTTGCCCACAGCCAATAGATAGGCCAATGTCTATTTACTATAGAGCATGTATAAGTTCATTCCCTCAGATACCTAATCAGAGTCAGCAGAAGTGGAGTGTGGACCTCTCCACCCTATAGACTCGAAAACTTGGAAACTAGCGTGCTCTCACTACCTACACTGTTCACGCTGCAATAAACTAAGGCAGATTCAGCTGTATTTCCTCCACAGGGCTTATGTGACTCCCAGATGGTTACACAATCTAGATGAAAACCGATCATCTGCCTGCCCCAAGTGTGCAGCGGATGATGCTGAATTCCTACACCTATCACTTACATGCCCCAGGGTGGCACCATTCTGGCATGAAATGCATAAAGTTATGTCACAGGTGCTGGGGTATGCCCCTTCCAAATCACCTTTAGAACTATTACTGGGAGCTGATTCTGTTCATCCACACAGAAGGAGGTAAAATCCTTTATGGTCATTAGCTCTGATACATGCTAGAAGAACAACAGCACAATCTTGGATATCTGCGGCACCTCCAACGGTGACAAGATGGGTGCAAAATATGAAACATCGTATGGTGCTGGAAAGGGCACATCTGGGTGCACAGGGCAAAACATTATCATTTTGGGAAACTTAGGAACCCTGGCTAACAGCCGTGGAGACAGGCATAATCTTTAACTAATCATCAGGTATCCATAAAGCAGCCGACTATTGACTGCTAAGCGGCAACATGATTTTTAATATAAAACCAGCTGCTCCCTTGCCTGGCACATAAATAGCCATTGTCTCTTTGTGTTGAGATGAGCGCCTTTATTCTTCCATTTATTACAAATGATGTACCCTACTGCATTGTGCTACCTCTTGAAACCTACATGTACCTACTGCTGATGTAATTTATATACAGGTATTGTTCTGGATATGATGCAAACTTTCCACACTCACAATAAAAAAATTGTACACAAAAAATGTTTGCACGATTACATTTTTTTGATCATGGTTACATCTCTATTCATTATAATGGCAAGCTCGAAAAGATTTGTGCAAACATTTTTTGAGTGCGAAAACATGATGTTTTCCTATGGAAGGGATCCACTGGTTGATAATATTGGTAAGACAAGGGTGTGGTGGGTGCTGCTTGGACATAAGAGGGGGATTAGGGTGGTGAAGTACAAAGAACGTGACTGGTACTGCTAGGTGGCTGATACCACAGTGCCACGGACAATGGAGGAGAGGACTGTACAGTGTGTGGTGCTGCAGAAATATCATGATCTGAGTGTTGGGGGTGCACAGAACTCCCCTTGCAATGCTATGACTGTTATGGACATGGGGGGGGATGAACAGGTCTAGAGCAGCACTACTGTGTCAGAGGGTATTATTCAATACTGTATGGCATTACAGGTGCATACGTTTCAAGACTGTGGGCCTGGGTCAACGTCTCTTGTATGCCCTGACTTCTTTTTAGGCATGCATTTCTAGGACTTTCTGATCGCTTGGCATCATGGCAGCAAAGGTAGGAGGTCAAGAAGTCTCGATCAAATAATGTTTGCGTGATAACATTTTTCTGATCACAGTTAAATCTCTATTCATTATAATGTAAAGCTCAAAAACATTTGCGCAAACATTTATTACGCATGATAACATGATGCTTTCCTATGGAAGGGACCCACTGGTTGGCAATAGTGGTGAGACGTGGGTGTGGTGGGTGCTACTTGGACACAAGACAGGGGTTAGGGTGGTGAAGGAGAGACAACATGACTGGTACTGTTGGGTGGCTGATCCTAGACTGCCACAGACAATGAGGAAGGGAATTGAACAGTGTGTGGTAATGCAGAGATACCGTGGTCTGGGTGTTGCGGGTGCACAGACGTGACCTTGCAATGCTATTACTGTTATGGGCTTTCAAGTCTGGAGGAGGGGGGAATGTACAGGTGTAGAGCAGCACTACTGTGTCAGATGGTATCATTCAATACTGTATGGTGTTACAGGTACATATGCTTCAAGAATGTGGGACTGGGTCAAGGTGTCTACATGCACTCACTTTTTCCTAGACATACATTTCTAGGACATACTGATTATTTGGCATCATGTGATGAAAAGTACAAAGTAAAGCAACCATGATCACAAAGTATTATCACGACAACATTTTTTTGATCACGATAACATCTGTATTGATTCCAATGGAACAGTTCGAAAACTACTGCGCATTTTTTTATCGTGCAATGACTATGTATTTTAATGGGATACTGCTAATATAGCTCAAAAATGATTGCACAAACATTTTATTGCCTCGATAATATTGGGTTGTTCTATGGAAGTGACTGTGTGGATGGCACTAGTGGTGAGACGTATCTGTGCCAGGCGTGCACTGGACACAAAGTGGGGTAGGGTTGCAGAGGGGCAGACAATATCATTGATACTGATAGGTGGTGGTGCTACAACACCACAGACAATGGTGTTGTTGAGGGGATATTGTACAGTGTGTGGTACTGCAGATATATGGTGCTCGGGGTGTGAGGGACACAGAATTGCCCTTTTAGTGGTATCACTGGAATAGATTGTAGAGGCTAATGGAACAATGACCAGCTCTGTGGTGCCAACTCTGTTTCATTGTTATTGTCAATTCTTCACGATAATATGAAACTAATACATTTTTTCTCTTTTCTTTTATAGGTGTGTGATCCACTATCTTAACATTGATTGGCAACTGTGAATTTTCATCTTGCAAAAATGCCAACTAAGTATAGAAAGCAACGTAAATGTAGAAAAAATCTGTATAATGCCTATGTAAGATCAATGAAGAGTAGTAGTGGCAGAAAACATATTGAAAAGAACATTAAGGAGACTAGCGCATGTGTTGTAGTATACGTGTTACATGCTAATAGTACTATTGCTCACTCTGTTCCATTGAGTAATGCAACTGGACTGTGCTTTACTACTACATGTACTCCTGTGAAGGCACGTACCAGTACACACATGCATACTCAGAATACATGTATTTGCAGCCATAAACGAAAAGGAAGTTCAGCTAGTTGTGACCATCTTAGCAAGTTGTGTTTTTCCTGAAAACTTGCTTCTAAAGCTAAAGTTGAGTGGATTATTTCAAGCATCATGAGACGTCGAGGTAAAAGACTCAAGAGTAAATTGCATTTGATGAAACTACGACTTAGAGTTTGCAGATTTGTGAACATGGCACTTGCTGTTCTTTCACGTTTGTGGAAAAAATGATAAAAGATATTGAACACTTCACTACAACCGTGCAGTCTGTTTATGACAGACTACTGCATGTTGAGTGTCTTAACAGAGACAACTTTTGTGATGTGTTTCAAGGCATGTGGCTACACAACAGCACTCAGAGGCTTTCTTTTGGGAAGAATCATATAAACCAGTCTCAAAGCAGCTTGTTATTTCTCTTGATGAGTCTGGAAAGGCTTCTAATGTGCTACAGTTTACACATTCAGAAGTAACGAGTGTCTCAGATGAGACTGACTCAGAAATTGGTGCTGTGAATAGATCATGTGCATCATGGACATGTGATGACATTTGCAATCTACATCAATCATCATTTGATGCTATTGCAAATTTTGTGCAAACATTTTTCACAAGTAAGAAGAAACAGATGTGATTTATTACATAAGATTGATCTCTGTGAAATTTGCAAGCATAAGGGATTGTTGGGACACTCTAACTTACTTGGCTAGTGGTGTTTGCAACTGTGTCTTTCATTACATGCGTATGATTGCTGTGCATAATCCTGCCATGCTCAGTTTTGTGTGGAAAATATACCAGGTCAGAAAAACTGTGTCACTATACAAACAGCTTTTTTATTTTTTTTATTTTGTTGTTTAACCAGGAGTAGCACACTAAGCTGAAAAACATTTTTACAGGAGCAACCTGGGAGCACAGGGAAGTTAAGTGACTTGCTTAGGGTCACACAGTATGCAAGTGGAAGCTGTGGGATTCAAACCCAGGTCTGGTCTGCTGGATGTCACCAGATTTGCAGCTTAGAGCCTTAAACCACTGTGCTATACTGCTTGATGAGTTATTGTTAGCAGGAGATATGGAGAAACTTGTGATACAAGATGTGCAGCAGGCTGGTAAACATTTTGACACTGTCTGTGAAAATCCTTCTGCCACAATATCTTGCAGTGTCAGTCTATCAGAATCTGACATACTGAAAAGATTCGGCAAGCAACCAGCCAAATTTGAGATGGCTAAGAGAGAGAAGTTTGACTCTGTGTCTCATATCATGGATTGCTTTACAGCTCACAGTCTGTGACAGTTAATCTCGAAAAGATTAGATCTTTGTATGATATACAGGCATGATTATTGGCTTATTGACTAGTAAAGAGTGACGTTGATTTGAGTCCAGTAGTCATTATGTGTTGGCAGTGTTCAGTAGTCATTATGTGTCGGCAGTGTTTGTCAAAGGTGAAAAATAATAGCCTACCAGCCAGATCTGTTTTAAACAACATGGCAGCTGATGACACACCAAGTGATATTGCTTCATTGAATATGTTTGAACGGATATCGATACAGACCATGAAACCATTTTAAACCATTCTGCGACTCAATACTAAGAGTTGCAAGGTACCCCAGAAAGAACTTGTGAAGTCTCTCAAGGGGGGGCAGTTATGTATTTACCTCTTCCACTGAAAGAGAATGTGCAGACAATCTCAAAGGAAAACAGTATGGTGATACTGGCGAATGGTGTACCTACAAAGTCCAAGGTTATTTGGCAACATGTTGTCAGTGTTCAGAAAGTGAAAAGTGCTCTGCAATATCTGAAGAGCAATAATCTTTTCTATGCTGACCTTGACATCCGTGAACTGTCAGATCTGACTGATCAGTTTGGACTGGTAGACACTGCCAAGACAATGATTGAGAAGGCTGATGTGTTAACTCATGAACATGTGTATGAATAGTACACAGTTCACCCTCTGCATGGTAGAGATCCAGTTGGTGATAACACTGACTTGTATCAGATGCAACAGGTCGAAGGTAGTCCTGTCAGCATATGGGAGGAACAACCTGAAGCTTGCTGCTTTCCAGATTTGTTCCCAAAAGGAACAGGAGGTCATCTGGATCAACGTGAAGTTTGTGTTCCTGGTGCTGAATACCGCACATCAAGAGTATTGAACAAGGATGGCAAATTTCGTAGGAACATAAAGTATTTGTTCCACCTGCTGTGGGAGAGTGAATTCAGTGTCCTCTCAGTGTCCATTGCTCATACACTTCGATTGACTAACCCATTGGAAGGTATGACAACAGCTGAATTTCTGCATTGCCTGGCAGAAAAGGACAAAACACTGCGGGTGAATTTGACATCCTTCCTGTCAAACATGCATAGCACAAAAGAATACTGGTATCGTAGGCACTCAGAGGTTATGAGCATGTTGCGTGAGTATGGTGCAGCCACTTGGTTTATAACTCTGAGCTGTGCAGAGTACAGTTGAGATGAGCTGATTGACCTGTTGAGATGGTCCAACTCTGATATTGATGGCATATTATCAATGACATTTGGTGAGATGAGCTTACTTGATCCAGTTTCAGTGCCACGACATTTTCACCATTGCTTCCATGAGATCCTGACATTTATTTTGTCTAAGGAAAATCCTCCTCTTGGCTTAGTTGAACACTACTTTTGGAGGATGGAATATCAGGCACGAGGTGCGCCACACATTCATATGCTGTTGTGGATCAAAGATGCTCCTCATATTGGCGATAATGATTTGGCTGAAGTGCTCAACTTCATCACATGCTATGTAACTTGTCACATCCCTGATAAGTATGATAGCCCAACACTGTGGAAGCTGGTGCAAAACTTTCAGCGACATCTTTGTGGAAAATACTGTTGCCACCCAGTGAAGAGCAGCAATCAGTGGTACACCACGTGTCGATTTGGCTTCCCGAGATGTGTCTGCCAGCAAGGGTGCATGAATGACTTGTTTTCAGCTATGTGTCATCATCTCAAGGCAAAGTCCATGAAGAAGGTGTATGAGTTACCCCAACAGGAGAATGAGGTGTTCATTAATGATTACAAGCCTACTCTTCCTCTCATGTGACAAGCAAACATTGATGTGCAGTTTGTTGCTGACAACTCTGTCTCTTGTGTGGTGCATCACATCGTACATCACTAAACATGAGCAGACAAGTTTGCCTGAACTTTGAGAAGACATTGCAGCATCCAGTTGATCATTGAGTTCACAACTGTGGTCATTGAGATTGAAAAGACTGTCTCACATGGAGTGTGGAGCTTATGAGGCCAGTGATCATTTGATTGGGACACACTTGTGTGGCAAGTCTGATGCTGTACGGTTTCTCAATGTGAACTACAAAAAGAAATGGAAGAGTGTCTTGAAATCTCATGATGAGATTGAAGAATTGGATGTGCACCATCCTTCATCAAAGAATATTCTGAAGAATAATCTCTTTGACACCTACTACCCCAACCGGTCAGATGCAATAGATGACATGTGGCTGTACCATGTGACTCAGTGGTATGACTACAAGACAGATGTATCACCAGATGAGACTCGAGACATCTACAAAGTCAGAGGTTCTGATGGCTGTCTTGTTAAAAGGAAGAAGCCATTGCTCATTGACCACTGCAGATTGAGTCTCTCTACCACAGACAGCAAGGACCATTACTCCTTTGCTCTACTGTTTTAGTTTAAACCATGGAGGGATAAGTCCACATTAGAAGGAGACTGTGACACATATGAAGAACAGTTCTACCTGATGTATGAAACCTTCAAGAGTCAACAGTCTGAGAAATACATCCGTAGACTGGAATTAGAGAAGGAGCAGATGGAACAAGCTAAGAAGAAGCTTGAGGAAGATACTCCAGGAAATTCTCAGGAAAATTTGGATCCTGAGGGAGAGGGTACTCTAGGTGCTCCACTAGCAGTGAATGATCCTGTGGTTCTCATGAGTGAGGCTGAAAGTGCTATGCAACATTATTTTCATCTTGCAGGTGATCAAAGTGCACTGATTGATCAGCTCAATATGCAGCAATACGCTGCATATGATGCTGTCAGTGAATCAGTCATACATGGTATCCATCATGAGAGGAATCAATGCACATGTACAAGCTATGAGCCTCTGTTACTCTTTGTCAGTGGTTCTGCTGGAACAGAGAAGAGTTTTGTTATCAAAGCTATAACAGTGGAGATAAAGAGGCATACAGGGGAAGTGATGTCTGTGGCTGTTACTGCTCCAACCGGATTGGCAACATACAACATTGGTGGTGTGACTCTACACAGGCTCTTCATGTTACCTGTGGAGCATGGTAAAACAGGAGAGTACCGTGAACTTTCCCGTGAGGTGGCATCTGAGCTGCGGCCAGTGTTTGTCAAGATGAAGGTACTCTTCATTGATGAGATTAGTATGGTATCGAATGTCATGCTGGCATGTATATATCTTTGGCTCCAAGAGATACTTGGCACTGATGATGGTCAGCCATTTGGTGGTAAAAGTGTTGTGTTTGGTGACCTCTGACAACTTGCACCCATGAATGGACAGCATGTCTTCAGAGCACTGACTATGAAGGAAACAAAAAAAAAACATTGGGTGCATTGGAGGAATCAATCTTTGGGAGCTGTTTACTTCCATAGAGCTGTATGAAAATATGCCGCAGAGTTGTGATCTTGGGTTACAAAATACTTTTCGATCAGGCTCGAACTGGGTCATTGTTAGAGAAAAATGTTGCTCTGTTGAGGACACGATGCATTAGCACTGAGTGCAATTCACTGACAGCAGCATGTGATGTCTTCACTTCTGTCTACTCAGAATCTGCTTGAATTGTGTGTCTCATGCCTCGATTGAAGCAGTGTGCTGAGGTCAACAGCATTATGTTGCAGAGACAGAGTCAAAAGATCATTACTCTGCATGCTGTTGACACTGTTGATGGTGTAGTCTTGAGCCGGAATCTAGTAGCAAAGCTGACAGAGCGTTTGTCTGAGCTAAAGTCAGATGTGTCTCGTACAGTGGGATTAGAAGCTGTTCTAACTGTGCATGAATGCACATATCATGCTATGACGGAACCTTGACATAGAATGTGGCATGGTAAATGGTGCAATGGGACATATTGTTGACTATGAATTCAATGTCCAAAAGACATTCATTGATGCACTTGTGAAGTTTGACAACATTGAGCAGTCCTTACCTATTTCTAGGACTACTGTCAAGTTTCAGCTTGTGAAAGACATATATGTGACAAGAAAACAGTTTCCACTATGTGTTGCATATGCGGTGTCCATCCAGAAGTCACAAGAGCTTAGTTTGGACTCAGCAATGGTTGACATAGGCACAGGCATCTTTAAAGATGGAATGGACTATGTTGCACTTTCACATGTACGCACTTTGCCCGGGTTTGCATATCATCAATATGGCACCACACACGGTGCACACTGACAGACAATGTGTTGCTGAGTACAACAGACTACGTACTCTATACCAGCCACTATTGTCTGATACCTCTGCCTATGTATGGGCCATGGACTGATGCTATAGTGATAATGTCCGGTGTAAAAAAGAGGTACCAAACAGACAGACCAAGTTTGAATGTTGACAGCACAAATAAGGGTTCTAAATCTCTACAACAGAGTGACTCTCCACCACATAAGAAGGCACTTGGTATGGCTGTTGTCCCAGCTTTTGACAACAGTAGTGGAGTTAACTGTTATGCTAACTCTGCAATCCAAGCATTTCTGCATATGTCTCACTTTATGAGCACTATCCAGTCTTCTTGTGACACACCATTGTCTCAGTCACTAAAGAAGATTATTAATGATAGTGAAAAGCATGACAATAGGATACAGAGTCCGACACCCTTACGCAATGTGTTGGGTGGATATCAAGGGCATCAGCCATTCTCCAACGACATTCAACAAGATGTGACCAAGTTTATGATGGCAATCATAAACAGTTTGGAGTCTGATGGCATTCCAATGGGACAGTACTTTACTGTTACTTATGTCACAAAGTACAATTGCTTGTCTTGTCGACATTCACAGAAGGAAGTCACACAAAATATGTTGTGGATTTCACTGTATGTTTCACAGGTTAATTCCATTAAATTCAGACAGCTGCTGAAGAATACAGAGTGTGAGTGGAGGTGTAGCCGGTGTGGAGGAGAGTGTGTTCAGTCCATACGACTTCGAACCTCTTCTCAGTATCTCCTTCTAGTCCTGCAAAAGTCTGATGAACGTAGACTACGAGTTGACACACCAATCACAGATTTTGTAGCTGAAAGAGTACAATTCATGGGAGCGTGTTTTGATAGTCTGTTATATTCCACCATGGAGTCTCTGTCCATTCAGGCCATTATGTCACATGGCTGAGGTACAGTAATGGGTGGATGGAATCCAATGACTACATGAGCTCTTTCAAACAGAGATTGCCTCGAAACCTAAAAGATGCTTATGTCCTGGTTCTTAATTACAATGAACTTCATGTGGCTGAAGAATAGAGCATGGTAATATTTACCATTCATTTCATACAGTACTGCAGTCCATAGACTGTTGCATGCAACCTTTGATGTCCACATGCAGGTGCATTCATGTATGTTTATGAAACATTGCAGTGAGTGTGTATGTAGATGCAGGTTTTCATGATGACTGTAGTTAAAGTATGTGTAGCTGTGATCTTAGAATCAATACAGCCTAAGCGAACCTTAATCGGTGCAGGCTATATGCTTGGTCACATTTAAGCTATTATTGCTTTCACTGTGGATCTGTAGTATTACCTCTGTATTGATGCTGTCGCACTATGCCATTGTGCTGTGCTGATCAGTTTATTAATGCATTCCTGCAACATGTAACATAGAATATGGTTTGATATCAGTCAGGCCACTGCATGGCAATGCTGTGCACCTCACAGGCAAAGACAGATGTAACTACTCTCTTCTGTTTGCCAATGGTCTGGGGTCATACTGCACTATATATGTCTCGTAAATCATTACTTGTTTATGCAAGATTAGAGACTGTGCAAAAAAATGGCACTTTGCTTGTGCATGGTTTTGCACACGTACTGTTGTGCAGTGCTTTATGAGCACAGTGTGTAGGTATTGTTAGTTTTCTATGTGCACAGCATGTATGTCATTGCTACCCACATGACAGTCACTTTGACTACTATGCTTTCTGCCATGTTTGTACTACTTTGATAAACGCTACACTGTAATTAATTCTAATGTGTATAGTGATACTTAATGTAAATATTAACATTGTAAAATGCTGTAAGACCTTTAAGTATTACTTGTATTTACTGTATATGTATATTTTGAGTTGCATAGATTTTTTTGTACAGTGGCAACTGAGTTTTAAAAGTTTGTAAAGATTGTCATGCTATTATTGACTTGTATATCACTCTGATTTTTAGCAGTGTATATTTGTGCATTTTAAGGCATGCAGATTTTCATGCACAGTTTACGATTATTACAAATGTTGATGTTTCAGCAGTTTATCGTTTGTTACGATACTGGATCAATAAGTAACATTTGTATTACTGTGTGACTTTTCAGGATGTAAGTACTTAGATTGTCCTACTAACATTTGCTATGCAAAAGTGTTACTTATAAGATAAATGATTTGGACTGTTGAATGTATACTTCTGTTGATGGTATCACAATTTTCTAACTGTTAGTTAATTCATCATTATGTCTGCTCAGGGTTTAGTTTTTATTGTTGAGAGACTACTATTGTAAATTATGCACTGTACTAAATATCAGTCTAAGGTATGTTCCTGATGCTTGTCTGATCACCTTTATTAAGGGGTTGGGTGGGAATTTTTCCAGATGCACGTAGTGCTAAGGTTTTCTAAAACAGTACTGGACCACTGCAGCAATGTTATTACTTGCTGTTTCGGTGCCCATAGCTTTCTGTAAGTGTTTAACGCATTTGGTTTTTGCCAGCCCCAGGAACATTGACTTGTTCAGTTTCACATGACTTTGACACGTCATTTTTTGCAGTTGTTCTGTGATTCAATTTTCACAGAAGTTCTATGACACACTGAGTGAGTTGTGCAATGTGGCCTTGATTCAAATACAATTGGCACTTAATTCTTAAATATTTTTTTTAAATGTATCTATTGTGTCTGTGGTTCTTGTTAAAACTGTATGTCAATGACCATAACCCAGATAGACCGTCTTAGGGTAGCTGGTTCATTCTATTGGGGTGTCAAACAGGCGAGGCATACTGATGAGTTCTGGTAAGATGAAACATGTGTCTATGTCTTCTGTTGGCACCCTTTGCAAAATGTGTGAGAGGCCTTTTGGCACCATGCATTTCTGCTTAAAGTTGAACCAGCATAATATTCTGTGGTGATTTGCATATGCAGCCCACGGTGCTTTGCATTGTGGGGGCATGTGTGGTTTTGTATTTCTTTGAAACTTGGCTTCCTAGACAAATGCCCTTTGGGGTAACCATTGCATCAGTGCTTGCGCACTGAGGTTCTTTGTCTTTTAAATAGTTTTTTGTTTTAATGGGTTCACCACAACATAACCTAGATAGACCAACTTAGGGTAGCTGGTTCATTCTGCTGGGGTGTCAAACAGACGAGGCATACTGATGAGTCCTGGTAGGATGAAACACATGTCTATGTCTTCTGTTGGTACCCTTTGCAAACTGTATGAGAGGCCTTTCGGCACCATGCATTTCTGCTTAAAGTTGAACCAGCATAATATTCTGTGGTGATTTGCATATGCAGCCTATGGTGCTTTGCATTGTGGGGGCATGTGTGGTTTTGTATTTCTTTGAAACTTGGCTTCCTGGCTAAATGCCCTTTGGGTAACCATTGCCTCAGTGCTTGTGCACAGAGGTTCTTTGTCATATGATTGAACTTTAAAAGTATATGAAAATCAATGTACTGATACTATGAGTCCATATCTATGTCTTTGTGGATTATACTTCAAGGTAATAAACTCAGGTTTCTATGCCAATTAAGTGAGACCTGTGTGAGGCATGTTACAGTGTCACTGTACTATGTTTTAGGTTCTCACTGGAAAAATAACTGCTTGGTAGGTGTGTGTTTTTTACCTTTATTGCACTGTCAAACAAGCATTTGGCAATGCCGAATGTTTGCTTACTGGCATCAGCAGTGGAAGTGCAGGAGTTAGACAGATGCAGTATAGGAATGGCATTGAAGTATCGAACTGATGCCAACTCCACCCTCACTCTGCAGAGATGGACAGGCATTGGGGTGTGCCTTTGGGTCATCACCTGTGATGGTCACAACATTTCACCTCACCCTACCCTTCAGACACTGACAAGTGTCGAGGTGTGCCTTGGGGTGTTTGGGCTTTACAGTCACCTCATTCCATAAGGAAATATGCTGAAATGGGCGCAGTGTAGGATAACAGGGTGAACTCTGGGGGCAAAGGGTCCAAGGCACACCTCGATGCCTGTCACTGGCTGCAGGGTGGGGGTGGGGTGGGGTGGAATGGCATGAGCATTACTATCGACAATCCCAAGTCACACCTGATGCCTGTCAGTCCCTACAGGGTAGGGTGTTATGGTCGAAAACCCTAATGTCCTGGGTGTTTCTTGGTATTTTTACTCCAAGTTTTCCACATGGGCTTTTTGTGACCCCACTGCATGAACAGTGACACTATCAGTTTGTTAGGTCAAAGGTAAGTTTGCACAGCAACTGCGCTATTTGGCACCACAGGTGCGAAAACACATTTTGAACAGGATGTGAAAAGTGACAGGTGTACTGTTCATGAGGAGGTGTAAAAAATGTCATTGTTGAAAATCTGGAGTGAAAATATACAAAAACTGGTGAAGTCACGAATGTGCATAGAAACTGCGCAACGTACACCCGTAATGTAATATGTTTGAGGATTTTTTACAACAGATTTTCAACACAGGCATTTTGGGATGTCTGCTCATGAACAGTGTCACTGTGATTTTCGTAATCTGTCCCGAACACTAATTTCCCACAGCGACTGTGCTATTCTGCACCGGAAGTGCAAAAACACATTTTGGTCAGGGTGTGAAAAATGACAGCTGTACTGCTCATAAAGAGGTGTGGAAAAATGCCAGTTTTGAAAATATGGACTGAAAATATTGCAAATTTGTGAACTTACGAGGGTGCGTGGAAACTGTGCAATGCACGCTCGTAACACAGTCATTTAATGGACTTTTGTCACCAAATTTTTAACATAGCCATTTTAAGACCTCTGCTCATGAACAGTGTCACTGTTATTTTCTTAATCTGTCCCGAACATTGATTTTGCACACTGACTGCACCATTGTGCGCTACATTCGCAAAAACACATTTTGGGTGAGATGTGAAAAATGATAACTGTACTGCTCATAAGGAGGTGTGGTAAAATGGCAATGTTGAAAATCTGGAGTGAAAATATTAAAAATTCACAAAGCTTTTGTGGTATGTTTAAGAAGCTGTATGTTATTTCTGTTGTGTTATGGTGTGTTTTGTGATTGGTTGTCTTGCCTTGTACCACCCCCCCGTTGTATGTGTGCTCTGTGTGTGTGTGTTTGTATGTGGGTGTCTGTGTTTGTGTTTGTGTGGCAGTGGGGGAAGTCGGAGTTAGGATTGAAAACCCTAACGTCGAATTTCCCTGCTTTTGTCGCTGTAGTAACAACGCTAACTGTTGCATTAACAAAGTTTTTTGCAAAGAATATATCTATCTATCTATGTATATGTATATACTGTATATCATTGCAAACAACTTTGTTACAACTTTGTTAATGCATCAGTTAGGGTTGTCATTACAGCAGCGAAAGTTTGGAAATTTGATAGTTAGGGTTACCAACCCTACCTCACCCACCCACTCTCCACACATCAACAGGCATCGCGTGCTCTAGTTGTCTAGAAACTCTCACCCCATTCCAATTGTAAGGAAGCTGAGTGGTACCATACAGAACAATGGGGTGAGAGTTAGGCCCGAAGACACCAAGGCACTCCCCATCGCCTGTTAGTCTATGGAGGGTGGGTGTGTGCGTGTGGGGGGGGTAGGGTTGGTAACCCTAACATCGAATTTCCAGACTTTTGTTGGTGTGGAAGCAACCCTAACTGATGCATTAACAGAGTTTTTTGCAATGAATTTCCCTTCTTTTTGAGAAAGTGAAATGTTACTTTAGGCCCTGCGCTCCCACCCACTCATTAGTGTAGAGGCATAGTGCCCACTGGGCCCTGCACTCCCAGTCACCCATAAGTGTAGAGACATAGTGCAGGAGAGCCCTGTGCTTTTAGTTTTGCATAATCGTATCCATAGGTGGAAGCTTGGCGCATCCACACACCCATGAGTGTAGATGCATAGTGTAGGAGGTCCCAGTGCTCCCACTTTAGCATAAATAGTATACATAGATAGAGCCCTGTGCTCCCACCTACCCATGAGTACAGACACATAGCACAGGCCTAGAGGCATTCCAAGTAACCCTTGTAACACTTATTTGGCTATATCTCAGTAACCATAACAACTGCGGAAAAAATTATTTTGCAGTTGTATTCATGACCTAGCCATCTCCACATGTGCTTAATAAGGTGTACTAAGCTATGCTTAGCAAAAAATCCATATCTTGAACTGTTTTCTAGACATAGGCACTGAAAGGCGCCGCAGCTGCCACAATGTTATCCTATGGGAAGATTTGCAACTTCGGACTGCTGTGACTCTGGAACTGGTGTAAATTATTTTCACCAAACCAGTAAAAGGCACATCTGTGGGTCAAGGACTTGCCACCCTGCAAATTTCAGTCCAAAAGTCCTAACCGTTGTCTTGCTATGAAGTGGCAAAGAAAGTGGTGTTTTGGAGCTATTGAACTGCGGAAATTTTGTGAAAGTTCAGTGGAATTTTACAAATGTGGTCAGTCCGCCAGACAAGCAGTAGCGCTGCCGCTTGCAACAATGGTGATCTGGGTTCAGGAATGAGCCTGGATTGCTGGAGGGTTGGCTGGGGAAGGGGGATTGAGCATCCTAGGGATGCTCTCCTCCTCAAGGGAGGGAGGGATGGACCGGACGGACAAACCATTCGGGCTGTAGAGATGAGCAAAGAATTTGCCAAAAATTGGCAAAAAAGTGTTTTGCACTTTTTTGGCACTCAACAGCTCCACAACTACACATTCAACTGGAATGCAACTTACTAGAGCCAGAGATCCATGGTAATAGATGGCACATGCAAAATTTCAGGCAAAATCGAACAAATGGTTGCAAAGTTATTAAAGTGCACAATTTGAGGCTTTAACATTAAAGTACCTACTCAACCCTAACTATACCTGCACTACCATGCAGGCATTGTGTGTGTGTGTGTATATATATATATATATATATATATATTCATGTCAAAAAACTCCATTTAATGCATCAGTTAGGGTTGTTCCACGGTGACAAAAGTGAAATTCAATGTTATTTCTTCCCTCACCTCATTCCCTACCACAGGCATCGGAGTGTACTTTGGGGTCGTTGGTCCTAACTCTCACCCCATCCCATGTGTAAATAAGCTGAGGTGGTGCAGTATAGGAGAATGAGGTGAGAGTTGGGACTAACGAACAACGCACACCAATGCCCTGGTGGTGAAAGATTGGGGTAGTGCAAGGGTGAAACCCTAGCATCGAATTTCCTCACTTTTGTCGATGTGGAACAACCCTAACTGATGCATTAAATGGAGATTTTTGCCATGAATTTCCCTTCTTTTTGAGAATGAGCACTATAAATAGTGAATTTTTTGTCACACAGTAATGCTAATGGTAATGCAAATGCAAGTGCAAACAGTAACGCACATGGTGATGCAGAGGTAACTGGTAATGCAAACAGTAACAGAAACGCAAGCGCAAATGTTAAAAACAGAAATGGTAAAGCAAACAGTAACACAGATGCTAATGGCAACAGAAATGCAAACGTTAATGGAAACAGTAACGTAAACAGTAACGCCAACGGTAAGAAAAATGCAAATGGTAACAGAAACGCAAATAGAAATGCAAACAGTTAAGGCAACGGTGCCACAGAAGGAAACAGTAATGCAATCAACAACGGAAAAACAAATGAAAACGCAAATGCTAAGAGCAACAGAAACGCAAATGGTGAAGAAGACGCAAACAGTAATGGTAATGCAATTGGAAATGCAAATAGTTACTGTACAGCAACAATAATATAAAGTGAATAATGTATAAAGGAAATGCAAGCATATGTACCAAAGCATAAATGGTAATGCGTAGGGGCACAGTACAAACTGGAAATGCAAATGCTAACGGTAAGAGCAACGATGAGGCCAAAGGAAACAGAAATGCAAACGGAAGCATGTATGCAAACGCAAATGGTAATGCACATGGTGACGCAAAATGAAACGCAAACAGAAACAGTAATGGAAACACAAATAGTAACAGTAACATAAATGCAAGTGCAAATGAAAATGCAAAGGGTAACGCATATGGTGGTGTAGACAGGAATGGTAACATAAACGGTCACAGAAACGCAATTGGAAACAGTAAGTGTAACAGTAACGAAAGCGCACACCCTTATGTTTGCCAAAAGCTGCATAGAGAAACACAGTGAATACAAAGAATGTATGCATAATAATGGGCCTCGGAGCAGAAAATGAGCACTTGGAATACTAAATTGCTTATATCTCAGGAACCGTATGAAGTAGAAAAATAATTAAAATTTCACATTATTTATGACTTTCCTGGATAGTTTTGCACTTAGCCCCACACTGGGGGGGGGGGGGCTAAGCATTTTTCTGATGAAAAGTCCATATCGTGAAGCGTTTCCGAGATTCGGGCCCTGAAAGGCACGGCGGATGCCGTAATGTTAGTCTGTGGGAAAAAGTGTCAAATTCGGAGTACTGTAACTTTGCATCCCTGTAATATTTTGTTACCAAACCACTAAAAGGCACATCTGTGGTATGTTGGCTTTCTTCCCTCCAAATTTCAGCCCAAAGGACCAAACCGTTCTTTTGCAGCAGGGTGGCAAAGAATTCCTGTTATTTTGGGCATAGTGTCGCAAAGTAGTGTCGCAAATCATGACACTTTCACAAAATAAATCATGAAAGTGTCACAGGTGCGACACTACTTTGTGACGCTACAGTTTAGAAAAATTTCAAAAACATATTTCTGGGGTGTTTAACCCCCCTCCAAAAAAAGACATGGCTAACATCCTCAGGGCTCCACTAGGTGAACACAAGAAGAATTGTGTCCCCAGAGGGTCCCAGATTTAAATGCCAAGCATTTCTGTGACCAGTAACTGAAAAAAAAATGGCTGACTCATGACACTACAAAGGTCATTTGTGACAGTAAAAACTGCATTTGCGACACTGTCGAACTTTTTGTTAACTTTTCCCATTGACTATAATGGGAAACTTGTTTTTTGAATAACTTTTGAACCGTTTAATATTTTTTCACGAAATCTTCAAAAGGTACTTCAGGGACCCTGGCTACATGTTTCCCAAAGGTTTTGGACTGGTTGTGCAAACTGTGCGACCTATAGGCGCGAGCAAAGAATGCACAAAAAAAGCGTAAATGTAAAACAGAACAATGCTTTATAGCTCTGCAACCGTACATCTGACTGGTATGCAACTTGGCAGATCCAGAGATATGTGTTACTGCTCCACACCTGCCAGATTTCAGGCAAATCTGTCTTACGGTGGCAAAGTTATTAACCTGACAAATTTCACACTTAACCTTAAATGGGGTGCTCAACCCTAACTATAATATATTTATGCAATAGGGGTGTAGATAAACAGAGTGCAATAAATCTGTTTATCTGAGTAACCATGTACATAAATTTAATTTATGTATACAGTGCTTATGTCATCAGCCATTTATCTATACAGTGCCTATGTCACTTAGAATATTCGGCCTCAGTAACAGTATTAACCATATTCAAATGTGAATAACTTTAAAATGAAAAGTGATAGCATGGTACTGTGAGCAATAATGTTGTTCAGCACAGAAATATCTGCAAAATGAGTTGTGTTTTATTTATTGATACTGTTTACATTTTTTGATAATTAGCAATAAAACAGCAGACATTTTTTTCCCCCAATTTGTCAGGAAACAAATGTAAATAACTGTAAAATGAAAAATGATAGCATGGTACTGTAATCACAGAGTTTATTCAGCACAGAAATATCTACAAAATGAGTGGTGTTTCATTTATAGATACTTTTTAGTTTTTTCATAATTGTTATTTATTTATTTGTTTGCTTTTGTTAACTGGGTAATAGCAACTAACAGCAGAAAATACCAATTTTGTGCACTTTGTCATCAGACAAATGCAAATAACTAAAAAACAAAAAATTATAGTATGGCACTTTGAGCACAAAAGTTGTTCAGCATACAAATGTCTACAAAATGAGAGGTGTTTCATTTCTAGATTCCTTTTAGATTTTTTATAAACAGCAAAAAATGGCAGAAACTTTAATTTTTATTCACTTTTTTGACTAACAAATTCCCCCTACCAAAGCAAAAACAAAAGAATTGCATAAATGGAATATGCAATGGAAACCTTGTGTAATAAATGATTTACCTGCACTCGAGCAGTTTGACATCGGACACCACACTCATAGCTTACACCACTTGTGAGGTTACCTGAGGTCAAACTGCTCTTGTGCAGATAAATCATTTATTACAATTGCTTCCATTGCATATCCCATATATATATATATATATATATTGAGGGCCAGATATTCAGACTGCGTCAGGCTGTGGTGCAAGCCTGGGTGCAGCGCAACTTGGCTGTGCAGGGGCGTTGACAGGGTGATATTCAACGGAGCTGTGCCATGGCACAGCATCATTGAATATCGCACCTTGGCCACCCAAAGTGCACATGGCGCAGTGGCACTGTGCCCGCGCAAGTGGCCAGAGTGGAGCAAGGGGATGCGCTAGCACAAGTTCCGTTGCGCTAGGCGCAACAACCGCGATATTCAAAAGTGCTCATGCAAATGGGGCCATAATGTATGCAAGGCGCAAATGGGGCCATTTGCATGTCATTAAGGCCCCATTTGCATGCAGGTGCGCCGATCCTCGACGACTTGCACTTGGCGCCCTGCCAGGCTGCAGCCGTCAGGGACTGACGCCCCCTGCATATCGCGGCAAAGTGCCCCAATGCCCAATCATGGGTATGTGTAAAAGAAGTACACGTCCTATATCCCTGGTAGTCCAGTGGACCGCTTGCAGCCTCATCGCGGGCATATGTTGTAAAGGAAAAGTCCAGTATCCCTGGTGGTCCAGTGGACCACTCGCAGCCTGATCGTGGGCATATGTAATAAAGAGGTCCAATATCCCTGGTGGTCCAGCGGTGCCCCCCTCCCCACCCGCCCACTGAGCCCCACTGCCCCGCTCCCCCTTGGTCAGCGCTGGGTGGCAGCATCCCACCCGCCTGCCACCCCGCTGCCCTCCGACTGACACCGTAAGGTAGCTATACGCCCATTGGTCCACAGTGTGAGCCAATGGGCGTGCATACTACACAGTCCAGATATGAGAATGGATCCATTGGAAAACACATCTAGCAAACAGTCCGTAATTATACAACCTTATAGGACCAAAAGTCCTTTAATAATAGGATCAGGTGCATTCACTATATAGAGATACCACATTGGAGGGGATTTGTAACTTAGTACTAAGATCAACAATTCTAAATTTAAAGCTGTGTATACAAGTCCAAGAGCAACATGCCTAAATCCTCATATAGTAGTTGTCCAGCAATGTCCCTTATATGAATATCCTGGGACACAAGGGGCCTGCAGTACCATGTTCAGTCCCTTAGGACTAACCATCTCAAAAATAAAACCTGGAAGCAAAATACAAGATCAGTTAGACTACACTAAAAAAATCAACCTCCTTATAACTAACCTACAGCCCCATAGAACAATAAAACAGCACATCCAGCTCAACTCCATAACAAGTGAAAGAACATCTAGAAATCAACAACGATGAGTTTGTAGAAGATCAGCTCTCAGTCCACAAATTGGGATAAACAGTACTTTAAAGGCATTAAGTCTTATAAAATTAAAACCTGTTCAGGTTTCTCCCTCAGCTTCTACAGAGTGTTCCTCATCAAGACGGGCCTTCTCAACTGTAAAACAGGCAGCCCATTTACCTGCTTCAACTGGATTGGAAAACAGATAGGCCTTGCCCTCAAAAGTAATCCTTAGTCTGACCAGATAAATCACAGTGTGAGGGGCCCCAGCATCCCTCAAGACATGTCAGACCCCATCAAACTTCTTTCTGCGCTAGCGTGTCACATAACTTATATCAGGAAAAAGGTAAACTTGCTTGTCATCCTGCATAATAGGATCTGCCCAGCGTGCCAGCTGAAGAATACAGTCCTGTACTCCAACCCCCGCTGTTACAATCAACAAAGTGCGGTGCTCCTGTGATACTTGCCGTCTTCCATGCAGAGTTATGTGGTAGGCCTTTTGAAGGTCAATAATGGCCTCTGAACCTTCTGGAACTAATTTTTTGGTAAGCCATTCCTTTAAAAAAAGGAGAGGGTGATCTTCTTCACACCCCTCAGGTAGTTCCAACAAATGGATATCAGTCAAACGGACCTGGTTTTCAAGAGTCTCTAATCAGGTCCATAAATGCTGAGACTCCGTAGCCATTAATGCTGTAGCTCCCATAGAAGCGTCTTCCTGTTTACAGACTTCTTGCAAGTTCCCTTTCAGGGCATCAACAGCGGTTTCCAGGACCAGCACTCGACCAGACCATATTAAATGCTGGAGCTTCAAGCCCAAGGCAGCTAAAGTTTCTTCCGAGCCCTGTTCAGACACCGACAAGGCCTCCACACCAGGCCCCATGGTCTGTGCTCCACTAGATCCTTTACTTTTTTCAGGCCCATCAGAAACTTTATCCTGTTTTGAGTTGTCCATCTTTATCAAATCGAGGATGCCCTTTCTGCTGGATAACTTAACTTTGCTGTAAAATTAAGCTAGACTGATGATTTTGATAATTTTTGCTAGTTAGTTATAGGAGCTGTAAAAAGTTGCTTCCATTCAGCTCGGGCTCCACAGTGCCCCCCCAACAACCTTATAAAAAAAAAGCCTGCCAATCACACCCATGCCACCCACCTGACCTTCCATTTTGCACCCAACTCCCCACACCCCCCCCTGAACACCCCACATGCACTCATTTACCTAAACTGCTCTCACACTCAGCATTCACTCTTTGATCCAAGACACATCTTGCTGCTGGAACTGGTGACTACTCTTTGACAAGTAAGGTAATACTTTACTTGTCAGAGAGCAGTTGCCGGTTCCAGCAGCAAGACACATCTTCGATCAGAGAGTGGATGTTAAGTGTGTGAGCAGTTCAGGTGAGTGAGGGCATGTGGGGGGGGTAAAATCCCCTCCTAGTCCCCTACTCTCCCCCCTCCTAAAGTGTTCCTCCCCCTTCTTTCTCTACCCCTAATCTATCTCCCTCCTGTGAGCTCGATCACCACCTTGTGCAGGCAGGATCCATAGCGCACGGTGGGCAACAACTTCACCCCCTTTCTCCTATTTCTCCTTTTACTGCACCCCCTCAGTCGCTGCTAGATCACTGCCATGTGCAGGCAGAGTCACCCAGCACACTGGTGAGGTACTACCCCCCCCACTATAGCTGACCTCTGCTACCCCCCCTCAACATCCCTCCTCCAACACCCCCCTCTCTTGCATTACTATATATAAATAACTCTCATCACCTATAATCTGTGTCCTGCCTGTAGGGCTGTCCACCGCCCTTCCCATATAGGGCTAACAGGGCACTGCTGAATTTCAACTCCTTCCCCTTCACCCCACCTTGGATACCCCCCACCTACAATACCTCCCTCTCATCACCCTGCCACAATCTACCACTCCTCTCCTCCTACCCCCCTTCTGGTTGACATAGCCTAACACTGCTCTACCCCTACACTCAATTAAGCACTTATACCTACCCCTATACCCTTCTTATATGCACTTCAGTCCATCCTGTCTTCTCTGTTTGCCTCGAAAATCGTGTTCTGCCTGCGTCTCTCCATAAATTTCCTTTCCCTTCTTCCATTTTGCCTTCCACAATTTTTTGTTCCCTCCTTCCATTCTTCCTCTCTTTATTCCTATCACTGTAAATCTTGAATATCTATGTTACACTATTGGCTACCAATTACTATTGTGTCACCTTACCACCTAGTGCTACATTCTGTTGCCAAGTTATTACATGTGTTCCAGTGTTACCAACTGTCACCAAATGTTGCCTAATTGCTATATGTGTCTTCATATCTACTATAGTTAACTGATGCATTGTTAGCCAATGTGATCCACCTGTAATCCCTCCTGCTCTCATTGTATGCAAGCAAGCAAATTGTATTCCAACATTGCAACATTTCTCTGTATTCTATCCCATTGTTCCTTACCCCCCAGGTCACATCGGGAGATGAGCAACTTGATGCTCAGCGTGCCTTCCTGGTGAAACATTTCAATAAAATAAAGGGGGGGTGTGGGGAGATGGATGCACAGTGATAGGTCTGTGGGTGGTATGGGTGTGATTGGTGTTGAACGGTTATTTTTTTTTTACAGGTTTAAAAACAGGACATCGAGGGATGGTTTTCTTATTTTCAGTTTGACACATAGAGGGAGAGGGTGGGGTACCACTAACCACCAATGTTTTTGGCAGCAATACAATATATGGGACTCAGAGGGTGGAGGGTGCCACTAGTCATCAGGGATAATTGAAATTTTCATGGGAGGGTGAGGAGATGCCACTAAACACCAATGGGGTGATAAATATTTTAAATGCGTATATTATGCAAATGGATGTCGAGGTTGGGGGGGTGCTACTAGACACCAGGGATCTTCATGGTGGAGGAGTTCTACTGAGAACCCATTTATTTCATAATTCAAATGGAAACCAGTCCTTCTTCATCAGCAGTAATCCTTTTCCACAAATGCTTTGCTGTATTCATGGAAAAGGATTCCGTCTCACAATAAAGGATTCTTTTTCACGACCAGATGGCTCTCTTTTACGGGACCAGATGGCTCTTAATCCTTTTTTGTGACCAGATGGCCATGCCATGAATCCTTTTTCGTCATCGCAAAAAAGGAATTGGCTCACGAAAAAGGATTTTGGACTTAGATTTTATTTTAAATCCTTTTTCTCAAGTTGATTTCCTTTTTTGCAAGAACAAAAAAGGAATCATGAAAAAGAAACTTAGCAAGCCACAAAAAAGGCCTGAAATACCTGCATAAAAACAATTGGAGGGCATGATAGCAATAAAAAAGTAGACAGTGAAGCTCATCAGCTCCCGATGAGCAGATAAATGTTTGAATATCTGTAGAAGACATTTCTTGGCAGAGTTATGTCAGTTTGCTGTGTGAAGAAGCATAAAACAAGATGGCAGCTCATGAAAAAGGAATTTTTCTGGCAGAAAAGGATTGGCCCCTCACGAAAAAGGACCCTTTTTCATGAGACTAAAATCATTTCTTGTTCCAGGAAGCTATCCTAGAAAGAGAAACTCCCATTGAAAATAATGGGACCTTAAAAATGCAATAACTTTGGAACAGATTAATATTTTTTCACCAAACAAGTGCATTCTGTGACCCAAGCTCCTCTACCATACACATTTTCCACTAAAATTCCACACCATCTGTGTGCAGGGTGATGAGGAAAAAACTACAAAACAAGGCACATTTTAAAATTTTTGCACTATCCAGGTCTCAGAATCTGCACATCCAACAGAAACAAAAGTTTGCATGTCAAGAGATCTACCTCACGAGATAGCACATGTCAAATTTTGTGCAAATCTGTTGAATGGTTGCAAAGTTATTAAAGTGCAAAATTTGAGGTTTAACATCATATATACATAATAAATGGATGGGACCTTTTCCCCATAGGAGCCCATTATCATGTATTCCCATGTATACCTCACCAGTTAAACCTACATCCCAAACAATTAAAGCTGCATACCTCCCTATTAAAGCTGCATACCTCCGCATGGAAACCAGAATACCATGGGGAAAAAACACTCATAGGCCAACATTATGACCGCCAAAACAAACAATTGAATGACCAATTAAAATTAATAAACACGTTAATGAACACACCAGCTGAACCACTTAAGAAATGTCTATGCTAATTAGCACACCTAATAAGCCCCCTGACAAAAATACAGCCTTATCTAATAAGCCTCCTGTCAAAAACACAGCCTTCAGGTACAAAAAAAGGCACCATCCCCATGTATTATATAAAACAAACCAGTAGGTAAAGGTGGTGCATAGGGATATAATTCAATCATCTCAGGGTCCTAATGAAGTCATAATGCCACTCGCCCTTTGGGCTCGTGGCTTATTGATCTCATTGGGACCCGTCTCAATAGAAATATATCCCTATACACCACACTTACCTATCATTTATTCTACATATACATATGTGTGTGAGGGTGTGTGTGTATGTATATATCTATCTATATATATATATATATATATATATATATATATATATATATATATATACACATTGCAAAAAACTTTGTTAATGCATCAGTTAGGGTTGTTACTAAAGTGACAAAAGCAGGGAAATGGGGTGTTAGGGTTTCCAACTCTAACACCCAATACCCACCCTCCCACCTACTCTGCAAACACTGACAGGCATCAGGGGTGTGCCTTGGGGTCGTCAGCCCTAATGCTCACCCCATTACATAAGTAAATAAGCCAAGATGGATACAGTATAGAAGAATGGGGTGACCATTAGGGCTGATGATCCCAAAGCACACCCCGACACCTGTCAGTGTCTGCAGGGTAGGGGTGGGTTGTTAGGGTTGGAAATCCTAACATCCCATTTCCCTGTTTTTGTCACTTTAGTAACAATCCTAACTGATGCATTAACAAAGTTTTTTGCAACGAATTTCCTTACTTTTTCAGATAGTATAATCATATCCTTATCTGTCTGTGGGAGCACAGGGCCCTGTGGGCCGTGTGCTCCCATCCCTTCAGAGATGCATACACTGTATGTATGTAGCCATGATAACTTGTCATGTTTTCACATTTTGACCCCAAATTTTCAACATATTCTTCTTATCACCCCCACCTCATAAACCCCATAGGTGAACATTTCTTAATCCATGGCAAAACACCATTCTGCATCACAGGTGCAGAATATCATTTCAGGCAGGATGTGAGAAATGACAGCTGGCTGGCCTGCTGGGGCAGGGGCAGGGTGCCTACCTGCGATGCTGGTGACCTGGATTCAGGAACAGACCTGGGACATCAGAGGGCTGGCCAGGGGAGAAGGACTGAGCATCCGACGACTGCTCTCCTTCTCCAGTGGGGAGGGGGGTACTGTGTTCAGCACGACGCAGACACCTAGCGGAGGCTGGGTGTACCACGTGAGCTGGCACCAAAAAGCAAGCTCAGGGGTGGGGCGGGGTGGATGCTGAATGTCATTGCATGTCCACGCCCCTGTATACCCAGGAAAAACAATGCTGCCAGCCACCCTAGATGAAGCCTGCCCTCGGCTTCAATCTGCCACCAGAAAGGCCCCTTTGACCTATCCCATCATTTGCAGCACCTTGATGGGTCAGTGCCACAACCCTGCCCTGGGTTTAAGACAGGGGCCATCGAAGGGGTGAGTCTAAGGTGGAGGTGGGAGCGAGGGTCCATAACCGGGCTGAGGTTCTGGGTGGCTAGCAACCAGCATCAGGGTGCGCATTGGGGTTGTCGGTCCTAACTCTCACTCCATTCTCCTATACCTCTGCTTCTTCACACATCAGATGGGGTGAGAGTTAGGGCCTGCAACCCCAATGCGCACCCTGATGCCGGTTGGGGGTGTGGGCGGGGGGATCCTAGGGGAGCTTTCAACCCTAACACCAAATTTTCTCGCTTTTGTCACTGTGGAACAACCCTAACTAATGCATTAAACTGAGTTTTTTGCCTCTAATATATATCAGGGTCCGACCTATCTGAAAGAACTTCTGGTGCCTTACTGCCCCAGCCGATCGCTCCGCTCAGTCAACGAGGGGTTGCTAGAGATTCCAAGAGTGAATTTGAAATCTTCTGTTAGTAGAGCATTTTCATATGCTGCACCCACTCTTTGGAATTCTCTACCACGTCGGTTAAGGGAGTGCACCTCTGTGGAGGTATTTAAGAAAGATTTGAAAACTTATTTATGGGATCTGGCTTATCTGGATGAGTAATGGTAATTATTTGTAAAAATTTGTTGATAATATGGATGACCGTATGGTTTGTTGTTAACTGAGTGATGTTTTAAATGTATTTATTTATAAGTCTAAATTTGATATTGTATACTGTTTTCTTATGTAAAGCACTTTGCTATTTTTGAAAGGCGCTTTAAAAATAAAGTTATTATTATTATTAATAAATTGGACTGTGGGGGGGGGCACTATACACCAGGGGCTATTAATGGTAATGGGGACTAAGCACACATTTACAATGTGGGGGCAGTAAATACCAGGGAACTAACAAATGTCAGACACAAAAGCTGCCATAATTATGTATGCCCCACCAAAATGCATATAAGGGTATGATTATATTATATCAAAAAGTAAGGAAATGTATACTTGGGAGTGCAGGGTCTGAAGGATGAAGAAAATAAGGATGCGATTATACTATCTCAAAAAGTAAGGAAATAAGCTGGCCCAGTGGTGCTGAGGGTTGAGGAACTGGACGTTACAACTCATGCCATGCTGGCGACCCGGATTCAGGACTAGACTCGGGTCATTGGGGGTCGGTGGGGAGGAGAGGATTGAGTGGCTGGAGGACTGCTCTCCTCTTGTCTCCTGGGGAGTATTCTTGGGGCTTCCCTGCCATGTAGTGGCTCACATTGGAGACCGCAAGCACTACACACTGGCGGGGACTTGCAAGGAAGTCTGTGGGAGGGAGCAGGAGTGTGCCCTCTACGGTGACATCATTACATGTCCACACCTCGGGGGAAACAAAGGAGGAAAACCCTGGCTGCCGGGAAGGTGATGGCAGGACTTGAATGTCCAGCCCACATGCTCAGTGCTGGCCCCAACTCAACTTGACTCTCCATGGTCCCCGCCTCCTCCCATATGAGGCCAGCAGGAGAGGGGGAACCCAGCACCCAATTCCTCAGTTGAGGAAGGGGATTCAGTTGGGCGGTAACAGGCTGGGCCAGTGGGTCTCCACCTGAGAGATGCCCTGGCACTCAGTGACCAGGAGGGAAAAAGAGTTGACCAAACAAAAAAAACATAAGTAAGGAAATAAATTGCAAAAAACTTCATTAATGATCTAGTTAGGGTTAAAATGACAAAAGTAGGGAAATGTGGCATTAGGGTTTCCAAACCTAACACCCCCCCCCACCCTGCACACACTAACAGGTGTCGGGGTGTGCCTTCAGGTCATCAGCCCTAATGCTCACCCCATTCTCCTATACTCTAGCCATCTCAGCTTATTTACTTATGGAATGGGGTGAGTGTTAGGGCTGATGACCCTAAGACACCCCTGACACCTGTTGTGTGCAGGTTGGGGGTGTTCGGGTTGGAAACCCTAAGGTCACATTTCCCTACTTTTGTCACTTTAAAGAGCAGCTGCCTACTATCTGTGTTGCTGCTGTCCCCCAGCCTGGACGATGACTGACCTGTTCAGTAGTCATCTCCGGAAGTTTGGCATAAAAATGCATTGTTGGTTAAAAGTTATTTTACTCGTAAATTAGTATTTCGGCATGCCAGCAAAAAGACACCGATTTCCCTGTCCTAATACTACACCCACACTTTGGCCCACGGAGCCCGGTTTTGTGATGTCACAAAATGAAGGCTGCGTGAGTGCACCCCATTGCCTTCTAGGGGGCCAATATTTGCACCTATTTTTATACCCTTTACAGTTTGGATTTTATTAAATGAAAGGGATCGATCGACTAATAGGGTCCCTATTAGTCGATCGATTACTTTGATTTAATAAAATCACAACTGTAAAGGGTATAAAAATAGGTGGGGATATTGGCCTCATGGACGGCAATGGGGCATGCTCACGCAGGCTGCATTTTGTGACATCACAAAACAAGGCTACATGGGCTGACGTGGGGGTGTGGTATTAGGACCAGGAAGTTGGTGCTTTTTTTGCTGGCATGCCAAAATACAAATTTACGAGTAAAATAACTTACAGCAAACAATGTTTTTTTACGCCAAATTTCCAGAGATGAGTACTGAACAGGTCAGTCATCAACTAGGCTGTGGCAGGTAGCTACTAGGAACCTGCTCTTTAACCCTAGCTAGAGCATTGACAAAGTTTTTGCAACTTATATTATATATATACTGTATTCATATACAGTATATGTATATGTATGTATATATATATATATATATATATATATATAAAATGCTAGTCAGCTGTGGTATAGGTTGTGTTTTTGTCAGAGGGCTCATTAGGTGTGCCAATAAGCATAGAAATGTCTTAACTGGTTCAGCTGGTGTGTTCATTGATTTGTTTATGGAATTAATTGGTCATTAAGTTGTTTGTTTTAGTGGTCATAATTAGTGTTGGGTAAGTTTACTTTTTCTATTACTTTCTATTTTGTTTAGAAACTTGATCCAGGAAGCTCTGTGAAGTCACTAGCAAGGATGGAGATGTACTAGAAAAAGTAATACACCTGACAGTTACAGTTACTTATTTCTTTTTATACAAAAATAATAAAAAACTATAACAGATGACATTTATGTGAAAGTAATAGGTTAGTTACTAGTTACTTTCAAATAAATGTGATCAGTTACAGTTACATATTACTTTTGGATAAAAAGACATAAATAATTGCAACTGTAAGGTGTATTACTTGTTCCAGTACTTCTCCATCCTTGCTAGCGACTGCACAGAGCTTTCTGGAACAAGTTTACAAAAGTAATAGAAAGTAATAGAAAAAGTAACTTACCCAACACTGGTCATAATGTTGGTCTATGGGTGTTTTTTCTCCACGGCATACAGGTTTCACTGCGGAGGTATACTGCTTTAATTGGGAGGTATGCAGCTTTAATTGTTTGGAATATAGGTTTAATTTGCGAGGTATACTGGGAAATACGTGATAATGGGCATGGGACCTTTTCCCTATAGGAGTGTCACAGATGCCTCCTTGTGCTTTGTACCCCTTCTTTTTGCCCTGTCCTGTGAGCATTGTCTACATAAGCTGGTAATATTTTTACCCCCTAAGTCTGTTGCGCAACAGCACTAAAAAAACCCTTGTAATATTATTTTTATAATGCAAGCTGGCGTGTGGTCTGGCCAACTACACGTTATGTCCTTGTTTAAAAATGTTTTTTATAACTCTTTCCCAACTTCTGTGGACAACGTTCCGTCTCCTGTTTATTCTGTGCCCATTTAATGTTAAAATGATGTGCTTTCCTAAACCGCTAACCTTAAGCGGTGGGTGATTTCCCTCTGAAACGTGCATGCGTTGAGCAGAATCCTTAAATCGGAGAAATTGTCCCTTGCAGTCTTTCAACCACATGACGATGAGAGAGGTTAAATAGTTCTCTTAGCGACTCTAAAACCGAATATCTAGTAAAGTTCTATATTTTCTGGACGAGTCGCTTGTTTCTGAACTGAAGGTAGCTTCTTCTGTGAGGAAAAACCATGCTTCTGCTCTCTCTTTGCTTCAGTCTCCTATGGCGTTTTTCAAGCGTGGAGCAGCTCGTTTTATCTTCTGTGTTCAAATAAACTCCTTAAACGAAAGTGAAATACAGTTTTTGTGGTAACAGAAACGCTGGGAAAAATAATACATAAATTTTGAAGCGATAACCAAACTGGGTTCAAACTAATATAAATAAGGGAAATGATACTGAAATTCTGAAAAGGCTAACAAAAGGGCTTAAAAGTCATTTCTAACCAGATTAAATTAAAGTATTGTTGTTTTGGGTTTTCTTACTTGAATTGTTTTAGTTCTATAAAATCCTCCTTGCTGCCTCTTCCTCATTCTTCTCCTGGTAACTAAGAGCTGGCGGCCCTTTCTCATGTATATTTATAATGTTTAAAGGTAGGAGGAGTGTCCTCTGTGGCAATAATGTCTTTTGTTTTAGGAATTTATGTTTGCAATATAGAAATGATTCTTACAATCCTCCTAATAGATTTATTGTATCTGAAAATAAATATAAAGCACATTAAGTTAAAAAGTATTTAGTTTATTTAAAAGAAGGAGGTTTACAGGTCACATGACTATTTACCCTATAAAAAGGACTCAAATGTTACTGAGAGTCAGTCTTGTGATGGCCTTCTAGACAGCAACATCACTCTAGCTGCCTTCTAGAGTTTTATGAATGGGAACTGCTACATGTTTGTTTTTATTTTCTCGGCTGAAGTTCACTATGTATTTGATGGCTTCAAATAAATGCCTGGATTTCTGAGTTCCAGTCCATCGTCTCTGGAGTTGTGTTTTGTCTTCCATCCCAACCCTTCCACAAGGAGCCCATTATTGTGTATTTCCCTGCACCGAAGACTGCTGGGCAATGGCACTCAAAATATGGACAGTGAAACTCTCAACATGTGAGACACTGACACTCAAAATGTGGGGCAGTGGCACTCAAAATGTGGGACACAGGCACTCAAAATGTGGAGCAGTGGCACTCAAAAAGTGGGACACAGGCACTTACAATGTGAGACACAGACACTCAAAATGTGGGACACAGGCACTCAAAATGTGGGGCAGTGACACTCAAAATGTGGGGCAGTGGCACTCAAAATGTGGGACAATGGTACTCAAAATGTGGGTCATCGTAGGACACTGGCACTCAAAATGAGGTACTCTGTGTGGCACTGGCATCCACAATTTGGAACACCAGAGCATTGGCACTCAATATTTGGGACACTGCAGGATAAAGCACTCAAAATGTGGGATACTGTTTGTCACAAACGCACTCCGGGGGTCAGGCCCTCTGCTCCCACAGTGCCCAACCTCAAAGTGCAATATGTGAATAGGAGACAAACAGGGAAATCCTCCTGTCTGTTTTGGGTCCGAGCAACTACCAGTTTCGAGTCCTGGGGTCAAATATGGACCCTTTTTTGCTAGCTCGCCCAGGTAACAGGTCCAAATATCATACCCTCTCCGGGGAAGGCAGTGCAATACTTAACCCAGCAGGCACACAACCTGGTTCACAATCCCCCTTCTGATGCAATTGAGACTTAGGTATTTTCTTACCTTGCTGCATATGATGACACACTATAAGCACTTTAACAGTTCTGTCAGAATTATCAACACTGTCCCAGCATTCACATTCAAAATGAGAAAAAAGCTCAGGCAGGATTTCAAGGAAAACAAAAATTAAAAATATTAAATAAAATACAAAACACAGAACATATAACATTAATGGTACAGTCATAAAAATAAATTGACAATTGTACACAAACCGCCTTATACTGAGTAGCTAATCCTACCCCAGTTTAAGTTGGTAAATAGTGGTGCTGAAATTACCTAATTTTGGTAGAAGTGTTTCTTAAGAGTCCAGAACACAAGTGTCTCTTGAAAGTCCAAACACAAGTATGCAATGTTCCCTCAGCAACTTGACAATATCAGGGGGAAAAGTGTCCCACCCAGCTTGTGAGGTCACATCTCTGTGGTGACGCTGGCTGTGAGATCACTCTCATTCCTGCATACTGAATTAATCACATGCCACTGTACACTGCTAAACATTCCAATTAAAAAAATATATTCTTTCTAATTAATGAGCAGCATGCTTTATTATAGGTCAGAATTACCCCTTTGATCTTCAGAAGAACATCCTGAAAGACACTTCTCTTAGCTATGAAGAGTTTCATAGGTATCTGTCAGAGTTGGCTTACTTCCTGATGTCATAAAATGCAATATTTTATAACAGGTTTCCTAGGTTCAAAGCAGTGGCACATTTTACAACCTGTTTTATTAGTTAACACAGGCTTTGACAGGCAAGTGTCAAAAGGAAGCTCTTAATTAGTTTATCCACTGGGTCAGGGATAGGGCAGGTCCTTCTTTTCTCTCTGTTCAAATCCTATGTTCCATGATGCTTTGCTGCTTGGTCTGTTTCCTAAGCAGAAGTCTAAAACATATGTCTATATCAAAAATATAAAACAAATAATAACAAGCAGATGGCTATCATCAAGCTGTTCTACAATGGCACTCAAAATGTGGGACACTGACACTCAAAATGCGGGACTCTGACATTCAAAATGTTGGACCCTGGGAAAAGGGCACTCAAAATGTGGGATACTGTGGTACACTGGCACTCAAAATATGGGACACTGGCACTCAATATGGTGGACACTGACACTCAAAATGTGGGTCACTGGTACTCAGAATGTGGCATTCTGTGGGACAGTGGCACTCAGTCTGTGGGATACTGGCACTCAAATTGTGAGACTCTGGGAAATTGGTACTCAAAATGTGGGACACGGGAACTCAAAATATGGGATACCGGAACTCAAAATGTAAGACACTGTGGGGCACTGGCACTCAAAATGAGGGATGCTGGAGCTCAAAATGTGAGACACAGTGGGACACTGACGCTCAAAATGTGGGACACTGACACTGTCAATGTGGGGCATCATCTCACTGGCACTGAAAATATCGAAAGTAGCACTCAAAATGTGGGACTCAGACACTCAAAACAGGAGTCACTGTGGGACATTGGCATTCAAATTGCAGGATATTGGCACTCAAAATGGGGGACACTTTTAAACTGGCACTCAAAATGTGGGACACTGGCACTCAGAATTTGGGACTCTTGGACAGTAGCCACTCAAAATGTGGGTAAGGCACTCAACATGTGGGACACTGGCAGACAAGATGTGGGACAATGGCATTTAAACTGTGGGACACTGGCACGCAAAATGTCAGACACAGTGGGAAACTGGAACTAAAATTGTGGGATGTTGGCACTCAAATGGGGGTCACTGGCATGCAAAATGTTAGATGCAGGCACTCAAAATGTGGAACACTGGCACTCAAAATGTGCGACAGTGTGGGAAACTGGCACTCAAAATGTGGGACATGAGAAGTCAGAATGTGGGACACAGGCACTCAAAATGTGTAGGACACTACGTAACACTGGCACTTAAAGGGAAACGTCCACCTGTTAAAGCCTCACACCTTGGTGTGGGGCAGCCCCGATTAGCAGTTTAGCACTGTAAGTACAATTTTCAGGTTTGTGGCGTTTATAGTTACTTACTTTATCTGGTTGATCCTGCTGTCCCTCCCACTGGCAAATTGAAGAGTGTGCCCTACCATAACCTCCCACGGCTGTCCCGAGTGTGATGTGTGAGCTGAGGAGCAGCCGCGGGAGTGCGTATAGTAATACTCTATAGGCAGATGTATTAATAGCTCCGGTTTGAGAAGTAAACATCTGGGAGCTACAGATCTATACTTGGGTACAGTATTGCTCCCAGATGTCTACTTCTTAACATGTGGAACACTGGGGCACTCAAAATATTGGACACTGTGGCACACTGGGACTCTAAATTTGGTACATTGTGGGACACTGTAGGGTACTGGCACTTAAAATATTCGACACTTGCCCTTAAACTGTGGACAATGGCAATCAAAATGTGAGACAACAGCACTCAAAATGTGAGACACTGGGGAATTGGCACTAAAAATGTGGCATGTTTGCACTCAGAATGGGGGTCACTGTGGAACACTGGCACTGGCACTCAAAATGTGGGACACTGTGGAACACTGGCCCTCAAAATGTGGGCCACTATAGGACATAGGCAGTCAAAATGTATACCACTGACACTCAAATTGTGGGACACTGAGCAACACTGGCCCTCAAAATGTGGGGAACTGGAACTCAAAAGGTGGGGTATGAACACTGAAAATCTGGGACACTGTGGGACACTGAAACTCATAAAGGGGGTCACTGTGGGAAACTGCCACCAAAAATGCTGGGCACTGTGGGACATTGCCATTCAAAATGAGGGACACTGGAGCACAGAATGTGGCACACTGAGGGACACTGACAATCAAAATGTGGGATGCTGGAACTCAAAATATGGGACACAGTGGGACACTGATACTCTGGCACTCAAAATGTGTGACACTGTGTCACTGGCACTCAAAATGAGGACAGTGGAACTCAAAATGTCGGACTCAGTAACTCAAAATGTGGCACACTGGCACTAAAAATGTGGGACACTGGGGTGAACTGAAACTCAAAATGTGTACCACTGGAACTCTTAATGGGGGTCACTGTGGGACACTGGCACTCGAAATGTGGGAGATTGGCACTCAAAATCTGGGACACCGTTGGACAATGGGACTTGAAATGTGGACAATGACACACCAAATGTGGGATAGTGACATTTAAACTGTAGGACATTGGCACTCAAAATATGGGACACTGTTTTAAACTGGCACTCAGAATGTGGGACTCTGGACAGTGGCACCAAAAATGTGAACAATGGCACTCAAAGTGTGGGACACCTGCACTCAAAATGTGGGACGCTGGCACTCAAAATGTGTGAAACTGTGGGACACTGTGGCACTCAAAATGTTCTACAATGGGTCAGTCCAGTGGTGCTGAGGGTCATGGCACTGATGACAAGTTCCTCACCTTGCACTGCACCAGTGACCCAACTTCAGGATTGAGATCGGGTTGCTGGGGGTCAGCTGGGGGGGGCTGGGAGTAGGCCTGAGGGCCACCAGGCAGCTGTCCTCTCCTGGATAATGCTGATATGGCTATCCCTGCCTAGGCTGTCATCTAGTGGAGGCTTGGTGTCTGAGCAGGCAGGGGAAATTGACATATGATGTCGGGAGGGTGAATGGGGACGTGGGCCAAGAGCGCATATGCACCTCCACGTGCATGTGCTCATTGCATGCAAGTATGGAGGGAAAAGGACACAGCTGGGGACGTATGATGCCTGCTCACCACACTCCCACCTGCCATATCACTGGATTAAACTGTAGCTGACTGGCTTTAGGCTATGGGGGGGAGGACAGCCCTCCCCTTCCCTTCCTGACCCTGCCACAGGGGGAAATCTGTAGAAGTATGCGCCGCAAGGTGAGTCCGGAAAATTGTGGATGGTGAGAGGGGGTGGTGGAGTTGGCAGATGGGGAGTTCCCCACCGTGGCCTAGGAGGATAAAATGTATGTAGAAAAAAAAATGTTTGATACTGGCACTCAAAATGTGGACAATGGCACTCAAAATGTGAACTGTGACACTCAAAATGTGAGACACTATGGGAAACTGCCACTAAAAATGTGAGACATAGGCACGTAGAATGTGGGACACTAGCACTAAAAATGTTGGATGTTGGTATACAAAATGGGAGTCACTGTGGAACATTGGCACTCAAAATGTGGGATACTGACACTCAAAATATGAGACTCTCTGGGACACTGGCACTCCAAATGTGGAACACTTTGGAAAACTGGCTCTCAAAATGTGGACATGAGAACTCAGAATGTTGGACACAGGTGCTCAAAATGTGGGACACTCTGGGGCACTGGCATTCAAAATGTGGGACAGTCTGACTATATTCAGATTTTATAGTAGCCCAATAGGGTATGTACGAGCAAATGGTCATATTTCACAGAGATTCTCTTTGCAGTGAGGGACGAGACAGGGTTTCCCCCTTTCCCCTCTCCTGTTCGCTTACTACATAGAACCATTGGCCCGGAGCCTCAGGCAGTCATCTGAACTACAAGGGATTGTAGTGGAAGGAATGGAACAGAAATTGGCCCTGCTTGCAGATGTCATACTGATGTACATTGCAAACCCGGAAAAATCCATCCCAGTGTTATTTTCTCTAATCAATAGATTTTCCAATCTGTCTGGGTTTTCCCTTAATGTTGGTAAATCCGGAAGCCCTGGTCTTTAATTGTACTCTGACTGCACCTCTTAAAAAACAATTTCCAATCAAATGGGGCAAGGAGAGCATACGATACTTAGGGATTCAAATCCCTAAAAACCTGAGGGAACTGTCCACTCGAAACTATGACCCACTAGTCCAAAAAATAAGACAAGATCTTGGGAAATGGTCATTACTCCCCACAACTCTCTATGTGAGAAACCTAACCCTAAAAATTAACATCCTCCCAAGATTTTTATACTTATTCCAATGTGTTCCTTGTACTCTTACCTCCAAAGAACTCCTTTCCTAGCAAAAATCAATGAATAATTACCTCTGGAATTATAAGAGGTCAAGAGTGGGTTACAAGAAACTAATACTCCCTAAAGATCAGGGAGGAATAGCCCTCCCATCGCTTCGTGAATACTGGTTGGCCTCACAGGCACGGCTAGCATTACTATGGGGTAATAAAGCCTACCAGGCAAGGTGGAAGCAGGTAGATCTGGCTAGGAAAACAAGGATCCCTCTCCCGGCATGTCTGTTCTCGCCTAAGCATCTTAGAGAGATGCTTGAGATGGTACCGTCATCAACCTCTGCCATTCTGAAAGGATGGCAGAAGTACAGGATGCCCCAGCAGTATAGCTGGAGGTATAGATGGTTCATCTTAAACCCTGAATTTAATAACCAACGGTACAAAATTCAAATAAACAAAGGGCTGGAGGCCCCATGGCAACTAATGAAAGGAACTGATATTCTGAGTTTAGAAGAAGCTAAAATCAAATTCGGGTGGACAGAAAGGGATAGGTTATACTTCTATTAAATAAAAGATTACATCACAAAACAATTAAAGTACCAGGGGAAGGGTACCAGTATGCTAGAGAGAGTCCCCCCATTTGAGAGATTATGGTCTTTGCAGTATGGTGAGAGAGCAATAACGGATTTGTATAGGTATAGTATAACCAGGGTGGGGAATCCCATCTCTTCAGTACAATCTAAATGGGAACGGGAATTGCAGCGCCCATTAAATACTATAGAATGGGAAAGGATCTGGAGAGGAACATGGGCGACCTCTTCATCCCCGACTTGGGGGGAGTTTGTCTGGAAGGTGCGGGTGAGGTACTTTCTGGTTCCCTCAGTGATGACTTCACGGTGTGCAGGGAAGTTCTTCCGGTGTTGGAGAGACTGTGGGAGGAGATGCCACGACATGCATGTTTTCCTGGAATGTCCAAGATTAGGGCAGTTCGGGAGCCAAGTCACTGAACATATAAAGGGGGTCCTGGATATACAAGAAGAGCTAGAACCCTTCCACTTAATCCTAGGAGTACCTCCACCAGGAATAAGGGATAAAGCTCAAAAGTATCTCTGGGCAATCTTGCTATGCTCAGTGTACAAATCAATAACCAAAAAATGGCTCCAAAAAGTTCCACCCTCTCTCAAAGAGTGGAAAGCTATAATACTGCAAACTCAACAAAACAAGCAAATTTCTATGGGCCTGCAAAATAGAAAAGAGGCCTTTATAGCAAGGTGGACAAGGTGGGAACTCTACCAGGAGAAGTTGAATTAAAATTTATGAGGGGGGGATGGATAAAGTAGTCTTACCCAGAAATGCATTGCTCTATTTAGGTGTATACTTTCCTGGGTTTTTGTCATGGAAATGTACTAATGCACAATTTATGTGAGAGAAATGACCCTGCTTGTTGATGTAATTAATTGCCAAGTGTGAATTTTAATGTAATATTAATGTTTTTTTCCTCCTAATCTTCCTTTTTATCTTTAAGCTGAGATGTTAAGTACTCAGAAATGATAAAAGTGTCTGAATGTTAAGTAAGAATTAAGTTTCTTGTAAACCTTAAAGTAAAAGCTTAAGTTTTTGTAAAGCTGCAAGATACTAAATAAAGCAAGTATAAAAAAAAAAAAAATGTGGGACAGTCTGGGACACTGGCACTCAAAATGTGGGGCACTGGCACTCAAAGGGCCAGATATTCAAACTGCGCTATTTTGTGGAGCAAGCCCTTGCACTGCACAAAATAGTTGCACAGGAGTATGTCCAGAGCGATATTCAAAGGAGTTGTGCCCTTGAGCAACTCCTTTGAATATCAGCCCAGGCCACAGCCACTGTGCATGGCGCAGTGGAACTAGCGCCACTGCAAGTTGTGAGAGTGGAGCATTCAACTTGCGGTGGCGCAAGTACCATTGCGCCATGTGCAAAATCCCGATATTCAAAAGGTGACATGTAAATGGGGCCATAATTCATGCAAGGCACGGGGGGGCCATTTGCATCTGATTATGGCCCATGTGCATGCCATTAGCATGCAGGTACGCCGATCCCCGAGGACTTGCGCCTGGCGCCCTGCCAGGCAGCAGCCGTCAGGGACCGACGCGCCCTGCAGCCCGATCGCGGGCAAAACAGTGTAGAATCCCCCCTATCACCCACCACTAGCCTGATCGCGGGCATAGTTTGCCCCCCACCAGCCCGATCATGGGCAGCAATGTATCCCCAGCGTATCCCTGGTGGTCAGTGGACCATAACTCCCGATTCGGGATGGTATACAGAGAACACCCCCAAACACATCCCTGGTGCCTAGTGTCCCCCACTCACACACACCTGACCTCACCACCCCATCCTCCCACTGCAGCGGCGGGCAGCAGCATCCACCGCCTGCTGCCCCACTGCCGCCGACTGACTGCCTGGTAGGGCTGCACGCCCATTGGTGCAGAGCAGAGCCAATGGGCGTGCAGCTATACATGAACAGTCCAGTTTGTGAATGAATGCATTGGGGCACATACATTGATACATTCATTCACAAAACTGGACTGTCTTGTATGGTATGGGCTGCCGCCCATTGGCTCTTGCTCTGCACCAATGGGCATGCAGTCTGCCGAGCAGTCAGTCGTGAGGCGGAGGCGGCAGGCGGGTGGATGCTGCTACCCGCTGGCTGCGGGGGCGGGGTGGTGAAGCTCGTGGGTGGGTGGGGTGCACCAGGCACCAGGGATGTTCTGGGGTTTCTGTATACCATCCCGTGATCAGGAGTTACGGTCCACTGGACCACCAGGGATGTGTTCGGGGGTCTGTATACCATCCGCTGTCGGAGTTACGGTCCACTGGACCACCAGGGATACGCTGCGGGGAGACACAATGCTGCCTGCGATTGGGCTGGTGGGGGGGGAAATTAACCTATGCCCGCAATCGGGCCAGTGGGGGTGGTGGTGGGGGCTTACACTGTTTTGCCCGTGATCGGGCTGCAGGGAGGACACAGAGAGTGGGTTGGGGGCCAGCCACAGGTGGCAGCTGCTGTGTTGTGCCCTGCAATGCAGCAGCTCACCTGTGGGTGGCCCTCGACTTAAGCCTTTTTTTTTTGGCTCAAAGTTGTGCAGGTGCAGGTTGGGGGTTGCGCCTGCACAACTCTGCACAGCCCGGCTGAATATTGGGCTGTGCAGTTTATGCATGGTTCCTCCCCCTCCAGTTCAGCATGCATTCATTTGCATTGCGCTGTTGCTCAGCCTGTTTTCAGTGGTTCAACTGCCTCCTGCTGAATATTGCAGAATGGAGCAAGTTCGGACTTGCAGGCGCAACCCTATTGCGCATGGCGCAACCCTTTTGAATATCTGGAACATTTTGCCAGCCCGGTGGTGCTGAGGGTTGAAGCACTGGATGCCACACCTCGCGCCACACTGGCGACTAGGGTTTGGGAATGAGCCTGGGTCATCGGGGCTGGCAGGGGAAGGAAGAGACCAAGTGTCCAGATAGACTGCTCTCTCTCTCTTCCTGGTGAGGGTTCAGGGGAGTGATCGCTCATAGAGCAACCTCTGGTGGCAGTCAGAGGCGCACGATGTAACAATGCTGCGTATGCAAGGGGGAGGTGGAGCTGCGGCATAGTGATGCCTTGACAGCCGTGCTCCGCTTAGGCAGCAACACATAAAGGGAAAAAATGCCTTCTGTAGACCGGTGACATGACGAAGGCCTTGGGGGCGTGCCCACATCCCAACCCCAGTCCAACACACTCAGGACTCTCCTTTGCTGACCCGACGACTGGTAAGGTACCTCTAATTTCAGAAAGAGCTGCCAAGGGAGGGTGGGCTCTCTCCCGGGGGTGATCCAGTGGGGCTGGACCTAGCCGGTCATTTGGGGGAGAGCCTGACAGAAGCGAGGATTCAGGCAGGGAGTGAGGGGCACAGCTGAGTACTCCTGAGTACTAGGTACTCCCGAACGATGCCCGGGCCCCAGGGAGAAAAAAGAGTTGAACAAAAAAAAATGTGGAACATTTTGGGAAACTGACACTCAAAATGTGAACATGAGAACTCAGAATGTGGGACACAGGCACTCATAATGTGGGACACTCCGGGACACTGGCATTCAAAATGTGGGACACTCTGGGACACTGGCACTCAAAATGTGGAATACTTTGGGAAACTGGCACTCAAAATGTGGACACAAGAACGCAGAATGTAGGACACAGGCACTCAAAATGTGGGACACTATGGGACACTGGCACTCAAAATGTGGGGCACTGGCACTCAAAATGTGGAACACTGGAAAACTGGCTCTCAAATGTGGAATACTTTCAGTAGTTTCTCACATAATGCAGTCGTGGATGAGCTCCTAAGACCCTTATCATCTGCATTCAACAGCTTGTCTGCCTCTCTTCTCCTCTCTTAGGGCTGAGCCCCACTGGACTGAAATTAAGTTAATTCAGTGTAGAGGTTTTTATATCTTTTGGTGGGGTCACCTGACTGAGCCCTTTTCTATTTACATATCTGGACATGCTGTTTCATGTCTGAACAAGTTGTTTCATAACCGGGGGGGGTTGTTTTAGGGGATTTTCTGGTTCAGTTAAAGGTACGGTGTATATCTCCACAGACACTGACTGTATCTCTGATCCACAGTGACTAAGCACTTTTATAAATTATACCACATTCTCATACATAGAACCCTATACAGTAACAGGTCTAGTGTGAATTTATGAAAATATCTTATGGATTTCTTATAACTACTACTCATGAAATTATTCTTGTTTTATATGGCTTCTGAATCCTTTTTTAAAAAATACTTTATTAACTGTATGTATTGTAGGTAACTGGCTGGGCAGCAGGACACAGAGAGTGGTGGTAAATGGCTGTCACTCCACAGAGGGAAGAGTGACCAGTGGGGTACCACAGGGATCAGTGCTGGGACCGGTCCTATTCAACATCTTCATCAGTGACATTGTGCAGGACCTAGAAGGCAGAATTTCACCATTCGCTGATGACACAAAGCTCTGTAACAGAGTAGACACACCAGAGGGTGTAGACAGAATGAGAAGGGACCTGCAGAAACTTGAAGAATGGTCAGGGGTTTGGCAGTTGAAATTCAATGCAAAGAAGTGCAAGATAATGCATATGGGGCACAAAAACCTTGGTACAATATATCAGTTGGGGGGTGAGGATATAGCAAGCACCAAGCAGGAAAGGGATCTTGGGGTTATCATCTCTGATGACCTCGAGGTAGGGAAACAGTGTGACAAGGCAGCAGGTAAAGTAAATAGGATGCTGGGATGCATAGGCAGAGGCATCACCAGCAGGAAAAGGAAGGTCATAATTCCACTATACAAGACACTAGTGAGGCTCCACCAGGAGTACAGTCTACAGTTCTGGAGACCATACCTATGTAAGGACATAGACAGGGTACAGAAGGTTCAGAGGAGGGCAACAAAGATGGTACATGGATTGCATCACAAGTCCTATGAGGACAGATTGAAGGAACTGAATATGTACTCCCTGGAAGAGAGCAGGGAGAGAGGGGATATGATAGAGACATACAAGTATCTTACAGGGAGGAACAGGGTGCAGGAATACACTATTTTTAAGCGAAAAAGATGTTCCAGGACTAGAGGGCATGGGATGAAGTTGGTGGGAGGATGATTCAGAGGAAACATGAGGAAGATTTCTTCACAGAACGGGTAGTGGACAAGTGGAACACCCTGCCAGAGGAAGTGGTGGGGGCTGAAACAATCATGGGATTTAAGAATGCATGGGATAGACATAAAGGAATTCTGGAGGTCAGGGGTGAGGGGCAACAGACTTCTAGGAAAACATAAACTGAACTTACAAGCTCAAATGGGCAGACTGGGTGGGCCATAGGCCCTTATCTGCCAACACTGTCTATGTATCTATGTATCTATGTATTCCTAGTTAAAATAGCCTTCATGTTTTTTGTATAAAAAATGCACTTATGCACTTTACACAACACCTCTCCAAGTGTTTGGCATCATTCCAGGGACTGGATGGATGGAAATGGAAAAAGAATGAAAAGAGAAAACTAGTAGGAAGTTTAGTAGGGACAGTAAAGAGCTACACTAGGTGGCCAACCTAGGGTGGGGGAGAAGAAAAGCAAAGAGAAAAGCATTAACTGTTGCTAGGAAATAAGGAGATAGAAAAGTGGTTCATCAGTCACAGCCGAGGGTGTAGCCTAACTCCGCCAGTCTTGCTTTTACACATTGTTATATTGTAATTACCCAGGACAGGCCAGATGAGAGGCGCTATCTACTTTTAAATGGGCTCCCACATTTTTACCTAAAATGTCCAACAGTCTTTTTATGACCTGATGTTATGATCAAGACAGCTGGAATTTTTAAAACCCCATTTGAAAGTTGATTTCACTATGTGAGTGTGGAAACAAGTTTCAGAGGGGATTAGAAAAATGACACCTGTCATGTTCAGGAGTTGGGGTAACACAAGAGATATGTTGAACAAAAAGAGCCAGAATCTGCAAAAAATGTGGTTGCCCTTAAGGGACAACCTAAATTGGCAGGGGGATTCCGGAGGGAAAGGCACAGTGGGCAGGACTGGTGGGGGGGATAGGTGAGACAGGTAGGCTCAGGTAGGGGAGGGGATAGGGTGGGCTTATGTGTCATCTCACAATGACTAAACTAACAAGGTAGGGGTCAGCAGGTACGGATTGTACAGGACAGGGGGTTTGAGGGGGTATGTAAGGCCAGCAGAGCAAGGGATCCCCTTTTTATTGGTGGGACCTAAATTTGGCAGAGCTCAGCACTTCGACTGGCAAGGTATTTGATTATTTGGAGGTAAGGTAGTGTTTGGTACTGTGGTAGGCCTGGCCACATGGTGGGAGTGGGGACATTGGGGCCTGCATGGTCTGGAAGACAATAGCGGGGGGGGAGAGGTTTGCTGGTGGAGGCCGAGCATGTTAAATGATAGGCAGCATTAGAACATAAAAAAAAACAAACAAAAGAAAATTGTACCTGTGAGACAGCAGGAATCGCTGGTGGTCATGGTATCCAAGCTAATTAGAGGAGGCACTGTGCTGGAGGGAGCCTGGCATCTGTGCTGGTATGACTCGGGGAGTTGGGAAGTTGTTTGGTAGGCGCTGCAGATTGATGTTGGGTTTGGTTGTGGGACTGCCTTCCCAGGACCCAGGCATCCAGTGGTTGCAGCTTTGATGGTGGGCTCCAGAAACAAGCCACTGGTGAGACGACCCCCCCCCTTTTCCTCCAGCGACACGCGGAGAAGATGGCAGGGTGGGTCGTGCATTGTAGGCAGATGGACTGCTTGTTTGGTTTTTGTTTTCCTGGTTGGTTAGGCCGTTGTTGGCAGAGTGGAGACTGGTGGGTGATCGCTGAATGCTGGGAGCCTCATCGGCCACAGAGTAGGGGCCCCGGTAGCTGTACCACGCGGCGGGAAGATTTCAGCAGCTGGGAGAATGGGCGATGTGCCTGGGGGGTGGTAGCAGGCTAGCAGGCAACAGAATGGAGAGCGGCGTCCAAGTACAGGCATGGCTAGAGATGCTGGGCCTGGGGCCGATGTAGAGAAGAGAATGGTCAGGCTCGTGGTTCCCTCGTCAGCGGGTATCTTCAGGATGAGGATGCACAGGACAAGAAAAGGGAAGCGGGTGCCCAATTAGAGGCACCATTCTATTTTGGCATTTTTTGGTGTGTCGGAGCGGAGGAGTTGCAGGCGAAGGATTGGCACAGGCACTGCTCAGGGGACTCAACAGGCCATGCTTGCGCAGTGGTGCAGACGGCCAGGCACATGCGCAGTCAGAAGGAAGGTGCCATCTTGGTAGTCCCGGACTGGAGGAAGGAATTTAAGGCACAAGAGTGGGTTCTACGGGCATTGGGGGCCAAGTGACTGGGGGGGGGATTAGTGATCACACGGCCCCCAGCATGGTCAAGGCTGTTTCAGCAGTGCAAGACAGGGTAGGCCTTAGCGAGGCCTGGCCATGTGGGTAAGTGGTGAATAAGGGGTGGCCATGCATGTGGGACGGTGCTGAGGAGTGGCGCACATGCGTGGCATGTGGGGTGCCATTTTAGTAGTTCTTGGCAGCTTGGAGCAGAGAAGAGCTGCTGTGGCCTCAGATGAGCAAAAACAAAAACAAGCAAAAAATAAATAAATGAAAAATGAGGACAATGATGAATGCTAGTGGTCTGTGGGTAATAAATGGCAGGTGGTCTGGAAGTGTGGAACAGAATGCTATGCACAGAGCGGAATCACAATGTAAGGGGACAAAAGGAAAAAAAAAACTAAATTAAATATAGATAAAGATATCGGGGAGAAGGGAGTTTCTGAGGGATGGTTAGGGACTGTAAGGACCTTACAAAAGCAAGGAGAATTGGAAGGAATAGGAGAGTAGATAATCATGCTTTGTTTATATATTTCCCCAAGTATTTTCTCAGCAGGATGGCAGGGAACAGAGAGATCACAAGCATCCAGATGATAGAGCAGGGGGAGGAGGTGATGTTGAAGGTTAATGAGATGCTGGAGATGGCACGGAGGAGGGAGATGGAAGAGGAGGCTGCAAGGGCAAAGGCTAAGAAGGCACCAGCGAAAAGCCTGATGGAGAAGGTTAATGAATTGAGAGAAGCAGCAAAGCAGAAGGAAGCAGCGGAAGCCACAAGAAAAAGGAAAACACTGACTGGTGGTTCCAGGAAGAGCCCAGTAGAAAAAAGGACGCCGCCGGAGGTGCTGGAAAAGGAGTAGGCTGAGGAACTAGAAGGTGAGGAGGGTATGAATGGTAAGGACAAAGGAGAACAGAACTCGGAAGGGAATGTGACTGAGTACTTGGCAGGTATGCCAGGCAATATGGGGATGAGAGATTAGAAAAGATGGAAAAGGCACTAGAGGATCTAAAGGCAGCGGGGATAAGGGGAACAACAAGAATACCAGAGTGGGCAATGACAGGATACTGGGCATGACATTAGGGGACCATGTGCCACTAACTATTAAAGAAAAAATATGAAAGGGTGAATACGTGGATATTTTTGCATTAGTAGACAGAGAGTCAGCAAAGAGTTATGAGCAGAAGGAAACAGTGGGGAAATCTGAGATGGCAGTGGCCTTAGAGATAACGGGAAATAAGGTGGAGGAGATAAATTATAAGGGGAAAAAATATCGACACATGGCAAGCGGGTTTTACCATATTTAGCGCCATCCTCCTGGAAAAGAAGCCGGAGTTGGCCATCCCACTGCTCACTTATGCCGCCACTATAAAGGATGCATATAAGGCAAAGTTGGGGCTGGGGCGGTTAAAGCATGATGAAGCTTTCAAGCAGAGGATGGCAGCCAGGGGGGATCTGAGATGGGATTCCACTCATTCCAAGTTATGGGTTAGAACTCTGTCAGGATACAGGGGTGGAGGGTGCAGGGGAAGGGAAGCAGTCAGCAGGTCAAAACATGCTGGGGGTTCAACAAAGCGTCATACTCAAGGACCAATTGTAAGTTCAGACACACATGCTCAAAGTGCGCAGGGCAGCATCCGATGACACGTTGCAGAGCAATGGGGGAAAGATCAAGCAGTCAAAGCGGCAGTGGACAATTTTGGGGAGTTGTTCAGGGGGGCAAGGGTGTTATCAAAAGGAGAGGAGGATTCCAAGGGAGGGGGTTATGGCACAGGTGGCGCGGAATCCAGTGAAAGACGGGCGGAAAAGGGCGAGGGGGAGTTTGGGTTAGCTAGGATGCTGATTGGGGGGTGGTTAGGGAATGGACAAAAGGGTACCTAGATACCAGGGCAGGGCAGGTAGGATGTTAGTAGAGGGGTTTGAAAGGAGTTTTAACTTGGACTATCGGGAGGTTAGAAGGAGCATGACAGCCAAGAACCTGGGGTCTCTAAAAGGGAAAGATGATATGATGAAGAGGAAAATAAGGAAGGAACTGGAAGCAGGTGGGATAGAGGGGCCATTTGAGAATCCACCATTTCCCAATTTCTGGGTTTCACCACTAGGGTTAGTGCCAAAGAACAACAAGGGGAGCTTAGGCTAATTCATCACTTGTCTAATCCAGAAGGGGCATTGGTGAATGATCACATTCCCGGGGAGTGTAGTGCAGTGCAATGCAGTTTTGTACACAACATTGAAACAAGCAGTGAAGTTGTTAAGAGCAAAGGAAGGGGCATGGCTAGCGAAGACCAACATCAAGTTGGCTTTTTGGTTGCTACCCATCAGGCAGGAAGATTGGGACCTGTTGGGATTTTGCTTCCAAGGGTACTTCTATTTTGATAAAGCAATGCCCATGGGCTGTTCAACAGCATGTGCTAAGTTTGAGGCTTTTAATTAGGTATAAGGTACTGGTACATTATTTAGATGATTTCCTGCTGATAGGAGAGGGCCAGATAGAGACAAAGGCAATGCTCAAGGATTTCAAGGATATGTGCGAAAGATTAGGGGTACCACTAGCAGAGGACAAAACAGAAGGACCTGTGAGGAAATTGGAATTTCTGGGTATTGAGTTGGATGCAGAGAAACAGATTTTCAGGTTGCTGCAGCAGAAAGTAGCAAGACTATGGGAATTATTGCAGAAAGTCAGGAGACGGAGGAGAGTTCCACTGGGGCAGGTTCAGCAACTCCTGGGGCACCTGAATTTCGCTTGCAGGGTGGTGGTCCTGGGAAGGGTTTTTACCCAGAGGCTAGCCAGGTCAACGGAGGGGGGGGCTATGCTTCTCCATCACTGGGTGGACATATCAAAGGGAATAAGACAGGATTTGGAAGTTTGGCAACAGTTCTTGGTAGATTACAACGGGGTCACATTTTGGCAGGACGAGTGGCTAGGAAGTAATGACCTGGACCTATATACGGATGCATCAATGTCAATTGGCATGGGGGCATACTTTAAGGGAAGGCCAGAGGCATGGAGGGAGAAGGGCTTGTTGAGAGACATAACATTACTAGAGATTTTTCCAATATGGGTAGCAGTACTGACATGGAGGGAGCACCTACGGAACAAGAAGATAATGTTTTGGTGTGATAACAAAACAGTGGTAGAGGTGATCAACCGGCAAGGAGGTAATTCGGATTCAGCAAACAGAGTGTTACGACAGCTGGTGCTGTGGGAGCTAAGGTTAAACATGTCATTTAAAGCTAAGCATATTGAAGGTGGGAAAAATGACATAGCTGACAGCCTTTTCTGTTTACAGCTGGACAGGTTCAGGTCTGTGGCACCACAAGCAGCTGCACAAGGAACACAGGTAGCAGAGCAAGTGTGGGAAATTGGCTAGAAAGAGCCCAACTGTTATATAGGAGTTCCTGGTCTGCAAACATGCTAAAGGCATACGAAGGGGCGTGGGGTGCATTCCAGGAGTTCTGTGAGTGGGAAGGGTTCAAGGTAAGTGAGCCAGTTTCACAGGACCAGATAACAAAATACATGGTGCAAAAATGGGAATCTGGGATGGCAAGTGGGACAATGGAGGTGCAGTTAGCAGGGATAGGATGGGCTTGCAGTGCAAAAGAATGGGCGGAACCAAATAAACTTAAAGTAGTACAGCGCATGCTGATGGGTTGTCAGCGATTAAAACGAGGGAAGGTGGATTGGAGAAAACCAGTTGCTGGAGAAAAACTCTTAGAGCTAGTGAGGGCCCTGGGGCAGATTTGTACATCAGAATTTGCGGCTTGCCTGTTTAAAGCCATATTTACAGTTATGGCAAAAGGCACCTTCCGGGTCAGCAAGGTAGTAGCAGGTGACAAAAAGAACGAGATAGGGGATTGTGGGGAGAGAAGTTGCACTGGGGCAAAGAGAAGGTAACAATTTGGTTGAGGCGTTCAAAGACAAATCAGATGGGAACAGGGGTGCAGATCATATTGGGAAAACAATTAAGAGGAACGACATGCTGAGTCGCCTCACTATGGGAATACAAAGAAATGAGGCCACAGGGCGGGCGACAATTTTTCATGCATAGGGATGGCAAGCCGGTCATGTGCTACCAGGTAACAGAGGTGCTATAAAAGGGCATGGCATACCTGGGGGAGAGAACCCACTGAGCTATTCATCTCACTCTTTCTGGATTGGGGCCGCATCAGTGCTGGCAGCAGAGGGGGGTCAGAAGAAGAAGTTAAGAAAGTCAGGAGATGGAAGTCGAACTGTTATAAAAGATATGTGAGGAAACTGTTATAACATATTGTTTCTGCCTCCAACAGATCAGGGAAGGAGCAGGCGGGTGTGTATCATTGGGCACTCGTATGTTTATTGGGCAGAGAAATGGGACGCCATCCATTCTGGAGGACAGCAGCTAGGGCAGAACCCAGACAAAGCAAGAGTTTATTGGAGAGGGGTCCAGGGCATGAGATGGGCACAGAGCATGCCAACCTTGGAGGAACTGAAGTTAAAATGGCCACAACCAGATCTGTTGGTAACACACTTGAGGGTAATTACTTAGGAAATCAGCCTTGGGGATTGCTGTGCAAAGACATGATAAGGGATTTAGGTTTAATAAAACAGTGCTGGCTGCAGGCAAGGAAAGCATGGTATGAAACAGTACCCAGGTTGGTTTGGCGGCAGGCCAGAAATATAAAAGGGGTGGAAAATACTAGGAAGAGAGTAAACAAGCAGGTGGCAGCATGGGTAAGAGAGGATGGGGGGACATACATAGCATATAAGGACATTTTACTTACCAACCCTGGATCTTACAGACTGGATGGGGTGCACCTTTCTACAGTGGGCATGTCATCGTACATGCTGCAACTAGGGGACAGTATTGAGATGTGGGAAAAAGAGGGAGGGGTGGGGAAGCCTATTGTTCCATCGCCTAAGCTGGAGATGGGCTAAAGGAAAGTTTTAAGGGGAGCTAAGATTGGGGGGGGTTGAAAAGGGGGGCAGGAAATAAGCACGGGTCGGGCTCTGGCACCTGGACATGAAGGCAGCAGACAAAATGAGGGGGGACAATAAGAAATTAACAGAATGGGGTGTCGGGTTGGCTTCGGCACCCGGACACAAGTAGGCTATAGCAATGGGGAAAGGAGAAGGGGTATTGGGTTTTTCCAAGAGTCCGGACCCCGTGAAGATGACGAAGAATCAGAGACATTTAAAAGACAACTGGAACTTATTCAATTATACAGACTATAACGTTGGACTTTATAATTGCTAATGTGTGGAGTGGCTGAAGCAGAAATCTTTGTAAATATGTAAAAAGTTTGAAGTGTGGCCAAGGAAAATGAGATGATGTGATGTTGTTAAATAAATTAATTGTCAGTTGAGCACCCACTAAGAATTTGTCTGTGCATCATTTCCCCAGGGGAATCTCCCTCTGATGAATGTGGTTGCCTTTAAGGGACAACCTAAATTGTCAGGGGGATTCAGAGGAAAGGCACAGTGAGCAGGATTGGCCGGGGTGGGGGAGGATAGGTGAGACAGGTAGGCTCAGGTAGGGGAGGGATGGGTGGGCTATGATGTCATCTCACAATGAATAAAATGACAAGGTAGGGGTTAGCAGGTAAGGATTGATGGGCGGGGGGTCTAAGCGGGTATGTAAGGGCCGGCAGAGCAAGGGATCCCCCTCTTTTTGGTGGTACCTGAATTTGGCTCCCACCCTGAAGGATCGACAGTTGGGGGCAGAGGATACAGGGGGAAGACAAAAAGAATCAGGGGGCTGGGTCACCACAAGAGGGTGACAGAAAAAAGGGGAGTTAACCCTTGTAGACAATAGGTTGGCATAAGAGGTCAACGGAAGTCAAAAAAGAAGGGGAGAGGCCACACAAGGGAAGGCAGGCCAAAATACAAAAAAACAAAGGGTTGCCGCAAGAGGGCAACAGGTTGGAGAAAAGGAAGGACTCCAAAGGTTTCTGAGGGGAGAAAGTTTTTAGGGGAGCTAAGATTGGGGGAGAGGTTGAAAAGGGGGGGCAGGAAATAAGCACGGGTCAGGCTCAGGCACTCGGACATGAAGGCAGCAGACAAAATGAGGGGAGACAATAAGAAATTAACAAAATGGGGTGTCGGGTTGGCTTCGGCACCTGGACACAAGTAGGCTAGAGCAATGGGGACAGGAGAAGGGGTATTGGGCTTTTCCAAGCATCCGGACCCTGAGATGACAACGGAGAATCTGAGACATTTCAAGGACAAGTGGAAGAAGGGGTATCAGGCTTTTCCAAGCATCTGGACCCCAAGAAGATGATGGAGAATCAGAGACATTTAAAAGACAATTGGAACTTATTGGATTGTACAGATTATAACGTTGGACTTTATAACTGCTAACGTGTGGAGTGGCTGAAGTGGAAATGTTTGTAAATCTGTAAAAAGTTTGAAGTGTGGCCAAGGAAAATGAGATAATGTGATGTTGTTAAATAAGTTAATTGTCAGTCGAGCACCCACTAAGAATTTGTCTGTGCGTCATTTCCCAGGGGAATCTCCCTCAGACAATAAAGTTATGAGTAAATTCGGAACAATTCAACATTTCCTCATAACTTAGCTGTTTTTTCACATTTTTACGCCAAATTTTCAACATAATCTTTTTATGATCACACCTTCTGAGCATGACAGGTGTCATTTATAAAACAGTGTCTGGAATGCCATTTTGTGCCATAAGTGTGAAAACACATTTTGGGTAGGGTTTGAGAAATGAAACTGTCACACTCATGAGATGTTGTGAAAAATTGAGTACATTAAAAATCTGGGGTCAAAATGCTGAAAATTAGCACAGTTATGAGCATGCACTGAAAATTTTCAATGTACACTCGTAACTTTGTTGATTTTTTATATTTTTACCCCAAATATTCAACATTGCCTTCTTACGACCCCACCTCATGAACAAGGATGGAGAAAATTTTCAAATCTTGCCCAAAGGGTGATTTCATGCAGCGACTGCGAAATCACCTTTTGGGACAGATGTACCTTATTTCACTATCACTGTTCACGATGTGGGGTCCCAAAAAAGGCATGTTGAAGATCTGGGGCAAAAATTTCCAAAAATGACCAAGTTATGCCATAAATTCAGAACCCTATTGAAATACATGGAACCGCATACCTGATTTCCCAGTTCGCAGTCCGGCGTTGAAGAGTGAAGATGTGTCTCTGGTCCAGAGAGGAGGCATTGGACCACCAGTAGGTAAGTAAGGGCTGTGGGGGGGGGTGCTGAGTGGGAGGGTCAGGTGGGGGGACAGTAATGGCAATGGCAACAGACGTCAATAGATGGTTTTCTGTTTTTATAAGGTGTTGCATTTTTGAATTCCACTACCGAATTTGCCCCCACCACCTCCGCTGGAAGGCTGTTCCATGCATCTACCAGCCTTTCTGTGAAGAAATACTTCCTCATGTTACCCCTTAGTCTACCCCCTTCCAGCCTCATGTCATGACCCTTTGTTCTAGAACATCCCTTTTTCTGAAATATGCTACCCTCCTGTACCTTATTTATGCCCTTGAGATATTTGAAGGTCTCTATCATGTCCCCCCTCTCTCTCTACTCCTCCAGGGTGTACAAATTGAGGTCCTCCATTCTCTTCTCATGTGACTTTTGGTGTAGGCCCAGCACCACTTTTGTTGCTGTTCTGTGAACTGCCTCCACCCTGTCTATGTCTTTACATAGTTGTGGCCTCCAGAACTGGACACAGTACTCCAGATGAGATCTCACTAAGGATTTATATAAAGGCATCCCTACCTTCTTTCTTCTGCTGGTGATACCTCTCCCTATGCACCCCAGTACCCCACTGGCTTTCCCCACAGCCTTGGCACATTGCTGGGACATCTTTAGATCATCTGATATGATTACCCCCAGATCCCTCTCCTGTTTGGTTGCTGTCAGTATCTCTCCCCCCATCATATAAGCCTCAGCTGGGTTCCTGTGCCCCAAATGCATGATTTGCACGTTTTTGTATTGAATCTCAGCTGCCTCACTTTTGACCATTCCTCAAGTTTACCTAGGTCCCTCCTCGTTTTTTACACCCCTCCCAGAGTGGCTACCCTATTGCAGATCTTAGTATATCTATTTATTTGATTTTGTTTTTGATAACTGGGTGGGTACAGTATCATTTGCAGATAGGCATATCTTTCCTTCCAGATCCTCTGCAGTGTCACTTAAGAAGACATTGAATAGGACTGGCCCCAGAACTGCCCCCTGAGGCACCCCGCTGATCACCCTCCTTTCCTCAGAATGAGCTCCATTTACCACCACCCTCTGTGTTCTATCCCTCAAGCAGTTTCTAACTCAGTTTACCACCTTGGGGCCCATTCCTGAGCTGCCTAACTTTCTTACAAGTCTTTTATGTGTAACCGTGTCAAAGACCTTGCTGAAATCCAGGTAGGCCACATCCACCGCTCCCCTCTGATCTACTTCCTGGTCACCCAGTCAGAGAAGTCTATCAGATTTGTATGACATGACCATCCTACTGTGAATCCACGCTGCCTCAGATCCTGTGCTCTACTGGATTCAAGATGTTCCACAATCCTTTGTCTTGCAGCAATTGTTGCAAGTTAGACAACCTTTTTGTGGTCTAGCTTGCGTCAATCCCAGGGACCCTTTTTACGGTGCTTACGCCAAATATTTGGCGCAAGCTTCTGTAAATCAGGTAAACTGTCACAACTACATCTGATCTACTAAAATCAGATGCCGCTGTGGCAAACCCATTTGGCACACCACCAGAAGCTGAGTGTGGTGGCGGCAGGGCTTGACACCACCCCTGCACCACCCTCTGAAAATCTGGCCCAGGGTCTAATCTTGGTAATACCCAAACAAGAGAAAGACATAACCCTCTGTGGTAGTTACAGACCAGTAACACTGGTAAATGTGGACATGAAGATCTTGTCAAAGGTGCTATTTAACAGGTTGGATAAAATCATACCTACTGTAAGTTAATCAATACAAAACAGACTTTCTTTACAAAAAGATTAGTAATGAACAATAAGAGAAAGCGATTTCATATAAAGAAAGCAGCAGAGAAATCCTCTAATCAAACTGCCCGTTATCACTCAATTCCAAAAAGGCTAGTTTCGACAGGGTTCAGTGGAAAATTTTGTTTAAAATTGTAGCTAAATATGGATTCCCAACAATCTTCTCTGAATTTGTACAACTGTTGTATAGTAAGCCACAGTCAGTGGTAATCACCAATGGAATAATCTCTGATTTCTTTGACCTATAAAAAGGAAAAAGGCAGCGATGTCTGCTTTCCCTACTTTTATTTGAACTTATAATAGATGCCCTGGTCAGATCACTAAACAGAAATAGAAACTTCCATCCAGGGGATTATGCCCCAAAGTTTCAGGAGTAGGCTGCAGTCAATTAAAATAATGGTTCTGTCTAAGGCAATTTTCCTATTTTGTGTGATACAAAAAATAATTCCAAACAAATTGTTTATTACTGTCCAGTCTTTAGTTAACAACTTTATCTGGGATTTAAAAAAAATAACATTTGCACATCACAAAGTATGGTGCTAAGACCAAGTCTGAAGGCTATCACACAGTGCACAACTCTGCTAAACTTTAAATGAGTCAAAGTGTAGATCACAATCACCCGTGGAATAACCCCAACATTGGCAAGAATGGATTCCCTTTTCACAAGCCTGAGTGGAAAGACAAAGGGACAATAAAAAGCATAAGTGGCATTCTAACCGGTGAAACATTTAAAGAATTTTCAATTCTAAGACACAAATCTCGCTGTCCGAGACAAATAGTAAATTCTGCTATATAGAGTAAAAGAAAGTAGTGAGGCAGTTTTTTGGTAGAACGGAGACATTCCCCACAGACAATAACACTGCTAATTTTATGAAAATTTTACAAAATAGACCTACTATTTCCCAGGTCTATAAATTTATTAAATGAACGGTCCTCTGATAAGTGTCTACTCTACAGTCTACTCAACACCATTGGGGTATGATAAATTCCACCTGGATTGGGAAAAATGTGGGAAAGAACACATACAATGTTATCATCAGTAAACCACAAAACCACACAATATAGAATTTCAAATAATATTTATTATGCATCAAGCCATTTAATTTTTTTTGCTACAGGGTCTGTGCAGTTTTCGGTAGGCTTCTTCACAATAGGGGACCGTGAGGAACCAAATCATAACAAAAATTGCTTCCCTGGAGCAGTTTTGAGGTGGATGTTCTACTGCTTAACTGATAGTGTTTGTTCCCTTACAGGAAACATGAAGCATGGCCATATTGAGTGGCTGGCAAGCAGGGAGCTGGGACTAAGCAGCAAGACAGCCAGTCGGGGGACAGAAGTTGAGTCCAGCAGGGGGTTTAAAACCAAGCCACTTTCTGTTATTTTGTTACAGGGGCTGTGTGGTTTTCGGCAGGCTTCTCCACATCAGGGGACCAAGAGGAGCCAAACTGCAATGAAAGCTACATCCCCAGAGCTGTTTTCAGGTGGATTTTCTACTGCTTAACTGTTAGTGTTTGTTCCCTTACAGGAAAACAGGAAGTATGGCCGTATTGGGCATCCGGCAAGCAGGGAGGTGGGACTAAATGAGGAAACAGCACACCAGGAGACAGAAGTCAAGTCCAGCAGGGGCTTTAAAACCAAGTTGTTTTCTGTTCCTTTTTATGTTGTCTTGCACGTGCGCAAGCAACATCTTGTGGTAGTAGTAGCACAGTAAGAGGTTTGTCAGTGTTGGTGAATGCAGGGCACGCTTTAGTAGGCACGTCCCTCATGTCCCAATTAGCCAGCATACTAGCACTGATGCAAAAATTATGTAAAGTGCCACCAATTTGAAAGAAATCTGCCGCTGCAATCAGAGACAAGCTCATCATGCAGCGGCAAAGATGATGTGCCTTCCGTACATGCCGTTCCTGGTGAAACATTTCAATAAAAATGGCGGCGGCACAATCCACAAACAAAGCCGACATCGGGAGTGCAATCCTTGTGTCAGCATGTCCTCCTCCCCCCCACATTGTGTGGCACACTGGGAGCCCACCCCAGTGTGCCACCAGTCACACAAAGCTGACCATGTCGGCATGTTTCCCCCCTACACCCCCAATGTGCCCAACAAACCGTGTTGCAATATCCATTTTTTTTACTTGAAAAAAAGAAAATGGTCCCTTGTTGTCCATGGTGCCCCCTCCCAAATCCACACCCACCCTCTGCGCATCTCACCTCCCCACACACCCCCACCCATACTTACCTTCGGAGGTCTGGTGCTGTGATCTTCGGTGGAGCAGGAACACATCTGGACTCTTCAAAGCTGAACTGCAAAATGAAGAAATGCCGGTAAGCTGTATAATGGCATCAATGGGTGGGTTTCAACTTAGGTGGATATCTCAGCCATATTTTTGAATTTTGGCTCCAAATTTTCAACATGGGGCTCCTGGGAACCCACCTCATGAACACATGCACTGTCATCTTGTTATTCGGTCCCTAAAGGTGATTTCGCTGTCACTGCACGGAATCACCTTTCAGGACCAATTAATGAAATGACAGTGACACTGTTCATGAGGTGGGGTCCCAAAAAGTCTATGTTGCAAATTTGCTGAAAAGATTCCAAAAAATGACTGTTACGAGCGTGCATTATACAGCTTCTGTGCATGCTCGTAACTTTGACAATTTTTAATATTTTCACTCCAGATTTTCAACATTGTCATTTTTTCATAGCTCCTTATGAACAGTACAGCTGTCATTTTTTGCATTCTGCCCGAAATGTGTTTTCGCACATCTGGTGCACAGTGGTGTGGTCGCTGTGGGAAATCAACTTTCAGGACAGATTAACAAAATCACAGTGCCACTGCTCATGAGGTCCCAAAATGTCTATGTTGAAAATCTGTTTAAAAAAAATCCCCAAAATAATTGCGTTACGGGTATGCGTTGCGCAGTTTCTACGCACACTTGTGACTTCACCAATTTTTCATATTTTCACTCCAGATTTTCCACATTGCCATTTTTTTACACCTCCTCATGAACAGTACAGCTGTCATTTTTCACATCCTGCCTGAAATGTGTTTTCACACAAGTGCTGCCAAATGGCGCAGTTGCTGTGCAAAATCACCTTTCGGCTAACGAAATGATAGTGCCACTGTTCATGATGTGGGGTCACAAAAAGCCAATGTTGAAAATTTGGAGTGAAAATACCAACAAATGCCTGGGGCGTTAGGGTTTCCAACTGTAATGCCCCACCCTGTAGAGACTGACAGGCATCCAAGGTGTGACTTGGGATTGGCGGCTGTAATGCTCAAGCCATTCCACCCCCACCTCCAACCTGCAGCCAGTGACAGGCATCTAGGTGTACCTTGGACTCTTTGGCCCCAAAGTTCACCCCGTTCTCCTATACTGCACCCATCTCAGCGTATTTCTTTATGGAATGGGGTGAGTGTAAAGCCCAAAGACCCCAAGGCACACCACGACACTTGTAGGCACACCTCAACACTTGTCGGTGTCTGCAGGATACAGTGAGGTGAAATGGCCTGAGTGTTATAGCCGATGACCCAAAGGCACACCCAAATGCCTGTCATTCTCTACAGGGTGGGGGTGGGGTTGGTGTCAGTTCGGTACTTCACTGCCATTCCTATTATGCATCTCTCTAACTTCTGCATTACCAATGCCAATGCCAGCAAGACAACATTTGGCATTGACAAATGCTTGTTTTTATTTTGTTGCAGGGACTGTGCAATTTTCAGCAGGCTTCTCCACATCAGGGGACCGAAAGGAGAAAATTGCAATTAAAACTGCATCTCTGGAGCTGCTTTGAGGTGGATTTTCTACTGTTTGACTAGTAAGTAAGTAGGCAATTAACATTTTATCTGTTAAGTGCCCTTTCTCTTGGGTTCAGAGTGCTGTACAGGATACAGACAAAAGGTAAAAACATTTATTTCAGTTAAATGTCGGTATTAAAACACATACATAAAACATTCTGATACATAACAACAGCTAGGATAACTAACAGAGGGTGAAATTAACAGATCCCAAAAGCGTCTCTAAAAAGATGTGCCTTCAGACCCCACTTAAAGACCTCTAGCAAGGGGGACCCCTCAAAGACTTTGGGAGCGAGTTCCTCAGGGCTAGCCCTGCCATCTCAAATGAACGATCTCCCAAACTTTTAAGCTGAGCCCTGGGAACCGCTAGGAGGCCCTCAGAGGAGGAGCAGAGACAGCACTGAGAGTGGCCAGGAGTCAGGAGTTACTCTAGTAGCCAGGGCCCAGTCTGTATAGGGCTTTATAGGTGAGAAGACCCACCTTGAAGGCGATTCTCCACCTCACCAGCAGCCAATGCAGATCATGAAGGATTGGGGTCACATGACAGGACCTGTAGTGTTTGTTCCCTTACAGGAAACAGGAAGTGTGGCCATACTGGGTGGCCAACAAACAGGGAAGTGGGACTAAGCAGCAAGACAGCCAGTCAGAGACAGAAGGTGGGTCCAGCAGGGGCTTTTAATGTAGACTCACCAAACTGGTCCCACACATGTTCGTGTCCCAGCATGTGAGTGGAATGACACAGGAGTGGGACAGGTGTAAGACTGGTGTTTTAGGCATTGGCACACATCTGTGGGTGGCAGCAGGAGAGCAAGGAACTCTGCCAGTCAACTATGTTAAGGTACCTGATCACTTCTGTGTAACATTCACTGCAGGGAAGTGTGGTGGGTAAGCGGTAAACTATAACTGGGAATAGGTGCAACAACCTAACTAGGGTAGTAATACAAAGAGATCAAGGGGAAGTAGTGGAAAACTAATAATACCCTATCCAGGGTCAGGGTACAAAGGGGAGCAGCTACTAAAAGTCTACCCATTCTTACTGTTAGTGCAATATGGCGTCGGAATCATCCATTGCTTAACCTGACCCAAAATGGTGACACCAGATAGAATTAGTTAAAAGTTTAAGGGGGAAGCAAATTAGTACCTAACTAGGGTAAAATAACAGGGGTAATCAGGGCAAAAAAGAGAAATCAAGAAACACCCTTTCTGGGGTAAGGATGTAAATTCATTTTCAGGTAATAGGGGTAGTAGATTTGGGGATGATGGGAGTGGTGCAGTGTAGTGGCTGTGGAGTGGCAGCCTTCAGTGAGACCTTCTAGAGACTGAGGTGCCACCCCATCTATGTGCACCTCTCTGGGCTGAGGGGGAATCTCTCTAGACCCTGGGCTGAGTTGGTTATGATTTAGGGAACCTCTTCCCCCACCCAGGGGCTGCCAAGGCCACCACCATTGCCTCAGAGGGTGCCTAGAAGGAGGACCAGCTGGACTGTGGTGGGCTCCAGGAGGGTGGGGGTAGGGGTAAAGGAGTGCATTCCTTAGCCAATGCCACTTCAGAACTCTTTCATTGCCCTGGCAGGACCAGACTGCTGAGATGAGGCATCCACGGTAGTGCCAAGGGAGGATGTGGGGGTCCTTTAGAGTGGAATCCTCAAGGTGGGAGGAAGAAGACCCCAGTGGAAGAGGAAGCAATTTCAAGTGGGGGACTCAGTCATCAAGGAGGTGGTTTTGGAAACAACATGGGAGAGAAGGAAGGAGGTGAGGTGCCTACCTGGTGCCTTGTCACAGTGAGATGGGGAGCGGAGCCTTAGGATCACTACAGTGGCAGGGCAGGAGGGGCAGCTGGATGTCATTGTCCATCTGCAGACAAATAACTTGGCAGGGGTTGCAGCTGGGGTGGTGCAGGACAGGTTTAGAGAGCTGGGGAGGGACCTGAAGCAGGTAGCATGCATGGTGGCCTTCATTGAGTTGCTATCTGTGCAAGGCTGGGGGAGCAGAGGGAGCACCACACTGTGGTGTTCAACAACTGGTTGAAGGCATGGTATACAGAGGAGGAGTTTGACTACATCAGGGACTGGGGTCCTAGCTGGAGAGATAAAGATCTATACAAATGGGATGCCTCCATCCATACAGGAGGGGAATGGAAGTCCTGGCTGGAAGGTTTAAATGCTACTTTGTTGGGCATTTAACCTAGGTAAGGGGGAGACAGAAGAAACAAGTGAGGCAGTGAATGCCCCCCCCCAAGATAATGGAGCAGCAGTGAACAAAAGTCCAGGGGAAATAAATTCCCCAGGGGTAGTGGGAAAAGGGAGGAATGGGTGGGATGGAAGGTGGAGCTAGAGCTGAGAAGAATACTAGGGAGGGTGGGCAGAGGGTGGATAAAAAGGGGAAGGACAGTACCAGTGAAAAAAGTAGAGTAAAGGATGAACTTGGTAATGGAAGGCAAAGTAGGGGCAAAGAAGGACAAAAGGAGTGCAGAGCCATGTACACCAATGCTAGGAACTTATGAAACAAAATTCTTGAACTTGAGGCTACCATTACAGAGGTGGATCTGGATCTGGTGGCAGCATCATGGTGCACCGACAACCACAAGTGGGAGGTGGCCATACCAGGTTACAACATGTTGCAAAAGAATAGGGCAGGGTGAAAAGGGGTGTTTTTATATGTAATCCCTAGGTGGCGCTATCCCAAGGGCTACTACCCCTGCCTGCTTGGCTAGTAGCAGGTTAAGGGGCCTGGGTACTGAAACGGGTGCCTCCACTCGGAGGTCAGGGTTGTTAGTGGTCGAGCTAACCTGGGCACAGCCCTCTGGGACACTGTAACCCCCCTCTTTCCCTTCTAGTGGCCTGAACAATATATAATAATCACTTTCACAATGACCCTTATTCACCATGCAATTACACACACTGTTTGCACTTACCACCAGGGCTGGTTCCTCTAGCTCGACTCTGGGGACCCCCTGTAAAACAAGGTTATGCACAACAAATAGCAACAGTACAGTACAGTACTCTTGGCACAAACTGGAACCACAGTCAGGTTAAATGCAAAAAGAGTTAGATCTGATTTATTCAGGGGACTTGAACAAGGGAGGGGCGTAATCAGGTTGATTGGCTTAAAGACTAAATAAATCAGACAGTTATGCATGCACTTCAGAGTCCCTACACAGTCACACACTGGGTACCCAGGTAGGAAAAAGGTGGGCTAGTCAGGACCATTGCCCGGGGTAGGCTGGCGTCGCAGCTGGTTGTGGCCCTGTGATGGAAGAAAGCAATATGCACAACACACACTATTTGTAATCCAGAGCCGGAGGGCTCAGTTCGTGAAGGAAAAGACAACAAAGCAATCACATGACAACACTTTAAATTTAGCTGTTGTTGCAGGGAGCTACCCTGAGGTTTACTCACGATACCCAATACAGGACACAGGCAGGATGAAATCGAGACTGCAGGTTGTTGAGCTGGAGTGCCAGGAGAAGCAGGGCCCACACGAATCACTGAGGCATTGTTCCTGTTCAAGGTGTTGAGCAGGGGGCTGATCCCCAGGCAGGTCTCTAGTCGATGGCTTTCTCTGTGTAGTGGGTAGTCTGGCTGGGCCAGTGTAGCAAGGCCCAGGCCGAATGGAGATGCAAAATGGATTTAGTCCGTTGGAGCTGGATGCAGTCTCCAGCAAGCAGAACACAGTTCAGCACACACAGGGGAACCAAATCACGACCCACTAACAGCACACATAGAAACATAGAAACATAGAAGTTGACGGCAGATAAGGACCGCAAGGCCCATCCAGTCTGCCCATTTCTTTTTCTACCTTATAAATGTGCCATTGGCCTTTGCTCTGTCAGTGACCTATCTATTCATAGTCATTTGTATTGCTCCTTATGCCTATCCCATGCCTGTTTGAAGCCCTGCACTGTATTCATAGCCACCACTTCTTGTGGTAAGCCATTCATGCATCTACCACCTTTCTGTGAAAGAATTTCCTCACATTCCCCTTAATCGGCCTCCCTCTAATCTCATGCTGTGTCCTCTTGTCCTGCTATTTTTCTTATATTTCAACATGTTAGACTCTTTCACCTTGTTTATGCCCTTAAGGTGTTTGAATGCCTCGATCATATCACCTCTCTCCCTCCTTTGCTCAAGGGTATACATATTGAGCTCCGTTAATCTGTCCTCATATGTCTTCTGATGCAGTCCCTGCACCATTTGGTTGCCCTTCTCTGGACTGCCTCAATTTGGTTAATGTCCTTTTGAAGGTGTGGCCTCCAATACTGTCAGTATACTCCAGATGGGGCCTAACTAATGTCTTGTACAGAGGATTATTACCTCCCTCTTACGACTTGTGATACCCCTACTAATACACCCCAACACCCCCCTAGCCTTACCTACTGCTTTAGAGGTCTGCTTGGATGATTTCAGGTCATCAGTGATGCCCAAGTCTCTTTCTTCCTTTGTGACTGCTAGCAACTCCCCTCCCAGCCTATAAGTGGCTTCAGGGTTTCTCTTCCCTATGTGCATGATTTTGCACTTCTTTGCATTAAATCCCAGTTGCCACTGTTCTGACCATTCTGCTAGTTTATCCAGATCTCTTCTCATTCTGCCACCCCATCTGGATCATCTACTCTGTTGCAGATCTTGGTGTCATCTGCAAACAGACAAGCCTTACCCTCTAGTCCATCTGCGGGTCACTAATGAAGATGTTGAATAGGACTGGCCCCAGGACTGATCCCTGAGGTACCCCACTTGTGACTTGCATCTCTTCTGACTGTATACCATTTACCACCACTCTCTGTTTTCTGTCAGTCAACCTATTTGCCACCCAGTTGACCAACTTCTGACCCACCCCAAGCCTACTTAGCTTATTTATCAATCTTCTATGTGGAACAGTGTCAAAAGCTTTGCTGAAGTCAAGGTAGGCGACATCAACTGCTCCCCCTTGGTCCACCACTCTGGTTACCCAGTCAAAGAAATCTATGAGATTAGTTTGACAGGACCTTCCTTTGTAAACCCATGCTGTCTTGGATCCTGTGCCCTATGGATTCCAGGTGTTGCACTATCCTTTCCTTAAGGTGCCTCCATAATCTTGCCCACTACTGAGGTAAGACTGACGGTCTGTAGTTCCCGCCTCCTCCTGCTACCACTCTTGTGGAGGCGGGATCACATGAGCCCTTCTCCAGTCTTCTGGGACCTCTCCTGTGCTCAGAGACTCACTAAACAATTCTGCTAATGGCTCTGCTAGTTCCTCCTTTAGCTCCTTAAGTACCCTGGGATGTATGCCATCAGGTCCCATTGCCTTATCCACCCTGAGCTTAGCTGCCTTGTAGGACCCTTTCTTTTGTGAAGGAGTAGTGCTCACCTCCCTCCCCTCGTCCATGATGCTGAGCTGTGGGCCCTGCCCTACCTTCTCTTCAGTAAATACTGAGCAAAGTATCTATTTAGGATAGATGCCTTTACAGGGTCCTCCTCCTCACTTGCTCCCTTTTCTCCATTAAGCTTAGCAATACCCCCTCTGGACTTTCTCCTTTCACTAATGTATCTATAGAAAGTCTTGTCACCTTCTTTTACTGTTCGTGCTAGTGTTTCCTCAGTTTGGGACTTTGCCTGCCTTACTGCCTTACCTGCTTCCCTTAGGGCAGTTTGGTATGCCTCCCTATCTTCATCCCGCTGTGTTCCCTTATATTTCCTGAAGGCCAGCCTTTTGGCTCTGACCTTTTCTGCTACTGTATTTGAGAACCAAAGTGGTTTCCTTCTTCTTTGCACTTCCTTTTCTGTCTAACACAATGGGATGTTGCTTCAATGATTGCATCCTTAATGCTTGCCCACTTTGCCTTGTACCTCCTCACCTGTGTTTCTTTTTGCCAGGGCTAGCTTAACTCTGTTGACCATCTTATCAAAGTCAGCTCCTCTGAAGTCCCATATTTTTGCCTTGGAATGGGATGATTTAGATGTAGTAGCCAAATTGAACCATACCATGTGATGGTCACTGGCCCCAGGTGACCTTCTACCTGGAGATCTGTGATCCCTTCTTTGTTAGTCAGTACTAGATCTAGGATAGCCCTGTCTCTTGTGGGTTGCTGTACCAGTTGTTTGAGGCCCTCCTGCAGGGAATCCACCATGTGTCTAGTTCTGGCAGATGTTCCTGCTGGTATTGACCAATCTGTATCTGGCATGTTGAAGTCTCCCATTATCAGAACCTCCCCTTTAGCTGTCATGTTTTGTATATCTTCTAACAGTAATGTGTCTATGTCCTCCCCCTGATCTGGGGGCCTGTAGACAACCCCAGTTCTTATGGCTGTCCCATTTCCTGTTTCCAGGGTGACCCACAGTTCTTCTGGCTCCTTATGTGTATTCTGAATTTCTGTAGCTTTGATATTTTCATTAACATACAGGGCCACTCCTCTCCCCTTTTTGCACCTCGGTCTCTTCTGAACAATACATAGCCAGGTACTGAAGTCTCCCAAGTGTGGTTACTGGTAAACCATGTCTCACTAATTGCTACTATGTCCAGTTTAGCCTCTGACATTATTGCCTGAAGGTCTGGGATCTTATTTCCCAGGCTGTGAGCATTTGTGTACATGATTTTCCATTGGCCAGATTTTGGTGTGTTAGTTGTTGGGTGAAGTTTGGCATTACCCCTGTGCATCATATGGGAGACAAACCTTTTTCTTACCTGGTGATGCAAATGAGACGGCAAACACGCTGAATTCCTGTTTGACCACTAGCTGAGGGGAGGGTGTTCTTCCCATTTGACGTATGGGGTGCTGCACCCCTCTCCCCATTTGCTAGTTTAAATATTCTGCAAAGACGTCAAACTTCTGCCCCAATGCACTGACTCCCTCTTTAGTCAGGTGCAGTCCATCAAATTTAAAGAACTTTCGCTCCCAGAACTGTTGCCAGTTCCCTACAAATCTGTGTCCTTTTTCCTGGCACCAGTCCTTGAGCCACGTGTTTAGCTCTCCTATCTCTCCTTCTCTGACCTTCCGTCCATCTGCTCCCTTCTCCCAGACTGGCAGGATCTCAGAGAAGGAGATGCCAGACGAAATAGATGATAGTTTGTCACCCAGCCTAGTCAGGTGTTCCTTGGTCTCCACAACTGACCGGCTGGCAAGATCATTAGTCCCTATGTGTACTAGGACATCAATGTTTTCTCCTGCTTTGTGAACAATTTTAGCAATGCGGTCAGTGTCTCTCCATGCTGATGTACCTGGGAGACATCTGACCATCACCCCTGGCTGGAGATGGGTATCAACTCCCCGAATCATGGAGTCTCCTATGATCAGAAGTTTTTTGGATTTCCTTTGTGCTTGTTTAGTTTTGGTTCCTGATTTGGGTGAGTATTGTTGTGCTAGCTCCTGTGCCGCAGTGTCCTGCTCTGCAGTGTCTTCTGCCTCTTTATATGATTTCAGAGATAGAGGCAGATACCTGTTTGTAGTGTTTATATGGTTTTTGGAGGTAATGTATTGGAGAGCAGAGAGTGATGGGGCACCTGATTTGCTCCTCCTAACCACCTGCCAACCTCCTGGACCAACTACCCTCTGCGGTCGAGGTTTTTCTGTTGGATGCTGGGGAAATGGCGGGTGGTTCTTATAATGCATTTCCTCTTCAATATGAAATTTGAGGCGTGCAATCTCTGCCCATGCTGCCCAGAGCTGAGACCTAAGATCTCCAAAGGCCCAGCATGTAGGACAGTGTCCTAAATCCTGTAAGACTGTCCTTCTGAAAATTGTTCCACAGTACCTGCAGTTAATGAAATCCATTCCAAATAAGTTGCTGGGTTTGTAACCTAGTCAGAGTAATTAGAAGGAAAAAAAGAAGGAAAAAAATGCAAGTAATTGTTTAATTGTGCTTTGTTTAACTTGTTATAACAAGTTAAATTACTAGTGCCCCTGTAAATGAGATCACCTTGTGGAGGCCCCACTGATCCGCCCCTTCCTGCTCTGCCACAGGAAATGTCACAACTGTGGTACCCTATAAAAGGAGTGTAGCGTGGGGTGGTTGGGGATGGGGGTGGGTGGCTGGGCCCTTCCCCTGCCTAGAAAGAAGAACCACGGACGAAAGAACAAGGAGGTAAGAGCAGAAACAATCAATCAACAATAAATGCAGTAACCCTGAAAGCTTATCCTAATCTTAGATAAAACTGTAAAACCTGTAAAGCACCACCTGTAATAATTTCAGAGAAGATATACCCTGTAAGAAACACTTTGCTCCAGAGAAAAATAAAGCAGTAACAGAAGATATACCTTGCAAAAGACAATTTGAATCAGAAGATTACAGCAGTAATCGGTTAGCACACACCTGTAGGCACACCTTGTAATAATGCAGAAGAAGGTATACCAGCAACAACAATTTGAATCAGAGAAAAAAAAGCAATGAAATGTTAGCAACAAACAGTAGCAATCCCTGTGAGTAAAAATATAAAAACACCACCACACAGTAAATCTGCTTAGCCAAACTAAGTCTTAATCCTTCCCCTTGCTCTGGCAAGTTTCTACTCTGCCTTTCAAGCAGTCTTAGAAGGAAAGAGCTCAGGTGAAGCTAGGTGCCTTGGCCAGCAAACCAAGTCTTCTACCTCCAAGATATCAACTAACCTGACTTTTTAACCCTTCTTTCTGTTGGAAATTACTGAAAGTTTGCCAGCTCCACCCCCACATACACACCTAATCCTTTGGAAGAGCTGTGGGAGGAAAAGCAATTAGCTCCTTCAATGTGAGAAGGAGACTGAAACACCTCTGAGACAACAAACATTTTCAACAAACAAGAATAAAATAAAACACAGTGTCAAACAGTAATTTTGCTTAGCCCAATGATAAAAAAGTCACAAAAATGTAAGCTCCACCTGTAATACAGTAATTTCAGAGAAGATATACCCTGTAAGAAACACTTTGCTCCAGAGAAAAATAAAGCAGTGACAGAAGATATACCTTGCAAAAGACAATTTGAATCAGAAGATTACAGCAGTAATCTGTTAGCACACACCTGTAGGCACACCTTGTAATAATGCAGAAGAAGGTATACCAGCAACAACAATTTGAATCAGAGAAAAAATAAAGCAATGAAATGTTAGCAACAAACAGTAGCAATCCCTGTGAGTAAAAATATAAAAACACACCACACAGTAAATCTGCTTAGCCAAACTAAGTCTTAATCCTTCTCCCTTGCTCTGGCAAGTTTCTCTACTCTGCCTTTCAAGCAGTCTTAGAAGGAAAGAGCTCAGGTGAAGCTAGGTGCCTTGGCCAGCAAACCAAGTCTTCTACCATCACATTTACATGTAAGAAATTCTACTGTACCAGGCAGATGCTATCCAGTCGCAATTACAGAGTCTCTGCACAAACCGGGAGTTCAAAGGTGGCTGGAAATCCTGACAGGCCGATTGCATTCAACAACTCTTCGGTCTTCTTCAGGTTAAAGCCTGGTCACAGTTCTGTGGCTTAAATCATCCTTACAATTCGGATTCAGTCTGAATAAACTTCATTTTCCCTCGCAGGGACAGCAGGCAGGCAATCAGGCCAAAAAACAGCCCTTTCACAGTTCTCCTGCGTGAATCTATACAGGATTACTGCTCGACTATCTCGAGTTGTTACTGCTTCACTTCCCAGCTCAGATCTGAACTGAAACTGCAAGCAGTCTGGGACCTTCCCCAGGATCCAAAAGATTCAGTTGGCTGATTCCTTTGTCAGTTACAACAAGGGCTCCCCCTCCAGGTTCATTTAGGTGCCAAAAGCCCAAAAGTACAATTCCTACAGAATTTTGCTCCCACAAAGCCCCTGGGGACAGGCTCCATTTTAGAGTCCCCAGAGGTACTGATTGGCCCATTTCAGCAGTCCAGGACCAAGATGGTATAGATAAACAGAAATGTCCATGCTGCAAAGAAGGCAGGTTAGACAAACTACAATATTATTACTATTCTAACAAGTATTTGTCAATGACGAATGTTTGCTTGCTGGCATTGGCATTGGTAGTGTAGGAGTTAGAGAGATGCATAATAGGAGTGGCAGTGAAGTATTGAACTGAAGCCAACCCCACCACCACCCTGCAGAGACTGACAGGCATTGGGGTGTGCCTTTGGGTCGTCAGGCATAACGGCCACTCCATTTCATCACACCCTACCCTGCAGACTCTGACAAGTGTCACGGTGTGCCTTGGGGTCTTTGGGCCTTATGCTTACCCCATTCCATAAGGAAATAGGTGAGCTGGGTGCAGTATAGGAGCATGAGGTGAACTTTGGGGCCGAAGAGTTCAAGGCACACCTTGATGCCTGTCACTGGCTGCAGGGTGTGGGTGTGGGTGGAATGGCATGAGCATTACAGGCGGCAATCCCAAGTCACACCCCAGATGCCTGTCAGTCTTTTCAGGGTGGGGCGTTATGGTCAGAAACCCTAATGCCCCAGGCGTTCGTTGGTATTTTCACTCCAAATTTTCAACATGGGTTTTTTGTGACCCCCACCTCATGAACAGTGGCAATATCAGTTTGTTAGCTGAAAGCTGATTTTGCACAGTGACTACGCCATTTGGCACCACAGGTGCAAAAACACATTTCGAACAGGATGTGAAAAATGACAGCTGTACTGTTCATGGGGAGGTGTAAAAAATGGCAATGTTGAAAACCTGGATTGAAAATATAAAAAAAGTGAAGTCAAGAGCTTGCGTAGAAACTGTGCAATGCACACCCATAATGTAATTAGTTTGGGGATATTTTACAGCAGATTGTCAATGCAGACATTTTAGGACCTCCACTCATGAACAGTGTCACTGTGATTTTCTTAATCTGTCCCGAACAGTGATTTCCCACAGTGGCCATGCATTTCTGTGCCGGAAGTGCGAAAACACATTTCGGCCAGGGTGTGAGAAATGGCAGCTGTACTGTTCATAAGGAGGTGTGGAAAAATGCCAGTGTTGAAAAGCTGGACTGAAAATAGTACAAATTCGTGAACTTACAAGGGTGCATGGAAATTGCGCAATGCACGCTCGTAACACAGTCATGTTATGGACTTCTGTTACCAAATTTTCAACATAGGCATTTTAAGACTTCTGCTCATGAACAGTGTCAGTGTGATTTTCTTAATCTGTCCCTAACATTGATTTTGCACACCGACCGCACCATTGGGCGCTACATGTATGAAAACATATTTTGGGCAAGATATGAAAAATGACAGCTATACTGCTCATAAGGAGGTGTGGTAAAATGGCAATGTTGAAAATCTGGAGTGAAAATATTAAAAATTTGTGAAGTTACGAGTGTGCGTAGGAACTGCACAATGCACTCGTAAAACAGTCATTTTTGGGAATTTTTTCACCACATTTTCAACATAGGGTTTTGGGGGGCCTATCTCATGAATTGTGTCACTGTTGTTTCGTTACTTGGTCCCGAAAGGTGGTTCCGCACAGTGGCCGCAAAATCACCTTTCGGGATTGAATAACAAAATGACAGTGACTGAGTTCATGAGGTAGGGCTCCAAAAACCCGATATTGAAAATTTGGTGAAAAAATTCTCCATAATGGCTGAGATATGCACTAAAGTTGAAAAAAACCCATTTATGCCATTATACAGCTTACTGGCATTTCTTCAGTTCGCGGTTGGCTTTGAAGAGTGCAGACGTGTTCCTGGTCCACCGAAGATCGTCGCACTGGACTCCGGAGGTAAGTATGGGGTCAGGGGGGTGGGGAGGTGGATGCACAGAGGGTGGGTGCGGGTTGGTGAGGGGGGTAAGACAATCAACGAGGGACCGTTTTTGTTCCTCTCCCTGTGTCCGTTGTTACGAGCAGGCGTTGCAGCGAGGTGGGGATTACAAGGGACTGTTTGGCTTGTGAGCTGTGGGCTGATCAGAGGTGGGTTGAAGGTAGAATAGAGGTGGTTGGATCGAGGAGATGCCCTGGTACATTTAGGGCACCTAGGCAACGCCAGACATGGTAGGTGCCCATTTCCAGGGAATCCACCAGACCGAGTGGTCAGGTAACCCGAGGGGTTACACCACCTGCCATTCCTCTGTCGGCAGTGCTGTGCAATGCCAGGTCGATTAGAAACAAGATGGCAATTATTGCCACCTTGGTTTCTTCAGTCGACCTGGCCTGCATAACGGAGACCTGGGTGGGAGATGATGCTGGCCCTGTTTTTGAGGCTGCAGTCCCCCCAGGTTATACCGTTGTGCACTGCCCCAGAGGAAATCACAGGGGTGGCGGTGTAGCCATTTGTTTTAAATCTAGCCTGACCTTCACCGTGCACCCGGTGGGAGCTCCGGATTCATTTGAGTGTGTGGCCGTCTGTAGAGGACTCGGCATTGGCTGCAGGATCCTCCTCATCTATTGCCCTCCTGGCCCGGTGGGGGGTCCTGCGGGAATTTGCCAAGTTCATTGCCAGCGAGACATTGGACTCCCCTAGATGTGTTATTCTGGGGGACTTCAATGTCTGGGCTGAGGATAAAACTCAAAGATATATTGACGAATTTCTGCAGAATATGTCCTTATTAGGGCTTCTACAGTTCGTTAATGCACCTACCCATCGGGATGGCCACACACTGGATCTAGTGTTCTCACTAGGGATTGAGATCTCGGATCTCATGGTTGATCAAGTACTTTGGTCTGATCATAGCACAGTGAGGTTCATGCTTGGGGCTCCCACCGTAAGTTTCTCCCCTGCTGAGATGATCCGCTGCCGCCCTTTAGGAGATCTTACCCCTGTGGGTTTTATGGTGGCTGCTGATCTATCCAGTTTAGGTGATGTATGCGTCGCAGCTATTGGTGTCGGTGTGGATACCTATAATAAGGTACTATCCGACGCCATCAACTCCCTCGCACCTGTCCGTGTACAACCCAGAACTTCGTACATGAGGTCTCCATAGTTTGATGGAGATCTCAGGGAAATGAAGAAGACGGGTCGGAGATTGGAGTGCTGCTGGAGGAAATCCCACCTGGAGACGGACAACCTGGTCCTGCATGCACATTATTGTGCATATCAGGAGGAAATCGACCGAAAGAAGACATTGTTTTTGTCTCGGGTGATTGCTGCTGGGAGAAACCGACCAGCCTCGCTCTTCCGGACTGTTGACAGACTCCTTCATCCTATCTGTCTCCAGCCTGGTAGAGTCTCTTCCAATGAGGATTGTGAGGATTTTGCTCGGTTTTTCTCGGACAGGGTGTCTTTGATCCGTTGGGAGGTTTCTTCAGTCAGCAATATCATTGCTGTCACTGGTCGCCAGTTGTGTACTGAGTGCACTCCACCTGACTGGGGTGAGTTTAGGCCAGTGGAGAACTGTGAGGTAATCGAGGTGGCGGTCAATCTGAAGCATACCTTTTGTGAACTGGACCCAGTGCCAACGCGTTGCGTTTTTTAATGAGATGCATTGACTCTGTTGGCCCGGTGTTTGCCTTGATTGTCCGGTGCTCCTTAAGTCAGGGTGTCTTCCCAGAAGCCTTGAAGGAGGCTCTGGTTAGACCCCTTTTAAAGAAATCTTCTTTGGACCCGGAGGTCAGGGCAAACTACCGTCCTATCTCGAATCTCCCATTTTTGGGGAAGATTGTTGAGAAGGTGGTATCGCTTCAGTTGGAGGAACATCTCATGACTCACGAGTTGTACGATCCCTTCCAGTCGGCTTTTTGGGCCAGGTATAGCGCTGAAACTGCGTTAGATTGGGTGCAAAATGACCTCCTCAGGGCTAGAGACCGAGGAGACAAGACAATTCTTGTTCTCCTCGATCTCTCTTCAGCATTTGATACTGTGGACCATTGTGTGTTGCTTCTCCGCCTGAGGGAGTTATGTGGACTCACCGGTATTGTCATCAAGTGGTTTGAGCCCTTTCTCACAAATAGGAGACAGCGGGTTGTGATGGGAAATTTCTCATCAACACCCAGTCTCCTTTTGTGTGGAGTCCCTCAGGGTTCGGTGTTGGCCCCAATGCTGTTTGCAGTGTATATGCTGCCCTTGGGGGGGATCATTAGAACGTATGGACTGAGTTTTTATTGCTATGCTGATGACACTCAGCTATACTTATCTTTGGCCCCAGGAACACCCAACACAGTAGACGTGCTGAACATCTGTCTGGCTGAGATTAGCGACTGGATGGCCTCCAGCTGGCTTAGATTGAACCCTGATAAGACTGAGGTATTGGTAGTGGAGTAGAACAGAGTTCGTGATGGGATGGCCTCTGATTCTGCAACTGGCCTTGTGCTAGGGGCTGCGTCATTGACGGCCTCCCCTTGGGTGCGAAATCTTGGCGTGATGTTTGACAGGAATTTGTCCAAGGAGATTCAGATTTCTTCCGCGGTCTGTTCCTGTTTTTTCCATCTTCAAAACATTGCCAGGATTAAGCCCCTTGTTCCGCCTCTGGACCTCCCTACCTTGATACATGCCTTAGTCACTTCTAGGCTTGACTACTGTAATGTCTATCTCGGGATCTCTGGGGGTTCTCTCCGCAGACTGCAGCTCGTGCAGAATGCTGCTGCCCAGCTTTTAACTGGGCAGAGTAGATTCTGTCACATTACACCTGTGTTACACGAACTGCACTGGCTGCCTGTCAGGTGGAGAGTGCTCTTCAAGGTGGGGTTTCTCACCTATAAGGCCCTACACGGACAGGGCCCTGGTTACCTGTCAGATCTCCTGATACCATCCTCCGCCTCCCACAATCTCCGTTCTTCTGATGCTGACCTCCTAACTGTTCCAAGAGTGAGGTTAAAATCCTGCGGGCGACCGAGCATTCAGTGTCGCCGCTCCCGTTTTTTGGAATTCATTGCCAGTTGCAGTTAGGAAGGCCCTGAACCTTATTACCTTTAAGGTTTGCCTTAAGACTTACCTATTCTCACATGCTTTTGGGGTTTGATTATGTTTATGTATATGTGTTTTACTCTTTTATGTATTTATATGGCATGAAATGCTATAAATTCTTTTCTATTTCTCTGTTTTTTTATTGTGCGGCGCCCAGAGCCTTTGGGATTGGGCGTCTTATTAAATAAACATGACTTGACTTGACTTTGTAAGTGTGTTTCTTTCTTTTTAGGAAAACAACGCAGGACTTGTGGCACGCTGGGGTGGGCTCCCAGTGTGGCAGCTGAAAGTTTTTTTGGGGGGGGGTCAGTAGAGCCGACGGAGGATTGGGCACCCCCGTCAGCCATACAGATGTTTGCCACGCTGGGGTGGGCTCCCAGCGTGGCAACTGGAAATCTGTTTTTTTTAGGGGGGGGTGTTGAGTGGAGCCGACGAGAGATTGGGCACCCCCATCACCATTCTGACTTTTGCCATGCTGGGTTGGGCTCCCAGCGTGGCACCTAAAAGTCTGTGGGGGGGCGCCGTGAAGCAGACGGGGGACTGGGCACCTCCGTAAGCCATACTGTGCGTGGCGGGGGGAGCACATGAGCATGCTGGGGTGGGCTTCCAGCGTGCTACTTCAGTGTTTGGGGAGGGGGGAACATGAAGGGGAGCTGTTTATGACTGCTGTGTTCAAGATGCAGTGCTGAGTGTAGGCACTTTGCATACTGCTGACGGTAGTATGTAAATTACCTGCCGACAGCAGTATGCAAATTGCCTACACGTTACAACCGCTGATTGCAGCGACTTTTCGCTTTCAACTGTACGCCACTGCATCTGAACGGCTGTCATAGACAGCTCGGACATTCATTGGTGCGGTGCAGATGCACCTGCAAAAGGGAGCAGGGCATTGGAAATGGGGCAGGTACACCTATGAAAACTTGTATGATGGCACTATGTTTCTTGCACATGCGTGCAAGCAAACATAAAAATCTCTCTACCCTCCTTGATAAACTACAGCAGGATTTCTACAGGCTCCACACCTGGTTCTCTACCAGAAGATTATTCCTAAAGTCTAAAAAACAAGTCAATGGTTTTCTCAGGGACCAGGAAAATACAGTTTTTGATTTCACCCTCAGAAACAATGATGGCAACCAAAGTGAGAGAGTCTCTGAGTTCAAATACCTTGGCCTCCTCCTAGACTGTCACCTTACCTTCAAACTTCACATTGACCAGCTTATCAAAAAAGACCACCAATGGCTAGGAATGTTATACAGAGTCAAATGATTTCTAATCCCTGAATCTAAGGCCCTGCTTGCCAATAGCCTCCTGCTCCCTATCTTTGATGATGGCACTTTAATATACTGCCCCTCTCTCTCTCGAAAAAGTCTCCATAGGCTAAGGGTCACCTATCACAACGTTATCCGGATCACCACCGGCCTCCCAAGATTGACCCACCACTGTGATCTATACAGAACAGCCAACTGTCCACCGTTAGAGGACAGGCTGGACAGTAAAATCCTGACCGTCTTCTGCAAACTCTTATGGGGACATTTACCGAGCAGTATAGTCTCCATCTTCCCTAGGTCTGCCCACACAAGGTCCACTAGACTATCCTCCCTCCATTTCTTCTCTCTCCCTTTTTGTCACACTACCCAAGGTCAGTGCACCCATTCTTACAAGGGTGTAAAGCTTTTTAATAGCCTGACCCATCTCAGGTTCAATGTCCCTTGCTGGCCTCATTCAAAAACAACCTAAAGTGTTACCAGTCCGGTACCCATTTTTGTAAACGCTCCCGACTATGATTGATATGTATGTATGTATATCCTGGCACTTTGTAAATGCTCCCAACTATGTTTGATATGTATGTATTTGCTGACATGTTGCCCACACTACGATGTCTTTGCTACCCTTTTTTTCACTTTTTTTTGGCCTTGTATATCTTTGTACTGTGTATGATTCTACGTCTGTAAATGGATGCTTGTGAAAACCGGCACTTTTGCTCACGTGCCTTTCCAGTATAGACAATGCCAAATGTTTGCTTGCTGGCATTGGCATTGGTAGTGTAGGAGTTACAGAGCTGCATAATAGGAATGGCAGTGAAGTATTGAACTGAAGCCAGCCCCACCACCACTCTGCAGATACTGACAGGCATTGGGGTGTGTCTTTGGGTCGTCAGGCATAATGGCCATGCCATTTCACCACACCCTACCCTACAGACACCCACAAGTGTCGCGGTGTGCCTGGGGTCTTTGGCCCTTATGTTCACCCCATTTCATCAGGAAATATGGTGAGATGGGTGCAGTATAGGAGAATGGGATGAACTTCGGGGCCGAAGAGTCCAAGGCACACCTCGATGCCTCTCACTGGCCGCAGGGTGTGGGTGTGGGTGGAATGGTATGAGCATTACAGGCGACAATCCCAAGTCACACCCCTGATGCCTGTCAGTCTCTACAGGGTGGGGCGTTATGGTCAGAAACCCTAACACTTCAGGCATTCATTGGTATTTTCACTCCAAATTTTCAACATGTTTTTTTTTGTGATCCCCAACTTATGAACAGTGGCAATATCAGTTTGTTAGCCTCAAGCTGATTTTGCACAGCGACTACGCCATTTGGCACCACAGGTGTGTAAACACATTTCAAACAGGATGTGAAAAATGACAGCTGTACTGTACTGTTCATGGGGAGGTGTAAAAAATGGCAATGTTGAAAATCTGCAGTGAAAATATTTAAATAACAGGTGAAGTCACAAGCGTGCGTAGAAACTGCTCAACGCACACCCATAATGTAATTAGTTTGGGGATTTTTTACAGCAGATTGTCAACACAGGCATTTTGGGACCTCCGCTCATGAACAGTGTCACTGTGATTTTCTTAATCTGTCCCGAACAGTGATTTCCCACAGCAACCATGCATTTCTGCGCTGGAAGTGCAAAAACACGTATCAGCCATGGTGTAAAAAATGACAGCTGTACTGTTCATAAGGAAGTGAGGAAAAATGCCAGTGGTGAAAATCTGGATTGAAAATATTACAAATTTGTGAACTTACGAAGGTGCGTGGAAACTGCGCAATGCTCGCTCGTAACACAGTCATTTTATGGACTTTTGTCACCAAATTTTTAACATAGCCATTTTAAGATCTCTGCTCATGAACAGTGTCACTGTGATTTTCTTAATCTGTCCCGAACATTGATTTAGCACACCGACTGCGCCATTGTACGCTACATGCACGGAAACACATTTTAGGCAAGATGTGAAAAATGGCAGCTGTACTACTCATAAGGAGGTGTGGTAAAATGGCAATGTTGAAAATCTGGAGTGAAAATATAAAAAATTTGCGAACTTACGAGTACGTAGGAACTGTGCAACGCACGCTCGTAAAGCAGTCATTTTTGGGAATTTTTTCACCAAATTTTGAACATATGATTTTTGGGAGCCTACCTCATGAACTGTGACACTGTCGTTTTGTAAATCAGTCCCGAAAAGTGGTTCTGTGCAGTGACCGTGAAATCACCTTCCGGGGCTGATTAATGCCATGACAGTGCCATAATTCATGAGGAGGGGTCCCAAAAATCCCATGTTGAAAATTTGGTGCCAACATTCTAAAAAATGCCTGAGATATATATCAAAGTTGAAAAAAACATATTTATTACATTATACAGCTTACCGGCATTTCCTCAGTTCGCGGTTGGCTTTGAAGAGTGCAGATGTGTTCCCGGTCAGCCGAAGATCATCGCGCCAGCCTCCGGAGGTAAGTATGGGGTGAGGTGGGGGTGTGTGGAGGCAGGGTGCACAGACAGCGGGCATGGGTGGGGGGTCAAGACAGTCAGCGAGGGACTGTTTTTTCTTACAGGGCATGTTTTTTTTTAAAGACAATGCAGGACTTTTGCCACACTGGGGTGGGCTCCCAGTATGGCAGCTGGAAGGCTGTTTGGGGGGGCAGTGGAGCCGAGGCCATATGGACTGTTGCCATGCTGGGGTGGGCTCTCAGCGTGGCACCTGGAAGTCTGTTGGGGGTGATAGAGTGCAGCCAATGGGGATTGGGCACCCCCGTTGGCCTTGCGGAACTGTTGCCACGCTGAGGGTGGGCTCCCAGTGTGGCACCTGGAACTCTGTTTGGGGGGAGTGGAGCTGACGGGGGATTGGGCACCCCCGTCGGCCATATAGTGTGTGTGTGGGGGGGCGCAAGAGCACACTGGGGTGGGCTCCCAGCGTGCTACTTGTTACAGGACGGAGCTGTCTATGGCAGCTGATTCAGTGCAGTGCCGAAGTGTAGGCACTTTGCATACTGCCGATGCAGCAGTATGCAAATTGCCTACATGTTACAACCGCTGATTGCAGTGGTTTTTTTGCCTTCAACCATACGCCACTGCATCTGAAGGGCTGTCATAGACAGCTCCGAAATTCATTGGCGGGGTGCAGCCGCACCTGCAAAAGGCAGCAGGGCATTGGAAGTGGGGAAGGGACACCTATGAATTCTCATATAGTGGCACTATGTTTCTTGCACATGCATGCAAGCAAACATAATAAATGATCAGCAAACAAATACATTTTCTAACAGAGCTCCTTCTGTGCTAATAGTGATGGCAGAATGGAATGATTATTTGGCAGCCTGGGTGGGACTCGAGCATAGAAACACTCAGCCCCCTCCCAGATAAATTATAACTGCAATCCAGGCAGCTCTTAAAGAGACAGTACACAGAGGCTATAGAGGCACTCTCTGGCAATACATTTAAACTGCTAAAATGCAGGACACTAGCCGGGCAGTGAGCATTTAGACAAGCTCAAGGAAGACATTTCAGGAACCTCCATTTGTAGGGGGGGTTACACCCTTCCCTGCCTCTGAGAAAACTTGGTGTCCGCATCAAGTCTTATACCATCACAATATACTTGATCTGTATTCTAACCTACCTGTACTATATACTGTGTGCCTGTACTATATACTATGTATTGTATAATCTCATCTCATTTTATGTATGTATTCTCCTGGGTCGTGCCTGAAAATAGTCAACTTTGGCTAGCGCACCTAACCCGGTTAACAAAAACTAAATAAATAAATAAATATATGACATTAGCATGCTAATCAAATACTATCTGATACATCAGTTAACATAAACTTGTCACATTACTATACATTTCAACATACTTCACAATACTATATCCATACTGACAATACTTATGCATGTTTCATACAGGTAATACTGATTTCACTATGATTTACATACTATGAGCAGTTACTTATGATTTCACTTTATAACTTCTTGTACAGTAAACAATGTGGATAGGGGCCCTTCTCTATCAGCTAACTTGGGGCTTGAAGGGACAGGGACATCATGTTCTGAAGGGAGAACAACTAACTTGGAATTGGCCATTAAGCTCAGTTTGGGTAGTGAGCTCTGAGAAATATAAACACCTTTGTGAACCACACTGAGAGGCAAATCCACTGGCCTCCCAGCAGAATCATAACTGAAGCGCAATACTGGCTTAACAGCTTGGCGAGTCTTTCTGGGGGGAACAGCCACAATCTCTGTACTTTCAGCACTAACTTTGGAGCTTTCGTCATTCATGAGGGGCGCCTTTGCACGGATGGGAATGTCCAAACTGGGAGCACTGTCAGCTCCTTGCTCTGTAGGCTCTGTTTCCGCAACACTTGGCTCATTTAGAGAAGGTTCTGGCACAATTAGGCTTTGTGGCACTGAATGGAGGCAGTCAGCACTCTCATATTGTTGTTCAAGTTCTGGTGTGTCACCAGAGAGACTCAGACCATCAGCCCCTTCTTCAGGCAAGTCACATAGTTCCACTAAACACAGGGAGTCCGCAGCCCCAGACGTGATACTTTGCACTTCACTTGCAGGGAGCATTGGCTCCAAGGATGAAGCTCGGGGGTTAGGCAGTCCAGAAGGCCCAGCTTCATCCCCATGATTCTGCATAGAATTTCCATGAAACAACTGACTCAGTTCATAGGAGGGATATTAGGCATTAACATAGTCACTTTCATCAGAGGTGGACTGACAGTCACTATCATTCTGGGCCTGCTGCAGGGGAAACCTTAAATCTGTAACTACTGGGGTAGGTTGACTCTGTCTATTTTAGCAGCAGCATGAGTCACCGGCCCAGGGGAGGCAATGTCTGCTGGCTCAGCTTCAATAATAACTTAGCTGATAGGCAGCAAGTGGTTATGATGCATGGTCTTGACAGCTTTTAAGTTATTCTCTGAGTGTACCTTGTACACTGGTAGATCATCCAACTTTCCAACTACTAAATGAGAAAGATGGTGCCACCTATCAGCAATTTTGTGCTTGCCATGTAGTCCCAAATTGCGTAACAACACACGGTCTCCGGGCCGCAGCTCTTGAGCTTTTACTTTCTTATCGTGCCTCTCTTTGTTGGCGAGATTTCTCTTGGTGGCCATTGTCTGGGCTAGTTGATATGCATGGTTCAATTGAGCTTTCAGTTTCTGTACATACTGCAAGTAGTTTTTGGCTCGGACCCCATCTGGAGAGACCTCAAAGCAGACATCAACTGGCAGTCGGGCCTCCCTCCTGAACATGAGTCAGTAGGGGGAGAACCCAGTAGCATCATTTTTGTTGCAATTGTATGTGTGTACCAAGGTGCTAATCTGCTGGCTCCACTTATGTTTGTCTTTTGGGTGGAGGGTGCCCAGCATGTCTAGAAGGGTGCGGTTAAAATGTTCTGGTTGAGCGCCCCCCTGCGGGTGATAAGGGGTGGTTCTTGACTTCCGCACCCCCCCCTCCACAGAGAGAGCATTTCTTTGATTAGCCTACTTTCAAAGTCTCTGCCTTGGTCAGAGTGGATCTGCTGGGGGGGCACCATAGTGGACGAAGAATTTTTCCACTAGCACCTTGGCCACAGTAGAGGCTTTTTGATCTTTAGTTGGAAAAGCTTGTGCATACCATGTGAAATGATCCGTAACCACTAACACATTGCCAATATTCCGTTGATCAGGTTCTAAACACAAAAAATCCATGCAGACCAGTTCCATGGGTAGTGATATTGACAAGGGGGGGCAGCCTTTTGAGGCAGAGCTTTTCTTTGGAGGCAATGACTACAGGTCTTTACATTTTACTCAACATCAGCCCCCATCTTGGGCTGGTAGAATCGAGATTGTACCAAGTCGAGAGTCCTGTCAATACCAAGGTGCCCAATGTGATTGTGGAGGGACCTCAGTACCAAGTGTTTAAAGGCCGTGGGCAGGACCAGTTGTTGCTTGTCTACTTGACCACTACGATCCACTGTTTCTCTGTATAACAACTGACTGAGTAACTTCAACCTGGGGCCTTCTTTAAATAATATGGCAGTTCGCAAGTCAGGGGAACGCAACTTAGGCACATCTTTCCCCGCATGCAGGGCATCAAGTGTGGGTTGAATCATAGGATCTTGGGATTGAGCCCAATAAATACTGTCATTGTCAAGTTGAGGTAGTGCACTAATATCTACAGCAGAGAAATGGCAATAGGCAGCCAGTATGCAGGTATCAGGAGGGCCCAAGCAATCTACTAGACAGTCCACTGTGGCCGCAGACATCTGTTCATCTCTGTCAAACTTTTGGCACAATGTTCGGATGTTAGGTTCAGACAGCCTGACCCAATCAGTCTTGGAAGCGGGCCTTCGTGACAGGGCGTCAGCATCAATATGGTTCAGTCCCGGTCTATATTTGACAGCATAATCATAGATTGATAAGGCAGAGAGCCAGTGGCACCCAGTGGCGTCTAACTTAGCTGAAGTCTGTACACAGGTCAAGGGGCTATTGTCAGTCTTCACCAATATCTTTGCCCCATAGAGGTACTCATGAAACTGATCAACGATGGCCCATTTTAGGGCAAGGAACTCCATCTTGTGCACAGGATAGTTTCTCTATGATGGGGTCAAACTCCTGCTGGTGAAAGCTACTGGTCTCAAACCATCCTCATGGTCTTGATACAGCACAGCTCCTAGACCCTGCAAACTAGCATCTGTATGCAGCACATAGGGCTTGGTAGGGTAGTATAGGTGAGGATGGGGGTATGGGTGAGCTGGTATATGACTTTGTGGAGGGCTGCTTCACATTTGGGTGTCAAGCGGGGCCCAAAAGGTTCATCTGTGTGGAAGTACACTTTCTCTGGTTCTTTGACAGCCCCTTTCTTGTATTTACGGTTGGTAGGGGTAAGATTCAGGAGCGGGCAAATCTCCTTTGAATAGTCTTTTATAAGTGCGGTACAGAACCCCAGAAAACGTTGTAGTTCTTTCAAGTTATGGGGCTGGGGCCAAGTGTACAGTGGCTCAGCCTTACTGGGATCGGTCTCTATCCCTTCTGCAGATACCATGTGCGTCACATACTTCACGGAGGTTTGAAAAAACTGGCACTTGTCAATGGACAGCTTGAGGCTGAAGTCTTCCAATCAATCCAGCACTTTAAACAGTCGGGTCTCATGCTCCTCTAATGTGCGTCCGAACACAATGACATCATCTAGGTACACCAGACATTCCAGCAAGTTCATATCTCCCACCGCACATTCCATCAGTCGCTGAAAGGTGGCCGGAGTGCCCGAAATCCCCTGTGGCATTCTCAGGAATTCATAGAATCCCTAAGGACAGATGAAGGCTGTTTTCTCATAGTCCTACGGGGCCATCGGAATCTGGTAATATCCACTGTGAAGATCCAATACCGAGAACTATTTGCTCCCATTCAAGCAATCCAGGACATCTTGTATACGGGGCATGGTGTACTGATCTGGGATGGTCTGCTTGTTAAGGGTTCGATAATCAACACACATCCTCACGGACCCATTCTTCTTATGCACAACCACAATGGGAGAGGCATATGGGCTCCTTGATTCTTGTATCATGCCAGCAGTGAGCATTTCCTGTAGATGTCTCCTAACATCATCTATGTCCACTGGGGGAGGCGTCGGGATCTCTCTCGAAATGGCCGGTCATCATGCAGGTGTATGTGATGCTCCGCACCCTGGACACACCCCATGTCCCATTCTTTTAACAAAAACATTTGGTCTTTCTGGATGAGTTTCTTGCTAATTCTAGCCTTCCATTCTGCTGGCAACGGGGAATCACCAAAGTCAAATAAGTCTGGGGTCACTCTCTCCTTCACGCTGGAGCACTTGTTACTGGGTAATACTGCAGTGTCTGCACAGTGTACTGTAGCTAGGGTGCACCCTCTCTTCACCCAGATCTCCCAATCTGACACATTCTGAATCTGGACCATCACTCGTCCTGCATAGGCGTTGGCATGGGCAGGCAAAATGCTGGGCTTAACCAATAATCCTTCCGGCAACTTTCCATCGCCTGGTGCATCCGACATTAATATTCTGTTCTTTACATCTTTTCTAATGTGAACCTCTCCATGAATGGTGTACTGAGCATTGGCAGGTAGTACCAGAGAATCAGGATCTTTCTTCCACACCATCCCCACCGGCTCATCTCTGTCTACTTCGGTAGTCCATTATTTCAGATCATAGGCTCTCTCTTTAGCAGGGCTGGGATTCTCAGTGCCCTCCCAGTCCGTTTCCCTTATTTCTCTTGACACAAGTGCCCTAGTCTTCCAAACATGTGGGTGTTGGTTCCAACGAGCAAGGGAATCCCATCATACAATCCCGTAGGAGGGCACACCATGGCTAGGGACTCTACTTGTAAATCATATAAATGCTGATTCTTCTTCTTCTTCATCTACACCAGTTACAGTCACAGGGAAAGACAACCAGAGCTGGACATATCCTAGGTAGGGATAAGACTTGTCACTCAGGCCCCACACATGCAAATCTTCCATAGATTGTAATGGCACATCAGATAAGTGTTTATCATACCAGTCCTGGAATACAATTGTCACTTGTAACCCGCTATCGAGCACAGCCTGAGCATGGATACCATTGACAGTCACAGAAGTCTCCATCGAAGGGCCTACTATTCTGGACAAGTCTGGACAGGCAATAGCAGAGGCCTAGACAGATGATTTAACCACAAACAAATTTGAGTTAGGATTTCTCAGTCCTGCACTGTGGTCATTTCCGACGCTCCTCGGCCATGGTCTCGCTTTCCGAAACTCTCCTTGAAGTCTGTATACAACTTTATCTAGGTCTTTTGGAGACCGGCATTCTCTCTTCATGTGCCCATCCTTCCCACAATTATGGAAAAATATGCTTTATGGGGTCTGGTGTGGCCGAGACATCACATTGGGAGCTGAGGCAGGGGTACTGGCAACAGAAAACCTTGGTTCCACCTCTGTCTGCTGTGTGGCGAGCATTTGTAAACATCTTGTCAATTCTCTCACATCCATAGTCAAGACATTAATTTTTGAGCTGCTGATAGCAGGAGATGCCAGGGTGTGCACACCCCCACTCCCATAGCAGATGCAGTCGGATAAGGATCAGGGCCTGTACTCGTAGGAGCGGCCTTCATAAAGAGACTGTTTTTTGTTTCTCTGAACTCCCTCAGCAGTTTATCCCATGGCGGAGCATCAGTAGCAGTCCCTCTCTGGTTGGCAGCCCAGGGGCTGACATTTAGTTCTTGGATTCCGTCATGTGATTGCGGTGACTCCAGGTCATCAGTGACCGACCCTGCACCTGGAGCAGGGGTTGCAGCAGCTACGACTGTGCAGGTCTCCAAAAAGCCTTCCTCCTCCTCAACTTCCCGTTACTCCTTCATCAACACATGGAAGGGCAAGAGACCAGATTTCCTTTGATGCAGTCGCAATTTGAGCAACACCAAGCTGGAGTGCCGGGCAGAACAGAGTATATGATCCAGTCTTGCTCGGTCCACTTCACTAGATGCCCAGTCTCCTTTCCGAAAAATGGTTTGTAGGATTCCCTCTAATCAATCGATAGAGGCAGATAACAATTCCCCCGGCTGTTGTCTAACATCTTTAAGATTCCATTTCAAGGCCTCAACACTAGTGGTGCCCCCAAACACATTTTCAAGGGTGACTATGCACTCTTGGGCTTTGGCGTCAGGGTCAGAGGCCTTAAGGAGGCGAAAAGTACATAGAGCGAGTCCCTGGAGGCTTTCCCCCAGGCGGGCCCTTTTTTCAGCCTCGGAGCATTGCTAGTCTTGTACTGCAAGAGTAGCAGAGTCTATCCAGGTCTCCAGGTCGACTTCCCCATTAGGAGTAGGGAAGATGTCAGAGAATGCCTTGAGCTTGCGGTAAGGGCCATGACTACTTGCTGACTCAGAAGCAGTTACAGAAGTTGGTGAAAGAACAGGTGCTGGGGTGGGTGTGAACAGCGGAGAGGTGACACTCCCAGGTGGCAGGAATAACTTTTTTAACTCCTCCACAGTTTTGCCCTCCTCCAGTAACAACTTGGCAAAATTCTCCTCAAAAGACTCAGATAATGGTGGGGGCTCATCCTCTAAGGGATCCTTGCTATCTTTGGTTATCACCCTCCAGGTGGCTGGGAACCCTTCTGAAGTGATAGTCTGGGGTATCTTTGAACTGTCAAGGGGGTTGCTACACTCCACCAAGGCCATGAGAGTTTAGGCAGTTAAATCAGCCTGTCGACCCTCCATTATAGCCTTTTCCAAACATTCAGCTTTAGAAAGTGTCCCTTCAACAGTGTCCTTACAAATGCCCATAGGTATATCCAGTATTAGCAAAGCATTATGGGGGTCAATCTCTTCTCCCGTACACCACCCCACCAACTGGTGCAGAGCCACTTCTGTTGGGGTAGCCATTTATGTTTGACAATAATTCTTAATTTCGGCCACTAGAAGACACAAAATCCCAGTGGTGAGCCTCCAAGATGTAACCCCTAGGTGGCGCTATCCCAAAGGCTACTACCCCTGCCTGCTTGGCTAGTAGCAGGTTAAGGGGCCCTGGGTACTGAAACGGGTGCCTCCACCCAGGGGTCAGGGTTGTTAGTGGTCAAGCTAACCTGGGCACAGCCCTCTGGGACACTGTAACCTCCCCTCTTTCCCTTCTAGTGGCCTGAACAATATACAATGATCACTTTCACAATGACCCTTATTCACCATGCAATTACCCACACTGTTTGCACTAACCACCAGGGCTGGTTCCTCTAGCTCGACCCTGGGGACCCCCTGTAAAACAAGGTTATGCACAGCAAATAGCAACAGTACAGTACTCTTGGCGCAAACTGGAACCACAGTTAGGTTAAATACCAAAAGAGATCTGATTTATTCAGGGGACTTGAACAAGGGAGGGGCATATTGGCTTAAAGGCTAAATCAATCATACAGTTATGCATGCACTTCAGAGTCCCTACACAGTCACACACTCTGAGTAACCAGGTAGAAAAAAGGTGGGCTAGCCAGGACCATTGTCCGGGGTAGGCCAGCATCGCAGCTGGTTGGGGCCCTGTGATGGAAGAAAGCAACATGCACAACACACACTATTTGTAGTCTGGAGCCGGAGGGCTCAGTTCATGAAAGAAAAGACAGCAAAGCAATCAGATGACAACACTTTAGATTTAGCTGTTGTTGCAGGGAGCTACCCTGATGTTTACTCATGATACCCAATACAGAACACAGGCAGGACGAAATCGAGACTGCAGGTTGTTGAGCTGGATTGCCAGGAGAAGCAGGGCCTACACGGATCACCGAGGCATCGCTCCTGTTCAAGGTGTTGAGCAGGGGGCTGATCCACCAGGCAGGTCTCTCGTTGATGGCTTTCTCTGTGTAGTGGGTAGTCTGGCTGGACCAGTGTAGCAAGGCCCAGGCCGAATGGAAATGCGAACGGATTTAGTCCGTTGGAGCTGGATGCAGCCTCCAGCAAGCAGAACACAGTTCAGCCCACAGTGGTGAACCAAATCACGACCCACTAACAGCACACAGCACATTTACATGTAAGAAATTCCACTGTACCTGGCAGATTGGCTATCCGGTTGCAATTACAGTCTCTGCACAAACCGGGAGTTCAAAGGTGGCTGGAAATTCTGACAGGCCGATCGCATTCAGCAAATCTTCGGTCTTCTTCAGGTTAAAGCATGGTCACAGTTCTGTAGCTTAAATCGTCCTCACAATTCGGATTCAGTCTGAATAAACTTCGGTTTCCCTGTCAGGGACAGCAGGCAGACAGGCAGGCCAAAACTCAGGCCTTTCACAGTTCTCCTGCATGAATCTATGCAGGATTACTATTCGACTATCTTGAGCTGTTACTCCTTCACTTCCCAACTCAGATCTGAACTGAAACTGCAAGCAGTCTGGGACTTTCCCCAGGATCCACAAGGTTCGGTTGGCTGATTCCTCTGTGAGTCACAGCAAGGGCTCCCTCTCCAGGTCATTTAGGCGCCAAAAGCCCAAAACTACAATTCCTACAGAATTTTGCTCCCACAAAGCCCCTGGGGACAGGCTCCATTTTAGAGTCCCCAGAGGTACTGATTGGTCCAGGACCAAGATGGTGGAGATAAACAGAAATGTCCATGCTGCAAAGAAGGCAGGTTAGACAAACTGCAGTATATTATTACTATTCTAATAAATGATCAGCAAACAAGTACATCTTCTAACAGAGCCCCCTCTGCGCTAATAGTAATGGCAGATTGGAGCGATTATTTGGCAGCCCGGGTGGAACTCGAGCATGAAAACACTCAGCCCCCTCCCAGATTAATTATAACAGCAATCCAGGCAGCTCTTAAAGAGACTATAGAGACAGAGGCTATAGAGACACTCTCTGGCAATACATTTAAACTGCTAAAATGCAGGACACCAGCCTGGCAGTGAGCATTTAGGCAAGTGGCAAGGCAGGGTTTGATTCTTGGTCCTCTCCTGTTTACAGTCTTCATAAACGACATCCCACCGCTCTGGTGCTTGCTCGGGTCTGCTATATGCCGACGATCTTGTTCTTTACTCATCCTCCTCAACTCTCTCATATATCAACTTGAATCTCAATAGTAACTTCAATACCTTTCAGAGCTGGCTATTGCAAAACAAGCTTGTCTTAAATAAAAATAAAACGGTGACTATGCTCTTCGGCTCAGGTTCAAAAATTCGGTCCTGCACCCAACCATTAAGTATCAGAGTGCTTGATGGCTCTCCCCTTAACACAGTTACCTCTTTTAAATACCTAGGAGTAACCCTTAATCCTGCCTTGGATTTTGACCTGCACGTAGCCTCACTCATTAAATCTGTCATTATTCAACTTGGACTGGCATATAAGGTGAGACATAGCCTAACATCCACGGTGAGGATGGTCATTGCACAGGGTATTCTGAGACCCAAATTGGTGTATGGGTTAATAGCTTTTCCAGCAACTGCTGGAGGGCTCCTCTGAAAGTGGGATGTCTGCTACAACAGGATTTGCTGTTTTGCTTTGTCTTTGCCCAAACTTACTCACCGATGCACACTATACTCCAGTCAGGGATGGTTTACCCCCTCAGCCTTCCGACAGTTTACTTCCTACTGTTTTATAAAGAATATAATCTCCTCCCAGATACCTGACAAACTGGCTCTACTGCTCAAACCTATGACCTCTGCCTACCCACTGAAATCGGCTGACAAATCCCTTCTTGTTCAACCGAGATGTAAAACCAAAATGGGGGAGAATGCTTTCTTTAGCTGGGCCCCTAAACTATGGAACTCCCTTCCACTGAGTCTAAGAATCTCCCCTTCTCCACACAACTTCAAACAGGAGCTTTGTATGGCTCTTCTAAGCTCTGAACCCTGCTCCTGTCCTCTATTCACCCACTCCTGTACTGGTTCCTCCTAGTTGCTTACCGGCTCCAACCTGTACCACTCTCAAACCTGCCTGGAAATCTTGTTATTTCCTCTCTTCTAGCACTTACTTACTAATTGTATGACTTATGACTGTTAGTTATTTAAGCAATAATGCCCGACAGGGCATGTGTCATGCTGGGATAACATCATGCCTCAGGTGGTTGGGCACGAGGCTGTAGGCCATGTGCATCCAGTACCTGAGGTGTGACGTTATCCCAAACGACACACACCCTGGAGGGCATTATTCCTATTATACAATGGCTCGTTGTTATATATAAAATAAAAAAATTATTTTAAAGAATGTTTTTATTAGTGTGGAAAAATATTTTTGTTTCTTAAGAGGAGATGTAAAAAAAGATATCTAGCTCATAGAGCTCATCTGCATTGGTTCACAGCGCTGAGACTAGACCCGTGATGTTGTGCTGGAATAACATCACGGGTCCATTCCCAGACTGACCAATCAGAGACCAGGATTCTTTCTTGCCATTGTATAATTGCACTTATATTTCTGTTTTGTTACTACATATAGATTCCTGCATATGTACTGTCATTGCTGAAAATTTTGTATAAGTGTATTATGTCTGACTTCTACTTGTTCCCATGATGTTTTCTTGTATCTTTTATTGTCTACGTACCCTTTGTTGTAATCTCCCAGGTCGTACCTGAAAATAGACAGCTATGCTGTCTACTGTATGGTTAACAAAAACTAAATAAATAAAATAAGCGCAAGGAAGACTTTTTGGGAACCCCCTTTTGCAGGGGGGGTTACATATATGTAGTACATATATTCTGTGACACCTATGGGCTCACACAGTTAATTAATGAACCAACAAGATTAAATGCAAGGAATAGTAGTAACAGTACTCTACTTGACATCATGCTAGTGAGTAAACCACATCTATTCACACATGCTGGAGTGCTCCCATGCGACATAAGTGATCACTGCCCCATCGCAGGGGTAAGATCCAATAGCATTAAAACAGATCGTGCAAAATTCCTCATGAGGAGCTCCAAGAAAAACACCTGGGGGGGGAGTTTAAGAGGGACGTGAGGAAATACTTCTTCACAGACAGAGTGATGGATGCCTGGAACAGCCTGCCAAAGGAGGTGGTAGGGGCGAAGACAATAGGGAACTGCAAACATGAGTGGATAGGCACATGGGAGTGATAAATTGTGGTAAGGGAGGAGGGAGGGAGGGACACCTGTGACCAAACAGAATCCAGGGTGTAGTGATAAGCAAGGAAAACAGGGCAGATTAGATGGCCTACTGGTCCTTTTCTATGTAGCTACAATGGGAAAAATGGGATTAAAAGATAAGATTCCCTTACACCTATCCCACACATTCTTGAACCCCACCACTGTTTTCACTCCCCACCACCTCTGCTGAAAGGTGTTCCAGGAATCCACCACTCTTTCTGTGAAGAAGTACTTCATCACATTTCTCCTGAATCTACCATCCTCCCGATTAATAGCATGTCCGCTTGTCCTTCAACATGTTTTTTCTGAAAAATACTTCCCTCTTGCACCTTATTTACCCCCGTGAGGTATTTACACTCTCTATCATATCCCCACTCTCCACCTTCAGGGCTACTATTGGCGCCTATGCACTAACAGGCGGAAAGTATGCACCGGAGGTGCATACCCTGCCCGCATAGCTATGCGCCCGTGAACAGGTGTGAATATGCCGGTATGCAGAAGTGCTGGCCACCTGTCTGTGGCTCCGCTCCTCAGAGAGCAGGACTGTGCAGGGCAGCTGGGGTGCAGGGCAGCTGGGGGCGGAGTAGCAGACCCAGGTGAGCATCCAATCGGATGCCCATTCTGGGTCCCAGAATGGATCACTTGCGTAGTAAGGCATGGGTCCGGGTGCATGAATAGCTACCGCAGGCAACCGGACCCATGTGCCATGCCTGGTCATCTAGTGGACCCCCCTGGCCAAGCCTATGTGGCTCAGTGGCTGCCCAGCACACAGATGGACCCCCAGCAGCAGGACCCCTGCCCCAGGCCTGTATGCCAGCCCCCACCACGTTAGACCCTTCCCCATAGTCGTACCTGTACCGCCACCGGAATACACTGGTGCCCCGTCCACAGAAACCCAGATACCCCCCCAACACATCTGTGCTCTGTCCCTGTAAAAGCAGACACCCCTCTCACACATCTCTGCCCCCACCCGGTCCTGGCATCAATATGCCGTCTGCCCAGTCCTGGTATCAATATCCCCCCCTCACAGAGCCCCAACCCCAGTCTGCTATTCAGGGACATCTTCCCCACGCCAACCATAACCCTGTCCCGGCATCCATGTATCCATGTAACTGTGCAGCCCTGCAGTCACCCCCCAACCCCCGAACCCCGGAACTGGCATTGGTGATTAGTGGCTCGTCTTTGCAGCGGCAGATGACACACCTCCATTATGTGCCATTCCTGGTGAAACATTTCAATACATATCATGGCTCCTGCTGTCCGCTACACAATTCCGACATCAGGGTACCCAATCCCCGTGTTGGCATTCCCCCCATTATGTAGCACACCTAACATGGTGGCTCCTGCCACCCGCCACACACTCCTGAAATGCCAACATGCCAATCCCCATGTCGGTATCCTTCCTCTTAGTGTGTCTTTCCTGATTAAACAGTTTCCCCTTTCCGACACCGGGATGCCACCCTGGTGTCGGATGCATAACCCCATCATAGGCTTGCTGACATCCAGATTGCCCAATCCCTGTGTTGGCATCCCCTTCCCAATTGTGGCACACTGGGAGCCCACCCCAGTGTACCTATTTTAAGTAGTGTAGCTGTGTAAATAAAGAAAACCTTCCCTTCCGGTCTGTTGTTTTCCCCCTGCAAAGAAGAAAATGGTCCACCATAGTTCCCTCATCCCCTCCCCATCCCACCTTCATTCTTCGCTTACCTCCTGAACCCCCCACCCATACTTACCTCCACGGAGGTCAGGAGCCGAGATCTTCGCTGAGCAGGACATGTCTCCACTCTTCAAATCTGAACTGCAAACTGAAGAAATTATGGTAAGCTTTATAATGGGGGTGTTCGACTTAGGTTGATATTGCAGCCATTTTTAGGAATTTTGGACCCAAATTTTCAACATGGGGTTCTTGTAACCCCACCTCATGAACATGTAGCTGTCATTTCATTTCTTGGTCCTGAAAGGTGATTTCACTGTCGCTGTACAAAATCACCTTTTGGGACTGATTAACGAAATAACAGTGCCACTGTTCATGAGGGGTGGTCCCAAAAATCCCAAGTTGAAAATTTGGTGAAAAAATTTCAAAAAATGACTACGTTACTGGTATGCATTGCACAGTTTTTACTCACACTCGTAACTTCACCAATTTTTAATACTTTCACTCCAGATTTTTAACATTGCCATTTTCTCACACCTGCTTATGAACAGTACATCTGTCATTTTTCATATCCTGCCTGAAACATGTTTTCGCACCTGTGGCGCACAATGGGCACGGTTGCTGTGTGAAATCAACTTTCGGGACAGATTAACAAAATCACAGTGCCACTGTTCATGAGGAGAGGTCCCAAAATGCCCATGTTGAAAATGTGGTGAAAAAATTTCCCAAAATGACCATGTTACAGGCGTGCATTGCGCAGTATCTACTCACGCTTGTAAGTTCGCAAATTTGCATTATTTTCTCTCCAGATTTTCAACATTGCCATTTTTTCACAACTCCTCATGTACAGTACAGCTGTCATTTTTCGCATCATGCCCAAAATGTGTTTCTGCACCCGAATGGCGCAGTTGCTGGGCAAAATCACCTTTCAGGATTGAGTAACGAAATGATTGTGCCACTGTTCATGAGGTAGGGTCCCAAAAAGCCAATGTTGAAAATTTGGAGTGTTAAGATTTCCAACCATACAACCATCCACCCTATAGAGACTGACAGGTGTCGGGCCATAACTTGGGTTAATTGGCCGTAATGTTCATAGCATTCTACCCCCCATCCTACAGCCACTGACAGGCATTGAAGTGTGCCTTGGGTCCTGTCACTCTAACGTTCACCCCATTCTCCTATATTGCACCAATCTCAGCTTATTTCCTTATTGAATGGGGTGAGCATAAGGGCCAAAGACCCCAAAGCACACCGTGACACCTTTTGGTGTCTGCAGGGTTGGGTGAGGTGGAATGGCATAAGCATTATGGGCAACGACCCAAAACCACACTCCCAATGCCTTTCAGTCCCTGCGCGGGGGGGGGCGGGCATTAGTTAAGTACTTCACTGCCATTCCTATTATGCATCTAACTTCTGCACTACCAGTGCCAATGCCAGCAAGCCAACATTCGGCATTGACAAATGCTTGTTTAAACCTCATCTTTATTGTGAAATCTTGGTACAATAAAAGTTCAAAGGTTTAGAACAATCAAACATGTGAGGACACAGCCTTCAAGTAGAATCCATTTATGCAGCAGTTACTCATTTGGTATTTGTCACTCTTATTGCATATGCTTTGTCTTCCTGGACTCTGAGGCTTGCCTTATAAGCTAACATTAACCAGGAAACTGAACAGGAATGCCTACAGGGCACAAAATGCTTGTTTGTTTAGTGTCTGTGCTGTATTAATAAAGAGAATTGTCTAACTTCTGGTGTGGTCAGAGTCATTCATTATGGTGTTACACAATTCTTGTCTTGTATCCTAGGGGTTCCTTTTGTCCTCTGTTGTTAGCCCTGTATATGGGTGTTTATATTCCCCTTCCATCTCCTACATCCCCCTAAGCCCCGTGGCCCTTGAGTGATGGCTTCCCCCATCTCCTGCACTTCCCATGTGGCCCATTGTTCTGTGAATTTCTCCAAGGATAGCTGAAGAGTCGCTGCGATGTGCTTCATTCTAGTAATATTGGTTACTCTTTTTCTCCATGGCTCTATAGTGTGGTGGGGGGACAGGTTTTGCAGACAGCTAACTGTTATGCCCATTATGGCTATGATGCATAAAATTCTGAATAACCTCTGTTACCTGCTGCTCCCTACTTCTGTTGTTTTAGGTCCTTGTACTAGATTTTGTAAGCTAAATGTGATATTGTCCCCCAACACAGCTTAGCCAGTTCTAAGAGGAGAAGTCTCCAGTAGGATTGTATGACTGGGCATTCCCAGAAAATATGAATGTGCATTATGACTCCCCCACACCCCCTCCAGCATAGGTTTGTGCCACCTCCTCCAAAGTACTGTGTGATGGAGGGGGTGTAGAAGAACCTGGACACATACTTTCAACGGTACTCTTTTTAACTCGGGGAGGCAGTGACCTTCTATCCTCTCCCCCAGAGCCACTTCCAATCTTCTTGTGTGATTGTTGTCCTCATCTCTTCCTCCCACTGAGCACTTATTCTTTCCATTTCTGGGTGTTCATGTACCATAAGGACCTTGTATGCTCTGGAAACTGTACCCCTCCCACACCTGTTAACATAGATGCCCACTATAGGAAACCTTCCAGGAAGGTCAAATCTCTGGTTACTTTCTGAAGCAGATTCTGTGACGTGAGATAATACGTAACCTGGAGAAATCTGAAGAAGTGCTGCAGTGAGAGGCCATACTTGCCTCTCAGTTCTCCAAAGGAGACAAAGGCTGCTTTGGATCAGTGCGGGATATCTAGTAAGTGCTAATGTGTTCCACCTTCTAAAACCTGGGTCTATTCATGCGGGGGGGGGGTCTTAGGATCTCCTATTATGCTTGTGAGAGGGACTATCGTATTTAGGGTGTAATTTTCCAGATCTTGGTCAGCATCTTAAGGATGTGTCCAGTCTGTATATTTGGTATCTCTGTCAGTATCTTAGGAGAGATGGTGACGTGTGGCAGGGCCAGTAGGGGAGCTGGCAGCAGTTGGGTTGCTGCAATCTCCAGCCAGCCTGTATCCCCTCTCTGCTTAGTCCATGACACTACTGGTGCCAGCTGAGCAGCAATGTAATTCCATTTAAAGTTTGGCCTTGCCAGGCCTCCATGCTCTCGTGGTAAGGTCAGTAGCCTTTTGCTAACTTTGTGTCTGTCCTTGACACAGATGAAGGAAAGCAACGACTTCTGTAGCTGCTTCCAGAATAACTCCAGAATTGAAATGTGTAAGGCTTGGGAAAAGAATAAAAATGAAGAGAGAATATTCATTTTTAGTGGGGCTTTCCTTCCACCCAGTGAGAGTGCAATCAACTCTCATTGAGCCACATCAACCTTTACTTCATTCAATAGTTTTTCATAGTTTAATGAAAATAGCAATATCAATTTCGGAGAGACACTAACCCCTAGGCATCTGTTATTTTTAGCCCCTTTAAGAGGGAGCGTTACTTTGAACTCCTGAGAGCAAGTTCATCCCAGTCTTATTGCTTCTGATTTGTCAAGTTGATTTTGTACCCCGATATTTCTCCACAGGACCTAAGTCCCCTTAATAATGTGGGCAGAGAGGTTTCTGGTAAAGTGATAAGAATAAGGAGTCATCTGCATACAGGGAGGTTTTATGGTCCCTGCCCTCTTCCCTTATCCCTCCTATCTCTTGTTTTTTATTTTCATACTGCTATTGCCAGGGGCTCTACACATAGTGCAAAGAGAAGGGGGAAGATAGGGCACCCCGGCCTAATTCCTTGTGTTAGGTAAAACTGCTTTGATGGATCCCTTTGACTTTAACCACAGCCTGCGACAATGCATATAAGATTTGGATACTATTTTGGAACTTTTGACCCATTCCTATTCCTTCCAGGGTTCTGCTTAGGAATTGCCAGTTCACCCGCTCAAATGCCTTCTCATCGTCCATAAAAATTGCTAATGTTAATTCTGGGAGTCTGTGCCACCAGGAAATTAAGTTTGATAGTCTCCTGATGTTATCATGGCTAAGTCTGCCACTGATGAAGCCAGTTTGGTCTGGGTAGACCACTAATCCCATGCAGCCCTGGAATCTTCCTGCCAGAATTGACATGAACACCTTTAGGTCCACATTCAGGAGAGAGATGGGTCTATATGATGCACAGACCATGCTGATCTTTTCTGGATTTCAGGATTATTGCAATTTGAGCATACTGCATCCCCTTGTTTACCCAACATAAAATAGGCATTTGTACCTCCTGGAATGTTTTGTAAAATTTGGGGGCTAAGCCACCAGTGCTTGGGCACTTTCCTAATTTCAGGTTCTCTTTTGTTGTGTGGATTCCCATCCCTGCATTGTGATCAGCTTTTCTAGCACTTCAAGTGCTCTGTGATATTTTACGGGTTCTCACCCTTGTAAAAACGTTTTCTATTTTTCCCTGATAGTTATCTATCATCTCTCTCTGATGAAACATAGAAACATAGAATTTAATTGCAGATAAGGACCGCTTGGCCCACCTAGTCTACACATTTCCCTACCTGATGGATGTGCTGCAGATTCTAGTTAATCAACAGCTTACTTCCTCCTATCCCCCACTAGAATTGTCTTATGCCTGTCTCATGCATTCTTGAATTGTCCCACTGTTCCTGACTCCACAACCTCCTCAGGAAGGCTGTTCCATGCATCCACAACCCTCTCTGTGAAAAAAAACTTTCTAACATTACCTCTGAGCTGTCCCCCCTCTATCTTCAAATTGGGCCCCCTTGTTCTTGCACATATCTTCTTCTGAAAGATACTACCCTCTTGTTCTTTGATAATTCCCTTGAGATACTTGAACGTTTCTATCAAGTTCCCCCTCTCCCTCCTTTCCTCAAGGGTATACATATTAAGTTCCTTTAGTCTCACCTCGTATGTCTTCTGGTGCAGACCCTGCACCATTTTAGTTGCCCTCCTCTGAACAGCCTCCACTCTGTCTATGTCTTTGTGGAGATGGGGTCTCCAGAATTGCATGCAGTACTCCAGATGGGGTCTCACTAACTGTCTGTACAGAGGGATAACAACTTCCTGTTTTCTACTGTTGATGCCTCTCCCTATGCATCCCAATATCCCCAAGCCCTCCTTACTGCCTTCTCACATTGCTTGCCCACCTTTAGGTCATGTGATATAATTACTCCTAGGTCACTTTCGATTTTTGTTGTTGTTATTAACTCACCCCCCATTGTGTACTCTTCACCTGGGTTTTTGTTTCCCAGATGCATTACCTTGCACTTCTTTGCATTGAATCTGAGCTGCCACATATTTGATCATTCCTCCAACTTTGCCAAGTCCCTTTTCATTCTTTCCACCCCACCTTGTGCATCAACCCTGTTGCAGATCTTTGTGTTGAAGTTTTGCCATGAAGTTTTTTATAAAATAATACAAATTCCTCTGCAATTTTTGGGGTGTTTGTTTTAAAGTGTGAGGCTGGTCCTCTCTTTCTGAGTCTTAGCACTGCTCTGCTAATTGCTTTTCTACATAATTGCCAGACTAGTAGTTTCGCTGTCTGATTCCCAGACTCATAAGACCTTTGGTGGGAGTACTGCAAGGCCCCTTCCTCCCTGTTGTCTAGTATTCCATTAAGTTTGTCTATGCAGTCCTCTAATTTTCTTTTGATTTCTTTCTTAAGTGCTATATTGTACTCTGCTTTCAAATCAAACAGCTTCTTCTCTAGACTGGGCTGTTCTCTATTTCTTTTCAGTCTGGCGGAGAAACTGGTTGTTTTGCCTGTCAGCACTGCTTTGAAGGCTTCTCAATATATTGCTGCACAGGGCTCCTCTTGTGGGTGGGTAGCCTTGTAATCCTCCAGGCACTGTGCCACTATTTCCTTATAGTCTGATTTGTTCAGTAGGGATACATTTAGCCTGTATGTGGATGCTTTTACCTCTGGATTTAGGAGGTGCGTGGTCTGAGAGTTTCCACAGCTGTATGCTACAGTTTTCCACAGCGTGGAGCAAGTTATTAGACAGCAAAAAATATTCAGTTTGTGAATCTGCTTGGTGTGGATCTGACCAGCATGTGTAATCCCTTACTTCTGAGTGCAAGAAGTGTCACACCTTCACCATTCCTAGTTCCCTTGACAGTCTCTTAAGACAATTAGCTGCTTTTCCTCCCCTTTCTGAATCTACCCCGACTTGTCTAGCTTGGGGTTCAGGACTGTGTTGAAGTCTGCCCCTACCAGGTAAATATCTCCAGGATTTAGGGCCATTTTCAATATTAGTTTTCTGAGGAATTCAGCATTTTCCTTGTCCTGGTTGGGAGCATATACGTTCAGGAGCATACACGGTACCATTTCCCTTGATACACACGTATCTTCCCTCCTCATCTTTTTTCACCTCTTCTACCTCAAGGGGGTAATTTTTATGGAGAAGTATGGCCACCCCTCTCCTGTGTGGGTGAGCTAAACAAGATGAGTGGTACACCGTTCCTACAGTACCTCTGCCCTTCTTCACTTTTTGTGTTCACTTGGGGACAGGAGACTCTCTTGCTGCTTACAAAAAAGCAATTGATACTTTACATTTTTTCAGATTATTCAGCACCCTTGTGCCTTTTATGGGGCTGTTCAGTCCTCTAATATTGTAGGTTACCACTCTACCTTCCATCCCGCTTTAGGATTATAGAGACGGTGGCCCACTGCTGAGTTTCTCCCCTCCCTTGGACCAGACTTAAGTTCTTCACCTGGGGTTAAGGCGCTAGCTCTGGTGGACCTCTCCCAAAGCCTGCACATGCGGAATTTGCTACTCCGCAGCCACTGACATCGATAGTGATTACCAGAGCCGCTTACCGACTGGAAGGACTTTTCCTGGGCCTCTGCATCTGGACTGTTGGAATTAGCTCTGACTACCAGAGACCACTGGGGAGTTTTCTCCCAATGACTGGAGCACTCGTCGCCTACCTCTGAGTGCCACATTTGAAAAAAGGCACTCTGAGCCCATTGGTCCCCGCTACTTGTGATGCTCCAAGCTGCTGGATTTAAAGCCCGCATTGAATCCTCACTGGGGCTAGAACCTTTGGGATTGTGAAGATGGTGGCCCCCTGCCGAGGGTCTCCTCCCCCTCCCATGGACCGAACTTAAGTTCTTCACCTCGGGTTGAGGAGCTAGCTCTGGCGGATCTCCCCCAAAGCCTGCACACCCGGAATTTGCTACGCCGCAGCCACTGACACCGATAGTGATTACCAGAGCTGCTTACCGACTGGAAGGACTTTTCCTGGGCCTCTGCATCTGGACTGTTGGAATAATTTCCCACCCACCCACTGCGTTCCCGCCTCCCGTTTAATGGTCCCCAGTCTCCTCCCACTAACTCGATCTGTCCAATCCTGCCTACAACGCCCCTGAACCTGACATGATCAGCCTGTCATAACTTTTAACCCATTATACTTCCTCATCTCTTAAAGCCTGATGTGCTAAATACTCCACCTGTCGTACAATTGACATGGCTAACTTCAAGAGTCTTTATTACCTTTTGACATGCTAGCAACATGATCATAGCCTGGAATACTTGCTACAGAGTAATCTAACTTGCTATCCACCAGATCTACTTATCCCTCTGGTGGTAGAGGTACTGCTGATATCCTCTCGTCATATTCATATTGTTGACTGGCCTTAATCTGTGTTGTTATGCTGGTGCTCACTGTTTTGAATGATTCCGCTTTATAGCTCAACTCTAAACCACTATAGCCTTTAGCATTACATGGACAGTCTTGGCTGCTTCTATTCTCCTGCCTTACAACTGACTCTTCCAACTTATGGGATTTAGTAACTGTCTGTTAGCAGTACTCTGATACTGTGGTGCTCAACTCTGTTTAACATCAGAGTATGTTCCGACGGTTGTACTGCTTTCTGTGCTCTGGGGCTGTAGAGCTGGATATCCCCGACAGTGCTATGTACCATCCCCCTCTCAGGTTCTGCCCAGCCCTCCACAGCCCTCTCTTGTGGTTAACCATTATTTAGATGTCGCTTATATGGGCTGTTCTGTGCAGCCTTGTCATTTAGCTCTTCCAAGTGGGGTAGGTGTACTGTGTACGATGTGCATTTTTGTTCTTCCCTCCATCACCTTTGGATCTCAACCCGAGCACACAGCCAATGAACCCACTGCCAGTAAGCCTGTTGCCTCTTTTGTTTGTGTGGTCCCCTCTGCTCCCCATTGTAGCTGTACTGACTAATTGGCACTGAGGTCTGGAATCACCCGTTTTCCTCTTTTGGGTTGTGGAAGACTGCCCAGGTCCTTGCACCCATGCACGTTTCTATGTTGTGAGTGCCTGGGAAAAGGAAAGTGAACTAGCAAAGTGGAATGGAGGACAGCAATCAGTAGTTTATATCTCCCTGCTCCATCCCTTCTCCATTTGGATTCCACTTGTGATTCTGCTCAAGACTCTGGTCAAGGCCTCCGCACCTGAATTTAGAAAATGGCGTGCCCCTTCCAATTAACACAGCACATGGTACTTCATATGCTAAACAAGCTATATACATACCTGTTTTGGGTCACTCATATTCCAGTTGCCCCCTCCAAGCAACACCCTGACAGCGAATCCCAAAAACAGACCAATACAGTGAGTGTCACTGTAATGGTCTGTTTTTGGGTGATAACTTTCTCTTGGTATTCTGCCCCTCCCTGGAACAACTGCGATCTGGAGTTGATTATATAGAAATCTGGGGGTGCGTATGCGGGGGGCACTTCATTTTGGGATGGCACAATACCTGTGTCAGTATTGTGCCATCACTGTGAGGGAGGTTAGCAAATGCTCTGTCAACCTCCAGTGGTGCTGCATTCCAGTCTGATCCCATGGCACAGATTTAAAACCTACGTGAATTTAAGTTCAGCACAGAAGAAAAGTTCAAGAAAAAGATTTTGGTGTGAACTCCTCATTCTTCCCACCATCTGAACAACATATGGCTTCAAACCCAGCTGCTGAGCAGGGATATCGCTGAAGGTAGTTTCTCAATTCACAATTCTGCTCAGGGGGATTTCAATGCCAGTTCTTTTTTTTTTTTTATGTAATTACTCTTTATCTCTCCCCCTTGCCTGCCACCTCCGACCCTTCGGGGGGGACAAGTGGACATCCCCTGCCAGGAACCCTGCTCAATCAGACCCTCAAGCCCCATGGAGCCGTGGTTTACCCCCGGGGGGGGGGATACTTACATTTTGTCAGTTGAGGGCTGCTGGTTGGGTTCCGGCACATCGTGGGCACGGCCTCAGTCTCCCCATCTTCATGGCTGTGGCAGGCAGTTTCACATTTTTCTCCCTCCCCCGAGCAGCGCGTGGATCCCTGATGTAAGGCGCTGATGCTGATGTCCTGGCTGTTCATTGGCCATCCTTCTACTCCCAAGTTGGAGCTTGCATTTCCTTGGGCCTCCACTTGGGATCGTGCAAGTGTCGGACATCGGCCAAATCCTTCCCCGGAGACAGCGAGCTGTCGTTGGATGCTCAAGCCTGTTTCCCCCCGGCCATCCCACTGACAACTCGAGTCCGCCTCGAACCGGGTCGCCGGCATAGAGTGAGGTGTGGCGTCCCACGCCTCAACCCTCAGCGCCACCAGCCGGCCCTAATGCCAGTTCTGAGGGTGACACATCTCTGGGCTTGTCTCTGGCTAAAGCTGTTGGGATTTTCTGTGAGCGATTCGTTTTCATCAGTTGAGAGGCTTTTCTTCCAGGGGGTTTGGCTGGGAGCCATATCTGGCGATGCCTCTGGAGGTGCATAAAGATCCAGGGGGACTTCTAATCATTTTTAAAGAGGTTTGGTGTCGGCAACAGTTTTAAAGAATTAAGGACCCTCTTGCAGAAATATTTTAAACTGTGCTGGTGCTGGCAAGTGCTTTTTTATGTTCTGACCAGCCAGGTGCTTTCAGATCAAGAGCAAAGTCCTCTATTTTTGTCGAGTCATTGGAGTGTAATCATGGTCAAATTACAGCCGGTGTCACATAACAGTATTTTTTCCCCCAGGCCAGCAAGAGTACTTTAGATTTTGTATGGTAGTCTAAGAATTTGAGGACTAATGACCTGTGATTTGCATTGGGGTCAGACAGTTTGGGGGCTAAGGCACAATGCACCCACTCTATATTTAACTGCTCGTTTTCTGGCCACTCAGCAGTTCCTTTAGAAAGGATTCGAGCAAAGCCTCGACCCTCCTGCTTTTGGTCCCTTCAGGTAAGCCATAAATTCTCAGGTTGTCTTGCCAGGAGCAGACCTCGAGGTCATCAGTCTTTTCTGTCAGCTCCTGCTCCCAACGGTGAAGATAGCAAAGGGCAGCATGATGAGATTTGATCACCTCAGAGGCCTCTGTCAGTCTTGCCTCAAGGTCGGTTGTGTGCTGGGACATGTCCTCTAGACCCTTTGCTGTCACCCCTACAGGTTTTTCCAGTTTATCCATGATTGCACTAATCTTTCCCAGTTCACAGAAAACATGTTTAGCGGTAATTGTAAATGTCTCATCCACCTCTTCCTCACTTTGGTCACTCTGATGACCTGACATTACTGAGGCTGACCTACTCTGTCTCTGTGTTCGGCTGTCATGAGTCTCCAGCCGCATTAGCTTTTTCATGTAATCCATCAGATTTTCTTTTGGTTTTTGTTTGGCTGGCATCTTGGTAGACCACAAGATCACTGTTTCTTCTTCTTCTTGTTATGGTTCTGTGTCTCGTTGTAGGGGTGGATTGATGTAGATTTTGTTGCACAGGAATTGGAGCTCTGCTAGCTAGCTCATATCTTCATGGGTGCCAGGTAGAACCGGAAGACCCCGTTACTACAATCTTCATTGCCAGCTTTGTCACTACCCTTTCCTGTTGCTATCACTTGCCCCTCTCTGTTGCCAGTTGTCATTGCACTTTCATTACCAGCTGTGCCATTGCCCCTATGTCACTGCCCCATTACCAGCTATGCCATTGCCCCTGTGTCAGTGCACTCTCATTACCAGCTGTGTCACTGCCCCATTACCAGCTGTGCCATTACCCCTGTGTCATTGCACTCTCATTACCAGCTGTGTCACTTCGTCATAATCAGCTGTGTCACTACCCCATTAGCAGCTGTGTCACTGACATGTTGCCAGCTGTAACACTACCTTGTTACTAGCTGTGCCAATGACCACTTATCACTGGTGTCAGTGACACATTACCGGCTGTCACTGCCTCATTACCAGCGGTGTCACTTCCTCATAATCAGCTTTGCCACTGCCTCATTAGCAGCAGCTGTGTCACTGCCCTGTTACCAGCTGTGTCACTGCCCTACTATAAGCAGTGTCACTGCCCTGTTACCAGGTGTCACTGCCCCGTTACCAGCTGTGTCACTGTCCTATTATAAGCAGTGTCACTGCTCTGTTACCAGCTGTGTCACTGCCATGTTACCAACTGTGTCACTGCCCCCACTATCAGCTGTGTCACTGCTTCATTACCAGTGGTGTCACTGTCCCATTACAAGTGGTGTCACTGCCTCCCCTATTGCCAGCTATGTCACTGCCCTGTTATCAGCTGTATCACTGCCATTACCAGATCTGTCACTGCCACATTACCAGCTGTGCCACTGATCCATTGCCAGCTGTGTCACTACCCAATTAGCTGCATCATTGCCCCATTACCAGCTATGTCACTGCCTCATTACCAGCTGTGTCACTGCTCAATTACCAGCTGTGTCACTGCCCTCCTACCAGCTGTGTCAGTGCCCTATTGCCAACTGTGTCACTTCATCATAATCAGCTGTGTCACTGCCCCATTACCAGCTGGGCCACTGGTCCATTACTAGCTGTGCCACTGCCCCATTACCAGCTGTGTCAGTGCCCCCACTATCAGCTGTGTCACTGCCCCATTACCAGCTGTGTTACTTTATTTATTTATGTAAAGTATCGGATTTGCAAACCTTTGAGTCAAGGACTCATTTACAAAGACACCTTGTCATGAGAAACAAAACAACAGTACAGTAATACAGTACATACAACAATGGCTTAGAGAGTGATCAGTGCTACAGACATTCATGGGTGGTACATGGGTAGCAATAGTTAAGACACTGAAAACATACTTTAGGTACACAAGTACCATGTCAGATGAAACCAAAAAGACAGTTTTTTACAGTAGACAGTAGATGAGGCAATTGACCACTCACTGCCTTGTTACTAGCTGTGTCACTACCCTATTATCAGTGGTGTCACTACCTTCCCATATGCCAGCTGTGTCACTGCCCCAGTATCAACTGTGTCACTTCTTCACTACCAGCTGTGCCATTGCCCTGTTACCAGCTGTATCACTATCCTGTTACTGGCCGTGTTACTGCCCTCACTATCAACTGTGTCTCTGACCCCACTACCTACCGTGTCACTGCCCCCTGTCACCAGCTCTGTCACTGCCTCCACTACCAGCTGTGTCACTGCACCATTACCAAATATGTCACTCCCCCACTGCCAGTGGTGTCGCTGCCACCATTACCACCTGTCTCACTGTCATGTTACCAGCTGTGTCACTGCCTTGTTACTGTGTCACTACCCTGTTGCCAGCTGTGTTACTGCCCCATTACCAGCGGTGTTACTGCCTTCCCATATGCCAGCTGTGTCACTGCCCCATTATCAGCTGTATCACCACCCTGTTACCAGTTGCATCACTGCCCCCTGTTAGCAGCTGTGTCACTGCCCTATTGCCAGCTGTTTCAATGCCCCATTATCAGCTGTGTCACCACCCTGTTACCAGTTGCATCACTGCCCCCTGTTAGCAGCTGTGTCCCTGCCCCTATTTCCTGCTGTATCACTGCCCCCATATGCCAGCTGTGTCACAGCTCCATTACCAGCTGTGTCACTACCCTCTTACCCACTTTGTCACTGCCCTGTTACCAGCTGTGTCACTGCTCCATTACCAGTTGTGTCAATGTTCTGTTACCAGCTGTGTCAGGGCTCTGTTGCCAGCTGTATCACTGCTCCATTACCAGCTGTGTCACTGCCTTCCAGTTACCAGCTGTGTCACTGCCTTCCAGTTACCAGCTGTGTCACTGCCCTGTTATCAACTGTGTCACAGCTCCATTACCAGGTGAGTCATTGCCCCTTTTACCACCTGTGTTACTCCCCCATTAACAGCGGTGTCACTGTCTCATTATCAGCTGTCACTGTCCTGTTACCAGTTGTGTCACTGCCCCATTGCCAGCTGTGCCACTGATCCATTATCAGCTGTGTCACAGCCCCATTATCAGCGGTGTCACTGCCCTGTTACCAGCTGTTTTATTGCCTCATTACCAGTGGTGTCATTACCTCATCTATTGCCAGTGATGTCACTGCCCTGTTACCATCTGTGTCACTGTCATGCTGCCAGCTGTCTCACTGCCTTGTTACCAGCTGTCACTGCCCTGTTACCAGCTGTGTCACTGCCCCCTGTTACTATCTGTGTCACTGCCCTGTAAACTTTCTGTGTCACTGCGCCATTACCAGTGGTGTCACTGCCTCCTCATATGTCAGCTGTGTCACTGCCACATTACCAGCTGTGTCACTTCTTCATTACCAGCTGTGTCACTGCCCTGTTGCACCTGTGTCACTGCCCTAGTGCCAGCTGTGTCACTTCTTCATTACCAGCTGTGTCACTGCCCTGTTGCCAGCTGTGTCTCTCCCTCATTACCAGCTGTGTTAGTCCTATTGCCAGCTGTGTCAGTGCCCCGTACCAGTTGTATTACTGCCTCCCCACATGCCAACTGCGTCACTGTCCCACTACCAGTTGTGTAATTTCTTCATTACCAGCTGTGTCACTGCCCTGTTGCAGCTGTGTCACTGCCCTAGTGCCAGCTGTGTCACTTCTTCATTACCAGCTGTGTCACTGCCCTGTTGCCAGCTGTGTCTCTCCCTCATTACCAGCTGTGTTAGTGCCCTATTGCCAGCTGTGTCAGTGCCCCATAACCAGTTATGTTACTGCCTCCCCACATGCCAATTGTGTCACAGTCCCATTACCAGTTGTGTCGTTTCTTCATTACCAGCTGTGTCACTGCCCTGTTGCATCTGTGTCACTGCCCTAGTGCCAGCTGTGTCACTTCTTTATTACCAGCTGTGTCACTGCCCTATTGCCAGCTGTTTCAATGCCCATTATCAGCTGTGTCACCACCCTGTTACCAGTTGCGTCACTGCCCCCTGTTAGCAGCTGTGCCCCTGCCCCTATTTCCTGCTGGATCACTGCCCCCCATATGCCAGCTGTGTCACAGCTCCATTACCATCTGTGTCACTACCCTCTTACCCGCTTTGTCACTGCCCTGTTACCAGCTGTGTCACTGCTCCATTACCAGTTGTGTCAATGTTCTGTTACCAGCTGTGTCAGGGCTCTGTTGCCAGCTGCATCACTGCTCCATTACCAGCTGTGTCACTGCCTTCCAGTTACCAGCTGTGTCACTGCCCTGTTATCAACTGTGTCACAGCTCCATTACCAAGTGAGTCATTGCCCCTTTTACCAGTTGTGTTACTCCCCCATTAACAGCGGTGTCGCTGTCCCATTATCAGCTGTGTCACTGTCCTGTTACTAGTTGTGTCACTGCCCCATTGCCAGCTGTGCCACTGATCCATTATCAGCTGTGTCACAGCCCCCACTATCAGCGGTGTCACTGCCCTGTTACCAGCTGTTTTATTGCCTCATTACCAGTGGTGTCACTACCTCCCCTATTGTCAGTGATGTCACTGCCCTGTTACCATCTGTGTCACTGTCATGTTGCCAGCTGTCTCACTGCCTTGCTACCAGCTGTCACTGCCCTGTTACCAGCTGTGTCACTGCTCCCTTTTACTATCTGTGTCACTGCCCTGTAAACTTTCTGTGTCACTGCGCCATTACCAGTGGTGTCACTGCCTCCTCATATGTCAGCTGTGTCACTGCCACATTACCAGCTGTGTCACTTTTCATTACTAGCTGTCACTGCCCTGTTGCCAGCTATGTCACTGTTCTATTACCAGCTGTGTTTCTCCCTCATTACCAGCTGTGTTAGTGCCCTATTGCCATCTGTGTCAGTGCCCCATTACCAGCTGTGTCATTTCTTCATTACCAGCTGTGTCACTGCCCTGTTGCCACCTGTGTCACTGCCCCATATGCCAGCTGTGTCACTACCACATTACCAGTTGTGTTACTGTCTCCCCACATGCTAGCTGAGTCGCTGACCCTTTACCAGCTGTGTCACTTCTTTATTACCAGCTGTGTCACTGCCCTGTTGCCAGCTGTGTCACTTCCTCATTACCAGCTGTGTCACTGCCCTATTGCCAGCTGTCTCACCCCCTCATTACCAGCTGTATCCCTGCCCTGTTGCCAGCTGTGTCTCCCCCTCATTACCAGCTGTGTCACTGCCCTATTGCCAACTGTGTCAGTGCGCCATTACCAGTGGTGTCACTGCCTACCCATTTACCAGCTCTATCACTGCCCTATTACCAGCTGTGTCACTGCCCTACTACCAGTGGTGTCACTGCCTCCCCATATGCCAGCTACGTCACTGACCCATTACCAGCTGTGTCACTTCTTCATTACCAGCTGTATCACTGCCCTGTTACTAGCTGTGTCACTGTCCCATTACTGACTGTGTCTCTCCCTCATAACCAGCTATGTTAGTGCCCTATTACCAGCTGTGTCAGTGCCCCATTACCAGTAATGTTACTGCCTCCCCACATGCCAGCTGTGTCACTGCCCCACATGCCAGCTGTGTCACTGCCCCATATGCCAGCTGTGTCACTGCCCCATTACCAGCTGCACCACTTCTTCATTACCGGCTGTGTCACTGCCCTGTTGCCAGCTGTGTCACTTCTTCATTACCTGCTGTGTCACTGCCCTGTTGCCAGCTGTGTCTCTCCCTCATTGCCAGCTGTGTTACTGTCCTATTGCCAGCTGTGTCAGTGCCCCATTACAAGTGGTGTCACTGCTTACCCATTTGCCAGCTATATCACTGTGCTGTTACTAGCTGTGTCACTGCCCTGTTACCAGCTGTGTCACTGCCCTACTACCAGTGGTGCTACTGCCTCCCCATATGCCAGCTATGTCACTGCCCCATTACTAGTTGTGTCACTTCTTCATTACTAGCTGTGTCACTGCCCTGTTGTCACCTATGTCACTGCCCTAGTGCCAGCTGTGTCATTTCTTCATTACTAGCTGTGTCACTGCCCTGTTGCCAGCTGTGTTTCTCCCTAATTACCAGCTGTGTTAGTGCCCTATTGCCAGCTGTGTCAGTGCTCCATTAATAGTTGTGTTACTGCCTCCCCACATGCCAGCTGTGGCACTGCCCCATTACCAGCTGTGTCATTTCCTCATTACCAGCTGTGTCACTGCCCTGTTGCCAGCTGTCTCACCCCCTCATTACCAGCTGTATCCCTGCCCTGTTGCCAGCTGTGTCTCTCCCCCTCATTACCAGCTGTGTCACTGCCCTATTGCCAACTGAGTCAGTGCGCCATTACCAGTGGCGTCACTGCCTACCCATTTACCAGCTCTATCACTGCCCTATTACCAGCTGTGTCACTGCCCCTACTACCAGTGGTGTCACTGCCTCCCCATATGCCAGCTACGTCACTGACCCATTACCAGCTGTGTCCTTCTTCATTACCAGCTGTATCCTGCCCTGTTACTAAGCTGTGTCATTGTCCCATTACTGACTGTGTCTCTCCTCATAACCAGCTATGTTATGCCCTATTGCCAGCTGTGTCAGTGCCCCATTACCAGTAATGTTACTGCCTCCCACATGCCAGCTGTGTCACTGCCCCATATGCCAGCTGTGTCACTGACCCGTACCAGCTGCACCACTTCTTCATTACCCGGCTGTGTCACTGCCTGTTGCCAGCTGTGTCTTTCCCTCATTGCCAGCTGTGTTACTGTCCTATTGCCAGCTGTGTCAGTGCCCCATTACAAGTGGTGTCACTGCTTACCCATTTGCCAGCTATATCACTGTGCTGTTACTAGCTGTGTCATTGCCCTGTTACCAGCTGTGTCACTGCCCTACTACCAGTGGCGTTACTGCCTCCCCATATGCCAGCTATGTCACTGCCCCATTACGAGTTGTGTCACTTCTTCATTACTAGCTGTGTTACTGCCCTGTTGTCACCTATATCACTGCCCTAGTGCCAGCTGTGTCATTTCTTCATTACTAGCTGTGTCACTGCCCTGTTGCCAGCTGTGTCTCTCCCTAATTACCAGCTGTGTTAGTGCCCTATTGCCAGCTGTGTCAGTGCTCCATTAATAGTTGTGTTACTGCCTCCCCACATGCCAGCTGTGGCACTGCCCCATTACCAGCTGTGTCACTTCTTTATTACCAGCTGTATCACTGCCCTGTTGCCAGCAGTGTCACTTCCTCATTACCAGCTGTGTCACTGCCCTGTTGCCAGCTGTCTCACCCCCTCATTACCAGCTGTGTCACTGCCCTATTGCCAACTGTGTCAGTGCGCCATTACCAGTGGCGTCACTGCCTACCAATTTACCAGCTCTATCACTGCCCTATTACCAGCTGTGTCACTGCCCTACTACCAGTGGTGTCACTGCCTCCCCATATGCCAGCTACGTCACTGACCCATTACCAGCTGTGTCCCTTCTTCATTACCAGCTGTATCACTGCCCTGTTACTAGCTGTGTCATTATCTCATTACTGACTGTGTCTCTCCCTCATAATCAGCTATGTTAGTGCCCTATTGCCAGCTGTGTCAGTGCCCCATTACCAGTAATGTTACTGCCTCCCCACATGCCAGCTGTGTCACTGCCCCATATGCCAGCTGTGTCACTGACCCATTACCAGCTGCACCACTTCTTCATTACCGGCTGTGTCACTGCCCTGTTGCCAGCTGTGTCACTTCTTCATTACCTGCTGTGTCACTGCCCTGTTGCCAGCTGTGTCTCTCCCTCATTGCCAGCTGTGTTACTGTCCTATTGCCAGCTGTGTCAGTGCCCCATTACAAGTGGTGTCACTGCTTACCCATTTGCCAGCTATATCACTGTGTTGTTACTAGCTGTGTCACTGCCCTGTTACCAGCTGTGTCACTGCCCTACTACCAGTGGTGTTACTGCCTCCCCATATGCCAGCTATGTCACTGCCCCATTACCAACTGTGTCACTTCTTCATTACTAGCTGTGTCACTGCCCTGTTATCACCTATGTCACTGCCCTAGTGCCAGCTGTGTCATTTCTTCATTACTAGCTGTGTCACTGCCCTGTTGCCAGCTGTGTCTCTCCCTAATTACCAGCTGTGTTAGTGCCCTATTGCCAGCTGTGTCAGTGCTCCATCAATAGTTGTGTTACTGCCTCCCCACATGCCAGCTGTGGCACTGCCCCATTACCAGTTGTGTCATTTCTTCATTACCAGCTGTGTCACTGCCCTGTTGCACCTGTGTCACTGACCCATATGCCAGCAGTGTCACTGCCCCATTACCAGTTGCGTTTCTGCCTCCCCACATGCCAACTGTGTCACTGCCCCATTACCAGCTGTGTCACTTCTTCATTACCAGCTGTGTCACTGCCCTAGTGCCAGCTGTGTCACTTCTTCATTACCAGCTGTGTCACTGCCCTGTTGCCAGCTGTGTCTCTCCCTCATTACCAGCTGTGTCACTGCCCTATTGCTAGCTGTGTCATTGCCCCATTACCAGTGGTGTCACTGCCTACCCATTTGCCAGCTGCATCACTGCCCTGTTACCAGCTGTGTCACTGCCCTACTACCAGTGGTGTTACTGCCTCCCCATATGCCAGTTATGTCACTGCCCCATTACCAGCTGTGTCACTTCTTCATTACCAGCTGTATCACTGCCCTTTTGCTACCTGTGTCACTGCCCTAGTGCCAGCTGTGTCACTTCTTCATTACCAGCTGTGTCACTGCCCTGTTGCCAGCTGTGTCACTGCCCCATTACCAGTTGTTTTACTGCCTTCCCACATGCCAGCTGTTTCACTGCTCCATTACCAGCTGTGTCACTGCTCTATTGCCAGCCGCGTCACTTCTTCATTACTAGATGTGTCACTGCCCTGTTGCCACCTATGTCACTGCCCTATTGCCAGCTGTGTCACTTCTTTATTACCAGCTGTGTCACTGCTCTATTGACAGGTGTGTCAGTGTCCCATTACCAGTGGTGTCACTGCCTACCCATTTGCCAGCTGTATCACTGCCCTGTTACCAGCTGTGTCACTGTCCTACTACTAGTGGTGTCACTGCCTCCCCCTATGCCAGCTACGTCACTGCCCCATTACCAGCTGTGTCACTTCTTCGTTACCAGCTGTGTCACTGCCCTGTTACTAGCCATGTCATTGTCCCATTACCAGCTGTGTCACTACCCTGTTACCAGCTGTGTCACTTCCTCGTTACCAGCTGTCACTTCTTCATTATCAGCTGTGTCACTGCCCTGTTACTACCCATGTCACTGTCCCATTACCATCTGTGTCACTGCTAATGTTGCTAGATATGTTATTCCCTATTGCTAGTGGTGTCACTGGTGCCATTGCCACCTGTGTCGCTGTCCTGTTACCAGCTGTTACTGTCCTGTTACCAGCTGTTACTGTCCTGTTAGCAGCAGTGTCACTGCTCCTGTTATCATCTGCGTTACTGCCCTGTTAACTTTCTGTGTCACTGTGCCATTACCAATGGTGTCACTAGCTCTACATGTGCCAGCTGTGTCACTGCCGCATTACCAGACATGTCACTTCTTCATTACCAGCTGTCACTGCCCTGTTGCCGGCTATGTCACTGCCCCATTACCAGCTGTGTCTCTCCCTCATTACCAGCTATGTTAGTGCCCTATTGCCAGCTGTGTCAGTGCCCCATTACCAGTTGTGTTACTGCCTCCCCATGTGCCAGCTGTGTCACTGCCCCATATGCCAGCTGTGTCACTGACCCATTACCAGCTGCACCACTTCTTCATTGCCAGCTGTGTCACTACCCTGCTGCCGCCTGTGTCACTGCCTCATATGCCAGCTGTGTCACTGTCCTATTACCAGTTGTCACTTCTTCATTACCAGCTGTCACTGCCCTGTTGCCAGCTATGTCACTGCCCCATTACCAGTTGTGTCTCTCCCTCATTACCAGCTATGTTAGTGCCCTATTGCCAGCTGTGTCAGTGCCCCATTACCAGTTGTGTTACTGCCTCCCCACATGCCAGCTGTGTCACTGCTCCATTACCAGCCATGTCATTTCTTCATTACCAGCTGTGTCACTGCCCTGCTGCCGCCTGTGTCACTGCCTCATATGCCAGCTGTGTCACTGCTCCATTACCAGCCATGTCATTTCTTCATTACCAGCTGTGTCACTGCCCTGCTGCTGCCTGTGTCACTGCCTCATATGCCAGCTGTGTCATTGCCCTATTACCAGCTGTCACTTCTTCATTAACAGCTGTGTCACTGCCCTATTGCCAGCTGTGTCACTCCCTCATTACCAGCTGTGTCACTGCCCTATTGCCAGCTGTGTCAGTGCCCCATTACCGTGGTATCACTGCCTACCCATTTGCCAGCTGTATCACTGTCCTGTTACCAGCTTTGTCACAGCCCTACTACCAGTGGTGTCACTGCCTCCACATATGCCAGCTATGTCACTGCCCCATTACCAGCTGTGTCACATCTTACTAGCTGTGCCACTGCCGTGCTGTCACCTGTGTCACTGCCCTAATGCCAGCTGTGTCTCTCCCTCATTACCAGCTGTGTCACTGCTCTATTGCCAGCTGTGTCAGTGCCCCATTACCAGTGGTGTCACTGCCTACCCATTTGCCAGCTGTATCACTGCCCTGTTACCAGCTGTGTCACTGCTCTACTAACAGTGGTGTTACTGCCTCCCCATATGCCAGCTATATCACTTCTTCATTACCAGCTGTATCACTGCTCTGTTGCCACCTGTGTCACTGCCCTAGTGCCAGCTGTGTCACTTCTTCATTACCAGCTGTGTCACTGCCCTACTACCAGTGGTGTCACTGCCTCCCCATATGCCGACTATATCACTGCCACATTACCAGCTGTGTCACTTTTTCATTATCAGCTGTGTCACTGCCCTATTGCCAGCTGTGTCAGTGCCCCATTACCAGTGGTGTCACTGCCTACCCATTTGGCAGCTGTATCACTGCCCTGTTACCAGCTGTGTCACTGCCCTACTACCAGTGGTGTTACTGCTTCCCCATATGCCAGCTATGTCACTGCCCCATTACCAGCTGTGTCACTTCTTCATTACAAGCTGTGTCACTGCTCCTGTTGCTAGATATGTCATTCCCCATTACCAGTGGTGTCACTGGTGCCATTGCCGCCTGTGTCACTGTCCTGTTACCAACTGTCACTGCCCTGTTACCAGCTGTGTCACTGACCCCTGTTGCCATCTGTGTCACTGCCCTGTTAACTTTCTGTGTCACTGCACCATTACCAGTGGTGTCACTGCCTCCCCATACGCCAGCTGTGTCACTGCCCCATTACCCGCTGTGTGTCTCCCTCATTACCAGCTGTGTTAGTGCCCTATTGCCAGCCGTGTCAGTGCCCCATTACCAGTTGTGTTACTGCCTCCCCACATGCCAGCTGCGTCACTGCCCCATTACCAGCTAGATACATAGACACTGTTGGCAGACAGGGGCCTACGGCCCACCCAGTCTGCCCATTTGAGCTTGTAAATTCACTTTATGTTTTCCTATAAGTCTGTTGCCTCTTACCCCTGACCTCCAGAATTCCCTTATGTCTATCCCATGCATTCTTAAATCCCGTGATTGTTTCAGCCCCACTACTTCCTCTGGCAGGGTGTTCCACTTGTCCACCACCCATTCTGTGAAGAAATTCTTACTCATGTTTCCTCTGAATCGCCCTGCCTCCAACTTCATCCCTTGCCCTGTAGTCCTGGAACATCTTTTTCACTGAAAAATAGTGTATTCCTGCACTCTGTTCCTCCCTGTAAGATACTTGTATGTCTCTGTCATATCTCTCCACCCTCTGCTCCAGGGAGTACATATTCAAGTTCTTCAACCTGTCCTCATGAGACTTGTGATGCAATCTCTGTACCATATTTGTTGCCCTCCTCTGAACCTTCTCTGCCCTGTTTATGTCCTTACATAGGTAAGGTCTCCAGAACTGTACACTGTATTCCAGGTGGGGCCTCACTAGTGTCTTGTATAGTGGAATTATAACCTCCCTTTTCCTGCTGGTGATGCCCTTCCCTATGCATCCCAGCATCCTATTTGCTTTACCTGCTGCCTTGTCACACTGTTTCCCTACCTTGAGGTCATCAGAGATGATAACCCCCAGATCCCTTTCCTGCTTGGTGCATGCTATATCCTCACCCCCAACTGATATGTTGTTCCAGGGTTTTTGTGTCCCATATGCATTATCTTGCACCTCTTTGCATTGAATTTCAACTGCCAAATCCCTGACCATTCCTCAAGTTTCTACAGGTCCCTCCTCATTCTGTCTATACCCTCTGGTGTTTCCACTCTGTTACAAAGCTTTGTGTCATTAGCGAACAGGGAAATTCTGCCTTCTAGGTCCTGCACAATGTCACTGATGAAGATGTTGAATAGGACCTGTCCCAGCACTGACCCCTGTGGTACCCAACTGGTCACCCTTCCCTTTGTGGAGTGACAGCCATTTACCACCACCCTCTTCGTGACACCCAGCCAATTACCTACCCACTGCACTACTGTCCTGCCCACTCCCATACTCCCTAGTTTGTTTAATAGCCTTCTGTGTGGCACAGTGTCAAAGGCCTAGCTGAATCCAGATAGGTCACATTCACTGCCCTCCCCTGATCCACCTCCCTTGTCACCCAGTTGAAAAATTCAATGAGGCTGGTCTGGCATGACCTCCCCCTGGTGAAATCATGCTGCCTTGGGTGCTGTAGTCTGTTGGCAACCAGATGTTCCACCAATCTCTCTTTCAGTAGTGCTTCCATGATCTTCTCCACTACTGAGGTGAGGCTGACTGGTCTGTAGTTCCCCGCTTCCTCTTTGTTCTCACTTTTGTCTAAGGGAACTACATCTGCTGTCCTCCAGTCTTTGGGTACCTCCCCTGTTTCCAGTGATCAGCTAAACAGGATTGCCAGAGGCTCAGCCACCACCTCTCTTAGTTCTTTTAGGACCCTGGGGTGCACCCCATCTGGCCCCATTGCTTTATCAACTCTTACTACTTCCAGTTCCTCCAGGACCCTTTCTCGTGTAAAGAGACTTGTGTCAATTTCTGCGCCATTCCCACCCCTTGTACTCCCTTCAGGCCCATTACCCTCATCTTCCTCAGTAAAGACTGAGCAGAAATACCAGTTCAATATGTCAGCTTTACTGTTGTCATCCTCCACGCAGCCCCCATCCTCCCCCTTCAGTCTCAGCTGTGTCACTTTTTCATTACCAGCTGTGCCACTGCCCTGTTGCCACCTGTGTCACTGCCCCATATGCCAACTGTGTCACTGCCCCATTACCAGTTGTGTTACTGCCTCCCCACTTGCCAGCTGTGTCACTGTCCCATTACCAGCTGTGTCACTTCTTCATTACCAGCTGTGTCACTGCCCTGTTGCCAGCTGTGTCTCTCCCTCATTAACAGCTGTGTCACTGCCCTATTGCCAGCTGTGTCAGTGCTCCATTACCAGTGGTGTCACTGCCTACCCATTTGGCAGCTGTATCACTGCCCTGTTACCAGCTGTGTCACTGCCCCACTACTAGTGGTGTCACTGCCTCCTCATATGCCAGCTATGTCACTGCCCTATTACCAGCTGTGTCAAGTCTTCATTACTAGCTGTGCCACTGTCCTGTTGTCACCTGTGTCACTGCCCTAGTGCCAGCTGTGTCACTTCTTTATTACCAGCTGTGTCACTGCCCTGTTGCCAGCTGTCTATCTCCCTCATTACCAGCTGTGTCACTGCCCTATTGCCAGCTGTGTCAGTGCCCCATTATCAGTGGTGTCACTGCCTACCCATTTGGCAACTGTATCACTGCCCTGTTACCAGCTGTGTCACTGTCCTACTACCAGTGGTGTTACTGCCTCCCCGTATGCCAGCTATGTCACTGCCCCATTACCAGCTGTATCACTGCCCTGTTGCCACCTGTGTCACTGGCCTAGTGCCAGCTGTGTTACTTCTTCATTACCAGCTGTATCACTGCTCTGTTGCCAGTTGTGTTACTGCCTCCCCACATGCCAGCTGTTTCACTACTCCATTACCAGCTGTATCACTTCTTCATTACCAGCTGTGTCACTGCCCTGTTGCCACCTGTGTCACTGCCCTATTGCCAGCTGTGTCACTTCATTACCAGCTGTGTCCCTGCCCTATTGCCAGCTGTGTCACTTCTTTATTACCAGCTGTGTCACTGCCCTGTTGCCAGCTGTGTCTCTCCCTCATTACCAGCTGTGTCACTGCCCTATTGCCAGCTGTGTCAGTGCCCCATTACCAGTGGTGTCACTGCCTACCCATTTGCCAGCTGTATCACTGCCCTGTTACCAGCTGTGTCACTGTCCTACTACCAGTGCTGTCACTGCCTCCCCATATGCCAGCTATATCACTGCCCCATTACCAGCTGTGTCACTTCTTCATTACCAGCTGTGTCACTGCACTGTTACTAGCCATGTCATTGTCCCATTATCAGCTGTGTCACTGCCCTGTTAGCAGCTGGGTCACTTCTTCATTACCAGCTGTGTCACTGCCCTGTTACGGGCCATGTCACTGTCCCATTACCAGCTGTGTCAGTGCCCTGTTATCAGCTATGTCACTGCCACATTACCAGCTATGTCGCTACCCTAGTTGCCAGCTATGTCACTGCTTCATTACCAGCTATGTCACTGCCATTACTAGCTGTGTCACTGCACTGCTACCAGCTGCCCTCTGTTACCAGTTGTATCACTGCTCATCTACCAGCAGTGTCACTGCACCATTACCAGCTGTGTCACTGACTCCCTAGTTGCCAGCTGTGTCACTGCCCCATTACCAGCTGTGTCACTGTTCTGTTACCAGCTGTGTCACTTCCTCCCCAGTTGCCAGCTGTGTCACTGCACCATCACCAGGTGTGCCATTTCCCTATGACCAGCTGTGTCACTACCCTGTTGCCAGCTATGTCATTGCCCTGTTACCAGCTGTGTTACTGCCCTGTTACCAGTTGTGTCACTGCTGTTTTGCCAGCTGTGTCACTGCCCCATTACCAGCTGTGTCACTGCCTTCCAGTTGCCAGATGTGTCACTGCCCTGTTACCAACTTTGTCACAACTCCGTTGCCAGCTGAGTCATTACTCCTTTTACCAACTGTGTCATTCCACCATTAACAGTGGTTTCACTGTCCCATTACTAGCTGTGTCATTGTACTGGTACCAGCTATGTCACTGCACTCGTTACCAGCTGTGTCACTGTCCCATTACCAGCATTGTCACTGCCTCCCCAGTTGCCAGCTGTGTCACTGCCCTGTTACCAACTGCATTACTGTCCTGTTGCCATCTGTGTCACTTCCTCATTACCAGCTGTGTCACTGCCCCTTTACCAGCTGTGTCACTTCTTCATTACCAGCTGTGTCATGTCCTCATTACCAGTTGTATTACTACCTCCACAGATGCCAGCTATGTCACTGCCCCGTTATCAGCTGTGTCACTGCCATGTTACCTGCTGTGTTATTGTCCTGTTACTAGTGGTGTCACTGTCTCCCCAGTTACCAGCTGTATCACTGCCCCATTACCAGCTGTTTCACAGCCCTCTCACCAGCTATGTCATTTCCCTATTACCAGTTATGTCACTGCTCTGTTACCAGCTGTCAGTGCCCCCATTACCAGTTGTGTCACTGGCCCATTGCCAGCTGTGTTACTGCACCCTGTTACCAGCCACAGTGTAAAAGTTGATGCCTAAGAGTCTGACATTTTTGTCTGCTCCCCCTTTGCTTACCTTGCAAAAGGGACATGAATCTCAGTACCCTTTTTGGTAGCATGTTAAAAGAGCGAAAGCAGAAAGGCGATCACTAAAATGGCTTATGGATAGTGCCGAATTACAAATTTGGCGATGTCTCTGTACCTCCTCCCTGAGGTCTGCCACCCCTGGAGTTAGTATATTTAGTAAGGGGGGTGTGGGGGTATACACAAGGGGGGTGTGGGGTGCATCCCCCCACAAAAAGAGACATCGTTGAATTTGCCATTTGGCATTATTCATCAGCTGTTTTAGTGGTTGCCGTTCCACTTTTACCCCTTTGACACGGAACCCCTTTTTTTATAGCTGTTTTCTTCTTTGTTTTAGTCTCGTGAAACAGGTGATCACTGGCATAGTTCTGCCCCAACACACCCGCATCTCACAAATCAGGAACAGGACTTACATCCAGTATACCAGGGACAAATTACCAAAATCATTGATACACCACCTACAAAAATCAGTACATCACTCCAGGAAATGGCTATTGAGAGACATTTTATGTTAAGAACTTTAAAACTTCAATGAAACTAACCACTCTCTGTCTGTTTAGCTCCTAGCTGCAGCTGGCTGCCCTTTAAAGTGTCAGTAGCGATCAGTCCCTCTGTGCCGTGCCAGGATGCCAGCGCTAACAAAGTGGCGCCATATACCACCACAGAATTTTCCATGCTCCCCCTGACTGTCCACAAGTTTGGCCACGTGACTGCAGTGACTCTCTTATACAGGCTTCTGGATGCTCTCTCAGTACTCTGGAGTTGGGCCAGGCTCTTGCTGACCATCCACAAGTCGGGATTGGCAACCATGACAACTCATCTCACACCAGCTTCTGACTTCCCTCTTAGTGCTGTGGAATCTGGCCAGGCTCTCTCTGACTGTTTGCAGCTCCAGACTGGTGACTATGACAATTCACCACTTTAGCCTCAGTCTGGCTCCACTAAATCCCAGAAATGAGTGTTGCCTCTGTGCCGTGCCAGGCCACCAAGTGCCACTGCACCACCACAGACTCCTCTAGTTACCACTGACTCAGGTGGAAAGAAGCCGTTGTATCTCATCCATATGTTTGTTAGTCTTGCCCTGGCTGTGTAAGGGGAGACAACTTTTAGGTACACCAGTGTTGTGGTCCTGGTGTCTGTAGCTGATGTCAGAATGAGTAAAAGGAAAGGGGGAGTAAGGGCTGGTCCATTGGTGCAATGGCATGGCATCTGTTTGTGATACCGACATCCCAGGTTCAGGACTGGACCAGGGAAGTCGGAGGGCCAGCTGGGGGGAGAAGGATTGAGCATCCCAGGGATGGCTCTTCTTCTCCAGGGAGGGGGGGGCTCTATGTCTAGTGCAAGTCAGACCCCTAGCGGAGACTGGAGGCTTCGTTGTAACCAGCTCCTGGACTCCTCAGGAGGAGTGCCGGATGCTGGGGTCATTGCACACCATGCCTCCTTCAGGAAAGCAGCAATAGGAAAAATTGAAGCCTCCTAAATGATGCCCTGATTGCCAGTGTCGGCATTCCCAGAGTTGACCTATCCCATCTCCCACTGGCTCTGGCCCGACCTAATGCCCCACCCTGGAGGGAAAGCCAGAGAGGCAATGTCGGTAGGTGCCCCTACCAGCAGCCTTCTCCCGTTGCTGTGTAGGTTCACATTGGTGTGGTGGCCACAGCCTGGGGGGGCAATCCAGGGAGTCTCGTTCGGGAGATAAGTCCCGAGGGGCATGGGGTCATAATGCTGCTAACAAAAACTGTGCAGCAATAAACGTTGGAAGCAAAAGAGTGCCAACTGAAACAGAGTCAGGGAAAACACTGACAGTAAGAAAAGAGTGCAGCCCATTGAAAACAATGGGATTTTATGGTTTTTAAAGGGGGGCTTCACCCCTGAACCCCTCGACGTGGGGAGCTTTGCCCTCCACACCCCCCTGGACTTTAGATAACAAACTCCAAGGGGTGTGGATTTGGGGATGGGGTGAAACTCCAAGAGGGGGAAAAGTTTAACTTAAAAAAACAAACAAAAAAAAAAACGAATGGAAAAGCTGCAAAACTGGCAGAACTGGGGGGGAACCACGGTCCCAGGTCTGCCATCCTGCCATGTGCGGGTGCCTTAGGCACTCCACCACAGGAGCGGCTCAACTAGGCACCCCAGCACACAGCAACTTGATCCTCTCTAAGAAGTGCTCAGAGCAACAAGGGTAGCGGTAATTCCCTACCACTGTTATACCCCTGTTGCTCTAAACCCAGCATACTCTACACCATGCAATTATTCATGCGCAGTTTTTGTTTCGACATCTTGACCCGGTACCATTTGGAGGGGCAAGGAGGGGGTCTGGGGAGGATGGGGCTGAGCATTCAGCAGTATGCAGCAAAAAAGCATACTAAAAAAAAAAAAGGGAAGGGGGAGTAAAGGGGGTACTATGGTAGAGTGGGGTTATTATACCTGTAATGACATGAAAATAGTCATTATATTTCAAGTGAGAATGGCACATGTGTTTGCTTGACTCTGTTTATGTGTATCTGCAACAGCAGTTGGACATGTGACCGAACAGTCAGGTACAGTCATTTTATTGTCTGTAATGGTTTTTTTTTTTTTACTTTTTTTATCCACTCATCCCACCAACCAGAGCCTCCTTTGGCAATTTCACCAGTGTCACCTCCCATCGGATCTATGATGCCACATTGACAATTTCTTGTCGACGTGACATTTCCCTGACACCACTACCTCAACTGCAATTGCGTTCGGCATGGCGCCGCCGAGTTCAAAGTTCTTGTTTTGTGGGGGGCTGTGCCCCTCGCACCCCCCTCCACTTTTGATTATCAACTCTGAGACAGAGCTGATTTGGGGATGGGGCACAGGACCTTAGGAAAGGGTACCGGGGTCCCATTCAGACTTTACAGTGACATGGCAATGTTGTCGGCATTGACCATGTTGCTGTAAAGTTGTAGCGATGGTATACCACCTCCCGTCCACCAAGGCCCCCATACCGAACATCCTGGTGCTCCAGATCACATGGGACACACCTCAAGGGTGTTTCCTCCCCCTACTTCCCCCCTGGGATGGGGGTTGCCTTCAGATTCTCAGCTGTCTCCTCATGCAGTCCAGTCGACCATCTTGGTGGAGGTGAAGTCAGGAGCAGGTAGGAGGGGCCCAGTTAGGATGTGAGGGGCTGAGCATGGTATCATCTTCCTGGCTAGTGGCATTTTCCTTTGTGTTCTGGATCCCAGAAGGAGCGGACATGCAGTGGCATATAGGATGTTGCTGTGTACACTTTGCTGAAAAACACACTGATTTTCGACGCTCCTCCACTCCCTATTCTGGCAATCCCAAGCACCCTCACCACCAGCTACTGCTAGCCTAACGCTGGGGTATGTGTCTTATCCCCCCACCTCAGAGGAAGAGGGCTATCCGACAGATGCTCAGTCTTCCTTCCCCAGCTGACCCTACGATGCTCCAGGCGAATTTCTGAACTCGGGATGTCAGCACCAACAGCAGTAGAGCTGCTGCTGCACTGGTGGGTCAGCTGTATTGTCTGTAGTGCTAGAAAACAATATTGAAGAACATTGCACAATACACAATGGGGTTCACAACATTTTGTAATATTGTACAAGTTTCATACAATAAAATAATATGTAAGGAACTCTTTCACAAGATTGGTGGAAGGTCACAGCATTAACCAATTTCCATCTCATGTAGTAGGATCAGACATAGGGAAAGAGAAAAAATTCCATAGGTGAGGAGGTTCCAATGACAAACCCCCAGTCATGTGTCATTTTAAAGAAACATAGACTTTGACAGCAGATAAGGACTGCTTGGCCCATCTAGTCTGCCCATTTCCCTATCTACTGGATAAGCTGCAGATCCTAGTTAACCAACAGCCTACTTCTTCCTACCTCCCACAAGAATTGCCTTATGTTTGTCCCATGCATTCTTGGATTCTCCCACAGTTTTACACCCCACAACCTTCTCAGGAAGGCGGTTCCATGCATCCACCACCCTCTCTGTGAGAAAATACTTCCTTACGTTGCCTCTGAGCTGTCCCCCCCTCTGTCTTCAAATGGTGTCCCCTTGTTCTTGCACATTTCTTTTTCTGAAAGATGCTACCCTCTTGGACTTTGTTGATTCCACTGAGGTACTTAAAAGTTTCTATCATGTCCCCCCTCTCCCTCCTTTCCTCAAGAGTATACATATTAAGCTCCTTTAGTCTCTCCTCATATGGCTTCTCTTGCAGACCCGGCACCATTTTAGTTGCCCTCCTCTGGACTGCCTCCATTCTGTCTATGTCTTTGTGGAGATGGGGTCTCCAGAACTGGACGCAGTACTCCAGATGGGGTCTCACCAACTGTCTGTACAGAGGGATAACAACTTCCTGTTTTCTGCTGGTGGTGCCTCTCCCTATACATCCTAGTATCCCACCAGCCCTCCCTACTGCCTTCTCACATTGCATGCCAACCTTAAGGTCATCTGATATGATCACCCCACGGTCCCTTTCCATTTTTGTTGTTATTATTACTCCCACCCCATTGTGTACTCTTCTCCTGGGTGTTTGTTTCCCAGGTGCATTATTTTGCACTTCTTTGCATTGACTTCAAGCTGCCATACTTCTGACCATTCCTCCAACCTTGCCAAGTCCCTTCTCATCCTTTCCACACCCCCTTGTGTATCAACCCTGTTGCAGATCTTTGTATTATCTGCAAAGAGGCATACTTTTCCTTTCAGTCCATCTGCAATGTCACTTATAAAGACATTAAAAGGGACTGGACCCAGTACTGAACCCTGCAGTACACCACTAGTAACCCCCCTTTCTTCAGCGTGGACTCCATTTACTATTACTTTCTGTGTCCTGTTGTCCAGCCAATGTTTTACCCAGGCTACCACCCTGGGACCCACTCCTAGGCTGGCTAATTTGTTTATTAATCTTTTGTGTGGGACTGTGTCAAATGCCTTGTTAAAGTCTAGGTAGGCCATGTCCACAGCCCCTCCCTGGTCTACTACTTTGGTCACCCAGTCAAAGAAACCGATTAGATTTGTTTGATCTAAAGGATCCTTGAGCCACTTTATTGCTTTCAGGGGGAACTTTTGGAACTTTTTATAATATAGCTGGAGACCAGCTAGTAAAACTTATAGATCAAGGCCCTCTATGTTCTGCAGTTCTGAGACACTGCAGTGATTGCCACAGAAATCAAGGCCAGCCACAGAATTTGGGTCTGGCCGCAGAAATTACACGGAAACTACCCCAGTGAGTTACAGACTGCCCCCCTCTCCTTTATGCCTACTACTCTGCCTGTGTGTAGCGTTATAAGAACTAAAATTCACCCCATCATAGCCACTCAAACCCTGCTCACCCAGCCCAGAGAGCCCCCTTGAATCACCCTCTTTTTTATAATTGCACCGTTTTCTAGTCGAAGAGAGTTTAATGGTCTACTGCCTTTTCCTGTCACAGCTAATGGGTCAGAATGCTTATTCCTCATCCAAGTAGTGCTTTCTGGGGCCCACACAAAGCCGTACTATCCAGCATTTGAGCCCAGCAGTAAGAGGAAGCAGTAGAGGATCATCCTACAGTGTTGGAGCAAAAACGTGTGCCAATATAAGCAAACTGTGGCCAGAGCTGCTAGGGCTGCAGCCGAGGAATTTGGAGTAAAAATATTGAAAATTACCAGTTACGCGCCTGCATTTGCAAAATGTAATGTGGGCTCATAAATTTATTGTTTTGTAATAATTTTATACCAGATTTTCAACATAGCCTTGTGATGACCTTGCTTCATGAAGAAGGGTAGAGAAAATGCTCAGCTCCTGGCTGAAAGGTGATTTCGTGCAGGGACTGCAAAAGCAACTTTCGGGTCGCAAAAACACATTTTGGGCAGGAGTGGAAAAATGACAGCTGTCACATTCATGGGGTGCTAAAATGAAATGGCTATGATTAAAATTTGCAGTAAAAATATTGAATATTACCAAACTCATGAGCCTGCGTTTGCAAAGTCAGCATAGCCTCATAACTTTTTTTTAAATATTTTTACACCAAATTTAGAACATAGCCTTCTTATGACCCCACCTCATGAACAAGGGCAGAGAAAATGTTCAACTTCTGTCCAAAAGGTGATTTTGTGCAGGGACCACAAAATCACCTTTTGGGATGTAAAAAATTATTATTTTAAATTAGGTTTTTAGGTCCCTTTCGCTTTCTCCCACCAACTGGTGAAGGGGACACATCTGTATTTTTACGGTTTTCTCCCCTGAGCCCCGGCACACGGCCGTGTGAATGTGTGGAGGCACACTTCGCACCCCGTGGTGCCAGCTCAGCCCCTTCCACCTCCTGATACTTTTGCCGTCCCTTCTCTGCCTGTGCTACCCACAGACCTCCACTTGGTGGGAGCGAAACTACGGTGGGGCACCAACCCACCCTCATTACCTTTGGGAGAGGAGAGCTGCCTGCCGACATGCTCAATTCTGCTCTACCTTCCCCCCCCACGCTGGCACCCCAAAGACCCAAGGTTGTTCCCAAACCCAGGTCGCTGGCATAGTGCGAAGTAAGGCATCCAGCACCTCAACCCTCTGCACCACTGGGCCATAAAAAAATGTTTTGACAAGGATTTAAAAAATGACAGCTGTCATGTTCATGAGGTGCTGTAAAGATATGTTGTAAATTTGGGGTAAAAATGTTGAAAATTATGAAAGTTATGAGCCTGTGTTCGCAAAATTCAATGTAGGCTCATAACTTTGTGGTTTTCTAATATTTTTACAGCAAATTTTCATCATAGGGAGGTAGTATAGTACAATGGTTTAAGGCTCTGAGCTGCAAACCTGGAGACCTGGGTTTAAATCCCGCAGCCCCCACTTGCATATTGTGTGACCCTGAGCAAGTCACTTAACGTCCCTGTGCTCCCAGGTCGCACCTGTAAACAAGCTTTCAGCTTAGTGTACCACTCCTGGTTAAACAATTGGTTATGAAATATCTGTATTTTAGCCAGGAGTTGAAAAATGTCAGCTGTCAGATTCATGAGGTGCTGTAAAGATACGGCCATGTTGTAAATTTGGGGTAAAAATTTTGAAAATTACCAAAGTTACAAGCCTGCATTCACAAAATGTAATGCAGGCTCATAACTTTGTTGATTTTATTATTTTTACTCCATATTTTCAACATAGCCTTCTTATGACCCCACCTCATGAACAAGGGCAGAGAAAATGTTTAACTCCTGCCTGAAAGTTGATTTTGTGCAGGGACTGCAAAATCACCTTTTGGGACAGATTTGAGTAATGTCATTGCAATTGTTCATGAGGTGGGATCCCAAAAAAGGCATGTTGAAAATGTGGGCCAAAAATATGCAAAAATGACCAAGTTATGCCACTAAGTTCAAAACACCATTGGAATACATTAAACCGCATAACTCTTTGTTCAGTTTGCTGTCCAGCTTTAAAGAGTGAAGATGTGTCTGCAGTCCAGTGAGGATTACAATGTTGGACCACTGATGGATAAGTAAGGGCTTGGGGGGTGGGTGGGTGGGTGCTGAGTGGGAGGGTTGGGTGGGGACAGGAATGGCCGCACAAGACATCAATGGACGTTTTCTTTTTACAGGATTAAAAAAAAAAAACTCTGAGGATTCTTGATCGCGACACTGGGGGATTGAGCACCCCCAGTGTCATTCTTATGTTTCTGGGGAGGGTTATTGTTGAGAGGGACAGTCGGGTGGGGGGGATATGTATAATTTAAACAAAAGAAATCGGAGGTCACGGCAAAACACAGCACAGTCCACCGTGTCCAAGATGGCCACTGCACATACTACACATGTGCAGTACAGCTTGGTGGCCATCTTGGACACAGCAGAATGTGGCGTGTTGCTGTCCACCGAAAAATAGTGCAGGGCAACTGCTAATGGACAGAGCGGAGTGCTTCACGAACATGGAGGCGACTGCGAGGCAACTCCACACTGTTGTTCAGTTGGAAAAGTCTTCCTTTTCTGATAGTAGGAGGTCTGTGGGGCTCCGCCCACTGCAGTTCTAAAAACAGAGTGACTTGAGGTTCTCGATGGAGCGAGTTTTGTGGTTAAGATATGCAGGGTAGGGTTTTCTTGTTTTATGAGGGGGCAGAGTAATGTCTGAGTGGAGACTTTACAGTACCTTTTGGGGATGAAGAGGCAGATGATCATAGTACAGGTTTGGACTGACAGTTAAGTTTTTTTGCGTTTTTTTTTCCTGGTAGTTGCTTTGTGAGAGAGCAGTGGTTTAAAAAAAAACAAAAAAACTTATCGCTGAGTCCAAGTGGCAGTGCATTTTCGGGTGAAAAGGCAGGGTGGCAAGTGGCCAAGAACACGGAAGAGCTATGGCCGGTGCATAAGCAGAGCGGGGAAACCTGGTGCGTGTTTGATGTTATAAACACTGCTTTATAATGTGGTTCCTCTTCACAGGCCACCCTTGCTGAGTCCCCCAAAACTGTATTGCTGGCTCTGTTTTATTTATTTACTAATGTGCCACAGAACATTAAACCTTGCTGCAGAACTTGACCTAACAGTGCAGCAGAAGTTCAGAGTCTCTGCCACAGAAATTTGTCTACAGTGCTGCAGAGAACAGGATGCCATGGTATAGATACACAGTTCGCCCCTTAGCATGCACGGCTGCTGTAAAAAACAATATTCTGCATCTCAGCTGGGCTGTTCCGGGCAAACACAAGAAAACAAATAAAACAAACCAGTGCCCTCTCCTGTTACAGAATCGTCTGAGAGTCCCTGGCTCTTCTTGTCTTTTTCTCAATTCCATGCTATTGGAGAATTCTCTCTCCCAGAGCTGACAGCCCCCCACCCACAACAAATCTAGAGCTAAGAGATCCCTTTCTAAGCATTTACATTTAAACACTGACAGTAACCATAGTGTTGTGACTTCGTAAATCTCACTGCTGCTGCTTCCCATTTGGACACTCTTGAATCAGAGGTGCAACACATAAAGGAGGCAGTCCTGATGTGTGTGAAATATTAAATCATAGCGTAAGAGGATTGGGGGGTTTTGTTTTTTCCTACGTAATTTACCCTAAACTCTGTATGATGTGGTTACAGATCCTTTTTTCACAGCAGTGCACTCTTTTAAAAAGACCCTGGAGTAATGCACCCTGTAGTACAATTTCTACTAGGATGCTAATTAAGTGCAGCACACCCTTGATGTTCAAGATATGGGGCTCCCCGGAATAGCCTTCAAAACTGAGAATGGAGTGTTCTGAACGTAGATTCATTACCCAAAAGGTTATGTGTTACAAGTACAGTGATGCAAACATTACACAAATTAGGATAATAAAAATACCTTCTCAATATTCATGAACACACTGCTGGCAAATGTGCTGCTTCAGATTAAAATTACTGTGGTACTATGGTTTAGAGGGCATCAGGCACGGATGGGAATTCTGTTAACAGCAATGAGGTAGGGAAGGCCAAAGCTAGAAAGCTGTGTGGAGCTCAGCAGCTGTGAAGTTAATGTGGTGATAAAATACTTACTAAAGTTCTTTCCCTGATTGCAGTGTTTGGGGCTTCCAAATACTAAAACAAGCATTTGTCAATGCTGAACATTGGTTGCTTGTTATACAATTGGATGTTTTTCTGAAAAAGCCCAACGGTGAGTCTAGTCTGCATACCCACAAGACCTTCCACATTGCAGCACCACCCCAGGTGTGGCCTCACCATTGATCTATATAGGGATAACACTACCTCCCTTTTTCTGCTGGTGATACCCCTCCCTGTGCACCCCAGCATCCTACTAGCCTTTCCTACTGCCTTATCACACTGCTTTGCTACCTTCAGGTCATCAGATATGATGATCCCCAGATCCCTGAGGTGATGCTGGGGAACTGCCCCTTTATACCATGAGCAGTTAGGATCTATGGTAGCATAGTAGGTAGGGGCCTTACAGCAGACTACATTAGGTGGGCCAGGAGGTCCTTTTCTGTTTTCATCTAATTGTCCTTGATAAATGAGGTGAAATCGAAATTGGTATGCTAAGCAGGGTACATGAATGCTGGGAATAATAAAGGGAATAAGTATGAGTACCATAGGTGGCTGACATAAGTTGATAGGGAAGGTTGTTTGTTATAGTTGTCAGAGTGCAGTAAACAGCGTGGAAGGTCAGGTGCCAGACGAGGATCAGCAGTGTTGTAAGAGAAGGGAAGTGGCGCTAGAGAAGGCTTGCTGATGCATTAATGAAGTTTTTTGCAATGAATTCCTCTACTTTTTGAGATAGTATAATAGTATTGGATACTGTGCTCGAATTCCTGCATAGATGTGCATATGTATATAGGTGTGGAAGCACATACAGGCATAGAAACATAGAAATTGTTGGCAGATAAGGACTGCTAGGCCTATCCAGTCTGCCCTTAAACCCTGTACTTGATTATGGCTTCTGACCCTCCCTCTACTTTACTTCTATGGTTCCCTATGCCTGTCCCATGCAAGTTTAAATCCACCCACAGTAGTCGCTCCTAGTACCCCCTGTGGCAGACCATTCCATGTGTCCACTACCCTCTCCATGAAGAAAAACTTACATTCCTTCTTAACGTGCCTCCTTCTAATTTCATGTCATGCCCCCTTGTTCTTGTACTCCTTCTATATTGGAAGATGTATCCCCTCGCACCTTGTTTATCCCTTGAGGTACCTGAATGTTTCTATCATGTCTCTCTCCCCCTCCTCTCTTCCAGCGAGTACATATTGAGGTCCCTTAATCTGCCCTCAAAAGTTTTGTGGTGCAAGTTCTGTACCACTTTTGAACCCTGGAATCATTGGAGGAGTTCTCCCAGCTACAGTCTGAAGATTTCGGTGAATACCTGAGGACTGAGTGGGACGGGAGGTGGTAAGTTCCTTGGTGACCGTCAGCAACTCCCCTTCCATCTTGTAGCTCTCCTTAGGGGTTCTGTGGCTCAGGTGCATAATTTTGCAGTTCTTTGAATTAAACCTCAGTTTCCACTCCTCAGACCATTTCTGAAGCCTGCCTAGTTCCTTTCTCATATTCTCTACCCCTTCTGGAGTATCCACCCTGTTTTAGATCTTGGTGTCATCTGCAAACAGTCAGACCTTTTGTTCCAGCCCCTCTGCAATGTCACTAATGAAGACATTGAATAGGACTGGCCCAAAGACTGATCCCTGCAGTACACCATTGGTCACCCTCCTGTCCCCAGTTCACCACCTTGTGTCCTATGCCCAGACTGCCCATCTTGTTAATAAGCCTCTTATGTGGGACAGTGTTGAAGGTCTTGCTGAAATCGAGGAAGGCAACATCCACCACCCCTCCACCCCATTTACTTCCTTCATCACCCAGTCAAAGAAATCTATTAGATTTGTGTGACATGACCTACCCGCTGTGAATCCATGCTATCTAGGGTCCTGGGCACTGATGGCTTGTAAATGTTCCACTATCCTTTCTTTAAGCAGTACATGCATGATCTTCACCACTACTGATGTGAGGCTGACTAGCCTATAGTTCTCTGCCTCCTCTCTACTGCCGATTTTGTGTAGAGGGACCACATGTACCCTCCTCCAATCCTCTGGCACCACTCCTGTGTTGAGTGACTCTGTGAACATGGCTGCCAGAGGTTGAAACATAGAAATCGTCAGCCAGCCAGGTGGCACTGAGGGTTGAGGTGCTGGATGCCACACCTCGCGCTATGCCGGTGACCCGGGTTCGGTGATGGACTCAGGTGGCCGAGAGTTGGCAGGGGAGGGAGAGGATTGAGCATCCGGAGGACTGCTTTTCTCTCCCTGGAGTGGGATCCAGGGATGCCCGGTGTCCTGGCTGCCCCCAATGGAGATCGGTGGTACTGCAGGTTCACTGGTCGATGTCAGGGACGGAGTGTGGCAGACGCCATCAGGGTAGCTGTGAGCAGGTGTCATTGCACACCACAATCCTAGGAAAACAAGAAAAATCCCCATCCTCAGGGATAGGCGAAGGCACCTCCGCCCTGGACCACACTCCCAGTACCGGATGCTGTCCTCTCTGCACCCCGCTCACTCGGCCCAACACCCTACACTATAGATAGAGCACCCTGGACAGATAGGGCGGCCCCTCCCCAGGGAGTTCACAGCCGGGGGACCTGTCGGGATGGAGCAAGGGAGAGAGAGAGCGTGTCTTAGGTGGGCGGTAGAGACCGGGCACGAAGGACGCTGGAGAGAGTTCCCCTAGGGTGGCACAGAAATAGAATTGAAAAAAATAAACAAAACAAAAAAATAGAAAATGTCAGCAGATAAGGACCGCTAGGCTCATCCAGTCTGACCGAAAGCCGTGTACCTGACTACGGCTTCTGACCCTCCCTCAGCTGTACCTCTATGGTTCTCCCATGCCTGTCCCATGCATGTTTAACTTCCACCACAGTACTCGCTCCCACCACCTCCTGCAGCAGACCATTCCATGTGTCCACCACCCTCTCTGTGAAGAAAAACATCCTCATATTCCCAATTAGCCTGCCACCTTCCAATTTCATGTCCTGCCCCCTCATTCTTGTATTCCTCCTGTATTGGAAGATGTCTTCCTCCCACACCTTGTTTATACCCTTGAGGTACTTGAATGTCTCTATCATGTCTCCTATCTACCCCCTCTCCTCCAGCGAGTACATATTATGGTTACTTAATCTATGCTCATTTGTTTTGTGGTGCAAGCCCTGCACCATCTTAGTCGTCCTTCTCTGGACCGTCTCCAGGCTGTTTATGCCCTTTTGAAGGTGTGGCCTCCAGAACTGCACACAGTACTCCATGTGAGGTCTGACCAGGGTTTTATATAATGTCATCACTACCTCCCTCCATCTGCTGGTGATATCCCTGCTTATGCACTGCAGCATGCCACTGGCCTTCCCCGCTGCCTTTGCAGTCTGCTTTGACATTTTCAAGTCATGTGAAATTATAACCCCAGGTCCCTTGGGTCCTTGGTGACTGTCAGTAACTGCCCCCCCCCACCATCATCCCGTAGCTCTCCCCAGGGTTTCTATGCCCCAGGTGCATCATTTTGCAATTCTTTGATTTAAACCTCAGCTGCCACTCCTCAGACCATTTCTCAAGCATACCTAGGTCCTTTCTCATTTTCTCCACCCCTTCTGGAGTATCCACCCTGTTGTGGATCATGGAGTCATCTGCAAACAGGCAGACCTTTCCTTCCAGTCCCTCTGCAATGTCACTGTTGAAGACTTTGAACAGGACTGTCCCAAGGACTGATTTCTTCGGTACCCCACTGATCACCCCCTCCACAGATTGTACCCTATTTACCACCACCCTCTGTCTCCTGTCTGTTAGCCAGTTCCTAATACAGTTCACCACCTTGTCTACCATGCCCAGACTACCAATCTTGTTAACAAGCCTCTTATGTGAGACAGTGTCGAAGACCTTCTTGAAATTGAGGTAGGCGATGTCCACATCCCCCCCAATTAACTTTCTTCATCACCCAGTCAAAGAAATTTATCAGATTCATCTGACATGACCTACCCGATTTTAGGCCTGACCAGGGTTTTATATAACGACATCGCTGCATCCCTCCTTCTGCCGGTGACACCCCTGCCTATGTACCCCTTGTAATTTTGTCACATTTTGACCCCAGATTTTCAACATAGTCTTATCACTGTACCTCATTAACCCCATAGGTGAAAATGTCTTAATCTGTGGCAAAATGCCATTCTGCGCCACAGGTGCGGAAACTTGTTTTGGGCAAGATATGTGAAATGATAGCTGTACTGTTCAAGAGGTTGTGTGAAGAAATGGCTAGGCTGAAAATTTGGAGTCAAAATATAAAAAAATGGGCAAAGTTACGCATGTGCGTAGGAAAATTTCAGCGAGTGCGCGTAACTCTGTCTTTTATCATTATTTTTGCTCCAAATTTTCAACCTGGGCTTTTTGCCGCCTCATGAACAGTGGCACTATCATTTTGTTACTCAATCCCGAAAGGTGGTTTCATGCAGTGACTGCGCCATTCCACACCACAGGTGCGAGAACATGTTTTGGGCAGGATGTGAGAAATGATAGCTGTACTGTTCATGAGGCAGTGTTGAAAATAACTATGTTGAAAATTTGGAGTGATTATATTAAAAATTGACCAAGTTACGCTCGTGTGTAGGAAAATTTAAAAGAGCGCACATAACTTGGGCGTTTGTTGGTATTTTTGCTCCAAATTTTCAACATGGGATTTTTGGGATCCCACCTCATGAACAGTAGCATTATAATTTCAGTACTCTATCCCAAAAGGTGATTTCATGCAGTGACTGTGCCATTCCGTGCCACAGGTGCGAAAATACATTTCAGGCAGGATGTGAAAAATGACAGCTTTACTGTCCATGAGGTGGTGTGAAACAATAGCTATATTGAAAATTTGGAGTCAAAATATTAAAAATAACCAAAGTTATGTGCGTGTGTATAAAACTTTCAATGAGTGCATGTAACTCAGCCATTTTTCAGTATTTTTACACCACATTTTCAACATGGGCTTTCAGGGACCCCATCGAGAACAGGGCACTGTCGCTTTCTTTAATCATCCCAAAGGTGATTCCATGCAACAACTGTGAAATCACCTTTCAGGGCAGAGTAAGGAAATGACAGTGACAGTGTTCATGAGGTGGGGTCCAAAGAACTCCATGTTGAAAATTTGGTGCAAACATCTCAAAAAATGGCTGAGATATCAACATAAGTTGAAACCGCCATTGACAGCCATTATACAGCACTTACCTTGATTTTTCAGTTTGCGGCTAGGCTTTGAAGAGTGCAGACGTGTCCCGGTCCAGAGAAGATGACGGCGCTTGACCTCTGGTGGTAAGTATGGGGTGCGGGAGGTGCGGCGAGGTAGGTGCGCAGAGGGACGGTCGGAATGGGTGAGGGGGACGGGGGACACGACGGGGGACCATTTTCTTTTTTACAGGGTTAAAAAAATAATAATAAAGACGCCGGGGGGACGGTTTTCTTTTTTTTAGAGACAGGAATCTTTTGGCTTTACTTTTACGCTCCGCTGGACTCCCAATCAAGGCCAACAGATAACCGGGCAGGCAGGAGCACTCGGTGGCCACCCTTGCGAGGGTCACATGGTGGGTAATGACGCAACAGACAACGATTGACAGTTTTTTTTCAGGATGAAAAAAATGATGAGGGACAGTTTTATTTCTTTCAGGGAGAGTTTGCTGTACAATTGAGGACACTGGGGGATTGGGTACCCCCAGTGTTAGTATCTTATGTTTGGGGGGAGGTGTAGGGTGGTGGGTACTTAGAGGGAGGGTTGTGTGGGAGGAATAACATAAAAAAAATTAGGGGCACTTTTCAGCAATGCAAGAGAAAGAGAGAGGATGTGAGGAGCCAACCGCAGCAGCTCGCACATTGAGCTGCGCAACGATTGTCAATCCCGCTGCAGCATGTGGCTTTACTGTTACATTCCGCCAGACACCCAGTCGCGGCCAACATATAATGGGGCTGGCAGGAGCACCTGGTTGCCACCCAGGAACAGAGAGCAAGACGGCACACAAATTGCTGCATGTCTTGGTGGGCTGAACGGTCATGTAAATCAAAAGGCCGAAGCCCACTAGGATTAGAGCGGCATCGGTCCTTTGAAATGTATGAGCATTCAGCCCACTAGCAGAAAGTTGTATCAGGACCACACCGAGTGGTCATTGGGGTAGACTGATGAGCCCCTTCTGTGAACTGCAATGGGCTCGGCAGTGACATCCCCCCCACAAAATCCCATATTGCCACAATACATTGGCTTGCGCAAGCACAACTAATGTAATTACCAGTCCTGGTGGGGGGGGAGGGTTGCACTGGCCACTCCTTTTCAGTGGCACAGCTGCTCACCATATGGAGTGCATCAGTGTGTCTAGTGGGGGGGATGCAGGAGATGACTGACTTATCTTGGAGAAATGAAACAGACCATGTCACGAAATCACAGTTTGCGATAGGCAGACATGGAGTACAAGCATAGTGCTTTGAGAGAGCACCATAGGTGTAGGAATCATGGGGAAGGAGAAGGACAGGAGAGTGAGCTCTTATTTGCTTAATGACATATGGGAAAAAGTACCCATTAGGCCCCTTAAACATTATGCTCCCTTTAAAGGTCCAGGTTTTCCACGTTCATCAGGAAGTTCCCTTTCAAACGGCGATCCCCCTTACTGTCATAGCACAACTGTTGGATACATGCGTCAGACCAAAGTGAAAGGTGCACCAAGCTGAGTCAGCCTACTGCGGCTGCATCAGGACTGCTGCTCGCAATACTGTTGACCTGCATTTGAGAATGAGCGCAGGATTGCTGCTCACGATACCGCTGACCTGGGTTTGAGAATGAACGCAGGACTGCTGCTCACAATACCGCTGACCTGGGTTTAAAAATTTGCATAGGACTGCTGCTTATAATACCACTGACCTGAGTTTGGAAATGAGCACAGGACTGCTGCTTGCAATGCCAGAGACCTGGGTTTGGGAATTAACACGGGACTGCTGCTCACAATGCCGGTGACCTGGGTTTGGGAATTAACGTGGGACTGCTGCTCGCAATGCCAGAGACCCGGGTTTGGGAATGAGTGCAGAATTGCTGCTCGCAATGCCAGTGACCTGGGTTTGGGAATGAGCGCAGGACTGCTGCTTGCAATGCCGGTGACCTGGGTTTGAGAATGAGCACAGGATTGCTGCTTGCAATGCTGGTGACCCGGGTTTGAGAATGAGCGCAGGACTGCTGCTTGCAATGCCGGTGACCTGGGTTTGGGAATGAGTGCAGGACTGCAGCGTGCAATGCTGGTGATGTGGATCTGGGAAGGAGCCAATGATGCTGGAGTTACAGTGGGGGTGGCAGTTTGAACAGAATGGAAGGCTGACTGATCCATGGTGCAGGAGACCCAGATGGGGCCCCGAGGTGGGGCCCTATTCTGAGGACAGCTTGGTGCATAAAGACAAATAAGTTTATATGTGCCATGCATGCCCAATGTGTGCATGCAGGCACTTGCATTCACAGCCAGCATATGGTGGAGGAAGCACACGGGAGAAACTGATACCAGTACCTGTAGTATGGCACCTTGGCACACCATGCTGCCTGTCCAGCCAGCATAAAGATGTCCTCCCACCACCAAACTCAGACTTCTGATGGCCCTATTATGTATGCTGTCTGACCAAGGGTCACGTACATACCCAAAGTGCCGGGGCTTGTAGTGCCACACTACTTACTCTGGCTGATTTATTTAAAGGTTTGTGCACTATATTCTTTTGCAGTGCTTTTATTCTCAAACAGAGTGCAATATTTCATGCCTTTCTGTTCTCGTGATTTATGTAAGCACCTGCATAGCATGACTCATCCCGGGAGCAAAAGACATATACAGCTGGGTGTCATCTGCATAGCAGTGGAAACCCAAGCTGTACCATCTAATGATCTCACCCAGGGGAAGCATATACACTGCAAACAACATAGGCGACAGGATCGAGCCCTGGGGAACTCCACACAGCATAGGCTTCGGGCAGGAGAAGAAATTCCCCATCACTACCCTCTGTGTCCTGTCCATGAGAAAGGACTCAAACCAGTTGATAGCAGTACCTGTGAGTCCATAGAGCTCCCTGAAGCAAGCCGGCAGCACTATGTGGTCCTCAGTGTTGAAAGCTGAGGAGAGATTGAGGAAAATGACTATTGACTAGTCTCCTCTATCTCTTGCCCTGAGGAGATCATTTTGCACCCTGACTAATGCTGTTTCAGTGCTATGCCTTGACCTAAATCCAGACTGAAATGGCTCATAGATGTAATAGGCCACAAGCTGTGCCTCAAGCTGCAGAACCACCACTTTCTCAACAACCGTACCCAAAAATGGGAGGGTGGAGATCGGTTGATAATTCGCCAAGATGTCAGGATCAAGAGATGGTTTCTTCAGGGGCGGTCTACATCAGCATCTCTTTCAAGGCACTGGGGGAAAAAAACCCTCCAAAAGTGAACACTGGATGATCTCAGCAAACACCGGACTGAAGGACCCAACACATTTCAGTAAGAGACAGGTCGGGCAATGGTCCAGCTCACAAAGTGTGGGCTGTAGCTTCGAGATTGCCTCTATGAACTCTGCCACCCCCACCAGCCTAAACTCGCCCCAGACAATAGGAGTGTCTCTGGTTGTATGCGGCCTACTACTATGGGGATGCTCCTGCCCTGTTGGGGAGATCCCGGCCCTAATGAAGGAAACTCTGTCAGAGAAGACATGAGCAAACTCCTTGCACTGAGCAACTGAAACTGCTCTTTTTGGCGGCTCTATGATGCCAGTTCGACAACTAATTCATTGACTGGCATTGCAGCGCCAGGCTCCATGTCGACCATGATTTGCAGTCGGCAGGGAGCCACTCACATTGGACCGTGCTTTTCCTTTGAGGGCTTTGCCCCCAAACCCTTCATGCGGGGGCTCTATCCCCTCACCCCCAGTACTTTTAGATTTCGAGTAGGAGTTGGCTCGGGGAGGGGATGCAGGACAGGGAAAAGTTTTGCCAGGTCCTGGGCGGACTTCTACAACAACATGTTGCTGTTGTTGGTATTGACGTATGTCGCTGTAGAAGTGTCGCTGTACAGGGGTTATATCTTTTTCGGCTATAGACAGGCAGGATGAAGTTGACTAACATACTAAAATTGTTAGCAGATTAGACCTATTGGTCTATCAAGTCTGCTTGAATAGCCGCCTTTACAGTGAATTCCCTGTGGCTGCTCCCCCTCCTCCAATGTGACCTTTTGCTACCCCTTCATTATGAAACTACCACCCCACCCTTACTTTACCTCTCTGTCTGTCCCACCCTCTATTAAATCCTTCAGCTGTTCCCATCCCCACCAATTCAGATGGAAGCGAGTTTCAAGGCATCACCACTCTTTCCGAGAAAAAGTATCATCTCACCTCCCCTTTAAATCTCTACCCTATTAATCTCAGGCAATGCTGCCTCATGACTCCATCCTATCTCAGCTGGAACAACTCTTCAGAGTTAACCCGATTGATCCCCTTTAAATATTTAAAAATCTCCATCATATCCCCTCTATTCCTCCTCTCCTCCAAGGAATACATGTTCAGCTCCCTTAATCTCTCCTCATAGGGCAGGTCACCCAGGCTGTGAATCATTCTTGGCACTCTCCTCTGTACCCCCTCAAGAAGGGCCATATCGCATCTCAAGTACGGGTGCCAAAATTGCACGCAGTACTCCAGGTGTGGCCTAACCAGACAATTATACAGGGGTAGTATGACCTCCCTTCTTCTTGATGTTATCCATCTGGCTATACAACCAAGTATCCTATTTGCCTTCATAGCTGCCTTCCTACACTGCTCAGAGTTATTCATTTTGGCATCTATTGCCACCCCAAGATCCTTTTCTTCCCTGGAGACCATCAGCTTCACCCCTCCTAGACTGTAGTCATGTCCCGGGTTCTTGGATCCTAAGTGGAGTACACTACTCTTTTTGGCATTGAATCTCAGTTGCCAAGTGTGCGACGATCTTTCAAGCGTCTCCAAGTCCTCCTGCAGATTCCTGTCTCCCCTCCTTTTTATCCACCACTGCCCCACACTAGTTGTCTGAGGCTGCCCCCTGAAGTGAGTCCATGATATCTTGGGTCCTGGCCGAGGCCCCTGCCCCTGTTGTACCTATGCAAATGAATCCATTGGGCATGCAAGGCACTAAGAGGTGATTTGCATGCCCATTATTGGCTCATCTGCATAGGAAGCAAGGCTATACTGCACAGCACTGCCCCCAATTGCCCATTCCCTGAAAGCTAATCCTGGTGCTAGTGGTCCCCCCCCGCCAACTGCTGGCACAAAGTGAAAAAGTAACATTTCTCTGGTGCTAGTGGTGCCCACCTGCCAATCGCCGGCCCAATATAAAGAAAATGTTTCCTTGGGGTCTAGTGGCCTCCCCCACTGATCATTGGCTGCTGGTTAAACAACTCATTCCCTGGTAGCTAGTGGTTCCTCCCCCTCACCGATTGCCATCCCAGTGTAATATATCATCAGTCCCTGGTGGCTAGTGGTCTCTCCCCCCGCTGATCACCATCTCAATGTAACATCCAATCTTTCCCTGGTATCCAGTGGTCCCACCTGATCACCCACCTGACATACAGTAGGTATAGAGTTTCCCTGGTGTCCAATGGCCCCTCCCCCACCTGATCACCCACCCAACATAGGTATAGAGTTGCCCTGGTGTCCTGCAGTCCCTCCTCCAACCTGATCACTTGCCCGACATAGGTATGCAGTTTTTCTGGTGGCCAGTGGTTCCTCCCCCCACCCGATCCCCTGTAACATAATGCTGATGATCTGCGAGGTGACCACTAGACCCCAGGGTAACATTTTCTTTATATTGGGCTGGTGATCAGTTGGGGGACCGCTAGATGCAAGAGACATCTGTGTTGGGTGAGGGGGAGCTGCTGCACTTCATCTGCAAACTGCTAAGGTTGTGCGGGAGTAAGTCATGGCTTTGATCGCTGGTATGTTTGCCATGCAAGGGGACCAAGCAAAATGGCCATGCATGGTGCCCATACTCTAAATATTGGACTGTGGCAATATTCCAGTTGCTGCCCCTTCATTTACATTGTGCCCCCCTCTGGATCTTGCCTGGGTGCAAACCCTGTTTGCCTGCGCTTACTGGACTTTTCAGTATTGCGGATCTGTGCAAAACCCAGTTTGCACAAGTAAACTTGGCTTTGCACCCAGGCAGTCTTTTTAGTATCGGGCCCAGGAGCTGAGGCCAGTAGGAAGGGCAACTCAGGATTCATGTGGATGCTGTCCTCCTGGGGGAGGGCTGAGTGATGCACCGCTCTGGAGTGGCAGCTGGTGGTGTCCTGGGGTTTGTTAGGCAACATGAATGACCATGCACTGCCTTACACTTCTCCCCCAGGATGCCCCCACATGCACACTCCAACATGTTAAGGGTGAATGAGGGAGGGTGATCACATGCTGCCATGCACCTCTTCCCCAGGTGCCTCCTACATGCACATTCCAACATGTTAAGGGGGAATGAGGGAGGGTGATCACACGCTACTGTTCATCTCTCCCCCCCAGGAGGCCCCTGCATACATTCTCCAACATGTTAAGGGGGAACAAGGGAGGGTGGCCACATGCTGTTATGCACTTTCCCCCAGGAGAACCCAGCATGCATGTTGCAACATGTTAAGGGTGAATGAGGGAGGGTGACTACACACTGCTGTTCACCTCTCCCCCAGAAGGCCCCAGCATGTACACTTCAACATATCAAAAGTGAAAGAGGGAGAGTGACTATGCATTTCTGTACACCTCTCCCCCAGGAGGCCCCAGTATGCATTTTCTAACATGTTAAGGAGGAACGAGGGAAAATGATCATGTGCTGCCATGCACCTCTCCCCTGGAGGGCCCACATGCATACTCCAACATGTTAAGGGGCATGAGAGAGGGTGACCATGCGCTGCCATGCACCTTTCCCCCAGTAGACCCCCACATGTATGCTCCAACATGTTAAGGGAATGAGGGAGTATGACCATGTGATGCTGTGCACCTCTCCCCTAGGAGGTCCACACATGTGCACTCCAGCATGTTAAGGGTGAATGAGAGACTGACCACCCATTGCCATGCACCTACCTCCTAGGAGGCTGTTACATGTGCACTCCAACATGTTAAAGGTGAATGTGTGAGACAGAGAGAGAGAGTGACCACGTGCTGCTGTGCACCTCTTTCCCAGGAGGCTGATGCATGTGCACTACAACATGTTAAGGGTGAATGAAAAAGAGAGAGAGAGAGAGAGAGAGAGAGTGACCACACGCTACCATGCACCTATCCATCAGGAGGCCCATGCATGTGCACTCCAACATGTTAAGGGTGAATGAGAGAGAGTGACCACCCATTGCCATGCACCTACCTCCCAATAGGCTGTTACATGTGCACGCCAACATGTTAAAGGTGAATGTGTGTGAGACAGAGAGAGAGAGAGAGAGAGAGAGACCACATGCTACTGTGCATCTCTCCCTCAGGAGGCCCATGCATGTGCACTCCAACATGTTAAGGGTGAATGAGAGAGACAGTGACTACACACTACTGTAAACATTTGCCCCAGGAGGCCCACGCATGTGCACACCAACATTTTAAGGGGGAATGAGGAAAGGTGACCACGCACAGCCATGCACCTCTTCCCCAGAAGGCCACAGCATGCATGCTCCAACAGGAAATGGAAATGAGGAAAGGTGACCACATGCTGCTGGGCACCTCTGCCTCAGGAAGCCCATGCTTGCACACTCCAACATGTTAAGGGGATGAGGGAGGGTGACTGTGTGCTGCTGCGCACCTCTCCCCTAGGAGGCCTCCACATGTACCCTCCAACATGTTAAGGGGGAATGAGGGAAGTTGGCCACGTGCTGCCATGCACCTCTCCTCCAGGGAGGCCCCAGTATGTACACTCCAACATGTTAAGGGTGAATGAGGGCTGACCACTTGCAGCCATGCACCTCTCCCCCTGGAAGCCCCCACATTCACACTCAAACATGTTAAGGGGGAATGAGAGAGGGGACCACACGCTGCCATACAGCTTTCACCCAGGAGGCCCCAGCATGCGTGCTGCAACATATTAAGGGGAATGAGCAAGGTAGCCACATGCTGTCATTCACCTCTCCCCCAGGAGGCCCCAGGATGCATGCCCCAACCTGTTAAGGGGGAATGAGGGAATGTGAAAACAGAAAACGATGCACTGAGCCAAGCATGCTGGATGAAAGCTTCCATTTTAACCCCCCCCCATTACCCACTCAGCTTCTCTGTGCACCACTGCCACTAAGCCTACATCCCTTCCCCTATTGTGGCAGATGCAGAGAAGATCCCAGCAAGGATACACCAGAACTTCAGAGCTGGGCCCATACTGTGTTACTTTGTCCATGTATTTAGTGTGTAGTAAGGTGTTGAAGGCCTTGATGAAGTCTAGGCCACTATTGGAGGTGCTGCACTAGGGGGCACTGCACTGCTGGAGATGCTGCATTAGGGGTGCAACACTGTTGTAGGTGCTGCACTAGGGGGTGCTGAACTTTTGGAAGTGTCACACTAGGGAGTGCTGCACTAGGAGATGCTGCACTGCTGGAGATGCTGCACTAGAGGGTGCTGCACTTTTGGAGGTGCCACACTAGGGGGTGCTGCACTGTTGGAGGTGCTGCACTGCTGGAGATGCTGCTCTGGGGTGCTGCATTTTTGGAGGCAGCACAATAGGATGGTGCTGCACTGTTCGAGGTGCTACACTAGGGGGTGCTGCACTGTTGGAAGTGCTACCTTGGGGGTGCTGCAGTGTTGGAGGTGCTGCAATAGGTGGTGCTGCACTATTGGAGGTGCTGGACTAGGGGGTGCTGCACTGCTAGAGATGCTGCACTAGGAGGTGCTACACTGTTAAAAGTGCTCAACTAGGGGGTGCTGCACTGCTGGAGATACTGCACTGGGGGTGCTGCATTATTGGAGGTGCTGCGCTAGGGGGTGTTGCACTGCTGGAGATGCTGCACTAGGGGGTACTGCACTGTTGGAGGTGCTACCTTAGGGGTGCTGCAGTGTCGGAGGTGCTGCAATAGGTGGTGCTGCACTATTGGAGGTGCTGGACTAGGGGGTGCTGCACTGCTAGAGATGCTGCACTAGGAGGTGCTGCACTGTTGGAGATGCTGCACTAGGGGGTGCTGCACTTTTGGAGGTGCCACACTAGGGGGTGCTGCACTAGGGGGTGCTGCACTGCTGGAGATGCTGCACTAGGGGGTGCTGCACTATTGGAGGTGCTGCACTAGGGGGTTCTGCACTGCTGGAGAGGCTGCATTAGGGTTGCTACATTGTTGGAGGTGCTGCACTAGGGGTGCTGCACTATTGGAGGTGCTGCACTGGGGGTACTGCACTGCTGGAGATGCTGCACTAGGGGGTGCTGCACTTTTGGAGGTGCCTCACTAAGGGGTGCTGCACTGTTGGAGGTGCTGCACTAGGGGGTGCTGCACTGCTGGAGATTCTGCACTAGAGGCTGCTGCACCTTTGGAAATACCACACTAGGGGCTGCTGCACTGTTGGAGGTGCTGCACTAAGGAGCATTGTACTGTTGGAGGTACTGCACTAGTGGGTACTGTACTGTTGGAGGTGCTGTACTGTTGAAGGTGCGTGCTTCACTAGAGGGTACTGCACTGTTGGAGGTGCTGTACTAGGAGGTGCTACACTGTTGGAGGTGCTGCACTAGGGGGTGCTACACTGTTGGAGGTACTGTACTGGGGGTGCTGCACTGTTGGAGGTGCTGCACTGGGGTGCTACAGTGTTGGAGGTGCTACACTGGGGGTACTGCACTGTTGGAGGTGCTGCAATAGGGGGTGCTACACTGTTGGAGGTACTACACTAGGGGTACTGCACTGTTGGAGGTGCTGCACTAGGGGGTGCTACACTGTTGGAGGTACTGCACTAGGGGGTACTGTACTGTTGGAGGTGCTGCAGTGTTGGAGATGCGTGCTGCACTAGGGGATGCTGTACTGCTGGAGGTGCTACAGTAGGTGGTGCTGCACTGCTGGAGGTACTGCACTGTGGGAGGTGCTGCACTAGGGGATGCTACACTATTGGAGGTGCCACACTAGGGGGTGCTGCACTGTTGGAGGTGCTGCACTAGGGGGTGATGCACTGTTGGAGGTGCTGCACTAGGGGATGCTGCACTGTTGGAGGTGCCACACTAGGGGTGCTGCACTGTTGGAGGTACTGAAATAGGGGGTGCTGCAGTGTTGGGGGTGTTGTCCATTGAATGACTCATTCAACAGAGGTCCTGTTTGCCCAACTTTGATATTGAAGAGATTCAAGAGAAGATGCCATGGACGTTTAGAAAGAGTATGGTCATTATATCCAGTCCTGGCCAATTTGCCCTCTCAGTAACATGGGTTATAATGCAATATGGCTGTGTGTGGTATTAGTATGCGTAGTAACTGCTGCATGCATGGCACATACAAACCCCACACTACCACTGTGTAACTTATTGCTTTGTAAATGCATTGGGATACCATGTGAATTCAATGCATTGTATAAACCAAAACTGTAGTCTAAATTGATTGAATTCTGTGGACGTACTGTTGCAGTCCTGTCTGTCTGTGGCAGTAGAGTTCCTCAACCCTTGCCCATGCCCACTCAGAAGCTGTTCCTGACTTCAGATGGGAGTCCATTCTAGGTCTCCTCCTTCCTGCATTTCTTAACTGCACTGCAAATGAGACTGGAGTATCAGTCCCCCACATTCCCCAGGCCCTGTCTCAGGAATCTCCATGTTGGACACAGGTTGGAGCCACTGTAGGGGAACTCTGCCTGTGCAGTTCCCTTCCCCTGGGTCACTAGAGGGAACATTATGCACCAACAGATGCCGGTAGTGGGGCAGTTATGTAGGAACAGATGCCATCCTGCCTTCCTGGAGACACCAAAGTGTGTCTGCACATTCTGCACTCCAGTCACCTCCCGCCATCAAATTTATTTAAAAAAACCTCAGTGTGTGATGTGGAATAGCTCTCGCTCTCTCTCTCTCCATGTGGAAGAGAGGGGATCCAAGCGGTAAGATAAGGAACATTCCTTCTTATATAAGGCTGTTAAGCAGTATTATTGAAGCCATGCTGTTAAAGGGACACTGTCAACCCCCTCAGGCCTCAAAGTATCTTTAGTTTTAAAACACACATTTAATGATTGGTCACATTCTGTAGAGATTGCTGAAGTAGCTGGTAGTTTCAGTCTAGTTTCTTTTTTCTTTTAAAAAGTGAAAAACAGACTGCCCACCATACTGGCGTAACCACACAAAAACATGTTTACATTTTTTGATCAACACCCTCTGCATCTCTCCTGGACTTGGGAACACCCTAACAGAGTCTAGTCACTTATGATGCAGTAGGAAGGAGGCGGCTATTGCATCATGAGTGACTGCAGTGGCTGGGGTGTTCTTAATGTTCAGGAAGTATACAAGAAGAGTAAATCAGTGATTTGAAGCAAAACAAAAGTTGGCTAAACTTACATCATTAGCATGCATTTCAGTTCTACTAAGAAAGGAAGCAGTTAAAACAACCAGCATCATTAATGAATTTTAGAGAAGGTAAGCAGTCATAAAAAATAGGTTTTCAACTTGAAATAATGTGATGCAAAAGTGGTAGACAGTGTCCCTTTAACTGCTTGCTTTTCAGTGTCAGTATTTTATGAGTGTTCCCCTTTCCCTCCCAGTCACCCTCTATTGTATATAGTTTTCCCTCCCAGTCACCCTCTATCATATGCTGCGAACATAAGTCACATGCTTATTTTGAATTCATTATACTTATATTCAGTTGTCCGGCTATTTTTAGCTGCAAATTGCAGAGCGAGAGAGAGAAAGAGAGAGAAAGAGAGAGAGAGAGAGAGAGAGAGAAGAGAGAAGAAAGAGAGCGAGAGAGATCTGGATGTTAAGCACCCTTCAAGTTTCTCAGTAGTCATCCTCCTATATGGTAGTGCTGGTTATGTCAATCACATCAATCTGTTTATTATACAATGACAAGAAAAGTTCCTGGACTCTGATTAGTCAGTGAGTGCCTGAGACAGTGATGATATTACACAATAACATCACTGTGCTGATTTTATTGATCTTTTATTTTTTCAGAAACAAAGATACACTGCCTCACTAAAAATCTACTAAAAACATTTTTATTTTTTGTTCTCTATAACATCGAGCCATTGTATAATTGCAATAAGTCACTCCAAGGTGTGTGTTATCATGTAATAACGTCACTCCTGGGGTGGGAAGCCTGCTCACTGCGCTTCAACCCACCCAAGGAGTAACGTTATTACATGATAACACACACCTTGTCATGCCTTATTGCTTAATTAATAATCACAGGTGCACTCTACAAAGACTGGGTGTCTAGTATTGTAGCACGTTAACAGTGCATTGATCAGGAACTGGATTGCAGTGATGTAGATTCAGAAGTGTATACATAGAAACATAGAAACATAGACTTTGACGGCAGATAAGGCCCGTTAGGCCCATCTAGTCTGCCCATTTCCCTACCTACAGGATAGGCCGCAGATCCTAGTTAACCAACAACCTATTTCTTCCTACCCCCCCACAAGAATTGCCTTATGTCTGTCCCATGCATTCTATACAACAAGAAATGATTGAGTAGATGGACTGGGCAAGCTATACCTGTACAATTCAGGTGTAAAGTTTTTCAGATGTTTGATTTCCTCTAAGAAATTTAAGTAGGATGGCTGGCATGTGTGTTATTGACCTTAAGGCTAAGTGAGTGGCTCATGGGAAGTTCTGACTCATAGGTTTTATTTATTTATTCATTTATCATATGTTAACCAGGTAAGACCCAAGAGCGTTAGAAAGCCCATTTTCAAGGTCGGACCCAGAGATGTAAACAAGAGTAACAATACAGAATAACCATGCAGTACATCTGTGTACACAGTGATCAGGTGACATTATATTTGCACATAGACAAGTCAAAACAGTATTTTTTAACATCATTTAAAATGTATTTTGTGAATCAATATAGTGTATGGGCAGATACAGTACTCAGGGAGCTAGCACTGGCGCTAGCATCAGTCATAAACAAAATGTAATCGGGCCTTTTAGGAAACGTCTAAAACTAATCAGTGTAAAATTAGTAATGCGCGAGTCAAAAGAAGGCCAGACATGTTGTTTGTAAAGAGTACAGTGATGAGAAAATCTGGGACTGGAGGCAGCAAATCTGCATTTGGAATTGTATAGAATTTTAACTCTTTGCAAGTTAGTGATATCAGCAATGGAATAGACTGGAAGTCTGCAGTCCACTAATGACAGGAGTAGGGACTGAGCCATGACTGTCTTAGAATGAGCGGTCAAGCAATTTGTTAGTCTAAAAAGCTGACCAAGGCGAGCCTGTACTCACTTAACCAGTGTGGAGATATGGGACCTAATTCTCAAAAGTTGGCACAAGCTGCACCAAAGTCGCTTGCACCGATTACCGGTGCGCCAGGGACCCTGTGCCTGATTCTCAATCGGGTAGGGTCCTGGTGGCAATGTCCTACTGCTCGTGGCAACCATAGCAGTGTGCCAAACAGAGGGAGCACCTGGACAGGTTACCATAAGCCATGGGCGGACAATGGGCAATGTCCCAGGGCATTCCCAGATAGTCTAGTGGACCCCCTTAAGCCACAATCCCCATGTCATGAATTATTAATAAATCATTGGTGGTCTAGTGGCCCCCCCCCGATGTTCCCATGTAACATGCATTTAATGTTTCCTGGTGATCTAGCACCTCCCTGCCCCCCAAGCCCCAAATCCCCATTATAATACATACATTGCCCCCCAAGCCCCGATCCCCCATTATAATATATACATTGCCCCAAGCCGTGATCCCTGTTATACTATATACATTGACCCTCCAAGCCCTGATCTCTCATAATATTAATCAAAAGAACCCTGGTGGTCTAGTGGACCGCCCGAGCCGCAATCCACCATTATATTGAATATTACTATACCCAGTGGTCTAGTGGACCCACCCCACCCTGCAGTGCCCTACCACCCCACCCCCCAACCCATAACCGAGCCAGTGACTGACACAACCCACTTCTCACCTCCATGGCCAGCCGCCAACTGAGCTCTGAATGAGTGTGTACTGTACATAGTACGCGCTCAGTGATTGACAGTGGTAGGGCACTGCAGGATGGGGGGGTCCACTAGACTGCTAGGTATAGTAATATTTGATATAATGACAGATCGAGGCTCAGGTGGTCCATTAGACCACCAGGGTTCATTTGATTAATATTACAGGAGATCGTGGCTTGGGGGAGGCAATGTATATAACGGGGGATCAGGGCTTGTGGGCAATATATATTATAATGGGGCTTGGGGCTTGGGGCACATATAACCCCTCACCGGGGTTATAAGAATCCCAGTTAGACTTAGTGGCAGGCAGGAAGGCAGCTCGTGAAATTCCAGTTAAATGGATTTCACACTGTCTCACTCTGTTTTCAGTCTCAGCTGAGACTGAGGGATGACATCATTTTAGAACTGTCTCAGCTGCATAAGCCACTTTGGAATGTTGCAGCTAGGGAAGTTAGGATAGAATGTTGGGAGGATTTGAAGTGAGTCTGTAAGAGTCAGTAGTAGTCTGTAATGGGCTCAGTAGAGAGAAGAGGTGTGCTGTAGCTGCAGGCCCTCAGAGCCCTTAGCTCTGCCAGAGAGCTATATTTTTTTAGTTTAGGTGTGTGTTCTCATCTCAAGAGGAACACAACAGTGCCTGTTTGAAGTGGTGGAGACCGCTTTCCAAAGTTTCAGGGCCCCATCCCTGCGGGGATGGGGGGGGAAGAATCAGCCTGCTTCCAGGGGCAATTCCCCTGGCCTGGCTAGTGGAAAAGAAGCAGCCTGTGAGGATTTGTGCTGAGGCACCTGGAAGTTTCGTTATGTTTCGGAAGAGAAAAAGCCTGTGGAGCACCTGCAACCAAGGGGTGAGTTTGCTCTGCTAAAGGGCCAATGTGTTTTCACCTGGGACAAGATGAATCTAAGTGACTGCTACTTGGGGGGTCAGGAATAGACAGCCAAATACAGTTTTAAAAGTTGTGGGAATTGGACTGCCTAACTCTGTGGGGTCTAGAGAAATGGACAGATCCACTCATTAAGTATGTTTCAAGTTCAGCACATGTAGGCTGGAAGAAACAGTAGATTAAATGTGACATACATTTATAGAGGATCTACAGAGTAAAGTGTTTTCAGAGATGAGGTGTTAAAGTCCAGAGGAATGGCCGGGTATGATTTATGGGAGCAAGAGGTGGGGAGACCCCCCCCATCTGCCGTGAGCAGAGTCACCTCTACGGGTTCACTTTAGGACACTTGTTTGCTTTCTCTCAGGTACTTGGCCGGGGCCTGAGGAAAGTACCCAGACGTGGGATTGTTTGAAGAAGATTCCCTGATGGAGCCAGAAGTGTTCATGGGAGGAATAGGGAGCCACCATTACATCTCCATGATAAATGGATAAGTAGTTCAAGGGCTGGGAAGGGAGCTGAGCCAAGGAAAGAAGGCAGTCCAAGGGCTGGCAAGGGGAGCCAAGCCAAGGAAACCAGAGAAGAGTCAAGTTCAGGCCGAGTGCCCTGTGTGTTGCTAAACCTGAGGGTTTAAGATTTAAGAAGATGTCTGTTCAGGAGAAATCTGCATTACCGGGAGTGTAGCCCCGTGGGGGTCCATCTATGCTTTATTGTTCCTTTTTGTTGCGAATAAAAGCCACACTTTAGAATCCCAACTCCTTGTGTGGACATTCAGTTATTGCTTCCTGTGTCCGGAATACTTGGGTGCCCCTGTGCAGGGTAGCCAAACCTAGCCAACATGCCGAGTGACAATTTTCTCCCCGAGCCCAGGTCCCAGGTAGGGGGTTACATAATGGAAGCACCGCACAGCGCTAATAGCACAAAAAATACCATCAACTTGACCGCTGGAGACTCTCACCTGGTAGTTGTGGCCACCCGGGTTACATATATATTATAACAGGGGATTGGGGCTTGGGGGGAGGGAGGTGCAAGATCACCAGGGAATATTAAATATATGTTACATAGTGACATTGGGGTAGGGGGTCCACTAGACCACCAATTACTTTTTAATAATTCATAACAGAAGGATCGGGGCTGGGGGGTCTGCTAGACTACCAGGGATTGTTTTATACAGATGACGGGTGAGCGGGGCTTGGGGGAGGGCCAGTAGACTACCAGGGATGTTTTTGTAGAAATGACAGGCGATGAGAGCTTGGGAGTGGCAGCACATTGGCGCACCCTCCCAGAAGATTCAATTTGGCTACTACATCTAAATCATCCCATTCCAAGGCAAAAATATGGGACTTCAGAGGAGCTGACTTTGATAAGATGGCCAACAGAGTTAAGCTAGCCCTGGCAAAAAGAAACACAGGTGAGGAGGTACAGGCAAAGTGGGCAAGCATTACGGATACAATACTTGAAGCAACATCCCATTGTGTTAGACAGAAAAGGAAGTGCAAAAGAAGAAGGAAACCACTTTGGTTCTCAAATACAGTAGCAGAAAAGGTCAGAGCCAAAAGGCTGGCCTTCAGAAAATATAAGGAACACAGCGGGATGAAGATAGGAGGCATACCAAACTGCCCTAAGGGAAGCAGGTAAGGCAGTAAGGCAGGCAAAGTCCCAAACTGAGGAAACACTAGCACTGAACAGTAAAAGAAGGTGACAAGACTTTCTATAGATACATTAGTGAAAGGAGAAAGTCCAGAGGGGGTATTGCTAAGCTTAATGGAGAAAAGGGAGCATGTGAGGAGGAGGACCCTGTAAAGGCATCTATCCTAAATAGATACTTTTGCTCAGTATTTACTGAAGAGAAGGTAGGGCAGGGCCCACAGCTCAGCATCATGGACACAGGGGAGGGAGGTGAGCACTACTCCTTCACAAAAGAAAGGGTCCTACAAGAGCTTGCTAAGCTCAGGGTGGATAAGGCAATGGGACCTGATGGCATACATCCCAGGGTACTTAAGGAGCTAAAGGAGGAACTAGCAGAGCTGTTAGCAGAATTGTTTAGTGAGTCTCTGAGCACAGGAGAGGTCCCAGAAGACTGGAGAAGGGCTCATGTGATCCCACTCCACAAGAGTGGTAGCAGGTAGGAGGCGGGGAACTACAGACGGTCAGTCTTACCTCAGTAGTGGGCAAGATTATGGAGCGCACTCCTTAAGGAAAGGATAGTGCAACACCTGGAATCCATAGGGCACAGGATCCAAGACAGCATGGGTTTACAAAGGAAGGTCCTGTCAAACTAATCTCATAGATTTCTTTGACTGGGTAACCAGAGTGGTGGACCAAGGGAGCAGTTGATGTTGCCTACCTTGACTTCAGGAAAGCTTTTGACACTGTTCCACATAGAAGATTGATAAATAAGCTAGGTAGGCTCGGGTGGGTCAGAAGTTGATCAATTGGGTGGCAAACTGGTTGACTGGCAGAAAACAGAGAGTGGTGGTAAATGGTATACAGTCGAAGAGATGCAAGTCACAAGTGGGTACTCAGGATCAGTCCTGGGGCCAGTCCTATTCAACATCTTCATTAGTGACCTCGAGATGGACTAAAGGGTAAGGCTTGTCTGTTTGCAGATGACACCAAGATCTGCAACAGAGTAGATGATCCAGATGGGGTGGGCAGAATGAGAAGAGATCTGGATAAACTAGCAGAATGGTCAGAAGAGTGGCAACTGGGATTTAATGCAAAGAAGTGCAAAATCATGCACATAGGGAAGAGAAACCCTGAAGCCACTTATAGGCTGGAGGGAGTTGCTAGCAGTCACAAAGGAAGAAAGAGACTTGGGCATCATCATCACTGATGACCTAAAATCATCCAAGCAGACCTCTAAAGCAGTAGGTAAGGCTAGGGGGTGTTAGGGTGTATTAGTAGGGGTATCACAAGTCGTAAGAGAGGTAATAATCCCTCTGTACAAGACATTGGTTAGGCCCCATCTGGAGTACTGGCGCAGTATTGGAGGCCACACCTTCACAAGGACATTAACCAAATTGAGGCAGTCCAGAGAAGGGCAACCAAAATGGTGCAGGGACTGCATCAGAAGACATATGAGGACAGATTAACGGAGCTCAATATGTATACCCTTGAGCAAAGGAGGAGAGAGGTGATATGATCGAGACATTTAAACACCTTAAGGGCATAAACAAGGTGAAAGAGTCTAACATGTTTAAATATAAGAAAATAGCAGGACAAGAGGACACAGCATGAGATTAGAGGGAGGCCGATTAAGGGGAATGTGAGGAAATTCTTTTTCACAGAAAGGGTGGTAGATGCATGGAATGGCTTACCACAAGAAGTGGTGGCTATGAATACAGTGCAGGGCTTCAAACAGGCATGGGATAGGCATAAGGGAGCAATACAAATGACTATGAATAGATAGGTCACTGACAGAGCAAAGGCCGATGGCACATTTATAAGGTAGAAAAAGAAATGGGCAGACTGGATGGGCCTTGCGGTCCTTATCTGCCGTCAACTTCTATGTTTCTATGTTTCTAAGATTTGTAAGTATCATTAGACCAGCCCACGGCTGGTCTAATGGTACTTAGATCTTTGCCCTCTGGAACAGTTTTGGGAATAGCGATTTAGGGGCTATGGCAGCCTGCGTCTGATGCAAGCCTCCTAGCAGCATGCCGCAGCCTATTTTGTGGTTCAAGCCTGGCGCATGCCCCCTTTAGTGCAGGTAGCCTGCATTTGACACAGGCTGCTTTTGAGAATAGTTCAGGGTGCAATACTTGAAACAAGGTGCCACTTGCATCATTTATGGTTGACACAGCCACCTTGCGTCATTTTAAGGGCTTTGAGAATCGGCCCCATGTTCTTTAAAAAAAGAACGCCTGTAGTAAAACCGAGATACTTGAAATTGCACATTCTTTTAACAAAGGTACCAGTCAAGTCTTTAATTCACCCATTAACTTCAGTAGCTCTGTATGAAGTCTGAACCACCCATTGCTTAACCTGACACAAAATGGCCGCCCAGGTGAAAATGAGTTAAGTCAGAGGGAGGTAAAGCCTTTAATTTGTGTTTTGTTCCGAAGGGCATATACTTGGTTTTATCAACATTCAGTAGAAAGTGATTTTTATTGGCCGGCCCAGTGGTGCTGAGGGTTGAGGCACTGGACACCACACCTCACGCCGTGCCGGCGACCCGGGTTCGGGAACGAGCCCGGGTCATCGGGGGTCGGCAGGGAAGGACTAGGATCAAGCGTCCATAGACTGCTCTCCCAGTCCTGGGGTGGATTGGGGAATTTCCACTGTGCTGTAGTGGCCCCTGGGGACGCCCGGGGGCACTACCAGCATCGGTGTGAGCAGAGGGGGAGGTGCGGAGGACGTCGGCATATTGTGCCTGGACATCATTGCACGTCCGCACCCCAAGGGGGCATAAAAAATAGGAAGAAAATCGGGCGGGGTGCGACCATGCAGCTTGATAGCTGCACCCTGTGCTGCCCAGAGGACTTTGGAGGAGTCCCGTCGTGGAGGGTCCAGAGCCGTCCTGGCTGGCAGTGGCATAGAGGGGCCCACCAGCAGGATGGCATGATGGCCATCCTGGATCCTCCTGGGTGCAGTTTGAGCTATCCAGCTCTCTGGGCGGCCAGGGCTGGTGGCTGGATGCCCCATGCCGGGACAATGCTGCAGCAGGTGCAGAAAATAAAGTCGTGATAAAAAAAGAAAGTCATTTTTATGGCTGCATAGTGAAAGCTATCCATGACATATTGCTGTTATGTAATAGGAGAATATGGCTCTGGAAGCACATTATCAGATATCTGCACTTTGTCCTTCCACAGTGGAGTTGAAGCACATGCAGTCCTCTCCAGTCATCACAGTGCCCCCCCCCCACTGCACTATCTTCCTGCTCTGCACTCACTTCCGGTTCACTTCAAGTGTTCGGAGCTACCAGGCACCCCCACCCTGTAATGTTTCCTGGATGTCTGGTGGCATCCTCTATCCTCTGATCACCAGCCAAGTTTCCCTAATGTTTCCCTAGTGTCTAGTGGCACCCCTGCCCTCTGATCACCAGCCCAATATTGCTGTAATGTTTCTCTGGTGTCTAGTGGCATACCCACCCTCCAATCGCCATCCCCATATTTATTTACCCTGGTGTCTAGTGCATTAGTTCTCAGACTCTGACATAATAAGCCTCCCCCATGCCATAGAAGAAACCCTGGGTCTCCCCCATAAAAATAAATAGTATACTTTGCACAGTACATCAGGAATAAAGTAAGACTCCTTTGAGTAGTTGGCTCTTATTTTATTCAGTTTATTTTAACCCCCTCCCCCCGCAGGCAAGCCTACTTGTTCTGCTATTCTGACTCTCGAACCATTGTTACCCCTTGTTGCAATATCTTCATGGGTGAGACTGCTTTCTGTGTCTGTTTCCCATCTATCTGGAATAACCGTCCTACCCACATCTGCCCCTCTTACCCTGCTCTTAAACAACTTCTCAGGGATTCTTTTGCTTCCTTCTACTGTTGCTCCCACTACCTCTCTGCTTAAGCATTGTATTTGAGCTGTTCTGACACCGATCTAATTGTTCAATTGTTACCTCTCATTTGTTCATTGTTCCTGTTTGTTTGTCCTTTTGTTCATTTTGTGTTGCTTAACTGGTTCACTCCTTCCCATTCCCCTGGTACATCTGAAATGAGTCTTAGCTTAGTGTGCCTTTCCTGGTCACTGATTTGTAAATAAATATATAAATTCACCTCTTTTCCTTTTTCAGTTTGCCTTAACCCTTCACACAAAATATCTAACACTCAAAATTCGAATACAATACATTTTCAGACTTGCTTGAGCCTCCCTTGGAACAAATTGGGGCCTCCTCATGGAGGCTGGCATCACCATTTAGAAATCCCTGGTCTAGTGGCACCCCCCACCCTCCGATTGCTGGTCTGGTATTATATATAATGTTTCCCTAGTGTCTAGTGGCAAACCCCGCTCTCTGATCTCCAGTCCCATATTGCTGTAATGTTTCCTTGGTGTCTAGTAGCACCCCCTGTCCTCCAATCACCATCCTCATATTTATTTATAATTTCCCTGGTGTGTAGTGGCATCCTCCCACCCTCTGATCACCATCCCCATATTTCTGTAATGTTTCCCTGGCATCTAGTGGCACCCACTGCCCTCCGATCGCCATCCTATATATGTATGTACATACTATTTCCCTGGTGTCTAATGCTACCCCCACCCTCCAGTCACTGGCCTGGTATCTATTTAATGTTTCCCTCATGTCTGGTGGCACCCCTGCCCTCTGATCACCATCTCCATATTTCCGTGCTGTTTCTCTGACATCTGGTGGCATCCCCCCACCCTCCAATCACTGTTCCCCTACATATATTTTATTTCTCTGGTGTCTAGTGGCACCTGCACTCTCTGATCGCTGGCCCAGTATTTATTTAATGTTTCCTTGGTGTCTAGTGGCACCTCCCCCTGATCGTCATCCCCATGAAAATGTAACCTGCAATAAAGAAAACCATCCCTTGATTTTTCCCCCAGTAAACTTGTAAAAAAAAGAAAATGGTCCCTCGCTGATTTGATCCCTACTACCCTGACCTCCTACTCAGCAGTCACCACCCCTCACACCCCACCACACACACCCTCACTCGCCTGAACAGGTCCTAGGGTAAAGATCCACTGTCTGATCAAAGACACATCTTATTGCTGGAACCGCTGTCTGCAATATGAGAAACTACGGTAAGTGCGGTTCAATGTATTTCAACTGGGGGTTGCACTTTAATGCATAACTATGTCATTTTTACATATTTTAACCCCAAATTTTCAACATGACCTTTTTGGGACCCCACCTAATGAACAAAGGTAGTGGAATTATGCAAATCAGACCCAAAAGATGATTTCTCTGTCACGTGGTAAAATCACCTTTTGGGCAGGATTTGGACATTTTCACTACTATTGCTCATGAGGTGGTTTCATAAGAAGTCTATGCTGAAAATTTGGGGTGGAAATATTTAAAAATGATAAAGTCATGATCGTATGTGGAATTTTTCTATGCTCGCTCATAACTTCCGTAATTTTAAATATTGTGACCCCACATTTTCAACAAAGCTTTTTTCACATCACTTCATGAATGTGACAGCTGTCATTTTTCAAATCCTGGCCAAAATATGTTTTAGCACCTGTGAAGCAGAATGACGTTTCAGTGCTGCACAGTCACTTTTTGGTGGGGATTTGAACACTTTCACCCATGTGGTTCATGAGGTGGGGTAGTAAGAAGGCTATTCCACAAAAACTATCATTTTGAAGCCGTATTTGCTCTGACCAGAGTTTGTTGCAATAAATGTCTTTATACCAGTTCAGAGTCATGTTACAATATCTGGTTATGTCATTGACATTAGATAAGGTTTACCTAGCAGGCAAACCTTTTGTGGGGTTATAGTTACATTTCAGAAAGAATCACATTCAGAGTGTTTACATGATACAGGGTCTGAGAAGAAAGTGAGAGGCATTTGGTTGTTGTTCACAGAACCGTGAACACACAATAGGATGAAGCCTTTGTGGAATGTTCAGTTCTGTTCCCTGAGTGAAGTATCTGTTTTTGTGCCGAGTGTTGAAAGTGTGCTTTGATTACCAGGTTTAACAGTACTGAGATACGCATGTTGGATGTCACATCGCTCTATCATCTACACTTCATTCTGCAGCTGTTTAAGATGCAGTTTTAAAAAATGCAAACCATCTTAGTTTGCACATTTTTGCAACATGTGGGAAGCAGTGGTGCCATTTGAAAACTGGAGCATGAAAAATCAGGTTGAACCAGCACTCTGCTGGTTGACCACTTGCTCGAGCCTCAAGGCTCTCATTACTACAGATCAAACTGGAGATTGTGCACTTTATGCTAGTTGCTGATTCATGAATCCTGTCGGGGAATAATATTCAGGATTACACGGTATGAGTGGGTCAACAAACCTGCAACAAGGAAACAAGTCACAACCAATCTAGGAATGATGTCAACACTTAAAATTAATCAGATAACATTATTGGGTAGAGTCCATGGTAGTGCAAAAGTACAGTCCATGATAATGTGAAAGTACACTAAATGCTCTTTTAATGTATGGCCTGCTATGCAGGTGACCCCGAATTGGGCGCACATGTGTAAATCAGCTGTCTGTCTACATTTAATAGCTGGCTCGATATAGTGATATGTTAGTGTTTTGCACTGTGTGTTTTTTTCATCATATACACATCTGTATATTTTTTAACATTATAGAGTCAATATTTATACACTGTCACTTTAAATCACATATTTAAAAGGGTGGAGGCTACTGCTACCCGGCAGCCTTTAAGAAAGGACCTCTACTGAGAAATGCGTTAGTCAACTGGTAGCCATTTGGGGGACTGATTTGTAGGTAAGATGGATTTGGACGCCTGTAAAACTATCTTTTACCTTGAAGCTGTGATACCCTGGGCTAAGGAACTCTGAACTGCACTATTGTTTTTTACGGGCTTAATAAAGAATAAAGAACTTTGAGCAACTTTACAAAGTATGCTGATTCAAACCTTTGCAGTTCACAGAATGCCCATTTGAACTGTGTTTTGGGTTTGGTTGGTGCTGGTCCACCCACAAACAGATGTACAAAGCCATGTTCTTTTGCAGAATTGGGAAAGGTTTAACAAATGAACTGTGGACACTTGTCCGATGCTAGTCTTGGGCATTCCATGGTGAGTAAAAATTGTTTTCAGGTGTCCAATAACATGACTTGCAGTGGTAAAGTTCAGATGAACAACTTCAATGTACCTTGAATGATGGTCCACAACTGTGAGGAATTTCTGACTTTTCAAGTTGACTGCATCAACTTTTTGCCATAGTCTGGCCTGAATTGTAGAAGAAATCAGTTGTCCCACTAGATTGCTGCAGAATTTGGTACAGACTTCACACTTTTTATCATGGTTGTTAGCTGTTCGCCAAGCACCCAGCCACCACACAGTCTGCTGTATTCTCCATTGACATTTATTGGTATACCGACACTACCCCGACAACTTTACCACAACTGACACTACAGTGACAACAGTGCCAGGTCACTGTAGTGTTGGTGCGGGACCCTGGCACTGCTTTCTGGGGGTATTGCACCCCCTCCCTGAAGCAACTCCGACTCAGACTTGATTATCTAAGCAGCAGGGGACAGAGCCCACTGCATGGGGGGTTCAGGGGGCACAGCCCCCTGAAGAAAACAAAGTTTGATGTGACTCTCTTAATGCCAACCACAAATGTGGTTGACATAAAGGAGTCGCTGTAATGTCAGTCGACAACAAAATTGTCAACCGACTGTCATAGATCCACATTTATTGATACTTTGGTGTCCTTCATGGAGTAGTCTCAGGGAAGCAACCTGTAAAGATTGAGGAATTATAGTTCTTGTTCCCTTCTTAAGTAAGCCATCTTGAACTGTCAAGGTGTGTTGTTCATATCAGAATGGTTTGATAGTGTCCAGACTTTCTACCCCCTCACTTACTCCTGCTACCCTTCTTCTGATTACTCTTAAAGGCATTATTTTAATCCATGCATGTTATTTTTTGTGATTCTATGCACTGCTAAGGTTCACTGCACTTTGTTTAACTGCTGTACATGCAAATTGTTCTTTATTTTTTCTATTATTGTATCACGTTGCTCGTTTGTCTGTTCAGATGTTGTTTTGCTATTGTCTGCTGCTGTTTGCTCCACCTCCCCCTTCCACGGTTTGCACCTGGAAATGAGCCTCGGCTCAGTATGCCTTTCTTGGTTACCAAATTTAAAATTAGATAATAAATAAATTACTGGCCAACCATGTCAGCAAAATGTCATGACTTGTTAACATACATTATCTTTCTGTAGTTGTTTGATTTGCTCAAGATTGCTGTCTGATGCTGGAAGGGTGTCTCGTATTTGAGTGAGATAGATATTTATTTCTTCCATGTGGTTTGTATCTCCTTCTGTAAGTTGTCCTTTGAGAGGCATTCTTGACAGGGCATCAGCAGTAAAGAAAGACTTGGCTGGAACTTGAACAATGGTGTAGGTGTATGCCATCAACCACATGCAGAACCTCTGTATCCTCAGAGGAAGGTCATCTAGGCTTCTTGTGCCCAACAGACTTACCAGAGATTTGAGATCCATCTCTAAAATAAAGTGTGCTCTCAGAAGGTGAGGGAACATTGTTTAACCAGGAGTAGCACACTAAGCCGAAGTTTGTTTCCAGATGCGACCTGGGAGCACAAGGAAGTAGTGACTTGCTCAGGATCACACAGTATGAACCTAGGCAGCTGTGGGATTCAAACCCAGGTCTCCAGATCTATAGCTCAGAGCCTTAATCCACTGCACTATACTGCCTCCACACTCCAACTAAAGTGTTCACATGCCAACACTAGGGCATGTGTCTCTTTTTCTGTTTGTGCATCACACTGTTTTGTTGGTGTTAGTACTCTTGAGGCATACTTATCAGGTTTCAAGTGATTTTCATGTGTTTGCATCAGGACCCATCCTAGTCTGAAGGATGATACATCTATTTTTGTTTCTTTGCTGGGATGAACAAGGCTAGGGTAGGTGGTGCCACAAGTTATTTTTTTCGAGCTGTAAACCCTTGCTTTTGAGCTGGACCCCCAAACTCACTGGTTTGCCTATGAAAAAAGTTCTTGTAGGGCTTTTGTTTTCTCTGCTAAGGCAGATATGAACTTCACCAGCTGGTTGACCATTCCCAGGAAACCTCAAACTTCGGACACATCTGTGGGACTTGTCATCCTCTGTATGGCTGCCAACTTCTCTGGGTCAGATTGTACACCTTTGTCTGAGATTATATGTCCCAGTAACAGAATTTTGGTTTTCTCAGACTCACATTTCTTGGCATTCAATGTGAGCCTTGCACTCTGGACCATTCTTAGGGCTGCATAGATTCTCTGGTCGTGCTTCTCTCTGGTGCAACTGAAGACAAGCATATCAGCCATGTGGCACACAACCTCCTCCAAGCCTTCCAGGACTTGACACATTCTGCATTGGATGTGCTCATCAGTGGACAAGATGCCAAAGGGCAGTCTTCGAAAGCAGTAGTGTCCCAAGGGCATAATGAAGGTGGTCAGTTTCTGTGATGCCTTTGACAGCTGTACCTGCCAAAATCCTGCATTTGCATCAGGCTTGGTGACAAGAATTGTTTCTCCCAGCATCCCCAGCATCTGCCCTATTGAGGGAAGGATGAATTTCTCCCATCTGATGGACTTGTTCAGCTTGGTTAGGTCAACACAGATCCTAACGGTACCATCTGGCTTTGAGACCTCTACCATTCCAGCACACCAATCTGATCTCTCCAGATTCTCCATTCTGGAAAGTTCCTCTTTGACCTTGAACATCAGCAGAACTGGGATCATTCTGGGTGCTGTCAATGAAAATTGTATGGATCCTGGTGTAAGCAGAATACGAATCTATACAAGGTAGGAGGAGTTTGGAAAAAAGGTTTATTGACATATGAATAAATAATTTTGAGCAATTAGTCTTGGAAAGTACACGAGAACAGAATATATTATATCCCATTTTAAGCAACATAGAAAATGGCGTAGTAGACATAAAAACTTTGATGCCACTTGGTGACAGTCATAATTGGATAGTACAAGCAACACTAATACATGATGAGGGCCAACCTAAAGGAAAAACAATCATCCATAGCTTTAGAAAAGCTGACTATAATAAGATGAGAAATTTCCTGCAAGGCTGGAACTGGGAACATGAACTATGAAATCTAAGCCTTGATGACAGTTGGACAAAAGGAAATCATAAACTAGATACCTGACTTCCGGTTCCACTCCGTGGAGAATGACAGCATAGATGAGTGGCTGGAATCTGCCCTGACTAAAAACACTCTTGACGCAGCGTAAATAGTGGTATAGAGAGTGTGCAGCAAAAAGAGGGTGCGATTTACTACCTACTCGCTAAGATGGATGATTCTGCAGCCCAATCCGATTCAGAGGCCTCAGATGGCTCAGAACATTCAGCGATGTCATCCCGGGAAGCTTGTAGTACTATCTCCAAAACCAAACCAAAGCAAGGTAAAATGAATGCCAAAAAAGCTAAATTAGATTTAATCTATCGGGAATTGTTGGCCTTCCGTACTGAAATAAAAGAAATGTACGGAGAACTTCACTGCGATGTGATGCAACTAGAGCAACATATGGATGAGCAGGAGAAGCAACAGATGGCTACTGAAAACAGGGTAGATGACCTTGAAACTAAGGTCCAGCAACTACAGGATCAGCAGGATGTGTTAGAGGCATGACAGGGGACTTTGGAAATCATTCAAGGTGAAATAATATCAGGATCTATAGTGTTCCTGAGGGCTCAGAAGGGTCTAATATAAAAGATTTAGTGGAGGCCTTACTACACACCACCCTGGAGTTACCACAGGGCTACAAACTGCAACTGGAGTGAGTACATAGGGCCTTGGCCCCGAAACCCACAGGCCAGAATGCCCCACCCCGCTTGATTATCTTGCACTTTAACAGCCATGCTGCGAAGGAGCAGGGGCTCCTCACTGCTTGGAGGAAACAGAAGACATTTTATGGACAGACACACATATACTTTGACCATGATTATGAACCAAAAATGTTGCGTTTGAGGCAAGCATATTTGCCATTACTTCCGTTCATTAAAGCCGCTGGCTACAAGTTCAACACGTCATACCCTGCTTGCCTTTTTGTGCAGTTACCAGCGGGGAAGGTGGAATTCACTACAGCCCAGGACACCCACACTGTGTTAGCCAAGATTGGACTGTGCTTTCCAGCTAGGACCCTTGGCCTTGGCAACCCCCAACCACAATCAGCGAGGTGGCAGACAGTTTCCTTCAAATCTAATAATAAGCAGCAGGGAATTGCTGTAGTCCAGAATGTACTTGCTGCCTACTGAAGAGATGCTGGCCCTGGCGACATCTGAAGGGGTCTGAGGACATATTGATTGTTGCAGGTTAGTGGATCTGGGAGGGGAATACCCCTATACTGGGGCAATTGACTCTCCTCAGCCTTGGCTTGACTCTAGGCCTCGAGCAGACCCTCTATTTTGGGCTAGTTTGGCGTCACCTGTTGGTCAGATGCGGGGAGAAGCATCTACCCCTCCACTTGTCTGGGGGTATATTTAGAGCCCTGCCTTGTACTTACTGGGATATATCTATATTAGAAACATACATTTACACTTTATCTGCTGTGATGTTTCAATTAACACCGCTTCAAGTTATCATTTAACCTCTGGGTCCTAATGCTTATACTTTGCACTATGATGATGACAGAAGAAAACCACTAACCCTAGGCTGGACTAAAGGGAAGGGGAGGAATTACTCCATCACTTTCTTTGCTTTTTCTCCCTCAATTGTTCTTCAGGGGTTCCTTTTTTAATCATTTTGTCTTAATAGCTTACTGCTAAGTGCCTCAGATAGTTAATTTATAGCAGACATAAATGGGCACCCTATTTCATTTTATAATTTTGGATTAGATGGCTGCTGCCCTCCAATGCAGTTTTCCCTTACCCGAGTTCCTTTTCCTACTTCAGTTTTCCTTTGTGTTAAGGGAACAACTATCTGGTTCCCTGGAGGCCCCGAACCTTCGGGTATTGGGACTACCTCCACCATTAGGGAGAATGCAATGCTGCAAAGTTCTCCTCATGGGTACAGGGAGGAGTCATTACACCTCCCCACAGTTGGAAGTCCAAATAGTAAAATGGATGATATCTTATTTTGAAGTTTTTGTACATAGTTTTGCATACCTTGTGTATATGCAACCTTTATGGTTAATAGTTACTGTTTTTTCTGATGTTTATAATTTTACATGCAGTGAGACAAGCAGTTCTATATATAGAGATACAGGGAAGGGTTTGGGTAAATTACAGAGAGGTAATAGAAGCATTTACAAACAACGAGTACTCTTAACAGATCTTTGTTGGAGCCTAATAATAAAGGTGACCATGAAACAACCTTTGGGGAGGGGAGACCAAGGGATATATTTCTGAATGTTCTGCGAAACTGGGGAGGAGGGGATTGACCACACCCACCTGGGAGAGGAAGGACATTTCAATTAGACCTGGCATTAAAATATTCTTTAATGGCTGACAGGGTTTTTAGCCTGCTTTCCCTTAACATAGATGGTATTAATAACCCCTTCAAAAGGTCAAGGCTCCAGCAGTATCTGCGCCAACAGGGAGCTCACTTACTCTACTTACAGGAGACTCACTTGTCTCTGTTAGAGCATGCTAAACTCGCTGCAGGTGGCAGATATGTGGTCTTCTCCTCCTCGAGCAGAACTGGAAAATGCAGAGAAGTGGCCATACTGATCCCTTGGGCCATTCCATTTGTGAAAGAGCAAGAATATGTGGACCCAGATGGGTATTTTGTCATAGTCCAGGGTTGCCTACCCGAACAGGAAACTACACTTGCAAATGTGTATCTACCCCAGGGGCCTCCCCAACTCTCCTCCAAAGGTTTTTAAACAAATTAATGGATATACAAAAAGGGATAATGTTAGTAGGTGGATACTTCAATATCACTCTGTCACCCCAGAAAGACTCCTCCCGCCCTCAGGCATATAGAAAATCCCCTACACAAAAACATCTCCGGGCACAGCTCCCTCAGGTGGGACTAACGGATGTCTGGCAACATTTCTTTCACACCACGGAGGGCTACACTTTCTATTCAGCTTGCAACCATACATTTTCCTGATTAGATTATATTTTTGCATCCACTGAATTTTTGGATAAAGTGCAGGACACCACAATAGGGGCATGGGTACTATCAGACCACTCACTTCTCTTGTTGAACGTTTGCCTGGGGACATCCAAGAAGTCTTCTTTGTGGAGGCTTAACATTTCCCCCCCTGCAGGACTCTGAGTTTATTCAACAGATGCAAACCTGTATCCCCCAAATCATTTCTGACAATCTAACTCCTGACATTTCTCCCATCATAGTATGGGATACACTAAAGGCGGTAATCAGGGGAGAAATTATTGCCTATTCAGCTTGTAAGGCTAAACAAAGGGAGGCAAGCTATAAAACATTGTCAGCTCTCCTTTCAGAGTTACAGGGCAGGGTGGCAAGGGGTGAGAGGGTCCCTCCTGAAGAACTTATTTATTTATTTATTTAGTTAAACATCAGTTTAGAAACCTTTGAGCCAGAGGCTCATTTACAAAGGTACCTCGTCACAAAGAGGACATCAGAACAGTAGTACAAGGGACACAGTACTTACAAACAAAAAAGTTACAGTTCAATTACAATTTTGTTACAATAGAATACAATCTCCAACGAAGCAAAAGATAACAAAAGGTGCAAAACTTATGGTCGGGGGAGAGCTGGTGGGAGTAGAAGGGAGGGAGATAGGGGAGGAGATAGTAGGGAAAGGAAGGGGGAGCTCAGTGAGCATTGTCAAACAGAGTATATATATATTTTTTTACACTAGGCTAGCGGCAGTTGCATTTGCGAGAGCTAAGCAGGAAGTTTCTGAGCCTGGGCTTAAAGCAAGCTAAGGTTAGTGAGTTTGAGACACTGGCAGGGAGGGAGTTATACCAGTGGGGGCGCGGTGAGGGATGCCCTCTGACTTGAGAGGTCCTGGCTCTCGGAATAACTAGGGTAGCTCTTGGCCGATGCGTGATCAGGGTCGGTGCAGTGCAGAGATGGAGTTGGATAGGCCTATGGGGATAGGGCCACGAGGGCTTTGAAGGTGAGCTGGCATGTCTGATACATGAGTCGCTCTTCCAGGTTGAGTAGGGTAGCCAGGGTGTACAGCTCATGTGTGAGTGAGTCTGGGAGCACCAGTGATAAGTCTGCAGGCCTTATTAACTGTGAGGGAACTTGTTGAGGGCAGTCTGATCTGCTGAGCCATAGACCGAAGGCCATAGTCAAGGAGACATGACAGAGGAGGTGACAACCAGGCGGAGGGCATCAGGAGGGAGGCATTTCTTGTGCCGGTAAAGAATGCCTAGCCGTGAGTTGGCGACAGAATTTAGGGCAGATATATGTCCATGGAATGAAAGTGCAGGTCAAAGGTTATACCAAGATATTTATAGGACTGCACCTGGTCAATGGCGAGATTGGGTGTGGCGTGGACAGCTAGGGAAACTTGCTGTACTTATTTTGGGGTGGGAGAAGAGATCGTTTTGTTTTCTTAAGGTTGATAACAAGTCGGTGCTCAGTGAACCAGGTAGTTGCAGAGTCAAGACTAGTTGAGGGAGTTCTAGCAGCATGGGGTCATTGTGGGAGGCAACGAGAACAGCATCATCAGCATAGAGAGCATCTTACCCGTACAACTGCTGGGTAGGGAGTTAAGAAGAGTGAGAATAGTAGGGGTCCAAAATTGAGCCCTCGCACCCCAGAGCGAATGGGGCATGTTTCAGAGAGAGTACGTTGACTTTCACACATTGGGGCGCGGCGGAGAGATAGCTGGTGCACCAGGAACAGGTCCTGAGGCAAAGCCTATTAGGTCGAGGTGGAGAGCAAAAGAGGATGCGAAACGGTATCGAATGCTTTAGACAGGTCAATGAATATAGCACCAGCCAGGGCACCAGAGTCCAAGGAGGCATGGAGGAAGTTGGAAAATTCCAGGAGTGCTGTATTGGTACTATGACCTGCTCTGAACTCGTGTTGTTCAGGGCAGAGAACATTGTACTTACAGAGGTAGTCAGAGACTTGGGACGCCACAATTTTCTCTAACGCCTTAGACAGGTACAATCTGAAATACAGGGGATTCTGGACCATAAAGTTCAGGCAGTGCTTTTATATACTAAGAGGTTTTATTATTGTTCCATTTTTTACATTGCTCTGTACCATGTTTTACATGTATTGACGTGGAACCTTTGAAAAGGAGTGTTTGACTCAAGTGTACTTTCCGAATACTCAATACAATAAAAAAAAAAATTACGAAGGGGCCCCTGTGGGGCAAGAAACTTAGTTAAAAGAGTTCGGGCCTTTAAACGTTCGACGACTGTCACCAAAATCCGGGATTTAAATACCGGGGTGGTGCAGTATCATAGTGCAGATATAATGAATGTATTCCAAACCTTTTACAAAAGATTATATGCTGAGCGGACCCCTCTTTTTTCTGAAGATATCCGAGTGTTCCTGTCCCCCTTTAACTTTTCCAGAGCTGACATACTCTCAGCGAGCCTGCTTGCTGAGTCCCATCACAGCTGCTGAAATTCAGTCAGCAATAGGCAGAGCTAAGACTTTAAAATCTCCAGGGCCCAATGGGTTTACTACTGAGTGGTACAAAGCTCTTGCCCCTACATTACTGCCTCCCCTTCGTCAAGCTTTTCTAGAAATCCGGCAGGGTACCCCCCCCAGCCTCCTGGGCATATGCAGTCATAACCACCATATTGAAACCTGGTAAAGACCCCTTAACAGCTGATTCACATCAACCCATTTTAGTCCTTAATTGTGATTATAAACTTTACATGTCCATATGGGCTCTCAGATTGGAGGACATTTTGCCAGGCCTGATTCATTTGGACCAGGCTATTTTTTTAAGGGCAAGGCAAACAGCTGACAATGTTCAATGAACCATACATTAAATGGAGCACATGCCCCGGAGACCCTCCCACTCCATATTGATCAGCTTAGATGCCTACAAGGCCTTTGACAGGGTCTCCTGGGGATTTCTCTGGGAGGTTCTATCAGCATTTGGTTTGCCTGAGGAGGTGATTAAGTGGTTACAGGGGATGTATACCTCTCCGAAAGCCTATATTAGACTTAATGGGAAGATTTCCACCCTCATACCCCTTGAGAGAGGCACCTGACAAGGATGCCCTCTTTCTTCACTTCTTTTCGCAATTTATATTGAGCCCCTAGCGATGACGATCCAAGAATCTCTGGCCCTTGTAGGAGTTGAAGCTGGACAGAGGTACTGGAGACTGGCTCTTTATGCTGATGATATCCTCCTCTCCCTGCTTGACCCTGACAAATCTCTTCCAGCTCTCTGGGACATTCTGGAACATTTTGCACAGGTCTCAGGCTATAGAATAAACTCCTCAAAAACAGAAGTTATTTCTTTTCATTATACCCCCCAATAGTATAAAGGCCCAGTTTCCCTTCAGATGGCGGAGCACCAAAATTAAGTATTTAGGGGTGACATTTCCCCAAGTTGTCCAAAATATACTTCTTTTAAACTACGAGCCCCTACGAATACTAACATACTAAAATGCCAGCAGAATAGGCCTAATGGACTTTCGTGTCTACTCGTTTGGTCAGCCCCCACCCTGGGAGCTGACCTTGCCCTCTCCCTCTCCCTCTCTGGCTTCTCCCTTCCCAGTTCTGGATATTCTCGCTGCACTGGTTTTTGCTTCCAGAACCCTTCCCCTGTACCTGTCCCATTCCCTCTTGAACCCCTCCACCATTTCTGCCTCCACCAGCCCCCTGGGCAGCGCATTCCATGGCTATACCACCCTCTCAGTGAAGTAGCACCTCCTCCTTTCTCCCCTGATCTCCTCCCTCCAGCTTCCACCCATGCCCTCTAGTTGCCCCCCCTCCTTCCTTCGGAGCACCCTGACTGCTCCTCCCCTATTTATCCCCTTCATGTACCTGACGACCTCTATCACGTCCCCCTGGTCCCTTCTCTCTCTTCCAATGTGTACATATTAACTTTTCAAGCCTCTCCCCATAGGTCCTATTCTTCAAGCCCCAAATCATTTTGGTTGCCCTCCTCTGGACCCTCTCTAGGAGTTCAATGTCCCTCTTCAAATGTGGTCTCCAAAACTGCATGCAGTACTCGAGGTGTGGCCTCACCAAGCATACAGTGGGAGTATCACTTCCCTCCTTCTGGAGGTGATCCCCCTAGAGATGCATCCAAGCATCCTGTTGGCCTTTCCCATTGCCCCACTACAAGTCTCTGAGTTGTTCATCTTGACATTGACCACCACCCCCAGGTCCCTCTCTGCCATCGAGACTTGTAGCATTTCCCCCTTCAGGGTGTACACTTGGCCCGAGTTTCTGGCTCCCAGGTGTAGTACCTTCATTTTCCTGCATTGAACCTCAGCTCGCTTAGACCACCCTTCCAGAGCCTCCAGTGCCCCAGTAGGGCCACCTCCCTCCTCCCATCCACCACCACCCCCAGTTTTGAGTCATCCGCAAAGAGACTCATCTCACTCCTGATACCCTTCCTTATGTCAGAGACGTAGGCGTTGAACAGGAGGGGCCCAAGGACCGATCCCTGAGGGACTCCACTAATGACTCTCCTTGAGGATGAAACTATCCCACCAACCATGACTTTCTTGGTCCAGTTCTGGAGCAATTGCCTATCCATCTGATCATCTGGTTCCCCACCCCCATTTCCACCAGATTATCCAACAGGCTCCTGTGAGGAACAGAGTCAAATGCCTTGCTGAAGTTAAGAAAGAGGACGTCCACTGGTCTACCCAGGTCCAAGGCACTCATCATCCAGTCATAGAACTCCACAAGGTTTGTCTGACATGATTTCCCCGGGATGAATCCATGCTGTCTGTCGTCCAGGCACCCCAACTTTTCCAGGCCCCCCCCAGTCTCTCCTTGATAATGCCCTCCATCACCTTGCCCACCACTGATGTCAGGCTGATGGGCCTGTAGTTCCCTGCCACCTCCCTTGATCCCATCTTGTTGATAGGCACTATATGCGCCACCTTCCAGTCCTGGGGCACCCACCCTGTCCTCAGAGAGATGTTGAAGAGCTCCACCAGGGGTTTTGCCAGGACATCCGCCAGTTCTTTCAGCACTCTGGGATGTAATTTATCCGGCCCTGGTGCTTTCTCCATCTTAAGGGACCTAAGAGCTTCCCTCACTCTCTCTGCCATGATTTCCACCTCTGCTACCTCGTCCCCCTGCTTTGCCTTCCCCACCTGCCAGTGATGCCCCCCTCCCCAGACCCGCCGATCGGTAAGGGTCCCCCCCTCAGTTTCACTGTCTCCTCCCATGTATGATGCAGCCCCCCCATTTTTCTTGGTCAAAACTGAGGCGAAGTACTCATTTAGTACCTCAGCCTGCTCCCCCAGGTCTTGTGCCCATCCCTCCCCTGTTTCAATCCTGTTAATCTGCCCCTTCACCCTGCGTTTTACCCCAATGTATCTAAAGAACCCCTTGTTCCTTCTCCTGATTTCCCTGGCCAGGTGCTACTCCTTCCTTGCCTTAGCCACCCTCACCACCCTAGTGACCCTTCTGGTCATCAGCTCGTACTCCCCTCGGTCCCTTTCACTCCTTGAGCACTTGAATTGCCTATAGGCCGCCTTCTTTCCCCATACCACCTCCTGAACCTCCCTGGTCCACCAGCAGGGTTTTTGAACCCTACCGCATTTTCGTCTTACTCTTGCGCAGGTGCTGGTAGCATCCTGCACCCCCCTCCTGATGATTTCCCACCTACTGTCAGTGTCAATGTCTGGCCCAATTCCATCCAAGTGCTTCTTAAGGATCCTTCCCATTTCCTTGAAATCCACCCCCTGAAGTCAGTTACTTCTGTCTTTGTACAGCCTTCTTCTCCTTCTCCTAGGTTCAGGCAGAACCAGACCATGGCATGGTTGCTCCCCGCCAATGGGTCCCTAACCTCCAGGCCCCGAATCTGGTAACTGTCTGCCAGGACCACATCCAGTATACGCTCCTCCCTGGTCAGTTCCCCCACCTACTGAGTTAGGAACGCGTCCTGAAAGACATCCAACAACCTCTGTTCCCAGCTGGCCCAGTGGCGCTGAGGGTTGAGGTGCTGGACGCCACACCTCGTGTCATGCCGGCGACCCAGGTTCAGTAACGAGCTGGGAGTCGCCGGTGGTCAGTGGGGGGGGGGAAGAGATCGAGCGTCTGGAAGACTGCTCTCTCTTCCTGAGGGAGGGTGTGGGAGATGCTCACTCATAGAGCAACCTCTGGCGGTGGCCAGGGGTGCACCAACTGAGCAGCGTGGTGAATACCAGGGATGGGTGGAGTCATGGCATTACGTTGCCTTGTTGGCCGTGCTCTGGAGGGGGGATGGGAAGAAAAAAAAAAGAGAAATACTCCAACCTGGCAACCTGGAGATAGATGAAGGTGCCATGACCTTCACTGCCCACACTCCCAACTCCGGGCCATCTCCTTACTCCTGCCGGGGCTCGTGTGTGCTGGGCACTTTTTGCCCTACTAGATAGAGCACCCCAGGTGGATGGGGTGGCCCTACCTCTGGAGGTTCAGACCCAGAGGTGGTGCTTAGCAGCACGAGGGGAGAGGGAGTGGTCACGGCGGGAGGTAAAGGCGGGGAGCTTTGTGGTCGCTGGAAGGATTTCTCCAGCGTTGGAGACAAACAGAGTTTAAAAAAAAAAAACTCTGTTCCCTGGCCACTGAGGATGTCATAGTCTCCCAGTCTGTTCCTGGCATGTTCAAGTCCCCCAACACCACCTCCCCCCTTCCTCTTCCCAATCTGCAGTGTCTCCCAACATCTGCCACCAGACTCTCCTCCAGCTCCTCCGACAGCGCAGGGGGTCTACACACCACTCCTATTTTTACTCTCTCTTGCTCCCCCTTGTTATCAAGGTGACCCAAATTGCCTCCACAGTTCCCGCCACCCCTTCCACTCCTCCTATGGCAATGCAGTTTTTGACTATTATCGCTACCCCTCCTCCTCTTCCCTCCCCCCCCGTCCTTCCTGAACATGGTGTAACCCTCCAGGTTCAGGTCCCAGTCATGCCCTGAGGTGGCCCAGGTCTCAGTGACTGCTGCCACATCCACCTCTCCCTCAGTTAGTATCACCTGGAGCTCAGGCATTTTATTGCCCAAGCTCCTGGCATTGAGCAGGACTACCTTCCACCCTTTCCCTATACTTCTATTTCCCCTGCTCATGTTCCCATGGGGATTCTGTCTTCCCCTGGTCTGCACCTTACCAGTCGGCCTTTTTCTGCATTCCTCCAGCTCCCAAGGGGGGTGGAGACAGAGTTCTTTATTGGACTCCCCTCTACAGCCTTTTCTCCCATCCTTCCCCCCTTCACAAGTTTAAACCCCACCTTTCGCCAATGAACCCTGCTATTTTCAACTTAAGGATTTCCTTCCCCTCCGAATTGAGATGGAGCCTATCTCTAGCATATAGCCCCTTACCCTCCCAGGTCTCCCCCCAATCCCCCATCAATCCATACCCTCTGGTCCCACACCACTCCCTGAGCCACTGGTTTATCACCCTAATCTTCCTCTTGTGTTCCCCACTAGCCCTTGGCACCGGCAGGATTTCTGAGAAGGAAATTGTGCATCCTATATCATGACAGACCCTGGCAAGCTCCCTGAACCTTGCCTGTATCTCTAACTCACTATTTCCCTCAATGTCATTGGTACCCAGGTGGACCAGTATGTCTGGGGAACCTCCACAATCCTTTGCCAGCTGATAAAACTCATTCTTGGCACTGTGCACCGTTAGTCCAGGGAAGCATTTTGTTCTAACTGGGCAGGCTTGTCCCTCCCTATCCCATTTGATCCCCCTGATCATGGAATCACCCAACAGGAGCACTCTGGCTGCCCCTTTTCCTCCATTCCCCCCCTTCCATGTACCTCATCCTTTCTACCGGCCCTTCCCCCCAGCCAGCTCCTCACTCCTCCCCCTATCTGGGTGCCACCTGCCATCCCCTCCTTATTTACCCTGGCCACCCCCTCCCCAAAATAGATGGTGATATTCATGAATGGTCTCAACTACATCTCCCATTTTATCTAAAGATTGATCTTATCCATATGAATATATTGCCCAGACTGTTGTACCTATTTCAAACTATACCCATATTCCCTACCCCCTCCTACTTTACCTCCTGGAACCGTACCCTGGCCAGGTTTGTTTGGGGAGGTAAAAGACACCGGATTTGATGGACCATTTTGCAACTTCCCAAGGCTAGGGGAGGCTTGGCCCTCCCTAACTTGCTTAAATATGCTCAGGCCACTGTCCTAGTTCATATCATGTAGTGGAGTAACCTGGCATACACCCTTCCCTGGAAGATTTTAGATCAAACTCTTAACCATATCCAGGATTTCGTCCAAGTTGTCTATTCTCCAAACTCACTTTCAATGGGCCAACTACCTACTTACAGGGCAAGCACTCCAATTTAGAGACCTGGTATAGACTACGGACCTCAGGGGATTTTGAGACAGTTTCCTATTTGTTGAAGCTTATCGAGTCAGAGATGTTTCCTCTTCTCCCCCAAGCACTGCAGACATTGGAGCAGTGGAGTGGGAGGGGCTTAAGATTTCTGTTTCAAGTAATGGAGCAGGACGGGCCTCTTCCTTTTTACAAGGTCCAGGAAATATATGGGATCCAGCAAGCTGACCTTCCGATATATGTCTCATTAAGGGACCTTCTAATTCAGAGGGGTCCTTATAGGAATGCCCTACCATTGCTATTACACCTCTCTATTGCAGCCCTGAAGGGGCAGCAATGGCAAAACCTTATTGGAGTAACATATGGGGAATTACAGGAGCTCACTTGGGAATCTATGGTCTCAATTCTGGAGGGCTGGAACAGGGAATTAGAGAACCCGGTCTCAGAGGAGGATTGGAGTAAATACACGAAGATCTCACTGAGGGTCCCTCTTGCCCCTCATTGGAGGGAATTTTCTTGGAAAACAGGAGCAGATTTTTTAATACCCTGGCTTAAGTAGCCAAAACAACAGGTGATTCTCATGGGAAATGTTGGAGAAATTGGGGGAAGTGAAGGCAGGCCACCGCCATGTCTTCTGGTCCTGCCCTACTATTAGGGGGTTCTGGGAGGATATAGCAACAGGCTTGGTCAAATTAGTTGGAGAAGAGGCAGTTCTAACTCCTGAGTTGGTCCTCCTGACGGTCCCCCCTGAGGGACTTCGTATCCAAAAGGGGTTTCTCCTGGTGACCTATGTGTTGGCTGCCAAGAAGGTGATTTCTTGCCTATGGGGTAGAAATGCCCCACCCATGCTCCATGCTTGATTTAAGCTTATGAGAGACCTTTATGTGCTAGAGAGGCTTACCTCCAGGGGATCAAAACCAGATACTTCATTTGAACTTAGATGGTGAAAATGGGTAATATATGCAACTTTGTATGATCCCCTTTTTATACCATGATGTAGAGGTATAAAGAATATATTAGTTCTGGGGAACACTCGGAGGACATTGCAGGTAGCTTGATTGTTTTTCAGATGGTCCACCTGCTCAGCCTAAGATTAGACACCTTTAACCTTATATTGTATGCTTCTATATGGTATTTGTGTCATCTCTTGTACTTCTATCTATGGACTTTTAACCACCAGACTTTATTAGTATTATTCTCTCTATACCTATTGTCCCTGTGTATGATTGACTCTGTATTGAATCAATTATGTCTCATCTGTATTGTTGTATGGATATTTATGAGAAAAAAATCAATAAAAACAAAAGTTAAAAAAACAAATAAAATAAACTAGATATCTGTATTGCAAACTGTGTACCTGTAATAAAAAAAATATGTAAATAATCAAAGAATTCCACCATGGTGGAATCAGAAAATAACAAGAAGTTTAAGGAAAAAACAAAGACTGTACTCCAGACTCAGAAAGAAGCCAACTGAAAACAATAAAAGAAAATATGAACATGTATTAAATAAAACAAAAAATATAATTAGATATGCCAAATGAAAACAGGAGATGTATTTGGCAACAACTATAAAACACCATAAAAAAACATTTTTTTAATTGTATCAGCTTGCTCAAAGGTGGACACAAAGGTGTGGGACCTATAGAAACAAAGAATGGGACCTTAGTGGACGAAACACAAATAGCTGAAGAACTGAATAAATATTTTTTGTCTGTTTACACTACCAAGTAGCAAGCTGTGTTTCTAAATGACGATAATGTTCCTGATTTTGTTCCTTTTACTAAAGAGGATGTCTTAAATGGTATCACACTGATAATAAAAAGATAGCGCACCAGGGCCTGATGGGATTTGCCCAAGGTTACTGAAAGAGCTGTATAAGGAACTTGCTGATCCATTGACAGTACTTTTTAACACATCTCTAAGTGAAGGACAGATATTACAGGAATGGAGAGATGCAATAGTCACACTTATTCATAAGGGTGAAACTAAAAAAGATGTTCAAAATTATAGGCCTATAAGTCTAACCTCGGTCCTAGGTAAACTACTGGAGAGATTGATCCAGGGCAGAATAACATCACACATACACCATCAAGGACTAACATATATAACACAGCACAGTTTTAGTCCTAATAGATCATGTCAGACAAATATTTTACAATTCTTTGAGCCAGTGAGTGCAGCCCTGGACAAGGGATTATTGATTGAGGTAGCGTTTCTGGACTTCGCAAAAGTGTTTGACAGAGTGTCACATAAAATACTGCTGGAGCTGTTGGATAAATTACATTTATACCCTAACATAATAAAATGGATTAACTCCTGGTTAGACAATAGGAGGCAAAGGGTAGGCATAAAGGGATATATGTCAGGATGGGGTACAGTAAAAAGTGATGTGCCCCAGGACTCTGTCCTGGGACCAACCCTTTTCAGTATTCTAATATCTACAATTCAAGTTGGAAACTCAGCTTGGCTTTGTAAATATGCCAATGACTGTACGATAGGTGGGATTATTGATAACAAAGAATCTGCATTGAAATTTCAAGACTGTTTGAAACATCTCAAAAATTGGACAGTAAAAAATACAATGGAATTTAATGTAAAAAAATGTAAAGTAATGCATTTGGGACACAATAATATGAAATTCAAGTATATCTTGAATAATATCACTCTGGAAGAAACCTGCCTTGAGAAGAATGTGGGTGTGCTAATATCTGACAACCTCTCCTTTGATTTAAATACTAAAACAACAGTAAAAAATGTAATAAAATATTAGAGTGCACATTCAAAAATATTAAAAGTAGGGACCCAGAGGTAATAATACTGCTGTACTCCAGTTTGTAAGACCACATCTAGAGTATTGTTCTTCTGTAAATGGACCCCAAACATATGGAGGGATATAAATGGAAAAAATTCAGGGAAAAGTCACTAAAAAGTAAAAAAACATGAAGCAAATACATTATGGACCATGCTGACCAAATTAGGATTGTTTTCCCTTGAATACAGAAGAATGAGGGGGGATTTATGCTTAATCTACAAGGCTTTACAGAATAGCTTAGACTTAAATACAATAGGTCTAGTAAAGCAAAACAATAAAACAGGTACTAGATCTCATAAACATAAATTAGTTGATGAAAATAACAGAACAATAAGAAGGAGCAAATGGTTCTCACAGAGAATAATAAATTGCTGGAACTCACTGCCAGCGGAAGTGGTAAATAGTGACAACATGAGCTCATTTAAAATAAAACTTGATAAATATATGGGTAATAAAAAAACAATGTTCCACCAATGAGGTGTCGAGTTTGATAAACGGTCATTGACCTAATAAAACACGAATATATACCTATGAACCTATGAATATGGTAATCTTCTTTGAGTTCTCCTAGGCCTTTGAATAGTGTTGGGAACTCCTCACTCCACCTGTTTTGTCCCACACTACAAAGTCTGGCAGTGGGTATGGAAGTTCTTCACAACATTAATGTCCTCTTTTACTTGCATTTTTGCCTTTAGTTACATTGGCAATGAAGACTCTCCACACATCCAGGGTGTATCTTCCTGGCCCCATCAGAACTTTACTTGTGGCCTGCAAAGGTATGTGGTGTTTGCCCCCACAGTTTCTTGTAAAGGGTTTCTGGCATGGCTGAATGTCTGCGCCTGTGTCTATCTTGAACTCTGTTGGCATCTTGTTGATAAGGACCTTGGGCCTGAACTGATCCCAAAAAAGCATGCTCTGTTCCATACTCTGGCTCTTCATAGATTTTGTGCACTGTGGCTTTTGACTGACATACACTCTTGTAATGACCTCTGTTGTGACATGCATGGCAAGAGGCATCATTTGCTGGACACTGAGCTCTAGGGTATGATGGCTTGTTCCCGCACCTCCTGCATGGCTTCTGCATGTCCCTTCTCTTGTGGGGTGTCCATCTGCACTGCTGATCCTCATCACTTTCTGAGCTGCATTGGATTTCTTTGGATTCCTCCCAATGGAAAAGTGTTCTGCCCTGTACGAAGTCCACCTGCAGGGTTCTTTGTTCTGTGCCTCAGCCTGCTCCTGGGTGGAGGTCTGACTGTTATTTTCATATGGCCTTGCTCTGTTGGGCCATTGTGATGACATTCTGTGCCATCACAAGTGAGGTTATTGTCAAGTTGCACACATTTGGCCAGTCTGCTGTCTCGGAGCCCCACAAAATTCCAGTCCTGGATCAGTTCCTCTAGTCGGTCTCCATAGTTACACTGCTGAACTAGGGCATATAATGCTGTAATGAAGTTATCAAAGGGTTCCCCTGTTTTCTGCCTATGTACATTAAATGTGGCCATTTCATAGATAATATTTCTGCAGTCTGTGAAATTTGCATTTAATTTTCACAGACCATGTCATAGCTTTTCTTTTCTGTGTTCATTAACATCATCTCCTGAGGATATCATCTGCTCTGTCCCCCACGTAGTATATCAGGGTGTTCACTTGCTTCTCCACTTCTGGCTTTGCTAGGCTGCTGGCTAGATAAAACCTTTCAAAGCATCTGAGCCATTTTTGAAAATTATCTGGGTTGGCAAAATCAGAAAGGTTCAGGTGGCTGGATCTGATAAGTTGTCATTGTTGCCATTGCTTAATCACAAAATTGCATTGAATAAGGTCACTTTAAGTTGTATTGTACACTTAAGCAAAATTGGTGACTATCTCCTTAAGTTTTTCAGGTCTCCAAACAAGCCTGCTTTAGTCCATCACAATTTTACTTTCTCTCTCTACTCTGTGAGAGAAGTTACTTTACTTTGTTTTTCTTTTAAACAACCTGTCTTTTCTGCACCTCCATCCCCAACTGACTACTGGGAGGGAGGGAGGAAGGAAGGAAGGAAGATGGATTTACTGCATTCTCCCCAGCGCTCCATCTCAGCCATATCTAATAATTGCTCTGTATGCAACTTCTTTAAGATAGCTAACAAATGGTGATCAATCCCCAAGCTATCTAATAAATTCCATAATTGTTTCTATGTACTTGATCAAATGCCGATTTAACATCGATAAAGCCAACATATAAGGCTCCTTTTTTATTCTTACATAAATATCAAATAGCTAATTAAGTGTAAAAATCAAATCCATAGTCCCGCATTCCTTTCTAAAGCCACACTGAAATCTTGAAATATATTCGATTTCATCAACCCAAGTTGTCAGCTTATCTAGAATAAATCTAGAGTAGATTTTCTGTGTAATAGGAAGCAGTGTTATAGGACGATAGCACTTCGGGTCCTGTCTATCCCCTTTTTTAAAAAGCGGTACAATTATTCCCTTATTCCGGGCTTGAGGTAAACATAGAGTAGTATTTATATCATTAAACAATTGTGTAAGTATAACCGCCCAAAGCTCCAAATAATTTTGTAACAGCTCTGCAGGAATACGATCACCTCCTGCCACCTTATTTCTTTTTTGTGCACTAATTGCATATCTTACCTCCTCCACACCGAAATTAACTGAAGAATTATAACAAAAATTCCTTGTTCTTTTATTAGCTTCCTTATTTTCATTACAATCTACCCCAGAGCAATTATAAATATACCTGAAATGTCTAATCCAACTATCTTACGAAATCATACCTACAATATTATATTGCACATTTTCTTTATTGCATCCATAGGCAATTAGTGTCCAGAATGCCTTCATGTCTTTATTCAAAATACGAGCTTGAAGATCTCCCCATAGATATCTCCTATAATTTGTCTTATTTTCCTTTACTGCAGATCTATATTCAGCTTTCAACAAGTGAAAGGCCCTCAAAATATCCATCGCTGGTTGTTTAAGTCTTAATCTAACCCCTCTCTTAATTTCATCCCTTAACATAATACATTCTCTGTCAAACCATTGATGTTCTACATCCCTATTCTTTGAGTTTGCTATACTTTTTTGATCATTTAAAGTATTAACAGTAATAGCTATGAGCTCATCATACATCAAAATTCTTTCATCCCCTTTCACTATAAGATTAGATGTAAATTTATTATCTTTTACTTGTCCATCATTAACTAAATTATCCAAGACTTGTTTTGAAAAGCCATTCCACTTGATCCTTTTACCATATGTAATGCACATAAACTTATTTGCATCATATTCCTTTCTTTCATCTTTTATTATTACAGTGGAACCAGTGAACCAGAGGAGTTGCTGTCTCTACAAAGCAGTGTGCAAAAGATGGAGATTAGCACCCAGGAGGTGGATAGGCAGAATAGGGGCAAAATTCAGCAGAAGGGCAGACAGCAAGGTGAACCAGGGATAAAGGACAACCAAGGAAGGGTCTGGAGTAGAACAGCGAAACAGTCTAGGAGGTCAAATCATGGAAAGCCATGTGTGCAAATACCAGGAGCCTTAGCAACAAGATGGAAGATCTGAGGCTGTCATGGTGCAGTCAGACCTGGACATTGTGGCCATCACTGAAACCTGGTGTAATGATAACCACGACTGGGAGTTGGCCATACCTGGCTACAACATATTCAGAAGAGACAGGGCAGGCAGGAAGGGAGGAGGAGTGGCACTGTATGTGAAAATGACATAAGGGCCACAGAGATCCTGGAGGAACAAAATGGGGAGAGATACTGTAGGTTAAGCTGGAAAGGAAAATGGGGCCAGCCATCCGCACAGGTGTGGTCTATAGACCACCAGCCCAGGAGGAAGAAACAGATAGGAGTTGATGCTAGCCATCCAGAGGATGGCAGACAAGGGTGAGGTAGTACTGGTTGAGACTTCAATATTCCAGATGTGGACTGGAGCATCCCAGCAGCAGCATCAACTAGGAGCAGATTTATCCTGGACTCCCTTCAGGGTGCCTTCCTCAAGCAACTGGTCATGGAACCAACTCGGCAGAAGGCAATACTGGACCTTGTGCTCACAAACAGGGACAGTGTGATGGGGGTAACAGTGGGGGAGCACCTGGGGAACAGTGACCACCAGTCACTGTGGTTTGAAATCACAGAAAGAGCAGAACCAAACCACACAAAAACACATATATTGGATTTTAGGGGGGCAAACTTTGGGAAAATTGGGAGATACTTGAAAGAGGCATTAAGGGGAATGGGGGAGGAATCAGGGGTTGAGGAACAGTGGGAAGTATTTAAAATGGGGATTACAAGAGCAACAGAATTATGTATTAAGCAGGTTAGCAAGAGGAAAAGGAAGAGGAGACCATTATAGTTTTCCAAAGAGGTAGCAAAGAAAGTGAAAGCCAAAAGATTGCATTCAGGAAATACAAAAGGCACAGGCAGAAGGGGATAGGAGAAGTACCCGGAGATGCAAAGGGAGGCAGGGAGGTCAGTAAGGAAGCCAAAGCTCAGACAGAAGAACACATTGCAAAATCAGTGGGTAGAGGGGACAAAACCTTTACAGGTACATAAGTGAAAAAGAAAGGCAAAGGGAGGGATAGTGAGACTGAAGAGGGAGGATGGGGCTGTGTGGAGGATGACAACAGTAAAGCTGACATATTGAACAGGTATTTCTGCTCAGTCTTTACTGAGGAAGAGGAGGTAATGGGTCTGAATGGAGTACAAGGGTGAGAATGGTGCAGAAATGGACACAAGTCCCTTTACAGAAAGGGTCCTGAAGGAACTGGAAGTAATAAGAGTTGATAAAGCAATGGGGCCAGATGGGGTGCACCCAGGGTCCTTAAAGAACTAAGAGAGGTGGTGGCTGAACCTCTTGCTATCCTGTTTAGCCAATCACTAGAAACAGGGAGGTACCCAAAGACTGAGGATAACAGATGTAGTCCCCTTATACAAAAGTGGGAACAAAGAGGAAGGGGAACTACAGACCAGTCAGCCTCACCTCGGTAGTGGGAAAATCATGGAAGCACTACTGAAGGAGAGATTGGTGGAACATCTGGTTGTCAATGGACTACAGGACCCAAGGCAGCATGGTTCACCAGGGAAGGTCATGTCAGACTAACCTAATTGAATTTTTTGACTGGGTGACTAGGAGGTGGATCAGGGAGGGCAGTGGACATGGCCTATCTGGACTTCAGCAAGGCCTTTGACACTGTGCCACATAGAAGACTATTGCACAAACTGGGGAATATGGGTGTGGGCAGGACAGTAGTGCGGTGGGTAGGTAACTGGCTGGGCAGCAGGACACAGAGGGTGGTGGTAAATGGCTGTCACTCCACAGAGGGAAGAGTGACCAGTGGGATACCACAGGGATCAGTGCTGGGACGGTACTATTCAATATCTTCATCAGTGACATTTGCAGGACCTAGAAGGCAGAATTTCACTGTTCGCTGATGGCACAAAGCTCTGTAACAGAGTAGACACACCAGAGGGTGTAGACAGAATGAGAAGGGACCTGCAGAAACTTGAAGAATGGTCAGCGGTTTGGCAGTTGAAATTCAATGCAAGGAAGTGCAAGATAATGCATATGGGGCACAAAAACCTTGGCACAATATATCAGTTGGCGGTGAGGATATGCATGCACCAAGCAGGAAAGGGATCTTGGGGTTATCATCTCTGATGACCTCAAGGCAGGAAACAGTGTGACAAGGCATGAGGTAAAGCAAATAGGATGCTAGGATGCAAGGCAGGGGCATCACCAGCAGGAAAAGGGAGGTCATAATTCCACTATACAAGACACTAGTGAGGCTGCACCTGGAGTACACTGTGCAGTTCTGGAGACCTTACCTACGTAAGGACATAGACAGGGTAGAGAAGGTTCAGAGGAGGGCAACAAAGATGGTGCATGGATTGCATCACAAGTCCTATGAGGACAGGTTGAAGGCACTGAACATGTACTCCCTGGAGGAAGGAGGAGAGGATATGATAGAGACATACAAGTATCTTACAGGGAGGAACAGGGTGCAGGAATGCACTATTTTTAAGTGAAAAATATGTTCCAGGACTAGAGGGCATGCGATGAAGTTGGAGGGAGGACGATTCAGAGGAAACGTGAGGAAGAATTTCTTCACAGAACGGGTGGTGGACAAGTGGAACACCCTGCCAGAGGAAGTGGTGGGGGCTGAAACAATCACGGGATTTAAGAATGCATGGGATAGACATAAAGGAATTCTTGAGGTCAGGGGTAAGGGGCAACAGACTTCTTGGAAAACGTAAACTGAACTTACAGACTTAAATGGGCAGACTGGGTGGGCCATAGGCCCTTATCTGCCGACACTGTCTATGTATCTATGCTAAATCTATATGGATTTTACATATAATAGGGAAATGGTCACTATCCCAAAGCCTCATCACTTTAAATTGTTCTACTAAGTTATAATCAAAAGCTTCAATTAAACATAAATCCAAAACATTCCCACCTCTTTTTGTCAAAAACATAAATTCTCCATCTCTATCACCTTTTGCTCTTCCATTTAATACTCTACAGTTGTATTTTTTTGCCAAATTTAATAACTTTTTTACCATAATTTAACACTCTTGTCTGTTTGGAAGTTCTTATCAGTATATTTAGAGCATCATCAAAACACCAATCCCCTGATTGCTCTTCTTGCAAATTCCCTACATGAGCATTAAAATCTCCAGCCATAATTATTTTAAGGCCTATGAATCGATGTTTAATTGACTCCACATTACTACCTATCAGATTCAAGACTGATTCATAGCCCTGTAACTTTAACTTTGGAGGAAAATAAATATTAAATAAGGCCCACGTACATACATCATTTGCTATAATAATATACATAAAGTAATCATGGGACACGCTAGCCTCCAACACTGTATACTTCGTAGAGGTATCTATTAAGATCATTAAACTTCCTTTGGGTCTGCCACACTTCTTATCCCTTGTGGCATCCACTACCCAAGAAGTATAGCCCTTTAATATGTTTGATTGTCCCCTCCTTAACCAAGTTTCCTGAAAAAATAAAATAGGGATCCTTTTAACTCATACCTTACATTCTTTGCATAATAATTTTTCTTTCAAACCTCCCACATTCCAGTTTAGTAAGTCTGCAGGACCTGTAACTACGTTATCTATCTCTGGTCAGTTAGTCAGTTCCTGTGTATCTAACATACTCTCACTGCTAACCATACTTACCGAAACAACCGATTCCAAAATATCATTTCCCTCAAGTCGATCATCTATCTGTAAAACAACTGAGCTGTTAACCCTTTTCCCCAGTTGTCTTCTACCTCTCTTACTGTAAGCATCTTCTTTCTCTTTCCCTATAATATGCACAGTCTCCATAGGTGCCATGTAGGCTGTTATCCTTGGTTGTCTATAGCTATTTTCCACCTTATCTTTCTTCACATTCTCACACTTTCCCCTTTTATCACTTTTATTTTCATACCTTATCTGTTGTTCATGTCCTTCTCTTATAGTAATGTCCAGTAAAATCCCTACTTCCTGCCTATGTACATTAAATGTGGCTATTTCATAGATAAAATTTCTGCGGTCTGTGAAATATGCATTTAATTTTCGCAGACCATGTCATAGCTTTTCTTTTCTGTGTTCATTAACATCATCCCCTGAGGATAGCATCTGCTGTGTTCCCCATGCAGCATATCAGGGTGTTCACTTGCTTCTCCACTGCTGGCTTTGCTAGGCTGCTGGTTAGATGAAACCTTTCAAAGCATCTGAGCCATTTTTGAAAGTTATCAGGGTTGGCAAAATCAGAAAGGTTCAGGTGGCTGGATCTGATAAGTTGTCATTGTTGCCATTGCTTAGTCACAAAATTGCATTGAATAAGGTCACTTTAAGTTGTATTGTACACTAAAGCAAAATTGGCGACTATCTCTTTAAGTGGTTCAGGTCTCCAAACACTTTTGTTTTGCAAGCCTGCTTTAGTCCAGTCCAGTTTTACTTTCTCTCTCTACTCTGTGAGAGAAGTTACTTTACTTTTTTTTTCTTTTAAACACCCTGTCTTTTCTGCACCTCCATCCCCCAACTGACTACTGGGAGGGAGGGAGGAAGGAAGGAAGAACTGAAGATGGATTTACTGCATTCTCCCCATGGTAGTTAAGAGGAACAGTAATGGAGTGGCCTTACCTGCTGGCTGGGCTTCACATCTCCTCCGCCTTTTTTTTTTTTTTACCCTGGTGCTGATTCTACTGCTGCGCTGTTTTTGGTCTTGGTGACAGTCTCACTCAGCCTCTCCTTTGATGGCTTGGCTCTTACTCTGGGCCATGCTTTACCTGCAAAAATGAACTTTGGCTTTTTTTCTTTACAAAAATAATAAAACACACTGCAACATGCTTCTGCAGGTGCCTACTGACTCTCCAAAGACAAATTACTCGACGAAGAGCTCAGAATTGCAGCTGAGGCATCCTGCCTTAGCTTGTGCTACGCCAGCAACCTGGGTTTGGGAATGACCTTGAGTCCCCGGGGGTGCCAACACGGGGGTGGGAAGGGTGGAAGAAGGATCGAACATTGGCTCTCCTCTCCTGGGAGGGAGGGTCGCCTGTTTGCAGTCCCACCATCACTGGATGGAGGTCCGGTGGCAGGCACAGGCGGTAATGAAGTGACTGGTAGGGGTGGGGTCACCAGTGCGTGGCGGTGCGTCCTCCCACACACATGTGCATCGTGTCGAGGACACAAGGGAGTGGGATCAGGGAGAAAAAATGGAAAAAGCAACTAAAATAGAAAAGAAAAAAAAAGAATTACAGATGGGGGCTGATTCTGTTCACGTCTGACACCACATCATGTGTACTAAGAACCATGCTGCACACAGGTTAAAGGTAAGATGGCAGCTACTTGATTAACAGTAAGTTTCTCAGGGTAGTTTCTCCCAGAGGTCTCATAGTAAACTAGATAGGCTGGCTAAGCCACAGTGCCGCCTATCACCTATCAGGATTAGTTGTACTCAACAGCAGCCTGCAGATAGAAATTGCAAAGTCTTTTCTAAACCGATTCAACACAGCAGCCATTTCATGGAATCTAGAAACAGCAAGTCATGTTGAGGTAGGGGAAACTGTGTTATTAGGCTTCTTTAGCCATGGCATCACTCGCTGAATCAAGATTCAATGAAATGGCTGCTGCCTTCAGTCAGTATATGGCAGTCCTAGTAATAGATATCTCCAGACTGCTGCCACCTACTGGTTTGCTCAATACCTTGTTTAAAAGAACCTTTTATAGACCTGACCTTGTGGCACTGGGTATTGTGCATTGTGTTACAATGACAGAGTTTTGAGTCCGTGGATCTGTGGCACCGGGGGTTGTGCACAGTGTTACCATGTGAGAGACCAGAGTCTACCTCATGAATCTGACTTCCAGCCATGTGGCACTGGGGGTTGTGCACTGTGTTGTCATGCGAGAGATCTGAGTCTGCATCACAAATCGGACTCCCAGCCCCATGGCACTGGGGGCTGTGCATTGTGTTACGATGTGAGACATCTGAGTCTGCACCACGAATCCAGCTCCCAGCCCTGTAGCACTGGAGACTTTGCATAGAGTTACCATGTGAAAGAGTCTGCCTCAAAAATCTCTACTTTCACAGCTTCTTCATTTTTAAGAAATTCTCATCTAACAAAGGTGTCTGAAATAAGGAAATCATACTGTGTTTAACTGCTGAGAAACATAAAAAGTGCTACGTAGAAATTTTACAAATTTATAGGATGTAGAGCAAATTTGCCAGACTACTTACATACCTAAGAGCAACCAGAAAGGGTTTTAAGCAGCCAAGATATCAGAACCTGAATACTTGACAGTTTTTATGTCCTTCTCTACCCAGTCCCCATCCTATGATGACCTCCCCCCCAGCCATACCATATGCTGTATTTGGGACTCGAACCCTGACAGACCTGCTACAGGCGGCAAGATGCAATGGCATAGACTGTACTCCCCAAGATCCTCTGGACATCATGCTTTGTTTGAGTTATGGTGCCCAGTGGGGAGTGTGTAGCCTGAGAGGGGTCAGCATGTCATCCTGCTTTGGTCTGGGTGTTTTTGTCCTTGTTCTTCCCCCTGTAGGCCCTGGAGGTCTTGTAGACATGAATGGCAGTGGCACAAGCATTGCGAGAGTGCTCCTGTTGCCAATCAGGAAGTGTCTGCCCACCCAGGGTGGCACCAGCTTGCACTGCCAGCTGTGGTCCCCCCCCCCACAGTTGGCCACTGATGTCTCAGGTTTGTCCTGAATCCAGGTCACCGGCATTGTAAGCAGTAGCACTACCCTGGCACCGATGGTTCAGCCAATATCTGACATTTCTACAGAAAGGGCATCCCAGCCCTGACTCTGGCAGCACTACAGTAGTCTTGATGTAATTACGTAAGCCAGTTTTCCAGATTGTTTGCATTGCACAGAACCCTTCCCCCAATAAAAAAACAACATATTTCTCCACTGGTGCAGAATTCTACAGAACTGATCAAAAACAGGTCTGACCACTGATGGCCTTGAGTATGGATAATGGACTGAGGAAGCTATTTCAATGAAACGCTTAATGTTCATGCTTAGTCATAAATTCCCCACCTTTAATTACATTTGGTCTGCTTTTTTAGAACTGTAATAATGCATCCCCAGAAGGTCACAACACTGGCCTTACTATTGTTAAACATATTGACTTTATCCACAGTATGTAATTTTCCACGGTGATAGATTGGCTATATTAACTGTGAGTTGTTATTGCATGCTTGTAAAGGTATTGGTATCTTTTACTAAATAAAAAAAAATGTTAATAAAACAATAGTTTATCAGGATTTCAAAACAGCAGAAATATGGTCAAGAAAGCCGTTAAGACAAGCAAATACTATATCACATTATAAAGTAATGCATGAAGCATGGGTAACAGCATGACTGTTTATGAAGGTAATCAAATATAAGGCATGGTGGGGGGGGGGGCTGGGATTAACCACTCCACCCAACCCAGTCGGTGAAGGGCCTGGAAGAAATCAGACAGCATCGTTCATGACAATGGATGTGGCATAAAGGACACTTTTTTTTTCCAGCTGTTTACTTTCCAATCGTCGGCAACTCAGGACCTCTTTCAGGTGTACCTCACCCGATGCCATCACCTTCTGCCCACCTTCTGCCCACCCAATCAGGGAATCAGGGACACAGACACTCCACCCCAACCTCGAAGACCCCTGGCTGAACCTTCCGTATCTACACCCCCCCCAGGGCAGGGCCACCACACTCCTTACCTGGTGTCCTTTCTGGAATCCAGACAGCTGGGGTCTAGGAGCAGAGCAAGGACTCAGGAAAGCTGGTCGGGATGGGGCCAGTGCTGGGCATGAGGGTCATAGCCCCTTGAGGTCACCGTCGCCCTCCTGAGTACCAGGGTTTTTCTCCTTGGAAATCCTGAGAGCGTGGACATACAATGATGTCTGCACATGATGTGCACGCTCCCTGGCACATGTGCATGACCCCTGCTGATGCCCTCATACCCTGAAGACATGCCCCCACCAGCTGCAGAGCTCCCAATCACCACCAGGAGCCACTAGAACTGCAGGGAGCATCACTCTCCCACCCCAGGAGAGGACAGCAGTCCTACGGACGCTCGATTCTGCTCCTCCCCGGCTGACCCCCGATGACCGGAAAACACTCCCGAACCTGGTTTGCCGGCGTGGTGTGAGGTGTGGCATCCAGTGCCTCAATCCTCAGTGCCTCTGGGCTGGCTTGGCATAAAGGATACTTACAACCTAAAAATAGACCCACAGACTCTGGGTGGGTGACTGGCGGATCCCACCTGGCTTTGCCTTTATTGTACAAGATAAAAGGTACATGACAGGAACACCTGCTGGATTCCAACAAAATATATCCTGTACTTATGCACTGCTGAATGTACATATGTAGTCTACCTAGACTTTAGCAAGATATTTGACACAGTCCCACACAAAAGATTAATAAACAAATTAACCAGTTTGGGAGTGGGTCCCAGGGTGGTAGCCTGGGTAAAACACTGGCTGGACAACAGGACACAGAAGTAATTGTAAACTGAGTCCACTCTGAAGAAAGGGGGGTTACTAGGGTACCGCAGGGTTCAGTACTGGGTCCAGTCCTTTTTAATGTCTTTATAAGTGACATTGTGGAGGGACTGGAAGGAAAAGTATGCCTCTTTACAGATGACACAAAGATCTGCAACAGGGTTGATACACAAGGAGACATAGAAAGGATGAGAAGGGACTTGGCAAGGTTGGAGAAATGGTCAGAAGTATGGCAGCTTGGATTCAATGCAAAGAAGTGCAAAATAATGCACCTGGGAAACAAAAACCCAGGGGAAGATTACACAATGGGGAGTAGTAAATACAACAAAAATGGAAGGGGACCTGGGAGTAATCATATCAGATAACCTGTAGGTTGTCAAGCAATGTGAGAAGGCAGTAGGGAGAGCTGGGGAGATACTGGCATGTATAGGGAGAGGCATCGCCAGTGGAAAACAGGAAGTTGTTATCCTTCTTTACAAACAGTTGGTGAGACCCTATCTGGAGTACTGCATCCAGATCTGGAGACCCCATCTCCGCAAGGACATAGATAGGATGGAGGCAGTCCAGAGGAGGGCAACTAAAATGGCGCAGGGTCTGCAAGAGAAGCCATATGAGGAGAGACTAAAAGAGCTTAATATGTATACCCTTGAAAGGGGGAGAGCATGATAGAAACGTTTAAGTACCTCAGTGGAATCAACAAAGTCCAACAGGGTAGCATCTTTCAGAAAAGGAGATGTGCAAGAACAAGGAGACACAATTTGAAGATAGAGGGGGGACGGCTCAGGGGCAATGTGAGGAAGTATTTTTTCACAGAGAGGGTGGTGGCCACATGGAACAGCCTTCCTAAGGAGGTTGTGAGGTCTAAAACTGTGGGAGAATTCAAGGATGCATGGGACAGACATAAGGCAATTCTTGTGGGGGGTAGGAAGAAATAGGCTGTTGGTTAACTAGGATCTGCAGCTTATCCTATAGGTAGGGAAATGGGCAGACTAGGTGGGCCAGGCAGTCCTTATCTGCCATCAAAGTCTATGTTTCTGTGTTTCTATGTATTATTGTTGTATCTAAACTCTGTGTATACTCCCTTGCTCCCCACCCCCCCAGGTTGCATCTGGAATTGAGCGGCAGTCCACTCAGTCTGCTCACCTGGTAAAACTTGTAAATAAATAGATAAATAAAGAAAGCGGCAAGGACATTAAGAACAGTCAGGGTGATGTATGATTTATTAATTTTTACTAATGTTTTTCAGGAGCTGAAAAGGCTGATAACCCATAAGTAGCTTCCTGTTGCTACGGATAATATTTCAGCTCCCCATCATTCATTATATATTTGTCCAGATTTGTTCAGAACTGTGTTTTTGAGTTGCTTATGATTAATTCTGGCAGACTATTCTAGAGGTTGATTACACACTCAGTATAGAAAAAATGTTCCTTTATTTGTTCTAAATCTTCTTGAATTGACTTGTACAAGATGGCCTATGGTTTTAGTCAATGCTTTAAGCATCATATGTAATTCATTAAATAAATAAGGATAATTATCTATATATTGGAATAATAAGATGTTTCCCCTCTTTTTCTGCACAGTTCTAGTGGGTATAGATTTAAATTTGTTAACCTCTCTGTGTATGTCAGGTCTTTGAAGTCTTTATTTTTGTCATCCTTTCTTTGTACCCGTTCCATTTTATAATTACTCCCATCTGATATGGACACCATAACTGGTTTCCATATATAGGATAAAATATGGGTCTGGGTGTGTAACAAGAAGTATACACACAATTGAGGGGTTAGATGCTACATGAACCCTGAGAGCAAAGCTCAAGGGGTTTATGCATAGCGTCTAACTACGAGGGTGTGTGTAAACTTCGAGTTTACACACCTCAACCCATATTTTATTTTATGTAATTGCTGGGTTTCTCTTTTTCGCCTCAGCAGTTATATAAAATAAGAAAGGTTGCTGTGCAGTCGTGGTCTGATTTCATTGTAGCACGTGGTCTGCAGTCCTTTTCACTTTTATTTAAAAGTTTGTTTTTTTTTTTCATTGTTGTGTGGCTAGTCGATCAGGTAATCATTGTGGTACATTTATTTTTATTTAAAATGATTTACCGCTGAGTCTCAATGGTAGTTTTGTCTCTGTGTGGGTTTGCGGTTTAGGAAGAAGGGAAGGGGACAGTGGCCAGGAAGCAAGGAATTCGAGTGGGCGCAAGCGCAGAGTGAGGGAAACCATGCGCGTGTTTGCTGTAATAAACACTTCTTTATTACAACAAATAATGAAGATCAACAGTACCCTGATGAAACTGAGTCATCAAATAATGTTATGCAACTTCAGACTACTGATCCATCTAATACTTCACACTACTGATCCATCTAGTACTTCGTCCCTTATAAATTCTCCCATACATCTTATAGGAATAGGGACATAGTGGTGATTGGAGACTCAGTTCTCAGGGGGGTCGATTCAGCAGTTTGTCAAGGGGAAAAAAGCTCACACGATGGTTAGTACACTTCCAGGCGCTTGTGTAAAAGATGTCTCAAGACTCCTGGATGGGCTTCTAGAAAATACTGCTGAACCAGTGGTACTCTTGCATGTAGGTATTAATGACTTATCTACAAACGATCTGTCTCATGTACAGTCTGAATACATTGACATCATTAATAGGGTTCACGATAAGAAAGGGGAGATTATAATTTCCGGAGTGTTACCTACTATAGGGAGGAACACCTATAAAAACAAACCAATCATGGTTCTAAATACATGGCTACATCAACTTTGCTGTGAAAAAAGAATAGGGTTTATGGATAACTTTATTACTTTTTCCAATAAAGCCTGCTTCAAATACGATGGACTACATTTAAATCACTTTGGTACTAGAGTTTTAGGCAAAAAAATCAACAAATTCTTAGCATTTCATTTAAACTGGAACATGGGGTGGGCAGGAGAATAGTAGGTTATAACATCATTTACCCCACCAATAACCAATGGGGGGGTGAATTTGTCTGGTCACGGTGATATCCACCCTAATAAAAATGTCCCTAGCCCTCCAAATCCAGTATGGAATGGACTATTAACTAATGCCAGAAGTCTGGCTAATAAATTTGATGAATTTAAGCTCAAGCTATTTTATTTTATTATTTTTTTTATTATTATTTTTTTTTAAATAAAAAAAAAAAAATAATAAAATAATAAATTCGATGAATTTAAGCTCAAGCTATTTGACCATGATATCCATCTGGCGTTAGTTGCAGAGACTTGGGGCAATGATAACAATACTTGGGATAGAAATATATCGGGCTACAATGTCTTTACTAAAAATGGGAAACATTGGAAAGGTGGAGGATTGGCCATATGCATTCATAATACAATTAAATGTGAGGAGATGCCTGAAGATATGGAGGGCATTGAAGCCTTATGGGTTAAAATATATCCTCACAATGAAGCCACAATAAAATTAGGTTTAGTATACAGACCACCTTCTACATCCTTGGAAAATGATAATAAGTTATTGGAACATATTAGCAATTTGAATTCATCTGATAACATAACATAATTATCACGGGAGATTTTAATTTGCCCGACATTAATTGGATTTCATGTAGTGGAAATAGTAAAACTGAACATTCATACCTTGATACCCTTGTACAGGTAGGGCTTGATCAAAAAGTGACTTGTACCATTAGGAATAATAAAATACTTAACATTGTATTATCCAATATGGGTAACAGTGTAGCCGATGTCTTTACCACGACGCCTTTGGGTAACAGTGATCATATATGTGTAAACTTTAAGGTTCTGGGTCAAACCAGACAACCTGGCATAGGGGTTACTGAAAAACTTAACTTTAGAAAGGCCAATTTTACTTCTATAAAAGAAAACATGGTAAAATGGGACTGGGAAAAGGACTTTAAAGATCGCACAGTTGAGTGGAAATGGGATCTACTGACCTCAAAGATAAAGAGTGAGATTAATAAGCACATACCAACCTTAAAAAATATTCCACTAAAAGAATACCCCCAAGTTGGATGAAGCCTTCTATTAAGAAATTAATAAATAAAAAGAGTAGAATGTTTAAAAGTATTAGAAATGGTAACCAGCATTTAACACGGGCATACTGGGTATTGATTAAAAAAATTAAATATAAGATTAAACAGGCAAAAACACAACAGGAAATATTCATAGCTACAAAAGCCAAAGATAACAAAACACTTTTTTTATCTCATATTAATAAACTAAGAGGATCTACAAACTCAGTGGGCCCATTTACCAATAATTCAGGAACATCTACTAGTAATAAGGAAACGGCTGACATACAGAACAGATACTTCTCTTCTATGTTTAATACATTTACTCCCATTATCTTAGAGGATAAGTTAGTATCTATATCAGGACAAGTAATTATTAAGCCAACTGATGTTCTTGAGAGGCTCAAAAAATGAGATGTCAACAAATCCCCGGGCCCAGATGATCTCCACCCCAGAGTATTGAAAGAACTCGCGGGTTTTATTTACATACCACTGACTAATGTGTTCCAGCACTCCCTGGACTCCGGTGTTATACCCTTAGGTTGGAAGGTAGCTACTGTTGTACCCCTTCTAAAACATGGATCTACTTCTAAATCAGAAAACTTTAGACCAATAAGTTTGACTTCTCTAATGGGCAAATCATTAGAAGAGATAATCAAGGACTATATCCAAAAACATCAACTAACTTCAGGGAATATAAACCCCAATCAACATGGATTTATTAAACACAGATCTTGTTAAATAAATCTGTTAGGCTTCTATGAAAAGGTAAATAAAGAAATTGATAAGAAAAAAACCATTGATATTATATTTTTGGAATTTGCAAAAGCCTTTGATAAGTTGCCACACTTGGAATTGGTCAAATCATTAGGGAACCTAAATTTGGATACAAACATCATGCACTGGATTGCCAATTGGCTGGAGGGGAGACAACAGAGGGTGGTGGTGAATGGTGTTTTCTCTGAATTGGCAGTGGTCATGAGTGGGGTTCCCCAGGGGTCAGTCTTGGGTCTGATTTTATTCAATATCTATATTTCTTCATTAAAAATAAATTTACCAGACATCTGGTTGTCTAAATTTGCAGACGACTGCAGATTGGGAACAGTGTTTAACACATTAGAAAATAACACTGCACCGCAGGTTGCACTGCACTATGTTTTCTCTTGGACAAAACACAATAATCTTGAATTAAATATTAGTAAATGCAAAGTAATGCATTTGGGTACTAAAAACAAACCCCTAACTGTAACATCATACGAAAGGGATTTAGGAGTGACTATAAGCCACAATCTTAAATTTAATACTCACTGCAGAGATCAGGTGAAAAAAGCTAATCAGATGCTAAACTGCATCATTAGACACATTTCCAGCAGAACTGTATAGGAAAGAGGATATTAAAAAGGTTGAAGCACTCCAATGAAGATTCACTAGGCTCATTGCAGGACTAAATCAGACACCGTATGAATAAAGGTTGAGAATACTCAACTTATATACATTGCAATATAGGAGGAAAAGGGGAGATATTTTCTACAGAGCAATCAGGGATAATACCCTTATGGCAGAAATTGGTTTAAGGTTGAACCAGAACAGAGTTAGTGGTAGGAGACATTCAAAGCATTCCAACTAAATACATGGAACACGTTGTCCAGGAAAGACTGGTATAGTCAAAGGAAAGACTGGTATAGTCAAAGGATAGTTACACTGTAGAACAATCTTTCAACAGAGGTAATTGATAGCAAAGACATAAATACCTTTAAAACCAGGCTGGATAATGAGATGAGTATTAAAATAACATTTTGTATATAGTTAATACTATGCTTGGCAAGCATAAAGGACGAAATTCTATCAAAGCTTGATTGATCTATGAAATCTATGAAATAATGCTATGGTTTCCCTATGGGAAAAAGAGGAAGCCAGTAATTATAATCCAGTAAAGGGCTTATTATTGGATTGATTCAGTGGTATAATAACTTCGGACTTACGCCTTCTTGTATTTCGTTTTTTTGGTACCAAAAACCAATTCAGTTTAGAAATAGGTGTGGTACAAAGATCTTTGAAATTCAAGGTATTGTTAATCAAAATCCTCAAGTCTTAATAGCTATAATTCGCCTGAAGAAGGGACCTGTGAAGTCCTGAAAGCTTGTGTACTATACCATTTTTGTACAAGACATAGGTTGGTCCAATAAAAGGTACCAACCCTTCTAGTGACTCCTGTTTTCTAAGGACCACTATGTTTAAAATCTCTTTATATAATTTACAAATATTGCCCTCTGTACAACCGTGAATGCAAATCCTCAGTGAATTTTTGGAACATCACAGAAACACATTAAGTTGAAGGAAAGCAGTAAGATCTTACTTTGAGGAAGGCTCTTGCAGCAGGCTACACTAATAGGACTAAGCTGCCAGGCGCCAGGACCACACCGAAAACTTCTAGCTAGCAGTCTACCACGGGGGACTGTCCACTGCCGACGTCAGTCAGCTGACGTCAGCCTAGCCCTAAACTATATAGGTGGGCTGTCCCCCACACCTACCTCAGTTCTTTTCCTGCCATTGACCTGTGCACGTCGGACCTTAGCGGATGCCGCAGCTACAGTTGACCGCCATTACCCAGGCTTGCCACGCTTTTTTATTTTTTGATTCCTTTTAGTTGTGTTTCGCTTAAACATCGAACTTTCAGTGTTTTCTTCTATGAGTTTATGTCTTCTCCACCAGCCTCATGTTTCAACTGCTCCATGAAGTGTGCTTGTGGCAAACAGGTCAATGGAAAGGATGGCCACTCTGTGTGCCTCTTCTGTCTAGGCCCCAGCCATGACACTGAAGCCTGTTAGCATTGCCAGATTATTGAATCAGGCCACCCAAAGATGTTCTTTAAAAGCACTGGAGAGCCATCTTTTAAAGCAGAAGTTGGTTGCAATGGAGAAGGAGCTGCAGGCCAAGGAGCTTCTCTGCCTTGCCAGCACAGCCCTCTGGGGTCTCTTCTTCTTCCCACAAGAAGAAGTCAAGGAAGCACAAAAGTTGCCTCTTAGGCCTCCGGCTACATCTGGGTTGTCTTCCCACAGGGAGTCAACCTCCTCAGTCTCACTAGGCTTCTCTTTCTCTTTCTCTGGGCTCCCGGTGGCTCCGCTGCCCGCCCTTATTTCCATATCGGGTGATGGCTCTTTGGGACAGGGTACTTCGTCTACTGCCCCCCAGTCCCTGAAGCTCAGGCCCCGATCCTCAGCAGGCTCTCAGCCAGGTGACTCAGCCGGTGTTGGTACCTCGGGTGTCAGTTCTACCACCGTCACCCCCTGGCCATGGTGCGGACTTCATCATCTCCCACTGCTGGGACTGACATTAGTTCTAATAGGCAACACGTGCAGCAGGTGCTTACTGCCTCCTCCACACCAGCATCTCCTCTGTCTCTGCCTCAGGGGTCTCCATTCCCCTCAGGCGCCAGCTTCTCCAGCTGGGCAAGTGTCAGGGGCTCTGTCTCCTTAGTGCTCCAGGCCATTGCCTATGAGGCTGCCACCGATGCTGTTGCAGCCCTAGCCAGTGGACCTGACTCCATCGTCACCCCTGCCACTTCCTTCGCCGCAGTCACTGCCTGACAGGCCAATGCTAGATCCTCAACTGGTACCGAGTGGTTCTTCACTGGGGTACCCTTCACTGGCTCCTCAGTTGTTGTTCCATCTTTGTCTTTCCTGCCAGTGTATAATATTGCACCTCAGGTGTGGTGGTCCTTTATGAAGTGCCAGACCCCCTCCCCTCAAGGGCCACCACCGGCTTCTCACCTCCACCCTCCCTGGGCCCCTCAGCCCCAGGATCCAGACAGGGCAGGTCCTAGTAACCCCCCTGCATTGGGGTCTTCGGGGACTCAACCCAACTTTAGTTTGGGTTCTAGGCGGGACGAATGCTGCCAGCCTGCATCGGTCTCAGACTCTGATACTACAGAGGATGACTCTGATTCTTCAGGGTCTTCCTGCTCTCTTGGTGACTCTTCTGAAGGGGATGACCAATGTAAAGAAGTGCCCAAGTTCCTCACTGATGATCCATCCTTTATGGATGTTATGCACCAAATCCAGTCCATTATGGGGTGGGAGATGGAGGAGTAGGACCTAGAGAAACGCAGCTTGGTCATCTACCATTAGTACTGGGATACTCTCCCGGTGGTGGTGCCTCCTTTGATAGACTTCTATGAGGATGTCACTAAGATGGCCTGGAACCACTCTTCTACCACCCCTCTTCTGCCTAAAAAGGCTGACCACCTATACTACGCCCCAGTTGGCAAGCCTTTTCTTGGGAGCCACTCTAAGGTGGATTCAGTGGTAATTAATGCGGCACACAACCTTACTAAGAAGCCCAAGCACCTTAGTACCCTTTCCCTGGGCTGGGAGTACAGGCAACTGGATCACCTTGGCAAATGTGTTTTTGCCTCTACTACTCTGGCTATCCTGGCTATAAATTATCTGGCCCACATGGTCCAATATCAGAATGTTCTTTGGGACCAAGTCAGGGATCTGATACATACTTTACTAGAGGACTCCACTAAGATGCAGCTCGCCCAACTCATTAAGTTGGGATCGGATGTTGGCAATCATGTTCTCTGAGCTGTCTGTGATGCAGTGGATGCCTCTGGGTGTGGGGCAGCTGCTGGGGTCTGTCTCTGGTGCCATTCTTGACTCCGGGTATCCGGTTTTGCCTCAGACATGCAGACTAGCATTATGGATGCCCCCTTCTGGGATCTGTCCTTTTTGGGGGAACTGTCCAGGACATCATTTCTACCCTGCAGGAGTCAGGGTAGGCCCTCAAGTTGGTCCATTCGCTCTATCACACCCAACCTAAAGCGGGCCAATGTCAGCCCTTTTACAGGTCCTCCCACAAGCAATCTTGGACCCAGCCTGCTAAGGGTCAGCACAAGCGTAAGGCCCCAGTGGCTCCTGTTGCTGCTGCCAGAGCCTCCTGGGCCCCCGCAGCCCTCATGCCCGCACCCACCTCCTGATTCCTCAGCCAAGCCCTCCCTTCCAGCTGAGAATCTGAAGGAGGCAGTTGGGGGTTGGTTCTTCCTCCACCTGGAAGGGTGGCAGGGAGTCACCACAGACAACTGGGTGCTCCAGATAATAGAACACAGTCACACTCTGGAGTTCCTAGAGTGGCCACCAAAAAAAACTCCAGTTTCCTCCACATACCCCCCCCAACACACCTGTCTTTGGTTTGGGAGGAAATTCAAGTTCTTCTACTAAAAAGAGCCATACAGCCCGTCCCTTGGGCTCAATGGGAAGGGGGTTTTACTCCCACTTCTTTCTCATCCCCAGAAAGACCATGGATCTTCAGTCCATCCTGGATCTGAGTCATCTGAATCTGTACATCGAGTACAAGTGCTTCAGGATAGTCATTCTTCAGGGACTGCTACCTCTTTTGTGCCAAGGGGACTGGCTCTGTTCACTGAACATGTAGGATTCCTACCTGCACATCTGGGTCTTTCCTACCCATTGTCACTTCCTCTGCTTCCACTTTCAGGGAACCCATTATCAGTTTTGGGCCCTCCCTTTTGGCCTTTCCTCAGCCTCCCTGGGGTATTTACCAAATGCCTGGCAGTGGTGGCTACTGCATTGAGGAGGCAGGGCTTCTATGTGTTTTCCTACCTGAACGACTGGCTGCTTGCAGCCCCTCCAGGGACCGCTTAGTTCAAACCCTGGAATCCACCTTCAGTCTTTTCTAGGCTTTGGAGATCACCATAAATCTGCCAAAGTCCTGCCTCTCTCCTTGCTAGCACCTCCAGTACATAAGGGTGGTCCTGGACACCAGTCAGGGCAAGGCCTTTTTTGCCTGAGGACAGGGTGGGGCAGCTGATGGCGCAGGCCCGTCTGGTTTCCTCCAGTCAGCAGGTCCCAGCCAGAGTCTTCCTATGCTTTCTGTGCCAAATGGTGGCGGCAACTGCCATGGTTCCCTTGGCCATTCTGCATATGCAGGTCTATCAGTGGACCTTGAAGGTCCAGTGGGACCAATATACCAATGACCTGGACCAATTGGTTCTGGTCGCTGATCTGGTCTGGAGGACTCTGCCGTGGTGGCTGGATTTCAGACCCCCCAACAAGTTCTCATGACAGATGCATTCAGCCTGAGTTGGGGTGCCCATCTGGCCGATCATCAGACTCAGGGTACCTGGGCAGAAGAGGAGCAGAATCTTCACATCAACAACCTGGAGATATGGGTGGTTCTTTATGTCCTGCAGACCTTTCAGACTCATCTCCCTGGTCTGCTGCTGCTGCTGCAGACAGACAACATGTGTGTGGTGTATTACATCAACAAGCAGTGGGGCACCCATTTTAACCCCCTGTGCTGGGAGGTGATGAGAGTCTAGTCCTGGGCCATCAAGCACAGTCTGGAGCTCCCAGCCGTATATGTTCTAGGTATTCAAAACATCTTGGCTGACAGTCTCAGCTGCTCCAGGTTGTGGAATCACGAGTGGGAACTTCTAATCTTTGTGGCTGAAGATCTCTTTGACAGGTGGGGCCATCCAGAGTTGGGCCTCTTTGCATCTCCACTCAATGCAAAACTGACAGTTTTGCTTGCTCTGTCCGAGGCCTGGAGTTTTATGGTGAGGAGCATTGTCTCTGTTTTAGAAGGGGAGGTTTCTGTATGCCTTTCCTCCCTTCTCACTCCTGCAGAGGGTTCTGTTCAAGCTCCAGTTGGAAGGAACGGAGATGATCCTCATAGCCACCTTCTGGCCATGCCAGATGTCACTCCCCCTTCTAAATCAGCTAATAGTAGAACTCTGGTGCCCTTGCCGCTGTGCACCGGCTTGCTGTCTCAGGACCAGGGCACCCTAGTCCATCTGGACCTCAAGTTCCTGCATCTCCATGCATGCCTCCTATGGACCTAGCTATTACCCGCTTTGGGGTATCCTCTAGGATTGCAGATGTCCTGGTGGCAGCCAGGAGACCCTCCACCAGGGCCACTTATGCTATGAAATGGAACAGCTTCTCCATTTGGGATGCTGCTCGTCATTTGGATCCTTTCACCTGCCCGGTGAGTCAAGTGTTGGAGTACCTCCTTCTCCTTTTGGATTCGGGCCTGGGGTACTCCTCCCTTAAGGTGCACATTTCTGCCATCTCTGCATACCATGCACCTATTGAAGGGAAAGCTGTTGCCCAGCTTGAGGTGTCCCACACATTCCTGCAGGGCATTTTGCATCTGAAACCTGCCATTTGGGACCCAATCCCTCCATGGGCCTCAACTTTATGTTGGAGAAACTCACTTTACCTCCCATTGAACCGGCCGTAATTTGCAAGCTGTGCTTTCTGTCATGGAAAGCACTTTTTTAGTTGCATTTTGCTCAAAGGATTTCCGAGCTACAGGCTCTTATGTGTAAGGTGCCTTATTTGATTTTTTCACAAAGACAGGGCGTCTTTGCATACTAATCCTAAGCTTTTACCTGAGGTGGTGTCTGAGTTTACTTTAAATTAATCCATCCACCTGCCAGTTTATTTTCCTGAGTATTCTAATCATGGGGAAACATTACTCCATACTGTGGATGTTAACAGAATGTTATGGTATTGCACACACTGCATAAATTCTTTGAGGAAAACTGACCAGTTGAGTGTTTCTTTTGCCCCCAAGAGAGAGGGCGCTCCTATTTCCAAACAATGTTTGTCTAAGTGGTTAGCAAATTGCATTGTTTATTGCTACCACAAGTACAACAAACACCTTCTGGGGGTGGTCAAGGGCCATTACACCAGTATGGCTGCCTCCACAACTTGCTTCAGAAATGTGTTTGCTGCTGAAATCTGTGCAGCTGCCACCTGTAGTTCTGTCCACACCTTCACCAAGCATTACAGTCTGAACATCATCTCTAGGTGTAGGGCCAACTGTGGCCTGGCAGTTCTTCAGTACCTTCTGTCATGAGCTCTTGACTGCTGACTTTCCCTCCTCCCGATGGTTTCACCCTGGTGATACTTAGTACTGCTTGGGACTCAGTCTTATTAGTGTGGACTGCTGCAAGAGCCTTGCTCGAAGTAAGATAGTACAGTTATTTAAGAACTTACCGAGACAGTAGATCTTTGAGACAAGCTCTTGCAACACCTGCAGCTTTTTGTCTTTCACACTACTTCTGCCTTTCTTATTGCTCATGGGAAACCTCCTCGGTTCTCCTTCCTATGGGGTCTCTGGCGGGAGCACTGAGGTAGGTGTGGGGGACTGCCCACCTATATAGGCTAGGCTGACGTCAGCTGACTGACATCGGCTGTAGGCAGTCCCCCGTGGTAGACTGCTAGCTAGAAGTTTTCCATCTGGTCCTGGCACCTGGTGGCTTAATCCTATCGGTGTGGCCTGCTGCAAGAGCTTCTCTTGATGATCTACTGTTACAATAAGTTGTTATGTAACTGTACTATCTCGTGTTGTTTAGAGATAATCTTTAACTGCTTCTCATAGTTCATTTTAAAACAATTTATTACACAATCATCTGGCATAAATGTAACCCATCAAAGATGGGAAATAACAAAAAAGTACACTGAAAATGTAGTCTAACATTCGGATGCAATAGCTGCGATTTGCAGCACTTTGTACAGCTTGTCACTTTCCTGACGTAAGCTGCTACAGATCATGCAATTGTCATAAATCTGTCAGGCTATTTGAAAATCGAGCATGAGAGTTTTGCACCATCTTGGAGGATGCAGGCACAGCTCCAAATCAGGGACTGCACCCGTGTCCTCTGTTCTGAAAACTCTGCCCCCAGGTGCCCAATTTTCAGAGCCATGCATGCATCCTCTTGGATTTCCATAAGCATCTGAAAATGGCCGTGACTGAGGAGTGACAATGCTGCCTATATCCAATTTTCAGATCGGGTTGAATGTATGGAGGATGGATGGTGTAGTACTTGTGTTCAAAAACAGCAGAACGCAGCCAAACATGATGTGGTAAATTTGGTTGGACTGTTGTATCCTGTCCAACGTGCTGAAAGTATAATCGAGTTGCTCAAGTGGTCTGCAGACAGACATTGCAGGGCTGCATCAGGGAGATGAATCCCAACTGTTTCTTTTTAAAATCCAGTCCTAGGTATACAGTAAATTGCATTTAATAAAAAAAGATATAAATACAGCAATTTTGTTTCACTTTTTATGTTGTGTAGGTTTTATCCAGTTGCTATTTTTGTGACATTGCAGTCTTCTGATGAAAAGGACTACAGTGTGATGTCATAAGTAAGTGCAAGATGAAGCCTGAAAATTCTCATTCAAGCTTTTTCTGTACAGACTTCAAAGATAAGTTAGCAGAGCTGTATTGCAAACTGTGGGAAGGACAAGAGAAGTTCAGAAACAATAATATGGAGTGTTATAATACATGGCTACATTTTGTTAATGAAAGTATTTACAGCTGTGTATACCAACTCTTTAAACATGATGAACAGGCAGTCAACTTCTGGGAAGTGCTGCAGGGCATAGGCCACAGAGCATTCATACATCCTCTGCAAACCAATCACAGAGCAGCCACTACATTGGCTGTGGAGTCCTCCAGCCAGCCACCCACCCACTCTCCTAGTTAGAGAAAGGGTGTAGCTGGGGTGACTCTGTTCATCAGGGTGGGGCAACAGTGCAATCCAAAGAGGGTAAAACCTGGGGACAACCATAGTAATAAAAGAATGAGGCACAAATATTTATATTTTTGGACAGAACACAGATTTTGATTACCTGTTGTGGACATCTTTTTGATCTGTGTATTAAACAGCTCACTTGGCCACTTCCATGAGTTGGGGGATTAAGGCTCTTGCCTTCAGGCTGGCCTGGTAGCATAACGGTGGTACTGGCCTGGTAGCATGATGGTTGAGCCAGCCCGGTAGCACAATGGTGGAGCTGGGCAGTAGCAAAACAGTGAAGCCAACCCAGCAGCACAACATTGGAGCCGGCCCAGTAGCTTAATGGTAGAGCTGGCATGGTAGCACAACAGTAAAGGTGGCCCGGTAGCATAACAGTGGAACCAGCCTGGTAGCACAATGGTGGAGATGGCTTAGTAGCACAACACTGGAGCTGGCCTAGTAGCACAACACTGGCGCTGGCTTAGACTAGTAGCACAATTGTGGAGCTGGCCTAGTAGCACAATGCATGAGCTGGCCTAGACTACTAGCACAACGGTGGAGCCGGCCCAGTAGCACAATGGTGGAGCTGGCCTAGTAGCACAACACTGGAGCTGGCCTAGTAGCACAACACTGGTGCTGGCTTAGACTAGTAGCACAATTGTGGAGCTGGCCTAGTAGCACAATGCATGAGCTGGCCTAGACTACTAGCACAATGGTGGAGCTGGCCTAGTAGCACAACACTGGCGCTGGCTTAGACTAGTAGCACAATTGTGGAGCTGGCCTAGTAGCACAATGGTGCAGCTGGCCTAGACTAGTAGCACAATGCTGGAGCTGGCCTAGTAGCACAATGGTGGAGCTGGCCTAGTAGCACAACACTGGAGCTGGCCTAGACTAGTAGCACACAAGTGGAACTGGCCTGGTAGCTTAATGGTAGAGCTGGCATGGTAGCACAACAGTAGAGCTGGTCTAGTAGCGTAACAGTAGAGCTGGCCCAGTAGCATAACAGCGGAGCCGGCCCGGTAGCACAATGGCAGGGCTGTCCTAGTAGCACAACAGTGGAGCTGGCCCAGTAGCATGGTGGTAGGACTACTGCCAGCTACACTGGTGACATTGGTTTGGGAGTGAATTTGAGTTGCCAGGGATCAGCTGTGGGTGAGAGGATCACGTGCCCAAGGGATGGCTCCCCTTTCAAGGGATGGGTGGGTCACGCCTCCCACTCTGTGACTGATACTTAGTGCAGGCTGGATGTCAAGGCATCCGGGAGGCCCTGAAGGGTATGGGACATCAACAGATGTACTGCATCATTACATGTCAAAGTCCCAGGGACAGAAACATGGAAGGAAAACCCTTCACTGGGTGGGATGAAGGGTTGCCCCTGAGCAAACCTGGCATCACCCACTGGGCACCTACATGGATCCTGCTTCAGAGGGGCAAGCCCCTTGACCCTTCCATCAGGAAGGGGAAAAGGCAAGCCCTTCTGACCCCACCATCAGGTGGGGGCAGAGGCAAGTCCCTTCAACCCTGCCATCATGGAGGGACAAGGGCAAGCCCCTCTGACTCCACCTTCAGGAAAGGGAGAGGGCAAGCCCTGCCATCTCCACCATCAGACACAGGGTCAAACCCCTCCCTCCCCACCATCAGGGAGAGGCAAGGGCAAGTCCCTCCCTCTTCACCATCAGGAAAGGGGTGAAGGAAAACCCGGTCTTCCTCACCATCAGGGAGGGGTAAGAGCAAGCCTGACTATCCCAACCATCTAGAGGGACAAGGGCAAGCCTCTCCTTCCCCACCATCAGGGAAGGGCAAGGGCAAGCTCCTCTGACCCCAGCGCAGGGAAGGGTAAGGACAAGCCTCTCCATCCCTGCCTTCAGGGAGGGGCAAGATAAAGTCCTCCTTCCTGCTATCAGGGAGGGGTAAGCCCCTTCCTCTGTCCCCACCTTCAGGGAGAAGCAAAGGCAAGCCACTCCCTCCCTGCCATCAGGAGGGGCAAGGGCAAGCTCCTCACATCTTGGCATCAGGAAGGGGCAAGGACAAGCCCCTCCATCCCCGCCATCAAGGGTAAGTCATTGGTAACAGTGGGTGAGCCCCAGAGATGGTGGGTGACTAGGCTGGGGAGGCATCCAGCTAGGTGGCCAGTGAGGAGTCAGGAAGACCAAAATACAATCATAAAAAAAATGGCTCAAGCCTTCTACTCGGAGGATCAGTGTTCATTTTCTTAGCCCTGATACCAGTTGACCAGCTACAGCAGGTAGAGAGGCTGTCCATTTGGATGTTCTGTTCTCCAGGGAGGGTTTTGTGCTTTATTTCTGGATCAGCTGCCACCAAGTGGTCGGGGGGGGGGGAGTCATTTGCATTGGCTCATCCTTAGTTCTGCTTCCAGCTACCCAGTGTTGACCGACCATAAAGGGAACTCATATGTGGGAGTGTGTTGAGACACTGACTCAAGGCCACCACACTGGTGTCAGAAGGGTTGTTCTGCTCAAGGGGTGTGCTCCATAGATGTCCTCCATAATACAGGTGCTTGATTTTGCCCCCCGCCCCCGCTCTCTGAAGCAGACAAAGTGCTAATGCTTTGGGGTCTGCATCTTAAGGCTTGATTGGCAAGAGCTGAGCTGTGCTGATGGAGGCCACAGAAAGTATCAGGGAAACACCAGCCCTCTGAGTTCTGGCAAAGTGAACTCAGCTGAAGGGTTCTGACAATGATGGGGCCCTCTGTGACATGTAAGAATGGTGGGTAAAGGGTTGGTATGGGCAGGAAAGTTGAAGAAACAGATTTATAAGAAAGCAGCTCTCCTATGGCATTTTTAAGTGTTCGCCAAAAACATGTGCCTGTCCTGCCTTTATCATGCCAAATTGCTTCAGCATGGATAGCTCTTGGTTTTAATTAATATTTTATTGATTTGAAACAACAAATACAAATATTATCACAAGGAAATGTGATTCATACTAAACAAAGCACTGTTAAGCTGATACATGGCAATGAAGTGCTTAAGAGTGGTTACTGGAAACAACAATGGAACAGTACACAGTATTTGTCAAACAGCAATGGAATATATACAGTACAGTAGTTGTTAAACCATGGAACAGCACACTATACAGTATTTGTCTAGCAACAAACAGCAATAGAACAGTACACAATGAAATACTTGACAAACAAGTAAGTAAATTAGCGGTGGCCCACTCTAGCGTGACACCCCCAACATCAAAATCCGAAAACAGACCATTACAGCGACAGTCAATGTAATGGTCTGTTTTCACCAATGCGGCTTCTACCGGTGTTCTGCTCCCTCCTTGGAACAACTCTGACATGGTTATAATTGAATTTTTCCTCTCAGCTTTGATCTCCTTCTAGAAAACAGCATATTATGCTATTAGAACGAGTGCAAAGAGGTTATACCAAATTGGTATGTGGATTGTGTAATACATCTTGTGATTCTAGATTGCTCTCTTTGAATCTGATGCCACTTTCTATCAGCTGTCTAAGAGGTGATCTACTTTTATTATACGATATTATGAAAGACCCTTATCTACTAACTAGTCTTGGGTTTAAGTTTAAAGCAGCAGTGCAACAATCTGGTGAAAATTTTGACCTATACTTTTTTATTCTATTTTACATTGCCACTTACCTCCTGACTTGTATGATTCCATTCTTTCCACTATTTGATTCTGCTTTAGTATTTTTTTTCATGTCTGAAATAATAAAAGGAACGCTCCTTTTAATATGGTGAGGACCAGGTCTTCATCAGTATTTTTAGCTGGTTTTGTCCATCCGTTGTTTATATATCACTTCTGTTATGACTAAAATTAACAATTAGGTAGCAGGCAGTGTTCTCTGACCTTACAGAACAATATTTGTTCAAAAACAGCTGCAAATACTGATGAAAACCTGGTCCGAGCCATATTAAAAGGAGTGCTCCTTTTATTATTTTAGACATGAAAAAAAGTACTAAAGCAGACACAAATTGTGAAAAGAAGGGTATCATACTGTGCACGTCAGGAGGTAAGTGGCAATCTAAAATAGCATGAAAAAGTATAGGTCAAAATTTTCACCAGATTGTTGCACTGCTGCTTTAAGGAGGATTTTTATGATCTTAGAGGTCACCCTCTTCAGTTACAACCCAGAAGATTGAACTGTTTACCTAGAAAACATTTCTATACTTTATGAGTTATGAAGCATTGGAGTGCATTGCCAATTGATGTAATCATTAGCACATCTAAGGATATGTTTAAATCTCAATTGGATAATATTATATGATCAGATTTTTGCCCTTATTATCAGTAATGATAGGAGTGCATATGGGCCTTTGGGCTCTCTAACTCCTTAATGTTCCTAGTATGACTCCTAGTATATATAAATGAGGGGTGTGGGGGGGCATAGCCCCATGCATGGGAGGTGCAAAAACACTATCTTTTGGGATGGCACAATACTGGTATTGGTACTGTGCCAGTGCTGTGCGGGACATTGGGTAATTTTGTGTCGAGCACAAGTGGTGCTTCCAGTAAGTTAGTAAGTAAGTAAATTTTATTTTTAGAGTGCTCCATCCTGGAGGCTCTGGGCGCTGTGCAAACAAGGCAGAGAACAGATTAACCCTTGCATGGCTGTGAACTGATATATCATTCCAAAATTCCTATATGTTCTAATTCTGTTGGCAGCTAAAGGGTTAAAACGAAAAGAAAAAAACATTAAAACAGCTGTGGAAGAGTACACAGTACAGTATTTGTCAAACAACAAACAACAATGGAACAGTACACAATACAGTATTTGTCAAACAACAAAAACAATGGAACAGTACAGAATACAGTGACAAACAACAATAGAACTCTACACAATATAGTATTTGTCAAACAACAAACAACACTGGAACAGTACAGGATACAGTATTTGACAAATAGCAAATAACAATGGAACTCTGCGTAATATAGTATTTGTCAAACGACAAACGACAATAGAATAGAACGTAATATATTATTTGTCAAACAATAACAGAACAGATGCACAATACGGTAGCATGTGAAAACAGCAAAGTTATAAGGAAGATGTAATAAGGGCAATGGTAGAACAGCAAATGCTAAAATGGCTACATACAATTCATGGTGACCATGAAATAACAGCAATTCCACTGGTATGGTAATCTTCACTGTCAATGAACGCCTCGGAGTGGTATAGTTAGAGATGGGGGTTTACATTTGAATATCATTTGAATAACATTTCCACTGTCAGGTTTAGCTTTGCTGCCTTATGAGGTATATTGTGGTGTAAATCAGTGAAAATGTCGCTATTTCTGACAGTCGCTGTAATTTGAGGGTGCTGTTTGTGCATTCGTGCTTCCGGGTCCGCCATTGTGATGGTCACCATATTTAACTCACCGTTATCACATGGAACCACACAATATGGTATTTGTCAAACAACAATGAAACAGTACACAGTACAGTACTAGTCAAACAACAAACCACACTAAAACAGTACATAGTACAGTATTTCAGAAGAACTCCAGAGCAAATGCACTTAGGCATGGGTTATCCCAGAGGATATTGGCTTTACAGCCACATTTTAGAGAAAACACAATTGCACATACCCCAATAATGCAAAGCATCATGGGAAACATATGCAAATCCCCATGAGAGAATTTGGACTGGCCCAACTTTAAGCAGAATTGCATGGTGCCAGCAGGCCTCACAGTGCAATCAGCAAAGGCTAAGAATAGCAGAAACATACAGTATTTGTCAAACAACAAACAGCGATTGAACAGTACACAATACAGTATTTGTCCAACAACAAGCAACAATGGAACAGTACAAAATACAGTATTTGACTAATAAGAAACAATAGAACAGTACACAATACAGTATTTGCCAAACAACAAACAACAATGGAACAGTACATAATACAAGTATTTGTCAAATAACAAACAGCAATGTAACAGTACACAATACAGTATTTGACAAACAATGAAACAGTACACAATACAGTATTTGACAAAAACAATGGAACAGTACACAATACAAGTATTTGTCAAACAACAAACAACAATGGAACAGTACACAATATAATATTTGTCAAACCACCACCAACAATAAAAGAGTAAACAATACAGTATTTTTCAAACAACAAGGGAACAGTACACAATACAGTATTTGTCAAACCAGAAACAACAATAGAACAGTACCCAATATAGTATTTGTCAAATAACAAACAACAGTAGAATAGTACACAATACAGTATTTGCCAAACTACAAACAACAATGGAACAGTACACAATACAGTATTTGTAAAACAACCAACAATGAAACAGTACACAATACAGTTTTTGTCAAACAACAAACAACAATGGAACAGTACACAGTACAGTATTTGACAAACAAAGTACACAATACAGTATTTGCCAAACAACAAACAGCAACAGAACAGTAGACAATACAGTATTAGTCAAACAACAAACAACAATGGGACATGCACAATGCAGTATTTAACAAACACTAAACAACAATGAAATGGTACACAATACAGTATTTGTCAAACAACAATGGAACAGTGTGAGAGGGCTGGGTAAGAGCCTGTCACATTTGTTCTGCAGAGAGAGAGAGAGAGAGAGAGTTAAAAGCAAGGATCTATTCTGTCATAATAAAATGCTACTTGAGAATGTTATAGCTTCTTCTGGTTTGCTTATGCTTCCTTGGTACCAGGTCTAGTAACCATGCACAAAACTCGTTGCTTAGAGTATGCATGGTGCAGATCCCACTTTGTGACACCAGCTGTCATCGAAGCATAGGTCCGGAAACATAGGCAAACCGGGAGAAGCTATACAATTCACAAGACACATTTTGTTATCAGTAACAATAAAAAAATTAAGATGCACAGGATAGCCTTTCACAAAGGCAGTACAAAGAAAAAAACAGTATAACCTAGATTATCCGAACTCAGAGTGAGACATCAGTTTAGTTCAGATAAACGAGGTGCTCATAAAAATGAGAGTTGCATTGAAATGAATGGGAAGTGCCATCACAGTTTGCACTATAGTAAAAAGCCATAAAATAATAAAACTGTGGCTAGTAGCGTTTTATCATTTTAATAGTCAACTGCAGCAGTGCTTTAGGAGCTAGCAACAGTTACTTAGGCTACTACCACCATAGGATCAGCAGTTCACTAAGCCATTTCGGAGGGAAGGGGAGGGGAGAGGAGGACGTTCTCTGGCACAGAGTGAAGGCAAGCAGTGTCACAAACTATGGAATCTAAATGTTTTACCTGGCCAGAAACACTCCCCTCCTGCTGCTCCTCATCCCTGGTCTCAGGCTTTTGAGAGGAAAAGCGGAACTGTCAGAGAGTCTGACAGTTTAAAGGACATCGGTAGGACTGTGATCAGGCTCACGTTCACCTCTGGGCTCTTGAAAGGACTACAAATCTATCGTTTAATCATCCAAACTCCCATCAGAGGCCACTGTCCAGAACTTTGCACCTGTTTTTTCTCCCACTCCACCCTGTTCAGCCTTTCCTAAATACAGTAGATATGTAACTCTGAAAATGGATTGCTCTTCTCTTGCCCTGGGTTTAAGAGCCTACTTCTGCGCATCCCTGCAGTGTCTGCTATTGCTCCCAAATTTTACTCTGCCCAAAGAAAAAGAAAAAGAGCTTTTTGGGGTGCTTAATTTACTATCCTTGTCCCCATCACGGCAACCCTAGGACTGGGGAGAAGAGAATGGATCATCCAGATCTGTGGACACTGAAGATCTAAACAACTGTTTCTGCTGCAATCAGGTGCTAATTGACTGCAATTAAAAACATCTGTGAGCTCAGAGGAAATAGAAACATAGAAACATAGAAACATAGAATTTGACGGCAGATAAGGACCGCTTGGCCCACCCAGTCTGCCCATTTCCCTACTTGATGGATAAGTTGCAGATCCTAGTTAACCAGCAGCCTACTTCTTCCTACCCCCACCCCCTAGAATTGCCTTATGACTGTCCCATGCATGCTTGAATTCCACCACTGTTTTTGACTCCACAACCTCCTCTGGAAGGCCGTTCCATACATCCACAACCCTCTCTGTGAAAAAATACTTCCTTAAATTACCTCTGAGCGCCCCCTTCTATCTTCAAATTGTGCCCCCTTGTTCTTGCACACCTCATTTTTGAAAGATGCTACCCTCTTGGACTTTGTTGATTCCCTTGAGGTGCCTGAAGTTTCTAACATGTCTCCCCTCTCCCTCCTTTCCTCGAGGCTATACATATTAAGCTCCTTAAGTCTCTCTTCATATGTCTTCCGGTGCAGACCCTGCACCATTTTAGTTGCCCTCCTCTGGACAGCTTCCGTCCTGTCTATGTCTTTGCGGAGATTGGGTCTCCAGAACTGCACTCAGTACTCCAGATGTGGTCTCACCAGCTGTCTGTACAGCGGGATAATAACTTCTTGTTTTCTACTGGTGATGCCTCTCCCTATGCATCCCAGTATTCCCCCAGCCCTACTAATGGTATTAGTTCTAATCTGGAGGTTCGATTAATGGGTGGTTGGATAATCGAGGATATGCTGTAGTCCTTCATCTGAGAGTCTCTTTAAAATCTACAAGTACACAGCAATCGTTGTTCATTTATTCCATGTGTAAATAGTGATGCTTTTGTTTTAAGGTGAAATGGTGGTAGTGTACCTTCAAATCTTTTTAAATTTAAGCACCTGGTGATGTAGTACCTCTAAGCCTTTGAGAAAGCTCCGATTGAACGAAACGCGTGAGGTGACAAGGTGTCACACCAGGAAGCGCCTGTCGTGTGTTGCTTTGGATTGTACTTTGACTCTACTTGGATTTTATCTGATGTTTACGTATTTATGGATTAATAAATGATATTGCGAGTTTTGCGAAGCATTACAGCATAACCAGGAGATGGTGAATCTTTGTATGGGACTTCTTTATTGTTATTAATCTAAGAGATACTCTCTGCTCAGCCTTGGCTACGGTGCTGGTTTTTTCTTTCTGTGGTCTCTTTAAAATCTACAGTTCTCTAACTGTAAGCAAAACATTGCTGTCTTTTTATAAGATACTTTTTCCTGACAAATTCTGCATCCTGTTCTGGTAAATTATATTGTCAAAGCATAGGTGCACAAAACGCTGAAATAAAACACTGACACAAAATACAATAAGGTGCAAGTGCCATTTATTGGGAGCTGAAGGAAAGTCAGGACATACAAAAATACCACAGTGCTTGGAATCACTAACATTCTTCCTCAAGGGGACAGTATACAATACAGTGTTTGCCAAACAACAATGGAACAGTACACAATACAGTATTTGTGAAACAACAAACAAGAGAACAGTACACAAAACAGTATTTGGCAAACAGCAATGGAACAGTACACAATACAGCATTTGTCAAACAACAAACAATGGAACAGTACACAATACAGTATTTGTCAAACAACAATGGAACAGAACAGTACACGATACAGTATTTGTCAAGTAACAAACAACAATGGAATAGTACACAATACACTATTTATCAAACAAAAAACAACAATGGAACAGTACACAATGCAGTATTTGACAAACAATTTGACAGTATACAATACAGTATCTGTCAAACAAGAAACAACAATGGACAGTACACAATACAGTATTTGTCAAACAACAAACTAAAAAACAGAAACATTGAGTACTAAAAAGAGAAAAGAGGTTGGGAGGGGGTTGGAAGGCACATGTATCGAAACTGACAGCCAGGGTTCCCAGTATTTGTATTGATTTATTTCATCAGAAAAAGGCTCCACTGAGCAAAGCTCATTTACAAGGAGTTCCTGTGTAGGACAGTGTGAACAAGGCAGTTCAAAGAAACATTTGAGGTGCAGCAGGACAGCAGCATAATTCAGGGTATTGCATAAGATACAATAGCGATAAGGTACAGTAATGCAGTTCGAATTCACAGTCATGAACAGCAGGCAGTAAACTTTTATATATGTAGCATAAGGAAAGCTAAAAGCATACAGAAAATAAATATAACATTGTGGTATTTAGTTGGTGAGCTATGTCATGTAGGCTGCAGCATATTACAGAAAGTCAGTGAGCATGTTCAACATAGTTAGCCGCCAAGTGCAGACATCAGTGCAAAAGTCAGCAATGAGAGCTTCAAAAGCACGATGACTGACCAGGGCCTCCAACTTTAGAGAGGCCTGCCAGCTGTTTCATGCAGTGGGGATAGCGCAGCTGAGTGCAGATTTTCCAAACAGTGCGATGTACCTAGGAATATCCAGAAGAATGAGAATACTTCTCAAGGTATAAGTTCTATGAAAGAGAGGTGCGATACTGGGTGGCAGGCTTACATGACCACAGACACAGATCTTTAACCATCTTGCTGTGACAGAGGTCCAACCAAACGAGAAATTCATTGAGCAAGGGTGGGTTCTAGGAGCTAAGCTGGTTATAAATCTGAGTGCCCTGTGGTTGAGTACATCCAGTCTGGAAGTGGAGGAGCACTGGCCATTGATCAAATCCACACAGTCAATAACTAGGAGAAATGTAGCTTGAACCAGCTGGTTCCAGGCATCAGCAGAAAAACAGCACTTGTTTCTGTAATAGAAATGCACCTCAAAATAGCTACAATTAAACAGCGCTGGAAAAAAAAGCACAGTCAAAAAGCCGCAAGACAAAACCTCATCCTTGCAAAACAGCTAAAGGAAAAACACTGCGGATTTCTGTCTTGCACTTACGTTTTCTGCAACTCTTTTTCACTGAAGTGTAGATTTACTATTCCAACACCATGCTGCCATGGATCACCACCCCAGTGAAATTTCAGGCAGAAAGTATGTCAGTGGACTCAGCACGGTCTGCAGCATTTTTCCCTTAGCTGTTTTGCAGGAACAAGGTTCTCACCATGCGACTTTGTGACTGCACTGTGTTGCCCAGCACTGCAATTCTGAAGCTATCTTGATGGTATCTGAATAGAAATCTAGTCTAACACATAGTGTTTTACATAAAACCTCAATGTGAGTGGTGAAGGACAATTTACTATTGAGCCATAGCCCAAGGTACTTGTAGCTATCTACCACCTCTAGTATGCTGATGGTGCTGGTGGGAGCACAGGGTGGGGAGACCTGTTAGATTAAACAAACGCAACTTTGGTTTTATTGGCATTAAATAATAATTTAGAGTGGAAGAGACTGAGCTGTAACATACTGAAGGTAGTTTGGAGATCGAAGTATACAGTGTCGGTGGTAGGTCTCGAAATATACAGAGCGGTATCATTCCATGTGAAAATGCAGACTGGTATCATTGATGTTTGCACCTAGATCATTAATGTAAATCATGAAGAGAAAGAGGACCCAGAACTGACCATTGTGGTACACTGCTAAGAAGAGGAGCACACGAGGGAGTAAAGGCCTTCAGCTTTAACCTGCTGATGTTGCCCAGTTAAATAATTGGAGAATCAAAGTAAAGAGGATGCACTTACTGCTATATTGCAAAGCTTTTGCAAAAGAGTGAAGCATAGAAACATAGAAGTTGACAGATAAGGACCACTTGGCCCACCCAGTCTGCCCATTTGTTTCCCTGCCAATACTGTTACTAGTTCCACAAGGTAGTATTGCGATCAGCGAAGGTAGAGTTGGTGCAGCAACACAACGGGTGGCCAGCCCAGATAATCAAGTAAAGCAAGGAGGTGACCTCAGTGGGGAAAGCAGTGGACCCCAGAGGAGGAGGAAGCGAATCCTGGTGGGGGACTCCATCATAAGAGGGATCCAGCTAGGAACACAGGAGGGGGAGGACAGGGAGGTGAGGTGCCTACCAGGTGCCACGGCATGGAGGGATGGAAGGAAGATACTGGGGATCACTGGGAAGGCAAGACAGGAGGGTGAGCTGGATGTCATTATCCACCTAGGTACTAATGACTTGGCAAATGGGAGCCAAAGGAAGTTCAGGAAGAGTTTAGGAAACTGGGAGGGGTCTCAAGCAAGTAGCTACTTCTGTCACTTTCTCAGAGTACTACCTGTGAGGAAGGGAGAGCATAGGAGTGCATGCACAGGAACTTTAACTCATGGTTGAAGAACTGGTGCTGTGAGGAAGGGTTTGGATTCATTGGTGACTGGGGACCCATCTGGAGAGATGGAGGTTTATTCAAGCCTGATGGCCTGCATCCATCCTGGAGGGGAATCCAAGCACTCAATGATAAGTTTAAATGCTATATTGACAAGCATTTAAACTAGCAAAGGGGGGTGGCAGGCCAGCAAGGACGGTACCTACTTGCTCACCCCCCACAGCTAGTAATGGAACCAGTGAACCAGAGGAGTGGCTATCTCTGCAAAGCAGTGTGCAAAAGATGGAGATTAGTGTCCAAAAGGTGGATAAGCAGAAAAGGGGCAAAATTCAGCAGAAGGGCAGACAGCAAGGAGAACCAGGGATAAATGACAACCAAGGAAGGGGCTGGAGTAGAACAGTGAAGCAGTCTAAGGAGGTCAAATCATGGAAAGCCATGTGCAAATGCCAGGAGCCTTAGCAACAAGATGGAAGATCTGGAGGCTGTCATGGTACAGTCAGACCTGGACATTGTGGCCATCACTGAAACCTGGTGTAATGATAACCATGACTGGGAGATGGCCATACCTGGCTACAACTTATTCAGAAGAGACAGAGCAGGCAGGAAGGAGGAGGAGTGGCACTGTATGTGAAAAATGACATAAGGGCCACACAGATCCAGGAGGAACAAAATGGGGAGATACTGTGGGTTAAGCTGGAAAGGAAAATGGGGCCAGCCATCCGCACAGGTGTGGTCTATAGACCACCAGCCCAGGAGGAAGAAACAGATAGGGAGCTGATGCTAGCCATCCAAGGATGGCAGACAAGAAATGAGTAGTACTGGTTGGAGACTTCAATATACCAGGCGTGGACTGGAGCATCCCAGCAGCAGCATCAACTAGGAGCAGATTTATCCTGGACTCCTTCAGGGTGCCTTCCTCAAGCAACTGGTCATGGAACCAACTCAGCAGAAGGCAATACTGGACCTTGTGCTCTCAAACAGGGACAGTGTGATGGGGGGTAACAGTGGGGAGCACCTGGGTAACAGTGACCACCAGTCATTGTGGTTTGAAATCACAGAAAGAGCAGAACCAAACCACACAAAAACACGTATCCTGGATTTTAGGGGGCAGACTTTGGGAAAATGGGGAGATGCTTGAAAGAGGCATTAAGGGAATGGGACAGGAATCAGGGATTGAGGAACAGTGGGCAGTATTTAAAATGGAATTATAAGAACAACAGAATTATGCATTAAGCAGGTTGTAAAGAGGAAAAGAAAGAGGAGACCATTATGGTTTCCAAGAGGTAGCAAAAAGTGAAAGCCAAAAGATTGCATTCAGGCAATACAAAAGGCACAGGCAGAAGGGGATAGGGAGAAGTACCAGGAGAAACAAGGGAGGCAGGGAAGTCAGTAGGGAAGCCAAAGCTCAGACAGAAGACACATTGCAAAATCAGTGGTTAAAGGGACAAAACCTTTTACAGGTACATAAGTGAAAAAGAAGGACAAAGGGAGGGATAGTGAGACTGAAGGGGGAGGATGGGGCAGCGTGGAGATGACAACAGTAAAGCTGACATATTGAACAGGTATTTCTGCTCAGTCTTTACTAGGAAGAGGGGTAATGGGTCTGAAGGTACAAGGGGTGAGAATGGTGCAGAAATGGACACAAGTCCCTTTACAGAAAGGGTCCTGAAGGAACTGGAAGTAATAAGAGCTGATAAAGCAATGGGGCCAGATGGGGTGCACCCAGGGTCCTTAAAGAACTAAGAGAGGTGGTGGCTGAACCTCTGGCTATCCTGTTCAGCCAATCACTGGAAACAGGGGAGGTACCCAAAGACTGGAGGACAGCAGATGTAGTCCCCTTATACAAAAGTGGGAACAAAGAGGAAGCAGAGAACTACAGACCAGTCAGCCTCACCTCGGTAGTGGGAAAGATCATGGAAGCACTACTGAAGGAGAGATTGGTGGAACATCTGGTTGTCAATGGACTACAGGACCCAAGGCAGCATGGTTTCACCAGGGGGAGGTCATGTCAGACCAACCTCATTGAATTTTTTGACTGGGTGACTAGGGAGGTGGATCAGGGGAGGGCAGTGGACATGGCCTATCTGGACTTCAGCAAGGCCTTTGACACTGTGCCAATAGAAGACTATTACACAAACTGGGAATATGGGTGGGCGGGACAGTAGTGTGGTGGGTAGGTAACTGGCTGGGTGGCAGGACACAGAGGGTGGTGGTAAATGGCTGTCACTCCACAGAGGGAAGAGTGACCAGTGGGGTACCACAGGGATCAGTGCTGGGACCGGTCCTAGTCAACATCTTCATCAGTGACATTGCAGGATCTAGAAGGCAGAATTTCACTGTTCGCTGATGACACAAAGCTCTGTAACAGAGTAGACACACCAGAGGGTGTAGGCAGAATGAGAAGGGACCTGCAGAAACTTGAAGAATGGTCAAGGGTTTGGCAGTTGAAATTCAATGCAAAAGTGCAAGATAATGCATATGGGGCACAAAAACCCTGGCACAATATATCAGTTGGGGGGTGAGGATATAGCATGCACCAAGCAGGAAAGGGATCTTGAGGTTGTCATCTCTGATGACCTCAAAGGAGGAAACAGTGTGACAAGGCATCAGGTAAAGCAAATAGGATGCTGGGATGTATAGGCAGGGGCATCACCAGCAGGAAAAGGAGGTCATAATTCCGCTATACAAGACACTAGTGAGGCCCCACCTGGAGTACAGTGTACAGTTCTGGAGACCATACCACGTAAGGACATAGACAGGGTAGAGAAGGTTCAGAGGAGGGCAACAAAGATTGTGCATGGGTTGCATCAAGTCCTATGAAGACAGGTTGAAGGAACTGAACATGTACTCCCTGGAGGAGAGGAGGAGAGAGGGATATGATAGAGACATACAAGTATCTTACAGGGAGGAACAGGGTGCAGGAAAACACTATTTTAAGCGAAAAAAGATGTTTCAGGACTAGAGGGCATGGGATGAAGTTGGAGGAGGATGATTCAGAGGAAACATGAGAAAGAATTTCTTCACAGAGCGGGTGGTGGACAAGTGGAACACCCTGTCAGAGGAAGTGGTGGGAGCTGAAACAATCACGGGATTTAAGAATGCATGGGATAGACATAAAGGAATTCTAGAGGTCAGGGGTAAGGGGAAATAGACTTCTAGGAAAACAAACTGAACTTACAAGCTCAAATGGGCAGACTAGGTGGGCCATAGGCCCTTATCTGCCGACACTGTCTATGTATCTATGTATGTATGTAAAAGTCTGTAGTTGTAGTCAGTGACCAAAAAGCAAGATGCAGATCAAGCAGATAAATAATAAGGTATTTATTCATTCAAAAAATCAAAAGCCAGACCATTGGTCCATAGCAGGCACTATATCAGCTATCCCCAGCACTTCGACTCGAAAGAGTCTTCCTCAGGAGGAAGCTCATTATCTAGTCAGAAACCTCCTTCCTTTGCATATGGTGGCTTCCTTTTTAGGGGATTCCATGGCTCAGTGAGATATTGTGCTACAGCTATGGCAGCCCTTAGATTGATCTGGCTGAGACACTGGTCGGCAGATCATGCCTCCAAGTCACATTTGCTTAGTGGGCCTTTTGCAGGTGGTAGTTGTATGTCTTGTAGTACGAACAGATTCTTTAGGATCTGAAGGAGACAAAGGGTTCCTTACTAGGTTCCAAGACAGAAAGCTTCCAATGGTTGCTTCAGAGGTTGGGTTTTGAATGTGGCTTCAGCTCTCATGGAACTTTTAATTCCTGTTGAGGATATGGAAACCAGCTAGGTAAAAGTGCATCTTGTGCTCCAAGTTCCAGCAGAGTAGAGGCATTTTCTCCTGTAATCATTTCGGGGAGCCAACTGTGAAGGCAGTTACTCTGCATGATGATGTGCAGGCCCATTGTTCCCCACACGCTCTGGGCAGAGAGCTATATAGGTTTTACTGCAGGTGTGCCTAGACTATGTCAGATGCCTGGGTATTAGAGAATGTTGCAGTGCGATGCACTAGAGTTTTCTTCTGTGCCCTCTGGAGGCTGCTTTCTCCAGTCCCTGGTCTCTGTAAATCCCAGGAAATGCCTTGCAGTAGACCAAACCTTAGACCATCTGCTCAGAATAGGGGTGGTGATTCCAATTCCTCCCAAGGAAAAAGAACAGGGTTTTATTTACATACATAGACATTGAGAGCAGAAAAAGGCTCTTTACCCATCTAGTCTGCCCACCCTACCTAACTACTCTGCCATGCCCTAGTGGCAGTCCTTCCCTATTTTACTGTCCCCCATTTTTCTAACTAAACCCACCTGGCTGTCCAATCCCTGCTTGAAGCTGCTGATTAATGTGGTCAGTATTACTTCTTCAGGTAGTGTATGCTACCACCCTTTCCATGAAGAAATGCTTCTGGATATTCTTCAGTGAATTCCCTCTCATCCCTGTGTTTGTACTAAATGAGGATAGCTCCTTGGTGTCTACTCTATCCCATGTAGGTACTTGTACAGTATAACATAGTCATGTCACCCCTTTCCTTCCTTTTCTCCTGGGTGAACATGTTTTAAGTCCTGAAGCCTCTTCTTGTACAGTATGTCAAGTCTCTAAGGCCATGCACCATCTTAATGCCCTGCACTGTACTGCCTCAGCCTTGTTGCAGTCTTTCTTCAGGTGTGGGCTCCAGTACCTTTTGCAGTATTCCAGATGCATCCGCGTCTGTGACCTGTACAGAGGGAGGATCACTTCCCACCTTCTACTGCTTATCCCCTTTCCTATGTGTCCCAGCATTTAGTTGCTTTGCTCACTGCCCTGTTGCAGTGTTCAGATGTTTTTAGGGTCTGCGATATTATCAACCCTAAATCTTTTTCTTCTGGAGAGCTATCCATCATCACCCCTCCCATTTCCAATTGCATCCTTGGGTTCCTTTTCCCAGTTTGCATTGTGTTACATTTTTTAGCATTGAAGTTCAGCTGCCAAATCTTGGACCAGCTCTCTAACCTTCTCAGATCCTCATTTAGTTTCATTCTTCCTTCCTTTGTGGTACTCTTGTGAAAATCTTTGTGTCATCTGCTAAGAGGCAGATCTTACCTTTTATACCTTCACCTATGACACAACTGAAAATATTGAAGAGGGCCAGTCCAAGTATTGACCCCAGAGGTACCCCTTGCATCCCAGGGCATGGGGTCATTATGTTGCAAGACATAATGCTGCATGGCACTATCGTGCTGCGCGATTAATGACATGAAGCATCATGTCTTTCTTCTGACCACTGATGCCAGCCTGATTGGCTGAGTTGCAGCACTGAACTAGGTTCTGATCCAGGAGTACAGTCCCTGGAGGTGCGGCACCTCCAAATAAACTTCCTAGAGAACGGAGCTGTCTTATTGGTGTAGAGGCACTTCAAACATAGAGTTCTTAAGAAGTTGGTGAAGGTCTGATCTGACAATGCAGTGATTATTGTTTATATAAACAAGCAAGGTGACACAATAAGCAAGATGATGCTTACAGAAGTATGTAAACATTAATCCATGACATGGCATGGTTCTACTGTAGAATTAATCCATGCCTGCCTCCAGCCACCCAGGCATGGATTCATTCTACAGTAGAACCATGCTGTGGAGGGGATTAAAGCACTTGTAACATGGCAAGTGCAGAAACAGGGTGTTATGTTTGATAAGAGATTGTAACATGACATCCTACATTAGCAAGTTCAATAAAACACTGATACAGAGAAGACACAGGTAGTTGGAACATAGAATTCTGTATTGTGCTGAACAAGCTGATTTTCCTTTTAATATTGTGAATAGAACGGTGAACTGTCATTCAATTACTGATCACATGCAGATGTGATCAACATTTCTGAATATGTGTTGATTTTCATAGAATCATACAATCATAGAAATCTGGCGTCAGAAAAGGACCCTCCGGCCCATCGAAGTCTGCCCCTCGCCCCTTACTCATTACCTATGTCATAGGACCTCCCCTTCCCCCCCACCTGCCAACCCCTTACGTCTGTCCCATGCCCACTTGAATCCCCCCACCATTTCTGCACCCATCACTTCCTCTGGTAGTTTATTCCAGGCCTCCACAACCCTCTCTGTGAAGTAATGCCCCCTCACATTGCCCCTAAATCTTCCTCCCTCCAATCTTAGACTATGCCCTCTAGTTTTAAGCCCCACCTTCCTCTTAAATAAGCTCCCCGCCCTTACCTTATTGATCCCCTTCATGTACTTAAATGTCTCTATCATGTCCCTCCTCTCCCTTCTAGTCTCTAATGGGTACAGATCTGATTCCCTCCACCTCTCCTCATATGACTTCCCCTGTATACCGTGCACCATCTTGGTTGCCCCTTCTCTGCACCCTCTCAATCCCATCCATGTCCTTGCATAGGTGTGGTCTCCAGAACTGGACCATGTACTCCGGGTGCAGACCAAACATGGCTTTATAAAGAGGCATCAGTACCTCCCTCCTTCTGCTTGTTATGCTCCTCCAAATGCATGCCAACATTCTATTTGCCTTTCTCACTGCTTTGCTGCATTGATGACCTACCTTAAGGTTGCTTGATACTAAGACCCCCCGATCCCTTTTCTGCTCAGTTGGTTTAATTACCCCCCCCCCGAATGTAAGCTGCTTGCGGGTTCTTATGTCCGATGTGCATCACTGCACACTTTTTGGCATGGAATTCCAGCTGCCAAGTTTCTGACCACCCTTCCAGATTCTTCAGGTCATTCCTTATCTCCTACGTCCCCCACAGGGGTGTCCATCCTATTGCAGATCTTCGTATTATCTGCAAACAGGCACACCCTCCCTTCCAGCCTATCCGCTATATCACTGATATAGATATTAACAAGCATTTGTCAATGCCGAATGTTTGCTTGCCGGTATTGGCATTGGTAGTGCAGGAGTTAGAGAGATGCATAGTAGGAATGGCAGTGAAGTAGTGAACTAATGCCAACTCCCACCCTTACCCTGCGGAGACTGACAGGCATTGGGGGGGGTGTCTTTGGGTCGGCCATAACACTAATGCCATTCCACCTCACCCCAACCTGCAGATGGTGACAGGTGTCACGATGTGCCTTGAGGTCTTCGGCTCTTATGCTCACCTCATTCCATAAGGAAATAAGGTAAGATGGGCACAGTATAGGAGAATGGGGTGAACGTTGGGGCCAAAGACCCCAAGGCACACCTCAATGCCAGTCAGTGGCTGCAAGGTGGGGGTAGAATGGTGTGAGAATCATGGCCGAGAACCCCAAGCCACACCCTCGATGCCTGTCAGTCTGTACGGGGGAGGGGGCATTAAAAGTCAGAAACCCTAATGCCCCGAGCATTTGTTGGTATTTTCATTCAAAATTTTCAACATAGGCTTTTTGGGACCTCTCCTCATGAACAGTGTCACTGAGATTTCATTAATCTGTTCCAAAGCTTGAATTTGCACAGCGACTGCACCATTCTGCGCCACAGGCGCAAAAACACGTTTCGGGCAGGATGCAAAAAATGACAGCTGTACTGTTCATAAGGAGGAGTGCAAAATAGGCAATGTTGAAAATTTTGAGTGGGAATATTACAAGTTTGTAAAGTTAAGAGTGTGCGTGGAAACTGCGCAATGCACGCTCGTAACATAGTCATTTTATGAACTTTTGTCACCAAATTTTCAACATAGGCATTTTAGGACCTCTGCTCCTGAACAGTGTCACTGTGATTTTCTTAACCTGTCCTGAACACTGATTTCCCACAGCAACCGCACTATTCTGTGCCGGAAGTGCGAAAACACACCTCAGCCAGGATGTGAAAAATGACAGCTGTACAGTTCATAAGGATGTGTGGAAAATGCCAGTGTTGAAAATCTGGAGTGACAATATTACAAATTCGCAAAGTCACGAGTGTGCATGGAAACTGCGAAATGCATGCTCGTAACTCAGTCATTGTTATGAATTTTTTCACCAAATTTGCATCATAGGCTTTTTGAGAGCCCACCTCATGAAATTTGACACTGTCGTATCGTTAATCAGTCCCAAAAGTTGATTCTATGTAGTGATCGCGAAATCACCTTTAGGGACCAAATAACGCCATGACTGTGACTGAATTCATGAGGAGGGGTCCCAAGAGCCCCATGTTGAAAATGTGGTGCCAACAGTCAAAAAAGTGGCTGCGATATCCACATAAGTTGAAAAAAAACCATTATGCCACTATACAGCTTACCGGCATTTCTTCAGTTCGCGGTCAGCTTTGAAGAGTGCAGATGTGTTCCCGGTCCACTGAAGATCTTCACACCAGGCTCCGAAGGTACATATGGGGTGAGGGGGAGTGTGGGATGGTGGGATGCGCAGAGGGTTCATGCGGGTTGGGGGAGGGGGCAAGGGACTCAATGAGGGACCATTTTCTGTTTTGAAAGGAATTTAAAAAAAAAAAGATGCCGCGGGATGCTTTTGGCTTGCTGGGATGGGCTCCCAGCGTGCCACCTGGATGTTTGTTGGGGTGGAATGGAGCTGACGGGGATTGGGCACCCCCGTTGGCCATACAGTGTGCTGGGGGGAGCACATGAGTATGCTGGGGTGAGCTCCCAGTGTGCTACATGGGTGTTTGTTGGGGGAGATTGGAGCTGATGGGGACTGGGCACCCCCACTTGCCATACAGTGTACTTGGGGGGAGTGTGCAAGAGCTGAGGGGGATTGGGCACCCCCTTGGAACACAACAAATGGGGGGGGCACATCATACCGATGGGGATTGGGCTACCAAGTTGGCAAATGAACTGGGGAGGGGGCATGCTGACAGGGAGATTGGGCACCCCAATTGGCTTTAACATGGACTGGGAGAGGTGGTGGCTGTCCGTTGGTTTCGTGGGGACTGTGAGAGGCTGACGGAGAAGCCGCTGCCATGTTTCTCTGAAATGGGACACCAGACAATGCAGCTGTAATTGGCTGCTGCAGTCAGGGACTGCCCCGCAAACACAGCTGATTTTTAATGACGGGGCACTCCCTGATTACAGCGGTCAGTTTCTTTCAAGGTTGTGGTAAGCTACAGTACTGCTGTCATGGACAGCATGATTTTCTATTGGTGCCACACAGAAAAGCCCCAAAATGGGCTGCTGACATTGGCAACAACACTGCTGCGCTTCCACAACTTGCTACTGAAGCAAACTGCCGCAATGTGTTTCTTGCGCATGTGCGCAAGCAAACATAAAAAGAAGGGTCCCAGTACCAAACCCTGGGGCACCCCACTCATCACCCCCATCTCCCAGGAATGTACCTCATTAACCACCACCCCCTGGCTTCTGTCCTTCAACCAGTTTTCTACCCACCTAGTTATTTTCTGTCCCACCCCTACGCTTTCCAGCTTGTTTACCAGTCTTCTGTGAGGGATGGAGTCGAAGGCCTTCCTGAAGTCTAGATAGGCCATGTCCACCATCCCTTCCTGATCAGCCACCTTTGTCACTGTCTGATATGACCTTGCAGTTGTGAAGTCATGCTGTCTATGATCCAGTAGTCCATTGTCTGTCAGGTAGTTCACCACTCTTTCCTTTATTAGCACCTCCATTACTTTCCCCACCACTGAGGTGAGGCTGACCGGGTGATAGTTTCCCATCTCCTCTCTGCTGCCCACCTTATGCAGTGGCGCAGCATGTCCGCCTTCTTCCAGTCATGTGGCACCCATCCTGTATCTAGGGATAAGTTAAACAGTCTCACTAGAGGTGCCGCCTGCTCCTCCCTCAGTTCCCAGACTACCCTAGTATGCAAACCGTTTGGCCCCATTTTCTTGTCTACCTTCAACTTTCCTAGTTCTTCTTTACCCTGTCCTTGCTGAACAGGCTGGGATCCACTCCTTTGCCATCCCCTCTCCTCTTCTTTAACTCAGGTCCCTTCTCCTCCCTTTCCACCGTAAAGACCGAGCAAAAATAGCTGTTCAGCACCTCTGCCTTCTCAAAGTCTCCCTCCATCAGTGCTCCCCCTTCCCCCCTCAACCTCACTGTCCCCTGCCTTGTCTTTCTCTTTCCCCTACATACCTAGAAAAGTTGTATCTTCCCTTTTGGCTTGCCTAGCAATTCTCTCTTCTGTATCCACTTTTGTTCTCCTAGTTTTTTGCCCTGCCACCCACAGCTTCTCTCTGTAAATCTCCATGTCCTCTCTCCTCTGGGTCTTCTTATATGTTCTGAAAGCAGTTCTTCTTTCCCTAATTGCCCCCACCACTTCCTTGGTAAACTAGAGTGGCTTCCTTCTTCTTTGGTTTTTTTTCTACCCTCTTGATGCAGAGCTCCATGGCTTTCAGTATCCCTCCCTTAATGCATTTCCATAATTCCTCCACGTCCCCCATTAGCTCCTTACCTTCCATTTCCTCCCTGAAAATCCACCTCATTCTTGCAAAATCCACATGCCAGAAGTCCAGAACCTTCAAGTTGGTTCAGTTTGCTGCCTTACCTGTTTGTATCCTGAAACTCACTGTATTATGGTCGCTCGTACCAAGGCAGTCTCCCATCTCCACTTCTTCCACACTATCCCCGTTGGTGAGGACCATGTCCAGTAAGTTATCCCCCCAGTGGGCTCCCTAATCAGCTGTTGCAGGAAAGCTCCCTGGAGTGCTCCAAGTATCTCCCTGCTCCTGGCAGATGTTGCCGTTGGTATTACCCAGTCCACGTCAGGGAAGTTAAGGTCCCCCAGTAGTAGGATCTCCCCCTAGAGTGCAATTCATGGAACCTCTTGTACCATCTGCCTGTCCCTGTCCTCCCCCTATGTTGGAGGCCTGTAAATTACACCCAGTCTTATCAATGCCCCCAACCTTTTTTCCAATGTGACCCACAGGATCTCCACCTCCCCCGTACCTCCTGCTCCTCTGTCATCCTAATGTCTTCCTTGACGTACAATGCCACCCCATCTCCCCTTTCTGCCAACCCTGTCCCTTTTGAAAAGCCTGTACCCTAGGACTTCTATTTCCCAGGATTGGTGATCTGACCACCAGGTCTCTATTATAGCCACAATGTCCAGACCCTCTTCCACTATAATGGCTTCCAGGTTCACCATTTTGTTCCCCAAACTCGTAGCGTTTGCTGACAGTCCTTTCCACCATACACCCCCCTTTACCCTTGCTATCCCTTGCTACCCTACCTGCCCCATTTTGTGGGAGATTTTGTCTGGCTTACTTTTGTGAACTGTGGAATCGTCTCCGTTTTTCTGCTGTGTTTGCTGTTAGGGATTCGGCTGCTGTGCATGATGGGAAATGCATATATTTAAGTGCATTCTGTATTGTGTGAACAGGCTGATTTTCCTTTTAATATTGTGAGTACCAAAGGTGAACAGTGATTCAATTACTGATTACATGCAGATGTGTAACCCATAGTTGGCACTATACCAAGGACTATTACCCTGCCTGCCTTTCTAACAACAGGTTGAGGGGCCTGGGTTCGTAACTACCTAGTATGGGTGAGCCCCTACAGTAGTATTACTAAGATTATGGTGCCTCTACCCAGAGTAATTTTTGTGCGGGTAACTATCACAGTAGGTACAGCTCTCTGGGAAGCTAATACCACCCACAATCCCACCTAGTGACCTTTCACAAGTACCTGAACAGTTGCAGTGCTTAGCAATCAGTTTACACAGCAGTTCCCACATTAATGATATGCTCATGCTCAAACCACTTACCAACAGGGTTTGGATCCCTGGCTTGCACCCTGTATCTCCCCTGTAAAAAACAGTTTCAATACAGCATGCACTGTAAGAGCATTTAGTATATATCTTATCACTGTAAACTGTACAATGAACTACCTGCTGACCTCACTGATACTACCAAGACTAGTACCTTTAAAGCTGGGCTCAAATCTCTCCTTGGCTCTAAAATGAACTGTACCTGCCTGTGCTAATGTGATAGTGCCTTGCCCCCAGTTTTCCATTTACCTACCCCCCCTACATCTTTCTGCTATATACCACTTTTTTCTTAACCTGCTCCCCTACCCCCAAGTACCTGACGATGGCCTCACTTGGTTGAAAGCTCCACCTCTCTCCCACCTCAGACAATGCCACCTCCGGCTGACCCTCCAATCCCCTCTTATCTAATCAGTCTATCTGTTAATATGTACTAATTTGATGTGTATAAGTTCAGATTTTACTATTACAGCTTGTGTCTATGCTTCAATGTTTTTCTTTTTTTTATTTCTCCTTAAACCGTGTATTTTTGTAATGTTTGTTCGACACTGACATGGAACATTTGAAAATGAGTCCTTGACTCAAAGGTATTAATCCCAACCTGAAATAAATAAATAAAAATGATATGCTCATGGGACAGGTTTAATTGTGAAACAGTAAATCCGATTTATTAAGGGGACGTGAACAATGAGGGGGCAAGAATTTAGATAAATTATTACTTTGCTGTACTTTTGACAGGTTACATTGCATGCAGTCAATTAAGTCCCTGTATTTAACAGCCCAAGCAACTACTGGGTACCCAGAGTGATTAAATGTCATGACTAAATGGTGCCACGGGTTGGCTGGTGTTGCAGCTGTTGTTGGGGCCCTGGATGGAGAAAGCAATTAAACATGGCAATGCAAAGCAGATTAAGTAATTTGTATCCATGACCAGTTGGCCTAGTCTATTGAAACATTAAAACACTAACAGAACCCAATCAGATGGTACCATAGAGACTTAAACACTTTTGTTGCAGGGAGCTACCCTGGTTGTACTCACTGTACCCACAGAATGGATGGCGACACTGGTGAAATGAAGACCTACTGCTTGCAGTTGCTGCTCATGGGGACCTGGGCCAATACGACTCATCTCCACTTCATGGCCTTCCCATGTAGTTGGCCACAACCTGTGTTGACTGGCTGCATAGGGGCTGACTCCCCGAATCTGGTCTCTTGCCGAGATGCTGGTGCTGGTACAGGAACAGACGACATGGGATGAGATTGGCATTGGCCCAGATGCATAAAGTGTCTCCGGAATTATTTAATTATTTTGCTGACGAAGCCTCCAATTGGTAGGCAGATCTGTTACTGTGTGATACTGGCTCCCTTACTGGCAACAGGAGTCCCTGGATCACTGTCTCTTCACATACAGTAGGCCGCAGCATATCAAGGCGAAGAAACATTAAGCTTTCTTCTCTCCTTTGGTTTCTGGCTGGTTGCAATCTCAACCAACTTGCTGAGCAACCCTTCTTGGTCTCCAGACTAGCTGTTCCTGAACTTGATCCCTTTTAGACCAAAAGACAGCTCACAGGAGGCAATACAGGCCTCTCCCATGCAGCAGGACACAGAGCCCACAGGCTCCTCTCTCCTCGATCTCTCGAGCTGGAGTCTCTCCAATCCACTAAATCTGGTTGGCTGCCTAACAGGCTGTCAATCACAGCCTCAGTCCCTTAATTGGTTGCATTTTAGGCACCAGAAATAACCCATGTTTTTTCTTCCAAAAGTCCTTGCTATGTCCCATGAGTCTCTGGCTGAAATCCAGGCTTCCGACTGGCTAGCTGGCTGCAAAGATGGTGGCTGCTGTACAATCCCCAAGCAGATTACACACTGTCCCCACTTCTTAGTTTTGGTGCAGCCAGGCAATATGCTTTTTATTTATAATTCCCCCACAAACATATAGCCCCCACTATTTCCTTTTGAATAATGCTACTTATTTACATTTATGCCCTGTACATTTGCTGTCGCTGCCGCCAAAATACTGACCCCTCAGGTGACAGCAGCCTCCTCATGAATATTATTGTAGGGCTCATTAATATGTATGAGCCCCGCTTGTAGCCCCATTTTAAACTTTATTTTTAATTACTTGCTGGGGCTTCTGCCCAGCCTTCCTGAGGTCACCAGTCTCCATTCAGCTCAGTAGGAGCACCAGAACCACAATACACCTTTCAAACCGACCGCAAAACCGGTGGTCGGCAAGATTAAGTGCACCCTTGCACATGCGTAGTCGCCGGCACTCTAAAAAAATGCCGGTGACTCACGGTTCATGTTGCGAGCCCAAAATGGTCCGAAACAAAGCATTGAGCTGATCGAGGAACATTGGGGCACCAGTAACACTCGGGCTGTGGCAGTGAAATGGGGCTAAAAATAAGATGCCAGCAGGCAATGGGAGGAATCGGGATAACGAGGGGACACAGGGGCAATAAAGGTAAGCCCTTGGGGGGGGGGTTACAGATGTGATCAGCATTTTCAGAATATGTGTTGAATTTGGCTGACTCACTTTTGTGAACTGTGGAATTGTCTCCATTTTTCTGCTGTGTTTGCTGTTTGGGATTTGGCTGCTGTGCATAATGGGAAATGCATATATTTAAGTGCACATGAGATTTGAGTTCTGGTGGTGGATGACAGAATTACAAGAGCAAGCATGGTTTATTGAGGAGCAACCATGGATTACTTGAGATTGTACGATAGGCATCTCCTTGCAGCCAATCAGTACTCAGAACTGCCTTCAGTTATTCCCCCAAACACTGAAAAACAATGCCCCCAGAGTCATTTATTCACCTAAACCCCACCCACAGTTGGTTAATGAACCATTAGACTTGCCCACAGTTGTTTAATCACCTCCCCACACGCATCAAAGAACAAAACAGTAAAAAATGCCATCATAACAGCTGTCGCATCAGCAGCTTTTGAAACATTAAACTGAACCCTCATCCATTCCGTTTCCAACTCCCATTCATTTTTATTTGCCTCATTCAGCCTGGTGTTCTTTTTTTTTCTTTCTTTTTCATTTTTATGTGCGACATCCTGACCATGACCCCAACCCCCTTCACTCGTTCCCGCCACCACCGTAGACAATAACAATGCTGCACTCAGTTATGACTGGATGGACAAGCAGCTCACATTCGCCTCCCTACCTGAACACTCTTACAGCCTAGCATAAACGATTACTTGACTGCTGCCAGTCTCTCTCAAATACCTACCTCTCTCTCAGTTCCTGGCAGACCCTGATGGCCAGACACACTGGCTTACATTAACTCTGGAAGGGGAAGCCTAACGAGAGTGACCGCAAAACAGAGAGACAAGAGAGAATACACGAAAGACTAAGTGCGTGCTGTCGATGTTCTTCTTTGCCCTCTTTTTTTGCTGGTCACTTTATACTGCATAAATGTTAAAACATTTTTTTAAACACACTCCAACTCGTATAGTAGTAATAACCTTCACTGCGTTGGAGTATACGCGCAATAACTGGCTTCTGTGGATGATTAAACACCTCGACTTCGCCTCAGCATTTAATTGTCCTCAGAAGCCAGTTATTGCTTTGTATACTCCAACTCCCTGAAGCTTATCACTTAAATAAATCCATGGTCACCTGTTCCCATCCAACCAATCCAGGGTATCTATTCTACTGTCATTTGCAATGTCATATTATAAATTTCCAGTGCCATGTTACAAATTCACTTCTTTACTGGGCAGAAGTCAATCTAGAGTCCCTGTCAGTGGTCCATCTGGTGGGAAAGCTCAACTCACAGACAAATTGGCTCAGATGCCAGTGGATGCATCCCGGAGAATGGTCTCTGAATCACAAGATGTTTCAAAGTCTTTGTCACAGATTTGGATATCTGGAGAGGGACATCTTTGCCTCTCAAAACAATGCTTAGGTGGAGAGATTTTACAGTCTGTACAGATGTTCAGTAGTGGAACTGAAGAAAGCTCTGTTTCAGCCATGGATTTTCAGCAAGGCGTATTTGCTCTAACTGTTTTCCTTGCTTCCAGTGATCTTAAGAAAGCTCCAACACTCGCACTAGTTGTGAAACCAGTTGGGGTTGTGGTGTTTGTAATGACCCAATGCGATTTTAATATACAGTATGGCAGTATGTTTTAAATTGTTAAAAAAAAAGCTAATGTTTACTGTGGCTAGGGTGGTACAGATATTTGCCTTCTTTGCTATTCTGAAAGAGTGACTGATACCCTGACTTCATTAATGAAGCATTCTGTATCCACAGTTGATGACAGACAGTGGTTGACTATTATCCATTAGCCAGTCAGGAAGGGTACCTTGCAATTGTGGGTTTCAGCTTTAGGTACAGTGCTCAGTCCTTGTAAGGGGGCACCCTCTTGGTTCGCACTCAGATATTAGCTGATTTTTTTAGAGCTCTCAGCAGAACCAAGCTGGTCTGTAGCTCTCCTTTCCCCCACTGGGATCTTAATGAGGTCCTTAATGCTCTTTGGGATCCTCCATTCGAGCTTCTGTCACTAGTGCCTAGTGACAGTCTCTCCATTAAGATATGTTTCCTTGTAGCAACTTGTGCTGCTTCAGAAGATGAATAGGAGAGTTGCAGGCACTCTCATTTCCTGGAACCATTGGTTTTTCATTAAGGTAAGGTCATGTTACATAACTTACTCACTTACTTACTTCCTTCCTTCCTTCCTTCCTTCCTCCCTCCCTCCCAACTGAGTTTCATGTTACCCTAGGAGTAAGCCTCCCTCCATTTCATTCAAAGCCCCAGGGCGCTAAGGCAAATCAACTGCACATGTCAGATGTTCACAGAGCAGTTAACACATAGCTGTTACAGACACTGGGCCTGATTATCAAAGGTTGAAGCAGGGCATGCTGAAGCCCTGTATCAAACCCTGTGCTGCACCAGACACACTGGTGCACCACGCACCCGATTCTACTAGGTCGCACACATTTACGATGATTTACCCTTTTTATGGTGGCTTGCGCCAAATATTTGGCACAAACCCCGTAAAAACATCAGCAAAGCTAGACCAGCAAAAGCTGGTGTGACTCAGGGCAAGTGGCACACGAGATTGAGAATCCCGATTGCTGACTGGGGAATGTGGCATGCCCCATGCGCTGGATGTTCAGCGTACCTGAGGCTTGTGGCATTCTAACTTCTTTGAGAATCGGGCTCACAGTCTTTTTGGAAATGTGATAGTCTTTTTGTAATGTTTAGAGCTGCAAAATGGGCCAAAAGGCTTCCAAGGTGACCTTAGCTAGAAGGGTCAGAACATGTATAGCAAAGAGTTATGTAATGGTGATGTCGACACTGCCAGCTTTAATCAAAGCATATTCAACCAGGGCTCAGACAGCCTTGGGCAGCAAGGGCAGAGGCCTCAGTGCTTGACTTGTACAAAGCAGGAGCCTGGTCTTATTTTTACACAATTACAAAACATTACAGTTTGGACACCCAGAGTTCTGCTGTAGTGGCCTTCAGGCATAAGATACTCAAAGTGGCAGTAAAATTATGGACAGCTAAAGTGGGAAACATATTCTCTCCTTCTTGAATAATGTTGGTGGGTACTGCTAATGAAAGAGCCCCTGACACAGTTGCAGGGAAATTTGAAAAATGTAAGCTTTAGACACAATTCAGTTTATATTTTCAGATAGATTTTTTGGGTTTACAGGCAGACTGGATGGGTCTAGCGGTCCTTATGTAACCCCCTTGCAATTGGGGGTTCTTAATGTGCCCTATGCCTGGTTGGTAATTGGCATAAAGCCGCCTAAATGGGGACCTGGTGAGTGCTCTTTTAGGGCCTCTGTATTCTGTCCCTTTAAGGGCTGCCTGTTGCAGTCAGAGTTAGTTGAAATGGGAGGGGGTTTGAGTGTTGCTATGCTCGACTCCAACCCGGGCTGCAGAATAATCACTCCGTTTCTGCCATCGCTAATTGCGCAGAGGGAGCTTCGTTAGAAGATGTGCTTGTCTGCTGACTATCTATTAGAGTAGTAATGATATTGTAGTTGTTCTAACCTGCCTTCCTTTGCAGCAAGGACTGTTTTGACTGTCTCCCCTGTTTTGGTCCAGAACTGCTGAATTGGACCAATCAGTACCTCGGGACCCTACAGAGTCGGCTGACCAATAAAGGAACTGTTTGTATTTGGGAAAGGCATTATGGGCTATGGCGCTTTTTCGCACCAGTGAGAGGCAGAGGAAGCGACTGGCAGGCTCAACCAGCCAATTGGATCGGGTCGTTCCCGAGTGGAGAGGAGTGCCCCAAGCTGTGGAGAGCCAGGTGCGTTGTGGTTGGTGAAGGGAGAGGAGCTGTGTGCTTCTGTGCTGAGGAGTGTTTGCGCGGGAAGCGCGTGAAGGCCTGAAGCGGCCGTTTTTTGCGTTTTCGGCTCAGAGCGGATGAAACCCCGGCGGGCAGTCAGAGGAGGCTGTGCTCTGCACAGCTACCCACCAGGCTCGACCTGAAGGAGGACTGGAGAAAATTGCTGAATTGCGCTCAGTCCGAAGACAAGTGGAAGCTGTCGTTGCAGCATCTCAGTGACTGTGAGTTTGTGGAAGCATTGGAAGCAGCTGCCTGGTGTGGTACCCCTCTGTTGCTGTTACCATATAAATGTGTGAGGAGGCTCGAGGAGCTCAAGTTAAATCCTGCTGCCATTAATGGACTTTGTCTGTTGCTGTTACGGTATAAATGTGTGAGGAGGCTCGAGGAGCTCAAGTTAAATCCTGCTGCCATTAATGGACTTTGCCTGTTGCTGTTACCATATAAATGTGTGAGGAGGCTCGAGGAGCTCAAGTTAAATCCTGCTGCCATTAATGGACTTTGCCTGTTGCTGTTTACCATATTTATTTATTTAGTTAAACATCAGTTTAGAAACCTTTGAGCCAGAGGCTCATTTACAAAGGTACCTTGTCACAAAGAGGACATCAGAACAGTAGTACAAGGGACACAGTACTTACAAACAAAAAAGTTACAGTTCAATTACAATTTTGTTACAATAGAATACAATCTCCAACGAAGCGAAAGATAACAAAAGGTGCAAAACTTATGGTTAGGGAGAGCTGGTGGGAGTAGAAGGAAGGGAGATAGGGAGGAGGAATTAGTAGGGAAAGGAAGGGGAGCCGCTCAGTGAGGATTGTCAAACAGAGTATATATATATTTTTTTACACTAGGCTAGCGGCAGTTGCATTTGCTGAGCTAAGCAGGAAGTTTCTGAGCCTGGGCTTAAAGCAAGCTAAGGTTAGTGAGTTTGAGACACTGGCAGGGAGGGAGTTATACCAGTGGGGCTCACGGTGAGAATGCCCTCTGACCTTGAGAGGTCTGGCTCAGAATAACTAGGGTAGCTCTTGGCGAGGCTGCAGCGTGATCGGTCGGTGCAGTACGGCAGATGGGTTGAATAGGGCCTATGGGGATGAGACACAGGGTGCTTTAAAGGTGAGCTGGCATGTCTGATACATGAGTCGCTCTTCCAGGTTGAGTAGGGTAGCCAGGGTGTACAGCTCACATGTGTGAGTGAGTCTGGGAGCACCAGTGATAAGTCTGCAGGCCTTATTAACTGTAGGCGAACCTTGTTGAGGGCAGTCTGATCTGCTGAGCCATAGACCGGAAGGCCATAGTCAATGAGAGACATGACAGAGGAGGACAGCCAGGCGGAGGGCATCAGGAGGGAGGTATTTCTTGTGCCGTAAAGAATGCCTAGCCGTGAGTTGGCAACAGAATTTAGGGCAGATATATGTCCATGGAATGAAAGTGCAGGGTCAAAGGTTATACCAAGATATTTATAGGACTGCACCTGGTCAATGACGAGATTGGGTGTGGAGTGGACAGCTAAGGGAAACTTGCTGTACTTATTTTGGGGGTGGGAGAAAGAGCATTGTTTTTGTTTTCTTAAGGTTGATAACAAGTCGGTGTTCAGTGAACCAGGTAGCTGCAGAGTCAAAGACTAGTTGGAGGAGTTCTGTAGCAGCATGGGGTCATTGTGGGAGCAACGAGAACAGCATCATCAGCATAGAGAAGCATCTTACCCGTACAACTGCTGGGTAGGCGGTTAAGAAAGAGTGAGAATAGTAGGGGTCCAAGAATTGAGCCCTCGGCACCCAAGAGAATGGGGCATGTTTCAGAGAGAGTACCGTTGACTTTCACACATTGGGAGTGGGCAGAGAGATAGCTGGGCACCAGGAACAGGTCCTGAGGCAAAGCCTATTAGGTCGAGGGTGGAGGAGAAAAGAGGATGCGAAACGGTATCGAATGCTTTAGACAGGTCAATGAATATAGCACCAGCCAGGGCACCAGAGTCCAAGGAGGCATGGAGGAAGTTGGAAAATTCAGGAGTGCTGTATTGGTACTATGACCTGCTCTGAACCCGTGTTGTTCAGGGCAGAGAACATTGTACTTACAGAGGTAGTCAGAGACTTGGGAAGCCACAATTTTCTAACGCCTTAGAGAGGGGGAGGATTGAGATGGGTCGGTAGTTACCGGAAGAGTCCTGTCACCACCTTTATGGACAGGGGTAACTGTGGCAATCTTCCAGGCAGAGGGAATTGTCGAGACAGAGTGATTTGTTGAAAATGCACGTAATAGGTGAGAGGACCTGATCCAGGACCTGACGTAAAGGCAGGGATCAAGTGAGTCATTACCGATGGTGTTACCTTTAGGGCTTTTAGCAAGTAAGGCCTAGCTTCTTGCATGGTGACACCACGCAGGTGGAAAGAGGGGCGGCAATGGGTGGTGGTACAGATGGAGGAGGTGGACTGAAAAAGTTACCAGGAAGTACTGAGCTAAGGTCGGTAAAGGAGTTATTGAGGTGGGTGGCAATGAGGGCAGGGTCAGAGGAGACGGTACCATTGATGTTGAGAAGAGAAGGAGAGGGGACTGGAGTGACCATTCAGTTGCTTGATGTTGTTCCAGAAGCACCTGGGGTTCCCCAGGAGGAGGTAAGAGAGGCTTGGTAGTATTCCGCCTGTCTTGGATGGCCCAGGTGCACTGGTTGCGGGTGGCAGCATAGGACTACCTGTCAGCTGAACGCCAGTAGCAACAGCAGGTGCCAAAGATTGTCGCGTTGCTTAAGCTGCCACAGTAGGGCAGGGTGATCCAAGGGCATGTTTCACTTTGGACCTCCTAGCAGTTATGGGAGCAAAGATATCACAGGCAAAGTTGAAAGTGCTTACAAAGAAGGCCAGGCCAAGTCAATGTTGGTTGCCCTTGTCAGAGGGGACCAATCAGTGTGGGCAAGGAAGCTAGGCCTATGAGTCCCCAGGCCTAAGCCGCCTTGAGAGGTGGTTTTGATGGGGATGAGGGCGAGGGGTTTCCCAGTTGAAAGCACAGGGAGTGGTCACTGAGGCAGTCAGGAGGATTTGGATGTTGTGGATGCGGATTGGCCTGTTGGTGAGGACCACATCCAGGAGGGTGCTTGTCCCCCAGGGTTTTTCTAGTAGGCTGTGTGACCAGTTGAGTTAGGTCAATTGAATCAAAAGCCTCACGGTGGGAGGAGGACGAGGGCAGAGCCAGTTTATATTCAAGTCGCCCACCAAGATTTGGTCCCGACGGTTGGGTAGGGAGGTGAGGTAGTCAATTAGTGGGCCCAGGGCCTGGGATTGGTTCTTGGGGGTATGTAGGCTATGGTTAGGAATAATGGGCCTCTAGCTGGGTCAGGGGACAGCTTTAGAGTAAGTGCCTGGGCCTTATGGTCGAGGTCAGGCGGGGGAGTGGTAGCCCCATGAGAGAATCCTTCAAATAGAAGACACAGCCCCACCTCTCCTGCCGACACGGTCCAACCGGTGGAGGAGAGTGTAGCAGGAGAGAGACATGAGAGTTAGGAGTGGAGGAGACAGCCAGGTTTCAACCAGGGCAACAACATCAGGTTTATGAGCATCACCCAGCAGTGTAGAAGTCCAGTTTTTAGGAGGCTACAGATGTTCATGGAAGCAATGCGCAGCCCAGGAGATTTCAGGGGAGGACCAGTGCTGCCAGGCCTGGGATTGGGGTGGACATTGCCTGACAGGAGCAGGAGTAGGAGGGCTGATCTGGGGAGTGCACAATAGCTTTAGGCGATTGGAGAGGGGGTGATGAGGGAGTGATGAGGGGGTGATCACCAAATGAAAACAGCTACTAGAGAGCAGTAAAATGTGACAAGTGAGGTATTGGGAGCAAATTGTTCAAACTTAATCAGGCTCCCTCTAGTGGCAAAACAATATAAGGAGCTAATGGAGAAGTTGGGTGCTAAAAAAAAAAAAAAAAAAAGATCAAGGTAGAAATTACCTGGTGTGTCTCGTGTGCAGTGACTCTCAGTTTTAATTTTTTTTATACTTTCTTTCTTTGTGCCCCTTCTCTGCTCTCGGAGCCCTCTCCTTCCTTCCTCTCAACTCCATTCCACCTCCGGCGGGATCTGCCCCTAGAGTGCCCCTCCTCCTTGCACATTGGGTCTGTCCCTCCACTCGGTTGGTCGGATGATCCGAGGCTATCATCTTGGGCTGCGAGAGGAGATTTCTTGTTTCTCCCTAGTTTCCCGCCCCTGGGGCGCCCACGCTGGGGCGTACGTCCCGAGTGGTGGCGTGCTGGCGCCTACCAAGCCCTCATGTGCAGCCGACGTCCCCCCTCCCCGGCACCGGCAAGCGGGGCCGCCTCGTCCCTCCGTGATCGGTGCTTCCACCGGTCGTGAAGGTGACTTGGAATACACGAATGTGTTCGAGGTTCCCACCCCTGAGGGAGGAGAGCATCCGTTGGGACGCTCAATCCTCCTCCCCACGACCCCGCAACCCAGGTCTGTTCTCGAACCCGGTCGCCTGCATGAGCGTGAGGTGTGGCGTCCAGCGCCTCAACCCTCAGCGCCACCGGCCGGGCGACTCTCAGTTTTTAAATACAGTTACAGGCAAATGCAAATAGTTTTAGCTGGTTCAAATGGGCTGTGGGCTATCAGGTACTATTGTGATTCAAAAGAAGGTGATTACTAGCAGGGAAACTGAAATTCTGCACACTGGAAATGCACTTAGAAGTTAAACAGTCCCCAAATGAGTTTTCACGGGGTAATTCAGTTACAACTGAAATGCACTTTACAAATTAACAAACAGTCCCCAGTGAGATTTGCACAGGGGGATTTCAGATAGAACACAGGTCCTGGGCTTGCAGTGACTCTAAGCTTTTAAATACAGTTACAGGCAAATGCAAATAGTTTTAGCTGGTTCGTTTTAAAGTTTCAAAATCAGGCACAAAAGTAACAGTTCTGCTCCGTTTGAGCCTGGGCAGCAACTCGAGGTGCTACTCTGGCCGGGATTCATGCGCTGAGCAGGGGAGCTTGTGGCCGTTTCAGAAAAGGCGCCAGATGGCCAACAGTGGTGGCAGCAGCCTGGATCAAGGTAGAAATTACCTGGTGTGTCTCGGGTTCGGGCTTCTGCGGGCAGGGAGGGCTTCAGAGCAGGCCCTCGCGACCTCCGGTCTCCTCAGGGAGGGTGGTCTCTGGTGTGTCTCGGGTTGGGGCTTCTTTGGGCAGGGAGGGCTTCAGAGCAGGCCCTCGCAACCTCCGGTCTCCTCAGGGGAGGGGTGGTCTCTGGTGTGTCTCGGGTTGGGGCTTCTGCGGGCAGGGAGGGCTTCAGAGCAGGCCCTCGCAACCTCTGGTCTCCTCAGGGAGGGGTGGTCTCTGGTGTGTCTCGGATTCGGGGCTTCTGCGGGCAGGGAGGGCTTCAGAGCAGGCCCTCGCGACCTCCGGTCTCCTCAGGGGAGGGGTGGTCTCTGCATATAAATGTGTGAGGAGGCTCGAGGAGCTCAAGTTAAATCCTGCTGCCATTAAAGGACTTTGCCTGTTGCTGTTTGCCATATAAATGTGTGAGGAGGCTCGAGGAGCTCAAGTTAAATCCTGCTGCCATTAAAGGACTTTGCCTGTTGCTGTTTACCATATAAATGTGTGAGGAGGCTCGAGGAGCTCAAGTTAAATCCTGCTGCCATTAAAGGACTTTGCCTGTTGCTGTTTGCCATACAGATGTGTGAGGAGGCTCGTGGAGCTCAGGAGTAGCCCTGCTGACGTTGAAGGACCCTATCTTGTCTGAAGGTCGTGAGTACTAATTCAGGGTCGCTCCCTGTTGCATTGCTACATTGGATCCAAATGGAACTACTGTACTGCTGACTGTTTAACTAACTTTTCTTTTCTCTGTGTGAAAGGCCCTACCAGCTGCCACGGTTTGGACTACCACTAGGGCTTGGGTACCCAGGGACAGTAACTTGTAGGATAGGCCTGTGCACAGAGCCCTAGGTAGATAAATCTAGTGATAAGCTAATTAACTTGATTCCCCTGTCCTTGTTGTTTTCCTGAATAAATCAGATTGTTTTTGTACAGCTACATCTTGGCTATTGTGTACATTAATAGTGAACTGCTGCTTGGTGATTGCAACATAACTGTTCCTTACTTTACAGGGGGTCCTCAAAGGGGACTGGATTATATTTTCCATGGGGTAAGTGCACTGGTGAACAGAATTGTTGGTACCCAGTGTGAGTCACTAAGCGGAGACGAAGGGGTTGCAGTAGCTCAGAGGGCTGTAGCCGTGGTAGTCTTAACTGTGCTAACCCCGACCTCTGGGTGGATCTGGGCTCCTCAACCTGCCTCTGGGGGCAGACAGGTAGTAGCCCTAAGGGTGGCACCCCTGGGGGTTACACATATCTGCTGACAAGTTCTGTGTTTCTGTATTTTCTGTAATTCTTCCCCTTTTGTTTATTACTACTGACATCTGCATGAAAACAAGACCAAGTGCCTGGACCTTCTCTGCCCTGGCTGTTGTGTCTAGGCCGACATAATAATCCTCGGTTTATGATCTTCATAGGAACAGAAGTGATTTCATGGACAGAACTGTGAAGTCAGGAGGTACAGACAGTCAGAGCAAATGGAGCAGTGATCCTGTTGTCATGTAAAGTAATAGAAAACAGGGTGAGGATTACATGTAGAATGAACAGAAAGAAGAGCGTCATCCATCAACAGTAGGCTGTAGTGAACTGTACTGCCACATAAACAGTAAAGTGCAAAATAACTCACGTACACGAGAGCCAGAACCAAAAGTGGAGATGCCAAGTTGGAGCTCTAGAAATCTACAACCAGTTAATTAGTGCATCATCAGGGAGTGAAGCAGTGCTGGGCAGTGCACCCTATTTACATGATATAGTTAAAGTGACAGTGAAAGAGTTAATACCCATTAGTGATGAAACAAAGTGCTTGTGCAACATTGCAGAAAACAGACTTGTTTACAAATAAAGCTTCATAAATAAAGCTTGTTGAGCTTCTGAAGAAGGACTGGTTAGTCCGAAAGCTAGAGCACTTTGTTCTTGTTGTTACATCTATGTTGGTCCATTAAAAGGTATCAAATCATTTGCTTCTGGATCTTGTTTAAAAATGTGTATTTCAATAGGTGAATGGGAAAACAATCTTATTAAATATGCATGAGAAATACATGAAAATAATTTAAAGGGGACTGTTTACATGTCTGTCATATAGATATCATAAATAACTGTGGATTTTATGTCTGTATTTTAAAAATAAAGTGTGGAGTGTCATTGTAGTTATGTAAGGTAGGTAAATCTTCATTTTTATACAGGAAATACGTCATTTGGACTTTACAGTCCAGTTTACAAGACAGTCCTGTGTTTAAATATCAAGTTGTAGTACATAGAACATTAAAGTTAAAACTGACAAATCACATATAGAACAAGCATTTGTCAATGCCGAATGTTTGCTTGCTGGCACTGGCATTGGTAGTGTAGAAGTTACAGAGCTGCATAATAGGAATGGCGGCGAATTATTGAACTGAAGCCACCCCACCACCACCCTGCAGAGAGTGGACAGGTATTGGGGTGTGCCTTCGGTCGTCAGACATAATGACCACGTCATTTCACCACACCCTACCCTGCAGACACTGACAAGTGTCACGGTGTGCCTTGGGGTCTTTGGCCCTTATGCTCACCCCATTCCATCAGGAAATACAATGAGATGGGTGCGGTATAGGAGAATGGGGTGAAGTTTGGGCCCGAAAAGTCCGAGGCACACCTTGATGCCTCTCACTGGCTGCAGGGTATGGGTGGGGGTGGAATGGTATGAGCATGACAGGCAAGAATCCCAAGTCACACCCCTGATGCCTATCATACTCTACAGGGTGGGGCGTTATGGTCAGAAACCCTAACGCCTCAGGCAATCGTTGGTATTTTCACTCCAAATTTTCAACATGGTTTTTTTGTGACCCCCACCTCATGAACAGTGGCAATATCAGTTTGTTGGCCAAAACTGCTTTTGCACAGCGACTATGGCATTTGGTACCACAGGTGCAAAACACATTCCAAACAGGATGTGAAAATGACAGATGTACTGTTCATGGGAGGTGTAAAAAATAGCAATGTTGAAAATCTGCTGTGAAAATCTTAAAAACTGGTGAAGTTATGAGCATCGTAGAAACGTGCAACGCACACCGTAATGTAACTAGTTTGGGGATTTTTTTACAGCAGATTGTTAACACAGGTATTTTGGGGCCTCCGATCATGAACAGTGTCAGTGTGATTTTGTTTATCTGTCCCGAACAATGATTTCCCACAAGCGACCACGCGTCTCTGCACTAAGAAAGTGTGAAAACACATTCGTCCATGTTATGGAAAATGACAGCTGTACTGTTCATAGGAGGAGGTGTTGAAAAATGCCACTGGTGAAAATCTGGACTGAAAATATTACAAATTCATGAATCTCTGAGGGTGCGTGGAAACTGCGCAATGCTCACTCGTAACACAGTCATTTTATGGAGTTTGTCACCAAATTTTTACATAGCCATTTTAAGACCTCTGCTCATGACCAGTGTCACTATGATTTTCTTAATCTGTCCCAAACATTGTTTTCGCTTTACCGACTGTACCATTGAAATGCTACGTAATGCGAGCAACACATTTTAGGCGAGATGTGAAAAATGGTAGCTGCACTGCTCATAGAAGTGCAACAAAATGGCACTGTTGAAAAATCTGGTGTGCAAATATTACAAATTAGCAAACTTGCCAGCGTGCGTAGGAACTGCTCAGCGTGCGGCTCCTAAAACAGACATTTTTGGGAATTTTTCACCAAATTTTCAACATAGCCATTTTAACACCTCTGCTCATGACCAGTGTCACTGTGATTTTCTTAACATGTCCCATACGTGATTTACATCGACTACGCCATTAATCGCTACATGGGCAGAAACACGTTGTGGCGAGATATGAAAAATGACAACTGTACTGCTCATAAGGAGGTGTGGTAAAAATGGCAATGTTGAAAATCTGGGTGAAAATATTGAAAATTTGCAAACTTACGAGCGTGCATAGGAACTCTGCAATGCACGCTCGTAAAACAGTCATTTTTAGGAATTTTTTCACCAAATTTTCAAAATAGCCATTTTAGGACCTCTGCTCATGAACAACATCACTGTGATTTTCTTAATGTGTCCCGTACATTGATTTCACACACCGACGCCATTGTGCACTACATGGGCGGAAACACGTTTTGGGTGAGATGTGAAAAATGACAGCTGTACTGCTCATAAGGAGGTGTGGTAAATAGCAATATTGAAAATCTGGGTGAAAATATTGAAATTTAGCAAGCGTCACAGCGTGCGTAGGAACTCATAGCGCCGTAATAAAACAGTCATTTTAGGGATTTTTCACCAAATTTCAACATAGCCATTTTAAGACCTCTGTTCATGAACAGTGTCACTGTGATTTTTTTAATGTGTCCTGTACATTGATTTTGCACATCGACTGCGCCATTGTGCACTACATGGGTGGAAACACGTTTTGGGTGAGATGTGACAAATGACAGCTATACTGCTCATAAGGAGGTGTGGTAAAATGGCAATGTTGAAAATCTGGAGTGAAAATATTTAAAATTTGCGAACTTACGAGCGTACGTAGGAACTGCGCAACGCACGCTTGTAAAACAGTCATTTTTATGAATTTTTCCACCAAATTTTCAAAATAGGCTTTTGAGAGCTCACCTCATGAACACTGGCCGTGTCATTTCATTAATCATTCTGGAAAGGTGATTTCACGCAGTGGCTGCGAAATCACCCTTGAACCCAGTAGCATCATGACAGTACAAGAATTCAGAGGAGGGGTCCCAAAAACCCCATGTTGAAAATTTGGTGCAAAAATCCAAAAATGCCTGAGATATGCAACAAAGTTGAAAAACCCTATCTATCCCATTATACAGCTTACCAGCATTTCCTCAGTTTGTGGTCGGCTTTGAAGAGTGCAGACGTGTTCCCGGTCCACCGAAGATCGTCACGCTGGACTCCGGAGGTAAGTATGGGTTGAGAGGGGTGTGGGAGGCAGGGTGAGCAGTGGGTGGAGTGCGGGTTGTGGGGGCAGAGAGAACTGCGAGGACCGTTTTTTTTCTTCTGAGTTTTTTATAAAGAGGGCCGGGGACGTTTGCCATGCTGGGGTGGGCCTCAGCGCCGCAGAAGTCGGCTGGGGCATGGAGCTGACGGAGATTGGGCACCCCATCGGCATGGCATCTGTTGCCATGCTGGGGTGGGCTCCCAGCGTGGCACCCCTGTACTGGGGAGACAGTGGAGCCGACAGGGATTGGGCACGCCCGTGGCGGCAACATAGGGGAGAGACAGTGGAGCCGACGGGGATTGGGCACCCCATCGGCCATAACATCATTTTGCCATACTGGGGTGGGCTCCCAGCGTGGCACCTGGATGCTTTTGAGGCGTGGAGCCGGCGAGTTGGGCACCCCGTCGGCCGTACAGTGTGGGGAGGGGAAGGCGCGCAGGCACGCAGTGTGCATGCGTGTGTGTGTGTGTGTGAGGAGGCTCTGCTCACTCAAGCGGAGCTCTCCCTTTCTACTGTATGCCACTGCATTGTCAGCTGTCATAGACAGCTGGAGCAGTGATTGGCACTCTGCGACCGCGCCTGCAAACACACTGACTGAATTGGAAGAGGCTGACACACCTCTAGAAAACTTGTATAATGGCACTATGTTTCTTGCACATGCGTGCAAGCAAACATAACAAATGACATGTTGTTAAAACACAGAGGCCCATAGTAACAAGTACACTCCTAGTTTGCATATCTACAGCATTTACATTTACATTAACATACAAAAGTTAACTAAATTAGTTAAATACACTGACAGGTAAAAAGCAACACTCCCTTAATTGCATGTAAAAAAGCTTGATGTTCTGATATTGCATGAATAGTGGGAGAAAGTGTATTCCATATAGCAGCTGCCTTAGAATTCAAGGTTTTGTCTCCATATTTGTTCATTCTTTTATCTAAATACATTTTATTTGAATGAACAAGTCCTGATAGTAGAACCCGCTTGTTTTCAGAAAAATGTAAATTCATAGTGATTGACTGCTCTAAAACCATAGTAGCATGCTAGCATCATTTAATTTGATTCTTAGAACAGTGACGTGCGTGATGATTAGCTGCATACAGGAGACAATCGATAGTTTGAATACAGGCATCAGTTTTTGACTCTGTAATGCAGCTTTAGAGAATGGTATGCTGCTGTGTTATCACATGAAGTAATGCATCTAACAAGGTTAGACGTCATGATATTTATTTTGTGCTTATCGTTTGCCAAATTCAACATCATTCCTGTGCACATTGGATGCATGGTCACATGAACACCCTCCAACCCTCCACACACACACATAAACTTACAACTAATGCTGTCGCGGGTGGCTATGCAAACAATGAATCATTGACAGAAATCCACCTGTCTCTGTCTCCCCTGTTTTCCCAATGCAAATTTGCCAATCTCTCTTTTCTGGACCTCAGACACCAATGAATCTATACTTATCTCTGGTGTTTCCTGACAATAAATCATATATATCTGTAACATCCTCCTCACACATAAGTCTAATATTCCATGGATAGAGTTAGTTACAGGTATATTTTTTTTGATCAGGAAACCTTTTTTGCCTGTTTTTTAGTTTTTTTTAATGTTAAGAGTGTGACCAGACACTCTTCCGTAATGTCAACAGTACGCCAAGAATGTAAAAAAGGGGAATGTAATGCAACTGTTTAAATTAGCATGCATTATGAGTTGCATACCTCACTGCTCATGCAAATCTGCTAGCCTTGATGGGAATTGTATCTAGACTAATCTCTTCAATGGCTGCTAAGTTTATCTGGTGCCGATCCATTCACAGCATAGATTCCCTCAACTGTTTAAATGTATGTTTCAGTTTGTGTTGGGCTGTCATTATGGCATATACATGCAGTGACACTCCTGTGTCAGAGTCTCCACAGACGGACAGACTTCCAAAAGCAAACCAAGTTCAGTGTTAGGTTTAAAAGATTTCAGAGTTTAAAAGAAAACAACAAATACAAAATGTGGCCGGCCTGGTGGTGCTGAGGGTTGAGGAGCTGGATGCCACACCTCACGCCTCACTGGTGACCCGGGTTCGGGAACGAGCCAGGGCCATTGGGGGTCAGCGGGGAAGGAGAAGATCAAGTGTCTGGAGGACTACTGTCTTCTCCTGGGGTGGGATCCAGAGAGTACTGTGCTCCGCGGCGGCCCCTAGTGGAAGCTGGGAACATTTTGTCCAGTAGCAAAGTTTGGATAGGGGATGAGCGTGGCAGGCATCTATGGGGGCAGCTTGCATGCTGGCACCATTGCATATCGCACTCATGGGGAAAAACACCTGGAAAATGCCTCCGAACACCAACGGTGAGATGACAATAGCCAGGGGTTGCGCCCTACATCCCAAATGCCGGCCCAATGCCCAGGATCCTCCTCCACCTCTGACCTGATGACAACAGGTAGGCACTTCACACTTAAGGAGCCAGCCGCCGAGGAAGGGCGGAATCAGCCCCGGAGATGGTACCAGGGGTAAAGCCTGCCTGGGGCCATTCAGGGAAGGGGATCAAGAGGAGAAGTGAAGGTTCAGGCTGGGAGTAGGGCAAACTCTGAGTGGGTACTCCTGAAGGAAGCCTGGGGGTGTAGGTGATGGAAACAAAGTAAAAAAAAAATAAATACAAACTGTGTGTGAAGGGGGTAAGAGGGTTGGGTGAACACACGCTTCTTCTCATCTATTTAAAAAAAAAATACCACTTGGTCACTACTGCTGTAGATGGAACCCAAGGTTTAGCTAACTTATCCAAAATGTAACTTCTTCCTTTAAACCATGGCCTCTGGTCTGTGACAACAGATGGCTTGCCTTTTTCACTGATTTTCTGCAGGCATGCTATTGTACATTGCCTCAGCTAGAGAATGTGACTGTGCTCTATCCTGTTTAAGCTGAGCTTTGGACCTGAATTGACCGAGCACTGAGTTAAGCCAGCATATATTATGCACAGCCACAGCTGTGATAACACTGAATGTTTGCGTCCCCGTTTACTGCCATGGAAATGCATGTGATCCTGACCTACCAAAACTGTCCCCAGTAAGGCTGCTCTGTGCATTGGTAATCAGGAGCAAAACGGTGCAGTGGTTTAACCTGTTAGAATCATCCCATGTCCTCTGAACTGTCAAGCGCCCTCTGGATGTCACAAGTTTGCTCCTCCACTAGGCCATGGCACAGCCCCCGACAAGGACAAGCTGACCAATGGAGAAGGTAGTACAGGAGCTCTTAGGTGCATTCACCATGATGACAGTTAGGGGAAGCAACCATCAGGGACAAGCCAGCCCAAGAAGACATTCAGAGGCCTGGACTAGAAGCATGACCCAGAGGGGTGCAACTTGAGGGGTGAGTCGGGGGGGGGGAGAGGTGACCATGTGGGGGTCTGAAGAAGAGGGGTGCAGGGAGGCAAGGTGGGTGTCAAAAATTTTTTTTTTCAGGGATTTAATACCCCAGTTGAAAATGCAGCAGTCATTCCGACCAGCTTGTGTGTATGTTTTTTTAAATTCTGTTTTTATTGGCTGTGTTCTGGCAGATATATCCCTGACTCAGTGTCTCTACGCCTGACACTGGCATCCCCAATAGCTGCTCGGAACCCTTCCCACGACTTACCCTCGCGGTGGGGCCCCTGAAGGAGAGACCAAAATCTACCAAGTTCAGTCCCAGGGCAGGCTGCATCATCATTTGGCGTGGGGTTGGAAGACTTCACAGTGTGCAGCCGCTCAGGGTTTTTCCTTTGTTGGTTTGCTCCTGCGCAGACATGCAATGATGTCAGCACGGGATGGGCACACTCCTGCACCCATCCAACTGATGTCCACTGATGCCTCTGCCGTGCCAGGTGGTCCCGGGTGCTGGACACCCAGTCTCCACTGGGTGTCACTAGTGTGCCAAGAAGCCACAACCCTCCCCCCGGAGGTGGAGAGCTGTCCCTGGGATACTCATCCAACTCTCCCCATCCAACCTTCTGATGCTCCATGCTCACTACCAAACATGGGTCATGAACACCGCAGGTGTAGCACTACTACAGCACTGGCTATAGCTTGTGTGATTTTTACTTGATTCTTGGATTGGATAATGAATTACATTCCTGATAGTTTAGCACACAGTTCATCATTTTTGCCAATCTAGTTTTTGCAATTACAGTGACATTATAGATTATTAAATTCTTTTCATGTATTTCTCATGTATATATATTTTAATTCTGTTTATGTTCCTTACTACTCTTGGCCCTTGTTCCCTCTTCAGGCCCTCATCACACCCCAGCCCGTCACCTCACACCTTCTCCAAGGCCTTACCTGCCCACATGGTACCCTCCTGGTTTGCCCCCTCAGGATGAGGCTAGGTGTCTTTGGTGCACAATATATAGCTATCAGGAGAGTCCCTAGGTCACTGAGTGCAGGGCCAGTGGGTTATTGACAGACCCATTATTCTGCAAGGGGTCCTCTTTTCTCATTCCATCCCTCAAAGGCGCTTGGTGACTTGGATGTGCAGGCTCATGTATGCAAACATGCAAGTGTGGCACTAGCCTGCATCATCTTCCTCCCCCTCCCTTAACCACTCCATTGCACTGCCACCTGTGGTCACCCAGGTAGCAGTATAGCAGCGAGCTGGCTGCCCTCCATCTTCCTCGGAGGAGACCAACCTCTGGGATGCTCAATCCTGTCCCCCCCAGTCAGCCCTCAATAACCCGCACTTATTTGTGGACATGGGTCACCAGCGGCATGAGCGGTAGTGCTACTGCTTTGCTGATGGGCCATCTATTTTCTTATGCATATCTAATAGGATTGTTTTCCCATTTGTCTATTGAAATACAGGTTTCTAAACTAGTCTGTTTTACAGCTGGCCCACCGGTGCAGCAGTAGTGCTAACACTTGCAGACCCAGGTTCAGAAGCAAACGTGGGGCATTGTAAGGTTGGCTGGGGTGAGGACAATCGAGCGTCCTATGTAGGACTGCTGTCCTTCTCTGGGGGGTGGTGATATAGAGCTGGCAGATGCTTGGCCCCTAATGGAGGCTGGAAGGAAGGCAGTCTGGAGCTGACAGAAGTGCAGGGAGGTGCAGCAGTCATCGATACACATTGTGTGGGAGCATGCAACATGCATCATGATGGCACTGCACATCCACACCTCCTCGGGGAGAATGCAGGAAGACTCCCAGCCATGTCACTGGTGACCTACATGACACCGGTCACCTGCAGGTCCCACAGCTGATTATCCAGGCCCTGCACAGCAAAACTGGATCCTGTTCGACGGTAAGGGTTGTTGAACTGTGCTGACCCTGCCGGGGGGTGGAGGGGCCCTGGGGACAGATGCAGACAAGTGTGACATGGAGGATGCCAGAGTGTCGGGGCAGAGGTGACTGCTGGAAGGGGGGAGGTCAGACAGGGAGAAAGAGATTAACAAAAAAAGTCTGTTTTGCAGTGTTGCATGAGCACTTTGATTTATCACTGAAGTGTATTAATTGTTGCACTGTCACGTTATACCATGTAAATAGAGCGTACAGCTCAACGCTGTTTCACTCCTTGATGATGCACAGTGGTGCAAAACCAGTTGGTGTTTTCTAGAGCTCTGATATAGCCTCTCTACTTTTGGTTCTGGCTTTTGTGTAGGTAAGTTATTTTGCACATTACTGATTATACGGCCTTACAGTTTACTAAAGTGCAATTTATACTGCCGTTGGATGATGCTGTTCTTTCTGTTCGTTCTATCTGCAATGTTTTCTAGCACATCCATGTGGTTGAGCATCTTTCTTTGTCTGCCTTGAGAACTGCATGTGAAATATAAGCTAAATGACATCTAAATATAACATTTTTTCAAACATGTCCCACTGGTGTCAGAAGCTCTTTAAATCCCACCAGTAAATGACTAGCCCAGTGACAAGGTGGGATGACTCAGACAGCAGAAATTCTATCAGATTTACCATAAATTCTTTTTCTGTTAGTTCCAATGTTGTCACTGGGACACACCCTAGAGTGTTTTATTCTATGGAGAATACTCTACAGCTGGGATTTGACTGGGTGTCAGGCAAGTTGATGCTGTTTGTTTCAGGAACATATTGCTTGGTGCATTTACTCCTTCGTGCAGAGTTTTTCTGAAGACAGTTCAGTATTCAAGCTACCATTGTAGAAATTATATTAGGGATGTCAGAGATATTATAACTCTTGACTTCCAGAACACATGGGGCTTGATTTTCAATGCCCTGAGACAGACACACATTGCTTGTGTCAAAAGAATTGACTTAAGGGGCCTCTTGGCTGACACCGTACCATCAGTCCCAAGTTTCAAACTGTGGCTGCTTCTGACGGGGTGCCACCTGCACTAGCCGGGCTTGCACCATGCTTGCAGCAGATGCACAGCTGCGACAAGGTGGAAGAGAGCTTGTGCCACCCAGACACTGCAGCATCCCCTAAGGTGAGATTTTTCTGAGCTCCACCATGGTCACAGGAAACACCAGTGATTAGACCAGCCAGAGCTGGTCCAACAGCCCTGTGTGCCACCATAGTCCTGATGTGCTGGAGGACCAGCTGGACCCTACAACGTGGGATGGCTGCCTGTTGCACACAGGTGTGCTGACAGCACAGAATACATAGCCCAGGACAGGGCAGATGCCCACAGGCAGCATCTCTGCTAGGTGGACTGACCAGGGTCCACAGTATGCAGCCCAACACATATGCAATGGGACTCGGGGGTTGGGCACAAATAGCAGGGTAGCCATGGATGCACCACAGACTGGGTCACATAGCTGCTGGTACTGCTGCGTGGAATGTCCTGAAAAAGGTCAGTTGCCAGTCACCGCATGTTGACAACCCTCCCCACTCTACTTACTTTATCAGGAGTCCTGCTGGCTTGTGTAGTGCATATGGGGTGGCAATGTCACACATAGACAGATACACTGAGAGGACTGCACGTTATGCTACACTTTTGGGGTGCGATATGTGTCACTGCCATTATGGTGCTCTCTGTTGCCTTGCATGCAGTCATACTCCCAGGGATTGCTACACATGTACGTCCTTTTGCTTCATTGTGCCATTTGTGTCTTCCCTCCACCATTCCTGATGCACCTGCCACCTGTATCCACAGCCCTCCCAATTTCATACTGTGGTTTTCTTGTTATTTCCTGGCATTCAACCCCATAGGTCGTGGTTCCTGGACGTGTGTTTTGATGTGTCCCTCCACTCACAGGACAGCAGTATGTGCAGGCGTCATGATTAGGGAGACCTGCCACACCTCTCTAGCTGCACCCAACCTTTGGCTATGCCATAAACATCACCGTGTACCGTGCATCAGCATCATGTGTATTGGTGGGTTGCACATCTCCATTATGTGACCCACACCTGGTACATCTGTTTGTGGTAGGCTTTTGTGGTGGACTGTACTTGGGTCCACATCCCTCAGTACTCATTCCTATCAGCTGGGTACATGCCTCAGGTGGCCATACCAGTGTGACATACTCTACCCACCTCTTGAGATCTGCTGGACGCTGCCCAGACATTGTGGCCCATGCTATGGGTGTCTCATTGTCGCTATGGTCCTGGACTGTGCTGACATCACCCACAGGGGCGTACTGCACATTGGTCATCACATCTCACTCTGTACTGAAGGGAGAGCCCTGAAGGGTGCTTTCTTTTCCTGTGCTTCATCCATGACCTCCTTCTGCACAGTTGTCTGAGTTTGTCAGACACTGGGGACAGTGAGGACAAGGACTATATGCCGCATATTGCTACTGCAGTCTTTAGGAGACATGGGTTAATCTTACAGTGTCCCCTTCATGGATAGGTCTCGTACACCCAAGATACCCACATGGTACATACACTGTCATGCTCCTGCTGGCCCCTATGGGAATGACTGCCATGCCTGTGACTTGCCAGTTGAATACACTACTGTGTAGGGAGAACTATATTGGTACCCCCCTCAGCTACATTACTGTAGGTTGTACACCACGACACTGGCATAAGCAACAGACACGGTCATTGATCATACCATGTGGAACAACTGCAGGGGGTTACATCTATCAAACTGTCCTGACAGGTCCCTGTTGATGTGCATGCTGTCCTGCTCGCAGGACCATTACTCCCTTAGGCACTGTCATGTCTCTGCAGCCCCAGGTGCCTCCTCTCCCTCCCCCTTCTTGGCTGGCTCTTCCCTCAGTAGTTCCCACTAGGTTTTGTATCTTGGTCCCCATGGTCTGTGTCCCTCTTTGTCCCCTGTCCAAGGTTGTGGCTCTCATGTTGGACAGCTGCACCACTGCTCTTCATTGGCTGGCGACTTGCCATCATTGGTGTGCCAGGCTGCTGAACCACACTATGCATACGACTATTTTGGACCATGGGTGGACAGCTGCCGCCATCACTCCCGCTCCAGATAAAGTGGTCTTGTATAGCGCATAGTGGCCCATTACTACACGGGTTTGGATGGACATGTATTCGGAAGGGATCAGGCTATGTGTGTTTTTGTGGTGGTCTGTTCCATTCACCTGTCCTGTGTTCTGTGTCAGCCAGCATCACTGGTACCAGTCCCAGCGTAACCATCAGACCATCTCTTGGGGTACCCCCGTTATGCACCTACTGCATGGCAACCCACCTCACTGTCTGTCTGTAGCGATAGTAGGGGCTGGTGCATCATTTGCCAGGATGACCTAATGCCTCCCTCAATCCCCTGCTGGGCACCATCTGTTTGGCACACATCACTTGCAACATCTATGGGGACTTTGTGCTGGGATCAGTACTGTACTGAAATCTGGCATGGGGTCCCATGTGTATCCAGCATTGCTGCAAGTGGGGTTTGGTGCAACATTCGTTGATCTACCGAGCATTTGAAAATCAAGGCCATGATGATGGAGAGTTTGTTGCTGTTTACACATTCCTGTAAGGTGGAAATGCACAAATACATGTTCTTTTCAGCTCAGTAGCTAGTTATAGACCAAAACAGATTGAGAAAGAAATGCACAAAAAGCCAGCACTCAACAAGTGATACGAGGAAGTAAAAAATAGACTTACCATGTATAAAGTGATGCCATCTGGGGTTATTGCAGCTCAAAAGTCAGTCCTTCAAGGTAGGACTGGGAGTTTTCTATAGCCTTTTCCATATAGATTTTTATCCCTGGACCTTGTGGTTGTCATTCAGGGATATATCCTGTAGTTTGTTACCTTGCTTTGATGGTTAAACTTTAAGTGTCAGTTAACTACACTGTAGTTATGGTATAACTACACTGTAACTGCATTGTAACTTCAATGCAGCTGTATGCAACAAATATGTAACTACAGTGTAATTACCCTGTTACATGTAATTAATGATTAGTTACATTAAAATGGACACTTAAAACAAAGTGTAACTGTTTTTGAAGAAATCTTGTCTCCCTTTCTACCCTTTATAGGAATGACACCACTTGAACACACTTACTAGTTCCTGATTGGTTACTGCTTAATGGGTATTTATGAATGATATAATTAATCATTAACTAACATAAGAAAGTACTAGCTATGTATGAGGCTATTTTTCATTTAATTTGTTATTTAAAGCTTAAAAGTATTATGTGTCTCAGAATGGAAGCTATATTGTTTGAGGTAGAACTTTATATTTACTATGTCAGCACTTTGTTTTCATTGGAAAAGAAAAGGTTTTAATGGAAAAAGTGTAATTGTTTTGATTATTGTTTGGATGTACTGTTTGGGTGTACTTACCTTTACAGTTTTTTCCCTGTGTGTATTTTAGCCTGAATTAGCTATTGTTGCTGGACTAATTTAACCTGTTTACTGCTGCTATCCTCCCAAGGACCCCCGTGAAAATGAGATGCTGCATTTCATGGGGTTATTCCAGCTGGAGTAATTTCAAATACATGCATACATACATACATACACACCATAAATAAATGAATGCATGAATGAATACATTTATACAATGTAGGTGAGAATAAAATCTTACAGATAAATTATTTATTTCTGTGGCCTGAAGACCTGAAATGATGATAAATCATTTATCATCACTCTAGGCGAGTCATCACCATTTACCATCATTTGAGGTTGGTCACAAAAGAGCTCTTGACCAATGGGAAAGCAGCTAGAACAATGCCTGATGACATCACAGTGACTAATGCTTCATGCAAAGCAGAGCAGTGAAATCAAACAGAAACATTTTACAGTGTATAGTCAACCCTTCTAGTGTATGGAAATTGGTGGCATTCAGAATGTTGTTGTACCACAGTTCAAAAGGTCATGGAATGTGATTGTACCCTACTGTGGTACAACAACATTTTGAAAACCTTTAGAGGTTCCATGCACTAGCTTGCAAAAGAAACACCTGCATTGCCACTCGCTTCTCAAGCAGTTAACAAAACACAACTGGCACAATGGAGGCAGCGGTATTTTCAAAAGTGGCTGACGAGAGCAAAAAAGTCATACACTTATACTAAAAAAAACCAAACAATGCAGGATCGACTAGATATTTTTAATTACTTACAACAGCAGACATGATACCTGAAGATAAAGGCTCTCACTTAGTGAGAAATATGGTGGCCATGTTTTTTTTTTGATAATCCCTCCCATATACAATTAATAACAAATAGAAACCAGCGCTAAAGACATAGGGACATCTGGTCCCTAACGACCACACCACTGACCCCAGCAACCAGCCTTAAATCATGGAACAAGACATAGCAGCAAAAATGTTTTTCTATAAAAGAGAAACATAAACTATTTTTAATACTTTACGGGCTGACTATACACCATAAGAAATAGTGGATAGGCAACTCTGCCCAACCAGTGTGTTATGCCACCTTAGGGTTCTGATTCCCATGGACCTCTTGAGCTTTGCTCACAAGGTCACAGGGAATCAGAACCCCTCAGTGGCTCAACATACTGGTTATGATAGTTATCCATCCACTATTCTCTGATAGTGTATGGGCAACCATAGTACTTTGGAGACAAACCTCTTTCTTTCTGATGCTATTGGTCAGTGAACTGCAGCTGCCATCACCCTGAGCCTCGTTAGCACTAACTGAAACTGACAAGATGACTTGACAGCGCTAATGATGGCAGCCGCGGCTCATGTACTGTGTGCATGTGCGAAAGTGTTCTAATCTGTTGTGCTGCTGTAGTGACATCGCTAATGCAGCACAACAAGGGAATTCTGGTAATAGAATTTCATACACAACAGTGCTGTCCCATACACTATAAATAAATATACCCCCCTGCGGGCAAAGCCATCCTATAGATGGCAGCCAGCCTTTTTTCTCCCTGCTTTTCTCCTGCATCCACCCACCCACCTCCCCAGAAGGGACTCTGTTGGCATTGTGCACACACAGCAAGCTCCCTGGCCCACCTACAGGGGTCAGTGTGGCACCAGAAGCCTCCACCAACCCTCCCTGGCCAAGGCACACTGCCTGTCAGCAGCTGACTATAATCAGGCCTGCCTCCTGAAGCAGTGCCCTGAGTCCAATCCCAAACACAGGTGGCGCGGGTCGCCCGTAAAGCAACATGGCGCTGCTGCTGGGCCATTTGAGAATGTCATGGCACCCTGTCACTGGACTGTTGAAGTAATGTGATGCCCACCAGTGGGTTGTTGGAGTGATCTGGCACCCTGCTGCTGGGCCATAGAGTGATGTGGCATCCAGTCACTGGGCGTTGAGTAATGTGATGCCCTACCAGTGGGTTGTTGGAGTGATCTGGCACCCTGCTGCTGGGCCGTGGAGTGATGTGGCACCCAGTCACTGGGCCATTGAAGTAATGTGATGCCCTACCAGTGGGTTGTTGGAATGACCTGGCACCCTGCTGCTGGGCCGTGGAGTGATGTGGCACCCAGTCACTGGGCCGTTGGAGTAATGTGATGCCCTACCAGTGGGTTGTTGGAGTGACCTGGCACCCTGCTGCTGGGCCATGGAGTGATGTGGCACCCAGTCACTGGGCCGTTGGAGTAATGTGATGCCCTAACAGTGGGTTGTTGGAGTGATCTGGCACACTGCTGCTGGGCCGTGGAGTGATGTGGCACCCTGCCGCTGGACCACTGGAGTGACTCATTTTTCTATATCTTTGAAGGAAAGTAGAAGTTAACCGTGGCACAGCTATGTTGCTGTACACATCTGAAAGGCTTGTGGCTGAATATTCTAAGCTAACTGACTTTGAATGGAGCTAGGTGTTCTGCGATGATGTCCCAGCTTTGTAGTGTGTTGTCCCTAGTAAGTGAGCATGTATAACCTAACAGCAAATGGTTAGCCAAGTGACTACATTGGGACTAACAGCAAAATAAATTATGGTCAGTTTTATAGAAGTCATTCTTTCTGTTCTTACTGTTAGCATATTTTGTATTTGTCTTACTCTGTAGTGTTTTAAGCTTGTCTGTAAGGGTGTATTATAAATAAAATGACAAAATTAATTGAAAAGATCTTGAAAGCTGATTGGTCAAGAAGCAATTCCAGCTGTGATGTTATCCCAGTATAACTACGTGGTCTGAAGCTAATCTAAAGAAAAACCTACATTAAAAGTGTTTTTTTTTTATTGCATAGGATCCATTTAATAATTGCAGTAAAGCACTCCAGGGTGTGTGTTGTGCTGGTTAACATCCCTTCTTGGGTGGCTGATAGTACCTGGCTGTCCTCATGTGTCCCAACAAACCTGAGGCGTAATGTTATACCAGCATAACCCGCTGTACCCTGCCGCGTTAGAACAGGTGAAAGTAGGATATTGTCATCTGATGTGTCGTCAGCTGCTGGCATCACCTACCCTAAATTCCATCCATGGGGATGGACTGGAACTCATGGAATGGGAATGAGAAAAAAAAAAACACAAGCCAGACTGGCAGATTGCTTTTTGTTGAGACATAATTAATGTAATTTACCACACTTGTGTTCTGATGATATTAGTTTAATAAAAGCAGTTTAGTGTTGCAGTAAATTAGCATCAAATCATTGGTGGCTGGCTAGAATTCTCTGCATTTTCACAGCAGCCAGAAACCTGTGACATGCGCTGACACATATTTAGTCAATTTGGGTCCTGCAAGTAATCCCATCAGCTTTGCCTTTCTGATTGTTAGGACTCTAGATACTACGCACCACCAATACAGCGTTACCACTTACTCTGCCCTTGGGAGTCCCCAACTATTGTAGATTAACATTGCTAAATATGAAAACTACCCAAGGAGAATGAAGTAAGATTAACTTTAACGATGTTAGCCATAATGAAGATGAGTATTTTTTTTAAGCATGATAAGTGGAAAAAAAACACCATGATGATTCTGGAGGAGGACTGTACCTTCCTAGCGTGTCCCTGTATGCCAGAAATGTAAAGTATTATATTTCTCTTTTTTTTATTTGAAACTTATGTCACTAGGATTATTACATTCAAGTGCTAGTAACACATCGCGTGATCAAAGGTTGCAGACTCATGCTTAGAGAATGCTGCATTTCAAGTAATATCGGCAGTCTCTGTTGGCATTTGAGTACATGTGTAACATGATATTTGTAACACTGTTGCTTTAGTCAAACCATAAACAGTACCACAGCATCCACACAACGGCAAAACACAAAGCAGCTTGTGCCAAATTAAAAAGTGTAAATTCTTTGGACATGTGGAAACTCCAGCCACTATTCACAAAGCATTACTGAGTCAGCGTCCACTGCTTATGTTAAGGTTTGTTATTTTGTTACATAGCCATAATACAAAGTCCAATGTATCAGTGACACTAGGAATTATAAAAAGGAAAGGTATCGGTGGTACCAGGGACCTCAAAACATCAGCGGTATCAAAGATGGCCCAATGGTGTGGATGGCTGAGGTGCTTGGGCGCCCAGCTCCTGCAGCTGATGACCTGGGTTTGAAATTAACGTGTTTCACATGGGGGCCAGCTGGGGGAGTGAGGATGGAGCATCCCAAGGACAGCTGTCTTCTCTCAGGGAGGGGGTCCATGTATACTGCTAGGTAGCTGCCACCAGGAGGTTCATGGTGGCCGTCAAGCAGGACATTATGGGTAGTGTCCCCTCTGCTTGACACTGAGGGGCATCCCCCTGAAGGTGGAGCTCACACAGTGCATCACTGCACGATCCGTGGGTCTGGGGAGAAAATGGAGGAACCCCTCCCAAGCACCAGGATGAAGGCCTGGTCCCTCACATGCTCTCCACTGGCAGCTGAACTCCTTGGTTCTCTGGCAGAGGATGAATGTCAGCAAAAGGGTAAGACCCAGAGAAGCCAGGTGATGGGGCTGAGGGGAATGGTCAGAAATGGAAATGATCAGGAAGACAGGAGATAAAATACTAATGGAAAAAAGATCAAATGTATCATCGGTACCAGGGTTCATAAAAAAATCATAGGTATTAGTGGTACCGGCAGCATTAATGGTACTGGGGGAATTAATGGTACCAGAGGTACTAATGGTACTGGCGGCATTAATGGTATCATGAGCATCACGTACTGGGGCATTAATGGTACCAGGGGTATTAATGCTACAGGGGGCATTAACGGTACCAGGGACATTAATGGTAATGTGGTATTAATGCTACTGGGGGGCATTAATGCTACCAGGAGTATTAATGACACCAGGAGCATCAAGTGCAGGGTCATTAAAGAGGACAGGAAATGGTTTCTAATCTGCAGATTTTTATAATGTTCCCATTTGTTGAAATTATATCCATAATCTTAAACAAGCATTTGTCAATGTTGAATGTTTGCTTGCTGGCATTAGCAGTGGAAGTGCTGGAGTTAGACAGATGCAGTATAGGAATGGCAGTGAATTAATGAACTGATGCCAACTCCACCCCCACCCTGCAGAGATGGACAGGCATGTGGTGTGGCTTTGGGTCGTCAGCTCATGACAGTCACATTTCACTCTCACCCTACCCCTGCAGACACTGACAAGTGTCACGGTGTGCCTTTGGGTGTTTGGGCTTTACATTCACCTCATTCCATAAGGAAACATGCTAAATGGGTGCAGTATAGGAGAATGGGGTGAACTCTGGGGCCAAAGTGTCCTAGGCTCACCTCAATGCCTGTCACTGGCTGCAGGGTGGGGGTGGAATGGCATGAGCATTATTGTCTACAATCCCAAGTCACACCCCTGACGCCTGTCAGTCCCTACAGGGTAGGGTGTTATGGTCGAAAACCCCAATGCCCTGGACGTTTCTTGGTATTTTTACTCCAAGTTTTCAACATGGACTTTTTGTGAACCCACCGCATGAACAGTGACACTATCAGTTTGTTAGCGGAAAGGTGATTTTGCACAGTGACTGCATAATTTGGCGCCACAGGTGTGAAAACACATTTCAAACAGGATGTGAAAAATGACAGCTGTACTGTTCATGAGGAGGTGTAAAAAATGGCAATGTTGAAAATCTGGAGTGAAAATGTAAAATAAACTGGTGAAGGCATGAGTGTGTGTAGAAACTGCGCAACGCACACCTGTAATGTAAATAGTTTGGGGATTTTTTTACAGCAGATTTTCAACACAGGCATTTTGGGACCTCGGCTCATGAACAGTGTCACCGTGATTTTCTTAATGTGTCCCGAACATTGATTTCCCACAACAACCGCGCCATTCTGCGCCGGAAGTGCGAAAACACATTTCAGCCAGGGTGTGAAAAATAGCAGCTATACTGTTCATAAGGAGGTGTGGAAAAATGTCAATACTGAAAATCTGGACTGAAAATATTACAAATTCGTGAACTTACAAGGGTGCGTGGAAACTGCGCAATGCACGTTTGTAACACAGTCATTTTATGGACTTTTGTCGCCAAATTTTCAACATAGCCATTTTAAGACCTCTGCTCATGAACGGTGTTACTGTGATTTTCTTAATCTGTCCCAAACATTGATTTCATACACCGACCATGGCATTGTGTGCTACCTGCGCGAAAACACATTTTGGGTGAGATGTGAACAATGACAGCTATACTGTTCATAAGGAGATGTGGTAAAATGGCAATGTTTAAAATCTGGAGTGAAAATATTAAAAATTCTCAAAGTTACGAGCGTGCATAGGAACTGCACAACACACGCTCCTAAAACAGTCAGAGGGTGGGCGTGGGTTGGGTGGGCAGAGAGTCAATGAGGGACCGCTTTTGTTACAGGGTTTTAAAAAAGAGACTACATGGGACTTTGCCACGCTGGGGTGAGCTCCCAGCATGGCATCTGGAAGTTTGTTTGAGGGCAGTGAGCCAACGGGGATCAGGCACCCCTGTTGGCCATACAGTGCGGGGAGCACATGACAACATGATTTTGCCACGCTGGGTGGGCTCCCAGTGTGGCATTTGAAGTTTGCTTTTGGGGGCACTGGGCCGACGGAGATTGGGCACCCGTTGGACACTGGTGCTTGGGGGTGTGCATGTGCTGGGGGGCACGCCCTCAGCACATATAACAAATGGGGGCATATCATGCCGGAGATGCAATGGCGCAGCTGAAAGAGAATGACTGCTAAGGTGGTGACGTGTAGGCAGTTTGCATACTGCTGACGGCACGACAGTATGCAAATTGCCTACATGTTACCACCGCTGATTGTAGTGGTCTTTCTCTTTCAGCTGTACACCACTGCATCTGAACTGCTGTTATAGACAGCTCGGACATTCATTCATGTCCTGCTGCTGCACCTGCAAAAAACGATCAGGGCATTGGAAGCGGGCGCGCCACACCTACAAAAACTTGTATGGTGGCACTATGTTTCTTGCACATGCGTGCAAGCAGACATAATGATTCATATGTAACTGTATTGGAATAAAAAGTGATGTGAAAAACTTTATTTTGCGTTGTTTTGTTTTTATGGGCAGCATTCTGTTACAGTTCTCTTCACAGAATCACTAATCTGGAGTTTTATGTGTGTCACGGTTTGAGCACAGAACTCTAAGCATGGTTCTGATAGGACAATAACTCATGTTTAACATTCTGTACTCAAACCATGACATAGTAAACACTCCAAATTACTGGTTCCATGAAGGGAACTGTGCAGAATGTTGTCCATAAAAAGGAAACAACTGAAAAAAATGTTTTCACATCAATGTTTATTCACGTACAGTTCAATATTGTTCATTTGGAGGCAAGTTTTTCATTTCTGTTAGTAGTAACATTACTAACAGCTGCTTATTAGCACATATTTCCTGTCCCCTTTAATGGTACCAGGAGCATCAAGTGCAGGGGCATTAATGGTACCAAGGGCATAAAGTACTAGGGGCATTAATGATACCAGAGCATTAATGGTACCATAGGCATCAAGTACCAGGGGCATTAATGGTACTGGTGGCATCAAGAAATCAAAGGTATTGTGGTACTGTGGGCATCAAGAAATCAAAGGTATCAATGGTGCTGAGGGTATCAAGAAATCAAAAGTATCATTGTTTCCCGGGCATCAGGAAATCAAAGGTATCAGTGGTACCAGGGGCATTAATGGTACCAAGGAGTATAAAGTGCAGGGGCATTAATGGTACCAGGGGTATCAAGTGCTAGGGGTATTAATGGTACTAGGGGCATCAATGGTACCAGGGGCATTAATGGTACCAGTGGCATCAGGAAATCAAAGGTATCAGTGGTACCAGGGGTATCAAGAGATCAAAGGTATCAGTGATATCGGGGTATCAAGAAATCACAAGGTATCAAGAAATCAAAGGTAGCAATGGTACTGGGGGTATCAAGAAATAAAAGGTATCAGTGGCACTGGGGCATCAGGAAATCAAAGGCATCAGTGGTATCAAGACATCAGGAAATCAAAAGTATCAGTGGTACCGGGGGCATCAAAATCAAAGGTATAAGTGATACCAGGGGTATCAAGAAGTCAAAGGTATCAGTGGTGCTGGGGTGTGAAAAAACTGTCCCTTGAGCCATCCCAGCTTACAGGGCAGTTTTGGTTGGGGACTTCTAATTCTCTGCCACAACCTGATTTTTACCAGAATCAGGTAACTAGCTTTTGCCCTCTGTGCTTTGGATTAGGAAAGTCAACACAATAACTATTGGTAGTGTGCTATTTAGAGATGGACTGCCAACAGAGTCCAGCAGAAATAATAAAATTACCTTTTAATAATAATGAGGCAGTTGCTGGTTCAATCAAAATAGATTATTTTCTAGCAGATACTACCGTTATTTATTAACAGGCTATGTTTACAGTAACACAAAAGTCTACAAGTTTATTAAGAATATGAAATAAGTAAGCAATAATCCATGATGAAGGTAGCGAGTTAGATTAATCAGTCAATTATGGTGCATTGTGAGTCATGAGGCCACAGGCCGAGTGTCCTCACAGCACCTGGGGTGTTGATTAATCCCCAAAAACCCCATATTGTGGAGTGGATTATTGCACTTATAACATGGACTATGTTTAAACAACAAAAATCCAGAAAGGTGATTTTATTTGCTGTTTAAATAGAGAAAATATCACTGTATCCTGCAGACTTGAAAAGTAGTCCCAAGAACTCATGCATCTGTTATGACTTTATGAACATACAAATGTCACAAATACCTCATGATTTGATCTGTGACACTTCTATGTTCAAAACATAAATGACACATGCATGACTCACTGTCATGTGAAGGTGCTGACCTTGTCGCTGTCTCACTCTCTCTCTGTGCTGCTCACTTGACCATGAACTCCCCTCTTTCTCTCTCGCTCTGTAAACCCTCTCTATCTCTCTCTCTCTGGGAGGTGCGTCCTGAGTCTTCACGTGTTGGGGGTCAGGAATCTCGCAGGACACCTCTCTCTCTCTCTCCAGTGACTCATGCAGACACAGGGAAAGTCCATTCCACTCACTGCATACCTGACATGAGAACAGTAACACTGCCGATGACCATGCTACATTGTGGAGGGAGAACTATACAAACAGCAGCTGCCTCTCAGTGTCTGTCTGTCTGTCTGTAGAGTCGGTAACAAAACTGAATAAATTCTGAGAGCTCTGTAATGTAGTTCTTTCTTATGAACCCGCACACCTTAACTGAGATGTAACAGGGAGTGACACTGCAGACAGAATCTTGGGGGCAGAGAATCGCACACCTTCACATGTCTCTTTTCTGCACGTCCGTATGCTGCTGCTTTCTATCTCAACCTTGCCATGCAGTACAGTTGGGGACACTATATCATCGGGTGGGTGGTGCGGGTAGAGGGAATGGGCATATGGGTGGGGGCCACTGGCCCATTGCTGCTGCTCACTGTCTCCTCTCTGCATGCAGGGTAAAGCAGCTCACCATGGAACACACTCGGGGACAATACAAGACATGTAGCAGTGGGTGACATGAATAGGGGTCCCGTGATGTGTGAGGTACTTGTTGGTCTCAACCATGTCACCTCTCACTCTCTATCCTCACTGTCCCACCATGTTCTGCTCACTCTGCCCTCTCTCTCACAGTGTCAGCAGTGGTTGTTGGCAGCAGTCACAACAAGACAACATGGTGGCACACATAACTGCACTCTAGATTCCTTGTCTCACTGCTCTGTGATTCTGCCTCTTACTCTACACTGTGTATAGCTGACTACTTACTGTGCAGATATCATGTCCAGGGCACTCTGCCTCACCTAGCTGGCAGCTTTACATGGCTGTCGCTCCATTTTCGGGCTCACTACTGGTAATGAGACCCAGCGGTGCATCCCCTAACTCACTCCTTGGAATTGTGTATTAAAAAGGCTATTTACTGCACAGCTACACAGAGGCTGTACACCAATCGGTGCCACATTCTGAACAACCTGTGTTATACAGTGAGTTAAACAGACAGTTGATGGTTAGAAAACCGTGTACTTCCCTCACCTAAAACCTTTTACCTGCCCTAACTACAGAAGACACTTCCCGTAGTATGTGCTTCCTTACCCAGTTAGTTTCCTGTGGTAGAACTCCCCTTTCTTCAGATGTTGAGTGTCCCAGAGAGAAAGAGAGAGAGAACTGGCCCCAGCTCTCCAATTTAAACCCTTCCAGCTGTGGGGAGTGACCTTTCCCTTTGAGCGACAGTTCCTCATAGTCCCCCATCCCACATGAGTGCATATGTGTGTGTGTGTGTGTGTGTGTGTGTGTGACCTCATCCTTAGCACTTTCTCGCTACCTGTAAGGTTCTATGACATGCACCTGGGGCTATAGTCTGACACGGGAACATATCCCAGGAAAGACTCCCCACTGGAATTATGGCTTTATTGCCCCCTCCATATTTATCCTCTCAGTGGTTCCCACGAGAATGTAAGAACCTCCACAGTGGATCACCAGATCTCATAAGCTGCATGTACATGTGACCTGGCAGCCATATTGTGTGCATCCCAAACAGAACCTGTAACAGATGAGTATTTAAAAGAATAACTGAGCTGGCTCTGTGGCACTGATCAAAGGGGTTCGCGCATGCTAGCAATCTGGGTTCACGCCTTGAGCCCAGGTATCAGGAGCAGAGACCGTAGGATGGGGATTACAAGCATCCATTAGATACTTCCTCCCGAGGGGTGGGACTAGCCTTGGCACCTGTGGGCAGATTGGGTGCCATGTTTGGGGGATGTGCTGCTTCGACATATCCCTCGCACATTCCCACCTGAGGTCACCAAGAACTGTGGTGGGTGGGGCAGAAAAATGAGAAAAGGGCTCCTGTCCGCCAGATAATGAGCACCGGCTCCTGCCGCCACAAAGCCTCAGAGTCAGCTCGACCAGCCCCACAGCCCTGGGATGTCTGGGATGCAACAGCAGTAAGGTACTTCCTCCCAGAAGAGAGGGACCCCATCATAGGGATACATTGAGCTGCCCAGGTAAGCTGCAGTTGGGGCTGCTGGATGGTGGTAGAGGTCAGGAGAGCATCAGGAACCTAGGCTCTTTGAAGGTGTAAACAGAAAATACAAAAATTAGAAAGAATAACTGACTCTGGTCCCATTTTCTGTCCCATGGGGGTATCAAGAAATCAAACATATCAGTGATAACTGGGCATCAAGAAATCAATGGCATCAATAGTACTGCAGGCATCAGGAAATCACAGGTATCAGTGGTACCGGAGCATCGAGAAATTAAACATTCAAATGGTACCAGGGGTATCAGTGGTACCATAGGCATCTAGAAATCAAAAGTATCAGTAGTACTAGGAGTATCAAGAGATCAAAGGTATCAGTGGTACCAGGGGCATCAAGAAATAAAAGGTATCAGTTATACTGGAGCATCAGAAAATCAGAGGTATCAGTGGTACAGGGAACATCAAGAAATCAAAGGTATTAGTGGTACTGGGGACATCAGGAAGTCAAAGGTATTAGTGGTAATGGGGATATCAGGAAATCAAAGGTATCACAGATACTGGGATATCAGGAAATCTAAAGTAGCAGTGGTACCGGGGCATCAAGAAATCAAAAGTATCAGTGGAACTAGGGTTATTAAGAAATGAAAGGTATCAGTGGTACCAAGGGAATCAAGAGATCAAAGGTATCAGTGATACCAGGGTATCAAGAAATCAAAAGAAATCAAAGGTATCTATGGTACCAGGGGCATCAAGAAATCAAAGGTATCAGTGGTACTGGGATATCAAGAAATCAAAGGTATCAATGGTACGGGGGCATCAAAAAATCAGACATATTAGTGGTACCAGAGCATCACGAAATCAAAGGTATTTATGGTACTGGGGGCATCAAGAAATCAAAGGTATCAGTGGTACCAGGGCAGCAAGAAATCAAAGGTATCAGTGGTACTGGGGGTACAGTATCAGGAAATTAAAGGGATCAATAGTACCTCTCTCCTGAATCTACCCACCTGGAGCTTCATAGCATGTCCTCTTGTTCTTGAGTGCCTTTTCTTTTGAAACATACTCTGCTCCTGTACCTTATTTACTCCTTTGAGGTATTTAATGTCTCTATCATATCCCCCCTCTCCCTCCTCCATTCCAGGGTGTACATGCTGATGTCCTCTAGTCTCTCTCCTCATAGGGTTTTTGATGCAGACCCTGCACCATTTTAGTTGCCCTCCTCTGGAGACTGCCTCCGCTCTGTCTAGTCCTTCTGGAGAGGTGGTCTCCAGAACTAGACACTATTCTAGATGGGGTCTTACCAGCAGTTTATACAGAGGTAACACCGTCTCCCTCTTTCTGTTGGTGATACCCTCCCTATGCACCCCAGCATCCCACTAGCCCTCCCTAACTGCCTTGTCTCACTGCCTGGCCACCTTTATGTAATCCGATATAATTATCCCTAGGTCTCTTTCCTGCTTGGAGGTCATCAGTACCACTCCACCCATTCTGTACTGTTCCCTTGGGTTTCTGTACCCTAAGTGCATTATTTTGCACTTTTTTTGCATTGAAACCCAGCTACCATACTCTTAACCACTCCTCTAGTTTTCTCAGGTCTCTGCTCATCCTCTCCACCCCCCAGAGTGTCCACCCTATTGCAGATTTTGGTGTCATTTGCAGTGAGGCAGACCGTCCCTTCCAGCTCCTCTTCAGTGTCACTTACAAAGACATTCAGGACTGATCCCTGGGGCACCCAACTGGTCACCATCCCTTCCTCAGAGTGAACTCCATTTACCACCTCCCTCTGTCGCCTATCCCCTAAGCAATTTCTTATCCAGTTTACCACCTTTGGACCCACTCCTAAACTGCCCAGCTTGCTTGCTACTCTCCTGTGTGGAACAAAGTCAAAAGCTTTACTGAACTCTAGGTAGGCCACATCCTCCGCTACACCGTGATCTAGATCCTTTGTCACCCAGTCAAAGAAATCTATCAGATTAGTTTGACATGACCTCCCCTCTGTGAAGTCATGGTGCCTCGGGTCTTGTAACCCACTGGATTCAAGATATCCCACAATCCTTTCCTTCAGCAGTAATTCCGTTAACTTTCCCAACGATGTCAGGCTGATTGGCCTATAATTGCCAGCCTCCTCCCTGCTACCACTTTTGTGTAGTGGGACTACATCTGCTCAACTCCAGTCCTCCTGAACCACTCCTGATTTCAGTGAACTGTTAAACAGAACTGTCAAAGGTGCAGCCAGTATTTCCTTGAGGCTGAGCTCCTTAGTACCCTTGGATGCACCCCATCTGACCCCATTGCTTTTTCCACCTTCAAATTGTCAAGTCCCTTCAGAACACTTGCCTCCTAAAAGGGACTAGTGTCCACTTCCCTCCCTCCAATGCTTCTGTTACTCCTTTCTGGCTCCTCCCCTTCTCCTTCCTCTGTGAACACCGAACAAAAGTTTTTGTTCAGAATGTCTGCCTTTTCCTGTTCCCCCTCTGAAAGTCCCTCTTTCCTTTTTTAACCTTACAATCTCACTCCTGGTCTTCCTCTTTTCACTTACATACCTAAAAAATGTGTGCCTTTGTGCTCCTTACTGCTTTCCCTGCTTCCCTCTGTTTCCCCAACACACCTCCCTATCCTCTTCCCTCTGTCTCTCCTTGTACCTTCTGAATGATACCCTTTTAGCCTTTGGCTTTCCTCTTTTGAGGACCACAGCAGTCTTGTTTGATGCAGAGGTTTGTTGGCTTTACTATGCTCCCGTTTATCTTTGCTCACTGTTCTTCCACCCCACTTAGGCTGCTCCTCCCCACCATGTCATCCCTGAGGCATTCATCCGTCTTTATAAAATCTGCCCTCCTGAAGTCCATGACCCTTGCCCTTGTTGGTTCGAATCCGCAGCTGTCCTTATACTGAACCACATCATATGGTGATCACTGGTCCCCAAGTGGCTTCCCACCTTGACGTCTGTGACACTGTCCCTGCTAGCGAGTACCAAGTCCAGTATTGCCCCCATCACGACTGAGTTTACTACTTGTCTGAGGAATGCCCCAACATAGAACTTCACCCTAATTAAGGACAGAGGTGGTCACTGCATACATTCAAAAAGATGTTGAACACTCATCTGTTTAGATGTTTTTGGTGATATTTTATAAAATATAATGTGACCCCGAGTTGCAGTGTCTGGGATTAAATCCATACCTGGTAACAGTACAAGGCCAACCTGATTGAGAGGTTGTGTTCATTCTTTCTTCTGCTGTGGGAGGACCATCCAAAAGCAAACAAGGAATAACGCGGTGCCACCACCACCACCCAGAGAAAATAAGTGGGCCAGATGTTGTGTGCAGTGTCACCTTTGGAATGCAGTACCTACCCACCTCCTTACACTGAACTGCCAAACCAACCAATGAGACAATTATTATCACCTTCACCAATAAACAATACAAACAGGTTACACAAAATGGGTGCACACACAAAAGTAAAAAAATCAGCAATGTTTTTATGGTACAATACAAGTCTGGAAGGTGGAATGAAAGTGGGGTTAGCAGTGGCAAGCCACTCTTAAGCACATCCACCAATACCAATACTTCCTGGGAGCCACTGTGTTGTGGGTCACTAACACCTTCTCAGATTCCACCCAGTCAAAGGTCATGATACACAGGGTGCAGTATATTTCTAGCTGGTACCAATCTGTGTCAACCAATCAGATTTATTTATTTTAATGTCGTTATGTTTATTTATTCAATAAAACCTTTTCTCATCCCTGGTATTGCTGGAAGGCACACCCGTCACTGACCTTCCCACTGACTTACTGGTTATCTAACACTTACCCAGGGCCACACTGTAGTTGATGGTCTGCTTCGCTGGTCATGCGTGAGCTCTGCAAGGGTGCTGCATGGGCCAGACCAGGCTTTTTTCTTCCATCTCTGTTTTCTCTCTGGGGTGCTTGTGTCCAGTGATGCATACATGTATACTGGCAATGGGATGCATGCATGCCAGGCATCCAGCAGCTACCCTCCCATTCTTGTGCTTTCAAGGTGTGCTCCCACCTGTCTCCACCAGGAGGCAGCCATGCATTGGGAGCAGTATCCCCCCAAGGAAGGAGATCAGTTCTTGGGACATTCAATCCTTCCTCCACTGACCATCCCCTGATTGCCTGAACTAGTTCCTAAATGGGGCCACCAGCATGATGAGTGGTAGTAATACTGTTGTGCTGATGGGCTGGCCCCTTCAATGCCATTTTATACATGAGAGGGATGGAGGCTCCACTCAGGTCACCACATGATGACAGTGGCAAAAATAGAAAATCAAGCAAGAAAAGGAAAGGAAAGGATGGTGTGACAGTATAGCTCAGATGTCTTGTTTGGCAGATGCAGTGTTAGGCACAAGCAAAGCAAGCAGCTGCTTGAGCATTGGCACAGCAGGGTCTGAAGTACAAAGCAGAAGCAGAGCTCAGCTTGAAATTCAATGCAATGTCAGTATGAAAACAAAATGGTTGTGTAACCCCTTCTAAAGGGGATTACCCTTGGCTCTCTAGAGCACTGCTGCCACCTTCCCTGCACTGGTTCTTCTTCCTAGTCCTGATCCTGGTCCAGACTGCAGCTACAGGACTCAGGGCCGGCCTGGACACTCATTTGTTTTGTGGGCTTGTTCAGCATCCTAGTCACCATGGCTGTCGTGCTGCCACCTCTCTTTGCTCAACTGGCCCCTGGACTGCCTTCGGGGTTGGGGAGCCTACATCGAGGAGGTTGGTCAGTTTTAGGCAACTGTCAAAGCTGCACAAAGTGCAAAACCATTTCCCCTTGGGAGCATGAACACTGGCGATACTCAGCAGCATTCTTCTGACACCAATTCATCCTCCAGTCCCGCCAGATAGCAGCAGGGACTCGGAGGTATTATTCCTGATGGCCAGAAGCCATACTAAGGAACAGAAACATATTAAAATAGAAGATAAAGTGAAGCTACAAAAGCAGCCATGTTTGTAGTTTCTCAAGCCCAGTACTACTGAAAAGGCGGACACACAACCTGAGTGGGAATATTGGATCTCCTGTGTTTAACTTTGCAGAGCCAGCCAGTGGCAGACTAGCTCAGGTTTCTGTACATTCTGTCCCTGTGAAACTGACATCAATTTGGAGGCCAGCTCAGCTCTGCAAGACAGCTAAATCACAAGCTGGCTCAGGACTTGTATGCATGCTTTTCCCCAGGAACTGACAGAAATCAAGAGCCAGGGGTTTAGCATAATGTGTAATGCATGATATGCTAGCCACTGATATTTGATCCCTGAATTTCTGCCCAAGGGAAATATATGCAATAGAGGAGATTTTTCTGAGAGACACAAGGAGAAAGACTTGTGAAAAGAGTCAGTAGTCAGCCACAAGGTTGGAAGAAAGTTGTTTAAAGAATCTTTGTAAAAATATTTCCAGTTCCTTTAGGAACAACACCAAAGCTCCTGTCTGGACTTTGTGCACTATTAGGACTTGTCCTGACAGAGGGTCTAAGACACCTGAGACCCTGAGTGATTACCCATTCCTTGGGGATAGGGGAAGACAAGTCCATTTTGGGGTGAAGAGGACACTGGAGACCAGCATGGCCCACACCCCTTGCTAGCCAGAAGCACATTGGGTCCACCGCATCTGTACTATTGCTTGCATCTGCAACCCTTATGATGACTTCCTGACAGAGTCAGCCTGCAAAATCTGCTAAGGCTGTGAATACTGGGTCAATAACCCTCCAATTCTTCTGCTAATCAGGAACAGTTAACAGTTATTGCTGACCATTTCTGCATGAAACATAGAAACATAGAATATGTCAGCAGATAAGGACCATACAGGCCATCTAGTCTGCCCATTTCCCTACTTGGTTTGGCAATCCCTACTGTTAGCTGGACAGCCTTCCCCCACTCTGCTGTACAGCAGGGTGCCTTTATGCTTATCCCATGCACTTTTGAATCCCCGTACTTTTTTCACTTCCACCACCTCCGCTGGTAGGCTGCTTCACAGATCCACCACCCTCTCTGTGAAAAAATACTTCCTAGCAGTCCCCTAAGCCTCCCTCCAGCCTCATGCTATGTCCTCTTGTTCTTGTGCACTTTCTTCTCTGACATATTCTCCTCTGCTGTACCCTGTTTATTCCTCTAAGGTATTTGAAAGTCTCTATCATATCCCCTCTCTCCCTTCTGTCTTCCAGTGAATAGATGTTAAGTTCCTCAAGTCTTTCCTCATAAAGCTTGTGGTGCAGTGCATGTATCTTTTTTGTTGCTGTTCTCTGGATTGCTTCCATTCTGTCTATGTCCTTCCTGAAATGCAATCTCCAGAACTGGACACAGTATTCCAGATGAAGCCTCACCAGTGATCTATATGGTAGCATCACCACTTCACTCCTCCTATTGGTTATGCCTCTTCCTATGCAACCCAGCACTCTGTTTGCTTTCCCCACTGCTTTTTTGCATTATTTGGCTGATTTCAGGTCATCAGATATGATAACCCTCAGGTCTCTCTCCTGACTTGTGGTGGCTAGAACCTGCCCCCCCCATCCTGTATTCCTCTCTTGGGTTTCTGTGTCCCAGGTACATTATCTTACACTTCTTAGCGTTGAAACCAACTGCCAAACCTTGACCATTCCTCAAGTAGGCTTAGGTCATTTCTAATTTTATCTAGCCCCTCCTGTGTGTCAACTCTGTTGCAGATCTTGGTGTCATCTGTGAACAGGTTTACTTTCCCCTCCAGTCCCTCTGCAATGTTGCTTATGAAGACATTGAATAGGACTGGACCCAGCACCAATCCCTGTGGCACCCTGCTGGTCACCTCCCCTCTTCGGATTTTAAGCCATTTACTACCACCCTCTAGGTCCTGCCTTTTAGCCAGTTTCCAACCCATTTTATCACTTTTGAGCCCACACCCAGATTCCCCAGTTTGTTAAGCAACCTTCTATGCGGAACGGTGTCAAAGGCCTTGCTGAAATCCAGGTAGGCTACATCCACTGCCCTTCCCTGATCCACCACCCTGGTCACCCAGTCAAAGAAATCGATAAGATTAGTCTGATAGGACCTTCCCTCAGTGAATCCATGCTGCCTTGGGTCTTTTGCACTATTTGACTCCAGGAAGTACACTATCCTGTCCTTAAGCAGGGACTCCATCAGCTTCCCCACCACTGAGGTCAGGCTTACAGGTTTGTAATTTCCTGCCTCCTCCTTACTTCCACTTTTGTGCAGGGGGAACACCTCTGCCCTCCTCCAGTCTCCAGTACCTCCCCCATCTCTAGTGATTGGTTCCTTCAAAACTCTAGGATGAATTCCGTCTGGCCCCATTGCCTTGTCTGTCTCTACTTTCTCTAGTTCCTCCAAGAGTCCATCCACCATAAATGGGCTGGTGTCTACTTCTCCCCCCTGTAAACCTTTTCTCTTGAGTCTTGTCCCCTCCCCTACCTCTTCCTTGGTAAATACTGAGCAAAAATACTTGTTCAGCATCTCAGCTTTTTCAAGCTCATCCTCCACCCACCCACCCACCCTCCCTTCTTTAGCCTAAGAATACAATTTCTGGTCTTCTTCCTCTCACTAATATAACAGAAGAAGGTCTTGTCTCCCTTCTTAATAGTCTGTGCTATTCCTTCCTCCATTCTTGCCTTAGCCCCTCTGACAGCTTTCCCAGCTTCTCTTTGCTTCTCCAGATATTTCACTCCATAAATGGACTTTGAATATTATTCAAAGCCCATTTATGGAAGTGAAACAGCCAGGAGCAACTAGCATTTGTACTGAATAACTTGTTTAGGATTCCCAACCACCAGTCTTCAGTCAGTACCACACTGTGGTCAACATCAGGCCTACAACTGCCCACTGTGTGCACAGAGTTAATAGACTGCCTGGGAGCTCCCAAAGGGATTTTTAGGGTACTTGTGAACTAGGAGGAGAAACTGGGAGAAACTGTAAATACTGTCTGGATACTCACCAGAGGGTGGTGGGATTTGGGAGTGATCTCAGAACTGTATTTATTCAATTCGTCCCCCAACCACAGCCTGTTCTGCCTCTCTAATAAATATCCCTTGTGTTTAAATTGCTATTTATTGTGTTTTGCATATTGTTGTGTTTCATACCTAGAATTTAAGTTGGGGTTGTATATAATCATAAAGGTTCTCTGTCATGAGGGTGGGGTTGCATTTATTTCCTTTGGGGTAGTACCTGGCAGCCATCCATAAAAGGATCCCCATAGGTGGGCACTGCACCATTTCTGATTACCTTTTATACCAACTGAGCCCAGACAACATTCACCTAAAGGCCTTATAGACTGTGCCCAGGTATTATCGGGCAGGTGTAGGCTGGCACCTTGCAGTTGTGGGTGGCTACAGTTGTTTAGAGTAATCTTTCAACCTTTGGGACATGGAGGGAGCAGAGTGGAGGAAAGGGAGCAGTGGAGGGGAACAGTAATTGTATTGTCTTTGGGGGCCATTACACATATGTCTAAAACCAACCATTGCATTTGGGACTAGATTTGGGGTTTAAGAGACCGAATATGAATCAGTGATGGCCATTCCAGCAGTGAAGGTGCAAGACTCTGGACACACCAGCTCCCCCTGTTTGCTGAGTGAGGAATGGCACCCTCAGTGGAGCACTGGTGCAGCTGCGGCTGCTCCTGAGAGCAAGGGGGTTCATCAGAGTGAACGAGTATGATAAGAACAATAAAAGTAAATTGGTGTAATATTTTTCCCTAAGGATACAATCCATTCTGTTTAAGCCTTACCTTAATATGGTTAATGCCTGGCAAGATGCAGTGAAGGTTAAATATACAAAGATATCCTATTTGTCATTGGTCTGGCACAAAAAAAAATATTTCATCTTCTACACTGCAGCTGCAGGACAAGACTGGGAGTGAACAATACAGGTCATACCCTATGAGCTGAAAGTTCTGGAGAGAATATATTGGTTATTTCTCATATGCAAGAAATTGATTTCTATCATATTTTCTTTTTATGAAAAATGAGCAGCACTGGCAAAAATGACCCCTGAGTAAAGCCATCTCACAGACCCATGGTCACAAAACATAATACAGAGGTACGACACAAACATAATAATCTTCCTTGTATATTTCAGAGGTGGCTAGACAAAAATATTTTCATTTCCATAGAACCTTTCATGCAATGTATCTTGAAAGGATTTACAGAGCAAAAAATCATCTCTGTGAGACGCAGCATGAATGTAGACAAATGTTGCTGCCCTTTTGTATTTGACAACATTCAGTACACAGCTGTGAACAAATACATTAATATTCTATAAAAACGCACTAAGGCAGGCAAAGCAATTTTTGTTTATACGGCAACCTATCCCGGAGGCTCAGGGCACCTCAAATGGAGGTACATTAAATTCACTTCTAAATTCCAGGTCTGCCCCATTTCCTCTTCTGGAAACACTTCACTGGTTATATCGTTGAGTGAGTCTGTTTAATTCTGTTGTCCTTACAATTCCAAAAACTCAGAACGAGACTCTGTCTCAGTGCCACAAACTTTATTCAGTGTGATAGGCCACTACAACTTTTCGCCGAGGATGCCAGCTTTGTCATGTATGGCCCTACAAAAAATGTACGAAATACACAATACTATATCTAAACAGTTTTAAAATAGATAATTTATAGTCCCATAGAGATCCCCATCACCTGTATAGTAGTTTAGAAAGAGCATCATTTCAAGGGCAGTAGGGGTATGGGGTGGTGAGACTAGGATGGATGAGATATTATCTCACTTGCCTCTTTAGTGGATACACTTTGCACTGTTCCTACAAAGTAAGTCACTTAAGAGAACAATGCTAGCATTCATAGAAAGGAATATGCATATTTGGCTATGTCTGTTTGTTAGTTTACTGAATTATCACAAACTATGTCTGCTTATTTTAAAATATAAAGATCCCATAATATTATTAACTACCCCATGTCCATACCTTTCTTATTGTTTATGGTATAATAAGAACTGGCCATCAATGTTTTCAGTGGTGATGGATTTGTTGTTATTTGCCATAATAACGGATGGGTATTATGGCAAACATGTGCATGCCAACAATGCAGCTGCACTCGAGACTCTCTTGCATTAGCATGAACTGAAACTGCTTTTTTTTTCTTTGCAAATACATACCTTATACAAACTGCAATCTACAAATACATTAATTAAAAAGTAGAAACAAATTACACATCCTCCTACCACACCACATAAGATCTGCTCACCTTCCCTCTCCTGTCCTCCCATCATTGAATATAGCTGTATTGTACAGGAATGACCTCCTCAGCCCCCTCTGGTATTCATTCTTCAAACCTGCACCCACACCAAAAACTAGTGAGTTCATTACTCCTTCCACATTATGAATGTGGTTAGTACAGTTCCCCGGGTTTTTACAAATCAAAAATAAACAGGATATTTCTGGTAAGCCAGGCTGATAGTAGCAGGGCACAACTGGAAAAATGGGCTTTCCTCCCTTATAAGATCCAGACTACCTTGATTAGGCAATATTAAATGAGGGGTGTAGATCATTATGTGCATCATTCAATAGTGCCTAATCATAGGTTGCCTAGGGTAGGAAAGTCAATGTTCCCCTTGTGCACTAATGCTCTCAGCCTGGCTTACTAGAAAGATCATATGTATTACTGCTGTTCAAAAAGTAAAAGGGAGACTGTACTAACTGTGGATGAGAGCAGGCAGCAATGACAAATACTCAGAGTGGCAAGGCTGCACCTAAATTGTTACCTAGATTCAGTGTAGGAGATTACCCTCAGGGGGGTGTAGAGGTTTGTTGGGAGATAATTGAGGGAACTGTGTGTGCCACATTCAAGATTTGGAACAGGAGTGATCCAGCCAGCTTGCACTGTGGAGGAGGGCACAGAAAAGGACTGAAGGAGGATTGCTGAGGACCGTCTTGCAGGGTTCCGCAGATCACAGGTAAGGGAGTGAATTGACACTGGAGGTCAGGTGAATTTACTCAAGGTATTAGTATGCCTCCCTGCCTAATAACATTGTTATCCATAATATGTCTAGCCTATATAAGGGTATGAATAGCAATTTTTCTGGTGTGTCCCAGTGCTTATTGCTTGGCCTCCAGGAAGACCCCATTGTCGGTAATGAGATGGGAAAAACAGGGGACTGTACATACTGCTTTCAGTGCAGAAGGGTGAGATTCGTCCAGTGTTTATCATGGGAGCAGACATGAAACACTGATGAAAGAGCACTGGACAGTTATATGGGAGGCATTATTTAACAGTACTGGCCGATGGAGCGTATCGGTATAGGTGTGCCCTACTCTCTGAGGTACAAGATTATGATCTGAAGTGTGATAATTCCCTTTATGGGACTGATAAGCTCATATGCAGCCCCAGACAGTACTAAAGATGGAGTGTGGACAGCGGATTGTGTGACAGTGGGTGGGCTAGCTACAGGGGTTCATATGGAAAAGAAGACTACAAGAGAAGCATATTTTCTGATTACCAAGAAAGCATGAATTTTGGCAAAGGGCTAGACCAGAGCTTCTCTATAAAAATCGGACATCACATAACCACTACACCACCAGGTATTTGAAGAGCTGTACTGTACTGTAGTTTGCCAGAGAGAAAGTTGGTTGGATTACAACACAATTTTGCCATGTTAAAGTAAACAAAATGAACAAAACCATTGCCTAAGATGTGTATTGATCAAAATAAACCACATGATAAGTCATGGTTTTGATCATTGTGGTGAAACAATTCTAAACAAAAGAGAAAAAAAGAACTTGTTAGCTCTCTGCCTCTAGCTCTAGTGACATGATCACTTAACACTTTTGGTGGCCATTTTAGGCAGCAGGCAGGATTCTTTTTTTTTAAATTGGAAGGCTGATGTTTGCATTTTTCAAATGCTACAAAACTACATTTAGGTTAATTACATAAATGTGGTTTTAGCATCAATGTAAACAGCAGCCTTTCCTTTACCTCCCTACGAAGACAGATTTTTAAACTGTTTCTTGTAATAATAGGTGGTTTAGATGTCCTTTAAGGGTATGCTGTCCCTCAGTACAGAGGTCCTTAACTGCATGACCATAACAGATATTTAAATAAATATGCCATAAATATATCAAACAGCACCATAGGGCTGCTAAAGCAGATGACATTTTGAGCTTCCATAAAGGTCTCCATTGAGCAGGCAGCACAGGCATGGGATGGAAGAGAATTTCATAAAGGAGGTGCAGTTAAGTGGGCACAGGTCAACCAAAGGTAAGCCTGCTCTTCTTGTACTGTGAGATCTTTAACTTCCACCTTAGGCACCACGGACAACTAGCAAAAAGGGCCATGGCTTAATAATTGATCAGCCGGGCAAACATGATAGGCAGTGGCATGGTAGCATCAAACAAACAAACAGTTGAGCAAACAAGCAAACCACCAAGCACATAAACAAACAAATCAACCAACCAGCCAACCAACCAACCAAAAACAGCAGCAAGCAAATAAACAAGCAATCATACAAACAAAACAAACCACCATGGACACAAGAGAACAAACCATCCAACCAACAAACTGACTAACCAACCAACCAACAAACAAACACCAACAAGTAAATAAGCAAACAAACAAACAATCATACAAACAAACAAACCACTAAGGACACAAGCAAACAAACCATCCAACTAACAAACTGACTAACCAACCAACCAACCAACAAGTAAATACAAAACAAACAAATGAAAATCATTTTATGCAACAGCTAGTATATAAAGGGCCCCAGACTACAGAGCCGTGAACCTTGAGACGAGGTCCAGATCCTACCCTGATGCTTAATCAGTGTTTACCCATAGCAAGTCACTTAACCTCCTGTGGTTAACCTCTGTCTGTCTCTAGTTAACCTTCTTGAGCTGTCTGTAACCCTTCAATCTCACAATCTCCTGTGCTTGTCTAATGACTGATGCAGGCTGTTTATGGCTTGCAACATGCTTTAGGATTCAGTGACTATAACAGGTACTCCATAAAACCAAATTCTAGTCTTGGCTACTCATTTAGGATCTGCCTCAAATTTGCCACTACTTGGTCTCACTGAGAACTGTATGGAAATAAAGGCAGTACTTCTTTAAACTCTAAAAATAATAATTGCCTTGCATAACAGCCCATTGGATCTATAAAAAGCAGAAATGCTAAATGAGATGGCATATTTTGTGGACACTTATGAGCTTCTGAAAATATCAACATGACCTACTTTCCTATATGGGCATGCCACATTGGATTTATGTCTCAGCTAGCACTATGCTGGCAGTATCTGCCATTGCTAGCTTCTAAATATTGTGTACTGTGAGTTGTATCGGTTCGGTGGGAAGTTCATATGAGAAGTGCCAGCAGCTGCATCACCCCCCAAGAAATCAAGAGTCAGAGCAAAAAAATGCACAGACCCAGGAGCTGATTCAGTACATGTTGCAATGAAAGTACAACTCCTCATATAGCATCTCTACCCACAGTGGCTGACTAAAACAAAGAATCGGAAGGGGGGGCAGTGCCTGCCTGCCTGCCTGCATCAGATGCACTGAGCACCTGCGACCTGAATTTTAATTTCTATTTTCAGTATGTTAAATATAATCTTATAGGCAATATGACCTTCAGAGATGAGAACAGCAAACTACTTAGGAGTGTGTGTGTGTATATATATATATATATATATATATATATGTATGTATATGTATAAATATATATGCGTGTGAGTGTGTGTTGGGTGGGTGAAATATGTTGACCCCGTTTGGTGCAGTAGCAAGCTTTCCCATTAAGGTATGGCATTTCAATGAGAACAGAACAGTGGCGTTTAAAGTGCATTCTACAACACAGTCACCTTCTGAGGACAAAAAGGTTGCAGTTGCTACAGAATAACAAAATGTTGCTTTGGAAACCCTTCTTGTATACAGTTTGTAAAACAGAATCTGGTTACCTAATGCAGAGAACTCACAGATGAGAAAGGCTCATTACACTATATCCCTAGCAACATCTAGAGATAAAGTGTTGCATGTAATATGTACGTTATCTTATGACAGACAAAACGTTAAAAAGAAAACAACTGTCTTATACTGGCAGGTGGTCGGTAGCTTTCTTATCCTAACTATCTACATGGGATAGGGGTAAAAAGTATTAATCTATGAAGGACAACCAGGTAGCAAAGCAGGGCAGGAAGTAACAAGTCTGCTTCTAGTCGAAAAGCACAAGTTAAAGGAATACAGTTTGTTACCAGTGGTCTAAGACTATTATAAATTCAGGATGTAGATGAGGTACAGTGGGGGAGGTAGTCAGTTGTAATGACTTTGGGAGCTCTTCTTCAGGGTTACACTCTGGAGGAGGGGCACTACCTCATCTCCATGCCCAGTTGGTAGCAGCAAGAGAAGAGCTATATCAGCTGTATCACTGGCTGAGCTGGAGCCCACACTGCACACCCCACTTCTCCAGAGGCCCACTGGTCCAGGAGGGTGGGAAGTGGTGGGGAGTGGAGGAGGAAGGGTGGCAGGGAGGAGGCACAAAGGAGGCTGACCAGCCCCCACACCATCAGACAACAAATGACTTTGCACCCGGGGAGACTCACTACCTGACTCTGCTGAGTGGGGGTGAGGGACTGTGAATGAGTCAGTCAGAGGAAATGGGCAGAAGACTTGGTGTCCGCAGAAGGATGAGCAGGAGGAATTTAGCTAGGAGAGTCTTAGTGGTCAGAGACTCACGATGGGGGGGGTAGAGAGGGTGGGTGGTGGTAGGGGCTGGATGGGGGATGGTCAGGTGCATTCCTTGGGGATTGGCCATCCAGGATATAGACAGGATGGTGAGATGGAGGGGAGCCTGGGGTGCTGGGTACACTTGAGTACCAGCAATCTGGGAAAACAGTCTGTGGAGAAGGTTAAGCAGAACCTTTGCAGGCTGGGGACAGATTGAAGGCATCTTTGGCTTTTGGCCTTTTCCAAAGCCCTCCCTGTGTGGAGTTGGGGAGGAGATAGAATAAGGAAGGATGAGATTGAGGGGTTTAATGGATGGTTAAAAGGATGGTATCAGGAGATGGGGTATCAGTTTGTGGGGGACTTCTGGGACAGGAGGACTTTGCAATCATGACCGGAGAGTGGTTTGCCTGGTACAGTAGAATTTCCTTACATGTAAATGTCCTGTGAGTTGTTAGTGGGTCGTGATTTGGTTCCCCACTGTGTGAACTGTGTTCTGCTTGCTGGAAGTTGTATCCAGCCCAAAATGGACTGCATCCAAATCTGTCTCCATTTGGCCTGGGCCTTGCCACACTGGCCCAGCCAGACTACCCATTACACAGAGAAAGCCTTTGATGAGAGACCTGCCTGGGGATCAACCCCCTGCTCCACACCTAAACAGGAACGATGCCCTGTCGAATCATGTGGGCCCTGCTTCTCCTGGCACTCCAGATCAACCACCTGCAGTCTCAATTTTTGTCCAGCCTGTGTCCAGTCTTGGGTATCGCGTGTAAGCATCAGGGTAGCTCCCTGCAATAACAGCCTCATCTAAAAGTGTGTCATCTGATTGTCTTGTTGTTTTCTTTTCACGAACTGAGCCCTCCGGCTCCGGATTACAAATAGTGTGTGTGGTGCATGTTGTTTTCTTCCATCACAGGACCCCAACCAGTGCAACGCTCCTGGCTAGCCACCATTCTCCATCTGGGTACCCAGAGTGTGGGACTGTTTATCGACCCTGAAGTGCATGCATAACTGTTTGATTGATACAGCCTTAGCAAATTAACCTGATTACGCCCCTCCCTTGTTCAAGTCCCTTAAATAAATCAGATCTAAGTCTTTTTGCATTTACCCTGACTGTGGTTCCAGTTTGTGCAAGAGTACTGTACTGCTGTTATTTGCTGTGTATAACCGTGTTTTACAGGGGGTCCCCAGGGTTGAGCCAGAAGAAAGCCCTGGTGGTAAGTGCAAACTGTGTGGGTACTTGTGAGGTGTATCAGGGGTATTGTGAAAGTGATTATTGTGTATTGTTCCAGCCACTAGTAAGGAAAGTGGGGGATTACAGTGTCCCAGAAGGCTGTGCCCAGGTTAGCTTGACCACTACCAACCCTGACCTCCAGGTGGAGACACCCATTTCGGAACTCAGGCCCCTTAACCTGCTACTAGTCAAGCAGGCAGGGGTAGTAGTCCTTGGGATAGCACCACCTAGGGGTTACATCTTGGAGGTTCGCTGCTAGGATTTTGTGCCTGCTAGTAGAGAACAATTAAGAATTATTGTTAAAGATTAATGGCTACCCCAGTGGAAATGGCTGTACACCCAGTTGGTGGGGTGGTGTACTGGGCAGGAGATTGACCCCCAAAATGCTCTGCTTATACTGGATATTTCCCTGGGTACCAGTAAAGACACTGTAGAGGGAGCACTCTCCAAAGTTGAATGTTTAAAAAACCCTGTGGTGGTGGAGCGACATGCTGATTTGATCACCCAAACTTTCATAGCCTTGGTAGAGTGTAGAGACCTCGTGGACAGCTCTAAAGTGCCGCAGACTATTTCCTGAGAAGGGGTCCCAGCCGCTTGGAGAGTGATAAAAAAAGACAGTACAGACCCTGGGAAGGATGAGCTCCTCCCATTATCTGAGACTTTTGAGGAGAAATTTGCTAAGTTGTTGCTGGAGGAAGGGAAAACCATAGAGGACTTTAAGAAACTGTTCCTGCCACCTGGGGGTGTTCTTTTCCCAACACCCCCTCCCACTCCAGCACCTGTTACTGCCCCCGCCTTATGTGCCTGTGCCAATGCTGACCCCTATATCTGTACCTGCTATTAGTCACGACTCCTACTGAAGGCTGAGAATCTTCTCGGGCACTCTCCCCACCCCCCAGGGTGAGGATGACTGGGAGACCTGGATCAAATATGTTGCCCCCTTGGTACCCGAGTGGCAGTGTGCGGAGGCTGAGAAGTGGAAAAGAATCATAGAAGTTTGAGGGCTCCGCCCTTGAAGCCATTAAATTTTTGAGGTCCACAAACCCTGATGCATCTGCTCAGAGTACCTATCTGTACTTGAAGGCAATTTTGGGAGCATTGAGTCAAGGGAGACTTTGATGTGGAAATTCCAGGTACCAAGCATTGGAAGGGAAAGTTTGTCTGTGTATGTTACTCACCTGGAAAGAGCTCTGCAGAAAGCTTACCAGAAAGGTGGGGTAACCACTAGTGATTTGAACTGTGTGAGATTGGGGCACATACTGCAACATGCCATGCATCCTAAATTGCAGATCCTCCAGTTAAGGCTCCAGGATAGGAGAGGTAACCCACCTGACTACTGTGACTTGATAAAAGAACTCCGGGAGGTAGAAGGTGAAGAGGGAGATTGTAATTATGGGGTGAGTGCAGCCCAAGTGATCATGGCACCGGAAGGTCCTTCTGAAATGGAGACCACTAAGAGTGTCCCGCTGTGGGATAAACGGTGGGGGGAGGAGTTGCTGAAGGAAGTCAGAAAAGCACAACTGGGAGCGTTCGCTGAGGTATCCCCTGCTGACAGAGACCCATGTCCCTTTCAGAACATGACTGTTTTGGGGGTGGGGGTGCACCCTCAGGCATCCTCTAATGGGGTGGCTTCTGGCTGAGCTTGAAGGAGTTGACTGCCACCCTAAAGGAACTTTTGAGACATGGTAACTACCACAGAAGTAAGAGATCACACCTCCAATCGATGCTCCTGCATCCCTGCTATGTTTTCCTCAAGGATGCCCTAAGAGCATGTCATTTGTCACAACTGCAGCAAGGATGGTCATATGAAGAGGAATGCCAGTCTCAGAAGAACTTATAGAAATGGTGAACCAGCTTCAAGGATAGCTTCAGGAAATGAGTCCATGGTCAGTGCAAGGGTAGCTGACTTCCACTAAAACCCCTCTGTGGCTAAATCGTCTGTCCAGGCCCCTCCTGTTGTCCGTCCAGACTGGTCCAAGATAGTGAGCCCGTCAATGGAGACTAATGTGGCTGTGAATGGTATTCCTACTCAGGCTGTGCTTGACAGTGGGTCACAAGTGACCATTGTGTTTCAGGACTGGTATGACAAACACTTATCTGATGTGCCCTTACAATCCCTGGAAGGCCTACATGTGTGGGGGCTGAGCAACAAGTCTTTTCCGTGATTCAGGATATGCCCGCTTGGTTGTCTTTTTTTTCTGCAACTGCCACTGGTGTAGAGCAGTTAGCAGAAACACTGGCCTTAGTGTACCCACCAGACTGTATGTTGGGGTTCCCTGTTAGATTGAACAAACACCCACATGTTTGGGAGATTAGCACAACTCTGCCATGAGAAACAAGGGCAGCTGACTGGATGGGCCCCACAATTCCAGCCTCAGTAAAAGGGCTTATGACTGGCAACAGAGACCTGATGAGGTGGACTCAGGATGAACCGGTGGGGATTGTGTGGAAGAAGGATCCCGAGTCAAAGTTACTGGCCCCTAACACCCAGTGTACCATTCAAGGGAGGTCCACCTCTGGAAAGATGTCAAGAACAAACTACTAATGTTGGATGCCCAGGTGAGTGGAAAATTGGACAAGCCCAGCATCAATTTGCTCGTGCTCATGCCTCTATGCACAATGAGTGGTGGTCCAGATTCACAATGTGTCAGATCGGGAGATCTGAGTGAACAGGGGTGCACTCCTAGCTATGGTACACTGCAGACACTGTGCAGTATTGCCCAGCAACAAGCACCCTGGTGAGAAGGAGAGAGTGACTCCAGACTTGTTTGACTTGGTGCCAGCTGAATGGAAGGCTAGAATTAGCAAGAGTGCTTGCCTCAGACAGACCAAGTGTTTTCATTGAAGGAATGGGATGGGATGTGCTCCAGGGGTGAGGAGCATCACATACGCCTGTCACGAATGAACAGCCATTTCAAGAGGTCCCGACACCCAGCCCCAGCAGACACAGATGATGTGGAGAAGACACCTGCAGGAAATGCTCACTGCTGGCGGATACAAGAATCCAGGAGCCCTTACACCTTCCCATTGTGGTTTATAGCGTAAGAAGAATGGGTCTGTGGATGCGTGTTGGTTTCTCGAACTTGAACCGGGCGGACCATACCAGACCAATACATTGTGCCTCGTATACAAGATGCCCTGACTGCTTGAATGAGAGCAAATGGTTCCTCGTGTTGGATCTTCACAGCTGATACTACCAGATCCTGATGGCCCCGGAAGACCATGAGAAAACAGCTTCTTTCCAATCCATTGGTGGTTCTATGTTTCTCTGAGATGCCATTACAGAGGATACTGGTGCCCCGGCCAATCTTCTTTCAGCGACTGGATGGAACGTGCAGTGGAGATATGAATTTGCTGGAATGCCTTGGTGTACTTGGATGATGTCACTGTATTTGGGAGCACCTTAGAGGAGCATGAGAACTGACTGTTTAAAGTCCTAGACCAACTGGAAGACTTCGCCCTGGTTGTCCATTGACAAATGCCAGTTTTTCCAACCTCATGAAGTATGTGGGGCACATTGTATCTACAAAGGGATAGAGACTGATCCCTAGTAAGGTTGGAAGCACTGACTACTTGGCTCCAGCCCCATAATCTGAAAGAACTATGTTACCTGGGGTTCTGTGGCTACTACTGCAGGTTCATAAAGACTATTTCAAGGTGATTCCGCTTCCCCCACCTTTTGAACCTTCAGTCCAGGGTTACTCTCCTACCAATCATAAATACAACAAGCATTTGTCAATGCTGAATGTTTGTTTGCTTGGCATTGGGATTGGCAGTGTAGGAGTTAGACAGCTGCATAATAGGAATGGCAGTGAAGTATTGAACTGAAGCCAACCCCACCACCACCCTGCAGATAATGAACAGCATTGGGGTGTGCCTTTGGGTCATTTGTGGCAGCTAATGGCCACCATTTCAGCCACCCCACCCTGGTAGACACTGACAAGTGTCATGGTGTGTCTTTGGGATCTTTGGCCCTTGCAATCTCCCATTCCATTAGGAAGTGCTGCGTGAGATGGGCTGCTGGCAGGGAGAATGGGTGAACTTTGGGGCCAAAGAGTCCAAGGCATACCTCGATACCTCTCAATGACTGCAGGGTGTGGAATGGTATGAGCATCAGCAGGCAAGAATCCCAGGTCTCACCCCTGATGCCTGTACACTCCCTCTATATGAGGGGTTGAAAGCCTAATACCTCAGGTGAGCTTGTATTTTCAATTCAAATTCTTCAACATGTTTGTTTTGTGACCCACCTCGCTAGCCCTAGGGGAATATCAGCTTTGTTAGTCGAAGCTGCTTATGACACAGTGATCATGCATTTAGGCACCACAGGTGCAAAAATATTCTAACAGGATGTAAAAAATGACAGCTGTACTCTTTCATGGGGAGGTGTAAAAAATGGCTATGTTGCAAATGTGTAGTAAAAATATTAAAAAAAATGGTGAAGTCACGAGCATACATAGAAACTGTGCAACGCACACCTGTAATATAGTTAGGTTGGGGATTTCTTACAGCAGATTGCCAACTCAGGCATTTTGGTGCCTCCGATCATGAACAGTGTCACTGTGATTTTCTTTATCTGTGCCGAACAATGATTTCCCACAGCGATGACGCATCTCTGCACTGAAAGTGTGAAACACACTTCTATGTTGTGAAAAATGGCAGCTGTAATTGCCATAATGAAGGGAAAATGTCACTGGTGAAAATCTTGACTGAAAATATTACAAAGTCATTGAACTAACAAGGTGCATGGAACTGTAGTAATGCTCACTCGTAACACAGCTCATTTTATGACTTTTGTCACTTAATTTTCAACATAGCCATTTTAAGATTCTTCTGCTCTCATGAACAGTGTAACTGTGATTTTCTTAATCTTTGTCCTAACATTGTTACTCACCAACAGCACCATTGTGTGCTACATGTGCTGGAAACATTATTTTGGGTGACATATGAAAAATTGCAGCTATTACTGTTCATAAGGAAGTCTATTCAAAATGGACATGTTGGAAAATCTCGGAGTGAAAATATTAAATTTGTAAACTTTATTTGAAAGCATGCATAGAACTGTAGAACTGACGCCGTAGAAAGTCATTTTTAGGATTTTTCACCAAATTCTCAACATAACCATTTTAAGACCTCTGCTCATGAACAGTGTTACTGTGATTTTCTTAATTTGTCCTGTACATGACTGATTTACAAACCGACTGCGCCTATTGTGCCTACATGTGTAAAACACATTTTGAGGAGATGTGAAAATGACAGCTGTACTTACACTGATAAGAAGGTAAAGTAATGGCAGGTGGTTAAATGGCAATGCGTTGAAAATCTGGAGCGAAAATATTAAATTTGCAAACTTACGAAGCATGCATAGGAACTGTACAGCGACGCTCGTGAAAACATTCATTTTTGAAATTTTCACTAAATTCTCAACATAGCCATTTTAAGACTCTGCTTATGAACAGTGTCACTGTGATTTTCTTAATTTGTCCTCATGATTGATCTCGACACCTGCCGCGCGATTGTGCGCTACATGGGCAGAAACATATTTTGGGTGAGATGTGAAAATGTCAGCTGTACTACTCATAAGAAGGTGTGGTAAAATGGCAATGTTGAAAATCTGGGTGAAAATATTGAAAATTACTTCCCTTACGGAGCGCTATGGAACTGCGCAATGCACGCTCGTGAAACAGTCATTTTAGGACTTTTCACTAATTTTCAACATAGCCATTTTAAGATATCTACTCATGAACAGCATCACTGTGATTTTCTTAATTTGTCCTGTACATTGATTTCGCACACCGACTGCGCCATTGTGCGCTACATGGGTGGAAACACATTTTGGGTGAGATGTGAAAAATGACAGCTGTACTGCTCATAAGAAGGTGTGGTAAAATGGCAATGTTGAAAATCTGGAGTGAAAATATTGAAAATTCGCGAACTTACGAGCGTGCGTAGGAACTGCGAAACACATCGCCAGGAACAACATTTTTGGTTTGAGACTGGCTTTATGATATGAGACTTTGTCATGATGTTCACCGTCATGGCGATGTTAGCGTCCAAAGGGTGCTGGCAGTCACCGTAACAGTTACTGCGCAAAATCACCCTTCTGACCGAATAACGCCATGACTGTGACATCACTCATGAGAAGGTGTCTCAAAAACCCCATGTTGAAAATTTGGTGCAAAAATTCAAAAAAATGCCTGAGATATGCAATAAAGTTGAAACCCCCCTATCTAGCCTATTATACAGCTTACCGGCATTTCCTCAGTTCGCGTCGCCTTTGAAGAGTGCAGACGTGTTCCCGGTCCACCGGATCGTCGTGCCGAGGTCCGGAGGTAAGTATGGGGTGAGGGGAGTGGGGAGGCTGGGTGCGCAGTGGGTGGTGCTGCGTGTGGGAGGGGGCGGAGACTATCGTGGGACCGCTTTTCTTCCAGGAAAAAAAAAACGGACGACGTGGACGCTTCCACACTGGGTGGGCCTCAGCGTGGCACAAGGATGTTGGGGCAGCCGCTCAGCCGACAGGGGATTGGGCACCTCTGCTGGCCTACAAATTGCTTTGCCACACTGGGTGGGCTCCCATCATGGCACCTACTACTGGGGAGGACAGTGCAGCCGACGGGGATTGGTCACCCCGCTGCTATATGAATAGTTGCCACGCTGGGTGGGCACCCAGTGTGGCATTTTGTCTAGCGTTTGGGGGAAGCGAAGAGAACGCAGCACAGCCGACGGGATTGGGCACCCTGTCGGCTATACAGTGTGTGCGCAAGGGGCGGCGACGCCAAGGGATGCCTGTGGGGAGCTAAGCTATGAGCAGCCTTATCTTATCGCTGCTCACTCAAGCGTAGCTCCACCTTTTCAATCAGAGTGCTACTGCATTTTGGAGCGCGTCATAGATAGCTCCAAAATGCATTGGCCACAGGGGCCACGTCACTGCCAGCACACTGACTGAATTGGAGGAGGAGGTGACACACCTCCGAAATCTCCGATGATGGCACTATGTTTCTTGCACATGCATGCAAGCAAACATAAAAAGGGGCCGTTAAAGAACCAGAAAAAGTATGCTTCCACCCAGGTGAACTCTTTGGGCCTCGCTGGACACCCGACTGTGAAGCAGCCTTCCATGAGATCATATACCAGCTCACCCACGCCTCCATTCTTGCCTATGCTGACCCCCACTAAACCCTATGTGCAGCATATGGACACTAGTCTACAGAGTCTAGGAGCGGTGCTGTATCAAGACCATGAGGATTTATTTATTTATTTATTTGTTTGTTTAGTTTTTGTTGATGGCCTGAGACCAGTAGCTTTCATCAGTAGAAGCTTGACCCCGTCTGAAAGAAACTACCCTGTGCATAAGTTGGAGTTCCTTGAACTAAAATGTGCCATCATTGACCAGTTTCATAAATACCTCTATGGGGCAAAGGTATTGGTGAAGACTGACAATAACCCATTGACCTATGTACAGACTTCAGCTAAGTTAGACGCCACTGGGCACTGGTGGCTTTCTGCATTATCAACCTATGATTATGCTGTCGAATACAGACCGGGCCTGAACCATATTGGTGCTGATGCCCTATCACGAAGGCCCACTTCCAAGAGTGACTGGGTCCAGCTGTCTGAACCTGACATTTGAGCAATGTGCCAAAAGTTTGATAGACATGAACAGATGTCTGCAGACACAGTGGACTGTTTAGTAGATTGCTTGGGCCCTTCTGACACCTGCATACCAGCTGCTTATTGCCACTTCTCTGCTTTAGATATTAGTGCACTGCCTCAAATTGACAATGACAGCATTCAGTTGGCTCAATCCCAAGATCCTACGATTCAGCCAGCACTTGATGCCCTGCGTGTGGGGAAAGGTGTGTCTAAGTTTCGTTCCACTGATTTGCAAATTGCTTTATTGTTTAAGGAAGGTCCCAGATTGAAGTTGCTCAATCAGTTGTTGTATAGAGAGACAGTAGATCATAGTGGCAAAGTAGACAAGCAAGAATTTTAAAAATTTGGTACTGAAGTCCCTCCCCAATCAAATGGGGCATCTCGGTATTGACAGAACCCTTGACCTGGTATGATCTCGCTTCTACTGGCCCAAAATGGGGGCTGATGTTGAGCACCATGTAAAGACTTGTAGTTGCTGCCTTCAAAAAAAAGCCCTGCCTCAGAGGGTTGCCCCCCCCGTTAATGTTACTACCAGCACCCCAATGGAACTAGTCTGCATAGACTTCTTGTGTTTAGAACCTGATCAGTGGAACATTGGCAATGTATTAGTGGTTACAGATCATTTCACACGGTATGCACAAGCTTTTCCCACCAAAGATCAAAAGGCATCTACTGTGGCCAAGGTGCTAGTGGAAAATTTCTTCATCCACTATGGTGTCCCCCAGCGGATCCACTCTGACCAGGACAGAGACTTTGAGAGTAGACTAATCAAAGAAATGCTCTCTCTATGGGGGGGTGCGAAAGTCAAGAGCCACCCCCTATCACTCGCAGGGAGACCCTCAACCAGAACTTTTTAACTGCACCCTTCTAGACATGCTGGGCACCCTCCACCCAAAAGACAAACATAAATGGAGTCAGAAGATTAGCACCTTGGTACATGCATACAATTGCACGAAAAATGATGCTACCGGGTTCTCCCCCTACCGCCTCATGTTGGGGAGAGAGACCCGGCTGGCAGTTAATGTCTGTTTTGGGATCTCTTCAGATGGGGCCTGAGCTGAAAACTACTTGCAATATGTACAAAAACTGAAAGCTCAATTGAACCATGCCTATCAACTGGCCCAGACAATGGCCACCAAGAGAAATCTAGCCAACAAAGAGGCATGATAAAAAAGTAAAGACTCAAGAGCTTTGACCTGGAGACCGTGTGTTGTTAAGCAATTTGGGACTCCATGGTAAACACAAAATTGCTGATCGGTGGCACCATCTTCTCCATGTAGTAGTTGGAAAGTTGGATGATTTACCTGTGTACAAGGTGCACCCAGAGGACTACTCCAAAACTGTCAAGACCATGCACCGTAACCACTTGCTACCTATTGGCCAAGTCACAATTGAGGCTGAATCCTCAGAGATTGATTCCCTTGGGCCGGTGACTAGTGCTGCTGCAAGAAAGAGACAGAATCAACCTACCCCAGTGGTTACAAGTTCAAGGTTTCCTCCGCAGCAGGTCCAGAACGATAGTGACTGTCAGTCCACCTCGGATGAAAGTGAATGTGAATGTGACAATGCCTATTACCCCTCTTATGAATTGAGTCAGCTGTTTCAAGATAACCCTATGACTAATTGTGGGGATGAAGCTGGGCCTTCTGGACTGCCTTACCCCCCAGCTTTGTCCTTGGAGCCAATGCCCCCAGAAAGTGAAGTGCAAAGTATCACATCTGAAGATGCTGAGTCTCTGTGTATTGTGGAACTGTATGATTTACCTGAAAGAGGGGTTGATAGTTTGAGTCTTTCTGGTGACATATCAGAATTTGAAGAACACCATGAGAGTGCTGACAACCCCCCTTCAGTACCTCAAAGTTTGATTGTGCCTGAGCCTTCACAAAATGAGTCAAGTGTTGTAGAAACAGAGCCTGCAGAGCAAGGAGCCGACAGTGCCCCAAGTTTGAACATTCCCATCCAGGCAGAGGCACTCCTCACAAGTGACAAGAGTCCCCAGACCAGTGCTGAGAGTATAGAGACTGTAGTTGTTCCCCTCAGAAAGACTGGCCAAGCTGTCAAGCCAGTGGTATGCTTCAGTTATGATTCTCCTGGGAGGCCAGTGGATTTGCCTGTCAATGTGGTCCACAAAGGGACTTATGTTTCTCAGAGCTCACTGCCTAAACTGAACCTAAGTGTCAATTCCAGGTTGATTGTTCTGCCTTCTAGGTATGGTGCCCCTGACCCATCTAGCCCCAAGTTAGCTGATAGGGAAGGGCCCCCACCTTACATTGTTCAATGTACAAGAAGTTATTACATGATTCCACAAGTAATGTGTAAATTACCTGTGTGAAATATCATGATGTATTGTCAGAATGGATATAATATTGTGAAGCGTAGAGAATACATATAGTAAAAGATATAAGTTTACACTGACTGATGCATCAGATGTCACTTGCATAACATGCTAATGGTATAAATGTCTCGTATAGTTTGCATTTGCAATATTGTGATAGGACAGACTTGATGCGGACGCAAAGTTTTCTCCAGGCAGGGAAGGGTGTAACCCCCCCTACAAATGGGGGTTCCCGAAAAGTCTTCCTTGAGCTTGTCTAGATGCTCATTGCCAGGCTGGTGTCCTGCATTTTAGCAGTTTAAATGTGATTGCCAGAGAGTGCCTGTATAGCCTCTGTGTACTGTCTCTTTAAAAGCTGCCTGGATTGCAGTCATAAGTAATCTGAGAGGGAGCTCTGTTGAAAGATGTAACTATTTGCTGAAAATTATTTAGAGTGATAATGATAATGTAGTTTGTCTTACCTGCCTTCTTTGCAGCAATGACTGTTTTGTTTATCTCCATTATCTTGGTCCTGGACTGCCGAATTGGACCAATCAGTACTGGTGGGACCTAAAATGGAGCCGGACTACTGGAGCTGTCTGGAGTCAAAATCTGTAGGAATTGTAGTTTTGGGCTTTTGGTGCCTTTTTTGCACCTGAAGGGGGAGCCTTTGCTGAGACTGACAGACAGATCAGCCAACCAAACCTTTTGGATTCTGGGGAAAGTCCTAGGCTTGCTGGCAGTTGAGTCAGATCTAAGTTGGGAGCTGAAGATGCAGCAGCTTGAGACAGTCAAGCAACCGTCTGAGTAGTTTTGTGCGAGAGAACTGTGGAAAGGCCCGAGTTGTGGCCTGTATGTCTGCCTGCTGCCCCTGAGAGGGAGAGAAGAGAATTATTTTGGACTAAATCTGAGTTTGGGAGAATGAAGTAAGCCACTGATTTTTTACCAGGCTCATACCTGAAGAAGACCAAAGATTTTGCTGGATGCGATCGGCCTGTCAGAATTTCCAGCTGCTTTTGAATCCCTGGTTTGTGCAGAGACCTTGCGATCGTGACCGGAGAGCGGTTTGCCTGGTACAATAGAATTTCCTTACATGTAAATGTGCTGTGAGTTGTTAGTAGGTCATGATTTGGTTACCCACTGTTGAACTGTGTTCTGCTTGCTGGAAGCTGTATCCAGCCCAAAATGGACTGTATCCGAATTTGTCTCCATTTGGTCTGGGCCTTGCCATACTGGCCCAGCCAGACTACCCACTGCACAGAAAAAGCCATCGATGAGAGACCTGCCTGGGGATCAGCCCCCTGCTCCATGCCTGAACAGGAACGATGCCCTGTCGAATCACGTGGGCCCTGCTTCTCCTGGCACTCCAGATCAACCACCTGCAGTCTCAATTTTTGTCCAGCCTGTGTCCAGTCTTGGGTATCGTGAGTAATCATCAGGGTAGCTCCCTGCAATAACAGCCTGATCTAAAAGTGTGCCATCTGATTGTCTTGTTGTTTTCTTTTCACGAACTGAGCCCTCCGGCTCTGGATTACAATTAGTGTGTGTGTGGTGCATGTTGTTTTCTTCCATCACAAGGCCCCAACCAGCTGCACCGTTCCTGGCTAGCTACCTAGAGTGTGTGACTGTTTATGGACCCTGAAGTACATGCATAACTGTTTGATTGATACAGCCTTTAAGCAAATTAACCTGATTACGCCCCTCCCTTGTTCAAGTCCCTCAAATAAATCAATCTAATTCTTTTTGCATTTACCCTGACTGTGGTTCCAGTTTGTGCAAGAATACTGTACTGCTGTTATTTGCTGTGTATAACCTTGTTTTACAGGGGGTCCCCAGGGTCGAGTCAGAGGAAAGCCCTGGTGGTAAGTGCAAACAGTGTGGGTACTTGTGAGCTGTATCAGGGGTATTGTGAAAGTGATTATTGTGTATTGTTCTGGCCACCTAGTTAGGAAAGAGAAGGGTTACAGGTTCTGAGGCTGTGCCCAGGTTAGCTTGACCACTGCCAACCCTGACTTCCAGGTGGAGGCACCCATTTCAGAACTCAGGCCCCTTAACCTGCTACTAGCCAAGCAGGCAGGGGTAGTAGCCCTTGGGATAGCACCACCTAGGGGTTACACTGTACTCACATCAGTGTGAATGGACTGATGCTTAGCACAACCCACTTCCCCTTTGGCATGCGTGTCTCAGCTGTGGTACCTGACCATCCCTGTCTTCAGTGAATATTGAACAAAAGTATTTTGTCTGTTACATCATGGGCAATTTGTGATGGGTGGTGGTGCCTGGAATCATGTGTCATGTCCATGTATGTGTAATGTTCATGCCATGGCATGTACTGTAAAGTGTCGCAATACTTGGTGGATATGCCATTTTGCCAAAATTCTGAATGTTCGAATCAGAGGCTCAACCACACAAATCCACCCCCCCCACCCATCTGTAACTTTGTAATTGTGTTTCTGCTGTTTATCGGTAAACCACCCACAACTCAATGCAGAAAATGTGATATGTAAGTCCAGAAACACCTGCACCTGCACCCTCGCCACACTCTGAAGATACTGCTGTGACACTATGAATGGTAACATGTTAGTATATGATGGAATGCAGTTATGCATGGAATTCCATGTCTGGACTATGTTTGTTCGGCTGCAGTAGTGACATCATTATGTTGATCTGCTGCAGTAATGATGGCAGTTATGCAGCAGAACAACTTGGAATGCTGCCACATATCAGGGTTCATGCGTAACATTAATTTACTGTCCCGAGGCATAGTGCAAACTGCCTCAGGCCAGTGTGATTTCCCCCTGACTTGCCTAATGGGGTTAGTGTAAAAAAAAAAAAAAAACACACTTCCCCCCATCCATCCCAGCCCCACAACCCTGTCTTAGTTGAGAGAATCAGATAGTGGTCAGATAAGAAGGTGAGTGGAGGGTTTGTTTCAGTTGCCATCAGGGACTAGTGTGGAGTTGGGATGCTCTGGGGAGTTGGGGTTGTCACTGAACACGTGAAAGAACTTATAGAGAAGGTAAGGGGGGTGCCACTGGACACCAGGGATAACTTATCAGGAAGGGGAGAGGGAGGGGGTACCACAGGACACCAAGAAAAACTTATGGGAAAAGGAGAGGGAGGGCATTGCCACTAGTCAACAGCGAGGATTAATGGGGAAGAGGAGAGAGAGGGGATACCACTGGAAAACAGGGAGTAATTGGGAAGAGGTGAGGAAATGGAGTCATAGATTCATAGACGTGATGGCAGAAAAGGGCCTTCCTGGCCCATCAAGTCTGCCCATTCCCTCCCCCTACCTGTCACCCCCCCCAAGATTCCTCTCGTCCTCCCCTTGACAACCCTCTGTGTTTGTCCCAGGCTTTCTTGAACCCCTCCACTGTACTGACACTCATCACCTCTTCTGGCAGTCTGTTTCAGGGCTCAACCACTCTCTCTGTGAAGTAATACTTCCTAATATTTCCTCTAAACTTCCCCCTCCACCTTCAGTCAATGCCTCCTAGTTCTTGTATCTACCTTCCCTGTAAATAAGCTCTTACCCACTTTATTTATCCCCTTCACATACTTAAATGTTTCATCATGTCCCCTCTTTCCCTTCTTATCGCCAGAGAATACAAATCCAGTTCCCTCAGTCTCTCCTCATACAGTATGCCATCCCTCTTACTGGCCAGTGTTTCCCTGCCTCCTCTCTCATGGCAGATTTGTGTCAAGGTACCAAGTGCCCTCCGACACTCCTGTTGAACAGCTCCTGTGTTTTATGACTCTGTGAACATGCTTGAATTGGGTGCTGATAGCTCCCTTTGAGGACAGAACCATTTGTGTATCCACCTTCAATGTTTTCCAATCCTACATTACTCATGCCACTGTTTAGGGACTGCTGCCTCACCCCACCAGCCACCAGCCTCCAGGCCCTTTGTAATCTGTTTCTCCACTGTGGTCACTGACTGTCCCTGTCTTCACTGAATACTGAACAGAACTGTATCTACCTATCACACTATTGGCAAGGACAAAGGGTGGCATGCAATCCTGTGTTGTTCAGTCTCCGCCTTTTGTCACACCCAGCTGTACGCAAGTTTAATACATCATATTTGGGTGTGGCTTAATTGTTCACACCATGTTGTTAAGGAAAATCACCACTAAATGTTGTAATGTTACAATTACTTTACTTATTTAATTACTATTGCTTCTTTTGTGTTGTTGTGCTGTTGATTAATTGTGTGCAAATCTTTATTTATATACTAGGCCACGTCATCGCCACTGTCATCTGATGACTCCGAGTTTGCCGAGTACAGCTACATTGGAGGTTACACATTTGAACCACACTATACTCCAGAAGAACTTACTACCATGGAGAACCTGCCAGATGTTGATGTAAATAGTGAGATGGACATTGTCGAAGAGGCTGAGGACAGAACTATGATTCCAACCGGCGAGTGGTGCATCTGTGGAGGATGTGTGACCAAGGCCACCAATCATGAATGTTTGTGTTGCGGTGAGCCCCAAGAATGCACTGACAAAAAATCAGAAGAGGGGTAACAATGTATTGTTAACCACTCCAACTTTGAGTCAGTTTGTCTTCGTTAGGCTGTTCTAATGACCATAATGACATTACGTCACTATGCGTACATTGAGAGACTGCCTGACAATGATCCAACTGCTAGGTATGCAAAGTGTGAGAAATTGTCTTCCGATACAGTTATTCGAATGTTACTGTATCATGCTGTCATTAGAAGTTGTATATTGAAAGCATGCACATGTAATGTATTGTATGAACATAGAAATGTCAGTTATATATTGCAGTTATGATTTATGAACTTTGTGTGTACTCACAATACATAACGTGGGTCCTAGGCATGATTGCGCATAGTGTTAACGCACAGGGTGCCTTGGTTGCGTAGCCACCCTGCATGCTTTATGCACCCAGTTTGTGATGCATGTAGTGGTGCATGCAGACATCAATGCACCAGACACACCGGCTGTGCAGACCATGATGTGGTGTGTGCAGTCAGTTTCAGTTGCATCACTTTGCGCAATGCACAGCCATGCATAGTATACACGCAGGTGGTGGGTGTAGTGATCTGGCAGCTATGCCAGGGGTGACCCTGCCATAACCATGCTACATGGCTGTGGCCAAGAACACAAAGGTTCCAACCACCCTCAGCCACTGGATGAAGTGTGCTGCCCCCCCCACCAACACGCCGAGCATCCACCCGCCCTCTCATGCCAGCCAGAGTGCAGCCACCCGCAAGTGAATGCCCCTTGCATGGAAAACATGTCAGTGCAACCCCCTACCACTGGCAAGGTTGCTCTTGAGCCCCCACCCTCCATACAGTACTGTCCCGTGAATCCCCGTCTGACCTTCACCACCCCCATCATCAGTACCTGCATGTCAGTGCCGCTCACTCAGCATTCAGTGGCACATCCACCCACTTACTGCTATGTCTGTAGGCCACATGACGTATGCATGCGCGTGCAGCTGATGCGCATGGGCATAGTTCAGAGGGCAGGCTGCAGAGTAGTTTTGTGGAGGTCTGTGCCACTGTCCGTCAATGGATGTTGCTCCGGCATGCTGGCATGGGGGAATGTGGGTGCTGTCTGTGATGCATGGATAGTGGTTGGGGCAATGTGCAGCTACATGGCTATGGCAAGTGCTAGCCATGCTTGTAGTCACATGCTGTACATGTGTTAAGTCTGTGATGACGATGAGCTAGGAATGTGTGTACGTAGGTGTTTGTGGTGGGGTTTGAGAACTGTAAAGGCATGCGGCTCTGCATGTTGTATAACACAGAATGGTTGAATATGAGGTTGTACAGCTTTGTATCATCCTTCCTAAATGTCACCTTTTCACAGACCTGCGATAAGTAATTTGTATGTCATTGACAAATAATATTTATTTAGTCGTGGAAGCATTTAAAAAAAAATTGTATACTATGTGCTGTAAACTTCAATGTTTTAGACATATGTAATGTTATTTTCATATATAATTGCATGTATTGGTTACCTGTCATATTTTCATTTAATGTTTATGTAATTGTTGCCTTCTTTTGTTTTTCAGAGTATTTAGACACACTGCCTATCAACAGTATATCTATTGAGTCTATGGGTTTCTTGGTCGTAAGATCTGAAAAATTGTACCATCGTGTGTAGTGCAACCTGTGCGTAATACCCTGATCCTGAAGGCAACTGCACTGGATACATGGATGCTGAAGACTCAGATGTTGATTTAGCATTAGCTGACACTGATGATACTGATTGATTGTAATTGAAGTATAAGACACTTGGACATGTGCATTACTCATTACTGTACCTTCCATTCTATGTATGTTAGTTATGAGTAATTCACCCATCGAATTGTCTTGCATTGTCTGCATTGCAATGTAATTGAAAATAAGAATGTCATATAATTAAGTACACAGGTAACATGTTTAATTTAATTGAAATGATTGACATTGAAAACATCATTGTGTAACAAGGTTATCTTTCTTTTGAAAGTATGGGCATGAAACTTTGACTATACCTATGTTACTGATAACATTGTCAACATTCATTTCATTTCTAAAATACATCATGAAACACATTGGACATCAATGTTATACATGGGTCCATTGTATGATCGTAATAAGGCACTCCATGGTGTATGTTGTTTAATCAGTACTGTAGTTCACAACCTTGTTTTGGTTATTGGTGTTTTACATTGGACAGTAGTAAGGAAACCTTCCCCATGGCCGCACTGGACAGTAGTAAGGAAACCTTCCCCCAGGCCACACTGGACATTAGAAAGGGAACCTCCCCCATCCAGGGTGCACTAGTGCCACCACCACTACCTCAGAGGTTGCGAAGAAAGCACAGCAGTTGGACCACAGTGGGCTCAGGGAGGGTGAGGAGGGTGGAACAGAGGCACACCCAGTCAATTGTTCCACTCACAATCCATACACTCATTCTGGGGAGCATAGCCCCCATGGATGCACCCGCAGAGAAGACTGATGATATCTGTCACAAGGGAGGCCCACAGAAAGGAGGCAGAGGGCACCAAAGGGAAAGGAAGCAGCTCCTGGTGGGGACCTCAATTATTAGGGTAAGAACTGGGGGGGAGCTGGGAAAATGAAGCAAGATGCCTGCCTGGTGCCATGGCTTGAGGGACAGGAAGCCAGATCCTCAGGATCACGAGAACAGCTGCAAGGGATTCGAGTTGGACGCATTGTCCACCTAGGGACAAATGACTTGGTTCATCATGAGATTAGAGCAGTGCAGGAGGACATTGCAGAGCTGGGAGGGACCTAAGACGAGCAGCACACACAGTATCCTTCTCAGAGGTGCTGCCTGTCAAAAGCATGGGGGAGGCGAGGGCAATTGGCACCATGCAGTTTAATGAATGGTTGAAAAATGGTGTGAGCACAGGGGTTTGCTTCATTGGGGACTGGGGTTCCACCTGAGGGACACCAGCCTATACTGGCAGGATGGTCTGCATCTGTCCAGGAAGGGAACAAGCTTTTGAGCAATCGGTTTAAATGCTTCATTGGCAAGCTTTTAAACTAGTCAAAGGGGGAGGCACTGACAAGCAGCAGGAAAATCCCAGCCTCTCCCTACAAAACAGGGTACTAAATGAGAAAAAGACTGATGTAGAACGGTCAGTGGGGGATGCTGCAACAGAAGGTAAAGCCATCAAAAAATGGAGAGCAATGAGTACTAATGCCTGTAGTCTCGTAACAAGCTTCCTGAATTAGTGGCCTTGATGGAGGAGGAACATCTGATATCGTGGCAGTCACAGAAACATGGTACACACAAAACCATGACTGGGACATAAACATACCAGGATACACTGTCTACAGGAGGGACAGGGAGGGAAAAGAGGAGGGAGGAGTTCTTACATAAGGGAAGGAATAAAAGCAACAAAACAAAAGGGTAAACAGGGAGGAGAAGAAGCACTGTGGCAATTTGAGACAGGCAATGGCACCACAATACGCACAGGGGTTATATACAGACTCCTCTCAGGGGAGGAAATGGACAGGAAATGATAGAAAGTATACTTAGAATGGTGAAAAAGGGGAGATATTGCTGATGGGTGATCTGAATATGCCGGATGTTAACTGGAGTGCAGCTGCAGCTGCCACTCAAGAGTGCAGTTATTCTAGATGCCCTCACAGGGGCATGCCTTAGACAACTAGTACTGGAGCCCACTGAGAGGGAGCAATATTAGACTTGATTCTCTCAAATGGAGATGGAGAGAGGATTACAGATGTAGAAGTGGGTAGCCATCTGGGAACTAGCGACCATCGAACAGTATGGTTCACAATAAACACAGCAATAGAGTCAAGCCATACAAAGACAAAAGTACTGGACTTTAGGAGGGCTGACTTTGCCAAAATGGGTGAGTGCCTAAGGAATGCACTAGCAAATGGGCAGGAAGGAAGACTGGAAGAACAATGGGGAATAATAAAAACTGCCATCACAGAGGTAACGAGCCTTTGTGTGAAGCAAATAAACAAAACAAGACGATGTAAGAAACCACTATGGTTCTCAAAGAAAGTGGCAGTGAAGGTTCAAGAGAAAAAGAAAGCATTCAGGAAGTACAAGGAATTGCAGAAGGAGCAGGACAGAGAACTGTATCAGTTAAAGCAAAAGGAAGCTGGAAGGCAGTCAGAACAGCAAAGGCCCAAACCGAGGAAAGATAGCCAACTCAGTTAAGAAGGGGATAAAACCTTTATAGGTACATCAGGGAGCGAAGGAAGACCAAGGAGGGATAGTGAGACTTAATAAAGGGGTGGGAGGGTGGGCAGAGGGAGACTGTGAAAGGCAGAGATACTAAACAAATATTTTTGCTCAGTATTTACAAAGGAAGAGGGGAGGTACATAAAACAAACAGTAGTAACACGCTGGATACAGAAGTTGATACCGCCCATTTACAGAAGAAAGGGTTCTGAAAGAACTCTAAAACTGAAGGTGGACAAAGCAATGGGGCCTGATGGATTCATCCCAGAATTCTAAAAGAACTAAGGGTAGAACTAGTGACATCACTGACTACCCTTTTAACAAATCATGGGAGGATGGGGTGGTACCGAGGACTGGAGGAGGGCAGATGTGATTCCCTTCACAAAAGTGGGAGCAAGGGAAGCAGGAAACTATAGACCTGTTAGTTTAACCTCAGTGATAGGGAAAATGATGGAATCACTTCTAAAGGAAAGAATTGTCGAGTATCTAGAGGCCAGAGGGGCACAGGACCCTAGGCAGCATGGATTCACAGCGGAAGGTCATGCCAGACGAATCTGATAGATTTCTTTGACTGGGTGATCAAAGTAGTAGATCAGGGAGGGCTGTGGACATGGCCACCTAGACTTTAGCAAGGCATTTGACACAGTCCCACACAAAGATTAATATACAAGTTAGCCAGCCTGGGTGTGGGTCCCAAGATGACAGCCTGGGTAAAGAATTGGCTAGAGAATAGGACACAGAGAGTAATAGTAAATGGAGTCCACTCAGAAGAAAGGAGGGTTACTAGTGGGGTACCGGGAGGTTCAGTATTAGGATCGTCCTCTTCAATGTCTTTATAGTTTACATTGCAGAAGGACTGGAAGGAAAGCATGTCTCTTTGCAGATGACACTAAGATCTGCAACAGAGTTGATGCACAGGGTGGGTGGGGTGGAAAGGATGAGAAGGACTTGGCAAGGTTAGAGGAATGGTCAAATGTATGGCAGCTTAGATTCAATGCTAAGAAGTGCAAGGTAATGCACTTGGGAAACAAAAACCCAGGGGAAGAGTACATAATGGGGGGTGAGATACTAACAACAACAAAAATGGAGAGGGACCTGGGGGTAGTCATATCAGATGACCTAAAGATGGGCAAGCAATGTGAGAGGGCAGCAAGGAGGGCTGGGGGGATACTGGGATGCATAGGGAGAGGCATCACCAGTAGAAAACAGGAAGTTATTATCCTCTGTACAAACAGCTGGTGAGACCCCATCTGGAGTACTGTGTGCAGTTCTGGAGACCTAATCTCCGAAAGACATAGACAGGATGGAAGCTGTCCAGAGGAGGGCACTAAATGGTGCAGGGTCTGCACTGGAAGACATATGAAGAGAGACTTAAGGAGCTTAATATGTATAGCCTCGAGGAAAGGAGGGAGAGGGGGGACATGATAGAAACTTTCAAGTACCTCAAGGGAATCAACAAAGTCCAAGAGGGTAGCATCTTTCAAAAAAAGAGGTGTGCAAGAACAAGAGGGCACAATTTGAAGATGGGGGCGGCTCAGAGGTAATTTAAGGAAGTATTTTTTCACAGAGAGGGTTGTGGATGCATGGAACGGCCTTCCGGAGGAGGTTGTGGAGTCAAAATCAGTGGTGGAATTCAAGCTTGCATGGGATAGTCATAAGGCAGTTCTGGGGGTTGGGGGTAGGAAGAAGTAGGCTGCTGGTTAACTAGGATCTGCTGCTTATCCAGTAGGTAGGGAAATGGGCAGACTGGGTGGGCCAAGCGGTCCTTATCTGCCGTCAAATTCTATGTTTCTATGTTTCTATCCACACCTTGTACTTGATAAACTACCCAAAAACTCACACCGTGGATGGTCTTATTGCAATTATACAAGGGACCCATGTGTATCATTTGTTGTGTATGCATTTACTTATCTATTTTATTACAGAAATTTTTCAGCAAACTGTTATGCATGACTTACCAATGGCCACTTGACATTTGTGGACCAATGAGGTAACAGAATTGTCACACATTGTACTATACTGTTGGACTTTATCAATGATTGCATGGTTGAGAAAGTTGGATTAGCATCGTAACACATCACACAAGGCCTGGTTAATCCCCCATAATCCACACACGGCACCAAGCGGTGGTATACTGCCCAATATGACGAATGAAATATTCTATGAAAACACTGACAGTGCAATAGTTTAACAGACTGTGTACACACAGCAAAAGGATCATTTTGGCTATGCAGATTAGAGTTTGAACACTGTTCCATATGTGAATATGAACATCGAAATGACATAGTAATTTTTTACATAATTACTCTCATCTTCTACTTCATATTTCTGTCATCCACCGTCTCATTCATCTGGGTTAACCACCCCCAATTAGATGGATATTATTTGGTGCTTATGAACACTATCACCATTATGTTGCAAATATTAGGATAATGTCTGCTGTGTTAGCTATCTGATGCTGCGTGACCGAATATTGTTTGCTCTTGTAAACAGTGTTGTGATAAAATAATCAAAAGAGTAAGCTGAAGTATTAAATCACGTGCTCATCATTTCTTTATCTTTATTTTGTTTGGGTGGTGAAAAAGAAACCAGCAAGTGTTGAGCACAGACAGCAAGGGACTCTCTGGCTTCAGAAGTCTGCATGCAAGCGTCAGCCGAGCGTTGCTGTAGGAACACTCACTGATGCTTGCGTGCAGACTTCTGGGGCCTCTGAGTCACTTGCTATCCGCTTGAGCTCAACACTTGCTGGCTTCTTTTTCACAACCCGAACAAAACTAAGGTAAATCATGCTGCTCACATGATTTAATACTTCAGATTAGTTTTTGGATTCATTTTTGGCCATAGTGTTACGAAGACCAAACACCGCTCAGTTACGCTACAGTCAAGCACCCTCAAACTAACTTGCCCTCGGATCCATGCTTCCGGAACCATCAAATACAAAAAAAATTATATGTGAGTATCTGTTCATTAATTTTTGTCATACACCATCTGTGTGTGCTGACCACATAAACCCCTCAAGATTCACTCTCGAGGTTTTTGGGTCATCGCACAACTCGGGTGTGTGAAACAATCCATAACACACACCAATCAATTCTGCTCTATTGAATGCACTCTCAAGTTACAGTGGTGTGTGTTATGTCTCTTTGAGTCGCCGACTCATGCGTCTTTTTCCCAATCTTTATACACTGCATATGTGCAGTACAATGCGTTTCAGTCTCTGCATCCGCAGAAACAGTGATTTGTAATGCATTACATCAGCATAAAACTATTTGTACTGTTTATATAGCATTGTTAATGTTACATAAATTGTACCAGCTTGTGTTTTTGATGACAGTGCCGCTGTTGCATGATTATTGCATTTCATGTCCCAATGACTGACTCTCTCTCTCTCTCTCTCTGGCAGTCTCACTTTTATCTCTCTCTATTTATCAGTATCAGTACCAACTGATGTATTTTGTTATCAGTAGGATTGTTTGGCAGCAAAAACAACAGTTGTACTATAGCACTAATTATGCATGAATGGTGCAGATACCTGTAACCGGTCGTAATTATTATTGAATGCGCTCTCAAGTTATAATGATGGTCTGCGTTATGTCTCTTTGAGTCACTCGACTCATACATCTTTCTTCCCATTTTCATAGGCAGCAAATGTGCTGGACAATGTGGTTCCATTTCTGCAACTGCAGAAACAGTCATTTCTCATGCATTACCAAAGCATAAACAGTCCAGTTTTAATGTTTGTGTTGCACTGTAAATGTTACATACACTGAAACAGCATGTCTCTCTATGACTATCTTTCTCTGTATGGCAGATTCTCATTTCTTTCTCTGTCTTTATCAGTTGCAGTACCAATTGATGTCTCTTGCTGTCCGCAAAAAGCCACAACAGGAGTGTTTACCTTGCAAAATCAGTTCTCCTACAGTACCATAGTACTATTAGGCACGTATACTACTACTACCTGTGAGCGTTCATAAATATTATTTAATGCTCTATCGTGTTAAAAGAATGTTCTCTATTATGTGTATATTATGTGTCTTGGAGTCATCCAACTCATACATCTTTCTCCACATCTTCATTGGCTGTAAATTTGCAGACCAATGCTCTTCTCTTTCTGCATCTGCAGAAACAGTCCTTTCTAATGTATTACATCAGCATAAAACTGAACTGAAATAGAGGTACTGTGCAAATACATTAGAAGCTCATTGGCATGGATGTTGCTGTGATGAATGCATTGTTATACAACTACCAATCTCTAAGAAAGCCTGATAGTTCAGTGGTTCTACCTCCAAGCCCGTATCACATATTGCTGTAAAAAAGGCACCAAAGTATCCCCTGGTACTATACTGGTCAATCCTCCATGCACCTATCCCCGATCATCGTAGCCATCCCCCCCGTGGTCTCCCATGGTATAGTGGACATCAGTCACAGCCCCTATACACAATCATGCCACTAAACACACCCTGATAAACCATGGTAGGGTAGTGGCATTACCCTCCCATACACAAACCCAAACTTTGAAAAAGGTTTGGGTCCTGTATATCCTCCTGTCCCCCACCACGATGGTGTCAAAAACCAAAACCCAGAACATGCTCTGGTAACGTAGTGGAACACCCACTCACTGAGGGACAACACCACCCACACTGACCCAGTCCCAGTACTGGCAAAAAGCAGTCTGGCAGTACAGCACACCCACACACTAATGCCACCCCTCAACTAAGCTGTCAGTTATTTCTTTGTGAAAACTTACAGTACATGCTGGCAGCCCATTTTGTGACAGGGTGTACCAGATGGCTTATAGATGTATTGTATGGGGCACCACTAGACTACCATGGTTTATCGGTGTCTGTTTTGTGGCACGACAGGGGATATGTTCATGGAGGGTGGATCACTACACCAACATGGGGTACTCAGTTTACTTTAAAAAAACATTGGGAATACATACAGTGAGGGTTAACCACTAGACTACCATGGGATACTTATTGGATTTTATTATAAAAATGATCAGTGATACTGGCAGGAAGGGGGCCACTACAATACCTGGCTTTATCAGACATTGTTTTGTGGCTCGATACTGGATACGAGTAAGGAGGGTGATCCAGCACACACCCTGTGTTGTGTGAACAACTATTTTCTTTATTCTTTAAACCATGACTATCTCAGAGTCTCTACAAGATTTGGCTTTTCAAGAGAACTCATTCTTTCTGGTACGTCTGCTTTTGGGAGTAATGATGGGTTTTTCTGTTTTTTCCTGTCAAGGACTTGAGCCGTCATCACTGGGATATGAGGGGATGTTTTACCCTCCATTACCTTCTTTGCAACCTAGGGATCTCTTCCTTTGCACTTGACTGTACTACGGAAAGTCCTTTCTCGCACCTTTTTTGCAAACTTTCTGTTGGCGGTTTGCATGAACATTGTGATCTAGAGCACACAGTTCAGCTCTGCACATCATACCATTAAAGAAACAAGCACTTGTCAATGCCGGATGTTTGCTTGCTGGCATTAGCAGTGGAAGTGCAGGAGTCAGACAGATGCAGTATAAGAATGGCATCGAAGTATTGAACTGACGCCAACTGCACCCTCACTCTGCAGAGATGGACAGACATTGGGGTGTGCCTTTGGGTCGTTGCCCATGACGGTCACGACATTTCACCTCACCCTACCCTTCAGACACTGACAAGTGTCGAGGTGTGCCTTGGGGTGTTTGGGCTTTACATTCACCTCATTCCATAAGGAAATATGCTGAAATGGGCGCAGTGTAGGAGGATGGGGTGAACTCTGGGGGCAAAGGGTCCAAGGCACACCTCAATGCCTGTCACTGACTGCAGGGTGGGGGTGGAGGTGGAATTTCAAGAGCAATACTGTTGACAATCCCAAGTCACACCCCTGACGCCTGTCAGTCCCTACAGGGTAGGGCATAATGGTCGAAAACCCTAACACCCTGGGCGTTTCTTGGTGTTTTTACTCCAAGTTTTCAACATGGGCTTTTTGTGACCCCACTGCATGAACAGTGACACTGCAGTTCATTAGGTGAAAGGTAATTTTGCACAGTGACTGCACCATTTGGTGCCACAGGTGCGAAAACACATTTCGAACAGGATGTGAAAAGTGACAGGTGTACTGTTCACGATGAAGTGTAAAAAATGGCATTGTTGAAAATCTGGAGTGAAAATATACAAAAACTGGTGAAGTGACGAGCGTGTGTAGAAACTGCACAACGTACACCCGTAATGTAATTTGTTTGGGGATTTTTTACAGCAGATTTTCAACACAGGCATTTTGGGACCTCCGCTCATGAACAGTGTCACTGTGATTTTTGTAATCTGTCCCGAACACTAATTTCCCACAGCGACTGCGCTATTCTGCACCAGAAATGCGAAAATACATTTTGGTCTGGGTGTGAAAAATGACAGCTGTCCTGCTCATAAGGAGGTGTGGGAAAATGCCAGTGTTGAAAATCTGGACTGAAAATATTACAAATTCGTGAACTTACGAGGTTGCATGGAAAATTGGTTTGACATGATCTGCATGGGTTTGTGCCAGGTAGATCATGTCAAACCAACCTTGTGGAGTTCTATGAATGGGTAACATCAGAACTGGACAGGGGTAAGCCTGTGGATGTATTATTCTTGGACTTCAGCAAGGCGTTTGACTCTGTCCCCCACAATGGTCTGGTGGAGAAACTGATGGGGTTAGGAGTAGGCCTTTGATGGTCAGATGGATTGAAAACTGGATAGCTGGACGCACTCAGAGAGTAGTGGTCTGTGGGGAGCTCCTTAACCCTACAGAGGTTGGTAGGTGGGTACCACAGGGCTCGGTCCTGGGTCCAATCCTGTTTAATGCATACATATCAGACATCAGGGATGGTATAGGGTGTGAAATGAGTCTCTTCACGGATGACTCCAAGATGGGAGCAGTAGTTGAGGGAGAAGAGGGGAGGTTGGCCCTGCAAGGGGACCTGGACACCCTGGAAAGCTGGGCTCACACATGGAAATTAAATTTCAATATCACCAAGTGCAAGGTGTTGCATCTTGGTCGGGGAAACCCTAAACACATGTACACCCTGGGAGGGGAGGTGCTGGAAGCCTCAACAGGGGAAAAAGACCTAGGGGTCATGGTGGATACATGTATGAATAACACTGAGCAGTGCAGGAGAGCAGCTAGCAAGGCAAACAGGATGTTGGGATGCATCGCAGGGGATCACCTCTAGGAGCAAGGAAGTGATTCTGCCACTGTACAATGGACTGGTTAGACCACACCTTGAGTACTGTGTACAGTACTGGAGACCACACTTGAAGAGGACATACAGCTCCTGGAGAGGGTACAGAGGAGGGCAACAAAGATGATACGAGGGCTAGGGGATTTGACATATGAGGACAGACTTGAGGAGCTTTGCCTGTTTTCATTGGAGGAGAGGAGAGACAGGGGGACATGATTGAGGTCTTCAAGTACCCCAAGGGAATAAATAGGGTAAACATGGAGGGATCTTTAGACTAAAGCAGGGAGGCATCACCAGAGGGCATGGTTTGAAGTTGGAAGGTGGAAGGTGAGGGGGAAAGAGGAGGAGGTTTTCACTGAGGAGGGTGGACCCTTGGAATGCTTTGCCTGGTGAGCTGGTTCAGAGATCCACAGTGGAGAGCTTTAAGAGAGGGTGGGACAGACACAGAAAGTGGATGTATCAGATGATGGCCTGTCCCGGGGGGGTGGGGATGGATGATAGGGGTTTCTGGAGCACAAGGGATGGGAGGGTCTCGGCACCCAACTAAGGATCTAGGTTCGAGCAGACTTGATAGACCATAAGGCCTAATCTGCTGGCAAATAGTATGTTAGTATGTTAGTATGTAAAATGCACAATGCACTCTCCTAACACAGTCATTTTATGGACTTTTGTCACCAAATTTTCAACACAGGCATTTTGGGACCTCTGCTCATGAACAGTGTCACTGTGATTTTCTTAATCTGTCTCGAACATTGATTTCGCACACCGACTGCACCATTGTGCGCTACATGTGCGAAAACACATTTTGGGTGAGTTGTGAAAAATGACAGCTATACTACTCATAAGGAGGTGTGGTAAAATGGCAATTTTGAAAATCTGGAGTGAAAATATTAAAAATTCGCAAAGTTATGAGTGTGTGTAGGAACTGCGCAATGCACGCTAGTAAAACAGTCATTTTGGGGAATTTTTTCACCAGATTTTCAACATAGGGTTTTGGGGGGTCTACCTCATGAACTATGACACTGTCATTTTGTCACTTGGTCCCGAAAGGTGGTTCCACACAATGACTGCGAAATCACCTTTCGGGACCGAATAACAAAATGCCAGTGACTGAGTTCATGAGGTGGGGCCCCAAGAAGCCCATGTTGAAAATTTGGTGAATAAATTCCCAAAAATGGCCGAAACATGCGCCAAAGTTGAAAGAACCCCATTTATGCCATTATATAGCTTACCGACATTACTTCAGTTCATGTTGGCTTTGAAGAGTGCAGATGTGTTCAGTCCATCGAAGATTGTCGCATTGGGCTCCAGAGGTAAGTATGGGGTTGGGGGTGGGGAGGTAGATGCGCAGAGGGTGGGCGGGTTGGGGAGGGGCAAGACAGTCAATGAGGGACCTTTTTTTACAGGTGTTTTTCTTCTTTTTCAGGAAGACAATGCAGGACTTTTGCCACGCTGGGGTGGGCTCCCTCCTTGGCAGCTGGAAGTTTTTTTGGGGGGGCAGTGGAGCTGATGGGGGATTGGGTACCCCTGCTGGCCATATGGACTTTTGCTGTGCTGGGGTGGGCTCCCAGCATGGCACCTTGAAGTCTGTTCGAGGGGGCAGTGGAGCCGACGGGGGATTGGGCACCCCTGTTGGCCATAAGGCCTTTTGCCACGCTGGGGTGGGCTGCCAGCATGGCACCTAGAAGTCTGTTTTTTTTGGGGGGGTACAGTGGAGCTGACGGGGAATTGGGCACCCCTGTCGGCTATACGGACTTTTGCCATACTGGGGTGGGCTCCCAGCATGGCACCTTGAAGGCTGTTTGGGGGGGCAGTGGAGCTGACAGGGGATTGGGCACCCCCATCGGCCATATTGTGTGTGGGGTGGAACGCATGAGCACACTGGGGTGGGCTCCCAGTGTGCTACTTGGGTGTTTGTTGGGGGAAGAATAGAAAAATGGACCTATGATAGCTGTTCACATGCAGTGCTGAGTGTAGGCACTTTGCATATTGCCTATGGCAGTATGCAAATTGCCTACACGTTACCACCGCTGATTGTAGCAGACTTTGGCTTTCAACTGTACGCCACTGCATCTGAACTGCTGTCATAGACAACTTGGACATTTATTGGTTGCGTGAGGCTGCGCCTGCAAGAAGGAGCAGGGAATTGGAACCGGGGTGGCACACCTACAAAAATTGTATGGTGGCACTGTGTTTCTTGCACATGCGTGCAAGCAAACATAAAAATGCTTATTTTTGGGAACATAGTGAATTAATTCGGAGTGGTATACTTCAAGCGGGCCAGTGTGGCAGAACCTGAACAGTTTAACTATGTCTCTCAATATAGTTTTATCCCAAACAACTGCAGCTAGTGCATCCATTGGTGGTGTTCCTGACTGTAGCCATTTCGTGGTCCACTTTTCAATTGGGGACAGCAGCGCATGCTCACATGCATGAACCATCAGTCTATCTGACCACGCGTGGATGTTTTGTACGTGGTCATGTATTGATGTCCATCTCTCCATGAGTAGCTGCTCATAACCATTACACCCAGCTGCTGAAAACCAGACATGGTTTTTTACTGACTTAATCCATGGCTGTAATGGTCATGTAACTACCTTTTTGGATTTCCCTCTTAGTTTAGAGGCAGTGCTCTTGGCCATGTGTCGTACATCGTACTGATGGAATAGGCTGTTATAGTTTTAGCTCATGACTTTTGCAATCTGGACACTCCTATCCGTTGCAGTGCACTCAATTTGTAGGCCGCTATCTATGACATGGTCTAGGCATTCAGTGAATACCACCTTCTCCATGTTAACACTTTTCATATTAGGACCCACTTGTTTCAACACAAAGGCCCAGATATTCAAAAGGGGAAAGTGTGTGGTACAAATCCCGATGCGCCGGAGCACATCAGTAATGTATGCAGGTGCAGATGGGGGGGGTGTGTGCCCATGCATACTCTGCACAGCCCGATATTCAGCCCGGGATGTGTGGAGCCATGCATGCGCAACCCCTACTTGCGCCAGCACAAAGTTGATCCAAAAAAAAAGAGGAACGACGGATGGCCACCCACAGGTGAGCTGCCACATTGCAGGGCGCAACACGGCAGCTGCCACCTGTGGGTGGCCACCCGAGCTCCGGCTGCACCTCCATGGTGGCGGCCCCCCCATGCCCGATTGCAGGCATCAGTATAAAAAGATAAATCCAAAATCCCTGGTGGTCCAGTGGACCGCTGCCCGCCCGATCGCGGGTTAAGTAAAGAAAAGATAAATCATATTATCCCTGGTGGTCCAGTAGACCTGTCTGCCCAATCGCGGGCTGAGGTAAATTAATGATAAACCAATATTCTGGTGGTCCAGTGACCTAGCCTGCCTGATCGTGGGCTGAAGTAGAATTAAATGAAACCTATCATTCCTGGTGGTCCAGTGGACCCCTCCCCACCCCGCCCACTGATCCCCACCGCCTGCTCCCCGTCAGCGGGCGGGTGGCAGCACCCACCTGCCTGCCTCCCCGCCCCACTGACTGACACCGCCGGTAGGGTTGTATGCCCATTGGTCCACAGCGTGAACCACACATACTACACATTCCAGATATGTGAATGGATCCCAGGGATATTGGATTTATCATTAATTTACTTAGCCCACGATTGGGCAGACAGGTCCATTGGACCACCAGGGATAATATGATTTATCTTTTAGTTACTTAGCCCGCGATCGGGTGGGCAGCGGTCCACTGGACCACCAGGGATATTGGATTTCTATTTTATTTACTTAGCCCACGATCGGGTGGGCAGTGGTCCACTGGACCACCAGGGATTTAGGATTATTCTATTTATTTTACTGCAGCCCATGATTGGGCTGTGGGGCACATTGCCACGCTGCAGGGTGCCAGGCACAAGTTGTCGGGGATCGGCGCACCTGCATGCAATTGGGGCCATAATGACATGCAAATGGCCCCATGTGTGCCTTGCATAGATTATGGCCCCATTTGCATGTCAACTTTTGAATATCACGGGTGCTGCGCCTTGCTCAATGGAACTTGCGCTAGCGCATCCACATGCTCCACTCTGGCGACTGACGCTGGCACAGTGCCACTGCACCATGTGCACTGCGGGTGGCCAGTGTGCGATATTCAACGCTGCTGAGCCATGGCACAGCTCTGTTGAATATCGCCCAGTCCATGCCCCTGCGCAGCTAAGTTGAGCTGCGCCCAGGCTTGCGCCACAGCCTGGCTCAATTTGAATATCTGGGCCTAAGTGTACTATTTTGTGGGTTTCACTCTGTATAAGGCTATACATGCCGTATTTGGCTGAGTATCTCAGAGAATCACAGCGACCACAGGGAACTAGTACAAATCCTGAGTCTTATTGTACACTGATTTTGAAAACAATTTCAAGTTCATGAATTTTGCAAACTTTGTAACTGACTGACTGATACGTATTACCACTAATTAAAATACTTACAGCAGACAGTAAATTACCCACAGCGGTTGTTTTCAACTGGCTGTGAGTTCCAATTAAATGCACGTTTATTTGCACATGAACTGCGGATACTCAAGAGGGTACCTCTTGAAGTCCTACTTCTAGCTACTACAGTAAATTGTTTCCCACACTTTGGACAAGGTATCATATTGAACAATTGCTTTATGCATTGTTTAAATACAATATATTTGTTCTCAGACACATAGGGCCTGATATTCAGACTTGCACCTGGCAATGGTGCAAGTGGGGGAGCAGCGCAATTGAGGCTGCGCTGGAGCAACTAAGGGATATATTTAAAAGAGATGTGCCATTGCACACCTCTTCTTTCTTTTTTTTACTTTATTTTTATTAGTTTCAAATGTTAATACAAGAATAACATTTCCATATTCAGGACAATTCAAAATAACATGGTAATATCCCTTCTTGATCAAAGGAGACAGTTGCACCCTGAACGCTGTGATACCTCACTGGAGGGAGTAACTAATACAATCTACTCTAAGGAGCATAAACATTTTTTGGCCATGAAATGAGCCAAACAGCACTGTGACTAATTGCAAATTTCTAAAGTCCTTCTGGTTTAGAGTCTCAAAATAGTTTCCCCCTACTGGGGTAAATGACGTCACACTATGTACTGAAAGATTAATTAAATTGTCTATAATACTTAATGCATGCAGCAAATTTTTCTTTAAATACACTGCCACAATATCTAATGTAAAGACATTAACATACCTTCAGATGCTAAACATATAATAATAATATATTTAATTCACATCGCGGAGACCCTCCTGTTAAATACACAGAGGGATTAGGAGGCAATAATACAGCATCGGCAACTTTAAATGTCCCAAAATGTCTCTTATAATGGTCGGCAGCCATGTGGCCCGTCAAAATTAGAGTACCTGATTATAAAGAATAAGCCCAAAGTTTGGCCAGCACCCCGCTCTTCCAGATCATCTTCCTTGGTATCTGACTCTCGACTGCGCTGGGTGGAGGGTCCAAAAGCAACCACACTTCCTCTCATGCACAATTCGCAATCTAGCAGGAAATATTATCAAGTGAGGGATAGATGCTTCCAGAAGCTGCCGCCTTGCCCCATCAAATTATTTACGATGCATTCTAGTGGCATAACTTATGTCTGGAAAAAAGTATATAATGCGCTTGTCTTGAGTAATAGGGCTCACTTGTCGGGCCAGCCTCAGAATTTTATCTGTGGTCCCAATTCTGTCTGTAACAACCAGTAATGTGCGTGGGATTTCCAAATCTTCTCGATACCACCTAGTAGTAATCCTGTAGACTTTCTGCAATCCAAAGGTAATGGATTGTCCCCATGGCACCAATTTCTCTTCCACCCAATCTCGCATACACAATAGAGGGTGATCTCCCTCAATCCCTTCTGGTAGTCTCAAAATTCTAACAAGAGAGGAGTGGGCCTGATTTTCTAGTGTTTCCATCCGGTCCGCAAATGTGAGTTCTCCTTTACCAGCATGGTCGTGGCAGCTGAAGAAATATTTGAAACTTTTTTAACATCGTTAAATTCTGTTTCAAGCACTTCCACCTCTTTTTCTACCAAAGTCACCCTTGATGCGAAGGTTTCCATTTTGGCATTTAGGTCAGTTACCAATGAAATCAAACATTGTAATTTTAATCCTATGGAGGCCATGGTTTCTTCTGATTCTGTAATGGAAGCGGCCTGCGTCTCACTGGCAACTGGTGAGGTGAGACGTCCCCGTCGACTTTCCGCCTGTACCTCCACCTCTATCTTTCTTTTGATTGCCCATCTTTAGGTCTCAGAGGCTCCTCTTTTCAATGGTACTGAAAATATCCAGCAGGGATAGTTAAAAAATATTGATTTTTAACAATTTTGGCAAGAAAAATCAGAGCTATTAAAATCTGCTGCTGCTTAGCTTGGGTTCCACAGTGCGCCCCCCCCATTGCGCATCTCATCTGAATATAGCAAATAATGTGCATGGCGCAAATACAATGCACCAGTGCATTCCTCAGACAGGCCTGAATACCTAGAATGGAAATGTGCCAGCACAACTGGAGCGGCGCCGGGTGCAATATCCAGATATTCAGATGTGGATATGCAAATGGGGCCGTTATGCATGCATGGTGCAAATGGTGCCATCTGCATGTCATTATGGCCCTATTTGCATGTGTTGTGCAGGGCTGGCCAGCAAAACGTACCCAGGGCCCTGCACAGCATGCGGTGTAGTACTCCCACCCCATCCCATAACCCCAATCACCCATAACAATATATATGGAAGATCCCACGTGGTCCGGTGGTTCCCCTCTTCCTGCCCGTAACTCTAATCATGGTATCATAGTCCTGCATAACACTTTGTTGGTCCAGTGGTTCCCCCCCCTGCCTATAACCCTGATCATGGTAACATAGTCCTGCAAAACACCCTGGTGGTCTAGTGGTACCCTCCTCCCCACCAGTAACCCCGATCACCATAATTAAATAATTCCCAGCTCCCTGGTAGTCTAGTGGTACCCTCTTCTCTGCTGGTAACCCCGATTGCCGTCGACAAGGCAATGTCCAGACCCTGGTGGTCTAGTGGCACCCCCTACACTCCCACCCACACAGGACCCCCAGCCCACCCAGCTCTCCCCGACATCGGCGGGCAGCAAACCCACCCACATACCTCCACGGCTGCCCACCAAATGGCAGCTTACAGAATCAGCTGCAAGCCCATTGGTCCACACTGTGAACAATGGGCTTGCAGTGCATACTGTAATAGTCATTCACAACTTTGTGAATGAATGACTTCATTCACAAAGTTGTGAATGACTAGGGGGTACCACTAGACCACCAGGGTGTTTTGCAGGACTATGTTACTGCGATCGGGGTTATGGGCAGGAAGGGGGGAACCACTGGACCACCAGGGTGTTTCGCAGAGCTATGTTACTGCAATCAGGGTTATGGGAGGGGTGGAGATGGGTACCACTGGATCACCGGGGAGTTATGTGGGGGCGCTTATGGATGATGTTTGGGGGGGAGAAGCTACCCACGGCTGGCAGTCACTGTTCTGTGCCCTGCACTACAGTGGCCTGCCTGTGGGTGACTAGCATTTGAGCCATTTTTTACGGGTTCAACTTTGTGCCCAGGTATGCGGCACATCTCTGGGATGTGGTGTCTGATGTGCAGCACATCCCAGCTGAATACTGGGATGTGCTGCATATGCATAGGCATGCCCCCTAAAGATGTGCTGCATATATTATCTTTGCACCCCTGCACATCATGAATTGTGCTACACAATTCCTTCTTTTGAATATTGCTCCGGGGCGCATTTCTGGGGTTGCACTTGACCAACACATACTATTTCCTCAAAATTGTGTTCTCTTTCATCTGGCAGATTCTCTGTAAGACTATCATCCGGGTAGTAATATGGATCACTTTCATGATCTTGCTGCGATTCTTCTTCCACAGAATCCTCGGAATCTGACCGAGAAGGTGTAGCCACGTCTATGCCATCAATCTGTTTAACAATAAATAATGAGATGACTGCATTTATTCACATTTAAGCCACAGCAACAGAGTATGTGACTGTGCATTCCATATTTACAATGCCTGACAAGTTATTGAATACATTTTGCATGCATTACGTTTTATGTACAAAAATCAAGACAGTTTCTCAAACATGTGTAATGCACATAGTCTTGTGTCTAAACCCATAAATGAGCAGTAACTAACATTGTTCAATTAAGTAATAGTGCACAATAGAGTGTGGTATATCATGAGATATCATCACACCTCGGGTGCATTGTGAGGCATAAGGCCTCAGGCCGAGAGTCTTGTGCACCCGAGAAGTGACAATATGCCATGATATGCCACACCCTGGAGTTTATTATTGCAATTATAAAATGGACATAAAGTGTTAGTAAATGGCTGATCTTGGTAAACAGTTTTGGACTGTGACATTATTGTGAGATATTGTCACGGGTCAAAGACAGCTTCAACCAATTAGCTTCCAAGATTTCTCCTCTCCATTTTATAATTCATATATAATGACCTTTATACATGATAGATGTTATAACATATGGAACAGTGACTGTCTAATAAATGTGCATATGTGCCTACAAATTGAAAATACGCTCTAACCGGCCAGCCCCGTGGCGTTGAGGGTTGAGCTGGATGCCACCCCTCACGCCACGCTGTCGACTGAGGTTCGTGATGGATTCGGCTTGCCGGGGTCAGCCAGGAGGGAGAAGAATTGAGCACCTAATGGCTTGTTCTCCTTCTCCGGGGAGGGGAGGCAGTTAGCCCTGCTGCGATACTGCCATCTCTTGGGTGACCACAGGTATTGGCAATGTGGCTGGGAAAAGCAGGAAACAAGGGAGAGGTGGACATCAGCCGAGGACCTGAGCAGAGGTGCATCTCAACGCACCTCTGCCTCATTGGCCCTCCCTGAATGCTGATGTCGGCAGAGGGATGGGAGCTGAACAAAGGAAAAACACCCCAGCCAGTCCTGGCAATGAACCCTCTGCACCAAGCATCCACGGAGGAACCAGGGGCAGACACCGCTGTGCACGCTCCCCTGAAGTTCGAGGGAGGCAAGTGGGAACCTTCCTCGCCCCACCTGGGGGGGTTTACCAGGGGCTCTGGAAACATTTGAGTAGTGTACTGTAGTAAACTCCTTGGTCCTCACGGTGGAGTGCAAGGGTGCTTGGAGGCTCTGACAGATAGGACAGACTGGGGCAGTAGAAGGAGCAAAAAAAAAAAGTACGCTCTAACCCATGACAGACCATGGGTGTATCGGGATGTTAATGCATGCCCCAGGGTGTGTTGTGAGGCATGAGGGCTTGCCAGATTGACTGCAACCAGCTGGGAACTGCATTAATGCCACAATACACCCATGGTTTGTCATGGGTTATCGCACTTATAAAATAGGCTGGCTGACTGTAAAAAGCTAAAAATCAAAAGCTTTTTTACAATCGGCATGCCAACTGTTGGTCTACTGCAGCACTAATGAATGGTCAGGTGACCCTTTCTGCCCAATGGCAAGTCATCATTTGACCTTTCATTAATGCCCATTTAATAATGAGATGTACATTGAACAACTGAGTGGCACTGACTAATCAACATAAGGCACACAGTTTTCAATGTTACTGTGGTCACCACATTCCCATCATTGACTGTAAATAAATGCACAGCACATCTGTCCCAGGTACTCCAGTGTCACCCCTCAGTGCACCATACACTAATCATGACAAAGTAATAGTTATTCCTGTTCAGTGATACTGTACTATCCAAAACACAAATGCTCGTCAACGACCACAATACTACGTATAAGCTCCATGTCTAAATTCAGACATAGTCTACTGGACACCTTGCCCGTCATCAACCACGATGTAATAACAATAGTCCACATCAGAAATGTACTGTTATTGTAATGTACCACCCACCCCAACCACACCCACTGAACACCCACATTCCACAACACATACCCATGTCCCAGGAGTGGTACAGAGTTTGTGGTCAGCACAGTCAACATGCACAAAACAATTCCTGACACACAACTGAACTGTCATTAATGACAGCATACTGTAATGACTATGATCCCATTAGTCAACACTGTTGACAAATGGGCTTGCAGTGTGTACTGTCATCCATTATTCACCAGTTTGTGAAAGTTGTGAATGATGGATGACAGTACACATCACAAGCGCATTGGTCAACAGTGTTGACCAATAGATTTGTAGTGGGTACAGTATGCTTTCATTCATGACAGTTCAGTTGGGGGTCAGTAATGGTTTTGTGCATGTCGGCTGTGCTGCCCACAAATTCTGTGATATTTTGGTGGCGTGGAGGTGTGTGGTGAGATGTGGGTCTTCAGTGGGTAGTAGGGTGTGCATACAGTACACTAACAATGAGTTTTGAATGGTAACTATTTTTCTTACATTATGGTTTCTGACGGGGGGCACTACAATAACAGGGAAGGGCTGGGGGGGCATTACAGTGCCACAGAACAGAAATAATAATTGTTTTGGCACGGTCGTGGTACATGGCATGGAAGGATGACAGTAAAGAACATTGGACAGAGTTGTGTGCATTTGTTTACATTACTTGACAGGAAGGGTTGCACTACAGTACCAGGAATTGAGAGCGAACAGTGTGATGCACTCCCACATCCTTGGCAGCCACCATTTGCAACACTTGCTCATTATGACATATTCAGATGCAATTGCACATCTCGTTTCAATATATAACTTTTTTGGTTAGCGTGCAACTAACTTGTGCGATTGAACCACTGGCGCCCTTTACAGTCCAAATTCAGAATATGTAGGCCATTCTGTGTAAAATAAACCTATATGACTGTGAACATTTATGTAACTACTGCCACACATATTAATATATTGTCAAGTAGTGAGGAAATTACCTTACTGGTTTTCTGCATTGTTACATCATTCAATTCTGTATGCAAAACATTAGACATTATACTTGAGTTAACGGAGCCGGTAACTCGTGCTTGGGGTGATTGCCATTGCAAACCAGAAAGTCCTGGATGTTACGCAGCAAACTCATCTTCAACTGACTCAGCCAACAATCCACATTCAGTGTTGTTACTGGTTTTCGGTACAGAAATGAATAAAAAACACTGATATTACAAACACTGATATTACAACATTCAATGAAATGTATACAATAACAACACTGTTACACAACTAAACCAAGTGCACGCACTTGCATGTTGCCGTGTATTATAACAGTGAACCTGTTTTCATGTAAAGTTTATAGTGAAAGCAATGACAATTTATTAAAAACTGTGTTTAGTGGCTCAAAAAATAAATTTCCAAACAGGCACTACCGAAATGTTTTCAAGGTCACACTACCATGCATACAATTCAGCATGACCAATGCAGTTTTTGGATGATCACTAAAATTATAGGGAAGCAGTGCATTACAGTGCTAAGAAGTTCAAACAATAATTATGTATTATGTTTCAAATTGCCAACTACCACTCGACGTGTCTAATAGCCTGTCCTCAAAAGTCTCATTGTGTGTTACTTCTATTCTGTCATTATACATGATAACTGTAGTGCACTGTGTAAAAAATGGGTCTAAGATTGTCGTCAGTATTAGTAGCTGTTCTGTATACATAGATACATAGATACATAGACAGTGTCGGCAGATAAGGGCCTATGGCCCACCTAGTCTGCCCATTTGAGCTTGTAAGTTCAGTTTGTTTTCCTAGAAGTCTATTTCCCCTTACCCCTGACCTCTAGAATTCCTTTATGTCTATCCCATGCATTCTTAAATCCCGTGATTGTTTCAGCCCCCACCACTTCCTCTGGCAGGGTGTTCCACTTGTCCACCACCCGTTCTGTGAAGAAATTCTTTCTCATGTTTCCTCTGAATCGTCCTCCCTCCAACTTCATCCCATGCCCTCTAGTCCTGAAACATCTTTTTCGCTTAAAAATAGTGTTTTCCTGCACCCTGTTCCTCCCTGTAAGATACTTGTATGTCTCTATCATATCCCCTCTCTCCCTCCTCTCCTCCAGGGTGTACATGTTCAGTTCCTTCAACCTGTCTTCATAGGACTTGTGATGCAACCCATGCACCATCTTTGTTGCCCTCCTCTGAACCTTCTCTACCCTGTCTATGTCCTTACGTAGGTATGGTCTCCAGAACTGTACACTGTACTCCAGGTGGGGCCTCACTAGTGTCTTGTATAGCGGAATTATGACCTCCCTTTTCCTGCTGGTGATGCCCTGCTATACATCCCAGCATCCTATTTGCTTTACCTGATGCCTTGTCACTGTTTCTATTTTGAGGTCATCAGAGATGACAACCCCAAGATCCCTTTCCTGCTTGGTGCATGCTATATCCTCACCCCCAACTGATATATTGTGCCAGGGTTTTTGTGCCCCATATGCATTATCTTGCACTTCTTTTGCATTGAATTTCAACTGCCAAACCCTTGACCATTCTTCAGTTTCTGCAGGTCCCTTCTCATTCTGTCTACACCCTCTGGTGTGTCTACTCTGTTACAGAGCTTTGTGTCATCAGCAACAGTGAAATTCTGCCTTCTATATCCTGTGCAATGTCACTGATGAAGATGTTGAATAGGACCGGTCCCAGCACTGATCCCTGTGGTACCCCACTGGTCACTCTTCCCTCTGTGGAGTGACAGCCATTTACCACCACCCTCTGTGTCCTGCCACCCAGCCAGTTACTTACCACCACACTACTGTCCTGCCCACACCCATATTCCCCAGTTTGTGTAATAGTCTTCTATGTGGCACAGTGTCAAAGGCCTTGCTGAAGTCCAGATAGGCCATGTCCACTGCCCTACCCTGATCCACCTCCCTAGTCACCCAGTCAAAATTCAATGAGGTTGGTCTGACATGACCTCCCTGGTGAAACCATGCTGCCTTGGGTCCTGTAGTCCATTGACAACCAGATGTTCCACCAATCTCTCCTTCAGTAGTGCTTCCATGATCTTTCCACTACCGAGGTGAGGCTGGCCGGTCTGTAGTTCCCTCCTTCCCTCTTTGTTCCCACTTTTGTATAAGGGGACTACATCTGCTGTCCTCCAGTCTTTGGTACCCCCCCTGTTTCCAGTGATTGGCTGGCAGGATAGTCAGAGGTTCAGCCACCACCTCTCTTAGTTCTTTAAGGACCCTGGGGTTTTTCATCTGGCCCCATTGCTATCAGCTCTTATTGCTTCCAGTTCCTTGGGACCCTTTCTCAGTGTAAAGGGACTTGTGTCCATTTCTGCACCATTCCTCACCCCTTGTACCCTTCAGACCCATTACCCCCTCTTCCTTAGTAAAGACTGAGCAGAAATACTGTTCAATATGTCAGCTTTACTGTTGTCATTCTCCACTGCCGCTCCCATCCTCCCCTTCAGTCTCACTATCCTCCCTTTGTCCTTCTTTTTCACTTATGTACCTGTAAAGGTTTTGTCCCCTTTAACCACTGATTTTGCAATGTGTTCTTCTGTTCTGAGCTTTGGCTTCCCTTACTGACTTCCCTGCCTCCTTTGTTTCTCCTGGTACTTCTCCCATCCCTTCTGCCTGTGTCTTTGTATTGCCTGAATGCAATCTTTTGCTTTCACTTTCTTTGCTACCTCTTTGAAAACCATAATGGTCTCCTCTTTCTTTTCCTCTTGCTAACCTGCTAATGCATAATTCTGTTGTTCTTATAATCCCATTTTAAATACTGCCACTGTTCCTCAATCCCTGATTCTGTCCCATTCCCCTTAATGCCTCTTTCAAGCATCTCCCCATTTTCCCAAAAGTCTGCCCCCTAAAATCCAGGATCGTGTTTTGTGTGGTTTAGTTCTGCTCTTTCTGTGATTTCAAACCACAATGTCTGGTGGTCACTGTTACCCAGGTGCTCCCCACTGTTACCCCCATCACACTGTCCCTGTTTGTGAGCACAAGGTCCAGTATTGCCTTCTGCCGAGGTTGGTTCCATGACCAGTTGCTTGAGGAAGGCACCCTGAAGGAGTCCAGGATAAATCTGCTCTAGTTGATGCTGCTGCTGGGATGCTCCAGTCCACGTCTGGTATATTGAAGTCTCCAACCAGTACTACCTCACCCTTGTCTGCCATCCTTTGGATGGCTAGCATCAGCCTCCTATCTGTTTCTTCCTCCTGGGCTGGTGGTCTATAGACCACACCTGTGCGGATGGCTGGCCCCATTTTCCTTTCCAGCTTAACCCACAGTATCTCCCCATTTGTTCCTCCTGGATCTGTGTGGCCCTTATATCATTTTGACATACAGTGCCACTCCTCCTCCCTTCCTGCCTGCTCTGTCTCTTCTGAATATGTTGTAGCCAGGTATGGCCATCTCCAGTCATGGTTATCATTACACCAGGTTTCAGTGATGGCCACAATGTCCAGGTCTGACTGTACCATGACAGCCTCCAGATCTTCCATCTTGTTGCTAAGGCTCCTGGCATTTGCACACATGGCTTTCCATGATTTGACCTCCTAGACTGCTTCACTGTTCTACACCAGCCCTTCCTTGGTTGTCATTTATCCCTGGTTCTCCTTGCTGTCTGTCCTTCTGCTGAATTTTGCCCTTTCTGCTTATCCACCTTTTGGACACTAATCTCCATCTTTCGCACACTGCTTTTGATATAGCCACTCCTCTGGTTCACTGGTTCCATTACTAGCTGTGGGGGTGAGCAAGTAGGTATCATCCTTGCTGGCCTGCCACCCCCTTTGCTAGTTTAAATGCTTGTCAATGTAGCATTTAAACTTATCATTGAGTGCTTGGATTCCCTCCAGGATGGATGCAGGCCACAGGCTGAACAAACCTCCATCCCTCCAGATGGGTCCCCAGTCACCAATGAATCAAACCCTTCCTCACAGCACCAGTTCTTCAACCATGAGTTAAAGTTCCTGGTGCATGCACTCCTATGTCTCCTTGCCTCTCACAGGTAGTACTTCTGAGAGTGACAGAAGTAGCTACTTGCTTGAGACCCTCCCAGTTTCCTAAACTCTTCTGAACTTCCTTGGCTCCCCATTTGCCAAGTCATTAGTACCTAGGTGGATAATGACATCCAGCTCACCCTCCTGTCTTGCCTTCCCAGTGATCCCCAGTATCTTCCTTCCATCCCTCCATGCCGTGGCACCTGGTAGGCACCTCACCTCCCTGTCCTCCCCCTCCTGTGTTGTCATAATGTTGGGTTACTACATTTGGTATAATAAGTAACCAATAATCCACCTCAGGGTGTGCTGGTATTGTGCATTAACACACACCAAGGTACATTGTGATGTATGAGGGTGCAGGTCAAGTGGCCTCACAGCACACGGGTGTGCATTAATCCCCAATAACAGCACACCCTGAAGTGGGTTATTGCACTTATAACATGGCTTATGTTTAAACAACAAAAAAGTATCAAAAAAGGTATTTTTTGGTTGTTTAAATAGCCACAAAGGTAATGTATCCTGCCATCTGGCAAAATATTCCCTAACAAATAATGCATCTTGCATTGCTGTTATACACATATAAATGTCACAGATACACAACTAATATGATCTGTGAAATCTCTAGTGCCATGACATGCACTCGGGCACCTCATACTACATGTAGAGAGGAACCCCCCCCCACACACATATATAACAAAAGTTCCCCTAGGCACTGAGCTGTGTGTGTCTCACTCTCCCCTCAAGGTACTCTACTTGTAACTTAGGGTGATTTCTTGCTCATTGTTGGGGGGAGGGAGGGTTTGCTGGGAACACACAGTAAAACACAGGAGCTGTCATTGGGGGATCACTGGTCGTTATGGGGAGAACTAACCTCGGCACTGAGACAGCAACAGCAGCTGAACCCGGCACAGTATGATTCACCAGAGCTATCACTGGGTGATCGCTGGTAGCTACGGGGTAAAGTAGGAGATCAGGTGGACAGTGGGTGCTGTAGACAACCCGGGACTGTGGAACCCACCAGGGACAATAGGTGAATGTCCAATCTCTGCTGCCTGCACAGTGATGACTGGGCACATACAGCCTGTTAGTGGCTTCCTTGTCTGTCTGCCGGCACTTTCTTAGATTGATACTGCACCTGGGGGGGTTGGAGTGGAATCCACACATGCAGTGCTGCCCTGGAAGACAGCAAGGGAGTGCACAGTCCCCTTTTGCCCTTTGCTGTGTGTGAGCACTCTCACCTATCATGATGCCTGCTCCTAACTCTTTCTGTTGCTAGCTCCCCCGACTGAACATTAACCACTACTAGCTGCACTCCCTCGCCTGAGCCACCTGTGTTACGCACTCCTTCTCTCCACTCAGTGTTCTCTGTACCTGGATCACAAAGAGCTACATGTGGGCACTCAGACAGTGAGTCAGAGACAGAGAGGGAGACACACAATACACAGGACTTGTCTCCTCTCTCTCTCAGGAGCACTCCCTCTCACCAGTGACTGTGTGGTACCCATTGGTCCCTGGTGCAAGTGGGTGGGAAAGACAACTGAAATATCCCTTTCTGTGATTACACCACACCTGCAGTTCTTGTGTAGGGGACAATACTTCTGCAAAGGAAGTGGGACTCTCTTAGCAAGGATTTCAAATGGCTGCCTTTGCGTAATTATTTTCCCACAGCACAACAGGTGCAGGTCTCCCCATGGATCTCTCTCAGACACCCTCACCCTAACTGTGCCAATAAGGGAGCATCAATGTGCTGTCATCTAATGGCACTCCACCAGTCCCTTCCCTCCCTTTTCCAACCCCCATGTTAAAACTGGTGATGTTACTCAGATGAAGCTGAGTTAAGCAACTAATGGTGCCCATCCTGATTTGGGTACAGCGGGTAAAAAAACTGCTACAAATACTAACCACAACCACAGCGTAGATGCTAAAGGAGGAGATAGGGGGATCATACAAGGAAGGCGGTAGGATGCAATTGATAACATAATAAACAAGTGTAATTTAAATAGTACAACACTGTCCTGCACTGCAGATTGAAACTAAAACATTCTGTATTATTTTACCTTCCCCTTATGTATGTATGTGTGATCACATACCACTAACAGTGAATCACTGGGCAGTATCATACATTCATAGCATCCCATATAGTCCATGTTGATGTCTGTTTCACATGCAATTCCAGGTATTTCCTGCACCATGGCAGGTTCAGGGTCCAAATGTTCTGAACTTGACTGCTAGACTTCAATGTCAGCATCTGTTTCTGTCACTTGAAGTTTATCATTGTATAATGTTTCTTCATGTTCAATAAGTGACCGTAGATCCTGTCACAATACAATAAATGAAATATTATATGAATGTTGAGTTATGTCTGTTACAGTTCTTACAAGTCATACTTACAAATACATACTATGAAAAGTACTGAAACATGGAACAATAACTGTGTTTTTTTTTCATGTCACTATGCTGTACTGTGATCTACGGGCTACAACATCTGAGAAGTAAACACAAAGTGGTGTGTGTGATACAGTTGTAATGCACCAATAGGAATGCGTAGGGTGACACGAGGGCACAGGCAGATTTCATCCAGTACATGAGCCATGCGTTACAACTATGTTATGCATATCCTTGGAGGGACTTATAAATGAGGGAGTTATAAAATGGGCATATGATTTCAAGAAATCTGATTGGTTGTTAACCATGCCTTAGAACTGTGTAACGCGTGGCTACATCTAGAAACCACATTCACAAAACATGTACACATTTTATAAGTGCTGTAAGACACTCCAGGGATGTTATAATGCATTACTTGGTGAGTGGAGGCACCCGGCCTGTGGCCTCATGCTGCAATATGCCACATAGCCATCCGTTATAACTGAGTAACGCACACACCATTATGTCTTATTACTTACATAACATGGATCTGTTTATTCTAAATGGGGTTACTACTACTTTCCGTGCATTCCACCATTCTAATGCAATCAGATTGCTTGAAATCATTTGGCATTTTATAATACTGCTTCGGTGTCAGGCAGCAGCTGTTCTATTCACCTCATGATGAAATACTGCACAAGGCACAGCAGAGTGCCATGTTGCACCATGGGTGGGATTAACAGTTAATCTATCCAGTGTCACTGATTTATTGCTGTTATAAGTGTAACTCCAAAAGAAAATTGTACGTTTTTAATTGGTGGAATAATGGGGCAAGCAACAGTTGGACCATGGCATGGAACAATGCTTTCCAGTGGTTAGGGAAGGTGCTAACCGTAGGATGTGAAGATGGCCACAAATCAGAAAATCAGTATGTCTGCAACAGAAGCAGTACACGTGCCATGTGTCATTGAAGCAGTAAGGCACAACAGGGTGCATATTACTTAAGCAATATACCTCGAGATGGTGTGGGTGATGCCAGGATTTACCTGCTTCTGATGTGTTTTCTTACTCGGCCTGCATCTCGTGAAAAAACAACACCAAGGGCCCAATTCTAGAAGGGTTATGCCTGGTGTAACAGCAGTTGTGCCAAGCAGAATGGCGCATGTAGCAACTTACGCCAGTAGTTGCGACATGCACGATTCTACAAAGTGGCCTGCGACATGTCGCACGCCACTTGCGCTGAACAGCTGTTACGCGCAAAACCCCTGCGACATGGCGCTGGGGGTTTCTGGCAGCAATTGCGCGCATTCTGAAGGGCAGCCACAAAGTGCCTACATCGGGATTGTTCCCAAGAACCCTGAGGAGATCTATAATGTGGGTTATACCAGCATTTAGCTGGTATAACTTACGGACCCCCCCCAGGGGTTCTGTAGACCCATGGGCTGTCCAGCTGGACAGTGCACAGTGTCCCTCCACCATGCTCAGCACACCCCGGTGGGGCCCCACAGGGTTACCCATACCCCCATCCCTCCAAAACAGCTGTTGGCAGAAGCCTCACAGGGCGGCACTGTCATCCCCCCAACTGTGACCCAAACTGCGAGTCGCCTGCCGCATATGTGGCAATAAGCCAGCCCTGGTAGTCTAGTGCCCCCCAAAAACTGTACATAAAGAAATTGAACAAATTCCCCATTTCCCTGGTAGTCTAGTGCCCCTCCCAGAACTGAACATAAAGAAATCAAACAAATTCCCCATTTCCCTGGTAGTCTAATGCCCCCAAAACTGTACATAAAGAGGATGAACAAATTCCCCATTTCCCTGGTAGTCTAGTGCCCCCCTTGAACTGTACATAAAGAAATTGAACAAAATCCCTGTTTCCCTAGTAGTCTAGTGGCCCCCACCCAGCCGTGCCAGCCCACCCAGCACCCCCCATCCATCTACAGCCGGCGACTGGCACAGTCCACCTCTCACCTCCACGGCCAGCTGCAGACTGAGTGCAGTATTAGCGCTACTGCACAGACGCGCTCAGAAATTAATTTTCACCACCGCCTGCTGCTGTTGCAGCTTCAGAATTTTTAATCCCCCTGTCGGCATGCCCCGGCCAGTTCATTTGCCGGCTGAGAGCCTCTCCATCGGCATAATACCCCCTCCCATTTCAACTGTGTGCCGAGGAGGTGCTCAATCCCCTTGGCTTCATGCGCCCCACGTTTCTGTGTGCCAACTGGGGGCCCAATCCCGAATCCTTTGGTCCCCCTCCCCACAAATGCAGTGGTACGCTGGGAGCCCACCCCAGTGTACCAAGCACACCTACGAAAAAAGAAAACTGACCCACACTGTCCATTTTTTCCCCACTGTAAAACGAGAAAATGGTCCCCTGAAGTGTTCCGGTGCCCTTCCCCCAATCTCTGTGTACTCTACCTCCCCACAGCCCCCCTCTCCCCATACTTACTTCTGGAGCCCGGCGCAACGATCTTTGGTGGACCGGGAACACATCTACACTCTTCAAAGCCGACCGCGAACTGAAGAAATGCTGGTAAGCTATAAAATGGCAAAAATAGGGTTTTTTCAATGTTGGTGCATATCTCAGGCATTTTTGGGAATTTTGGCACCACATTTTCAACATGGGGTTATTGGGACCCCTCCTCATGAATTCAGTCACTGTCATGGTGTTATTCGGTCCTGAACGGTGATTTTGCGGTCACTGTGAGGAATCACCATTTGGGACCGATCAATTATGAAATAACAGTGCCACTGTTCATGAGGTGGACTCTCAAAAAGCCTATGTTGCAAATTTGGTGAAAAAATGACTGTTTTACGAGCATGTGTTGCACAATTTCCATGCACACTCATAACTCTGCGAATTTGTAATATTTTCACTCCAGATTTTCAACATTGCCATTTTCCCACACCTCCTTATGAACAGCACAGCTGTCATTTTACACATCCTGGCAGAAATGTGTGTTTGCCCATGTGGCGCACGCGGTCACTGTGCGAAATCAGTGTTCTGGACACATTAACAAAATCACAGTGAGACTGTTCATGAGTGGAGGTCCTAAAATGCCTATGTTGAAAATTTGGTAAAGCAAATGCCCAAAATAATTGCATTACAGGCGTGCATTGTGCAGTTTCTAAGCACACTCGTGACGTCACCAATTTTTCACATTTTCACCCAGATTTTCACCACTGTCATTTTTGTACACCTCCTTATGAACAGTACAGCTGTCACTTTTCACATCCTGCCCGAAATGTGTTTTCGCACGAGTCACACAATGGCGTGGTTGTTGTGGAAAATCAATGTTCGGGCCAGATTAACAAAATCACAGTGACACTGTTCATGACCAGAGTTCCAAAAATGCCTATGTTGAAAATTTGGTTAAACAAATCCCCCAAATAATTGCGTTATGGCCGTGCAATGCGCAGTTTCTACGCACGCTTGTGATGTCACCAATTTTCTAGATTTTCACTCCAGATTTTCAATGCCATTTTTTTACACCTCCTCATGAACAGTGCAGCTGTCATTTTTCACATCCTGCCCAAACTATGTTTTCACACCTGTGCCACCAAAATGCACAGCTGCTGTTCAAAATCACCTTCCGGCAAACAAACTCATAGTGCCATTGTTCATGACGTGGGGTCACAAACGGCCCATGTTGAAAATTTGGAGAGAAAATACTAACAAATGCCCTCAGCATTAGGGTTTCCAACTGCAATGTCCCACCCTGTACAGACTGACAGGCATCAGGGGTGTGAGTTAGCATTGTTGGCTGAAATGCTCACGCCATTCCACCCCCTCCACCCTGCAACCAGTGACGGGTGTTGAGATGTGCCTTAGACTCTTCGGCCCCAACGTTCACCCCATTCTTCTACACTACACCCATGTCAGTATATTCCCTTATGGACTGGAGTGAGCGTAAGGCCCAAAGACACCAAGGCACATCGTGGCACTTGTCAGTCTCTGCAGGGTAGGGTGAGGTGAAATGACATGAGCGTTATGGCCAATGTCCCAAAGGCACACCTCAGTGCCAGTCAGTCTCTGCATGGTGGGGCTGAGGTCGGCGTCAGTTCATTACTTCACTGCCAATCCTATTGTGCATCTCTCCAACTCTTGCACTACCAATGCCAGTGCCAGCAAGCCAACATTCAGCATTGACAAATGCTTGTTTATAAATGACATTGTCAGTCATGGGTTATTGCCTGAAATATTCACAGTCATGTGATGTGTTTTGAAGAAAGAGGTAACATGATTTTCACACCACATAGTAAGATATTTTGTTGACCACAGACCATCTTGACATAGGGGTGGGAAAGCATTTATTATCGTTTCAGGTGACCTTTATACTGGTATTCGACTTATTGATTGGTTTATACCACATCACATTTCTATGGTGGTTTGTCAATTACCATTCAGTTTACCCACCACCCCTCTATACGTGATGTGCATGACTCATTTGTAACACACGACTAGGGGACTGAACGCACTTGACATGTGGCTAGATTACTCAGTACGCCCCCTAGCCGTGCGTTACAGCTGTGCAACGCACACCACGTTGTGTGTTGCTGCTTACAGGAATCACAGTTCTTGTGTCATTATTTTTGTTTAACCAACTTCAACTTCAAATGGAGGGGGGACACCTTATTGTACTGTTTTCACCTGCACCTTTTTTCGGACAGTTGATCTTATTGTGTTGTTTACCTCTCCACAGTTATACGGTCAAGTGGACTTTTTGTTTACACACTCCATAGTTATATGGACGGTTTCCCCGACAGTTTTACTTACCCCTCCCACATTGGGGTGACATTATGGCATGGTGGTTAATGGCAGTGAGTTGCAAACCTGGACCCCTGTGTTTGAACACTACCTGATCCCGTGATGTGAGTTACACACTTGTGACACATAGCTAGGAGACTGAATGCACTCGACGTGTGGCCTCATGACTCAGTGCAGCCCCTAGCCATGCATTACAGCTGTGTAACGTGCACCACATTGTGTGTTGCTGCTTACAGGAATCGCAGTGCATGTGTCATTATTTTGTTTAATCAACTTCAACTTCAGATGGGGGAAGGGCACATTAATGTATTGTTTTCACCCGCACCTTTATACAGATGGTTGATCTTCTTGTGTTGTTTACCTCTCCAGTTATAAGGTCAAGTGGATCTTTTGTTTACACACGCCACGTTTATATAGATGTTTTTTCCAATAGTTTTACTTACCCCTCCCATATTGCGGTGGCAGTATGGCATAGTGGTTAATGGCAGTGAGATGCAAATCTGAACCCCTGTGTTTGAACACTACCTGATCCCATGATGTGAGTTACACACTTGTGACACATGGCTAGCAGACTGAATGCACTCAACGTGTAGACTCATGACTCTGTGCGGCCCCTAGCCATGCATTACAGCTTTGTAATGTGCACCGTGTTGTCTCTTGCTGCTTATGGACATCAAAGTCCGTGTGTCATTATTTTGTTTAACCCATTTAATCTTTAATGTGAGGAAGACACACCTTATTGTATTGTTCAGACCTGCAGCTTTATGCTGATGGTTTCCCTTATTGTTTTGTTTACCTCGCCCCATTTATATGGTCAAGTAGACTTTTGTTTTGTTTACCCACTTCACATTTCTACGGACGGTTCCCCATATACTTTTACTTACCACTCCCACATTTGGGTGCCAGTATGGACTGAATGCACTAGACCTACGGCATCGTGATAACATATGCCCCCTAGCCTAACCAACTTCAGGTTCACATGAGGGGGGATCACCTTATTGTATTGTTTTCCCCTGAACCTTTATACGGATGGTTGATCTTATGGTGTTGTTTACCTCTACCAAGTTATAAGGCCAGCTGGCCTTTTTGTTTTGTTTACCTACTCCACATTTATACAGTTTCCCCTATAGTTTGTCAATTTGCATTACTTAGTGCCCAGTAAGCCACTATGGGAATGTGCGTAACTCACCTGTAACACATGGCTAGGGGACTCAATGAACAAGAAAAGTGGCATCATGCCTCACTATGCTCCCTGGCCATGTACTACTATTCTATAATGCATACCTTGTAGTGCATTATTGCTTACGTCTCACAAGAGGAGAAAAATGAAAACCACTATTGCATTAATGAGGGATGCTGCAGCACTCTTACAAATGAAAGCTGCACAAGTATGGAAATTGGAGGTACAGCTATTACTTTTGGAGGAGGGGGAGAGGATTAAGACAGGAAGGGGTGTCCAGCAGCATCAACCTATGGAAATGTCACCCTTCAAATAATGGTGCTGGGTTCTAAAACCAATGAACATTAAGCTAAGCAACAATATGTACAATATCCATAACACTTGCATTACTGAAAGTTATAGCTTAAAAAAACAATATTAAAAGAGGCGAATACCTGACCATGCTCCTTGCGCTGCAAGCGATGCACAGTATGCAACCTCTCCTTCAGTTTCTTCTGTGTGTTGAGAATCAGAGTGGGAACTGCATTGTACCCGATAAAGTGACGTGGCTCATGCCCATACACTTGTGCCTTTAATGTGGATTGGGTTTCAAAGCAGTCCTCTTCGAAGTGGATGGAGCACACTACGTGGTTTCTGGACCACTTTGTATGCTTTAAACTCAAGTTCTTCCAACGGATATTATGAAAACAATGGGATGCCAGACTCTTGTCATTTCTAGGAAATGGTTTATATAAAATACCAACAGTTTGTCCAGTCATGTTATTGCACCCAGGTATCATGCAATGAGGCATGTTCTTATCCAATTAAACAAAATAATATAAAATAACAGAAATCAACTACACTATACTGGATATGGAAATAAAATAATATATCGATTAATATACTGTATCTGCCCTTAATGAATTCTACCACTGCTGAAGCTGTGAACAGTCAGTAAAGTATGCAAAGATATGTATTAATCTGGTGTATTTTGAAGGGAGAAATATGTCTTGGAGGGAAAAAATAACAATAATGTATAGGCAGCCAATTAAATAACATTGCTGAAACATTGCTGAAATATACACAGGAAACTGGGGAGGGGTCTCAAGCAAGTAGCTACTTCTGTCACTTTCTCAGAAGTACTACCTGTGAGAGGCAAGGGAGAGCATAGGAGTGCATGCACCAGGAACTTTAACTCATGGTTGAAGAACTGGTGCTGTGAGGAAGGGTTTGGATTCATTGGTGACTGGGGACCCATCTGGAGGGATGGAGGTTTGTTCAAGCCTGACGGCCTGCATCCATCCTGGAGGGGAATCCAAGCACTCAATGATAAGTTTAAATGCTACATTGACAAGCATTTAAACTAGCAAAGGGGGGTGGCAGGCCAGCAAGTAGGGTACCTACTTGCTCACCTCCCCACAGCTAGCAGTGGAACCAGTGAACCAGAGGAGTGGCTATCTCTGCAAAGCAGTGTGCAAAAGATGGAGATTAGTGCCCAAGAGGTGGATAAGCAGAAAAGGGGCAAAATTCAGCAGAAGGGCAGACAGCAAGGAGAACCAGGGATAAATGACAACCAAGGAAGGGGCTGGAGTAGAACAGTGAAGCAGTCTAGGGAGGTCAAATCATGAAAGCCATGTGTGCAAATGCCAGGAGCCTTAGCAACAAGATGGAAGATCTAGAGGCTGTCATGGTACAGTCAGACCTGGACATTGTGGCCATCACTGAAACCTGGTGTAATGATAACCATGACTGGGAGATGGCCATACCTGGCTACAACATATTCAGAAGAGACAGAGCAGGCAGGAAGGGAGGAGGAGTGGCACTGTATGTCAAAAATGACATAAGGGCCACAGAGATCCAGGAGGAACAAAATGGGGGAGAGATACTGTGGGTTAAGCTGGAAAGGAAAATGGGGACAGCCATCTCGCACAGGTGTGGTCTATAGACCACCAGCCCAGGAGGAAGAAACAGATAGGGAGCTGATGCTAGCCATCCAAAGGATGGCAGACAAGGGTGAGGTAGTACTGGTTGGAGACTTCAATATTCCAGACGTGGACTGGAGCATCCCAGCAGCAGCATCAACTTAGAGCAGATTTATCCTGGACTCCCTTCAGGGTGCCTTCCTCAAGCAACTGGTCATGGAACCAACTCGGCAGAAGGCAATACTGGACCTTGTGCTCACAAACAGGGACAGTGTGATGGGGGTAACAGTGGGGGAGCACCTGGGTAACAGTGACCACCAGTCATTGTGGTTTGAAATCACAGAAAGAGCAGAACCAAACCACACAAAAACACGTGATCCTGGATTTTAGGGGACAGACTTTGGGAAAATGGGAGATACTTGAAAGAGGCATTAAGGAATGGGACAGGAATCAGGGGTTGAGGAACAGTGGGCAGTATTTAAAATGGGGATTACAAGAACAACAGAATTATGCATTAAGCAGGTTAGCAAGAGGAAAAGGAAAAGGAGACCATTATGGTTTTCCAAAGAGGTAGCAAAGAAAGTGAAAGCAAAAAGATTGCATTCAGGCAATACAAAAAGACACAGGCAGAAGGGGATAGGAGAAGTACCAGGAGAAGCAAAGGGAGGCAGGGAAGTCAGTAAGGGAAGCCAAAGCTCAGACAGAAGAACACATTGCAAAATCAGTGGGTAAAGGGACAAAACCTTTACAGGTACATAAGTGAAAAAAGAAGGACAAAGGGAGGGATAGTGAGACTGAAGGGGAGGATGGGAGCCATGGAGGATGACAACAGTAAAGCTGACATATTGAACAGGTATTTTGCTCAGTCTTTACTGAGGAAGAGGGGGTAATGGGTCTGAAGGAGTACAAGGGGTGAGAATGGTGCAGAATGGACACAAGTCCCTTTACACGAGAAAGGGTCCTGAAGGAACTGGAAGTAATAAGAGTTGATAAAGCAATGGGGCCAGACGGGTGCACCCCAGGGTCCTTAAAGAACTAAGAGGTGGTGGTGGCTGAACCTCTGGCTATCCTGTTTAGCCGATCACTGGAAACAGGGAGGTACCCAAAGACTGGAGGACAGCAGGATGTACTCTTTATACAAAAGTGGGAACAAAGAGGAAGCAGGGAACTACAGACCAGTCAGCCTCACCTCGGTAGTGGGGAAGATCATGGAAGCACTACTGAAGGAGAGATTGGTGGAACATCTGGTTGTCAATGGACTACAGGACCCAAGGCAGCATGGTTTCACCAGGGGGGTCCGTCAGACCAACCATGTGAATTTTTTGACTGGGTGACTAGGAGGTGGATCAGGGGGCAGTGGACATGGCCTATCTGGACTTCAGCAAGGCCTTGACACTATGCCACATAGAAGACTATTACACAAACTGGGGAATATGGGTGTGGCAGGACAGTAGTGTGGTGGTAGGTAACTGGCTGGGTGGCAGGACACAGAGGGTGGTGGTAATGGCTGTGTCACTCCACAGAGGGAAGAGTGACCAGTGGGGTCCACAGGGATCAGTGCTGGGACCGGTCCTATTCAACATCTTCATCAGTGACATTACTTGGGATCTAGAAGGCAGAATTTCACTGTTTGCTGATGACACAAAAGCTCTGTAACAGAGTAGACACACCATCGGGTGTAGACAGAATGAGAAGCGACCTGCATAAACTTGAAGAATGGTCAGGGGTTTGGCAGTTGACATTCAATGCAAAGAAGTGTAAGATAATGCATATGGGGCACAAAAATCCTGGCACGATATATCAGTTGGGGGGTGAGGATATAGCATGCACCAAGCAGGAAAGGGATCTTGGGGTTGTCATCTCTGATGACCTCAAGGTAGGGAAACAGTGTGACAAGGCAGCAGGTAAAGCAAATAGGATGCTGGGATGTATAGGCAGGGCATCACCAGCAGGAAAAGGAGGTCATAATTCCGCATAATGAACTAGTGAGGCCCCACCTGGAGTACAGTGTACAGTTCTGGAGACCATACCCACGTAAGGACATAGACAGGGTAGAGAAGGTTCAGAGGAGGCAACAAAGATGGTGCATGGATTGCATCACAAGTCCTATGAAGACAGGTTGAAGGAACTGAACATGTACTCCCTGGAGGAGAGGGAGGAGGAGGGGATATGATAGAGACATACAAGTATTTTACAGGGAGGAACAGGGTGCAGGAAAACACTATTTTAAGCAAAAGATGTTCCAGGACTAGAGGGCATGGGATGAAGTTGGAGGAGGACGATTCAGAGGAAACATGAGAAAGAATTTCTTCACAGAACGTGGTGGACAAGTGGAACACCCTGCCAGAGGAAGTGGTGGGAGCTGAAACAATCACGGGATTTAAGAATACATGGGATAGACATAAAGGAATTCTAGAGGTCAGGGGTAAGGGGAAACAGACTTCTAGGAAAACAAACTGAACTTACAAGCTCAAATGGGCAGACTGGGTGGGCCATAGGCCCTTATCTGCCGACACTGTCTATGTATGTATCTATGTAGCCAATTGCAGGAGGTAGATACTATAAAATGAAACATCAGTGTTACAGTGCAAAATGTGTATGTAGTGAGAGTGCTTGAATAAAAAAAGCAGGAAACAATTTGTTTTTGTTAAAATTCCTTTTAGTAAATGAACAGGTCACTATTTCTTTATTAACAGCATATTTTTTTATTATGCATTCAAACTGTTAGCTCCTGTAAACAAAAGGAAACAAAATGCCTCGCACCACAGTGGTCTGTAGCCTCACGATTGTGCACTACTGCGTATGCACATCAGTAAACAGCTTCCCCATTCTGGAGGGGAACTAAAGTTCAAAGCGCACGTTGCACATGGGTCCACATTCACTGTGACACCCCATCTCAGCTGTTGTGGTGATGACAACATCGGAAGCAGTGTGGGTGCTCAAAATGGAGGATAAACAAACAGTAAACTGTTTTTACTTAAAAAATATGTTTAAAATGTGCAAATATTTATTTATTTATTTAGTGATTCAGAAAAGACCTTTGAGCGCAAGTTCTTTTACAAAGGTTCCACATCATAGATTGCAAAACAAAGTATTATGGGAGAAAGCAAAGGTACATCACAATGAACGATACAGCTTGGATTCAGAACTTACAGAATAACTCAAAACATAGGTACACGTTAAAATAACATGAAAAACACTTTATGAGGGTGGGGGTGTGGGGTGGGGGAAAGCAGCCACAAAGTGCCTTGTCAGAATTTGATGGAAAACGCGGTCAGGAGATGGGGACAGGATGCTGAATACATGACTGGCTCACATTAAGTAAAACAACAACAGAAACTAAGCAAGACTTCTCCTTTAAACCAACCTGGTAGCTTTTTTTTGGCTGGGTGATGAGGATATTGGATAGGGGACATGCCGTGCATTTGCTCTACTTCAACTTCAGCAAGACATTCAACTCGGAGCCTCACAGAAGACTGCTGAAGAAGATGGAGGATCTGTGCTCAGCAAGGGAGATCATAAGATGGGTAGGCAGGAGGTTGAAGGGGAGGCTGCAGAGGGTTGTGATTGATGGTGTCAAATCAGAAGAGAGGGAGGTCATGAGTGGGGTGCCACAGGGATCCATCCTGGTCTCCTGGGTCCCTTCCGCTTCAATATTTTATTTATTTATTTATTTAAATGTTTCACCAGGAGGGCACACTGAACAACAAGTTGCTCGTCTCACGGTGTGACCTGGGGGGAGGGGTTACATATGGTTGTGAAGGATGATAAGTTACAATAGTATGTGGGTAGTACACACAATGCAACATTGTAAGATTGTGCAACAATTGGAACACATAGGTATTTAAGCAATAAGGCATGACAGGGTATGGTATATCTTGGGATATGTCGTCCGTCTCGGGCGGTTGGGCACGAGGGCCGCAGGCAGTCGTCCAGCTCGCCAAGACGATATCCATGATCTCTCACACCTCGGTGACTTATTGCTATTATAACTATCTTTAAAGTTTTAAAATAAAAATAAAATAAACAGGCTTTGAAACATTTTAAAATGAGTTTTTGGGTGGTGTAGGGTCACATTTTGATAAAATAGTTCTTAAGACAGTAGGTGGCGCTATTATACTGGTAGTTGATAGAGGTTGGACTGTTGTGTCCCTGTGAACTCATCTCTCACTCTACATTGCATCCGGATGTGAATTGTGGCTATTTTGAAGAGGTTTCTGTTAATTTCTGGTAACGAGCAGCGTGTAAGGGATTTGTGGAGCTTACTGTTTTTTTTAAATGAAGAATATTGCGAGTCAGCATGGAGTAGAGACTTCTGGTTGGGGTGAGACAACAGACAGTACATTGGTAAGTAACCATATGGAGGAGTTGTAGTTGTGTTATTCGAGACCCGCTTTGTTTTTATTTGTGACAGAAAAAAAATCATCTGTTACTGTCAGTCGGGTGCTACTGCTGCTATCGAAACCGAGTGAGAAGTTACCGACCGCAACTTCTGTGCAGCTGCCCTTCCCCTTCCCTTACTAACAGATTGATTTTTTTTTTTTTTTTTTATACATATGTGGTTGGTTGTAGCATATCGGAGGACACATTCTGTGTGAGGAGACTTTTGTGAAGGTAGTGAGGGATCTGGAGAATGCTGGTAAAAGAGGAAATTTTGTGAGTGAAGACCCTGGTTGCCAGAGCTTTTTTAAAGCCGTGATGATGTAGCCCGATATCATCACGGCTTTAAAGAGCTGTCTGCCAATCAGATTGCTCCATTTATGATCGCCAGTTCATAATGTACAATAAGCAGTAGTGGAACATTGGGTAAATTACAATACCTGTCCAAATTCATACCAAAGAACATATAAACGTACAAAACAGTAATAATGCGATAAAACCATTTATAGTGCATGAGTGTACCAGGTGCAGGCTCAAGGTAGTATGCAAGTGCTGTTGGAGTAAAAAGGATGGGGTTAGGTTGTACACACTAGTAACTCAGAAGGGCAGGTGGAGAAGAAAGGGGGAGAGGCAAGAACTGAATATGAGGAGAAGGAGAACCCTGCCGGGGGAGTCATGGTTGGAAGGCAGAAACTGGGGATAGGTATTAAGGTGGGTTAAAGCAGGAACAGCTGAGGGATGGGTAATTGTGTAGGGCAGAGGTAAGGGAATAGTTGTAGGAAGAGTGTCATATTTCAGGGGGGAGAGAATTCCAGATTTTAGGGAAACGATGGGTGAAACCAGTCTGACTGATGAAGGTGGAACGGCGAGGGACTGTCAAGGTGCAGGTATCATTTGATCTGAGAGAGTGGGGGGGGGAGGTGGAGTGAAGAGAGAGGATGAGAGACAGGAGGGAAGCCCCCGAACCAGAATTTGGAGGGACAGTGGAAGGAAGGTTAGAGAGCGATAGAGTTCACAGTGGTGGGAGAGGGAAGGGGAGTTGATAGCAAAGCGGCAGAAGGAGTTAAAGAGAGTGTCCAACTTGGTCTGGGAAGATTCGGGAGCAGCACCATAGACTACGTCACAGTAGTCAAAGATGGGGAGTATCATCTTCTGGACAATTTCGAACCTCACAGTCAATGGGATGCAACTATGATTCCTGTACAGAGCATCAAGCTTGGGGTGCAGTTTCTTCAGGATAGCATCGATATGCACAGAGAAGTTAAGGTGCTGGTCCAGCCAAACCCCCAGCTATCTAAATGAGGAGGTGTCCTCCAAGATGGTCCTATCAATTTCTAGCCTACAGGCTCCTCACCTCCCTTGGTTACTATATAGTTGCACTGGACTATGAATGCACTGTATTATGTATAAGACAAGGCCCCCCTGAGGCGGCTTACTACCAACTCATATCATGCATTGCTTTAGCTACCAATTGTATAGGTCTTAACCACTCATCAGGTAAATATGTCAATAGCTCTGCCCTGTTTTAGCTACCAAATGTATAGGCATTAACCAGTGCTCATTGTACTTATACTCTGTATGATTGCTCACCCACATTTATTCTATGTATGTACTGAGATGTTTTATTCTGACGTGGAGCCTTTGGAAATGAGTGTATGACTCAAAGTGTTGTAATTCTGATTTCCTAAATAAATAAATAAATAAAATCAAGGGTGTGGAAGGTGGGTAGGGCTGGGAGCCTAGAGAGTCTCTGCCTGGTGCCAAAGGTCATTGAGTCTGTCTTCTTGGCATTTAGAAAAAGCTGGTGAGAAGCAAACCAGAGCTTTTTTTTTTTATTTAGTTGTTTAACCAGGTATAGCACACTAAGCTGGAAGCTTTTTTACAGGAGCGACCTGGGAGCGCAAGGAGGTTAAGTGACTTGCTCAGGGTCACACAGTATGCAAGTGGAAGCTGTGGGATTCAAACCCAGGTCTGGTCTGCTGGATGTCACCAAATTTGCAGCTCAGAGCCTTAGACCACTGCGCTATACTGCCTCCAAACTTGTTTGAAATCATGCTGTAAGCTGGTTTGCACAGCAGCAGGGTTTTTGCTGGAACTGTACAAAACAGTATCGTCAGCGTACATGTGGATAGAAGAGAATAAGCAGGCTGTGGGAAGATCATTAAGGAAAATGGAGAAGAGTAGGGGACCAAGCACTGAGCCCTGAGGGACACCAGTGTTGATGGGGAGTGGGGGGGAGATGGAATCAAGGATTTTCACTGATTGGGTCCTGCCAATGAGGTAGGATTTAAACCAGTTGGTGGCTGACGGCGCAAGACCAGCTGAGGAGAGTGAATCAAGAAGCAAGGAATGAGAAACAGTGTTGAAAGCTTTGGCTAGGTCAACAAAGATGGCCATCATCCAGCACTGGAAGGATTATGTTCATCAGTGACAGTGGAGATGGAACCTGGGGCAAGTTGTGTCTCTTTGCAGATGGTACTAAGCTCTATGGGAGGGTAGATAGTGATGAGGGAATTAAGGAGATACAGAGTGCCCTGCAAAGACTAGAGAGGTGGTCTAAGGTTTGGCAGCTGAAATTCAACACCAAAAAGTATAAGGTGATGCACCTAGAGAACAAGAACCCCATGACAGAGTACTGGATAGGTGTGGTAAAGCTCAGCGCTATGGCTGAGGAAAGAGACCTAGGAGTCATTATTAGTGACTCCCTTAAGCAATCAAGCCAAAACAATAAGGCCTATAGTAAAGCAAATAAGACGCTAGGATTATTAGAAGGGGTACTGACAGTAGTAGAGAAGCGGTATTAATACCTCTTTATAGATCGCTGGTGAGGCACACCTGAAGTTCTGTGCCCAGTTCTGGATTCCTCACCTCAGGAAAGATAACAATGGGCTAGAGATGCTGTAACAAAGAGTGACCAGGATGATTAAGGGCCAGCAGGATAGATCTTATGAGGATCAGCTCAAGGCACTGAACATGTACTCGCTGGAGACCAGACAAGGGAGGATGATATGACAGACACCTTCAAACTCTTAAAACGAACAAACAAGGTGAACAGTGAGGAACAATTTAGAATAAGTAACAGTTCAAGGACATGGGGGCATGAGGGGAAACTGATGGGGAGTAGGTTCAAGCGGAATATGAGAACATTTTATTTTACAGAATGGCTACTGGAACCGTGGAACAGTCTGCCAGCTGAGGTGGCGGTCACCAAAACCATGAATGGTTTCAAGCATGGCTGGGACAGAATGAAGGGTATAGTGATTACTTAGGATGGTAGCAGTAGGGAAGGGAACAGAGAGGTGGATAGTGAGGTCTAGTATGTATGGACAATAGGTCCCGGGACAAGCATGTGCACCACCACACTCAGTGAAGGGAAGGGCCTGCCTGTGGATACCCTGCATGCATGTGCACGACCGCACTCAGTGAAGGGAAGGGCTTGGCTGCGGATGCCCTGCATGCATGTGCACCACCACACTTATTGAAGGGAAGGGCCTGCCTGTGGATACCCTGCATGCATGTACACCACCACACTCAGTGAAGAGAAGGGCCTACCTGTGGATACACTGTATGCATGTATACCACTGCACTAAGTGAAGGGAAGGGCCTGCCTGCGGTTACACTGCATGCATGTGCACCACCACACTCAGTGAAGGGAAGGGTCTGCCTGCGAATACCCTGCATGCATGTGCACCACCACAGTCAGTGAAGAGAAAGGCCTGCCTGTGGATGCCCTGCATGCATGTGCACCACTGCACTCAGTGAAGGAAAGGGCCTGCCTGAGGATACACTGCATGCATGTGCATCACCACACTCAGTGAAGGGATGGGCCTGCCTGTGGATACCCTGCATGCATGTACACCACTGCACTCAGTGAAGGGAAGGACCTGCTTGCGAATACCCTGCATGCATGTGCACCACTGCACTCAGTGAAGGAAAGGGCCTGCCTGAGGATACACTGCATGCATGTGTATCACCACACTCAGTGAAGGGAAGGGCCTGCCTGTGGATGCCCTGCATGCATGTGCACCACCGCACTCAGTGAAGGGAAAGACCTGCCTGTATATACCCTGCACACATGTGCACCACTGCACTCAGTGAAGGGAAGGGCTTGGCTGCAGATGCCCTGCATGCATGTGCACCACCACACTTATTGAAGGGAAGGGCCTGCCTGCGGATACTCTGCATGCATGTACACCACTGCACTCAGTGAAGAGAAGGGCCTGCCTGTGGATGCCCTGCATGCATGTGCGCCACCGTGCTCAGTGAAGGGAAGGGCCTGCCTGTGGATAACCTGCATGCATGTGCACCACCACACTCAGTGAAAGGAAGGACCTGCCTGCATATACTCTGCAAGCATGTGCACCACCGCACTTATTGAAGGGAAGGGCTAGCCTGTGGATACCCTGCATGCATGTGCACCACCTAACTCAGTGAAGGGAAGGGCCTGCCTGTGGATGCCCTACATGCATGTGCACCACCACAGTCAGTGAAGGGAAGGGCCTGCCTGTGGATACACTGCATGCATGTGCATGACCACATTCAGAGAAAGGCAGAGATACTAAACAAATATTTTTGCTCAGTATTTACAAATGAAGAGGGGGAGGTATCTAAAACAAGCAATAGAAACACTCTGGATACAGAAGTTGATACCAGCCCCTTTACAGAAGAAAGGGTTCTGAAAGAACTCTTAAAACTGAAGGTGGACAAAGCAATGGGGCCTGATGGGATTCATCCCAGAATTCTAAAAGAACTAAGGGTAGAACTAGTGACACCACTGACTACCCTCTTTAACAAATCATTGGAGGATGGGGTGGTACCTGAGGACTGGAGGAGGGCAGATGTGATTCCCTTTCACAAAAGTGGGAGCAAGGCAGAAGCAGGAAACTACAGACCTGTTAGTTTAACCTCAGTGATAGGGAAAATGATGGAATCACTTCTGAAGGAAAGAATTGTCGCATACCTAGAGGCCAGAGGGGCACAGGACTCAAGGCATCATGGATTTACAGCGGGAAGGTCATGCCAGATGAATCTAATAGAGTTCTTTGACTGGGTGACCAAAGTAGTAGATCAGGGAGGGGCTGTGGACATGGCCTACCTAGACTTTAGCAAGGCATTTGACACAGTCCCACATTAAAGATTAATATACAAGTTAGCCAGCCTGGGAGTGGGTCCCAAGATGATAGCCTTTGTAAAGAATTGGCTGGAGAATAGGACACAGAGGGTAATAGTAAATGGAGTCCACTCTGAAGAAAGGGATTTACTAGTGGGTACCACAGGGTTCAGTATTAGGACGGTCCTCTTCAATGTCTTATAAGCGACATTGCAGAGGACTGGAAGGAAAGTATGTCTCTTTGCAGATGACACAAAGATCTGCAACAGAGCTGATGCACAAGGTGGGTGGAAAGGATGAGAAGGGCTTGGCAAGGTTAGAGGAATGGTCAAATGTATGGCAGCTTAGATTCAATGCTAAGAAGTGCAAGGTAATGCACCTGGGAAATAAAAACCCAGGGGAAGAGTACACAATGGGGGGTGAGATACTAACAACAACAAAATGGAAAGGGACCTGGGGGTAGTAATATCAGATGACTTAAAGGTGGGCAAGCAATGTGAGAGGGCAGTAAGGAGGGCTGGGGGATACTGGGATGCACAGAGAGAGGCATCACCAGTAGAAAACAGGAAGTTGTTATCCCTCTGTACAGACAGCTGGTGAGACCCCATCTGAGTACTGCGTGCAGTTCTGGAGACCCAATCTCCGCAAGGACATAGACAGGATGGAAGCTGTCCAGAGGAGGGCAACTAAAATGGTGCAGGGTCTGCACCGGAAGACATATGAAGAGAGACTAAAGGAGCTTAATATGTATAGCCTCGAGGAAAGGAGGGAGAGAGGGGACATGATAGAAACTTTCAAGTACCTCAAGGGAATCAACAAAGTCCATGAGAGTAGCATCTTTTAAAAAAAGAGGTGTACAAGAACAAGGGGGCACAATTTGAAGATGGGGGGCGGGCGGCTCAGAGGTAATGTAAGTGTAACCCCCTTGTTACCCGGGGTTACTAGAATCCCAGTAAGACCTAGTGGTAGGCAGGGAAGGCAGCTTGTGAAACTCCAGTTAAATGGATTTCACACTGTCTCACTCTGTTCTCAGTCTCAGCTGAGGCTGAGGGATGGCATCATCATAGAACTATCGCAGCTGCATGAGCCACAATGGAATCTGCAGCAGGGAGTTGGAATAGAATGTTGGGAGGTTTGAACAGTATTCAGAGGTCAGTTGGAGTTGGGAGCTTGCTGAGGGAGCAGCACAGCAGCTGTGTAGGCTCCTGGAGCCTCAGCCCTGACAGAGGGCTACAGTTAGGAAAAAGGTGTGTGTTTCCACCTTATGAGAGACACAGAAGATAATTGTAAAGTGGTGGAGACCGCTGTTTTGGGTCTCAGTGCTCCCTCCCTCCGGGGATGGGGGCAGGAAAGGGTTTCCTGCATACTCCTGGGGCAACCCCCTGGTTCTGCTACTAGTGGAGAAGCTGCCTATTTGTTCAAGAGTTTTTTGGGAAACAAGAAGATTTGTGAGTCGCCTGTGGGACACCTGCAACCGGAGGGTGAGTGTCTGCTCTTTCTAAAGGGCCTATGTTTTTCACCCTGGGACTTGTGTGATAGTGAGGATTGGACTACTGAAATAGAGGGAGGCCTAGAGTAACAGGCTTAACCAAAAAGTAAAATTATGTTCAACTCCAGCACTTATGGGAATTCAAGACATGTAGAGGAGATGTGACATACATCTACCCAGTGATCTACACTGCCAAGCTTTCAGTAAAAGAGTTGTTTAGTTTCCAGAGAAATGGCCAGGTATGGATTGTGGAAGCTGGAGGTGGGAGACCCCCATCTTTAGTGACCAGGTCCACCTCTACGGATTTGCTCTGTGGATTTCTACTTTGCCTCATGCACTTGGCCAGTGATGAGGGACATACCCAGATGTGGGATTGGAAGGAAAATTCCCTCTAGGAGTCGAAGGCTCTAAGGTGGTTTGGGGAGCCACAACAGGATAATTGATTCATTTCCCAAAATGGACCACGGATCAAGTGGCCAGCGGGGGGGCCGGGCCAGTGGGGAAAACCCAAGTAGTGTACAAGTTGGGCTGTGTACCCAAAGCTGCGTGCAAGTCCGGGCTGTGTGCCTGGTGAGTTCAGAGCCTGAGGGCTGGAAATAGTGAAGAAGTGTTCTGTTGTCTCTAATCTGCATTACCAGGAATGAAGCCCTGTGGGGCCCATCTATGCTTTGTTTGTTCAGCTTGGATGTGAATAAAAGCCACGCTGTAGAATCCCATTCCTGGTTCCGGACATTACAGTTATTGCTCCCTGTGTTCGGATTTACTTGGGTGCCCCTGTGCAGAGTAGCCAAACCTAGGCCCCCTGTGCCGAGTAACCTCATCCTCCCCGAACCCAGTCCCCACCAGGTACTGCTGTCAGCTTCAACAGCATGCCACCTGTCATTTTGCAAAAGGGCAGGGGTCCGGGGGTTACATAAGGAAGTATTTTTTCACAGAGAGCGTTGTGGATGCATGGAATGGCCTTCAAGAGGAGGTTGTGGAGTCAAAAACAGTGGCTGAATTCAAGCATGCAGGGGACAGTCGTAAGGCAATTCTATGGGGTGGGGGTAGAAAGAAATAGGCTGCTGGTTAACTAGGATCTGCAGCTTATCCATTAGGTAGGGAAATGAGCAGACTAGGTGGGCCAAGCGGTCCTTATCTGCCGTCAAATTCTATGTTTCTATGTTAGGGAAGGGCCTGTCTGGGGATGCCCTGCATACATGTGCACGACCACACTCACAAAAGGGAAGGACCTGCCCGTGTGTACCACCATGCTCACAGAAGAGAAGGGCCTGTCTGCAGATGCCCTGCATGCATGTAAACCACTACACTCACTGAAGGAAAGGGCCTGCCTGTGGATGCCCTGCATGCATGTAGACCACTGCAGTCACTGAAGGGAAGGGCCTGCCTGTGGATGCCCTGCATGCATGTACACCACTGCAGTCACTGAAGGGAAGGGCCTGCCTATGGATGCCCTGCATGCATGTACACCACTACACTCACTGGAGGGTATGGGTTGCCTGAGCACACCCTGCACATATGTGCACCAGAGCACTCAGTGAAGGGAAAGGCCTGCCTGTGGACACTCTGCATACTGTACATGTGCACCACCGCACTCAATGAAGGGAAGAGCCTGCCTGAGGATACCCTGCATGCATGTACACCACTACACTTACTGAAGGGAAGGGCCTGCCAGTTGATGCCATGCACGTGTGTGTGCCACCGCACTCACTGAAGGGAAGGGCCTGCCTGTGAATGCCATGAATTCATGGGCACCACCACACTGACTAGAAGGGCCTGCCTACAAACACCATGCACACATGTGCACCACCACACTCACTGAAGGGAAGGGCCTGCCTGCGGACGCCATGCACACATGTGCATGCCACACTCACTGAAAGGAAAGACCTGCCTAAGGACATCATACACACTTGTGTGCCACTGCACTCACTGAAGGGAAGGGCCTGCATACAAATGCCATGCATGCATGTGACACACCACACTCACTGAAGGGAAGGGTCTGTCTGCATATTCCCTGCATGCATGTGTGTCACCGAACTCCCTGAAGGGAAAAGTTTACCTGCAGATGCCATGCACACCACTGCACCACCAAATTCACTGAAGGGAAGGGCCTGCCTGTAGATACCATGAATGCATGTGGGCCACCGCACTCAGTGAAGGGAAAGGCCTGCCTGGGGTGCGCCTTGCACTCAGTGAAAGGAAGGGCCTGTCTGCAAATGCCTTGAATGCATGTGTACTGCTGCACTCACTGAAGGGAAGGGTCTGCCTACAAATGTCATGAATGCATGTGTACCACCACACTGAAGGGAAGGGCCTGCCTGCAGATGCCATGCACACTGCTGTACCCCCACACTCACTGAAGGGAAGGCCCTGCCTGCAGACACCATGCATGCATTTGCACCACTGCAGTTATGTGTGCACATCATTGCACTATGGTGTCCTTGGGGTGAAAACCGGAGGAAAAGCAGCCCCAGTGTGATTTAGTACCCCTCACTGGCTTAAACATGACCAGTGCAGCTGACCACCCACCACTACATGCCCCAGTGTGATCCGACATCCCTCCACAGGCTCAAGCATGATTGACATGGCTGGCCACCCACCACTATGTGTGAGCCTGGGCAGGTGATGGATAACTACTGAGTCAATGAGAAGGTTGACAATGGGGCTGGGACAGCACTGCAGGACCAGGGGTCACAGGCACACAAGTACAAGGTGGAAAAAATGGGAGTTCCAAAAGCTCAGGGAGGTCATACACAATGGGAAGGGGTGTGTGCCACATATGCGAGTTGCTTGTCTCTCTTCTGTAGTTGACTTCGAACCTGTTTGCGAGTCAACTACTGTTCTTGAGGGATCTGGCAGTGTGCAGAGTTGCTGAGATGAGGTGGAGATGGGAGACATTAGTAAGTGCTTTGGCAGCAAAGCTGAAGTTATTACTAGGTCAATAATCGACTAAAGGCAAGCTCAAAATTATGGATTTTCATCAGTGTCGTCAGCAGGGTGGGGTTAGGTAACGCTGTCACATCAGCACTGTGGGCCAGGCATCACAGGATTTCCAATTAAGACAAACATTTTGAGCTTGAATGTATGTAAAAAAGTACCACTGGGGTGAATATGTAGTTCCAGACTGATAGGTCCCACTGCACTGCACATTTCTCATGGTTTAGTAAGTAGTAGCAGTAGTAAAAGTTTATTTTTATACAGGTAGCAGTGGTAATACATTATTGGGAGAAAACTCATTTTCAAGATGGACCTGTGGCAAATTTCATTACTCAATTTACACAATCACATAAATGACATATGAAACGACAAGTGTAATAACAATAACTTACCAATTTAAGTCAATATACCCTTAGTTACCTTTATGCAATCGCTTAGGGATTCATCAACAATCCAAAGTACAAAATGCATTAATATCTACAAACTTATTTAAAAATACATCTATGTCCTGACTTTACAAAAAAAAAATACTACAGTCATTAACTCTCTTATCTATTCATGCATAAGTCAAAACACTTCAAACATTACACATACTTCATTTTCAGACCATATCCAATGACATTCATAAAGTGTTTAAATTGTTGAATTTTTTTCTTTTCATCAACTATAGGAGCCCACAGCTTAACTACTTTTGAATCAAAAGTCATTCTTCCAAATCTGTTACTTGGTTTAGATATGACAAATGTACTCCCCTCATTTCTTCCAAGTTTATGATGATGTTTATAGGTAACATGAGACAATTTATCAACTAGGTATCTGGGGGATTGACTATGGACCACCCCGTGGATTTGTCTAAAAGTTTACATCCCCATGAAGCTTAATCTCAGCCCAGTTCTTTATTACTTTATCCACAGAATTTACCAAATGAAGTAAACAGTCGCTCTCTATTGTGGTAAAATTAGTTCTGTTAAAATGATGGTCGTGACTCAAACAAATCTTGAACAATTTACTGCTGAACATTGATACTATTTGGTTTAATGAGATAACTTTGACCATTAGTACATCCTTGTGAGATAATTCTTACAGTGTCAGTGGCTAGTTAGATAGCATCCTCACCTCTGGGGCCAGACGATCAGAAGGTCCTGGGTTCCAGTACCACACCAGGTACTTTGAGTAATACCCTTAACTTACACTGTAGAGCAGCAAGGGAGAGGGGGGAATGCACTGCTGAGTTGCCATTCTTTGGATGAGATGTTAAACTGAGGTCCCTTCTTCCCCTCTCTGGTTACTGTCCAGGTGGAAGTAAAAGATCCCATGGCATTTATTGATGAAGAGCAGAGGATTTGTTATTAAAATAACACTGATACAAGCTGGCCTGGTGGTGTGGAGGGCTGAGCCATTGTGTCTTACCTCCTGCCACACCGGCGACCCGTGTTTGGTGGTGAACACAGGTCGCAGGGAGTCAGCTGGGGAGGGAGAGGATCAAGCATCTGGAGGACAGCTCTCCTCTCATGGGGAGGGTGACTTGGTGGTTGAGGGCAGAATTGCAGGAAGATGCCAACGATGGGGGGGTGCTGTGGGACTCCACAGCATGCACACGCCTCCACGTGCACACTGATGTGCACTCCCCAGCAGCGACGGGGGGGGGAAGAACATGTGAAAGGGGAACACTGGCAGGCTACATGAAGCCGGGGCCATGCTCCTGACCCTCAACTCAACTGCTGGCAACTGGATTGTGTGCACTGGGGGACAGCCTTCCCCTCCCTCCCTGGCCCCTGCCACGGGGGGAAATACATGGGGGATTTGCAGGGGGGACCAGGAGAAAGAGCAACACAATTATGCAAGAATGTGAGCCTTCCCAAGAAGGAGAACCAAAGCTGCCTGCCAGCCACCCCACAGGGGAGGAAAACAGAAGATGAAAAAAAAAAAAATAACACTGATACAGAAACTCAAAAAGATATCATATAATCACAGCAGGAAAAACAAAAAGCATACATATACTGCATATAGACATAAAAGAAATAAAAAAGGCACTACAAGGGGAAAAAGGAAGAAACAATAACATCGTAATTTATCAAGGAGTATACAAGACAAAAACCAAAATAAGGAAAGAGACAAACTAGACACCTTATCAGGTCAGTGCTCAGTCCCTCTTGATCCATCAAACTCAAACCACTGTATCTCTTTCCATAAAGATCTTGCCACCAAGCATCTGCTACAGAGTGGTCTATAACAACCCTATTTTATGATTGTGAATGATTTCTCTATATTCCAGTGTCGTTTGCTGCATAGTGAAGGCACATTGAGCTTGATACCAAATAATATTTTAACAAGGCAAAAAGGAGCCAAACAGTGTTTCTGTGATACTTTACTCACCTAGAAGACAGAATTTCCAAAACCAGTTCTTCGTAACCCAAGGATTTAAACTGTGACTCCTACAAAGTTAAGCCTTAGGCATCCCCAAATCACCTAACATTTGAGTATTCAAAATACAAACATTCTTTGGTTTCTGGCACACTGCCACAGTTTGGTCTAGGGCAATTCCTCTCATCAATACATTTATGCTTGTGAGAGTTTTTCACACCTAATCTACCGTGACATGATAACCAAGCCATGTCCCACATATAGACAGGTATTCTTTCATTCTGTAACTTTCCAGTACGGTTCCCTTCTGGTGAGGGGGACACCTATGCAAATCTACTTTGGGTTTCACTATAAGAGCCAAAATCATACCATGTAGTTTCCTTCGAGACAGCTGTTTTACCTGGACATATGAAACATGTCAGCCCCTGAGTTTCTTGAAAGTATCTAAAATATAATCAGGAAGAACTAGTTAAGGGAATTGAGGAAAGCGAAGAGCACCTGATATCCACGAGGGGGGCTACCTTACCAAACTATTCCTTTATCAAAGGGACCCAAATCTTATGTGTTTTTTTTTTTGCAAAACATACCCAAAGTTCATTGCAAGATAAATACTACAAAAGAAAATTAAGGGATGAATCATCTCCAGCCCTCCCTTGTGTACCTCCTTATAGGTCACATCCCTTTTTTTTATGGCTGCATAGTGAGAGCTATGCTGACGTCTTGCTGACATATAACAGAGAAGGGGGCTTCGGGGACGTGGCCAGATACTGAACGCACCACATCTGTCTCCTTGCACTGAATGGAGTCGAATCACATCTCACCGTGTCCTCTCCATTCAGTACACTGTGCTTCCTTCCTCTCCCTCTGCCACACTATTTTCTTGCTCCCTGTCCATACACCACAAAAATGCAGCAAGATCTCAAGAAACAATTGATTTGGATGGATTCCAGGTGATGGTTTTCTCCAATTACAGTTAAAAGTTAAAAATGGGTCCAATGGAGCTACAAATAGAGACCCCTATAGAATCACAGTGAGGAAACTCCAAGGGACACATCTGCCAGTGATCCTGTGCACTTTAATGTTCATACACCACAAAAATGCAGTGCTGTCAGCAGCAAGATCTCAAGAAACAATTGCTCATATTGGAAAAGCAGTCATGGGCAGACTGGATTGACAGTGATCCTTATCTGCCACCAAATTCTCTGTTTATCAAATTCTATGTTTCTATGTTTTTATGAGTGGTGGCCACAGCTGCCAACCGCTTGTCCAACATGAGCACCAGTTTTCCTGCTTGTTTCACATCAGAACAGATGTAAGTGCAACTATTAAAATTTAACACTGAGCTTTGTGGATGCCACAAAGGCATGTTTAAATTTTATGTCCCGTGATATGTTTCAGATGAAGTCAAACTGTAATTGGGGAAAAACATCACCTGCTGTACATCAAATTCAATTGTTTCTTGAGATCCTGCTGCTGACAGTATGGCATTTTTGTGGTGTACAAACATTAAAGTACACAGGATCACTGGTAGATGTTCCCCTTGGAGTTTCCTCACTGTCATTCTAAAGGGATCTTTATTTGTAGCTTCATTGAACCTGTTTTTCAGTTTAAAATATCAAATATCCAGATGGGCAAACATGTAGAAATGTCCTCACATTTCTGGCCCTATGGTATCTTGAGGGATTCTTTTTCTTTTTTTTTTAATTATTATTTTTTTCCTCCCTGAGCTGCCAGCTGCCCGGTACTTTTGGCCCAGTCACGGCCCATGGACTTCCACCCCTCATATCAGCTGCAAGCCCTCCAATACCCTGTGGCTTTCCCCCCACAGCAGGGCTGTGATGCTCCCCTACACACCACAGTCTTCGGGATAGGCCAGAGGGCTGGCCTGAGGGGCTAACTGAAGCTGTGGCAGGCTTCATTGAAGCCGGCTGGCAGCTGTTCTTTTTCTGTTTTTCTGGGGGGAGGCAGGTCATGCAATGACTTCCAGCGTCCGACCCGCCTCCTGTGCATGCTAGTGTCAGTAGTTGTGTGACTCCCAGCCTCTGCCAGGGGTCATCAATGCGCGGACACTTCCCCACCCTCCCTCCCGGAGAAGGAAAGCAGTCCTTGGGATGCTCTATCCTTCTCCCCTGGCTGGCCCTCCAGCAACCCTGGTCTGTTCCCGAACCCGGGTCACCGGCTGTGCAAGCGGAAATCCAACCACTGCGCCGATGGGCTGACCATACCTTGAGGATTCTGACATTGTGTGCTTTGATCTGGTTTTCTAGATGTTTCATCCAATATTTAGTACTGGCATTGTCCTTCACCATTTCTGTTACTGCTACCAGAGTTTTATCAGCATGAGAAAGTGCTTACCCTGCTGTAACCTTAACTGTTTCCAATGATTGTTCATAGATAGCTAGCCTTTCGATCATAAGGCACACTTGTTTGTCCATTTGCTGCACTGATTTGCAAAGTGCTGTTATTGAGGTTTGTAGAGATTGCAACATTAGCTCTGCTGCAGGGTAGCCAATGATCCTGCTTCATTTTCTTTGCTGTCACATTGCTGACCCTTTGGTTTGAAAAAGTTCTGCTGTGCAGTCGTAACGTTTCTGGGCTTCCCCATTTTTACAGCTGTATAGCCAGAGCTATGCTGATGTATTGCTATGTATAGAGAAAAGGGGACTCTGGGGGTGTGTGTGTGGCCATGACGGGATTCCAAACACACCACAGCTGTCTCATTACACTAAGTGGAGTTGAAGCACATCTCTTCATGTCCTCTCAATTCAGTACAGTGCACTTCCTTCCTCTCCCCCCCGCCACACTATTTTCTTGCTCCCAACTCTGCTGCCTGCCCTGGGTGAACTTCTCTGGAACAAAGTTTGTGCATCAGCGGTGATGCTGAGCTCTGTTCCCTGCTTCTTTTTACTACTGCTACTGGTCACCACCTTCCCATACACAGGTGAGTGCTCTGCTTACCTGGTTTATCACCAACAGAACTCTGAGGAGTGCTGCCAAGTAACCCCCACCTCCCGGTTCTTCCTTCCGTGCCCCAGTCTGTTCAGACAATTTCCCTCCCACTGCTAAGTATCCTTCACTTCCCAGTTCTTCTCTCTGTGTCCCAGTCCATTCAGACAAAGTCCCTCCCACTGCCAAGTATCCCCCCACTTCCTGGTTCTTCCTTCATGCCCTAGTCCATTCATGCAAAGTCCCTCCCACTGCCAAGTAATAATAATAATAATAATTTTATTTATAAAGCGCCTTTCCAATTCCAAGGCACCTAACAATTTAAAATCAATTAATGTAAAATCCAATAACAAAGCAATACAAACTGAAAATCATAAACCATCAGATAAATACTTCAATTATCCAAAAAAGCTTTATGCTGCAGAAAGGTTTTTAAGCCCTTCTTAAATTCCTCCACAGATGTGCACTCCCGTAACTGACAGGGTAGAGAATTCCAAAGGGTGGGAGTTGCATAAGCAAAGCTCTTGAACCAGATGATTTCAAATTCACCCTTGGAATCTCTAACAACCCCTCGTCGGCCAAACGGAGTGATCAACCAGGGCAGCAAGGAACCAGAAGCTCTTTCAGATAGTCCTACTTCCCAGTTCTGACCTCCGAGTCCTGGTCTGATCCCTTGAAGTCCCCTGAAATAAAGAAAATGGTCCCTCTGCTGTCTCCTCAACTTCCCCCCCACCCTGACCCCCTCACTCAGCACCCACCACCCCTCACCTTCCCCACACCCTTCACTCACTAGATTTGGTCCAGCACTGTAGATCCAGTCTCTGACCTGGAACACATCCTTCTCCTGGAACTGCAACTGCAAACTGAGGAAGTAAGGTAACTCCAGTTAGTGTGCATGTGTCACTATTCATTAAAATCCAATTAATACATTAATTCCGTATCCCTTGTCAGAGTAATGCATTAGCAGCCATTTTGGCTCTGACCAGAATTTATTATGGGGTTGAAATGGCTCCTCAAATCATTAGAAAGAGCAAACTGAACAACTAGGCCTCTCTCTGTGGCAGGTGGGCCAGTTTTCACAAACATATAAAAAGACAGGGATCAAAAGCATCTTTCTCAGCAGAATCCTTTTCTTCTTTGCTAATCTCCAGAATTTCCACATGGACATTTTCCAATTAGCCCGTTTCAAAGCTGCCTCACAATTTATCTGTCGAAGGTCTCCATCCTCAAACAATAGTCCTAATATTTTAATAGGAGAATCTACAAGTAGGATATTGGCAATTACATATGGGGAATGTTTAATTACAGACCTTGTATGAATACCACTGCTTTTCTGGTACTTAATGTGGGAGCCAGAGGCATCTGAAAAGGCTTGCAAGGTTTCATATGCAGCCTGTCCAGATTACACATCCTTCAAAACAAACAAACAAACATCATCGGCATAGGCCATGACCTTTATTTCTGTGCCTGACCCATGTGGGGCTAAACCCTGGATGTGATGGTGTGCACTGAGCCACTACAGCAGTGGGTCCAGGCACTGTATATATAACAAGAGGCTTAGGGGGCATCCTTGTCTAACTCCCCTCAGTACCGGAACTGGTGTGCCTTTCCAACCATTTACTGGGACAACTGTAGCTCTTTTACACAGGAAGGAAATCCACTTCTGAAAGTTATTCATTTATTTATTTCAAAAGTGTTATGAGGAAAGTCATACTGAGCTGGTATCAGCTCATTTCCAGATGTGTCCTGGGGAGAGCGGGGGAAGAGAAGAGTAGAGAAGAGAAGAAAAGAGAAGAGAAGAGAAGAGAAGAGAAGAGAAGAGAAGAGAAGAGAACCGATTTGAAGTACAATATTAATACAATAATATGGGAATAAGTATAACATAATATACAACTTACAAGAAAACGCTTCAAGAATGAAATTGTCATACAGTTACTTACCAGTAAAATTAGAGAGAAGTGGTCAGAAATTTGGCAACTGAAATTCAATGCCAAAAATTGTGCTGTGATGCATCTGGATTGCAAAAACCTACGAGCTGCTTACACTCTAGGAGAGGAGGAAATAAAAATAACAGAACAGGAGAAGGTTCTGGGGATCATAATATCAAGCAGCCTTAAGTGGGTAGCCAGTGTAGCAAGGTGGTGGGGAAGGCAAATGGAATGTTGCTATGCATTGGGAGGGGCATAACTAGCAGAAGGAGGGAGGTGCTGATGCCTTTTTACAAGGCCATGGTGAGACCACACCTGGAGTATGGGGTCCAGTTCTGGAGACCACACCTATGCAAGGACATTGATGGAATGGAAAGGGTTCAGAGAAGAGCAACCAAGATTGTGCACGGTATCCAGGGGGAACCATATACGAGCAGAGGCATAGAGAATTGAATCTGCACCCATTGGAGACTAGAAGGGAGAAGGGGGAAGGGGGGCATGATTGAAACTTTTAAATATGTGAAGATGATGAATAAGGGAGCTTGTTCAGAAGGAAGGAGAGGGGCAAAAACTAGAGGGCATAGCCTAAGATTGGAAGATGGAAAATATAGAGGCAATGTGAGGGGATGATTCTTCACGGAGATGGTGGTGGATGCCTGGAATAGACTACTACAGAAGGTGGTGGAGTCCAAAATGGTGGATGGATTCAGCGGGCATGGGGCAGACACATGGGATTGGAAAGTGAGAGGAAGGGGGTCCGTAAGAGTGGAGATGAGTAGGGAAGGGGGGGAAGGGTAGACTCGATGGACCAATGAGGTCCTTTCCTGCCATCAGTTTTCTGTGATTAGAAAACAGACAAAGGAACAATAAACAGTGAGCAACAAAACAATAATATGTGGAGCACGGAGTAGTGATTGGTGAACTAGGAGAGGGGCTAACCTAGTGTCAGTGTAGTTTGGAACGCAGGTGACAGAAATGCTCCCTAATATCACTTACAACTGAAGGAGAGAATAGAGAAACTATGGAGGAGAGATTTCAGAGCAGGAAGAGAAGGAGCAGAGTGAATGGGGGGAGGGGCCCCATATTTTAGGGAAGTGGAATGAGAAGGCTATTTGGCCAGCAGTAGATTTCATTTGTGGGCGAACAAGAGAGTGAAAGCAAGCATTGTTTCTATGAGTAAGAGGTAGAAGGGGGGATAAACAAGAGAGAAGCAAGATATGACAGGAGGAAGACAGACCACAATTTGGAGATAAAGGAGGCACAGTGGGAAAGACACTTGGCATCAAGAGAGGGAAGGGAGAGGGAGGTATATGAAGAACAGTGGTGGGTACAGCAGCTTGTCAAGGGCAAATAAACAGAAGGTGTGAAACAGGGGGTCCAGTGGTATCTTGTAATGTGGGCGAACGCAAAAGAGCGAGCCCACATTATGGCAAATGGAAAATAGCGAATACCGGAATGACGAAAACTGGTATTCCTTTACCCCGAGGTGCCACGACCTCAGAGTTTGATATTTAATAAAGGGGGGTGCGGGGCTCAATGTCTCCCACAATGGGCTGTCCGGGGGGCAAAGCCCCCTGCAGAAAAAGCACAGTCATCGTTCCAGTCCTCACCATTTTCCATTCACTGATATGGGCTCACTCTTTTGGAGTTGCCCATTTCACATGGAATCGGGTCCAGTCAGGTCTCCCCTTCCATTTTGCAAGAGCAGGAACAGGAGAGAAGCTTGTTACATTGACAAGGATTTCCAAGGAGTGACACACCACCAAAATAAGGATTAGGCAATTGAACCTAGAAACAAAATGGAAGGGTGAGACCTACCCCTGAGACTGATAAAAAAAAAACAATGGACTGGTAATGTGCCATTTTTGCCAAAAAGATATGTGTATTGAAGTAGAGCCCATGTGTAGAAATAAGAAGGGCAGTAAATAAAGAGAATATCGGAGTGCACAGTAAAAGAAATAAAGAAAAAAAGTTTTTGCACTACATTTAAGGAGTGTTTGGGATCCATGTGGGCAGAAAAAAGTGTGCGGTTAAATTTATTCACTCTGTGGGTAAAAACTGGATATAAAAACATAAGTGCCTCTGACGTACTGCCTGGAATAGATCCAGTGTCTAAAATCTGGTTATAGACTTCCACCAAAACAGGACTTATTTGGTCTGTAAAGGCCCAGGGCAGTATTGCCTTTTAACAACTGAATAGTTTTGGACAGTTCTTAATGGCACAGGACATGTTGAAGTGAGTCTGATAATTGGGGATAGCCTCCCAAAAGTCTGTCATGTTCTGGGTGTGCGCTTGTAGTGCCAAGAGTTCTGAACACATTTATCCACTACCTGAAGGAGTCCCTGGTTATCAGAGACTTTCCTACCATCAAGTAATGTGACCATTTATCTGCCATCTGTCCTATTGTGGCATTCCTTAAACTGGTCTTAAGTGAGTTTCGTGCTTTGTGTATCAAACTGCATTTCATTTTTCAGTGAAGAAGCTTTCTTTACCATACTGCAGTTTCCACATGTGCACCGGAACATTATTCATTTGGTCTGAGTAGGAAGATTTACTGTAAGGGTGCTGATTTTCACCTATAGTGGTGGGAGTGTAAATCCAAATATTCTAAATATTGAGTTTTCTTTTTCATAATAGGAAACTGTTGAAAAAACTTTTAAAAATCACCTTTGTATCCTTCCATGAAGGCAGTATACAGTCATACAATGGCAATACTGAAGTTCTAGTTTTAATTAAACCATTCCATTTCTTCTGAAGAGTGGTGTCAAGTAGCATACTTTAATTTAGTTTCCACCAACCAGTACCCTTACAGGGAATAGCTGAAAGTAAAAGGGTACATGTGAGACTCAAATGATCAGAGATTTTGGCAGGAACAGTTGTGACAGCAATAATATTAACTGCATGGGGTACAAAAGGACAGTCTCTTTTCACTTTGACATGTAACCCCTAGATGGCGCTATCCCAGGGGCTACTACCCCTGCCTGATTTGCCACTAACAGGTTGAGGGGCCTGGATCCGATGGCGGGTGCCTCCACCCAGAGGTCAGGGTTTGCAATAGTTAAACTAACTTGGTCACAGCCCCTCTGGGACACTGCAACCCCCTTTCTTCCCACTAGTGGCCCACGAGTATCAGAATTACCTTCACAGTATACACTTACCCCAGGACTGGTTCAGGCACTGGGACCCCTGTAAAAATAAGAAGATACAGTGCAACAATCACAGTACAATACTTTTAGACAAATACCTCAGGCAGTATAACTTTGCTGAAACAAGCAGCTCTGATTTATTTAGGGGATATAACAAGGACAGGGGAAATCAGGTTAATTAGCTTATCACTTTACTCATCTACTTCATGGCTCTGTGCAAGGCCTATCCCTACCAGTTACTGTCCCTGGGTACCCAAGCCCTAGTGGCTAGTCCAAACCGTGGCAGCTGGTAGGGACCCTTTCACACAGAGAAAAGAAAAATTAAACAGTCAGCAGTACAGTGATTCCATTTGGATTCAATGTGGCAATTCAACAGGGAGCGACCCTGAATTAGTACTCACGACCTCCAAACAAGATAGGGTCCTTCAACGTCAGCAGGGCTACTCTTGAGCTCCACGAGACTCCTCACACATTTATATGACAAACTGCAACAGGCAAAAGTCCTTTAATGGCAGCAGGATTCACTTGAGCTACACAAGCCTCCTCACACATTTATATGGTAAACAGTAACAGGCAAAAGTTCTTTAATGGCAGCAGGATTCACATGAGCTACACAAGCCTCCTCACACATTTATATGGTAAACAGTAACAGGCAAAAGTCCTTTAATGGCAGCAGGATTCACTTGAGCTACACAAGCCTCCTCACACATTTATTTGGTAAACCATAACAGGCAAAAGTCCTTTAATGGCAGCAGGATTCACTTGAGCTACACAAGCCTCCTCACACATTTATATGGTAAACAGTAACAGGCAAAAGTCCTTTAATGGCAGCAGGATTCACTTGAGCTACACAAGCCTCCTCACACATTTATATGGTAAAAAGAAAGTACTATACCAGGCAGGCTGCTTCTCTATCCTGATCGCAATTACTGCACAATATCCGGGAGAACACACAACAGATTCAGTTCCTGACAGACTGAGCGCAATTCAGCAATTTCTCCAGTCTTCTACAGGGTGAGCCTGGTTTCTACTCGTCAGATATCCTTTGATTCTCTTCACAGGATGGATTCAGTCCTAACAAGCAGTTACACAAGCTGCAGACCGGAACTCAGGGCCTTACACACGCTTCCGACTAAAACTGCACACCAAAAAGCACAGGGCTCCTTCCTCTTCACTGCCAGAGCTCAACTGAAACTCCAGCAGACAAAACCGGGCACTTCCTTTGAGTTCCTCCCAGTTCTTGGCTGGATTGGCTGTCACTCACAATAGACTGCCCCTGTTGGTCCAAAAAGCCTAAGTCCAAACTACATCTCCCAGAGTCACTGCCCATACAATCCTCTTGTGGCTGGCTCAGATACAGTCCAAGTTCTGATTTGTCCAAGGCACCATTTTAGAGCTACCTTAACCCACACTGATTGGTCCAGTTCAGCAGTTTAAAACTAGAATGGGAACTAGGCAAACACAGTTCTGACTGCAAAGAAAGCAGGTTAGACAAACTGTATTTTCATTATTACTCTAAATGATTTCTGGCAAACAGTTACATCTTTCAGATAGGTTCCCTTTGCACTCCTAGTGACTGCAAAATGGAGTGAATTGGCAGCAGCTCGAGTGGTACTCAAGCAGAGAAACACACAGTCCCCCCCGTACAAACTAATTATGTCTGCAAGCAGACAGCTCTTAAAGAGACAGTACCAGAGGCTCTAAAAACACTCACAGATAAATGGCTTAAACGCCAAACACCATTCAGGCTGGGAGCATTCAAGCAAGCTCCTGGAAGTCTTTTGGGAACCCCCATTTGCAGGGGGGTTACAGACAGATCCTGCAAGACAGTATATTTTTGGTTTTTTCTTTTTTTATATCTTTCATGTTTATCTTTCTGTTACTCTCTTCTTTTTTCCCATTTTCTTTTAATTTCTTAGCTATAATTCTTTCTCTGGTCTTTATTACTTAGTTTTTGTTATTATAAAATATTTTAGTTTTGTTAATAGGGTATAAATTCTGCAGCTACAGTACATATTGAGTTATTACTAGGTGATAATTGTTCTCGTCTATTAATGTTATTTGTTGAAAACTTGTGTCTATTAGTATGATTTTTATTGTATGTTAATTGTTTCTTCAATAACATTTTAAGTCTTAAAAAACAAAATGATAGTTCACCCTAGAGGTCTTGTTGCCTTGAACAAACGTCTGCCCTCCTTCTTGGTGTAAAGCATAGTAAACAACTACCAGCCCGGCAGTGTGAATAATATTCTCTAAAGTAATGGAATCACAGAACAGTTAATTAATTTTAAACTCACCATCAGTGACATTCAACCCACAATTAAAATCTCCTCCAGTATAACAACTCTCAAGTGTAACCAGACAGTTCCTGGGGTTACTAGGATCCCATCAGATTTAGATCAGGCATGGAGCCTGGGCAGTTCCAAAGGGTTTAAAACTCTCTACAATACATTACATCAACACCTGCTTAGCTAAACTGAGGCAGGAGATGATGTAATGGAATTTAGAACTATTGCAGCAGCATAAGCCTCAGTGCTCTGCTGCTGTTGGACTTCTGTGAGTCAGTCTGTAGTTGGAGTCTGGAGTTTGGAGTTGAGAGTTCTACATGCAAGAGATGATTTTACAAAGGTCACTTGTCAGAGGGAAGGACCCTCAGTTTTTATTTTACGCCCTAGTACAGTAACCAGCAGCCGGTTATGTGGGACGTGATGGCTACCAGATCCTGTGAAGCTCCGAGGGGGTGAAGATTTTCCCAGGAGAAATGGGACTGAAGGTTCAGTGAGTAGTTTGGAGCAATCCCCAAAAGACTGTAAGAACTAACAGAACTGCCCAGAATGTAGACTGTGTGTTTTTGTAAACCAAAAGCTATGGATTTTGGATGAGAACTGTGGAGTTTAAATGTTTTAACAAATGTCTTGGAGCACAACATGCTGTAAGTACAAGATCCATTTGTTGTTCAGCTGTGGGTTGGCTGGTACCTTGCTAGGAGCCCAACAACGTTAAGATGCAGGTGCTCAGAACCCTTGCACAAAAAATGTGCGGTACGGATGTCTCTTGGTGCCCCTCTGTGGCTGGAGAATCTGGTTTTCCTAAAATGTAATGGCAGAGAGAGTCTAGCATTGGCCGGAGTGGAGCTGACCACTCACTCCAGGTTTCAAGGGACCTAACTGGTTACAAGGAAGTGTCAAAGGTGTTAACTTAGTTCACCTAGTGGTGCTCGAATTTAGTGCTGTGGCAACCACCACTATAAATGCACTGGTAAAGTCCAGAGATCCCTAAACAAAGGGATTGACGTCCATGGGAAGTGTTCTTGTGAGAAGTCTCAGTACTGCAAGAAAGAGTTGTGAAATGTTTCTGTCTGCTACAAGTGTGCCATCTGTTTCATATAGCTACAAGCCCTGGAGGCACCACCGTATTTCTGTTAACACTCTGTCAGGAATAAAGCCATGCAGCAAAATACCAAATTTCTGGTTGTGGACATTCCATCTCTAAGTGACCTGTGTGAATTTTTGGGGCCCCCACAGATAGGAGACACGCCATAGCCTTGGCACCTCTTCCCTGGAGCTAGGTATAAATAGAAATGTTGTTTTGTGCCCTTCCCCCTGACCTTTGAGATGCCCGAGCCAGGTGTTGCCCTAATGCCAGGGGTGATACCTTTTCTGCCAAATGTGGTTGCTGCCTTGTCTGAGTACAAAAAAGGGGGTGCAGCATTACAAAAAGAGGGGTTGGGGTTACAAAAAGTATGGAGATAGGGCAATTCAGCTCATTTTGCCTTAGTCTGCAGGGCATACTGTATATGCTCATCAAGTAAAAAAAAATATTTTGATGTAATACATTCAGTAATAATGCCCTCCCTGGTAAGATTCCCACTAGCTGTCTGACTTGATTTCCTGAAACAAAATAGCTACTCCATCCTAAGTATCGGTTTCAGTGGCTCAAAAGGAACAATCTACAAACCACTGTTTTTTTGCCTGTGAGACTTCCCTTAATAATTTCAATCTTGTGTCTTGAAGAAAATGAATGTCACTGTCAGAGTACTGCAAAGACAAAAAGGCGGCTACCTTTTCTTATAAGATTTTATGCTATTGACATTTTGGGAAATACATTTCAAAGAAAAGGTTGCATCAGCCACTAGAAAAAGAAGAAGAAGGAAGAAAAATCACACCCCATCCTTCACTTATCATGAAACCTGGTTCTCCACATTTTTAGACACAGATGCCTCTGATAGGGAATCGGCAGGATCCAAAGAAGCATCTTGCAAGGAGGAGAGGAGTGACGAGGCCTCAGAATCCCCCTCATCCTCAGTGTCATCCCAGTGTTTGGAGCTGCACAAGGTTGCATATCTGTTCTCTATGGCGGGGAAATAACCTTGGAGACTTTAGGGATCTTAGCCTCAGATTGTTTATGTCTCCCACATTTCTTCCTGGTCACCGTGGTGGTGGTGGTGTCTGGTTCCTCAGGTGAAGTGGGGGGAGGTGTATATCAGGCTGCGACTCCATTACCACATCAGGCTGTGGCTTCTCGTTTTGTGTATTCAGTACCAGAAGTCCCAACTTCCAACTCTATGGAGAGAGGACAGGCAACAATGCATCTTCAGAAACAGCCTGTGTCTCCACAGCAACCTGAGGGAAATGATCAGTAGTGGACAGGTGTGGGGGTATCTCCACCTCAGAGCCCCCTCACCTACTTGGTTTGGGGCAGCTTCTCCAGGATCTGGGTTACAAACATATGGAAATAAATGTCAGCTTATAAAGGCCTTATAGATTTAGATAGATCTGCTTCTTCCTTACAAAGTGTTAAAGTCAATTTGAAAAGCTATTTACAGGAATTGGATGCTTGTACATGTTTTATATAGTGTGTTTAATGTGCACTTTTGTATTTTTGTGAAAGTATTTATTTTTATGTCGGGTCGGACCTGAAAAAGGACTTGTTCCAGTGTCCTTGCCCGGTTAACAAAATAAAAATAAAATAAAATAAAGAAAAAATGATGGTCTATCTTGTCTGCTCGATTTTGCAGCCACTCCTGTGTCTACAGTGGGACCTGCCCCCCAGTTTGCCTTGTTTGTGGTGTTAGCTTGTGGGGAGGGGGCAGACACTACTTCAGTTTGCAGAGAATCTTTTTCAGAGTCCTTTTTCTGGATTGTAGTGAGCAGGTTCAGTTCATGCAAGCCTGCAGGTCTAATGTGGACTGCATAGGTACACTGCCTATTAGTGTGCCCTGTGTCTTCACACAGGTTGCACTTCACTGGGTTAGGGCAGTGAAGAGTCATGTGATCGGTATACCCCTCTGACAGTGACATTTTGAGAGTCACTGACACTACAGCAATTACAGTGCTAGGTTGCTGTAGTGTTGGTGCTGGACCCCGGCACGGTATTCTGGGGGTCTTGCACCCCCTCCCCTAATCAGCTCTGACTTGGAGTTGATTATATTTAGTGGGGGTGGGTGGGGGGCATAGCCCCCTCACGTGGGGGATTCAGGGGTGAAGCCCCCCAAAGAAAACATGTTTGTGAGTTGGAAATCTCATGCCGACCACAAATGCAGTTGACATAACAGTTTCGCTGTACAGTCATTCAACAAAAAGTTTGTCGATGACTGATCATGTGACCATACTCAAAACACAAAGAAGCACCAAGAACTGTCACAAGCATTACTTAGATGTGTTTTAGAACTGCATTTATGACAAGTTTTAGGCTGGTCTTGGTAAAACAGTAGGCACTGATCCCTACTAATGGAGAAGCTGCTGCGGAGGTAAAGTATACCTTGGTCAGACTGTAACAATTTCATGTTAAACTTCCACCCCCAGTCCAAATGAATTTGGTATCAATAATAGGCTCTGGCATATCTAGAACATATCACACTTGTGGTGCAGCCAGTGCAGAATGTCATTAATGTTAAACCCTTCATTTCTAAATAGCACTGTCACAGTTTAAATGGTGGGCTTAGTAAGCGATATGGCAACAAACAAGGCCAAGACAGAAGTGTTTTTAACCTGGTTATACTTGGTCCAAAACCTATCTAATGATTGTGCTGTTCTAAAACTGATATCACAGGTGCACTCCCCAACCACATGAACCAAGGCATAGATTTCAGATGCTCAGAACCGCATGGAGTCCTTGAGCAATGTTCTGGCAATGTGAACATGGTCCGGTGGATTTTCTAACCACCCTCTGTACTTCAAATGGACTGCATTCCTCATCTGGGCAGGCTCACCCTGAGAGGCGAACAGATCAGACAATTTAAAAATCCTCTTCTGATTGAGATGGGAGGCAGGGTACTATTCTTATCAACATCTAAAGCAGGCTGTGTGGTTGCCATATTTTTTCATATTTTTATTTGTACTTTATGCATTTTTCCCTGTTTTTCTCTCGATGACCCGGGACCCTGGCAGACATGACAGTGCGTGTGTGTGGAGGCGCACATGCAGTCCAGGTACTGGCTCGGTCCCTTCTGCCCCACCCCTGGCTATCGCCGGGCTCCTCCATTTCCTGAACTGCCATCTGTCCTCCACCAGGTGGCAGCCATGGGCTCGGTAAACCCCTCATCCGTTCCCCAGGAGAGGAGAGGAGAGGAGAGGAGAGCCACTCTGTGGCAGCTCAATCCTGCTCTTCATTCTCCCTCCCCCTGCTGATCCCTGACAACCTGGGCTCATTCCTGAACCCTGGTTGCCGGCATGGCAAGAGGTCACCGGCATGGTGAGAGGTGTGGTGTCCAGCACCACAAAACCCTCAGTGCCACTGAACCGGCCTGGTTGACATATTTTGAATATGCTTTCCCAGCTGGGGGGGAGGGTGCAGAATACTGAGGGTTAGTATCACTCATACAAGGGTGTACAGTATCAACTCCCTCACTAGAATTAACACCCAAATTCACTATATTCATGGTAGCAATGTCACTTGTATCGTTCTCCCCCCCAAAATTTCTTTCCCCCCCTCCAAATCAACAGGTTTAGCTCTGGGCAACACTTTCCTGCTCCAGTTAGCAGTGTCACCTCCAGAGTTCACGGTAACAAATCAACTATGGCTAAGTACCTTAGAAGCACATGAGTGCCATCTGACATAGTCCCCACACTGGAGGCAACAGGAAGCTTGGTCCCCAAATCCCCCACTCACTGTACTCACAGTGCCTCCATGGATCTCTGCTGCTATCAAGTGGACTGGACTGAAGGGAGCTTCACAGATTGTGCTGGAAAACCTCATTCAGGCATCTCTTGCTGCTGTCCCAATGTGTCTGCCACTTTCTGCTGTTGGTATTGTCTCAGCAACTCACTCTTGTCCTCAGAGTAAGCTACCAACCTGGAGCCATCATGCAATCTCCTCCACCCTGCTGCAAGGAATGCTTTCTTCAGGGACTGGTCAGAACTGCCAGGATACTCGTCCATTATTTCTGCATACCAGAATGTCATCCAGGACATTACTGCTACTCCCACTGCTGCTGTTGCATTTTTGAGCCAAAGGAATGGGCTAGAACATCACCAGGGAGGTTTAGTTGATTCCAGTCACAGACCAGGTTGTGGGTCAGGGATGAGGTCTCCGGAACAGACTGGGAACTATTATATGGAGAAGGGGCTGCTTTCTGCGTTTCCACACCTGGGACACTCTTGTCAGCAACAGTCTGACACATCGAGGTACCAGCCAAGGTATCCATATTGACAAAGGGATTGGAAGAAACACTTCAAATTTCCAGGGTTTCATAGTTTAATTATGCTGCTCTGGGGTTTATTATTTATTTTTTTGACTGGGGAAGGCACACTAAACTGCGATAGTTTGCTTCCAGGTTCAAACCACTTTGAAAATGTTTTTGGACTTTCCAGGTTAAAAACAAATGTCTTCCTGGATGTAGAATCAGTTATTAGAAAATAAACATAGAAAACATAGAAATTTGCCAGCAGAAAAGGACCCCTTGGCCCGTCTAGTCTACCCATTTCCTCCTCCTCCCTGTCTGGCTCATCTTACTCCCTTTATTCCCTTGTCATTGTTCCTTCTAAAGTATTTAGTCCTAAGCCCTCTTGAATTTGCCAATATAAAAAGAGTTATCCTTTCCAGCATAGTTAAATAATTTTCCTTTTCACTTACTACACACTTAAATCACATCTTTTTATTTCTTCAGTCATGTCTACAAAATTATATGGGCCCAGATATTCAAAAGGGTTGCAACCCACTGATGCGCCCCGGCATGATATTCAAAAGGGAATTGCACCTGGCACAAATCCCGCTGTGCCGGAGCGCATCAGTACTGTATGCAGGTGCAGGTGGGGGGTGTGTGTGTGTGTGTGCCCATGCATACTCTGCACATCCCAATATTCAGCCCAGGATGTGCTGAACCATGCATGCACAACCCCTACTTACGCCGCACAAAGTTGATACCCAAAAAAAAGGAGCAACAGTTGGCCACCCACAGGTGAGCTGCCATATTGCAGGGTGCAACAAGGCAGCTGCCACCTGTGAGTAGCCACCCGAGCTCTGACTGCACCTCCATGGTGGCGCCCCCCCCATGCCTGATCGCAGGCATCATTTAAAATGAATAAGGTCTAATATCCTTGGTGGTCCAGTGGACAGGTCTGCCCAATCGCTGGCTTGCTAAAACAAATTAAGACTTTGAGACTTTCGCGGTCTGGCGGACGCTGTCAGCTGGTCATGGGCATACAATAGTAAAATAAAACAGTCCGGTTCAGGTCCAGTGATCGCCACCGCCTCGATCATATTATGTAAAGAACAGCATTTTATATTCTGCAGGTCCAGGTGATCACCGATCACGGCTTTGCGAAGAATAAAGACTCCATCTTGGTAACCAGTGGACCCCTTATCCGCCTCACTGATCCCCACTGCCCCGCCTCCCTGGTCTGCGGCAGGCAGCAGCACCCCACCCACCTGCCGCCCGCTGCCCGCTGTCGTTGACTGACACCGCCAGAGGTATACCATTGGTCCACAGCGTGAGCTAATGGGCATGCAGCCCATACCATACTATTTATTCCAAATATGTGAATGGATCCATCACATATCTGGAATGGGTATAGCATTGGCTGGCACGCCCAATGGCTCACGCCGGACCAATGGGCGACAGTCCTACTGACGGTGTCAGTCGGTGGGCGGTGGGCAGGCGGTGGGGTGCTGCTGCCCGCTGCTGACTGGGGAGCAAGGCGGTGGGGATTAGTGGGCGGGTGGGGGTCCACTGACCATTAGGGATATAGGAGTCTTTATTTTTTACTTAGCCTGTGATCAGGCAGACAGCGGACCACTGGACCACCACGGATATAGGATTCTTTTATTTCTTTACACAAGCCCATGATCAGGCAGACAGCAGTCCACTGGACCACCAGGGATATTGGACTCTTTTTATTTTACTAATGCCCATGATCAGGCTGACAGTGGTCCACTGGACCACCAGGGATATTGGAATCTTTTATATTTAACTAATGCCCACGATCGGGCTGTGGGGCACATTGCCGCGCTGCAGGGGGCATTGGTCCCCGACGGCTGCTGCCTGGCAGGGCGCCAGTTGCAAGTCATCAGGACTGCACCCGCATGCAATTGGGGCCATAAGGACATGTAAATGGCCCCATGTGTGCCTTGCATACATTATGGCCCCATTTGCATGTCAGCTTTTGAATATCGTGGTTGCTGCGCCTTACGCAATGGAACTTGCGCTAGCGCATCCCCCTGCTCCACTCTGGCCACTTACCTGGTGCAGTGCCACTGTGCCATGCGCATTGTGGGTGGCCAGGGTGTGATATTCAATGATGCTGAGCCATGGCGCAGCTCTGTTGAATATCGCCCAGTCAACACCCCTGCGCAGCCAAGTTGCGCTGTGCCCAGGCTTGTGCCACAGCCTGGTGCAGTTTGACTATCTAGGACATGGTGTACAGTGATATGAGTGAGTATTATTGCGTGGCTCAATATGAGCGACTCAATAATACTGCTTGTTCCTACAGCGAGTGGTACAAAAGATCAAGAAATCCTGTATAGCATGTGTAGCAGTGAACTACACTCACTACAGCAGGATATAGCACAGTGTTTGGCCAAGTAGTGCTGAGCTGGCTGCTTGGCGTAGCGGCTTGAGCCACCGCCTATAGAGCCAGTGGACCAGGTTTGGGTCCTGGTGTGGGACAAATTTTTTTAATGCTTTTTTAAATTCTTTCTAAGTCCACCCCCTCCGGAGCTGATAATCCGTTAGTTGGGGGGTGGGGGGTAGCCCCCTGCATAAAAATAATTTTGTTATTGGTTCCAGTGGAAAAGTGAGTGACCATTGCTGTTTGTGTTGGTCAATGTTATCTTGGTCGCCCTTTTGATGTCAGGCACTTTTTGGTTAGTGGTTTGTGTTCGGTGAGATAAGGGAATCACTCTTATCACATAAAAACAAATATACACAAAACTCAATTAGAAAGAGATTAATGTTAAATACTGTATATGGAATAACCCCCTCACTGTTTTTGATGGAAAATCCTACTGAGGACTCATTATATACATCCAATATCAATAATATAGAAGCTATCACTACTCTTTCCTTGGGGAACTTGATATCATTTACTGAAACGTGAGGGATGCAATATGATAAAAAAAAAAATTACAAATATCTACAAATACGAGAGGCTACTTGCAAATCCTTTACCTACAACTCACGTAAACATTCAGACTCCAAATGGGATATATATATTTTTTAACTGTAACTGAGATAGACATGGACCAGGGGAGACTATCATGGTGAACAAAGTCTGATCCCAAACTAGAACTGACCTTACAGATAATTTTCATAACAACTGGGCAGAACAGCTCTCATGTAAACTCTCCTCTGGGTTTGGGTGGGCCAGTTTGTGGCGTGCTTTTAAATATTGTAGAATATTTAAGGCCACTTAAGTTTGTAGGTCTGTACAAGGCAGAGGGGTTTTTCTTTCTGGGTGAGTGGAGAACATTTTGGGAGGAACATGCACTGGTTGTTTGCTGGGTATGGCCTGCACATGAACAGGGACAACATCAGTGTGTTAGGGCAGAAAAATCAATGTAGGAATTGGCAAGAATTTATTTTATTTTACTTATGAACAATACACATTACAAAACAACATGCATATTACTTACATTAAAAAATCATAATACACTATGTCATTTTTTAAGTTATAGTTTTTAAAAGCAATATTAATTAGCAGCAAGCACGGTCCCTTATTTCTTTGACCATTTTTAGCTTACTTTTTCCTATTTTGGTCCATATCTTAAAGTAATTAACCATCACCCAAAGGGTAATAACATCAGATGTAGATGTTAAAATCTCTAGTAATTCTTTTTTATACATAATCATGAATAATATAACATGATAAAAATATTTTCCTAGATTCTTTGTACCATCTGCAATAAAAACTATACTGTATAAATCTTTCCATTTTCCTATCCCACACAGACATCCCAGATATATACCGGCTGTTCCTTTGTTTTTATTAAATCTATGTTCCAAGATATTTAATGGGAAGTACTCCATTTTGTATAGTGTAAATATGTTCATGTCTTCTGGGCCCTGTAGTAAGTACAGATACTGTTCCATACAAAATGAATATTTTATGTACCGGATACCAGGAAGATACTTCTGAATTCCTCATATTCATTATTATTTCATACACTTTGTGCTATGGAGTAACAAAAATGTTAAAGATATTAAACAAGAACTGGCCTTTACCAACAAGGCTGGTCTTGTTATGATGATACAGTTATATAGGGCAAGAATGGAATTTGTTTAGTAGTATGTTTCTAATAGTCTTTGCTTAAAAATTGATTTATAGTTTTCTCATACAACTATTCCCTGCAGACAATAATTCCACAGCTCGTAGAACTCTATTTCTTATAAAAATTTCATAATGAAATCCAGCCATGGTGAATTTAATTTCTTATTGGCATACCCCATTTCTTTCTTGTAAGTATAACAAGCATTTGTCAATGCCGAATGTTTGCTTACTGGCATTGGCAGTGGTAGTGTAGAAGTTACAGAGCTGCGTAATAGGAATGGCAGTGAAGTATTGAACTGAAGCCAACCCCACCACCACCCTGCAGAGAGTGACAGGCATTGGGGTGTGCATTTGGGTCGTCAGGCATAACGGCCACACCATTTCACCACACCCCACTCTGCAGAGACTGACAAGTGTCACGTGTTCCTTGGGGTCTTTGGCCCTTATGCGCACCTCATTTCATTAGGAAATATGGTAAGATGGGTGCGATATAGGAGAATGGGGTGAAGTTTGGGGACGAAGAGTCCAAGGCATACCTCGATGCCTCTCAGTGACTGCAGGGTGTGGAATGGTATGAGCATCACAGGCAAGAATCCCAAGTCACACCCCTGATTCCTGTCATTCTATATAGGGTTGGGCGATTTAGTTGAAAAGTCTAATACCTCATGCATTCATTGGTATTTTAACTCCAAATCTTCAACATGTTTGTTTTGTGACCCCACCTCACGAACAGGGGGAATATCAGTGTGGTAGCCGAAAGCTGCTTATGCACAGTGACTACGGGATTTAGCACCACAGATGCAAACATATTCCGAACAGGCTGTAAAAAATGGCAGCTGTACTCTTTCATGGGGAGGTGTAAAAATGGCTATGTTGCAAATGTGTAGTAAAAATATTTAAAAAAATGGTGAAGTCACAAGCATATAGAAACTGTGCAACGACACCTGCTATATAAGTAGGTTGGGGATATTTTATAGCAGATTGTCAACTCAGGCATTTTGGTGCCTCCAATCATGAACAGTGTCACTGTGATTTTCTTTATCTGTGCCGAACAATGATTTCCCTAACGACACGCATCTTTGCACTGAAAGTGTGAAAACACTTTGGCCATGTTGTGAAAAATGGCAGCTGTACTGTTCATAAGGAAGTGTTGAAAATGCCACTAGTGAAAATCTGACTGGAAATATTACAAAGTCATGAACTAACAAGGATGTGGAAACTGCACAATGCTCACTTAACACAGTCATTTTATGGACTTTTGTCACCAAATTTTCAACATAACCATTTTAAGACCTCTGCTCATGAACAGTGTAACTGTGATTTTCTTAATCTGTCCTAAACATTGCTTGCAGACACCAACAGCACCATTGTGCGCCACATGCGATAACACATTTTGGGTGACATATGAAAATTGCAGCAGTACTGTTCATAGGAAGTTTAATAAAATGGACATGTTGAAAATCTAGAGTGAAAATATTAAATTTGCAAACTAACGAGCATGCATAGGAACTGTGCAACGACGTCAGAAAAGTCATTTCTAGGCATTTTTTCACCAAGTTTCAACATAGCCATTTTAAGACCTCTGCTCATGAACAGTGTCACTGTGGTTTTGTTAATGTGTCCCATACATTGAGGTTGCACAATCGACTGCACCATTGTGCGCCATATATGGCGGAAACACGTTTTGGGCAGGATGTGAAAAATGACAGCTGTACTGCTCATAAGGAGGTGTGGTAAAATGGCAATGTTGAAAATCTGGAGTGGAAATATTGAAAATTCGCAAACCTACGAGCGTGCGTGGGAACTGTGCAACACACACTCGTAAAACAGTCATTTTTAGGAATTCTATTACCAAATTTTCAACATTGCCATTTTAAGATCTCTGCTCATGAACAGTGACACTGTGATTTTCTTAATATGTCCCATACACTGAGTTCGCACAACGACTGCGCCATTGTGCGCTACATGGGCAGAAACACATTTTGGGTGAGATGTGAAAAATGACAGCTGTACTACTCATAAGAAGGTGTGGAAAAATGGCAATGTTGAAAATCTGGAGTGGAAATATTGAAATTACCAAGAACCTATGAGCGCAAGGTGAGAACCGCGCAACGCACGCCGCCAGAAACAGTCATTTTTAGGAATTTTTTTCACCAAATTTTCAACATAGCCATTTCAAGACCCCTGCTCATGAACAGTGTCACTATGATTTTCTTAATTTGTCCCGTACATTGATTTCGCACACCGACTGCGCCATTCTGCGCTACAAGGGTGGAAACACATTTTGGGTGAGATGTGAAAAATGACAGCTGCACTTCTCATAAGATGGTGTGGTGAAATGGCAATGTTGAAAATCTGGAGTGAAAATATTGAAATTTCGTGAACTTACGAGCCTGTGTAGCAACTGCATAACGCACGCTCGTTAAACAGTCATTTTTTGGAATTTTGGCACCAAATTTTCAACATGGGGGTTTTGGGCCCCATTCTCATGAATGATGTCACTGTTATGGTGGTATTCAGTCCTGAAGGGTGATTTCGCTGTCACTGCGCAGTCACTGCACGAAATCACTCTTCGAGCCCGAATAACTCTATGACAGTGACATCATTCATGAGAAAGGGTCCCAAAAACCCCATGTTGAAAATTTGGTGCAAAAATTCCCAAAAATGCCCTAGATATGCACTAAAGTTGAACCCCTCCTATCTAGCCCATTATACAGCTTACCGGCATTTCCTCAGTTCGCGGTCGGCTTTGAAGAGTGCAGACGTGTTCCCGTCCACCAAGATCGCCGCTACCGGAGTCCGAGGATGGCGGGTGGGGGTGTGGGGAGGCTGGGCGCAGGGTGGGTGCGGATGTGGGAGGGGCTCGGAGACGCGCCGGGGGTGCAGTTTTTTTTACAGGGTAAAAACAAAAAGACGCTAAGGGATCGCTTGCCACGCTGGGGTGAGCTCCCAGCATGGCACAAGGACTTTGGGGGCATTCAGCTGACGGGGATTGGGCACACCCGTTGGCAAAACAAACAAAAAAAAAAACGCAGGGATTCATTTGCCACGCTGGGGTGGGCCCCAGGGCACAATAACTTTGGGGAGGGGCGATTCAGCCGACGTGGGAATGGGGCACCCCTGTCGGCAACATAACGGATTGCCATGTTGGGTGGGCTCCCAGCGTGGCAGCAACTATTGGGAGGGCGGAGACAAATAGTTCAGCCGAAGGGATTGGGCACCCGTGACTATCACGCTCATGCAGAGCGCTGCGCCTGCGGCTGGGGAGCTGCACGAGCAGCTCCTCGTCGCTGCTCATTCAAGCGTAGCTCTTTTCAATTGCGTTACTGCATTTTGGAGCGTGTCAGACAGCCCAAATGCATTGGTTACAGGCTGCGCCTCACAGCCCAGTGCCTGAATTGGAGGAGGAGGTGACACACCTCCGAAATCTCCGTTCATGGCACTATGTTTCTTGCACATGCGTGCAAGCAAACATAAAAATGGTAGTATGTCCTTATTCAGCAAAATTAACTTTGTCTAATATGTTAGGACTCAAAGTTTGTCTAACATTTCCAAATTTGATTTCCCAGTTCTGCCCATACCAGTCAAAAGCAAGTTACCTGTTGATTGTGGCAGTTGTAGAACATGTTTGTAAAAGCCCATAAGGACCCTCTCTAATCCCTTTGGCAAGTAATAACCACAGACTTCACTTGCATGCAGCAGCTGGGTATTCAATTCAGTGTCTCCCACTCAAAGGCTGCATCTAAAGCACAACCTGCATAATTAGCAAGAATTTAAACAAGGATGGGAGATGTCAGTGCCAGGGTACATGCATTGACAAACACAGAAATCCTTGAGGGTTCTCCCCCACCACATATTAAACAAAGGGAACAGGGCAGGGTGAAAACTGTACTATAGGGGAGAGGACAGATTCTGGATCAAAGAGAAGGAGAAGTGAAAAGAAGAGGACTCATGAAGGTAGGACTAGAAAGGGGACTAGGACAGTTATCCAGAACAGTGGGAACAAAGGTGATTGATGGGGGACAGGGGGTGGAGGGCAGAGGGAAGGGTGAGACAACCAAGGGTGTCAGTGGGCCAGACTGGAGAAACACAGGAGGAGGACGGAAAGTAGGAACTTGGAAGGCAGCCCATATAAATTAAAGGAGCCTGGGAAATAAAATGGAGGAGCTCAAGGTGACAGCATCAAAGGCACACACAATTCATTTAATGGCAATAGAAACATAGAAACATAGAAACATAGAAGTTGACGGCAGATAAGGACCGCAAGGCCCATCCAGTCTGCCCATTTCTTTTTCTACCTTATAAATGTGCCATCGGCCTTTGCTCTGTCAGTGACCTATCTATTCATAGTCATTTGTATTGCTCCCTTATGCCTATCCCATGCCTGTTTGAAGCCCTGCACTGTATTCATAGCCACCACTTCTTGTGGTAAGCCATTCCATGCATCTACCACCTTTCTGTGAAAAAGAATTTCCTCACATTCCCCTTAATCGGCCTCCTCTAATCTCATGCTGTGTCCTCTTGTCCTGCTATTTTCTTATATTTAAACATGTTAGACTCTTTCACCTTGTTTATGCCCTTAAGGTGTTTAAATGTCTCGATCATATCACCTCTCTCCCTCCTTTGCTCAAGGGTATACATATTGAGCTCCATTAATCTGTCCTCATATGTCTTCTGATGCAGTCCCTGCACCATTTGGTTGCCCTTCCTCTGGACTGCCTCCAATTTGATTAATGTCCTTGTGAAGGTGTGGCCTCCAATACTGCCGCAGTGCTCCAGATGGACTAACCAATGTCTTGTACAGAGGGATTATACCTCCCTCTTACGACTTGTGATACCCCTACTAATACACCCTACACCCCTAGCCTTACCTACTGCTTTAGAGGTCTGCTTGGATGATTTTAGGTCATCAGTGATGATGATGCCCAAGTCTCTTCTTCCTTTGTGACTGCTAGCAACTCCTCCCAGCCTATAAGTGGCTTCAGGGTTTCTCTTCCCTATGTGCATGATTTTGCACTTCTTTGCATTAAATCCCAGTTGCCACTCTTCTGACCATTCTGCTAGTTTATCCAGATCTCTTCTCATTCTGCCCACCCCATCTGGATCATCTACTCTGTTGCAGATCTTGGTGTCATCTGCAATAACAGAAACATGGATCACACAATACCATGACTAAGATCTAACAATTCCTGAGTATTCCCTTTTCAGGAGAGACAGGGTATGGAGCAGAGGCGGGTGGCTGTGTATGTAAAAGATAGCATAAAGGTGACAGAAGACAGTGCCTTAAAGGGGGGAGGGTGGGGCAGAAACAGTATGGGTACAGTTAACAATGGATAAAGGGAGGGTTACTAGAGTGGGCTGGTGTACAGTCCACCAAAGTAGACAGAAAATATGGACAGGGCATTGGGGAGGAAATGAGGAGGGTAGTCACAAAGGGGGAGGTTTACCTAAGGGAGACTTCAACTTGCAAGATGTGGACTGGGCTTCCTGTTGGACAAAAGTGTGTGGAGCCATGTGTAGGTAGAGGAAATGCATGAGTGCTTACTAACACAATGGGTAAGGGAGCCTACCAATGGATGGGCTATACTGGACTTAGTTGTCTCCAGTACAGGTCTCAGATGGACTGCACCCTAGGAGGCTAAGGGAGGTAGTTAGGTTCCTGGTGGAACCACTAACTGACCTCTTCAACTGCTCCTTAGAAACAAGGGTGGTTTTGGTTTATTGGAGATGGGCCAACGTGGTCCCACTCCACAAAAGTTTCAGTTTCTTAGGGGGGTCATTAAGGTGGCTTGACAAGACTTATTCAGGCTGAGTGAGGGAAAAACAACAATGGGACACAATTATAAACTAGTGGGGGTGGTTAAGAGGGATGTGAGGAAGTGCTTATTAAAAGAGTGGTAGACAAATGAAATCACTAGAAAAGGTGGTTTGTGCAGATATAGAAACCAGAATCAAGACAGACTGGGATAGATTTACGGGTTGGTGAGGACATATGCAGGAGAGGAGGGGGTAGAACAGGCACAGAATGAACAAAAGGGCACTCAGCTTAATCCTGATCAGTGACAGGCTGGTGTAGCATGGGGAGGGATCAAGGCAGACTTGATGGACCAATGGTCTTTTTCTAGCTTGTTTCATACAAAATATTAAGGCACTTGGTCAAAGAAAATACAAATCTATATGCTGGGTACTATAATCTGGTACAAAATAGTTTTTTATTGTTCAAATATCTGCTGTGTAAACAATTGTGAATCCCACTGGTCATGACTTCTTCTGGCTGAAAATTAATAATGTAAAAAGGGGCATTTTCCATCCAACTTATTAAAAATAGTAACAAAAACATATTCTCCATTAACTTTTATAAATGGTAACAAAAAGGTATCCTCCATCTAACTTTTATAAACAGGAAAAAATGCATACTCCATTTAACTTTTAAACATAGTAACAAAAAGGGAACTTCCATCTAACTTTTACAAATAGTAACAAAAAGGCAACCTCTGTCTAACTTTTACAAATAGTAAAAAAGGCAGCCTACATCTACCTTTTCTAAACAGTAGCAAAAAGGCATCTTCCATCTGTCTTTGGAAATAGTAAGAACAAGGTACCCTCTGCCCAACTTTTTATAAATAGTAACAAAAAGGCATCTTACATCTAACTTTAATAGTAACAAAAATGCACCCTTTATCTTGCTTTTATAAATAGTAACAAAAAGGCATCCTACATCTAACTTTCATAAACAGCAAAAAGTGGCATCCTCCTCAATCTTTTAAAACTAGTAAAAAAAAGGCATCCTTCACCTAACTTTTATAAATAGTAACAGAAAGGCATCCTCTATATAGCATTTTTTTCCATAGAGGTGTTAATCCTACTGCAGTAGGCTACAGCTGCTTGTCCACCAAACCTACCAGACCATGGGGTCGTGTGGGATCTTAAACATGATATGTGTCCTGGTGGACTCCCAAAGCTGGCCTGGAGGCATCATCCTGCTGTGGCCCCTGATTTTCCATATTTTCTCCCTTCTCCAGTTACCTGGTGCCCCAGACAGAGAGGCACATGTGTGTGGAGGTTTGTATGTGCCCTCTTGCTCTAGTGATAGCCCCTTCCTCCCACCCCATTGGCATAGCACCCTGAATCCCTCAGCTTGCACTGCCCTCTGGCCTCCACCGCGAGGCAGTCAAGAGCCAAGGGAAGAACAGATCCCTCCCTGGAGAGGAGAGCTGCCAGTCAGCAGCTTAATCCTGCACCACTCTCTCTCATCCCATGCTGATCTCTGATGGCTCATGCTCCTTCCTGAACACAGGTCGTCGGTGTGGCGAGAGGTAATGCGTTCAGCACCTCAGTTCTCTGTGCCACTGGGCTGGCCCATCCATAAAGCTTTAATAGTAACAAAAAGGCATCCTTGATCTAACTTTTATAAACAGTAACAAAAAGGCAACCTTCATTTAACTTTTATAAATAGTAACAAAAATGCATACTCTATCTAAATTTTATTAATAGTAACCAAAATACAACCTCCATCTACCTTTTGGAAATAGTAATAAAAGTCATACTCTATCTAAATTTTATATATAGTAACAAAAAGGCATCTTTTGTCTAACATTTAGAAATAGAAATAAAAAAGCACCCTTCAACTAACTTTTATAAGCACCCTTCACCTAACTTTTATAAATAGTAACAAAAAGCCATTCTCTGTCTCACTTTTATAAATACTAACAAAAAGGCATCCTCCGTCTAACCTTAATAAATAGTAACAAAAGGCATCCTCCCTCTAACTTTTATAAATAGTAATAAAAAAGCATATTCTGTCTAACTTTTCTAAATAGTAACAAAAAGGCATCCTTCATCTAACTTTTATAAATAGTAACAAAAATGCATCCTCTGTCTAACTTTTATAAATAGTGACAAAAAGGCATCCTTCATCTAACTTTTACAAATAGTAACAAAAAGGCATCCTTTGTTTAATCGTAATAAATAGTAACAAAAAGGCAGCCTCATCTAACCTTAATAAATAGTAACAAAAAGGCATCCTTCATCTAACTTTTATAAATAGTAACAAAAAGGCATTCTTTGTCTAACTTTTATAAATAGTGACAAAAAGGTATACTCCATCTAACTTTTCTAAATAGTAACAGAAAGGCATCCTTCGTGTAACTTTCATAAATATTAACAAAAATGCATCCTCTATCTAATGTTTATAAATAGTAATGGAAAGAAATCCTCCATATAGCTTTAATAGTAACAAAAAGGCATCCTCAATCTAACTTTTCTAAATAGTAACAAAAAGGCATCCTTTGTTTAATCGTAATAAATAGTAACAAAAAGGCATCCTCCATCTAACCTTAATAAATAGTAACAAAAAGGCATCCTTCATCTAACTTTTATAAATAGTAACAAAAAGGCATCCTTGATCTAACTTTTATAAATAGTAACAAAAAGGCATCTTTCATGTAACTTTCATAAATATTTACAAAAAGGCATCCTCCATCTAACGTTTATAAATAGTAATGGAAAGAAATTTTCCATATAGCTTTAATAGTAACAAAAGGCATCCTTGATCTAACTTTTATAAATAGTAACAGAAAGACATCCTCCATCTAGAGACTTGTTTCTCATATAACCTATCCTGTAGATCATAAAACTTTTAAATAAAATAAATAAAATCTAACTTTTATAAATATTAACAAAAAGGCAACCTTTAGGTAAGTTTTATAAATAGTAAGAAAAAGGCATACTCTGCTAACTTTTACAAATAGTAAAAATGGATCATCTTTCTAACTTTGATAAATAGTAGCAAAAGGCATCCTCTGCCTAACATTTATAAATAATAAAATAGTAAAATGTCTCTCATTTAACTTTTATAGATAGTAACAAAAAGGCATCCTTCATCTCAAATAGCAACAAAGAGGCATTCTTCATTTAACTTTTATAAATAGACAATAAAATGGATCCTCCATCAAACTTTAATGAAAGTACCAAAAAAGGCATCCTCCGTCTAGCTTTTATAAATAATAACAAAAAGGCATCCTTCATCTAACTTCAATAAATGGTAACAACATCCTTCATCTACATTTTATAAATAGAAAAATGGGTCCTCCATGTAACGTTAATGAAGAGTACCAAAAAGACATCTTCCATCTAGCTTTCATAAATAATAACAAAAAGGGCATCCTCCATCTAACTTTTATAAATATTTAAAAAGGAATCCTCTAACTTTTATAAATAATAACAAAAGGGTGTACTTCATCTATCTTTTATAAATGGTAAAAAAAATCTTCCATCTAACTTTTATAGATAGTAACAAAAATGTGCCCTTCATCTAACTTTAATAAATAGTAAAAACTGATCCTCCATCTAACTTTTATAAATAGTAACAAACATGAACTTTTATAAATATAAAAAGGTGTCATCCTCCATCTAACATTTATAGGTAGTAACAAAAGGGCACTTTTCCTCAAATCTTTATAAATAGTGAGAAAAGGAAAATTCCAATTTTTATAGATAGTAACAAAAAGGCATCCTCCATTAAACTTTTATGAATAGTAAAAAGGTATCCTTTATCTGACTTTTATAGATATTAACAAAAAGGCATCCTCCATCTATTGTAACTTTTATAGATAGTAACAAAAAGGTACCCTTTGTCTAACTTTTATAAATAGTAAAAAAAGGCATCCTCTATCTCACTTTTATAAATAATAACAAAAAGGCAGCCTCCCTCCAACTTTTATAAATAGTGACAAAAACGTATCCTTCATCTAACTTTTATAAATAGTAGCAAAATGGCATCCTCCATCTAACTTTTATAATAGTAACAAAGTCATCCTCCCTCCATTTTATATTAATAGTAACAAAAAAGCATTATATATCTTACTTTTATTAACAGAAAAAGGGCATCCTTCCATCTAGCTTTTGTAAAAAAATAAAGAAGGCATACTAAGTCTTACTTTCATAAATAGGAAAAGGCATCCTTAATCTAACTATTAAAAGCAAAGCAGAGCAAAGCAACTTTATTTATATAGCGCCTGTCATAATCAAGGCACTGTACATAGTATAAATTACAATAAAAACAATAATATACTAAAATAAATCAATTAATTACTTAACACTTAATTTGGGAAGGCCAATGAAAATAAATGTGTTTTCAGCATTGATTTAAAGCTGCTGATGGTCAGACTTTCTCTTAACCAACGAGGTAGAGAATTCCACAGGATTGGTGCTACAAATGAAAAAGCATGAGCTCCAGATGTTTTAAAATGAACCCTGGAAATCTCTAGCAATCCCTCGTTGGCAGATCGGAGAGGGCGAATGGAGGAGTAGGGAATCAGGAGATCTTTCAGGTAGTCAGGTCCCTGTTCATGTAGGGCTTTAAAGGTAAGCAAGCCTACCTTATAGGTGATCCACCACTGAACTGGCAGCCAGTGCAGTTCGTGCAGCACAGGCATAAAATGACTGGTCTTAGAGGTGCCAGTCAACAGCCTGGCCGCAGCATTCTGCGCTAGCTGTAGGCAGCGGATATCAACCCCAGACAGCCCTAGGTAAAGGGTATTGCAGTAGTCAAGATAGGTGGTAATGAAGGCATGGACCAATGTTGGAAGGTCACCCGGAGGAATCAGGTGTTTCACCCGAGCGATATTCCTCAGATGGTAAAATGAGGAGTTGACAACCGCGGACACCTGAAACTTCAGGGTCAAGCTGTCATAAAAAAAAACAGTAAAAAAAGGCATCCTCAATCTAACCTTTATAAATAAATTAAAAAAAATTGTAAATTATAAGGGATTTAAATGGCCAAACTAAATCCAATGCCAACATTCGAATTCTAGCAGGTGAAGATTTTGACAGATTCCCCTTGCAGACTGATTTAACAAATTTATTTGTTGAATCTAGGAATCACTTTGGGCAACTGGTACAGAATTAACAAAACCATTGGATTGTGAGGATATTGGAGGTAGTACCCCCTTTTCATTTAGTACAATAGAATTGTGTGAGGTTCTGGAGCTTTTGCTGGACTTACAAACAAACAAAAGGTGTGGTCTTGGATGCACTGTCCTCTTCCATGTTGACAAATTCAGGTTTTCATATAGCCAAACCTCTTACCCTGTTTGTTTAACTAGACCCTGTTCTCTGGGCTTCTCCCCCAAGTTTGGAAGCTGGCCAGGGTTGTCCTAATTTTTAAAAGGGCAGCCCAAGCCAGCTGATAAACTATCACCCTATCTACCCTACCCTACCTACTTTCTTTAGTCTGCAAGTTATTGGAAAGGCTATTGGCTGAACAATTAATAGCTCATCACCAGAATTATTGTATATTTGATGGTTTTCAGGCTAGGTTTCATAGGCATCATGGTACAGCGGTCTCTGTGTTGAGGGTTTGGGATGACATCAACAATGCAATGGACTCCAGGCAGGTTACCAAGGCCATCTTTGTTGACCTCTCCAAGGTTTTTGACACACTTGACTACCAGATTTTACTGTATACTGTAGGTTAACTGAGGTAGGGTTAAATTTATTTATTTATTTAGAAGTTTGGTACCCAGAAAAGGCACACTGAGTTGAGCTTCATTTTCAGGTGCGACTTTGGGGAGGGGGATAGGGGAGCAGGCAAACAGGAAGTTACAATCATTAGAAGTGCACTAGCAGCAATTACAAGTGCAAAAACTCAGTTGGTAACAATTGAAACAGTGAATATACACAGGCTGCAAATGAGCTGGGAAGCTTGCATTATACATGGGTAGGCAGTACAAAATCTAGTAAATTAGCGTTGGTGTGTTTAGCCTTCCACTGAGAGTGGACTGAGGGCCATTAATATAGGGACTCCAGGAAATAGGAGTCTGTGCCAAGATGGGAAATTGGAAGTGGTGGAGGGAAAGAGAACAGAGGAGTCAGGAAGGGAGGGCAACAGGTACATGGGGGGGGTGAGCCTTACTAGGCATTTTAGTGATAGAGTGGAGGGGGCAAGATGAAGGGGAGAGGGGAGCAGGTTCCAAAGGGAAGGGAGCCAGTAGGAGAAGGCAGCTTGACTGGTGCATGAGTGAGGGTGAGAATTAGAGAAGATGCAGGTGTCCCTTGAGCGTAGAAGGAAAGAGAAAGGGGGGAGGGGGAGAAGAGAAAAGACAGGTAGAAGGGAAGGGAGCCAAACCAGTATTTGGCAGTGAAGGTGCAGCAGTGGGACAGGCAACATAAGGGTAGGCAGGAGATGGAAAAGGAGGAATAGAGGGAACAATGTTGGGTGTGGAGAAGAGAATTGGAGGTAGAGCGACAGAAAGCACTGCAGAGGGTATGTAGTCAGGCAAGAGAAAAGGGAAGGGCTGTACTATAGACCATGTCCACATAGTTGAAGATAGGGAGGATCATTTTGGTTATCAGATCCCGGCGGACTTCAATGGGGAGGCAGACCTTTTTACGATAGGCACAGGGAGGCATTAAATTGGTTTCAATCATATCCTTTTTCTTGACTTCAGCAAGGCGTTTGACTCTGTTCTTCAAGGGGACCTGTTGGATAAGCTGGAAGAAACGGGGGTGGGGAACTAGATGATCAGATGGATAGGCAATTGGCTCCAGGACTGGACCCAGAGGGTCGTGGTTGGTGGGATAGTCTCATCCCCAAGGAGAGTCATTAGTGGGATCCTCAGGGATCAGTCCTTGGGTCCCTCCTGTTCAATGCCTACGTCTCTGACATAAGGAAGGGTATCAGGAGTGAGAAGAGTCTCTTTGCAGATGACTCATAACTGGGGGCAGTGGTGGATGGGGAGGAGGAGGGGAGGGGAGGGTGGCCCTACAGGGGGACCTGGAGGCTCTGGAAAGGTGGTCTAGAAAGTGAAAGCTGAGGTTCAATGCAGGGAAAATCAAGGTACTGCACCTGGGAGCCAGAAACCTGGGCCAAGTGTACACCCTGGGGGTGCTACAAGTCTCGATGGCTGAGAGGGACCTGGGGTGGTGGTGGATGTCAAGTTGAACAACTCTGAGACCTGTAGGAGGGCTGTGGCAAAGGCCAACAGGATGCTTGGATGCATCACTGGGGGGCTCACCTCCAGAAGGAGGGAAGTGATACTACCACTGTCTAACTGCTTGGTGAGGCCGCACCTCGAGTACTGCGTGCAGTTTTGAAGGCCACATTTAAAGAGGGACATTGAGCTCCTGGAGAGGGTTCAGAGGAGGGCAACCAAAATGATTTGGGGCTTGGGGATAGGACCTACGGGAGAGGCTCAAGAGCTAAATATTTACACACTGGAAGAAAGAAGGGACCGGGGAGACATGATAGAGGTCTTCAGGTACATGAAGGGGTAAATAGGAGGAGCAGTCAGGGTACCCAAAGGAAGGGGGGAACTAGAGGGCATGGGTGGAAGCTGGAGGGGGGAGATTCAGGGAGAAAGGAGGAGGTGCAACTTCACTGAGAGGGTGGTGGAGCCATGGAATGCACTGCCCAGGGGGCTGGTGGAGGCAGAGATGGTGGAGGGATTCAAGAGGGGGTGGGGCAGGTACAGAGGAAGGGTTCTGGAAGCAAAATCCAGTGCAGTGAGAATATCTGGGACTGGGAAGGGAGAAGCCAGAGAGGGAGAGAGGGGCAGCAAGGTCAGCTCCCAGGGTGGGGGCTGACCAAACGAGCAGACACGAAAGACCATTAGGCCTATTCTACTGGCATTTTAGTATGTTAGTACTGTATATCTGTACAAGAGAAGTCAAACAACTGTGGTAAATGGAACTGAATCTTCTTCACTAACAATCTCAAGAGGGGTTCCCCAGGGTTTGGTCCTTGGGCTATTCCTATTTTTGTCTATTTGAGAGGTCTGGAAGTTAGAGTGGGTGAAGCATATTATCATTTACATGTGGATGACACAGTAGTTTGCCACTGCAGGCATTCAGAGCACCGGCATTAGGGCGCTGAGTCATTAGGGTGCTAAAATCAGGATTCACCACCCTTCCCCAAGGTCCGCCCACCCCAGAGTTGGTATCTATAGTTAGGGGGATGTGGTAGGCACAACCCCCCATAAGACCCAATTGGCACCTTAATGGCTGGGTGCTGTAATGCTGGCACATTCCGAGAGTGGAACCATAAATTACACTTCCAACCCTTCAGCTTTGGAGGTTCAAGACAAGCTCCAGAGAAGTTTGGATGGGTTACAGGCCTTCTTTAACACCTGTAAACTGCAATTGAATTCAACTAAAACCAAGCTTATGCTTTTTGGCACAGCACTGAAACTTAGAGCTTTGTACTAATTCATTTATAAGGGATGTAAATGGGGCCTTGTTGGAATGTGTAGTCAGTTACAAGTACTTAGGTTTTCGGCTGGATCCTGCAGGCACAGTATTATTAGACAATTTGTGTTGGACTTTCAGTTTACCTTACTAGCCCTCTGTCTTGGCTCATACTTATCCAGTCCAGCAGTTAAAGCATTCCTCCAATACCTGAGAAATCTGCTCTTCAAAGACCGCCCTCAAAAAAGTTTGCAGTCCATGCTCTATATTGCAAACTAATGAATCTCTTACGAGATGGAGTCTTCAATTCACTAACTGCTCAACACGTACAGTGGCTGTAATCTTAGGCTTCTTTGGATTGTTAAGACCTGGGAAATGTACATTCTGTTCAGTTGCATTCAATCCAACTATCCACTTGTCTAATCATTTCAGAGCTGCATAACCTCACGCCAGCAAAGAAATGATTTCTGCTCCACCATCCCAAGAGCTACAATTGACCTAAATATACATCTCTACCAGGCTTCTGCTACCATCTGCAATTCTCTAGCTGCATCAACAAGGTCTGCCTTCAGAGTAGCTTGGAAGAAATACAAAACAGAAGGCATAAACAGTTCACCTTATAGGGGTGCTGTTGGTTGCTTAATCAGTTCAGGAGGTTGAGCCAGAAGCAATGATGGCTGCTGGCAGGACACCAGGGAAATGGTGGGTGAAGAAAGAGTCAGTACTGGAACAACAGTATTACTAGGAAGAACAGAAAGCTGATTTGAAGGTCTCAGATTCGACAGTTGACTGGGAGGCCTGGATTCCAGGATGCCACTCAGGATTTAAATCAAGCTATGGCTGAACACACCTGGTGAAAGAGAACCTGTTACTCCTCAACTTAAAAGATGCAGGAGTGGTAGCAGGAGTAGGTACTGTTGGTGAAGGTGTAGATGGGTTAGCTGTTAATGCTATGAGATATGAAGCAAACAAGTTCTGCTTTCTAGCAGAGGAAGAAAATGATGGACCTTCAATACCTGGTGTGCAGATATCAGCTTGGCAAAAGTCGATTCCTTAATGCAGAACTGAGATTTTGTGGAGGCTTCTTGTGAAGAATTTAATGGAAAGTAGACTGTCAGGAATTCATGTCCTCTGGGTAATACTCAATTGAGTGAGTGACCATGAAGTTCGTTATACTAATAACTTTGAAGGATTACAAGGAGGATAAGAGGAGTTTGAGTGGAGCTTGGAGTGTTGAGCCTGTCCCGAGGAGGTAACCATACTGGGCAGATAACCCCCGGCATGCTGAGTGTTGCTCTGAGGATGGGACCTACTTCCAAGTGCAGGCTGAGTGCACGGTCACATGACTATGCTTCTGTAGGCCATTGCACTACTGCTACATCAATTATATCCGGAGTAACAGGAATTAATGAACAAGCTAGAGGACTCCAAATCTGGCACCCACCAGAATGTGTTGTAGTAGGTCCAGAGGGAAAGTAACACCACTGGAACACCTGAGCATGATGAACATAATGGAGACGCCAACCAGGAGCAGCAAGGGATACAAATAAAGTCACAAGACAGACATCAAGAAGAAGCAACTGAGGAGAAACAGGTTGTGGCTGGACCTCCCATGGAAAGGAGACAGTTGGCCAGCAGAGGAAAGGAGGAAGCTGATAAGTAGAATGGGAAAGGAGTACAGAAGGGAACACAAGCAAGAATACTCCAAAACCACATGAAAGAGGAACAGACAGGTGGCAGCAAGTCACATAATACAAGCAGCTATGGCAGAAATGCACAAATAATTGCATGGGGGGGGGCAGAGGAGCTGCTGCACATACAAAGCAAGAGAGAGAGAGAGAGAGAGACATACATTACACAGAGAAAGCAACACAGAAACAAAAAGCAAACCACAGTAAACTGAGCCAGGAAGAAAACAAAGGAAACAGAAAAAAGGGGGGAACAGAAGCAAAGAGAACACACAGGCAACAGAAAGCACAACAGCAGCAGCAAAAAGAGCACAAACAGTAGAACAAGGAGCAAACAACAGAAAGGCAAAACAGATGGGAACCAGGAGACACATGGAGAGAGACACAACAAAACGGCAGATGAAAGAGAGAAACTGGAGGCAGCATGGAGGTAAGACCACTCATGAAACACACTAGGCAGGGGAGGTGTGTGAATGTATGGCTTTTGCAGGGCAGGGGGATAGAGTCTGGCAGCCCCCCACGGAACCATAGGTAAAATCTCTCAGTGAAGATGAATACAGAATTTCTGGTAAAGATGAATACAGAATTCCTAGTAGAGAGAAATTTTGAATACCCAGTAAAGGTCAATATTAAAAATCTTTAAAACTTTCTTTTAATTGAGGTATTAAAAAACAAATACAACAATGTGCATTTCAAAGAGAGGCTGAGTACATCATAAACCATTACACACATTAGTTAATTAAGGATAATTGTCACAGACTTCTAGTTGGTGCCTCTAGTACAGGGGTACTCACAATAATAAGAAACATAGAAACATAGACTTTGACAGCAGATAAGGACCGCTTGGCCCACCCAGTCTGTCCATTTCCCTACCTACTGGATAAGCTGCAGATTCTAGTTAACCAACAGCCTACTTCCTGCCACCCCCCACTACAATTGCCTTGTGTCTGTCCCATGCATGTTTGAATTCCATCACTGTTTTAGCCCCAACAACCTCCCCAGGAAGGCAGTTCCACGCATCCACCACTCTCTGTGAAAAAAGATTTCCTCACATTACCCCTGAGCCGTCCCCCCTCTATCTTTAAATTGTGTCCCATTGTTCTTACACATCTCTTTTTCTGAAAGATGCTGCCCTCCTGGACTTTGTTGATTCCCTTGAGGTACTTGAATGTTTCTATCATGTCCCCTCTGTCCCTCCTTTCATCAAGGGTATACATATTAAGCTCTCTCAGTCTCTCTTCATATGATTTCTGATGCAGACCCTGAACCATTTTAGTTGCCCTCCTCTGGACTGCTTGCATCCTGTCTATGTCCTTGTGTAGATGAGGTCTCCAAAACTGCACACAGTACTCCGGATGGGGTCTCACCAACTGTCTGTACAGAGGATAACCACTTCCCTTTTTCTATTTGTGATGCCCTTCCTATGCATCCCAGTATCCCCTGGCTCTCCTCACTGACTTCTCACATTGCTTACCCACCTTTAGATCATCCTATGACTATCCCAAGTCCCATTCCATTTTGTTGTTGTTGTTAGTACCTCCCTGCTATTGTGTACTCTTCTCCTGGGTTTTGTTTCCCAGGTGCATTACTTGCACTTCTTTGCATTGAATCTAAGTTGCCATATGTCTGATCATTCCTCCAACCTTGCTAAGTCCCTTCTCATCCTTTTTACCCCCCCTTGTTTATCAATTCTGTTACAGATCTTTGTATCATCTGCAAAGAGGCATACCTTTCCCTCCAGACCCTCTGCAATGTCACCTATAAAGATGTTAAAAAGGACTGGACCCAGTACTGAGCCCTGAGGTACTCCACTAGTGACCCCCCTTTCTTCGGAATGTGTTCCACTCACTATTACCTTCTGTGTCCTGTTGTGCAGCCAGTTTGCAACCCAGGCTACCACCCTGGGACCCACTCCCAAGCTGGCTAGCTTGATTATTAATCTTTTGTGCTGGGACTGTGTCAAATGCCTTGCTAAAGTCTAGGTAGGCCATATCCACAGCCCCTCCCTGGTCTATTATTTTGGTCACCCAGTCAAAGAAATCTATTAGATACGTCTGACATGACCTTCCTGCTGTAAATCCATGCTGCTTTGGGTTCTGTGCCCCTTGCCTCTAGGTACTCAACAATTCTTTCTTTCAGAAGTGATTCCATTATTTTTCCTACCACTGAGGTCAAACTTACAGGTCTGTAGTTTCCTGCTTCTGCCTTGCTCCCACTTTTGTGAAGGGGAATCACATCTGCCCTCCTCCAGTCCTCAGGTACCACCCCATCCTCCCATGATTTGTTAAAAGTGTGGTCAGTGGTGTCACTAGGTCCTCCCTTAGTTCTTTTAGGATTCTGGGGTGAATCCCATCAGGCCCCATTGCTTTGTCCACCTTGGAGTTTTAGGAGTTCTTTCAGGACTCTTTCTTCTGTAAATGGACTGTGTCAACCCCCACCCAGAGTGCTTCTATTGTTTGGTTTAGGTAACTCCTCTTCATCTTCTTTTGTGAATACTGAGAAAAAGTATTCATTCAGTATCTCTGCCTTTTCACTGTCTCCCTCTGCCCACCTCCCCTCTCCCTTATTAATCTTCACTATTCCTCCCTTAACCTTTCTATGCTCCCTAATGTACCTATAAAAGGTTTTATCCCCCTTCTTAACTGACTTGGCTATTTTTTCCTCAGTTTGGGCTTTTGCTGTTCTGACTGCCTTCCCCACTTCTTTCTGCTTTAATTGATATACAGTTCCCTGTTGTGCTCCTTCTGTGATGCCTTATACTTTTTGAATGCAGCCTTTTTCTCCTTAACCTTCCCTGCCACCTCTTTTGAGAACCATAGTGGTTTTTACTCCGCTTTGTTTTCTTTATCTTTTTCACACAAAGGCTTGTTGCCTCTATGATGGCAGTTTTGATTTTTCTCCATCGTTCTTCCACTCCTCCTTTTTGCCCATTTGCTAGTGTATTCCTCAGGTATTCACCCATTTTGCCAAAGTCAGCCCTTCTAAAGTCCAGTATGCTTGTTTTTGTATGGCTTGTCTCCATTGTTGCACTTATTGTGATGCACACTGTACAGTGGTCGCTTGTTCCCAGATGTCTACCGACTTCTAAATTTGTGATCCTCTCTCCATTTGAGAGTACCATGTCTAGTATTGCTTCCTCCCGAGTGGGTTCTAACACTAGCTGTCTAAGGTCTGCCCCCTGCAGAGCATCGAGAATGACCCTGCTCTTGGATGTGGCTGCAGTACATGTCATCCAGTTAACATCTGGCATATTCAGGTCCCCCATTAACAGTATCTCCCCTTTTTCAGCCATTTTGAGAATGTCCTCTATCATTTTCTTGTCCATTTTCTCCCCTTGAAATGTGAGTCTGTATACAACCCCTGTGCGGATTGTGATGCCATTCCCTGTCTCCAAGGTGACGCAGTGCCTCTTGTCCTCTCCTGTACTTTTTAGTTCTGTAGCTTTGATCCCTTCCCTTATATATAGAGCTACTACCCCTCCTCTTTTGCCCTCCCTGTCCCTTCTGTAGACTGTGTACCCCAGTATGTTGACATCCCAGTCATGGTTCCCCATGTACCATGTTCCTGTGACTGCCACAATATCCAAGTGTTCATCTTCCATCAAGGCTACTAGCTCAGGAAGCTTGTTTCCCAGACTACGGGTGTTGGTACTCATTGCCCTCCATTTAATGTTGGCTTTATCCTTTTTTCCCCCATGCCTGCTCTTTTGGCCCTTGTCTATTTTTCCATTTACCCGTCCTGCCCTCTGTTGAGCACTGCACCTCAGTGTTTACCTTACTACCTGTCATGTTTTGTGGGGGGAGGCTTGAAATTTCCTGCCTCTTATCAGCACCTCCCCCTATGGCTAGTTTAAAAGCTTGCCAAGGAAGCATTTAAACTTGTCACTTAGGATCTTGGTTCCCTTCATGGACAGATGCAGACCATCGTGCCAGTATAAACCTTCATCTCTCCAGGTGTACCCCCAGTCCCCAATGAAGCCAAAGCCCTGTGCTCTGCACCAGTTTTGCAAACATTCATTAAACTGCATGGCGTGTAGTACCCTAGCCTCACCCCTGCCATGGGCTGGCAGCACCTCTGAGAAGGTAACCGTGCTTACTACCTGTCTGAGGCCCCTCCCCAACTCCACAATTTCATCCTGCACTGCACTGATCCCATGCCTAGCTAGGTCATTTGTCCCAAGGTGGACAATGATATATAGTTCCCTCTCCTGTGATGCTGCTTCTGCAATCCTGAGGATTCACTTCTTGTCCCTCCAAGCCATGGCACCAGGCAGGCTCCTTACTTCCCTCTCCTCTCCCTTCCTCAGATCTACCTCTCTAACAATTGAGTCCCCTATCAGAAGCTGTTTCCTTCCCCTGTGGTGTCCCTTGCCACCCTTCTGTGGGTCTCCCTTGTGGGTGTCCTCAGCATTCTTCTTGGTCTCCACTGAGGGTGCCATCATGGAGGAACCTTGCTCTGCCAGACTGGCATGTAGTTTATGTAGAGGTACAACTAGGGGGCTTCGCCTCTGTTCCACCACCCTTACCCTCCCAGAACCCACTGTGGTCCAACTGCTCTTCATACTTGGCAGCCTCTGTGGCAGTGGTGCTCTTTGGGTGGGGGAGGCCTCCTTAGTCCTTGCCAGTTCAGCCTGGAGGTGGGCTACCTCCTCCCTCAGAGCTGACAGTTGCCTGCAGATAGGACAGCAACGCAGTTTCCAGAATGTCTCCCGGAAAACTGCTGCCCCACAGCCAGTGCATTGCACCACTCCCCACATGTCCCTCTCCCTTATAATATACAATATGTAATATATATATATATATATATTTATTTATTTTTTTCTTCCTTTGTGTGGTGTGTTCTACCCTTTATGCACTGTGCTGGGTTATTAAGAATATGACAGTTCTGCCTCAAGTAGTTTATAGTAATTGATCAATGCTAGAATGGTCCTCCACCCAAAACAATTGGCTATGATGCAAGGTCTCCTGACTAGTGAAGACAATTTCCCCACCTGAGGCTGTGTCTGGCATCAATACAAACTGCAGCCTTTGCTATTCAAAGTACACAGCTACTACCAGTAAGTTATTTCAACTATATTAATGTAAACTGTCAGAATACTAGCAGACAGTCCAGATAGCCACAAAGGAAAATCAAATATGCAGTTATTTCAAGCCTTCTGAAGTTGCTCACAAGATAAGTAGTTTTGAAAACCCCCTTCCTGATTTAAAAATGAAATTAAACACAAAGCAATACCAATGTAAGACTGTAAAGTAAGGAAAACTTCCCTCAGATGTAAGTAAGAGAGATCAGTTGCAGATTTCTAGTCCAACATAGTATATCCCATGCAGCTTCTCAGTTGTTTCACAGCACAGCCTGTTACACCACTTGAAGAGATGGGCTTCTCAAAATAATAGATATATGAAAAGCAAAAAACAGGGGCCTGATATTCAAAATAGCACAGAGTGGAGCACAAAATTTGGCACTGCACCTTGCAATTGCACAGGGTCCAAGGATGTGCTATTTGGTCAAACAGCACACCGACACTATTTGACTGAATATAGGGCTATGTCAGCGTAGCACTAAGTCAAGAAGCTCTGTCCCAACATGGATCCCGAAGCACATCACCAGAGTGGATAGCACTGGAGTGCTATCTGCAGTATTCAAAGGGACCCATGCAAATGAGCCCATTGGGCATGCAAGGCACTAAGGGGCAATTTGCCTGCCCATTATGGACTCATTTGCATGGGTAGCAGGGCAGGTTGGCATGGCACAGCCCCCCCAATTGTCTGGTCCCAGACATGTGTAGATATTCCTGATGCCTTGAGGTCCCCCCACCCACCAATTGCTAGCCTGTTGGAAGAATAACACCCTCCCTGGTGCTAGTGGGCCCCCCACCCTCCGATTACCAGCCAATTGCAAACATTAAGACCCTCTCTGCTGCTAGTGGTCCCCCCGACCCACTGATCACCAGCCCATTGTAAGAATAAAACTCTTCCTGGAGCCGGCTCAGTGTCATGGAGTGCTGAGGCAGCAATGCGTTACCTTCTGCCATGCCGCCGACCCATGTTTGTGATGCGAGTGGGTAACCGGGGGACAGCCAGGGTGAGAGAGGATTGAGTGTCTGGAGTACAGCTCTCCTCTCCCTGGGAGGGTGGGGAACAGAGATCAGTGCCTGCCTGACACCTAGCAGAGGCTAAGTGTTGGCACGTCAGTTCCTGTACAGTAGGGGCACGGAGGTGGAGAAGCCCACCAGCGTGCTGCACGCAGACGCATGTGCATGGCTCGGCCATTGTTGGCACTACACGCTCCCTTCTGCAGAAAAGTGAAAATAGTGGTCTCAGTTGAGCAGCATGATGGCTGTCCACTACAGGCAATGCCCCCAAGAAGGCACCTCCCGAACACTGGATCCAGTCCTGGTGGGTCGAGTTGGGAGCTCCCCACCACTCTACCATGGAAGATAAGCCATGGGAGTAGGAAGGTAGGTGCATGAAGGTCAGGGGCTGAGACTGGGAGGACAGCAGGAGAAAGGGCCAACTGGGACCAGGGGAGAAATACTATAAAAAAAAAACTCCCAGGTGCTAGTGGTCCCCCATTCCTCTGATCGCCAACCTGTTAAAAGAATAAAACCCTGCTTGGTGCTAGTGGTACCAGCCCGTTGTAAATATTAAAACCCTCCCTGGTGTCGAATGGTTCTCCCCCCTGACACCGATCCACAGTACCACACATTGCAATTCCGTAATCCCTGGCATCTAGTGGCCCCCCCAATACGGCACCGAACATCCCCCTCAGTCACCTTACCAGTATCCTCGGTGTTGTGGGTGCACATATGGTGACTGGCACAGCCCTCTTCACTTCTTCTCAGTCGGCTGCCATACGTCCAGGCAGGGAGTGCAATTCTTATTTATAAGACAGGGTGCCTGACCGAGGAGGTGTTATGGAGCTACATTGGTCACGGTACGTTCACCCACAGCACCGAGGATACTGGTAAGGTGACTGGGGAGATGTTCAGTGCCACAGTGAGGAGGGCTGCTAGACACCAGGGATTAAGGAATTGGGATGGGTGGTACCGTGGATTGATGTGGGGGGAGAACCACTGGATGCCAGAAAGGGTTTAATATTTACAACAGGCTGGGGATTGGAGGAGGGGACCATTAGCACCAGGGAGGGTTTAATATGTACAACAAGCTGGCAATCAGAAGGAAGGGAACACCAGCACCAGGAGAGTTTTATTCTTTCAGTGGGCTGGCAATCGGGGAGGAGACCACTAGTACCAGGGAGGGCTTTATTCTTTTAATGGGCTGGTAATTGGAGGGGGGGACCACTAACACCAGGGAGGGTTTTATTCTTTCAATCTGGTGATCAGTGGGTGGGGGGGACCACTAGCAAGAGGGAGAGTTTTAATGTTTACAATGGGCTGGCAATCGGAGGGTGGGGGATCACTAGCACCAGGGAGGGTTTTATTCTTTCAATGGGCTGGCGATTGGAGGGAGATGGGCTACTAGCACCAAGGAGAGTTTTGTTTGTTCAAGGTGCTAGAGATTAGAGGGAGGGAGGCTACTAGCACCAGGGAAGGTTTTATTCTTTCAATGGGCTGGTGATCGGAGGGAGGGTGGGACCACCAGCACCAGGGAGGGTTTTATTCTTTCAGTGTGGTGATCAGTGGGTGGGGGGGGGGACCACTAGCAAGAGGGAGGGTTTTAATGTTTACAATGGGCTGGCAATCGGAGGGTGGGGGATCACTAGCACCAGGGAGGGTTTTATTCTTTTAATGGGCTGGCGATTGGAGAGAGGGGGACCACTAGCACCAGGGAGGGTTTTATTCTTTTAACGGGCTGGCGATTGGAGGGAGGTGGGGTTACTAGCATCAGAGAGAATTTTGTTCATTCAAGGGGCTGGAGATTAGAGGGAAGGAGACCACTAGCACCAGGAGGGGTTTTATTCTTTTAATGGGCTGGTGATTGGAGGGAGGGGGGGGTCACTAGCACCAGGAGGGATTTATTCTTTTAATGGGCTGGTGATTGGAGGAAGGGAGGGAGGACTACAAGCACAAGGTTTTATTCTTTCAATGGGCTGGTGATCGGAGGGGTCACTAGCACCAGGGAGGGTTTTATTCTTCCAATGAGCTGGCGATCAGTGGGTGAGGGGGATCACTAGCAAGAGGGAGGGTTTTAATGTTTACAATGGGCTGGTGATCAGAGGGAGAGGGAACCACTAGGACCAGGGAGAATTTTATTGTTTTAATGGGCTGGCGATTGGAGGGAGGATCACTAGTGTGTCGCGATAACCCTCTTGTAGTTATGATTATATTTGTGATATAACTATATGTTTTTGTGAATTACAGCTGGAAAAATATGGCAGTCAGCACAGGCCATCAGAAAATGCTGGATTTTTTTTTAAAGAAAAAAAAATGTGCTGGCCTTGTTGTTACCTCTGGCTTGTAAAAGCTGAATTTCTTAGACTGTAATGATACCAGGTTGCAACAAATTGTAAAACACCCACTTACTGTGAAATCCAGGAAAACTAGCCATAACGTTTTATGACCTCTTAGGAGGAAACCAGCTTCTGACAGACACTTATTAGATTTCTCAAACAAGTGAAATAGCTCATCAGAAAGTTTTCCTGAAAACATCTAAGGGGTAACTCTGACCTGTTAAAAGGCATTACTAATTAGGAAGAATATATGTGTATATATATATATATATATATATATATATATATATATATATATATATATATAATATATATTATAGTAATGCAGTAGTGCCACTATTATTAGCGTTGAGGAGCCATTTACATATTAAATCCAAAATTTTGCACCTTAATAACTTTGCAGCCGTTTGACGGATTTGCCTGAAATTTGGAATACTCGATCAAGACCCATACGCCTTGGAATCTGCCAAGTTTCGTATTGGCCGGATACACGGCTGTGGAGTTATTAAGTGTGATCTGCGCATGCGTTTACGCTTTTTCTGCAATTCTACGGTCACGCCTACAGGTCGCACAGTTTGCACGACCGGTCCAAAATCTTCAGGGAACGTGCGGCCGGGGTGCCCAATGTGCCTTTTGAAGATTTCATGAAAAAATATCAAACGGTTCAAAAGTTATTCAAAAAACAATTTCCCATTATAAGTCAATGGGAAAAGTTAACAAAAAGTTCGACAGTGTCGCAAATGCACTTTTTACTGTCACAAATGGCCCTTTTACTGTCACAAATCCTCCATTTTGTTTTCAGTTAGTGATCAGAAAAATGCTTGGCATTTAAAATTGAGACCCTCTAGCAACCTAATTCTTTTTGTATTCACCTAGTCGGGCCCTGAGGATGCTAGTCATGTCTTTATTTTGGGGTAAAGCACCCCAGAAATACGTTTTTCAGATTTCTGGAAAAAGTACTTTCGCAAAGTAGTGTTGCAGTCACGAAAGTGTCGCAAATTTTTGCGAAAGCTTTTGCAAATCACAACACTACTTTGTGACACTATGCCCGAAATATTTGGAGGGAACGCAGATGTGCCTTTCAGTGTTTCGTTGAAAAAAACATTACACGGTGGCAAAGTTATGGTACTCCATAGTTGACGCTTTTTCCCATAGGATAACATTACAGCGTACGATGCATTGCAGCACTCGTTTGGCGCCCTGCTGCAAAATAACGGTTTGGTCTTTTGGGCTGAAATTTGCAGGGAACACAGTCAACATCCCACAGATGTGCCTTTCAGTGGTTTGGTGAAAAAATAATACAGGGAGGCAATGTTATGGCAGTCCGAACTTCTGTTTTTTTCCCATAGGGTAACATTATGGCATTCGCCGCGCCTTTCAGGGCCCGTATCTCGAAAACGGTGCAAGATACGGACTTTTTGTCAAAAAATTTTTAGCCCCCTGGGGCTAAGTACAAAACTAGCCAGGAAAGTGATAATTTATATGACTTAAATTTTTTTTCTATGTCATACTGTTACTGAGATATAAGCAATTTACTATTCCAAGTCCTCATTTTTGTGTTCTGAGAGTCATTATTTTGCATACATTCTTTGTACTCACTGTCTTTCTCTATACAGCTTTTGGGGAAAACCAGCCTGTGCGCTTTCATTACTGTTGCCATTACCGTTTCTACTTGCGGTTCCGTACCCGTTTCACTTACCGTTCACGTTTACGCCACCATGTGCGTTTCCCTTTGTGTTTTCATTCGCGGTTGCGTTTGCGTTGTTTTTAACATTTCTGTCTACAGTACTGTTTCTCTTTCTGTTTCACTTTGCATCACCACGTGCATTATGATTTGTGTTTTCGGGCACAATGTTACTATGTGACAAGACATCATGTGGCATTACGTGGCGGGAGCGCGGGGTCTGCCGCCGCATTACATTCACTATTTCTCATTATCATTCTCAAAAGAAGGAAATTAGAGGCAGAAAACTCAGTTTAATGCATCAGTTAGGGTTGTTCACAGCGACAAAGCGAGGAAATTCGATGTTAGGTTGAAACCCCTTTGCACCCTCAGCCCACCCCAAACTGGAATCGGAGTGCGCATTGAATCATCGATCCTAACTGTCACCCCATTCTCCTATTCCTCAGCTTCTTTCCACATGTGATGGGGTGACAGTTAGGGCCGACGACCAAAATGCGCACCTCGATTCCCTAACTGATGCATGAAACTGAGTTTTTTGCCTTTAATATATATATACATATATATTAATTGGAATGTTTAGCAGTGTGCTGAGGCATGTGACTGATCAATTAATTCAGTATCTAGGCTTGAGTGACCTCACAATCAGCATCACTGTGAACTGTTACATCACAGGGAGGTTGGGACTGTAACTGAATATTACCAGATGGCAGGAAGAAAAGAGTGCTTTTTGATTCTGGACTCCTGACAAGACACACTCTTCAAGAGCACTTTAGGTAAATCAACCACCATTATTTATTAACTGAAACTAGGGTAGGAGTAAATACTCAGTAATAAGGTTTCTGTATATTTATCCACTTAATTTTCATGACTGTAATCTAAATGTTATATGTTCTGTGTGTTGCATTTTCTGTACTATTTTTAATTCTAGCAAACTTCATTTTCCTTGAAATCCTGCCCCGAGTCTTTTTCTCATTTTGAACGTGAATGCTGGGAAAGTGTTGATAAGTCTGACAGAACTGTTAAGTGCTTATAGTATGCTACCAGTTGCTTTACTTGCTATATACCTTCCTTCCCGCCCTCGAGATCCTCTCGAACCGGGTAAGACTTCCCTGAACCACGGGACTGCTGACAGCCACGCCATTGGCCCCACGGTATCTGCACTGCACCCTGATTGGATGCTGTCTTGCCTCCTGCTCGGGGACTGGCTCTTGAGCCAGCTAAAACTTTGCTCTGCTCGGGGCTACTGTGACCATTCATTTCTATGGCAAATGGCTGAAATTTTACGCCCGCTCCCCCTCCGACCTTAAATTTATAGACCTTCCTCCATGCCCCCTGGTAGCTCTGCTCCCTCACTCGTGCTCCATTGGGTACCAGTTTTGGGACTCCCCCCATCTTTTTAGTCACCACCTCCCACTCCCTGGCTGCCTGGCCTTTCTGGCTGTATCCTCACTTCCCACTGATCCAGCTACTGCTCTTCCGCCCCTTCTCCTAGCCCCGCCAGCCTCTCTTAGCCCCTCCCTCTGTCTACCCTGAATTCTACCTTAATCATGCGCCTCCATCGGTCTCTACCCCTATTCTATTTCTTCTTGCCTGTCTTCCTCCCCTACTGCACACTCCAAAAGCCTGCTTTCCCTCCCTTCCTCCCCCACAGCTTCCACATTCCTACATCCTTCCTTCACATAGGCATGCTGCACACTGGTCACTGCCCCTTGCCCAGGGTCCATCCTACTGCCATGAAACTGTCCTACACCCACACTGGTCCTAGCCCTCCACTCTGGTCCCCCCTGTCTATGCTTATCCTCACCCACTATCGTTGATGCTCAGCAATTTCCCGAGATGCTAGCAGGTGAAAGCATTGCCTTAAAGAAATACTCTGCAGCTCTCTGAGGCTAGTCCTCCTCCTTCTAATGCTGTCAGGCAATGTGCACCCAAACCCTGGCCCATTCTGCTCTAAAGCCACTAATCTGACCAAGCCTTCAGGTGCCCTCTTATTCATATCAATCAACATCTGCAGCCTCCTTCCTAAAATGGATGCCCTACAGGCCTTCACCAGCCAACACTGCCCTGACATCCTGGTAGTTGTCGAAACCTGGCTCACACTATCAGTACCAGACCATGCAATCAGCCTTCCTGGCTGCAACATCTTTAGGCTGGATTGCCACTCCAAAAGAGGCATTGGCTGCACTCTCTACCTAAAAGACTCCATACGGGGCATCACATCATTACCTCACACCAACCCACAACTGCTCAGATACTGCCAGTTAGAATCCTCCTTAGAGCCCAAAACAAAACCCTCACTGTTGCCACCATCTACATCCCACCCAAAGAACAGGGAACTGGTCTAACAGCTGTTCTTGACTTTGTAAAGTCACTCCCACTGGGCACCAAATCCATCCTCCTAGGTGACTTCAACATCAACTGGCCTGTGGCCGATGCTGGTGCACACAGGGATACCATTGCTGTGGCGAACCTCACACAAATGGTTGACTCACCAACCAGGAAAAATTACAGGACTGGCACCAGCACACTCTTGGACTGGATCCTTACCAGTCACCCATCACAGATACCTAGCTCTAATGTCCTCCCAGACTCTCTCAGCGACCACTTCCCTGTTAGCTGCACCTGGTCAAATAAATTAATCAAACAACCACCAAAAACTATCACCAGCAGAGTTCTACCCAGTGGTCACCTTTCTCAACTCAAATCCCACCTCCTCCATCAAGACTGGTCCCCTATCTTCAATGCAACCAACATAAACACTGCCCTTGACCACTTCATAAACATCTTCACTGTGGCCTGTGACACGTAGGCTCCTATTAAGAAATGCAAAGTCAAATCACTCAGTAACCCTTGGCTCACAGGTGACCTCCTCAGGATACTAAAAACAAGAGACCACCTATGGGAGCTGGCCAGAAACTCTGGAAGACAAAACGACATCCAAAACTACAAACATGCCCGCAATGACTGCACCAAAACCATCCAGCAAATGAAGTCTGCCTACTATAAGCATGCCCTCACAAAACTCCAGGGACAAGGGTTGAGAATTCTGGAAGAACATAAAGGAACTCACAGGGAATACACCCAAAACCCCACCATCAATACTCAACATCAACGGAACCACAACCCTCAACCCAAAAACCATTGCAGATACTTTTAACAAAGCCTTTACCGACCTCAGCGCTGTCCTACCCAGGGCTACTTCAAAGATGGTAAAGCCCCTCTCTCCACAATGAACACTACTCCCACCAGCTCCCTTCACTTCTACTTCAAAGCAGTCAAGGCTCACCAAGTATGCAAATATGTTACCAAAGCCCTTGGTAAATCAAGATTCAGTGATGACTCCCTCGATCTCAAAATCCCTTCTCTCACACTTGATTAAGTGCTTAGTCTTCTGACCAGAATTTTCAACCTCTCCCTCAGCCTTAGCCAGTTCCCGGCCAGAGGGAAATCTGCCACTGTCACCCCAATCCATAAAAGTGGTGACAAAACTGCCCACGATAACTACAGACCTATCTCCCTACTACCCCCACTCTCCAAGGCACTAGAACGCATAGTCTCGGACCAGCTCACAGAATACCTGGATAAATACCACATCCTGTGCAAGCAACAACACAGGTTCTGCAAAGGTCACAGCACCTCCACAGCCCTACTTGAATTCACCTGCACAATCCACAACGCACTTGATTCCGGTGAACTACTAGGCTCAATCTACATTGACTTAACTAAAGCCTTTGATACCATCAATCACCACCTCCTGCTTGTCCAGCTTCAGAACACTGGGCTGTCAACCAACTCCATTGGCTGGTTTAAGAGCTACCTTGAACAACAGTCCCAAACAGTAAGAATCGCTGATACACTCTCGGACCCTAGACTGGTCTGCTTGGGAGTCCCCCAGAGCTCCATTCTGGGACCCTCCTCTTCAGCCTATTCTTAAACTCACTACTGGACAGCTGCCCAGAACAAATAATTCTCTACGCCGACGATGCTGTGAGCCTCATCTTGGACTCTGATCCAATCCAATTACAAAATAAACTTCAGCGGGCCTTTTCCTCCATTGAATCCTGGTTTCTAAATCATAAACTGCTTCTCAATCAGAAAAAAAAAACAAGTCTATGGTCTTCTGCAGCCCCCACAACAGAAACAAACAACTCCACCTCTCCATTGCAACCGAACAAGGAGCCATCCTAGAGCAAACATTATCGTTCAAGTACCTCGGCATCACTCTTGATCCCCACCTCTCATACACTGCCCATATCCGCAATGTTGCAAAGTCTGTCAATGTAAGGTTAGGCATATTATTCCTGCACAGGAAACACCTAACCCAAGAAGCACTGTCAGTGGCCGTCCAAAGCTCTATCGTCAGCATCATAGACTATTGTCTTATCATATATGGGTCTGCAACTACCACTTCTCTCAAACATATCATGACCTCCCTGAATAAGGCCTGTCATCTCCTCACTAGCTCACATCGCTGTACCCACACATGTGACCTTTATTCCCAATCTGGATGGCTTCAACTGGACAAACGCATAAAATACCACTCCTGCATCATGGCCAAGAAAATTATAATGGAGCTTACCCCACCTGGTGTCTGTGCCCTCCTTAAGCCTAGACATAGGAACGACACTACAAGGAGATCCAGTTCCCATCTACTACATATCCCACAATGTCGCACGACCCAAGGACAAAGATCATTCGCCTATCGGGCGTCCAACTGGCTCAACTCTCTTGGCAGCATCATAGCGACTGCTCCAACACTCGGCCTCTTCAAGTCCAAGCTGTGCCTCTCACTGCTTGTATCCTGCGATTGCCCATCTTAACATTTCCATTGTTCCAGCTGCACATGTCCCAGCACCCTGCACTTACAATTAGTCTTTGCACCACTAGCACCTTACCTGTTATATTCCCTTGACAAGGCTCCCTGGTTGCACTGTCTCCCGCCCTCGCCCACCTCCCCCGTATCTCCACTCCTGCCCCTGCCCCCAACCACCTCCCATACTCCCCCTTACCCCTGAACCTCCTTCCTCCCTCAATCTCCTACCCTCACTCCCACTCACCCACCCCCTTCCCCTTGTCTTGCAAATAGCTCAAGTCTTTGTACTGGTTATTACATGTCTGTAAGTCAATGACTATATGTTTGTAATTAAAATGATGACTGTTGCACACGCTGACGTGAAACCTTTGTAAAAGAGCCTCGGCTCAAAGGTATTGTAATCCTAGATTGAAATAAATAAATAAAATAAATACCATATGCACTAAGGTAAGAAAAGTACCCATGTCTCAATTGAGTTAAAAAGGGGGATTGTGAACCAGATTGGGTACCTACTGGGTTAAGTATTGCACTGCAGTTCTCCAAAGAGGGTGTGATATTTGAACCTGCTAACTGGGCATGCTAGCAAAAAAGGGTTCAAATTTGACCTCAGGACTCGAGACTGGTAGGTGTTTGAACCCAAAACAGAAGGTGGGTTACCCTGTTTGTCTCCTTTTCACATATTGCACTTCGAGGTTTGGCACTGTGGAGGCAGAGAGCCTGACCCCCGGAGTGCATTTGTGACAGATCTAGTTGGCAGTGGTGCAATTTTAAAGATTTGGTTTACAGTGCTGCAATCAAAATGTTTGTTTGCATATTGTGAAATTATTTGGTAACACAACCATTAACAGTCCAGTGTTTCAGATTGATAACTGTAACAGTTCACAAACAAAATAAGGCAGTGATTTAAAAAGGAAAAAAAAATATATCATTGTGGTTGAAGTCTAAGATCCCTACCTATTTTATTTTTTTTGGATGTAAGCTAGTGTAGCCATAGATTAGGGAAGAAGATGACTTCCACTGACAGTGAGTACACTGCAGACTACCTGAGGCAGTTGTGCTAGTAGAGAGGAGTCTGTTGCAAGGGGCAAAACAAACAGCACCTCATGGAGGCTCTTGTGGCAGCCAATGCCCAAGACCTCGAGTCACAGTCAGTGACTGAAAGGGACCACACCTTGGGTGTGGAGGGGCCAGGGTCCATTGCACTGTTCAGACCCAGGGAGGAGCACAGCGGGACCAGTGTAAGCTGAGAGCCACAGCCGCAGGTGAGGATCACCACCATTCTGGAGCCAGAAGGGATCAGGCTGCAGATAGAGTTGTGGAGAATGGAGCTTGAATTCAAGCAGAAGAAGTTTCAGATGCAGATGGGGGAGAGAGAGAGAGAGAGACAGAGAGAGAGAGAGAGAGAGGAGAAGCGAGAGCAGCAAAAGGCTGAGCGAGAAGAAGAGATCGACAGTTTCAGAGAGAGGCCGAACAAGAATAGCGTGAGGCTGAGTGAGAAGAGTGAGAACACCAGAGGAAATCTGAACTGGAGAAGCTATAACTCCAAAGACCAGCACCAGAGCAGGTAAGTGGCATGGGTGAACCTGGAAATCCAGGACTGGATTGCAAATTAAATTCTAAATTGATAGATGAATTTAAAAGAAGGGTAAGATATGGATGCATTTTTAAATTCATTTGAAAAAGTATGTATTCAGGCAAAAATTCCCAGAGAGTTCTGGAGCATCCAGCTATCCCCACTGCTTACTGGGAAAGCTCACATTGCATTGGGTCAAATAGACAATCAGGACAGTAATGATTATGGCAAACTTAAAGCTGCATTGTTATAAAAATATGACTTGACAGCAGATGTGTACAGAGTTAAGTTCTGTCAGCTCAGGAGAAGTCCTGATATGAGCTACGAGGAGCTAGCCACTAAACAAAGTCAGTTTTTAAAATGGTGGTAAGGAATACAAGCAGACTCGAGAGAAAATTGAAAATGTCATACTTTTGGAGCAGTTCTTTTGGGCTTGCCCAGCAGAGCTGACAACCTGGCTAGAGGACCGAGATCCACAAACAGTGTAGGAGGCTGCCGAGCTCTTGGACCGCTATGCCAGGAGCAGACCTGCTCTGAGAGGGAGTGGGGAGGGCATGACAGTGCAAAAAGGGAAAAGCGCACCTTCAGGGCAGCTAAAACCCTCACTGCCTCCACTGGAAGTGGGCAGCCCCAGGTTACAAAAAAAAATTGCCTGATAAAAGAAATGAATGTTCGGTTTGCAAACAACCTGGACATCTTGCAAGACAGTGTCCTAAAAAGGCAGAGAGTGCACAAAGTGGTGCTGGGAAAGAAGTGTTTTTTTTGTGTATACCTGAAAGCATGCCAATAAACATGAGGGTCCACATACACTCAGTTACTGTGAATGGATTGCAGATCCATGGGCTAAGGGACATGGGGGCATCCCTTACTTTGGCAAAAGGGAATTTGGCAGAGCCTGAACAGCTTATACCCAATCAGTTTGTTCCATTACAGTGATTTACTGGGGAGGAGAAAATGCTGCCACTTACTAGTGTTCTCCTGGACTGGGGTGAAACAGGAGAGACTGAGCAAAATGTTACAGTGGTAGAAAACCTTGCCCTGGATGTGATTATCGGGAACAATCTCCAAAAGGGGACGTTGTGTGCAGTTACCTGCAGTCGAGCAGCAAAAGCAAATTATGGTTCCTTGGACCCCATAGAAGCCCGTGGGGAAAACACTGGGAGGCTGGTTCCCCAGCCTGTGTCTCCTGATTTGGAGACTAGTGAAAGAGGGTAGAAATTCCCCGGGTAGCAGTTAACAGAACCGCTACAGAAGGTTACTCTGAGGAGGAAGGGGTAGCCAATTGTCAGAGGGTTAGGGGTGGCAGTGACCCTGAATGCTCTGATGCTAGAGCTAGGGACCCTAGTTTAGAAACTGGAGGGGACCTGTTCCTTGCCTTGGGAATGTGTAAAGATTTTACAGTTGCTCAGAAAAATAACCCTAGTTTAGAGAGGCTGAGGGCTTGGGCAGACTCTGATGGAGCACTGTGAGGTGACGAGAAATAGAGTTTACTGGGACAACGGACTGCTGTATACGCAGGATGTAAGGACAGTGGGAGGGGTGATGGGTAGGCAACTTGTCATTCCCGATGGGTACCGTGAGCAGTTGCTGAAGATTGCTCATGATACTCCCATGTCTGGCCATCTGGGAATTGTGTGCACTGTGCAGCGATTGGCCCAGAATTTTTACTGGACCAACTTCACTCAGCAGGTGAAGGAGTATTGCAGATCTCATCACCGGTGCCAACAAACAGGGAAGATGGGTAGTAAAATCAAAGCTGCCTTGATTCCCTTGCCTATAGTGGAGCAGCCATTCCAGATGGTAGGGATGGATATTGTGGGGCCTTTGAACACCCCAGCTCCTCTGAGAAGAGCTGTATCCTAACAGTGGTGGATTTTGCCACCCGGCACCCAGAGGCAGTCACCCTATCCTCACTGAGGACAGACAAAGTGGCAGATGCCTTGCTAGGGATTTTCTCCTGTGTTGGGTTCCTGCAGGAGGTTATCACTGATCTAGGAGGTTTCTTCATGTCAGACCTGATGAAATGTTTGTGGGAGAAGTGTGAGGTGGTGCAGAGATGCATGACACCGTATCACCCACAAGTCAATGGGCTAGTGGAAAGATTCAATGGTACCCTTAAATCGATGCTCCAAGCAATTGCTGAACAGCATGGGAGGGACTGGAAGAAATATCTTCTCCACCTGTTGCTTGCATACAGGGAGGTGCCCCAAGAGTCAACAGGGTTTTTCCCCTTCAAGATCTTATATGGACGCAGGTTAAGTGGGCCCCTAGACTTGATATGGGAGGACTGGGAAGACAAGCACGCCACCCAGGGAACTCCCATAGTGGGTTATGTCCTTAAGTTTAGGGAAAAGCTGAAGGAGCTTATGGGAACAGCACAGAGCAACCTGGCAGCTGTCCAGCAGAAATGAAAGGTATGGTACGATCGCAGAGCCAGAGCTCACTTGTACACTGTGGGTCAGGAGGTCATAGTCCTAATTCCGGTCTGGAAAATAAGCTGCAGGCCAAGTGGGCAGGACCATACAAAGTAGTCAGACAGCTGAATGATGTAAATTACATTGTAGAACTGCCTGACAAGAAACATACCCAAAGAATGTACCATGTCAACATGATGAAGCCATATGCAAATAGGGCTGACATGGTCTTTGCAGTGTGTAGCCCTGGGGAGGGGACGGATGAAGAAAACCCCCTTCTGGACTTGCTGGAAGAAAGCAAGTGGAAGTCCTCTGTGGAGGCAATTAAAATGTTTCCCCAGTTGACCCCGGACCAGATCCAGGAAGTAAGGGAGGTTTTAGCAGACTTTGCTCCATTGTTTAGTGCCAAGCCAGGACTAACCCCCTCAGCGACGTGTGATGTAGAGACGGGGATGCAAGTGCCCATAGGGTGAAGAGCATATCAGGTGTCAGAGGCCATCCAAAAGGACATTAGGAGGGAAGTGGAGGAAATACTGGAATTAGGGGTAATCCAGAAGTCCCATAGCCCCTGGGCCTCACCCATAGTCCTCGTTCCCAAGCCAAATGGCTCTGCTCATTTTTGTGTGGACTATCGTGGACTCAATGCAGTCAGAAAGTTGGACACTCACCCAATGCCACGGACGGGTGAACTACTGGACAAGTTGGGATGGGCGACCTACCTTACCACTATTGACCTGACGATAGGGTATTGGCAGGTGGAGTTAACTGCTAGAGCTAGGGAGAGGTTGGCCTTCATCACTCCAATAGGGTTATTTGAGTTTAAAGTAATGCCTTTCGGACTGAAGAACGCCCCTGCCACCTTCCAGAGGTTGGTGAACCAGGTGTTAAATGGTGCTGAAGAGTACACCATGGCATACCTGGATGATACTGCCATCTTCAGTGCCAGCTGGAAGGAACACCTGTCCCTTTGGGAAGTGCTAGGCAGGATACAGAGGGCCGGTCTCACTGTAAAAGCTGAAAAGTGCCAGGTGGCCATGGCTGAGTGGCATACCTCGGGCATGTAGTAGGCCGGGGACAGCTCTGTCCTAATCCAGCAAAAATTGAAGCAATTGAGGCATGGCTGAGACCTGAAACACAGAAGCAGGTTCAGAGTTTTCTAGGGACTGCAGGGTACTATAGAAAATGTGTATCAAACTACAGTGCCCTGGCAGCTCCCCTATCTGGCCTGTTAAAGAAAAGAATGCCTAAGAAGGTTAACTGGGAACCAACCTGTGAACAAGCCTTTACACAGCTAAATGAGGCACTGTGCAGTGCTCCTGTATTAGCCACTCCAGACTATAGTAAACCCTTTGTGGTCCAGAGCGATGCCTCAGATGTGGGTATTGGGGCAGTACTTAGTCAAGCTTCTAACTAAGGGAAAAATCACCCAATAGTGTACCTCAGTAAGAAGTTACTTCCCAGGGAGCAGGCTTGTTCTACAGTGGTGAAAGAATGCCTTGCAATGGTGTGGACACTAAAGACGTTACATCCATACCTATACGGGCGCATTTCAAGGTACAAACAAATCACAACCCCCTGGTTTGGCTGGCACAAATGGGTAAAACAAATGGTAGGCTTTTAAGATGGAGCCTTGCCTTGCAGGGGTACAACATGACTGTTACACATAGGGCAGGGGCAGCAAACACAAATGCAGACGGGTTATCGCGTCAGAGCAGTGCACTGAATTTGAGGAACACATCCCATGCCTAGGAATAGATTCCTCCAAGTTCAGTCTAGGAGGGAGGAGTGTGATGTGATAACCCTCTACTAGTTAGGATTATATTTGTGATATAATTATATGTTTCTGTGAATTTCTGCTGGAAAGATATGGCAGTCAGCACAGACCATCAGAAGATGCTGGATTTTTTTTAAAGAAAAAAAATGTGCTGGCCTTGTTGTTAACTCTGGCTTATAAAAGCTGACTTCCTGGGACTGTAATGATACCAGGTTGTAATGGGTTGTAAAACACCCACTTACTGTGAAATCCAGGAAAACTAGCCATAAAGTTCTGCGTTTTATGACATCTTAGGAAGAAACCAACTTCTAACAGGTACCTGTTAGATTTCACAAATAGGTGAAATAGCTCATCAGAAAGTTTTAATGAAAACATCAAAGGGGTAACTCTGACCTGTTATAAGGCATCACTAATTACGAAGAATATATATATATATATATATATATATATATATAGATATATTAATTGGAATGTTTAGCAGTGTGCTGGGGCATGTGACTGATCAATTAAGTCAGTATCCAGGTTTGAGTGACCTCACAGCCAGCATCACTGTGAGCTGTGACATCACAGGGAGGTTGGGACTGTAACTGAATATTACCAGATGGCTGGAAGTAAAGAGTGCTTTTTGATTCTGGGCTCCTGACAAGACACACTCTCCAAAGCACTTTAGGTAAATCAACCACCACTATTTATTAATTTGAAACTAGGATAGGAGTAAATACTCAGTAATAAGGTGGTTTTGTATAATTATCCACTTAATTTTCATGACTGTAATCTAAATGTTATATGTTCTGTGTGTTGTATTTTCTGTACTATTTTAAATTCTAGTAAACTTAATTTTCCTTGAAATCCTGCCCGAGTCTTTTTCTCATTTTGAATGTGAATGCTGGAACAGTGTTGATAAGTCTGACAGAACTGTTAAGCGCTTATAGGGAGCTACCATATGTACTAAGGTACGAAAAGTACCTAGGTCTCAATTGAGTCAAAAAGGCGCATTATGAAGCAGGTTGGTGCCTGCTGGCTAAAATACTGCACTGTAGTTCCCCAAAGAAGGTGTGATATTTGAACCTGTTAACTGGGCTTGCTAGTGAAAAAGGGTTTATATTTGACCTCAAGACTCAAGACTGGTAGGTGTTCAAATCCAAAACTGACAGGAGGGTTACCCTGTTTGTCTCTTGTTCACATATTGCACTTCGAGGTTTGACACTGTGGGAGCAGAGGGCCTGACCCCTGGAGTGTGTTTGTGACAACCAGCACCAGGAAGGGTTTTATTATTCCAATGAGCTGGCGATCAGTGGGTGGGGGAGACCACCATCAAGAAAGAGTTTTTTAATGTTTACAATGGGCTGGCAATCGGAATGAGGGCGATCACTAGCACCAGGGAGGGTTTTATTATTTTAATGGGCTGGGACTGGGGGGGGGGGCACTAGCACCAGGGAGGGTTTTATTCTTTTAATGGACTGGTGATCAGAGGGAGGGTAGCTCACTAGCATCAGGGAGGGTTTTATTCTTTTAATGGGCTGGTAATTGGAGGGAGAGGGGTCCACTAGTACCAGAGATGGTTTTCTTTTTTTTTGTATTATGCTCTTTATACACCCCCTGCCATCCCCGCATCCCATTCCTTCAGGCAGCCAAGCCCACTTACTGCTGCACTTTTGCTCCCTCCATGATGCCGTTCGCTGCCCCTCATCATGACACACAGAGAGAGTAGTACAAAAATGAAAAGCAAAGCACAGTAAATGGAGCCAGGAAGAAAACAAAGGAAACAGAAAAAAGAGGAAACAGAAGCAAAGAGAACACACAGACAACAGAAAGTACAACAGCAGCAGCAAAAAGAGCACACACAGCAGAACAAGGAGCAAACAACAAAGAGGCAAACCAGATGGGAACCAGAAGACACATGGAGAGAGACATAAAACAAAAATGGCAGTTGAAAGAGAGAAACTGGAGGCAGCATGGAGGTAAGACCACTTATGAAACACACTAGGCAGGGGAGGTGTGTGAATGTACGACTTTTGTAGGGCAGAGGAAGTCTGGCAGCCCCCCACGGAACCACAGGTGAAACCTCTCAGTGAAGATGAAAACAGAATTCCTGGTAAAGATGAATACAGAATTCCTGGTAAAGATAAATTTAGAATACACAGTAAAGATCAATATTAAAAATGTTTTTAAACTTTCTTTTAATTGAGGTATTACAAAACAAATACAACAATGTGCATTTTGAAGAGAGGCTAACTACATCATAAACCATTGCACACATTAGTTAATTAACAATAATTGTCACACACTTCCAGTTGGTGCCTCTAGTACAGGGGCACTTACAATAATAGATACATGAAAAGCAAAGACCAGGGGCCTGATATTCAAAATATTGCAAAGCGGAGCACAAAACTTTGCACTGCACCTTGTGATTGCATAAGGTCCAAGGATGCTATATTTGGTCAACTAGCACACCGACACTATTCAACTGAATATAGGACTATGTTGGCATAGCACTAAGTCAAGCAGCTGTGCCTCAACATGGATCACGAAGCACATCGCCAGAGTGGATAGCACTGGAGTGCTATCTGCAGTATTCTAAGGACCAATGCAAATGAGCCCATTGAGCATGCAAGGCACTAAGGGGCAATTTGCATGCCCATTATGGACTCATTTGCATGGGTAGCAGGGCAGGTTAGCATGGAGTTACCCCCCTCCAATTGTCTGGTCCCAGACATGTGTAGATATTCCTGATGCCTAGTGGTCCCCCCACCCACCAATTGCCAGCCTGTTGGAAGAATAACACCCTCCCTGGTGCTAGTGGTCTCCCCACCCTCCAATCACCAGCCAATTGTAAACATTAAAACCCTCTCTGCTGCTAGTGGTCCCCTGACCCACTGATCGCCAGCCCATTGTAAGAATAAAACCCTCCCTGGACCCAGCCCAGTGGCATGGAGGGTTGAGGCAGTGATGCCTTACCTCCTGCCACGCCACTGACCTGTGTTTGCAGTGCAAGCTGGTCACCGGGGGTCAGCCAACGTGGGAGAGGATCAAGCATCTGGAGGACAGCTCTCCTCTCTCTGGGATGGTAGGGAACAGAGACTGGTGCCTGCCTGACACCTAGCAGAGGCTAGGTGTTGGCACGCCAGTTCCTGTACAGTAGGGGCACGGAGGTGGAGCAGCTGACCAGTGTGCTGCGTGCGGATGCACGCGCAGCTCAGCCATTGTTGGCACTGCATGCTCCTCTCCACAGAAAAGTGGAAATAGCAGTCCAGGTCGAGTGGCATGATGACAGTCTGCCACAGGTGCTGCCCCTGAGAAGACAGCTCCCGAACACTGGATCCGGTTTTGGTGAGTCGAGTTGGGGGCTCCCCACCACCCTCCTATGGAGGGTAAGCCATAAGAGTAGGAAGGTAGGTGCCTGAAGGTCCAGGGACAGGGCTGGGAGGACAGCAGGAGAAAGGGCCATGTGGGACCAGTGGAGAAATATTATATAAAAAAAACACCTCCCTGGTGCTAGTGGTCCCCCATCCATCTGATCTCCAGCCCGTTGAAAGAATAAAACCCTCACTAGTGCTAGTGGTCCCCTTTCCCTCTGGTCACCAGCCCATTGTAAACATTAAAACCCTCCCTGGCATCCAGTGGTTCTCCCCTGGCACCGATCCACAGTACCACCCATTGCAGTTCCATAATCCCTGGCATTTAGCCCCCCCCCCACCATGACACCGAATATCCCTCTGAGTCACCTTACCAGTATCCTCTGTGCTGCGGGTGCACATATGGCAACCAGCACAGCCCTCTTCACTTCTCCTCAGCCAGCAGCCATACACCCAGGCTGGGAGTGTGCTTCTTATTTATAGGACAGGGTGCTTGACTGTGAAGATGTGAAGAGGGCTACACTGGTCACAGTATGCGCACCCGCAGCACCCAGGATACTGGTAAGGTGACTGGGGGGAATGTTCGATGCCACGGTGGGGAGGGCCGCTAGACACCAGGGATCAAGGAATTGGGATGGGTGGTACCGTGAATCGGTGTGTGTGTGTGTGTGTGGGGGGGGGACCACTGGACGCCAGAAAGGATTTTAGTATTTACAACAGGCTGAGGATCGGAGGGAGGGGGGACCACTAGCACCAGGAAGGGTTTTAATGTGTACAACAAGCTGTCAATCAGAGGGAAGGGGGACCACTAGCACTAGGGAGGGTTTTATTCTTTCAGTGGGCTGGCAGTTGGGGGGGAGGGTGGACCATTAGCACCAGGGAGGGTTTTATTCTTTTAACGGGCTGGCGATTGGAGGGAGGTGGGGTTACTAGCATCAGAGAGAATTTTGTTCATTCAAGGGGCTGGAGATTAGAGGGAAGGAGACCACTAGCACCAGGAGGGGTTTATTCTTTTAATGGGCTGGTGATTGGAGGGAGGGAGGGAGGACTACAAGCACAAGGTTTTATTCTTTCAATGGGCTGGTGATCGGAGGGAGGGGGGGGTCACTAGCACCAGGGAGGGTTTTATTCTTCCAATGAGCTGGCGATCAGTGGGTGGGGGCGACCACTAGCAAGAGGGAGGGTTTTAATGTTTACAATGGGATGGCAATTGGAGGAAGGGGGGACCACTAGCACCAGGAAGGGTTTTATTCTTTTAATGGGCTGGTGATCGGGGAAGGGGGATCACTAGGGGGGAAGGTTTTATTCTTCCAATGAGCTGGTGATCAGTGGGTGGGGGGGACCACTAGCAAGAGGGAGGGTTTTAATGCTTACAATGGGCTGGTGATTGGAGGGAGTGCGGATCACTAGCACCAGGAAGGGTTTTATTCTTTTAATGGGTTGGCGATTGGAGGGAGGGGGAACCACTAGCACCAGGAGAGTTTTATTCTTTTAATGGGCTAGTGATCGAGAAGTTACTACCACCAGGGAGGGTTTTAATCTTTTAATGGGCTAGTGATCGGATGGATGGGGACCAATAGTACCAGGAAGGGTTTTAATCTGTACAACAGGCTGGTGATCGGAGTGAGTGGGGCTTGCTAGCACCAGGGATGGTTTTCTTTTTTTTTGTATTATGCTCTTTATACACCCTTTGCCAACCCCGCATCCCATTCCTTCAGACACCCAATCCCACTTACTGCTGCACTTGTGCTCCCTCCATGATGCCGTCCACTGCCCCTCATCATGCCTTGGCCCATGACCTACCCGGCACATCCCTTCACCGGGGGATCCCCCACCTGTAGTCACAACCAGGAGGGGAGACTAGTGCACGCTTACAGGCACACATGTGCCATCCTCACCAGGTGAGGGTGCAGCTTGGGGCTATATCAGGCTTTGTGGCAATGGAGGAGTGAGCTGCCATCATCTGGGATGCAGGGTGGCCATCTTTTTCCATTCTTGACCCTCCTACCTCCCATGTTGAGCCTATCACAGGAGCCCTGGGCTAGAGACATATGGTGGTGTGTCAGGGCAGCACACCACAGGTACATCTCCAATCCACTAGCAGGTTTTAAGGATCTGCCCACTCTTCAGAAGGGAAACATCCAATAGAAGCTTGGGATCCCTTCCCTGCCAGTCTCCGCTTCGGGTACCTGGGCTCGGGGCGTGAACCTGGATCACCAGCATGCCATGTGAACCCCTTTTGCTCAGCTCCATGGAGCCAGTGGTTTTATTCTTTCAATGGGTTGATGATTGGAGGAAGGGGGGCCACTAGCCCAGGAAGGGTTTTTTTCTTTCAATGGGCTGGCAATCAGCGGGAGGGGGGACCACTAGCATCATGGAGGGTTTTTATATGTACAACGGACTGGCAAGCAAAGGGGAGGAGGGACCACTAGAACTGTGGAGGGTTTTATTCATACAAGGGAGGGAGAGGTGCCACGGACCACCGAAGATGGGTGTGGTTCCCCAGCGCCAAACCGGCTGGTTGGCAGCATTACCTCCAGGAGGCACTATAGTTGCCCAGAGTAAGTTGGGGTTTTTGTTTGGTGGTATTTGTGCTGTGGAAAAGGACTGCACTAACTCCTTTTGTACAGCACAATGCCCACCTGCATACATTATATTTTGTGTGGGCGATAATCCTCATTGCCTGTGCAAAGGTCCCTTTTGAATGTGGGAATCTGATGCAAACCTCAGTTTGTGCGGGCAAAGACCCATTAGCGCCCACACAAACTTTTGAACATTGGACCCCAGGAGCCCAAGTGCAGCCAATACTTTGGTAAAAATATTGACAAATATGATATAGTTGCCTGTGAAATAAGCAAATACAAAACGGCTAGCCCAAAAGTCAGTGAGGGCATTTCAGTGAGGACAAAATGGTGACAAGTGTTTAACCCTCTCCCTGAGGTGCTGCGACCTCGGACTTGGTTATTTAAGTAAGGAGGGTGCAGGGGCAAGGACCCTCATAAGGGGGATGTGGGGGGCGTAGTCCTCTGCCAAAAAAAATGTGTTGTTGTTTCTGTCCTTGCTGACATGCCTTTGCAATTATGTGCTCACTGTTTCGTATTTGCCCATTTCACATAACACCATTTGATAGCATCAATTTCTTAAACCAACCTAATAAGGCACTTACTATGTAATTTACGGGATAGATCTAAATTGTGCTTCCTGTACAGCACCTATATAGAACTGATGTTTTTGTATACCATCAGAGTAGACTACAAAATAAAACCTAAACTTATTCTCCTCTCAGCTAAAAAAACAAACAAAAAACAATGAGCGTACGTATCATGGTTCCACCATGTCATGGTGATAAGAAAAAATGAGACCGTCATTAGGGCGCCAGCACAATGCTGATGGCGAACATTGCGCCCGGCAATTGTGCTGCCTGACCCCCATCATGCCCAATGCCCTGGGGCATGTTGTGGCTGTTTGAGGGGGCTGCGCACCCCGCACCCCTCCACTTTAATATAATCACCTCCAGGTCGGAGGTGTATGGAGCAAGTACACAACAGCCGGATGGCAATGTCCCTGCTGAGCGCTGCAAAATCCAGTTCGCCAGCATGACAGATGTACTGGTTGCGGTGCCCTAATTGCGTCACCCACAGAATGGTGTACAATGTGTCATATCTGCGAGGTAGGGAAGTTGGGCTGAACAGATTGCAAGAGTGAAGGGAATCTCAGCACAAAACTCCTGATGATGATTAATGCTCATCCCCTGGTGAAGAGGAGTTTAAAATTCCTTATTATCTTGTACATAGAAGAGTCAGGACAGTTGGCAAAGTGTCAAACTCTTCTTTCAGGGAAGATCCATTTGAGTAAAATGCTGGCAGCTCCAGAATGCTTATCTCTGCTTTGGAATACACCATAATGTATGTCTGTTATGTTACAGTGGCAGGTTGATACTCTTAACATCTTTACATCAGCACAGTGAGAAGCATGTGTCACCTTACCAAATGGTTAGACCACCAGCTTAGGATCTAGAAGAGCCCAGGTTCTAACTCTGCTAAAGCCTAAGCTTCACTGTGTGACCTTGAGCAAGTCACTTAACCTCCCAGTGTTCCAGTGCACTCATCTGTGAAAATGGGTAGAAGCAGGAGTCCACTAAAAATGAGATGTTACATCTCAGCTGGGCTATCCTGGGTAGATAAATGACAAAATGAAAATAAACATTATTAATGCTGCGAATAGGGTGCTGCCCCCATGCTTTAGCATGTTGAAACTCTGTGGGTCTGGGTGGTGTGGCAAATTAACCTTTCCTTGATTCCTGGGTTATTACAGAGCATTTAGCATGTGTCAGGTGGTATAGTGGCTTGGATTTAATGAAGGAGGAGCGATGCACAGTTGACTTAAAACATAGCGTGATTTATTAGGAGGCAGATCCCCTTGGTGTTACTATATGTATGTACACAGTGCTAATTTAAAAGCCATTTTTTTTCATATGCAAAGTTAATGTGGGCTAAAACATCCAACATACCAGACCAGCGTGCACCCCTGAGAGCATATGTGTCACTTTTGCACATCCCTGATATTAAGACTGAGAGATGCAGTATGATCTGTGCCTGTTGGCGTGCAGCAGGCATTAAAATATTAATTGATCTGGCTGCCCTGAATGCTAATATCCAGCAACCTTTGAATACCATAATTATATTCATGTTTGTTTATTAAAATAAACATGCAGTGAACAGGCCAGCTGTGCAGGAGCTGATTTCCGAAGGTGTCCCAAATGTATGTAAAAAAGTTACACACAAAAAAAAAAAGACCTCAAAATTCTAAATGCAGTTCGCTTTTTATAGAACTATTTTGCAGTCAGGACTTATAATTAGGGAGGTTTCCCATTACTTTTCTAATTCCCTAATATTCACTTCATCTCCACTAGATAAGGAAGGAATCGGGGCTTCCCAGGTCTGATTTCTAGAAATATTTGCAGTTAAGGGATACCTATAACTCTAGCACATATTTTAGAGTTAGTGATTTTTCAGTCTGGTGAAAAGAGGAAGAGTAGGAGGAGTAAAGGAGTTTTAGAATGGGCTGAAAAGAGGACCAGTCCATTGGAACAGCAGTAGCTCTACTGTGCATGATGTCGGTGACCTGGGTTTGGTAGTGTGCCCGAGTCATCGGGGCCAGCTGGGGGGAGGAGGAGGAGGAGGGAGTGTCTCAGAGGATGCCTTCCTCCTCTGGGGGGGGAGGGGAGCAGCAGGCTCAACTAAAACACTGCCACTTAGGTGACCAGAGGTATAGCTAAGGGGTGGGGGGAGGCTCCCTGCAGAAGATGTCGGCACACTGTGCATGCAGATTCATGTCATCTGCTCTATGGAGCATCTTGGGGGAGATAACAAGGAGAAAAACCCACTGGCTATGGCAGAATGATGCAGATGACTCTATGCAGACCCCACATTACCTACTGGGTTCAGGGTGGGCTCGACCTAGCAAAGCTTCCAGAGGCGGGGGACTGAGGTACCCCCCTCTAGCTCCATCATGGGGAAAAGCTGTGGAGATTCATGCCAAGGCCAGCGGTCAGTCCCAGAGACAGCTAGTCATGGTGCTGGGGTGAGCATCATCAAAGAGAGGGTGAACCAGTGTGTGTGGGGAAAAAAGAAGGTAAAAAAAATGGGCTGAAATGGGCAAATGGACAATCACAGCAGCCTACAAACTATAGAGGCCCCCCCTCCGACCGGTAAACTTTGGACTGGAAATGGGTATTAACTATGAGCCAGATTCTAGGAAAAGAGGGCATAGGGCCAGGTTTGAGCAAGTGGTTAAAATGCATGCAGGTATGATACTAAATTATTTAAAGTCCAGCATTCATGGAATAGAACCTCTGCAGTCTGGGCTGAAATGCATGTCACATAGTGAGTACTACTGGTTAATTTTCTTACAGTATTGGTTTCAGAGAAGCTATGCCTTTCTAAACACTTCCTTTGTTTCTGGTCAATATGATGTAATAGATTTTTTCAGCTGGTCATTTCATGGATCAGTTATATCTGTCTGTCACAGACTTGTTCTCTCCCAGAACTCAGCCTGCGATAAGTTGTTACCAGTTTTCACAACCCCTCAGACACCTGAAAGGGTTACCATGGTATGCTGCCACCACTCAACTGCAACCTCACTTGGGATTTCTGTAGGTCCGAATCCCACCAGAGCCACTGCTCACACACAATACAGTGCTCCTTACCGTAGGGCAAATGACTTACCCCTTCTGTTACAGCAGAGAACACTTTTGCTTGGATATGGTAATTGTAGCCTGCCTCTTCGAAGACCAGTCACAGCTTTATCAATTTACCCTGGTTATCTATACCTGAAATTAGTCAGTCACAGAAAGCATAAAATAAATAAAAATAACATTTAACCCTTAGGTTGGTAACATAATTAGAACATATTGGAATTCTGGACTGATATACCAGTCCGTGGCACAGCAAGGGTTAATATTCCACAATATTTACATATGCTACATGATAATACACACTACAGACTATGGGGAATACATTATTTCTACAGAGATAAAAAGAAAGACCTTTGAAAAAGATAGCAAACACACAGAATAAGCCAACTCAGAGCTATCCAAATCCTAAGCAGAGAGAAGCTTACCCCAACTGGGAACTCGGTGAGTTGTGGCAGACTCGAACCCTTGATGTTATTCATTCAGAATCCTGAATCATAACTGACTTCTGGGGGCCAAACACAGACAGCAGTGCATTTTGCAGGCCAGCCCACGTTACCCACATAATCATACATGCTTCTCTGACATCATAGGTTCTATTTTTCTTGGTTTTCTGTGGACCATCCTTCTTGAGATCTGGTTGAAACTGGAATTGTTATTTCTAGCTTTGTTATGCAGATTCCAGCCTTAAGCCTTTTGTCCTCCCATCTGGTTTACCCAGTGGGAAACTGTCGCCTTTGGACCTGGCCCTGCTTAAACTCACAACATGTCTTTTGTTATCAAGGTAACTCAATCTTTTGAAGTTTCCCAAAACAGAAAGCTTTTATAGGGTAGAAACTGGATTGCCTAAAAAAGGATCCACTTAGCTCAATGCCCTAGGCATGGGTTACAGTGGAATGTGATTTTCAGCTTCCTTCCACACTCAGCTAAAATACCTATAAAGACCTAGCTGATAGTCAGACTAAAGTTACAAAGAAAATACAACACAGTACAGTCAGTAAAAAATACACTGCAAGTTGTTTTTATTTATTTATTAGAGAACTCAGAATTACAACCCTGTGAGTCAGAGACTGTGATACAAACAGGGGTGTAGCCAGGCTTTTCAGATTTGTACACCAACCTGCCACACTGCTAAGCCCTCCCCCACTGTTGTCCATGCCTCCCCCCCAACACAACTTGATTCCAAGGTTTCTGGCTCCAATCAGAGGATTCCCACACTAGACCTGCGTTCTGTCTGTGCTGCTATTGTGGTGCTCGCTGCCCGCTGGTAAACACCACTCACTGCACCATTAGTCCAAGACCACAGCAGAAAATTCTTCCCTCTCCCCTGCAGGTAGGCAGATTTGCTCCACTTGCCACTCCACATGAAGTCTTCATTCTTTTAGCTGGCTCCGAGTCTGTTCTTCTATCTGCTCCTCAGTTCTTTTACTGCTTCTCTCGCTCCCAGTACAACTGAACTAATAGTATGGCTTATAACTTTGCTGGGGTATTTAAACTTGCCACCCAAGACTTACCACACCCCCTGCCAGATGCCACAGCCAATCACTATGCAGGTGAACCATGCGGACCTAATTGAGACCTTCAGCTTCAATGTCCACGGTCCACTCTTCCACCCCCCAAAAAAAAAACAAAGGTGAAAGAGAAAAGAAAAAGCTTGCAAAGTCAAACAAAGACATTTAAATGTGATGGACTAAAGAGGGCAGAGCAATGCTGGCCAGCTTGTTTGCTACCCCTCCTAAACTTGGTATGCCATGGCTTACTTGGAGTATCAGTAGCTACACCCTTGGTTACAAAGGCTCCACGCCATGGTGAGACAATAACAAAGATGGTGATAATAACATAATAACATATGCAGAGATAACACTGTAAATACACATTAAACAGGTTACAGGAAAAAGCTGCAACAGGCAGGTTACCCAGAGTCAATAAATTTTTGTGGAGGGAACAGTTAAAAAAACAATGTCAACAGTACATTGAATATTTAAAGCACTACTTTAATTCATAGTGGTAGAATATGGGGGAAAGAAGAGGGGTGGGGAGGGGTTGCAGGGGGGACTGCCAGAGTACATTGACAAAGAAGGGGAAGCAGTTACCCAACAGGGAAGTTGGTCAAGGGCAATCACATGTACTGAAGGATATGATTACCTCTCTGAATCTAGTCTTGAAATGGCCCACCATCAGTATAGCTGTTGTTTCAGCAGGTTCCAAAGTATCCAAAGTTGTTACACCACTGTAATGGTGTTGGACCGCTGTGTCAGATATTGTATTTACTGTACTTGTACCCTCAGTTGTAATTGCTATTAAGAAACAAAAATTGAATAAAAACTTCCTTAAAAAAGCATCTCTCTGATGTAACCCACCTGTGTGGCTTACCTTAAATTGTCCCTGTTTCTAGTTTCTCCCGTATGCCCGTTCCTCATGTTGTGTGCCCTGATCCCCGAACAACATCTGTGTTTGTTTTAGCCCATATTGGTCAGAGGAACTGGGTCCCAGGCTGCGCTTTATTTCTATAGGCACAACCGTGCAAGCGAAGCGACAACGCCATGTAAAAGCACATTTTACTTTCTGACTGCGTTTGCCGTCAAACAAATCTCCTGGTGGTCCCGGTCCCAGTAAAACCCGAATTGGGGACCAGTGACCAGAGTAAGGGCCAAGATAGCCCTCTGGATATTTTTAACAAGGAGTACCAATCGTGCTATAAGTTTGGGCTCATGGCTCATACATAATAATGAGCCCATATTAATACTAATGAGCAGGCCTGCCTGCTGCCTAGGTGCACTATATTTTGGCGGCAGCGACAGGCAAAGGACTGGATTAAAATACAACATATTGTGAGTGTTTAAAAGGGCACAGGCGTGGCTACAAAACTGTGGGGTATTTGTAAATAAAAAGTTAATTCACTGGCTGCACCAGAACTTTTAAAATGGGGAGCTGTATCAAAAGCAGCCATATTTAAAGCCTTTCAGCCAGTCAGGAGCCAGAATTTATCATAGAGACTCTTGGGACTGTGACACAAACTTTTGGAGGAAAAACCAGGACAATGCTTGGTGCCCATTTTTTAACCAATCAGAGTGCTTGGATTGTGATTAACAGCTTGGGCAACCAACCAGATTTAAGAAACTTTGCTCTTCATTTAAGAGGGACTGTTTGAACTAAGTCAGTCTGGAGAGTTTCTAAAGGGTAAGGAGGCTCTGCTTACAGCTTGGTGAATTTGAGGAGCGGCTTGCTTTACCTGTCCTTGGCCTAAATGCTTGCTGAGTTGTTGGGACTGCCAAGTCTGCAGATCGAACTGCAGCTCTTCAAAAGGGAGAAAAGAAGTAATTTCCTCAGGGCTAAATTCCAGACTGAAAGAGGGTCAGCGTTTCTGAGAGACCCTCAAGTTGTGAGTCCATGAGAAACTATTTTGCCTCAGAGACTGTAGCCTAATCCTGAAGCCTGGGACCACTGGAATTGTCTCCCATCCATTTGCTGAGGAGGGAGACCAGCATTTCAACTGTGCCAGCTTACACTCCAAGGACTGCAGTTTGCAAGCGGGTAAACTGTGCAGCCTATGCCAGAACTGTATCAAACATTAAGCTTGTGATGCCAAATAACGTTTCTAAAAGACTGTCGCTGCCTGTGAGACCAAAGCTGCTAGAGAACCAGTGTGGGGAGTTAGCTCCTGTGACAAAGATCATCGTGGTTGTGGCCACCCTTGGGGGAAAAGCATTGACGTGGGGGTCAGTCATGTTAGCCCTGGCCCCTGTATCCCAGTGCTTGCCAGAAAGGATGAAGTTCTGCAGCCACACGCCAGAGAGACAGGTCCTGCCTTAAGGGGAATCAGCTTGGAAATCATCCCAGATCCCGAGGTCCTGGTTCAGTGGGTACAATAGGGTTCTACCCTGCAACACAAAATAAAAGTGCTTTACCATCTGATTTGCTTGCCAAGTTCTTGTTGTGGTTTTATACTGTTTTGCAGGCCATTGGGCCTGAGGATTACAATTTTCTTGGGTTTTAAAGTGCTTGTGAATGTTGCAACAGCTAAAAGTGAATGAATTAATAACCATTTCTTTATTTAAGGGCCCCAACTAGCTGCAATGCTGGCCAACCTGTGGCAACTCTTCAGACCTACACCTTATAAGACTCTGGGTACACAGCAGCTGTATCTGGACTGTCCAGGGGGTTAAATGTATATGTGTGCAGATCAAAACCCAACACAGTACTTTGAAGTTAAACTGGATTCATGTCCCCTTCCCCTGTTCAAATCCTTAAATAAATCAGTTATTTGTTTGAATGTTATATTGGCCACTGAGCATATTATTTTCAAGTGCTGGGTTAATACAAGTAACTGAAAGGTACAGTGTTTTTGCTGAGAACCTTTTATTGCAGGTACACAGGGTGCATGCAAGAGTTCCAGACCCTGTTGGTAAGTGGAAACTGTGAGCATATTTGTAGCACTCACCAATATTTTGTGTAACCGAATGCAAAGCAAAGAGTTTTGGGCAGCTCCATGTGTGGGACCACTGGTTGGGGCTGTGCGTAGTTACAACTTCCCAAAGGGTTGCACTATCTAACCCACTTGAAAATCACTCTGGGTGGAGGCACCGTGCAAATAGCATTATTGTTGGTATCGAGACCCTTGTGCTAGTGAAATCAGAACCCAGGCCCCTCAACCTGCATTCAGAGCAGCAGGCTGCATAGTAGCCCATTGGGTTACACTGCCAAATAGGAATGCTACATGGGAGACCCAGCATGGTAACCTTTCCTTATCATGGGAGTCAACCATGTTCTCTACAAGAATGGTGTCATTGCAACCCTACTGTACATATTTTGGAGCAACCCAAACATTTGATTACCAATTCAAAATGCCACTTAAAGCAAATAATATTTAAGCAATAAGGCACTCCCAGGGATTACGTTAATGGTCTGTTTGGCCTTGTATGCACTGGGGCTTTTAAACTGTTTTGCGTACGCACTGTAGCACTGTTAAAACAATCATGTTCTGAAATGTGCTAAAGCCCTGCAAGAGTGGTAGTCTTTTTTTCACTTATATTTTCTTGACTTTTGCATCAAAACAATACAAGTAAATCCACAGAGTATGATTTCATGTTAGTCTGTCACACAGTAAGTGAATTCATCAGTCTTACAAAACAGTATTAAACATATCTCTGTAGTGTTGCAATGTTTGGGGGTTAACCTTGTTGCTACAGAAATTTCCCCATGGAGCTGTTGCTGCCATGAGCTGGATGTACCACATAATCTGTATTATACTTCACAGTACATTTTTTTTATATAAGGTTAGTGTTCCACTTGATAAGAGCACTGAAGAATACAGTTATAAACAGCAGCCAATGAAGCATAAACTGCTTTTTAACCGTTCAGTTCTGGATTAAGAACTTCAGAGAGACCTTTTGAAGACTGAGGTACTGCTCAATCTGCATGCATCTCTCAGGGTTGAAGAAGGAGGTTACCAGACTCCAGGTAGAGTTGGCTAGGATCCAGGGGGAACACAGTCCTCAGCCGGTGCCACTAACCCACTCATAGACCACTCTGGTGAGATGGGACTGCCAGAAGGAGGTACCCATGGTAGTGGTCAAGGAGGATGTGGGGGGTCCTCCACAATGGAGACCCCAAGGAGGGAGGGAGGCATAGTACCCCAGCAGAGGAGGAGGAAACAACTTCTGGTGGGAGACTCCATTGGTGGGGGGATAGCTTTGGGAACAAGATGGGAGGGGAAGAGGGAGGTGAGGTGTCTACCTGGAATCTCAACATGGAGGGATGGAGAGCAGACCCTTAAGATCATTAGGGAAGTAGGGTAGAAGGAGGAGCTGTATGTTATTGTCCATCTGGGAACAAATGATCTAGCAAGGGATGCTGTAGAGCAGTGTAGGATACTGTAGGTTCAGGGAGCTGTGGGAGGGGCCTCAAAGAGGTAGTTCGCATGGTAGCATTCACTGAGGTGCTACCTGTGTATGGTCAGGGGAAGGATAGGGAACTCCACACCAGGTTCTTCAACAGTTTGTTGAAGGCATGGTGCAGGGATAAAAGAATTTGGCTATGTCAAGGACTGGGGTCCTACCTGGGGGGATAGAAGACTGTGTAAGGGTGATGGCCTGCATCAGCCCTGGAGAGGAACAGTAATCCTTTGTGGAAGGTTTAGATGCTACTTTAGTGGGCATTTAAACTAGCCAAGGGGGGAGGCAGAAACACTGAGGGAGACAGAGATTGCCCCCCCAGCACACGAGACATCTGTGACAAAGAGCCCAGGGGAAAATAATTCCCTAGGGTTAGTGAGAAGAAAGAAGCAAGGGAAGGAAGGTCGAGAGGGTCAGCTGAGGGCACTGAGGTTGTGGAAAGGGCTAGGGATGGCAAACAGGGAAACAGCAGAAAAGGGGAGGACAAGCTGTAGGAGGCAGGAGTTGGGGAAAGGGAAAAAAAAAAGAAATGGAAGGCTATGTGTGCCAATGCAAGGAGCCTGGGAAACAAAATCCCTGACCATAAGGCCATCACTGCAGAGGCAGACCTAGATCTAGTGGCCATAATGGAGTCATGGTGCAACAATAACCACAGTTGGGATGTGGTCATCACAGGATATACCATGTTCCATGAGGACAGGACAGAAAGAAAAGGAGTAGGGTTGCGCTATATTTGAGGGAAGGAATTAAGGTCATAGAGAAACAGGGTCACAGGGACTAGAGGTACAATGGGTCAGCCTAAAAACAGGATCAGGGGCCTTTATTTGAATAGGAGTAGTATACAGATCATTGATATGGGCAGGAATTGGATGGCGCCTTAGAGGAGGCCATTAGTAAAGGACAAGCAAAGGGAAAGTACTGGTTTGGGGGGATTTTAACATGCTAAATGTAGACTGGGCATTCTGGCCACAGCTACAAGAAGCAGGGCCATCCTCAACTCCTTACAAGAGGCATTTCTGAGGCAACTGGTTAAAGAACCTACTAAAGATGGGGCAGTGCTGGACCTGGTACTTACAAACAGGGACAGCATTGCAGACGTCACAGTGGGCAGTCCCCTGGGTACTAGCGATCACCATACTGTATGGTTTGGTATATTGATTGGGCAGGAGGGAGCCCACACAAGGATGAGGGTCCTAGACTTCAGGAGGGCAGATTTCAGAGAAATGAGTAACTGTCTCAGAGATTACCTCGAAGGAGGGGACAGGCAGGGTGTCTGGAGACCTTATGGAGCAGGATTAGGGAGAGCATAGCAAAGGTTATGGCATGCTACTTTAAAGAAGTTAGTAAGAGAAGGACGAGGAAGAGGCTTCTGTGATTCTTCAAGGAGGTGGCAAAGGCAGCGAGGGAGAAAAAAGCAGCCTTCAGGAGATATTGGGGACACAGAAGGAAGAGTACTGGGAGGTATACCTGGCAAAGCAAAGGTAGGCAGGAAACTTGGTGAGAGCAGCAAAAGCATACCCAAAAGAGAAAACAGCCAGGGAGGTGCAGAAGGGGAACAAGACCCTTTTTAGGTATGTGAGCGAGAGGAGGAAGATGAGGGGTGGGACAGTGAGAATCAGAAGGGTGGGGCAGGGGCGGACTGTGCAGAAGAGGATCAGAAGACTGAACTTTTAAATGATCACTTCTGCTTAGTCTTCATAGTGGGGGCAGACCAGCATGTAGTAGAACTCTTCAGGGGGTGGGAGAAGTGGACATCAGTCCTTTAACGGAGTAGAGAGTTAGAAATGGGTTGGAAGCCCTTAAAATGAATAAGGCAATGGGGCTGGATGGGATTCACCCAAGAATCCTAAAAGAGTTTAGCTGTGTACCATCTACCCCTCTGGCAACACTATTCAGTACCCCTTTAGAGACAGGGGTAGTACCAGAGGACTGAAGGAGGCCAAGGTGATCTCTCTGCACAACAGTGGCAGCAGGGAGGAGGCTAGCAACTAAAGGCCAGTCTCAATTCAGTGATGGGGAAATTGATGGAGACCATACTGAAGGAGAGGATGATGGAGTACCTGGAGAAAAAAGAGCTACAGGACCACCAACAGCATGGCTTCACGGTGTGGGGGGGGGGGTCATGTCAATGAATCTTATACACTTTTTTGATTTGCTCACTAGGGAGGTGGACCAGGGAAAAGTAATGGATGTGACCTATCTAGACATCAGTAAGGCCTTTAACACTGCTGCACTGAAGGCTAGTGAAGACACTAAGCAGACTGGGGGAAGGGGAGAAAGTGGTAAACTGGGTATCAAACTGGGTGATGGTTAGGAGGCAGAGGGTGGTGGAAAATGGCAGGCGCTCGAGGGATGGAGGTGTGACTAGTGGGGTGCTGCAGGGATCAGTGCTGGGACTGGTCCTCTTCAAAGTCTTCATAGATGACATTGTGGAGGAGCTGGAAGGGAGGTGTGTCTCTTTGTGGATGATACACAAATCTGCAACAGAGTGGACACTCAGAAGGGGTGGAGAGAATACATAGGAATTGGGGAGGCTGGAGAAGTGGTCTAAGGTGTTTCAACTGGGTTTCAGTGTCAAAAAGTGCAAAGTCATGCACCTGGGGCAGGGAAACCCAGGAGCTGTGCATAGCACTGAGGATAAATACTTACAGTCACCAAGCAAGAAAGGGACCTTGGGTCATCATACCTGAATACCTCAAGGTAGCCAGTGTGACACGGCAGTTGAAAAGGTCAGTGGGATGCTGGAGTGCATAGGAAGAGGGAGTCGGAAAGGTCAGTGGGATGCTGGGGTGAATATGAAGAGAGATTTCTAGCAGCAGGAAAGAGGTGGTGTTGCCACTGTATCACTCACTAGTGAGACCCTACCTGGGGTACTGTGTCCAGTTCTGGAGGCCGCACCTTCAAAAGGACATTGACAGGGTGAAGCAGTACAGAGGAGGGCCACTCCAATGGTAGGGGACTGCACAAGAACCCTTATGAGGAAAGGCTGTGGGATCTCTACTGTACTCGCTGAAAGAGAGGAGATTGAGAGGAGACATGACTGAGACCTATGAGTATGTCACAGGGGGGAACAAGGTGCAGGTGGCTGTCTCCTTCAGAGAAGGGAAGGCAGCAGGATATGGGAGATTGCAATGAAGCGGGGGGGGGGATGGGGAAGTTTACAAGGGATGTGAGGAAATACTTTTTCACAGAGAGTCCTGGATGACTGGGACGGCCAACCGGCAGAAGCTGTGTGAGCTAAGTCTGTAGGAAGCTTCCAGCATGCGTGGGACAGGAACAGGGGAAAACTAATTAGTGGAATGGTAGGAGGGGGAACCGGTGACATGAAGGGTCAAAGGTATCCGATTTGGGGGGGGGGTGGACTGGGGCACACTAGATGGGCTAACCAGTCCTTTCCTGCCGGCAAAATCTGTTTCTGTGTTTCTAACTTTAAACTACAGTAGTTGTAAAACTCACCACTACTGAACAATTTAACTTTTTTCTTTTAAGGAAAAACAGAACAAGCTCTCAGAGTGCATGCATCCTTCCTGTTCCATTACGTTCCTGTAACTGATTCAAAGTGACTGACCCATTTTTTTTTTTTTTTGCAGTTAGTCTTTTTATCCCCTGAGCACCAGGTGGCCCCCTGCATGCTCGCTACCCCAGCCCCATCACCCCAACTTCTCCAGGACCTACCCTGCTAGTGTGTAGTAATATGAACCCTCTTTGCAGCATGGATAATTAATATTAATCATTCAACAGTGTAAACAGTTCCATTTCCATTTACTACTAACATGCAGTCCAAGGAACTGTGAGGGAATCATTCTAAGTCCAGATCCTCAGATTTTACAGCAATCGATGCTCCATTGCAACACAAAATATTAAGAGTCCAAATCCTTCTGATGGTGTCAAACTGGAAATCCATGTAGTTGTCACACAGGGGCATGTTGGGAAGAAGAGGCCTCCAATGTCTTTTGCATGGGAACAAGCACCATTTTAGAGACACTTTGACAAAAAGATGAAACTTTTTTATATGTCTTTTTGCACACTTGGGCCACCTCCACCTACTTCAGGCTATTTTTCAAGCACCCCCACTCCCAGCTGCCACTTCCCTGATATCACTCAGGTGGGTATCCACATGAAGAGGGACCTAATGGTGCCAGTGTCAATAAAAAAACAGCTGCTGGTACACTTTTTTTTCAGTTTTCTCTTTGGCCTTCCCCACTCCTTGGCACCTTGGTGCAGGACGTGCGTCCCCACACATCTCCTTGGATGCACATAGTGACATCTTGTGAGGAAGACAAGCTCCCTCAACCCACTGCAGGGGTTGCCAAGGTTCCAGAAACAGGGTACCTCCTCCCCAGCTGGGAGCACTGCCACACGGCAGTGGTACAGCAGCCCCCCTGATTGCCCGATCGACTTCCTGGGTCCACATCCAAACCCAGATTGTGAGCATAGCACTTCTGTTGGGTGATTGGGTGGCCCTAAAGATTAAACATTTTTAGAATAAACCTGCAGAATAACCAACAGTGACTGCACATTGAGTCCTTTGCTGAATTCACCATTTTTCCAACAAACTACTGAAGGTCCCTCTCTCCTTTGTTACTACCTCTTGTCCCTGCATAATCCCCCCATTACCATCATTCTTCATTCTCACTGTCTGAATCGTCCTCCTCCCTCACAGAGAACTCTATCTGGATTTTTAATAGGAGCTTCCCAGCTTCTACTGGATTGCTAAATTGGTAAGATTTTCCCCTGTATACCACTCTTCAGGTTGTCGGCATAAGCAGGACATGGTGAATGCTGAGCTGTCATAACTGTGCCCAGACATTATTGAACCCTTTGCGGGATTGCCACATGGCATAACTAAGGTCAGGAAAGAGGAACAATTTCATGTCTAGCAATTCAAGTTGCCTTTGTCTCTTTGTAGCGGCCAGGAGGTTGTCTCCCTCTGTTCCATTTGCCAGCACTATAAGGAGAGTTTGTGGAGCCTGTAGAGTGTTGCATGCCCCATGCTTTGAGATCCTGTATGCCTTTAGCACTGTCAGGGGTTCCACAGTTGACAGGAGATCTCTCAATAAAGAGTCACAGAAGTCTCTGGGGGAATCATCTTTGACTCCTTTGGGAAGACAAACGACTCTAGGACTTGCTGCTCTGGCCCCATTCTGTAGCTGTTCTAACCTACGCATGAGCACCAGATTTTCTCTCATTAGGCCTGTGGAGGTAAGCGTGGTCCACTCTACTGTCTGTGAGGCCACTTTTGCTTCATCTCTTACTGCGGTAACCTTGGTAACTCTGGTTTACAACAGGATAGTTTTGGAGGCATATTCCTCTAATATTTTTGTCTACAGTTTGAACTGCCTTCACTTCAGTAAGGTAGCATTAGAGGGTTGTAAGTCTGCTACCAGCAGCAAAGCTACCAACAGTTCTTTACTAGTTCTATTTCTCCTCACATAGTCTTGTTCCATCTTGTGCCATCATTGATTGGTTACTGCATCCCATTGGGTAGATAATGTGAGTAAAGTTCAAGATTTTGGTAGCAAATCAGTTTTGGAGTCTCTCTCCCTAGCCAGCTATTGTAAAAGTATAGCAGTTTAAGGTGGTTAAATAGTGAGTTTTCTCTGTTTAATGTTCGTCAGTTGTGAGATCCAAAGACTTGTTGCTTCTTTGCTCAACTGCTATCTCTGCCCTCTGGCAGGTAGTCCTCAGCACAGTTTTAGACAAACACAGTTGTCTCAAGCACTGTTGACTGCAGTGTGGTCACAATCTGTGCTGTAACATGGGTTAAAGCAACCTGACATAAAACAGAACTCTTTTTTTTTTGAGAATTATTAAATAGAAAAATTTCATCAGGCATATAGATATACGGTGCTTGGGCGTTCCATAAGCTCCTGATTCAAATTATGTGTTTTTACCATGATTGGCACCAACTCCTGACTGTGATATATATATATATATATATATATATATATGTATCTACAGATATACAGTATGGGACATATTGTTGGCTGCTTCTGGAAGTCTAGTCACAAAGATGTAGTCAAAAGCTCCCCAGTCATCTAGAAAAGTTCTGCCCTCATCTACTATTTTCTGTTTTTTTCTGGAATTGCCTTTTTCCCCCCTTAAAATCTCTTATAGTTATTTCAATAGTGAATGGGCCACCTTAAGAATATAGGGGCAAGCTATTTAAAGAGAAAGTACTATTTCCTGTGGTTTTATGCCATGGTAGTCATTGGCTGGGTTCTCCTTCCCTCTCCATAGTCCCCACTTCCTGCATAAGGAGCCCTTGCCTGCCACATGCTCCAACTTCTACATAGCATCCTGATGCAACCATGGTTGCCCACCCCAAGCCACACACTCACACACAAACCCGGGGACATCTGATGTGGGGCTAGGTATCAAGAATGTATATAGTTTTCTCGACATTCTAAGGAACAGCTGTAGATGACAGAACAATATGTCTAGAATTGGGAAGTGTGGTGAAAGGTGAAATGTTTTTCCTCCCACACAGGGCACAAAGTCTTAGGCTAAGATGGCAGGGCATACCCACCCAGCAGGGCCAGACTGCTGTACAGAAACATGCCTAATTGGATATTGGGGTGTCTTTACATCAGATGGTACATATCACAAGCCTTGCTACCATCTGGCAACATTCCCACCAGGGAGCACTCATGCAAAAGAAGGAGACATCCAAAGTGGATTTGTTATTGACTGGCATTTGATCTGCGATACCTTACTCATTGGCAACTACCAGATTCACCAACTTGTTATGCTGTGGCGATAGCTGTCAGGTCATCAGGCTGCCCTGCATCCAACTTTAGGAAGCTTACTAGCTCACCTCCTGCTGGACAAGGTCTACAATACAGTTAGTGATAATGATACCAACTTTAAATATAGGGCACACTGCCATGCCAATGACCTATAAAGAATAGTCCTATGCAGGAATAATTCACAAAAATTAAAAATTCAGCATTCCAGATCCCTTTATTACGGAGCACAGTAGCAGTGATGCTGACAAGCATAATTATGGGACCTTTGAGGGGTAACGCACTGCTGGGCTGCATGAACACAGGCAAAGAGTCACATGTGGCTCTCGAACCTCACATTGCAGACCTTTACGTTAGGAGAACAGCTGCTTCAGTGGCAGTTTCTAGGGATAATCCACTCCTGGAGGTCTGTAAAGCAGCCTCCTGGACTTCAATGCACACCAGCTTGCCATGTGGGCTCCTCTGAACACACGATTGCCATGTGGTATATGTGGGACACCACATCACCATGTGGGATGCTCAGGACACCAGACTGCCAGGTGGGACACTCAGGACACCGGACTGCCATGTAGGATACTAGGGATACCGGCTTTCCATATGGGATGCTCAGGATACCAGACTGCCACATAGGATTCTCAGAACATCAGTTTGCCATGTGGGGATCTCAGAACACCAGATTGCCACGTGGGACACTCTGGGCACCAGATTACCATGTTGGATACTCTGGGCACCAGATTGCCATGTGGGAATTTCAGAACACCTGATTGCCATGTGGGATACTCTGGGCACCAGATTGCCATGTGGAAATCTCAGAACACCAGATTGCCATGGGGGATACTCTGGGCACCAGATTGCCATGTGGGACACTCAGTTTGAGAAACAAACATGGACATCTTGAATTATTGGACCAGCAAAGGGTTGCCCATCACATGGGCAACTGAGATTGAGCGACTCACACATGAGCGACTCAGTCTCAGTGCCAATAACGTGAGCTACCCTGAAAAGGTAGCGAGGGAAGAAGAGCGAACATGCAAGTTAGCGAGGGAAGAATGGCTAGAAGGTAGGAAGGCTAGCAGAAGGGGAGGGATGAGGAAGGGAGCATGTGGGAGGTAATGTGGTGCAGTGTTGCCGAGCTGCTCCCATAGTGTGGTGGTGAGGATGGCCGGCTATAGGGAGCTAGGGGCAGGGTTCAAGACTGGGAAGGGGAAAGCTTTTTATGCTGGCAGGGATTCTTTATTTTTTTTTACTGTCTCCCCCTCCTCTACATGCACCTCCCTAGAGTTGACAATCTCTAGTTAGGGGGGTGCAGGGGGTAAAGCCTCCCACATAAATGCAGTTTACGGTTTTCACCTGGTCCTCACTGAAAATGTACATTGCTGTTTTTCTTTTCGGTGATGTACAGTCACTCTAATAGCTACTGTGGTTTGGCAATCACCGTTATGACATAGAACCCCAGCAAACGGCAGGCATGTCAAGAAAAAAATTATGTGCTGTTCACCTTCTGGAGAAAGCAGGAGAGATGACATCATCCTCAAACATTACCTGGAGGAGAATTAGATGTGGGACTTGGCAGAGTCTCAGAGAAGACCAATACACTCATTTCTCATGGTATGGTCACAAAGAAGAGTCAGGGAACTACATTCACTTGCACCCAGGTAGCTCTGTAGAGGTGAGAAGCAGTGGAGAAGAGATGCTTCGAATGGTTAGTGGAGCACCATGTCAGATGCTCTGAAGTGTAATGTTTAAGTTCTCAAGTTCAGTTTTAAGATTACATATGTTATATGTTTTGTATGTTCTGCATATTATTGGGGGTTGGAGTGCAGTCAGTGGAATGTGTATTTTTGTGATTGGTGTTGCCACAGTATGCAAATGGGGGAACAATCAGAGATGAAGTGGGATGTGGTACTGTGTCAGGGAGAAGTCCTCTCACCATTTACATACTAGAGCTGCCATAAGTCAGGTAAACATTTGTTTCTGAAATGTCCAGTTGTTTTAGTCTCTGGTGAAAAGAAAGACAGTGTTATCAGTGACATAATATGCGTATTGCTTTCCTCCAGGAGACCCACCTCATGTACACTGAACATCAAAAACTAGTTGGGAATGGGTGGGCAAGTGCCATGTCATCTCCTACAACATCCACAGGAGGGAGGGGGCAATTCTTATTATGAACTGAGGATCGTAAATAGAAGAATCTGATTGGCCAAGAGCTCTTTGAAGCCATGATGATACCGGGCTACATCATCACGGCTTCAAAAAAGTTCTGGCACCACCAGCCTCTTTTCTCTCTACTGTCTGAGAACTATTTTTTCAAAATGTACTCTTACACCACCCAAAAGCTCATTCATAAAATGTTTTAAAACCTATTTGTTTTATTTATAAAACTTCAAACTTGGTTCATAATAGCAATAAGTCACTCCAGGGTGTGGTATACCATGGGATATCGTCACTTCTTGGGTGGTTGGATTCACTCAGCCTGCGGCCTTGTGCCCAACCACCTGAGGCATGACAATATCCAATGATATACCACACCCTGTCATGCCTTGTTGTTTAATTAGGAAACATGTGCCTTTCATAGTTACACTAAAACCTCAATAAGACATGGTCCAGGATTGACTATTTGTTCATCTTCCTGCAGTTATATTACAGAACGATGTCAACAGTCATAAGCCGATTATGATATCTGATCATGCCTGGGTGAGTTTTACACTGACCCACCATATTACCACTGGACAGAACAGTCCTGGAGATTCCCTGTACACTTGCTGGCTATCAGAGAGTTCAGGAAACATATGTCAGAACAATGGGGGCAATATGTGCAAGTTAAGTCCCATTCAGCCCCATTACAGGCAATTCTATGGGAGACAGGGATGGCTTACATGCGGGGAGCAATTATCTCCTACGTAATTGCCCAAGCTACAAAAAAATAGGTTTATATCAGCATAGCTGGAGCTGAGGGATCAAGGATTTAGAAAAGCAGTTTTACATGAAGCAGTCCACAGACTGTCTGGGAAGCCATTCTAATGCCTCAATATTTCTTTACTTCAATCCCCGTGCTTAAGTGCTGCCTTGAAAGCAAATGCTACACGCTCAGGTTATTGATGCTTCTGACTTCTGTGGACCTCTATCTCTGCAACTTAGAAAGGCTTTCGAAAACCACCCATAAACTTGTTTCACAGCCTTCCCTCACTTATCTCTGCTCCCTCAGACCATGAAATATCTAAGAGTGAAACACTCTAAATTATACTGTCAAATTGGATACTGTGGTGGAAAATCACAGAGAACACATTGCAACTGAGTCCCCCAAGGTACCTCAGAGCTGAAAATAGGCTATAAATAAAGAAACAAAGATTAAAGTATATAAAAAAAAATGTCTTTTTTTGACATTTATGCTGTGCTCAGTACAGTGCTGGTAAACAGTGCAGTGTTACCTTCCTTTTGATTTTTTTTGTTACTGCATTTCCAGTTATTTATTCTTGTTTTTGTATTTAAATGTTTTTATTAGCATTTTTTCAATTTACAATCCAGACATACATCTCAAAACCATTTGCCAGAAAATTCATTAATTACATTACAAAGAAAGGAAAAGTAATCATAAACATTTATAATACAATACAAATATGTTGGCTATTACCTGTAAATGTACTCATAACTCTGTCCCTATTCTAAAAAAGTAACAACAGTTACCTTGCAAATGTCACTTTAGAGATTTTAAAATGAACTGCTGTCAGTCATAACAATGTTTTTCAAAACTTTCCTAGTAACTAATCCAAAATCTATGTTAGATGTATCAGTTACCAAGCATATTAAAACTTTAAAATTCAGTTAAGATGCAAATATTATAAAGCAGCTGTGTAAATATATTATTATTATCAAAAATCCATTTTGTGCTATAACGTTGTTGTTTTCCAATCATAAATATAGCAGGCATTTATTCATTTTCATATGCACTATTCTAAGGTCATTCGTTACATCACAAGGAATCCCGAGGTCTTATTTGACACAGATAAGATAACAGATATTTTTCTTATTTCCTATGGTAATGATCCAGCTTGCTCATAGTTATAGGTAATAACCATTCATTACTAGCCAAACTGCTGGCATTAAGTGCCTCCTAAGTTTCAAAGGGGTAATTGTAGAGCACTAATTAAAAAGTATCTTTGCCTCAGTTATGGGTGTCCTGCTCTGTTTTTTTTTTTTTTGGAAAACTGTAAGACATGGAAAAATGTCTAACAGGATCAGTTTAGGTAGTAGTTATGGCAGTAGCAGATTTTACTAATATCTGGCGCCCCTCCCTGGAGACTTGGTCACCATTACAAAAAGTGTACAAACAGAAAGCATAAAACATAAAACACCGTTCTTTTGTTCAAAAACTGCAAGAAACCTAAATCCACAAATAAATAACTGCATACATACATACATACATACATACAGTACATACTGTATATACATACATACATACTGGTGTGGCAACTTAACAAGGAGAAAATTACTCCCCAAATGCTTGTGCAAATAAAAAGTTCCAAAGATCCCTTTTTAAGGTCCCCACCAAAGGGGCCTCCCTCAGGGACCTTGGGAAAGAATTCCAGAGGACCGGGACCCACCATCTCAAAGGCCTGTTCCCCAAGGTTTTTAACCTTGCCCTGGGAACGACAAGGGCTCAGTGGAACAGAAAGGTAACCTGGAGCCAATCCATGTCGGGCCTTATAAGTCAGCAAGTCAACCTTAAATGAAATATGCCACTTTACCCACAGCCAATGCAGATGCCATTTTACCCACAGCCAGTGCAGATCATGCAGTGCTGGGGAGAGTGACATGACCTCAAAAGGCCAGTAAGCAACCTAGCAGCTGTATTCTGCATTAACTGCAGGCACCATAGCATACCTCCACTGACCCCAAAGTATAGAACATTGCAGTAATCAAGGCTCAGGGTCACAAACGCATGCATCAGTGTAGCCAAGTCTCCAGGGGGGATAAGGGATTTAATCCAGTTGATGTTATGTAGATGGCAAAAGCCATTCCAAACTAGTGCCAATACTGGATCCTCAGATGTCAACCTCTTGTCCAAAATGACTCTCAGGTTTCTCACCTTTGTTTTTATGTTTTTTTAGTTATTCATTCTCAGATTACAATACCTCTGAGCACATACAGCTCATTTACAAATGTTCCACGTCAATGGAGAGGGGGGACAAAACATAAAAGGAGGCAAAGTACAATGTTTCCAAAAACAGTAAAATAAAGTGAGCAAATATATATATATCTGTATGCAGTTTTATCATTCTAATAGGAGGAAAGCGTAGATGAGAGGGGGAAAGATAAAAATGGGGAGAAAGAAACATAGGAAGTGGCAGCCACAGGCCTTGTCAAGCTGGTATAGAGGGTAGGGGCAGGGGGGTGAGGTGGGCAGGGGGTAAGAAAGGTAGGAGGTGGCAGTCATAGGCCTTGTCAAGCTGGTGTGGAGGGGTAGGGGCAATGGGGTGAGGTGGGAGGTAGGGGCAGGGGGGTGAGGTGGATGGGGGGGTAGCCAGGGGTCTTGTCAAAGTCTGAAGGGGGGTAGCCTCAGAATTACTGAGGTAACAGCAGAGATACAAGGTTAACCAGTTGTGAGGAGAAGATTGAATGCTTGTAGAAGGGAGTCTCAGATGAAGCAGTCACATGAACTGTTGACGGTGAGATGTTGATGTAACTTCAGTTTGAATGGTCCCAATTTAGGTAGGGTAGTTTTATCACTATGAAAAGTATTAAACCAGTGAGGTGCTCTGTAGGCAAGTGAGCATTGCCCCTGGGCTGTCCAGCATCTAGGAACATGGAGATGATGGCTGTTCGAGTGTCGCATATGCTGTGAACTACAATGGGACAATCAAAAGCCCCATTGTAGTTCACAAAAACTACAATTTGTGGCAATCAAAAGCCCAGAGGAACTGAGCCAAAGCTCTTTCTCCCTCTTGGTAGCTGTCACTCCCCCCTTTGACCCAGCTCAACCACCAGTACTTCAGTTTTGTCGGGGTTAAGTCTTAACCAGCTCAGTGACATCCAGTCCTGGATCTCAGCCAGGCATCTGTTCAGCACATCGACCACACCCAGCATCCTGGGTGTAAATGACAGGTAGAGCTGGGTTCCATCTGCATAGGAGTGAAACCAAAGTCCATACTGTCTAATGATCCTATCCTTGGGCAGCATGTACACTTCAAACAACATGAGCAAAAGGAAAGATCCTTGTGTACGCCACTGGACAGAGCCATGAGGAATGAGGAGAACCTTCCCAACACTAGCCTCTGTGTTCTGCCTCTGAGATAGGACTCAAACCAGCAGATAACTTTGCCAGTGAGTCATACTGTACATACTGCCTGAGGCAGTTCAATAACATCCCATGGTTTACGGCGTCAAAAGCTGAGGAAAGATGCCAGCTCCAAGTGGCGAGGCACCCGCTTGGCCTGCTGGCGACCTGGGTTGAAGCCTTAAACACAGGATGTCGAGAGTTGAGGTCAGCAGTGGGGGTGACAGAGTATTTGCTGTCCTTCCAAGGGAGGGTGCTGCGGAGCACTGCTTGGAGAGCAACACCTGGTGGTGTGCACAGCCTTGCTGGTGTTGGTGACCATCTTTTGGGTGACTCTATTTCCAGGAGATTACTGGGGTGCATGCCGCTTGGGTGTAGGGAGGGGCCCAGAAAATGGAAACTAGCACCTATCTCAGCCTTCTGGATGATGGTTGCCTTGTTCCCCCACATCACAGTCTCTCTAGTGCACTGCTTCTTCCCCCCCACCACTGCATACCTTGGAGGACCCTCAGGAATGCTGCCCCTCTCCCCAAGGGAGGGGGGTCCCCAGCAGGGATAAGCTAGACCCTCTGAGGATGTGAGGTCAGCCTGGGAAGCCATATGGCAGGAAGCGGCAGTGAAGGATGAGACTGGTGGGCAGTGAGGGATGTTGAGAAATCAGAAGGAGCTGGAGGTTGGGGGATGCAAGGGAAGGCAAAAAAACAAACAAACCTAGAAATGTTTTTTTCATTCTATCCTTAGTAATGAGCTGCTTGATTTTTGTGTTCCTCCGATAGGATAATGTTTAATTAGTATCAGTGATGTCATGATGTAAATGAGTATTTATTGTAACATTTTTTTATTTAATTCGGTCTTTAAAAAAGGGTCATGACAACCAGAAATGCATCAGACTGTTCTTATGTCGAATAAATGTTTTATATTTTTTAATACTGCAGCTTCAGCCCTTTTTCTTTGGTGATTTGGGTGAGTGCCTGATTAAGATGTTACGAAGTTTTGGTTTACCAAGAGCACCTCCTTTGTCCTTTTGCAAAGCTCTTTTCTGATTCCTATGTTTTGAAGTTGGGCTTATACGGATAGGTTTCAGGTTAATTTCCTGAGTAAAAACCACTTAAAATCAGTATTTGAATTTTGGGGCTGTTTCAATTGCTGCTATTAGTATTTTTCGTTTTGGCAAATAAATATGTCTTTAGAAAGAATGTTGAATTTGGTCTTTGAAAACACTCAGTTGCCTGAAACTATGCAGCCTCTGGGTTTTGTGAGTGATTTATTACGAGCAGCTGGGATGGCAAATCCATTCTTAACTGAGGAGACAACTGTGAATAGAACAGACCCAGAGAAATTATCTTTGAAAGAGGCATATAAAAATGATGAGAAATTGACTTTGAGATTGAGAAGAATGTATTGGACTAAAATGAACATGGAAGCTTATGTCCAAGTGCAGCGGAGTCCACGTGGTTTACGTTTAGACTTGAAACCTGCTTATGGCCTGGACAATAATGCATTCATGAGAGAATGGGAGTAAATCCTATCCGAAGCCAGTCTCAAGTTAATTGGCTTAATTGTGAAGTTTTTAGAGGAACAAGAGATTACCATGAAGGAAGAATTGAAAGGTTTTGAACTGGAAGTTTTAAAAATTCGAGAAACAGATATGCAAGAGTTTGATAGACTAAATAAAAAAAATAAAAGAGTCTATCACACGTTTGGACATAGAAGTAAAGAGAATTAAACAGAATAAATTCATGAGGGACAAAGGAGATTATGAATCGGGTTGTGTCTATACATGGAAGTTAAACAACCAGAGGGGAATTTTAAAGAAAAGTGTCTCATTTGACTTTAGTACTGACATAAGTGGAGCTGAAAGTGAAGAAGAGTTTGAGAATGACCGGAGACCTTTTTTAGAACAAAGGAGAGACCACAATATTTTAGGAATACAACAAAGTACACCTTCTCCTCCAAATTTAGAAAATACCTGCCCCCGAACTACCATCGGGAGCAACCTCGCAGAAGTCGAAGATTAAACTTCCAGGGGAGAGACAATTACAGTGGTGCTGTAACAACAAGTGGAAGAGGAAGAGGGTTCAAAGGCGGAGACGGTGAGAAAGAATTTATCAGAACTATCGAGTGAGAGAACAAAGCAAGAGATACTTTCGAGGAGGGAGGAGAAGGTAAGTACTAACGATATAGAACAGAACTCACAAGTTATAAATCTTTCATATCATGATTTGACAACAGCTGAAGTGACTTTATTATCAAAAGGACTTGATTTTGTACCTACTGTTGGAATAAACAGAGTTCAGACTATGATAGATATTAATTTACTCTGTAGAAAATTGACTTTGGCAGCTTTATTCACTACAACAGAATCGAATGTAGATAATTATTTGTCTACATCTAACTTCAGATCCAATTCGACTTTTTGACCCCCTCAGTGCAGTGCCATGAATACTTTTCAGAAATTAGTTGGGGAAGATTTAGATAATTTATTTCAAAACACACCACACCAATTCAATAATCCAACTCGAGAAGAGAGGAAAGCTTTAGAAGTTTAAAAAATAATTCAAAAATTGTCATAAAGCAAGCGGATAAGGGGGAGCTGTTGTTATTTTAAATAAAAAAGACTACATGAAAGAAGCTTATCAACAGTTAGGAAATACTGCGTTTTATGAGAAAATGAAAGTAAATCCAATATGGGAATTCAGAAGTGTAATTGATGAACTTATTAATGGGATGTGCCTAGATGGACATATAGAAAAATCTGTTAGAGACTTTCTGATTAGAGAGACACCTGTAATGGCGACCTTTTATTTATTGCCAAAAGTGCATAAAACTTTAAACAATCCTCTGGGTCACCTGATAATAAGTGGAATAGGTCCTCTGACTGAAAGCCTTTCAGAATTTTTGGATTTTTACCACAGTCCCTATGTTAAAACATTGCCTTCATATTTGAAAGATACAAAAGATGTTCTCAATGTTTTGGATCTGCATCAGAATGAAGTCCCCATTGTGCTTGTTAGTTTGGATATAGAGGCTCTATATTCGAATATCCCACATGAAGGGCCTTTTGATGCCTCCTCTTTTTATTTGAATCAAAATTGTGACCATCCAGCTCCACCTACAGAATTTCTTTTGAAGTTTTTGGAGTTTGTTTTAAAAGTCAGTGTTTTTACATTTGATAAAGTCCTATATAAACAAATTAAGGGGACTGCAATGGGGGCAAAATGTGCTCCATCTGTGTTGAATCTCTATGTGGGCTGGTGGGAATGCCTCTATATCCAAGATGTTGAAAAAAATCCTTTCCATTAATGTATTTCTTTATGGAGAAGATTTATTGATGATGTGTTACTTTTTTGGACTGGAACCCTAATAGATTTACAGAATTTTGTATATTTTTTACATACTACAAATGAAAACCTTAAATTTACATATATGGCAAGCATGGATAAGGTGGCTTTTTCAGATTTACAGATTTTACAAGATTCAATGGGGAATTTAAGTACTGAAATATATAGAAAACAGGTAGATGGCAATACAGTTCTAGTAGCTTTAAGTTGTCATCCTTTACACACTTTGATGATTATTCCATGGGGAGAATTCCTACGAACTAAAATAAACTGTAGTAAAGACAGTAGTTATCAAGAAAATGCTGACATTTCTAGAAAAGTGTCTTTTGGAAAGGGGTTATGGTAGAAATAATATTCAACGTGCTAGAAGTAATGTTCAGAATATTGAGAGAAATTATTTGTTAATGGATAAAGTAAATAGAACTAGAGAGGGAGAAAGTAGAATTAATGTAGTGACAACTTTTTCTGCACATGCATCCCTCTTTTCAGAGATTATTTTGAAGCATTGGATTGTTTTAAGGGCTGAGGAAAATCTACGGCAGGGTGCAATATGTCCACCAAGGTTCTCATACAAAAAAGCGATGAGTTTGAAGGATAATTTAGTTCACAGTCACTTTGTAGATAAGAAAGAACAGGATACATGGTTAAATAGACCAGTGGGTTGTTTTAAGTGCCACAATTGTGTTAATTGTAAATTTATATGTACTAGCAACATTTTTTTCTACACAAAACAACAGTAAGGAATTTATGATTAGAAGTTTGATAAGCTGCAACACTATAGGAGTAATCTACCTGGCAACCTCTATATGTGGAGCATTTTATTCGGAAAAGATGGAGAGAAGTTTAAAGATCTGTATTGGGGAGCACCAGAGAGCTATTAGAAATAGGGACGAAACATATGCTACAGTGGCACGTATCGTAGCAAATTCTAAAGGGAATAGTGAGCATTCTTTTAAATATATGGGAATTGAAAAAGTGTGCCAGAACCCTAGAGGTGGGGACTTTAGGAATTTTATTTTACATAGAGAATCCTTTTGGATTGTGAATCTGAAGGCACATTTATACCCAGGTTTAAAATTGGGGTATTGATTTAAAACCATTTCTGGTGAAAAGACGCTAAGGTATTTTTTATCCATTCCTTCCAATTTTTCTGTATTTAAAGCCTAGATGCTTTTTCTATACAGGGGTCTTCTGAGTTTTTATATAAATGTTATATTGTAATGCTAGTAATTTAGCTAGTATTATTAAATGCCATATATATATATATATATATATATAGAAACATAGAAACATAGAAACATAGAAGTTGACGGCAGATAAGGACCGCAAGGCCCATCCAGTCTGCCCATATATATATATATATATATATATATATATATATATATATATACACACTGTAGTGAGGAAAGGGTTTTTCCTTCCCCCCCATTAGCGTGTGCTTTCTTTATTGAATATGCTGTTTAAACATTCAGCTTTCTTCTTTTGTATGTATGCTTTATAATATAGTAATGTGCTTGTATTTTATTTAACTAGAATAGTCTTAGTTTATATATGTTTTTTAAAAAAGCTTTAAATAAGGATTTACTATGGTGTTTGCATGTTTCAACAGTTTTCCTCCATGTGTTTTTTTTTTCATTCTATCCTTAGTAATGAGCTGCTTGATTTTTGTGTTCCTCTGATAGGATAATGTTTAATTAGTATCAGTGATGTCATGATGTAAATGAGTATTTATTGTAGCATTTTTTAATTTAATTCAGTCTTTGAAAAAGGGTCATGGTGACCAGAAACACGTCAGACTGTTCTTATGTCGAATAAATGTTTTATATTTTTTAATACCGCAGCTTCAGCCCTCTTTCTTTGGTGGTTTGGGTGAGTGCCTGGTTATGATGTTACAAAACATAGAAACATAGAAAGTGACAGCAGATGGTGACCAAAGGTCCATCTAGATTGCCCATATCCTACCCCCCTACTCAGAGATAGAGTAAGGAGGACAGGAATTGACCACTCTCCTTTATCTCTCTTCCTAAGCAGGTCATTATGCACCCCAAAGCAGTTCATTATGCACCCTGACCCATGTGGTCTCTGTGCTATGCCTGGACCTAAAACTGGACTGGAGAGGCTCATAGATGTCAAAAGCAGTGAAGTGTGCCTCATGTTGAAGCACAACCACCTTGTCAATGACTATACCTAAGAAAGGTAGGCTAGAGACAGGTCAGTTATTCACCAGGATGTCTGGGACCAAAGATGATTTTTTCAGAATGTGCTTCACCGGTGATCTTTTCAGTGCAACTGGGAAACCCCTCTCCAATAAGGAGCACAGGACCATCTCAGCAAATATCGGGCCCAGCTGCCCAACACAGCTCACTAATACACATGTTGGGCTTGGATCCAGTTTGCAAAACATTGGCCACATCTCAGAGATCACCTCACTCTCCTCATCCATTGTCACTAGTCTAAACTTTCCCCAAGACCACTGAATGCATCATAGACCTGACAGCTTAACTTTGCTGGGCTGTGACTGCCCACTTGGCAAGATCCTAACCTGAATAGACAACACCTTGTTCGAGATGAATTGAGCCAACTCTTCACATTACGCAGATGAAAAAGGTATTATGAGCTCCAGATATGCCAGATGAAGAAGCCTGTCCACAATCCAGAAGAGCTGAGTGGTCAGTTCCTCTTAGCAGCAATCTCCCTGGACAGTAACCATGCCTTCTTCAGGGTGATTGCCCTTTGATACTTACCATAGTGAGTAATCAAAGCCAGTCTGTCTTGGGCCCTGGAGCTCCTCCAGTAATGCTCCAACCTCCACGCTATTGTTTTTATCTACCACAGCTAACACCATCATACTACAAGGAGCCAAGGCGTGAAACCACCAGGCGTACACAGATTGGCACCATCAGACTTAAAGCTGCCCTGGCGGCCCTGTCATAGGCCATCACTGCTTCCTGTGGTCCCAAGGTGCATGCCATCAACAGATCCAAGATTTTCAAAGCCCTTGTAAGGGGCAGTACTGGGTCACCTCCACAGGGGGTGGACTACAAGGGAGGGCCCTGAAAGAGAACCTGATGGCAAAGTGATCTGACCAACTGACCATATGAGTCTTGAGCTTCATAACCTCAAGACCTAGACAGAATACTAAGTCCAAGGCATGGCCATGTTGAGGAATTGCAGAAGTAAACAGTTGTGTGAGGCCCAGTGATTCCATACCCTGGAGGAAATCTTGATCATGGATTCTTGTAAAAAATCTCTTAGGAACATGTAGCTAGTACTTCCCCCAAAATTGCTTAGCTTGTGGCATAACCAAAGAACATGTGTTAAACAACCTCCTAAGTTATTAAAACGCCAGCATGGAGAGTCTGGCAAAACATGTTTATCATATAAAACTTGTGGAGTTTGATACCATCTGTTCAATATCTTTTTTTGAATATGTTTGCTTTTCACATTTCTGCTGCCTGTATGCGAACTTATATAAGCCACAGACCATTCCTGAGATGTAATAGTAACATTAAGTTTCATTTCATTTTATTTTTATTTTATACTGGAAAGTCTGTGGGCCAGTCCCATTTTCACAAATGTCCAGTTATAACAAAATAATACAAAACATGACAAACATTAACAACTCAGTTAATAATCAATGAAAATAAACATTATGTAAAACATTTACAAATTGAGTTTGCAAACATATTTCTAAGAACTGTTTTAAAAATGACTAGCTTCTTTTGACTAATAACACTACTAGGAAGACTATTATATAACCTAGTGGTGGCAAAATTCATAGAATTTTGACCAAAGACGGTATGAAAAAATGGAATCCGAAAACCATCCTTACTCTGCAATTCTGTATTACCAGATTTACTAATCCTAGGAAATATATCAAGAATACTTGGCGGCATTATACCCAATTGAATCTTATGTAAAAACATTAATGACCTGAAATTAAAACTCCCCACTAGAGAAAAACAACTAAAATGTTTATAAAGTAAACAACAGAAACATATAGAAACATAGAATTTGACAGCAGATAAGGACCGCTTGGCCCACCTAGTCTTCCCATTTCCCTACCTAACAGATAAGCTGCAGATCCTAGTTAACCAACAGCCTACTTCCTACAATGATGTGTTAACCTAGGTTGTCCAGTAGCAAAACGGATAACAGAATGTTATGTAGCCTGAAATTTTGTTAGAATCCTATCAGAAGTATATGAATAAACTATTGACCAATAATCAACTAAAGAAAATAATAAATTACTTGTAAGCAAATGTCTAATATCTACTGTAAGATTACCTCTAATTCGATATAAAAACCCTAGTGTTTTATGTAATCTCTTAATTAAATCCAAAATATGGGACTCAAATGTTAAGCGACAATCAATTAATATACCTAAATATCTAAACACTCACAGTTCTTGTTCCCATGATCTATGTAACGGTTCCTTATAGTCTGGGTGTGCTGTAAGCATGTTATAAATCAAGCCTGCCATTTCTTTTATCCTTGAGCATCAAGAATTTAGAAATTCATTAATAGAGTTAGCTGATATTTGCATGGTAGAGTCTAAGAAATTGGATAGAGCATAACTGATTTGTAAATAGAAGCAAAAATTAATTCGTGAGATGGCATGTTCCTGTCTTAGTTGAGCAAAAAGACTTCAGCTACTCTGTGATTGGATCAAGGAGGTGCTTTACTATTAGGATTTCTTTTTTGATCCAGAGGTCACAACAGATTGGGGAACCATATTTTGGAATATTTATATTACCCCAGAAATACATAAGCAATGGGGGTGTAAGTTCATTAGTACCAAAACATTGCTTAAAACAGGAATGCCATGCACATTTAGTGACAGTAATGGTTTTGAATTGCCTTTTTTTGAGGTTGAAAATGTTTTATTGGTTTAACAACAGAACATACTGTACAAAGAAAAACACACAAGCAGTACATAAACTGTATGCCCTGTACATAATAACCTGTAGTGACCATATCTTGAATAGGAGGTACAAACCCTGTATGGTACAATGAACAATCACAATGGGCGGTGGCAGGTGTCGGGGGGGGGGCTTTATTCTAGTGTACAGTAAAACTGCTGGCAAAAGAGCTCCAACAGAAGTGGCCTCTAACCATAACCAGGTTGGGAATTGTCCCGGGGGCAGGAACCACTGGACCGTTTGGGCTGTTATGAAGGTCATATGGTACCTTGGAACCAGGGTAGGCCCCATCCCCCTCTATTACAGTGCTGGCGAAGTTTCTGATGGTTAAATTGCAGGGGGGGGCCTCCCATAAGAAGCGGACCAGTAGTGAATCCACTTTGTGGAAGATGAGCCAACAGATGCAACAACCGTGGGGCCACCATTAACTTTATGGAGTCTATTTTCCTGGCCAGGGATAGATAACGGGCCTTCCACCACTATAGGTCTACCTTTGGAGAGCTAAGCAGGGTTGAGAAGTTAATATTGATTAGCTTTGGAGGTTTCTATGTAAAGTCATCCTGAGGTACATAATTCCTTCCGGGGAACATTTAAGTCCAGGAGAGATGAACCCCTGCTCTGGGCATAGATGGTTTAGAGGTAATACCTCTGTTTTAGTCTGCTATACCCAAAGGCCTGAAACTTCTGTAAAGTGAGACAACAGATTCAGGATAGACTTGAAGGCTTGAGATATATAGGCCATGGTGATCAATAAACTGTCAGTGTACAAAAAGGTTTTAAAAATGTTATTACCCACTTGTATACCAGGGATGGTCATCACCTCTCTCAGAGCAATTGCTAATGGCTTGATTGTGAGGACAAACAAAAGGGGTGACAGTAAGCACCCCTGCCTTGTCCTTTTCTGTAGGCCAAAAGTAGGTGACTTGATTTGTTTAATAAGAACCGAGGCCATCGGGGAGGAGTAAAGGAGGCTGACCCATTACCTAAATACTGGACCAATGATGATTTTCCCCAGCGTAGTCATCAGATAAGGTCACTCGATGGAGTTGAAGGCCTTCTCAAAGTCCACCACTAGGGCTGCCATTGGTAAGGAGCTGGATTGGGGCTGGTGTATTAGTGAAATCAGCAATCTATGGTGGTTAGAGCCTAGGCAACCTTTGACTAAGCCAGCCAGAGCTGGGTGTATAAGGCTGGGTAGATGTTTTTCAAGGCATCCTGCCAACACTTTGGCTAGGATCTTAGCATCTGCATTGATGAGAGTGATGGGGCAGTAGCTTCCGGGGGCAGTAAGGTCTTTTTCTTTCTTTGGCAGCACAGTGATCACTGCCTACCTCAAGGTGGGGGGTAGGATTCCTTTGGCCAGTGAATCCCTGAACACCCGCAGGAGGTAACCTGAAACCTCTACGCATATTGCTTGGTAAAAATTAGCAGAAAGGCCATCTCTGCCTGGAGCTTTGTGTTTATTCATAGTTATAATGGCCTGTGTGATTTTGGCCTCCATTAAGGGGTCCTCAAGGGAAGAAACCATTTGAGTCGGGATCTGTGGGATGGGACATGTCAACAGAAAAGCATCTATTGTGGATGAGCCTGGGGGGGTGTTAGGAGATGCATACAGATGCTCATAAAATTGGGCCATAAGTTTACTGATGCCCTCCTGTGAACTAGTCAGCGAACTGGCATGGTCTTTTAGAGCAGTGATAGCTCTAGCCATTCCCTTGCTTTTGAGCCTATAAGCTAGGAGCTTACCAGATTTTTCTCCCCCTTCCCAGTATGAGTGATATAACCTTCTAAGAGCCAGTTCAGCCTTCCTGGTAAGGTGACCATTGGCCTGGACTCGGGTGCTGTTTAACTGGGTGAGTAGAGCTGGCAGAGGTGCCCCATGGCTATGAGATTTATACTGAGATTCAAGCAGGGTTAACTGCTTCTCCAGGATGGCCTGCTCCGCTTCCCTCCTCTGACACCTCCTAGATGTATATGCAATAAGTTTCCCTCGAATGGTGGCTTCAAAGGCCTCCCACAGAGTAGAGTCTGATACATCCCCAGAGTCATTATTTTGCCAATAATCTAGAGCCTCTACTTTCACCCAGCATAAGAACTGCTGGTCTTCTAATAACAAGGGGTTTAGCTGCTATGAGGAAGTCTGAGGCGGTCAGGGCCCAGATGTAACTGCAACTCTAGGTGGGGGAGGACATGGTTGGAAATGACAATTGGGTGAGACTGTACTAGGGATACCAACTCATAACTTGAATGCGAGAGGAGCCACATGTCTATTTTGCTCAAGGAGCCATACACCACCGAGAAAAACATGTAATCTTTTACCCCTGTATGCTTAGTGCACCAGGCGTCTAGTTCATGTTCCATGGTTACTCTATGAACCACCTAGGCCGCCTGTCTATGTGGTTCAGTAGTGCCCCTGCTCCTGTTTTTTTTTTAACTCATTTTATCTCCACTCCCTGGAGAACTCCTTCCAGCAACCCGGGATACCCAGCCTCTACCTTCCCTTGTGACTAGTCCTTCTCCCTCGTGCCACCGAGCACCACCTCCGGGTCTGAACCCTCTGGAAGTAGGGCCACCCTATCCACCCATGGCACTCTATTTTATAGGGCAAAGTGCCCGGTGAACATGAGTGGCCCCTTGGAGAGGAGATAGCCCAGTACTGGAAGTGTGGGCTGTTGGGCAGACAAGGTGCCTTCATCTATCCCCAAGAATGGGGTTTTCTCTACTTTTTTGCCACGTTTCCTAACCCCCGCCATGGAGTGAGGCTTGTCAAGGCAACGTAATGCCGCAACTCGCCCCCCACTTTCATTGCGCCTTCGCTGGTCGGGGCGCTGGCCACCAGAGGCCGCTACACTGCGACGATCCCAACCCTCCCCGAGAAGAGAGAGAGCTGGGTCCCACGGACGCCAATCTCTTCCCTTGCCGACGCCCAGTGGCCCAGGCTCACTCCCGAACCTGGGTCACCAATGTGGCATGAGATGTGGCGTCCAGTGCCTCAACTTTCAGCACCACTGGGCTGGGTGCCCCAACTCCTTTTGATCGAAGGGTCTAGGGTGAGATTGAAGTCACCCCCTAGCAGAACGGGTACATGTCCTGAATTAAACTCAGTTAAATATTGATTGAGATCATGAAAAAAAGTGGGGTCATCCTGATTGGGTGCATATATGTTGACCAGAATTAGGGGTCCCTCCTGGGTGAGCATTTCAGCCATTATCCATCTGCCATTCTTATCCCCCTCAAAAAACATGACATGGACCATCTTAAGTCTTTGTGAAAAAGTATGGAGACCCCTCTCTTCTGAGAGGAGGCAACACTGTGAAGCTCCTCCCCCACCCAGCCCTGCTTAAGCTCCTTGGCCTCTAAGGAGAATAGCTTTATTTCTTGGAGGAATGCAACCTGCTGTCTCAGTATTTTTAAATGGAGCAAAACTTTTTTGCTCCTAATTGGGGAGTTGAGACCTTGCACATTCCATGTGACAAAGCTAGTCTCCATTTGAGATCCATGGATTGTTATGGCAAATGGATGTTGGCCAATGAGATGCCTCATTACGTGCCCCGCTAAAGTCTAGGTTGTCCCTTGGTGTTGTATACCCCTTCTCCTTATGAGTCGGGGAACCCTTCCAGCACCCCTGGTTGCCCTTAGGAAAAAGTTGATAACTAAAACCAGAACAGTAACAGTGACAATAACAGTGAACAATTAAAACCTTGTGTTCCTTCTGAGAACAGTTACTCAGAACACCCACCCCCCACAGAGTGACTGGCTATTGCATAATGCATCAGCCAACCAGTGGCCCAGATGCCTGCGATTGTTGCCCGAGGGACCATCAGTCCATATTTTGGCTTCATAGCCTTCAGCTTGCCTTAGGCTTCATCCACATTACAGATAGCATGCCCCCTACCTTCTAATCATGAGAGCCATGGAGCCAAACAAATGGTGCTGACTGGTAAGTTGCAGCCCTTGTTATTAACTACCCATAGGGTTTAGTCTTGCAGAGTGCATGGGTATGCTGCAAAGTTTGCCTTAGTGGCAGAATTCAGGTGAAGTCAGAAACTTGTCCTGTTCAATTCAGCCAGCGAAGCTCCATTTTGCAGCTTGCCCCACTATGCCCAAATAGTGACACATTCAAGGTGAGGCTGGTAAGCTTGGTGAAGTCTGGTGAAGTATAGCGAAACCAGACGAGTGCAGGACAGTTTGCCTGAAATGTGCAGTCTTGTCTTATGCATATCATGCAATGTTAACCCCTCGCACTTGCGTATTTCGCCAGCCCTCGAGTTACATTGTGAGGTGAATCTCTTCCCCTTCACCCTTCCCTGGGGGTAGATGAGATGTGGGGGCTGGAACTGACAAGTGGGAGCCAACCATTGCTTGAGAGATATATGAACATATGACGATGCCAGCAGATACAGTCCTTACAGTCTATCAAGTCTGCTCGAGTGTGCAGCTCTCAGTATTGAGTATTGATGCTGCCCATGATATAGTGAAAGCCTTGGTAGCTATTAATGTATGAAGGAGCTGGGTATCCTTTTAGGTACTAGTGTAAGGGTTATAATTATCCTTAATGTGTTCAAAATAATGGCTGGTCGTACAGCTAGGAAAGGGGGGGTATGCAAATGAGGAGGTGAAATTCTATATGGATGCACTCCGAGGTATGTGACATCACCTCTACATATTTCCCTTATCCCCTGCTGAGTCAAATACCAAAGAATCAGCAAAGGACTGCTCATATCCAGTTACCCTTGGCTGGAACACTTGGTGCTGCATAAGCTGCTGTGGGCTGGGGTGGGGACACACACGGGGCTGCCAGTGACCATACTTTATATACACATTGATAAATATCAGCAGTTCCCCTCCCACCACATTGTACATTTTACCCTCCTAGCTCCTGAAAATATGGATAAAGCCCAAGGCAAGCTGAAGGCTATGCTCCCAACTTGCACAATTATCACAGCTGATCTCAGACTAACCAGAGATTGCTGCCCATGCTGCTCATCTGAGTACCCCTGCCCCATTATCAGTTACCCTACTCACATCACACTTCACTCCCAGTGTCCCCCAATTATTCTTGCCTACCCAGTTCCCAGCACTCCTAATTAACACACTCACCTACCCCCCACCAACCCCCAGCATGGATTGACCCTTCAACTCACCACTCTATTTCCACCTCTGTAAATTCCCGTCTATGTTCCATGGTACACTAGGAATGCATAGTACACAGGTTGCCTCTCCTTTGCAGAGGTATTGCCCCAAAGAGCCTGTGACTCTGTTCCTATGTAAGTGCCTGGAACACTGTTGTCATGTATATGAAAGGCTAAACTTGCAGGTGCATACAGTGAAGTAACCAGCCTTTTAAAACATGTACGCACAAGTCAACCAATAGGCCAGGGGTCTGGAGGCCGCCTAGGCCCCCATTAAAATCTGGCATTTTTGATATTTTATGGTGCATTTTGGGACCAATTGTGGGAGTATATAGTACCCTTCTACCATAGACTTTTTTACATACCATTCCCATCGTTCTGGCCCCTGGTGGCTGCATCGCTTCATTTTAGCACCCACTGTTGATGCCATCCTTGCAGTGCAGGCATATAGTTAGGTACTAAGCACTTATTAAATTGAGAAGTGCTTAGTAACTAAGCACTGAAAGCTATTTAAACTTTTTAAGAATTATAATATGTAATAGTACTGAATAAGCCGGGGGTATGGGGGCTGCCTAGGCCCCCAGAAAAGTTTAGCATTTTTGTCACATTCTGGTACCTTTTGGGCCATTTGTGGGAGTTTTACAGTACCCTATGACCACAGCTTGACATACTACTACAGTTCCACTTTGCTAGCCACTGGTGGCTGCACAAGTAGATTTTGGGTGCATTCCATATTTATTCGTCAGACTTCTCCTGCCCATTACTCATTACTGAGAAATGTGCATGGAAACATGCTCTATATCCCTTACAGTTCATCTGCCTCTTTTGCTTACTCCCCACTTCTTGTCATATTTCTCTGTGACATCGCAATCATACATACCAAAAAAATTCCAAGCACACCAAGAACCTCAAGAATGGGACACCAAACTGTTACTAAAAATATTCCATATTTATTAAAGTACAAATGTGCAAACAACTAGTCCTGCCTGACATGTTTCAGAAAAGGCCTTTGATAAAGGACATATTTGTCTGAAATGCGTCAGGCAGTACTAGTTGCTTGCACATTTGTTCTTTAATAAATATGGAATAGTTTTGGAATTTGGCATCCCATTCTTAAGGTTCTTGGTGTGCTCAGAACTTTTTTAGCATGTATGATTAATCCATTCCTGACCACCCAAATGTCCTTGTGTGCACTCTAGTCTGATTGCATGACATTTCAATCTGTTGCCATGGGAGTAATTGTGACGTCACAAGTAGAGCATTATGACCTCAGGTAGGGAGAAAGCAATTGGAATAGATGACTTCTTCAGGTCCAAGGATCCCATTTTCATGCATATAGCCTCAGTAATAAATAATGGGGAAATGAGAAATACAGAAATAATGTGAAATACAAGCTGAACTGTGTCTAAATAATATGTTTTGTTAAAGTTGTCCTAATGGCATCAGCTGCTCTTTAAATGTGCCAATAAGAATTCAGTATTCACCACATCTTTTCTACATGTTCACAAGCTTGTTTGAGCACAGCATAAGGTGATTTATCAGTAAATCAATACTACTATCACCATCACCAAAGCAACAGAAAACTTAGGAGCATTACATTTCAGCAAAGTAAAAGGGCGTATGTGTCATTCTCCAACCAATACAAGTGCAAGTAAGAGGCACTGTAGCAACTGACCTGAAAACACTTAGGCCCAGATATTCAAAAGGGTTACGCATGGCGCAACAGTGTTCACGTAATACTGGCCACTGATCATGTGCGATATTCAAAAGGGAAAAGTGTGCCGCACAAATCCCGATGCGTCGGAGCGCATCAGTAATGTATGCAGGCACAGGTGGGTGGGGCATGCCCATGCATAACCTGCACAGCCCAATATTCAGCCCGGGATGTGCAGAGTCATGCATGTGCAACCCGTACCTGCGCCTGCATAAGTTAAGCCCAAAAAAAAAAAGGAACAAGTGATGGCCACCAACAGGTGAGCTGCCGCATTGCAGGGCACAACACGGCAGCTGCCACCTGTGGGTGGCCACCAGCCCTGCCACACCTAGCGGCACCCCATGCCCATCGTGGGCATCCTGGGCAAATTCCCCGTCCAGCCATCCTGGTGGTCAGTGAACCTCTATGTCCCGATTGACGGCAGGTATAGTCTCCCTCCAACATCCAATATCCTTGGTGGTCCAGTGGACCCGATCGCTCGCCTGATCGGGCATCTGTAACATGTAACAGACCCTACCACCCTGGTGGTCTAGTGTACCCCTCCCACCCACCCACTGGGCCCCACACGCCCGCTGCCCCCGTCAGCTGGCGGGGGCAACACTCACCTGCCTGCTGCCCACACGCCCACCGACTGACAGCTGGTAGGGCTGCACATCCGGTGGTTCACAACATGAGCCAATGGGCATGCAACCCATACCGTACTACTCAGTCCAGATATGAATCATTCACATATCTGGACTGAATAGTATGATATGGGCTGCATGCCCGATGGCTCATGCTGTGACTCAATGGGCGTGCAGCCCTACCGAAAGCTGTCGTCAGCGGGCGGCGGGTGGCAGGGCGGGTGAAGGCCACCGCTGACTGACGGGGGAGTGGGGCCTCAGTGGGCAGGTGGGAGGGGTACACTAGACCACCAGGGTGTTAAGGGTCTGTTATGTTACAGATGCCCATGATTGTGAGGCACGGTCCACTGGACCACCAGGATATTGGACGGGGGACTATACTGATGCCTGCGATCGGGCACATAGAGGTCCACTGACCACCAGGAGGTACTGGACGGGTTTTACTTTACATGGACGTCTATGATCGGGCTGTATGCCGTCCCCGAAGGCTGCTGCCTGGAAGGGCACCAGGCACAAGTCATCGGGGATTGGTGCACCTGCACGCTACTGGCATGCAAATGGGGCCACAATGAGATGCAAATGGCCCCCTGTGTGTCTTGCATAAGTTATGGCCCCATTTGCATGTCCCCTTTTAAATATCGCAGGTGCTGTGCATGGCGCAACGGCACTTGCACTAGCGCATCTCCATGCCCCACTCTGGCCACTTGCGCTGGTGCAGTGCCACTGCGCCATGCACAGTGGGGGTGACCAGGGTGCGATATTCAAAGCTGCTGTGCCATAGCACAGCTCTGTTGAATATTGCCCAAGCCACACCCCTGCGCAACAAAGTTGAGCTGCACCCAGGCTTGCGCCACAGCCTGGTGCAGTTTGAATATCCGGGCCTAAGTGTACAATTGCCTAACAATCTGAGCCACACTATGCACATTCTGCTTGATTAAAATGCATAATCACCGAAGGCTAGATTTCGCTGCTCATTGCACCATCTAAGGGCCCACTAGTTAAATTCAGATCTCATTAGCATTGTCTCCCAGTCCAGAACACACACTTAATAGTGTCAGAACATTGAAAACTATACTGCTAGCACTACAGCCATATACAGTACTGTATGGAGATATATATATATATATATATATATTTATATATTAATTTTCTAAAAATAACATCAAATTCTAACAGCTAATGTGTGTCCTGCCTTCTCTTCACAAGGCAGCAGTCTGGATTGCTGAGGGAGACAAGGAAAGATGAACCCTAGTCTACTCTGGATAACAAATACAGTATATTGAGGATGTGCAATTGGACTACAGGCACTGCAGTAAAATATATTATGTGTCTAGTCCACCCAGCTGGGAAAATGGGAAGAAGCAGGACTGCACTGAAAATGGGATGGTGGATCTCAGTTGGGATATCCTAGGAAAATAAGTTGTCAGAAACACTAAGCATCCATGGCATCCAGTGGCATCCCCTTCCAAACCCTATTCCAGTCCGGGCATCCCAGACATATAGTGGCACACCCTCCCACAATCTATCCCAGTGTAAACATTTCTGCAAGCATTGCTGGCATCCTAATACCCCCTGACCCAAACCAAGCATACTGGCTATACAGTGGTACCCTTCCCTCCAGGTGGTGGCCAGCAAGAACCCTCAAGTCACCACTACAGGCAGCTGCCATCTGGATAAAACAATTGCAAACTTGCGATTCAGTAAATACACTGAATCTTTTGTATTCATTAAATTGCTAGTCTGCAATATTGTTTTTCAGATGCATACAGCTTACAGAGAAGGGTTATTGCTTACTGCCATTTGGAGGCCAGGTGGATGGGTAGCACTTTGTGGGATTTGATGCCATTGTAGGTTGGCTCCTGGTGCCAGTCTCAACAAGAGGAAGGATTTTTTCTGAAAGTCTACTGACACTGGCGTGGGCTCCTAGTATCATAATGTGTGTGGGGAGGATGAAAAGGGTGGGTGCAGCAGTACCTGCCTGAGGGGATGGAATTCATAAGACTGCATCATTTATTATTTTCCTGGCACAAATGTGGGTGGAAAAATGGGTTACACAAACTGGTTGAGTGGAAGGACACAGAGGGGCGGGAGGTGGGCCGGGGGAAGGAGGTGAACACGTAATAAAAACAAGCATTTGTCAATGCCGAATGTTGCTTGCTTCTATGTGCTGTTTAGGTATTTGGAAGTCATTGGAGTGCAAATATTGAAAATTTGCGAACTTACGAACGGCGTAGGAACTGCGCAATGCACGCTCGTAAAACAGTCATTTTTAGGAATTTTTTCATCAAATTTTCAACATAGCCATTTTAAGACCTCTGCTCATGAACAGTGTCACTGTAATTTTGTTAATGTGTCCCATATATTGAGTTTGCACACCGACTGCGCCATTGTGCGCTACATGGGCGGAAACACGTTTTGGGCAGGATGTGAAAAATGACAGCTGTACTGCTCATAAGGAGGTGTGGTAAAATGGCAATGTTGAAAATCTGTAGTGGAAATATTGAAAATTCACAAACCTATGAGCGTGCGTGGGAACTGTGCAACGCACACTCGTAAAACAGTCATTTTTAGGAATTTTTCACCAAATTTTCAACATAGCTATTTTAAGACCTCTGCTAATGAACAGTGACACTGTGATTTTCTTAATGTGTCCCATACATTGATTTCGCATACCGACTACGCCATAGAAACATAGAAACATAGAATTTGACGGCAGATAAGGACCGCTTGGCCCACCTAGTCTGCCCATTTTCCTACCTAAACAGATAAGCTGCAGATCCTAGTTAACCAACAGCTTACTTCCTCCTACCCCCACTAGGACTGCCTTATGTCTGTCCCATGCATTCTTGAAGTCCCCACTGTTTCTTGACCCCCGACCTCTTCAGGAGGCTGTTCCATGCATCCACAGCCCTCTCAGTGAAAAATGCTTCCTCACATTACCTCTAGGCCGTCCCCTTCTATCTTCAAATTGTGCCCCTTGTTCTTGCACATCCCTTTTTCTGGAAGATGCTACCCTCTTGGACTTTGTTAATTCCCTTGAGGTACATGAAAGTTTCTATCATGTCCCCTCTCTCCCTTCTTTCCTCAAGGGTATACATATTAAGCTCCTTTAGTCTTTCTTCGTATGTCTTCTGGTGCAGACCCTGCACCATTTTGGTTGCCCTCCTCTGGACAGCCCCCACTCTGTCTATGTCTTTGAGGAGATGGGGTCTCCAGAACTGCACACAGTACTCCAGATGGGGTCTCACCAACTGTCTGTACAGAGGGATAACAACTTCCTGTTTTCTACTATTGATGCCTCTTCCTATACATCCCAGTATCCCCCCAGCCTTCCTTACTGCCTTCTCACATTGCTTGCCCACCTTTAGGTCATCTGATATAATTACCCCCAGGTCCCTTTCTATTTTTACTGTTGTCAGTATCTCACCCCCCATTGTGTACGCTTCCCCAGGGTTTTTGTTCCCCATGTGCATTACCTTGCACTTCTTTGCATTGAATCTGAGCTGCCATACATTTGACCATTCCTCCAACCTTGCCAAGTCCCTTCTCATCCTTTCCACTCCATCTTGTGTATCAACCCTGTTGCAGATCGTTGTGTCATCTGCAAATAGACATACTTTTCCTTCCAGTTCCTCTGCAATGTCACTTATAAAGACATTAAAAAGGACCGGTCCCAGTACTGAACCCTGCGGTACCCCGCTAGTAACCCTCCTTTCGTCACTGTGTACTCCATTTACTACTACCCTTTGCGTCCTGTTGTCTAGCCAATTTTTTATCCAGGCTACCACCTTGGGACCCACTCCAAGGCTGGCTATCTTGTGTATTAATCTTTTGTGTGGGACTGTATCAAATGCCTTGCTAAAATCTAGGTAGGCCATGTCCACAGCCCCTCCCTGGTCTACTACTTTGGTAACCCAGTCAAAGAAATCTACTAATGGCAGGACGGGCACCCGACTGGTAAAATTAAACATGGGTCAGGATAGAGGGGCTCTTAGGATAGGGGGGTTTAGAGAATTAGCAGTGAGAGTGAAAGTGATTTCTTCCAGACTGCTTTTGTCAGCTGGCTAAAGAAACGGTGTGAAGGAAATCACTCAATTTTCTTATAACTGCTGTCATCAGCTAGCTAATGAAGAGTTTGAAGGAAATAAGTTTTCAGCAAACTGCTAATACAACAAAAAAAACCTATCCTTACAGCAGTCATTTTTTGAACTGAGCTTTCTCAGAAACAGCAGAGTTTTTAATTCATATTTTAAAAACTATGTATGTTAAAACTTTAAACTGGCAGAAGTATGTATTTTGGGCCAGTCTAACAAACCTGTACATTTAAAGTTTCAATTATAGGTGAACAAAAAAAAAAAAAAAAAAAAAAAAAAAAGATGAATTTTAGCATTTTGCGCCAGTTAACTTGACCCTCTTAAACTGGCTGACACAAAATTTGCAGGATCCACAGACCCTCACACAGACTTCACCACTATAAAATTTCAGGCAAATTGGCTGAACTGGGGCAGAGTTACTGAGGTGCAAAAATCGGGGTTTAACAAAGAGCTGCTTACTCAACCCTAATATATAGGCACTATCGCACTTGTACTATACGTATGTTTACACACATATGGAATATGCAATAGGTTGACTCAAAATATGCCATTTATCTTCAAGTGTGAGGGGGCTGAACTATACCTCATTAGTGGAAGAGCCACGAGGGGGCTGGACTACAACCCATGAGTGGAAAAGCCAGGAGGGGGCTGGACTACAACCCATGAGTGGAAGAGCAATGAGAGGGCTGGACTACAGCCCATGAGTGGAAGAGCCACGAGAGGGCTGGACTACAACCCATGAGGGGAAGAGCCACGAGTAAGTTACTGAAGTCTGGCTCCTTCACAAGTGATGATAAACAGCATATTTTGAGTAAGACTGCTGCATAGTTATTATTTTATACAAGATCAGTTTGCTAGTTCATATAGCTTTTACATCTGCCGTTTGTATGAAGATTTAACTGCTTCTCTTTGATTTCAACTGTTGGCTTCAGTGCTGCATGGCCATTGTGATGTCATCAGCATTGTGAAAGTGGATATCGGATTGGTTCAATATTCCACTGTGACATACGCAACTTTGCAAAATAATATCTTACTACGTTAGATCAAGGTGACACTTATCTTGCTATTTATTGGTACGCACATGTTATATAAACATGGGATATGACATGGGTGAGTGTGCGATAGCAGGAATATATTCATTAGCTATACTCGACTGCCTGACTTCACAAGCGGCAAAGCCATGAGTGAGGTCAAAAGAGGTGAAATACAGCAAGGGAAGATCTTTCTACTATGTACACCTGCCCTCCACCAACTTCTGGTTACCTTTTTAACCCTAGCACTTAATATCAGCATTATTATGTACTGTATGTACTAGGTTTATTTTCAAATTTCTCCTGGGTTCAGTGTACCTCACCCAGCCTGTTTATTTGTACCCAAATGTACTCATGTCTTATTCCCTTCTCTGTATAATTTCTTGCTGACGTGGAGCCTTTGTAAAAGAGTCCCTGGCTCACAGGTCTTAATTCCAAGATTTCAATAAATCAAAAAAAATCTTATTCTCACCTAGGACATATCTGATTTGCAGAACAGGTGTTAGGATCACAAGATAGAAAAAAAGTACAACATGTAAACTGTGCCCCTCTGATTAATGGCTCAGCACAAGAAAAGCAAATCAATACATTACGAATCAGTACAAGTCAACACAGTACAAGTCAATACAATCACTACAAGTCAACACAATCAATACAGTACAAATCAGTACATTACAAGTCAACACAATCAATACAGTACAAGTCAATACAATCAATACAGTACAAATCAGTACATTACAAGTCAACACAATCAATACAGTACAAGTCAATGCAATCAATACATTACAAATCAGTACATTACAAGTCAACACAATCAATACAGTACAAGTCAACACAGCCAACACAGTACAAGTCAACACAATCAAAATACCTGTAGGTGTGAAGTAAAAAGCAACTAAGGCCCTGCCCACACTATGCCTCTGTAACGTTACAGAGTGCCCAAACCGTTACATAACGGTTTGCATTTACACCTGTAATGTTACAGAAGGTGTTTTCGTAACTGTTGTTGAAACCATATGAAATTGGTTTCAACAGCAGTTATGAAACTGAGTCCCGCCTCGGTAACATTACCGCGGTAGTGTGGACGGTGTACAGTAACGGTCCCCGCAGGGGGCCTGTGGAGCGCAGCGAGGCTGCATTGTGGGACTGGGCACCGTGGTAACGGTTGCCCGGTTCCCGAGGTGTGGACTGGCGGTACCGGTCTCTTACCGGTCACTGCTGCAGTGTGGACACACTGTACCGCTCCCCAGCTGTAACGGTTTCTGTCCGTTACGGGGTCTGAGCGGTGTAGTGTGGACGGGGCCCAAGTCTGCAAAGCATATCAACTGCTGGCTTCAGTGCTGCATGTGGCTATTGTAATGTCATCAGCATTGTTAAAGCTGCTGTCCGAGTGGTTCAGTATTTCACTGTGACATACCCTGCTTTGCAAGACAGTGGTACTATCTTGTAAACTGGCCTTAAAACACTAGAGTTTTATCTTGGCTAATCCAGACCCACACCTGGTGTATAAATACATATAAACACACACACGTCTGTCAAAGTTAGGGAGCATCTTCTTTCACCCACACAGTGTAACCAATGGAACATGCCCCCAAAGAAAGCAGTGCCAGTGAGGAATGTATAATCTTTTAAACTGCTGCAGCAGTTCCTCATGGAAAATCATATCTGGTACAACAATTAACCGATGTTGGCAGTCTTAAATGCGCATATTGCTACAGTCCATAATGTTTATTGGCAGCATGTCCCATTTAAGAAAGTGATCCAAGGATTTCCACATCATCTGGAATGCGGTAGCTACCTAGATAGCACAAGACAAAGCGTGACAAGCCCTGGTCTTTCTTTATCTAGTATTTCCTCTGTTTCTGTTTTTTTTTTAAGTTTCGTTTTGACTCCTATCTGACTCTCCGCAGCTCCACTCCTTTGGACTCTCATGCCGGCCTTCCTCCAACTGCCAGGCAACCCCCACTACCCCTTATCACTCATCAGGACTCACCGATCTTGCTGACCAGTCAGGCGCACCCCCAACCCTGCTATCCCGGGTGGTTGGGGAAAGGCAGAAATGGTGCGCTGTGCAGCTGGGCTACACAGAGAAGCCTACCAGAGGCCGTCATCTGGTGCTCTGGGGCAGTCATTTCCCTTGTTTTCTGGGGCTACACCCACCTCCTCCTTGTGTACAGCCACCACAGCATCCTAGAGGCAGGGTCATTCAGCAGCGCATGGTCACCCATGCTGCCAAGAACGCCTCCGTGAAGCCACCACCTGGAGCCACAGCACACATTCGCCCCCCCCACCCAGGAGGGAAGCGTCCAAAGAAAGCTCTTGACTCCCTCCCTGACAGCCTCCACTCCTGATGTCTGGGATCGGGGCAGAATCCCAGACTGCCAGCATGCCAGAGCGATGCCACATCACTCAGCGCCATGGGGCCAGCTGTTCCTGTTTTAAACAGCATTTCTGTTGAAGTGCACCTTTCCAAAAACCCTCCCATGCAAGTGTAGCTCAAAGAAGTAAATTGATTTTATATGGTTTTGTTAAGCCGTCTCCAAAGTTGGCAATCAGGAAAAGCCACAACTCAGTCGCACCGATGAGATCCCGTGACTGCCCCGTATGTGCAACAGCATGATGTCACTTCAGCGAGTCATCCTGCCTGCTATAATGAAACTATCCAAAACCTAATGACCAGGGAAACATAAAATGCAAAGTTTTGACATTAAATATTAAGTTTCATAAGGTTTCACTACAACAGCCCAGATGACTTGCCGCAATGACACAGTTCTATTGCACCCACAGTGCAGTCACGGGATCTGACCGGCACAGTAAGGTTAAAACATTTCCTGACTGTCTACTTTGAAAAAACTTGCCCAAACCATAAAAATCAATAATTTTAAGTTGCCTGTTTATGTTATTTAAAGTATTCCTTTGAGCTACACTTGCACGGGGGTACACTCCAAAAGCTTGTTTAGGTTAAGTATTAAGCAGTCATCTGCTTTTCAAGTCATTCTTGTTGTGTTTTCTGACCAGAGAGGCCAGAAATATGCAAGCATGCCACTTTAATTCTAAACAAGGTAAAACTGTTTACATTGTTCTCCTTCATGTAGGACTCTCTTTGTTCCTGGAAGCGCACTCATTCTAAATTTCAGGAGTGGCACTGACCACTCCCCTCTGCTGACAGAACCCATCTACTGTACAGTCTGTGGGTTTGTATAGAGAAAATGATAAATGTCATTATCAGAAAGGTTGCTTTCCTTTGTCCAAGGATTAACAGTTTATTAGACTGTGCCACTTGACCCAAATAACGTGAAGGCACTCATTAACAAATGGCACTTGTGTGTAGTGGGCCATGCCCAGTTACCGAAGTATAGCAAAAAAGTGATTTGCTCAGGGTCACACACACACACTACAAGTGACTGTTGTGGGATTCAAACCCAAGTCTGCTGGGTCTCTGGGGTGACAGTTTCAAGGCATAAAATCAGTGAATTCGCATCGCAATTTGCAACCCAAAAAATGCTTTCTACTCATAAAGTGATTTGCTACACTGCAGTAAAAATCTGGCAATCAGAACCACATACAGTGATGAGGTTCAAAAATGCCTGGGATAGACAGAAGGCAACTGCCAGGGGAAGGAAGTGTTGTGGGGGGGGAGTAGATACAAACATGCGAAATTGCCAGCAGAAAAAGGCCCACAGGTCCATCAAGTCTGCCCGATCGTGCAGCTCTTAGTTTCATATTACTACTAGCCAACGCTGTAGATTAAGTAGAGTCTGCAACAAAAATGAAGATCATAAAAATGGGCATCGTGGGTGGACCCAGTGGCCATTATCTGATGTTAGTTTCTATGCTTCTAGGTTTAATTTAAAGGATATCTACTGGCAGATGTGAAGCCCTGACTGCTGCACAGATCGGTGCTTCACCTCACAGATCCCCCGTGCAGGCACCACATAAAATGAAAATTATTTTTTACCTGAACGCTCATAAAAAGTATGCAAACCCCCCAGTGCAGCAACATTTAAATATGGCGCACCCTCCCCAATCGGCAAGAGCTATTAACGCTGGAAATGAGGATTTCTCCACTGCCCCTTCCTTACTGGTGCCCTTTATGTATGGAGATTTAATAATGTCCGTATCTCGGATCCCCAGAAATATATATATTTTTTAAAACAGTATTTGCCTAAATACCATGTCAAATAAACAGTCTGCATCTGCTTTTTGCACAAAGACCCCTATTTGTAGCTAGACAGTTGTACAAAACATACTGATTTGCCCTCAATTTTGAGAAATAAAAAAAGCAACAAGATTTTTAACATTCTAACTGAATTGGCCATTTTTTTAAAAACAGAAAATCACTGGCCCCAAGAGGGTGGGGCTCCGTGATGTTAAGGCCCCCCTCCCATGTGACACTCAACCAAGGAGAAGCACGGACAACAGAAGTGAAGGTGGACATTGCCACCCCTCCCCAAGCTGGAGACGGAACACCATCATGGCAGCGCAGACTGTCAGAGTGGCTTGGGAGGCATTAATGGGGAAAAGCGTTACACATGCACAGCACTGCAGCAAAGTGTTAGAAAGTTGTAGAAAACCTAATTCTCAAGAGGAAAACAATACTTTACTAATCAATAAAAAGTAGGCCAGACCATCAGCACCTAAGTAGCGCGACTGCTCGCACTGCTGGTGACCCAAGTTCAGAATGTGCTCAGGTCAGAAGAGCCTGTGGTGGGAATAAAGACGGAGCATCCCAGAAAGTGCTCTCCTTCTCCAGGAGAGGCAGGGTCACAGTTTCTGCTGCAGTGCCGACACCAGGTGACCATGGATGGAAGCACAGCAGTGGCATTTTGGCGGCGAGCGTGTCTGCGCAGCTTGTGGATGGCACTCCAACTTGCACACACCCACAGTGAGCCCTTCGTGTGTGAGCATCCCAGAAGCTGGGGGAAAATGAGAACAATGGCCCAATTATAGCAGATTGTCCTCAGTAACTCTTGGCCCTGCACCACGTCCCGACACACTACCTGCTGCAGTACCGTAATATGGGGGGACCTGCCCCCCCGATCTCCTGGGGAGGATGGAGCCAAGGCTCTATGTGGACAACTGCAGTCCGAAATGAAAGGTGCCCAGGTACCCTGGGCCAACCTGAAAGAGTCTACTGAAGGATGGGGGGGGGGGAGAGAACATAAATAAAGTTTAAAAAAAATGCAATATATCTAAAAAATGATTACTGCCTAATTTTAAAAAATACCAACATTTTCATTTTACTTTGATGGGCACTTCTGTCATTTTAGTAAGAGCTGTTTCACTACAAAGTCAATAAAGAAAAAGTAAAATTTAAAATAGAAATAATCTAGTGGTGAGTGGGGAACAATATGAAATCACATCTGGCACTCTGAGCAAGGATCTGCAACTTCAGCTCTAGTTAGCATACAGGCAGGCTGGTGCAGGTGCCTCACAGCCATGGAGGGATGACAGCAAACCCTGCCACCAGAACAGCCCCTGCGGCTGGGCCAGGGAACTCGCTGCTGCTGCATGAGGCATGCTGTACTGCATGAGGCTGTCAAGAAGGCTGCACTCATGTCAAGGGAGGAGCAAAAAGAGGGAGAAAAATCCCATTTGTATGACAGCCTGGGTCCCTGGATAACCCTGGGTCCAAGTGCCTGCCAACACTGGAGCCTAGTTCACACAGTGGAGTGACTCGGGGGGGGGCCTCCCCATGGAGCCCCTGCCATAGAGGGAAAGCCATACTAAATATCAGTGGAGAACATGCATTCGCCCAGGAAGCAACACTCCAATTCCAGCATGTGGCACGCAGCAACCCAGCTGTAACAAAGCACATCCATGCCCATAGCACCAGACAGTGTTTGTAGTGACATCGCACAATGCTTACTTCAGCACTTCTGAGTTTGGCTGGCAGTACAGGGAAGATTGGCCCAGGAGCCTCAAAGTCTAGGGAGCATAAGGTCCTAAAGTGCTTACAGCGTTTGACTCCACAACACCACAGCGGCTCAGGCAGTGGAACCTGATCACCACACAGTGCCGCCACCACCGTATGTCCAAACAAATGTGCTCACTGCAAATCAGCAAAGCTGTGGAGGCTGGTGTAAACAGCCCAGAACTTGTTGTGCAAAATATGAAAAGGCGTCAGTGAAGAGTGCAGGTGTGTGTGTGCAGCCGCGCTCATGTCCAAAGCTTTGAACTCAGCTAAGCAGAGAATCGTGGGCCAGTAGGCACTCATTTAGGAAGTTAAGTATTGTACAGTTCTAAGAAAGATTACACAAATGATCACACACACACGCATCAGCACCCTTCACTGCTAACACTTCTGACTAGGGGAACTTCCAGCAAGCAAGTTTCATGATAAAACTTTCATTCACCATTTAAGAAGTATCAAGTGGCAGAAGAAAACAACTTATGTACGCAACAGAAACCCATGACATCTTCCAAGATCATTGGTTTTCTTCAGTTTTCAAATGTGAAGCAGCAGTGCATTTTGTGTGCTACTTTAGAGGTGTGTCTGACACCTACACCATGCAGCTTATTTTGGTGCTGCAGCCCGTACACTCCCAGTCCCCAAGATTAATGCCCGACACACACACACAATCAAAACAATAACAACATCATACAAACTGGAGGGGACTCAAACTGCAGGTATCTTATTTACATTTTTTCCTGGAACAGGCAGGCAGCTCCGGCCCTTCTATGAGGGCTCGTTCTATGCTCCGGGGCACCTGGACTATCATGGAGTCTGCCAGCTCCATTTTTCACATTTTTTCCTCCACGGACCCCACGAATGTGCAATGGATGGAGGCAGCTGGATTCTGCCTCCAGAAGGTAACCTTGTGCCCTGGGCCGGTCTCTCCCGTTCTGGCAGCATGTCATGCGGACACCCAGCCACCACTAGGTGTCAGTCAAACAGTGCGCCACACTGTGCTGCCTCCCGAGGAAGGAGAGCTGTCTACAAATGTTGATCCTTCCTCACCCCTCCAACCCCAAGCAGCAGAGTCCATTCCTGAACTCAGGTCACCGATGTGGTGTGTCAGCGCCACTGGGCCGGCATTGTTTTATGGCAACTGCTGTCGTATTTTTTCCTTTAACTTGTTTTATTCTGAACATGTTTCAAATTTATTTAACCAGGAGGTAGTCTGGGCAAGGAAGACCCTTTTTCAGCCAGGCGTCAAGTAAAACAATTACTTACCAATTCAAAGAAGTAGGAGTTACACAAAAATGATACAGACCAGGCAGGGGTAAAAGAATTCAAGGTACTTTAAAACCAGCACAAACATTTAACCAGGTAAATAAAAATTAATCCCCTTTTACCACAAGGAAGATGGGATAGATAGGGGGAGGAAGGGGGGCCACATGTTTCTGTTTTCAGGAGATGGCCAACATCAGTAATCTCATTTAAATCTGCTGGTCTCAGGACAGACAGAAACAGACATATGCGCGCACACACACTCACACTCACAGCATGGTAAGCAACACCCCCTGCAGTCTGCTGTGGGGAACAGCTTATTTTCAGGTGTGAGTCCTTCTACTCCATAATGTTGGGGGGTGGGGGTGGAGAAATAAATCTTCCTGTTCCCCAGTTCCAATTACGGAAAATTGTGCTGAACTGCAAAAACATAAAAATTACTGGCGTCGGGGTTTGGCCTCACCTGGACCTGTTGTTCACGTGGAAATGTAATGTTCTTCACTAACGCCCATTAGCTGTGCTTTTTTTTTTTGTTAATAAATTTTTGTGTGTTATAAACTTTTCCCCCAGGTACTTTTTTTCCCCTCCCTCTCCCCATCGTTGCCCAAAGATAAACCTATTCGGGTATTTTTTGCTGCCGTGCAGATGGCAAGTATGTTAGTCTCCCCTTGCTTATTTTTTCAGCCTCCCTCCCCACCCCTTCTGGCATGACACGTGCCCTACAGCCGCGATGCAGCATGCCTCTGCAGAGGAGTAAGCTCCTCAAGCCCACCAGGGTCATCATGCACCAACCCTCCCCGGCCGGGACAAGCTGCCCACCCGCAGTTGAAAGTGGCCTGGACTGGCCTCCAGTGTCCACTCCTGAACTAGTGTGTGTGCAGCAGGTGGGCCATTGAGGTGACCGTATTATAAACTATTTATGGATACACTTATAGGGGCACTTAGGTTATCTGTCACAGGTGTTAAGACTAGAGTGTTACCCCCTTGTGCCTACAGGGTGCCTCATCTTCAGGTGTCAGACCTCTCACCAACCTAACATGCAAGGAGATATTCTTCATCCCTGTAGGAGACACCAAGTGTCCCCCCCCCAGTAAATATGCACAAGTGTTGACTTTACTATTACTTAACTAGTCCAGGGCATTGTGCAAACTGCCTCAGGCTAGCACAGTCACCAGACATAACTGTCTGTGCTGACTAGTGTGTAGAACTGCACCTGCGTTGCTTCTCTGTGCCTGCCGGGAGCAGTTGTCTTCTCTCGATGCTCAGATATGGCAACACCTGCCGATTCCAGGCACACTCTGTTGCGAGTGGGAATTTTATGACTGGATTCTAACCACACGTGGGCAGGGAAGGAGGCGCACATGAATTGAGCTCTTAGCACATCGCTGAGGTGACTAGCATGCCCCTGAGGTGCTGAATACATCGCTAAGCTATGGCACTCCGTTTATAATGAGGGATGGCAGGGGCCACCAGGCATTAACATAGCCCTGCCAGCCCAAATGAGCGACGCTGTCATTGGACAAAAACCCGCAGTGCAGAAACACTTAGGCAAGGGTTACCCCAAAGGGTAGCTGTGAATGTAGCCATTAGGGAAGGGAAAAACTCTGTGACTGTACTTAGCCCTGCAATAAACAATAAGTAACAAAAAAATGTGCACACAAAGTGCAAAGGGCCATTGTGCGCTACATGGGCGGAAACACGTTTTGGGCAGGATGTGAAAAATGACAGCTGTACTGCTCATAAGGAGGTGTGCTAAAATGGCAATGTTGAAAATCTGGAGAGAAAATATTGAAAATTTGCGAACTTACGAGCCTGCGTAGGAACCGCGCAACGCACGGCCTAAGTAAAACAGTCATTTTTAGGAATTTTTTTCACCAAATTTTCAACATAGCCATTTTAAGACCTCTGCTCATGAACAGTGTCACTGTGATTTTCTTAATTTGTCCCGTACATTGATTTCGCACACCGACTGCGCCATTCTGCACTACATGGGCGGAAACACATTTTGGGTGAGATGTGAAAAATGACAGCTGTACTGCTCATAAGAAGGTGTGATAAAATGGGAATGTTGAAAATCTGGAGTGAAAATATTGAAATTTCACGAACTTACGAGCCTGCGTAGGAACTGCGCAACACACGCTCGTAAAACAGTCATTTTGGAATTTTGGCAACAAATTTTCAACATGGGGTTTTGGGACCTCTTCTCATGAATGATGTCACTGTCATGGCGGTATTCAGGCCGGGGTGATTTCGCAGTCACTGCGCGGTCACTGCGTGAAATCACCCTCGGGCCCGAATAACGCCATGACAGTGACATCATTCATGAAGAGGTCCCAAAACCCATGTTGAAATTGGTGTAAAATTCAAAAATGCCTGAGATATGCAACAAAGTTGAAACCCCTATCTGAGCCCATTATACAGCTTACGGCATTTCCTCAGTTCGAGTCGGCTTTGAAGAGTGCAGACGTGTTCCCAGTCCACGAAGATCGTCACCCGGAGTCGGAGGTAAGTATGAGGTGTGGGGGTGTGGGAGGCTGGAGTGCGCAGTGGTGGAGTGCGGGTTGTGGGAGGGGTCGGAGGCAGCGCCGTGGGACCGTTCGTTTTCAGGAAAAAAAAAAAAGGCGTCGTGGGACCGTTTGCACGCTGGGGTGAGCTCCAGCATGGCACAAGGACGTTGAGGGGGCATTCAGCCCGGCCGGGGATTGGGCACCCCCGTCGGCCATGGAGAAAGTATTGCCACGCTGGGATGGGCTCCCAGCGTGGCACAAACGAGGCGTTCAGCCGGCGGGGATTGGGCACCTCCGTCGGCAAAGGACTGTTGCCACGCTGGGGTGGGCTCCCAGCATGGCACCTGCTACTGGGGGGGCAGGGACGCAGCTCAGCCAACGGGGATTGGGCACCCCGTCGGCTATACAGTGCGTGCGGGGGCGCGCAAGGCAGCGTGTGGGGGGGAGGGAGCTGCGCGTGAGCAGCCAATATCTTATCGGTGCTCACTCAAGCGTAGCTTCCCCTTTCAACTGTATGCCACTGCATTTTGGAGCGTGTCATAGACAGCTCCAAAATGCATTGGCTTACAGAGGCCGCACCTGCCAGCACACTGACTGAATTGGAGGAGGAGGTGACACACCTCCGAAATCTCCGAAGATGGCACCATGTTTCTTGCAGATGCGTGCAAGCAACATAATGAGAGTCTGTGCTTAGAATGTGCTGCCCTATCAGCAGTGGTTATATTGGAACTCTTTACATCTCTAATTTCTAGGTTTATATAGCTGTCATTCCTAGAAGGCAGAGCTCCCATAATAGCATCAGTGCAGAAAGGTGTCAGAGGAGTGGAACACTTGCATAGTTTTGTAAGAACTGATGAACATGTTTGGAATCCCATGAGTTCCTGCTAAATTTAACCCCCTGCTGCTATGCAAATGTAACCCCCCTGCAAATGGGGGTTCCCAAAAGACTTCCAGGAGCTTGCTTGAATGCTCCAAGCCTGAATGGTGTTTGGCATTTAAGCCATTTATCAGTGAGTGTTTTTAGAGCCTCTGGTACTGTCTCTTTAAGAGCTGTCTGCTTGCAGACATAATTAGTTTGTATGGGGGGACTGTGTGCTTCTCTGAGTACCACTCGAGCTGCTGCCAATTCACTTCATTTTGCAGTCACTAGGAGTGCAAAGGAACCTATCTGAAAGATGTAACTGTTTGCCAGAAATTATTTAGAGTAATAATGAAATTACAGTTTGTCTAACCTGCTTTCTTTGCAGTCAGAACTGTGTCTGCTAGTTTCCCATTCTAGTTTTGAACTGCTGAACTGGACCAATCAGTGTGGGGTAAGCTAGCTCTAAAATGATGCCTTGGACTCATAATCTGAGCCAGCCACAAGAGGATTGTATGGGCAGTGACTCTGGGAGATGTAGTTTAGACTTCAGTGCCTTTTGGACCAACAGCAGCAGTCTATTGTGGTGACAGCCAATCCAGTCAAGAACTGGGAGGAACTCAAAGGAAGTGCCAGTTTCGTCAGTTGGAGTTCAGTTGAGCTTTGGCAGTGAAGAAGGAAGGAGCCCTGTGCTTTTCAGTGTGCAGTTTTAGTCAAAAAGCGTGTAAAGGCCCAGAGTTCCGGTCTGCAGCTTGTGTAACAGCTTGTTAGGACTGAATCCGTCCTGTGAAAGAATCAAGGATCTCTGAAGAGTAGAAACCAGGCTCACCCTGTAGAAGACTGGAAGAATTGCTGAAAATTGCACTCGGTCTGTCAGGAACTGAATCTGCTGTGTGTTCTCCCGGTATTGTGCAGTAATTGCGATCGGGATACAGATGCAGCCTGCCTGGTATAGTACTTTCTTTTATATGGATGTGTGAAGAGGTTTGTGTACCTCAAGTGAGCCTCTGTGACATTGAAGGACCCTCATCTTATTTGGAGGTCGTGAGTACTAATTCAGGGTTGCTCCTGTTGAATTGCCACATTAAATCCAAATGGAATTACTGTACTGCTGACTGTTTAATTCTCCTTTTCTCTGTGTGAAAGGGCCCTACCAGCTGCCACGGTTTGGACTAGCCACTAGGGCTTGGGTACCCAGGGACAGTAACTGATAGGGATAGGCCTGTGCAAGAGCCATAGGTAGATTATTAGAGTGATAAGCTAATTAACCTGATTTCCTGTCTTGTTATATCCCCCAAATAAATCAGAGCTGCTTGTTTCAGCAAAGTTATACTGCCTGAGGTATTTGTCTATGTTAAAGTACTGTACTGTGATTGTTGCACTGTATCTCATTTCACAGGAGGTCCAGTGCCGAACCAGACCTGGGGTAAGTGTATACTGTGAAGGTAATTCTGATATATTGTGTGGGCCACTAGTGGGAAGAAAGGGGTTGCAGTGTCCCAGAGGCTGTGACCAAGTTAGTTTAACTATTGCAAACCCTGACCTCTGGGTGGAGGCACCGCCATTGGATCCAGGCCCTCAACCTGTTAGTGGCAAATCAGGCAGGGTAGTAGCCCTGGGATAGCGCCATCTGAGGTTACATCTTGGAGGCACCGCTGGGATTGTGTGTCCTCTAGTGGCCATATTTACGAACCACTGTTAAGAAAAAAATGGGTACCCCGACAGAAGTGGCTGTGCACCGGCTGGTGGAGTGGTGTACTGGGGAGGAGATCGACCCCCAAAATGCTATGCTTATCCTGGACATCCCCCTGGGTATCAATACGGACACTGTGCAGGGAGTACTTTCCAAGGTGGAAGGTTTACAAAACCCTGTGGTGGTGGGTCGGCATGCTAATCTGCTCACCCACACTTTCCTGGCCCTAGTAGAGTTTAAGGATCCCATAGATAGCTCCAAAGTGCCACAGACCATTACCCAGAGGGAGCCCTCACTGCTTGGAGAGTGATAACTAAGGACAGTAAAGACCCGGGGGAATCAGCCCCACCACTATCTGAAACTTTGAGGAGAAATTTGCTGAATGGTTGCTGGAGAGGGAAAACTGTGGAGGACTTGAAGAAACTATTCTTTCCACCTGGGGTGTTCCTCCCCAACACCCTCTCCTGCTCCAGTGCCCGTAATGGTGGCTGAACCAATGAGACTCCTATTTCTGCACCTCATTAGTCACGACTCTTACCGAAGGTTGAGGATCTTCTCTGGCACCTCCCACCCCCCAAGGGAGGATGACTGGGAGACCTGGATAGACTATGTTGCCCCCAAGTGCTAGAATGGCAATGCTCGGAAGGTGAAAGCGAAGGGTTAGTGAGAGCCTCCGAGGTCCTGCCCTGGCTACCATCCGCAAGCAACGGGCCAGTAACCCTGAAGCGACTGCACAGGCTCATCTTGAGGCCTTGGAGAATGTGTATGGGAGCCCAGATTCTGATGAGGACCTATGGTGGAGAGTAAGAGATGCACAACAGTACCAGGGGAGTTGTTGTCTGTGTATGTATCTCGCTGGAAAATTGTTGCAAGAATGCCTCAGAAAGATAGTTTGCCAGCGATTGAACTGGACCGAACCAGGCTGGACAGGATCCTAAGTCTGCCCCTTCTCAGAACTGCTGTTGCTTCAGTTACACCTGGCAGATCGACTGGAATCCCACCCTCCTATGATGAGTTAATGAGAGAAATCGAGGAGTTGAGAAAAAACGACCTCGGGAGGGACCTGCACCAACCAGCTGCTGACTCGACCCGAGTGACTGAGGGTGACCCATCAAGTGAAGTTCAGGGCAGAGGTTGGCAGTCAATGAGTGCTCTGACAAGGAAAAAGATATGTCACAATGGGGCGAACTGTTGAGAGAGATCCGGAATTCAAAAACAGTCCCTTTATGAAGACGCCTGCAAGCACGGCCCTGACCTATATCCGACTGCATCTGCTATGGGGGTGGGGGTACTCACCCATGTATCTCCTGCTGATAACAGCTCGAACTCGATTCCTTGACCATGGAAGTGGAGAAACTGAGAGATGTCTCCAAATGCTTATCACGCCGCCAGACAAGTAAGCACCAAGGTTTCCAGTTAGTAATACCCCCGCCCTGGCTCCCAGTGTGGCGCTCGGCCAGCTCAAACTCCAGAAAGTATGTTTTGCTATAATTGTGGGAAAGATGGGCACATGAAAAGGGAATGCCAGTCCCCAAAGACACTGACAAAGTTGCATATAGGCTACAAGGAGAGCTTGGAGAAGAAATCAGTGGTTAAGAGGTGCGACATGATCCCAGTGAGGGCACCAAAAATGCTAATTCACGTCCTTTGTGGCAAGGTCAGTTGCCCAGGCCCCCACTACCGCCTCTCAGACTGGTCCAGAATAGTGGGTCCTCCATGGAGACCACTGTAAAGGTGAACGGAGTGTCTACAAAAGCTATATTAGACAGTGGCTCCCAAGTGACAATTATGTTCCAAGATTGGTATCAGAAGCATTTGTCAGACATACCCTTACAACCATTAGAAGGACTGCATGTATGGGGTTAAGTGAGAGGCCTACCTATTCCGGGTATATCCGAATTTGGCTGTCTTCCCCACCTCCGTGGCTGGAGTGGCCGAACAAGTAGAGACCCTAGCCTTAGTGTGTCCCCCACTGGACTGTAATGGTGTCCTTTGTTGATTGGAACAAATGCTCATATGTTAGGAAGGCTGGCACAGTTGTGTTATGAAAACAGGGTCAAAGACTAGTAGAGCTTTAAGAGTTCGGCTTTAATTAAGAAGGCCTATGAGGCACAGAGAGATGCTGAAAAACAGAACCAGAGGAACCGGTCGGAATTGTATGGAAGAAGGATCCTGAGTCTCTGATCCTGCGCCAAATGCCCAGTGTACCTTACAGGGAGAGGTCCGTATCAGAAAGGATGTTAAGAATAAAATATTAATGTTGGATGCACCAGGCGATGGAAAATTGCCAGAGGGACTGCTGGTCAAGCCTAGTATTTTGCCGCTAGAGCCCATGCTTATGCCAGAAGGGTAATGGTCCAAGTTCATAATGTGTCTGAAAGAGACATTCGAGTAAACAGAGGTTGCATCCTGGCTAATGTGCATTGTGCAGACACTGCAGTGCTACCCAGCAGCAAGAGTTCAAGGAAGAATGACAGAGTAACGCCTGACTTGTTTGATTTCGCGACTCCGCTGCCAGCTGAATGGAAAGTGAAGATCAGTGAGAAGCTTGCCCAGAGAGACCAGGTGTTTTCTTTAAAGGAATGGGATGTAGGATGCGTGCAAGGAGCTGAGCACAATATCCGGCTGCATGACGAAAAGACCATTTCAGTGAGAGGTCTCGACGCCTGGCACCTGCTGACATAGATGATGTGAGCGGCATCTGCAAGAGATGTTAGCTGCTGGTGTAATACAAGAATCCAGAAGGCCTTATGCTTCCCCATTGTGGTAGTGAGGAAAAGAATGGAACAGTAAGGATGTGTGTGGATTATCGCACTAAACGGCGGACTATCCTGATCAGTACACAATGCCCGCATTCAGGATGCTTTGGACTGCCTAAGCGGAGAGCAAGTGGTTCTCTGTGCTGGATCTCCGCAGTGGGTACTATCAGATCGATGGCCCCAGAGGACCGTGAAAAGAACAGCCTTTATCTCACGCTTGGCTTCTATGAATTCATGAGGATGCCTCAAGGGATTTCAGGTGCCCCAGCCACTTTTCAACGATTGATGGAGCGTGCAGTGGGGACATGAACTTACTAGAGTGCCTGGTATACCTAGATGATGTTATTGTGTTTGGCAGCTCACTGGAGGAACATGAGAGCAGATTATTTAAGGTATTGGACCGACTGAGGACTTTGGCCTTAAACTGTCCATTGATAAGTGTCAATTTTTTCAAACATCAGTAAAGTATGTGGGACACATAGTATCCACCGAGGAATAAGAGACGACCAAGTAAAGTTGAGGCCTTGACCACCTGGCCACAGCCCAAAATCTAAAAGAACTGCAAAGATTCCTGAGTTCTGTGGTTATTATCGCGCTCATCAAGGACTATTCAAGAGTGATCCCCCTTTACTTAACCTTACTCAAGGGTATCCCCAACCCACAAAAATACCAAAAGTCAGCATCCTCAAGACTGAAAGAGTGTATTTTCATCCAGTGAAGTATTTGGGCCGCTGGACTCCTGATTGTGAGACTGCTTTTCATGAGATCATATATCAACTTACCCATGCTCCAGTGCTGGCCTATGCCGATCCAAGAAAACCTTACGTCCTGCACACTGATGCTAGCTTGCAAGGGTTGGGGCTGTGTTGTACCAAAACACGAGAATGGCCTGAGACCAGTGGCCTTTGCCAGTAGAAGCCTGACCCCATCCGAAAAACTATCCTGTACATAAGTTAGAGTTCCTAGCTTTGAAGTGGGCTATTGTTGACCAATTCCATGAGTACTTGTATGGGGCTAAAATACTAGTAAAAACTGACAATAATCCTTTGATCTATGTGCAGACCTCAGCTAAGTTGGATGCCACTGGCCATAGGTGGCTTTCTGCATTATCTACATATGACTATGCTCTCGATACCGAGCAGGTCTGAACCACATAGATGCTGATGCTCTCTCCGGAGGCCTGTTCCCCAGAATGATTGGGTCCGACTGGCAGAACCTGACATTCGGGCACTCTGCGGAAGTTTGACAGGGAGGAACAAATGTCCACGGACGCAGTGGACTGCATGGTGGATTGCTTGGGAGCTCTGAGAATTGCATACCTGCTGCTTATTGCCACTTTCTGCAATAGACATTGGTGCACTGCCTCAGCTGGACAATGACAGTATTCGTGGCTCAATCCAGCGATCCCATGATCAAAGCAGCTTTAGAAGCCCTCTATACAGGAAAAAGATGTGTCCAAATTACGCTCCACTGATTTGAGAACTGCACTGTTATACAAAGAAGGTCCTAAGTTGAAACTGATCAATAAACTGTTATACAGAGAAACAGTAGACAGAGGGGACAAGTAGACAAACAACAACTAGTGCTGCCCACTGCCTTCGAGACTCAGTATTGAGGTCCTTGCACAACCACATGGGGGCACCTTGGTATAGACAGAACACTTGACTTGGTGAGATCCAGATGTTATTGGCCTAAGATGGGGCTGATGTGGAGCAACACATTGAACTTATATTACGCTGCTTACAGAGAAAGCTTTGCCCCCAGAGGCTGCCCCTGTAACATAACCACCAGTGCACCCATGGAGCTGGTCTGTATTGATTTTCTAAGTTTGGAGTCAGATCAAAGAAATATCAGTAATGTGCTGGTGGTCACTGACCATTTCACGAGATATGCCCAAGCTTTCCCCACCAAAGACCAGAAAGCATCCACTGTAGCCAAAGTACTTGTAGAAAACTTTTGTTCACTATGGGCTCCACAAAGAATCCATTCTGATCAAGGGAGAGACTTTGAGAGTCGCCTGATCAAAGAGATGCTTTCTCTGTGGGGAGTGCCAAAGTCCAGAACCACTCCTTACCACCCCAGGGGACCCACAGCCTGAACGCTTCAACCGCACTTTGCTAGATATGCTAGGACCTGCACCCAAAGGACAAGCCTAGATGGAGCCAACAAATTAGCACCCTGGTACATGCTTATAACTGCACCAAAAGTGATGCCACTGGATTCTCCCCTCACCGCCTGATGTTTGGAAGAAAGCTCGACTACCAGTAGATGTGTGTTTTGGGTCTCTCCTGATGGGGTTCAAGCTGACAACTATTTACAGTATGTGCAAAAGTTAAAGGCCAACTAACTCATGCGTACCAACTGGCTCAAACCATGGCTGCCAAAAGAAATCTGGCCAACAAGAAAGGTATGATAAAAAGGTGAAAGCACAGGAACTCCAGGAGGGAGATTGGGTATTGCTAAGAAATCTGGGACTGCATGGCAAGCACAAGATTGCTGACAGATGGCACCATCTCCCTCACATTGTAGTGGGCAAACTAGATGATCTGCCAGTGTACAAAGTAAGGCCTGAGAATAATTCAAAAGATGTAAAAACAATGCATAGAAATCATTTACTGCCCATTGGACAAATCTTAATTGAGTCTGAGCCCCTAGAAGATGCCCTCTGGACCAGTGACTAGAGCTGCTGCTAAGAAAGATCAAGAAAGTCTGCACCTACAGAAGCAAAGTTAAAGTGTTCCCTCCACAAGTCCCAGTTGAGCATGACTGTCAGTCCATATCGGAAGAAAGTGAGAGTGACTTTGAATACTATCCTTCTTACGAACTGAGTCAATTGTTTGGGGCAATCCCTAGTCAATACTGGAGACAAAGCTGGGCCTTCTGGACTGTCTAAGCCCCCAGCTTCATCCCTGGAGCCAATGCTCCCAGAAAGTGAAGTGCAAAGCATCAGATCAGATGAAATGGAATCATTGTGCATGGTTGAACTGTTTGAGCTTTCAGGGAGAAAATGATAGATTGGGGCAGACTGGTGATACACCGAACAAGAAGAGTATTTTGAGTGCCCTGACAGTCCACTGCCAGTGTCCAAAGCTCTCCATGCGAGCCAAATGTTGTGGACTCAGAAACTGTAACTCCTGGAGCTGAAAGTGCCCCAGGTTCTAGCCTCTCTACCCCCATGGAGACTCCCCTGACAAGTGAGGACAATGCTGAAAATGAGGCTCAGAGTGCAGAGACTATAACAGTTCCCCCTAGAAAGACTGGTCGAGCTGTAAAGCCTGTGGTGCACCTCAGTTATGAGTCACTTGGGAGGCCTGTGGACTTGCCTCTCAATGTTGTCCATAAAGGAGTGTATGTGTCCCCGAGCTCATTGCCCAAACTGAGCATCAGTGCTAACTCCAAGTTACTTGTGTTGCCCTCTAAGTATGGTGCCCTTGCCCCATCCAGCCCCAAGGTAACTGATAGGGAAGGGCCCCCTCTCTTCAGGTTTCATGTACAAGAGGTAATAACTTGAGTTATGGTACAATGTGTATGTAATACTGTGTAAAGTGACGTACTGCAATGTTTCAGAAATGTGTTCTTGGTAAAATGATATATTGACTGATGATTACATGTGCGAGCCTAATGCAAATGTATATGGTTGCAGTTGAAACTTATGGGGGTACTTGCTTGACGCGGACGTCAAGCTTTCCCAGGCCAGGAAGGGTGTAACCCCCCTGCAAATGGGGGTTCCCAAAAGACTTCCAGGAGCTTGCTTGAATGCTCCAAGCCTGAATGGTGTTTGGCATTTAAGCCATTTATCAGTGAGTGTTTTTAGAGCCTCTGATACTGTCTCTTTAAGAGCTGTCTGCTTGCAGACATAATTAGTTTGTATGGGGGGACTGTGTGCTTCTCTGAGTACCACTCGAGCTGCTGCCAATTCACTTCATTTTTGCAGTCACTAGAGTGCAAAGGAACCTATCTGAAAGATGTAACTGTTTGCCAGAAATTATTTAGAGTAATAATGAAATTACAGTTTGTCTAACCTGCTTTCCTTTGCAGTCAGAACTGTGTCTGCTAGTTCCCCCATTCTAGTTTTGAACTGCTGAACTGGACCAATCAGTGTGGGGTAAGCTAGCTCTAAAATGATGCCTTGGACTCATAATCTGAGCCAGCCACAAGAGGATTGTATGGGCAGTGACTCTGGGAGATGTAGTTTAGACTTCAGTGCCTTTTGGACCAACAGCAGCAGTCTATTGTGAGTGACAGCCAATCCAGTCAAGAACTGGGAGGAACTCAAAGGAAGTGCCGGTTTAGTCAGTTGGAGTTCAGTTGAGCTTTGGCAGTGAAGAAGGAAGGAGCCCTGTGCTTTTCAGTGTGCAGTTTAGTCAAAAGCAGTGTGTAAGGCCCAGAGTTCGGTCTGCAGCTTGTGTAACAGCTTGTTAGACTGAATCCGTCCTGTGAAAAGAATCAAAGGATCTCTGAAGAGTAGAAACCAGGCTCACCCTGTAGAAGACTGGAAGAATTGCTGAAAATTGCACTCGGTCTGTCAGGAACTGAATCTGCTGTGTGTTCTCCGGGTATTGTGCAGTAATTGCGATCGGGATACAGATGCAACCTGCCTGGTATAGTACTTTCTTTTATATGGATGTGTGAGAGGTTTGTGTACCTCAAGTGAGCCCTGCTGACATTGAAGGACCCTATCTTATTTGGAGGTCGTTGAGTACTAATTCAGGGTTGCTCCCTGTTGAATTGCCACATTAAATCCAAATGGAATTACTGTACTGCTGACTGTTTAATTCTCCTTTTCTCTGTGTGAAGGGCCCCTACCAGCTGCCACGGTTTGGACTAGCCACTAGGGCTTGGGTACCCAGGGACAGTAACTGATAGGGATAGGCCTGTGCACAGAGCCATAAATGTAGATTATTAGAGTGATAAGCTAATTAACCTGATTTCCCCTGTCCTTGTTATATCCCCTAAATAAATCAGAGCTGCTTGTTTCAGCAAGTTATACTGCCTGAGGTATTTGTCTATGTTAAAGTACTGTACTGTGATTGTTGCACTGTATCTCATTTCACAGGAGGTCCCAGTGCGGGAACCAGACCTGGGGGTAAGTGTATACTGTGAAGGTAATTCTGATATATTGTGTGGGCCACTAGTGGGAAGAAAGGGGGGTTGCAGTGTCCCAGAGGGCTGTGACCAAGTTAGTTTAACTATTGCAAACCCTGACCTCTGGGTGGAGGCACCCGCCATTGGATCCAGGCCCCTCAACCTGTTAGTGGCAAATCAGGCAGGGGTAGTAGCCCCTGGGATAGCGCCATCTAGGGGTTACACAAATATGCCCTAGAACAAACAAAACTTAAATAACCCCACAACCCATACAAGATAGCTAGAAAGACTGACAGACAAATATACAGTCATTTGTAGTCAAAGGATTGTGATGTCACCTCACAGTTTCATTCAGGGCAACTGTGGGTGGATGTGACTGCCTGGACCACTGCCGCAGCACCTCTCGAGTCAGAATGCACTGCGTCTCTAGTTTCAACTCCAGGCACCAACCAACCATTTCAACCCAGTTTAGTAATGGACAAATGGACGTGATGCAAGCTTTCGCCTTACTGTAGCTGGCCCCGAGTGAGCAGCAACAGTGCAGCAGGCAGGAAAAACTACCGCAAGTGGTTGGTGGAGCAAAGACACATGTGGACAAGCTGTCCAAATTCTAGTTGCTCATGCCAGATGCTGCTGCCACTGGAGCCAGTTTGTCTGAGCAATCGGGACAGTAGAGTACCTGACTCACCCCCCTCCCCCTTTCGGTGCTGCGGCGTGGTCTGAAGGACCAGGGTCCAGGGCCAACATGAAAAAAATAAAATAAAAACGAGGATTTTCCTGGATTTTCTGTCATGAGGTACAATAAATATGCATGGTTACGCCGCTGGGTGCATATGTTTGTGTATATGTGACTGCATACCTGTAAATGTGTACATGGGGGGTGTTTAGGTACATGTATATATTTATACATCCTTGTAGATAATAATGTATATACTTTCCTAAGTAAATATTACTGTATATAATTATTCTGTATCTACCCTTGTCCTTATTGTACTGTCACTGTTGCTCTGTATTCAAATTGCTATAAGTATATGTTGTCCTCCCAGGACCTCCTTGTAAATGAGCCTGCTCAATGGAGTTTTCCTGTCAATAAACCTGAACTTAAACTTGGAAAAAAAAATACACAGCCTGTAATAAAATAAACCCAGCAGTATATGGGCAGCTAAGTGATGCTGGAGGCAAACTGAGCAGGAGAAAGTTAACATTTAAATAAACAGAACCAAGTTGCAGCTCGCATCCACAGGGCTGGATGTCCCTTTAGCTTTATGAATCAGCTTAGGGTGTCCACTTTGTCCAATCGGATGTAAATAAATCTTTCCCAGCCTCCCTTCCAGACTGGAATCAAAAGATCAATACTTGAGTACGGCATGCTATCCAGGGGAAGTCGATAAAGCCGAATTACCACCTCCGAGGAGTCGGTCATAAGCTATCAGTCCCTGTTGCTTGGGTGGTTGATTGAAGGAGTGACAGGCTATGGGCTGGCCTGCAGTTGATCTGTGTAGGGAGGATCCTCTGACAGGCAATGTTTGGACCACTCTCTTGGCCCAAGAGTTAGAATCCCCTTGCAAAGATCTGACTCCCTGGCAAAGCTGGTCCTGCACTGCTGGGACACTGGAAAGCGAAGGGAAAATCCTCAGGTAGGTCCTGGAGGGCAGATAACCAATTCTTGCCAGCTAGAGGGCCAGCTGACCCTGATGAGGAGTATGATTCTCTACTTCTGCTGTGACTTCTGAAGGGGAGTCTGGGGGATTTTTCCAGATGCTTCCAATCCTCCGGTTGCTTCTTTCTGTTCCGTTGCTGGCTCTTCAAGGCTTGTATCCATGGGTCTGTCTCCACTGGAGGGAGCAATCAAAGTGGGGCCTCTCTGTCCTCAACAGCCTGGTCCACACGTGCCTTGGAGAAGGATTCTTATAAGGGGAAAGGCCTTTCTGCTTGAGTGATGGAGTGGAGGGCCCCAGTTTTCCCCAATTGAGCTGTGAGGCCTGGGAGGCTAGAAAACCTTCAGCAACCTCCGGAGAGTCAAATACTAACATATTGAAATGCCAGCAGAATAGGCCTAATGGTCTTTCGCGTCTGCTCGTTTGGTCAGCCCCCACCCTGGGAGCTGACCTTGCTGCCCCTCTCGCCTTCTCTGGCTTCTCCCTTGCCAGTTCCGGATATTCTCGCTGCAGTGGATTTTGCTTACAGAACCCTTCCCTTGTACCTGTCCCACCCCTTCTTGATCCCCTCCACCGTCTCTGCCTCCACCAGCCCCCTGGGCAGTGCACTCCATGGCTCCACCACCCTCTCAGTGAAGTAGCACCTCCTCCTTTCTCCCTTAAATCTCCCCCCCAGCTTCCACCCATGCCCTCTAGTTGCCCCCTCCTCCTTCCTTCGAAGCACCCTGACTGCTCCTCCCTTATTTACCCCCTTCATGTACCTGAAGGCCTCTATCATGTCCCCCCAGTCCCTTCTCTCTTCCAATGTGTACATATTTAGCTCTTCAACCCTCTCCTCATAGGTCCTGTCCCCCAGGCCCCAAATCAGTTTGGTTGCCCTCCTCTGGACCCTCTCCAGGAGTTTAATGTCCCTCTTTAAGTGTGGCCTCCAAAACTGCACGCAGTACTCAAGGTGCGGCCTCACCAAGCAGTTATACAGAGGGAGTATCAATTCCCTCCTTCTGGAGGTGATCCCCCTAGAGATGCATCCCAGCATCCTGTTGGCCTTGGCTGCTGCCCTCCTGCAAGTCTCCGAGTTGTTCATCTTGACATCCACCACCACTCCCCAGATCCCTCTCAGCCATCGAGACTTGTAGCATTCCCACCCCCCAGGTGTACACTTGGCCCGGGTTTCTGGCACCCAGGTGCAGTACCTTGCATTTCCCTGCATTGAACCTCAGCTTCCACTTTCTAGACCATCATTCTAGAGCCTCCAGGTCCTCCTGTAGGGCCACCCTCCCCCCCTCCCTATCCACCACCACCCCAGTTTTGAATCATCCGCAAAGAGACTCATCTCACTCCTGATACCTATCCTTATGTCAGAGACATAGGCGTTGAACAGGAGGGGTCCAAGGACTGATGCCTGTGGGACCCCACTAATGACCCTCCTTGGGGATGAGACTATCCCACCAACTACGACCCTCTGGGTCCGGTCCTGGAGTCAATTGCCTATCCATCTGATCATCTGGTTCCCCACCCCATTTCTCCCAGCTTATCCAACAGGCCCTCATGAGGAACAGAGTCAAATGCCTTGCTGAAGTCTAGAAAGAGGATGTCCACTGGTCTACCCAGGTCCAAGGCACTCGTCACCCAGTCATAGAACTCCACAAGGTTTGTCTGACATGATTTTCCCGGGACAAATCCATGCTGTCTATCGTCCAGGTCCCCCCCAGTCTCTCCTTGACAATGCCCTCCATCACCTTGCCCACCACTAATGTCAGACTTACAGGCCTGTAGTTCCCTGCCACCTCCCTTGACCCCCCCTTGTGGATAGGCACTATATGCGCCACCTTCCAGTCCTGGGGCACCCACCCTGTCCTCAGAGAGATGGTGAAAAGCTCCGCCAGGGGTTTCGCCAGGACATCTGCAAGTTCCTTCAGCACTCTGGGATGTAATTTATCCGGCCCTGGTGCTTTCTCCACCTTAAGGGACCTGAGGGCTTCCCTCACTCTCTCTGCTGTGATTTCCACCTCCGCTACCTCGTCTCCCTGCTTAGTCTTCCCCCTCCTGCCAGTGATGCCTCCCCCTCTCCCCAGACCTGCCGATTGCTAAGGGTCCCCCCCTCCTCAGTGTCACTGTCTCCTCTCATGCATGATGCAGCACCCCCATTTTCCTTGGTGAAAACTGAGGTGAAGTACTCATTTAGTACCTCAGCCTGCTCCCCTGGGTCTTGTGCCCATCTCTCCCCTGTTTTAATCCTGCTAATCTGCCCCTTCACCCTTCGTTTTTCCCCATTCAAATGAATGGCAGGAGCCATGGAAATTAATCCAGTGAATGGCAGGGTATCACAGGGCATACCATAACTTGAGTTTGGCACAGGCCCATCTTGCCATAGTGAAGGCCCTTTGCTGTTTGGACAACTCCTGCAAGTAGTCCGCAAAGATCTGGATTTTGTGACCCCTCCAATTAAGGTGTTGCTTTTCTCTGGCCGCTGCCATGATTTCCTCCCTATCCCAAAACTGGAGGAAGTGGGCCAGAATGGGACGCAGTCGGACTTTGGTGCTAGCTTTGGTGCTAGGGAATGATAGGCCCAATCGATTTCAGTGAGGCCGTTCCAAGAGCAAGACAAGAGCCCCGGGATCGCTGACTGCAGAAAGGCTATGGCATGTGGTCCTTTACCATCCTCTGGGAACCCCATGAACTTGAAGTTGTATCAGTGGCTACAGTTCTTGAGATCCTCTACCCGTTGCCACAGGAGGTTGATCGTACAGTCTTGGTTCCGTATGTGTGCATCCAGTCTGTGTGTTTTGTCCTAGGTATCTGCTGTTTTTTGTTCATTTACATTAGTGTGGTGAGACAAAGGTATAATGTTCACTGCAGTATTCTGGGTGGCTACTTCAAGTTTGTCGATTTGTGCCATCAGCTGGGTGAACATTGATTTAATCTCTTGCAGGTTGGTATCCGCTAATGGGGGAGCCGATGACACCATCTCAGAGATGCACCTGCAAGAAGGCCCAGATCTTGTGGCAACACCCAGAAGCTCAAATTCCTCCAAATCAGTGGCAGTTGTCAGCTCCAAAAAAGCAATCTGTAGTTCTGGTAAGTGCTCCCCTCTCACACAATGTTCATGAAGTTGCATTTAGGGCAGAGATGGGGAAAGGTGCGGACAAGTCCACTCCTACACCATCAATGCAGGGTTCTAGGTCCCTTACCCTTTAGTAATCCCCATGTCAACTGAAACCATTTCATTACTTGTATATATTCATTTTTCACCACAAATTCTATATCATTGTAACAGTGAGGGACAGAGATTTGTGCATAGTAGGAGCCGTATACCCAACTGTGAGCCACTTCACTCATGAGTTTATTCAACCATCAACTGCCTTGGATGAATTTGAGGTGTTATCTATGGTACAGTTAGCATGCACCTTATAGGGTTCTGCACCCATCAAATACAACATGCATTTTCTGTCCCATTGTATTCCCCAACCTAAATCTGGTTGGACTGGTTTCCTCACTACTTTCTCCTCCTGCAGGCAAAAGCATACTAGGTAGCAATGTGTTGTCTATTACCTACCTGGTTCATATCTATCTATTATCTAGGTGGGAAGGCGGGGGGGGGATGGGAGGAGAGAGGAAAGAAAGTGAGAGCCTGTATGGCTCTGTTCCAATGGGTCCACTGGGGAAGCAGCATCTCCTACCTCCAGTTAGCATTTAAGGTTGAACACTGAGTGTAAGATTTGGACTATTTCTCCATTATTTCTATACCTATGTGGGTACAGCAAGATCCTCTGTTCCACTTGGTGTTCCAGGTCGGGGCCCCACACTTACATAGATACATAGATACATAGACAGTGTCAGCAGATAAGGGCCTATGGCCCACCCAGTCTGCCCATTTGAGCTTGTAAGTTCAGTTTGTTTTCCTAGAAGTCTGTTGCACCTTACCCCTGACCTTCAGAATTCCTTTATGTCTATCCCATGCATTCTTAAATCCCGTGATTGTTTCAGCCCCACCACTTCCTCTGGCAGGGTGTTCCACCTGTCCACCACCCATTCTGTGAAGAATTCTTTCTCATGTTTCCTCTGAATCGTCCTCCCTCCAACTTCATCCCATGCCCTCAAGTCCTGGAACATCTTTTTCGCTTAAAAATAGTGTTTTCCTGTACCCTGTTCCTCCCTGTAAGATACTTGTATGTCTCTATCATATCCCCTCTCTCCCTCCTCTCCTCCAGGGAGTACATGTTCAGTTCCTTCAACCTGTCTTCATAGGACTTGTGATGCAATCCATGCACCATCTTTGTTGCCCTCCTCTGAACCTTCTCTACCCTGTCTATGTCCTTACGTAGGTATGGTCTCCAGAACTGTACACTGTACTCCAGGTGGGGCCCTCACTAGTGTCTTGTATAGCGGATTATGACCTCCTTTTCCTGCTGGTGATGCCCTGCCTATACATCCCAGCATCCTATTTGCTTTACCTGCTGCCTTGTCACACTGTTTCCCTACCTTGAGGTCATCAGAGATGATAACCCCAAGATCCCTTTCCTGCTTGGTGCATGCTATATCCTCACCCCCCAACTGATATATTGTGCCAGGGTTTTTGTGCCCCATATGCATTATCTTGCACTTCTTTGCATTGAATTTCAACTGCCAAACACCTGACCATTCTTCAAGTTTCTGTAGGTCGCTTCTCATTCTGTCTACACCCTCTGGTGTGTCTACTCTGTTACAGAGCTTTGTGTCATCAGCGAACAGTGAAATTCTGCCTTGTTGTTCTTCACTTGTTGGTAGAGCTGAGGTTTCCCCATAGCCATGTGGGCAACGTTTTCAAATCTGGCTGTTGTGGACAGTAGCCCCTCCCGTTACTGGTATGGTGGTGTGGTTTCCTCCCTCCAGTGGTTCAGGATCACCCTTTTGGCTGTTAGGAAGGTGCCCCCCAGCCACAGCAACTGTGGGGTAGTGAATCTATGATTTCGGGGAGGGAGCCCCAAGATCCCCAACACTGGGTCCCTTACTGGGGGAAGTTGACCACCTTGCTGCACTGACACCAGATCCTATTCCAGTATTCCTCAAGTGCTGGGCACGTTCAAAGGATATGAGACAGGGATGTCTGTGGCAAGGTACACCTCCTGCAGTCACTATTATCGAGCAGCCCCATGTGATATAGGGCCTGGGGGGTACGATATGTCCTATACAGGATTTTGTACAAGATTGTCTTGGCCTGTATTTCTCTGTTAGCGTTGTATGCCTGGCTCCACCCTTGTCTCCACTCCTCTTGGGGTATGGTGACATCCAACTCCACCTCCTATTTCTGCCTCGTTAGTGTGTGCAGGGCCAATGACTTGGCCGAGTTTCAGAGCTTGGTGATTTTACTGCCCAAGTGTTGTAGTGTTGTCAGGCATGATACCCACTCATCTAGGTGGGATTGAGGCAGTACATAGTCAGGTGTTAAAGTTGCCTTGAGCATGTTCCTCACCTGTAGGTATTGTCAGAACATAATCTTTGGTCTGCTGTCTTCCCCTGAATGGTTGACATAGGCTGTCATATGTCACAAAGATCCTCGTCTCAGGGTCATACAGATCCCAAACCATGTGGATCCCTCTCATTTGCTAATTCTTCCAGGAGATGGTCTTTTGGTCTATCCGGAATGATGGATTCTGCCACAGGGGGTGGCCCCACAGGAACTTGGCTGACCAGGCCATGGCCTTGAGGAACTTGTTCCGTTCAAACCTCATGTGCCGAGTGCAGGGCAAGGCCTGGTTGGGGAGCTACCAGTTCAAGAGCATCAGGGCCTGCGCCATTGGAAGACCTGTCCAGCCCAACTCCAGTGGCAGCCACTCGGGAGGGGTTAGTGCCATCTCAGGTCTAATACAGAGAATGGCTTGACGGAGGACAACACTGGAATGAAACACCCTCATATCTGGGAGGCTGAAGCCATCTTCTGTCCAGTGGAGCTGAAGTTTAGCCAGTGCAATTTTAGGTTTAGCCCCATCCCATACATATTTGGTTATCTTGGTATTCAGGGATCGAAAGAAGCTCCCTAGCAAGGATGTTGGGAGGTTGGACAGGATATATTGAATTTTTGGGAGGGTGACCATTTTAAGCACATTTATTCTTCCCTAGGTTGACAGGATATGCTTCTGCCATCTATGGAGGTCAGTGTCTACCTTATCCAGCATCTGCTGGACATTGGCATACATGGTGCTTTTCACTGAGTTGCAGATAGCCACTCCCAAGCACTTGACTCCTTCTGGGGAACACTGGTAGGGGTACTGGTGTATCAGCTTCGGGGTGCAGCCTGCATTCAGAGGAAGGATATGTGATTTAGCTGCATTTAGTTTGTATCCCGCCAGAGCTGAGTACTCAGTTATTAATTTATGTAGGGTATCTAATGATTGTGGTATGCTGGTGAGGAAGAGAGTAATATCATCTGCAAACAGTATGAGTCTATGCCTGGTTTCTTCCACCAGCATACCGGGAAGTCTTCCTTCACTCGGATCATTTGGGCTAGTGGTTCCACCACCAAGAGAAACAGATACGGGGACAGGGGACATGCCTTTCTAGTTCCTCTTTTGAGTTGAAAGCTGACTGAAATCATGGAGTTTGTAAGTACCCTAGCTGTGGGAGCTCTACAAAACAGGTGAGTCATCGATACGAATTTCTCTGGGAAGCCAAATCTGCTCATTGCCTCAAATAAATATACCCATTCCACCCTGTCGAACTCCTTTTCTCCGTCTAGGGACAGGGTGGCAGCGGGCTTGTCCAAGTGTTGTGCGGCCCAGAGAAGGTCAACTACTTGCCTGGTGTTATTGGATCCCAGCCTTTGGGGTACAAATCCCACCTGGTCTGGATGGAAGATGTATCCCATTATCTCCTCCATTCTTGCTGCCAAAAGCTTGCCATATATTTTAACATCAGTGTTTAGGAGGGATATAGGGTGGTATTATGAGCAGAGAACACTATCCTTACCTTTTTTAGGTAGGAGTGTGATGACGGCTTCATGAAAGGTGCCAAGTAGGTGGTCTGTGCCTATTGCTTCATTAAAAACTGAGGCAAGGCAGGGTGTCAGCAGGACCCGGAAGGTGTGGTAAAAATCTGAAGGAAAACCATTCGGACTGGGCGACTTCCCTCTGGTCATGGTTAGGATCACCTCTGTGACCTCTTGTTCCATCATGGGTGCAATCAGAGGGGCCCAGCTATGACCTGGTACCTGTGGCAGAGTTATTGGGGCAAAGAAGTCCTCCAGTTGTGTTTGAGAGGGTGACACTTCTGATGTGTATAGGTTTCTATGGTATGCCAGGAATACTTCATTTAAGTTCCCTGGTGATGTCACCGTCTCTGATTTGCTTTTGCGTATTAGGGATGTATTTCTCTGCCTCCTGTGCCTTGAGTCTGGCCACCGACTGGTCTGGTTGCTCCCCTGCCTCCCCGTATGTTTGTCTTAGTTTAAATAGGCAGTGCTGTACTTGCCTGTGGAGGATCCCTCTATTTCTCCTCTTAAGAATTTGACCAGGGGTCGGGGGTTCACAGGCGGAGGCTGCAACCATCAGCCTCAGTTTCTTGAGCTCTCCCTCTTTTTCCCTGGTGTCCCTGTCCCTCTGGTTGTGCACCCTAGCAGAGTAGGCTATAATCTTGCCCTGTACTACAGCATTTATGGTATCCCACTATGTCCCTGCAGACACCTCTGGGGTGTCATTGTAGAGCTAATATTCCTTCACCTCCCTCTTTACCAGGGTATTGAAGGTATCTTCCTGCAGAAAGGAGGTTTTTAACTTCCACTTATTTCGCAGTCTCTGGACCCTCCCCCCCCCCATGCCAGGGAATAACAGAACAGGGGTGTGGTCTGAGACCAGGATATTCCCTAGTGATGAGATGAGGGTCCAGGGGATCAGTTGTTGGGACACTAGCAAGACATCTATCCTGCTGTATGAGGAGTGTGAGGCAGAGAAGTCTGAGTAGTCCAGCTCCACCGGGTGCTGCATTCTCCATACATCCTGCATTCCTGCCCTGTGACACATTTCCCTCACCTGTTCGGCCAATGCGGTTTCCTGTTCTGTTGGGAGGGCCCATTCTACTGTATCTATAGCTGGGTCCAATGCCAGGTTTAAGTCCCTTCCCAGCACCACATTTGTATGGGCCTGCATCACCTGCCCCAGCACTGTGGTGAAGAATGTCACATCTCACAAATTCCTGGCGTACACTGTGCCCAGCTGAAGTGGCTCCCCCTGATAAGAGCCATCAATAAACACATAACACCCTTCCTGGTTGGCTAAGGTGCTCTGAGGTGCTCTGTATACCAAGCTGCAGTCCCTTCTGCTGGAGGATGGCCATCCCTTTCGTTTTCATGGTTGCACAGCTATGCCTCACTTCACCCACCCACATGCATCGCAGCTTGTCTGCCTCTGCTGTCCCTGGGTGGGTCTCCTGGAGGAAGGCAATATCGCAACCCATATCTTTTAACTTAGTTAAAATCTTCTGTTTTTTGAGTGGATAGGTCATGCCATTCATGTTCCATGAGACCACCTTAAGAGGCTGAGGAGTAGCCATTTCCCTTGGTCTAGCCCAGGACCCAATGCTGCGATACTCCCCCCCCATGCACCAGCCCCCCACTCCAACCCCCTCCAAAGCTCCCACAACTTCCAGATGAATGCTACCCAGGTGAACCTAACATACACTGGTTCAAGCCTTTTGTCTAGGATACAGTGTAGCAGTATGCCGTCCCACCTGAAAAACAACACTTAGTTAACAACAAATAAGACTGTTAAGCACTGTAACAGTTAACGGAAACAAAAAAATATTTTAAGAGTGTCCCCTACTGGCTGGGGCTCACCAGATTCCTGTTCTAAGAACTGGCAAGGGAAGCAGCTATGCAGACACTCACACAAGGACCAAGAATCGGCTAGCAGCCCTCAGGGCCTGTGTCACTCGCCTCCATCTTGAAGGAGTCAGAGCATTATACTTATACCATTCCAGGTTCTGCATCAGCCTTGCAGTGTTCCAAGAGGTGGTTGTTTGGTGGGAGTTTGGCCACCTTCCTCTTCCATGTGGCTCTACGAGATTCCCCATAGTGGTTATTTGGCCATGCAAGCAGTCATGCCCATTTCCTATATATTGGCACATTCCGCCCTTAGCAAATGCTATTCTGCCATGGCATCCCTTTCAGTTAGGGTGGGTTGGATTGCCCCGCGAGCTATCGGGGGGGGGGGAAGATGGTATATGCCTATGGTACCGGACCTTCCACTGACCTGTTATCTCTCAACAAGGTAGTTCGCATTTGCTCCGTTAATTGTTTTAACTATAATATAGGGCCTTTTAACATTAATAAAATGGGAGAATGCACTCCCAACATTAACTACACCACGACATTAACTGTGTCAGCAAAGGAACGGGCCTGCATGAGGCCCATAACTGGAGGGCTTCGCTTCTGTGTCCCATGTTGCCCTGTCTTTTTCCTAGCCGGAGTCCCCCCCCAGTTTAATGTACCTGTTGTGACCGTTTATTGCTCAGTTCTCCCCCAAAAAGGTGGGACATTACCAGGTCTCCGGAACATCACTGATAGAGGCCCTATATTTAAGTCCAACTGGTGAGGGCCCTTCGGGTGTACAAAGAAAGCAGGCATTCCCCAGCATTGGCACAAGCACAGCCCATGCCCTGCTCTAAATGGTAAAAACCTTCCCTGGCATTATCTAGCCCTGAATTTTGCCCAAGGCTTTGCCTCGTCCTGTATTTTGTAGTTGTGGAGTGGAAAGTTGGAAAGGGAGCGGGGAGCAGAGAGTTGGATGTGTTGGGGGGTTCGGCGGATCTTGAAGTGTTTGGAGTATTTGCAGCACTGCGGGACCTGTGGAAGAAGGGGAAAATACTCTGGTCTGAGTTACGCAGCTACTTGCACTGAGCTGGTGGAGCACTGAAAGCATCCTTTTGATGAAAGGCTAAAGTTTTGTATCCGGACTTTAGTCTATTGATAATATATCATTTATTTTCGTTTGATGTTCCCTTTAACTTTTTTAATATTTTCCCTGTTTCCAGAGGAGAGCGGTGCTTATTTTAATTGCTACTATTTACTAGATTTGTTGTTTTTTTTTTTTGGTGGGATCTCTCACCAAGTATCTACCCTGGTCACGGCCCTCTGAGGTTCTTCCTGTGTCCACCGATTCCTCCGGTCACCCATGGCTTACCCCCCAGAGGATGGGGCTGCGGAGCTGGTAGCCCATATTCCAGCCCGCGGTCCTAGTATCTAGTTGGAGGATCGGTGACATGGAGGACCCAGGGAGGGCTTCATAGAGGTGGAGTCCCAATCTATTTTTTGTATAGTATGCCCCTGGGAAATCGGATGTACAATAGCGTCCTTGCACTTAGCGATGCTGGCGTCTGCGGCTTCCCCCTGTTAGATGAGCTTGCTGTTAGACACTCAGCCTCGCTGGGTGTCACTGCAGCACGGCATACACCCCGAAGGAAGGAGAGCTGTCGCAGGATGCTCGATCCTTCCTTCCCCCTGCCAGCCCCTGATGGCCCGAATCCGTTCCCAAACCCGGGTCGCTGGTGTGGTGCGAGGTGTGGCGTCCCGTGCCTCAACCCTCAGCGCCACTGGGCCGGCGAGGATTTGTTGTTTTAATTTGTAAGAGGCACTTTGTCTACCTTTAACTATTTAACTTGTATGCTACTGTGGCCATTGTAAAAACATGCAAGCATTTCAGGAGCCATAGGGCGATTATTTATATTAGGGGACACATAGTGCCCTGGATCTGGAATTCTGCGGATTAGGGTAGTCGTCCCTTGAAACGGCGGCAATTAGCCACGACACCTTTTTTAACGGCAGTTCTCCACGCCCATGTTACTGTACTGTCCCCCTCCGAACAAATAGGTAACATCAAAGCATGAGACTCACTTATTCTTTCTTTTATGCCTTTTTTTTATTTGGTTTAACACTGAAAGCAAGAATATACAACCAGCTTAATAAAATAACAAACATGGATTGTATACAATATTTAAAACATCACTAACAAGATTAAACTGTAAACTATAAAGTGGCACAGTTTATCGTAAGCGAGTGATTACAAGATTAGCATCACTAACAAGATTAAACTATAAAGTGGCACAGTTTATCGTTAAACGAGCGATTACAAGATAAGCAGCGCTAACAAGATTATTGCAAAAGCTACACATTTGGTAGTTTGTTCTGTGAAGCTCCACCCCCTCAGGTCCAGGAATATGTCGCTATGTTTATATACTGCAAAAGCTACACATTTTGGTAGTTGAATATGTCGCTATGTTGAAATATTGCAAAAGCTAAACATTTTGGTAGTTCTGTGGGGGCGTGACATATCAGTGACTGCAAAGCGCAAGCGGACGTATTTCTCACTAGGAGCACTCACTTCCAAGGTGTGCCCCCTAAAGTAAATATATGCCAGCCATAGTTTTAGCCCCTCAAAATGATCAAAACCACAAGGAAACTTAACTGTGCCAACAAGTGTGGCCAGGTTTGATTCCAGTTTTAAGCTTGATTTGTTTGGGAAGCAATCAGTACATTCAGTTTATTAGCAATACTGTGTTTTTAAATCCTGGGGTTATTTGAAATAGAGAGAACTTGGCCATTCAACACGCTCGTTTTCATACACGTAATACGTGCTCCATGACCCTGTATTCTTAAAGTGCATGCATGGCATTCTTTCTTACACTGAACAAGCCACCTCTAGACACATTGCACCCTAACGGCAACCTCGAGGCAGATTGGTCATCAGTTGATCACTCTTTTTATACTAGCGCCTGAGTCTTTAGAGTACGTCGTGTGCGGCTGAGTGGCTGAGGGTTACTGACATTACCATCACTTAATGCTTATCACTGGCTGGATTTTGAGAAGTTTCTCCCTTTTTTCTGGTCTGGTGCGTTATTCAGCAGGGGCCTCAAAGGATGTGTTTGCTATAAGTGCTTACCCTATTGTTTTAAATAGTTATTAAGTGCTTACTCACTTTAATTGTGCTACTATTTGTCGGTATTAGAATCGTGTAAGTCCCAGTATAAATCCCTTTAGTTTTAATTACCTAGTAGCCTCCTGATGTATTTGAGTTTCGACCCTTCCCTTCTTTTTTCTTTTTCTTTCTATTTTTGAAGTTGTGGAATCTTGGGTGAAGTCCCAGAAGTTCTGGGGGCAGAAGTCTGCCTGACCTGGTGTTTGGACCCTGGCTTACATAAAGGACTGCCTGGTGAGTTTTTCAAACTTCACTGTGGGACCTCTTCTTTCTCCAACAAACAAGTAACTTAAAGTATTGCCCCACAGCTGCTTTTCTTTTTGAGTGAACTAGTGTTTCTGCCTAAGTTTTCAGAACTTTAGCTTGATACTGGGATGCTGTTGGAGCAACCTATGTTTAAAATAGCCTTTCTGGCTTTGAGACTGGTTACTTCCTCCATTAGGCCTGCGGTGTGTTGGTTTGGCTACAGATTAACCCCAGGGTACTCGCATTAAGAACCTCTTTACTCACTTATGGACATCATTAGTTCTGGACTTGCACTTTGGAATTTCTTTATGGGATTTTAACCATTGAATTGCATATCAGTCCGTAATAATACAAACTGAATACCATAGGAAGTGAATTTTGTGCTGATTTATTTTTTGTTGTCTGGGTTACTTAAATTTTATTTTAATGATTTACAACCCTGAGGAGAGTCTGTTAACTCTTGATAATTGATTGGGGTTTATTTAATAACCATTTGCTCTGATTTACCTATTTACATTAGATTACATCATGTAATTTCTATTAGACATGTATACCAGAAGTGGCAAGGAAGTTAGTAAAGAGAAAAATGGCTCTATAGCTGAGAATTCTAAAACGATTAAGAACTCTAGGGTCATTAGGAAACCTAAGAAACACAAAAATGGTTATGTATTTTCCCAGGAACTTGCCTTTACCGCTTCCATTATCTCTTCTACCCCTAAACCCCCAGTTCTCTTGCTAGAACTTCTAAACTAGTTCATCACTTACAGGAGGACGTTTCCATTGACAAAAGGGACGGATTGCCTCCTATAAGTACCAAATCTGCTACTGTTTGCATAGATGTTCCCTGTTCCCTAAGTCCAAAGGGGGCCTCCCCTAAAACAATTAATTTGCCCCTTAAGGGAACTGAGGAATTGGTTGATGAGGCAAACACTGAAGGCCTGCAGGGTACCTCCAACTTAACACAGGCACCCCCTACACTAATTACAATAAGAAAGGGGGAAACTGATCTGGTTAACCAAGCCAAAATAATTGCTTATTTTGTAAGTTTAAAAAATCATTCACTGGAGGATGGGAGGAATTTTCTTCCTGCTCCTTTTGGAAGTGCAGAGGATATGGTGACTAATCCAAAATAAATAAAGAGTGAATGACCCCAAAGGGGATGACATTTCAATTTATCCCTTGAGAATGGATCTCTTCAGCCTCTTGGAGTTAACTGATGACCTGAATTCCACACTTTCTCTTCAGGAGGACTTAAATATTTTAGCTGGGTCCCCTGATGAGGTATTTGGAAAACTTGATAAGGAAGTTAATAAAATTGAGTTAGACCCTGAGTTTTTAGCACAATGTCTAGCTACCATCTCTAAGTATACCATCAAAGCTTTAACATGTCCTATCATGTCTAATATAGTTCTTTTAGAATTTTATTCTGGAATCAAACATTGTATTGAGAACTTAACTGTATCAATCTTAGAAAAATGTACTCTGTTGGAACAGAGAATTGATAAGTTAGCTGAAGAGAGTTATGGTAATAATATAAATAAACCAAATAACCCTAATAACCTTTTTTCCCCCACAATAATCATTCCGGATTCCCCTGTACCAGGAGTGAGGAACAAGCAGGCTTTTCAGGAAATCTCCAAGAAAAAAAATCTAAGACCAAATCTAGGAGGAAAAGAACTAGAAAATGCAAGGCTCTTAGTAAAAATTCTGTAGTAAATCCGATTGAGACCACAAAGCTCGAGCCTTGTGTACATCTAGATCAACTAATCTACTTGAGGAGGCCCCTCCAATTAGTGAGACTGATAAAAAATAGAGCAGAAAATATGCCTGCTGTTGTAGAAGCTGAGGTGCTAGTGGTTAAAGCTACCCATCTCCAAAAACATGAGACCCTCAGAAAGCCTGAGGTTGGTTCCAACTTTATCAAAAATCCTCCTCCCTCCTCACCTTCTTCTCCTGTCACAACTATGCTTTCAAAGGTACTTGAGTCAAAAGAGGTGCAGTCGAATCTGATTGGTTCATACCCCTACCAACTTATTACTACTGGTAAAGAAGTGGTTTTTAAACTGCAGAATATGTTTACCAAACCTTATGAAACTAATACTTGATAATGCACCTTCTTAGAGCCGAATTAGAGCTCCCATTGGCTGCATCTTCTGTTACTTTTGTCCATAGGGATAGGACTAACCTCCATCATCAAGCAAGCCTTAAAAACTTTTTTGTGGCACCAGGCATTCCATGACTGAGTGGATGGTATGTTTGTTATTTTATTATTGTATGTGTACTGATGTTTGATTTGATTTTAAAATTAAGTGCCTTGGTTTTGATAAAGCGCTATATAAATAAAGCTTGTTATTATTATTTTTATTATTATTATCATCATCCTGTATATGTATTGATTTCCAGTATGAATATTGACAAAACTATTTGGGCAAAACAACTGCTTTTAAATACCCTAGGACTTAACATCTCTTCCCCAGTGATGTGGTCCACAGTATGGAAACATACCTATGGTGGGACTAAACCCAGCAAACTACTTTCTTCTGAAATCTTTTCTTCTACATTACCACTTCTTAACTGGAATTTTGAGACAACCCAGCAATCAAATGTTTTGTCCATATTTGGGATTGATCCCTTTGAGGGAGAAATGAAGTAAATTTGGCATCATATTTTAGGGTAATTGTGGCCTCTGTTATAAAAAGGGATATTTCCCCTCAGATCCGGGTACCATAGAAAGGATTCATCTAAACCCTAGTGGGTCTAGTGGGTCCCAGATAGACTGTTGTATATACTCTCCAGATATGGTTTCCCTTCTGTTAGAAAATAGTCACAGATTTGATGTTGTGGATATCCATCTGATTTCATTCCTTGAACTAGAACAGTTGACTAATTCCTTAAAGAAGCTGGAAAAGCCAATGTGACTAACTAATTTGATAAGTCAATAGAGAATTCTGCCTCTGCCCTTATTTCCCCTGGAATGGATCACATATCTGGAATGTGTAGTACGGTATGGGCTGCACGCCTATTGGCTCAGGCTGTGGACCAATGGGTGTACAGCCCTACCGACGGTGTCAGTCGGCGGGTGGCAGAGCGGCAGGCAGGTGGGGTGCTGCCACCCGCCGCTGACCAGGGGGCAGCGGGGTGGTGGGGATCAGTGGGTGGGTGGAGAGGGGGGTCCGCTGGACCACCAGGGATATAGGAATCATTATACTTTTACAGAAGCCCACGATCGGGCTGACAGCGGTCCACTGGACCACCAGAGAAAAGGAATCTTTATTATTTTACTGAAGCCCGCAACCGGGCTGACAGCGGTCCACTGGACCACCAGGGATATAGGATTCTTTATTTATTTTACTGAAGCCCACAATCGGGCTGACAGTGGTCCACTGGACCACCAGGGATATTGGAATCCTTTTAATTTTACACATGCCCGTGATCGGACTGACAGCAGTCCACTGGACCACCAAGGATATTGGAATCCTTTTTTATTTTACACATGCCTGCGATTGGGCTGACAGCAGTCCACTGGACCCCCAGGGATATTTAATTCACTTTTTTCATACCAATGCCCACGATTGGGCATGGGGGGGCGCCACCACGGAGGTGCAGCCAGAGCTCGGGTGGCCACCCACAAGTGGCAGCTGCCATGTTGCACCCTGCAATATGGCAGTTCACCTTTGGGTGGCCGGCTGTTCCTTTTTTTTTTTGGATCAACTTTGTGCGGCGCAAGTAGGGGCTGCGCATGCATGGCTCAGCACATCCTGGGCTGAATATTGGGATGTGCAGAGTATGCATGGGCACACCCCCCACCTGCCCCTGCATATATTACTGATGCGCTCTGGCACATTGGGATTTGTGCCAGGCGCAATTCCCGTTTGAATATCATGCTGGGGTGCATCAGTGGGTTGTGCATGGTGCAACACTATTGAGCCATGCGCAACCATTTTGAATATCTGGGCCCTTATATATATTGTCATCTTTGTTGTTGTGGAGAGTTTCCAGTTTACCTTCGAAAGATTTGAATATAGAATATGTTTAATGTTGTAGAAGGAGGTGCATGAAGTTTCAATACAGAAAGAAGGGTCATTTCTCTCTTCACTGTACCATGTGGTCATGACTGCTAAGTTGCCTGCATAGTAATAAAATTTGAAGTGCGGATAGGAAAGCCCGGCTTGAGAAAGGGGCAGGATTGATTTATCCAGTTTCAATCTGGGTCTCTTCCCCTTCCAAAGAAACTTTTTTATAATAACCTCTAATCCCTTTAAGAAATTGTCCAAAAGTATTATAGGGACTGACCAGAATAAGAACATATATTTTAGTAAAATGGTCATCTTTATGACATTGACCTTGCCCATAAGAGTAAAGGGCAGTGATTTCCTTTTTTTTTATACTTTATTTCTTTTATCTCCTTCCCTACTCTCGGAGCCCACTCTTTCCTTCCTCTCATCCCTTCCATTCCACCTCCGTTGGGATCTGCCCCTAAAGTGCCTCCTTCTTCCACCCTGCACAGTGGGGTCTGTCCCTCTTTTTGGTGGTCTGGATGGTACCCGAGAGGCTATCATCTAGGGCTGCCAAGAGGGTTTTTCCATTTTCTCCCCTGATTTCCCCTGCCTTCTGCGATGTCGTGTGCTAGGATGTACGTCCTGAGTGGCGGCGTGCTGATGCACGCCAAGCCCACATGCGCCACCAATGTTCCCCCTCCCTGGCTCCGGCAAACAGAGCCGCCTCCATCCCCTCATTGTCGTTGCTTCCACTGGTTGCGGGTGCAGAATGTGAAAGCGATGCCTGGTTCCCACCCCTGAGAGGAGAACATCTGTTTGGGATGTGATCCTCCCTCCCCCTGCGACCCTGGCCACCGAGTCCGTTCCCGAACCGGAGTGCTTGGCGTAGTCACAGTGTGGTGTCCAGTGCCTCAACCCTCAGCGTCACCGGGCTGACTAGGTAGTGATTTCCAATGTAGAAGGAGCTTTCTAACTCCTTCAGTCAGCGGATCAAAGTTTAATGATTGTAGCTCACAACTTTTGTTATCTAGTTTGACACCTAGGTAAGTGATTTGAGAGACTTTTTTTAATGTTGAGAGAGGCCAGAGAGATGAAGGGGTCGGAGTGAGTAGCTGTTTCGAGGGCTTCAGTTTTTGACCAGTTTACCCTGCAGCCAGAGATGTCCTCAAATTATGTTAAAATATCCGAGATCTCTAGAAAGCTCTGATTTAGGTTATTGACAAAAGTAAGTGTCTCGTCCATGAAAAAGCTTATACATTGTTCCATACCATTTATGGATGGGTTCTGGATTTTATGCGAGGTTCTGAAAGCTATAGCCATTGGTTCTATGGCTAAGGTGAAAATTAAGGGAGAAAGTGGGAATCTCTGTCGGGTGCCACGTTGTAGGGGAAAAAAAGGGGAGACATCTGAATTTGTCTTTATCCTGGCCACCAAGTATAAAATATTAATCCATTTACAGAAGCCTGGGGCAAAACCAAATTTCTTTATAAGTTTTTTGTATGGCCATTCCACTTGAGCAAAGGCCTTCTCTGCATCAATTAGGACCATAGATAAGTCTGAATTTTGATGCTGGTCTAGGATATTGATGACTAGTCTTATATTAGATTATAACGATCTGCCCTTTATTAAACCATTTTGATCTAGGTGAATTAATGAGGGTAAGACCTGTTCAAGCATGGTAACCAAGATTTTAACTAGGATTTTATCATCTGAGTTCATCAAAGAGATTGGGTGATATGATGCCGGGTTCGTGGGATCTTTATTCTTTTTTAAGAAAAGGGAGATGGTAGCTTCTCTGAACGTGGGGGTCAGACACTGCTTATTAAACATATGTTCAAGTAGGTTCTTTAAGATAGGAGCAATTTTCCATATGAAGATCTTATAAAACTCTATAAGAAGCCCATCTGGGCATGGAGTTTTTCCCCAGTGAGAGGCTCCTTATAGCTGTCTTTATTTCTTCAATTGAAATATCCTTATCGAGGGCCTCTGCTGTAGTTGAGGGTATTTTTGGAAATATAATTTTGGATAGAAATTCTGCCTGGGGGAAAATGGATCCTTGTGTTTCGGTGGTGTATAAGTGTTGATAAAAATGATGAAATATTTTGTTGATATCTTTTGGATTTGTATAAAGCTATCCCTCAGAATCTTGAATTTCTGTGATAATATGTTTTTGTTGTTCTAATTTGAGCTGCCAGGACATTATTTTATCAATCAGTTCCGTATTAGCATAATATTTGCTTTTTGTATAGAGAACCTTTCTTTCTACTGTCTCTGTTGCTAAGCTATTATATTCTTCCCTAACTGAAACTAAATTTTGGTAAACTACAGTATCATTAGTTTGCATATGTTCTAGCCCTTTATGAGATATTTTTCTTTCTAATTAATTTATTTTCATGTTCCACTTTTTGTTACACCTAATTTTATAAGATGTAAAAGAGCCACATATATAGGCCTCAAACATGTCCCAAATTATAGATTGCTCTGAGTCTGGGGTTGTATTAAATGAAAAAAACAGATATATTTCATTATTAAAATACTCAAGAAAGTGAGCCTCTCTTAATAATATAGAGTCTAACCTGAACTTAGGAATCTTGTCAAAATTCGGAACTTGAATTGTAGCCAGAACTGGGGCATGATCCAAGATTAATATGTTATAGTATTTGATATCCAATAAAATCAAAAAATAATCTATTCTCGAATATGTTTGGTGTAGCACTGAGAAGAAGGAATACTGGCGTATCTCTGTATTTTTTTATTCACCATAAATCTTGTAAATTATAGTCCCTGATAAATTGTAGAATTTTTTGAGCAGCAGAGGTATGTCCCTCTGGTCGCATTTCAGATTTATCAGTTGGGGATTCAAAACCACATTATAGTCTCCCCCCAGAATATACGAAGCAGGAAAGTTAGCAAGTTCCAAAAAGAAGTGTGTAAAGAAAGCAGGTGAATTATCATTAGGGCCATAAACGTTACCAATCATATAAATATTGCCTGCTAATTGTATTTAGGTAATAATATATTGATTGTTTATGTCCGAGACACATCTGATAATGTTAATATCTAAGGATTTTTTTTTAAATAGAGACCTCTCTCGAAGCATTTGTAAATGGGGCATTTATGCCCTGACCTCACATTTTAGCATGAAATTGAAACTCCTTCTGGTCCAGATGGGATTCCTATAAACAAATACAATTAGCCCAGACTCTGTCAACATAATTGAACACTTTTCTGGCTTTATTTCTGTTTTGAATCCCCCTAACATTCCATGATATGACTTTGAGAGGCTGTATCATTTTATCCAATTAAACAAGAAGAAGAAGAAAGAGAAAAAAAGAAAAAGAATTGTAGAAGTCTAGAATTTGTCTCCACCCACCAGACTATATAGCTTGAGAAAAATTCCTTCCATCTTGACACTTTTCTATATGTGTAGAAAACTATCACTGTGCATTTTTCTAATAACTCTATTCTATAATTAAAACCTTTCCTACCACCCCACTGCCCCAAGTGACAAATCATTGCCTTGTGTACATGCAGGGGAGTCCTATATAATTTATTTGCATTCCTTGAACTAACACTTTTTTGATTTCTACAAAAATATGCCAGGGCGATATAGACTTGATCTTTTCCAACTATCCCAGTTGCACAATTGGAGAGCATCTGACCAGGGTTTTCCCCAGATGGGATAGATCCTGAGAAAAACATGTAAACCTGTATTCACCCATGGCTATCTAATAACTCTTTAATACATAGATACATAGATAATGTCTGCTTTGTAACAAAGATAAAAAAGGGGAAAAATTAAAGTGCACCAATTGTCCTTATTGTACTCCCCACAAACCCAATATATCCAACCCCATTTGTTGTGGTGTTCTCCATCCTGAGAATGGGCCCTGAGCAGAGCAGAATGAGTGTTTGTAAGAGGAGAGGAGAGAGAGGAGAGGAGAGGAGAGAAAGAAAAGAGCCCTTCCCTCCAACTCCTCCATTGTTACCAGGTCCCCCCCCCATCATAGCGGTAATAATACAAACACAATTTTTTCCCAGAACAATCAATCCTTTGATTCTACCACAATGTATATAAGAAAAGAAATAGTCCCCGAACCACTCCCGGGGGGTGGGGGGAGGAGCAAAACTTGATAATACAAAACATTTTCAGAGAAGGAATGAAAAAGGCCTATAGAGTTCCAGTTTCAGTTTATGCTGGATTCCAGTTTTGGTTCTGCAGAAAATGTTCTGCCTTTTTAGGCTCCGAGAAAAAACATGTTTTCCCATGTAGGAAAAATCTCAACTTGGCTGGGTAAAGAAAAGTAAACTTGATGCTGTGTTGAGTTAACACTTCCTTTGATTTGTCGAACTCTTGGCCTGCCTGTTGTGTATTTACTGAAAGGTCTGGATAGGCTGAGAACTTGTATTGTTCAAACTGTGGGCCTCTATTCTTGCCTGTCATAGGATCAGTTCCTGGTCTTTGAAGCTATGTGGTTTAATGAATACTGGTCTAGGGTGATTTCTACTATTTAATGTTTGAGTTTGAGATTTAGGACCTTGGTGGGTTCTTACAAGTTAATCTGCTTCTCCAGGTACTTTCTGTCGAGTGCCTCTGGTAAGAGTTTTTTGAAGAATGGTAGTGGGTCCACTGGGCCTTCTAACCCCTCAGAAATTCCTATCAGTTTAACATTTGAGTGCCTGGAGCGGTCCTCAAGGTCTGCTATTTCCACTTTAAGTTCTCCCAGTTCTCTTTCTAGGGAATGCTGTTTGTCCATAATGGGTGACATATTGTCTTCAAGGGTGCTAATTCTTGATTCTGCTTCTGTAGTTCTTATTGTTAAGGCACTCATTTAATTTTGAATTGAAGTCAAAATTGAGGAAAGGGCTGAGACAGAAGTGGAGATTACAACAAAACCTGTTTTGATTTCTTGTTTAATCTCGGCTTGTAACTTTCTCATGTCCTCTGTCACCATAGTCTGCAGCTGAATTATATGTTTGTTTAACCCATCCCGCACTCCCTGCTTGTCTTTGATGGTAGGCCCCATGTTTTCAGCATGTATGTTAGTATCCAATCTTGATTTATTAACGAGTTGGTCACTGGCACCAATTTCAGCTTCAACTGGTACTGTAGTGGTGGTTTCAAGATCTAATATAGCCATGCTTGGTTTCTCTAAAGAGGCAGTTTTACCAATATCTTTAGAAGTACTTGTAGCCGTTGTTAAACATATGGGACTAACCTCTTTTTGTAGATGCATCTGTTCAGGTTCATTTGCTGCTTCCATTTTTTTGTCTTCTGCCATTATATAACCAGCTTCCTCAGTTTCAACTGCCAAGGTAGTGTGAGTTTCATTTTTTGTAAATGACGGTGACCGGGGAATGGGGGACAGGGGCTTGCCAGTGAAAATACTAGCTGTTCTGAAGAAGTATCTCAATTTCTGCTGCTGTAATCGGGTTCTGCCTGCTGCAAGAAGAAGGGATGCAGAGGGAGTAGATGCGTTAGATACAGATTTATTTTGGCTGAGTTCGTTCTGCACTTTTACTCCCCCTCTGTTTAGTCACTTCTTTTTTTTCAGTCTCAATTCAGGCTGTGAACCGAGATTAGTTGGGGCTGCGTCAATAGGTGAATGAGAAGACATACTCTAGTACAGAAGGAGAGGTGCACAGGAGGACTCTAAACGCTTGAGACCATTGCTGCAGTCGCCAATGCTCCCGGACTAGGTAAGCATGTCAGTTTTGCAAAATAACAGTTATTGCAGTTATGCAGGACAAAGAGCAGATGATAAGCAAATGCCTAAGACATAGTAAATTCCACTCTGCTTGGACCGTTTGTGGTGCCGACACACTATCTCACACTGCTGCCATCATAGAGCCGTGACGCATATGCCCACCTGCGCTTCCAAACTGTCAACCACTTTATTTTGCACTTTATGAACTTAGCACTTTATGCTTGTATTATCTTTCTTTTAACATGTAAAAACTTTTTAGTATCATTGTAATGTCCATCACTTTTAATGTTATGGAAGATCAATAAACTATAATTGATTGACTGATTCCTGCATCACGACATGTGGTCACCAAGATGATGGCACAGAAATGGACAGCACAACCAACATGACAGGGATTTGGAGTACATTGTTTTCTGTATACATATGTATAATCTCTCTGCTATCTGTCATGATCCCCATAAGGGGGTCCACTGTATAGGTTACAGCAGTCTTCCATCAAGTGGTGTGGAGGGCTGATGTATCTGGGGATCAGGGGTCAGAGAACTGCCAGCTAAGGGAGAATAAATAGAACAAAAAAAGAGAAATCACATCTCAAGCTAATTCGTGCAGGGGTTGAAATTAAAGAGCTAGTGTACTGCTTAAAACTGCTTAAAACTAATTTTAGATTTTAAAAGCAACTAGCCATTACCTTTTATATCTGTGGCACTTTTACTTTTCCCTTTGTTTAATTAGAAGATTGTTCACCTGATGTTAGTAGGTGTGATGTGTGAAACAGCTCTTAGCCTGGCAGCCGACATATCTAGCTCTACTCTCCCCCACTACATCATCAGCAGACAGCATTGTTACCTCACTGACTGTGACATCACTGTTGGTTAAGGACAGTCATTCGATGACTGCCAGGTCTTTCACCTGTGATGTCGCTTTCAGTGAGATCACCATACTGATGATGCAGTGGGGGAAGGGGGGGTGATACAAATAGATAAGTCAGTTGACAGGCTAAGAGCTGTTCCACACACATCCAGCACAATATTATCACATAGAAGACTTTCGAATGAGCAAAAGAAAAAGGAAAAAATGCTTCAGAAATGAAAAGTTACAACTGACTACTTCTTAAAATTTGTATAGTTTTCCTTTCTGCTTTGGCTCCACTAACTCTTTAAGATTTGTAGCCACTAGCCAGCAGGGCTAGTGACTTGGAGAATCCAGTAGCCCCACAGACATTTCTGCTGGCCCAGCTGATGTACTTACTGAAATATTACCTTTTCTAGTAAAATTCATCAGGGCTATTAAAAAGATTTTTGACTATCCCAAAAGAAAATCTAACAGCATGATATGTTTTAAATGAACAGTCCACTTCAAACCTCCATTGTGAAAAAATTAAAAACCTGACTCCTACAGCTCGAACTGCATGAATGCTGTTACAAATATAAATATATAGCATGGATGTTACTGAGGCATGTGAAAACATAAAGGTTGCAGGGATAATAATCTTTACCAGGTGAGTAAATATCATTTGCCAAAAGAGAAAGAGAGAGAGAAAGAAAGACACACAAACTGTACACAGATTACTTTTAACAGCTGGTGTCTGAAACAGCACAAGGCTCTGAATGTTTTGAATTTCTAAGCCTGGCTGATAAGAGAGGTCAGCATACTGTGCAGCAACATCAAAGGAACAATAAACCCATGATTGGATCATTTTTTATGTTGATTGCGTGCATGTGCAAGAAACATGTTGCGTCATCTTTCTCCACAAGCTGGTTATGGAGGCATGGCACTATTGTGTCCAATGCCCCCACAGTCTGAAAAGGATTGACCCCCATCCTCCAATGCCGTGGCACGCTGCTGCTGACAATAGATCAGCCAGCAGGCCACAACCTTTTAAAAAAGTAGCTGCTGCAATCAGGGGCCGCCTCGTCATTGCAGTGTCAGCCATCCGCTACAATGAGGGAGCGACCCGTCATTGCATGGTGGGATGTGAAACCCCTGATATTGTTTGTGAACATGGTGGTGGGTTGCCGCTGTATTCACAAACAATACAACCCCCTCCCCCCAACCGTGTTTACTTGCCAACGGGGGCCCTAATCCCCGTCGGCTTTGTTGCCCCTATGTTTCTGTTGTTGCCGACGGGGGAGCCCACTCCCCATTGGCATTCTGTAACCCCTGTTTTGTTTCTCCCTACGGGGTGCCCAATCCCTGTAGGCATAATGATACTCCCCCAGTTTTGTTCCTGCTGATGGGGTACCCAATCCCCCATCGGCTACTGCTGGCCCCCCAAACGAAAGCCTCTGCTTGCATCCTGGGAGCCCACCCCAGCATGCCAGATGCCTCTGTGAAGGGAAAAATGGTCCCGTGACGTCTTTTGTCTTTTTTTTCTTCTGGAAAAAAGCATCCTCGGCGCTCGCCCTGCCCCCACCCTCAACCCACACCCACCCACTGTACACCTACCTCCCACCCCACCTCACCCCATACTTACCTCTGGAGATTGCGTGCCAATCTTGATTGACTGGGAACACGTCTGCACTCTTCAAAGCCAACCGCGGACTGAGGAAATGCCGGTAAGCTGTATAATGTAATAAACAGGGTTTTTTCAACTTTAGTGCATATCTCGGGCATTTTGGGGAATTCTTTCACCAAATTTTCAACATGGGGTTTTTGGCACCCCTGCTCATGAATTCTTGAACTGTCATGGTGTTAATCTTCCCGGAAAGGTGGTTTCGTGGACACATGCGGAATCACCCTTTGGGGCTGATTAATATGAAATGACAGTATGATGTTCATGAGGTGGGCTCTCAAAAGCCTATGTTTACAAATTGGTGGAAGCATCAAAATTACTGTTTTTCGAACGTGTGTTGCGCAGTTGCTATGTACGTTCGTAACTTCTCGAATTTACAATATTTTCACACCAGATTTTCAACATTGGCATTTTGTCACACCTCCTTGCCTCCTTGTGAGCAGTACAGCTGTCATTGTTCACATCCTGGCCAAAATGTGTTTTCGCACTTCCGGTGTAGAATAGCGCGGTCGCTGTGGGAAATCAGTGTTCAGGACAGATTAAGAAAATGACAGTGACACTGTTCATGAGCAGAGGTCCTAAAATGCCTATGTTGAAAATTTGGTGATGATAGCCCATCAATTGACTGTGTTACAAGTGTGTATTGCGCACTTTCCACGCACCCTTGTAACTTTGCAGATTTGTAATATTGTCACACCAGATTTTCAACAGTGCCATTTTTTCACACCTCCTTATAAGCAGTACAGCTGTCATTTTTCACATCCTGACTGAAATGTGTCTTCACAGCTCTGGCACAGAATAATGTGGTCACTGTGGGAAGTCAGTGTTCGGGACAGATTAAGAAAATGACAGTGGCACTGTTCATGAGCAGAGGTCCTAAAATCCCTATGTTGAAAATTTGGTGATGAAATTCCATAACATAACAGCGTTACAAGAGTGCGTTGAACTGTTTCCACGCACCCTTGTAACTTTGCAAATTTGTAATACTGTCAAGCCACATTTTCAACAGTGGCATTTTTTTCACAACTCCTTATGAACACTACAGCTGTCATTTTTCACATCCTGGCTAAAATATGTTTTTGTGCTCCTGCTGGACAATAGCATAGTCACTCTGGGAAATTAGTGCTTGGGACAGATTAAGATCGACCAAATGAGAGGGGGGAGTGACCGAGCTCAACTGAGCTCTGTCGGGACTGCTGCAGATTTGTTTGTGGGTAGACAAAGGCCCCAACACAAAAACCCAGTACAAAAGGGCAGCCTGCAGCACTGGGAGAAACAGAACGAGACAGCGAGTGAGGGAGGGGGTGTGAGCGAACTCACCGAAGCACTGTCAGGACTACTGCGGATATCTTTGTGGGCAGAAAAAGGCTTCAGTGCAGGCAGGGGCCCAGTACAAAAGGCCAGCCTGCAGCGGTGGGAGAAACAGTACAAGCGAGTGAGACAAGTGGACTTAGTGAGCTCAATGGAGCTCTATCAGGACTGCTGGGATTTCTTTGTGGGCAGAAAAAGGCGCAAATGCAGGGAGGAGCCCCGTACAAAAGGGCAGCTTGCAGCGCCAGGACAAACAGAATGAGCGATGAGAGAGGGAGACTGAGCAACCTCAATGGAGCTCTGTCGGGACAGCTGCGGATTTCTTTGTGGACAGACAAAGGTGCCAATTCAGCCAGGAACCCCATACAAAAGCGCAGTCTGCAGCGCCAAGAGAAACAGAACAAGCGAGTGACAGAGCAGTAGTGAGCGAGCTCAGCGGAGCTCTAGTGTGACTGCTGCAGATGTCTTTGTGGGCAGAAAATGCAGCAATGCAGGCAAGAGCCCAGTACAAAAGGCCAGCTTGCAGCGCCGGCAGAAACAGAATGTGAGAGTGACAGAGGGGGGAGTGAGCGAGCTCAGTGGAGCTGTGTCGAGACTGCTTCAGATTTCTTTCTGGCCAGAAAAAGCCGCCAATGCAGGCAGGAGCCCAGTACAAAAGGGAAGCCTGCAGGTCCAGGAGACACAGAATAAGCGAATGAGGAAGGGGGAGTCAGTGAGCTCAAATGGGCTGTGTTGGGACTGCTGCAGATTTGTTTGCGGGCAGAAAAAGGCAGCAATGCAAGTAGGGGCCCAGTACAAAAGGGCAGCCTGCAGTGGCAGGAAAACCAGAATGAGCGAGTGAGTGAGCTCAACAGAGCTGTATTGTAACTGCTGCAAATTTCTTTGTGGGCATAAGAAGGCAGCAACGCAGGCAGGAGCCCAGTAGAAAAGGGCAGCCTGCAGCGCCGGCAGAACAGAATGAGCGAGTGAGAGAATGGGAGTGAGCGAGCTCAATGCAGCTTTGTTGGGACTGCTGCAGATTTCTTTGTGGGCAGAAAAAGGCACCAACAGAGGCAGGAGCCCAGTACAAAAAGGGCAGCCTGCAGTGCCAGGAGAACCAGACTGAGTGAGTGAGACAGGGAGAGTGAGCAACCTCAACAGAGCTCTTTCAGGACAGCTGTGGATTTCTTTGTGGGTAGAAAAAGCTACCAACACAAGCAGGAGCCGAGTACAAAATGGCAGCCTGCAGCACCAGGAGAAACAGAATGAGCGAGTGAGAGAGGGGGAGCGAGCCACCTCAATGGAGCTCTGTTGGGACAGCTGCGGATTTCTTCCTCAGCAGAACAAGGTGCCAATGCAGGCAGCAGCCCAGTACAAAAGAGCAACCTGCAGCACCGGGACAAACAGACTGAACCAGTGACAGAGGGCCACTGAGCGAGCTCAACAGACCAATGCAATCAACATTCGGCATTGACAAATGCTTGTTTTGTTTTGAAGTCCATGCAGTTTCCACCCACCAAGCTAAAACTCTGTCATAATTAGACTGGCTGATAACTGGTCTGCTACAGACTTGCCCATTAAACACTGCTCTGCATTGGAGGGACAGTATCACACCCCTCAAAAGCCACTATCATAGGAAGATATTTGCTTGCTGCATACATGACAAACATAAAAAGGGGGACAGAGGGCATCCTTGGTATGTTGCTGTTTCTAAGTGAAAAGATGGTGGAATAATTCGAATGGTCAAGGCTGATGTGAGAGGTTTATTGTATAAGACGTTAATCTAGGAAAGGAAAGTGGGACCAAAGTTAAAAGTTTCCAGTGTTTGAAGATAAGGCCATTCAATTAAATCAAAATGTGAGCCCCCCCAAATCAGGCTTACCTGGTGTAGCAGTGGCTCTGTGCTCCCCCTGGTGATGGTCAGGGGTCCTGGGTGAGATTCGGACCTGTGGTTTCCCTTTTGCAGCTCCGGTTGCAGGTTCCTGGTGCTTGGTCTGTGGTGAGTGGGCCGAGCACCAGGATGGTGGTTCTGAGTCTCCATGTGCTGTTTTGGGGGGGTCCTGAAATTTTATTTGAAAAAGAAAAAAAATTAAACATCGTATGTGGTGGTGACCCATGCTCTGTGCATGCGCGGCTGCCGGATGGAGACAGTGAGCAAAGTGACTGCTCCGGGTATTGGGTCTGGTTGTTTCTGGGGTTGGCCGGACTTGGGACCACGTCAAGAAAAAAAGGGATAAAATAAAATAGTTGTGGTCTGCACTGGTGAGTATACGCAGCCACCTTGGAGGGGGAAGTTAATAGGAGTGGCTGCTCCTGTGTTTTCTGCACTGGCTGGTGTCCCCTCAGGCACTTTGTAAATACTTTAAAATGGGACTACTGGTTCCATATGTCTTAGGGGTGCTTGGTGGATTTGACACCTTGGGGTTTGGTCCAGGTTTGGACCTTGGAGTTGGGGGGTAGTAGCTGACACCTTTTGGAGAGGAGAAAAGGAGCTTATTGGGCACCTCTGGGGGGATGACCAAGAAGATTGAGAGAGGACTGAGTGGGGATGATTGCCCACTCGGTTAGTAAGACTGTGCCATATATATATTATTTTTATTCCTCAGGCCAACCCAGCCGCACACTCCTTTGGGCTGCCAGCTTGCACCCCATCGCTCTCCCCGTTCTGCTATCTGCTGCTCCCTCATCTTCCACCTGACTGTCCCACTGTATCTCCATTCACATATCTGAAATGTGTAGTACGGTATGGGCTGCACACCCATTGGCTCATGCTGTGGACCAATGGGCATACAGCCCTACCGGCGGTGTCAGTTGAGGTGGGCGGTGGGCGGCGGGTGGATGAAGATGCTGCTGCCTGCTGCTGCCGGGGAGCAGGGCAGTGGGATTCAGTGGGTGGGTGGGGTGGGGGTCCACTGGACCACCAGGGATATTGGGGATATTATTTATTTACTTAGCCTGCGATCAGGCGGGCAGGTCCACTGGACCACCAGGGATATTGGGGATATTATTTGTTTACTTAGCCCGTGATTGGGCAGGCAGGTCCACTGAACAACCAGGGATTTCTGATTTTCCTTTTTTACTGCAGCCCACGATCAGGAGCACATTGCCAGCTGCTGGGGGCATCAGTCCCCAATGGCTGCTGCCTGGCAGGGCGGCGCCAGGCACAAGTCGCAGGGGATCAGCGCACCTGCATGCAAATGGAGTGATAATGACATGCAAATGGACCCATTTGTGCCTTGCATACATTATGGCCCCATTTGCATGTGCACTTTTGAATATCACGGTTGCTGCGCATAGCGCAATGGAACTTGCACTAGCGCATCCTCCTGCTCCACTCTGGCCACTTGTGCTGGTGCAGTGCCACTGTGCCACACACACTGCGGGTGGCCAGGGTGCGATATTCAACGATGCTGTGCCATGGCACAGCTCCATTGAATAGCACCCAGTCCACATCCCTGCGCCCAAGCTTGCGCCACAGCCTGCGCAGTTTGAATATCTGGGCCCCTCTGTTTAGGGCAGCTGAACCTTGTTCTGACTGAAAAAAATTCACATTCCCTCTGCTTGAGCACTCTTGTGTCACAGAGCCCCATTTAAACTGATGTAGACTTATACCTTAGACTGTTACCATGTTTTCCAGACTTGTAGTTTAGACTTTTAAAGCATCTTCCAGACGTTACTCTGTGCTCACTCTGAATCCTGTCAGCTTCTGGATTGTTTGCAAAAAACTGGGGTGTCTCCCGCTCTCTGCTCCCAACTCCTACCTTTCCATCCTTTCCTGAGAAACCACTTTGTTGATAAACACTGATTAGCATTTACACTTGAAAATTGGCCTGCAGCCCGAACATTAACCTTGTACTGTAAAACGTAGCATTGGCCCAGAAAATCTGATCTAGTCCCTTGCTCTGGACTTTGCTCTTCTAAGACAACCTGGTATAATAACAGTCTGTACATTGTGTACTCACAGCTTTGAAGATGTGTCTTGGTTCAGACACTTGACCCACAGAAATTTTCAGGCTTCCTACTCAGGAGGAGAAATTGTAGAAAACTTTTGTGAAACCTTTCGGGCAACTAGAAAACATCCTGGACTGCACATGGAATGGCCTTGCAATCCACATGAATTACCAGTCCTTTTTCCCTCCCCTCCCTGGGGAGGACAGCAAGAATAATATAATGAAACAGTCTCCACTACTTCAAATGGCAGGCTGGAAATAGACCTGACTAGGGAGAGAAAATCAGGGCCCATTAGGATGGAGTCCACATTCAGAGACCTGCTCTACCTTTCCTCTCACTTCAAACTCTCAGCTCTAACTGACTCTGTTCTAACATTCCATCCCCACACTCCAGCCAGCTGTGGCTCATGCTGCTGCAAGAATTCTAAAATGACATCATCTCTCTCCTCTAAGCTGAAGCTATGTAAACAAGAGAGCACCGGGACTGATGGGATTCTTGTAACCCCCAGGGGACTGGGTGGTTACACTCACCACTTTCCAGATAGCATGACTGTCCACAGTCATGAGTTTTATCCATCTGGGGCCGTCCACCCTCCAATGCTACCTGCGGAGACAGCTGCAGTCTCTCCCCTGCCTGTGCAAACACAGGTAGGCAACACTAAAGGACAGAGGCCCTGCTGAATAATTCAGCCCCTATCACTTGACCTACCATTAGATTTTCAGAGACTCCAGGATTTGCCTGAGGTATGTGGTGACTGACAACGTTAGCAACCCTGATTCCCATCTCAAGACCACCAAACCTGCCATCCCTCTTTACTCCCTTAGGTAGCTACCTTACCTGAATACTAACTAAAGCACCTATGCTCCACCATTCCCAGGGGCACCTGCGGGCTGCAAAAAAAGAAGATATAAACATTACATTGCATGCATTTCCCAAAATGTCTCACACAACACTTCCTAATGAAGCAAGACTGGTAAACACCCGTTAACACAAAATATCTTCCAGAATCACTTTGATGGGAACTCGGTTGAGTTCCAAACATCCTTGAATCTTCTTTTCTTCTGCACTTCTGCTCCTCTGTACCTAAGAGAAAAGAGAAAAGAAACCACATTCTGCATTCCACACAGTGCCTAAACCTCCAACATATCAAACACCACATTTGCTTAGAGGTTGGAGTGCCCTATATAGTTCCATCTAGTGACTGAAATTTAAATGTCATTGGTGCCCAGAGGCATTGTTCTTAAAGAGTCTCTCCTAGGCTGGAGCCTGCTGAAAACAGTCTTGAACAGGACATGCCTGTACAACATTGCCATTCCAGGGGGAGAGTCTTTTACCAAGGTCTGTGTTCTTTAAGCAGTTTTTCCAAATGTGTGGTGTGATGTGGTGTAGTGTTAATGAAACATAAAGAAATTGGAACAGTCTTACCAGTTCCATGATGAACAGCATATCTTCTTGCACTCAAGCTGAAACTCTTCTCCTCTGGAGTAGATGGAATCCCTTCAGATTACTGCTGGACCGAGGACCTGGAATGCCAGAACACGAGAGCTTCAAAAACTGTTGGAATTGATGATCTCTGGGAAATCAGGTGGTGAAGAGAAGAACACTGCTGAGCCGATGTCATCTGGGAAGCCATGTGATGAAGTGAAGAAACTGCTGGTTTGCTTGCCTGCAATACTGGATACAGTCACTTTTGGTACTACCATTCAGGGGAAATACCATTCAGGGTCAGGGGCTAGGACATGGACTCCATCTGGACGCACCAGGTTTACATTGCGGAAAGTTTCTCTTCCATTCTTGTCCACTATTCTCACAGTGTCTATGAAGAGAGTGCTTCTCAGTTTCCAATAGTCAAGGCGTTCATTTGCTACTTTGTCCCTTACACTTTCCGGGGCATATGGACTCTTATTCTTAGTGGCTTCCTCCATTAACTAGGTGCACCTGTTCTTCTTGATTTCTTCCCATACCTCTCATGGGGAAGTAGGATAACCTTTTCCATAAATTGGCTCAGCTATTCATTAGATTACCCTTTCCTCCTTGCTGCTCTTTACTAGTTGTCTGCCAGCAGCATAGCTTGGTGTGGCCGGTCCTGGGCTAACCAGTGTTTTAACATGATCTTGTCAAAGAATGTAGGCCCTCCTGCCTTTGGGGCATCTTCAATTGCTCTCTCTGCATTTGTAATTTCTGCTTGTGGTTCTGTTTCTGATTGAGACCATTGCACATGGGTGTGAGCCTTCCTCTGAGGATACTCTCCTTCATCCTTTTCTTCATTGCTCAGGATTTGGGCCCAGCAGGGAGCATGCGTCCTCACCCCTGAGACAGTCCATTCTTCACTAGGCACAGAGGTGGATACCTCCCACTCTACGGCTTCATTGGTTTTGCTCTCACCAAGCGAACTAGGGCTCGGACCCTCTTGCCAGTGGTCCACTAAAACTTTAATTGCATTGTCTGTGTCTATTTCTGCTAATGACTCAGGAATAGTCACATCTGCATGCCCCTGCCCTGCTGGCAGATCCTCTGAAACATTGCTGCTGTCGCCTTCTATGGCATCCTCAAAATTACTTGGATCCACTGTCTCTGTGCATTCCAACTGGGTGGTGGATAACTAGGCTCCTGGAACTCTGACTGCAGCTTCACATTGGGCCCTTCCTCTGGCTCTAAATACACCTGCAATAGGCCCTGGGGTGCCCTCTGGCCTGCTCATGCCAAATCTCATTCTGCAATCAAAACAGTGAGCAATGAGCATTATGTCCCTGCTAGCCTTCAGACATACTATACACAATCCCACTTCATGTCCAGGAATGGCCACATCAAGAGATAACTTATCATAGCCATATTTTCTCTCATACTGCCTGTTCATTTGCTCCATTTCTGCAATGTGTGCTCTATCAATCAATCAAAATCTTTATTTATCCAGGTGATCATCGTTGAGCAATGCTCATTTGCAAGATGGACCTGGGTGGAGCATGGTCACATATTTATACACAGCAAACACTATTATTTACAGACATATAAAATGGTTACAATTATAATACAAGGCATAAAATAAAAATACAACATAAGTTCATACAGGCTTGGAGTAGTACAGGCAAAAGTACAAGTGTGAACAGCATGTACATACACACAATAACTAAACATAGAGAGGAAGGCAGGGTTAATTAATGTAGTGGACTAAAAAACACTACGGCAACAGAAGAGGGTAGGAGAGAGAGGGGAGGAAGAGGAATGACTGAAAAGGTGTCAAGTAAAAAAACAAAGAGGGGTAGGGGGAGGAGAGTGCGCAGGGGTGGAGGAATGAGATATTATAGAGACACTGGAGACGCAGAGTAAAAAGGAAGGGGCAGGGAGGTTGCCTCAAACAGAGGGTACGAAGAGCTCCTACCCAATAATGGGAGATTAGGAATGAAGTTGGGGTGGAGAATCAGTAATACAGAGGGTTAGGGATGCAAACTAAGAAGGCAGGACATCCAGAGCTTGAGAGGGAGGAAGGCAGAACACAAGTGTCAATGCCTTATGTACGAGTCCTTGCAGGGAGGAGTACCAAGGCAGACACTGATGCAGATCCTGGATTCAAGAAGAAGTTACATGCTTTTTTGTGCGGGAATATAGTGTCTTGAAGACAGTCAGGCAGACAGAAGTGCTCAATTTGAGAGTTTTTTGCAGATTGCTCCATAAGGAAGACAGCACAAAGCTTATGGCTGCTCTGCCAAAGCGAGATTTAGCCTTGGATATTTTGAATGCGATAAATGAGTAGCTTCTTAGAGCATAGTTCCCTATTTCACTTAGGGGTAGACAGCTGGAAATATACAGCAGCAGAGTTTTAGAAAAAGCTCTAAAGGTCCAGAGCGCAGCATTTCTGTCTCACCTGAACCTGAGCGAGGTCCATCCCACAGCCGCATACAGGGCACAGTGGTGCATGGCAAAAGGAAGTCCTGTTATGAACCTCAGGTCTCTATAGTAGAGTGTGTCCAATTCTGCCAAGTAGGAGCTAGAACACTGGCTATAAAGGAAATCCACGTAGTTAACCAGCGACAGAAAAGTTGATTGGACCAACCGTAGCTTAGCTTCTCTAGTGAGAAATCGGTTGATTCTAAAGAAAAGTCCTAACCTCTGTCAAAGTTTTTTTAGCAAATACTCAACGTGTTCCATAAAGGAAACTCTGTGGTTTATCCATACCCCCAGATACTTTAATTTGGTGACAAAGTCCAGTTTTTCTCCTAGGATTGTGGTAATCTGGGGAACTGAACCATCAGACACTGGGTTTACTGCATAGATAAATGGAGAAAAGAGCATCACTTTCGTTTTTTGGCATTGAGAAGGAGCTTCCTATGAAGTAGTTGACACTGCAGTAGGTTAAATTCAGATTGGAGGTCATTGTAGGTAGCTTCGGGCATTAGGCGACTTAAATAGAGGACTGTATCATCTGCAAACTGATGAATGTTGACATTGCTTATACAGCTGTCAATATTGTTAATGTAGACAGTGAACAGGAGGGGACCTAGTATAGATCCCCGAGGCACCCCTCTTTGGAGAGGTTTAAGAGGAGACAGGTCTCCTTCAGCTTTGACCTGCTGAAGGCGCCCTGAAAGATAATCAGTAAACCAGTGCAGGGAAGAGGAGTCCATACCTATATTTCGCAAGCAGGAGAGAAGCAGGCTGTGATCAACAGTGTCAAAAACCTTGCTTAGATCCAGAAAAACTGCACATATAAAGTTTCTGTCATCAAGGTCACGCTGCCAATCATTGGTTACTTTAGCAAGGGCCGTGATAGTGCTATGTTTAACTCTGAATCCAGACTGCGTAGGATTTAATAAGTTCATAGTTTCAAGGTCAGACCTCAGCTGTGCATTTACAATTTTCTCTAGAAGTTTGAATAAAACTGGAAGGAGGGAAATTGGCCTATAGTTGTTGAGATCCCAGGGGTCCCCTGATTTAAACAGAGGGATGACATGCACTGTCTTCCATACAGGTGGCAGAATACCCTGAGACAAGAATAAATTAAATAGATGGGTAATTGGCATGGCTAGAACATGATAGGCAATCTTTAAGAAGAATGGGTCCAGGGTGTCGGCACCAGCACTTTTTCTGCAGTCCAGCTGTGACAGGAGATCTTCAACCTCTTTTAATGAGGCAGGTTGAAAGGTGAATGAGGAAGTGGCAGGAGATTCAGAATGATGATTGCCAACCTGGGAGCATAGCAAACATGCAAGGGAGTTGTCAAATGCCAAGCCTGCAGTGGCAAAATGATTATTAAAAGAATCTAAGATGTCCATCCTCTCACTGATAGTTGAGTTGCCAGAGATAATCTTGGTTGGAAGGGAGGTTCCTGAGGAGTGGCCCAACAAGTCCTTTACAGTATTCCAGAATTTAGTTGGGCTCTTGGCAGCAGAGTCGAGTTCAGAACAGAAGAAAATAGCCTTTGACTCTGATCATTTTTGTGCATAAGTTTCGCATCATTCTGAATTGACTCCAGTCATTAGGAGTGTTGAATCTGTACGCTTTTTTCCAAAGCGTATCCCTTTCTAGAAGCATAGTCTTGATTTCAGGGGAGAACCATTTACAGATTTTATTCCTAACGTGGACTTTGGTTGGGGTGCATGCTTATTGAGGGCATAGGATATCATAGAAGATAGTGTAAGCAGAATTAACCGTTTTTGCCAGGTAAAAGTCCTGCCAATGCAGGAAGTGTTTAAGCTCGTTAAGATAAGCGAATACATTGAAGTTCCATCTAGACCTCTTCATAGAGAACTTTGTTGTAGTTGATGATTTGTTGAGTGATCTTACTACAGCAATAAAGCAATGGTTGCTGATGTCTGAGAAAAAAAGTACCAGCATGGGGGAAAAAGATGTGGTTTGCTCACCATGATCACAACCAGTAGGGTACTGTTGCTGGGGTTCTTTATATTAGGGCGCGTTGGGTGAACAATAAGTTGAGTCAGCCCATGGGCATCACAGAAGGATGCAAGTGGAGCTGATGCACTGGAGAGCCAGTCAAAGTTAAAGTCCCCTAGGATGATAGTCTCTGGCAAGCCTTGTCCCAACCTGTCACTTAGGTAAGACAGAAGCTGTGAGCCAGCAGACGGAGGCCTATAGCATCCTATTACACAAAGCGTGCTAGTTTGTGTAATCTCCACCTTGAGTATCAGGCATTCAAATTGATTAGCGACAGATGACGAGGCAACACAGGAGGCCACATATTTGTCTTTGACATAGATAGCTATCCCTCCTCCTCTGGTTTGCCTGTCAGCTCTGAACAGAGCATAGTTGGGGATGTTTACTGCTCTGTCAGGGGTGGTTGGTCTGAGCCAGGATTCGGAGATCACTAGTATGACCGGAAAGGTGTGATTCAGCCATGCGTGGATCAAGGTGAACTTTTTTTGTGTTATTTCTTTCTACCCCTACATGCTCCATGGCAGCCACTCCTTCGGGCTTACCAAGGCTGTCCTCTGACCCATCCATCCCCGAGATTCTGCCTCAGATTGCAGCTGACCCCCGGGGTGACCCGGCATAACCCTTCACCGGATGGGTCCCTCTCCTCCGAGGGGAAAGGCACCAGCCAAGGGGGCAGACCAGCGCGCCACTTTAGTCCCGGGGAAGCTGCTGAGACAGGGAGCTCGGCAGGACCTTGATGGCCTTAGAGCTCCAGGCAGCCGTCATCCGGCTACCGTGAAGCAGTATTTCTGCTTTTCTAGTTACTCCCTCCTTACGTGCATCTGCAGTGCTCCTGGTCTCCACCAGAGGCCGCTGCGGTGTGATGTCAGCCCACTACCCACCCCCAGGAGAGGAAAGCAATCCTACGGATGCTCAAACCTTTCCCGCCCCTGCCAGCCCCCGACGTCCCGAGTCCGTTCCCGAACCTCGGTCGCAGGCGTGAGGTGAGGTAAGGCGCCAGCGCCTCAGCCCTCTATGCCACTGGGCTGTCACAAGGTGAACTTTTTTAACAGACTGCATACATTATTTTGCAGGAAGCTCATGCCTTTAAGTCTTGCTAGGTCAGCTGGTGATGCAATAGCTTCAGGAGGGCCAGGGTTAAGTTTTATGTTACCTGAGCACAACAAAAGGATAAGTAGAATTTTCCTGAGCGCGCCAATTGTGAGCTTGAAGTTCCTGGTTCTTGCATGTCTACCAGGTTTGTTTCTTCTAGAATGTGGGGCATTACCACTATGGTTATAGCTGCCTAAGGTTGCAAAGACTAATACTCTAGCTGCAATATGCAGGGAGGGGTGAGTAGTCTGCATAGCAGGAGGAGGACCATGTGATGGTGGTTCAGTGCATGTACCACATAAGTGAGTAAGCCAAGTATAAGGCTGCAGAAGAGGATGTATGAACACACAAAGGCAATTGAGGGACAGATTACCAGATGAAGTACAACAAGGGGGGGTTGTAATCTATGCGTGGTGGCAACTCAGGTGGCTGGCACAAGCCAGCCGATACCACAGTTAGAAGAGACAATAAGAGGAGCCATATAAGTCCCCTCATGGTGAAACCTTAAGTTAAAGTGAAAGCCACTCATGGACCCCAGAAGCCAAAAAAACAAGCTGCTATATTACTGCAGCATAGCGGTTGTCTGCAAGGAACTGGGTTCTAGTGGAAAGGTGTCTAAGGCCAAGGCAAGTTTCATGTTTTTTTAGAAATACCTTGCTGTTGGAGGTAAGGCCAAGAAAAAACAGCTTACTCAGACAAACCACAGCCTTGCGAATATGAATATCAGCGACTACTAAGACAAGAGGGAGAGAAGGAACTGTATCTCATTGGAGGAGAGCGATACCGGGGGCGTGGGATAGAGGTGGGTGGGGAGCTGCTGTATTTAATAACATGAGGAGGTGAGGGAGGGGGTGGTTGGAAAAGTTGCGGCATTGCTGTACTTTTGTAGGCTGAGAGTCCAAAGCTGCGGTCTCGGAAGGTGGTTGAGGTAGCACTGGCCACCTGGTAGCCAGCTTTCCCATGGCTTTAGGTGCAGGGAGCCTGGAGAAGTGTTCCTCGGCTGAGGAAGAGAAGGAGAGCAAGGATTAGTTTCAGGCCTTGGACAATAGTGCAGACAGAGCAGCAGGGGGTCTGAATTTGCAGCACAAAGAAATGTGGATTACTTTGGCGCCCAAATTCCTGAGGCCAGTGCAAAAGGGCAGCAAAGCGTCTGTAAACACAAATTACTTCCTAAAATCCTAAATCTTAACACTTCTAATAACAAGCTGTGGTAGTGGCACACATTTAAACAATATTTCCAACAATAAACAGTTTAAAAATGACTTTTCAACATGGATTTACAGGGAGAAACTGGCTTTTAAGCAGTGACCAATTGAACGGAGCCTGAGACGGCCCTCGCAATCTGATTGGTTGCAGCACTTGCCGTACCTTTGTAGGCCGAGAGTCCGAAGCTGCAGTCTAGGGTGGCAGCTGGGGTAGTGCCTGCCGCCCAGTAGCAGAGTTTTCTGTGGCTTTAGGTGCAGGGAGCCTGGAGAAGTGTTCCTTGGGTGGGGAAGAGAAGGAGAACATGGATTAATATCAGGCCATGGACAATAGTGCAGACAGAGCAGCAGGGGGTCCAAATCTGCAGCACAAAGAAATGTGGATTACTCTGGCACCCAAATGTCTTGAGCCAGTGCAAAAGGACAGAGAAGGGGCTGTAAACACAGATTATCTATCGCACCTTCTTACAGCACTCCGAGTCTCAACACATGGGTAGTTAGCGCTCTTCTCATAGGCTGATGCACAAAAGGAATCCCAAATTTGAAATCCGATCCTTCTCCTTCCTTGTAGCTCCCAGAATCCCCAGTTCTTTTAGTGCATCTTCCCAGGCTGGTCACGTTTTTTCTGGCTCTGTGCCAAGCCAACTAAGGTAAGAATAAAACTCCTTTTATCTACTACAATGTAGACGTTAGCCCCAGAAAGCTAACTTGTAACAATTGAAAACAACAAATGTTTTGCTTAGTAGGGGTTACAGCCCCTCAAACTAACATGAATATAGCAGGTTTAACCCTTGTAGTGCAAGTACACCTATCTATGCTTAGTACAGTCTAGTCTACTTTTGGCGTCAGGGCTTAGCATAGTGTGTTGTGAACAATTAAATTTAGCTATCTACTGAACTGCAGCTCATTAAAACCCCCCTTGGCTTACCTTGTTCAGCCGAGGAGGGAGAAAACCATCACCCAGGGCCATGTCTGTTGGAACTTCTGAGCCCCTCTCGGCTTATCTTACTCAGCCGAGAAGGTGACTCTAACAGGGGAGTGCTACATTCCATTTCACACCCGATTGTGCTTTTGATCCTGGGGGTCGTGGTTTACCTTGCTCAACTGCGACCACCACAGGACCATCCCACCAATTGACTTAAAATGCACTACTGTAATGCATCCATTTGAGTAAAGAAATGCAGGGGAGAAAGTCTTTCTCCAGAGCACCTACCTGCTGAACTATGCACCTCCGACTGCCTGTCGCCTTTTTCACCTCTGCCAGCACAACGAACGTCTCTCCTTGTAACGACTCATTTCTGAGTCCTTCCTTTTGTCCAGTCCACGGCCACTTCCCTCTATGGGGGCTTTCAACCACGAGGAGCCCTACTAGTCTAACAGCCACCATCTTGCCTCGCGCCTAGCATCGCGTGACAGTATCAGCCGAGATCTCATGGGGACCACACCAGAAACCAGGCTGGGGATACCTCTCACAAGATGGAGATCGCAATACACTGGATCTTCCCCCAAAATAGCTCTGGCAACCACGCAGGCTACCTTAAAGGAACTCTACCCAATTTAAAGGGCAGATCACCCATGGCTCTATAATATGGACTTGTTTTTTACAGTAATGTTGACAGCATTCTAAGAGGAAGTTATTTATCCTGTGTATGCCTGGCAAGAGGTTGGGGCATGGAAAAGAAATATGAAGACTAATTGTATTTGCCTGGCTAGAGGTTGGTGCATGATTAAAATTATGAAGCCTGATGTACATCCTCGGTGCTTTGTTTTTTGCCAGTCAGTACCTGAGACTATGACTGCATCTAGTAGATTATGCAGACTGTATATTAGGGCCCTATGTAATCCACTCCCTCCCTCAGTTTACCTCAATCTGCTGAGGAGGGATGGAAACAGGGTCAGTTAGTCCAGATCAGTATGTAACTAGCTACCAGTGCCTTTTACTCCCAGTTTACCTTGTTCAACGGGGTAGTGAGACAGATCCAGTATATGTAACCCGGCTGCAGTGACCAGTGCCTTGCTCTATTTCCCAGTTTACCTTGTTCAACTGGGGATAGTGAAACTAGATACAGGGTATGTCCCCGGCTGGAGCGACCAGTCCCTTGCTCTACTCCCCAGTTTACCTTGTTCAACTGGGGGTAGTGAGCTAGATACAGCATATGCCCCCGGCTGGAGTGACCAGTGCTTTGCTCTACTCCCCAGTTTACCTTGTTCAACTGGGGTAGTGAGCTAGATACAGCATATGTTCCCGGCTGCAGCGTGACGCTCCCCCAATCGCCTCGTGAGTCACCCTGTCCAACAGCGAAAGTGAGCCTGCTGTTGGGGACTGAATCTCTTCCTACCTTTCGCCCATAACTTGGGAGACCTACCTGCATCAAGCAGGACTTTGGAACTGGGTTTGTGAGTTCTCCCCCCCCCCGCAACCGAGAGTACATCCGGTGTCCGGGGACCCCTCACCTGAGTACCTGAGGCTCCCGGGGTGGGCAGGGACATCCTCATCTCCCATACTAGAATCTCCATGTGCTGTGGTATACCTGGCCTTTGCATTTCGTGCCGCAAGGTGCATCTGTTGGGAGTGACACCACCTTCCTTGGGAGCTCGGTTACTAAGATAAGGATGACTTTTCAGTGATACCTTAAGGGATTAATTTTAAATTGCATTTGAATCCTGTTGCAGCAATAAAACAGTTTTTTCTAATATGGAAGTCTGATGCATATCCTCAGGGCCTCATTTTGATGGAGCAATTGCTACAGTACCATTTTCACCCAGTAAGTCACAACCTGACTCAGACTATGTCCAAGGCGGCTTACTTAATGTTCAGAAAATAACAATGACATAAAGAAGCAGTAGGCATTGGCTGCTTAAAAATCCCTCTGGGGGTCATATTTTTCTTAGCAGGCTACGCCCATGTCAAACGGCCATCCCATCATGTTTATTTGTAATGTGAATGACACAGAACTTACTGGCACCCAAGAACCAGCTAGGATCAGCTCATGGCAATTCCACCCCATTGACATTAGTTTCACCCTGAACACTAAATGTTAAAAGTGGGCAGCTGTCCTCCCTCAGATAATCAACACTGGCATCACCCTTCTCCAGTGTAATCAATGACGGTCTGTGAGCACCCATCACTATGTCAGCTGGCAGGGTTGTGGATTGGCTGGTTTCACATCTTCTGCACCTCCAGTTATAGAGCATGGAGGCCAGTTCCCCCCCACCCACTGCTGGTTCATGTCCATCCCTGCTCAGTTCAACAGGGCATAACCCCAACACACGTGTGGCCATTGTATTCTAGCCATCTTATACCTAGGGGGAGCTATTCCAACCTGTGACTGTCCTAACAGTTTACATCCCTCACAGACTACAACAACAAGGGGGTTGGACCCAAGATTGCCCTCGGAGAGGGGGACACTGTGAAGCAGGAGCCTCTTTAAAATCCCTGGTCACGATTTAGAGACAGTGAGTTTCAGGTCAGTTGGTAGGTCAAAGAAGGACAGCAGAAAACAAGAGGAAATCCTATGTGAACCACGCTCTCAGGTGGCTCAGTGGATGTGTTTTGGCCTTACAAGCACAGGGTGAGAGGTTCAGAACTTAGAAGTCCTAGTAGGGGAGATTCAACATCCCCTCATATTATTGCTATGGTGTAAAGCATCAGTTACGACAAAAGATCAGACATTGGAATGACTGTCCTCAGGAACTTATTAAGTACCAGTTTCACTGTATGAACCTAGTGTCAAGAATCTGAAGACTTAAGCATTACTCCAGTGGCTCAGCTGGTGTAAGCTTAAACACTAGCTTATCATTAATGAGCACCATCTATTAGTGAGACAGACTGGGTCCTCTATCCCTCACCCAGTATATCAGCATTACAGTTTCTCTGTTAACTATTTTCCTTATAAACACACACCTACTGTAATGACAAATATTGTTCATTGTTGGTGCCCAGCACAACTCTTTCACATTTCAGTCATGTACCCCTCTGACTGGAAGCAGTGTTAATGCCCAAACAGCCCCCACACAGCAGCTGCACCCAGAGCACTTACAGAACACTCACTTGCTCCAAATACTTAGCCTGCCATCTGAATGCCTCAGCAGGAATTCTGACACTGGTGGTCTGGACTTGGTGCTCCACCAGCCTCAAGCCCTCTTCGAGAGGTTACCTTCTATGGGCTCATCCATTTCTCATTACAAGTACAACGCTAAGTAACTCCTAGTGTGCTGGCAAGTTCTCTAAGCTTCATATAATGGGTCATCCTATGACCAGAACCATATAGATAGTACAGAACTATACAGTCAATGATCTGGATGTATATAATTGAGGAGCAAGGTACGTAATGGGACTAAGGAAGGGCAAAGCATCACAGGCTGTGCATCGCCATTCAGCCAAGGCGTATCGTGCTAAGGGCTAAAGGGCACATGTACAATACATTGCAACAGCACTCTACCAACACATCCATGCCACAGGCAGCATATGGACATGATCACTCCTCAAATGAGCAGGCCGCAGTCTGGAAACTATAAGGGGTGAAAACTCATCAGCTAGCTGTATTTTGCCCATGCCAGCTAAAATGCATGACCAAACTGTTCTTAACAGTACCTTTGCAGCCACCTCAGCATCACAACCAAACGGTTGGGAAAGCAGGAACTTGGAGTGTTTTATTACAGTATAGGTCTCCTAATGTAGAAGGTGCTGAATTTCCATTTCATGGACCCACAATCTCAAGAAAGAAAGGTGGGTGGTATTCAACCTCTATTGGCTTGCCATATGTGCTAGTAGATAGACTCCTACCCATGCATGCATTCCGTATTTATAGGTAAGGACCCCTCCCAATATATAAATCAGTTGCTCTATCTATCTATCTATCTATCTATCTATCTATCTATCTACCTACATGCATAGCCGTACTGAGGGGAACCATCACACCCACCTGTTACACCAGGGTACATTGCTGGGTCCAGAAGGTCATCCAGGGTAAACCATATGACGGCACATACACTAATGAGGAACACACTAAGTATGTCCTTGTAGTACTTTCAGCAGAGTGATCCACTGGTAAACCTAAAGTCGGTCATGGCTGGCGACCCCTTGCAGCCCCCGCTGCAGTGGCTCCTGACACTAACCCTCCTCCATATCACTTAATTAATCCAAACCATAGGGAAAGGGACAGAGGATCTTCATAACATTAAACCCAAGTGTGACATGCAGACCAAGTACATCATATCTCATAATCTCTTATCTTCTTTTCCCCCTGCTCATGTTTATCATAATGTATGCACAGTAATGGTCAAGAAACTATAATTCACCAGGCATGACACGCAGGCCCGGTACAGCTACTCATACTCACACAGCCTGGTACTTCCCTGCTTATGGTTTGCACTGTGTCTGCAAAGCAGTGGTCAAGACAACTATAATACTCTGCCCACAGCTTAGTGTCAGTCTACAGGTCTTTTCCTAGTGGACAGGTATCACTGGCTATGATCCTGGCAGGGACTTACTCTTCTAATTCATGAAACATTATTCCATTTTAAAGAGACATCTCCACCATATTCACCTTAAGTCAGCCCCTATTACAACGGCTACACTATTACAGTCGTACGTGGCCAGAGGCTACAATTACTTATTCTTATACATTCAGGGTGGTTCAGTATGTTTCTCAGTTCAGCCCCTATTGTAATGTCTACACTGTTTATATAGACTCTCTCACAGTGACCACAGGTCAATACTGTTCTGTAGACAACTCCTATCAATACCTCTAGGGGGCTGACCTTGCAGGTAGACCCCCGACCACTGAAACTACCAGCATGGCCATTCAGAAGGCTACACTGTTGATCTTGGGGGTATCCAGTAAGGCAACGGACACACTGATCCAAGCCAGTAGGGAGTTCACTAACCGAACTTATAACAACACTGGCGTGTATTACCAGTTGGATATCACACTAACAGGAAACAGAGTTTGGTTGCAAGGTTCTCCAGACAGTTTTGAGTCATATTCCTCCTCCCTCCCAAGACAAGTCCAATACTGCTGCATAATCAACCATGTGTTGAGACTTGGAGTGCTGTAAGAAGGTGCGATAGATAATGGTAGTTTACTCACCTGGTAAAGGTGATTATAAGAGCACCTTCTTACAGCACTCTGTATCCAACCCATTGCGGAGGAACATAACAAGCAAAGAAATTGGATAATAGAATAAGGGATTGCATATAAAAGAATGTATGTAGAATACTGATCAGTAAATATATAGTAGCAGACATTCAGTCCTACACTGCCAGTAACAGTGGAACATGTTGCCACGTTGGTTGGAATACAATGAAAAGTAAATAATTGTCCCTTGCATAGCATCAGATTGTGTTGTGTTTTTTCTACCCCCCAGCTAACCTACGGGGCCGGCTAAGGGTCCTGTATGGTTGGATTTTTTATATTATGTTTTCAGGAGTAGCATAAGCTCTGGAAGATTTCATACTGGGGATTCTGGGAGCTACAAGGAAGGAGAAGGATCAGATTTCAAATTTGGGATTCCTTTTGTGCATCAGCCTATGAGAAGAGTGCTAACTACCCATGTGTTGAGACTCGGAGTGCTGTAAGAAGGTGCTCTTATAATCACCTCTACCAGGGAGTAAACTACCATTACTTCCTAAAATCCCAAATCTTAACACTTCTAATAACAAGCTGTGGTAGTGGCACACATTTGAACAATATTTCCAATAATAAACAGTTTAAAAATGACTGTTCAACAAGGATTTAGAGGAGAAACTGGCTTTTAAGCAATGGTCCGGATACCCCAATGCAAAAACTGAGGGAATTGCTGCAAGCGGAGCAGGAAGATACGGTAGAGGCCTAAACAGGAGCAGATGGCCCTCTCACATCAGCTTAGCATGAAGCCGGCCTACCGACGGAACTCATTAAAACAATTATGCAAACGGTCCAAAATATAGATCAAAAGCTTTTGGACCTCCGCGCAGAGCTAAATAATACTGATCACAAGACGGAGCAATTTGAACTCAGGCTAACTCAAACGTCGGAACAGTCAGACAGGCATGACCATCTACTGCTGTACCTTTTAGCCAGGGACAGAGTGATGACCCAGAGAATTGATGATCTAGAGGGTAGGTCCAGGCGACAGAATGTGAGATTCTGTGGGATCCCGGAGGGTGCAAAGGATAAGCACAAAGACACTGAGGCTTTCCTGAAGGAATTACTAAGGGAACTCTTGCCCTTCCCGGAGGAACTTGACCTCTCAATGGATCGCGCCCACCGATCCTTGGCACCCAGACCCCGCGATTTTAATGCTAAGCCATTGGCTGCTGATTGCACGCTTTACCCATTACAAGTCAAAGGAGGAGGTGCTGACACGTGCCTGGCAACAAAGCCCCTTGACCTTCCGAGGCCAAAGAATCGCCTTGGATAACGACCATACCACTTCAGTTCAAGAAGCATGAAGAGCCCTCTGGCCTATAGTGAAGCTTCTAAGGGCCAAATCTATCAAAGCTCAGGTTCTCTTCCCTGCACAATTGAAAGTGACGATGGATAAGGGGGTGAAAATCTTTCCTGATTTGCTCGCTGCATCCCAATACCTAGAGTCGCTCTCAATACCCATTCCCACGATGTATAAAGAAAAGCTGGAAAAAGATTTACTTGCATCTGCGTGGTTGGCGGTACAAAAAAGGCGTGACTCTTCCAGGATCCACAAAGAAAGTCCCTTCATCAGATCTACACTCGGACATTTCGTCGTTGCTCCGAAGATATGGTGACCCCTCCAGAGTGAATAAACAAGTGCAGCACCTGAGAGAAGACCCGAGTCTCAGTCAACCAGAGACAGTGCATACCTGATTTAAATGATCGATCAGGCAGACACTTGCCTGCTTTGGACTTTTCATGTTTCTGGGCCAATCAGATTCTCCTTGTGGTGGTTCCCCCCCTCCCAGACAACAGCGTGCCGGTTTTCACCTTGTATCCTTGCGGTGTGTCCCTCCACCTGTAGTCTGGGAGGGAGGTAGCTGTTCTTGGATCTGGACTGAGTAATTTCGGCGCGAAGGACGTTTGCAACCTTAATTATGTAAGATGGGCCCTGTGGCACGGCAGTGCGGAGGGGACCTCGGGAGGAAGAAGCTGAAAGGAAGCCCTCTCACCTGAAGAGGGTGAGAAGGTGTATACAATCTGGAGGGAGGTAGAATCGGGGTGTGCTGGGTGTTATGGGGAGGGTTGGAGGCCTGCTGTTGGGACAGGGAGGGATTTTCTCTCCATTCTGACTTTGAGATCTTGAGGCTTCCCTGACTGATGTATTCCTGACTAACAGGCCCAATGCTACGCCAAAGGCCTTGAACAGGCTGGATGGGGGGCTGTGCCCTATTGTCCTCAGTGGAAACACAAAGCTCAGTTGAGACAGCATTTTGTGTCTCAGGATCTCACTAATATTTGCTCTTATGTTGTGTTCGGGCCTCCGGGGAAGGGGAGAGGTATACTCTCTGCCCCTAATAAAAAAGGGGGAAAAAAGGCTTTGCATCTTTATGTAGCATTTAACTCTGTACTCAAAATGTCATTGGGGGGGAGAGGAGGAAGTGGGCTCTGCTGGCCGGTTTGGTTACTGGCATCATGGGGCTGTGTCCTGAAAGGGGTCTTTCCCTGGGACAAATAGGGTGCCTCTTGATTTATTTGAGTCCCCTACTTTCAGCACTAGAGGCTAACGCCCACAAGCTGGATTCCTTCCAGCTTAACCTAGGAAGTCGGCAAAACTTGTATTCTGTGAGGATAGACCGGGGCCATATTACCCGACTACTCACAAAACGTTGCAGTTCCACTCCTTATGTGGGAGTTATGTTAGTGAAACAGGTTAGAATTATATGGTTACAAGGTTTAAAAGTTTGTTTGCAATTTATAGTTGTTAGTTATTTGGGTAATAGTTGTACTAATTGTCAAAACAATATCAGACCTCAGTTAGGAAAATATGGTAAGCACAGCAAAGCAAAATATAAATATATCACATGACTAGGCAGCCTTCAAAAATTCTCTCATTTAATATAAATGGTTGTACTAGTCCGATAAAGAGAAAGAAGCTTTTACAATATATACAAGTTAGCCAGCCTGGGAGTGGGTCCCAAGATGACAGCCTGGGTAAAGAATTGGCTGGAGAATAGGACACAGAGAGTAATAGTAAATGGAATCCACTCTGAAGAAAGGGGGGTTATTAGTGGGGTACCGCAGGGTTCAGTATTAGGACCGGTCCTCTTCAATGTCTTTATAAGTGACATTGCAGAGGGACTGGAAGGAAAAGTATGTCTCTTTGCAGATGACACAAAGATCTGCAACAGAGTTGATGCACAAGGTGGGGTGGAAAGGATGAGAAGGGACTTGGCAAGGTTAGAGGAATGGTCAAATGTATGGCAGCTTAGATTCAGTGCTAAGAAGTGCAAGGTAATGCACCTGGGAAACAAAAACCCAGGGGAAGAGTACACAATGGGGGTGAGATACTAACAACAACAAAAATGGAAAGGGACCTGGGGGCAGTCATATCAGATGACCTAAAGGTGGGCAAGCAATGTGAGAGGGCAGCAAGGAGGGCTGGGGGGATACTGGGATGCATAGGGAGAAGCATCACCAGTAGAAAACAGGAAGTTATTATCCCTCTGTACAGACAGTTGGTGAGACCTCATCTGGAGTACTGCATGCAGTTCTGGAGACCCAATCTCCGCAAGGACATAGACAGGATGGAGGCTGTCCAGAGGAGGGCAACTAAAATGATGCAGGGTCTGCACCAGAAGACATATGAAGAGAAACTTAAGGAGCTGAATATGTATAGCCTCGAGGAAAGGAGGGAGAGGGGGGACATGATAGAAACTTTCAACTATCTCAAGGGAATCAAAGTCCAAGAGGGTAGCATCTTTCAAAAAAAGTGTGCAAGAACAAGGGGGCACAATTTGAAGATAGAAGGGGGGCAGCTCAGAGGTAATTTAAGGAAGTATTTTTTCACAGAGAGGGTTGTGGATGCATGCAGCGGCCTTCCGGAGGAGGTTGTGGAGTCAAAAACAGTGGTGGAATTCAAGCATGCATGGGTCAGTCATAAGGCAATTCTGGGGGGTAGGGGTAGGAAGAAGTAGGCTGCTGGTTAACTAGGATCTGCAGCTTATCCAATAGGTAGGGAAAAGGGCAGACTGGGTGGGCCAAGTGGTCCTTATCTGCTGTCAAAATCTATGTTTCTATACCGGAGTGGTTCTCCCGAAGCCATATATAAAAGTAAAGCATATACACTTGTGGTTACTGCGTTGCTCATTTTGCTACTCATTGGTCTCTGTACCTGTATAAAATCTCCAGCAGCATATTACTAAGTTGAGACTTTGCTGACTCTGTTCAGACAGGCTGTATTCGAACTAGCTACTTCCTAGCACACTCATAAAATGGCCTCCAACTGCTTGGTTTGCATTGCTAACTGTGCCCTATCATAGCGACTGTAAGACTTTTCTTAATGCATCACACTCTGTTCAGATGTGTCAAGCCGAGTTTCCACCTTGCTGGCTACTAAAATCACATTTCTGTGCAAACGATTTCTCTAGTGCCCTTTCTCAGCACCGGATACTGACATTTGCTCTCTGCCTTTGACTTTGCATGCAGCAACTTCAAACTATTATTTACATATTCACATTTGCCCAATGTCACTGTACTAGCCATCCATTTGTTCACTTGCTCAGGATTTCCTGCTTATTGGCATGCTACAATTTGCAGTCCTTTTTAGCTTTTGAACCCCACTGCCAAACCCTCTGGTTTTCATTTACTTGCATTTATTTTATTCCAGAACTGGCATGTCCAGGAGGCTGTCTGCTGCCTAGTGACTTCAGCACACAGTCCCCTTTTGTACCCATACATTACTGCTCAGAAATCCTGTCTTTGCTGTTTTCTCCTTTCAACAATTCAGTCCTTCTTTTTACCATAAATCACTGCTCAACTGTTTAAATGCTCAAAATTCTTGCATTGCGGGTTATTGCAATGCAGTCCTTCAGTCCGCCACCTATCTGGAGCACACACCCATAGCTTGGCTATCTTTTACATAGTCAGTTCACTGGCTTTACTTTCCTTTTGAGTACTCACTGTGATTAGTAACTGATTCCTCCTGATGAAAATCTCGGCCTGCTGTCGATTCTGGAAGGCCTTTCAGTTTTAACGAGGTACTGGTCCCGCCGTCCGTAGCCACGATCCCCTTGTTTGTTTGGTGGTTGGTCGAATTGCAGGTTAAACCCGATTTCAATGTCCAAAAGTTTGTTTGCACACTTAGAATTTTATTGAAATGCTCCTCGATGCACTATCTGGTCTAGTCAGCTCGCATGCCTTTCTCTCTCTCACTCTCCATGAGCATTCTGCAGCCACAGAGTCTAGCCAGGGGACGGGACGTGGGGTAGCCACACCAATTACACTATGCCATGCAAATGAGCCTGTCTTTCTCTCTGTCCTGTTCGAGCTTGCCTTCCTTCACAGCGATCATCGAGCAGGGGCCAATTTTAAATTGCAACTGAAACTTTTTTCCTCAGCTGGCAATTTCGATAGGAGTGCCATTTTCTGAGCATTTCGACCAGCATTGTGCACAGTTTCTTTAGTGACTCCCTCAGTATATGTACCAAACATCTGAAACTTTCAGGGCATATCTATGACCATGTTCCCCAAAAGTACAATACTTAGCATTTGAATAAAATTGTATTTAAACAGTCATTTTAAGCACATTTTGCGATACAGAAACCAAAACACTTTGCAATGCTTTTTTCTGCCATTAAAATTTGCAGAATCACAGGCTGCAGTTTCTCTTTTACTTTACTTGCTGGCACAATACTGAGCATTCAGGTGACATTTTTCTATGCACAACATTGTTTATTCAAAATCTTAATTTCTGTCTGGGCACACCACTTCCAGATAGAAAGATGCTAGACATGCCCTCAGCAAAATTATGTTACCTCTCCCCAAATTAAACATCTTCAGTGGTGCCTCCATTTATGTAACCCTGACCCCGGCTACTTTCTTCTTAAGCTAGCACCCCTTGGCTGAATCCCTGGCATCTGTAGCTGGCATGCCCATACTCAAATTTTGGTATCAAACCCTGGCTTTGGGAAAGTATACCTGGCTCACTATTCAGGACAAGGGGGTGGGGTTGGATTAAAGATCCTGGGTCCTGGGGTGAGAATTTTTCTAGGCACATGCTAGATCTAATACCTGGAAGGGTTCGCAGTAAATCCACACAGAAGCAATAACGGCAATGTCCAAACATTCAGATGGGATTCTTCAGTGGGTCTTTCATTTTAGGTGTAATAATAGTATTGAAAAGATTTGGGTGGCCCCCACAGGCTTGCTACAGCTGGACATGGAATTTACCCAGGAATAACCTGCATGGCAGAATTACATGCTTAGCAGAACAACATGCTTGGCAGGACATTTACTTTTCCTATGACCTCTATACTCCCACAGGTGTGAGACATCGTATTTGTGAGACATTGCGCCAACATTTGTATTTCCTCTGCTTAGGTAGTGGCAACATTCAATTTCAGAATGCAGCATGGACACGGACTCTCACAATGTGTCGGTGATGCAGTTTCAGAATGTGCTAGTCGCATGCAATTTCAGAATAAGGCAGAGATGCATAATTTTAGAATGTAATTTGGACATGCAGTTTTTGAATGTGGTAGTGGCACTCATTTTCAGAATGTGATGGGAATGTGCAGTTTTGGAATATGGTGGGAATGTACATTTTCAGAAAGTGACAATGACAAACAAGATTGGAATGTGTAAGTTTATGGATAATTTCAGAATGAGGCAGGCAGGAAGAATTTTAGAATGTAGGGGAGACATGCAGGTTCAGAATGTGGAGGTGACACACAATTTCAGAATGTGGCAGTGACACTTAGTTTCGGAATATGGCGGTGACACACCATTTTGTAATGTGGCAGTGACACACAGTTTTGGAACATGGCAGTGATGCTCAAATTTGGAATGTGATGGTGATGCTCAATTTCAGAATGTGGCCGTGATGCTCAATTTTGGAATGTGGCAATGACACCCAATTTTGGAATGTGGCAGTGATGCACGATTTCGGAATGTGGCAGAGATACACAAATTCAGAATGTGGCAGTGATGCCCACATTCGGAATGTGGTGGTGGTGCACAGTTTTGGAATGTGGCAGTGACGCACAGTTTCATAATATGGCAGTGACATACAGTTTCGGAATGTGGTGGTGATGCGCAATTTCAGAATGTGGCAGTGACGCACAGTTTTGGAATGTGGCAATGAGGCACAATTTTGTAATGTGGTGGTGATGTACAATTTCAGAATGTGGCAATGACACAATTTTGGAATGTGGCAATGACACAATTTTGTAATGTGATGGTAGTTTCAGAATGTGGCACTGAAACACAATTTTGGAACATGGGGTGGATGCTGAATTTTGGAATGTGGCAGGGTTGCACAATTTTAGAATATGGCTAGGATGCACGTGTCAGATTGTGGCAGGGATGTGGTGCACAATTTTGAAACGTGGTGGGCACATACAATTCTGGAATGTGGCAAGGGCAAGCAGTTTCAAAATAAAATGGCGAGTCCTGTCACATTCCGACAGTGTACATCCTTACTATAGTCCAGAATTTCCAGTCCCCGCTAAATTCCTCAATGTGTGTCCCTGTCGCATTCTGAGATTGAATGTCCCACCACACTGCGAGATGGCGCATCCCTGCCACATGCCAAGATTTCATGTCTCCCGCCACAGCATTCTAAAATTGTGCACCATTTTGACATTCTATACCTTGGTTCTGCATTGTGTTTGCAAACCACCTCATGATGTGTTCTAAAGTACAGTACCATGCATCTGAACATTCTGGAAATGCATACACTGCAGACAACCCTGTGTCTATTTTTTTTAAATGATTACTACAGCTACAGTTTCTATAACGTCAAAGAAATGGATCATATAAGGTTGCTGACAGGGAGGATTAGTCTGTGAGTTCTGGTTGTGATATCATCAGTGGCTCTTCACTGAAACTGGCTTTTTTGAACAGGAGTGAAATCAGGGTTACAAAATAGCCTATAACTTTAAAATGAAGTAATGTGGAAACCTATTTTTTTTTTTTTTTTTTATCACGGCTGCTATTTTCACCTGCTGCAGTGTGTGTACTGGTGTGGGGCATCCAGCTGCTGGCCCTGCCTGCCTGGAGAGCTGTGTAGCTCGAACCACACCAGGAGGATCCAGGATGGTCACCATGCCATCCTGCTGGAGGGCCCCCCATGTCACTCTCAGCCAGGATAGCCCCAGACCCTCCCCGATGGGACTCTGTGCAAGTCCTCCAGGTGGCACAGGGTGTGGCCATCAAGCTGCTCTGTCGCGCCCAGCCCTTTTCCCTTCTGTTGCATCCACTGGGGCGCAGATGTGCAATGACCTCAGGCACAACGTGCCAACGTCCGCCGTGTCCCTCCCCAGCTCTCAGCACTCTGGCAGTACCCCTGGGCATCCCCAGAGTTCGCTACTGCATGGTGAGTGTACCCCAGCCCACCCCAGAACTAGGACAGCAGCCGGTGGATGCTTCACCCTAGTCCTCTCCTGCCAACCCACGATGACCCGGCTTGTTCCTGAACCCAGGTCGCTGGCATGATGCAAGGTGTGACATCCAGCGCCTCAACTCTCAGTGCCACAGGGCCAGCCAGAAATCTAATTTTTGGTATGAGATTTATTGGGAGTAGGCTGATTCTAGTTCTGCACTGTAGTATTTCTGACTGGACATTCTCTTTAAATGGGATCCCCTTATTCCTGCAGGTTTTGTGGCTGCCTCATTTGTTTTGATGGACTGGTTGCTGCTAGCGAGAAGTTGCCTCCACAGTCCAGCCCCTATTGTATGGTTCCAGGTGTGCATCTGGTGATCCAAGGGACCAGCAAGGAAGACGTCGAGAGGCCTGCCTGGTGAAGACTGCCTATAAAGGCCTCTGAAGCAAAGATGGCAAGGCCAGGCAGGTGAAGACCAGCATTTGCATCTCTCCTTTGTTCAGTGCTCCCAGCAGTCCGAGGGCACCCCGGTTCTGGACCTTATACACTGTATAGTGCCCCTTCCCCAGGACGTTTACCAACATGCCCCAGATGAGGGGAGGGGGGCTTACAAAATGTTTTCTCAAAATGAGTTTATACAGCTATTAAACTTATTTTAGATATTTGTGAGTACTGAATTAAGTCAAGAAAATGTTTTTTATTATTGACTCCATTATGACTCGTAACAAAACCTACTTGTGATTTATGTAGCTAGTTTAGCAGTAGATTTTCTAGTTGTAAGGCCAGCATTTTAGCTATTACTTTTGCATCTGTATTTATCGAAGTAATAGGGCAGCAGTTATCACATTTTAAACTATCTTTGCCCTTCTTTGGTAGTATCACAATCATGGTCTCTTGGAGTGTAGGGATATTACACATATGTGGTGTAAAATCCTGGTGGAAAGCCATCTTTACCTGGAGCTTTTCCTTTATTCAGTTTTTTGAAAGCTGTTTTTGTATCTATAACAGAAATTGGAGCATCTAGATCAGCAATTTGTTGTGGGGGTTAATTGGGGTAGTTTAATACCATTCAGAAAATTTTTGAAGTACTCTCTTAGGGTATTTCAACAGTAGTACAGTCAGACCCGATTAATCTGTAAGTAATTGTTTTTGCCCATTTTGGTATGTAATAAAATATACGTAGTAAACAGAAATGTCCAGAGGATTTTTATTAACATGGCAAAAAATCTGTTTCAGAGGTTCCCTGTTCAGATTATCAGGTATATGTAATAACAAGGCATGGATTAACCGGGTCTGACTGTATACAACGTTTTATAAAATGCTTACTTTAGCCCATCAGTAACTTTTGGATCAGTATGTGCAGTACCATTTCTATCATTCAGTGCTGTAATGTTGGAGTCTACTTTTTGTTTTGCAGTTTACTGTATGTGGTAACAGTTTTCTACATTTGTCCCCAGACTCCCAGTAGAGATGCTTAGTTCTGTGAATTTGCCATTTAACTTTTTATATAATTTATTTAGTTCATATTTCTTAGCCCTAATTTGTGCTTTGAGTTCCCCTGACTTATTAACCTCTGTGTTATAATCCTCTCTAGGCAATGTATATCTTTTTCTGACTGGATGCTTCTTTTTTTTCTCTCCTTACACTGTGAGGCAACATGTTTTATTTATTTATTTATTTATTCATTCTAGGATTACAAATACCTTTGAGCACCAGACAGCTAGCTCATTTACAAAGGTTTCACGTCAGTAGGGAGGGTTACGTACAGATACTGAGAAACAGACAAGTTGTACAGAATAATTCAGAACATGTAGTGTTTACATTATAGTACAGAACAATTAGCTTCAATATATACACATCCAGCAAAAATTGATCAGAGGCAGGGGGATAGCGAAGTAGACGAAGAGCCAGGAGGAAGAGGAGCAGCCAGGCAGCCTTGTCAAATTGCAATAACAATAGGAGGAAGGAAGGAGACTAGAAAGAGGGAAGGGAGAGAGAGAGGGGAAGAGGTGGAGCGGTGAGAAGGCAGGGAGGAGGGTGGTAGGACAGAGGTGATAGAGGTAGCGGCAGTGAGGGGAGGTCCAGGAGAAAAAAGGGGGGGGAAGAGTAGGATGGAATGGAGGAGATCCTGAAGAGGGACCTGGAGGTTAGGTGGAGCAATCACAGGAGGTTTCAGTTAGGAGGTGAGTTCGGAGTTTATGCTTGAACTCTCCAAGATTGGTAAGGTTAGCCAGACTATTATGGAGACCATTGAACCAGGAAGGAGCTCTGCTACAAAAAGTGTGTTGGCATTGCGTGGTCCGGCACCTTGGGACTAGTAGGAGTTCACTGGATGAGGTGCATGTGTGTTGAGTCTTTGGAGATTGGTGAAGTAGACAACACAGTCCCATCAGCATCTTTTTTGTGAGAAGGCAGGTATGGTATTTAATTCTCCCATATACATTGAGCCACCCAGTCTGTTTATAGAGATTGCAGTTGTGGGTGAGATGTGATACCCCAGTTTGGAACCTACAAGCCTTGCTAAGTGCAACAGTGAGCCTTTTGAGAGCAGTATCAGTAGCAGCTCCGTAAATGACAAGGCCATAGTCGAGAATAGAGAGAACTGAACTGTGAATTGTCAGATTGAGAGCTTCAGGTGTTAGACACTTTCTGAGTCAACAGAGAAGAGAAATCCTAGCGTTGATGGCTCTGGCAACATTTTTGATGTGGGGTATATAGGTGAGGTGACTGTCAAGGGTGACCCCAAGGTACTTGAAGTACTGAATTTGTTCAAGGGGGTCGCCTTGGTTATTTTTGATAGTGAGAGCATGACCTTTATATCTACTGCGGGCAGAGGAGAACAATAGGACTTTTGTCTTCTTGTAGTTTAGTACTAGTTTCTGTTTGGAGAACCAGTGCTCAATGTTCAGGAAGCCATTCTGTAGGTTGCTTTCGAGCATGTGTGGGTCAGGGTGGCTTGCGAAAAGAACAGCGTCATCTGCATAGAGCAGAGTGCGCAGGTGGCAGGCAGATGGTAGATTGTTTATAAAGATGCTGAAGAGGAGGGGACCCAGAATTGAGCCCTGGGGTACACCAGACCGAACTGGTTTCTGGTCAGAGATAGCATTGGAAATCTTCACGCATTGCGATCTGTCACCAAGATAGCTTGCAAACTAGGACAGTGAATCACGGGAGAGGCCAGTTAGAGACAGTTGTTTAAGGAGGAGCTGGTGATTAACTATGTCAAAGGCCTTGGTTAAGTCTATAAAGACTGTCTCCACAAGGCTGCCTTGGTCAATAGATTGGTGGATGGAGCTGGTGAGTTCTAGAAGAGCAGTTGTAGTGCTGTGTCCTTTCCTAAAGCCATATTGTTGTTCACATTGTAGGGAGTATTTGCTGAGGTAGTCGACTAATTGGTTGGCAAAAATACACTCGAGTATTTTTGACAGAGGAGGGAGAATTGATGTAGGCCTATAGTTGCTATGTAGTGCACGGTCCCCAGTTTTATGAACTGGTGTAACAATGGCTGTTTTCCAAATATGTGGGAAGTGAGAGATTGACAGAGAGAGGTTAAGAGTCTTTGTGATAGGTGGGAGTACTTCCTCTGTGGTAAGTGCGATTAGTTTGAGGTCTAGGGAGTCACCACTATGCCGTGACTTACCCAACACTTTGCACAGTAGTTTCCTGACTTGGGCACAAAGACGTGTTTGAAGTAGAATAGAGGGTGATCATTTGTCTTGTTCTCCTGCTGGTGCGCAGACTTTAAGAAAGTATCATCAAAGAAATCTTGTGGTAGGACACTGCTTAGATCGGTAAAGGCATCATTAAAAGTATTTGCAATTTCGAGTGGGTCCAGGATGTGAGACTCATCAAGCTTTATCATAGTTGGTGCTTTATTTGGGTCTTTTCCAGTTATGTCTTTAATATTTGACCAGAATTTCCTGCTATCACCCCAATTGTTGGTAAGCTGCTCCCTATGGTGATTACTTTTCACTTTGCGGATGGCCCGAGTGCAGGAATTTCTTGCGGTTTTATTGGCTTGCTAGTCTTGAGGTTTGCCAGATGATTTAGCACAGTACCAGAGGTGGTCCCTCATTTTGATGGTAGCAAGAAGATCAGGGGTAATCCAGGGATGTACAGTGCCAAGCACCTTCATTTTATTGAGGGGTGCATGTACATCACAAACAGCATTGAAAGTACTGATAAAGTGCTGAAGAGTTTCATTAGTGTCTGTGAGGGAGTCCAGTAGAGACTAGTCCTGACACCAAAGGTGTTGTTTTAGGTACTGCAGCTGGCCACGTCTGAGTACTCTGTTGAATATGGTCAGAGGTGGTGGGGATTGGAATTTGTTTGTCCAGCTACAGATGACAGGAGAGTGGTTACTTAGAGAGTCAGGGTGCACAGTTATATTGGAGATACAGCCAGGGCGATTTGAGACTACCCAGTCAAGGGTGGTGCTTGTCCCAGTTTTATAGTTAATTCTTGTAGGAGAACTGACAAGTTGAGAAAGATGCAGAGCCGATAGTGCATCCTTTGTGGGGCCTGTGGAAGTTGATAGCCAGCTTAAATTGAAGTCACCAAATATAATTGCCTCAGTGATATGGTTTTAGGTTTTTAGGTAGTCCAGGATTTTATATAGGCCAGTGTTAGGGTCTTTTGGTGGTATATAAACTGACAGTATAATGAAAGTCATTTGGTGTGCTCCCAATAGTACTTTGATCACTAATACCTGGCTGGGGCATCCAAGGTCAATCACAGGCATGGCTAGATCCTTTAGTGAGTCTTTTAGGTAGATGGCAGAGTCACCACCTCGTTTGGTCAGCCTGTCCAATGTGAAGATTGTGTACCCAGGTAGGGCAACCGCTGAGTCTGGTATTTTGGGTGATAACCATGTTTCCACGACAGAGAGTATGTCAGGGTTGTTCTGTGACACCCAAACTTTAAGGGAGTCAGTTTTGGACAGGAGGCTGCAGTTGTTGAGAGTAGCCAAATTAAGAGTTCCCTGTTTGTGGCGAGAAACATTTGGAGTGCGTTGTGCTGGTCCTGGTATCTTATTATACCATGTTGAAAAGCTTTAAATGCTTCCCAGATGGTTGATGTTGATACTGCATAAGTTATATTAAGATTGATGTATTTTGTTTGCCTCATTCTGTGTCTATTTTTACAACAGTATTAGACACTGGCAATGGGTCTAGTCTTCATCTAGGAGACCTATGATTCTCCCATATAAACACAATCCATATTATTTGGATACAAAGCATGTAGAGCATCCTGCCCCGGTTTGTTGAAGTTTCAGTGCACTGATGGCACTCCTCTCTCCACTGTGAGTGAATTTAAGTATCTTAGTGTCACCCTTATCCAACCCTGGATTTCTCATCTCATGTCACAAGCATCACCAAGTCCACAAACTCCAGGCTTGGCATGGCTTATCACCTCTGCCACTTCCTTACCTCGTGGATGCTCAGGGCTATATCTCAAGGCATTCTCCTTCCCTGCCTCCAATACAGCTCAATCAAACTCATAAATGACCCCAAATCTTTGATATACAAATGGGATGTTATCTACAGGAAGTATAAGGAAACACAGAAGGAGCAGCACAGAGAACTGTGCCAGTTAAAGCAGAAGGAAGCAGGGAAGACAGTCAGAATACCAAAGGCCCAAACTGAGGAAAAGATAGCCAACTCAGTTAAGAAGGGGTATAAAACCTTTTATAGGTACATTAGGGAGCAAAGAAAGACCAAGGGAGGCTAATGAGGCTTAATAAAGGAGAGGGTGGGTGAGCAGAGGGTGACAGTGAAAAGGCTGGGATACTTAATGAATACTTCTGCTCAGTATTCAAAAAAGAAGAGGAGGCGGAGGTATGTAATCCAATCTATCGAAACACTCTGGATAGGGGGTCGATACCAGTCCATTCACAGAAGAAAGGGTTCTGAAAGAACTCCTGAAACTGAAGGCAGACAAAACAATGGGACCTGATGGGATTCACCCTAGAATTCTAAAAGAACTAAGGGGAAGCCAGCCCGGTGGCACAGATGGTTGAGGTGCTGGGCGCTTTACCTCGAGCTATGCTGGTGACCCACGTTTGGGAACAACCTTGGGTCATCGGGGTGCTGGCGTGGGTGGGCAGAGAAGGATCGAGCATACCGGTGGGCATCTCTCCTCTCCTGAGGGTGGTGAAGGTGGGTTGGCACCCCCAGTAGTTTCACTCCCACTGGGTGGAGGTCCAGTGGGTAGTGTAGGTGGAGAGAGGGTGGCAAAGAATCTGGAGGTGGAAGAAGCTGAGCTGGTGCCACAGGGTGTGAAGTGTACCTCCACACACTCGTACAGCCATGTGCAAGGGCCTTGAGGGGGAGTCAGGGGAGAAAAATCGATAAAAATGCTATGTGTCCCCATCACCAGTTGGTGGGAGGAGGTGGCGGGGATCAAACAGTTAAATAAAAGTAAATAAATATATAAAGAACTAAGGGGAGAACTAGTGACACCGCTGACTATCCTTTTTAACAAATCATGTGAGGATGGTGTGGTACCTGAGAACTGGAGGAGGGCAGATACATAGATACATAGACAGTGTTGGCAGATAAGGGCCTATGGCCCACCCAGTCTGCCCATTTGAGCTTGTAAGTTCAGTTTATGTTTTCCTAGAAGTCTGTTGCCCCTTACTCCTGACCTGCAGAATTCCTTTATGTCTATCCCATGCATTCTTAAATCCAGTGATTGTTTCAGCCCCCACCACTTCCTCTGGCAGGGTGTTCCACTTGTCCACCACCCGTTCTGTGAAGAAATTCTTCCTCACGTTTCTCTGAATCGTCCTCCTCCAACTTCATCCCATGCCCTTTAGTCCTGGAACATCTTTTTCGCTTAAAAATAGTGTATTCCTGCAACCTGTTCCTCCCTGTGAGATACTTGTATGTCTCTATCATATCCCTCTCTCCTCTTCTCCTCCAGGGGTACATGTTCAGTTCCTTCAACCTGTCTTCATAGGACTTGTGATGCAATCCATGCACCATCTTTGTTGCCTCCTCTGAACCTTCTCTACCCTGTCTATGTCCTTACGTAGGTATGGTCTCCAGAACTGTACACTGTACTCCAGGTGGGGCCTCACTAGTGTCTTGTATAGCGGAATTATGACCTCCCTTTTCCTGCTGGTGATGCCCCTGCCTATACATCTCAGCATCCTATTTGCTTTACCTGCTGCCTTGTCACACTATTTCCCTATCTTGAGGTCATCAGAGATGATAACCCCAAGATCCCTTTCCTGCTTGGTGCATGCTACATCTTCACCCCTCAACTGATATATTGTGCCAGGGTTTTTTGTGCCCCATATGCATTATCTTGCACTTTGCATTGAATTTCAACTGCCAAACCCCTGACCATTCTTCAAGTTTCTGCAGGTCCCTTCTCATTCTGTCTACACCCTCTGGTGTGTCTACTGTGTTACAGAGCTTTGTGTCATCAGCGAACAGTGAAATTCTGCCTTCTAGATCTTGTGCAATGTCACTGATGAAGATGTTGAATAGGACCGGTCCCAGCACTGATCCCTGTGGTACCCGACTGGTCACTCTTCCCTCTGTGGAGTGACAGCCATTTACCACCACCCTCTGTGTCCTGCCACCCAGCCAGTTACCTACCCACCACACTACTGTCCTGCCCACACCCATATTCCCCAGTTTGTGTAATAGTCTTCTATGTGGCAGTGTCAAAGGCCTTGCTGAAGTCCAGATAGGCCATGTCCACTGCCCTCCCCTGATCCACCTCCCTAGTCACCCAGTCAAAAAATTCAACAAGGTTGGTCTGACATGACCTCCCCCTGGTGAAATCATGCTGCCTTGGGTCCTGTAGTCCATTGACAACCAGATGTTCTGCCAATCTCTCCTTCAGTAGTGCTTCCATGATCTTCCCCACTACCGAGGTGAGACTGACTGGTCTGTAGTTCCCTGCTTCCTCTTTGTTCCCACTTTTGTATAAGGGGACTACATCTGCTGTCCTCCAGTCTTTGGGTACCTCCCCTGTTTCCAGTGATCGGCTAAATAGAATAGCCAGAGGTTCAGCCACCACCTCTCTTAGTTCTTTAAGGACCCTGGGGTGCACCCCATCTGGCCCCATTGCTTTATCAACTCTTATTACTTCCAGTTCCTTCAGGACCCTTTCTCCTGTGAAGGGACTTGTGTCCATTTCTGCACCATTCTCACCCCTTGTACTCCCTTAAGACCCATTACCCTCCTCTTCCTCAGTAAAGACTGAGCAGAAATACCTGTTCAATATGTCAGCTTTACTGTTGTCATCCTCCACGTAGCCCCCATCCTCCCCCTTCAGTCTCACTATCCCTCCCTTTGTCTTTCTTTTTTCACTTATGTACCTGTAAAAGGTTTTGTCCCCTCTACCCACTGATTTTGCAATGTGTTCTTCTGTCTGAGCTTTGGCTTCCCTTACTGACCTCCTGCCTCCTTTGCTTCTCCTGGTACTTCTCCCTATCCCCTTCTGCCTATGTCTTTTTGTATTGCCTGAATGCAATCTTTTTGGCTTTCACTTTCTTTGCTACCTCTTTGGAAAACCATAATGGTCTCCTCTTCCTTTTCCTTTTGCTAACCTGCTTAATGCATAATTCTGTTGTTCTTGTAATCCCCATTTTAAATACTGCCCACTGTTCCTCAACCCCTGATTCCTGACCCATTCCCCTTAATGCCTCTTTCAAGTATCTCCCATTTTCCAAAGTCTGCCCCCTAAAATCCAGGATATGTGTTTTGTGTGGTTTGGTTCTGCTCTTTCTGTGATTTCAAACCACAATGACTGGTGGTCACTGTTCCCCAGGTACTCCCTCACTGTTACCCCATCACTGTCCCTGTTTGAGCACAAGGTCCAGTATTGCCTTCTGCCGAGTTGGTTCCATGACCAGTTGCTTGAGGAAGGCACCTGAAGGAGTAAAGGATAAATCTGCTCTAGTTGATGCTGCTGCTGGGATGCTCCAGTTCACGTCTGGAATATTGAAGTCTCCAACCAGTACTACCTCACCCTTGTCTGCCATCCTTTGGATGGCTAGCATCAGCTCCCTATCTGTTTCTTCCTCCTGGGCTGGTGGTCTATAGACCACACCTGTGCGGATGGCTGTCCCCATTTTCTTTTCCAGCTTAACCCACAGTATCTCTCCCCCATTTTGTTCCTCCTGGATCTCTGTGGCCCTTATGTCATTTTTCACATACAGTGCCACTCCTCCCTTCCTGCCTGCTCTGTCTCTTCTGAATATGTTGTAGCCAGGTATGGCCATCTCCCAGTCGTGGTTATCATTACACCAGATTTCAGTGATGGCCACAATGTCCAGGTCTGACTGCACCATGACAGCCTCCAGATCTTTCATCTTGTTGCTAAGGCTCCTGGCATTTGCACACATGGCTTTCCATGATTTGACCTCCCTAGACTGTTTTGCTGTTCTACTCCAGCCCCTTCCTTGGTTGTCCTTTATCCCTGGTTCTCCTTGCCGTCTGCCCTTCTGCTGAATTTTGACTCTTTTCTGCCTATCCACCTCTTTGGCACTAATCTCCATCTTTTGCACACTGCCTTGCAGAGATAGCCACTCCTCTGGTTCACTGGTTCCACTGCTAGCTGTGGGGGGTGAGCAAGTAGGTACCCTCCTTGCTGGCTTGCCACCCCCTTTGTTAGTTTAAATGCTTGTCAATGTAGCATTTAAACTTATCATTGAGTGCTTGGATTCCCCTCCAGGATGGATGCAGGCCGTCAGGCTTGAACAAACCTCCATCCCTCCAGGTGGGTCCCCAGTCACCAATGAATCCAAACCCTTCCTCACAGCACCAGTTCTTCAACCATGAGTTAAAGTTCCGGTGCATGCACTCCTCATGCGCTCCTTGCCTCTCGTGAGTAGTACTTCTGAGAAAGTGACAGAAGTAGCTATTTGCTTGAGACCCCTCCCAATTTCCTAAACTTTTCCTGAACTTCCTTTGGCTCCCCATTTGCCAGGTCATTAGTACCTAGGTGGATGATGACATCCAGCTCACCCTCCCGTCTTGCCTTCCCAGTGATCCCCAGGATCTTCCTTCCATCCTCCATGCCGTGGAACTGGTAGGCACCTCACCTCCTTGTCCTCCCCTCCTGTGTTCCTAGCTGGATCCCTCTTATGATGGAGTCCCCCACCAGGATTCGCTTCCTCCTCCTCTGGGGTCCACTGCTTTCCCCGCTGAAGTCACCTCCTTGGCTAACCTCCACATCCTTTCCTTCCACTTCTCTGGGTACCTCTATTTGGTTGTCCTCATTTGCCAGTGTGGCATATGAGTTCTTGAGTGGAATAGGATCTGGGATGTGCCTCTGCCTGACTGCTCTAACCCTCCCTGAGCCCACTGTCATCCAAGTGCTCCTCGTTCTTGGCATCCTTAGAGGCAGTTGCATTGGACTGGGTGGTCTCTGGATAGGGGTGATGGTACTCCTGACCCAGTTTACTTCCGCTCTGAGTCTGGCTACCTCATCCCACAGTCCAGAGAGATGCATGCAGATAGGGCAGCACCTCAGTGTTCAGAAGGTCCGCCTGAATATGGCTGCCCCACAACCACTGCATTGCACCACTCCCCCCATTATACTGCAATTATACTGCTATTCCACTACTTGTCTGCTACTGAAGCTCTCCTAGTTCCCTTTTTATTAATTTACTGTCCTAAAACTCCTGCCACTGATCCTCAGATAATTTTCTTCAAAATAAATAAATAAATAAATGAGTCAAAACACTTGTGCTGAGGGTGGGCTTCTTCCCCCTTATGCCCCTCCTACTTCACACCCCTTACTATACCCTGTGTTTAGCTCCTGTCAATCAGATTTAACAGGGCATATAATTAAGAGTTGGGGGAAGGGGAGGGAGAAAATAAAACTCTACTTGCTACCTCAACTCTGACTAAGCCTCACCTCCAGTTATCACGTAGCTGAGGTCAGAGGCCTGACAATTAACACCCTTCACCCAACTACAGGGTAGTCAGACTAGCCAAGATAAAATTTGCAGCAATTAAAGACAGCACAGAATTACACCACCACTACGTTTTAAATTTTCAACAGCCCAAAAATAATTCTAAGTAAAGACAACAAAGAAAGTACAGTGTCACTAAAAGCCCACAATCTAAGTTTAAAAGAAAAACAGCAATTACCAGTTACTCTAAAGCACTGAATTGAATATGTTTCCTTCTTTCCCCTTCTGGCTTCTTCTTCTCACATCTTCAGATGTGATTCCCCTTCACAAAAGTGGGAGCAAGGCAGAAGCGGAAAACTACAGACCTATTAGTTTGACCTCAGTGATAGGGAAAATAATTGAATCACTTCTGAAAGTAAGAATTGTTGAGTACCTAGAGGTCAGTGAGACACAGGACCCAAGGCAGCATGGATTCACAGTGGGAATGTCATGTTAGATGAATCTAATAGATTTCTTTGACTGGGTGACCAAAGTAGTAAACCAGGAGGGGCTGTGGACATGGTCTACCTAGGCTTTAGCAAGGCATTTGACAGTCCCACACAAAAGATTAATAAACAAGTTAGCCAGCCTGGGAGTGGGTCTCAGGGTGGTAACCTGGGTAAAAAATTGGCTGAACAACAGGACACAGAGGGTAACAGTAAACAGAGTTCACTCTGAAGAAAGGGGGTTACTAGCGGGGTACCGCAGGATTCAGTACTGGGACCAATCCTTTTTAATGTCTTTATAAGTAACATTGCAGAGGGGCTGGAAGGAAAAGTATGCCTCTTTGCAGATTACACAAAGATCTGCAGCAAGGTTGATACACAAGGCGAGGGTGGAAAGGATGAGAAGGGACTTGGCAAGGTTGGAGGAATGGTCAAAATTATAGCAGCTTAAATTCAATGCAAAGAAGTGCAAAGTAATGCACCTGGGAAACAAAAACCCAGGGGGAAGCACACAATAGGAGGGGGGTACTAACAGCAACAAAAATGGAAAGGGACCTGGGGGTAGTCATATCATATGACCTAAAAGTAAGCAAGCAATGTGAGAAGGCAGTAAGGAGGGCTGGGGGATTACTGAGATGTATAGGGAGAGGCATCACCAGTAGAAAATAAGAAGTTGTTACCCCTCTGTACAGACAGTTGGTGAGATCCCATCTGGAGTACTGCATGCAGTTCTGGAGACCCCATCTCCACAAGGACTTAGACAGGATGGAGGCAGTCCAGAGAAGGGTAACTAAAATGGTACAAGGTCTGCACCAGAAGCCATATGAAGAGAGAGTAAAGGAGCTTAATATATATAACCTCCAGGAAAGGAGGGAGAGGGGGGACATGAGAGAAACATTCAAGTACCTCAACAAAATCAACAAAGTCCAAGAGGGTAGCATCTTTCGGAAAAAGAGATGTGCAAGGACAAAGGGGCACAATTTGAAGACAGAGGAGGGACGGTTCAGGGGCAATGTGAGGAAGTATTTTTTCACGGAAAATGTGGTGGACACATGGAATGGCCTTTCTGAGGAAGTTGTGGGGCTAAAAACAATGGGAGAATTCAAGAATGCATGGTACATACATAAGGCAATTCTGGTGGGGGTTAGGAAGAAGTAGGCTGTTGATTAACTAGGATCTGCAGCTTACACAGTAGGTAAGGAAATGGGCAGACTGAGTGGGTCAAGCAGTCCTTATTTGCCGTCAAAGTCTATGTTTCTATGTTTCTAATACCATCTGTTGCTTTGCCCTTGCCTCCCCCTCATCTAACTCATTGCTGCACACTATATTCAGCACTGGGCTGGCTCTCTCCCACTGCCTCATGCTCCTGTACCCTAGGAGACTTTCTGTATCAGCTTCTTAGGTTATCCACCCCAGCCACCCCCATATTACTACTGCACGGGACCTGCTCCACCTATTATCTCCATTCAGCAGACTCTGCCTCCTTAGTTGTTCCAAAATGCTCTACGAAAATGGGCAACCAAGCTTTATTTGCCTTAGTTCCAAAGCTGTGGAACTCCCTCCCTCCCTCACAATATCCGCAGCTCCCCAACCCTACCTTCCTTCAAAGCAGCTTTGAAGGCTCACCTACTTACAGCCATTACCTGTAACTGCACTTAACCACAGCAACCCTATATTTGCTTCCAAACTCTTATCTCTGTGCTACATGTTTTACAGTCAGTTTTGCTCAGTTCTTTCCCTTCATTTCTTAGCAAATTTGGCTGCACTAGTTCTCATTTCCTGCTAATTTTAATGTTTCTATCCTGTTATTGTAATTTTGTTGATGTTTTTGCATTTGTTGTTACCTGATTGTTTGCACTGCTTTGTTCAGTTCACTGACACTGTTGATTACTTGGCTCTTTCATGTCTTGTACTCTCCTGGATCGTGCCTGAAAATAGGCATTCGGTTGTCTAGTGTTCCTACCCAGTTACCAAAAAACAAATCAATCAATCAGTCAGTCAATAACTATATATGTGTTAAAAGACAAGAAACAGATACATGGTTGGAAATAGCTATAACATCTAGGCCCGGATATTCAAACTGTGCCCAAAAAGTACACAACAGCAGGAGCAAGCGCAAGTCCACTGCGCCCATGCGCAAGAAGTGCGATATTCAAAAACTGCACAGGTCAAGATGCGCCTGTGGCACACAACTGAATATTACGCCACCTGCACCATAACTTAACCAGGGAAGTGCAGTTGTGCAGTTCAGATGTGCCATAGCGCAACCAGGGATGCTCAGTGGAGCAGTCCAGATACGCCATAGCGCAGCCAGGGATGCCCCGTGGAGCAGGGCAGCAGTGCAACAGCACAACCAGGGATGCACAGGGACAGGATGTAGGGGCCCATCACCCATGCCACAGATGGGCAGAGGAGCAGACTGCAGAACAGACATTGCCCCCCCCCCACACCCCATGCACTGCACAACCAGTGGAGAGCTGGAATAACTACTGGCCCATGGATACCAGAAACCAACCCACAGCCGGGACATGGTGTCCCAGCACACCCCCTGGTAAGCTGTGACTGGCACACAAGGAGGGCCGACCACCCTGTGCCACACCATCCCACCAATGCAGAGCACACCCTGCACTACGATCCCCATATACCCTGCTGAAGAGTAGTGCCCAACAGTGCAGGACACCCCATGCATGCCACCACCCCCACTGTGACAATGCAACCCTGTGCACCGGGGAGCCATGCAAGGCAGCCCCACCATGAGCACCCTGCAGTGGGTGGCAGCAGACAACGATGCAACAAATGCATACACAGTGCCACCCTGCATATCCCCCCCGAGGTACAGCTGAGAGACTGACCATGCGTCGGCACATGAGGTACCCCACATGTGACAGGGCATGCCCTGGACCCCACCACCAGTGGTACAGCACCCTGCACACCCTCCCAAGGACACATCCCATCCCAGCACTGGCCACAACAGCCAGCACAGGTACACACAGTGTTGCATGGAAGCATGCGCCACACAGGGTGCAACACAGTGCCTGCACAAACACCCACACAAACCCAAGAGCACACCAACACGGGGACACAGTAGCGGGTCAACCAAGCCACTGGCATGTGGCCCCAGCAGTTGTGTACACAAGACCAGCACCCATACATGGCACAGGTGTGCCAGCCACCCTGCGCAGGCACCATGAAGCTGAATGCCACCAGCATGCAGCTGGAGCACAAGTGAAAGACAGTGGAGCACATCCCCTGCAACAGACATAAGTGACAGCATCGAGGTGGGACAACAACAGCGGAGGCTACAGTACCATCCGAGGCAGATGGGCACCACACCGGTGATAGGAGGCAACCTGGCATTGTGCTGGGTACAGTGGTTGTCCAGCATGGACAGCCACAACTGACATGCCAGCAGATGGTGCATATCACAGACATGCAAGGGTGTCAGCTGCACAGCCCATGGACGGTCTCACAGGGGTGCCATGGACACAGAGCATGCTCCGTGGACCACTGCACAGGCAACCAATACACAGAGAACAACATACAAACCACAGATAGTGACTGATTCTCCCACCCACACCATAGGCGGGTCCCTGCCGGACACACACACACGCCCATGCCTGCACCACCCCCGACACCATGCACACCACTGCAGCCAAGCACCTGTAGCCCATTGCAAATCAGAGACCACCACAGTTGTCATAACAAAATGTATGTATTAAACAATATAAACAATCAAACATGTTTACAAATATATACAAGGGTGGGGGGAAAGGGCCACAAACCAGGTGGGGCAGGAATGGGGCAGGGGTGTACAAATGGGAGAGGGAATAAGGGGTGTGAGGGTGGGTCCGGGGGGGTAAGTCAAATAGGGGGTATGGAGGGCCTAATGCCTGCCCCACTGCCCACTCCTGTGCCTCCTCCGTCCACTGTGGCACCTGACCCCGTCCCACTCCATCCTTTCCAATATTGCAAGAGATGCTCTTGCAAGCTGCAGCAGCTCCTGCACTCCACGCTCAATGTCCGTCCAGCATTGTCCACCTAGGACAAGGGAGCAGAGTCAATATGTGTGACTGTCCAGCCCCCTGCAGCCCACCCATTGTGCATGGCATAGAGCTATGTGCCACACCCCTGTGATGGTGTGCGACCACCCACAGTGACCGTGTCCAAAAGACCTGCCTACCAAGGCACCCACAGCCATGCAGTCCACTGCACACACCCACCGCCCCATGTCCCGCACAGCACCACTGTGGCTGTACAGTGACATGGCTATGCGGTGTGAAGGAAGTGGCACAGCCATGTACCCAGTGCATGCATGGACCACCATTGATGCACTCCCAGACATTCAGTGCCACTGGACAGTGCTGACTATAACAAGTTGAGTGCATGGCAGTGGTGTCAATGGATGGTGGCCATGCCCCACTGCCCGCCCTGTTACACAGCATGCAATAGTAATCATGGATGTAAGGCACTCACTATCATCAGGCTGGTCCCTGCGCCTGTCTGGTCCGGCATCCCTCCCGGCCTGCTGGTCATCTTGGCGCCGCCTCCTCTCCCTCGCCCGCCAGAGCTCCTCTGGGTCTAGGGTGCAAACATGGAGAGAGGAACATCAGTACAATCCGGTAGCAAAGTCCCCCCACCCCTGTGTGTGTGCAATCCCACAGCCATACCCATCCACCCCCCACCCGATACCACCACCACGGCCAATATTGGACACCCCCCCATGTGCTGGACACATGCCACCCTGATACCCGTATGGACGTTAACAGTGTATGGATGGGGCATCTACCTGGCCATGGCACTGTGCCCCTCCTGGCACATGCCCGCAGGTGAGCAAGCCTGTCCGGGTCCACTGCTCAGCCATACGCCCAATTCCTGTGGCCTCCTCCAGCGCCACTGCCACCTCCTCCCATACTGCACTCCTGTCCCTGTCCAGGGGTGTATCTCCAAAAAATGCCCCAGCATGGGGCTCTACTATGGCCACCAAATTGGCCAGCTCCACCTAGCTCCAAACAGCAGCCCTCCTTCTTGCCATCTCTGAAGCTGGTTGGAGTCAAAATGGCGCTCGGTAGCGCGGTCTGCCACATGCAGATGCTGCGTGGTACAGCGCTGCCATTCCCCATCATGCTGTCACTGAACAGCATGATAGGGGTGCACTCATGCAGACGCATGGCGCCTAGGGGGCAAAGGTCGGGCACAGGGTCAAGGGTCTCTCGCGCACGGACCGCCACAGTGCAATTGGTACTCACTGCGTGTAGCACAATTGGGTGCCTGTGTGCCACTTCCTGTAGCGGCCTACCGCACTGTGGCCCCAGTGCGCCTACGGCAGTCCAGTGCCAGAGCGCCATACATGTGAACAGCGCAGTAGTGCCACTGGCACAATGGTGGCCATGCCCTACATTGCCTCCCGTGCACAATACATCAGCAGCGAGGCAGGCATAGGTGTCATCACCCTGGGCATGCGCCGTCCGGTGTCTACTGTGCATGTCACAGAAATGCGCCCTTACCTGAGCACGTTCAACACAACTGCGCAAAGCGCAACAGCGTGATCTTCAGCCGGCATATGCAAATCAGCTAATCAGCCATTCAATGGCGCAGATACTGCATTTGCATCCACTTATAATTGCGCCTCACCTCATTTGCATGCGTTGCGCTATAAAAATGTGACATTGGGCTGCAGTGGCCATAGTCTGATATTGCAGTCTATTGTGGTGAGTTGCATGCTATTTGGGGGTGTGAACTGTGGTGTGTGGGACATGCATGGGACTGCACAGTCACTGGTAACACCTGTCATTCTCACAGGATGAAGAATGAGTGATCGTGAGGTGGAGGAAGAGGAACAGAGACGTGGGAGGAAGAGGAGGCCTAAGTTCACAGAGGCAGAAACAGATGCCCTGTTTGAGGCTTACTTCAACCAGGAGCCGCTGCTCAGCGGACGGCGGGGAACACCACAGGCCCGTGCTGCTGCATGGGAAGAGGTGGCGTGTGCCGTCAACCTGCATGGCAGCCACCAGTGGTCCGTGCAGGAGTGCAAAAAGAAGATGGGCACAGACAGACGGAGCATTAAGGACAAGGTGGCTGCCATCAGGGCAGCATGGGCTGCGACCCATGGGGGACAGCCAGCCATGCAATGCCTGACCTCACAAGAAGAGCGGGTTGCTGGCAGCATGTGGCGTTGTGCCATCGAGGGTGTTCCAGGTGGAGGATTCCAGATGGGTGGTAGCCCATCACTGTATGGTAGGTCCTGGTCTGTCAATGGGGGGGGACAGGGTAGGGCAGATACATTAATGCTACTGTGTTCCCTTACAGCTCCTGAGCATCTACATGGGTCAGCGGTGGTGGGCTTGTCCACTGAGGGTGATACCATGAACATAGAGGAGGGACCGTCCACCTCCACAGGCATCCGAGGGTCAGGGTGAAAGTGGGCCCGCCTGGCCGTCTGGACTGATGTTGGTGGAGCAGGTGCGGAGGAGGCCCTGCCCATGTCCCAGCCTGCCAGTGTCCATGGATGCCAGCATGCTGAGACTCAGGCTGGTGCCGGATCCGTCACTGATGATGATGGAGCTCACTTCATGGACAGTGATACGTGTGGGCCGCAGGATGGCCACACAGCAGGTGACATCACGGGCATGGCCATGGGTGGTGCCGCCATGGAGGCCTGCATGACATCACAGTCCCAGCCTGTGCCTGTCTGCACCAGTGGGGCAGCACTGGTGTGTGTCCAGGACAGCGGGGCTGTTGCGGCCACTGCGGCTGTACCGTTGAGAGAGGCAGCCGGAGGGGCAGTGCCAGCAGTCAGCCAATGGCCATGGGGGTACAGTGTCAGGGGCCGGCGTCAGTGCACCACCTGTGGACATGCCCAGGCCTGGCTCTGGTGTGCAGCACCCACCCTCAGGGGTGCTGCCCATCAGTGCTATGAACACCGTAATGGACAGCATGCCAAACAGGAAGACGACCTCTTAGAAGAGCACACCCGCATACTCCAAGAATCTGTCGATAAGCAGTTGCGGCTTGTGATGGCTGTGGATGCACTCAGTGCGGCTCTGTGCCAGGCAGAGGAGCGGTGCAGCAGAGACACCGCTCTGCTCCTGGCAGGGATGGACCGAATGTGGGAGGATGTGACCGCTTCCATTGACAGGCTGACACAGACAATCACAGCTGCCATGGCCACAGTGGGCACAGAGTTATTTGCCCATGCATCACAGACACCGCGCAGTGCAATGTCCACCCCCCATTCCTGGTGTTGTGCGATACCCTCCGTGTCAACACTGGGTTCAGCTGTGGGCATCCCAAGCACGCCTGGCGCAGGCATGTTCGGTGTGCTGCAGACCCCTGCGTGAGCATGGTCACGTTCATGCAGCGGAACCCCTGGGGGACCGTCGGTGCCACCCCATGAGGCCATTGGTCAGCCTGTCACTGCTGGTGGGTCTCAGCAGGGCCACCCATGCATCCATGGTGGCCGTGGCACTGTGGCACATGACTGACCTGTCTCCCACTACGGCTACTGTCTGATGCTGCCCTGTGTGCATTGTGTTGTTCAACGTGCAATGCATGGGTGGGGTACCTGGCCCTGCACACACACACACACACATTCCATCTGCACACCCTCCCAGCTGCTGTCCACTGTGGCGTGTGCATGATGATGCCTGCATTGTGCTGTCCACCACTGTGCAATGGTGCCCAGTGTCTGACACATGCACAATGACAGGCACTGACCATGGTGGTCTGTGGACGTGTGTGTGGCTAGGGGTGGCAGTTGGGGTCGACGTGCCTCCTACCCTTTGTGCATTTCTTGTTGGGGGTGTGTGTGTGCATATGTGTGTGTGTGACTGCGTGCCATGTTAGACCTTGCCCATCCCTGACGGCATATGCGGTTCCATGCTTGGCCAATTCCCTTAACGACATGCACCCTTGGGGTTTGTCCATGCATGGCTGTGGGTTGTGCCCTTGCCACTGGTGGTTGCACATGGCCCCATGACTTACCTGGGTAGGTTGAAGTGCTCCTCTGTGATGGTGTCCCGGTGCAGCTGTGCCATCTGGATCAGTCAGGGGTTCCTTCGACCAAGGGGGGGCTGCCCATCACCATCTTCACCAGCGTCCTCATCGTCCCCATCATTGTCCCCCTCTTTGACCTGTACGGCTATCCCACAGTCGTTGGTCATGTTGTGCAGGATGCAACAGGCCAGAAATAGCCCGCAGGCCTTTGAGGGGCTGTACTGTAGGGCACCATCAGAAGTATCCAGGCAATGGAAACATGCCTTCAGCATCCCGAACACCCGCTCGATGACATTGCATGTGGTGACATGTGCCTCACTGTAGTGTTGCTGCGATGGGGTCATGGGCCGCTGGTATGGTGTGAGCAGCCAGGGAGAGTGAGTATCCACTGTCACCTGTGTGTAGAGGGTGGACATTAGTTTGGTGATCAGTGTCACCCTGCCTTGGACCATCTAGGCCAATACCCATGTCACCTCTGACTATGCCCCTCCCAAGATCCATGTCTTTCTGTGTGATTTGCATACTCACCCACTAGGTGGCCAGTGGGGATGTCCCCACTCTCTAACTTGTGGCACAGTGCAGACTGGTGCCAGATGAAGGCATCATGTGCTCCCCCAGGGTGCGTGGCACAGACATTGATTATGCCCCCCCTGGCATCGCACACCACCTGGCAGTTGATGCTTGCATACCCCTTCTGATTCATGTATGTGGCCCCTTTGGGGCCAGGTGGTGTGCGGATGGCCACATGGGTGCAGTCTATTGCCCCGAGCACACCAGGCATTCATGCTACCCTGTGGAACTCCTGTATGTTTGCTGTGCGCTCCGCCGGTGTGCTGGGGAAATGGATGTACTCCGCAGCATGTGGCAGCAGTGCACTGAGGAATTGGGTGAGGAGGCATGACGCGGCCAACTGGGTTATACCTGTCATGTCCCCTGTTGGTCTCTGGAAGGTTCCCGTGGTGAGCAGGCACATGACAGCTGTCACTTTGGTCTCCACTGACAGAGCATGGCTCCGTCATGTGGATGCCTGCATCACATCACTGCACAGCTCACAGAGCCACCTCAGGATCACCCGGTTCAGGTGGTACCAGCTCACGATCTCAGTATCAGTGTACAGTTCGAAGCTGGTGCAGGCTTGGTAATGCCTGTTGGGGTATACCGACGGGCCCTTCCACGCCCGTGCCCCCTGCTGCCTGCATTCTCACCCCTCATAACTGCCTCCATCTGGATGGTGGCACTGGCCATGTCCCTGGCTTGTGTTACTCCCCCTGGCAGCTGTTTCTCTGTTCCCCCCGCTGTCCTTGCTGCTACTTCCCCTGCACCCCGAGCACCTCCCTGTAGTGGCCATACTGCCCACTATCTGTGCCCTCAGTGCTATGTGGCACTTCCCCCTTTTGTCCTGCACTGTGGCACAGGCTCCCCACACCTTCCCTGTTCCTGGTGGTTCCAGGTGCTCTGTCCTGCTACTGCCCTGTCCTGCTCCCAGTTTCTGTGTGCCTGTGTGGCTGCCTACAGTTCATCAACATGTGGTTTCCCTGTAGCGTTCTTGTGCCTCTCTCTTGTTCCTTTTTATTTTGTATCATTTCTGCTATCGTGCAACTTCCGTTTGCTCCCCTATTGCGCATGGCGCATGTTGTTGAATATCACACTGCGCCATTTATGCATGGTTCCTCCCCCTTCAGTTGCACATGCATTCATTGTCATTGCACTCTTACGCATTGTGATTTGGGGGGCGCATCTGCCTCCCGCTGAATATCACAGAATGGCGCATTTTTGGACTTGCGACGGTGCATCCCTGTTGCTCATGGCGCTACCCTTTTGAATATCTGGACCGTACTGTATATGATTACATCCTACTCCTTGCAGCATGCTTGCGTAATAACTAGAAAAAGACAACATGACTACATGAGTCATGGGGGAGAATAAAAAGTGAAATCTCTTCCTATGGGATATTCCATTCTCCACATATCCACTAAATTCCATTCTTACATTAATAATTATGGAATTCCTCCCTGGAATTACTTTGATCCAAAAATTAATCAAGGACAAGGTTAAAGTCCACAACTAAAGGTATTGGGATACCCTAATCAATATTATCTTGCATCAGCTGATTTATGACATGAAAAAAATGTGTGTCATCACAGTTTTTTGCATAGATATTTCTGGCCAAAAACATTTTAGCATTAATTTCTACAAGTTTAAATCTGACTGTACTGTATCTGTACAATTACCCATCTTCCTTCTGTATCGGTGTAAGTTTGCAAAATTTAACAGTTACTTTTTAATGTAGCCGTATAGCCACACCTCTTTTTTTTAACTCTTGTAGAGTTATGAGTGATATTACCAGCCCAATATTTAGCTAGCTACTGAACATTGTCAGCTGTAAGATGGGTCTCCTGGACTAATGGTATATCAGCATGAACAGATTTCAAATTGGATAAAACTTGTTTTCTCTTAACAGGATAAGTCAGTCCTTTTACATTCCAGGAGACCACCTTAGCACCATGATTACTTGGGACACTCATTATAATTTGTTGTTAAGTATCATACCACACTACTAGGTATTCTTGCTTATCCTCCATAACTCTGGGAGGTAGGCAGTTAAAGGCTACACCAAGCTTTGAACATATTGCAGCTGTGTAAGAGTTCAGCACTTTGTTGATAATCAGGTAAACAGTGTATTTTGAAAGGAAGAAAAACGGTGAATGACTAGACTGAAATATTCATCATTCATGCGTAGCCAGTTTGGGTCATTTCATGTCTGTACTGTACTTAATCATTTTCATTTGGCAGATATTACAGTCCATTACACATTGTAGTGCAGAGCCCAAGAACCACTGTATAGTAAACTGATAGAGTGATTTTAATAAAAATCTGATTACTGGAGTCATTTGGAATGGTAAACCTGAAAGGTTAGGTATTATATCTGAGCTATAGCACGCTGACAAAGCAGCACAGTTCAGAAACACTTTTATCATAAGGAACCACTTGATTACCCTCAGCAACTAAACACACAACAACTGAAACAGAGAGTATAGGAAGTGTGCACTGTAAGCCAAGTCAACTGACTCTGCTGGTATAGCCACCTCCTGCTCATATGGGGTGTGAAAACCACAAAACTCAAAGTTTTCTTTAAGACCAAAACTACTGTGGGGACAAAATTCTCCACCCACTGAAAGTTCCAGACTAGTAACCTTTGAACTTTATCACGTATGAAACATACTATTCTAATTATAGTTGTATGCGGTACTAATTAAGCTAGTTATAATAAGTGTTAGCAAAATGTTTGTCAATTTAGATGTTATCAGTAAAGTTTCTGGGCATACTGTAGTGGATGGTAACCGGTTGGGGGGACTTAAAAATGAAAAGGGTCAGGTTGGGGTGAGGGAAAGACATAAGAACATGGATGTCTTATTAGTTAGCTTACATTAAGTAATGTGAAGTACACAAACACATTTAGTAGTTAGGTTTTCAGTAATCCATGTGAGGTAGGTCTTCATGCTGGAGATTTATTTATTTTATTTTATTTATTTCAATTGCAGATTAATACCTTTGAGCCAGGAAGGCTCTTTTACAAAGGTTCCATGTTAAGTGGATGAGAGACAAAATTTACCTAAACAGGTTACAGATCATTCAGTGTACACAAGTGGTTACAGGCTGTACGGGTAGCAAACAAATATGCCGATAACAGTGTCAGAAGTGTTACAAGATGTTGGAGTGCATTTTGACATTCTAAACTGGTCACATTAAAAAACAGGAAAAGGAGTCGGTCAGATAAGAACCGCATAGCAAGGTGGGAGCAGCCTGAGGGGGCTTTGTCACAGTATAAGGAAAGTGGGGTGAAGGAAAAAGCTGGGGGTAGGGGCAGCCCCCTAGAGGCTTTACCAGGGAGGGGGTGGAGAGAAAGGAGTGGGGAGGAAGGAAGGGGGAGGAGATGTTTAACAGGTCCTCTCCTCAGACTGACTTCAGGTAACTGGAACCAGTGTAGACCCTCTGCAGTGCTGGCAACTGCAACCGTCCAGGATTTAATTGCTTCCACGGGAACAATACATTCTTGAGCAGGAAGGTGTGGCTCTGATGAGGGGTGATCAAGGCCTTGGGGAGTCATAGGAGAGTCATCTCCCCGGGAGGATTTAGATGTCTGATCGAACCTAGGCTTTTACTGCTTCAGCTTCAGGTATTTCGCAGATGCACCATGCAAGCTCTGGATCTTTTCCATTCTCTGCCCTTCTGCCTGCCTCTGACACTACTTCTTCACAGGGTAACTGCCTGCCAGCTATCATTCCACAGAAGCAGTGATGCTTGTGATGAGTCTTGCTAGTCCATGTGGGAGGCCTGGGCTACAGAATTGTCACTGCCATAAAAAATGTATAATAAAGTCTGGACCTGCCATTTTTGAATTTTCTGTCATCAGTGTAGGAACCAGCAGTATCCAGGGTAGCCTCATGGGACCTTTTTTATTTTAGTGAGCTGCTAAGCCTCTGCAGGAGTGTTAAAACTGTGTGAACCACCAATGATGTTAATGAACAATTTGGCAGGAAGTATGAATTTTACGTTCAGTTTTCTAAGGCAGTGTCTGGGTGGTGTGTACTCTTCCCTCTATGCTACCATGTCCGCAGAGTAATCTTGGAGAATTAAGAATTTATTTCCTTTCTACTGTAAAGGACCAGACTCTCTGGCACATTGTGTTTCTTCAGTGAGCTTTGGGAAATATGAAATAATGGTTCTAGGTCGTGCTCTGGTCGAGCAATTTGGCCAGCTAGATGGTGTGCCGTTTCAACCTGGAGTGGTTTTTATAGATGAGGACAAATACTTCCTGGAAAAAAAAAACTCCAAGAAATTCAGCATGTTGGGCTCCTCTATCCTCTTGGGGATCACAACGATTCTCAAATTATTTTTTTGCCCTCTACATTCCAACATTTCAACTCTGTCCCATAGAATTTCCAGTTGTGTATCATGAAAATCCACTCTTTCACACAGTCTGTGTTGTGCCATGTCTAAATTATCATAAGTGCATTCTGCCACATCTAGACTGGCACCAAACGATGTGTATATCTTCATTAATACTTGACACACATGTTTTTATTGCTGCCATATCCTTACTGAGCATTTCTAGCAGATTAGTAATGTAAACCATGTCACCTCCCTGTTCTGCTTTTTCTTTGTGGCTAAGGCATTGGTTTGAGTTCAAACTGAGAATCACTGATTTTTACTTGACACCTTCCTCTATAAAATGAGGATTTACCCTACAAAAATTATTGTTTTCCATTACTCCCGAATTAACACTAATGAGTTACCACAGCAACATAACAAGTATAATGGATTTCAAGTGGATTTTAATTAGCACTCAGAGTCGGCGGGTTAGAGCAGCATGGTCAAATGTCCATCACTCATGGTGGTGTATATGCACCCTAGTCATCTATTCTTTATCCCCTTAATACTGGGAGAGGGAACAGCAGGGTTTTGGAGCAGACAGCCCAGTTGGAGTTGCAGGGCCTGTGGTGGGCAGTGAATGGCAGCTGGCATTCTGCTTAGTTGAGAGTTTTTTTTCCCTGTTTTTCATGCCTCTGCCTATGGACATTAGGACGACTGGGCCAATGCAGTAAATCATACTGACAGTGTCCCCTCTCCCTCAATCCTTGACTCCGGCATGCACCACCACCTGTGGTCACCCAGGTGGTGGTATTGCAGTGGAGTCCAAACTTCCTTCCACCCCTGAGGAGGAAAGCGATCATGGGATGCTCAACCATCCTCCCCCTGCCAGCCCTCTGATGACCCAGGCTCGTTCCCGACCCTGGGTTGCTGGTATTTCAAGCGTTAGTGCTACTGCTGTGCTGGTGGTCTGGCTTAAATTGGATGCATTTCTAAACATATTTTGTTGAGTTACTTTCAGTTGGGCTGTTGTGCTGGGATAGAGGCCCAGCTGAAAGTACCTCATGGCCAATCAGGAGCCAGCATTCTTTCTATCCATTTCATCATGTCTTATAGTAGTGGGTTCATGTTTAATCCAGTCAATTTATTTAATTCAGGAGAGATCTTGGCTCATAAATATCTGATGTATTCACATACCCATTCTCCTTATCTACTGTCCTTCGTATTTGCATGACAATGTGAAGGTAAGTTCAACATTATGGCCTCTGAGTCATCCCAGTTGACTAGGATGCCAGACATTTTTCCAAATCCAGTCAGAATATGCTTGAGGAGGCCAGTCCAGTAGTGCAATGGTAGAGCTATCACCCACCATGCCGCAACCTTGGTATGGGAACAGACTTAGGTTGCTGGGGGTTGGCTGGTGGGAGGGGGAGATGATCAAGCATCTGCTGGACTGCACTCCTCTCTGGGGGGGAGGCTTGTCAGCCCTGCTGTCAGCTGCCACCAGGTGGAGGCCTGGTGGCAGTGTAGGCTAGTGTGGCAAGCACAGGGGAGAGGCCACCAATTTGGTATAGTGCATGTGTGCCTCCACACAGTTCACACTACTGCTTTTCAGTTGTGGGGATGGTCAGGATCAGAACAAGGAAAAAGTAGTGTGGGCCCTTGATGCCCTGCATGGTTCTCTCCAACATACACCATCACCTGGGAGCTGCCAACTAATATCTGGATTATATAGTGGGGAAAGGATGGCCCTTCCTCTCCTAGGCCCACCATGAGGGGCAAGCCATGGTAAACCTGTGGTCAGGTATGTTCCTGAGGGAGGTGGCACCTGGTTGGGGGGTCAGAGATGGGATGGAGAAGCTCAACTATGTGCCACAAAGCAAAAAACTACATATAAAAAAAGAATATACTTGAAGGACGAGAAGGACACTGGGGATTCTGAATCACTATTAGAATGTCATCTGTGTAGACTGGCCCATTTATTTATTTTATTTATTGAGATCTTGGATTGCACCCATGAGCGGTTGCTCATTTATGGGTTCCATACGAACATACGAAATTTGCCAGCAGATAAAGGTCTAGAGGTCTATCAAGTCTACTCGAATGTGCAGCTAGCACCCCTTATTCTGCAGCTGCCCCTCCCTTCCACCCTTCCCCTTCATTAACCCTCCCCCTTGTCCTGTCCCATCCTCATTTGAAGCAGTCCACTGTTCTACTGCATACCACTTCTGCAGGTAACGCATTCCACCCAGCCACCACCCTCTCTGTAAAAAAGTGTCTCCTCATCTCCCTCCTGAACCTTCCTCCCTCCAGTCTCATATCATGGCCCCTGGTGTCCCTCCCCTCCCTTACTTTGAACAGCCCCTCTGTACCTGTCTTTTTTATTCCTTTCATGTATTTAAAGGTTTCAGTCATGTCCCCCCTGTCCCTCCTCTCCTTCAGTGAGTACACCACATGCTATATCATTTCCCCCCATATAACCTGGTACAAAAAAAGCCTGACACAGAGGCTGGCAATCACTTTTTCAGTCCTGAGATTATGGAAAAACTAATTCACCCATTCAAGATAAGGAATCACACATTGATCCCGCCAGTGGTGGAGGACTAGCTTTTTAACTGATAGAGATATGAGCGCAATATGGAATCACCTTTCTTTAACTGGCACAGTGGTGTAAAAAACTGAGATGATCTTGTCTGGAGTTAAACTCAGTCTCTTGGTTATCAGGCTGCAGACCTTTCCATTATGCCACCAAACTGGCACATCAGTGGAACTCAGCAGCTTAGCCGTGGCGATGAAAGATGAGCCTGGCAGACATCCTCTCCCTCTTGAACCTTCCTCGCTCCAGTCTCATATCATGGCCCCTGATGGCCCTCCCCTCCCTTACTTTGAACAGCCCCTCTGTACCTGTCTTGTTTATTCCTTTCATGTATTTAAAGGTTTCAATCATGTCACCCCTGTCTCTCCTCTCCTCCAGTGAGTACATGTTCAACTCCTTCAACCTCCTCTCGTATGATAAGTCCCCCAGCCCCTTGATCATCTTTGTCGCCCTGCACTGCACCCCCTCCAGTAACTTAATGTCCCTCTTCAGATATGGACGCCAGTACTGCACGCAGTACTCCAGGTGTGGTCTAACTAATGACCTATACAGTGGCAGAATCACCTCCTCCCTCCTCGAGGATATACCCCTTGCAATACAACCCAGCATTTTGTTGGCCTTGCAGCTGCCTTCCTACATTGTGCCGAGTTGTTCATTGACCCTGTAATGAGCACACCCAGATCCTTCTCCTCCTCCTCTGTCTTGGCTAGCTGCACTCCCCTAGCTGGTAACTCTTCCTTGGTTTCTTCATCCCAAAATGCAGCACCTTACACTTTTTGGCATTAAAGCCCAGTTGCCAGGCATCTGACCAGGTTTCAAGCTTTGCCAGATCATCCTGCAACCCCTGCCATCCCCCTAGGTCATCCACCACCGCGCCTACCATGGTATCATCAGCAAACAGATTGATCTTGTTCTTGATGTCCCAAGATATGTCTGCAATGAATATCCCAAACAACACTGGTCCCAACATCGAGCCCTGTGGAATACTGCTCATCACTGCCCTTGGGTGTGAGAGCTCCCAACCCACCACCACCCTCTGTTGCCTTCCCTGCAGCCAGTTTCCTACCCATCTCACCAGCTTTGCACCCACCCCTGTGCCTACTAACTTCCTTCCCAGCCTTCCATGTGGTACTGAGTCGAATGCCTTACTGAAGTCCAGATACAGGACATTCACTGCATGGCCCCTGTCCAGTTGCCTAGTTACCCAGTCATAGAACTCGACCAGGTTGGTTTGGCAGGATCTGCCACGTATGAAGTCATGCTGTCCATGTCAGTTACAAGGACAAAAGTACATCAGAACAGTAGTACATGTTTTAGACAGGGTAACAGTAAGATACAGTAATACAGTAGTACATTTTTAGACAGAGTTCCTATAGTGAACACACCAAATTTCGGATCATAGGCAGGAAGTAATTTGCCTGAGTCAAAGTTAGGGCACTCTACTTGGTTACACGAGAGGAGATGATAGTAGGAGGAGGATAGTGGTAAGGGTGCTAGAGGGTGGTAGGGAGTGGGGGGAGTATACAGAATGGGTGGGGTAGAGGTGGCAAAGGTTGTGAGGTAGGGTGGTGACCTGAAGGGCTAAGGATAGGGTCATGTCAAACAAGTGGGTTAGACATGAAATAAGAGTGCTAGGGTACCCTTGAGGCACAGGAGGAGTGTTAGTGGAGGCAGCCACAGCTGCTGGTTGAGATAAGGTGCTGTCGTAGTTTGTATTTGAAAACACCAATAGTTGCAGCACCAGAAATGTCAGGTGATAAGACACTGGTCCAGTGAGGAGCATGGTAACAGAATGCACGCTGTGCCAAGGCAGTGCAGAGTCAGGAATTTTGTAGATCTGGGTGGCGGAGTTCCTTGTGAAACGGGAGCTTGATTGCATGGTTAGGATTTTCTGGACCCCTGCCGGTAGTAAATTGAGAGAGTATTTCTTGGCAAGGAGGCAAGATTGGTATCTTATTCTGTCCTTTAGTTGGAGCCACCCGGCCTGTGAGTAGAGGTCACAGGTGTGTATGAGTCTTACAGCACCTGTGAGAATTGACACGCCTTATTAAGTGTGATGGAAATGCATTGTAGGGTGGTGTCGGTTGCTGATCCATAGACAGCCAGTCCATAATCAACAAGGGAGACTATTGAGCTGTTGATGGCCAGATTCAATGCCTCATAGGTTAAGCAGTGCTTGTGGCAGTAAAGAATCCCTATGCTTGTATTGATAGCCTTTGCAGTATCATCAATGTGTTGGACATAAGACAGAGTGAAGTCTATTGTGATACCGCGGTATCTGAAAATCTGGACATGCTCCAGGGTGTCACCGCTTTCATTTCTGATCACAAGGGGTAATGCTTTGAACTTACTCTGGGTGCTGGAATACAACATTGTCTTTGTTTTTTTACAGTTCATAATTAGTCCATGCTCCTTAAACCATTTCTCTGTAGATGAGAGTCCCCTTTGGAGTTCTGCTGTTAGTTGTTCTGGATGGGGGTTTCTGGTGAAGATAACTGCATTGTCTGCGTAAAGCAGCATCTGGGTCAGTCAGGAGGCTGGCAGTTGGTTTAGGAAAATATTAAATATTAGGGGCCCCAGAATTGACCCCTGTGGGACCCCGGAGAGGACAGGTCTGCTAACAGAGGTGGTGTCACCTAGTCTGACCTTTTGCGACTGGTTGTGAAGGTAGCTGTTGAACCATAACACAGATTCTTGAGAGAGCCCAATAGCAGACAACTGATTCAGAAGGAGCTCATGGTGCACTGTAGCAAAAGCTTTTGATAGGTCAATAAATGTTGCTCTTATCAGAAGGCCTTGGCCTAGGGAGTGGTGGATGTAACCTATGAATTCCAGTAATGCTGTGATGGTGCTGTGACCTGGTTGAAAGCCATGTTGTTCAGGACAGAGGAGTTGGTACTGGTTCAGATATTCAACAAGCTGATCTGCTACAATCCTCTCTACAGCTTTGGTGGGGGGTATGGAGATAGGTCTGTAGTTATTGTGTAGAGTCCAATCACCTCCTTTGTGCACAGGGGTTACTGATGCCAATTTCCATCACAGGGGGAACTTGGAGTGGCAGAAGGAGAGGTTGATAATCTTAGTGAGAGGGCCAAGGACTTCCTCCAGTGCCATGCTGATGAACTTAAGATCCAGTGTATCTCCGCTGTGTCTTAATTTTCCCAGAGCTCGCACAAGGTACTTTCTTGCTTCAGATTCAGAAATTACCTTGAAATGGAAGAGCAGTCTGTTGGAGGGTAGTTCCTGGACTGTGTGACAGTCATCCAGGATTAAGGGATTAAAGTAGTCTGCTGGTAGTACACTGCTGAGGTCCGTGAATGCATCATTAAGTGCATTGGCAATTTGCTGTTGGTCCAAAGATAGTGCACCATCAACCATGAGCATTGATGGGGTATTTTTGGGTTCTTTGCCACTTATGTCATTGAGATTATCCCAGAACGACTTGCTGTTGTTTCAGGAGCTGGAGAGGGCTTCCTTGTAGAATGCACCTTTGGCATGTCGGATGGCTTTTGTGCATTATTTCGGGCTTGTTTGTACTTTTGGATGTTAGTGGTGGTACTGTGCGCTCTCTCGCGATCTGCCAGAGGAGATCTCTGGCATTGAGCTGATCCAGTAGGTCCGGGGTGATCCAAGGATTGCAATGCCCTTTTATTTTCCTTGTCTTTACCGGGGTATGCTTGTCACAGACGTGTTGGATGTCTTTATGAAGTGGTCAAGGGCCATGTCTACTTCGTTGGCCTCATTAAGGTCAGTTCAGTCAATGCCCTGAAGCTCCACTTTTAGCAGTGCAAGGTGACCTTTTAGTAGAACACAGTTTGTAATTGTTCTGGGAAGTGGCTTGCAGTAGTTGTAGGATCAAGTACAGGTGACAGGGGAGTGGTTGCTCAGTGTATCAGGGAGAACAGCAGTATTGGTGATGTGGGCAGGTTGATTGGTGAGAACCCAGTCCAGGAGGGTGCTGGTCCCACTTTTGTAGTTAACTCTGGTTGCTGTCTCGACCATTTGAGAGATGTGGACCACAAATAAGGCGTCCTTGATTGAGGCAGCAGAGGGAGAGAGTCAGTTGATATTGAAATCTCCCAGCATCATAATTTCTGTGTTTAGGCTTAGGGTGCCCACATGGTCCATCAGGTCACTGGTGCCAGCCATGGTTAGTTTAGGTGGGATGTAGACAGACAGAACCATCAGTGTCCTGTTATGGGGTCCTTGCAGAAGTTTTATGTTCAGAACTTGGATGCTGTCAGCACTGGTGGGTGCGGGAAGCATGTAACCTTGAAGGGGATCCCTAATATATAGGACACAGCCCCCACCTCTTTTTGAGAGTTGGTCTTGTCTGAACAGGGTGTATCCAGGCAGTGTGATAGCACTGTCTGATACCTTGGGGGAGAGCCAAGACTCTACTATAGAGAGTACATCTGGGTTATGCCGAGTGACCCATACTTTCAAGCATCTGAGTTATGCCAAGTGACCCATACTTTGGGTGCAGCAGTAGCACTACCACACATGACGCTGGTGACCCGAGTTCGGGAATGAGCTTGGGTCATCGGGGGCCAGCCAGGGAAGGAGAAATGAGCATCCTAGAGGATGCTCGCCTTCTCCAGGAGAGGTAGGGTTCCATCCTCTGCCACAGTGCTGCCATCTGGGTGACCACAGGTGATAGTGTGGCTGGCAGGTGGATGGGGAGGGTGAGGACATAGCTGATGTCAGCAGGCGACACGCACATAGGTGTGTGTGAGCTTGCATTGACGTCCATGCAGACGATGTCCCCCGGGGAGAAAACAAAGGAAAATGGCCTGGCACCTCCAAGATGATGGCCCACTGGAGCTCCCTTGGCCTCCAACTCTCACTGGGGATCATGCTGCCTGCCTAACAAAACAAATAATTTCAGGGGTTCCCCATACCAGACCCCGCCTGGAGTGAGGTGGGTGACCATGACCACAGAGGCTTGGGGAGGTTGCCTGCAGGGCTTGAGGAATTTGAAGGGGCCAGAGAGATAGGGGGCATAAACAGAAATTGAAGAAAAAAAAGAAGATTGTCATCTGTGTATGCAAAGACTTTATTGTTAATGTTACCTACTTCAATACCTTTAATATTCTTATTATCTCTAATTAATCTGGTAAGAGGTCCTATAGCAAGTAAGAACAGTGATGGGATAGTGGACAAGTTTGTCAGCTACCTCTTTGAAGGACAAAGCAAGGAGAAATAAGGCCATTAGTAATAACTGAAGCTTGGATGTTTGCATATAATGTTGCTATCGAAGAGCAAAATTGAGTCCCAGATCCATACTTAAGGACCTCTAGTAGGTAATCCCATTTTAATGGCTCAAAAGCTTTGCAAATGTCTAGTGACAGAGCCATTATTTGTGACTTTGATTTTTTGGCATACTATGGCTAAGAGTAGGTGTAGAATATTATCTGCCCTCCCCCCCAGCCGATTTGGAGAAAACGTGTTTGTTCTTTGCCTGTTGGTTTATGGAGGATTGGTGAGAGTCTGTTGGACAGGATTTTGGCTAGGATATTGTAGTCACAGTTCAAGTGGGAAATGGGACAATAACTGCTACATAATAAATGATCCTTGTCTTTTTTTATGTTGATTGCGCATATGCGCAAGAAACATATTGCGGCAGCTTTCTCCAGAAGCAGGTTGTGGAGGAGCGGCACTGTTGTGGCCAATGCCCCCACAGGCTTTAAAGGCTTGGCCCACTTCCCCCAATGCTGTGGCATGCTGCTGCTGACACTAGTTCAGCCAGTGTGCCACCAACTTGTAAAAATTTAACTGCTGCAATCAGGAGCCGCCTCGTCATTGCAGTGTCAGCCATTCGCTGCAATGAGGGAGTGACCCGTGTTTGCTGGGTGGAACTTTCCAAGTGCAATATTGTTTGTGAACATGGTAGCGGATTGCTACCGTGTTCAAAAACAATATGAAGGAACCCCCAGTACTGAGGGGGTGCCCAATCCCCCTTGGCAGCATGTTCCCCCCATAACAGGGTGTGTTTGCCGATGGGGGCCCCCAACCCCCATCAGCTTCAGTGGCCCTGCCCTTTGATGTTGCCGACGGGGGAACCCCCTCCCCATCAGCATTATGTCCCCCCCGTTTCATGTGCCGATGGGGGAGCCCACTCCCCATTGGCATAATGCTCCCTCACAAACATCCAGAACATTTGTGCCGAGAGGGATGCCCAATCCCCCTCAGCTCTTGCGTCCCCTCTTTAGTGCCGATGGGATGCCCAATCCCCATCGGCATGATGAGGCCCCCTCCCTTTTGTTGTATGCCAATGGGGGTGCCCAATCCCCATTGGCTATAGCTGCCCCTCAAGAACGAGTCTGTTGGCACACTGGGAGTCCACCCCAGTGTGCCACATGCCTCTGAAAACAAAAATGGTCCCGCTGATGTCTTTTTTTGTTTTACCTGTAAAAAAGGAAACGGTTCCTCGGCGGCCTCCCTGCCCCCCTCCCACAACCCATGCCCACCCACTGCACACCCTGCCTCCCACCCCTCTCACCCCATACTTACCTCCGGACCCTGGTGCAACAATCTTCGGTGGACCGGGAACACGTCTGCACTCTTCGAAGCCGACTGCGAAGTGAGGAAATGCCGTTAAGTTGTATAATGGAATAAATAGGGTTTTTCCAACTTTGATGCATGTCTCAGTCATTTTTTGGAATTTTGGCACCAAATTTTCAACATGGGGTTTTTGGAACCCCTCCTCATGAATTCTGGCACTGTCATGGCATTAATCGGCCCCAAAAGGTGATCTCGCGGTCACTGTGCGGAATCACCTTGCGGGGCTGATTAACGAAACAACAGTGCCAGTGTTCATGAGGTGGGCTCTCAAAAAGCCTATGTTGCAAATTAGGTGGAAAAAAATCCCAAAAATTACTGTTTTACGGTGTGCATTGCACAGTTGCTGTGCATGCTCATAACTTCGCGAATTTGCAATATTTTCACAACAGATTTTCAACAGTGGTATTTTTTCACACCTCTTTATGAGCAGTACAGCTGTCCTTTTTCACATCCTGACTGAAATGTGTTTTCGCAGTTCTGGTGCAGAATAACGCAGTCGCTGTGGAAAATCAGTGTTCGGGACAGATTAAGAAAATGACAGTGGCACTGTTCATAAGCAGAGGTCCTAAAATGCGTATGTTAAAAATTTGGTGACGAAACTCCATAATATGACTGTGTTACAAACGTGCATTGAACTGTGTGCACGCACCCTTGTAACTTTGCAAATTTGTAATATTTTCACACCACATTTTCAACAGTGGCATTTTTTCACACCTCCTTATGAACAGTACAGCTGTTATTTTTCACATCCTGGCTAAAATATGTTTTTGCACTCCTGCCAGAGAATAGCACTGTCGCTGTGGGAAATCAGTGTTTGGGACAGATTAAGATCGAACGAGTGAGGGGGGGAGTAACTGAGCTCTCTCGGGACTGCTGCAGATTTCTTTGTGGGCAGAAAAAGGCCCCAACACAAGAGTCTAGTACAAAAAGGCAGCCTGCAGCACTGGGAGAAACAGAACGAGAGAGCAAGTGAGGGAGTGGGAGTGAGCGAACTCACCGGAGTGCTGTCAGGACTGCTGCGGATTTCTTTGTGGGCAGAAAAAGGCATCAATACAGGCAAGGGCCCAGTACAAAAGGCCAGCCTGCAGCGGTGGGAGAAACAGTATGAGCGAGTGAGACAGGGGGACTGAGTGAGCTCAACGGAGCTCTATCAGGACTGCTGCAGATTTCTTTGTGCGCAGAAAAAGGTGCCAATGCAGGCAGGAGCCCCATACAAAAGGGCAGCCTGCAGTGCCAGGACAAACATAATGAGAGCATGAGATAGGTAGACTGAGCGACCTTAATGGGGCTCTGTCAGGACAGCTGCGGATTTCTTTGTGGGCAGACAAAGGTGCCAATGCAGCCAGGAGCTCTGTACAAAAGCGTAGCCTGCAGCATCAAGAGAAACAGAATGAGTGAGTGACAGAGCGAGCTCAGCAGAGCTCTATCATGACTGCTGTGGATTTGTTTGTGGGCAGAAAAAGGCAGCAACGCAGGCAGGAGCCCAGTACAAAAGGCCAGCTTGCAGCACTGGCAGAAACTGAATGAGCGAGTGAGAGATGGGGAGTGAGTGGGCTCAATGGAGCTGTGTCAGGACTGCTTCAGATTTCTTTGTGGCCAGAAATAGCTGCCTGTGCAGGCAGGAGCCCAGTACAAAAGGACAGCCTGCAGCGGTGGGGGACATAGAATGAGCAAGTGAGAGAGAGGGAGTGAGTGAGCTCAATGGAGCTCTGTTGAGACTGCTGCAGATTTGTTTGTGGGCAGAAAAAGGCAACAATGCATGCAGGGGCCCAGTACAAAAGGGCAGCCTGCAGCGGCGGGAAAACCAGAATGAGCGAGTGAGAGAGAGGGAGTGAGCGAGATCATCGGAGCTGTATTGTAACTGCTGCAAATTTATTTGTGGGCAGAAGAAGGGGACAACGCAGGCAGGAGCCCAGTACAAAAGGGCAGCCTGCAGCACTGGCAGAAACGGATTGAGTGAGTGAGAGAAGGGGAGTGAGCGACCTCAATGGAGCTCTGTCAGGACTGCTGCAGATTTCTTTGTGGGCAGAAAAAGGCACCAACAGAGGCAGGAACCCAGTACAAAAGGGCAGCCTGCAGCTCTGGGAGAAACACAATGAGTGAGTGAGAGAGGGGGAGTGAGCAAGCTCAATGGAGCTCTATCGTGACTGCTGCGGATTTCTTTGTTGGCAGAAAAAGGCGGCAACGCAGGCAGGAGCCCAGTACAAAAGGCCAGCATGCAGCACCGGCAGAAACAGAATGAGTGGGTGAGAGAGGGGGAGTGAGCAGGCTCAACAGACCTGTGTTGGGACTGCTGCAGATTTCTTTGTGGGCAGAAAAAGCCACCAACAGAGGCAGGAGCCCAGTACAAAAGGGCAGGCTGCAGCGCCAGGAGAAACAGAATGAGCGAGTGAGAGAGGGGGAGTGAGCCACCTCAATGGAGCTCTGTTGGGATAGCTGCGGATTTCTTAGTGGGCAGAAAAAGGTGCCACACAGGCAGGAGCCCAGTGCAAAGGAGCAGCCTGCAGCACCGGGAGAAACAGACTGAGCGAGTGACAGAGGGGCAGTGAGAGAGCTCAACGAACCAATGCAATCAACATTCGGCATTGACAAATGCTTGTTTATGAATTAGATCTATATACTGTATGCTTCTGTCTTGGAAGCATCTTCAAAATTGTTGACAAGATGCTCACTGGTTAGGGGGTTGAGTATTTTATAAAATTAGTTCAGGATTCCATCTGGGCCAGGAGGTCGTCCGAATGGGATCTTAGTTATGACCTCAGATATTTCCTGTTTTGAGAGTGGCTTATCAAGGGAGTCAACAACTTCCTTCATTATTATTAGTAGTTTAATATTTTTTAGGCATAATTGAAGACTTTGAGCTGCGTTAGAGGGAGTAGACTGATATAATTTTTCATAAAAGGATTTAAATTTGGAGTTAATGTCCTTATTTTTAACTTTCACATTTTGTAATTCATCTTGACCTCCAGGAATAATATTCATTTTCTGTCTTTGCTTAAGGTGCTTGGCAAGTAATTTCCCATCTTTTTCACCTGATTCCCAGTACTTTTGTTTCATGCGGGATAGAACATACTCAGTTTTTTTCACTATAATACACATTTAGGTCATATTTTAAAGCTGTAATTAGTCTAACATAGTCTGCATATAACATGGGATTTGATTTGTGTTCTGATTCTGATTTATTTTGCCTTTCTTTTTCTTTAAATTCTTTTTCTTTCTTTCTTTTCTTTGCTGCTGAGGAACCAACAGCTAGGCCTCTAGAAAATGCTTTAAAAGCACCCTATATCCCTCTCATTGGAATTTCCCAATTTAAATTTGGTTGAAAATAATTTTTGGTTTCTTTTTGTAGCCATTCTGCAAACTTTGGGTCTTTTAATTGAGATGTATTAAATCTCCAATGTTCCCTTGAATATGATTCCGGGTCCAAACTCCAGGATACCGTATACATAGCATGGTCAGTGATCATTATATTTTCTATGTATGCAGATGTTATATTTTTGCTTAGTGATGAAGTAAGGAAAAAATAATAATACGACTATAGGAATTGTGTCTGGGAGAGTAGAAGGTATAATCTCTCCCTTTGGGGTTTACAAATCTCCACAAATCAGATAAATTAAGTTTATTTGTGCCGAAGAACTTTTGTGCGCTGTTGTAGTCATTGTATTATTATTTCTATATAAGTAGGGATCCATGACTGTGTTACCATCACCTCCAAGTATAATATCATAATTAAAAAACTAACCTCTGACAGAGTTTTTTGAAAGAATATATCTTGTGTTCGGTTAGGTGCATAGATGTTACATATAACCGCTTTCTTAGCATCAGTAGTGCAAGGCAGAATTTGCCATTTACCGTCTGCATCTAATGAGGCACATTTTCTGTAAATTAATTCACTTCCTTATTAGAGTCATAACCCCCCTCTGTTTACTATTGTAACAACAATATATAGCATGGCCCACCATTCCCTGTGCCATTTCTCTGCCTCCTCTGGAGTTAAGTGGGTTTCTTGCAGGAGGACAATGTCAGCTCTGTGATATTCCAAATGTGTCACGGGGGATCCTAACCCATTTATGCTCCAGATTATTAAATTTAAATCCATCTTGGTAAAATTCTGAAAAATCTAAATTAATTACAAAGACTTTGTAAAGAGACTTTTTAGTTAATATTTAAGAATATCTTCTAAGATATAGGTAGGGCCAAAAGTATGATATTTTATGTTCCGCATATCTAAGGATGAAAGTACAATCTCTTGTTGGATGAACTATATTCAGTAAAGTATTATGCATGCTATATCAAAAGAAATATATTTTGTTCCAAATTAGTAATATGTACCTGCTGTCTCTGTATAGAGTAACCATTAGGTTAAACAATTGCATTTCTTTTCTATTATTATCTCAGGGTACCATAAATGTTGACGAATACCAATGAGAATAAACATTGACAGTGCATATGTTAGCCATTTTGGGATTAATAAATTGTGACTTATTAATTGCACAATTATATGCACTGGAAAGATAAGAATCTCCGCAGTATTTATCCATCATAATCAGAAATACCAAAGGGGCTACACAACTAGAATTCAGCCAATAACTGATTAGTTTATAAGAAGATAGATTATCATTTTTCCTAACACAGCAACCATTACTAATGAATGAACGATGCTGTAGTCAATTTGCGTAACAACAGGGACAATCCTTTAAAGGGAAAGTCCCCTCAACCTATTTTCAATATACCTGTGTAGTTTGTAGAGATGAACAATGATTCCCTCTTTTACATCCCCCTAATTTCATTCTAATTTAAATGTAAATGAGGTTGCTTCACTCTGTTCTGCCTTGGTGTGAAAACCTGCTTGACTTCATTGCAAAGTTCATGACATGACTCAAGTAAGAGATCCTGGAATTGTATGAAGTTTTGGTGCCAAAGCCTGCAGTAGTTATATTGTATTAGTCAGTGCTGTTGCTGTCCTCTACAGTCCCTATATTCTTGTCTTATGCTGGGCATGAAGCTTTTCAAGGTGTAGTAAGTGCCTACTGTTTTCTATAGTTTTAAGTATATCTGAGTTAGTAAAAAAATCTTTTAGAGCATACTGGGACTTTACAAAATATGTAACATAAATGAATGAGAGTGTAACTTCTGCTGGCTTGTGCAGGTATGCATCATCAACTTCTATGGTGCATTGCAAGAGTAGGGTCATGACCTTTGTAATGGAGACAAACAGGTTATCACAGCAGGGCAAAACAGAGTGAAGCAACCTCATTTGTATTTAAATTAGGATGAAATTAAGGGGCTGTAAGAGAGGGAATCATTGTTCATGTCTACAAACTACACAGGTACAGAGAACATTGTTTTAGGGGGCTTTCCATTTAAAGAGTGCAGTCTCACAAATATAAACAAGCATTTGTCAATGCTGAATGTTGGCTGCTTGTTAAACAATTTGTTTTTTTGCAATTCTAACCCCAAATTTTGAAATACTTGTGTTAGGATTCGCCTTATAGACAGCACCAAGCACTAGAAGCTGCACTCCAAAAGTCAAAATATTTTTCAGGACAGCATAATCCAGTTTAGCAAAAATGCTTTACTGAGTGCTGCAAACATGGCGCTGTCCAAAACAAGCTACGGTATACACTACAGTGGGAAATAGTCCACATAGACACCTGCTGAAGCACGTCGCTTGTTTTGACAAAGCCACTTTTGCAGCGTTTGCAGTCAATAAAGCATTTTTTGCTAAACTGGATTGTGCTGTCCTGAGAAATATTTTGGATTCTGAGTGCAGCTTCTAGTGTCTAGTGCTGGCCCTCTTCCTTTGTTTTTTTTTGGTACCCAGGGTTGGAACTTGTGTTAGTGCACTTAAATGAGATATAAATAACCCCACTCCTGAGTGACTTTAAGGAACAGTAAAACAAAAGCTGGAATCCTGAAACTGTAATTCTACAGAATGACCTGATGGCAAATGCAGACCAAAACAGAATAATGATACTTCTCTTAAACAAGTGCTGCCCAAGTACTACTCAAGATCTGCCCATTAGCACACTAATGCATCTAACTGCCTAAATGGCTGGGTAGTTGCCTCAGGCAATGCTACAGCTAGGGCCGCAGATGAAATACGCTGGGGGCAAGGAAGTGTTGCATCACAACATTCTATAGCAGACTGGTGCTTGTAGCTGGGGCATGGCAGACAATCGATCGACCATCAATGGATTGTGGTTGTATGCTACAATGGAGCAGCAGGCAGAAAACAACAGCTACACACTCCTGCAACATACTTTTGCTTCTCACAAAGTTCACGGACATAAGCGCTTTAAATTACAAACAAGGACACTGACTGATGCTCCAAAAATGGATATATCATCTGCTTAAAGAGCAGTCTGTGAATAACTAAGAGGGCTCTTAACTGGTATTCTGTCCTAGGAACAGTTAGCAAACACCCACCCTTTGAAATACATTGAACAACATACCTGATTTCCTCAGTTTGCGGTTCAACTTTGAAGAGTGAAGATGTGAAAAGGAAGACTAAGAAGGATGGGGGGGGTGAGTTGGAAGGTGGTCTCCACAAATGTGAGGAGCCTGGGTAACAAGTTATCTGACTTACAGGCATTGATGACGGGGGGTGGATGTGGCTGCAATCACGGAGACATGGGCCACCCAGTACCATGACTGGGACTTAATACCAGGGTACAAAATGTTTAGGAGGGACAGGAAACTTGGCAAGGGAGGAGAGGTGGCATTATTTGTAAGGGAGGGGATAGAGTGCAGCACGGAGTAGGGTGAGGATGGGAATATGGAGATGTTGTTGGTCACCTTAAAGGATACTAAGGGCAGGAAGGCCAATCTGGGGGTAGTCTATATGCCACAACACAGTCTGAGGAACACGACAGGGAACTGGTGGATAACCTAATAATCCACTGTGGCAGGGGCAGGATGGTGGTGGTGGGAGACTTCAATCTGCCAGGAGTGGACTGATGCACTATGCATCAGCTACTGCTAAAGAACAAAGGATACCTGACACATTTCAAGGTGCATTTGTGTCACGACTGGTGGAAGAGCTAACCAGAGAAGGAAGCATCTTGGACCTGGTTCTGGCAGATGATGACCAGGTAAAAGATGTAGTAGTAGAGGGCCCGCTAGTGGAGAGTGAGCACTCCACAGTATGGTTCTCGCTGGACCTGGGGAGGGGAGAAATTCAGACAAGTACGAAGGTAATGGACTTTAGGGGAGCAGATTTCTGGAGGATGACAGCCATCCTTGAGGGACACCTAGAGAAAATCAGTCCAGATATGGACACGGAATACACGTGGCCAGTATTAAAGTTGGGCCTGTTAGAGGCTACAAAAACATGCACAAAGACTCTCTACAGAAAGCAAGATTAAGGAAACACAGTTGGTGGACCAAGGAGGTACAGGAGAGTGTAAGGGAGAAAAGGCTAGCCTTCCAAAAGTACAAGAGAACCCGTGGGGGGGGGGAGGACAGGGAGGAGCACTATATGAAATTGAGGGAAGTGAGCAGGGTGGTGAGGGCAGCCAAGGCATCCAAAGAGCTAAGATTAGTACAGGGGATCAGGGAGAGGGAGCAATATATAATATATATTCAGGAAATATAAGGGAACACAGGGAGACGAAGATAGGGAGGCATACCAAACTTCCCTAAGGGAAGCAGGGAAGGCAGTAAGGCAGGCAAAGACCCAAACCAAGGAAACACTAGCATGAACAGTTAAAAAAGGGGACAAGACTTTCTATAGATACATTAGTGAAAGGAGAAAGTCCAGAGGGGGTATTGCTAAGATCAAAGGGGATGAGGGATGAGGGGGGTGTGGAGGAGGACCAAGGAAAAGCATCTATCCTACGAGATTCTTCTGCTCAGTATTTACTGAGGAAAAGGTAGGGCAGGGCCCACAGCTCAGCACCATGGACACAGTGGGGAGGGAGGTGTGCACAAGTCCCTTCACAAAAAAAAGGGTCCTACAAGAGCTCACTAAGCTCGGGGTGGACAAGGCAATGGGACCTGATGGCATACATCCCAGGGTACTAAAGGAGTTAAGGGTGGAACTAGCAGAGCCATTAGCAGAACTGTTTTGTGAGTCTCGGAGCACAGGAGTGGTCCCAGAAGACTGAAGAAGGGCTCATGTGATCCCGCTCCACAAGAGTGGTAGCAGGGAGGAGGCAGAGAACTATAGACCAGTCAGTCTTACCTCAGTAGTGGGCAAGATTATGGAGGCACTCCTTAAGGAAAGGATAGTGCAACACCTGGAATCCATAGGAGCACAGGATCTAAGACAGCATGGGTTTACAACAGGAAGGTCCTGTCAAACTAATCTCATAGATTTCTTTGACTGAGTAACCAGAGTGGTGGACCAAGGGGGTGCAGTTGATGTTGCCTACCTTGACTTAAGCAAAACTTTCGATACTGTTTCACATAAAAGATTGATTAATAAGTTGGGTAGGCTCGGGGTGGGTCAGAGGTTGGTCAGCTGGGTGGCAAATTAGTTGGCGGGCAGAAAACAGAGAGTGGTGGTAAATGGTATACAGTCAGAAGAGATGCAAGTCACAAGTGGGGTACCTCAGGGATCAGTTCTGGGACCAGTCCTCTTCAGTATCTTCATCAGTGACATTGCAGATGGACTGGAGGGTAAGGTTTGCCTGCTTGCAGATGACACCAAAATCTGCAACAGAGTAGATGATCCAGTTGGGATGGGCAGAATGAGAAGAGATCTGGAAAAACTGGCAAAATGGTCGGAAGAGTGGCAACTGGGGTTTAATGTAAAAAAGTGCAAGATTATGCACATAAGGAACAGAAACCCTGAAGCTACCTATAGGTTGGGAGGAGAGTTGCTGGCAATCACAAGGGAAGAAAAAGACTTGGGCATCATCATCACAGATGACCTGAAATCATCCAAGCAGACCACTAAAGCCGTAGGTAAGGCTAGAGGGATGTTGGGGTGTATTAGTAGGGGTATCACAAGTTGTAAGAGGGAGGTAATAATCCCTCTTTACAAGACACTGGTTAGGTCCCATCTGGAGTACTGCATGCAGTACTGGAGGCCTCATCTGCACAAAGACATTAACAAAATAGTGGCAGTACAGAGAAGGGCAACCAAAATGGTGCAGGGACTGCATCAGAAAACATACGAGGACAGATTAACAGAGCTCAGTATGTATACCCTAGAGCAAAGGAGGGAGAGAGAGATGATATGATAGAAAAATTCAAACATCTTAAGGGCATTAACAAGGTGAAAGAGTCTAACATGTTTCAATATAAGAAAAATAGCAGGACAAGAGGACACAGCATGAGATTAGAGAGAGGCCGATTAAGAGGTAATGTGAGGAAGTTCTTTTTCACAAAAAAGGGTGGTGGATGCATGGAATGGCCTACCTCAGGAAGTGGTGGATATGAATACAGTGCAGGGCTGCAAACAGGCATGGGATAGGCATAAGGGAGCAATACAGATGAGTATGAATATATAGGCCATTGACAGAGTAAAGGCCTATGACACATTGATAAGGTAGAAAAAATGAGCAGACTTGAGAGGCCTTGCGGTCCTTATCTACCGTGCACTTCTATGTTTCTATAAGAAGGAATTTTTTAGATACATCAGGGAGAGAAGAAAGTGTAGGGGTCAAATAACCAGGTTAAAAAAGAAAGGTGGGTGGGCAGAGGAGGTAGTTGAGCAGGCTGAGGTACTAAACGAGTACTTCTGCTTAGTCTTTGCAAGGGAAAAGGATGGGCCAATTCCGCAGGAGGGAGGTAAGGCCAGGGTTGGGGATGGGGGACCAATAATAGATGGAGAGATCATGGTGAAAAGAATGTTGGAGGGCCTTAAGTCCTTGATGACAGATAAGGCCCTGGACCCGGATGAGATCCACCCCAGGGTCCTGAGGGAACTGGCGGATGTCCTGGCAGTGCCTCTGATGGAATTATTCAATTCCTCCCTCCTATAGGATGTGTACCACTGGACTGGAGGATGGCACATGTTGTGCCCCTCCATAAGACCAGTCTTAGGGGTGAGCCTGGAAATTGCAGGCCGGTCAGCCTGAGGTCAATAGTGGGGAAACTACTGGAGACCATCTTGAAGGAAAGGCTGGTGGAGTTCCTGGAAATAAAAGGTCTTGAAGATGTCTGGCAACATGGATTCGTCCAGGGGAGATCTTGTCAAACTAACCTGGTTGAATTTTTTGATTGGGTGACAAGGTCTCTGGATGGTAGTCAGCCAGATGATGTCCTGTACCTAGACTTCAGGAAGGCATTTGACTCGGTGTTGCATGGGAGACTGCTGAGCAAGCTGAGGAACCTAAGGGTGGGGGTAAAGATGGTGAAGTGGATTGGGAACTGGCTGAGCAACAGTCAACAGTGGGTGGTGGTAGGAGAGGAGCTTTCAACACCCAGAAGAGTCATTAATGGGATCTTACAAGGATCTATTCTGGGTTCACTGTTATTTAACGCTTTCATTGCGGACATTGCAGAGAGAGTTATGAGCAAAATGAGCTTGTTCACTAATGACTCCAAACTGGGAGCAGTGGTGGACAGTGAGGATGGGTGGAGGACTCTCCAGGAAGACCTGGAAAGACTTGAACAGTGGTCAGGCACAAGGCACCTGGGTTTAATGCTCAGAAGTGTAGTGTACTGCATTTGGGAGCTAGGAATCCAGGGTACAGCTACCATTTGGGGGGAGGACAGTTGACAGTCTCAGAAGAGGAAAAAGATCTAGGAATGTTGATCAGTGACAAAATGAATCGCTCAAATCAGTGCAGGAAAGCAGCGGAAAAAGCAAACAGAATGCTGGGGTATATTGCTAGAGGGAACACTTCAACAAGAGAGAAGGTTATCCTGCCACTGTACAAATCCTTAGTGAGGCTGCACTTAGAGTACTGTGTGCAGTTCTGGTGTCCTTATTTAAAGATGAACATCATGCTCCTGGAGAGGGTCCAGAGGGGGGCATCTAAGGTGATGCAGGGAATGGGGGAGAAGTCCTATGAGGAGAGACTTAGGGAGCTGTACCTGTACTCCCTGGAAGACAGAAGGGACAGAGGGGATATGATTGAGACCTTTAAATACTTGAAGGACATCAACAGAGCAAACACTGAGGGTTTGTTCTGATTGAAGGGGAAGGGTCCACGAGGGGTCATAGTCTAAAACTAGTGGTGGTGGTGGGGGGGGGGTGCATACAGAAGAGAACTGAGGAAACATTACTTCATAGAAAGGGTGGTGGCATCTTGGAACATGCTACCTGAGGAGGTGATTTCAATGGAATCAGTAGGACATTTTAAGAAGGGATGGGATAGGTACATGAATAACATACAGGAGGAGAGGGAAGTGACCAGTAGGGGAACTCAGGGTGGGACAATTTTTGGTGGGAGAGACAGAAAAGGGGATGGGGGCAGCAGCAGTGAATGTACTGTGAGCTGTATCTCGAACAGATGTAATAGACCTTATGGCCTAATCTGCTGGCATTTTTGTATGTTTGAATGCCTCTGCAGTCCTGAGAGGATTTCGGCATCTAACCCCAGTGGCTAAGCAAAGGCTTGGGGAGAGGGTGCTGAGTGGGAGAGTCGAGTGGGGGGAACAATGGTGCAACAGTTAACGATTGACAGTTTTCTGTTTTACACGGTTAAAAAAAAAAAGACAAAAAGACAAGGGACAGTTTTCAATATGTCAGGTGATGACACTGGGGGCTGGGCACTCCTAGTATCAGTGTTACATTTATGAGGGGGTGGATGCTGAGAGGGAGGGTCATGCAGAGGGGACCAGTTATGGGGGAGGCCCAGCAGAAAAAAAAAAAAAACTACAAGGGATGGCACTAGGGGACTGGGCACCCCCAGTGTTAGTGTTATGTCTGGGGGTTTGTGTGGGGTGGTGGGTATTGAGAAGGAGGGTTGAGTAGGGGGACAGTTACAGGTGGGCCAGCAACAGACATTGATGTACAGTTTTTACAGACTGATAGGCTGCTGATGTTGAAAGTCGCTCAGCTGTTTGCTGACCGGCTTCATGCAAATCAAAGGACCGAAGCCCTCTCTGATTGGAGCTGCTTCGGTCCTTTGAAGTAAACAAAGTTTCAGTCCATCAAGTAGAGAGTGATATCAGGGCCACAGCATGTGGTCAGTGGTGTAGACGGTTGAGCCTGTTCTTTTGTAAACTGCAATGGGCTCAGCAGTGTCCCCCCTGAAATCCACTATCCTTGTTACAAAACGGGTGTGCAAGCGCAGAGAATGGAATAAAAGGATAATCATGGAATCTGGTATGAATAAAATGTATTAATTACAGCCACAGACATCTATTCATAAATCATAGATATAGCAATACTGACTCAAATGGCTGAGTAATATCACCAAGTATCAAAAGTCATTATAGAAATAGTATGACATTTAAAGTGAATGAATGAAGGATGAGAAGTAAAGTATTAGGTTTGGGGGGTAGGGGGCAAATGTGAAGGTAGGAAGGAAAGGAAGGGTTAGGGTGGGGGATGAGTAAATTTGCAATTTCTTGACAAGACAGGTTCATGTGGCTTTCCAAACAAAAGGTCCTCAATACAAAATAAAAAATCTTGGTTTTCTCAGGGATATGTAAGAAAGCAACTCACTCTCCCTTTCTCATTCATGATTTAGAAGGCACTGTGGTTGAGTTTAACACACAGTTTAAATACTTAGGTGTCGTCCTGGACAGCACCCTTTCCTCTGACACCCACATTAATAATCTGATAAAACAGTACACCATAAGCTTAGAGCCCTGCACAGGGACAAAAGGTTCTTGATCCTGGAAACTAAGAGCCTACTTGTCCACAGCCTACTGTTCCCTACTGTCAACTGTGGATCCATAGTGTATGCTGCTGCCCCTTCCAGGGCCCTCGCCAAGGTGTATGCTGCATACAACAGTATCTATTGCTTCCAGAATGGCCTGCCTATCACACCCACCATTGTCAACTGTACAAATCCACTGCCTGCCTCTCCGTGGATGACCACTTTGGCCACAGGTCAGCAGTGTTTCTACACAAGGTGATGCTGGGTAAAGCTCTATCTTGTATCACCACCCATGCTCCTTGCTCCATCAACACAATAAGAACATACTCTCATCCAAATTTACTTTCCAACTCCCCTTCAGAAACATGGCTACTGGTCAAAGAGCAGTGTCCTTCAGGGCTATAAGACCCTACAACCTACTGTCACCCCAACTCACCTCGGTTGCTAGCAATCCCTCCTTCAGCGCCAGCTTCCAGCAGCATCCTATTGACAAAATGCACTGTTTCTGTACCAAAATTTATCTCCTACTTATGCAATGTGTTACGTGCCTGTAATTGTGTTACTTTGCACATTCCCGTGTTGTACTGTCTACGTAATGTACACTTGGTTTTCTACAGCTGGTTGCTTGTGGTAATGGGCTGTCTTGCTCTCCAGTATAATAAATAAAAATGAAAAAAATGAAAATGAAATGAGTCTGTGGGCAGAAGGGACTATTCTTGTGTGGAAAAATAGAAACACAGAAATTGTTAAATAGGATTAATAATATAAGATAAGATATAGGATCTCTTCTCTGTGTCCTTAGACCATAGTTGATTGTTGGTTCTTACTATTTTCCCTAAAAGGGTTGTGATTGTGCTGCCATTATATTGTTTTTTATTTTATTTATTTCAATATTCGGACATTACCTTTGAGCAAAAGCTCTTTTACAAAGGTTCCACATCAGGTACAACAAAGTGTGAACAACTGAGAACAAGAAAACAAAAGAGGGTGGAGCCAGCTATCTGGTAAGTGCAAAGAAACATGACAAGGCCAAACATTGTCAGGTACACAGGTATAATTTACAACAGCCAAAGGCTAAGCACAAAGGTATAATCTTCAGTAGCCAGGGAGCTAGATCTATCTATGTAGTGGAACTGATGTAGAGAGTTGGGGGTGGGGGATCCAGGATGTGGGCAGTGGCCCTGTGGGGGCTTTGTTAAAAATGGTGTGGGAGGTGACTTGATCCATGTCAGTTAGCCAGCTGATTGTGTCTTAAGACTTGCAGGGCTAGGAATGCAATTACTGCCTCCAGCAACAGGCCATTCTTCCAGAGAGATACTGTTTAAGCTCGACCTTAAAGACAGGTAGGCTCGAGTTTGTCAGTAGGTAAGCCAGGATCTCGTTAAGCCACAGCCACATTGCAGTAAGTAATAAGCTCAGTAGTCGTAACGAGTGTTTATTCTCATTGAGTTTAGAATCTAGTAAACATCAGACTTGCTGTTTTTTTTCCATTCTTGCTGAGCTTCTGCCTTGGGTGGGGTGTGGAGGGGGAAGGAGGTGGTAGGAGAACTATCTTCATTTTCATCCTATGTATGACTCCATTTAGACTATGGAATGGTTATTAGGAAGTTCTTTTTATTTGTTATGCTATTAATAAATGTTCTCTTTGGTATGTGATTATTATTTGAAAACTACTGATAAAGATTATAAAATAAAAAAAATAAGCTCAGTAGTCATCTTCACGCTGCTGTTATAATCAGCATGGTCTGGGAAGGTCGACCCATGAGGCAGGACTCCATTGCAGAACATAAGAAGTCTGATCTTTCTTGGTAGTATTTTAACCTCACTGGTATATGTCTGCTTTATAAACCTCTATGAGATATATACAATTATACGTCTAATTAATTATTCATGAGCTAAACTAGCTCACTGATTGGCAGCCGTGCTGGTCTGAAATCTCTTAGAAATGCCTGGCACAGCGGTGACATTCAGCTGATTGCACCCTGTACACTGACAGCAGCGGCGTCAAAACAAGAATTGTTTTCAGTACTGCTGTCAGTGTATAGTATCAGTAAGGGATGCGTTAAACTCTCATTATTGTGATTAGACTTATAATCAGAATAATGACTGAACAGCTGGTCATTTCCTGGGGATTAATGACCAGCTGGGTGGGGTTGGTCCCCCCGGCCGGTCGTTAATCCCTAGGAAATGACTGTTTGTTTAGTCATTATTGCTTAAAGGAAAATTACACCCTCATATCTTCTAAATTTTATTTGTTTCCATGTCAACAGACAACTCTTTTCATGTAGCTGTTTGAGATGTAAGCAACTGCTTTAGTCAGTTTTCACAGTTCATACTAGGCCCTATTACTGTCCTGGGAGGCTCCATTTCGTGGTTGTTGAAATCTCATTGTCCCTTAAAGCTGTATTAGCATGATGCGTAATCACCCTTTAAACTCCCCATTATGCCTGTCTGCTTAATTAGTCTTGAGAGAAACATGCTACAAGAAGGTGTGAAATATCACACTTACCACCAGTGAGCTTTGCAAACTATCTGAGTTATAATGCAGGGTTTTTCCCTTTAAACGCCATTCAGTTTATGAGTTTCCAGAGAGTTTTTGCAGGATATTTCTTCTTTATAGAGATACATAATATAAATTGTTGATCTGACATCATGTTCTAATATGCTAATGCAGTTCTTAATAATAATAATAATAACATTTATTTAATTAAGCGCCTTTCAAATTTTCAAGGTGCTGTACAAAAATTCATAAAACCAAACATCAAAATACAATAAAGCAGAACAACAATTACAACAAATAAAACCAATTACAATATAGATGGAAAAGCCTTATCCCATAAAAAGGACTTTAGAGCCCTTTTAAAAATGTGCACCGTTGTACTCTCTCGGAGCGGACAGGGTAGAGAATTTCAGAGGGATGGAGCCACGAAACCAAAAGCACGGGCTCCAGAAGACTTCAAATTAACCCTCGGAATCTCCAACAACCCCTCGTCAGCCGAGCGAAGCTGTCTCAGAGGGGTGTAAGGCAACAGAAGCTCTTTCAAGTAGTCAGGACCATACCCATGTAGGACTTTGTAGGTCAAAAGACCCACTTTAAAGGTGATCCCCCACTGTATTGGCAGCCAGTGCAGAAAGCGCAACACTGGGGTAATATGAGATCTTCTTGAAACCCCCGTCAACAAATGTGCTGCTGCATTCTGCACTAGCTGCAAACGGTGGATATCAACCCCAGCAAGCCCTAGGTACAGGGAGTTACAGTAATCCAAGTGAGATGTCACAAAGGCATGGACCAAAACCGGCAAATCACCAGGAGGAACCAGGTGCCTAATCCTGGGGATGTTTCTAAGATGGAAAAATGCAGTCCTGACAACAACAGACACCTGATAACGAAGAGTCAACTCTGTGTCAAGCTCTACACCCAGGTTACGCACCCATTCAGAAATGGGGATCTGGTCCCCCCCCAGAAATATTCTGGAGGGGGACCCCACCCCCAAACCTCCAACACTGCGGCCGGGGTCCACAACCATAACCTCAGTCTTTCCAGGATTCAACTTTAAACCGCTGGTATTCATCCAGTCTTGGATATCTGCAAGGCATTTGTTCAGTACCGAGACAGCACTAACCTGGTCAGGTGCAAAAAACAGGTAGAGCCGGGTATCATCAGCATAGCAGTGAAACCTCAGCTCATACTGTCTTACAATGTCTCCGAGGGGTAGCATATATACTGTGAATAACATGGGGGAAGCACCGAACCCTGTGGTACCCCGCAGGGCAGAGAGAAGGCCCCAGAAGAATGTAATCCCGAGACCACTCTCTGCATTCTCCCCTCGAGGTAAGATGAAAACCATCTGAGGACCATACCTGAAAGTCCACAGATGGACCTCAGATGTTCGAGCAAAACCCCATGATCCACAGTATCAAGGCTGATGACAGATCAAGGAGAACCAGAATAGAATGGTGTCTCCAATCTCTCGCCATCAGGAGATCATTGAGCACCTGAACCAGAGCAGTCTCGGTGCTATGCCTTTTACAAAAACCAGACTAGAGAGGTTCGTATAGACTGTGGAAGGTCAAGTGGTTGTCCAATTGAGCCGCCACAACTTTTTCAATAACCTTCCTACAAAGGAGTTAGAAGATAAAGTGATGATTAGCTAGGTCATCCGGGTCTAAGGAAGTTTTCTTCAGAAGGGGAGTCACCACCCCTTCCTTCAGAGAGCTAGGGAAAACTCCTGTCTCCAAGGAGCACCGGATAATCCGAGCGAGGACCGGGCCGATAGACTCGCTACATCCCAAAATCAGGGAAGTAGGACCCGGATCCAACCTACAGCACGTTGGGCGCATCTCGTGGACAATCCTAATAGTGTCTACGAAATCCGGCAGATCAAAGGTACTCCAGGAAATTCCAGGCTCTGCGACAATACAATGATCAATTACAACAACCTTAGAGTGGGGTCGGGGACACTGCCTCCGGATGTCTTCCACCTTATTTACAAAGAACCGAGCGATCTCCTCACAGTCATTCTGTGTAAAAACTCGACAGATCTGCCAACAGACTGGGTTGCACAGTCTGTCGACAGTTCTGAAGAGCTGAGCCAGTAGATTCCGAGCAGCAGAAATTTCCCTGGACAGGAATTCTGCCTTCTTATGGGAAATTTCTGTTTGATAGAGCTTATAATGCTCTAGCAAAGTAAGGTGATCGGCATCCGAGGCAGTCTTCCTCCAACGACGCTCCAACCTACGCCCCAACCTCCGCAGCCCTATCAATGCCTCGTCAAACCAAGGAGCGACGGGACGGCGCAGAAGGGGGTGAACACGGGTAGGTGCAATCTGATCGAGAGCAGCCGAGATGGTCTCATTATAGGCCACCACTAGCCGCTCAGGATCAGAGCACAATTCGTCAAACAATAAGTCAAGAACCGCCATCAGATCTTCAGGGATGACATCCTGCAATGGGCGGTACTTGACCAACTCCACAGGGGCTGACCTACCAAGGGGGGCCTCAAAATTGAACCCAACTGAGTAATGATCAGACCAACTGACTGGTTCCACCACCAAATCAGATGCCTCAATCCCCAGGAGAAAAACAAGATCAAGAGAGTGACCACCTTTACAGGTAGCTGTGGAAACAACCTGTGTGAAGCCCAGTGATGTCATCACCTGGAGGAAATGTTGACCAAAAGGTGAAGATTCGTCATTGACCCACGCATTGAAATCGCCCAGCACCATCAATCTGGGTGATTCCAAGGCCATGTCGGCGGCAAAATCTGCTATTTCCTGCAGGAAAAGCTTCTCATCCCCTGGTGGATGGTAAATGAGAGCAATCCTGCACCCCACACCAGCTACCACAGTACACTCAAATGATCTTGCTTCCTCAACTGGAACACCAGTTAGGCCCAATCCGGTCTTGAAACAGATTGCCCCCGTGATCCAATCTCGGGCAGTGTATAACCAAGAACCGGTAGGAACAGCGGCCTCTAAAAATGGGGCCGCTTTCCCATCCAACCAGGTCTCAGTAATGCAAGCCAGATCTGCCCCTGCAACAAAGTCATAATAAGACCGTCTTATTACAGACAGATCTGGCATTGCAACAACGCCAGGTTAGGCGAGGTTGACGAGTTGTCCCAACCACTTGCCCTCCAGTACTGGAGGTGCCTTGGGTATGGGAACCAGAACGGGACTACCACACTCCAGAAACCATTTTCCCAGGGCGTCATCGAGGCCTAACCACCCATATGGGAGAGCACCACTCCCTCCGCTGTCCACAATCCTCCACATCCCCCCAATTCCTCCGTCCCCTATGCGCAATCCCTAATGCTCGACACCGATGGTAAACATGGGCTGGCAAGCAGGACAAGAAAAAGGGGCGGAGGGCCTGGAGAGCGGAGGCTGAGAAACGAACAGCAGGTGGAGCTGGCCAGCACATCAGGCTGCTCAACAAAATAAAACCACAAATAAAATAAATAAACAACACCACCACCCACCACTAAAAAGAAGTAAAATAAACCAATAATCTAGTACAACAAATAATAAACTAAATTAAACTATTTTATATCCACAGGCCCTCTCACAGCCAGGGGATAATAAAATAATAACATCAAACTAACACTAATAACAGTAAAAATAAATAAAAGTACAAAGAGGGAATAATTTAAAGACCACCCTCCAGGACACTCTCACTGAACCAAGGAGGGTGGGTTATAAGCTGGAAACAAGCACTCTCACTGCTAAATTATCCCTCAAAACAAATAAAGTTCAAATACAATAAACCATATACGTCAACCACCTGGCTGATAAATAAAACAATTTCTTAAAAATAATAATATAATATAAACAGTTAATGTTTCCACAGTCACTTATCTTGCAGACACTCTCCAAATCACTTAATTGGCACACTGAAGAAATCGATGATACTGGCCCCAGATCCTTGATATATCCAAAGAGCCAGAATTGCCAAATAGGATTCAGGGAACAGGAACTCCAAATTTCCAAAGGAAGCCACACATCAAGCTGCAGGTTCCACTAAATCAATTCAGCAGCAGCTACCAGGCTACAATGGTGACCCAACACCATAACTCCAGGCCGGGTCAGCCCTCCGACCGACTCCGCCAGGAGTCTAGGGGAATAGGGTCAAAGGCCAGCCCTCCAACAGGTCCCGACCCCAGCCCCTGTGCAGGTCACCAGAGCTAGAGCCAAAAATAAAAACAAGTCCCAAACTCTAAGAAAACAGGACACTAAGTCCATAGTAGTCTCTGCTGACTTGACAATACCACTCCAAACGGACCAATCGCAAATCCCAATTAGTCGCCACAGCCTTGAAGATACCAAAAAAGTGCCCAGTAATCCTTAATAAACTCAGTCACAGTGGATCCCGTCTTCTCCTGGTCTTCTCCAGGTCCTGCAAAGATAAACTCCTCCTCGAGGAATGATCAAGAGAGTCGTTAAACAAGCAGGCACCACGCCAAAGTTGGAAACACAGGCTGGAACGCGGCCACCAAGCTGCCAAAATCCCGGAAGACAGTCCAGTGCCCAGAACACACTAGGACCCTACACAACGACCATGGATCCCGAATCTGGACCATCCAGGGAGTCAACTGCGAGCACTAAAATCATCGATATGAGAAGCCGAAAACGGATAGACGCCGAAGTAGCTTCTCCGCAGCCCAGGTTTGAAAATCAAAAAATATGCTACAAAAAAAAGAACTTAAAAGACTTAAAGGGCTTAAAAGCTTTAAAGTAAAACATAAAATGCAAACACACTATGCAGCAGTCCGACGGCTAGCCCAGCGTGGCCGCCATCTTTCAGGGACACAGCATCATCCACTGTAAAAATGGAACCTCTCATTCTTGTGGACAATGAGATTTTAACAACCATGAAATGAAGACCCCTAGGGCAATCACAGGGGCTACCATGAGCAGTGAAAACAAACTAAGGCTAACACATATAGTCCTAACAGCTACAGAAAAGAAGTTGTCTGTTGACAAGGAAAAAAATAAAATTTAAATGATGTGAGGGTGAAGTTTTTCTTTAAGTAGTTCATGCATCTTCTATGTGGTATCCAGGGGGGTTGGAGGGAAGAGGAGAAGGATATTAGGATTATTTTGGGGGCAATTATTGAATTATGAGGAGGATAAAGAAACTAGAGCAGAGTGGCAGTATGTGTTGTGCTTAACAAGTACATTTTGCATTTATCATTCAGGTTAAAATGTATTTTAGTAGAAATAAAATACCTTGGTGTATGTGGTTTAACCTAAAACACCATAATAGCTGAAACTGGGTTCCAGACACAATTAATAGTTAATCTCTATACAGGAGTAAGGGAGGTTCTTAGTTGGATTGAGTTTTTTACATCTTGTCTCATGTAAAAATCATGCTGTGGGGTTTGGGCTTGCAGAATAACATACATAACAATTACATAGAAATAAAAGGGCACCAAGGCTCAAAAGAAGAACATTTATCCAAACTGGATCTATAAAACCCCTTGAATTACAGAAGTTTTTCTCTGTGGTTTTTCTTTCCTGTAGATAGTTATAGAAATGGGCTCAACAATCCACTTTTTGATGCTTGCCTCTACAGTATAATACTGACCTGGCGACATTGTCAAGCCCTCATTTCTTAAACAGACAGAACCTCTGTGAAAACAGCTTTTCTGACTAAAACAAACAAAAGGACACTTTATGATTAAAGTTATTTATCAGTATCCAGGAAAACTTAAAAAACACAAAGATGTTATTCAGCCTGCATGTAATTAATTGTATTTTTTCTCTGCATTCCTTATGACTAAAGCATTTTGCATGCGAACAGGATCCTTGGACCCCAAGCCTCGTGTGCTCCTCATGCAGTTCTCGCGGCATTTTTAATAAAACATTTTGTAACCCCCCCCAAAAAAAAACACTGAGGTGCACCAAACATTAGCTTTACATTAGCTTCTGTTTAGTGCAACACACAAAACAGGCTCCTACACAATAGCCCACCAAGCTGACTGACAGTTGTTATTTCCCAAATTTTTTTTTTTAATTTAAAAATTACAAATCTTAAAAACAAAGGTCGAGGGACTTTTAATCCCCTATACTGTAGAAGGTGAGGGCAAGCACAGTGCTTGAGCCGCTGCAGGTTCAGGACTGAGCCTGGGTCATCGAGGGCCAACCAGGAGGAGAGGACTGAACACCCATGGGATGCTGTCCTCCTCCTGGGGGGGAGGATAACATTCACCCTTGCAATACCACCATCCAGGTGCCCGCAGGAGGCGGCGCAAGCAGGAGCCGCAACGGGTGGGTGGGTGGATGCCACCTGTAGTGGTAAAACCCTATATTTTTATGCAGGATAAGAACTTTGAGGCAAATAAACCATATTTATAAACTTGTCCAGTAAAGTAACATAGACCATCTTAGTGGAGCTGGTTCATTCCACTGGGGTGTCAAACAGATGAGGCATACTGATGAGTCCTAGTAGGACAAAACACGTGTCAATGTTTTCTGTTGGCACCCTTTGCAAACTGTGTGAGAGGCCTTTCGGCACAATGCATTTCTGCTTAAAGTTGAACCAGCATAATATTCTGTGCTGATTTGCATATGCAGCCCATGATGCTTTGCATTGTGGGGGCATGTGTGATTTTGTATTTCTTTGAAACTTGGCTTCCCGGCGAAATTGGGGTAACCATTGCCTCAGTTCTTGCGCACAGAGGCTCTTTGTCTTATAAATAACACTGCATACAGTATCGGAAACAATAAAGTTGTGACAGAAAACAAAACAAGCATGACATAATCTCCACTACACCCTAATATCTGATGCCCCCTGTGTGCAAAATACAAATAACGTATCATTCTAGTCATACCATTTTTGTGTGGAAGAGCAGCAAAATTATGCATGTTACATATTATAAAAGGGCAAGAAAAATTCCTGGGCTGTAATTAGTCAGTGCTGAGCTTCAGCAGTGATGTTCTCCCAGCACATCATACTTATTTAGAGAGCAACAACAAATGTATTTTAAAATTTTTTTTTTTGTTTTACAAGCAAGCCATTTTATAATTGCAATAATGCACTCCAGGACGTATGTCATGGGAATAACACTGTTTCTTGGGTGTTGGATGCACTCAGCTTGCAGCCTCCTGCTCAGCCACCTAAGATGTGATGTTACCCCAGCATGACAGATGCCCTGTCATGCATTGTTGCTTAATTACACATAGGGGGCACAAGATTAAAGCAAAAGACAAACTCTAGGCCCATACAATCATAATATTCCAGAAGCATCTCCAAATAAATCTCAGTAACAATCCAAATTATCAATAATTTCTAAGAGGAGATGCATCTGGGATATTTCAACAGTTCTATACCCTAGTAAGTCGGATCCCCCAAAAGAGTTTTAGATAGTGAAAGAATTGCCCTCATCTATTTTTTTCCTTACTTAGAGCTTGCTAAATTTATTCATTGATTTCATAGTCCTGATTTAAGGTTTAGTTAAATTCCATATAGCATGTGACGGCAGTATGAGCATGCTCTGCGTGCATGTGTCATGCTGTTTCAGCTCAGGAGGCATCAGGGGAACCAGGAAAGGAAAAATGAGAAACATAGCCTGACCCCAGCAGGATGAAGCGTCAAACCTCTGCTGGCCCCACACTGCTTACTGAGCACCCACCTCCAGGCCAGCATGATACTCGAAGGGGCTTAGGGTATGCCGACAGCCCTGCCACAGAGGACAAACTGTGGAGGGATGCAGAGGAGGGCACAAACTCCAGAGAAGACAGGTGATGGGGGAGAGGGATTGGCCATAAGTGAGTGCAGGTCAGGCAGAGGGGAGAAAAATGAAGGTGAAGAAACAATAAACAATTCCTAAAAACAAGGCAGAGTGACTGAGTTCACCCAAGATTGGCTTGAGCAAGGAGTTGAAAATATTTATATTGGTTTTAATCTAAGAATGCAGAAGTTAGATGTTGATAAACTACAGTAAGTCTACTGTTTGTATCTGCAAGTGACCATGTTTGTAGCCAAAACAATTGCAGAATATACCTGTTACCTTAAAAACAAAGCGAAAACAGTTCACAGGCACAAACTGTAAAACTACTGCAAACAGGCCTTGTGTCCATATCATCTTTCTTCTGATAAGCAACCTGCTGTATTCTATCAAGTATAGACTGATTCAGAAATTCATGGCCTGTTCCAGCATGTCCTTGATAAATCTCCACCACGTCATTCTGCAGTGTCGGGGTCACTGCTGGGCACCCCAGTTGGCAGAGACGTATTTCATGCTAAGCACTTCTGGACATAAATAATGCGAGTGTACCATCTCATTCAATTCCTTTCTCCACTCTTCAATTATCATGTTTTCCGCAGGGCTTTCAGTTACTGTACTGGTGACAGGTCAAGGCTCGCCTGAATAGAGAGCTTCATTATCCAAGAGTTCCTTCCGCTCCTTAAAAGAGCCACTGTTACCCAAAGGGGCTCTTTAAAAACATAATATTTAGACAACTCACACATAATAAATAGTTCAGCCACTTTTTCATTACATTAACAGACATTACAGCAGCAGTGCAATGCAACTGGGCACAAAATTTGACCCTACCTTTTTCTCAGTATAAAAGATTCCAGGCATCTTCCATTTTTATTTGGTGGTAAAATGTTCTAGTTCCACTGGCATTTTAGTATTTTATAAATGTTTTAATGTAGTTTTTTTCCTCATGATAAAAAGATGGCCATCACACTTGCCTTTGAATTTCATTGTAGACCTGATAAGGGTTAGGATTTGAAAAAAAAACAAAAAACCTGAGTGTGCGCAGCATAGGAGGTACCTAGAAAAGTAGATCTCACAGGTATGATAATATTTTTATTATCTGTAGCTGAAATTAGCTTTTTGGAAAAACATTGTTGCACTTCTGCTTTAAGGAACAGTGTCGCCTCGATTTCATCTGCTCTGACCACAAGGTGGCATTTTTCGTGGTAATGCAGCTCTACTGTGGTGGCAGTAGTCAGTCTAGCAGACAACAGCAACAAAGATTCAGGAGGGGATTTCAAAATTCTGGATGCAGCACTTGTGTCTGTATTTTGGACACGCTCTGTGTACAGGCAAATGCGCTGGGATGCTTGCATCAGGTTTTCAAACATCCTGAACCATTTGCATCACTTGCCATGGTTTACAACAAAAACAATTATGCAAGCACAAAATTCTGAAGCATGCGTCATTTTTGGTATGCAAGTTGCGGCATTCACACCCTGAAGGTAGACAACATTTTAGCTGGTTTTACTATCTGGGTGAATGTCTTGTGGCCACAGATGAAAAACAGATGTAGCGGTTTGAAAATCTTGGCCACAGTACTTTTCAGGTCTCAGAGAATAAAAACAACAGCAATGAGTGCAGGTGAACTCCTGGCAAGGGAAAGACACTGCCCCAGGGCAATGAAATAGGATGGTGTAGACACACACCTCCTGTAAGAGGGTTGGTGGTAGTCCCAACAAAGGTCAGAGAGTGAGCTCGGCCCTGCCTTCCTGTAGCTGCCTTCTCATCCTCTCTGTTCCTCAGGGGGTTTTTCTCTTCTGACACACCTTAGCTAACAGGTCTCTCTGGCACTTCCAGGGCTGAAATCCTCACCAAGCTGGGGATTCCAGCAGTTTCTGAGCCATGTTCTTCCAATGTGGAGCCTGTAGTGACAGCGAAAATGCCTTGGATCAGCAGAGGTTTCTCCACAGGAAGGTTTCCAGGGGCATTAGTGGTGTCAGAAAAGATTAGGGGCTTGAGGCCCACCCCTCCTGCCCAGTGAAAAAACAAATAAAATAAGCCAGGATCAGTTTTAGGAACTGGGAATATGTCATTAGGGGCTAATGAATATAAATTTGGAGTTCCAGTCTCTAATGCCCACTCCTAGTAATGCCACTGGTGTTTTTCTCTCCTCCATCCCAGTGATCATTGCAGAAGAAATTCCATCGTACTTACCATAATTTCCTTTTCTGTTAGTTCGAGTGGTGTCAGTGGGGAAGGTAGTTAATACATGTGGGTAATGTACTCCCCCACTGGGATAGTGGCACAGCTCAAAAGTTATGACCTCAGCATAGATCCCCAGGAACATGGAACATTTCAACTGCAATAACTACCTCAGTTCACTTCTGTGAAAGCAGAGAACAAAATACAAACCATTATTAATGCCCACATTTCTAGTTGAACCCTTGCATAATTATATACCAGAAAGAAAATGGGGATGAATGGAAAACTACAAGCCTAACTTGTCTTGAAGGAACAGAACCCATATTTGGGATGTACAACTGTGACTTCTCTTCCACATTTGCCACTCGTGGTCGCCAACATTTGACATCAGCTTCACTATTGGGTCTCATGGTCTTCTATTCCTGAATGCTCGTCTTAAACACAGAAATATGTCTAGTTAAAGAAAGACATGACTGGGTTTTTCATGACTGGCAAATACCCATGGGGGCTTCCCAGACAAGCATATCCTTATATGTCTCACCATGTAGTCTATTACCTTGTTTCACCAATCAGAAGTTGTATGAAAGGGTCCAGATATAGTTGATGAATCTGAAACCCTTTGGATCGTATTCTTCAAAAAAACAGACAGCTCCAGGGAGATGCCCCACTGACAACATGGGCGCTAACAGAAAATGAAATTATGGTAAGTACGATGGAATTTCTCCATTGCGTATTGCTCCATGTTGTCAATGGGGAAGGCAGTTAACACATATGAGCAAGGCCACTGATTTAATTTTACGGTGATTAAAATGATTAAATTCCGTTTTCAAGACTTCAGATTCCGGAATTACACCGGTGATTGTTACTCTAATTTCCGGATTTTACCGGGATTCTGCTATCATTCTTTTAGTATGTGCATAAGTAATCAGAATTAAAGAAGGCTTAATACACAGAACATTAAATAGAGCAAATTGAAAATAGTACAGGAAGGAATTAAAAGAAAAACACAAGTTTTGTAGATCTAATGATCTGATATAAAATGCCAGATTCCATTTATCTTTGTTTTAACCGGTCTTCAGGCAGCCCTAATTCCGGAACTTTACCGGATTTTCCGGTAAAAGACGAAAAACAGTGGCCTTGCATATGAGTTCTAAAAATCAGTACCCATCTAAGTAGGATGGAAGAGAATATTGTCTCATATAATTTTATAGAACTGCACTATAGAAAATTCAAAGACTAAGGACTGGAATTGTATTAGGAACATTCAGTCTAAGGGTATGTGTGGAATCAGAGGAAGTGAAGTCATTGTTTTCCGTATAATTACAGAAATTGAAGATGCTTGCCAAATGCACCCAAAAGGTCATGATAACCGAGTTCAGGGCATAAACTTTGCTATTACAATGAGTTTTGATGTAATTAAAAGTAACATACAATAATGTCCTTTGGTTTATCATCAACCTCCCAAGGAGAACGCATCACTGTACCCTATCTAAAACAGCAGGTTGTCTTTCACTTGAAAATAGATGTAGTTTAAGGCTGGGTGCCATGCTTTGCAAGGGAATCATTGGTCAGCTTCTGCAAACAGTTATATCATTGTTTCCTGGTGCCATCAATACTCGGGGAACAAGGTCACAAAGCAAGTTTGTTTTTGAAATTCCTTTCTTTAAGAAAACATCTGGACACAAATCTTTACTGTTTAGGGCTCCGACATTTTACAAGTCTCTACCTCATGAAACTATCAACTGTACAACGATCAAACCTGTTAAAGTTAGACTTAAACAATGGCCCTCTGTAAAGAATGAATGCACTTGTATTTAAAGTTCATATTCAATACTGTGCATTTGTAACTCTGTATATTGTATTTATTGTTCTTTTATGTAGTTTTATACTTGTTGCTTGTGAAAATAGGTATTTTGCTCATCAGCTAGCAAGTATAAAGAATAAAAAATGAAAAACAAAATGAAATTCTGGAGTACTGAAACCTTAAGAATGGAGGACTACAAAACTGATTGCTCGATTCTGAAACAAGGCTTAGTCCTCTTAGTCTAGGGTGCTAGAAGCACCCTGGAAAAGGAAAACCTCTGCCCTGAGCAAACCTTTCCTTTTATTTATTTATTTATTTGTACATCAGTTTACAACCTTTGAGCCAGAGGCTCTTTTCCAAAGGTACCTCATCACATTGAGGACAAATACATTGCAGACTCTTTGTTACATCATACGGTTACAACTTTTAGCAATAAAAAAAACATGTAGTTACAGTCATTGGTACAGTGAAAAACCAGCTTAGTTACAGTTTCAATGGCAATTGCAAAAAAGGCTTTATGATCCCTTTGCTAATATGACTCTAAGTAAGGTCTTCACTCCTCTTGCTGCTCAGGACAAAAGCAATAGGAAAGAACTAATGAAAGCACAAAAAATTTGTAGTATGTGTCATTGTGTCTTTATACCTTATTCAGTAAAATTCCCAGCATAGAGAAATCTAGAGTATTCCATACTCTGTGCCAAATCATTATGGACCCGTGTAACTGTGGAGAAACCACTGGCAACTCCCCACATGCAAAATAACATCCAAAAATCATGGCCTTGAAGGTCCTAACACCCTGATATCTGATCAACACAAGCAAAGTTCCACACTCTGCAAAGATTGCAGAGATGACCACATCTTATAGACCATCATTGAGATTCCTCCCTTGTCAAGGACCCCCCACTTCTGGAGTCTCCTGCTGTTCTGAGGAACTGGGCGGCTAACTGCGTATTTTGCTAGTTTGACCAAAACTGGAGACCATGGTTTTCTAGTCCCCTCTGAGATTATCAGAGGAGACTTCCTTCTGACCCCTGAATCCCTGTGTGGACACAGGGCAAAAGTGAAAAAAATGCTAAGCCAGTATACTTGATGAAGTTCCACTACCAGGGTGGGTATCCACTGTCTCCACCCACATTCACCAGAATAGACTGAAGGACCTGAACACCTGAGAGATCTCTTATGGCTGCATGACTTGACCTGCAGCTGCCGAACCATCCACCCCACAGGTCAAAATACACCTCCGGTTAGGGAATCACCCCCCCCGCCTGAGCTTACTGCCATAAAAATGTCTGTAACTGGTGTCAAGGGATGACTTGCTCAGATATTCTTGGGGCTCTCCAATTGCACAAGTAATTGCAACAATTTCTGGATAGCACCAATCTTGCCTGTTTGGGAGGGGTGCCTCAATCACTGCTTGGACTCTGGGCAGCTACAAGCCTAAATATGCACACTACATAAATGCAGGACTACAGCTGAAGATAGGATGTTATATCCTAACCAGAGTAGCTGCATTAAAAATAAAGCTGTATGAATGAAACCATCTGCCTGAAATGCCAACCACCGAGTTCTCCAGACTAGACACAACACCCAAGAATTCCTGCCTTCAACAGTGCTAAAGAACTCTCCTTTCTGTTCAGTAGCCAGCATATAACAGCTCCAGCATTTCCAAGCCCTTGTCATGGACCTCTCTACACTTTCTCAAGCCTGATGAAAAGATTGAGCAGCAGGGAAACCTGAAGTCCTGCCTACCTGCAATGAACCCATCAGACTCTCACAGAATCTTAACATTCTCACTGTAGTGGCTAAACAAAAGTGCTGGCTCAGAGTTGAGAAAAAATATCCTCTGAATAGTAGACCCAAGGCATGCCTAGAATGGCTTGTGAACTGAAAGACAAGCCCAAAATTCTTTGAACCACCTCTTGGGTGCTTAAATGAAGTACAAATAAACAGAATCAGCCTGATCCTCGAAAAAATACTGGTAGCCTCTCCAGATATAGCTGACCAAAGTCAGATTATTGTTTGCACCTTTCCCTGGAACAAAGGGTCTAGGTAAAAACAGACAACACATGTGTATACAAGGAAAGGAGACATCACAATTCTGACTGCCCCACATGTATGCGCTTTATGCCAGCTGGGACTAAGCTGATAAACTACCCTGTAGTGTTTGCAGGAAATCTTGTGTAAAGTAGCAGTGCAACCACTTTTAGATGAACTTAGATGTGTTACGAGTGCCTGCATACATAAAAATTTTGTGTAGCAGTTATTGAAAGTTGTGCAATTTCGCTACACTATACCAGGCAAAATATTTGCTGTGTTTATGAGCCGTCGTTGAGAAGAACCATCTCTTCTGCCTCCACCACCATTCGGCTCCAAATAGTCTTGGAACAACAACCCCCCATAGAACAAATCTACTGTATAGGTTGTCCTAGATGTTGGGCCTGTGGCCATATGTAAATGCCACCTACTGTGCATAACCAGCACCATCGAGCCAGCTAAGCGAGCCTGCGTATGTAAACTGCTTTACAGGAGGGATCTGTGAATGAGCTGTGAAAATATCTGTCCCCTTTTGAGTCCAGCCAGCTGAACCTACCTAATGGCAAGGATCCTAGGTATGGCACTGGAAACAGTAATGAGCTGTAAAAATGTCCATCCTTGTCTGAGTCCAGCTGTCCAGGTATATGGCACTGGGTATACAAAAATAGGCATATATCGTGCACAAATTGATTTCACTCAAGGGGCAGGCTTGCGTGCACGTTGCACTCATTGAAGAGTCAAGATCTCTTTACTGGGCTGCCAGATCTTTCAGAAAGATGGTGATAGCCTGATGTGTGACCAAAATGTCACTAACCTCTGACATAAGGATCGTCCCCTGAAAAAACAGGAAAGTGGACATCTAGTCCCAGTCCTGTGTAGCTGATTTCACTTGTTCATTCCTGCTCAGCTTTGACCTGATCATTGATGGGGTGGTTCACCTAAAACTGTAGATATCATAGAATCATAGAATGTTGTCAGCAGAAAAGGACACCAGCGGCCCATCGAGTCTGCCCTCCCCCCCTTATTTACATCCCCATCCCTCCCTGCCCCCTCTTTTCCCCAGCCAATCCCTTGACTATACAACTACATTGAGTCTCACAGCTAGAGTCTATAGGGTCTGAGTATCCTGTAAGTGTAACCTCTTAACACCACATTGACCCAGGCAAAAGAAGGGAGATCAGAATCATCATTCTGTATTCAAGCAAAAAAGGGAGACTGGAATCATTGTTTGTGTTCTGTCTACTCACCCCTTGCCTTGGAGGGACACTGATACTCATTTGACAGAACTGGCTCTGTCAGTTCAAGAACCCCTTAACATCCCCAAATCCTCCTCTTGACCTGCCATGTCATCAAGTTTAGGGGAGGTTGCGTGCTGAATTTGGTGAGCAGGGTTGCTCTGGTGTGGTGCACCTGGACATGCCTGTAGGGACACCTCCCTGACCTGAGGGGTTCGTATAGATTTGGGTGTCTTTGCAGGTAGAAAATGCTGATTTTCAGCTGTTACTGTTATGATAATGGGGCCAGTGTGGAGAAGGTGTAACTCAGCTTTACTACTGCTGGACGGTACCAGTGGTGCACACCCTCCAGTCCGAGGGTCTGACTGGGAGGAACTGAAACATATACATTGTATTGTGTTACAGTAAGGATCATAGTCCTATAGCAGATCTTACAGTCTTGCCTAGTACTGGTCTGAAATAAGCCATGGTGCCACAAGAATGGGCAGACTAGGTGGGCCATAGGCCCTTATCTGCCGACACTGTCTATGTATCTATGTATCTATGTAAGATAACTAAAAGGAAGCATTTCATGCCCACAGACCATACAGCACTGTTCCCTGAGAGGTTCCCCAATCTGACCCTCAGCCTTTGGCAACTGGAACAGGGACAAAATGCCAAGGTCACATTTCATGGCCATAGGCAATAGATCATTGTCCCCCTGAGAGGTTTCCCAATGTTGCCTCTCTACCTTTGGCCATTGAAAATAGGGGCAAAATACTAAAGATGAGAAATGTCCCTCAAAATAAATACGTCATTAAACCAACAATAGAAACTTGCCCCAAACTCCTTTTCCCTCAGAATGAATGCATCATTAAGGAGGCAATAAAAACTTGCTCAAACACCATGGACACTACAAGCCCTGATTTCATCTGTCTCTGCCTGTTTGGACTGTTAAAACTCACACACACTGCACAAATGCTGCTGCCATGTCTCTCCATGTGCCACTAACCTCCAGGCTATCAAACACACTCCAGACTGGGAGTGGACTTTTGAGACAGTCCACACAGAAGCTACTAAGGAATCTGTAGACCCAGCTCCTGAACATCCTACAGGGGCTAACAGATTTGTGAGTGCTAGTAACTCTGACCTAAGGGGAGCACTGGATAGGTGCGACTGCATTATAAGCTAGCAGAACCCACTGGTGGCATTAAGCACTGATGTCAGAAGTGTGCTGATTTATTTATTTATTTAAAATTGGTGACCGGGAAAGGCACACTGAGCCAAGGCTCGTTTCCAGGTGTGACCTGGAGCTGCTGATGTCACGTGCACGCTGATGTGATGATGTTGTCTCCCCCAACTGGCTCTGATCTGAAGTTACAAACACTGCTTACAGTACTTGACTGAGGGAGGAAGAGAGAAAAATGGCCTTGAAAAAATGCATAAAGCCCAATGGTGCAAGGAGCTGTGCTTGAGAAGCTGACCAAATAGAATAAACGACAGTTGCCAATTACAAAACGGCAGTATTTATGGCAGATCCGAAGATTACAAAACACCCAGAAGAGAAGAAAACAAAACAACAGGAGAGTGCTAAATACCAAGGCTCCATTGCCTACACCAGCCAATATCAGCCTGTTTGTAAATCTACTCCTCTTCCAGTTACAGAAGGCACTTTCAGATTCTCTCAGCATATAACATTGTAGTCTCACAATAAGGAGTGAGGCACTACTCTGAGAAATGCTAGGAACTGAAAGAAAAGATAAAAACACAGTCAGTAAGGAAATAAAAATAAAACATGTAACACAATACAGCCTATCTAACTGACTTGTTTGACTAAGCCCTTGCCAAAATAGAGAAATTCCCTCATGTATCTGAGGCACAAGACTGGATATGAAAGCAGACCCATACCAAAAGCTACCCTACTAATGGCATGTGGTCACCATTTTAGGCACTTTAGATGCTAAAAATGGTAGTATGCATGCAGGTTAGTCAATTTGAAAGCTTCAGTTTAACAAGCATTGATTTCTAAATTTAGGGTACCCTCTGTTACCAGAGTGCCCCAACCTGCCTTAAGGTTATACATTCCTCCAGGAAAACAACAGACTAGGTGTAGAAATTCAAAATTTGCAGAGAGCTCATTCTATGCTGCCTACCCCCTCAGTGACACAGCAGAAACTAAGGTAGCTATTGCAGATAGAGTGTTCCATGTTCCTCAGGATCTATGCTGAGGTCACAGCTTTTGAGCTGTACCACTGCCCCAGCGGGGGAGTACATTACCCGTATGTATTAACTGCCTTCCCCACTGACAACATGGAGCAATGCAGAAACAACTGCATGACTAAAGTAGCATTTGTTTATTGGTGCAGCCTTTTTGTCCTGCCTTTTGGGGGGTCACAGCACACTCCCTGAAGTTTCCGTAGCCACACTGCTTTGATAATGGCTCACTCATATTGCATACTTCCTGGATTTGGGAACACTCCCAACACAGTCTAGGCATTCATGATGCAGTGGGAGGAAAGGAGACTACTGCATCATGAGTGGATGCACCATTTGGGGGGTATTCCTAATGTTCATGAAGTATGCAGTATGAGTAGATCAAGGATTTGAAACAAAACAAGACTGGGTATAATGGCACCATTAGCATGCATTTCAGTTCTACTAAGAAAAGAAGCAAATAAAACAACCAGCAACATCAATGCATTTTAGAGAAGGTAAGCAATCATAACGTGGGGTTGCAACTAGAAATAATAAGATGCAAAAAGGGTTGACAGTGTCCCTTTAATGCAAGTAGATCATTTTGGAAGTTATTACTGCTTTTCTTACTTTTATGCAAACGTTTTTGTACATTAGTTTGTAACAGAGTGTGACTTTTGTAAAATAAAAATTAATCTGACTCAGTCAAGTGATATAGTAATGAACGTCAGTTTAATTTATTATGTTGCATAGACTAGGCATCCCGAGATACCCAGATGTAGCAGAAGAATCAGGTTCAGCACCCTTTGATTTGAAAATTGTGCCATTTATGTTAAATACAGATATAATAGTTTTTTTTGAAGATGACTGATAGAAAACTACAATGAGAAGTGGGATGTGTAACGTGTATGCTACATAATGGGTAGGAAAAGCCTGCATCCTGACTGGTTGGCACCTATGTCTCAGATCTGTCTAATGTACAGGTAAAAAAGTGCTGGCAATCAGGGTACAGCACACTAACAATACCAGTACCTTTTTCAAAAATTCTAGATTTTCATTACAAACATGGCTGCCACCTTTACTCACAAAAAAATCATCCAGGCCCTAAAATAAAACATCTTCAAAATAAAAAGAACAATTTTGATTAACTGTTCTCTCTTTTATAGTGCATTCTCCTCCTTACGCACACACACAAGTAAAAAAAAATGAAGTGCTACTCACAGTTTTATTTTCTTTGGGGGGGGGGCATCTTTTTTGACAATGGAGCCCCCTCCCTTCCTTACTTGCCTACCTGGGAAATCTGTACTGCTTACCCTGCCCAGATAAACTCGAATCCCTAGCTTTACTGAGGCCTTCTATTGTGTATGTTTGTGTGGAGAGAGATGAATCTTCTACCAGTAGAATTCTGCAGAAGTTTGATTTTCTGCATTCCACAATTAACAAATATTCCATCTATTGAACATGTGGCTAGCTAGATCCTTAACAACTGGGGAAGGCTTTAGCAGTTATTTTTAACAAAAGAAATATATTTTACCTTGGCTCTAGGGATGTACTGTGATCAGGCATGAAGATCCCTGGTCCACCTCAGGACCCACCGCTGCGGATGTCTCCCATGGCTCCCCCACCGAAGCAGAAACTCTGGGGGGGAGGGTCCACAGTCTTGTCTATGATTCAGTGCAGGCAGGCACTTGGACCCAGGAGGGTACAGGAACAAAGGCTGCCATATGGGTGGAGCTAGGGTTTTTTTCTGTGTTTCTCCCCATCTTCCCCTTGGAATGCACTTAGCCATCTAGTGCATTGGCTGCATGCAGCGACATCCTGCAGAGGAAGCAAACTCCCTTGGCCCACCACAAGGGTCACTGAAGCACCCATGGTGCACCGCCATCCCTCCATGACCACAGCACACTGCCCAGCAGCAGCTGCTGCAGTCAGGTCTGACCCCTGATGCATGACATCCCAGCTAAGCCATCAGGGTGACTTGAAAATATCAGTTTTTCATTTAAAAAGTTAGCATTTAAATTAGCATTTACTCATTTTATAAGTGCAATGAGACACTTCAGAGCTGTGCATTCTGCAGATCTAACTGCATTTCCAGGGGCTGAAGGCACTTTGCCTTCGGCTTTGTGCCTCATTGTACCCCAGGCACACATTAGATCTGCATAATGCACACTCCATCGTTTCTTATTTCTTGCATATTCTCTTCATGGAGGTCCAACAGCAAACCACAAAAGAGCCATAGACTCCACAACATTTCATGGAACGTGTTCATCTTTAGTGATAGCAATGTGGAAACAGCATCAGATACCTCCAGAACTGCAGTTACTAGTCTGGTAAAAGGTACAGGATAGGTCATATTCAGCTCAATGGAGAGAATTCCAATGGAAAACCATCGCTTGATTTTTTAGGGTTCCCACCATTGCAGTCCATTTTACCCCAGTGGGATCTGATGGGTGGGGGCAAGTGAGACCACCAGCACGTCCTTTGGGCATGACTGGTACTACAGCCATACTGGGAAGAGGTTGCTAAAAACTGCTCAGAAATTCTTGAGAACAGTATCCCAGAACTTTTGATAATCTTGTCCTGGGACTGTTTCCTCAGAGAGCACGGTCCCCACATAATAAATATCTATACAGAATATTACTAGTTGGGGTGTGTGGCCAGCTATCACCATGGTAGGAAGTTTAGTCCTCAAACGCGATATGACAAGAGAAGAAAAAGCCAATTTTTATGTAACCCCTAGGTGGCGCTATCCCAAGGGCTACTACCTCAGTCTGCTTGGCTAGTAGCAGGGTAAGGGGCCTGAGTTCTGAAATGGGTGCCTCCACCCAGAGGTCAGGGTTGGTAGTGGTCAAGCTAACCTGGGCACAGCCCTTCGGGACACTGTAACCCCCCCTTTCCTTACTAGTGGCTGGAACAATACACAATAATCATTTTCACAATACCCCTGATATACCACACAAGTATCCACACTGTTTGCACTTACCACCAGGGCTTTCCTCTGGCTCGACCCTGGGGACTCCCTGTAAAACAACATTATACACAGCAAATAACAGCAGTACAGTACTCTTGCACAAACTGGAATCACAGTCAGGGTAAATGCAAAAAACAGTTAGATCTGATTTATTTAAGGGACTTAAACAAGGGAGGGGTGTAATCAGGTTAATTTGCTTAAAGGATGTATCAATCGAACAGTTATGCATGCACTTCAGGGTCCATAAACAGTCACACACTCTGGGTACCCAGATAGAGAACGGTGGGCTAGCCAGGAACGTTGCAGCTGGTTGGGGCCCTGTGATGGAAGAAAACAACATGCACCACACACACTAATTGTAATCCGGAGCCAGAGGGCTCAGTTCATGAAAAGAAAACAAGACAATCAGATGACACACTTTTAGATTAGGCTGTTGTTGCAGGGAGCTGCCCTGATGATTACTCATGATATCCAAGACTGGACACAGGCGGGACGAAAACTGAGACTGCAGGTGGTTGATCTGGAGTGCCAGGAGAAGCAGAGCCCACACGATTCACCGAGGCATCGTTCCTGTTCAAGCGTGGAGCAGGGGGCTGATCCCCAGGCAGGTCTCTCTTCAGTAGCTTTCTCTGTGCAGCGGGTAGTCTGGCTGGGCCAGCGTGACAAGGCCCAGGCCAAATGGAGACAAATTTGGATACAGTCCGTTTTGGGCTGGATACAGCTTGCAGCAAGCAGAACACAGTTCACACAGTGGGGAACCAAATCACGACCCACTAACAACTCACAGCACATTTACATGTAAAGAAATTCTACTGTACCAGGCAAATTGCTCTCCGGTCACGATTGCAAAGTCTCTGCACAAACCGGGGATTCAAAAACAGGTGGAAATCCTGACAGGCCGATTGCATTCAGCAAAATCTTTGGTCTTCTTCAGGTATGAGCCTGGTAAAATAATCAGTGTCTTACTTCGTTCTCCCAAACTTGGATTTAGTCCAAAATAATTCTCTTCTCTCCCTCTCAAAGGCAGCAGCCAGACATGCAGGCCACAATTCAGGCCATTCCACAGTTCTCCAGCGCAAAACTACCCAGACGGCTGCTTGACTGTCTCAAGCTGTTGCACCCTCAGCTTCCAACTTGGATCTGACTCAACTGCCAGCAAGACTGGGACTTTCCCCAGAATCCAAAAGGTTTGGTTGGCTGATCTGTCTGTCAGTCACAACAAAGGCTCCCCTTTCAGGTGCAAAAAGATGCCAAAAGCCCAAAACTACAATTCCTACAGATTTTGACTCCAGACAGCTCTTGTAGTCTGGCTCCATTTTAGGTCCCACCGGTACTGATTGGTTCAATTCGGCAGTCCAGGACCAAGATAGTAGAGATAAACAAAACAGTCCTTGCTGCAAAGAAGGCAGGTTAAACAAACTACATTATCACTCTAAATAATTTTCAGCAAATAAGTACATCTTTCAACAGAGTACCCTCTCAGATTACTTATGACTGCCATCTAGGCAGCTCTTAAAGAGACAGTACACGGAGGCTATACAGGCACTCTCTGGCAATCACATTTAAACTTCTGAAATGCAGGACACCAGCCTGGCAGTGAGCATTTAGACTAGCTCAAGGAAGGCTTTTCAGGAATCCCCATTTGTAGTGGGGGTTACACCCTTCCCTGCCTGGAGAAAACTTGGCATCCGTGTCAAGTCTGTACCATTGCAATATTGCAAATGCAAACTATACGAGACATTTATAGCATTAGCATGTTATGCAAGTGACATCTAATGCATCAGTTAACGTAAACTTATACCTTTACTATACACATTCTCTACACTTCACAATACTATATCCATTCTGACAATATATTATGCGTATTTCACACAGGTAATTTACACATTACACCTCTTGTACATTGAACAATGTAAGAGGAGGCCCTTCCCTATCAGCTAACTTGGGGCTAGATGGGGCAGAGGCACCATACCTAGAAGGCAGAACCATCAACCTGGAATTGGCACTTAGGCTCAGTTTAGGCAGTGAGCTCTGAGAAACATAAATCCCTTTGTGGACCACATTGAGAGGCAAATCCATTGGCCTCCCAGGAAAATCATAGCTGAAGCATACTACTGGCTTTACAGCTCGGCCAGGCTTTCTGAGGGGGACAACTACAGTCTCTGTACTCTCAGCTTGGGTCTGGGGACTTTCATCACTTGTGAGGGGTGCTTCTGCCTGGATGGGAACGTCCAGACTTGGGGCACTGTCAGCACCTTGCTTTGCAGGCTCTGTTCCTACAACACTTGACTCATTTTGCGAAGGCTCAGGCACAATCAAACTTTGAGGCACTGAAGGGGGGTTGTCTGCACTCTCATGGTGTTCTTCAAATTCTGGTATGTCACCAGAAAGACTCAAACCATCAGCCCCTCCTTCAGGCAAATCATACAGTTCCACAATGCACAGGGAATCAGCATCTTCAGATGTGATACTTTGCACTTCACTTTCAGGGAGCATTGGCTCCAAGGACAAAGCTGGGGAGTTAGACAGTCCAGAAGGCCCAGCTTCATCCCTGCAATTAGTCATAGGATTTCCTCGAAACAACTGACTCAATTCATAGGAGGGGTAATAGGCATGTCACATTCACTTTCGTCTGAGGTGGACTGATAGTCATTATCATTCTGGACCTGCTGTGGGGGAAACCTTGAACTTGTAACCACTGGGGTAGTTCGACTCTGTCTCTTTCTTGCAGCAGTACGAGTCACCAGCCCAGGGGAATCAATCTCTGAGGGTTCAGCCTCAATTATGACTTGGCCGATAGGTAGCAAGTGGTTACAGTGCATGGTCTTGACAGCTTTGATGTTATTCTCTGGATGCACTTGGTACACTGGTAAATCATCCAACTTTCCAACTACTGCATAGGGAAGATAGTACCATCAATCAGCAATTGTGTGTTTATCATGCAGTCCCAAATTTCGCAACAACACATGGTCTCTAGGTCGAAGCTCTTGAGTCCTTACTTTTCTATCATACCTCTCTTTGTTGGCTAGATTTCTCTTGGCTGCCATTGTCTGGGCCAGTTGATAGGCATGGTTCAACTGAGCTTTCAGTTTTTGTACATATTGTAGCTAGTTTTCGGCTTGGACCCCATCTGGAGAGACCCCAAAACAGACATCAAATGGGAGCCGGGCCTCTCTCCTGAACATGAGGTGGTAGGGAGAGAACCAAGTAGCATCATTTTTCGTGCAATCGTATGTGTGTACCAAGGTGCTAATCTGCTTGCTCCATTTATGTTTGTCATTTGGGTGGAAGGTGCTTAGCATGTCTAGCAGGGTGCGGTTAAAGTGTTCTGGTTGAGGGTCCCCCTGAGGGTGATGAGGGGTGGTTCTTGACTTTCGCACCCTCCATAGAGAGAGAGCATTTCTTTGATTAGCCGACTCTCAAAGTCTCTGCCTTGATCATAATGAATCCACTGGGAGGGCACCATAGTGGACGAATAAATCTTCCACTAGCACCTTGGCCATGGTAGATGTCTTTTGATCTTTTGTGGGGAAAGCTTGTGCATACCGAATGAAATGATCTGTTACCACTAACACATTGCCAATGTTCCGCTGATCAGGTTCTAAACACAAGAAGTCTATGCAGACTAGTTCCATGGGGTGCTGGTAGTAATATTAACAAGGGAGGCAGCCCTCTGAGGCAGGGCTTTTCTTTGCAGGCAGTGACTACAAGTCTTTACATGGTGCTCAACATTGGCCCCATTTTGGGCCAGTAGAAGCGAGATCATACCAGGTCAAGGGTTCTGTCAATACTCAGGTGCCCCATGTGATGGTGGAGGGACCTCAGTACCAAATCTTTAAAGGCCATGGGCAGGACCAATTGTTGCTTGTCTACTTTGCCACTATGATCTACTGTCTCTCTATACAACAGCTGATTGAGCAACTTCAATCTGGGGCCTTCTTTAAACAATAAAGCAGTTCTCAAGTCAGTGGAATGTAACTTAGGCAAATCTTTTCCCGCACACAGGACATCAAGTGCTGGCTGAATCATAGGATCTTGGGATTGAGCCCACTGAATACTGTCATTGTCAAATTGAGGTAGTGCACTAATATCTACAGCAGAGAAGTGGCAATAAGCAGCTGGTATGCAGGTGTCAGAAGGGCCCAAGCAATCTACTAAACATTCCACTGTGTCCACAGACATCTGTTCATCTCTATCAAACTTTTGGCACAATGCTCGAGTGTCAGGTTCAGGCAGCCTGACCCAATCACTCTTGGATGCAGACCTTTCTGATAGGGTGTCAGCATTAATATGGTTCAGGCCCGGTCTGTATTTGACAGCATAATCATAGGTTGATAATGCAGAAAGCCACCAGTGCCCAGTTGCATCTAACGTAGCTGAAGTCTTTACATAGGTCAAGGGGTTATTGTTAGTCTTCACCAATATCTTTGCCCCATAGAGGTATTCATGAAACTGGTCAACGATGGCCCATTTTAGCGCAAGGAACTCCAACTTATGCACAGGGTAGTTTCGTTTGGATGGGGTCAAGCTCCTACTGGCGAAAGCTACTGGTCTCAGGCCATCTTCATCGTCTTGATACAGCACCACTCCTAGGCCCTGCAGACTAGCATCCATATGCAGCACATAGGGTTGGTGGGGTCAGTATAGGCGAGAATGGGGATGTGGGTGAGCTGGTATATGATCTCATGGAAGGCTGCTTCACAGTTGGGCATTCAGCAGGGCCTGAAGAGTTCACCTGGGTGGAAGTATACTTTTTCTGGTTCTTTAACAGACCCTTTTTTGTATTTACGATTGGTAGGAGGGTAACCTGGGTAAGGTTCAAGAGTGGGTGAATCACCTTGGAATAGTCTTTTATGAACCTGCAGTAGTAGCCACAGAACCCCAGGAAACATTGTAGTTCTTTCAGATTATGGGGCTGGGGCCAAGTAGTCAGTACTTCAACCTTACTGGGCTCAGTCTCTATCCCTTCTGTAGATAATATGTGCCCATGTACTAGAAACATAGAAACATAGAAGTTGACGGCAGATAAGGATCGCAAGGCCCATCCAGTCTGCCCATTTCTTTTTCTACCATATAAATGTGCCATCGGCCTTTGCTCTGTCAGTGGCCTATCTATTCATACTCATTTGTATTGCTCCCTTATGCCTATCCCATGCCTGTTTGAAGCCCTGCACTGTATTCATAGCCACCACTTCTTCACGGAGGTTTATAAAAACTTGCACTTGTCAATGGACATCTGGAGGCCGAAGTCTTCCAGTCAATCTAGGATTTTAAACTGTCGGTTCTCATGCTCCTCTAAAGTGCTCCCAAACACAATGACATCATCCAAGTACACCAGGCATTACAGCAAATGTATATCTCCCACCGCACGTTCCATCAGTCGCTGAAAGGTGGCCGGGGTGCCCGATATCCCCTCTGGCACCCTCAGAAACTTGTAGAACCCCAATGGACAGATGAAGGCTGTTTTCTCACTGTCTTCCAGGGCCATTGGGATCTAGTAGTATCTGCTGTGAAGATCCAACACCGAGAACCATTTGCTCCCATTCAAGCAGTCCAGGGCATCTTGTATAAGAGGCATAGTGTATTGGTCTGGGATGATCCGCCGGTTCAGGGTTCGATAATCAATACACATTCTCACAGATCCATTCTTCTTATGCAAAACCACAATGGGAGAAGCATATGGGCTCCTGGATTCTTGTATCACACCAGCTGCGGGCATTTCCTGCAAGTGTCTTCTCACATCATCTATGTCTGCTGGGGCTAGGCTTCAGGACCTGTCTCAAAATGGCCGTTCATCGTGCAGGCGTATGTGATGCTCCACACCCTGGACACATCCCATATCCCATTCCTTCAATGAAAACACTTGATCTCTCTGAGCAAGTCTCTTGCTAATTCTAGCCTCCCATTCAGCTGGCAATGGGGAGTCACCAAAGTCAAACAAGTCTGGGATCACTCTCTCCTTCTCACCAGGGTGCTTGTTGCTGGGCAATACTGCAGTGTCTGCACAGTGTACCATAGCTAGGGTACACTCTCTGTTCACCCGGATCCCCCAATCTGACACACTGTGAATCTGGACCATCACTCGTCTTGCATAGGCATGGGCATGAGCAGGCAAGATACTGGGCTTGACCAATAATCCTTCTGGAAATTTTCCATCGCCTGGCGCGTCCAACATCAGTATTTTGTTCTTGACATCTTTCCAGAGGTGGACCTCCCCTTGAATGGTACACTGGGTGTTAGGGGCCAGTACCATTGAATCGGGATCCTTCTTCCACACAATCCTCACTGGTACATCCTGGTCTACTTCCTTGGGTTTCTGTTGCAACTCATAGGCCCTCTTGATCAGAGCCAGAATCCTCAGGGCCCTCCTAGTGCATAGCCCTTGTTTCTCATGACAGAGTTGCTCCAGTCTCCCAAACATATGGGCGTTTGTCCCAGTTAACAGGGGGACCCCATCATATAGTCTGGTGGGGGGATACACTAGGGCCAGTGTCTCTACTTGCTCCTCTACGCCAGTGACAGTTGCAGGAAAAGACAACCAGAGGCGGGCATGTCCTAGATATGGATAAGACTTGTCACTCAGCCCCCACACATGTAGACCTTCCAGGGATTGTAAGGGCACATCAGATAAGTGTTTGTCATACCAGTCCTGAAACACATTGGTCACTTGCGACCCACTGTCAAGCACAGCCTGAGTAGGAATACCATTCACAGCCACATTAGTTTCCATAGAAGGGCACACTATCTTGGATCAGTCTGAAGGGACAACATCAGGGGCCTGTACAGATGATTTAGCCACAATGGTGTTTGAGTTAGGATGGCCGAAGCTTTGACTGCGGTCATTTCGTGCACCCCTTGACCACTGACTCATTTTCCGAAGCTCTCCTTGAAACTGGTTCACCACTTTCTCTAAGTCCTTCTGAGACTGCCATTCCCTCTTCATATGGCCATCCTTGCCACAATTGTGACAAATGACACGGTCTCGGGGCATCCTTGGGGAAAACAGAGCAGGGGATGCTGGAGCATTGACTGGAGATTGTGATCTGACTTCTGCGGGTAGTGTACCATGTCTCAAAAGTTCCCTTAGGGTGGCAGTCAATTCCTTGAGCTCAGCTGAGAAGCCACCCCCAGTAGAGGATGCCTGACTGGGACCAGGGTCTCTGTCAGCAGAGGATACCTCAGCGAATGCACCCGGTTGTGCTTTTCTGACTTCCTTCAGCAACTCCTCCCCCCACTTTAGCCCACAGCAGGACACTCTTAGTGGTCTCCATTTCGGAAGGGCCTTCCAGTGCCATGATCACCTGGGCTGTCCTCACCCCATAATCACAATCTCACTCTTCACCTTTTACCTCCCGGCGTTCTTTTATCAAGTCACAGTAGCCAGGTGGGTTACTTATCCTATCCTGGAGCCTTAACTGGATGATCTGCAGTTTAGAATGCTTGGCATGCTACAGTATATGCCCCAATTTCACATGGTTCAAATCACTAGTGGCTATCCCACCTTTCTGGTAAGCTTTCTGCAGAGCTCTTTCTAGGTGAGTAACATATGCAGACAAACTTTCCCCCTTCCATTGTTCGGTACCTTGGAATTTCCACATCAAGGTCTCTCCTGACTCAGTGCTCCCCAAATTGCCTCCAAGTACAGATAGGTACTTCTGAGCAGATGCATCAGGGTTCGTGGACCTCAAAAATGTAATGGCTTCAAGGACAGGGCCCTTCAAACTTTCTATGATTTTTTCCACTTCTTACCCTCCGCACACTGCCACTCGGGTACCAAGGGGGCAACATAGTCTATCCAGGTCTCCCAGTCATCCTCCTCCTGGGGGTTGGGGAGGGTGCCTGAGAAGATTCTCAGCCTTCGGTAGGAGTCATGACTAATGGCAGGTGCAGATATAGGGGCCAGCATGGGCACGGGCACAGAAAGTGGGGCAGTAACAGGTGCAGGAGTGGGAGGGGGTGTTGGTGAAGGAACGCCCCTGGTGGCAGGAATAGTTTCTTACAGTCCTCTATGGTTTTCCCTTCCTCCAGCAACAACTTAGCAAATTTCTCCTCAAAAGTCTCAGATAATGGTGGGAACTCATCCTCCTCAGGGTCTTTACTGTCTTTTGTTATCACTCTCCAGGCAGATGGAACCCCATCTGAGGCCATAGTCTGTGGCACTTTAGAGCTGTCCATGAGGTTACTACACTCTACTAAGGCTATGAAAGTGTGGGCAATCAAATCAGCCTGTTGACCCACCACTACAGGGTTTTTTTAAACATTGAACTTTGGGGAGTGCTCCCTGTACAGTGTCCTTACTGGTACCCAAAGGGATATCCAGTATAAGCAGAGCATTTTGGGGGTTGACCTTCTTCCCCGTACACCACCCCACCAACCGGTGCACAGCCACTTCTTTTGGGGTGGCCATTTATGTTTGACAGCAATTTGTAACTTTGGCCACTAGAAGGCACAAAATCCCAGCAGTGAGCCTCCATGATGTAACTCCTAGGTGGCGCTATCCCAAGGGTTACTACTCCTGCCGGCTTGGCTAGTAGCAGGGTAAGGGGCCTGAGTTTTGAAATGGGTGCCTCCACCCAGAGGTCAGGGTTGGTAGTGGTCAAGCTAACCTGGGCACAGCCCTCCGGGACACTGTAACCCCCCTTTTTCCTTACTAGTGGCCAGAACAATACACAATAATCACTTTCACAATACCCCGATACATCACACAAGTACCCACACTATTTGCACTTACCACCAGGGCTTTCCTCTGGCTCAACCCTGGGGACCCCCTGTAAAACAAGGTTATACACAGCAAATAACAGCAGTACAGTACTCTTGCACAAACTGGAACCACAGTCAGGGTAAATGCAAACAAGGGTTAGATCTGATTTATTTAAGGGACTTAAACAAGGGAGGGGTGTAATCAGGTTAATTTGCTTAAAGGCTGTTATCAATCAAACAGTTATACATGCACTTCAGGGTCCATAAACAGTCACACACTCTGGGTACCCAGATGGAGAACGGTGGGCTAACCAGGAACATTGCAGCTGGTTGGGGACCTGTGATAGAAGAAAACAACATGCACCACACACTCTAATTGTAATCCGGAGCTGGAGGGCTCAGTTCGTGAAAAGAAAACAACAAGACAATCAGATGACACACTTTTAGATTAGGCTGTTGTTGCAGGGAGCTACCCTGATGATTACTCACGATATCCAAGACTGGACACAGGAGGGACGAAAATTGAGACTGCAGGTGGTTGATCTGGAATGCCAGGAAAAGCAGGGCCCACACGATTCGCCGAGGCGTCGTTCCTGTTCAAGCATGGAGCAGGGGGCTGATCCCCAGGCAGGTCTGTCATCAATGGCTTTCTCTGTGCAGTGGGTAGTCTGGCTGGGCCAGTGTGGCAAGGCCCAGGCCAAATGGAGACAAATTTGGATACAGTCCGTTTTGGGCTGGATACAGCTTCCAGCAAGCAGAACACAGTTCACACAGTGGGGAACCAAATCACGACCCACTAATAACTCACAGCACATTTACATGTAAGGAAATTCTACTGTACCAGGCAAACCGCTCTCCGGTCATGATCGCAAAGTCTCTGCACAAACCAGGGATTTAAAAGCAGCTGGAAATCCTGACAGGCCGATCGCATTCAGCAAAATCTTCGGTCTTCTTCAGGTATGAGCCTGGTAAAAAATCAGTGGCTTACTTCGTTCTCCCAAACTTGGATTTAGTCCAAAATAATTCTCTTCTCTCCCTCTCAGGGGCAGCAGGCAGATATGCAGGCCACAACTTAGGCCTTTCCACAGTTCTCTCGCACAAAACTACTCAGACGGTTGCTTGACTGTCTCAAGCTGTTGCTCCTTCAGCTTCCAACTTAGATCTGACTCAACTGCCAGCAAGCATGGGACTTTCCTCAGAATCCAAAAGATACAGTTGACTGATCTGTCTGTCAGGCACAACAAAGGCTTCCCCTTCAGGTGCAAAAAGGCGCCAAAAGCCCAAAACTACAATTCCTACAGATTTTGACTCCAGAGAGCTCCTGTAGTCCGGCTCCATTTTAGGTCCCACCAGTACTGATTGGTCCAATTCGGCAGTCCAGGACCAAGATAGTGGAGATAAACAAAACAGTCCTCGCTGCAAAGAAGGCAGGTTAAACAAACTACATTATCATTATCACTCTAAATGATTTTCAGCAAATAGTTACATCTTTCAACAGAGCTCCCTCTCAGATTACTTATGACTGCAATCCAGGCAGCTCTTAAAGAGACAGTACACAGAGGCTATACAGACACTCTCTGGCAATCACATTTGAACTGCTAAAATGCAGGACACCAGCCAGGCAGTGAGCATTTAGGCAAGCTCAAAGAAGACTTTTCAGGAACCCCCATTTGTAGGGGGGTTACATAAACATAATATATAGTAGCATATATTAGCAGCAAAGCACATTCCTAATAACCATGCTTTTATGATGGGTACCTACATCTACATATTAGTGCCAATGGCAGTATCACAGTATAAGTGGCCAGAAATGCATTGTAATGGTGCCTAACCCATTGCATAACACTGCCCATAAACCCGATTGCCCAAAACTGCATCCCCACATCCTTGGTAGTCTAGTGGCCCCCCCACCACAAAACCCTATCCACCTCGCTCCCCCCAGGTCATCGGCGGGTAGCAGACCCACCCACACACCTCCATGGCTGCCCGCTGAATGACAGCTTACAATACATGCTGCAAGCTTATTGGTCCACATTGATGACCAATGGGCTTGCAGTGAGTACTGTATTACTCATTCATTACTTTGTGAATGAATTCATTCACAAAGTCATGAATGACTAGTACAGTACACACTGCAAGCCCATTGGTCATCAGCGTGGACAAATGAGCTTGCAGCACGTACTGTAAGCTGTCATTCAGCAGGCAGCCATCGAGGTGTGTGGGTGGCTATGCTGTCTGCTGATGACCTGGGGGGGAGCGAGGTGGGATGGGGTCCTGTGTGAGTGAGGAGGTGGGAGGACCACTAGACTACCAAGGATGTGGGGATGCAGTTTAAGACGATTGGGTTTACGGGCGGGAAGGGGGATACCACTGGACCATCAGGGAATTATTCAAATCTGTCTTTCTTACTGGGATCATGGTACGGGATGGGAAGGGGGTACTACATCAGTACCTGGGACAGGGACCACCTGCCGTGCAGGGCATCAGGTGCATTTCACTGGCCAGCCCTGCACAACTCATGCAAATGGGTCCATAATTATATGCAAATTGCCCCATTTGAACCTTGCTTATATTATGGCCCCATTTGCTTATTTGGGTTTGAATATCAGGAATCTGCACCCGACATATCTCTGATGCACTGGCGCATTTCCCATTCCTGGTATTCAGACTTGTTAGAAGGATGCGACAGCACATTGTATTTGTGCTGCAGGCATTTTTTGATATATTCAGATGAGATGCGCCATAGCACAACTCTTTTGAATATGTCCCTTTGTTGCTCTGGTGCAACTGAGCTGCACGGAGCAACCACTTGTGCCATTACCAGGTGCAGTTTTAAATATCTAGCCCTATAAGTCTAATTAATTATTCATGATGGCAGCACCATCCCTGACTGGTTGCTGCATCGGTCTGAAATCTCTAAGAAGTGACCAGCTTAGTACCCGCTCAGTGCTTCACACTGTTGCACTCCCACTGCCACCACAGAAAAAGTAAGTAAATGTATTAAAAAAGAAGCCATTATTGTGATTAGAATTATAATCGCAATAATTACCTCAGAGCTGATCTTTTCCTTGGGATTAATGACCGGCTGGGTGTGCGCCTCGAGCCACTCTTCCCCCCCAGTTGGTCATTAATATCTAGGAAATGACCGGCCCTTCAGTCATTATTACTTAAAGCAACATGGGGCCACGACTGAGGCTTCAGGCACACCACAGTTGAGCACTGTGACTCCAGAGATGGAATTACCTAGAACCACCTGCTATACCTTTCCTGAAATGTAGGACTCAAACTAGCATAAAACAGTGCTGGTGAGCCCTACATAGTGCCTCAGGCAATCCAATAACATCCCATGATCCACCATGTCAAACACCAGTGAGAGAAAAAGACCAAGAAGAATCAGTGTCTTCAGTCCCTCGCAGTGAAGAGATAATGGAACATCTTGATGACAGTGGTGTCCATACTGTGATGTGGCTGAAATCCCAACTGGAGAGGCTTGCAGATGTGCAGTCTTTACTGCTGCATCTCTAGCTGTGATGCTGTCACCTTCTCAATCACCTTCCCCAAACAGGAGAGGTTTGAGACAGCCAGGCATGTAATTCAGAAGAAGGTCAAGATCCAGACATGGCTTATTTTGGAGGGAGCCTTACCACTGTTCTGAAAGAATCAGTCTCAGTGTTCCCTTGGAGCCAGTAAGCAGTCAGGTGGATCCTGGATCCAATAGAAAATAAATGAGTCACCACACTGAGATCACCTGGTGAACATCCTCATCCATAACCATCTAGACCTGCCTTTCCTTTTTGCTTCCAGGCTTGGATCTCCCATATCCTCCTTGCTATCTGAGGACTCTACTACTTGCAAAGAGGATAGAGAGGAGGACTCAGTAAAATCTTCCTCCTGTCTTCTCATCCCCAGATCCCTTGCAGTAGTTTACATTTTTTTTTTTAATGGGACCCGACAGGTTTTTGTGCACTGAATCACCAAAGCCTGTTTGACAGAGCTATGTCTAGATTTCTGTTTTCTAGAAACTACCTTCATTTCTGCTCCTGGAGCAGCATTTCTACATTGTTCAAGCCTGGGATGCCCTCTACTGCCCCTTGTGTTGATCCAGCACCTCCATCTTCACTCTATTGCTCCCCTATGACTCTCATCCTCACAGGGTCTGGAAACGAAGACCTCAAGGATTTCCAGAGACTGCAGAGGGCTCAGAACAATGGCCTCAACTGAGGCAGTTACAATCTTGGGGATCAGCCAAGGGAAGGTAGCTCGATCAGCAGCTCCATTCTTTCTTTTTTTATTATTCCTGTTTAGCTCCTTGGTGTCCATGGTCCTGGTGGTGTCCCCCCAGACTTGCCTCATGAACTTACAGGTTAACCACCAGTTACTTAGAGTCATGTTTTGGTGGGTAGCCTGCCACGTAATGTCGTGTGGGACCTGTGAGGGATGCCAAATGAGCCAGGGCAGTTTCCATTTTTTATCCCCTGGGAACTGTATTTTTTTGCTTTAAAGCATTTTATTGATGTTCAAAAAGTTACAAATATACAAACAAAGCACTGAAAATAGCTTACATAGTAACAATGGATTATAATTTGGATGATCTTAAGTTCAATTACAGTAAAACAAGTAATTAAAAAAATACAAAAACTCTTTTGCCATCTACAAGATTACCAATATTCTTTTTTCTCAGCAGCTTTCCAAAGCTATTCAAGATTGGATTTTTTCCTTTTTTCTCGATCTATCATGTACCAAATTCAAGATATCATATATGAAAACATCATCATTTCGGATCACATATGGAACTAATTAATGACTACCCAACCTACCAGATCATTCAAATTTGATCCAATTTTACTTAAAGATTCGCAATTTTTTAATTTTATCCAGTCAGAAATGGAAAATTATATATTACATAATCCATGGGTTAATGATGCCATAAGTGAGTCTTCAAGGCCCTCTTGAAACTCTCCGCAGTCGCGCACTCATGTAACTGACAAGGTAGAGAATTCCATAGGGTTGGGGCCGCATACATAAAAGCATGGGCCCCTGATGTTTTAAGACGTACCCTGGGAATCTCTAACAAACCCTCGTCAGCTGAGTGGAGTGGTCGTTGTCGGCAGTAAGGCAGCAGGAGTTCTTGCAGATAGCCCGGGCCCAATCCATGCAGGGCCTTAAAGGTCAGTAACCCGATCTTGAAGGTGATCCAACACTGATTCAGCAGCCAGTGCAGTATGCGCTGCTCCGGTGTGATGTGCCTCGAGCGAGGAGTCCCCATCAACAACCACGCTGCAGCATTCTTCACTAGCTGTAAGCGGTGGATGTCAACCCCCGGTAGCCCTAAGTAAAGGTAGTTGCAGTAGTCCAGGCACGAGGTCACAAAGGCATGGATCAGTGTTGGAAGGTTGCTGGATGGAACCAGGTGCTTAATCCTGGTGATGTTCCTAAGATGGTAAAATGAGAACTCGACAACTGCCAACACCTGCAAACGCAGTGTCAACCCGTCATCAAAAACCACCCCCAGGTTTCGCACCCATTCAGAGAAAGGCAGCTGGACATCTCCAAGACAGAGTCCAGAAGGCTGTCCAGCTACCAACCCCTCTGTCTGGTGATCTGGATCCACCACCAACACCTCAGTCTTTCCAGAGTTAAATTTCAATCAGCTGTATTTCATCCAGTCCTGGATTTCTGCGAGGCAGTTATTAAAGACCGAGCACGCACTATCCTGGTCAGGTGCAAGAGACAGGTAGAGCTGGGTATCATCAGTATAGCAGTGAAACCTCAGCCCATACTATCTTACAATGCCTCCGAGGGGCAGCATATACACCGCAGACAGTATTGGGGACAACACTGACCCCTGAGGGACCCCACGTGGCAGAGAGAATGGGCTGGAGGAAAAAATCCAGACACCATCCTCTGAGATCTGCCAGTGAGGAAGGATTGAAATCATCTGAGAACTGTTCCAGACAGGCCACAGATGACCCTCAGGCACCCGAAAAGCACCCCATGATCCATGGTGTCAAAGGCTGAGGAGAGGTCAAGAAGTACCAAGAAGGAGTGGCACTTCTGATCCCTTGCCATCAGGAGATCACTGAGCACCCGAACCAAATCAGTCTTGGTACTATACCTCTTACAAAAACCGGACTGGAGAGGTTTGTAGATATTGTGGATGATAAGGTGGTTCCCCAGCTGTAGCCTGACAACTTTCTCAGTCACCTTCCCTGCAAAGGGAAGGTTTGAGGTTGGTCTGTAGTTAATGAAGCAGGTTGGGTCCAGAGCAGCTTTCTTCAGGAGTGGTGTCACCACCGCCTCCTTCAGGGAGCTAGGGAACTCACCCGACTATATACATGGTGGAATGCCCTAAAAGCTTATTTAAGAGGAGCAGTGACATCCTTTTCTATTACATGGAAAAGAAATAGACAAACAAAAATGGTAGAATTGAAACATTTGATCAAAATTAAAACACCCCTGTATGTTAGTACTAATGATCCTGAGGTTTTGTAAGAATTATTACTCCTTAAAAATTAATTAAATAAATTAGCCACAGAAGAAGCAGAACATCAAATCCTATATACAAGAAGTAAATACTACAACATGGGGGAAAAACAAGACAAGATTTTAGCCTGGCAACTAAGGACTCAGCGAGAGCAGACAAACATTTCTGTAGTACAGGATAGTACAGGCAGAATCATAGATGTACCGACTAAAATCAAAAAGGTATTTCAAAACTATTGTCAATTTTTATATACCTCAGAAAAAACAAATTCCAATACAGAAAGTAAAGATTTTTTGTCTTCCATACCATGCCCCAAGTTGTCCCAAGGACTGCTTGAGATTGTAGATGCTCAGTTTACCCCAAAAGAAATTAGACTAGCCATAAAAAGTTTATCATTGGGTAAAGCTCTGGGCCCAGATGGCCTTCCTATAGATATTTTCAAACACCACTCTCAGGAATTATCCAAATATTTAAAAATGGTATTTGACCATATTTTACATTCATGGACATTACCACCATCTTTCACCGAAGCAAAGATTTTACTGTTCAAAAAAAAAAAAGAAAAAGAAAAATCCTTCGAAACCAGGGTCATATATACTCATATCTTTAATAAATTTGGATGCCAAGATCTTGGCAAAGATTCTGGCTACCAGGTTGGAAAAAGTTTTACCTCATCTTATCCATCAAGATCAAAATGGAGTTATCACCGGCCACATACTCAGAACTAATATTTGTAGAACATTAAACATCATAGATAAATATAAAAATCAGGACTTGTCAATTTTACTGTTGGATGCTGAAAAAGCATTCGACAGAACTGAGAGGAATTATACTAAACTAGTTATTAAAAAATGTGGATTTGGTCAACAATTTCAAGATTGGGTCAACATACTATAGTCTGACCTGGTGAGCAGAGTCAAAACCAATCATAATATCTCCCTCTATATCAAATTACAATGGGGCAGTAGATGGGGATGCCCTCTGTCTCCCCTTATTTTTGCATTGGCTATTGAGCCTTTTGAAGGATACAAAAACTGCAAGAGGAATCCCTACTCAAGGACTGGAACATATAAATACTAAAATACTAATAGAGATAGTTAGATACAACCATGTACAAGATAGACTTATATCATTCTTCTAGCTGTTCTAATACTGACACTTGTCTGAAAATTCTTAACTATTTCCATTGCTGGAAATAAAAAGAGGCTCATGTGGTTGTTAACAAAACTATAAAGGGGGATCAGGATTACTCAAACAGCTTTATTTTCCCATTAATCCCGAGAGCAAGTCATTCATTACTAATTGTTTTGCTCATTTTGTTGTACCATTCTTTAAAGGTAGGAGGAGAAGAGGATTTCCGGCAGGAGAGGAGCAGTCTCTTAAGAGTCAGAGCAGCTGATCACACACTGTACTTCTGGTGTTTGTTCAATTTTTCTGTGCCTCCCTCTACACCCAATATGAGAAATTTAGGAGTGAAGGGAATTTTTGTTTAATATGCAGACTCACAGATTTGGTGTACCTTATTCCAAATGTCCCTTATAAAAGTGCAAGACCAAAGCATATGGAACATATCTGTCCCTTCCTTGTGGCATCTCCAGCAGTTACTATCAGATTGAAAGCCCATGGAGTATAGCCTTTTGGCTGAATAGTAATAATAATGTAATATTTTATAATGAATTGCTCTTCCCCTGTATCTTCCTATCACTGCTGTATGCATTAACCTACGCTGAAGCCCATTCTGAGTCTAGTATGGATTTCTTTATTTCTCCCTCCCATTTCTCTTTAGTTGGAGCAGCTAAAAGGGAATGGTCTTTGGTGTTCAAGAGAAGTTTAGAAACAGAAAGGTAGACTTTGATGGCAGATAAGGACCGCTTGTCCCACCCTGTCTGCCCATTTTCCTACCTATTGAATAAACTGCAGATCCTAGTTAACCAACAGCCTACTTCCTCCTACCCCCCCCACTTGAATTCCTTTATGTCTGTCCCATGCATTTTTGAATTCCTCCAATGTTTTTGACCCCACAACCTCCTCAGGAAGGCTGTTCCATTCATCCACCACCCTCTTCATGAAAAAATAGTTCCTCACATTGCCCCTGAGCCGTGCCCCCCATCTTCAATTTGTGCCCCCCTTGTACTTGCACATCTGTTTTTCTGAAAGATGCTACTCTCTTGGACTTTGTTGATTCCCTTTAAGTACTTAAATGTTTTGATCATGTCCCCCCCTTTCCTCGAGGGTATACATATTAAGCTCCTTTAGTCTCTCTCTTCATATGGCTTCTGGTGCAGACCCTGCACCATTTTACTTGCCCTCCTCTGGACTGCCTCCATTCTGTCTATGTCCTTGAGGAGATGGGGTCTCTAGAACTGCACGCAATATTCCAGATGGGGTCTCACCAACTGTCTGTACAGAGGGATAACAATGTCCTGTTGTCTACTGGTGATGCCTCTCTCTATGCATCCCAGTATCCCCCCCCAGCCCTCCTTACTGCCTTCTCACATTGCTTGCCTGCCCTTAAGTCATCTGATATGACTACCCCGAGGTCCCTTTCCATTTTTGTTGTTGTTAGTACCTCCCCCCCACATTGTGTACTCTTCCCTTGGGTTTTTGCTTTTATAAATTAAGCCGACTGCTTTTTGAAGTTTTGCAAGTTTAGATACTGGTTTCTACTCCTCATTGTCCTCCACAAACAGATTTGAGCCTAGTACCAAATCCTGGAGTAGTTTCCTCAGTTGCAGATAGTTAACAAATTGCAATCTGTGTAGTTTAAATCTAGCTCTGAGTAGTTCAAAGGAGAGTAACTCTCCACTTGGCCCTAGTAAGTCTTGCAAGTTACTTATACCCAGCTTACTTCAACCTGGATCCTGAAATGGCCTATGATTGTAGGTTATCTTTGAATTACTCCAGATAGTCATCAACTGAATTGGGAGCTGTTGCATTTGTAAGGTTTTCTGGACATTCTCGATTGTCTGAATGGAGTTAGCAATACAGGTATTATCACTTAAAGCTGGGGGAAGTGGAATGAAAAAGTAGTCTGAGAATTTGTATGGGGCTACTATTTGCTTTTTCTTTTTGAGCCACAGTGGGCAGTTCTCACTATATTCGTGTTCTAGATAGCAAATACTTTGTTTCAGTCTAAAGGTCATATAATATTGTTCCTAGGGCAGCAGCCCAAAACCACCCTCTGCTCTATGGGCCCATAATTTTCCTTGTGATAATCTAGGTGGTGAATTTCCCCAAAGGAATTTTCTAATTGAGTTATTAAGTGCCTTATAGATACGTTTCTCTAATTTAATTGATAAGTTCTGAAACAGAATAATTTGGCAGCAATTATCATTTTTAGGGTGTTAACTTGGCCCCATATCGATAGGGTTAAGTTTATGCCATTTTTGCAAATCATTTTCTATTCCTTTTATTAAGGATATAATATTCATGTTTCACTATTTTCCATATGTTATTGGAGATTTTAATATCTAGGTAGGTCGTTCTCTCTTTACATAAGAGGTCAGTCTTTATTTTACCTAAAGAGGGTGCTAGGTCACAATAACATGAACAACAAAAGCACCATCAAAAACAGTGCAGTATAAACAGCGCTGTCAACAACAGTGCCAGGAAAAAATACTGTCAAACAAAACAGCACGCATAGTAGTGGTCGTAAACCACACTGATGACTGCTACCATTCCTAAAAAAACAAAATGTACACTGTTTTGCCCCCCACACACACCTTTTTTAAATAACCAACTTCTAGGTGGGGTGGATCTCGGAGAATAGCAGAAACTTGGGTAGGAGGAATTCATGTCTTGGGCTGTTAAAAAAAATACACTTGGGAAGTGTCAGGACACCAGGAACAGAACCCTGGTTTCTTGAGCTATATACTGGCTGAACTACTTGTGTCTTAGACCTCTCCATCGAGGGAGCAGCTCAGCTAGCCTCCACACTTTTTCCCTACTTCTACACTTCCCGCCTTGCCTTCACAGCTACAGGGGTAGCGATAACTGACATTGGCTATTCTACCCCTGTCACTGTTATAGGCAAATGCGGTTTAGGAAGTGCACTTTAGACTGTGCTGTTCTAGCCACGCTATTCTAACCCACTACCCATAAAGATGCCCCTAGTTTCAAATAAAAATTTGTAGAGAGTATTTGGGTCTTATTCCAGTTGAGTCTGAGTCCTGAGAATGCGGCAAAGTTGTCAAAATGTTTTTCGAGATGTTTATTCAGATATGTCAAGCAGGATCGTCTTCGTTTTCTGCAATTTTGGATTTTGCATAATCTATACTTTACCCCTTCTAGATTATACATAATTGGTAGAAACACTTGCCCTACATGTATCCGGTGTGGCCTGTCTGAGGGAACTCTTAAACACATCCTATGGGACTGCCCTCTGGTAGTCTCCTCCTGGCAGGCAATTCGAGGATCTCTAGACCCACTTCTGGGTTTGGATTCCTATTTCACTCCACAAATATGCCTAGTAGGCCATTTCCTTGGAGACATGATTGGATGTCACAAGGGTTTCATGCCTCTACCCTTGAATGTTGCCAAACTTGTTATTGTCTAGCACTGGCTAGATAGTTCTACCCCTTCCCTCAGAGAATGGCACTCTGAAGTGCTTCAGGTTCTTGAAACAGAGAAACACATTGCCCACAGACAGGCCAGACAGGAGGGCTTCCGTAGAAGATGGGGCCCCCCTGTTAGCTCTCCTCCCCACTATTCAAGTCCCTTAGAGATAGCTAGCCAATGGTAGAAGGATGGACAGGATGTGCTAGCAGCCTCCTGCTCCTCTTTTTTTCTCTGGTCTCTAACCCCATCATCTTTTCTTTTCTCCACCTTATTTTTTTCTTTCCCTGTTTTTTTGATCATTGGGGTTTGTCTTAATGGATCTTATTGCTCCATAATGTGCTCTGGGAATGGGGGATTGGGGGGTGGGAGGTCTTGTTTGGGGAGGAAGGGGGTGGCCAGATGGCCTTTACTGTTTACTCTGCACTGATCTAAATAACTGATATGTGTACCTGTTTCAGATTTAATGCCATTTGTACTGCATTAGCTATGGTTTGATGTTTGGTATGTCTGTTGTTTGATGTTTGTTAAATTTAATAAAGTATATTAAATTAAAAAAAAAACATTTTTTCAAGGTGGATAATTGATTCTTTTGGGTTAGATACTGTGACCAATAGATCACTGGCATAGGCACATTCTTTATTAGTAATTTTGCTGGTCCTGATTCCCTTGACCTCATGACATTTCATTATGTTCCTGATCAAGGGTTCAATAGCTAAGATGAAAAGTTAGGGGAGATGGGGGCATCCCGGTCTTGACCCCCAGTATAGTGAAAATTGACTGGAAATATATCCATTAGTGATTACTCTGGCAGCAGGTAATGTGTATAGTAGCATTGAATCTAAGCTGCCATACATTTGACCATTCCTCTAACCTTGCCAAGTCCCTTCTCATCCTTTCCACCCCACCTTGTGCATCAACTCTGTTGCAGATCTTTGTGCCATCTGCAAAGGGACATACTTTTCCTTCCAGTCCCTCTGCATTGTTGCTTATAAAGACATTGAAGAGGACTGGTCCTAATATAGTTATTCAGGGTTTGAAATAGGCAGCCCCATTCCGGGGAATCAATGGCTTTACAAAAATCAAAAGCTAGAGCTGCTGTTGGGTTCCATAATTTGCTGGCCATCCAAATGATAATTAGATGTCTACACACAATGTCTGCACCACTTCTGCCAGGTACAAAACCTGCTTGCAGTGTCCAGTAATCTGGACACTAGAGATTCGAGTCCCCTGGCCAAGGTTTGGGCTAAGATTTTGTAATCGATGTTGCGTAATGAAATGGGTCTGTAATTTTAGCATTTTAAAGGGTTCTTTCCATCTTTCAGGATTAGGGTTATATAGACCTGGGACATAGATTCAGGTAAGAATCCTGACAAGAGGGAGTAAGAGATAGTTCCAAATAAGTATTTTTTTTATTTTAGGGCCAAGGACTTTATAAAATTCCCCTGGGATCCCATCTGGTCCTGGCGTTTTATTAGTAGGCAGCTCTTTAATTGCTTTCTCAAGTTCCTCATATAAAATGGGTTTATTTAGGTGTTCTTGATCTGTGTTAGAAAGCTTTGGTATTGTAATGGAACTTAGGAATGCTTGCACTGATTATAAGTCTAAAGAACACTATTTATCTGGGCTCAAATAGAGGGTCTTGAAGAAAGATTTGAATTCTAAATTGATTCCTTTATTTGAAACTTCTGTTTTTCCCTGTCTATTTGTGACACCAGGAATCATGTTCTGCCCCATCTTTTTCTTTATCCTGTAGGCAAAGAGCCTACCTGCCTTCTCTCCCACTTCCCAGTACATTTGTTTGGTTCTATATAATGAGTATTCTGTTTTAGAAGAATAAATCTTATTTATCACGTATTTGAGTTTCGTAATATTATTAAGCAAGCTCTCTTTGTTTCCGGGGTTCTTTTTGGAGTCTTGTACTAGTTAAAGGAGATCCATCTCTTTCTGTATTAGATCTTTGTTTCCTTTTTCTTTGAAGCTGAGAAGCTGACAATTCTTCCCCTAATTAAAGCTTTAAAAGTGTCACAAAGACAATTCATTGACAGTTCCCCATTATCATTTAAACAGAAAAATTATTCTACTTCTTCGTTAAGCCATTCTATGTCATTAGAATCATGTAATAGTGAAACATTCATCCTCCTGTGAAAGAAGTTACTTTTATTTTCCCCCAGGCAGGTAGTAACCTGTAATAGTGCATGGTCTGAAAGAGAGATTTCTTTGATATTGGCTGAAACAATACTTGAGGCCAGTTGGTTTGAAATGACAATCATGTCTATCCTACTAAAAGAGGAGCATCTCACTGAGTAGAATGTATAGTCTCTGGCAGATGGGTTTAGGAGATGCCACGTGTGTACTAAGTTTAGATCTTCACATAGTTTATAATGGGCTTTCTGAGATGGGGATGCTTCTAGGGAGGCAAGGGTGCTGCTCCTGTCTAGAAGGTTGTCCATAACTTCATTGAAGTCTAAAGCTACTATAAGGTCTTGGTACTTACTAGTGCTCAGTCTAAGATTAAGATCTTTAAAAAAACTTTGATCTGTATTTGGTGCATAGATATTACAGATGGTAATATCCCTGCTAGTTATGGTCCCTGCTAGAATTTGAAAGCTACCCTCTGGACTGGCACAATGTGAGGCTTTAACAAAATTAATTCATTTCTTGGTCAATATTACTGTGCCCGTTTTCTTCATACTAAAAGTGCTGAACTCTATTTGGGCAACCAGGGATCTTAACAGCTTCTCAGCTTCCTTGTCCAACAGATATGTTTCTTGCAGGAGAGCAATATCTACCCTGTTCTTCTGCAAGTAATTTAAGATCTTTTTCCTCTTTATTAGGGATCCTAGTTCCTTGATATTCCACGAGCCTATAATAAGATTACTCATCCTTGGTTGTATCTATAACCGATCTAGCTGGACTTAATAATAACTATGAATGCATCTAGTAGTATAAAAGTCAAGTATAAAGTCTGAATAAAGTATGATACGTAGAACAGATCAGATAGATCTCAAATATCAAATATCTACAACTCTAAAACCCAATAGAAAGGCTAACTAGGTCGAACTCGAATATACAAGGGTTAAAGTAAAGGAGTTAAAAAACTAGAAAAAGGGAAAAAAAGCCTTAGGGCTAGTGGCAGTTAACACTGGAACCAGTAACACAAAGTATTCCAAGGTGCCTGCAGAATACAATATTTAAATAATTTTCAAGGTAACAACTATTAAACTATAGGTAACATGATAATTAGATATTAAGTATAAGGCTAAATATTCTTATCTGATTGGATAAGGGTACAGCGTACAGTAGAGTATTCCCACAGAGCTTCCCGTCAGCATGAGGTGCTGCTTCACCCTCAGATTGGAAACAAGCCACTTTCATGCACAGGTATTATAATGTCCACTAGATATTGCATATTAAGAAAAAACAAACAGTGAAACATGTAATCTCTTAATAGCATGGGTAAGGAGCCAGGTGGATATTTCTCAATGTTTGTGCTTTGCACTTGAATAGATAAGATTCAGTTAATCATTTAATCTGAGGCGTCTGTTATTTTCCATATAGGTTTGAGGGCGCATGGTATAGGGGGCCACTCCAGCTCCCTGGAGTCCGCTTTGTGGCATCCCACCCTTAAGTCAACTGGTAAAGAGACATACATTCAAACTCAATCTCTCCAATCAGCACAATATAGTAAATCAAACATGACACAAGGTAACAGTTCTTTGCTAGGGCTGTCTATAAGTTTATATTTCACCTTAGATGAGTAGAGCAGCCCACCCCCCCCCACAAAAAAAAAGAAAAAAAGAAGAGCATATGTGTAGAATAAGAAATTAATATGCAAGACCATGGCAAACTCAACACCCGTGTAAGGGCAATGAAACAGAGACAATTACCAGAGGGCATGAGAAATACATTTGTAAACATGGGGCATGAGCATGACTTAAAATGCATCGCAGGTCGTGCCAGTTCTGTAATTGTTGGTAGTTTTGCACATCTAGTTTTAAACAGGAGGGATAAGGTCTGATACTAAGCATATTATAGGATAATTAGTTCTTACCATGTAAGACCCATTCATACAGATGACCAAACTCTTTTATCTTTGGAGCTTCACCAAACCTGTACTTGGTCAAATGGAAGAATTAAAACAGTTGTTGATACATTGAGTTAAATAATGCGTAAGACAGCTGTTTTACTATTAATATGCGCATACCAAGAACACACAAGAAACCATAAAAAATTAAAAAATGAGTGTATACAGCCAGCTAGTTCAGGCTAGGTGTATGGCAGGAAATTAAGGGTGCTTCCTATTGCCATACTTCCCCCATGTAGGAGGCATTAGGATAATTCAGGAAGTTATTTCGAATTGTAGGTCAGCTTACACCAACTGAGGACACTAGAGGAGTGGTAGTCGGAAAGTGTATTGCCAGTACCACCATCACCAACATAGCAGCTACATGTCTCTCTCCTTTCTCCTGCGCTAGTCTGCACTGCATCTTATGAGGGGAAAGGTATGTTTTAACCATAAGTTTTGTTTTATGGCTTATGGCAGAGTACATCACGGTCTTTGGGGTAGGCTAATTCTTAACCACCGAGGAGAGTTAGAAGAGTGTTGATACATGAGGTGTAAACTCTAGTAAATTAAAGGTTCGTTCAACAGCTTCAGGGGAATTCACAGTATCAGAAAAGCTTGCAGCATGAGGGGGCAAGTTAGCAGGAGGGTTTGTGTTGTTCAGGGTTCCAAGGTTTAAGCGCGAGAAGCCTTGGAATACTGTGGTGAATTTGAAATCAAGTTGACAGTTTGTGAATGATGCTCATCACTAGGTTTACCAACACTTTCCCATACTTTTTCAGGTAGATCACAGTAATATAGATGATTATTTCAATCCAAAACAACAAGAATTGCTGGGTATTTGAAATAGTATGAATAATCCTGTCTCTGCTGCTCCCTTTTTACCACGTCAAATTCCTTCTTTTTTCCTACCACATCTGCAGAAAAATCCTGAAACACTCTCTCCCCCCATTCCAGCTTAGGTATTTTTTCTCTCAGGCCAACCACATAACTTTTTCTTTAAAGAGATTCCCCAAGTTGTTCAAAAACAGATTTGCACCACATGGTGTGATGCTTTACCTCTGCAGCACCCTGTCTGACTATCTTTCGTAAAACTTATTTTCCATATTTAAGAATGGAAGGGATTGTAGATTTGTTCTCAGCCAATCCCTTCCACTTCCTGGTCTTGGGAGCTGACTAAAGACCTGCCCCCATGCTCAGGCACATAGTAACGTTTGCCCAGGCAGAGTGCGGGGTGCACTTCATTTAAGTCTATGGGGGGCAACTTTTAAAACATTTTTAGATATCGTAACGGTCGTTTTGTCCTTAACCAAGGGCATCGGGTGACTGAGAATGCCCTTGTTTGTCTCCCAGTGCCTTTGGTTAAGGACAAAACAACTGTTATGATATCTAAAAACATTTTAAAAGTTGCCCCCCATAGACTTAAATGGAGTGCACCCCTGTGCTCTCCCTGGGCACACTTCATTGTGTGCCTGAACGCAGGGGCAGGTCTTTAGTCAGCTCTCAAGACTGGAAAGTGAAAGGGATTGGCTGAAAATAAACTTATGATCCCTTCCACTCTTAAATATGGAAAATAATTTTTATCAAAGATAGCCAGAAAGGGTGCCGCAGAGGGAAGACACCGCACCATGTGGTGCAAATCTTTAGCTTGGGGGATCTCTTTAACAGAATATCTCAGAAAGTTCACAATTATTGCTCTTACTTTTGCTCTGGGTTGTGGCTTGGGGGTTAATGACCGGTGGACTCTTTCTGTTTCTAATGCCCATGACCATTGATAATTTAACTATTCTGGAATGAACTGTTGCAGAAAATGTAAGGTATTGTTCCCTTCCAATCCCTCAGGGACTCCTACTATTATTATATTGTTCCTGTGCCTCGTTTTCTAAATTGTCCAGTTTTTTAAGGTAGTAATGTATCTGCTCAGCTTGTTACTCATTTTTATCTTCCAAAAACATAATTTTGTGCTCCAGTTCAGATACTTTTGTTTTAATAGCCTCAACTCTAAGGCTGGTCTTTTCCGACTCCTTACTAAGAGTCCCGTGAGGCATGCCTAACTCATGAATGCAAGCACTTACATAGAAACATAGAAATTGTGAGCAGAAAAGGTCCACCAGGCCCATCCAGTCTGCCCAACAGCCCTACACTAGTTTGTGGCCTCTGACTCTAACTGGTCAATGGCTTTTCACCCCACCTTCCCACCTCTAAGGTATCCTTATGCCTGTTCCATGCATGTTTAAAACCCTCCACTCAGCCAGCCCGGTGGCACAGAGGCTTGAGGCGCTGGCATCTTACCTCACACCATGCTGGCGACCTGGATTCAGGAATGGACTCAGGTCACCAGGGGGTCAGCAGGGGAAGGGGAGGATTGGGTGTCCATAGGACTGCTCTCCTCTCCTGGGGTGGGTTACAGGGCCGCTTCGCTCTGCAGTAGCCCATGGTGGAGACTGGGAGCACTGCAGAAAGTGTCACAATGTGGGAAGTGCCAGAAAATGGAAAAAAACACTCCAGATTGGCTGGATGATGGCATCCGGTCTACTGGCACCCTCCAGGCTTCCTGCAGGCTAGTCTGCCTCAGCAGCGCCCCCAGGCTGAAGTAAAAATGTAGTGTGCTGGGCCACCCCCACCAGTGCCTTCCCCCTCAGAGGAGAGGGACCCACTTGGCGAGGGGGTAATGCCGAGCTACCTCAGGGGTTGGCTGCAATATGAGGCGAGGGCTCAAGGGGGGCTAAATGGAGGAGTGCCGGTGACCTTGGCTGCCTGAAAGAGAGGTGGATCTGGGGCATGGTAGAGGAGAAACTAGATAACGCAAAGAAAAAAAAACTCCACTGTGCTCACCATCACCACCTCCTGTGGCAGTCTATTCCATGTGTCCACCACCCTCTCTGTTAAAAAAAACTTACTCACATTTCCCTTAGCCTGTCACCTTCCAATTTCATATCATGCCCCCTCATTCTTGTACATCTCATATTTTGGAAGATGTCTCCCCCCTAAATCTTGTTTATGCCCTTATGGTGCTTGAATGTTTCTATCATGTCCTTCCAATCCCTCCTTTCCTTCAGTGAGTACATATTGATGTCCTTTAGTCTCTCCTCATATGTTTTCTGGTGAAAGCCCTGTACCATCTTAGTCACCCTTCTCTGGGCTGCTCCACCCTGCAAATGTCCTTTTGAAGGTGCGGCCTCCAGAATTGCACAGAGTACTCTAGGTGAGGCCTCACTAGCATTTTGAACAATGGCATCATGACCTACAGCCTTCTGCTAGTGATACCTCTGCCTATGCACCCCAGCATGCCACTGGCCCTCCCTGCAGCCTTTGTACTCTGCTTAGACATCTTTAGGTCATCAGAAATGATAACCCCCAGGTCCCTTTCTTCCTTTGTGATCTTCAGCAACTCCACCCTTCCTGTAGCTCTCACCAGGGATTCCTCTTCCCAGGTGCATTATTTTGCACTTCTTGGAACTGAACCTTAGTTGTCGCACCTCAGACCATTTTTCAAGCTTCCCCAGGTCCCTCCTCAGTCTCTCCACCCTGTCCGGAGTATCGACCCTGTTGCATATCTTGGTGTCATCTGCAAACAGGCAGACCTTTCCCTCCAGTTCTACCACAATGTCACTAATGAAGACATTAAACAGGACTGGCCCAAAGACTGATCCCTGTGGTACCTTGCTAGTCACACCCCTCTCCCTTATTGGATCCCATTTAGCACCATCCTCTGCTTCCTGTCCATTAGCCAGCTCCTAACCCAGTTTACCACCTTGTGCCCCATGCCCAGACTACTCATTTTGTTGAGCACTTCCATGATAAAAGTTAGCGCCTCTCCAACGGGGACAACCTGCAAAGGTACAACTCTAGAGGAGGTAGGGGATGATCCCTTATGAACTGAGAAGGAGGTTGGCCCTGGTTGCTCCCACTGGGAAGTGAGACTTTTAAGCCCCAGGCAAGTTTAAATGGGTTCTTATGTCCCGCTGCTCTCCCAATGGACTCTCTGACCTTTGTGATGGACCTTTCTCCAGCAGAGGCCTTACTACAGATCGACTGGCCAGAGGATGTGGCACTGGATCTCTCAGACTGTGTAAGCAGATGATCAGGATGAAGCTTGCTGCGCATATCAATGCGGGGTGGCTGTCACAGTGCAGTGCTTACAGCCCATCATTTACCCCCACCAAGGAGAAGACAATTCAGAATGGAATTTGCATCCACCACAACAGCATGGTGGGATGACTGACATAGTGCCAGTGCCCAGAGCCCTCCTGGATACCACCAAGGTTGGTTATGTATATGGAGAGAGGTGAACAAGGCAAGGGTGTGTTAATTGGAGAAAAGCTTCACTGAAGATGATGAGAAACTCCAGTTTAGAGGAAACAACACCAGGAGATGAACAGCAGACCAGGAAGGACGGTTTGCCCCCATCAGACTCCAGAGAATCAGAATCCCATGGTAAGACTTGCCCCCCCCCCCAGAAACAGTGAGTGTTGTAACTGACAAGTCTACTTCCTTACGAAACACCAGAGTGAATACTGGGCCTGAGATTGTTTTACAGCTTTGGATTAGTTAGGACAAAGCAGAAGGGGATCAACAGTTGGGAAACCGCCTTTAAGTTATCTGATTTATTTAGCAATCATCCAGAGCCTACGCTCTGGGGAGGCACTGAAAAGAAGCAGGGAAATTCGAGCCTCCCCCCACAAAACATGGTGATTAGTGAGGTAAACACTAAGGTACAGAAGTTATTAGGGAGAAGAACAGATTTAAATGTAGAAAAAGGCAAAGGCAGTAAGGACAGAAATGGGGCTAAAAGGGGTAAGGCTATCAAAAAAGTGGAGGGTGATGAGTACCAATGCCCGTAGTCTGTGTAACAAGCTCACTGAACTAGTGGCCTTGATGGAAGAGGGTTGCCTGGATATTGTGGAAGTCACAGAAACATGGTACACAGAGAACCAAGACTGGGATGTCAACATACCAGGATATACAATCTACAGGAGGGACAGGGAGGGTAAAGAGGAGGAGGAGGAGGAGGGTAGCTCTCTATGTAAAGGAAGGGATCAAGCAACAGAACTAAAGAGTAAACAGGGAGCAGATGAGGGCACTTTGGGTCACCCTGGAGACAGGAAATGGCACCACAATCTGCATGGGGTTGTATACCCCCATCTCAGGAGGAGAATGGACAAGAAAATGACAGAAGGCTTTCTTAGAATGGCAGAAAAGGGAGATATTGTTGATGGGGACCGAATATGCCAGATGTTAACTGGAGCACCTTTGCTGCAGGCACATCCAAAGCAGGGTCATTCTTGATGCCCTACAGGGGCATGCCTCAGACAGCTAGTATCGGAACCCACTCGAGAGGGAGCAATCTTAGACCTGGTACTTTCAAATGGGGATGGAGAAAGAATCTCAGATTTAGAAGTGGGTAGCCATCTGGGAACAAGCAACCACCAAACAGTGTGGTTCACGATAAACACAGCTATACAATCAAGCCATACAAAAGCAAGAGTACTAGACTTTAGGAGGGCCGACTTTGGGAAAATGAGAGAGTGCCTCAGAAAAGCACTAGCAAACAGGCAAGAAGGAGGGGTGGAGGAACAATGGGGAGTGATCAAAACAGCCATCACAGAGGCAACAAGCCTTTGTGTAAAGCAAATCAATAAAACACAACGAAGGAAAAAACTGCTATGGTTCACAAAAGAGGTGGCAGGGAAGGTTAAGGAGAAAAGGACAGCATTCAGAAAATATAAGGAAACACAGAAGGAGCAGGACAGAGAACTTTATCAGTTAAAGCAGAAAGAGGCTGGGAAGGCAGTCAGAATAGCAAAGGCCCAAACCGAGGAAAGGATAGCCAATTCTGTTAAGAAGGGGGATAAGACATTTTATAGGTACATTAGGGAGTGAAGAAAGACCAAAGGAGAGATACTGAAGCTTAATAAAGGGAAGGGAATGTGGGTAGAGGGTGACAGTGAAAAGCAGGGATACTGAATGAATATTTCTGCTCAGTATTCACAAAGGAAGAGGAGGAGTTACCTAAACCAAACAAGAAAAACACTCTGAAAGTCGAGGTCGATACCAGTCCATTTACAGAAGAAAGGGTTCTGAAAAGAACTAATAAAATTAGGTGGACAAAGCAATGGGGCCTGATGGATTCACCCCAGAATTCTAAAAGAACTAAGGGTAGAACTAGTGACACCGCTGACTACTCTCTTTAACAAATCCATGGGAGGATGGGTGGTACCCGAGGACTGGAGGAGGGCAGATGTGATTCCTCTTCATAAAAGTGGGAGCAGGACAGAGGCAGGAAACTACAGACCAGTTAGTTTTACCTCAGTGGTAGGGAAAATGATGAAATCACTTCTGAAGGAAAGAATTGTTGAGTACCTAGAGGCCAGTGGGGCAGAGGACCCAAGGCAGCATGGATTCACGATGGGAAGGTCATGTTAGATGAATATAATAGATTTCTTTGACTGGGTGACCAAAGTAGTAGACCAGGGAGGGGCTGTGGACATGGCCTACCTAGATTTTAGCAAGGTATTTGATACAGTCCCACACAAAAGATTAATACACAAGATAGCCAGCCTTGGAGTGTGTCCCAAGGTTGTAACCTGGATAAAAAATTGGCTAGACAACAGGACGCAAAGGGTAGTAGTAAATGGAGTACACAGTGAAGAAAGGAGGGTTACTAGCGGGGTACCGCAGGGTTCAGTACTGGGACTGGTCCTTTTTAATGTCTTTATAAGTGACATTGCAGAGGAACTGGAAGGAAAAGTATGTCTCTTTGCAGATGACACAAAGATCTGCAACAGGGTTGATACACAAGATGGAGTGGAAAGGATGAGAAGGGACTTCGCAAGGTTGGAGAATGGTCAAATGTATGGCAGCTCAGATTCAGTGCAAAAAGTGTAAGGTAATGCACATGGAAACAAAACCCAGAGCGTACACAATGGGGGTGAGATACTGACAACAGTAAAAATAGAAAGGGACCTGGGGCAATTATATCAGATGACCTAAAGGTGGGCAAGCAATGTGAGAAGGCAGTAAGGAAGGCTGGGGGGATACTGGGATGCATAGGAAGAGGCATCAATAGTAGAAAACAGGAAGTTGTTATCCCTCTGTACAGACAGTTGGTGAGACCCCATCTGGAGTACTGTGTGCAGTTCTGGAGACCCCATCTCCGCAAAGACATAGACAGAGTGGAGGCTGTCCAGGGAGGGTAACTAAAATGGTGCAGGGTCTGCACCAGAAGACATACGAAGAAAGACTAAAGGAGCTTAATATGTATATCTTGAGGAAAGAAGGGAGAGAGGGGACATGATAGAAACTTTCAAGTACCTCAAGGGAATTAACAAAGTCCAAGAGGGTAGCATCTTCCAGAAAAAGAGATGTGCAAGTACAAGGGGGCACAATTTGAAGATAGAGGGGGGACGGCTCAGGGGTAATGTGAGGAAGTATTTTTTCACTGAGAGGGTTGTGGATGCATGGAACAGCCTCCCTGAGGAGGTTGTGGAGTCAAGAACAGTGGGGGACTTCAAGAATGCATGGGACAGGCATAAGGCAGTCCTAGTGGCGGGTAAGAGGAAGTAAGCTGTTGGTTAACTAGGATCTGCAGCTTACCTGTTAGGTAGGAAAATGGGCAGACTAGGTGGGCCAAGCGGTCCTTATCTGCCATCAAATTCTATGTTTCTATGTTTCTACACAGAAGTGTGATATGGTCAGATAAAAATTTCAGGGGAGTTCCAGAGGATGCTCCAGGCCATATATTTATTGGCAGGACTTTATTGAAAGACTCAGTTTTATGAATCTTTAATACCTTCTATGGGAGATGTGATATATGATATAAGGGAGGGAATCAAGGCCGCGGATGTGCAGGGACACCTGGAGGAAAAGGAAAGGTTAGAGGTGCTGTGAGTCATCCTGGAGGCAGGCACTGTGGCCCCTATCCATACCTGGGTAGTGTATAGACTTCCAGCACAGGGAACAGTGTTGGATAAGGCATTTGAGGAAGCCACAACTTGGATGGCAAGTAACGGAGAAATGCTGCTAGCTGGTTCATAAACAATATTGCAGAAGAACTGGAGGGGAAGGTATGCCTTTTTGAAGATGACATCAAAATCTATAACAGGTTGGGCGCTCAGGAGGGGGTGGAAAGAATGCATCGGGATGCTGAGAAAGTGGAAGAGCGGTCAAGAGCATGGCAGTTGGGGTTCAATGCCAAAAAGTGAAACAGTTCTGCTCCTAGGGCGTAGGAACCCTGGAGCTGAGTATAGGATGGGGGGGCGCTATTGACAATCACTAAACAGGAAAGGGACCTTGGGGTTATCAAATCTGATAACCTCAGAGTGGCAAGGTAGTTCAACAAAGCTGTGGGTAGTGCCAGTGGGATACTGGGATGCATAGAGAAAGGTATATTAGCAGGAGGAGGGAGGTGGTATTGGTGGTGTTGCCACTATATTGCTTGCTGGTCATACCCCACCTGTTGTATTGTGTCCATTTCTGGAGGCCGTACCTCAGAAAGGAGATAGACAGGGTGGAGGCAGTCCAGAGGAGGGCAACTAAAATGGTGCAGAGGTTGCACCAAAAGCTCTGCGAGGAGAGACTGAGGGATCTGAGTGATCTCAATGTGTACAACCTGGAAGAGAGGAGAGCAAAAGGGGCATGACTTACAAGTACTTCACAGGGGTAAACAGGGTGCAGGATGGGAGTTTGTTTAAAATGAGCAAGAGCATCAGGACCAGAGGGCATGTGATGAAACTGGGAGAGTGGGAGTTCAACAGGATTATGAGGAAGTACTACTTTACTGAAAGAGTTGTAGATGCCTGAAACAGACTGCCAGCAGAAGTGGTGGAGTAAAAAAACAGTAGGGGGCTTCAAGCATGCGTGGGATAGACATAGGGCAATATTAATAATAGGCAGGGAGGAGGGAGGGTCACCAGAGACCAGTTAATGTCTGCAGAGACAGAGTAGGTGGGGACCATCTAAGCAGTCTGGGTGGGCCAAGCAATCATTTTCTGCCAACAAATTCTATGTTTCTATATAAACTTTAACATTTCTGCAACCCTAGACCCATTTACACAAAACTGCTTTTTTAAGGCTCAAAACTGCAATATTTAATGTGAATCTTTCCACCAGGCGGAGTAGTTCCTGTGTTCAAACTGTTTAAACTTGTCAAATAAACATACTTTCAGACTTTAAACTGCTAACTTTTAAGCTATAGTTTTTAATGCTAATTTATTGATATGTCACATTGTACTACAACCTTTATTTGTTGTAGTACTGTAGTTAAAGCTAACCGGTCCACGTATATTTCATGTTGGAGCCAGGGAACATTGTCTCCGTGTCTGCACTGTTTTTCTGTTCAGTTGTGCTCGATACTGTAGTGCTGCAGGTTCTGTAGGGTTCTGCTGCAGGAAGGTTTGACTGCTGTTCTGGTTCCGGTCCATTGGGTCGTGCTGCAGGAAGGTTGTATTGCTGTGCAGGTTCCAGTTTGGTGATGTCACTGAGTGTAGCTGGTTTCGATCCAGTCATTCCGGTTTGGGTTTGTTGTGTTGAGGAAGGCTGCAGGATGGATGAAGTGCTGCATGGGAAATAATTGCTATTCTGGACTACAGTTTGCAGGGGTAAGTTTCTGTTGTTTGCTGGTGAGTTCCCCACACTGATGAGCAGTGTGCTCCACTTCCCTCAGTCACTATTTAATGCAGTCCAATAGTTTTTTTAAGCTGCTTTTGCAGCGGTGACCAGTGATGCTCATAAGCTCTCAGGAAGACAAGCCTGCCTCCAATATCTGCACAGTGGTACTTCATATGGAATGATTTGTGTACCGCTGTGATAGTTCTGTTTCCTTTGATATTTTGGCAATTAGGTCTCTGAGGAAGTTGACTCCCATGGGTTACAGACTGTACCAATACTGCTAATGGTCAAGAATTAATTGTGGCAGCCGTTTGGGGTGGATGTACAGGGCTGAGGCATTTGGGGGGTACTTACTAATATATTTTTTTGTAGAGCTGTACTGGGCAATTAGGGTTCCCAGGGTCAGCAAACAAGAAACCACGCTGGCTTTGTTTGTTCGTTTTGTTTATTTTGCTGTGATTTTTTGTATGTGGATTAAATGTCATGGTGAGGTAGTCTTTGCTCTGATCGTCCCTTTTTGTGGTAAAGGAGTCTTATTTGAGTTCCCGAACTCCTTCATGGCCATGGTGTGCCAGATCTAGTTGTATTTCGAACCACAGATGGTGCACTAGCTGGGAGCAGTATCGGGTGACAGTGGTTTGAATTGCTGAAATTTTACTAAGTCCGTGTAGCTTATTGGCAGGTAGTGTGCTGCTCTGTCATTGGCCAAACAGACCCAGATTGTAAATAAAAACACCACACTTTATTTGGCAGAAAAAAGGCAATAGCTTTACTTAAATCAAGTTGTTTTGAGTTACACACGTTAGAACTTGAAAGTATGTACATATATACATACACAGTTATCAGTACAGTTATACATGTACATAATGCAAATGACCCCTGGGGCAGCAAATTCATCCGGCATGGTGTTCCTTGATAATGCCGCATCTTCTTCCAACAGGGGGAGCTCTGGCCCTTGAATCGTGCAGACCCATCCAGGGCCATGCTTCTCCCTCGGACAGTGCCCCCCCCCCATTTATCATACTCAGGGAAACCCAATGACCTTTGTACAAGGCTGGTGCCTGCCGAGGGCTGCCTTCCCCGTCCACAGGTCATGCGCCCCTGGCATTCCATTCCATGTTTATTGGGTGACCACTTCCCTTTTACCTGCAGTGTACCTGTCCCATGGTCGCACCACTGGGTCATGTGTCACGCAATGCAACCACAGCTAAACTGTACCCTTTATTAAAATCCAGCCATGAATTTACAGCCCTATTTGTAAAAGCTGTGACTAGCAGTGCAAAAACTTATCAGCAATATAACTGCAACAACCATACATTCAACAAATAGTCCTGTAAGAAGAAAAACAATATGAGAAATATTCCTAAACTTGGTGCAAATCCAGAACTTGTCCTGCTGCTGCCTGTACAAATAAAGGGGTTGGGTGGGTGGGTGGGAATCTTCAGGTGGAGCAGGATCAGAAGAGGAGCACTCTCCTCTGACCTGCTCCTAAACAGCTGCCCTGGCCCCTTTCCGAGGGTTCTGGCAAGCACTACCCTCAGGGCCTGCTGCCATTTGCCTGGGGCTCTGGCAGCTCAGTCTCTTTCCTCTGTGGGCCAGAAGGTACTTCCGGGTGAGAAGCCTGGGGGGCCACACCAAATGGACCCACATTGTAAATGAAAACACCACACTTTACTCGGTGGAAAAAAGGTTGCAGCTTTACTTAAATCAAATTATTTTGAGTTACACACATTAGAACTTGAAAGCATATACATATAGACATACACAGTTATCAATGCAATGTGCATTATCAAAAAAACCCTGGGGCAGCAAATTCATCTGGCTTGGCATTCCTTGATATTTATTTATTTTATTTATAACTTTGATAACCAGGTAAGTACACTGATCCCAAGGACCGTTTAAAGGCATGACCCAGACCATAGCAATGGCACAGGAGGCAACATAAAATGAAATACAAAATACAGCAATTCAAAATACAATGGAGCATAGGTGACAAGTCAAACACAGTGATGCCAGAATAATGCAAGGCAATGGCATGACAAAATGGCACAGGAGGCAACCATAAACAAAATACAAAAATTTAAAATACAATAGAACAAAGAAGAAAAGTCAAAACACAATGGTACTAGAGCAATAGTTCTCAGACTTTGTCACAGTGAGCCTCCCCAAATCCATGGAAAAGATGTTGAGCCTCCCCCAAAAACTGAAATAATCTTGGGCCTCCCCAAAGAAAAATAACGTACTGTACTTTGCACAGTACACCATAAATAAATTGAAACCCCTTTGAGTACTTGGCTTACATTCAGTTCTTTGTCTTATACTGACTTGGAACTTTTGAAAAAGAGCTCCTGTGCTCAAAAGTGTTATCTGAGTAACAAATAAAATAAACAAATATTATTATTATTCAGCTTATTATTACCCCCACACACACACACACAGGCCAACCTACTTGCTCTGCTATTTTCATTTTTGAACCATCATTACCCCTTGTTGCAGTACCTTCATGGGTCAGACTACTTTCTCTGTTTCCACTCTATGTGAAATGACCTTCCTACATACTTTGCCTCTCCCCCTCCTTCCCTGCTCCTAAGCAACTTCTCAGGGATTACTCTGCTCCTTCCTGCTATTGCTCTTAGCACTTCTATGCTCAACCCTTGTATTTGAGCTGTTCTGCCATCAGTTCACAAATTGATCAATTACCACCACTCGTTATTAATTTATTATTCATATTTATTTGCAGTATTGCTTATTGTATATTTCTTGATTGTTTTTCAGTTACCTTTTGGAATGTATTCACTCTCTACCCTTTCCTGGGTACACCTGAAATGAGCCTTGGCTCTTTCACCTTCCCTTGTCACCTATTAGTAAATAAATGCCTACAATTCACCTACTGTTATTAACCTCTTTCAGTTTGCTTCATCTCTTCACACAAAACATATAAAACCCAAAATTTAAATACAGTACTTTTTCAGACTTGCTTGAGCCTCCCCTGGAACATGTTGGGGCCTCCCCAGGGAGGCTGGCCTCACCATTTGAGAACCCCTGTACTAGAGCAATGCACGAGAGTGCCGACAATGGACCCCAGCACACAACTTGATACGGAAGATTAAATTCAGAGCCAGATTTCAGGTAACTGTGAGGCAGCTAAGGATATACAGTGTCAGATAAGTCCACATCTTCTTCCAGTGGGGGAACTCTGGCCCTTGAGTCATGCAGACCTGCCCAGGGCCATGCATCTCCCTCGGAGAGTTCCCCCCCCCTTCATTTATTGTACTCAGGGAAACCTCATGACCTTTGTATGGAGGGTGGTGCCCACCCAGGCTCACCCTCCCTGCCCATAGGTCATGCACCCCTGGCATTCCATTTCATGTTCAATGGGTGACCGCTTCCCTTTTACCTGCAATGTACCCACCCCAGGGTCGCACCACCGGGTCATGTGTCATCCAATGCAACCACAGCTAAACTGTACCCTTTATCAAATTCCAGCCATGAATTTACGCCACTCCAACGTGGTAACACATTTTTCCCTAATGCCCCAGGGGTCTTACCTGCTTTATTGTTGCTTCACAGAAATCTTGCACTGTGGAATTAAAAATGTAATTGGTAATCCTGGATAGGTGTACCCCATCGTGGTTGTACATAGCATCACATGTTTTGTGGATCAAAAAATGAGAGAGTATAGCAATCCCGCAAGGGATGGAAAACCGGGACACCTCCTGGTTAACCTCCCTGTGTGATTTTTCTATGGCCATGTACTTCTGGGCTCCTCTCCACTGTTGCTGGGAGATAATCCCTGACCAAGCCAATCTGGTTGTCAGGAGCAGGGTCTGTAGCTAAGTCAGACCCTTCTTAGTCTTGGAAATAAGTCTTGGGGCCCTGAGCACACCAGATCGTTCCTCTCCTAGGTGCAGCACCAGTGCCAATGGTGGTTGCCTTTGAAGCCCCAGCCTGAGTACCATTTTTATCATCTGATCCCACCTCATGCCCCCTTTTCCCACCTAACAAATCCTGGCTTGCTGTTTTGAAACCCCTAGCTGCGTGCCGTATGGGCGGGTTGTTGCACTATTGTATGCCTCCCGTACATATGAATGGCCGATGATCCATATTTCTGGTACTGTTCCTCTCTCAGCTGGAATATAGACAGAAAAATGTCAGTCAGGTGTACAGTCCACTACATTTCCTTTAATACAGCAAGTGATATACTCCTATTGTCTATTGTGTTGCAGTTGGTTGGCCTGAATGCCATCATGTGGCTTAATATATCCCTTGAAAGTGACAGATAACCATCTGCCAACCTCCTTTATCTGGTTATCTTCTAAATCTAATCTCTGTGCCTCAGTGGTTGCCCCGATCCTGAAAGAGTGCGTACTGAAAGACTTAGGGTCCTTATCTGCAAACCATAAGCCTTTCTGCAAGACCGCCACAAACTGACACCTAGTGACAGGGGTTCTGTCACTGTGTAAAAATAAGTGACTCTCCCCTTTTGACCTGTCAGCCATGTAATCTCCTAGCAAGGACCAAGGGCATGACTCTCCCCCTCTGGCCCGGTGTAATGTTATGGTTGCCAGGGGGCCACATTGGTTTGTCTCTTGGACCTCCTTAGCCGGAGACAGACTTTATTAGGGAACCACATGATGTCACAGAATTGAAGGTAAACCCCCATTTCCGCAGTGACCAATTTGAGGACCTGCTCTGAGACCCTAAAGGCCCCAAAGAAGGTGCAGAAAGAGAGGGCTCAGAAAGGTTTTGCCTCATGACATGTGCTACAAACTGTGCCCAGGGCTTTGAGTAGGTCAGCAAGCTTCACTAGGCCAATGGGCCTCCTGTGGTCCTGATGCTTTCCTCTGGATCTAGTCCACCCTTCCACCATCTTCCTCATCATGAGGGTGTTAGTTGGGTTGGGAAAGCCTAGTACCTGCCGCATAAAAGCTATGCCTGACAAGTGCAACCGGATTGCTGATGGCACCCTATTCAATTGTACAAGGTGGAAGACATATTCTTGTACCTGCTGTTGTGTTTCATGCAGGAGCATGCATACCTCCTGCCCGCAAAAATCGACAATGGCTGTGAAGCTACCTGAGTACTTTCTGTGGGTTGAAGGTACAATAGCGAGCTGAACCAATTGTAGCCATCTTGCTTCCCCGTCTGCCATACTGCCTTCCGGTACCTGTGATGGGGATGCTTCCGTGTATGGTGCCAGCTGTTTGAAGCGGTTGAACTGTAATCAAGACAAGGCATCAGCGATCACATTCATTTTGCTGGGTAAGTGTCACGCTTTGAATGTGATGTTCTGAGTGAGACAGCATAACACAAACACTCGTAGCACCCTCATCACATCTTCAGACCTGGAAGTTTGTGAATTGATTATATCAACCACGGCTTTGTTGTCTGAGAGAAACAGCTGAGAAATAGTCTGCACTAGAAACCATACGAAGACAGACTAAAGAAGCTTAATATGTAGACCCTCGAGAAAAGAAGGGAGAAGGGAGATGGGAGACATAATAGAAACTTTCAAGTACCTCAAGGGAATCAACAATGTCCAGGAGGGTAGCATATTTCAGAAAAAGAGATGTGCAAGAACAAGGGGGCACAGTTTGAAGATAGAGGGGGATGGCTCAGGGCAACATGAGGAAGTATTTTTTCACAGAGAGGGTGGTGGATACATGGAACAGCCTTCCTGAGGAGGTTGTGGGGTCAAAACAGTGGGGAATTCAAGAATGCTTGTGACAGACATAAGGCAATTATAGTGGGGGGGTAGGAGAAAGTAGGCTGTTGGTTAACTAGGATCTGCAGCTTATCCAATAGGAAGGGAAATGGGCAGACTGGGTGGGCCAAGTGGTCCTTATCTGTCATCAAAGTCTACGTTTCTGTGTTAAACAGCACCACCTGGTCTCACAGTGATGTCCCCACCACTGCACTGCCACCATGATTGGGAACAATTCTAACACCGTGATGTTTTTTGTTAGTCCCTGATCCACCCACTCTTGCGGCCATCTGCCAGCAAATCATGCACCCTGGAAAAAGATCCCTAAACCCAACTCACCAGAGGCATTAGTTACCATGTCCAAGCCATGCTGCCATTGTGTTTTGTCCTGCCACATGCTTATCCCATTGAAATCCCTCAGGAAGATTTCCCAGACTTGCAAGTCGGCCCTGAGGCCCTGTGACACCCGGACATGATGGTATGGTAAGGCCTAGTGGGGCTGGCCATCGTGGTTGCCAGCCTCCTAAGGAATGGCCGACTGGCGCTTACTGCCCTGCAAGAGAAATTAAGGTGTCCTAAGAGGGACTGTAACTGCAGGAGTGTGACCTTCTTGGCCACTCCAACCTCCTTCAATAGCTTTCTTAGTGTCTCGACCTAGTCCAGTGGGAGCCTGGACACCATGACTGTAGAGTCCAGTTCGATACCCAGGAAGGACAGACAGGTGGTGGGACCCTCTGTTTTTTTGGGAGCCAGTGGAACCTCAAACTTATCCATCAAGCTCTGGAAACCCTCCAGAGTGTCCTTACAATTACCTGAATCCTTGGACCCTGCAAAAAGAAAGTCATCTAGATAATGAATAACTGAGGAGTCGCCAGAGTAGACCTTGGTTGCCCATTCTAAAAATGTGAAAAAAGGCTCAAAGGCAACACAGTTGATAGAGCACCCCATTGACATTGCCATGTCATAGTACCAGTGGCCCCAGAATGTAAAACCCAATAGCTCATAGTTTCTTGGCCGGACTGGGAGTAGGCGAAAAGCTGACTTTATGTCACTGTTCCCCATCAGAGTGCCAGGTCCTAAACCCTGAACCAGGTCAACCGCCACATCAACTGATGCATACTTGACTGAGCTGTCCTCAGGTGCAATGTGATCATTTACTGACTCTCCTTTCGGGTAGGAAAGGTAATGAATCAAATGGTAATCCCCGGGGTCTTCCTGGGGACAAGCTCTAGTAGGGAGAAGCAAAGTGCTGGAAGGAGTAGTCTATCGAAAAGACCAGCCACCCATCCCATTTTCACCTCTTTCTCAATCTTGGCTGCCAGTATATCTGACATGACAATTGCAGACTTAAAATTGTGGCAGATGTGGCAATATGGGGGCCCCTGTAAGGGATGTCAAAACCCATGCTAAAACCAACTTGTAAAAATTTTGCTGCTCGTTGATCGGTGTACTGGAAAAGCAAAGGCTGCATCTGTTCTAGGTTGACTGGAGTGTTAGCCAGCTGTCCAGGGGCCTGCTTTTGACTTGTCCCCCATGGTATGCAAGGACTCCAAGCTGCCAGCAGTGACTTCTTTGCAACCCGTGACCCGGTGCCCCACCACCACCGATTTTGCAGATATGCCTGTATTTATAGCAACTCTGAAAACATTTCCTCTTATTGTAATTATGGCATGCTTTTTTGTCCCCTTTTTTGAACTCCTTCTTGTCCCCAAAATTGGGCCATGTGATCATTTACACGATGTCCGTGTATGTGACAGTATTGGTTCTACCCCTAGTCATATATCTGGCCCACAAGTCAAGATGCATGCTTTCCCATTTAAGACTAGGTTGTTGGGCCAGTTTCAGATGGAACTGCTCATCATATTTAAGCCAAGCATAATAACAGTCAAAAGATAAGTGGGCAAATTTTATTGTATCCCTGTATTTCAGCAGGATTAACAACTTGTCTGGGTACTTCAACCCATAAACTGACATAAATATATCAAATGCAGCTGTCCAGTTTTCAAATGTAAAAGGTACATTGGGTCTCCATGGCCTTTCCCTTTTCCCCTACTTGTCACCCTCCTCTTCAGGGATTTCCCTGTGCAAGAGGGAGAACATATCTATGTATTCTCCCTTCCATATCTTTTCTGATACATTGTCTGACAGGTGATCTCCTGATGGGTCCTCCAGCCCAGCATATGCCCACTTAGATTCGCTCAGTTTTTGGTACACCGGGAAAGCTGATATTGCTCCCCCGTAGCCAGAACTGGCCCATTTCCAGCCAGATTTCCCCGGTGCGGCAGCAATCCCATTCTCAGCTGCCTGTTCGGGTGTTATCATACCTGCATTTCTTTATGGGGGAGGGACACAGTATTACCTGCCCCCCCCTCGCTGTGCTGCTGCCCCCGGCCTCACCAGCTGGTGTTCCAGGTTGGTTGGAAGAGAGAGCGCTGCTGGTCCAGAACCGAGCTGCTGCATTTTCTGTGAATGTGTTCCACTCACCCCCCTGTCATGGCTGATGGTCGGACTGCTAGGGGTATTGCTGGTGGGGGAATGGTCAGCTGTGATTCTGAGACCACCCCCAATGCCTGTGGGTATCCCAGCCCATGTGTTGCTGGTACGCCTGTTCCTAACTGATGTGTGAGAGGGGTGCCCCACCAGTCCCATTGGCTTGGTGTGGCTAAACTTCTCATTCCTCCAGGGAATGGTAGTCACAATGGGGGCCACTGCATCCATGATGGGTCCCATGAAAAAGCCAGCCACTGTGGCATGTGGGGACCCCCATCCATAAGTGGATGATCCAGATTCTGGCCTTTGCTGACATTCGAGTCCCTTTTCCCGGGGGGGGGGTAAATTGATAGACACCTGTGTGGGGGCCCGAGGGACAGATTCTTGCTATGCCAGTGGCTCCTAATTGTGCATTGACACTCCCTCCCGGCTGCAGCCAACATCAGCTGGGCCATTCAGCAGGGGTGCAGATTCCTTTGTCAGGGCCTGTGGGCCACCTGGCTGGCGATTCTCAAAATTCCATTTATATATGATGTGGGGCCCTAACTTTCATCCTGATGGGAGTGCCTGGGGTATGGGTTGGAAAGATTTGGGGATTACCAGCCTTCCTTTGCCCTCCTTCCATTCTCCTGGTCTCATGTCGAGTCTGTACCACTGCACCTTCATCCTGTTCAGGCTCTGATTCCAACCTTTTCCTTTCTTCTATGGACCTCCCTCTCTGCCTCTTCCGAGATTCAACCTCTATGACAGAGATATCATCCCCTTCTACAGCATCTTCTTCACCTGAGTGCTCTTCCACTTCTGAGGTAGGTAGCGAGTCCCCCAGACTGAAAACCCTTATACTCACCCATGGGTTTCTGTCTGACTGGTTCATCATACCTGTGATTCCCATGTCCACCGGACAACTGTGGTGGAACGATTGCTGCTGCTACCATTCCATCTGTCTCTTCCTCAACCATCCGTTGGCCCTTGTTCACTGGGGTCCTTGATTGGTGGTTCATCATTTTTTTCTGCTTACCTTTTCCCTTATTTCTCCCTTCGGGCTCCTGAGCCACTGATTCCAAAAGGCGGGTTGATGGCTGTCACTGTCTGGCAGGACACCATCTTGACTCCACCCCCTGTTGGCTGGCTGAAATCCCACTGCTAGCCCCTGGCCCTGCTTCTGTGTGCCGTACGTGGCCATTGGCCTGCAGTTCTGGCTCCAGCCTGGCTGCAGCCTCGAGCCAATTGGGCCCCCCAAGATTCTTCATTCACCTGAAGGCTTCAATGAAGGCCCTATCCGGCCCAACAGAATGCCGTGAGCGTGTCCCAGGTGCTGCCTGGTTCTCCTGCCCATGATGCATCCTCTTAGCTACCAATAGGATTTGAGGATTGAGAACAAGGTAATGCCAGCTGGGTATAGCCCTAGACTAAGAGAAAAGATAAACTGTGTGAGTACTAATTACCTCGGGACTGAACAACCCCTGTAAGTCCTATCCCTCTGAAAGAATACCAGGAAAATAAATATTAAAACTAACCACAAAAACTGCCCTCTGCTCCGTTATTCCCACCCGCCAATAGTATGCTTTGGTCCGTAGACCCCCACCTGCCTCCCTCTGAGAAACAACCTGCCTTCCCACCAGTGCCAAAATATGGCAGAGCCCACCCGCCTGTGGAATCTGGCCTGCTAAGCTACCCTCTCCCCAGCATCATGCAGCTAATCCACCACTGTTCCCATAAACAACACTGCCAGCCATCCCTACCAGCTGTTGCAGTAGCTACAGTAAGGCACCCCTACCCAGATGAACGATCCTTATTGCACATATCATGATCAGATCCTAGCATATAAGAAATTGAATGAAGGCTGAATCAATGAAGTGGGCTTATGCAAAGGGATGCTGGGTTACACTAAAAAGGCCAGTGGAAAAGGAGATGCACAAAAATGCCAAAGGCCGCTACTGATGGAAAATACATTTTTTTTGGGGGGGAGGGGCCACAGAGTTGGGCAGCATGATGGAAACAGAAGTGTTCAGGAAAAGGGGGGTAGGGTAGTAAGATGGATTATTAGTATTTATTATTTAATTATTTATAATTGTTATTTCAAGCACAAGAAAAATAGGGGCCCTGGAGGAAAAGGCAGCATGTGGGACCAAGGAGAAGCAAGTAGGGGAGGAGGCCACGTAGTGGCATCCCAAGGGAGAAGCCAATTAGCAGGCCGCCTGGACGAGAGGAAGAGGAAAAGGAGGCCAACAGTGACAAGGGAAAAAATGACCTGTGCGGGAAACAGAAAGGCGCAGGGTGGCAGTGGGAGGCTGCAGAGCCCAGCAGGAAGAAAACGCCATGCGGGCAAAGAGGAGAAACCAGGAAAGAAACGCGGGGAATGGCGGAGAACTAGACTGCCAGGAAGAAAGAATGACTGTGGCCTGCATGCTGGAGCAGGGCTGCAAGGTATTCAACTAATTTTTTGGAATTCTAGAGCTGTAAAAACAAAACAAAGCAAACAAACAAACAAACAAACAAAAATATATATATATATATATATATATATGTATAAATATATATTTTATTATTATATTCTAGCTCGAGGAAGCCAGCAAGCCGTGCAAAACACCAGGAGGGCAGCAGCGAATGAGGCCCACCCAAAATGTGGCGGGCGGGGGGCCCGCTAAAGCCAAATGGGGGGAGGAAAAAGCGAGTGGCTTGGAAACAGAGAGGGGCCATGCTGGTGACAAGGAGCAAGGGGAAGCGGTGAAGGTCGGGGAAGGGGGCCGATCTCACCATGAGGGAGCAGGCCAAGAAGACCAGGAAAAAAGGGAGAAAAATAAGGGGACAGATGGGAAGGGGGACCCCATGGGGGGAAGCAGGCCGGGGTCCATGGAGAGGCCCAATGGAGAAGAAAGCAGGCTGGGGCCCAAGGCAGAACTCACAAAACACAGAGCACATGGCTGACCGAACTGGCGGCAGGGCTTAACAAAGAGACGGACTTACCAGGGAGCTGCTGGAAGCGGCAGCACTAAATGGGCCAGAGAGTCCAGGATCCAGGGTGCTGGCAGCGAGTGTCGGGAACTGAAGTGAGCTCGAAACTGCAGGAGGCAACACTGGAGGAGGGCCGCATTCTTCAGGTGGAACAGAATCAGAAGAGGGAGCACTCTCCTCTGATCCGCTCCTAAATACCTGACCCTGGCCCTTCCCCAAGGGTCCTGGGCAAGCACTCCCCTCAGTGGCCTTCGCCCTGATTGGGCTGGCACAGTGTTGGGCTGCCATTCACCTGGGACTCTTGCAGCACAGCCCCTTTTCTCAGTGGGCCATGCACAAAGGTACCCCTCCGCACCCTGAGAGGCCGAGGGGGGTCATTGTCATCTCTTCTGAACTGTTTGAGGGCCTCCACAAACACACTGTTGGCCGATTTTAAAACCAGATCAGTGTTGATGTTAAACAATTTCTTCTCTGTATTATTAAAAAAATGATTTAGTCCAGCTCTTAAACAGAGGAGGCTGCTGACTGTGTATACTTTTCTCTCAAAGCCACAAACAGAGGCATAAAACTCCTGGAGGAGTGCAGACAGATTTTCAGCTGGAACTTCATTGTAATTTATTGATCTATTTGTACTGCTTAGCCAGTCTTCAAATCAGGCTGTGGTCTTCTGTGTGTTTTTATGTTGGCTTGTGTTCACACCCAAGCAACATCTTGTGGTAGTAGCACATTTCAGAGGTGTGTCAGTATTGTGCGAATGCAGGGGATGCTTTAGTGGGTGCGTCCCTCAGCTGCCAACCAGTGAGCATGCTGCCGATGACAGAAGCTTCAGAGAGAGCCACAGAGTTGAAACGAATCTGCCGCTGCAATCAGAGACAGGCTCGTCATTGCAGCGGCAGATGACACGCCTCCATTACGTGCTTTTCCTGGTGAAACATTTCAATAAATATGGTGGCGCCTGCTGTCCGCCACACAATCCCCAGAAAGTCGACATTGGGGTGCCCAATCCCCATATTGGCACGTTCCCCCACATTATGTGGCACACCGTAACATGGCATCTCCTGCCGCCCACCACATACTCCCGAAAAGTCAACATCAGGGTGCCTATTCCCTGTGTCAGCATCCCCCCTCTTAGTGTGTCTTTTCTCTTAGTGTGTCTTTCCTGGTTAAACAATTTCCCCTTTTCTGTCCGACACCGGGATGCCAACTCCTGGTTTTGTATGCAGGCCCCCCCCATCTATACGCCTTGCCGACACTGGGGTGTCCAATCCCCATGTCAGCATCCCATTGGCATCCCCCCAGAATTGTGGCACACTGGGAGCCCACCCCCAGTGTACCTATTTTTTTTTTTTTTGTGTGTAATCTGTATATGAAGAAAACCTTCCCTGTGGTCTTTTTTTTTTTTCCCTGCAAGCAAGAAAGCGGTCCACCGTTGTCTCCCTCACCCCTCCCCATCCCCACCCTCCCTCTGTGCACACCTCCCTGCCCCATATTTACCCTTTGGAGGTTGGGAGCCATGATATTCTCTGAACTGGGAGATGTCTGCACTCCTCAAAGCCAAACTGCGAACTGAAGAAATGACGGTAAGCTCTATAATGGGACTCAATGGGAGGTTTCAACTTAGGTTGATAGCTCAGCCATTTTTTGGAATTTTGTCCCCAAATTTTCAACATGGGGTTCTTGGGACCCCACCTCATGAACATGTCACTGACATTTAGTTTCGGTCCCGAAAGGTGATTTCGCGGTCACTGCGCGGAATCACCTTTCGGGACTGATTAATGAAATGACAGTGCCACTGTTAATGAGGGGAGGTCCCAAAAAGCCCATGTTGCAAATTTGGTGAAAAAATTCCAAAAAAGTACTGCGTTATGAGTGTGTGTTGCGCAGTTTCTATGCACGATCATAACTTCATCAATTTTTTATATTTTCTCTCCAGATTTTCAACATTGCTATTTTTTCACACCTCCTTATGAACAGTATAGCTGCCATTTTTCACATCCTTCCTGAAAAATGTTTTCATACCTGTGGCACAGAATGGCGGTCGCTGTGGAAAATCATCTTTTGGGACAGATTAACAAAATCACAGTGCCACTGTTCATGAGGAGAGATTCAAAAATGCCCATGTTGAAAATTTGGTGAAAGCATTCCAAAAAATGATTTAATTACAGGTATGTGTTGCACAGTTTCTACACACGTTCGTAACTTTGCCAATTTTTCATATTTTCACTCCAGATTTTCAGCATTGCCATTTGTTCACACCATCTCATGAATTGTACAGCTGTCATTTTTCACATCCTGCCAGAAATGTGTTTTTACACCTGTGGCACCAAATGGCAAAGTTGCTGTGCAAAACCACCTTTCGGGATTGAGTAACAAAATGATAGTGCCACTGTTCATGAGGTGGCGTCACAAAAATCCCATTTTGAAAATTTGGAGAGAGAAAATACCAACAAACATCTGGGGCATTAGGGTTTCCAGCCATAACACCCTACTCTGTAGAGACTGACAGATGTCTGGGGTGTGACTTGGGATCATCAGCTGTAATGCTCATACCATTCCATCCCCACCCTGCAGCCAGTGACAGCATCGAGGTGTGCCTTGGGGTCTTCAATCCCAATGTTCACCCCCATTCTCCTATACTGCACCCATCTCAGTGTATTTCCTTATGGAATGGGGTGATTATAAGGCCTGAAGACCCCAAGGCACACCGCGACAGCTGTCAGTGGCTGCAAGGTAGGGTGAAGTGAAATGGCATGAGTGTTATGGCCAACAACCCAAAGGCACACCCCCAACGCCTGTCAGTCTCTGCAGGGTAGGGGTGGGGTTGGCGTCAATTCAATACTTTACTGCCATTCCTATTATCCATCTCTCTAACTCCCGTACTACCAATGCCAATGCCAGCAAGCCAACATTCGGCATTGACAAATGCTTGTTTTATCTTTTTTTTTTTGTTCAAGAAGATCGAGATCTGTGCTGATCAGTCTTAAGTGCCTACTCACCTGTTTCCTTTAATTCAGTTGACATTCAGTTTTTCATTTTCTCTCTGGGACCTTCACCATCTGTGAAACGCTCATCTAATCACTGGTTCACTGTTAAGTGGCCAAAAAGACTGAAGCTGATATCCATAATGTCACTCATTTTTGATAGGCTTCAATGACAGCTACTGAGGCTGGTGTATCACAAGCATGTGAGCTGAAATGTTACTGTTGTGCTTTTGTGCACTGTAATTTTCATGATATGTTGTAAGTATCCATTTTACAACAATTTATTAAAATAAACTCTCACTGAAGTTTTATTCGAAAGTTTGGAGTGCCGGATTCTTTTTTGCTTTTTTTTTTTCAGTGACAGCTACTGTGGGGAAATAATGGCTGCCTTTATGTTTTGAATTTCCCTCTCTGTGGATGGATACTTCTTATGGGAAGTTGTTCTGGCTGTCAAAGTGTGGATTAAATAGGAGATTTAATCAATGGTCAAGTGATGCTATTTGAGTAATTAGGTTCTGACTTTTTTACAATCCATTTTACAAAAGTGAATGTGTAGAGTGTGACTGTACCAGGCCCTGCACTTCTGTAGGCAGATGAATTCTTTCCTTGGTGCAGGGACTAAAGGGTCCTGCACATCTGCACCTGTTTGCGTAGGTCCCAAAGGGACCTGCGTGAATGAGGATATAATTCCGCTATCTCAAAAAGAAAGGAACTTCTTTACAAAAAACTTTGTTAAGGCACCAGTTAGGATAACGTAATGCTTCAAAAGTAGAAAAATGTGGCGTTAGGGTTTCCAATCCTAACTCCCCACCTCTCCAAACAGCAAAAGGAAAATAGCACTATGGTTTTGGCTGTCCTGAGTCTTGGTGATTCATGGTGGGGTCTTCATTGTGGTTTTCAACCCTAACACTCACTCCATTCCATGGGCAAATGAGGTGAGATGTGATCTGTTTTCTTCAGGTAGGGCCCACAGGTTGTTGGCAACATATGGTGAGGCACAGTTCTGTACCTTTAAACACTATATCAGAATAGGGTGAGCATTAGGATTGAAAACCCCAAGGAAGATCCCACCTGTGATTGGCCAAGCTTGAGGACAGCCAAAACCTTAATGATTTTTCCTTTTTGCTGCTTGGGGTGGGGATGGGAGTGGGGAGTTAGGGTTGGGAACCCTAATGTCTCATTTCCCTACTTTTGTGATGTTGTTACCCTAAATGGCGCATTAAAAAGGTTTTTTGTAAAGAATATTTACTATAGTAAGTTCTGCTTCTCCTCTTAGATCTAGAGATGAATAAAGAATAACATTCTATTTATGAGTCTTCCCACCAGTCTGCATCAGAATCACAGGCACACCAAACTGATAATCTAGCAAGAGAGGTAGCATTCCATTGACTGTGTACAGCTGGCCCTTGCAGCAGCGTGTCCTCCACTTCAGGTTGCACCTACTTGGTGCCACTTACATGATGAGGAACATGCAGTATTCTTAAGAATTTAACTGGGTCTTCCATGTTTGCATCCTCCAGCCCTGAAAGCCATCTGGAGCTGTCCACTAACTTGACCCAACTTGCCATTTTGAGTGCTGAATCTACGAACCAAACAGGTTCATCTGGAGGAGTTGGTGCAGGCCATTCCTTCTGCATTCCCAGCAGATGTCCCGCTACACTCAGATCAGACATGGAGAATGCCTCCACTCCTGCACTCTCCCATGCAGCATCTGACTGATTCGTGCTAGCACTGTGATGCCAATATAATCCATTGACCTGGGCTTTAAGACCAGCTTGCTCTCCTTTGCTGGAACATGTAGCACTTTTCCCAGGGAGTGTTCAAGCTTACCTCTCACAGCACCACCTTTTTCAGAGATTCCAGTGACTGACCAGACAAATGACTAGACATGTCAGCATCTGTGCTGATGGGCCTCCCAGCTGATTCAGCCTTAGAGGATACTGCATCATCACCATTGTTGGGAGTCAGTTTTATACTGTCAAGAATGGGGTCAGGTACTTCCCAGCATTGTGCAGCTAACTCTTCTACTCATACTTTGTGGGCAGGATTTTTGAAGCATGGCACCAGGCTTGTGTGTGGCCCTGCGCCACCGCACTTAACTGGATATTTTTATATTACAAGGGTGGTGTTGAACTATTTCTGAGGTTTGTTCTATAGAAACAACAATGGGCTCATGCCTTCTAGCTCCTAACAACTCTTAGTATTAGTATGAACTCAGGTTTTGGTGGTGCTCCAAACCCTTTGCTGCACCTGCTCCCGATTTTACAATCTTGGGCATAGTTGTGACAGTGTCCATGATATACAGCAACTTACGCCAAATATCTGGTGCATGCTCCATACAAATGGCCCCCAGGTTTGCTACAAGTTAGACCAGAAAAGATTTGTCTAACCTGCGGCAATTGGTGCACGGGATGGAAATTCCTGTTAGATTGCTGCAAGCCTCTCGCACTGTATTGTCGGCACATCGGGGCTTGCAGTGATCTTAACAGTTTAGAAAATCCTGCCCCGTACCTTGCCCCTTCTTAGGCGACTTTCAGTAGTAAATGTCTTTTTCTATCCTCCATTGCCTTCAGGAGTTTCTCTTTTTCACGACACAATTTCTTCAGTACTTTCAGTCATCTCCATATCCTCTGGTTCTGCAGCCAGCATATTCAAATCAGTATTCAGTTTTAGTATTTCGACCTCAGGATGAGTTGCTGTCAGGGGAAGGTCAAATCTCCAGACATCACAGTTTCTCTGCTCACACCACCAGCACCAGGGTCCACAAATGGACTGACAGACAGCTTCTCCCCCTACAGGAAGAGTAGGGGAGTTTCCCAATAGACATAACAACATTCCCCCTGTGACTAAAACAGATCCAGGTATTCTCCCTGAGGACACACCTGGAAACAAGCTATCACACCTAGTCTGTCTTTCCTTTTTCTTAAATAATTTTTTTATTGAAAGAATATGGGTACACTTATATAAATATAATATTTTGGCACCATGCATTTCTGCTTAAAGTTGAACCAGCATAATATTTTGTGGTGATTTGCATATGCAGCCCTTGATCCTTTGCATTATGGGGGTATGTGTGATATTGTATTTCTTTGAAACTTGGCTTCCCGGTGAATGCCCTTTGTGGTAACCCTTGCCTTAGTGCTTACACACTAAGGTTCTTTGTCTTTTAGCTTGTTTTTGGTTTTTACTGGGCTCACCACAACCCAACCCAGACAGACCAACTTAGGGTAGTGGTTCATTCCACTGGGGTGTCATACACACGAGGCACACTGATGAGTCTTGGTGGGATGAAACATGTGTCTGTGTTTTCTGTTGGCACCCTTTGTAGACTGTGTGAAAGGCCTTTCGGCACCATGCATTTCTGCTTAAAGTTAAACCAGCATAATATTTTGTGGCGATTTACATATGCAGCCCATGATGTTTTGCATTATAGGGGTATGTGTGATTTTGTATTTCTTTGAAACTTGGCTTCCCAGCCAATGTCCTTTGGGGTAACCCTTGCCTCAATGCTTGCGCACAGAGGTTCTTTGTCTAATATTGAGGTATTCATCTTATTCTCAAGCAGCACAAGTATTTTAACCATGTACAGTATTTACTATAACAGTCTGACACCAAATCCATTGTCTTGTCAGCCACAGGACCAAGGTGATGAGTTTATAATATCACAGCTGTTTTTATGAATATATACTTTAGGTTTTGAGATTTTTATTTATTTATTTAAGAGTTTTACCAGGAAGGCATACTGAGCGGAGATACCGCTCGATTCCAGATGCGTCCTGGGGGAAGGGGGAGAGGAGTAAAATACAGACAATGAATAATTGTTCAAGTATACAGATTATGCAATGCAGATGTAACACTGTATACATAGGTTAATGGATAGCAGCTGTGAGCACCAAGGTGTACTTAACAAACATTACAGAGCAAAGCTGCACTATGTAATAGTGCTGAATCGCATTAGATAACAGATTATCCCTACCACTACTCAGGAAGTTGTATCCCTACCACTACTCATGAAGTTGTAAACTAGAGAGGTGGTAACAGTGGTGCTAGCAAGAGTGGTTGGCACCATAGCCCTTGTACAGGTTATGCAGCAACAATGCATACAAGGTGCACGGGACCTGTATAAGAGAGAGTCTAGGTTGTGTCACGTGTTGTGTGGGCACGCCACTTGCTGGCCTAGGCACAAGCACAAGTAGAGGAGAGGTGGGTCTTTAGGATGTGACTGAGCTGCTGAGAGTTTGTGATGAGTCTGATGGCAGCTGGCAGCGTATTCCACAGTTTGGGCATGCAGTAACTGAAGGTAGCTTGGCCCCTGGCTGAACCCTTGAATGGGACTTCAAAGAGCCTGGAGTCAGTGCTCCTGAGGGAGTAGGTAGGTAGAGGCTGAGTTGCGAGGGTGGATTCAAGATAGGGAGCGAGAGAGGGACTGTGTCCAGTATTTTGCTATGGTCCTGGTGCAGTGAATCTGCCTGTGGTCGTGAAGTGAGGGCAGGTCAAGGGAACTGTAGAGGTCGCAGTGGTGATTTGTGGGGGGGCAGCCCAAGATACAGTGACAGAAGGAATGAAAGAGTGTGTCAAGACTAGCAAGGGAGGTTGTGGGAGCAGTTCCGTAGACTACATCCCCTTAGTCCAGTACAGGGAGGATCATCTTCTGAACAATTGCCTTATGGGTAGTTGGAGGGATGCAGTCCTTGTTGCGATATAAGGCACCTAGTTTTGGATGCAGTTTCTTATGGATTGAGTCGATGTGTGTGGTGTAGTCAAGGTGCTGGCTGAGCCAGACTCCTAGGTACCTGAAGGAGGTGCATGCCTCCAAGGGGGTACCATTGATGGTGAGAAAGGTGGGGGGGGCGAGGGAAGACGGGCGAGTCTTTGCTGTGAGACAAAAGTCACGGAGACAGTTTTCTTAGTACAGAGAAACAGTTGGTTTGAGCGGAGCCAGTGCTGAATGGCACTGAAGTCCTCCTGGAGTGTAGATGCCACTGCAACAGGGGAGGGGCCTGAAGCATACAGGACAGTGTCATCAGCATACATGTGAATGGATGTGCATGGGAAAACAGAGGGCAGATCTTTCAGGAAGATGGAGAAGAGTACTAGTCCTAGGACCGAGCCTTGGGGGATGCTGGGATCGGGAGGGGGTTAGAGGTGTGAGTACCAATCTTTACCACCTGGGATCTACCTGTCAGGTAGAAATGAAACCAATTGGTGGCAGATCCTGAGAGCCCGGCCATTGTAAGTTTGGATACAAGTAGGGAATGGGAGATGGTATCGAAGGCCTTTGCATGGTCGATGAAAATTGCTGAGGTGGTGTGCCCTTTGTCCATGCCAGTGAGGATGGCGTCAGTGAGCCTTAGAAGGGAGGTAATGGTAGAGTGGGACTTTCGAAAACCAGACTGGTAGGGGGAGAAAAAGGTGCAGGAATCTAGGAAAGAGGAGAGTTGGGCTAGAACAAGATGCTCCTGAAGTTTGGCTAGGATGGGGAGAAGGGAGATGGGGCAGTAGTTACCTGGCGATGAAGGGTCTCTCCCTTTAGGGAGGGGTATGACTACTGCATGCTTCCAGTCAGTAGGGATTTCAGCTAGTGTAAAAGAGAAATTGAAGAGATCAGCCAGCGGGGAGGTGATGGCTGGTGCTGACAGGAAAAGCTTTTTAGCGTCCAGTCCAGAGGGCAATTTTCCCCTTGTTGGGATTGAGTGCCCACAGTGCTTTTAGTACTTCGTCCGGGGTAACCAGTTGGAATGAGAAGCCAGGGGTCGAGGGGGTGGGTGGCATTGTCAGAGTTGTGCACGTGGAGGGACGAGGGAAATTGGCTAAAAGAGCAGCCACACTACTCGTGAAGAAAGTGTAGAAGGCAGAGGCCACATTGACAGGATCTGAGACGGAGGAGCCTTGGACAGTTAGGGTCGGGGTAGGTGGCTGAGTGGGGGAGGGTGAGTAGAGATTTGATTGTTTGCCAGAATTTCATTGGGTGATTGAGGTTGGAGTTGAAGACAGTCTTGAAGTAATTTGTTTTGGCCTGCCGGATGAGTCTACTGCAGGAGTTTTGGAGTGCACGGTACTGTTGAAGAGATACCTGGGTGCCAGTTTCCTTGTACATTTTCAGATTCAGTATTCTCCATTCATCTCCTTGCTGTACAGCACTGTTTAATGGGGACCACACAGGATATAATACAATATACTACTCTACAACTGAAAAATGGACATTGTCAATTGCGAAAACTACAGGGCACTGTACAATAGGCTGTACAAATGGACCCTGCCATGCATGCTGGGCCATAATAGATCTTGCAGCCCAACTACAGGATGCTTGGACTATAATATATGACCTCCAATACAAGGAATTATAACAGACCTCTTCAACCACCATACCACCAGGACCAGAGTAACAGCCTGGGGACAGGCCTCGAGGCAGGACCCAGGGACTGGCAGGTGGTAAGGAAAAAGAGGCATCATAGGGGGTCCAGAAAAGAAACCGCTAACCAGGGGCTCATCCCAGCCATCCCAACCAAAAACAGGTTCACATCACTGGCACCCACCAAGGAAAATGTAATACAAGGAAAAGAAAACATATCATCTAAAAAGGCTAAAACGCTAAATAAACACAATATAAATTACAATACAAACAAAAATGCTAATACTAAAAATAAAACAAAAAGAATACCAAAACCAAAAATGATGAAAACAATAATACTGATGCCCAAAATACAAACAACACAAAAAAAAAACTAAACAAAATTCTCATAATTGGGGATTCCATGATCCGTGGAGTGGAACACCACCTAACACAGAATGAAAAAATTTGATATTGTGGTTAATTGTCTACCAGGAGCCTCTACAAATAAAGACACAAACAGCATAAAGGCAATTGTGCAGGACTCAGGGGAGGTGACACATGTAACGATACACCTTGGAACCAATGGCTTGGCCAATCACACTATCCAGGAGGCCAAAAAACACTTTGATGAACTGTACAATGAACTTTCTTCCCTTCTGTCCAAATTAGGCTTCTCAGAAGTGCTGCCTGTGTGTGAAAGAGGAAGAGGCGCCAAGCAAGTCAGAGAACTTGAAGTAGATGAGTTCAATTCATGGCAGTGGAAAAGGTGCCAAGACAAAGGATACCACTACATAGGGAACTGGCATAAATTCTGGGAAAGAGCATTTTTTAAATATTACGGTTTGCACCTAAACAGGCAGGCTGTGCGTGCATGCGGACAAAAATTAGATGTCTATACAGGTTGTTTAAACTGAAGATAGGGGAGTGGGTCATAGCTCACACCCCTGCCACCAGGTGAGCTCGTCATCACTCCCATAAACTCCGAAGGCTCACATACTTCTCCAGAAAATGAAACTAAGACAATACTCACCTCGATCACAGAATCAGTGACCAGTCACCAAAGAAAACCAGCAAACCTCTATAATCTCTCTGTCAGAAACAACAACCTGGAGCAGGCCAGGAAGGGGGTGCAACTTCACTCCATAAGGGAGGTGCATTCCTGGAAAGCAATGGTTGTAAATGCTAGGAGCCTAACCAACAAACTTCCTGAACTCGCAGTGATCATGGAAGTGGAAGAATTGGACTGGGTAGCTGTGACAAAAATGTGGTTAATGGAAAACCAAGGATGGGATACAGACATACCTAGTTACAAACTGTTTAGGAGGGACAGGCAGTGCAAAAAAAAGGAGTGGGGTAGCCATTTACATTCGGGAAGAAATAAAAGCCACAGAGGTGAAAAGGCACCCTGGGGACATTGAGTCCCTGTGGCTAACAGTAGACTTGGGCAAGGAAAAACCCTTCAAAACTGGCGTCGTGTACAGGTCCCCAAATCAGGGGGATAAAGGAGACAAAGACCTAATAGAAGAAATCCACAGAATGACGGACAAGGGTGAAGTAATACTGGTGGGGGCAGGGCTGCAGCTATGAAGTTTGGGGCCCCGAACAAGTCACTTAAAATGGGCCCCTGTTTCCCAAACCAGCTCATGCCAGGGGTAATGCCAGCTCCTCATGTGGGCCCCTCCTAAGCTCGGGGCCCCACACAACATCCCCACTTTCCCCCCATTACTGCGGCCCTGGGTGGGGGACTTCAACCTACCAGATATTAACTGGAACCCTCTAACAGCAGCAACAAAAAGAAGCAGGGACTTCTTACTGTCGCTACAAAGTGCAGGTCTGTGCCAACTTGTTAAAACCCCAATAAGGCGAGACGCCATTCTCGATCTGGTCCTCACAAACTCTGAAAGGATCAACAAAATCAATGTGAGGTGCCAAATGGGCAGCAGCGACCATTGTGTGGTGAGCTTCAAGTTTAACATAACGCAGGACATCAGCCATTCAAAAATTAAGGCATTAGATTTCAAAAAAGGCTGATTTCCAAAAAATTAGAAACAACATTAACAAACCATTTAGGGGAAATGGAAGATGACGAGGTGGAGGTCTTGTGGGAGATGTTCAAGAGAGCAATCAAGACTGCCACAGATCAATGTGCCAGATGGGTCAGCAAAGCAAAAATAAAAAGAAATCCTCTATGGTTTTCCAAGGAAGTGGCTACAACAATCAAGGAAAAAAAGAAGTCATACAGCATATACAAAAAAAACAAAACTGAGAAAGACTGGGAGTCGCACAATGAAAAAATGAGAGAATCCAAGAAAAAAATAAGAAAGGTAAAAGCCCAAACAGAAGAAAAGATAGCTGAAGGGGCAAAGAGAAGAGATAAATATTTTTTTAGATACATTAGGGAATGCAGGAAGACAAAAGGGGGTTTAATAAAGATTAATACTGAAGAAGGGAAATGTACCGAACACCATCCAGAGAAAGCCAAAATTCTCAGCAAGTACTTATGCTCGGTGTTTACTAAGGAGGACCCAGGTGATGGCCCGGCCCTGGGAAAACACAACACCCCAAAACCAGGGGTAGACACTAGCCCCTTCATAGAAACTGAAGTACGGGAGGTGCTTAATAAACTAAAAGCGGACAAAGCTATGGGACTGGATGAGATACACCGCAGACTCCTAAAAGAACTGGGGGCGGAATTAGCAGCTCCACCGGCATCTCTATTCACCAAATCCTTAAAGAGCTGAGTTGTGCAGACTGGAAAAAGGCAATAGTGGTTCCACTTCACAAATCAGGCAGTAGGAGGAGGCTGGTAATTACAGACCAGTGAGCCTCACGTCTGTGGTGGGTAAGCTAATGAAGACACTAATCAAACAGAGGATCTTAGCATTCCTAGAAGACAGCGGCCAACAGGACCCAAAACAGCACGGTTTCACAGTGGGAAGATTATGCCAAACAAATTTAATAGAGTTTTTTGACTACACCACAAGAATAGTGGATGAAGGTGGGGCAGTAGATGTGGTCTACCTAGACTTTAGTAAGTCCTTCAACTTGGTTCCACACAGAAGGCTGGCAAAGAAGCTCGATCACTCAGGAGTTGGTACAGAAGTAATCAGATGGATACAAAACTTGTTACAGAGCAGAACCCAGAGAGTACAGGTAAATGGAACACTATCAGCCGAAGGCAGGGTGACCAGTGGTGTGCCCCAGGCTCAGTACTGGGTCCTCTGCTCTTCAATGTTTTTATAGCAGACATCGCTGATGAACTGGAGGGGAAGGTGTGTCTGTTTGCTGACAACACCAAGATATGTAACAGGACTGACACCTCAGAGGGAGTGGGTAAGATGGAAGCAGACCTTAAGAAACCTGAAGAATGGTCTGGAACATGGGAACTGAGATTTAATGCCAAAAAGTGCAAGGTCATGCACATAGAAAACAAAAATCCAAAAAAGGAGTATTACCTAGGAGGCGAATGACTGGCTGCCTCAAACCAGGAGCAGGACCTGGGAATCATAATCTCAGATGACTTGAAAGTTGAAAGCAGTCCGAGAAGGCAGCCGTAAAAGCCAATGGATTGCTGTGTTGCATTGGGAGGGGTATCACAAGCAAGAGAAAGAGGTGGTTCTGCCACTGTACAGATCACTGGTCAGGCCTCACCTGGAATATGGAGTCCAGTTCTGGAGACCTCACCTCAGAAAAGACATAGACCAGGTAGAAACAGTGCAGAGAAAGGTGACAAAAATGATTCAGGGGCTGCAGAACATGTCCTATGGGGAGAGACTGAAGGAACTGAATACGTACTCCCTGGAACAGAGAAGAGTGAGAGGGGGACATGATTGAGATTTTCAGTTGCATAAAAGGTATAAACAAGGTACAGACACAGGAACTATTTCAACTCAAAAGGTGCAGCAGGACCAGAGGACATGATCTCAGGCTGCAAGGAGGAAGGTTCTCTACCAACTCCAGGAAGTTTTTCTTCATGGAAAGAGTGGTGGATGCCTGGAACAGTGTGCCCCCTGAGGCTGTGGGGGCTGACACTTTGGTGGGATTCAAGAATGCGTGGGATAGACAAAAGGGAGCCCTTACTCCAAAGGGCAACTAGGGTATCAAAATAAGAGTACTAGAATAGGTCACAGAATGGGCAGACTAGATGGACCTAGCGGTCTCCTTCTGCTGTCAACTTCTATGTTCCTGTGTTTCACACTTGATCAAATAACACATCTTAATTACTTTTACTAGATTGTATTTTTTCTAGTTGCATGGTGACCAACATAAAGTTTACCCAGGTTTGATATGCTGGGGGATCCGAGTCCTTCTGTTTGATTAGAATGTACTTTTTTTGCTATTATTTATAATTAATGTAATTAATCTTACAATTTTATTGAACAACTTTATATATCAATGTGGAACGCCTAGTATAGTTAAAAAAGGTGAAAATGTTATATGTGTACTCAAAGCTTTGAACAGTACTGTGATTATCTGTGATCGGAAGTTAGTTAAACGGGGACAGGAATGTCTCACATGGATGTGTGTTGTACCCGTGAAATGAGAACATCTTGCTTATACAGGGTTACTTGTGTTATTTTTGTGGAGTCTAGCTGGTGTGAAGTATGTTTTATGAAGCGATTTGAACTGAATTTGTTGCAATTTAGAAGCTTTAACTTTTTTCATAGGGGTTTGGATAATATCATTCTACATGTTGTCGGTTGTTTCAAAGTTTAGAAGCTCCTGACGGTTTTCTCTTATGTTTGAAAGCGTGTCTCTGCTTCTTGGCCTCCTGTCTTTTTATATTGCTGAAATGATTTTTCATTTGTCCTTTTGGTCAATTATAATTTCCAGTATTGTGGAGTTTGGTGCTGGTAATAAGGATTCATTAAGTGTATTTTTGGGAGGTTGCATTTTAAGCTGAGATTCTTAAAGGACATTAATGAGTTGTTTTCATATAGATTTTTGATTTCGACAATGTCTTTTTCTTGCCAGTTTTTAAATGCAGTGTCTGATGCTGAGGGTAGAAACGAAACATTATTCTAGATGGGAGTGTGCCTACTTACTCTGCTTGTATGTGTTTTAATATTGTGTATTTTGTTCCAGCATTCCGCTGTAACTGCCGTTGCTAAGTTGTTTGGTTGAGGGTTCAACTGTTTATAATCGCTTGATGTTAAAACATATTTAAATTGAGGAATGTGTGCAATTTCTGCTCCACTTTGAATGCCCTGTCTAGCTTTGGTTTTGTAATAAACCATTCTTGCACTGCATATATTTGTGCTGCCAGCTAATAATGTAAGCCATTTGATAATGCCAGTCCTCCTTGATTGTTTTGGTATTGTCAACTTCATAAATCCTGTTTTAGGTCTTTTATTTTTTCGTACAAAATTTATTTTTTTGGGAGATTTTTAAAATGGCTTTCTGGGATTCTTGTCAGATTTTGATATGGGGAGAGAAATTTTGGTAGAACATTCATTTTCACTACGCCTACTCTACTATTACTGTAAGTGTAAGAGGCATCCATCTTCTGAGGTCAGTTGTATCTGTGTTAGGAGAGGTGGATAACTGAGATTATAAGTATTTTTTAATTGTGGGTTAAATTTATTACGTAAATGTTTTATTGTAGTTGATTATTTAAAGGGACAGAGCTGGGGAATCTGTACTGGCTGGGAATTATTTCACATTGTTATTTCAGACTTACCCCAGTTAATTTTATATCCAGGTCGTTCTGATAAAGAGAGGATTTCTGTTAACACATCTGTTGGGTTTGTTCGATGCAACAAGGTATGATCCACATAGAGGCTTAATTTATAGGTTGTATTATTTATTTATTTATTTATTTATTTATTTATTTATTTATTTATTTATTTTTCTTACTTTTTTTCTCCCCAGGCTCCAGGTTGTCTGTCTTGTCCTGGCAACCTGCTTCATCCGGCCGCTGTCCGTTCACACCTGTTCTCCACTTCAGGTTGTCACCTTACTACTCCCATAGCTTACCCCACTGTGGTGTGGCAGTGCAGAGCCCTCTACTCACCCACCAGGACCAGATCCAGTACAGGTGATACCCTCCAGAGAGACAGTGCAATATGTCAGACGGCCATTAAGCCACTTGACCACAGCCATTTTCCACATTTCTTTACAGCGGTGGAGCGTGCAATGCTGAGAATGGGTGTGCAATGCACGCATCCACATGCAGCATGCCTGCCGGTTGCTCCATCTCTGTGCCCCTCTGTACTTGGGCCAGTCATGCCAACACCTAGCCTTCGCTAGGTGTCAGGCATATGCCGGCCTGTGTTCCCCTCCCTCCCCAGGAGAGAAGGGCTGTCCTCCGGATGTTCGATTCTCTCCCACCCTGGCCAGCCCTCAACAACCCCACTCGCACTGTGAACACGGGTTGCCGGCATGGCAGGAGGTAAGACATCACTGCCTCAACCCTCCGCACCACTGGGCCAGCAGCATTTCTTATTTTAATCCCAGATATTTTTCTAATGTGCATTTCCTGGTCAAAAATGATAAATAAATGGCTGGCCCACTGGTGCAGAAGGATGAGGCACTGGCTCACCTGCCGCCGTGCCAGTGACCTGGGTTCGAGCATGGACTAGGGTCACTGGGGGTCAGTTAAGGAAGAGAGGATCGAGTGCCCCAGGGACTGCTCTTCTCTTTGGGTGGGCGGGAGGCTTTATTATACTTCTGTCAACTGCCACCAGGTGGAAGCTTGGTGACAGCGCAAGTGGAACTGCAGGAAGGGAGGGGCTATGGACCAACACAATCCATGTATGCCTCAATATAGCATGCACTGTCATCTTTTAGCTGTGGCAGGGCTTGGGGACAAAAGAAAGGTAGGAAAAGGGGCTGAGCAGGCTTTATGAAGACCTGCACACTTGCTCCGGCCCCCTGTCGAAGTATTGGATTTGAGGTGAAACTTTTGGGTATCAGTCTTGGCTGTCTGGTATGTCTCCTAGCTGTGTGGTGTAAGTATCTGTTTTTTTTATTATTGAGCACTTTTTTATTTAAATAAACTTTTTACACCTCATTCTTTGGGTCTCTTGTGGCTTTGTGTACCCTGCATATCTTTTTCTTAGCCCGGCCTGCACCACCTCCTGGGGAATCTGAGCCCCTGATCTGGATGTTTGTCTCCAGGTGGAGGATGGTGCTCCCCCTCCTTGCCCCACCATGGGGTGAAATCCATAGATGGACTCTGCTGGCCAGTTCTCAGTGGAGGTGGCTGCCAGTCAGGGGCTAGCTGGAACAGGGCTGATAGCCCATCTGCTCAGACCTTGAGGATAAAAACCTTTATAGAAAAAACATAATAACAAATAAATACCCTGTCCATTCCTTTCCTACCCTGTCCTGCTGTACCTCTCCACTCCACTGCTCCTCTCTCCTCTCCTCCCCATTACTGTTTCTGTTTAACGTGCTTTCATTTTTGAGTTCCCCTGCACAAAATTTGAACACATAATCTACCAGTCTTGTTATATACATGACTGACTAGGAAGATGTTGGCAAATTCGCTTTGCTAGCTAACCCGGTGGAGTTGAATTTAAGCCTGGATCGTCATAGATGACAAAGCCCTGCACCACATCTGACATTATAGAAACATAGACCCTAGAAACATAGAATGTGTCAGCAGAAAAGGACTGGTAGGCCCATCTCTATCCTATTTTCCCTCAATCTGCCCTATACAGCTAATTCAAACTTTTCTGCTACCAAGCCCCTTTCCCCTTTCTCAGTAGCTTGAAATTGCTGGCTCTTTCACTTTTTATTTGCTTATACAGAGTAAGCATGACTGTCGCCCCTTCTTGCTGAAGACAATAATAGATTCATTGCACTTTTTCATTACACATAAATACTTCATGAGACAAAGACATCGGAATATTTTAAACCATGCTGCAACACAGCTATGTTGGCCATTTTATACCATATGTTCAAGTTCCATTGGGACAACAGCAGAATGCTGGGGGCTGGCAGTATTATGCAGGATGACAGCAGATGCTGGTAAAAAATGTTAAAAGTCCATTTAACGCTGAAGACACACTGTCTAAATGCATGGTTTTCATTTCAAGCAACATTTTATTACTCTCATAAACTGATATATAGCTGAACACTGATTAAACTGGCGCATTAAGGACAGATTTGCGATTCTGTCTGTTCTGTGGATATGTGAAATTACACAAGGTGAATACTTACAAGTAAATAAATTAAACCTTATTAAGATGACATTTTTGCATCTAATTAGAACTGTGATCTTTCTGCATGTTCTTTATGCATTTGATGTCTTCATTTAAAAAGCTCCTGCATGGTTTTAACAAATGAGAGCAATCTTACCATGATTCTGCTGTTGCCGTGACCTTATTGTTGCCACGATCCTATGGTTACCACAATCCTACGTTTGCCGTGACCTTATTGTTGCCATCATCCTATGGTTACCACGAGCCTACTTTTGCCGTGACCTTATTGTTGCCATCATCCTATGGTTACCACAATCCTACTGTTGCTGTGACCTTATTGTTGCCATCATCCTATGGTTACCACAATCCTACCTTTGCTGTGACCTTATTGTTGCCATGATCCTATTGTTACTATGATCCTAGCAGAGCCTGAAACCGTACTTTAGCCACGGTACCTTGGACTTCTCAAAAAACTGATGTTGTTATGCAGAGTTTTACACAATGGACTAAGCACACTGTCTTGATTCTCCTATCCTTTTAAAAGTATAAATTATATGAGTATTTGGGGGACTGGAGCGCATCAGGGTATGTATGGAATAACTTGAGTGCCTGGATTTGAAAGGTTGTAGTATATGTGGATTTGAGGATGGTGAATTTTGGAAATTGGGTGGGATTTAAGAAGGATTTGGGGGAGATGTATTTAGTTTATTCGAGCTGGGATGTGCTGCCTACAGCATACCCTGAGGCTCTGCTACTCCCCATCCCTGCTCTGGGATCTATGCCCTTTCTATGACCTCTATGACCCCAGCACCAAATGTACCATATCAGCGATGCAGAGAAGTAGGGATCAGGAGGCAGTGTGGAGGGGGAGTAGGTGGTGTGGGGAGGGCTGAGGGGGAGGGTACTATTAGGGTTGTGAGGACGAGGAGATACCCTGGGATAAAATGGGGGCCTGAGAGAGGCCAGACGTGTTTAGTTCCCATGCCTAAGGATCCCACCGGCCCAAGTGGGCAGGTAACTGATACGTCGTCTGCCACCATTTGTCCACAGCAGTGCTGTGCAGTACTAGATTGATGAGGAATATGTCTGCAATTATGGTGGATTTTATTTCCTCTGTCAGTCAGGCTTGCATTATGAAGACCTGACTGGGTGATGACACAGGCCCAGTCCTGAAGTCATTGGTCCTGAACTGGTATTCCATAGTGCACTGCCCAAGGAAGGACCGCAGTGGGAGTGGTCATCTGTTTTAGATCAGAGTTGATCCTGGTGGTGCACACAGTGGGAGATGCATCATCATTTGAATATGTGGCTGTGCATGGAGGTCCAAGTGCAGGTTGCAGAATCCTCATCGTGTACCAACCTCTGGGGCATGGAGGGGAAATTCTGCAGGAAATCATGGACTTTATCACTGACAGAATCTTGGAGTTGCCAAGATGGCTTGTTCTTGGTGACTTCAATGCTCACTTTGATGATGAACTCTCACATTTTGGTCAAGATTTCCTTTGGGGTATGGAATCTCTGGGCTTTACAAAAGTGATTACTTCTGCTACCCATCAACACAACCATGCCATGGAGTTGGTATTTTCTCTGGGACTCGAGATTGGGAACCTCAGGACTGATCCAGTCCAGCCGGTCCAGTGGTGCAGAGGGCTGAGGCACTGGACACCTTACCTCTAACCACACTGGTGACCTGTGTTCAGTAACAAGCACGGGTTGTGGGGGGGTCAGTCGAGGGGAGGCTGGGAGTGGATGAAGCGGTAGTCAGACAGCTCTCCTCTTCCAGATCAGGAGGTAGACCTTCCTTGGCTCTTGTCTGCCACTGAGTGGAGGCTTGGTGGTAGCATCGGACACTGGGGGGGCTGGCACTAGGCCGGAGGTGGTGGATTGTGGTCTGTGCTTGGTGCCGGCGCACTTGCGTGCCTCCACATGCATGCACGACCATGTTGGCCGAGATCCCCGGGGAAGTAAAAAGGGGAGAAAATCGGCAGAAAACACCCCCGGATGGCAGGATGAGAACCAACCCCTGCAGACTCTGCAGCAGTGGCTGGGCATAAGGTAAGTCCCAGAGGAGCTGGGTGATGGGGCTGGGGGGTTGGTTAGAATGGGGCTACTGGGAAGAACAGGAGCATAGATGATGTATAAAAAAATAAAATTGATCCAGTCAGTTGGTCAGATCATTGTACCATCAGGTTCACTTTCAGGGCCCCCCCCCCTTGTAGTTCACCCCTTGTGGAGGTTGTCCAATTCTACTGCTTGCAAGGGCTTCAGCCAGAGGGACTCCAGATAGTTCTGGACACTTCAGATATGTTGAGAGAATATGCTGAGGGACTGGAAGAAGCTGTGGCAGCCTATAACAGGGCTGCTGTGGTGGCTTTCGATCTCATTGTGCCAGTTCATGTATGCCCACTGGTTTTGCATCTTGCATCACCATTGTTTGATGGCAAGTTAAAGGGAATTGAAAACAAAGGGGTGGAAGTTAGAGCATTGTTGTAGGAGATCCAGGTCCCAGGAAGACAGACTGACTTTCATATCTCATTACGGTGAGTATCAAAGGGTAATCACTTAGAAAAGGGCAGATTTTCTGTCTAGAGACAGTGCTGCTGGGAGGAACTGACTGGCAAAACTTTTCCAAACTGTGGATGGGCTACCTTATCCAGCCTGTCTGGAGCCTGTGATAGCATTTACACTTGTGAAATGTGAGGAGTTCACTCGATTCTTTCTTGGACAGGGTGTTTTCAGTTAGGGCTGGGATCACTTCAAGTGGGCCATCACAGCTCAGCAGAGTTGAGCCTTCACATCTAAGATGCATTCAGTGGTCCCAAGGAGAGTTTTGGCCAGTGACAATGAAAAAGTCAGTGGGGTGATTTCTGAGCTGTGGCCAACATTTTGTAATCTGGACCCAGGCCTGACACGCCTATATGTGAGCTGAGTACGGCAGCTGGGCCCAGTATTTGCTGAGATTGTCCAAGGCTCCTCATCAGAGGGAGTGTTCCCAGTGTTGCTAAAAAGTGCACTGGTCACACTAATTCTGAAGATGTCATCTTTTGACCCAAACGTCTTGGCAAATTACTGTCCTGTCTCTAACATGCCCTATTTGGGCAAGTTTACTGAGAAGTTGGTTATGCTACAGTTTGAGGCACACCTTACTGCCTTTGACATCTATGAGCCTCTCCAGTCTATGTTTAGGTCTAGGCATAGCACAGAGACTGCACCAGTTGGGGTGCACAATGACCTGCTCAGGGTAAGAGATAAAGAAGAAGGATCAGTTTTCATTCTCCTTGATCTCTCATCAGCGTTTCACACCATGGACCAGAGGTTGCTATTGGTCTGGCTCAGGGAGTATGTGGAACTCACTGGCAAAGTCATCTGGTGGTTCAAATCCTATCTCAGTGACAGCACCCAGAGGGTAATGTTGGAAAAGTTTTCCTCGATCCCGGAGTTCTGTCTGTGGTGTACCCTAGGGCTTGGTTTTCTCTCCCATGCTGTTTGTGGTGTATATGCCTCCCCTGGGTAACATCATTAGGCAATATGGTCTGAGGTTTCACTGCTATGCAGATGACTCCCAGCTCTACATGTCTTTTGTACCTGGGACACTGGGTGCGGTTAATGTGCTTAATACATGGCTGGCTGTGATCCAAGAATGTGATGTCATTGAGCTGGCTGAGACACCTGGAGAAGACTGACGTACTGGTGGTTGAGCTTGGATGTTGGTGGGGGGGGGGGGGAGTGTCAGCTACCAAGAGGGAAATGGGGCTTCGGCTCAGTTCCTCTGGGCTCTTGACTTTTATGAAGGTGAAAAATCTGGGCATCCTTCTGGATGAGGGGCTGACACTTAAGGCTCAGGTGTCAGCAGTAGTCTGGAATGGCTTTTATCATCTGAGAAACATCAGCTGGATTCGATCCCTTATTCCCCCTGTGATCTGGCCACACTGGTACATGCGTTTGTGACTTCAAGGCTTGACTACTGCAATGCTCTGTACCTTAGGGTTAGTGGAGGTATGCTGTGATGCCTGCAGTTGGTGCAGAATGTAGCTGCTAGGTTGCTGACTGGCCTTCCGAGGATGTGCCATGTTGCCCTGGTCCTGCATGACCTGCACTGGCTGTTAATTAAGTGGCATATCTGGTTCACTACTCTGCCCAGCAGCGGAGCCTGAACTCGGGGATAGCCAGAGCCTGTAAGAGGTAAAGCGTCCTGCACTACAGCCTGACTGTTGTGTGGCACTTCCCACCCGCCTGCCCCAACCACCCAGGGTCGGCGCTTCATTTATTGCTGCTGGCAGGTCACGTGTCACATCACGTGACCTACATCACATCACGTGACCTACCCTTCTTTTTACTAAGTGTCCACTTTCCCATTTGCAGCTTATAGACACCAACCACTAGGGGTCGCTGCAATCTCCACCCTAGCTCCTCTTTAAACTCTCCATCCCTTCCTAGCAACTGTTTGCAAACCCCACCCACTAGAGGTCCCTGCAGTTCCCTTTGAATCCTTTCTGCAATTTACTTTCCTCACTCCTCGTATCAGCCTACCCCTAAGCACCCAGCAGCCTCAAACCTGGTACCCTTTATTCCAGAGTCTACTGCCTAACCACTAAGCCAATGAACCAGGCCAACATCTTCCTCTACTTTCAAACTCTTAACCCTTCTTCCCTGAATTAAAAAACTTTCTACACTCTGTCCTTAAGCTGTACTTAAACCCAGTACCCTTGCCATCAGAGTCAACAGCTCTACTTCTTAACCACTTTATCTAGCTATTTTATTCCTACTTTCTAGGACTCTTAGTCTCTTACCCTCCCCAACCTGCCTAAATATAAAGTTTTACCACTTCTCTCTTGCTGCCTTTGAACCCTGCACCCTCACTGTCTTAGTCAGCAGTTCCACCACTCTGCTAGCACACCTGTCTATCATTTGTGCAGGATTTCAAACTCTAAAAAACCCTCTAACCCTGCTAAATTGTCTGATTGTTTCTGCAGACCTTGAGCCCAGCCCTCTGCTGCTACAGCCACTGTCTGGGGTCCTTCCTGCTACCCTGGGCAAGTCTTGAACCTAGTGCCCTATGCACCTCAGGCACCAGCTCTGCCACTGTACCAAAGCAGCAACTACACTTAGAGGTGACCTTTCACTACTATCTCCCCCTCTATCATCCTAGTTCCCCATCTTTCTTCACTTCCTCTCTCACCCTTTCCAATTATGCATGTGCACCTCCTGCCCACCTGCCTCTCTTCTCCTCCTCCTCCTTTGCCTTCCACCAACCCTATTGTCCTGTTAACCCTCAGCCTCACTGCTCCAGTGCTCCTACCTACCCTCCTGCCCTCCCTTCCTCCTATACCACTGCTCCTCCCCCCCCTCCCTCCTCCTCCACATACCCCATGCTCCTCTCCCTCACCCCCCATCCAGACATTACCTTTCCTCTCCCCCTGCTCCTTGGGCATCTGATCACGAAGCCTTCTCTGCCTGTGCTGCTCTACCCACCCCTGTGCTACTAAACCCCTTTCTCTTCCTATCGCTCCGCGTAAACTCTCCTTCTGCTACCCTCTGACCAGAGCAGTTCTCCTCCTTCTGCTCCTGACAGGGACATACATCCCAACCCAGACCCTGCCCCTCCCACCCACCCACTCGGCCCACTGGTCTCCAAATAGCCTCCATGAACATATGCAGCCTGCTGAAAAATGTGATGCCCTACAGTGCTGAGCCATGGCTCATCAACCAGACATCATAGCCCTGGTTGAAACCTGGCTGTCCAAATCCACCCCTGACTCATTTGTCTCCCTCCCAGGCTATACCTTATACCGGGAGGACCGAATAGGCAAACGAGGGGGAGGCTGTGCAATCTACACTAGAGACACAATACTTGGGCACACACTCCCCACCCCTGCTGTTGTAAATGGGGCCCAGGCTCTTACCCTCAAACTCACCCCGGACCCCTCTAGGGGTCCTCTCTATCTCACCACTGCCTACGTTCCCTCAAAGAACCAGCACCCAGCCCTGGTATCTTTAACCGACTATCTGGCCTCCCTCCACCATAAGGCGGAACAAATCCTAGTTGGGGACCTTAAAGTAAATTGGCTCAGCACCTCCTCTTCCACAATTAGAGACTCATTTGCCGCCCAAGACCTGACACAACTCGTCACCCAGCCCACTAGAATAAACCCTAAGAGAGGAACCAGCACCCTTCTGGATGTTATTATCACCAACCGACCCAAAAAAATCCAAAACATCCAGGTCCTACCAGATTCCCTAAGTGACCATTCCCCTATCCTATTTCATTGGGCAGTCCCCAATCCCAAACCCAAAGCCCAGACCACCCTCCGCAGGTGCCTCCGCCCTGGTGGGCTGCAAAACCTTAAACTATTCCTCACCCAGATAAACTGGTCCCCCATTCATCGTGCAACCAACATTGACACTGCCCTCGCCTTCTTCACACACACCTTCAACATGGCTTGTGATCTCTTTGCACCCTTCACCAAAATCTGATCCAAAAAGCAGAATGCATCCTGGGTTAGCCTTGCCCTTCTACAATTACTAAGAAATCAGGATAACCTCTGGCACCTTGCCACTGAAACGGGTCGTCTGTCTGATAGGCAGGCTTACAATGCAGCCCGGAATAAGTGCTCTTGGGCCATCCGGAAAGCCAAGGCTGACCATTACCAGGCCACCCTTACCGCCTCCTGGGGCTCAGCCCGGACTTTCTGGGATAATATTAAACAACTAAATGGAAAATCACGCTCCCCTGCCCCATCCCAGCTCACTAGCAATGGCACTACCGCCACCGAGCCTGCACCCATAGCTAACTGGCTCAACACTGCTTTCACTGACCTTAGCTCAGTCCTCCCTAGTAATTTCTTTGACCCTCCCCCCAACCAATCTCCCCCTGTCCTCCAGCACCCCAGCTTCCACCTGCGCAAGATTTCTGCCTGGGAAGCCAGACCCATCCTAATCAAAGCTTTGAATAGCAACAGTCCCGGCAGTGACTCACTGGACCCCAGTATCCTCAGGCTGGTGCTAGATGAAGTCTTTGCCCCACTCACCAGCCTAATTAACCGATCGCTCTGCCTGGGACAATTTCCCATGGCTTGGAAAACAGCCATAAGCACACCCATTCATAAAGGGGGCGACAGGTCGTCGGCCAACAACTACCGGCCAATCTCCATCCTCCCACCCTCTCTAAAGCCCTGGAGAAAGTGGTGGCCTTTCAAATCACTGATTATCTGGCTAAGCATAACATCTTATGCCCAGAGCAACATGGCTTCCATGCTGGTCACAGTACCAGCACTGCACTAATTGAATTCTCCAACTTCCTACACTCCTCCCTGGATACCAGCTCCCTAGCTGGTGCAGTGTTCATCAACCTCTCAAAGGCTTTCGACACCGTCTCCCACCCTCTTCTGCTGAATGCTGTCTGCCACACTGGTCTCTCTGCTGGCCCCCTAGCATGGTGCTCAAGCTATCTAGTTGCTCGATCACAGTGTGTTAAAATCAATGGGATACTCTCTGATACCCGTCCCATTCACTCTGGGGTCCCCCAAGGCTCCATCCTGGGCCCCCTTCTCTTCTCACTCTATCTGAACACCCTGCCCAGTGCATGCCCTGGCAAAATTCTCCTGTATGCAGGTGACGTTGTCCTTTTTGCCACCCACCGCAATCCCGTCTCCGTTCAGGACACCCTACAGCAGTCTTTCAATAATGCGGAAGCCTGGTTTAAGGAGCGCAGACTCGTCATCAATCTTAAAAAAACCAAAGCTATGCTCTTTTCCCACCCCCAAAACAAAGCTAGCAACCACCCACTCTATATCCTTCCTAGTACCAAACAGCCACTGGAACAAGTCTGCTCCTACAAATACCTTGGGGTTACCTTTGACTCAGCCCTCACATTTCACAACCACATTGATGCCCTAACATCCGCCGCTAACACACGGCTTGGCATCCTCTTCCGCAATAGAACCTGCCTTCCCCCAAATCCCCAAATGCGCTCCGGCTCACTGTTACGTCTTCCGTATTGTCCCTTGTAGACTATGGTCTACCAGTCCATGGTGCTGCCGACAGGACTGCACTCAAAAAAATTCACTTAACCCTGAATAAAGCCTTCAGATTGATTACTGGTGCCCCCAGGCTCACACACACCTGTCAGCTGTATGACGAGGCTAAACTCCTTACCCTGGATGAACGGCTCCAATATCAAACCTGCCTCCTCACAAAAAAAACCCTACTCGGGCTCTCCCCTCCTGGGGTGACGGCATCCATCCACCGGATCCCACCCACTATTGCAACACGGTCATCCAACAAGACCACTCTAATGGTCCCCAGATCAAGAACCAGCCATGGCCAGAGGTCCTTCTGCTACAGAGCCCCATCCTGGTTTAACTCTCTCTCCCTGCTCCCATCACCAATGTCACCACCATCTCCAAGTTCAAAACCACCCTTCAAAACCAACTCTTCAATGCTCGTAGCTGCTCCCGTCTCTGAAGGCAGCCTCCACCTCGACTTCTCACGACAACGCCCACCGGCCGGCTCTCCACCTAACCCTCCCTACCACCTCTTCCCGGTACACAGTACCTATGTCTAACCTGGCCAGTGCCAGCTGTTTCATTGTACGCCTATTAGATTGCTCAATTTTTGATACCAACTTGTGTAACACCTGTTCTCAGTTACTTGTACCCTGTAACCTAAATGTATTTTGTCTGACCTCAGTGTGACGTGGCGCCTCTGATGAACGCCTATTTTTAGCAAAACCTATGCTATGTAACCTAAAACTCTATGTATGTCTTTAATGTGACGAGGTACCTTTGGAAACGAGCATCTGGCTCAAAGGTTGTAAACTGATTTCACAAATAAAATAAATAAAATAAAGTTGGTGTTCTAACTTATAAGTGTAACCCCTAGATGGCGCTATCCCAGGGGCTACTACCCCTGCCTGATTTGCCACTAACAGGTTGAGGGGCCTGGATCCAATGGTGGGTGCCTCCACCCAGAGGTCAGGGTTTGCAATAGTTAAACTAACTTGGTCACAGCCCTCTGGGACACTGCAACCCCCCTTTCTTCCCACTAGTGGCCCACACAATATATCAGAATTACCTTCACGGTATACACTTACCCCAGGTCTGGTTCCGGCACTGGGACCTCCTGTGAAATGAGATACAGTGCAACAATCACAGTACAGTACTTTAACATAGACAAATACCTCAGGCAGTATAACTTTGCTGAAACAAGCAGCTCTGATTTATTTGGGATATAACAAGGACAGGGAAATCAGGTTAATTAGCTTATCACTCTAATAATTACCTATGGCTCTGTGCACAGGCCTATCCCTATCAATTACTGTCCCTGGGTACCCAAGCCCTAGTGGCTAGTCCAAACCGTGGCAGCTGGTAGGGGCCTTTCACACAGAGAAAGGAGAATTAAACAGTCAGCAGTACAGTAATTCCATTTGGATTTAATGTGGCAATTCAACAGGAGCAACCCTGAATTAGTACTCACGACCTCCAAATAAGATAGGGTCCTTCAATGTCAGCAGGGCTCACTTGAGGTACACAAACCTCTTCACACATCCATATAAAAGAAAGTACTATACCAGGCAGGCTGCATCTGTATCGCAATCGCAATTACTGCACAATACCCGGGAGAACACACAGCAGATTCAGTTCCTGACAGACCGAGTGCAATTTTCAGCAATTTCTTCCAGTCTTCTACAGGGTGAGCCTGGTTTCTACTCTTCAGAGATCCTTTGATTCTTTTCACAGGACGGATTCAGTCCTAACAAGCTGTTACACAAGCTGCAGACCGGAACTCTGGGCCTTACACACGTTTTTGACTAAACTGCACACTGAAAAAGCACAGGGCTCCTTCCTTCTTCACTGCCAAAGCTCAACTGAACTCCAACTGAGAAACGGGCACTTCCTTTGAGTTCCTCCCAGTTCTTGACTGGATTGGCTGTCACTCACAATAGACTGCTGCTGTTGGTCCAAAAGGCACTGAAGTCTAAACTACATCTCCCAGAGTCACTGCCCATACAATCCTCTTGTGGCTGGCTCAGATTATGAGTCCAAGTTCTGATTCGTCCAAGGCATCATTTTAGAGCTAGCTTACCCCACACTGATTGGTCCAGTTCAGCAGTTCAAAACTAGAATGGGGAACTAGCAGACACAGTTCTGACTGCAAAGAAAGCAGGTTAGACAAACTGTAATTTCATTATTACTCTAAATAATTTCTGGCAAACAGTTACATCTTTCAGATAGGTTCCTTTGCACTCCTAGTGATTGCAAAATGAAGTGAATTGGCAGCAGCTCGAGTGGTACTCAGAGAAGCACACAGTCCCCCATACAAACTAATTATGTCTGCAAGCAGACAGCTCTTAAAGAGACAGTACCAGAGGCTCTAAAAACTCACTGATAAATGGCTTAAATGCCAAACACCATTCAGGCTTGGAGCATTCAAGCAAGCTCCTGAAGTCTTTTGGGAACCCCCATTTGCAGGGGGTTACACCCTTCCTGGCCTGGGAAAGCTTGGCGTCCGCTCAAGCAAGTACCCCATAAGTTTCAACTGCAACCATATACATTTGCATTAGGCTCGCACATGTAATCATCAGTCAATATATCATTTTACCAAGAACACATTTCTGAAACATTGCAGTACGTCCTCTTTACACAGTATTACATACACATTGTACCATAACTCAAGTTATTACCTCTTGTACATGAAACCTGAAGAGAGGGGCCTTCCCTATCAGTTACCTTGGGGCTGGATGGGGCAAGGGCACCATACTTAGAGGGCAACACAAGTAACTTGGAGTTAGCACTGATGCTCAGTTTGGGCAATGAGCTTGGGACACATACACCCTTTATGGACAACATTGAGAGGCAAGTCCACAGGCCTCCCAAGTGAATCATAACTGAGGTGCACCACAGGCTTTACAGCTCGACCAGTCTTTCTAGGGAACTGTTATAGTCTCTGCCTCTGAGCCTCATTTTCAGCATTGTCCTCACTTGTCAGGGAGTCTCCATGGGGTAGAGAGGCTAGAACTTGGGGCACTTTCAGCTCCAGGAGTTACAGTTTCTGAGTCCACAACATTTGGCTCGCATGGAGAGCTTCGGACACTGGCAGTGGACTGTCAGGCACTCAAAATACTCTTCTTGTTCAGGTGTATCACCAGTCTGCCCCAATCTATCATTTTCTCCTGAAAGCTCAAACAGTTCAACCATGCACAATGATTCCATTTCATCTGATCTGATGCTTTGCACTTCACTTTCTGGGAGCATTGGCTCCAGGGATGAAGCTTGGGGGCTTAGACAGTCCAGAAGGCCCAGCTTTGTCTCCAGTATTGACTAGGGATTGCCCGAAACAATTGACTCAGTTCGTAAGAAGGATAGTATTCAAAGTCACTCTCACTTTCTTCCGATATGGACTGACAGTCATGCTCAACTGGGACTTGTGGAGGGAACACTTTAACTTTGCTTCTGTAGGTGCAGACTTTCTTGATCTTTTCTTAGCAGCAGCTCTAGTCACTGGTCCAGAGGGGGCATCTTCTAGGGGCTCAGACTCAATTAAGATTTGTCCAATGGGCAGTAAATGATTTCTATGCATTGTTTTTACATCTTTTGAATTATTCTCAGGCCTTACTTTGTACACTGGCAGATCATCTAGTTTGCCCACTACAATGTGAGGGAGATGGTGCCATCTGTCAGCAATCTTGTGCTTGCCATGCAGTCCCAGATTTCTTAGCAATGCCGATCTCCTCCTGGGTTCTATTGCTTTCACCTTTTTATCATACCTTTCTTTGTTGGCCAGATTTCTTTTGGCAGCCATGGTTTGAGCCAGTTGGTACGCATGAGTTAGCTGGGCCTTTAACTTTTGCACATACTGTAAATAGTTGTCAGCTTGAACCCCATCAGAGGAGACCCCAAACACACATCTACTGGTAGTCGAGCTTCTCTTCCAAACATCAGGCGGTAGGGGAGAATCCAGTGGCATCACTTTTGTGCAGTTATAAGCATGTACCAGGGTGCTAATTTGTTGGCTCCATCTAGGCTTGTCCTTTGGGTGCAGGGTGCCTAGCATATCTAGCAAAGTGCGGTTGAAACGTTCAGGCTGTGGGTCCCCCTGGGGTGGTAAGGAGTGGTTCTGGACTTCGACTCCCCACAGAGAAAGCATCTCTTTGATCAGGCGACTCTCAAAGTCTCTCCTTGATCAGAATGGATTCTTTGTGGGCCCCATAGTGAACAAAAAGTTTTCTACAAGTACTTTGGCTACAGTGGATGCTTTCTGGTCTTTGGTGGGAAAGCTTGGGCATATCTCGTGAAATGGTCAGTGACCACCAGCACATTACTGATATTTCTTTGATCTGACTCCAAACTTAGAAAATCAATACAGACCAGCTCCATGGGTGCACTGGTGGTTATGTTAACAAGGGGGCAGCCCTCTGGGGACAAAGCTTTCCTCTGTAAGCAGCGACTACAAGTTCGAATGTGTTGCTCCACATCAGCCCCATCTTAGGCCAATAGAATCTGGATCTCACCAAGTCAAGTGTTCTGTCTATACCAAGGTGCCCCATGTGGTTGTGCAAGGACCTCAATACTGAGTCTCGAAGGCAGTGGGCAGCACTAGTTGTTGTTGTCTACTTGTCCCCTCTGTCTACTGTTTCTCTGTATAACAGTTTATTGATCAGTTTCAACTTAGGACCTTCTTGTATAACAGTGCAGTTCTCAAATCAGTGGGCGTAATTTGGACACATCTTTTCCTGCATAGAGGGCTTCTAAGCTGCTTTGATCATGGGATCGGGATTGAGCCCCGAATACTGTCATTGTCCAGCTGAGCAGTGCACCAATGTCTGATTGCAGAAAAGTGGCAATAAGCAGCAGGTATGCAATTCTCAGAGGCTCCCAAGCAATCCACCATGCAGTCCACTGCGTCCGTGGACATTTGTTCCTCCCTGTCAAACTTCCGGCAGAGTGCCCGAATGTCAGGTTCTGCCAGTCGGACCCAATCATTCTGGGGAACAGGCCTCCGGGAGAGCATCAGCATCTATGTGGTTCAGACCTGCTCATTAGAGCATAGTCATATGTAGATAATGCAGAAAGCCACCTATGGCCAGTGGCATCCAACTTAGCTGAGGTCTGCACATAGGTCAAAGGATTATTGTCAGTTTTACTAGTATTTTAGCCCCATACAAGTACTCATGGAATTGGTCAACAATAGCCCACTTCAAAGCTAGGAACTCTAACTTATGTACAGGATAGTTCTTTTCGGATGGGGTCAGGCTTCTACTGGCAAAGGCCACTGGTCTCAGGCCATTCTCGTGCTCTTGGTACAACACAGCCCCCAACCCTTGCAAGCTAGCATCAGTGTGCAGGCCGTAAGGTTTTCTTGGATCGGCATAGGCCAGCACTGGAGCATGGGTAAGTTGATATATGATCTCATGAAAAGCAGTCTCACAATCAGGAGTCCAGCGGGCCCCAAATACTTCACTCGGATGAAAACACTCTTTCAGTCTTGAGGGATGCTGACTTTTGGTATTTTTGTGGGTTGGGGATACCTTGAGTAAGGTTAAGTAAAGGCGGATCACTCTTGAATAGTCCTTGATGAGCGCCGATAATAACCACAGAATCCCAGGAATCTTTGCAGTTCTTTTTAGATTTTTGGGCTGTGGCCAGGTGGTCAAGGCCTCAACTTTACTTGGGTCGGTCTCTATTCCTCGGTGGATACTATGTGTCCCACATACTTACTGATGTTTGAAAAAATTGACACTTATCAATGGACAGTTTAAGGCCAAAGTCCTCCAGTCGGTCCAATACCTTAAATAATCTGCTCTCATGTTCCTCCAGTGAGCTGCCAAACACAATAACATCATCTAGGTATACCAGGCACTCTAGTAAGTTCATGTCCCCACTGCACGCTCCATCAATCGTTGAAAAGTGGCTGGGGCACCTGAAATCCTTGAGGCATCCTCATGAATTCATAAAGCCAAGCGGACAGATAAAGGCTGTCTTTTCACGGTCCTCTGGGGCCATCGGGATCTGATAGTACCCACTGCGGAGATCCAGCACAGAGAACCACTTGCTCCCGTTTAGGCAGTCCAAAGCATCCTGAATGCGGGCATTGTGTACTGATCAGGGATAGTCCGCCCGGTTTAAGGTGCGATAATCCACACACATCCTTACTGTTCCATTCTTTTCCTCACTACCACAATGGGGGAAGCATAAGGGCTTCTGGATTCTTGTATTACACACCAGCTAACATCTCTTGCAGATGCCGTCTCATCATCTATGTCAGCAGGTGCCAGGCGTCGAGACCTCTCACGAAATGGTCTTTCGTCATGCAGCCGGATATTGTGCTCAGCTCCTTGCACCATCCACATCCCATTCCTTTAAAGAAAACACCTGGTCCTCTGGGCAAGCTCTCACTGATCTTCACTTTCCATTCAGCTGGCAGCGGGAGTCGCCAAATCAAACAAGTCAGGCGTTACTCTGTCATTCTTCCTTGAACTCTTGCTGCTGGGTAGCACTGCAGTGTCTGCACAATGCACATTAGCCAGGATGCAACCTCTGTTTACTCGAATGTCTCTTTCAGACACATTATGAACTTGGACCATTACCCTTCTGGCATAAGCATGGGCTCTAGCGGGCAAAATACTAGGCTTGACCAGCAGTCCCTCTGGCAATTTTCCATCGCCTGGTGCATCCAACATTAATATTTTATTCTTAACATCCTTTCTGATATGGACCTCTCCTGTAAGGTACACTGGGCATTTGAGCCAGGATCAGAGACTCAGGATCCTTCTTCCATACAATTCCGACCGGTTCCTCTGGTTCTGTTTTTCAGCATCTCTCTGTGCCTCATAGGCCTTCTTAATTAAAGCCGAACTCTTAAAGCTCTACTAGTCTTTGACCCTGTTTTTCATAACACAACTGTGCCAGCCTTCCGAACATATGAGCATTTGTTCCAATCAACAAAGGACACCATCATACAGTCCAGTGGGGGACACACTAAGGCTAGGGTCTCTACTTGTTCGGCCACTCCAGCCACGGAGGTGGGGAAGACAGCCAAATTGGATATACCGGAATAGGGGTAGGCCTTCTCACTTAACCCCCATACATGCAGTCCTTCTAATGGTTGTAAGGTACGTCTGACAAATGCTTCTGATACCAATCTTGGAACATAATTGTCACTTGGGAGCCACTGTCTAATATAGCTCTTGTAGACACTCGTTCACCTTTACAGTGGTCTCCATGGAGGGACCCACTATTCTGGACCAGTCTGGAGGCGAGTGAGTGGGGGCCTGGGCAACTGACCTTGCCACAAGGGCGTGAATTAGCATTTTGGTGCCCTCACTGGGATCATGTGGTGCACCTCTTAACCACTGATTTCTTCTCCAAGCTCTCTTGTAGCCTATATGCAACTTTGTCAGTGTCTTTGGGGACTGGCATTCCCTTTCATGTGCCCATCTTTCCCACAATTATAGCAAAACATACTTTCTGGAGTTTGAGCTGGCCGAGGCGCCACACTGGGAGCCAGGGCGGGGTATTACTAACTGGAAACCTTGGTGCCATCTCTGTCTGCGGCGTGATAAGCATTTGGAGACATCTCGTCAGTTTCTCCACTTCCATGGTCAAGGAATCGAGTTCGAGCTGTTATCAGCAGGAGATACATGGGTGGTACCCCACCCCATAGCAGATGCAGTCGGATATAGTCAGGGCCCGTACTTGCAGCTGGCCTTCATAAAGGACTGTTTTTGAATTCCCGGATCTCTCTCAACAGTTCGCCCATTGTGACATATCTTTTTCCTTGTCAGAGCACTCATTGACTGCCAACCTCTGCCCCTGAACTTCATGATGGGTCACCTCAGTCACTCGGGTCGTAGCCGCAGCTATTGGTGCAGGTCCTCCCGAGGTCGTCTTTTTCTCAACTCCTCAATTTCTCTCATTAACTCATCATAGGAGGGTGGGATTCCAGTCGATCTGCCAGGTGTAACTGAAGCAACAGCAGTTCTGAGAAGGGGCAGACTTAAGGATCCTGTCCAGCCTGGTTCGGTCCAGTTCAATCGCTGGCAAACTACCTTTTCTGAGGCATTCTTGCAACAATTTTTCCAGCGAGATACATACACAGACAACAACCCCTTGGTACTGTTGTGCATCTCTTACTCTCCACCATAGGTCCTCATCAGAATCTGGGCTCCATACACATTCTCCAAGGCCTCAAGATAGGTCTGTGCAGTCGCTTCAGGGTTACTGGCCCGTTTAGCGCGGATGGTAGCCAGGGCAGGACCTCGAGGCTCTCACTAACCCTCTTCGCTTTTCACCTTCCGGCATTGCCATTCTAGCACTTGGGGGCAACATAGTCTATCCAGGTCTCCCAGTCATCCTCCCTTGGGGGTGGGGAGGTGCCAGAGAAGATCCTCAACCTTGGTAAGAGTCGTGACTAATGGCAGGTGCAGAAATAGGAGTCTGCATTGGTTCAGCCACCATTACGGGCACTGGAGCAGGAGAGGGTGTTGGAGGAAACACCCCAGGTGGCAAGAATAGTTTCTTCAAGTCCTCCACAGTTTTCCCCTCTCCCAGCAACCATTCAGCAAATTTCTCCTCAAAAGTTTCAGATAGTGGTGGGGGCTGATTCCCCCCCGGGTCTTTACTGTCCTTAGTTATCACTCTCCAAGCAGTGAGGGCTCCCTCTGGGGTAATGGTCTGTGGCACTTTGGAGCTATCTATGGGATCCTTAAACTCTACTAGGGCCAGGAAAGTGTGGGTGAGCAGATTAGCATGCCGACCCACCACCACAGGGTTTTGTAAACCTTCCACCTTGGAAAGTACTCCCTGCACAGTGTCGTATTGATACCCAGAGGATGTCCAGGATAAGCATAGCATTTTGGGGTGATCTCCTCCCAGTACACCACTCCACCAGCGGTGCACAGCCACTTCTGCCGAGGTGCCCATTTTTCTTAACAGTGGTTCGTAAATATGGCCACTAGAGGACACACAATCCCAGCGGTGAGCCTCAAGATGTAACCCCTAGATGGCGCTATCCCAGGGCTACTACCCTGCCTGATTTGCCACTAACAGGTTGAGGGCCTGGATCCAATGGCGGTGCCTCCACCCAGAGGTCAGGGTTTGCAATAGTTAAACTAACTTGGTCACAGCCCTCTGGGACACTGCAACCCCTTTCTTCCCACTAGTGGCCCACACAATATATCAGAATTACCTTCACGGTATACACTTACCCCAGGTCTGGTTCCGCACTGGGACCTCCTGTGAAATGAGATACAGTGCAACAATCACAGTACAGTACTTTAACATAGACAAATACCTCAGGCAGTATAACTTTGCTGAAACAAGCAGCTCTGATTTATTTAGGGGATATAACAAGGACAGGGAAATCAGGTTAATTAGCTTATCACTCTAATAATCTACCTATGGCTCTGTGCACAGGCCTATCCCTATCAGTTACTGTCCCTGGGTACCCAAGCCCTAGTGGCTAGTCCAAACCGTGGCAGCTGGTAGGGGCCCTTTCACACAGAGAAAAGGAGAATTAAACAGTCAGCAGTACAGTAATTCCATTTGGATTTAATGTGGCAATTCAACAGGAGCAACCCTGAATTAGTACTCACGACCTCCAAATAAGATAGGGTCCTTCAATGTCAGCAGGGCTCACTTGAGGTACACAAACCTCTTCACACATCCATATAAAAGAAAGTACTATACCAGGCAGGCTGCATCTGTATCCCGATCGCAATTACTGCACAATACCGGAGAACACACAGCAGATTCAGTTCCTGACAGACCGAGTGCAATTTTCAGCAATTCTTCCAGTCTTCTACAGGGTGAGCCTGGTTTCTACTCTTCAGAGATCCTTTGATTCTTTTCTAGGACAGTTCAGTCCTAACAAGCTGTTACACAAGCTGCAGACCGGAACTCTGGGCCTTACACACGTTTTTGACTAAAACTGCACACTGAAAAAGCACAGGGCTCCTTCCTTCTTACTGCCAAAGCTCAACTGAACTCCAACTGAGCGAAACCGGCACTTCCTTTGAGTTCCTCCCAGTTCTTGACTGGATTGGCTGTCACTCACAATAGACTGCTGCTGTTGGTCCAAAAGGCACTGAAGTCTAAACTACATCTCCCAGAGTCACTGCCCATACAATCCTCTTGTGGCTGGCTCAGATTATGAGTCCAAGTTCTGATTCGTCCAAGGCATCATTTTAGAGCTAGCTTACCCCACACTGATTGGTCCAGTTCAGCAGTTCAAAACTAGAATGGGGAACTAGCAGACACAGTTCTGACTGCAAAGAAAGCAGGTTAGACAAACTGTAATTTCATTATTACTCTAAATAATTTCGCAAACAGTTACATCTTTCAGATAGGTTCCTTTGCACTCCTAGTGATTGCAAAATGAAGTGAATTGGCAGCAGCTCGAGTGGTACTCAGAGAAGCACACAGTCCCCCCATACAAACTAATTATGTCTGCAAGCAGACAGCTCTTAAAGAGACAGTACCAGAGGCTCTAAAAACACTCACTGATAAATGGCTTAAATGCCAAACACCATTCAGGCTTGGAGCATTCAAGCAAGCTCCTGGAAGTCTTTTGGGAACCCCCATTTGCAGGGGGGTTACATAAGTCCCTTTATGGGCTGGGCCTCGACTACCTTTCTGAGCTCTTGCACCCTCATATACCCTCGTGTTCTCTCAGTTCTGCTGATGAGGGCCTCCCAGTAGTTCCAAAGGTGAGACTGAAACCTCTGGGGAACTAACATTTGACGTGGTGGGCCTGATCCTCTGGAATGCCTTGCAAAGAACTCTGAGGAAGGCACCCTCTGTGGAGACCTTAAAATCTTTCTGTTCACCCAGGAGTTTGGGGACTAATGTCTCCATATTTTGTTATGTCTCCGCTAATATTCAGAAATAACTATTTATGAATGTAATTATATGTAGCGGTTTTACTGATATTTATGTAATTTAAGTCTGGATATAGAAGGGATGTGCGGGGTCCGACTGTGTGATAGAGCATTTATCTTGGGTAGCTGCCATTGACCTCAAGTAACCTCATGAGTGGTGGTTGCAACATGCAATTGCAATGTGCAATAGGAAAGGATCTGGTGTGATAGGTTATTTTATTTACAGAGTGTCTTATTTTTTTTTTTTTAATTTTGTCATTTTTTTTAAATACTTCCTTTCAGCATTTTTTCTCTGCCTGGCTGCTGTCACAACATACCCGCTGATTGGTGGAGTGCATGGGTTTGGAAAAACATAAAGGTGATGGGGTCCCCAGAGTAGGTCCATATCCCAGGGAAGTGGATCCAGTAACTGAGGTGCCTGGTTGATGTTGTTGGGCTTGCGACGGTTCAGTGTCCTCCAGCTTGCACAGGTTGTGTTTTGGCCTTCATTTTCTTTCCTTGGGGCTCTGATATGCAATGACATGCATAAGCTTGTGTGTGCAAGGCACATCAATGGGAACTGCCCCTGTGTTGGAATGTGCATGGCACACCAATGCCTGTTGGGATCTACCCCGTGTTGATGTGTGTGCAAGGCATGTCAATGTCCATTGGGCGCTCTCCCTGTGTTGCAGTGTGCAAGACACAACAATGTCCATCAGGAACTACCCCTGAGTTGGCGTGTGCAAGGCACGTCCATGTCTGTTGGGAGCTCCCTCTGTGTTGGAGTGTGCAGGACACATCAATGTCCATCGGGATCTACCCGTGTTGGTGTGTGCAAGGCACGTCAATGTCCATTGGGAGCTCCCCCTGTGTTGGAGCGCCAAACTGTGCTGACACGCCTAAAGACAGGGATTGGGTTATGAAGTGGGCACCACTGGAAATCAAAATTCTCAAAAACTGAATGATAAATGGGATGGCATGAGAAATAGGTACTCAGTAGATTTCATGTATGCCCTCACTGAGGCCATTGTTGAAGAAAGAGGCAAATTGGCAGAGGAATTACAAAAGGAACAGCAACAGCTTAACATTAAATTACAAGAGACAGAACATTTGAAGAAATTAATGGACTATGAGGAGTATATAAAACAAATTAAGATCAAAAAATTTCAGAGCTACAAATGATTATAGGGACAATAAAGTGTATACACATCAGAAAAAAACAATCTAAAAAGTTATCTACACAGCAAAGTTGCCAGAGTGAACAGATAGCAACAGCAGTTATACATGCCCAAGTTATAGGAAGAAACAATCCAAAATACCTTTTTTCAACAGGCCAGCACCAATGAACAGGCAGAGCCAAGATACAGTACCATACAAGGGCTAGAGCCTGGCTATGGATGACACTACAGAGGGTGCAGGGGTGGCAGGGACAGAGGAAGGGGCAGCAAGAGGACCAGGAACTGGCAGAGGAGACGTAAGACTGAAACAATTGTGTCTATTTGTCTCGTTAAACAGGTGTTGCTCTATATTTTAGGTTGTAATCTGTATCTAGACGAAATTATTTTGCAGATGAATAAGATGTTTTCAAAATACCATTTTACATACAGTAAGTGATACAAAGTAATATATTAAGAGCTTCTGCGCATTGGCATACATTATTTCTAGAATTATTTGCATACATTGTTTATTATTGTCATTATCACAAGCAAACAGTATTCAATGCTAGCAACCCTGTTTCCCGTCTTTCCTTCCCATGTACCCTTTTGATTAAAAGTTTACTAATAGTTCTGTTATGTTGGGATGTGTTAAACATGGATGGGTGATCTGGTGCCTGAGTCTCGTACTCTCATGGCATACTTGGTTCTCTGTACTGTTTTTAATTTTTCTGCACCTAGTGCTCTGTGTTAGTCTCACCGCCACCTGGCTGAAACATGGCTCTCTCCCAGAGTTTACCAGTTGTTGCCTAGGCAACAACATGAGGGCCTTTGGTTTCCTGAGGTATGTCTGATGATGTCATCACATTTGACATCATCAGCATCAGCTGGTGGTGGTGAGCTTAAATTGTTTTTCACTCAGCAGGGTCTGTCCTGGTGGTTTAATGTCCTTTACTACCCCCAGCCCAGGAGAGGCGTTTAATAAGTATGCATTTTTGGATTTAACTTTGAAAATGTGCTTGTCATACAAGGCGTGTTGACTTTTAAACTTTCTTTTGTAAATGCATGCTGTGTAGCAACTGGGCTCCATTCTTTACTTTCAGAACATGTAGTGAGTTGAACAGAATCTATACTATAAAGCATTTTTACCAGTGTAATGAATTTGCATGCTATGCTCGCCCGTTATGTCAGTAGCTGTATCTGGTGTATGGCAACAGAGCTGTCGCACATATAATGTAATACAAGTCTTAACTGGGGGACAAATTCTTCTAAATAGTTCCAGGAGCTAATAAGAGACTATGTGTAACTGGCAGTAAATCAGGCCCTAAAATTATCTTTGCTGCTTTTCACAGAAAACGGTTATTGAGAAGAAACACAATTGAGACTCATAAGAGTTAATTACAATAGCCGCCAGGTAGGAACCTCTTCGATTTGAAATTGGTCCAAACAATTGTGGAAGCTTTGCTTCAGTTTTACATGAAACACGCACATGTGGGTCAGAGTGACAGCAGTTTAAGGCACCAAGCACAATATGCACTATTCATACTATGAAAACAGCCTTTGGTCTAATATTTTTCTGTATATGTTTTGCAGTAAAACTATGAATTTTGAATGAGACTGAATAAGGTCACAAGGTCCTGGTATTGCATGAGTACTGCATCCACTAGGAGTTTAAAAAAAAATAATGGAATTGTTTTTAAAGAGCTGTTGGCACCTTAAAAAAGTTTGAAAAACATAATAATTAGGCACAATTCAGTTTCCAGTCCATATATATTCTAAAGATTCCTCCTCCCCAATATTTATTATTAAGGACATTTGCAAGAATATATTATCTTTATCCCTCAGGGTTCATCTGCCTCTACAGCTGACTCCCTACTTCAAGTCATAATCCTCTGTTGTGACATCACAGTTTGTTGCCATGGGAGTAACTGTGATGTCACAAGAAGTGCATTGTGACCTCAGGTAGGGAGACAGCAACTGAACTCCTCAGGAACAAAGATCCTGTTTTCATGCAGATGACTTCAGTAATAAATAATGGGAAGGTGGAATGCAGAACTAATGTGAAATACAAGAGGGACTGTGTCTAAATATTATGTTTTGGTAAAGTTCTTCTGAAGGCATCAGCTGCTCTTTAATATTCCACTTTGTTCTAATATGGGTGTATACTTTTTCTGAAAGAAAATTTGAAGTGCAGTCCTGAAGAAACCCTTAAATGATTGGGCGAAATGTTGAGGGGTACATTGCAACAAATGAAAAGCCTAAAGAGTACTGTGTTTGTGAGCGTGGAGGCTTTACATGGTGCCCCCCCCATTTCTTTATCACCAGAGAAGTTACCTAACATGGCAGCTGGGAACTGGTGAGGAAGGGGGTACAACTGGACACAAGGGAAGTTACTTAACATGACAATGGGCATTAGGTGAGGAAGGGGGTACCACTGGATGCCTGGGAAGTTACCTAACATGGCAGTGAGTATCAGATGATGGAAAGGGTACCACTAGACATCAAGGAAGTTACCTGACATAGCAACAGGGATTAGGTGAGGGAGAGGGTACCACTAGACACCAACGAAGTTACCTAACATAGCAGCAGGGATTAGGTGAGGAAGGGGGTACCACTGGACTCCAGACAAGTTACCTAACATGGCAATGGAGATTAGGCAAGGGAAGGGGGTTCACCAGACAAGAGGAAAGTTACCTAACTTGGCAATGGAGTTCAGGTGAAGAAGGGGAGGTACCACTGCACACCAGGGAATTTACTTAACATGGCAATGGGGATCAAGTGAGGGAAGGGGTGCCACTGGACACCAGGGAAGTTACCTAACATGGTAATGGGGATCAGGTGAGGGAAGGGGTGCCACTGGACACCAGGGAAGTTACCTAACATGGTAATGGGGATCAGGTGAGGGAAGAGGTGCCACTGGACACCAGGGAAGTTACCTAACATGGTAATGGGGATCAGGTGAGGGAAGGGGTGCCACTGGACACCAGGGAATTTACTTAACATGGTAATGGGGATCAGGTGAGGGAAGAGGTGCCACTGGACACCAGGGAAGTTACCTAACATGGTAATGGGGATCAGGTGAGGGAAGGGGTGCCACTGGACACCAGGGAAGTTACCTAACATGGTAATGGGGATTAGAAACATAGAAACATAGACTTTGATGGCAGATAAGGACCACTTGGCCTGCCTAGTCTCTCCATTTCCCTACCTACTGGATAAGCTGCAGATCCTAGTTAACCAACAACCTATTTCTTCCTACCCCTCGCAAGAATTGCCTTATGTCTGTCCCATGCATTCTCAAATTCTCCCACAGTTTTAGACCCTGCAGCCTCCTCAGGAAGGCTGTTCCATGTATCCACTACCCTCTCTGTGAAAAAATACTTCATCACATTGCCCCTGAGCCATCCTCCCTCTATCTTCAAATTGTGTCCCCTTGTTCTTGCACATCTCTTTTTCTGAAAGATGCTACCCTCTTGGACTTTGTTGATTCCACTGAGGTGCTTAAAAGTTTCTATCATGTCCCCCCTCTCCCTCCTTTCCTCAAGGGTATACATATTAAGCTCCTTTAGTCTCTCCTCGTATGGCTTTTCTTGCAGACCCTGCACCATTTTAGTTGCCCTCCTCTGGACTGCCTCCATCCTGTAGGTGATGGAGGGGGTACTACTGGTCACCAGGAAAATTACTTCATATGGCAATAGGGATTGGATGATGGAAGAGGTATCACTGGACACCAGAGAAGTTACTTAACATGGCAGCGGGGATTAGATGAGGGAGGGGATACCACTGAACACCAGGGAATTTACTTAACATGGTAACAGGGATCAGGTGATGGGGGTTACACCATTGGACACCAGGCAATTTACCTAACATGGCAAAGAGGATTAATTGAGGGAAGGTACCACTGGACACCAGAGAAATAATGGCTCCACACCAAGATATAGACAATAATGTTGTCGACCTCTCCAACAGCGATGGGAGCAATGCCGACCGTCGGCATTGCTCCCATTGAGACAAAGTGTTGCCCCCTGCACCATCCATGTGGGGGCTGTACTACCCCTCTCTAAATAACCAACTCCGAGGTTGGAGTTGGTTCGGTGAAGTGACACTGGGAATTGCAGCATTGCTGGCAGGTTCACCACAGCAACCTGGCGAGATTTGTCGCTGTGGTGGTGTTTGCTGTGAAATTGTTGTTGTGGTGGTGTGCTACCAGAAAGAACTTAACATGGCAATGGGGATTAGGTGAGGGAGGGGGGACCACTGAACACCAGTGAAGTTACTTAACACGAACATACTGTAGAAATTGATCCTGCTGCTGCTCACTGTATTGGCTAAATGAAAAATCCACCCACTTGCTTAGTCAGTTGTTTGTAATTACCCCGCAATTTCAAACAGCTGATTTAGTGAGAGAACACATCTTTTGATCAATGTGGACATTCTTGACAACTTCGCTGTGTGTGTGCCGGACAACTTGGCTATTTGATCATGAAGCCGTCATGTACTACTTACTGCATAACCTATAGAAGTCTTACAAAACATGACAATCAGCACTGGCAAACAAATTGCTCCACTTATTCTGTACCACAAGTACTGCCCCAACATTCAATGCAGTGGGAAAGCGCCAAAAACTTCCTAACTACGGTCACAAAAGGAACTGTTGTGCTCACAGACGAGAGAGAGAGAGAGAGAGAGAGAGAGAGAGAGAGAGAGGGAGAGAGAGAAATTTTGAGATGAGGGGGAAAGGTGCCTTTCTTCCAAGGAGTGGAGAGAAAGGATAGAGAGATGTAGTGAGTGCAGGGAGAACTGTTTGCTGCAGAATGACATAAGAAGTCAAAGAGACAGTACCGCCGAGCCAAGAAAGACATGGGGCAGTACTGTATCTGCATAATCAAAAATCAGATCATTTTGAGGATATTCTCATGGTAGATAGGGTTGGGGAGGCAAGAAGTGGTCCAATGAGTTCAGAATGGTTTGTACTCAGGCAGAAAGCAGGCAGGACACAGAGATAGACTGAAACAGTAAATTTATTGTGCAGCACTAACCACGCCTCAGAGTTTTAGTAAAATCAGCCAACAGCCAATACAAATGCAATTCTAGTGCTCACAAAAATAACAAAATCATCCTACTGCACAACAACTCCTGTTTCCTACAAGCCCTAGTTGCAGTGCTTTGACGCTTGCTAGAGTCTTCATCAGGGAGCTCTGTGCAATACCTTTGCTACTTCAGCCTACATTGGCATCTCCTCTGCTTTCTGCCTGAGTGCAGACTATTCTGGACATATTGTTGCATGTATGGGGGCTGGCCACCCCTACAGTTTGCACCTGCCCTGTTCTGAGGTTCGCAGCACCTGTTTTTATGGGAGCAGGACTTGGTCAAATGCTATGTTCTGAGTTTAGGAAGGTATTTGTTACTGATGGCATTGCCATGCCCAGTGGAATCAAAGTGATGGGCTAGCCAGATCCCCAGGTATTTGAAAGAGGGGTCTTCCTCAAAGGGGGAGTCATCGAAATTCTATGGTGCAGCAGGAGAAACAGCGGAATGATAAGACAACCCAATACTTCGGTACTGCTTTTTGCGCTTTTGAGTTATCAGGGCCTCTCTCACATATGAGTTACTCACATGATGCATCACATTGTATAGTATGAGAAATACTTTCAGGGATTGCTTTGATTTTTTCACTATTTTACAAACTATTTCTGGGGATTATGAATTAGATGCAGCCTGAATTCATTATGCATCTCGCAAAATACATATGTCTGTCTAAACAGAACGCAGATTTTCTGCTCTTGGCTGCTCCAGAACGCAGCAGTCTGTATGTTAACAGGTACTGAGAAATTTAACCTCCGGCATGCAATTGTTACACAAAAGTGCTGCACCACAGAGTCCTAATTAAGCAGCAAGGCATAAAAAGTGCACGTGACTGCCTCTGGTAATGTCATGGCCAAGACCTTTTTATAAGTTTATTTTCATATAAGTAGTTCATATTTTATGACATGCATTTGAAATGAGGAGAAGCATTAGCTAGTTGTTAGAGGCTGTTTCCTACCCCGAAGAAAACTATTAGCCTATTATTTTTGTTTAATATAATTTGCTAAAGAGTTTTTTCTGGCCAAATTTATGGACAAAAAGATAATCTGAATCACTGGTTTTGCTGCTGAATTAACGGCATTTGTATTCACAGTTATATGCACATCAGTAATGCTGACAACACATATATCATTAAGTAATTGCAGAATGTTTCTTGCTAAGCCTGTAGGTCAGTCCTGCAGAACATCCGAACTGTGTTTGAAGAACCCTGGAATGAAACCAGTTCAAATTTCTGTTAACATCACAATATCATTCTGTACTTCTGCCATGTCCTCTGGGAAAATCTCTGGGGGTAGGAAAGAGGGGAGAGGGAGGGGCTGGTTGAGTCCTATGAATGATTTAAGTCTTTCTCGAAAACAAACACCTTGGCTGTCCAATGGCCTAATTTATTCATTTATTTGATTTTTTTTTAACCGGGAAAAGCCCACTGAGCCATGGCTTGTGTCTATGTGAATCTATATGTCAGTGGCTCAGCAGTTTGCACACTTGTTTCGGAGGCCGGAAGAGCAGAAGGCTGTGGGTTCAAGCCCCACACCAGGCACTTGGGGTAAAAATCCCAATACTGACAGTGAAGTGCATCATGAGGTGGATGCTGCTCTTCTGAGGTGCCGTCTTTAGGATGAGACGTTAAACCGAGGTTCCTGTCTGGTTGTTCAGGTGGACGTTAAAAATCCCATAGCACTTCTGGAAAGATAGTAGGAGAATTCCTGGTGTCCTGGCCAAATTTCCCCCATTCACTAAAAAATACCACCAACAGCTTAATCTGGTTCAAGTTTCAGTGGGTTACCATCTGTATCTCTCCCACCCCCCCCAGGGGATGAGGCTTAAAATAGGCAGAATTGTCTAGCCCTCCTTTCCCAGTCAACAATAACTGTAAATAAATAAATGTGTGACCCAGGAGGGGAGGTTGCAGGAGGAAGGAATATAGTATCATGGTGTAACATGACATACGAGCCAGCAATATTAGCAATTGATCAGCCAGAATAATTCAAAAGGCAAAAAAAAAATAAACACCACACAATAAAATAGTAAGTATATACAATAAATACGTACAGTATAACCTAAACATGTGTGCATAAGGAGCAAAATACAGGGGTTTCAAGCATGAAGCACAGGCATTTTGGAGGCTAAGAGAGAGAGGCAGGGCAGAGAAAAAGGGACTAGTAAAGTAAAATGGAGGAAAGAGAAGGGGCGAGTAGTTGGGGGGGCACAAAGGTTGTGGGGTTAATTATAGGAGTGGGTGTACGATGACAGTTCATGGAGTAGAACTCTGATGGAAAGGGAGGAGCATAAGGAGCAGTGGGCAGGGGGGCAGGGGTGCAGTTATTTCAGATGAAGAGGAGACAATATGAGAACAGAAGGAATGTGCACAGAAAAGACAGCTGCTGTTGCTTGCAGCTGATGTGTCTTTCTGTTTCCACCCTTTGCAAATTATGTGAGAGGCCTTTCAGCACCATGAATTTATGCTTAAAGCTGAACCAGCCTAAAATTTCATGGTGATTTGCATATACATCCCATGATGCTTTGCATTATGGTGGTATGTGTAATTTTGTAGTTCTTTGAATCTTGGCTTTGCCAATGCCCTTTGGGGTAACCCTTGCCTCAGTGCTTACACACTAGGGGCAGGATTCACAAAGGGTCTCAGCTGCCCCGAACAGAGGAGATGAGCCGAGTGAAACTGTGGTATTCACAGAAGATGCATGGGGGAATGCCCTCCTGTGTATCCCCTCTGAGAATACCACAGTTGTGCCCACCCCAGGCTGTGCTGGCGCATCCCCCATGTCGGGCTGGTAACCCAATGAGGCAGTGCATCTCAGGATGTGCTGTGCCCAAAACCGCCAGTCACAGCCATGGACATGCAAATGGGGCCATTAGGCATGCAATGTGCAATGGGGAAATTTTCATGCCATTAAGGCCCCATTTGCATGTTCTCTGCAGGGATGCACCTGGCGGAATGGTCCTGGCACCCTGCAGGGCTGACAGTGTAGCTGTAACACAGTACCCACCCTGGTGGCATAGTGGCCCCCCACCTGTAGCAGCAACCATGGTGCCATATAGAACAATGCCCTGGTGGCATAGTGGGCCCCCTTCCCCGCCCGTAGCACCACATCCCCGAACATACGGCGCACAGACCCCCAGTCAGTATAGTAACCCCCATCCCCGGCCAGACTGCTGTGTAAGTGGTGCCGTACCAAGTTCCCTGGTGGTCCAGTGGTCTCCCACCCACTTAGGCACCCCCCACCCAACCCCAGGTCCAGTCCTGTAACGGGCCGGCAGGCAGCACAACCCACACACACACACAGCCACAGCTGCCTGCTGACTATGCTGTGTGAGCATGACAGCTTACAGTACCGCTCGCAGCCCATTGGTAGACCATGTTGACCAATGGGCTTGCAGCATGTACTGTAGGCTGTCTTTCACAACTTTGTGAATGACGAAGTAGTGAATGACAGCCTACAGTACACACTGCTGACTAAATCACTTTAAAGCTGAACCAGCCTAAAACTGCATAATTTTGTAGTTCTTTGAATCTTGGCTTTATTGTCAATGCCCTTTGGAGTAACCCTTGCCTCAGTGATTCCACACTGAGGTTCTTTATCTTTTAACTTGTTTTTCATTTTTTGGGGGGCTCACCAAGACCCTAACCCATAAGATCAACTGATGGCTGGTTAATTTCCCCTGGGGTGTGATACAGACTAGGTACACTGTGTCTTTCTGTTTGCACCCTTTGCAAATTGTATGAGAGGCCTTTCGACACAATGCATTCTTGCTTAAAGCTCAACCAGTCTAAAATGCCATGGTGATTTGCATATACATCCCATGATGCTTTGCATTATGGTGGTATGTGTAATTTTGTAGTTCTTTGAATCTTGGCTTTATTGACAATGCCCCCTCAGCCTGCTTGACTGGTCCCCCATCTACCAATCTACAGATGTTAACTCAGCTCTCAACTACTTTATCTCCTCCTTCAATGCGGCTTGTGACTCCTACGCCCCGCATAAAAAGTGAAAAGTCAAGATACTCTGCAACCCATGGCTAAATGGTGAGCTTCTAGCACAACTAAAATCTAGGGACCACCTCTGGGCTCTAGCTCGGGCCTCCGGTGCCCAACACGACATACAGAACTACAAACGTGCCCAAAACAACTGCACAAAATCCGTTTGACTACAGAATAGCACGTACTACAGAGAAGCTCTTTCCAACACCTGGGGAAATGGGTCTGAGTTTTGGAAGAATATCAAAGAAGTCATGGGGAAGCAGCCCAAATCCTCTCCAACTATGCTAAAGGTTGATGAGTACATCACTCTTGATCCACTGGTCATTACTAACACCTTCAATGATAGGTTCACTGACCTAAGCACCGTTCTCCCCCCGGACTTTTTCCTGGATACTACCTCCACTACCCCCGTGGCTATTCTACCCCTTCTAATCACCTGCCCGTCTACTTCAAAACAGTTAAGTTGCACAAAGCCTGGAAGCACATCACCAAGGCAATCTCCAAGTCAAGAACTAGTGGGGACTTGCTAGACCTCAAACTGCTATCCTTCACCCTTGAAGAGGTACTAGTCCCATTAACACATATTCTCAACCTCTCTCTTAGCCTCAGTCAGTTCCCTGACAAATGGAAAGCTGCCACAGTTACACCAGTCCACAAAAGCGGGGATAAGACCTTCCATGGGAACTATTGACCAATTTCTATACTACCTCCTCTCTCCAAGGTTCTCGAATGCATAGTGGCCGACCAACTCACTGACTATCTGGAAAAACACAATCTCTTATGTACACATCAACATGGTTCCAGAAAAGGACACAGTACCTCATCTGCCCTACTGGAATTCATAGATACATAGATACATAGACAGTGTCGGCAGATAAGGGCCTATGGCCCACCCAGTCTGCCCATTTGAGCTTGTAAGTTCAGTTTGTTTTCCTAGAAGTCTGTTGCCCCTTACCCCTGACCTCCAGAATTCCTTTATGTCTATCCCATGCATTCTTAAATCCCATGATTGTTTCAGCCCCCACCACTTCCTTTGGCAGGGTGTTCCACTTGTCCACCACCCGTTCTGTGAAGAAATTCTTTCTCATGTTTCCTCTGAATCGTCATCCTCCCTCCAACTTCATCCCATGCCCTCTAGTCCTGGAACATCTTTTTCACTTAAAAATAGTGTTTTCCTTCACCCTGTTCCTCCCTGTAAGATACTTGTATGTCTCTATCATATCCCCTCTCTCCCTCCTCTCCTCCAGGGAGTACATGTTCAGTTCCTTCAATCTGTCTTCATAGGACTTGTGATCACTTAAGCACTACACAGCACCTTGGATAAAGGTCATCTAGCCGGGGCAGTATTTGTCGATCTGACTAAGGCATTTGACACTGACCACCATCGTCTGTTGATTAAACAACTCCAGCTTACGGGGCTCTCCCTGGACACTGTAGCATGGTTCAATAGCTACCTGCAAAGTTAGTCGCAAAGAGTAAAAGCTGCAGGTGTCCACTTGGATCCCAGACTGGTCCGCTCTGGAGTCCCTCAGGAGTCCATCCCGGGCCCACTACTTTTCAGCCTTTTCCTTAACAGCCTCCTGAAATCCTGACCTGAACAACTCATCCTCTATGCAGATGACACTGTAATCTTCTCCTCCCACAAGGACCCTGAGATCCTACAACTCAGTCTTCTGCAAGGCTTTGCCTCAGTGGAAAACTGGTTTAGTAGTTGTAAGCTGGTCCTCAACCGTAAAAAAAACAAGGCAATGCTCTTTCACAGCCCTCACAACAGGCATAAACTTCACCCCCTCACTATTTCAACTTGCCTTGTAGCGCCCTTGAACAGGTGCAGTCATTCAAATACCTAGGGATATCTCTGGACTCAAATCTTTCATATGGGGACCACATAGATGTTGTTGCCAAAGCTGCCAACATGCGTTTAGGCCTGCTATACCGTCACAGACAACATGTCACTGTGGAAGCTCTTAAGATCGCCGTCCAGAGCTCGCTGGTCTCAATCATTGACTACGGCATAATCATCTACAGCTCTGCTTCCACCACTGCCCTCAGAAGAATATCGACATCCCTTAACAAGGTCTGTAGGCTCACCTCTGGTGCCCACCATCTCACACATACATGTGACCTCTATGCCCAATATGGATGACTTCAACTTTCGAACCGCATAAAGTATCTAACCTGCATCATGGCAAAGAAAGTCACCATGGACCTCGCCCCTCCTGGAGTCTAAGCCTTACTGAGTCAAAGACTGAATCCTCGAACCACCAGGGGCTCTGAATCCCAGCTCCTTCAGGTCCCCCGCTGTCGCACCTCCCAGGGCCAAAGATCTGTTGCCCAGAGAGCACCCAGCTGGCTAAAGGAGCTCAGCCCTGACATCTCCTCCACTACCACTCTTGGCTCATTCAAATCTAAGCTCCACCTCCATCTCACTGACTCTAGCTCCTGTGACTGTTACCTATAATGACCACAGTCCACTCTCTGTGCTCCTCCTCCTTAGCACTATTTATACTCCTTTCTCCCTCTTTCTCTCACTTCCCTCCTTGCCGACTGTCCCCCCCTCTCCTTTCCCTCCATTAGCACTTCTCCCTGTTATGTTTTAGCTATGTTACTTCTGCTCTGTGCTGTTGACAAGGCTCCTGGCTGCTCTCATCTGCCCTTATGTGACCATACCGCACTTTGTGTTTCTTTGTCCCCTCTTCCCTCCTTTCCACCCCATTCCAGTATTTTACCCTGTCTTCTCCTATGTTACTGTACCTCACACTACTACTGTTTATCCATTCTATTGCATTGTTTTCACTTGATTACTAGTTTGGCTACCTTACTTACTGTAGTGTACTGTTTTCTGATGTGGAACCTTTGAAAAAGAGCCTTGACTCAAAGGTGTGTTGTAATCCTAGACTTAAAAAAATAAATGAAAAAATAAATGGAGAAGGGAACTAAATGAGGATCTGTGCAGGTTGGAGAGCTGGTCCAAGTTTTAACAGCTGAACTTTAACACTAAAAAATGTAATGTAATTCACACTTGCAAAAGGAACCCAAGGGTGCAATATGAAATGGGCAGGGTGGTGCTCAGTAGCACTCCAGAAGAAAGGGATTTAGGTGTGATGATATTGGAGACCCTAAAAACATCTGCAGACTGCAGCAGCACTGTGAGCAGAGCAAACAGAATTCTGGGATATATAGGGAGGAGGATAAGCAGTAAAAGACAGAAAGTGATCCTCCCTCTGTACAGGTCACTGGTGTGGCCACACCTAGAATACTGCACAAGGTACTGGAGCCCACACCTGAGGAAAGACTGCAACAAGGCAGAGGCAGTACAGTGCAGGACAACTAAGATGATCTATAGCCTTGGGGCTTTTGACATATGAAGACAGGCTTCAGGACTTAAACATGTTACACCCTGGAGGAAATAGTGAAAGGGCAGACATGACTGAGACATACAAATATTTGCATGCAATAATGAAAACACCAAGGAACTACACTCCTTGAGTTCAAACACAGGGATGAGAGGGGAATTCACTAAAGCTGGCATGGAGGAGATTCAAAAAAGAACGTCTAGAAGCATTTCTTTATAGAAAGGGTGGTAGATAAATTGAATAAGTTACTAAAAGAAGTGGTATGGGCCAAGTCAATCAACAGCTTCAAGCAGGGATGGGTCATGCTGGTGGGTAGTTAGAAAAAAGGGGGACAGTAAAAAAGGGGAGGTTTGTCACTAGGGCAAGACAGAATAGTTAGGTAGATTGGGCAGACTGGTTGGGCCAAGAGCCTTTTTCTGCCAGCAATGTCCATGTATCTATGTTAATTAATTTATTTTTTTAATTTATTATTTTTGCCACCATCCTAGCTGCCTGCCACCCGGTACTTTTGGCCCGGTCATAGGCCATGGGCTTCCACTCCTCAAATCGGCCGCGGGCCCTCTGATACCCCATGGCTTACCCCCCACGGTGGGACTGCGGCACTCCACCTGCATGCCGCAGTCTTCGGGATAGGTCGGAGGGCTGGCCTGAGGAGCTAATTGAAGCCCGTGGTGGCTTCATTGAAGGTGGCTGGCAGCTGTCTATTTTCCCATTTTCTGGGAGCGGGGTCATGCAATAGCGCCCTAGCATCCGCCCGCCTCCCTCGATACTAGTGCGGTGGCTGTGTGACTCCTGGCCTCCGCCCAGGAGTGTCGATGCTCGGGCACTTCCCACCCTCCCCGGAGAAGGAGAGCAGTCCTGGGACGCTCTATCCTTCTCCCGGCCGGCCCTCCAGCGACCCTGGTCCATTCCCGAACCTGGGTCGCCAGCGTTGCATGTGGAAATCCAACCGCTGCACTGACGGGCTGGCCCTTCTATGTTAATTTATATACTGATACTCTAATAATGGCACTGGAAGATGTAGATATTGTCTCCCTACGGTTGATGGATGCCCAGTCTAAATACTTATGTACGTGGATGACTGTATACTTTTGTCATGTACTATATCCCTGTGGGCTTACAAAGGGGCCTTAGTATAGCGATAGAACATCTTAAACTCTTAGGTCTGACATTGAATGTTGACAAGTCCAAATAGTTGCATTTGGCTGCAAAGGGCTATCAGGTGTTCCTTGGGCAGTGGGGAACCTTATTCTTACAGAAGTTCATCATTGTTGTTATCTGGGAGTACACTTGGATGCACAATTAAACTGGAAACATCATCAGTCTGTATGCAGCTTGTCTCCTTGCCTTACTTTGTAATCTCCTGGGTTGCACCTGAAAATAAGCATTTCATTTTCTAATGTGCTTACCTGGTCAAGAAAAATGAACTAATTAACTAACTAACTAACTAAAACTAATTAACCAACCAACCAACCAAATCAGAAAAATAAAGAACAGTTAAGCACAAAGGGAATTGTAAGATTTGCTGATGCCTTTACAGGCCATTCTTTCACAGCTCTTATAAAATGGGCTAAAGAAATCAAACATCCTGATTGGCTGAAAGCCGTTTTCGGCTGTGTCCTTATCAGGATGTATCATGCCAACCGGCACTAGTTGTGCCAAGCAAACTGCAGTACATCAAAGAATCCATCCATGCCACCACTCTCTTCCTAGCCACTGCAGCTCCTCACCTCTAAACTATGATCCCAGCCAAACGGAACCCCAACAGCAGCAGACAGAGACACGAACGCAGAACCCATGCCAGCAGTGAGTGTCTATAATATGGCATCTCTTCCTACACAAGCAGTAATGAAAAAAAAATCAAATACACACTGCTTGTTTCCATCTGCATCGCAGACTGCATCGCAGACCATAGCTTTCAATCCCACTCGCTGTGCCACTACTTAAGTCTCCACAATCCATGCTTCCTCTGCCCCCCAACTCCTCTCCTTACTTTAAAACCTGAAACAGTCCATAACTCCATAAGTGTAACTGCAAAATAAAATTAAAAAAAAAACACTGTTTCTTTATCTTCCTCGCTCTAATACTTCCGGGACCACGAAAAGCACAAAACGTATGGCACCTGCTAATGGACACGCACGCTACAAGCTAGCTAGTCACTCAGCCATTTAAAAACATTAATTTAACAGCAGGTACCTGTGAAAAAAGCAGACAACAAATGATACACAGCAGAACAACCTCACCTACTATCTCACACAGAAATTTCCGAACACGCTTCGCTCGGTTGCCGTTAACTGAAGCGATGAGCGGGGGTTGGAGTGAGACAGGCAGATAAAGTAACGAATATTTCAGCACAACAAAATGCTTTTAAAACTTGTTTTTTTTTATAAATGGTGTTGCTATTCACTGCACATACATCACAGACAACATAGCCCGTACCAACTTTTAATTAAAGAGCTCCATACCAAAACAGTAACAGGAACTACTTTTTCTTTTTTTCTACTTCATAATCATACATTTTACTGTTTTTATCTACTTTTTATGTGTATTTTTAAATAACTTCCTTACTGAATGAGCCAATTTTATAAGCGCAATAACATACTCCGAGGTGTGGGTTACGTGCTGATAAGAGCATGCCCAGGGGCATAAGGCACTCGGCGCAAGCACCTTGTGCCTTAGTACACCCCTGGGCGTGCTCTTATCAGCATGTAACCCACACCTCATCATATTGCTTGCATAATAGCTAGATACTATACGAGGCAGAGGTCTGGGGTATATCACAGGCCGTGGATAACTTAGAACCAGTTCAAGAACAGTTTCTTTGAATCTATATTGAGCTTTCTTGCGATGTTCCTGGTGGAGTTATTTGGCTTGAAGCAGGCCTCATTAGTCTTGGAAATGTTGCAAAAATAAAAACATAGACAATGATGGCAGAAAAAGACCAATGTTCTGTCCAAGCTGCCCATAACATCCTATCATACTCCCAAACCTATGGGAATATGGGGTCTTTGTCTACACTATCCACACCTATGCTCCCTGTTAAACTACTACCCCCTGAGTAACTACTAAGCCCTTAGAAACATAGAATTTGCCAGCAGATAAGGACCACTTGGCCTGCCTAGTCTGCCCATTTTCCCTGCCTATAGTATCACTGCAGATCCTACTTGATCTCCAGCCCATTCATGCCCCTTCCCTTTCCCTAAGATTCTCTTGTGCCTATCCCATGCATTCTTGAACCCCGCCACTGTTTTCCCTTTTTTGCCCTTAAGTCTGTTCCAACTGTGTATGAAACCATTAATGGTTTTGGTGCCCACCACCCCTGCTGGAAGACTGTTCCATGGCTCAACCATTCTCTCTATAAAATAAAACTTTCTCACGCTCCTCCTGAACCTCACCTCCACCAGCTTCCACATGTGACCTTGTGTTCTAGATTCGATACTCTTGTTGAATAGTTCCTCCTAGTTCACCTTGTTCATTCCTCTCAGGAACTTGATGGTCTCTATCATATCACTCCTCTCTCTCACCAAACCTCAAGCAAGTACATGTTTGTACACTGCCTCTGTGCCTTCCCTGACATATACGGGCATAGCTCTATATGTCAAGGAGGGCAAACAGGCTGTGGAGGATGAACACAGCAGAGGAAGCAAAGGGGAAATTGAGTCACTGTGGGTTCACCTCATGGCTCCCGCAGGCAAGAAAATATAGGTGGGTGTGTTCTGTAGACCACCAGGAGAAAGGGAAGAGAGAGATAGGGAGTTTGAGGAAGAGCTAGCAAGCAAATGAAGAAGGGGGAAGTGGTGGTGGGGAGTGATCTGCAGCTGCCAGATGTTAACTGGGACATTCCAGCAGCCAGGTGCACCAAATGTCAGGACCTGTTGGATACATTGAAGAATTGCCTGCTGGTGCAGCTGGTTAGGGAACCCACTAGACAGGCAGCCATCTCAATTTCTTGCTCACCAACTCAGAGATGGTGGGTGGAGTGAGGGTAGGGGAGCCACTGGGGTCCATAGACTATAACTCCAGTTGGTTCCATCTGGCCCTAAGAACCAGAATGCTCTCATCAAAAACTGAAGTCCTGAGGACTTCTGGTGATGTCATCAAGCCATGAGCTGCTCGTAAGATCGCCTCCCGAACCTCGACCACAAAATCCATTGAAAGCCTTGGTCAAACAATGGCAAATATATCTGAAATCGGTAGAAAAGCACAAAAAAGAATGCCAGCTAAACAGCAGTTAAAAGATTTCAGAGCAGCAAGTCCACAACCCAAAAAATCTCTTAGGTTGCTGAAGCATGGTCTGCCGGTCCCACTCTCTCTCTACAACATTCTGAGTCAGAGGACTGAGGAAGACAAGGTGAACTGCACCATCATCTCCTGACAACTCATTAGCGACTACAAAAAAAATCACAGGAACCCTAAAATAGTATGAAGGCAGATATAGCCGAAACGAGAAAAGAGGTGAAAAAAATTGGCACCAAAACCTTTGATCTAGAGTGCAGCCTCACAAAGATCTCTGAACAGGGAGTCCACCCCAACATAGCCCTATTACAGCTATATCAGAAGGAAAGGCAGTTGACTGATAACATAGATGACCTAGAACAAAGATCATAGTGAAACAACTTGAGGCTGCATGAGGTGCCCGAGGACACAGAGCAGAGCATCATGGAGGAGTTTGTGGAGTTTTTCCTAAAGGAAGTATTGGGATGGAGCAAGGAAACTAAACTTCAGATAGAGACTGATTGTTGCCAGATTTGTTAATTATTATGTAAAGATGACGGTCCAGAGGAATGCATGGGGAAGAAGGACCTGGTGTTTGGGGACAAAAAAATTACTTGGAGCATGCATTCGCCACTATGGTGATGGACTGTGGATGAAAGATACTGTCGGTCATTAAGAGCATTAGAGAAAAGAAAGTTAGAACCCAGATCTTTGCTCCAGAGGAACTAAACATTTTCACCATGAATAGACCACACTTCTTCCACCATCTTGAGGAGGCAGCACAGTGCCTACAACAATGGAGGATCAAGCTGGGATACACTTTAAGTTTCAATTTCAATGTAACTGATCATTAATTACATGCCACATGGTAATTACGCTGTAGTTACATGTTTGTTGCATGCGACTACACTGCAGTTGCAGTGCAGTTGCAGTGTAGTTACACTGTAATTACAGTGTCGTTAACAAATAGTGTTATACCAAGTTGAACCAGACCAGCCACCGACTGATGAAAGAAACTTACACCGACATTAAGGGAGCAGACAGGGAACAAAAAAGAAAACTCAAGCTCTTGCTATCAGTGTCCAGGAGCTGGGGACCAATCAATAGGAAAAAATGAACTGCAGCTGCAAGCCCTTCCACAGTCAGGGGAGACACCGGAACCTCAGAAGCTCACTTCACCATCATGAACTGTAAAACATGGACATTGTAAAAAAAGGACTCGATATGACAGATGCAACGAGTGTAAATTGTTTTGTCTAGGCTGACTTATGGTTTCGGTAAAGGGTAAAAGCATACAGATGCTTTGAAATGGCGGAGGGGCTCCCTCTCCAGTATCTTAAATTGCAGTAACTTGATAAACGGTGGGAAAACAAACTGACAAAATGGAGTCAGGGAAGAATGGAGTGGGGGAGACCCGAAGTGTTTGCATATTAAATCCCAGGCCACTGAACGCAGTGCATGGTAAGCCTGTGTAACCCCTAGGTGGCACTATCCCAAGGGCTACTACCCCTGCCTGCATGGTTAGTAGCAGGTTAAGGGGCTTGAGTTCTGAAACGGGTGCCTCCACCCGGAGGTCAGGGTTAGTAGTGGTCAAACTAACCTGGGCACAGCCCTCCAGGACACTGTAACCCCACCTTTCCCTTCTAGAAGCTTGAGTAATATATGATAATCACTTTCACAGTACCCCTTGTACACCATACCAGTACCCACACTGTTTGCACTTGCCACCAGAGCTGGTTCCTCTGGCTCAACCCTGGGGACCCCCTGTAAAACAAGGTTATGCACAGTAAATAGCAACAGTACAGTACTCTTGGCACAAACTGGAACCACAGTCAGGTTAAATGCAGCAAAAAAGTCAGATCTGATTTATTCAGGGTACTTGAACAAGGAAGGTGTGTAATCAGGTTGATTGGCTTAAAGGCTATATTAATCAAACAGTTATGCATGTGCTTTAAGTTCCCACTCAGTCACACACTCTGGGTACCCAGGTAGGAAAATGGTGGGCTAGCCAGGAACATTGCAGCTGGTTGGGGCCCTGTAATGGAAGAAAGCAACATGCACAACACACCCTACTTGTAATCCGGAACCGGAGGGCTCAGTTCGTGAAAGAAAAAGCAACAAGACAATCAGATGACAACACTTTAGATTTAGCTGTTGTTGCAGGGAGCTACCCTGATGTTTACTCATGATACCCAATATTGGACACAGGCAGGACAAAATTGAGGCTGCAGGTTGTTAAGCTGGAATGCCCGGAGAAGCATGGCTCACACGAATCACCAAGGTGTCATTCCTGTTCAAGTGTTGACCAGGAGGCTGATCCCCAGGCAGGTCTCTCATCGATGACTTTTCTCTGTGCAGTGGGTAGTCGGGCTGGGCCAGTGTGGCAAGGCCCAGGCCAAATGGAGATGATTTCGGATTCAGTCCATGGGGCTGGATGTGGCTTCCAACAAGTCAAATACAGTTCAAACCACAGTGGGGAACCAAATCGCGACCCACTAGCAGCACACAGCACATTTACATGAAAGAAATTCTAATGCAGCTTCCAGCAAGCAGAACAGAATTCAAACCACAGTGGGGAACCAAATTACGACCCACTATAAGCACACAACACATTCACATGTAAGGAAATTCCACTGTACCAGGCAAAAGACTCTCCGGTCGCAATTACAGAGTCTCTGTACAATCCAGGAATTCAGAGGGGGCTGGAAGTCCAGACAGGCCGATCGCATTCAGCAAATCTTTGGTCTTCTTCAGGTAGGAGCCTGGTCACAATTCAGTGGCTCACTTCACTCTCCAAGTTCGGCTTCAGTCCGAAAAAGGCACACATTCCCTCTCAGGGACAACAGGCAGGCAAGCAGGCCAAAACTCAGGCCTTTCTACAGTTCTACCATGCAAATCTATGCCGGAACTGCTGCTTGAATCATTCAAGCTGTTATCTCTTCACTTCCCAACTCAGAACTAAAACTAGCTGCAAGCAGCTTGGGAATTTCCCCAAGATCCAAAAGGTTCGGTTGGCTGATCTGTCTGTCAGTCACAACAAGGGCTCCTCCTCCAGGTTATTTTAGGCACCAAGATGCAAAAACTACAATTACTACAAGTTTTGACCCCACCAAGCCCCTGTAGGCAGGCTCCATTTAGAGTCCCAACAGTACTGATTGGCCCATTCTGACAGTCCTGGGCCAAGTTGGTGGAGATAAAGAGAACAGTCCTTGCTGCAAAGAAGGCAGGTTAGAACAAACTGCAATATTATTACCATGCTAACAAATGATCAGCAAACAAGCACATTTTCTAACAGAGCTCCCTTTTAGATTAATTAAGACTGCAATCCAGGCAGCTCTTAAAGAGACAGTACACAGAGGCTATATAGGCACTGTCTGGCAATACATTTAATCTGTTAAAATGCAGAACACCAGCCTGGCATTGCGCATTTAGGCACGCTTAAGGAAGACTTTTTGGGAACCCCCATTTGTAGGGGGGGGTTACACCTGTCATGACAGACAGGCACAACTAGGACTGTGCTTTGGCTTGGTAAGGAGACAAAAGTGGGTAATGGTTGTGTAATAGAGGAAAAATTGCATTAGTGGTCACCAGAGCTCATGGTGGGTTCCCATCCTGGCCCCTAAGATGGCCACACCAGAGTACAGAAAGGGAAAGGCAGGTAATTCAATATGACCCACTACAGCACCTTAAAGTCAGAGGAAACATGCAGCAGAAAAAGAAATATGGGTCAGATTATTGAGGGAGGGTGCCTTGGATTCCTCTTGCAAGTTACTAAGATTGGATATGGGGAAGGGAATAAAGACTGCCAACACAGCTAGAACATTTGAAATGGGGTGGGGCACGAGACAACCCTTGTGCACAGAAATAGGAAGGCTGATATCAACATAAAGGAACAACAGGGAAAGTAGTGACAGGTGGTGGCCTTGGGGGGTACTCCCAAGCTGATTGCTCTGACCCTACAGACTGGGAGAAATGATTGTAGCGGAAGATCCACATAGTGGCAGATTACTACATACTAATCCTAGTAAAGTGAATAGCTTTGGAAGGTGGTGTACAGAAGAAGTAAGAGTGGAGGCTGGGTTCATGGCACACAGGATGGGAGACTGACCACGGGAGTGAGGGGGGATGGAGGTCCCCCATAGACACTCCCGATGTTCAGGGTCTCAGTAAAGCCCAACTCCACAGCAGACCATGTGTCACTTGGTGAGCCATGGTTGAGAGGCAGTAACCTGGAATCGATCCTGCCAGACCTCGAATGGAATGTGTCTTGTGGCCTGGATGGGCCTAACCTGAGGGGTGCTCCACTGGCCTAATCCGATGCACCATAACAAGATACTTGAACCGTATAGCTGAGTGTCTGATCAAGAGCTCCCCCACAAAAGAGGGTGTTGGGGACTAGAGAAGAATGCCCTGAGGCTTAGGGGAGATGCGGATGGGGTTCTCTACCATGAGCCAGGTGCCACAACAGAAGAAAGTGGCACAAGACAGGGGTGCCACTCTCTACGGGAATGATGGGAGGATGTGGTCGGGAGGCAGGGGCAAGCTATACAGGAATATGAATAAGGCAGTGATTGTAGAGATGGAAGAGGTGTACTTTGGGAAAATAGGGGGGTATACACTTCCCACTCAATGCATGGTCACAGCATCTCAATTGTATGCAAGGAAATGGGAAATCAAATAAGCAATTTAGCACCTTGAAGGTTCAAAAGTTACATTATGTTAAACGTTCAGGCTGGGTTTTGTTTGCTGCACAGTTCAGCTGTTATAATGAGGAGTGTCTTGAATGGGAATCAGAGAGAGAGAGAGAGAGAGAGAGAGAGACGGGGTATCACTTAAATGACAGACCTTAAGATCACACTATACAATGTAAAAGAAAATTAATTCACCAGTCAAGAGGGCTTGAAAATTGCAGGAATTGGGATGCCTAGGCACAAAAGTGGCATTTCTACAAGAGACGTACCTGATGGAACATGATTATCAGAAGTTACGCAGGGGCTGGGTCGGGAAGGCTTATACCTCCATATATCTGGACCCTCCACATAGGAGGGGGTGGCCATCTTGGTAGGAAAAGATACGCCCTTACATGTAGAGAAAGCAGTAGAGGATCCAGAGGGGAGAGTGATACAAGTATGGGGGAAATACAAGGGGTGCCTTGCCTGCTAATAAACATTGAAGCACCAAAGAAGGAAAGAGGTCAAATAGAATTTGAAAAAAAAACTCTGATAAGAAGAGCAAAAGAACAGGAGAGGATAGTGGTAAAGGAGGAGACTTTAATACAGCACCACAGGCCTCCCTTAACAAGCAGGGGGGGGGGGTTCAGAGGAAATATTGGGCCAAGTAATTGCTTAAGGAGAATAATGAGGAGATGGGCTAGGCAGATGTCTGGAGGGAAATGCATCCAAAAGAAAGAAATTACACCTTTTACTCCAATGCACACTCACAGTACTCCCAAACAGACCTCTTTCTTCTGACACAGGAATGGCTCCGCACAGACCAGAGCTGTGAAGTACATTCAATCACAGCATCAGATCATACTCCAGTGGTTATAGTCCTCTCAACAGAGCTTGTGCATAAGAACCCACTGTGGTGGCTTAATGTTTCGCACCTTAACAATCAGCACCTCTCTAAGAAAGTGGGGAGGAAATTCAGGACTACCTGAAGAGAAAACAGGGATGGAGACACAACAGAGGCAGCAAGGTGGGATGGCTTGAGAGCCACACTCACAGAGACCTTCATAAGGTATGCCTCAGATAAAAGGAAAACTCAAAGGGATTTGAGAAAGGAACTAGAGGGTCTGATTTTTGATGCTGAAGCTGAGCATCAGATTACACTAGACCCCAGTCTGAAGACTATGGGGCCTGAATCCAAAATGGATACGCATGGCGCAAAGTGTCTTGCACCAAAACAAATGGCACAAATAGTACTTTGCGCCATGAGTTCTGACAATCGGTATTCCAAAAGGTAGCCTGTGCCAAACTGGTCCTATGCCCCCATAAACCCCCTACGACATGACGCAAGGGGGCTTATGGCAGTAGTTGTGCCCTATTCTGGGAGGGCAGCCACCGGAACAGCACAGCTGCTATTCCAGGACACCCACCTGAGGACAATGGTCCAAGTACAGTTAAACGAGCTTTTACCTGGTCTAACTGTATTTTGCGTCCACCGGGGGTGCACCAGTGTGCCAGTGCACCCAATGTCCACCCTCTCACGGACCCACATTTGCCGCACCTACCCATCCCCCATTGGGGACCACACATAACTGCCCTCTGTGGGCTGCTAGCACTCCCAAGCCCTGATCCCCAACAATTGCCCCACAGGGCTGAACGTGCCCCCCATCCCCGAGACTTGCCCCGCAGGGCTGATCGGATCATGTCCCCCCATCCCCAAGCCCCGATCCCCAGTCACCAGCTTGCTGGTAATAGGAATTCCATGTTGCCCATAATCCTGGTAGTCTAGTATCTACTCCCCCATTCTGCACTGCCAGTTCACCCCCACACCAGCATTTCCAGTCGGCGACTGTCAAGATCCACCTTTCACCTCACTGGCCAGTCACGACAGGCTCCCCTGAGTGTGTATCAGAGTGTAGTACGCACTCAATGAATGACAGCCTCATTCATTGAGTGCATACTGCATACAGTAGCATGCATTCAGAGGGTGCTTAGTCAGCGGCTGGCTGTGGAGGTGAGAGGTAGGATGTGCCAGTCGCTGACTGGATATGGGTGTGGGCATGGACTGGCACTGCCGGGTGGGGGCCACTAGACTACCAAGGATTATGGGAAATGCAGAATTCTTATTACTGGCGAGCTTGTGACCAGGGATCGGGGCTTGGGGGGGGTTTTGATAGCCCACGAGGCGTGAGGATGGCAACTCTGGGATGGGGCTGGGAGGGCTTGCGCCCTGTCAGTGGGCATTCACTGTGGTTTGTGGCACCCTGTTTAGGTGCACCCTCCCTTTGGTGCAAAGCTTGTGGTGCTGCAAGTCATGGATGTAGCCGCCGGGGACCCTGGCTGTTCTGAAATCGGGCGCAGGGTCCCCGTGCATCAGCATTTGGTGCAAGTTGCAATTGTTGGCAACTTGCGCCATGCCTTCTGGAATTGGGCCCATTAATTTATTTAATTTTTGGTACCCAGGTAAGTACACAAGGCAAACAATGCCTATTTTCAGGTACGATCTGGGAGATTTCATAGTAGATTGCATACAAAGGTGATACATACTGTAGAATACACTGTAATACAATACACATAGTAAGGCGGAGACATGGCACTGCATCAGAGCAGGGGACTACAAACAAGGTGATACAATTAAGAAGATTCATCAATAGGGTAAACAATGCAAAAGATATGTAAAGAGATTAGAACAACATTACACTACTTTGTAGTGACATGAACAAGGAAAGAAAGAAATATATTAATTAAACATCATGTCATAGGAAGGGAAATGTTAACAGTACCTGTCCATACAAAGCAACACTCTATCAGTATGTTGATAATAGATTAACACTGAATATACATAATCAATATGTGAGTGCCATACAGAGGTTGCTCAAGTTCAGCGGCAAGAGCAGTGTGCCAAGCTAAGGAGATATTTTCAGTATCTCAGACAAAAAGTAAGTGCTGAGGAACAGAAACGAATTTCAGCTGGTGTTGAGTTCTGCAGGTTAGGGGCAGCATAGGCATAAGATGATCCACCAGTTTGAGCTCTAATCTTAGGGACAGCCAGTAGGGCACTGTCACCTGACCTTAAGGGGTAGGCACTGTTCACCGGTTTGAGCAGTGTGGCAAAGGATTGGGGCAGTTCACTACGCATAGATTCATCGGTGTCAGTTACAAGTCCATGAGCTTCAAGAGCCATTTAAGGACTTGCCAATAATCAGTGGACAAATTCCCATTTTTTACTTCCCATATGCTGGTCCAGTAAACACTTAAATGCGGCTAAATTATTAGAACTATTAGCGTAATGCTAAAGATCATCCCCCCAAAAGCTATGATCCCACAAGGAGGACAGGAGTAGCCAACTTGGCATGTCATAAAGAGAATAGTGATGAATGAGCTGGTCAGATGCCAGTGCAAAATGGCAAATCTCGTACGTAACATCCTACCTAAGGAGAGTACATTTAGAGGCAAAGGAGAACACAGCAACACCATAAAGGAGCTTGGGGAGGAGCATCCCATGGATGATGGCATGGTGAGATTGTGGGCTAAGGTTACGACTCACTTTATAGGAGATGGCCAGCATGGAGTTAACTGATCTGCAGACTCCCAAGTCATGAGATGAGTAATCTAGCAAGGGGTCAAATGTGACTTCCAGGTATGGGAAGGAGGAAACTGAGGGGATTAAGGTACCACCGTGGTAAGCTATGGATAGAGGAGATGGGCACATTTTTAATCTGGCAGATGTATTGAATAGCACAGACTGCATTTTAGTCATGTTCCTAATCTGTTTGCTTGCAGATAACCAAGTGTGCATGGACTGTTGGTCAGACATTACGTACTGGATTATTCGATCAGTGCTTTTGGAACAGGTATAAAGGACCAGGTCATCAGTATAGAGAATTGCAGAGCAGTGGGCCAGGCACTGGTTTATGGTGTTTATGTGTGGAACAAACAGAAGTAGACCTAAAATAGAACCTTGGGGAAAACCCATCATAGTCGGGGCAGGGTCAGAGAGGGAGGTCCCATAATTGACTGTCAGTGATCTGTTTGTCAGATACTATATTGAAGGACTACAGAGACAAATTGACCTGAATACTTTAGCAAAAAATGGAAGGTTTGCTTAGATATACTAAGCAAAGATACTATGAATCTGGAAACAGAGCTGGGAAGCTGTTGGCCTGGCAACTGCATCAGCAGGCTACCAGCAGAGCAGTGCTTAAGGTACAAAGATGGGAAGAAGGTGGGGCTAGCACACACAGATCCGGTACAGATAAAGCAGACATTTACTGATTACTACAAGGATCTATGCGTGAGGGGGACTGGGAAGAAGATCGATTAATTCTTGGCAGATACAAACCTCAAGCAACTGACAGAGCAGGAAAAGGAAGACCTAGAGGCACCCATCACATGAGGGAAATAGCCGAGGAAATCAAAAAGCTCAAGAATAGCAAATCCCTACACACGAACGGGCTTCCATCTGAATTTTACAGGATGTTTGCAGAAGAACTAATACCACCCATGCAAAAGCTATTCAACACAGTGTTTGGGGGGGGCATATAGGACCTGGAGACTCAGAGCCGTAGGAAGGCATTTGGGTGCCCTGGGCAAGAGACACATTTCCCCCAAAAAGAGCCAGAAGCTCTGGAGGGTTTACATGCTCCAGCTCTGTGGTGAGGTTTGGGGCTTTTCTTGAAGAAAAAAAACAAAACACTTTTGCTACATGGTCAGTCCCTAAATTTTCCTGCCATGAATCTGAGGTGTGGGAAGAATCATCATTTATACAGCACTTTTCATATACAGTGTATCCCAAAATGCTTTAGACGCAATGCTAGACTAGTAGTGAAGTGACTAAATGTGTGGTGGTGGCCATATCGCACATCAACACCCACACACAGCCTGGATAATTGCATGAACTGGTTTATGGGAAGGGGAATGTTAGCCAGGACACTGGGAATGTCTACTGCTCTTTTCGAAGAGTGCCCTTTGGTTCTTTTACTTCCTGCTGGACACCCACCAGGACAACACCAGGATAGGTAGAAGGGCCCTCAGTTTAAAGTCTCATCCAAAGGACAGCACACCCCAGCAGTTCAGTACCCCCCACTACTGCACTCTGCTGCCATCATTTTAGGTGCAAGTCCAATCCCAACAAGGGCAGAGTTCACAACCTTCTGGTCCATAAGTGGATGTGCTACCAACTGAGCCAGGAGACTCTGGCTGGCTAGACGCACATTTAGATAGGCAGTATTTTTTTTATTTTCTTTACAGTTTACTTTAAGTAGGGCGCATTGCAGCTATGTTTTTGAGATCTAGGTTGGGGCGTGGTTCCTGGAAATGTGTCAATCTATTGGGGAGGTTAGTTTGATTCTTTATTAAAAGCAATGCACTGCAGATGCATGATTCTTGTAGCATTCATGGGTAAGAGTGACAAACTATTTTTCAGCATACTAAACATTTGAATGAGATAATTGGGCTTAGGAAAACACAGTACACCGTATTTTCTTATGTCTCCATTTTGAAGATATAGGAAATTCTATATCTTCAAAATTGAATCAGAAAATATAATGCACTACTGAGGAATCCTCTGAAACGGAATACTACAACACAGCTACTTCTGTATGTGACTGTTGCTAGAGATGATTTCTGACCCATCTCCATCTTCAGGGTCATGCAACCAGTCATTCAGAGACCACAGTCTGCACAGTGTCTGTAACCTGGCATCCAGTCCCAGCGGATGTACAATAAAAAAAAGCATGTACCAACCAACTTGGGGAGACTAGTCAGTGCAGTGCAATGGAGTCGCAGTATGACTTTGGTCTGACTGCAGGCTTTGCTCTGACTGGGTCTGTCTGTGCCATCCCTCCACCACCCGCCTGCATGGAGTAGAAGGAAACAGCACGGGGTGGGACTGGGGGAGCCTCCTTGGTGTGGAATTGAAGTGCAGGAGGAATGCAGGTCAAGATGAGAGAAAACAATGTGGTGAGCTGGAGTGAGGGTGCCTGTGGCCTGCCCACACCATGGCAATAAGTCAGCACACAAGCAGCAGATTGGAGGGCGTGAACGTCTTCACTCCTATCCCAGCTCTATGAAGTACTAAGTCATCTTATCACACCTGAGTCAGGCCTGGACCGTGCATCCCTTGGCCCAGTCCCACAATCAAATTAAAAATCAGAACCAATCCTTCCTCCCGATCACTGAAGTGCAGTGCATTTTTCAAATTCCCTCCTCCAGTAGCACCGCCACTGCCACAGCCACGCAATACATACGACACACTCACACCTTATTCATTGACACTGTCACATAGACACAACAAACTAAACAGTAAACAGATTTGAAGAATTAATTTTCATTTTAAAACAATACGGAATACAGAATCACACAAATACATGGGAGACGGCTGGAACGGACTTGCGCATACTGTGAGCCGGACTACTACAGTGATGCGCTACATTGCTGCTAAAATCTTCAGGATGGTTTCTCTTGTCTTCTCTGTCATCTCTCCCAATCTTCTCTCTCTACATATACTCTATCGCTTTTTTTGCTGCCTGCTAGATATTACATTTCTAGGCTCTACTGTCAACAATAACATTGTCTCCGACTCCAAGTTTAACTGCCTCTCCATGCTACATACACTGCCCATACCTTTTATACTATTGGGTGGCACTGGCCCACAGTTTCTCTTTCTTTCTCATCGCAGCAACACCACACCACATGATTATTTGCCTGCAGCTCATGTGATCCCCAACCCAACCTGCTGGTCTTTGGTCCACAGTCCCTACTGACAGCCAGACATAATTACAGTTTATCAAGCCAAAATACATTTTTAAAAAGCAGTAGCGCAAGTTAATAAACACATCAGCTTCAGCTGAAAATTGCGCCCCCCCTGAAGGTTGCGCCCAGTGCCAGAGCACCACCCGCCCCACCCTTCCTACGGTACAGTGGAGACTGGTCCATATCATAGTGATTCCCAAAGAGGGGAACAACCCAGATCTTTGCAGTGAATACAGGCCCATATCCCTCCTAGCAGTACACATGAAAATCTTCACCTCAATACTAGCTAATAGATTACAAGGGTGTGTGCAAAACTTGGTGAATCCAGATCAAACAGGTTTCATTAGAGGCAAGGTTCTGCACGACAAATTAAAGAGGTTCTTGAATATATGCTCATCACAAAGAGGGAAACAGGACTTAAGGTTGGCTATTGCAGTGGACATAGAAAAGACCATTGACCCCCATGTGGGGGTGGTGTACAGACCACCAACATAGGGGGAGGAGATGGACAAGGTTTTGGGGGAGGCCACCGGCAGAATGGCAAGAAAAAGGGAGGTATTAATTATGGGGGACTTTAATCTGCTGGTTGTAGACTGGGGCTTTCTGGCCACAGCCACATCAAGAAGCAGGGCCACCCTTGATTCCCTTCTGGGGACATTTCTCCGGCAGCTGGTTACAGAACCCATTACAAATGGGGCAGTGCTGAAGCCGGTACTTATGAACAGGGACAGCATTGCAGACATCACAGTGGGTAGCTGTCTGGCTACAAGTGATTAATGTACGGTGTAGTTTGGCATACAGATTGAGCAGGAGGAAAAACTCACTAAGACAAGGGTCCTGGACTTCAGGAGGACCGATTTTAAAGAAACAGATGACTGTCTCACTAAATACCTTGAAGGGGGAAGGGCCTAGAGGAGTGGAGACCCAATGGAAAAAGATCAAGGAGGGAATAACTAAGGCAACAACAAACTGTTTGAAGGAAGTAAGCAAGGGTAGGTGGAGGAAGAGGCCAATATGGTTCTCAAAGAAGGTGGCTAAGGCAGTAAGGGAGAAAAAAAGCTTTTAGGAGGTACAAGAAGACCCAGTTGGAGGGGGACAGGGAAACTTATCTAGATAAACAAAGGGAGGCAGGAAGGAGGTTGATTGCACCTAAGGCACAAACAGAGGAGAGGATCGCCAAGGACGTCAAAAAGGGGGATAGGACCTTCCTCAGGTATGTGAGTGAAAAGAAAAGCAAGGGGTGGGATAATGAGGATCAGGAGAGTGGGGGAAGGGGAGACAGTGCAGAAGAAGATCAAGAAAAAGTTAAAATATTAAATGAATACTTCTGCTTGGTATTCACAGTGGAGGGGAGAGGGGACGGACCAACATGTATCAGCAGGCATGGGGGTGAGGGGGGTGGACACAAGTCCATTCTCAGAGGAGAGTCTGAAGGGGACTGGAAGCCCTACAGGAAAGCAAGATGATAGGGCCAGACAAGCATAAAGAACATGCTAATTTCATTCCTTCATTTAGGCATTTTATTGCTTATTCTAGGTACTTCTTAAATTAGCAACTCACCAAATGTCATTGCTTTCAAAAGTTTCGAAGCCCATGAAACACACAACCGTGTGTTCAAGGAAAGATGCCATGTGTCAGCATTATTTGGCATCTTTCTTACTATTTGGGGGCTCTGTACTTCTCAGTTGAATTTCAACACCAATAAATGCAAGGTTATACACCTGGGGAAAAAAAAACATAACAGAGTACTGGATGTGAGGGATTACACTGAGCACTACGGCAGAAGAAAGGAACCTGGGAGTCATCACTAGTAACTCTCTTGAGCAATCAAGCCAGTAAAGACCTATAGTAAGGCTAACAGGTTGTGAGTTGTATCAGAAGGGGTATTGACAGCAGGAAAAAGGAGGTATTACTATAGGTTGCTGGTGAGGCTGCATCTGGAATACTGTGCTCAGTTCTGGAGTCCTCACCTAAGGCAGGACAGGGGCAGGCTGGAGACAGTGCTATGCAGGGGTGATAAAGATGAGTCACAGCCAACAGGGAAGATCTTACAAGGATTGTCTCAAGGCACTAAACATGTACTCACTGGAAACCAGGCAAGAAAGGGAGAATTTGTTAGAGACCATCAAGTTCCTGAAGAGGAAAAAAAATATGGTAAAAAAGGATTCAAGAACCAGAGATCATGAATGGAAACTGGAGGGTTGGGGTTGGGTGAGGGAGGTTTAAGATGGATGTGAAGAAGTTCTATTTTACAGAAATGGTGATGGAGCCGTGGAACAGTCTTCTAGTGGATGTGGTGTGTGCCAAGACCATAAATGGATTCAAGCTTGACTAGGACAGAAAGAAGGGTTTGGTGGTCGCTCAAGTTAACAGTAGGGAGTGGAGTGGGGGGGTGGACAGGGAGGGATAGAACCCTATATGGACAATAGGTCCTGGAACAGATGGGGAACTCCAGGCAGACTAGATGGACCCTTTGCCTTTTTCTGCCGTCATTGTCTTTGTTTCTATGTTTCTATGTTCGGTGTCCTAAGCCAATCCTCACAGTATCTGCCTTGCTGGCCCTGAATAATTTTTGTTACCCTGTGCTGCACTGTCTCTGGCCTGTCCTTAGCTTTCCTTAGGTGAGGACTCCAGAACTGGGCACAGTACTCCAGGTGTGGCCTCACTAGTGATTTACAGAGAGGTAGTAATACTTTCATCCTCCTGCTTAAGTTTCAAAACCCTTCCTCATACACCCCAGAAACCTGTTTGCCTTACTGTAGGCCTTGTTACATTGGCTAGATTGTTTAAGGGAGTCGCTTATGATGACTTCATGGTCCCTTTCCTCGGAAATGGTGTTCAGCGTAACCCTTCCCATACAATATTCTGTGCTGGAGTTCTTGCTCCCTATGTGAATCACCTCACACTTTTTGGCATTGAATTTAAGCTTCCAAACTCTGGATCACTTCTTCAGTCTTTTGCGGGTTCCTCTGCATCTCCCTAATGTGCTCCTCACTGTCTACCCTCCCACAGAGCTTAGTGTCATCTGTGATGAAACACATCTTACCCTGTATTCTGTCTCCCGTGTCGCTGATGAACATACTGAAAAGGACTGGACCCAGGACTGACCCCTGTGGCACCACACTGGTGACCTCCCTCTCCTTGTATCTGACTCGGTTTACCACCACCCTCTGCTGCCACCCTTCCAACCAACTTCCACACCCATCTAACAATGTTCCTTGATGCACCCAGATCTGCTTTAGCAACCTTCTGTGTGGCACTGAGCTGAATGCCCTGTTGAAGTCAAAGTAGGGTGAATCCATTGCATGACAAGAGCTTTAGCATACTGGAAAAAAAATGTGCACATGGATAGTGCTAGGCTACCAGAAAAGTGCTGGGCTGAAGCAGCTAAAAAACCTGAAGCCAGCTTGTGGTTTAGTAATCAGAATGCCTCACTGAGAAATTTCGAGTTAACTGACGTGGTCAGAGTGAGTAATTGTAAGCCCCACCCTAATCTGGGGCTTACCATAATGTGTTGCAGCCCTCATGGTGTCCTCGTTCTGCCTCTGGTCCCCTGTGCAGCTGGATCAGGACTGGAGGGCTTTGATCAATGGCCCCAGGTGGGATTCGGGCCATGGAGTACTCAATCTTTGTGTCAACTGCCGCCCAGCTTCTGGGTTCCTTGGCTCCTGTGTAGAGAAGGAGGCCAAGGTCCACGGTATGGTTTGCACCTCCGGGCGCTGTGGGGCACTTTCTTGGTCCGGGGAAAAGCCTCAGGAAGGGACCAAGCAAAATGTAACCAAACATGGCCGCCATGCGCTGTTTACACATGCATGGGACAAAATATCTTAAAGGAGCCATGGCGCCAATGTAACAGCCTGGGAAAGGGTGCAAAAACAATCGTCTTTTGTTTTGGGAGCCACGGTGGGCAAATGGGGGCTCCCACAAAGAAAAAAAAGATTTCTCTGACCCCAGAGTAGTAAGCGGGGCTAGGGCATTTTGATTTTAGCCCTCGAATGGGCTCAGCATTATATCTTTAGGCTGCCATTGCCAGGCAGCAAATCATAAACAAATATGGTGGCCCCCATAAGTTTCCCTGAAATGGGGGCTGCTGGGAAAGCTGAGAGGGCACTAAGCAGACACCTGAGAATGCACCAGCCAATAAGGTGGGTGCTGGGGTAAGGGTATGAAAGTAAGTGAAAGCCTCCAAAGACAGAATCCAGGAGAAATTCCCAGTGAGAGAGATCCATAGGAGAGAGAGAGAGAGAGAAAGACAGAGAGAGCAGGAGGGTTGCATCCAGCCCTAAGGCAATTCTAGGCATTCTAACGCCCTCGGGAGGAGGAAAAGACAGATCTTGCCAGCTCGCATCCTGGATCCTTGTAGTAGCTGGGGGAAGGGTGGACTGCTGATTGGTGTTCCTGGTGGGGAGTGAACCTGCAACGCTGTCCCATATTTATACACAGTATATTGAACATTTCGGGACTGTTTAAATTAGCCCAGGAAAAAAAAGGTTGCGTGTGCTGAAATCAAAACTGTCTAGGAGCCCAGCTGGGTGTGTAGTGCCAAAGAAAGCTGTGTGCCCAGTTATATGTCTGGGGTGAGTTTAACTTGCCCAGACGCACAGACCAACGAAAACCCAGAAGAGGTGAAGTCGACGAGAAGCCTGTCAGGCGAAGACAGAAAAGACCTTAGAGGCAAAGCTGTGAAAGGCCTGACAGGTGAAGGTCCAGTTGCTGCATATCCTAATCCAGCTGCTGTGGTGTGCACCACAAGACAGTATCCTGATACCAGAACGGTACCGTCAAACTGTTTCTTGCACCTCCTGAAGCCGTCGGAACTGTAAGTACCTCTGGCTGTGACCCTGAGGAGCTCTTCTGCATTCAGTCTAGGTAGTTAGCTAAATAGTGAAGCAAGGGGTAAAGTCCTGGGCAGGACTGTGCACATTTCAGGATAAGCCCAGGCAGAAGAGTAAAGGTTCACAGTGTGCTAATTTTAGAGGTCCCCTTCAAAGTTTGCCAGTTTACACTTGACTGTTTTATCCTGTGTCCCAAAGTCTTTGGTGCACCTACTCTATGTCACTGGTTAGCCACCTGCAACATGGTGAGGTGCCCACCGCAATGGACAGTTATAATCTTTAGGGCCCTGGAGAAAGCTGGGTGCACCTGTGGGTGAGGGTACTGGGACTGTGGGGGGTACAACTGTTGTACAAAACTGTTGGTTTATGCTGTTTATTCCACTTTACCCTTCCCTTATAATAAATTTGAAGTTAGTTTATGTTACATTTTGGTATTTCTGGTTATTGCTTGTAGTGTAATATTGCTGTGTGGGGAAAAGGTCACTGGGTGGGGGCAGATATTGTATTTTTCCTGGGGGGTGGTAACCTTGTGTTTTATCCCCTAGGTACCCCAAACCATTTTCCGAGGTGGAGGCATCACGCCATTCTGCTCCAGTGTAGCTTACCCTTTAGTGAACCCAGGCCGGCCCCCTCAGAGGTGAGTGCAGTGTGGACCCGAGGGCCCCGGAACAGCCAGGTGGTAAGTCAAAGGGCTGTTACATAATTAATAATAGTGAGGAATTTTTCACTGAGGCCCTGCAGAGGCTACAAGTATGACAATATCAGAGTGCCTTGCCAGAATTGTAGTAGTCCCAGAACTGCACTTTTATTCTTACCATAAACATACACCTCAGGAGGAGTCTTGTGTCATTATGTTAGAAGGATACCCATAGAAAATCCCTTTGTGTACTAAGAAGGCAGCTGTGGGGAAGGATGAACTCCCTCTTTGAATTTTCCAGGATTTGTGGTGTTAGAAACCCTATAAATGTGATGCTGGCCAGTGTGCGCATTATGCGTGAATACCCTTTTCTTCTCAAGTCAAAGAAACATATGGATTTGGCCAGTTTGTGAAGAGCCTAAAGACAAATGGCAGTGGGAGCAGGTCATGGCAAGGTTGCTATTTTCAGACAATGGGAGTATCACCTATGCAATGGCCTCTTTAACCCAAAGAGATATTATTAAACTGCAAAATACTGGTGAAGCCAACTATGCTTTTCTGACTGGACAATGTTTAATCTTTTCATTTGAATTATGTTTATATCACTTTATATATTTTAATAATGTTGACGTGTGTATTTATTTTACATGTGTATATTGTTTTTGATTTTATATGTAGCCCTGTCCTTGGGAGGGAGAGAGGGAGGGAGGCTTACTTGGATGCTGCTGTGCCACCTCCAAACTTTCCTTCAATTTTCCTTGCCTGCTCTAGTCCGAGACTACATCCGACAGAGGACTAGAGAAGCCACCTCATGGATTGCAGCATGATCGCACAAATAATGTGCACACATTCGAGCAGTCTCCAGAAGTTGACTCTGCAGCTCGAATGTTTCTGGTGCTGGAAGCGCCCGTCTGCCACAGATCTACAAAACCCACATCTGGGGCCAGCTACAGCACCCCCTATAGTGTGCTCCAGCCCCAGGGACACCAATGGGTATCAGGGGGCTTGGAGGCACTATAGGTGGGAGAGAAAGAAAAAGAGTTGGGCAGTGAGATTTGGTGCGCTGCACCTTTAACAGACTGCCAGCCACACTGACTGCCTGCATAGGGAGGGGAGCACAAAGCGCAAGCCAACTCCACACTGCCACTGGGATAAAGGTCTCCAGTGTGCCTACAAAACCATGGGACCAGTCTGAATAAATATCAGGGCAGTGAAAAATAAACTAACCATTAAGGTGAAAGCCCTGTGATTCTGAAACTATAGCCATCATCTTGTTGACCAACTGACCTCACTTCTAGCCAGTCAGAGGTTAGGGATCTGGACAGCTGAACATCAGAGAGGATTGTGGGGAATTATGTCATAAGGACCCTCTCAAATGGACTGGCGGTTTATTTGAGCCAGTCAGAGGGCAGGACCAGGGAGAAGGCCTGATAGACAGCCCTGTTTGCCCAATAAGAGACTGAATGGAGGAAAAGAGACTGCTGGGCTTTGGAGGGACAGAGGGCAGTTTGGGAGAGATTGAGAAGAGTTCAGACCTGCTGCTTATTAAGAGAACATGAGAGGCCTAGCCAGGCCAATGCTCCTTGCAAGCTATCCCCAGGGTTTACTTCTGTTGTTGCCGGTGAACTTTTCCCTAGATTCACCAAAGTGGGAGACTGTTCCTGAGAGCCTTTTGTGGAAGACATTGCAGAAAGTTTTGGCTAGAGGGGCACTGTTTCATCCAATGATTCTAAACTGCTCTGTGTGGATAGAGATACCTAGACTCCTTCCTAGTCTGTGACGGAGCCAGGTAAAGGTTCAGCTAGCTTTTACCCAGGGGGTGAATTGGGGAACAGGGAGTCACGGGCATGTGCCTGAGTATGGGTATACTTTCGATCCATTGGGGAGTCAGACTGTGGGGTTGCTCCTGGGATCTGGGCTCCTTGGGAACCAGGAAACCACTGCGTAGTGCTCCTTCTTCATGCTGATGAGCCAAAAAGGCTGTTGCCTGAGAAGGGGTGGCATGAAGACTGTTACCATAGATATATGGCCCAGAAGGGCTTAGCTGTTGTTGCCTGCTTGAAAGAATCCAAGGCTTTTGAATGGCTATCCTGCTCCAGTGTGTTGCTCCCTGCATCTTCTGAATGGTTACTCTGCTCCAGTGTGCTACTGCTAACGTCTTCTGAATTGTTCTCCAGCCCCTGAGTGCTGGTCCCAATGCCGGATGTTCTTCGGTATCCATGGGTCACATAAATGGTAGCCTGGCTGGCTGAGTTCTTTTCAATCTTCCAGTTGGATTACAATTATTGCCTTTGGATGGTTGATGGTTCCACTTTGATTTCAAGCTCTAAATGTTGTGCTAGCACACTATGGCATGTTGGGGGTTAAATTGCAAGCTTGCTAAATTTTCACCAAGTGCACCACCGCAAGATCCTGGGCAACTCTGCAATCAGGAAAAGACGAAAAATCCAGTGCGACTGATAACGAGGGGCTGCTTACAGATATCAGAGACTGAACTCACTATAGAACAAGCATTTGTCAATGCCGAATGTTGCTTGCTTCTATGTGCTGTTTAGGTATTTGGAAGTCATTGGAGTGCAAATATTGAAAATTTTCGAACTTAATGAAAGGCAAGGAACCGGCGCAACGCATCGTCAGAAACAGTCATTTTTAGGAATTTTTCACCAAATTTTCAACATAGCCATTTTAAGACCTCTGCTCATGAACAGTGTCACTGTGATTTTGTTAATGTGTCCCATACATTGAGTTTGCACACGACTGCACCATTGTACTTCATGAAAGGAAACACGCTTTGGGCAGGATGTGAAAAAATGACAGCTATACTGCTCATAAGGAGGTCTGGTAAATGGCAATGTTGAAAATTTGGAGGAAAATATTGAAATTTATGAACTTACGCAGGCTCATGTGAGGAACTGCGCAACTATCACTTCTAAAAACAGTCATTTTAGAGTTTTTTTACTGCCCAACATAGCCATTTTAAGACCTCTGCTCATGAACAGTGTCACTGTGATTTTTCTTAATTTGTCCCATACATTGATTTCAAGACAATCGACTGCTACCATTCTGCGCCATGGGCGAAACATTTTTGGTGAGACGTGAAAAATGACAGCTATACTACTCATAAGAAGATGTGGTAAAATGGCAATGTTGAAAATCTGGAGTGAAAATATTGAAATTCGCGAACTTACGAGCCTGCGTAGGAACTGTAATGCCACGTCATCAAAACAGTCATTTTGGAATTTTGGCACAAATTTTCAACATGAGGTTTTGGGACCCTTCTCATGAATGATGTCACTGTCATGGTGGTATTCAGGCCCAAGGGTGATTTCACAGTCACTGCACAGTCACTCGCTGAAATCACCCTTGACTAAATGTATCATGACATTGACATCATTCATGAGAAGGTCCCAAAAACCCCATGTTGAAAATTTGCTGCAAAAATTCCCAAAAATGCCTGAGATATGCAATAAAGTTGAACCCCCCCCATCTAGCCCATTATACAGCTTACCGGCATTTCCTCAGTTCGCGGTCGGCTTTGAAGAGTGCAGACGTGTTCCCGGTCCACCGAAGATCGTCGCGCCAGAGTCTGGAGGTAAGTATGGGGTGGGGGCGGGGAAGCTGGCGCTGCGCAATGGGTGGGTGCGAGTTGTGAGGGGGTCGGGAGACGCCGCCACGGGACCGTTGTTTCAGGTAAAAATTTTAAAAAGACGTCAGGACCATTTGCCATGCTGTGGGCTCCCCAGCGTGGTACAAGGGACGTCGTTGGGGGGGCGTTCAGCCGACGGGGATTGGGCACCCTGTTGGCCAAGTGATTGATTGCCACGCTGGGGTGGGCCCCAGCGTGGCACCTCAACTGGGAGAGACACAGCTCAGCCGACGGGATTGGGCACCCTGTCGGCTACACAGTAGGCTGGGGGCGCCTGCGCAGTGGGGGGAGCTACGCCTTATCTCTGCTCACTGAAGTGTAGCTCCCCCTTTCAACTGTATGCCACTGCATTTTGATGGCACTATGTTTCTTGCACATGCGTTCAAGCAACATAAAAAGTAAGTGTTCACCAAAGAAAAAACTCTCCAGTAGTCAAAAGTGTGAGAATCAGTGTAGTCCTTTTTAATGTGGGTCAAAAAACACAAATGCACAGACAAATGTCCACTGTACCCTTTTGACTACTGGAGAATTTTTTCCATCGTGAGCCCTTACTTTTTCTTTGGTGAACTCTGCAATCAGGCTTGCAACAGGACTGTGTTAAAACACTTGGATACCCAGAGTCTAATGTTTAATATTGTACTTGTACTTATAGTTTTATGACTGGCACCAGATAAAAGTTACCACACCCTATCCTCAGAGGACTGAAGCCTCCAACAGGTGCCTCAACCAGAAGCGACTGTGCCCCTCCATGCAGGACACAACGCTTTCCCCTGCCACTGCCCCCTCCTTGCCTGGCTGCCACCTCTCCTGTAAAGGACCGAAACCTCTGACGGGCACCTCAGCCAAAAGCGGCTATACCCCTCCATGCAGGACACAGCACTTTCCCCTTCCTCCATCCCCTCCTCACCTGGCCACCACCTTTCCTGTAAAGGACAGAAGCCTCTGACGGGCACCTCAGCCAGAAGCGGCTGTGCCCCTCCGTGTGGCTCGTGGTGCTTTCCCCTGCCGCCATTCCCTCCTCACCTGGCTGCCATCTCTATTGTAAAGATACATGCCTCGGTCTCCACTGAGCTGGCTTATGCACTGGTGCTGGCTGTTCACTCGATTGGGTGAGTGACCACCCTAGGCACTCCCGGATTGGTTCATTTGTGTGGCTCCAGGCTGTGACTGGCCGAATCCCCAAGCCTGCCAGCTTGAACTGTAGCATGGTCCCTGCCACTTCCACAGAGCTGGACCAGTGCTTTCAGTTTTTCAGATCTCTGCCTGTATCTGTACTTTCTCTAGCCTAATATTTTCTCCCGGTCCCCCGCCCCGGCCCTGACCTCTATTAAATACGTTCTAGCTCCACCCTCATCTGTCTCCCCCTCTCCCATTGACTACTGCACTGGGATCACAACCCCAGCTTACCTTCTCAGAGCCAAGCATAAGGACTACAGCCCTGTTTGCAGTGTTTCTTGGACCCTGCCCAGGAAGTACAAATTGGTAACACCCTCCTTTTTTGATGGATTTTGACCCACTCAAAGCGACCTGATCCAGTTAAGGTGTCCCCCTCCACAACTGCCCATACCACAATCTACTGGTCCCTCCCGGCCCCTTTCTACTTTGCTCCCTATCGAAAGTTAATCACCAGTGACCTGGGTTCTCCAAAAATGAACCCATGGGTGGCGCTCCTTACAATGGCCTCTATGACCTCCCTACTGCTGGCTACAGATGCCTGTGCCACATCACTCATTGTCGACCAGGAAAATCTAAGCTCCTCCACATCCCTGTTTAATAAGTCTGTCACCCAGTGTTTGGTGATGGGACATCAAATCACTTTTATGAGTGACATCCTCCTGGCCCTATTGTCTAGTTATGAACGCCGACTGCTCGGCTCATCTGTGCACTCCCTCACCCTGCAGTCACTGCTTTGGCTCCCCCCAATTTGCCCTCTACTCACCCTCATCCTCCTTGCTTGTGATGTTGAAAGTAACCTTGGCTCCATAAACACCCATATCAACCACTCTGATCCCACCTGCGCAAAACACCACGGACTAACTATTGCTCACATGAACATCTGCAGCCTACCCTCAAAGTTCTCTGAACTTGAGGCGTGGGTATCCCTATATAAACCACAGGTGTTAGGACTCTCTGAGACCTGGTTAAAATCCTACCACCCTGACTCTTCACTGCAGTTACATGGCTACTCACTCACACGCCAGGATTGTCCAGGAAGAAAGAAGGGTGGGGGTGTAGTTCTGTACATGCAAGAACACATCGCTGCCACCACCATCAAGTGCTCTTCTCCCACCTCCCCAAGCCAATGGCTCCTTGTTGAACTTACCTTATGTTCGTCCAAGAAGCTCTACATGGGTTGCTGCTACAACCCCCTCATGGGAGGTGGCCCAGGCCTATCAAACTTCTTAGATGGCCTAGCGAGCACAACACCCTGGAGGAATACAGTCATGCTAGGTGACTTCAATCTTAACTGGCTGGATGCCTCTGCACTTGTCTATGCTAACACTCTGAAAGAACACAACCTGGAGCAAATTATCTCTTCCCCAACAAGACACAATGTTCGCTCACTCAACCACTCCTTAATTGACTGGGTTGCCACAAACCGGGCTGACCTGATCCTCCAGGCAGGCACTATGTCTGACTCTATCAGCGACCACTCCCCAACCTATGCAATACAAGTCAAGTCACACCCCTCACAAACTCCTGTCTTTTAGAAACTTTAATAGCACAGATCCCAAGCCCGTCCTTGAGGATGTTTGGGCAATAAATTGGCCTACGCTCTACCTTCTAACTAACATCTCTGATGTGGTCACTCTCTTTATCTCCACCCTCTCCTGGCTATAGGATGCCCACTTCTCCATCACAACCAGGAGGGTATGAGGGGGCTGCACCCGCTGGCTGTCCAGGGACCTACTGGCACTAATGAAGGACAGGGACAAGAAAAGGAAGACTTAGAAGACATCACCCTTCCCCCAACTCTGGAATGCCTATCGACAAGTATGCAATACCTGCAAACAGACCATGAAATTGCTCAAATGCAAATACTACCTTAACCAGCAGTGTAACAGTATTGGCAATCCACATAAGTTCTGGGCCTGCATTGGGCCTCTCCTCAACCCCAAAACCAACAGGCAGATCTCTCAGCTGTCATTCCCCTCCGGCCCTATTTCTGACCCTGCCACGATTGCCAATACCTTTAATGCTAAGTTCACAGACTTATTCCCCTATCTGTGTAAACTCCCCCCACTGGCCTCTCCAACTCTAAAACCCCAGCCAATCATTCCCCCCTTTGCCTCAGCTGCCACCTCACCCCCACCCTTCCATTTCAGCACATTGGGTATAAAGTCACCACCAAACTTTTGGGGTCTCTTTCTACCACTGGAAGCCCTGTCTGTGTTGGTCTATACCCCGCTTTCCTAAAACTTATCTCCCCTGTAATCGTTAAACCCCTCACCTTCATTTTCAATCTTGCCATCACTACATCAACAGTTCCTGACCTATGGAAACATGTAAATGTGGTACCCATCTTCAAAGCTGGTGACCCCCACAACCCTGACAACTACAGGCTCATCTCCCTCCTCTCCATTTTAAGTAAACTGCTTGAAAAAAATCTTCATCACCAGTGTTCTGAGCATCTAGAAAAATACAATCTCCTATGCCCACTCCAGCATGGTTTCCCTCAAGTGCCACAGCACCTCCTCTGTCCTGGCCATTTTCTCTGATCATGTTCTAAGGCATATGGACCAGGGCAGAGCTACAGGTGCTGTCTCTGTGGACCTATACAAAGCATTCGACCTGGTTGATCATCACCTCCTCCACTCAGCCCTGCTCTCCTTTGGCTGCTCTGCTGGCACTGCTACATGGTTCTGCAGCTGCCTATCAAACAGATCGCAGTCCGTTACTATCGGTAAAACATTCTCGGCTGCCCTCCTTGTACACACTGGTGTCCCTCAGGGATCCTTACTCAGACTCCTGCTTGTCTCAATATTTATAAATGCTCTCCCTTAGGACACCCTTAGTTGCAAAGCACTCCTCTATGCAGATGATTTGGTCCTTTATCATAGTGATTGATCAGTTGAGTCCATCTCCTCCACCCTCACACAAAACTACAGTTATGCCCACCAATGGTTCCTCTCCCATAAACTCCTGGTAAATGAAAAAAAGACAAAGTCCATGCTATTTGGCTCTAAACCTTTTCTTGCCAAGGCCGCCAAACACAACTCCTCCTTTCTAGTGCTCACACCAGCAGGCCCACCCCTTGAGAATAACCAGCCCCCCTATGCACAACTCCTGAGGGAAAGAGTGATTTTGAGGTCACTTAGGGCATCCTCTGTCCCCCCACTAGATGTGCCCAATGCCTCCAATGCCTTGGGCATGAGAGCTTTCTTCATCTCAGCTCCCTCCCTATGGAACAAGCTCTCACCATCAGTCCGCTGGTCTCTCTCCCACCTGGCTTTCAAATGGAACCTAAAAACCTGGCTTCGGATACGGCAAGTTGTCATTGCACCCAAAAATAGCCTAGGGCCTTGTAGCCTACTCTTCCCTTTCATATGTCTCTCCACTCCGTTCCTCTTTGCCTCTCTAGTCCCACTCCTCTATCACCCATGTGTCTCTCCACTTCATTCCTCTTTGCCTTTCAAGTCCCACTCCTCTATCATCCTCCCTCTATCTACAAACCTCTCCCTAGCCTCATACTCTGATTCCCAGCTAACCCTGCCTTTTTTGGTTCTTTTTCAACTAGGACTGCATTTATATAAAACTGTATATAACTTGTGTTGTAACCTCACTACATGTATATATAACTTGGCACTACTTGTCTCCTGGCACCATCCCAAGTATTTTGTATATAATGACCTATCTGCTGTACATTTTCTTTTTTTTCCTTACCACCCCATATTTTGGGTGTGTACCAGTGCTCTGTATGTACCAATTGTCATCCATGTTGTTGCCACCTTGTGGCCCGGGTCATGCCTGAAAATGATCCACTGGTCCAGTGCACCTACCTGGTTACCAAAGACATAAATAAATAAAATACCCACTTTCTATGCCCCTTGCTTGGGCCGGTGTGTATATGCTGTGTGGGGCTGAGAGCGTGGTAATAACCCACAACACAGTGGATTTTGAGGGGGATTGCCTGAGGGTGGTTGTGCATACAGCAACTTGTTACTGTCTAACCCCTGCTCTCTCCACTGTTTCTAGGCTTGTGTGACAAAATAAAGCACAGTTTCATTTGCTGAATTTTATCACTGTGTGGGTATTCAATTTGTACATTCTGACTGAATTATTGTTTGGTAATAGTAACAGCTTTTGGTGGTCCCCAGGGGGTGGTATTGTCCAGTGTAGGGAGGTGGGTAGGTACTGCATCTCGGAGGGTGGTACTGCACACAATACCTCACCCACTTATTCTCTCTGGGTAGAGGCACCGTACCATTTACTAATTTGGGATGAACCCCCCCCCACTACAGGAGAACAAATGAACCCAACACCCTCAACCAGGTGAGCCACCTTACAGTCACCAGGCAAGGGTGTGATCCTGGGACACCACGGCCGACCATGGGGGGGGTCACACATTGAAGGCACCACTGGGGTTTGCTGTTGCACATCTGAATGCCGCTGGGGTTTGTAAAATACTCTTGCCACTGAGCCCCCTCTCACTGAATTGCTGCAAAAGGGAAAAAAGGTAGCGGACTGGTGTGTGTTTGAGGAATTAGACCCCCCCCCGTGAGTGCTTTTGATAAACAGTATGGCTGAAGAGTGAGACATGGAGTTTATTTTGGGAGTGTTGGATGGGGTCCTGAAGGATTGTGGGAGCATGAAGATTCAGACAGCAACTAAAGAACCAGATGCCTGTTTTAGAAACCTAATTGTAGAAAGTGAGAAGGACTTATGAGCTGCAAATATGCTTATTACAGTGACACTTGAAGGGTCCCAAGAGATCTGGGTGGTGATAAGTAAAAGGAGTCCTGCCAGCTCAAAACATTCTCCCCACCACCTAAATTAGAGTTTCTGCTGGCTAGCAAAGGAAAGACTTTTTAGGATGTGTGGACCTTGTTGCCTCTTGGGGCAACCTCTGAAGGACCTGGGCTAACCTGCCCTGCTAGTTCAGACTGTTACAGATGTTTAAGGTTTTTCTCTGGCATCCTCCCCATGCCTGCTGGAAAAGATGATTATGAAACTTGGATTGATTATACTGTCCCAATGCTACAGGAATGGCAATGTTCTGAGGCAGAAAAATGTAAGAGGTTGGTAGAGAGTTTGAAAGGGCCCGCTTTGGATGCTATCCGGTCCTTGTGTGCCACTAATCCAGAGGCCAAAGTAGATGAATACCTTGCTGCCCTAGACAGTGTATTTGGGAGAATGGAATCCTGTGATGACTTCTACTGGAAGTTTAAGATCATAAAACAGCACCGGGTCCCCTATGGCTTACTTACATAGGCTGAAGAGGGCGTTGCAGAAAGTATATCGGAAAAGTGGGATAGAGTCCAAAGACTTGAACAAAAAGTGACTAGAACAAGTGTTGAAGGTGGCATGATTCTCAGAGTTACTGTTGTTAAAGTTACATTTAAAAGAGAGGTTGGCTGATCCCCCCCCAACCAAGCCTTGCTGTTGGAAGTTAAAGAAGTGGAGGAACAGAATGAGCAATGGGGACATGCGCCTGCTGCCGCTGCCAGTGGCCAAGTAGCAGACAGTGGGGGTTCCCTTGAGGTCACAAAACTTCAGAGACTGCTTCATGAAATGAAAAGTGTGATGTGTCAACCAGGCAAGCCTGGGTTAACCCTCAGGGAATCTGAGTCCTCTGTCTCCAGCATATCTACAGTATGTTGAGTAATGTCGACTCAGCGCCCCAGTTTCACTGAAAGAAATCCATACTGAGCTGATAAGAGTTAAAGAAAATGGTAGGGGACTCCATTAATCACCAAGCCCTGCCATCATTCATGACCCCTGCCCAGGACGAGGGCACCCATGGAGCTTTCTAGCTGCAACGCCTCGAGATCTAGCCCGTCAAACTGATGTTTACTGTTACTGGTGTGGGGAGAATGGGCATGTCCAACATCAATGTCAGGAAAAGAGCAGTTTTCAAAGGGTCGCAGATCAATTAGTGCAAGAGAAACTGGCCACCAGTACCCCTAAACCATTAAACTTCAGGAGGTCCCAATAGACGAGTGCTTTGTGGCCCTACATAGAAACATAGAAGTTGACGGCAGATAAGGACCGCAAGGTCCAGCCAGTCTGCCCATTTCTTTTTCTACCTTATGAATGTGCCATTGGCCTTTGCTCTGTCAATGGCCTATCTGTTCATACTCATCCGAATTGCTCGCTTATGCCTATCCCATGCCTGTTTTAAGCCCTGCACTGTATTCATATCCACTGCACTGTATTCATATCCACCACTTCCTGAGGTAGGCCGTTCCATAAATCCACCACCCTTTCTGTGAAAAAGAACTTCCTCATATTACCCCTTAATCGGCCTCCCTCTAATCTCATGCTGTATCCTCTAGTCCTGCTATTTTTCTTATATTGAAACATGTTAGACTCTTTCACCTTGTTAATGCCCTTAAGGTGTTTGAATGTTTCGATCATATCACCTCTCTCCCTTCTTTGCTCTAGGGTATTCATATTGAGCTCCATTAATGTGTCCTCATATGTTTTCTGATGCAGTCCCCACACCATTTTGGTTGCCCTTCTCTGGACTGCCTCAATTTGGTTAATGTCCTTGTGAAGGTGCGGCCTCCAGTACTGCATGCAGTACTCCAGATGGGGCCTAACCAGTGTCTTGTAAAGAGGGATTATTACCTTCCTCTTCCAACTTGTGATACCCTTACTAATACACCCCAATATCCCTCTAGCCTTAGCTACTGCTTTAGTGGTCTGTTTGGATGATTTCAGGTCATTGGTGATGATGATGCCCAAATCTCTTTCTTCCCTTGTGACTGCCAGCAACTCCCCTCCCAGTCTATAGGTGGCTTCAGGGTTTCTCGTCCCCATGTGCATGATCTTGCACTTCTTTGCATTAAACCCCAGTTGCCCATCTTCCGACCATTTTACTAGTTTATCCAGATCTCTTCTCATTCTGCCCACCCCATCTGGATCACCTAATCTGTTGCAGATCTTGGTGTCATCTGCAAACAGACAAACCTTACCCTCCAGTCCACCTGCAATGTCACTGATTAAGATATGGAAGAGGACTGGCCCCAGGACTGATCCCTGAGGTAGCCCATTTGTGACTTGCATCTCTTCTGACTGTATACCATTTACCACCACTCTCTGTTTACTACCTATCAACCAGTTTGCCACCCAGTTGACCAACTTCTGACCCACCTGATCGTACCCAGCTTATTAATCAATCTTCTATGTGGAACAGTAACGAAAGCTTTGCTAAAGTCAAGGTAGATGACATCAACTGCTCCCCTTGGTCCACCACTCTGGTTACCCAGTAAAAGAAATCTATGAGATTAGTTTGACAGGACCTTCCTTTTGTAAACCCATGCTGTCTTGGATCCTGTGCTCCTATGTATTCCAGGTGTTACATTATCCTTTCCTTAAGGAGTGTCTCCATAATCTTGCCCACTACTGAGGTAAGACTGACTGGTCTGTAGTTCCCTGCCTCCTCCCTGCTACCACTCTTGTGGAGCGGGATCACATGAGCCCTTCTCCAGTCTTCTGGGACCTCTCCTGTGCTCAGAGACTCACTAAACAGTTCTGATAATGGCTCTGCTAGTTCCACCCTTAGCTCCTTTAGTACCCTGGGATGTATGCCATCATGTTCCAATACCTTGTTCACCCTGAGCTTAGTGAGCTCTTGTAGGACCCTTTCTTCTGTGAAGATACTAGTGCACACCTCCCTCCCTCCCCCTGTGTCCATGGTGCTAAGCTGTGGGCCCTGCCCTACCCTCTCTTCAGTAAATACTGAGCAGAAGTATTTATTTAGGATAGATGCTTTAACATGGTCCTCCTCCTCCTCACATGCCTCCTTATCCCCCTTTGATCTTAGCAATACCCCCTCTGGACTTTCTCCTTTCGTTAATGTATCTATAGAAAGTCTTGTCACCTTCTTTTACTGTTTGTGCTAGTGTTTCCTTGGTTTGGGCCTTTGCCTGCCTTACTGCTTTCCCTGCTTCCCTTAGGGAAGTTTGGTATGCATCCCTATCTTCATCCTGCTGCATTCCCTTATATTTCCTTGGGAACACGTTGCTCACCCACAATCAGTGCTAAAGCTAATGTCGTCGTAAAAGCCAAAGCATCAAACACTAAAGCTCAAGTGTCAAGTGACTGGTGAGAGATTGTGTGTCCTACTGCAGATGTGGAAGCCCTGGTGGATGGATGACCCACCAGGGTGCTGCTGGACAGTGGCTCCCAAATAACTATAGTGTTCAGGGACTTGGATGTGTGGGGGCTCAGTGAAGCTTCATACCCTCATTTGGGGTTGATTTGTATCTGGATCTCCTTCCAGGTGAATGTTGCTGGAACTTCTATTGCTTTGGAGACATGTGCCCTGGTGTGCCCATGAACAAGCATGTTACAAGAGATTCCGATCATCATAGGAACCAATGCCCATATATTCCACTGCCTGGGTCAGCTGTGCAAAGAGTTTGAGGTGCAACACGGGGAAGCATCAATGTCACTCCATGGTCTTGTTAGACAAGTCTACAATCGCAAAACCACTGTCCCACCTGAGGATGAGGATGAGGATGAGGCTGTAGGGATTGTGTGGCATCAAGAACCTTCTGAAGTGGTGTTACTCCCCAAAGCTGAGTGCACTGTCACTGGAGTAGTATGATTCAAGGGACCCTGCCATAATTAGAAGCTGACATTGGACTGCCCAGAGGAAGCCGGTTTGACAGAGGGACCTGTAGTTAAACTTAGTATACTACCAGTCGAAGCCCATGCTTATGTTAGAAGAGTAGCTGTACATGTGACAAACATAACTGACTGACCAGTGACCATTCAGAGGGGGCAGACCGTTGCCCGGGTCTATTGTGCTGACCTGGCAATACAGCCACACAAGAGGGAGAGACGGGTTCATGGACAGCTAGATCCTTCATTGTTTGAGACTGGAGACCCTTCTTTCCGCATAGAATGGTAGAATATAATCCAAAAGGAGCTGGCACAGCAAACAAAAGTTTTCTCCTTGAAGGAATGGGATGTGGGGTGTGCCGAGGGTGTGGAGGATCACATTCGAGTCATGGATGAGAGGCCTTTTCAGGAAAGGTTGAAACGGCTGGCCCTGTCTGACACTGATGATGTCCGCAAATACTTGCAGGAGATGCTGGCTGCAGGCATTATTCAAGAATCCAGGAACCCCTATGTGTCCCCTATTGTAGCTGTCAGAAAGAAGATCAGGGCTGTCAGGATGTGTGTGGATTATTGAACGTTGAACAAAAGAACTGTACCTGACAGTACACTATGCCACAACTGCAAGATGCTCTAGACTGCCTGAACGGAAGTTGATGGTTCAATGTTATGGACTTGAGATCTGGCTACTATGAGATTCCCATGGTTGAGCAAGACCTAGAAAAGAATGCAATCATTTGCCCCCTGGGGTTCTATGAGTTCCTTCAAATGCCACAAGGGATTTCAGGGGCAACTCCACTTTCCAATGGATAATGGAAAGAGCCGTAAGTTACATGAATTTATTAGCGTGCTTAGTGTATTTGAATGATATTATTGTGTTTTGGAAGACACTGGAAGAGCATGAGACCCAGTTGTTTAAAGTGCTTGATCGACTGAAGGAGTATGGTCTCAAGCTATCTGTTGACAAGTGCCAGTTGTTCAGGACCACGGTCAAGTATGTGGGCCACTCTGTGTCCCAAGATGGCATCAGTACTAATCCTGAATATGTCCAGGTGGTTGCTACCTTGCCTAAACCCACTGGGCTGAGAGAATTGCACAGTTTCCTGGGATTTGCCGGTTATTAGCGTAGGTTTATTAAGGATTACGCTAAAATCGCTAAAGCCTGTGCAAGACATAACTGAAGGGTATCCTCCTGCCAATCAGAAAACCAAGCAAGTATCATGGTCCGCTCCTGGGAAAGTTTACTATAGAGTACATGAAACGTTTGGGCCCTGATGGACTAACACTTGTGATGAGGCTTTTAACCCTTTGGAGCCTGACCCCTGATAAATGAATTGTTTCTCCTAGTACAGAGATGCATGTCTAGGCTCCAAAGGGTTAAAAAGATAATTAATCAATTGACCAGTGTCCCCATGTTGGCCTATGCAGATCCCAGAAAGCCATATGTGCGGCATACTGTTGCCAGCCTTAGTGGGTTAGGAGCAGTGTTGTACCAAGAACACCCACAAGGTCTGCAGCCAATAGTGTATGCCAATTGCAGTTTGTCACCCTCGGAAAGGAATTACCTGGTCCACAAGCTGGAGTTTTTAGCACTCAAATAGACAATTATCAATCAGTCCCATTAATACTTGTATGGGGCCCACACTACTGTCCACACTGATAACAACCCTCCCACATATTTGCAAACAGAAGCAAAGTTGGACGCTGCAGGTTATCGTTAGTTGTCATCCTTTTTGACATATGACTACTGTGTGGAGTATCATTCAGGTAAGAGCAACATTGTTGCGGATGTACTTTCCAGGTGACCCCACCCAGAGGTGGCATGGCAGGAACTGGTTCAGATTCCCGAGACTGCTGTCAGAGCTTTGTGTAAAAGATACAACCCAGAAGAGGTGCTAGACTCTAGTGCCACACTTCACCTGGTAGATAGTTTGGGTGGCCCCTCGCATTGCATACCAGTGGCCTATGCAATGTTGTTTCTCTCAGTAAATCCACATTGCCACAGATGAGCCCTTAGGCCTGGAAGAAAGAGCAGATGGAAGATTCTGTAATCCCAGATATTGTCAATCCTCTCCAACAAGGGTGAGACCCAGAATTCATCAAAGTAAATCATCATGACACCTCTCTACTACTGAGAAAATGGAGTAAATTGAAAGTGCATAATGGTGTGCTTTACAGAGAACCCCAGAACAGTGATGGATTGACTCTAAAACAATTATTACTACCAGTAAAGTTCAGAAAGATGGCCCTCAAAGCCCTGCATGATGAGATGGGGCATTTGGGGGTGGACAGAATGCTGTACCAAGTCAGAAGGAGGTTTTATTGGCCCAGAATGAGTTCAGAGGTGGAGAACCTTTGCAAACAGTGTATGAGATGCATCCAGCAGAAAACGCTGCCTTCTCAAGCAGCTCCTTTAGTGAACATTACCTCAAGTGCTCCCATGGACTTAGTATGCATTGGCTTTTTGGGTTTAGAACCAAATCTAAAGAATATAACTAACATCCTGGTGGTGACCGACCACTACTCCCCATATGCCCAAGCCTTTCCAGCCAAAGACCAGAGGGCCACCACTGTTGCTAAGATTCTGGCTGAAAAATACTTTGTTCATTGTGGACTTCTCAAGAGAATCCATTCCAAGCAGGGTCAGGATTTTGAAAGTCGACTGTTCAAAGAGTTGCTGTCTCTGTGGGGAATTACGAAGTCTTGAACCACTCCCTACCACCCCCAGGGTGACCTTCAATCCAAAATATTCAATAGGACTCTATTAGATATTTTGGGCATGTTGAAGCCTCACAAAAAAACAAACTGGAGCCAACAATTGAGTATACGGGTCCATGCCTACAAATGCACTTGCAGTAATGCCTCAGGGCAATCCCCATATTTGCTTATGTTTGGAAAAGTGGCCAGGCTTCCAGTAGACCTTGCTTTTGGAGTGTCATCCGATGGGGACAACTTAGAGACTCACACCAAATATGTCCAAAGATTAAAACAGCAGTTGGATGATGCTTACCGGTTGGCCACAGAGTTGTCTAACAAAAGAAATTTGGCAAATAAACCCGATATGACAAAAGTGTCAGAGCTCACAAATTACTCCTTGGGGACAGAGTTTTGGTTTGAAACTTGGGATTGCCTGGAAAGCATAACATTGTAGATTGGTGAGGCAACATTCACTATGTGGTTACAGAAAAGCTCACGGACTTGTCAGCATACAGAGTTTGCCCAGAAGGGGAGCCTCAGAGAAGTAAGACACTGCACAGCAACCATTTGCTCCCCATTGAATAGTTAGATGTGCCAGAGCTAGAAAATGGCCCTGTGCAACCTCAAAGAATGAAAACCAGGGGTTCTCATAGACACACAACAACCAGACTATTCAACCTGATTCCCAACTGGATAATGGTCCACCTGGGCCTCCCGACAGGCCTGCATCTGACCCAGTATCCAATGATATAGACTCTTCTGAAGAAGATGACCTTGTGAGGTATTATTCCATAGTGGACATTCCCCAGCTGTTGAATGTTTCTGTTGAGTGGTGGATGCCAAATGTTCCACCCACGCAGTTAAACCCAGAGGCAGAGCCTTTTGAACTCTCACCTGTGCTAGAGGATGTGGAAGATACTGTAAAGTTTGAACAGAAGCCAGACACTGTACTTGAACCAGCTCATGCCGAAGAATCTTATTCACCTCCCAGAGAAGAGGGTTGTACACCCTCAGTTGCCCGTGAATCTGAAGATATCCCAGTGAGGTGGTCAGAAAAGCCTATAAACCCCCCCTTGAAACTCAGTTATGATTCTCCTGGTGCCCCCACTGTCCTGTTCCTTTATGTGGTGCACCATGGAGTCTATGTCACTCCCCACTCACTGCCCCGTATTGTATGTAATAACCCTGAGATGTAATGTCTGATGCAAAATACTGGGCATGTTGGTTAGACAGGAATAAATTGTCTATCTGGAACTGCTGATGGAAATGTCATTAATTCTGCTGTTTGTTTGTTTAGTATGATGATTGAACTACGATGCTAGTCTAGCTAGGAAGCATTTGTCTAAGCAGAACTGTTAGTGTTGTTGCCCGTTTTGGTTTTTTTCAGATTGCACTGGATGGGACTCATGGAATTGCCAGGACAAGAATTTGTGACCTGGGGAGAGCGTATCCCACTCTTCTGGAGGGGGGGCTTTCCTGGATGCTGCTGTGCTGCCCCTGAACTTTCCTTCAGTTTTCATTGCCCACTCTAGCCTGAGACTGCATCTGACAGAGGACCAGAGGAGCCATCTCGTGGATTGCCACATGATCACATAAGTAATGTGCGCACATTTGAGCAGTCTCCAGGAGTTGACTCTGCAGCTTGAATATTTCTGGCATTGGAAGCACCAGTCTGCCACAGATCTGCAAAATCCGCATTTGGAGCCAGCTACAGAATTCCCTCTAGTATGCTCCATCCCCAGGGACACCAGTGGACATCAGGGGGCTTGGAGACACTAGGAGGAGGGAGAGAAAGAAAAAGAATTGGACAGTGTGATTCAGTGTGCTGAGCCTTTAAGAGACTGCCAGCCACACAGACTGCCTGCATAGGGAGGGAAGCATAAAGCACAAGCCAACTCCACACCGCCACTGGGATAAAGGTCTCCAGTGTGCCTACAAAACCATGGGGCCAGTCTGAATAAATATCAGGGCAGTGGAAAATAAACTAACCATTAAGGTGAAAGTCCTGTAATTCTGAAACTATAGCCACCATCATGTTGACCCCAACCTCACTTCTAGCCAATCAGAGGTCAGGGATCTGGGCAGCTGAACACCAGAGAAGATTGTGGGGAATAATGTTATAAGGACCCTGGCAAATGGACTGACATTTTTTTATTTGAGCCAATCAGAGGGCAGGACTGGGGGAGAAGGACTGATAGACAGTCCTGTTTGCCCAGTTAGAGACTGAATAGAGGAAAAGAGATTGCTGGGCTTTGGAGGGGCAAACGGCAGTCTGGGAGAGACTGAGAAGAGTTCAGACCTGCTGCTAGTTAAGACAGTGTGAGAGGCCTAACCAGGCCAATATGTTTTACAAGCCCTCCCCTGGGTTTACTTCTATTGCTCCCTGTGAACTTTTCCCTAGTTTCACCAAAGTGGGAGACTGTTCCTGAGAGCCTTGTGTGGAAGACATTGCAGAAAGTTTTGGCTAGAGGGGCACTGTTGCATCCAAAGATTCTAAACTGCTCTGTGTGGATAGAGATACCTGCACTCCTTCCTAGCTAGCCTGCAATGGAGCCAGGTCAAGGTCCAGCTAGCTTTTACCCAGGGGGGGTTGATCGGGGAATAGGGAATCACAGGCTTGTGTTGAGTACGGATGTACTTTTGATCCACTGGAGAGTCTGATTGTGGGGTAGATCCTGGGGTCTGGGCTCCTTAGGAACCAGAAAACCACTGTGTTGTACTGCTGCTTCATGTCTGTGAGCCAGAAAGACTGTTGCCTGAGAAGGGGAGGCAAGAGGACTGTTACTATAGAAGTATGGACTAGAAAGGCTTAGCTGTTGTTGCCTGCTTGAAAGAATCCAAAGTTTCTGAATGGCTATCCTGCTTCAGTGTGTTGCTCCCTGCATCTTCTGAATGGTTATTCTGCTCCAGTGTGCCACTGCTTATGTCTTCAGAATTGCTCTCCTGCCCCGAGTGCTGGTCCCAGTGCTGGACGTTCTTCAGAATCCACCATGGGTCACTTGAATGCCAGCATAGCTGGCTGAGGTCTTGTCAATCTTCCAGTTGGATTACAATTATTGCCTTTGGATGGTCGATGGTTCCACTTTGATTTCAAGTTCTAAAAGTTGTGCTAGCACATTATGGCCTGTTGGGGGTTAAATTGCAAGCTTGCTAAATTTTCACCAAGTGCACCACCATAAGATCCCAGGCAACTCTGTACTCAGGCCTGCAATTGGACTGTGTTATAAGACCTGGGAACCCAGAGTCTGTTTAATATTGTACTTGTACTTATAGTTTTATTACTGGCACTGGATAAAGGTTATCACACCCTGTGTAAAATAGACACCTTCTGCCCATTGCTTGGATGAGTATGTGTATGCTATGTGGGGTTGAGAGGGTGGTAGTGACCCACAGCTCAGTGGGGTTCAAGGGGAATTGCCTGAAGGAGGTTATGTGTACAGCAACTTGTTACTGTCCAACCCCTGCTCTCTCCACTGTCTCTGGGCCAGTATGCCAAAATAAAGCACTGTTTCATTTGTATGAATTTTATCGTGTGTGGGTATTCACTTTGTGCATTTTGACTGAATTATTGTTTGGTAATGGTAACAGCTGTTGGTGGTCCCCAGAGTGTGGTCTTGTTCAGCGTGGGGCAGTGGGTAGGTACTGCATCCCAGATGATGGTACTACACACAACATCTGGCCTACTTATTCTTTCTGGGTGGAGGCACCATACTATTTATTAATTTGGGATGAACCCCCTCTGCTACAGGAGAATGCTACAGGAGAACAAATGACCCCAACCCCCTCAACCAGGTGTGCCACCTTACAGTCATCAGGCAGGGGGGTGAACCCGGGTTGCTTCGGCTCACCACGGTGGGGGGGGTCACACATATATTGAATAAATATATTCCTGAAGCTTGTCTACCCTTTCTTCTGCTCCTCCAGTAGTGCTGTGTTAGGCCAGATATTTTTCTCATTCTAGTCCTCTGCCTGTTACTTCTGTGCACGCTAATTCCACTGCGATGCTTGCTCCTTTTTATCCTCCTGTTCCCACTGAAGTTCCTACTGCACCAAGTAATGTTACTCTCCATAAGAAACTGGCACAACTTCTCCCCACTTGCACTGCTTTCTTTGGGGCTTGTCCCAGCATGTTACCACTCTTTGGATGAAGAAATACTCCTCATTGTCACCCTTAGTTCTGCTTCTCCCTTAAATGTAGAGGAGCTGGTGGGCCTTTCACAGCATCCACTGACTTTGGTACCTTGTCTGCGTTTATCTGTACTATGCTTCATAAAGCACCTTTATAGTTTGAGCTCTGTGTGTGTTTACCTTGTTTTTAACATTGTGGATTTTTTGGGGGGTGTATATCCCTCATATTCAGGCAGCTGCACCCTGGATCTGTAATTTGCACATCTCCTTGTGTTGTCTGGTTAAGGCCACCTAGCTTACCTTGGTGTCCTTTAGTCACGTTCTTGTTTACTGCATCACATTTCAGTAAGGAATGTCTTATAGATAAAAGTAGCTTTTAATGACAACCCTACTGCTTGCCATTGGACATGCACAGTGTTTCTTTCATTGGCTTCAGGGCAAAACATTTTTCTCAAAACATGTGCATAATAAGGCATTTGTATGCCTTCTAGCAATAAATGTGTCAGGGATTGAAAAAAAAGACAGATGTGGATGGACACAGAAGTTCAGAATGTAACTGAACAAAGGAAAGCAACATATGCCTCTTACTAAACAAAACAGCAGGTCTGGGGCCAGATGGGAAAGATTCCAGAAAATATTAAGGGAATGCAGAAAGAATGAAAAGCAGAAAATGAAATACAAGTCTTACAGGATGGAAAGAATAATAAGAAATTGCTTAAAGGAAAACTATAAATCCATGGCCCCCAGCCCCTGATAGGCTTACCCCCCGATTCAGCTTTTTATTTAGAAAAGTGCATTTTTCTCGTACTGCCACTTACTTTATTTTTATTCTGAAACGTCCGCGAACCAGGAATATGGCAAATGCTGGGGGCTTCATTTACTGTAAAGATGTGGCACTGCACCGCTCACTTTAATACATTTTGTATAAATAAAATATTATGTAAAATATATATAAAAATAAGTTTTTAGAATCTCTCTCACTTGTCCTTTGCAGGGTGTGACAGTGTTGAATAGGACCCTGTCCCAGTTGTTATGGAGAGTTTGAATGCAGGGATCTGTTCTATTCTTTCTTTTTCTGTCTCTTGTCTGGGTGCGCAACCAAGTTTTCCTGTGAGACCTAGGATTTGATCACCCTGACAGTCTTGCAATTCTCTGCCTCTCACTATCTCTCAGTCTTCCCTTGCTGTTTGTCTTTTCCTCCCTTGCATATCTGCAGGTATAAAAATATATGCAAATCATTATGTGGACATGTAATATTGGGATCCCTTTGTTTAGAAATTATATAGTGTTACTGTTGAAATGTATATAATTATAGTTTGAGATTATTGCAAAGCTATTTGGAACTCAAAGGGTTAACCTGCAATGCATTTTTTAAGCCTTTTGCAGAAGCTGTGGAGCTGTGGAGTAGGGGCCTCCATTCTAGGACATTGTGTTCTTGCAGTACCTGCCTGAAATACATAAGAACATTTTAGAAAAAAAAACAGGATGCTTTTGGAGGGGGGGTTGCAAAGACTTATAAGAGAGAAGAGCTACAATTTCTTGCAAGAGAGACACAGAGATTGAAAGAAAACTCAGATGGATTGTCTCTGTTTATTTGGTCTTTGTAAATAGTTATACTGAATAATTTTTTTTATGTTACTGCTAGTACTAATGAACACTTTTTGCAAATTCTACAACTGCTCCTGTTTTTTCCTATGCTTCCTGACCTGTGCCTCAATGACACTGGATTTGCTGTACACTTTCCAATGTGTCCATGTGGTCAACATAAAAAGCTTTTATCTGGATTTTTGGAACTCACAGTTCACTTATTTATGGTATCATAGTCCTTTCCAGGACAACAGACCATGATGTCACAAACACAGCAATTGTAAGGGCTGTTTGGGGCAGTTTAGGACAGTCAGATGTCTTTGAACTAGACAGTGAAATAAATATTTGTTAATATTTATTTGTTTAAAATTTGGTGACTGAGATAAGCACACCGAGACAGAGCTCATTTATAGGTGCGACCTGGGGAAGGGGTTACAATAGGGAGTGAAACAGCAATAACAAAAAAAAGTAAACAACGGGTCCATGTACAGGAACCATAAATAAAGATACAATTAATAAATTCTAGAATAAGAAAAACAACAGTTTTAGTTTAGTTTCAGTTTATTGATTCACCAGGAAGGCTCCATTGAGCAAGCTCATTTACAAGGAGGTCCTGGAAGGACAGGGGAAAACAATGTACAGGACAATTCCATTCACATGTAGTATTCAGACAATTAGGAATGTCATAGCACATTTACAAATAGTAGACAGGCTAGTGTAGTTATTGCATCCATGTTAGTAAGGGAGTAAATTGAAAGGGAGGTTGGAGGAAAACCTAATTTAGTTATACATTTGCGAACCAACGACCTAGCTGGGGAGGAGGTGGAGGTAGTGCAAAGTAGGTTCAGGGAGTTATGGAAGATCTGCAGGGAGGAAGGAAGTTCACTGGCCTTCTCAGAGGTGATACCAGTACCAAGGGCCAGCACAGTCAGGAAAAGAAGAATGGAGAATTTCAATGACTGGCTGAGGAAATGATGCAGGGAGGAGATTTTCATCTGTATTGGGGACTGGGAGGAAACCTGGTCAAACAAAGCACTCTTTTCACCAGACAGGCTACACCTCAGTAGGGAGGGTTTGAGAGTACTTGGGGACAAACTGGGGGAATACATAACCACCGCACTTAATTTAAACTACTGAGGGGGGGCAGTGGGCATGCAGACCCACAGACTCGGAGAGGAGGAAGTCAGTGAACCTCCCTCCCACAGTGATGGAAGAGGTCTGGAGGGAGGAGGGGGAAGGGGCAAGAACACAGTTACCAAAGGGTGGAGGGGGTGAGAAACACATTACAAGAGGACGTGGATGGGTGCACACAGGAGAGAAATATTAATAGAACAATAGAGGGAAGAGAATGAAGGTCAGATTCTAGGTGGAGGGTGGTGTCTCTGAATGCATGAAGTCTTGGAAACAAGATGGGAGACCTGCAGGCACTATTAGTGGACAGGAGGGTGGACATAGCTGCAGTAACCGAGACTCGGGCAACATCACACCATGACTGCAACCTTGCAATTCCTGGATATAAACTACACAGGAGGGACAGGGTAGTTGGGAAGGGGGAGGGGTGGCAGTTTATATCAGGGAGGGAATAACTTGCATGAGGGAGGAGTCAGAGGAACGTGAGGTGGAGGCATTATGGGTTCAGTTAAGGTCCAATAGAGGGAGAAAGGTGAGGTTGGAGGTGGTTTGCAGACCACCCAGTCAGGATGAGGAGAGGGACAGGGAACTGAACTCACAAATATCGGAAGCTGTGGAGAAAGGAGAGGTGGTAATTGTGGGGGACTTCAACCTGCCCAAGGTGGACTGGAGCATACCATCCGTGACATGTTCTAGGAGTCAAGTGATGCTGGAAGGACTGTAGAGTGGGTTCCTGACTCAAGGCATCACAGAATCAACTAGAGCTGAGGCAATTCTCGATCTGGTGCTCACAAATGGGAAGCATGTACAGGAAATAATGGGCAGGGAGCCACTAGGTGGAAGGGACCATTACACAGTGTGATTCCAGTTGGATATGGGCAGGAAAAGCATCCTGACCTGACCAAAATCTTGGATTTCAGGAGGGTGGACTTCAGGAAAATGGACGAAGTGCTAAGGAGCCAACTGTTGGGCATCAGAGCAGATATGGGGTGGAACAAAGGTGGCTCATCATTAAGGAAGGAACACTGGTTGCCACAGATGAGTGCATTAGGCTCAGGAGGAAGAACACAAGGGCCAAAGTGCCCAGCTGGTTCAATTCTGGGGTTGCCCAGGCAGTAAGGGAAAATAGGTTGGCATATAGAAAATTCAGGAAGACCAAGAGAGAGGCGGATAGGGAAAATTACCTAAGGTTGGCTAGTGAGGCAAGTAAGAAAGTCAGGTGAGCAAAGGCACAGAAGGAGCTGCAGATAGCAGAAGGAATTAAGAAGGGGATAATGCTTTCTTTTGCTATATAAGTGAGAAAAGGGACAAGAAGGAAGGGATTGTTAAGCTCAGGAAAGGGGTGGAGTGGATGGAGGATAATGGGAGAAAAGCAGAAATACAAAATTAATACTTCTGTTCTGTGTTTATCAGGGAGAAGGACGGACCAGTGCCTTCAGGAGGGAAAAGAGGAATGGGGGAGAGTAACACAGATGTTGTAATAGAGGAGGATAGAGTGAGGGAGGGTCTGCTGGCATTGAAGTTGGACAAATCACCAGGCCCAGATGGAGTACATCAAAGAGTAAAAAAGGAACTAGCTGAAGAACTGGCAGGATCACTGGCAGGCCTATTTAATAGTTCACTAGAGACAGGCGTGGTACAGCAGGACTGGAGAACAGCACATGTAATGCCATTCCACAAAAGTGGTCCCAAGGATGACCCAGAGAATGACAGACCAGTCAGTCTGACCTCCATTGTGGGCACGTTCATGGAGACCATACTAAAGGAGAGGTTGGTGGAATATCTAGACGAGCATGGTCTCCAGGATGCAATGCAGCATGGGTTCATGGGGGGAGACTGTGTCAAACAAATCTGATTGACTTCTTTGACTGTGTCACTGAGACAGTAGACAGGGGCCAAGTGGTAGACATCCTCTATCTTGATTTCAGCAAGGCCTGTGACTCTGTGCCCCACAAAAGGTTGATCAGGAAGTTGGCGGATCTTGGGGTTGGGGAAAAGATGGCCAGATGGGTGGAAAACTGGCTGAAGGACAGAACCCAGAGGGTGGTTGTGGGGGAGAATTATCTGGCACCAGACAGGTAACCAGTGGGGTCCAGCAGGGCTTGGTGCTGGGGCCAGTGTTGTTCAGTGTCTTCATCAATGATGTTGGAGATGGCATTAAGGGCAAAATGTGCCTATTCACGGATGACACCAAACTCTGTGGGAGAGTGGACACAGCTGAAGGGATACAGGAGCTACAGGAAGATCTGGAAAAACTAGGGAGGTGGTCCAGGTTTTGGAAGCTTGGCTTCAATGCCATAAAATGCAAAATTATGCATAGTGGAGCAAGGCATCCTAGGACAGAATATTACCTGGATGGAGTCTGAGTATCTGCATCAGAAGCGGAGAAGGACCTGGGAATAATCACTAGTGACCTGAAGCACTCCATGAAGTGCAAACAAGATGCAGGGATACATATCTAGGGGGATCAGTAGTAGGAGAGAGAAGGTTATACTGCACTTGTACAGGTCACTGGTAAGGCCGCATCTAGAGTATGGAGCTCAGTACTGGTGCCCACACCTCAAAAAGGACATTAACCTGCTTGAGAAGGTTCAGAGGAGGGCTACAAAGATGATAGCTGGTCAGCAGGGTAAGGCATATGAAGAGAGGTTGATGGCACTGAACATATACTCCCTGTAAGATAGGAGAGAGATAGGGGACATGATTGGGACCTTCAAGTACTTGAAAGGGATAAATAAAGTTGATAAGGAGAGTCGCTTAAAGCTGAGTAGCAACCATAACGTGAAGGGGCACAGTCTTAAGCTGGAGGTGGGAGGTTTAGGATGGAGGTCAGGAAGCATTTCTTCACAGAGAGGGTGGTGAACACTTGGAATGCGCTGCCAGAAGAGGTCATCTCATTGAAGACAGGGGGCAGCTTTAAGAGAGGCTGGGACAGGCATAGGGGGAGGATAAGAGTCATAGGTAGGGAGGATGGGAGGAGTGGGGAGGGAGGGCAGGGACATTAGCTCAAGCTGTGGACCCTGCAGTACGAGCAGACTTGATAGACCAAATGGCATTCTTCTGCTGGCTTCTTCATATGTTCGTATGTTACAGCACAATGAATCCATATACTAACATACTAAAATGCCAGCAGAATAGGCCTAATGGTCTCTCGAGTCTGCTCGATTTTCAGCACCCACACTGTGGGCCGATTTTGATGTCCCTCCCACCTTTCCCTTGGGTTATACTGTCCCCAGTCCCAGATGTTCCACCTGTATTCAGCCTGGTCAGATTTATCCTCCCCCTGTACCTGTCCAATCCCCTCTTAAACCCATCCACAGTCTCCACCTCTACCAGCTCCCTGGGCAATGCATTCCATGGCTCCACCACCCTTTCAGTGAAATAACATCTCCTCCTCCTCTCCCCTCTGAGCCTATCGCCCCATTCCAGCTTACATCCGTGACCTCTCGTTGCCCCACCCTCCTTACTTTGGAGCACCCTGACTGGGCCTCCCTTATTGATCCCTTTCATGTACTTAAAGACCTCTATCATGTCCCCCTGTCCCTCTTCTTCTCCAGGGTGTACATGTCAAGCTCCTTGAGCCTCTCTTCATAGGTCCTCTCCCCCAGTCCCTAGATCATTCTGGTTGCCCTCCTTTGGACCATCTCTAGGAGTGTAATGTCCCTCTTTAAATGTGGTCTCCAAAACAGTACACAATACTCGAGGTGTGGCCTAACCAAGCAGTTGTACAGTGGAAGGATCACTTCCACCTTTCTGGAGGTAATCCCCCTGGTGATGCATCCCAGCATCCTATTTGCCCTTGCCGTTGCCCTCCTACAGGTCTCTGAGTTGTTCCACTACCCCCAGGTATCTCTCACCCTCCATGACTTGAATCATGTCTCCTCCCAGTGTATACCCTTGGCCTGGATTTCTGACTCCCAGGTGCAGAACCTTGCACTTGCCTGCATTGAATTTTAGTTTCCATTTTCCCCGACCACCTTTCCAGAGCCTCCAGGTCCTCCTGCAAGGCCACCTTCCCCTAATCCTCATCCACCACTGCACCTAGCTTTGAGTCATCTGCAGAGAGACTCATCTCACTCCTAATCCCCTTCTTGATGTCTGAGACATAGGGCGTTGAACAGGATTGGCCCCAGCACTGACCTCTGGGGAACACCACTAGTAACAAACCTTGGGGAGAGGCTAACCCTCCAACCACCACCTTCTGAATACACTCAGAGAGCCAGTTTCCTATCCATCTTAACAACTGTCTCCCTACCTCCATTTCCTTCAGCTTAGCCAGCAGGCCACTGTGAGGTACCGAATCAAATGCCTTGCTAAAGTCTAAAAAGAGGACATCCACTGTCCTACTCTGGTCCAGGGTCTTCGTCACCCAGTCATAGAACTCAAGGTTTGTCTGGCATGATCTTCCAATGACAAAGCCATGCTGCCTATCGTCCAAGTACCCAGTTTGCTCCAGTAACCCCCCTAGCCTTTCCTTGACAATACCCTCCATCACCTTGCCAACCACCGATGTCAGGCTAATGGGCCTGTAATTTCCCGCCTCCTCTCTTGATCCCCCCTTGTGGATTGGCATGACATGGCACAATATATACATTCTATGTGAGCTGACATAACTTGAGGCTATACATGTGAGTCTTGTAGACATTACATTTCAAGTGTTGTAACAGTTGTAGGATTCTAGGAAGGCTCTGTCCAGTGTGTTTTTTAGGCCTTGAGGACTTTAAGAGCAATTTATCTTGAGTGAGTGTTGTGCATTGTTCCATTGAGTGGGTATGAGATAACTGATGGTGGCTTCCTCAAAGCATGTGAGGATGTGCAGTATGTCAAATAGCAGGTAGTTATTACTTCTTGTGGTATGGGCATTGGTAGAGCATTTAAAAATGCTTGGGGACTTTGTACATAAGCACTTTATGTGACAAGTGGATAGCCAGTTCTGAGTACACTATGATTTTTTGTAATATAAAAATGTGTTATGGACTGTCTCATGACAGATGCTGAGACAGCATGTGAGATTACACACACACACACACACACACACACACACACACACACAGAGGTTTTAGATACAAGGTGTTTTCTGGAAGTCCAGAAGCTAATTACAGACTAGAACAGGCCTTAATCAAGAATCTTTCTGTGGGGAAAGAAGTTTCTGCTGATGTAACCTTAATTAACTTTCCTTCTAAAATGATAAAACTTCCTGGGTGTATGATTTTTAATAAACAGAGGAGGAGCTAGGTGACCTCACACAAAGGGGTTGGCAAATACAGTTTTTTTTAAAGAGTATTCTGTTTTCTTTCAGAGACATTTCTAGCTTCACTCTGACAAAGAAACATCTTTGAGCACTTTAAACAAGTATACAGGTAGAGAAAGAGAGAGAGAGAGAAAGAGAGAGACAAATCTAAGTACTGTAGTGGAAACTACACTGTTAAAACCGTGTTCTTTTAAAACGTTGTATGGTTCTTGTGATATATGGTTCTGTATTTTATGTTTTACATATTTTTTATCTATTTTAGTAAAACTCTATTTTTAGAGCCTACTTAGTCTGTCTTTGAATTTCTTTTTTTTTTAACAAGTGAAGTATATATGGTTAAAGCAGACACTGTGGATAAGCTTGAATGGTGATACCAAACTGGAAAAAGGTAAGAGTAATCTGAGGTCTTTATTAGAGTTCTTAAGGGTTCATTTTGTACACCTGGTTAGGTGCCCGTAGGCAAAGATATCTGGCCCCCCGAAGACAGAATTATCTGAGCCTGTGCATTGGGTACGCTAGCAAGAGGTTCACAGTTTGAATTCCTCCAGAACTGATACCAAAGGTTGATTCAAACCCACAAAACAGACAGGAGGGTTACCCTGTTTCTGTTAACTGTTCACAAGACTGCACTCAGAGGTTGGCACATTGGGAGTAGAGGGCTGACCTGTTGAGTGGGTTTGTGACAGATTGGTTGGCAGTGGTGTGGATAAAATGTTGGTATTACAAGCTTTTATTGTTCAGTGTGTCAGCTTGAGACCGTCAGTTCATTTGCAAAGAAAGAAAAAGGCAGAGTTTTATTTTAAAAGGAGACAGAACTATATCACTTGGCGTACAGTCACGTTCCTACCCGTTTTACTTTTTTTTCCTAAAGTGCAAGTCAGAGTAGCAGTAGTTAGGGAAGATAGCTTCCAACTACAGCAGGCACACTGTAGACTACCTAAGGTAGTTGTGCAGGGACAGAGGAGTCCCGTTCAAGGTGAAAGTCAGCAAACAGAACCTTGTGGAGGCCCTGATGGCAGCAGACACCCAGAGCAGTGAGTCACAGACCATGACTGAAAAGGACCGAACCTCAAGTGTGGCAGGGCTAGCAGCCAATGCAGTGTCCAGATCCAATGAGGAGGGCAACAGGGACACTGTCAGTGAAGGGCCACAGCAGCAGGGGAAGGTCACCAGTATCCTGGATCCAGAAGTACTCAGGCTGAAAATTGAGTTGCGCAGGATGGAGCTAGAGTTCCAGGAGAAGAGAGAACAAGAGAGACGAGAGGCAGATCTGGAACAGCAGGAGACAGACCATGAGGAGCATGAGTGCCAGCAAGCTGCAGAGGAGAAGAGAGAGTGAGAATGCCAAAACGCAGGCCATGAGGAGCAGGAGCGCCAGAGGCAACATGAACTGGAGAAGTTATGACTCCTATCAGTGACACCAGAGCAGGTAAGTGGCTTGGGTTTAATTGGGACTACAGGACTGGGTTACAAACTGAATTCCAAATTAATAGCCAGATTTAAAGAGGGGGAGGATATGGATGCCTTTTTAAATTCTTTTGACAAAATTTGTATTCAGGCTAAAATTCCTAGAGAGTCCTGGAGCTTCCAGCTATCCCCGCTACTTACCGGGAAAGCTTGGGATGCATTGGGTCAAATGGACAATGAGGACAGTGATGATTACAGCAAACTTAAAGCTGCACTGTTAAAAAAATTTGAATTAACCGCTGAATCATACAGAGCTAAATTCTGTAAGCTCAGGAGAAGCCCTGATATGAGCTACAAGAGGCTAGCCACGAAACAACATCAGTTTTTAAAATGTTGGTGGGAAGGAATTAAGGTGCACTCTGTTGATAAAATTGAAAATGTGATTTTGTTAGAACAGTTTTATTGGGCATGCCCAGCAGAGCTGAAAACCTGGCTGGAGGTCTGAGATCCCAAAACAGTGCAAGAGGCTGCTGAACTCTCGGACTGCTATGCCAAGAGCAGACCTGCTCTGAGAGCAAATGGGTGGGCATGGCAGTGCAGAAAGGGAAAAGTGCACCTTCAGGGCAGCTAAAACCCTCATTGCCTCCACCAAAACCAGTTAGCCCCAGGTTTCAGAGAAAAGATTTCTCTAAAAGAGAAGTGAATGTTGGCTATGTAAAGAAACTGGGCATATTGCCAGACGGTGTCCCAAAAAAATGAGCAATAATACGCAGAATGGTACTAGGAAAGAAATGGGTTGTTTGTGTGTCTCTGGGAGCATGCCAGTGAACATGAGGGAACACATGCACCCAGTCATGGTGAATGGTGTACAGACGCAAGGGTTAAGGGACACAGGGGCATCCTTGACCTTGGTAAAGGGGATCTAGTAGAGCATGGTCAGCATATACCCAATAAATATCTCACTGTACAGGACTTTACTGGTGAGGCGAAAACATTGCCCCTCGCTAGTGTTCTCCTAGACTGGGGTGAAACAGGAGGAACTGTGCAATAGGTGGCTGTAGCCAAAACTTTAGAAATGGATGTGATCCTGGGCAACAATCTCAAACAGGGGATGGTATGTGCAGTTACCCATAGCAAGGGAAAATTGTTGTTCCCTGAACCCCACAGAAGCCATTGTGGAAACCGCTGAGAGGCTGGTTCCCCAGCCTGTGTCTCCAGATGGGGAGACTAACAAAAAGTGGGTAGAAATTTCCCTAGAAGCAAGTAACCACACAGACAAGGGGTAACTCTGAGGAGGGAGGGGTGACCCATTGTCAGAGGGTTGGGATTGACAGTGATCCTGAACGCCCTGATGCTAGTGCTAGGGACCCTAGTTTAGCGACCGAAGAGGAACTGTCCCATGCCTTGGGAATGTGTGAGAGGTTCGCAGCTGCTCAGAGAAGTGACCCTAGTTTAGAGAAGCTGAGGGCTTGGGCAGACCCAGACGGTGCACAGGGAGGTGATGGCAGACATAAGGTTTTTTGGGAAAATTGACTTATGTATACTCAGGCAGTACAGACAGAGGGAGGAATGCTAGGTAGGCAGCTTGTCATTCCCTAGGGGTATCGTGAGCAGTTGCTCCAGATTGCACATGATAACCCAAGCCACCCCGATTCCATTGCCCATAGTAAAGGAGCCATTCCAGAGGGTGGGAATGGATATTGTGGGGCCTTTAAATACCCCCAGCTCCTCAGGGAAGAGATTCATCCTGACTGTGGTGGATTATGCCCCCTGGTACTCAGAGGCAGTTGTCTTATCTTCACTGAGGACAGACAAAGTGGCAGATGCTTTACTTGGGATTTTCTCCCATGTTGGGTTTCTGCAGGTTATCACAGATCGAGGGGGTTCCTTCATGTCGGACCTGATGAAATGTTTATGGGAGAAGTGTGGGGTGGTGCAGAGGTGCACGACACTGTATCACGCACAAGTCAATGGGCTTGTGGAAAGATTCAATGGTACCCTAAAGTCAATGCTCCAGGCGTTTGCTGAACAGCATGGGAGGGACTGGGAGAAATACCTTCCCCCACCTGTTGTTTGCATACAGGGAGGTGCCCCAAGTGTCGACAGGATTTTCCCCCTTCGAACTCTTATATAGACGCCAGGTACAGGGGGCCCCTAGACTTGATCCAGGAGGACTAAGAAGGCAAACACGCCACCCAGGGAACTTCCATTGTGGATTACGTCCTTAGGCTTAGGAAAGGCTGAAGGAGCTTATGGGGACAGCCCAGAGCAACCTGGCAGCTGCCCATCAGAAAACAAAAAGTGTGGTACGACCGTAGAACCAGAGCTCGCTCATACATGGTGGGTCAGGAAGTCATGGTCTTTATTCCAGTCTGGAAAGACAAGCTGCAGGCTGAGTGGGCAGGACCATACAAAGTGGCTAGGAAGGTAAATGACATGAACTACATTGTGGAGTTACCTGACCAAAGACAGACAGAAAGAATGTACCATGTCAACATGTTGAAGCCATATGCAAATAGGGCTGACATGGTGTTTGCAGTGTGTAGTCCTGGGGAGGGGACAGATGAAGGAGATCCCCTTCTGGACTTGCTGGAAGAAAGTAAGTGGGAGTCTTCTGTAGAGGCAGTAAAATTGTCTCCCCAGCTGGCCCCAGACCAGATCCAGAAAGTAAGGGAGGTTTTAGCAGACTTTGCCCCATTGTTTAGCACCAAGCCTGGACTAACCCCCTTAGTGACACACGATGTGGAGACAGAGACACAGACGCCCATACGGCGAACAGAATATTGGGTGTCAGAGGCTGTCCAAAGGGACATTAGGAGGGAAGTGGAGGAGATGCTGGATTTAGGAGTAATCCAGAGATCCCATAGCCCCTGGGCCTCAACTGTAGTCCTTGTGCCTAAGCCAGATGGCTCTACTCATTTCTGTGTGGACTATCATGGACTGAATGCAGTCACGAAGTCAGACGCCCACCCGACGCCCCGGATGGATGAACTCCTGAACAAGTTGGGGGGGGTGACCTGATTTGGGAAGCTCATCCCATGCCGGGATAGAGCCCCCCAAATTCAGTCTAGGTGGGGAGGATTGTGACACGTGGATAGCCAGTTCTGAGTGCACTATGTTTTTTTGTAATATAAAAATGTGTTACGGACTGTCTCTCATGACTGATGCTGAGACAGCATGTGAGATCACACACACACACACACACACACACACACACACAGGTTTTAGATACAAGGTGTTACCTGGAAGGACAGAAGCTAATTACAGACTAGAACAGGCCTTAATCAAGAATCTCCTGTTATCTAAGTTAAATATAGCTTTAACTACTAAGAGGGAAATCAGTATCCCTTTTATGATGTTTCGAGGAGGAAGCCAGGTTTAGCACACTGATGCGAATCATAAATACTTTGATGTCTGTGTGAGAGTAGATACTGCTCATAGATGAAAGAAAATTTACAGACTTGATTGCAGAAGTCACATGGGGAAAGGAGTTTCTGTTGATTAACCTTAATTAACTTTCCTTCTAAAATAATGAAACTTCCTGGGTGTATGATTTTTAATAAACAGAGGAGGAGCTAGATGACCTCACACAAAGGGGTTGGCAAATACAGTTTTTTTTAAAAGTATTCTGTTTTTCTTCAGAGACACTTCTATCTACACTCTGACAAAGAAACATCTTTGAGCACTTTAAGCAAGTATACAGGTAGAGAGAGACAAATCTAAGTACTGTAGTAGGAATTGCACTGTTAAAACCTGTTCTTTTGAAAGGTTGCATGGTTCTTGTGATACATGGTTCTGTATTTTATGTTTTACATATTTTTTATCTATTTTAATAAAACTCTATTTTTAGAGCCTACTTGGTCTGTCTTTGGATTTCTTTTCTTTAACAAGTGAAATATACATGGTTAAAGCAGACACTGTGCATAAGCTTGAATGGTGATACCAAACTGGAAAAAGGTAAGAGAAATCTGAGGTCTTTATTAGAGTTTTTAAGGGTTCATTTTGTACACCTGGTTAGGTGCCCATAGGCAAAGATATCTGGCCCCCCGAAGACAGAATTATCTGAGCCTGTGCATTGGTTACGCTAGCAAGAGATTCACAGTTTGAATCCCTCCAGAACTGATACCAAAGGTTGATTCAAACCCACAAAATAGACAGGAGAGTTACCCTGTTTCTGTTAACTGTTCACAAGACTGCTTTTGGAGGTTGGCACTTTGGGAGTAGAGGGCTGAGCTGCTGAGTGGGTTTGTGACACTTTATAGGCCCATGTGAGTATACTTTTTGTCCTTCTGAGGGCCAGTGAGGTCCACCCTACCAGGGAATAGAGGGTGCAATGATGGATTCTAGATGGCGCATCTGTAATAAATCTAATAGCTCTGTGATAGAGCATGTCGAGCTGATTCAGGTTGGTGGCTGTGCAGTGGAAGTAAATAATGTCTACATAGTCAGTTAGGTGTAAGAAGGTAGCTTGAACTAGATTCTTCCTTATATCGAGTGGAAAGAGATTCTTATTCTGGTAGAAGAATCCTAATCTTATTTTTAGCTTTTTACAGAGGGTCTCAACGTGGGGTGTATAGGAGAGTTGATGGTCGAGCCACACATCAAGATATTTAAATTTGTCTACCATTTTAGAGATTCCCAAGTAGAATGAAGATGGGGGCTGGGGCGTGGGGGTATATGGGATGCATGGATTTTGGGAGAGAAGAACATCACTTTGTTTTTGTTTTTTTGTGTTTAGGAGGAGTTTGGCCTGGTAAAGATTTTTGCAGTTGGTTGAGATCTGATTGGAGATCAGTACAGACATTTGATAAAGATGGCCAAGAGATGTATAACACGGTGTCATCGACAAAGAAGTGAATCTTGACATTGTTTATAATAAAATATATTTTGTTGACGTAAATCATAAAGAGTAATGGGCCCAGGATGGATCCCTGTGGAACCCCTCAAGGAAGACTAGAGAGGGTGGAGAAGATTCCATCTGCTTTTACCTGCTGTGCTCTGTTTAATAGATACGATGAGAATCATTTCATGGACAATTCATGCATACCAGTATGGGTTAAAGTTTGTAGCAATGTACTGTGATCTACCATATAGAAAGCCTTGCTTAGGTCAAGAAAAACTGCCCCTGTGTGATTTTTATGGTCAAGTGCTGTAAGCCAGTCATCTGTTACTTTGGCTAAGGCTGTGACTGTGCTGTGCTTTGGCCTGAAACCTGATTGAAGGGGGTTGATAAGGTCTGAGTGCTCAAGGTGATCCCTTAGCTGTGAGTTTACAATTTTCTGTAAGAATTTTGACTAGAGGGGGGAGAATGGAGATGGGTTGATAGCTGTTGAGGCAATTGAGCACTAATACATGGGCTCCTTTTCTGGCACCCCATATCATTGAAACAAACTTCTTATTAGAGTCAAGTTTTTGAGTACATAGGAGCCAGTATTTTGATTATATAGAGATTTTTATCTTTATGAGATGAACAAACTGGCCGCACTTTTGTAACTGAAGAAAATGATACACCTCTATGTACAAGGTATAAAGCCTTGGCTAGTCCCGCACTGGTATACTGAAACTGTTTCATTATATCTAGTGGAATGATCCAGAAATTTGTACATTTTTGGAGAAGTGTATAACATGTCAACATAACATGGAAACAGTCATGAGATTCAAGCAGAGCTGGGACATAATGAAGGGTATAGTGGTTACTAGAGGTGACAGTATCAAGGAGAATAGAGAGAAGATGGGGAGGGTTAGTGACCTGGAGGAACAGTAGGTTCCAGGGATTACAGGGAATTTGGGCAGACTGGATGGACCTATGGTCTTTTTCTGCCGTCATTGTCATTGTCTCTGTCGGGGTCCCCTGATTTAAAAAAAGGGATGTTGTGTGCAGTTTTCCATGCTAATGGGAGTTCTCCTTGGGTGAGTGACAGGTTGAACAGGTGTGTTATAGGCGTTGAGAAGTATTGATAACCTAATTTAACAAACAACAGGTCGATGTTATCAGCACCTGTGCTTTTCTTAGTGTTCAATATCAATAGCAAATCCTCGACTTGCTTGTAAGTGACTGAAGGAAAAGTTAGTCAAGGGTTGTGTCCCAGGGATTAAGTTGTAAGTGTTGTCCTGGTTATAGACTTTGGTGGCCAGGGAATTATCAAAGACTGGCCCTGCAGTTACAAAGTGGATTTTTAGTGTTTGTAGTATAGTTTGCTGGTCTGTGAATGTCGAGCCGTGTGAGATAATTTTCATAGGAACTGAAAGAGATGAGTTACAGCCTTCAATTTCTTTTAATGTACGCTAAAGTTGATCTGGATTGTTTTTTGTGGCTTCCGGGGTTTCTAGGTAGTATTTAGATTTAGCAGTTCTGATGATAGAGGTGCATATGTTTCTTGCCCTCCTAAAGGCCAGCCAGTCAGTGTCATTTTTAGTTGTCCTTGCTAATGCCCAGAGCTTATCTCTGGCATGGAGAGCTTTTTTAAGATCTCTTGAGAACCAGGGATTGGGTTTACTTTTTCTCTAAGTTTAATGGGTGTTGCATGCCTATTGATGATACCAGTAAGTATGTTATGGAAATGGAGGTATGCATCATTGATGGATTTGGCTAGATAAAAATCTTGCCACTTCTCAGAGGTCAGATCTGCCAGGAAGCTGGAGTGTGCCTTTATCAGGATTTGTGGTGCTATGTCTTGTTGCCTCTGGGATAATTTGGGTAAGGCCAGTCTTGTCGCACAAGGATTTTAGTGGGCTTGACTTGTTACTATTCCATTCTAAATTCAGATCATCAAGTATTATGGTTTTGTTTATGTAGGATATTAGTATAGAGCGTAGGTGAGTCAGAAGATGTAAGCCCCCAGTGGGAGGTCTGTAGCATCTGATGAGGTCATGGTCTCTGAGTTGGATAGAGCAACCTTACTAGCTAGACATTAAAATTCCTTAGACATAGCATGTGAGCTAAGTTCAGAGGCTATGAGCTGGTCTCTAATGCAGATAATGAGGCCACCACCACTTCTTGATGGTCTGTCTAATCTGAAGGTATTAAAGGAGGGGAGGGTTATTTCATTGTTCGGCACAGATGCTTATAACCATGTCTCGGTTAGGACTAGTACATCTGGGGTGGTGTGGGAGACCCAGGATTGAATAAGGTCTAGTTTCCTGGGGAGGCTGCATACATTGGCTAACATAATCCTGAGCCCTTTTGCAGAAGAAAAGTCAGTTGGGTAATGGAGGCTGGCAGTAAGTCCAGGTTTAGGATTACTGGGTCCAGGATTTAATTCCACACTGCCAGAACAAAGCAACAAGATGATAAGGAATATTTTTATTCTGTACAATTTTGTTTTCATGATAATGGTGTGACGTGGCTTACTACAATTGCTTATGAGGGTAATGCCCTGGTTTAGGTCAAAGGGCTTTGAGGAGAGATAGGCAGCACAGAGTAAGGGCTCTTGCGTAGCTGGTCTATGGCTTGCCGTCATTGTATTGTAATACGTGATTAATTTTAACTTGTACCATTTGATGACTGACGACATGGGGTGGGTCAGATTAAGGAGTGGGGAGTTTTCAGATGGATTCTTGGTCTCTTGATTTGTGCAACAAAACCCAAAATGTAGCATGCACGGCAGTGTGAGGGTGGACATATTTAGAGGGGACATCTTAGCTGCATTGTAAGAGTAGAAGCATGTGAGTGAAGTATGGTAGTACCACCTGGTGGAAGTCAAGAGCAGTTAGCTAATAAGATGGGGTCTACCAAGGCAGGGAGACTGAGCTAAGCAGTGGTGTGAGGTATGTGCCAAAAACTGGGAGGGAGAGGCAAGGGATGCACTAAGAGCTGGGGGGAGGGGTGGAATGAAAGATACTTGTAACTCACTCCTGCTTGGAAACCTAACAGGCAGAATAGCCTAGTGGCCAAGGCAGCATGCCATGGATGGCTGACTGTCATAGCCCTGGGTTTGAAACTCATCTCAACCAGAAGGGCTACGGGACACTGATCAGCCACCTGATCAGGCAGGGTATTGGATAGGACAAATAATAGAGGGGGGCAGCTAGTTAGTGAGAGCAAGAACCTATTTGGGTTAATGATGATACGTGCACAACAGTTTGGAGTACAGCAGGGAAGTGGAAGACGAACCTATTTAATGATCAGTATTACCATTGGGGGAGGGGAGAGACCAAGCTTGCTTAGCGAAGAGGAGTAGAGTAGGATAGTGGAAAGGAGCAAGGGAGAGACCACAGTTGCTTAATGAAGAGGAGTAGAGTGGGATAGTGGAAAGGAGCAAGGGAGAGACCACAGTTGCTTAGTGAGGGGAGGTATAAAAGTGGGCTGATTGTTTTTACCTGAGGATATAAAACATGGGAGGGCGGTTGGGGAGGGTTGGGTGGACAGGGTGTAATGGTGCCACACTAGCGGCACCATCCACATGCATGGAGTAGTGCTGCAAAGATGGTACTTAGTGCCAAAGTCCTGTATCCCACCTGTTTGGCTGGCATCCTGGATGGCGGGGAAGGGGGGAGAGCACTGACCACGGCCCTCTCGAACCTGTGTCCCAGCTGCTGTGAGGATCTTTGTGGCTGAGGAAGGAATGAAGGAAGATGGGATTAGTAGAGGGTAAACAGGGGGAGGGAGGAGGGAGGTAATGTGAGAGCTAAATTATAGAAAGTATACAAAGTGCATTTGTTATTGGGGTAGCAAATATGAGAGCTAGGTGTACGTGCTGCCAATGAATGACCAGATAGTTTGGTCACGTTTTAAGTGTCAGTTTCAGTATAACTGTGGGGTAGGTAATCATTAATTATAGGCAACAGGGACAATTACACTGTAGTTACTTGTTTGTTGCAGGTAACTACATTGCAATTACAATGCAGTTACAGTGTAGTTAAGGAAACTTAAGGTGTTACCGATATTTGTAATAGAATCATGGTGGTATAAAATTCTAATTACTGAGTACACTGAGTTTGAAGCTAAACATTAGGGTACACTGCAAAAGGGGATCTTAGTGGGGCTAACTCTTGGCAGGACCACTTACATTAATCTTTCATGAGTTTGTAAGGATAGGTGCAGTGTCAGATAACTATAAAGGGGTCAGAGTGGTCCCACCATCAAGAAGAGATCAAGGTAGTACCCAAGTAACTGCAGATTAGTCAGTCTGACATGAGTGCTTGGCAAGGTTCAGAAGCTGTTAGTAACAGAAAAAGGGATCACTTGATTGAGGGCAAGATTCTCAGCCCCTCATAGTATGACTTCATGAGAGGCAGGTCATGCCACAATAACCTGATCAACTGCTTCAAGGGGGCAGCGGGAGGGGGCAGGGCTATATACATAGTCTATTGGGACTTCAGCAAGGCCTCCAACACTGTGGCACATGATACGCTTCTGGTCAAAGAACATTACTGCAGTATACAGGAGGCATGACCAGGTGGATTGTTAAGTGGCAGAAGCTGATGATTTTGGTAGATGGGAACTACTCCATGTGGAGATGGGTACCAAGAGTCATCCTTTAGGGATTGAAGCTGGGGCCACTGCTAATCCACACTGCATCTCCGACAGGCCACTAATGTTCGCTGATGACACCAGGCCTGCCAGCATGGGGTTCTCCCTTGAATATGGGGACAAATTTCAGGATGCCCTGAGCAAAAATGGACAATGGATCAGACTCCTAGAGCCTTAGGTTTGATGTAGCAAATGCAGGTGCTGCACCTGGGAAAGAAAAATCGAGGTACAGCCATCATGCTGTGTGGGGTTCCTTCTGCTGCAGTGCTGGGAGTACTAGCAGATAAGGGGTTAAACATGATATGCAGTGCATGACTGCTGTCAATAAGGCTGGAAGAATGCTGGGGTGCATCAGACGGTTGGGAACAGCAAGGCAGGGATGTTATCCTGCCACTGCACAGGGTCCTTTTTAGGCCCACCTGGAGTACTGTATGCAGTTCTGAGTCCCCTAGAACATTGATGCAGGCTGGAGATGCAACATATGGATACCACAATGATCAGGGTATGGAGAACAAAAGCTGCCCAGAGAAGGTGGAGAAAGAAAATGCTGAGGGGAGCCCTGATTTCAGTCCTGCACATACTAAAGGGTACTGACAAAACTGAACAGTTGGGATGTTTGATTTGGTGTGGTCTAGTAGGACACGAGGACATGTCCTGAAGCTCAGGGGTGGTAAATTCAGGGGTAATATTCTGAGACACTTCTTTTCCTCGAGGGTGAAAAAAACAGGAAGCAGGCTACCAATGGAGACCATGGATAAGAAGCTGGTACAAGCCTTCAAGATAAGCTTGGACAAATTTCTGCTTACCAAGGGAATGAAAGGGTACCCTGACTAATAGCATGGGTGGGGATGCCATAGAAATTAGTATATGTTTGCAAAATATGCTAATAAATCCTTGCATATTATGCAGTGGGGGTGATGATGAACCTAAAGTCCCTTTTGAACTTAAATTACTATGCTACTACAGTATATGTAAACATTGTCTCTGTCTCTATCTATTTTGAGAAACACGAAAATATATGTATCAGATCTTATAACCCTGATAACTAGTCAACTTATTTGATTTAACTACATGCATTAAAATACATTTGACTTTTTGTTTCTTTATTATTCTTTGGTAACCGGGTAAGGTAAACTTGCGTCACAAACGATAGCACTACAGTTGGACCGGTGTCAGCAGCCTATGTACTCCGTGTCAGTGTGCATGAAGATAACTATTATCCTCTTCCTTTCTGCTAGGCAAAGGAACAGGGACTGTGACTGAGTATCTCTAGTAACAAACATTTGTCAGTGCTGAATGTTTGCTTGCAGGGAAATAGATAACTCACTTACATGACTTCAGCTAATCCATGTTGAGAACTGCAGCGCCTCCTCTCTGCAAACCATTTTTCATCTCATGCGGTACTGAGTGACAGAGAGAGAGAGAGAGAGAGAGAGAGAGAGTTGTTAGAGCAGATGTACTGAATGGAGCTGGTGTTGGTGCTTAGGTAGCAGTGATGTGTTGCCAAATTTTTAACACCCCTCCATTGGCCTCACACCTCGGCCCCACTCCTTCCCCCATCTCTGCCTCACTTCCATATGCCCCACTCCCACCATTCCTGCAATGTGGCGTCCTCAGTCTGCTGCCTGCGGTAGTACTGCCCTGTGACAAAGCTGCACCACCAGAACACCACGGAATGGAAAGAACCTGAAAATTAAATTGAAAATTGGTAACTGGGAAAATAACTTTACTTGGCTCGAAAATACCTGAAGGTGTTTGCTGGTGAGTGCTTTTCAGATTATTGTAAGTCAGCCCTCAGCTGAGCAGCAGCTCTCCCCTCTGTGACTGTCTCTGTCTTAGCCTAACCATTACTCTGGAATGACAACCACATTTCTCACTTCCTCAATGGCCACTGCCCACCACTACCCAACCCAGCTCTGGTCCAGCTCTCTATCAAGACAGATCAGGGATGGCATGCCTGACCTCCTAATTAAAATGAGAACTTCCTGGACACCAGCCTCCAACCCCCACACACATACCAGCATTTGTTTTTCTCACTTACTAATTCCTTTTGTCTTGCATTGCTTTCTTTGAGAGTGGGGTGGGCATGACTGTGTTAGCTAGCCTTCTGTTCTGACTCAGGAGTTAGACTCCTGGAGCATCAGTGGGTGGGGGTGGGGGGGCAACCAGCAAGCTGCCAGTCTTGAATGACAGCTCGACTAGATGGTTGATCACTCAGTCAGGGACTTGGGCACTTGCACTACAATCAGTGTAGTCCCCTCCAGTGCTGTTCTGCTTCTCTGCTCCCTAGTCCCTCCCTGACACCCAGACCCACACACCTTACATCAAAAAAGACAACGTTGCCCTCGGTCCTCTGAGTGCTGTGCTCTGGTCTGGTCCTCCTCTTGCTCTTGCTGCTATGATGATGATGGGACCAACAATTCCACTGTTTCATCCTAAAAGTGCTGCAGTAACCAACAAGGACAGGCTCTACTTTCCACCGTGGGCAGTCAGAGCAGAATTACAGTGCTGACTCCTTGTCTCTCAGCCTTGCCCCACATTCACGCATCGCTCTCTGACTCAAAATTGCACTTTTGGCACCAAGCTGCAAGTGCTGTTGGAGAATGGAGACTGGCCAAAAGTAGTGGGCGCCTGCCAGGTGACAGCACAGATTGTGAACGTGCAAGAAGGGGGTAAACAACCAGCAACCAATAGAAGAAGGGGATGGGAGTCCTGGGACCTGATGGGGGCTTCTGCTTTAAAGAAATAACCAGCATTAGTGCCTGACCTTGAGTGTGACATACACACACTGTCACTCACCTTACGGCTTCCACTGCCAGCGCACTAATTTTGTTTTAACCCAGCACCTCCTCACTCAGCACCACCTCTAATCACTCATGTCACTGTGGAAAGACACATGATTAATCACTTAAAAAAGTCAGATTTGAAATTAATTACTTCAAATTACTTTAAAGTGCTGGCTGCTTGAGGTGAGATGGACCGGGTAGAGAGAGTCACCATAGCAACTGTACCGGCCAGAGGCAGTGTAGCTGTTCGGGCAGGTGAATGGGAATGACAGTTGGAGCTGCTATCAAAGGCATATGTGGTGGGGGGCCACCCTGGCCCTGCCCACCCTGGCCCTGCCCACCCATTGTCAACCACTCCTCCTCCTGTAAAATACTTTGCTGTGATGCTGATCCCCTTGCTATTGCTGTGATGCTGATCCCCTTGCTATTGCTGTGGTGCTGATCCCCTTGCTATTGCTGTGATGCTGATCCCCTTGTTATTGCTGTGATGCTGATCCCCTTGCTATTGCTGTGGTGCTGATCCCCTTGCTATTGCTGTGATGCTGATCCCCTTGCTATTGCTGTGATGCTGATCCCCTTGCTATTGCTGTGATGCTGATCCCCTTGCTATTGCTGTGATGCCGATCCCCTTGCTATTGCTGTGATGCTGATCCCCTTGCTATTGCTGTGATGCTGTTCCCCTTGCTACTCTTTGTACCAGCTCCCTCAAGTAAAAATGGTCACTTGCTTGTTTGCTGCAGTGTGCAACTAGTGCTGAGGGCAGACTATAAGGCTGTAACAGCTGTAGCTGCTGCTATGTTTGTTGTTCAGCTTGAACATTGGGATGGGAGGTCAGAAGCATTCGGAGAGAGAGAGAGATAAGGACAAGAAATGCAGCAGACAACAGTGCTACTGCTACGCTGAGGTGGTGGACAAACTGTACTGGGACTGGTCAGGTGCAGGCACTTGCTCAGTTCGTCATCTCAGCTGCTATCTTGCTTCCATTTCTTTTTCTGTTCCTTGCTTCGCGGTGGCTGAACCTGCCCATGTCACACTCACCACTTCTCCATTGTGCAGCACAGACAGGCTGCAGATACCCGTGTCAGGTTAAATCTCTGTCTGTCCTCAGCGGCCATGGAGGCTGCATCCCATGAGTGTGATAGAACTGCATCAACCTGATGAATCCAAGTTGCCATTGCTGTTTTACTTCTTACATCATGAATTGCTCATAAGGAGTCAGCAATTCATTGTGCAAGTAAAAAGGCAGGCCAGGTTCGGAATACAAGCAATATGACGGGATACCTAACCTGTGCATGCCCAGCCTCATAGTTCCTCTGCTCTGCTTTAAACTTGGAGGGGGGGGGATTGATTTGGTTCAGGATAGGAGTGCTATGATTAGGATAATGGGAATGAGAAGGGATGATCTAGAGAGGCGATACTGGGCTGGAGCTGGTGAGCTACCCAATTGGGTAGAGAGATTTTTGTATACCTTGCCCTTACTGCCATAGCCCTGCCTGTGAATGTACAATACAGAGCCAGTGTTTCTGTTTGGCTAGGCAGGTGGAATGGAGACAGAGAGAGAATTGCCATAGTAACTACTGGCCTGAGCTGGTGTTGTTTGTCTGGGGGGAGGGAGACAGAGTTGCCGAATATACTATCTGTAATTAGTGTTACTGTTTGGGCAGCTGATAGGAAGAGTCTCTGGAGCTGCTGTTGGGGGGAGGGGAAAAGATTGTTGCTGTGTGGCCAGCCAAGCTTGGAGGATGGCAGTCAGTGCTCTGAGAGAGAGAAAAATTGTAACTGGAGTTCTTTACAGAATAGGGACAATGGAGTGGTATGGATGGGGGGAGGAAGGAAGATGAGGAGCAGGCTGAGCGTGATGGTGGTCAGTTGGCTGCTGGGAAGCATCTTGTAAATGAAAGGATGGAGATGCAGTATGATAGGTGCAGCTTCATCCTTTCAACTACATGAAGTTTCTACCCATCAACCAGCAGAACAGAATCATTATCAGCCTCGTTGATCATTGGCCTGTCAGTGTCGTGCCTCCTGCAGCCTGAGCTGTACTGGATGCAACAGTGACACACCTCTGTAGCCCGCTACTCTACTATCATAATACAGTATATTTGCTGCATGCATGCATGCAAGCAAACATAAACAAGGGACAAAATTAGTTAACAATATTTTTTTAAATACTTTGGAGTCTATTTAGACTCTCAAGGCTTCTGACCCCCATAGTCTGCTAAAATAATATTCTTGGTACTACTGCAGACTTCAAACCCTGCACCCTTGCTACCAGAATCAGCAGCTCTATCACTCAGCCACCATATCTGGCTATTTTATACCCCCAGTTTCAAGGCTCTCAAAGCCTCTGCCCCCCCCGCCCCATAGTCTGCTAAAATAACATTTCTGGTATTCACTGCAGGTTACGAACCCTGTACCCCTCCCACCAGTATCCTCAGCTCTACCGCTGAGACAACCAAAGCAGACTAACTCATGCTTAGTTTCTAAAGCTCTCAAAGCCTCTATCGTTATAGTTTGCCTAAAATAAATCTCTCCTCTGTCCCACTGCATATCTCAAACCCTGTGCTTTTGCCACCATAGTCAGCAGCTCTGCCACTGAGCCTACAAGTCAAGCTACGGTATTGTGGCATATCTCAAAGCTCTTACAGCTTTTCTGGCTCCCCCCCACAACCTCTTTGTTCTGCCCCCAAAGCTATCTAGGCACCATGTCTGTTCACTTCCACCTTATGTGCCTCATCCTCATAACCACCCTGGGGTTCACCTCCCACCAGCCAGACCTCACCCTATGCCCTTTGTGGACTGCACCATTGCATCTCTCCAGAATTGGCCATCCCCCCTACCTTGTCATTACACACTGGACCCCTGCATCCACCTCCCACCAGCAGCCCCAACCCCAGCACCCACCGGGGCCCCCCTGGCTCCACCCCTTCTGCATCTGCCCACCCCTCCAAACCCTGCCCATCCCCTGCTCCACTACATCCTCCCCCACCTCTAAACGTACTCCCAAAAATATAACAACCTGCCGCCCTATGGTTTGAGCCTTAGTCATCCTACTACTCCTCTCTGGTAATATCCACCCTAATCCAGGCCCTGCCCCCACCACTCCACCTACCAGATCCTCTGGACTCCGCATTGCCTCTCTGAATATACGCAGCCTGCCAAAGAAATCTGCAGCGCTCCAATGTTGGGCCACCCTTCACCAACCAGACGTCATTGCCCTAGTGAAGACCTGGCTCTCCAAATCTACTCCCGATGCCTTTGTCTCACTCCCCGGATACACCCTATATCGGGAAGACAGGGTAGGAAAGCGTGGGGGTGGCTGTGCATTCTACATCAATAATAACATTATTGGTCACATGTTATCACCCCCAAACTCACAAACGGAGCACAAGCTCTCACCCTAAAAATCACCCCTGACCCCTTCAGTGGCCCACTATACCTCACAGTCACCTACATACCCCCTAAGAACCAAAACCCTGCCATCACATCCCTCACCGAATACCTCTCTACCCTACCACACAATGCAGAGCAGACACTAGTAGGGGACCTCAATATCAACTGGCTTGGCCCCTCGGCCGCACCAACAAAGGACTCGTTCTCGGCCCTTGACATGGTCCAATTAGTTACCCAACCCACTAGACTTCACCCATCCACTGTTACCCACACCCTCCTGGATATCATTATCTCTAACCGCTCCAACAAAATCCAGGATATAAAAGTACTTCCCGACTCCCTAAGTGACCACTCGCCCATCCTATTCCAATGGACCTCTTCCACACCCAAACAACCTTCCGAAGGCGTCTCTGCCCAGGAGGGTTAATAAAACTTAAACAGCTGCTCACCCAAATGGATTGGTCCCCCATTAATATAGCCCCCAGTGTCAATATTGCACTCAACCTGTCTACACAGGCCTTCACCAAGGCCAGTGACCTCTATGCTCCACTCACCAAACTCCGCCCCAAAAGGCAACATGCTCCTTGGACTACCCCCTCCCTACTCCAAATGTTGAGAGACAGGGATAATCTCTGGCACAAAGCCACAGAATCTGGCAGGTTGGTGGACAGACAATCCTATAATGCCGCTTGCAATAGATGCACTCGAGCCATCCGTAAGGCCAAAGCAGACCACTATCAATCCACACTCACAACCACGTGGGGGTCTGCGAGGACCTTCTGGAGTAATATCAAAGAACTCAATGGGAAATCATGCTCCCCACCTCCCTCCCAGCTTACCATAAATGGCACTGCCTCCACAGACACACTCACCATAGCAAACTGTCTAAACATCACCTTCTCGGATCTCAGCACTGTTCTCCTTCTCCCCAGTTGTTTCTTTGACCATGTGCCCCAATCCCAACCCTGCAGCATCCTTGTTTCCTCCTGCACAAAATATCCACCCATGAATCTCATCCTTACCTACAAAAAGTGCTAAACAGCAATAGCCCTATAAATGACCCCCTAGATGCCAGGCTCCTTCGACTAGTCCCCGATGAGGTCCTAGTCCCCCTAATGGACCTGCTCAACAAATCCCTATGCCTAGGGCAATTCCCTAGTGCCTGGAAAACAGCTGTCATTACCCCATCCATAAAAGTGGTGACAAAGCCTCCCCAAATAACTATCAGCCCATCACCATTCTTCCCCCCCTCTCTAAAGCATTAGAAAAAGTGGTTGCCACCCAACTTACTGAATACCTAGCCAAGTATGACATTCTATGCCCAGAGCAGCATGGCTTCTGTTCAGGCCATAGCACCACCACAGCCCTTCTAGAATTCACCAACTTTCTGCACTCCTCCCTAGACGCCGGTAACATTGCAGGAGCTGTGTTCATAGACCTATCCAAGGCCTTCGACACGGTCTGCCACGCTGTCCTTCTCGACTCCCTCCACCAATTTGGTTTCTCCACAAGCCCCCTAGCCTGGTACTCCAGTTACCTTTCTTCTTGGTCCCAATGCATCAAAATTAAAAAAAAACCTATCCGACACACTACCCGTCCGCTCCAGGGTGTCCCAGGGCTCTATCCTGGGGCCACTTCTTTTCTTCCTCTACCTAAACTCCTTACCAAAGGCCTGCTCCACAAAAATCTTACTATATGCAGATGATGCAGTGCTCTTTGCTTCACATCATAAACCCATGCCACTTCAGGACTCCCTCCAACATGCCTTCTCCCTGGCCGAAACATGGTTTAAGGACCGTAGACTGGTCATAAACTTAAAAAAGACTAAATCAGTTATCTTTTCTCACCACCAAAACAAAGCAAAAAGTGCACCTCTCCGCATCCTCCCCAGCACTCCCTTGAACAGGTACCCAACTACAAATATCTTGAACTTACCCTTGACTCGGCCCTTACCTTCCATGACTACATAAACACCCTTGCTGCTGCAACAAACACCCGGATTGGACTCCGTTACCGACACAGGGACTGCCCCCCCCATGCCCTTAGGCTTGCCATCACCTCATCAATACTGTCCCTAGTGGACTATGGGCTCCCTGTATACGGGGCAGCAGATAACTCTGCACTCCAGAAAATCCAGGTCTCCCTAAACAAGGCCTGCAGGCTCCTAACTGGTGCACCTAGGCTCACTCACACCTGCTCCCGCTATACCTCTGCCAATCTTCTCAACCTCGATGAAAGACTCCTCTACCAGACCTGCATACTGTCCAAGAAAATACTGCTGGGACTCTCCCCCACCTGGGGTCATCGCCTCTCCTCATCCTGCCACCCCCACTATCTCCACCCGCAACTCAGAGAAAGCACCACCAGTTGTGCCCAGGGTAAAAACCTCCCTTGCCCAGAGATCTTTCCACTAAAGGGCCCCTACATGGTTTAATGCACTCCCAACCACCATCACTAGTGCACCCAAGATTGCCCACTTCAAAACCACTCTTCGCAACCACCTCTTCAATATCCGCTCCTGTAACTGCAACTAACATTTCACTCTCTCACCCACTCTGATTCAGATTCTCTGACAAAGTCCATTATGGATTGCAACCTCCGTCAACAATACCAAACCCATGAATAGGACTGACTACTCTGTTCAGATGCTTTCTCAAGCTAATAATGTCTTTCTGCTGTGATGATGTAAATATCATCATCCAAATATTGTAAATAATGTCTGTAAATATCTACATCTGTAACCCCCCTGCAAATGGGGGTTCCCAAAAGACTTCCAGGAGCTTGCTTGAATGCTCCAAGCCTGAATGGTGTTTGGCATTTAAGCCATTTATCAGTGAGTGTTTTTAGAACCTCTGGTACTGTCTCTTTAAGAGCTGTCTGCTTGCAGACATAATTAGTTTGTATGGGGGGACTGTGTGCTTCTCTGAGTACCACTCGAGCTGCTGCCAATTCACTTCATTTTTGCAGTCACTAGGAGTGCAAAGGGAACCTATCTGAAAGATGTAACTGTTTGCCAGAAATTATTTAGAGTAATAATGAAATTACAGTTTGTCTAACCTGCTTTCTTTGCAGTCAGAACTGTGTCTGCTAGTTCCCCATTCTAGTTTTGAACTGCTGAACTGGACCAATCAGTGTGGGGTAAGCTACCTCTAAAATGGTGCCTTGGACGAATCAGAACTTGGACTCACAATCTGGAGCCAGCCACAAGAGGATTGTATGGGCAGTGACTCTGGGAGATGTAGTTTAGACTTCAGTGCCTTTTGGACCAACAGCAGCAGTCTATTGTGAGTGACAGCCAATCCAGTCAAGAACTGGGAGGAACTCAAAGGAAGTGCCGGTTTTGTCGGTTGGAGTTTCAGTTGAGCTTTGGCAGTGAAAGGAAGGAGCCCTGTGCTTTTCAGTGTGCAGTTTTAGTTAAAAACGTGTGTAAGCCCAGAGTTCCGGTCTGCAGCTTGTGTAACAGCTTGTTAGGACTGAATCCGTCCTGTGAAGAGAATCAAAGGATATCTGAAGAGTAGAAACCAGGCTCACCCTGTAGAAGACTGGAGAAATTGCTGAAAATTGCACTTTCGGTCTGTCAGGAACTGAATCTGCTGTGTGTTCTCCCGGGTATTGTGCAGTAATTACGATCGGGATACAGATGCAGCCTGCCTGGTATAGTGCTTTCTTTATGTAAATGTGTGAAGAGGTTTGTGACCTCAAGTGAGCCCTACTGACATTGAAGGACCCTATCTTATTTGGAGGTCGTGAGTACTAATTCAGGTCGCTCCCTGTTGAATGCCACATTAAATCCAAATGGAATTACTGTACTGCTGACTATTTAATTTTCCTTTCTCTGTGTGAAAGGGCCCTACCAGCTGCCACGGTTTGGACTAGCCACTAGGGCTTGGGTACCCAGGGACAGTAACTGATAGGGATAGGCCTGTGCACAGAGCCATAGGTAGATTATTAGAGTGATAAGCTAATTAACCTGATTTCCCCCTGTCCTTGTTATATCCCCCTAAATAAATCAGAGCTGCTTGTTTCAGTAAAGTTATACTGCCTGAAGTATTTGTCTATGTTAAAGTACTGTACTGTGATTGTTGCACTGTATCTCATTTCACAGGAAGTCCCAGTGCGGAACCAGTCCTGGGGTAAGTGTATACTGTGAAGGTAATTCTGATATATTGTGTGGGCCACTAGTGGGAAGAAAGGGGGGTTGCAGTGTCCCAGAGGGCTGTGACCAAGTTAGTTTAAATATTGCAAACCCTGACCTCTGGGTGGAGGCACCCGCCATTGGATCCAGGCCCCTCAACCTGTTAGTGGCAAATCAGGCAGGGGTAGTAGCCCCTGGGATAGCGCCATCTAGGGGTTACACATCCAAATACTGTAAATAATGTCTGTGACAAATGTCTGTAACACATGCTTAATGTAATTGTTGTCATACCCTGACTGTATTAGTGTCTGTCTTACATGTGACGAGGTATCTTTGTAAATGAGCCTCTGGCTCAAAGGTTGTAAACCTGATATATCAAATAAATAAATAAAATTACTGCATTTGGAAAAAATAGAAAAACATTAAATCAGAAACTATGATTTGTTTACCATAACATTAACTGACTGACTGACAAATCTCATATGTTAATAGCAAAACAGCAACTAATACCCGTATTGGATTATGGAAATGTCCTGTTTATAAATCAAACATCTATTTATGACAAAAATCAATCTAATTTCAATAGTATTAGTCGATTTGCTTTAAAGGCTCCTTACAGGATCCATTATTGATATTTGTACTATAAGTGTCAGTGGCTCAGCAGGTTGCACACTTGTCTCTAAGACTGGAAGATCAGAAGGCTGTGGGTTCTATCCCCACACCAAGCACTTGGGTTAAATCCCAATACTTTTTTTTTTTTTATTTTCATCTTTATCCCTCCTTACTGCCTCCGGTGCCCCCTCCTTCCGTCCGCTCATGTCCCCCGGTACCTACCTTAGGGATCTGCCCCTAGAGTGCCCATCCTCCTCTCCTGGCACATTGGGGTCTGTCCTGTAGGTGGTCCGGTGACCTAAGGGCGGACTTCTATCTAGGCTGCCGGAGGGTATTTCCGCTTTCTCCTGACGTCCCCACTCCCCAGGACGCTTTGCGCTAGGGACGGACGCCCCTCGAAAAGCGGCTTACGCATGCAGACCCTCGCGCGCCGAGACATCCTCTCCCCGGCTCCGACAGGCTTGCCGCCCACCCCTTCCCTCTGCCGGTGCTTTCAATGGCTATGGAAGGAATGCAGAACGCACTGCGCTCTTGGTAACCCACCCCTGAGGGAGGAGAGCATCCGTTGGGACGCTCGATCCTCCCTCCCCCCGGTTAAATCCCAATACTGACACTGTGGTGCAGCATGAGGGGGTGCTGCACTCCTGAGGTGCCATCTTTCAGATGAGACGTTAAACTGAGGTCCCATCTGCCTGTTCTGGTGGATGTTAAAGATCCCATGGCACTTCTCAAAAGGAGCAATGGAATTTCCCCGGTGTCCTGGCCAAATTTCCCCCATTTACTAAAAATACCACCACCAACTTAATCTGGTTCAGTGTCAGTTGCCATCTGTATCTCCTTCCCCGGGACAAGGCTGAAAATAGGCAGCATTGTCTAGTCCTCCTTTCCCAGTCAACAAAAACTAAATAAATAAAACTCAAATTCTTCTGCCACAACTACAAATTAATTTAGCCACTGCAGTCTTTGCTCATCGCATATACAACACTTTAACTCCTAGGGTGTTATCAAAATTTATTCACAACTCAATGGTTCATGCAACTCGGAAACTAAATTCTCCCTTTTCTTAGTTCAAACTCGTAAACTGACAATCATAGAAATATAGAAACAGAGAATTTGTCAGCAGAAAAGGACCACTTGGCCCACCCAGTCTGCCCAGATGGCCCCTGCCTAGTCTGCCTTCATCGACCCTGACTGGTCTCTGGTGACCCTCCCAGTCCCTACTCCTTACCTATTCACTAATGTTCCCTTATGTCTATACCAGACATGCCTGAAGCCCCATACTGTTTTCGCCTCCACTGCTTCCACTGGCAGTCTATTCTAGACTTCTACCATTCTTTAAAGGAAGTAGTACTTCATCACATCCCTCTTTAACTTCCACCTCCAGCTTCATTGCATGCCCTCTGATTCTGGTGCTCTTCCTACTTTGAAAGAGACTCCCCTCCTGCACTCTGTTCACCCTAGTGAGGTACTTGTAAGTCGCTATCATGTCCCATCTTGCTCTCCTCACTTCCTGGTTGTACATATTAAGATCCCTCAGTCTCTCCTGGTATGGCTTTTGGTGCAACCCTTGCACCATTTTCGCTGCCCTCCTCTGGATTGCCACCACCCTGTCTATGTCCTTTCTCAGATGCGGCCTCCAAAACTGGACACAGTACTTCAGGGGGTCTCACCAGTGAGTGATACAGTGACAACACCTCCTCCCTCCTCCTGCTGGAGATATCCCCCCCAATGCACCCCAGCATCTCACTGGCCCTACCCACTGCTTTGTCACACATCCTTGTCACTTTGAGATCATCAGATACGATAACCCCAAGGTCCCTTTCCTGCTTTGTGACTGACAGTACTTCTCCTCCCATCCTATACTTAGTTTCTGGGTTCAGTTCCTATGCCCTAGGTGCATAATTTTGCACTTTTTGGCATTGAACCCCAACTGCCATGTTTTTGACCACTCCTCAAGTTTCACAGGATCCCTACGCATTCTTTCCACCCCCTCTGGATTGTCGACTGTATTACAGATTTTGGTACCATCTGCAAAAAGGCATACCCTCCCTTCCAGTTCATCTGCTAAGTCACTTATAAAGACATTGAAGGGGACTGGCCCCAGTACTGAGCCCTGTGACACCCTGCTGGTCACTCTTTCATCATTAGAATGAGTGCTGTTAACCACCATGCTCTGTCACCTATCTGGTAACCAATGTGTAACCCAATTCACCACTTTGGATCCCACCCTTAGGCTGCTCAATTTCTTAATCAGTCTCCTGTGTGGAATTGTCGAAAGCCTTGCTTAAGTCTAACTGCTCTCCCCTGATCTATTTCCCTGGTCCCCATGTCAAATAAATCAATCAGGTTCATCTGGCATGACCTCACCACTGTGAATCCATGCTACCTCTGGTCATGCAGCCTGTTTGAAAATGTCAGGATATTCTACCAACCTTTCCTTTAAAGGAAATGTTTAGGATATCTATGTGAGCTTTATAGCCTGTTTATCATAAGGCAGCCCTGTCCTTTTGCAGGCAAAAGTTTAATTTTTTAGCAGGTCCTGCTCGGGAGGGAAGGGATTATAACTAGAATCAAATCAACAGCAGCTGATCCTTTCCACTTACTGGTCCACTGGTCCCGCCCCTGCACTCAGACATTTTGTGATGTCTAAGCAAGGGAGAGCACAAGGGTCAACCTCATAGAAATCTATGGGTAAAGTTTTCAATACAGTTCTATAAATGTTTAAGCAACCTTGGAGAAAAATGAAAGCCGCCACCACCTAAAAGGGTCTGTATTCATACAGAGATATAAATCAACAATAGAAATATTTTAAAAGTGCATCCTGAGTTCAATTAGGAGTCAAATCCATGTTGGCGTTAAATAAAAGTGCGTTATTGGCTCAGAAGGGTTAATTGTAGCAATGTTTCCTTTAAAACCCCTCAGGAGCAGTCGTTTGTGAAGTAATGCAGTTTTTCTTTCCTTTAGCCAGTGTAGCTCCCTGATTCCTGTCTGTGACCTTGACGTTGAAGGGAACTTTTTATTACCCCATTATGAAGCTAACAGGGCCTTTAAATAAAAGTAAAAGAGGCTCACTATTTACGTATAGATTAAGTTGGAGGATTACAGGCCTGCCAAAGGGCAGCTAAGGTAATGAGTTTTTGTTTCCTGGACAGATGTTCTTTTATGCTGTACTGTAACATCTCTTTTATATCACACCTGTAGGCTAATTTAACCCATAAATCATGCAGGGCGTAAAATGTGTGCTTAAGCACTATTGATTAAAAAGATGAGATGCAATTATGAAACATTATTTCTATTTATTTATTTATTTAGCTTTTGTTAACCGGGTAAGTGCACTAGCCATAAAATGACTATTTTCAGGCACGACCCAGGAGATTACAGACATGCAGAAACTTAACAGAATAACAATTTATAAGTGCTTTACAAACAATGAGTTAAAGAGGATACAATATATTGGAACATACAAAATAAAGCGCTTTACATACAATGAGTTAAAGTGGATACAATATATCAGAGACATACGGAGTAGACCATTCATAAGTTCATAGGTGCCTACCTATGCAATGAATAGAGAGGACCTTGGACAATAAATTATCAGGTGACATATCATATAAACAGAACAAGGTACACAAAAACAAAAACAGGTAATACAAAAGGAAGAAATAACCATTGAGAGCAGGGGGTGTCATTAAGGAAAAGGTCGGTAAGTGAGGAAAAGGGGAGCAAGCCATGAAATTAGATCATATGAGTATATGTAAGTGTAAGGGAGATGCCTGCAGTGCAAGATTATATATGGGCAGGGAAAAGGAGCCGGGGCAGACTAAGGCAGTAAGAGGGTTATATAGAGGTGAGGAAATACATCAGTCATTAGGTAGGGTGAAAGCAGGAACAGGTATCAGCAATCAACAGATTTGAGCGCAATTTTCTCTTAAAGCATGTGTGGGAGCTAGAAAGTCTAATGTCAAGGGGAAGGGAATTCCACAGCTGTGGAGCCGCATGCTCAAATGCAACAGTTCCTTTCCTAGTGCGGCACCTCAGCAAATTCAGAAAGGATTTATCAGCTAATCGTAGACCATGGAGTGTGTCCTGAGGAACAAGCATAGCTGCAAGACATCTAGGGTTTGATTTCTAATTATCGAATCAAAAGAGAGCCAAGGTAGTATTTCCTACTAGCTAACGGAGAGAGCCAACCAAGATCATTATAAAGTTGACAGTGGTGTTTAAGCCAAGGAGCAGAAGAGGCATAGTGACATATGTTGTTATACATAATATCCCATCCAAGGTAGGTCAGTTTTAAGGCAGCCCCAAATAAGGAGCCCATAGGTTGGGGGGGGAGCAGAATCCCCCTTGCAATGGCCATTTTAGCTGATGGCATGAGCATATAACTAGTCTTATATGCAACACCCAGTTTGGAGTTGACAGCTCTGCAAACAGACTGTACATGAAGATTAAGAACAAGAGATTGATCTAGCAGGATGCCCAGGTACTTGAAAGAGGTCACACACTCCAGTAATTGACCTTCTAAGTCCTGCACTGTCAGTGCTGTTGTGCAACCCCGGAGCTTTGGGGCCGATCCAAGCAGCATGGCTTTAGTTTTGCTAGTGTTGACAGCCAGTTTGTGGTCGTATAGCCAGTTTTGGATGTTGTTAAAGTCAGAGGAAAGGGTTGTATTGATAGTGTCTATATTAGTAGAACTTGTATAGATGACAAGATCGTCAGCATATAGAATAGCAGAGCAGGATTTTAGAGCAGCTCCAATGTTATTTATATAAAGAGAGAATAGGAGGTGCCCTAGGATGAAGCCCTGAGGTACACCAATGTTAATGGTGGTACTGTTCGATACAGAGGAATTCAATGTCACCACTTGAGTTCTATTTGTCAGGTAGCTTTCGTACCAGTCAACAACAGAGGAGGAGAAATGCAGGTGTCGAAGCGAGGAGAGAAGAAAGTGTGATCACAAGGTCAAAAGCCTTTGTGAGGTCAATAAAGACAGCCCCAGTCAGATTGCCAGTATCCATTTTGAAAGAGCGCCTGTGGTGAATTTAAGGAGTGCAGTCGTGTGCTATGTCCTTTCCTGAAGCCATGTTGGGTATCCGAGAGCAGACTGTGCTTAAGTAGATAGTCAGTTGTCTGAGTTGTGACAATTTTCTCCAGGATTTTGCTTAGTACCGAGAGTATGGCAATTGGTCTGTAGTTCATGACAACCTTAGGATCCCCTTTTTTAAGTACAGGTGTGATCCGAGCAGCTTTCCAGAGGTCAGGGACCATTTCACCTGAAAGTGATAACATATAAATTTTGGCCAGCGGTAATGCAATAAGGGGAGCTGCAAGTTTCAAGAGGCGGGGTTCCAGGGAGTCTGAGCCAGAGCTGGTATGATCAGAGATGGACCTCAGGAGCTTCAGGACTTCTTTTCTAGATACAGCCTTAAAATAGAATGGAGGACTATAAGGAGGCACAGGGGACAACACTTCCAGCTTATCCAGACAGGTTCCTGATGAGGAGTGGGAGGACACTGCAGTGGGATTGAAGGAAGAGGTATATTGTGAGAGATCAGAGAAATGCAGGTTGAAAGAATTAGCTATGGTTTGTGAGTCATTGCAATGCACATCATTTATCAGCATATCACCAGGGGTAGTTGACTGTGAGGATCCTAGGAAGGATTTGATGTGTGACCAGAATTTTCTGGGATCATTGGCTGAGTTAATCAGTAGGTCTTTACAGTACTTGCTCTTAGCAGCTCTGACTTGTCCTTTACATGAATTCCGTAGTGTACGGTGAGCGTTGAAATCTGTTTGCTGGCCTGATGTTTTGTAGTGCTTTCAGAGTTTATCTCTAAGGCGCAAACTTTTGAACAAGTCTTTGTTTAGCCATCTTGTTTGTTTACCCCTCACTCTCCGGGTGATCTTTGGGGCATGTTTACATTGAACCGTAAGGAATTTAGTGCTGAAGAGGTTAAGAGCATCCTGAGAACAGTGTGATAGATAGATCTCCTACCAATCAACTCTGGAGACATCATACAGAAACACCTCTTGGTCTAGGTAAGTAAAGTTTGTCAGAGTGATGAGACGTGGTGGAGGAGATTGAGGTGCCCTCAAGGACAGGATGCAGAAAGTAGGAGAGTGGTCAGTTAAGGCATCAGCAAGAGTACCAGCAGCTGAGATAAGTTTTATCCAGTTTACTAGCACCCAGTCCAATAGTGTGCCTACTGGTGATGAAGACAGACTTCTAGTTGGCACTGTTACCGTCTGACGCAGGTTGTAGCTATGAATCAGAGATTGAAGAGAACTGAGAGCTGCCCCAAGCCAGTTTAAGTTTAGGTCCCCTAAGATGACAACCTCATTATGATTAAAATTCTGAGAGGTATTTTCCAACAGGTACTCTAGACCTACAATCCCTCCCGCTGGGGGGTTATATGCACAGATAACATGCAGTTTCTTGGCTCCCAATGTAAGGGTAGCATGCAAGTATTCACATATTGATTGCGCATCCGGGGTAGCAAGAAGAGAGACAGTCAGATTATTTTTGTAGTACAGAGCAACTCCACCACCACGTTTGTTCGATTTCCTATCCCTTCAAATAATAGAGTAATTTAGCAGAGAGCAGAGGGAGTCAGTAACCGATGGTTTTAGCCAGAGGATATCAGGATTGTACAGTTTTACCCATGACTCCAGGTCCACGAAGTGACACATCAAACTTCTTATATTCAAGTGTGCAATTAACAGCCCATGTTTGGACATACTACAGTATGTATGTCATCTGCTGAGAAGTAAGCATCTAGTGGCCCAGGATTTGTCTCTATATCCCCAGATAGCAGAATGGCAATGATGACAAGGAACCACAGCCCCATGTTTAGAAAAGGATGGGATAATGCAGACTTGTTCCGTAGTTTCCTAAACATATAGAGAGAACGGTAGGGACAGCCCTTTTGGTGGAGAAGAAGATCAGTTTGTAGTATCCTTGCATTATAAACAATAAGGTTGGAGAAAGTAAAATCATAGTGCTCGGTCCTAGATTTATTTGAGCCATCCTCATTCCATAAGGATAGTGTAATTCTGTCAAGGCAAAGTAGGATAAGAAAAGTTACGAGGGCAGCCCCCAGACAGCTGTTGGACATGGTGTGACTGTTGGTACAACATTGGTTCAACTCATGACAGAGGTCACCCAGGGTCACAGCCAGGCAGGGATTGACAAAAGCATTTCTTCTGTTTTCACCTCTTTTCTGCCTGGCCACTGCCTTGATATCTGGATCCATCACTGCTGTGCCCTTCCTGAGGCTGGGTTGATAGGCAAGCGACTGTCTTCACAGTTTCTTGGTCAACCTGCAGAAGGTACAGAAATGTTGGGCAGCCTGTGTTTTCCCTCTTTGGGGGCAAATGCCTCACTTATGTCATGTGGCAGGGCCCCAGCAGTCCCAGTGGGGATGTGCCCAGGCCTCAGCAAGCCAACAGCATAGCATTTATCCAGGCCCCAGACAACCCCAGTGTGGGATGTACTGGGCTGTCAGATATCTCCACTGTGGGATGTTCAGGGCCCCAGCCAGCCTCAGTGTGGGATGTGCCTGGGCCCCAGCCTAGCCTCAGTGTGGGATGTTCCTGGGTCCCAGCCAGCCTCAGTGTGGCATGTCCCTGGGCTCAGCCACCAACAGTGTTGGATGTGACCGGGCCCTAGCTAGCCCCAGCATGGGATGTGCTGGGCTCCACACCAAGCCTGACTGGGTCCCTGTCACATCCCATACTGGGGCTGGCTGGGGCCAGGGACATCCCAAACCAAAGCAGGTTGGGGTCTGGGCACATCCATCACTGAGGCTAGCTTGGGAATGGGTGCATTCTATACCAAGTCTGGCTTTGGCCCTGGCATACTCCATACTGAGGTTGGATGGGGCCCAGACATATCCCACACAAAGGCTGGGTGGGACTTGGGCACACCCACAGAGAGGCTGACTGAGGTCCAAGCACATCCCATACTGGTGCTGGCTGGGGTCAGGCATGTTCCATACTGGGGCTGGCTGGGGCCTGGGTACATCACAAACCGAGACTGTCTGGGTCCTGTGCACATCCCATACTGGGGCTGCCTGGGGCCCAGGCACACCCCATACTGGATATACATCCCATATTGGAGCTGGCTATACCCTGGTCCTACTCATCTTCTGTGTGGGATGTGCCAGGGCCCCAGCCAACCTCAGCATGGGATGTGCCTGGGCCGCAACCAGCCCCAGTGATAAACATGCCTGGGTCTCAGCCAGTATTGGTGTGGTATGTCTCCTGGCCTCAGCCAGCCTCAGTGTGGGATGCATCCCAGGGCCCAGCCAGCCCAGTTTGGATGTGCAAGGACCACATCCAGCCTCAGTGTGGGATGTGTCCAGTCTCAGCCAGCCTCAGTGTGGGATTTGCCTGGATTCTCACCAGCCTAAGTGTGGGATGTGCAAGGGCCCCAGTCAGCCTCATTGTGAGATGTGTCCGGTCCCCAGCCAGCCTCAGTGTGGGAAATATGCAAGCAATAATACCCGACAGGGTGGGCGGTATTGGGCTATACTGGACCGCCAAGGGGCGTAGTGAGGCCCGATGCCAAGCGGAGGGCCTTATAGCCCTAGGCGGTCTAGTATGCCCAATACCACCCACCCTGGAGGGTATTATTAGCAGAAAATGGCTAACTGTGGCATTTAAATGAGATTTAAAAAAAATAAATAAAATTTTTTTTTTGAAAATATACGGTAACAATGAGTTGTATGTCGCCTTGTAAAGTAGTCCCTTTATTTCTGCTGTTGTATCTCCTGCTGCACCCCCATCAGAGAGCCATTCCATTGAATGTATCCCTCCCCCTCGAACAGCAGCTGAGAAAGCCCACTGATTTATTGTTGTGCTGAAACACGAGTAGCTTGTCAGCACTATCCCATGTTGTAAAAACATAGGAACCCAGCCCCTGGGAGAAGCGAGCAGTGCACCGTGAAAAGGAGACTGAGGGTTTGTAAATCCAAATTGCAGCACAATCCTGTCTCTGTCATGTGTCAGTGGTTGCTGACTTCCCCTGCTGTTACACATTCTCTGCCCCCCCACTCGTAAAACTCGTCAGTCGGTAGAGCCTGCCCTCTGGTCCCGGTTTTGATACAGCGATGAACAGCAGGTGACAGAGGATTTTGGCTATGTTCACCCACTTCCTCCTGTCCTAAAAATGCTACCTTGTCCTGCGGCAAGCTCCGGTCCGATTTGCAGCAGGTCGCTGAGCAGCCGCACCGACACATCTTCTGAAGGCTGGAGATAGACCGTGAAAGTGAAGTGTGGCAACTGCACAGTGCACTCACGGCATGCATACTTGTTTTGCGTGTGCCTTTCTGAACGTGGTTCCTGTTGAAAGTCGCACCCTGGCAGTCCTCTCACATGTAGCTGCAACTGTCAGCATTTGCCATTAATCAACAGCAGGGGATTACTTTGGTGGGGGGGATGCCACACTCCGGCCTTTCGAAACAGACAATGGACACACACTTCGTCTGCAGGACAGTTGTGCTGCAGAGGTTAAACAAATCTCTCGGCAGCAGGGGTTATGTGGTACTGACAATGGGAGAAAAGCTGAGGAGCGGTGGTGGCGGGCGGGCAACCAAGGAAGAGAGAGACTGCCAGCTCTGGTGCTGCCACTATGTGTGAGAGGAGCAGTCATTTCTTCATTTTCCATACCACAGATGGACATTCATCTGCGGTATGGAAAATGAAGAAAGTACCACTGTTCTTATACATAGTGAGCTGCCGGAGATAGCGCACTCAACTCTCTCTCTCAGTTGATTTAGTTGTGACTGTTTATTTTGTTGAATTTCTGCCTTATGTGTGTTTGGGAGGGGGGCAGTAGCTCTCGCTAAGCGAGAGAAAAAGATGGCGGGGATTTGAAATTTCGTTGTGTGCTTTCAGCCAATGAGAAAGCAGGCTGGGCACCAGTACACATGGGTACCTGGTGAAGTGGCACTTGGACTGACTCTTGTTTTAAGCTGGGCATCTATTGAAAAATAAATGCCCAGCTTGGAGCCAGTCTCAGCCAATCAGGTTTCAGAATTAATTCAGGCCATTTTCTAAACAAGCCTTAGCTAGCCCTAGTGTGGGATGTGCGTGGGCCCTAGTCACCACCAGTGTTGAATGTTCCCAAGGCTCAGCCAGCCTTGGTGTGGGATTTACCCCACTGCCCAGCCAACCCCAGTTTGGATGTGCTAGGGATACAGCCAGCCTTAGTGTGGGTATCACTAGCAGAAGAAGGGAGGTGGTGATGCCACTGTACAAAACACTGGTGAGTCCTCATCTGGAGTATGGTGTACAGTTCTGGAGGCTGCCTCTTCGTAAGGGCATAGACAGGGTGGAGGCAGTTCAGAGAAGAGCAACAAAGATGGTGCAGGACTTGCACCAGGATACATACAAGGAGAGATGAAATGACCTCAATATGTATACACTGGAAGAGAAGGGGGAACAGGGAGATGTGATAGAAACCTTCAAGTATCTGAAGGGCATAAACAAAGTGCAAGTGGGTGACACCTTTTAGTATAGGAGGCATACAAATACAAGGGGGAATGATATGAGATTGGAGGGAGGTAGGATAAAGAGGAATATGAGTAAGTTTTTCTTCACAGAAAGGGTGGTAGATGCATGGTACAGCCTACCCCAGGAAGCAGTGGGAGCTAGCACAGTGGGGGATTCAAACATGCATGGTATAGGCACAAGGGAACTCTAGAGGTGGGTAGGAAAGGCTTAAGCCAATGATCAAGTAAGGTCAGTGACCATTGATGCAGGCAGGGAATACGGGCAGGCTGGGTGGGCCTATTGGTCCTTATCTGCCATCAAATACTATGTTACTATGTGTCCAGACACCAGCCAGCCTCCATGTGTGATGTGTCTGGGCCTCAGCCCGTCTCCATGTGGGATGTGTCCAGACCCCAACCAGCCTCAGTGTGGGATGTGTCTGGGCCCCAGCCAGCCCCAGTATAGGGCCAGTCCGGGCCTCTGCCAGCCTCAGTCTGGGATGTGCCTATATCCCAGCCAGCCTCAGTGTGCGATGTGTCCAGGTCCCAGCCAGCCTCAGTGTGGGATGTGTCCAGGCCCCAGCCAGCCTCAGTGTGGGATGTATCCAGGCCCCATCCAGCCCTACTGTTGGATGTGCCTGGGTCTGAGCCAGCCTTGGTGTGGGATGTGTCCTGGACCTGGTCAGCTTCAGTGGGGGATGTGTCCGGGTCACATCCAGCCCCCAGTGTTGGATGTGTCTGGGTCTCAGTTGGGGTTGGGTCTCAGTCAGCCTTAGAATGGGATGTGTCCGGGCACCAGCCAGCCTCAGTGTGGGATGTGCCCCATGGCCCAGCCAGCCCATGTTTGGATGTGCAAGGGCTACAGCCAGCCTCAGTGTGGGAAGTGTCTGAACCACAGCCAGTCTCAGTGTCAGATGTGTCTGGGCCCCATCCAGCCTAGTGTGGGATGTGACCTGGACCAACCAGCCTCAGTGTGGGATGTCTCTGGGCCCCAGCCAGACTCAGTGTGGGATGTGCCTGGGCTCCAGCTAGTCTCAGTGTGGGATGTGCTCGGCTTGCAGCCAGCTTCAGTGGGATGTGTCCTGGCCCCAGTCAGCCTCAGTGTGGGATGTTTCTGGGCCTCAGCCAGACTCAGCGTAGGATGTGTCTGGGCTCCAGCCAACCTCAGTGTGGGATGTGCTCAGGTCACAGCCAGCTTCAGTGAGATGTGTCCTGGCCCCAGCCAGCATCAGTGTGGAATGTGACCAGGCCCCAGCCAACCTCAGTGTGGGATATACCCAGGATCCAGCCAGCCTCAGCATGGGATGTGTTCAGGCCCTAGTCAACCTCAGTATGGGATATGTCCGGGCCCTTGCCACCCTTAGTGTGGGATGTGCCCAGGCCCCAACCAGCCTCATTGTGGGATGTGTCCAGTCTCAGCTAGCCTCAGTGTGGGATTTGCCCAGCTTCCCACCAGCCTAAGTGTGGGATGTGCAAGGGCCCCAGTCAGCCTCACTGTGGGATGTATCCGGTCCCCAGCCAGCCTCAGTGTAGGATATGTACAAGCCTCATCTAGCCCTAGTGTGGGATGTACCCAGGCTCCAGACAGCCCCAGTGTGGGATGTACCCAGATCCCAGCCAGCTCCAGTGTGGAATGTGCCCTGGCCCCAGAGAGCCTCAGTATGGGATGGCTGTTCCCAGGCCCAGCCATCTCCCATGTGGGATGTGCCTGGGCTCCAGCCAGCCCCTGTGTGGGATGTGCCTGGACTCCAGCCAGCCCGTGTGGGATGTGCCTGGGTCCCAGCCAGCCTCTGTGTGGGATGTAGGAAAGTAATGGGTAATTATTGGAGGACAGGATGTCACAAGTAGAATGCCACAGGAAACAGTCCTGGGACTGGTCCTCTTGAACATGTTTATCTGCGACATTGAAGTGGGGATACAAGGAAAGAGTTGCCTTTTCATGGATGATACTTAGATACATGGCCAGGTGGATATTGAAGAGTGGGTCAGAATTATGAAATAGGACTGGGGTAGACTGGAGAGGTGGTGGGTAGACTGGATTAGTGGTCAAAAGTACGGAAGTTAAAATGGAATGCCAAGAAGTGCAAGGTAATGCCCACTGGGGTAAAAATAAAAAAACTGAGTACAGAATGGGGGAGGTAGTAGTGGAAAACACAACTCAGGAGAGGGACTTGGAATAATAATTTTCAGACAGTCTAAAGACAATACAGTGTAATATGGCAATGGGAAAGGCTAACAGAGACTGTTTCTTGCTGGGGTTTGGGTTGGAGGCCCACTGGACAGCAGGGGATGTTTAATTCTGGGGTTTGGGGTGGGGGCTCCATTGGATACCAGGGAGTGTTTAATGTTGGGGTTTGGATTGAGGGCTCCACCGGACACCAGGGAGAGTTTATTGCTGAGGCTACAGCAGGGGCCCTACTGGACACCAGGGAATGCTTATTGCTACGGTTTGGGTTGTGTAATCACTGGAAATCATGGTGTATTTATGCTGTGGTTTGGGTGGGGGACCACTGGACCCCAGGACATGATTATTACGGGGGTTTAGATTGGAGGCCCACTGGATACCAGGACATGCTTATTTCTGGGCTGAAGTGGGGGCCCACTGGATACCAGAGAATGTTTATTGTTGGGGTTTGGGTTGGTGTCCCATTGGAAATCACAGAGCGTTTATTGCTGGCCTTTGTTTTGGGGCCACTGGACACCATGGAATGTTTATTGCTGAGGTGTGTGTGTTGGGGGCCACTGGACACCAGGGAGTGTGTACTGTTTGGGTATGGGCTATGGGCCCCACATATTGCTGGGTTACAGCGGGTGATCTATCGATATCAGTGAGTTTTTATTGCTGAGGTTTGGGTTGGGGGCCACTGGACACAAGGGTATGTTTACTGCTGGGGATTGGGTTGGAGGCCCACTGGACACAAGGGAGTGTATAGTTGCTGGGGTTTGGGTTGGGGACCACTGAACACCATGGAGTATTTATTGCTGGGGTTTGTGTTGGGGCCCCACTGGACAGCAGGGAGTGTTTATTGCTAGGGTTTGGGGCCCACATATTGCTGGAGCTACAGTAGGAGGGCCACTCAACACCAAGGAGTATTTATTTTTGGGGTACAGGGGCATTGGATACCAGGTAATCTTTATTGCTCAGGTTTGGGTTGGAGGGCCACTGGACACCTGAGAGTGTTTATTGCTGTGGTTTGGGTTGGGACCCCACTGGATACTAGGGAATGTTTATTGCTGAGGTTTGGGTTGGGGCATACATATTGCTGCAGCTACGGCAGGGGATCCACTCAATGCCAAGGAGTGTTTATTACTGGGGTGTGAGGTGGGGGCCACTTGATACCATGTGGTCTTTATTGCTGGGGTTTGGGTTGGGAGTCCACTGGGTACCTGAGAGTTTTTATTACTGGGGTTTGGGTTGGGCTCCACTGAATATCAGGGAGTGTTTATTGCTATGGTTTGGGTTGGGGGCCCATATATTGCCGGGGGTACAGCGGGGGATCCACTCAACACCAGGGAGTGTTTATTTCTAGGATATAGGGTGGGGACCAGTAGATACCATGTATACTTTATTCCTGGGGTTTGGGTTGTGGTCCACTGGGCACCTCAGAGTGTTTATTGAGGGGGTTGGGCTGGAGTCCCACTGTACACCAAGGAGTGTTTATTCCTGGGGTTTTGGTTGGGGGCCACTGGACACCATGGAGTAATTAGTGCTGGAGTTAGGGTCTGGGGCCCACTGGACACCATTGAGTGTTTAGTGCTGGGGTTAGGGTTCATTGGCCCACTGGATACCATGGAGTGTTTATTGCTGGGGTTTGGGTTGGGATCCCACTGGATACTATACAGTGTTTATTGCTGTGGCTCTGGAGGGGGATCCACTGGACACAAGTAAATGTTTATTACTGGGATTATGGATGGGGTCAGTGGGACACCAGGGAGTGTTTATTGCTGTGGTTTGGGTTGGAGGCTCATTGGACACCAGGGAGTTTTCATTGCTAGGGTTATGTCAGGGGCCACGGGACATAAGGCAGTGTTTAGTGCTGGGGGTTGGGTTAGGGGCCCCACTGGACACTAGGGAGTATTTATTTCTGGGGCTACAGTGGAGGACCCACTGTGCATCAGACAGTGTTCATATCTGGGGTTTGGGTTTTTGGCCACTGAACACCAGGGAGTGCTTATTGGTGTGGTTTTGGTCAATGGCTGCTGGGCACCAGAGAGTGTTTATTGCTGGATTTGGGGCAATGGCCACAGGACACAAGTGGGGTTTGGGTTGGAGGCCCACTAGACACCATGCAGTGTTTAGTGCTGGGGTTTGGATTAGGGTCCCCACTGGACACCAGGCACTGTTTATTGCTAAGGCTACTGTGGAGGATCCACTGTGCATCACAGAAAGTTAATATCTGGGGTTTGGGTTGGGGCCACTGAACACTAGGGAGTGCTTATTGTTGGGGTTTTGGTTGGGGGCTGCTGGACACCAGGGTGTGTTTATTGATTTGGATTCAGGTTGGAGGCCCACTGTATACCAGGGAGTTATTGCTGGGGCTACAGTGGTGGATCCACTGGACACCAGGGAGTGTCTATTGCTGGGGTTTGGGCTGAATGCATGCTGGATGCAGGGAATGTTTGCTGCTGCAATTTTGATTTGAGGCTCACTGAACACCTGAAAGTGTTTATTGCTGTGGTTTGGGTTGGAGTCCCACTGGACACCAGGGAATGTTAACTGCATGGGTTTGGAATGGGGGCCACTGGACATGAGAGTGTGCTTTTTTTTTTACATTATATTTCTTACTCCGGGAGACCAGGGCATCTCTCAGAGGTGCTCTCTCTACCCGTCTCTCCTACTGCCCGGCAAGACCTCTCTCCTCTGGCACCCCCACCAGGACCTTCCAGCTCCCTGGATCACCCCCTGGAGGAGGGTCTGCCCCACCTACCTGGTGGCCTGTCTGTAATTAGAGGGTTGGTCCAGCGGAGGGCACTGGGGGACTGTTGGAGGGATGATCCAGTGTTGGGGATGTGGGCTGGGCCCCTGGAGCCTCCGCCACCTCCCTGGTCCTCTGGGGTGTTTCTTCTTTGGTTTCCCCCTGCAGCACGGTCACGCAGTGATGTCCCGGCAACATACCGATGTTAGCCGCTGCTCCACCCCTCATCGCTGCACCACATGTTCCTTGCGATGCCCCTGATCTCCATTGGGGGCCACTAAGGAGTGGTGCAAAGCCTGGATCCCTCCCTGAGAAGGGAGAGCAATCCTCTGGATGCTCGATCCCTTCCTTCCCCTGCCAACCCCCGGCAGCCCGGGTCCGTTTCTGAACCTGGGTTATCGATGTGGTGCGAGGTGTGGCATTCAGTGCCTCAACCCTCAGTGCCACTGGGCCATCTAGGGTGTGCTTATTGATGGGGATTTGGGTTGGAAGCCCACCAGACACCAGGAAGTGTTTACTACTAGGGTTTGTGTATGGGGACCACTGGACACCAAGGTCTGGAGTGGGGGCCACTGGACATGACGGTGTGCTTATTGATGGGGTTTTGGGTTGGAGGCCCACTGGACACCATGGAGTGTTTATTGCTGGGGCTAAGGCAGGGGTTCTACTGAAGACCAGAGAGAGTTTATTTTTCTGGGTTTTGTGTTGGAACCCCACTGGACACCAGAGAGTGTTTATTGCTGAGGTTTGGGTTAGGGTCCACTGGTCACCAGAGAGTGTTTATTGCTGGGATTTGGGTGGACAGCCCACTGGACACCAGGGAATGTTTATTACTAGGGTTTAGATTAGTGGCCCACTAGACACCAGGTATTGTTTATTGCTGGGTTTTTGGTTGGGGGCCAGTGTACACCGTGGTGTGCTTATCGCTGGGGTTAGGGATGGAGGCCCTCTGGATATGAAGGAGTGTTTACTGATTGGGTTAGGGTTAAGGGCCCCACTGGACAGCAGGGAGTGTTTATTGCTGGAGCATGGTTTATAGGCCCATTGGACACCAGGGAGTGTTTATTGATGGGTTTGGTTTGCAGGCCCACTATATTCCAGGGTGCATTTAGTGCTGGGGTATGGGTTAGGGGACACCACTGGAAAGCATGGAGTGTTTATTGTGGGCCCTTCAGTGGGAGATCCACTGGCCACCACAAAGTGTTTGTACCTGTCGTTTCAGTTGGAGTCCCACTGGCTACCAGAGAGTGTTTATATCTGTGGTTTCAGCTGGAAGCACACTGGACAACAGGAAGTGTTTATTGCTGGGGTTTGGGTTAGGGGGCCACTGGACACCAAGGAGTGTTTATTGCTGGGGTTTGAGTTTGGGTATGGGTCCACAGGACACCAGGGGGTGTTTATTGCTGGGGTTTGGGTTAGGGGGCCACTGGACACCAGAGACTGCTTATTGTTGGTGTTTTAGTTGGGGCCACTGGACACCAGGGAGTTTTTATTGCTGGAGTTTGGGTTGAATACCTACTGGACACAGGGAGTGTTTGTTTCTGGGGTTTGAATTGGAGGCCCACTGGACACCAGGGAGTGTTTATTGTTGAGGTTTGGGTTGGGGGAGGCACTGGTCACCAGAGAGTGTTTATTGCTGGGTTTTAGGTTGGGGGCCAGTGGACACTGTGGAGTGGTTATTGCTGGGGTTTGGGTTGGAGGCCCACTGGATACGAAGGAGTATTTAGTACTGGGGTTAGGGACCCCACTGGACACAGGAGAGTGTTTATTGCTAGGGTTTGGTTAGTAGGCCCACTGGATGCCAGGGTGCATTTAGTGCTGGGGTTTGGGTTAGGGGCCCCACTGTAAACCATGGAGTGTTTATTGTGGAGCTTCAGTGGGGGACACATTGGCCACCACAGAGTGTTTATATCTGTGGTTTGCGTTGGAGGCCACTGGACACCAATGAGTGTTTATTGCTAGGGTTTGGGTTAGGGGGCCACTGGACACCAGAAAGTGTTTATATCTGTGGTTTGAGATGGAGGCCCACTGGACACCAGGGAGAGTTTATTGCTGAGGTTTGGGCTGGGGGGCACTGGACACCATGGAGTGTTTATTGCTGGGGTTTGGGATGGGGGAAACACTGGACACCAGGGAGTGTTTATTGCTGGGGTTTCAGTTGGGGCCACTGGACACCAGGGAGAGTTTATTGATGGGGGTTTGGGCTAGAGTCCCACTAGACACCAGGGAGTTTTTATTGCTGGGGCTATGGTGGTGAATCTGCAGGATGCCAGAGAGTGTTTATGGCTGGGGTTTGGTTTGTAGGCCCACTGGACACTCAGGACTGCTTATGGTTGGTGTTTGGGTTGGGGCCACTGGACACCAGGGAGTGTTCATTGCTGGGATTCAGTTTGAATGCCCACTGAACACAGGGAATGCTTGTTTCTGCAGTTTGAGTTGGCAACCCACTGGACACCAGAAAATGTTTATTGCTGTGGTTTGTGTTGGGGTCTACTGGACATGATGGAGTGATTACTGATGGGGGTTTGGGTTGGAGACCCACTGGACACCATAAAGTGTTTATTGTTGGGGTTTGGGTTGGGGTCCAAAGGACACCAGAGATTGTTTATTGCTGGGATTTGTGCTGGAGGCCCACTGGTTAACAGGGAGTGTTTATTGCTAGGGTTTCTGAAAGGGGCCCACTGGACACCAGTATATATTTATTGCTGGGATTTGGATTGGGGGCCACTGGACACCACAAAGTGTTTATTGTTGGAGTTTGGGTTGGGGCCCAAAGGACACCAGAGTGTTTTTATTGCTGGGGTTTGCATTGGAGGCCCACTGGATACCAGCGAGTGTTTATTGCTAGGGTTTCTAAAAGGGGCCCACTGGACACCAGGAAATGTTTATTGCTGGGGTTTGGGTTGGGGGCCACTGGACATCAGGAAGTGTTTATTGCTGGGTTTTCTGGTTGCTGACCCACTGGACAACACAGAGTATTCATTGCTGAGGTTTGGGTTGGGGCCCTACTGGATAGCAAAGAGTGTTTATTGCTGGGGTTTGGGTTGGTGATCCACAGAACATCAAGGAGTGTATAGTGCTGGGGTTGGGTTGGGGCCCCACTGGACAACAGGGTGCATTTATTGCTGGGGTGCAGATGGAGATCTACTGGACACCAGAGAGTGTTTATTGGTAGGGTTTATATTGGGGGCCCCACTGACACCAGATAGTGTTTATTGCTGGGGTTTAGGTTGGTGGCCTACTGGTCACCGGTGAGTGTTTGTTGCTGGAGTATGGGTTGGGGTCCAACTGGCACCAGGGAGTGTTTATTGCTGGAGTTTAGGTTGATTGCCTACTGGTCACCAGTGAGTGTTTATTGCTGGGGTTTGGGTTGGAGGCCCCACTTGACACCATGAAGTGTTTATTGCTAGAGCTGAGGTGTGTATCTACTGGACACCAGAGTGTTTACTGTTGGGGTTTGGGTTGGGGGGCACTGGACATGAGGTAGTATTTATTGCTGGGGTTTTTGGTAGGGGTCACTGCACATCAGGGACTGTTTATTGTTGGGGTTTGGATTAGGGACCCACTGGACACCAGGGAGTGTTTATTGCAGGGGTTTTGGTTTGAGGGCCACTAGTCATCAGAGAATGGTTATCGATGTCATTTGGATTGGAAGCACCCACTGGACACCAGTGAGTATTTATTGCTGGGGTTTGGGTTGGAAGCCCACTGAACACCAGGGAGTGTTTATTGCTGGTGTTTGGGTCTGTATCCCATTGGATACCAGGGATTGCTTATTGTTGGGGTTTGGTTTAGAGGCTACTGGACACCAGGGGGTGTTTATTGCTGGGGTTTAGGTTGGTGTCCCATTGGACACCAGGGAGTGTTTATTGCTGGGGTTTGGGTTGGTGTCCCACTGGACACCAGGGAGTGTTTATTGCTGGAGTTTGGGTTGGTGTCCCACTGGGCACTGGGTAGTGTTTATTGCTAGAGTTTGGGCTGGTGTCCCATTGGACACCAGGGAGTGCTGATTGTTGGGGTTTGCATTAGAGGCCCTCTGAACAAAAGAAAGTGTTTACTGCTGGGTTGGGGGCCACTGGATACCAGGGAATGTTTTTTGCTGGGATTTAGGGTGGTGTCCTATTGGACACCAGGGAGTGTTTATTGCTGGAGTTTGGGATGACATCCTACTGTGCACCAGGGAGTGTTTATTGCTGGGGTTTGGGTTGGTGTCCCACTGGACACCAGGGAGTTTATTGCTGGGGCTTGGGTTGGTGTCCCACTGGACAATGGGGAATGTTTATTGCTGGGGTTTGGGTTGGTGTCCCACTGGACAACGGGGAGTGTTTATTGCTAGGGTTTGGATTGGGGTCACACTGGACACCAGGGAGTGTTTATTGCTGGGGTTTGGGTTGGTGTCCACTGGACACCAGGGAGTGCTTATTGTTGGGGTTTGCATTAGAGGCCCTCTGAACACCAGAAAGTGTTTATTGATGGGGTTTAGGTTGGTGTCCCAGTGGACACCAGGGAATGATTATTGTTGGAGTTTGGGTTCAAGGCTCTCGGAACACCAGAAAGTGTTTATTGCTGGGGTTTGGGTTGGGGGGCACTAAAAACCAGGGAGTGTTTATTGATGGGGTTTTGGTTGCTGGCCCACTGGTCACCTGAGATTATTCATTGCTAGGAATTGGGTTGCTGGCCCACCAGTTACCAAAGAGTGTTTATTGCTGGGGTTTGGGTTGGTGCCCCACTGGACACCAGGGAGTGTGTATTGCTGAGGCTTGGGTTGGAAACTCTAGACACTCGTGGCATGTTTATTGATTGTGGTTTGTGTTGGAGGCCCACTGGGCAGCAGGGAATGTTTACTTTTGGGTTTTGGGTTGGGGGCTCCTCTAGATACCAGGGAGTGTTTATTGCTGAGGTTTGTGCTGGGGACCACAGGTCACCAGGGAGTGTTTATTGCTGGAGTTTGTGTTGGGGCCCCAGTTGATACCAGATAGTGTTTTTACATGGGTATTGATGAGATCCACTGGACACCAGTAAGTGTTTATCTGCTGGGGTTTGAGTGGGGGGGGGCACTGGACAGAAGAGAGTATTTAGTGCAAGGGTTTGGTTTGGAGGTGCAGTGGCACCATGGAGAGTTTATTGCAGTGTTTGATTGGAGGTCACTTGACACCAGGGTACGTTTATTGCTGAGATCTGGGTTGGGGCCTCTGGACCCCAGTTTGAGTTTATTGCTGGACTTTTGTGTTAGAGGCCCACTGGACTACAAAGGACAATGCTGAGCAATGGAAGGCAGGATCCAGACATTGGCCCAGAGGTGTGCCAAAGGTATGGGTTGGGTGGGTGAGGGAGGAATGTTAAAAGGGCTGTAAAAGCTCATGTCTGCCTGTGTATGTCACTGTGTCATGCATGGACATGCATGATCTTGTACTGTGTGCTGGTACTGTTTGCAAACCCAGTGTGCTGGAGGCCCTGAATATGTATTCACTGGAGACTAGAATGGAGAGGAGCAATATGATAGAGATCCTGAAGTTCCCGAAAGGAATGAACATATGAACATTCGAATCCCACACCCCATCTCCCCCCTCCCCAACCTTCCCACAGATTTGATCTTCCCTTTGACCCTGTCCCACCCCCTCTTAAAACTACCCACAGTTTTAGTGAGATCACTTCCTCCAGCAATTCGTTCCACCTTGCCACCTTACCTTCTATGAAATTGCCTCCCAGTTCCCCTTTAAATCCATCCCCCACTAATTTCAGACTGTGTCCCCTTGTGGACCCCTCCCCTTTTAAGTTGAAAATGCCCTCTGTACTAACCTTATTCATACCTTTTTAGTATTTGAATGTTTCTATCATATTCCCCCTCTCCCTTCTATCCTTCAAGGAATACATGTTGAGCTCCCTCAGTCTCTCCTCATAGGGTTTGTCTCCCAGGCCTAGGATCATCTTGGTTGCCCATTGCTGTACCCCCTCTAGTAGTTTGATGTCCTGTTTCAAATACGGGCACCAGAACTGCACACAGTACTCTAAGTGTGCTCTCACCAGTGACCTATACAAGGGCAGGATGACTTCATCTTTCCTTGAGGTGGTTCCTCTGGTGATGCACCCCAGCATTTTTGTTTGCAATGACTGCCGCTTTATGGCACTGAGCAGAGTTTTTCAAGTCCCCCATGACAATCACCCCTAGATCCTTTTCCTCCTCCTCTGAAGTGGATACCTTCACTCTCCCCAGCCAGTAGCTAGTCCTAGGGTTCCTGGCTCCCAGGTGCATGACTTTGCACTTCTTTGCATTGAACCCCAACTGCCAGATGCCTGATCAACACTCAAGCTTTGCCAGGTGCTCTCTGAGCACCTGCCTCCCTTTCCTCATTCTCACTGTCCACTCTCACACAGATCTTTGTTTTGTCTGCGAATAGTCAGATTTTGCTTTTGACCCCATCTGCTATGTCCCCAATAAAGATGTAAAATAACACCGGTCTGAGCACTGTGGGACTCTGCTAGTTACTGGTCTGGGTGTCGATAGTCTCCCCCCTACAATTACCCTCTGATTTCTGTCCTGCAGCCAGCTCCTGAACCACCCCGCCAGTTTCTCCCTGACTTCCAGGTTCCTCAGTTTACTGAGCATCCTTCCACGTGGCAATGAGTTAAAGGCCTTGCTGAAGTCCAGATACAGGACATCCACCACATGGCCCCTGTCTAGTGACCTTGTGACCCAATCAAAAAAGTCTATTAGGTTCGTCTGGCAGGATCTCCCCAAGACACAGCCATGCTGCCTTTCATCCAGGAGACCATTGGCTTCCAAACATTTCACTAATCTCTCATTTAGAATGGTCTCCATTACCTTACCTACAATGGAGGTAAGGCTCACTAGTCTGTAGTTACCTGGTTCGTCCCTGGGTCCACTCTTATGAAGAGGCACCACATGTGCCATTCTCCAGTCCTGAGGCATGCACCTTCTCCAGTGAGGTGTTGAACAGGTTAGCCAGAGGGCCAGCCATGACCTCCTTCAATTCTCTCAGGACACTCGGATGCATGCCATCTGGTCCCAGAGCCATATCTACCCACAGGGCCTCAAGGCCTTTTAAAACCTTGTCCTCTGGGATTTTCCCATCAGTTAGATCTGCTTCCCTGTCTCCCACCCCAATTTTACCCTATGGCATTGGACCATCCTTTTTCTCGTTGAATACTGAACAGAAGTACTCATTCAGTGCCTCCGCCTGGTTCACACCAATTTTATGCCAGTGCCCCCCCCTTAATCCTGACAATCCTATCCTTACAGCTTCTTTCCTCTCTTATGTACTGAAGAAATCCTTTTCCCCTTCTCTAATGCCTTACGCCAGCCTTAGTCCCCTTGCAGCCTTAGCTGTCCTGACTGATTTACTCACTTCTCTGGATTTCCTCAAGTACTCCACCCTGTCTACCTCTTGCATAGTTCTCTTATATCTACTGAAGGCTGCTCTCTTCTCCCTCATTTTCTGTGCCACCTCCTTCCTGAGCCAGCTTGGTCTTTTGGTCCTGTACTTCATATTCTGAATCTCTGCACATGTGTTCGTGGCCTCAATCAGACCCAGCTTGATAATGGACCATTCCTGGTCAGCATCCAACTCTGGACTGATTTTGGCAAGGTGCCCTACTAGGATGTCGCCCATCCTACCAAAGTCTGCCCTCCTGAAGTCCACCACCCTCATCTTGGCCCTGGCTGCTTCCTTGCCCAAATTGAGGAAGAACCACACTGTGCAGTGGTCACTGCCTGCTAGGTGGTCCTCCACTTCTATGTCTTGGACATGCTTGCCATCCAACAGCACGAGGTCCAGTATGGTACCCTCCCTGGTTGGCTCTGTGACCCCCTGCACCAGGAAACAGTCCTGGAAAGCCTCCAGGAGAACCTGTTCCCTGGAACAGGATGTCGCTGGGGTGCTCCAGTCCACCCCAGGCAGAATGAAGTCACCTGCTCTGACAATGTTGCCCCTACTACTTAGCCTTCTAATTTGCTCCCTCAGCTCCCTGTTCATTTCCTCACCCTGTAACGGCAGCCTGTATACCCCAATCCAATCTTCCGCCCTTTAGAATTTTGAAGCTGTGCCCAAAAGGCTTCAGTCCTGCCCTCTTCTACCTCCTCCTTGGTGCAAAAGATCCCATCCCTTAGGAATAAAACAACCCTTCCCCCTCTCCCCTTCTCTCTGTCCTTCCAGTATAACCTATACCCAGGGATCATGAGGTCCCAGTCATGGTACTGGATGGCCCAAATCTCTGTGATGTCCACCTCTTCCTCTGCCATCAGTGCCTGTAGCTATACTGTTTTGTTTACCAGACTCCTTGCATTCAAGGATACCACCTTCCAATGTGACTCCTGAACCCCATTTTTCCCCTCCCATTCTTCCATGCCCCCCCTTTTCAATGTCCCCCTCTCCCTCCCCCTGACTTGCTGGGGGGGCCTTCAGTCTTCCTTTCCTGGTGGCCCTGATTGGAGCACACCTTCTTGCTGCCCCCCTTTTTCAGTTTAAATTAATCCTAGTCGAACAAGGTTGATTGCAACAAAATATTCAGCAGGACAGGTGAATCAAGAACATGGGTATGTGAGCTGGAAGCTTCTCCTGTCTTGTAATATGTCATGGCCCCTTCCCCCGCATTGTAAGTCTGCATTTTTTTATTTGAAATAATTAAAAATAATGTTCCTATTACTATTGATCTCCTTAGGTTTTCATCAATATTCTCAGATGCGTTTGAATACACATTGTCCCATAAGGCTAGGGAATGGTGTCTGTTGCATGCTGCTTTACTGTAGCCACATAAACTGATGTTAAACAATAAGGTTTCAAGGAATACTGATAAAAACCTGGGGATAGCACCACTCCACCACCTCTTGGCTCCCATCCCTTCCTCCTGCCCTCCCCATCTTTTTATTTTCTCTACACCATCACCTAGCCTCACCCCCATCCCCAGACCCTGCCCTCTTTCTTTTCTTTTCCTAGACCTCCCCCTTATTTCACCCTTATTCCTTTCTCCTCTCCTATATGAGCCACAATGTTTCTCCCCTTGGGCACCAGGTATGGTAGCTCAGGTACATTCCATTAATTTATCTTCCCTGCTGATTGTGGCAAAGCCTCTGGCAGCTCATGCACTGTTAACTGGCAGCTCTCTTACTGTTACCTGTTTGTTTGTTTGTTGAATTTTGTTGACCCGGTAAGCCTACTGGGCCTAGAAGTCCCTTTTTCAGGGGCGACCGGGGGGGGGGAATACAGATGGTAAGCAATTGAAATTGAACCAGATTAAGCTGTTGGTGGTATTTTTAGTGAATGAGGGAAATTTGGCCAGGACACCGGGGAAATTCCCCTACTCTGTAGGCAGAGGGCACTGTCCGTATATCTGCAGAGCATGGAGGTCCCCATTCAGCTTCAGGACACCGGAGGAAGAGGATGTGAAGCCACTGCTGGTCCAGAGCTCTTGCAAAATTCTGGAGATAAAGTAGATTCAGAAAAGGGTCAAGAGATGGATGTGGATACAGAGGCAGTGCCTGATCGAGACTCCATGGAAGCTGGATATATGGAAACAGAGGATGAGTTACACACCGAACGAGAAAAGAAAAAAAGGCATTTATTGGATTTGATAATGGTGGCAGAACAAGAATTCCAGTCTTGTAGACAAAAGTTAGAAGAAGAGAAAAAAACGTTAAAGATCTATGGCAAGTCCAATGACATCAGGTAATAAAAGAACTTCTACAGACTCTGGGAAAAATATTTTTTATGACTGTCCAGGGAATATAGTGGTTTCTCAAAGTTCTGATAAGTTTATTTCGCTTGCTAATATTGCTATTGATTCTTCTGACTTTTTGGCCCCTGAGGATGCTCTCTCCAAAGCAGGATGGGTGAAACAGGCAAATATATGGGTGCCAGATCCTAATATCCCCCTTCCAGGCTCTTCAGAAAGTTATGTACCTACTAAGACTAGACAAAGTAACTTGGATTTATTGTCATCTGAGATGGATCCACAAAAAATGTCAGAGTCCCCCTTTTTGCAAACTGTGGCTATGCCATCCGGGAGCGAGGCTTCAGATTTGGCTTCTAAGCTAGATGCCTTTCAAAACCCCGATGAACCTTTAATTTTGGAAAATGGTCAGAATTCTTTCAGACTTCTAACTGATGGAAAATCCTCGATCTCACAAGCTAAACCCATTTCTGAGGTTGTGGGTATGAATGCGAAAGTGAAGGAAAAGGTAAGACCAGCAGAATGGCTTTCGGTTGATCCCTCTACAAATAAGTAACCTCCTAAGACTTATGCCGGGCTCTTTTACGATATTAGTTTCTGTACGGTCACATCTCTTGATAAATTCTGGTGTTTATACTATAATGTGAAGAATACTGAAGTTTGGAAAGATTTTATTGCCATACCCATCACAAAACCAACTATTAAAAGAGTTACTATTTTGTTTTGAAATGAGGGGGTAAATCTGAATAATATAATATTCTGTCTGGAAAAACAATGTATAGTGTTTGACAGTCCATGTCCTGTCATGGACAATAATGGATTTTGGACTGGGGATTGGACGATGTGAGTACAACTACAACAAACTGATCTTGGGATTAAACATTTGCCTAGCTCCTTTTTTTGGGTCCGAGACAGGGGGATTTTATTTTATGCAGGGCAGCCGAAAAGCTGCTACAAGTGTGGTTCTCTGTCGCATTTAAATGTTGATTGTGACCAGATAAAATGCTTTAGATGTGGAGTATTAGGGCATTCTGTGCCAAATTGTAAAGCTTCCCCTAAATGTAACCTCTGTGGAGAAAAGGAACACTCATTTGCTGACTGCCCCAGGGCCGCCCAAAGCCCAGATGATTTATCAGACCATAATTGTTTCTCACTAAAGCTAGGAGATCCTTTTATACTCCTCCTAATCCTGAGAAGGGTACTTTTATTCATGGTGGAAGACGAGGTAGGGGCCATAGTAGTTCAGGAGAACACAGTCCTATGACTCACGAGACCCGACATTCCCGATACCAGAAGATCTCTCTATCCCCCATGATTTTAGTCTAGAGCTGACGATATTAGCAGCCCAAAAGGAGCAAATTGCGCCTGAAGAAACTCCATTTGTAACTCCACAAGGTTCTCCCCAATGCCCTAGTAATATGTTTCAGCACACCCCACAAGAGATCAGTGCTGATGTAGCCAATGTTTTTATTGATCAAGTTAGTGTACAAGTTTCTGCAGATTTCTTAAAAACACCTCCTATAGTGACTAGGAAACTGTTTCCTTTGGAGGTTCCCCATTCTTCCTTACCCCTGTCAAATCATTTTGCCCCTTTTTCTACTTGGGCAGACTTAGTAGATGAAGAAATACCTATGGGAGAAGCTGATCAGACTGTCTCTATTGAGCTATCTTCCCAGGATTTGCTCACTCCTTCAGTTGGCAAGACTTTATCCCAAAGAACTTGCAAACGGGTGACTAGATCTAGTGGTAAACAAATCCAACACCCTCCCTAAACAGTTTAATTTAAGACTTGCAAGTTTAAATGTGAATAGCATCAAGTCGGTACATAAATGGATAACTACTTTTGGGATGTTACAACAGTTAAATTACAATGTAGTTTTTCTGCAAGATACCAGATTGCATACCTTGGGGGAAGTAGCCCAGGCTTCTAAAGATTGGGTATAGGGATTCTCTTTCTGGTCTATAGGAGAAGATAAATGTTGTGGAGTAGGCTTTTGTTTTAATATTCATGGTATTGTGGTTTGTAAACTGGTGGACATCGATCCAGGCCGAGCATTTTTGATAGATGTGGTGATTGGTGGAACTCCTTGTCGACTAATTTCTTTATATAGTCCTCAGACCAAGGCTTTACAAATAGATTTATTAACCAAAGTTCAGCCGTATTTATTTACATCACGTCCAATTTTTTTTGTGTGGAGATTTTAATATCAATTTCCACCAAAGAGAGGGAGTAGGCAAGCAATATTGTGATAAGGTTTTTCTTAAAAATATTATACAAGTGGCTGGATTGAGGGATGTTCATAATATAGGGAAAGGACGGGCTAAACCCACCTTTTTTAAAGGTTCATTGTCATCTCAGATAGATTTTTTGTTTATACACCAATCATTGACAACTATCAAAACTTTGAATACACCTATGGAAACTTCGGACCATTCCTTGATAAGTCTCGAAATTTCTCCTTTAATACCAAGAATTTCATGTAAGGGGATATGACGTTTGAATACTTCCATGCTAATACAGCCCATAATATTGGAAGACTTCCAGGTTGTGATAGCAGACAAGTTATCCACATTATTTTTGTACGACGATTAGGACTATGGTGGGAGGATTTCAAATTATGTTTACAAGGATTTTTTCAAGATAAGGGTAAATATGCAACATTAGATAAACAAAAAAAATATATTCAACTACGGAAAAAGTTGGGGGTATTATTTACAGGACAAGCTAAATATACTATTGATTATAGTATTGAAATTAGGGAAATAAAAACTGCCATGTCACAATATCAATACGATAGGGAACAGATGTTTGGTATGAAGGGGACAGCAGAGCAGGTTAACTCATTTATAGCATGTCAGAAAAGACAAGATTGTATGAAATTTACTAGATTAAAGTCTATATTTGGATTAGAGGTTACAAGTAATATTGGTATCATGAAGATTATAAATTCATGTATTTTAGTACACTTTGGTGAACCTGTTCCTGATTCAGAGTTTACTGATCAATTTTTACAAGCTGCAGATTTTCCACAGCTATCTATGTCTTTGAGAAATTCTTTACTAAAACCCTTTTCTCGTTTGGAACTCCATATAGTCATAACTTCCCTTAAAAATAATGTTTCACTGGGGTCTGATGGACTTCCAAACGAAATTTATAAATTATTATGGGATTTTTTGTCACAAGAATTATTGACCTTATATAATTTCTTTTCAACAGAAATGATATTACCAAGCTCCATGTATGTGGGATTAATTATTTTTCTTTTTAAATTAGATAATCGAAACGAAATTGGGAATTGGAGACCTCTTACTTTATTAAATACAGATTTTAAGATTTTTTTCTAAACTATTAGGAAATAGGCTTAATGCTATGATGCTGGATTTGATAGCTTTAATACAACATTGTTCAGTGGTTGGACATAGTATAACAGGAAGTTTGCACTTATTAAGAGAATTAATAGCACAATATAAAGATAAGAATGAGGTTTCGGAAAGAATAGGATATTTGGTGAATTTGGATCAAGCAAAAGCCTTTGATGGTGTGTCACACTCGTATCTATGGAAATGTTTGGAGGCTTATGGAATTCCACCTCTTTTTATTCAGTGGATTAGATTATGTTATTCTTCAGCATACGTTAGGCCTTTGGAGAATGGGTGGTTGGGTACTAGATAACGAATACATAGAGGGCTTCATCAGGGATGCTCTTTAAGCCCCCTGTTATATGTATTTGCCTTAGACCCCATGTTAAGAATTTTAATCAGATCTCCAGGTGTTAGACATATTTCAGGTTCCTTGGGTAGACACTGCAAGGTGTTGGCGTATGCAGATGACTTATGTATGGTGGTTCTGGATGAAGAATCTATAAGTGTGGCTTGCAATTTGATTCAGGTATTAGGGAATATTACAGGAGCTTGTTTAAACAATAAAAAAATGACAGTTTTATGTTTAAATGGATTCCCTCAAGTTATGACAGAAGTAGGAGGTTTCCAAGTGGCCATGAAACCATGTAAAATACTTGGGCCCGGATATTCAGACTGCGCCAGGCTGTGGTGCAAGCCTGGGTGCAGCGCAACATGGCTGCTCAGGGGCATTGACAGGGTGATATTCAATGGAGATGCACTATGGCACAGCAATGTTGGATATCACACCCTGGCCACCAGCAGTGCACATGGTGCAGTGGCACTGCACCAGTGCAAGTGACCAGAGTGGAGCAGTGGGATGTGCTAGTGCAAGTTCCATTGCGCTAGGTGCAACCACGATATTCAAAAGTGCACATGCAAATGGGGCCATAATGCATGCAAGGCACAAATGGGGCCATTTGCATGTCATTATGGCCCAATTTGCATGCAGGTATGCCAATTCCCGGTGACTTGCACCTGGCACCCTGCCAGGCTGCAGCTGTCAGGGACCAACGCCCCCTGCACAGCACGGCAATGTGCCCCACTGCCCGATCGTGGGCACACTTTGAAAATGACATTTGTCCTATATCCCTGGTGGTCCAGTGGACCGCTTGCAGCCCGATCGCGGGTTTCAGTTGCAAAACACATTAATCTTATATCCCTAGTGGTCCAGTGGACCGCTCGCAGCCCAATTGCGGGCTGAAGTATGTAAAAATAATCGTCCAATATCCCTGGTGGTCCAGTGGACTGCTCACAGCCCGATCGCAGGCCGAAGTATGTAAAAATATCATCCAATATCCCTGGTGGTCCAGCGGTACCCCCCACCTTCCACTGAGCCCCACCGCCCCGCTCCCCCTGGTCAATGACAGGTGCGCGCCTACCTGCCTGCCACCCCACCACCTGCTGACTGACACAGTAGGTGGGGCTGTCGCCCATTGGTCACAAGCGTGAGCCAATGGGTGTGCAGCTCTATGCTATGCTGTACCACAGTCCAGATATGTGAATGGATCCATTCACATATCTGGACTGTATATCTGATATGAGCTGCATGCCCATTGGCTCATGCTGTGGACCAATGGGCATACAGCCCTCTGATGTCAGTCGGCGGGTGGCGGGCAGAGGTGGGTGAGGTGCTGCACCGCTGACTGGGGAGCAGGGCAGTGGGGCTCACTGGGCGAGGTGGGGGTACCGCTACTCCAAGACATAGGACGATATTTTACATACTTCAGCCCATAATCGGGCTGCGAGTGGTCCACTGGACCACCAGGGATATTGGACTTCTATTATTTTAACTTCAGCCTGCAATCGGGCGGGCTACGAGTGGTCCACTGGACCACCAGGGATATTGGACTTTTATTATTTTAACTTCATCCCCGGTTGGGCTAAGAGCGGTCCACTGGACCACCAGGGATATAGGACGTGTATTATTTTATACTTCAGCCCACGATCGGGCTGTGAGCAGTCCACTGGACCACCAGGGATTTTGGAGGATCCTTTTTCTACACATGCCCGTGATCGGGCATGGGGGAGCACCGCCAGGTACCGCTGGAGCTCAGGTGGCCATCCACAGGTGGCAGCTGCCATGTTGCACCCTGCAATATGGCAGCTCACCTGTGGGTGGCCAACCGTTGTTCCCTTTTTTTTTGGCTCACCTGTGTGCAGCGCAAGTAGGGGTTGTGCATGCATGGGCTCAGCACATCCCGGGCTGAAAATTGGGATGTGTGGAGTATGCATGGGCACTCCCCCCCACCTGTGCCGCATACATTACTGATATGCTCCAGCACATCGGGATTTGTGCCAGGCACAATCCACGTTTGAATATCGTGCCGGGGCGCAACCCTTCTGAATATCCAGGCTTTGGTATATATTTGGGGTTTCTGATTTGGCCTTATACTGTATAACTGGTCTTTGGCAATAGAAAAAGGGAAATTAATGGTGACAAATTGGAATAAATGGAAGATGTCTAAATTGAAGCGAATATATTGTATTAATACATATCTTATTCACACCTTTTTATACATTGGTGCGGTATTCTTTTTGCCAAAATCATTAGAGGTAACATTGATGAGGGTTTTCTTTTGGGGTAGTCTCGTCAACCTCATTAATAGAGCAGTATTATATAAATCCCTGGCTGAGGGAGGTGTTACTATGATAAACCCTTTGGTTTTCTGTTTTACAATATTTCTTTATAATAATTTGGTACCACTGATGAGGAAACAGGGGCACTTATGGGAAAGATGGGGCATAATCACCTCGAGAGATGTGCTTTCAGAATGGGAAACGAGAACTTTTCTCCATAAAAACAGTCACCCAAGATTAGTGGAAGATTGGGTAAGAATATTTGATAAAATCCAAATTTTGAAGGTGGAATATGAGATGGTTTCTTAATCCCCTAGGAAAATAGTTTACCAAGATATAATATTGGGCAATTTCTCAGAATTTCCATTTTCAAGATTTTCGGTAAATGAACAAAAAAGTATTTCAGACTATATCACTGGAACACAACTTCCAGAGAAATTATGGGATAGTGTATGGTTGGGGATACATGGCCATATTAATGTAAAAGGGAAACATAAACACAAAGCTTTATCGGAACATTATTGCCCTAGGGTAGGATATGCAATGCAAATAGAAACCATGGACCATCTCTGTTTCCACTGTCCATTTGCAATGCAATTCTGGAACATGGTGAAAGAAAGATGGAAAGGGATGATAGTTACTCCCCTAGTATGGCTGTGTTATATCATGGGATCTGTATAGGTCTAGATACGATAGGTGATATTGATACATTTCGCATTATAACCGCCCATTTGTTATATTGGTTATGAATTTATAGGTGTCATTTGGCACTGCAACAGCAGTTTATATCAGTACAAGAAAATTTTTTTATTGTTATAACAGATTTATTGAGTTGGAAACAAAAATAAAGGGTCACTTTAGGGGAACAGAAGTGGACTATTTTGTGGAAAGGTTTTGAATTTATTTAAGGTCCTTTATGCCCCTCCTTTATTATAAATTGAAGGCAATGTAAGGGTTAGATATGTAATTTGCATTTTAAGTCATGTATATTTTGGCCAGTGGATAGGGATCGATGTCCACAAGAAATCAGTAAATTTTGTTTTTTTTTATTTTAGGTTTTTTATGCATGGAATGTTGCATGATTTATTATCTTTTTGGACATTTTAATTCCCTTTTTTGATTTGTATGTAACAAATTGGAATGTATATATTTTGTCCTGAATACTTTGGTTCTGATTCAAAAAAAAAAAAATGTCCTTCTACTCTTAGACCGGGGGTGGAGGGGGGTTAGTTAAAATGTTTTTCTGATGTATGGGGAATAGTATGAATTAGTACTTAATTTTGTTTTGTATCTTTCTTTTTCATGATTTTGCACAATGTACTTTTGACTTGTATATAATTTGTATATATTTTGTTATGATTTTGTCTTGATTTAAATAAAAAATTCTCCCCCTATTCTGACAGCAGGGGGATCCTTTGGCCATCTCGTTGCTTGCCAAGATGGCTGCAGTCCTGGACCCTGGTGGAGGTGGTGGAGATGCTGCTCTCTATCCCTAGGGTTTTGCTCCTGATTTCCAGCCTGTTCTTCAATCTACTGTTTGCTGAAATGGTCATTTAGACTTTGTGCCTGCTTTGGATAAATCATCTGTGGTACTCCAGTCTCCTACTGCTGCTATTACCTCGGATACAGAATTGTTTCCTGCGGATTCCCCTACAGTCACCACTTCTGGGTCCTGTGCTACTCCCTTATCTCCCTCACATTTACGCCTCCTCTACCACCAGCATCACTCTCTATTATGGCGTCTCGTACATGAGGATGATGCCTTACATTCTGACCTGCCACCTGCTTTGGCTCAGTCTGCCCTTTTGACTACACTGCCTTCTGCTGCATTACAAGATTTGACTGCTGTCCCTACCTGTTCAGCCAAACCTCTTTCAGCTTCATTTCCTCCCAAATCCATCCATGGAACTGTTTTCTCTCCTGACTCTGTCTGGTCCTCGGCTTCTGCTCTCCGGGCTGCGGGATGGATGCAGCAACTTCCTGGTGCACCATGGACTTCTCTTCATGCAGTCAGTGCCCAGGACCTTATGTGTAACAACTCGGCTCCTATTTTGTCCATTGTTACTAGCCCTCTACCTATCTTGTCTCTTCTGTTGGAGTCACGCCAGAACATTTCGGCTCTCACCCGGGTCTCCGCTGTTGGCCAACCACCTCTTCCTTCTCAGGACACTACGCCTGCTCCGGATTACAATTCAGCTCCAAAACTCCCTGTTTCAGTACACTCCTCCTCAGATGATGATATCCAGCAATGCAAGGATGACTCTGCCCTGCCTTCTGTACCTGCAAGTGAGACTTTACAGGACTGTTCCTTTTACCTCAGTGATCTTTTTCAGAACTTGGGTGCCCCAGCTCAGCGTAGGAACGCTGTTCGCTTGAAGTTTTTTGGTGACCTTTCTACTGCTTCAGATAGGAAAACTATTTTACATTCAATGTTATGAGACTTTCTGGGTATTTAAGCTAGTGAATTGTTTGCCTTTATTCATGTTAAGGGGGGGTCTATATATGACCTCAGTTTCAAGAATGTGTATACCTTGGAAAGATTTTGGACCAAATACAAAATGGTAAAGTCTCAGCCTTTATGGGCCCCCTTTATGCTCATTCCCCTTACTAAACCTACGGTAAAAGTTATTACCCTTCTTTTTCATAATGAGGGAGTGAGCATAGTGGACGTCCAATAATGGCTTAAGCAGCGCTGCGACATTCTTGAGGCTCCTCGACCTATTTTGGACGAGGACCTCTTCTGGACAGAGAATGGAAGGTTAAGGTACAATTAAGACAGAATGACCAGGGTATTGTGCACTTGCCCAGCAGCCTTTACATTGGTAGGGACAGAGGTTTGTGCTTTTACACGGGCCAGCCCCATACCTGTCATAAATGTGGTGCATGGACACACCTCAGTCACACCGGCGAGAAGCCACAGTGCTCAGTTTGGCCTATGGTCATGTTAACCTTAGCTGTCCTGACCCACAGAAATGTAACCTCTGTGATGAGTCTGGCCATACCTATCACCAGTGCCCTTGGGCAGACCATAATATGCTGGATCATCCCTCTCAGGACCAGGTGGCCCTTATTTCTGATACTCAATCTCAGGCACTTTGTCAGCATGCAGAAGAGCACCAGGAAGTTGTGCCCCCCCTTCATCTGCTGTTGTCCCAACTTCTCCTCCTGAGATTCAGTCAGCTGATCCTATACTACAGGATTGTGTCCCTCCCTGTGCGGATGTGGACCCAGGGATTGTTACCCCCTCTGACCCTATGCCACCCCCCTCCTTCAGACCAGGACCCCTTCATGGAGGTTTCTCAGAGCAGGAGAAGTAAGTCTAAAGGCAAGCAGAAGGCTCCCAGTCCCCCTCATAGGCAGTCCATTCTGACTAGAAACTGGTATCAGGCTTTAATTAAATGGAAGCAGTGGAGTGACATAATGGATGAGGCAAATGATTCTGAATCCTCTCAGGCCTCTTCTCTCCATATGGACTACTCCTCTGATTCCCAGCTGGATCCCTCCCCCTCTAGATCTGACACTGGGCAGAAATCTGCAGTTACTTAACTACTTCCTGTTTAGTTTTTCCATGTTTTCTCCCATGGATTTGTCACCTTCTTCTATTTTCCTATGTCGGGGAGTTTGAGCCTCCGCTGCTTCATACTTAATGTGTGCAGCATGAAATCCCATAGGAAGCTCCTTACCTCCTTGCAGTATCTTTTGGATCTCCCACATGATTTTTATTTGCTCCAAGATACTAGGTTGAAAACCCATCACAAGCTGTCTCAGGCTTCTGCCGGTTGGACCAAAGGCCCTTCCTATTGGTCCTCTGGTGAGGATACCTGTGATGGCTTGGGTATTTTATTTTCTGGTTTTGATTGCACTGTTACTCGACTGGTTGACATTGTTCCTGGCTGTGCCTTAATGCTTGACTGTACTTTTCGTCGCCTACAGCTCAGGACTCTGAATATCTACATACCTCAAAGTACTGCTGCTCATTCTGACTTGTTCCAGTCATTACAACCTTACTTACTCACCTCCCGCCATCTTTACTTAGGGGGATTTCAATTGCGCTCTTACCCTGGCAGATAAAGGGGGTTCCACTCGGAAACTTTTTGGAGACTCCACTGCATTGCACACTATTCTTCAGACTGCTTCTCTTAAGGACGGCTACTGTGAGGTGCATCCCATGGGAGCTAAAACCTATCACAGGGGCTTCTGGCCACTCGTATTGATTTTTTCTTTATTTCCCAGAATGTTACGTTTCACCAGGCTGAAGTTATTCCTTGCAAAACCTCAGATCACATGGCCATTTCCTTGCTATGCTCCCCTTCCACAGCTTCCCACCCTCTGGTGGTTTCCTTCTGTTGGAAGCTGAATAGCTCTTTGTTGTCTGATAGTTGCATTGTTCGAGATTGTTGAGAATTTTTATTGGCCCGCAGTTTGGTACTGGATGCTTTTGCCTCCCCCCTATATTGGTGGGAGGACACTAAAATGGATCTTAAGCGCTTCTTTCTTAGGCATGCTAGGAGGAAATCTACCTCCTCTTATCATCAGTATTTGCTTTTGTGACAACATCTGCAGGATACTATTTCCAGAGCATATGAGTCTGGTCATGATTACTCCCCTCTTATTGCTTCTCTGAAGGCTCAGATGGAAATGCATCAGTATGATAGGGCTCGTTCCTTGCGTCTGGAAGCCTCTTGCAGCAACTGTTCTTCTAAGGCTTCTTTTGATGTCTATAAGCATTGTTCTGATAGGGTGTCAGCCATGCATATTGACCATCTTGCAGACCCTGATTCCTCTACGGTTTATGATACTATGGCCTCTCTCCAGCGTAAGGGTTTTTCCCACCTGGATAATGTATTTGGTACTCCTACAGTGACCTCTCCTGCAGTTGCTTCTTTTCTTGATTTCCAACTCCCATCTCCCCCTCTAGACCTCTGCACCTGGTTGACTGTCCCGATTTCCTTGTCGGAGGTGTAGACAGCCATCAGAAAGCAGAAACGGTATACTTCTCCGGGGCCTGACAGCCCAATGGCAGAGCTTTATCACACATTTTCTGATTTCTTTTCTCCTCTCCTCACCATGCTCTTTAATACTATTATTACTACTCATTCTGTTCCCCAACATTTCTCGGATGCTATTATGTTTCTTTTATTCAAGAAGGGAGATCGGGAGGATATTTGAAATTGGAGACCATTGAGCCTCTTGAACGTGGATTACAAGATGTTTGCATCTGTCCTGCTTCACCGTCTTCTTCCTGTTGCGTCGCATGTTATCTCTGAAGTTCAGACTTGTGCTATCCCTCATCGCACTATTGTTTCAAATCTTTCTCTTCTACAGGATTTCTCTGTCTTTAGTTCTTCTTCTTTTTCTCCTTCGCTTCTCCTTTCTCTGGATCAGGAGAAAGTGTTTGATAGGATGAAACATGACTACCTTTTTCACGTCCTCACTCACTATGGTGTTCCACATCATTTTATCCAGTGGATTAAATTACTGTATTCTACTGCTTGGATTCAGCCTTATGTGAATGGCGCTCCTTGTTCCTCCTTTTCGAGTTGGACTGGTGTTCGACAGGGCTACCCTTTAAGTCCTCTTCTCTACATTTTTCATATTGATCCTTTGCTTCACATGATTTTACACCATCCTTTTATTCCTCGTCTGTCTTTTTTTTCTGTGTCCCCTCTTCCTACGGTGTTGGCTTATGTTGATGACCTTTGTATTCTTACCACACTTCAGCTTCAAGAGACTGACTTGCTCTGTCTTCTCTCGGACTTTAAACAAGTGTCTGGTTCTAGGTTAAATTACAGTAAAAGTTCAGCTTTGTACCTCCCCATGTTGTCACCTCTTGATTCTCCTTGTCATATTGCTGGGGTTGCTTTGTACTCTACCCCAATCAGGATTTTAGGACTGACTTTTGGTGATACCGATGATGCTCATGCCAACTGGACTGGTATTCAGGACAAGGCTTTCTGCATGGTCGCTTCCTGGAAGGGTCACACTATAGCTAAACAGAAGTGGGTTTTGCTGTTGAAGACTTTTGTTCTTCCCTTGTTTCTTCACTTAGCCTCGGTTTTCCCAGTTCCTTTTTCCTTGGAAGCTTGTTTCTATAATGTTTTCTTTCAGGGCTTCTGGGGTAGTCGTTTGAACCCTGTAAAGAGGAATTATACATATCCTGATTATTGCCATGGCGGAGTTCGGATGTTGAACCCTTTGGTGTTTTTTCACTTTGTTTATAAAGTCCAGTGTTCCTTACTTATTGCACGTCCAGCCGGTCTATTGGTTATCTCTGCTCCATCACCGTGTTGCCCCATTGTGCATGGCATGGCAACTTCCTCCTATGGAGATTCTTTGAAACTTTCGAAAATATAATCTTCCCCATTATCTTATCCACACTTTTTTAAAGATTCATCAGTGGTCTTTGAGTCCTACAGCGATCCTTTCTTCCTCGAGGAAACATTTATATCAATCTATTTTGGGGTCATGTTTTCTGGACCTTCTGGTGTTACGGGACTCCCTTGGCACCATTTTGAACTCCTCTTGTGTTTTTCACCAATTGACTGACCCCCGCATTGCTCAGCGAGTTTGGAATGTCACCTGGTTATCATGTCATGGTAGACTTGGTATTTGTGATAACCTGAAACATAAAGCTCAGGAGGAAAGAACTTGTCCTCGTGACTCTTGCCCTTCCATTCCTGAAACCATGCTTAATTTTTTTATTGGTTGCCCCTATACACAACCTGTCTGGACCCTTCTCCTTCATAAGTGGAACAAAAAAGCCCTTCCAACTCTTACATATGATATTTTGATTTGTGGTATTTATCCTCCTGGTGTGAGTCGATATCATCCTAGTACTGTATGTTTGATTTTTGCCTTTTGTTGCTACTATTTGTGGCAGGCTAGATGTGCAGTTTTGCTGCAACAAAAAGTATGTAGTCCTGTTCAGATAGTCGCACAGATTTTACAAGGTTTAAACACTGTCTATTGCTCTGAGAAGGTCTTGGTACCACCTGGGGTTTTCCGACGATATTGGGATTAATGTTCCTGGATTTTTCCCTGAATATGTTGTTTTATTTTCTCATGACTTGTAAATTTTCTGCTTTTATTTCTGATTTTTCAGGTTATGTGCTATGTTGCTGTTCTTCACTTTTTCTTTCTTTTATAGTTTATAGTTTTATTTATATTTTTTGTGTGCTAGTTCCCTGGTTTTGTAAGGTTTTGATTCATGTTTCCAGATTGTTTTTCATTTTGAGTTTTTATGTATGATGTATTACTTTCTCCTATTTTTGATTTCTCATCTTATGATTTGTATAACTTAATATGCTGTTGTATGTTTTGTTTTGAAGTTTTTGAATAAAAAATTCCCCTACTCTTTTCGAGAAGTGCCATGGGATCTCTAACATCCATCTGAACTACCACCAATCCTGGCGGATGGGACCTTGGTTTAACGTCTCATCCGAAAGACAGCACCTCAGAAGTGCAGCACTCCTCTCATGCTGCACTAGTGTCAGTACTGGGATACCTAATGTAATTTAACATGATAATTAATTCCCCAGGTTTTGTCTTTACCAGTTTTACCTACGTAATTATTTGTTTGACTGCCTTGTTATAACTTGTTCTGTTTCTATGATGTGGAACCTTTGTTAAAGAGCTTTTGGCTCAAAGGTGTGATTTCCGAAACTTAAATAAATAAGTAAAGGGTGTGCTCCTTTAAAGAGCAACTAGAACGAAAAATAGCAGACAGGAGAATGTTTTATTTGTAATTTTTGACCAGGAAAAGCACACTAAGCTGTGACAGCTTGTTTCCAGGTGCGTCTGGCGGGGGGGGGGTGGATTTGTATGGACTTGTTTTATTGATAAAGGGATGCTGACCATGTCACTGAGGAAACTTCCCTACTGGTAATTGATAAGTGCCATGGGAACTTTTACTTCCACCCAGACAATAACCACAGATGGGCAGAAGGGACCTCAGTTTAACATCTCATTCAAATGATAGCACCTCAATAGTGCAGTACCCCCTCATACTACACTACAGTGTCAAATATGTGTATTACTGTCAAGTACCTGGTGTGAGGCTAGAACTCAGGATTCATGTTGTAAATGTTAAGTAGTCAGCTACATCACTTTATTTTTCAAGTATTTCTCTTTTTCCTTTTGCACATTAGTAAGGTTTCTATATGATAGTATTGTGGGGAATAATCACTGAGGCACTTTAAACCTTACAGACTGGGTCTCATAGTCATCTGATAGGCTGATGATGCACATGTGACTTCAAGAGAAGTCTGGCTCCTGTATTGGCCAGCCTTGGGCTAGCTGAGGTCAGTTCTTCATGTGCATCTGAACAGGCTGGATTACAGGATCGAGGTCCTGTCCTCTACAAATTAGAGACTCCTTCAAAATCAGATATCACAACCAAGGTACAGAATTTTACTAATCATATATGGCTAACCTCTCTGTTGTCAAGAGTTAGGCTTCTATCTCCTGATCATTGCCTTTTTAACTTTCCCCATTCTATTTTCCTGTGCCCCCCTCCCAGTGGGGGGCTGGACACATGCAGCTCATTGGATCTCAGCACAAGGATAAGTTGAGGCATTTGTTTTTGTGGATACCCACATGCCTGTCAGCATACACCACACTTCTCAGACTCAGTTAAAGTCAACGCCAACTGCTCCATCAGCTGTCCCCTGGCACTTTTCCCAGAACACCCCATGGTTGAGTGCTCCTATGGTCCCAAGGGTAGTGACCACAGGCAGTGCACATGTCCTGCACCAGCACCAGAACACCTCCCTGCTATTGGGGTACCCTGGGATACAGAAGTACTTTGAGTGCCCTTTGTAGCCCCTGCTAGCAGCTACAGGAGGGTCCACACAACCCCCACCTTGGGAGTACAGTAGGAGGTGGTGGACCTGGCATCTGGGAAGACTAGCCAGGAGTTCAAGGCTGAACAAGCTACGTGGGCCAGCTGTGGTGACCATGATACCTCCTGACCACAGCAAGTATAGAACACATACCAACAAAGTCTGGCAGTGCTACTTACCACTATAGTTATCAGTTGCAGCTGGCCTCATAACTGCCTGACTCCCGAACTCATCACAGCATTTCAGTGGTCTTGGTCCCTGTACCATGCCCTGCAGTGCTCCCTCTTGGTCAACCCCTGCAGTCTGGGATCATGGGTTTGGCCACCGCTATATCCTAGGACCTGCCTCCCCTTCCTTTTTTGTTCTTCCTCAGCATTTTGCACTCCTTTTTTTGCAGGCTCCACTCAAAGAGGGCAGAAATGGGAATGGAGAATTGATGTGCTGACTTTGTATATGTTTTGTGCATGCGTGACCTAGGCACCATGTTGGACACAGCCCTGGTAGTGTTCAATGCAGGGCAGAATATGTGCATGCATGTTCCTTGGTGCCATGTTGCCAATGGCACAGCTGGTGGGGTTCCTGTGCATGCACAAACCCAGGTGCCATCTTAGTCATGGCATGAGCAGCATATGGGGAGAAACTGCTCCTGCTTACCCATGGTGGTGAATGAAGAAAAGTTAGTTTTGGGGGCACAGTGCACCTTACAAAACAGGTCAGGACAGTATGGCCATGAGTATGGCAGTCACCCCATGCTCCTGACACTACTTTCATACACAATCTCCCTTCCTAACATGGCCACCGGCAGCTTCCGGTGACCATACTGGTAGTCCTTCTAATACATAATCCTGCAATACCTACAAGTCCATGCTGCCACCTACTGGCCTTCCAGGTGTACTTCAACAGCAGGGCATCATAACATACTGCCACCCAGGTGACCCGACTTGTGTCACTCCTGGAAGTCCTCTTCCTAGTCCTGTCCTCATGATTACAACAGGACTGCTTACATTATATTACTGAACACATTTCTCACCTGGGTTAAGCTTGACCACTAAGGGAACCTGGGCCCACATATTCAAAGGAGATGCACAACACATCCTTAGATATGCCCGTACATCTCTGGACTTGCAGTGGCCATCAGGGGTGTGGCAATATTCAGAAGCCCCCAATGTGCCACACGTGATCATCATCATCATCATCATTTATTGTTCCTCCAGAACACAAAACATGTTGGACATTACAACAATACATATATATGATAAAGATTAAAACACAGATCTGAGAGTATAAGAACAAATGGTGGCAAATACCCAATATCAGGTAACTCAAAATTCTAGACTTGTAATTACAGAAAGTTTTTCCTTTTAGATTTAACTCAGCATCAGCTTTAGTTTTGGGATGAAGTAAAACAAACAAAGGATCATAGTCCAGATTTGCATATTTTATCAATAATGGCTTTAGGATTTGATCCTGAGCAATATTATAGAGGGACATTTGTATTATAATATGATGTAGGGTCTCATAAAAACCCCTATTACATCTACAGAATTCCTGTGTGTGTCCAGTACTAGATGGTTTATTGAAGTAAGTATATTTAGAGACAAGCGTACCTACTCTAGCCCGCATAATTATTTTCCTAGTAGTTGGATCTATGGGCAAGGAGAGATAATCTTCTAAGGTTGAATCAATTTTATTTAACCCAAACCATAAATCTTGTTTTTGTAACCTAACTTGCGCCATCTGTTTGGACTGGGCATCCCCAAAAGGTTTTTGATTCAGAATACCCTAAAAAAGGGACGGTATCTTGATCCCCTTCTGTGAATCTTCCCAAAGATGCATCAGGGAAGCTTTTAGAAGAACTGCTTTAAGGCTTTTTAGCCAAGGAGATGAAAAGCCATTCAAAACCCAAACTATTTTTTTTCTAGGCATAGCTTTGCAGCCCAAACTATTTTTTCTTCAAGGCATAACTTCAGAATTGGATTAAACTGGTTATTGATTTTTTTAAGCCAGTAGGCAGCCAATCGTTTGTATATTATAGTGGCTATAGGAAGCCTACCTAGTTCAGCTGTCACCACTGAATTAGCAGTTGATGTAGGTACCTGCAGAAGAGATTTGTAAAAGAAAGATAAAGGAAACTCTGTAGTAGTAGGAATGTTGGTGCCCCAGGCTTTCGCCCCATAGAGCAGGATGGGATTAACCTTAGCTTCACCTGCAATTGAAGCTGGAATGACTGTATGCCCTCCATATTTATAATTAAAACATAACAGGACCTTTACAGCCAATCTAGCCTTAGAGATCTGTTCTTTCCAAAGAAGCGACCATTTGCAATTAGCAGTAAATTTAATACCAAGATATGTATATGAAGAAACTACCTCAACTACCTCATCATCCAGAAAGATTTTTGGCAATGAAGGACATCAATTTTGTGATCCAAACACTACAACTTTTGTTTTTTTCACCATTGATTTTCAACGCAAGCTGATCACACCTAGACTTTAAAAGATTAAGCTTCTGCTGAAGATCAGCAATAGATAATGATAAAAGAAGCAAATTGTCCACATTAACTAGCATATGAATAGTATTCTGCATAATTTTAGGAGAATCTAGAGTAAGAGTAGAATCAAAGTAAAGTAATGAATCAATATATATACTGAAAAGTAATGGTGCCAGCAAACATCCTTGTTTCACACCCTGAGTGGTATGAAAAAATTCTGATAGGGTTCCCTTGTTGTCAAATCTTATAGCTGTGATTGTATTTGTATATAGCAGATAAATTGGAGCTAGGAGATTAAGGGGAATTCCTCTTTTAAAAAGAATATCCCACTATTTTCCTTTAATTAAAGTCGAAGGCAGACGAGAAATATATGAAAAGGGCATAAAGTTTCATATACCTATAAAATCTATATTTTTTAAGAAGGTTAGCTAAGAAAAAAGTATTATCTGTTGTTGACAAACCCTGGCGAAAACCTGCTTGATAAATTGATAAAAAAGATGTTGTTTCTATCCAGTTTTGTAATTTACCTAATAGGATCCTGGAAAATATTTTACCACTACCATCTAGCAAGCTAATCGGTCTATAGTTGGAAGGATGTTGAAATGAACCTTTTTTTTTATAAATTGGGACTATAATATTTTTGGTCCAAGGTGACGGAACAAATTTTTCCTTAAGACATGTATTAAATAAATTGACAAAAAATGGGACCCAATAATTCATGTAGACTTTGTAGATTTCACCAGGTATAGTGTCTGGACCCAGGGTCTTGTTATTATTTAAGTGAAGTATAGCCTGTTCTACAACATCTAACATAATACTCAATGGTAAGAAACCTTCCAACTTCATCCAGTTTGGTGTACCATTGTTGTGTAGAATTTAGGATTCATCATTAAAAAGAGCTTTAGAATACTGAACCATGACTCATTAGGAATATAAGAAGGCAGAGATGATGCAAAAAGGTTAGTACCCTTTACCACAAGCTGCCAAAAAGACTTTGTATCTTTTGTATCTATAGCCTGATATATAAAACACCATTGTTTCAAAGTAAATTCAGATTTTTTTCTGAATCAAAAACATTTTATAAAGTTTATGGATTTAAATTAGCAAAATTAGATTTTGATGGGTTTTTCCTTACAAATCTGACCATTTTCTCCAGTTTGCTTTTTTCTGCAATACATTGCATATTGAACCAAATATTAACAGATGGCTTGTTATGTGAAAAATATATATTTTTATTACTTTGGTGATAGTGAAGCTCCAACTGTTCACTCATAGCTTTAGCATCCACCTTATCTTAAGCAAATGAAAAAGAAATGAAAAAGGTGGAGAGTATATTAAATCTGCCACATTATTCCAAGTTTTCATGTTAAGAGTCCATTTAGCTTTACCCGTGGGAGCCAATGGACAGGTCTGAGTTAGCTTAGATGCACTAGGAGATTTATCAGTAATTATCACAGCAAAAAGAATAGCAGCATGGTCGCTTTCAGGTCTCATAGCTACAGAGAAATTCTGATATTGATCATAACAATGTGGAGAGCAAAGGACAAAGTCAATAACGCTCTGACCTTGCGGAGAAAAGAAGGTACATGCACCTTCAGAGTCACCTTCCCCTCTACCATTTAATATCAATAAGTTATTGCTCATAATAAAATCCTGGAGGTGCTTTCCTGAATCATTCACAGTTCTAGCCATAGATTTTCTAGGACCTAAATTTCCCATATAAAACTGATCCTGTAAAAGAGATAAGTTGTCAAATGAAGCAATTCTTGAATTAAAATCCCCAGCTACCATAATCATATCAGTTTAGAACATTAAAGAGGCAGACTCTGATGTGCCAGGCAAACCCAACAGAATATTGCAATGCAAGCATGCAAATGAAGGGTACATCATACATATTCCCTGCATCAAAATAGTCAGAACCTTCCCTGGTGAAGACACAGCCAGAGGCGTCTGCACAAAGTTAGGAAACCAAAACCCTGTCCGAACTTTCTGTGAGGCAGGGTGGTGTTCCATGCACAGCCCAAGACCGGTCACATGAACCCCCCCATCCCCGACCATGGAGTACCATAAACAGTTACACAAATCCCTGTTTCCATACAGTAGTAGTGCAGAATTAGTCAAGCAATTTTGTGAGATTCCCTATTTATCCTTCACAAAATTTAGGGAAAAAAATCCTCTGAAATTCTTTTTGTTATACTTAGAAAGAGGCCAGTTCCTATTACAGTACTTAAGTGCCACCTGATAGATTTTCAACTACACTATCAGATGAGACAACCCTCTCTGGGTAGCAGTGAACACAGTAACAAACAAAATAAAATCCCTAACTAAAGGTTTTACAATTCTCAATAGGGATTTTTAAAAATCCTTTAAAATCCTCTGACTAATTCAGTGCTACTACTGTAGTGTAGGGTCCCCCATCCCCGATCACAGATTATCTGATAAGTAAATATATATCCCTGTGTTCCATAGTGTAGTGTATCCCCCCCAGACCTTGATCCCTGATGAAATAAATTAATATCATAATCCCTGTTTTACATAGTGTAGTAGACCCCCCCACACTGACCCAGAGCCCTGATGTAGTAATTCAAAATCATATTACCCTTTTCCATAGTGCAGTGAACCCCCCTTCCCAGTCCTGATCCCTGATGTATTAATTAAAAATTGTATTCCTCTTTTCCATAGTGTTGTGGACCCCCCACCCTGGCCCTGATCCCCTATGTAGTAATTCAAAATCATATTCCCCTTTTCCATAATGTAGTGGACCCCCCCTCGCCCCGATCCCGATGTAGTAATTCAAAATCATATTCCACTTTTCCTTAGTGTAGTGACCCTCTCCTGATCCCCAATGAAATAAATGAAAAACACTTACACCTTTTCTATAGTGTAGTGAACCCCACTCCTGGCACCGATCCTTGATGAAATAAATGAAAACACTTACCCATTTCCATAGTGTAGTGTAGTGTCCCCACACCCCCACCCAGTGGGCAGTAACCTCCCGCACCTCCCCAACCTGACCTGTGCCAGTGGCCCAGCACAGCCCTCTTCCCCCCTGCCATGGCCAGCCAATCGACTGATAAGTACCTGAGTTAACGCATAGTAAATAGCACGTCATTGGTTGTCGCCAACCGATGAGCACATACTATTTACTCTATGAGACTGGGTATGAGCTCAGGGCAAATGAAAGCCATCGGAGACAAGGCTCCCAATAAACATTCTTGAGATGTGAGCGGTGTATAGCACCCTGACCAGGTTTCACAAGCTAGTAAAACACAAGGCCGTGATAATTTGTTCAGACAACATGGCCACATCAGTGTACATCGCAAAGCAGGGAGGCACCAAAAGCAAAGCAATACAAATAGAGGCTTCCAAGGTGCTGAACTGGGCTCAGGCCAACATGAGTCATCTCACGGCAGTTCACCTGGCAGGGAAACCCAACCTAACAGTGCACTGGCTGAGCCGGCAACAAATTCATCTGGGGGAGTGGCAACTCAACCATCGCATCTTCCAGAAAATAAACAAACACTGGGGGCCAGTGGAGAACAGCCTCTTAGTGATCAGCCACAACACACAGGTAAAGAAATTCTACTTATGATTCAAAGAAACCCAATCAATGGGAGTGGACTCTCTCTCCATGAACAGGTGGTTCACATTGGTGTATGTTCCCCCCATTCCTCTCATACCGCAGGTACTTGACAAAATCAGGCAGTCTGGAGTAGCAGTGATTGTGATAACCCCATACTGGCTGAGACAATCATGGTCTATGATAGTGGTGGCCATGGCCCTGGATCAGCCATGGAAACTACCAATGAGACCGGACATCATACGTCAAGGACTAGTGATTCATCCCAGTTCCAGCAGTCTACAACTAACTGCCTGGTTCCTGAAGGGGAGAGATTGCTAAAGGCAGGGTATGCACAGAGAGTGGTTGACACCTTGACCACATCAAGAAGCACCTCCTTGACGGACACTTACAAGAAACGATGGGACACATTCATGAGATGGTGCACCATCAGAGAAAACATGCCAACCAAAGCTTTCATACCAGACCTCCTCCTCTTTCTTCAGGAAGGCCTGGACAAAGGACTTTCTCCCACCTCCATGAGGGTGCAAATGGCAGGCATAGGGGCGGGAAGGGGCCAAGTCAGAAACTGCTCTCCCGGGGCACACCCTGATGTCATAACGTTTGTCAAGGCTGCCACAAACCTACACCCAAAGACAAGAGCTATTATCGCACCATGGGACCTCATGCTAGTACTCAAGGGCCTTACAGCAGCATCATTTGAGCATCTGCACTTGGTCAATTTAAAACGGCGAACTCTGAAGACTGTCTTCCTCATGGCTGTATGCTCAGCCAGGTGGACATGCGAGCTAAACACCTGTGAGGGTTGCTAACTTTGGCGTTGGTGCTCGAAAGTCCATACAGTTGATTGTAGCAAGAGAGGGACTCAGCCAGCACTCAATGTAAGTAAATGAAAGCTTCCAAAACACTATAGTTCAGTGCTTACATCTTTTTAATAATACATAGGAGTGAATGTCAAGACAGTGTAGCCCAAGGAGGCTACCCAGAAAATGGACATGCGAGCTATATGCCATTTAAGTCAGTTCAAGTTTTTTTACCTGCACCTTGAGTTAGAGCGGGTTTGCTCAGCAAATGGGAAGCAATGCCAAAAAGTATCCAGACAGCCCTTATGTGTTGGCACTCCAGGGGCAGTGTGAGATGGTGAGATTAAGTGAGCACAATTCGTGGAATAAAACTTGAAGCTTTATCTGGAGTTTTTGTTCATCTGTTGTTTGAATGCTAAGGGTTGAGAGTGCCGGCACATGAGGACTGTCTGGAGCTATATGCTATAGCCTGCAAGGAACCATTTATAGTTTAATTATATGGGACCCCAAATGCTCTCCAGGGGTCCTTCTCCTACCCCCCCAAGGGGCTTGTAACTCTCATCTACTCCCTTCCCCCACCATCCCTTCCATCTCTCTAGATTTGCAGTCCTCTTGCAGGGTTCTTAGCATCCTGAAGGGGCCCTACTGCATCAAGGCTTGTCTGTTCTCTTTCCCCCTCCCCCATCTACCTGTCTCCCTAGCCTTTGCAGACCCCTTGCAGGATTCCTCGCATTCTGAAAGGGTTTCCAGGAACACGACTCTTCCCCCTCCCTCTCTTTTCCCCCTTTTCTTTCATGTAAGCACTCGTTTACTTATTAACCTGGCACTTATTATTGTCCACTCTTTCTACATGTTATGCTCAACACTGTTTTAACACTGTAACACCTGCCTTACAACTGTATGTTAATGTTGATTTTGTAACTTGAATGTTTAATGTCTCACTCCTATTGTACCCCTTCCCCCCAGGTCACACCGGGAGACGAGCGACTTGTCGCTCAGTGTGCCTTCCTGGTGAAACATTTCAATAAATAAATAAATAGTCTTCCACCAGGACAGAGTCACACTCAGAACACTTCCTTCCTTCACACTCAAGATTAATTCAGATTTCCACTTGGCCCAGTCCATTGACCCGTCAGCCACGTTGCCTGAGGCAGACACAGGAGCTCACCTAGAGCTGCATACTCTAGGAATAAAGAGACTTTTAATCACTTACATAAATAGAGCAAAGGACTTCTGTAGATCTGACAGATTGCAAGAAAGAAAGAAAGGAGATCCTGCATCAAAATTAACTATCTTGGCATGGTTAAAAACAACCATCATAGAATCCTATAAGGCCATGTCCATGTCCCCACCTAAGGACATAAATCCTCACTCAGCCAGAGCAGGGGCTACCTAAAGGGTAAAATGCAACCCGGCCATGGCAGAAGAAATATGTGCCACTGCAACATGGTCCACTGTTCACACTTTTGTCAAGCATTACAGACTGGACATGCTCTCCTCCTTCAGAATGAACTTTAGCAGAGCAGTTCTTAAGTAAGTAATAATAATACCTGACAGGGTGGGCATTATTGGGACATAACGGACTGCCCAGGGGCGTAATGAGGCCAGACGCCATAGGCGGAAGGCCTCATAGCTCCTTAAAGGTCCATTATATTCCATAACACTCACCCTGGGAGGGTATTATTGCACTTAGAAAATGGGCTATAGTTAGCAGTTATATAAAACATTTAAAAAAAAATAATTTAAAGCAAGTAAAAAAGGAATCAAGTCAGTTTTGCTGAAATGTAGTTCCTTTAGTTGTGCCAGCAGAGGGCGTTGCTTGTTGTGTTCTTTTCTCCCTGATTACCTCTCAGTTGCTGTCCCTGTTCCTGGTCAGTTTTTCTTGTCTTCTTTTCAGCCACTGCATAATTTGCAAGCAGCATTCTGAGTGCTGTTACTGCACTGTACTGGAGACTGGATGGGGGCAGAAGGGCGGTGTGCTGACTGAGTTAGCTCAATAAAGGACTGAAGGTAGTATGCTTAGTGAGAAGAGCGGTACTTTCTTAGGTTTCAGTACCGCAGATGGAAATCTAAGAAACTACCGGTCCTCTCATGCATCTAGCGGTGCTGAGCCGAGCACCGTGTTTTTTAATTGTGGAGGTTTGTGTGACATTTGCAGCAGAAGCTGGAATTTTTTTAGTGAAGTCTGGTGAATTAGTTTACACATTTTATTGTTAAACAATACTTGCAGAGAAAAAAAGGGGACATTGGGTGGGCTGCTACTTCTGGGGTTGCCTACACTTACCGAGATGGAAAAAAATGGTGCTGGTGAGTTTCAAAATTTGGGGTGCCCAAGGATACCCTTAGTAATAGGGCACCCCAAATTGGCACTAGTTTTTTTACTGGGCGTTGTTAAGAAATAAGAACACCGGTGTCAGTCTGTTTCAGCCAATCAATGTGGAACTTTCCCATTGCCCATTTTCTAAAATAGCATTAGAGCAGCCTCACAGAAATTAGCAGTCTCCCCCCCACCCCCCAATGAGGCATTGAAACAGCTTTTTAAACAAGACCCAGTCTGTAAGGTTTGAAGTGCCTCAGCGATTACTCCCCACAATACTGGTTTACTCACCTGGTAAAAGTGACTGTGGGAGTACATTTCTGTGGTACTCCATGGCCCACCTGGAAAGGAGACGGCCCGTGACTCCAAGGACACTATCGGACACCAAGGTCCTAGGACTCCGTTTATTACCGGCATGCTGTATGGGCTGGTTCTCTTTTAGACTGTACATGATAGATAATAAAGAAGACACCCTTCTGCTGCAATACCATAGTACTGTATGTTTCGATTCTTTAGGGAGCCATGACAGACTATCACTCCTTTTTCCAAGTATACAGGTACAGCTATGGAAGAAGTCAGACTGACCTCAGCTAGCCCAAGGCAGGCCAGTACAGAGGCTGGACTTCTCTTGAAGTCACATGTGCATCCTCAGCCTATCAGGTGACTATGAGACCCAGTCTGTAGGTTTGGAATGCCTCAGAAATGTACTCCCACAATTACCTTTTTTTTCCATTAAAAAGTTAGATTAAAAACGTTTTAATATATTCAAACATTTAATCTATTAAAAGAAAACATAAAGTTATACAGCCAGTAAAATAAATTAACAGTAACAAGATAAGAGCTCCACAATTATTCAAAAAGCAGCAATACTGAAATTAGCAGTTATTAACAGAGGGAATGTGTTGATAGGTAGACACTAAAATCAATGAACTGTGCATAAAGAGTAGGCACTACAACATAACAAGCTTCATAAGGGAAAAAAGAAAAAACATACTTAGTAAGGCAGCAAAAATCCTAAGCTAGCATTAAAGGCATTACAAGAGATCTACTTACTTGGATTTCAACACTTTTTCTGCATTTAAGAATAAGTTCCTGGTGCGTTCAAAGGCATCTGATTAATCTAACTGCATATAGCTAATTATTTCATTATTTACAGCTGAAGAGATAGAGGAATACCAGTCCGACAGAGTGAGTACCGTATTAGTACCCTAGTTCCTTAAAATTAATTGTTTAGCACTCAAGAAAGTTGCAAGGAGCCAGTTCAGTTGGATTTTAGATAGAAAAGTAGTTGCTAGAAAAATTCCTAGTATAGTAAAACAATGTGAGAGTGTTTGTTCCACAATCACCTTTACCAGGGAGTAAACTACCATTATGCTGAATGTGTAGAATGGCACTGCCCCTGGCAGCTGACATATCTTGTTCTAGACTCATTCTGTTTCTCTCACAGTATCATCAGCATTGTGACCTCACTGACAGTGGAATCACAGGTGACTGACCTGGCAGCTGCTGAGTGGCTCTTCCTGCACAGCTGTGATGTCACAGTAGGTGAGGTCATAACACTGATGATGTAATGGGAGGAACCAAACTAGATATGTCAGCTTCCATACACCACACCTACCAACATCCGGCAAAAAAAAAATCTTCTAGACAACCAAAGGGAAAAGAAAAAGTACCTCAGATATAAAAGGTAATAAGTGACTGCTTTTTAAAACTAATATTAGTTTGGGGCAGTAAACTAGCTGTTTAATGAATTCATATCTGACAGTAGGGGGGCTGGCAATATAGCCTAGAGGTTAGAGTGATGAGCTTACATCCAGCAGACCTCAGTTTGATTCCCACAACCTCCGCTTGCACATTGTGTGACTGAGTAAGTCATTTAACCTCCCCAGTGCTCTCAGGTCACTGCTGAAAACAGGCACTTGTACCTACTGGACCTTACCTGGATACCAAAGAATAATAAAAAAACAAAAACCCTGAAAGAATGTTAACATAGAGTCAGAATTGGGAAATGGGCATCTTACATGAGAGGTGAAAAAGGGCAATCCAAAACAGAACAAAAATTAATACATATAACATACTTGCCGTAATATGCACTGCTGTTTTACAGAAACAAATAAATTAACAGGCCTAAGACAGTCTATTCTGTGAAACGTGGGCACCTAGAAACATAGACTCTGAAACATAGAAACATAGAATCTGATGGCAGATAATGGCTGCTTGGCCCACCCAGTCTAGCCATTTTTTCTACCTTCATTTTTGTTGCAGACCCTATTTGCTCTCCCGCCACCTCCCTTTCATCACATAACAGCTCCACTGCTGTTATGGATTTTGGAAAATGGCTCTCGCTGTGCTCAGGAAAGCAGTATGGAGTAGTGTACACTGCATTGATTCTGCAGTGTGAAAGTGTTTGCACTTTATTTCCATGATGGCGATACAGTATATTCTGATCTAGAGTAGGATTATGCAGAAAAGCATGAGAATGCAAAGTCTGTATCCAAACTGATTACCCATGGCCCTTCTGCTGCTGTTCCTTTATTTCACAGATAATGTGGGGGAAAATACTGATGGGTTTAAAGGATTTGAATTAAATCCTTCAAGACGTAGTGTATGATGTTTCTCAATCAACAGGAGATGAAATCAGAAGTTAAACAACAGTCAAGCCCACAAAGAAAATGCTTAATCCACTCGTTTCAACCTCCATAATGCAAATTAGTGTTGAACAAGAAAAGCTGTTCGCATATTAATTTTAATTAAGCTGCATTTGCTGTGAATGCGTGCTGGAGAAGACACTTTGTGTTCCTTCCTTGTTCTCTTCCAGTCAGCTACAGTAATGTTTATGACAGAATAAAGGCACAAAACAGCTTGAGATCTTCCCAAGTGTGACATCCACAAGATCAAGGAATTATGTTTGTGTTATTTTCCTATAAATTATACTCATAGTTTGTTTCTCCCCAAGACAGAAGAGAAACAAAACACTGGGCATCAGCAGTAAAATGGAACAAAGTTTACAGGAAATGCTGGTGGTAGGATGGACAAGCTGCATGAGAATCCCCCCCCCCGGGGGGGGCAGACCTAGTCCGTATACTATGGAAGTGCGATAAATTTACTAAATTCTGGGAAGGGGTAAGAAAGATGTGTGAGGAGGTGACACAGAAGCAGTTACCCTAGGGCCCTCAGTTATGTCTGGTGGGAGGTATACTTTGCAAGATGCTCAGATGGCTGCAAGGAGCATTAGTATGTGCCGAAAGGCTGTTACTCTCCAATGGAGACAGTCTGCCCCACCCCAGACAGACTAGTGGCTAAACTAGTGGCCAGTGAGAGGCTGTCACACTTTACACTTCACAAGACAGAGCTATTTCATCAACTATGGAAGCCATTCCTGCAGACCCCTGCTGCACAGATCCCAGGTGTCTAAAAAATCATACCTAAATCAGAAACTTACAACCTTATTCACCCTACCTGAACATTCAGGAGGATCAAACTCCACTGTGGGACCATCTGCCCCATCCCAACCACTCCAGGGTTCATAAGCCCCCTCTTTCAGCAATCAGGACAGAAGTAAGACATTGAGGTAGACAGTCAACCTGTTTATTATTGACAATGATAAATCAAAGTTGTGTAACCCCCTACAAATGGGGGTTCCTAAAAGCCTCCATGGAGCTTGCTTAAGTGCTCCCCTGCCTGCTGGCGTTCGGCGACATGCTGCTTACATGTGGGCATGAAGAGTGCTTGTAGAGCCTCGACGTACTGTCTCTTTAAGAGCTGTCTGCTTGCAGACATAATTAGTTATATGGGAGGGGGGACTGTGTGTTTAATGCTCGAATCCTGCCCGAGCTGCTGTCTGATCGCTCCGTTTTTTTCAGTCGCTTAAGCGCAGAGGGAGCCCACCTGAAAGATTTAACTGTTTGCCTGAAATCATTTAGAGCATTAGTAAAATTGCAGTTTGTCTAACCTGCCTTTATTGCAGCTGGGACTCTGTGTGTGTTGCCCCTCCATTTTGGACCTGAACTGCTGATCTGGGCCAATTGGGCTAGGGGAGCCCTAAAATGGAGACTGCTTGGGCCAACCAGAACTTGGACTCTCACCTGGAGCCTGCTTAAAGGGGAATGTATGGCAGGTGCTTCTGGGAATTGTAGTTTGGACCTTGGCGTATTTTTGTACCAACAGAGGGAGCCCTGCAGTGATTGGCAGCTGAATCCACCAACTGAACTTGTGTGGAGCCTAAAGGAAATGCCCTGAACTGTTGCTGGAGAGCGAGATGCGAGTTGACTGTGAAAGGAGAAGGAGCTCTGTTCTGCTGCATCGTGTAGTTCACGCGGGAAGCACGTGAAAGGCCCTGAAGTTGGCCTGTAGCCATTAGCGAGTGCTCATCAGACTGAATCCAAGTTGTGGAGAGAAGGAGGAAGTGTGCAGAACCAGGCTTGCCCGTAGAAGACCGAAGATTTGCAGAAGTGCGATCGAACTGGCGGGGACTCTGATGTTGTGTCTGCTCCCGGGTTTTGCAGTGTTTGTGATCAGGATTGAGAAGCAGATGCCTGGTATAGTAATTTCCTTTACATATGAATGTGTCTAGTGCTTATGGGGATCATGGCTTTAATCCCCCGATTACAGTTAGTTGTGAGCTGAAGCTGGAAGCTGAACTCAGTTTAACTGGACTGAATCCATCTGCTATTCAAAGCAGCGGGCCCCTGTCACGAGGGCCTCATCTCCATGTCCTGCTCATCCTGGCAATCCAGAGCAACCTCTTCCATTCAGTTCTCTGCTTGGGGTTTGTGAGTACAAATCGGAGTAACTCCCTACACCTTTCATTTAATCAAAGTGTGTCTACTGATTGCTTTGTGTTCTTCTTTCTGTGGACTGAGCCATCTGGCTCCGGATTACAATTGTGTGGTGTGCATGTATTTCCTTTCTACAGGGCCCCATCCAGCTGCACCAGCCGGCCAATGGACCTGGCTAGCCCCCCATCCTGGGCACCCAGAGTGTGACTTTTTGGACCCTATATGTATGCACAGTACTGTGATTTGAATATTGCCAATCAACCTGATTTTCCCCTCCCGTGTTCCAGTCTCCTGAATAAACCAGATTTTTTGTTATTGAACTTTATACTGTCTGAGGTGTCAGTACATACAGAACCAGCATTGTATTGTGTTGTGTATGTTGATTAATCTTGTTTAACAGGGGGTCCTCAGAGGCGTGCTGCAGAATCAGTCTTGAGGGTAAGTGGTATCTATATGTGTAAACAGCGTGCATATGTGGGGTATTTGGACGGTAACTCCTGTGTACTGTGTGGGCCACTAGTGGGAACAAAGGGGGGTCACAGTGTCCCAGAGGGCTGTGACTAAGCTAGTTTAACCACTACCGACCCTGACTTCTGGGTGGAGGTACCCGTCACTGGGTCTAGGCCCCTTAACATGTCACTAGCCATACAAGCAGGGGTAGTAGCCCTTGGGATAGCACCACCTGGGGGTTACAGTTGCATAGTAATGAACATTGTGACTGGTGGATGTAATGGCTGTGGTTGTATCTCCTTTTCTTCCTTTCCCCTACTCTACTTCTCTCTCTCTGCTGAGCCCTAAACGGGGAATAACCCAACCGTAAGCTTCCTCACTAATTAGCAACGGGCCTTTTCTACTTTTTCTATTCACTCCAGGGGGTGTCTGCAACCATAAAAGAACACCAAGATTAAGCAGAAGATACACTGTTATCACTGACAGAGAAACACCATGAGTAACCTGTTTATACTGCTGTGATATGTAATGTGCACCCTGAGTTGTATGTTCTGTTGCTTTGTTTAAAAAAAAAAAATCTCAATAAAAAGGAAAAAAAAAGGAAAACCCACTTCCACCTTGCATTTTCCAGCCTTGTGATTGGCCAAGGACTTCAACGGAAAAAAGGAGGAGAGTGGGCAGAGAAAAGCAGAACGTGGGCTTAGTTGAGGAGGAAACTGGGTATTCTGAAGCTATGATAGGTGGAGGAGGGGTATGCCCCCAAAGGCCCTCTCAGAGCTCAGACCGATTGCAATATGTTTGCTAGCTTTTAACAAGCAAACATAAAACATTATCCAGTCTGCTGAGGCTGTGATGTGATTACCATGTAGAACTGTCAGGAGTTGTGATTCAGTGGTATCCCCCTCATCCTCCCTGGTAGCAGGAACAGTACAAAATGAAATCACAATATTTGTGGCTAGCGCGCTGGCACAGCGCTAGCGTTGCCGCTTGTAGTGCCAACGACCTGAGTTTGGGAGCAAGCTTGAGATTTGGAGGGTCAGCCTGGGGAGGAGGATTAAAGAGCTGGTGACATATTCAGAAGAACTTTAACAAAACATAAGATTTAGGCACCATCCAGCTTGTATTTCCCATTAGTTCTGTATTCCTCCTTCCCATTATTTAGTAGTGAGGTCATTTGCATGACAACAGGATCTTTACTCCTGAAGAGTTCATCTTTTCCTGCTGCTTTCTCCCTACCTGAAGTCATAAAGCACTGCTTGTGACCTCACAGTTACTCCCATGGCAACAGAATGTGATATCACAACAGAGGATTAGATGAACCCAGAGTAAAGTCTAAGGGATAAAGATAATATATTCATACACACTTCTTTAGTAATAAATTATGGGGAGGAGAAATATATAAAATATAAATGGAATGGAAGCAGAACTGTCCCTAATTATGTTTTTTAAAGTTTTTTTTGAGGCGTCAGTAACCCTTTAAGCATCCACTGGACTGTTCACATCCTCTGGGGTGGGGGATGTGCAGAGCTTGGTGCTTCGCTGGCCCCTAAGGGTGGTTGGGTTGGGGGCAATATGCCAACAGCACAAGAGTGTAGAGTGGAGGAGTGGCAGGCATACAATGTGTGGGTGTGGAAGCATGTGCCGCATCACCATTAGCATCATTGCACGCCTGCTCCTCTGTGCTGGGAGGGGATAAAACATGGGAAACAAATGGATTCAGGTGGTTAGATGACTTCACCCACCTGTGCTCTGTGCCTGAAGAGTGTGTTGGTATGTCCTGGGGGAAAGTCGGTGTGATAGTGCTGGGGTGGCTGCCTTGAAGGAGGTCCGCCTGGTCCAGTGGGTGCCTAAAACAGCATTAACTGCAACCCCCCCCCCCAATTATTTGAACAATTTCAGTTTCAGTTAATTCTTCACTGCTACTGAGCCTGGGCGTGCAGTCATTACAGCCTGGACAGAATCAAGGTAGGGAAAGAGAGAAGACAGATACGTCAACAAAAAGAAAAAAGGGTTGACCAAGAAAGTACTGTTTCAAACAGAAGCAATAAGGAGAGTACAAAGAAGCTGAATAAAAAGAAACATGAGCAGAACTGTAAAAAGGGGACTCTAGAATGGAACTGTCCTGCAAGCTGTTATTTTTTTTTTAATCGCTAATTTTACTGGCCACAGGTTCTGGGTGGCACCCGTGGTTCTGTGTCCAGTAGTGCACAGACACATCCATACAATGCCACATGCCTGTGACACTGCCCAGAGGCAAGCAGCTACTTTTTAGGTGCGAACAAGTGTAGCCTGTAGTGCCTCTTGTAGTCATGAGTACTTTTTTCTGCATGTACTGAAGATTAGTGTTACACTCACTCCGAGCGACTGGGTTGTAGATGTCAGAGACAGAGACAGAGGTAAGGCTCAAAATCATAAAACAATTAGTTCTATGTTGCAGCCATTCAATCCAAATTAGGGCTTGTCTGTAGGTTTAAATGCAACTTCAGCTTTCAGGCTGAGTGATTCAGATTCAGTGATAGGGTTTCAGAATGTCAGTTCAAATTAGTTCCGGCTGGGGTGTGAATGCAGCAGAGCAGGAAGCACTCAGACTGCAGACTGTAGTCTTGGTAGTTATTGAACTTCATACCATCTGGGTATGTATGAATAGCAAAGGGGAGTGGGGTCTGTACTGAGAACTCATATACAGACCTAGGGCTAAAATTACAATGGCAGATATCTACCTGCAGTTTGAAGAAGCTCTCCTCAAAAGACAAGTAGCAGAAAAAAATAAAAGCATTGTCAATGCTTCAGTGTTTGCTTGCAAGTTTTGTAGTGAAATTGTTTATAAAGAAAAACAGAATCACTCATACCCCAATAATGCAAAGCGTCACAGGAATTATAGTAAATGAGAGAATTTAGACTGGTCCTGCTTTAAGCAGGAGTGCATGGTGCCAACTCGCATCTCACATATTCTGCAAAAGCTGAGAACAGAAGACACACCTGTTTCATCCTCAGGACTCATCACACAGTGTGCACACTGTCAGTGGGAGTGGGGGAGTTGGGGGCAGGAACAGGCAGCATATGCCGGCAATGTTTTTTCTTCTTGCCTTTTTTTTTTTTTTTTTTACAATTTATGTTGAAAGGATAGGCCAGCTGAGATGCAAGATCACATTCCCATGGGGGGTTCTGCTTCTACCCATTTCTGCAGCTGGATGGACTGGAGCTCTGGGAGGTTAAACGACATGCTCAGGGTCATATTGAGTATTTGACTCTAGCCAGGTTTGAATTTGCAATCCCCCAGTTCCAAAATATGCTCTGACAAGTAGACTACATAGTCTTTACAGCCTGCCAGGGTTTTTTATTTTATTTATTTTTTTTACAATTTATTCACCCAGGAAAGGCCTGCTAGCTGCACCATCTCATCTCTATGGGTATTCTGCTTTTACCCATTTTTACAGTGTATTTAACCAGGACAGTTCAGCTGAGATGCACCACTGCATTTCCAGTGGTGTCCTGCTTTTAGCAATGAGTATTTAGCCCTAGGAGGGTTTTAACCTACGAATTCTGGTTCTCAGCAATGCTCATGACTAGAACACACTGTTTCCATTACCTGCTGGGGGAAGGTTAAAAGGTCAGCGACTGCTTGCAATTGTTTTTTTCTTTACCATTTGTTTGCCTAGTACGGCCCAGCTGAGATGCAACATCTTATTTTCCATGGGATCCTCCATCTACTAATTTCCTGGGGGGGGTCATTTTACAGTTGTGATTGGGGTGGTGGGGTTACCACTGGATTACCAGAGTAATTTCATTTAACAGCAGGAGTTGGGACGGGAGGGGGTACCACTGGATGAGCAGTGTTATTTAATTTCACAGGGCAGATCAGAGTGGGTAGAGTACCACTAAATTGCCAGGAGTTAATGCGTAAGTGTATGGGGATTGGGTGAGGTTGGGGGCAATGACTGAAGCCTGCACAATACCTCCTCACATACATATGCATGGAGGCATTGCACAGAGATGCTAATGATGACATAATGGCCCCTTAGCACCTTATATGCCATATGGAACTATTAGTATGCCGACACTGAACATGGCACCCAGAAGCAAAGCTGCTAATCCATTTAGGATGCACTATCTGCATTTACTTCTGGGTGTCTATTACTAGCAGGGGGCTAAGAGTTTGCTGCACATATGCACTTTAAATGAAGCTACCATAGCCTGATATTCATATACGCGGAACACACCAGACAGAATGCATTACCTTATAAATATTCTTCTCAGAAGACTGTGAAAACAAGCTATTTTGCATGTGGCATTATGTTTTGTACTGCGCAAACAGCCATGTCTAATATGGGGGACTTGAACCTCTAGAGCGTGCTTATTGCAGGGTTTGAGTATTCACCTAGTATGACTGAAAACTCAAAATGTTGTAAGTGTTTTTTCAAAAACAAAAGATAGTGTGCTTAATAAAATTTGTTAAAACACTGATACAAAAATGAAGTCCAGGCACTGAGATGATAAGTGAACATGATCCTGCTCTTCAGGTGTATCACCAGTTCCTTCAGGAGGGTGAGACTGCGGGTGAGTCCTGGCTGCTACAGTTCCTTTGGGAAAGTGAGTTGTTGGGTAAGTCCTGGCAACACCAGTTCCTTTTGAATGGTGAGCTAGCAGGTGAGTTCTGGCTGCACCAGTTTCATTAGTTAAGCTGGCTGGTGGGTGAGTTCTGGCTGCACCAGTTCATTTGGGAAGGAGAGTTGTGGCAGTATTGGCTGCACCAGTTCATCTGGAAAGGTGAGAAGGTGGGTCAGTCCTGGCTGTACCAATTCCTTTATGAAGGTGAGTTGTGGGTGAGTCCTGGCTGCACCATTTCCTTTGGGAACATGAGATAGCGGGTAAATCCTTGCTACATAATTTCCCATGAGAAGATGAGTTCACAAGTGAGTCCTGGCTGCACCAGTTCCTAGGGAAGGTGAGACTGCAGGTGAGTACTGGCTACACTAGCTCCTTTGGAAGGTGAGATGATGGGTCAGTCCTGGCCGTACCAATTCCTCTTGGAAGGTGAGATGGCGGGTAAATCCTGGCTACATCATTTCCTATGGGAAGGTGAGTTCACAGGTGAGTCCTCACTGCACCAGTTCTCAGGGAAGGTGAGACTGCAAGTGAGTACTGGCTATACCAGCTCCTTTGGGAAGGTGAGATGGTGGGTCAGTCCTGACAGTACCAGTTCCCCTGGGAAGGTGAGTTCACAGGTGAGTCATAAGAATATAAGAAAATTGGCAGCAGAAGGAGACCTCTCAGTCTATCGTGTCTGCTCGAGATAATAGTGATTGAGTATGGCCCTGAGTTTGTACTCTGTCTTGGCTATACCATTTCCTGTACAAATATGAGTTGTGGGTGAGTCATGGCTGTACCAGTTCCTTTGGGAAGGGGAGATGGCGGGTGGGTCCTGGGTGCACCAATTCTCTTAGAAAGGTGGGATAGTGTGTGAGTTTTAGCTGCACTAATTTCTCTGGGAAGGTGGGATATCAGATGAGTCCTGGCTGCACCAGTTCCTCTGAGAAGGTGAAATTGTGGGTGAGTCCTAGCTGTACCAGTTCTACTGGGAAGGTGAGATGGTAGGTGAGTCCTGGCTGGACCAGTTCATTTGGGAAGGTGGGATGGTGGGTGAGTCCTGGCTGCACCAGTGCCTCTGGTAAGAAGGTGAGATGATGGGCAAATATGGGCTGCACTGGCTCCTCTGTGAAGGTGAGATGGCAGATGAGTTCTAAATGAACCAGTTCCTTTTGGAAGGTGAGATGTCGGGTGAGTCTTGGCTGCACCAGTTGCCTTGGGAAGGTGAGATGGAGGGTGAGTCCTGGCTGCACCAGTTCCTTCAGGAAGGTGATGGCGGGTGAGTCCTTGCTGCACCACTCCGATAAGGAAGGTGAGATGGTGGGTGAGTTCTGGTGGCATCAATTCATTTTGGGAAGGTGAGATGGCGGGTGAGTCCTAGCTACACTGGATCCTTTGGTTGAGTGAAATGTGGCAGTCTTGGCTGCACCAGTTCATCTATTAAGGTGAGATGGCGGGTCAGCCCAGCTGTGCCAATTCCTCTGAGAAGGTGAGATGGTGGATAAGTCCTGGCTACATCATTTCCTTTGGGTAGGTGAGTTTACAGGTGAGTCCTAACTACAACAGTTCCTAGGGAAGATGAGATTGCAAGTGAGCACTGACTGCACTAGTTCCTTTGGGAAGGTCAAATGGCAGGTGAGTTCTGACTGCACTAATTTTATTGAAAAGTTGAGATGTTGGGCAAGTCTTGGTTGCACTAGTTCCTTTGGGAAGGTGAGATATCAGGTGAGTCCTGGCTGCACCAGCTCCTCTGGGAAGGTGAGATGGTAGGTGAGTCCTGGCTGGACCAGTTCATTTGGGAAGGTGGGATGGTGGGTGAGTCCTGGCTGCACCAGTGCCTCTGGTAAGAAGGTGAGATGATGGGCAAATATGGGCTGCACTGGCTCCTCTGTGAAGGTGAGATGGCAGGTGAGTTCTAAATGAACCAGTTCCTTTTGGAAGGTGAGATGCCGGGTGAGTCTTGGCTGCACCAGTTGCCTTGGGAAAGTGAGATGGAGGGTGAGTCCTGGCTGCACCAGTTCCTTCAGGAAGGTGATGGCGGGTGAGTCCTTGCTGCACCACTCCGATAAGGAAGGTGAGATGGTGGGTGAGTTCTGGTGGCATCAATTCATTTTGGGAAGGTGAGATGGTGGGTGAGTCCTAGCTACACTGGATCCTTTGGTTGAGTGAAATGTGGCAGTCTTGGCTGCACCAGTTCATCTATTAAGGTGAGATGGTGGGTCAGCCCAGCTGTGCCAATTCCTCTGAGAAGGTGAGATGGTGGATAAGTCCTGGCTACATCATTTCCTTTGGGTAGGTGAGTTTACAGGTGAGTCCTAACTACAACAGTTCCTAGGGAAGATGATTGCAAGTGAGCACTGACTGCACTAGTTCCTTTGGGAAGGTCAAATGGCAGGTGAGTTCTGACTGCACTAATTTTATTGAAAAGTTGAGATGTTGGGCAAGTCTTGGTTGCACTAGTTCCTTTGGGAAGGTGAGATATCACGTGAGTCCTGGCTGCACCAGCTCCTCTGGGAAGGTGAGATGGTAGGTGAGTCCTGGTTGCACCAGTTCCTCTGGGAAGGTGAGATGGTGGGTGAGTTCTGGCTGCACCAATTCCTTTGCGAAGGTGAAATAGTGGGTGAGTCCTGGCTGCACCAGTTTCTTTGGGAAAGTGAGATGGTAAGTAAGTTCTGGCTGCACCAGTTCCTCTGGGAAGGAGAGATATTGGGTGAGTCCTGGCTCTATCAATTCTTCGGGAAGGTGAGATGTCAGGTGAGTCCCAGTTGCACCAGTTCCTCTGTGAAGGTGAGATGGTGGGTGAGTCCTTGCTGCACCAGTTCCTTTGGGAGGGCAAGATGGTGGGTGAGTCCTGGCTGCACCATTTGCCTTGGGAATGTGAGATAGAGGTTGAGTCCTGGCTGCACCAGTTCCTGTGGGAAGGTGAGATATTGGGTGAGTACTGGCTGTACCAGTTCCTCTGGGAAGGTGAGATGGTGGGTGAGTCCTGGCTGGACCTGTTGCCATGTAATGGTGAGATGAAGGGTGAGGTCTGGCTGTACCAGTTCCTTCAGGAATGTGATGGTGGGTGAGTCCTGGCTGCACCACTTCATTGGGAAAGATGAGATGTTGGGTGTTAACTAGCTGCACCAGTTCTTTTTGGAAGGTGAGGTGGTGCATGCATCCTGGCTATACCAGTTCCTTTGGGAAGGTGAGATAGTAGGTGAATCCTGGGTGCACCAGTTCCTCTGGGAATGTGAGATGTTGGGTGAGTCCTAGCTGCACCAGCTCCTCTGGGAAGGTGAGATGGTGGGCGAGTCCTGGCTGCACCAGTTCCTCTGTGAAGGTAAGATGGCAGGTGAGTTCTAAATGAACCAGTTACTTTTGGAAGGTGAGATGTTGGGTGAGTCTTGGCTGTACCAGTTGCCCTGGGAAGGTGATGGTAGGTGAGTCCTGGCTGCACCACTTCGTTTGGGAAGGTGAGATGGAGGGTGGGTTCTGGCTGCATCAATTCATTTTGGGAAGGTGAGATGGCAGGTGAGTCCTAGCTACACCAGATCCTTTGGGAAGGCGAAATGTGGCAGTCTTGGCTGCACTAGTTCATCTGTTAAAAATGCCTGTAACATCTCTGGACCTGTTGTCTCACCCTTTCTGTGCCTGTTGTACCTGATGTATGTATTATTATACACCTGTTTCACGGCAACATTGCCTATTGTACCTAACATAATTTAGCACTTTTATGTTATATAACTCCAAGTCGCATCTGGAAACGAGTGGATTTCCCGCTCAGTATGCTTATCTGGTAAATCTCTTTAATAAATAAGTAAAAGGTGAGATGGTGGGTCAGCCCAGCTGTGCCAGTTCTTCTGGGAAAGTGAGATGGTGGATAAATCCTGGCTACATCATTTCCTTTGGGTAGGTGAGTTTACAGGTGTGTCCTAACTACAGCAGTTCCTGGGGAAGGTGAGACTGCAGATGAGCACTGGCTGCACCAGTTGATTTGGGAAGGTCAAATGGCAGGTGAGTCCTGACTGCACTAGTTTTATTGAAAAGCTGAGATGATTGGCAAGTTCTGGTTGCACTAGTTCCTCTGGGAAGGTGAGATAGCAGGTGAGTCCTGGCTGCACCAGCTCCTCCGGGAAGGTGAGATGGTGGGTGAGTCCTGGTTGCACCAGTTCCACTGGGAAGGTGAGATGGTAGATAAATTCTGGCTGCACCAGTTCCTTTGTGAAGGTGAGATGGTGGGTGAGTCCTGGCTGCACCAGTTGATTTGGGAAAGTTAGATGTTGGGTGAGTCCTGGCTGCACCAGCTCCTTTAGGAAAGTGAGATGTAGGTAAGTCCCAGCTGCACCAGTTCCTTTGGGAAGGGGAGATATTGGGTGAGTCCTGGCTGCATCAATTCTTCAGGAAGGTGAGATGTCGGGTGAGTACTGGCTGCACTAGTTCTGGGAAGGTGAGATGATGGGTGAGTCACGGTTGCACCAGTTCCTCTGTAAAGGTGAGATGGTGGGTGAGTCCTGGCTGCACCAGTTCCTCTGGAAAGGTGAGATGGAGGGTGAGTCCTGGCTGCACCATTTACCTTGGGAAGGTGAGATGGAGGTTGCGTCCTGGCTACACCAGTTCCTCTGGGAAGGTGAGATGTTGGGTGAGTACTGGCTGTACCAGTTTCTCTGGGAAGGTGAGATGGTGGGTGAGTCTTGGCTGCACCTGTTGCCTTGTGATGGTGAGATGAAGGGTGAGGCCTGGCTCTACCAGTTCCTTCAGGAAGGTGATGGTGGGTGAGTCCTGGCTACACCACTTCATTTGGAAAGATGAGATGTTGGGTGATAACTAGCTGCACCAATTATTTTCTTAAGGTGAGGTGGCATGTGAGTCCTGGCTTACACCAGTTCCTTTGGGAAGGTGAAATAGCAGGTGGATCCTGGCTTCGCCAGTTCAATTGGGAAGGTGTGATGCTGGGTAAGTCCTGGCTATGCCAGTTCCTCTGGGAAGGTGAGATGGTGGGTGAGTCCTGGTTACACCAGTTCCTTTTGGAAGGTGAAATGTTTGGTGAATCCTGGCTGCACCAGTTCCTCTGGGAAGCTGAGATGTCAGGTGAGTCCTGGCTGCACCAGTTCCTTTGGGAAGGTGAGATGTTTGGTAAGTCCTGGCTGCACCAGTTCCTCTGGGAAGGTGAGATAGTGGGTGAATCCTGGCTGCACCAGTTCCTTTGGGATGAGGAGATGGCTGGTGGGTCATGGCTGCACCAGTTCCCTGAGAAAGGTGGGACAATGGGTGGGTCCTGGCAACACCAATTCCTGAGATAGCTGGAGAGTACTGGCTGCACCAGTTACATTTGGAAGGTGAGATGTCAGGGGAGTCCTTGCTGCACCAGTTCCTTTAGGAGAGGGGAGATAGCTGGTGGGTCCTGGCTGCACCAGTTCCCTGAGAAAGGGGGGGATAGTGGGTGAGTCCTGGCTGCACCAATTCCTTTGGGAAGGTGAGATGGCTGGCAAGTTCTGGCTACACCAGTTCCTTTTGGAAGGTGAGATGTCAGGGGAGTCCTGGCTGCATGAGTTCCCTTGGAAAGATGAGACTTAGGGTGAATCCTGGCTATACCAGTTCCTTCAGTAAAGGGACGACAGGTAGGTCCTGGCTGCACCACTTCATTTGGGAAGGTGAGATAGCAGGTGAGTCCTGGCTTCTGCAGTTGAGATAGCAGATGAACCCTGGCTGCACTAGTTCCTCTGGGAAGGTGAGATGTCAGTCGAATCTTGACTGCACCAGTTCCTTTGGGAAGGTGAGATGTTGGGTTAGTTTTGGCTACACCAGTTCCTCTGGGAAGGTGAGGTAGTGGGTGAGTCCTGGCTGCACCAGTTCCTTTGGGAAGGGGAGATGGCTGGTGGGTCCTGGCTGCACCAGTTTCTTGAGAAAGGTGTGATAGTGGGTGAGTCCTGGCTGAACCAGTTCCTTTTGGAAGGTGAGATGTCAGGGGAGTCCTGGCTTTCATGAGTTCCCTTGGAGAGGTGAGATGGGGGTGAGTCCTGGCTGCACCAGTTCCTTCAGGAAGGTGATGACAGGTAAGTCCTGGCTGCACCACTTCATTTGGGAAGGTGAGATAGCAGGTGAGTCCTGGCTACAGCAGTTCCTTCAGGAAGGTGAGAGAGCAGGTGAGCCCTGGCTGCACTAGTTTTTTGGCAAGATGAGATGGCGGGTGAATCCTGGCTGCACCACTTCTTTGGGAAGGTGAGCTGGTAGGTGAGTCCTGGCTGCACCAGTTCCTTTGGAAAGGTGAGATGGCAGTGAATTCTGGCTGCACCACTTCCTTTGGGAAGGTGAGAAGGTGAGTGAGTGAGTCTTGGTTACACCAGTTGCTTTGGGAAGGTGAGATAGTAGGTGAGTCCTGGCTGCACCATTTCCTTTGACAAGGTGAGATGGCAGTGAATCCTGGTGGCACCAGTTCCTTTGGGAAGGTGAAATGGTGGGTGAATCCTGGTTGCACCAGTTCCTTTGGGAAGGTGAGATGTCAGGTGAGTGGTGGCCTTCTCGGCGGATACCAATGCCACACTTTGGGCCAACGGGGCACATGAGTATTTTATAGCCTGCACTCTCCATTGGAGTCAATTGCCTCTCTCTCTACCACAAAGCACCCCACCTTTTGTTGGTACTATTGGTGGGGCACCCAAGTCTGCACATGCTCCCGTGTCTCTTAAGTGGCAGCACAGTCCATGTCCACCACTGATGAGCAAAATTGAATTCCAGCCATTTTGAGCAAAACAATTGTTATTGCTGCTGAAAAATGCCCAGCACACATCTTTCTTTCTCTGATGCAGTATAAATATTCTGTTTTTTTGTAGCATATGTTGAGGGACTCTTCAGGCGTACAAGGTTTGCCCCCAAAATAGCAATCATTAATCTTCCATAATTGTTTGGAATAGCCTAGAGTGGGCTTAAACAGCCACTGACAGTGTATCAACAAAAATACATTGACCTGAACTGTAAAAAAATCAATGCTATCTCTTTCTGAAGGAAAATATGGCACGTGAGCTGATCGATAACTCTTACGTGTGTATTTCAGCAAAAGCGTAAAACTGTAAATTTGTGCTGCACTTGAAGATTCTTGGCTGTGACATTGCATGAGTCACTTTTTAGTATGTATCACCTAAAAGGGAATAGCACTCGGATGGGGTGCTCACAGATAATTAACTGTAGGAAAACTAAAATGCGTCAAGGCCACATAATAAAATTACAAAGCTATATCTTAATTCAATGTGGAGGTGGTGAATACACTTTTTTGTAGTCTAGACACCATTAAGCCATGATTCTAAGCATCTTTTTTTCTTGACTTGACAGACATATATAATGTTTATCTAGATATTTAATATGAAGACAGCTTTTAGAAAAAGTACATTCAGGGTGATTCTTTGAATCTGTTCTACTTCTACTGGTTCATAAATCTCCTTCTAAGAATTATTAGTTTTTTCTTGCTTTTGGCCTGCTTTAATCACGTAGAAGATGTGCCATATTATTTGGTGAAATGGTAGACGACTTGATCCCACCCATCTCTTGGTGGCCAGAAGGAGGGGCTACATAGCACACCAGTGAGGGAGGTGGGAGGTGCTCATGGGAGAAAACTCAGCACAGTGACCAGATGATGGCCAGTGTTGGTTTGATATATTAGCCACTGAGCCATTTGGCTTTTTATATTATCTGTTTTTATGCACCTCTAGTGCCTCTGTCAGTCACTCCTTTGGGCCACCTGGGATCATCCCAGCCCCGCCGAACACCCCCACCACCATCTTGCCATCTGCAACTATAACCCCCCAGTTTGTCTAATGTATTCTTAGTGGGGGCCTCCCCCCATATGGCCACCAGAGAGGAGAGCGCATGCCTATAGGCATGGAGAATGCACTGGGGCATGGAGGAATCAGTACGGGCTCTTCCGGGCTGTGTGGTGGGCAGTGGGACTGGCGTCCATCATCCAGCCAACTGAGGGGCATTTTTCCTGTTTTCTCCCGGCCCGTCCTCCCACCCCAATCTGACCGCATGCCACAGCATCCTGGAGGAAAGCACCTGCAGCGCTTGGTCACCCACACTGCAAGGTGTGTCGCTGCAACTGGCCACCAGGAGCCACACAACAGTGATGCAATCTCGAACCCCCCCCCCCGGAGAGGAAAGTGTTCCATGGATGCTTGAAAGCATCCCCACTGGCCTCTGCTTCTGTCTTCCTAGGCTCAGGTGCAAACCCGGGTCACCAGCGTCCCGGGCGATCCCCTATCACCCGACGTCATGGAACTGGCTCATTTGGCTTTTCTTTAAATAATTTGTCTAAAAAATGATTTTTTTTGTTAAGAAGCAACTGTTGCATGGTAGTATGCTTGTGGCAAGACAGCAGGTGTCCCTCTGAAAAAGTGGCTAGTATGGTTAATGGCTAAAACAACAAAAAATGGAGTTTAGCCAAATTGCTAATTATTTCTGGTGTCTGGACCTGATGTAACCACCCAGTCCCCTGGGGTTATTAGAATTCCATCAGGTTAGCCCTAGGAAGGTATTGGGCAGCTGGTGGAGGGCTTATTAAGAGCTCTCTACATATGACATCATTGTTTACTCAGTTAGCCTGAGTGGAGAATGGATTATGTCATTTAGAATTCCCGCAGCAGCATAAGTCACTTTGGAATCAGCTGCGTTGGGGCAGTTTAGAATGTTCAGACGGGAGTAGTTCACTCAGTCAGTCAGTCAGTAGTCAATCTGAGTGTGGGAGCTCTGTGAGGAGGGAGCTGTCAGTGTAGAGGAGCCTGCCAGCCTGTGCTGAGGTTGGGTGAAGGACTTCTGTTCTTTTTCTCACCCCAGTGAGTGAGACTGCAACCTGCCAAAGGAAGTGGTGGAGACCATTGCCAGCAGGATCCCAGTGGGTCATTCCACAGAGAAGTGGTTTGGACTTCAGTTTCTGTGGATCCAAGGAGAAATCCCCTGAAAGTCCTGAAGAGTGTCAGCTGCCCAGAAAGAAAGAGTGTTCTGTGTGCTGCTATGACATGCTACCTATAAAGGGAAGAGGTATTTCTTCCAGCATCTATGTCTGTATCAAAGGTTCAAACAAAACCGTGAGTACAGGTTCATGGGACTGTTTCTTATGGGATTGTCTGAGTGTATGCGCCCAGAGATAAGGCTATAATACATCTGTCAGGGCCCCTGTATCACTACAAAAATGTGCTGAATGTGAAGTTGTAAAGTTGGGAGTCCTTTAGCAATCCAAGTGAATTGCAGGATCCATGTGTTGTAACCCAGAAGGAATGGCAGAGACTGGTTGGGGCCAGAGTGGGCATAACCCCATTTTAATCCTCAACCAAGGCTAACTGGTTCATGTATGGGCACCAAGTTACCCTAGACATGTTAGCAAAGTTAATTGCGTCAGGAAAGAATGTGAAATGTTTTAAAGTGTGTGGACCCCCCCCCCCCACGAGATATACACTTTGGGAAGTAAAATGTCTAGAGATCCCTAGTTCAGTGGGATGAACAGTTTGATAGTTCTGTGTAGAAAAGAATGTACTAAATGCCCAAGACAAATGTTTCTGGAAAGAAAAGTGTGATGCCCTGAAAAGTCAGTTCCAACCTGGGGGACCACCTCATTTTGTGTTTTTCATCTGTTGTCAGAATAAAGCCATACTGTACAATCCCAGTTCTAGTTGTGGACAATCGATTCATGCTTCCCTGTGTGAACTTGTTATTGGGCCCCTCAGAAGTTAGACCTAGCATAGCCCTAGCACCTCTGTCCCAGAACTCAGAGTAAATATAAATGTTCGTTTTACACTGTGACCCCTGCCTCTAGATGTTGAGCCAAATATCTGCCTTGGGCCAGGGATGATACCTATTGTTCATGCTAACTTGTGGCTTGATGCCTTGTCTGTGTATAAGTTGGAGGGTCCTGGTTTCATGACGCTGCTCTTGGCCGGGATAAGGGTTGTACTGACAATGGCTATGCTCCTATATCTTGCAGGGCCTACTGGCTACCATCCAGGAAAGGAAGTCCTTCCCCCTTTCACTAGATCCCAGAGTATATAAGTTCCTCTGGGTATATCTCTCAAGGGGTTCTGTAGTGTGGAGGTAAACCACAAATTAGAAGGTGAGAGGCCAGACGTTAGGGTTATGATCAGTTAGAGTACACCAGAAATGTATAGCATGCAGCGAGGCTCGCAGTGATGGAAAGACGTGCAGGACTGGGGCTGCAGAAAAATATGAGGCAAGGATTGCAGTAACGGAAGGATGTGCCGCACCGCACCAGGGCTGCAGAAAAATATGGGCCGAGGCTTGCAGTGATGGAAGGACTTGCAAGACCGGGCTGAAGAAAATATAGTCCGAAGCTTGCAGTGACAGAAGGACGTGCAGGACCAGGGCTGCAGAAAAACATGTGCCGAGGCTTGCAGTGATCGAAGGATGAGTAGGAGCAGGGCTGCAGCAAAATATGGGCCGAGGCTTGCAATGATAGAAAGAAAGGCAGGACCAGGGTTGTGGAAAAATATGGGCTGAGGCTTCCAGTGATGGAAGGATGTACAGAACCAGCACTGTAGAAAAATATAATCCGAGGCTTGCAGTGACGGAAGGACATGCAGGACCAGGGCTGAAGAAAAAATATAGGCTGAGGCTTGCAGTGACAGAAGGACATGCAGGACCAGGGCTGAATTAAAATGGTAGAGAGAAAATAAAGATTCCAGAACATACCAGGTTCTAGGGGGTTCTTTTATGAGAACTAGATCTTTCCATCCAACTCCAGGCATGGTTTGCAGCCTGTTTTCTGCAGGAATCCATTCTTACCCATGTCATTCAATTTCAGGTACCCTTTTGCTGTACTGCATGAGTAATGGCAGTCTGTGCATAGCAACACACTCTAGCAGTAACAGCTGAGAATTACAGTCAAAGCAGTGCTGAGCAATTGTAACAGCTGATGACCTCTAGTGGTGCTCTGTGAGATAGCAAGGATAAAAGTCAGAGGCGCTCTAGTCTCCAAGCTAGTGGGAATTTCCCTTTAGCTTAACTGCCAGAGTCACTGTGATTGGAACTCAGGGTTGATAATTTGATTCCCTGCCAGGGTTCCCTTCCAGTGCTCAGAGTGCCGGCATTATGGCGCCAGGCAATCAGGGCGCCAAATGCGGGATGCACCCCTTCTCCCCAAGGTCAGCCCACCCCCAGAGTTAGAATTCATAAGTAATGGGGTGTGGGGTGCACAGCCCCCCTGCAAAAAACATGATCAGTGACATTGTTGATTGGTGCCCTAATTGCCCAGCGCTGTATCACGGACATGTTCCAGTGGTGGAACCACCAGGGTTAAAGGTGCCTATACACAAATAAAGGGGTCACACAGAACAACCTTCTTGCCCCTTTTTATTAAAGTTCCCTGTGTCATTCCATTCTCTGTCCACTTTTACTGTCCAAATCTACTCTTCCCTCAGCAGAGGACTCTCCTATCACCTTCCAGGTCACATCAGTGTCTACACTGAAGACAGTACTGTAGGTCTCTCCATGGGTCAGTGGCTGCATATTGGTCTGCACTCCTGGGTTCCATGTCATAATAGTGACTGCAAAACAGCTGTCGCTATTATGGCAAGTGTATATCACCAAAAAACAAATTGCCGATATACACTCTCTGGCGACCCGATTTCTGGTTCTAAATAAAGTGTTTTGTGGGGGAGGATTTGTTTCTGCACTCCCCTGAATAAGGATTCTCAACTCCAGGGGGTGCATATTGGGGAAGGGGGCAAAACCCATACCTTGCAAAAAATTAAGTACTGCAGCTCGCAGCTGTGGCAAAACGTAACCCGCTCCCAGACTTGAACCCAGTACCTGTACTGCCACAGCTAGCCTCCCAAACCACATGGCTAGCTCAGCAGCAGTGGCTACACCAGTTCCTGGCAACCCCTTTCCTGTTCCTCACCTTTCCCTCGCTATTCCTCCCTTCAGTTCGTCCTTAACCCTAGTCGCTTTTGCATACCCTCGCTATTCTGCAGGATAGCCTACAACAAAAGCACCCAAAATGAGTTGCTATAATTCTAGTCACTCATTTTGGGTCACTCATATAATGTGATACCCACTCTAGTGACTCAAATTTGGTACCAGGAGCTATGTCAGGATGAGGCCATGGGCTGTAGCAGTTGCAGAGAGGCAGTGTGCTCAGCTGTGGAGGGCTCAAGGCGGGCTCTGCTGCCACAGTAACAACTGAGGGAGGGCCAGTGAGTTTGCCATCCCCCAGTGTGCTTTGCATGCACAGTGTCAGAGGACTGCTGCCCACATCACAAAGAGGAGGTAGGAGAGGTAGAAAGAAGGGAGAACCCCCTAGCTTCCATCTGCATGGCAGTTGGTGAGCTCTGACCCCCACCATTCTACTGGCATCTGACTATGGATTTGGACTTCATGGGGGGGAGGCCCTCCCCCCAAATCCCTGCCATGTAGGGCACAGCTATCGGGGATACCAGTGATGTCAGGGGCTGGGAGATTGGGGTGAGTGATAACAGAGGTTTGTACAGGGCAAATCCCCAAAGACCAACTATGGGGGATAAAAATAAATATGAAAAAAAAAAGACTAATACTGTGAGGATAGCTGTTCACACAGTAGTTCCCCCAGGAAACCATATGGAAGTAAGAGGAAACACAGCTAGAAATGTTTTTTTCACAGCGCTTTCACAGAAGAGATTCTTTATGGAATTGACATCTCATTAAACATTTATAATTGTGGAATAAAATGCATTATGTAATTAATGTTTTAGAGTAATATTTTCTAAATATAAGCCATGCTGTTACATGGCTTTTAAATTTATGTAGACAAGCAAAGTCATGTGACATTGCCTTCTAAACGCTGAGGAATCCATAAATGTCAGAAATAATAGAATACACGTGACTTTGCTAAAGTGGCATAGGGAAGTCATAACAGCAGAATACCTGCAGCACTTCTGGCATAAAAGTGCGAGCGCAAAATTTAAAGTTCTGTGAATATTTTGGAGTGATTTCTTGAGAATTTCCCCAGAATCCCCTATAAATTTCAGGCAGAAATTTCCAAAGCTTTGTGGCTAGAAACTCTTTTTTTTATTAAATATACTTTATTAAGAGAAAAGAAAAGTAATTACAAGCAAGCGCCAATGTGAAAATACACATCTTAGACCATCCTATCCCCCCACCCCCCAACCCAATCTTCATCCTCCCCCACCCAAAAAAAACCCTGGGCTCTTGAGTGGTTAGGAGTACAGTTCAATTACCATAAGAAGTCTACGGGGAATATATATATGTATGTGATTTTGTATTTTCTTGAAACTTACTTCCCAGTCAAATGCCCTTTGGGGTAAACCTTGCCTCAGTGTTTCCACACAGATGTTCTTTGTCTATGTATATATATATATGAAAAGGGATTCCTGATGGTGGGCAGCCAGGTGTCTAATGGTGCCCAGTGGCTAATATATGCAGCAGTGTTGAATAGATGCCAGGGTACGCTCCACTCGTAACATCTCCAGTATCTCCTTGTGCCATTCAATGAAAGACTGGAGGTGCTGATCCAGCCAGTGTTGAAGGATAATGTTTTTAGCTGACATAGCAATAAGTGAAAAGTGGTATCCTCTGGCACCCATTAACTCTTGTAAGTCCAAACCCAAAAGACAATGTTCTTTAGTCAAAGCATTAGAAAGACACAGAAACGGATCCAGTACCTCCTGGATACTTTGCCAGAAAGGCTGAGCCTTGTGACAATCCCAAAGAATGTGCAACAAGGTGCCCTCCCCATCATTGCACCTTTTGCACACCGGGGAATTCAGAAACCCCCATTTAAGTAATTTCTGAGGGGTACTGTAAAGAGCATGTACAATTTTAAACTGAATAAAATGATGGCCATCATATTTGAGGTAACGATGAATATTATACCAAATTTCAGTACACTGTCATTCATTGGGTCTCCAGTCCAAGGCTTAAGACCTATACTTTGGATGTGGCCCATACCTGTAAGACAGTATCTGCTGAAGAATCCGATATAGTGTTGAAATTGCGTATGGGTCTATATTAAAACATCCAAGCTTGGACAAAGTAAGATCAGTCTGAGACGTGGGTGGGGATTTACTAGTCTTTTTCTGTACTAAATGAATAATTTGACAGTGAAAAAAGTAGTCCTTAGGGTCCAACCCATACATTTGGTGGAGGGTGGCAAAAGGGGTCCAGTGTTGTCCCTGACTTAACTGAGATACATGAGTAATACCCAAGAGATTCCAAGAAACTTTACATAAAGGTTCCTCTAAAATAGTTAAATTAGGATTCAGCCACAAGGACTGATCCAAGGGGTTGCACAAAGAGAATTTCAGAAGCTGTTTTAATTGACTGCAAATCAGAACAGAGGTGCCAATGGGAGCAACCCAATGGGAGTAGGTAGAGATGCATAAGTGGCATACAGAAGAGTCAGCAATGAAACTCCGTAACAACTACAAAAGTTATTTTCAATGCTCCACTACTGCAGGACATGTTAAGAAGAACCTCAAGCTGATGGAGAAACCCATCAAAAGTATTTGGAACCTTGGGTAACATGATAGTATACCAAAAAGTCAGGGGCACCGAGACTGCCAGTAGATTTTGGAGCTGTTGGTCTTGGCACAATTTAGGATGACGCCCTTTCCACACAAAAGTAGAAACCAAATCATGAAGATCAGAAAGCCATTTTAGAGGAGGCAAAACTGTCAACAGGGACATGGGGTATAGAATGTGAGGGAGAATGTTTATCTTTAACTCGCTGACCTGACCCCATAATGTCAGAGGAAGCCCAGTCCATCTGTGCCAATCAGCCTTAAGAACCTGGAGCAAATCCATAAAATTATTTTGAAGTAGTTGGAATGAAGAGGTAATTAGTTTAATGCCCAAATGAGTGATATCTCTAGACATTCAGCTAACCCCCACTGATATACAATTAGCTTTGTGGACATAGGTATTCAAAGGGAGTATCTGTTTTTTTTTCAAAGTTTAGCTCGTACAGTGAAATAACTCCAAATTGACATATTTTATCTAGAGCTACTGTCAATGATGTTACAGGATTTGCGAGGTGCAAAAGTTTGTTGTCTGTGTATACTGAAATTTTATATTGAGTGCGGCCTAATAAGATGCCTTCAATAGAGGGTTGGTATTTTATGCATAATACTAGAGGCTCCAAGGGCACTGGGTCATAACAGTGCAGACCACAATGCCGTTGGCAACAATAGTGCAGCAATAATGCCATCAGTTTTATTTTTGCAGGGGGGGACTCCACCACCCACACCCCACGGGGGCCACACCCACCCCGGACTGAAGGATTCTCACTCTGGGGAAGTGGATCACGGGGAAAGCTAAAATGTGAGGGGCTGTGGAATACTGTTTCCATGGCCTGGTGTCAAAGAAACAAAGTCCTGAGTGCACAAAAATGTTGGAGATCAGGATTAGAACCCATGTCTTCACTACCACTGGCTGAGCTGCTCTGGGCCCTATCCCTCCATACCATGGGAGCAGCTCAGCCAACCTCCTGGATCCTGGTGGCCTTGTTTGTGGTGAGCACCATGGGCAGTGACCTGGGGAGTGCTTACTGAAAGTGTTGTAGATACTCTCTTGCTGTCCGTGCTAATGCTACACGAACTAGTGCTCTGTAGACTGATGCTATTTGTGTAGCGCTATTCTAACAGGGTACCAGCACTAAGTACAGATTAAAAAGAAAAGGAGACAGTGGGCAAGCCTGGAGAGTCCCATTTGTGAAGGGAAAACTACTGTTTAGAAAGAACTCTGTTACAGCGTATGCGAGTCATGGGATACGACTATAACAATTTAACCCACTGAATAAAAGTCATGGGGATACCAAATTTATCGAGATTTTAAAAAAAGAAATGGCCAAGACACCCTATCAAAAGCTTTTTCTGCATCCAGGGAGACCAACAGCACAAGTGTCTGACTTTGCCTGAATACAGAAATTATATGCTGTAGCTTCCGCAGGTCATCAGAGGATAGGCGTCCCGCCATAAACCCCACCTGCTCTGGGCCAATTAAATCAAACCAGACTTGCTGCAAATGAAGAGCCAAAGCTTTAGAGAGAATTTTAAGGTCTATGTTCAGCAATGATATTGGGCAATAATTAGAAACTTTGGTGGAGTTTCTACCGGATTTTGGTTTGACAGAGATGAGGGTCTCCTGAAAGTAGGCCTACAACTCCTCCCTCATCATAGGCCTTTTAATAAACTTTCAATTAATGGGGAAGGAGTTCTTCAGAGAAGGTTTTATAAAAAGAGGCCTAAAAAACATCTGGACAAGAAGCCTTGACCAGGGTTAGAGTTTTCAAGGCAATTTGAAGTTCCTGAAGCATCAGAGGTTGTAACAGATAGGCCTGGGCATTCTCTGACAATCAGGGAGTGTAATCTGGGCCATATAATCCTCTATTGCCTGTTGACTGTCATCTGAGGCCCCTTGGGCATACAGGGTACTATAATAGCTTTTAAATTCCTGTGCAATGTACCGAGATTGAGTTATAATTTCAGAGTTACCTAAACGACAGACGTGTGTGATAGAATGGGCAGCATCTTGTTGTTTAAGACGCAATGCCAGCAGCTTCCCAGCCCACTCTTCTGAGAAGATATATGAAATTTTGGCTTTAAATAAAGCCTACTCAGCTTGAGCTCTATTCAATTTTCTATTCAATTTGTGATATTGGTCTCTAGCCAAATTAAGCTGTAGGAGGACTTGGTCAGAGATGGATGACACTGCTAGTTGTTCCAAGGAATGAGTACATTACGAAAGATCCCTAGCCAGTGCCCGTTTTTTCCTTTTAATGGTAGTAGCCAGATGGATAATTTCTCCACGTATAGCACACTTGTATGTCGCCCATATGGTAGCCTCTCGACATACTGTACTCTGGTTTTCAGAGAAAAAACGGAGTGTGTATTTCCGAAGGTGAGTTACTAGAGTTGGGTCCTGAAGGAGAGAATCATTCATCCACCAAGTCACATCGGTCTCTGCACTGGGCTCCAGTGACAAACAGTTGTGAACAGGATAGTGATCTGAAACCCCACTAGGGAGAATTTCAGCTGATGCCAATCCAGGCAGCAGTACCCAATGAATTAAAAAGAAGTCAATTTTAGGCTGTCATGGGGAGACGAGAAAAAAGTACAGTCTCTAGAAGCAGGGTGCAAAGTTCTCCAGGGTCCTATTAAATCGTGTGACTCAATAAGCTCCTTCAGGGCTCTTTGATTCAACATCAGCTGAAATGTAGGTGAGCCAGACCTATTCAAATCACTATCCAAAGGAACATTCCAGTCTCCAGCTAGTATTATAGGTAAATTTGACCACGCTGTCAACTGTAGGGAGAGATTCACAAAAATTTGGGGCAGTCTTTATTGGGCCCATGGAAGGAGACCAAAAGTAGAGCCATTCGATCTATGGTACCCTTCACTATAACATATCTGCCTGAGGGATCAGAAATGGCCTGATGCAAACAAAAGTTGACCAAGTGAGCGATTAAAATAGCTACCCCAGCTTGTTCCTCATCAAGGCCCACTCCGTAAACCTGGCCTACCCATTGATGGCAAAGAAGTATAAATCAGCTGTAAGAAGATGAGTCTCCTGTAGAAAAACAATTGTGGGATCATATCTACGGAGATGTGTCAGGATCTGGAATATTTTAGAGGAGAGTTGGAGTTGGCCCTTTGACATTCCATGTTATCAAAGAATATTAAGACACAGATAATTATATGCCAAGGTATAAATGGAAAAATATTCCAAAATTCCCATCCCATATAGAACTCAGAGCAACCTGGAAGTTGAATAACCAGAGAAAGAAAAGCATATTGGTCCACATTGGGTACAGAAGAGGGTATAGGAAAAGACAGTGCAAAGCTATAACGTTTTGAGCACCCATGTGTACTCTGCCCCACTCCAGAGCAATCCTCCATCCCCCCCCACCATATTAACACAATACCAGAACAGCAATAATAACCCCATCAAACCTCCCTCCTCGCAACAACTGAGCCCAACACCCACCCCCATAGTCATGACCGAGTAGAGCCATCAGGAGGCTATCGTTATTATGGTCTGACTGGGGTCACCCTGGAAATATGCAAGAAAAAAGTCCCCACACCAACCATTACAGCCAAATCATTTAGCTCCCCCTCATGTCACCTTCTCAATCCCACCCCTCACTTGTCATACCCCTCTAGTGAATGTGAGGCTTAGGTGGCCATGAAAACAATGAACATCCAAAAAAGTACATGCGATACCAATAGATAATAAACCAACACCAAACAATAAACTAGATGCAAAGCTAGAAATGACCCCCGCCCATGGGAACAACAAAATCAGAGAACACCTCCCCTAAAAATAAAACTATCACTAGAAGAAAGGAAACTAAGCTGAGGAAATTCCCTGTATAAAGCATTAGCCGTATTTGCCCAGTAAACCCCCAGAGTAATTAAAATAAAAAAGTCTAAAGGTCTAGATAATAAAATAAAAGAAGAGCTAAGATCCTCCTAATAACTAAGTATGTACAAAACAGTATTCTCCACAGTCCATATATCCTAAGTCTGAATTGAAGCTCCATACAAATACAGGGGGACATAATAGAAGATTTAGATCAAACACTGGGAAAGTCCCATTATATATAAAGTGCAAAGGCCACGATAATGGAAGCCAAGTGGCATGGTGATACGACAGCTCATCGCACCAAAAATCAAACAGTCCTGCAAGGTCATCCTAGGAGAGTGTCAGCGATGCGGTTCATGCATGTGGAGTCCAAAACCGAGGAGGTAGATAACTGGGGTGGGGTGGGGGCAATCAACGGCAGAACTAAAACCAACTGTTATGAATGCAACACAGTTAACTAGTCCCAAGCAGTGTCGATAAATCCATCAAGCCCCAGGCCACTGTCACAAGGAAAACTAACCATTAAACCTTAAGCATGGTATCAGCAGGTACTGCAAAGAGAAAATAAGGAAGGAGCAGAAATGAAAAGTTATTCCATCACATCTGACTAGGTGTTCTGAGATGAGTAAGTAAATAGGGCAGGAAGCAGGCTGGGGAGATGTTGCAGGATGGCTTCAGTGGAATCAGAACTGAAAGAGCCATGTGGTAATGTCACAACCAGCTTGGCAGGAAAAAGCAGCCTAAACTTAATACCCTCTTTATGGAGCTTGCGCTTGATTTCATTATATGCTTGGCGTTTCTTTCTAACTGGCTTAGGTCACTGAAGATATAATACGTTGTTGCCAGTAAAGTCAAGGTTGTGCTCGAGCCGTTTGTTGAATCTGAAGTTTATCTTGAATATTTAACAGTCAACAGATCAAAGCCCGAGGTCATTCACCAGGCTGGATGGCTGGATGGAGGGCCCTGTGCACTCGTTCAATAGCATAACCCTCTCCCGATGTTGGGGCCCCAGCAAGCAGACAGAATAGACCATTCAAGAAACGAACAGGGTTCGAACCCTCTGTGCCCTCTGGAATCCCAGTCAGGAGCAAGTTTTCCTCCAGCTCCTGTTTTCCAGGTTGTCAACTTTTTCTTCCAGCTTTGCCATTCTCCTCCGAATGTTCACAGTGTTGTGCTCCTTGACCTGTACATGATCTTCCAAAAAGGTGACCTGAGCCTCAACGTCACTGATCTGAGTAGTAAGGGTCTCCACCATTGCACGAACTGATTTCACATCAGTCACCAGGTCTGCCAAAATAGCTTTTATAGAGACAAACTCGTACAGCTTTGTATCAGAATCCTGATCCACAGTTTGGTCCAATGTGGAGGAAGAAGTACTGGTGCCGAAATCCAATATATGGCATTTCGGTGGCTGCAGTGGTTCCGGGCTTTGTGGCAAATGAACTAATTGCTCCACAGGTAAGGAAGCTGGATCAGACATAATGTGAAAGTTTTTTTTTAGCAGATTAGAGTAAAAGGGGGTTGTTTGAGTTTAGTTCCACTGAGGAAAACCAAGGTGAGTAGGGAAAGAACAAAGTATGACAAACAAATTAGGGTGACCCACCCGGCGACCGCTGCCATCAACTGCTGCACTGTAAGTCCAGTGACTAGAAACTCTGAGAAGTTATACATTATGATGTGTGAAGTTGGGGGGTGCAGACATGGTGGACGGAGATTCTCTTATGACTATTTACTATGTGACTATGTACAGAACTGTAAATGTCACTATGACACCTACTTCTTAGAAGCAGGGCATGTTCCCTCAGAATGTTGAAATGAGACATACGTAAGCATTAATCCACGACGAAGGTGGCATCTAATGGGGAATTAATGCATGGTTGGGACCATTGTGGCACGAGGCTGCAGGCTGAGTGCCTACAGTGAACCAACCATACATTAATTCCCCATAAGATGCCACCTTTGGAGTGGATTAATGCGCTGGTAACATGGTCTGTGCATTGCTAAGTGTGCCATGCATGACTGTGTACTGTTGTAATGAATCAGAGGCTGACAGCATTGCAATAAGACACTAAAGTTTTCTGTACTTTTCACACATTAAGATGACTCGCTCTCACATACAGTACATATGTCTCATTTTACACATTTTGCAGGACACTACAACAATCAATGCCTCAATGATTTCTTTAACTTTTTTCCTATTTCTGATGGCTGTTATTCTTGTACTCTGCTCAGGAGGACCGCGTTTGGTGACTTCTGCTGATTCGCATTCAGCATCTCTTGCTCATTTGCATACCCCGTTAGCCCGCTTGCTGAATATCCCTCTGTTGTTTACCTGACAACCTGTTGTTCAGAGTACTCCTTCTTTTGTCCTACTATCCGTTTTCCCACCTACTTGTTGATGTCGGTTTCCACGCATCGTGCCGACTATTTAAACTTCATTCTCTCATGTACCGTGAACCAGTCCAACTCCACCGGATGTCTCCTTGCTTCATCAAGGATGTTCTCCCACATTCTCCCATCCGGGATCCCACTATGTTGTCTCACAGCAGGTTCCTCGCACATGTCTCTGTCTCTTGCTCTTTTCCTTGTCCTTGACACTTTTTGCCTTTGTCCTGCTGTCCACTTTTCCCCTCTCCAGCCCTCCTAGTCTCCAACCCTGTTATCGACTTTGTCACAACATCTCTTACTCATCTCTTCATCCTCTATATCCCCGATACACTTTCTCTCTCTCTGTCTCCCTTACAATTGTCCTACTCCCTGTCCTATCTACCTACTTTCTCTGACAAAACTTGATCGCTGCCCTCTTACCTCTTCTCTTTCTCTATACTGCTCTTTTCTTGCCTGTGCCCACTTTCTGCATTACACAAGCAACATGGCATTATCATGCCATAATGCCATGTTGCTCTTGTACCAGCTGACTGAATTGAACCAATTGTGTTTCTCATTTATCATGTCCTCCTTTTTGCCATGTTACAATGAGTAGTAATGTATCCTATCATGGAGATAGGCTCATGGGACACTGAGGCAATTAGTGCTTTTGTGTTTCTAAAGTGTAGCATTAATTATCATTATCGCAGATTAATAAGAATTTCTGCTGTAACAATCTTAGGGTAGAGTATAAGATGACAAGCTTCTTGGAGGTGGAATGAGAGACTTCAGTGGCAAGCATGGCTGTAGCGTGTATAGCTCAATATATGGTAGTTTATAAAATGGGCCATGAAAGTTCCATAATCTCATTAGTTGAATTACATCATAGAAACATAGAATTTGATGGCAGATAAGTATCACTTGGCCCATTGAGTCTGCCCATTTCTCCCTACCTCCACTACTCCTGCTGTCTGCAATTTCTTCCTCCTCCCTTTCCACAATGATTCCCTTGTGCTTATCACATGCATTCTTGAACCCCACCACTGTTTTCATCACCACCACCTTCATGAGAAGGCTGTTCCAGGAATCCACCACTCTTTCTGTGAAGAAGTTCTTCCTCACATCTCTCCTGAATCTACCCGCCTCCAGCTTCATAGTATGACCCCTTGTTCTTGATCACCTTTTCTTCTGAAAAATACTTCCCTCCTGCACCGTATTTACCACTGTGAGGTATTTAAAGGTCTTTATGATATCCCCTTTCTCCATTCTCTCTCTTCCAGAGTGTACATATTGAGGTTTTTTAGTCTGTCTTTGTAGGGCTTTTGAAGCAGATCTTGCACCATTTTAGTTGCCCTCCTCTGGACTGCCTCCACTCTGTCTAGTCCTTTCTGAGATGTAGTCTCCAGAACTGGACGCAGTACTCTAGGAGTGATCTTTCCAGCAATCTATACAAAGGCTACACCATCTCCCTCTTTCTGCTCGTGATACCCCTCCCTATGCACCCCAGCATCCCATGAGTCCTCCGCACTGCCTTGTTGCACCGCCTGGCCTCCTTTAGGTCATCCAATATGATTACCCTCCAGTCTCCTTCCTGCTTGGTGGTCATCAGTACTACTCCTGCCATTTTGTACTCCACTCCTGGGTTTCTATACCTAAATGCATTATTTTACACTTTTTCACATTGAAACCCAGCTGCCATACCTTTGATTACTCCTCTAGTTTTCTCAGGTCTCTGCTCATCCTTTCCACCTCCCAGGAGTGCCCACCCTGTTGCAGATCTTGCTGTCAACCATGAAGAGGCAGATCTTCCCTTCCAGCTCCTCTGCAGTATCACGTATAAAGATGAAACCCCTAGGTGGCACTATCCATTGTGAACCCGGACCATCACCCATCGAGCATAGGCATGAACCTGAGTGGTTAAGATACTGGGCTTAACCAGCAATCCTTCCGGCAATTTTCCATCGCCTGGTGCATCCAGCATAAGTATCTTATTCTTATCATCCTTTCTTAATCGGACTTCTCCTTGTAAAGTACACTGAGCATTGGGCACCAGGATTATGGACTGAGGGTCCTTCTTCCATACAATCCCAAATGGTTCATCTGGTTCCACCTCTTCGGCATTCTTCCGTGACTCATAAGCCTTCTTGATCAAGGCAGGAATCCTGAAAGCTCTACCAGTCCGCTGCCCCTGTCTCTCATAGCATAGTTGCACCAACCTCCCGAACATATGAGCATTTGTCCTAATTAGTAATGGAACCCTGTCATACAATCCAGTAGGGAGACACAATAAGGCCAAGGTCTCCACTTGCTCCGCCACTCCAGTTACCGAGGTGGGGAAAGACAACCAAATTTGAGTGTATCCAGAATAGGGGTGCGCCTTTTCACTTAACCCCCAGACATGCAGTCCTTCCAAAGGCTGTAAAGGCACATCAGGCAAATGCTTCTGGTACCAGTCTTGGAACATGATAGTTACTTGGGAGTCACTGTCCAGTACAGCCCTAGTAGATGCTCCATTTACCTTCACAGTCATCTCCATGGAGGGACCCACCACTTCAGACCACTCTGGCGGTACTGATGTTGGTGTTGATCGGGCATTGGCCCTGGTAGCATAACTTTTTCGGACAGCTCCCCCTGGTGGCCAGTTGGTATTTGGATGAAGCCAATTTAATACTCTGCCACGGACCCTCCTCAGATCTTCAGGTGAGTGGCAGAAAGGGTGGGTGTGCCTATTCTCCTCACAGTGATAGCAAAACTTAGTTTCTTTTGAGTCTTTGAATGGTGGAGGGTCCTTTCTCTGCTGGGGTACCTCAGGGGCACCTTGAGGCCCTTCCTTGACTTGGGGCCTGTGCTCTTGAACTTCTGGATCTCCACTACAGTTGGTGGTTAGGGCAGTCCTATGCAGCTCCCCCACCATGGCTCTCAACTCTCGGATCTCTGCCAATAAGTTACCCTCAGTCCGGGTCTCGGAAGAAACAACGTGCACTCCCACTCTACTTTTGGTCTCTGGGGTGCCTGATGCAGATCAGGTTCTCTGGCTGCCTCGGTCAACTCTTTAATGAATTCTCTCAACTGCTGGGCCTCATCTGACTCACTCCTCTCCGGAGTCTGGCAAGTGTTCACCACCCCAGCATAGGGCTCCCAGCCCTCCTCATCAGTCTCAAGTTCACGAATTTCTTTCATGAGGTGACAGTATTCGGGAGGGTTTGCTCTCCTATCTTGCAACCTGAGCTTCAATATCATGACACTAGAAAATCTAGCTGACTTCAGGATGTGGTCCAGTCTGACCCGGTTCAGCTCTTTGGCAGGCACTTCTCCTTTCCTGTAGGCCCTCTGCAGAGCTCCCTTAATCCTGGTAACAAAAGCAGACAACTTCTCATTCTTCCACTGCTTAGCTGACTTGAACTTCCATAACAAGTCATCCCCCGATTCAGTACTGCCAAATACTCCTTCCAGTGCTGAGAAGTATTCATCCGCAGTAGCCTCTGGACTAGTTGCTCGCAGAAAACCAATGGCCTCCAGTGCAGGGCCTCTCAAACTCTCCATTAATCGCTTCTGCTTTTCCCCCTCTGAAAACTGCCATTCCTGCACTAAAGCAGTAGCATAGTCCATCCATGTTTCTAGATCATCCTCCCCCATAGGCACTAGGACTGTGCCTGAGAAAAGTCTGAGCTTTCGGCAGGAGTCCAGCTGTATCGTTGAACTATGATGGCGGTGGTAGCTACTGGGGAGCCCTTGGGAGACACTGGGGACATGGCTGGGGAATGCAAGGTCATGTGGTTCTCTGATAGGCCTAGCACCTTTACAAGCTCTTGAGCAGTCCTCCCTTCAGACGCTAACAATTTGAACAGCTTTTCCTTAAACCCATCTATACTGGGGGACCCACCCGGGATGGCCAGACCACTATGCAAATGAATGACCCTCCACCCCTTCTGGGTACCTTTGGGCAAAATAACATGGGGTACCTTCTCAGTATCTATTTGGGAGCTGCACGAGAGCAGTACTATGATAGTTTGTTCAAATAAATCTGCATCTAGCCCCCTTACTTCCACCTTGCCAACGCCCTTAACCTGCTCCACAGTAGATACAATATCATCATTACTGGTCCCTAATGGGACATCCAATAACAGAATAGCCTGTCAGGGGTCTAACCCCTCATCTTCACTTCACCCCATCATTCGGTGCACCATCAGTTTATGGGGGGGGGGTCAATTTTTAGCTTAGGCATAGTAAGCTCCTCCATTTTCTCTCCCAAACTGAACATATCGGGGTAATTTCCTTACGTGGCCACTAGAGGATGCTAATCCCAGTGGTGCCTCCAAGATGTAACCCCTAGGTGGCACTATCCCTTGGGCTACTACCCCTGCCTGCTTGGCTACCAACAGGTTAAGGGGCCTAAGTTCAGTGACAGGTGCCTCCACCCAAAGGTCTAGGTTGGTATTGGTCTGAATAACCAGGTCACAGCCCTCTGAGACACTGTGACCCCCCCTTGTCTCCTATTAGTGGCCCACACAATACACAGTATGCACCTTCCCAACACCACAGATATGCTGGGTACATACACATATTTAGCACTTACCCCCGGTACTGGTTCCTTCAGCTTGACTCTGAGGACCCCCTGTAAAATAAGATGATGCAGTACAACAGCAACAATGTAATACCTTCAACATAAACTGACACCACAGTCAATGTGAATTGCAGAAACAAACAGATCTGATTTATTCAGGGGTCTGTAACAAGGAGGGGGAATAATCAGGTTAATTAGCTTGAACACATTAATAATCACACTAATGTGCATGCTCTTAGAGTCCAACTCAGTCATACTCTCTGGGTACCCAGGATGGGAAAAAAGGCTAGCCAGGACTGATGCCCAGGGTAGGCCAGCGATGCAGCTGGTTGGGACCCTGTGATGGAAAAATAGCCTGCACACACACAATTTGTAATCCGGAGCCGGAGGGCTCAGTTTGTGGAAAGAAAAGCATAAGACAATCAGATGACACTTTGATTTAAGAAAAGTTGCAAGGAGCTACCCTGATAACTACTCTCGGTACCCAGGCTGAACACAGGAAGGATGATGCATGTCCTGGATTGCCAGAAGGAGCAGGGTAGTAAGACAAGACCCTCGTGGCAGGGCCCAACGGAATGTGAAAGCAGGTGGATTCAGTCCGATGCAGCTGGGAACAGCTTCCAGCAATTAGCACAGTTTACGGGGGGGGATCTGATCGCATAGCATATTCATATTCATATTCATAGCACATTCATATGTAAAGAAAGTTTACTGTACCAGGTAGACGACTCCTCAGTCCTGATCGCAAAATCACTGCTAAACCTGGGAGCACTACAGTAGCTAAAGTTCCTGACAGGCTGATCACGTTCAGCAAAATCTTCGGTCTTCTACAGGGTGAGCCTGGCTATAAATCAGCAGCTTTCCTCGTTCTCTACAAATTCAGATTCAGTCCGAAAAAGTCATCTTCTCCCTCTCAGTGCAGAAATCAGGCTAGCAGGCCATCAGTCAGGCCTTCCATGGTTCTCCCGTGCGAACTACGCCGCAATGGCTGCTCAAACACTCAGAGCTCCTTCTGTCTCAACTTCCCCAAACAGATGTGGCTTGCCAGCAGACAGTTCGAGGGATTTCCCCAGAATCCAAAGGGTCCAATTGGCTGGTTCCTCTGTCAGTCACAACACACTCCCCCTGTTGGTGCAAAAAGGAACCAGTAGTCCAAACTACATTTCCCAGAGGCTGGCACAACACAGATCCACACTAGCAGGCTCCATCTTAGAGTCCTCACACCCGATTGGTCCAATTCAGCAGTTCGGGACCAAAATGGTGGAGCTAGCAGAAACAGCCCATGCTGCAAGAAAGGCAGGTTAGACAAACTACATTTTCCCTATTACTCTAAATAGTTCTCAGCAACTAGTTACATCTTTCAACAGTGCTCACTCTGCCCAAGTAGCAATGGCAGAAACGGAGTGATTAGTCAGCAGCCTGGGTGGGACTCGGGCATAGAAACACACAGACCCCCCCCATTCAGATTAATTATGACTACAAGCAGGCAGCCCTTAAAGAGACAGTACATGGAGGCTATAGAAGCACTCGCTGCAACTCCAGTTAAACGGCTGTGACGCCGAACACCTCCCAGGCGGTGAACAATAGGCAAGCTCTTGGAAGACTTTTGGGAACCTCCATTTCTAGGGGGGTTACAAAGACATTAAAGAGGACTGGTCCCAGCACTGATTCCTGAGGCACCCCACTGGTCACCCTCCCTTCCTCGGAATTAACTTTACCACCACTCTCTTTTGCCTATCCCCATACCAATTCCTTATCCAGTTTACCACTTTTGGACCCGCTCCTAAGCTACTCAACTTGTTTATTAGTCTCCTATGTGGAACAGTGTTGAAAGCCTTACTGAAATCTAGGTAGGCCACATCTACTGCTTTCCCCTGATCTAATTCCTTAGTCACCCAGTCAGAGAAATCTATCAGGCAGCAATCTCTGGCACTAAACATGAAATAGTGCATCAGAAATAGGACTGGCATACTGAAATGTGGGAATTGCACTGGACTAATCAGGTTGTACAGTGGTCCTAAATTTATGTGGCGTGCAAACCAAGGGTGGTCACCAGAATACAATGTGCTATGTAATATGAAAAGTAAAATAGAAGGTCCAGGATGTCCCCTCTTTTTTATAAGACTGGACTTTAATCAGTGCAGAAAAAACAAAGTCTTGGACCAAAAGTGATGCATTGTAAAAGTGCATAACTTTTATTTTTCATCAGCCATAATTCTTTTTTCCAATGTTTTGAGACATAGAAACATAGACTTTGATGGCAGATAAGGACCGCTTGGCCCACCCAGTCTGCCCAGTTCCCTACCTATTGGATAAGCTGCAGATCCTAGTTTTACCAACAGCCTACTTCCTCCTACCTCCCACTAGAATTGCCTTATGTCTGTCCCATGCATTCTTAAATTTCTTCACTGTTTTTGACCCCACGACCTCCTCAGGATGGCCATTCCATCTGTCCACCACCCTCTCTGTGAAAAAATACTTCCTTACGTTGCCCCGAGCCGTTCTCCCATTATCTTCAAATTGTGCCCCCTTGTACTTGCACATCTCTTTTTCTGAAAGATGCTACCCTCTTGGACTTTGTTGATTCCTTTGAGGTACTTGAAAGTTTCTATCACGTCCACCCTCTCCCTCCTTTCCTTGAGGGTATACATATTAATCTCTTTTAGTCTCTCTTCGTATAGCTTCTGGTGCAGACTCTGCACCATTTTTGTTGCCCTCCTCTGGACTGCCTTCATCCTGTCTATGTCCTTGAGAAGATGGAGTCTCCAGAACTGCATGCAGTACTCCAGATGGGGTCTCACCAATTGTCTGTACAGAGGGAGAACAACTTCCTGTTTTCTACTGGTGATGCCTCTCCCTATGTAAACCAGTATCCCCCCCAGCCCTCCTTACTGCCTTCTCACTTTGCTTGCCTACCTTTAGGTCATCTGATATGACTACTCCCAGGTCCCTTTCCCTTTATGTTGTTGTTAATCCCTCCCCCATTGTGTACTCTTCCCTTGGGTTTTTGTTTCCCAGGTGCATTACTTTGCACTTTTTTGCATTGAATCTAAGCTGTCATACTTTTGACCATTCCTCCAAAATTGCCTAGTACTTTCTTATCCTTTCCACCCCCCCCCCTTGAGCATCAACCCAGTTGTAGATCTTTGTGTTGTCTGCAAAGAGGCATACTTTTCTTTCCAGTCTCTCTGCAATGTCACCTATAAAGACCTTAAAGAGGACTGGTCCCAGTACTGAATCCTGCGGTATCCCGCTAGTAACCTCCCTTTCTTCAGAGTGGACTCCATTTACTATTACCCTCTGCGTTCTGTTGTCCAGCCAATTTTTTACCCAGGTCACCATCCTGGGACCAACTCCCAGGCTAGCTAATGTGTTTATTAATCTTTTGTGTGGTCTACTTTGGTCACCCAGTCAAAGAAATCCATTAGATTTGTCTGACATGACCTTCCCACTGTGAATACATGCTGCCTTGGGTTTTGTGCCCCGCTGGCCCCTAGGTACTCAACAATTCTTTCTTTCAAAAGTGATTCCATCATTTTCCCTTCCAGACCTCAGGTACCATACCATCCTCCCATGATTTGTTAAAAGGGTAGTCAGTGGTGCCACTAGTTCTCCTCTTAGTTCTTTTAGAATTCTGGGGTGAATCCCTTCAGGTCCCATTGCTTTGTCCATCTGTTTTAGGAGTTCTTTCATGACCCTTTCTTCTGTGAATGGACTGGTATCGACACCCCTATCCAGTGTGCTTCTATTATTTGGTTTAGGTTCCTCCCCTCCTCTTCTTTTATGAATACAGAACAGAAGTATTCATTCAGTATCTCTGCTTTGTCACTGTCACCCTCTGCCCACCCGCCCTCCCTTTATTAAGCCTCACTATCCCTCTTCTGGTCTTTCTTTGCTCCCTAATGTATCTGTAAAAGGTTTTATCCTCCTTCTTAACTGAGTTGGCTATCTTTTCCTTGGTTTGGGCCTTTGTTATTCTGACTGCCTTCCTCGCTTCCTTCTGCTTTAATTGGTACAGTTCTCTGTCCTGCTCCTTCTGTGTTTCCTTATACTTCCTGAATGCTATCTTTTTCTCCCTAACCTTCCCCGCCACCTCTTTTGAGAACCATAGTGTTTTATTTCTTCATTTTGTTTAGTTTATTTGCTTCACACAAATGCTTTTTGCTTCTGTGATGGCAGCTTTGATTTTTCTCCATTGTTCATCCACCTCACGTTCTTGACCGTTTGTTAATACTTTCCTGAGGCACTCCCCCATTTTGCCAAAGTCAGCCCTCCTAAAGTCCAATACCCATACCTTTGTGTGACCCAACTCTATGGCTGTGTTTATTGTGAACCACACTGTTTTGTGGTCGCTTGTTCCCAGATGGCTACCCACTTCGAAATCTGAGATCCTCTCTCTGTCCCCGTTTGAGAGTACCAGGTCTAAGATTGCTCCCTCCCGAGTGGGTTTCAACATAGAAACATAGAAGTTGATTGCAGACAAGGACTGCAAGGCCCATCAAGTCTGCCCATTTTTTCTACCTTATGAATGTGCCATAGGCCTGTACTCTGTCAATGGCCTATCTATTCATACTCATCTTTATTGCTCCCTTATGCCTATCCCATGCTTGTTTGAAGCCCTGCACTGTATTTATATCCACAATTTCCTGAGGTAGGCTGTTCCATGCATCCACCACCCTTTCTGTGAAAAAGAACTTCCTCACATTACCCCTTAATTGGCCTCCCTCTAATCTCATGCTGTGTCCTCTTGTCCTGCTATTTTTTTTATATTGAAACATGTTAGACTCTTTCACCTTGTTAATGACCTTAAGATGTTTGAATGTTTCGATCATATCACCTCTCTCCCTCCTTTGCTCTAAGGTATACATATTGAGCTCCGTTAATCTGTCTTCTTGTGTTTTCTGATGCAGTCCCTGCACCATTTTGGTTGCCCTTCTCTGGACTGCCTCCATTTTGTTAATGTCCTTGTGCAGGTGCGGCCTCTAGTACTGCACGCAGTACTCCAGATGGGGCCTAATCAGTGTCTTGTAAAGAGGGATTATTACCTCCCTCTTCCTATTTGTGATACCCCTACTAATACACCCCAACATCCCTCTAGCCTTACCTATTGCTTTCTAGGTCTGCTTGGATGATTTCAGGTCATCGGTGATGATGACACCCAAGTCTCTTTCTTCCCTTGTGACTGCCAGCAACTCCCCTCACAGCCTATAGGTGGCTTCAGGGTTTCTCTTCCCTATGTGTGTGATCTTGCACTTCTTTGCGTTAAATCCCAGTTGCCACTTTTCTGACCATTTTGCCAGTTTATCCAGATCTTTTCTCTTTCTGCCCACCCCATCTGGATCATCTACTCTGTTGCAGATCTTGGTGTCATCTTCAAACAGACAAACCTTACCCTCCAGTCCATCTGCAGTGTCACTGATAAAGATATTGAAGTGGACTGGCCCCAGGACTGATCTCTGAGGTACCCCACTTGTGACTTGCTTCTCTTCTAACTGTATACCATTTATCACCACTCTCTGTTTTCTGCCCGCCAACTAGTTTGCCACCCAGTTGACCAACGTCTGACCCACCCTGAGCCTACCCAGCTTATTAATCAATCTTCTGTGTGGAACAGTATTGAAAGCTTTGCTGAAGTCAAGGTAGGCAACATCAAATGCACCCCCTTGGTCCACCACTCTGGTTACCCAGTCAACAAAATCTATGAGATTAGTTTGACAAGACCTTCCTGTTGTAAACTCATGCTGTCTTGGAACCTGTGCTCCTATGGATTCCAGGTGTTGCACTATCTTTTCCTTAAGGAGTGCCTCCATAATCTTGCCCACTACTGAGGTAAGACTGACTGGTCTGTAGTTCCCTGCCTCCTCCCTGCTACCACTCTTGTGGAGTGGGATCACATGAGCCCTTCTCCAGTCTTCTGGGACCTCGCCTGTGTTCAGAGAATCACTAAACCATTCTGATAATGGCCGTGCTAGTTCCACTCTTAGCTCCTTTAGTACCCTGGGATGTAAGCCATCAGGTCCTATTGCCTTGTCCACCCTGAGCTCAGCAAGCTCTTGTAGGACCCTTTCTTTTGTGAAGAGACTTGTGCACACCTCCCCCCCTTGTGTCCATGGTGCTGAGCTGTGGGTCCCGCCCTATCTTCTCCTCAGTAAATACTGAGCAGAAGTATCTATTTAGGATAGATGCTTTTCCTTGGTCCTCCTCCACACACTTCCCCTTATCCCCTTTGATCTTAACATACCCCTCTGGACTTTCTCCTTTCACTGATGTATCTATAGAAAGTCTTGTCCCCTTCTTTTACTGTTCATGCTAGTGTTTCCTCAGTTTGGGCCTTTGCTTGCCTTACTGCCTTCCCTGCTTCCCTTTGGGAAGTTTGGTATGCTTCCCTATCTTCATCCTGCTGCATTCCCTTATATTTCCTGAAGGCCATCCTTTTGGTTCTAACCTTCTCTGCAACTGTTTTTGAGAACCAAAGTGGTTTCCTCTTTCTTTTGCTCTTGCTTTTCTCCCTAACACAATGGGATGTTGCTTCAAGTATTGCATCCTTAATGCTTGCCCCTCACCTGTATTTCTTCTTGCCAGGGCTAGCTTAACTCTGTTGGCCATCTTATCAAAGTCAGCTCCTCTGAAGTCCCATACTTTTGTCTTGGAATGGGATGATTTAGTTCTAGTGGCCAAATTGAACCATACCATGTGATGGTCACTGGCACCCAGGTGACCTTCTACCTGGATATCTGTGATCCTTTCCCTGTTAGTCAGTACTAGATCTAGGATAGCCCTGTCTCTTGTGAGTTGTTGTACCAGTTGTTTGAGGCCCTCCCCCTGCAGGGAGTCCACTGTATGTCTAGTTCTGGTGGATGTTCCTCCTGGTATTGACCAGTCTGTATCTGGCATGTTGAAGTCTCCCACTATCAGAACCTTCCCTTTAGCTGTCATGTTTTGTATATCTTCTTGCAGTAATGTGTCTATGTCCTCCCCTGCTCTGGAGGCCTGTAGATGACCCCAGTTCATGTGACTGTCCCATTTCCTGTTTCCAGGGCCAACACTAGCTGTCTGAGGCATGCCCCCTGTAGGGCATCGAGAATGACCCTGCTCTTGGATGTGGCTGCAGCAAAGGTGCTCCAGTTAACATCTGGCATATTCAGGTCCCCCATCAACAATATCTCACCCTTTTCTGCCATTCTAAGGATGCCTTTTATCATTTCCTTGTCCATTTCCTCCCCCTGAGATGAAAGTCTGTATACAACCCCCGTGCAGACTGTGGTGCCATTTCCTGTCTCCAGGGTGACCCACAATGCCTCCTCTCCTCCCTGTTTACCCTTTAGTTCCATAGCTTTGATCCCATCCCTTATGTAGAGAGCTTCTCCTCCTCCTCTTCTTTTACCATCCCTGTCCCTCCTGTAGATTGCGTACCATGGTATGTTGACATCCCAGTCATGGTTCTCTGTGTACCATGTTTCAAACAACATAAAGTCTTGCTGTATTCTGACCATATGCAATTAGCCCCAACACTTGAACTGCTCCAGAGAGTAAAGGGTTAACTCTATGCAAAGGCATAGAACATTGAGCTCGAGCTCGGTTTTCATACCTCTGACTGTGGTACTCTGAAGTATAACTGTCAGATTCTTTACTCCGCCTTACTGTGAAGTTGCTCCGGAGATTCCTCCTGCACTTCGGTTCGGTCTAGTTCGAATTGGTCATTTTTTTCAAACCGTGATTTTCTGCATTTCAGTATTCTTACCTCTGTCTTGGTACACTAAGTGGTAGCTATAGGTAGTGGTTATTTTTCTGTGTTGTTTATTAAGAAATTGTTTTATTTCGGTTCTCTGCTGGTCGGTCCAGTTCAGAACCGAAGCTTATCTTTATATTAATTATTATTGTTACTTTGTGTGTGGTTTTTCCGGTACTCATCGGTTCCTAAAAAAATCCGATATTTTAGGATTTTTTTATCCGACCCGTGACACGGTTGGAACCATTGAGTTTGTAATTGCCTGGCTTAACCACTGTGGAAGGTGATTTTTTTACTGGTTTAAGGCATGTCTGAGAAACCCAAGAAGAAATCCGGACCCACTGGGTTTCAGCACTGTACCGAGTATAAGGAGGCCTTTGCTAAGGCCGACCCTCACCTCATCTGTGTGTATTGTCTGGGGTTTGACCACCTCAAGGAAGACTGCCAAATATGTAAGAACTTTCCCAAAGCCACTCTCAATAGACGTTTGAGTAGGCTAAGGGAGAGGGAGGCTGAGAAGTCCACTGACCTGGATGGCCAGCCCAGTTCGGTTACGGCCAAACCTGAAGAGGTGCCCACTGACCTGGGCGAGACTTCTTTGGGCAAACAAAGAGCCAATTCTGCAGAACTGGTTCCGAACAAAAGTTAGAGGAAATCGGCTGGTTCGGATCCCGCTTCCCATGGTCCGACCGCTGATGAGATAACGAAAGCGATTTCAATAGTTCAATCGCTTTGCCCAGTTCCGGCCGAACCAGTTTTGGTTCAGTCCCGATTGGTTCGTTCGGAAGTTTTGGCTTCAGATATAGATCCTGAAGCATACTATGAGGGCGATTGGGAGGAGGATGAAGACTATGAAGAAGATGAGGGCCTAGATGAGCCAGTAGAGCCTGACATCTCCCTAGACAGGTCTTCTCATGCTTCTCCTCCCAGGCTTTCTGAGTCCCCTTCCCATTTCTTGTTTTACAAGAAAGTGGCTGAGACTCTTCAGCTTCCTATGGAAGAGGCTGAACAGGATCAGGAAGAACCTGACTACCTGGAAATGATGGATGTCCCAGAGTCAAAGAGGGTGTCTATCCCCTTACACAAATCCTTGGGGAAGCAGACACAAACATTTTTACAGTTTCCTACATCCATTCCTCCAGTGGAAAAAAGAATAGACAGGAGGTATGCTTTGTCAGGTCCAGGGATGGAATTCCTTTCAAATCATAGCAGCCATGTTGGAGTAGTACAAGCTGCAGCCTGTGACAAGGATAACATTCCCCTGGCATCTCACCCTTCAGATAAGGATTCCAGGAAAGTGGATGCCATGGCAAAAAAACAGTACTTGGCATTCTCTTTGGGACTCAGACAATCCAATTATATGGCATACACAACTAGGTACCAGAAATCTATGTGGGATACAGTTCTAGCACTGGCTAAGGATGCCCCTCCCCAGCTAGCCAAGGAGCTGGAGCAGGTGGCTGCAAATGGTATAGAGGCATCTAAGGTGCAATTCCACGCTGCTGTTGATTCCAGTGATGTTCATTCCAGGGTCATGGCTACATCTATCTCCATGAGGAGATTTGCTTGGCTTAGGTGTACCAGCCTCTCACAGGATACCCAGGCTAAGGCCATGGATTTTCCTGTAACTGGTAATTCTCTCTTTGGGGACCAAACAAAGAATTACATGAAGAAGATGGATGAATACAGGACCACCTATAGGAGTGCTGCAGCCAAATAAAAGCAGACCACTCCTCAGAGGCAGCAGTTTAGGGGCAGGGGCAGGCCTTTTTACCAAGTTCAGGCCCCCTCCTCTTCTTTTCAGCAGAGAGGGTTCTTTAGGGGAAGAGGTAGATGTGGGGTAACTAGGACCCCATCGGCTGCTCAGTCCAAGCCCCCTGCCAAGCAGATGCCCTGAGGTGTCAATCAGGATTGCCTCCCCAATCCCAGTAGGGGGCAGGCTGGCTCACTACTCCCAGGCCCGGGAGTCTATTCTTTCAGACAAATGGGTCCTGGAAGTAGTGAGCCAGGGACTTGCTCTCAGTTTTAAAAGGTTCCCAAGAATGAGAGCAAAGTCTTTCAGTCCTCCCTCTCCCTTGGAGACAAAGGCCTTAGAGGCAGAAATCTCCTCTCTTCTGCTTCTGCAAGCAGTAGAAAATGTACCTCTTTGTCACAGGGGAAATGGACTGTATTCAAGATACTTCTTTACCCCCAAAAGTCAGGGGAGTGGTGACTCATATTGGATTTAAGGTACCTGAACAAACATTTGACAAAACCAAAGATCAAAACGGTGACTCTGGGAGTAATTCTTCTCTCTCTGAGACCAGAAGACTGGCTAGCCTCCCTGGATCTCAAGGATGCCTACTTCCACATACCTATCAGACATTCCCACAGAAAGTACCTCAGGTTTGAGTTGCCCTCAGGCCATTATCAATTCAGGGCCATGCCCTTCGGCCTAACATCTGCCTCAAGGGTGTTCACCAAGTGCCTTGCAGTGGTGGTGGCCTTCCTCAGGAGGCAGAGCATCCTTCTGTTTCCATACCTGGCCGACTGTCTTCTAGTGGGCCAGTTCTCAGACCAAGTCAAGTCAGCTTTAGAGGTCACCCAAAGACTTCTAGAAGTCTTGGGCTTCATTCTAAATTTAGAGAAATATGTTCTAGAGCCAGCCCAGCTTCTTACTTTCATAGGGGTGGAAATAGATACAATTTGGGCAAGAGCACTTCTTCCTCCCTCAAGGGTTCAGTCACTGTCACTTTGACCTCCTCTTTTTGTCCTCTAGTGTCTCAGCCAGCCAAGCACTTTCTACAGCTGCTGGGCCACATGGCAGCTTCCACAGCAGTAGTTCAGGGAGCAAGATTTCAGATGAGAGATATTCAGTTTCATTTCAGATCTTTCTGGTCTCAGAAAAAGGACCCTCTCTCCAAACTGGTTCCAGTCTCCAAAACCTTGGTCCAGGCCCTTCAGTGGTGGTTGGAGGAAGACAATCTTTGACAAGGGGTCCCCTTCATCAGTAGGTCCCTTCTGTGATTCTCACCACAGATGCCTCCCTGTAGGGGTGAGGGGCCCACCTAGATCATCTCATTGCTCAGGGAACTTGGTCACACCAGGAGTCCCTTCTGCACATAAACCTTCTCGAATTAAGAGCTGTCTTCCTGGCTCTCCAGACATTCTCAACGGTTGTCCAAGGGAAAGTGGTGCAGATCAGAACAGACAATGCCACAGCCATGTGGTATATTAACAAGCAGGGAGGCACTCAGTCCTCAGCTCTGTGCACAGAAATCATAAAAATTTGGTCTCTAGCTTATTCCCTTCAGGCTTCTCTGATGGCGGTGCATCTCCCAGGGAAGGACAACATCCTAGCAGATGCTCTCAACAGGATTTCCCAGGGTCACCATGAATGGACCCTGAACCCTGTCATTCTTCAAGTCATTTTCAGGAGATGGGGCACCCCAGAGATAGATCTCTGTGCAGCCCCAGACAATCATCAACTTCCTCTTTATTGTTGCAGACCACCCCTTCTGGGTCCTGTTCCCCAGGATGCTCTTCTACTAAACTGGACAAGTAGGTTTCTGTATGCATTTCCTCCTTTTACTCTGATATTCAGGGTCCTGATAAAAATCAAGTCTCAGCCTTGCAAGGTGATTCTAGTGGTTCCAAACTGGGTCAGACAGCCTTGGTATCTTCTGCTGTTGTCACTGTCGGTAACACTGCCCTTGTGTCTTCCCAGGCAGTACAATCTTCTCACCTTCTCTCAAGGGAGGATTCCGTACCCCAACCTTCAGACTCTCAGGCTCAAAGCCTGGCTCTTGAAGAGCTAGAATATACAAGTGTGCATCTTTCCCAATCAGTTTTGGATATTTTGAATGTTAGCAGGAAGCCTGCTACTAGGAAGACTTACAACTCCAAATGGAAAAGGTTTTGGTTTTGGTGTTCCAGCAGACATATTAAGCTAGAGCTGACTGACATTGCCACTGTTTTGGGCTATTTGGTACATCTTAACAATTTAGGCCTCCGGCCTACTACTCTTAAAGTGCATTTGGCTGCTGTGTCTGCCTTTCTTTCGGCTGGTAAGGGCTCTTCCATAGCTTCTCATCCGGTTTTCAAGAAATTCTTCAAAGGTTTAGTTCATGTCAATCCTCCCTTTTGGGAGCCTACTCCTTCCTGGGATCTGAACATCTGTATTGCACAGCTTATGCAGCCCCCTTTTGAACCTTTATCTTCAGCTGAGCTGAAATACTTGACTTGGAAAACTGTATTCCTGGTGTCCATTACCTCTACTAGGAGGATCAGTGAACTACAGGCCTTATCAGTGGAACCTGATTTCATTTCCTTTCATAGGGATAAGATGGTCCTCCACGCCAATAGAAAGTTCCTTCCCAAGGTAGTGTCAGACTTTCATCTCAACCAGTCTATGTCTCTGCTTGTTTTTTTCACTGATCATTCTTCCCCTGGTGAGAGGAGGTTACACAGTCTGGATGTGAAAAGGGCTCTTAGTTACTATATTGAGCATACTAAGGCCCATAGGAAGGACTGTTCTCAGTTGTTTCTCACTTATGGTGAGGTAGGAAAGGGCAAGCCTGCTACCAAGAGGTCTATTGCCAGGTGGATTGTTTCTTGTATTCAATTTTGCTACTCTAAACTTGGGAAGGAGCCTCCCTCAGGCCCGAGGGCTCATTCTACCAGAGGTACATCTGCTTCAGTCACAGCAGCTAGAGATATACATTTAGTGGATATATGTAAAGCAGCTACCTGGAAATCTGTTCACACCTTCACCAAGCATTACTCTTTGGACATTCTGTCATGAAGTGATGCTAGGTTTGGCACAGCTGTATTGCAGAGCTTGTTCCCAAAATAGGTTCTGTAATTCCCTCCTCCAAGGGGGTACTGCTTGGTAGTCTGCAAATAGTCAGAATACAGCAAGACTTCATGTTGTTTGAAGAAAAAATTACTCACCTAAGTAATGTTTTTTCTTCTAATGGAGTCTTGCTGTATTCTGACTTCCCTCCCTGCCTCCCCTCCTGGAACCTAGTAGTTTTGGGATGTGGTGGGGCATGCACAGTGCTGCACCCCAAAGGTGCTCTGGACATGCCTCCATCTCTTGTTTTTTCTTTTTCTTTCAGTTTGGTGAATCACTACCTGTTATGTTCTTTTTGTTTTTTTTTGACTTAAGTCTGTGACACTAAAACCCTGTTTTTTACCACTTGGCACAAAAATTTTGAAACAATTTCTTACTTGAGTTAGTTAGTTTAGGGCTTGTAAGAATCTAACGGTTACACTTCAGAGTACCACAGAGAGAGGTTTGAAAACCAAGCTCGAGCTCAATGTTCTATGGCTTTGCATACAGTTAACCCTTTACTCTCCGGAGCGGTTCAAGTGCTGGGGCTAACTGCATATGGTCAGAATACAGCAGGACTCCATTAGAAGAAACAACATTACTAAAGTGAGTAATTTTTTCTTCTCCAGATACAATCAGCTACAGCTCTGACTCCCCCACCAGTGAAAGTTTTCCTTCCTTTCAGCAAGACAACGTGCATAACAATTTAAAAGAAAATATACCCTGCAAAAACAATTTAAATCAGAGAAAAATAAAGCAATAAACTGTACAACCCATGAGCAAAAAACAGTAATAAAGCCAGACCACTGGCATGGGGTAGGGTGCCCATCTATGACGCTGATGACCTAGGTTCAGGAACGGACCCGGGACATTGGCGGGCCAGCCGGGGGGAGAAGGATTAAGCATTCTAGGGACTGCTTTTCTTCTCCAGGAGGGAGGAGGTAGAGTGTCTGGCACAATGTAGACCCATAGCAGAGGCTGGGGGTACCTCCATGCCGGTGCTGTTACTTGTGGGGGGGCGGGGTGGACACAGGACATCATTGCATGTCCCTGCCCCTGGAGGAGGAAAATTACCATAAAGTAGCAGCTTCCATTAATGATGCCCACTTAGCTGGCACTGATCACACACCGTGGTGCTTCTGAGTCCTGCCCTATCCCGTCACCCACTATCGCCAGCTGATCCCATGCCCTGTCTTGGGGGGAAGCCAAGAAGGCAATGCCGGTGGGTATATCTGCTGGCACCCTTGTTCCATCATTGTGGAAGATTGAGCTGGTGTGGTGGCCCCACCTGGGGGGCTATTTGGGGTACCGGGCTAAGAAGGTAAGTCCCCGGGGGTGTGAAGGGGTGCAGTGGGTTAAGCAGGGGCTGAGATACAGGGGTGGCTCACTCAAAAAAAACCCCAAAAAACTGTAATAATACCTGTAAGCACAACCTGTAAGCACAAAGCAAAATAGTAACAGTAACTCTGTTTAGCAAAAAGAAGCTTTAATGTTTCTTCTTGCTCTGTTAATGTTGCTCTTGCTCTGTCCTTTCAAACAAACCATAGAAGAAAAGAGCTCAGGTGAAGCTAGGTGCTTTTTGCCAGCAAACCTAGTCTTCTGAGACCGTTAAGATCTCTTCTTCAGGGATTGTGTTTGAAATATTAATATGATAAACATAAAATTATAAAACATTCATTCATCGTCTGATATATTTGACTATATTTGAAATCAAAATTGAAAAAGAATTTAAGTAAATGCTCTATTTTTCTCACTGTAGAACAGTAATAAAGAAAAACATTGGCAACAAGAAGTTTAAACACTAGACAAACAAGAAGAGCATAAGAAAGAGAGCGAGGCATGGCATCTCACGTTATAAACATAATATAGTTGTTTAAAATGTTTTCAAACCATTGTCTCAAATGTTTTGGTTGACACAGCAGAAGAACCTATCGGGAAATAATTCTTACTGTAACAAAATACAAGAGTTCAGTGTTGTTGGAAATAATTAAGGTAACAATTCGAAATGAGCATTGAATTGTTTGACGCTGCATTAATTAGAGGTTGAAGATCATGAGTGATGTTAGAAATTATGGATTCACATAGTAATTGGTGAAAAAATGGATTGGGTTGCCAAGCACTGATTATTATATTTCTATAAAGCAAATTATGTTTATATTTAGAGAAAATGGAGTGGCTTTTAGCTTATTGATCTTTGGTTATACTAAGGAAGCAGAATATATTGCAGCTATGCATTCAGAAAGTTTTTTTTTTTGTAAAAAGCATATGAAGTGATAAAATGTGGTTTAAATATTTGGAAATTTAGATTTTTTTTGAAAAAGAAAATATAAGAATGAAAAACAGCAAGTAAAGCATGCATAATCAGTTGGAGCAGCAAGGTAGTATAGAGATTTTTCCACTCCATGTTACAATTTTTATTTCAAATATAGTCAAATGTATCAGATGGTGAATGAATGTTTTATAATTCTGTGTTTATCTTATTAATATTTCAGCCCAAAACCCTGAAGAAGAGATCTCAACAGTCTCAAAATGTTGGAAAAAAGAATTAAGGCTGATGAAGAATAAAAGTTATGCACTTTTACAATACATCACTTTTGGTCCAAGACTTTGTTTTTCTGCTGTGTAATATTGAAATAGTGGCCTGTGTCCTAACAGTAGAATAGTGCAATACAGAATAAGGAATGCAAAAAACTTGCTTTGGACAGGCACAAAACATACACTAATGGACAACACACTTTGCATGCACAATTCCACAGTTTCTGAATATTGGGGTCACAGTAACAGTACATATAAACACATGAACAAAGCTTTTAGGGTTGGTATCTGTGCCAAACTCTGTGTTTTGTGCTTATGTCTATCTAGCCATCTCTGGGAGCACCAGCGCCAACAGTTGCACGTACATTATTCTTGGCACACCATCAATATGCTGCATATGGTTTTTAAATAAATCTAAGTTCAGGAATGTTGTTGCTATATACTGAATATTAAAATCATTTAAAGTTATCTGAATGGCAACAATCCTCCCACAAAGCACCTACTAAACCTCACCCAAGACTTAGAGCATATTTCTACAACATTTAGGAAGGCTGTGGATTTGCTCACACCAGACACACTCCATTGCCCCCCCCTCACCACTCAGCACGTTTCAGTCCTGGAATGTTGCTCAATCGAGAAATTACTGGAATCAAAGGTTTAATTCACATTAAGGCATTACAACAAACATGAATAAAATCGACAGAATGACCATAGCAGACATTTAAAATAGGCCAAGCAAATATGTTCACGAGGCTTTTCTTTAAACTTGTTTACAGAGGAGACTTGTTGAATATGTGGAGGAGAGAGAATTCCTTAGACATGTGACGTTGACCCTAAAGGCATGATCACCCACAGTGCTAAGCTTTTTTTATGGACCTATTGATAAAGCATCAACTGGTAATCTCAGTTTGCTGGTTGGGGCATACCACACCAGGAGTTTACTCAGACAGGAAAGTGCAAACTGTGCCAGGCCTTAAACCCAACAGCTGTACCTTGATGGTCATCTGGGAGATTATTCAGCAGCGAATGAAGAAAAAAGCAACACGTGCATTCTAAGTTTCCATGGGACAACACTTATAGGAAACATTGTCATGTCATTCTGCATTGGCAGCAGTTTCTACAAGATTTTCCAAGGAAAGCTCACATGGAGCAAATTATACTAATCTCTTCTTTTTTGTCATCTCCTTTTCTACTAAGGGAGCGCTATCTGTCTCTGTCCAACAGTCTGACTCTTATGCCACCACCACAATGGTACTTCCCATAGGCCCTTCTGGAAATGCCCATACTGCCTCCTGTGAGCTGACATCCACAGGGTAAAGACAGTCAAGGTTAACCAGACTGTTCGCCTCCCTGAAGAATGTCACTGGTCTACTGTTTGCTGAGTTGATGAGGCCAGATAGATACTGCACTGCACCCTAGTCTGCTCAACTAAGCCCTGATAACATTGCCAATATCTTTGGTGGGTTTACCAGAGAGATTTAGTGGTAGCCAAATATATGTCCCAGTAAATATCTAGCTCTATCCAAAAATATCACAGGCAATCACATGAAAATGAAATTTCCCTATGAAATAGCTTACTATATCTAGATATACTAAGACATATCTCTGGCTACCACTGTATCACCTAAACACTAGTGCCCACTCGTCGTGCTTCATTTCCTTGATGTGTCTTGAAATAGGCTATTTGGTGGCAATAGATCATTGCCATGCTGTCAAGGTCCATGGAAAGCCTAATGGTATAGTAGCTCAGTACTGCATACTCAACCCACATGGCACAAGCAGAGAGCAGATCTGAGACTGTAACACATCAACTGGTTTCAGTAAACAGCACAGTCTAAATTATATAGACTCAAATGGTAGGACATTATGATATTTTGGATGCCCCAACTTTGAATTACTTGAGATGGTGTTCACACCATAGAATAGGGTCGACCTGTAAATCCTTGACTATAACCCTAGTGAAGAGACAAGATCCCATATGTGTCTTTTCTCATATGAAGTAGTTGTAATTAGCTTTGTGACAGGCATTGACATCACAACATCCATGAAAATCATTTTCTCAGTATAATTTTATTTATTTTCTAAAGATTGATCAGATTTATAAACATTATGTCAAACATACAAATAAAATACACTATATCTAGATACATAACTGAGGGGCAAGTATCTGATAAACAATGTATGGATTAGAAAAATGGAGAAGGATTATATAGAAAATAGTGACTAATCGATTCTATTACCTGAAAAGATTACCGCTTGAACTAGCACTACATCTGTATAGCATTACACTTTGTAATTCAGAAATGGTGCCAGGTCTTAATAAATAACTCAGTTGTGTTGACAGTGTTGTAGCTTATTCTCCCATAGAGGGCTATCAAACTCATTCAGTCCAGTCATTCTCTAACAGAGATGATTCCTGTGTGTCTTTCAATTCTTTAAAATAAGTATTTTATAAGTCAATGCTGCTGAATGCAGCCAGATTTGTTGGGCTCTAACTAGATAGTGTAAATCAGAGACATCTCCTATGATAAAATGTTTAAGAGTTAAGGGGCTAGAACACTGTAAAACATTTGATAGGTGGAATGTATCTCCTTCCATTTATCCAAGATTTTGGGACAGTAATGTCCATGAAGTCCTGAGCCACAACATTCGAGGCTTCATTGGCATGTCAGTTAATGTCCACAAGAACCAAAAATCTTTGAGCTTCCAACACCAATTTTTTTTAGAAAATCAGATAAAAATTCTTTGCTACATTTTACCACCAGTTTAGTAATAGAATCTGCAATCTCAGACTGTTTTTAATTACACATAAGGCTGAGCCAGGGTCAAAGGATCTGGTTTTCCACATTGGCCATGTTTAGTACATCAGACTGGTTGAAGATATACCATCTTCAAATTATCAAAAGGAATTGATCTGTGCCATCCACTGACTTAATGGTAAGGATAGTAGTAGCCATTTTTTAATTAAATGCCTTTTCTGAGCTTAGAGTGCTGAAACACAGTCATCAAAAAAGTGAGAGTTCAATCAGTTCATAACCTAAACAGCTATAAAGTGCTTTGCGAAAGTCTACAGAGATATAAAATGCAATGTGCAAACCTACAGAGCTGTGAAATACAATGTGAAAATCTACAGAGCTATAAAGTGCAATTTGTAAACCTACAGAGCTATAAAATGCAATGTGTAAACCTACAGAGCTGTAGAGTGCAACGTCGAAATCTACAGAGCTGTAAAGTGCAGTGTGCAAACCTACAGAGCTATAAAATGCAATGTGTAAACCTACAGAGCTGTAAAGTGCAACGTGGAAATCTACAGAGCTATAAAGTGCAATTAAACCTACAGAGCTATAAAATGCAACGTGCAGGCATACAGATCTATAAAATGTAACATGCAACTCTACAGAGCTGCAAAGTGTAACTCGCAAACCTACAGAGCTATAAACTGGAATGTGCAAATCTACAGAGCTGTAAAGTGCAACGTGCAAACCTACAGAGCTTTAAAATGCAACATGAAGACCTACAAAACTATAAACTGCAACATGCAAATCTACAAAGCTGTAAAGTGCAATGTGCAAACCTACAGAGCCATCAATAGCAATGTGCAGACCTACGGGGCCATAAAGTACAATGTTTAAACCTACAGAGCTATAAAATGCCACATGCAGACCTATAGAACTATAACATGGAACATGCAAACCTACAGAGCTATAACATGCAATCTGCAGACTTACAGAGCTGTAAAGTGCAACATGTAAACCCACAGAGCTATAAAATGCAATGTGCAAACCCTCAGAGCTATAAAGTGCAATGTGAAACCTACAGAGCTGTAACATGCAATGTGCAAACCTAAAGAACTAAAAATGCAACATGAAAAACCTACAGAGCTATAAAGTGCAATGTGCAAACCTATTGAGCTATAAAATGCAATGTGTAAACTGACAGAGCTATAAATGCAATATACAAACCAACAGAGCTATAAAGTGCAAAGTTCAATCCTACAGATCTATAAAATGGAATATGCAAACCTACAGAACTATAAAATGAAATGTGCAAACCAACAGAGTTATGAAATGCAATGCATAAACCTACAGAACTATAAAATGCAATGTGCAAGCCTACAGAGCTATAAAGTGCAATATGCAAACCAACATAGCTAAAAAGTGAAACATGCAAATCTACAGGGCTATAAAGTGCAGCATGCAAACCTACAGAGCTGTAAAGTGCAACGTTCAAACCTACAGAGCTATAAATTGCAAACCTACAGAGTGATAATATACAAACCTATAGAACCATAAAGTGCAAACATACAGAGTGATAATATGCAAACCTACAGAATTATAAAGTGCAAACCTACATGCTGTAAAATGCAAACCTACAGAGCTATACAGTACAATGTACAACCCTATAGAGCTATAAAGTGAAATGTGCAAACCCACTGAGCTATAAAGTGCAGCATGTGAAGTGCAAATCTACAGGGCTGTAAAGTGCAATGTGTAAACTTACAGAGCTATAAAATGCAACATGCAGACCTACAGAGCTATAAAGTGCAATGTATAAACCTACAGAACTATAAAATGCAACATGCAGACCTACAGAGCTATAAAGTACAACCTGCAAACATACAGAGCTATAAAATGTAAAGTGCAATTCTACAGAGCTGTAAAGTGTAACTTGCACACCTACAGAGCTATAAAATGCAATGTGAAAACCTACACAGCTATAAAATGCAACATGCAGACCTGCAAGGCCATAAAATGCAATATGTAAACTTACAGAGCTATAAAATGCAACATGCAGACCTACAGAGCTATAAAGTGCAATGTGTAAACCTACAGTTATAAAATGTAGAGTGCAACTCTATAGAGCTGTAAAGTGCAACCTGCAAACCTACAGAGCTATAAAATGCAATGTGAAAATCTAAAGAGCTGTAGAATGCAACATGCAAACCCACTGAACTATAATATGCAATGTACAGATCAATAGAGCTATAAAATACAATGTGGAAACCTACAGAGCTGTAAAGTACAACGTGCAAATTTACAGAGCTATAAAATGCAACGTGCAGACCTATAGAGCTATAAAGTGCAATGTACAAACCTACAGAGGTATACAATGCAATGTGTAGACCTACAGAGCTATAAAGTGCAATGTGCAAACCTACAGAGCTATAAAATGCAATGTGCAGCTCTATAGAGCTATAAAGTTCAATATGCAAACCTACTGAGCTATAAAAAGCAATATGAAAATCTACAGAGATATAAAGTGCAACATATAAACCTACAGTGCAATAAAAGGCAATGTGCAAAGCTACAGAGCTATAAGATGCAATGTACGAAACCTACAGAGCTATAAAGTGCAGCCTGCTGAGCTATAAAGTACAACATGCAAACCTATGGAGCTAAAAATGCATTGTGCAAACCTACAGAGCTATAAATGCAATGTGCAAACCTACAGAGCTATAAAATGCAATCTGCAAACCTACAGAGCTATAAAATGCAATCCGCAAACCTACAGAGCTATGAAGTGCAACGTGCAAACCAACAGAGCTATGAAATGCAATGTGCAAACCTAAAGCGCCATAAAGTGAAATGTGCAAACCCACAAAGCTATAAAGTGCAGCATGCAAACCAACAGAGCTATAAAGTGAAATGTGTAAATCTACAGAGCTGTAAAGTGCAACGTTCAAACCTACAGAGCTATAAAATGCAATGTGCAGACCTACAGAGCTATAAAATGTAACAAGCAAATCTACAGAGCTGTAAAGTGCAATGTGCAAACCTACACAGTTATAAAATGCAATGTGCAAACCTACAGAGTTATAAAATGCAACGTGCAGACCTATAGAACTATAACGTAGAACATGCAAACCTACAGAGCTATAAAATGCAATCTGCAGACTTACAGAGCTGTAAAGTGCAACATGTAAACCCACAGTGCTATAAAATGCAATGTGCAAAACCTCAGAGCTATAAAGTGCAATGTGAAACCTACAGAGCTGTAACATGCAATGTGCAAACCTAAAGAACTAACAATGCAACATGAAAAACCTACAGAGCTATAAAGTGCAATGTGCAAACCTATTGAGCTATAAAATGCAATGTGTAAACCGACAAAACTATAAATGCAATATGCAAACCAACAGAGTTATAAAGTGCAATGTGCAGTCCTACAGATCTATAAAATGGAATATGCAAACCTACAGAACTATAAAATGCAATGTGCAAGCCTACAGAGCTATAAAATGCAATGTACAAACCTGCAGAGCTGCAAAAAGCAATGTGCAAACCTGCAGAGCTATAAAATGCAATGTGCAGACTTATAGAGCTATAACGTGGAACATGCAAACCTACAGAGCTATAAAATACAATCTGCAGACTTAGAGAGCTGTAAAGTGCAACATATCAACCCACAGAGCTATAAAATGCAATGTGCAAACCCCCAGAGCTAAAAAGTGCAATGTGAAACCTACAGAGCTGTAACATGCAATGTGCAAACCTAAAGAACTATAAAATGCAACATGAGAAACCTACAGAGCTATAAAGTGCCATGTGCAAACCTATTGAGCTATAAAATGCAATGTGCAAACCTACAGAGCTATAAATGCAATGTGCAAACCAACAGAGCTATAAAGTACAATGTGCAAACCTATAGAGCTATACATGCAATGTGCAAACCAACAGAGCTATAAACTACAATGTGCAATCCTACAGATCTATAAAATGGAATATGCAAACCTACAGAACTATAAAATGCAACGTACAAACCAACAGAGCTATGAAGTACAATGTGCAAACCTACAGAGCTATACATGCAATGTGCAAACCAACAGAGCTATAAAGTGCAATGTGCAATCCTACAGATCTATAAAATGGAATATGCAAACCTACAGAACTATAAAATGCAATGTGCAAACCAACAGAGCTATGAAATGCAATGCGTAAACCTACAGAACTATAAAATGCAATGTGCAAGCCTACAGAGCTATAAAGTGCAATATGCAAACCAACATAGCTAAAAAGTGAAACTTGCAAATCTACAGGGCTATAAAGTGCAGCATGCAAACCTACAGAGCAGTAAAGTGCAACTTTCAAACCTACAGAGCTATAAATTGCAAACCTACAGAGTGATAATATACAAACCTATAGACTTATAAAGTGCAAACCTACAGAGTGATAATATGCAAACCTACAGAACTATAAAGTGCAAACCTACATGCTGTAAAATGCAAACCTACAGAGCTATAAAGTACAATGTACAACCCTATAGAGCTATAAAGTGAAATGTGCAAACCCACTGAGCTATAAAGTGCAGCATGTGACATGTGCAAATCTACAGGGCTGTAAAGTGCAATGTGGAAACCTACACAGCTATAAAATGCAATGTGCAGACCTACAGGGCCATAAAATGCAATGTGTAAACCTACAGAGCTATAAAATGCAACATGTAGACCTACAGAGCTATAAAGTGCAATGTGTAAACATACAGAGCTATAAAATGCAATGTGCAAATCTACAGGTGTGTAAAGTGCAACATGCAAACCTAGAGAGCTATAAAATGCAACGTGCAGACCTACAGAGCTATAAAGTGCAACTTGCAAACCTCCAGAGCTATAAAATTCAAGGGGCTGGCAGGGGGAGGATGGTTGAGCGTCCCATGATTGCTTGCCTCCTGAGGGGTGGAAGGAAGTTTGGACTCCACTGCAATACCGCCACCTGGGTGACCACAAGTGGTGGTGCAAGCTGGAGTCAAAGACTGAGGGAGAGGGGACACTGTCAGTATGATTTACTGCATTGGCCCAGTCGTCCTAATGTCCATAGGCAGAGGCATGAAAAACAGGGAAAAAAAACTCTCAACTAAGCAGAATGCCAGCTGCCATTCACTGCCCACTGCAGGCCCTGCACCTCCAACTGGGCTGTCTGCTCCAAAACCCTGCTGTTCCCTCTCCCAGTATTAAGGGGATAAAGAATAGATGACTAGGGTGCATACACACCGCCACGAGTGATGGACACTTGACCATGCTGCTCTAACCCGATGACTCTAAGTGCTAATTAAAATCCACTCAAAATCCATTATACTTGTTATGTTGCTGTGGTAACTCATTAGTGTTAATTTGGGGGTAATGGAAAACATAATTTTTGTAGGGTAAATCCTCATTTTATAGAGGAAGGTGTCAAGTAAAAATCAATGATTCTCAGTTTAAACTCAAACCAATGCGTTGGCCACAAAGAAAAAGCAGAACAGGGAGGTGACATGGTTTACATTACTAATCTGCTAGAAATGCTCAGTAAGGATATGGCAGCAATAAAAACATGTGTGTCAAGTATTAATGAAGATATACATATCATTTGGTGCCAGGCTAAATGTGGCAGAATGCACTCATGATAATTTAGACATGGTACAACACAGACTGTGTGAGAGAGTGGATTTTCAGGATACACAACTGGAAATTCTATGGGACAGAGTTGAAATGTTGGAATGTAGAGGGCAAAGAAATAATTTGAGAATCGTTGTGATCCCCAAGAGGATAGAGGAGCCCAACAAGCTGAATTTCTTGGAGGTTTTTTTTTCCAAGAAGTATTTGTCCTCACCTATAAAAACCACTCCAGGTTGAAACGGCACACCATCTAGCTGGTCCAAATTGCTCGAACAAAGCATGACCTAGAACCATTATTTCATATTTCCCAAAGTTCACTAAAGAAACACAGTGTGCCAGAGATTCTGGTCCTTTACAGTAGAAAGGAAATAAATTCTTAATTTTCTAAGATTACTCTGCGGACATGGTAGCATAGAGGGAAGAGTACATACCACTCAGACACTGCCTTAGAAAACTGAACGTAAAATTCATACTTCCTGCCAAATTGTTCATTAACATCATTGGTGGTTCACACAGTTTTAACACTCCTGCAGAGACTTGGCAGCTAATTAAAAAAGGTTCCATGAGGCTACCTTGGATACTGCTGGTTCCTACACTGATGACAGAAAATACAAAAATGGCAGGTCCAGACTTTATTACAAATTTTTTATGGCAGTGACAATTCTGTAGCCCAGGCCTCCCACTTGGACTAGCAAGACTCATCACAAGCATCACTGCTTCTGTGGAATGATAGCTGGCAGGCAGTTACCCTGTGAAGAAGTAGTGTCAGAGGCAGGCAGAGGGGCAGAGAATGGAAAAGATCCAGAGCTTGCATGGTGCATCTGCGAAATACCTGAAGCTGAAGCAGTAAAAGCCTAGGTTCGATCAGACATCTAAATTTTTTGACAATGCTCACTGAGCGGCTTCCCCCCTTCCTTTCCCTACTTATTCCTCCTCCCCTATCTCCCTCCCTTCTACCCCCACCAGCTCTCCCCCGACCATAAGTTTTGCACCTTTTGTTATCTTTTGCTCGTTGGAGATTGAACTCTATTGTAACAAAACTGTAATTGAACTGTAACTTTTTTGTTTGTAAGTACTGTGTCCCTTGTACTACTGTTCTGATGTCCTCTTTGTGACGAGGTACCTTTGTAAATGAGCCTCTGGCTCAAAGGTTTCTAAACTGATGTTTAACTAACTAAATAAATAAATAAATAAATAAATCCTCCCGGGGAGATGACCCCTCAATAGAGGAGATCAGAGAATATTATCAGGAACAAAAAAATGCTCAGTTGTCATCAGTGAAAGTGTCTGATTTACAGTTTTCAACTATCATTAACATACATCAAAAATTTCTGACACTATATTGTAACAGTATTATATACATCACTATAAATGTTAAAAAAAATAGTTACATAGGTTCAGAACTAGTTAACCACCTACATCTGTCACATCTTGTACTTACATGAAAGCAATTTTTTACTGAATACTATGAATATAACATCTTACGATATGATAAGCAAAAACTTTGTGCACTAAATGATAACGATATCTGTAATGGAACACAGTAACTTGTTATTAATGATGGCATATGAAATAACAGAACAGTACATATGTGCAACTGCATAATATGTCATGCTAACATATATAAGTATACTACTTCTTACTCTTTATGAGTCTACAACTGTGTAAGAGAAAATCCATACTTATAATGCTATCAATCAACGTATATGTTAGTTAATACTACTAGTGTTTACAACAGAGTACTAAGTACTACCAAAAAACATATTAAACATTGTATCTATATATATATATATACAATCTAGATACATGAAAATAAAACAGTCATAGTAATGCACTGTTGCGGAAAACAGTTTAGATATTTGTTCAAGACGCAAGCATAAGAAATAAATGGATACAGAGCACACATCATAGTTCTCAACACATGACAGAGTGCTGTTAATCTTTAGTTAAAGATATGATACACAGTGATGTAAATGCGCATGGACAAGCATTGTACCTTAGTACAATCACACATGTAGCAAATGTGCCAAGTGTGATTTCTCATGTCTGCATATAGCATACTCATAACAAAAGACTATGGCAGAAGAGTTTGACCAGATAGGAATATGTCTTTTGACATGCAGAGGTCTTTGTTAGATATGTAAGTGCGGTTTCTCTAGTGACTGTGAATACAGCTGACACTGATTAAAGACCACTGCAACTATTTTCACTGTGTCACTGATCAACTCAACAATCTTAAAGTCACAATGAGTCTACATATGCAAGAGAGCCATGTGATATATTTCCTGTGTAACCACAACTGTACATTTGCTAATAACAAATTACAGTGTGACAAAACTCACTCTGTAAGAAGAAAATGGACAGCAAAGTAAAGGAATTTTCACATGTTGTGTAACTATTCCTCTGACACATTAAGATTGGTATAATTCTTCAGTATCAGTACATATGCATTTTTTTAAGTGTCATGGCAGTCTCTGTTTGAAAGAGCTGGTTGAATCATCGTACTCGATCCATCCGGTTCTGTACCTCAACAAACAAGTGTAATGTCCAGAATGTACAGACTGGCCATAGTGGTAGATCACAGCATGAATGTCAAACACTGCTTGGTTAAATACTACTCTACCAGCTGTAAAATCAGTGATGGGTGTGTCAACTCTGAGCCCATTAGAGTCAAATCTATGCAATACTAGCATAAGATATTGAGATGAAGTCCTCAGACGTATGGACTGAGTACATGTACCTCCACACCTAACACACAGGTGACCACTTTCAGAATTAGTAAACAGCTGCCGAAACTTTACAGCTTTACTCTGAGGCACAAACAGAGAAACCCAAAGCATGTCTTCTGTGGTTTCTTGTTCTGAATGACCACATACAGACATACGTACTTGGTGACATATGACACAGTAAAATAGTGTCGCATAGAAGTTCCCTCTTCACTCAGTCTGTTTATGATAGCCATCATAAACTCAGTAGCATCCTGCTGCATGTTTGCAGCAAACGTACTGCATCCATCATATGTGCCCAGCACTTGCCACAGAGGTGTTAGTGACTGCACATTCTTAGACTGATCAGAAGCCATGTTGACAAGCTGCTTCAATTCCTTTGACAGTGCAGTGTCATGGGAAGCAGATATTGCCTCAACAAAGTGTGGCATATGGAGAAAGACCTGCATAGCTGCATTAGCATAGCAGTTAACTCTAATACTGTTGTCAAACACAGGCACAACAGCCATTCCAACTGACTTCTGAACAACAGCTGGCTCCGCATCTGTATTTGACATTGTGACCTTCTTAGAACTCTGAACAGTTCCATCAGTTGCGCAAGCTCATTTTCTTTTGTTGCCAACTGTAGATGTGACTGAAGGATGTGAGACAACTACATACGTTGGTAATGGTATTAAAGACATCTGTGGCTGGTATAGAGTACGTAATCTGTTGTACTCAACTATACAGTGCTTGTCAGCATGTATCTTCTGAGGTGCGACTGTTATGATGTGCAATCCAGAAAGACTACGTATGCATGAAAGTGCGATGTAGCTCATGCCATCTTTGAAAATGTCTGTCCCTATGTCCACCATTGCTGAATCCAAACTCAAGCCTTGAGACTTCTGAATGGAAACAGCATATGTAACACATATTGGGAACTGTTTCCTGTTCACATAGATATCCTTCAATACCTGGAACTTGATACAGGTACGATAAATATGGACAGGATGTTCCATGTTGTCAAAGTGGACAACAAGTGTCTCAATAAATGTCTTTTGAACATTGTAGACAAAGTCAATGATGTTACCCATGACACCATTTACCATACCATGATCCACATCAAGATTGCGGCGTAGCATGACACGTGCATTCTTACAAATTGTAAGTACAGCTTCTAGACCAGCTGTGCGTGAAACATCTGACTTCAATTCAGACAGTCGTTCAGTCATCTTAGCTACCAGCTTCCGACTTAAAATAACACCATCGACTGTGTCAACAGCATGTAGTGTGAGAATTGATTGATTTTCTCTCTGCAACATGACACTGTTGAACTCAACACATTTCTTTAGTCAAGGCATAAGACACACAATGCGTGTGCCCATGGAACACACATCACTGAAAACATCACATGTAGTTTCTATGGATGTGGTGTCATTCTGATTTTTCGTCCATTTAACATTGCAACATGTTCTGGTGACAGAGAACCTGTACGAGCTTGATCCAACAGTGCCTTGTAAGTCATGTCAGCACTTTGGCACATGTTCTGATGCAGCGCGACATATGTAAATAACTCCCACAGGTTAAAACCTCCAATGCACCAAAGTGTATTCTTGGCCTGCTTCACAGTCAGAGCTGCAAAGACATGTTCTGCATTCACAGGTGCAAGCTGTAAAAGATCTCCAAATACAACAATGCTTTTCCCACCAAATGCATCTCCATAGTCAGTCCCCAGGATCTCCTGTAGATGTAGATGTATATAGGCAATCATCAAATTAGAGACCATACTAATCTCATCAATGATGAGTAACTTCATCTTACAAAACATTGAACGAAGCTGAGATGCAACATCAAATGACAGTTTCCGATACTCTCCTGCTTTGCCGTGCTCCACTGGCAACATGAACAGATGGTGTAATGTCACACCACCAATGTTGTATGCTGCCAGTCCGGTGGGAGCACTAACAGCAACAGACATTGCTGACCCTGTCAAGGTCTGTATTTCAGCTGTGATGGTCTCAATAAGGAAACTCTTCCCTGTACCAGCTGAGCCACTAACAAACATCAGCAGTGGTTTGTAGTGAAGACAGTCACATTTCTTCTCATCATGCAGTTTCCCATGCCGGACAGCATCAGTTACCTCAGACTAAACCACACGCTGCTGGTCATTGAGTCTCTCTCTCAACTCATCTGGGTCAGCACTGAAGTGCGAACTGTGTTGCATGGCACTCTCCACTTTCGACATGAGTACTTCTGGGGCATTCAGAGGCAGAGGTTCCCCAAGGATACCTTGTCCTTCTGGATCAAGATTGTCCTGTGAGCTAATAGGAGTATGCTCCTCAAGTAGCTTTTGTGCCTTTTCAAGCTGCTCCTTCTCAGTATCTAGTCTCTGTATGTATATCTCTGAGTATTGACTTTTGAATGTCTCGTAACTGCGATTAAACTCTGCCTCGAATGTATCACAGTCACCTTTCAATTCAGCCTCATTCCTCCAGGGTCTAAATAGGAATAGCAGAGCAAAGTAGTAATGCTCTCTGCTCTCAGATGTGCCTAGATGTAACTTACAGTGGTCAATGAGCCAAGGCTTATGTCTCTTAACAAGACAGCCATCCACTCCTCTGACCTTGTAAATGTCACGTGTACAATCAGGTGAGACATCTGTCTTGTAGTCATACCACTTAGCCTCCTGAAATAGACACATATCATCCATGTCTTCATGTCTATGGGGGTAGTATGTGTCAATGAGGCTATTCTTCAAGATATGTCTTGAAGAGGGTCTATTGACAGCCAGTTCCTCAATCTCAGCATGAGGAATAAGTACACATTTTTGCTTCTCTTTGTAGTTCACACTGAGAAAGTGGACAGCATCAGACTTGCCGTACAGATGTGTACCAATCAGCCAATCACCAGCCTCATGAGCACCACATTCACTGTGTGAAAGGGTCTTCAAGCCTAGTGACCACAACTGAGATATCAGGCTCTTGCTTGAACTAGCAATATCTTCCCAAAGATCTTGCAAGCTACTCTGCTCATGTTTAGTTATGTATGAAGTGACATACCGCACCAGAGCCAATGAGTTGTCAGCCACAAACTGAACATCTATGTTTGCTTGCCACATTAGGAGAAGAGTAGTGTTGTCATCATTGATGTACACCTCTTTCTCATCTCTGGGTAACTCATATACCCTCTTGGTTGATTTTGCCTTTGAGTGGTGTCACATTGCTGAAAACAGATCATTCATGCAACCGTCCTAACAGACAGGTCTAGGAAATCCCAAACGACATCTTGTGTACCAATCAGATTTGTTCTTCACTACCCGGTGGCAGTATTTTGTACAGATATGGCGCTGGAAATTTTGCACCAACTTCCACAATGTTGGGCTGTCGTACTTGTCCAGAATGCAGCAAGTGATGTATTTCTTGATGAATGTGAGCACTTGTGCTGCTTCATGCTCACCTATATGTGGGGCATCCTTGATCCACAGCAACATGTGAATATGAGGAGCACCTCGCACCTGATACTCCGTCCCCCAAAAGTAATGTTCCACAACACCAAGAGGTGGATTGTCCTTTGACAAAATGAAAGTCAGAATATCATGGAACCACTTGTGAAAATGCCTTGTGACAGAGACAGGGTCAAGTGAGCACATCTCACTGACAGTCATTGATGTAATACCCTCAACATCAGAGTCTGCCCACTTCAACAGTTCTATGACCTCATCCCAGGCATACTCAGCACAACTGAATGAGACAAACCATGTGGCTGCACCATGCTCTCACAGCATTGTCATCACCTCAGAGTGTCTGTGGTACCAATATTCTTTGGTGCCATGTAGACTTGACAGAATAGAAGACAAATTAACTTGCACATTTTCATCTTTCTGCTTCAATTTCTGAAGAAACTGTGCAGCTGTAATTTCATCAATTGGAGTAGTCAAACGAATAGTATGCACAATAGATGCAGACAATATGCTAAGTTCACTCTCCCACAGGAGATGAAACAGGTACTGTATGTTGCTTCTGAATTTGCCATCTTTACTGAGCACAAGGCTTGTTCGGTACTCAGCACCCTGTACACACACTTCTCTTTCATCCAGGCAACCACCTGGCCCTTTTGGGAATAAGTCTTGGAAACAGCATGCTTCCAGTGTTGCCTCCCAAATGCTGACAGGCTCACCTTCCACCTGTTTCATTTGATAGACATCAATGTTGTCCCCTACTGGATCTCTGCCATGTAGTGGATGAATTGTGTACTGTTCGTACACATTGTCATTTGTTTCCACATTGACCTTCTCAATCATTGGCTTTGTGCTTCCCAAGTCATCATGATGAAGAGAAACACTAGTGATGTGATCAATATTAAGGTCTGCATAAAAAGGATTGTTGTTCTTTAAGTGAGTAAGGACAAGCTTAACCTTCTCAACATTAACAACATCCTGCCAGATCACCTTAGACTTTGTTGGCACACCATTTACAAGAATGACCAAAGTGTTTTCAATGGAGATAGCCTCCACATTTTCCTGCAGAGGAAGTGGAAGATACATGATGGAACCCTTAAGAGATCTGATGAGGTCTTTTTGTGGAATATTCTGTGTCTTTGTGTATATACGTAGAATAGTTTGAAATGGTTTCATTGTCTGAATAAGAATCTATTCAAACATATTCAATGTGGCAATCTCAGTTGGTGTCACATGTGCCACCATGTTGTTCAAGACTGACCTTGGTGGCAGAATGTTACACTTCACTTTGGAAAAACAGTGCTTGCATATCACAATGATTGGGTCTAACTCAAACTCAGACTTTGCTGCTTAGAAATGCTGAAAATTGAAACCACATGTCATTGTATGGTGATAAGGTTTTCAGACTCACTGTGACCGTTTGTTTTTCGTAACAAAGGTGTTCACATGACACACATACAGAGTCAAACTTCTGTCTCTTTGTCAACTCAAATTTGGCAATTGATTTCCCAAACTGTTTGAGAATATCACTTTCTAGGACAGACACACAATTCCCATCAGGAATAGATCCATGAGTAACCCAGTATCAGTCACACTGCTGACACATCGCAGCTGTTTCAAAAATTGAATGGCACCATGCATGTCACCAGACAACAGTAACTCATTCAGATGAGTATACTGAGCAACAACTCTACGAACTTCATATACCTGTACACAAAGTTCCTCATCCCTGATTGATGTACTCCCAGCATCCACATATGGTGAGAGACACTGTCAAAAGCACCACTTTCTATGCATGCAAGGGAGTGACCCATAAGTCCAGTGTGTGGATGGATCTCACATAGGTCTATGCTCTCAAACAGTTTATGTCTATCTTTATGGTCAGTAATGACAAACAGGTTGATAAAGTGCTCAACTTTCTCAAACGATGATTGCCTACGGTTGCAAGTGTCATCGCATGTCCATGAGAGACAGTGACGTTTATGAGGCTGAATAGTTGCCTCAGATTCATCATCTGACTCCATCGTGAGTATCATGACACACACTGAGCACATTACACAGTTTGCCAGACTCATCAATGCACAACTTGCTGTTCTTTTTTCTGAGAGTAATATGACTCCTCCCAGAAATATACCTCTGAGTGCTGTGTATGCAGCCACTGTCCTGTGAAAACATCACAGAAATTGTGCAGGTTCAAGATAGGATATCGTTGTAGCCTCATCTTTACATCATACACAATTTTCCTAAACTGCTCAAGTATATGAGACATCTTACGCCACAAATGTTGAAGAGCAAAAACTGCCTTATTAACAAATGTTCGTACTTTCAAGCACAATTTCATCAAGCTGAGATGACTCTTGATTTTTCTGAGCTTGCATCTCATCACAGCAGCAATAAGTCTTTCAATCTTGGCTTTAGAAGCTAGGGATTGAAAATACTTCTGCTTCCTCAGAGAAGCATCAGCAGCAATAAATTTTCGGTGCTGCATAGTATGTGTGTTTATGCATGTCTTTGCAACACTAGCTTTTCTGCTTACAGATCTACACAACTGTTGCTTAGCTACACATTGTTTCCTTGCTGTTGAGCAAGCATGTCCTTTCCCTACAGAGTGATAAAGCTCTGAATCCACTCCTTCACTGGGATGCTGAATCATTTTACATTTTGAACAAGCATCACTGACTTTCACATCACTCTTATGCAACAGTAAACTACTGTGATACCTGTTTCATTTCTGCTTAGACTTCTGTCTTTGTTTAGATGGCATCTTCCGTGTTTTACTATTCACAGTTCAGTACACCAGTCTTACAGAACAATCAGACACCTGTATGGGAAGTACAGAAAAAAAAAGAAAATTAAAATCCATGTCTTTAGTGTATTTCTAACTTCACATACTATCATGCACCATCTCTATGTCATATAAGAAGAAAAAATACTACTGCCTAGTAAACATTGTTGAGATAATTAGTTTAGTAAGTGAAGGTCTGTGAAGCAATAGACAGTCTTTTGAAATGGTAACAAACATAACATCAATAATAATATGACAATAAATATCAAAAAAATATGAAAAATCAAACAGTGCCGCAATGTTAAACATCCACACTGCTGTTCTAACTAATAAAAACTGTTTTTTTATTTGAAAAGTAGTGTAGAACATACAACACTTTCGAAAAATATAGTGTTGTGCGTACGACACTTTCGAAAAAGTAGTGTCGAACATGGGACATTGTCGAATATAGTGTCGCAAAGTAATGTCGCATGCATGACAGTGTCAAATAATAGTGTTGCACGCACGACACTTTCGCAAATGCCATTTATTTTACACCCCCTTTCACAGTCAGCCAATCACAGACTGGTGACTATTTGACTGACAGATGCTGCAACCAATGTATTGCTCCATATATCAGGCCATATTGAACTGCCAATCACAACCACCGAACAGTGAAAGAAGAAGGACATAGCAGCCATCTTTGAGAAAACCAGAGATACCCTGCTTCTTACTCTGTAAGTACATCACATTTTCAAATCAACTTTTCTAACATCAAAAAAACCATTAGCAGTACAAAGATAGTATTAAACAAAACGTTTTTTGATGCTGTATTTGACCATGACAATATCATTTACTTGCCATACTGTTAAAAAAAGTTATAGTAGTTTAAAGTCAGAGTCTTAATCAGTACTTACTAGCACAGATACAGCTGCAAATGGAGGCAGAAGCAAGCAGCACATGTATTATAACAAGACACACAATCAATCACAATTCTCTGTTAAGCTGTAATTGAAGTAGCCAATAGCAATGTTGCATTTTCCCTCTAGGAAATATTTCTGCATTTGTGTTTGACAGTGAGAACAGCTATTCAGTGTAGCAATGCATGCACTGTATTGGTCAAACATGGCAAATCATTAACCAATAACATGCCAAACTAGTGTGCTTAGTATCAGCTCACAAAATTGGTGTTGAAGCAGAGAGGGAAAGCTTAGTTTCACATTAACTTGTGGCTAGCCACTGCAGGAGAAACAATTTTTTTTGGTAGCTCTCTGTCCACTTCTCAGTTGAAAAGCTAAGAATGGCAGAAAACAGCAGATGGAACATATGGGTAGTGGGCAGCAGCATAGTAAGGTGTGCTTCAGAGTATGCTCAGAGGAGTGATTTTGGGAGAGACCTGCAGCTTCCAAATTGCTCTGTTAAATGGTTTGGCAGAGGTGGCATGAGGTGGGAATATCTCATGCCAACAATGCACAGACTTTTGACTACTCAAGCTCGGTCAGACAAACTGCTGATCCATCTTGGAGGCAGTGATTTGGGCACTAAAAGGTGGATAGATTTAGTCACAGAAGCAAAATTGGACCTTGCTTTTATTATGCACATGTTGCTTACCTGTAAAATCATATTTTCTGATATTACAGAGCGTAGAGTCTGGCAAGCACAACAGCACATGTACCTGCTTGACAGAGCTCACAGAAAGGTAAACATTCAAATATCTGGATACCTTCGCATGGCTGGGATGCACACCATACGTCATCCTCAAATTAAATAGTGTAATGATTGGCTCTACTTACCAGATGGTGTGCACTTCTCACATGCTGGCAATTGCCTTTTCCTGGGTGACTTTTGAGATGGGATACTCACAGTCCTCTAAATATATCAGGCTGTAACAGCAGGCAGAATTGTAAACAAAAGGCTCTTTTAAGAGCCCATTAAATTGCTCAAAAAATAGAAAAGCTGTACTGATTATACACACATACAAAATAATATTATCTTCCTATCACACCGTTACATGCATTCAGATTAACGTAAATGTTCTGAGTTTCATTAGACAAACAGACATAGCAAATAGACGGTTCTATTTAAAAATAACTGTTTAATTTCACTATATGTCTAAGACAGACTGAAACTTATAATTTAAAATATAATTGTTGTAAACAATTTCATATTATGTAACAATCACGCAAACTATTAAACATTCTGATCAGCATTAACTATTCCCCTCCTCCTGATTGGCTATATGATTATGCTCCTGGCAGCAATAGTACTAGTAATCACCCCCCCAAAAAAGTTGCCATACAATATTGTACTTGCCTGCCATACTACCAATGATGTACACCAACACCTGTACAAAACTAGAAACAGCACCAGTGAATGGCATGGTGCTACCAGTAACACTACACAGTGAACTGTGCAGATCACACTGCAGTACCACAAAGCAAGACCACATATTGTATACACACAATCTATCACTTGTATTAATCATGAACACCATATAACTGTAAATATACAATCACAAACATTTAAGTGTGTGATCATCTTCACCAAGACATGTATACAGCTTAAAAATGAATATCTCATAATACTGTGTTCTAATACACTGTTTATTCTCTATTTATTACAGCTTTCTACAGCAAAAGTCAATCTGTCAGAATGCGTTTGTGGTTGCAGAGGGAGGTGTGTTGCCTGGCTCAGTCAGCCCAGGCCAGGGGAAACCCACGCATACTACTACGTAGTACGAATATGAAACTGGAAAAGATGTGGGCGCATCACAAATATATGCCTACTGTGCATAAGGTGCAAAACACAAATGCAGCAATGTGTAAAAGGAAGTGGAAGCTGTTGCACCAGCATTTCTATGTACTGAAACAGAGAGAGGACATACCGGACAGTGATGTGAGCTGGTACTACCTTGCTTATGAGATGTGGGAGGCAGCAGGAAAGCCACAAGTGGGGGAGCGCCTAACAGACCATGAGTACAGAAACTATGTGTCACTAAACATGTGTTCTTTTGTAGAAAAAAAAAAAAGAAATACCTTATTATTGTGTGAAGGAAACAATGATGAACTCTGCTAAGTTACGGAGATGTACCACTTAATGACCACCTGTGCGTATAATGTTGTATGCACAAAGTTGGGTGGCATATTACCCTCAAGTAATGACTTAATTGATAATGTAACATAACCCCAACCTCTCTAAAGGATCCTGTAAAAACACAGTAGTAAGCTGATCAACGTAAGGTTCTGATAACAGTGTCAACAACTGAAATATAAACATTTTCAGAGCCTTATAATAATAACTAAAAATGACCAAAAAAATGTGACTTTTCTGATTGGCTCTTTGTATTGTAGCAACCATATGTCAATTTTCTATTAAATGCATGGGCAGCTTAGACATACAGTTGCAAAGGTTCAAAATTATCCATCGACATTGTAGATAGTAATATCAACTATCAATACCATACATTATTTCAATGACAAATCTATCAATGATTAGAATCACACAAATACCATACTCAATGCAATCTTTCCAATCTCTCTTTTAATAGATCACCGAAGGTGTCCCCCACCACGAAGTGAGGTAGTACCAGCTGCAGAACACACTGTGGAGGCTGAACATTCTGATGCAGACAGTGTGATTATTGTCGAGTCAGAAGGTAAGAAAATCGCACAAGAAAAACTTAGCTGTTGTTACTATTACAGGTCTACATCGATTACACTTTGATGCAGTGAACCCACTAAGCTGCTGTAAGTTGGTATGTACTGTACAATTTGTATAAGTCTACAGAGTGCAAATTGGAAATAGTTTGTGAATTGGCACGCAAAAAAAAAAATTAGCAAGTTGTTCTGAAATTGTTGCCAGTAGTAGTACCCCCCTTGTGTGTTCTACACTAAAGACATATCACATCTTAACTGTATGAGTAAAAAGCAATACCTTACACAGTACTAATGACTCAGGAAGAATAACATAAAGAACAAAGTATTTAGTCACAAAACAGAGTTCTTTTTGAACAAAAGTGAACTCCTTACTATGTCTCACAGCTATAGACATAGTGATTCACTAACCATTTCATACACAATCATTTCAATTAATATGTTACTATCAAATTGTAATACATACTACAATGTTGTGTGGAAATCCTGTAACCTCATTGGTCAATACATGTTACATGAACATGGGTAAATCCAGCATAACCAACAGCTGACTAATGACATTTATGAAAAATATAATTATACACATTTTAAATAAATGTTAGACATGGATACATTGTGTAATCACAATAAGGCACTCCAGGGTGTGAATTATTGGCTGATTTATCTACTTCTTGTGTGGTTACGTTACTCAGCTACACCTCGTTACACACCACGCAAAGCGTGGGTAAATCCCCAGTAACTCACACCCTGTTGTGCCTTATTGCTTAAATACCAGTCTGTCTGTGTCTGAACAGAGTATGTGGGGGTGAGGGTGGGATACGGGAACAGCAACACTGCCCAATAATTGTAACACCACAGCTAAACACTGTTACTTTCTTATTGAGATTAAACTTATATTCATCAACTGAAATATACACTGTGTAACCAATAACTGAACAGCTGCCATGCAGGTAACTGGGCAAAAAACATGGAACAGTAATGCCCCCTTTCTCACAGAGTCACACCATCTCTCTCCATAGAATCTATTTCACTATCACTGCAAAGGCACTATTCACAACTTGTATAAGTAGCTGACGTGACATTGCCTGTGTCATGTCATGAAACACCTAAGTGTTCCAAGTTGTCCACCATTCATTTGGTTATCTGTCACTGCTATGTTCATGGCCATGTACAGTGGTAGAGTAACGCCTGCGACAGTGACATTTCCATGTGTAATACCATATACTTCTTACCAGTTTAAATATTTATCAAACTGTGACAACACACATACAGTGGCACTGTATGTATACTTTCTTTATGTGTAACTTTCTACTCAGCATCCAGTATCTCCCATCACATGCAGATAAGGACTCTTATTATTTAGCTACCAATAAACAACTACTAACTTTTTCAATAACAGCCTAATAAAGTAATACAGCTGAACCATATAGACACATTCCTTTTGTTTAAAAGTATTTCTCTACACTCAGAATACAACAAAACTATCATTTAGAGAACTGAAATACCTTCATATTGTAAAAAAAATCTATCTCTCTTACAGTGGTTGGGGAGACATTAGAAACACCAGTGCGACAGGTGAAGCAGAAGTGTGCTACTAGCCCTGAATGTAAGTCAAGCAAGAAACAAAAGCTGACACAAACATTATACAGTACTGCAAAAAGTATCAGTTAATTAAACAATAATGAACTCTAGGGTGTCTGTTGTGCTGGCGTAATGTCATGCCTTAGTTAGTTATAAACGGAGCCACGGGCCGAGTGCGTGCAGTTACTGAGGTGCGACGTTATCACAAACAACATACACCCTGGTTGTCATTATTGCTGTTATACAGTGGCTCGTTGTTATACTGAATAAAAAAATTGATTTAAATATGTGCAACTAATAAGTGTGTTAACTGCAGTGTACCTGTAATCAAGGAGGTGTCCCGTTGATGCCCATGTCCTTTTGTTTTACTACATCTCGCTACTCAGGATGCAGTACCTGCTCAGTTTTTTTGGGGGCAGGGGGGATAATTCCTCACTGAGACTGTTTAAGTCCTAACTGTACAAACTTGTGCACAACTGCAATCAGGAAAGTGTACCACTGATGTCCATGGACTTATTTTCACTGTGGTTCCACACTCACAATGCAGTACCTGGACTGTGTAGGGGCCGGGGGCATTGCCTGGCTGACGTCATGCAACTCCTAACTACTAACTTGAGTGTACTTGCAATGAGTGAGGTGTACCATTCATTTCCATATCCTCAGTTTAGCTGTATCTCTACACTTAGTATACAGTGCCTGATCTATAGTGTGGGAGGAGAATTGTATGGCTGAGGGCATGCAAGCCATAAGTGTGATAACTGGAGTGTACCTGAAATCAGGGAGGCATACCGTTGATGACTATGGCCTTTTGTTTTACTGTACCTCTACACTCAGGATGCAGCACGTCCTCTGGTTGGAGGGGGGGAGGGGATTCCTGACTCGGCCTGTGCAACTCCTAACTCTGAAAACTTCTGTACACCTGCAATCAGTAAAGCGTACCATTTATTTCTATCCCTTATTTTACCTGTGGCTCTACATTCAGTATGCAGTTCCTGGTCTGTGGGGGTGGGTGTGCGCATTGCCTGGCTGAGACCAAGCAACTCCTAAGTGTGCTAACTTTACTGACCTTGCAATTAGGAATGTACACCATAGATATCCACAGCCTTAGTATTGCTGTGCCTCTCTACTCAGTGTAACTGTGCAAACTTGTCTACTTCTGCAATCAGCGAGGTGCAGCATCGATGTGCACGGGCTTATTTTAGCTGTAGCTCTACACTCAGTATGCAGTACCTGGTCTGAGGGTTGGGAGTGTAAAGAAGCTGACGAATAGGAGAATGGGGTGACAGTTAGTACCAATGACACCAACGTACACCCTGAGGCCAGTTGGTGGGATGGGCTGGAGGCCTTCAAGGGGGGTTTCAGCCCTAACAGCAAATTTCATTGCTTTTGTCGCTGTGGAACAAACCTAACTGATGCAGTAAAAGAAGATTTTTGCCTCTAATTTCCCTTCTTTTTGAGAATGATGACAAGAAATACTGAAAGTTATAAATTACTTAAAATATGTATTTGTGTGAAATACTATTTCTGTGTTTCAAGAGAAGATGACAGATTTCTATACATAACAACAGTCTCACATAGTAATAGTTTGTTTTTCCTCTTTACAGACCAGCTACGTAAAAAGCAACACACTGTGCACTGCTGTTGTGTTCGTAGGCTCGAGCACAAGGTTGACTGTTTGTCAAATGAAATAAAAGAAATGAAAACTCAACATGAAAATTATTTGAAAACAAACAACGGCAAGATAAAATAATAAGCCTATTGACAGCTCAACAAGCAACAGTCAACCTTGTGCTCGAGCCTGTGAGCACAGTGGCAGGTGCCAGTGCGGACAGCATCACTGCTTCACCTGTTGCCATGAGCAGTCTCACTGACCACTGATGGACAGCCTCCACAGCTACGTCCGGTATCTCCTCTTAAGCTTGCACAACAGCTTCCACTTCTGATGCGCCTCCACAGTTTTTCCAGTTTCTGGCCTGGGCTGGCTGAGCCAGGCAGCACACCTGCATCTGCTTTTCAAGAGAAACCGAATTGTTTTCTATTTTATTTATTTAAACAAGCCATTTATTTTTGTATTAAAAAAATATTTTCTTTCCAACAGATATTTCTATATATTTTTGTAACTCTATTTTTATTTTGTTGAACAAAGCTAAACTATTATTTCACTATCTTTTTATATATATATATTTTTTGTGTACAAATAAAATCTTTTCATAACAAAACATTGTTTTTATTGAACAACTTGTTAAAAACAGTAGTTACTGTATAGTCAGTATGCAGCAACTGTTCATGGGAGGGCGGGATACCCTGGGTGAAACCATGCAGTTCATAACTGGTAACTGAAGACTACCAATTATCAATGATGCGTACCATTATATCCACTGCCTCACTTTCACTGTGTCCCTCCACTCAACATGCAGTACCTTTTCTCTGTCATGCTAGGGGCCATTGCCTAGCTGAGGCGTGCAACTGCTAACTGTCCTAGCCAGACCGTACTTGCAATTAGGTTGGTATGCCATTGATGTACACACCCTCAGTTTTGCTCTCTGTTTATCCGCTCAGGATACACTACCTCTCTGTAGTGTGGCAGTAGCATTCCATGACTGTGGCCATGTAAGGGACAACTGTACACACTGTTGAGTGGCTGAAATAACAGAGGTCTACCATCCATCTCCATGCTCTTTCTTTTCCTGTGGTTCTCCACTCTGTATGAATTCCTGCTCTGGCCTGGGAGTACGGGATTTCTGGGTGAGACTGTCAAAATCCTAACTGTGCAAACTTGTCTACAACTCCAATCAGAGAGCTGCACCATTCATCTGCATGGGCTTATTTTCACTGTAGAACTACACTCAGCATGCAGTACCAGATCTGAGAGTCAGGGGTAGACATAGCCTGGCTGAGGCCATGCAACTCCTAAGTGTAGTAACTTGAGTCTACTTACAATTGGCAAGGTATCCCATTGATATCGACAGCATCAGTGTTACTGAATCCTACACTCAGGACAAATTACCTAATGTGCAGTGTGGGGGGTAGCACTGCATGGCTGAGAAAGCGCAAGTCATAAGTGTGGTAACTGCAGTGTACTTGTTATCACGGAGGTGCACCGTCGATATCCATGCCCTTTTGTTTGACTATGGCTCGCCACTCAAGATGCAGTATCTCCTCTGGTTGGGGGGGCAGGGGAAATTCCTTACTAAGACTGTGCAGCTCCTAACTGTGTAAACTGTTGTACAGCTGTAATCAGGAAAGTGTACAATTGATGTCCATGAACTTATTTATCCTGTGGTTCCACACTCACTACGCAGTACCTGGTCTGTGTAGAGGGGCGGGGCATTGCCTGGCTGACGTCATGCAAGTCCTAACTGTGCTAACTTGAGTGTACTTGCAATTAGGGAGGTGTACCATTGATTTGCACAACCTCAGTTTTGCTGTCTCACCACTCAGGATACAGTACCTGGTCTATAGTGTGGCAGAAGCATTACATCACTGATGCCATGCAAGTCATAAGTGTGCTAACTAGAGTTTACCTGCAATCAGACAGCCATGCCATTGATGTCCATTGCCTTTTGTTTTACAGTACCTCTCCACTCAGGACGTAGTACCTTCTCTGGTTGGGGGGGGATTCCTGGCTGAGACTGTGCAACTCTTAACTGTGAAAACTTGTGTACAGCTGCAATCAGGGAAGCATATCATTGATGTCCATGCCCTTATTTTAGCTGTGGGTCAACACTCAGTACACAGTACCTGGTCTGTGGTAGTGGGTGGCGTCATTGCCTGGCTGAGACCACGCAACTCGTTACTGTGGAAACTTTACTGAACTTGCAATTAGGAAGGTACACCATTGATGTACACAGCCTCAGTTTTGCTGTACCCTACACTCAGGACACATTACATAATCTGCAGTCTGAGGGGAGCATTGCAAGGCTGAGGCCATGCAAGCCATAACTGTGTTAACTGGAGTGTACCTGGAATCAGGGACATATACCGTTGATGTCCATGCCCTTTTGTTTTACTGTACTTCTACACTCAAGATGCAGTACCTCCTCTGGTTGGGGGGGGGTAAATTCCTGGCTGAGACCATGCAACTCCTAACTGTGCTAACTTTAATGACCTTGCAATTATGAATGTACACCATAGATATCCACAGCCTGTAACAGTAACGGAAGCACATACCCTGTTTTTGCCAAACAGGTGCATAAAGAAACACAAAAAATGTATGCATTGTAATGGGCATCGAAGCTTAAAATGAGCATTGTAAGAACTTAATTGCTAATATCACAGAGACCGCACGACATAGAAAAAAAATTAAAATGTCACAAAAATCATCATTTTCCTGGCTACGCTCTTCTATTACTTAGCCCATAGGGCTATGCAACTTGCAACAAAACAGTACCATTGATGTCCATGCCCTTATTTTACCTGTGGGTCAACACTCAGTACACAGTACCTGGTCTGTGGCAGTAGGTGGGGTCATTGCCTGGCTGAGACCATGCAACTCATTACTGTGATAACTTTACTGAACTTGCAATTAGGAAGGTACACCATTGATGTCCACAGCCTCAGTTTTGCTGTACCCTACACTCAGGACACATTACATAATCTGCAGTCTGAGGGGAGCATTGCAAGGCTGATGCTATGCAAGCCATAACTGTGTTAACTGGAGTGTACCTGGAATCAGGGAGGTATACCATTGAAGTCCATGGCCTTTTGTTTTACTGTACCTCTACACTCATGATGCAGTACCTCCTGTGGTTGGGGGGGATTCCTGGCTGAGACTGTGCAACTGCTAACTGTGAAAACTTGTGTACACATGCAATCAGGGAAGCGTACCATTGATGTCTACCATTATTTTACCTGTGGCTCTACACTCGATACGCAGTACCTGGCCAGTGGGGAGGTGGGTGTGAGCATTGTCTGGCTGAGACCATGCAACTCCTAACTGTGCTAACTTTACTGACCCTGCAATTAGGAATGTACACCATAGATATCCACAGCCTGTAACAGCAATGGAAGCACATACCATGTTTTTGCCAAACAGATACATAAAGAAACACAAAGAATGTATGCATTGTAATGGGCATCGAACCTTAAAACAAGCATTGGAAGTACTTAATTGCTAATATCTCAGCAACCGCACAACGTAGAAAAAAATTTTAATGTCACAGAAATCATCATTTTCCTGGCTACGCTTTTGCATTACATAGCCTATAAAGCTATGAAACTTGCAACAAAAAATCTGTATCTCGCATTGTTTTCCAGATACAAGCCCCAAAAGGCGCAGTGTATGACACCATGTTAGTCTATGGAAAAAAATGATGACTTCGGAGTACTGTAACTTGGCAACAGTGTAATTTTTTTTCACCAAACCACAAAAAGGCACATCTGTGAGATGTTGGTTGCCTTTCGTCCAAATCTCAGCCCAAAAGACCAAACCATTTGTTCGCAGCAGGGTGACAAAGAATTCATCTAATTTTTGCCATAGCCTGAAAAGTAGTGTTACAATTTGCGACACTTTTCGCAAAAATTTGTGAAAGTGTCGTGCGTGCGACACTACATTGCGACACTACTGTTTCCAGAAATTTGAAAAACATATTTCTGGGGTGTTTAACATGACATGGCTAGCATCCTCAGGGCCTGACTAGGTGAACACAAAAAGAATTGTGTCCCTAGAAAGTCCCAAATTTAAATGCCAAGCATTTTTCTGATCGCTAACTGAAAACAAAATGGCAGATTTGTAACACTACTAGGGCCATTTGCGACACTAAAAAGTGCATTTGCGAAAGTGTTGAATATTTTGTTAACTTTTCCCATTGATGTATAATGGGAACTTGTTTTTTGAATAACTTTTGAACCGTTCAATATTTTTTCATGAAATCTTCAAAAGACACATCAGGGAGCCAGGCCACATGTTCCCTGAAGTTTTCAGACCAGTCATGCAAACTGTGCAACCTGTAGGCGAGAGCAAAGAAATCGCAAAAAAGCGTAATTGCGCAATTCATTGTTGCTTAATAACTCTGCACTCATATATCTGACTGATACAAAAGTTCGCAGATCCCAAGATCTATCATACCCAACTGTGCATACCAAATTTCAGACACATCTGTTGAACGGTGGCAAAGTTATTAAGGTGCAAAGTTTGACCCTTTAACCTTAAATGCGCTACTCAACCCTAACTATGGTAGCACGGTACTACCATTATATATATATATATACTATGTTAATGTACCATAAGGGTTAAAGCATTAAAAGTAGAGAAATGCAACCTTAGGGTTCCCAAGCCTACGACCCCAGCCCCACCCTACATTCAGGAACAGGCATGATGGGTGTGCCTTGGGGTTGTGAACCCTAATGCTCACCATATTCCATGAGTAAGTAAGGTAAGATGGGTACAGTATAGGAGAATGGGGTGAGCAGGGTTCACAACCCCAAGACATGCCTCTCTCACCTGTTCCTGCATGCAGGTTGGGGGTGGGGTCTTAGGCTTGGGAATACTAAGGTCTCATTTCCCTATTTTCGATGCTTTAACCCTAATGGTGAATTAATGTAGTTTTTTTTGCAGAGAATTTCCTTACTTTTTGAAAAACTATAATCGTAAGCTTATTTCCTTGTGGGGCCCTGCGCTCCAACCATCCATACTTTTTCAGAGATTGTAATTGTATCTTTATTTTCCCGTGGGAGTGCAGGGCCCTTCAGACCCTGCGTTTCCATCACTCCATAATCCTGTACATATTTGCATGTGGGAGTGCAGGGCCCTCTGGGTCATATGCTCTCATCAGTCCTTAATGGTACCCGTATTTGCATGTGGGAGTGCAGGACCCTATGGGCCCTGCACTTCCATCCATGCATAATTTTTGAGATAGTGTACTGCTAAAGTTGTTTGCCTGTGGGAGTGCAGGGCCCCATCCCGTAGTGTGCAGAGCAAAACAAACACCTGACATTGACATGTTATCCTGTAGAAAGCACAGGGAAATCTCAAACCTGTGTAACTCAACACCAAATTAATGTATTTTCACGAAACCACAAAAGGCACATAGGTGGGCAAAGCCCTTTGTATCCTGAAAATTTAAGAACACAATTGCAAACTGTTTCTTCACAACAGAGTGACAAAGAAACAACTGGGTAAACCTGTCATTACACTGTTATCCTTTGGGAAATAAAACAAAATTTAACCCAGCAGAGCTGCACAGCCAAGTAATATATTTTCCCCAAATCAGCAAAAGGCACATCTCTGTGGCAAGCCTTTGCACCCTGAAAATTTCAGCCCAGAATTCCAGACCATTTCTTTGCTATGAAGTGACAAAGAAACAGTTATATAAACAAACAAATCCTTGTTCACAAATTGTGAAAAAGAAGCCTTTACTGAGCTTCCTTTTCCACAATTTACAGTAAAAGAAAATCCTTTTTTGCAAGCTGCTGTAAAGGATCCTGTTTCGTGGTAAAAGAATTCCACGATCTGCGGTAAAGGATTATCTGTGGATAAAATAAACACATTTCTTAACATTCTTTGAAAAAACTGACCCAAGAATCTGATTCCTCGGCCACTGATTAGGCAAACACAACTGTTGGTGTTTACCAAAGCCCTCAATTATTTTCAAAATTTGAGTTTGTTTGCCTCACTAACTGAAAACAAGGTGGTGGCAGCACAAACTAGGATTCTGCATTTGCAAACTAGGATTCTGCATTTGCGATTAAGAATCCTATTTCAAGTTTCACATCTAACTTTTCCCATAGAAAATAATGGGAAACTTAATAACTTTGGAACAGATTAATATTTTCTCACCAAACCTTCAAAAGGCACCACTGTGACCCAAGACCTATGTTCCCTGAAAATCTCAGACCAACATTACGCACAGTTTTAGCACAACATAGTGACAAAGAATTTTACAAAAAGTAATTTTCATGTTTTTTGCACTCCATATCCCCGCACTAACACATCCGACCGCAATTAAACGTGCTACATCAAGAGATCTTTGGTCCCTGATGGTATGGCATAAATCGCTTGAACAGTTGGGAAGTTATTAAAGTCCCAAATTTTCACTTTATCAAACAAGTGAAGATTCAGCCTTAATATAGGGGTGCCACCCATACCTCTCAACCTTTCTTCAATGTGTGGTAAGATGTGTGACAAATGACCAAAATGTGTGACATATCATCAAACATGGCACTGCAAGCTCAGAACACTATGGCTATCAGTGCATTAATGTTCTTAATGTTTGCTGATAACTGAATATAATAAAGTATTATGAATTTCTGCTTTAAAGTCTCAGTGGGAAATGTGGCATATCACCTTCCTCATGTGGGACAAGGAATTTCTATGGGGAAAACAAGTGACGTACCTCATAATGTGTGACAGTTGAGAGGTATGGTGCCACCACACCTCTACAATATATATATATATATATATATATATATATATATGGATACATAGATGTATACATACATGTATGCATACAGTGTATATATATATATATCTATATATATATATATATATATATATGGATACATACATGTATGCATACAGTATATATATATATATATATATATATATATATACTGTATATATATATATATATATACTGTATATATATATATATATATATATATATATATATATGCACAAATCTCTACTGGAGAGACCTAGTGTGACTATCTAGGCAAAAAAAAAGTCTGTTTGGTTCTCATGACTATGTCTCTGTTACGATACATACATATGCTACTGTTGCTAACCCAAATATAAAGATAGTTCATGAAGTATAAGTTATGGAAAAATGTATTGAAAGTTTGAATATGAAAACTCTTACGTTGAGAACATGGTGTTCTACTTGTTTAATTTCTGGTTATATAAATAAAATTTTTTTTTATAATACCATGACTTCTGCTTCTATTTATGGGCTGTAGTATGGGTATTTCATTGTTTCTTTGTTATTCATTCTGTGAGTGTTCTTACACAACCATCTATCATAGGACACCATTGTATACTAAACTTTGTAATGTAACAGTTTAGTTGTGACCTGAATATTTCTGATAGTCCTGAGCAACCATGCTGTGCAGTTTTCTACACGTTAGTATATAAGTCGGCTAACTCTGCATCTCCTGGTTAAAAAAATAAATTTTATTTTTTAACAGTTGTTTTTCAGAGTTAACGTGTGTTACAGGGACACCACAATATCACAGTGATACTGTCTCACCATACACATTACTGCTAACTAGTACTTGTTCATAAAACAATGTCATACTGACACACACACACAATTAAGCTACTTATAAAAAAACTATTTACACTTGACTACACTATGTACAAGGTATTTAATCGCGCCTGGTATGTCTCATCCATTCTCATACCAGCTGGTCCCAAACCCAGAAAAAGAGTGATGGAATCTAGTGTACTAAACGAATAACCTATAACAATGAGAATATTGATGTGATAAAATGACTGTCAGGTTTTAGGCACAAGGCACAGCTAAGGATTTTGGGAAAATCATTTAAAAGCACTTGAAGGCCAGCAAAGGCATTTCTTATTTTGTCAAATCCAGCTGGAGAAAGTGCAACTCTTTATCATACTTTGTCTGCGAAGGTTCAGTAAATTTGAAAACAATGTGATTGGCTGGGTAGAGTATTCAGCCTTGTCTTCATCTGGACACTGGTAAATACAGTTTCTGTTCCTGATATTTTAAATATCTATTTTACACTTACTTCCTCATTCGTGGACAAAACAACCTCTGCCAAGTATATGTAGGCCATATTCTTTTGCCCAGTCTGGAACAGGAGAACCACAAAATCACCTTCCTGGAGAGCACTGCCAAAAGTATAAAATTAATAAATCATCCACTTGAGCATTTTGATTGTCAAGACACCTGAAATCTGTTGGGGGGGCAAGTAATGAGGAGTGGCACACCCTATTCCATAATCTAAATAGCTAGAATTCATCCAATGGTAAGACACTACATAAGGACATTCAAATGGCCTGTAAGTGACTCCCAAATTAACTGCCACCATAGTGGATATGGGTGATATGTTCAGGCATTTGGCATGACGGAGGTTTTATTCCCATTGTGTACATGCAGTAGCACACACATAAATTCATGCATGAACACGTATCTAGGGATTAAAACACCCATCTCCTCCAGTAAGTCACATTATTATTTTAGCATTGTGTGCTGTCTTGCACACCAGAAACTGTATGGATAAGGTGATGAGGCCAGTAGGTGGCTATAACAAAATGTAAATCACATGGGTACTTACACTGAGGGTGACGTGTCCCTTGATGGTGGAGACCTTGCTGATGGTAGTGATGGTGGCTGAGATGGAGACCTTGCCTGTAGCACTGGTGGTGGTGGTGGTGGATATGGAGACATTGCCTGAGGTGATGATGCTGATGGTGGCTGAGATGGAGACCTTGCCTGTAGCACTGGTGGTGGTGGATATGGAGACATTGCCTGAGGTGATGATGCTGATGGTGGCTGAGATGGAGACCTTGCCTGTAGCACTGGTGGTGGTGGTGGTGGATATGGAGACATTGCCTGAGGTGATGATGCTGATGGTGGCTGAGATGGAGACCTTGCCTGTAGCACTGGTGGTGGTGGTGGTGGATATGGAGACATTGCCTGAGGTGATGATACTGATGGTGGTGGAGATGGAGACCTTGCCTCTGTTGATGCTGCTGGAGGTGCTGGAGAAGTAGACCTTTCTTGCAGTGACTCTGGTTGCGGTGGAGAAGTAGACCATTCCTGTAGTGTTGCTGGTGATGTAGAGGAAGACCTTTCCTGCACTGATGCTGGTGGTGGAGAAGGAGACCTTTCCTGCATTGATGGTGGTAATGGTATAGAAGGAGACCCTTCATGCATTAAAGCTGGTGGTGGTGGTGGTGGAGAGGGAGACCTTGACTGTGGTGTAGTGGGAGACCATGTTGTTTGTCATGGCAACCTTAACTGTAGTGCTACTCTTGGTGGCATTGGAGACTGTGTCAAAGGTGGTAGCATCACCTCTGTCCCATATTTCAAAGAAAAGGTTCTCCAATCTCCTGTGAATAATACATTAGGGCACGGTCCTTCATTTGTAACACATGGTTGGCAGAAGCAGCTTCTCTCTTTTAACAGATACGATATGTGGATCTATTCCTTTCACACAGTGTACCAATTGTGTGTTTGGCAATGTTTTCAAAATTGTTCTAGTAAGTCTTCGCCTGTTTATTTTGCCCTCCTTGATGAAAAAGAAACTGTGTGTCACATGCACATGATCCTCCTCATTTCTGGGACATGTAAGGTATTTTTTGCCATATTGGTATAATTCAAAGGCACTGTCAGTGATGGCTTTTTGTGATTTTACAGCTAGTAATGCATTCTTTTTCAAGATGCCCACTTCTCCATCACACAGTCCTTTGCCATGCCGACTGCCAAAGAAGTGTTTTTCAATGGAGACATCACAATCCACCACACCAAATGATGCATTGGCAAAGTTGCCCTTGCTCTCGTACTGTGTTGGTGCCCCATCAGAAAAATGAATTTGCTTCACCATGGCAACCCTCTGTTCTTTCAGATATTTGGTTGCCATATCTGTGAAGTGGTGAACAGCATGGAAGTCATGCTTTCGGTCATCAGGGATAAAAATAAGTGCGCTATGCATGTTTAAGCCACAGTTTGGTTTAGGGCATCTATAATAGGCCACAACTTGGTGAATTGTAGCTTGGTTGTATGCCCAGTGTGCACTCTGAGCTTCATCTTGGTAGTGGCAATTATAGTTTTCTCCAAAGTCCAGATAGAAAACTACCCAGTTATTTGGTACATTTTTTCTAATAGCATCAAATTGTTGTGACTGCCACTTTACATTTGCTAAGTGCTTAACAAATGGCTCCAGCTCTTCTTGCAGTTCTTTGATTAGGTCTCCGATGACTCCAGTATTGTTTTGCATTCTCATTTGCTTTGAATGTGTCACTTTCCCCTCCTTTCTCATGGTGACATCCTCATTTTGCCATTTTCTCCAGGTGACTGGAGAGGTCACGTGTTCATATAAAAGTGGCATCAATTTTGTCTCTATGCCTTTGGTGCCACAGTGAAAGCATTCCCAGTCAATGCAACTTTTATTGTGAAATTTACCAACTCTGCAGCACATTGTAAGGGTCAAAACCTCATACTTGTGCTTTATGGCACTGTCTGGTATTTCTAACTGTGCACATTGTAAAGCAATGCAGTTCAGTTTAAGATCTATGTTCAGGCAGTACTCACATAGGCACTGCAAAAGCTTAGGTCTGGACATGACACAAACATTTTTAGGGTGAAGTTTTACAAATTTACTATAACTAATTTGTACATCTGGGTTTTCTTCCTTGAACTGTTCATATGTATTTAGGACCAATGATTCCAGTGCCTTCTTTGGTAAAAGTTGTTTTTTCTCCAATTATTTTCACAATGGGCAGTTCTTGAGAGATATCCCCATGCTGGTGGAAGTCCTGTATCTTCTGAATTATTGATTCTGGCAAAGCAACATCCCTCTTCTTATGCCTCTCGATGTAGTCATCGCTATATACGGAGTACGCACACAAAAATTTTCAGCTAAATCCCAGTTCTCTGTGTAAGTCTAATTTTCTGAACTTTTTCTTCACCAACAGTGACTTGTGCAGCAGTTGAAAGATTTGAATATAATCCTTTTGTCTTGAGTGTTTAGTTGTTTCCAATGTGGCTTTCAAACTTGTTTCCTCAAGAAAATCCAACCGTTTCTTTTTGGATGGTGTTAATATAGATTTCGCCTCAATAGCTTTACGCTTTTGTGATGTTGACTTTAGTAGCATTGCTGAGAAAACTTCAGCAAATTTATTTGGGCTTTTTGGCAGTGCTTTTAGTGGTAATGAGATGGCTTTTATTTTGGTAGCATCACTGTTAATAGAGTCTGTGGTATCCTTGATTGTGGACTGTCTATTTGTGGATTAGCCAAAGCGAAAGCATCTGAGACCACAATGTTATACTGCATTTCAGCTGCATCCAAGTTGTGTGCATTTGATTCCACAGTGATAGTTTGAAGTCTGGCACCTTTCTTCTGAGCATACAGAAACTGTCTACATTCATTAGTCTGCCTTCTTTTTTTTGAGCTGTCATTTTTGCTCTCTGATTCTTTTTATTTTCCCACCATAATGCTCGCATCTTCTCTGCTTCCACTCTTGTATGTTTCTTCTTTTCTGTGCCATCAGGTACTTGACTTGCCTTTTTATTTTGCCTATACCTTTGCATCCAAAGCCTATCTTTTCCTCTGTACTGTACTTTGGTCTCTTCAGGCATTGACATTTTATACTGTCTCACCCTCTCCGTTTCTTTCTAATGATGAGCTTTTGTATTTTTTTTGGGATAATTTTTCATTCTTGTACATTACTCTCTCATGTATTCTTTTTGGGATCTTGGTTGTGCCTTTCGACCACCTGTTGTATTCACTGAATCCAAGCAAGCAGTCTCACCACCACCACCACAGCAAGATGTGGATGCAATAACATCATGCCGTGGCTGATGCTGTTTCAGGTTGTTCCTCAGGTATTCCATCTAACATTTGCAGAAACACAAGATCCAGAAGAAGGATTTACAGGTTATACTTTTTAGGAAACAGAATTTTCCAACATGTCAAGTATGTTGACATAATCAAGGGAGCACTAAATGAAAAAAAATGTAATGGAAAGAAAATGACGCCAGGCCCATCTAGTTGGCTAAATGCCTGGCTTGATCTAGATTCCAGACTACAACTGTAAAAAAATTATAATTTTCCTACTCTAATACTCATCATGAATTTGAACATTTACTTGTGTTTCCAGCCTCCATAAAGATTTCAGTGTTTCTCTGTCTTTTTTCATATATGGGCTTCCAACCTGTGCATGGTACTCAAGTTACACTCTCACTAGTTTTAAAATTGGATGACAATGGGGAAAAGTACCCTGGTCCTGCAAGTCCACATGCCATACACTACATACAGTGCAACATGGCACCAGACAAGCAGTTCTATTAATCCATAGACCTTTCTGTGACCACAAGACAGTATCAGGGCCGCAAGAGATCATTGCCAAAGTAGACGGCCTGCATAATCAGTCCAACTCTGCCAGCAGAAAAAAAGCTTAACATAATGGCCTGGGGCAGTTCCAGGTCTCCACATTTTTCTAGATGCTTGCTTTCCAACTGTACACAGGCTTCCAGATGCAGTCTAGCAAGCACCCTGTATGGGGGTACGTTCCATGCAACTCTGTACTGGGAAAAGTTGGATGTTACTGGTGGCAAAAAAACAATGGATCTATCCATTAAACATAACATCCTATATCAACAATGACAAATAGTACCAGACAAGCCATCTTATTTATCCAGATCTTTCTGTGACCACAAGACATTATCAGGGACACAAGAGACAACTGCTAAAGTAGAGGGCCTGTGTAAACAGTCCCACTCAATCACCACAAAAGACAGTTAATCATGCTGACTAGTGTGGTTCCAGGTGATATTAGACTACACAATGGTGGTAATAAATACTACCTGCAGACTGGATAATTAAGGAATAGGGATGAAGTGACCATTTCTCACAAAACTGTGTTATGGTGACTGTTCCCCAGTGGCCCCCTTCACGAACAGCACCAAACATGGCTGAGTTGGTGAGCAGCATATTAGAGATTATGCTCTTCATGGTGTGATCACTAACTAGGCACAATAGACCATAATACAGTATTGCTCATGCTAAGGACAGCACCAGAAAGGAAACACTCTAAGGTAAAAGCCCTAGATTTCAGGCGAGTGAACTTTGAGTATGGGAGACAGAGTCAAGAAAACTCTTGTAGAGGTGGGAGATCAGGAGGGAATGAGAGAAAAATGTGGTAAAATAAAGAGGGCTATAGTAGATGCCACTAAAATCTGCATCAGATAGGTCAATAAAAACAAAAAAGTAGAGGAAACCTCTATAATTCAGTAGGACGGTTGTAATAAAGGTCAGGGTGAAGAGAGAAAGGTTCAGGAGATAACAAAGATGCAGAGGGAGGAACACAGAGAAGCTTACAAGGAATGGCAAAAGGAGGCTGGAATTTAGGTCAGGAGAGCAAAGGCAAGGACAGCAGACAATATAGCCCAATCAGATAAAACCTTCTACCAGTATGTGAGTAAACAGAGGAGGACAAAGGGAGTGATGTTTGGCTGTGGGGTAAAGGTGGGGGAGATGGTGGAAGGGGATCAGGAGGAGGCAGATATGCTTAATAGCAGTGTCCAGTTCAGGAGGCTGTAGCTCAGGAAGGATGTGGAGAGAACAGAAAAGGTCCAGAGAAAGGCAACAAGAATGGTGTGAGGACTCAGCCATTTGACATATGAGGAGAGGCTGAAAGACCTCAACATGTGTAACCTGTAGCAAAGGAGGCAATGGGAGTGGGTGACCGATGGGAAAATAATGGAGGGCAGGGTTCTGGAGGGTTTAAGGGCACTGGGGGTGGGCAAGGCACCAAGGCCTGATGGCATCCATCACAGGGTACTGAAGAAGCTGTTAGAGGTCCTGGTGGGACCTTTGGCTGACCAAGTCAATGCATCACTATACTCGGAGTGTGTACCTCAGGACTGGAGGATGGCTCACATGTTGCGCCTCCACAAGAGTGGTCCTAAAGATGAACTGGGGAACTACAGACTGGTGAGCCTCACATCCATCATGGGCAAACTGATGGAGACTATCCTGAAGGAGAAGCTGGTGTCCTTCCAGGAGGCCAAAGGGCTACAGGACAGCAGACAGCATGGCTTCATAAGTGGTAGATCCTGCCAAACTAACCTGGAGGAGAACTATGACTGGGTAACTAGGCAGTTGGATGGGGCCATACTGTGGATGTCCTGTACCTGGACATCAGTAAGGCAACTCGGTGCCACACGGGAAGCTGGGAGAAAGGCACAGGGGTGGGTGCAAGGCTGGTGAGACGGGTAGTGAACTGGCTTCAGGAAAGGCAACAGAGGGAGGTGGTAGGTGGGAAGCTCTTATCCCCAACGGCAGTGACGAGTGGTGTTCTGCAATGGCTCTGTGATGGGACCTGTGTTGTTTGGGATATTCATTGCAGATATATCATTGGGCATCAAGAGCAAGATCAGCCTGTTTCCTGACAACACCAAGATGGGAGCAGTGGTGGATGACCTAAGAGGATGGCAGGGATTGCAGGATGATCTGGCAAGGCTGAAAACCTGGTCGGGCACCTGTCAACTGGGGTTCAATGCTAAAAAGTGCAAGGTGCTGCATTTTGGGGTGAAAAATCCAAGGAGGAGTTACTAGACTTGGGGGAGTGCAGCTAGCCGAGACAGAGAAAAAGTATCTGAGGGTGCTCATTACAGGATCAATGAACAACTCTGCACAATGTAGGAAGGCAGCTGCAAAGGCCAACAAAATGCTGGGTTGAATTGTTAGGGGTTTATCCTTGAGGAGGGGAGAGGTGATTCTGCCACTGTATAGTTCACTGTTTAGATTGCACCTGGAATACTGCATGCAGTACTGGCATCAGTATATAAAGAGGTACATTAAATTACTGGAGGTGGTGCAGCGCAGGGTGACAAAGATTATCCAGGGGCTGGGGGACTTACCATAGGCGAGTAGGCTGAGGGAGCTGAACATGTACTCACTGGAGGAGAGAAGGGACAAGAGGGATATGATTGTAACCTTCAAGTACATGAAAGGAATAAACAAGACAGGTATGGAGGGGCTGTTCAAAGTAAGGGAGGGGAGAGACTCCTAGGGCCATGATATGAGACTGGAGGGAGGAAGGTTTAGGAGAGAGATGAGGAGACACCTTTTACAGAGTTGGTGGTAGCTGGGTGGAATGCATTAACAGCGGAAGTGCTATCCAGTAGAAGAGTGGGCTGCTTCAAAAGGGACTGGGACAGGGCAAAAGGGAGAGTCAAAGGAGAGGGAGAGTAGGAGGGAGGGGAAGCTGCAGAATAGGGGTGCTAACTGTACATTTGAGCAGACTTGATAGACTACTAGGCCTTTATCTGTTCGCAGATTTCATATGTTCAAATGCACTTGGGATGCAGGAACCCTGGGGAGGACTACATGATGAAGGGATAGATATTAGCAAACACAAAACAGAAAAGAGATCTGGGGTCATCATATCTGATGACCTAAAGGTGGCCAATCAATGTGCCAAGGCAGTGGTGAGAGACAGTGGGATTATGGACTGCATAGGGAAAGGTATCACAAACAGAACAAAGGAAGGCATAATGACACTATACAGGTTATTGTTGAGACCTTATCTGAAGTACTGCATCGAGTTCTGGATGCCTCTCTCAGGAAGGACATAGACAGGGTGGAGACAGTCCAGAGATGGGCAACAAAAATGGGACAGAGCCTGCACCACATGTCATATGAGGAGAGACTACAGGAACTCAATATGTACACCCTGGAGGAGAGGAAGGAGAGGGGAGACAAGACAGAGACCTTCAAGTGCCTCAAGACAAATAATAAGGTACAGGAGGGCAGCATCTTTCAGAACTGAAGCTGCTCAAAAAATCAACAGGGCATGACATGAGACTGGAAGGGGGAAGACTGAGGGAAACATGAGGAAGTACTTTTTCATGGAAAGGGTGGTGGATACTTAGAATGACCTGCCCCAGGAGGTGCTGGGGGAAAACACAATTGGGGGATATAAACAGGCATGGGATCGATATGAGGGATCCCAAGAGTGGGGAAGGAGATGCAGGAGCAGTAGACCAAAAGGGTCAGTGGCAGCTAATTAAGTGTAGAAACATAGAAACATGGAAACATAGAAGTTGATGGCAGATAAGGACCGCAAAGCCCATCCAGTCTGCCCATTTATTTTTTCTACCTTATGAATGTGCCATAGGCCTTTGCTCTGTCAATGGCCTATCTATTCTATTCATCTGTATTGCTCCCTTATGCCTGTCCCATGCCTGTTTGAAGCCCTGCACTGTATTCATATCCACCACTTCCTGAGGTAGGCTGTTCCATGCATCCACCACCCTTTCTGTGAAAAAGAACTTCCTCACATTCCAGATGGGGCTCAACCAGTGTCTTGTAAAGAGGGGTAATTACCTCCCTCTTCCTATTTGTGATACCCTGACTAATACACCTCAACATCCCTCTAGTCTTACCTACTGCTTTAGAGGTCTGCTTGGATGATTTCAGGTCATCGGTGATGATGACGCCCAAGTCTCTTTCTTCCCTTGTGACTGCCAGCTCCCCTCCCAGTCTATAGGTGACGTCAGGGTTTCTCTTCCCTATGTGTGTGATCTTGCACTTCTTTGCGTTAAACCCCAGTTCCACTCTTCCGACCATTTTGCTAGTTTATCTGGATCTCTTCTCATTCTGCCCATGCCATCTGGATCATCTACTCTGTTGCAGATCTTGGTGTCATCTGCAAACAGACAAACCTTGCCCTCCAGTGCATCTGCAATGTCACTGATGAAGATATTGAAGAGGACTGGCCGCAGGACTGATCCTTGAGGTACCCCACTTGTGACTTCAATCTCTTCTGGCTGTATACCGTTTACCACCACTCTCTTTTTTTTCTGCCCATCAACCTGTTTGCCACCCAGTTGACCAACGTCTGACCCACCCTCAGCCTACCCATCTTATTAATCAATCTTCTATGTGAAACAGTATCGAAAGCTTTGCTGAAGTCAAGGTAGACAACATCAACTGCTCCCCGTTGGTCCACCACTCTGGTTACCCAGTCAAAGAAATCTATGAGATTAGTTTGACAGGACCTTCCTTTTGTAAAACCATGCTGTCTTGGATCCTGTGCTCCTATGGATTCCAGGTGTTGCACTACCCTTTCCTTAAGGAGTGTCTCCATAATCTTGCCCACTACTGAGGTAAGACTGACTGGTCTGTAGTTCTCTGCCTCCTCCCTGCTACCACTCTCATGGAGCGGGATCACATGAGCCCTTCTCCAGTCTTCTGGGACCTCTCCTGTGCTCAGAGACTCACTAAACAGTTGTGACAATGGCTCTGCTAGTTACACCCTTAGCTCCTTTAGTACCCTGGGATGTATGCCATCAGGTCCCATTGCCTTGTCCACCCTGAGCTTATCGAGCTCTTGTAGGACCCTTTCTTTTGTGAAGGGACTAGTGCACACCTCCCTCCCCGCTGTGTCCATGGTGTAGAGCTGTGGGCCCTGCCCTACTTTCTCTTCAGTAAATACTGAGCAGAAGAAGGGTATTCAGACAGACTGGATGGGCCTGGTGGTCCTTATCTGCCATCAGTTTCTATGTTTTTAAACATGGAGATCTTGGTTTGAATCCCATCAGCCCATGCTTGCATTCTGTGTGACCCTGAGCAAGTCACTTAACTTCCTTGTGCTCCCATTTAAAATGCAAATATGTCACAGTGTTGCCGGCACATGTTTCTGAGGACTAGCAGCACACCACCTTGATTTGCTTACATCCATGATTGTTGACATGGCAAAAGACCATCAACTTTTAAGAACCTAAAAATCATTTTTCTTGTCTTAAGAGTGAAATAAAGCAAAACGAAAGTCATGTATCTTGATGTTTTGGCTTCTCCTAACTGCCCAAATTATTTAAATTATTGTTAAGACTTAGCATCAGAAACATTTTTTTCTGCTCTGAGGCTGAAACAATAGGTGTGAGAAAAGGTGTGACTTGTACCATTTAGCTAAATGGACAATGAACTGCAAAGCATGCTTTTGAATAGCACACCAAGTTTCTGTCAAGAAGTACTTTCAGTCTGAATGGGGCTGAAAATATTGCATAGAGTTTAGAGTAATGACTCTGAGCTGTGAATGAGCTTGCTACATCCAGCAGACCTGTGTTTTATTTCCATAGCCTCCACTTGCATTGCTTTGTGACTCTGAGCAAGTCACTTAACCTTCCCAATGCTCCCAGGTCACACATGAAAACAAGCAGTTGTGCCTAGTGGGCTTTATCCAGTTACCAAAGAATACATATATGGAATTTGATTCAAAGGTTGGATGAGTTTGGGTGACTCTTCAAATTACACATACAAACATATCTCTCAACCTCTCAGCATTAAAAGTCATAGCACTGGCCTTCAAAAATCATAGTACAGGGCCAGAATGTGTAGCACATTCTTATTTTAAACAATATTATATCTACAGATAGTGAGCCCCAAATAGTGATAAGGAATGTTTCTATGAACCTGATTCAATGATTCATAGTTTGTGTGTCCAGAAATAGCTCTAACATTATGAGGAACATCAGTAAACATGGAATGAGCAAGGGTAAGTCTGAGTGTGAAAATCATAGCGCTATGCAGAATTCATAGCAGCTGAGAGGTATTCATGAAAATGTGCTTTGGGGGTGTTGGTGACAGTGATACATTTCTTGATGGTCTGGCACACTTTCATGCATGCATAAAAAGATTGTCTTGGGCCAGGTTCCAAACAATTATTTTATAATTTATTTATTTCTTTGGTAACAGGGTAAGGCCCACTAGGCACATGTGACTGTTTTCAGGGGTGACCTAGGCGCACTGGGCGGTTACAGTAAGTGACTTGCTCAGAGTCACACAGTATGCAAGTAGAGATTGTGAGAATCAAACCCATGTTTGGTCTGCTGGATGTACCAAGCTCATTCACAGCTTATTACTCAAACCTCAAGGCTATACTGCCAGCCCATTCCCAATAGAAAGCTATGCCAGGACTTACATGCAGCACATGGTACACAACACATTACTGAGAAGCATCATCCTCTGTTTTGAAATAAAAAAAAAATCAAACTTTCAAAATACAAAGGTGCTTACAGAGGAACCTATAAGAGCTTTGTGGGCATCTGGGGAAAAGAGACATAAATTCAGCATTTAAAGCTATGAGTTGGCCCAGGCTTATGTTCAGAACAAAGGAACCAGCCATTTTAGTTCCCTCTGTACTGAACATCAACTGAAGCAACCATACAGTCCAAATGTTACAAAAAAGCCAGAAAAATGTTGAAAAAAACACTAACATCAAAGGTAACCATGGGCCAGTTACAGGCTAGAGCTGGCCCATGATAAACAGCCTTGTTTAACATAGAAACATAGAAGCTGATGGCAGATAATGACTGCAAGGCCCATCCAGTCTGCCCATTTCTTTTTCTACCTTATGAATGTGCCATCGGCCTTTGCTCTGTCAATGGCCTGTCTATTCATACTCATCTGGATTGCTCCCTTATGCCTATCCCATACCTGTTTGAAGCCCTGCACTGTATTCATATTCACCACTTCCTGAGGTAGGCTGTTCCATGCACCCACCACCCTTTCTGTGAAAAATATTTTCCTCACATTACCCCTTAGTCGGCCTCCCTCTAATCTCATGCTGTGTCTTCTTGTCCTGCTATTTTTCTTATATTGAAACATGTTAGACTCTTTCACCTTGTTAATGCCCTTAAGGTGCTTGAATGTTTGATCATATCACCTCCCTCCCTCCTTTGCTCTAGGGTACACATATTCAGCTCCATTAATATGTCCTCATATGTCTTCTGATGCAGTCTCTTCACCATTTTGGTTGCCCTTCTCTGGACTGCCTCAATTTGGTTAATGTCCTTGTGAAGGTGTGGCCTCCAGTACTGCATGCAGTACTCTAGATGGGGCCTAACCAGTGTCTTGTAAAGAGGGATTATTACCTCCCTTTTCCAACTTGTGATACCCCTACTACATTTATTTTTTACCAGAAAATGCCATGCAGGGCCTTACTTTCAACAGATGGTACACCAAACAATTACTCAAAATCACATGAATTTGCTCCAAAATGTATTAAGGAAATCACACTTTGCAAAAAAAGGTGTATACAGAAAAACTTGTAAGAACCTCTGCAGGCATCTGGTGAAAAGAGATGTAAATTCAGCATTTAAAGCTATGAGATGGCCCAAGCTTATGTTCAGAACAAAGGAAATAGCCATTTTAGTTTCCCCTGTACTGAACATCTACTGAAACAACCAAACAGCCCAAATGTTACAAAAAAGACAGAACATTGTAAAAAAACACTAGCATCAAAGGCAACCATGGGCCAGTTACAGGTCAGAGCTGGCCCCTGTTAAAAAACCTTATTTTACGTCTCTTTTCGCCAGAAAATGCCATGCAGGGCCTCACTTTTACCAAATGGTACACCAAACAATTACTCAAAAGTACCAGAATGTGCTCCGAAATGCATTAAAACAATCAAACTTTGCAATAAAAAGGTGCTTACATGCAAACTGGTAAAAACTCTGCAGGCATCTGGGGAAAAGAGATGTAAATTCAGCATTTAAAGCAATGAGTTGGCCCAAGTATGTTCAGTATAAAGGAACCAGCCATTTTAGTTTCCCCTGTACTGAATATCGACTGAAGCAACCGTACAGCCCAAATGTTACAAAAAAATCAGAAAAATGTGGAAAAAACACTAGCAACAAAGGTAACCATGGGCTAGTTACAGGCCAGAGCTGGCCCATGATAACAGCCTTATTTTACATCTCTTTTCACCAGAAAATCCCATGCAGGGCCTTACTTTAAATACATGGTAGACCAAACAATTACTCAAAATCACATGAATTTGCTTCAAAATGTATCAAAAAAATCACATATTGCAAAAAAAGGTGTATACAGACAAACTTGTAAGACCTCCGCAGGCATCTGGTGAAAAGAGATGTAAATTCAGCATTTAAAGCTATGAGATGGCCCAAGCTTATTTTCAGAACAAAGGAAACAGCCATTTTAGTTTCCCCTGTCCTGAACATTGACTGAAACAACCAAACAGTCCAAATGTTACAAGAAAGCTGAGGAAATGTAAAAAAAACACTAGCATTGAAGGTATCCATGGGCCAGATAGAGGCTAAAGTTGGCCCCAGTTACAAAACTTTATTTTACATCTCTTTTCAACGTGGAAGGCCATGCAGGGCCTTACATGCCTGAGCACATGGTGCACCAAATAGTTACTCAAAAGCAGCAGACATTTATTTTACATTTTTCCCACAGAAAATGATCAGACATACAAAAAAATTGTTCTTTATGTTTCCTTATCTGCTCCATAATCTCTCTACTACATTCTCCTTAATTTGTTTTCAGCCAGAATCCAGCCCCCCCCCCAAGATGTGGAAACTCCATCTTAAAATTAGGTTACAGATGCTTTACTCTCACTTCAGTTGTTTAAAATCCCATTCTTGCATGCTTTTTTAAAAACCCTACAGCCACAAATCACACCCACATGGGCAAACAAGCTGCAGGTTCTTCATTTTCAATATTCTTGAACTGTATAATGTACCTTGCACTCATTCCTTCTCCACTTCAATAAGACATTTGTTAAAATACCCCATTTAAATAAGCAGCTGTTTTCCCTTTTGCTTATTTTGATGGACTTTTTCCAAAACACTGTTCACTAATTAAAAAAAAGAATAACAACAAACCATGACTTGTTCCTTATTATTGCTGGTAATATGTTTTATAGAAAAAAAAGGATTTAAGACTGTAATCTTATTAAGAACTGCAGGCTGCAATTTTACTGGAATTGGCTTTGTGACTTTATACCATGGACCCCTTTAGTTAAAAAAACGGAGGCGTTATACCTTTCTTTATCCTCCAGTACTGCCCACATTATAGCCACATTATAGCCATGCAAACACCAGTTTTTCATTTAATATTATTGTATGCTTACAAAAAACTCCCGATGATGGACACTCCTTGAAAATGCAGTCTGCTTCTTTCAAACAAGATGTGGCTTTATTTCTAGGAGCATCACATTCTGTATAAAGTTAAACTACCCCTCCCCCAAAAAATATGGGATGTAAGAATATACAGTAGTTCACCAGCCCCACCTTTATGCCCTGCATCACAGATTTCAGTCAATACCTTTATGTAGAAAATCCTGATGCTGGACAATCATCGCAAAAGCAGCTCGCTCATAGTCGGGCGTGCAAATAGTCGATCTTGGCAGAGACTGAGTATAGGCTGATTATGTTCACTAACACGCAATACCCGGAGATGACACAGCTTCAGAGTGGAACCTAGGTGAAAGAAAGGGGCTCTGAACCATGAGTCCCACAAATTTATACCCGCTGATAATGACGGAAGAGGGTACTCAACTAAACTTTGTTTCTCGGGTTTATGGACTGCTGGCAGAACCGCTTCTTACATTCGTGAATTTTGGATGCGAGGGAGGTGGTGCTAAACAAACCAAAAAGTGTGCAGTATTAAAAAAACAAGCATTTGTCAATGCCGAATGTTTGCTTGCTGGCATTGGCAGTGGTAGTGTAGAAGTTACAGAGCTGCGTAATAGGAATGGCAGTGAAGTATTGAACTGAAGCCAACCCCACCACCACCCTGCAGAGAGTGACAGGCATTGGGGTGTGCGTTTGGGTCGTCAGGCACTGGCCACACCATTTACACACCCCACCCTGCAGACACTGACAAGTGTCACGGTGTTCTTGGGGTCTTTGCCCTTATGCTAATTCCCATTTCATTAGGAAATAGGTGAGATGGGTGCGATATAGGAGAATGGGGTGAACTTTGGGTCAAGAGTCCAAGGCATACCTCGATGCCTCTCACTGGCTGCAGGGTGTGGAATGGTATAAGCATTACAGGCAAGAATCCCAAGTCACACCCCTGATGCCTGTCATTCTCTACAGGGTTGGGCATTATGGTTGGAGGAAACCCTAATTCCTCAGGCATTCGTTCGTATTTTCACTCCAGATTTTCAACATGTTTTTTTTGTGACCCCACCTCATGAACAGGGGGAATATCAGTTTGTTAGCCGAAAGCTGCTTATGCACAGCGACTATGGCATTTAGCACCACAGGTGCAAAAAGCATTCGAACAGGATGTAAAAAATGACAGCTGTACTGTTCATGGGGAGGTGTAAAATGGCAATGTTGCAAATCTCGGTAAAAATATTAAAAAAATGGTGGATTCAAGCGTACATAGAAACTGTGCAACACACACCCGTAATATAATTAGGTTGGGATTTTTACAGCAGATTGTCAACTCAGGCATTTTGGTGCCTCCGATCATGAACAGTGTCACTGTGATTTTCTTTATCTGTGCCGAACAATGATTTCCCACAGCGACCACGCATCTCTGTGCTGAAAGTGTGAAAACACACTTCAGCTATGTTGTGAAAAATGAAAGCTGTACTGTTCATAAGGAAGTGTGGAAAAATGTCACTGGTGAAAATCTGGACTGAAAATATTACAAAGTCATGAACTTATGAGGGTGCGTGAAAACTGCGCAATGCTCACTCGTAACACAGTCATTTTATGGACTTTTGTCACCAAATTTTCAACATAGCCATTTTAAGACCTCTGTTCATGAACAGTCTCTGTGATTTTCTTAATCTGTCCTAAACATTGCTTTCGCACACCAACAGCACCATTGTGCGCTACATGTGCGAAAAATGGCAGCCGTACTGTTCATAAGGAAGTGTAATAAAATGGCAATGTTGAAAATCTGGAGTGAAAATATTAAATTCGCAAACTTACGAGCATGCATAGGAACTGCGCAATGCACGCCTGAAAACAGTCATTTTAGAATTTTATCATCAAAATTTTCAACATAGCCATTTTAAGACCTCTGCTCATGAACAGTGTCACTGTGATTTTCTTAATGTGTCCCATACATTGATTTTGCACATCGACTGCGCCATTGTGCGCTACATGGGTGGAAACACATTTTGGGCAAGATGTGAAAAATGACAGCTGTACTGCTCATAAGGAGGTGTGGTAAAATGGCAATGTTGAAAATCTGGAGTGAAAATATTGAAAATTCGTGAACTTACGAGCCTGCGTAGGAACTGCACAGCACGCTCGTAAAACAGTCATTTTTGGGAATTTTTGCACCAAATTTTCAACATGGATTTTGGGACCTTCTTCTCGCCAATGATGTCACTGTCATGGTGTTATTCAGGCCCAAAGGTGATTTCACGCAGTGATCACGAAATCACCCTTCGGCCCGAATAACGCCATGACAGTGACATATTCTATGACAAGGTCCCAAAACCCATGTTGAAAAATGCAAAATTCCAAAAATGCCTGAGATATGCAACAAAGTTGAAAACCCTATTCAGCCCATTATACAGCTACCGGGCATTTCCTCAGTTCGCGGGTCGGCTTTGAAGAGTGCAGATGTTTCCCGGTCCAGCGAAGATCATTGCGCTGAGCTCCAGAGGTAAGTATGGGGTGAGAGGGGTAGGGGTGGCAGGGTGCGCAGTGGGTGGGTGCGGGTTGTGACGGGGGCTGGGAGAAGAGCCGTGGGACCATTTTTATTTTGCAGGTAAAAAAAAAAAAAAGACGATGTGGGATGTTTGCCACGCTGGGGTGGGCTCCCAGTGTGGCACAAGGACACCTGCTGAGGGCGTGGAGCTGACGGGGGATTGGGCACCCCCATCGGCCATATGATCAGTTGCCACGCTGGGGTGGGCTCCCAGTGTGGCACCCAGTACTCGGGGGGGTGAGGACAGTGGAGCCGATGAGAGATTGGGCACCCCTGTTGGCTATTCTATGAGTTGCCACGCTGCGGTGGGCACCCAGCGTGGCATGTGGAAAGCTTTGAGGCGCAGCACAAGCCAGCGGGATTGAGCACCCCGCTGCAGCTAATCGTGTGCGGGGGAGGAGGGCAGCATGCAGCATGCGTGCATTTCTGTGTGTGTGTGTGTGTGTGTAGGGGAGTTGCTTACGAGCAGGCGATATCTTATCGCTGCTCACTGCAAGCATAGCTATCCCTTTCAACTGTATGCCACTGCATTTTGGAGCTTATCATAGACAGCTCCAGCATGCATTGGCATACAGGCGCCGCGCCTGCCAACACACTGACTGAATTGGAAGAGGGGGTGACACACCTCCGAAATCTCGGATGATGGCACTATGTTTCTTGCACATGCATGCAAGCAAACATAAAAAGGAAATAAACTTTGGGGTGACACATAAAGGATACTAGGTAGAGTATCCATACAGGGGGCTATATTGAACTTTGAGCACTGCACAAACAGGAGAAAGCAATGCAGAAAGGGACACCATGAGTAGGGAACATAAGGGGCATAATAAACGCTAATAATAACAAATATGTATTATTATTAATAAACCTATTTGTCAGAGGGTGCATTTAATAATCTTTAAGAGCCAAAGACTCTACTATAGTTGATGGAATGTTTAGTGGGGATACATTATTTCAAGCGCTCTGCTACACTAACTTTCATGTCACAAAATAAAGCCCTGTTTAGGAGGCTCAGAATGCACTTAAAGGACCACCAAACAAATACACACAGACCAAAAATGATTATGCTATGTATATTAAATATTTTATTATATAGCTACAGAAGAGGCATGAAAGAAAAAATATTTATTTCTTTTTTTTAAGTTACAGGGTGTCAAATTGCACATAGTGTAAGTCTCTCCAGTATTGTACAAGAGCATATATATATATATATATATATATATATATATATATATATATATACCTCTTTCATTTCAGTTTTCTTGGGAGCTTCCTTCAATATCCATGGAGATCACTGGGTACTGTATGCAGCTTCAGTGTCAAAAAAATAGCACTTGCAATATGTCACTTGGTGGGGAATCAAATGTTTTTATGTTTGCTTGCACGCATGTGCAAGAAACATAGTGCCATCATCCGAGTTTTTGTAGGTGTGGCACCCTGTCTTCCAGTTCAGTCAGTGTGTTTGCAGGCATGGCCACAGTTCACCAATGACTGCTGCAGCTGTCTATGACAGCAGTTGAAAATGCAGTGGCGTACAGTTGAAAGGGAGAGACTGCTTCAGTGAGCAGTGATAAGATAGTGTTGATTAGCATATTGCCGGCAGTCCTGCTTGTATATGTCTCTGCTTTCTCTTCCTGGAACATAAATTCAGTTTGCAGTGAACTTTTCCTAGGACTATCTTTCCGGGAGGAAGCAAGTGACTAAAATGACATCCTTGGAATGTTTTCAAAAAAAGATCTAATTGCCATCCTTGGAATGTTGAGTCAGAGTTCAGGGTAGGAGCGGCTTTGACAAAAGCAGGAAAACAGAACCCAAAGAGACTGAAAAAGAAGATGCAGTTGTCGTCTGTTGGCACACCTGATCAGTATTGTAATAATATTCCCCAACCCTCTGAGTGTCTCTGAATAGCACTCCCCCCCACCCGCCACACACAGTATGGCTGATGGGGGTGCCCAATCCCTGTCGGCTCCGCCCCCAGAGTTCTAGGTGCCATGCTGGGAGCACACCAGCATGGCATAAGTGAGACTGGTGGCAGGGGTGCCCAATCCCCCATCAGCTCAATTAACCCCCCCAAAAGAAACAAACTTACCATTGCCATGCTAGGAGCCCACCCCAGTGTGGCACATGTCTGTATGGCCGACGGGGTGCCCAATCCCCCGTCAGCTCCACTGACCCCCCAAAAAATTGTCCAACTGCCACACTGGGAGCCCACCCCAGTGTAGCACAAGTCCCACATTGTCTTCCTAAAAAGAAAACAAACACCTGAAAAGAAGAAAACAGTCCTTCGTTGATTGTCTTGCCCCCCAACCCGTGCCCACCCACTGCGCATCCACCTCCCCACACCTCCACCTCACCCCATACTTACCTCTGGAGGCCAGTGAGACAATCTTCAGTGGACCGGGAACACGTCTCCACTCTTCAAAGCTGACCGTGAACTGAAGAAATGAAAGTAAGCTGTTTAATGGAATAAATAGGGTTTTTTCAACTTTGATGCATATCTCAGGCATTTTTTGGAATTTTGGCACCAAATTTTCAACATCATGAATTCTGCCACTGTCATGGTGTTAATAGGCCTCGAAAGGTGATTTTGTGGTCACTGCATGGAACCACCTTTCGGGATGGATTTACAAAACAACAGTGTCACAGTTCATGAGGTAGGCCCCCCAAAATCCTATGTTGAAAATTTGGTAAAAAAATTCCCAAAAATGACTGATTTATGAGCGAACGCTGCATAGTTCCTACACACGCTCGTAAGTTCACGAATTTTTAATATTTTCACTCCAGATTTTCAACATTGCCATTTTACCACACCTCCTTATGAGCAGTACAGCTGTCATTTTTTACATCTTGCCCAAAATGTGTTTCTGCTCATGTAGTGCACATTGGTGCAGTCGGTGTGTGAAATCAATGTTCGGGACAGATTAAGAAAATCACAGTGACACTGTTCATGAGCAGAGGTCTTAAAATGGCTATGTTAAAAATTTGGTGACAAAAGTCCATAAAATTACTGTGTTATGAGTGAGCATTGTGCAGTTCCCATGCACCCTCGTAAGTTCATGCATTTGTAATATTTTCAGTCCAGATTTTCACCACTGGCATTTTTCCTCACTTCCTTATGAACAGTACGAGCTGTCATTTTTCACGCATGGCTGGAAATGTATTTTCACACTTTCCAGGCGCGGAAATCTTAGTCGTTGTGGAAATCACATGTTCAGGACAGATAAAGAAAAACACAGTGACACTGTTCACGAGCGGAGGTCCCAAAATGCCTGTGTTGACAATCTGCTGTAAAAAAATCCCCAAACTAATTACATTATGGGTGTGCATTGCACATTTTCTATGTATGCTCGTGACTTCACCAGTTTTTTTTATATTTTCACTGCAGATTTGCAACATTGCCATTTTTTACACCTCCCCATGAACAGTACAGCTGTCATTTTTCACATTCTGTTCTAAATGTGTTTTCGCACCTGTGGTGCCAAATGGCGTAGTCACTGTGTAAAATTAGCTTTTGGTTAACAAACTGATATTGCCACTGTTCATGAGGAGGGGGTCACAAAAAAAACATGTTGAAAATTTGGAGTGAAAATACCAATGAACGTCTGAGGCGTTAGGGTTTCCGACCATAACGCCCCACCCTGTAGAGACTGACAGGCATCAGGGGTGTGACTTGGGATTGTCGCCTGTAATGCTCATACCATTCCACCCCCACTCACACCCTGCAGCCAGTGAGAGGCATCAAGGTGTGCCTTGGACTCTTCAGCCCCAAAGTTCACCCCATTCTCCTATACAGCACCCATCTTACCATATTTCCTGATGGAATGGGGTGAACATAAGGGCCAAAGACCCAAAGGTACACTGTGACACTTGTCAGTGTCTGCAAGGTAGGGTGTTGTGAAATGGTGTGGCTGTTATGCCTGACGACCCAAAGGCACACCCCAATGCCAGTCAGTATCTGAGGATGGTGGTGGGGCTGGCTTCAGTTCAATACTTCACTGCCATTCCTATTATGCGGCTCTGTAACTCCTACACTACCAATGCCAATGCCAGCAAGCAAACATTCGGCATTGAAAAATGCTTGTTAGTTGGTGATTTAGTAAGGGTACAAGCATCCTGTTTCTATAACCCTTGATGTTGCCCACAAATTACAATCACTGTTTACTAACACAATTTATTTTACAATAAATGGACTAATTCTAGTTAATCATTTGATCCAGGTGGATGGCAGGCCCATGTTCGAAAAATCCACCTCGATTTTCAAGCACTTACTTGTTTGTCCCATTCTCCCCTTCTACTGTTCTCATTAATTTTCTGCACTGTAAAAAAACTATTTTATATTTATTTCTATCTTTGAGTTGAGCATGTTGTCTAATTGTACATTTACTATTACTTTCCCTCCAGGCTCTCACATGTTCGCCTATATGCAAGTATGCCTCCCGCCTGTGTGTTGGATAGTGAAAGCTGTGCAAGTCAAAACCATGTGGCCCACCTGCTTGGTATTCTGCAAAGGTTCACCTGACCGGTGACGTCCGCCACATGGCTATATCAGCATGCTCCTAATTCCTGCCTCCCCCCGCACACCTAATTGTGCACCAACTGCACTTCGGGCTACTCTCAGGCTGGAATCCAGGACCACACAAGGCAGATCCTGGACCACGTCTCGCTCCTCTCCCCAAAATGGTAAGGGGGGGGGTTAACGTGCTGAGTACCAAAACAAATCACAGTACTGGAGCAATAGTCAGTTCACCCAATGCCACTCAGCCTCAGACATAGATGTGTTTAAAAGAAAAACTAGTATGCCATCTTTATATATAACCTGTTTGGCATTAGAGTTTTAACTTAATCCCCAGAAGACACTGAACTTCGAAAACACTGTTACAGCAGCCAACTAGCAAACAGCAGAAAAGATTAAAAGTTTCACAAAGTGTAACATAGAGCTAGTAGAGCAGCCTCAGCAAAACAGTCAGCAAAAGCAAGTCAGTCTCAAAATACAGCAAGGCAGACTAGGACTCAATAAACTGAAGCAGACAAAAACGTGATTCATCAGGGGTTTTCCAATCTGAAATCCTTACCCTTGTAAAAGACAAAGTTGGGATTCTCTGCTTTCTTGCTGCTGGCGTGCTGACTTTTTCTGGAGATCTGAAGGTGGGAGAGAAGAGTGTGGGGGGGGGGCTTCATGGCCACAGCTTTTTTTAATGCCTCACTCTCTGCCCCCATCCAGATGCTCATGCCCTGTGGGTGGCCCAGTGGTTCCTCCCCAGGGGTGCCCAAGCACATTCCCACTCCCATGGGTGGATCCCTGCTTGCCTTCCTAAGGCCAGTTTGCAGAGGAGCCACGATGGGTCATTGACAAAATATTTGTCGAATGACCTGACAGCGAAACCATCAGGTCGACTGTGTTTTGCAGTTGGCTGCCGGTTTGCAAAAGCCAAAAGTGTTTTCTTCAGGGGGCTTCCCGAACCCCCCATATGAGGGGCTGTGCCACCTGCACCCCCCCACTTAGGATTCTCAACTCCAAGTTGGAGCTAAGTCAGGGGGGGTGCAGGACCCCCGACAGACAGTGCCAGGTGCCAGCGGGTTCCCTACAGTGACGTGGCGCTGTTATCACTGTAGGGGACTCTGCTGTTGACAGGTCAAGGCCGGGTATGTACACTGTTTGCAGAGGAGGGGGGAAGAGAAGGTGACATCTGCTACAATGCTTAGCAGACTTTCTTTTAGGGTATCAGAGCTGCTCACCTTCAGTTTGCAGTGCTTATACCCTAATAATGCATGTGATACCACTCTTACAACCTAAGGGTGGTCTTGGCAAATGCATTAATATGTTATTGATCACGATCAATCAATAAAATATTAAAATACAAAAAAAACAGCCTTGAATGTGTCCATTTCCAGGAGAGCTGTGCGTGAAACACTCCTCACAGAATAAGAGTGTCTCGTGCACAAAGGGAAGGAGTGCTCTGATTGGTCAGGCGTGCCTCCTCAATCTATGAGGGTCAATGTCATTACTGGACTGCAGAAACCCGCAGGGAAGTCCAATACCTTGTCTGAAAAGAAAGCTTTTCATGGGTTTTCAGACTATGAGTGTAAGTACACCTATATTTCAGAACTCTCCTACCCAAAATATTTGTTTAGTTGTATTTCGTGTGTAGAATTGCTTGCTGATGTTTTATTTTTAAATGCGAGGATTCTGTTACTGTGGAGTCTAGCCAGTACCATTACTGGAAACCATCTGAATGCAATGGCTCTTTGTATGCAATTTGAGTTAGCTAAACACACTGTATTTGCAAATGTAACCCCCCTACAAATGGGGGTTCTCAAAAATCTTCCCAGAGCTTGCCTGATTGCTCACAGTGTGGGTGGTGTTCGGCTTTAAAGCCATTTTAAATGGTGTTGCACTGAGTGCTTTTAAAGCCTCCATGTACTGTCTCTTTAAGTGCTGACTGCTTGCAGTCCTAATTAGTTTAAATGGGGCTCTGTGTGTTTCTATGCCCAAGTCCCTCCCGAGCTGCTGACTAATTGCTCCGTTTCTGCCATCGCTACTTGTGCAAAGGGAGCCCTGTTAAAAGATGCAAATAATTGCTGGTAATCATTTAGAATAGTGATGATAATGTAAGTCGTTCTAACCTGCCTTCTTGCAGCATGAACTGTTTCTGTTTAACTCCACCATTTTGGTCCCGAACTGCCGAATTGGACCAGTCAGTATATGGGGACTCTAAAATGGAGCCTGCTGAAATGGGACTGTATGGACTACCAGTTGGGATTTGTAGTTTTAGACTGTTGGCACCTTTTTGCAACACAAGGGGGAGCTCTTACTGTGACTGACAGCTAAAGTGCCCAACCAAACCTTTTGGATCTAAGGGCAATCCCCTGAGCTGTCTGCTGGCAAGCCAGATCTGTGTGGGAAGCTGAGGGAGAAGGAGCTCATCTAGTTCAAGCGGTCATGTTGCGCAGTAGTTCGCGTGGGAGAACTGTGGAAGGCCTGAATTCTGGCCTGCTAACCTGCCTTCTGCCCTGAGAGGGAGAAGAGGACACTTGTTCGGACTAAATCCTACTTTGGTGAAAATGAAGCAAACTACAGATTTGGGACCAGGCTTAACCTGTAGAAGACCGAGGATTTTGCTGAATGTGATCGGCCTGTCAGGAATTTCAGTTACTTTTGAGCTTCCGGCGTGTGCAGAGACTTGCGATCATGACTGGAGAGCATTTGGCCTGGTACAGGTAGAATTCTGGTATATAAATGTACTGTGTACTGAAGGAGAATTGCGATTTAGTTGGTTGTGTGTTGCTGGCTTGTACATATATGAATGTGCTATGTGCTGGATGGGGATCGCGATCTAATTCCTCTTCTTCTGTGAACTGTGTGCTAGTGGCTGGAAGCTGTTTCCCAGCTAAAATCGGACTGAATCCATTGTTGCCTGCTGCAGACAGGCTGTGCCATGAGGGCTTTGTCTCCCTACCCTGCTGCACAGAGAAAATCCATCGACGAGGGACCAGCCAGGGGATCAGTCTTGCTCTCTACCTGAAAAAGAACAGCGTCGAAGCAACGCGTATGGGCTCTGCTTTCTCTGGCAATCCAGAATGTCCATCCATCAGCCCTCCTGTGTTCAGCCTGGGTACCCGTGAGTAATAATCAGGGTAGCACCCTGCAACATTTCTTAATCAAAAGTGTGTCATCTGATTCTTGTGTTGTTCCCTTTTCACAAACTGAGCCCTCCAGCTCCGGATTATAAATTGTGTGTGTGCATGTTCTTTTTCCATCACAGGGCCCCAACCAGCTGCGACACTGGCCTACCCCAGGCAACGGTCCTGGCTAGTCTTTTCCCCCATCCTGGGTACCCAGAAAGTGTGACTGAATGGGACTCTGATTGCATGCACAGTAGTGTGATTATTAATGTGTTTAAGCCAATTAACCTGATTCTTCCCCCTCCTTGTTACAGACCCCTGAATAAATCAGATCTGTTTGTTTCTACAATTCACATTGACTGTGGTGTCAGTTTATGTTGAAGGTATTGCATTGTTGCTTTTGTACTGCATCACCTTATTTTACAGGGGGTCCCCAGAGTCAAGCTGAAGGAACCAGTACTGGGGGTAAGTGCTAAATATAAGTGTATGTATCAAGCATATCTGGGGTGTTGGGAAGGTGCATATTGTGTATTGTGTGGGTCACTAGTAGGAGACAAGGGGGTGTCACAGTGTCTCAGTAGGCTGTGACCTGGTTATTCAGACTCATACCAACCCAGACCTTTGGGTGGGGGCACCCGTCACTGAACCTAGGACCCTTAACCTGTTGGTAGCCAAGCAGGCAGGGGTAGTAGCCCAAGGGATAGCACCACCTAGGGGTTACACAAAAACAAAACGGAAATAGAATTTGGGATTTCGTTTGTTCCGAAATGGAAATGCTGGGCCAGAGTTTTATTACAGGAGTGCAAATAGCTCCAAAAAAACCTGAGAAAGAGAGCGAAAGTGTGTGTGTGTGTGTGTGTGTGTGTGTGTGTGTGTGTGTGTGTGTTGTGAGAGAGAGAGAGAGAAAGCAAGACAGAGGCAGAGAATGTGCAGTTCAAAATGCGAGGCTGTTTGCTTGCATTGGTGAACACTGCTGGGCAAGGCTGATAAGGTGATAGCTAGTCAGAACACATTGATATCGGAATTATCTTTTATCAGCTTTCCAAGATCAGTGAATGTCAATAATTGACTTGCTGCCTTGCATTCTCAACAACTCTGGGGGCTTCCAGTATCTGAAAATGGTTTTACCTACACTGCATACTACCACATGACACAGCCTGTGTTTACCACTTATCAAACAGAAATGCATGCTGTTATTAAAGGCTGTGTATTTGTTTTTTTTGTTTTTTGTTTTTTTAATTCAAGTTCATTGAAAGGCTTGAGTTTACATACATACTTATTCAAAAATCATTAATCCATCAACGAAAATACATGCATTAAGTATGCACTTTCTGACCGGAGTGTCCTTATTCCATCTTTAGAACAAAAATACAGTTTATTTTAAATTAATCTGCATTTAAGAATTGATCTGGTATACCTTAATATATAGGAGGGCATCTCACCCCAATGGTAGTCAATAGCTGGGCAAGCTTTCCCCTCACAATCCTTCCTCAGCCACTTCGGGTCTAGTTCCACCCTCCTCCAGGTCCTGGCCTGCCATCTCCAGGATCAGCTGTCCCTCTCTTCTGGGGGTATTTCCCCGATCCACAGTTTCCAAGCCCAGGTCTCTCTCTCTCTCTCCTGTGGCCTCTGAGGGAAGGTTGAGTGATGTGATCCATTTAGCCCATCTATGGACGAACGTTTGTGTTTTGTTGTTTAGCTTATGGGTTAGTTCCTCCATGTGCTGAATTCCCTGAATTATTGAGTACCATTGACAGATGTTGGGCGGGGCCTGGGAAAGCCATTGCTTGGTGATCGCCTTATGGGTGGCCTCCAGGAGGATGTTCCATAGGTGCAGTCCATCTGCCGCTCTCACCTTTGTAGGAGGCAGGCCCAGGACCAAGTTCTCCTGTGTTAGCTGAGGTGGACACGTGAAAAGGTCAGTCAAGACCCGTGTGACCTGCTTCCAAAATGGTTGCACAACCTTGCACTTCCAGAATATGTGCGTGTGGTGTGCAACTTGTGTGCCGCAGTTCCTCCAGCACCGAGTGGAACATTCTCCACTCCATTTATGCTGGATAGCGGGTGTATAGAACTATCTTACCCTGACCTTCCAGGAGAATTCCCTCCAATTGAGTGATAGGGCAGTTCTGTTTGGGGAGTGGAATATAGTGGCCCAGTCTTTGTCAGTTAGGTTTAAGTCTGCTTCTTCCCTCCAGCTGTTTTTTATTCGTTGTGTGCAGCCCACATATAGTTGTCGAATGGCCCTATACAGAGCTGAAATGTGTCCCTTCTGGAGCCCTCCCGACATTATGGAGTGGATCACCTCGAGGAGTTGGTCAGTTTGGTTATGATTACCCGCCTCTTTTTGGACCATTTGGTTGTAGGACCTAAGTTGGAGAAATCTATAGTGGTTCTGGTTTCTCAGGTGGAATATCTGTTTAATGGTTTGAAAATCCAACAGTGTGTCCCCTGAGGTTATCTGGCCTAGCCGGCGTAAACCGAGTCTAGCCCATTGTCTAAATGCCAGGTCCATCTTGGCAGGGGGAAATTTGCCAGACCAAGCGAACCACTGGAGGGGTCATATTTCCCTCTCTAATTTGTATTTGGACCAAAGCCTATGGGTCATCCTCAGTGTGTTTATTACAGACAAAAGAGTAAGGCCCCCTTCTTTCGTCAGAAGGCGATCCCCCACCCTGACCTCCAGTGGTGGGTCTTCATTGAGGGACACCTTAATATTCTTCCAATGTGTCTGTTATGTTGTAGAGCTCCATAGCAAGGCATTTATCAAATGGGAGGCTAGACAATAGTCCTCAAGGTTAGGGGCCGCTCTACCCCCCACTGATTTATCTGATTGCATAACTTGCATTTTTATTCTCAGTCTCCCAGGGAACCAAATGAATCTGGATATGATTTTTTGCCATTCCTTAAATTGTTCCCTAGGGATGGCTACTGGGAGGGACTGGAAGTAGTACAAAAATCTGGGAAGGACGTTCATTGTTACTGTTTGAATCTTGGAGCACATTGGTAAGTTCAGGAGACCCCATATGGCAATGTCCTGCCAAAGCTGTGTCAGTAAGGGCCCAACATTTGAGGGGAAAAGTTTATTGGGTACGTTTGTGAGCTGAACTCCTAGATATTGAATTTTTTGTTTATTCCAGTTCAGTTGGAGTAGGTTTGTTATATGCTGAAGTGGGTGGTAAAAGAACTTTAGAATTTCTGTTTTATCTTTATTTAGGGAATAACCTGCATGAAAACCAAATTCTGCCAGAGTGTTCCAAACCTGGGGAATAGATAGAGTTGGGTTAGTGATATAGAGGAGGACATCGTCCGTGTACAGGGAGATTTTATGTTCAACATCTCCGACTTTAACCCCTGTGATGTGGGGGTTTTCTCGAATTGCACAGGCCAGGGGTTCAGTGTAGAGTGCGAATAGCAGGGGTGACAAAGGGCAACCCTGATGAGTACCCCTACCCAGTGAGAATCTTTCAGAAATGCCCCCGTTCAATCTAATGTATGTCTATGGTGAAGTGTACAGGGTCTTAACAGCACGTATCATTGCCTGTGGGAAGCCAAATCTATCCAGGACTTTAAACAAAAAGGGCTAAGACACCTTATCGAATGCCTTTTCGGCATCAAGGCTCATGACACAAGCTGGAGTCTTTTCATGTAAGATTTTATTTATGATATTTATTGATCACCTGACGCTGTCCGGGGCCTGTCTACCAGTGATAAACCCGGTTTGGTCCTGGGGGATTATTTTTGGAAGGAGATTATTTAGTCTGTTGGCTATTATTGAAGTAAATACTTTATAGTCCACATTGAGTAGTGAGATGGGTCGATAAGATTCACATTCTACAGGGTCTTTGCCCTGTTTGTGTAGGACAGTAAATGTGGCATAACTCCATGGAGGAGGAGCAACCCTGCCTCCACCCAAACCTTGTTAAAGGCCTGGAGAAGGTGGGGAGCCAGCTCATCAGTTAGTGATTTGTATATCTCCCCACTGATCCCATCCGGACCTGGGCACTTGCCTGACTTAAGGTGCTGAATGGCTTTGAAAATTTCTATTTGCTGGACCGGAGCCGATAGGGCTTGCTGCTGTTCTTGCGTTAGAGTGGGAATGTTTAGTTTGTCCAAGAAACACTTTTTTTCTGTGGGAGAGGATTCAGTCTGGGGACAGTATAGGTTCTTGTAGTAGCTGAAAAAAGCTTCCATAATTTGGTCATTTTTATATGTTAGGGTGCCTGATTTGGGGTGTTTAATTTTTGTGATAATGGCTTTGGCCTGCTGCTGTCTCAGTCTGTATGCTGGTATTTTAGTGGCTGTTGGCCCTCCCTCATAGTATGATTGTTTTAAGATTGTGGCCCCTGCCCAGGCGCAGGAGAGATTCCGACGGCAGAAAGAACTTTTGGTAAAAAAAAAAAGGAACATCATCGGCGCTCGTCTCCTACCGGGTTTCTCTTTTTCAAATCCCTCTGAGCTGCTGGCCTGGACTCTGGACTATCTACTGCCCATAGCTGCCGGCGTTTATCCAAACTCCCAGCTCCTTTGTTCTACTTGCTTTGCCGTCGAAACTGAACTGCCTGCCATTGGTCCCTGGCACTGGTGACGCTTCCCCACTGTGCGCTTAAAGGGGGAACGCTGTCCCAATGCCTTCTACTACTGCATCTGCTAACGAGAGGAGGGGAGGTATGGGCGACCTACACTGAGGGCCCCCCCCGTAGCGTGACCGGGAGATTCGAGTGGAGGTGCCGTGGGCTTTTGGGAGCTCCGGCGGGCCTCCTCGGCTGGATCCGGACTAAGATTGTGGCCTCTGCCCAGGCAGAGGAGAGATTCCGATGGCAAAAAAGAACTTTTGGTAAAAAAAAAGAAAAATCATCGGCGCTCGTCTCCTACCGGGTTTCTCTTCTTCAAATCCCTCTGAGCTGCTGGCCTGGACTCTGGACTATCTACTGCCCATAGCTGCTGGCGTTTATCCAAACTCCCAGCTCCTTTGTTCTACTTGCTTTGCCTCCGAAAATGAACTGCCTGCCATTGGTCCCTGGCACTGGTGACGCTTCCCCACTGTGCGCTTAAAGGGGGAACACTGTCCCAATGCCTTCTACTACTGCATCTGCTGATGAGAGGAGGGGAGGCATGGGCGACCTACACCGAGGGCCCCAGCGCGACTGGGAGACTCGAGTGGAGGTGCCGTGGGCTTTTGGGAGCTCCGGCGGGCCTCCTCAGCTGGATCCGGACTAAGATTGTGGCCCCTGCCCAGGCAGAGGAGAGATTCCGATGGCAGAAAGAACTTTTGTTTAAGCCCACCCACCTGCCCTGTGTTGGTTGGGAGAATTTATGCTGGCTGGTGGCCTCGCCCATTCTGAAGCGCTATCCTATCAGACTAAGGGGGGGAGGATTGTGCCCTGTCTAATGAGGTGTGTCTAACATACAATCTCCTCCCTGTGCTCTGGATTGGGCTGTCCCCTTGACATTCTCCTCCCTGGGTATGGAGGATCTATGACTCTTTGAGTCCTCTAATTTCTGTGGGACTGAAGTTGCAGCCTACCTGATGTTTGGTTAGTTGTTTTATTCTCCTATGCATACGCGGGCACATAGTCTAGTATAAGCTTCTCGTCTGCTGCCTATTTTGTAGTGTGTGCCCTTACTTTTACTTGCTCTTTCTCCCGTGGGTATACTAACTCGTAGGCAGTTACATGATATTGTTCTCTGCTGTTCAATCCCTATTATATGCTTAATCCTGGAATAGGATTACTGTGGTTGTATTTTTTCACTGTATATTTGGCTGGTAACCTCACCTAGGCTACTGATGTGTAGAACTGACTGGGAAGGACTCCTACCTCTCTGGGGATGGTCAAAGCAGTTGCTCCTATCCCCCTATGCACAATAACTTCAGCTCCCTAAGGTGGTGGGTGGCATAGGATTGTACCTACTCCCCTGCTGGTGGAGGGCTCAAGGGCATTATTAATCCCACTGGCTGTACCGAACTCCCTGTTTGTTAACGCCTAGCTTGTCTCCTAGGACCGAGGGCCATGGGCTGTACCCATATCCCCTTCCCCTGGTTAGGGCAGTATCCATTTACCTGAACTGGCTTGCTTACCACAAGGATCTCGGCCTTGGTGTACGGTCTGTACTTAGGCTTGCCTGCTGGTTGTCCCGCCGTTCTGTGAAATTACTAGTTGTGGAGATCTGCTCCTTTTGGGGCCCTACCTTATGGGGTGTCCTGGTTTGCCCCTTTTACAGGTTTCCAGGAGCCCTGGCTTGCTCCTTTTCTAGGTCTCCAGTTGACTATAATCTGTGGGGGTGGATACTACTGTCCTTACCATGGAAGAACTGGAAGCCACCTCTCCTATGTTCAGGAGGGGGCGGCATGTCGGTCTTACAACACTAATATTTATGTTACTGGCCCTGGGGCTAGTCCTCCTTTATTGTGCTACCTCGCCTCCTGGCCTACTTACTGACCCAGGGTTGTGGCCCTCCTCCCATGTTGATGCTGATTTCTCCTTTTCCAATCTAATTGTAACTAAGAGATTGCACTACTGTACTGTCCTTAGCCTTGACACTAGATACCTTATGTGCACGGTCAGGGTGAAGAAAGTCGAGCTTGCACAGGCCTGGAGGTGGGCAGCTAAGACTTTTCCTCCCTGGCTAGCCCTCTCTCACTTCTCATGGCTGGAGATGTTGGGCTCAATCCTGGCCCACCTAAGCTGATCTCTAATATTTCCGCCACCTGGAGCAGGAATAAGGGACTAAAAATTGTTCGTATGAATATTAGGAGCTTGCTTCCTAACTGTGATGATCTTCTAGCGTGGACTGAGCTATACAAGCCACACATCCTAGGGATAACTGAGACTTGGCTCAAACCCTCGATCCCTGACTCTGCCTGCTTCCTAGCAGGATACGAGTTCATTCGTCTAGACAGGACTGGGGGTAGGAAGGGTGGTGGCACCCTCATCTATTACAGATCCCATCTGAAAATCTCCCTGCTGGCACAGAGTAAACCTGATCATACACCTTGTGAGTTTCTTCACGTGCTCCTGCTGCTGGGCGATACTAAGAAGCTTCACTTGGTGTGCGCCTATAACCCTCCTGGGGGGGGGTCTGGCAGGACTCACCTACCTCCTAGATGCAGTTAGGCCCAGTATAGGTGACAATGAACTCATTATTATGGGTGATATCAACATGAACTGGGAGTGTGGCAATATTAGGAAATGTGAATCACAACTTGCCTGCCAATCCCTTAACCAAATAATCCATGACCCGATGAGGCAGGCAGTCAATGGTTCCTCAAGTTCCCTGCTGGACTGGATCCTGACCAACCGGCCGGAGAGGATTGCCTCATCAGGCATGCTATCTGACTCCATTTCTGACCACTCCCCGGTATACTGTGTCTGGAAAATCCCTTCCCCTAGAATCCCACACAAAATCATTCAAGTCAGAAAATACTCCAGTTTTGACTCCGAGGCTTTCCTGGCTGATCTAGGATGCACTGACTGGACCAGGGTGCTTGAAGCTTCTGACCCCTCAGTGGCAGCCTCCTGCTTCATACATTCCTTTGGTGTTCTTCAAGATAGACAAGCCCCCAGGGTCACCCGGAGGGTGAGGGGTACAGCCACCTTCTGGCTGAATGGTGACTTACTTGCCCAGATGCGGAGAGAGACAAATGCTGGGCAAGTACTAAGGATTCCAGAGATCCTGCTAATCTCCTGAGATATCGGCAACTCAGAATCGGTGTAAAAAAGCCATTATGGCTGCCAAAAGTAACTTCTGTAAATCGGCACTACTTAGTTCTGCCAGAGATCCTAGGAGGTTCTGGAGGAACATTAAATCCCTTGTCAGTGGGCCCTCTCATTCGGGTGTCATGGACATGATTATTGATGGAGTCTCGTGCAATAATCCTCACACTATAGCTGACCACCTCAATCTCCACTTCTCCGACCTTTAGGCCTCACCTCGCGTTTCACGACCGACGGGGGTCACTCACTTAATATCCCTCTGATGCAGAGTGATCTTCCTCCTCGGAGAGTATTTAATCTTAAGGCCGTGTCTGTCCTTGATGTTCGGAACTGCCTGGTTGCCCTCTCCCAGCACTCCAGTGCAGGGCCAGACAACCTTGAGCCCAGGCTTCTCAAGCTGGGAGCAGCTTACATTGCCCCTTTGATTGCCCATATCTTTAACCTATCCCTTAGCTCGGGGATAATCCCTGACATCTGGAAGGAGGCAAGGATTGTCCCTGTGCTGAAGCAGGGAAATCCCAAACACCCTGACAACTATCGCCCTATTGCTATTCTTCCATCCCTTGGTAAACTCCTGGAAAAGGTGGTGGTGGAGCAACTCTCGGAGTACGTGGATACCCATGAGCTGCTTTCTGGAGCCCAACATGGTTTCCGGAAGGGTCATAGTACCACTACTACCCTGATTACTGTAACCTCTAGTATTAGATCCGCCTTGGATCAGGGAAAACTGTCAGGAGCTATATTTATTGACTTGTCAAAAGCTTTTGACCTTGTCAACCATGACCTACTGGGGGAGCAGCTCAGGGCTCTCGGGCTTTCTCCGCATGCCATGTGTTGGATGATGGGCTATCTAATGGGTAGAAAGCAGTGCACCTGCTTTAATAAGGTCCCCTCGGAGCCTAGGGCTGTGACCATGGGAGTTCCCAGGGATCGGTACTTGGTCCTCTCCTATTCTCACTTTTTATTAATCAACTCCCACGGGTGACCTCTCGGTGCCAAGTCACGCTTTATGCGGATGACCTTGTGCTAGTGGCCCATGCTCGTAATGCTGCTGACCTTAACCAGTGCCTATCTGAAGACTTCAGCAGAGTCTCGGACTGGATTACCAGCCATAGACTGGTATTGAACCCTAACAAAACTCAGGCCATGCTCTTTGGTTCCATGGCCAAGTTAAAAGCCTCATCAGCTATGCTCATAATAGCTTGTGATGGTGGCCCCCTGTTGCCAACAGCGAGCTCAATTAAATATCTTGGGGTCACCCTCGACCCACAACTTGACATGGGAAGCCATATCCAAAACATCTGCAGAGCCACTAGGTATAAGCTTGGCCTTGCCTACAGGGCCAAATACAACCTGACTCCAGGAGCAAGGCTGGCACTTGCGAGGGGAGTGCTTCTCCCCTCCCTTAGTTATGGATACCACCTATTTGCCAGGTCACCCCAAATACATCTTAATCGGTGGAACACGGCATATAATGATATCTGTCGGTTTGCACTTGCTGCTCCCAAACTCACCCACCGATGTGAGCTCTATGACAAACTCAACTGGCTCCCTCCTGCGGAATTCCTGATCCTTAGGGTAGGAAACTTCACCAGGAAAGTGCTTGCCACGGGCTGCCCGTCGGGACTGACGCATCTCCTCCCAGAACTGGATGCTATCCCCTACCAGCTCAGGTCACAGACCTCCGAGCTGCTTAACGTTCCCCCTACTCGGACCCTTATGGGGGATCGTGACTTTGCCGCTTTTGTGCCTAGGCTCTGGAACTCCATTCCGGAATCTGTTCGCTCTTCCCCTTCCCATGGGACCTTTCGCTGCTCCCTGTGGTCCCACCCAAAACAAACGACAAGATGTGACTGCTCCTAGCCTCTGTAATGTAATACTCTGCAGTCCACTATTGTCCACTCTGAGTCCATTATTGTCCACTCTGAGTCCATGATGGTCTATGAAAGATGTATTAAGTGATTCTTATGTCTATCTCTGTCCTGTAACAATTTGTACAATGTGTGGCAGTATCTCTGCCCTTATACATGCGTTGTTATAGTTGTTTTTTACTGTTTCATGCTGTTTCTCCAATGTTGCCATGTATGTATACTGTATGTTCTGTGCTCTCCCGGGTCGTTCCTGAAAATAGGCATACTACTTGTCTAGTGTACTTACCTGGTAAACAAAAGCTAAATAAATAAATAAAGTAACTGAGGGACCTTTCCATATCTATCTGCTGGATTTTCTGGATCCGGGCTCTGATCTTTTGAATCTCTCCCTCGGTTTGTTTAGTCCATTTTTGTTTCTGTACTGCTTCTAGTTGTCTTAATTGTGTAGTAAGATGTTCCAACTGGGTTCTCCTCTCTCTCTGTTTGTGGGAGCCTATTGAAATAAGTTTGCCCCTTAACATGGATTTTATCGTATCCCAGATTATTTGTGGAGGGGTACCTGGGTTGGAATTCAGGGTCACTGTCTGTGTGATGACCCCCCATAGTCTATCTACGGTTTCTTTATCCCTCAAGAGGGAAGTGTTCAGATGCCACAGTGTTCTCCTTTTTGATAGGGAAAGATCAAATTCCACAAACAACGGTTGGTGATCTGAATGTACTGCTGTTCCCACCCAAGTGTGCCCAGATCTGGATAAGTCCCTAGCATGGGTCATGTACATATCGATGCGGGAGTATGTCTTATATCTGGGGGAGTAACAAGTATAATCCCTAGCATTAGGGTATCTTTCCCTCCAGATATCCAACAGTCCCATTTCCCCTAGGAGCTTGTTAAAAAGTTTGGCAGTACGGGTTATTGAAGTCTGTATCTGTGATGTTGTGTCCAACCTCCTGTTAAGGGTGAGGTTCCAATCCCCCCCATTAACAACACCCCCTTCGCCTGTTCAGAGACCATCTTGATCAAGTCTGAATAGAAGTCTATAGTTGAGCCAGGAGGGGTGTAGACATTCAGAAGGGATATCTGGGTGTCCTGCAATCTCCCCACCACCAGAACATACCTCCCTCCCAGGTCCACCACCACCTGTTCCTCTTCAAAAGGCATGGAAGCTGAGACCAGAATCGCAACCCCCCTCTGCTTCTCTTTTTCCAGTGAGGCATGGTACACCACCGGGTACAACCTGCTCTTGAGTTTTGCTGACTCTAAGGGTGTGAAATGCATCTCCTTCAAAAAGACAAGCTGACATTTCTGATCCTTAATGAAATTCTGAATTCATTTCCTCTTGATTGGGTTGTTAATCCCATTAATTTTGTATAAGACCTTTGTATCTAAGCCAGCCATGGTATAGTTAACAGTATCTAGGCAATAACCTCTGATGAATAGTATACTGCCTACTACTCCTGGTCCTATCCTTACTGGATGAAAAATTACATTTCCTGTGTATGTAAACTCACTTAAACTAATATTCAATATCAAACAATTTGTGATAACAATCACTACTATTACTTAAGCAAAAAACTTTCTAGACCCTCCACCCCCGATTCTAACCTTTGGGAGGATTAAGAACACCCAATAAATAAGTAAGTAACAACTGTTCCTATTTTGGGTAGCAACATTTCTGCGATGTATGCTGGCTCTAATACTAGCCGCACTGAGCTTCCCAGGTCAGGCAACCTGTGGGTATTGCCTGGGTAGGTCCTTTCTTAGGCACCTATTACCGTGTGGTGGTGTTGGAAGGGTATGCTACCTCTTAGAATTAGTAAAACACTTCTCCCAAGAGGTATCATCAACGTCAGGTGAGTGTAGGTTTTTATCAGCTCCTGGTTCAGTCGCCGGGACGGCCCTACTATGTCAAAAATGATTTAAAACCATTATCAAATAGGCCGACTCTCAGTCTTGATAAACCCCTTTAAATCTATAGGGGGAAGGAAGAGAGGAAATCAGAAAAGATATGCCCTCTATTTTAACTTGTAACTCAGGCCCTTGAGCAGCCTTGGCCCCTTAAAGGTGATTTCAGGGAACTGCGATATAAGGTCTCGGGCCTGCCCCGCACCCATCACCAGCCATGGGTGGCCCCTCCCCTCGCAGCCCCTGCAGGAGACTGGCTTTATGAGCTCTATAGAGATTGTTTCTGAGGGCTGATGAGTTTAAATGGCAGGCCTCTATACCCCAGACAAAGTGGGTATCCAATTCACAGTCGGCCAGAATGTGTACAGCATAGGAACCTTTATACAGTAACCATTGAACTTCAAAACATCAATGCTCTCCATACATCAATTAACTGCTGAAACATTAAACTTTTGGGACTGTGACCCTCCCCTGATCTCCCCCCAAAAGAGACTTATTTAGCTGAGTCTCAGGTCCCCCCCCCCAGTATCCACCATTACAGCGAGAGTCCGAGATTAATTGGTACAATCTCACCTGCCAGGCCTAAAATAGAAAAAAAGAAAAAAAAAAGAGGGGGAGAGTTTTTCAAGTTATTATTTCCAAGGGCCATTTGGCAGGGGGCCAGGGTAGTTGTGCTATCTATACTTCAGCGAGAAAGGGTGAACAAGGAACTTCAGGAGAAGCTGGGGATCCGGGTCAATCTTCACAGTAAAAAATGCGCAGTACCTTATTTCAGTCAGGGTTCCTGATGATTCAGAACCTGTCTCATCCATGCTTGAGGTCACCGGTCATCTTCATTGGGGCCTTCTACCAACCCCAGAATTGGAGCAGCAGAGCTGTAAGGTTTAAGCATGGCCAGGGTGTCAGCGCAGAGATTGGAGTTGTGGATGGCTTGCTGGGTGCCTTTTTGTTTGCAGCCTTTCTGAGCCACGGACCAAGCTGATTTTAGGAGGTCTTTCTCCAGTTGCTCTTTTAGGAGGGCAGGTATGATGATTCCCAGGTCTTCTAAGAAGGATTTTGCAGCCAGGAGATCAGGGAAAATCCAGGGTCCTCTCTCCATCTCCACCTTGAGGTGTTCGGGATGCAGGATCTGGGCCTTCATATTTTTATGCCGTAGCTGCTTCAGTATTGGTCAGAGGGCCTTCCTTTGCTCTTGGACCCAGGAAGTGTGGTCATTATCAAGAGATATGTGATGCTGCTGAAATTACATTTCTTTCATCCTCCAGGCCCTATTGAGAACCTCCTCTTTTGTGGAGTAATGAGTGAATCCAATGATGAAGGAGTGGGGCCTGGCCCCCGCATTTGTGGGTCTAGGAGAGAGGGATATATGGGCTCAGTCAATGCCTAGATCGAGCTCATCCGGTAAGCTGAGGGCTTCTTTTAATACTTTTTGGATGTGCAACTTGTGTGCTGCAGTTCCTCCAGCACCGAGTGGAACATTCTCCACTCTGGAATGCCATATACTCAGAGATTCTGGCCCTGACTGCACCCATCCACATCATCCAGCTTATGTTGGAGTTCCCTCTCCTGAGCCAAAAGGTACAGCATAAGGTGGTCGTGGCAGTCAGATCGTGCCACCACCGCCGACATCCCTAGTTCAAGTTGGTCTGCTCTACGCTCGATCTGGTTAATGTCCGATTGCAGATCTGTTAGGGTTTTATTGATCTTGGTGACTGTTTGGGCCATCTGCAGAATTGTTGCAACCAGATCTAAGTCCTCGGTTTCATGGTGCTGCTCTGTGGCTATGCTTTCTGTAACAGCCTCCTCGACTGGATTCTTGAATGATCTTTCTTTTAGTATTAGCTCCCTTAATTTACGAGTCAGCGTTTCTGATGACTTTGAATTGTTAGCTGTAGATCTAGTCACTTTTGCAGGTGACTGCATGATGTTGAGAGGTCAGTAGTTTAATTCTTTATTAGTGCCATTCTGGAGTCCCAAGCTCAGGCAGCCATCTCGTCCTTGACGTCACTGGAAGTCCTGATTGTGTATTTAATTGTCAAATTTAAACTGTATCTTTATGTGGCATGCAAACTGACTCAAAATGCAACCGTTAATGCTCCAGTTAATATTTTATAGCTTTCCATAATATTTTGGATTGTCCCTTTTGGCTTCTTCTGTAAGAAGCCCTTTGTCCTTGATTTTTAGATTGCATTTGCATTTTTTTTAAATATTTGAAAAAAAAGGAGTCTCTCATTAAATATGGCTACCCTCAAGGGTTTTCATCAGTATAACTGCCCATATTTGAACCACCAGTGCCCCAGTCACAGTCACCAGTGGTGGCAGGTAGATAGGTAGGCAGTCAGATAGGTAGGTATATCGCTAGACAGATTTTTATTTTTAATATGGCCCCTTCCAAGGCTGTGAGTACCCATACAATACAGTACTGAAGACATTTTAACACAAAGGGGGAAGGAACATGCCCACTCATACAGAGATGCAGCCATTAAATACATAGCTAAAACCAGATGATTATACAAACTGTTCAATAATCAAATAAATTAAATACCAAGAATACGGTTGATTCATAAAGGTCAGGTTATATCAGGTGTCAGCTGCAGTTTGCAGTGACTTGTTCCATCTCATAATATCACTTGGATCAAACCGCATATGGCGCTTAGGGACCTGATGGCGATGGTCCATGCCTTTGTCATTTAAAGGCTGGATTACGGCAAGACTTTTTTCTTAGGCTTATTTGGAGGTCTGATGTGCCATCTGCAGCTGGTCCAGAATGCAGTAGTCCGGCTTGTAGCTACAACATCTTGGGATGAGCATGTCATATCTGTTCTGTACAGTCAGCACTGACCACCAGTTCAGTGATACATCAGCACCAAGACTTGCCTGCTAACAGACAAGGTCCTGACTACCAAAAACATCTTCTGTCTCCTCACACCCCAGTCCATCCTTTATGCTCCATTCATGGGGGCTTGTTTACAGCGCACCCAGAAATTTGCTGTTTCCTTGTCCCTTGTTCCTTTTCTGTATCTTAATTTCCAGGGAGTCCGATTCAGAAAACTAGAGTCAAATGTTCAAATACACAAAACACTCCTTTTGGGACTCTTAGCCAAATTATATATGTTACCGTGGCTATACACTGTGTTAATGTTTATGTAAGGCCATGATAACATATGTAATTACTCAGTTTAGCAAGCAAGCAAGCAAACTTTATTTATAAAGTGCTCATTTCCATAGGGTGTGAGAGCTGTACAATGTACCAAACAATAACACATCAACAATAAAACAAAACCACATCACTGAATGGCTAACAAGCAGCCACAATCAGCATTTCAACAGCTATCTTGCTTGCTGCTCCTAAATGGACACTATCGCTGTGCCAGGGTAATAGAATATAGTATTACTTAAGCCTGGAGCATAATCTTAGAAATGCACTTTAGGATATCACTCATTTAAGTGAAAGTCCATTTATCTAACTTGGATCTTTTTCAGTTTTAGATGTACAGCTGACCTTTTTACAACCATGCCTACTGCTACTGTACAACTTACAGATGGTTTTGATTCCATATGATCATGGAATAGAAATAGCAAGGTTGAAGAGATAGGTTATCAATTTACCAAATCTTACAAATTTGACTCTCCCTCTCTGAGTGCGTAAGAAAGCAAATGGGTCTGTCCCAGTAACCACTTGGTCTGAATTCTCAACCCACCTGTGGTGGATCCAGGAATAAAAGGTAATTTGGCACTTGGGACATAATTCAGATCTGTACTATCTTGGCAGCTGTGTGTAACCACAGAGGCACAGCAGACATTTAATGGGAAAGTGCCCTATCTGGCCTCAGCTGGCCTCTGCAGCCCATGGCTAAGAGGCCTGACCCTTTGGTTCAGCTCTGCAGATCCAGATTTTACTAATATGTTGTGAGTAGTAAACTAGGATTTTCTCCCTTTTCTTCCTGTGTGAACCTTAAATGTTTTCAGCTTTGGAAATACCTGTCACAAGCTTACCAAATCTCTTTCTTTCTTTCTTTCTTTCTTTCTTTCTTTCTTTCTTTCTTTCTTTCTTTTCTTGACTGGAAAGGAACACTGAGCTGAGGCTTGTTTGCAGCTGTGATGGGGGGTGGGGGGGAGAGAAGAGACAACATACAAAGGAAAAACAGCACAGTGGTGCCATAAATAGTTCAGGCAGGTGGCAAAAAGCATGAACAATAGTACAGTGTAAGTACAGGCAAAATTCAAATTACAGGTAATTTCATACGCATTAATTCATGAACAGCAGCAGGCAATCATATACTAGCTACATAATAAGCAGAACATCCGGCAGGAAAGGGAAGCAGGGAGCGGAGGTCAGTTCAGGGAAGGATGCGGCAGAGAGACATTTGAACTGGCATTTGAGGGAGAGATGGGAAAGACACAGGTAAAGAGCAGAGGGTGATTGTTTCAATATGGATAGGAGACAGATGGTAGGCGAAGGCTGATTGCCCAGCAGCAGAGTGAGGGTGAGGCAGAGAGAAAGTGCTTGAGTCTCTAGATTGAAGAGCATACGGGTCAGTGGGGACAGGGGAGAGGAGAGAGGGAGTAAGGAAGGAGAGACCCAAACCAATATTTGGAGATGAAGGAAATGCAGTGAGATAGACAATCCGATGGAAGAGGAGGAATCAAAAGAGAGGTATAGAGGGAGCAATGATGGGTACTGGAGGGGATGTTGCAGCAAAGTGACAGAAGGCATTGCAGAGGGTGTCCAGTCTGATGAGTAAGAAAGAGGGGTGGTAGCATAGACCACATCCACAGAATCAAACACCGGAAGCACTATTTTGGTGATCAGCTTGTGGTGAACTTGGAGAGAGAGGCAACCCTTGTTGCAGCACTGGGCACTAAGTTTAGAGTGGAGCGTTGGGTGAATGGCATTGACGTGAGTGGAAAAGTCGAGCTTACTATCCAGTCACACACTGAGATATTTGAAACTGTAACTACTTCTAGGGGAGAGCCATGCAGGGTGGTGAAGATTTTAGGAAGGGGAGAGCCTGACCAATTTTTGTCTGGTGCCAAAAGTCATCAACACTGTTTTCTTCATGTTTACCTGGAGTTGGTTTGATTGGCACCAGTATAGGATGTAGCCATTCTTCCAAAACTGAAACTGAGGCACTTGAGGCAAAGATAACAGTATCATCTGCATACATGTGAATATGTGAGTTGACACTGGCAGAAGAGAGGTCATTTAAAAAAATGGAAAATTGATGGGACCCAGAATGGAGAGTTGGGGAACCCAGAAATTGATGGGCGGGGGGGGGGATAGGGTATTGCCAACCTGTACCGACTGGAGATGGCAGGAAAGATAGTATCTGAACCATTCAACAGCTGGAACAGAGAGACCAGTGGATCACAGTTTCTCCAGAAGGAAGTGGTGGACGTCTGAGTCAAAGGCTGGGTCAATGAAAATAGCAGCTGTGATATTTCCATGATCCAGTCCGGTAAGAAAGGAATCAGTGACATGCGGCAGGGAACAAACTGTGGAGTAGAAGAAGTTGGCAAGCTGGGTGTAGGCTAGTTTCCCTTGCAGCTTGGAGAGAGAAGGGAGTTGGGAGATGGGATGGAAGTTTCCAGTGGAAGTGGGGTCGCCCCCCTTGTGGAAGGGGAGTACCTTGGTGACCTTCCAGGACTAAGGAACAGCACAAAGGGGAAAAAGAGGGTTTGAGATGGTGGGTGAGTGAAAGAACTATAGCAGGAGCAGAGATGTTGAGTAACTCAGGGTCTAGCCCATTAGGACTAGACTTGGAGAGGTTAAGCGAGGAGAAAGCCTGCAGGGTCTCCAGGGGTGTAATGGGAGAGAAGTGAAAGCACTTAGACTGAAGTAGCAAAGAGGGAGGATTGAGAGAGGGTGAAAGGGAGGAAGAGGCAGCAGGTTGGGAAGGAGGAGGAGGGAGGAGGGTGCAGGTAGTGAAAAATTAATTGAAGTGGGTGGCAACCAAGTGGGTGGTAGAGATAGGCGAACCATTCACTGCCAGAACAGGTGACACAGACTGGGGAAGGAGGTCAAAAACGAAATGAATGATCTTCCAAAATTTGCAGAGAAATTAAAAGATTTCTCCAGAGGTTAGATTTAAAATCCTGCCATTTAACTGCTCTAAAGGCCTTAGTACAAGTGTTTCTAAGCCTCCTTAATGAAAGGAGGTCAGAAGGGGAGCAGGACATTTTAAACAGACCCAAGCATTGTCATATGTCTTATAAAGGTTGATGATGGTGGATGCCCCTGCCTCGCAGTGGCTTTCTACATTGAGAGAGTGAGAGAGAGAGAGAGAGAGAGAGAGAGGAGGAAAGTAGTTATTTGGGTCTTTGCAAAAAAACTGCCTAGTTGCTCATTATGCAACACCCTTGAAAGGAATGTATGTGATTCATTGGGAAGATTTAGAAGGCTTACTTGTCTGAGACTCTCAGCTCAGCTAGTAAGAACTAAGGCATGGATTGCTGATGTCCTGGGTTCAAGTCCCAGTGAAAGTCACACTTTTCCTTTCATTCCTACAATTTGATTTCTTAACTTGGGGAGGCATGTTTCTTGTCCCACACTTGCAAAAATTTGGACTGGAACAAGGAAAGGGCAACTTGAGGCAGTATCGCCATTGATATATGTCCTGACTATTGAGGTATTGGCGACAGCTATTAGACATCATTGGGAAATAGAAGGTTATATGTTTAATGGAGGGGAGCACGCTATCTCTCTCTGTGCAGATGATGTGCTATTATTTCTGGCTAACCCAGTAAGAGCTATGCCTGCCCTGACTTCCCTTTTTAAGGAATACGGTCCTCTCTCTGGGCATAAGATCAACTGGAATAAGAGCGAGTGGCTCCCCTTGATGGACGATGGAGGGTCCATACATATTAGCGGAATAGATATCCCCCCTAGAACAGTAATAAAATACTTGGGAATACTGCTTCTGCGTAAGATAACGGATGTGGGGCACTTAAACTATAGCCCATTGGCAACAAAAATTAAGGAACAATGTAGCAGGTGGAAGTCGCTCCCCCTGTCCTTGATGGGAAGAGTAAATTTAGTAAAAATGCAAATATTACCTCAATGCCTTTATCTCTTCCAGACCCTGCCTGTTATGCCTCCACTGTGTCACTTGAAGTCTCTAGAGGGCTCTATTACCTCTTTAATTTGGGCAAATCGTAGACCTAGGATTAGGAAGGAGGTGCTGTGGCAGCCATTTCATAGAGGGGGCTTGACACTCCCCAACTTGAAGTTATATGCTTTAGCGGCCCAACTAACATATATTATGGACTGTCAGGAAATAGGAGGAAGAACGAGGGCCTGGGTCACTATGAAGTAGCAATCCAGGGTGTTTTCACCCTATGCCCAATACCTCCTCCCATTAAGCTCTTGTGAGGGGGATGGTGAGAAACCTAAAAACCCATTCACCAATAATATGTTTAAGGACTGGAGGGTGGCTTCACTGATGATGGGGGATGGGGGGGGTGTTACCTGAGGGATCCATTCTGTACAGCTTGTGGAAAGACGGAAGGGTCCCCCCTCGGTCAAATGTGCTCTGGGGCAGTGGGAGGGGAATGGTGTCTTTCTCCTATCTCATCTATTTAAAAATGAGACCTTACTAAGTTTTCCTGAGCTAAGACAATTATATGATATTCACCCCTCGCACTACCTTATTTATGTGGTAATAAGGTCCAGGTTGCTTAAATTAGCTGGGATAAAAGGAGGTGAACCATCCTTGAACAGAACGTCCCTGGAGGAGATTTTTCAACATTGTAAAAAACATGCGGGTGTGAAACCACTGTCAGTACTACATAAAGCTTTACTAGGGGCTCAACCAAATAGGTTGCAAAAACTAAAGGACAACTGGGATAAAGACCTGGGCAGAAACATGTTAACTGGAGGGGACTGGAACTTGGCTCTTCAGAGTAGCAAGGCTGTCTCAGTAAATAATAGGCTAAGAATAATTAACTATAATATTGTGAATAGAATTTACTATATCCCAGTTCTGGCACATAAAGATTAACCCCCAGATTTTGGATCAATGCCAGTGCTCCCATATCTACGGGGATTCCCGTATTTTACGGGGATTTTAAACTAAAAACGGGCTACGGGGAGGAAATCACAAATGTAACAAATCCACGGGGATTGTTGCTGATGCTACGGGAAGTGTGAGGAACACTTAAATTGCCCACTGAGACTCTCACCAAGAGTGAGAAATCTTGATTGGTGCCTCTGACCTCACACGCTGTGATCACGCGCTCCTGGAGACTGCTGGGAGCTGTGATCATGCGCTGGGATGTGGCCCTGATAGGCTGATGTGATTAGAGCCATGCGCGCCCTCATGGCTTGGCTGCCAGACAAGACTTTACTTTAGTGGTCCCCTGATAGGCTAGCAGGTCACTCTCCCATAAATCCAGCCCACTGTGCCAAGGCAGGTAACACAACCGCGGGAAGTTTAATTGTGAGAGTAGTGTCAGGGTTGTTCGAATTTCGAGAGGATTGCCGGCATTTGGATTTGTGAGCACGAGTCGGCACTAGCAGCAGCAAGCAAGCAAGCCTGAAATGGAGAATTCACTGCAGCTGGAGAGTCAGCGGGACCAATCGAGTTTTTTCACTGGCACCCTGGTTCTCTTTTCCAGTGTCTGTGGTAGGGAGGAGCGGCAGAGGTTTTCCGGTCGTGGGCATAGCGCGGTAGAGTCTGACCACCATCTCTTCAGACGAGGTAAGCAGCAAGCTAGAGATCTGTCCGGTGCTGCTAGTCAGGGTGTCAGGAAGGATCCAGTGTGGAATTACACTGTATAAATTTAGTTTGGAAGCTGTTAAGGAACTTATTTTTAAATGGAGCCCTTCTAGGCAGTATTTGGTATGTGACTGATAGAGTTGCTTGTTTTAGAGGCTTATAGTGCTAAGCACTGCAGTCAATTGAATAATTTACCTTAGCTTTTATGTTTGGCCCCCAAAACCCTGGTCTCAGTCCTTCATATATGATTATGGTATGTAGAGAGACCCAGCGGAGCTAATACTCCTTAACCACAAGGTTGGATCCCCAGCTCTACTACCCTCGAGGCAGAGGACCAGCTCTGTGAGAAATTTTTAGTCACCTTTTGGAGCCACGGCCCAGGGAAGAATGCATGATCCACCTTTGTGCACCATGGCACTAGGGTGGGGAGGTCTGGATCCAGTGGGAGTGAGCTGGGCGGTGGGATAGTGCAGTGGTGGCTGCCTGCATTGTGGGGAATGCTGTGGTAACAGCCTGTGTCCTCTTTACCATGTGGCACTCCGCCCGGGAGTGTGATGGCCTGTGGGGAGTGAGAAAGTATGGTCAGTGGGTCTGCCAGATCACCTGTGCCATGGATGTGTAGGGATGCCAGGAGCCCAGCTACCAAGGCCGTATTGTGCAGGAAGAATGAATAGGGCAAAGCGGGGCGTGACTAGCCAGCATCTGTAGATCAGGCAACATGAGAGAGTGGAGCCTTGGATAGACCGCGAGGCCTTGGGATTAATTGTGTAGGCCTGGTGAAAGTGCTGCTTTAGGTCAGTTTTACTTCTTAAAGTAAATAAGAACACTTAAAACAGCTAGAACATGTGTTGTAGTGATTTTATTGACCACTGTAGTGATGCCAGTTGCAAAAATACATTGGCGTGGGCATACAGGAAAATCTACAGGAATTTCACCAAGGTTTTACAAGGAAAATACAGGAAAAATGAGGGTCTGCTACAGGAAAATACTTTGGCCGATCTGGGAGCACTGCAATGCCCTAAATGTTGTGTTCAGGGATGTACATTTTACCACTTGGTTTGGGCGTGTCCAAAGGTAGGAATATACTGGAATGAGATAAATCAAATCCTAAACAAGGTTTTGGAATGTGAAATTCGACCTGATCCTGTGGATATTTTACTGGAGGCAACTAGAAATGGAGGGGGGCAGTCAAAAGCCTTGCATCCTTTGAGAAGACTGACTTTGGTTGTGGGTAAACAGATTTTAGCTCGCAATTGGATGGCCCAGGCCATGCCTACTATTGCCCAATGGGCAAAAGCCCTCTTATATAATATGAAATTAGAGCATATCCAGTATAAAGTTTTGGAACGACTAGATAAATATGATTTGATATGGTCCCCCTCTTGAGAGGGCACTGGGTAAGGAATGGTTTCTGCTCTTCTAGGAAGTCCCCTGTTATGAGGATATTAACCTCTGCACAGATGGAGGAGGTCCTCTGGCTCTGGAACGTGGGATGGGTTGCATTAAATTGAAGGACCACCTCAGTACTCAGCTGGGTAAATTGAGGGCCTTTTGGTAAAGAAAGAAAAAGAAAAGCCAAAATGAGATATAGTTAATATGTTTCACTGTATAAGATGGGGATATAGACGGATCTTGGATTGTACCCTAATTGATTTGTACATGTAATAAGATGTAGGCGATCGAGATGTCATTGCTTTGACTCTGTAGAGCTCTTCTCAGTCCACTGACTCTTCAATAAATAAAGTTTAAAAAAAAAAAATGAGGCAGTTAAAGTAGCTTGGGGGCGGGGCAAAAGAATTGAACCTAAATGACCAGGGATCTGGGGGCTGGCTAGGACCCCATAACATCTTGCATTTTTTGCACTGTTCTAGTGCATTTTTCTTTGTCTTTCATGGTGCTTTCTTCATAAAAATAATATATGTCATTTGTTATGTATTAAGAATGTATTCTAGAAAATCAATATAAAGTGCATAATAACATTAATAATGCTGAATATGTACTCAAAGAGGACAAAATCAGCTATATTGATGAGCAAAACTCATCTCATCAATCTGAGTAAATTTCAGTTGTGCAAGGCCTTCGTGGGTTCAGGTTTTGGAAGGAGTATGCCTCTGTGGCAGAAAGCCAGTGTACTTGGATCCTGAGACTGATAGTTTTCAGCAGTGCTTTGCCAGATAGGCAGGTGGTCCTTTACGGTCATCAAGCCCAGAAGGCAAAAACAGAATAAAAAAAAAACACAAACTTTGGGTGCCTAGGCTGACAGCACACTGTGCTGCCCCCTGATGGCCAAGAGTGAGCTATGCTGTACTAACATGGGATTCAGGGTCAGTGCTTGGTGACTGATCAGGCTCATGGGGCAAGTTACTAAAGGTGAGGGGGAGGAGGCACTAATGGTGGTGTTGGGCTGGTTGCTAACTGGAGCAGCACTGGATGCTTTAACCCTTCCATTTGATCACTCTCACTCACTCACTCACTCACTCACTCACTCACTCACACTCAACTCCCTCGTGACCTGCAAGGAGTGTGGTAGAAAGCATTGCATATGTTTGAGTTGGGTTTACATGAGTGAAAGGTCCTATATACACAATTTCCTTCTCACTGTTCACTGTTCCATGTAAAGTGAGAGAAACATTACATGTAAGTGAAATGTTACATGCAATTCAAAACAAGAATAAAGTAATGCAGAGTCAGACACCAACTACTCAAACGCTAGTGGGAGTAGATAACACTTAAGTTTATTTATAAAACACTGTGCCAAGCTGGCAGTGCAAATCCACTCGGGTGATGAGTTCCAGAGGGTCAGGGCAGTCACTGAAGAACAACAGGTCACAAGCAGACTTAAAACAAGATGGTGGTATCCTTAGTAAATCTGCTTCTACCCATTTCCACAGTTGAGTATATTGGGGCACTGGAAGGGTAAGTGACTTGCCTGAGGTCACACAGTGAATATTAGGTTCCAGCAGGGTTTGAACCTGTGACCTCTTTTTTTGCCTTTGCGCTCCTAATTGCTTTCCCTGCCTCTCTCTGTTTCTCCTGATACATCTCTCTATCTTCCTCTCTCTGTGTCTCCTCATACCTTCTGAATGCCAACTTTTTTGCCCTTACCTTCCCGGCCACCTCTTTTGAGGACCATAGTGGTCTCTTTTTCCCCTTGCTTTTACATACTTGTCTGATGCAGAGGTTTGTTGCCTTCTCTTTCCCTCCTTTTAGATTTACCTACTGCTCCTCCATTCCTCCCCAAGTCCCCCACCACGGCATCCCTGAGGCATTCCCTAATTTTTTTTAAATTGCCTCTCTTGAAGTCCAGGACCCTCATCTTTGCGTGGTTCGATCCTGCTGCAGTACTTACATTGAACCACACTGTATGGTGATCACTGGTCCCCAGGTGGACACCCATTGTGACGTCTGCAACACTGCCATTGGTGAGTACAAGTTCCAGTACTGCCCCCTCATGAGTTGGCTCTTTTACCGGTTGCCTAAGGAATGCCCCCTACAGGAAGTCCAGGATATCTCTGCTCCTAGCTGAACCTGCAGCTGGGATGCTTCAGTCTACATCCAGCAGATTGAAGTCCCCAACCAGAAGCACCTCCCCCTTGTTTACCATCTTTTGGATGGCTTCCACTAGAACCTTATCCAACTCCCCCCCTCCCCCATGTTGGAGGTCTGTAGATAATACCAGTGTGAACAGTGGCTCCCTTCCCTGTTTCTATGGTGACCCAGAGTGACTCCACTCCTTCCAGATTTCCCTGTAACTTAGTAGCCTTTATGCTATCCCCCACATAAAGAGCCACTCCCCCCTTTTCTTTCCCACCCTGTCCTTTCTGAACAGAGTGTGGCCTGGTATGGCTATATCCCAGTCATGGTTCTTATTGCACCATGACTTGGTAATGGCGACAATGTCCAGGTCAGCCTCTGCCATGATGGCTTCTAGGTCCACGATTTTGTTTCCCAGACTTCAAGCATTTGCACACATGGCCTTCCAGAGTGTGCTACCACCCTATTTGTCATCATTTGCTGTCCCCATTTGCCATCTACCCCCTCTGCTCTCAGTACCATCTTTATTCGCTACCACTTTGTTTCCTTTTCTGTTGGTTATCCTTGGGGATTTCTTTCCCTTAGGTGTCTCCCTACTGCCTATTTCAGTTTGGGGGTGATAGTATATGTCTCCCCATTTCCTTCCACCCTCCCTTGGCTAGTTTAAATGCCCATCAATATAACATTTAAACTGTTCATTGAGGACTGTGGCTTCCCCTTCCAGGTGGATACAGGCCATCTCCCCTGTATAGGCCTCTATCCCTCCAGATGAGACCCCAATCCCCAATGTAGCCGAAACCCTTCTCTCTGCACCGTTCCTTCAACCATGTGTTGAAGCTCCTGGAATTGAATACTCTTTCCCCCCCACCGTCGTAGACAAGTAGTACCTCAGTAAAGTCCACTGAGCTTTCTACTTGCCTAAGACCCCTCCCCAACTCCCTGAACTCTTCCTGTACTATCCTAGCCTCATCTCTAGCCAAGGTGGACCATGGCATCCAGCTCTCCCGCCCATCCTGCTTCCCTAATGATCCTCAGGATCCACTCACCATCCCTCCAAGCAGTGATGCCGGGTTGGCATCTAACCTCCCTCTCCCCGAATCTATCCCCCTAACAATTGAGCCCCCTTCAGGAGTTGCTTCCTCCTCCTCTGGGGTCCTCTACCACCCACCTTGGGGTCTCCACTACAGAGGACCCCCACATCCTCCTAGGTCACTAATGTGGGTGCCTCCATGGGACGGTCCCACCTGCCTGAGCGGTGTAGGAATTTTGTAGTGGTACCATGTGGGTGATGTGTCTTTGACCCACCACTCTCACCATTCCTGAGCTCACCATAGCTCAGCTGCTCCTCATTCTTGGCATCCTTTTAGGCCACAATGGCAGACTTGGCGGTCCCTAGGTGGAGACAGAGGCACCCCGAATCCTAGCCAACTTTGCCTGGGTTCTAGCAACCTATCTCCTCAGCCCAGAGAGGTGCATGTAAATGAGGCATTGCAGAACATACCACTGCAGAACCAATCATTGCTTTCTACTAAATTTCTGCTTTGCACTAAGTATCGGAACCCTACCAAATTGCCCAAGCATCCCACTACATTGTTGAAGCATTCTGACATAAGGCACCTGGTGGTCCATTGAAGCATAGTTAGTGCTTAAAATGCTTACATTTGTGACTTTCTTCTATTCCTAAAAATTGCACAGTAGGCTGAGAGTAAAGTAGACCTCATACAGGAAACCTGTCACTGATGAGGATTTCCAAAGAACAACATGAATGACCTACATAATACAGTAATGTACTTATATGTGTGTTTTGTGTATAAAGTCATAATGTGAATAGTTACCATGTCATTTACGATAATTCTATAGACTTCATTTGAGTAACCCATGTACAGTAGATCAATATGAACTCATATTTAATCAGTGTGTGATTATAAACTCTGAAGTAAGAAGACCTTGGGGCTATTTAGTCAACCTTCATTCTGTCCTTTCAGTTATTTTCAGAACTTCATTTTTCTTCAGGGTACTGTACTCACCTACTTTTACCTTGAAGAATTAACTACCGTGCCAGTTTAACAATAGTCCCCACAGACTCACAGGCAGTGAATTCAGGGGTAATTTTAGGAGTCTCTTTTTGCCTAGAACTTGTTGACCCCATGGAACAACCTCCCAGCAGAGACAGTGGACACAAAGACAGCACAAGTTTTCAAGGTAAGCCTGGCAAATTTCTGCTTTCCAAGGGAATCACTGGGTACCCTAGGTAGTAGAGAGGGAAGGGAATCCTTATACATTGGTACATGTTTGCACAGCTCATTTATTTCATTCCTGTTGGTGAAGCAGTGCTATAGACGTGAACACGTGTGAAGGGAAAGCCCTGTTTTTAGCAACAAGACATGATCAGGAATTACAGTGAAGCCCACCAGGATGAAGCACAGCACTGCAGAATTCTGCAGTAGAGTTACTGCAGCAAACAATGCAGTTTCAATGGGAGTTAATCCCTTTTGTCATACAGTAAACCTGTGACACTGTGCTTCATCCTGGTTGGCTTCATTGTATGTAACTAATCACCTCCTGGGGTGTAATGTGGCACAAGGTGTAGCCTCATTGGAAAAGAAAGCAGAAAGGTAGGAGGAGGACGAGACAAAGACCAGAGGGGAGCAACCACAAAGTTTTTAATGGTGACTGGTCAGTTAATGGGCCTCCCAGAGGACTTTGAGACATCTGAACTGCTCAGTTTGTTTGAAAACTGTCTGCTGGACTTACCAACATAACCCAGAAACCCAGCAGCAGGTTACATGGAAAGTACTTACTGAGTAAACCCCCAAAAGGCAACCTCCAGTGCTTACCTGTCTAGGACTGTGGTTATTGCTTCTGAAAAACAAATACAAGCAAGAGTCAATACAGCTGCAAAATAATAGATTGTGGGCAGTGAGAAATGTGTAAACTAGCAATTTTTGCACTAACCACTGAGCCACCTAACTGCACCTTCTAATTGTTGTGATACACACACACTGACTAATACGTATACACATATATGCATATATATTCCAGTGTAACATAGCAGTGCACTGTCTACACACATTTATACAGAATAAAAAAACACATTAAGGGGACTGTTTTCTTCTTTTCAGGCTCCAAGGGACATCAGAGGGTGGGGGTTGCCACTAGACACTTCATTTAAATCAGCAATGACATGCATAAGGCTGAAACTGATCTAGATTGTGGGGGAATGTAAACTAAATTTGCCCTAATCACTGAGCCACCTAACTACACCTTCTAATTGTTGTGATACACACACACTGACTAATACATATACAGATAAATGCATATATATTCCAGTGTAACATAGCAGTGCACTGTCTATGCACATGTATACAGATTAAAAAAAAAGACATTGTGTGAACATTTTCTTCTTTTCAGGCTCTGAGGGACATGAGAGGTTGGGGGTCACCTCTAGACACCTCATTTAAATTAGCAATGACATGCATAAGGCTGAAACTGATCTAGACTGCATGGGAATGTAGACTAGCAATTTTTGCGCTAGCCACTGAGCCACCTAACTGCACTTTCTAATTGTTGTGATATACACACACTCTGACTAACACATATATGCATATATATTCCAGTATAACCTAGCAGTGCACTGTCTACACACACAGAGCATTGCCACACGCACACTAACCCGCATACACTACCTTATATGGCATGTATTTACTTATACATCTAACCCTAACTTTTACTGTATTTGGAATAAGCACTGTATTTTGCACTAACTCATTGTACTAATCTATGACATGACTGGGTAACTAAGGTAGTGGATCAGGGAGGTGTGGTGGATGTGGCCTATCTGGACTTCAGAAAGGCCTTCAACACTGTCCCCCATAGATACATAGATACACAGACAGTGTCGGCAGATAAAGGCCTATGGCCCACCCAGTCTGCCCATTTGAGCTTGTAAGTTCAGTTTATGTGGCTGATGGCTGTTTAACAAACTGTGCAGCCTAGGGGTGTATCCTAAAATAGTTCTGTGGGTGGAGAACTGGCTGAATGGCAGGAATCAGAGGGTTGTAGTAAACAGGGAGTACTCTGGAGAGGGAGAGATGACGAGTAGGGTGCCACAGGGGTCGGTGTTGGGGCCAGTCCTCTTCAATGTCTTTATTGACAACATTGCAGATGGACTGGAGGGGAAGCTATGCCTCTTGGCAGATAATAGAAAGGTATGCAATAGGGTGGACACACTAGATGGTGTTGAAAGAATGAGGGAAGACATTAAAAAACTGAAGAAATGGTCTGAAGAATGGCAGCTGGGATTCAATGAAAAGAAGTGCAGGATCATGCACATAGGGAACAAAAATCTGGGGCAAAGTACGAACTAGGTGGAGAGGTACTGACAGTCGCAAAGCAGGAATGGGACCTGGGAGTTATCATCTTGGAGGATGAAGAGAAACTAGGCAGTGCGAGAAGGCAGCTGGAAAGGCTAGCCAGATGCCTGGATGCATAGGGAGGGGTATCAGGAGTATAAAGAGGGAGGTTATCTTACTCTTATATAAGACACTCGAAAGAGACCTCACCTGGAATAATGCATCCAGTTCTGGAGACCCCATCTGAGAAAGAACATAGACAAGATGGAGGCAATGCAGTGGAGGGCAAGTGAAATGGAGCATGACCTGTGGAATAAGACCTTTGAGGAAAGACTAAAAGAGTTAAATATGTATTCCCAGGAGGAAAGGGGAAGGGGTACATGATTGAGACATACAAATACATCACCGGTATAAACAGAGTACAGGAAGGAAGGAGGCACCTTCCAAAGTAAGAGATGCTCCAAGTCAAGGGGGCACAAAGTGAAGTTGGGGGCGGGGGGGGGAGGGAAGGCTCAGGAGAAACGTGAGAAAATATTTTTTTTCATGGAGAGGGTGGTGGATGCCTGGAATAGCTTACCAGAAGGGGTGGTAGGAGCTAAAACTTTCACCGAATTTAAAAAGTAGTGAAGTGAATTACGTTAACTGTATTGAAAATGTTGTTTTTCATGTTTAATGAGTGGTATGATGAACTACAGTACATGTTTTTCTTTTGTGATAGCATATATCATAGTAGCATAGTGACTTCCTAGCAAACTTGGGTCAGGTAATTATTTGCATTTGTGTCTGGTGAAGGTTTTGATATAGCATTTAAAAATGAACTCATTTTGTAGACAATTGTGTGGCCATTAACAATTTTTATGTTTGCTTGCACGCATATGCAAGAAACATAGTGCCATCATCCGAGTTTTCCAGAGGTGTGTCAGCCTCTTCCAATTCAGTCAGTGTGTTTGCAGGCGTGGCCTCAGTGCTCCAATCACTGCTCCAGCTGTCTATGACAGCAGTTGAAAATGCAGTGGCATACAGCTGAAAGGGAGAGCTCCGCTTCAGTGAGCAGAGCCCCCCCAACACGCACGCATGCATATTGTGTGCTCACGCACTCCCCCCCCCATGCACATACTGTATAGCCGACGGGGGTGCCCAATCCCCTCACGTCTCCAGCCCCCCCAAACAGCCTTCTAGCTGCCATGCTGGGAGCCCACCAAGCGTGACAAATGTCCCCATTGTCTTCCTTTAAAGAAAAGAAAAAAAACTGTAAAAAGAAAATGTTCCCTCGGTGTTCTCCCAGCCCACCCATTGCCCACCCTCGCACCTGCCTCCCCACACCCCTCCTCACCCCATACTTACCTCCGGAGTCCGGCGCGGCAATCTTTGGTGGACCGGGAACACGTCTGCACTCTTCAAAGCTGACCGCGAACTGAGGAAATGCTGGTAAGCTGTATAATGTAATAGATAGGCTTTTTTCAACTTTGCTGCATATCTCGGGCATTTTTTGGATTTTTTGCACCAAATTTTCAACATGGGGTTTTTGGGACCCCTTCTCATGAATGCTGTCACTGTCATGGCGTTAATCAGGCCCGAAGGGTGATTTCGCAGTCACTGCGCAAAATCACCTTTCAGGACCAATTAATGAAACAACACTGCCAGTGTTCATAAGGTGGGCTCTCAAAAAGCCTATTTTGAAAATGTGGTGGAAAAATTCCTAAAAATGACTATTTTACGAGCGTGCGTTGTGTAGTTCCTATGCACGTTAGTAAGTTCGCAATTTTTCAATATTTTCACTCCAGATTTTCAACATTGCCATTTTACCACACCTCCTTATGAGCAGTATAGCTGTCATTTTTCACATCTCGCCCAAAACGTGTTTCCGCCCATGTAGCGCACAATGGCGCAGTCGGTGTGCAAAATCAATGTACAGGACACATTAAAAAATCACAGTGACACTGTTCATGAGCAGAGGTCTTAAAATGGCTATGTTGAAAATTTGGTGAAAAAATTCCTAAAATGACTGTTTCTGACGTGCGTTACAGAGTTCTCCATGCGCTCGTAAGTTCATAATTTTCAATATTTTCACTCCAGATTTTCAGCATTGCCATTTTACCACACCCCCTATAAGCAGTACAGCTGTCATTTTTCACATCTCGCCCACAATGTGTTTCCGCCCATGTAGTGCACAATGGCACAGTCGGTGTGCGAAATCAATGTATGGGACACATTAAGAAAATCACAGTGACACTGGTCATGAGCAGAGGTGTTAAGATGGCTATGTTGAAAAATTGGTGAAAAAATTCCCAAAATGACTGCTTTAGGAGGCGCCGTTCGCGCGCATTTCTCATGCGCTGCAAGTTTGCAAATTTGTAATATTGACACAGATTTTCAACAGTGCCATTTTACCACACTCCTTATGAGCAGTACAGCTACCATTTTCACATTCACCCTACTGTGTTCCGCACCCGTAGCGCATAATGGTACAGTCGGTGCGAAAACAATGTTTGGGACAGATTAAGAAAATCACAGTGACACTGGTCATGAGCAGAGGTCTTAAAATGGCTATGCTGAAAATTTGGTGAAAAAATTCCATAAAATGACTGTGTTACGAATGCGCATTGTGCAGTTTCCACGCACCCTAGTAAGTTCATGAATTTGTAATATTTTCAGTCCAGATTTTCACCAGTGGCATTTTTCCACACCTCCTTATGAACAGTACAGCCGTCATTTTCCAGAACATGGCCGAAATGTGTTTTCACACTTTCAGCGTAGAAATGCGTGGTCGCTGTGGGAAATCATTGTTCGGGACAGATAAAGAAAATCACAGTGACACTGTTCATGATCAGAGGTCCCAAAATGCCTGTGTTACTAATCTGCTGTAAAAAATTCCCCAAACTAGTTACATTACAGGTGTGCGTTGCACAGTTTCTACGCATGCTCGTGACTTCACCAGTTTTTTTAATATTTTCACTGCAGATTTTCAACATTGCCATTTTTTACACCTCCCCATGAACAGTGCCGCTGTCATTTTTCACATTCTGTTTGGAATGTGTTTTGTCACCTGTGGTGCCAAATGCCGTATATTTAATGTGAAAGCAGTTTTCGGCTAACAAACTGATATTGCCACTGTTCATGAGGAGGGGTCACAAAACCATGTTGAAAATTTGAGGAAAATACTAAACGTAATGCCTGAGGCGTTAGGGTTTCACCATAACGCCCCACCCTGTAGAGAATGACAGGCATCAGGGGTGTGACTTGGGATTCTTGCCTGTAATGCTCATACCATTCCGCCCCCATCCACACCCTGCAGCCAGTGAGAGGCATCAAGGTGTGCCTCGGACTCTTCGCCCCAAACTTCACCCCATTCTCCTATACCGCATCCATCTCACTGTATTTCCTGATGGAATGGGTTGCGCATAAGGGCCAAAGACCCCAAGGCACACCGTGACATTTGTCAGTGTCTGCAGGGTAGGGTGTGGTGAAATGGCATGGTCGTTATGCCTGACGACCCAAAGGCACACCCCAATGCCTGCCACTCTCTGCAGGGTGGTGGTGGGGTTGGCTTCAGTTCAATACTTCACTGCCATTCCTATTATGCAGCTCTGTAACTTCTACACTACCAATGCCAATACCAGCAAGCAAACATTCGGTATTGACAAATGCTTGTTAATAACATGTTTAGTGATTTTGCAGTGTCCATATTGATATTTAAGAGCATAATTTAATATAGAAACATAGAAACATAGAATTTGACAGCAGATAAGGACCGCTTGGCCCACCTAGTCTGCCCATTTCCTTACCTAATGGATAATATATGTTTATGCACATAGATTTTTTGGAAAAACTGTTTAAAGAAAGCAGATAAGAAAGTACATATGTTGTGGAACTATTAAGGTAATGTGGAGACTATTCCACTCCATATTATAGTTGAGACTGGCAGTATAGTTTAGAGGTCAATGAACTATGAATGAGCTTGGTACATCTAGCAGACCTGGGTTTGATACTCACAACCTCCACTTGCATACTGTGTGACTATGAGCAAGTCACTTAATCACCCCAGTGCTCCCAGGTTGCCCTTAAAAACAGGTACTTGTGCCTAGTCGGCCTCGCCCAGTTACCAAAAAAATGATTATATGAATTATTTTGTGAGGTGTGTTAGCAGTGAAACATTGCATACTAATTTTATGGTTATTATGTGAATTTCAGCCAATTCCCTGATGAAGAAATCTTTATGATGTCGAAAAGTTGCATGGTTTGGAATAAAGAATATTGGCGGATGAAAAATTAAACTATGCACTTCATGTGAAAGGTCTCTGGTGTGATTTCTCATTTATGCTTGAGTTTTTGTCTGTCAGGTCAAGTCAGCTTTATTTCAAAAATGCTCTTCCAAAAAGACCACAGTGCTTTACAGATATAGGCCAAGCTATTCAAAGCAGATGCACGGCACAACATGAGATGCACCTGTGCAAACCAGAAGATGTACCGCAGGGCCATATTGAAAGGATAGGGATGTGCAGCGCAACACCAGATGCGCCTGAGCGCAACTATAATGTATGCAGCGCATGTGGAGGCGGCATTCCCATGAATGTGCCATGCAGCCCTATATTCAGCCAAAATATGCTGTGCATCTGCAGTGCAACATGCAGATGTGTCACGCAAACATAGGCATACATGGTATCAAATACAAGGTATTTGTAATCCGAGAAGTTAATAAATAAAAAAAAAAAAATACAAAAAGCATGCCTAAGTCCAAGCCTCCCACAGGCACAGAACAGCATTGCACCGCACAGCAGCCATAGATGGGTCTGCATTTTTAATGGCAGCAGTCATGAGGGGAGTGAGGAGACGGGAGGAACAACAATGTGGCTGTGGGAAGGGCCGTAGACGGTATGCCCAGCAGAGAAGATACCGTGCCCGTGTCACATTTGAGCAGCTGAGTGACACAGAGATTTTGGGCCAGTACTGACTAAACATGGTACTGCTGAGACAGCTCATGAGCTGTTCCATGATAACGTACAGGCACCAACACACAGGAGTCACGCCATGATGGTGGAGACAAAGGTGACAGCAGCAATTTGCCTGTTCACCACGGGCAGGTGGGTGACACCACTGGCATCACACAATCCGCCACATCCTATCTTCTCACCCAATTTCTCACTGCTCTGCTGCCACATACTTCGGAGTACATCAAACTTCCAAGCACATAGGCAGACAGGACAGAAACCATGCTGCACTTCCACGGGGTAGCATGCATTCCAGTCATGCTAGGGGCCATAGACTGCACCCATGTGGCAATACGCGCACCACCTGGCCCTGAGGGCATCGCATACATCAACAGGAAGGGCTTCCATTCTATAAACTGCCAGGTGGTGTGCAATGTCACTGGGCACATCACCAATGCCTGTGCCACGCACCCTGGAAGTACACACAATGCCAGCATCTGGCACCAGTTGGTCCTGTGTCACCTGTTCGAGAGCAGGGGGATATCTAGCAGCCACCTAGTTGGTAAGTGGGGCTGGACAATGGGCCCACACAGCCCACAGTGGCACACAATACAGCTGGCAGAACTGCCGGGTGGGACACCGACAGGGGTCACCACAGCCAAAAGGCATGTCATGCAGTGGCCCATGTGTGTCCACTGCACTGTGAACCACAGGCAGCGTGGGGGGGCTGTGCACTGATGGTGGGGGGGGGGCAGGACTGAGAACACACACAGCATGCATACATGTCCAGGCATGCAGTGGCACTGGACCTGGGTCTGACACAGGTGCCGTGGAGGTTCAGAGAACCATAGCTTGACAGGACAGTGGCAGTGTGCCTGCAGGGACAGGGCATGTGTACAGCAGGGCATGGCTGTGGGAGGCCATGTTATGCCCAGCACATGCCCTGCATGCACCACACATGCAGTGCACCCACTGATGTGATGTTGCGGGCATGGCCGGAGGAGCGGGAGGTGGGAATGTCAGTGTGGGAACCACACGGAGCTGGCTGGGGCTGACATGCATGTACTTAGGGATGTTACACACCTGGAAATGCATGATGTACACTAAACACTGTTTCTCTCCCACAGGTGACTGTACATACCCCTGATGGCTGTGGATGCTCCCCCCCATATGCCAGCCCTCAAACTAGGTGGAGGATAGGTATATTGAGGCACATGCCGTGACATGCAATATCATTCAGCGTGTGTTCGGCATGCTGAAAATGCATTTAAGATGCCTGGACAGGTCTGGTGGTGTCCTACAGTACAGCCCAGAGAAGGCCTGTGGCATATTCCTGGCCTGTTACATGCTACACAACATGGCCATGGACCATAGACTCCATGTCCAGGTCAAGGTGGGTGACAACTTAGAGGATGATGGACCACCAGCCAGGGGTGGACAGGCACTCCATGACCATAGGGACCTATGACTGGCCACCAGGGCATGGTGGCACAGGAGCACAATTGTGGAGGAATACTTTGGAGACTGAAAGTGGGTACCAGAGAGGGACCATAGGGGACTGTGCAACAGCAGGTGGGATTGGGGGGAACCACATGTACAGATCAGCTGATGCAGCATGGTTGACAGGACCACAGTGGTGAAAGCACACACCCATGCAGGTGTGGCTACTGCGGTACCATCAGGTACGGGGTTACACAGGGTTGCTGTTATGATTGGCATGGATCAGAGGATACCACCTGCACACATGCACAGTGGACACACAAGGCTACACTCATCATGCCCGTGACAGACAATATAACAGCTGTGCCCCAGCACATGCCCCAAATACCACATGGACAGCACAGACATGCATGCCACAGGTGCATGCGTGTGCCACTCCACGTGGACCTGGGCATGGCCGGCAGGGAGTGTGGACCAATGATGCCTGGATGGGGAATGTGCCATGACGACTGCACACAGGTGGCATCACTGTGTCCCACCATGGCCGCCACTGACACGTGGGTGGCCACGCCCATGACGGGTGACCCCCTTTGGGGTGTCACCCACTTCAGCGGGTGACCCAACTGTGCTAGCAGGGGTAGACCCTTGGGACTGTGACCTTGTGCTCATGAGTGTCTCATTCCTGAAGTCTAGATGGGACCCAGGGATGTTGGGAATACCTGAGGCAAGATATGGCATCAGAAGCAATGGGATCACGTGACGCCATGTGGTGGAAGTGCTGATGTCACTACATGGGGTGCAACAGGCACTCCTGCAGTCACGGGGGGTGCCAGGGCAGCACAGCCCACCTCAATAGCCTATGCAATCCTTTCAAAGCCTGCAGTCATGTCCAACCACTTCCACCTAGAGCTGGCATATCTCGCCAACTAACCAGGAGCACCCCACAGATGCATGGTCATCCAGGATGTCTACCTGCACACACAGGCCCTGACATGCTTCACTGAGTGCACCCTGGTGCTCCACCGATGTCCACAGGAGCCAGGTGTGCTTGTCCAGCCTGTCAGCAGGGGACCTGTCCTGTTGTGGTGTCTGATCTATGGGGGGTGTTCCGGCCTGCAGTGCCACATCCATGGCCTGTGGATGCTGCATGTCCTGCTGCTGTTTGGGTGGAGACTGTGCATGGGTAGGCACAGTGGGACCTGGTACAGGCACATCAAGAACACGAACAGGATGTTGCTGATGCACAGCACCCTGCTGCACCGTGGGGACAGCCCCAGTCCCCACAGCCACAACCCAGCCCTGGCTGCCAACAACTGCCACAGGTGCAGTCAGTGTAGGGGTGACCTGGCGAGGGCCGTGTGTGGGGGCAGGGTGCCCCACCCTGTCCATTGCTATCCATGTAGCCACTGGTGCTGTGGCAGTGACACTGCTGTGTGCTGTCACCACTACATGTGTGGCATCTTCCTCATTATCATCCTCCGTGGCAGATGCTAGCACTGTGAAATCCTCTGGCAACTCAAGGTCGGACAGGGCGTTCAAACCCATAAACTCCAGAAGATCCTGGAACACGGGTGCCCTGCCTACACCTACCACAGCCCTGGATGATGCTGATGGCCTGGGTTCCTCTTTCTCCTCCACTTCCAGCCTCTCCAGCTGTGGCCTGGGCCCTGCAGCACCCTTGAAGCATGATGGTGCCGCAAGGCAGAAATGAGTATATATGGTCAGGGTATCATGGCCATGGGTGTCCTGCCGTATGCCATGCCAGGGCAGGGCCTGACAGTATTGCAGCACTAACACTTCTGTTTTCTCTTACAGCACCGGCACACCAGCATTCAGTGGCAGGAGTGCCAGCGGCAGCCATGGGGCAGACCCAGCCCCAGAGGACCAGCCATCCACCTCCACAGGCATCTGGGAGCCTGATCAGCTGCAGCACACCACCACAGTCCAACTGGATGTCCTGGGCTTGGTGTCGGATGAGGCCCTGGCTGTGTTCCAGCAGGATGCCAGCCATGGCGTACTCTGCATGGAGACACAGATCAGGGTGGGGTCTGACACTGATAATGACATGACCATCATCCTGGACAGCATGGGTGGTGTCATGGGGGAGACACCCATACTTACTACCATCACTGGCAGCGCGGCCAGTGGCCTGTCGGTGGTGGAGCAGCTGCCTGCCACCACCGCTGGTGCTGCTGTGTGCACAGCCATGGCAGTGCCATGTGGTGGTGGTGATGGTGGTGCATCCCCTCAGATGCTGGCCAGCGTACAGGTGCCGGAGAGGCAGCTGCGGCAGATGGCTGGGGACATTGGGCAGATGGACGCAGAGTCCATTGCTGGGGTGCCAGACAGTAACCTACCTCATGGGGACCCCACTGTGCAGCGTCCACCTGAGTGGGGGGGCTGTGCAGTGCAGTCGTACACCACCGGTGGGATGGCGGCATGCCCATGCTCCCCTGGGCGCCGACTTATTGTCAGAGCACACCTAATTGCTGCGGGCCTCTGTGGAGCAACGGGTGCTGCTTGTAGCTGGGGTGCATGCACTTCACACAGAGGTGCACCAGGCAGTCGAGCTGCATGAGAAGGCACTGCACAGGTCCTGAAGGCTATACAGCACCTGCAGGAGGACACGACCGCCGCATCCCTGGATCGCATTGCCAATGCGATCTCGGTTGGTATTGCACTGCTGGCTGCCACAGGGTGTGGCCACCAGCCACAGACTCCATGAAGTGCACTGTTCACCCCACGGACCCGGCATCAAGTGACACCCTTCATGTCGACGATGGGCTCTGCTGTCAGCATCCCAGACACGCCTAGGGTGGGCCTATTAGGGTGCCTACACACCCCTGCACAAACCCGGTCGCGTTCCTACAGTTCATCCCCTGGGGGGCAGTTTGCATACACCCTCTGTGGCCATTGAGCAGCCAGTGGCAGCTGAACAGCCCTGAAACATCCGCCCCTGTGTCCGCGGTGGTCATGGTTCTGCGCGGCAGACCTGATGTGCACGCCGCCCTGTCTGCAGTCTGCTGCCACTACCCTGTGTGCACATGGGCGATGTGTGTGGGTGTATGCCACAGTTGTGGCAACTGTGTGTCATGCCTCATGCTGCCTGTGTCTGCACCTGCCTGGCCGCTGGCACAGCACTGGTTGCACCTGTGTCTGGCGCCCTGCTTCTGATCCACACCACATGCTGGTGCCTGTGCGCGTGTCTGCATATATGTGTGTGTGTGTGTGTGTGTGTGTGTGTGTGTGGGCGTGTTGCTGTACAGTGCTGCATTCTGTTGTGTGTGGCTATGTGGCACTGCCACCCCCCACCCCTGCCCCACGCCTCTGTGTGTGCATACTCATTGCCATGTCTGCCCATGCCCGTGTGCTGTACCATTGTGTCTGGCCACTGCATGGGTGTTGCTCCACCTACCTGCGTGTACCAAAGTACTCCTGTGCTTGTGTGCTATCCCTCTGCCCGGGGAGGTCTGCCCACTGCCCCAGCCCATTGTCCTCATCATCAACACTGCTGTCCCCCTCTTCAGCCTCAACGGCTATCCCACGGTCAATGGCCATGTTGTGCAGTATACAGCAGGCCAGAAATAGGCCACAGTCTTTTGAGGGGCTGTACTGTAGGGCACTGCCAGACCTGTCAAGGCAACAGAATCGTGCCTTCAGCATTCCAAACACACACTCAGTGATGTTCCACGTGCTGGCATGTGCCTCATTGTAACAGTCCTCTGCTGGGGATGACAGGCGCCAGTGGGGGGTGAGCAGCCAGGGCCTGAGTGGGTAGTCACTGTCGCCTGTGTGGACAGATAAATGGTTAGCCTAGTGTCCTATGTTGCTGTGCCCCTTGCCCATCCCTGGTGCCCCCGCCAGCGCACCCATCCTGCCTACCCCCATCCCATGCCCTGCTGTTCCCAGCTCCCCATGGCCATCCCATACTCACCCACTAGGTGGCCCATGGGGATGTCCCCACGCTTGAACCTGTGGCACAGCACAGAGCTGTGCCAGATGAATGTATCATGTGCACTCCCAGGGTGTGTGGCACAGACATTGGTTATGCACCCCCTGGCATAGCACATCACCTGGCAGTTCACACTGGGGTAGACCTTCCTGTTGACGTATGCTACACTCTCAGGGCCAGGTGGCATGCAGATGCCCACATGGGTGCAGTCACTGGCCCCAAGCATGCCAAACATCCGTGCTAGCCTGTGGAAGTCCTGCATGGTTGCTGTATGCTCTGCCTGTGTGCTGGGGAACTGGATGTATTCCGCTGCATGTGGCAGCAGGGTGTTGAAGAATTGTGTGAGGAGACATGATGCGGCTGACTGGGTTATGCCTGTGGTGTCCCCTGTTGGTCTCTGGAAGGTCCCCGTGGGAAGCAGGCACATGATGGCTGTCACTTTCATCTCCACTTACAGGGTGTGGCTCTGTCTAGTGGGTGCCTGCATCTCCTCACTGCACAGCTCACAGGGTTGCCTCAGAATCGCCAGGTTCAGGTGATACAGACCCACGATCTCTGTATCAGAGTAGTTCTCAAAGCTGATGTGGGCATCGTACCACCTGTTCTGGGTGTACCACCAACGGGCACTTCCACAGCCATGTCACTCTTCCTTCTGCCTCCTCACACCCCTTATTATGGCCTCCATCTGGAAGGCTGTGCTGGCCATGGCCCCTGCTGTCCTGTCTCCCCCTGGGTGATTGGCTCCTGTGGTCTACTTGCCACCGTGGAGCAATGCCTTTCACTCTGTCTGGCTCTCTCTGCTGCTGCCCCTGCCCCTGGCTCACACTCCACTGTCACCTCTGTCCCACACCCCTGTGGCTGCCTGTTCCTCAGTCCCTCACAGGTTCTGTCTCCTTTTTCCTTCTGTTCCCTCCCTCCACAGTCTGGTGGCTTGCTCTCTCTTGCTCTCTCTCTCTCTCTCTCTCTCTTGCTCCCCTCTGGTGCAAGTGCTGTCTCCATGCTTGTGCCCTGTATTTATGGGCTCAAGTCTGCTCGGCGCATCTGGACGTTGCTCCACACTTGTGCCATAGGTCGAGGGTTGAATATCACACTGTGCCGCATATTTATGGGCATGCCCCCTGCCCTTGCACATGAATTCATTAGGGTTGAGCATTGGCGCACTGCTACTTGTACTGAGCATGGGCTCCCACTGAATATCACTCCATGGCGCATTTCTGCAGTTGCACAGGTGCAACCCAGTTGCGCAATGTGCAACTGCTTTGACTATCCCGCCCATTGAATATATAATAAATGGAATAGTGGATGGGTAACTGTAACGTATACTTAATGTTACCAACAACTTAATATAATTACGCAACGAGACTGACAGAGAATCAAAAAGAATTTATTTAGCAGTGGTATTATAGTGCCAGTTGCACTTAGCCTTAGATGTTACATGATTCCACTTGATGTTACACATGTACAGCTGATATACACAATTTGAAAGTTACACCCCGAACAGGACTAATGCTATGATTTGCTCCTAGCCATCCTATTACGTAATATAGACACTTACTGTGTGTTGGTGATACACTGCTTGGAACTGGCTATCTGACCTTAGTCATGGACATGTCTGAAGAGCCCAGTTTGATACATTGCCTGGAACTGGCTACCTGACCTTAATCAGTTGCACCATACTACAATGCTTTATTTACAGCATAAATACCTTTTATTTACAGCACAAATACTTTTTATTTATAGCACAAATACCTTTGATAGGGCATGCCTGTCACATTCTGCTTTCCCTGCCTTACTTGTTATGACAGACTCTGCCTATGCTCATTGTGTGAGTTGTATTTTGTATGTTTTTTTGCTTAACTCAGTTTGAGTATTGAGCCACATATTTCAGTCACAATTGTGGCCATTTAGCTTTTGCCCTTACAATTCCCCCTTTGGGACTGAAACTGGGTGTAGTTTTCCTGGACAGAACATGAGTGTGTAAGGCTGGAGACCTCCAATAGGAACCCCGCTCCTGGATTCTCCGGATGACTTGCTGCCCTGTCCACCTTGCCTGCCCTATTAATAGGAGCCACCATTAACCAAGGGCACATTGTTACAACTTTTGATGTGTGGCTGCTGACATTTTGAGCATAAACATATCATGATGCAGGTTGTGTGTTAGGCAGCTCAAATAACATGTACTGACTACCTCAATAAACACTAATACCAATTGTAGCATCAACAACACTTTGAACGACAATACCCCCCAAGATCCTCCCAGGTTGGCATATATTAAATGTTCCTTATCAGCATCATCTAACAGCACATTAATGTCTTGTTTTATTTTACAGGCAGAGTTTTGAATTTGAATAAGATGTGTGTATTTGCGGTCTAATAACCTTTGCACATCTAATGTTAGGGGAGGTATAGGCACTCCGAATGCAGGTGCATATTCAATAATTTTAGTTTCTTGACTGGGTACCGAAGTGTTAATTCATGACATCCTTGGGGTATACTGTATAATAGGATGGAAGGTGTGCCCTCCAATTTGCACATCTCCTTTAGGGATAAAGGAAAAGTTTGCCTGGGTTATTGCACACTTTTTCCCTTGAGTCATTTCTCATTCATTGGTAACTATACAGTGCTGTTTAGTGGAATTGTACACAAACACTACCTTAGGCACTGTCCACCTTTGCAGTTGAACCAGACACCAAAGCAAGGTGTTGAGGGCTTCTTGTATAGGTTCCTCCCTACAAACAGGCTGGTCCTGGGCCATAACATCACACTGGCATACCAACTGTGCACTTATCTGCTCACAGCAGTGTAGATTGGGGGCCACACAGGACACATTTTTGTTAGCTACTAAAATGTCAGGTGGGCTTATTCTATATACATAATAGTCACCTATTAATTTTCCTACCGAATGTACCTTAACAATGTGTGTGTACTCCTCCTCATAATTTACCTGAGGTAATTTAATTGTAAATGACACCATCATTGTTTGACCTAGGATGCTGTTTTTATTAAAACAGCATGGTCGTACGTATACCTTTGCTACCTTTCTTACCCATGCTATTGGTGGCGCCCTTTGTCACGCACATGGGTTTAGGCACTTCCTATCAGTAGTACCATTACACATTGGGCAGTACCATAGTTTGATTTGTGCATCTGGTACCATATCGGGTAGCCTTTGTTCGTCTACTTGATTTAACAATTTACTTACAGTAGTTAAAACATAGGACCCATAGGCTGCACATATTATGGACCGCCCGATAGTGTGATTTGTGACTTGAACATTATGGTCTGTGATAATTTCATTGATTTTGCCTTGAACCTGTTTTAACAATTTGCTGACATCATACATATTGTATACTGTCAGACGTTCCTCTTGTGACAAACCCACTTGATTTACAGTAAGGGGCAGTAACACTCTTCCTTCTATTTCTTGATTTACAATATTTTGGTGCTCTTCTATAGCATCTAAATCTGCTCTATTCCATATACTCATCCCGGATCCAAACAGGCCGGTTATGTCCCCTAATAGATCTCTCTTGCATTGCCTATTAGAAGTATTGTTATGGTTACTACCATTTGTGGGGACTGGGGTGCATCCCCCTTGCTTAGCCTGGAATATACTAACCATATCTAATAACATAGATGCATAAAATTTAGAAACATTAGTATCGGCGCATTGACCAGTGCTATTTAGATCCCAACTTGAAAAGTTGAAAATGACTGGTAATCTTATATACTGTACATTATTTACAAGAGTCTAGTCCATTGGTGTGGAAGTTAGTCCACTAGGTGGCCCTTGTGTTACATTGGGGCACTGTGGTGGTCTTACTGTTAAAGTTATATTTCTACTGGTGTGATTGGCGTAACAGTTATTATCGTCACATGTCCCATTTCCAGCGGTGCTCACGAGTGCATCCTCTAATAACATTATTTGGATTTGTAGTACAGTAGAAAACAGTTACTTGATATGTACCGGAGTCCTTTGGTGTGGGTTTCTCCAATATTAGTGATCCGTCTTCAGGGTACACATACCCTCTATATGTTGAGTTGTACTGGGATAAGCAAAACTGTGGACTGGTCTTCTAATCAGCCATATAGCACCACCATGTGGTAGTTATAATTAAATCATTATTTGTCTGTACTATTTGCACAGACATACAGTAGCATCTGCTTCTCCCTCATCCCAACTCCATGTGATTGGTAGGATCACGGGTTGTTTATAATCCCCGGTGACATGCGGGGTGCTGGTGTTTAGATGTAGAGCCCCTGTACAACTCACTAAGTTCCCCAACAGGGCCATGTACAGTGTATACTTCCACATCCTTTACCTGTAAGAACAAGGGCAGTATCAGTTGTCATCATCAATACTCTGATACATTTTACATGGCAGTTTTTGTTTTCAAAAAATTATTTTTTTTTCAAATGTTTGTTTATGACCAGATCTTTTTGTATTATGCACTATGGCTATATTTGTCACTGCCATGTGTTCTAGCGTTACCCTTTGCTCGACACATCAGGGTTACTTGATACGGGGTGAGACCAATGCTGGCTTGAACAGTCCCCTGTACTGCCCTTAATATTCCTGATAGGAACATCAAGCACAACCATCAAGCACAACCCTCCCGGGCTTATACAATCTAAACTTTTTTCTTAAACAATTTACACTGATTTATGTGTACCCATGCTAGTGGTCTGTTTCCCTTTCCTAGTCTAGTAACGTGTACAGTGGTGGTACCAAGGCTTTGATCCACCATGTAGGGTCCCATCCAGTCATAAGCTGATTAGGAGTAATCTCTGTACTGGTGTGTACGGTACCTCTCACTGCCATGAGGATTCCAGGTAGATGGTTCACCCATCCCTTTCCAGTATCCAACACTGCCTTTTTTAAAGCTAATTTTAGAGTCCAGTTCAGCCTTTCTACCATTCCAGGAGACTGAGGCTGATATGGTAAATGGAATTTCTGCTGTATTCCTAACAACCCATACATGTCCTGCATGAGTTGCCTGATAAAGTGTGTCCCTCTGTCTGATTCCAATATCCTGGGGAATCCCCATTGAGAAAACACTTGTTCCCACAAACCTTTGGCTGTCACTTTGGCAGTGTTAATGGTGAGGGGGAAAGCCTCCACCCATTTAGAGAAAACATCTATTACTACTAAAAAATATCTAAAACCCCCCTTGGCAGTGGACAAGGGACCTAGGTAATCAGTCTGCAAAGCCTGCCATGGCCCTTCAGCCACCGGCACGCGTTGCAATGGTGCTTGTTTTGCCTGGGGACTAGGCTGATTTATCCGTGCACAGATTAGACATGAGTCCAGATGTGTCTTTACATCCTTGTCGACCTTTGGCCACCAATATTTAGATATGACCATTTGACAAGTCTTATGGAGACCACAGTGTCCTCCGATCCTGTGGTTTTCCATAATAACTTGTTTCCTGAAATCAGACAGTGGGACCCACTTTAACTGGCTATGGCATTACCAAAAAAGCATGTCTTCTTGTACTGGCAGGTTTTTGTAGCTACATTTCCCCGATTCTCTCCATTTTTGTTTTGGTTGTGATAGCCAGGGATCCGTCATCTGAAGCTGTACCAAATTAACTGATGGATTTTTAACTTGGATGGCTGCCATGGAGGAGCTCCCTAGAGGATCTCTCCATGGTTCTCTATCTCTGGCTGCATCTTTGGCTAGTTAGCCCACCACCTGATTTTCCCTTTCATGAGCCGTGGGGCTTTCGGTGTGGGTGCGGACCTTACAAATAGCAATTCTGCCTGGGGTGGCATTTGTCAAGGCCAGCAAGTGTCATAACACCTCTCTGTGCTGGACATGTTCCCCAAATGCATTAATCATCCCCCTCGACTCCCACAAATGAACCCATTCAGTGAGGGACATAACAGCAAACTGGGAGTCTGAGAAGATGGTGATTTTTCCCTCAGGATATCTAAGGACTGCCTCTCGGATGGTTTCTAACTCAGTTCTTTGGGCAGAGAAGTTCGCCGGCAGTTTTATTTTGATGCTTCGCTGTTGTGAGGGGATCCATACCGTGGTCCCTGTGTGGAACTGGCCATTATTCCACTGTCGGGACCCATAGACATAGATCTCAAGGGAGGCATCTGGGTGGCCTTCCATGAAAGGAGACAACACAACCGTCCCACGGTCTATGGTCCCACAGTCATGTGGCTCCCCTTCTTGCCCCATCTGGGACACTATACCTCCATCTCTTACCATTTTAACTTCAATGTTTTTTCCTTGTAAGGCTAGCATCCACCTCATTAGTCATTGATCAGAAACCCCTCTAGGTGACCCTTGTAAAATATATTTTATCGGGGTATGCGGGGTTTCCAATACAATTCGATTAAAACCCACAGTGTGCTCAGTGGCTTGTACTGCCCAATAGACTGCCAATAGATGCTTCTCACAAGCCCCATATCCATTCTCCACAGGAGTCAATACTCATGAGAAATATCCCACCGGTCTCAGTTTTCCCTGTTTTTCTTGCAGCAACACCACCACCAGAGCATTTGGGCCGGCAGCGGTCTGCAGTACAAAGTCCTTTTTTATGTTTGGGCTATCAACACTGGGGCGGTTAATAAGGCTTGTTTTGAAGTCCCAAACGCTGCCTGAGTGGTGGGGGGGCCACTCTAGTTGATCATTTTGACCTGGATTACCCTTTAGCAGGTTGTACAAAGGGTGTGTTATATCAGCAAATTTGGGGATAAATTCTCTACAAAAAACAATCATGCCCAGAAACTGCTGTAGGGCCATCACCAATTTGGGCCTGGGCAACTGCTGTATTAGTTTGTCTTTGTCTTGGTCTACCCTGCAGCCCTGATCAGAGATATTTATTCCTTAATAGGTTACCTTTTGTTTTCCCACCTGTACTTTATCTGGGTTTAACGTCAGCCCCGCTTTCCCAAGTGTCTGTGAAGAAGTTACCCTGTGACATCACCAAGACTAGCTTGAAAAGTGAATGACACAGTTTTTTATTGCTCTAGATTAAAATAAACTTTAACTGATGAAACATTTAAGGCACATACCTCCAACGTATGTGGCTTAATTACAGCATGTTTCTTGTTGTAAACCAGAGTGCTTTTCACTCAACAGACATAAGGAAAACATTTCCCTTTTTTTATGACACAATTAACTTTGCTCAACTTTTAAATGAAGCAAATGTATGCAGTTTGCACTGTAACAAACTTTGCATTTTATACTAATTTGGAAAAAAAGCTATCAAGCAGCATTAAGACATACTTTTTATGCAAACCAAAGGTAGTTTACGTTCTTTCATTTGGTGGGTTTGGCTGACTGCACTCCAGCCTCTTTTCTTTAAGGTTAGAAAACCTTGCTATAGCATTTGATTTTGCAACAGGTAGCATTTCTAACAAATAGTAAATACATAATACCAAGTCAATACACTTTTTGATTTACTCCACTGCTTGAAGCCATGCATGTAACGTATTGCTTAGCTGTGGATGTGTGTGTGTGTGTGGGGGGGGGGGGGTAGATAGGTCTGGCGTGCTGTAATTCTATTGTTTTTGATTTTCAGCATGCCACTGTGTACCTGTTATTGTCTAACCATTGTCATCATGCTCTTGCATTTTTACTTTCAAGTGAGTTACCTCCTTTTGGAGCTGTTCTATTTGCTGTCCCTTTATTTTTAGTTAAAAGTAATAATTTTCCTTCCATTTACTCATTTCTAAAGTTAGGGTACTGCACTCCCCTGCTTTCTCACTATATTTCCATTCCAGTTCTTTTTGTTTTCCCTGGAGATCCTCCTCAAGTCTATCAATCTTATCCTGTAGTTCCCGACTGTTTTTTTGGTGTCTCAGAACCAGGGAGTTATTAATACCCCAACAAAGCCGCTACACTATTAGCTACTTTTTCCTTTTCATTCTTACATGCCTTATTTCTCTCACGGCACTGAGTTTCATAGTAACAGCAGACGTCTTGCCTGTCCACTGGGACTTCATAAAAACCTTTTCTTAGATGTTTTTCTAACCATTTCCTAATAATTGTTTCCATACTTACGTTATTCTTCTGACTCAGTTATCCACTTCTGGTTTCTTTTGAGTCAGACTGAGCCTTTGCCCTCTCCCAGTCAGAGGTGATCAGTCTCCTGGTGAGTGAGACCTCTTTCCCACTGCTCTCTTGTCGTTGGCCCGTGGTGACCTCAGTTTGATTTTGCGCACTCTAATCGGTAGGTGTATTCTACATGCTGAATATCCGAGTCACAGCACCAAAAATGTAACATAGACTTAATGCTACTAACAACTTAATATAATTACCCAACGAGACCGATGGAGAATCAAAAAGAATTTAGCAGTGGTACTATAGTACCAGTTGCACTTAGCATTAGATGTTACATGATTCCACTTGATGTTACACATGTACAGCTTATATACACAATTTGAAAGTTACACCCCAAACAGGACTAATGTTATGATTTGCTCCTAGCCATCCCATTATGTAATATGGTCATTTACTGTGTGTTGGTGATACACTGCCTGGAACTGGCTACATGACCTTAGTCACTGACATGTCTGAAGAGCCCAGTTTGATACACTGCCTGGAACTGGCTACCTGACCTTAGTCAGTTGCACCATACTACAATGCTTTATTTACAGCATAAATACCTTTTATTTACAGCACAAATACTTTTTATTTATAGCACAAATACCTTTGACAGGGCACACCTGTCACGTTCTGCTTTCCCTGCCTTACTTGTTATGACAGACTCTGCCTATGCTCATTGTGTGATTTGTATTTTGTATGGTTTTTTGCTTAACTCAGTTTGAGCATTGAGCCACATATTTCAGTCACAATTGTGGCCATTTAGCTTTTGCCCTTACAGTAACCATCCACAACAAGGCTGTGTTTCCATCAAAGAAGTCAATTACATCATTTGCTCAAGAGGTCTCAATAATGTCATCAACTCCCGAGATGGAAACTCAGCCTTGTTGTGGATGGTCACCCATCCACTGTTTTTTATAGTATATTAGCAGTGTCTGTTCCATGACATGTTTTAAACTGTGAAAAGTAAAAAGATACTTACAGTCTGTAGAGAGTCCATGAAAGCTTCAGTAGATAGGCAGTAACATTCAGCTCAATTTTAAACAAGGAACTAAATACTTGAATAAAAAAGGCTAGCCAGCCAAAAAAACAGTCACTGTTACAATATGTGTTCAAGTCTAAAAGAAGTCTAAGCTGCAATGAAAAAAAAAAAAATGGCCACAATAAAGAAAAACTTTTTTTTAAATTGTACAGCGATCAACTTTTCTCGTTCGCTATGGATATTGCCACTACTGACGCCTGCCATGTCAATCATTTTGACAGTTGTGCTACAAGGAATTTAGACTGTGATGCCTGATTTTTTCCCCTTCTAAGCTGTGGCATGCGCTTCTGATGACAGCTTGCTGTTGTACCATCGATCTGACAACAGATCGATGGTACAACAGCAGTGTGGCGTCAGATTGATGACACAGCTGCATTTCAGCTGTCCCTAAATTCTATCCTGAGCAGACGCTGCTTATATACTATAGCCTGATTCAAAACAGGCAATTTATCATCACTTATAAGTGCGCAGGACTTGTGGCTCTGCCGCTCATCAGTTATGGTCCTGCCTCCTCACACTTGAAGATAAATTGTATATTTTGAGTCTCAGCTCATTGCATATCCCCTGTGTATTAACTGTGACATTGAGTTTTGTCCCGCTCATGGGTGGCAACATGTTTTACCAAAATATGAGGCCCACATGGTAAGAAGTTGTGTCTCCGTGGGTGAAGAAGGCGGGGGAGGACAGCTCCAAGTTTCACACCTTGTCCATTGGTGCAGGCATGGCAGCTACAAGTTCCACTTTTGTGATTCAGACACTTTCTCAGACATTTAACACAATATTATTTGGCATTATATTGAAGACCTTATGATTTGGTGCTCAAAATGATAATAAACTTGCTTGAGCCATTATGCATCACCCCTTTTTAGGGGCACAGCTGGTGTATAGGTGCTCAAGAGATAGATCTCAAATTGGTTCACGTAGTCATAGCTTTGCCCTGGGGCAAGAGCCTGGTGTAATAGTTTGGCTGACCCTAGGTGTTGGGGTATTTTTGTACAGGAAAACATATTCATTCTGTTACATATCCCCCCCCCCCTTGGCAGGGTTTACCATAGCTCAGTAGAAAATTTGTGGTTTTAATACAGTACCAACAATATCATATAGCATATTATCAGGCTTATTCTACCTGCACTGCTCACGCTGATTGGTACCGCAGGTAGAATAAGCATGATAATGTGCTGTATTACATTGTAATGTATGTATAAGCCATATAATAGTATTAAAATAAATGTAAAAAAATTCCCCATAATAGCACACTACAAACCCCATAATACTACACATGGATTCCTCTAGTACCATGGTTCAAAGCTCGTAATACTGTTGTTCTGAGCTGTCAATGATAGGATTATGAGAGCGTTCCATCTCCACACATTGCTGAAATCCTTGTGCTGAACAGGAACTGGCTTGTACTGTAACTTCCATGTACAATAAATGCCGACTTGCCTTTGACTAGCAAATTAACAATAGCACAAAATTAGCAAGGAAGCATGAATAAGGACAGGTGTCAATTCATTCAGGCTCAGGAGAATAAAACACAGTAAACAAACTTTCAATCTAAAGCTTCTGTCAAAGTCCCCTCCCCAGTACTTGCACTCTCTCCACCACAACAACCAACAAAAACATGGCACAGCAACAAGAATAAAGATTCAGTTCTTTATTTTATTTTACTACTACAAAAGAAACAGAAGTATTAATACAGCACACCTCTCAAACTGCAAAAACTGACTGCATTCCTGCCTGATCACTAAGGGGCATCTATTTTTGTCTGATAATTATTCACAGCTTTCTACCTATACTACATATGGTGAGTACAACTCAAAATCTATCTTGGATCCATACATTACAAAAAATAACAAATAAGGGACTGTGATTACTGGGTTGTAAAACCATATTGAGGTTCTGGGGACATGACTGAACCTCTCGTGCTTTGTTCTCGAGGGTCGTATGTCCCCAGAACCTATTTGATGGTGTTATGGCCTTGTAATACACAATCCCCTATCTGTTATTCTATACATTACTTGAGCTTTGCTCTCAAGGGTCACATGTCAGCAGAACCTCTTGATGGTGTTATATAGAGAATAACGGATAGGCAACTGTGTGTTATGGATTTCTTTTACGCACCCTTGGTGTGTTATGATCCATAAACCTCAAGAGCAAGGCTCAAGAGGTTTATGAGGTTATCACACACCGATTGTGTTTAAAAAACACCCATAAGAAGACAACTGTTTATCATTTATTTTTTATAATTACTGGTGCAGGAAGTGAATGCCAAAGTTAGGGAAGCAGTTCTGTCACACACACACACACACACACACACACTGTCTCTCCCTCTTCAGTACAGACATTCTTTCCTTTTTTTTAAATTTTTCACTGTGGAACCGCAATAACTAATGATGGCGTTGTCATCCACGGTCCATTCCTGATGACATTCGCTGTGCCCCAAAGTCCTGTCTGAAGGGTACAAACAGCAGGATCAACCAGATACTGTAGATTTCTTGAGTTGTAAAGGCAGGATCAACCAGATAAGTATTTAAAAAGATTAAGAAGTTACCTGTGATGATAGTGAGAAGCAAACAATCAGTGCGGGTCCTTGGTAACGGGGAAACAGAGCCACCATGTTTGTTGAGGTGTTCAGCCCGCCCACACAGAGAGTAAGAGCCAATGAGGTGGCTCACTACAAATGAGTGACACAAAATGGCAAAATAACTGGGTAACCTTGTTATTACGGCATTTGAAACACAGATTGACTCCTTGTATTAAAGGGGGTCACCAGTAATTATAGCCTCATAATACACAGTCCCCTATCTATTAATCTATTTGTTAATGGTAAAACAAACTTTGAGGCACATAGACATCCCCTACGAGTTAGCCCATCATTTGTGTCATCAAAGGGTTGGCCCAGGAGAACACTGGGAGACCTGATTGTTTGGTATGGTGGCCGGGGAGTCACAGGATCAGCCAGATAAAAAAAATAATGCTACAAAAAATAAGTGAATGAAAAATTTATATTTGCAGGCATTTTGCTTAATCAGGACCTCTAGCAGCAGCAGTATTACTGCAGGGAAGCTGAGATTTCCTGTTTAATTTCCCTGTGTGGTTAGTGCTAGCTTCATATCTAGCCCCTTAACTCCTGTGGGTGAGAAGTACTGCCTTGAAACCTAACACCATTAACACCCCTGAGTGTATTGTACAGGCTTGAAACCTAGCACCCTTAACACCCCTGGGTGGGTAGTACTACCTTGAAACCTAGCACCCTTAACACCCCTGGGTGGGTTGTACTACCTTGAAACCTAGCACCCTTAACACCCCTGGGTGGGTAGTACAAGCTTGAAACCTATCCCCTTAATACACCTGGGTGGGTAGTACTAGCTTGAAACCTTGTCCTCTTAATGTCCCTGGGTGGGTAATACTAGCTTGAAGCATCATCCTTTTAATGCCCTGGGTGGGTAATACTAGCCTGAAACCTAGCCTCCTTAATGCCTTTGGGTGATAGAACTAACTTGAAACTTAGCCCCCCTTATTTCTATCATCCTTTTTGTTCCTGGAGCTGGTGCCCTGCTAAGCCCAACCTACCCCTGGCCAGTGACTGTAGCCCACAGAACTCACCTTACAGTTCCCCATGGATTATTTCCCTGGTGGGGCCAGGAGAGGGAGGTCCTTCTCTCCCCCCGTGACTGTATTGAGACAAGTTGATCCTGGGTGGCAGTGCGAGTAAGTAGGCAAACAAGGCATCATCTGCCGACCCAGCTATTTTCCTTGTTCACCCCGACCAGCAACAATAATGGCATGGGTGGCACATGTACTGTGCACCTCCCACCGGCCACCCCCTCCTGAGCCTCTCCCATTGCCCTCTAACCACACCTCCACATGGTGGCAGTGTTTGAGTGGCACAACATGTCCCCCATCCAGTCACTGGATGCTCAATCCTCCCTCCAGCTGACCCCCGGAGACCTGAGTCCTCTACTGAACCCGGGCCACCGGCATGGGAGGAGGTGTGGTGTCCAGCACCTCAGCCCTCATCACCACTGGGCCAGACTAAAACTAGCCCCTTTAATGCCCCTGGGTGGGCAGTATTAGCTTGAAACCTAGCCTCCTTAATGCCTCTGGGTGAGTAGTACTAGCTGCAGCTAGCCCCCTTTATGCCCTTGGGTGGGTAGCACTAGGTTGAAACCTAGTATTCTTCATGCCCCTGGGTGTTTAGTGCTATATTGACACCTTACCCCTTAATACCCCTGGGTGGATATTACTAGCTTAAAACCTAGCACCTTAATGCCTCTGGGTTCAAGTTCAAGTTTTTATTGACAGGAAGATACTCCATTGAGTAGGCTCATTTACAAGGAGGTCCTGAACATACAATTACACACAGTATAAAAAATGATACAGAAATAATACAGAGTTGAAAAGCAAATACATAAAGACAAAAATGATACAGACAGTATAGAATGCAAAAAAAAAAAAAACAATAATTGCAATTGAAACTTGGTAGGTTGGTAGCAGAGGGTAATTGTATGGAATTCACATGGCAGTTTGGTGGCTCGATTACTAAAGGATGTAATTACAACAGAGCAGCAGTAATATAGGCTTGATCAGGAGAGCTAGACATGGAGAATGACTACAGTCTGGGGGGTACTGACATAGGGGAGGGCATTTATAGGAGGTGGGGGAAAAGGAGAGTGGAGGCAGGGTGCGCATGTGGGGAGGAGGCTGGCTTGAGAGGGTGAGGTGTGAGGAAGTGGGCTAGGTAGATGAGGGGTTGTAGAGGATAGGAGGATAGAGGTGAGGGTACAGAGTGAATATGAGGGTGGTGGAATGGGAGTGAAGTGCTGGGGAGTAATGAAAGATACTTAGTAGCATAAACAGGGATTGTTAAGTTCGCTAGTGACTAGATTCTTGAAGCTGCTTAGCGGGATAAGGCTGGGTGGGTAGTACTGGGTTAAAAACTAGTCTCCTTAATGCCCCTGGGTATTTAGTGCTATCTTGATGCCTTGCCCCTTAATGTCCCTGGGTGAGTAGTACTAGCTTGATACCTAGCCTCTTTAATGCCCCTGGGACAGTAGTGCTAGCTTGCAACTAGCCCCCTTAATGCCCCTGGGTGGGTACTACTAGGTTGAAATCTAGCTTCCTTAATGCCTCTGGGTGATTAGTACTAGGTTGAAACCCAGTCTCCTTAATGCCCCTGGGTGTTTAGTGCTATCTTGATGCCTTGTCCTTATTGCCCATGGGTGGGTAGTACTAGTTTGAAACCTAGCCCTCTTAATGCCTCTGGGTGGGTAGAAATAGTCTGATACCTAGCCCCTTTAATGCTCCTGGGTGGTTAGTACTATCTTGAATCTTAACCCCTTTAATGCCACTGGGTGGGTAGTACTGTTTAATTTAGTTATTTATTTCAGAGGTTTCACCAGCAAAGACATACTGAGCTGGTATCAGCGTGTTTCTAGAGGCTTCCTAGGGGAGGGAGAAGAGAGGGGAAGAGAACATATACAAAGTACAATGTATAAAATAAAACAATAACATTGAAATAAATCAAAACGTACAGTTTAAGAATATTTAAAGAATAAACAGACAAACAGTAAATTACCATATAGTAAATTGTGGAATGGGCAAAAGAACATTAAACAGTAAGCAGCAACAACATAAACAAACTCTGGTCAGAGCCGATACGGCTGTGGAGATCTTTTAGGAGCGGCAAGAGCATTAAGAAGAATATACGGTGCCCTCGCTGCACCGGAGTCAGCCATAACTAATACTATAGCGATTACAGTATTGTCCATGCATGATACTTGTGCATGCATAGTTTGCCCCGGAGTCAGCCGTGCACAACATGATGGCACTGACATGACTGTGTAAGCACGATATTCACACATGCATAGTTTAAGTCACGGCTGACATGTTGCACTCGGCGGATGTCACTTTTGCAGTTGTGGAAAGGAAAAGTAGTGCGCCGGGAAGGGGGTGTGTCTATGTGGCCCGTGGAAGGGAAGGACTGCATAAACAGAATCATTGGAAACTATGCTGGAGCACTGTGGCATAACGTCCGTGGAGCTTGGCCCAGGCAGCCATAAAATTCTCACTGTTTATCAGAAGGCAGAATATTGTAAATGTCTAATGTCCTTTGTGTGTAATAAATTTTACGCTTGTTTGTCTTAAAATTGTTTGGCCTAATTTGTTGTTCATGACCCCTTACTTTTTGTTCCATTCTAAAATTTTAAATTTAATTCTTCCATCACATCCTCCTTGTTAATGATTTTGTACATCATCAACACATTCCCCACAACATGCCACTTATGCAGAGTATTTACTCCCACCTACTACCTCTGCAACTCCCCCATAGGACCTTAGCCCTCCCTACCAGCACTTCCACTTCAGGGAGAGCTGCCTTCTTCTATCACTTTCCAAACATTTGGAACTCCCTCCCCTTAGATATCTGTTCTTCCCCGTCTACTCGTTCATTGTCCTAGCTTCTTTGACACTATATTTCCCCATCCTGCAATTGCACCTGACCCACCTCTCCTTCATTGCCCCTCCCTGCCCTCTCTTCTGTCCTATTTCCACTACTCTACCCCCTTCTACTCCTCCCTAGGCTTGCTGATAGCCTATAGCACTAGCTGAGTTTACATCAAGTAGTGTTCATACCCTTGGTGTTCCACTCCTTGGGGTAAGGCTTGTCTTCCCGGTTTCCAGTGACATCATCCAAGAAATGGCCGCCTAGCTCCAGCACTTCATGGTCCTCCCGAAACTTTCCTCACCAGATTCATTTCAATTTGAGAGTTGTGCCATATTCAATCGATGGTGGGGTTAGTTTACATCCTGTGCTATGGAAATATCTAACCAATATGCTGCTTTGCCCCGGGATCCTGATGAAAACGAGTGTGACGCCTTCGACTCGGGGAACTCGGTAAAATTGCAGTACTCCCTAAAAACACCTTCTCGGTGGGCTGTGCGAGCTAAGGGCAGCAACATAGATAAACCCAGATCACTGGAACTCTGAGATGAATGTACAACGGATAGCAAGTTGGACAGAATTCTTTTGGAGCTATTGGATATAAAAACAGAAGTTAAATCTTTTAAAGAAGCCTTGCCAGCGATCAAAACAGACATGGTTCAATTAGATTCCAGAGTAACTGACTTGGACCAGCATCAGACCTCTTCTTCCACTAAGGTTTCCCAGTTACAGAATCAGATACAGCAAGTGATTAAAATTTGCAAACTCACAACTGAAAGGCAGGAAGACTCTGAAAATAGGCATAGGAGGAAAAATGTGTGTATTTACTCGGTCCCAGAGGGAGCAGAGGGCTGAGATATAACAGAATTTACAGAAACGCTACTCTGTACAGCATTGATGTTAGATGCAGACATGTCGTTGGAACTGGAAAGAGTGAATAGAGCGTTAGGGCCCCAAACCTTCTTCCCCTACAGCAAGACCTCACTCCATTATTATTCAATTTTTAAAATACACCACAAGGTAACCAATTCTTAAAAAAGCCTGGCCTCAAAAAAAATCTTTTATGGCTGTACGAAGATTTACATCGATAACGACTATGCTCCATATACCTTGAGAAAGAGAAGGGAATATATCCCCCTGTTCCAGGTGCTCCGCCAGAATAAACTACAATTTAAAACGCCATATCCAGCTTTACTGGTGGTACAGTTTCCTGATGGTCAACGGAGTTACTCATCTGCATCAGAAGCTCTTATGGACTTTTAAAAGAGAGACTTAGCAATTCCAACTAAATTAGCCCTGCCACAAACAATATCTGCCCAGGCTCTGGTACAGAAACCTACAGATGCAGATTCTCAGATGCAGCAGGCCTTGGATTTCCACAGAAAGTCAATGCAGCAAGGTTCACAGCCGGAGTGAAGACTGGAAGATCTCTGGCCATCTCTGTACGTATGATGTGGTGAGTCCTTTCTTGGGGGGAGGGCTGGCTGTGGGCACTGTGTGTCTCCCCGGGGTGCCTAGGTGGACTCTCTAAAATAGTGAAGCAGCACATTCAGGGGGGTGGGCTTGCCAGGGCACCCCCGCAGGGGGCTGGTTGCTCTCGCCTTCCACTTGGCTTGGTTTCGCACCCTGGGGGGGGTCCATCGGGGCAGATGGGGGCCTCAGAGTGGCGCACAAGGAACTCTGCTTAGGGGAGGAAGAACTAAATAGTATATCCTCCTCTTGATGGCACAGTAATGGAGCGGCTATATTCAGGAGCCTCCTGGATTGCTTGGGGGGGCCCTGAGATGGCTCTCTGATTCCAACCGCTTCATGACATGGGGTGCATACTGCCACCCCTGTTGCTGTAAAGTGCCTTATGAGTGCACCTCAGATTCACTCTTATTGCAGGGTGAGCAGCATTGATTAAGACTTGGGGCTTGGAGCGGGGGGGCCTGGGGACCTGGTGAGAGCGGAGGCTGTCGTCGGTCCCTGGGTGGCCCCTTGCTTACTGAGCCTGAAATATTTGCAAAAATAGCACTGGGTCATAACACAACCTAAAGTCGGTCAGGACAAGATTGCCACCGGGCCTAGGACCCCAGCACTTTAGGGCGGAGTCATAGAAGCACCTTCAGGGAACCTGGATCTGTCTCTGGGAGACCCTCACCTGGTGGGGGGGGTCAGGTTCTGGGGAGGTGGGGGCTTTTGGCTTCTTGGGGGGTGGCCTGGTGGGCTTCCACCTGGATTACACAGAGACCATGGGATGGAGCTAATAGGCTTAGCCTCATGTATTGAACATATTTCTATTGGATGAGTTGAGGGGTTGGGTGCTGCTGGGGGGGGCAGGTGTCTGCAGGGGTACTACCTCTGCCCGGGGGAGGAGATGAGCTGCTCTGGAATCCATGCAAGGTCAAATTTGTCTAAAGGACTCTGGCACATCCAACAGTTGAAGCAGACTTTATTCAAAACAAGGGCTAGGTTCGATTATGCCAGTCATTGACTTTTGTGGCGATCTTTGCAACATGAGGGACTATTAATTCAGGACAAATCCATGGAGATAATAACTCTATTGAACTGAGAACTTATAGAACTACAATGGATTTGAAAATGGGACAACAAGATATCATTTAATATTTGTTGTTAATATGGCTACAGCCATAGCTTTCAGTTTAACACTTTACTAGTGGGAGGGGGCAGGAATTGGAGTCGGGTGAACAGTTGATATGACACACCCTCTTGAATACCAGGCCTTCTTACTTTTGTTTTTTGGCCTTTCTGGCCTATACGACCCTTTTTTGTTTTCCCTTGTGACCCCCTACCTCATTTTGGGTCAGTGAAACCCAGAGGGAGCCCCTACGTTGCATAGCAGTGCAATGCTCCTTTAGCAGCCATATTGGTTGCCACAATTAGGTGGGTTAGGAAACACCACCTACATTTTGGAAGTCACCAATGTATATAGTTTACAGTTCCTTTATATGTTGTTCCTGATCTCTCACTCGATCCCCAGTTGGTACCAAGATGAGTCTGTTTTGTTCTTATATAAGGCCTGGAGAAGCACTAATGGATGTGTTGTAAAATTAATAATGAAGATTGGTGTGAGAGGGACAGTTTATATGTTAAGCAGATTGTGTACATGGTCTGGGGTGGGGCATGGGCGGTGGGTGGGGGACGTGGGAGGATTTTCCCATGAGTAAGATCTTAAGATTCCTTTCACACAATGTCAGTGGTTTGACCAGCCCGGTGAAATGCTATAAGACTATTATGGCCCTTAAAAAATTGAATCCCAAGATATTACTATTACAAGAAATGCATCTTAATTCCAGTGCACACCAGAAACTCATTAAATTTGGGTTTGGACAGATCTATGAATCAGCGTACTACAGGGAGTGACGTAGAGGTGTAGCTATACTTATAGCCAAAAACTCCTCCTTTGACGTTACTAATCACTACTCAGATCCAGAAGGAAGATTAGTCCTGGTGTAGGGCACTCTTAAAGGATAGGAATATACAATAGCTAATATTTACATCCCCGGGCAGTGATGCCTCTACCATACAGCAATTGATGGATAAGATACTTGCATTTAAAAAGGGAATCTTGGTGGTGGGGGAGATTATAATTGTCTCCTGAATCCTACCTTGGACACATTCGCAGTAAAAAACCCTCCCCAAACAATGGGCCAATGCCACTTGAGAAAGCTTATCAAAAAATGGGCCTCACAGATACTTGGTGCCATATGAACCCAGCAACCCGAAAGTTTTGTTTTTATTCCCATGCACATAGGGATTATTCTTGACCAGACTACTTTTGTATCACTAACGGACATTCCAATCGGATATGTGCAGCTGAGATTCATAACGTCTGCCTGTCAGACCATGCACCTATTACCTGAGATCTAGAGGGACAGGGGGAGAGGAAAAACATTCTGGAGACTTAACAATTACTTACTTTAGGATCCAGAATGTAAATAGTTGATCAAAAAAAATAACGGAGATAATCTTAGATAATTCCTCCCCACAAACTTCTGCGCAACTAGTATGGGACATTTTGAAGGTGGTTCTGAGAAGTTACCTTATAGTGTATGCATCTCAAAAAAAAAGCACAGAATGGAAACTAAATTAAGGGAGCTACAGGAGCAACTTAGCTTTGTACAATTAGCCCACATGCAAGGAGATACCTCATTATACTTGACCTAAAAAACTCCCCCTTGCGGCAGAGTTTATACCTTGCTAAAACAGTGGAAACTGCATATTCTATACTACGTGAAATCATTACCTACACCGTGAACCTACATGCGCCTCTGTCAAAAATAATACGCATAAAGGCTAGGAAATGCCGTTGGTTCACTCAAGATCTCAAGGCTGCACTACTGCCCAGGGATAAACTCTGCAAAACTGCCCGCAAATCCCAAAAAGAGGAAGATTGTCGCCTCTTTAGAACAGCCAGAAATTGCTGCACCAAACTGATTAGGGAAGCTAAAGCCTGCTATTACTAAGCAGATCTAGATACTGCACCCAATTGTCCCTCCAAATTCTGGGCCACAATCAAAGAACTGGTGGGAGCCACATCACAAAATATGCTCCCTACAAAAATTACCTCTGACAATACAGTAATCAATGACAAAAAAAGAGGTACTGCAGGCATTCAACACGCTCTTCGCCACAGCAGGCTTAGCCTTCAATGACTCACCAGCATGTAGCTTGCGCACCCAACTTGGCATGATCCCACCAAATGTTGGCTCCATTAGACAACATTTCTAATTTTCATCGGTTTCCCTCAAGGAAGTGGAAGACTTGATTCTCCACCTGGATACTAAGAAAAGTGCCGGTGCAGATGCTCTTGAACCATACTTCGTAAAGATAGCATGCCACTTATTGGCAGTGTCTATTACTCATTTATTCAACCTGTCCCGAACACAAGGTACCCTCCCTCAAATATGGAAGATCACACACGTTATCCTGCTATTTAAATCTGGAGACCCTTGCGACCTTAATAACTATAGGCCAATTTCTCTCCTACCCACACTCTCAAAGCTACTGGAAAAAATAGTAAATGGCCAACTAAGATCCTTCATCGACAGAGAAAAATTACTAAACCCCCTTCAATCCGGATTCAGAGCCAACCACAGTACAGTCTCAGCATTAGCTAAAGTAACCAATGACTGGCAACTGGAGTTGGAGCATAAAAAGTCAATATGTGCTGTGTTTCTTGACCTCAGCAAAGCATTCAACACAGTCGCCCATGACATGCTCCTCAACTCGCTAAAAACACTAGGATTGAATGCTACTCTCTAAATTGGTTCTCTGAATATCTGACAGACAGATACCAGCAGGTGAAAGTGGATGGTGAACTATCTGCCCTAAAACTCTTACAAAGAGGTGTCCTTCAGGGATCCATATTAGATCCTCTTCTCTTCACAGTATATATCAACAACATTGATGAGGGAATCAAGGATGCAAGTATTCACTTATTCACGAATGACACAGTGCTGTACCTGAGTCGTCCCACACCAAAAGAAGCTTGTACTGACCTACAAAAAGATTTCAACCTCTTCCAACTCCAACTAATCAATAAAAAACTGCTATTAAACGTTAAGAAAACTAAAGCCATGTTATTTTCCCCCTCAAACTACGCAAGCGCTACTGACTCCCTCCCCTCAACAACCATGATGTCGGGAGAGTGCTTAGAGTACGTTCCAAAATTCAGATATCTTGGGGTCTGGATCAACTGTAAACTCTCCTTCACTGACCACCTGGAAGACTTGCTGAAAAAATTAAGGCAAAGACTTGGCCTTTTTTACAGGATAAGAAGACTTCTTACAGCAGACTCAAAGAAACGACTAGTCCAAGCCATGTTCCTGTCCTTAATTGACTACAAACACTTCATATACAGTAGCTGTGCGGTTTCCTATCTTGGAAAAGTGGATATGCTCTACCACAGAGCTATACGCTTCATCACTGATCTTCCCTTCTCTACCCATCATAGCGCACTATATGCCGCCATGGGCTGGACCTTACTTCACTATAGGCGCAACTTTAATGCAGCACTCTGGACACTTAGAGCCCTCAGTGGCAAACTCCCTCAATACATCGTCGACTGTCTGTCTCCAATTGTGTCCAGGAATTATTCCCTTAGAAGCTGCTCACAACTCTTGCTAAATATACCCAGGGGACTCACACGAGTCGGGAAAGCTGCCTTTGGATTTGCACTCCCATCAATATGGAATAAAACCCCAAAAATACTTAAGCTGAAAAGCTCAGTAAGTATCCTTTTGTTCAAAAGGCTTTACCATGATGGCATTACGGAAATTTGCAACTGCTTTACTCGACACTAACTAATCTCCCTCCCTCAAATGGCGGCCCACAAATGGTGGCCCCCCCCCAGCTGAAATGTGTGCCTCCACCTCTAGCACGCCCACCAACAGATCCACAGGATTTATTGCCGAACTCCCATATCTTATTCTTTGACACTCTGAACAGCTGCAGCTTGATTCTAGCACATGCTACCACACTTGGGGATAATTATCATCTTTCTCCCAAAAAATATTTGGTCCCTCGTCCATCCAACACCTCCCTCTGCCCCAACCTCCAGGATCCTTCCAGTTATGCCCCTGCTACTATATTCCTCCTCTTGTACTTAGCACAACGGCAGCTTTTCTCCGTCATATGTCGCCACGTTTTGGGGATAAAAAAAGCTCCATCGCCTTTCGTATGGTCCTCCGCCCTCCCAGCCCCTCACTCTGCTGTAACAATTGGGTCCTCTTCACTTGTGCCCCATTCCCCACCTCTCCCTACATTATGCATATGATATCTTTTATCTGGTATGCCTATCCTCCACCTAACATTTTCCACTACAAAATGCACAGTTTTTGATCTTGGATCCAGCACAAGTTCATTATCCATGACTCCTTGTAGTTCTGTGTTCAATGTATATTGCTTGTAAATGTGCATTTTTACTATAATAGCAGCTATTTTTACTTTTTGTACTATTGTAACTTGTCTTTCTGTATTATTACTGTAGGACCGCAGGTCCACCTTGTAAATGAGCTTGCTCAATGGTGCCCGCCTGGATAAATAAAGATATTGATTGATTGATTGACTGATTATTAGCTCAAATAACATCCACCCAACAAGTTATACAAAAAATACTTACAGCTAAGATGGAGCATGCCCTTGCTTGGCTACGACAGAGATACTATGAGGGGAGACCCCCACTGTTATAGATTACTGGTGCACCACCTTCGGAAACAAGTACAAAAAATAACAGTTACCAAAATTAGTGACTCACAGACAGGCCATCCTTTCCTTACAACATCAGAAATTCTATCTGCCTTTAAATCATACTAAACAAAATTGTACTCAGCTGACTCCCCCCGCAGAAGAGGAGCTGAATTCATTCCTATCCTCGATAAATCTTCCCCACGTCACTGAATCACAGGCACAATCCCTGATACAACCTATATCCTGCCAAGAAATACAAATGTGGTTACGAATCTTAAAAATGGTAAAAGTCCCAGGCCTGATGGATATGGGCCAGACTTTTACAAGATGGCCTGGGAATGGACCAAAGATCCGTTAACAGAGACTTTAAGGGAAAGTCATTCAAAGGTGGAATATCCATTGTCTTGGTCACAAGCCACAATCTCAGTTATTTTAAAACCAAATAAACCAGTCACTAATGCGGTTCTTACTGACCAGTTGCGGTATTAAATCAAGATTATAAGATCTATACCAGCATACTGGCACACAGACTGGATACTATGATGACTTCGCTAGTACATGCAGATCAGGCAGGATTTATCCCTACACATCAGACCTCAGATAATATAAAACAGACTTTATATTTGATAGAACATGCAACAAAATTCCAAACACCACTATCGATACTAGGGTTAGATGCCCAAAAAGCATTCAACAGGGTGTCCTGGATTTCCCTTTGGAAGACCCTGGCTAAATGACATTTTACCAAGGAGTTTATAAATAATATTATGAGAATATATTCAAACCCCCAAGTGGTGGTTAAAGTTAATGGTTCATGTTCCATGAGATTTTCGCTTTCTAGAGGAACAAGACAGGGATGCCCCCTGTCTCCCTACCTTTTCACATTATAAGTAGAGCCACTAGCACAGTTTTTGCATCAACTTGAGGGAATGAAAGGGTATACAGTGGCAGATAAGGAGCATAAAGTAGCCTTATATGCTGACAATCTTTTATTATATGCTGTAGATCTGGAGAATTCCCTGATGACTCTAGAACAAGCAGTGATAAAAATAGAGAAATTATCGGGTTACAAAATCAGTGCACAAAAAATGGAAATGTTATATATAGGAGGGCCCCTACCATTGCATGTACAACATGAGCATCAATAGAAATGGAAGTATAAATCAATTAAATACCTGGGGATCAATATAACAGTGGATCCCAAACATACGTTTCACCTTAACTATGACACGCTATTTAGCCAGGTAAAACAAGATCTTAAACTTTGGTCACACCTCCCAGTGTCTTTACTTAATTGGGTACAAGTGGTACAAATGCATATATTACTCCTTTTATTGTACTTGATGCAATCAATATCCCAGATGTTTAGTAGAGGTGAGGAGAGGAGATGGAACAGGTTGATGATGGGTTACTTATGGCAGGGAGGCAAATCCTGAATCTCACTGGACAGACTGCAGGCTCCCAAAGAGCGAGGGGGCCTCGCACTACCGAACTGGTCTGGTTATGCAATAGCATCACTGTTTACACATGTCATGGAATGGATAGCTTCTAGGGAGCTGGGGCAGCAGTGGTTGAAGACAGAATGGGAGATATCCACAAATCCGTTAGATGGTACTACGATTTTCCAGCCTGCAGAAATTAATACCTTGGGGTTGGAGAAATCAGTATATACCCAGAGTTATCTTAGGGGTTGGTTGGGTCATTTGACACATCCTAGAAACAAAACTGGTGCTCGCTGGATGGGGATGTCATTAAGAAACCCCACCTTCATTCCATTGATCTTAGATGTGGGATTTAAAGCATCGGACAAGTTGTGGCTGAGACACACGTATCAGTTTTATTCACAAGGTCTACATAAAACTTTCACACAATTACAATTGGAGTTTTTCATCCCCTGCAGCGACTGGTTCAGATATCTCCAAATATGACACTTTCACGAAACTACCATAGGCCTACAAGTATAACCTGGGGGCGTCCTGCCTTTGGTCACATTAATAATATCAATACCAGAAGAGACGACCCCCAGACATTTGATATCCAGGTTCTACCTAGCAGAAATGTCACAAGCTAGGCCCTCATGGGAAGGGGTCCAGGAGATTGGGAGGCAGAATTGGTGTTGGACCTCACTCTGATGGAGTGGCTATGGATATGGAGACAGCAACATAGAGTTACTGGCTCATACAGATGGCGAGAGTTTAGTTGGAAAGTAGTGGCGAGATTCTTTCATACACCACATATAACTGTGAAACTCTCACTTACCCATGATGCTTCCTGTTGGAGAGGTTGTGGTACAGAAGTCGCCACTCCAACACATGTGTTTTGGAGCTGTCCCATATTGGCACAGTTTTGGCAGGGAGTGGAGCAAGTGATAGCGGACTTGGTCCCAGAATTGGCACCATTAACACCAAAAACAGCAATCTTGCTGCATTTACCTCCCTCAATTAGACATAAGCCAAAATTATACCTAGCACTAATACTGCTCACAGCTGCCAAGAAGGCTATAACTAGAAATTGGCTAAAAACTGACCCTCCCTCACTTTGAAATTGGGAAGACCTGGTATATGAAATTTAAACAATAGAAATGATGACAGCTAAATTACAGGGGAAACTGCCCCAGGTATTGGGTTTTTGGACAGCATGGTGGGTAAGGATAACAGAATATAGACCTGATGTAGTCCTGTAGAGAGCTCAAGATGAACATAACGGGGTGGTAGGCCCCAGCTTTATTTACCTAGCTTGAGGATTAACACTGGGCTGGTCAACCAATCCATTGCCAGTTAGTGAGACGGGATCTACACAATATTTATTCTGACCCTATGCCTGCTCTCCTCCCCACCCAGTTTTCTCCCTCCTTACCTCAGTCCAGACTTGCCACCAAGGGTTTCATGCCATTTGGTTTCTCCACTTTGGTAATTCCCATACGAGGGACATATGAGTGAAACAGGCATCGAAATGAAAGGGAGACTGCAGGGGAGACGTGTTCAGGACTGTGGTCAGATGATCCTCAGCACCAGAACTAATGTTATTTCTTTATATGTTATAATGTAACCAGTAACAACATGTATTATTGCATGGAAGAACTATATTGTATATCAGTGCCTTACTAAAACTTAATAAAAATTGAGTTTAAAAAAAAAAAAAGGCTTGTCTTCCCTCCTTCCTTTTCACTTCTCTTTAATTCTTCCCTTTCACAATTTCATACCACTTCCTCCCATCCATCATTAGTTCCCAATCCTCTCCCACCTTTTCCTCAAGTTAGCCACACCCACCTCCTCTGTGCCAGTATTCTGTTCTCCATTTGATCCCTCATCGCTCCCCCCTTATCACCTGCCAGTCCCCTTGTAGGGTGTGCATTTTGGAGGGGTGAAGGCCAGGGCCCCGTCTTTACTGCGGCAAAGTGGATCTACATTCTGCGGCAGGACATCATACTTTCTACAGCAGAACAACTGCTGATTCTGTGGCCATTCTGCAGCTGATAAATTGTGGTTGAACAGCATACCTTCAAAGGGATTAAGTCTTGGTTATCTCTTTGACTGTCTTCATGTAACCACTATACACTGAAAGTGGAACAGCAAGTCATTTAACAGTATGTAGTCTTCTTATCACAAATATTAAACTGCAATAACCCCAAACCTGGTGCAGCCATGGGCGTCAGTGTTCTCTTTTAATAAATTTTCCCTCCCACCCTGAATTTGAAGGCTCATCCATTCTTCTGGAAATTGATGGCCATTGATATTCAGCCAATTGGTTCCATGGCTACCTGGATGGTAGACAACAAAGGGTTAGGTTAGGTAGTAACTTTGTGTCTGGCTATCTAGATGTTAATTCTGGTGTTCCTCAGGGGTCAGTGCTAGGACCCATTCTATTTAATATATATACAAATGGTGTCGGACATCTGATGAATGATGTCCGGCACCATTTGTATGCAGATGATACAATTTTGTACCTTGAAGGGGAAATCTGTGGGATATATACAGGATAAATTGCAGAAATGTTTTAATACATTACAAATATATTTTTCAGAACATGGTTTGGTTTTGAATTCACAGAAGTCACAGGTAATGTTGTTTTCAAATAAAAAAGTACCTGTGGAGCTGGATATTAAGACACTTGATGGGCATAGCCTGACCTCTGTGGATCGTTATAAATATTTGGGAGTATGGTTGGACTCTCATTGTAGCTGGGATTCTCATGTTGGTAGCTTGACACAAAAAATTGTGTAAAAAGTTGGGGGTATTGTATAAGCATAGGAGTTGTCTTTCATTTGATGCTAGGTTAAGGATAGTTAATTCAATGATAATTCTGCATATCGATTATGGAGATATCATATATAGAGGGGCAGTTAGGAGTAATTTAGAAAAGCTTGATGTCATCTATAATAGATATGCGCATTTTGTCTTGGATGCACCTCGGAAAACACATCATTGCACTCTTTACAGGAACTTAAATTGGATATCCTTGACAGAACGGCGAAATATGCATGTGCAATGGTTAACTTATCGCTGTTACTGTAAAAAAGCTCCAGGATATCTAGTGGAGTTTCTGGAGGAGTGGAATGCTAAGGTAGGTTTGAGATCTGAAGAGGAAGTAAAATTTAGGGTACCCCCTTATGAGAACAGTGAAGGGCCAACATTGTTATCTATATGAAGGTCCAAAATTGTGGAATTTATTACCAGGCCATCTGAGGTCAAGTACAAATAAAATATCTTGGAATGAAATAAAATCATGGCTTGTAAAGGAAGCAATGTCTTTAAAGATCTGCTGCATTTGAGATGTTTACATATATGGTTTATTGTTGTAATTATTATTTTGTTTTTCTTTTTTATTTCTCTTTTGGTTTTTTTGGTTGTATATGTACTATGTTTTTATGTATGTATAGTGTTTGCATTTGTATGTATTTAAAAATGAAACTGATATTTCTTCTGTACAGTAGGACCCCATTGTAAATTAGCTGATGCTAAATTGGGTTTTATCCTGTTTCTGATATCAGAAATAAACTTTTTACTACTACTACTATTCTCCTAGGTTATAATCAGAGGAGGACATACACGCTTAGCTTAAACTTCACAGAAGGCAAAACATGCTTGGATTTCTTCTGATTTATATTTACAGTTAGATATAAAGAGAGACTCCAACTTGAAAGTAATTTTTTTTCTGATTTTGATCAATGTTCTTTTAGATTATTTTTTTAAACTAGGAATACCCCAACTGCCTTGCAACAAGCATGCTGAGTGTAGTGTACAAATCTGTGTGTTGGGGGTTGGGGGATTGTCTTCCTATAACAGTGAAGGAGGGTATAACTTGCAGTGTCTATAGGATTTGTTGACTCCTGTTTTTTGGGAGAGACAAACTAAAAAAATGCAAGCAAGTCATTCTTATTAAGCTGGAGTAACATTGGTTAGCAAGTTCTCTTCTTGCAGCTTGGGGGCTGTGGTATTGCTCAGTCAGTGACCCTCATTTCACTTGTGTATAGCAGCAGTCAAACTCTTAATTCTGACTTTTTTCCATACCTGCTTGATCCAGTTCCAGTATTCCCTGGTCCCCAACTCTGCTGCAGCTGGTCAACTTGACCCTCCTTAAGAATTGAGCTTGATACCATCACTTAGGCCGCAGGTTCAAATCTTCCAAGAAATTACTCTCACACTTGCAGGTACAGATCTGCTGCCTAAAAATCAAAACTGTGATCAATGTCCACAAGTGGGAACCAAGTCCTCTGCTCAGTTTGCTCTCAGCCCCATATTTCTGCAATCAGCTCCTCCTTCTCCTCCTCTGATACCTGGCACCACACTGAGATCCATGGCACCACTGAATCTTCTCACTTCTTGACCACTGCTTGCCTTCCAGTTCTTCCTTCCAAATTCATCTTCCACGGACATGCCCGGATTAATATGTATGCAAATTACGCCATGGTGTAAGGACCCATGGGGTTCAGGAGGGCCCCCGCCAGGCACCTGACTGTATAGTTCAAGTCAGGTACCGCAGTGCTTAATACTGTTTTCTCTCCCTGTCCCTGCCATCTCCCGCCTTGTGTTTTGAAACTGCAACCCCCCCCACTTTGAGTCTGCCCAACAAGCGAGTCTTTCTTGGCTCCACCTCTGTACCAAAGTCATCTGAGTAAATGACCACACACACACACCAATCAGAATTTGTGGCAAGGTCCTCAGGAGGTGTGGCTACTGAGTAGCGGTAATTGTAGAGCAAACTGATGGCAGTGTGTGCATTGCATCTCATTGGGTCAGTCAGGGGCAGGGCTGTGGTGCCGTCTGTGTCCTAGTTGTTTCGACTGATGGACTCGAGATACGAGGAGCCTGAGGAGGAGATCAACATTACAGCCAAGCCCAGGGAGTCAGAGTGACTGGACCAGCATCCAACGATCATCAACGCGATGGGAACAGAGAGCTGAGCTGCAGCCGCCCCTGGACGTAGTCAGAGTTAGTCACATGAATCATCATCAGTGAGCTGCAGTGTGGTGGGTCACCAGTGATCGGTCGGTCAGTCAGTCCTCACTCCTCCATGTGACAGTATCATGATGAGTCATTGAGAGTGAGTGCTTCTCTGCTTTGAGCGGCTTGGGCTTGCGGTTGAGGGACACGGTGGGTGAGTCAAGTCTTACAGAACAGAGAGAGGAGGCTGAGGACAAGGTATGTAAAAATAAAATGTAAATAACTAGGCTGCCTGGCACAAATAATTCGATGATCACTCTGTCTGGGACCAGGTCATGCTTATGATGGTTGGAAGTAAAAAAATATATAAATAAAGAACTTTGTCTTTTAGACTGTCTGACACAAATAATTCTCTGGGGATAACTCTCTCAGAGACCTGGTCACTACTCACTCCCTCTAGTCTTTAGTTTTCAAAGCAGCTGCCAGCAATGCATGTTCAAGTAGTTAGCTAACCCAAGATGAGAGCTGTACTGTATGTAGTACCTCACTGGGCATTGGGTAAAGAGGTATTGTTCGTAATAACACATAATGTATTCAGTGACTGTACATGTCATGAACTCATACTCTGTATTTTTCAATATTGGCTGTAAACTATTAAGAGTACGTAGCGTAGGGCAAACCATTTAACACATTTTGGCATTAAGATCATAAGGTGGGCTACTACTTCCATCTGAGTTGTAGACAGATTAGACTTGACCCCACATTTTTTGTGTAACAGATAGAAACAGAGAGCTGTACTGTATGTAGTACCTCACTGGGCATTGGGTAAAGAGGTATTGTTCATAATAACACATAATGTATTCAGTGACTGTACATGTCATGAACTCATACTCTGTATTTTTCAATATTGGCTGTAAACTATTAAAAGTACGTAGCGTAGGGCAAACCATTTAACACATTTTGGCATTAAGATCATAAGGTGGGCTACTACTTCCATCTGAGTTGTAGACAGATTAGACTTGACCCCACATTTTTTCTAATGCGCATATATGCCATGGCATACTTAATATATCAGTAGCTATGCCCTTGCCTTCTGTGATCACATAGCACAGCTAGCATTTCTGTGACTTTGTGGTTTTCCTGATTTCTGTGGCAAGCACTGGCTTTTGTGGTCAGCTCTGATTTCTGTGGCCACTGCTGCAACTGCAGAATCGCAGAAAATACGGGGCCCTGATGAAGGCTCACCTAATCTGCAACCATCTACTACTACCCAGTTCTCCTGTTCTGACAAGGTTTTTCACTCATTTATTTATTGAATTTTGTTGACCGGACAGACCCACTGAGGCTAGAAGTCCCTTTTTCAGGGGTGACAAGCGGTGGGGTGGGGGATACAGATGGTAACCAATTGAAATTGAACAAGATTAAGCTGTTGGTGGTATTTTTATTTTAGTGAATGGGGGAAATTTGGCCAGGACACTGGGGAAGGTGTAGCAGAGAAGGTGATGGAGGATTTCTACGATGCGGAAACTGCTGTGGAGGCGGCTGGGATGCACCCGAAGGGTGGCCAGCATAGTGCCAGAGATAGCGGTTTTTCACCCGATGGAGTTTTGGATTTAAGTTTGGAACAGAAACAACGTTGCCTGGAGGCAGAGTTACAGAAGATTGGACAGAAAATTACAAAATAAAAGCAATTAAAAGAAGAAAAACGGAAAAGGAAATAGTCAATAAATTTACCTTTGAGTGCTGGATCTACTGCACTGATGAAAATGTTGGCCTCGGAGACGAGGGCTGAAGACCAGCCCACAGGACAGGTGGGTGTCTCGCAGAGGGATTGGAGTACTGGTGAGGAAATGACGTGGTCACTGGAAATAGCCCTGCAAATAGTGGGTTGGATTGCTATGCAAAATGTGGAATGGCAGCCGAATCTGGAGATTCCTCTGCCTGGGGAGCTGATTGTTCCTCAAAATACAGCAGAAATGCATTCACCTCAAAGAAACCCTACATCAGATGACCTACCAGATATGGCAGGTAACTTTCAGAATTTTGAGTTAGTAGTAGTGAATATGCAGCAACAGTCTGTAGCTCCCTCCACTAGTTCACTGATGGGGACCAACAAATGGGCGGTCCAGACCAGGAGAATGTGCAAAATGTCCTCAAACCTCCCACGTATGTGAGCCATTTCCACAAGCTAGTGGAATTGGCCAAGAGAAGGAATGCAATTAGATTGTGATACATAGGGAATAGAGACATGCTCCCTGCTCATTTTTTCGTCGGGAAAGTTTTACTGAAACAGTTGTAAGGTTTCACCCCTTCCGAAGTCTACGCACTTATTCATGCACAGAGGGAGACAACCTACGATATTAGTTTTAGAACACCTACAATATTAGAACGATTCTGGTGTAAGTATGCTAACCTTAAAACAAACCCACTTTAGTAGAATTTCTTGGTGATCCCCCTAACTAAACAGCCCTTTTGGGTGATAACAGTTTTATTCAGGAATGAGGAGGTGAACATAACAGACATAATTTACTGGCTGGAGAAACAGTGTTCAATTCAGGGAAAACCGACTCCATACTAGATGAGGAAGGATTCTGGAATGGGGGCTGGAGGATAAAAACTAAATTGCAGCACAAAGATCAGGATATAATTCACCTCCCAAATTGCTTCTTCATTGGGAGGGACAAAGGGTTTCTCTTTTTTCCAGGACAGCCCAGAACATGTTTTAAATGCGGTTCAAGTAGACACATCAGTACAAATTGTGAAGTGATAAAATGCACACATTGTGGGGAGATGGGGCACCCCAGTGCACATTGTTTTCAGGACCCAAGGTGCAATTTGTGCAACGAACTGGGGCATAATTTCTCAGACTGCAAAAACACTGAAGATGCAGATTTTGGAATACAAGATTATTACATTAGAGCAGTGACTAGACAAAGCCACAGTAGTCCTGCTATAGGGAATACGGGAGGAATACTTATTTGAGAAGGACCCCCCCAGTCATATAGTGACTGCAGGTCCAGAATTGGTACAGGAGGAAGAAGTACAAGAGCATGGAAACCAGTCGGATGGTATGGACCCCCCCCCACCCAGTGATAACACCCCAGGAACAGGTGTTCACTGTAGTATGAGGGAGAAAAAGAAGGGTTTCTAAATCCAAATAAAAAAAGATACTAGCAACAGAGCCCTTAGCAGTCCCGAACCAATATGAGGTCCTGCAAGATGTTCTCTCTCTGATAAGGAAGAGGACTTGGACAATCTGTCAGTACAGTCTTCTCAGATGGGTCTGCAGTCTGATTCTGAAAATGTGGAGAAATTTAGACCCATGCCTCCTAAAAGTGACAGGGTCATGAGAGCCTTGAGTAAAGTGAAATGATTGTAGAACTGTGAATGGTTTCTTCACTGTATAATTTTAAAATTGCACTTCTTAATGCAAACAGTCTACAATCTGATGTAAAACATCTGAGTACCTATGCTCAGTTTACAAAAGCTAATTTAGATTGTTTACTGTTGCAGGATGTTCATTTACATTCCCCAATATCGCTGGTCACAGTGGGTAGATACATGGTCAAGGGTGGGGATTTGTTTTTTTTCCTCTGGTTATGGTGACTAAGCATTTGGAAATTCTGGGAGGGAGAGCCCTTCTGTTAGATGTTAAATGGAAAGGGTTGATTTTTCGTATTATTGAAGTGTATGCCCACAGTCAAAACATGATAGGGTGGCTTTTTTTTTAGAAGCTGAAGCCTTTCTTGTTTACTAATAAAAATGTAATTTTAGGGGGAGATTTTAATCGTGTTTTGTCACTAATGGATAGAGGTATGAAATCGAGCAAGCTGTATCATGATACTAATTATTTACTGGAGTTGATTGCAGATGTGGGTTTGGTAGATGTTTTTGCATCTCTTTTTCAGAACGTTCCTCATATGTATTTCTGTGGGCCACAATCGTCGCTGATATATTATTTCTTTGTTTATGCAAATTTTAAATTGCAAAATGCCCAGGTTAAAGATATGGCTACTTCTGACCATAGACTGTTGGAAGTAACAGTAGGAAATCACCTGGAGCAGAGACGGGGTCCTGGGATTTGGAAACTAAATCTTACATTATTAGACATTGACAAGATACAGGCAGGATTTGGTTATGTATTGGAAGCACGAAAGTCAGTGTTCTTTTTATATGACAATAGCAATGATTGGTGGGACGATACTAAACAAGAGATACAAACATATTTTCAAATGATGGGTAAAATAAATGGTAGAATAAAACATGATAGACAGACATTTTTGAGGGATTGTCTAAAGAAATTGATCAGATTACAGTACGACAATGGTGGGGATTTTTGCCATAGTATTAAACAAATAAAAGATGAATTGATTTGTTTACAAATGGATGTGATGGGAAATATAGAAAGACAACAGAAGTATGGGGTAGCCGGAAAGAAAAAGGAGACAATACCTTTTGAAACCTGCACAAGCCTTAGAGACCAGAGAATAATGTCCTATTTGCTCACTACTGAAAGTTACAAAACTACAGGGAACACTGAAATATTAATAGAAATTAAAAATTACTTGGGGAATGCTTTTTCTAGCCAATCGCTGCTGACTGAGGCCATGGGAAAGTGGTTACAAAACTACTGCCTCCCCCAAATTCCGACAAACATAGGGGAACTTCTAATTCACCCTATATCTAATACTGAAGTGTGAGAAGTTATTTGGTCTCTGTTGAAGGGCACGACCCCAGGGTCTGTTGGTTTCCCACATGAATTATATAAATATATCTTTGAATGTTTGGGAGATGAATTAGTGATTTGTTATAATGCGGCATTATAGACTGGCAGTCTACCAAAAAGTATGTATGAAGGGGTGTTAGTTCTCTTGTTTAAAGCAGGAGAGATGGAGGATTTGAGGAACTGGAGACCCATCACCCTCTTCAATATGGATTGCAAGATCCTGATGAAAATCCTGGGTAACTGTATTACTGAGGTGTTGGACTATATCATATACCCAACTCAATTTAGTGGGGTTCTGTCTCATAAAATTCAGGCTGCTTTAATACTCCTTAGAGAAATCTGTAATAAAGAGATAATACAGAAATAATGGGTCACTTGATCAGTCTTGACCAATTGAAGGCCTTTGCTAGAATAGAATATGACTATCTGTGGGAAACCCTTACAGCTTATAATTTTCCCTGTTTATTGATTTCATGGTTAAAAACCTGTTATGGGGAAATTAATATTAAGCCTAGTGTTACTGGATGGGTAGGAGATAACATTAGGGTGAGATGAGGGGTGCAACAGGGATGTCCTTTAAGCCCTATTTTATATATGTTAACCTTGGATACCCTACTAAATAAGCTTAATAATAATGAAAATATCACAGGACTCTCAGTGGGTAGTGAAAACACCCAAATAGTGTCTATCGCATATGCTGATGATCTAGAGCTGATTTTGGCAGACAGGGCTTCAGCCATAGAAGCTCGACAAGTGCTTCAAGAATTTTCGGTTATAATGGGTTCTGAAATTAATCACAATAAAAGTTGTATTATACCTATAGGGTGCGATGTCACTGATTTAGTTGAAATTTGGAAGATACCAGGGGAAACAGGGTGTACAAGAATTCTGGGAATTTGTTTGGGAGGGTCAAACCCATAGCACTATAATTGGGAATTAAAATTGCAGGACGCAAAGCAGAAGGTAGAGAAATGGAACAAATAGATTATGTAAAAAAAAAAAGAGGGTATATGTGATTAAAACCTACTAATTACCTACGGTCTTATTTTTGTCTGCTGTTTTCCCTCCTCCAAAAAGCTTGGAAACCCCTTAGTTTAGCATTTTTTTTCAGTGTCTGTGGGGCAGTAGATTGAACTCTATAAAGTGGGGTATTACCTATCTACCAAAAGAACAGGGAGGTCTAGGAATGATTCATCCTGTTGTTTTTTCCTAGTCACTTTTTTCTACCACAATGTTGTACCCATCCTAAACCAGACAAATAAAGTATGGACACCGTGGTTTCTAGATAACTTTGGACCTGTTTTGGAGTCTTGGGAGCCTGGTTACCCAATAACAAAACAAACACAGGTTTCAGCATCGTCCCCTTACTTGGCAGATATTGTTAATAAATTGAAATCCTGGAGGGTGATAAAACAGCATCTAAAACCAGATCTGGGAAAGAGATGTTCAATGTTATATTGGGCACCCATTATGTAGAAAATCCCTAGTTTTCAGATCAGACACTCCCTGTTCAAAAATCAATGACTCAACTACTCCAGGCAAAAGAGTACCAGTTTATATGTGGGATTTCTTGTGGCTTTGTACTTATGTAAAATTAGGAGTGAAAGGGAACATGAAGCATAAAGAAGTAAAAAAAAGGAGAATGTCTTAGGGGAAAATACATGTATAGGAGTGATTGAAACCATGCAACATCTTTTTTTAGACTGTTCCTTCGTGGTCTCCTTTTGGCAATTTTTACACAAAATATGGCCACTAAATCCTTTTAGGATTTTGGTATGAGGAATATTACCGGATCATTGGTCGCAACATGATGTCTGTACGATGCAGCTGATTTTAGGGTGTATAACATTTCAGTTATGGCAAGCATGTTGTGGGCTTACGCTTAGGAAATAACTCAAAATGGTTGAACAAGAGATATATGATAGGTTTAACAAGTTGTCTTTCTTTCTCCCTACTTTAATTTTTTTTTATACTGTATGTATAGTTTCATCATAATATTAGTTTGAAAAAAATGGGAGTTTCTTGTTTTCCCATGGAGGGAAAGTGGGGAAGGGGGTGTTTGATGTAATATTTAATTTTATTCAGCTTTTGTTTCAAAATCAGTGTTTAAATAAGCTTTATACTCAACTTTCCAGTAGGGGTTAGTATGCTTAAATACTTATTTATTTTATTATTCCTTTTTTATATTTCTTTGGATAAAAATGTATGTATTGAATTTTGTTTTCTAGGTTTAAATAACTAAATTCACCTACTCTTTTGGAAGGGGGGATTGGTAGGGGTACTACTGAATTTGCTTCTGCATTTTCTCTTTCAATATTTGACTTTTACAATACTTTTGTACAGCATTTTTTTACAGTAGGGGACAGCATGCATTTAATACTTTTTTACCTTGTTTTTTTTTTGTTTTCTGTATAGATAGAAGGGGTTATATTATGTATTTACATTTAAAAACAGAACATATGATGAAATAATTTACTTTCTTGCATATTTATTTTCATGTGCCTTTAAACATGTATTGTAATATTATTTTGAAGTTTTAATAAAAAATTCCCCATCTCTTGTCATAGGGGGTGATGCTGATTTCTGATATGGCATTTGGCCAGAGGAGAGGGAGAGGGAGAAGGCATGATGGCATCCAATGTGGAGGAGAATGCCTCCCTCCCTGCCCAGACAACTCCTGAGGCTCTGAATATAACTTTGGAAGGCAAAAGACCTGAAAGAATGGAAACGGAGACTGCAGGTGCTTCAATGCAGTCTGAAGCAGCTCTGTGTATGCGAGTACCTAGCCAAAAAGCTACAGAAGAAAAGCAATTGTTGGAAGGTGACTTCAAGACGAGGAGAGATTACTTGCTTTATTTGTGGGTGCAAGAAGAGACTAAATGGGAGATTTCAGATGGAAGGCTGATCACTGGTGCAGAGGGTGAGTTGGAACGTCTGGCAACGGTTATTATTTCTGCAATTACAGACTGGAACGAGGAAATGATTCACGCTACGCCAAAAGGTACAGTGCAATCTCAATTTCAATCTACTAAAAAGAGTTTTGAATCACAGCAAAATCTGCAAAAGTTGGGGAGGACTGTAATTGAGCAGACTCAGGAAAATGAAGGGATGGATACTGTATAGATGTTAGCATGAACTGTACTACACAAACTCAGCGGGAATCTCAAAAGTCTGCTACAGAGCAGGAAAATGGGGAAGTATGCCATAACAACACTAGTGCTTGGGCAATGGGCTCAAATTCACCTTTGCCAAACTATGACAATAATGTTTCTGCCTCAGGCATATCAATAGCAGAAGAACTGAAAGGGGCAGGATGGGCTAGACCAGAATCTAGCCAATCCTGGCAAACACCAGAACATGTCTCTTCTAGTACAGAAGAAACACAGACAGATCCCCTAGAATTTCCTGCAAGTTTAAATTTAACACAAAACCCAGTGCTGCAAATTCAGTGAATGAACAGGGGAAGGGGCCAAGTCAAGAAATAAATTCAGAAGAAAGTACTACAGTCCCTAGTGTATCAGACCAAGCAAAAGACAGCCCCCACACCAAATACAAATACACAGTCTACTGCATCCAGTTCAAAAATAGGAGCTGATTCAGGGACTGCTGATCAACAGAATGCAAGGCCCTAAGGGCATACTTATGAGGGATTATTTCACATGCCACAAGAACAGTCAAAATGCCACAACACTGTTAGAATCAGGTACAGGGGAGGGTTAAAAATATTCCCTGACTGCTTATATGTAGGAAAAAAGTCAATTTAAGAAAGTTTGGATATTTCACCTACAGAGATATATACACTTATACATACTTCTGGTGAATCAAATTTTGACCTAGAAACCTTTTGGCAGAAGTACAAACAGGTGAAATACACCTCCTATGGGCAGCCTTTGTAGCGATTCTCCTAATGAAGCCTGCGTTTAGAACTGTGACGGTGCTTTTTAAAAATGAAGGAGTGTTAGTGTCAGATATTATGAGATGGTTGAAAACCAAATGTACTGTTTTGGGTCCTCCTGATTCAATCATTGATTCTGAGCAAATATTGATGGGGGGTGTGGCGTATTCGAGTTAGGCTTCCTCAGATGAATGGAGTCATTCAACATTTACCCAGCTGCTTCCACCTCAGAAGGGATTGAGATTTTGTGTTTTAAGCTTCCTGCTTCAGGTGTGGCACATACACATACCAGAATATTGCCCGTGACAGGTTAAAATGTGCCCAATGTGATGGTATTGGCCATCTCAGCATTAATTGCCCTAATCTGATGTTCTATAATCTATGTGATGATAATACGTATTTTTACAAAAACTGACCTTGGGTATTCCACAATAATCCCTCTCAAGTGCAAGAGGACCAGGAGGATGTCATCACTAGAGTACAGCAGCAGGCAGCAGAAAGGCTCAAAACAGTAGCCAGGCCTCAAAGGAGTGTGGATGAATCCTGCACCAATGAAAACACTTTTATACAGCCAGAAAATATTGCACAACAACAAGAACCAACCTCTCTTGACTCTGCACCCCAATGCCTTCAACTTCTACTGGGGACACTACAATGACAGAAAATTCACTTCATGAAAATTCACTCTTTGGCATAGCTACAGATGAAATTTCAACTCAGGTAAATAACCTGACTCCAGACTTGGTACAGCAACCTGTTCAGTCTATGCCTTCCCCTGAAGAAACACCATAGAAGCAAAGGAGCTCGTGAAGAATCACAAAAAGCTGAGCCAACAAGAACAAGAACAACTCAGGAGCTAAAGCTTGTCCAGAGAGCCCCTTAAAACCAAAAAAAAAAGATATGCTCCTTTGGCCAAAAGGAAGCAGTGGGCTGATACTGAAGAAGACTCAGATGCCTCTTTGGTGGCATCTTCACAACCGGACCCAATGACTGCCAGCCTGGTGGCACTGAGGGTAGAGGCACTGGACGCCACACCTCACGCCACACCAGCAACCCAGGTTCAGGAATGAGCCAGAGTTGCTTGGGGTCAGCAGGGGAGGGAGAGGATTGAGCATCCAGAGGAGAGCTCTCCTCTCCTGTCCAGGAGGGACAGGGGCCCCTAGTCGGTGCTCAGCTGCCCTCTAGTGGAGGCCAGAGATGCAGCAAATGCTGACAACATAGAGAAGGGGTGGGGTAGTGGCAGATGTCAGTTCCATGCCTTGATGTCAGGGCACTAGCCACTCCCCAAGAAACAGGGGAAAATGCCCTTCAGCTCCAGTGGAGATGGAGCACTGGAGCTTGTCCTCGATCTGTGGTCACCCACCTGGCACCCTCCCAACTGACACTACTGACTGTTCAGGGTGCTGGGGCCCACCTCATCCCTGCCCAGAGGGTAATCTGAGGCTACATGGGTGACAGAGGACTGTCCAGGTAGGGCAGACCACAGAAGGATGATTCCTTGGTGCTCCTGAGGAGACCAGAGCTGAGGGGAGGAGAGGAGAAATAAATACAAAAAAAAAACCAACAACAAAAATGGACCCAATGACTGACACCGAGATGATCTCTAGTGACTCTAAGTCATCCAGTAAAAAGAAGTTCAAAATGAGATCTCCAGGGAAGGAGAGTCATACATGAAATATGGTGTGTTCCCCCCACCACCTCTCTAACTAAAAAATGGGTTTTGTGTTTACCTGGGGTACTCTAAATGTTAATAATATAAAAATTAAAAAAGGTGGAATACCACCTTTTTAATATTAAGAGACACAAAACTACAGGTTTATTTCTTACAGGATTCTTGACTCCATTCCATTAGGGAGATACAGCAGGTCTCTGGGGAATGGTTTAGTGGACCTTCCTTTTGGTCCTTGGGTGAGGAATCCTATGCAGAGGTAGGGATTTTGTTTAACACCATGGGTATAACCATAACTAGGCTACTAGATTTAATTCAGGGGAAGGGCACTTTTGTTAGGTATTTTATGCAACAACCAAGAATGGAGATTAATCAATATATATAATCCACAAACTGAAACCAAAAGAATAGATGTCTTTAAAATAATTCAGCCAAACTTACACATAACAATATCAGTAATATTTGGAGGTGACCTGAATTGTTTACTTGGTCTTTCAGACAAAACGGGAAAAACCCAGAAAATATATAGTGACTCCAATTTTCTCTGCTCTATGACTAGCACAGCAAGATTAATAGATAGTGCCACCTTTGGAGTGACACCTCTTTTTGCATACTTTCTACTGTATAAAGGAAGACTTTCCTCCCATATAGATTACTTATTTCTGAATAGATACCATGCAGTACTGTAGGTACGTGATTACCCTTATTGAGTCCTCAGACCATAGTCTGGTCACAATACATCTAGGCCTTCCCAAAAATAAACCAGGTTCACATATTTACTGGGAAATGAACACCGGGGTACTAGAAGAAGAGAATGGCTAGACAGAATTAAAAGAGGTATTAGAGGCTAAGATCATGGTGTTTGAATTGTATGAAACCCCCTTGCTCTGGTGGCAAGAGATCAAAATGGAAATTAAAAAGTTTTGTAAGAAATCTGCCAAAATAGGAAACCAAACTAAATATTTCCAATATTTAGACTTAAGAAGATAATTACAGAAATTAACTTCATTGTCTTCTGAATTTGGCTTAGACTGTTCAAGCCAAATTTCTAATATTAAAAAGAAATGTACAAAAGTCCAATATGACAGAGCAAATTTTCTGTTTATGGAACAAAAATATGGAATTCAAGGTAAAGCTCAAAAGATAAATCCTTATGATATGTGCAACCAGAGAGCAGAGAAAAAATACATGGCTCAAATAAAAAACAATGAAGTGGAGTTAGTTAAAGATAACAAAGCAATTTTACAGGTAGCAACTGCACCTACCGAAGCACTATTTGGACAGCCATCAGATACATCGGCCACTCTAGTGCAAGGGCTTGACATCCCTACAGTACCTACAGATGTTAAGAAAGAATTGATGAAACTCATTTCTGGTGCTGAAATTCAGACAGTCGTGATTCATCTTAAGACAAGTACCTGCACCGGGACCAGATGGTATCCCGAGTGAGTTCTATAAAAAATCAATAGACATTATGTTAGAATATCTTAAAATAATAATCTATAATGAAATAATAAAAGGACATCATCCTTTACCACCTGTATTAGCAGATAGTTTATTAATCTACTTACATAAAAAGAATGAAAACTGGTCTGGTGGCACTGAGGGTTTAGGCACCGGACACCACACCTCGTACCATGCCAGCTACCTGGGCTTGGGAGTGAGCCTGGGCCACTGGGGGTCAGTAGGGGAGAGGAAAGACTGAGCATCCAGAGGACAGCTCTCCTTCCTCGGGGGAGATCCAGGGACTATGCCCGGCACCATGGTGACCTCTGGTGGAGACCGGAGGTACTACAATGCTACAGGGCTTAACTAGAGGGCTGCAGAGCCACAGCAAGACATTTCCTGGCATCATTGCATGTTGGGGCTCCACCTGGGGGGGTGGGAGTGAGAGCACAATGAGGAAAAAGAACCAGAAAATCCTCCACATCCTGATAGGTGACAGAGGGTCTGGGGGGGGTGAAGTCCACCAGGCTGAGAGTCAGGCCATCCTCTTGCCCCTGTGTGCTTTTCACTGCCTCGCTCCACCAGACTGGATTGTTAGACAGAGTGCCCGGAGGAGTATCTGGCGGTTCTCCCTCAGGAGACTTAGAGCTGGGGGGCCGGGTGGTAGTGGGGTGGATGGAAGGGGCGAGAGAGGGGCTTCAGATAGGCAGGAACAAGGATTGGTACCCCATGTGACTACTTCTGAAAGAGTTCAGGAGGTTGGAGTGAGAAAGAAAGATTAAAAATAAATAAATAAAAAGAATGAGAAAGCGAAAATAAATAACTGGCACCCGATTTGCTTTATAAATAATGATTGGAAGATTTTATGTAAAATATTATGTAATAGATTATCCCATGCAGCAGCTGCTCTGATATTTCTCATGCAATCATATGCAATCCCAAAAAGATCCATGATTGACAATTTACATTTAATAAGAGAAATTTATGATTCACCTACTGCAGGAGGATATATTATTAGTTAAGATCAGACCAAGGCCTTTGATCTCGTATCACATTAAGTATCTGTTTGAGGTATTACAATGTTATGGAATCCCACTTTTATTTATTAATTGGCTAAAAATTCTATATAGAAATGCATCTGTGAAGCCTTTTATTATTGGAATAGCAGGCCCACATATTTTGATTAACAGAGGTGTGAGGCGGGGTATTCCCTGAGCCACTTGCTCGACATATTTGCAATACATCCAGTGCTCAAGAAATTGAATGTGGATAATAATATAAGACATACTGTATGCTAAGCCCATCAGACACATATTTTCTCAGTGTTTTGGCCTATGCAGATGACATATGTCTTCTTGTGGCGGATCATAGGTCAGGGTTTCAAGCACTAGCAATTTTTCAATATTTTTCACAAGTATCTAGCTCTTCTAGTAACAAACAAAAGACTAAGGGGACTGCAATTGCAGTCCAACAGAACTTGCTAGTATCAGAAATTGCAGGGATTCAGATTCAAGAAGAACAGTTGCAAATATTGGGCATTCTATTTTGGGGTCCTCATCCAGGACTTACAAATTGGGAGACAGCAATAAGAAAAGCAGAAGAGAAAGTACATAGATGGAAGTAATTTTCTATGTCATGAACAAAGAGAATTTACATTTATTATTTATTATCCCTATTTTTCTGGCCATTAGCTACATATTTCCTCTTCCTATTAAGCTTGAAGCTAGGATATATAATTTATTTTTTCATTTAGTTTGGGGCAGTAGATTAAACTCGGTTAGGAAAGCAGTTACTTACTGGCCACTAAAAAAAAGGGGAACTCAATATGATAAACCCTGTGCTCTTCTTTTTAACAATTTTCATATATGTAGACATATTGCCAATAATTTTAGGACACTAGAAAGCTTGGTTACTTAGCTTTAGGGCTAGATGTCATTTCTTTATACAAAAATGGGAAACACCCAACTGGGGTGCATTTAGAAATATCCCGCCTGACACCTCTATTTACATAATAGATTTATTAAAAAAAAAATTAAAGCCTGGAAGATGCTAATTTCTGAATGTTTACACTTGAATAGGAAATAAATGTATGTGCATTTACTTAACTCATGTTTTTTAACATTTCCTTGTTCTCCTGCTCCCCAGAAGTAGAAGAAAAATGTCTAATTAGCCAACTTACTGATTCTACAGTAGAATCCCACAAAAGATGTGGGACTCATTGTGGATGTGTTGCCATGGCAAATTAAACGTTAGGGGTAATCATTTCCATAAAGCCATGGAGGAAACATATTGCATAAGGGAAAATTGTATATTACAAATAGAGTCCATGCAATATTTGTTTTTTGACTGCTCCTTCATTGAGAATGTGTGGGAGCTTACAGCTAATATCTGGGGATGTCTGCAAATTTCACAAATTACATACAAGGGGTACAATACATATATGGGGTTTATGATACTCCATGGAAAATATTCTATCCAGGCCCTTTAAGAGTCATATGTGCAATAATGAAATGGTGTCTCTGGCAAGCCGGATGTAATTTTGTATTACATCAGAAATGTATTTCCAATATAGTCTTAGTAGGGAATATCACCAAAGAAACTGCTTTGATTTACCAAAAAGTAAAAGTGACTTTGCCACCTCCTGAAGTAGCTAACTGGTGGAGGGCTCTACCCAAGATAATGTTTGAAGGAGTTACTTAATTTCATAAGGGAAAAGAGAAAGAGTAAAGAGTTTTTCTTTAAGCCTAAAATGTATTATGGGTTCTTTTGAGGGTTTAGAGTGTTTTAAGGTAAAAAACAAGCAGATGAATTCAAGTTACTGGGGTACAAAAAGAATGATTTGCATAGAGAGAGACACATATGCAAATATTTTTAGAAGGGATTGACTGGAGTAATTAATTTAAGGTTACTAAACTGTGAAATATATGTGCTTTATAGGTTTGCAAATCTGGTTTTTGTTGTTATAAATCTATATGTTTATTGTCTTATTATTAATCAAATAAAATTCCCCTACTCTTTTAGGTTATAAATGGGGGTATATGTAAGAATAGGTAAACATAAGAACTTGTTAAAATAAGGATACAAAGCTATGAGCTAGACCTAGAGAGATTTAATTATTTAATAATTTATATTCATCTCTTTATATGGAAATGTTTGGTATAGGTCAAGCTGTAGATATTAACTTAAGAAGTTTAAATGTGTAGGTATGGGTTTCTCTGGGGGGTGTTCTGGTTTAAAAATAACTTTGGAATCGGCGTATGGAGGGAATGTGTTTAACAGTATGTACTCTTGTTGTATTTTTATGTGATTTATTTTCTGTATTTCAATATGGTTTTGCTTTATTATATTTGCTAAATAAAAAATTCTCCTACTATTTTTGAGAAGTGCCATGGGATCTTTAACATCCACCTGAACAACAACCAGAACAGGCAGACAGGACCTCGTTTTAATATATCATCTGAAAGACGGTAACTCAGGAGTGCAGCACCCCCTCCTCCATGCTGCACTACAGTGTAGTGCTCCCAGATTGATTTGGCATTTTCCCTGTAACTACAAAATGATTTTCCTGTGTTTTCATGTATTCTACATTATTTTCTATGGAAGCAGAATTGCTCTGTTTTCCTGTATAACCAATGTAAATCTATGGGAAACATTTCCATGTAGATGGCTCCAAATCCCTGTAAAATACCAGAATCCCTATCTGGGAGCCCTGACTCAGTGTCAGTATTGGGATTTAACCCAAGTGCCTGGTGTGGGGATAGTACCCACATCCTACTGATCTTCCAGCCTCAGAGGTGAGTGTGCAGCCAGCTAAGCCACTGACACTGCTACTTACTACCCCAAGTGCTAAAAAAGCAATATGCATCTGTGTTGAAGTGCTTTGTGCATATGTATATGATATGTATATAAGTATAAATGTAAGTGCGTGTGTATATGCTTAAAACATATATGTGTGTGTATATGTATAATGTGTATATGTATATAGACTATATTCTGGATGGTAAGTGCTGCCTGCCTATCCCACAAAAATGTTTGATATAGCTTTAATTTTTTTGGGTAGTATGCACAGACTAAGCACTATGTATGCTTTTTATTTGGATCTTGTATTCATAATTGCCTTCCCTTTTCCCCTTTCCCAAGGATGCATCTGGAAATGAGCTATTATAGCTCAGTATGACTTTCTTACTGAAACTTTTCAAAATCAATAAATAATTAGTCTGAGAAGTTTCAAATGTTCCTTATATGTCTTATGTTCCACACCCTTTTGTGTTGCCTTCCTCTGAATAAATACAATTGTCTTCCTAATAGTAATAGTAATATTTAAAGATCCCAAAAACTGAGCAGTAATCTATGATATGTACAAATTATGTGAACCTACTGCATTATGATGGTATGCAGCTGTATATCAATGTTGAGTTATCCACATTATTGCATTTTATTTATTTATTCATTCATTTCTTTATTTTTAATAATCCATACATTGTCTACATACTAATGATACAGCTAAGGATGCTCTTTGCAATCTGTGACTTTTTTTGTACCATTGTATTCATTTTTGGGAAATCACTTGCAACCTGGCATATGCTCTGTTTTGTTAGTTAACAATGGGTTAACCTTATCTACCACAAAATGTCTCTCCACCCCCATCTCTCTCCATGCATCTATAACACAGGGACTGGCCCTTACCACCCACACCAGAAGTAACCATTCACACAAGAAACTATTTCGCTTCACATCATAAGGCAAAGTAGAGGAATTGAAAAATAAATCTCATTGAACTCATTGTTTTATTAGGTCTTTGACTATTGACGCTTATCTGCTTTGTGCTTCATTGACTTCAACTTTGGAATGTCAGCAATGAGGGGGAGGTGCACTGACTAATAGCATAGCACAGCACAACAGAAATCTGATTTTTAAAAACAAGGTCCTCAGCCTAGAAAAGCTGTGAAGTGATTATCTGAATATAAAGGAGGTACACATCAACAAAAATCCCATATAATCAGACATGTACTAGCTGTCAGGTCACTTAAAGCAGACATGAGGAGAGAAACAAGAGAGAGAGAGAGAGAAACAAACTGAAACAATAGTGTTGCAACTCATCTACTGAACAGATAGAAGAGAGTATTTCATTCAACTTGTGTAGTGACATAGTTGTGGAAGGATACACTGAAAACTCCAAAAAGTTGTGCTTTGGTATCCAAATTTTAAAGCTAAAGCAAGATGGATGTAGGCTCTGCCCACAGCCATAAAAACAGGGAGAAATGGTTGAAACTAAGGGAGGGCAGTGCTGCTGGAAGGCAGATGAAAATGAATTCACCCCAATGTCAGAAGCAGCTGCAGGAATGGGTAGAGAACTCAGTGAGGAGATATTTCAGAGCAGGAAAGGAAGGAGCAGAGCAATATAAGGGAGGAGAGACTCTATATGTTAAGGCAATGGAATGAGAAGGTAGCATGGTCAGCAGTAGATTTTCCTTGAGGGAGAACAAGACAATGAGAGAAAGCATTGTGAATGGAGTAAGAGGAAGGAAGGGGGGGAGAGAAGATTGAGATATCCAAACCAATATTTGGAGATTAAGGTAACACAGTGGGAAAGGTGCCTGGCATCAAGTGAGGGGAGGAGAAAGGAACAGTACAGGGTACAATGTTAAGTCCACAGGGGTTTATCAAGGGCAAAGCAACAGAAGGAGTGAAAGAGAGAGAGAGAGAGAGAGAGATAGACAGAGAGAGAGAGAGAGAGAGAGAGAGAGAGAGAGTCCAGTCTTGCTAAAGTGGACTATAATCAATTTCCCCATAGTCAAAAATAGGGAGAATCTTCTTAGTGAGGATTCCTCTACAAGCAGGAAGTGGAATGCTTCTCTTATTTCTGTTTAGTGCTCCAAGCTTGGGGTAGAACTTCTTGTGTATAGCATCCACATGAACAGAAAAGTAAAAGTGGTGATCCAGGCAGACCCAGAGGTACTTGAAGGAGGAGACATCCTCAGTCAACACACCATCAAGGGTCTGGAAGAGGGAAGGGCTGAGACTCAAGTAAGCCTCTGTCTTGTGCCAAATGTCATAGAGACTGTTTTGTTAGCACTAAGGGATAACTGATTTTCTCAGAACCATAGCTGGATGTTGTTAAAGTCCAGTTGGAGTGGGTTCATGAGATCATGGGCAGAGGAGATAGAGGAAAAGAGTACTGTATCATCTCCATACATATGAATGCTCACAGAGGAGCAGTCATTGAGGATGTTATTTAGAAATATGTAGACAAGGACTGGGCCAAGGCAGACCCTTGAGGTATACCTGAGTTAATAGGGAGTGGGGAGGGGGAGTCTCCAATATGGACAGCTTGCAACCTCCCCTCAAGGTAGGAGTGAAACTACTCAACTGAGGAAGCTGAGAATTCAGTTACCTTAAGCTTGTTCAGGAGAATGGCATGGAATACAATTTAGCATGCTTTGGCTAAGCTAACAAAATTGGTGGAGGTGACAATTCCCTTATCCATGCTAGAGAGGATAGCATCAGGAAGCCAGAGGAGAGAGGTGGAAGTGGAGTGTGACTTTCTAAAGTCAGACTGAAAAGGAGTAAAGAAGGATGTTGAGTCAAGAAGAGGAAAGTGGGTAGAGAACAAGATGTTCCTGGTGTTTACCAAGAGATGGAAGGAGAAAAAGAGGATGAAATTACTAGAGAAAGAGAGGTCACTCCCTTTGGGAAGGGGAATAATAGTAGCTAACTTCTGAGAGTTAGGGACAGAGGATAAGGAGAAAGAGAGGTGGAGGTGGTAAGTAATAGGGAAGACAATGTCATGAGCAGAGAGATATGAGTCTAGGATCAAGACCATCAAGGCTACCATCCTTATAAGGATTTAGAACCAAGCGTGCCTTAAAAGGAACTGCAGGGGTAGTGGGTGAAAAAGAGAAAGGAAGGAAGGGGCAGTGAAGCAGATAGAGGAGAAGAGTGAGAGGGAATAGAAGAAGAGAGAGGGAGAAGAGGAGGAGAAAGAGAGTAAAGAACGGGCACAGGAGGAGACAAAGGAATTGAAGGATGAGGTGTCTACAGCAGGGGCAGAGATAGGAGTGCCACCCATCTTGAGAACAGGAAGAGGTGACTGGGTTGGAGGAGAGAAGAGGGCATGGATTTCCTTTCAGAACTTGGAGGGGTGATTAAGGTTGTTTGGAGAGTGGATGCAAAGTGTTCACATTTCGCAAGCCTAGTAGCTTTAGTACAGTTGTTACAAAGGATACAGCAATTAGTAAGGTCAGAAGTGGAGCCAGAGAATTTGTAGGCCCTCCAAGCAAAGTCATACATGCAGTGACAAGCCAGCAAATCAGCTGAGATCCATGGTTTGGACTGTGGTGAGCTAGCCAAGTGCCAGTCATTATTTTCAGATATAACTCTGTTATATATATTTTTTGATGTGATTTTATGTATGTGTACATGTCAAAAGAATGCCAGTGTTAATGAAAGGGGCACATGGAAAGAGAGAGAGACTGGATTTCTTTTAAAAAATGTTTGACCTTCCTCTGACCTGAGGGGCAGCTGCTTGCCAGGAAGCTAAGGTTGCATTTCCAGGTCCCTTAACAGAGATATGCCAAAATCCATTTACCTGTCATAAACCATTCACTGCAGAGGCAGGATGCTCTGATTCCAGGAAACTGTTATGGTATGTTGCATCTTATGAGGTGAGAGTACCAGGAACAGCCTTTCTGACAGACCTGTGTGAATTCTCTTACAGATGTCAATTGTATTTCCAGTAAGACAGTAGAGACATCAAAGGCCACTAGGAAAATGAGATTGTGGAGAAAGAGCAAGAGTGACATCTACTGGCCTAATTGAAAAGGCCCCTTTGGGATTAGACAGTTCTTTTTTTCAGGCTTCCTCCAGCTATATAACAACTTGAACAAGGGTCATTCACTCTCATTTTTGCTGTGCATCTACAAGGGACACTCTTCTCCTATCAATACAAGAAGTAAGACTGCCAGCACAAAGGAAACAGAATATTTCATATACTTTCTGTGGACTTCAATTTACTACGGACTTTAGGTAGACTTTAGATAGTGCTTTTTTCATGTATATTTTTCCACTTTTATTTCTGTTATTCTGTGACTAAAGTAGTGCATCTTTTAGTTGTAACTGTATGATTATCATTTAAGTATTTTAGTAAAAACATTTGCTATTAAGAAACCTGCCTGAAGGAAATTTGTGTGTGAATTGTGGGACAGTTATAAATAATCTGTGACAAACTATTATTGCTAAGGGGTGCCTCCATAAGCAACCAATCGAGCAAGGGTCTGTAAGGGATATCTGGGTAGAGATAGGGAGAATACCAAAGTCTCAAGGAGGAGACTGTAGGGGTTTTGAACCAGGTTCTTGCATTTCCTGTTGGAGAAGATGAAATCAAGAGCACACTGCTACTCCGAAGAGAGTGTGATGCCTGGATCGTCCCCATTTGTGAAACAGCCAAGAAGGCTTCATGTCTGGCTACAAGACTCGAGACTGGTATTGTGCCCTTATCCAGAGTTTAGAGGGATGCCCTGGGTTCTCATGGTGGGTGTTCAGTTATGACCTCGGCAAGCATTCTAAAAAGACATGAGGAGGGAATCCCTGTTCCCCCCATCACAGCTTGCATTTAGGGGTTGGCACTGTGAGCTCAGTGGACCTGACCCTCTGGAGTGGGTTCTTGACATATACCTTGAACCCTGGTTCTTCTAAGTGGGATATTATCATCCCAAGCAGACGTACTGTACATTTACAGGTGAAGAATTTGAGGGCATTTTCCATGTTGCCAGCTGTAGAAATAGGGGACCAGTCGGTGGCTACAAGGTCAACATGAAGGTGTGACAAATCCAGTGAGCAGAATGACCTGATCTGGAAACTATTACTTGAAACTATACCAGCTTGAAACAGCCCTCTAAATGCTCCTTGGTGGGTAGTACTAACTTGAAACAGCTCCCTTAATGTCCCTGCGTGGATACTAGTAGCTTGAAACCAAGCCCCCTTAATGTTCCTAGGTGGGTAATACTAGCTTGGAACAGCCCTCTTAATGCACCAATGTGGCTAGTACTAGCTTGAAATCTAGCCACATAATGCACCTGGGTGGATAGTGCTAGCTTGAAAGAGGGCCCCTTAATGCCCCTGGGTAGGTAGTACTAGCTTGAAACAGCCCCCAGAATGCCACTGGGTGGGTAGTACTAGCTTTAGACCTAGTCTCTTAATGCCCCTTGGTGGGCAGTACTAGCTTGAAATCTAGCCTCTTAATATCCCTGGGTGTGCAGTACTAACTTGAAATCTAGCCACCTTAATGTCCCTGGATGGGTAGTACTAGTACTAGTTTGAAACAGCCCCTTTAATGCCCTTGGGTGGGTAGCACTAGCTTGAAAACTAGCTCCTTAATACACCTGGGAGTACCAGCATGAAATCTAGGCCACTTAATTTCCCTGGGTGGAGGCACTGCATAACGTTAAAATCTTGAACTGATATGACATCGTTGGGTAGGGAATCCCCACAGGACTTATCGATCCAGGTCCCTTAACCTTATTCATTCCACAAGGCAGGGGTTGTGTACTGACATCTATGGTGACCTGGTATATAATATACCATGCCATTATTTCAGGTCTGCTTCCTTAGTGGGGTATGGATAGAGTGTACAGAATATTTGTTTTATGCACCAACTAGTCATTCCATCCCTAGTGCGGTTACACATGGGGACAAGGTTCAAAACTCCTGGATTAACTTTTCTGGTAGTGCCCATGCAGAGCATGTATTATTGAGTGCTACAATTTGAGTGACTCAATAATACTGCTGTCACTGAAAGTAAGTGCTGAAATAGGTCACTACATCCTGTGGAGCTAGGATAGGAAGGAGCTATCCTTGCCAGTACAGGATGTAGGATATTGTGTGCAAGATTCTGCCAAGCTGGTCACATAGTGTAGTGGTATATGCCACTGCTTGCGATGCCAATAGACCTGGGTTTGGGTCTGGCTTCGGACACAATATTTAAAAAAACAAAACAATAACTTGCTCCTTGGTCCGCACCCCCCCTTGGAGTTGATTATTTTAGTTTGGGGGGTGCGGGGAGCACAGCCCCCACATAAAAAAATTTTTTTGTGTGTGAAGAATGCAAGTATTGTAACGACCGTCACTATTTGTGATGGTCACTACACTATCTGGTGCTCTTTTGACCATTGGCTCTTCTGTGGTCACTTTACGTGATGGGCCATCTTTCAGACTCACCTTTATCACATAATTCCACTTTTCTTATTGCAAAACATATGTATGTAATTGCTCCAATAAATTAATTATTGTTTTTCGAAAAAGGCTCAATAAATAAGCTACTAAAAAGAAGTGGATACTCTACGGAACAGGAAGGGGCTAGAAAGATTGTCATATGTGATGATATACCCAGGAAAGTATTTACCAAACCTGTCGGATCTGACATTATTGCTTAGAAAGGTGTTGCAAAAAGACGCTTGATGGCATGTGAAAAAATGTCATGGAAAAGCTATGAACATTACCAGAAGAAAACTGAGTGGGAGAGTGGAGAAAGAATAGAGGCATTCTGATTTGTTACAGCCAATCAAGGTGTCAACTGATGCTTTAAAATGATGAGTTACAGAACGGTATTACTGGGAAATGGTTCAGATGTAGTTTTTACATCACAAGCTTCAACAAAGGCACCGATGAATGTAGCACAGATAGAAAAGGAGGCACTGGTAATTGCTTCTGTGTTCCAAACAATTCACTGTTGATCTGTGGCAAAGAAATGGAGCTTAATGCTGACCAAAAACCACTTGTGTCAATTTACAGTAAGCCAACATGCTTACACAACTGCCCCCCCACTGCAGTGTATCATGGGAGTTGCACACTACTGTAAAATGACAGAGGGAAGGATGTTTCAGCACTAAGAAGAAGTATGCAGTAAGGTGCCAAAGGGACTCCACAAGGCTATGCATAGGCAGAAACAATGAACCCTAAATATATATTTTACCCTTCAAGAAACTGTACCCTTCACCACAGTGTAGCCTTTTGTCTCAGATAATCAGAGGTCTGCCCGCCGATGATGAAACCTGTGTGGATCATGGGGAACCCAATAAATTAAATTCTTTAGAAAAGAAAAACACACTGAATATACTACACTACAAAAATAGATGCTGCTGTTGAAACATTAATCTTATCATCCCAACCCCCTCACATGCATGCACATATGCACATACACACGCACACACACAAACACTCACGTGTATGGAAGCACACACACATGCATGGGAGTACACACACACACACACACACACACAAAAGGGGATGTACTATATGCTACTGTTGCACTTTCGCAGGCCACACTGTATCTGGAGGATGACAGTGCAGCCACCAGCATCAAACTACAAGGAGACTGATTCTGTACCTAGGTCCAGAAATAATGGCATACTGTTTACCTGTAGGGGATCAGGAACTCAGGTACAAACAAGGAGCCAGAGCAGAGTCCAAGGGACAGGGATCCAGTTTTCATGCACCTGCCCTCAGTAATAAGGAAAAAGGAGACAAAATTCCAGAAAATACATGAACTATGAACTGATTGTATCTAAATCTCACATTTTTTAAAGTTTTCTCAAAAGTACAAGGGCCTTTTTAAATGTTGGTAACATTTTTAAATCATGAGGTAAATAATTCTAGTCATGAGGTACAGAATAAGCTAAATATGTTTTCCCTACTTGTGTTCGGACAATTACTGTTTGTAGAATGGGAGTGAATTGGGGCTGTGACTGATACAGTTGATAAGACATCAAATAGTCATATGCCATGTCGTGATGCCTGTATGCAAAGCTGGGCCAATAATTCACTTCCCACTCCTGCACTTGTACCCGATACTGGAACCGGGACTGCTGCCCATCACCTCCTACCCCTTTTCCCCCATCGCTCCCCCTTTCACCTTGCACCTACACTAGTGTTGTCCCCTTGTCCACCCTCCCATTCCCACTATCATTGTCTCCTCCTTGAACTCAGTATTGCCTTCTGCACATTGCAGATGTTGTTATCCTGCAGCACTTGATTGTATTGTACTGCATTTTACTTACACAGACCCTGTGTCCTTACACATCATTTACAATGCTCACTTATTAAATTTGTAGTAACTGTACTTGTATTTATTGTTCTTAGTGCAGCTCTGTTCCTCCCTTCCCCCTTCCCCCAGGACACATCTGTTACCAGCTCAATATGTCTTTCCTGGTAAAACTTTAGGAATCAATCAATCAGTCAATCAATCAATAATCAATCAATCAGTCAGTCAGTAATTGTTTATGCTCACCTCAAGAGTCAGACGGCCAAATGGCTAAATTTCTAGACTCTGCTCCCCCTATAAATAGCTGTTCGGTACTGTTGAAAACTACAATGTGTACACTCTAGGAGAACTGACAGAAAACTGTTTTACATTGGAAGCTAACATGCAAATAATCTTACTCTTCACAGGCAGCACTAACACCTCATTATCATATAATTAACTGCCATTTACATATAATACACCATAAGCCAGTCTTAAATGTTGTAGTTCACGTTCCAGAGAAATCATTCACATTCTAGAACATGAATTATTTCTCGGCACAGCTGCCGTAACTAGCTCCATTTCCCGGCAGAGTCACTACTGAAAGCAAGCTTATTACCACGGCTGATTTCAACAAGTCATCACGAGCGCTGTATGAACGTCTCTCCACAAGTGCTGTATGAACAGCTCACACAGTAGCAAAAATCAGGATGCTAAAGGGGCACTGTCAACCCCCTTAGACCTTTAACTGTCCCTAGATTAAAGAACACATGTTATAATTACTCACATTCTGTAGAGATTGCTGATGTAGCTGGTAGTTTCATTCTGAGTCCTTTTGTCTTTTTAAAAGTAAAAAAAAAAAGACTGCCCAAAAATGTTTTGTTTACATTCTTTGATAAACTTCCAGTGTATCTTTCCTGATTTTGGGAATACCCCTAATGCGATCTAGTCACTCATAATGCTGTGGGAGGTGAGGAGAGGAGAGGAGAGGAGAGAAGAGAAGACTATTGCATCATGAGTGGCTGCACTGTTGGGGGCATTTCTAATGTTCAGGATATATGCAATAAGAGCAGATTAAGGATCTGAAGCAAAACAAGGTGGGGGTATAGTTGCACCATTCCCATGCATTTCAGTTCTGCTAAGAAAGGAAGAAGATCAAACAGCCAACAACTGCAATGAGTTTTACAGAAAGCATGCAACCATAAGATGTGGGGTTTCAAATAGAAATATGATGCAAAAAGGGTTGTCAGTGTCCCTTTCATTTGAAGGTAAGCACAAAACTGAAAAGTGGTGTTTCTGAAACAGTCTCCTCCTATACGATATACAACAAAGTACCCCTAAGTGTGAAGTATTCCACGTCTCGTTAGTGTGGTGACATCATAAAGGCATTCAAGCTTCGCTCTTGTGCCAGTGATGTCACCACACTAACTCGATGTAGAATATCAGCTGGTACTTCACATTTGAGGGTACATTATTCTCTGTGTATTTAACAAGGCTCACTGCCTTCATGTGGATGGAGACTGTGGGCTGCGTAGTTCAACAAAGCAATCCAAATCTCCATAAGTAAAGGTGAGAGGTGGGGATGCTGCACACCGACTGCATGTACACAGTGAAATGAATGTATTGGTGTGTTTAGGGTTACAGCAAGACATTGCCAGTGTGCTTGTTCAAGGTACAATACATCAGTGTGACATTATACTGATGATGTCTACTGACCACGAGCCACACAGTAACGTACTCCACTCTCTGTCCAAACTGCTGCCTAGAGCACCCTATATACGCCTTCTTCCATTCCCTAGGTTTCCTGCTGTATCACAAATGGTCTGTACAGTGCAAGAACACAGCAGTACATCAGTGCGGCATTATATTGATGTCTACTCACCGTGGGTTTCACAGCAATGTACTCCACCCTCTATGCAAACTATTGCCTAGAGCTCCCTGTACATGTTTTCTTCCATCCCCTAGGTTCCTCACTGTATCACAGATGGATTGTACAGTGCACCAGTACAGCAGTACATCAGTGTGACATTATACTGATGTCTGCTGACTGCAGGTTACACAGCAACACACTCCATTCTCTATCCAAGGTACTGTCTAGCGCTCCCTATACATATCTTCTTCCATACCCTAGGTTCCTCACTGTATCACAGATAGATTGCACAGTGCACCAGTACAGCAGTACATCGGTGTGACATTATACTGATGTCTGCTGACTGCAGGTTACACAGCAATGTACTCCATTCTCTATCCAAGGTACTGTTTAGCGCTCCCTATACATATCTTCTTCCATCCCCTAGGTTCCTCACCGTATCACAGATGGATTGTACAGTGCACCAGTACAGCACTCGCTAACATCTGCAATCATTTCCGTGCTGTTAAACCATGCTTCCAGCAAGTGTTAAACAGCACTGTGCAAACAGCCAATTAGTTCATTAATCAGGTTCCCAATATGCAACTGTGCCACATACACATGACTCTGTGTTTCATTCCAGCCCCGTCTTTGTCTGCGGTGCACACCACCTTGTTCAAAAAGTTCAGCTTCCAGTATAGAGGTTGGTTCTTCAAACTGCCATCTGAGTGCTAACATCCCAGTTAAAGTGGCAGAGCTATTATACTGAAAATGGTAGCTAAAAATCTCTTCTTTCCATCTCCTTTTTTTTACTTTCTTTTTTGGCCCCCTTCTCTCTCCCAAGGCGGATCCCTCTCTCCAGTCCCCCAATGCACCCGTCAGGCTATGCTGCCAAGGGAACCAGGGTTGACTCCTATAGTGCCTGACTCCAATGTTTCTAGAGACCTGGTTAACCCCCTGGGTGGGGAGGAGGTGGCCCTTACCTCCTAGTCCTCGGGGGGTGTGCAACTGAAGTCCTCCCCCAAGTCACTCCGTGGTCATGGTTGGTGCAGGGACCTTTGCCTAGATACACCATGGGGGTGTTTATCCTTCTTCTGCTCCTCCCCTTCTGATGTCAGTGCTTGAGGAGGACCAAGGAGAAAGAGGTGAGTAGAGACGCACCTCCACTCCAATCCTCAGCTGACATCCACCCCTCCCCTGTAGCATACCTCCTCGACCACACCAACACCACCTGTGGTCACTCTGGTGGTGGCGGTATTGCAGCAAGGAGTGCAACCCACCCCTCCCGGAGAAGGAGAGTGGCCCATCGAGTGCTCAATCCCTCTCCCCCTGGCCAGCCCTCTGACGACCTAAGCTCACTACCAAACCCGGGTTGCCAGTGTCACAAGTGGTAGCGCTACCATGGCACTGATGGGCCGGCTTCTTTCCCTCACTTTGATTGTAAATCACTTTGGAATACAGGTTGTGTGAAAGGTGCTATATAAAACAAAATTCTTTGTTAGGAAGATAAGTGCCTCCCTCTATATTGCAAACTCATCAACCAAATAAATAACATATTGATTGATGGTGATTAAACTGCCTGGTTGCATTTTGCTCCAAGAAATAACTCTTCAAAATGTTAAGTGTAATACAGTAACATATAAAGGGAGTTTAGGGCCATCATGTCAACCTCACTTGTTTCATAAGCAGGGGTTAATACATATGTTGAGTAAACATGCACTAATTTGTAGCATTGCACTGTTTCTGTACAATGCCTCCTGTTAACTCCTTAACAACCCTGCTGACAATGGTGTATATTTATATTACTTACAAAAGCAGTGGCATTACCGGCCTGGTGCCATGGAGGACTGAGGCGCTGGATGCCACACCTGCTCCCATCCCAGAGATCCAGGTTTGGGAGTGAACTCGGGTGGCCAGGGGTCAACCAGAGAGAAGAGAAGACTGAGCATCTGGAGGATTGCCCTCCTCTCCTGGGGAGGGGAAGTTCGTTGCATTGCTATTGACTGCCACTGAGTGGAGGCTCAGTGGTAGTGCAAGAGTGGGTGACATCGAAGGCAGGGTGCTACTGGTTTGACGCAGGATGTGTGTGCCTCCACATGGGGATCCAGGAGATGAGGCAGCAAGTATTTACAAGTTAGAGGGTTCAGAAAGGGCAAGCAGTCCTAAAGACAGATAAAGCCTCAGGGCCAGATGGGATGCATCCAAGACTGATGGCGGGAAAAAACTGAGGAGAAGAGGGGCTGCCCACGTTTATGTATATGCTGATGTCTGACATCATGGGTGGCCTCTGGCAGACTGCTTGCAAAAGTTTCTATGTGGTCCTAGTGCCTGGCGGCTATAAGTTCCAAAGGTGTGACCTGATGAAAGAGACATCCTCGAAGAAGATGTCACTGAACACCTGGTAGGGCTATTCAGTAACTCACTTCAGACAGGGTAGTTTCAAAAGACTGGAAGGTTGTGGACATAGTTCTGCTCAATAAAGAAGAGGGAACAAGGAACAACCAGCTAACTACAGACCTGTCAGTCCGACCTCTATTGTAGGCAAACTGATGGAGACACTAGTGAAAGAGGACCCCGTGAACTACCTGGAGAGCAATGGACCCCGAGATAGTAAACAGCACAGGTTCATGGCAGAGGGTCTTGTTAGACCAGCCTAATAGTATTCTTTGACTGGGTAATGAGGGTGGTGGATATGGCCACGCTGTGAAATTACTCTACTTTGATTTCAGCAAGGCCTTTAATTCGGTGCCTAATGGAAGGTCACTGAAGAAGTTAGAGGATCTGGGTGCAGCAAAGGACACAATTAGATGAATGAGAAACTGGTTGGGAGGGAGACAGCAAAGGGTGTGGATAACAAGAGTCAAATCAGAAGAGAGGAAGGTCACCAGTGGGGTGTGGAAGGGTCCTGGGTTCAGTCCTTTTCAATATGTCCATTGGCCAAATGGGAGAAGGAATCCAGGGCAAAATGTGTCTCTCTGCAGACAACACTAAGATATGTGACAGGGTAGACAGTGATGGGGAGGTTAGGGAGGTGCAGACAGACTTGCAAAGGTTAGAGAGGTGGTCAAACGTTTGACAGTTGAAATTCAATGCCAAAAAGTGCAAGGTAATGCACATTGGGAACAAGAACATGAGGAAAGGGTACTGGGTGGTGGGGTGGGGGTGGTAAAGCTGGACATGCCCTCTGAAGAAAGAGACCTAGGAGTCATCATCAGTGACTTCCTAAAATAATCAAACCAGTGTAACAAGGCATACAGTAAGGCAAACAGGATGCTACGGTGAATAGGAAGGGGACAGTAACAGAAGAAGGAAGAAGGCATTACTGCCTCTCTATAGATCACTAGTGAGATCCCACCTGGAGTACTGTGCCCTGTTTTTCCTCACCTAAGGAAAGATAAGGACAGGCTGGAGACAGTGCAATGTATGGTGACCAAAATGATACAAGGCCAGGGCAGATCTTGTGAGGATCGGCTCAAGACTCTGAGCGTGTACTCACTGGAGGCCAGAGAAGAGAGGGGAGATAAGACAAAGACCTTCAAGTTCCTGAAAAAATGAATAAGGTAAACCACGAGGCACTATTTAGTGTAAGTAGTGAATCAAGATCCGGGAGGCACAAGTAGAAACTAATGGGGGGGGGAGGTCAAGAGTTGAGTGAGAAAGCTTTTTTTCAGAAAGAGTGGTGCAGCCATGGAGCAATCTGCCAGCTGATGTGGCGGGCACCTAAAGCATCAATGGTTTCCAACATGGTTGGGACAGAGTGAAGGGCTTAGTTGTTGCTCGTGGTGGTAGTGGTACAGTGGGGAGCATGGGGTGGAAAGTGTGGGTTAGAACCCTGTGTTGACCATAGGTCGCTGGTTAGTTAGGGTTTATGGGCAGACTGAAAGGATCGGTGGTCTTTTTCTGACATCTTTGTCTGTGTTCATTCAGAAGCAGCAGGATACTTATGCTTATAAAATGGGCCATGAATATCCTGTAACGTCTTTGGTGGAAACAAGTCATATGATCATTATTTTCTGACAAGCACAACCCTCACCTGAACTACATATTTTTTAACGACTAAAAGCCCATTTTTATATGTGGGATAACACACTCCAGGATGTGCAATCATAAAGAAATTATTCACTCCTCAGATGGTTGCAGCACTTGGCTACATCTCGTGCCTAACAACCACCCAAGGTGCGCAGTATTCTTTTATAACAACACACCCTGTTATGTGTTATTGCTTACCTAACTGTCCTATCCAGATAAATACCCCTCCCATATCCCACAGGTGTGAAGATTCCAGTCCCTGCTTTGAAGCTCCTAACCTCCCCACCCCCCACCCAGGACCCTGTTTTCCAATTGAAGACAGAAATCTCCATTAAACTCTGTAAACTGGCTTCCTTTAGCAACCCTCTTCTCTGCTAAGAAACATTTGGACCACAGGCAGCAAGTTTCTGACCAACACAACACATTGGTCATTTCTTCTGGAGCTTCCAGCAGAAAAATAAACCAAATTTGTATATAGTGGTCATTTTACAGCCTGAATGCCTAGGAAATATCTCCATACTCCCTCACTGACCATCACATACTGCATTCTCATTTGCTGCTGACTGCTCCACTACACTCACTCAATTGACACTCCAGCTGATAGGCACTGAGACTCAATAAATGAAAGCTGGCTGTATTCACACTGGCTGTGTTTTCCTGACTTACCTCTCTATAGCATCACAACATTGGGGTGGTAGTGGGATATACAAGTAAATTTAAAAAATAAAGACATTTATTCCTGAATGTGTCTGGGTCATTTGACAAAAGCATGACCCTATCTGAGTACTTGTTAATGTGGAAGCAGTACAGTGTAGTGATTGAGAGTGCTGCCCTGCAAACCTGGAGGACTGGGTTTGAATCCCACAGTCACCACCTGCATACTGTGTGATCATGTGGAAGTCACTTATCTGTGCTGCCAGGACACACCTGGAAACAAGCCTTGGCTTAGTGCATCTTTCTTGGCCAAAAATTGTAAGATTAAAAAAATTTTCCAGGTAGGGTAGTGCTTTATCCTACTGTAACTACCCTACTAACTTGATAAAAAAACACACCAAAAGTTAAGGCCAATGTTGCATTGATTTCTGCCATGGTGCAATTTAACAAATTGTGTCACAGGTGAGGCATCAGGCAATTACCAGAATAAAAGGAAAACAAAAGTTCCTTTTGTTCTGCCAGTTGCTACATGACAATTTCTGCCATAATCCACTGCATCACCCAACATACCAGAAACCAACACAGCACTGAACGTAACTGTACATGGAGTATCTGATCTTGGTACCTGGCAAGTTGCCCATTGCTAATTACAAGTACAGTAGCTGTAGTTACCATGACAAAGGTATCTGAATATCTTTATTCAGGATGGAACCTAATGCTGGGCACTGTACTGTAGAAATATAGTGTAGTGGTGGGTAGAAGGGACTTAGGGTCCATCCTACCTGCACCTCCTGCCACATGGCAGGGACTAATCCAAGTCTGACTACTGACACCCCCCCAAACTTCTCACTGGGATTGTCACCCTTACCCATGCTGTGTAACCCTTAGTGCAATTCTCCCTTAAGGGGAACAGTCAGCAGTAAAAGCCCCACTCCCAAGTGTGGGGCTGGTCCCGGTTTGCACTTGGTGTGCGATGTGGTGATTTAGCCAGTGCTGAACATTACAGACATATGGTTATTACATATTTCTGTGATTTTGCTATAAATAAATTCCCAAATGAGCTTTGACAGAGGGATGCTTAGTTTACTGAAAAAGTCACAGGAAATAGAGAATGTATTGCAAAATATTTGACATTCCTCTGTGACCTGAGAACAGGCTGCCGACAGGAACTTGAAAATTACATTTCAAAGAGGTTTGGGGAGGCTGATCAAAGGAAGACAGTCATAAATGGTCAGGGGATAGAAAACATCTCCTATGATTATAAACTCTATCACTTCAAAGCAAAGGTATTTCCAGAAACTGTACTGGTGTATTTACATTTGTAAGGAGTGGCAGGAAGCTGGGCTATGGGGGGACACCTGTAGTATTACTAATGATGATTCCCTCAAAATTTGGGAAACAGCAAGAGAGACCCCTGCGGGCCTAAAAGATAAGGCCACCAGCTATAACCCAGAGAGGGTTGTTACAGACTGCATGAACCAGGCCTATAAAAGGCCCTCCAAACAGAAGCTCAGGGAATTGTGGCATTGCATTACATTGCATTTTGGACACTCTTCTGACACACAAGAGAAGCCAGACCGCAGACCAATGGCTACAGAAAAACTGAAACTCTTGCAGAAACTCATTTATTTTCTGGACTTCGATCATCCACGAACCAGGTAGAAACTAGACAGTTAAAATGTCACAGTGTGTTTTTGATGTATATTTTACAACTTTCATTTTGCTATCTTGTAACCAAATTTCTGAATCTTTTGTATGTTAATTATTTAAAATTAGTAAATGCACATTGATTTTAAAAACTGCCTGTGAGTGACTCATGTGTGTAAAAAGGTGGAAGATTTATTCAATTCTGAGACCAACCTGTAATTGATAGAGTGCTACCATTTGCTACCAAGACTAGGATCCTTAAAAGGAAGTTTGGGGCCCAAGAAGGGGAGATACTTAGGTCTCGGGAGGGTCTGTAATGTGGAACTGGGTTGCTGCACAACCCATGGGAGAAGGCACAATCAGGGTTACAAGAGCCAGCCCCAAAGGGCTCATAACACCTTGGGTCTTCCCCCCAGTATAACAATCAAGGAGGGCTCACCCCCTGGCTACAGGCTTAAGACTGTACTTTACCCTTACCCATATTTTAAAGAGGAAGCCCTGGGACCTTGTGGTGAATGTTCAGTTGCGAATGCAGCAAGCACTATAGAAGGATACATGGAGGGCATTCCTGTTCCCCCTGTCATGGATTGCACTTAGGGGTAGGCACTGTGAGCTCAGTGGACCTGACCCTCAGGAGTGGGTTCGTGACATGCAAAAAACCTTTTTTTTTTACTTACTGTTTAGTGTAGTATACTGTAGTAGATTATGTCAGACTGATTCTGTTGACTTCCAAGCAGGCATTTGCTGTAATCAGAATCCCTGAATCCCTTGCAGCTGACACCAAAGTAGGGCTGCAGCAGTGTGAGATCAAATAGTCTGCAGTGCATGATACAGATTTTAGATGATCAGGGGCCAGATATTCAAAAGTTAGCCTGGGTGCTAAGGGGTGTTTGCCTGTGCTAACTGAGTTTTGTGCCTGAAACATGGGTGGGGTCTATATTCAGACACCCCCACAGCATGAACAAAACTTGTTCATGCCCAGGCACTAAGTAAGTGCTGCGCTCATGCAAATGAGGGGACCTGACCTGCATATGGGCACAGAGGGAAACTCAGAGGTGTTACAATATAGATTGTTGGATCTGTCATTCTTTCCTACAGAAGTGCATTGTTAATATTACAAGAAATGCATAATATGCTATGGCTTATGTTAGTACATGCTGAGACTTGATGCTTTGTCATCAGAGCTGCACACTGTGACATAGAGCTGTTCTGTAAGTTGCTAGCTTAGCAGTTCTCAGTCTCCATTTGCAGCTGTATTATCAGTTTTCTAAACATTCACACACACACACACACACACACACGTATATACACACACACACACACACACACACACACACACACACAATTTGGTAATAGAAATATTACTAGGCCTACAGAAACTAAGCTGCTGACTATGAGAAAAAAGTTATTTACTTTTTCCCAAATGTAATGAATGTCTAGAAGGAATAGAAGAGAAGACCTGTTGTTTGCTGACCAAAAACAAGATAAGGCTAAGGTCAACAACAGAAGAACATCCAAGCTGCAAACACAATAGAAAGTCCTGTAGCAAATTCTACTGAGGCAGCATGTATCACAGACACATACACACACACACACGTAAGCACGCGTGCATGCACGCCATATTTGGATAGTTTCCTGTTTGCAGAGAAGTGATTAGGAGTGATTATATAGAGGGTTTATTTCATAATCTCAACAAGTCGGAACCCAACTGCAGATGGGTGGGTATGCTGCCCTGTCTGCCGGGATCTTGGTAATGTATGTACTTTGTCCTGTATATTGTCATGGCTAATAATAAATATGAAATACGCTGGTTATGATTTCTTTTGTGATGTAGTAGTAGTAGTAAAATTCTTTATTTTTATACAGGCTAAGATCTCATTTCACATCATTAGGTCAAAAGACCTGTTTTCAAGAAAATCCTGATTTATAAAATATCAACGTCATTAAGCCTTCCACATATACTACAACGTACTGTACAAGTACAAGTTATCCATAATGCAATACAAATAAAACAAACATTCATTTCTCAATTTAGAGATCTAGCATACAAATTTTACTCATCCACCAGGCCTCATAAACGAATCCAGGATCACAAAAGAAATGTTCCGCTCTTCATCCATTACACATACATGAGGTTTTTAGCTCATGTTTAAGTAAACTTGCAAATAATTTTGAATTTTTATTTAAAGTCTTTGTAGAATCATCTATAGAATTCCACATAAAATTTGCAATAAAAGTCAAATCCCCATATTTATTTTTAGATTTTGTTTTAAATAATCTATTTTGAGAGTCTCTCAAATTGTAGTTATGGTTATAATCATTATTTTCCAGTTTATCTACCAAATATTTCGGTTGTGCAAGATATAAATTGAGTAGCTCATATCATTCTCCTTTTATTCTCAGGTATCAACCAGCCTAGTTCATTATACATATCACAGTGAGGTTTACGGGCATTGCATCTCACTATGAACCTGGCCAGGTTGTTATATGTCACATCTACCTTTTTAATAAGGTTTTGCTTGCTAACCTATTCACATGACTACCATAGTCAAGGATAGGTATTAACAATTGAGGTCATTCCCCCACAGAAACTAAGGTAACACCAGCACACTGAGAGTTTCTCATTGATTACATCAGTGTTATCATTTGGTTACAGAGGTTTGTACAGATGATAAATGCCACTTGAATGGGCACAAGTTACCGCTTTTGCAAATCCCAGCTTAATGGAGCACAAGGCTCTGGTGGTGGGCAGCAGTACTGCAGTCTCCTGCCCCTTCGCCCTCTGAACCTCAGCCCGTGTAAATAATGGATGCCCTGGTGTCCAGTGGCATCCCCTGCCCTCCAATTGCCTGCTGGTGAAAAAGTAATGCATATTATGCATTCCCTGGTGTCTAGTGGCACCCCCCACCCTCCAATTGCCTATCCCGCTAACATGAATGTTGTCCCTGGTGATCAGTGGCATCCCCTGCCCTTTGAGCACCTGTCACCATGATATGAACATTTTCCCTGATGTCCGGTGTCACCCTTCACCCTTTGATTGCCCATCACCATACAATTAATGCTTTCCCTGGTGTCTCATGGTTAAATATGATGCGCAGAAAGAATGGAGGTTACTGGAAGCTAAATGCTTCTGTTTAGGCTACACACTGATTGGTACCCTGAACAGACCTATCAGTTTGTAGTATAAAAAGAAGCATTTGGCTTCTAGTAACCTTTGTTCTTTTTGTGCATCACATTTAACCACTAATAAAGTCCTTCGATTAGTACAAAAAAAAAAAAAATATCACAAACCCATCACTGGAAGCAGGCAAGATGTCAGATGTGGAATGTACACATTTAATTACCGTTGTGTCTTTCTTTTTCTTGTGAGCATGTTTTGGACCCTTTTCATTTGCTTCCTCACTCATGTTTTCTAGTGATGATCACTGCCTTTACTCCACTATCCAGAGCCACCACATGGAATCAAACCACTTAATCCAATGTCCATCTCATGATGTTGTCAAGACAAGCAGTGGAACGACTGCTTAAAAACGGCACTGGCTCTAGCAGTAGACAAGAAATTACTAGTAGCCTCTCCTCACTCCCTGTTATTTGATATGGCAGCTGGCTAAGGTGGTAAGAGGAGGGCTGTGCCAGTTGCTGTATTGGATCCCCAGTGCAGCACTGGCCAAATAGGTATGGGGGGGTGGCAGGCTGGTGTGCTCGGTGCAGGTAGGAGGTGGGGCGGGGGCACTATCCATTGCAGAGTAGGGTGACACCGGGCCAGGTGCTTGGCGGATGGGGGGGTACCACTAAACATCAGGGTAAGCATTAATTATACAGCAGCTGGTGATCGGAGGGTAGAGGTTGCTCCTAGACACCAAAGAAAAGAAATACAAAATCACACATACCACCATAATACAAAACATCATGGGCTGTATATGCAAATCACCACAGAATATTATGCCAGTTCAACTGTTAGCAGAATTACATGGTGCCGAAAGGCCTCTCACATAGTCTGCAAAGGGTGCCAACAGAAGACACAGATACGTGTTTCATCCTACCTGGACTCATCAGTGTGTCTCATCTGTGTGACACCCCAGTGGAATGAACCAGCTACCCTAAGCTGAATGTTCATATTACAGCAACAGGTGATCAGAGTGTGAGAGGTGCCACTAGACACGAGGGACAACATCTACATTAAGGGAACAGGTGATTGCAGGGTGGGGGTGCCACTAGACACCAGGAAAAATGTTCATGTTATTGGGCGGATGATCAGAGGGTGGGAGGTGCCACTAGACATTAGGAACAGCATTAATTATATGGCAGTAGGCTATCAGAGGGTGGAGGGGTGCCACTAAACACCAGAGCATGCATTACTATTATGGTGACGGGAAATTGGAGGGTGGAGGGTGCCACTAGACACCAGAGACATCAGTCATATTCAGCAGCAAGTGATTAGAGGGTGGGAGGTGGCACTAACCACCAGGGATATCCACATACAGGGACAGCTGCACAGTGGACAGGGGGTGCCACTGGACACCAGGGAGTACATTTACATGAGGGGAACGGCCATCATGGCAGGATTCGTATGGAGTGCCTCTTCCCCAGCTGGGTCAGGACCCAGTGTAGTGGTGGATACCTAGTCTGTGCTACTGCAGAGGCAGGGCGTCATCCTTGTAGTCATTTTTTTTTGTAATTCCTGGCCAGTATTTTTCCACCATGCACAGCCTCCCATAGTGAGGGTAGCTCACATGCAAGAACATATGTGAGTGCAGGCACACAGGTGCACCATTAGCATCTGGTGATGGTTCTTCCCCTGACACGTGCCTCTGCAGTGCTACCACTGGCTTTCACCAGGTAGTGGATGAACAGCAGAGTACATAATCCTCCTTCCCTGAAGGGACCCTCACTCCTTGTTCCTTTGGCTAGCCCAAAAAAACCCTAGTCCATTCCAGAACCCAGTTTCCCAGACTAGCGAGCAGAAGCACTACTGCTGTTGTTGCCGGAGTAGAAAGCAGAAGCATTACTGCTGTTGTTACCAGTGTAGCAAGCAGAAGCACTACTATGCTGGTTGCTAGAGTAATGAGTGGAAGCACTACTGCTGTGGTTGCCAGAGTTGCGAGCAGAAGCACTACTGCTGTGGTTGCCAGAGTTGCGAGCAGAAGCACTGCTGCTGCGGTTACCAGAGTACCGAGTGGAATCACTACTGCAGCGGTTACCAGAGTAGTGAGCAGAAGCACTACTGCTGTGGTTGCCAGAATAGCAAGCAGCAACTGCTGTGGTTGCCAGAGTGGCGAGTGGAAGCACTACTGCTGTGGGTGCTAGAGTAGCAAGCAGAATCACTACTATTGTGTTACCAGAATATTGAGTAGAAGCACTACTGCTGTGCTTACCATAGTAGTGAGCAAAAGCAGTACAGCTGAGGTTACCGGAGCAGTGAGCTGAATCACTACTGCTGTGGTTGCCAGAGCAGCGAGCAGAATCACAACTGCTGTAGTTCCCAAAGTAGCGAGCAGAAGCTCTACTGCTATGGTTACCAGAATAGCACGTGGAAGCCCTATTGCTGTGGTTACCAGAGTAGTGAGTGGAATCACTACTGCTGTGGTTTCCAGACTAGTGAGCAGAAGCACTACTGCTATTACAACAGCAGCAAGCAGAATCACTAATGATGCGGTTGCCTGAGTAGCAAGCAGAACCACTACTGATGTGGTTACCAGAGTAGCAAGTATATTCACTACTACTGTGGCTACCAGAGTAGTGAGCAGAAGCTCTACTGCTGTGGTGGGAGTAGAAGCAAACTGTTGTGTTAATTGGCCCACCACAACTGATCAACCTAGGATATCTACAGTTCTTTTTTTCCCCCCGTATTCTATTTCTGCTCCTCGTTACCCCCCGGAGACCCCCATTCAACCAAGCCCCTCCCAGCCTGTCATCCGGTTTCCCCCAGGACTTATCTTACACTGATGCCCACAGTGAGGGACTGTGGTGCATCCCCGTGAGGGGTCAATCCATTATCAAGACTTTGGAGGGTGTTTTTCCTCCATTTTCTTCCCTTATAGCCCTGAGGACCCGGTGACAGGTCACGCATGCATGTGGAGGTGCGCATGCACTGGAACTGGTACTGTCCTCGATCCACATACCCCCCCCAGCCTAGTGTCAGTCCCCCTATTGCCTGGTACTACCCAGAGCCTCCACTCTGTGGCAGCCAAGCACCAGGAAGGCCCACCTCCCTCATCTGGGAGAGGAGAGTGGTCAGATGGCCACTCGATTCACTCCCAGCCCTCCTCCCCAGCTGACCCGATAACCCCGCTCATCACCAAAGTCACTTACGTGACAGGGGGTAAGGCACCTAGCGCCTCAGCCCTCGACACCACTGGGCTGGCCTTTATAGTCACAATTCTTATGCAACATTTTAGTTTTAGGGGTGACCAAGTGCTACCCATTTCTGCAACTGGGTGGACTGGCACACTCAGAATCTATGTGACATGCACAAGGTTACATGGTGAGTATGCTGGCTGTGGTGGAGGCTGAACCTCTTATCTCCCTGTTCCCAAGCAGGTGCCTCATCTACTTGACCATACTCCTGCAAATATTTAACTAACTGGCAGAAACATACGAACACACTGTTTAAAATTATTATCCTATTGTGAATGTCTATCCGAAACATCCTACACCATGATATGCTTGACGTTAGCTGTCCACACGCCTGCAATACTGTTGCATCAAGTCTTTGGATTTTACTGCCTAGTGTTCAAAGAGCACCTTAGCTTCATCCACTGTGACTGGGAGTGTGCTGTTATAAGTAGATGAAATGTGCAGTTCATTAGCTGTTAAGTATAAGTTAGTGCCTAGAATGAAGAGAAGGTTGATTTGCATTTTATTTTCCATTATCACCTTTCTGTGCTCCGGCCCAAATGGGATAGTGCCTCCTAAACAAGGGTATTGTGTTAACAAACACAAAAATGACTGTTACATGTGCCCAACATGCTTCCAGTATGGTGTCCTATAACGTACGTTAATGCAGCAATACAGAAGATAGGTGAGAGAGAAAGAGAGAGAGAGAGAGGAATAAAGGTAGAAGGTGTTAAATTATATTTGATATAAAGTAGATGATACAGTCAGCAGTTAGAGATGCTGAGAAGCTGGGTATACATGGATTTCTTCCAGGTGCCATGGGTTCAAGAGTCTTCAATGTTTTCCAGAGGTGCACTTCAGCTTAGCAGCATGTTCTATTCTGGCTGTTAACTTAGCAAGTCATAACCTTTATCTTAATGAGCATGTGACTCTCAAATATCCAAGCATATCTTGTTTTATTTAGAGTACTAATAGCTAGATTTCTTCATCAGTTCAGGATCACAGGCTCATGTATGCAACTCTCGCTCAGTACAGCTCGCACTATTATCTAAGATGGCCACCTCTGGGTCAGAGGCCACTCATGGTTCTGCCTCAGTATTTAAAGATACAGGGCCCTATTCCCAAAGTATGATGCATGGTGCCTGCACCAAACATAAATGGCACAAGTGGCATCTTGCATCAAATACTGCCCCTGAGCTATTCACAAAGGCAGCCTGTGGCAATCGCAGGCTGCCTGCCACCCATGCACCAAGAAATGGGCTGCGACATGGGGCTAGGAGCTTGCAGCAGATGCAGGCTGCCATAGCCCCACAATTGGGATTCACAAAGCACACCCAGAGGGCAAATTTCAAAGTACCCTTAGATAGCCAGGGCTGATCTAAGGGCACTTAGAAATTCACCCTATGGGTGAGCTGAGCACTGTGTGGCAATGTGCCGCTGTCCCCCCCAACCTCGATCCTCGATATTGCCCGTTATGATATTATAAAGTAACATGCCCTGTCCTAGTGGTCTAGTGGTGCCCCCTCCCTGATCCCAATAGCTCCCATTTTTATATTATACAGTAATGCTCCCTAACCTGGTGGTCTAGTGGTCCCCCTCTTCGATCCCTGATGCCGCCCTTGTTGAAGTCAATAATATGCCCCTTCCCTGATCCCCGATGTTGCCCTATTAGGTTATCATTTGCCCCCCTCACCGATCCCTGATTATTGTTGTAATAATATAACTGAAGACCCCTTTTTCCTGGTGATCAAGTGGTCCCTGCCCCCCAACCACAGGTAGGAGTCACTACCAGCCCCCATCCTGTGACAGAGCCGGCATTGGCACAGCCCTCCTCTCACCTCAGCGGCTGATGCTAACTGAACTGTCATTGCATGCTGTACTGCATAGTCATGGGATGGGGGAACTGGGTGGTAGGCACTACCTGTTGGGTGAGGGGGGGTCACCTGATCACTGGGGAAAAGGGGTCTTCAATGATATTATTACACCCATGATTGGGGATCAGGAAGGGGGGCATATCGTTGACTTCAACAATGGTGGCATCAGGGATTGGGGGGGACCACTAGACTACCAGGAAAGGGAGAAATAATTTATAATATAATAATGGGCCACTATCGGGATTCTGTGAGGGCAATATACATATGCCTGTGTCAGTGGCTCAGCAGGTAGCACACTTGCCTCTGAGGCCAGGAGATCAGAAGGCTGTGGGTTCTATCCGCACACCAGGCACTTGGGTTAAATCCCAGTACTGACACTGTAGTGTAGCATGAGGTGGGTGCTGCACTCCTGAGATGCCATCTTTCAGATGAGACATTAAACCAAGGTTCCATCTGCCTGTTCTGGTTGTAGTTCAGGTGGATGTTAAAGATCCCATGGCACTTCTTGAAAAGAGTAGGGGAGATTTTATTGAAAAACACATACAAAGCAAATACTGTCATAACATGAACACAATCATGAAAAAATAATGAATTCAGACAAAATCACAAAAAATGCCGTCCTATCGAATTTACATGAACTAAACCTGTCTTTAGTGATTACCACATATCCCATCATTTATATTTAATAAAGTAAGTAAACCCCTCCACCATTTCAACACCTTTTGTGATGAATATAAAGAGCAATCTTTAACATAAACATTTCCCAGTTCACTTGAATCTAAAAGACTAAGACATTCATATGACATCTTCTTTTGATGTAACACCCATTGGCATTGTGCTTGCCACATATAAAGCCTAATACAACAGAAGAAAATCATCAGTGTATCAGGATGATAATGCACAACCCCTTACCATATTTTCCTAAAACCAAAATGTCAGAAGTCAAATACCTAAGCCAGCTCATTTTCCATTTAAGAGCTAGGAACTCCCACAATGGTGTAACATATGAGCACTCAAACAAAACATGCTCCCTAGTCTCTGTCAATGTTACACACTCCATGTAAGGGCAATTTCTTTCTTTTAAAACTTTATGCTTGGCATTCCCTCTCAAATTCAATCTACCATAAACAGTAAGCCAGAGAGTCTCCCACATTTTATGGGGGATCCTGTGATGTGTAAGTTGTCTCACAATGAGATGATTATCAGCTAAGGGACAATTCTTGAAACTGGGTTCCAATGGATATACTCTGGTCATGATATCATGATATAATTTTTTATTAGTATCAATCTGAATATCAGATTTTGTAACCCCCCCATTTATACACTTTCTATGCGGCTGATTTGAAATAAGGGGGAACATGAATATGGGGATGCAATTTAGGTGCCATATTAATCCATACTTTAAGATATTTGTCTAAAGATTGTCGATTCCAGGAATTGTGGACTATCCCAGGTGTGATAAGAGCACTTTTTACTGTATGCTTAAAAAATTACATGTAAAAAGACCACAGGATCTATCATACTTTGGCCCCCTTCCTTGAACCCCAAATAGGTGTAGCATCATGTAATTGGATTTAATTTGTTACCCCATAACATCTGGAAGCAAAGACTATAGAGTTTAGTTTCCAAATGTACAGGTAAGGGATAAAGCATAGCTATGCATTGCAACAATGGTAGTATGAATTTTTTAAGAATCACTATCCTTTTAAGTTTGGAAAGTCTCTACTGTTTCCATCTATGAACCTTCAGCTCCACCTTATGTAGTGACATCTCCCAGTTATCATCAGGAAGTTTTGAGACCCCAAAACAATTCCTAAAATTTCCATTGGCTCTTAAGAGATGGCTATGCCTTCCACCAGGCCAGGAATGGCCTGCCCTGTCCCTATGAAAAGACCCTTACTTTTAGTGATGTTAAGTTTGGCATTTGAAACTAGCTGATATCTTTTAATTTCCTGTAGAAACAACACTATCTGTTCTTTGTGTAGAAAAAAACCCACAAATGTCATCTGCATATGCCTGAATGCATAAGGTCTGTGGTAGCCCCAGCCCTGACAACCCCTCCCACTTTGGTTGTATCACAATAGATCTAATCAAAGGTTCCAGGGAAAAAATATACAAAAGGAGCTTAAGGGGCACCCCTGCCTAACCCCTATGTGAATATCAAAACCTTGTCCAACAAGCCCTTTTATAAAAGGTCGTACAGTCAAAAATGAATATAACAATTGAAGTTGTTTGATACATATCAAAGGTATTTTATATGATTCCAGAACTAAAAACAGATAAGGGTGATAACTCTATCAAATGCTTTTTCCTGGTCAGCTGCAACCACACATCCCAACAGTTCCAATAAACTGCAATGTTCTATCACATCTCTCTTTTTTTTTCTATTTATTCTTTTTGTGCCTTAACCTCTCTCTCTGCCGGCCATCTGGCCAGTCATGGACTCCTCGGCTGTGGCATCTCCACAAGAGCCATTCTTCTGGGACCCCTTGGATTGCCCCCCAGGGTGGAGACATGGCACCCTCTCCTTAAGGTACCACAAACAATGGGATAGGGTGGGAATCAGCCTGGGCAGTCGATTGCAGCTGAGGAGAGGGCGCCATATAGGCAGAGAGGAGGCGGGCTTGGTTTTTCTCCCTCTGGGGGGGCGGTAACATTCAATGATGCCAGCGTCCATCCTGCCCCCAGTTACCTTGTTGTCACCGTATGCTTGTGGTACTCCTGGCCTCCACCAGGAATCCCCTTGCACCGGTGGCATCCCACACCCTCACCCCAGAGAAGGAGAGCAGTCGTGGGACACTCGATCCTTCTCCTCCTGGCCGGCCCGCCAATGACTCGAGTCCATTCCCGAACCTCGGTCGCCAGCATCGCAAGCTGAAATCCAACCGCTGTGCCGGCGGGCTGGCTATCACATCTCTAAGGGTCATCAAAACATGCTGGATTCTCCTATCTGGAAGCCCACAGTACTGCTGTAGAGAAATCAAAAGGAAAGCATATTTTTTAAATGATCATTCAGAATATGTGCGAGGATTTTATAATCAGTATTCAATAATACAATTGGCCTCCAATTGTTGATTTTAGATCTATCTCCTTTCTTAAATAGATAGACCAGCCATCCCTCAGCAAAGGAAGGGCGAATTGTATCAGTATTAAAATAGTGCGTATAGACAGTCACCAAACCATCTGCCAATTTGCTGACAAAAGGTCTTATAGAATAAATGTGGAAAGCCATCCAAACCTGGCGAAGTATTAGTTTTAAGAGCCATGATGGCCTGTATTATTTCAATTTTAGTGACAGGGGCCTGTAATTTAAGTATTTCTGCTGGAAAATCTGGGACCAGTACTGGCTGTAAAAAATCCATAATGTCATGCTTCCAAATTGATGCATGTGGCCTAAGCATCTCATAATGCTGCCAAATTAATTCTTCCAAACCCTCGGTTGAACTTACCCTCCTGCCTTCTGAGGAGATCAAAAAATCCATAGTCATGTTCTCCTTAATTGTTTTACAGGCTTCAAAGGGGTCCCCCATGGGAGTGTTTTGAGTACCATTGTACAACATTGTCTGGATTATCTTAGCCCTGTCATATTGGAATAATTTCATAGCATCCTTAATATTAGAAATCTGCGATGAGTAATCATATGTAGAGAGATTAGCTGTAGAATACAATTTTTGCAACTTCCGTATGAGAGATAAATATTTCAAAAAATTATGATTTCCAAGTGTTTTGCCATATTTCATGAACCAAGCCTTGATATTGTGTTTTATATCGATCCACCATTCTCCTTTATCTGGATATAAAAAATTCACAGATAATCTGGCTGTGAGCAAACTACCAACATCACGAATAACAATAGGATTCGTTACAACTGAGGTGTTAAGTTTCCACCTACCAATCAAAGTGGATCATTCCACCACCTAGTCCAAGGACAATATCAGTAGGAGATGGTCCGAAAATTCAACAGGGGTTATGGATAATGCCCCCTTAGGCAGATTTGGGGAAATAAAAACATAATCTATAGTGGATGTATAAGTATTCGGCATATAAGTAAATTTAGGACCTTTTGTGTGATACATGTGGCAGTCAATTAAGCCCCCAGTAGTTACAAATTGTGCTAATGCGTTTGAATAACAGTATATCTTCTTACCCTCGTCCCGTTTCCTTTTTCTATCCTTCACTATACTGCAATTGAAATCCCACATAAGAAAACTTTGCAGTTAGTAATCAAAAAAGACTGGATAGACTTCATATGGCAAATTTTCTCTGCTTTAAGTTGCAAATTATAAACAGATATAAACCGTCAATCCATACCTTTCCATAGGCCATCTAAAATTAAAACCCTGCCTGGAATTAAATCAATCAGCTTATGTGATGTAAAGGAATAGGAGTGAAACTGTATTCCCACTCCATCTGCTGTTTCTAGGCCAAATGACCAAGAAGAGGGGCCCCAAACCCATTCTCTCTTAAACATCCAAATATGTTCTTCAGTATACATCCAGTTCTCTTGAAGTAAACAAACATCTAAATTAGTGTCGTGTAGATGCTAAAAAACAGTTTGTCTCTTAACAGAATTCAATAAACTATGAAGGTTTAGTGATCCTAAAGTACAAAGAGCAATTCAATGAAAGAGGGGGGCCCAAAATTAAAGTTAGCTATTTTTTTTTGTCTTTTCTTTTTCTTCCCCTTATATGCCCTTGATCCATGGTATGTAAACCCTGCTCTACAAAGGACTTCTGAGAGTCTTAATCTCCCACCTCCATTTCAGAATCCCCTCAAGATGTGAATAAAACAGAATAGAAGTTTTTGGTTTCCATGGGGGGGGGGGTTAGAACATGTAGGCTTTATAAACCTTGAGGATCTTCTACGAGGCAAATGGTCCTGTACAGGCAGACTAGGTTCCCCATTATCTGTACTAATGGGGTCTTTATAACAGACTGGGTTCAAGATCCTGGAAACAAGAGACTGACCCATATCATTGTTTAGCAGGCCAGGTTACTCTGAAGTTTCATCAGAAACAACTATGAGATCATCATCCTTAGGCCCCGGGGAAGGGGGTGCTCTTGGAGCAACAGCACCAGCACTGGCAGTGTCCTGTACCTGCTGGATGAGTAAATCAGGGCTAATACAGGATGTCTTGTTTCGTGCAGCACATGGGCATTCCCCAAAGACATGGCCAAACTCCTGGCACAAATCACACCCGGTGTGATTTGCACATTGCATTGGAATGTGACCAACTTCACCACAATTATTGCATCTGGGCCTGTCGCAAGTACGGGAGAGAAGTGTCCGAGAGCCACATTTGTGTCATGCTCATGGCTGCCCTGCATAAAAACATACCCTTTGATCTCTACCCAGTAAAAAGGAGTTCAGGATATGTTCAATACCAGTTTCATTCTGTTGAAGTTTAACCTTATACTTCCAACCTCTGGTCCCAAAAAGTTCACTATGCAGTATAGCTTCAGGTTCCCCCAGAACCTCACACTTTGAGATATCCAATGTGTAATGTCCTCTACATGGATCCCCTCATTGTGAAACATGACTGTGACATATTTCACAAGAGGTTTAGTCAGAGGAATCACTGCAAAGGGAGTCCATGTAGGGGAAAATTTGACTTGCCCATACCTTTCTCAAAACAAATCCAATGCGCATGCTGTGCGGAAACTAACATAAAAATTATCCTCCCCATAGATGTTAATGAACACATATACTACCCTCGGAGGAAAATGCGATGAATCTTTTTGAAGAACTTTCCCCACATGATACCTATCAGGTCTGTCCTGTAACCCCCCTTTGTATTGGATATGGACAGCGTTCCTCTGTGATGCTGCTTCCTTTTTTGTTTTAGAAAAAAGATCAGATAGTAAGGATTTGTGATCAGAGTCAGATAGCCAAGTAGTGTCCTGCAGCTGAAGGGGTCCATTATCATGTTTCTGATGAGTTATCAAGGGTGGGAAAGACTGTGAAAGATCTATAGCATCAGTCACTGTGGGTAGACCTGCATTAAAATCCAAAGAAAGAGGTACAGTAGTTGCTGCTGTTTCAGTACGTAAAGAGCGACCTTGTTCAGGCTGCTTGGCCTCTTGAGGTTTCCACTCAGGAGAAGCCTGTGAAATAGGAAAGGGCGAGTTCTACTCAGGGTCAGGTACCCAGATCCCCCCAGGAGGCTGCTTCCAACCAGCTCCTGACAGGGCCTTCTGAGGAGACCACGGATCACAGGGAAGAGTAATTGCTGACTATACAGCAGATGGCGCTGTAATTAGTGCTTTGTCTGGACAGTCAACAATATTCCTGTTAGGATGGAGAATAGCATCCCTTTTATCTCTAACATCATTCTCCCTTGTTTGGAACTTGCTCCGTGAAACAGTAAGTCCCTTTTGATCATTTTCCCGGGTCTGATAAACAATATCTGGTGCATCCCCTACAACTTGTGGTTGTTTAAAAACAAACCCAGCCAATTTGGAAAGCGTAATGACTGGGAAAGCTTTGACAGCAGCCGCTCTGTCAAATGGGTCAAGACATGAGTTCCGCTCACCTGAAATTATAGCCAAGTCACAATTTTGTGCCTGGAAGAAAGAGTTAGGTACTGCAGGCTTTAGACACTCACCGTGTTTGGGGTCAGAACTGCCAGCCTGCGAGGAATCCCCAGTGAAACAAACCACATCAGACTCACCCGGCTCCTTCGGGGCGTCCGTTGCTTCAGCGCCATCCAGGTGTTTGACAGGCCAGGTGTCCGGGATGACAGAAGAATCCGCAGAATGAATTGAAGCAAGTCGTGCTGCAAGGCGTTCACTTTCAACTTTGTGACATTCCTCTTCAAAACATACCAGAGCCAGAATTTCCTGGTGCTTGACATCCAAATTACAGGCTAAATCCTTCTCTGCATCAGTGAGTATCAGTTTGCTTAAATCCTCTGTTGAAATATAAAAATCGGCGATGTCTTCATCAGAATCAATGCCAATAGTTGTAGAACCAACTTTCTCAGCCTCTGGCAAGTCCAGGAAAGGAGAGGAGGCCTGCTCTCCCTTCTCCAAGATGTCTGCACCCTCTGGTGCTCCAGCCTGAGTGGCCATCCTGCAAACGGACAGCAGGTCCCCCCTACAGCTCAGTAGGGGAATTTCCCCAGTGCTCTGACCAAATTTCCCCCAATTCACTAAAAATACCACCAATGGTTCAAGGTCAGTTGGCATTCATCTGTATCCCCCTTCCCTGGGTCGTGCCTGAAAATAGGCAGAATTTGTTTAGTGCACTTACCCGGTCAACAAAAACTAAATAAATAAACAAATAAATAAATATTACATGGGAAGGGGCTGTGTACTTTAATGTATTAACACTGCCGATGTCATGGATGGGGGGGGGGGGCACTTGCATTCATCACAGGAGGCCTACGGTAGACCCTTCCCACATGCCAGGTGTTTGCCACATGGGATGGGGTTGCTGTAAGTGTGGTGACTTAGGTGCTGGTCCTGTACCAGAATCTGGTGCAGTGTTCCTGGCATAAGGGGGCTTTGGTGCAAGCTGCTGTCTGATGCAGCTTGTGCCAATCTAAGCCCTCTTTGAGAATTGGGCCCACGGTGTCAATATTTAGTATGCACGTTACATTACGCAGGACAGTGGCAGTGAAAACCTTGTCTCCAACTGCTTCATATGTCCTAGAGACACCAAGGAGGTGTCCGGAGAGAGAGAGAGAGATGGAGAGAAGGGGTGGAGAGAGAAAGTGAGACCTTAGTTAATATATTGGATTCACCATTGATAACAAATTGGCATGGCAGTCTCAGGATAGAGACCATAACTGCATGGCTAGACTGTTGCACACTGTGCTGGATCAGCCTATCACAGCCTAAGGTAAATCTTCAGATTTTGTTGAATGCTACCTCAGTCATATGATGTGCCTTGGATCTTGCTGCCCTATTAACCTACTCCTGTACTCCAGTGCTGGGGAGAGTAAATGATGGAGCACCTAAAAACCATTAAAGTCCCATTTATTTGAGCAAACCGACAGTAACTCATTGTACCTATTTTAATGATGTAATAGTTTTAATACTGTTCGTTATTTATTTATAATAACTGGAGACCCTCATTAACAATTAGTTTTTGAGTTGTTGCAAATGCCATAACCAGTTATGATGTTACAATCCTCTTCCAGAATGCTTCCTTACCCTTGCCACAATTTTGACCACCCTTTACCTCTCCCTCCACCCTAACCTCATAGATCCAGCAACTTCGCTGAAGTTTATCAACCTGTTCTGACTCTTACTTTCAGCACCAACTCGGCCTCCCTTCACTCTTGCACAATGCACTTTTTGAGTTTGCCTAATTTGCACAGTTGTTTTGTATTCTGATTTATTTGTCCTCCACATGCAATGTTTTCCAATTTTTTCTGTACTGCACTCAACTTGTGCCCTTCATGTCATCCTCACTGTAACCACATCACCAGACTGGCTGTATTTTGTTTGTAATTGTGCTTTTCCCCTTCCCCTTTCGCCCGGGTTGCACCTGGAAATGAGCTGTGGCTCAAAGTGCTTCTCCCAGTTATCAATTTTAAATACACAAACAAACAAACAATGCATAAGTAAATAAACAAGATTATGGCATTTCAATCTGACATTTTTTAACTGATCGTCGGAAGCATGAACTCCCACAAACTTTCCTTGCTCTCACTCTCTGATATAAGGACTGCAGCATTTTTATACCTTTATTTTTAAAAAGAACTTTAGCTGTCAAAAAAGCTTTTTGCACATTTTTGCTTGCTTTTTCTCTTTCTCCTGGTAGCATTGACTCTCTTGGTCATGCTCTTGCTTACACTTCTGCTTCAGACAGGCAGTTTTTTTAAACACCTGCAGTTATTATAAAAAAATAAAACATGTGTGTCTATGAGGTTTTTTAACACACTCTCTGTGTGTGGTGATCACATACACCTCTTAAAATTCACTCTTGAGCTTTATGGGTCATCACACATGAAGGGTGTGTAAAAAATCTCATAACACACACCTGCGTATGCATTATTTTCTATTATATATTTATTATATATGTTTCACTTTAAAGGGGAAATCTCATCTTCAGGATTTCTTAAAGTCTGAAAGCTTATAAAAAGCTACTTTGAGTGAGCTGCTGTGCTTACCTGTAAGTCTCAGCAGTCCAGAGTTATTCATATTTAGATCAGCTTGTAATCAGGGGCTGGGGGCAGCCATGTGTTTTAGGCTTCTGACAGGCAATGCTATCACCACAATCTTGGTAATGTTTGACTGCAGATAATCTGCAAGGGACACATTTATTTTTTAAAGGAAAGTTGCCTCCGAGGCAGACTACCTAACTCCACCCCCTGCTACACCTTACTGGATGCCTAACTGGCCCTTCTAGCTCCACCTTTCTCCTCTCTTGACCAGGCCTGTGTTCCTCCATTGGTTGCTTCTAGCCTGCTACTGATTGGTTGCTTTTAGGCTGTTACTGACTGGCTCCTGCTTGTTTAAAAAAAGTGCCTCTTGGCTCTGTTCACTTGCACACTTTGAACATCTGACTGTTCATTTTCTTATCATTAGCAAGTTTGCTTTCTTCTTTTAAATATTATCAAATTTGTTTACTGCCAGGTGCTTCTGTGTTTTTGTCTCATTTACTGCCAGGTGTTCCTGTGTTTTTTTTTTTAATATTTCACAGCTCATTTAATGCCAGGTGATTGTGTGATTGCAATGTTGTGAAAGCCTCTCTTCTTTCACCTCCCCCCTCGCAACAAGCACTCCCTCTCCCACTCAGTGAACCAGTCTGGTGCATTTTTCACATGTCTTTTGGTCTTTACATATGCAATATAAATCTGCCATTTTTCTTGTATCACTCTCCTGCTGAAATTGGCAACCAGTTTGGCTGCTGCTGGTCTCCCAAAATTGGGAACCAGTCTGGTTGCTGTGGGACTAAGGTTGTGACAGATTAGGGAATAAACTGGTAAACTGGCGGTTATCCAGCCTGGCTTCTTGCGTCTTGCTGCATGTTGGGGACTAAGTAACAGATGTGGGGTTATCACTGTCCTGCCCAAACATATGAACATACAAAATGCCAGCAGAAACAGGCCTCATGGTTTTTCGAGTCTGCTCTATTGTACAGTTAGCCCCTCAACTTGCAGCTGCCCGCCCCACCTCCCCCCTCCCCCACTCTGTCCCACCCTCTCTTAAATCCTCCACCATTCTACACAATACCACCTAGTCGGGCAGGTGTTCCACTTATCTACCACCCTTTCTGTTAAAAAGTGTCTCTGATTTCCCTCCTGAATCTCCACCCCTCCAGTCTCAGCCAATGCCCTCTCATGTCCCTTCCTCTTCTGAGCTGAAGAATCCCCTCTGTTTTAATCCTGTTAATATCCTTTAGGTACTTAAAGATTTTAATCATGTCCCCCATATCCCTCCTCTCTTCTGGGGAATACATTTGCTGCTCTCCCAGCCTTTCCTCACATGATTTTCCCTCAAGTCCCTGTATCATCTTTGTTGCCCTATGCTGCACCCTCTCCAGCAATCTGATGTCCCTCTTCAGGAATGGACACCAGTACTGCATGCAGTATTCCAGGTGTGGCCTGACCAGTGACCTGTACAGGGGTAGGATCACTTCTCTGTGCCTGGAGGAGATTCCTCTCACTATGCACCCCAGCATCTTGTTTGCCTTTGCAGCTATCTTCCTGCACTGAGCTGAGTGGTTCATACTCACCGTTACTAGTACCCCTAGATCCTTTTCCTCCACTGTGCTTTCCAACTGTACCCCTCCCAACTGATATTTCCTCCCCGATTCCTTGCTCTGAAGTGAAGTACCTTGCACTTCTTGGTATTGAACCTCAACTGCCATGTCTCTGGCCATTCCTGTAGTTTGTTCAGGTCTTCCTGCAGCCTCCTCCACCCCTCCGTGTCATCTACCACTGCACCGATCTTAGTATCATCTGCAAACAGACTGATACTACTCTGGATCGTATTTGAGATATCGGCTATGAATATCCCGAACAGCACCGGTCCCTGTACTGAACCCTGGGGCACCCCACTCGTGACGTCCATTGGTGATGAGAGTCCCCCCCCACCCTTTGCTGCCTACCCCTCAGCCAGTTGGTGATCCACTTGACCATTTTTGTCCCCACCCCAGTGTATTCCACTTTTCCCCCAGCCTCCCATGTGGCCCCGAGTCAAAGGCCTTGCTGAAGTCCAAATATAGGACACCCACTGCGTGGCCCCTGTCCAGTTCCCTGGTAACCCAGTTATAGCACTCGACTAGGTTTGTCTAGCAGGATCTGCCTGATACAAAACCGTGCTGATGGTCATCTTAGAGCCCATTGTCTTCCAGAAAGGTCACCAGCCTCTCTTTTAGGATTGAATCCATGAGTTTCCCCATGACTGAAGTAAGACTCACTGGCCTGTAGTTGCCTGGATCATCCTTTGGGTCACTTTTATGAATGGGCACTGCATGGGCCATTCTCCAGTCCTATGGCATGCATCTTGTGTATAACAACGTACTGAACAGGTCTGCCAGTGGTCCCACTAGGATCTCTGCTAGCTTTCTAAGTACCCTAGTGTGAATGCCATCTGGCCCCAGTGCCTTGTCCACCCTTAGTGCCCTTCGTCCCTCTAGCACCTTATCCTCTGTACTTCGATATCAGTCGCCCCTCCCCCACTCCACCCTTCCCATGGGGTATCTGCCCCCTCTCTCCTTCATGAACACAGAGCAGAAGTACTCATTTAGAGCCTCTGCCTGGTCCTCCCCTTCTCCATCCACCCCCCCATCTTTCTTAATCCTCACAATCTTATCTTTGTTTCTTCTCTCTCACCACTGTATCTGAAGAAGTCCTTTTTCCCTTCCTTGATTTTCTGTGCCAGTCTCAGCTCTCTGGAAGCCTTGGCCACTCTGATTAGCCTGGTAACCTCCCTGGACTTCTTCATGTACTTGTCTTTGTCCCCTTGCCCTCCCGATTTTCTAAGCCTCTGGAATGCTTTTCTTTTGGCTCTCATCCTTTCCATGACCTCCCAAGTCAGCCAGCCTGGATTCTTTACTCTCTCCTTCTTGCTCCGTGTCCTGGTGCAGGTCTCAGTAGCCTCTTCCAGCCCTTTCTTAATGATATTACATTTTTGGCTGGCACTCATGCATGTCTGAATCCCCACCAGATGCTCAACCAAAATTTCCCCCCATCCTTTTATTTTTTTTGTGAACTCTATTTTTGCTCCCTACCTTCAGGACATCTCTCAGGGTCCCATTCACAGCTCATTGGCTCCACCACCCACCTGAACCGCTCTCCATGAACTTCATTAGGATCAGGATTCCAGGCTCTCCCAGCCCCATGGAGAGGGCCCCAGAATCCCAAGGGGGAGGTACAGAGAAACAGCTGACATTGGATGTGTGGCCTTGGGCTACCAATGGTCGCTGTCACCTCACCCACTGATAGGGGGATTTTTTCCTTAGTTTTTCCCCTGGAGCTCAGATGTGCAATGACATCCAGCTCAGCATATGCACACTCCTGCACACACCAGAAGGACATCTGCTACAGCTCCAATCCCCTGCATTCTGCAGCCATGCACTGTGGTGCCACCAGCCACCGGCAGAGGCTGCCAGTGCACCAGCTAGTAGAAACCCCCTTCCCTGGGGAAGGAGAGCAGTCCATGGGATGCTTGATCCTTCTCCATCCCCACTGACACCCAATGACCTGAGCTCGCTTCTGAACCCAGGTTGCTGGCATGACACGAGGTATGGCATCCAGTGCTTCAACCCTCAGTGCCACTGGGCCACCCACCCCATCCTTTTAATGTCTACTACCTTAAAATCAAGCACCCTGGTACCTGTTTTCCCTTACCATATTGAGTGTGAACCACACCATATGATGGTCACTCCCAGCCATGGGGTCCTCCACTCCCAGATCCCTTACAGCCTCCCCATTTGCTAATACCAGATCCAGAGTCCTACCCTCCCTAGTCAGCTCATGGACTCATTGCACCAGGAAGCAGTCCTGAAATGCATCTATTAATCTCTGTTCCTTTGCACACATGGTGATTGGGGTGTTCCAGTCCACCCCAGGGAGGTTGAAGTCCTGACCATTATGGTATCCCCCTTCCTATAGACCTTTCTAATCTGCTTGGCCAATGCCCTATCCAGGCCATCCCCCTGGCTGGTGGCCTGTACACTACCCCAACCCTCAGTGTCTTTCTTTTAGAGTCTTGAAACTGCATCTGTAGGGCCTCTGTCCTGCCCCACCTCCCTTCTCTCACATAGATCACCACACTCCCTGCCTTCCTAGTACTGTCCTTCCTGAAGATTCTGTACCCTGGGATCATCATATCCCAGTCCTGGATCTGGGGGGCCTATGTCTCTGTGATGACCACAATGTCCACCCTCCCCACAGCCAAGAGAGCCTGTAGTTCAGCTGAGTTGTTACCTAAGCTTCTTGCATTCAGTGAGACCACTCTCCAACCTGTGTCTTTCTCCCCCCCACCCTGGTTTCCCCCTCCTAATCCCTCCTTGTGTCCCCACCTCAAATACTTCTCTGTTAGCTTGGGGGGTAGGCACGCCTGTTCCCCCCCAGGATCCCTGCCTACTTGCTGTTCTCCCACCACCCCTACTTAGTTTAAATCAATCCTTGATGCTATGTACCCCTCAAACCTCTGCTTTAATACCCCTTTCCCCTCCCTGCTCAGGTGCAGCATATTCCCTGCCTATAGATCCTTATTTTCCCAGGTACTGCTCCAGTCCCCAACTACCCTGTACCCCTTGGACTGACACCATTCATCCAGCCATTTGTTGAACTCTCCAATCCTCCCTTTCCTTCCCATACTCATGCAGAGTACTGGGAGCACCTCTGAAAAGATCACTGATTCCCCCACTTTCTCACATAGCTCTCCTTATTCCTCAAAGCTCCTCCTCACTACTTCCACCATCTCCCCCACCAGATCATTAGTGCCCATATGCACCACTACATGCAGTTTCTTCCTGTCCCTCCTTGTGCACTTAAGAACCACCTGCCTTACCCTGTCTGCCATTAGCCCTGGAATAGCCTTCACCCATATTCTACTCTGCCTCTCCCCCCTGCCACCCCATCTGATCCCTTTAAGTATGGAATCCCCAGCACTAGTACACCTCCTTCCTTGTTCCTTGTCCCTGCTCCCACCCCTTTCCCAGGGTATCCAATCTTAAAGCATGCTTCCTCATTAACTCCACCCTTCCTCCCTACTGCTGTCTCCCCCTTCTCCCCTGTCCTGTCCCCTGCCCCTTCACTGCTCCCTCCCTATTCCCCACATCCCTCCCCTCCTCTCTGGCCCCCCTTCCTCTGCTCCACTCTGAGACACTGTTTTTAGTAGTTTGCAGATCAACACTGCATCAGGTTGAGGATCAGACTCCAGGCCATGTTTGCAGGCTTTTGTTGGGGTGCTGGGGTGCTGGTACTCACGTATTGATTTTTGGGGGGAGTCAGAGGAGTGTTTACCAGTGATATCATTTTTCTTCTCCTGTTATGTCTGAACTGCTTTTGGATGCTGGTAGTGGCAGTCAGCACTGTTGCAAAGAAATAAGCTAAACGCCATTAGTTGAACATGTGAAGAATGTGTTACAGCGTTCTTGAACAGCATCCAAGAGATGAAACTACAAGTTCCTGTTGGTTGTGCCCTGATGGAGTGATTGGAATCTTGGCTCTTGATTGTAAACTTCAGCTCCCAGAGCTGTACATTTTTGAGCAAATTGCATTGCATCTTGAAAACAACCAAGCTATAGAATGTGGAAGATAAACAGGAGCAAGGTGCATATAGATGAAATCCCAGAAGAAGAACACTGTGTTGAGCAAGCATGTCAATGAATCCATTATATAGTAACGAAGTGTCAGGTATATTGGATGGATTGGAAGGAAGCATTTTGTGGTGGAAAAATAGATTAAAGACATCTGGGACATTTGGGACTCTCAATTTTTGCTCAGGACTTAGACCGAATATAAAATTCTAAACACACTTCCATTCTATATCAATGTATATTGGATCAACAAATGAAGACCAATTGAAGACCAGTGTAATTTATTCATTTTTGGAAGGTGATTGGTTTAAGTGTACATTAATATTATTTTGCCTATCTTGTTTATCTTACTAGTTTCATTTATTATCAGGATTTTGAGGTAGACAAGAGGTAATCTATATTTCTTTTGATATAACAACTAATTCTATATGGGAAAGTTTTGAACTTGGAAATGATATATATTGTTTAGTTTAGTAACATTTGTAAATTTTTATATATATATATACTGCCTTGATTAAATGCCTGTTATGACCAGAAGCAAACAAGGGGTTAAATTACTAGAGGCCAAATCCAAGAATAAAAGAGAACAGAAGGAGGTGAAGAAACGGGGAGAAAGCTCCTTACTAGGATTATTGGCTGGGAAAATTCCAAATAAAAGAAGGACTAAAACAAGTTTAGGTAAACTAAAATTAAAAAAAGAAGAAATAGTAAAGATTATGAATAACAAAGAAACAGCGTGTACTTCTACTCCAAATCGAGATATTACAACATTTTTGAAGGTAACTAAAAATATTAATATTGATCAAGGGCTAGAGGGATTAAGAATGAATAAGATGGAGGAAATGAAAAGTTTAAGACCTAATGAGGGGGATCAAAAAATAAGGGAAAAAATAATGATGATATGGAAGTATGGAATACGTTAAAATAATTTTAAAAATCAAAATAATCAAGGTGAAATAACTAGGAATGTTAGGGAAATACAAGAAGACATTAAATCTAAAAAGTCAATAGTAATAGATGAGACACTGAGTACTCCGGATAATCAACAGACCTGGGCAGAGGAAGAGTTATCGTGGTCTCATAATTCAATTAGCATCTCTATGATGGACTTGGATTTGGAGGGAATAACAAAATAAGTTGGAAGAGCACTTAGAGACCCATTGCTATCTAATGTGTTGATCTATCAACAGTTAACTGAGATTAAAAAGGAGTTGGCATTTCTAAAAGGAATAATGATTGAAAACAAGATAAGATTAGATTATCTTGTTGAAAACCAAGATTAAAATAATTTTGAAATTCAACAAGAGAGAGTATTTAAATTAGATGAGAAAGTAGAGGAAACCAAGAAATATGCTGAAAAAGAGGTAAGTGAAGGAGAGGATTCATTAGAATATGTGATACTCCCAGATAAAATATTTAGTGAAGAAAGCATATGTGTGGATTTAAAAAAAAAGATTTCCTGATATATGGGAAAAAGGAGAACAACAAGAAAATAAAGAGATTGAAGATGAGAATGTGAGTAAATATTCAGGAACCAGTAAAGATGCTAGAAGGTCAAAAGACAAAATAGAGGAGGAGCAGATAATAGAAGGCTCAAATAATATAGAGAAGGAATTTTAAAATAAAGGACAAAGGAAAAATATTAAACGAAGACAGATAGAAAGGGTAACAACTGGAGTAATTATAGATGGTTCAAAGAATAAGGGAAAAAGGTTAAACAATTCACAGAAGATAAGTAAAAAAAGTAGAAAGAGAGTGTTGGAAGGAAAAAATAAGGTAAAGAGTAAGGAAATAGAAGATGGAAGGAAAGTGATTGGTGCAGTAGAGAATAACAAAAGACAACAAGGACAAAAAAGATGTGGAGAAGTTGTAGATGATATAGGGAAAGTGAATGATAATGTGGAGGAGAAGGTGGAAAAAGGAGTTTTGGGAAGAAATGATTTAGAAAAATCATTGTTAGATGGTGAAAAGATAGACAATAAACATGATGAAATATTGAAACAATTTCTAAAAAAAAGAGATTTTGTATTATCTTTGTATAAAATGGCGTGTTTGCCTAATGAAACAAAAGAAAGTTTGTCAAAAATGGTTAAGAACTTATTAGACAGTGTACTGAGTGGATACAGACAAATGCCAAACAATATTAGTATTTTAAGGCCTATTATGGAACTAGAACTGGTCCTGGTGGTTACAGACCAATACTATGCTCTGAAACCTATTGACAAACAAGCAAAAGAGCTAGGTAAAATGCGAATCCAAGTTGGAGAATTGTTAACTTTGGGTGATTTATTTCCAGAATATTATGTGGTTTCAGAAAAAGGAGGGGAAACAAAAGAGGTCATTATATATGGCTTAAAGCAATTCTATATGGAAAATAGTAAGAATCTTTGGAGCAAAGTGGATGATTTATTAAATATACTGTTGGGCACTGAGGGCTGCATCCATGATGTAACACAGGCTATTCAATGTGAAAAAGATGACCAAATATTGGTAAAGATGAAAAAGGGGATTCTTTTTGAACTATTAATACAGAGACAGTCATTGTTGGATGATCTTGGTGTATATGTTTGTATGGAACCAGAAGAGATGGATCAAGACGTTCAAAAGTATAAAGAATCAAGGACATGGGAAGTTATGATAGAAACATCAAATAGATATACATTACTAACTGATTTGGATCAGTGACTGCCTGGAAAAAGTAATGATAGGAGGTCACAGACATAAGATTATAATATAAAGACTAATGAGATTATATATGAGAGAGAACCAAATGAGACCAAGATAGAATCAAAGAACAAGATACAAATTCTTACTTGGAATTCCTCGGGATTACAGGAAAGATTAGGAGACCTGGATTTAGTAAAACATTTTAAAATGTTTGAGTATGTATGTATCCAGGAAACATGGATGGTGAATGAGGCTTATCTAGATGGATATATGACATATTGAAAAAAAGTGGAGAAGTTGAAAAGGTATGGAAGGAATGCAGGGGGTCTTCAAACTTTTTATAAATTAAATAATAAAGTGAAAACAAAGGATATACAGATAGATAGCAACAGTATATTAATAGTATATACACAGGAGGAAGTAGAAGATGATTTAATATTAATAAATATCTATGCACCTCCATTTAATAGTTCCTATGGTGATAAGGATTGGTTGAAAAAATTATCAAGGGAACTAGATAGACTGATATTTGAATATCCTAATAGTAAAATAATATCAGTAGGAGATTTTAATGTAATATTGGATACTTTACAAGGAATGTCAGAAGAAATTGTATCTTGTTGTTCTCATTTGCAGAAGAATAATCTAATGATTAAAAGGGAAGTGGCAGGTTATACAGTAAATAATAAGGGAATTCTTGTTCATAGGAAGTTATGTGATAGAAATTTCCTTTTATTAAATGGGAGAATTAAAGGTGATATTCTGAGTAATTGTACATATCAAGGGGGTTGTGGGTCATCAACAATAGATTATGTTTGGGTTAATCTAAACTTGTTATCAAAATGTGTTAAGATGATGATAAAAACAACTTTGGAGAGCCAGCATGCCTCCATAGAACTAGTGTTGGAAAAGGATCAGACAAAATTTGTTGTTGATCAAGTGGGACCTGATGTGTTGAAATTGATAAGAAAGAACATTATAGGGTGGAATATTATAGAAGGAGGGAAACTTATCCAGTTAATGTATGGTGGAGGTATATTGGACAAAATAAATGATTATATTGATGATAAAAATGATATAGAAACAATACTGGACTATAATATTATGGATGATGTCAGGCAGATCATCTCTAGGCAACAAATTATAATAGTAAGGAAAGGACATGCTTGGTTTAATAAAGAATGTAGGGATGTAAAGAGGAAATTTAATGGGTTAATGAGAGTTTTAAAAGGTAGTTTGATAGAAAACAAGAACAAAGAAATGAATAAATTAAGAAAAAAGTATAAAAGGATTTTGAAAATGAATAAAGAAAAATACCAACTTAAAATATGGACAGAATTAGAGGAAGCTGTAGTATTAAATGACTCTAAGAAGTTTTAGAATATAGTCAATAATGGTACATTAAATTATGACAACAGGATAACTACATTAATTGAGCCGGATGTATGGGTACAATATTATAAAGGTTTATTTTATACAACAAGTAAAAAGAATCAAAATATAGATGAACAACACAGCAAGAATGGATTTGACATTAAAAATCAAGAATTGATTAACAATAAACCATTTATGGAAGAGGATGTATGGAAGGTTTTGGATTATTTCAAAAAACATAACGCCCCAGGTCTAGATGGAATACCTTTTGATGTTATTTTTTATACAGCTCAATTTTGGGTTCCCTATTTGTCGATACTATTTAATAAGATTTGGGGTAAAGGAATAATACCAACTAGTTGGAAATTAAATATAATTGTTCCAGTGTTTAAAAAGGGGTCCAGAATGTTATCGACCAATTAGTTTAATAGACAGTACGGAGAAGATATTTACTAAAATATTAAACAATAGATTGACAACATAGGTTGAGAAAAACAATATTATTAATACAGCGCAAGCAGGATTTAGAAATGGTCAATCTACAATAGACCACTGTTGGACATAGGTGCAAATAATTTACAAGTATACTAAGATTAAAAAATAAAAGCTATATTGTATATTTGTTGGTCTAAAAAGCATTTGATCAAGTGAATCATAGTATGATGTGGGAACGATTAACAGGATTAGGAATGGATAGGGATATGGTGACAGTGATTGAGCGATTATATCAGGACAATTATACAAGTGTAAGATATTCAACAAAGGGACAATTGACACAAAGGTTTCAAACTAAATTTGGGGTAAAGCAGGAATGTATTCTCTCACCATTGTTTTTTAATTTATATTTTCAAACAATATTAAGAAAATTATATGATCCAGATTTTCATTTGACTAGAATAGGGAAGAAATATTGTGCTTATTTAGCATTTGTGGACGATGTAGCTTTATTATCAACAAGCTTCATAGGCATAAACATGATGTTAATCAAATTTGTTGGACAATGTAAGAAGGCAGATTTATTACTAAATTATGAGAAAACAAAAGTACTGGTTTTGGAGGGAATAAAAAAGAATACCAATATAAAATAGATGGATATAGATTGGAGGGTGTAAAATAATTGTGTTATTTAGGAATAGTTTTACTCAGGATGGAATATGGAATAAGCATATAAAAGAAACATATAGTAAAGTAAATAGATTTATGGTAGTAATTAATAGATTTGCATATAAACATGGAGGGCAGTCAATAAAAGGAAACTTGAGGGTCTTAAATGCAAAAGTTAAAGCTCAAATACTTCATGGGGCAGACATTTGGGGATTTGGTGCTTTTTCTCAATTAGAATGTATTTTGAATAAATTCTATAAAAACATTTTGGATCTTTCTATTGGGACGCCATCAGCAATGGTTAGGGCAGAACTGGGCCAATACCAACTGGGATGTGAAATAAAAACAAGACAAATGACCTATTGGTTAAAAGTGTATAACATGAATAATCAAAAGTTTCCTAGACTATGTATGGAGGAGGCAATGGAGTATAGCAAATACTATAGGTTATTTCCAAGTATGGAAATAGTGGAGAAAATAATAAAACCAATGGGGCTGCTAGAGATTATTACAGAAAGTATGATTTGCCCAGTAGATATAATTAAATTAAGAATTAAAGATAGGATTAGAGATTATTATACCCAATTGGATTTGGTGCTGTGTAAACAATATAAAGTGAATGAATGGATGGCTAAAACAAGAGGTCACACGAACTAGAATTTTACTTGAGAGCTAAAATCAATCCAGAGTTTAGGAAATTATTAACCTAAGCAAGATTCGAGGGTATTACAACAAATTGGAAATTAAAGTTATATAATAAAGAGAAAATAGCGGGGGATATACTATGCAAATGTGGAACAGATAAAGATACACTTAGACATTTATTAATATTATGCCCTCTATATGAGAAAGATAGAAGGAAAATTTGGGGGGAGATTTTGAGAAAACTTGAATTAAATCCAGAAATTATGTTAAATTTCTTGTTAAAATCTCATAATCTGAAAATATTACTCACTATGGCCTCCTTTTTAAAAATAATTGAGCAGAAAAAATTGCATGCGAGGAACATTTTAACTTAAGGGGTAGGTTAAGCTGCTTATAATTTGTCCAATATGTTAATATTTAAATACATTTAAAAATGTGGCTATTACTAAGAAGAATGTAAAATTGAGGACTAATGTTATATGATGGATGTTTTAACATGGAAATTATAAAGATGTGTATTTGATTGAATTTTAATCATGTATTTTAATTGTAATGGCTTGAATAAGTTGATCAATAAATTACTTCTACTACTTCTCCACCCCTGTCGTCCACCCACCCGCAATGCTTCTCTCCCCTTCACCCATCACCCTCCTCTAACTGACTCCTGCCTCTTTGTGGGTTCCCCTCTTCCTCCCTCTTCCCTGGAGATCACTGCCCCTCTCCTCCTACACCAGTGTCGCCAGCACAGCAAACCTATTTCTTGCCCATCCTGCCTAGCTGTGCTTCTGCTCCCTCCCCCAACTCTAGCTTTCCCCATACTGCTATACCCCTTGTTTGTTCTGCTCCTGCACTTCTTCCCCATCACTTCCCTTGAGCCACTGTTCCTCCCGCGTGGTGTCCTCATGTTATTTCCTGGATTTGACCCTCCTGTCTCCAGGCCCCTTCCCCCTCTCCTCATCCTCTCCAGCTCTCTACCAAGCCACAGTACTCCCTTCTCCTGCCTCCTCAACCGCTTACAGATTGGACACCCTCCTAACCTCCACAATATGTTAATCCAAACTGCCACCCCACATCCATTACAACCCACTATCCTACCTATGATACCAGTACTAACTACAAAATACAGGTCTATCATTAAGTTTCTAACTAGTCCAGTCCCTACTTTAAAATACAACACCAACTCCAGTATCAGAGAAGCATAAAACACTACTATCTATGATATCATCCATATGTTACCCAGCAAAATACAGCTTGAGGTGCTACATCTAAGTACAAAACACAGTACTATCTATACATTTTTAACTTTTTACCTCTTTAAACAGAGCTACATATCACTCTATAACATTACAAAGAACAATCCCCTCTATTAGGGGGTGTTAGTGGATGTACCTGGTAGTGCTTTCCACCACTCCCAATGTAGCACCACCCCAATAACTGTGGACAAGCTGGGGGAGGGTGGGATTAGGGCCCACTGCCACTCCCGTGTGAGTCAATCAACCTCTTACACAACTGCACGCCTCAGCCTCTTTCCTCAGGAAGGAGTAAACACATCCCTGTAGTTCATACTTCTTCAGTTTCCAGCTCCAAACTCAATCAGTTTGAAATGGCTCTGGCTAATCTACCCCTCCCACAAGTCTACCTCTGCAGTTTCCTGTCTTTAAACTGGCACAGAACTGAACTCCAAAATTATAGCTCTAAACAACAGCACTGTTTAAACACCCACATACATATCCCACTCCCAGTACAAGCTATTTGAACTAAAGCATACTTAGGAAAAAAGTACTTCCCTTTAGTGTAGCCTCACACAAACACCAGGACACACCTGTAGCTCATGCTTCTTCAGTTCCCAGGTCCACACTGAATCAGAAACGGAGAACTAGCCTGAATTTGTAAGCTTGTGGTTCTAATTACTTCTAAAGACGTATGCCCATATCTGCCACCAAACAGGACCCATCCCTGTCAAACAACTCTGCAACTGTAGCAAAGTCACATGAACTGACCAGCTTCACTGTACCTGTCGGGAGCTCAGTCAGGACAGATACGGGAATCCATTACCCTCAAACAGCTCCCTCTCCCACTCAAGCACCAAAAGGGAAAAAGTAAAACAAACTATTTCTAAAGACCTATACCCCCAACAAGCAGCCTCTGTCACTGAACCAGACCTGTACAGACCTACATCATGTTTTATTTTGGAGGGGTGCTACCATAAGTTTTGTATCTGCCTCAGAGGTGAGGGCTACTCCCATTGGTATAGCCCCTGCCTCAGATGCAGTGGGTACAACCATGGGTATTGCATCTGCCTTGGAGGCAGAGGTATTACCATTGGTATAGTACCTGCCTTGAAGGCAGGGGGCTACTACCATAGGAACAGTGCCTGCCTTAGCATGGCACAAACCTGGTTTGTGTTACAGTAACCATTTGAATACATATCCCAAAAACGTGTAATCCTTAATATATTGCAGACAGAAGACATGGTGACAAAGATCCTGTGTTACTGCCAATATTATCAGTAAGTGATAATACCCTTCAGGGTGGGTGGTATTGGTCTATACTGGATTGCTCAGGGGTGTAAATAGACCCTATGCTGCATGTGGAGGACCTTATAGCCCCTGAAAGGTCTAGTATAGCCCAGTACCAGCCACCCTATAGGGTACTATGGCGCTTAGAAAATGGGTGAAAAGTGAAAAATTGAATACAGATTTGAGAAAATAAAAGAGAATATTTTAAATAGTTGAGAAGAAAACCTTTGTGGTAATATAGTCCTTCTGCTAGTACATTACCAGTTGTAATACTAAGCAGATCAGTTAGTTTGGTACTGTGAGATGTGAGCTTTTGTTAGTTCCTTGTCCTCTACCCCTCCTTTCTTTGAATAGTAATGAGTGCAATCAGGATGGTCCTAGTAAGTGGGAATTGTGATCATTTGCTGGCTTTTAAAATATGCATGTCATGGATCTTGGTTTGGAGGGTGGCAGAGTGAGCGGCTGTGGAGAATGCTACAATGACACATGGTTGGTAACTGTGACCCCACGTTCAGACTCAACAGTTGAGCAGATAAGGTGAGACAGTGATTTGTAGTGCTATGGTGCTAGTGTTTACTTTTCTACACAAACTATTGCGCTAATGTTTACTTTTTTGCATAGACTAGGTAGCAGGTGAACTGATGCGGTGTATGATTAGCAAAGCAAGTGGGCAGTGGGGTGTGTGTGTGTTGCTCAGTCATTCACTAAGCTCCTAAAAAATTGTCTACCACTTCTGTTTTTAAAATTCTTTCAGATGGCACTGGGATATCAGTGTGTGGTGTTCTGGGGGTGCTGGAACTTTTTCTAGGTGGGCTTTGTTGCCACATAAATACATGAGTATGAGCTGGGCAGTCATTCAGCTTGCAGGAGTTGATCTTTCCATTTTCTAAGCAGTGCTAAATGAGTGGATATAACAAAATCACAAGTAAGTATTATCAGAAGTGTTTAGGAAGATTTTAATTTCCACAGTTTATGATTACTGAAAATCATAGTCATACCATCCCTGTGAGTGGACAGATGTTTTCCCTTTCAAATGTAGTGCACCATCATTTTGTGTTCACTACAGTTCTACTTCAACCAGATCCAGATCCATTCCATTCCCACCACAGCCAGTGACTCGTATTACCCTTGGCCATTACTGTAACCTGTCCAAACATCTATCTTTATCTGAGATCTGAATGATTTTAGATGCAACCATAACATTGTTCACTTTCTAGGCTATCGGTTTCTATGACTCATCAGGTATTATAATGCATAGTCATAATTATCGTCCCTGTTTCATTGAATGTACTATAATTTGAATCCCCGTCTATTACTACAGTTTTTATGGAGTTCCAGTTATGCATTTCTCATGTGTTAAAATAATAATGTTATGTGGGTAACATCATGTTCGTTTGACAGTTTTCAATAATTGTCATTGTAAATATGTAGATTCAGGCAGCAGCACCACTGAAGGAATATGATTTCTTGTTGAGTCCTTGCTAAAACCACCAAACTTCAAGGGGCAGAAACTGTATGTTAACCTATAAGTATTCTGCATCATGCCTGCCAATGTGGGTACACTCAGAATTGTTGTAATCATTTTCTGATATTTAGCATCAATAGAATTGTATGTAGCATATTAAAGAAAATATCATCCAAGAAAGTCATACCGACCCAACATATGTACAATTTACGGTATTCAGGTCACTGTACAGTCACAGGATAGAACCCCTTTATTCTACTCCCAGTTTTTTCTATGTTCATAATTTTCAGTGTATTTATAGATATGAAGTTGGACTTGAAGAAATTAAATGCCACTGTGGGGAGCCAGAGAAAATATCCATGGTTGGTATCTTGCTGGCATCAAAGTAGGAACTAGAAGGAAGCATTGAAGGATATGCTTGTACCACATGGCATCCAGCCATCGGCCACCACAGCAATGTCTTCAAGCTGCTCAAAGCTCACTGAAGGTACATCATGTCTCAGCAACTTGACTTTGGCTCTTTTTCCAGTTGTTTCCCATTATTTTAGCAGGAAAGTTAAATAAAGCGCAATTAGTGGACAGCATAAAAAGAATGTCTTTGTCCTTGTTGACAACATATATGTCATTTGTTTCATGCCTGTGAAGACATTCCATGTCTTGCACATTACAAATGTAACCTACCATCATGTTCAGGTGGTGATGCAATCATTTGTAATTGATATTTGCACACACATAATGGGCTTGAGTCATGAAAGTGCTCTGGCTATGCACGAAAGGCATGTATCCAGCACATGCAGTTCCGCACCCATGGATAGGTGCAAAGTGGCCAGCACTCATGATCACTTACCACTGCATGGCACCTGTCTGTGGTCCCCCTCCTGTGCTTCTGTGCAGAGGCAGATTGGCAGACACAAGTGGACATCCAGTTAGATGCTTGTTTCACTCTGTGAGTGGATCCCCTACTCGGCATGGAGCAGGGATTTCTGGGAAGGGGTGGGTGGGTTTACTTTGAAGTAAGTGGGCATTTGTGCAAGTGGCCACCTCCAGCCCTCCCAGTTTTCCCAGAGGGCTGGGGTGGCATGGTATGGGGGGGCATTGTTCACCATGCCTGGCAGAAGCTACCTGGGAGGTGAGTACAGGATACAGCAGGGTCCCTGCCAGTGTATCCTGTGTTCCCCCTCACCAAATGATCCATGCCTTGGTGAATGGTGCAGAGCGCGGGCATGCCCCTTCCAACGCTCCCTGTCTGGCTCCACACGGAGCTGCCCAACCGGTTGGGGGATCGAATGCTGAAGGGATGTGCATCCCTTCTATGACTGCTGCTGGGAGGTCCAAAGGATCCCAATGCATGTCATTCAGGTGTTTCTATGCCTATGTGCCACAACAACGCAGTGTGTAGGTACGTAGGGATAGTGCATAGACCCCATTGTATTTCTTCTGGGTTTTAGTATTTGTTTTCTGTTTCTTACACTGCACTTGGCATTATACAGCTTCCAAGGAGGCAATAACATTAAACTGTAAATCCTCTATGTGTTTAGGTGAAGCTGTGGATTTAGGTCTGGACATGGGCTGGCTGGCTAGTCACTTGAATAATTTCAAAGAATGTGACAACATTGATACAAGGTTGTGTACACATCCAGAGGATAGATTGTTGAAGTCAAGGAATCTGAGGTAATGTTGCATGTTAAGCTCCAACAAGATCACCAAATTTCAAATTAGAACAGAAGATGCAATGTATGTTTGCAATGAATAATGAGGTATTGGAGAAGAAATGTAAGAAATCAACTGATCACTGTCACATTTCTTGCAAGTATCATGTAAGTAACAGTTGTGCAACACATGCATTTCTTAAATTAATTTTTTTTCCAATGGCAGTACTGTTCTGAGGCAGCACGTCATTTTTGCATGTATTCTTTCTCAGTCTTCCTATATATTTACTATTTCATATACTTACTGTTATCAATCCACCCCGCCGTGGATCACCACTCAAATGAAATTCTGAGAAATGGAAACAAATTATCTTTTTTTTTTTAATTTAATATACTTTATTCAACAACAACAGGAAATATAATACATGCACCGTTAGAGAACATGGAAACAGAGCTTATAGTACAATGCACTATCTACTGGCGATAAAATTTTACTAAACAAACATACACCTTCTCCCTTCCCCCAACACCCTTAAAACTCCAACTCCACTATCCCACCACCACTGCCCTCCCCCACCCACCAACCCAGAGCCAGTATTGTGGAAACTGGGATACTACTCACAGCTAACCAATCTGTAATACAGAGTAAGAAAAGTAGCAAGGAGAGAGAGGGGACCACCCACAGAGAGGGACCATAGGAAATCCCATAAGCTAGGTTGAAATGTTATAGTACCCACAGCCTCCCACAGTAACCTATTTCCCTCAGCCATTGGCCAGATCAATGATGGACATGTAGCGTAACTAAATGACAGTTTTTTTTTATATCCCCCCAGCGGGGATTGAGGAACATACGAACATATGAAATTTGCCAGCAGATAAAGGCCTAGAGGTCTATCACGTCTGCTGGAATGTGCAGCTAGCACCCCTTATTCTGCAGCTGCCCTTCCCTTCCACCCTTCCCCCTTCATTAACCCTCCCCCTTGTCCTGTCCTATCCTCGTTTGAAGCAGTCCACTGTACTACTGCATACCACTTCTGCAGGTAACGCATTCCACCCAGCCACCACCCTCTCTGTAAAAAAGTGTCTCCTCATCTCCTTCCTGAACCTTCCTCCCTCCAGTCTCATATCATGGCCCCTGGTGTCCCTCCCCTCCCTTACTTTGAACAGCCCCTCTGTACCCATCTTGTTTATTCCTTTCATGTATTTAAAGGTTTCAGTCATGTGCCCCTGTCCCTCCTCTCCTCCAGTGAGTACACCACATGCTATATCATTTTCCCCATATAACCTGGTACAAAAAAAGCCTGACACGGAGGCTGGCAATCACTTTTTCAATCCTAAGATTATGGAAAAACTACTTCACCCATTCAAGATAAGGAATCACACTTTGATCCCTCCAGTGGTGCAGGACTAGCTTTTTAACTGAGAGAGATATGAGAGCAATATGGAATCACCTTTCTTTAACTGGCACAGTGGTGTAAAAAACTGAGATGATCTTGTCTGGAGTTAAACTCAGTCTCTTGGTTATCAGGCTGCAGACCTTTCCATTATGCCACCAAGCTGGCACATCAGTGGAACTCAGCAGCTTAGCCGTGGCGATGAAAGATGAGCCTGGCAGGCATCCTGAGCCACGTGGGCTGCCTTAGAGCCAGGTAGGCCTCGGTGGCAGCATTTGTTTCTGTAATGTGTCTTTTGCTAACAGTTGCCATTCTGACAAATAGTACCCTCATGTGCTGTACAGTATTCTGCAACAGCAGCATGAATATAATGTTCCCTTCTGAAGGCACATTCAACCTTTTCAGCCCAAAAATCATGTTAATTTATTTAGTTCTACATAAGCAACAGCCACCACTAATACAAATCATGGTGGTTACAGTATAGGTCTGTAACACTTACTGTAGCCTATCATAACACAATGAGATTAAAGTGCTTTAAAAATAAATTTTGATTGATTGATTGGTTATTTTTTCCAGAATTGCCTGTGAATAATGCTGTGCATGTTTTCCATTTGTTTTTCTAGATGCCATTTGAATGAAATTTCTTCATCTCTGGTTCCATGCATGACAATGTTTGACCACACCACTCATGGATTAGGATCCAAATTGTTTCCAGTGTACACTGACATTCTACAAAACTACCTTGCTGAGAGGGAGAAAGTGTTGATAAGCAATGCAAATGTGCGAATCGAGTGTTGTTTCTATAGCTACTTAATATCTTGCTGCGTGTGACATCGTCCATAGAAGTTAATCTTGGTGGTTGTTTTCACTATATAATGCTTTGACTAGAAACTTCAAGAAATTCATGTCTCTTCACTGAGTTTGAACAATCAATTTATAAATCCATTTAGCAGGTCTCACGTAATCTCTGTTTACTGTTACTCTTGTCAGATGGAGCTGTTTAACTACCTGTGCACATATACAAGATTGATGTACCAGTGAGTGGTGAATAATGACTATGAAACAACCTTTTGCTTTCCTGTATTATGGTTTCATGTGGCCAAAGCCACATTACCCTATCAGCTCCTGCCACTCCCCTCACGTGGCATGATTTGCGAGACCCTCTTATCTGTGTTTTGCCTCTTTCAACTGTATGCCATCCATTTTCTGAATCTCGGCCAGACACTGATTTAGCACATCCATTGTATTCTGTGTCCTGGGTGCAAAAGACATGTATAGCTGAGTACCATATGCACCACAGTGAAAACTTACACTATACCATCTAATGGTCCCACCCCTGGGGTAGCATATACAGTGCAAACAACATGATCAAGGGAACCCTCTCTTTGGGCACTCCAAAAGTAATGGGTGAAGGATGGGGTCACCGCCGACTGTGACCTGTCCCTCATGTATGATTCAAACCAGTGGATTACAGAGCCTGTGAACTGATGTGCCCTTGCACTGAATATGTCATGGTGCACCATCACCCATGCAGTTCTTGTACTATGCCTGGATCTAAACACGGAGGGGGGGGGGGAGTGATTGTAAATGTTAAAGGCAGTGAGGTGTGTCTAAAGCAGCAACATCTCTACTTTCTCAATCAGCTTATCCAAAACTGAAAAGTTAGATATAGGGGTGTGGGTGTGGTATATTGTTTGCACAGTAGATAGACAGCAGTTCTCAGTGCTTTCTGGGGTGAAGAAGAGAGCTACCTATGTATAGACCTCATGTACTCTGAAGATGAATTTGTTAATTTGCTAGTGCTATATTGTTTAGAAGGTGCTGTAGCAATCCAGACACATACTTGTGTAATTAGTACCACACAGCTTGTTTAAAGGAAGGCTGTCCTAAACTGTGGGGGCAATCACCAGGGCTGCAAAAACGCCCGATTAAAACAACCAATATAGTTTAAAATGAATAGCGCTAACCTTTTATTAGTTATTTATTGTTGTACAGTTGCTCCTGGATGCACCATTTTGAAACTGCGCCTTTTGAAAACGAACTATGACAGACATCCGGTCCTGTACGGAATGCTCGTAAAAATAATGACGAGCACATTTACAGTGGATAAAGAAACACTGTGCCATGTAGAGGTCTGTTAACTGAACCTCTAGAAGTAATTCCCAGTTGAAGCAGGCAGTGTAAGGTATTTAAAATTGTTCTTAAAGTTGGAGCTCAAGCTCAGTCATGCGCAGTAGTGCCTAGTGCTCCAAGTTCGGGAGCGAATTTAGAATTTTATTGTAGCATTTAAAATTGTTCTTAAAGTTGAGCCCAAGCTCAGTCATGCGCAGTAGTGCCTAGTGCTCCAAGTTCGGCATGCGATTAGCTGCTAGGTTCACTGGCGCATGACTGAGCTTGAGCTCCAACTTTAAGAACAATTTTAAATACCTTACACTGTCTGCTTTAACTGGAATTACTCAGAGGTTCAGTTAATAGACCTCTACATGGCACAGTGTTTCTTTATCCATCAGAATGTGCCTCGCTCATTATTTTACGAGCATTCGGCACAGGACCGGATGTCTGGGTCACATTTGTTTCTGTGCGGCGGCAGTTTCAAATTGGTGCATCCAGGAGCAACTGTACAACAATAAATAACTAATAAAAGGTTAACGCTATTCATTTTAAACTATATTGGTTGTTTTAATCGGGCGTTTTTGCAGCCCTGGTGATTGCCCCCACAGTTTAGGACAGCCTTCCTTTAACCATCCCATAATTAAGCTTACATTTTGCCTCGTTAAATTAAACACAACTATACAATGTGGTCAACTGACTAAGTCTGGCACAACGGATGGAAGTGTAATCCTATTGATGTGATACACACAAGAGGGTGGAAAGGCAGTTGCCTAAGGCTGTGTCCATAGTTGAAAACATGAGTGTGCACTCATTCCCTACACTGTGCAGTACACACCTGCATTAATGACTGAGATCTCTTACTGCCTACCACCATATATTCCTGTTGACTGCTTTATTTATAGCTTCCCTTTATAACTCTCTCTCAACACCCACCAGGGCCCATCCGATAACAAGATTCCTGCTGTATATATTTACAATGACCTGGTTAAAAAGTCACAATTAAAAAATATGAGTGACTGACTGCTAAAAGTGTCAGTGTTAATTTAGTGTCAGTGGCTCAGTAGGTAGCACACTAACTTCTGAGGCTGGAAGATCAGAGGGTTGTGGGTTCAGTTCCCACATCTGGCACTTGGGTTAAAATCCCAGTACTGACACTGTAGTGCAGCATGAGAGGGGTGCTGCACTTCTGAGGTGCCGTCTTTCGGATGAGACGTTAAACCAAGGTCCCATCTGCCTGGAATGGTGGTAGTTCAGGTGGATGTTAAAGATCCTGTGGCACTTATCGAAAAAAGGGTAGGGTAATTTCCCCGGTGTCCTGGCCAAATTTCCCTCATTCACTACAAATACCACCAACAGCTTAATCTGGTTCAAGGTCAGTTGGCATTCATCTGTATCCCCCTCCCCCGGGTCGTACTTGAAAATAGGCAGGATTTATCTAGTGCACTTACCCGGTCAACAAAAACTAAATAAAATAAAAAATAAAACATGAACTGCATTAAACATACAAATGAAATGCAACAATGTTTATGAAGGAAATGTGCACACCAGTTTATACACTTAAGCACTACATGTTCACAAGAGAAAGTAATTTTATTAAAATGGACACGGTGCATAAATTTGAATATACTGGGCTGTTGTAACATATGACATCCGATTGTTCAACACAAACCTGTATACAGTGTATATACATATATGTATCTTCTACCACTCACTCCACAGTAGTCATACTTGCTGGTCTCCATGTGCACCATGCAAACTCAGTCCCTCATCTACCAAGAAATATTATATTAATGACTAGGTTGGGTTTTCATACATGACATAAATACTACATATGCAATAATATCCAACAGGGTGGTCGGTATTGGGCTATACCGGACTGCCTAGGGCATAATGAGGCCCAACGCTGCAGGCACTGGTATTATAACTGTTTTCTTTTGCATGATCACACACCAGATGCACCTCTGTAAATATTAAGAAAATTAAGATGCATTATAAATGTCACCAATGTCACTAATACAGGAGGAGGAAAAAAAAGGCCATTGCCCATTGGTAGCTACTTCCTGTTCAATATAATAATAACATTTTTGGCAGAAGACACCAAGTGAAAGGACTGCTGGGTGACTGAACTTCTCTGCTGGGACTAAAGTAGAAGAACTTTTGTATTTGACCTTTAATTTAGGGTAAAAAAACTAACATACAAAAAAAAAGTGTGTGTTTGGGTTAACTGAACTGAATGGGTGTCTGAAGAGTTATCTAGGTGTAAATCTCAGGTGACTGAAAGGACTTAACTGCTGTGAGGTTTAAATTACTTGTAGAAAGATCTGGTAAGTAGGGGGAGTGGCTTAGCTAGAAGGAAGCTACATTTAAAGACTGCCTTAGAAAGTTTCTGCTAATAGCTTGGCAGAAGACACCAAGAGAAAGGACTGCTGGGTGACTGAACTTCTCTGCTGGGACTATATTGCCCTCCTTCCCCTCCACCCCCACCGAAAGCTAGTTCTATTTTTATAGGCACAGAATTTGACTGACAACAGGAACTTCCTGTTTAGGGGCAGGAAGTGAGTGATCACAGAACCACCAAGGACCCACCATCCTAGAAGGGCAAGAGTAGCTCTCCAGCCCCCTCTAGCTGCTGGAGGCTGCCTCTGAGCAAGTAAGTGGTCTACTGCGAAATATAGGATATTCTTGTCTCAGAACAGGACAATCAGGAGCTTAAAGGGCACACAGGCAGAAAGTAAGGAGAGAGAGGAAAAAAACAGAGGAAAGAGTAAGGATTGCAAACAGTTAAGGGGCCAGAAATAAGACATGATTGGAGTGGTGCAGTGCAGTGGCTGTGGAGCAGCAGTCTTCCGGGAGATGTTCTGAGGATGCGGTGTTGTCCCATCTGCAGGCACCTCTCTGGGCTGAGGGAGGAGGTTGCTCATCTCCAGGCTGAGTTGGCCAGGATTTGTGGGACCTCCTCTTCCATCCAGGGACCACCAGTGCCACTGCCGTTGCCTCAGAGGTTGCCAAGAAAGAGGAGCAGTTGGACCACAGTGAGCTCAGGGAGGGTGAGGGTGGTGGAACAGAGGTGCATCCCTCCCATTGTACCTCTCCAAAATTCCTATGCCATTCTGGCAAAGTGTGGTTCCTCTATGGAGGCACCCACGGTGGAGACCAAGGAGGATGCTGGGAACCTCCACAAAGAAGACACACAGAAGGGTGGCAGGGGACCCTGCAGGGGAAGGAAACAACTCCTGGTGGGGGACTCCATTGTTAGGAAGGTAGAACTGGGGGAGGAAGGGGAGAGGGAGGTAAGGTGCCTGCCTGGTGCCATGGCTTGCAGGGACAGGAAGCGAATCCTCAGGATTGCCAGAGCAGCTGCACAGGGGAGGGAGTTGGATGTCATTGTCCACCTAGGGACAAATGACCTGGCTAAGAAAGGGATTAGAGAAGTGCAGGAAGAGTTTGTGGAATTGGGGAGGGGCCTTAGTCAAGTAGCACACATGGTAACCTTCTCGGAGGTGCTACCCATCTATGGCATAGGAGAGGCTAGGGTGTTCCACACCATGGGATTCAATCAGTGGTTGAAAAACTGGTGTGGAGCTCAGGATTTGGCTTCATTGGGGACTGGGGGTCCACCTGGAGTGATGCAAGCCTATACTGGCATGATGGGCTGCATCTGTCCGGGAGGGGAACCAGGATCCTAGGTGATAGGTTTAAATGCTTCATTGGCAAGCTTTTAAACTGGCCAAGGGGGAAGGCACTGGAAAGGAGCAGGGAAATCCTAGCCCCCAAATAATCATGGTAGTAAGTCGGCAAACACCAACATAGAGGTGTCAATAGGGAGAAGGGCAGGGGTAAATGGAGAAAGTGACAAAGGCAAGAAGGACAGGGATGGGGCAAAAGGGAGTAAGGCCATCAGGAAATGGAGGGTAATGAGTACCAATGCCCGTAGTCTGGGCAACAAGCTCCCTGAGCTGATGGCCTTAATGGAAGAGGGATGCCTGGATATCGTAGCAGTCACAGAAACATGGTAACATTGAAACATAGACTTTGATGGCAGATAAGGACCGCTAGGCCCATCTAGTCTGCCCATTTCCCTACCTACAGGATAGGCCGCAGATCCTAGTTAATCAGCAGCCTATTTCTTCCTACCCCCCACAAGAATTGCCTTATGTCTGTTCCATGCATTCTTGAATTCTCCCACAGTTTTAGACCCCACAACCTCCTCAAGGAAGGCTGTTCCATGCATCCACTACCCTCTCTGTGAAATAATACTTCCTCACATTGCCCCTGAACCACCCTCCTTCTATCTTTAAATTGTGTCCCCTTGTTCTTGCAAGTCTCTTTTTCTGAAAGATGCTACCCTCTTGGTCTTTGTTGATTACACTGAGGTGCTTAAAAGTTTCTATCATGTCCCCCCTCTCCCTTCTTTCCTCAAGGGTATACATATTAAGCTCCTTTAGTCTCTCCTCATACGGCTTCTCTGCAGACCCTGCACCATTTAGTTGCCTCCTCTGGACTGCCTCTATCCTGTCTATGTCCTTGCAGAGATGGGGTCTCCAGAACTGGACACAGTACTCCAGATGGGGTCTCACCAACTGTCTGTACAGAGGGATAACAACTTCCTGTTTTCTGCTGCTGATGCCTCTCCTATACATCCCAGTATACCCCCAGCCCTCCCTACTGCCTTCTCACATTGCTTGCTAACCTTAAGATCATCTGATATGATTACCCCCAGGTCCCTTTCCTTTTTTGTTGTTGTTACTACATCCCCACCCATTGTGTATTCTTCCCTTGGGTTCTTGTTTCCCAGGTGCATTATTTTGCACTTCTTTGCATTGAATCCTAGCTGCCATTCCACATACATACCAGGGTACATAACCTACAGGAGAGACAGGCAGGGGAGAAGAGGGGGAGGAGTAGCTCTCTATGTAAAGGAAGGGATAAAAGCAACTGAACAAAAGAGTAAACAGGGAGGAGAGGAGGCACTGTGGGTCACCTTGGAGACTGGAAAGGGCACCACAATCCGCACAGGGGTTGTGTACAGGCCCCCATGTCAGGGGAAGGAATGGACAAGGATATGATAGAAGGCATTCTTAGAATGGCAGAGAAAGGGGAGATACTGTTGATGGGAGACCTGAATATGCCAGATGTTAACTGGAGCACATTTGCTGCAGCCACATCCAAGAGCAGGGCCATTCTTGATGCCCTACAGGTGGCAGGCATTAGACAGCTAGTTTCGGAACCCACTCGTGAGGGAGCAATCTTAGACCTCATACTCTCAAATGGGGGCAGTGAGAGGATCTCAGATCTAGAAGTGGGTTGCCATCTGGGGACAAGTGACCATCAAACAGTGTGGTTCACGTTAAACTCAGCTACAGAGTCAAGCCATACAAAAGTGAGGGTACTGGACTTTAGGAGGGCTGACTTTGGCAAGATGGGAGAGTGCCTCAGAAAAGCACTAGCAAACAGACTAGAAGGAGGTGGAGCAACAATGGGGAATTATCAAACTGCCATCACAGAGGCAACAAGCCTTTGTGAGAAGCAAATGAACAAATCAAATGAAAGAAAAAGCCACTGTGGTTCTCAAAAGCGGTGGCTGTGAAAGTCAGGAAGAAAAGATAGCATTCCGAAGTATAAGGAAACACAGAAGGAGCAGGAGAGCTGTACCAGTTAAGGCAGAAGGAAGCAGGGAGGGAAGTCAGAATAGCAAAGGCCCAAACTGAGGAAAAGATAGCCAACTCAGTTAAGAAGGGGATAAAACCTTTATAGGTACATCAGTGAGCGAGAAAGACAAAGGAGGGACAGTGAGGCTGAATAGAATGAACAGTGGGTGGCAGAGGGGACAGTGAAAGCAGGAATACTGAATCGAATATTTCTGCTCAGTATTCACAAAAGAGGAGGGGGAAGTGCCTAATCCAATTAACAGAAGCACTCTTGATAGGGGGGTCGATCCCAGTCCTTTCACAGAAGAAAGGGTTCTGCAAGAACTCCTAAAACTGAAGGTGGACAAAGCAATGGGTCCTGATGGAATTCACCCCAGAATTCTAAAAGAATTAAGGAGGAACTAGTGAAACCACTGGCTACTCTTTTTAATAAATCATGGGAGGATGGTGTGGTACCCGAGGTCTGGAGGAAGGCGGATGTGATTCCCCTTCACAAAAGTGGGTCCAAGACAGAGGCAGGAAACTACAGACCTGTCAGTCTGACCTCTGTGGTAGGGAAAGTGATGGAGTCACTTCTGAAGGAAAGAATAGTCGAGTACCTAGAGGCCAGTGGAGCACAGGACCCAAGGCAGCATGGGTTCACAGTGGGAAGGTCATGTCAGACGAATCTAATAGATTTCTTTGACTGGGTGACCAAAGTAGTAGACCAGGGAGGGGTGTGGACATGGCCTACCTAGACTTTAGCAAGGCATTTGACACAGTCCCACACAAAAGATTAATAGTCAAATTAACCAGCCTGGGAGTGGGACCCAGGGTGGTAGCCTGGGTAAAACATTGGCTGGACAACAGGACACAGAACGTAATTGTAAATGGAGTCCATTCTGAAGAAAGGGGGTTACTAGTGGGTACCAAGCAGAGTTAGATTGGGTCCAGTCCTTTTAATGTCTTCATCAGTGACATTGCAGAGGGACTGGAAGGAAAGTATGCCTTTTGCAGATGACACAAAAATCTGCAACAGGGTTGATACACAAGGAGGCGTGGAAAGGATGAAAAGGGACTTGGCAAGGTTGGAGGAATGGTCAGAAGTATGGCAGCTAGGATTCAATGCAAAGAAGTGCAAAATAATGCACCTGGGAAACAAGAACCCAGTGGAAGAATACACAATGGGTGGGGAGGTAGTAACAACAACAAAAAAGGAAAGGGACCTAATCATATCAGATGACCTTAAGGTTAGCAAGCAATGTGAGAAGGCAGTAGGGAGGGCTGGGGGTATACTGGGATGTATAGGGAGAGGCATCAGCAGCAGAAAACAGGAAGTTGTTATCCCTCTGTACAGACAGTTGGTGAGACCCCATCTGGAGTACTGTGTCCAGTTCTGGAGACCCCATCTCCACAAGGACATAGACAGGATAGAGGCAGTCCAGAGGAGGGCAACTAAAATGGTGCAGGGTCTGCAAGAGAAGCCGTGTGAGGAGAGACTAAAGGAGCTTAATATGTATACCCTTGAGGAAAGAAGGAGAGGGGACATGATAGAAACTTTAGGTACCTCAGTGGAATCAACAAAGTCCAAGAGGGTAGCATTTTTCAGAAAAAGAGACTTGCAAGAACAAGGGACACAATTTAAAGATAGAAGGAGGGTGGTTCAGGGGCAATGTGAGAGTATTATTTCACAGAGAGGGTAGTGGATGCATGGAACAGCCTTCCTGAGGAGGTGTGGGGTCTAAAACTGTGGGAGAATTCAAGAATGCATGGAACAGACATAAGGCAATTCTTGTGGGGGGTAGGAAGGGATAGGCTGTTGGTCAACTAGGATCTGCGGCCTATCCTGTAGGTAGGGAAATGGGCAGACTAGATGGGCCTAGCGGTCCTTATCTGCTGTCAAAGTCTATGTTTCTATGTTTCTATGTTTCTAAATCATTATGTATTGGCCAGGGCTGAGCTTGCAAAACCTTTAATATTTGTTTCCAGCAATAGAAATCAGAAGTTGCAGCTCGCTATTTTGCTGATTAAAAAAAAGCATTTACATTTGATGGAATCACTTCTGAAGGAAAGAACTGTTGAGTACCTAGAGGCCAGTGGGCACAGAACCCAGGGCAGCATGGTTTCACAGCAGGAAGGTCATGTCAGATGAGCCTAACTGATTTCTTTGACTGGGTGCCCAAAGTAGTAGACCAGGGAGGGGCTGTGGATATGGCCTACCTAGATTTCAGCAAGGCATTTGACACAGTCTCACACAAAAGATTAATATACAAGTTAGCCAGCCTTGGAGTGGGTCCCAAGGTGGTAGCCTGGATAAAAAACTGGCTGGACAACAGGATGCAAAGGGTAATAGTAAATGGAGTCCACAGTGAAGAAAGGAGGGCAACTAGCGGGGTACCGCAGGGTTCGGCACTGGGACCAGTCCTCTTTAATGTCTTTATAGGTGACATTGGAGAGCACCTGGAAGAAAAAGTATGTCTCTTTGCAGATGACACAAAGATCTGCAACAGGGTTGATACACAGGGTGGGGTGGAAAGGATGAAAAGGGACTTGGCAAAGTTGGAGGAATGGTCAAATATATGGCAGCTCAGATTCAATGCAAAGAAGTGTGACGTAATGCATCTGAGAAACAAAAATCCAGGGGAAGAGTACACAATGGGGGGTGATATAATAACAACAACAGAAATTGAAAAAGACCTAGGAGTAATTATATCAGATGACCTAAAGGTGGGCAAGCAATGTGAGAAGGCAGTGGGGAAGGCAGGAGGGATACTGGGATGCACAGGGAGAGGCATCAACAGTAGAAAGCAGGAAGTTGCTATCCCTCTGTACAGACAGTTGGTGAGACCCCACCTAGAGTACTGTGTGCAATTCTGGAGACCCCAGCTCCACAAAGACATAGACAGAGTAGAGGCTGTTCAGAGGAGGACAACCAAAATGATGCAGGGTCTGCACCAGAAGACATATGAGGAGAGACTAAAGCAGCTTAATATGTATACCCTTGAGGAAAGGAGGGAGAGGGTGGACATGATAGAGACTTTCAAGTATCTCAAGGGAATTAACAAAGTACAAGAGGGTAGTATCTTTCAGAAAAAGAGATGTGCAAGAACAAGGGGGCACAATTTGAAGATAGAGGGGGGACGACTCAGAGGTAATGTTAGAAAGTATTTTTTCACAGAGAGGGTTGTGAATGCATGGAACAGCCTTCCTGAGGAGGTTGTGGAGTCAGGAACAGTGGGAGAATTCAAGAATGCATGGGACAGACATAAGGCAATTCTAGTGGGGGGTAGGAGGAAGTAAGCTGTTGTTTAACTAGAACCTGCAGCTTCTCCATCAGGTAGGGAAATGGGCAGACTAGGTCGGCCAAGTGGTCCTTATCTGCCATCAGATTCTATGTTTCTATGTTTCTGCATGTACTTTAAAAAATTCCCTTACTGTCTACAAGTGCTAATTGGGCATGTTGACACCAGCTGGGAAAAGCTGGCAGTTTTCCCTTGTTTCCCTTTAAGGTGACACTGCTGAAGGTGTTCTGTTGTTTGGGCCACCTTTTACTTTTTGTATTAATTGCTAGTGTTGTAATATATCTGTTTCATGGATTGTGCTCTAGCTCTGCTGGAATAAATTTACTTTTTGTTTCTTATCATTACATATCTTGTGTTTTATGACGCCCCCTTCACCATGTTTTTCCCTTGAGATTGTGACACTAGTGTGCTTTATTGCCACTTGCCTTGCTTTTCAAATGAATGAATAGTATGGTCATAATGGATGAATCTTACATTACTTGGCAGTTGACACAAATGATGAGAAAATTGCAGAGTGTACCTTTTCTACTGGCTTGTGTAGTTTAAAATTGTCTGCAAATTCCTCACTGATGGCACATTCATGCAGCTCTCTTATCATTTATTGTGTTGATGCACCCCTGTAACTTGTCAATGACTCATCACTGGTCTCCTTACTGACAGTGTAATCAACATTTGTTTGTTGCTTCATGGTTATCGATGTCGGAGTGGATGTTCTCCTCGTGAAATAAAGAGCAAACAATGAAGCAAACACACATCTCAACAAAACTGTTTGTACGGCAAGTACAATGATCACTGGCCACCACAGTTACCTGGTTACTGTCATAAACAATCATATTCGACTCCTCAAAAATATATGACTTGTTCTGTATTATTATTTCACTTCGCTGTTGTCGGATCTGTGTGAGGTCAATATTTGGAACGAATCATTTGATTTGCAAACAGAACATGCTTGCAAAGATTACCATGTCAAGCAAAAATACATTCACAATCTGAGAATGTGAGGTTGACTTTAGATTTTTGGCTGTCAATGTGTTCTGATGGCAACTGACAGTTATCATTGTTTTACCATTCAAATTTGTCAGCTCACTTTGAAGCATTCTCTTGACTGAATCCTCAACAACATTTCTGTTCACACTGGATGGTAGTCTTCCAACTTGGAGATGTTGATCACAGTATCTAAAATGCAAGAAAGTATTACTGGTGAAATAGCACTTGAACTGATTGCATTGAGATATTTCACTGTATTTTGACAAACTTGTTTGATGCCGTATTGGTCCTAGTAAGAACAAATCCAGAACAAATGGTTTGCTACCTTTTATTGGATCAACAAGGATGTTACAAAAAGAACAAATAGCTTTAGCTTTCAGACCAACAAGTCCTTCTTTGTAAGCTTAATGACAGTTATTTAGAAAATCCCATATTATTAACACTTAGAACATGCAGAAAAAAAGAGAAATAATTCTCATTGGTTTAAAACAGGCATTCAAAACATAATTAAAGTGAGAGTAAAGACAGCCTGAATACCTTAAGTGTGCTTTCAGCTGAACCAAACTTAAAGGTTGCCCAGAGATAACGACATTCAGAGAGTTCAGCCCCCATATATTATACAATGTTGTTTAACCAGGTATAACACACTAAGCTGAAAGCTTTTTTACAGGAGCGACCGGGGGGCACAAGGAGATTAAGTGACTTGCTTAGGGTCGCACAGTATGCAAGTGGAAGCTGTGGGATTCAAACCCAGGTCTGGTCTGCTGGATGTCACCAAATTTGCAGCTCAGAGCCTTAGACCACTGCACTATACTGCCTTATACAATGTATTGGTCTAACAAATAACAAAACACTAGGATTCTGTACTCACTAAATTACGACAAGTGAAAAAAACTCCCAAAGACACATGCTTCAGGAGTGAGGTACGGGCAAACCAGTAGAAGCCAGCTTCAACTCTGCCCAGAACTCTGTTAGTTTGAGAATACAGCCAATGACAAGAAAATGACCCTGAATAAAACAGTTGCATGCCAAAATGTAATGTATTAGCAAGTAAAAATTAAAAAATAAACCCCAAAAATGACAACAACAAAAATTATCTTTACATGGCATACAGAAGGATGAAAGTGATGTTTACCCAAAGTGAGTACGTGTATCACACTGATGAAAGTACAACTAGCTGGAGATATATTCCCAACATACTTTCAAGCAGTTATTATGTTCCAGAAACCTTAAAGCCATCAGTGTTGTAACAAGATTTTATACATGATAATATAAATTGTCAGTGTAACTGCCAGATACAAAGAAGTACTAGTCAAGGACCCCCAAGAAATTGAGACTATGCAGTCTGATATGTACAGATTTCAATAAATTGTCAGTGTATAATAGAAATAATACATTTACAGAAACAGTCTAAGGAATCTAAACAAAAATTCCTAGGAATTAACCCCCCTGGAAAGTAACTATTTAAAAGGAAATATATGTACATGAATCCTAATACACCATCAATTGCACCAATCATTACAATAGTTGCCCAAAAAGGAATTGCACCTATCATGAATCACCAAGTAAATGAGACAATGCGTCCTAATAAGTACAGAATGTAAAAACATAACAGTATGTACTCAAACTACAGAACTATCAGAAGGAAGTAAATATCCACTATAATATGAGCCCAGAGTCCTAGCCACTATGACACCATAATGTCATGTACCTGAACATAAGTTTACCTCAATATCACCACAATATTCACATCCACCATACCCACATTATCACCTACCTCAAATACCCATATTAAAAATTCAATGTGCCACACTTCTCCCCAGCAACACACATGTAAACATATACAAACACACACACACACACACACACACACACGCACACATTCACGCAATACTAATGTGAGAGGCCTACCTGTAAATAACCAGTTAAGAAGGACTGTATAAGTGTAAGAGTCAAAGTCCAAGGCTCGCTGAAAACCTAAAATATGTATGTCCATCCTTTGAAGTAAAGGTCTATGTAAGTTTACGTGTAATGTGTCATGTATCCAACATCAATGTTAAAGCCATCTTCCGCCGTATTAAGAAGTAACATAAGTCTGATCTCACAAGCTCGTCTCTGTTGTGTACTGTTGAAATGTCCTTTCAAGACCATTACAGACATAGCTGGGATTAAGTGGTCATCCTGAGAGAAGTGTTGTGCCACTGGTTTGTCAGTCATCTTCCTATTAATATCATACCTGTGTGAATTCATTCTAGTGCAGAGTTATCGTTTCTTCTCCCCCACATACCCTGTGCGAGGACATTTCCTGCATTGAATAAGACAAACAACATTGATTGAGGTACATGTATAATTACCCAATATCCTAAATCATCTGTTTTGTGAAGTAACCACATAGTCTGAAGTGGAAATGTGCTCACAAGTTTTACATCTGTGTTTATTGCAGGGTTGTGTGCCATATGATGTCATGGCACTCTGTTCAGGTTCAGGTTTACTCTTAATAATCAGGTTGGCTAAACTGGGTGGTTGTTTAAAAGATAGTAGTGGCAGTTCTTGAAAAATAGAACTAAGGGTTTCATTCTTACTGATTTTTGGGTGTAGGACCTTAATAATCTTATGTAGAAGTTCAAGGTCAGGTTGATATGTGACTACTAAGGGTACTCTGTTAGTGGTGATCCTTTCATTATATTGCAGTAGGTGTTCTCCTAGTACTTGTGCAGCACGTTCCACTGCTCTGTCAATTTCTCTGGAGGAGTATCCCTGCTTAATAAAGGTGTTTTTCAACATAGCCAAATGTCTATCTCTGTCTTGCTCATTTGAACAGAGATGGTGGTACCGAAGTGCTTGACTATACATGACAGATTTTTTTGTGTGACTCAGGTGATTACTTTTCTTGTTTAAGTATCTCTGTCTGTCTGTTGGTTTCCTGTAAATACATGTATGTAGGGTTCCATCCTTGATGGTGATAGTGGTATCCAGAAAATTAACACTGGTGGCAGGATATTCCAGGAAAAGCTTAAAGAGGACAGTAAATCATTTCTAATTGGCTGCTGTTTATGAAATACTTATTGTCAAAAATTATGTGCATTCACCTAAAGTATTCATATTTAATTGCACCTGAATAAAAAGTGATTAGAAAAACTGCATTTTGTATTGTTTTGTTTTTATGGGCCGCATTCTGTTACAGTTCTCTTCATAAAACCAATAATTTGGAGTTATAACTATGTCACAGTTTGTGCATAGAACCCTAAACGCAATCCTGATAGTTCAACAGCTCATAATTGGCATTCTGTACACAAACCATGACATAGTAAAACCTCCAAATTATTGGTTCCATTAACAGAAATGCAGCAGAATGCTGCCCATAAAAACAAAACGATGCAAAATACAGTTTTTCCTATCAATTTTTATTCAGCTACATGTAAGTATGGATACTTCAAAGGAATTCATATCATTTCTGAGAATAAGAACTTTATAAACAGCTGTCAATTAGCACATATTTCCTGTCCTCTTTAATGGTTGGGTGGAGATTATTAAGTTTCTGATGAAAATCCTTAAGTGTGTCAGTGCCCTCTGTCCAAATTACAAACAAATCAACAATGTAATGGAAGTAAGTGAGTGGTTTGTGTGTACAGTGCCTTAAGAAGTCCTCCTCCTCCTCCAAATTGGCCATAAAGAGATTAGCATAATGTGGCGCCATCCTGGTGCCCATTGCTGCTCCCATAGTTTGAACATAATGGTTCTTATTAAAGCTGAAGTTTCGTGTCAGAATGAATTCAGTAAGTTCCCCCACAATGTTAGGGTTGATGTTGTGGTCCAGTCCTTTCCCATACATGTATTTAAGGCAGGCTGAAATGCCATCAGTATGTGGTATATTAGTGCAGGGGGATGTTACATCCATCGTGGCTAAAAAGGTATCAGGTGGTAAGTCTTGAAAACCAGAAAGTTTATGCAGGAAGTGAGTAGTGTACCGAATGTAACTGTCCCTTTGTATAACCAGTGGTTTTAAAGTAGCTTCACAAAACCTGAGATCCCCTCTGTCAGGGTTCCACTACCAGAGACTATGGGTCTTCCTGGGTTCCCAGGTTTATGTATTTTAGGTATCATGTAGAATGTCCCAGGCTTGGGATCATCAGGGATGAGGGCAGTTATTCTGTTATTATTTTGGGAATACAAGTTGATATGCTGTATGCTGTTTAAACATAAAGTCAATACATTAATCTCTTGGCACAATGCATTTTTAGCAAGACATGACATACTTGTAGTAATCATGGATTTTGCTGCACAAAAGCAATAGCAGTTCATTAATTCTTCTGTTACAAACTTCACCAAGAAACCGGTATTTTAGACTGTAGAAAAACCTGTATAATGCATAAATAAAAACACCATCAAGATCTGGCTTTGTGGGTTGCAGAAAAAAATCATCCAGAGTAATGGTGACAGTAATTACAGTACAGTAGCTGTACTATGTTTCATGCATTGATCTGTGAGGATCACTGCCGGAGTGCTTTTATATGGTCCTATTCAGCTGATAACAACACAAAACATATACAAGACACAGTAGACAGTGATCAGAATATGCCAACTGAAGTCCTGTTTGTAAATGCTCAAGGTTCCTGGATTTAGCACAGACTTGTGCCACCCACTGTGTGTAATATAACCAATCACCATGGGGTGATTTAACATTCTTTTAATTGTCAAGGGCATAGTGCACATTGACCAGGGCTACTGCAGATAACCCTCTACTTCTCCGTCTTAGCTATTGCATGTTTTCAACGGTTGCTGTATGTATCTCAGACAGTGTACAGTGTCCACAGGAGCATGCAGGGAAGCAGGAGGTTCACCCAGATGGGTAAGGCAAGATGGCTGTGTACTCCTGTAGTAACACTCAGTGCAGGGGAGGGTCAAAGGTAGGCCAAAACTGGATGTAGCTGTAACACACTATCTAGGGTAGGAGTATAACAGGAATTTAAAGAGGGTATATGCAGATACTAGCCAGAAACTTACTTAGGTCAGGACACAAAAGGGTGGGGGGGGGGATGAAAGTCCTGCTACCTCAGTAGGAGAAGCAGAGTGAGCTAAGGGGGTAAAGGAAGGAGGGAAACCACTTATAGTAGTTGACTGTGGGAGAAAGGTAAACCTGATCAGGTGTAAAGGTACCACAGTATTTCCAGATGAAACAGAAAAATAAGAAATTGTGAAGGCATGGAGTGGTGCAGTGCAGTGGCTGTGGAGGGCCACAGTCCTCAGAGAGACATTCTGGAGACTGTGGTTCTGTACCATCTGCATGCATCTCTCTGTATTGAGGCAGGAGGTCACCAAACTTCATGTCGAGTTGGCTGGCATTGGGGGACCTTCTCCCCCCACCCAAGGGCCAAGAAATCTACCACTGTTATCTCAAAGGATGCCAGGAAGGAGGAGGAGTGGCAGGACTACAGTGGACACTAGAAGGGTGGGGGGTGGGGTCAGAGGCACATTCCACAACCTGTACCACAAGTAAATTCCTACAGTACTCTTGCTGGGTGGGTACTGCTGCACAGAAGCACCTGTTGTAGTGAACAGGAAGGATGCTGTGGTCTGCTGTAGTGGAGACCACATGGAGAATGGTAAAGGACCCCAGAGGAGGTGGAAGCAACCACAGGTGGGGGACTCGATTGTGAGGGGGATACATTTTGGAATAGGAAGGGAGGGGACAAGGGAAGCTAGATGCCTATGTGGCACCAAGGCCAGCAGGAATGTGAAGCAGATCCAGAAAAAGTATGGGCAGCAGGACGGGAGGGAGAACTGGATGTTATTGTCCACCCTGGGACTAATACCATGACTAGGGATGGGCTGGGATGGTGCAAGAGGAGCTCAGGCCATGGTGGTCTCAACAGTGACAGCCCAAAGATCCGCAGTGATTATCATGGCACCTTCACCTGATAACCAGCAGCCAGCGGAGTGGTATCATGATTAGATTTCACCTTACTGACAGTTTTTCATGGACTTTAAAATGTACCTTTAGACCACCAGTAACAATGGGTGTCACAGAAAGCAAGCCAACATGTTTGGTATTGACAAATGCTTGTTTGCCCAGTGTGGCCACTGATTATGCAGTGATACAACCTGGAAAATGATATGCATTGTTCGGGGTGCACTGTCAGGAAGCAATCTGCACAGTTGGTGCCTGTGATATATTGACAAATACTGTTGAAAATACAAAACCAGCAGAAAGAGGGAGGTAATAATACTGACTATATAGATCACTCGTGTGACCCCACCTTGAGTACTGTGTCCAGTTCTGGAGGCTCCACCTCCAAAAGGACATAGAAAAGGTAGAAGTAGTACAAAGCAGGGCAACCAAAATGGTGCAGGGCCTGCATCAGAAGCCCTATGAAGAGAGGCTTAAGGAATTAAAGATGTACTCCCCAGAACAAAAGAGAGAAAGGAGAGATATGAATGAAACATTCAAATACCTCACAGATATAGAGAAGATAAAGGAAGGGAGCATTTTCCAGAGAAAAAGATGGTCAATGACAAGGGGGGCATGCTATGAAGCTAGAGGGAGGGAAGAAGGGTGAGAGGAAATGTGAGGAAGTACTTCTTTATGAAAGGGTTGATGGATGTTTGGAACAGCCTCCCAGCAGAGGTGGTGGGGGCTGAAATGGTTTCAGGATTCAAGAAAGCATGGGATGGGCACAAGGGGATCTTAGAAGTAAGGAAAGGGGGGTGCAAACTGGATTCCCAGCAGGGTCTACAGTGGCACTGTATGTAGGGGAAAAAAGGCAGATGAGGTGGGCTAGGAGGTCCTTATCTGCCGACAACTTCTATGTTTCTAAAACAGTTCAAAATACCAACTCTAACAAATAATCACAGAACATCACTGTGTTATTTGAAGCTGAGGTAATACATTCCTTTCTGCTACATTGTTGGTGTTGCTATTCTTATGAAAGATTTGATGACTGAGCTGAGACCATAGTTCCGCTACCCCAAACCAGTTATAGTATCTTCAAGGTGCGTAACTACTGTTGCATCACTAACCTCACTAACAAGCAATTTCTTGGCTTCATGTGCCTTTGCAGTGAATGCTTCTTTCTGTGAGTAAATGGGTTCAAAATACAAAATGTGAAGTTTATGATCCTTTCAGTGATGGATCAGGGGCACATAATGACTGCCATCTTCACTGAGTTGCCCTAAGCCTTCAGCTCAGTGGCTCACCCTTCTTCCTAGACAAGCTGATCTCTGCTAGTCTGTCTGTTTCTGCAGGGGGAGTAAGCAAACACTCGGAGTGTTGTGCAAACATTTATATTATCCTGTGTCTGTGGTGGAAGCACATAGTGCCACTCGCAGTCATTTGTGAGAAAGCTGCATGTTGCAGTCATAAATGCAGAAACTGGAAGCATGACCCTGCCTCCGAGCCAGGCACTGTACCTATGGTAGTAGACCCTGCCTCTGAGGAAGGCACTATACCAATGATAGTAACAACTGCCTCTGAGGCAGTCACACACTTATAGTGGTAGCCCCTGCCTGTGAAGCAATGACTGTATAGTATAACTGTGATATAGTATGACTGTATGGTAATAGTGTGTGTGGTGGACACATTTGTATTCTCTTGTGTCTGTGGTTGAAGCACACAGTGATCATCCTAGTCATATTTGAATGAACTATATGTGGCATTCATACCAGTAGAAACTGGAAGCATGCCCCTTTTCTTTCACTGCTTGGTAGAGTAAAATTATACCTTTGCAGTAGTACTGTACTGAAAAGTGACACATCAAAGTAGGATATTGGATTGTCACAATGCAAGTCAGAGAAATGCCTGATTGTAACAAGTGTTATTTCATATGAAATTAATAATAAATCACGTTTGGCATGTCACTTGGTTACCTAGGTACACATGTAAGTAAGGATTGAGTTACAACATCTTTTTACATCTGTAGTGTTTTGGTGTTGGTCTGCCAGTAAAAGAACTAAACATCTATTCACTGGAAGAGAGAAGGGAGAGAGGGGATAGGATAGAGGCTTTCAAATACCTAGAGGAATTAACAGAGTACAGGAGGGGAGTATATTTCAGAGAAGAAAGTGCACAAGAACAAGGGGACATAATATGAGGCTGAAGAGAGGGAGGCTTAGGAGGAATGCTAGGAAGTATTTTTTCACACAGAGGGTGGCAGATCAGTGGAACAGCCTACCAGCAGAGGTGGTGGAAGCATAAACAGTATGGGGATTCAAAAGTGCATGGGATAAGCATAAAGGCTCCCTGCTGTAAATAAGAGTAGGGACTGCCAAACCAAGTAGGGAAATGGGCAGACTAGGTGGTCTGTATGGTCCTTATCTGCCGATGATGCTATGTTTCTACGTTTCTACCTTCATTCTGGTCTGCCAGACCCATTTATTGCTGCTGGCAAGGACCCATTGCTGGACCATGCAAACAAACTTGACGGATGCATAACATAAATGAATAAAGGTATTTATTCTGCACAGCAGATGTTCTTCTCTTCATGAGGACTAGCCCCAGACTGAATAATTCTCTAGCACAGAATCTAAGGGGTTTCTAGCTCCTGCTAAGACAGTAATTAGAATAATATTTGATACATAGTTCTGAGAGCACTTAAAGGGACGGCAGCTGACATTAGCCCCATACATAAGTACAAGTGTACTCCACATCACTCCTGGAACCGTTAATGTGAGCACCACTCAGAACAAAGCAATATCACGCTATAACAGCTGAACCTTTTTTTTTCCAAACATGCAAGGCATGGCAGATTTAAAAGAAAACAGTACTCCACTGCAGGGAAGGGGGAGGAAAGAATCTGGACTACATTGGTGACCAGTCAGAGTAGTGCCAGGGGAGGGGGAAAACACCATAGCGAGTTGAAGCTTGGTCATGTCCCAAGTGCTAAAGTGCAGGAAAGAGGGAAGAGGGAAGGGAGAAGGGAAGGAAGGGAAGGGTAGCAGCTGAAGGATAAACATTGGAATTAACAAATTAAGTGCTTTACTAAGACACAGAATTACCATCAGAGAGCAGGAGAAAAAAAAAACAACAGTTGCAGAACAGTCATTTTTACATGAGCACTAGAAATACGGAAGGTGTACCACCACTGAGTCTGGTTAACAAAAGTTCAAGACCTCCGTCGACTTTTTCGGTCAGTGGGAATGTAAGCATGAGTGGATTGCTCCAGTTCCTGATAGGACGGAGTCAGGTCATTAAAAGCAACCCAGGAGTTCTGCCCACTGTCAAATCTGCACCACTTGACTCTGTAAGTCCAGGATCCATTGGTGAACCTCTTCCTTAAGATCTTCTCCATCCTGAGAAGAAGAAGAAGGCTGAGAAGAAGAAGTCCCAGGAAGGTCTTGTGGCAAATCAGGTTAAATGGAATCCAGCTGGAGAGTGTCAGGAGTGGGAAGATCTATAGGAACTGGTTTATTTACTTTATTTATTTGCTTTTGTTTACCAGGTAATCACACTAGACAGCCAAGTGCCTATTTTCAGGTGCGACCCGGGAGGATTACAAGGTACATACAAGAACATCAGGCAGAGTCAAGGTAACATACAAGAACTTCAGGCAAAACAGAAATTAATAGGCAGATAACAGCATAAAGAAACTTCAAGCACAACAGATTAATAGGTAGATAACAGCATAATACATAACAGATTAATAGGTAGATAACAGCATAATACAGGCATTGTCAACAAAGCAAACAAAATGGGGTAATCCAGGATAAAAACTTAACAGTAGGAGTACAAAATTGTAAGAGAGAGACCTGGGGAAAAGTGGGATAGATTAGGTTGGGTACCCCCTCAAGAACAGGTGGGCAGGGAATGGGCCCAGTGCATATTGACAACATATTGTTACATCAAGCAGTTACAGGACTGAAGAGCATTCAAATGCAGGAGCCTCACCTCCTAACAGTTGAACTGGGAAAAAGAGTTCCTCAGCTGGGGGTCTATAAGGCACAGAGACAGGTGGAGGCCAGTTTTAGGAAGCCCCATAGGGAGGCTTTGACGCAGGGATGGGAGGAAGAGGAGTGAGTTAATGCAGGAAGGGTGAAGGCCCGATCACCTGCAAGGATGCAGATTTTAGGAACCAGGCAGTCCTGTGAATCACTGGATCTTAAGTGGTAGGCTGGGGTTCCATGTTTGAGGGGTAGGGCAAGAGCAGAAAGGGTGGCCGTTCTGGTGATGTTGTTGATGAAGTTGCCAAGGGACAAAGGTGTGGTGCTTTTCGGGGGGAGCCACTCCAGCCGCATGTAAAGATCACAGCGATGTGTGAGGAGAGGAGCAGAGTGCAAAGTGGCATATATTGTTGTATGCAGTGTCCTATTTTGTGAGACTTGATTTAGGGAGAGGGGCAAAGGATATGAGCCCATAACAGAGCGTGGGTAGGAGGACCCCCCCCCTGGCTAGGGTGAGCCGTGCAGCCGGTGTGAGGCAGATTTTTGCTCTGTAAGCAAGTCCTAGCTTGCCGTTTGTTGCCTTACATATGTTCCGAATATGCAGGGTGAAGTCCAGTTGCAGGTCAAAGGTTGCACCCAGATACTTGACAGTATCCACAGCCTGCAAGAGGGAGCCATCTGCTCCATAGATATTTAAGGGAGCAGGGTAGGTTTTTGTCTTGGCCAAGGAGATAAAAAGCATGGCCTGGGTCTTTTTTAGGTTGATGGTCAGCTTATGGCCCTCTAGCCAGGTTTGAAAAAGCTTGAAGTCAGAGTTTAGCCTGGAGTTAATGAGAGTGATGTCCTGGGAGCTGCCCAGGATGACGAGGTGATCCGCGTATAGGGTGATGCACCCATGGGCTGTGTTGGAGGTTCCATGTGATAACGGTGGCTGCCCAAAGGCGATCGCTGTTATCACGAAGTCAGAGTGATGAAAACCTTTTCAGCACTCTGACACCCTCGGCACCCGGAACGATGGTGCTGGGGACTTAGATTATCATACTTTCTATGGGGGGGCTGTGCTCACCCGCACCCCCCTACTAATGGGTTCTCAACTCCAGGAAGGTGCATGTTGGGGGGGGGATGAAAGCATGAAAAATAAAGGTTCGGGCCGGGCGCAATAAAATCGCATCTGTACCCGGACCAGAACCCAAACCCAGTACCTCACCCACCCCAGCTGCAGGCCAATCCCCAATGCCATGGCACAGCTCAGCAACCCACCACAGTGCCAGCCCCTACATCCCCTCCACCCCCTCCCAGCCCATGCTCACCGTGTTCACCCCCCCGCACGCATGTACATATAGCGACATCCGTCACTCAATTCGCCCACCCCCACATCTGGTCACCCTACCCTCCCCATTGCCATTCGGTATTTCACCCTGAAGGTGTCGCCATTATGGACGGCACCTTTCTACATGTGCCCACATCACAGGCTACCGTGACAGAGGGCAGTTCATTAATGAAAAGGGAAAACAGAATGGGTCCAAGGACGGATAAGTTGTCTGAAGGGATCTCGGCTTCAGAGAGGATGGCAGGCTCAAGTGCAGCTTCATTGTTAGGCGGACTGGGGTCATCTGGATGGGTGTTACTCAGGTACCCATGTTTCATGTGATTGATGTGGACTTTGTGTACCAACTTTCCATCAGACTTCCGGCGTATAATCTTTTACTGCCGTGGTATTCATTGGGGTAATTGCTTTGCAGTAAATGTCTTCTTGTACCTATCTCATTGCACCTGTTGCTATGGTACTGCGTACCTACATTAACACTTTTTTCTCTCAGGAATGCCCTTTCAGATAGTTCCACATGTTTTTGATTGTTCTGCAACTGTTATTAAAGAGTTATCCTGCATTCTAGGTGTCCTCCTGCTGCTCCCCTTCTCTTTCTTCCCTTCCTGGCACTTTAGCAATTGTTGCATGACCAAGCTTCAAGTTGCTATGGTGCTTTCCCTTTCCCTGGCACCACTTTGACTGGTCAGCAGTGTTGTCCAGATCCACCCCCACCGCGTGCTGTGGAATACTATTTTGTTTTAAATGTGGTGCTTTAAAATGCTTAAAAATGTTTTTTTGCTTTAAAAATTTCTTAGAAACTGTCATAATAATTATTGCTTGTTTGAGTGGTGCTCATATTTACTGTCCCAGCAGTGATGTGAAGCACACATTAAGCATGAGGCTTAATGCTAACTGCTGCCCCTTTAAGAGCACTTAGAACCTGCATGAACCAATTTGTTGCACTGCCTGGCAGTGCCATGTAATGCCTGTCAGTCACAGAAATTAGTCAGTCAGGGGCTAGACCTCATGAAGAGAACGTCTGCTGTACTGAATAAACAATAATCTTTATTCATTTATTTTATGCGTCCGTCTGTTATTTGTATGGTCCAGCAAGGGGTCCTCACCAGCAGCAGCAGATGGGTCTGGCAGACCCGAGAGAAGTTAAGGGTCTTTGAGTGGCAGAACAACACCAAAATGCCACACATCTTACAAGTGTGCAAAACGTTCAGGATTGTAGCGAATGTCTAATGCTATAGTGATACCTGTAGAACATGGAACCAGAAAGGAAGAATTTTTGCATGTGGAAATATATCTTTAATTGCCTTCATTTCTTTCCTGTCTTTGTCAACCATAAACACCTGTAACCAAAATAAAACAGTGAATGGAAGACCATATTTAAAACAAAGGAACTGCAACATAGCTGGGCAAACCCATGAATGGGGTAGCATTATATGTCATGCACTCTGATCACAAACATGGCTAAGTTTTGGTCATCATTAAAGAGCTGGTGACATGTTCAGGTGAATGTCAACAAAACATAATATTTAGACAGAGTTCAGCTTGTAATTCCCATAAGTGCTGTAATTCTCCTCCCCATTATTTATTACTGAGGTCATTTGTATGAAAACAGGATCTTTGCTACTGAAGAGTTTATCTATTCCTGCTGCTTTCTCCCTACCTGAAGTCATAGAGTACTGCTTGTGATATCACAGTTACTCCCATGGCAACATATTATGATGTCACAACAGAGGATTATGACTTGAAGTAGGTAGCAAGCTATAGAGCCAGATGGACTCTAAAGGAACTCTAAGGGGTAAAGACCATATATTCATGCAAATTTCCTTAGTTATAAATAATGGGGAGGAGAACTATACAAAATATAAACGGAATGCTGGCAGAATTATTCCTAATTATGTTTTTTAAAGTTTTCTTTGAGGCATCAGTAGCTCTTTAAATACTCAATAAAACTACAAAAACATTTGTTGACAAAGAATAACCACTGGTATATTTCAACAATTTCCAATTTATAGGGCCCCATTCTGAAACAGTTAGCAAGGTGCAAACCAGATTTGCGACATGCTAACAGGGGAATGTGCCAGTTGTCAGGATGGGGGGCAGATTCAGAGGCCCCCTTTGCATAGTGCAACCCCGATAGTGCCAGAACACAGAATATATAGAAGTACCCATGCAAATGAGGGATCCCTGCTGCATACAGGACACTGTGGTGTATCCATTCTTTTTGGCAGTGATAAACCGCCAGCTGCGTGGTGAAATTTAATACCACTGAAATCCAGCTCTTAACTGTGCACACATATGGCCAGTGCCACACAGCCCGTCCACCAGTCCATTACATATACACATTCCTGGCATCTACTGTCTACCCTCCCCATGCCCGAATACCCTCCTTCTTATGTATATATGCCTTGGTGTCTAGCAGTCCCCCCTCCCCATTCCTAAACACCCTCCTTATTTCATATATATTCCATGGTATCTAGTGTTCCCTCCTACCTTTCCCCAAACCCGCACCCTGTAGGTCAAAGCATCCCCAGTGTCCAGTACTCCTCCCCACCCCAGCAAGTATTGTCCCATCACCCACCTCCTTTCCCTGTCCAGTAACCCCCTAACCCTTTGCCATTGATGGCGGCTGGCATGGCCCTCTTCTCACCCGCACGTCTGTCTGTCATCTGAGCTGTTAGCAAGCACTAGCTGTAGAAACAGGTACCTCAACTGCAATATTTCACTTCCCCAAAAAACATTACTCATATTTAACGATGAAAAGTACATAGGCAAACTGTATTTTCAAGCTAAAGCTCTGCTGTTATGGTTTAAATTATACAATGGGCTCCAAGAATCATGTAACCTGATTGGCTGACCGGCACCTTTAACCCGTGGCAAATCCTGGCATAACCCATGAGAAAAGACGCCAGTCAGCCACTTCACCAAGATCAGTATGACCCCCCAAAGAAAAAAAAAATCCTCCATCTTAGATCACCGCTAATGGGATAACTGAGCTGCAGAGCAGGACTACCGACATGCCGCTGCCATGATGGCGCTGCTGCTTGGCTACTGAAGTGCTGTGGGATTGCTGGAGAGAGGGTGATTGGTACAGATGAGGGGTTGCTGACAGCAGAGATGAATTCTCTGAGTGATTCATGGGACTGACGGAAAAAGTGGCAAGAGCGGGAGTGTGGCACCCTGACCGAGAGGCAGCGATGTGGGTGGGAACACTGGTCCAGCGTGTCTATCTGTGCTGGAGAAGGGGGTCATGATGGACAATTTACAAGTTTCAGTATGCCAAATTAAAATGTTAAAATCACTGCCTCTTTTCTGCTTTTTTGTTCTTCAGTCTCATAGCTCCCCATAGTGTTCACTTCATCTGCTCTGTCCCTACAGTCTCTGCAGCTCTGCTCCATTGTACATCAACAGTAATCTCCTGGTATCCCATAGCTTAATCCACTGTCCAAATAACAATAATTATCCCCATTAAAGTAAAGAAAAAAAACCTTTGAGTGGGAGCGTCACTTTGCAGGGTTACCTCCCAAATGGAAAAGCGTGGTAACCCCAGAAATCTGAGCCTGAGATCAGCCCTTCAGTGCTGACAGCTAGGTTAGACAGAAACAAGCCACTAAAAAGTCATCCAACACCACGTTCCTGGCAGCAAACAGCAGGCTAGCACACGGGAATAGTGAGCAGCATTAGTTTTGTTTGTTTGTTTCCACAAGCCACAAGCATGAGAGAGAGAGAGAGAGAGCCCACGTCCACGAAAATACAGTGTTTTTTGCTCACAGCCAGATTGTCTCCTACAAAACATTGTTGCCATGCTACCTTTCCCTCTCTCCCTCTCGGCAGTGTGTGTATATATGTATATAACTGCAGCTCAGGTTTGCGGTTTCCCTGCCCACTCTTGGCTGACACCAGCTAAATAGTATTCTGGCTCCAGAGTGGACTATCTAACCTAGCGAGGCAGGATATTTTAATAAAAATGAATAAAAAAATATATACATTAAAGTTTTTCTTTATGTCTTGTAATAAAAATGAAGGTGGACATTGTATAATAGCAATAAACCACTCCAGGGTGTGGGTTATGCTGGAATTTACCCACAGCTGACCTGGTTTGACCACTCAGTCTGTGGACTCGTGGCCAAACCATGCCAGCCGTGGGTAAGTCCCAGCAGAACCCACACCATGTCATGATTTATTGCTTAAATGTCCTTGCCCCCACCCCCCCATTTGAGTGATACACAGTAATTCATCATTGGAGACAATGTAATATCTTGTGATGATTTTGAAGGAAAGATTTAGATCAACTGCAATAAGGAAAGGGGTAGTCCATGATGATTTCTGGTAACATTATTTGCCTTCTTTTGAGGAACACTGTAAGATCACAAAACACACCATTGGCATTAGAGGCCAATAATGTAAAACAAATGGGGAAAAAAACAAGTATATTAAAACAATCACATATGTAAGTAATGTAATTGAATTACCTTGGTGTGAATGATCCAACTGTCTCCTTCAATTTCTGCAGACATATGGTCAATGTTGATGTACTTTCTTCACTAACAATACAGTATGTCACTGGAATGTCATGGCCAGTGCCATTTAAGCAAAAAGGCACGACAGGGTGTAGGTTATTGGGGGATTTACCCATGCCTTGTGTGGTATGTCACGTGGTGCAGCCGAGTCACTTAACCACTCAAGAAGTGGGTAAATCCCCCAAATAACCCACATCCTGGAGTGCCTTATTGCGATTATACAATGGACCCATGTGCAAAATACATTTTAAAAGTGTTTAAGTATGTTTTTTATGAATGCCATTTCTTAGCCGTGGGGTTATTACAGGTTATACCACGGTCATGTGATGTGTTTTGACCAATGAGGTTACAGGATTTTCATACTCCATTGTATAATTCAAATTAAGACAACATAAAAGCATATCCATATACAGTTAACCCTGTATAAGTGGTCTCCGTCAATATCATCTTGCTTCCATGTGATGAGAGCATCTCGCGTTGCCATTGTGAGGCTATCATAATAAGTGGTTGAGCTTCACTTCAGATAAAAGGCTGATAATAAACTACATATTCATTTGGATAGTTTTTTATCAGTTGTGCAACACTGACACTGTCATCAGGATTTACATAGTGTTGCAACATAAAATTTTGCCTAATGATTTTAATGTCACGAAGTGTAACAAAGTATCTGCGGTCATGTAAATCACTAAAACCTCTTTCACGGGATCATTTATAGGACTGCATAATTATGTTGGTTGCCAGCAGACCCTGTGATAACCAGCAGTGTATTTTTGCTTGTAGTTCCGGATGGATCTAATTTACTTTCTGATGCTCAGGAATGTCAATATTGTGACCATTATGAGTTAGCTGTAGTCGGACAACACAACCGGAAAAATTAACCTTGTCAATAAAGGTAAAAGTAACATAAGAATGGCAAGAATTGGCATGGATTCCCAGAAGAATGTCCAGGTGCTTTACAGGACCGCTCACAACAATAAAACAAAGTGTTTTTGCATTTTGCGCCTCACTCAGGTGTGATAAGTGTTCTTCAATGAAATGATCTTTCCTTTTACTTCCCAATATAAAAATCTTACAAGTGACATTTGGATTGAATTCTTTCTCAGTCGAGCCTCGATTGAATTTATTCAATATTGTTCCATATTTATACATTTTAAAAAACAGAATTGTTATTACAACTGCAGGAGTGTCTTGACAATGTACCAGAGCAATTATCCAGTGCCTCAAAGGAAGACAGAGACAATACATGGGCTATTATCCACAGCCTCTCAGGCAGGATGGCACTGTACACATTATAATAGCATGTGCATTGGGAGCAGGCACTCTACCCATGATAGTAGCTACTGACTCCAAAGCTGGCCCTATATCAATGGTGGTGGCCCTGGCCTCATAGGCAATATCTGTACCTTTGATATTAATAACTGCCTCTGAAGGCAGCACTATACCTATTGCAGTAGCTCCTGCCTTTGAGGCAAGCACAGTATCAGTGGTAGTAGCCCCTGCCTTAGAGACAGGCACTATACCTGTGGTAGTAATCCCTATCTCTGAGGTAGGCACAGCACCTATGGTACTAACCCCTGTATCCAAAGCAGGCACAGTACCTATAGTGGTAGCCCCTGCCTCTAAGATAGGCACTATACCTTTTTTGAGAGTAGACCCTGCCTCCAACTCAGGCCCTGTACCTCTTTTGGTGGGACCTACCTCTGAGGAAGGCACTGTACCTATGGTAGTAGATCCTGCCTCCAAAGCTTTCCCTATACATAGGCCAGTAGCCCGTGACTTGCAGGCAACAGCTGTACATATAGTATGAATGGCTGCCTCTGTGGCAGGCACTATACTTGTAGTAGTAGCCTGTGCCTCAAAGGAAGGCACTACACCTGTGGAAGTAGCCTGTGCCTCGGAGGCAGACACTGTATCTGTACCAGTAGCCTCAGCCTTACAGGCAGTCACAGTACAAGTAGTAATAGCTCCCACCTCCAAGGCATGCCCTGTACCTAGTGTGGTGGTCCCTGCCTTGCAGGCAGGAGCTGTACCTATGGTATTAATGCCTACCTCTGAGGCAGCCACTATACCTGTGGTAGAAGCCCTTGCCTCCAAGACCATCCCTGTACCTATGGTGGTGGTCCCTGCCTCGCAGACAAGAGCTGTACCTATGGTATGAATGGCTGCCTCTGAGGCAGGCACTCTACCTATACTAGTAGCCTGTGCTTCAGAGGCAGGCACTGTACTCGCTGCCTCCAAAGCAGGCACAGTACCTATGGTGGTAGGCCCTGCCTTCAAGGCAGGCACAGTTCCTATGGTAGCAGCCCCTGCCTCCGAGGCTGGTATTATACTAATGGTAATACCTCTGCCTTGAAGGCAGGTATAGTAACCATGGTTGTACCCACTGCCTCTGAGGCAGGGGCTATGCCAATGGGAGTAGCCCCCATCTTTCAGGCAGGTACAATGCCTACATTGGTACCCAGTACCTCTGAGGTAGGTACTATTTCAATGGTAGTAGCCCCTGCCTCTTAAGCAGGTACAGTACCTATGGTAGCAGCCCCCTTAAAAAAGCACAATGCCAGTCTGTTCAGGTCTGGTTTGGTAGCATAGGCCACTTGGGGGGGGGTATAGGTCTTTAAAAATAATTTGTTTTAGTTTTTCCCTTTTGGTGCTTGAGTGGGAGGGGGAGCTGTTTGGGGTTGACGGAGTCCTGCATCTGTCCCGACCGAGCTCCTGACAGGTACAGTGAAGCTAGCTGGGTGATGTGACTCTGCTACAGTTTCAGAGTTGTTTGATAAATAAATAACATTTTAATTTTTATATAGGAAAATGCATGTCATTAGGGAAAATCCCTGTTTACAAGACAGTCCTGTGTGAAGAGCTTGTAAGTTACAACAAAGGTAAAATAGCAGTCATCATCATCATCATCAAATAAGTTTATTTTTCAGCCATTTAGGCCATTCAAATTTTAGCACAAAGCCATCTGAAATATAAAATATCAACATAAATAAGTGTAAAAACAATACAGAGCACCAGGCACAACAATCATGTCAAACATCTGGTTGACTATACACAATCCTAAGGCTATTCTTGTAAGTAAATCAGTTCAGAGATTTGAGGAAAGTTAAGTTAAATACTGATTAATCTTCCTTTACAATATTACTAACTTCACTGATATTTAATAGACCCTATTTATCTCTTCACTTAGATTCCAGCTATCCTACTAGAGAAAAAAATTCTCCCATGGGGCAGCAATCAACTTATGTACTTTTGGTACCTGAGAAGGGCACCCACTGACTTTTTGTCTTTCTCACCAGCACACTTGTACTTTTCAGGTACCATTTTGGGATATACCCTGCAGTCTAATAGCACTATGCGAGACCACTATTCTACCATATTGGGCTATCCATGAAACATCTGTTTAAGGGCCGTCCTATGGGAGTCTCTTGTCCACTACTAAGGTTAGTTCGCTAAACAGACCAATATACTAATTTAGTCTGGCTCTGATAAAATCCAGGGCCAATCTTTCATCAATCCATATATGGCTACTCATAGCCAGAATGGATACAGAGACACCCCCCAGAAGTCCCTTGTGCCAACTAACCATGGTCAAGCCTCATGGTCCTATAGCGGTCTCCAGTGTGCAAAATGGAATACTCCATATCTTGCCCCAACAACATCTTACTTAGGTTCTAATGCTAATTTCATGATGACCATTCAGTGTATGAGCCCAACCCATATCATTCCATATTCATCAGGCAGAGTCCCATGTATTGATTTGATCTGGAGAAAAGGAACCATTAGTAATTACTTATATACTAAGCAACATCATTTAAGATTCTTACCCTATTTCTAAATTTCTAAAATTCCTCAAACCTGCTATAATTTAAGCATCTTGATGAGACAAATAATTTGTAATGAATGGCAAAGTTCTAAATCTAAATCCATCTGCCCCACCTATATCATTTATCAAAGATATACACTTTATCAACAGTGCACAATATCAATCGAGCATAAGGGGTCAAAGGGAAACTAACAGCACTGAGGACCGGTAGGTAAATTGTATTACTGATTGTGTACCAGTGAAGACTAAAATGGCCCAGACTAAGGGAAAAAAGGGAAAGAAAGTTAAAAAGAAAACATGCACACAGTGCAACATGTGCCAGGAAGCAACACAGGAACAAGAGTTCGTGTGTGAAAAATGCTCCCAAAATACAGCCCTTTTAAAAGAAATAGACCAACTTCATAGAAGAATAGACACATAAAGAAATCACTCTACTGGAGAGTTTCATAGACGAGGAAGTAAAGGAAACAAGCATCAATCACCAACAACACAAAAATGGTGATACACATGAAATCCTTGACTCCCCCTCCTGTTTAATAAAGAACTACATCACTGTCCCCTCATGCCCTATGACAGAACATGATTCTCATCACATAAGTTTACCACATAGATATGAGAGTTTGTCAGTAGATCCAGAGGAATCTGAGGAAAAGACAACACTAGCAAACACAAGCCTTGGTAACAATGTTACTAGAAACTCATTACCAGTTGTCAAAGAAACATCACAAGATAGAGATATGGTAGTAATTGGAGATTCCTTACTAAGAGGGATTGACACAATGATTTGCAAAGGACGGAAAGAATTTACTACAGTTAGTATGCTTCCAGGGGTCAAGATTCAGAATATAATCAACATGCTAGATGGACTACTAGAAAATACCACAAATCCTTTAGTTATTCTGCATGCTAGAATAAACAATCTTTCTACCTGTGACCTCTCCAACATACAGTCAAACTTTATGACTGTAATTGATCAGATAAAAAGTAAAGGGGGGAGAACTAATTATGTCTAGACTACTACCTACCATTGGGAAAAATGCACATAAAAATCACATGATATATAAATTAAATATGTGGCTGAGACAACATTGTTTGTCAAAAAATATAGGATTTATAGACAACTCTACTACTTTTATTACTCCAACCTGCTAAAAGGGGGATGGACTGCACCTAAATCACCTTGGAACTGAATTCTGGGGAACAAAATAAATAGAGTCATAAAGTTTCATTTAAACTGGAAGGGGGGGAGGGTCTCAAGAGACCACATGAATATAATACATACAGCTAAACTTATGAACTTTAATAACCTGGGTTGGAACAGTGTATTGATTAATATTAGAAGTTTGACCAAGTTTGATGAATTTAAACATCTTTTGGAAATAAATAATATCCAAATTGCATTAATCACTGAGACACAGTGGGAAGAGAATGACTGTTGGGACAAAGACATCTTGAGATATAAGGTATACTTTAAAAGTAGGAGATACAGGAAAGGTGGCGGGGTGGCTATATACCTACAAAACAACATATCAAGTGAGGAAATTCCAATAGATATTCCTAACCTTGAATCATTATGGATTAAACTATATCCCCAGATAGGACCCTCTATTACCTTAGGATTAGTATATAGACCTCCTTCTATAACAACTGAGGATAACAGGATACTTCTAAATTACACAGAAAACCTGGATCCAGCAAGTAATCTTATGATATTTGGGGACTTTAACCTACCTAATATTTACTGGCATACAGTTTCCACAGCAAACAAAACCGAAAGTCGACACCTGGATCGCTTTCTGGAACTGGGGTTAAAACAAAAAGTGCAAACCCTGACAAGAAACGACAAAATATTGGACATAATTCTAACTAATACAGAACACTGTATTTCCAATGTTAGAATAAGGGAACCCTTTTAGTAATAGTGATCATAATACCTTTTTTTCAAATTACTGGGAAATCAAAACAAACAAACACTGAACATAATCTAGCATTAAACTTTTACAAAGCTGATTTTGAGGGTATAAAAAATGAGCTTAAACAATGGGACTGGCCTAAAGAATATAATGCATTGACAGTTGAGGGCAAATGAAGGTCTTTGACACACAAATTAAAAAGTCTTATTAAAACATATATACCCACAACAAATAAAAACAAAAACAGACACAAAATTACCCGTCTGGTTTAATGAAACAATCAAACAAGCAATAAACAACAAAAAAAGACTTTTTAGGAAGATTAGGAAAGGATATTTACATCTTGTCCCCAGGTATAGGATGTTAGTGAAAAGTACAAAAAGCATGATAATGACTGCAAAATCTAAATATGAATTAAAGCTGGCACACAAAGTAAAGGATAATAAGAAAGCGTTTTTTGCCCATGTTAACAGAACAAAGGGGAAGACAAACCCTTCAGGAGCATTTACAACTAATGAAGGGAAAAAAGTTTCAAATACCAAAGCCGCTAACATTCATAACCATTACTTCTGTACTGTATTTAATACAAGCGACAAAAGGATGCAAAATGTTGTAGATTTACCCCTTATGATGAGCCCACTATATCACCTATAGTAGTTCTTGATAAGCTAAGGAACTTGGACATCAGTAAATCACCAGGCCCGGATGAAATCCATCCTAGGGTGCTAAAAGAGATAGCAGATGATTTGTATCCCCATCTTACTAACATACTACAACATTCCCTTACAACCAGAGAAGTCCCCCAAGATTGGAGGGTAGCTACAGTAGTGCCCATTTATAAAAAAGGTTCGAAAACCAACCCAGAGAATTATAGGCCTATCAGCCTAACTTCCATTATGGGAAAAATGCTCGAAAGTATTATCAAAGATCTTATACAGGAGCACTTGGAGCAAGCCAGGCTAACTGACCCAGCACAGCAGAGATTCACTAAGACTAGGTCCTGACAAACTAACTTACTGTTTTTTTATGAACTAGTGACTAAAGAGATCGATTCGGGTAAACCGGTGGACTTGGTCTCTTTGGATTTTGCCAAGGAGTTCGACAAATTGCCTCACTTTGAACTCATTAATGCCCTGGGAAAATACAGTCTAAACAACCATATAATTAATTGGATCAAGAACTGGCTCATAGGATGAAAGCAGCGAGTTATTGTAAATGAGGAGTATTTCAGATTGGGCTCCAGTTACCAGCGGAGTACCACAGGAGTCAGTACTGGGACCCTGTCTCTTTAATATCTACGTTTCTACTTTAACTATCAGGGATCCCAATATACTGATGTTAAAATTCGCTGACGATTGTAGGGTAGGAGCAGTTATAAATCAACCTGATAGTAGTAAAGCACTTCAATCAGCCTTGGACAACATACAGAGTTGGGCTAATACCAGTAAATTATTATTAAATCCTATGAAGTGCAAAGTTATGCACCTAGGTATACATAACAAACAACATAAATATAAGTTAGGCGATACAGATTTATTGGAAACAGAACAGGAAAGAGATTTGGGGATAATTGTAAACCCTGACCTTAAATTTAAAACACATTGTAGGAACCAAATTGGTAAGGCTAATCATGTACTAAATCGTATATTTAGACATATTTTGAGCAGAACAACAGAAGTACTACTCCCCTTGTACATTACAATGGTGAGGCCACTATTGGAGTACTGTGTGCAGGTGCGGTCACCATACTATAAAGAAGATATAAATAAAATGGAGAGAGTTCAACAGAGCTTTACTAAAGCTCTCATAGGTATGTCAAATATGACTTATGAAAATAGGTTGAAGACTTTAAATTTGTACACTCTGCAATATAAAAGAATGCAGGGAGACATGTGCCTATTATATAGAACACTTAATGATACTACCATCACCAGAGAGTTAGGAATCATCAGAATAGACAAAAAGTTTAATACCAGAGGGCATGCTAAACAACTATGTGTTCCTAAATGGAAAACTCTATGTAGAAAGCACTGGTTCAGCCTAAGGGTTGTTTCTATATGGAACTAGTTGCCAGCACAAGTAGTGGATAGTCCTAATATGGAATCATTTAAAATTAAACTGGATGTAGCAATTGGAGATAGGGTAAAGTACCAAAACTACTAGACTATACTGGCAAGCTTTGCGGACTTTATGTCTTTGTAGCTTGATAAAATCTATGAAACCTATGAAGAACATATGAGATAAACACTTATTTGATAAAAGACAAGCTTAAACCATCTTAAAAAAAAGAAGTCTGATAGAAGTCATGCTCTCTCAAAAGCGAGTCTATGAGTTCAGTCAATTCAAAATGAATCAGAGTTGCATTTGTTTGAAAAATAATATGCAGCTTCCTCAGAACTGGGTGTAGACTGGTATCAAAATCAACCAGTCAGATAATACTGATCACCCAGTCATTCCATAAACTAGGCAGGGCTACAAAATGAAGGCACTATAGTTTTGTTTATAGTTTATCAAAACAAAAACGTCTAATAGATGTGCCTTACTGCAGTATTCAGAAGTGTAAACTTCATAACGGGCACAATAGTGCAATAGCGCACAGTGCCTGAAAGTTAAAACACATTAACTCTTTCAAAACACCGGCCAAGCCACATGCAGCTGCAAATTGACAAGTGAAAGGTCCGCAAGGTGTACTCTCAAATCTACACTCCACACTGCTGCACCTTTAGAGCATCTCAGAACATAAAAATACCCTCCAGTAAAATGTAGCAAGAGTCGCCTCTCGAGAATGAGAAAGCATCAAACTGCCTGCGCTACTCAGACTAAGTTACCAATCCCGTTATCCAAAGTAGGATTATTAAATTATTCTTCTCTCCCTCACTGGGAGTCCATTTAAATTCCATGGGTTCTTGGATCTGTCTTTTCTGGGAAACTTATCAGCTCATCAATTCTGCCCTATTACATACCTCCATTCCACTCAGTATTTCAGGTGCAAGTTATATTTTTTGTAGACGCTGAACACCATCTCCTCTTCCGGGAGTCCTTAAATCATTTTCAGTGGCACCAAACCATTCCAGGGTGTTGCTGCCATTAACCCACCATATTTTACCTCTGGCTTTACAAGCAGCAACACCTGCATTCTAGCCAGTCTTGGCAATTTGCAGTTAAAAAACTACCAAACTTCAGTGACTTTTAACTGCTGTCCTCCTTTCCTGTTCTCCAATTATTATCCAGAAAGAGTGTAATCACCTGTAAAATACACAAAAATAGAATCGATCTCTGAGCGCAGTAAAAATGGGAGCCAGGTTCAAACTTCAGTTCCCAGATCCCTCAGGCAAACTTAGCATACCTATTAGAATTTGAAAAGGTGCATAACAGCACACTGAAGTATAGACAATCCTGTATCCCCATAACACGGAGCCAAATTCTCAGGCTTCTGACAGACTTCTCTTCCCAAATGTTAACCGTGTAGTGCTCTCATAACAAAAATTTTGCCTCATTAAAAGACGGCATCCAACAGGTAAAACTGCAGAAACACAAGGAGGCAAAAAATGGAATAGCAGCGTGTCCGTGTCTCTCGAAAATATTGCTCGGTTACATTTAAACAGTTACCTGGCTCATTATTAAAAGACCAACACTAAAATAAACCATGTTTCTTTCACTAGTTGTGAAACAGAGTTTTAAAAAGCTTAAAATCTACTATAGCAGGGACAAAACCTGCACATGAAGAACCGCGCTGTCTTAAACGCGTATGGAAGTACAGCATCAGGGGTATTAGAGCGATATGGAAATATCACTACCCCTTCACTGTGGAATGGAAGACTTAAGTGGGGAAAAGGCATTTGAGCTCTGCTGATCGAGTGCTCAGTCAAGCCATTCCCACGGTGGAGTGGCCAAGGCACTTGACCCAGCAAGAGGGGGGGAGACCAAGGTTTGAAACACTGCTTGAGGGAAATTTTATTTTACTCCAGTCTGTGCAGCCACGAGTAAGTGCCACAATGTGAATTTTAACATACCCCTCCTGTCCACACCCCCTTGGAGCTGCTTGCTTATAATTATTCCAGAGGATGTGGAGGGCAGAGCTCCCCACAAAAACAAAAGAATTAATTGGGTATGCTGTGATTTTGAGTGGTCGGCATTATGTACCACTGCTGTGTTGCCGCACACTGTTGTCTGTGTGCGGTGTTTCCTTGTGCAGTTTTGTCTGTGACATTATGACCCCATGCCAAAATCTACAGGCATAAAAGCTTTTATTCGGTGTGGTGTGGAGCACAGCAGCAGCGCAGCCATCTTGCTGCTCCGCCCCCCTCCCCCAGCAGAATCTAGTTTGGGGCTAAAATGGCAGTTATTTCGTAGTACACAACAAACTTACATACAATTATCATTTGATTTGCTTATATACAACTATGCAATTAAGTTCGACAACACTTGAGTTAACATTTGCAGATTAATGGGAAATAGAAACATAGAAGTTGACAGCAGATAAGGACTGAAAGACCCATACAGTCTGCCCATTTTTTCTACCTTATGAATGTGCCATAGGTCTGTACTCTGTGAATGGCCTATCCATTCATACTCTTCTTTATTGCTCCCTTATGCCTATTCCATGCCTGTTTGAAGCCCTGCACTGTATTCATACCCACCACTTCCTGAGGTAGGCTGTTCCATGCATCCACCTCCCTTTCTGTGAAAAAGAACTTCCTCACATTACCCCCAATCGACCTCCCTCTAATCTCATGCTGTGCCCTCTCGTCCTGCTGTTTTTCTTATATTGAAACGTGTTAGACTCTTTCACCTTGTTAATGCCCTTAAGATGTTTGAATGATTCAGTCATATCACTTCTCTGCCTCCTTTGCTCTAGGGTATACATATTGAGCTCCAATAATCTGTCCTCATATGTTTTGTGATGCAGTCCCTGCACCATTTTGATTGCCCATCTCTGGACTGCCTCTATTCTGTTAATGTCCTTGTGCAGGTGTGGCCTCCAGTACTTCACACAGTACTCCAGATAGGGCCTAACCAGTGTCTTGTAAAGAGGGATTATTACCTACCTCTTATGACTTGCGATACCCCTACTAATACACTCCAACATCCCTCTAGCTTTACCTACTGCTTTAGTGGTCTGCTTGGATGATTTCAGGTACTCTGTGATGATGATGCCCAAGTCTCTTTCTTCCCTTGTGATTGCTAGCCACTCCCCTCCCAACCTGTCAGTGACTCAGTAGATAGCACACTTGCCTCTGAGGCCAGGAGATCAGAGGGCTGTGGGTTCAGTTCCCACATCTGCCACTTGGGTTAATATCCCAGTACTGACACTGTAGTGCAGCATGAGAGGGGTGCTACACTTCTGAGGAGCCGTCTTTCAGATGAGACATTAAACCGAGGTCCCATCTGCCTGGATTGGTGGTAGTTCAGGTGGATGTTAAAGACCCCATGGCACTTATCGAAAAGAGTAGGGGAAGTTTTTATTAAAACAAAAACACACTTTTTTTTCCAAAACAAAAACAAATCACACAGTCATTATGATATCCATATTATCTACCCAATTCCAGTAACATTTTTCCACAGCTCTCTTACTTTCTCTTCTCCCCATAATTTACATTCATCTTGAAAAAATGTATCTACTTCATCTTGAAACTTAAAAAAAAATCTTGTACAGTCAAATCCTTATTCTGCAAAAATCTTGAGCATCTGTTTTGCCATATAGACCATTCAAAACTGCCAAAATAACATAGACTGTATTTTTATTAACTTTTTCCCATTCTTTTGTTAACTGACCATAGATCAAAATCTAGTATGTCATATTTTTAAAAGCTTGCATCCCCAATAACTGGCTACCATACCCCAAAAAGGTTTAATAAAATCACAATCAAAAAATAAATGCTGCAGGCTTTCCTCTTTTGTCCCACAATCTCTTTCTCCACATATTCTTTCCTCGATTCTTTTATGTTTATGGTTACCTCTCACGTTTAACTTCCCATATCTACACATCCATACTACACCTTTCATTTTTCCCGGAATTCTTTTTTTCTAATGTAACGGCTAAAATTTCCTGCTCTTTTATTCCTTTTTCTACCTTAAAAACTTGTTTTTCCCAGAAATTCCTCTCCATAATTTCTTTATACATCTGTTTTCTGTTACCCCTAATTAGAGAATCCACTATTACCCCCCACTGGGTTAAATACTTCCTTCCAATTTCCATATATATTGGCCACATTTTACCTCCTACTATATTCCCTTTCTTCCCAATACATTTAATGAAAGGTACATTCCATTGCTGTGTTAACCAAGACCAAGCTTTGTTCTCACCTTTTACTAATGGTACAATATTTGAAAACACAAAAATATTAACATAAAAAACAATTGGATTTATCATGTTTAAACCCCCATCTTTTATGATGCTATACATTATCCCCCTTTTAATAGGATTTAACTTGCTACCCCACAGTAACTGAAAAAAAAAAGACTTTTAATTTTGGATTGCATTTGAAATGGTACTGGAAAAATGTATGCTAAAAATAAAAATATTGGGACAATAAACGTTTTTAATAAGTAAATTCTTTTCTCGTGTGCCATACTCCATTGTTTCCATTTACTGTATGTACCTTTATTTGGGCTATTTGATACTTTTCTTCCCAGTTTTGTTGTATTGCATCATCCTCTCCAAATCTTATTCCCAGCACCTTAATGCTTCCTTCTGCTATCTCCAAATCTCCTCTTTTCTTTTTCTCCCCTGCCCCAACGGATAAATTCTACTTTTCCCTTTATTTATCTTAATCCCTGTATAGTGGCTATACTTCTCTACTGTCTCCATTAACTTATCCCCTGAACTCTGATCTTTTACTAAAACTAAGCAATCATCTGCATAAGCACTTGTTTTATTCAGTTCCCTATTTTGCCATACAATACATTTAGGCCCAGATATTCAAACTGTGCCAGGCTCTGGCATAAGCTTGGGAGCAATGCAACTTGGCTGCGCAGGGGGGTGGACTGGGTGATATTCAATGGAGCTGCGCCATGGCACAGCATCATTGAATATCGCACCCTGGCCACCTGCAGTGTGTAAGGCGCAGTGGCTCTGCGCCAGCGCAAGTGGCCAGAGTGGAGCATGGGGATGCGCTAGCACAAGTTCCATTGCGCTATGCACAGCAACCATGTTATTCAAAACTTGACATGCAAATAAGGCCATAATGTATGCAAGGCACAAATGGGGCCATATCTGGAATGTGTAGTACGCTATGGGCTGCACGCCCATTGGCTCATGCTGTGGACCAATGGGTGTACAGCCCTACCGATGGTGTCAGTCAGTGGGCGGTGGGGACGGCGGCAGGTGGGTGCTGCCACTCACCACTGGCCGGGGGAGTGGGGTGGTGGGATTCATTGGCGGGTGGGGTGGGGGTCCACTGGACCACCAGGGATATTGGGGATATAATTATTTTACTTAGCCCACGATCAGGTGGGCAGGTCCACTGGAATATCAGGGATATTTGGGATATAATTTCTTTACTGAGCTCACAATTGGGTGGGCAGTGGTCCACTGGACCACCAGGGATATTGGACAGATTTCTTATTTTTTTTACAAATGCCCGTGATTGGGCAGACAGCGGTACACTGGACCACCAGGGATATTGGACAGATTTCTTATTTTTGTTTTACAAATGCCCACGATCATGCATGGGGGGTGCCATCAGGTGCAGCTGGAGCTCAGGTGGCCACCCACAAGTGGCAGCTGCCATGTTGTGCCCTGCAATGCAGCAGCTCACCTGTGGGTGGCCATCAGTTGTTCCTTTTTTTTTGGGATCAACTTTGTGCTGGCACAGGTAGGGGTTGCGCATGCATGGCTCTGCACATCCCGGGCTGAATATCGGGCTGTGCAGGGTATGCATCGGCATGCCCCCCCCACCTGCACCTGCATACATTACTGATGCACTCCGGTGCATCGGGATTTGTGCCGCACACTTTTCCCTTTTGAATATCGTGCCAGGGCACATCAGTGGGTTGCGCATGGTGCAACACCATGTGCAACCCTTTTGAATATCTGGGCCTTAATCTCTTTCTTCACCTCTATTCTCCTGTGGGTCTAGACAAAATACATATAGTAGGGGACTTAATGGGCACCCTTGCCGAACCCCATTCTTTACATACATTGAAGTCCCTAAATGCCCATTAACCATAGGACAAATTTGTGCTTCCTTATATATTGCTTTTATTAAACTAATTAATTCTGTTGGAATTTTAAACTTTTCTAAGGTATCCCATACATACTGATGCTTTACAACATCAAATGCCATTTCTTGATCCAAGGCATACAAATACCCTTGCAAAGAATCCTCCTGTCCTTTATTTATGACTTCTCTAATATAAATTACATGTTGTTGTATGCTCCGTGCAGGAATATCACACGTTTGAGACTGCATTATCAATTTCTCTGAAAAAGTCCTTAAGCTATTATTTATTACCTTGGCTAAAAGTTTGTAATCTGAAGTCAATAAACTAATGGGCCTCCAATTTATAAGTTGTGTTTTTTTCTCCGTTTTTATGCAAAAAAATCATTATTCCTTTTTTCATGCTTTCTGCCAAATTGTCTCCATTCATTATACCATTGTATACTCTTGTTAAAATGGGAGCTATTTGTTTTTCCAAAATGTTATTGAACATATTTGGAATCCCATCCACCCCAGGTGCAATGTTATTTGACAAAGATTTTATTGCCTCTTTCGCGTCTTCTTCTTTAATTTTCCCCTTTATCACCTCTGCCTCATCTTCCTCCAACTCTGGCATCTCAATTGTCAGAAAAAAGTCCTCACTTTTCCTACTTCTTTGTTGCTGGTATTTTTGCTTTAAAAACTCTTGTACTGTACATGTAATATTTTCTATATCTGTATGTATCCTCCCTTTTCCATCCTGTAATTTGTACATAACTCGATTTTCTATTCTTTCTTTACTACCATCATAAGGATTTGTATGATATTTTGTTCCCTGGGTACCACTTTTTGTTCCATAATTAAAGGCGGACCTATTATATTGGTATCCTTTCATTTTAACCTTAATTTCTTCAATTTGTTTAGATTCATCCACCTTATCTTTAACCTGCCTTGTCATAAGTTTATATAATCTAGCCCTTAATTTTAAATACTCCCCATAATTTGTTGCCTCTACTTTCTGTCCTTCTTCGATCATATATTGTTTGATTTCATTTTTAGTATCTTCCCACCATTCTGTTCCACTATCATATAATTCCATAACTGTTAACTTATGTTCCAGTATTATTTTAATCTTTTCTATACAAGTATCTTCTTGTAGCTTAGCTGTATTCATTCTCCAATAGCCTTTTCCTATTCTCATCCTATTCCCCAAGTTCATTTCAACTTCTACTGCCATATGATCTGATGTCTCAATCAGTATACTCCTAATATCAACTACCTCCACTCTTTTTTGTACCATCCAGAAATCTATATGAGTGGAACGTGAACCCTTGAAATATGTGTGTTCTCCTTTTTTCCCTTTTAACTTATATCCATCCTCCATCCCAGCTTTATTTAACATTCTTTTCAAGTGAGTCGTATCACAAAAATTCTTTGATGTTGCCATCCCCAATCTGCTCTAGATAACCCACAGTTAAAGTCTCTCGCCCACACCACAAGTTTTGAAGTATGCAAATAAACCTCTATTTGATCTATTAGCATATTCCTTTCTTTTTTCCTTTGTGGATTATAAATTACATTAATTCTCACAGAATTCTTTTTTAAGATAACATCAGTAGTCATAGCTCTTCCAGGTACCAAATCTATTACTTTTAAAATCTGACCACCATGAGAAGAGAAATCTACCCCACCCCTGTACACCTATCTGTCCCAAAGGACCATAAGGACAATCCCCATGTCCAGTCTTTCTGAGTCTGTTGAATGTCATCTATAGTGTGTAACCTTGTATCTTGGAATACATATAAGTCACTTTTCAAGTCATATAGTATTTGAAAAGTTACCAGCCGCTTCCTTCTATTTTTAATATTATTTGTATTATGACTGAGGCATTTTAAACTTCCCATTTTGTTTTCCCCTCACTTTTACCCTGCCTCTTTAGATTTTTTCCTTTTCTTTGACACCTGCGTGTCTGTTGTGTCTCCATCTTCCTCTCCTGTACCTTCAGAAAGATCTGTGTTGGACCGATCAGAGCCCTCCTTCATAGTGGACCATTCCTTGTCTTGTAATAAGGTGTATTTATTTGTTAACTCTACACCTTCACGATCTTTTTCCAATGAAATTATCTGTTTTGCTGTAGTCTTCTTTTTGTTTTGAAATCTTGTAACCATAGTAAATCCAATTTCTTTTTCTGTCTTCCCTTCCATTTTAAAAGTCCCTGTTTTTCTTTTGATTCTTTTTGCTCTGGTATTACCAGCCCTGTAGTCCGAGGTTGTACCTTTATTCCTTTTTCCATGTCCTCTCTGATAATGGCTTCCCTTATTACCTTATCTTGCTTCTCTTTCTCTTTCTGTGCCACAGCCAGCTAGACATCTTGCTCTGCTTTTCTCAGTTTCTGGGCTGTTATGGAACCCAGGGACATTTGCAAGGTGTGCCCTTCCTCTTCACACAAACTACATTTAACTTGGTTTGTGCATTCTGCTAAAATGCCCAACAACCCCATAAGCCACACTTGACTTTACCACAGACATTACTTAAGTGACCTCGCTCTCCACATTTGTAGCAGGCCCGCACTTGGCCTGCATAAAAAACAATGCCTCTATCTTGGCCTAGAAAGAAACAGTTCGGCAAATGTTGAATTTCCCCATCTACTTGTTTAAGTGTTAGTTTATATTTCCATCCACCTGTCCACAGACCATTTTTATCCAATATCTGTTCCGGCAGCCCATGCATTACACCCTTCTGCTTGATCCAGAAATTAACGTCAACCACATTGATGCCTTAATTTCGAAATAACACAGTCACTATCTTAAAAGCAGGTTTTGATAAGGGAATAACTGAGAAATCCTTCCATAAGTCTGTGTATTTCATTTGCTGATATAATTTCCAAAAACAGTCCAACCCTCCTCCATGTTTAAAACTTATGTCAAATTCTGTACTTCCTGATACAAGAATAAGGGCATATATTTCATATGGATAAAACTTCATTTTATTCATTAAGAGTTCTTTCCCAATAAAAGATTCTATTGGGCACATCCTCAGAGGGCCCTCTAAATCTCAGGCGTACTGTGTTTCTTCTTTTAGCTTACTGTGGTTTTATATCTTTCTGAAATAATCTTTCTTTACTATTCCCACCCCAGGGTTTCTCCTTCTGGCCTTCCCCTTCCTCCTGCATTTCTTTATCTGTTAATATCGTTTCTGCTCAAGCTCCATAGATGACTCTTCTTTGTTGCTATCAAGTCCATCACAAATTATCTCTTTTGTTTTTTCTGCCTCTGATGTTACATCTTTCTGTTTTTCAGCTTCATCCACTTTTTCCCCAAATTTACTTTCTACATCCCTTGTGTTTTCTTTTTGTTTTTTACTAATTCCTGATGTACTGGGCCTGTTTGGTTCCCACCCAGACCCATCATCCTTTCTTTTCCAACCTGCTTGTAATAAGGCTTCTGTTACCCATTCAGGTGTGCCTGCAAAGTCTCTAAAAGTTCTCTCTTCTGAATCTGAAACCTCCTTTTTTTCTCCTTTACTGTTTCCTAATGGGCCCTTTTTTCTGTGACTTCCTCAATATCTTCAAAATCTGTGTTTTATTTGTTTTAGCTCTTTCTTTACTTTCTGTCTTGCTTTCTACAGTCCTTTTCAGGCCAAGCCATTTCCAACTTACTTTTGCTTTTCCTTTCTGTGCTGATACTTTCACTTGTTTTTTCCCCTGTCTCAGCAGGTGCAGCTTGCTTTGATACTGCCACATCATTGCTTCTCAATTTAGCCTGATAGGAGACTGGCCTATTTTCTTTGCTTTCCACAACAGAAATATCTGGCTCTATAAGACCTCCTGTTTCTTTACTCATTTGCTGATTATTTTCCAAAACATTTTTTTTTACTCACACTTGCAACATCTCCTCCCTCCATCTCGACGGAAGAAGTTTTCTCTCTTAATTCCTTCTTTTTCCTTTCCAGCTCCTCACTTCGATCTTCTTGATCCATAAAAGTGTCTGAACTCATTTTCAGGCCTCTAGTGTATACAAGACAGGGGAGGAGGCCCTCTCCCCTGCCACATCAGTACTTCCTCCTCTTCCTCTGCTGTCCGGCTCCAAACTGTGCTCCTCCACTTTGCTCTCAGGAAGTCGAGCCCCCTGCTGGAAGAGTAGGGGAATTTTCCCGGTGTCCTGGCCAAATTTCCCTCATTCACTAAAAATACCACCAACAGCTTAATCTGGTTCAAGGTCAGTTGGCTTCATCTGTATCCCCTTCCCTGGGTCGTGCCTGAAAATAGGCAGGATTTGTCTAGTGCACTTACCCGGTCAACAAAAACTAAATAAATAAATAAAAATAAATAAAAAAACCTATAGGTGCCTTTAGGGTTTCTCTTCCCTATGTGCATGATCTTGCACTTTGCATTAAACCCTGATTGCCACTCTTCCAACCATTTTGCCAGTTTATCCAGATCTCTTCTCATTCTGCCCACCCCATCTGGATAATCTACTCTGTTGCAGACCTTGGTGTCCTCTGCAAACAGACAAACCTTATTTTCCAGTCCATCTACAATGTCACTGATGAAGATATTGAAGAGAATTGGCCCCAGGACTGATCCCTGAGGTACCCTACTTGTGACTTTCATCTCTTCTGACTGTATACCATTTACCACCACTCTCTGTTTTCTGCCCATCAACCAGTTTGCCACCCTCTCTCCCTCCTGTGTCCATGGTGCTGAGCTGTGGGTCCTGCCCTACCGTCTCCCCAGTAAATACTGAGCAGAAGTATCTATTTAGGATAGATGTTTTTCCTTGGTCCTTCTCCTCACACTCCCCTTTATCCCCTTTGATCTTAGCAATACCCCCTCTGGATGTTCTCCTTTCACTAATGTATCTATAGAAAGTCTTGTCACCTTCTTTTACTGTTCGTGCTTCCCCCAGGGAAGCTTGCCAAGCTTCCCCATCCTCATCCCGCTGCCTTCTCTTATATTTCCTAAAGGCCAGCCTTTTGGCTCTGACCTTTTCTGCTACTGTTTTTGAGAACCAAAGTGGTTTCCTTCTTCTTTTGCTCTTGCTTTTCTCTCTAACGCAATGGAATGTTGCTTTAAGTATTACATCCTTAATGCTTGCCCACTTTGCCTGTACCCCCTCACCTGTATTTCTTCATGCCAGGGCTAGCTTAACTCTGTTGGCCATCTTGTCAAAGTCGGCTCCTCTGAAGTCCCATATTTTTGCCTTGGAATGCGATGATTTAGTTCTAGTGACCAAATTGAACCATACCATGTGATGGTCACTGGCCCCCAGGTGACATTCTACCTGGATATCTGTGATCCTTTCCCTATCAGTCAGTACTAGATCTAGGACAGCCCTGTCTCTTGTGGGTTTTTCTACCAGTTGTTTGAACCCCCCGAAGGGATTCCACTATGTGTCTAATTCTGGCAGATGTTCCTGCCAGTATTGACGAGTCTGTATCTGGCATGTTGAAGTCTCCCATTATCAGAACCTCCCCTTTCACTGTCATGTTTTGTATATCTTCTAACAGTAATGTGTCTATGTCCTTCCTGTGGTCTGGAGGCCTGTAGACATCCCCCAGTTCGTATGGCTGTCCCGTCCTGTTTCCAGGGTGACCCACAGTTCTTCTGGCTTCTTATGTGTATTCTGAATTTCTGCAGCTTTGATATTTTCATTGACATAAAGGGCCACTGTGTGCATTTCAAATGGGAGAATGTTCCAGTATTGAGCTATCTGAAATCATAAAGTTTTTTTTCCCGTATCTGGTTTTACAGAGAACAGGATTTATCTTATTTATATGTATGACCTCAGTGGTGTTCCCCCACACAACTATCTAGACCCCCTCAGCCACAATCAAAACAATTCAACAGACCCCCCATCCAGTTTGCCCCCCCTTTCTAACTTTGCATCATCCAAAAGGCAGTTGCAAAAAAAAATACCTACTAAAAGCGATAGGGGAAGCCAGACATAGTGGGGATAGCCTCGACCTGAAACTCATTTCCCTCACCATTGATGAAGTTATTGTTCTACTAACAAGTATCCTTACCCTCTCCCTAACAACTGGTCAGTTCCCAAAAATCTGGATTAATCAGTGGTTGTCACCCCAGTTTTTAAAAATGGTGACAAGACTCTCCATACAAATTACTGTTCGATCTCCATATTGCCCCCAATCTCAAAGGCCTTAGAAAGAATTATGTATGATCAGTTAATTAATCACCTAGCTAAATATCAAGTACAATGTAGGAAGCAACATGGTTTCAGAAAATGCCATAGTACCTGCTCGGCACTGGTTGAGTTCATGAGGTTCTTCCATGACTCACTCCATCGTAGGCACTTAGTGGGGGCCACCTTTGTTGACCTCACTAAGGCCTTCGATACAGTGAATCATGAACTCCTGCTGGCCCAACTAAACGCTGCCATCGTGTCTGCAACATCTCTGGGCTGGTTTCATAGCTACCTATCCGATCGTGATCAACAAGTGAAAGTTGGCCACACCCTCTCGGACAAACAAGGTGCTAACACAGGGGTATGACAAGGGTCAGTCCTAGGCCCACTCCTGTTCAGCCTCTTTCTAAATCATCACCCACAAGTCTGCTATGACCATATCCTCCTATACGTGGACAAGGTGGTTATTTATCAAGCCATCAGGACATCGCAACCCTTGAACAAAAGATGCAAAGCAACTTCACTTGCATTGAGGACTGGTTCATCGACTCGCACTTGTTGCTCAACTACAAAAAAACAAAAACCATGTTGTTTGCCTCCTCGCATAGCAGATTCAAATTGGCTAAACTTGTCATCCACAACAAACAAAATGACATTCTCGACATGGTTAATAATTTCAAATACTTAAGTGTTACGCTGGACAACTCCCTATCATACTCGCTCCACATAGACCTTGTATCAAAATCTGTCATTAGAAAGCTAGGGCAGCTGTATAGGCAAAGGTATTGCCTCTCTGAAGATGCACTCAGACTTGCCTTAACCAGTTCGGTTTTCACCATTGTTGATTACGGGTTTGTTGTATACAGCGTGGCCTCTGACATTGCCCTCAAAAGAATTACCACTACACTCAATAAAGCTTGCAGGCTCTTCCTGGACATCCCACACCTAACCCACACCTGTGATCTACATTCCCTTATGGGTTGGCTTGATCTGGATCTAGAATAAAATACCAACTTGGACTCCAAGCCAAAAAGTCCACCCATGGCATGACACCCCCAGACATCCAGAATTTAATAATACCTGGAGCACCTCTAAGGCAGACTCATGGTTCACACAACAACCTCTTTAAGGTCCCCTTTCACTGTATTTTCCTTGGCCAGCAGTCTTTGGCTTACCTCGCCCCTCACCTGCTTAACTCCTTACCTAGCAACCTTCGTGCCGAAACTAGAATTTACCCATTTAAATCCAAGCTTTGCACCTACCTTGTAAGTCAAATGCAGCGTTCCTGCCCCACTCAGCATAACCTTCTAACCTAAGGACCTGCTCTGACCACCGTCTGCACTTTGTCTCCTCCTCCTGCCACATGCACTTCACCCCCCCTCTACAGTCATCCTGCTTTACCAACTCCCACTCCCCCATCTCCACCCTCTCAGAACAGTCACACAACCCTACTGCTACCACCTCCCCCCCTCTGCTCTGGTCCACCATTCTGTCACTTTGACCCTACTCTCATCTCTATCCCTCTCCCCTCCTCTTCATCTCCTCCTGCCCTTTTTTTGCCAGCATCCAATGTCCCTCCCCTAGTTAGCAATCAACCCCCGTCTCCTCTCCTCGATAATGGAACCTACCTAGGCTTGATCCCAGCTTCTCCCTGCCTGCCTGCCTCCTATCATTCCTGAACGCCTCCTGAATATCATGCAGAAATTTACTGCAGCCTACCAGTCTTCGTATCTCATTTTTTCTGCCCAGTTGAATCCCCCACCTTGCTTTATGTAAATTTTCATGTAATCTTATGTAACCCAATGTATTTAGCTTATCTACCATATAATGAATGTATCCAATTTATGTTTGTTAGCTGAGTATTATCCAATGCATGTTTGTTATCTGAGTATTACTCTATTGTTTGTTTGATGTGGAACCTTTGGAAACGAGCTTTGAGCTCAAAGGTTGTAATCCGAGACTTGAATAAATACATAAATAAATAAATGTACAGATCTGATAGAGACACAGGTTGGCTGGACATCTCTACCAAAGACAAAGTGCTTTGGGTTGTATATCATTCATTTATGTATGAGTTTTGCCCAGGTTGTGAGATTTCTTGTTGCCAGTGTTGACCATCCCAATCTTTTTTTTTTCTAGACTTTCTTTATGCACTTTCTGCAGCTGAGGAGTACTTTCCTTCTATTGGCCATATACGCAGTCACTCAACTGAACCTGTATGGAACCAGCCTCCACCATAACTGCTGAAGTGAGGAGTACCATAGCTTGCCCTCTATGGAGGAGCCTTTCCTGGTGGACTGGGAAACTGGGAGAGGAGATCGCATCACCCTAGAGCCCTCATCCCCACTATTGGGCTTTGTTTAGCCCCTGGATAAGGTCATCTGTCAGTGGCTTCATGCTGCTGCAGGGAGGGGTTTGTACAGTAGTTCCCTGGGGAGAGGACATTCAATGATGTGCAGCATGTAGCATGCACATTCCCGTGTGGATTCACAGGTTGTCCATCTCTCCCAACCCCAAGTTTTGGCTCGCTGATTGCTACTTCCCCCAATCTCCACTGGGAGCCACCAGTGCAGTGAGCAAAACCCTTAACCCACCCCAGGAGAGGACAGCAGTCCTCCGGATGCTCAATCCTCCCCTGCCCCTGCCGACCCCAGGTGACCCAAGTCCATTCCTGAACCTGGGTCACCAGCGTGGCATGAGGTGTGGCGTCCAGTGCCTCAACCCTCAGCGCCACTAGGCCATGACCATCCCAGTCTTATTAACATGTCACAATGGTGTGCATTGTAACCACATCTCAACACATACCTTGTTAATATGTAATGTATTTTGTCTAACTTATCCAATATCTTCTTGTCTGTAGTCCTATAAATTAAATTTCCATACTCCAGGGCTGGTATTATCATTTGTTCTGCTAGTGTTTTCCGTGCCTGTCCATTTAAACACTTTGTAGTGTGCCTAAGGACTCCTATTTTTTTGTTTGTATTTGTAATCAAGGAAGTAAAATGCCTGGTAAAACGTAAGTCTATGTCAAAGATAACTCCTAAGTAGTGATATTCCTTCACCTGTTCAATTTGTTCCTTATTTTGAGTGTATACATGTAATTTAGTTTCTCCCTTTTTTACCAAAGTACAATATTTTAGTTTTCTTTGAGTCAGTCCGAAGCCTTGACCTAGTGAATTACTCCCCAACCCTGTCAAAATCTGATTGCAGGTTCATTCCTAACTCCTTTTGGTTTGCGCCACTAGCAATAAGTGCTGTGTCATCTGCATATAACCTTATTGATGAGTGTTGTACCACCTGTGGGAGATTGTTGTTAAATAATAAAAATAACAGGGGTCCAAGTATGGACCCCTGGGAAACTCTATGGAATACATTTTTGCTAGAGTCTGGGATACAAACACCCTCTGTGACCTCCCTGTTAAGTACAATCTTATCCATTGCCAGGGGCCGTCAGCTATTCCCATTATTCTAATTTTTTCCAACAAAAGAGAGTGGTCCACCAGGTCAAAAGCATTCGAAAGATCAACAAAAATTACAGCCGTTTCTGTTTTGATAGGGATGGGTCTAGTTCGGTGGCAGATATGGGCATATATCTTTAGAAATAATTAGAACCACCAGGTTACAAATCCAGGCTAGTTCTCTGTTTGGGCGGGAGAGTGATAACCCTGCATCTGTCAGTTAGACCCCAACATACAGCAACACTCAAGAAGCCAGGCTGGATAACCACCAGTTTACCAGCTTACTCCCTCATCTGTCACAACCTTAGTCCCGCAGCAGCCAGGGTGGTTCCCGATTTCAGGAGACCAGTAGCAGCCAGACTGGTTGCCAATTTTGGCAGGAGAGTGATACAAGAAAAATGACAGATATATACGCGTATATAAAGACCAAAAGACGTGCAAAAAATGCACCAGACTGGTTCACTGTTTGGGCGGGAGAGGGAGCACTCGTTGCAGGGATGCGGGGGGGGATAAAAGAACAGAGACTTTCATAACTTCACACAATCAACTGCCATTAAATGAGTTGCATAATATTAAAAAAAAAACAGAAACACCTGGCAGTAAACAAATCTGATAATATTTAAAACATGAAAGCAAACTTGCTGATGGTGAGAAAATGGGCAGTCAGAGGTTCAAAGTGTGCAAAGGAACAGAGCCAAGAGACACATTTTTTTAACAAGCAGGTGCTAAGCAGGCACCAGTCAGTAACAGCCTAAAAGCAACCAATCAGTAGCAGGCTGGAAGTAACCAGCAACCAAACAATAGCAGGCTAGAAGCAACCAATAGAGGAACAGAGGCCTGGTCAAGAGAGGAGAAAGATGGAGCTAGGAGGGCTGGTTTGGCAACCAATAACATGTAGTGGGGGCAGAGTTAGGTAGTCTGCCTTGGAGGCAGCGCTGCCTCGGAGGGAACTTTTGTTTAAAAAAAAGGGTATACTGGTGGGTGCCACATTTAGGGCAACGGGAAAAGGTTATGAGTGACGGGGGCATGCTGGATTTCGCTGTGCCCCCCCCACTTATGACATTTTTGCCCTCCACACTGGTCTCCCCTCTTTTACTCATGCCAGTACCTGGAGGGGATTATATTTACTGTTGGGCAGTGCAGGGGCAAAGCCCCCACAAAAATAACTTGTTTCACAATAGTGTCCATTTGCAGTGACATGTCTTGCGGCAGAATGTAGGGCCATGGTCATTGTGGGCAACATATTTCTGGCGCTCTAATTGACAGCGACCAGATTCATGTCTCACTGCCAAGGGTGAATCTAAAAAAGTGTCTCTTGCCAGATAATCTAATAGGTTAAATATGAAGTTGGCTATTTTATTAAGTGTATTTAAAGGTGTTATTACAACACTTTCTACATTTATAATAATTGTTTTATATGTGCAATGAAACTAGTGAGTTATCACCTTTGCATTTTAAACTGCTAGTAAAAATAATCCAATAGAATGCTGGTATTACGTTAGAAAATACCGTGTCTATTCAGTCCAGAATATTTCAATAAGAATCTGTCATACTTTAAACTTTATCAAAAGAAATAAGATACTCTTTTAATAACACATTTCAAGTTATGCATGTTTTAACACTGTTGTCCATCTGTGTGTTTTTTGCAATTAATAAACAAATAATTTTGACCTCCCCCCCAAGTCAAATCTGAATAGAAAGAGAATATTTGCAGAATCATAACAAATGTTTGCATTTTTTTTTAGTTTTACAATCTTTGTTCAGGAAAGGAACATTGAGCTGAAACTTGTGTGTTTTGGGAGCACAGGGAGGTTAAGTGATTTGCTCAAGGTCACACAATATGCAGGCAGAGCATGTCGGACTCAAAATCAGTTCTGCTAAATGAGCCAACCTTATTCACAGCTTACTGCTACAATTTGTTGGCTATACTGCCAGCTGATCATCAAAAACTGCACATTTCAAGGCTGGTAGTATAGTGCCAATAGCTGTGGGGTCCCTATCAGGCTTTCTAGACCCTGGCTATGTTCCAGTCAGTACAGATTTCTGGGGCTGCCACAACACCACCTTCTAACTTTCTGTTTCCATCCCCTCTCTTACAGCCTGTTCTCCTACAATCACGGGTTTTGGGTGTGAATTCAGGTCTACAAGATGCAAATGTGGCCCTGTACTTACTGGCCTGGCACCATGGGGCCAGCTTTGAAATGTGTAGTTTTTGATGACCCACTGGCAGTATAGCCTAGAGGGTAAAACGAAGAGCCGTGTACAAGGTCAGTTCATCAAGCAGAATGAGTTTTGACTCCAGCATGCTCTACATGCATATTGTGCGACCAAGAGCAAGTTACTTAACCTCCCTGTACTCCCAAAACACAGCTGGGAACAAGCTGTAGCTCAGTGTACCTTTCCTAGACAAAGACAGTAAAAACAACCTGAGCATGTGTTATGATTCTGCAAATATTATTCTCTTTCTATCTAGATTTGACTTGAAAAGAAAAAAAATATGACACAATCACTTGTTTATTAAGTGCAAAAACATATAGATGGACAACAGTGTCAAAACATGCATAACTTGAAATGTGTTATTAAAAGAGTATTTTATGTGGTGGGCCTGGTGGCGTTGAGGGCCAAGGCATCCATCTTATCTCACTCCATGCCAGTGACCCATGTTCAGGGGTGGACACGGGTTGCCAGGGGTTGATCGGGGCAGGAGTAGATTGAGTATCCAAAGGACTGCTCTCCTTTCCTGGGGAGGGTGCATTGTGAACTCAGGTTGTCAGGGGTTGATCGGGGTAGGAGAGGATTGAATATCCGAAGGACTGCTCTCCTTTCCTGGGGAGGGTGCATTGTGGACTCTGAGGGTCCAGTGACTCCCAGTGGAGACTGGGGGCACTGCAGCCAAGGAGACACGCAGTTAGGGGGAGGTGCGGAAAGACATCCTGTGTGCGGGTGCAGGAGCATGCCCGCCACATGCTGGGTGCCATTGCATGGCCACGCCTCAGGGGAGAAAAAGTTGAAAAACCCGGGCACCTGTACAGGTGAAAGTGGAATCCAAGGACAACACCCACGCTCAATGCTGGATCCTTCTGACTGACCTCCGGCTCTCACCCTCACTCTGGCCACCTACTAGAATGTAAATAGAGCACAGGAGGAGTGGTAGTCCCACCTCGGGGGACTCAGAGCTGGGGGTTGGTCAGTGAAGTGGAGAGCACTTCCTGAGATGGAGATCTGGTTGGAAGAACTCAGCAGAGTGGGAGAAAGCCTGGCCTAGTGTCCAAGCCGGAGAGAGGTCTAAGGGGCCAAAGAATGAGGAGGCATAAAAGGGTTGAAAAAAAAAGTAATTTACTTCTTTTGATAAAGTTAAAAGTATTTAACAGTTTCTTGCTGAAAATACTTTGGACTGAATGTGATTATCTAACATAACAATCGCAGAAATGTATTGGATTATCTTACTAACAGTTTGACATGAAAAGGTGATAACTCACTAGTTTCAATGCATGTACAGAACAATTATTATAAATGCAGACTGTGTTGTAATAACACCTTAAATTACACTTATTATAAATGTAGAAAGTGTTGTAATGACACTTTAAGACACCCTTAATAAAACAGACAACTTTCTATTTAACCTATTGGATTTTCTGCAGTCAAAGCAGGGCCACGACTGTGGTGACTTCATTGCCTGTCAGAAGCCTAAAACGCATGGCTGCCCCCAGTCCTTAATTACAGGCTGATTTACATATGAATAACTCTGGACTGCTAAAATTTACAGGTAAGCACAATCGCTTACTCAAATTAGCTTTTTATGGGCTTTCAGACATTAAGAAATCCTGAAGATGACAATTTCCCTTTAAGTATGTCTGTAAGCTACTCTGATTGGCCACCAATGAATATAACTGCCTTACCTTGTCCTTAACCTTCTTGCATTAACATTCTGGGAGCTATAGCAAGCCAAGTTTTGGTGTGGGCTTTGCACGGTTTTTATGATGTGGTCATTGAGGGATAGTTTGGGGACTAATAATGCCCCAGGATATTGGAAATTCCAGGATATTGGAAATTACTGATGTTTTCCAGGAGGGGACGCTGTGGTTGGTGTGATAGATATATACTGGTGTGTATCATTTTTCCTGTTGCCTGGATCTTGGTGTCAATAAAGATGAGTCCATTTCTGCACATTTGGTTCTGTGTCTCGTCAAAAGTTGCTGTAAGGAAATGTTAAGCTCTCTGAGGGACTTACTGTTAATGCAGATGACTACATTGTCAGCACAGAGCTACATTTTAATATGAGAGTCACTACAGACATGCAGATGATCACTAATAAATAAACTAAATAGGATGGATCCCAGAATGGAACCTTGGGGGACTCCTGGGCTAAGTTGTTTTGGAAATGAGGTTGTTCTGTTGACTTTTGTTACCCCGGAACTGCCAGTTAGATACTATGGGTAGCCTTCAAATCATGATGCGACTTTGTGAGATCACCCTAGCTGGTGTAGTTTGCAAAATAGTAAATCATAGTTTACAGTGTTGAATGCCTTCATAAAATTAATAAAGATTCCACCTGCAGTGTTGTCATTATCAAATGCAAGGGAAAGGTCATTCATTAATAACTTAAGTCTAGCTGTGTTGGTTAGTGGTTGTGTATGAACCTGGATTGTGCAGCCAAGAATATCATGTTGTTGAAAAGGTGAGCACTGACGATACTGTAGGTATGTACTTCTTTGGGTTGGTGGAGGATCCAGCTTTGTGGAGGGGGAGTTACAATGACCATTTTGCATACTGATGAGACTCTGAGTGGAGTTAAAAAGTGTTGCAGTAGCTGTTGCTAGGGGATCAGTCACGATCTTCAATATTCTTGACTCTATGCTATCAGAACTGGAACTTTCAGACAATTTTTATTTCAAATGTTACTTTAGTTGCCAAAGGTAAGTGGAAAAGTTGAATCCAGCTTAGAAAGGCAATGCAAAAATACCAGAAATATTATTGCATTTTCAATCTGCCAATTTACAAGTGCACTCACCGTAACCAGTCATTTGTTGAAATTGGATGTAGTGACATGCCATCCCGCATTTAAGGTGTGGACAATGGGGCTCCCTCGAAGCAATAAACCTGAGCGTAACAGTTCCCTGCTGGCTGAACAGGAGACTTGAAGCACTGCTGGGTGACAAGTGAGGCGTGAAGGAGAGCAAAGACTGACAGGAATCAGCCTCTTATTAGGTTGATGCACAAAGAGAAATAGAAATACTTGAAAATCTATTTCACTCGCAGTGTGCTCAGATCTTGATTACAAAGTGTTCCACATTCCTTAGGTGAAATAGCTAGGGCTATTTTTATATGTCAAGGTGAAGGATGAGAATGGCACCAACACCAGAATGGTGTTTCTACACCCACATTGTATCAGTTCCGATGTATTGCTCAGATAACCTCTTTTCAGATGGCACAAACACAGACTGATGTTAAGGCCAATGCTGATTGTTGTTGAAAACTTATTAATTGAGAAGAAGTAACATTTCTAAAAAATAATAGGCTACAATAGTGCTGCTCTATATTAATCTGTGCCAGTAAGACAATCTTAAAACCACAACTGTTTAACATTCTGTATAAAATTGTCAGGGACAGAGCAGAGTTATGTGCTCCCTTTTAAATGCTGCAAAAAGTGACATTTCTGTCTTCTAACTTTGCGAAAAAAATCAACTGCAGCCCTGATTCATTTAATTGTTTTTGGATTCATACAGCCATATGAAGACACGTGGATTTGGAATGTACAGTAGTTAAGCTCAATATAATCTGTTGTTCAAGCGTTTATACTGGCATATAAGAACTCAATTAACAGAATTATAATTTCACATGCCTATGCGGCACTTCAGGACAGGCAAATGGATACCATAATGCTAACAAAGAATACATCCCACTTCTGACAACTGTCTTTATGGAGGCAGTATAGCACAGTGGTCTAAGGCTCTGAGCTGCAAATTTGGTGATATCCAGCAGACCAGACCTGGGTTTGAATCCCACTTGCATACTGTGTGACCCTGAGCAAGTCACTTAACTTCCTTGTGCTCCCAGGTCGCTCCTGTAAAAAAGCTTTCAGCTTAGTGTGCTATACCTGGTTAAACAACTAAATAAAAAAAAACATGGGAACTGTAGAGTGCAATAAGTATTTTGGATGAGGTGCGACCTTCAGTGCATCATAAATAGCACAAAACTACAGTCTTATACAACATTTGTATTTATTTATTTATTTTAAAATTGGTAACCAGGAAAGGCACACTAAGCCGGGGCTCATTTCTAGGTGTGACCAAGGGGAAGGGTATCCGGAGTAGAAACATAATGGAAAATGACACGACAACAGCAATGCATAAGGCATAAACAAGTCAGATACAAGCAGTCAGTATGTAATGATACTTAAGATATGCAATGCATAATGTGTAAGGGTGATTACAAGTGCACAGTGTGAGATGGGTAGGGTCACAAGAACATTAGTAAAGGAAATGGGCAAAGAATAAGAGCCCAGATGAGCCCTGACAGAGGCAAGCTTTGGTGGAGTGGATGGCACAGTAGGAAAAGGAGTGGGGGTGACCAACAGGTGCAGAGAGGAGCAGAAATTAGTCTTTGCAGGTGTCTAAAGGTAGAAAGTGAGGAGGAGAGATGGAGGGAGGAGGGCAGTAGGTTCCGAAGGGAAGGAAAGTGGTAGGAGAAGGCTGCTTGCCCTGCATTCGAGTGCAGATGGGGGGTGGAGAAAGTATGGGAGTCCGTGGAGTGCAGTTAGTAAGAAGAGGATAGGACAGGGGAGAGGAGTGAGGAGAGGTAGAAGGAAAGAAGCCCAAACCAGTATTTAGCAATGAAGGAGGCAGAATGGAACTGGTGATGTGAGGGCAGAGGAAGGATTGAGAAGGAAAAGTAGAGGCAACAGAGATGTGTGTGGGGTGGAGAGTTAGTATTGAATTGGCAGAATGCATTACAGAAGGTGTCCAGTCTGGCAAGGGGAGAGGGAGCAGAGCCATAGACCACGTTTGCATAGTACAAGTCTGGGAGAACCATTTTGGTAACTAGCTTTCATCGGATCTGAGAGGAGAGGCAGTCCTTGTTTCGGTACAGGGCACCAAGTTTGGGGTGAAGTTTGGCATGGATGGCATCAATGTGTGTAGAGAAGTCAAGCTTACTATCCAGCCACACACCAAGGTATTTGAAGGCAGGGACTGCCTTCAGAGGAGTGCCATCCAGAGTTGAGAAAATGGGGGGAGGCGGGAGCCTAGTCAATTTCTGTCTGGTACTGAAGGTCATAGATACCTTTTTCTTGGTGTTGATCCTGAGTTGGTTTGAGTGGAACCAGCACAGCACGTTGTGGATGTCATTTTGGAGGGGAACTTCTACTGTTGAAGCCGAAGGACCAGAGGTGAATCCATGGCCGTGGCCATGTCATCGGCATACATGTGGATGTGTGTGTGTGGGGGGCAGACTGGAGTGGAGGATCGAAAAAGGAGTGGATAACCTTTCAGAAATTAGCTGGCATGTTCAGGATGGAATGGAGATTTGATTTGAAATAGTGGGCCTTAGCAGTGCAGACTGGCTTTGTGCAGGAATTTCAGAGTGACCTGTAGGTTATAAGGTCATGCAGGTATTAGGATGGCTTGTAACATGCCCAAGCTTGGTCATGAGATTAGCACAAGTCATTCAGATCAGAAGTAATCCAGGGGTGTAGGGGCATTTAACCCTGGACTTTCTGAGGGGGGCATGAATGTCCCAGGTGTGGGTGAATATGGCAGAGACTAGGGAGAGAGCTGTGTTGATGCCTGGGGATGTATAAACTTGGGACCAATCAGAGGATATCAGGTTGTGAAGGAGGGCAGCAGTCTTAAGTGACATGAGAGGCCTAAACCAAAGGTATTTGGGAGTGGAATGGGAGGAACACATTTTCCTAATGTAGTAGGTTAAACAGTGGTCACCAAAAGTGTCTCGAAAAATGCCTGATGCAATGATGCAGTGTGATTAGGAGGAGAGCATCCAGTCAAGGAGGAGAGGTTGCTGGATTGAAGATTGAGCTGGGGGGGGTCAGTGATTAGCTGTGAAAGATTTAAGGATTCAGTTCTGTGGGTAGTGGGCTAGGAAGCAGGGGAAAGCCAATTTATATTGATGTCCCCTAGAATGATGAGCTCATCAGAGGCAGCATGGGAAGTAAGAGAAGAAAGGATGTCAAGCAGAGATGAGGGGAGATTTTAGGAGATGCATAGAAGACACCCACAAAGATAAGAAGACAAGAGGGGAGGGATAGTTTAGCTAACAGGAGCTCATGAGGGGAGAGAGGAGGGGATAGCCTCATAGAAGGAGATGGAAAACCACAGAGTTAGATGGGTGTGTACTTCAACCCCCCCGCCTCGCATGCCTCTGTTCTGGTAGAAAAGGTGAAAACCTGGGACAGCTAAGGTGTAGCCGGGTGTTCTTGCAGAAAGCCAGGATTTGGGGATGCAGAGGAGAGCGAAAGAATTCTGGGAGACCCAGACTTTGAGGGAGTCAAGCTTGGGAAGAAGGCTCTGTGTGTTTAGATGGAAGATGCTGAGCCCCTTGAGGAAATTGGGGGGGGGAGGAGGAAGAGGAGGAACCAGGGTTAGATTCAAAGTTGCCAGCTAGAAGGAGGACAATAAAGAGGAGAAGGAGAATAGAGTGAGATTTTGGCCCCCTAGAATGAGGGAGAGGGTGAGGAGGGGTGAAGAGTGGATGGGAGAAACAAACCCAGTGAAGAAATTTGAGACTGAGAGATGGGAAATGTAAGAAGCCAGTGTGGATGGCTGGAGAAGAGTAGGGGGAAAAGGGGGTAGAGTGCAAGGTCAAAGTGGAGGAGGAGATAGAGTGAGAAGGGTGGAGGTGGAGGACAAGGTGAAGTGTGAGGGAAGGGGGAGAGGATGGAGGGTATGTGAGTTGGTGTGTTGGGGGAGAAAGGATTGGAATATGAGGGAGAGGAGGATAAAATAAAGAGTAAGAGTAAGAAGCATGGTTAGGTGATTTGAAATGAGAACAGAAAAAAGCAGGTGCATTAACATGACAATCAAATGCAGCAGCTGAAGCTCTTTGGACCATGTCAGGCAGAGCTTAATGTAACTAGGATACTTTAACAAAGCAACTAAGGTACTTAAAGGAAAGCTGTCATAATTCTAACCCCTGCCCAGCCTTACCCCTGATTAGGCATTTCACAAGCTAAAACTTTTTTAAGTGTTTTAATTTACTCAACTTTCTTCTTGTAAAGTCTGGGATTCAGCAACATGTTGGATGCTGCATGGTTCCATTTCATGTGAAAGTGCGACGCCTCACAGATGGTTTCAATACACTTGTATTGAAACAAGTGGTGTAGCACCACACTTTCACATGAAATGGAACCACGCAGCTTCTGCCAAGTTGCAGAATCCTGGGCTTTATAAGAAAGTTCAATAAGTTAAAACACTTAAAAAAAAAGTTTTTGGCTTGCAAAAAGCCTAATTGGGGGGTAAGGCTCTGGGGGTGGAGATAGAGATTATGACAGTTTTCCTTTAAGCAAAGGTGGTATATCAAAACAGTAGCAGTTTAACAGTTAGCAGACCTAAGGTTTCAAAGCTGGTAAAGATAGGAGTAGGTGCAACTGAGCAGCAATATGTCAAGGCTTACAGTATTATTTTGTTTGGTGTAATAGATGGCATATCAAATGGCAGTTAAGCACTGAGGCAACAGACTCACAGGCAGGGAAGACTAAATTGTAGAAACAAGCAATGAGTAGGCTTAGTCAGTTTTTTTGTAGTCACAGTACAACAATGTCTAGGCTGACAGACTCTGAGGCAGACTGAATCTGGCAGTAAGCAGGCTAGCTGCTGGGTCAAGCCAAAATCGACTTGAGTAGATTTTTTGTGTGGATAAAACCTTTGTGCAGCTGGAGGCAGGTTTTAGTATGGGCACAATTGCTGGAGATGACACTATGTAAAAGCACACATAGGACAGCAAACAAAATGTTTTAATATGAGTTTAGTAACGTAACAGACTGCAAGGTCTGAGGTGGTGTAGGAAGTGATTAGGTGCTGGTGAGGAGTGACATTATAATAGCTCGTACACTGGATGACTTATTTGCAAAATCCCTTACCTCCTGGATAGGTGTCAGTGGGTTTCTGGAGGACAAAAGGAGATTATGATTGTTGTTCAGACAGGGGTGTCATCAGGCAGAGTCTCTGTTCAATGGCTGTCATCACTGCTGATGCCCATGGTTGACACTCTTTGTGCTTCAGCCCTTAGCGTAAGGACCACCACGGTGGGACTGCTAGGTGCACCAGCACTTGAGGGAGAGCACTGCCTCTGGACCACTTGTCTGATGCCTGTTTGGATTCAGGGAGAGCTCCTTTGTGCAGGGCTCCCAGTGTCGTGCAGATGTCAGTGAGGTGGTGATGCAGTGAATGGTGGCTGGGTGGGCAGAGGGTTTGCAGCAAGTTCACCATCCCTCAAGACCCTGTGGCTAGCTTCCATCATGATCTCCAGCACTGAGGTAGACTAGGTAGACAGAAAAAAGTTAGGCATGGCAGTTAGTTTGTAAGCTTAAAAGTTGACACCCTTTGTGCTTCAGCCCTTAGCGTGAGTGAGGACCATCATGGTGGGACCACTAGGTGCACTAGAATTTGAGAGAGAGCCCTGCCTTTGGACTGCTCATCTGCCACCCAATTAGATCAAGGGAGGACCCATTTGTGCAGGGCTCCTGGTGTTGTACAGGTGTCTGTGAGGCAGTGATGGGGTGAATGCTGGCTGGGGTGGGGAGAGGATCAGCATGCCAGTATGTGTGGTGAGTTTGTTTGCAGGACCATTGTTGATGCTTTTAAAAGAGCCTTTCATGTCGTGGGGAAGCTCTGCAAAACCTAATATTTGTATAGAATGTAACTTACATTCATATATTTCTTGTACTTACAGTAGCTACATTTGTTCTTTACCACTAAATATGTCTGCATGATACTAGATCACTCTCACTTGGCCTTCATGTGCTCTGGCTGCGGTATCCTGTTTTCATGAAAATTTTACAAGTATTCTAGTATGAGAAGTTGCTAAGTACTGGTATATGCAATATTGCCTTGATAGGCCCTTACATCCCTTGCCCTGTACAAAAAACATACCATGGAAATCTTGAAGAAAATGACCAGAGACATTTTTATTACAGTAAATAACGCACACAGTACTTATCAAAGTGATGTGCACAGCTCAGGAGATTTGCTAAGTCAAACTCAGAACCTCCACACCCCAACAAATAAAGGGCTATACCTTTTTATGGACCACAGGAATGACGTACCTCTCTGAGTTAGAACCCAAACCTTAGTGATTGGGGGGAGGGGTCAAATAGCTGGGTGGCAAGCAACCACCACCGTCTGGTGGAGCTGCACCTGCAGGCAAGCCCAATGAGGTTGGCTATGACACCCTGAACCAGGAACCAGGCCTTGCAAGTCCTTGCCTCATGTCAACTAGGGAGAGGAGACCTTTAGAAGAATGCGACTCTGTCCCATTTCCCCTTGTACTCTCATTCTGTGAAACTTCTAAGACGCACCTGGTTACAATGACTGCAACACTTAAAAATTTACCCTACTCTCAAATAGCCCTTTAAATGAGTAAAAAAATCTGCGACAAACCCACTTAGGGAAAATGTGGTCCCCCATATGGAGCAAAGGGTTCCCTATTCTAGCCTGGCCATCCTGAACCTTGCTTTTATAGGGCGGGTGGGTGGGAAATCTTAAGTTGGAAGGAGAAAGAAAGAATTTGAGGGAGCCCTCAGCATAGGCTCATTTTAGCCCCTCACTTTTCTTCCCCAGCTGGATGCCCCAGGCCTGTGAGAGCCCAAGTGGTTCCTCCTCCAAGGGCAGTGCCAGGGCACCTCCAAACACCTGTGGGCAGAACCCTACCTGCCTACCTGGAGGCCAGGTTTCAGAGTGGGGTCACAGACAATGCTTTGTCTGCTGCAATGCTTGTGCAGACTGATTATAAATTAAATCGTATGAGTTTTTTTCTGTAACTTTCTCCAAAACACTAAATATTTGGATTTGCATACCCATAATGCTTTGCACTGGGCTTTAGGCTTTATGCTTAAACCTCAAACCCAGCGCTAAGCATCATGAGTATGCAAATCCTTGTGAGATGATTAGGTTGTCAAGGCTTTACTGAAGCAAAAGTCACCTTTTAAACAGGACATTCAAAGCAGAGAGTGGCCGCTCAAAGTTGCATGTGGTGCCTTGCCTTAAAATAGTGATGCATCACAAACAAAGAAAAACCAAAAATCACATGTCCCACTGCCAAGAGCTAGAATCCCTCCTGCTGATTACAATCACTAACAGTGAAATCACAGCAGAGGCAGCCAAGAATCTTGCAAGCTGCGAAGGTTGTTCAATCCATATTTCTTAAAAAAGGCTACCAAATTTGGTCATACAGCATTACGGGATGTAACAGGCTCCAAGTGTAAAAAAATTAAAATATGAGGATCATTGAAACTATTTTGGAATGTAAATAGCTGTATATTCCAGGCCAGTTGATGTACTGTATCATGAGCTATTGGTTCAGCGTAACTCTTCCGGATTGTAATTATCTATATATACTCCTCTTCCCCTTCCCCCGGTCGCTCCTAGAAATGAGTTCCAGCTCAGTGTGCTTTTCCTGGTTAACAACTTTTAAATAAGTAAATAAATAAATAAATAAAGAAAGAAAGAAATAAATAAGGCACTGAGATAGGATCTCACCTGACTAGTTCTTGCGCATAACATGCCTACCATCATTCCTCTCCCTTCTAGTTCTTGCCCTCTACTCCCCTCTACTATGCCCATCACTGCTTGAGAACCAGGTAATGCATCAGTACCCTTAGTAGGGTGATCTTGATCTGGGACAGCAGTCTGTAACATGACATCCCTGGCACTAGGATTCAGTTCAGAGTCTCTGGTAAACACCGTCAGTCCCAGTTTTCTCATCCACCTTGTAACAAGAGTGCTAGGGTATGGTAATAAAGACTTGCACTGGAGGAAATTGTCATCATTATACTCTTGCACATGACGCAGTGTTTCTGTAGTTCCAGGCATGCAGCAGTCATGTATAAGCCTTTTGCAGCTGCCTGAATATTTGGACAATTACTCTCTTCCTGGTGCTGTCCAGCAGCAAACCTTAATTATTTACTGCACTGGAGTACTCTGGGGTCCTGTCATCAAGGCACAGGTCAGGAAGCATAGGAACAACCAGGAGTAGTTGTAGAATTCACAAAAACTGTTTATTAGTACTAGCAGTAACATAAAAAAATAAACTTGTTCAGTGTAACTATTACAAAGGCAGAATAAACAGAGAAGATCCATCTGAGTTTTCCTTCAGTCTCTGAGTGTCTTTTTTGCAAAACATTGCAGCTCCTTTTTTTATAAGTCTGTCCAGGACCTTGTTAAGAAAATAGCATACTGTATATGGTCTGGTAGTGCTGAGGGTAGAGGCAATGGATGCCACACCTTGCGCCACGCTGGTGACCCGGGATTGGGAGCAAATTTGGGCTGCTGGGGATTCTGCAACTGCTTTCCTTCCTCTGGGGTGGGCAAGAGGATCACATCACTCTGCAGCAGCAACTGGCAGAGGTCAGGAACAGTGCTGGTAGCATGCACAGTTGAGGGCTGAAGTGCAGCAGGTGACGGCACGTAAGTGAGCAGAAGCCATTGCATGACCGACTCCAAGGGAGGAAAAATGGTGGAAAATTGCAGGGTGGTCATGGCGGCTGATGGCTGTGTGCTGCACCTCCAGACATGAGAGGTGCACCCCCCAGGTATCAGGATCCAGGTCTCCCAGAAGGGGGGGACTGCATGCTGGCCTGTGTAGGGGAGAGCGTGTAACTGGCCAGACCAGGTCTGGGGGTGTGGGTGCCGGTGGATGAACGACTTGCTACCCACTCTGCAGAAGGAGACAGAAAGAGTGCCATGTTAAAAAAGAAAATAGCATGCTTCTCACAGAATGTTCTTGTAAATTTCCAATGTTCTTGTCAATTTCATGCAGGTTCAGCAAGAACACAATGTCCTAGAACTGAGGGCCCTTCTCCACAGCTTCTGAAAAAGGACTTAAAAACTGCTCTCAGGTTAACCCCTCGAGTTCCCAATAGCTTTTTGCAATCATCTCAAACTATAATTATATACATTTCAACAGTAACACTATATAATTTCTAAACAAAGGGATCCCAATATTAGTTACATTTCCACCTAATGATTTGCATATATTTTTAGATCAGCAGATATGCAAGGGAAGAAAAGACAGAAACAACAAGGGAAGACAGAGACAGTGAGAGGCAAAGAATTGTGAGACTGACAGGGTGATCAAATCCTAGACCTCATGAGAAAATTTGGTTGCGCAACCAGACAGACAAGAGACAGGAAAGGAAAGAACAGAATAGGTCCCTGCATTCAAATTCTCCATAACAACTGGGACAGGGTCCCATTCAACCCTGTCACAGGTTCATGCAATCTAATTTTTTTCTGGTACACCTATGAAATCTTAAAGGGCTGGAGAGATATCATGTACCTATTTTGGAGTCACTATTCAAGACATGTTGCCGAGGTTGGAAACTTTAATTTCTTTTTGGTTAGTTACACAAACAGCTTTTGAGGGTATTCTCACCCCTGCTCAACAAAAGGCATATTGGGAGGCAGTCTGGATTAATGTTTCATGTGAAGAGCACCCCAGAACATGCATCCCCATCCATTTAATTTTGTCGATACCCTTGAGTCTGCAGAAGACCCTCTCAGCCATCATCACTCCAGGGGGAACATTATTATTACTGATATGCTCTCCAGGTCCTTTTCATCCCTGACTGTAACAAGATTAGCCCCATGCAGTTTGTAGGCCTTACTTCAATTTTCTTCTCCAAGTGTAGCCTCTTACTTTTGACCATGCTGAATCGGAGACTCTTGGGGCCAGATATTCAAAACTTAGCCCAGGTGCTAAGGGGTGTTTGCCTGTGCTAAACAGTTTTTGAGCCTAATGTTTGGGTGGGATCTAAATTCAGACACCCCCCCATAGCATAGGCAAAACCGATTAGCACCCAAGCGCTAAGTTCTCTCTGTGCCTATACAAATGAGGGAGTTATTCCCTGCGTACAGGCAGAGTGGAATATTGAGAGGTTTGTATGGATGGTAACTGCCACCCAAATGGGTACAAGTTACCACCTTTGCAAACCCCAGTGTAACAGGGCACAAGGCCCTGGTGGTGAGCAAAGGGACTGCAGCTGCCTGCACCAGCCCATTGAAGCAATGATGTCCCTGGTGTCTAGTGGCACTTCCACCCTCCGATCTTTATCCCCACAATACAGTATGTATTGCCTGGTGTCTAGTTTCACTCCCACCTTCTGATCACTGTCCTTGTACATGATTAGGTATTCCTAGGTGTCTAGTGGCACCCCAACCCTCCAAACCCCATCCCCATACAAGCATAAGCATTCCTTGGTGTCTAATGGCATCCCCTCCCGACTCCCATCCCTGTACTCCATTCTGTAGTCCTGGTGTCTAGTGGCACCCCCTACCCTCCAATCCCTGTTGCCTACTCTGTTCTGTAGTCCTTGGTGTCTGGTGGCACCCCCATCCTCTGATCCCCATCCCTATACAGGCATACACATTCCTAGCTTTCGAGTGACACCCCTGCCCTTAGATCCCCATCCCTGTACAGGTATAAGCATTTTCTGGTGTCTTGTGGCACCCCCACCCTCTGATCCCAGTCCCCTTACAGGTATAAGCATTTCTGGTGTCTTGTGGCACCCACACCCTCTGATCCCAGTCCCCTTACAGGTATAAGCATTCTCTGGTGTCTGGTGGCATCTTCTGCCTTCCGATCCCCATCCCTGCAATACAGTATGTATTCCCTGGTGTCTAGTGACACCCTGCACATTCCTTTTACTGTACACAGGATGTGTGCTTCCTGTCAGTCCATATGGTGGCCAGCCAAGGTGGTGAGAGGATGGCTGTGCCATTTGCCATATCAGGTCCGTGCAACACCGGTGACAGTGGTAAGGGGGGGAGGCAGGATGGTTTGCTAGGTGCTGGCAGTACGGGAGGGGGCCACTAGATGCCAGAGATAGCTTGCCTCATATGGCAACAGATGATCAAAGGGCAGGGGTGGTACTAGACATTGAGAAATACTTAAATATGTATGATGGGATTGGGGTGCCACTAGACACCAGGGAATACATATAATACACTGTAGATTGGGGGTGCCACTAGACACCAGGGAATACATACAATATTGCTGTGATGGGGATTGGGGGTGCCACTAGACACCAGGAATACATACAATATTGCTGTGATGGGGATTGGGGGTGCCACTAGACACCAGGAATACATACAATATTGCTGTGATGGGATTGGGGGTGCCACTAGACACAGGGGAATACATACAATATTGCTGTGATGGGGATTGGGGGTGCCACTAGACACCAGGGAATACATACAATATTGCTGTGATGGGATTGGGGGTGCCACTAGACACCAGGAATACATACAATATTGCTGTGATGGGGATTGGGGGTGCCACTAGACACCAGGGAATACATACAATATTGCTGTGATGGGGATTGGGGGTGCCACTAGACACCAGGAATACATACAATATTGCTGTGATGGGGATTGGGGTGCCACTAGACACCAGGGAATACATACAATATTGCTGTGATGGGGATTGGAGGTGCCACTAGACACCAGGGAATACATACAATATTGCTGTGATGGGGATTGGGGTGCCACTAGACACCAGGAATACATACAATATTGCTGTGATGGGGATTGGGGGTGCCACTAGACACCAGGAATACATACAATATTGCTGTGATGGGGATTGGGGGTGCCACTAGACACCAGGGAATACATACAATATTGCTGTGATGGGGATTGGGGGGTGCCACTAGACACCAGGGAATACATACAATATTGCTGTGATGGGGATTGGGGGGTGCCACTAGACACCAGGGAATACATACAATATTGCTGTGATGGGGATTGGGGGGTGCCACTAGACACCAGGGAATACATACAATATTGCTGTGATGGGGATTGGGGGGTGCCACTAGACACCAGGGAATACATACAATATTGCTGTGATGGGGATTGGGGGTGCCACTAGACACCAGGGAATACATACAATATTGCTGTGATGGGGATTGGGGGTGCCACTAGACACCAGGAAATACATACAATATTGCTGTGATGGGATTGGGGGTGCCACTAGACACCAGGGAATACATACAATATTGCTGTGATGGGGATTGGCGGTGCCACTAGACACCAGGGAATACATACAATATTGCTGTGATGGGGATTGGGGGGTGCCACTAGACACCAGGGAATACATACAATATTGCTGTGATGGGGATTGGGGGTGCCACTAGACACCAGGAATACATACAATATTGCTGTGATGGGGATTAGGGGTGCCACTAGACACCAGGAATACATACAATATTGCTGTGATGGGGATTGGGGGTGCCACTAGACACCAGGAATACATACAATATTGCTGTGATGGGGATTGGGGGTGCCACTAGACACCAGGGGAATACATACAATATTGCTGTGATGGGGATTGGGGTGCCACTAGACACCAGGAATACATACAATATTGCTGTGATGGGGATTGGGGGGTGCCACTAGACACCAGGGAATACATACAATATTGCTGTGATGGGGATTGGAGGGTGCCACTAGACACCAGGGAATACATACAATATTGCTGTGATGGGGATTGGAGGGTGCCACTAGACACCAGGGAATACATACAATATTGCTGTGATGGGGATTGGGGGGGTGCCACTAGACACCAGGGAATACATACAATATTGCTGTGATGGGGATTGGAGGTGCCACTAGACACCAGGGAATACATACAATATTGCTGTGATGGGGATTGGGGGTGCCACTAGACACCAGGGAATACATACAATATTGCTGTGATGGGGATTGGGGGTGCCACTAGACACCAGGAATACATACAATATTGCTGTGATGGGGATTGGGGGTGCCACTAGACACCAGGAATACATACAATATTGCTGTGATGGGGATTGGAGGTGCCACTAGACACCAGGGAATACATACAATATTGCTGTGATGGGGATTGGGGGTGCCACTAGACACCAGGGAATACAATATTGCTGTGATGGGGATTGGAGGTGCCACTAGACACCAGGGAATACATACAATATTGCTGTGATGGGGATTGGAGGGTGCCACTAGACACCAGGGAATACATACAATATTGCTGTGATGGGGATTGGGGGGTGCCACTAGACACCAGGGAATACATACAATATTGCTGTGATGGGGATTGGAGGGTGCCACTAGACACCAGGGAATACATACAATATTGCTGTGATGGGGATTGGAGGGTGCCACTAGACACCAGGGAATACATACAATATTGCTGTGATGGGGATTGGGGGTGCCACTGAGCACCAGGGAATACATACAATATTGCTGTGATGGGGATTGGGGGGTGCCACTAGACACCAGGGAATACATACAATATTGCTGTGATGGGGATTGGAGGATGGGGGTGTCACTAGACAACAGATTGTGGGATAAGGATCAGAGGGTGGATGGTGCCACTAAACACCACTTAAAAGATACAAAGATACACATTTACTGGGACAGGTGATTGGGGTGGGGGCAGTCATTACCATGTCTGACAGGGTGGGTGGCCTCAGAAAGGGTGCAAACCTGCTACCTTTTCCCATGTAAATGAGCCCATAATGGGCATGCATATGGCCTCTTAGTGCCTTACATGCCCAATGAGATCATTTGCATAGTGCTGGCTGAGTACTGCACTGGGAGCTCCTAGTGCTAACAGGTCTGGGGGTGCAGTTCAGTGCACTTTTATATTGGCTGCATACAGCCCACATCCATGTTGGGGCAGCACTACTTGACTTTGTGCTGTTCTAGCAAGGCTCTATATTCAGTCAGATAGGGACAGTGCACTGTCCCACTGAATATTACATCCTCAGGGTCATGGGTAAGGGCAAGTGGAATGCAAACCTTTGTGCTCCGTTTTTGCCCTTTACTCAATATCTGACTCCCTAGGAATCTGACAAATTACCCAGCTTATTCAGAGGGTCCTGAAGGTTGTGACCATCCTAACAAGAGTTCACTAGCCTGGCCAGATTAGTGTCATCAGAGCACCTAATCAACCTGGAGTCACATGATGCTTCCAGAGTGAGCAGATGGCTTTAGATTGGCTCTGTCTGGGCTAGCAATCTAAACTAAAACTACAAAATCAAACCGTACCTAAAACAACTGAAAGTCACCAAGAATGCATCCCAATCTGAACTGGAGGCATTTTAAGGACTTAAGCAAAATATGTACCTTTGAACATAGCAGAGGGAACTCTCTTCAACATGACTCCCCCGCTCCTAGAGCGATTGCTGGCCAATGAGGGCATCAGTTGTCATAAGATGGATTCATTTTCCAGCCTGTCACCTGGAGTGGTTTTGGATGCAGAAATCATCACAACATTCTTTTTAGAACTGGGCTCAATTAAAATCACACACAAATATAAGTTCTCTAATCTTTTGCGTAAATAGTTGGGTGCGTGTCTGTAATGTATTGCATTTGCTGGAATGCTGTACTTGTGTGTATTATGCTGAAAATTAATAAAGCATATTGAATTGAAAAAAAAAGAATGGGAGCAGCCTGCTGGAGCTCCAGCATCCAGATTGTTGATGAAGATGCTGAACAACAAAGGTCCCAGAACTGGTCCCTGAGGGACACCTCGGGGTACCTCTCTCCACTCACAGTAGTACCCACCCACCACAAGCCTCTGCTTCTTTTCTGTCATCAATCCTTCAATCAATCAATCAATAAATCAATCTATCTTTATTTTACCAGGTGAAACACCATTGAAAAGAACTCAATTACAAGGCAGACCTGGATGAAGTACACTTATTCAGTACCAGAAAGGTTGTAAAGCACGGTTAACACGAGATTACAAAGAAGGAGGAGAAGGAGTCACAGATGATTATATAAAAAGAAGTACAGGAAAGATGTACAGGAGATACATACAAGGGCCCAGATATTCAAAAGGGATGTACCATGTGCAACAGAGATGCGTCAGCGCGAGTATGAAAATGCGCCATTGTGCGATATTCAGCGGCAGGCAGCTGCGCCGCACAAGTTGCAATGCACAAGAGCGCAATGGTAATGAATGCATGCTCAACCATAGGGGGAGGAACCATGAATAAATGGCACAGTGCGATATTCAACAGCATGTGCCATGTGCAATAGGGGAGCTAGTGGAAGTTGAGCGATAGCGGAAATTATCCAAAATAAAAAAGAATGAGAGAGAGGTGCAAGAATGCTACAGGGAAGCCAGAGGTGGGAGCGAGGTGACAGCAACAAGGAAGAGGGTAGCAGTGAGTGGGACTTGGCAGGAGCAGGAAAGGGCACACCTGGAAACAACCAGGAACAGGACAGGAATGGGGAGCCTATGCTACTGTGCAGGAGTGACAGGGAAATGCCACAATGGATTGAGGGCAGTGGCAGTAGGCAGGACAGCCAAAGGCCAGAGGTGTACCCGGTGCAGTGGGAGCATCACAAAGGACAGTGGAGGGGACGGGATAACAGCTGCTGGGGGGGGAACACCAGCCAGGGACATGGTCAGTGCCACCTTCCAGGTGGAGGTGGTAATGAGGGGTGTGAGAAGGCAGGCAGCAGAGGGGTGCGGCCATAGAAGGGCCCGTCAACAGTACGCCCCCAGCAGGTGGTACCGAGCCTGCACAACCTTCGAACACCACTCTGACACAAAGATTGTGGGCTGGTACCGCCTGAACCGGGCGATCCTGAGGCGGCTCTGTGAGCTGTGCAGTGATGAGATGCAGGCACCCACATGACGGAGCCATGTTCTGTCAGTGGAGACAAAGATGACAGCTGTCATGTGCCTGCTCACCACAGGCACCTTCCAGAGACCAAAAGGGGACACAACAGGCATAACCAAATTAGCTGCGTCACGCCTACTCACACAATTCCTCAGCGCACTGCTGCCACATGCTGCGGAGTACATCCATTTCCCCAGCACACAGGCAGAGTGCACAGCACACATACAAGAGTTCCACAGGGTAGTACATATGCCTGGTGTGCTCGGGGCCATTGATTGCAACCATGTGGCCATCCGCACGCCTCCTGGCCCGGACGGTGTATCTTACATTAACTGGAAGGGGTTTGTCAGCATCAACTGCCAGGTGGTGTGCAATGCCAAGGGGTGCATAACCAATGTCTGTGCCATGCACCTTGGGGGAGCACATGATGCCTTCATCTGGCACCAGTCTGCACTCTGCCACAGGTTAGAGAGTGGGCACATCCCCACTGGCCACCTAGTGGGTGAGTATGCACATCACGCAGGATGACAGGAGCAGCTGTGGGGGGGTGCATAGTCAGAGGTGCCATGGGTACCGGCCTTAACAGCCCATGGCAGAGCAATGCAGACCACCATACTAATGTCCACCCTCTACACACAGGTGACAGTGGCTACCCACTCTGTCCCTGGCTGCTCACACCATATCAGTGCCCCGCGACCCCATCCCAGCAATGGCACAATGAGGCACGTGCCACCACAAGTAATGTCATCGGGTGGGTGTTCAGGATGCTAAAGGCACATTTCCAGTGCCTGGACACATCTGGCAGTGCCCTACAGTACAGCCCTCAAAGGCATGTGGGTTATTCCTGGCCTGCTGCATCCTGCACAAAATGGCCAATGACTGTGGGATAGCTGTAGAGGTTGAAGAGGGGCATAGCAATGGGGATGGTGAGGACGCTGGTCCAGACAGTGATGGGCAGCTACCCCTTGGGTAAAGGACCCCCACCTGATCCAGATGTCACAGCTGCACTGGGACACCATCACAGAGGAGCACTTCGGCCAACACAGGTAGGTCACGGGGCCTCGTACAACCACCAATGGCAAGGGCACAACCCACAGACAGGCATGGATGAACCCCAGGGGCAGATGGTGGTAAGGGAATGGGTCTGAGCATGGAACCGCACACGCCATCAGGGATGGGCAGGGTCAAACACGACACGCGGTCATGTGCACACACACACACACACACACACCCCCACCACAAGACATGCACAAGGGGTAGAAGGCACGCCAACCCTGACTGCAACCCCTAGCCACACACATGTCCACACACAACCATGCCCAGTGGCCATCACTGTGTGTGTCTCAGACACTTGGCACCATTGCACACTGGAGGACAGCGCAATGCAGGCATCATCATGCACATGCCACAGTGGCCAGTGCACATGGACCGTGTGTGTGTGCAGGGCTGGGTACCCCTCCAGTGCATCACACATTGCACAACACACTGCACACAGGGCAGCGGCAGACAGTAGCCATGGTGGGAGACAGGTCAGTCACGTGGCACAGTGCCATGGCCACCACAGATGCGTGGATGGCCCTGCCGAGACCTGCCAGCCATGCCAGGCTGACCATTGGCCTCATGGGGTAGCACTGACGGTCCCCCCAGGGGTGATGCTGCGGGAACACGACCATGTTCAAGCAGGGGTCTGCAGCTCACCGCACATGCCCACGCTGGGTGTGCTCAGTATGCCCACAGCCGAATCCGGTGTCGACATGGAAGGTGTTGCAAGATGCCTGGAATGGGGGGTGGATGTGACACTGTGCAGTTTCTGCAACGCATGGGCAATGAACTGGGTGCCCAATGTGGCCATGACAGCTGTGAATGCACGTGTCTGCCTGTCAATGGCAGCAGTCACATCCTCCCGCTGCCGGGCCATCTCTGCCAGGAGCAGACCATGGTCTCTGGTGTGCCACTCCTCTGTCTGGTGCAGAACTGCACTGAGTGCATCCACCATCCTCACAAAGCTGCAACTGCTGATCCATGGAAGCCTGGAGTATAGCCAGCTGGCTCATCAAAGAAGTCATCTGCTGTATCAGCATGCTGTCCGTCGTGGTGTTCCTGGCCATGCTGGGCATCACCCCTTGACAATGGCCACTGCACACCAGAGCCATGCTGGGGCATGTCCACATGCGGTGCACTGACGTCGCCCCCCGACACTGCCCCCCCATCGCCATTGGCCGACTGCTGACACTGCTCCTCCGGCCGCTGATTGCCAGGGTTCACAGATGCCACCACAGCAGCCACAACAGCCCCACCAGCCTGGATGCACACCTGTGCTGCCCCACTGGTGCATACAGGCACAGGCTGGGACTGTGATGTTATGCAGGCCTCCACGGCAGCACCACCCACGGCTACGCCTGTGCTGTTTCTTGATGTGGGACCATCCTGCGGCTGACACACATCATTGTCCGGGATGTGTGATCCATCATCATCGGTGCCAGATCCGGCACCAGTCCATGTCACAGCATGCTGGTGTCCATGGCCGCTGTCATGCTGGGACACAGGCAGGGCCTCCTCCGCACCAGCATCACCATCTTCAGTCTGGACAGACAGGCGGGTATGCTGTGGTCCTGACCCTCGGACACCTGTGGAGATGGATGGGCACTCCTCCAAGTCCAGGGTATTGCCCTCAGTGGACCCACCTACCACCGCTGACCCAAGTAGACACTCAGGAGCTGTAAAGGAACACAGTAGTGTTAATGTCTTTGCCCTTCCTTGTGGCATTCCCCCACGCAGTGACAGCACAGGACCTACCATGCAGTGATGGGCTGCCACCCATCTTGAAGCCACCACCTGGAACACCCTCTAGGGCACAATGTTGCATGCTGCCCACTCCTCCTGTGGCATCAGGCATGGCACATCCGGCTGCTCACCACCGGTTGCAGCATGTGCTGCCCTGATGGCAGCCACCTTGTTCTTAATCCTTCTCTTGTCTGTGCTGACCTTCTTTATGCACTTCTGCATGGACCGCTGGTGGCTGCCATGCTGGTTGACTGCACGTGCTACCTCACCTCATGCAGCAGCATGGGCCTGTGGTGTTCCCCGCTGTCCGCTGAGCAGCAGTTCCCTGTCGAGGTAGGCCTCGAACAGGGCATCTGATTCTGCCCAGGTGAAGTTGGGCCTCCTCCATCTCCCACATCTCTGTTCCTCCTCTTCCTCACATTCGGTCATTATAGAGCCTATGGGAATGACAGGTGTTACCTTTGAATGTGTAGTCCCATGCATCTCTCACACACCACAGTCCACACTTCCAAACAGCATGCAACCCACCACAATAGACTGCAATACCAATCAATGTCCTCTGCAGCCCTATGTCACATTTATATAGCACAAGGCTTGCAAATGAGGTGGGGCGCAACTTTGAGTGGATGCTAATGCAGTGGCTGTGCCATGGAATTGCTAATGAGCTGATTTGCATATGCTGGCTGAATATTGCGCTGTTGTGCCTTGTGCAATTGTGTTGAGCGTGCTCAGGCAAAGGCCCAGCTCTGTCATGTGTGCAGTAGGCATCACATGACGCATGCCCGGGGTGCTGACACCAATGCCTGCCACTCATGATGTGCTGAGCATGGGAGGCAGTGCAGGGCATGGCCACCACTGTACCAGTGGTGCCAGTGCACTGTTCACACAAGTGGCGCTTGTGCCCTGGAGTGCCATAGGTGACATGGTGCCATATGCAGTAGGCCACTGCAGGGCATCACACACAGGCACTCTACCACGCTACACGCAGGGAGTCCCAATAGCGCTGTGGCGGTACGTGTGTGACAGACCCTTGACCCTGCGGTCGACCTTTGTCCCCTAGGTGCCATGCGTCTGCATGGGTGCACCCTTATCACGCTGTTTGGTGACAGCACGATGGGGAAAGGCAGCACTGTACTGCGCAGCATCTGCACGTGGGGGATGTGCACTACAGAGTGCCATTATGTGATCCGGCATGCACAGAATGATGGCACGCAGGACAGCAGCAATGTGGAGCCAGCTAGAATTGGCCAATCTTATGGCCATTGTTGAGCCCCATGCTGGGGCCCTGTTTGGGGAAGACCCTTTAGAAAGGCCTAGAAGCGCTGTGTGGGAGGAAGTGGCAGAGGCATTGGAGGAGGCCACTGGGATTGCCTGCAGTGCAAAGCAGTGTTGCCACCACTATGGGGACCTCCAGTGGAGGGACCCAGACAGGCTGGCTCGACTACGGGCATGCTCCAGGCAAGGTGCAGTGCCATGGCCAGGTAGGTGCTCCATCCATACACTGGTAGTTTCCATCCATCCGGGTATTGCGGTGTGCATGTGTTCACCACGCAGAGGGGTGGGGGCCATCCAGTGTGGGCAGTGGTGGTGGTGGGGTTGTGACATGGCTGGGCTGTGTAGGATCGCACACACCAGGGGGGGCTTTGCTACTGGTTTGTACTGATGTTCCCCTTTCCATGTTTGCAACCTAGGCCCTGAGGAGAGACGCTGTGCTCTGGAGGCATGGGCACGGTGGGACCATGATGCTGCCCAGCAACAGGGATGAGGTGGAGGGCCCATAGTGCAGCAGCACCCGGCTGTTGCAGATGCAGCTGAGTGTCTTTCTTCCAAGAACTTCTGTGCATGCTGTGTTGAGGGGTAGGCAGTGGGGCATGGCCACCAGCCCTTGACACCACTGACGTGCATGCCACACGGTACACTCAGCACTGTTCTGTGGCACTGCATATGTGGGTGTGCATCGCTGGTGGTCCATGCATGGCTGTGCCACTGCCTTCGCACCGCATAGCCATGTCACTGTACAGCCATGGTGGTGCTGTGCGGTACCTGGGTGGTGGGTGTGTGCAGCAGTCCACACGGCTATGTGCACCTGGGTAGGCAGGTCTTGTGGACACGGTCACTGTGGGTGGTCGCACACCATCACAGGGGCATGGCCCATGACTGTATGCCATTCACAATGGGTGGGCTGCAGGAGGATGAACAGTCACACGTATTGACTCTGCTCCCTTGTCCTAGGTGGGCATCACTGGATGGCCTTGGAAAGAGGCATGCAGGAGCTGCTGCAGCTGGTATGGGCGTCCCTCACCATATGGGAAAGATTGGAGCAGGTCGGGGTCCAGAGAAGACGCAACCGGAGGTGCCACATGAGTGGACAGTGGGACAGGCATTAGGCCCTCCATGCCCCCTACTCACCTAACCCCCTGGACCCATCCTCACACCCCTTCTTCCCTCTCCCATTTGTCCATCCCTGCCCCATGCCCACTCCTACCTGGTTTGTAGTCCATTTCCCCCACCTTCTTAAATACTTGTAAATAGTTTTTTTGTTACCTCTTTTCAATACATGTGTTTTGATATGACAACTGTGGGGGTCTCTGATTTGCAGCAGGCTACAGGTGTTTGGCTGCAGTGGTGTGCATGTGTCAGGGGTGGTGCAGGCATGGGTGTGTGTGTGTGTGTCCAGCAGAGAACTGCCTATGGTGTGGGTGGGGGACTCGGTCACTGTCTGTGGTTTGTGTGTTGTTCTCTGTGCACTGGATGCCTGTGCGCAGTGGTCCACGGTGCATGCACTGTGTCCATGGCGCCCCTGTCAGACTGTCCATGGCCTGTGCAGCTGACACCCTTGCATGTTTGTGCTGTGCATGGTCTGCTGGCATGTCAGTGGTGACTGTCCATGCTGGACACACCCTGTACCCAGCACAATGCTGGATTGCCTCCTGTCACTGGTATGGTGCACGTCTGCCTCGGGTGGCACTGTGGCCTCCACTGTTGTTGTCCTCCCCTCCATGCTGTCACTTGTGTCTGTTGCAGGGGATGTGCTCCAGTGTCTGTCACTTGTGCTCCGGCTGCATGCTGGTGGCGTACAGATTCATGTGTGATGCGCAGGGTGGCTGGTACACCTGTGCCATGATGGGGGTGCTAGCCGTGGGTACATGGCTGCTGTGGCCTCATGCCAGTGGGTTTGTTGCCCTGCTACTCTGTCCCTGTGTTGGTGTGACCTTGTGTATGGGTGGGTGTTTGTTCATGCACTGTACAGCATCCTGTGTAGTGCATGCTTCTATGCACCACTGTGGGCATCTGGGTTGGCTGTTGGGGTCAGTTCTGGGATGGGGTGTGTCCTTGGGAGGGTGTGCAGGGTGCTGTATGTTGGTGGTGGGGTCCAGGGCAGGCCCTGTCACATGCGTGGTACCTCATGTGCCAATGCAGGGTCAGTTTCTCAGCTGTACCACGGTGGGGTCATGCAGGGTGGCACTGTGTCTACAGTTGTTGCATCGGTGGCTGCTGCCACCCACTGCAGGGTGCTCACGGTGGGGCTGCCTTGCATTGCTCCACGGTGCACAGGGTTGCACTGTCACAGTGGGGGTGGTTGCATGCATGGGGTGACACACACTGTTGGGCACTGCTCCTGGGCATGGTGTCTGGGGATCACTGTGCAGGGTGTGCTCTTCATTGGTGGGATGGTGTAGAAGGGGGCGACCGGACCTCCTTGTGTTCCAGTCACAGCTTGTCAGGGGGTGTGCTGGGGCACAATGCCCTGGCTGTGGGATTGTTGCTGGTGTCCACGGGCTGGTGGTTCTTCCAGCTCTCCTCAGGTTGTGCAGTTCATGGGGTGTGGGGGGTGATGTCTGTTCTGCTGCGTGCTCCTCTGTCCATATCTTCCATGGGTGGTGAACCCCTGCATCCTGTTTCTGCGCATCCCTGGTTGTGCTGATGCACTGCTACCCTGCTCCACTGTGCATCCCTGGTTGTGCTACTGCAGATCAGACCTGCACCACTGTGCATCCATGGTTGTGCCATGGTGCAGTTTGTGCAATATTTAGTTGTGTTGTGCAAGCGCATCTTGGCCTGTGCAGTGTTTGAATATCACACGTGTTGTGCATAGGTGCACTGAACTTGCGCCTGCTCATGCTATTGCGCTACTTTGTGGTGCAGTTTGAATATCTGGGCCAATATGTACTTACATAATAAACATACGTTCATAGATTCATAGGTATCTAATGGTGGAGAAGAAATGTTCTATTACCGATGTACTGATCTAGTCTCGTTTTAAACTGTTCTAAATTATCACTTGATACCACATCCATTGGTAGAGAATTCCATGTAGGTGGTACTGTTTGAGTTACAAATCTGCTTCTTTTGTCTGTTTTATTAATACCAGTTTTTGACTTTAATTTATGTGACCTTGTGTTATTATTATTGACATGCCTCTCAAAACAAATAGTTTCAACCAGGGCAGGATCCCTGGAGGCCCTGTATGCTAGACAGAGGTCACCTCTCAGCGATCTGTATTCAAGCGAATATAGCCCCACGTTCTTAAGTCTCTCTTCATATTCAACATTTTTAAGGTTATTTATATTTCTGGTAATTCTGTACTTTTTCGTCTATGGCTTTACCTCTCACTGAGGTAGGCACACAGAATGAAGCACAAAATTGGATATGAGATCTGACCAAACTGGTGTATAAAGGAACAAGGACCTCAGGTTCTTGACTTTTAATATGTTTGAGAATATGTGCTATTATTTTTATTTATTTATTTATATATCAGTTTACAACCTTTGAGCCAGAGGCTCGTTTCCAAAGGTACCTCGTCACAAAGAGTATTATACCGTGACATTTTTTACCATTTTATTTATATGTGTATTAAATTTTTAATTATTTGTAATGCTAATACCTAAATCTCTTTCTGAGGTAACCACCTGTAATTGAATGTTGTTCAGTGTATATTTAGCCAACCTATTGTTTTTGCCAAGGTGCATTACCTTACATTTGGCGGTGATAAATATCGTTTTATTATCTGTGGCCCAACATGCCAGACTGTCCAAATTTGTCTGAAATGATTTTATGGAGTCTGCGTCTTTCGCAATACAGCCGAATTTACTATTGTCTGCATATTTATTGATCCATACCCCATTTATAGTTTGCATGCTAGAAATCAATATATTGAATAATATGGGGCCCAAAACAGAGCCCTGTGGTACCCCGCTGGTAACTTTACCCCATTCAGACGCTTGCCCTTTGATATTAACCTGTTGCTTTCTGTCTTTTAACCATGAATCAATCCATATGATAACATTTGGATGGAGCTTAGTTCTAACTAGCTGTTCAAACAGCACTCTATGGGAGACAGTATCGAAAGCCTTTTCATAATCTAAAAAGATAACATCAACAGGTAGTCTGTTATACAAGTGCTTACTTACAGGTTCAAAAAAAGTAATCAAGCTATTTTGACAAGATCTCCCATGAGTGAAGCCATACTGTGATAAATCAGTATGTCCCATATTTTGGATATGCATACTAATTTTGAGTTGCAGTAATCTTTCCATTATTTTTGCTATACATGAGGTGAGGCTGATAGGCCTATAATTAGCAACATTTTGTTTTAAAGTTGAACCAGCATAATATTCTGTGGTGATTTGCTCACTACTCCTATCGCTTGGTGCCCTCATCAAGCTAATCTTCTTTCTGCTGGTCTGTGTTGGCACTGTGGAAATCAACCCTGGCCCCACTGAAAACTCGATCTCTCCAACTGACCTAACCTCCGTAAATGGATTGAGTTTTCTTCACATCAATGCCTGCTGCCTCTTAAAAAAGTTCTCATCAATACAGACCTGGGTTGCACACACCCTACCTGACTTTCTGGTTATATCTGAAACATGGCTCAAATCTGCAACAAAAGATAGTGAAATAAACCTTCCCAACTACCAGCTCTTCAGATCTGACTGTCCATCCAGGGGCGGTGGGGTAGCCATCTATGTCAAAGCAAACATCTCTGCATCCTGCCTCAACTCTACATCACAACCAAAGGAATTCGAATGCTTGTCAATTAAAATAACCCTTCCCAACACATCATCCTTTCAACTGATTGGTTGCTACAGGCCCCTCTGCAGGCCTCAAACTCCTATCCCACCTAGGATCTATACTTAATCTGGGCCCTGAAGACACCATCATCTTAGGAGACATGAACTTGAATTGGCTGACTAATGCATCTGCACCCTGGTAACCTTCTCATACACCTATGGATTCTCTAATTAATCAAAGAACCAACAAGGATCAACCCAAAGAATATTCTCAACAGCACACTCTGGATATTATGTTGGTAAATAAGCCTCATCATTATCCCTATGCAGGAGTACTATTCAGTGACATAAGTGACCACTGTCCCATAGCTGCCATTAGATCAACAATCAAGCCACCCAATCCTGCAAAATTCCTCCCATGAAGGTCAAAAAAGAACTTTAATATTTCAGGATATCTCCATGATCTGTGCCACACCACACGTTGGCAAGAATTCTATCTCACAGCCTCAATAGAGACAGCTCTTCAAATCTTAAATGATAATAATCACAAGTGCCTCAATTCACATGCACCCTCACCAGTGTCAGAACCAAACTCAAATCCTGTCGCTGGTTCTCTGCCGAACTTAAATCCACTGCTTGCCAGAGACAAACTCTGGAAAGGGCAAGAAAACAAAGGACCCAAATGACTGGCTTCAATTCAGAAAAGCCAGAAACTCCTGCACAAACAAGCAAGAAATGCCAAGGCAGCCTTCTACACAGCTGAACTAGATGCCTCCTATCACAACCCTTCCAGGTTCTGGGGTACCATAAAGGGCATCCTAGGTCAAACTTCTACCCCTGTCTTACCACCCAAAATTAATTAAATAGTATTGAAATCACCGACAAGCAAAATATCTTGAATGCCTTAACGCATCATTTCACTACAGCTGACCTGGCTTTCGACTCTCTCCTGCAAACCTATTAAGATCATCACTAAACCTACAATCTACTGAGGGACAAAAGGTTGCTTCCACATTCTCATTCAAATCAATATTCTTCAAAGAGTAGAAGACCTTCTACTCCAGCTAGATACCACCAAAAGTGCAGGTGCAGACTCCTGGATCCCTACTTTCTAAAAGTAGCAATGCATGCCTTAACCGCCCCTCACCCACCTCTTCAATCTATCACTTGCCACTGGTTCTATCCCTCAATATGGAAAACAGCTCAAGTGTTTCCATTACTTAAGGCAGGTGATCCCATGGACCTCAATAATTATAGCCCATCTCCATCTTACCAGTACTATCCAAGATGCTTGAGAAGCTGGTAAACTCTCAGTTAACTGCCTACCTTGATACCAACAATCTCCTAAATCCAGCTCAATCTGGGTTTAGATCTATGCATAGCACCATCTCTGCACTAGCAAAAGTCACAAATGACTGGCAGACTGCCCTAGACAAAAGAATAATACCTGTGCTGTGTTTCTGGATCTAAGCAAAGCCTTTGACACTGTGGATCATGATCTTCTAATCTCCTCTCTGAACTCCATAGGCCTTGACTCACTCTCTCTTAAATGGTTCAGATGCTATCTCTCGGAAGATTACAACTGGTAAAAATGAAGGTGATCTATCTACCTCTAAACCACTCCTAAGAGGTGTACCGAAGGCTCCATCCTGGGTCCCATCCTTTTTGCCATTTACATCAACAATATTGATTCCAATCTCTCACTATCTAATATCCACCTTTTTGCAGATGACACTGTACTATATGTGAGCAATCCCTCACCATCAAAAGCCTGTGAGCTCCTACAGTCTGAATTCTCCCTCCTTCAGCACAACCTATTAGAAAAGAAATTATTACTAAATGCCAAGAAAACCAAAGCTATGTTCTTTGCCACCAAGAACTGTTCTTCCACTATCCCATCATTCACCCTCCCACAACTCTCTACCATCCTTGGTGAAAATCTGGAATATGCAGACAAATTCAAATATCTAGGAGTATGGATAGACAATAAACTAGACTATACTACCCGTTGAAGAGCTCCTGAAAAGCTAAGACAAAGACTTGGTCTTTTATAGGATCAAACACTACCTGACCAAAGATTCAAACAAAGATTAATCCTAGCATCATTCCTGTCCCTCATTGATTATGCTGACTTCCTCTATGGTCATTGCTCCCTCTCCCATCTAAACAAATTAGACACCCTGTATCATAGAGCTATTAGATTCATTACTGACCTTCCTCTAGCACCCATCATTGCTCTCTCTACAATGCAGTCAGTTGGACATCCATGCAACATAGAAGAAAAAAAATGCTGCTATCTGGATCTACAAAGCTCTGACAAACAAACTCCTTCCTACATCTCAGACTGCTTCAACGGATCACATCCAGGCCCTACACCTTGAGGATCAACAAACTGATCCTGCTGAAGATTCCTATCACCTGCACCGGTATGGAAGAGCTGCAATCAGTTATTCCCTGGCACTTATCTGGAATTCTATCCAAAAGTCATTGAAAATGGATACACTGATTCCTCTTACATCCTTCAAAAGCTGTACACCAGCCTAATCCCAGATTCGTGCAACTGCGCCCACAAGGCCCTAGTCCTCCCACACCCCACCCTCCCACACCCTCTCTCCTCCACCCCCTCTTTTAAAGCTCATCCATATTCTTCTATCATTCCTCTGGTCCTTTCCCCATCAAACCTCATACATATATGCCCACCCTTGTGCCATTATCCAAGCCTTATCCCTACTAAACTGTTTGTTTCTCTCCTTTATTATGCTTTAGGTTTACTGTCCTTTGCCTTGTATATATGTAAATATGTGTACATCTATCTCACTCATAAATGATTGTATTTGTGCTTATTCAATATCATGTTTTTGTATACAATCTGTAACCTTTTTTGTTATGACCACTCAGGTCCATCTTGTAAATGAGCTATGCTCGATGATGTTCGCCTGAATAAATAAAGATTTTGATTGATTGATTGATTGATTGATTTGCATATGCAGTCCATGATGCTATGCATTATGGGGGCAAGTGAGATTTTGCATAACATTTTGTTTGGTACCTCCTTTATGAATAGGTATAATGGTGGCTATTTTCCAATCAGATAGTACGGCCCCTTCCTTAATAGAGATATTAAATAATAGGGTAAGTATGCCTGATAGTTCATTTGAAAGTTCTTTAATAAATTTAGATGGAATGTCATTGGGTATATATATAGAGAGAATATAGAACATAGAGAATGTATACAAGGGCCCGGATATTCAGAAGGGATACGCATGGTGCAACACAGTTGCATCATGCGCAACCCACTAATGCGCCCCAGTGCGATATTCAAATGGGGATTGAGCCTGGCACAAATCCCGATGTGCCGGAGCGCATCAGTAATGTATGCGGTGCAGGTGGGGGGAGGTGTACCCATGCATACTCCGCACATCCAGATATTCAGCCTGGGATGTGCTGAGCCCATGCATGCGCAACCCCTACCTGCGCTGCACACAGGCGAGCCAAAAAAAAAAAGGAGCAACAGCTGGCCACCCACAGATGAGCTGCTGTATTGCAGGGCGCAACATGGCAGCTGCCACCTGTGCGTGGCCACCCGAGCTCAGGCTGCACCATTGTGGCGGCACCCCCCATGCCCAAACGTGGGCATACGTAGAAAATAGATAGCCCAAAATCCCTGGTGGTCCGGTGGACTGCTCGCAGCCTGATCACGGGCATATGTTGTAATAATACTCGTCCAATATCCCTGGTGATCCAGTGGACCACTGCGCCAGCCCAATTGCGGGCGTCAGTAAATAATAATGCCACAAATCCAGCAGGTGGTCGTGGTACCCCTCACCCGCCCACTGGGCCCCACTGCCCGCTCCTCCCCAGTCAGTGGTGGGCAGCAGCTCCCCATCCACTAGCCGCCCGCCACCCACCAACTGACACCATATGGTAGGGCTGTCGCCCATTGGTCCACAGCATGAGCCAATGTCTGGACTGCGTAGTATGGTAGGGCTGCATGCCCATTGGCTCACGCTGTGGACCAATGGGCAGACACCTACCCTAGATCAGTCGGCAGGTGGAGGGGTGGCTAGCGGGTGGGGAGCTGCCGCCTGCCGTTAACCGGGTGGCGCAGGCGGGGCTCAGTGGAGCGGTGAGGAGAGGGGTACCGCTAGACCACCAGGGTTGGATTGGTGTGGCATTATGATTTACTGACGCCCGAGATCAGGCTGTGAGTGGTCCACTGGGCCACCAGGGATATAGGACTAAGTTTATTACAACTTATGCCCATGATTGGGCTGCAAGCAGTCCACTGGACCACCAGGGATGTAGGATGATTTTATTGTTCAACATATGCCCACGATCGGGCAGTGGGGCACTTTGCCGTGATGTGCAGGGGGCGTCGGTCCCTGACGGCTGCAGCCTGGTAAGGTGCCAGGCGCAAGTCGCCGGGGATCGGCACACCTGCAAGCAAATGGGGCCATAGTGACATGAAAATGGCCCCATTTGCACCTTGCATACATTATGGCCCCATTTACATGTGCACTTTTGAATATTGCGGTTGTTGCACCTAGCGCAATGGAACTTGCACTTGCGCACCCCCCTGCTCCACTCTGGCCACTTGTGCTGGCACAGTGCCACTGTGCCATGCACACTGTGGGTGGCCAGGGTGTGATATTCAATGTTACTGTGCCATGGTGCAGCTCCGTTGAATATCACCCTGTCAACGCCCTTGCGCAGCCCAGTTGCACTGCGCCTAGGCTTGCACCACAGCCTGGCGCAGTCTGAATATCCAGGCCAAGGTATATAAGGATGTTCTCACAGCAATCAATGTGGCACAGCATATGCAACATATGCAGTGTACAGAGTATGTGCAATACAACATACTGTAGATTAAAAAAAAGGATGCAGGCAACACGAGTTAAGAGTGATATACAATATCCAACACATGCGACTAGCCAGTCAGATGGATAAACGTTGAGTGTTAACAGGGCTGGACAAAGATTGCCTTACAGTTCATTAAGGAGCAGTGCTACTTTAGGGGTAGGCAGGGAAGGGAGCTCTGGGAGGGCTGGTAGGGTACAGGTTGAGGGGAGTGGGGGGGAGAGAGGGGAGATGAGGGCAGGGGGTTAAGCCTGTCTAGAACTGTGAGATATGCGCTTGCCTATATGAATTTTGGAGCCATAGTCAGGTATGCCTGTAGGATAGCCATGAGCAGCAGGAGCAAGTATCCTTGAAGGCATGACTCAGAAGAGTCTTAAATGAGGATAACCCTATTGGTTTTATGAGTTTTAGGGTGGCTTGGATGTTGTTCTAAAGGGTAGGAAGGACATAGCTTATAGATGATTCACCATGGTGAGTTCTGATTCTTTGGTCCTCAAGCAAGAGGTAGGAACATCTTCAGAGAGAGTACAGGCCCTCAGAGAAGGTAAGGAGGTCAGCCACATATTTAGGAAGTTTGCCTGTGAGGGCTCTGAAAGTCTTTTCCCCTTTATCTACCCCCTTAGCTATCCTTTACTCTGTCTGTATCTCTGCTCCCCTCACTACCTTTCCTGCTTCACTCTGTTTTACCTGGTAACTCTTCCCTGTCTTCCTCCTTCTATAGTTCCTTATATCTGCTGAATGCCACCCTTTTTACCCCTCACCACCTTGGCTACTTCCCTAGAGTGCCATAACAGTCTATTTTTCCTTCTGTATTTGCTCACTTTCTTCATGCAGAGGCTAGTTGCCTTAATTATGCCCTCTTTTATTTTTCCCCACTGTACCTCTACCCATCCCTGGCAATACCCCCCATGAGGCAAATTTTGAGGCAGTCTCCCATTTCTTTGAAATCCACCCTCCTAAAGTTCAGGGCCTTTGTCCTCATGTGGTTTGCCTCTGTTCCTGTATTAATATTGAAGCTAGCCTTCCTTTACATTGGGAATCTACTACCTAAAATGGCACAACTTCAAGTTTGGATCCTTCAAGACAAACCAGATGTAATCTCACTCACTGAGACCTGGCTCACCCCTAAAATCCCAGACTCTGTCATCTCTCTGGATGAGTATGCCATCTTTAGGCAAGATAGGCTACACAAAAGGGAAGGGGGCTGTCTAGTCTATTTAAGAAACAACCTCCTGGGAGATATGAAGTACAGCTCCTAACCATAAAGATATTGCTTTGAAGCAATAACAAATCTCTAGTATTAACCACTGTCTATGTAACCCATGGAAAACAAAAATTGGGGACAGAGGTGGTAACTAATCATGTCAAACTCTAAATCAGAAATGGGAGATTGTGATGACAGGGGATTTCAATATTAACTGGTTAACGCAGGATATGCCTCCCCCCAGAAGGCACCATAACGACCCTATGCCTGACCCAGATGGTTATGGAGGCCACTAGGACAAACTACCATACTGGAACAAAAACATTGATTGGGTACTCACTAACTACCCTGAAAGGATCACTGAGGTAGCTGTCATGTCTGACTCACTCAGTGATCACTCACCAGTTCTCTGCACCTGGACAAATAAATTTACAAAACTGAATCCCAATGTCACTAGTAGCAGAGTCCTAAGACAAGGTACCTTGGACTCTTTTAGGGCATCCCTCAGTTAACTGGACTGGGGCCTTGAAGCCATCCAGGATGTAGACCTAGCCCTGGATTATTTCATAAGCAGATATATGAAAGCCTGTGACGTCTTTGCACCTGTCAAAAAATACAAAGCTAGGGAATGCAGCAATAGATGGGTCTCCTCATCCTTCCTAGAAAGAATGAAAGCCAGGGACAATCTATGGCTCAGGGCCAAAGCATCCGGTAAACCTGATGACTACCAATGACACAGGGTTGCTAGAAATTACTGCACACATGAAATTAGGCAAGCCAAAGCTGATTACTATGGGGACCAGCTAGAGAAAAGCTGGGGGTAGGGGAGAACGTTCTGGGCCAGTCTAAAGGAACTGACTGGAAAGGACAATAAAACAGCTCCTACTATGCTTCTCGCAAATGGCACAAGAACACTAGATCCAAAGGTGATAGCAGACATATTTAACTCAGCATTTATTGACCTCCGCGTAATCTTCCCACCGGACTACCTTTACCCCCAGCCCAATGTAACAGCGGATGTATAGACACCTAAAATGCAGTCAACTCCCAACACCCCCCCACCCTTTTACTTCAAACAAATCACTGCATCAGAAATCAAAACATACTTAAAATGCACCTTGGGCAAAACTAGGGTTGGCTGTGATGGAATAGACATGAAGATCATTGCTCCCACACTTGACAAAGTCACTCTGCCCCTCACTAAGATCTATAACTTAGTCCTCAGACAGGCTAAATTTCCCACTCAATGGAAAGCAGCTCTGGTAACACCAGTCCATAAAAGTGGAGATCGTGCCATCTACTCCAACTACTGACCGATTTCTATCCTGCCTCCCCTATCGAAGGCCCTGGAACGAATCGTATCGGATCAACTTGTGAACCATCTTAACAAGTACAATATCCAGTGTCCCCAACAGCAGAGATTTAGAAAAGGCCACAGTACTACTACTGCATTGGTACAGTACACTAACTACATTCATGAGGCACTGGATTAAGGTCAACTCATTGGGTCTATATAGACCCAACAAAAGCATTTGATATGGTTACCTTTGAGACAGTGAGCTGGTTCAGAAGCTATCTTACCCAGAGAACCCAACGAGTAAAGATAAATGGCGTACTATCAGATAGCAAACATGTCACACTCGGTGTCCCTCAAGGGTCCATACTTGGACCATTGCTCTTCCACCTTTTCATAAACACTCTCTCAGATGCATGCCCATCTAATACTCTGCTGTATGTGTATGATGCTGCCATCTTTGCTCTTAGCCCTCGGATAAGCTCACTGAAACATGAGCTCCAACTTAGCTTCCAACAACTAGAAGAGTGGTTTAGGAAAATAAACCATTGCTAAACTACAAAAAAATGAAGATCATGGTATTCTCAAACCCCCAGAATAAGGGCAAAGTGAGCCAAATGGTTATTTTGAACAGCAGTGGTGAACCACTTGACCAAGTGTGCACCTTCAAATACGTTGGAGTCACACTAGATAACTTCCTTTCCTTCATCCCACACATTGACAAAGTGGTTAAAACAATAAATGCCAGACTAGATGCCCTCTACAGGCATAGGAACTATCTGACACATGAGGCCATAAGACTTGCTGTTAACAGTTCAATACTGTCTGTAATAGACTATGGACTAACAGTGTACAGTGTAGCCTCTGAAACAGCTTTTAAAAGAGTTAAGGTGGCACTAAATAAAGCATGCAGACTGGTTCTGGGTGCTGGGAAACTAACACACGCCTGCGATTGCTATGCCCAATCCAATTGGCTCACACTTCAGGGGAGGATCATGTATCAAGTATGCCTCCTTGGTAAAAAAGCATGCCTAGTACTTATCCCCCCTCCCAGCGATATGCAAAAGCTCCTCCAGCGTTCACACTGCCTGCACCTCACTAGGAGCACCACCAGAAACACTCTCCAGATGCCTTTCAGAAATATTTCATTAGCCCAGCACTCCTTCACCTACAGGGCCCCTCTGTGGCTCAATGGACTCCCTACTACTCTCGCACTGTCCAGGACACTGGGCAGTTCAAAATGGAGCTCCGGTTGCATCTGATTCTGATGGGTGAATATGAGTGCACCATTTAGCCTACTTTACCTCTGCCTACAAAAAAGCCCACCCCTGTGTGTCCTCCTCTGTCCCATAATACCTATACCCTTTACTCGCTCATCCTCGCACCCCCCCAAATGTTCCCTCTTTTCCTATCCATGCTTGGTGCACCGGGTTCGTCCCTATGCCCTATCACCCTACTCTTCCCCTTTTGACAAGGCTATATTTGGCTGCCATTTCCTTCTCTTCCCACTGACACAGCCAACCAAGCTGCCACTTGTATTGATTTTGCACTGGCCTTACATTGTACTGTTTCTCATATTGTGTAACTCTAGAACTGATTCTGCATAAGTTAAATACCTTTATATAATCATTGTTTGTACTGGACATGGAACCTTTGTAAATAAGCTACTAGCTCAAAGCTTGTTGTAATCCAAGACATTAAATAAATAAATAAACCACACTGTATGGAATATCTAGGGGACTGCCCGCTGTAACATCTTCTATGCTGTCCCTATTTGTAAATACCAGGTCCTGTACTGCCTTATCCCTGGCAGGTTCATTGACTAGCAGCCTGAGAAAAGCCCCATGTAGGGAGTCAAGGATGGCCCTGCTCCTTGCCGAAGCTGCAGCTGGAAGGCTCCGAACCACATCTGGCAAACTGAAGTCACCAACTTGTAGCACCTCCCCTTTACTTACCGTCCTGATGATGGCTTCCCCAAGTGCCGTATCCAACTCCTCTCCCTGTGCTTGAGGTCTGTATACCACCCTTGTATGGATAGTAGCCCCAGTACCTGTCTCCAGGATGACCCACAGTCCATCCAGTCCTTCTTTTTCCTCTGTGTGGCCCTTGTACTTCCAAGGTCTTGATTACCTCCCTTACATATAGTAGCCCCCTCCTCTCCTCTCCTCCTCCCTTCCCTGTTTCTTCTGAACAGAGAGTAGCCCAGTGTGGCTGTGTCCTAGTCATGGCTATCAGTGCACCATGACTCCATTATGGCCACGAACTGCAGCCTAGTCGCCATCATGATGGCCTCCAGTTTCAGAATTTTATTTCCCAGAGTCCTTGGATTGGTACACATGGCATCCATAACCTTACTGCCTCCCTACCTGCTTCCCCCTCCTGCCTGTGCTGCTCCTTGATGCTCCCCTTGACCCATCTCTTACCATGTTACCTTCTCTGATACCTGTCTCCTTTACTACTTCCTTCTTGCTTCCCTGATTTATATCCCCCCCGTTCTCTGCCCTGTCTTCCATATTTGTGTTCAAAGGACACTTGTACATATTTCAACCCTCCTTCCTGGCCAGACATATGAACATACCGAAAGCTGCGCTCCTACACATGGTCAGAACAAGGGGTAGAGAGGGAGGGTGATGGGGGCAGGCACCCTGATTCATGGATGTACAAAGCCCATTTAAAACTGGCTGTGCTCTGCAGACCAGGAGTTTACCTATGCTGGGGGAGGCATCTTTGGGCCTTCAGCAGTCCCACGTGAGGTGTTCCATAGGACAAAGAGTACTCTCAGTTCCAATGATATGATGCACAGTTCCCATCAGTGGAATGTGAGGAGAAGGGACCGGCAATCATCTGTTATTTATTTTTTATTAAAATAGCTTTCCTAAATGGATACTGCAATACTGGCCTCAACCAACAGTATCTCGTGATTCCCACTTTCAGGGAACAGGGGATACGTTTTGGAGTTGTGATTCCAGTTGTATGCCTGGTATGGCTGCCACCCATTGCAGGGTGCTGCTTGGTCATGTATAGGGGGCCACTGGGAATTATGCATACTTGCCCTATGTCCTGCTTCAGGATCAGCATTCTGAACAAAGGCGTGCGATCTAGCTACATTTCAGTTATGTGCAGCTGGACCCCAGTAGTGCATACTGTCTATAATATTTGCTTTATTTTTCAGTTCTGTTTATAACCCTATTTATTTTCTCTGCATAACAGGGAAATAGTTGAAAGGCCTAATCTCCACTAAGTAAATTGTTCTGTTTGGGTGTCCCCGAATCCTGCCCCATGTTCCCTGGGCAGAAGTATTTCCTCTTTGATTTAGAACCAGCTGGAATCATCATTGGCATCCCCCCCCGCCTTTCCAGTGTTTTGGCACAGTGAGGTGTGCAGTAGTCACATGGAACTTACCTTACCCCCTGAGCAATACATGGTCTGGATGAACTCATCCCCAGTCTGGGCCCTCAGGTTAAGTCTGAAGCCTAGATTTCTTATGAGTAGACCTGAAATTCAAAATGCATTTACTTTTTTTCGTGCTTGCCATTTTCATGTTGTCCTTGCTACTCAAGCTTAACATCTATACAGAGACATGTAATTTGCAAAACTACTTGTTTTTCCAGAGTCTGTACTGAGATGCAGTGTCATCTCAAAATTGTGTATGAACACCAGATTGATAAGTTATACTGACATATTTGTACATTTATATTATCAGTTCTGCGTAGCTGTAGTCTAATGATGTGGAACAGAAAATGTTTTCTCTGTGGAATGTACTGTATAAAATATTACCAGTTCTCGACAGATGTGGTGAATGTAGGGTATTGCTCAGCACCCAGTGATGCCATTATCAATGTGATGTGTGGTGTGGTTTCTGAGCACCCAGGTACTGACCATCCATCATCACTGTAGCACCTTTAAAGGGGGACAGGAAATTTGTGCAAATTGGCAGCTGTTTATGAAATTCTTATTCTCAGAGACTATATGCATTCTCCTAAAATATCCATATTTAACTGTACCTGACTAAAATGTGATAGGTAAAACTGTAGTTTGCATTGTTGTGTTTTTTTTGGGCAGCATTCTGTTACAGTTCACTTTACGGAATTGTTTATGTGGAGTTTTTACTATGTCATGATTTGCGTACAGAATGCTAATTATGAGCTGATGACCTATCAGAACCCTGTTTAGAGTTCTGTGCACAAACCATGACATAGTTGAAACTCCAAATTATTGTTTCCATGAAGAGAACTGTAACAGAATGCTGCCCATAAAAACAAAACAATGCAAAATACAGTGTTTTATATCACTTTTTATTCAGGCACAGTTAAAAATGGATAATTTAGGTGAATGCATGTAATTTCCGGGAATAAGAACTTTATAAACAGTTGCCAGTTAGAAATGATTTCCTGACCCCTTTAAGCATTTAGGTACTGGTATCTTACAGCAACTAGGTATTGATAATCATCACCATGGTACCTTTCAGCATCTATGTACTGGTCATCATCACCATGGATACTTTCAGCGTCGTTATACTGGTCATTATCACCATGGTTCCTTACAGCATTTAGGTACTGATCATCATCACCATGGTAGCTTTCAGCATCTAGACATTGGTCATCATCACCGTGGATACTTTCAGCATCTTGGTACTGGTCATTATCATCATTGTACATTTCCATATCTAGGTACTAATCATCATCATCGTGGTATATTTCAGGGTATGACTACTAATCATCATCATCACCGTGGAACATCATGGAACTTTTCAGCACCTAGGTACTGGTCATCATCACCATGGTACCTTTCAGAGTCTAATTACCAATCATCATCACAGTGGTACCGTTCTGTATCTAGATATTGGTCATCATTACTGTGGTACCTTTCATCACATAGGCACTGATCATCATTACTATGATATCTGTGAACATCCAGTGATGCTATAACTATGGTATTCGAATGCCTGGGTGCCATCACCAGAGGTGTACTATCCTCCATCACTTAAGGATGCTGTCATGTCATCTGTAAGCAACAAGTTTGTCTGCAACAACCTCAAAGCTATGAGACTGTAGGACAGAAGCCAACAACATGTAGTCTCCTGTGCCATCTACTATACATTAAACTTATAATGTGAGAAGCCAAAACAGCTCCCACCAACTCCAAACATCTAAGGCCAGATGGGACCATCACAAGACAGAGTGCCGTCTGGCATCATCCCCAAGAACAAGGCAAAAACAACTGCTAAATGACTGCAAGCCCATGAAAATGCCCTCATTAAATACCCATCTTTGGCAAGTGAATGAAGGAACAGGGAATGGGATTTTACCCGAGAAGGGATGCGATTTCATCAAATGGTCAATATGTGTGCATATACTTGTGCTAAGAACAGTCATGGTCAGGAATGGACATGTGCCAAGCTGAACCTTGCACAGCTGTTATGGGGTATAAACTAGAATAGGTCTATTTATAGAATGCACCCTTCCTCAAATGGGAGGAGAAAAAGACTGTCACCAGTGTAATAGCTTCTAATGAGAGAGTACTGGTACCCATGTACAGTATTTGAAAGAGGCTGTTGCTTAGGTACCAGCTCATTGCCTATATAATATTTTCTTCCTGTGCTGAAAATAAATGGCAACATAATAATTGAACTTTCTTTTCTATTGAATGATATAACATGGCTTCTTGTATTCTGCTATTGTCGAGTGAAACTCACGGCATTGTGGGAATCATATGAGGTCCCATAAACTGGTATTAAGATTTGCTGTTGGGCTAGCACAAAATAAATCAAGTTGCCGCTCACATATTTGGCTTAAAATTTGGGTGGGAGTAACATAAACCGATTAATTCTTGCTCACATTCTGGTGCTCTGAGCCTGAGTAGGCAAGCTCCTCTGCCTAATGGTGGTGGGGGGGGGGGACAGGGCCAGGGCAGCCCTACAAGAAGTGGTGGCAGAGATGGCCACATCACGCCCATGATGTTTCCTATAATTGGGCCTGATGTACTCTTTTTTTCACTCTCTTTGCCCTGACTGGTGCTCAGAAGGTGTACATGAAAGTGTACTTTGGTGTCACCCACAATCCCTTGTATGCCTGCATAGGGTATTACCCTCTACTACATGTTCTCTGGTGCCAGGATATGAACAGAGATTGGTGAGGGATACTCTTCTTAGGCTGGATGTGAAGTCTGTCCTCTGGGAGTCTTACCCCACCTTTGCTGGCCTGTAGTGACATCCTCAGCAGCTGACATAAATAAGGGTCACCAGTATTGCAAGTCACTCCCCTGCCACTGTGCCATCAAGCAGCCATAATATTTTCTTTATAACTTGTCATTTCTTTGAATTGGGTACCTGGGTATAATAAACATATCTAGGTTACAGGATAAATACAAATAATGTTTTCTTTTCTTTTTTTTTTAACAAAAAAGATGGATGTTTTCCATTTCTGCCAGTATTTTTCTTTGGAAGGCCTTATTTCAATGCTGGAGATAATGACAGTTGAATATAAGAGTGTTCATAGTTCTCACCAGACAGGAAGGCTCTCCTTGTCAAGTTGAAACAGTTTATATGGCAATCTCGTCAACCGAACAAAGAGTCTAGTCTCCTGTAATGGAATGGAAACACAAAAGGCTCCAGTAACCTCTACATTAGATAGCAACAATTTAAACAAGAGCCATTTATTTGTTTCAAATGGGTTTTACTAGGACACTGCACAGCAAAATTCATCTCTTTTATTAGAATATCCCATGGGATAAAAGACCAAATCATGCACCGTTACTGTAAAGAACATCCATGCAATATAATTACTTACTACATAGCCAGAAGTATAAAATACATGCTGAAATAAAAATGGCATTACTTAACCCAATTGCATTTGCTACTATGCGAAGCTTGTGTAAGATAAGAATATTTGAATGACTTGAGGCTAGGAGAGAATGTCTAAGATATGCAGATACATTATTTCAGTTTGAAGGGGCTAAATGAGAAAAAGGTCATTGAGCAAAGTACTTCAGCAACACTGTGTTGTAAGACCTGAGACCTGGAGCTGTAACTTGCGCTGCCACCAGGACACAGAAAGAAAGCCTAGTTCCAGTTAACCCACAATTCAAAGGATTCATGTGGTGCTCAGTAGAAATGAGTGGAGCAAGTCAAAAGCTCTGATACACGTACATTTATAAAATCTGCGCTCTTTTTTTTCCATATGGAAGCCTGGTTGTAATTTGCCATTATAACCAGCTGGTTATAACGGTATTTATGTGCTGGGTTTCCTTAAGGATCCACATGCATACTCACTGCTACATTGTGCATGGTTGCAAAATTAAAGTGCCAGCTGCTGCTTTCAACTCCCAGCCTATACAGAGCTCAGGCTGTGGCTTGCTGTGTGCAGCTGGGTGAGGGGGCTTGCAGTGAAAAAATGGGTACCAGCAATTATATGAAATAAAACCTGGGGGACTGTATAAAACTCAAATTTTATACACACCATTGGTGTGGGATGCTACTATCAACCTCTCAAACTTTGCTCTCGGGGTTTATGGAGCATCCTACACCTTGGGTGTGCATAAAATTCTCATTATACACTGTTCCCCAGGCATTATTCTATAGATGATAATCTATTCTCAAACCATTTAGAAGTTACTGCTGTACTAGTGTCGCCTGGATAGTTTAAACCCGTAACACCAGGATCAAAGCTGCACACTTAAATCTACAATAGAGTTGAAGAGCAAAAATAGCAAAAACTAAGCAAAAACAGTCATCATAAAAACAGAGATCATAAAAACAGCCATAACAGAAACAGCCATCATAAAGACAACCATCACAAAACAGACATCATAAAAACAGCCATCACAAAAAACAGCCATAACAAAAACAGCTATCATAAAAACAGCATCACAAAAACAGCCATAGTAAAAACAGCAATCATAGAAACAGCCACAGCCAACTCAAAAACAGTCATCACAAAAACAGCCATCATAAAGACAACCATCACAAAAACATCCATCATGAAAACAGACATCACACAAACAGCCATCACAAAACAGCCATCATAAAAACAGCCACCGTAAAAACAGCCATCACAAAAATAGCCATCATAAAACCAACCATCATAAAAGCAGCCATAACCAAAACTGCTATCATAAGAACAGCATCACAAAAACAGCCATTGTAAAAACAGCAATCATAAAAACAGCCACAGCCAACACAACAAGCTCTGGCAGAGCCACTACGACTGTGAATGCATTAACTAGATAAGGGTGTTTAATGGGCTTAAACATGAACATTTATTTATTTTAAAAAATATCAGATTTACAAACCTTTGAGTCAGAGACTCATTTACAAAGGCACTTCGTTGAAACTAATACAAAGACAGCACAGTTAACAAGTCCAAAAACAATGGCTTGGAGAGCAGACAGTTATAACAATCATTCACTGAAGATACATGGGTAGCAGTAGATGAACAGATTACATAGTTTAGGCACATAGGCACCACATCAAGCAGACCAAAGCAGTTCAAACAATATACAATAGCTAAAGCAAATAGACATCAGGATTCAAAGAGAAGCCCAGAGTGTTCACATGAAGGCTGTTGCATACACTAACTGAATCAAGGTATAATACATCGAGAAAGGGCATATTTAAGCAATAAGGCATGACAGGGTGTGTGTTATCATGTAATAATGTCACTTCTTGGGTGGGTTGAAGCACGAGGCGAAGCCGAGTAATTATTAATTTGCATGTATTTATTTGATCCACTGGATCAGCAACATTTGCACAAGCCGTGCCCAGTGCAGATTTTACAGCACTGGTCCTGGTCTGGTGATCTGGATTTTACCCATACCACACTGCATATGGCTTAGTGATATACTGTACAGATGGCTGCAGAGTCTAACCCATTGAAGGCTGAAGTTTCAGAAAACCATTATGCTACAACTATCAAGACTCACTTCCTCCCTCACCCCCCAGTCACAATTAATCCTCTACCAAAGCCATGCTTAAATACTGGTGCCTCTACATCCACACCACTAAGCTTTTAATGCCAACATGCTTCTTCTGCTGCTGTGAGTTAAACTCTTTATTTAAAAACATTTTGTTGAGAAATTTTTGTTTTAGTATTGCCATGGTCAGGAAAAATGAATTTGTAAAAGAAACCAAAATCCCCATTTATCAATTCATTGAAGCGCAATACAGCATATTATGAATTTTTCAGATTCTGTGTGTAACCCACAGTAAGTCAAACAGAAATTAGACACAAATGCCTACCTATTTGCAAGTAAAGCAAATGTGGTTATTATCATTCAGTTGTAAACACCTATAGTCATAGCCATGATTCACATTGCTAGACTCTGGGTAAGTATGACAAGTTTGCTAAACACTGGTACCTTATCCAGCTGTGTTCTGCTTGGGGTGTGTGTGCGTGTGTGTGTGTGTGTGTATGTGTTTAAACATGTAACTTTCCATAGTATATTGTATAGTACTGTGAATCCTGTCTGCAGTGTTTTTTCTGCATATATGTAAGTAATACATGGAAAAGATTACACAGTAAACAAAGTATCAGCAAGAACAGATGACCTGTGTCATTATTTTTCATGCAACACATTTATAGTAGATGACTGTAAAATTTGGCTATTCAAATGGTGCATTTCTGGCTTTTGGCAGGTAATTAATTAGTTAGGAATGGAATGTAAATAGCTAGCTGATTCACTGTATGGTAAAAGCTACCAAAATGCACCATTTCAGTTCAGTTTTTACAAAATTGCTTTGAAAATACAAGAGGTCACTGTCACAGACTGAACAAAGAAAAAAAAGTATCATTGTGACAGCATTTAGCATGTTAAGTAAAAGCTTCCTGGCCTTCTAAAAGTCACCAAAATGCAGCATTTGACCTCAGTTTTTCAAAATGTTCCCGGGGCAGCATGTTCCCAGACCCCCCCTACAGAAATTTTGATTTCATGCCCCTCCAAAATTTCTGGTTGCATGATGCCCCTGCTAGACTCTGGGTAAGTATGACACGTTTCCTAAATACTGGTACCTTATCCAGCTGTGTTCTGCTTGGTGTGTGTGTGTGTGTGTTTAAACACATAACTTTCTATAGTATATTGAATAGTACTGTGAATCCTGTCTGCAGTGTTTTTTATCTCCTGTGGCAAGACATTATAACAAGACACTGGCCTGCTGTAGGGGCTATTAAACATCAAACCAAAGTGTAAGCTGTGAAGACTAACTTAGAGAAGATGCAATAAAACAAACTTGAATGACAGCCCCCAGACGTCATAAAACACTGAGGGAAAATTAGAAAAACTCCTCCAACAGCCTAGGCAGAAACAAAACACTGGATTGAAGTGAGAACTCAAAACTGGTAGTAATACATATATTCCTGATTTTAACATGCAGTTTTCCTTTGCGAAGATTCAGTAGAATATAAAAAAAGTAGCCCAGAACTGCCTGCCTGAGAATGAAGATGGTATATTATTTGGAAAAAGGGAAGGCTAGTCTCTTGTTAAGCAATGTCCTCTAAAGTAACACACTGACTGCTCTTAGGATCCTAGTGTCAAATGCTTTGAGGTGCCATGGGGAACTTGTTATGCAGAAAGTTCCAGGAAGTGTTTAATCCATTCTACTTCTCATAGCTTTCTCTTCTCAAACTTAAAAAGAAAAATACACTTCATCACAGACTGTACCCATGATTAAAATAATTTTAACCCCATCCCCCAAACAAATGTGCCCTCACATGAACATGCATGATTTATCTGTAAAGACAATTAAAAAAATGTATTTCTAAATACATTAGTAACAACAATGCTTTCAAGATTTTGAAAGTACTAAAAAGACAAAATATATATAGATAGATAGAATATGGTAAACAAATATTGTTAATCCCAAAAGCTGAACTTTGCTTTTAGTATATAAATGTTGAAGAAATACCTGAAAGCTGTCTATTTTCCTTAGTTTTTAGACACTTCTTAGTCTTTCCTTTTGAAACACCAGGTGACTCTGATAATCATTTGTTCCAAGGGTTTTAAGTCAGTTTGAAGGCATTTTAAGTATATTCTGCAGGTGATTCTGCTAATCATTTGTTTCAAGGGTTTTTAAGTCAGTTTGAAGACATTTTAAGTATCTTCTGTTCTAGTCCTTAACAAAATGCAGGGACTCCACAGGCATCTGTTCCTTGGTCCACATCCCACACATGTGAGTCTTCTTTCAGGATGATAGGTGCACCTCATGCCCCTCCCACATGAATAAAAAAAAAGGTGGGATGGACCTTCTGGAGCTTCTTGGGTGGAGGTGGGGTGGACCTTACTTCCCCCCAAAAAACAATGCTGCCTCCCACTACTCAGGTTCAGTTCTTGTACCACCCATTTAAGAAACAAAATAGTACCCTGCAACCATTGACAAACATGGAAGCGTATTTATTTGAGGGCATAAAACATTTCTTGTAGGAGGGTAAGGCAGAGGAGACTATTTACACCTTCAGTCAGTTCCACAGACATAAAACATGACATCACTCCTTTTTAGATGCAATACTCCTGTAGGCTCCACCCATAGTCGTAAAAACAGTCATCACAAAAATAGCTATAACCTCCCCCCCACACCATTACTTTACACAATTAGCTACCCCTGGTACCCATAACTGGGCAAAGACACTTGGAACACCTTTAGAAATGGTACCATCCCTAGCTTTGGGAATGTATATCAGGCTCATTACTCTAGAGATCAAGGGGTGGGGTGTACAAAAGCAACATGACCTATTAGGTATTTACAAAACCCAGGTCCTGAGGAGAGAACTTTTTGCTAGGACTATGCTAGACCTAACTTCTGGAGGTGTACCCAGTAACTCCACAGAGGAAGCAATAACATAACTGTCCAAACCATAGTTGGGATTCTAGAGTGTGACTTTATTCCAAAAGATGTTCTCTAAAGCAAGGTGGACCCCCAAGGTTTACACATTGTGGCACTAGGAACTTGCAGAACAACAAAACAACTGTATCTGAGAGAGAACTTTCTTTGTATTCCCATGCTGTAGGACATAGAACATCTTGCACTGATATTTCCATATAGCATAGGACACAGGACATTTCTTCCAGTGGCACTGGCCACAACTGAACACACATTTACTGACAGAACACTTGCACCTTGTATTCCCATATAGCATAGGATATGGGACATTGCTTCCAGTGGCACTGGCCACAACTGAAAACACATTTACTGACAGAACTCTTTTACTTTGTTTCCCACATGTCGTAGGACATCGAACATTACTTTCGGTGGCACTGGCCACAACTGAACACACATTTTGCTAATAATTAGCACAACCCACTTCGGGGGGTAAAATCCTCTTCAGACATTGGCCCTATGTCTGAAGTAACCAGGCGCCCTTACTGAACCTGTAGTCCTGAACTGGTTATTCCAGATGGGGGTCTGCCCACCCTTTGCTCCCAAATCCATACTCAGCCATTCTTTCAGAGTTATACCTTAAACATTTGAAAACACATTTTGGAAAATGCTTATTGAATGAAACTTTGGCATCCAGCATTTTAATCACTACACTGGTAATGGAAAACTAAAGTCCTGAACAATGTGATATAGTCATACTGTACCTCTGGACATCACACACTTCAGCCAACTTTAAATGAGAACAGTCTCACACTTCTAAACAGAAAAGTTGTGCACTTCCCTTTTAGCCAGAGAACACAACAGCACAGGTACTTGCTTTCTGCTACAAAAGTCAGATCCTACTCACTGTTAGACATTTTAGGCAGCTTCAGACATCCTGGATCAAAAAAGGGGATTGCCCCTTGGTTCCATCCACAAGCAATTCTTTTCACCCCATCAGGGATAAAAATCAGGAGACCATGCTGTAGATAATGGTTTCCATCACTTCTCTTGGCAAACTGGAGAATTACCAGGACTAGGGTGAGAATGCAGGGCCCTCAGCTCAGAGCCCTCAGCTGAGCAGTTCTCACTCCTCCAACTTCAAGCTGCTGATTTACACTGAACCTTGTCTTAAGATTCTGAACTCCCTTTTTACAGCTGGCAAAGGCTTATGCTGCTGTGAGAGTTCCAAATGAGCTCATCACTTTCACTTTTTGGATTGTAGGAGGCTACTACACAGGGACTGTGCTACACTTTGTGGGGTACTGTGACCTGTTATTGTGGAAAACAGAGCTTGGTTTATTGGTAGCGTTCTCTGGGGAGAGACTTGTTAACCTGGACGTTTCCAGGGTAACAGCTGGAGCATCGACAGGTGCTGGACACCAGAGAGTCTACTTGGCTGGCGGTGCACTGAGGGTAGTTGGGGGACTGGTGTGCCTCCCAATACCCAGGTAGTACCTGTAGCAGATAAGGTGTTAGAGCAGGGTTGCCAGAGGCTCCTGTGCTACAGGGAAGTAAATTGCAAGCACTATATGGTGCTGTGTAGTTTAAATGAAACATTGTTTTAGTGTTTTAAATTTGTTTGTATTTCCACAAAACCAGAAGTGAGGGAGCAAGCCACTTCTGGTCCTGGCCACTACAAAGGAGATGCCCCAAGCAAGTGGGGGCGAGCATGACTGGGTTAGCACACGGCACTGCGCTGAGATGCGTGCAGAGACACACATGTTTGGTGCGTGTTGGCTGTGTCAGTTGGGGACAGCTGGGGTCCTGGGCACATCACTCTGTTAAGCTAGAATCAAAGCGTACAACAACTAGCAAACACGAGTAGTGGAAAAATAGTAGCAGTACCCACCATAGGCATGAAAGGCACCTTAACACAGTGCCATGAGTGTAAAATGTATGGGGAAGGAAGTTATGGTACCATCTACATCTGTAACAAATGTTAACTGTTATCTGAACTATTAAAAGAAGTGGAGGAATTGCATCTGAGAGTTCAAGTACAAAAGGACAGTAGTATTTTAGAACATTACATTGACCAGGTGGTAGTACAAATGGAATTGGAAGCTGACATCTCTCATGTTTAAAAGAACAGTCATTTAGGGTCACACTGGTGGATTATGAAGAACAAACACCAGACAAATATGACTGGAGCATAGTGCAAAAAGTAGCAAAGAAAGGTAGAAGGAGGTGGGGGGGGTTCAGGAAGCATTCACTTACAAAATCAGTTTAGTGTACTTGCTGAAACAGAGAAAGATATCAGTCAGGCTCCCATTATAGAGGCTAAATCTGAGGAAACCCAGGCACAGCCAACTTCAAACACATCGAGTACACTGAGTGATGTTTTGGTTATAGGGGATTCAGTGCTGAAATATACAGACTATACCCTTTGCAAACGGGTTATGGTCATTTGCCCAACATGTAATTTCCCAACAATCATCAGCCCGATACTGAATTCCCGACTCTAAAAAGCCCAACTTAGTTGAATTACTGAAACTCAAAAGCCCGACATTTGCGGTGTCGGCCAACTCACCTAAGCGTCTTTCATTTTTACTTAGCAGATTATGTGTCCCAACCTTGTCACAATATTAAAGCTCTGCACTACCATGCATATATTGAACATTAGTACCAATGCAAGTGAGAGTAAACCACTGAAGAGCAACAAAAAAGCTGTTTTGAAACACTGAGAGTCTGAGACTGACTTACTGTAATAGGTCCATTGGGCAGTACAAATGGCAAGTGAGAGTAAACCACCAGGACAGTCGTGAATTCCCACTAGGACAGTTTGCACTTAAAACAGCTGGTAATGAAGAGCAACTTATCGTATTAGGTACTTACCGGCGTTGTCTTGTTTGTTAAAGTGTCACACCAAAGTAAGGCAAGTAGGAAATAGTCCATAAAATGAGTAAACGAATCCACATTGAAATGTAGAGGTTGTGTGTGATTGTCCATATTGTGAAACTGTTAAAAGTTCCACTCTTTATTAGTCCATAAAATGAGTAAACGAATTCAAATACAGAGGTTATGTGCGATTCCTCTGATGTACTCAGCATTGGATCGTGTTGCCCTTTCCTTTATGATGATGCTGATTTTTGACTCTCTGTCTGCGTACTGTTTTTTTATCAGTGATTTTGGCAGGCCACAGTTTATCTTTTCAATGGTTCTGAATGTCACAAGTTTTTCCTTTTGAAGTTCTGCCGCAAATCGATGAACTCCGATGTGGGCAATGCCAATCAATGCCCCAACCTCCTATGCCAAGCTTGCATGTTGTTCTGAGTTCTTGGATAGCCACTGGCCATCAGTTTATAAACCAGCCAGAAAGATGGGGGGAACAAGGGTGGGTTCCTCACAGTCGTGTTATTGTGCATCCTTTGCCTTATGCATCCAAGGGCATAGTTATCCTCGAACCATTCAATAATGCTCGCACTGACATCTGGCATGTCAGGCTTTATTTCATTGAACACGGCTTCAATGTCATCCGAAGGCAGAAAAGCCAATGCAACTAAATGCTTCATTTGTAAACTAAAATCAGCATCTGTTCCATATAAAGTGGCCAGTCCTAAGCTTTGAATTTTCCTCCAGACCATCTGTCCAAAGTGGAACAGGCAGCCCTTGTTCTGACTATTTGGAAATTCAGCCTTGCCAGCGTTAACTGCTGCCTGTTCAAAGTCTGGTATCAACACTTTGGGGGATAAAGAGAGGTTATAATCGTCGGCAATATCATGGAGATCTTGAAATAGTCAGATATAGGACTCTTGGGATTTAGATGACATTAATGCAAATACCAGTGGGGCTATGTGTGCTGTCTCTTGAGTGCCAACCTCGGCATGGATAGAATAAAGCTGCCTGAATAAGGTAGGCATAGTTTTAAACATGCCATCCATTATCCAGAAATCACAAGCAGCCAGTTTTTCCATATTCAATTTTGTTGTAAACACCACTATTTTATCCTTACTGAATAACGATTCTTTGGCAAAAAAACAGTACCCACTAACAAACCGCAGATGAGCTGGGAAACACAAATCGTCAAGGGTTTGCGGCTCAGGAGGGGTGTTTTGCCGTTGGGACCTTACAACGATTTGTTGCATAGCCTGTCTGGAAGGCATGCTCTGCATTACTTAACTGGACAAATGCGATATCTCAGCTTGAATTTGCTGAGCTGGACTGTCATTTGTTTCTACAGCCCTCTCTTTCAATGATGTCAGTGCCTGAACAATATGAAAGTCTGTGGCATCAGGTGCGTGGTGATGGTCATATGAATAAAAAGGGGAAAATAATTTTTGCTCACAAATTGAAACAAAAAATAACTAGTTATTTAAACTATTAGAAGGGGGGACAGGGGTGACACAGGTGCAAGGTGGAATAAAAAAAATATTGAAACAAAAAGGGGGCAGGGTAACCTGAAATGTTTGCTACTAAACGCCCATAATCTAACCCAGAAAATGGATGAGCTTATCTTAATGCTAAGAGAGAAAAATATACAAATCTGCACTGTCACAGAAACCTGGTGGAAACACAATGACTCCTGGGATAGGAAAATCCTAGGTTATAATGTATTTTATAGGGACAGGCCCCATGGTAGGGGTGTAGGGGTGGCACTCTATGTAACGAATAACATTACATCTCAGCAAGTAGAAACATCTGCTTGGGGGCAGCTCGAGCCAGTTGTGGCAAAAATCTCCCCAGCACACAGTGCCAGTGTGAATATAGGTCTGATATACAGACATCCATCATTCACAGGTCAGGAAGACAAGGAAAGCATGGATTATATTACAGCCCTGTCAAATAAATAGAATGTTGTGCTAATAGGGGATTTTAACATGCCAGGTATTAACTAGATTAACTCCGGGGCAAATACTACAGCTGAACAAAGCTTTATAGAGGCATTTAACTTAGCTGGACTTGAGCAAATGGTGGAAGAAAGCACGGGGAGTCAAATATGCTGGACCTAGTTTTAAATAATATCCCAGACAAAATACAGGAATGCAAGGCTCTTGCACCACTTGGTTCAAGTGACCATAACATGGTTTGTTTTTCCCTACATGGGCACAGTAGTAAACCCACTGGGGATACAGTAATCTATAGTTATGCAAGGGCTGACTTTGATAACATAAATGAGAGCTATCCCATTGGGACTGGGAGGAGCAGATGGCACATCAAACATTGCAGGGTATGTGGGACTTGTCAAAATAAACAAACTGGTTACAACATACATTCCTAGTAAAAGGAAATATAATGGGGCAGGCTGTATACCACCATGGCTGACTAAGAAAGTAAGGAAAACTATCAAGAAGAAAAATAAAGCTTACATAAGGGCAAAAAAATGTGGAAATCAGGCAAGCTGGGACTACTATAAAAAAATTCCTTAGGGCTACCAACAAAAAAGTATATACTTGGCAAGAAGATCTCTTGAACCCAAGTTGGCAGAGAGAGAGAGAGTGAGGGATAATTATAAATCCTTTTATGCCTATGTAAATAACAAAAGGGGGGTATGTAAGACTATTGGGCCACTGAAAAATGGGGAAGGCAAGTTAGTGAGTGAAAACAAGGAAATGGCTGAAAGATATAATGACTACTTCACATCTGTTTTTAACAAGAAATCAGTTCCAACAAAGACACATGTAGTTTCCACAAAAGAGAACAGGCTAATTCTCATCACTGAAGATATTAAGAAAAGACTTCTAAAGCTTGATCAAAATAAGGCTCCAGGTCCTGATGGCTGGCACCCCAGACTCATTAGAGAATTAACAGTGGAACTGTAAGGCCCCCTGACTATGCTGTTCCAGACATCTCTCAACCAGGGAGAGGTGCTGGAGGTCTGGCATCACATGAACGTGGTGACCCCCTGATGAAGAGGGTTGTTACCCTTGAAGCACCGGGGAACCGTCCGTTTGTTCATGCTGTAATTTATTAAAGTTCTCGTGGCCACAGTCCATGTGTATTGCTGTTTTTTGTGTTACAATTGTTCCCTGCTTTTTTTCGGCTGATCTGTGGATTTCCCTTACATTTAGCGCATCACATCTGTGTTTTTTTTAATTATCAGGGTATATCCCTATGAACAGGGTATACCCCTGAGAGACAGGTTGCCAGTTGGGAACAAAAAAAAAACAGTATAAAGAAAAAAAAGTGTCTGTGTGTATCAGCTCTCAAATCTCTTGCTTAAAGGCTGGCCAAGTTATAAGCAGCCAAAGATTCCAAAATAACATCAGTAATTAAAGTTGAACTTCATGACCTTTTGTCAAATTGCTGACTTCTGTAATACTTTTGTCAAAGCCATGTCCATACACGTTGCCCAGTTGTACACTTGAGTTGCCATTGTACAGAAAGTAAATGCTGGGTAAAGTGCCAATACGGTAGCATTCATAGGAAGCTCCATAGTAAAAGTATAGTGGTGCCAAGTGTCAGGTCACTATCTTGAGTGATGAATCATGAAGAATAGTGATGGACATCACTGTGCGCTACCCTGAATTCTTGGACTATGCCAGCTGACCACTAGAGCTTACTGACTTAATGACTTGCGGTAGCACATGCATGTGTAACATTGTTTCTGTATACTGCCACCTGCTGACTCTTTAACAACACTGTAGATTTTTACTATTGGAAAATAGTGGCACCAAGTGACACCAGGGGCTCGATTCTCGAATGTGTTTGAACGCTGCACGCCTCGGGTACGCCGAATACACAGTGCATGGGGCTTGCGGCATTCCCTGGCTGGTAATCGGGATTCTCGATCCTGTGCACCACATGCCCCGAGTTAGACCAGCTTTTGTTGGTTTACCTTTGGGGACCTTTTTACGGGGTTTGTGCCTAATATTTGGCGCAAACCACTGTAAAAAGGGTAAGATGTCAGAAATGCCCACGACCTATGAGAATTGGGGGCATGGTGTGGCACTGTGTTCGGGGCAGCACAGGGTTTGACTCAGGGCTTGTGAAAGCCCTGTGTCAACCTTTGAAAACTGAGCTGTAAGCATTACAGCTGGTTGCAACATAGGCCATTTTGACAGAAGTATCTGGATTTCTTTAGTCATGATGGAGCATAATACTGGGAGTCACTGTCGCAGGAGTGTTGAAGTTTGGCATCCGATCCAGATGCTAAACCACAGCAAGAAGCTTGATTAACCTTTTGCAGCACTAAGAGCCTACTAACAACACACAACACAGGTTAAAACTGGAATATTGGCAAAGACTGGAACAGACAGAAGAGGGCCTTCAGGCCAGATTAAATGTTCTCCCAGAAGAAACCATTATGGTGAAATGTTGGGATCTTTTGAAAGAATGAATAAATAATTTCCAGATCTGAACATTGCTTTGTGTTGACAGCTTATTTAAGTTAGAGTGGCCACACACTCTACTTTGGTATACTACCTCTGATCAGCTTTAAACCCCTTGATAGTGTTACACTACCTCTGCTCACCTTTCAAGCCCTAAATGGTATTGCACTTCCTCTGCTCGCCTTTAAACCCCTCGATGATGTTACATTACCTCTGCTCACCTTTGAGCTCCTTGTTTGTATTGCATTACCTCTGCCCACCTTTAAATCCCTTGAAGGTGTTGCACTATCTCAGTTCACCTTTAAACCCCTTGATGGTGTTACACTACCTCTGTTCACCTTTAAACCCCTCGATATTGTTACACTACTTCTGCTCACCTTTAAATTCCTTGATGGTGTTGCACTACCTCTGCTCAACTTTAAACCACTCAATGGTGTTGCACTACCTCTGCTCACCTTTAAACCCATCGATGGTGTTGCACAACCTTTGCTCACCTTTAAACCTGTCGAGGGTGTTACACTACCTCGGCTCATCTTTAAACCACTCAATGGTGTTGTAGTAGCTGTGCTTACCTTTAAAACCATTGATGGTATTGCAGTACCTCTGCTCACCTTTAAACCCCTAGATGGTGTTGCACTACCTCTGCGCACCTTTAAACCTGTCTATAGTGTTACACTACCTCGGCTCACCTTTAAACCCCTCAATGGTGTTGCAGTAGCTGTGCTCACCTTAAACCCATCAACGACGTTGCATTACCGCTGCTCGCCTTTAAACCCCTCGATGGTGCTGCAGTAGCAGTGCTCACCTTTAAACTCGTCGATGGCGTTGCACTACCTCTGCTCACCTTTAAACCCCTCAATGGTGTTGCACCGCGTCTGCTCAGCTTTAAACCCCTCGATGGTGTTGCAATACCTCTGTTCTCCTTTAAATCCGTTGATGGTGTTGCATTACTTCTGCTCACCTTTAAACCCCTTGATGATGTTGCACTGCCTCTACTCATCTTTAAACACCTTAATGGTATTGCATTACCACTGCTCACCTTTAAACTCCTCGATAGTGTTACAGTACCGCTGATCACCTTTAAAACCCTCAGTGGTGTTGCACTACCTTTGGACTACCTCTGCTCACCTTTAAATCCCTTGACAGTGTTGCACTACCTCTGCTCACCTTCAAACCCATCAATGGTGTTGCACTACCTTTGCTCACCTTTAAACCCATTGATGGTGTTGCACTACCTCTGCTCACCTTTAAACCTGTTGATGATGTTACACTACCTCGGCTCACCTTTAAACCCTTCAGTGATGTTGCAGTAGTTCTGCTCACCTTTAAACCTGTCGATGGTGTTGCACTACCTCTGCTCACCTTTAAACCTCTAGGTGGTGTTGCAGTACCTCTACTCACCTTTGAACTCCCTTAGTGGCACTGCACTACCTCTGCCCACCTTTAAACCCCTCAATGTGCTGCAGTGGAGGATGTCTCTTCCATCTAATACTTTGGGGTTGGACTGGTCCATTACCTTAACTTCTCTAACCATGTAGATGCCGTTCATCAGAAACTTCATTCTAGCTGGCCCGCCAGTGCAGTGGCATGGCATCTGCTTATGGCACTGACATCCCAGGTTCAGAGATGGACTCTGGAGTCAGAGAGCCAGCCGGAAGAAGAAGGATTGAGCATCTCAGGGACTGCTCTCCTTCTTCAGGGGAAGGGGCAAAGAGTGTCTGGCACTCTGTGGACCACTGGAAGAGGCTGGGAGAATTACCGCCCATTCTTGGCGCACCCCCTCATGTATGGGGGTGGGCAGATGTCGACCATCATTGCATGTCCCCACCCCCAGGGATCTCCACAGCTGCTACAGAAAGTCAGTCCCCTATCCTTGACGCCCTGCCTGCCTCCATTCCTGCTGCGATCAGTGTCTGCCAGTGGGGGTCCCACTCCCGTGGCCCACCTTGGGGGGTAAGCAAGGGCTTGAGACCATCGTCCATGGGGAGGGTCACCTGCCTGGCGGCCCCACCAAGGGGGTAAGCCTGAGCATGGGGGGGAAGCGGTGTGGGGGGCAGGGGGCCGGGACCAAAAATTAAAAGAGAATCTCCATCCTAAAACTGGCACACTGTATAGAAATGAACTGTGCATCCACTTCCCGCCCATAAAGAAATCCTCCTGTACTCACTACTGTTCTATTTACTCTTCTCTAGCACTCCTCTCTCGTAGCCAGGCACCCATCCCACTGCACCTCTTTTATCTCTAAATTCTGGTTTTGTGCTCTCCTCCCTTACTTTAGGTCCCTTCTAATTCACCCTACTCATCCCTTTACTCCCTTCAACTCTCTGACACTCATTCACTCACCCTCCCAGTTATTAAGGCATATGCTGGTAAAGCTGCTTTTGCCTTTAGGTTTTCTAAACTCTGGTCTAACCTTCCCCCCCTTGCTATTCATTCTGCCTCCTGTCCTTCATCCTTAAAAACCCTTCTCTGTGACTTCACAGCTCACTCCTGCAACTGCTCTGAGCCCTTATCAGTCCAGCTGGGCTGTCTTAGAATTGCCATCGTGTCCATGCACTTGACTGTTTTGCCTTCATCACTGTACAGAGTTGTTATTACACTGCGCCTTGTATTTTCCAGTATATTTAAAAAGCATGATATGCACCTGTTTTTACAGCTGCAGGGGGCAGAGCCCTGCAGATGTCTTGCTATCACTTGGGAAAATGTGGTACTTCAGACTCCCACCGAAGTACAATTTTGGAGTTGAACCATGATCCTTCCAGTACCTGAAATCACTACGCGGGGGGGGGGACAGATAGTTCCTTTAGTACATGTAGCATTCTCATGCCAGCTCAAATTACAGTCAGTGGATACACTCAGTGTAAACAGCACATGCATGTTTTAGTCTTAAAGGACACCTAAACCCTCTTTTTACACATTTTTAGCTAAACAATGCCCTGTTAGCAGGGGTGTAGTGCTCCCATACTTCTTAAAGTCTTCAATGATGTTTTTTTTATGTAGTTCTCCAGGCAGCAGTCTTAAATCAGCAACTGAACAGTCTTTGAAGCACAGCTATAAGGAAACTTTGTTTTATAACTTCTCTGCTGAATTCCTTCACAGACGTTATTGGAGCACAAGGTGATTTGAGATCAGGTTTTGACTTTTGGCAATGGGGTCACTGGGCTGTAACAGGCAGACAGACATTGTGATGATCCTCCAATTGAGTAAAACAGGCAGTCTCATTTTTTCAGTAAATCTGTTTGTTTGCTAAGTTAAAGTTACTTCCCCTATTAAGGTAAGTAAAGATCATGTAACCCTCTGTCCAGTTTCTGTATTGACAATCCTGTGAAAAAAAATTGGGTGGTTACACTTTATTTGCATTTGTAAGGAGTTTATTTGGAAGTACTGCTTGGCTGATAATAAAGTGACAGTTTTATTGGTGCCTGTGTCTAATGGCTATCTTCCCTCTGGAACTTGCAAGGTACTGTAAGCTCAAATGGTGCTGATGGGTAAGGGGTTAAGAAGGAGTGGTGGGGTGAGGCTTCAGTTCGGTGTTCTTCTTTTAGCCAGTCTTCTCTATTTAGTACTATAATCAAACATGTAAACAATAAGATAGAGTAAACATGACATTAAACTGGAATTACACTTAGCCGATACCTGCCCTATGGTGGTGCCTAATTATGCACTTGTGATATCACGGACCCTAGAGCTGAATGCACTGCTCTGCTTTGACTTGTTATATTGTCTCCTTCATATCTACTTTGTATGATGTTTCTGTTTGCATTAAATGAAGCATTTGACTGACATGGTAATGCTATGTGTGTTTTGCTGCCCTAACAAACAAGCATAAGCCAATGTCAAACATGTTTGCATTTATGCTGTTACAGGTTAGAACAACAGTATCCTGAGGCTATTGGAATATCTTCTAGGCAGATCCTGACCTCAAGGACCATATAGGAGATTCTCCAAGAGTCGTGTATAAAAAAGGACAAACTATTGGCAATAGAGTTGTAAACAGTCACTTTTCTACTGCACCCACACCATCATGCACCTTTTTCCATGGACCACACACAGGCTCACATCATTGTGGAAACTGCAATGTATGTCAATACATACTACAGGGTAATCAATTCACAAGCTGCACTAATGGATTTAAACATCAAGTCTGTGATTTCATCACTTGCAGAACTCCCTTCATAGTTTATGCCCTGTGGTGCAATTGTCCCACAATCTATGTGGGCATGACAATGCACCCCCTCAAGTACAGTATCCAAGAACACATTATGTCTATCATCAACCAACATGGGGATACCCCAGTTGGGAGTCATTGGTGTATCTAACATCATGCCTCCACCAATAATTTCAAATTTATGGGCATTGCCACATAAAAACACATATTAGAGGAGGGACTATGCATAAAAAACTGAGACAACTTGAGAGCAGATTGATTTTCACTTTGGGTTCATTATACCTGAAAGGTCTAAATGATGTATAGGGCATTTTGTCATACCTTTGATTTCTTTGTGCTTCTTAACTGTGTAATTTATTTGATTTCATATGTTGTTTTATATAATTTTTAAGTATATATATTTTTTTACAGATATGAGGATCTGCCTACTTCTTCCAAGGTACCAGTCTTTATTGCAGTCCCTTTGGTTGCCTTGAAGAGTATAAAAGTCTAGAATATTATTGTAATGGACCAGTTTCTTTTTATTTTTGTTTGTTTTTCAGCATTTATAATTGATTGACCTATCTACGGTACTTTCTGGTCCAATGAAACCCAACTAAAACATTGTAACTACTTGTTTTTCTTCCAGCCTGTATATGCACAGCATCTTTTATGATCTTGATTTAGTTTTGTATATGTAATGGATTGATAGTAATTAATTGAACATTTTCTTGTCTTCATTGTGATGTCACTTATGAAGTATCTTTATACTGGATGTTTGCTTTGCTATTTGCCCCTCCCCCTGATGAAGAACCTGCATGAGGCTCGAAGCACTGGGGCTTGTCCTGTTCCTGTGATTTTTGCACTTCAATAAACCTCACAGCACTCAGCATTACTTTTCACTACATGTTCCTTTTTCACGCACCTTTTTGATGTTCTTTTCTTTTAAGGCTATAGGCAGACCTTTCTTATCCCCATGAGCCATCGTTTCATGGACTTTCCACTGGGCTAAGGAATACAGGCCCTCATATTTATAGCTGGCCATGTGTGGTCTGTGGCAGTTTGCTCACAGCCTGCCTGGGGAGCAATATTCAGATAATTAGCTCACTGCAACTGGAGCATGCAAACTGTCTAAATATGGGGCCATGTTGGTACAGTGCATAGTGACTTTGCACTAGGCTGACGCAGACCCAGAATGAATATGCCTTACAGGAGCACAATGTAGGTAGTGCAGATTGGGGATAGCAGCAAGGCTCCTGAGGGCCATTTTAGACCTAACATGATCATGTCCAGGGCCTCATGTTTTACTATGGCAAACTGGACCTACATTCTGCAGCAGGACCTCATGGCCTCATGCTTGCTATGATCAAGCTATGAGCAATTCTGCAATGATTCTGTGACAATTCTATGACGGACTTTACATTTTCTGGCAACTCAAATAAGTGGCAAAATAATATCTAGTTACCCAGAAAGAATGCTGAGGAAAAGGGAGCCTGGGGCAGTTTGGCAGATGCACAGGTAAGGCAATGCAAAGCGATTCTGGATTATGAATTGGATTGGATGTACTGCATGGAAGGGTTAGTTACTTCTTACTGCAGTCTGTTTTATTGTCCCATGACTCCCTCCCACCTGCCCAATGCTAGTTTACCAGTGGCTATGCTCCTGTAAATGTCTCCCTCTGCCTGCCCAGTTGCTTGAAGACCAGTATTGCTAGGTTGTAAAACAATACTTCTTCAATGGCTCCCTTTCACTCACCTGCTTGAAACCTGGTGGTGATGGTTTGTTTTTTTAATGCTGCTCTAGTTGCTTCCTCCTGCTTGCACAGTTCAACACCGGTGATGTCGTTTGTGTCAATGCCACTTTGCTTCCATTTCATCTTCTCTCCCACTCTGTGGGGATTTACTATGAGACTAGAGAGTAGGTGAGTTTTACATTAGATGAAGGTCCAGAAAACCTCACATTTTTTGTCTACAACAATTACTAATACTTTCTCATTCCACAGTTCTGCAATTGCCAAATAGAACCACTATTCTTTCTTATGAAATAGACTTCTTGAAGTTCCCTCAGTGTTTGTAGAAGGCCATGACGGTCATAAGCTTCAGGGCTGAGTATCAGTGGATTGGAAAGTGGTGGCCCCAATGACTACTGTAACCTGGGGCGATAGATGTATAATGGAGCTGTCAACAACTCACACTAATGCCATTTTAAGCTTGTTCACAATCATTTTAGTCATTTAGTTGGGGTTTTCAGTGGTGACAGCCATTTTTACTGCACCAAAAAATGCTGTTTCTGCAGCAGAGGTTTATTTCTGCGGCAGGACCATGTTTCTGCAGCAGTTGCTGCAACTGCAGAATCGCAGAAAACACGGGGCCCTGCTCATGACCCCTTTTGGTGTGGAATTTGCTATGGCCCATTTGCATGTCCATTATGGGCCCATTAACATGTGTGCATGGCCCCCATTCTGCAGCTGTCTTACATATTCCTTGTGGTCTAGTGGTCCCCCAACCCCCTATTTACCTGTCCTGTAGCTGTTTCAAATAGTCCTGCTGGTGTAGTGGCTTCTGTACCCCCTGATCAACTGTCCTATAGCTGTCTTGAACATTCCTGGCAGTCTAGTGGCCCCCCACCCCCTAATCACCTGTTCTGTAACTGTCTTGAATACCCCTGGTGATGTAGTGGTACCTTCACCCCCCAATCAACCGTCCTGTAGCTGTCTTGAATATCCCTGGTAGTACGGTGGTCCCCTACCTTAAGGGCATCTGCTCTTCTGTCAATCCACTGCTCAGGACCCTCCTCCCCACAACCCCCCCCATCCAGGTCACCTAAGTTGAAGTACAGCAATAATGACAGTGACCTGCACATCCCTCTGCTCACCACCTTGGCTGGCCACCATCTGATTGTCAATGAGCTATCATGAGTACAGTCAAAACAGGTATTTGTACAATACTTGCGATTGATGAGAGACCATCAGATGGAAACCAGTTGAGGTGGTGAGCAGAGGGCTGTGCCAGTTATCACTATTGCCATAGTTTGCATTATGTGACTAGGGCTGGGGGTGCATTGAGGGGGGGCAGATGTCCTTATTGGGGGTACTACTAGACTACCAGGAATATACCAGACATCTACAAGATGGGTGATCTGGGTGCTTTTACAATGTATTTTTCCAGGACAGATCAGCTTACATGCAACATCTGCTTTTCAGAGGCGTTCTGCTGTAGGGTCCTGCTTTTACAATTTTACAATATAGTCACACAGGATAGCCCAGCTGAGTTGTGATATCTTACTTGCAGTGGGGTCCTGTTTGAATCAGTTTTTACACTGTATTTACCCAGGATAGTACAGAAGAGATGCAAGAACTTTTTTTTTTCAGTAAGGTTCTCCTTTTACCCATTTTTATAATGCATTTACCCAGAATAGCCCAAGTGAGAGGCAATTTCTCCTTTTCAGTGGGGTCCAGCTTTTACTATGTATTTTCCAGGATAGAGCAGCATAGAGAACTTATTTATTTAATTAACTTATTTAATGTGGCAAAGTAGTAGTGCATGTTTAAATGTCTTCTCCATGAAGGATTAGTAACTAATAACCTGGCAGTGATAACTTTGTTCTCATCTTGAAGTTGGTACTTCTTGTTCATGTGAAAGATAGATCTGCAATCTGGAGAATGTCATCCAGAAATCCTCTAACCCAGCGAGCAGCTAGTTGTACCTGTGTGATTGGAGGTGCTGCTGGTACTATGCTGAGTGCAAGCGGGGAGCAGCCAACTAGTCATGCTGTTTGAGTCTGTGAGGGATTAATTCTCACAAGTCTGGAGTTGTTACTTGACTGGGACCGAGTGAATTAGACAGTTGCTGCCAGCAGAACAATATGAATTGATAACCAGCCTGGCTTTATCATATAAGGAGCAATGAGGTAAGTATGCTGTTTTGTATTAATGATTTTGTTTGTATTGAATGGCCTTATCTGATGGTGAGGGGGCTGTGCTGTGTCCAGTGACTTGAGTGATCTCTCTATCCCCGTAGCTTGCCTCTTGCTGCCAGCCTCCCATCTCCCTGCTGTGAGTGAGCATGGAACCCATGAAGTGAAGTCCACATGCATCTGATGATGGACGGCAATTCTTCAGCATTAAAGCCTGTGATGCATTCAGATGAAGCATTAAGTCATGTGTGTTTTTTGGCTTTGGCATCTGGGATGACTTCTGAGTGGTTGTTTATGGTAGGATGAGCCTACCATTGGCATTGCCTCTGCCTTTGCCATGTTGCTGGGCTGTGCACATGCCACATGACATGCTTGGCATTAGGTCATCATCTGTTACAGTTGTCTCTGCATCCCTGCAGGTTGGCTGTCATTGTGGGTTGTACTGGAGTGCTTCATGGTGTTGTGGCTCCAGTGTATGACATATGGGAATTTGAGGGTTGGCTGCCATGTGTTGGATATGAATGGGAGGTACAGGGTCAAGCTAGCATGAACTAAATTGTGCATACAATACCGCGCATGGAATACGGGACATAGCTATACAGCGACAGGGGTTTTTGTAGCTTATGGTAAGCACCTCTACCCCTGTCTCTGTACGCTTACATAGTAGAATATCAAGGACAATGCCAGGGTGGTGCCTGGTGGAGCTGCTCACATGGTGGAGTGGCTAGAGCACCTACCTCCAGCAGTGTCGGGGACCTGGTGCTATGGTTCGCTCCTCCCCAGGTCCCACTGTAGTGCTGCACTTTTTTTAAATTTTAAAATGAGTTTTCCCCCACTTCAGGGATTCCATTTTCCCCAAAGTTCATGACCCTCCAGGGTTAATTATTTTAAGTCTGAAGGGTGTGGGGTGAAATAAAATCCTGCGGTGTGTGCTGTATTTGCAGTGGTCAGTGTAATGTGCCAACAGTATTTTGCTGCATGTTATTTACATGTGGCATTGTTGCTGTGCGCGTTTTATTTCTACAACTTTATTACCCATGCCTTAACGGGAAACATCATTCTGTTGTAGAGTCAGTGACAATTATGGACATGCCATTGTCCAAGGTCTCACACAGGTTGCAGAACCCTTGCTGCATGTCAAGTCTGTGGGATGTGATGTCACTGTATGTGCCCTGTATTTCATACAGCTGTTCCTGCTGAGCCTTACCCTCCCTTCTCCAACTGTCTCAGTTCAGGGTACATGCAGATAAAGCATTCATGACCTGGTATACATCCTGTGTCAATACTGGGCCTTGAGGGACCCTCCAGTGGGTTCTGTGTATCAGTTCCATTCTCTGGCATGGATGATTTGTGTAAGTGTCTGCTGAGTGACAGACACATGCACCTCTAAGCTGGTGTTTTGTGTGCCCATCTTGCAGCCTTGTATGTCTGGCTGTTTAGTGCAATGTGGGGGGGCAGAGTCTTCTGTTCAGGGTGCAAGGTGATAATTGCAATGCCTGCTGCAGTGATAGCTGACTGTACTCAAGAGAAGTGGTATATAGTTGGGTGTTTGAAGGGTGGCTAGAGTGGGATTTTTTGCTTTAGTTTTGACATTTTTTTAAGAAATAAAAAGTAGTTATTTCGATAGTGATATTGGTTGTTTGTAACAAATCAAAGAAGGCTTTAAAAGCAGCCAAATAGTGTCACAATGACCCACAAAATGCACCACAATGCATCTAAAACCTGATAGCCTAGGCCCCAGACCCCTGACCCGTAAGAGGTTAGGAACATCGTAGTTCATGGAGACCCCACACTTCTAAATTTAGTACTACACCACTGCCTGTTGGTCAGAACTGAATTTGAAATGAGACTGTATTGGTCCAGCAGAGATTCAAATTACACTTCTCTCTCTCTCTCTCTCCCTCTCTGTCTCCCAATTGTGTGTGTGTGTGGCAATGTACAATGATTTACTGCTGTCTGTAGGGTTTGTTAATCCTTTCACGACCTATTTAAAACTGAATGATAAACAGAGCTCCACCATTCCTCCTCCCCCTTCTCTTTCTTTTTCTCTGATGATACCTAAACTCCTTTTTTACACATTTTTTTATGCAAACAATGCCCTGTTAGTCAAAACTGAATTTATAATGAGACTGCATTGCTCCAGCAGAGATTCAAATTACACTTCTTTCTCTCTCTCTCCCCCTCTCTCTCCTAATTGTGTGTGTGTGTGTGTGTGTGTGTGTGTGTGTGTGTGTGGCAGTGTACAATGATTTACTGCTGTCTGTAGGGTTTGTTAACCCTTTCAGTACTGATCTAAAACTGAATGATAAACAGTGCTCCATCATTCCTCCTCCCTATCTCTCTTTCTCTCTCTTAACCAGACTTATACATGGAAATGCTGAAAAGTGAAGCTGACAAAACGTGATAACTTACTTGACTTTTTTGTCAACTTTAACTTTTAAATTATTTCCTAGCCTTTTACAAATAAAGCTTACTATATGCACTGAATGGAGGCTGATAGCTTGAACAAAAAAATGTATTTCTGAAATCACTGACTGTAACCTACAAAATACCTATGTAATGTTCATCACTGCTGGGCTTCATGGAGTGCATAGTACTGTATGGCACAGGCATTTAATTTGTTTTGTTTTTAGTTTTGTTTAATCCTCAAGCCTGCATCTCCTTACCCCTCCCTCAATAACCACCACACACATTCATATCTAAACTTGCTCTGTAAACCAACAGTGCAAGTGAAAAACTGTAACAGCTGTGTGCCTTATCCATTTAAATCACATAACCTGTCATACATAGAAATGTAACCCTCCCTCCCCATGTCTAAAGATAGGGATGGAATATGTCCATGGGGAGGGGGCCCCCACAGCAGCAGAAACAATTCCAGTGGCCACGTCACCCAGGCCCAGATATCACACACAGGGTCCCTTTTCCTTGCTGGTGCTCCATGAAAACAACAGGTTAATGCATATTACACAGTTCCTTTCAATAATGGAATGTTCACATGGAACTTGAAGAAACAACAGGTATCCCAAATTCATTAAACATATTCACACATAGCTCCAAGGAGCATCAGTTAATTTGTGGGGAATACATTCAGCTTTTACATGGCTGGTATGGCCATAAAGCTTTTACCTGGACCAAGGAGGTTGCACAGTCTTTAAGACAGCATTAACTTGGGACCGCTATGGTCACAAAAGTTTGAAGGCAGCACAAGTCTCAAAACAGTTCACAGTACCTAACAGCTCATTATTCTTCACAGGCACCCAAACTCTCAATGATCCCCATCTCTCTCTCTTTCTCCACACTGGCTCAGTGGGTCCCCTTCTGGACATGCAATCCTCATGACTTGGAGATTTGTGGATTTCCTCATGAACCCTGTATCCTTTCCTAGAACTGGCAGTAACTGTCCCTGAATTGAGAAGGGGAACATGTCCTGCTGAACTCTAAGGCAACTTGCTCCCTGGACACTACACTCCCTACCACATTCTTGCCCACTGGATCCCTACATGAATCAGCACAGGCTGCCAGGGTACTCTGCGACTTGCAGCTGTTGGATCCCCTCTCAACTTTAGCTGCCCTCTAAGATACTGTGTGGCTTGTGGCTACTGGCTCCCACTTCTTCCTCTGTCCCCCCAAGTGTCACTGGCCATGGGCTGGAGCGGACAATCACCCCTTCCAGCCCCAACTAACTCTCACTCCTCTCACTCCCTTGCTGCTCACTCCTCTGACTGGAACCCCCCTCCCACTTAAACTGCTGGGCTTTATCCCTCCACACACCTGTGGTCACCTCCCAACCCATAGGAGGCTCCATCCGAGTGCTGAGAAGAATTAACCCTTCTCCCTACTGGGCTGAATTAGGCCACAAAACCCAAGGATTGGGAATAGACTAGTAATCTCCCAAAGAGGGGCTTACATAAACATAGAAACCAATGGCAGATAATGACCGCTGGGCCCACCTAGTCTGCTCATTTTTAATTATGATCACTTTTGCTGCAGACCCAACTTGCCCTACAGCAGTCTCTTCCACCTGCTTCCTTCCTCCTAGGATTCCTTTGTGCCTGTTTAAGGAATTTTTGAAACCCACCACTATTTTCACACTCACTGCCTCCCATGGAAGGCTGTTCCAGGATTCCACCACCCTTTCTGTGAAGAAATATTTCCTCATATCTCTCCTGACTGGATTTCCACCGTGGACTCCAAGCAGGTCACCGGCGCAGTCTTCCTGGACCTTAGTAAAACCTTTGATACTGTTGACCACCCCTTCTTAATCAACTGCCTTTCTAACCTAGGTGCCACTCCTCCTACCATACAGTGGTTCACCAGTTATCTCTCTGGTAGGATGCAGAAAGTCAAAGCAGATGGTTGTCTCTCAGTCCCCCTTCTGATTGCCAGGGGAGTTCCCCCAAGGCTCCTTATTAGGCCCAATCCTATTCTCTCTATACATCAATGATCTTGATTCCTACATAACAAACTCCAGTATTCACTTCTTTGCAGATGACACTGTATTATATACCTCTGGCACAACTCTAACAGAAGTCAGGAACGTCTTGCAAGCTGACTTTTGCTCAGCTCGAAAGTAACCTTATTAAAGCAAAGTTCCTTCTGAACGCTAAGGAAACTAAGGCAATGTTCATCTCGTGTAATCCTGCCTTTGGAACCCCCCCTTTGCTGCGAATGAACCTTATCATCACTTCACTGGGTGAAACCCTGGAAGTTGTTCCTAAGTTTAAATACCTTAGATTCTGGATAGACAACAAGCTCACCTTCATTGACCACATTGAGGAACTGTCCAAGAGGCTCAAAGCACGGCTAGGCTTCTTCTTTCAAAACAGGTCTCTCTTCCATGTTGCGACCCAAACCAAGCTTGTACTGGCCACATTTCTTCCACTACTTGACTATAGAGATTTCATCTATGCCACCTCTGCAATCTCAGGCCTAAGTAAACTGGACGTTCTCTAGCACCGTGCTATACGGTTCATCACCAGTGTCCCCCACAGAACCCATCACTGTGACCTGTACACAGCTGTTCGTTGGACCTCACTTGCCACCAGACACCTGCTCCATGCTGGGATATGGACCCTCAAGATACTCCTTCACAAACTTCCAAGCTACATAATGTCCCTCATCTGTATCTCCTGCAGTGCTTGCTCACTCAGAAAATCAAACTACATCCTGCTCAACATCCCAAAAACTCGTACTGCCTTTGGACAACGTGCCATTTCATTCGCACTTCCTACAATCTGGAACCAACTCCAATCCATACTAAAACTAACCAGCATTGTCCCAATAAATCTTTACAAAGCCTTATCCTCATCTAAAATAAAAGATACCTGTCACTGCCACTAAATCCCCATAACACCCTTACGTTAGTTACTCATACACCGACTGCCACTGCTAGGACCATCACAGGTCTGCAACTGCACAGGAAGTATTAGACTAAATTTAACAGCTATAGATTTGATCCCCATGACCTGCTTTCACTGCCCTTCACCCCTAGATCTCCTTATCACACCTTTCTCCACTCTACTCTGCCAGTCCCTAGCCTCATCTTTTACCGTCACCTTCTTTCCCTACCTTATCTTTTATGTATGAAACTCTGCCCAAACATCTGCTGATACAGCATCAGACTTTACTGCCAGAACCCTGCATTATCTGGCTGTATCACATCATGAATTGTCATTTATGAACTTTGTATGTGCTGTTTGCTCGATTGACAATGATACCTTGTATGCTACATTCATATGTCTCGATTGACAATGTTACCTTGAATGGTATGTCCATATGTCTATGTAAATGACCCAGGACCTCCTTGTGAATGAGCTTGCTCAATGGAGTTTTTCCTGCAATAAACTAGAACTTGAACTTGAATCTACCTCCTTCCAGCTTCATATCATGACCCTTTGTTCTACAGCATCTTTTTCTCTTAAACATGTCTCCCTCCAGTATCATATTAACCCCCAAGAGGTATTTAAAGGTTTACATAATATCCCTACTCTCCCTCCTCACTTCCAGGGTGTACATGTTGAACTCTTTCAGTCTCTCCTCATAGGGCTTCTGATACAGACCTTGCACCATTTTGACAGCCCTCACCTCTCTTCTTGCTGCTTTCTCTTTTTCCAATTGCTCCCCCCTCCACACCTTTCTCCTTTGACTGCTCCTTTTCCCCACTTCTTCCTTTGCTAAGCCCCTGCTTCCTTGAACAATTTGTATCTTTGTGGGACTCTCTCCCATTGGGATCTCCCTACTCTCAATATTAGCTTGTGGTGGTCCACTTTCTGCCTCCCCTATTTCTTCCATCACTCCCCCAGCTACTTTAAATGTCTATCGAAGTAGCATTTGAATCATCCACCAAGGACTGTGGTTGCCTCCTGTATGAAGGAAGGCCATCACCTCAGTATAGGTTCTTATCCTTTCAGGTTGGCCCACAGTCCCAAGTGTGGACCTACCTCTCCTCCCTGCACCATTCTTTCTACCATTACTTGAAGGCCTTAGTGCAGAGCTTCCTCTCCTTCCACAGATAGTACAACACACACTTGCTACTCACATTTTAAACACATGGGAAACACAGGATCAACCAGATAAATGATCTACCTTTACCAAAAATGAAATTTGCACACAGACCTGACTAAGGCAATTCATCTTTATGCTTAAGGCCATGACGCACCCTTATCAAGTTAATGTTTCAGCAGCCATAGTGGCTCTGACCAGATTTTTTTATTGTATTGTTATTAGTTTTCATTACTCTGCAGCTACGTATTTCTCAGTTTTTTTAATAGCATGCTTCACATTTGTATTGATAAAATGTTGCTCAGTGCTTTGTAGCCCCTGCTCCTTCTTCTCACTTGACGCATCTGAAAATGAGCTGGTATCAGTGCAATAGGTCTTTTCTGGTAAAACTATTGAAATAAATGAATAGTCAATACATAAAGCAACAATGAACAAACAAACAGAACCTGTTCCCAGAAATAAACCCCGTTCAGACCCATTAACCCATGTCTTACCAGGTCTTTGTCCACCCCAGTATCCCCCAAGGTTCTTGCCTATGTGGCAGGAGCTCCAGGGCTGGGGCTGTGCTTCTCTCTGAGGTGGGGCACTATGTAAACTAGGATTCATGGTTGGCTTGGCACTAGGACCCATGGAGTTCTTGGAGCCCAGATTATCATATAGAGGGTTATGGGGTTTCTCTCCAGTTTTCTCCATGGTTCTTTGCTCCTACCCAACATCAGTGTAGCCAGTTGGGTGGCCCACTGCAGGGACCACTGCAACTCCAGAGCCCAATGCCATCCCTTACAGAGTGCAGCACACTACTAAATGAAATCTGCTGTGCTCCGGACTGCCTCCTGACATGGTGCCCCAAGCTCACACTTGGACTTTGTTCACTTGCATGGCAGTGATCACAGTGCTGCTGAGCCATCAGCATGTCTAATGGTACACTGTAGGTTTCTAATGTCAAACACATTTTCTCTGTTTAATTGCAGAAACGTGCACTGTGTAAAAATTGTGGAAACTGCAGAATTGTTTTATCTTCTACGAAATTTTGTATCACATGCTCCAATGCAAAATTTTCTGTGATTTTTGAAATAGTGTAGGTCTATTCTACCTTAGAATTTTGGAAATTCGGTGGAATTCCAGCAGGGGTAAAATTTTGCAGTTTTGCAGTTTCTGCTCAGCACTATCAGGAGCAAAAGAAGAATAGCATGACCATTGATACTGACCATTGAAATCCATGGAGAAATTAACAGTAGCAACACCATGGTTGGTGACCATTGAAAGCCATGGAGAGATGAACAGTAGTGACACCATGGTCAGTGACCGTTGAAAGCCATGGGGTAATGAACAGTAGCAACACCATGGACAGTGACCATTGAAAGCCATAGAGAAATGATTAGCAACACCATGGTCAGTGATTATTGAAAGCTGTGGAGAAATGAGCAACAACACCATGGTCAGTGACCACCACTGAAAGCCATGGAGAAATGAACAACAACACCATGGTCAGTGGCCATTGAAAGTCATAGAGAAATGAGTAGCAACATCATAGTCAGTGGCCAATGAAACTCATGGAGAAATGAACAGTAACAACACCATGGTCAGTGACCATTGAAAGCCATGGAGAAATAAGTAGCAACACCATAGCCAGTGGCCATTGAAACTCATGGAGAAATGAACGGTAGCAACATCATGGTCAGTGACCATTGAAAGTCATTGAGAAATGAGTAGCAACACCATAGTCAGTGACCATTGAAACTCTTGGAGAAATGAACAGTAGCAACACCATGGTTAGTGACCACTGAAAGCCATGGAGAAATGAAGAAAAGCATGACCCTGGTCAAAGACCACTGAAAGCCATGGACAAATTAGGAGAAATAAAACTATGGTCAGCGACCAGTGAAAGTCATGAATAAAAATTAAGAATAGTGGGATCTTGGCCAACAACCAATGAAAGGATGGGCAAGTCAAAGACAGTAGGACTATAACCAGTGATCATTGAAAGCCATGGAGAAATGAACAGTAGCAACACCACAGTCAGTGGCCATTGAAAGTCATGAAAAAATTAACAATAGCAACACCATAGTCAGTGACCATTGAAAGCCATGGAGAAATAAGTAGCAACACTATGGTCAGTAACCATTGAAACACATAGAGAAATGAACAGTAGCAACACCATGGTCAGTGACCATTGAAAGCCATAGAGAAATGAACAACAACACCATGGTCAGTGACCACCACTGAAAGCCATGGAGAAATGAACAACAACACCATGGTCAGTGGCCATTGAAAGTCATAGAGAAATGAATAGCAACACCATAGTCAGTGGCCACTGAAACTCATAGAGAAATGAACAGTAACAACACCATGGTCAGTGACCATTGAAAGCCATGGAAAAATGAACAGTAGCAACACCATGGTCAGTGACCATTGAAAGCCATAGAGAAATGATTAGCAACACCATGGTCAGTGATTATTGAAAGCTGTGGAGAAATGAGCAATAACACCATGGTCAGTGACCACCACTGAAAGCCATGGAGAAATGAACAACAACACCATGGTCAGTGACCATTGAAAGCCATGGAGAAATGAGTAGCAACACTATAGTCAGTGGCCATTGAAATTCATGGAGAAATGAACGGTAGCAACATCATGGTCAGTGACCATTGAAAGTCATTGAGAAATGAGTAGCAACACCATAGTCAGTGACCATTGAAACTCTTGGAGAAATGAACAGTAGCAACACCATGGTTAGTGACCACTGAAAGCCACGGAGAAATGAGTAGCAACACCATAGTCAGTGGTCATTGAAATGCATAGAGAAATGAACAGCAGCAACACCATGGTCAGTGACCATTGAAAGCCATGGAGAAATGAGTAGCAACACCATAGTCAGTGGCCATTGAAACTCATGGAGAAATGAACGGTAGCAACACCATGGTCAGTGGCCATTGAAAGTCATTGAGAAATGAGTAGCAACACCATAGTCAGTGACCATTGAAATATATGGAGAAATGAGCAGTAGCAGCACCATGGTCAGTGACCACTGAAAGCCATGGAGAAATTAAGAAAAGCATGACCCTGGTCAAAGACCACTGAAAACCATGGACAAATTAGGAGAAATAAAACTATGGTCAGCGACCAGTGAAAGTCATGAATAAAAATTAAGAATAGTGGGATCTTGGTCAACAACCAATGAAAGGATGGACAAGTCAAGGACAGTAAGACTATAACCAGTGATCATTGAAAGCCATGGAGAAATGAACAGTAGCAACACCATAGTCAGCGGCCATTGAAAGTCATGAAAAAATTAACAATAGCAACACCATAGTCAGTGACCATTGAAAGCCATGGAGAAATAAGTAGCAACACTATGGTCAGTAACCATTGAAACACATAGAGAAATGAACAGTAGCAACACCATGGTCAGTGACCATTGAAAGCCTTGGAGAAATGAATAGCAACAGCATGGTCAGTGGCCATTGAAAGCCATGGAGAAATGAGCAGCAACACCATGGTCAGTGACCATTGCAATGCATGGAGAAATGAACAGTAGCAACACCATGGTCAGTGACCATTGAAAGTCATGAAGAAATGAACAGTAACAGCACCATAGTCAGTGACATTGAAAGCCATGGAGAAATGAAAAGTAGCAACACCATGGTCAGTGATCATCGAAAGCCATGGAGAGATGAACAGTAGCACCATAATGATCAGTTACCACTGAAAGCTATGGAGAAAGGAACAGTAGCAACACCATGGTCAGTGACCATTGAAAGCCATAGAAAAATGAGTAGCAACACCATGGTCAGTTACTGTAGAAAGCCATAGACAAATAAAGAGTAGCAGGTTCACAGTCAGCAACTATTGACATTCATGGGAAAATGATAAGTAGTAGAGTAATTTTAATTTTTATTGTTTGGTAACCAGGTAAGGCCCTCTAGACGCAAGTGCCTGTTTTCAGGGGTGACCTGGGAGCAGGGGGAGGTAGTTAAATGACTTACTCAGAGTCACACAATATGCAAGTGGAGGTTGTGGGACTCAATCTCAGTTCTGCTGGATGTACCAGGCTCATTCATAGCTCATTACTGTAACCTCTAGGCTATACTGCTAGCCCTGACCATGGTCAGTGAACTGTGAATGCCATGGAAAAATGAAGAGTAGGAACACCATGGTCAGTGACCATCAGAAACCATAGAGAAATGAAGAGCAGCAATACCATGGTTAGTGACCATTGAAAGCCACTCTATTGTATATACAAAATCCACCATCCCGAAGCACCCCCAAAACGTTTACTGATCTGCTCATACAAATCCTTGAACCTTGACCCACTGCTCGAGGATCTGGCTAACACCAACTGGTTCCTCATCCACACTGCCAACTCCATTGACTGAGCCCTGGACTATTTCAAATCTAAATTGCTCACTATCTGGAACCATTATGCCCCCTTAGCCATGTCAGAGTGAGGGGGTCCCACCTCTTCTGGATCACAGCTGAACTCCTGACTTGCCTATGTGCTAGAGATTGGATCTGTCTGGAGCATAAAAGTTCTGGCTGTCCAGCTGCCTACCTGAGGTACCACTCCCTCCGAAATACCTGCATCAGAGCTGTTAGACTCGCAAAGGCAGAATTCTTCTCCACCACCTTCCAAGCAAATATAAACCATTCATCCATTTTCTGGAGGGTAGTACACAACCTTTTCTCCCTTCCAAATCAGCCCCTTGTCCCTGTTCTCAGAGTAGGCGACACCTCTCTCTCTCTCTCAGACCCCCTCTCAGTAGTCACTGAGTTGAACTCCTTCTTCACCTCCTGTGCCTCATCCCTGCTCTCCACCCTTCCTCCCATCTCCCGTCTTTGCAACATGCCTCTCATCCATCCTCTCACTTCTCCTTCTCCTTTGTGGCCCCCTCTATCACTCTCAAAGCTCACCTTGCCCTAAATCCCTTAAAGGGAAAGTGCCCAGACGGTCTAGACTCTAAGCTCCTCTACCTGTCTGTCTTCACTATCTCTACCCTCCTTGCCTCTCTCCAAAATCTCTCCTTCTCCTTGGCCTCAGTCCCTGCTGCCTGAAAGTGAGCAACTGTCATCCTCCTCCCTAAAGGTGGCCATCCCTCCTCCCCAGGTAACTACTGGCCCATCTCTCTTCTCCCTACCCTCACCAAGCTCCAGGAGGATATAATGCTTTCCTAACTCACTCCCTTCCTCGACTCCTCCTCCTCCTCCTTTTTCACCACTTTCCAGTCTGGCTTTCAGAAGTATGACTCCACTACCACCTCCCTCCTAAGGCTCAGTCTCCATCTTCTCAGGCATGGGCCAGGGCTTCATCACCTCTGCCATCTTTGTCGACCTGGCTAAGGCATTCAACACTGTCTCACACCCCCTCCTTCTAGATAATTTCTCTGCAGCAGGCCTCTCTGCCACTGCCACCAATTGGTTCTACTCATACTGTACCTTGAGGGCAGGACTCAGTTTGTCAGGATTGGTGATTCACTGTCCCCTCCCCTCCCCATTAACACAGGAGTCCCACAAGGTTCTGTTCTTGGTCCGCTCATATTTTCCATTTTCCTTAATAATCTCCCTACTGCCTGCTCCTCCACCTCTATACACATGTATGCAGACGATACAGCCCTGTATACCTCTGTCTCCTCCCCTTCTGATGTGGCATCCAGTATTCAGCAAGATTAATCTCTGGCTACGCTTGAATCAATTGTTTCTGAATGCCAAGAAAACCATCTCCTTGACCTTTGGCACAAGGCAGAGACTCTTCAGACTTCCCTGTCTCCCCACCTTCCATACACTGGATGAGATTTGCTGGAGGATGTTACTTCCTTTAGGTATGTCCGTGCTTGGCTTGACCAACACCTTGACTTTTCTGGACATGTGAATGATATCCTCAGAAAGCTGCAGTATTAACTTGGTGCTATGTACAGCAATCATGGCTGTATCCTTTTACCGGCCTGTCATGCGTTTGCCTACAAACTGATCCTCCCTATCTTTGACTACGGTGATGTGGTCTACAGTGCCACCTCCAAAACTTCCCTAGGCAGACTGGACACTCTCTTCCATTCTTTCTGCCACTTCATCCTCAACTGCCCTCCTTGTACCTAGCACTGCACCAACAATCCTAGGAGCCGATGGATCCCCACTGCCTGTTACTGAAGTGACTAAGTACCTGGGGGTTACCCTTGACCCTCAGCTGGATCTCACCCTGCACCTCCGTAACACCTGCAAAACTACAAATTGCAAGCTGGGCCTGGCCTACAGAGCAAAATCCTGCCTTAACCCAGCAGCTCGACTGGCCCTAGCCAGGGGGGGTCCTCCTACCCATGCTCTGTAATGGTCTTGTATCCTTTGCACAAGTCCCAAAATACAGTCTCTCAAAATGGGACACAGCATATAACAATGTATGCCACTTTGGTCTCGCTGCTCCCCACCTCACTCATCGATGTTATCTTTACTCCCGGCTGGAGTGGCTCCTACCAGAGTCCCACCGCACCTTCACCCTTGGCAACTTCTTAGACATCATCATCTGTACTGCCACCCCTTCTGCACTTGCACTGTCCCTCACTCCTGCTGCTCCCCCCTACCACCTAAGATCCAGTGACTCTCAGGTCCTCCTGGTTCCTAAAACCCACACTCGTATGGGTGACCAGGCCTTCCCTGCCTTCGCACTGAAGCTGTGGAACTCCTGTCAGCCTGCACTCTCATCTCCACATCACACTCCCACTTCAGAACCTCCCTATGGGGCTTCCTGAAATCAGCTGCCAAGTGTCTCTGTGCCTAAATTTGCTTCTCCTGGTACCTACCTTCCCGGTGGCCTGTCTGTGGCAAAAACCAGCACTTTGCCCCACTGGACTCAGGTGCTCTATTACCCTGTAGTAACTGGTCCTGGATGGTAATCTACCTGATTCTCCTCTTACCCCCTGTTTCTGACTTATCCTGCTGCCGTGTACCTTGGTATTCTTCAAGATTGTTGGGAGTCCACTGTCTCCTATTTTTTCCTGGACTCGGCTAGATGCCAGCTCACGTAGTTATCCATGCTACCCCACAGTTGATTTCCACTCATTGTGCGCGGTCAAATGTGATCTCTGTACCTCAACCATTGTACCTTAATCGAATGTCTCTAAAGTGCTTTAATCTATGTACCCTATTCGTATGACTTATCATGTTGCCTGAACCCAATGTATGTTAACCTTGTTTATACCTGTATGCCTGATGTTCATGTATTGTTCCATTGTAACCCTCCTGGGTCGCACCTGAAAATAGGCACTTGGCTGTCTAGTGCGCTTACCCAGTAAACAAAAGCAAATAAATAAAATTATATCAATCCCTGTCCTTCCACTCTCCTGAGGACAGCTGCCTTGCTCACTGCACCAGCTTCCTACCTAAATTTTGGTTTGGTTCCCTACCCTCTACCTCTCCGCCTCTCTTTCTCCCTCCCTCCCTCTTCCTGACACTCCCTCAGGAACCTCATTCTTATACCCTTGCTGTCCCCACAGTCCTACTTCTGCTGGTCAGGAAAGTTTCTCCCATCGCTTCTCTAAACTCTGGAACACCCTTCCACCTCCAATCTACAATGCCTCTTCCCCCCCAGCCCTCTCCATCCTCCTGTATAACTTTATCTCCCCTACCTGCAGATGCTCCTAACTTTACTTAACCCCCTCCCATTGATGCTCTACCCCCTGCTGTGCTGCCACATCTCTGACAAATAGTCTGATCCCCACATTTTCCCTCTCTCTGTCCCTTCTTTCCCTCAGTGATTCTCTAGGCAGAACCACTGTTGCATTCTCCAGGCCTATATATATATATGAGCATCTGTACTACACTACATTTTTGTATTTCACGGCAGCTCAACCCTGTTGCTGTATCAACCTGTTGTACTTGAAAATGCACTTGTAAATTCTGTAATTCCAGCAACTGGTTTGGGTTTTACATGCGTTATATTCCTATGCTATCTCAATCCTGGTAGCATTTGTAATTTTGTAGCCTGCTCATGTAATATGTAATGCTCTGTAAATATGTCATGTAATATGTAATTCGTAGTGTGTAAGCTCTGTAAATATGCCATGTAATGTGTTTACCCCCCCACCCCCTGAACGCATCTGGAAACGTGCAACTTGCTCAGTATGCATTTCCTGGTGAAACGTTTAAATAACTAATTAAATAAATAAATAAATAAATACAAGCCATGGAGAAATGAAGAGTAGCAACACCATGGTCAAGTGACCACTGAAAGCCATAGCGAAATGAAGAATAGCAACACCATGGTCAGTGACCATTGAAAGCCATGTGCAAATTTTTTTATTTATTCGGATTTTTTTGACCGGGTCGGCCCAATGAGACTAGAAGTCCCTTTTATGGCAGGTGACCCGGGATTAATTACATACAGTAGTCGAATACAGATACAGATAAAAGCACACAGTTATTGGTTCAACCAATAACAGTAAATTAGCATACAAACTGTATTTTGAGAACACACTACATTACAACTGTTACAAAGTCGAAGTTGAGGCACATACAGTAGTAGAAACACTGATAAGAGAATAACTTGCAATAGTTACAAGGTCAAGGCACATAACCTGAGCAGGGGTAACCTGAACAATGCTGAGCAGTATGACTACAACAAGATCGCAGGGGTCTCAGCTGGGTCAGGTACAGTGGCAGCTCACAAGCAGTATGTTCCTGAGGGAGACTTTGAAGGAGTTGTGATTGGTGCAAGCCTGGATGTCAGCCAGCAGGTCATTCCATAGCTTAGGAACCACAGAGGCAAAGGACCTTTTGTCACACCTGTTGCCATTCTAGGAACAGTGAAGAGTAATTAGGAAGAGAACCTGAGAACTCTACCTTTGTAGTTTCAGTTCCAGGACTGAGGCAAGGTTAGGTGGAGGGGTGTGTTCTATTTTGTGAGCCAGGCTGATTGTGGAATAATGAATTCTACTTTCTAAGGGGGTGCCAATTTAGCATGAACAGTTTTTCCTATTTCCAGCTCACACAGCAAATCTAGATGCTTGGTGGTAAAAGGTTTTAAGGTTAGTAAGCTCAGTGCTTTTAAGTGAGACTAGGATGGAGGCACCATACAGGATAGCAGGCAGTACGATATTATTTGTTATAGATGCTCTGGCTTCAGTGGTGAGATAGGGGTTTAACTGATACAGGAGCCCTAGTTTCTGGTTTAACTGTTTGGTTACCAGGTCAACATGAGATTTGAACGAGATGTCCTGGTCCAGCATAACACCCAAGTACTAGAGGAAGGATACAGTCCCAATAGGGTCGTCATTCTGTGTGCATGTTTTTAGTAATACACTCCTGTCAGGTTCGAGATGGTGATGTTCAAAGAGGATAGATTTGTTTTTCTTTTAATTTAATAGTAGCTTGTTTACTTTAAACCATTCGACCAGTAGATGAAAGTCAGCTATGAGGCCTGACTCAATTGAGGTGATATCTGAGTGACTTCTATCGAGGACCACTTCATCTTCATGGAGCAGTGCTTTGGCACTGCCACAATGCTTTGGTAGATCATTGATCAATGAGGAGAACAACAATGGCCTCAGGACAGAACCCTATGAAACCCTGCCAGTAATAACTCTAAGTGTAGAGAGGCTGCCTCCCCGTTTCACTAGCTGTTAAAGGCCTGTTAGCTAACAAATCAGAAACAGGACAGATTATCTAGACTAAGTCCTTGAGCATGTGCAAAAGCAGTTCATGGTTGACTAGGTCAAATGCCGTAGTCAGCTCTATAAAAATAGCACCAGTAGATATGCCAGCATCCTGGGTTTCAAGTAGGTCTGTCGTAGGCATTAATATGGCTGTATCTGTGCCATGGTTTATCCAAAAGCCATGTTGGGCATTGGTAACTAGAGTGTAGATTTCCATGTAGGACTGGAGCTGGTTATAGACCAGTCTTTCTAGAATTTTGGAGAGGATGCAAAGGATGAAGATTGGCCGATAATGCTCTACTGGTTCCTTAGCACCTTCTTTGTGAATGAAAACTACAGTACATGTGTAACAGCCCCCCCAAAATTGGGGGCTTACCTTATGGTCCGATGTCTCCCATTTCTGCTCCTGCTCCTAGAAGCATCTCTCCGGTGCCTGCCAATTTTCTAACTCTTCTGTCCTCGTATCACCACAGCAGCCCAGTCTTTGGCTATGCCCCAGAGGTCCCCGAGGAGTCCCTTCTTTGCTTTGCCCTCCCTTGGGGTGCCATGGTGCTGTGGAGCCGCTGGACGATTTCCCTTAAATATCATGGCCGACCAGCTGGCAAGCTCGTGCATGTGCAGGTGGTGCCTTTAATCTCCTGACAACTCGGTTTGCGGTCAAGTGGGAAAGTGTTCAGTGGTCCTGGTCCCTGCATTGGACTTAATGGGGACTGGTGAACTTAGGCAGGGCCAAGACAGCACTCTTTCTATTTTAAAATAAAGAGAGCCATAAAGTGCGGCTGACAGGGCTCATGAATATTAATGAGAACAGCCCAGATCCCTTATGAATATTAGTGAGGGCACTGTTGTTTTCCGGGCAACAAGTTTCAGCGGCAGCTGCTGCAGGAATTAAAATGTACATAAATGTGTAAATAATAGCAGCAGCTGCCATGGACATTAAAGGGGCCAATGAATGCATGGGGATATATTAAAATCAGATGTATTTATCCTGGCTGCACCAAATTTCCTTGGGACTCAGATAATGAGCCTTTCTGCTGCCTAGGGGGCACTTAATATCAGCAATAGTGACAGTCACAGGACTGACTTGACATGTTTATTCTGGGCAGTGATCTACAGGGCACAATTGTGGCTATTGAACTTTGGGGGCAAACAACTAAATAAAATAAATATTCTGGCTGCACCAGGACCTTATGTTTGAGACTGTGTAAATCTGCAGTAGGATTGTGTGACTAGTAGCCATTTTAGTGCAGCAACAGCCAATCAAAAAGCCGGGCTTTTCAGCCAGGATTTGTGGGCATTTTGCTAGAGTTCATGGGACACTGCAAAGGGCTTATGGGGAAGCAGCAGATACCTAATTTCAGGTGCCAAAACAGGGAGCCTATAGTGCATTGAGTGAAGATAATGAATATTCATTTCCTGGACTGACAGTCAGGATCAACCAATTAGAATGGGAGCAGCAAATAGCTCCAGCCAATCAGGAGCCTCAGAAGGACTCCATAAAAGGCAGTGTTCAGGTTAAATTATCAGATTTCAAGCAGGAGACCCCTACGGGGTGGGGGCTCAAGCCCTCAGCAAGTGAAATGGGCCTAGCAATTTAGTGCAAGCCCACCACAGGGGAGGGGCTTTTTCTTCTGCCAGGAGGGAAACAAGTGGCTGTCAGCAGTTAAAGTCGCTAGCCTGGGGGTTGCCCAAAGATGTCCTCCAGGGCTAGCTGGAACTTCTCCATATTGGGAAAATGTGGGCCAGTAACCTAATGAAGCCAACTGTGAGAGAGCTGAACCTGCCTCAGCAGTGAGAGTGCTAACAAATCCAGAAAACTTGAAAGCAGGAACTCAATTTCTGCAAGACACCTGAGTGAGTAAATTGCATCTGTCAAGTGCAACTTTAAGAAAGGCTTTGAGGGGCAGCAAAGCTCCAAATATAAAATATGACTATATGTCTGCACCCTGTGCCTGATCAGCGCTCAGAGAGGGTGGACACCCACCGATTAGGTGACCATGGATGGTCCAGTTTAACTGTGTATAAATGTGTCTGATTTGAAAGTGCCTACAGGACTGGAAGAAGAGTACTCAGAGTTGGGCTCTTCCTAACTTTGCTTGGGAGGTCCAGTATTCTGTCTGTGGGAGCTGCAAGTGCCAGTGTGTACCACAAAGGACTGCATGTTGTATTATTACGCTTAGAGAGCTACAGAAACTGTTTGGTGCCAAGTGCAAGTTTGGTGTTAAAGGAGCCTAGAGAGCTACAGTAAACAGTTTATTGCCAAGAGCAAGTGTTTGTGTCGAAAGAGACTACTGCGTTTGTTGCTAGCCAGCAAAGTCTGGAGAAATGGTAGTGGGCCTTGCCACAAGCCCAGTCAAGTCAAAGTATCTTAATTGGTAGTGAGCCCAGCCTCAAGCTTGGTCTAGTGTGGTGACAAAAGTTGTGCTTTAAGATCCGGCTTTAATTGACAAGGAAGATAAAAGTTGTCCAAGAGACTGTGTCCTAATATCCGTGTGGGAGCCGTAACCTGGGCTCTGGTTGTTTACTCTGCTGTGTGGAGTGTGGGTGCTTGCCTCTAAAATCATTGGGAATGCACCTGGTTCTAAAGTTCTGACCCACCAGAAAAAGGGCCTATGTCTGCCATGATCAACTGGGACGCCTGGAAAAGAAACTGCGACTAAACTATAAATGTGCTAAATGCATAAATGTGCTGAGTGTAGACTTGAGGAGCATAAATGTGCTGAATGAAACAGACTAAGCTACTCAGACCAGCTGATCTGGTTAAAAAGTGATTTTGGGCTAGAAGAGAGGCCCAGCCTACAGAATGTTAAAGTGCTGTTTTCCACCTGCAAGAGCAGAAAGACCTTTGCAGTCGATATTGGGAGCCAACTGTCAGCGTTGCCAGCATTTTACCCTTCAGGATAAAGCCCACCTGCTGAAGGCACTTGATCCTGACTTGTCTAAGTCTATGAAGATGTCCAACTGTAAGTAAGGCAGGGTCAGCCCTGCACCACTGTGACAAGTAACTTGTAAATGGTTCAAGTTTGGTAAATTCTGTAAGTTGCAGTTAATTGAAGTATTAAGGATGCAACCTAAAATTAACCTTCGTAAATCTTCTAAGGGCCCCAACTAGCCAACGTACAGCTGCACCGTCCATCAGGCCTGCACCATTTTAGAACTGTAGTTACTGGGTATCCAGGTTTGTGTAGGATTGTGGGGTCTTACACTAGATGGGAAACTGGTATCAGTGTGGGCACTAATGATAAAGGTTCTGTCTTAATGCAGCTAAATAGTTAGTCAGGGAGCTGACTACTCCAGAGGTTGGTGGGTGGCCACTGTGATTGCAACTGATTTAAAATGCAAAATGTTAATTCAAACCAAACCAATCAAACCAGTGCCAAGCTTGTAAATAGTATAACCTCTACTCCAGGTTTACCCTTCCCAACCCTCCCCATATAAATAAACTTTTTATTGTTATTTCTGCATAATCCTGTCTCATGAGCATATTATTAGTGTCAAGTCATTAAATACAAATGTTGAAATGTGGTGTTTTATCTGTTGGGTCATGCTTGGGTTGGCCTTACGGTATTGTTGGTGGATGTAGCTTCCAAGAGGGCTGCATTAGCTAAAGTTAGACCCACTTAAACGTAAACTCTGGGTGGAGGCACTGTGCAAAATGTTATGTTAGGAAAGAACCGGTTTAATCCTAAAAATAGAAACCCAGGCCTCTCAACCTTGTTACAGGACCACAAGGCAGGGGGTAGTAGTCCTTGGTATAGCGCTGCCTAGGGGTTACACATGGGCTACTTTACATATGCTGGGTAAGTTGCTCTGCAATAGGGACATATTAAAAACCCCTCCAGCACCAAGTTTACCACAAAACGTAACTTCCGTAAATTCAGCCTGGAAAGCTTTTTAGCCAATCTTAGGCACATTCATTGGCAACGCCTTTTTCTGGCCAAATCGGTTGACGAAGCCATTGACACCCTCAATTGTAAACTCTCAACCCTAGCAAACAAGCATGCCCCATTGATGAAATGCAGAGTTAAAAAGGTATCCGCTCCCTGGTTCAGCCCAGTCCTCAAGGCTGCCTTAAAACACCGGGACAAATTATGGGTCATAGCAAGGCACACCAAGTCTCCTGCCAATTGGGCAGCATTCAGAGCATGTTGTAATGCATGTACAAAGCTAGTCAGTGCAACCAAATCTAAATACTATGTGGATTTCCTGGAAGTCGCAGAAGGTAACTCTGCCAAAATTTGGTGGACACTTAAAACAGCTGAGGGTCATAGAACCACTCCCTCCATACCACTCAAAATAATCACCGACGACACCACAATCTCTGACAAAGGTACCATCTTAGAAAAGCTAAACATGCACTTCGCAGCAGCAGGTCTAGCGTTTGATTACTCCCCAGCTGCCGGACTGTTTCCCAACCTTGTACCAATAGAGTTCCCCTTGGTTCTGAACAATCACAACCCTTTTAACCTCATCCCAGTAACTTATAAACAAGTCGAGGATCTCCTAAAAGCACTGGACACTAAGAAGGGAGCTGGTGCTGATGGTATCGAGGCCACATTCCTAAAGTTAGGTTACCTCCACCTCACTGCTCCTATAATTCACATATTTAGTCTGTCAATATCCACTGGTACAGTCCCGTCCTGCTGGAACACGGCCTTTATTCTTCCACTGTTTAAGTCAGGTGACCTGTGCGACCTTAACAACTATAGATCAATTTCTGTCCTCCCAGTTCTATTAAAACTACTTGAAAAGATAATCAATTTGCAACTAAAGAAATACCTCGAATGCTCCGGCCTTCTTAACCCCCTACCGTCAGGGTTCAGACTCAACCAAAGCACTGTGTCTGCACTAGCAAAACTAACCAATGATTGGTTCTTAGCTATTGACAATAAACAAACAACAGGTGCCGTGTTCCTAGACCTGAGCAAGGCCTTTGACACGGTCGACCATACTCCCCTGCTTACTAACCTTAAACTGCTTGGCCTGAGTAGTACTACACATGAATGGTTCACAAGCTACCTCTCAGGTAGGCTTCAATGCATCAAAGTAGATGGGCTCCTCTCGCCCCTCCTATTAACAAGTGGGGTCCCCCAAGGCTCTATTTTAGGCCCATTATTATTCTCCATTTATATCAACACCTTGAGTAATGACATCCACAATTTGAAATTACACTTCTTCACGGATGACACCAGGCTCTACACCTCCAAACCCTCCTTGTTAGAAGTCGCTGTGAAGCTCTGCCCTCTGCTTATGGTTATGTGTATAATATTTGTAAAATAAATACATGGTATGTGAAGGTCTGCTTAGGCAAGAAAACAGCCTAGTAGTGATAAGTGACTTTCGACCTCCAAGGTGTCAGTGTGCCTAAAGCAGCAGGATGTGTTAAAATGATCAGGGAAACCCCTAATTAAAAGCCTTCCTTCCAGAGGGACAGTTTATTACCCCTTATAACCTGCTCCTGATTTGAAGTTGAAACTAAATATGAATTTAATGACCCTGGCAGGAAGGGAAGCCATCCGGCTGATCCTTTATGGTTTTCTCACCTAGCTGAGAACTAGTGACATGATTGTGGGAATGTGGAACATCAAAGGGGATGTTTTGATCAAAGACTGTCATATTTGGGAAATGGCTAGTTGCTGATTTTTCACAGTAATAACATACAATTATGTTAAGAGGTTAAAGCTAGGAGGATTTAACTGTGTCCATGCCACAAGAGGTGGGGAGATGGATTGTGAAATGAACAGGCATCAGAGGGAAACAGAGCTTATTATTCTGGACTCAGAGAGAGACTTAGCTCTCTGGACTTAAGAAGGCACTTAATGGTAGATAGGCAAGAACTTTTAAGTATTTGGGGTAGGCGTATTTGTGTTCTGTAACTTCCCATTTATTTTATGTGACTGTAAGTTATTGATATATTTGTTCTGTGTTTGATATTTTACCTATTTTACAACTTTTTTTTAGGAAACAATATTTTCTTTAAAATACTGCCTGTGCTTTTCCTCAGTTCTTTTGCATGTGAATGCTGAGCCTGTGTTTAAGTCTGACAGTTATTAAGGGCTTGAATGTGTTACTAATCTTGAAAAAAGTAAGAATATACCTAGGTCTCATATTGAGTCGTAAGGGTACATTTTGGGAAACCTGGCTGGGTGCCACTGGGCAAAGATTTTATGGCATTTCCCAGAAGAGAATATATATCTGAGCCTGTTAACTGGGTGTACTAGCATAAGGTTCACATTTGACCCCCAGGACTCAAGGCTGGTAGGTGATTCAAACTCAAAACAGACAGGAGAGTTACCCTGTCTGTCCCCTGTTCACACTATTGCACTTTGAGGTTGGCACTGTGGGAGCAGAGGGCCTGACCTGCGGAGCACATTTGTGAGAGATTTGGTTGGCAGCGGTGCAATTTAAAAGTATTTGGTAACACGAGCATTAACAGTCCAGTGTGTCAGATTAATACTGTACAGCTCAAATCCAAAATAAGGCAGTGATTTTTAAAAAGTAAACAGAACTATATCATTGTGCTTATAGTCTAAGTTCCCTACCTGTTTTATTTTTTTTCAGATGCAAGTTAGTGTAGCTGTAGTTAGGGAAGAAGATGGCTTCCAACTACAGCGAGCACACTGCAGACCAACTGAGGCAGTTGTGCCAAGAGAGAGGAGTCCAGTACAAGGGCTGAACCAAAAGGCATCTCATTGAGACTCTGGTGGCAGTCAATGCCCAAAGCCTTTAGTCACAGTCTGTGACTGAAAAGGATCGAACCTTGGGCGTGGAGGTGCCAGGGTCCAGTGCAGTGTCCAGATCCAGTGAGGAGGACAGCCGGGCCAGTGCAAGTGAAGGGCCACAGCAGCAGAGGAAGGTCACCAGCATTCTGGACCCAGAAGCGATCAGGCTGCAGATGGAGTTGCGGAGAATGGAGCTGGAGTTCGAGAGAGAAGAGAGGAGAGCAGTGAGCCACAGAGGAAAGAGAGTGACAGCTTCAGCGAGACACAGAGGAAAGAGATAGACAGCTTCAGCAAGAGGTGGAGTGACAGCAGCGAGAGGCTGAGCGAGAACAGTGAGAAGCAGAGCGAGAGGAGAGAGAGCGCCAGAGGAAATTTGAGCTGGAGAAGCTACAACTCCCAAGACCAGTACCAGAGCAGGTAAGTGGCCTGGGTTTAACTGGAACTACAGGACTGGGTTACAAATTAAATTCTAAATTGATAGCTGAATTTAAAGAGAGTGAAGATATGGATCCCTGTTTAAATTCCTTTGAAAAAAGTGTGCATTCAGGCAAATATTCCTAGAGAGTCCTGGAGCTTCCAGCTATCCCTGCTACTTACCAGAAAAGCCTGGGATGCACTGGGTCAAATGGACAATGAGTATAGTAATGATTGCAGTAAACATAAAATTGCACTTTTAAAGAAATATGATCCAACAGCAGAAGCATACAGAGTTAAATTCTCTAAGCTCAGGAGAAGCCCTGACATGAGCTACACAGAGCTAGCCACTAAACAATGTCAGTTTTTAAAACATTGGTGGGAAGGAATTGATGCAGACTCTGTAGAAACAATTGAAAATGTTTTACTGTTAGAGCAGTTTTTTTGGGCATGCCCAGCACAGCTGAAAATCTGGCTGGAGGACCGAGATCCAAAAACAGTGCAAGAGGCTGCTGAACTCTCGGACCACTATGCCAGGAGTAGACCTGCTCTGAGAGTGAATGGGGTGGGTGTGGCAGTGCAGAAAAGGAAAAGCGTGCCTTCAGGGCAGCTAAAACCCTCCCTGCCTCCACTGAAACCAGGTAGCCCCAGGTTACAAAGAAAAGATTTACCTGGGAAGAGAAATGAATGTTGGGTTTGCAAAGAACCTGGTCATCTGGCCAGATAGTGTCACAAAAGGACAAACAGTGCACAAAGTGGTGCTAGGAAAGAAGTGGGTTGTTTGTGTGTCCCTGAAAGCATGCCAGTAAACATGAGGGAACACATACACCCAGTCACTGTGAATGGTGTAGACACATGAGTTAAGAGACACGGGGGCATCACTGACCTTGGTAAAAGGGGATCTGGTAGAGCCTGGTCAGCTTATACCCAATCAATTTGTGACTGTACAGGGATTCACTGGGGAGGAGAAAACATTGCCACTCACAAGTGTCCTCCTAGACTGGGGTGAGATGGGGGGACTGTACAAAAGGTTGCCATAGCTGAAATTTTAGCTGTTGATGTAATTATTATCAACAATCTCAAACAGGGGATGGTGTGTGCAGTTACCCGCAGCCAAGCAGCAAAGGAAAATTGTAGTTCCCTGGACCCCATAGAAGCCCCTGTGGAAACCACTGTGAGGCTGGTTCCCCAGCCTGTGTCTCCTGATATGGAGAATAATGAAATGAGGTAGAATTCCCCAATTAGCAGTTAACAGAACAGCTATGGAGGGTTACTCCAAGGAAGGAGGGGTGACCCATAGTCAGAGGGTTAGGGATGGCAGTGATCCTGAAACCCCTGACACTAGAGCTAGGGACCCTAGTTTAGACACTGAAGGGGACCTGTACCATGCCTTGGAAATGTGCAAGGAGTTTGCAGCTGCTCAGAAAAGTGACCCAAGTCTAGAGGAGCTGAGGGCTTGGGCAGACTCTGATGGAGCACAGGGAGGTGACGGGAAACATAAAGTTTATTGGGAGAATGGACTGCTGTATATGCAGGATGCTAAGACAGAGGGAGGGGTGATGGGCAGGCAGCTTGTTGTTCCCCAGGGGTGCCATCAGCAGTTGCTCAAGATTGCACATGATAGTCCTATGTCTGGTCATCTGGGAATCATGCGCACTATCCAGCAATTGGCCAAGAATTTCTATTGGCCCAACTTCACCCAGCAGGTGAAGGAGTATTGCAGGTCTTGTCACCGGTGCCATATAATAGGGAAGGCGGGTAAGAAAACCCAAGCCGCCCTTATTCCATTGCCCATAGTGGAGAAGCCATTCCAGAAGGTGGGAATGTGTATTGTGGGGGTCTTTAAATACCCCCCAGCTCCTCCAGGAACAGATTCATCCTGACTGTGGTGGATTATGCCATCCGGTACCCAGAGGCAGTCGCTCTATCCTCACTGAGGACAGACAAAGTGGCAGATGCCTTACTAGGGATTTTCTCCCATGTTGGGTTTCTGCAGGAGGTTATCACTGATCGAGGGGGTTCCTTCATGTCAGACCTGATGAAATATTTGTGGGAGAAGTGTGGGTGGTGCAGAGATGCATGACACCTTATCACCCACAAGCCAATGGGCTTGTGGAAAGATTTAATGGTAGCCTTAAGTCAATGCTTCAAGTGTTTGCTGAACAGCATGGGAGGGACTGGGAGAAATAACTTCCCCATCTGTTGTTTGCATACAGGGAGGTGCCCCAAGAGTCAACAGGGTTTTCCCCCTTTGAGCTCTTGTATGGATGCAGGGTATGTGGGCCCTGGACTTGATCCAGGAGGACTGAGAAGGCAAGCACACCACCCAGGGAACTCCCATAGTGGATTATGTCCTTAAGTTTAAGAAAAGGTTGAAGGAGCTTATGGGGATAGCCCAGAGCAACCTGGCAGCTGCCCAACAAAAACAAAAGGTGTGGCATGACTGCAGAGCTAGAGCTCGCTCATACACTGTGGGTCAGGAAATCATGGTCCTAATCCTGGTCTTGAAGGATAAGCTGCAGGCTGAGTGGGCAGGACCATACAAAGTAGTCAGACAGGTAAATGACATAAACTACATTATAGAGTTACCTGACATAAGACATACACAAAGAATGTACCATGTCAACATGATGAAGCCATATGCTAATAGGGCTGACATGGTGTTTGCAGTGTGTAGTCCTGGGAAGGGGACGATGAAGGAGACCCCCTACTGGACTTGATGGAAGAAAGTAAGCTGGAGTCCTCTGTGGAGGCAATTAAAATGTCACCCCAGTTGACCCCAGACCAGTAACAGGAAGTAAGGGAGGTTTAGCAGATTTTGCACCACTGTTTAGCACTAAGCCTGGACTAACATCCTTAGTGACGCATGATGTGGAGACAAGGATGCAGGCGCCCATACGGCGGACAACATATCTGGTGTCAGAGGCTATCCAAAAGGACATTAGGAGGGAAGTGGAGGAAATGCCGGATTTAGGGGTAATCCAGAAATCCCACAGCCCCGGGCCACACCCATAGTCCTTGTTCCCAAACCAGATTGCTCTACTCATTTTTGTGTGGACTATTGTAGACTCAATGCAGTCATGAAGTCAGGCACCTACCCAATGCCATGGACGGATGAACTCCTAGACAAGTTCGGAGGGGTGACATACCTTACAACTATTGACCTGACAAAAGGGTAGTGGCAGGTAGAGTTAACTGCCAGAGCAAGGGAGAGGTCAGCCTTCATCACTCCGATAGGGTTATTTGATTTTAAAGTAATGCCTTTCAGAATAAAGAATGCCCCTGCCACTTTCCAAAGATTGGTGAATCAGGTGTTAAATGGTGCTGAGGAGTACACCGTGGTGTACCTGGATGACATTGCCATCTTTAGTGCCAGCTGCGAAGAACACATATCCCACCTTAGGGAAGTGCTGGGCAGGATACAGAGGGCCGGGCTCACTGTCAAAGCTGAGACATACCAGGTGGCTGTGGCTGAGGTGGCATACCTTGGGCACGTTGTAGGCCTGGGACAGCTCCGTCCTAACCAAGCAAAAATAGTTCTCAAGGCATGCTCCAGACTGGAAACACAGAAGGAGGTCAGGAGTTTTCTGGGGACAGCAGGGTACTATAGGAAATTTGTACCAAATTACAGTGCCCTGGCAACTCCCCTATCTGGCCTGTTAAAGGAAAGGATGCCTAAGAAAATTACCTGTGAACCAGCCTGTGAACCAGTCTTTACCAGACTGAAGGAGGCACTGTGCAGTGCATCTGTATTGTCAAGTCCAGACTATAGTAGACCCTTTGTAGTCCAGACTGATGCCTCAGATGTGGGTATTGGGGCAGTGCTAAGTCAGAAGTCCAACCAAGGGAAAGGTAACCCCATAGTGTACCTCAGTAAAAAGTTACTTCCCAGGGAGCAAGCTTACTCTACTGTGGAAAAAGAGTGTCTTGCCATGGTATGGGCCCTAAAGAAGTTACAGCCATACCTATATGGGCAGTATTTTGAGGTACAAACTGACCACAGCAAGTCTAGATTATATAGGAATGGTGAGGGCATAGCAATATACAGTATGTCCATAATTCCATAAAAAGCTTACAGTTACTTTATGATAACCTCGATTTAGAAACTACTTGGATTAAGTTAATACTATTAAGTGGCCACCAAATTATAATTGGACTATTTTATAGACCACCATCTATTACACATGAAATGGATATTGTCTTTTTGGATTTACTTAATAATTTAAATCCAGCAGATAATTTAACAGTGTTGGAAGATTTTAATCTCCCTAACACTGATTGGAAGTTAACAAAGGTGGATAATAAAACTGAACAACTATATCTGGATGCATTTGATCAGCTGGGTTTAGAACAAATGGTGCATGAAAATACAAAAGGCGATAATATTCTAGATCTTGTATTAACCAATATGGGGGATTTAATAAACGGGGTACAGATTCTCCCCCCTTGGGTAACAGTGACCATTCTAAGGTTTTATTTACACTAAATGGGATGGAGTTAACTCCCAATTTAGATTTACTTTCAAGTTCTGGGGGAGTTACTAAATTAAACTTAGCTAAAGCAAACTTTTCCCAACTTAAGAAAGATCTAGCATCATGGGATTGGTTTAAGGATTTTAATGGAAATAGCACTGAGGATATGTGGAATATACTCCTTGAAAAGCTTAATTACATAATTAATTTGTATATTCCAAAACATAAAATTAAACAAATGTGTGGCAAAATATCAAATCCATGCTTGTTAAATAAACATATTAAACATTTATAGCAAAGATAGGTTATTTAAAAAATACAAGGAGGAAAAGACTCTAAAGAACTATCAAGCATATAAAAAATGTACTAAATTGGTTAAGGTATCTATAAAAAAGGGGAAAGCTCAGCAGGAGATTACTCTGGCCATTAAGATTGAAGACAACAAAAAATCCTTTTTTTCTTATATAAATGGCATGAAGAACCCTCCAACAATACTAGGATCTTTTAAAGACTCTAACGGAGAACTGGTAAATGAGAAAGAGACAGTGAATATCTAAAATAACTACTTTTGTTCAGTCTTTAACTCTGGAAATACCCCCTCTATTTCTGATGAATTAGTACTCATCCTGGGGAATGTTATAATTACACCTGAGGAGGTTAGGAGTAGACTAAAAAAATTGGATATTAACAAATCCCCAGGTACTGACAATATTCACCCCAGAATTTTACAAGAACTTGCTGATCCTTTAACACTCCCACTCAGCTTCCTATTCCAAACATCCCTGGATAGGGGTGAGGTCCCTCAAGATTAGAGGGATGCTTTGGTGGTCCCTCTCCACAAAAAGGGGTCTAGGTCTGAGCCAGCCAATTTCAATCCCATTAGCTTGACATCATTAATGGGTAAAGTTATGGAGGGGATCTTGAAGGATATCACTGTTGATTACTTAGCAGTAAATAATTTGTCTGACCCCGCACAACATGGCTTTACTAAATCTAGATCATGCCAGACTAATTTGTTATCTTTCTATGAAAAAGTTAATTCTGAATTGAATAATGGTAAAACAGTGGATGTAGTCTTTATGGACTGCACCAAAGCATTCGATAAGCTACCCCATGAGGAATTAATACAGTTACTGACTAGGGTGGGAATAGATAGTAACATCCTAAAATGGATAACTGTGTGACTGACTGGGAGGAAGCAGAGAGTGGTGGTTAAGGTTATGATGTCAGACTGGTCTGTAGTCACTAGTGGGGTACATCAGGGATCGGTGCTGGGACCTTGTCTTTTTAATATTTATATAAATGATGTACATTGGATATGGGCAAGGAAGCAGTGGAATCCGGCACAAGAGTGCTGGACTTCAGAAGGGCCAACTTTGGGAGGATGGGGGAAGTGGTAAAAGGGTACCTGGCCAGAATTCAGTCTAGTATGGACACTAACCAGAGGTGGGAGCTCATAAAGCTGGGGATAGTGGAGGCAACCAAAACCTGCTGCTAGGCCCAGAGCAAGAAGGCTAGGGCTAAGAAACTGAGCTGGTTGAACAAGGAGGTCATGGAAAAGGTAAGGAGGAAAAGAGCTACCTTTAGGAAGTACAAGAAAACAGGGAGGGGGAGGACAGGGAGGAGTACTTGACAGAATCGAAGGAGGTGACAAGGGTAGTAGAGGAGCCAAAGCATCTACGGAACTTAGGCTGGCACAAGGCATTAAGAAGGGAAGAAGGACTTCTTTAGGTACATCAGGAGAAAAGGAGCTGTAAGGACCACATAGTAAGGATTAGGAAGGAGGGGTTGGGTGGAAGCAGGGTGCGATAAGGCAGAAGCACTAAATGAGTACTTCTGCTCAGTATTTACTAAAGAGAAGATGGGGTGACACCAGGGGAAATGGCAGAAACAGGGGGAAGGGTGACAGATGAGGAAATCATGGAGGGCAGAGTTTGGGAGGATTTGAAGGCACTGAGGGTGGACAAGGCGCCAGGCCCAGATGGCATCCACCCCAGGGTACTGAAGGAGCTGGCACAGGTCCTTGCAGGATGTTTGGCAGACCTATTTAATGCCTCACTATATTCGGGGTGTGAACCTCAGGACTGGAGGATGGCTCATGTGGTGCCCCTCCACAAGAATGGCCCCAAGGAAGAACCGGGAAACTACAGACCAGTGAGCCTCACATCCATCATGGGTAAGCTAATGGAGACTATCCTGAAGGAGAGGCTGGTGGCCCTCCTAGAGGCCAAAGGACTACAGGACAGCAAACAGCATGGATTCATATGGGGCAGATCCTGCCAAACCAACCTGGTGGAGTTCTATGACTGGATAACTAGGAAACTGGACAGGGGCCATGCAGTGGATGTCCCGTATCTGGACTTCAGTAAGGCATTTGACTCAGTGCCACATGGAAGGCTGGGAAGTAAGTTAGTAGGCACAGGGGTGGGTGCAAAGCTGGTGAGATGGTGAAAACTGGCTTCAGGGAAGGCAACAGAGGGTGGTGGTGGTGGGGAGCTCTCACACCCAGGGTAGTGATGAGCAGTGTTCCACAGGGCCTCGGTGTTGGGACCAGTGTTGTTTGGGATATTCATTGCAGACATATCATGGGACATCAAGAGCAAGATCAGTCTGTTTGCTGATGATACCAAGGTAGGAGCGGTGGTGGATGACCTGGGGGGGATGGCAGGGGTTGCAGGATGATCTGGCAAAGCTTGAAACCTGGTCAGACACCTGGCAACTGGGGTTTAATGCCAAAAAGTGCAAGGTGCTGCATTTTGGGATGAAGAACCCAAGGAGGAGTTACCAGCTGGGGGGAGTACAGCTAGCCCAGATGATGGAGGAGGAGGAGAAGGATCTGGGGGTGCTCATTACAGGGTCAATGAACAACTCGGCACAATGTAGGAAGGCAGCTGTAAAGGCCAACAAAATGCTGGGTTGTTTTGCAAGGGGTATATCTTCGAGGAGGGAGGAGGTGATTCTGCCACTGTATAGGTCATTAGTTAGACTGCACCTGGAGTACTGTGTGTAGTACTGGCGTCCGTATCTGAAGAGGGACATTAAGTTACTGGAGGGGGTGCAGTGCAGGGTGACAAAGATGATCAAGGGGCTGGGGGACTTATCATATGAGCGGAGGCTGAGGGAGTTGAACATGTACTCACTGGAGGAGAGGAGGGACGGGGGGACATGATTGAAACCTTTAAGTACATGAAAGGAATAAACAAGACAGGTACAGAGGGGCTGTTCAAAGTAAGGGAAGGGAGGAACACCAGGGGCCATGATATGAGACTGGAGAGAGGAAGGTTCAGGAGGGAGATGAGACACTTTTTTACAGAGAGGATGGTGGCTGGGTGGAATGCGTTACCTGCAGAAGTGGTATCCAGTAGAACAGTGGACTGCTTCAAAAGGGGATGGGACAGGACAAGGGGGAGGGTTAATGAAGGGGAAGGGTGGAAGGGAGAGGCAGCTGCAGAATAAGGGGTGCTAGCTGCACATTCGAGCAGACTTGATAGACCTCTAGGCATTTATCTTCTGGCAAATTTCGTATGTTCGTATGTTCATATATTTCTACCCTACAACTTAGCAATCCTCACATATGGATTTCTAAATTCTCTGATGATTGCAGATTAGGTACAATCGTGACAACTACAATTGAGGACCTTTCTCTTCAGCAGGTTATAAATGAAATCTATTTGTGGACAAAATCCAACAAATTAGAACTTAACATCTCTAAATGCAAAATGATACATCTAGGTCTGCATAATAATAATTATACATATAATATTGGAAACAACAGTCTAGCATCAACATGTGAAGAGAGGGATTTGGGCATAAAAATAACCACAGATTTAAAGTTCAGCACACATTACAAACAGCAGGTTAAAAGAGCTAATCAGAAATTAAACTGCATTTTGAGGCATATTTCTAGTAGAAGTGAGATGGTCATTGTGCCATTGTATGGAGCCCTGGTGAGACCACACCTGGAATACTGTGTCCAGGTGTGATCTCCCCAAAAAACAGAGGATATGGCTAGAGTTGAGAGTGTACAGTGTAGGGCAACCAAATCAGTGACTGAACTGAAAAATCTATCATATGAGGAGAGATTGGCAAAACTTAATTTGTATTCCTTGCATTATAGAAGATTAAGGAGTGATCTATGCATGATGTTCAGAATATCTAAAGATAAGGGAAGATCTTAGAATATTTTACAAACCAAGGTGGACCAGTGCTAGAAAGGACAATATGCAATTAGATTTGCCAAAATGGAACACAAACTTAAGGAAACACTGGTTTACAATCAGGGTGGTAACTGCATGGAACAACTTACCAGCAAATGTGGTGGAGAGCACAAGCGTAGGCATGTTTAAAACTAGACTCAACATCTTTTATCGTGATAAAACTACTACTTTTTAACAATAGGATTGGCAAGCATTATGGGAGCAAGTCCCATAGCTTGAATTTATTTATGAAACTTATGAAACCCCCTGGTTTGGCTGGCACAAATGGGTAAAATGAATGGAAGGCTACTAAGATGGAGTCTTGCCTTGCAAGGGTATGACATGACTGTCTCACACAGGGCCAGGGTAGCCAATGAAAATGCAGATGGATTGTCACGTCAGTATGAGCAATGAACTGATTTGGGGAGCTCATCCCATGCAGGGGATAGAGCCCCCAAAGTCAGTCTAGGTGGGGAGGACTGTGACACTCTGCCCTCTGCTTATGGTTATTTGTATAATATTTGTAAAATAAATATATGGTATGTGAAGGTCTGCTTAGGCAAGAAAACAGCCTAGCAGTGATAAATAACCTTCGACCTCCAAGGTGTCAGAGTGGCTAAAGCAGTAGGATGTGTTAAAATGACCAGGGAAACCCCTAATTAAAAGCTTTCCTTCCAGAGGGACAATTTATTACCCCTTATAACCTGCTCCTGCTTTTGAAGTTGAAAGTAAATATGAATTTAATGACCCTAGCAGGAAGGGAAGCCATCTGGCTGATCCTTTATGGTTTTCTCACCTAACTGAGAACTAGTGACATGATTGTGGGATTGTGAAACATCAAAGGGGATGTTTTGATCAAAGACTGTCTTATTTGGGAAATGGCTAGCTGCTGATTTTTTACAGTAATAACATACATCCTTGTCGATAATTATGTTGCGGTTAAAGCTAGGAGGATCTAACTGTGACCTCACCAACATGGGTGTGGAGATGGATTGTGAAATGAACAGGCATCAGAGAGAAACTGGTGCAGAGCTCAGGGGTTTGGCTTCATTGGGGACTGGTGGCCCACCTGGTGTGATGCAGGCCTATACTGGCATGAAGGTCTGCATCTGTCCAAGAGGGGAACCAGGATCCTAGGTGATAGGTTTAAATGCTTAATTGGCAAGCATTTAAACTAGCCAGGGGGGGGGGGGCACTGGAAAAGAGCAGGGAATTCCTAGCTCACCCCAAAAATCAAGGTAGTTAGTGAGGTAAACGCTAAGATAGAAATGTTGATAGGGAGAAAGGCAGGGGTAAATGGAGAAAATGACAAAGACAATAAGGACAGGGATGGGGCAAAAAGGGGCAAGGCCATCAAGAAATGGAGGGTAATGAGTACCAATGCCTGTAGTCTGGGCAACAAGCTCCCTGAACTGGTGACCTTGATGGAAGAGGGATGCCTGGATATTGTGGCAGTCCCAGAAACATGGTACACAGAGAACCATGACTGGGATGTTAACATACCAGGGTACACAACCTACGGGAGGGACAGGTAGGGTAGAAGAGGGGGAGGAGTAGCTCTCTATGTAAAGTAAGGGATAAAAGCAAAGGAACAAAAGAGTTAACAGGGTGGAGAGGAGGTACTGTGGGTCACCTTAGAGACTGGAAATGGCACCACAGTCTGCACAGGGGTTGTATACAGACCCCCATCTCAGGGAGAGGGAATGGACAAGGATATGATAGAAGGCATCCTTAGGATGGCAGAGAAAGGGGAGATACTGTTGATGCAGAACCTGAATATGCCAGATGTTAACTGGAACACCTTTGCTGCAGCCACAGCAAAGAGCAGGGCCATTCTCGATGCCCTACAGGGTGCATGCCTCAGACAGCTAGTGTTGGAACCCATTCAGGAGGGAGCAATCTTAGACCTTGTACTCTCAAATGAGGACAGTGAGAGGATCTCAGATCTAGAAGTGGGTAGCCATCTGGGAACAAGTGACCACCAAACAGTGTGGTTCACGATAAACTTAGCTGCAGAGTCAAGCCATAGAAAAGTGAGGGTACTGGACTTCAGGAGGGCTGACTTTGGCAAAATGGGAGAGTGCCTTAGAAAAGCACTAGCAAACTGGCAAGAAGGAGGGGTGAAGCAACAATGAGGAAACATCAAAACTGCCATCACAGAGGCAACAAGCCTTTGAGTGAAGCAAATAAATCAAAATGAAAATAAAAAGCCACTATGGTTCTCAAAAGAGGTGGCAGGGAAGGTTAAGAAGAAGAAGAACAAGACGATAGCATTTAGGAAGTATAAGGAAACACAGAAGGAGGGCAACTAAAGTGGTGCAGGGTCTGCAAGAAAAGCCATACGAGGAGAGACTAATTGAGCTTAATATGTATACCCTTGAGGAAAGGAGGGAGAGGGGGGACATGAAAGAAACTTTTAAGTACCTCAGTGTAATCAACAAAGTCCAAGAAGGTAGCATCTTTCAGAAAAAGATGTGCAGGAACAAGAGGACACAATTTGAAGATAGAGGGGAGGATGGTTCAGGGGCAATGTGAGGAAGTATTTTTTCACAGAGAGGGTGGTGGATGCATGGAACCACCTTCCTGAGAAAGTTGTGGTGTCTAAAACTGTGGGAGAATTCAAGAATGCATGGGACAGACATAAGACAATTCTTCTGGGGGGTAGGAAGAAATAGGCTGTTGGTTAACTAGGATCTGCAGCTTATCCAGTAGGTAGGGAAATGGGCAGACTAGGTGGGCCAAGCGGTCCTTATCTGCCATCAAAGTCTATGTTTCTATAAACTGAGATTATTATTCTGGACTCAGAGAGACTCAGTTCTCTGGACTTAAGAAGGAACTTAATGGTAACATCTAGATAGGGAAAAACTTTTAAGTATTTGGGGTAGGCGTATTTGTGTTCTGTAACTTTCCATTTATTTTATGTGACTGTAAGTTATTGACATATTTGTTCTGTGTTTGATATTTTACCTATTTTACAACTTTTTTTAGGAAACAATATTTTCTTTAAAATACTGCCTGTGCTTTTTCTCAGTTCTTTTGCATGTAAATGCCGAGCCTGTGTTTAAGTCTGACAGTTGTTAAGGGCTTGAATATGTTACTAATCTTGAAAAAGGTAAGAATATACCTAGGTCTCATATTGAGGGTTCTATGTGATGTTGGCGACCCTGGAAGGGTGACCCACAGAAGGGCAATGGCAACCAGGTGACAACAGGAACGACACCCACGCAAGTGTGGCACGCATCAGAATGGCAACCATGGGAAACAAAAAAAAAATGCTACCACACCACCACAGGGGAACAAGGACCAACGGAGGATGCATCAGTGTGACCAGACATGGGCCGGGATGGGCCTTGCGACAGGCATAACAAGGGACAGGGGACCCAGGTGGTGGCTGCACACAACTGTATGGCGGACACAAGTGACATCAATGGTGCGGAGGGGGGGTGCGGGGAGATGGAGACATGGACAGGCACACATGGGGGGCCATGAGGCCAGCAGGACAATGACAGCCATGGCTGTCCACAGCAATGCTGGTTGGGGCCATGGCATAGCAGTGGGATGGGGGTCTGGCACAGGCGGGAGATGTGTATGGCATGGGAGGCCACACGCAGGGTGGCCTGAAATGTGCAGGCAGGAGGTGTCAGTGACTGTACACAGTGCAGGGCTGGCGGCCAGGCCACCTTGATGCTGGGAGCCAGGGGTCCATGGGCACAGGACCGGCTACCAGGCAGTGCATGGGTGGGGGGAACACAGTGAAAGGGTGCACAGGCTAGCATGAATGGGGTACAGCACGGTGGCGGACAGGGCAGGTAGCAATGACCGGATGGAAGGGTGGTCAGGTGAGGCAGAGGGTACCCAGGTAGACTACACTTGCATCTGGAAGTTGTGTGCAAGACCTCAGAGGTAGTCTACCATACTGGACACTCCATACTCCACCACGATGGCCTCAATGTGGCGTGTGAGGTTCCTGTACTGCCTCTTCGGCTTGGTGGCCCCTGTGCTAGAGACGAGCTGCTCCATGCACACAGCAGCAAGGCGCTGCTCCTCCATAAGGCAGTCTAAGAACCGCTAGACGTTAGAGTGACAGGCATTGAGCCAGGTGTTGAACACCCAGTGCCAGCCCTCCACCACGTGGTTAGTCCGCACCTTCCAGCTGCAAGCCAGCTCATACATGTTCCACATGAACACATGGAACAGTGGTCGGCATCGTGCTGTACGCCCCACTGGGTGCCCGACCCAGGTGTCCTCCATGTAGTCCAGCAGTGGACACAGGAGCGCGTCGTGCACCTGGTAGTAGAGCATGTCCACCAACTCCCCATACACTGTCACCACATCGTCCGGTGGCACAAAGGCGAGTGCAAGGAGCATGCGTACCTGTAATGCTCACTGCGCATCCATGGAGTAGTGCTCGAGCAGTGCAGCACACGCCACCACACTGCCTGGCAGAAGTGGTAGAAACAGCCCCACACGATGGTGCCCTCAAAGACAGTGGCAAAGGCACGCCAGGCAGCCAGCTCAAAATCCATGAGGGTGGACTTTGGCAGGGCACTGCACAGTAGCCAACGCAGTTCCATGAATGCCCTCATGTAGGCGTGCTCTGTCCATGTACACATCAGTATATACACGGCTGACAGGACTGAACCGGACCACAGGCCATGAACAGAATAGAGCTGCCCAAACAGTTGCGGTGTGGCTTGAAAGATGCCATCCAGGAACCAGTCCTGGCACCCAGACAGGAATGTTAGGTCATGCTGCATGGCGAATATGAGTGTGTGGTCCCCTGCAGGGCCACTGTCGTATTGCAGGAACTGTGCCCCGCCAGATGTGATGATATATGCCTGGGGCAGTGTGAGCTCGGTCACGCTGCCAAGCATAGCGCGACAGCCCCTTGCGGCTTGGTGCACATGCTGCACCATGCAGTACATCAGGGGCACGGCAGGCAGCCTGCCAGCAATGGCATCAGTCACCCCACCGGTGGCCTGCACAATGATCTGGGTAGTGGTCTCCAGGCTCGTCTGTGCTCGTTCCCACACACCTGCCATCATGCCCCTGACGCCGACCTCCCCTGGATACGGGGTGTGGTTATGTGGCCGTCCAGTGTACACCACATGGTCAGCAATGGTGTGTGACAATGCTGGGCATGTATGCCTGTGGCCCTGCACACACCTCCAGTACACCTTCCCAAGTTTCTCCTTATCCCTGCAATACATGTACCCATGGTGGGATAGGAGCGGTCTCCCCTTCTGGCTCATGAGGTATAATGCAATGTCCATCTCTCACAGGCTGGTCTAGAGTGACAGCCATCTGTTGTGCCCCATGCCCCTTTAAGGGCTTGCAGTATGATCCCGTGGCCATCCGCCACGCCCACGGCCTGCCCCCAGTGCTGGCAAAAGGTCATGCTGCCATCGGGTCCACCCTTTGCAAGTCAGCCCTCGTGGCTGTATGGAAAATATGCTGTGTGTGTGAGTGACTGCGTCTGTGGATGAGTTGTGCTGTCGCAGACTCAGTGTGGCCACCGGTATCCCCCGCTGCATCCGTGCTGCCATGGCAATGTGGAATTTGGTGCCTGTACCAATGATGGACCTGAGAATGGATGGTGAGTTGAGCAGTTCCTCCAGTTCCTGTACAAGTGTTCTACTCCACCTATATGTGTTACTGTCAGTGCTGGCCTCGGGGTTCGAACCCACGGCAGCTGTCCTTCGAGGTGCCGATGGTGGCACTGTGCCGGTGCACACTATGACAGAAGCTTTCCTGCAGCCTGCCCTCCCATGCACTTTCCCTGTCCATGGCAGGCAGTGCGTGCTGGGGGGGCAAAGCTGCTCCTCGGCCGTGCTGGCGGGGGGGTGCCTGTACTGTGGGCTGGTCACCCGCTAGGTGGTGTTAATGTCAGGTGTGTGCGGGTGTGTATGCATGCATGTGTGCGAAATTTTGGTTGCCATTTAGGCCAGTGGCCATCCTTCCTAGTCACCATATTTCCCAGTTGGTGTGTCCTACCAGGCGCCCTTATCACCATGCACCCTTCTTCACCAGGTGCCCAACCCACGTTAGCCATGTTAGCAGAGCCATTCTGCAAGAAGCCCTTTCTCAGTAGCCAACATCACAGGCTACCATATTGAGTCATAAGGGTACCTTTTGGGAAACCTGGCTGGGTGCCACTGGGTGAAAGATTATATTGCATTTCCCAGAAGGGAATATATTTCTGAGCCTGTTAACTGAGTGCGCTAGCATAAGGTTCACATTTTGACCCCCAGGACTTGAGGCTGGTAGGTGATTCGGACCCAAAACAGACAGGAGGGTTACTCTGTCTGTCCCCTATTCACACTATTGCACTTCGAGGTTGGCACTGTGGGAGCAGAGGGCCTGACCTGCAGAGTACATTTGTGACAGACAGTATTGAACTGTAGAAGGATTTCAACCAGCTCCAGCATAATTTTTTGCAAGCCAAACTCCTTCTAAATGCAAAAAAACAAAACCATGTACTTCTTCCCCCCACAATCTCATTCCCCCCCTTCACAAGCAGGCAATGCTTGCTCCAGTTATAGCCCTGCTAGGCGACACACACAAGGTCATGGATAATGTCAAGTACCTAGGCATGTGGTTAGATTGCAGGCTATCCTTTGCCCCCATATCTCTCCAAAAAACAAAAAATTAGGCTATGTTTTTTCTTTGGGAAAAAATCCTTATTTTCTGAGACAATCAGGAAAAGACTGGTGCAGGCTACCTTCCTCCCACTCATCGACTACACAGACATCATTTACAAATCCAGTACTGCATACCACCTCCGAAATCTTGACACCCTTTACCACCGTGCCCTTCGCTTCATAACTAAAGCACACTTCAGAACACACCATTGCAACCTTTACTCGTCAGTAGGCTGGTCCTCTCTAACAACAAGAAGGCTGCTCCATACAGGCACATGGACGCTGAAAATTCTGTTGCACAAACTCCCCACCTGTATCTCTTCGCTCTTTCACCTGTCACACAGCTGCTACTCCCTACATAAAAATAACTTCATCCTACTTGATGTACCCAGAACTCATACGCTCCATGGCAGAGCTGCAGTTAGCTATACCACTCTGGCCTATTGGAACAAAATATAAACCTCCCTTAAAGGGAAACAGTGGAAAAGGCAATGCTTTACCCAGGCACTACAAAAATGCCTGATTAGTGTTTTCAGACAGCAACATTTTTTAACAAATGACTAATTGATTTTTTAGTGATTTAAACAGTGGCCTTCAACTTTCACTTTCTATTGCTGGGAGCCACCATTTCATTTGTAGCAGAGAGCTTCCTGAGCTCACTTTATGCTAATATGTCCTGCCAACCAATAGCTGAGGTCAAACAGGCATATTAGCATACAGTGAGCTCAGGAAGCTCACTGCTGCTCATGAAATGGCTGCTGCTAGCAACAGGAAGTGGATGTTGTGGGTAGCTGTTCTAAATCATTAAATAAAGTTGTTACTGTCTGGCAGCACTAATTGAGAGTTTCTGCAGTGTCTGAGGAAGCTTTGTCTTTTCCATTGTTTCCCTTTAAACTCATTGAGATTGTCTCTGTTAACTTCTTTAAATCTCTGTTCAACAAGGTCTACAGGGAAACCTGCCAATGCCACAGCAGGCCAACCCACAGTGGGTAGGTCTACCCATCACACTGTTCCCTCAGCCTTCCCCCTCCTCTATTTTTATGAATCCCTGTTTCACTGTTGCTCACCTTTATCCTCACCCACTTGCCTAATTATTTATCTCTACTCCTATATGCTCTCCCCAGCCCACGGATGCTGCTGTACCCCAGCACCTCATTACCTTGTCTAATGCCTGCACTTAAGTTTCCCGTCCTTAGCCAGCTTGTTCTTATCTTATACTGTTTCTGTGATGTTTCATTATTAATGTATGCATTGTAAATTGTGCTCTTGTATTCTGTTCATTGCTTTGTGTTGTAACTCATTTCGTATCAGGGCTGCCTTGTAAATCAGAGTGCTCAATGGTGCTTTCCTGCAAATAAATTTGAACTAAAAATTGTCGTAATGGGGCGGCAAGAAATATGGGCTTCCAGTTTAAGCAGCCTGGGTTCTAGTTTATGATTTCCTGCAGACCCTTTGGCTTTTATTTTCAATAGCTGGGTTAGTACCTCCTGCAGAGAAAGTAACTTGAAGTGGAATTCAAGCTGGAATAGTGAGGGGTCTGCCAGGCTTGATGGAGGGGTATCGAGGGGGAAACTAACGAGCTGTGCCATAAACTGTGTAAAATCAGTAAAACAAAAATGTTTAACACATCAGCTGCTAGGCCAGGGTCACTATAGGATATGGTTATGTACAATACGACTTTGGGGAGAACCCGCAGTACTGTTGAGAAGGCTGTTGATCTGTGACCAGAACTGTAAGGGGTTTTGCATGTTTTTGGATTGCAGTTTCTTTAGATACCATGCCCTGGCTTTCTTTATACTGGCATTACCGATATTTCATAGAATCCTATAGGTTTGCCACTCTGGGTAAAGTCCTGATGCTCAGAAAGTTTCCCAGGCTTTGCCCCTTTTTTTCATAAGTTTGTGAAGATCAGGTGTCAGCAATTTTGAACAGAAACCCTTGGCCCTTCTTTGAATTAAAGGAGCATCCTTATTAAATATGCTGAGTAGACTGTTTACTAGAAAGTCAAGAGTGGTATTTAGGTTCTCATATCTCCCAACCTCGTCCAAGTTAACAGTAGTGAGGTCCTCCAAGAAGGCACCTTCATTAAGCTGAGAATAGTCCCTGACTGTCATAAATCTTGGAGGCGGCTTAGAGAAACCATTGCTCCGGACACAAAAAATAGGGGAGTGTTCACTGAGGGAATCAGCTAGTATTCCACATGTTCTAATTCAATCTGGTCTGTTGACCAACAGGCAGTCCAGGAGGAAGTGATTACCTGACTTAATATTATTGCGGGTGGGTTCAGTAATGATTTGGCCGAAATGCAGGTCTTGCAGTGGTGCCTTGAAGCTACAGGGGCTGTCACTGATAAAGTCGAGGTTGAAGTCTCCCAAGATTGTTGTTTCACCAAGAGAGAAGGACCCCAAACAAGTAATGAAATCATCAAAGGCTGGTCTAGGCATGGGTGGTGGGGTGCTGCATACACAGTTTTATGTATGAGGACTTGGTGTCCCCCAGCATGTTTCACTAACAGACATTTGCAGTGAGACACATTCAGTGCAGGCAGGGAAATTTCAGTGCTCCTGATGGTATCCCTTACATACAACAGGACCCCACCTCCTTTTTTCCCCACACCAATCCTTCCGAAAGGTGGAATATCTGGAAAAGGCTACTTCATAGGGGAGGATGAAGGGTTTTAGCCAAGTTTTGGACACAGTTAGTATATTAGGGTTATATAGGGCCATCCATGCTTCCTAATCCAATAGCTTGGGTCAGAGGCTGTTACTATTTAGATGTGCCAGTGTTAGTCCTCTGGTACAGGACCAAGAAGGGTCAGTATGTGAGACATTAGGGAATTAGGTTCAATATCACCGGCAGAGAGTAGGAGTGACAGAAACAGGTCCCGGGGAGACCTGTAGTTGATAGGTAGGGTAATATACCATAGTGTTCTGAGAAGAGAGTAAGACAGCAGGCAAAAGCTGCCTTTACAATACATCCCATAGAGAGCCAGCAAAAGGAGGAAGTAAGTGGTAGAGTATGCAGAAAGATTAAGGGAGTATGTGTAATTACCCTTCTGCAGATTTTGGGAAGGGGACTAGTTCTTGATCAAGGAGTTAACCCAGATAAAGAACAGAATGTAGGCAATAGCTAAAAACATACCTTTAGTACCCATCCTCGCGTATTTATACATTAGTGAACCCAGAGGACAATAAAACAACTAAGACCTAAAGTTCAGGGATAAGACACCATTTACTCTGGGCAGAGTCACAGCAATTATAGTATTAAGCAGGATCATCCCTACAGAGTTTCGTAGGGTTGTTCTAACAAAGTAACACATAGGTGATTTAACAAGAATGCAACAACATATACTTTCATGAATACTGTATGGTGTAATGGATTGGCTCCTAATAAATTTCAGTAATTAATATAATGCACAGCACAAGAATTCAGTAACATATACTTTCAGGAATTCTGTATGGTGTAGTGGTATGGCTCCTGATAACCCTCAGTAATTAACATAATTCACAGCACTAAGGGTTCATCCAGACAGGGTGTATCTACGTATAGGAGAGTTAAGCAGAATTATACAGGGGATGATATCTGATAACCTACAGCATGTAGCAGAATCAGACGCACTAGGGGGCCATTCTAAAATTACGTGCTCTTAAGTTATCCTTTTCAACTAAGATTGGCTGCCAAAACTGAAGTCTTATGCCTCCTGAAATCCATTCCCGGGGTTGGGGGGTGCAGACCCCGATGGGCTTCTTCCCAGATTCCAAAAAATTGCAGCTCCACACATAGCTATGACTATTATACACCTTTTCAACCTATCCCTCTCCACAGGGGCTCACTCTGGAAGGTGCCAGAGTCATTCCCATCCACAAAAAAGGAGATGACAAATACAAGGAAAACCATCACCCTATAGCATTACTGTTGGTTCTTGACAAGCTTCTTGGGAAGCTGGTAGCAGATCAGGTGAATGACCACCTGCTAACATGCTACCTCTTATCCCCAGCCCAGCATGGCTTCAAGCATGCACACAGCACTAATACTGCACTCATCCAACTCCTGAATGACATAAAGAAAGCCATGGATGGAGGTCTGCTCACAGGAGCAGTTTTTACTGATCTAACCAAGGTGTTCGACCTTGTGGATCACCCCTTATTACTTGCTAAATTGACCAACCTAGGTTCCTCATTTTCAGCCTCCTCCTAGATCACAAGCTACCTATCTGATAGGCAGCAATTTGTTGACATTAACGGTGTCAAATACCATTTTTCCCCATCAAACTTGGAGTCCCCTAGGGTTCCATTTTTGGTCTGTTGCTGCTCTCCCTGTTCATCAACCAGTTGCCAACAACAGTCTGCTCATGTTCCACACTGCTGTATGCTGATGACATGGTGCTGTACACAAGTGCCTTGAATATCATAGAAATTAACTCCAAGCTCAATGCTGACTTTAGGACAGTGTACTCCTGGCTAAATTGCAATAAACTGCTCCTTAATTCTAAAAAAAATGCTTGCCATGCTTTTGAGTCCAGACCCAGAATTTGGGGCAGTTCTCCTTCCCTCTCCATCTACTGTTCTGACAGCAGTCCCCTTGAAGTCGTCAACTCTTTCAAGTAATTCGGCATCACTCTAGACCCAGCATCTGTAAGGCCATCAGCATTAAGCTTGGTCTCACCTAAAAAGTCAGGAACTCCCTCCCAGCCACTGCCAGGCTAGCCATTGCACAGGGTGTCCTATGGCCAGGTCTCTCCCATGGCCTGACCTCATACATGGGGGTGAACAAAATGGTCTTCAGTAAGTGGAATACTTGCTACAATAGCATCTGTCATTTTGCTCTCTCTACACCAAAGTAAACCCACCACTGTGACCTCTACTCAGGTCTGGAATAGCTCTCCCCTACTACTTACTGTCAATACACATCTGCCTGCACTATTGACAATTGGACCTATGCTTGATTGTGTGGAGTGGCTATGCAGCACGCATTCCAGGTGTGTAGCCAGCCCACACCCATTGCGCCCTCCCATGTAGAATGCACAACACGGGGTACACAGCGCCTATGCACAGGATCCCCCTCCCACATGGACTGCAATGTGCCGTGGTGTGCCAGCACTATGCATGATGCAGAATGGTGCATAGTGTTGGCCTTGGTGGTGCAGAGGCAGCTGCAGGTTACATCAGGGAGAACCCAGCCATAAGCCCCTGTGCACCCCCATGCAGCTGTCCCACACCAAGGGGACCACAGCATCCACATCCACAGGCCAGCCAGGGCCACCGACCCCAGCACCAGGCTGAGTCTCCCATTCCCTATGTATGTCAACCTCCCCACACACACACACACACACACACTCAGGGGAGCACCAGCCCCTGGACCGTAGAATCCCCCCACCTGCCTCTGAAACTCCCCATCCTCCAGATGGTGTGGTGGGCTGTGTCAATCCCCCCCACACATCCTCGTGGCACTGCCCCCCACCTCATACCTCCCCATCAGATCAGGAGCATGACATGGCTGGCGGCACATCCCATATCTCACCTCCATGGCCATCGGCTATGCAGACATCCACAGGGGAGCACAGCCAATGTGCCCACCCCACTGTGTAAGGGATCCACTGAGGGATCCAGAATAGGCATCCCATTGAATGCCCACCCAAGTGAGCAGCTTCGCCCATGGCCGGCCCATGCACTGGGGTGGCAGGACCATGGACAGGTGGCTGGTGTGCACCTGTCACCAGGTGCGGAGCTCCACAGGTGGGATACACACCTTTGTTGCCTAATTCCCACCTGTTAGAGCATAGGCCCCAATATCATTAGATCTGGCACACCAGCACATCTGGCCTGTATGCTAGTCCAACCCACACTAGTCTATTCACTGAGGTCCTCAGAAAGGTTGCTACTGGCTGTTCCCAAATGCCCCACCAAAATGGGTGAGCATGCATTCACCATACTTTCACCTAAGCTCTGGAACTCCTTACTCTTGTCATTTAGATGCTCAGAGTCTCGCCGGACTTTTAAAAAAAAAGTTTCACAAGTTCCTTGTGTTTACAGTTACATGCACGTGCAGCTATTTAGCACAGTAGTCCCTTCACTGGTATGTCTCTTCTTCCTATACACTGTCCAGGGCACTTCGTTGTTTTTACATACTTGCTCACAGCTGTTATCCCTGATTGTTGTAAGTTGTGTATTATACTAGATTGTGTTGTATTTTTCCTGTACTTACAAAACACTGCACTTGTACTATTGTCTCTTATCCAGTTTTTGTTGTAGTTTGCTCAGTTTAGTCTTTTGTACTTTCTGGACTATTGTATTTCTGTACCTCTCCTGGATCATGCCTGAAAATAGGCAATGCTTGTTTAGTGCACCTACCCGGTCAACAAAAACTAACTAAACTAAATGTAGAGATAGCAAGGGCAAATCATTAAGTTGTCTGCAATGCCTACACGGCATAAGATACACATGTGGGTATAGCACAGTCAGAGGAGGAGCACTTTAAGCCTAAAAAAACCCTCCGGGACCCAAAGTATCTCACTTGTACAGGAATGACCAGTGCAACTTTGAATGGTGTAGCAGTGCTTACAGATAAATATGATGGTACAGTACTGGGTATAGTGTCTGATCAATGGCTGCCTCCATGTACAGCGCCCAGAGCCTCAGGGATTGGGTGTCTTTTAAATAAATTTTGCCTTGCCTTGCCTTGCCTTGCCTCCCAGGCAGACTCCTGATGTCCTTTCCACTTGTCCTTCGTGTGACGGCTGCAGTGCAGAAGGACCACTTGGAGCAGTTGGTAAAAATAGGTGGAGATGCATTCTGGTTAGATTGTTTGGGCTCAGAGGTGGTGCGGCCATGCTGAGCTCCAAGTGGAGTAGGTGAGCTGGTCCCTCAGAGATCAGTGGGGGGATGGGGGATGCAATGTCTGTGGAGCTACCTCATGACCGTTACAACTGGATGGATGGCTGGCAACATCTGCCACATTGCTGTGCTGTGGGGTGTTTGCATTGTAAGCTCTTAGGAAAGGGCTTCCTAGATTGTCCTATGTGACCCTCTGATTGGACTGCTTGGGCTCATAGATGGTGCAGTCATGCTGGACTCCAAGCGGAGCAGGTGAGTTGGTCACTTGGTGAATGTGTCAGAACAGTGTCAGTGGCTCAGTAGGTAGCACACTTGCCTCTGAGACTGGGAGATCAGAGGGCTGTGGGTGCAGTTCCCACATCTGGTACTTGGGTTACTATCCCAGTACTGACACTGTAGTGCAGCATGAGAGGGGTGCTGCACTTCCGAGGTGCCGTCTTTCAGATGAGATGTTAAACCGAGGTCCCATCTGCCTGGATTGGTGATAGTTCAGGTGGATGTTAAAGATCCCATGGCACTTATCGAAAAGAGTAGGGGAATTTCCCCGGTGTCCTGGCCAAATTTCCCTCATTCACTAAAAATACCACCAACAGCTTAATCTGGTTCAAGGTCAGTTGGCATTCATCTGTATCCTCCTCTCCCGGGTCATGCCTGAAAATAGGCAGGATTTGTCTAGTGTACTTACCCGGTCAACAAAAACTAAATAAATAAATAAAAAAAATGAGGAGCAGCAGGAGCATGGTCAGTGACCATTAAAAGCAGTGGGAAAATGAAGAGTAGCAGGACCATGGTGAACAACCATTGAAAGTAATAGACAAATGAAGGGTAGCAGGTGCATAGTCAGTGACCATTGAATGTCAGTGGCAAATGAAGAGAATCAGGAACATGGTCAGGGGCAACTCAACATGATGGACAAATCGAGAAACAGGACCATGATCAGTGACCATTGAAAGCCGTAGATAAAAAAAGAGTAACATGATCTGACCAGTGACCATGGAAAGCTGCTGGCAAATTATATGTAGCAGGACCAAAGTCAGCACCATTGAAAGTCATGGACAAAAAAGGAGTAGCAGGACCTGACCAGTGACCATGGAAAACTACTGGCAAATGATATGTAGCAGGATCACAGTCAGCAACCATTGAAAGCCATGGACAAAAAAGAGTAACAGGACCTGACCAGTGACCATGGAACACCATTGGCAAATGATGTGCAGCAGGATCACAGTCAACAACCATTGAAAGCCATGGACAAAAAAGAGTAACAGGACCTGACCAGTGACCATGGAACATCATTGGCAAATGATATGTAGCAGGATCACAGTCAGCAACCATTGAAAGCCATGGACAAAAAAGAGTAACAGGACCTGACCAGTGACCATGGAACACCATTGGCAAATGATATGTAGCAGGATCACAGTCAGAAACCATTGAAAGCCATGGACAAAAAAGAGTAACAGGACCTGACCAATGACCACGGAACACCATTGGCAAATGGTATGTAGCAGGATCACAGTCAGCAACCATTGAAAGCCATGGACAAAAAAGAGTAACAGGACCTGACCAGTGACCACGGAACACCATTGGCAAATGGTATGTAGCAGGACCACAGTCAGCAACCATTGAAAGCTATGGGCAAATGAAGTGTAGCAGTACCATGGCCAGTTACCAATGAAAGAAATGGAGAAATAAATAACAGGACCACAGTCAGTGACCATTAAGAGCCATGGATAAACGAAAAGTAGTGGGCAACTTTGTGATTTCTCCATATGTAAGCATGGAGTTCTGTGGACCTCGAATGGAATTTTCTCTAACCATGTCAGAATTGTGTTGCCCTAGTGCTGAGACATTATTTATCTTTTCCTAACTCAAATCAAACATGCCATTGGTCATATCTAAAGTAGATTAAATCTGTGTGCAATTACTGTAATAGTTGAACAGTCAAACCTGGAGTGGGATTCAATTGCTTTTTACATCATACTAATTGTGTTGTTTTGCCCATTTTGTTATCTTTCACTATATCAATTAGGCAGAAGCCAGTTTGTTTGCACTTTATGAAGTAAGGTCTGAAGAAACCCAAAGGTTTCTCAAGACCAAAAACTGACAGTAGTAGCTCATATTACAGTGAACGTTTTGTACCTGTAGGTTTATTCCGGCTTTGATCACCCTTTTTCCCCAGCTAATAAAATATCTTTTTTCCCAATTTCAAGTTTGCTTTAGTATTTTTTTAGATGTGAAATAATTAATGGTCAGTATTGTTAAATATGGCTCCTGTCAGGTTATATCAATTTTCTCAGCTGTTCATGAAAAACACAACATTGTTTAGTTTCACTACACTGGTGCCAAACATCAGGGTCCCTCATGTCTAGTAGTGTAGTGCAGCATGAGAGGGGTGCTGCACTTCTGAAGTGTCTTTCGGATGAGATGTTAAACTGAGGTCCCATCTGCCTGTATTGGTGGTACTGCAGGTGGATGTTAAAGATCCCATGGCACTTATCGAAAAGAGTAGGGGAAGTTTATTGAACAAAAAAACATAACATCACCACAAATCATAACAGGAAGCAAACATAAAAAGGATCAAAAAGAAGTTATAACAGTAATCCGTAAGTTAACAAAAGGAATCAAAATTCAAACAAAGAAATGATTCCAAAAGGAATGAAACTTAACAGTCGTAAATCTCTGCTGGTCTTTGGATTTAACAGTTAACAAACCATCCTCTACTTGAGAAATTGTCATAGAAGATGAAACAATCTGTTGCTGGAAAATAAATTGACATCTTGCTTGCCATAAATAAAATTGAAGGAACACAAAAAAAACATTCAAAGTACTAGGATGATAATTTTTCCAAGACCCCGTATAATCCCCTAAAATTAAAGTGTTATAAGTGATATGTGACAATAAAGGCATCCCCCAATGAACAGCCACATCAGTCCAAAAACTTTTCACAAAGGAACAATTTATAAAAAAATGAGAAAGACTTTCTTCTATGTTAATACATGATGGTCTCAGACAATTTCTATCTGTTAAAGGTTTATATTTGCGGTTACCACACACCCCTAATCTACCCTGAGCAGACATCCATACTGTATCCCACACAAAGGCAGGAAGCCTAAAATCAGTCAATTTGTGGACAGCAAATGTCATCCTGGTTGGAACACACTCCGGAAAAAGCAAAAGTACACCTTGCACTTCAAACACTATATAAGTGTAAAAGGATTTCCTAGAGTGAGATAAAAAAGTAGGAAACAATAATTTCCATTGATGGCATTTCTTCAAAGTGGAAATCCCATAAAGTGGTAACTGGTCCTGTTTTAAGATTTTAGGGCGCAATGTAATCCATTTTGGAAAAAAATCGATCCCAAACAAAGTGGGACCATACCTGCCAGGGTAAAGTTATCGGCCCCCATAAATAACAAAAGGAATTAAATAAAAATACAGAATGATAAAAAACAATCGGGTTAATCATGGCCAATCCACCCTTTTTGACTGCTAAATAGGTGATTTCCCTTCATACCGGATTCAATCTATTGCCCCAAATCATTTGAAAAAACACACTATAAAGTCTAGTTTCTAAAGTAACCAGAGGTGGGTAAAGATAGCAAAGATATAAGAAAACAGGTATCAAAAATTTTTTTACTATGAAAACACATTTCTTCTTCCCAAATTTCCAATGCTTCCATAAATTGACTTTAGCTTCACCCATACTTAACTGCTGCTCCCAATTGAAAGTAGCCAAATCACCCAGTCCAAACCAAACCCCTTAAATTTTACGGGGTGCGGATATAAAAGGTATACCCATTGTGTCAAAATGACATGCCTGAGCAGAGTGTAGAGAAAAAATAAAACTCTTAGTTACATTGATTTCAGCCCCAGAATACCTTCCCCAAGTCTGAAAACAATGTAATGCAGTTTGAAGGGAGGCCTCATTTTGCATTAATAACGTCACATCATCTGCATATGCTGTGATTTTCTCCACTGGTAGAGAAATATCTGGAGCAATCCCCACAATACTGCTATGTCCTTGAATATAACGAATGATAGGATCTAAAGCATACGTATACAAGAGAGGGCTCAAAGGACCGCCTTGCCGAACCCTTCTAACAACCGGAATTGCAGACCCCATTAAACCATTCACCAGTGGAAGTACTGTGGTATCAGAATACAACATAGAAATCCACTGTACAAAGGGACGTGGAATATTATATGAAAGCAACAAGTTAAACAAGTAAGAATGTCTTACCCTGTCAAAAGCCTTAACCTGATCCAGTGCCACAATAAAGCCAGACCCCCGTCCCATATTACTACTCTCAAACAATTCCCTTAATAGATATAGATTATGCTGAGCCTTGTGCTGAGCAATAGCACAGGTCTGTGCAGGATGAATAAGCGAGCCTGAAACCACAGCTAATCTATTTGTAAGGATTTTAGCAAAAATCTTGTAATCATTATTAGGGAGACTATTGGGTCTCCAATTTGTCAATAAAGAAGAATCTCCTTTTTTATAAATGAATTTCAATAAAGAAGTACTGAAATCCAGAAAGCCTAACCCAGAAGTTAACATAAAATTAAACACCAGAGGTAGAAAGAAACTCATAGTCGGCAGGAATTTCTTATAAAACTCATTAGGTATACCATCTAAACCAGGGGACGTTTTGGACTTCATTGACTTTATAACTCTTTCTACTTCCAGGGAAGAAATAGGCTGTAGTAAAAGGTTTCGATACTTGGCATCCATAACAGGGAGAAGAGACAAGAATTCGGCTGGTAAGGCGTCAATGGAACCAGGATCCCCACTAAAAGAGTCAGAGACAAAGGATTGGACAATGGACATCATTTCTATATCTGAGGTCACCATTGTACCCGTAGAAGATAATAACCCCGTCATCAATGTTCCATCAAGGCGTTGTTTACAGGCCTTATAAGGATCAGAGGCAGACTGTGATTGTACTCCATATCTGAACTCCATGTCTAGAGATTTAGCCCTATCATATTGATATTGGGACATTTGTTTCTTAATTTCAGTAATCTGAGATTGGAAGTTATGTTTATCACTAGGAGGAAAGGACATTAGTTTATATAACTGATTCCGATATTGCAAGTAAGTAAAATATCTAGAATTAGCTTTAGATTTCCCTTTAGAAATTAAAAAAGACCTGATCTTGGTTTTAGTGTAATTCCACCACAAAAAAAGGTTGTCATATAGACATAGGGTTGAATAACGTGCTGCAAATAAAACTTCTAAACCATCCACACAATCCCCATCTTCCAAGAGGGACACATTCAAGTGCCATCTGGGACCAGCAGAAAATACCTTGGGAGGTATCCCAGCTAAACTTAAATGCCCAGTCAGAATATGATGATCCAAAAACTCAGTCGGTCTCACCTGAGAAAAAAAGGAGGTCAAATACTTAGAGACAAAAATGAAATCAATACGGGTAGAAAAAACATTCCTATGATAAGAAGCACCTCCCGAAGCATGCAAGGCCCGAAACACATCCGTGAGGCCTGCATCTTTAACAGTCTGCCTTAAGGCAAGCGAGTCACAATACATTTTTTTTTTGAGAATCACCCTTGAATTTAAGGTCAATTTCACAATTAAAGTCCCCCAAATCACATGCCGTCTGGTGTAAAGAAAAGGTTTAATGTCATCAAATAACTTAATCCGGGCAGTCTTGATTTGTGGAGCATAAATATTCACAAGACGAAAGTCAAATCTTGATAACTAAAGTCGAAAGCCAAAGCATGCCCAGGGCAGATATCCACTAATTTGGAAATCCTGAAAAAGGTAGAGGTAAACAGAATTCCTATACCATCTGCCACATCAGGCCCAAAAGTCCAAAAAGAAGGTCCCCACACCCATCTCTTCTTTGCTTGTTCAGTTTCAGCAAGAGAAGATAATCTAGTCTCCTGAAGAAGAATAACATCAACCTGTAAAGTACTAAAAAAAGAAAAGAGTGAAAGTCTCTTTTTAAAATTTTTAATACTACACACATTGAAGGAAACTATTTTTAGTGTAGCCATGATGGGAGAGGTTAGCTTCAGGACCCATTCTTCTGACTAAAACTTGCCTTCCTTTTTTTCCCTTTCTTTCCCTTCTTTTCCTTAGCAAGTTCGGTAGTCTTACTATCATCGTCATCTGAAATTAATTCCGAGTGGTGAGAGGTATCGGATTCCAAGTCCAATTCCTTCCCCTCACTTTGTAAGGGAGAAAAAATTTTTTCCACCGAAATGGGACTAACTGCCGAGTGTTTAAGAGAGGCCCTGGTGAATCTTCTAGGCTTAACAGTTTCAAAGGGTGGAGGCATAGAGGAAGAGGCCTGCTGTATAACGGAGACTGAATCTGAAACACCAGAGGAAACAGAGGGCAGAGGAACATTAGTCACAGCAACAGCAACCAAGGGAGCCATCTCTTTAGCAGCAGGGAGGGGCCCATCCTCATTCTCCTGTAGTGTTCCAGAATCACCCCCAGCCGTAAGCAGGGGAGCAGCACCATCTCCCCTCCTAGCCTGAGCTTTGTGTACTAAATCTTCTTGATCCCATCCCCCTGATTTATTATGCATAGCCCATGGGCATTGGTGAAAGGCATGCCCTTTCTCGTCGCACAAATTACATTGAAAAATATTTTCACACCTGTCCACCGAATGCCCAAACCCCCCACAAAGAAAGCATTTTAATAGGTCACAAGAACTACTAATATGGGTTTTTGCACCACATTTATAACAGGCACGAGGTTGTCCTCCATAGAAACAAACCCCTCTATCCTTTCCCAGAAAAAATCTGTTTGGTAAATGCACTACTTCGCCATTCACCTGCGACAGTTTTACCTTGAATTTCCAACTGCCAGTCCAGATCCCCTCTAGATCCAAAATGGCTTCGGGGGGACCTAAAACATTGCATCTTTTTTGTAACCAGTGATATATATTTCCAACATTCACCCCTTCATTTCGAAACATAACTGTAATGTGTCTAATTAGGGGTTTTGTAAGAGGAAGAGCGTAAAAGGGGACCCAAAGAGGGGTGGATTTCAATGTAGAGTATTTATCCCAAAATTTCTCCAAACCACGAGATGTTTTAAAACTGATATCAAAGGAGTCTTCTCCGGAAATGAGTATCAAAGCAAAATTATCAATCGGAAAGAAATTCATAGAACCCTTCAGTAAAGTATTGGCTACATAATATCTATCAGGGTGGACTTGCAATCCACCCCTATAATGTAGTCTAACCGCATTCCTCCTAGGGGCTTGTTCCAGTTTATTCTTAAACAATTCGGACATTAGTACTCTAGGGTTTTGCAAACCCAACCTAACCTCTGAGGACTAAGGAGCAACATTTTCCTGTAACTCAGATACATTTTTGTTAGTGCTCACGAACGCACTTAGCCTAGAAAAGGCCAAGGAACGTTCTCCTGAATGCTGCGCAGCAATACTAGTATCCCCAACACCCGCACGGCAGTCCATACCTGAGCTCAGTGTGTCAACCATGTTGGCATGCATTTGTGGAGCAGGAGAAGTCGACGAACAGTCCTTCCACTCTGGGTCAGGGATCCATTGTCCCGTAGGAGTCCGAAGCCAACCCGACTCACTGAGAGCCTCTTCAGCCGACCAATCCTTGGTAGGGTAAGATAGTTTACTGTGTGGCAACCCGAACTGTTGCCTTATCACCTGTGTTGTACTCGTTGTTGCAGGGTCACACTCAGAGGCCATATCCTGGGTAACCAGCGAACGTGAAGTCGAAAGTCCCACTGTCTGAATTCCCTCTGTTGTTTCCAGCGGACGGCATCGTCGTTCCTCCCGACCTGCATCCAACTGCTGCAGCATTTGGTCCGTAGAAGAGTTCGAGAAAGCTATCAAGTCATCTGCATTCACCAAAACTGGAACCAGGCCAGTAGTCACCAAACCAGACTGCGGCTCAGTCTGAAGTATCTCCTCATTCCGCTATGTAAACTCGGTGTCCCGCAAGGGAATCTCCAATTCTGGTAACGTTTCCATGATAGACTCAGATGAGTCTAAAACAGCAACCTCCTCCTCCTTCGTGAACTGGAAGCACACTGAGCAGCCCCACCAGGCTGCAAACAGCACCCTCTGCCATCAGCAAGACCCAGCAGAGTAGGGGAATTTCCCCGGTGTCCTGGCCAAATTTCCCTCATTTACTAAAAATACCACCAACAGCTTAATCTGGTTCGAGGTCAGTTAGCATTCATCTGTATCCCCCTCCCCTGGGTCATGTCTGAAAATAGGCAGGATTTGTCTAGTGCACTTACCTGGTCAATAAAAACTAACTAAATATAAATAAATAAATAAATAAATAAATAAATAGTCATGTCAATCTGTATCTAGAGTGTAGATACATCGAGAATAGTCAGGGCCATCACTTTGCACTTGCCGGTCTTCTTACAGCTTGTCAGCTGACCACTAGAGCCCATTGGCTAAAGGGCTTGAGAAGGCATACACATGGGCAGAACTGTTTCTGCACATTGCAACCTCCTGACTCTTAAACAATCCTTCAAATGACAGTGTATGTTTATAGCATTTAAAAACAGTGAAACTCCTCAAAAACAAGCATTACAGCTAGTTACAACTGACGAGACTGTGATAGTAGTATCAGGATATCTTTAATCACGATGGAACTAACACTGGGCACCACTGTAAAAAGACACAGGTGTCACCAGCTTAAAGAGAACAGTCAGCACTAAGAGCACTACACCCATGTGTGGGGCAGGTATTGTACCAATTTGCACTTTATGAACATATGGAAATTACCAGCAGAAACAGGCCATAGTGGTCTATAGAGTCTGCGTGAGTGTGCAGCTCAGTCTATTTTACTGTAGCTGCCCCCATCCCCTTGCTCCCAGAGTCATCCACCACCCCTCCCCATTTCCCCATTTATTACTTTCTTCTTCTCACTCTCCCACCCATCTTTAAAACTTTCCACTGTTTTTAATGCTATCACCTCTTCAGGTAGTTCATTCCACTTTTATGCCACCCTTTCCACGAAAAAGTGCCTCCTCATTCCCTTTTTAAATCTACTCCCCACAAGTTTCAGACTGTTGCCCCTTGTGGTCCCCTCCCTTTTTAAATTGAAAATGTCCTTCACTCCAACCTTGTTTATACCCTCTAGGTACTTGAAGGTTTCTATCATATCCCCCCTTTCCCATCTGTCTTCTAAGGGATGCATATTGAGCTCCCGTAACCTCTCATCATATGGTTTGTTCCTCATGCCCTGGATTATCTCAGTTGCCCTTTGCTGGACCCCCTCCAGTAGTTTGATGCCCTTCTTTAAATAAGGGCACCAGAACTGCACACAGTATTCCAAATGTGGTCTCACCAATGACCTCTACAAGGGCAGAATGACTTCAACCCTCCTGGAGGTAATTCCCCTGGTGATGCATCCCAACATTTTATTAGCTGCTTTACAGCACTGCTCAGTGTTTCATGTCACCCCTCACTATCACCCCTAGATCCTTTCCCTCCTTATAGCTGTACACATATACACCACACAGCCAGTAGCTGGCTCCAGGGTTCCTAGCTCCCAGGTGCATGACCTTACATTTCTTAGTAAGTAAGTAAGTGAGTAAATAAACATTTATTTTTAGGTACCCAATCCCAGAGGCAATCATAAAAATAAAATACACAATAAAATTAAAATCAGATAGCTGATCCAGTGACTTTCAGCGCCTCATCGCTGAGGGTATTACTCAATGACACCTGGTGTCTCACCCACCCACTGAGGTCCCCGCCATCCAGCACCCCCAGTCAGTGTTCATTCACATATCGGGCCTGTGTAGTACAGTATGGTCTGCATGCCCATTGGAATAGGTGTACAGACTCTACTGTACACTGTTAGTAGGCGGGTGGGTGACATGCGGGTGGGGTGCTGCCACCTGACACTGACTGGGGGGTGCTGGATGGCAGGGGACCTCAGTGGGCAGGTGGGGAGGGGGTACCACGGGACCACCAGGGAGTCATTCGGTAATGCTGCCTGCGATCGGGCGCTGGGAGGGGTTCCACTGGACCACCTAATTATTCACCTAAGCCCATAATCAGGCATTGGAAAGCAGTCCACTGGACCACCAGGGATGTACTATGCATATGCCCACAATTGGGCATTGGAAAGCAGTCCACAGGACCACCAGGGATGTGCTATACATATGACTGTGGATGGGCATTGGGGGGCACAACACTCCCTGGGCAGGGAGGATGTGGACTGTGCTCTGGGTGGGGGGTGGCCACCCACAGCTGCCGGCTGCTGTGTTGCACCCTGCAATATGGCAGTTCACCTGTGGGTGGCCTGGACTTGTTCTTGGTTTTACCAGGCATGACTTTGTGCCCCCCTGAGTGGCGCAAGGCGGGGTTGTGTCAGCATCTACGCCGCACATCCTGGGCTGAATATCGGGATGTGCCACATATGCATGGGCACGCCCCCCGCACTTGCGCCGCATACATCTCCGATGTGTCCCGGCGCATCGGGAGTTGGGCAGCACAACATGCCCCTTTGAATATAGTGCTGGGGCACATTGGTTTGTTGCGCATGGCGCAATCCTGTTGCGCCATGTGCAACCCTTTTGAATATACAGGCCTAAGTATTTACTGCAGTATGGTAGATTGTAGCAAGCTGATTTTTGTTAACCTGCAAGCTGACATTTTCTGTTACCAGAAATTCCAGAATCCCTTGCAGCTGACATCAGAGCAGGGCTGCAGCAGTCAGAGATCCAATAATCTGCAGTGCATGGTAGAGTTTTTATAAGCTCTGATCTTTTGTTTGCTGTTCCCACTGTCCTTCCTGGTCTAAGTACAGTCCCAGAGGACTGTACTTAGCCGCAGGAGAACAGTAGGACCGGTAAACAGCTGATCAGAGCTTCTAAAAACTCCAACATGCACTGAAGATTATTGGATCTCTGACTGCTGCAGCTCTGCTCTGATGTCAGCTGCAGGGAATTCTTTGATTTCTGGTAGCAGAAAATGTCAGCTTGCATGTCAACAAAAATCAGCTTGCTACAATCTACTATACTGCAGTAAACACTAAGTAAAAAAAAAATGTTTCTGCACACAAGGTGTAAATTGGTACAATATCAATACTAATACCATGTGGGGCTCTTAGTGCTGACTGTTCCCCTTTAAACAAGATACTGTATTTGAAACTCATACTAAGTAATGCACAAAGAGATGCGTGACATGTGTTGATATGCCCCTGGAAGCCGAGGAGGTTTCATGTGTGTTTATCCTGTATGAGAACAGCGAAGCCAGCTGAGTTGTTCTGACATGCTATGAGCACAAGTGAAATCTCTCTTATCCTGCAACGAGTGGTGACAGGGGACATTTCAACATATTATAGATCAAGGGACTTTTTCCAAAGAAATGGACCAGTATTTCCATCAGCCAAGTGTCCCTTGCCATGGTCCTCTCTTCAAAATAAGAGTGCCTGATGTGCAAACCAGAGGAGCACTGTGATTGGTAGATGGCATCACATGATGCTCCCTCAGGCTGTAATTGCACAAAAGAATGCACACTGGAAACCTCATGAAAACATGCTGCACTGTGCAAAGAGTTTTCAAATAGATCTCCTGCCAGCACACACCAAAATTGTAACCTAACCCTTTTCTGAGCACAAAATGGAGTCCTTGGTATGCTGTGCTAACCACCTTGCAGAAGGCAGTTACTGCAGTATGACCACCACAGCGTGTAATGGTAACCTGCAATATTCAAACGTAATATATTTAATGACATGACTCAAAATGCTAGGTGCTCAAAGCGTCTTGCCATCTCATTATGAACACCTCAGTGCTCATTACCTCTATGGAGTGTGTTGGACTGCTTCATCAGTTTTAGCAATATCAGTGGCTCAGCAGGTTGTGCACTTGCCTCACAGGCCGGGAGATCAGAAGGTTGTGGGTTCTAGCCCCACACCAGGAACCTAGGTAAAACCGAACACTGACACTGTAGTGCAGCATGAGAATGTGCTGTACTTCTAAGTTGCTGTCTTTCAGATGGGACGTTAAACTGGGGTCCTGACTGCCAGTTCTGGTGGTTGTTCAGGTGGACATTAAAGATCCCATGGCACTTCTCGAAAAGAGTAGGGGAATTTCTCTGGTGTCCAGGTCAAGCTTCCATCATTCACTAAAAATACCACCAACAGCTTAATCTGGTTCTGTTTCAGTTGGTTTCCATCTGTACCCCTTCCCCCCCATATGAGGCTGAAAACAGACAGAATTGCATAGCTCTCCTTTTCTGGTTAACAAAAACTAAATAAATCAGCTGTCATTGATTCTGTTGTTGCTGCCCTAACATCTTCCAACACCATTCCCTGGTCCTAGTGGTACCCCTTCCTCCCCTGATCCTGGTATCAGTAATATGATAAGTTATATCCCCAACTCCGTGTTCCCCTTCACCCAAATCCTCTGTATCAAAGTCCCTGGTTTCTAGTGTTCCCTCTTGGTTCCACTGCCATAATCTCTGGTGTCTGGTAGCACCCAAAATCCCCACAGTGTCCCTGAACTCCCCCACCCTGGTTCTGGTGAAGGCAGCCTGCACATATCCTCTGTTCAGCTCCACAGCTTGCAGCCATCTGCAATATTCAAATCCAGTATTGCAATACATGCATATATCGCAATACAGTACTTGTGGGATAGCTCTTTAAATCACAGAGCTATTTGTAGTCCTAATGAATTTTTTTTCTTTTTGCTATGCCACTCCTACCTGGGGTTTGGTTGTACCTTTTGTAATTGTTTAACTTCATTTTTCCTGTGACTACGATGGACTACACTAGCATATGACCGAAATTACTCCATGATGTTATGTGATGAGTGAAAGTACTCCATGACTTTATGTGACGAGTGAAATTACTCCATGACATTGTAAGCTGGTAATAAATTACCTTCTCAGATTCTTGGTAGAACAGCACAATAGGAAGAGACAACAGACAAGTGGTACTCATGTAATAAATGGAGTTTATTACAGATCAATAATGCAGGCTTACTACCAACAGTGTAATCACTAGGAGAACTACCAGTTTTCCTTACCAAGGTAATGCAGTCTCTCTTCTCAGAGATGTCACATGCTACAGAAGGTCTTTTACCTCAATAATCACTATGGTAACAGCAAAAGAAGATACATAAAATGCATATAATTGGCCAAAAACAGGTGGCCTGAGTAACTATCCTAACTAGTGTGAAACTTGCATAGCTTGCAGAAGATAACATAATACAGTGGGACTACTTATAAGTCACAATGTCAGTTGCAAATACAGGGATGCACAAGCACTAAAGATGGCACTGTTGCCTTAGTTGTAAGAATACAGTAAAAATATATTGAAAAGCATCTCTCATAGCTAAAATATATTAGTAAAACATAATAGAGCATGATATGCATTAGTAGAACACAGATCCTGACACTTATGCTTATATGATGTGTCTTCACCCTAAGGTTAGTACATATGTAACCCCTCCGTTACCCGGGGTTACTAGAATCCCAGTAAGACCTAGTGGTAGGCAGGGAAGGCAGCTTGTGAAACTCCAGTTAAATGGATTTCACACTGTCTCACTCTGTTCTCAGTATCAGCTGAGACTGAGGGATGACATCATTTAGAACTGTCACAGCTGCATAAGCCACACTGGAATGTTGCAGTTGGAGGTTAGAGTAGAACATTGGGGAATCTGAAGCCAGTTCTGGTTCAGTCTGAGAAAGAGTCTGTAGTGCAGCAGAGGTGCTCTGCTGAGGGTAGACCCTCAGAGCTTTAAGCTCTGTTTCAGAGCTACTTTTGTTTTAGGTGTGTGTTTCCACCTGAAGAGGAACACAGGAACTGATTATTGAAGTGGTGGAGACCGCTCTCAATGGTTTAGAGCCCCATCCCTGTGGGGATGGGGGGAAGTTGTCAGCCTGTTTTCCAGGGGCAACCCCCCTGGGTCCAGCTAGGGAAAAGAAGCTGCCTGTTTGAGTTGTGCTGAGGCACCAGAAGCTCTGGAAAAGATTCCTTGGGGAGGAAATGCCTGTGGGGCACCTTCAACCAAAGGGTGAGTTCGCTCTGCAAAAGGGCCAAGTATTTTCACCTGAACAGACTGAAACTAAAGGGACTGTCACTGTGGGGTCAGGACAAGACAGCCAGTGTACAGTCTGGAAGATGTGGAGCTTGGACTGTTTAACTCTGTGGGGGGCCTAGAGTAATGGGCAATGCCACTTATTTTAAGTATGTTCAAGTCCAGCACAAATGGGAAGCAAGACAAGTAGACTGAATGTGAAAGACATTTAAAAGGAATCTATACAGCAAAGTGTTCTAAAGGATGAAATGTTGTGGTGGAGAGAAATGGCCGGATATGAATTGTGGGAGCAAGAGGTTGGAGACCCACCATCAATAGTAACCAAATTCACCTCTACAGATTTGCTCTGAGACACCTGTTGCTTTTCCTCAGGTACTTGGCCAGTGCATGAGGAAAGTACCCAGACGAGGGATTAAGGATGAATATTCCCTGATGGAGCCAAGGTGCTCTTAGGTGGTTTAGGGAGCCACCAGTAAATGTTTCCATGATGTATGGAAAGTGTCCAAGTGGCTGGCAAGGGAGCCAAGCCAGGGAAAATGCAGAGCAGTGTACAAGTTTGGGCTGTGAGCCCAGTGTGGTTCAGAACCTGAGGACTAAAGTGATGAGGATGTGTTCTGGTCTCCTTTAATCTGCATTACCAGGAGTGTAACCCCATGGGGGTCCATCTATGCCTTGTTTATTCTGTTTGGATGTGAATAAAAGCCACACTTTAGAATCCCACTTCTGGTATTGGACATTACAGTTATTGCTTCCTTTGTCCGAAGTTACTTGGGTGTCCCTGTGCAGAGTAGCCAAACCTAGCCAATGTGCTGAGTGACATATTCCTCCCCGAACCCAGCCCACCTGTTAGAGCTGTCAGATACAAATGGCATACCAGCCTGGGGTTACAAAAATGGAGGCACCGCTGAGGACTTGGGTTTGGAATTTAGGGAGGAATGTAAGAAAGGCCGCTTGGGCAAGGGGCTAGCATTTTGGCTATCTGGCAGTAGGTAGCCCTAAAAAGCTGAAGCAATGTTAACTAATGTGCCGCTGTGTGCTGTTATCCATGTGCTGCTATTAAAATGCCAACTGTTTACCAAGGAGCAGTAAAGCCTGAGAGTGTATGCCCTTGTCCTGCATCAAATTACAGCATTTACCAGCTTTTTAAAGTGTTTGTGACAAAGAAAAGTGTGGAAAACTGTGGGTGGTGGAAGAAAAATTGTGTCCTAGACGTTGGAAATGCTTTCTTGTGAACTAAGAGACTTGTTGTGTCAATGGCCATGAAAAATGGTTGAAATGGGCTCCTGCCGTGGAGTCAGTTGAGGAAAAAAAAAAGTGTGGTTTTGCAGTTTAAATTTGCCTGCTCGATGATCACTGTGAGGAGAAGAGCACTCGAGAGGAAAGAGGCTCATTTGCATGGTGTCGAGTGATTGGTGAGACTGCAATCAGTCCCGCCCCCAAGCCAGCTCTAGAGCGACTGCACAGCATTTGAGAGGGAGAGTGAGTGGAGTGTGTGAACTGGCTTACAGGAGGAGCGTCACAGTGACTGAAAGCGCTGTAAAAAGTTTAAAAACTGACTGTTCTGTTTAAATTCGGGCTCAACCCACATCTCGATCGACTGGACTGTGAGTGTTCAGAGAGACACTCGGCAGGACTGCCAACCTGCTTCTTTCCAGAGGCCTCCAAGACTGGCTGCAGGCCCTTTTCCATCGCAGCAAACAACTACTGATAACAGTGAGTAACAACAGAAATAATTGCTCACACTAAGTGATTTTGCCAAAAGCCAGCAGAATCTGTGTGTAGCAGTGTAATCGCTTTGCAAACAAGGGCTGTGTTAAGTTTTACCAGCAAAATCAAGCATTTTAAGCCATCGACTGAGAGCATAATTATAGGTTCAGCATCAGTATAAGTTTCAAGGCCATGAGAGAGACTGTGAGTTGTATCAGATATGCAGTAAGAATTACAGGCAATCCTGTGCTATGAAATACTGAGGCTTTAAGGGACTGTAAGCTAGAGCAATGTCTTCAGCAAGTGAAAAGTCCGCAGTAAATCATATAAATGTGCTAGGAAAAAGAGCAGTGCAAGTTTGTCCAGTTTGAGCAAAGTTATCAGTAGAGTGTGTAAATCGGATGCGCAGTGGCTTGACCCAGTTACAGAATGTTGATGTGTAGGAGTGCTGCTGTCGCCATTACAGGATGGGGTAGTGATGTAAACACAGCAGTAGAGGAGCCATTTTGAAAGAGAGAGAAGTTTTCAATGAAATGGGACTTGAAATAACAATGAATGTTTGTTTGTTTTTCTCTGTGGTCACGGCCTCAGGACCAGCCCGCTACCCGGATCATGCCAGGGCTGTGGTAGCAGTAGAAGTTAACAAGTTAAGGGACATTGAGAGATGTTACTACAGGGGACGACTGCCTCCTCATGTGGTGATTCCTGGATATCCAGTGCAAGTATGTGCTTAAATGCTGGAAGGGACGTCTTCATGGTACCTCACTGTTCTGGGTGCTTAGAGAAATATGGTTTGTTTAAAGCGCCCAAGATTTGTTTGGCTCCCACATGGACAAAAGTTCAAGAATCTGCAGTTGGCAGCACAAAGCACCAGATGGAGCCTGTTGGAGAAGGCCCCTCAGAGTGTGGCACAAAGCTAGAGGGTGCAGATTTACAGACAGAACAATGTGCTGATGTTTCGGAGTCTGGATCGCAGACAGACAATTCAGGAAAAGCATCAGTAGACCCATGGAGAGAGGGGCCTAGCCCAAGTCTCATAGGTGAAGACAAGATGAGGGAGGCCTTTGAATGGGAGGTTTCAACGTCCGTGCCCAGCGAAGAGTGGACAGTCTCAGGAGTGAGGATGACTGCTCACTCCTGGGCACAGTTTCTCAGTTAGGAAGAAGAAGAGGGGGAGCCTATGTGGCCTTATGAAAAAGGAACTAGTAGACAGCCTCAAGCTCTTGCCTCAGAGGAACGCATGGAAGAGACTGGTGATTCCACTGCCCTGGCTGTGCAAGAAGAAGCCAGGGATCCATTTTTTGTGTCTTTGAGAATGTGTAGCTGGCAGAACCAGGACTGGCCACCCCAAGCCAGGCCAGAGGTTTCAGGTTGACCAAAGCTAAGAGGAAAGACTGGTTCATAGGAAGGCGAATGAAATCTATGGAATGTCCTTTCCTACCTTTCCTCGGAGTGTCTGGGAGGAGATTGAGAACAGCAGGAAATCCTGGATTTGGGAAGAAGCAATGAAATGTGTGCATCCTGGTGCAAACAAGCATGTCAGGAACAGAATGTTTCACAAAAAATACAGGCAGTGTAAAAGAGGCAGGACACTGTTAATGGACACTGTTCGAATTGTGGATGGAGAGAGACATGAAACCTTTCACAGTGTGACTTATGAGTGCCCAGACGGGGTAATACTTCAAGCGCCTGACCCGTTGTGTTATTGGCCACAATGCAAAGACCTTCCTGTGAATGTGCTCATGCCTACCAAATGGAAAGCAGAGCAGTGGTAGCCAGTGCTGCCACTCCAGCTGTTGCAGTATCTATGTTGTTCTGCCAGTCTGGACGTCCAGGACTCAGGTGCCCCACATTCATCAGTTTTACAGTATACTGACTTTCCAGAATCCATTGACAGGCCCACCAGATGACTTCAGATCCGGAAAGGACACCAGCCCAGCTGTATCCTGATTCATCGCCTGGTAATTGGATGACTTCAGACCAGCTGTTTTCATTTTTGTTCCTGTTCCAAGGTTCCATCTCCAGAGATGACATCAACCCAGCAGTTTCCGGATGTGCCCTCCTGTCGTTCCCAGAAGATGTCTGGCCAGCTGTATCAGAAGAATGCTGCCAGGGAGAGTCTTTGGCTAAGGACCAGGCTTGGTGCCATTTTCATTCTACAAGGGAATGGTAAGTCCAGACTTTTCTATTCTTATGACATTGCAGTACACACCCTACACTAGCAGAATCCAGATGTTTGAACTGTCCTCAAAGACTCTCCCCTTCGGGACTTTGGCCTGCTAGAACTGTGCTTCACTGGGCTCCGGCCCAGGAGAGACTCTTTTATGGACTTGCCTTCGGGCAGTGTGGTCACTAGATGGGACTTTTAGGGCACCTCATTCCCCAGATATGGTGTATTGTAAATAATGTCCTTGTTTTCTACTGTCTTCTAATGTATATACTGTTTTTTCTACTTTTCTAAAAAAAATCTTTTTGGGATTCTCCAGTGTTTTGATGGTGGGGTTTAGATAGACTGTGTATGCAGGAGTGTGTGTTGTCTTTCTTTTTCTTGCAGGTGTTCCTGAAGAAGATAGAAGAGAAGACAAGAAGAGGAGAAGGGACTCAGTGGAGTTCCTCAGTAGTACTTGAGAATGTAGTGTTTAAAGTACTGTTGTTGTTGTTGCTGTGTGTAACTTTTTCCTTCCACATGTATGGTTGTGGGCGAGTGTGGGAGTAATGCATAGTTTATAGTATTAGCTCCTGGTGTGTGGTTGCATGGTGTCCAGGGTTGGGGAGGTCCCCTGTTTGTTTTGTTTTGGGAATTTTAGGTTAGAGGCAAACAGGTTTTCCCTAGAGGGCTGGGGGGTAGACAGGCTGTGGTCCTGAACAGCCATAGGGGCCACAGTGCTGATCTATTAGGGCTATGCTCTGGACAGTTCTACCGGAGCCACTAGGTACCCATAGTTAGCGGGTACAGTAGAGGCTGATATGTCAGCCAAAGGCCTCTAGATCCTTAGTGTTGCCTGGCTGTGCTAGCACATGGTAGGGGAGAAGGTAGTGCTACCTTCCCATAGTCAACACATGGGGTGAGATGACCTAAGCCGGGTGAATAATGACTGCGGACAGTCATTTTCCTGGCCCAGGATGAGTGTAACCCCCCCTGTTACCCGGGGTTACTAGAATCCCAGTAAGACCTAGTGGTAGGCAGTGAAGGCAGCTTGTGAAACTCCAGTTAAATGGATTTCACACTGTCTCACTCTGTTCTCAGTATCAGCTGAGACTGAGGGATGACATCATTTAGAACTGTCGCAGCTGCATAAGCCACACTGGAATGTTGCAGTTGGAGGTTAGAGTAGAACACTGGGGAATTTGAAGCCAGTTTTGGTTCAGTCTGAGAGAGAGTCTGTAGTGCAGCAGAGGTGCTCTGCTGAGGGTAGACCCTCAGAGCTTTAAGCTCTGTTTCAGAGCTACTTTTGTTTTAGGTGTGTGTTTCCACCTGAAGAGAAAAACAGGAACTGATTATTAAAGTGGTGGAGACTGCTCTCAATGGTTCGGAGCCCCATCCCTGTGGGGATGGGGGGAAGGTGTCAGCCTGTTTTCCAGGGACAACCCCCCTGGGTCCAGCTAGGGAAAAGAAGCTGCCTGTTTGAGTTGTGCTGAGGCACCAGAAGCTCTGGAAAAGATTCCTTGAGGAGGAAACACCTGTGGGGCGCCTGCGACTAAAGGGTGAGTTCGCTCTGCAAAAGGGCCAAGTGTTTTCACCTGAACAGGATGAAACTAAAGGGACTGTTACTGTGGGGTTGGGACAAGACAGCCAATGTACAGTCTGAAAGATGTGGGGCTTGGACTGCTTAACTCTGTGGGGGGTCTAAAGTAATGGACAATGCCACTTATTTTAAGTATGTTCAAGTCCAGCACAAATGGGTAGCAAGACAAGTAGATTGAATGTGAAAGACATTTAAAAGGAATCTACACAGCAAAGTGTTCTAAAGGATGAGGTGTTACAGTCCAGAGAAATGGCCGGGTATGAATTGTGGGAGCAAGAGGTTGGAGACCCACCATCAATAGTAACCAAATTCACCTCTACAGATTTGCTCTGAGACACCTGTTGCTTTTCCTCAGGTACTTGGCCAGTGCATGAGGAAAGTACCCAGACGTGGGATTAAAGAGAACGATTTCCTGATGCAGCCGAGGTACTCTTAGGTGGTTTAGGGAGCCACCAGTAAATGTTTCCATGACGTATGGAAAGTGTCCAAGTGGCTGGCAAGGGAGCCGAGCCAGAGAAAACGCAGAGCAGTGTACAAGTTCGGGCTGTGAGCCCAGTGTGGTTCAGAGCCTGAGGACTAAAGTGATGAGGATGTGTTCCGGTCTCCTTTAATCTGCATTACCAGGAGTGTAGCCCCATGGGGGTCCATCTATGCTTTGTTTATTCTGTTTGGATGTGAATAAAAGCCACACTTTAGAATCCCACTTCTGGTATTGGACATTATAGTTATTGCTTCCTTTGTCCGGAGTTACTTGGGTGCCCCTGTGCAGAGTACCCAAATCTAGCTTATGTACCAAGTGACATATTCCTCCCCGAATCCAGCCCACCTGTTAGAACTGTCAGATACAAATGGCATACCAGCCTGGGGTTACACATATACCTACTTATAGGTTGCTGTCCGCAAGGTGGGGGTACAGTCAAGGGTTCTGGACCATGGATAACATCCCCCCCTTTGCCTTCAAAAACAAAAGGCAACAACCACAGGAAAGTAGAGGGATGGAGCTACAAAGTCATTTACAAGCCCGACGCACAAGCCTTGTAAAGGAATTCGAGCTGTTCGTGATGTTGTCTTAGAGCACGTTGCAGATAGCAAAGGGTTAGTGTCAGAAAAAACAATCAGAAATGCTTGGATAATAACAGAAGCTTTAAAAGTCAATTCTAACCAAGTATTGGAAAGAGCCGTGCTCAAATCACCATCGTGAATAAGATCATTAAGAGCATCACCAGCCTTAAAAATATTATTGCTGATAAAAATTAAATGCGAATCCTTTCTAGCAAAAGAAATTGCAAAGATAGTGTCAAAGGGTCAATGTGCATGTTAAACATGGGCAAATATTGAGACAAAGCAAGCAAGTATTGTAGTCTCATGTCAATACAGCGAAGTAATATCAGCGATTGCAATTACAGCAAGTTTATTATAGCGACTCCAATTTCAGGGACCAGTACCATCAGCAAGTCACTATTCGGCACATACAGTCAGATCTGCAACATACCTTCCTCTTCATTTTAGTAAGTCTCCCTTCAGATCATCTCTCACAGCACTTTCACTTCCTGTTCTCTGTACTCACATCTGTTCTGGCATTCACTCCCAGTTCTACTCTCTCCACCTGACATTTAAAAATACTTAAACAAAACAAAACCTCTGCTTTTCTTCCACACTGGTAGGCAATCATTCTACTTGTTATTACAGGGGGCTACACCCCTCTGCACCCCCGACAGGGGGCTGTGCCCCTGAACCTTCCCTATTTCTAAAATAACCTCCTCCGAGGTACACCTGGACCTTGGAGGTAGGTTATTAACCCAGATTCGCTAAAAGTGTTCTTCACTGTAATACAGTAATCGCTATTATTGCAGTCACTGAAAATGACTCACTGTATTGACGTGCTACCAGTATTGCAGATCAGTATCAGTAACATCTGGTTCAGGGAGAGGAACAGGAGTGATCACAGTATGACCAATGACTGTTTTCTGCTGTGGAGTAAAACAGAAGTTAGGAGCATTAATAGCACAAGATTTGGCACCATAAGCAAAGGAATGATGATTTGTCACTACACAATACTGCCTATGGAATTGTAGGTAACTCATACTGCTGAAACCCTCCATTTTTGTAGATGTATAGGACATGTGAAAGACTGGTTGGTGGGCAGTGAAGTGAAGTGATGTACCTCTTCCAGGTAGCTTTGGGATGCAGCTGTTTTGGCATTAGGCACTGAAAATGCAGCTTGTGAAGATTTAGATTTCTCAGTCAGCTTGGATGGCAGATCATTGCCCATGGTACAAGCCCAGTCAAGATGTTCAGGAGAGTATCTGCAGGCAGGTTTAACAGTGTCAAATACATCACAGTGGTACAGGTAATAATATTCCTTCTTGGTGCAGCAGTTGGTATACGGTGCGACCCAAGCTTGTAGAACAGAGTGGTATACAAGTAAAGAGGGTAAATCAGTTCATTCTGGGTAAATGTTCACATCAAGATGTCTAGTGGAATTAATAGCAGGCAGTTTGTCAAAAACAGAAGTTTGTGGATCAAAGCGGGGTAGTGACACAGTAAAAGTAACGAACATGTTGTCATGGATTGAGCATTGCTTAGTAAAGTAGAAGGGTGCCTGGTTTTGATACCGTGAAACATATCCAAGATTTCTGGCAGTAGACATAGAAATGTTAATATTGTTTGCTATGCACACAGTTATGCATGAAATAGACTTACAGTGAGGACAATACCATTTAGACATTCTCCTACCATGAATAAGATCTGGAATATGTCCTGTTTCAAAATCCCTGAAAAGATTGTTAACAGTGTCAAGAATGTAAGTACCATAGGCAGAGCATAAAAGTTCACAGGCAATATATTACTTGTCTGCCTCCTTATTATTTTGGAAAATCAATTCATTAACATTGTTTTTACTATCATTGAACCCTTTGGCAATTTCCTGCATATAATAAACACTAAAACGTTCTTCTTTACTTAAACCATCTACACCATGTAACAGTGGTGGTAACACATCATTTTTAATGGCTTGTTGGAAATTAAGTGTTTGTGCTTTAATAGCAGCTGTATATGCTCTGTTCCAGATAGACATGCCTGAACCAAAATCAATCAATTAATCAGTCAATCACTTTATTTAACCAGGCATAAACACAGTTGAGCAAGCTCATTTTCAAAGTGCTCCTGGACATTAATACAATACATTACATAAAGGCCAGAGACGGTGCCTGCTGCACTGGTAACATCTGCAGTATCACGTCTAGCACGTGATTTAGTTTTAGCATTAGGTGCGGGTCTAAAGACTCCTAAGTGATCAGTGGCTTGAGGTACACTAACTGGATCATTTGTGCGAGTTTGGTATGCAGCTACAATGTCTGTAAACATCATACTGAAAAATGTGTTGGCTGTGTGACAGAAACCAAACTCAGCCATATTCCAATATGTAAGATTGAAAATAACTGGGACATGCATGAATTGTACATTATTAATCAAAGCTTCTGGAAGGGAAGTGGTGGTCAAACCACTAGGAGGGCCAGGCTCCTGGGGAGGACATGCAATCAGTTCTTCTTCAGTGGGTGGGGCTACAGAAAGGAACATAGCTTCAGTAGCCACATAGTTATGAAGACAGAAAGCACATGATTCCTCAGAGTTGAGGCGGTCACAAAAGGTAGGATCTATTAAGGCAGCCAAGTTATAGAGACCAGTATGTCTAGGAGAAGTTTGTCGAATAGAGAGTGTATCGTTTGGTGCAATCCCTGTGTTGGGCCATCTGTGAAAAGTACCTTTGGATAAACAAGATACAGTAAGTGTGTAACCATTAAAATCAGTTTCCCATTGTATCTGCAATGTGGATTTGTCTGGAGCTACAACCATGGCATTAAGGTAAGTGTCTGAGCCTTTCTTAACAGTAATCATTTTGTTGGAGACATCAATATGAACTGTCTGTGGGCTGGGGATATCTCTAGCTGAATGTTCAAGTTTATCAAGCCAATGTGCTATGCGTTGTTTGTGTTCAGTTGAAAGGGGTTTGTCTTGAGAGTAAGTCAAAGAAAGTAGTGCCACCAGGATGAGGATGTGCAAGATAGCCATCTTGCAAGTGTATCTGAAAAAACAGAAAAGGATTATTAAGTGAGGGGTACTATTCCACCCTAAGAGAGCTGGAAAAAGTAATTAGTCACCTTTATACAACTTGAGCTGATTAGCATGGAACCACTTGTTGGTGGTCTGTTTTTGCTGTTGAACTCTGATCTGATAGACAGCAGGACTGAGTTTGTTGACAATGGGATATGGGCCTTCCCTTTTGCTGGCAAATGAATGAGCTGGTTGTCTATATTGGAGGAGCATAACTTGGTCTCCAACTTGCCAGTCGACTTTTTTTTTACATGCTTATCAAAATGAGCTTTAGCTTGTTGTTGAGCTTTACCCATATGATTGGCAGCAACAGGTGTGTCTTCATGACGTCATCATGAAGGTTTTCAACATATTTGTCCACAGATACCCTATTTGCAGTAGGTGTGTGGAGATCAATCAGCAGGTGGTCAGGTAATCGCATGACTCTACCAGTCATGACCTCATATGGTGTGCACTGGGTAGTTGCTGCAGTAGTGCCCCTGATTGCCATTAACAGTAGTGGCAAGAGGGAATCCCAATCCATGGGATTGTTATTGATGAATTTGCATAACATCTATTTGATTCTTCTGTTTGCTTTTTCTACCTGGCCTGAGGATTGAGGATGGTATGGGGATATGCAATTTTTGATGTTCTCCAAGCATTTGGAATGTCTACTTCATCAGCTCAGCTCTAAAACTGGTTCCCTGGTCTGAGTCTACCTCAAGGTGTAGGCCCCGCCTGGAGAACAACTGATCCACCAGGATCTTAGCAGTTGTCTTTGCCATGTTATTCTTAGTGGGGAATGCCTCCATTCACCTAGAGAACAAATCTGTGACGACAAGTGCATACTTGTTGTTCTTGCTTGAGTTAGTCAAGGAGCCAATGAAATCAATTTGTATCACATTCTATGGTCCAGATTACCTTTGTGGTAATAGTTTGGCATTTCTTTTCACTGAAATTGGGTTGTTCTGGGCACACACTATGCAGTTGCCTACATACTGCTCTACATCTTTGGTCATACCAGGCCACCAGATGATGATTTTAAGTCTCTGGATGGTATTATCTACCCCCTGGTGTCCACCAGTTGGGATGTCATTAACCATATGGATGAATTCAGTTCACAAAAATTGTGGTGCAACCCACAATTTGTCACTTGTATCTTCCTTTCAATACCAGATACATTTATGATCACTAGACTGGTGTATGTTGTCAGAGTGTCTCTTGCATGAACTACCAGTAGGTAGTTTCTGTTCAATTCCTTTGTCCAAGAATTTGAATACATCTTTTAGCTTTTACCTCTGGATCCAATTTCTGTGCAGCAGAAATGTCCATTGGAGGTTCTGGTTGTGGTTTCTGCTTGGTGTTGGCAGCTAAGAAAATAGCTGCCACAGCTACTGGGTGAGTCATTGATCATGTCTCTCCCATCGAGGGCCTACTTTGGCAAGTGAGTCTGCTTGATCATTGAATTCATGGTAAGGGTCAGTTTTGCAGTGAACCTTTACCTTGTGAATGTACAGTTTGTGAGTAAACTGTTGTGTCAGGGTGTGTATATATACACAAACAAATCCCTGTACTTGACGGGTGTGCCATCAGAGGATGTAAAATCATTTTTCTCCCAGAATGGTAGAAACTCAGTAAGGGAGGAGCAGACTCAGTTGGCATCTGCAAAGAGGATGGCATCCTTGTCACCATGGGGCATAACTTCTAGAGCACAGGCCACAGCTGCCAATTCTACATACTGTGAGGAGATGACAGTGCATTTCCTTGGAATGAGTGAGAAAGCTCCATCTTTATCTAAAATGAGCACCCCAAATCCTGCTACCTGCTCTCCATCTGCATAGGAGGTGGAACCATCTGTAAAGTCACAATACATGCTGGTGTCTTCTTAAACATCTGTTGTAGTTGGTAAGAATGGTCCTGGCTCAGGTAAATCAGGAGGTTGAAGTGCACAGTAATGGGGCTTACCTGTGTTGAGTAGACCATGAGCCAGGATGGATGGCATTTTTGCAGGCAGTACCTTGATGTCAGTGTCCTGCAAAAGCAAAGACCAGTGGGTAAGTCTGGTATTGGAAACTGAACCATCTTTTACTCTGTCTAAAAGCAAAAAGTTGGTTGGGGTATGGCAGGTATGCAAGATAATAGATGCATACCCAATGATGTGCATGAAATGTTTGACAGCCCAATAGGTTGCCAAGAGTGTTCTTTCACAGAGACTATACTTTCTCTCTACTGGGGACAGCATCTGAGAAACATAGGCAATGGGCCTGAAGTACCCATTGCACTTTTGTGCCAGCATTGCAGATGTGGCCACATTGAATGTGGCAGTTTCCAAATGAAATGGAAGGTTTGGGTTGGGATTGACCAGTGCTGGTGCTGGGGCTGGGGCTAGAGCTTGCTTGAGCTGTGTTACAGCTTCAGTATGAGTGGGGCCCCATGTCCATGGGACATCCTTTTTCAGAAGTTCATACAAGGGAGTGGCCTTCAAGGCAAAATCAGGGATAAAATCCCTGGAGTAGTTTTCCATTCCTAAAAAGTGTCTGAGTGTTGCCACGCTAGTAGGTAGTGGCAGATCTTGAAAGCCCTGGATCTTCTTGACAGCAGGGCTTCTGCCTTGGTCTGTAATGCATAGGCCAAGAAAGATGACCCCTTTTTCACACAGTTGTGCCTTAGATGGGTTGCACTTGAGGCCTGCTCTCTTGAGGAGAGACAGAAGTTGATCTAGAAGGGCCAAATGATCTTCTTTCATGGTGGTTGTTAGAAGCAAATCATCCACATACTGCAGAAGAAACTGGGGTGTGAAGAATCCCTGCTGAGCATCCATCATATGGAGATGGAAGAGGGAAGGTGTGTTGTGAAAGCCCTGGGGAAGACAGGTCCAGGTGTACTGCTGTCCATCAAAGGTGAAAGCAAATTTGTATTGGCTTTCCTGTGTTAATGGGAGTGACCAGAACCCATTAGAGATGTCAAGAGCGGTGAACCACTTTTTGTCAGGTGTCAACAGCTTTAGTACATCAGATGCTGATGCTACTGTTGGGGTGCAGCTGGGGGTAACTTGATCAAGTTTCCTGTAATCAATTGTGAGTCTCCAAGCTCCATTTGGCTTTTTACCTGCCAAATAGGTGAGTTAACAGTGGAGAAACAAATTCTAATCACTCCTTGTTGAAGCAGTGATTGGATGGTCTCCCTCAATGATGGTAAGGCTTCAGCAGGAAATAGGTACTGCTTCTGCCTCACAGGGTTGGCCCTGTGATCTCAATGTTAGTGTGCATGCTACCACAGTTGTGTTTGTTGGTGGCAAACATCTCAAGGTGTTTTTGCAGCAGAAGTGCAAGCTCAGAAAACAGGTCATGACTTTTGAACAAAGCCATGACATCATACTCCTTGTTGTTATGGCAGATGGCTGCCAGCACGTGTGAGTCTGTGATGGTGACAGCATGACATTGTCCTTTGATCTGAATGAGTAGTCTGTTGGTTAGATCCACTACACAGCCGTGTAGTGCTAGAAAGTCAATTCCCAATATGTTGGGGGTGATGACGTAAGACCATGAGGTCAAAAGCAAAATCAGTCCTGATGTGGCCTGCCACCACAGGTAGAGGAATAGATCAGTTGGTGTGTAGCTGGGTACCATCTACACCCTGCGCACTGGTCTTCCAGCTGGTAGACCAGTCAGATGAGACTGGGTCCTCGTTATGGAGGACTGATGTGGCTGCTCTGGTATCCAGAAGCATGGTAAGTTGGCGGCCCCCGACTGTGGCCTTTACACAAGGCCATCCATTTGTGTCAACAATCAAATCACTCACAATCCAGACTGAGGCTTGTAATTGTCAATCAATATTTTCAGAATCAGCATCATCATCATCCTCTTCCTGAAATCAAAGGCCTGCGGGATCTTCCAAGGCCTTCTGTATGTCTTGCAATGGATACAGATGTACCTGTGACATCACAGGAATTGCAACGGCCTGCATGAGCAGCTCCTCCTTGGATGTCGCATTGGCCTGGCCAGTAACCGGTGCAACAGAAGGATTCCCTAAGCTTTTCAAGCAATCAACAGCTGGGGTCAATGATCAGGGCTAGGGCTGCTATAGTTCATGGCGCTTTAGCTTCTCTCTCAGCACGGATCTCCTCAAACAGCTTGTGGAGTGGCTAGATTTTGTCTTTGATCTGTTAATAGTTAGAATCACTGCAGTTCTGGCTATACTGTTGGGTGTTTGGATTTTTCCAATTGCTTCTGTCTCTGTTCCTGTTGTTACCATAGTTCTGCCCCCCCATGTGACTGCTTGTTGTCAGAAGGGGCATCATTAGTTTAGTTGTTTCCCTCTACCATATAATGGATAGGGGTGTCAGGGGCAGATTGTACTGCAGCCACCTGTACTGCAGCTGCCTTGTTGGATTTACTGGAAGTCAGGGTATGGAGGTAGACCTGATAGGCATGCTCTGTCTTAGTGAGGATAGCTGCAAATGTATTGGTACTTGCGTAAAGATTGAGCTCAACCTTTTCCTGCAAGGCTGGAGTTATGTTCTGGATGTACAAATCCTTGTACTAAATTTGGTCTCTGTTTGCATCCTCATTTGTGAGGCTTTTGCCAGGGCTGTATGTGAGCCATAACCGTTGATGGTAGGCTGTGGGGCTTTTCTTTGTGGCCTGCTTATCCTTGTAGGCAAAGCAAGCCCCTACGACACCCAGGGAATTGGTGGATATAAGGGCTGCTGAGAGGTTGTCAGAAGTGAGGGTGTCAGATTTACATACTGTTTCTGAAAGTTTGGTCCAGAGGGTAGGTTCGATCGTCTGCCCTAAGACTTGGACCTGGTACTCGGGTTGGAGGGAGAGCTTCTCACAAAGGGAGTACACTTTCTCCAAGTGGCAACTGAGATTGTCAGTTGGGCCCATCTTTTTGGTGCTCTGTGCAATCTGCTAGACAGAGTGATCAACTTGTAGGAGGTTGGAGGTATGCATCATCGCATTTAGTTGATTACATTCCTAGGCTCTGTGAAGCACAGCTTCCACTGCTGCATCAGTGATTGCCTTGTATGTGTGATCCTGATCAGCAGAATCCTTTAGCATTTTGTCAATTTGGTCTTGGATGTCTTTCTTTTGATCCTCTGGGACAGTGATCCTACTGATCACATCCTTAATCATGCTACAAATCTCTGATTCATGAGAGGGATGAGTGGAGGTGCACCACAGAATACAGGCCCTCTGCCCGTGTCATGAGGCAACCATCTTGGTATTGTACATGGCATCCGCCATATATTGTGTAGACATGGCGATGCAGTGTGCGTGCTGACGCTGGTGCCATCTTGTGGATGGCCAGTGGAAGTTGCTCCACTATGGGGGTTGGACTTGTGTGTGATGTGGCATATCTCATCATCAAAGTCAGAGTCATCATCGCTGGATGACACAATCTCAATGGGCATATACTAACCCATTCATAGCCGCAACATGGCTGGCAAGAATCTTCCATTGATGGTGCAACCTTGCCATCTTTTGTCAACATTTCTTGTGACAGACTTTTGCAGTGCCCTGTTCAATACCTTTCTCAGCCTCTCTCTGTAACACTCTATACACGGCGCCCAATTCGATGTTTTCCCCAAGCTCTTTATCCAACTCATAACTCACACGCTTGTAATCCTCTTTAAACTCAGCATTCTCCACTCTCAAACCTTCATTTGTATCACTCAGAATATCATTCAAATATGCTGTTTCTTAGCTCATTTCAATCTTTCACAATCATCTCTTAATAAACATATCTCTCACTCATGTCTTGAGCAGTACAGTGCAGCAGTCTGGAATTAGCATCAAGGAGTGACTGTGTCTCCTCCATTAGTTTCTATTCCTTTTTCTGTAACTCTGATGCCTGCAAGCCTATATCTTTTTTTAGAGATGCATTTTGCAGTTCAAGGGAGGCACACCTTTCTGTGAGAATCTCAACAGTGGTATGTAGAGCTGCAACCAAGAGACCTTTAAGGTTGTATTTCTTGGCTGTTTGTTTGGACTCTAGATATTGGTCAGATATTAGAGCAATGGTTTTTCAGCAAATTTTGCATCTAGCGTGAAATCTGTCCATCCACCATAGGATGTGAGGTAGTCTGAGACACTGAGTCTCAGTTCTGTGCAAAGATCAGAAATAACAAAGTAGTATACAAACAAACAAATAAGCAGTTGGAAAACTGGCCAAAATGCCTCGTGCCATCACCAACTGCTTTCCGGTCCCTGGTGGGTGAATGATAATGATGCCAAGGTGGTACGCTGTCACTCACAGAGGGAGTGTAAGGTGGTCCGGTGTGTGGGTCTGCCATACCTGAGACCAAGACGATGTGGCTCCACCACAACTACTACCATGGTAAGCACGAGCAGATCTAAGTAGGTAAAAATCACACTACACTACTCGACATTCAAAAATAAATTGAATGCGAATCTTCCTTTGTACCTTTCAACTGGCACACGGTCACCAAATGTAAGTTGGTAATAAATTACCTTCTCAGATTCTTGGTAGAATGGCACAATAGGAAGAGAAAACAGAAAAGTGGCACTCATGTAATAAATGGAATTTATTACAGATCAATAATACAGGCTTACTGCCAACAGTGTAATCACTGGGAGAGCTACCAGTTTTCCTTACCTAGGTAACGTAGTCTTTCTTCTCAGAGAAGTTACATGCTACAAAGAGTCTTATACTCCGATAATCACTATGGTAACATCAAAAGAAGATATATAAAATGTATATAATTGGTCAAAAACAGGTGGCCTGAGTAACTATCCTAACTAGTGTGAAACTTGCATAGCTTGCAGAAGACAACATAATACAATGGGACTACTTATAAGTCCCAAGGTCAGCTGCAATTACAGTGACACACAAGCACTAAAGATGGCACTGTTGCCTTACTTATAAGAATACAATAAAAACAGAGTAAAAAGCATCTTTCATAGCTAAAATACATAGTAAAACATAATAGAGCATAATATGCAATAGTAGAACCCAGATCCTGACACTTATGCTTATATGATGTGTCTTCACCCTAAGGTTAGTACATATGCCTACATATAGGTTGCTGTCTGTGAGGTAGGGGTACAATCAGGGGTGCTGGACCATGGATAACAACGTTATATGACAACTGAAATTACTCCATGATGTTATGTGATGAGTGAAATTACTCCATGACGTTAGATGATGACTGAAATAACTCCATGATGTTATGGGATGACTGAAATTACTCCATGATGTTAGATGCCGACTGAAATTACTCCATAACATTATAAGATGGCTGAAATTACTCCATGATGTTAGGTGTCGACTTAAATCACTCCATGACGTTATGTGACAATTGAAATTACTCCATGACGTTATGTGATGCGTGAAATTACTCCATGATGTTATGTGACAATGTGAACATCAGGCCTAACTCCAAGCTACAAAACTTAAACCCTAACTACAGCGAACATAAACTAGAATATGGCAGCATATACATGCATTTGGAAACAAAATTGATTGATCTGGGGTTAGCACTGGGGTTGAAAAGGACTGCAGAATGAAGCCAATAAATAATTTTTACTCTGAATGACTCCTGAAGGCTTGCTGTTTGTCAGTAAGGGTGAGCTAAAACTGATAATCAGTTATTTCTTCAGCACTTTTCAGGCAGAACTTTTTATCTGCAGTAACAATCTCTGGCCCAGATATTCAAAAGGGTTGCACCCCGGTGAAATATTTAAAAGGGAAAAGTGCGCCTGCACAAATCCCGATGTGCCGGGGCGCATCAGTAATGTATGCAGGCACAGGTGGGAGAGCGTGCCCGTGAATAAACTGCACAGCCTGATATTCAGCCCGGGCCATGCAGATTTATGCAGGCACAACCCCTACCTGCGCCTGCACAAAGTTGAGCCGGAAAAAAAAAGGAACAAGTTGAGGGCCACCCACAGGTGAGCTGCCACATTGCAGGGCACAACACAGAAGCTGCCACCTGTGGGTGGCCCTGACTTGTTCCCGCTGCACCTGACAGCACCCCCATGCCCTGATCATGGGCAGAAGTGTACCCCATCCCGAGGTAGGCCCAGTTGCAGGCAGAGTCCCCCACCCCGAGTGGCCGACCACGGGCAGAAGTGTACCCTCCCACCCCGGTGGCCCGATGATGGGCAGAGTGTACCCCACCTCCGAGTAGCCTGATGTGGGCAGAAGTGTACCCCACCCCAGTGGCGGTTGCGGGCATCAGACTTCCCCCAAAGTCCAATATCCCTGGTGGTCCAGTGGACTGCGAGTAGCCCAATCATGGGTGCCATTCCTCACCCCCCATGTCCAAATCTCTGGTGATCTAGTGGCTTTCCATCCCACCCGCCCATGGAGCCTCACCATCCCACACTCCCCCATCAGCCGGCAGCACCCCACCCACCTGCCGTCCCACCTCCCACCAACTGACAGCTCAGTAGGGCTGCATGCCCATTGGTTCAGAGCATGAGCCAATGGGCGCAGCCCATACCATACTAGTCAGTCCAGATATGTGAATGAATGGTTGCATGCCCATTGGCTCATGCTCTGAACCATCGGGCGGCAGCTCTACTGAGCTGTCAGTCGGTGGGTGGCGGGCAGCAGGTGGGTGGGTACTGCCACCTGATGGCTGAAGGAGGGAGCGGGGAGGGGCTCCATGGGTGGGTGGGTCGGCCACTAGATCACCAGGGATTTCGGACTGGGGGGTGAGGAATGCCAGCCATGATTGGGCTACCAAGGTCCACCTGGACAACCAGAGATATTGGACTTTGGTGGGGAAGGTCTGATGCCCGCGATCAGGCTACTCAGGGGTGGGGGTACACTTCGCCCGCAATTGGGCTACTCGGGGAGGAGGGTAGACTTCTACCCATGATTGGGATACTCAGGGGTGAGGAGACTTCGCCCACAATTGGGCTACTCGGGTGGGGTACTCTTCTGCCCGCGATCGGGCTATGGGGGAAGACATACAGTTATGTATGTGATTGGGCTAATCGCGGTCCACTGGACCACCAGGGACTGGAGCCATTCACCGTCCCTTACGGGACGTCCCATGATCGGGCTGCAGGGGGCGTCGGTCCCCGATGGCTGCTGCTGGCAGGGTGCCAGGTGCAAGTCATCAGGGATCGGCACACCTGCATGCTAATGGCATGCAAATGGGGCCGTAATCAGATGCAAATGGCCCCCGTGTGCCTTGCATAAATTATGGCCCCATTTGCATATCACCCTTTGAATATCGCAGGTGCTATGCATGGTGCAATGGAACTTGCGCCACCGCATCTCAATGCTCCATTCTGACCACTTGCGCTGGTGCAATTCCACTGCACCATGCACACTGAGGGCGGCCGGGGATGATATTCAAAGCAGTTGCGCCATAACACAACTCCATTGAATATTGCCCTGGCCACACCCCGGCGCAACTGTTTTGAGCAGCGAAGGGGCTTGCATCACAAGATGGTGCAGTTTGAATATCTGGGCCTCTATGTATATTTTTGAATTCATGCTTTATTCCTCCTTTCTAACCTGTGCCCCCTGATAAAGACCATTAAGTCAAAGCGCTGGGGCTTTGTTCAGTGGTCCTCAGCTATTGTTTGATGCTCACCAAAAAATAAACTTTATAGCCTACCAAGCAAACTAAACTGAGATTCTATGTTTCCTGCCCTCAAGTGTTGGGACCTTTTTCTTCTATTCCCTTTACTGGCTGTCCATCATGAGACCACATGACTAGCACCAGTGCTCCTGCCTTGTTAGACTTTCTCCATACCATGGCCATGTTACTCCCTCAGGTTAACCCCTCAAGGTGGACCACTCTGCCCCTTTTTGCAAGACCCCACTTTGCTTATTCAGTATGAGGGAATTAAAAATCCAGCTACAGCCAGTGTGGAAGACAGGCACCAATCAATGCATTCATGTGCCCATTAAATGTGGGCAGCTCTTTGTGTGGTGTTATCATCCTGTCCAGTGAGGGGAGATTTTTATCTGCATTTGCCCTACCCTGTTTCCCTGTTTTGTCATGGCACATACTCACAACTGCCCTTGGGAGGTGACTGATGCTGCGTGGTCACACACAATTTCTGAGGCACACCATGAGTCCCACTTGGTATCGCTTTATGAACAGTAATGTGGAACCCACATATCAGGAGGAGAGCATCCATACAGACATATCTGCAGTGCAGTGGAGCCTGCCACAACAGAAAACAGTAATGTGGAACTCACCACTCCAGAAAGAGAGACTCCATGCAGACTTACCTACATTGGAGCCAGCCATGATGGAATGCTTTAACGTGTAATCAACCATCCCAGGAGTAGAGCATCCATGCAGATGTACTTACAGTGGAGCTCAGCATGATGGAACACAGCAATGTGGAACCTGCCACCCCAGGAGGAGAGCATCCATGCAGATGTACAGTACTTACAGTGGAGCCCACCACGATGGAACACCGTAATGTGGAACCTGCCACTCTAAGAGGAGAGCATCCACACAGACGTACCTGCAGTGGGGCCCGCTACAGTCAAATGCAATAATGTGGAACCTGCCACCCCAGGAGGAGAGCATCCATCCACACAGATGTACCTACAGTGAAGGCTGCCATGATGTAACACAGTAACATGGAACCCACAACCCCAGGAGGAGAGCATCCATGCAGACATACCTACAGTGGAGCCCAGCACAATGGAAAGCAGTAATGTGGAACCCACCACCCCAGGAAGAGAGCAGCCATGCAGACATACCTACAGTGGAGCCCAGCACAATGGAAAGCAGTAATGTGGAACCCACCACCCCAGGAAGAGAGCAGCCATGCAGACATACCTACAGTGGAGCCTGCCACAATGGAATGCAGTAACATGGAACCTGCCACCCCAAGAAGAAAGCAGCCACACAGACATAACTATAGTGGAGCAAGCTATGATGGAACACAGTAGCTTGAAACCACCACCCCAGGAAGAGAGCACCCACGCAGACATACCTACAGTAGAGCCTGCCATGATGGAACTCAGTAATGTGGAACCCACCACCCTAGGAGGAGAGCATCCATGCAAGTGTACCAACAGTGGAGCCAGCCATACCATAATTCAGTAACATGGAATCCACCACCCAGGAAGAGAGCATCCATGCATATGTACCTACAGCAGAGCCTGTCATGATGGGATACAGTGACGTGGAACCTGCCACCCCAGGAGCACAGCATCCACACAGACATACCTGTATTAATGATATAAACAACACTTCATTTAACCAGTTACAACAGGACTATGTGGCATTATGCAATCTGCTACTAGATCGGGGATGCCGTGTTTGTATATCTAACATTTTACCTGTCCTGAGAGCAACATCCACCATGACACAGAAAATCAAAGCCCTAAATGAATGGCTGAGAAAATGGTGTTTTAAACAGGATATACCCTGTATTACTCTGTGGGAATCATTTTCAGATAGTTCTTCCTTGTTTTGCTGGGATGGTCTGCATCTTAGTCGCAGGGGCAGTACACTTCTAGGGAAAAGTATTACTACTATCATAAATCATTGTTTAAACTAAAAACATTGGGGGAGAATGGGTTTATCCCCAAGTCTCTAAATAATCAACAAAATATTATTACTACTAAATGTAAATTTTTAGCAATCAATTCAAGATCTCTAAACCAAGTCAAATTAGTGGAACTTGAGGCCAAATGTAAAACTTTGAATATAGGTGTGGTGGGAGTAGCCGAAACCTGATGGGATACATCCTGCATCTGGTCCAGAGAAATTCCAGGCTATAAGCTATATCATAAAAATAGATCAGATAAACAAGGTGGTGGGGTTTGCATGTACATACGAAATGACATCCCCTCCTTTGAAGTATGCTCTCCCTTCTACCTGGAAAGTATCTGGGTTAAAATTCTTATAAAGGGGCACTCATATATAACTGTCAGAAATATCTACTGACCTCCATCTGCCAATTCTGATTACACAACTAGTATATTTAAAGAGATTACAACTTTCTCAGAATCCCAAGATACTGTAATATTTGGTGATTTCCACTTCCCTCATATTGATTGGGACTCACTTTCAGGACATTCCTGTGCTGAGGAAGGATTAATAGATGTGTTAACCAGCACTGGATTACAACAGCTTGTTACTGAACCCACTTGAGGTTCTAACATTCTGGATTTATTAATTACAAATATAGAGCAACAAATTAGAAACCTCCAAATTTGGGACCCACTTAGAGCCAGTGATCATTCTTCCATTCTTTTTGAAATTCAACAGACTAAAACCATACAAAGAAAGTTAAATGATACAAAAAATTATAATAAAGCAAATGTATCCAAAATCAATAAATATTTAGAAAGCATAAATTGGAAAATCTATCCTCCTCAATTGTACAACACAACAAGATGGGACATTTTTAAAAATATTGTACATTATTTGGAGAACATTTTCATTCCATCTAAAAGGAAATTTAACAACAAAGGAAAAATCCCCACCTTGGTTTAACAGGTCAATTAAAAAACAGATTAAAACAAAAATCTAACTTTTTAGGAAACTTAAGAAAAGTTCTCTCCCTTACAAAACTAATTTACTGCATAAATAGACAATCTGTAAAAAATCTGAAAATTCTATTAAACTGGCTAAAAACAAGTTAGAGTTTACACTAGCTCATACAAAAGACTGTCATAAATCTCTTTTTTCTTATATAAATAATCAAAAGGGTGCACCAAGGACCACTGGTCCCATTATAACCAATGGTTCTCCGTTATCTGATATGGAAACTTCAGACGTCTTCAATAAATCTTTCTGCTCAGTTTACTCTCAACAATCATTCCCTAAGACAGTTAAAGTTCACCATATAGACGTTCACAGGTTTAATCCAGCCGACATTCTACAGACTATCAAAAAACTGAAAAAGACCAGTAGTCCGGGTTCAGACGGTGTTCATCCATGGTTTCTGATTGGAACCTCTACAAATATTTCTATACCGTTGTCAATTATCTTTAATAAATCTCTACAAGAAAGTGTTGTACCAAATGATTGGCGTTCAGCAATAGTTATGCCAATATTCAAAAAAGGCGATAGAAGTTCTGTGCAAAATTATCATCTCATTAGCCTGACCTCAGTGGCTGGCAAACTAGTGGAAAGGGTAATGAAGAACTTGATCTATCAGGAATGTAAAAAACTAGGTATTGATGATCCAATCCAGCATGGGTTTACTCCCAAATATTCTTGTACCACTAACTTGATTTCGTTTTACAACAATATAAGTGCTTTACTGGATGTAGGTATCCCTACTGATGTTATTCTTTTGGACTTTAGCAGAGCCTTTGATAAAATGTCACATGAAAAACTGATTACTAAAATGCACAATCTAGGCTTGTCATCTAATATTGTCAACTGGACTGCTAATTGGTTAACAAATTGCTCCCTGAAAGTTAGAATTAATGACGCCTTGTCTGACCTGGGTAGAGTGACAAGGGGTGTGCCTCAGGGATCAGTCCTGGGACCAACATTATTTACTCTCTTCATTAGCGATTTACAAACAGGGCCTAATAATTTCATGGCTAAATTCGCAGATGATACTAAACTGGGGGGCATGGTTAATAATCAAGAAAATATCTCCTCATTAAAAGAGGACTTGGGAAAACTAATATTTTGGGCAAATCAAAATCATATGCAGTTTAATCAAGACAAATGCTTGGTAGTACATTTCGGTACAAAAAAACCCTAAAACAGTATATCACATAAATGGACTTCCACTTCACTCATCTAACTGTGAGAAAGATCTAGGTATTTATATCAACAACAAACTTACGTAAGGGATCACTGTGTTAGAACTGCTTGTATGACCAATAGGCTAATGAGGCAAATTAAACTCACATTTATTAACCACACTGAACAATGTCTCATCCCACTGTACAGGGCATATATTAGACCATACCTAGATTATAGCTCCCCTTTTTGGAATCCAAACTTAAAAAAAGATATTGCCATACTTGAACAAGTCCAGAGGAGAGCAACCAAAATGATTCCCAGACTAACAAATTTGGACTATCAGGCAAGATTAAAAGTTACAGGTCTCTTCTCTCTTCAAAATAGAAGATTAAGAGGTGATATGCTCATGGTCTATAATTTAATAAATTCAGCAGATCTCATGGAAAAATGTGATCTAACTTTCTCCAAAAGGAGACATGTTCCAAGACTGCATAACAAACAGCTTGAGGTCAAAAGTTATAGAACTAGTAAGAGGGGGAAACTTTTTTCAATACGGGCTTCTAGTGTATGGAACACCCTGCCACAGGATATAGTTGAGGCTGCTAGCACCACATCTTTTAAAAATAAACTAGATGTTTGGATACGGGAAAATAATTAAACAATGTCCCACACTGTGTGGGGAACAGTCACGATGGGCTGTGGCCTTCTTCTGTTCTATTGTACCGAGTAATACCAAGTAATACCAAATAATACCAAGTAATACCTACAGTGGAGCCAGCCACAATGGAATGCAGTAACATGGAACTCACCATCCCAGGAGAAGAGCATCCATGTGGACGCACCTAGCTCTTTTTGCTTGCCTGTACTTCTATTGTCCCAGGCTCAGGGCTTGAACCCGGGAGGCTGAAGATATTTTCATTTGAACAGGACATGTTTTCCCTCCATACATTATCTGTACTAAGCCTTGCTGTGAAGACGTAATCTGCTGCTTTTGACATCACAGCGTGTTGCCATAAAATATAATTCTGATGTTGCAAGCAGAAGACATGACTTTAGGTCAGGAGAAACATTGGGAACAGAGGAAGTGTAATTGGATAAAGTGTCTTTTTTTCCTACAAACGTCTTTACTAATAAAGAAAGAATGTCCTGAGAATTACATTATTTGATAATGTTATAAGACTTACTGAAGAACAAGAACATTTTGTTAATACAGAAAAGCAGCAGTGGCATCATACTTACGGTAACTTTTCACAAATCTGTAATTAGTGCCCATAAGGTAGATGAAAAACGTGATACTGTGATCATGATCCACAAAAAAACAAGACTCCATAGCCCTATGCACAATTTCAATTTGGTGGCACAAAGTGGTTAAAATTGCCATTATATGCCACTGTTCTGATGTGTGCATCTTTGTGACATACATAAAGGTGTCACAACCACTTTCTTGTGCTATCACAAAGGCAATGAACCAAGGAAAGGGGCAGGGTCTGACATGCAAATGAATTATGCCATGCACAGATGCTTACTTGGTCCCTGAATATACCCCCACATGCCTCAGTACCACCAACCCCTGTAAAATGTGTGAAGCAGTTTCTTGGGCGGGGGGGGGCACAGGCAATTGTTGGTTTAATGACAACTCCATATGGTACCAAAACTGGTAAGGGACTGGATGAAATATTGCCACACAATGAGAAATTGGTCTGGAGTGGGGGTCCAATTGTGACCAGGGATTGGATTTGTAAACTGGATCAGTTGGGCGTGGTCACAGGACCAGCAAGCATGGCAAATTTTGAACAGAGTGAGGCCTACAAGCAGGCCATAAAGTATGGAGTTCTGGGGATGACTGATGGAGTAGCACCTCATGCTTTGACCTCTGGGCATGACATGGCATTGCTCCATTAATCAGGGCCTTGACAGTTGAACGGTGACTTTGATTTTGGTCAACATAGTAATAAAATATTCTAAAAAAACAAGTGAAAACTTGTCCCTGCCTTATTTCTGTGGCATTTGCCCCCACAGCCTCTAGATTAGCACACCAGGAAGGAGAAAAGATTGAGCGGCTAGTGCCTTGAAGCCTTATTACAATCCCATTTCCTCTTTCACGTACACGTTAAGAAATGATTTCAACTGAAGCACAGGATTCCCACGAGGTAAGGGAACTTCCTGTTTGATAGTTTTTTAATAGTGAGATTGGTCCTCTTTGAAAATTAATTTGATGAATTTCTATTTTCTCTACTCCTGTCCTGGGGGATGAGAGATTTGTTTATATTAATGTCACTCTGGCTTACAATATGATGAAAATCTAATCAATGCACAAGTAGCATTTATTAACAGTAAAGAAAAGCAAGAAAAAAAATCACATTTTTAAATTGCTGTTTCTTGGTAGTACTGGCTCTAATCAAGAACTGACTAGAGTTAACAAAGGCTGCATTTCTGCAACATTACTGGTGTACCTTGGAGTTTAAACCATGGGTTCTCCTTCATCTCCCCCCATGATTCTGCCCACTGCTTTAAAATGTTGGACATAGCATGTTCTAGGTTCTGTAGCTTCAAGTTTTTTTTTTAATCAATCAAGATTTTTCTCCACTGTTGTCACCCACCCAGTCTTCATGCCAGGGGTGTTTCCTGGTGATGGAAACCCCCAACACAAGCCCCATCCTCTGCTATCCCCCTATGCTCATACTAGTGGTGGCCCACGGTGTAGGGCCCAAGGGCACCGCTGGCCATCATCCCACATTGCAGGGCCCAAGGCCACTGCTGGCATTTATCCCACAGTACAGGGCACAAGGGCACCAGCGGCCACCATTCCATAGTGCAGGGCCCAAGGGCACCGCTGGCCATCATCTCACAATATAGGGACAAAGGGCACCACTGGCCATCATCTCACAGTACAGGGACTAAGGGCACCACTGGCCATCTTCTCACAGTGCAGGACCCAAGGGCACCACTGGCCACCATTCCATAGTTCAGGGCCCAAGGGCACTGCTGGGCATCATCTCACAATATAGGGACCAAGGGCACCACTGGCCATCATCTCACAATGCAGGGACCAAGGGCACCACTGGCCATCATCTCACAGTGCAGGGACCAAGGGCACCATCAGCCATCATCCCACAGTGCAAGGCTCAAGGGCATCACTGGCCATCATCTCACAATGCAGGGCCTAAGGGTACCACTGGCCATCCTCCTACAGTGAAGGGCCCATGGTCAATGCTGGCCATCATCCCACAGTGAAGGGCATAAAGGACCCTGCTAGTCATCATCCCACAGTGCAGAGCCAAAAGAAACTGCTGGCTAACATCCTATGGTGCTGGGCCCAAGGGCACCACTGACCATCATCCCACAGTGCAGGGCCCAAGAGCACATCTGGCCATCGTCCCATGGTGCAGGGCCCAAGAGTACTGCTGACTATGATCTCACAGTGCAGGGCTCAAGGATACCACTGGCCATCATTCTGCAGTGCAGGGCCCAAGAGCACTGAAACATAGAAACAGAAACATAGAATTTGATGGCAGATAAGGACCGCTTGGCCCACCTAGTCTGCCCATTTCTCTACCTAATGGATAAGCTGCAGATCCTAGTTAACCAACAGCCTACTTCCTCCTACCCCCCACTAGAACTGCCTTATGTCTGTCCCATGCATTCTTGAATTCTCCCACTGTTTTTGACTCCACCACCTCCTCAGGAAGGCTGTTATGTGCATTCACCACCCTCTCTGTGAAAAAATACTTCCTCATATTACCTCTGAGCCATCTCTCCTCTGTCTTCAAATTGTGACCCATTGTTCTTGCTGCTGGCCATCATCCTTCCAACAATGGGGCTTTAACCCTGTTTCCTTCCAGAGTTGCAGTGTCCATCCACAAGAGGGTGCTAGCTCCTAGCTCACCTAATGTATGTAGGTGTTGGTTACAAATGTCACAGAATACGCATGGCAGTAGCATGCCACCTGGCCCACCACAGGGGTTGCTGTGGCACCAAGAAGGCACCCCTCCCCTCCTGAGCTGGGAAGCACTGCTATCAGCAGCATCATTCCCACCAGCCCCCCCACCACACACACAGCCCATGTCCACTCCTGAACGCAGGTTCTCAGCATGTGATATGCTGCATCTGGGCCAATGAGAAGCCTCAGCATTTATAGTTCTAACAAACACTCAGAAATATATGCTACTGTAGCGCCACAGAAATAGGAGCTGAGCCACATGTGCAGAGGGCCAGAAATGGCTGCAGAGTGGTTGGGCAATGGGCAAGGCCATGATCCATGCAATCCTCTGCATGAGTGGTGTGCTGCAAGGGCTAGGCAGACCCATGGAGGCTAAGTAAGGGGGACCCCAATATAAATTCTTGGCACCTTTTCAGTCAGCTGCTCTGGATTACTTGGCACCCCCAAATGGCTCCCACAAGAAACTGCCCCAGTCTGCCAGACCAACATGGAGGGCTGAAATGTTATCACAGTAGATTTTATTTCTGTTAATTTAAAAAAAAAGCTAAGTTGCTGAAAAGGAGACATGGCAGTTCAGGTAGACTGTCATGACCACACATTTCCTGCTCATGCAGAACAGGGGTGCTAGTCTGAGGGCAAACTGGGTTTCTAATAGAAAACTGGTATCTGTCACTGTTGAGCCACCCTTACCACCCCCTGTGCCAGTACAGAGCTCCATGTATGCTAACAAGGGTAGCTGGGGACTGTGGAAGCCAGCTGATGCCAGAGAAGAGGAACAGCTGGACTATGGTGGGCTCTGGAAGGGTGGGGTGGTGTGTCAGAGGTACCTTCCTCAACCGATACAACTACATAATCCCTAAGCCACTTTGGCATAGCAGGAATACTGGGAGGAGGCAGCCATGGTAGTGATCAAGGAGGATGTGGCGGTCCTCCATAGTGGAGATTCCAAGGAGGATGGTAGAGGATCCTAGAGGAGGAAAGCAACTCCTGGTGGGGAATGGATTTGGGAAAAAGAAAGGAGGGTGAGAGGGAGGTTAGGTGCCAACCTGGCGCTATGGGCTGGAGGGATGGGAAGTGGATCCTGAGGATCGTTAGGGTGGCAGATAGGGACATTCGGATGTCATTGTTCACCAGAGGACTAATGACCTGGCTAGAGATGGGGCTGGGATACTGTAGGGGGATTTAGTGAGCGGGGGGGGGTCTTATACAGGTAGTGTGCCCAGTGGCTCTTGCAGAGGCACTACCTGTCTGTGACAGGGGGAGAAGAGGTTTCACTGCACCAGGAGCTTCAACTCTTGGTTGAAGAAATGGTAAGAGAGGAGGGGTCAGCTACACTGGGGACCCACCTAGAGGGATAAATGACTATACAGGGGTGGTGGCTTGCCTCTATCTGGAGGGGAACCACAATCCTCAGTGCACAGTTTAACTGTTACTTTGATGAACATTTAAAATAGCCAAGGGGGGTAGCAGAATGACTCAGGGAGGCATAAGCTTCCCCTCCCCCACAGACTGAAATAGAGAGTAGGGAGGACCTGAGTGGAGGTGAATCCCCCAGGATGCAAATTAATAAAAGAAGCAGAGTGGAAAAAAATTAAGAGGGATGGGAATGAAAGCATTAAAAACAGGGGGGAAGGAAGGAAGAAAAAGGGCAAAAAGGAAAAATGGGGGTTAGTAAGCGGAGTTGTAACAAAATCTGGAAGGCCATGCATGCAAACACTAGAAGTCTAGGAAATAAAATTCTGTACCCAGAAGCCATCATGGCAGAGGCTGACCTGGATATTGTGACCATTACTGAGTCATGGAGCACTGAAAACCATGACTAGGACATGGCCATACCAGGCTATATACTATTCAGGAGGACAGGGTGGGAAGAAGAGGAGGTGGTGTGGTGCATTATGTGAGGGAAGACATCCAAGCGACCGAGATACAGGGAATACGGGGAGGGCAGAGGTACTGTGGGTCACCCTGGAGAAGGGGGTCAGAGCCACTGTTTGAACTGGCATGATCTACAGACCTCCAGCACATGAGGAGGATTTAGATAAGGTACTGGTGGAAGCCATTGGCAAGAAGGAAGAAAAGGCAGAGGTGCTGCTTCTGGGGGACTTCAGACTGCTGGATGTAGATTGGAGCCTTCCAGCTGCACATTCAACTAGAAGCAGGGACATCCTGGACTCCCTGCAGGTGGCATTCCTCAGGCAGCTAATCAAGTAGCCCATTTATGATGGGGCAATACTGGACCTAGTACTCACTAACAGTGACAGTGTTGCAGATGTCAAGGTGGGAGACCACCTGGGGACCAGTGACCATCGTACAGTTTGGTTCAACATAAAGAAGGCTATGGAATCGATCCACACAAGGGTGAGGGTCCTGGACTTTAGGAAGGCAGATTTTAAAAAAAGATGGGTGAATACTTCAGGATAACCTGGCGGGGGGTCAGGGAGATGATCTGGGTAGGGTGAAGGAACAGTGGGTGAAACTAGAAGATTGCATAGTGAAGATGGTTAACCTTAGCGTAAAGCATGTGAGCAAAAGCAAGAAAAAAAAGGCCACTATGGTTCTTGAATGAAGTGGCTGAAAAAGCATTCAGAAAGTATAAGGAGACACAAATGGAGAGGATAGGGAGGTGGAGGGTGGAAAATAGGGAGGTCTATTAAGGGAAACACAGGGAGGCAGGGAAAGTAGTAAGGAGCGCGAAGGTGCAAACTGAGGAGATAATAGCCCAAGCAGTAAAGAAAGAGGACAAGACATTTTTTAGGTACGTAAGTGAAAAGAAGAAGACCAGGTGAGGGACTGTAAGGTTATGAAGGGAAGAGGGACTATGCAGAAGGGTACCAGGAAAAGGCAGACATCCTGAACAAATACTTTTGTTCAGTGATCACACAGGAAGGATAAAGGGAGGGGCCACAAAAAAGTAACAGCTGCCTTGGATGGAAGGAAATGGACACCAGTCCATTTTTGGAGAGAGTGTCCTGAGAGTTCTTGCTAATCTGAAAGAAGACAAAGCAATGGAGCCAGATGGGGTGCAACCAAGGGTACTGAGGGAGCTCAAAGAAGCATGGGCTGCACCTCTGACAGTCCTGTTAACAGCTCATTAGAAACAGACATGATTCTGGAGGAGAACAGATGTAGTCCTACTTCACAAAAGTGATAGCATGGAGGAGGCTGACAACTATATGCCATCAGCCTGACATCAGTGGTGGGAAAATCAATGGAATTACTGCTGAAGGAAAGGATTGTGGCAATATCTTTTTCCTTTTTTTTTTTTACATTTCTGTTTTGCCTCCATTTCTCCTCGCCAGCTGTCAGGTCCTCCTTCCAGCTGCCAAAGCCCTTCTGCCTGCTGTAGGAGTCCTCTGATATTTCAACCCACCACCAGCCTCTGCTCAACAACCTCTCTGGATACCTTGTCCTTAACCAACAGCTTGTCCCCTGCATGTGGGACTCCCTGGTTCCCCAAACCAGGAGGAGGAGGAGGATACTTCACTCAATAGTTGAAGCCCAGGAGGAGGAGACAGTGATGCTTGGGAGGAGTCAGAAGGATCCTACAGTGGTAAGGGGGGGGCAGGGTGGCTTCATCAACCTGGAGCTGCTGGGGTATTTTGCAGCCACTAAGCCTTCCCTTATCTCTCCCCAGGACATGGTTCTCAGAAGTGACCTGGCAGAGCACCTATATGGCCATCGGAAGGGCAGTTGAGCCCTGCCTTACCTCTGGAACTCTTCTGCCAGCCCTACTCTGAGTGTGTGAAACCTCTGCATCAGTTGTCAGGTGAGCAGGAGCGTGCCAATATATGGCCACTCCAGAGGGACCACCTTCCCACATGACACGCCCTCCCCAGGCCACCAGAGGGCAGTTGTGCAACAGAATGAGATGATCTCCCTCCCTGAGGCAGGAGGTGTCCAGATGGACACCAGAACCCCACTTTACTGGTCGGCACCAGATGTCCCAGACACAGGGCATGAACCTGGTCATCTGGGCAGCAAGCAGTAGCACTGTACTAGCTGTCCAGCCTGGATTGTGAAATATCTTGAATCCAATGGCTTACAAGACTGGAGACAGCATGGATTCATTGGGGGGGGGGGGTATGTCAAACAAGTCTGTTAGATTTCTTTGACTGGTGACCAAAGAATTAGATCAGGGTGGAGTGGTGGACATCTTGGCTTACTTAGATTTTAGTAAGACTTTCAACATGATTCCACATATGAGGCTCATAAGGACACTGGGCAGCTTAAGGGTGGGTTCAAAGGTGGTAAACTGGATAAGAAAATGGTTAGGAGATAGAGGGTGGTGGTAAACAGAGTTTGCGCCAGAGAAAGGAGGGTGGCCAGTGAGGTGACGCAGTGATAAGTACTGGGACCAGTTCTCTTTAATGTCTTTGTAAGTGATTTTGCAGATGAGTTGAAATGGAAGGTCTGACTCTTTTCGGATGACACCACAATCTGCAATAGGCTGGTCACTCAGGAATTGGGGGGAGGCAGAAAGAATTAGCAGAGACCTGAAAAAATTCAAGGACAGGTCAAAAGTATGGCAGCTGAGTTTAAATGCAAAAAAGTGTAAAATCATGCACTTGGGGCATAGAAACTCGGGAACAGAGTACAAAATGGGTGGAGAGGTAGTGACATCATATTTGATGACCTAAAGTTGATCAGGCAGTGTGACAAGGCAGGTGGAATGGCTAGTGCAATGCTGGGATGCATAGGGAGTGGTATTAGCAGCAGAAAGAGGGAGGTGGTGTTGCCTCTGTATAGATCGTTGGTAAGACCCCACCTGGAGTACTGTGTCCAGTTCTGGAGACATCTCTGAAAGGACACTGACAAAGTGGGGGCAGTCCAGGGAGAGCAACTAAACTATTGCAGGGTCTCCATTAGAAGCCCTATGAGAACCGACTATGGGACCTCACCATGTACACCCTGGAACATAGGAGGGAGGGGGGATATAATAGAGACATTAAAATGTTTCACGGGGACAAATAAGGTACAGGAGGAAAATATTTTCCAGAATGAAAAAGGTACTCAAGAACAGGGTACATGCTATGAAGTTGGAGGGAGGTAGATTTAGGAGAGATGTGAGGAAATACTTCTTCATAGAGGTAGTGGGGGAAAAAACAGTGGTGGGGTCCAAGAAGTCATGGGATAGGCATGGAGGACTCTTAGTGGAAAGAAAGAGGGGTGGGAGAAAGAGCCGGAGGTCAAGTAGGGTCTGTGGGGATACAGTAGGTAGGGAAATATGGGCACATGAGATGGGCCAAGAAGTCCTTATCTGCTGGCAAATTCTATGTTTCTACGATTACACATATGTTTGCCTGATTATGGATTGGGAACCACAAATTTTAAACAAGAGCTGGCTGTGGCTAACTGACTTGTGTAGTCTGTGTGAAGAACCTGCTGTTGACAGAACACTCACAAGGACCAAGTTTAAAGAGAGGAAGGGAGACAGCCGGGTGAGTAGAAGGGGAAAATAACTGGGAAGAGCTATCAAGGTTGACCAGCATTTGTTAGCCCCCCTGCCAAAGAAGAAAGACATTTATAAGACAAGAACCTAAAAGTATAGTTTGGATCTGGGTGAGTCTGATGAAGAAAATCATTTTAAAAGGCAAGACTGCTGTTCAAAAATATTAAAACAAGGATTGCTTAGGACAAACATATTCAATAAAACCACATTAGAAACAAACACAAAATTTCACATATCGTACCCACCCCATGAAAGGAATCCTGCCTAGTTTTTGCAAACCACTGCAAAGGACTTTAGGCTAGTTTGGGCTTAATCAAGACTACATAATACCAAAAGGCCACACAAATAATTTGCAATGCTTAAAACCTATTGCCTAATCTGAAAGGCAGGGGGAACCAGTTATATGAAAACAATAGGTCATGGTGAGTCTAAATACCGGAAGCAATGGTTACCCCGGAAGGGCACTGATAATAAATTCATGCTTCTAAGAAATACAAAATTGCAAATAAATCAGTGCTAGTCGCTCAGTAGGTAGCAACTTGCCTCTGGGGTTGGAAGATTAGAAGGTGGTGGGTTCCAGTTCCACAGCAGACAGTATTACCCATAACTGACACTGTAGTACAGTACAAGAGGGATACTACACTGTTTAGGTGCTGTCCTTTGGATGAGGCCTTCAACTGAGATGCTTCTGCCCATATCTGGTCACTATCCAGGTGGAAGTTAAAGATCCCATGGCCTTTTTCAAACAAGAGTAGGGAAATTTTCCTGGTGTCATGGTAAGCATTTCCCTTGTCAATAACAGATGTCAATGCAACCCACTGCCACAGGATACACCTGGAAATGAGCTATCAAAGCTCAGTGTGCCTTTCCTTGTCAATTACAAACACATAAGTCAATCAGTCTGTCAATCAATCAGTATATCCACTAATGCAAGGCATCATGGGTAGGTAATGCAAATCACCAGGAAGGGATTTAGGTTGATTTGGCCTTCCTCTTTTACACCTTCTGCCATTTTACTCTTGATGCCCCTTCTCTCCCTCAATTAAGCAATAATGACTGAAAAGCCAGTCATTTCCAAGTGATTAAAGACATTACCTGGTGTTTCAACAAACCCCATGTCAAAGTCATAATTTTTTGCCCAGTACATAATAGCCATCTTAACATTTAAAATCCATAACAGCTTGACCCGTTGGCAAGCGTTGGATTCCGCTATCGCCAGGCGACCCGGGTTGGAAACGGACCGGATCACTGGAGGGCCGGCCGGAGGAGGGAAGGATGGAGCATCCCGCGACAGCCTCCTTCTCTGGGGAGGCAGGGACAGGTCCGGTGTTTTGCTGGTTCCAGCGGAGGCTGGGAGCAGGGCAGACAACACGGCCCAGTTACTTGGGAGGAGCAGATGCTGGTGTATGCCTTGTCGTCCGCCACGCCTGCCTCCCACAAAACTGAAAATTGCCCACTGGCCACCTAGATGACGGCTCCCCGCGCCTCGGTACCTTCAGTGCCTGTCCAGGGCCTCCTGCTCCTCAGCGGCATCCCCCGGCCCTACTATAAGTGTGTGCTGGATCCTCCTTCCGTACCCTTCCCTGAGGAGGGGACCCGCCCGGTGATAGGGATACACCGGGATGTCCCGGGGGATCGGCCATGATATGAGGACCTGAGGGGGCTGGATAAAGGTCAGTGGGGTTGAGGAGCTTGCGGAGCCCGAAGGAGTGGGGGCCAGTGTGGCATGGGGAGGTGATAAACATAGCATGCAAAAAAAAAAAAATAAATAAATAAAATCCATAACAAAAAACATGGGTTGCCATGCTTGTTTTTAGGTAACATTGGTGAGACTTATTCTCTCTTTATGGAAAAAATCTGGAAGGGGTCAGATTGTTTTATGTGGTTATAACATCAATACTGTATTTTAGATGTTAACATGAGTGTGAAAGAAAATGTAAAATAAGGACACATCATTTGTCATGATGCTTGCTTCATTTTTTTCCACAAATACAAAAATAAAGAGTAAATTACCAATATTATGGCGCCCTCTTGAACTGATATTCCCCCCAAAAAGGGGGGAATATTTGTATGTTTTTATATATAAAACCATTTCAAACCCATGTCATTTTCATAAAACGTTTTTGATAGATGTAGAATATGGTTATGAATACAGAAACAGAAATATAGGGTTTGCCATGCTTTTTTGGGTTAAATCTGCTATCAGAGTTGCAGTTTCAGAGGTGGTTGGCACAGGACAAAAATAATTGAAACACCTCAATAAAAAATAAAACTTACAAGAATTCTGTTCAAACATTTCAAAAGTACATGCAGAATGGCAAGGACTTTAACATAAAATAAATGGTGTAACTAAAGGCTGACAGATATTTAGGTAAAGCGCCTTGAATGATACCAGCTGCTGCAATTGTGGGAGTTAATTTCCTTGCTGCCATCCTCTATATATTCTTAGCTGGACATGACATAATAGGATAAATCATTATTGTAAAAATGTTTCGATATATTTAAAGATGTACTTGTACTAGAGAACAACCTTGAAAATGTTTCTCAAGCATCAGAAAAATGTGACTTTGAAACACCTGGGAACGTTTTTAATGACCACTTGGGGGGAAAAGTAGCCCAACACACAGCCGAGGGCCACCTCCCTCCAGTCGGTCATTGATGCAAGGAAATGACCTGCTTCAAGGTTGTTAGTGTGATTATAAATCCAATCACAATAAAAACTTTCAGTTTTGCTGTTTTTCTTTAGTTTCACTTAGGTTTTAGCTGTGCGGCACAGGCCGTGCATGCCACATAGTGTCAGCTGGCAGCTGGATCAGTCATTTGTAAGACATTAATGACCGATACACTAGCCAATCAGGAGCCTTGGTTGGCTCATGAATAATTAATTAGACTTATAATCCTGCTTTCTCTATGTCCATGTTGCTGTCCCTTCCCTTGAATTGACCAAATTGTTAACCTTATGGTTAGCTTATAATATGCCTGCCATTGATGACGTTTTCAATGTCCATTTTACTAACCTTAGCATAACCTCCAAACTCAAGGACATGCCAGCTTCTTCCTCTGATGGATGCAGGGCAGGTAGTGATGACTCTGACCTGTGTGACCTTTCCCCTTTAACTGAAGACCCATCACTCTTATGTAGATTTTTAAAGCCTTGAAGGAACTTGACTCTAGCAAATGTCCTGTAGCAGACTCCCTTGAGCCTAAGCTGATGTAACATGCAGCACCATATATCTGTGCACCTGTTGTAATGCTGCTAACTCTCTCCCTTCCCACTACAGAAATACCTGTAATTAGGAAATGTGCCAGGGTCATTCCTCTCCACAAAGGTGGGTCTACACTTGATCTCAGGCAGTTTAGGCCTATCTCAATTCTCTCTGCCTTAACTAAGGTCCTTTGGAAGGGTGTCCACTCACAACTCATTGAGTACCTCCACTTGCTTAACCTTCTATCCGTAATGCAGTCTAGCTGTGGAAATGGGTGTTCCATCACTGCAGCTTTTCTAAAGGTCACAAATGATCTACACCTAGCTGTGTTCTAAGGTCAACTCACTGGGGTTATTTTCAACAATCTAGCTGTGGATGTTAAGGTTGTTGATCATAATCTACTGTTATATAAACAGAATGTCCTAGGCTTTAGTTGCCATATTGTTAAAGAAGTTTAGCAAAACATAATATTTAGGCACAGTTCAGCTTGTATTTCACATTAGTTCAGTATTTCTCATACCCATTATTTATCACTGAGGTCATTTGCTTGAAAACAGAATCTTTGCTCCTGAGGAGTTCAGTTGCTTTCTCCCTACCTGAGATCATAATGCACTGCTTGTGACATCACAGTTACTCCCAAGGCAACAGAGTGTGATGTCACAACAGAGGATTATGAACTGAAGTAGGGAATAAGCTATAGAGGCAGATGAACTCCAAGGGATAAATATCAGGTACTCATATAAATGTCATCAGTAATACATAATGGGTAGGTGAAATCCATAGACTATATATGAAATGCAAGCTGATTTGTACCCAAGTATTATGGTTTTCAAAGTTTTCCTTGAAGTGTCAGCAGCTCTTTAATTGGTTTGATAACTACCCTGTGGCCACACCCAGCAAGTGTCCCTTATCAGCCATAATTTTGAGCAAGTGACCATTAACTTAGGGGTGCTGCATGGCTCGGTTCTAGGACTCCTTCTCTTCTCTGTATACACCAACAACCTTCCCAAGCTTAGGGCGAGGTGCCATCTGCATATGTATGTAGAGGTCACTGTTGTCTACCACAGTTCACAAATTTTATCAAACGTTAATGCCATTCGCTGGACTGATTTGACGTTATACCTGATTGGTTTGAGAATAATCAATTGATCCTAAATACAAGCAGAAACAAAACTATAATATTTGGCTCTCGATCCCCATTGAAAAAAAGGTTAAAACTCCTCTCACCCTCAAATCTCTAGATGATAACATCCTAAAACAAAGGGAAAAGTTATACCATAAAAACAGCTCTTCTTCTAAAGGATTAGAAAAGCCAGTTAACCTTGTGCATCTACTTGAAAAAGGATATGAGGCCCCAGAACTTAGAATCTCGTTCAAAGATAATCTCTCTCACGGTGCTGATCTTGAACCTTCCTGCACTCCAATGGTAGATCTTTATGCAGAAGAGGCCAGGAGATGTAAGACCTTATTTGAAAAAGCTTTTCCAATTATAACAGTACTAATTTTCAATTACAAAAGGGTTTTAATGACCCAGAGTGTGCAACAGTAATCTTAGTAGGCTCAAGTTATGGATAACAGTAACTGATTGTAAAGAACATAAATACCTTATCCTAACAAAAGGACAGGCTGAGAAGGGGTAGTTTGTCAGGCTGTTCTAATTCTTTAGAGGCAAAGCTGTTACTACAGTGAGTAGCTTTCCCTTCTAACAACGTGAATTAGAACAGCCTAGCCAAACTTGTGCAGACTCCAGGAAGAACTCTGGGTTAGATGATTTTAGGGTTTCTTTGGGAATAGGTTCTGAAGAATGGAAATCTCAAATCTAGCCTCCTCTCTTGCCTGTATGTCTAGACAGTAATGAGATGTGAATGTAGGGGTTGTAAACCAGGCTGTTGCTTTACATATTTCTCTTAATGACACATCGCTCCTTGCTGCCGCTAAAGCTGCTGTACTCCTATGCCGTCAGGGGGTACTTTTCCTGCCTTGGTGTAGCACAAATGTATTATACTGTATACTAGAGCATTGTTTTGCATATAGTTACATTCCTTTCAAAACACTGTTGTACCACAGTTCAAAGGTCATTGAATGTGATTGTACCTTTCTATGGTACAGTAGCATTCCGAAACCTCTAGAGACTGCATGAGCCAGTTTTGTCTTGAAAGTGAAATAACTGCCACATGCACATTTCACACAACACTATACACTATAAAAATACAGGATGAGCAACATTATGCACAACCAGTGTGTTCTGCCACCTCAGGATTCCTGATTCCCATGGACCCCTCGAGTTTCGCTCTTGAGGTCAGAGGGAATCAGAACCTCTCCGTTGCAGAACACACTGGTTGTGCATAGTTGTCCATCCATTATTCTCTATTGTTTTTTTATATATTCAGGTTTATTTTCATAGTTGTGTAACCTCTAGGTGGTGCTATCCTATGGGCTACTAACCTGCCTGCATGACTAGGCACAGGTTGAGAGGCCAGAGCTTGGTGAACGAGCGCCTCCACTCGGAGGAATGGTTTTGGGGTAGCGTACCTGCTGTTGGTATAGCCCTCCAGGATGCTATAACCACCCACCAACTCTTCTAGTGTCCTACACAGATCAACAGAGTAACATTTACATATATCGTATGACAGTAATATTGAACCCACACTCCTTGCACTTACCACCAGGGCTGGACCAGTTGTACATGCTCTGGAGACCGCCTGTAAAACAAGACTGGTGATGCAACATTTCAATGGCAGTACAATATCTCCACCAAGAAGGTACACACTAGCCAGGTTAGCTGTAGAAAAACCACAATCTGATTTATTAAGGGGGATTTGAACAAGGGTGGGGTAGGAATCTAGCAGATAATTAGCAGATCTGATGTAACTCAGGCTGACCAAGCATGCACAGTGAGTCACTTTGTTACAGTCACACAACCCTGGTTACCCAGTTGTTAAACAGGCTAGAGTTGCCCGGGGTAGGCCGGTGTTGCAGCTGTTGTTGGGGCCCCTAGGAAAGAAAATGGTTAGCATGCACATCAACCCAGAATTTGTATTCCAGAACCAGATCCTGTCATTATCAGGATATAAGTCGGCAGTAAAAAGAGAGCTGCTTTTTAAATGTTTGTGTAACAGGTGAAACTTGAATTGAACATGGATGAATGATAGTATTTATAAATGCAATGTTCGTATGTTTTAACTGAATGTTAATGTATTTTGATGTATGGATGTATTTATAAATGAAATGTTTGTGTAGTGATTGTGTGTTAATGTATTTCTACGACACGTTTTGTGTAACATGTATAATTATGTTGTATAAATACAGGGATGCCTTGTAAACAGGGATTTTCGAATCCCTAATGGCATAATTTTCTGTATAAATAAAATTTTACCTACCTACCCTACCTAGATGGCTCAGTTCGTTGTAATAAACCCAAACAAGCAAATCAGATGACACACAATGATTGTAGCTTTGTTGCAGGGAGCTACCCTGTTTTGTACTCATGCTACCCAGACCAGGAGGCAGAACCGATGAGATGAACATCTCCAGATGTTGTACTGGATTGCCAGGGGAAGCAGGACCTACATGAATCACTGTGGTGGTCACTGCCTGTTTGATGGTGTTGAGCAGGGGGCCAAATCCCTGAGGGGATCTTTTGTCTGAAATGTCTCTGCTATGGGAGCAGCAGTCTAGGCTGAGATAGCAGGGCCCAGACCAGAGCAAGCAGTTCAGATTTAGTCTGTAACAAGTGCTGGAGCAGCTTCCAGCTAGCATAACATATGCACTATTAGAGAACCAGATCGCGACCCACACTACGTGTTCAGCACACTAATAAGCAACACAACTATTAGCCACAGTTCGGTTAAAGTCTGTTTGCAATTCAGAAGGGTTTCTGTGCAAACCTTTCGCTCTGAGGCTCACTTTGATACCTGACAGGCCGACTGCTTCTGGAGCAAGTCTTTGGTCCATTTGCAGGTGAGGAACCCCCACACTTCTTTTCAACTTTCAGATCTCCCCAAGAATTATCGTAATTAAATCCAACTGTTCTATCACTGGATTTCTCACTCAGGAAGATGGTGGCAGGCAGGTCAAACACAGCCTTCTTGATGGTTTTCCCATGCTACTACACAGGAGCAGCTGCTCGACTGACTTGAGCTGTTCACTCTCCAAACTCCAACTCTCGATCCCTCACTGCTGCAAGCAGCTCTGGGCTTTCCCAGTGATCCAAAAGGTTCAGTTGGCTGATGGAACTGACTATCATAGAAAGGGCTCCCCCTCCAGGTCTATTTAGGTGCCAAACCTTAAAAACTACAATTCCTACAGATTTCATTCCCACAAGACCTCATGGACAATCTCCATTTTAGGTCCCCTTAGGTTAGATTGGTCCAACACTGGCAGTTCCAGAATCAAAATGGTGGCTCTAATCCAAATGTTCGTACTGCAATTGGAAGCAGGTTAGACAAACTCTTATATTATAATTACTAAAGCAGATAAACAGCAAACAATTTAACAGAGCTCCCTCTGTGCAAATAACGATTGCAGATTGGAGCAGAAATATGCACAGTCAGGCTGGTCGCAAGCCCTAATTCACTTGGACCCAGTCCAGAATAATTATCTCACACAGAATAGATAGCTCTTAAAGAGACAGGCATGAAGGCTAAATAGAGAACTCTCATGCAGACAATCAAAAACTACTGCAAACACAGGACACCATCCTGAGAGTAGGCATTAGGCACGCCCAGGAAGACGTTACAGGAACCCCTATTTGTAGGTGGGTTACATTTGTACAGGTACAATAAAAAGGATACTTGGTACATTATATTGTGTCTGTTCCTTCTTACAATGGCATCTAATTATTTTGAATCATACACTCTTTCACACTGGGTCAACAATTTGTATACAACATTTAATTACGTTGTGTGTTTTGTCTAAGCAGAGCATGCCTAGCTCCCCCTCCCCAGTGTAGCCTTCCAGCATGTGGTCAGTCGTCTCTTGTCGGGGTCTCTCTCTCCTGTTTCATATTCTCTTTGCCTCTTCACGGAACAAACTCAGGGTCCCTTCCACAAATACTGTGTATTTGACCTGCTTTTAGTTAATTAATTTATTAGTGGCTTGTGAATGTGCTTATTATGTCTATGTTGTGCTATGTAGTAGGTGATTGTTGATGTTTATTATTTTGTAATTGTGCCCTGGGCCTCTGGCGAAGGGTACCAGAAATAAATAACAGTACTACTGCTACTGCTACTACTACTACTACTACAACATGTAGTACCCATCTAAGCCACTAGGAGGCAAAGCTTTTGAAAGGTATTGTTGATACTAACCACCTTGATACAAACTATATAGAGGATGGGTGTCCCTGTGACACCTTACCATGTGTGACAGTTATTTATTATTCCTAATATCCTCTGTTCTGGACTTATAGAAACTGTGGGTCCTTCTAACATCCTATGTATGAAGTTTTTCCTCCCCTTCATTGGCACGTGACCTTGGAAAATACAGTGGCAAAGTAGTAGTCTGATTCAAGTGGAATTCTGACATCAACTTGAGGAATTGTACATTGGTTCTTAAAACCACATTCTCCTTGTGGATAACCAAGTATGATGGATTTATGCAGTGTGCCTGTAACTTGCTGACCCTCCTTGCTGATGTAATAGCCATTAGGGATAATGTTTTCCAGATGAGATTTTAACTGAGTGATGGCTGATGGCTCAAATGGACTGGAAATTAACTGCGTGTGAACCATGTTTAGGCCCCAAGCTGGTTCACAGGGGACTACTATGTGAAACGCCTTTTAAAAACATCTTCACACTGGAGGTGCAAAAAAATATTCTGGTTAGGTTTTGGGCCTAAAGGCAGAAATTGATGGCAAATGTACATTTAAAATGCTTGCTTTAGTACCTGAGATTTTAAAGAAATATATAGTCCAGAATTATTGGTTTCTCTGCATTCTTTATTGAATGGAAAATATCCCTATACCTGACTGAGAATGTTTTCCATTTGGAATTGTAAATCTTCCTTCTGGATAACTTTTTAGCCACCTTAAGACCTCTAAAACCTGGGTAGAGAGATTTAGCTCTCAGAATTCTATCTCTTTAGAAACCTTGGCTTCAAGTGAAGGGGCTCCAAGTTTGGATGATTCACCTGGCTGGTAGAATGGGGGCAAGCTGGAGTCAAGGAGCGTAAATAAATAAATAAAAAAAAATGTCTTGCCATGTTTATAATGCTACGATATGTCTACTGGCATGTTCAGTTTGCTGTGTTTCCTCTTCCTCACCTGCACTGAAATAGTTCCTAGTTGTTCTGGATTTGTGGTCAGCAGTCTGTGCAATGGATGAGTGCTAATTAAATGAAAACAATGCTACTGTTACCTCTCCCTTCACTCCTCCGAGTCTGCCTTTTCTATATGCTTAAACTCTCTGGTATATCCTCCCTTTCCCCAGACAACTCTCTCCCCTCCCCCACTGCTCTCTCGGACCGCTCCTACTGTCTCACATCTCTTACTCTGCTCTTGAGGGTAGCTACCCTCCTCTGATCCCTTCTGAATGGTTTACAGCAGATTGCTGTTCCTCCTGCATCATTGTATTTCACTTTGTATTTTTTAAAGTGTGTTATTATGGTGCGCTGGTATATTGCCCTTGTCACTTTCATGTAATGTACATTTATGTACTGTGTTCAGCTTTCATTCATGTACACTATTTGCAGTTTTGGTGCTTTGCTTTGTCCTCTGCTGTGGCACTTCCCCTTGAAACCTTTCTCCTTCCCCTAGGTTGAACCTACAAACAAGCTCTGTCTCAGTTTGCCTTCCCTGGTCAACACATTTAAATCAATCAATCAATCACTAAACTGAGTTTGGATGCTCCCTGTTTATGTTAGTGTCACAAAAAGTGGGGGATGCCCAAGTATCTTTTCTTAGCATGGCGTCTGCTTTTAAATATGATAGTGGCCAAAGCAACAGGTTAGCAGACTAAAGGGGAAACAATAAATTGGTGCTACCCCATGCTAAAAACAATTACAGCTCATCCTGAAAAAATAAGGTATGGAGGAGAGGGCCTATTGTTTTACGTGTTGGGATGAAAAATGGAAACGGCACAAAATGCAGAAAGTGTTATTTACTTTCCTTTCTCTCGATGATGAATGGTCAAAGCAGGTAATTGCTACAGCTGAGTCCCAGCTACTGTCTCCGGAGGAATGTTATTATAGTTTCTGCTGATTCAGGGCCACCATTTTCTATTCACAATGACCCTCCAAGGAAATGGGATAATATGCAGTAATTCACCTCCAGTTCACAACCTCAGAGGCAATCAGATCATTTAGTCTAATTATTTTGTGAAATGTATCTCGTGGTGGTTAGAGAAGTGAAAATATGGTTCAAGAAATCACAGAAACAGAGGTGCACAGGATCCTAAGTAGGATTGTGTCCTAAGGCCAATATGAAATTGTGTTTTTCCCTCCACTTTGTGAGCTTTATGCACCCTCAAGTTCAAGTTATTTTTATCAGGAACTCAGCCAGTGAGCATAGGCCTATTTCCAATAGTATCCCAGAGACAACGTTGTACAGTGTGAAATAATAAACATATCACATCAGTTCCAATGTTACATTTTCATGCATTAACAGTAACTCTATGTTACTAAAAGGGGCCAAGTGCAACCTTTCAAAACTGTACTGCAAAACATAAGCAAATAAAAGAGAGGGGGGGGGCAGGAGGTGATGTGATATCATTAATCGGATAAAAACGTAAGCTTTCAAACCTAGTTATTTATTTATTTTTTTGAAATTGCTAACCAGGAAAGGCACACTAAGCCGAGGAGTCTTTCCAGGTGCGAGCCAGGGGAGAGGGAAATACAGAATAACAAAATCAAGTCATAAAATGTGGCTGCAATGACAAATTACAAAATGCAATAACAGAAAACAGCACCATGACAAATGGGGGAACCATGAAATTAGTCTACAGGGCAGCGTTCAGTATAGACAAGAGCTCAACACGGTGTCTGTTGAAGAGAGTGACAGTACTTGAGAAGTGAAGTCAAGTCAAAAACTGGCAGCTTTGGTTCACTGGTAAGAGCCAAAATTATGAGGGGGCATTTGCAAGGGAGGCGGTCAGAAGCGGGGGAGAAGGTCAGGTGGAGGGTTGGCAGAAGCAGGGGAGAGAGGGAAGGGAGATGCCTTAGCTGGTGTCTAAGAGATGAAAGTGAGGGGGAGAGAAGGAGGGAGGAGGGGAGCAGGTTCCAGATGGAGGGGAGATGATAGGAGAAGGCAGACTGGCCATCAAAGAACTGAGGTTGGGGAAGGGAGAAGGTGGTAGGATCCCTGGAGTGAAGGGAGTAGAGGGAAGAGGGAATGGGAGAGAGGAGTGAGGACAGGTAAGAGGGGAGGGACCAAAACCAGTATTCTGAGGTGAAGGGAGCACAGTGGGACTGGTGATGGGAAGGAAGATGGGGGATGGAGTGGGAGGAGTAGAGGGAACAATGATGAGTATGAGGGGATGAGTTGGTGGCAAAATGGCAGAAAGCACTGGAGAGTGTATCCAGCCTGGCTAGGGAAGTGGAGGGGGCAGTGCCATAGACCACATCTGCATAGTGGAAAACTGGCAGAACCATTTTGTTGACCAGCTCCCGGTCAACATGGGAAGAAAAGCAATCTGTACTGCTGTACAGTGCTTCAAGTCTGGGGTGTAGCTTGGTATAGATGGCATCAATGTGGGCACAGAAATCCAGCCTATCATCTAGCCACACACTGAGGCACTTGAAGGTGGGGATGACTTCAAGAAGGGTTCCATCCAGAGGGGAGAAGATGGGTAGAGGGAGAACGTGGCTAGTTTCTGGCTGGTTCCAAAGGTCATGGACACTGTTTTTTTTTTAATGTTGACCCAGAGTTGGCTGGCATGGAACCAGCACAGTACATTGTGGAAGTCTTGCTGGAGCAGGCTTTCCATAGCTACTGTACGGCTGAGGGACCGAAGGTGTAAATGACTGTGTCATCTGCATACATCTGGATACAGAAAGTGACACAGGCAGAAGCCAGGTTGTTGAGGAAAACTGAGAAAAGGATTAGACCCAGGATGGAGCCCTGTGGGACCCCAGCTAGGATAGGCAGGGAAGGGGACAGGGCACATCCAACCTGTACTGATTGTTGGAGGCTTGTGACATAGGGACACAGAACCAGTCAACAGCAGGAACTGAGAGGCTGGCAGAGCTCAGCTTGTCCAGAAGGAGTGGGAGGCACAACGAGTTGAAGGCTTTGACAAGATCGATGAAGATAGCCGCAGTGATGTGTAGCTGATCCATCCGCGGGAGGATGAAGTCAGTGACAGGCAGCAAGGAGGAGATGTTGAGTGGTGCTTCTGAAAACCAGACTGGAAAAGGGGACGGGAGTTGAAGGATTGTAGGAAGTCAGTAAGCCTGGAGTAAATGAGTTTTTCCTGCAGCTTTGCAAGAGACGGGAAGGAGGAAATAGGCTGCAAATTGCCAGAGGAGGAGGGGTCACCCCCTGTGTGCAGAGGCAGAACCTTAGCAATCTTCCAGTACTGTGGGACAGCACTGAGTCAGAAGGATAGGTTCAGAGGTGAGTCAGTGGAGTGGCAGTGGCAGGAGCTGAGAGATGGAGGAGTTTAGGTTCTAGTCCATCAGGGCTGGGTTTAGCAGGGTTAAGTGAGGAAAGGACGATCAAGGTTACCTGAGGAGAGATGGGAGAGAAATGAAAGCCTTCAGGTGGGTGGGTCAGAGAAGAGATGGGAGGGGAAGGGAGGGGAGAGGGACCAGGAGGAGAGGGGAGGCTACAACTGGTAAAAAATACATTAAAGTGAGCAGCAACAGAGGGAGGATAGAAGACAGGTAAGCCATCCACCGTGAGGACGGGGGAGTGGACTGTTGGGGGCGTCAAAGAAGGAGTGGACAATCTTTCAGAATTTTTTTGAGGAATTAAGATTAGACAGAGGATTAGATCTGAACTAGTCAGCCTTAGAAGCTTTTAAAGGACAGCCTTCATACAGACATTCCTGAGTGACCTGTAGGACAAGAGTTCTGTCAGGGGGTGGGATACTTTGAAACAGGGCCAAGCTTTTGGCATTGGCAGAGGTCGACATGGGCTGGTGTAATCCAGGGGTGTTGGGAACCTTTTACCCCAGATTTTCTCAGGGGGGAAATTTCCAGGGAAGGAGGGGTCACCCCCTCTGTGCAGAGGTAGAACCTTGGCAATCTTCCAGTACTATGGGACAGCACTGAATCAGAAGCAGAGATTCAGAAGGTGAATGAGTGGAGCGGCAGTGGCAGGAGCTGAGAGACGGAGGAGTTTAGGGTCTAGTCTATCAGGGCTGGGCTTAGCAGGGTTAAGTGAGGAAAATACGAGCAAGGTTACCTGAGGAAAGATGGGAGGGAAATAAAAGCCTTCAGGTGGGTGGTTCAGAGAAGAGACAGGAGGGGAAGGGAGGGGAGAGGGACCAGGAGGACAGGGGAGGGTACAACTGGTAAAAAATGCATTAAAGTGAGCAGCAACAGAGGGAGGGTAGAAGACAGGTGAGCCATCCACCATGAGGACAGGAGGAGTAGACTGGGGAGGGTCAAAGAAGGAGTGGATAATCTTTCAGAATTTTGTTGAGGAATTAAGGTTAGACTGAGGGTTGGATCTGAACTAGTGAGTCTTAGAAGCCTTTGAAGGACAGGCTTCATGCAGGAGTTCCTGAATGACCTGTAGGACAAGAGTTCTGGCAGGGGGCAGGACACTTTGAAACAGGCCCAAGCTTTCGGCACTGGCAGAGGTTGACAAGATCTGGTATAATTCAGGGGTGTTGGGAACTTTCTATCCCGGATTTTATAAGGGGGGGGTGCTTGTCCCAAATGAGAATAAATTTGGAATGGAATAGGCAGAGGGACATCTCAATATCAGGGGCAGAGTAAATGGGGGCCCAGTCAGTAGCAATAAGATTGTTCAGAAGGGCACTAATATCAAGTGACTGGAGGGACCTAGACCAAATTGTACTTTGGGGTGGATGGAATGGGCCTAACTTTTCTGATACGGTAGGTCATACAATGGTCGCTGAAAGCAGCCGGCAGAGTACCTACTGCAATGATATGGTGGGGATGTGAGGAAAGCATCTGGTCCAGAAAGGAGTGATTAGGTGCCTACACAGGACCATTTTCCATGTGATGGCAAGTTTTACAAAAATACTTTTTAAATTAATTAATAATTTATTTTATAATTCTACACAATGAGATATTTACATTTAGACGAGATGTCTAGTTTTCAAAAGGTTCCCCGAAGGGTGGGGGGAGCCATTATAGGAACAGATGTTACTAGCAGTTATAGTTTAAAGCAAACTTGATATATGCACTCAAAGTAAAGTTTAGTGATTGCTGCCAGATATTTAACAATGGGTTCTCATGTGTTACAGCTGGATCCCTATGCTTCCTCTCCCATTCATTTTAATGGGGGACAACGTTTAACAACCACCTCTATAGAGTCTGTGAGTGCCCCTTCCAGCACATCACTGGTTAAGCTTACATTATGGACATATTTATTTATTTAGTTATTTATTTGTTTGGTAACTGAGTAGTCTTACTGGAAACTAGTTCATTTCACAGGAGAGATCCAGGCCCTGAGGCATAGGTAACACAAACAAGGTACAAAGAAAACATCCCTAGTACAGTATGCTTGCTGATAGCGGCAGTAGTATCTACAGCAGCCACTGTTTATGATGGGAAAATTTAAAGGAGGCAGCAGTTGTTTGAAAACCTGTGTAGAGAATGGTGAGAATAGGTTTTTGCTTTTATGCAATGATATAATTTTGGGATATAGAGTTACGGTCAAATATATTTTGCAATTAATGAGCTGAACATGGCTCTGTACACAGTATATTTAATGTGCAGCTGACACCTTCAGGATAGCATTAACAAGACATAATATTTAGACACAGTACAGCTTATCTTAAATTAGTTCTGTATTTCTCCTCCCCATTATGTAATACTGAGATCATTTACATGAAGACAGGATCTTTGCTCTTGAAGAGTTCATCTATTCCTGTTGTTTTCCCCCTACCTGAGATCATAACGCACTGCTTATGACATTACAGTTACTGCTATGATAACAGACAATATAGAGAATACTGGATGGGCAACTACATATGCACAACCAGAGTGTTCTGCCACAGAGGAGTTCGGATTCCCTCCGACCTTTAAAGCGAAGCTCGAGAGGTCCATGGGAACAGAACCCCGAGGTGGCAGAGCACACTAGTTATGCATAAAGTTGCTCATCCTGTATTTTTTATAGTATACAGTATTATGTGTGCATTGTGGGTCTTACTCTTTCAGAACAATACTCACTTGTGCAGTCTGTAGAAGTTTTAGAATGCTGTTGTACCACAGAAGGATACAAGCACATTCCATGACCTTTGAACTGTGGTACAACAGCATTTTGAAAAGGATGGATTTCTATACAAAACAATGCTCTACTATACACTATGATGTCATAACAGAAGATTATGACTTGAAATAGGGAGTAAGCTATAGAGGCAGATGAACTGTAATGCACACAGATCATGTATTCATGCACATTTTCTCAGTAATAATGGGAGGGAGAACTCTAAAGTGTATATATATATATATATATAGAATACAAGCTGAATTGTACCTAAATATTATATTTTTTTAACTTTTCTTTGAGTTCTTTATATTATTGTTTAAAACATATACATTCTCTGCTGGGGATTTCAGCTCTCTTGGAAGTTTCTCTTGGTTCTGAGAGACACCATTTTAAGTTTCATTGGCTCAAGTGTAATAATCAATGTTTGGAGCTGAGGAACAAATTATGCAAATATAATTCTACCAACCTCAAATGTGAGATGGTTGAAAGCAAATCAGGAGCTTATTATCATCATGTCAGAGTGGAGCAGTGCATGCTGGGAATGCAGGGAGCTTGTCAGCCTAGGTGCGCTGAAGTCTTATGTTATAGCTCAGTCAAAATCTGTTGCGAGGATGAAAGCACAAGTGAATGTGTACTTTCCAAAAGGCCTGATGCACACTTCCAAGCCTGAAATAATGTTTTCAAGCCATATTCCCTATTGTGTTAGTTACATGCACACTGGTGATGTAGGATTTCAATTTTTTAGAAGACTGACAAACTTTAAAAAGGATGTGAGGTGATGCTGAATTCATATTTGCTCCCCTTCCCTGTAATCTTTCTGTACATTTCTCTCTTTTGTTGGTTTCTGTCTCACAGTCTTTAATACCAGCTCTTTATGTAACACCCCTCCCTCCTTTGCACCATTATAAGTGATCTGACCAATGACATCATCAGCTGCAATCAGGCAGTGGTGTGTGACACTCATAATGTGAGCTGCAGGGGATGCTACATAGAAGAAAATATAGCAGCTCCTGTCAGCATCAGGTGCCACTGGCTGATTGTAACAGACAATGTCACTGATTGGACCCCTGTAGTGACTCAGTAAGAGGGCTACATACAGAGCTGGCTTTAAAACCATGGAGACAAAAGCCAAACAAGAGACCTATACTGAGAACTTGGGCTGGCCAAATGTGATCTGGGAAAGCTGCAATATCTGAGGTAAACAACAAGACATAGCAGGGTACTGGTACAGTAGTAGTGTCATGAACACAGGAACAGGAGCATAGTAAGGCATGAGACTGCAGGTTGAGAACCCTTGCACCCTGGGCGAGCTTTTAATGGGCAAATCAAATGTATTTGTTAGGTGCCCATTCTATATGGGTATGGGTGCCATACAGCAATGTGGAAAATACACAGAAAGGAAACAACCATAAAACCACAAGGAAATGTTCTTTACAAATCTGTTTCCCCATAAGTTACAGCTGACAAGGACACATTTTTGTCAGACCCAAATGCTAAATTTAATAGTTAAGTTTTTAATAGAACTTAAAAACATTTACTGATGGAGCACTCCAGATGTCATGTAGAAAAGTGTTTCACAGCAGTGGGGTGGTAACCCCAAAGACCCAATCTCTCAAAAGATTTTAATCGAGATTGAGGAAAACTCTAAGGAAACTCACATCAGAAGTGTGACGGGGGGTCAAGATAATGAATGCAGAGTGAGGGTGAACGTGTGTGTGTCTTGGCTCCCCTCAGTAGTCCTCTGCACAGACAGCAGCATTCTTAATGGTTTACAGGTTGGAAGGATTTGACTCATGTTTAGAATGCTTTTGTTGTGATCTCCCAAAACGTGACTTGCTAAGAGAACTGGAGCAGCTCACTAGTACGAATTTCATGTAAGACACTGTATCTCGTCCTGCATAAAAAAAGTGCAAGAAATCAGAACCTATTTTCCGAAACACTGCTTCTCATAGAAGAGGCTTAAGAGGTGAGGAGGACAAAAATGCTGGTGCTAGTATCACTATACATGAAGCAGCTAAAGAGAGAAAGAGTTCTTAAAAGCAAATATGGAGAAAAGACTAGGCCTGTTCACTGCAAAATAGAGTGGTTTAACTGACCTGGTCATAGAAGAAGCTGCAGAATCCTCTCCCATACAGATGACAGCTGTTGCAGAAATCCAACAAAATCTGGAGATGCCGAACAACAAGGACGTGGGTGCTCAGGAAGACATGGTGGGTTTTTAGCCCTAGCCACAGGTCTGAGGACGTTATCAATCAAGGACGGCAAGATGATATCACTCTTCTTCATCGCTGAATTCTGGGATTCTGGTTCTATGAGTACTGCAGCAGCTCTGTTTTGCCAGGATTAAGGTTCAGTCAGCTGGCAGTCATCCAGTTGCTTAGTTTAGACAGACATCGATCAGTCACAGCTTTCGAGTCAACATGGTTCGGTGAGAAGGAGATGCACAACTGAGTATCATCTGCATAGCAATGGAAACCCAGATTATACCATCTCAAATCACTCCTAAGGGCAACATGTACACTGTAAACAGCATAGGTGACAACATTGAACCTTGCAGAATGCTGGAGGGAACAGCAGCCCCCTCAGAAAAAAATGTCACAAGTACTACACGTTGCTCCCTACCAGTCAGGAAGAACTAAAACCATCTTATGGTGTACTGCAAATTCCTTCTAAAGTCCTTAGATGATTAGCCATAGCCCCATGGTCTACGGTGTTGAAAGCCAATGGGAGATCCAGAAGATTGACCATAGAGTATTCCCCTCAATCTCTCACCAGGCAGAGATCATTCATTACCTTCACCAAACTGTCTTGGTGCTTTTTCAAGATCAAAACCCTGACTGAAATGGCTCATTTATTTTGTGGTGTGCTACAGGTACCTTCAACTGTGATGCAACCAGCTTCTCATGTACCTTCCCCAAAAACAGATGGTTTGAGAAAGATCTTCAATTGGACAGAATTTCTGAGTCCAGAGATGCTTTCTTTAGGGTAGGGATCACCATCACATTCTTCAATGTGGTCAGAAAAATACTCTTTCCCAGGGAATCCTGGAGATTCTGGCCACCACTGGAAGTAGAGTCTCCCGGCTATTCACCAGCAGCCAGGTTGGCTCTGGATCAAGTCTGCGGTAAATGGGTCACAGTGTAGACAGCATCTGAGAAATATCCTGATCCAAGACTGTGGTGTGTATAATAAAAATAATGCAGACTCCAAGAAGTACCTTGGAGGAGGGTTGCATGCTATTTATTATGGAAAGAGGTTCTGAAGTACAGATATCTCAAATTTTGCATCTCTCCTTGTCTGTGTTTTCAGGCAGTGGTGTGATGTGAATGTATAGGTTGATACCCAGTTAATGGCTTTACATACTTCTAAGACTGGCACTCCAGCCTAGAATGTATATGTGCCACTGAGGCAACTAACCTCCTTGTGGAATGGGCCAATATTTCCTCAGGGGACATTTTCCTTGCCTTATTGTAAGACCTCAATGCAGGATACAATCCATCTTGATATGGATTTCCTTGGTTCATGATGTCCTTAACATACAGTAGATAGCATATTATTGATTACTTTTACCTCTCACTTGTTTGTTCTGCTTTTGTAAGCAAAGGATCGTTTAATATCCAACAAATGGAGGTTCTCTTCACCTTTGTTGGAATGTGGATGGAGGGAATAAACTGGCAGTATCATTGTTTCTTTCAAAACAATTCTGACACAACTTTTGGTGAACACTGCACATTACCTGTAATATAATAATAAGCTTTATTTGACTGTAATGACTGCTTTTTCTTTATGGAAGACTATATGCAGAGTAAACTCACTGACTATCCTAGCTGATATTACCATATGACCACGACTAACACATTTTTCCAAGTTATGTATTTCAACTCTATTGTGGTTATAGGTTAAAAAGAAGGGGCCCATTAGCTAAGTGAGAACCAGGTCACTGGAGAGCAGTAATCTCCTTACAGGTACATGCAAGTGAGATATATCATTAAAGGACAATTTTAAAAACAGGCTGTGAGGCCATTGTGTTAGAAACAGAGTTCAATTTGGAGGCTTTGATAGCAGACAAATGAATGTTCAGAATGGAAGGCTGTAGGCCTTACATTTAGGTAATACATTAAAGGGGAACTCCTAGTGTTCATAAAGCAGCCACTGCTGCACAGATTGGGGCTTCAGTAACCCAATCCCCCGCCCCTGCAGGCACAATCTTCATTTAACTATGTCCATACCTGAACCCTCATAAAATCCCCTCTTTGCAGGCAGGCACTTTCCACCACGCTTGTGCTCGCCCTCTGAGGTCGCACTGCAGAAGAATGCTAACAGCATGATATCATGATATGCCACTGCCCCTTCCAATACCATGCCCTATGTATGGAGATTTAATAATTGCTGTAGCTCCTATGCTCTGCTCTACTTTCAAAGACTTTGCCTAAATGCTATATGTATGTTATATACACACATGGCATTTATTTATTTATTTAAAAGGGAACTACACCTGTTCCTCCCCTCTACTTCACAGTGTGACTGCCTCCCCTACGTAGTGCTTTACACCCCGTACCCTTGCAGTGGCTGTAACCTGCTTTTTACGCCATGCTTTCACTGCACCAGCCTCCCTTTCTCTCCCTTTGCCCCGGCTCACCCACCCATCCCCCTCCCTTAGGACATAATTCTACTTTTCAGCTACTGGCCCCGGCCACTGACAGAGCAAAGGCTGATGGCACATTTATAAGGTAGAAAAAGAAATGGGCAGACTGGATGGGCCTTGAGGTCCTTATCTGCCGTCAACTTCTATGTTTCTATGTTTCTTTCCCCCTCGTTCTGACCATTCTTGTCTGACAACGGCACCTACCTGCCGGCTTCTTCCTGACTTTCTCCTTCTTAGATATTGTTTTACCTTGAATTATGTTAAAGATTGCTTATGTTGATCTACTTCAACTTGTTCACTGTACTATTTAGGCCTTAGTAATCGATATGTGTAGTCTATAATCTTTGTTTCACCTTGTGATATGTCACTCCCATCCTCTGACATGGAACCTTTGTAAACGAGCAGTCCCTGCTCAAAGGTACTTGTAATCCTAGAGTTTAATAAAGTTTAATAAATAAAAATAAAAAAAAAATAAAAAAAATATTTAGTTTTTGTTGACCAGGTAAGTGCACTAGACAAATTCTGCCTATTTTCAGGCACAACCCGGGGGAGGGGGATACAGATGAATGCCAACTGGCTTTGAACCAGATTAAGCTGTTGGTGGTATTTTAATGAATGGGGGGAAATTCGGCCAGGACACCGGGTGAATTCCCCTACTATATAAGAATATAAGAGGTAATCATAAACATAAAAAAGAGAGGAGTGTATATGTGTTGAAATGGATTGTGGAACGAAAGAAGAAAGTATGAAGCATTTATTTTTTTGAGTGTAGTTTTATTAAACCTTTTTGGGAAATGGCAAACTATTGGGGAATGAATGTTTTTAAAGGTATGACTTATGATATTCTGGTGTACAGAGAGTTAACAAAAGAGTGGGATAAATTAAATAAAAATACAGTTTATGTTATATTGGCAACACTGAAATGGGTGATATGGCAAAATAGATGTGCTAGGTTTTGGCAGAATGGAGAGTTAACTGTGCAGGACTTATATTTGAAATTCCAGGACGAAATTGACAATATTTTTCAAGATGAATGTAAAATGTTGGGAGAAGCAAAAGCAAGACAGTTGTGGAAAAATGTTACTGGGATTGGGTAAATAGCGTGGAATTTTTGATGTTTATGACAAAGTTGTACTAAAATTGTATGTTTTTGTTTTTAAATAAAACTTCTACTCTTTTTGAGAAGTGCCATGGGATCTTTAACATCCACCTGAACTACCACCAGAACAGGCAGATGGGACCTCGGTTTAACGTCACATCCGAAAGATGGCAATTCAGGAGTGCAGCACCCCCCTCATGCTGCACTGCAGGGTCAGTATTAGGATATTAACCCAAGTGCCTGGTGTGGGGCTAGAACCTACAGTCTTCTGATCCCCCATCTCAGAGGCAAGTGTGCTACCTGCTGAGCCACTGACACTGCATTAAGGCACAGTCTGTGAAAACAGAGCAGGACATACAGTAGGACATATGGAGGTTATTACTGGGACTGTGCTCAAAAATGGCTACCTGACACAAAACTGAACAAACCTTCTGTTGCTCTTGGATGCAAACAAAATCCACATCTGGGACTCCCCAGACTCTGAAAAGGGAATGACTATTTCTTATTTGAAAGCACTAGTGGATCACATGACCCATCCAGTTCAGAGAATCTGCTCATACACTGTCGTCCCTATTATGTGCGCAGCAGATACAGTATCTCTGTATTTAAACTGTAAACTGAGTTACAAATTTTAAAGAGCTTCCTTATATAACTTTAAGCACCTTGCAACTCCTTGTTTGTTTTTATAATAACTTATTGCATTGTCTGCCTTTAACAATTATACATGTTTTTTATGTTCGCCATGCGCATGCGCAAGTGATAATATTGTTACAATCCTGGTCTTTGAGAGGTGTGTCACTGTGGTCCAATGCAGGGCAGTCTACAAGTGGCTCATCAGTGACACTCCAATCATCTGCCTTGCTGATCATGACACTGTTCTGGCTTGCTGGGCAGAAAATTTGCGTAGTTCAAAGGAAGGAGCCGGCCCAATCATAGGGCAGCTCTTTCCTTTGATATTCACAATGCCAACCAGCAAGCACAGCTGATCACATTGTGGTCAGCCTGCTGTGGTTCCTCCCACCTAACCTGAAAGGGAAGTTTCAACATTTAAATAATGTTTTTTTAAATACATTAACCCATTACATTATGCTGCCAATAGCCTTTGCAGACAGCAAAGGAATGCTTACCTTAAGTCCACTATGGGAGGGAAGGGATGGAAAACTGTATCAGACAGACTGCCAACTGATCCTTTCTAGTTTCCAGTCTGCTGGCCTCGCCCCTGCAGACATATGTTCCCTTCCCTCCCGTAGCAGACTTAAGGAAAACATTCCTTTATTGCCTGAAAAGATGATCAGCAGCATAAGGTAATGGGTTAATGTATTTAAAAACACATTATTAAAATATTACAGTGCCATCTACTACCTGAACACCACTGGCTTTCACTGTGCAACACCAGGGGGCCCCCCCCCCGTGTCAGCAAACATAAGAAAATCCTCCATCAATACATCCTGCGCCTTCCATGTTACTTTTCTGCTACCCCTACCCTGCCTGTTTTCATTGTGTGACACCGGGGAGCTTACCCCTGGTATCGCCACACATAACACTGACATTGGGGTACCCAACCCCCAGTGCTGGTGTACAAAATAAAGAAAACCATCCTTCAAAGTTTTTTTAAATGCACCCTGTAAAAAAGAAAATTGTCTGTCACCTAACCTTCCCACTCAGCACCCACCACCCCACAGTCCCTAACCCTTACCTACTTGGGGTCCAACACTATAATCCTCTCTGGACCAGAGACATGTCTTCACTCTTCAACGAGGAAATCAGGTGTGCGGTTCAATGTATTTCAATTAGTTTTGAACTTGCCATCATACTTTGTCAGTTTTGAATATTTTTCCCCAAAGTTTCAATATGTTTTTTTTGGGACCCCACCTCATGAATAAAGACAGTGAAATTATGCAAATCCATCCTTAAAGGTGGGTTTGTGGTCACTGCACAAAATCATCTTTCAGGCAGGATTTTAATTTTTTCTCTTCTCTTGTTTATGAGGTGGGGTCATAAGAAGGCTATGTTGAAAATCTGAGGTAAAAATATTAAAACACAACAAAGTTACAAGCCTATGTTGACATTTATGAACACACACTGGTAGCTTTGGTAATGTTCAATATTTTGATCCCAAATTCTCAACATAACCATTTTTTCACAGCACCTCATAAACATGACAGCTGCCATTTTCAAATCCTGGGCAAAATGTGTTTTTGCACTTGTGGTGCGAAATCACCATTCAGGCAGGATTTAAAAATTTTCTCTGCCCTTGTTCATGAGGTGTGGTCATAAGAAAGCTATGTAGGATCATACAAAGGCTATGTTGAAAATTTGTAGTAAAAGTATGAAAAAAAAAAACAACTAAGTTATGAGCCTATGTTGAAATGTTTCAATGCCCGTTCGTAACTTTGGTAATGTTCAATATTTTGACCTCAACTGTTCAACATTTATTTATTTATTTATTAGAATTTTGGATAAATACCTTTGAGCCAATGGCTCTTTTACAAAGGTTTCACATCAGTGTACAAAGAATAGAAGTACAGTTTGTGTGAGATTAGCAGGCAAGCAGTTGGAATACAAATTTCAGTACATGGTCTAAAAGCTACAGACAATATAATTAACAGTTAGAACAACACAACCAAGCATACATTCAAGAATGCTGAGTCACAGCAAACAATATTTACATGAATTAAAGCTGCCAGAATGACATTGTCAAAGGGAAAGGTGGAGTGAAAAAATTGAGTTGTTGCCAGTTGTGCCAGGCTGCATAGGAAAGTGGGAAGAGAGAGTGGGCATAGAGGGGTAACTGGGAGGGAGGGATGTAGAAGGAGAGGTGGGTGGGAGGCAAGGATTGGGAAACATGCCACAGTGGGTGGGGTGAGCAGATTAGAAAAGGGAGAGGAGAAGGGAGTTGAAGGAGGGTAAGACAGGAAGGTGGTGGACCAGGGCTAGGGAGAGAGGCAGGGGTCTAGAGGGGGGAGAGGGGAGGGTGGTGGTAGGCAGACGTGGGGATAGTAGAGAGGTGTGAAGAACAGGAGTGACTGCCAGGGAGGTTAGGAGAAACTGTCACAGGTGGCTCTGGACATAAGCTTTTAACGTAGCTTGTGTCTGAATGAGCAGAGGGTGCCTATGTTGGTGAGTTCGCTGCCCAGGGAGTTAAAAATCTTAGGGGCTCTACCTGCAAAAGACCACTGGCCTTGGGCAGTGCGACAGTGGGGAATAGATAGAAAATAGTTGTCAGAGCTTCTTGTGTAATGGGAGCTGTTGCCTGGGCTTAAGAGAGACTGAACCCCAGTGGGCATGAGTCCCATCAATTACTTTTTTGGTAGTAGGCAGGTTTGGAAAGTAATCCTTCCCTGAAGTTGCAGCCAGTTTAACTGTTCATAGAAGTCACAGGTATGCGTGCTGTGGGCAGCACCAGTAAGGAGTCTGCAAGCCCTATTCAGCGCTGTAATGATTTGCCATAGTGCTGTAGCTGTGGCTGCTCCATAGATAACACGCCCATAATCAATGATGTAAACAATAGAGCTGTATATTACTAGTTTAAGGGTGTCGGGTGTCAGGCAGTGTCTATGTTTATAGAGAAGGCCTATACGGATATTTATGGATTTCACAACTGAATCGATATGGCTGGAGAAGGACAGAGTAGGGTCCAGGGTTACACCAAGGCACTTGAAAGTCTGCGTTTGGTCCAGGGTCATACCCAAGCTGTTTTTGATAGCCAACTGTTGGTGTTTGTGTTTGTTATGTGTGCTGTGGAATTGAATCGTCTTTGGTTTTTTTTGTAATTTAGCACTAATTTCTGAGAGATGAACCAGGCCTCAACTTGCGTGAAACTTTCCTGCAGTTGTTTCTCCAAGAGGGAGGGGGTCAGGATTCTTAGAGAAAATCACTGTGTCATTAGCATACAGGATAATGTTTTTATCACAGGCAGAAGGGAGATTGTTCAGGAAGATGCTGAAAAGAAGGGGTCCCAATATTGATCTTTGGGGAACACCAGCCCGAACAGGTAGTTTGGAGGAGAGGGAGTCACCAATCTTAACTTGTGACCGGTTGGAGATAACTGTTGAACCATTGTAGAGTGTCATGAGAAAGCCCTAAGTTGCTAAGTTGTTCCAGTAGTAATGGATGGTTGACTGTATCAAAGGCCTTCAAGAGGTCTATAAAAGTGGCACTGACAAGTTGTCCTTGGTCTAGTGCTAGATGAATGTGGCCTGTAAATTCAAGGAGGGCAGAGGTGGTGCTATGTCCTTTCCGAAAGCCATGTTGCTGTGGCCATTGCAAGTTGTATTTCTCCAAGTACTCCACCAATTGATCTGCAACAATTTTTTCAAGAGCTTTGGATAAAGGGGTAGGATGGAGATGGGCCTGTAGTTACAGTGTAATGCCCTCTCCCCAGACTTGTGTATTGGGGTCACCAGGGTGGACTTCCACTTGAGCAGAAACTGGGAGAGCGTGAGGGACCAGTTAATAATCTTGATAAGAGGGTGTAGGACATTGTCAAGGGTGAGGGCGACGAGCTTCAAGTCAAGTGTGTCCCCACTTGATCTGGAGTTTCTGAGCACCTTGAGGAGGTAGCCACTTTTTTGCATCACCTCATGAATGTGACAGCCGTCATTTTTCAAATCCTGCTCAAAATGTATTTTCACACTTGGGCATGAAATCACCTTTCAGGTAGGATCTGAAAATGTTCTCTATCCTTGCTCATGAGGTGGAGTAATGAGAATGTTATCTGGGGTCATTACAAGTCTATGTTGAAAATCTGGGTTAAAAACATATAAAAAAAAACAAACTAAAAAAAAAACATCTCATGAGTGTATATTGAAAATGTTCAATGCCCCCTCGTATCTTTGGTAATTTTCGGTTATTTTGATCCCAGATTTTCAACATAGCCTTTTTTTTCACACCAACTCATGAGTGTGACAGCTGTCATTTCTCAAATCCTACCCAAAATGTGTTTTTACACTTGTGGTGCAAAATGACGTGTTGGCCACTGTTTTATAAATAACATCTGTCATGTTCAGAAGGAGTGGTCATAAAAAGACTATGCTGAAAATTTGGAGTACAAATGTAAAAAAACAAATACGTTATGAGGAAATGTTGAATTGTTGCAGCATTTACTCATAACTAGTTTTGCAGATTTTGGCCCCTAATGTTTAACATACTGCTTGTGTTACCCCACCTCCTGAACATGACAGGTGTCATTTTTCAAATCCTCTCTGAAACTTTTCACCGTCGCACAACAAAATCACCTGAGATTGAATTTTAAAAATTCCACCTGTCTTGATCATAGTGTCAGGTCATAAAAAGACTGCTGGAAATTTGAGGTCAAACTGTAGATGCCCACTTAAAAGTAGATGTTGTTTCTCTGCTGCTCTGTCCTGGGTAATTACAATCTAACATTGTAGAAAAGCAGGACACCACTGAAAATGAGCTATTGCATCTCTTCTTGCTCTATCCTGGGTGAATATATAGTAAAAATGTGTACAAGCAAGACCTGGTACAACAGCAATACCAGTGGCGAACATCCTGTTGATTTTCTTTTTGGAAATATAATTTATTTAAATATGCCCCGATGTTTCATTTCATCAGGCTTTTCTGGGGGACTTTAAATAAAACATGATTAATATTTAGAAAGCAACATTGCTTATTATTTACATACAGAAGTTATTCGGCACTTAAGCAATAAATGTTCATTGCTGTATACCAGTGTGTACACACGCTAGCATGCTGCAGTTTTTTCACAGCAATGGTGGACATTTTGCCATTGGTAAATGCTTGTTTACTAGTGTGGAGAAGGACTTCAGGGATAGGCATACTGCAGTGAATTCCAGCAGGTTGATGTGTATCCATCTCCCAGTTGGGCTCCATACCCCTTTTAAAGAGCTAGTGGAATCAAAACAGAAAGATGGGAAAATGATACAAATTTTAAGAAGTAGTCAGCTGTAACTTTTTAATTTCTTAAGTATTTTTCTTTTTCCTCTTGCTCATTAGAAAGTTTTCTCTGTGGTAATACTGTGCTGGATGTGTGGAATAGCTCTCAGCCTGGCAGCTAACATATCTTTCTCTAGTCTCCCCGTCCACCACTACATTGTCAGCATTGTGATCTCACTGACATTGACATCACAGGTGACTGATCTAGCAACTACTGAGTGGCTGTTCCTAAGCAGCAGTGATGTCATAGTCAGTGAGGTCACAATGCCGATGATGTAATGGGTGGAACAGAGCTAGATATGTCAGCTGCCAGGCAGAGTGCTGTTCCACATAGCACAGCTACTAACATTAGGTAAACAATCTTCAAATTAACCGAAGAGAAAAGGAAAAGTACTTCAGACATAAAAGGTAATGGTTGTCTGCGTTTAAAAACTAATATTAGTTTTAGGCTGGCACTAACTGTTTAACAATTCCTCTTCTATATGATCTCCCCAGTATAGTAAGGAGGCATTTCTGGTATCAGAAAATGAAGTGGTAAAACTGTACCTCTCCTTCAGTGTTGCAATTTCAACTGACGCTTTAGGAGCCATTCTAGCTTTGACAATACCATGAACATCTGAAACAGAAAGGCAATGTTTTGCAACCCAAAAACAAAGGCCTGGATATTCAAAGGGGATGCTCTGTGCTCAACTGAGTTGTGCCGGCAGATCCCCAAAATACTGCCCCATGGCTATATTCAACAGGGAGTGATATGCTTTCGTATGAGTCCGGATCATACAGCACAAGAATAATGGATGAGGCGCATCCAGGAAGGGCGTTTCCCTGTCTACGTGGCACATCTCCGTATTCAGCTGAGATATGAGGCGCAGCTGCTCTCACATCTCACAGATGTGCCGCGCAAAGATAGGCATGGAAAAACGATGCCTAAGTCACTGCCACCCACAGATGGTCTGCTGTATTGCACAGTGTAACACAGCAGCTGCCAGCCCATGGGTGGCTACCGCCCCATCCTCATCCGTGAACAGCACAATTGTATCCCTGGTAGTCCAGTGATACCCCCCTCACATCCCTGTCTATGATCAGAATAGTGGCTGCCCCCCTCTTATCCCTGGTAGTCCAGTGGTACCCTCCTCCCTCCCCAATCTCTGTCCATATAGCACAAATATCCCTCATTCATTTTTGGTAGTCTAGTGGTACCCCTCTCCCTACCCGAGCATGAGCACAGTCCAATAGCATAAATCCCTGTAACCCTGGTGGTCCAGTGGACCTCCAACCCCCACCAACTAAGGCAACCAAATCCTACTCTGCTCCCCCATTCCAGCATGGGCATGACAGCCAGCGGGCAGCAAAACCCACCTGTAGACCTCCACGGCTGCCCACCAACTGCACTGTCACTGAATGGCAGCTTACAGTAAGCTCTGCAATGCCGACCAATGGGCTTGCAGTGAGTACTGTAAGCTTTCATTTACAACCTAGTGTCATTCACTAAGTTGTGTGAGCCTTTAGAAACAGAAACATAGAATTTGACAGCGGATAAGGACTGCTTGGCCCACCTAGTCTGCCCATTTCCCTACCTAACGGATAAGCTGCAGATCCTAGTTAACCAACAGCCTACTTCCTCCTACCCCCCACCAGAATTGCCTTATGTCTGTCCCATGTGTTTGTGAATTCCCCCACTGTTTTTGACTCTATGACCTCCTCAGGAAGACTGTTCCATGCATCTACAACCCTCTCTGTGAAGAAATACTTCCTCACATTACCTCTGAGCCGTCCCCCCTCTATCTTCAAATTGTGCCCCTTGTTCTTGCACATCTGTTTTTTTAAAAGATTCTACCCTCTTGGACTTTGTTGATTCCCTTGAGGTATTTGAAAGTTTCTATCATGTCCCCCCTCTCCCTCCTTTCCTCGAGGCTCTACATCTTAAGCTCCTTTAATTTTTCTTCATATGTCTTCTGGCGCAGACCCTGCACCATTTTGGCTGCCCTCCTCTTGACAGCCTCCACCCTGTCTATGTCTTTGCGGAGATGGGGTCTCCAGAACTGTACACAGTACTCCAGATGTGTTCTTACCAACTGTCTGTACAGAGGGCCAACAACTTTCTTTTTTCTTCTGGTGATGCCTCTCCCTATGCATCCCAGTATTTCCCCAGCCCTCCTTGCTGCCCTCTCACATTGCTGGCCCACCTTTAGGTCATCTGATATGACTACCCTCAGGTCCCTTTCCATTTTTGTTGTTGCAGTATCTCACCCCCCCATTGTGTACTCTTGCCCTGGGTTTTTGTTTCTCAGGTGCATTACTTTGCACTTCTTTGCGTTGAATCTAAGCTGCCATACATTTGACCATTCCTCCAACCTTGCCAAGTCCCTTTTCATCCTTTCCACCCCACCCTACTTATCAACCCTGTTGCAGATCGTTGTGTCATCTGCAAAGAGACAAATCGTCCCCTCCAGTCCCTCCGCAATGTCACTTAGAACTCCTGTGCAGTTATTGACGTGACAAGCTGAAATAATGCAGCACACTGAGTTAGTGTGTGGACACTGTAGTTAGGGTGACATGCTCTTCACTGTATTGTATTCAGTTCTGCTCCATGAATTGAAGAACCTAGCATGGTCCAAGTGAGGCTGTTTGGCCTTCAGTAAGAAACCCAATTTTTTCACCAGTGGCATTATTTGATCCACGACCATTTGAGCTTGGTTCCTTGTAATACAGTACCCCACTGTAACTAATCCTCTTAGTGTGGATAAAATGAGTTGTCTTGCCTGTGAGGTGCTATTGCCACCACTGACAGGCTTTGTGTAAACATGTACTGTATATTCTGAGGTCAGGCCAAGGGCACTGTTCTGAACTGACACTGGGCCTGGTTAACCTGGAATCTTTGGTACTTTCTGTTCCTGGCCTGATTTGAATATGAAAGTATAGAAGCATGCATTATTAAAGTTCAGTGCTCATAAACATTCTCTTTGATTTAAACATGCTTACATAATGCATCTTTAGGTCCTGGGTCATGTGCATGCAACTATCACTGCAGAGACCACTCTGACAGCTGTAATAGGAGTCTTATGCACATCCTTAGGGTATGAGATCCACGGACTGAAGTTACGCAGTTCTGATAAATTAAGGGTGTGAGACCACTCTTTCAACCGCAAGAGTGGTCCCAGTGGTGGTATTAATATATTATTGATCAAAATGTATCAATAATACATCACAATTTAAAAAATCTTTCCCTCGAAGTGCCTGTTTCCAGGGCACCAATGCCTGAGACACTCTTCACTGAATAAGAACGTCTCCTGCAGAGAGTTAAGGAGTGCTCCAATTGATCAGGTGAGCTCCCTCAATCGATAGTGGGAGAATTTCTGTCTGTAATGAGAACATTCTGAACTCTAATCTGCCTGTTGATGTATATGATATTTGCAATTAGTTGTTAATATACCTATTTTTAAGCTGTGTGACTAGTAATTTCTACACAGCCTAACAAAAAAAAGTAGTTTTTAAATTTCAATTTAAAACTATGAAGTTGTGACATGGTCATATCTGACAGGGTTGGATTTAGTCTGAGCCGGAGGAATGAGGCAGAATGTTGACCGACTTTGGTGTCTTTCTCTGCTCATTCAAACAGCCCTGGGTGCACTATAGTCATACTAAACATACTGTTTGCTATAGTGATTCCTTTCTATGCCTCACCTTTTATGAAGTCTGCAGAACCATTTAGATTTATTCTCTGAACCTAAACTTTAAAAGTGGCTCTGTGTTCATGAAAAAAAGGATTGCCTTCATATGGAGAAATCTGCTGGCTTTCATTGTAAGAAACATAAAAACATGCCAGCCCAGTGACACAGAGGGCTGAAGCACCATCCTCACCTCTGACCATGCTGGCAACCCAAGTTCCAGAATGACCTCTGGCCACCAAGGGGCCAGTCGGAGAAGACAGGGTGGGGAGAGGATCAAACGGACGCCTAGCAGCAATCCTCTCTCAGACTGGGGGGGGGGAGGATTGTTATCCCAGCTCTTGGCTGCCACAGGTGGAGGTCTGGTGGTAGTGCCGAGATTAGGGAGGAAGACTTCAATCAGGGTAGGTAAAAGGACCCATGGTTCCAAAGCGCATGCATGCCTTCATGTCCATGTGCCCTCTGTCTTGCTGCAGGGCTGGGAAGGGCGAAGAAAACAGAGAAGTTGGCCTGGGCTCTGTGACATCCTGCCTGCCCTTTGCTCTATACTGCCACCTAGCCGGGGACACAGAATTGAATAAGGTCTCCAGGTGGGAGGAGAATATCCCTTCCCCACCTGGCCCCACCACAAGGGGCAATCAGTGGAAGTCAAAGGGTGACATGGCAAGGATGAGGCAGATAGCCGAGCAAGAGAGGGCAGGGATGGGACCAAAGAGCCCTGCCCGTACTGACTTGAAGGAGAAAAAGATGATATAAACAAAAAAAAAAAAGCATTGAAACAGAATTGGTCAGATACAAGAAGAAACAAGCATTTGTCAATGCCAAATGTTTGCTTGCTGGTATTAGCATTTGAAATGCAGGAGGTAGACCGATGCAGAATAGGAATGGCAGTGAAGTATGGAAGTTCATGCCAACCCCACCTCCATCTTGTAGAGATGGAGAGGCATTGGGGTAAGTGTGTGGGTTGTCGCCCATGACAGTCATGCCATGTCACCTCACCTTATTCTGCAGACAGTGACACGTGTTGAGGTGTGCCTTAGGGTGTTTGGCTGTACAGTGACCCCATTCCACATGGACATATGCTGAAATGGGCACAGCATAGGAGAATGGGGTGAAGTGTGGGGCTGAAGAGTCCAAGGTACACCTTGATGGCTGTCAGTGGCTGGGGGGGGGGGTGGGATGGCATGCGTAGTAGAGTTGGCAGTCCAAAGACACAGCCTGATACCTGTCCATCTTTACAGGGTAAGACATGATGGTTAGAAACCCTAACGTCTCGGGCGTTTGTTGTTATTTGCAGTACAAATGTTCAACATGGCCTTTTTGTGACCCCACCTCATGAAAGCATTTGGGACCTCTTCTCATGAAGAGTGGCAGTGTGATTTTGTCAATGTGTCCCAAACATTGACTTCCAACAGCAACAGTGCCATTCTGTGCCACATGTACGAAAACACAGTTTGGGCAGAATGTGAAGAATGGCAGCTGTGCCATCCATAGGGAAGTGTGAAGGGATGGCAATATTGAAAATCTGTAGTGGGAATATTAAAAATGCGAGCACTTCCAAGCATATGTGGAAAGTATGCAATGCATGCACGTAACACAGTCATTTTATGGACTGTAGTCACCAGATTTTCAACATAGGCATTTTACGACCTGTGCTCATGAAGAGTGTCACTGAGTTTGTGTTAATGTGTCCTGAACACTGATTTCCCACAGCAACCACGGTATTCTGCACCAGAAGTGCAAAAACACGTTTTGGACATTTTATGGAGTTCCATCACCAAATGTTCAACATAGGCATTTTAGGACCTCTGCTAATGAACAGTGTCACTGTAATTTTTGTAATGTGTCCCAAACAGTGATTTCCCACAACGATGGTGCCATTGTGCACTGGAAGTGCGAAAACACATATTGGCCAGGATGTGAACTAGGACAGCTGTACTATTCATAAGGAGGTGCGGAAAAATGACAATGTTGAAAATATGGAGTGAAAATATTGCAAATGTGCGAAGTTATGAGTGTGCGTGGAAACTGCGTAACGCACGCTCGTAACACAGTCATTTTATGGACTTTTGTCACTAAATTTTCAACATAGGCATTTTAGCACCTCTGTTAATGAACAGTGTCACTGTCATTTTCATAATGTGTCCCAAACATGGATTTCCCGCCGCAACTGAGCTAATGTGCAGTGGAAGTGTACAAACACATTTTGTCCAGGATGTGAGAAATGACAGCTGTACTGTTCATAAGGAGGTTCGGAAAAATGGCACTACTGAAAATCTGGCATGAAAATATTGCAAATGTGCAAAGTTACAAGCGTGCGTGGAAACTGCAATGCATGCTTGTAACACAATCGCTTTCATGGATTTTCTCCCCAAATTTGCCAACATAGGCATTTTAGCACCTCTGCTAATGAACAGTGTCACTGTGATTGTCGTATGTGACCTGAACATGGATTTTCCACTGCAACCACGCTTATTCAGTGCAGGAAGTATGAAAACACATTTTGGCCAGGATGTGAAAAAATGACAGCTGTTCCATTCATAAGGAAGTGTGAAAAATGGCAATGTTGAAAATCTGGAGTGAAAATATTGCAAATGTGTGAAGTTACGAGCGTGCGTGGAAACTGCGCAACGCATGCTCATAACACAGTCATTTTATGGACTTCTGTCACCACATTTTCAACATAGGCATTTTAGGACCTCTGATAATGAACAGCATCACTGTGGTTTTGTAATGTGTTCCAAGCGGATTTCCCACAAGACTATTCTGCTCCGAAGAACGGAAACACATTTTGTCCAGGATGTGAAAAATGATAGCTGTTCTATTGATAAGGAGGTGCAAAAAATGGCAATGTTGAAAATCTGGAGTGAAAATATTACAAATGTGTGAAGTTACGAGCGTGCGTGGAAACTGCGCAATGCAGACTCGTAACACAGACATTTTATGGACTTCTGTCACCACATTTTCAACATAGGCATTTTAGAACCCCTGATAATGAACAGTGTCACTGTGGTTTTTGTAATGTGTCCCGAACACGGATTTCCCACAGCGATTGCGCTATTCTGCGCCAGAAGTACGGAAGCACATTTCGGCCAGGATGTGAAAAATGACAGCTGTTCTGCTCATAAGGAGGTGCAAAAAAAGGTCAATGTTGAAAATCTGGAGTGAAAATATTGCAAATGTGTGAAGTTACGAGCGTGCGTGGAAACGGCGCAACGCATCCTCGTAACACAGTCATTTTATGGAATTTTGGCACTAAATTTTCAACATAGGCATTTTACGACCTCTGCTAAGGAACAGTGTCACTGTCATTTTCATAATGTGTCCCAAACATGGATTTTCCATAGCGACTGTGCTATTCTGTGCCTGAAGTGCGAAAACACATTTCGGCCAGGGTGTGAAAAATGATAGCTGTACTGTTCACAAGGAGGTGTGAAAACATGCCAGTGTTTAAAATCTGGCATGAAAATATTGCAAATTCATGAAGTTACGAGCAACAGCACAACGCACGCTCATAAAACAGTCATTTTTTGATTTTTTCCACCAAATTTGCAACATAGGCTTTTTGAGAGCCCACCTCATGAACACTGGCACTGTCATTTCGTTAATCGGTCCTGAAAGGTGATTCCGCGCAGTGACCACAAAATCATCTTTCGAGGCCGATTAATGCCATGACAGTGACAGAATTCATGAGGAGGTGTCCCAAAAACCCCATGTTGAAAATTTGGTGCCAAAATTCCAAAAAATGCCCGAGATATGCAGCAAAGTTGAAAACACTCTATTTATTCCATTATACAGCTTACTTGCATTTCCTCAGTTTGCAGTCAGCTTTGAAGAGTGCAGACGTGTTCCCAGTCCACCGAAGATTGTCGCGCTGGACTCCCGAGGTAAGTATGGGGTGAGGGGGGTGTGGGGAGGCAGGGTGCGAAGTGGGTGCATGCAGTTTGTGGGAGGTGGGCAGGGAGACTGCGAGGGACCATTTCCTTTGTTTACAGGTGAAAAAAAAAAACATTTCGGGACTTTTTTTTTTTAACAGGGGAATTTGGTACACTGGGGTGGGCTCCCAGCATGCCAATCGACTGTTGGGGGGCAGTTGTAACCGATGGGGGACTGGGCACCTCCATCAGCACAAAAGCATGTGGGGGGGCGCAACAGCCAAGGAGGATTGGGCACCCCGGCAGAACTGTCGCTATTCTTTGGGGGACTTATGCCAGCGGGGGCTGGCTCCCCTATCAGCACATCAACCTGGGAGGGGAGATAATGCCAGCGGGGAATGGGCTTACCCATTGGCAACTCAAATTGCACCCGAGGGATGCAAGTCGACGGGGATTGGGGCCCCTGTCGGCAAAACACAGTGTGTGCGGAGGGACACATGCTGCTAAGGGGGATTGGGCACCCCCTCGGGACTGGGGCCACATTAATATTGTTTGTGAACAGGGCAGCAATGCGCCGCCATGTTCATAAACAATATTACTGTAGCAATGTTCCGCCCAGCAATGACGGGTTGCTCCCTCATTGCAGCAAATTGCTGACGCTGCATTGTCGAGGCGGCTCGTGATTGCTGTGGTGAAAACTTTACAACTTGGTGCAGCTTCTGGAAGCCAGTGTCATCAGCACACTGTGCCTCCATTGGTGCACCATGGCCAAGCCCCCAAATGCTGTGCCTCCCTTGGCTGCTACGCTGCCGTGCCTCCCTAACCCGCTTCTCTCCTAAGCTGTCACATCATGTTTCTTGCGCATGTGCGCAAGCAAACATAAAAATGTATAGGGAAAAAAGAACAGGGCCTCTTGGCTCTCCCAGTCTGCCCAGATAGTCCCTGTCTAGTCTGTCTCTGCAGACTCTACCTGGACTCTGGTAACCCTCCCTCTTACCTAACCATTTACTAATATTGCCCCATCTCCATCCCATGCATTCTTGAATTCCTGTAATGTTTCTGCCTCCACCACTTCCACTGGCAGTCTATTCCAGGCATGTACAACTCTTTCAGTAAAAATAGCACTTCTTCACATCCCTCTTAACTGCTTCCCCCAGCTTCATCACATGCCATCTGGTCCTGGTGCTCTTTCTTATTTGAAAAAGACTCCCCTCCTGCACTCTGTTTACCCCTGTGAGGTATTTATAGGTCTCTATTATGTCCCCTCTTGCCCTCCTCTCTTCCAAGGTGTATGGGTTGAGATCCCTCAGTCTCTCCTCACAGGGCTTTTGATGCAACCTCTGCACCATTTGTGTTGCCCTTCTCTGGACTGCTGCCACTCTGTCTATGTCTTTTGTGAGGTGCAGCCTCCAGAACTGGACACAATACTCCAGGTGTGGTCTCACAAGAGAGCAATACAGTGGCAACACCACCTCCCTCCTCCTGCTGGTGACACCTCTTCCTATGCATCCCAGCATCCCAGTGGCCTTACCCACAGCTTTGTCACACTGGTCTGCCACTTTGAGGTCATCAGATATGATAACCCCAAGGTCCCTTTCCTGTTTAGTGACTGCCAGTACTGTATTTTGCTGCCCCCCCCCCACACACAATTCTATACTCAGCTGTTCGGTTCCTATGCCCTAGGTGAATGATTTTGCACTTTTTTCATATAGATTTTCTATATTTTCTTTCTCCCCTTCCCCCCAGGGCCATGGCATACACTGGCCATGTATGTACGTGGAGGCACACGCTCACGCCAGGATCCAGTGGCCCCCTCCGCCCCTCCCCAGACCCTCATTGCCGCTCCTGGCTGCCTACGCTACCCACTGGGTCTTCACCTGGTGGAAGTGGGACTATGGCAGAGCAGACGTCCACCCCATGGAAGGGAGAGCCAAGGCTCAATCCCATTCTGACCCTCCCCCTGAGCCGGAACCCCGGCAGTCCAAGGCCATTCCCGAACCTGGGTCACCGGCGTGACGCAAGGTAAGGCACCAGTGCCTCAACCCTCTGCACCACTGGGCCAGCAGATTTTGCACTTTTTGACATTAAACCCCAATTGGCATGCTCTTGACCACTTCTTGAATATCACAAGATCCTTACACATTTTCTCCACCCCTTCCTGGGTGTCCACCTTGTTACAGATTTTGGTGTTGTCTGCAAAAAAAAGCACACCTTCCATTCCAATTCTTCTGCAATGTCACTCATGAAGACATTGAAGTGGACCGGTCCCAGTACTGAGCCCTGTGGCACCCTGCTGGTCACTCTCCCAACATTAGAGTAAGTGCCATTAACTACCACCCTCTGTCTCATAGAAACATGGACTGTGATGGAAGAAAAAGACCACAGGTTAATCTCCATCTAGTCTGCTTCGAGTTCCATACCTACCCCAGTACTTGTTGGCCATGCAGAGTTTTATCCCTCCCCATTCACCCGCCTGCTCCTCACACTACTGCTACTGACCTGAGCAATCACAAAAGCCTTCATTCTGTCCCAGACATGCTTAAAACCATTTATGGTCTTGGCGCCTTCCACCTCTTCTGGTAGACTGTTCCACAGCTCCACCACTCTTTCCATAAAATAGAACTTCCTCATATCCCTCTTAAGCCTTTCCTCCACCAGTACACACTTGTGCTGTCAGGTTCTTGACTCTATACTAGTGTTGCTCAGATAGTATCCTAGAAATCAGGATACCAACAGATATCTCCAATTTGGCAAGATAGTTGCTGTGCCAGGGTAGTAGTGCTATCTGACCATGGATCCTACCAGCTAGAATACCTGGATCTTTACCAGGATCCATCACTATCTGGCCCCGGATCCTAACTATCTGCCCTAGGATCCATGGATCCTAACTAGGATACTTGGATCCTAACCAGGGTCCATCACTATCTGACCCTGGATCCTGCATCTGTCTTTGGCAGGATACCTGGTAGTATCCAAGTCAGGATACCAGCACTACCTGACAGATAGTGGTAGGATCCACAAAAGCACTATCTGAGCAACACTGCTCTATACTCATTAAATAGTTACCCATGGTTCACCTTGTTTACTCCCTTCAGGAACCTGTAGATCTCTATAATACCAACCCCCCAAACCTGGTCTTCAGGGAGCACATGTTCAGTGCCTTGAGACAATCTTCATAAGATCTGCCCTGTTGGTGCTGAATCATCTTGGTCACCCTGCATTGCACTGTCACCACCTCGTCCCTGTCCTTCCTTAAGTGAGGACTCCAGAACTGAACACAGTATTCCAGATGCAGCCTCACCAATGACCTATATAGAGATGTAGTACCTCCTTTTTCTTGCTGTCAATACCCCTTCTGATACATCCCCACATCCTATTGACTTACTATAGGCCTTGTTACAATGGCTTGATTTTTTGAGGCAGTCACTAATGATGACTCCCAGGTCCCTTTGCTCTGTTATAGTGCTCAGTTTAACCCCTCCCATCCAGTAATCTGTCCTGTTTTTTTCCCTAAGGTGCATAACCTTGCATTTTTTGGCATTGAATTTCAACTGTCAAACCTTAGATCACCTCTCTGGTCTTCTTGTAGATCCCCCTGCATCTTCCTGTTTCCTTCATCACTATCTACCCTACTGCAGAGCTTTCTGTCATCTGCAAAGAGACACAGCTTGCCTCAGATTCCCTCTCCAATGTCACTGTTGAACCTATTGAAGAGGACAGTACCAAGGAAAAATCCCTGCAGTACCCCACCCGTGACTGCCCTAGCTTCCGATTTGACCCCATAACCACCACTCTCTGCTATTTTTCCTTCATCCAGTTTCTGACCCACCTAACTATGTCCCTAGCTGCACCCAGGTCTTCTGGCATCTTCAGCAATCTTCTGTATGGCACCGAGTCAGAAGTCTTGCTGAAAATGAAGTGGAGTAGATCCACAGCATGGCTCTCATCTACTACCTTTGTTACCCAGTCAAAGAAAACTAGGTAGGTCTGACAAGACCACTCTGCCACAAATCCATGCTGTTTGCTATCCTGTAGACTGTTGCTCTCCTTGTAGTTCACAAGGTCCTCTTCCATGTGTGACTCCATCAGTTTACCCACTATAAAGGTAAGGCTGACAGGCCTGTAATTCCCTGGTTGCTCCTTGTCCCTTCCCCCTTGTGTAGCAGGACTACATCTGCTACCCTCCAGACGTTTGGAACTACCCGTCTGAACTGAGTTATTGAATGGCAGTACTAGGGATTCAGTCAGTTCTTCAGCCAATTCAGTGAGCACCCTTGGGTACATCCCATCCAGTCCTGGGGCATTATCTATCTTTAGGGCTTCACACTCCTTTTGGACCCTTTCTCTGGTAAATACTGGCTACCTCATTCAGAAATGCCCCTTACAGCCACCTTGATGCCACTTTCAGATAGGGGCACTTCTTCCCTCATGAAGACAGAGCAGAAACACAGGAACAATATGTTAACCACTTTTTTACCCAGTTCACCACCTTGGATTGCACTCCTATGCTGCTCAGTTTCTTTATCAGTCTCCTTTGCGACACAGTGTTGAAAGCCTTGCTAAACTCCAGACAGGCGACATTTACCACGCTCGCCTGAGCTATTTCCCTGGTCACTCAGTCGAAGAAATCAATCAGATTTGTCTGGCATGACTTCCCCTGTGAATTCATGCTGCCTGTGTTCTTGCAGCTCTTTGGATTCAAAAAACTCTACCAATCTTTCCGTTGACAGGGTTTTTATTAATTTCCCAACCACTGAGGTGAGAATGATCGACCTATAGTTGCTAGCCTCCTCCCTGCTGCTGCTCTTATGAAGAGGCACCATGTCTGCTCTCCTCTAGTCCTCTGGCACCATGCCTGTTTCCAGAGAGTTGTTGAATAAGGCCAGCAGTGTGGCAGCTAGCACTCGCCCGAGTTCCTTTAGTACCCTTTGATGTATCCCTTCCGGTGTCATGAGACTTGCCCACTTTCAGATCAGCAAGTCCCTTCAGAACTCTTTCTTCTGAAGGATACAGAGAGGCTGGAGGTTCTAAGCCAGACAATTCTCCAGTAAATTGGCAGTTGCTTAATTTTCGAAGGCAGCAACATTAATGCTGACTGCTCTATGCAATACAAACCAAGCTGTTTCTAAGTCAGGTTTGACAGAAAGATATCTGATGACAATCTACCACACATTGACATCTCAGCATTGCAGAAAAACTCTCTGATACAGTACTGTTTAATTGAGAAGTAAACTGCCTGCCAAAGATCATGTTGTTTATTAAAAGATATATAATAACCTATATTCAAATATGCAATTTATTTCCATGAGTGAGGGGGCGGGACCATAACTCGAGTTTATCAAAGCCCCACCATCTCAAGAATGGAAATTAATGGCATATTTGAACACAAAGCATTGTATGTTCTCTGGGCTGGATATTCAAACTGCGCCATTTCTGTGGCGCAAGCCCTTGTGCTGTTCAAAAAAGTGGTGCTGAGGTGGGGCCGGGGTGATATTCAATGGAGTTGCGCTATTGAGCAACTCCTTTGAATATCGCCCCACGGCCACAGCCACTGTGCATGGTGCACTGGAACTTGCGCCACTGCAAGTGGTCAGAGTGGAGCATTCAAGATGCGGTGGCGCAAGTTCCATTGCGCCATGTGTAAATTTCCGATATTCAAAAGGTGACATGCAAATGGGGCCATAAGTTATGCAAGGTGCAGGGGGGGCCATTTGCATCTACTTACGGCCCCATTTGCATGCCATTAGCATGCAGGTGTGCCAGATCCCCGACAACTTGCGCCTGGCGCCCTGTCAGGCAGCAGCCGTTGGGGACCGACGCCCCATGCAGCCCGATCATGGGCATGAAGTAAATCTCTCCCCCCACTGGCCCGATCATGGGCATAACATAAATGAACCCCAGACTGGCCCGATCGAGGGCAACATAAATGAAACACCCCGACTGGCCGATCGCGGGCATACATAAAATGAAACCTCCGATCGGCCCGATCGCGGGCATAGTGTAGAAACCCTCCTCCCCACTGGTCTGATCGCTGGCCAGAATGGAGTTCACCCCCAAAGCAATATCCTGGTGGTCAGTGGACTGAGGCTCGATCAGCGGGCATAAGAGTCAAACCTCCCTCAAAGTCCAATTTCCCTGGTGGTCAGTGGCCCCCACCCCACCCACTCCATGGAGCCCCACTCCCGCCCCCCCATCAGCCGGGGCGGCAACACCACACCCGCCTGCTACCTGCCACCCGCCGACTGACTGCTGGTAGGCTGCCATCATTCATTGTTCAGAACAAGAGCCAATGGGCATGCAGCCCATACAGACATCTAGCAATCTGGATATGTGAATGAATGAATTCATCTACATATCAGGACACTGCCTTGTATGGTATGGGTTGCATGCCCATTGGCTCTTGCTCTGAACCAATGGGTGCAGCCCTACTAGCAGTCAGTCAGGGCGGGGCGGCAGGTGGGTGGGTGCTGCCGCCACCGCTGACGGGGAGCGGGTGGTAGGGCTCCATGGGTGGTGGGTGGGTGGGGCCACTGACCACCAGGGAAATTGGACTTTGGGGTTGACTCTTATTCCAGCACTGGCTTCATGGGTCCACTGGACCACCAGGGATATTGCTCTTGGGGGTGAACTCGTTCTGGCCGCGATCAGGCCAGTGGGGGTTGTCATTATGTGTTATGTCCGCGATCGGCCAGTGGGGGTTTCATTAATGTTATGCCCGCGATTGGGCCAGTCTGGGGGAGATTTCACATTATGCCCGCGATCTGGCTGCTGGGGCACAGGGAACAGTGGAGGCCACCCAAAGGTGGCAGCTGCTGTGTTGCACCTGCAATGCAGCAGCTCACCTGTGGGTGGCCCTCGACTTACTCCATTTTTGGGGCTCAAAGTTGTGCAGGCGCAGGTAGGGGGTTGCGCCTGCACAACTCTGCACAGTCTGGCTGAATTTCGGGCTGTGCAGTTTACGTGTGGTTCCTACCTCTCTGGTTGAGCATGCCTTCATTAGCATTGCGCTGTTGCTCAGCATGACTTGGGGGGCGCAACTGCCTCCTGCTGAATATCGCAGAATGGCGCAATTTCAAACTTGTGCAGGCGCAACCCTATTGCACATGGCGCAACCCTTTTGAATATCCAGCCCTGTGTATACAATGTCTGTATTCTGAGTGACAATAAAGGGCAGATTCATTGTGGGACTGGCAGAATGGGCTGTCAATCAAGTTGACAGTCATGTAGGGAAGTGAAGAATAAACGGTGTTATTTACCCATTGGGTAAATAACATTGTTTATCTTTCACTTGAGTCAGAGTCTTGGGAAAATAATGCATTTATTTAAGCAGTGGCATCCCTACATATATTGTATACATAGGATTATACAATGACTAAGGAAAATAAAGTAATCTGATTGGCTGACTGGTACTGTGAAGCATGAGTAAATCCTAGTATAACTGATGCAAAAAGGTACCCATCAGCCTTGTCAGCCTCATCACATAAAAATCAATATCACCCTGAAAACTGAAACTGTTCCCGAATTTGCAATGGCAATGCGCTGGCTGCCACAGCACTGAAGCCCCGGGACCATTGTGCTCAGCTCACACCATCACCCATCAAGTAATATGATATAGTATACAGTTAGGGCTTATTGTGCATAAAAAGTGATGGCTTTCCAAAAGCTGTTGTGGGACAGTTCAAAGGTCAAGAAAAGTTGTTGTAGTATCGTTCTGACATCACAACGATACTACAACAACTTTTCCCCCTTGAGCCGTTACCTGATTGGCTAAAGCAGCTCAGTGTTCAAAAAAGAAACAGGGTAAAATGGCGGCACCGCTTAGTGAGTGAAGGGGCAAGCATTTCACTAAGATAGTTTGGACACAAACTGCCATTGTCGGCTCCCTGTGTCCAAAGTATCACTTTGGCATTTTTCTTCTACTTTTTTTACATAACTGGTGCTTTCAAATATCAGGAGGTAAGTGGAACTGTAGCAAGGTGTAGCAAGGACCAGAAGTGGAACGGGACTGCAGCAACGACAGAGAGCAAGCGGGTGTGTGAATGCAAGGTACAAAACCTTGTATTTAAATTAAATTTTAGACATTTCTGGGAACCATATACTATATAAAATAATGTATGGGTGACCATACACAACAAGGCTATGTTTCCACCAAGGGGATGTGATGATGTCAACGGACCTCTTGAGCTTCGCTCTCGAGGTCTGTATGACATCATCACATCCCCTTGATGGAAACATAGCCTTGTTGTGTATGGTCACCCATACACTATTCTATATATATTAATAATTTCAACAATTATTCTATCTAACACTATTCTATCTATCAATCTGCAATCACCCATAAGAAGGCAGAATTCCTGTCCAGGGAGATTGCAGTTGCACAGAATCGACCGGCCCAGCTGTTTCGGACTGTGGACAGACTGTGCAACCCAGCCTCTATACAAGTCCGGAAAGCTTTTTCACAATTGGAGTGCGAGGAGCTCGCTCGGTTCTTTGCAAATAAGGTGGCCAACATCAGGGCGGGCTTGCATCCAGCAATCTCTAAGGGCGATGTTGTGGAAAAATGCGAGTTCACAATGCCTAGTTTCTCTTGGAGTTCCTTCTGCCAACCGGAGGTCGTGGATATTATGAGGATCATCCATAGTGTGCGGCCTACGAGCTGTGGTTTAGACCCTGGACCAACTCCCCTTATTGTGGGTTGTCTTGAGATCATTGGCCCAGTTATTGTGCAAATAGTCTGGTGTTCCTTAGAGTCAGGTGAGTTTCCTAACTCCCTGAAAGAAGCAGTGGTTACACCTCTACTGAAGAAAGCTACTTTGGACCCAGACTGTTTCTCAAACTGCAGACCTATCTCTAACCTTCCCTTTTTGGGGAAGGTTATTGAGAAGGTAGTGGCAGCCCAATTGGAAGACCATTTAACCATCCATAATGTCTACGAATTCTTCCAGTCTGGTTTTCGTAAAAGACACAGCACCAAGACTGCGCTGATTCGGGTGCTTAATGATCTTCTGAGGGCGAGAGATCAGAAGAGACGTTCTATTCTAGTGCTTCTTAATCTCTCATCAGCCTTTGACACTGTGGATCACCTGGTGTTGTTAGCACTCCTGAGGCAAATATGTGGAATGTCGGGAACTGTTTTAAAATGGTTCACTTCATTCCTTACTGGGAGATCACAAAGAGTTATGTTGGGGGTTTATTCCTCCGGCCCAACTTCTTTGTTGTGTGGGGTGCCTCAGGGTTCAGTGCTGTCACCCATGTTATTCGCAGTGTATATGCTGCCCCTCAGAGACATTATAAGACGGTATGGGCTGAGGTTTCACTGCTATGCAGATGATACCCAGCTATACCTGTCTTTCGTGCCTGACCAGGATGGAGCTCTCTCGGTGTTTAATAACTGTCTGGAAGAAATCTGAGGGTGGATGGATTCTAGTTGGTTGAAGTTGAACTCAGAGAAGACAGAGGTATTGGTGGTGGACCCGGGTGGTCAGATAGTGAGGCCGAATGATGGCTCGCCCTCTGGAATTGTTCTTGACGGCATGTCACTTCTGACCTCTGAACGGGTGCGCATCCAGGGGATTGTCCTAGATGACAGGCTGACCCTTCAATCTCAAGTGTCGGCCGTTGTCAGGACTTCCTTTTACCATCTCAGGAATATTGCCAGGGTGCGTCACCTTGTTCCGTCTGACTCTTTGCCAACGTTGGTCCACGCCTTAATGTTCTTGCGGCTGGACTACTGCAACACCCTTTACTTTGGGCTTTCTGGGGTTGAAGTCCGTTGCCTTCAGCTGGTGCAGAACGCTGCAGCCAGGGTGCTGACTGGGACAAGGAGATCCAGTCATATTACCCCGGTACTGCGCAAACTGCACTGGCTTCCCATACGGTGGTGGATCACCTTTAAAGTCATTTTATTGACTTTTAAAGACCTTCATGATCAGGGTCCGACCTATCTGAAAGAACTTCTGGTGCCTTACTGCCCCAGCTGATCGCTACGCTTGGCTGACGAGGGGTTGTTAGAGATTCCAAGAGTGAGTTTAAAATCTTCTGGTAGCAGAGCTTGCTCCTGTGCTGCTCCCACTCTTTGGAATTCTCTACCTCGCCAGTTAAGGAAGTGCGCCTCCGTGGAGGTATTTAAGAAAAATCTGAAAACCTACCTGTGGCAGATGGCTTTCTTGGAAGATTAACTGATATTTGAGTATCAATATTATTTTTGACTGTATGGATGATTTTGTTGTTGGTTTTTAATATATGATGTTGCTATGTATTTATTGTATTTATATGTTTTTATGTGATATTTTACATTGTGGAATCTGACATGTAAAGTGCCTTGATACTTTGAAAGGCGCTTTAAAAATAAAGTTATTATTATTATTATTATTATTATTATTAATTCTCAAGTGGGGAAAGTATTTCTTTTTCAAAAACAAAGCCTAAAACATACAGAAATCATGGCCTAAAAGCTGAGCAGTGATACTGCGCATGCGTGTGTCCATATGCATAGGCGCACGCCCGGTATCACAGCTGGTCTTTTTGAATGAGATTTCTCTATGTTTTAGGCTTTGTTTTTAAAAAAAGAAACACTTTCTCCACTTGAGAATTGTTAAAATGTCGTATTAGTTGATGGGTGATGGTGCGAGCCAAGCACGGCTCGCCCGGAGCTTCAGTGGCAGCGGTTGCTACAACTCACTCTCTCTTTTCCTCTCTCTCTCTCTCTCTCTCTCTCTCTCTCTCTTCTAACTTGCTGCAACTCGAATAAAATAAATGCATACATAAAAAAAAGAAAATCAGTCAGCTCCCAATTCAGTGGCACATCCAATACCAGTGAATGGGCATGAAAGGGGCTGACACTCATGCTTCATATTCCTCTGCCACTCACTTGTGTCTCCTGGCAGCTGCAATATCAGTGAATGCTTCAGTAGCAACAGGGAACTAGTTTTTTCTCTGGCATAACAATAAATTACAGAAAAATGGTTTAAACTGGCAAACAATTTTTTTTGTTTGTTTCTTAACAAAAAATATAAGGGGACATTGTATAATTACGATAATTCACTCTAGGATGTGGGTTATGTTGGGATTTACTCATGCCTGGTGCGGATTTGGTCACTTAGCCTGCGGCCTTATGCTTAATTATACAATGGAGTCTAAAAATTAAGTATTTTGATTGCTTAGCTGCTACTTTTGGCCATAGGGTACTTTTTGCATAACCACTACATAAAGTATCAGCCAACAGCACACTTAAAAAATGTAAAGAAAAATCACTCCTCACAGAACCTCTAGTGTTCTAAAACATTATTGTAAATCCACCATTTTTTTCTCCCACTAACGATGCCGTTCCTCAAATTCAAAATCCAATCAGCAAAAGTGAAAAACTAAAAAAATAAATTTCAAACCCAAGCTGCAACTTTGAACTCAGAGAGAACCGATAGTTATAGGCAGTATCTGACTGCATCACAGATCAGAAGTCTGACTCTGATGAAATCAGCAATGTAAACCTGGGTGAAACTCAAACTTACCACAGTCACCTCTGCAATCGGTCACTCAGCCTGCAGAACCCCCAATATCAGTGGCCAGTTGTGATCAGTCCCAATCTGTGCAACTACTTAATGTTGCATATTAATATTTTACTATTTATAGCATATAAAATGAAAAAATATACATTTTTCTTTACAAGATTTCCTGTACTTGTCAATTTCCTAATTGTGTAATTGGAATAATCCACGACAGGGAGTAGGCTGGTCTGGGACTTGGCCTGTGAAGAGCACAAGAATTCCTGTTAACCACACTAAAACAGGCTGTTGAGGAATGGCTGGAACAAGTGACTTGGTGCCCAACTCCTATACTGCTATTAGTAATTTTCTGCCTTTTTCTGTTCTATTACTTATCTTGTTAAGGAAATGCCGAAATAAGAGATACAAAACATATGGAAAGGTTGAAAGTTTTGTTTGTTACTCAGAATCCAATATTGACATACTATGATTTGAAACCGGCCCAAAACTTTGATGTAAATAATATTAGAATTTTTCCTGCATTTTGATTGGCTGGTTATAGTTAGTATGTTAAAGTTAGATTTTATGCCATCAATTAAGTATAACTCATCAGATATAGTATGAAATACTGACAGTGTTGGTGATGGCTCTTTTTTATATAATTTATTTCATTATTTTTTATGAAAAATGAAAATCTTGACTTCAGATTGGTCAGAATTATGATGTCATCAATTTTGTAAAATTAAGAGTATAAAAGGGTGTGTCTGCAACCAGGTAGTTGCTCCCTGATGAAGCCTTACTTGATGAAGTGCTGGGGCACCTAGGCACATGGACTAAATCTTTCGGTCTGCATGATAGCCTGTTATTACTTAGCATTGCGCTACAATAAACTGTATTTCACAGGATTGTTTGTGCATTTTTCCAACACATTTTCACTGGAGGGTAAGACTCTTGACTCTGGAGTGCAAGTGTTGTTTTGTTGTTTTATTGGTAAATCCCAGCCAACCCACCCTCTGTCATGGATTATTCCTTGACACACAATGACCCAATTCAATATACGCAATTTAGCTTCATGAGTGGTGGTGGTGGTGGTGGTGGGGGGGGGCATTACCATAATTTCTGAGTGGCAAAGCCATGAGTGAGTTATATAAGTCCAGCTCCTTCACAAGTGATGATAAACAGAGTATTTTGAATCAGGCTGCTGTGCACTCAATTTATACAACAGCAGTTTAAAGTTATAACTTTCAAATCAGCTGTTCCCTTTGAGTTCAGCAGCTGACTTCCAGGCAGGACAGTGCTATTGTGATGTCATCAGCATTGTGAAGTCAGCGCTCTGATTGATTCTGAGAAAAGTTCCAGCTGTAGCTTGTGTAGTTGTGACTTAGAAAATGGGCTTCTTACTTGCTGCCATCAGATTGGTCAGTACCCTCAAGATAGGGGTACATTAAGTTTCAATAGATGACCAGCAAGTAAGAAGTGCCAGTCATCTGACCACTGTACTTGCCCATATCCTGCAGCCCAGCTGACCACTTCAATCAAGCACTTCACAGCAGTAAACGTCTGTTTTAAAAAAATAAGTATGTCAGACCACATATCAACAAACTTCGACCTAATAAATATCTTAAAGCCACAATATACTTACAGAAGATGACCAGCCACCACAGAAAATCAAAAGAAGTCGTCCTGTAAAAAAAGAAATAGAAAAAGCACAAGTAAGTGAACGCTTTCTTTCAATCAGCGATCTACAGCTAGACAAAACAGAAAAAGAAAGACAAGAAGAAAACACTGTAAAAAACACAAAATGGGCAGTCTCCGTCTTTGAGCAGTGGCTAACTCACAACGAAATAATGATTTCCTGGCAAAGCATAACATTAGAAAATCTAAATGATCTGCTGAGACGTTTCTACACGGAGGTGCGAACAACCAGCGGGACACAGTATTCAGTAGCTGGCTACTACTGCGCTTGCATCGCTGGCATCAACCCCACTCGCCAGCACAGATGTCCAGGCCTATAAGCATTATCGAAACCCAGCTTTCACCTCTTCCAACAACGTCCTATCAGCACTCCTAAACGCTCCGAAGTCCCAAAAGACCAAGCAAGCCATCATCCAGCAATAAACCACGGATCTTCAAAACTAAGACTCAGTGCAGCACTAAATCCGATACGGCCTGGCTTAGTCCGTAAAGTTTGGTTTGACATTCAGCTTCACATGGCCAGGTGCGGTCGAGAGGGCATCCGAGAGCTAAAAAGAAAGTTTTGAAGTAAAGCAAGACGAAAGTGGGCAAAATACATTACACTCACTTACAAACCCAGATACAAAAAATCACAAAGATCCACGGAGCTGAACAAAGAAAACATACGCGGGTCACATCTCAGAGCAACCAAACGACCGGCTCTGCCCTGTTAATTCCTTTATTAAATATATCAAAAAATGCCCACGAACTGCTACAGCTTTCTACCTCCATCCCAAAAAATTGCCACAAGAAATCCTAGATCATCACGAATACTGGTACACCACGGAACCCATGGGCAAAAATTACTTGGGCTCCCTCATGCCACAACTAAGCAAAGAAGCTGATTTATCAAAACGCTACACAAATCACAGTATTCGGGCTACTTCAGTGCAGCTACTATATAGAGCAGGACTTACGGACAAAGAAATAATCGCAGTCACAGGCCATCGCTCCCAACAAAGTTTGACTTCATACTGGGCCCCTTCAACTGCAGACAGAAAGACATGGAGCTCCATACTAACAGGCAAAGAAAATCAAGAACCGAAAACCTCAGCTAAGACAGCACAGCAGAACACAGATAATGAGCACCACAACAGCATCTGTAAAACAAGCCTGCCACCTACTGATGTCACACAAACTGCAACCAAAAACATTTTCAGCCTACTAATTGCACATTTAATTCACTCAATTAATTTCATTACTTACCAGAAATGAAAGAAATGAAATGCTACCCTGAACAACAGTCACAGAGATTGTAAACAAATGTAACAGTATTACATGTTTTACACTATTTAAATATATTTAAAATGAAATTGTACCCTAAAAATGTTAAAAATGTTTTAAATATTTAACACTGTTTTAAACTATTACATTTTAATTATTTAAAATACATTTTAAATGATTTAACAGTCTTATTTAAACATATAAAAACGGACTATTTTTCTCAAATTTCAAAAAAGTTAAAATAAAACTTCATTTTATTCACAACCAAATTAATACTCTGTGTCTTTATTTTTCAACAGTTAGCCCATTTTCTAAACGCAATAATGCCCTCCAGGGTAGGCGGTATAGGCAATACCAGACCAGCCAAGGGCTATAAGGCCCTCCGCCTGCCCCTGGCCGGTCCGGTATTGCCCAATACCGCCCACCCTGTCGGGCATTATTGCTTAAATATGCAACCTGTATTATAATTATAAAAAGGGCCTTTGAAATGCTGCAATCTAATTGGCTATTAGGATTCCAACAGCCTTACATTAATCCATGTTATATTGTCATGTACAGCCTGATCACCATGGCACATGGATTCTTACTGTCAGCATTCCATCCTCTAGCACTACTGAATGTGTGGAATGATGCATTCTGATTTTGAATCGGCATTCTTTAACTGTTGGTGGAAGAACTATTTTATTAAAAATCTCCCTCTAAATGAGGAAAACATTCAAAAAGTATACTTTTAACACTTTTTTTGGAATCATTTTTTATAATAGCAATAAGGCACTCCTAGGAGTTAGATTAACAGTCAGTTAATCACCCCCTAGGGGCAGTATGGCACTTGGCTTTGCCTTGTGCCACTTTACACCCCTAGGGGGTGATTAACAGACTGTTAATCTAACCCCTGGTCATGCCTTATTGCTTAAATAAGTGTGACATATGCAGCATCCAAAATATATATTTTTTTACTTTAGAGGTTGCAGATGTCATCAGCTAATAACCAATTTTTCTTTGCACTTTTCATTCCGCTAGTGTTGTATACAGAGAGGATAATGTATGGTCGGTGATTGGTGTCAAGCTTGTGTAGCCACTGAGAGGTTTCCACGGTGACCGTTTAAACCTCGAGAGCAAAGCACGAGAGGTTCGGACATCTTGGCAACCTTGAGGTGGCAATACAAACTTTGTTGTCGATAGCGGACCACACGTTATCTCTTATAGTGTATGGTCCACATAAAGAATAAGAAAAAAGAGGCAGGGCCCTTACTTTAAAGTTTTTTAATCACCGCCACTCTGTCCCACTGAGGCCAGTTCAGAAAGTTCCAAGGTTAGCGTACAGTGCATTTGTGAATGCATTCTATGTTGTTGTACCATCGATGTGACATACGCACAATGGTATAACAGCATTGTGACGTCACAATGAGGGTACAACGACACTGTAAAATGATGAATTTTAAATAGTAACAATGTTCTACCATACATTATATAGGGGATATGCAGTGGCCTAAAGGATAGGTTGGAGACAGTGCAGCGCAAAATAACAACAGGCATTTGTCAATGCCAAATGTTCACTTGCAGGAATTTGCAGTGGTGTTTGGTACTGGTACTGGCTTCAGAGGAGAGAGGAGGCAGCAGTGAGAGCAGAGGGTGCCGCATGGTGGAAGCTGCACCGTAAATGGTCCCAGGACTGATCCCTGAGGTACCCCGCTGGTCACCCCCCTATCTCCAGATTGGATCCCATTATCACTACCCTCTGTCTCCTGTCTATCAGCCAGTTTCTAACCCAGTTTATCAGCTTGTGCCCCTTGGCCAGACTACCCATCTTGTTAATCAGCCTTCTATGTTGGACATTGTCAAAGGCTTTGCTGAAATCAAGGTAGGTGAGGTCAACCATCCCTCCCTGATTTACTTCCTTAATGAGGCATTAGGGTTTCCAACCCTAACACCTCACCGTCACCCTGCAGAGACTGACAGGCACTGGGGGTGTGCCTTTGGGTCATCAGCCATAATGCTCATGCCATTCTGCCCCATTCCCACCCTGCAGACACTGACAAGTGTTGCGGTGTGCCTTGGGGTCTTTGGTCCTAATGCTCACCCTATTCCATAAGGAAATAAGCTGAGATGGGTGCAGTATAGGAGAATGGGGTGGCCATTAGGGCCGAAGACCCCAGAGAACATCCCAATGCCTATCACTGGCTTCAGAGTGGGGGTGGGGGTGGAATGGCATGAGCATTATGGCAGATGACCCCAACGCACACCCCCGATGCCTGTCAGTCTCTACAGGGTTGGGGGTGGAGCATTACAGTTGGAAACTCTAATGTTCCAGGTGTCTGTTGGCGTTTTCAATCCAAATTTTCAATATGGGATTTTTGGGACCCCACCTCATGAACAGTGGCACTATCATTTCATTACTCAATCCCAAAAGGTGATTTAATGCAGAGATTGCACCATTCGGCACCACAGGTACGAAAACATATTTTGGGCAGGATGTGAAAAATGACAGCTATTCTGTTCATGAGGTGGTGTGACAAACTGAAAAACTGGCAATATTGAATATTAGGAGGGAAAATATAAAAATTTGCCAAAGTTACACACATGCGTAGCGAAATTTCAATATCTGCACATAACTCAGGCGCTTTTGGGTAATACCAGATTTTCAACGTGACCTTTTTGGGACCCCACCTCATGAACAGTGACACTGGGATTTCATTACTCCATCCTGAAAGTTGATTTCACACAGCAACAGTGCAATTCTGCGCCACAGTTGCAAATACACATTTTGGCACATGAGAAAAATGACAGCTGTACTGTTCATGAGGAGGTGTGAAAAAATGGAAATGTGGAAAATCAGGAGTGAAAATATAAAAAATTGGCAAAGTTATGAGCGTGCGTAGAAACTGCACAATGCACGCTCATAATGCAGTCATTTTTGGGATGTTTTTCACCAAATTTTCAGCATGGGCTTTTTGGAACCTCCCCTCATGAACACTGGTACTGTCATTTTGTTAATCAGCCCGGAAAGGTGATTATGTGCAGTGACCATGAAATCACCTTTCGGGATGGAGTAACGAAATGACAGTGCTAGTGTTGATGATGTGGGTCCCAAAAAGGCTATGTTGAAAATTTGGGGCAAAAATTCCAAAAAATGGCTGCTATATCAACATAAGTTGAACTCCCCCATTGACAGCTATTATACAGCTCTTCCCTGGATTCTTCAGTTTGTGGTTCAGCTTTGAAGACTGCAGACGTGTCCCGGTCCAGAGAAGATCGCAGATGCTGACCTCTGGAGGTAAGTATGGGGTAAGGGAGGGAGGTGCAGGGAGGTGGGGTGAGCAGCGGGAGGGCCAGGATGGGGGAGGGGGACGAGGGAGATGACGAGGGACCATTTTCTATTTTTCAGATATAAAAAAACTAAACGTTACAGGACTATTTTCTGTTTTTACAGGGAAACATAAGCATAGACTTTGACAGCAGATAAGGACTACTTGGCCCACCCAGTCTGGCCATTTCTAAAGGGGGGTATAGATATGGGGATACTGGGAGTGGGATCCCCAGTATCCCAGAATATTGGGGTGGGGTACAGATATGAGGACACTGCAAGTGGGCTTCCCAGTGTCCCTCAGTGGCGGCGCTGTTTTTTTTTTTTATTGCCACCACAGGGATTGGGCACCCTGATATCAGCTTTAATAGAAAGCTGCATCATGGCTAATGTTGAGGTGGGGGTGGGGACAGAGACGCGAGCACCGGGAGAGGGGAGAGAAAGCCGCACCATGGCTAGTGTTGAGGTGGGGGGGCCAAGAAGTGAGCACTGGGAGAGAAAGCCGCACTGTGGCTAATGTTGAAGCCTTTGGGGGGGGTCAGAGGAGAGAAGATGGGGAGAGAGAATACAACTGCCATAACTCCGGCCATGTACATTAGTGTGCACTCTAATGCACATGGCTGGAGTTCGGGCTAAAGAAAGAAATGAAGTGCTCTCATTGGAGTGGTTCATTTCTTGTAAGTCTAGCACGCATCACGTCAGCAAAGCTGTACTGCAGAATGGCGTGGTTGCTGTGTGATTAGTGTACACTGCCATACCCATTGCAGCTTCAACTGTAATTGGCTTGGCAGTGATATAGCTCTCATTTGCCGTATAGTCCCAAGACGCTTCTTGCACAAGTGCAAGTGAACACAAAAATGATTCATTGCCAGCAGGGCAGATCTTATGAGGAACACCTCAAGGCATTAAATAATTACTCACTGGAAATCAGAAGGGAGAGGGGAGATATGATAGAGACCTTCATGTTCCTTAAAAGAATTAACAAAGTGAATTGTGGGGAACCATTTAGCCTGAATGTCAATTTGCAGTCACATGGAGATGAATGGAAATGAACAGGAGGTAGGTTCAGAAGGGATGTGAAGAAGTACTACTTTGCAGAAAGGGTGGTGGAATCTTGGAACAGTCTGTTGGCTGAGGTGGCAGGTGCAAAAACAGTCAGAGGATTTAAGCAGGGCTGGGACATAATGAAAGGAATAATGGTTACCAGAGGGCAACAGGACCAAGGAAGAGAATAGAGAGAGAATGGGGAAGGTTAGTACCCTGGAGAAACAGTAGGTTCCAGGGATTATAATGAACTTGGGCAGACTGGATGGACCGCTGGTTTTTTTCTGCCATCATTGTCTATGTTTCTAAATATGTATTTCATCTTCAGTATGAGGGGGCAGCACCCTGATTCTCAAATGGCAGAGCCACGAGTGACTTATGGTAGTCCTGCCACTTCACAAGTGATGATAAACTGCGTATTTTGAGTTAGACTATTGCATATCTGATTTATACAACACTGATGTACTAGTTCAAACTTTTAAACCTGCTGTTTGTTTAAAGACTGAACAGTTTCTTTTTAATTTCAACTGCTGGCTGCAGTGCTGCACTACACAATTATGACATCACCAGCATTGTAAAAGCTGCACTCTGATTGGTTCAGTACTCCAATGTGATGAAACTAACCTTCAAGATATCCATTATAACAAAACTAACAATAAGATATATAGAGAATAATGCATATGTAGGGGGTTGATATGCAGTTTTTTTACACACCCAAGGTGTGTGATATTAGAGAAATCTCGAGAGCGAAGCTCGAGAGGTTTCACTAGTATCACACACCGAGGGTGTGTATAAAAAACTGCTTATCAATCCCCCACAAATGTTTTATTTTTTATAATAACTGGTGACAGTTACTGGTGGTTTTGTGAAGGTGAGAGTCAAGTTGAATGGGTTTTGCTATAGCAACACTCGTTCATGCTTGAATCTAGCTTCATCAGCCACCGAGAAACTCGCCTCGCCGGTCTATACTTAACTGATTTTGTCTTTAAAACTGAAAACAAATGAGCTCTGCACCAACAGGTTAGATTTTTTTCATAGAAACCACTTCTCTTTTTGTGTATTTAGTGAACACTGCTCGTTTGAAAGGTACCTCAAATCAGGCTTCTTAGCATGAGACTGTAAAAGTCGTATCAACCTGCAGGTTGATAAGAGTTTTTTCGTATCAACCTGTGGGTTGATAAGACTTTTAACAGCTCTCGAAAATGGGTTGATAATGGGGATTACCAGTTATTATAATGATATCTTGAGGTTAGCTACAAAGATATCACTTATCTTGTCATTTTTATCTCCACTGGTGTTATATAAATTTATTCGTGCAGTGTAGGTGAGAAAGAAACCTTACAGATAAAATATTTATTTATGTGGCCCGAAGACCTGAAATGATGATAAATAATTTACCATCATTTTAGGTGGCTCATCGCCATTTACCATCACTTAAGGCTGGTCACAAAGAAGCCCTTAACCAGTGGGAGAGCAGCTTGACAATGCCTGATAACATCACAGTGGTCTTTGCTGCACTCCAAACAGAACAGTGAAATCAAATGGAAACCATTTATTCTTCATTAAAAGAACTAATCTGAAAGCTTTGCCATTTAAAATACATTGTATAAACTGGACACACAATGGCCTGACTCTGAATATGACATTTATCATCACTTGTAAGCAGGCAGGACTTTCATAACTCACTCATGGCTCTGCCACTCATGAGTCGTGGTCCTGCCCCTTCACTCATGAATATAAATGGTCATTGTGTGTGCCATATTTATGTAATATCTGACCTACAGTGAGACTATCATGGTATTGTTACTCTAGGTAGATGACAAAACAAATGGTCTCACTGTAGGTCCTTCAGAATAAAAACCTGACATATTTAATAATATTTAATATTTATGATTCTGCATATAAAACTAAATTATTGTATTTTACCTTGTTATTTTTTTATTGTTGGCTATCCTACTCCCCTCATCCCAGGACACATCTGGAAACAAGCTGTTTTCAGCTCAGTATGTACTTCCTGCTTAAACTTTTAAATAAATAAATAAATAAATGAATTACTTTCATTCTGGGTCTTAATTGTGTTCAGAAAATTCTACTTACAGATCTTTAACTGTAACCTCCTTGAGACAACAGCACATTCAGCCATTTTACCATGCAAACCCATGCCATTACATAAATCAAATATGGCATGGGTCCAGTAAATATATCTAGCTAAAACAAAAAGAGGTCAACACCAGTCAAACAGTGCAAAATACTCTATTTAAAAGTGCACTTAAGTGCAGACAATGGCATATGCCCAAAACAAATACAAAACTCTACCAGTTTTCCCATAAGTCTTCATCAGGATGAAGCCTTGGGGCTTGTTTAGGGCATATGCCACTGTCTGTACTTATAAGCACCTTTAAATAAACTTAAAGGAGTTCTACCAGTAGAGATGAAGATTCGACCGTTGCACAGATCGGAGCTTCACCTCTCCGGTCTCCCGGCAGGCACCACATTAAAAATTAGTATTTTTTTTACCTCAGCACTTGTAAAATCAGGTAAAGCCCCCAGTGCGCCTGGCATTGGCAATGGGAAAGGCAACGTCATCAGCGCCTGAGATTATCAGCGAGATCGCGCGATGTTCATAGCCCCAATAGTTAAAATGCTGAGTGCACCTGGGGGATTTACTTGATTTTACAAGGGTTGAGGTAAAAAAAATAGTAATTTAATGTGCTGCCTGCAGGAGGGGATCAAAGAGGTGATGCCCCGATTTATGCAGCAGCCAGGGCTTCACCTCTGCCAGTAGTTCTCCTTTAAAGTATTTTGCAATGTTTGACTGGTGCTGGCCATTTTTTATTTTAGCTGGTTCTGTATTTGGCCAAGGTAAGCCAGCCGTCTGTTGAGTGGCCTTATTTTGCTAGTGGCCAATTAAAATAGGCCTACTATTTTATTTGTGAACTGCGACCCATGTGACATCACTTGTGGCGTCATCATGCATGCTTTCATGGGGTGATAGGCCACTTGTAAAAAATATCAGGCATACTTTTATGAGGCTGATGCCCTATTTATTTATTTTTTCAATGTGTCAATTCTTGCCAGGTGGTTCTGAGGAGAAATAAGTTATTGCCTTTTCACAAACAGCTACCTAAATAGACCCTACCAAAATGCTGATCTGTGGTTAGTATGCTATACACCTGAGTTAATGATTTTTAGTAAGTGCATAAACAGAAACAGGTAATTCTTAATAAAATGAAAAGAAAAAAAAAACAAAAACAGATTTCTCATCTTCTGAGTCTAATCCCCTGACCCAAAATTGATTTAACAGAATAATTTTCCAACACTCAGCGTAGAGATCTGCAGTAAATTCTTTGTGACCTGCTAAAATCAAGAGCACAAAGATGCATCTCTTCCTTATATTTTCTCTCCCTCTGAAGGGATAGTTAAGTAATCCTGAGACTTCATTCATTTGAAATATGCCATGAAGGGTAACTATTTGGGCTGTGCTGTATTACTGCTTCAGGGCGCTATTCACTCTGAGGCCCAGTGTGCACCAATAAGGGTGCATAGTTTGCTGTGCAACTGTGTTCTGTGTACCTAGCCCCTGCAGGATGCACAGGGCTGGGAGTCACAAACCCCTCTGGCCCAATGCATGCTCACATAGTTACTCTTCTGGGGTGGGGCCAGCCGGGGGAAGGACCGGACCCACACCACCAGCTTCCAATGGGAAGCTCCAGAGGGACCTATGGTAGATCCCCTGAGCTGTGGGAGGTGGATCATTATATATGGCCATCCACATAGAGACTGCCATGTCCCCACTGCATTTCGGTGACTTACTGATAACCTGAAAGTGGTGCCTCGCCACCAGCATCTGCCCACCCAGCTCTCTGTGGCATGGAGAAGGGCTGGGGTCCATGGTGGCAGGGTGACATCAGGACCCTAGAAACCAGTTAAGGGTGTGCACCTCTTAGGGCAGCTCTTCAGCTGATGTAACACTGCCCGACACCAGCGTGGGGGAGCATATCCAGCATTGTGCATGCCACACCCTACCAGCCCAATGCTGGCATGCCCACTCCCCACCCTTGCCTGGATCTCTCTCTCTCCACTTGCTTAGCTACAGGCATGGAGGGCCAGTTGATGGGATGCACAGTGGATATGGGGTATTACAGTGCATCAGTGGGTGCTCTTTGGAAACGCTGAATGTGCGTATCTCGGTCCTACACACCACATATCATGATGCGTAGTGCCGCAGGACTTATGTGCATAGGGCAGTCAGCCTCTTGTAAACATAATTATATTTTTCAGTAGTTAAGGGATCACCTCAGATGACCTTTGAATAATGTGTTAATGTGGTGTGGCAGTGGTAGCCATTTCACCAAGCAGTTCAAGTTCAGTTTTGCAGAAAAACTCTATAGAGAATTTGAGCTCGATTAGATCAAATCTAAAAAATTACAAAGAACAATCACAACAAGGAAAAAAAGCATCTTACAAGTCAAGACAAAAGGGATACTCTAAAGTGGGGAAAAAGGTGAAAGCTCAGACTTGTAACTATAACATGCCCTGCTGCGTTAAGCTGTGAATCGGATGTAGGGATGATTCTGTAGTTTTACTTTTCAAGGTAACTGCAAATCTGTATTCGAGCCCAGTCACTGTAACTCATGTTCTTAACCTTAAATGTGTTTCCTCCATAGACAGAAACACAAACTTTATGTCAACCCATCACTGGCAATGCAAAAGTCAGTTCTTATTTTATGTTTACATCATTTTCTGGAATTTGGGCACAATCATTGTGAACTGAACGGAAAAATAGCAAACTAGCGTTCCAGGAACTGAGAAAAAGGTACATATTAAAAAAAATACATTGTGGAACTGATGAGCAATTATAAAGTAGATACATTTTTCAATTTTAAAAACTTCTTCTTTTGGAAGGCTATGTGGCTCGTGACCAGCAAAGCGTATAATGTATCTTTTGAAACCTTTTCAAATTATTTGGTATCATGTGTGTGGGCTAGATGCACCAGTTAGACTGACACATCACATTTATTTAAGAACAAAAAAACAAGGTGCTGTGTTAGCATGTGGGCTGAAAACCAAACAAAAAAATAATATTAAATGCCCACTAAAAATAGAAAATAGCATTAAAATAGACATTTTCTGACATTTTCAGGAATTCTCTATAAAGAAAAACTACAGTAGAAAAGTTAGACATTACAGTAATGTTGTTAGAACAGGTGTTGCACGTTTGAACTGTTGGTTCCAAATCAAGGTCTGGTTAGAATTTTAGATTTTTTTTCACAAGTGATAACAGATCAATCTAGAGAATAAATGCTGATGGCAGGTCAGCTGTCAGCATAAATGGTGAAGACAGGCCAAATAAGAGAATAACATGTATTTTCTCACTTGCCCTGCCATAATCAGAAATAACATCATTTATTTGGACTCATTTATTCACACTACCAATCTCAACGGGTTTAGCAGTCATAGGCTTCATAAACACCCTAGTCATTTATCCTCTTTGGAGAATTTACAGTTGTTACAATCATAACTCTGACTGATAATTGTGGGAACAAAACAACTTTACTGGCCCAATTTTGAATGCAGCAGAGAAAGCATCAGAGCATTTCCCAGATTCTAGACTAGCAACTTGATGAGATTGGCAGTCACATTAATTACTTCACACCTAGGGTGTAGCTGGAAGAATTTAATAGAGCAGCACTTTAAGTTGGGATGATGCTCAGAAACTTCAAAACTCACGTTGGTGATCATGTCAGGGCTTTTGCCAGTTTGGATCATGGAAATGTTCTAGCAGTACTTACCAGCAGTACCAGCAATTCTTCTGAATATTGACAGAACTTTATGGGCATAGAGAGGGTTAATCTTGGACCGTGGAGGAATCTTCGTGCTGTTTCTTAAATGTGAGGCGAGCATGATTTTCAGGTTGGGGGCACAAAGGATGAAATGAAAACTTTGAATTGGTCCCTCTTCTGTAATGAATAAGCCTCTGAGTAAATCAAAGTTTAATGTCATGTTTTAATCACATTGTTCATTTTCTGTCTCCTTAGGTGAGATACTAATGGGATTGAACCTACCTGTAAATTTCTGTCTATAATCACTATAGCAACCAGCAATTGGTACAGATAAAAATAAACTGGGATGAATTCAGTCGCCTTTTTCTAAGTGCTTTGTGATTGATTGTATAATTTATTTTTGACGATCTAGTATAGTTAAATTAATTTTGTATTGATCATTCAGCTATTTTTCTCTTTATACATTAGAAATAATGTATTGTATAGCCCTGTATTAAATATATCTTGTTTAGAAACATATTCTTGCTGCATCTACTTATTTGGATTTTATATAACTTTGGTAAGCAGCTCCAGCAAACTGTGTGTTAGATACCAGTATACCAGTTACTCCTAAGTTATTATTTACACTCTTTTTGATAACGAATTTTTTAACATGCAGTATTTTTTGCCAACTCACACAAAGCAGACGACTTGTAGAGCAGCCATCATCCTCATGTAGACTGTATCTGCACATAACTGAATATTCATTTGGGGGTGGGCACCTTGAAAAAGCTCCTGAATTTAACGTGAAATGCTAGGGCTGATGGTACTTCCTTGCTGCTTTACTCTGAGTATGGAAGTAAATAAATATTTTTTGAAATTGCATATCTGTGTAGTCTACTCTTTGTTGGCGATACTGGAGCCATGCTTTGCTGGTTTTTTGATTGTCTTAATTGACTAGCTTTTGTTGGGCTTAATGTCTAAGGTCAGACTTAAGTTCTGAGTTGTACCCTCATACCTTGTGGAATACTGCAGCAGTTATGTTCTTTACATAACAACTCACTAGCTCCGTGTCACACTCCTTGGCCTGCCAGATGCTGCCTTTCTGTGTCAGTCATGCTTTAGTAGTGTACTGAAAACATCAGTCACTTACTGTAGGCCCCCTTCACTGTCCTTCATGTTTTCATTACACTGTACATAATATGGTGTATACAGGAAGCTTGTTCTGTGTGGATTTCTACCCTTAGCAAAATGTTGTTTTACCACAGTGCAAAGGTCATGGAATGGGGTTGTATCCTTCTGGGGTGCAACCTCATTCCATGAGCTAACAAGCATTTGTCAATGCTGAATGTTGTCTCGCTGGCATTGGCATTGGTAGTACAGGAGTTAGAGATGCAGAATAGGAATGGCAGTGAAGTATTGAACTGAAGCCAATGCCACCCTCACCCTGCAGAGACTGACAGGTGTAGGGGTGTGCCTTTGGGTTGTCAGCTATAATGTTTATGCCATTCTACCTCACCCTACCCTGCAGACACTGACAAGTGTTGTGGTGTGCTTTGGGGTCATTAGGGCTTATACTTAAACCATTCCATAAGGAAATGCACTGAGGTGGGTGCAGTATAGGAGAATAGGGTGAACTTTAGGGCTGAACACTCCAAGGCAGACCTCGATGCCTGTCAGTGGCTGCAGGGTGGGGGTGGGGTGGAATGGTGTGAGCATTACAGCCAATGATCCCATGTCACACACCTGACACCTGTCAGTCTCTACGGGGTGGGAGTTACAGTTGGAAACCCTAACGCTGTAGGTGTGTGTTGGTATTTTCACTCCAAATTTTCAACATAGGCATTTTGTGACCCCACCTCATGAAGAGTGGCACTATCAGTTTGTTAGCTAAAAGGTAGTTTTGCACAGCGGCTATGCCATTTGGCGACACAGAGACAAAAACACATTTTGGGCAGTATGTGAAAAATGACAACTGTATTGTTCATGAGGAGGTGTAAAAAAATTGCAACATTGAAAAACTGCAGTGAAAATATAAAAAATTGGTGAAGTCATGAGCATGCATAGAAAGTATGCAACACATGTCCGTAACTCAATTATTTTTGGGATTTTTTTAACCACATTTTCAAAATAGGCATTTTGGGACCTCCCCTCATGAACAGTGGCATTGTAATTTTGTTAATTTGTTCCAAAAGTTGATTTCCCACAGCAACCACGCCATTGTGCGCCACAGGTGCAAAAACACATTTTGGGTAGGATGTGAAAAATGACAGCTATACTGTTCATAAGGAGGTGTGAAAAATTGCCAGTGTTGAAAATCTGGCATGAAACTATTGCAAATTTGCGAAGTTACAATGGTGTGTGGAAACTGTGCAACACACGCTTGTAACACCGTAATTTTATGGACTTTCATTACCAGATTTTCAACATAGGCATTTTAGGACCTCTGCTCATGAACAGTGTCATCGTCATTTCCTCAAACTGTCCCAAAAACTGATTTTGCACAGCGACCGTGCTATTCTGTGCTGGACGTGCGGAAACACATTTGGACAGGATATGTAAAATGACAGCTGTACTGTTCATGAGGAGGTGGGGAAAAATGCCAATTTTAAAAATCTGGAGGGAAATATTACAAATTCACGAAGTTACAAGTGTCTAGAAAACTGCACATCGCATGCTCATAAAACAGCCATTTTTTTATTTTTTCCACCAAATTTGCAACATAGGCTTTTTGAGAGCCCCCCTCATGAACAGTGGTACTGTCATTTCATTAATCAGTCCCACAAGGTGATTCTACGCAGTGACCACAAAATTACCTTTCGAGACTGAATAATGCCATGACAGTGACTGAATTCATGAGGAGGGGTGCCAGTAACCCCATGTTGAAAATATGGTGTTAAAATTCCCAAAAATGCCTGAGATATGCACCAAAGTTGAAAAAACCCTATTTATGTCATTATATAGTTTACCAGCATTTCTTCAATTCGCGGTCGGCTTTGAAGAGTGCAGAGGTGTTCCAGTCCACCAAAGATCATCACGCCAGACTCTGGAGGTAAGTATGGGGTGAGGGGGGTATGGGGAGGCAGGGTGCACAGTGGGTGGGTGTGGGTTGTGGGAGGGGGCAGGGAGACTGCAAGGGACCATTTTCTTTTTTACAGGGTTAAAAAAAAAAAGGAAACATCGCAGGATGTTTTTTGTTTTTCAGGGGATTTGGTCTGCTGGGGTGGGCTCCCAATGAGCCACCTAAGTGTTTTGAAGGGGATGCTGTAGCCGACGGGGGATTGGGCACCCCCTTTGGCACACAACAAAAGTGGCTGGGGGGGACATAATGCTGATGGGGAGTGAGCTCCCCTGTCAGTAAAAGAAACGGGGAAGAGGGATTAAAGCTGACTGGGATTGGGGCCCCTGTCAGCAAAGAAAGACTGTTGGGGGGGCATGATGCTGAGGGGTTGGACACCCCCTTGGAATACATTTTAAATGGGAGGGGGTCATTATGCCGATGGGGAGTGGCTCCCCCATTGGCAAAAGAAGTGGGTCAGGGCACTCTGCAGGTGCTGTCACTAGGACAGGCACGTCAGGAGGGCGTGTTATTGCGCCACTGCATGATTGCAGATGACCTTTTATTAGATCTGGTGGCCACTTGATGTATGCCTGGTGTCAGCACCTGCAGCTGCCTCACTGGGGAATGAGGGACGCACCTACTGATGCATGCCCTGCATTCGCCCAACAGTGACCGCACCTCCACATCTGCTACTACCGCAAGATGTTGGCTAGCACGCAAGCATGAGCCAATATAAAAATGACCACAAGCCCACCTGGTCGTTCACTTCACCTGAAAACTAGTGTGTGGCCATCACACTGGAAACTTAATGGAATTGGCGAGATGGCTGCTGTAGTGTTTTCAAAGGACTGCAGTGAATAGCAAAAATTCATTGAAGAGCACAAAAACAATAGGACGATTCTTTCTCTGTCACAATGAATTTCAGTAGTAAAAAAAAAACTTTGGATTATACCATTGTCTAGCAATGTATTAAAAACACTCCATTTCTTGCTCTATACACTATAAAAATCAGTGGTAGGGCAAAACCATGCCCAACCAGCCAGTGCTGCCACCTCGTGGTTAAGATTTGTATTGACATCCCCAAGCTTCACTCTCGAGGTTCACTTTAGAAGCATTCACAGCCTGCCTACAGCACTTGTGCACTTTGAATGAGTGTGAGTAACTGGAGAGGTAATTTAATGTGGCACTAATGACCAGTTAACATCTTCACAAACCTCTGAGTATGCCAGAGTGCATGTGTGCAAGGTTCAGTGAAGCGATTTGTATAGGCGCTTGGCATACTTTAGCAACAGGTTAGGGCTTCACCAGCTCTGCCTTTCAATATGCCATTTTCAGCATTTCCTCTGCTTCATGGGTACAAACCATGCTTAGTGAAACTCTAACCCTGTTAGCGCACACTAATCTATTTAACTATCCTGGCCTACATTTCCCAGCTTCACAGTTGTCTTCTCAGATACTGGCCTTCTCTCAGTACCAGAGACTACCCATTCCCCTTTTGCAGGCACAGTCTTTTCTTGTCTTGTCCCTGACATGCAAGAAAAAATGAGCATTTTGTATTAGAAAGGGAGATGTACAGAAACAAATGAGCACTAGGTCATTTTCAGTGGCATCCTTCATGAAGCAGCAATAATATGACAATATGGTTTAGGTCTCAAAAGTTAAAATATATATTATAAAAATGGTTTTACCATGTTAAATATGGTATTTAACAAACTGGATCGATTGACGTCGAATGACATCTGGAGGCAGATATTCAAAACTGGGCGCAAAGTAGTTGCATCCGTGTTGCATGTGGTTATTGCCGCCGTCTCATATTCAAAGGGGTACACAGCATGCACTAAAGTCATTTGCATGTATGTGCAGAGAAAATGTATACAGCATGTAAAGGCGGGGTTGGGGCAATGCATACTGGTGCAGCATGATATTCAGCATGTTAGTACTGCACAAAAAGGTTAACGCATGCCACTTAGTACCACGCAATTAGCACCCATAAAGAGGGCAACTTAAACTGGGGCAAATCCTAGAGGCTGGTGGAGACACTGCAGGACACATTACAAGATGGCACTCAAAGAAGCACACATTATGCACCTGCTGCAGCAGGCTCTACCAGAGAAGGAGAGGTCCAATGCCCACTCTAGGCCCATACGTAGACCATGGAGGTGCTATGGTGCACAAAGACAGCACCATCCATGAGTCACATGTGAAGTCCTCAGTGATGACCAGCTCTTGGGCTGGTACAGGCTGAAGCTCAACAGATCCATACTCAGACAGCTGTGTGAGGTGCTGCATGACCAGCTTCAGTCAGACACCCAGTGCACCCATGTGATGTCTGTAGGGCAGAAAGTGATGGCTGCAATGTGTTTCCTGGCCACGGGAGCACCCCAGACACTGATGGGGGACACCACTGGTTTCTTGCAGTCAGTCACCTCATGCCTGTTGGGCCAATTCCTAGATGCCCTACTGGACCATGCTGGTGAGTTTATCATATTCCCCAGTGGAGCACACAGCAACCATGCAGCTGTTCCATACAATTGTGCACCTACCAACTGTACTCGGTGCCATTGACTGCACCCATGTTGCCATCTGGGCACCCACCAGTGATGGAGTGGAGGCCTGTCTCAGTAGGAAGGAGTACCACTCCATTAATTGCCAGGTGGTGTGTGATGCAACAGGGCGTATCATCAGTGTCCTGGCATGGTACCCCAGCAGCACCAACAATGCCTTCATATGGCACAATTCCATTCTGTGCCAGAGGTTTAAACATGGGTACATCCCAAATAGCCACCTCAACAGTGAGTATACCCTACTGCTCCCCCCCACTGCCCATATGGTACATGATGGGTTAAACCCCTGTATGACCAATAGGTCCTGGGTTTGTTAGGGGAATGGAAAGACTGCATGGACCAGTGGTCTCTTTCTGCCATCATTGCCTATGTGTCAGTGTTCCTTAATGACACTAACCTTTGCCCTTTTCCTACATAGGGAATAATGCCTGTCCCCTGCATCTCTGGCTCCTTACATCTGTCTTCCATCCTGCATCCACTGCAGAAGACAGGTACAGTGCAGCACACACTGCCACATGCAGCATCATCGAGCATTTGTTTTTAATGCTCAAGATGCAGTTCTGGTGCCTTGATCACTCTGGTGGTGCCGTACAGTATACCCCTTAGAAGGCCTGTGCCATATTTCTTGCCTGTTGTATACTACACAACATGGCACTCAACCATGGGATATGCATACCAGCCACAGAGGAACACTATGTGTTGGATGCAGAGCCTGAGGACCAGGGGATACTGGAGCAGCTTCCCAGGTGTGATCCAGAATGGCCAGGAGGGCCCAGGAGTACCAATCCCAAATCATGAGAGACATCTACTGACATGGTGGGTGAGAACAGATCTCACAGGGGACTGTAACATGCAATGTATTATCATATAGAAACAACAACAATGCAAACAGTGCAGTATGCTAGGCAGGGGATAACAAGACGGGTGTAACTCAAATGCAGTGCTACCAGGCAAGGGGGTGTGTGTTGCAAATAGGGCTTACACACATACAAGTCCCTGTTAGCAGGTGATCTCAAGGGGTGTCAACTGAGACACATGCCATCCAGGTGGGGGGGCAGGGCCCACCATGCATGGGGGTAGCACAGGAAGTACACACAAACACAGGCCATGGGGGGTGCAACAGGGATATTCACAGGAATGCCCACCAGCCAGGTGGGGCAGGGCCTGTACTGCAGGCCATCCATGCTGGGGTTCAGACAGCCTTGTCTGCATTACAAGGGCAGATGGCAGTGTTGCAGGGGTACAGCGAGGAATGAGTGAGAAGCCATGTTGGCAGGAGTGGTCATGCACTGCCTATGTCTGTCCCCTACCACCACCCCAGGTACAGACAGTATGCTTGCGCAGTCCCCTGTATGATGAGGGGGACCTCAGCCATGATATGGGGGATAAGCATGGGGATGTTGTAACCTGCCCTAGGCCGTGGCCCCGTGAGGCACTGCCCCCAGGTGGGGCAGGTCATGACCTGGTTGGTGCGGTGTCCTCAGTGACCTGGAAGCCCCAGGTGTACTGGGCATTCTTATCCCGGCACTGCATGACATCAGCATATGCCGTGGTGTCTATTGTGGGGTGGCTATGGTCTGCCTTCACAGTATCTGCCACCATGGCTGCAGTCTCCCTCACACCAGCACAGAGGTCATGTAGAACCACCATGTGAGCTGCATGCCATGCCTCTGCCCACTGCTTGGCACACTACATGTCCTTGTGCAGCATTTGGTGGAAGCATGTCAGCTTCTGCTGCCCAACAATCTGTGCCTCCATGGTGGACCACAGCAGCTGCCAGTTCTCAGCCACATCCTGCTGTCATCTGGGACTGTCTAGTGGAACAGGGTCAGGCTGTACTCGCAAACATTGTGTGGGTAGAGCTGCACCCAGGTAGATGCAGAGGCCCATGGTGGGTGCTGTGGGCTGGCTGTCGCTATATGGTCTGCTGGATGTAAGCAGCTGGCTGGCCCCCTGACCCATGGGACGTCCTTGTGCCCTGTGTATGACCGGAGCTGCCTGAAGGGTGCACCAGCCTTGGCCGCAAGGTGTTGGGCCAACACAGGGCCATACTGGCAATGTCATGGTCATGACAGGCCCATGTACAGTGGCACTGCATGGAAGGCAGAGACAGTTATCTGGTTAAGGCAACCCTGACATGTCAATGCCTGTTACCATGTACGACCAGGATGTGAGTCACTTGTGTCATACGTGTGGCTGTCCTGAGAGCCGTACCCAAAAGAATGTGACAGTAGCCCCTGGCAATGTCATGCGCACTGTAATAGGCCACATGGCCAAAGGCCTTCATGTGCCGGATACAGCATGGGGTGTGATGTTACTGTGCAGGGGTCTGGACATGTACTGGCTACTATGTGGGTACACGCCTACAGTATCTAGTTCCTCCTGCTGTTGCATCAGTATGCTGTGCTTGTTCTTCTCATGTGTCCTGGTGCACCATGCATAACCATGTCTATGATCAAGGCCACTGATTTACGGTGATTAAAACAATTAAATTCCGTTTTCAAGACTTAAGATTCCAGAATTTCACTGGTGATTGTTACTCTAATTTCCGGATTTTACCGGGATTCTGTTATCATTCTTGTAGTATGTGCATAAATAATCAGAATTAAAGAAGGCTTAATATACAGAGCATTAAATAAAGCAAACTGAAAATAGTACAGGAAGGAATTAAAAGAAAAGCAGACTTTTTTATAGATTTACTGATCTGATAGAAAATGCCAGATTCCATGAAATCTTCATTTTTACCGGTTTTCAGGCAGCCCTAATTCCGGAATTTTACCGGATTTTCTGGTAAAAACCGAAAAACAGTGGCCTTGTCTATGATGCCTGGACAGGGTTGGGGCCAGCATGTATTATCAGTGGTACAGGGATCAAGAGGTCAGCAGGCTGTGGACATGACATGGGGTGGTGTACAATGTGGTAGGCCCTACCCCACACATGAGGAGGTACCATACCGTATGCGCGTGTGTCAGAGCACATGTGTGTAGTGCCACAAGTGGTATTACAGGTACCTTGCAGCCCTGCCCGGCCTGTTCACCCATGGCAGGCATGTATGGCAGTTGATGTATGGTACAGGGGTATGGACTCTTATACTGAGTAGTGTGTACTGAATGGTGCACTGGCACCACACACAGGAGACTGATCACACCTCCGTTTTCCTTCTCTGCTGATCTCAATGCCCAATCCACCCCAGGAAGCGACCAGTAGTCTTGGGGTTAGGAGTACCAGAAGGAAGCATGTGAGAGGTCACCAGGCCATGATGGGGCCCACTGCAGTGTCACACAGGAGCAGCATCCAGGTGAGTGCCCTGCATTGTGTGTGGCACCTGGAGTTACATGTGTACACATATACATGCCAGTACAGGTGGTGCTGTGGTGGCTGTGGCCCTAATGACATCACGCGGGGGTTGGGCCTGGCCTTCTCCATTGTATTCATGTCTATATCTGCCACTGGCGGGGTGTGCCTTGGCACCACTGCACATACTGTACAGAGGGTTACGTACACAGTAGGTGGGAGTGGCTAGGGTTCTGTCCCACTGGGACATGGCACATTGTGCAAATGTTGCCAGTGTCAATGACATGCCAGGCCGGGGGTGGGGGGGTGACACTGTTAAGAGATGTTGGGATATGCATCCTGTTCAAGAGCTTCAGCCACCTTTCTGGGTGTTGACGAGTCTGGCCGGATGGGTATGTGCTCCTTACCTTCGCTGGCCTAACATTGTGCTGAACTGTCAGCCACACATCTACACTATGCTGTGTGTGTCTGTGTCTGTGTCTGGTGACAGGTGTCTCTGTGTGGACCACCATGCTGGATGCATCCCTGTGGGGGAATCACCATGGGAATTATGGTGGGGGATACTCATCATGCACGTGGGGTGGTGGGACAACAGTGTCACTGTGCTGTGTCTTGGTCTGTGCAGTCTACTACAGTGCATCTCCATGTCGCCAGTATGGTTGCTCTGTGTCTATCTACCATGCCATGGCATGGCCACCACCATGCAAATGCAAGCACCGTGCACAGCCCCAGGAGTTCCCACCTCACAGCTGATCAGGCCTGTGCATCACTGAGGCTAGAACTGTGTATGCTGGCTGTCAGCACATGGCAGTGTGGTGTCAGTACAGTACTGGACCAGCTGTGTGCCTCAGGTGGCTGCCATGGAAGTCCCCCTGTGCTTGTGGTGTATCCAGTGCCACATGCATTGCACTGCATGCCTCAGCAGCTGAGTGATGGCTCAAAGTAGTGGCATGAGGCAGCAGACAGTGGGGCCATCGGTGAGTGGTGCATTTAGGAGACCATGTGTGAGTGCATCGAGCCACAGCAGTAGCAGTGACTAACTAAAACAGTGCTGACTAGGATATAGTAAGCCCACTGTACATGGGCAGAGCCAGACATACAGTCAGACACGATGGGGCCATGCAGCCAATGAACTGCACAGGCTCTGTATTGGGGGCATACCCAGGGTCTGACTGGGGTATGGTGGGCCCACCTGGACAGTGGATACAGGGGTCCACATGGGCAATCAATGGGGGCAGACCCAGGATGACAAAGTGATATCATTGGTTGATGTCAGTCTGCTACTTTGGTGGACCCATATGCCTCATTAAGGTATGGTATGATTGCTACATGCAGTGAGTGTCAGGGTATATAGGGTAGCCAGGTAACCACCAGAGAGAGAGAGGCTCACCTGGGCATATCTGAGTATCCTAGTGGCCCTGTGTGATGCAGACCACACTTTCCAAAGGGTGCACCTGCGACTGCAGAGACATTGGCCACCTCTAGGTGGCAGTGCATCATACACTACTGTTGTGGTGACTGGGCACAGTGTGTCCTGAGGCCTCCCATGTACACCATGGCTGCAGTTGCGTGTACCATGATTGCTGCACACAGTGCTGCCTGATGTTTCCAGCCATGTTCATCCATGTTGTGTACACCGTGTGTGTGTGTGTGTGTGTGTGTGTGTGTGTGTGTGTGCGCTTGTGCCCTGTCCAAGCTGCAATCTGAGGGGCACCCAGATGTCTGGGTCATGCACACCAGGGTTGACCTGTGTGCTGGATGGCTGGTCAGTGGCTGTGGGGTGTGTGGTTGCCCTACTTGCCATTCAGCACTTGACATTGCTTATCAGACTCTGGCATGGTGCTGCCAATGCATGTGCCACAGGCATTCCTTGCCATGCCCACTGATGGTGTGTGTCCATGCCATGGCTGGGCCTGCTCTGGTGCTGCATGGCACAGCTGTTGCATATGCACCCCTCCACTGTACAGGTCCATAGTGCTGTCAGTGGCATGCAACATCCAGTCTGTTGTAGATGTCAGACATCTGACATTCTATTATCAATAAAAATTACTTGGAAAAAAAAAAGACACCTGGCATTCCTATGTGGCATGATGGTGCATGTGCTGGCTAGTTATACCTTGGCTGCATACGGTAGGCAACACCTGAATCCCTGTCCTGTGTGTACAGCTGGCTGAGTTCATTGTCTCTCTGTCCATAAGTGCCTGGAGGAGTCCCAACCATTGCTGGCAACTGGAGACCTATGAAGGGAGTGATGATCTGCTGCACTGGTTGGCATGGCAGTGGCACCTGATACTGTGATGACTGGAGGCCATAGTGGAGGCTGTCAAGGAGCTGGTGGTGGCCTGGTATCACTGTCAAGCACCTGCACCACCACCACCTCCGCCGCTGGCACCATGAGTGTGCCTGCAGTGCAGATGTCTGAGATTCTTCTTCCTCCCCTTCTAGATTGTTTGTTCTCCATTTTTCATCCCCATCCCTTGTTTGCCTTTACAGTTCCTTGTTGTGTTGTTATGGCATGTTGTCTCTTGTATACATGAAAGTTCATTTTGGATACCAAAGCAGCAATGTTGTGTGTCTGCCCTAGGTACCTTCCTCGCCCACTCACAGCCACCACCAGTGTGGAGCTCCATACCTGGTGCTCTAGACAGGGCTACACCACTGCTTACTCCTTTTCTGGGCCATGCTACCAGAAGTGCTATATTCAGTTCAATGTTTGTGGAATAGCAATGGGGTATATAGTGCTTGTGTAACTTGTATTACTTTTTTGTGGCTTTACTCTATTCCCACCCTTGAGTAGTAGGTATGTAGGTAGTGATTTGTAGGGAATAGAAGGCCCATGAATAAGGGTGAGAAGAGCACTGGAGAAGGAGGAGGAGGAGGAGGGGATGGTGGTGGATGAAAAAAACACTCCCTAAGTAAGGGAGGTGTGTTAGTGGAGGGCTTAAGCTGAGGTTGTGGGAGGAGTTATTCCTCTTACTGAACCTCGAGCCAAGCACTCCCATTCAATGTTTGTGGAATAGCAATGGGGTATATAGTGCTTGCGTAACTTGTAGCTCTTTTGTAGCTTTACTCTATTCCCACCCTTGAGTAGTAGGTATGTAGGTAGTAATTTGTAGGGAATAGAAGGCCCAAAAAGATACCTCCTTTAACTCATGGAGAGTATGACCCCTGGCACTCAGGAGATGAAAACCCCCCATGTGGAGGAAACCTCTGAGGACCCATGGCCATAGGTCTGCAAATCCTCTGGGCTTACTAAGAGGAGACGGACCAGGTTCCAGTAACCATTTGTAATTTAAGGAAGGTAAGCTTCTTGGAGAGATGATAGTCCATCCTTGATCCATGGCTGATGCAGCTTGACTGACGATCTGGAGTTTGGAGAGTAGGTCTTTTCTGCAGGAGTGGTAGAATACGAAGTGTGAAGTGGATCCAGTTGAAGAAGGGTGAATGAAGTCCAGATTTCCGAGGTGATGAAGAATGTTTGTCCATGGGGGAGTTGCATGGGCGTAATGTGCATAAATTGATCAATAAATTACTAGACAGTGGAGGGTGGACATGCTATGATATGAGAAGTCATGGGTGAAGGATCAAACCTGAGTAAGGTTTGTCTTTCAAAGTAAGGTCTGGAGGCAAGGAATTGGGTAGTGAGCGATGAGTCGCTAAGAAAGCATTCATGCTGTGAAAATGAGTAGAAGAGAGTCTGAGTGCCTTGGAGATGATGGTCCATCCTCGATCCATGGGCACTGCAGAGTGACTGATGATCCTGAGGATGAAGAGTAGGTCTTTTCTGAAGGTGTGGTAGAATCCTAAGTGTGGCGCAGATCCAGTTGAAGAAGGGTGAATGGAATCTGGATTTCCAAGAAGATGAAGGATGCATGTCCAAAGGGATTGCATAACCGTAAGAGCAGGGAGAGCATGATTTGATTGATATGGTACCAGATAGTGATGAAACATAGAAGTTGACGGCAGATAAGGACCGCATGGCTCATCCAGTCTGCCCATTTCTTTTTCTACCTTATAAATGTGCCATCTGCCTTTGCTCTGTCAATGGCCTATCCATTCATACTCATTTATATTGCTCCCTTATGCCTATCCCATGCCTGTTTGAAGCCCTGCACTGTATTCATAGCCATCACTTCTTGAGGTAGGCCATTCCATGCATCCACCACCCTTTCTGTGAAAAGAATTTCTCACATCCCCTTAATGGCCCCTCTAATCTCATGTTATGTCCTCTTGTCCTGTTATTTTTCTTATATTTAAACATGTTAGACTCTTTCACCTTGTTAATGCCCTTAAGGTGTTTGAATGCCTCGATCATATCACCTCTCTCCTCCTTTGCTCAAGGGTATACATATTGAGCTCTGTTAATCTGTCCTCATATGTCTTCTGATGCAGTCCCTGCACCATTTTGGTTGCCCTTCTCTGGACTGCCTCAATTTGGTTAATGTCCTTGTGAAGGTGTGGCCTCAATACTGCATGCAGTACTCCAGATGGGGCCTAACCAGTGTCTTGTAAAGAGGGATTATTACCTCCCTCTTATGACTTGTGATACCCCTACTAATACACCCTAACACCCCCTAGCCTTACCTACTGCTTTAGAGGTCTGCTTGGATGATTTCAGGTCATCAGTGATGATGATGACCAAGTCTCTTTCTTCCTTTGTGACTGCTAGCAACTCCCCTCCCAGCCTATAGGTGGCTTCAGGGTTTCTCTTCCATATGTGCATGATCTTGCACTTCTTTGCATTAAATCCCAGTTGCCACTCTTCTGACCATTTTGCTAGCTTATCCACATCTCTTCTCATTCTGCCCACCCCATCTGGATCATCTACTCTGTTGCAGATCTTGGTGTCATCTGCAAACAGACAAGCCTTACCCTCTAGTCCATCTGCAAGGTCACTAATGAAGATGTTGAAGAGGACCTGAGGACCTGATGGGTGGGAAATACGTTAATTTGTGAAGTCATAGGTGAATGATCTGACTTGTGAAAGGTTTGATGGTTGAGGTAAAGTTTGGAGGCAAGAATTTAGTGGTGAGCAATGAATAGCTAAGCAAGCATCCATAAGTAGAAAATGAATAGAGGAGAGTTTTTGGGTGCCTGATAGGAGTACTGTCATAATTGATTGGTATAAAAATAGAGGAAGATTTGCAGATACAGTCGAGATGGTAATCGACTATATATATATATATATATATATATATATATATATATATATATATATATATAGAATGATTGGAAGTTCAGTATAAGGAATTGGATGGCTTATTTGGGCATGATGTCGTAACTATATTTGTATATGCTCCGCTGGTATGCTGACTGAAGTAAATGCAGGTATTTCCATGGCGTGACTGACTGTGAGATGCACTGTGGTGGCTAATGCTTGGTTAGGTGTACAGGTAAGCCAATGCCAAATGCTTGAGAGATGTTTGGATGCGGATAATATGGAAGAGTCTGTAGGCTGAGTTGGAAGTGCAATCGAGTAGTGCAGAATGCTAGAAGATCTTGGTGCTATGGCTGATTAGGACCTGTTGGGAGGAAAGACTAAGTTGGTGAATCGGTCTTAACTGTTGTGGATTTGTGGATGAAATTTGGAAGAGCCTGGTTTGTGGTGATAGTCTTTACTAGTGAGAGTAAGGTAAATAGTTCATGAAGGAGAGGCTGTAGAGTCCACTGGAAGGGCAGTTAAATTGACCAAAGGCAGTGAATGAAGAAGTGCAGATGATTGTATGACGAATGGTGATGTCCAGGAGCAAAAAACAATGGTTTGGATGGCGTGGCATTAGGAAGCTACTAGGCAGTGGAGATCCAACAATGAATATTCTGGAAGTCAGCTGGGAAGGGCTTCAAACAGCAATGTCTGTTGAGGAAGTAAGAGTCTAATATCATGCAAAAACAATTTCTGTGATGGTAAGAAGCTGTGGAATGAAACTAGGTAATGTCCATGGTGCCATGAGGTGTTTTGCATGTCCTGGGATCCGGAGAAGCAATGGTGGAGAATAAGATGGAGCATAACGGAAGAAGTTACCTCCTTACTGAGCAAGAGGAGGGCCTGTGAGGCATGGCTGACAGGAATGTCCATGGAGACTGTATGTGCAAGGTTCATAGGGAGTATCCAATGTAGAGAGATGGGAACATTTCTAGTGACCAGCTAAATGAGAGTCCAGAGTGATCAAGGGGAGGTGATTGGGTATTATGGAAAACTTTACATTAACATAAGCTTCTGAGGAAAGTTCCCAAGGAATGTGTGCTAGAAGTAGTTTCCTCAAGTGAAAGGAACAGAGATCCATCAAGTAGAGGATTGGAGCTGTATGGATGGCCAGAGTAGGAGTACGTGATGGATAAATGAGGGCAGTAATTGCCTGAGTGGGATCACTGGCCAGGGATATGGTAGTATGCCCAAAAGAGCCACAGCAGATAGGATGAAGTCCCGAGCCAGCAAGGCAGAGGTGGAAAGGTCGCCATTCTAAGATGGAGGAAAGTCCGGAGTGACTTCCGATGGACTGAAGAACTGATCCGGGAAGGTGTCGAGTTGACTGAAGCCAGATGACACACAGTGCAGGAAAACATGGAACCAGGTTGGCTCTTCAGTGAATGGCAGCAGAATGCAGGAAGTCTGTAGAAGTCACTAGAAGATGATCCATGGAGGGCCATGGAGAGAAGCAAAGTGCCAAGAGCAACAGGGCTGAGGTCCATAGGTCCAACATCCAAAGAAGGAGTCAACCAAATAGTGAAGGGATGGAAGGTGCTGGAGCAAAGAAGGATAAAGGTCCCACATCTGAAGGCGATATCAAACTTGGACTTCAACCAGATGGGTGACCTGCAGCAAGGAAGTCCCAGAGGCAGTCAGGTTGGATCTAGAGAGATACTGGACCAGCTGGCAAGATCCAAATCATGAGGAAAGGTAGGCCAAAGGGGTGAAGTGTGATGATCCAAGCATGAGTGGGATGGTGAGCAGTGAGGAAGGCTGGAAGTTAGATGGAGTAAATATGGTCCCAAGACTGAAGGGAAGTGTCAAGGGGGTAGGATATGGACATTGCATAAAGAGGGACCGACAGGTGCAGACACTGGCTCCAACCCAAAGCAGGTGAGGTGAGATGAAGGGCATGATGCTCCAGATGATAGGTAAGAGAAAGGCATACGTGGGAGAAGCTCAAGTCCAGGAGGGAGCAGCAAGTGACAGTCTGGCAGAGAGCAGGTCAGATGGAAACAGATGATTGCAGAAATGAGCTTCCAGGCACAGTGAATGAGGAGAGAGAACAGGCCATCGATATCAATCTGCAGAGGTAGGAGGATGGAAGCAAACAAAGAATGGAGGTACTCTTGAATGGCAAGCGGCAACTGGGTAAGAGACAGGGGAGACAATAATCCAGTGGAGCCAGGGACAGGCTACGATTCCATGATGTTGATGAGAGGACATGCAGGCTGCAGGCAAGGAGGAATGGAGACTACTAGTAGGATGAGGTCCAGTTCCAGAAGGGCTGCGGCATCCTATAGCAGGTTGTGAGTGGATACGTGCGAAGCAGTAGAATGTAAACTCAGGCATCCATCCGTGGTGAGCAAGGCAAGATGATCTGTACTGGATGCAATGAGGAGAGGTAGGAAAATAAGAGTACATAATAGAAGAAGTGTTGATCCCAAATGGAAGTGGCAACCTGCAGCAGGAGTGAGATACAGACAGTGGAACAGTCGAATACTGATTTTGCTCCCATCCATGGAAGTTAGTGGGAGAAGACTGTGAATTGAGGTTGCGTTCTATGTAGGTTGGAGAAGGCAAGTTGAGCAAAGTCAAGTTCCTGAAGAGAAGCAGCAGCAGTGTATCAGGCTGAGAAAGCACAAGTTGGAATAGTGGAATGTAGCCTCGGACATTCATTGGTGATGGCTCAGATGAGTAGCTCTTGAGTTGAGGCAGTTAGGCATATGTAGGCAGTGTTGGGTAAGTTACTTTTTCTATTACTTTCTATTGCTTTTGTAAACTTGTTCCAGAAAGCTCTGTGCAGTCACTAGCAAGGATGGAGAAGTACTGGGAGATGTAATACACCTTACAGTTATAATTACTTATGTCTTTTTATACAAAAGAAATACATAACTGTAACTGAATACATTTATTTGAAAGTAGCTAGTCGCTAACATATTACTTTCAAAAAATGTCATTTTTTGTCGTTATTTGTTATTTTTGTATTGTTTTGTATAAAAAGAAAGAAGTAACTATAATTGTAAGGTGTATTACATTTTCTAGTACTAATCCATCCTTGTTAGTGACTGCACAGAGCTTCCCGGAACAAGTTTTCAAAAGAAATAGAAAGTAATAGAAAAAGTAACTTACCCAACACTGTATGTAGGATGATATTGACTTAAGAAGCAAAGTACTTTTGTTTTCGAAGGGAAGTGGCAACTGGTATGAGGTAAAGAAGGTATGGTATAACTCAGTAGATTGTAGACATGGCTCCCATCCCTGGTAGTTGGGGCAAGCGAATCTTCACTTGATGCTGACCAGCAGAGTTAGGGACGGAGGATGTCAAGTTGGTAAGCAGTAGGAGGTAAGAAATGTAACGGAATCCCATCCCCGGTAAACAGGGGAAGCTTACCTTCACTCAGCACCTCAGAAGGCGCGAGTTAGGGATGGAGTCCGGAATACTGTTGGTATGGGCTGGCTAAAGCGCAACACTGCTGGAAGAAGAGAGATGTAGGACATGAAAGCAGGTGTAGGACAATGAATCAGTGATTTGATATTGAAATGTGGGTATAGTAAACATAAAATGGTTGGAATGATATACACAGATTGTGATAGGTATGATAAACCTAAAATAGAATTAGCAGGTGGGGTAAGTGCTCTGGAGCATATGATGAGGAGAAAACTGTAGAACGTGGGAAGAACTGAGATATAGAGAAGAAAGCTCTGTACCTTAAGGTAGTGGAGATAAGTTATGTGGAGTTTGGCCATGGAGAATGCAGCTGTGGTGAGGTCCCATACACCTTTCCTGTGAAGGTCAAGCGAAACTGGAGAAGGCATCTGTAATAGGAACATTTATTGTGCTGTTTAAAAGCTAGAGCCCTATGTTACACTTTCCAGTTGTCCTGAGGGGATAAAGCTTATTACTTCACAGTGATACACAGCAGGAGCTTCAGATGCTGTTCTACATATCCTGCTGATGGCCTGATATGTTGCTACAGCTGGAGCGAGCAGCTTTAAGTCCTGTAGTGGGATGTCCAAGGGACATAGTGCATGCATGAAGTTAGGAAAGCAGGCCTGAATACCTCCCCCAACTCCTTTACCCTGTACGAAAGGAAGTAGCATGGTAGTAGCCAAGGTAGAACTCAGCTAATGTGCATCAGCCAGGAGATATTGCTGGGTGAGGCGAGAGAGACACTGCTGAGGAAGGAGCTGAGGATGCAGACAAACATTGAGAGCTAAGATAAAAATGAAACAGAGAGGTACTTACTGGCGAGGCATTGTTGAGAGCTGGATTAGAGTCCAGTCGTCCATGTAGTGGTTAGGCAGGGAGAGAGTAAAGATGCAAGGCCTGGGTAACCAGAGGTCCAGAGTGGTAGAAGGAGCTACGGGTGTAGTGGGAAAATGAAAGGCAAGATTCTAAATAGCAACGAGATACAAGATGACTGAATGGTAAGTACACTGTAGCGGCGAAGGTAAATGCCAGATAGATTCAGAAGAAGTTGTGCATTGGTACTGTATGTTGAGCTGCAGTAGGTGTACCTGGGCAGAAATGGACAGTGCTGCTGGGGGCATTTAAATGGTCAAGTGTAGGGAAAACAGGAAGGGGAAGCACGCACTGAAAAAGTGGATGGGGATGAGTGGAGCAGAGTGAGGACGCCTGTAAGCAGCATCAGTGAGCTGGATAATGTACCCCAGGACAGCAAAGGGGGGGAGTGGAAAAGGAGCAGGGAGGTGGCCAGAGCAGCCAAGGAGACAGACAACAACACAGCACAAACGGCAGGCATGGGACATGGGAAGGGGACAGAAGCCAGAAAGAAACAACCAGCAGGAATCATGAAGAAGCACAGCCACACGAGCCGTGCAGAGAGCTCAGGAAAAAACACTCCCTAAGCAAGGGAGGTGTGTTAGTGGAGGTCTGAAGTAGAGGTTGTGGGAGGAGCTATTCCCTACATTGAACATCTGGCCAAGCCCTCCCAATATCCGCAGATGTGGTGTGCTACGCACTCACCTGTCATTTGCATGGTGCACAGTCCGCCCTATATTCAGATGGTGTAGCACTGGCACTATGCCTCTGAGTAGAGCAGACTATGTGACAGGTGCAAGTGCAAAACACAGCACAAACATTGCATCTGTGCAAACGTCTGAATACCAGGCTTCTGGAATAGTTTACCTGTCTCTCTTTACCTAGTTACAGCATTTCACATTCTCTCTGTTCGAGTCTCACCTACAAAGTTATCTTTTCTCCCTTTCCTTGTATTCCTATGTCTCTCTGTCTCTCTTGTTCCTCCATTTTTTTAATTCAACCTGATAACAACAGAATTCCTGTCAAGGTTGATTGATGCAGGGAAAAATTTACCAGCTTAGTTCTTTTGCACCATAGACAGGTTCACTGTCCTACACAGCCAGTATAGTGTTATGCTTGTGCAACTGTGTTAGTTTGGTTTTGGCCATTCGCACTCTCTGTTCCAGAGGAATTACCACCCTGTAGGGATATGAAAGGCAAGGAACCCTCAGAGAGGGTTACACCCCTAAAGGTGACACGGGATGATTCCTGTGGCTAAAGGTACCTTAGGAATCCCCCTAAGGAGAGAAGTGCTGCCGCTGGAGGAGGAGGAGAGGATGGTGGGGCAAAAAAAAATGCTTCACAATGAGGCTCAGAGAAACTGTTTATATAGCTCAGGAAGTGGGAGCGGCTGGCTGCTTGGCCACCGAACTCCAGGAAAAAGCCTTTCCAATTCACTGTCCTATGCAGCCAGTATAGTGTTATGCTTCTGCAACCGTGTTAGTTTGTTTTGGCCGTTCGCACTTTCTGTTCCAGAGAAATTACCACCTTGTAGGGGTACGAAAGGCAAGGAACCCTCAGAGAGGGTTCCACCCCTAGAGGTGCCACGGGGTGATTCCTGTGGCTAAAGGTACCTTAGGAATTCCCAAAAGAAATGTAGTGCAATCATATCCCAAGAAGGAGGCAACATGAGCATGTGAGCAAGCAGTAACTGTGATGTAGTAGCAGTAACAGTGACGCAGTAGTAGAGAAGCATAGACAGTTTGATAACGTAATGAGATGCTTAGTTTGATAATGTAATGAAATGCCTAGGTTTGCAAAGCACGATACTAATGGTTTGCGTTGATTAGGGGATCCCTTAAGGAGAGAGGGAATGGCAGGACATCCTCTACCACCATCCAACAGCAGAACCTACCTAAAGAAACTAGGGGACACTACTATGCTAACTAAGAGTTATGACCTGAGGCAATGGAGGAGAGAGAAAAAAACCCTATGAGGAGGAAATTTCTGGGGATCCAAGGCCTAGGTCGCCTTTCCTCCAGGCTTGGGATAGTTTATTTAGTGACAGCTGTGCAGCTGTGACTTGGAAAATCCAATTAAAGGGAGGTGGAAAATATTCCAATTTGGAGGAAGGCTCTCACTCAAACCCTCTAGCGGAAATGCTATGGAAGGTTGCGAGAAAATTCTGCAACAATACATGCAACCAAGGCGCAGGAGGAGAGCAACGACTGCTGAGGCACTCACCTGGCCTATCTACCCTAAAATCAAACCAGGTGAACCCAAGACAGTCGTAGGGAGAATGCGGTGAAGGTGCCTTGCCAAGGAAACCACTAAAGTCAACGTCTAACCGTTATAGTGGAACACTAGAGCCAAAGGAGGTAACTTTTTCCACCCTTTACCACTAGTGTTAAATTCTACATCAGGAGCTGCTGTTGCATAACAAGCCTAAAGCCAAGCTCAGGGAGAAGACATTTCCAGCTATGGGCCAGGTGAGAAGGATCCCACCCCAAGTTGGACACGCTCGAGATGCGGACTAAATGCAGAGCGAGACCGTTGACTGCAGGAACCCGGCACCAGAATAGAATGGCTGGCATGCCCCAGAAATTGATTGATAGCTGAAAAGGTGGTGAGCTGAATGAGCACGGCGTGCTGAGATCATAATGAGCACTGAGTGCTGAGACCTTGAAAGGTCAAATGCAGAATTTAGTGCAGCAGAATCCCAGAAGCTGAAGCTGAGGGGATGGCAGTAGGCATGAAGCAATGGTTTGCGTAAGCAAGGAACAATGATTGTGTAAACAAGTGTGGACCTGCACGTAGGTCAGTAAATGGAGTAGTAATAAATGGACCTGTATGTAGGTCTGCATAACATAGGGCAATGAAACAGCACTGAATAGTGGGGCAAGCCAGCCAGCATTTAAAAGCCAAATTAAGATGACAAATACTCTGAGGATTTTCAGCGGCGAAGGCAGGATTTAGAACAGAAATAATTAGCCACATGGGGCCATGACTCCCCAAACACTTCCCATTCCCTGCCGTAGGACAAACAAGAAAGTGATGGAAGGCCGAGAACCACATGCAGATATGAAAGCTAGTTTAACAGCCTCAGCAGGAGCTTTTTGGCTAACCTCAGAGTAGAACAGGTTGAATAAACATAGAAGCAACACTTTGTATGGAGTACACAGAGTTGCAAAACTGCAATAAAACATGGAGATACAATGCTCTGAAAGCAGGTGTAGCCAGGCAGTGCAATGAAGCTGCAAGTAGAATGAGAGCATGAATGAGCAGCATAGCTAGGATCAGAGTAAGCCTGCGCCAGGTGAAAACAATTCAGTATGCAACATGGAGCAGCTATGACTGAGCTGAAACACACAGATAATGATTGTAGTTGCATTGCAGTAGTTTAAGAGTGGTGAGCAACAGTGTAAAAAACACAAGCACTGGGTACAATAGTAGTTGGAGTAAACAGTAGCAATGGCTGCAGTTGTAAGTAACTGAAAGCAGTAGTATGAGCTCTGAGTAGCAGTATACTACGAGCTTAGAAACAAGCCCCAAAAGACAAAACCAAAACATAGCAACACAGAAAACAGGGAACAAGGCCCAAAAACAAAAACAAGACACACGAAACACAAGGAAGCACACAGCAGGAGGAAAGATAAAAACCAGAAGCAGGAAAACAAACACCAAACTCCAGCAGAGACACACAGAAACAGCAGGCGGGGGAGAGGTGGGGTAGACCCCAGCCAGCTCAGAGGACAGACCAACAGAGCCTCCGGCTGCAAAGAAAAAATGCTTCACAATGAGGCTGAGAGTAACTGCTTATATAGCTCAGGAAGCGGGAGTGGCTGGCTGCTTGGCCACTGAACTCCAGGCAAAAGCCCTTCCAATTGTTAAATCCTCCATGTCTGCGATCAGTTAGACCTTTTTATGCAGAAAAATGTGAGGCGTCTGGTCAATTTTTCCTCCCACCAGGTGTCCTCCCTTAGATGCAGTATCTCTTCAAGTGGCCTGTCACGAGCCAGTAGTGGCTGACCCACTGAAGATGTAGATCTGCCAACCTGCAGTGAGTTTCAGTCAGTTGTCAAAGATGAGGTGCTCTGGGTAGTCTCTAGTTTGCACCCCACCTGCTGTATACTGGACCCAGGACTGATCTGCCTGTTTTTGGGGCTGCAGTGAATCCCTGGGTCCAGTGATCACTGAGATCGTCAGTGGGTCCTTGAGGGAGGGTGTCTTTCCATCTGCCCTGAAAAAGGTGGTGGTTAGAACCCTCCTAAAAAAGCCCATGACATTCTGCCAAATTACAGACCTGTTTCTAACCTTCCCTTTTTGGGGAAGATTATTGAGAAGGTGGTGGTGGAACAACTTGTGGATCACCTGGAGAATTTTAACATCTTTGAACCTCTCTAGTAGGGCTTTAGACCCTGCCACAGCACTGAGACTGTGCTTCTCAGGGTGACTCATGATCTCCTTTTTGGTGAAGGATTGAGGACTTAGTTCCATCTTGGTCCTATTGGATCTGTCATCTGCATATCACACAGTTGACCACGGGGTGCTATTGCAATGCATGAGGAACTATACGAATCTCACTGTCACAGTTCTGCTACAGTCCGAGTCCTACATTACTGGGAGAATGCAGCAAGCTGCCTTTGGCAATTTCATCACCAGTGCTTCTGCGCTATCTGGTGCAATTCCTCAAGGCTTGATCCTTGCCCCTGTGTTGTTTTCTGTGTACATGTTGCCCTTGGGGGTGATCGTCAGACAGTACAATGTTGAGTTTCACCCCCTATGTAGGTGATACTCAGCTGTACATGTCTTGTTTGCCTAGTGGGGATTATGTGGCTTTGCTGCTGGGGTGATGTCTTGCCAAGATAAATAACTGGATGGCCTCACACTGGCTATGTCTTAATCCAGGGAAGACATAGGTCATGGCGCTCAAGCTGGGTCGGTGAGGCAAAGCAGCATTGGGAGATGTTGCAGCCCTCCTTTTACTGGGTAATAAATGTCTCGTAGATGTCAATGTGGTTAAGAATCTTGGAGTCAGTTTGGACTGCAGGCTGAAATTAGACCAGCAGGTGTCGGCGTTGGTCTGAGCTGGCTTTTACCATCTTCAGAACATCTCCAGAATCAAACTGCATTTGGCTCCGGCTGACCTGGTAACGGTAGTCCATGCTTTTGTGACCTCAAGGTTACTGTGATGCTTTTAAAGTAGGGTTATCTGGAGGTTTAATGTGATGTCTGCAGCTAGTCCACAATGCTGCAGCCCAGCTGGTGGTATGGCTGTTCTCAGAGGGACCACATCACACTGGCTGCCTCTGCGGTAGTGCATCACCTTTAACTTATGCTTGTTAACTTACAAAGCCCTACATGGTTTGGAACCTGACTGCTTGAAAGATCTGCTAGTTTCTTACCTCCTGGTACAACCCCTCTGTTCCACCAATACGGGCTCGCTTGTTGTCCCCCTTTCCTGCCTAAGATTATCGGAGGACAGAACATTTGGAGTTTCGGCTTCAATGTTATGCAACTTGCTGCCTGGGTATCTCCATATGGCCTGCTTGGTGGAGGCCTTGGAAACCTCCCTGAAAGCCTATTTATTTGAACAAGTTTACCCTAGCTAGCTAGCTAGTGAGTCAGCCAAATTTCATATTTTTATATTTGATTAATCAGTTCTATATTATATTTGTTATAAATCTTTCTTCTTTTGTATTTATTTGATTAAATTATCCATTCAGCACCCTGAGCCTTTGGGAAAAGGTGCTATATCAATAAAGATTGCCTTGCCTTAATTCAACTACCCAAACATTTTATGATGCTTAAGTTAAAACTGAAGGCACTACAAAAGAGACTATACATACAGCATCAGCCTGGTTGGCAAACCTATGGTACTGCCAAAATAATTCTAGGTGCTCAAACTTGTCTGCCTTAGTGTTTTTGTACAGATTTTAATAATTCTACCAATAGATGTTAAAAAAAAACATTCACAGAAGTGTTCTACTTTCAGTACAACCAAAAAGTGGGAAAAATAAGTTACTGCTTCTCAGCATTCTATGCTTTCTCCTTAGTGAGGGAGCAAAACATATTTATTTATTGTAAATTGGTAACTGGGAAATGCACACTGAGCCAAGGCTCATTTCTAGGAGTGACCCGAGAGGGAGTGGTACAGGAAAAAAAATATATACAGAGAATAAAATAGGTAAAACATATAAACAGGTAGTAAATTAAGTCTGATTTTAACAAGTATTTGCAGGGTTCTAGAGATGGGTATGAACTTTTTTTCCCATTTAGTTGTACATTTGTTTAATTGCCTTTTACAGGTTTTAAGGCATCTTACATTGCAAGCAGTAAAACATGTAAAACGAAATGACAAACAGAACAAAACATTTTTAACATTATTTAAAAATTTCCAGGGAATATTCCTGTTAGCGGGAACATGAATGCTTGTTCACTGCGATGTTGCCCGTTAGTGATTGTTAAAATGTTGCACCCTGTCGAATGTGACTCTTGCTGGGTGTATATGAGACTCTGTAAGTGTTAAAGCTCATCAGTCTTAACATTACTCTGGTGGATATCTTTCGCTAGTGAGGGTTATGCAGCCTAAGAATGACATACTCATGGTATGATTGACTAAAGCTGCTTCTGATTGCCTAGTTTTGGGCAATTTGCTAAGGGCAGCTCCAAGATTCTGGGAGACCTGCCAGCAGAGTTACAATAGTCTAGCCATGATATTGCAAAAGCATGAACTAATGTCGTTCTGCTGCTTTTTATGTCACATGACCTTTCTAAACCCAGACTGTGAACTGTTAGACCACTGTTATATAAATACACAGTAATCTGCAAGTACACCACTCACCCTGCTAGCTTTTCAAGGAATGCCAGGTGAGAAATGGCTCTATAAATGGAGAGTTACATTGAGTCAAGGCCAGATTTTTTAATAAGGGAAGTACTAGGAAGCGTTTAAAATGAGTTGGCACACTTCCAGTGTTGAGCTAGGAAATGATATCTGAAATTGGCTGCCATGCACATTGGCCAGGTCCTTTCTTAAGGTTCAGCAAATTGAGTAAAGCACTCAGGTCGGCAGATTTGGTAATGGCTGGCCGGGGTGCCTGATGGTATGTGGCCACCCATACCTTCAATGGCACCTCCACCAGCCATCAGTAGGTACTGCTACCAAGGCCAGTGCAGAGAGTTCCCTACCCTAATAGTAGCCATGCCATCAGCAGGTGCTCCTACTTGGGCTATGTAGAGAGTTTCCTACCCCCAATAAAAGCCATGCCATCACCAGGTACTCCTACTTGGGCTGTGCACAGAGCTCCCTGCCCCTGGGAATGGCCATGCCATCACCAGGTGCTATTACAAGGGCTGTGCACAGAGTTCTCTGCCTTGTGAGTGATCATGCCATCAGCAGGCAGTGCTACTAGGTCAGTACACAGAGTTCTCTGCCCTCAAAAATATCCATGCCATTGGCAGGTACTGCTACAAGGCAGTGCACAGAGTTCCTTGCCCCTGGAAGTGGCCACGCCACCAGGAGATGCTGCTACTAAGGCAGTACATAGAGTTCCCACCCTCAAAACCATCCATGCCATCAGCAGGTGTTGCTACTAGAGCAGTACACAGAGTTCCCTGGACCCAAGAGTGGCCATGCCATCAGTAGGTACTACTACTAGGGCAGTGCACAGAATTCCCTGCTCCCAAGAGCAACCATGCCATCAGCAGATGCTGCTACTAGGGCAACGCACAGAGTTCTCTGCACCCAGGATCAGCCACGCCATCAGCAGATGTCACTACTAGGGCAGTTCACAGAGTTCCCTGACCCTAGAGTGGCCATGCTACTACAGTAGTGCACAGAGTTCTCTGCTCCCAAGAGCATCCACGTCATCAACAGATGCTGCTACTAGGGCAATGCATAGAGTTCCCTGCACCCAGGAGCAGCCACGCCATCAGCAGGTGTCACTACCAGAGCAGTGCACAGAGTTTCCTGCACCCAAGAGCAGCCATGCCATCAGCAGGTGTCACTACTAGGGCAGTGCACAGAGTTCCCTGCCTCTAGAGTGGCCATGCTGCTACCACAGCAGTGCACAGAGTTCCCTGCACCCAAGGGCAGCCACACCTTCAGCAGGTGTCACTACTAGGGCAGTGCACAGAGTTCCCTGCACCCAAGAGCAGCCATGCCATCAGCAGGTGTCACTACTAGGGCAGTGCACAGAGTTCCCTGCCTCTAGAGTGGCCATGCTGCTACCACAGCAGTGCACAGAGTTCCCTGCACCCAAGGGCAGCCACACCTTCAGCAGGTGTCACTACTAGGGCAGTGCACAGAGTTCCCTGCACCCAAGAGCAGCAATGTCATCAGCAGGTGTCACGACTAGGGCAGTGCACAGAGTTCCCTGCACCCAAGAGCAGCCATGCCATCAGCAGGTGTCACTACTAGGGCTCTGCACAGAGCTCCCTGCACCTAACAGCAACCATGCCATCAGCAGGTGTCAATACTAGGGCAGTGCACAGAGTTCCCTGCACCCAAGAGCAGCCACGCTATCAGCAGGTGTCACTACTAGGGCAGTGCACAAAGTTCCCTGCACCCAAGAGCACCCACGCCATCAGCAGGTGTCACTACTAGGGCAATGCACATAGTTCCCTGCACCTAACAGCAACCATGCCACCAGCAGGTGTCACTACTAGGGCAGTGCACAGAGTTCCCTGCACCCAAGAGCAGCCACGCCATCAGAAGATATCACTACTAGGGCAGTGCACAGATTTTCCTGCACACAAAACCAGCCACTCCATCAGCAGGTGTCGCTACTAGGGCAGTACACACCAGTTCCCTGCCCCTTTGAGTAGCCATGCCATCAGCAGACACTGCTACTAGGGCAGTGCAAAGAATTCCCTGCCCCTAGAGCGTCCATGCTGCTACCAGAGCAGTGCACAGCATTCCCTGCCCCCAAGCGCATACATGCCATCAGCAGATGCTGCTACTAGGGCAATGCACATAGTTCTCTGCACCCAACAGCAGCCATGCCATCAGCGGGTGTCGCTACTAGGGCAGTGCACAGGGTTCTCTGCCCCAAGAGTGGCCATGCTGCTACTACAGCAGTGCATAGAGTTCCCTGCCCCCAAGGGCATCCATGCCATCAGCAGGCACTGTTACTGCAGCAGTGCAGAGTTCTCTGCACCCAAGAGCAGCCATGCCATCAGCAGGTATTGCCACTAGGGCAGTGCACAGAGTTCCTTGCACCCAAGAGCAACCACGCTATCAGCAGGTACGGCTACTAGGTCAGTGCACAGAATTCCCTACACCCAAGAGTGGCCATGCTGCTACTAGGGTAGTGCATAGAATTCCATGCACCCAAGAGCAACCATGCTATCAGCAGGTACTGCTACTTGGTCAGTGAACAGAGTTCCCTGCACCCAAGAGCGGCCATGCTGCTACTAGGGCAGTGCACAGAATTCCCTACACCCAATAGTAACCACACCATCAGCAGGTGTCACTACTAGGGTACTGCACAGAATTCCCTACACCCAAGAGCAACCACGCCATCAGCAGGTACTGCTACTAGGTCAGTGCACAGAATTCCTTGCATCCAAGAGCAGCCATGCTGCTGCCAGGGCAGTGCACAGAATTCACTCTCACCCAATAGCAACCATGCCATCAGCAGGTGTCACTACTAGGGCAGTGCACAGAATTCCCTGCATCCAAGATCAGCCATGCTGCTACTAGGGCAGTGCACAGAATTCACTGCACCCAATAGCAACCACGCCATCAGCAGGTGTCACTACTAGGGCAGTGCACTGAATTTCTTGCATCCAAGAGCGGCCATGCTGCTACTAGGGTAGTGCACAGAATTCACTGCACCCAAGAGCAACCATGCCATCAGCAGGTACTGCTACTAGGTCAGTGCTCAGAATTCCTTGCATCCAAGAGCAGCCATGCTGCTACTAGGGTTGTGCACAGAATTCCCTACACCCAACAGCAAACATGCCATCAGCAGGTACTGCTACTAGGTCAGTGCACAGAATTCCTTGAACCCAAGAGTGGCCATGCTGCTACTAGGGTTGTGCACAGAATTCCCTACACCCAACAGCAACCATGCCATCAGCAGGTACTGCTACTAGGTCAGTGCACAGAATTCTTTGCACCCAAGAGTGGCCATGCTGCTACTAGGGTTGTGCACAGAATTCCCTACACCCAACAGCAACCATGCCATCAGCAGGTACTGCTACTAGGGCAGTGTACAAAATTCACTGCACCCAGTTCAGTTCAGTTTATTGTTGTTGATCGGTTAAAAAAACATTACAACATTACAGAAACATCACAAAGAGGTGTTAAAATACATCTCTAGCAATACACAGGTAGTATATTTGCATATACTTGTTATAGACTGAATCTTATTGAACAAATAATTTAAAAATCAAGTCTGTTAAAAATCTCTTACAGTGTATAAACATTTAGTATTAAAATTTAACACTTAGATAGGGAGGCAGTATAATCTAATAAACTCCTTACAATAGAAAGGCTGCAAATAGAAGGAGAAGTTGCTTAATTCTCCCTAAATATGCTCAATTATTCTAGCCATCCATATTCTATAGCACCAACTGTCCTCAAGCCAAATCTGAGGGGGGAAAATCAGGGCATAATTATTAAGTCCCTTTTAGGGTATCAAGATGTCCTACAGAAACACTGTGACAGAAACAGATTGAGAGTGCTAGATCACTGAATCCACAATTAGAATCTCTATGTTGTCAGTAACACCTTTCACTTTTTGGTGAAACTCCAGGTGCACCCCGCAGCTCATGCTTCCCCGTGCTCCTTATGTCACTAGGTATGGGAGGATTTATATGCCAGCTACAATGAAGAGTCACTTGTAGGTTTACCTGGACCATGGCAATCTATCTGTCCATTCTTTTGTTTCCACATTTAAACATCAAAAAACCCATTTAGGGGCCATTTATGTCTTTCAATTCCTATCTAAGAACAGGATCATACCACAATAATTAGGACCCATTTAGGGTACCGAGACTACCTGCTAAAAAGTACTATGTTCCAGACAAATTGGAGAGAGTCCGTCATTGAACCTACATTTGAAAATCATATGTTGTCAGTAATACCTTCCCCTTCTTGGTGTAACCCCACGGTGCACCCCACAGCACATGCTGCTCCATGCTCCAGGTGTTTACCAGGTATGGGAGGATTCATACTACAAATAGGAAATCGTATGCTGGTTTCCATAGACTATACCTAATTCCATTTGTCTGCACTTTTCTTTGTCACATTCAAGCCTCCAGAATCCATTATTGGGGCCCAGTGTGGCTACCAGTTCCTAGCCCAGAATTAAACCATTAACAGCTTATCTGCCAGTTCATATTATTTAAGCATGCCCATTGAGCACTCAAGGACTCCCTCCTTTCTTACTGCAATTTAACATTGTTTTCAGTGTTCTATACTGATTTTAACTACATAATCAGATCACCATCTAAAATGAACAAAACAGATCATGTAAATTAATCTATACACTATGCACTCCGTCTATTGATTTTAATCCAAACATTTGAGGCTCCATTAGAAACATAGACTTTCATGGCAGATAAGGACCGCTTGGTCCACCTAGTCTGCCCATTTCCCTACTTACTGGATAAGCTGCAGATCCTAGTTAACCAACAGCCTATTTCTTCCTACCCCTCACAAGAATTGCCTTATGTTTGTCCCATGCATTCTTGAATTCTCCCACAGTTTTAGACCCCACAACCTCCTCAGGAAGGTGGTTCCATGCGTCCACCACCCTCTCTGTGAAAAACTACTTCCTCATATTGCCCCTGAGCCATCCCCCCTCTATCTGCAAATTGTGTCCCCTTGGTCTTGCACACTTCTTTTTCTGAAAGATGCTACCCTCTTGGACTTTGTTGATTCCACTGAGGTACTTAAAAGTTTCAATCATGTCCCCCCTCTCTCCTTTCCTCAAGGGTATACATATTAAGGTCCTTTAGTCTCTCCTCATATGGCTTCTCTTGCAGACCCTGCACCATTTTAGTTGCCCTCCTCTGGACAGTCTCCATCCTGTCTATGTTCTTGCAGAGATGGGGTCTCCAGAACTGGACACAGTACTCCAGATGGGGTCTCGCCAACTGTCTGTACAGAGGGGATAACAACTTCCTGTTTTCTGCTGGTGATGCCTCTCCCTATACATCCCAGTATACCCTCAGCCCTACCTACTGCCTTCTCACATTGCTTGCTAACCTTAAGGTCATCTGATATGATTACTCCCCATGTCCCTTTCCATTTTTGTTGTTGTTACTACCCCCCCCCCCCATCGTGTACTCTTCCCCTGGGTTTTTGTTTCCCAGGTGCATTATTTTGCACTTCTTTGCATTGAATCCAAGCTGGCATACTTCTGACCATTCCTCCAACCTTGCCAAGTCCCTTCCCATCTTTTCCACCCCACCTTGTGTATCAACCCTGTTGCAGATCTTTGTGTCATCTGCAAAGAGGCGTGCTTTTCCTTCCAGTCCCTCTACAATGTCACTTATAAAGACATTAAAAAGGACTGGACCAAGTACTGAACCCTGCGGTACCCCACTAGTAACCCCCCCTTTCTTCAGAGTGGACTCCGTTTACTATTACCTTCTGTGTCCTGTTGTCCATTTATTTATTTATTTTTATTTATTTATCAAGTCTAGAATTACAAATACCTTTGAGCCAATGCTCTTTCACAAAGGTTCCATGTCAGAGAAATACAAATTGTGGGGAACTTCAAGACAGACATTACAACAATGTGGACATTGCAAACAGATTACAGATTAATACAATTCAAGGGTAACATTGTAAGCAAGGCTGCCAGTAGCATTTGCCAGAGAAAGCAGACAAGAGATAAGAAGTGCCAGAGTCATAGGGAGAGGGAAGGAGGGCCGGGGGGAGAAGGAATGTAGGTAGGGTGGGGAGAGGGTGAAAAGTGCAGCATTGGGTATTGTGTCCAGCCAATGTTTTACCCAGGGTACCACCCTGGGACCCACTCCCAGGCTGGCTAATTTGTTTATTAATCTTTTGTGTGGGACTGTGTCAAATGCCTTGCTAAAGTCTAAGTAGGCCATGTCCACATTGTCAGGAGTCCATCATTTAAATCAAGAGTCCCAGGGCCCAATAAATCTGGTGACCGTGAATTAATATGCACTGAACAAAAAGTTACATATAGAGTCCTATTGAACCAACATTCAGCTCAGAAACACTAAAAAGCACCAAAAAGCACTGAAGAAAGTTTGTCAGTCTTACATTAATAGAAGCCATTTACAATATAAAGTTATAGCTCCACTTTAGTTGAGAGTCTGTTCACCCATAATGTCAGCATCCAGGCTCCATTAATTCTAGTGTCCATGACTGGCTTAGCTCAGCATTCATTCAGAAAACACCAAGCTCCAAATAGAGTCTGCCAAACGGAAACAACCTGCAAACTGAGAGGGCACAAAACCGGGATGAAAGTGTATTATATTTAAATCTATTAAATAGATTTGACACCAGTGGCGGAGCTAGGGGGGGGGCCCACCATGATCTTTATTCACTGTTTATTGCCGATTGTGGAGCCCACAATTGACTGCATGGCCCCCTCCAGCTCCCAGTTTGGCTGTTCCATAATTCAGACTCAACCTGTGTCCTGTTCTCAGGAATCCAATCTCCAAGGCTCCTGAAACTTTTCATTCTCCTCAGGTCAGCAGTTCTTTGGGCAAAAGAGGAGGGGAGATGTTTTCCATAACTCCACAACTTCATTGCTCCGGTGTCCTGTAAAGCCAGAGTATTCAGGCCCAGCTTGTACTTCAACAGAACTTTGACAGCATTCAGCCACAAACCTCGTTTCCCAACTTCCACTCCATCTTTGATCTAGTCAAAAATATAAATGCCTGTGGGACAACACAAAGAGAAACACGTCTGAGCGCAGTAAAATAAGAGCAGGATCAAGTTCACTTTTTTAAAAATCCCTCAGGCAAAGCTGGCACACCCGTTATAATTTAAAGAGGTACATAACACCACGCCAAGGTGCAAGCAAGTCTGTGTCTCCATGGCTAAACATCAAGTTCGCAGTCCTCTGGAGTTACTCACTCATTTAAAATGAGAATAACATTTAGGCAGCGTTTAAGAGGAGAATAAAAAGTAAGCAACATTTGTCAGGAGCATTTGTCATTGTCCTCTACACTGTTTATCATAATCAAGTGTTAGCCCCCAAACTCTAAACATGGCAAATACACTTGCCCAGATTTGCTTCACAAAAAAACAGCACGACACTGCAAACAGCACGCTGCCGCGCATATTAGAAAAAAAGCAAGCTTGCAGCATATTCGTCGGAGACAGCTACTCGCTCGCATCTCTTGGCTCATTTTTGCAGGCTTGGTGCCAAAATAAGATGCATTTCATTCATACAGTTATCAAACTGCACCTAAAAATGCTGAAAATACTTACATTCTGCTGTCCTGGAAGACTCTCCTTTAGCGTGGTGTGGAACGGAGCAGCTGCGTGGCCATCTTGCTGCTCCCACATCAGCAGTGTTCCCCGACCCCAGAACAGGAAGTGGGGCTGGAAAACAATGAACCATTGGTAGCAGAGGAGCTCCCCTGCACCCAAGAGCAACCACACCATCAGCAGGTACTGCTACTAGGTCAGTGCACAGAATTCCCTGCACCCAAGAGTGGCCATGCTGCTACTAGGTCAGTGCACAGAATTCCCTGCACCCAAGAGTGGCCATGCTGCTACTAGGGCAGTGCACAGAATTCCCTGCACCCAAGAGCAACCACACCATCAGCAGGTACTGCTACTAGGTCAGTGCACAGAATTCCCTGCATCCAAGAGGGGCCATGCTGCTACTAGGTCAGTGCACAGAATTCCCTGCACCCAAGAGCATCCATGCTGCTACTAGGACTTTGCAGAGAGATTCCTGCATGTGGGAGCAGCCATGCCATCAGCAGATGCTGCTACTGGGGCAGTGCACAGAATTCCTTGCCCCTGAAGTGGCAATACCATCAGCAGGTGCTGCTACTAGGGCAAGGCACAGAGTTCCCAGCCCCCTGGAGTGGCAATCTGCAGGTGCTACATGAGAGCAGGGCATGAGTTCCTTGCTCTGGAATGGCCATGCCATCATACTAGGCAGCACACAGAGCCTCCGTCCCCGGGAGTGGGCAAGCCATCAGCAGGTACTGCTACTAGAGCAGTGCACAGAATTCCTTGCACCGAAGAGCAACCCCGCCATCAGCAGGTGTCACTACAAGGGCAGTGCACAGAGTTCCCTGCCTCTAGAGTGGCCATGCTGCTACTAGGACATTGCAAAGAGTTTCCTGCATGTAGGAGCAGCCAAGCTGCTACTAGAGCAGTGCACAGAGTTCCTTGCCCCCTGGAGTGGCGATACCATGTTAGCAATGAAGCAGGACATGTGTTATAGTTGCTTGTGCAATAGATGAGACAGATGAATTATCTGATTAGTAATATTTATGTCTGAAAAGTTTGTGATTATGTGTTTGTATGGTAACTGTTTTTAGTAGTAACAACTAAACAGGTACACCGTGTAAAGAAGGCTCTTGTGGCCCTAATAGTGATAGAAGATTGTCTTCTTTCCTGTATAAATAAATATTTTACTACTACTACTACTACCACTACCATCAACAGGTGCTGCTACTAGGGCAGGGTACAGAGTTCCTTGCCACCTGGAGTGGCCATGCCATCATACTAGGGCAGTACACAGAGCCTCTGCCCCCGGGAGTGGCCATGCCATCAGCAGGTACTGCAACTAGAGCAGTGCACAGAATTCCATGCACCGAAGAGCAGCCCCGCCATCAGCAGGTGTCGCTACAAGGGCAGTGCACAGAGTTCCCTGCCTCTAGAGTGGCCATGCTGCTACTAGGACATTGCAAAGTGTTTCCTGCATGTAGGAGTAGTTAAGCTGCTACTAGAGCAGTGCACAAAGTTTCTTGCCCCCTGGAGTGGCGCTACCATGTTAGCAATGAAGCAGGACATGTGTTATCATTGCTTGTGCAATAGATGAGACAGATGAATGATCTGATTAGTAATAGTTATGTCTTAAAAGTTTGTGATTATGTGTTTGTATGGTAACTGTTTTTAGTAATAACAACTAAACAGGTACACCTTGTAAAGAGGGCTCTTGTAGCCCTAATGGTGATAGAAGTTTGTCTTCTTTCCTGTATAAATAAACATTTTACCACTACTACTACTATCATCAGCAGGTGCTGCTACTAGGACAGTGCACATAATTCCTTGCCCCCTGAAGTGGCAATACCATCAGCAGGTGCTGCTACTATGGCAGGACCCAGAGTTCCTTGCCCCCTGGAGTGGCCATGCCATCATACTAGGGCAGTACACAGAGCCTCTGCCCCCGGGAGTGGCCATGCCATCAGCAGGTACTGCAACTAGAGCAGTGCACAGAATTCCTTGCACCGAAGAGCAGCCCAGCCATCAGCAGGTGTCGCTACAAGGGCAGTGCACAGAGTTCCCTGCCTCTAGAGTGGCCATGCTGCTACTAGGACATTGCAAAGCATTTCCTGCATGTAGGAGTAGTTAAGCTGCTACTAGAGCAGTGCACAAAGTTTCTTGCCCCCTGGAGTGGCGCTACCATGTTAGCAATGAAGCAGGACATGTGTTATCATTGCTTGTGCAATAGATGAGACAGATGAATGATCTGATTAGTAATAGTTATGTCTGAAAAGTTTGTGATTATGTGTTTGTGATAACTACTGTTTTTACTAATGACAATTAAACAGGTACACCGTGTAAAGAGGGCTCTCGTGGCCCTAATGGTGATAGAAGTGTGTCTTCTTTCCTGTATAAATAAACATTTTACTACTACTACTACTACTACTACCATCAGCAGGTGTTGCTACTAGGGCAGGGCACAGAGTTTCCTACCCCCTGGAGTAGCAATACCATCAGCAGGTGCTGCTACTAGGGCAGGACACAGAGTTCTTTGCCCCCTGGAGTGGCAATGCCATCATACTAGGGCAGTGCACAGAGTTCCCTGCCCCCGGGAGTGGCCATGGCATCAGCAGGTGCTGCCACTAGGGCAGTTCAGAGAGATTCTTGCTCCTGGGAGTGGGCATGCCATCAGCAATTGCTCCTACTAGAGCATTTCGGATAGTTTCTTGCCACCCGTGAGTGGCCATGCCACCAGAAAGTGCTGCCACTAGGGCAGTACACAGAGCTTCCTTCTACCAGAAGTGGCCATGCCATCAACAGGCACTCCTACTAGGGCAGTATATAGAGTTTTCTGCCCCCATGAGAGGCCATGTCATCAGCAGGTGCTGCTACTGAGGCAGTGCCCAGATTTCCCTGCCCCCAGGATTGGCCATGCCATCATCAAACTTTGTTACTAGGGCAATGCACAGAGTTCCCTTGCATCAGAAATAGCAAAGCCATCAGCAGGTGCTGCTACTAGGGCAGTGGACTGAGTTCTCTGCCTCCGGGAATGGCCATGCCATCAGAAGCTGCTGTCACTAGGGCAGCACACAGAGCTCCCTGCCCCCAGGAGTGACCATGCTGCTAATAGGGCAGTGCACAGAGTTTTCTGCCCCCAAGAAAGGCCATGCCATCAGTGGGTGCTGCTACAGGGCAGTGGACAGAATTTTCTTCCCCCGAGAGAGGCCATGCCATCAGTAGGTGCTACTACTGGGGCAGGGCACAGATTTTTCTGTCCCCATGAATGGCCATGCCATCAGCAGGTGCTGCTAACAGGGAAGTACATAGTGTTCCCAACCCCCAGAAGCAGTCATTCCATGGGCAGGCGCTGCTACTAGGGCAATGTACCGACCTCACTTCTCCTGAGAAAGGCCATGCTACTACTAGGGCAGTGTACAGGGTTCCCTGCCCCTGGGAGTGACCATGCTGTGACTAGGACAGTACACAGAGTTCCCTGTCCCCGGGAGTGGACATGCCATCAGAGGATGCTACTACTGGGGCAGTGCACTGTGTTCCCTGTCCCCGGGAGTCGACATGTCATCAGAGGGTGCTGCTACTGGGGCAGTGCACTGTGTTCCCTGTCCCCGGGAGTCGACATGTCATCAGAGGGTGCTGCTACTGGAGCAGTGCACTGTGTTCCCTGTCCCGAGGAGTCGACATGTCATCAGAGGGTGCTGCTACTGGGGCAGTGCACTGTGTTCCCTGTCCCCAGGAATGGCCATGCCATCAGCAGGTGCTGCTAATAGGGAAGTACACACAGTTCCCTACCCCCCGAGGGCAGCCATGCCATCAGTGCCCAGAGCTTCCTGACCTTAGAAGCATCATGCCATCAGATGGTGTTGCCATTAGTGCAGTAGACAGAGTTCCCTGCCCCTGGGAGGTGAGAATCTACCAGGATACTTTGAACCCTCCCTATAAACCTCGGCTCCTGATGTCCTGAGCTCATGTCTGGAACCCAGGTCCTCAGCCTGCCGGAAGAGTTTCCCACCACTGGAATCCCAGTCCCCAGCCTGCCACAGCAGTCCTCCACCACTGGAACCTGGGTCCTTAGCCTGTCAGAGCAGTTCCCCACCACTGGTATCTGGGTCCCCAGTCTGCCGGAGCAGTCCCCCACCACTGGAACCTGGGTCCCCAGCCTGCCAGAGCAGTCTCCCACCACTGGAACCTGGGTCCCCAGCCTGCCAGAGCAGTCCCCCACCACTGGAACCTGGGTCCCCAGCCTGCCAGAGCAGTCCCCCACCACTGGAACCTGGGTCCCCAGCCTGCCAGAGCAGTCTCCCACCACTGGAACCTGGGTACCCAGCCTGCCAGAGCAGTCCCCCACCACTGGAACCTGGGTCCCCAGCCTGCCAGAGCAGTCTCTACCACTAGAACCTGGGTTCCCAGCCTTCCAGAGCAGTCCCCCACCACTGGAACTCAGGTCCCTAGCCTGCCAGAGCAGTCCCCTACCACAGGAACCTGGGTCCTCAGCCTACCAGAGAAGACTCCCACTACTAGAACCTGGGTCCTCAACCTGACAGAGCAGTCCTCCAGTGATGAATCTCAGGTTCCAATCTGCCAGAGCAGTCCCCCACCATTGGAACATGGGTTTTCAGTCTACAAGAGAAGTCTCCCACCACTAGAACCCAGGTCCCCAGCCTGCCAGAGCAGTCTCCCACCACTAGAACCTGGGTCTTCAGCCTGCCAGAGCAGTCCTCCAGTGATGGATCTCATGTCCCAGTCTACCACAGCAGTCCTCTACTGCTCAGCACCATGGAGCTGGCCCACACAGAAACATTATTAACTATTTCTTTGCCAGTTTCGATGCACTTGTATGATATGCCGCAGATTCGGATGCTTGTAGGTTTTTTTTTTTAAATAACCCTGCAATATTTAGGACTGCTTTGTAATATTCAGGACTGCTTTGATCAAATTGCTGTAGTGTAGTTGTTAAAGAGCATGGGTGGTATTTTTTGTGCCAGTGCCCCCCTATCCTCAGACCTGCTCCACCCCTCCACCCCCATGCCCAGGCTTGCCTCCCTGGGTGGGGCTGCTGGGGGACCTCCCCCTCCCAACAGACACTATTGGCAAGCTACGGCTTACCCCCCCGGGTCAGGGCCATGGGATCGGGACCCGTCCGGAGGGCATCAGAGGCAGTGGGCGGCAGGCAGGGTGGGTCATAATGCCGGGGGAGCTGGCTGTTTTTGCTGCTTTTTGCTCCCTTGGGGTGGGGACATGTAATGACATCCAGCATCCACCCCGCTCCCCCAATGCAATGGCGCCGGCCACAACGGTACCCCCCTGCCTCCGCCTTCAGAAGTGCTCACTAATGACACAATTTAGAAATACCACTTCTCTTAGTGCACCCTGCAAGGTATATATATTTTTAAATCAAGGATGGAAATGAGAAAGGAAAAGTGTGGCCTACTGGGATTTGAACCTCAGATCTCTGGTATGCCATTCCAGCACTCTAGCCATTAAGCTACAGGCTTACTGGTCAAAGCGTCTGAGGAATTTCCTTTACAGTCACACACTCCTTTCTCTAGTGTTGCGCAATTATGCAACTAGGAACCAATTTAGAAATATCACTTCTCTCAGTGCAGTTTAACCCCTGCAAGGTATACATATTTTTAAATCAAGGATGGAAATGAGAAAGGAAAAGTGTGGCCTTCTGGGATTTGAACCTCAGATCTCTGGTATGCCGTTCCAGTGCTCTAACCATTAAGCTACAGGCTCACTGGTCAAAGCGTCTGATTTAAAAATATGTATACCTTGCAGGGGTTAAACTTCACTGAGAGCAGTGGTATTTCTAAATTGGTTCCTAGTTGCATAATTGCGCAACACTAGAGAAAGGAGTGTGTGGCTGTAAAGGAAATTCCTCAGACGCTTTGACCAGTGAGCCTGTAGCTTAATGGTTAGAGTGCTGGAACGGCATACCAGTGATCTGAGGTTCAAATCCCAGTAGGCCACACTTTTCCTTTCTCATTTCCATCCCTGATTCACTAATGACACACAAATTTGTGTCATGCAGATGCAACATATAATCACACTGTATTTTCATACAGCACAGCCAGCCACTACGCAATGCAGTAACATGAAATAAGTGACATGCCACAAAATACTACATCTTAATTACTGAATTACACTGCTCCCTGCATAACACTGCAGCATTTTGTGATATACTGTAGTATTACTGCAATGCATCCTGCTGTGATTTATTTTATTTATTTAGTTTTTGTTAAATGGGTAAGTGCACTAGACAAATACAGTGCCTATTTTCATGCATGGCCTGGGAGGTTACAGAACTGTAGGACAACGTTAGAGCAACAAGTCAACAAAAAATAAATAAATATATACAGTTTACAGGAAGGATGGGGTAGAAAGCATAACTAACACATTGAGCATTGTCAGATTCAATGAGTACAAATAACACTGGTGAAACAATGAAGATAGAACTTTCTCAGCCAGGAGGTTCGGAGATAGTGGACACATATTACAATGAAAGTACTAAAGGAGTTTGAAGCCCATGTAAATAAAAGGCAGTGGGAACAAACAAGACAAAGAGCAATGGGAGTCAGTTGCAAGAGCAGATGTTAGAGTTACTTACAAATTTGTAAAGTGCTTTTTTACGGCTGCAGGGGTGGAACTCTGCAGCTGTCTTACCATCAGAGAGAAGAACAGCAGCTCACCTCACTCTGACCGAACAACAATGCTGGAATTGCAGCATTGTAACTCCGCAAGTTGAATAAAGCACTACGCTCTCTCTGTTCAGTAGACCAGTTCCAGCACTATTTTTTCAGCTTGTCTCTCATTATGCCTGCTTTAAGTGACCTGACAGCTAGTGTCCCAAAGTAGTCACAACGGCAAGTTATGTCATTCTTTTGAAGCAGTTGAACTGTCTGCAGCAGTGCAATTATTTATTTATTTGTTTCAGTCTTTGGAAATAACCTTTGAGCATAGTGCTCTTTTTCAAAGGTTCCACATCAGTAAACACAGGACAGTACATTGAAAATTAATTATTGTTACAAAATTCACGTATACATAGGTAATATAAAGAAACACTCAAGGAACATATCATCAGGTAAATATGGATACAGTAAAATACTATGAGTAACTGAAACAATCGAAGTGCTAAGGTAAAAGCAACCAGGTGTATAGGCTTTGCCGAGATTGCAGTCAGTTTGGGGAAGAAGAAAAGAGGGAAGGTATAGGACCTGAGTAGACCAGGGAAAGTGAATCAGTGCTTGGTGTTGGCAGTGGTCAGTCTAGGGTGGAGGGGTGGAACATGGGGGGGGAGCAGAAAGATGAGGATGGGAGGAAGGAGCAAGTGATCAGTTGAGAAGGAGTAGCTGAGGGCCACAAGGGGGTGGTAGGAAGATTGGGGTGCTAGGGGGAGCAAGTAATCAGCAAAAAAGGAGTAGCAGAGGGGCTCAGGGAGGAGGAGTCAATTAGAAACATTTCCTACACTAAAAAAAAAGTCTCCTTTCCCCAGCCCAAAGTGAAAGCTAGCACAGAAGTGATTCCTTGTTCTGATTCAACAGCCCACACTGGAAGAGGTAAACACTTCAATTAGTTGTACGAGGCATTTGTCAAAGAAAACATCGGAAGTCTATTTGACATGTTTTAATACAGGATTAAGTATGTTCATTGCTGGACTGTTAATTTTATTTATTACTGAAATGTGATTTGCTAGTCTTTAGAGGGTAAATAATTTACTGACATAACTTTCAACAGAGGACCAGCAAGCTAACTCCAGAGGACTTTCAAATTACATTTCTCTCTCTCTCTCTCTCTCTCTCTCTCTCTCTCACCTCCTGTCTGGAGAGTTGGTTTATGCTGAACGCAAAGAAAACTAAAGTGATGTTCTTCACTCCAACCCATCCGTCAGCAACAATATGTAACCTGACAGTGCCAGCACCCATTACAGCAATTTTTGGGGACTCTTTGGAGGTTGTGGACAAAATAAGGTATCTGAGAATCTGGCTGGATAGCAAACTGGCATTTGGGGAGTACATTGATTGCCCTTCCAGGAAATTGAAGGCATGGTTAAGGTTTTTTTTTATAGGACTAAAATATTATTTCCTACTGGTATAAGACGCTGATTGGTGCAAACCACCTTCCTTTCACTACTCGATTATGGGGACATCATATACAACTGTAGCATGGCAACTAATTTACATAAACTTGACATACTTTTCCACCATGCGCTGAGATTCATAACACATGTACCTTTCAGGACACATCATTGCGACTTTTATTAGTCAGTAGGCTGGACTTCCCTCAACACAAGGCGTTTATGTCATATTGGTATATGAGCCCTGAAAATTCTATGGAACAAACTCCCTGCATATATTTCTTCACTCTTCCATAGGTCCCATACTGCTTATTTGCTAAGGAAATCTATCTACTTACTTCCAGATGTACCCGGAGTGCGTACCCCGCATGGTAGAGGCGCAATCAGTTTCTCTATCCCTTCAGTCTGGAATAGCATTCAGTCTGTGCTTAGGCTTCCTGATCTTGTCTCCTTGAATGTATTTAAGATTTTGGCCAACAAATACTTCAAAGATACTTGTCATTGTCACAATAGCTAGAGCTCCCCCCACAACTTTGATGCTGAATATTTTGCACTTACCTCACCAATAACCCCCGAACCCTCTCCCCTCCCCCTCTTTTTGCACTACCAAAGGGTGTTTGATTGGCCAAGGTATGTCTGGTCAGGTGTCATATGCTTGTTTTTTGATAGTATTGATCTTACTGTTTTTTTCTTCTCGCCTGTGTTCTAGTTCAGCTGTATGATTGTATTGAATATTGATCGTCCTATACCGATTGGATTGTTTCCAGAATGTTTTGAGCCTATTGTAACATCCATGAGAATGTGTAATTGGACCTTTGTTTGTATATCTGTACCTTGATGTATGTTTTTTTTCCCTTATATACTATTGTTATACTACTGCCTATGCCCATCAGGACCTCCTTGTGAATGAGCTTGCTCAGTTGAGTACTTCCTGAAATAAAATTGAAATAAACTTAATGTTAACCCTTTGAGGACCTATCTAATTCTTAGTGACATTGGAGCGCTCATGACTTTATATTTGTAGGAAGTGTAAATGCTAGACAACTAATGTTTTAGGGGTTCCATGGGTTGCAAGGGGCATCATAGGGGATTGCAAAGAAATCATAGGGGTGTCAAATGCAACACCTGGCTACCCTGGAATGCATACCTCTCACACTGCCAGGACCAAAATGAGGAACACTGCCCATTGAAATCAGGGACAAATGCTCAATATCACGGACACAATTTTTACTTGATGTATAGTACAGTGTCACAATTTTTACATTTATTCAAATGCATACCACAGCCTGTCCTAAGGGTAACATTGTGCCACTGCCATTAATATATACAGTACTCTCTTGTAAAAGGCATGCATGGGTAAACCAAAAGTTAACTGGCAGAACAGAAATGCAGCCACGTTACAAGTCATTTCCCCAAAATGAATAAAGTAGTTAAAAAAAAGGGGGGGGGGGACAAGGTTGCAAATTGTAAGAAGCATCCTTGGCCATGAGTCATTACTGTGTAGACAATTTCTGGATTAATAAAAAAATAAAACAAATAAAAAAAATGAAATCCTATATTGTAGCTAACTCAACACTACTATACAGCTGGGTACCATTATAATACAGTAACTTCATACAGTATGTACCTATCATGGTATCATGCCTCTATGAGTAGTATATTGCTTCACACGTTTTCCCCTTGATTTTTTGCTCCCTTGCTCAATGCATATATTATTGCCCATTTGATTATCGTGTATGTGTAGCATAGTACAACATGAATTATGTGTGCAACACAGTTTACAGTATTGACATTGAGCATATTAATAATTTTGCACTGTATCTGTTTGAATCACATAACCTGTCATGCACAGAAACATAGAAACTGACAACAGATAATGACCGCTCAGCTGATCTAGTTTGCCCATTTTTAATTATGATCACTTTTGCTGCAAACATAGAAACATGGAAGCTGTTGGTAGAATGGACCTCATGGCACACTTAGTCTGCCCTAAAGTCCCTACCTACTGTTCCACCTCAGACCCTATTTAATCTTCGGCCTTGCACTCCAGCCCCGTTACTAAGGTTCATCTGTGTTTATCCCATGCATCTTTGAGACCTTTCACCATTTTGGTACTCACCACCTCTGCTGGGAGGCTGTTCCAGGCTTCTTCCACCCTTTCTGTGGAGAAATATTTCCTCATATCCCCTCTAAGTCTCCCCTTACAGCTTCATATCATGCCCCCTTGTCCTTGAGCATCTCTTTCTGTGCAATATGCCACCCTCCTGTACCTTATTGATACACTTGAGGTATTTGAATGTCTCTAGCATATCTCCCTTTCTCTCCTTTCCTGCAGTGAGTACATATTTAACTCCATGAGCCTTTCCTTGTAGGTCTCTGATGCAGGCCATGCACCATTTTTGTTGCCTTTCTCTGTACCACCTCCACCCAATCTATGTCCTTCCTGAGATGGGGTCTCCAGAACTAGACACAGTACTCCAGGTGTGGCCTATACAGGGGTAACACTAACTCCCTTTTCCTGCTGGTGATACCCCTCCCTATGCACTCCAGCATCCTACTAGCCTTTCCCACTGCCTTATTACACTGCTTTGCTACATTTTGGTTATCAGATATGATGATCCTCAGATCCCTTTTCTGTTGTGTGGTTGACAACACCCCCCCCAAACTGATATATTGTCCTTGGGTTTCTGTGTCCTATGTGCATAATACACTTTTTGGCATTGAAGCCCAGTTGCCAAACCCTAGACCAGTCTTCTAGCTTTTTTTAGATCTTCTTTAATTTTTTCCAGCCCCCCTGGTGTGTCCACTCTGTCGCAGATTTCTGTGTCATCCACAAACAGGCATACCTTTCCCTTGAGCCCCTCTGTGATGTTGCTAATAAAGACATTAAAGTGGACTGGTCCCAGTACTGACACCTGAGGCACCCCACTGGTCACCCTACCCTCATCTGAGTGAACTCCATTTACCACCACTCTCTGAGTTCTGTTACTTAGCCAGCTTTGTATTCATTTTACTATTTTTGGTCCCACCCCTAGGCTGCCCAGCTTGTTTACCAGTCTTATGTGTGGAATGGTGTCGAAGGCCTTACTGAAATCCAAATAGGCCACATCCACTGCTCCTCCATGACTCACATCTCTGATAACACAGTCAAAAAACTACATCAGGTTTGATTGGCAAGATCTCCTCCCTGTGAACCCATGCTGCCTCAGATCCTACAATCCACTGGTTATTAAGTATTCTCAATCCTTTCTTTAAGTAGTGTTTCCTTAAGCTTACCCATAATTCATTCACTCATTCATTCATTCATTCATTCATTCATTTATTTATTTATTTATTTCAGTTTGGGATTAATACCATTAAGTCAAGGACTGATTTTCAAAGGTTCCACGTCAGTTTTGAACAAACATTACAAAAATAAAAGGTTTACAGAGAAAAAAAAAGAAAAAAACATTGAAACATATACACAGGCAGTAATAGTAAAATCTGAACTTATACACATCAAATTAGTACATATTAACAGATAGACTGATTAGATAAGAGGGGGTTGGGGGTGTCAGCCGGAGGTGGCATCGTCTGAGGTGGGAGAGAGGTGGAGCTTTCAACCAAGTGAGGCCATCATCAGGAAATTGGGGGTAGGGGAGCGGGTTAAGAAAAAAGTGTTATATAGCAGAAAGATATAGAGGGGGGGTGGGTAATTGGAAAACTGGGGGTGAGGTACTATCACATTAGCGCAGGCAGGTACAATTCATTTTAGAACCAAGGAGAGATTTGAGCCCAGCTTTGAAAGTACTAATCTTGGCAGTATCAGTGAGGTCAGCAGGTAGTTCATTGTACCATTCCGGTCCTTGATACAGGATTGAGTTCTGGGCAAGTTTCGTCCTTTTGAAGGGAATCACCATCTTGTCAGCGACTGCACTATGGGTAGATTTTGTTGGGACGGCCAGCTTAAAGTTTCCACCCAGTGTGGGGGATGTCAGTCCAAATAGTACTTTTTTTAGAAGTAGGTAGGTTTGATATTGCCCTCTAAGATGGAGTGGGAGCCACCCAGTTTCAGTGTACAATGTGCAGGTGTGGGTATCAAGAGTAGCCCCCAAAGTAAGATGACAGGCCTTATTGAGGAGTGTGTTGATCCTGTTAAGAGCAGTGAGACACCATCACTGAAGTCAGGCTTAGAGGTCAGTAGTTTCCTGCCTCATTCCTATTTCCACTTTTGTGTAGTTGGACCAAGTCCACCCTCCTTCAGTCCCACGGAACTTCCCCTGTTTCTAGTGAAAGATTTGATAGGACCATCAGAGGCGCAGACAGTTCCACTCTTAGTTCCTTCACTATCCTTGGGTGAACCCCATCTGGCCCCATTGCTCTGCCTACTTCTAGTTTTGCTAGTTCCCTGAGGACTCTCTCCTCCATAAAGAGGCTAGTGTCCACCTCTCTTTCACTAATGCCCTTCTGTACCATCTGTGGCCAGTCACCTGCCCCTTCCTTTGTAAATACTGAACAAAAGTACTTATTCAGTACGTCAACCTTCTTCTGGTCCTTCTCTACCCTTTCGGCCCCTCCCCTTTCAGTCTAACTATCCCTGCCTTGTTTTTCTTCTTTTCGCTTATGTACCTGTAGAATGTTTTATCTCCCTTTTTTGATGATTTGGCAGTATTTTCCTCCATCTGTGCTTTAGCTCTCCTAATTGCCCTCCCTGCCTCCCTTTGTTTCTCCTGGTAACTCTCCCTGTTCTCTTCCTTCTGTGTCATCTTGTACCTTTTGAATACCTGCTTCTTTTTCTTCCCTGCTACTTCTATGGAGAACTATAGTGGTCTCTTTCTTCTCTTACTGCTCTTAACCTGCCTGACACAGAGGTTTGTTGCCTTCTCAATGGCCTTCCTTATTTTAGCCCAGTTTTCCTCTACCCCACCCTTTTCCTCTATTCCTGATAGGCTTCCATGAGGCACCCTCCAATTTTCTTGAAATCAGCCCTCCTGAAGTCCAGGATCCTAGCTCTAGTGTGGTTAGGTTCTGGCCTGGTCCTTATGTTGAACAACACCATATGATGATCGCTGGTCCCCAGGTGGCTTCCCACTATGATGTCTGTGACACTGTCCCTATTTGACAGGTCCAGTAATACCCCCTCGCAAGTGGGTTCCTTAACTAGCTGCCTGAGGAATGCCCCATGCAGGGAGTCTAGGATTTCCCTTACTTCTAACTGATACTGCAACAGGGAGGCTCCAATCCACATCTGGCAGATCAAAGTTCCCCCACTAGCAGTACCTCGCCCTTGTTAACCATCCCTTGGATTTCTTCTGTTATATCCTTATCTCCTTCCTCTCCCTGTGCTGGAGGTTTGTATATCACCCCTACCCTAATAGTGGCTCCCCTTCCCTGGCTCCAGGATGACCCACAGTGCCTCCACTTTACCCTGTCCCCCATGTATTTGCATGTCCTTTATGTTCTCCCTAACATAAAAGAGCCACACCCCCTCCCTTTTTTCCTGACCTCTCCCTCCTGAATAGCGCATTTCCTGGTATTGCCACCTCCCTGTCTTGGTTTTCATTGCACCAGGCCTCTGTAATTGCTCCCGTGTCCAGGTCTCCTGCTGCCATGTGGCCTCTAGCTCTGCCATCTTGTTGCCCATACTTCGAGCATTTGCACACACGGCTTGCCATTTTGTGCTGTATCCTCCACTATTCTTGCCCTCTTGCCCTCCCCCTTTTCCTCCACTATTTGCTTTCCACTTTTCCTTTCCCTCTTCCTCTTGGTTACCTATTCATGCAGACCCAACTTGATCTACAGCACTGTCTCTGCAACCCCCTTCTTCTCCTTCCTTCCCTCCTCCCTCCTAGGATTCCTTTGTGCCTATCCGAGGCATTTTTGAAACCTACCACTGGTTTCACCCCCACTGCCTCCAATGGAAGGCTGTTCCAGGAATCCACCACCCTTTCTGTGAAGATGTACTTCTGCACATCTCTCCTGTATCTACCTCTTTCCAGCTTCATATCATGAGCCCTTGTTCTACAGCACCTTTTTCTCTGAAACATATCTCCCTCCTGTACCTTATTAACCCCCATGAGGTATTTAAAGGTCTCCATCATATCCCAAATCTCCCTCCTCTCCTCTAGGATGTACATATTGAACTCTTTCAATCTCCTGTCATAGGGCTTCTGATGCAGGACTGAACCACTTTGACATCCCTCAGCTCTGTTCTTGTCACTTTCTTCTTTTTCCTATTGTTCCTCCTTCCTCACCCTCCTCCTTCTTTGACTGCTGTTCCCCCCACCTTTCCCCTTTGCTAACCCCCCTGCTTCTTTTTAATAATTTGCATCCTGGTGGGACTCTCTCCCCTCAGAATCTCCCTACTCTCTATCTCAGGCTATGGTGGCCCACTTTCTGTCTCCCCTATTTCTTCAGTCACGCCCCTCAGCTACTTTAAATGTCCATCAAAGTAACATTTAAACCAGTGATTTTCACAAGCTGCATGCAGCTCTTCTGGCAGTCATTTGCAGTTCTTTAGAGGTTGTTCACTCTGTGTAGTCTGAGGCTCTTGGGCTATCAGGCTCTGGTTATGAGTCATGGCAGAAACTTTAAACTGTCCACTGAGGAATATGGTTCCCTCCTTAATGGAAGCAGGCCATCAGCCTGGTATAAGTTCTTATCCTTCCAGGATGTCCCACAGTCCCCATTGTAGTCATACCTAGAGCCTCGTGAAATTCTTTTTTTTTATAATTTTTCTTTTTATTTTTCTGGAATTTCTTGTTATTTCTTTTTATTCATTGAAAATGTAGTTTTATTTCTTGTTATCACTTTTACATTCATAAAATACCTCAAAACAACCATATATACACTAGAAATCACATTCCAAGTATACTACATTGTATTAAGCAGCATTATGCCATGGTTTTGAAAGGTTTTGTGAATCAGACAGTTAATGTGTCACTTCCTTGTGGACTATCGCTGCGGTAACAATGGAGCCTAAACAACAACTGCTGCAAGCATTTATTTAGTTTTTGCCAAAAAACAAGCAATTGTTTTCATTTTTTCATGTGCTTGTTTTTATTTTATTTCTTTTTATACCTTGAATTTCTAGTTATTTATTGTCCTTTCTTATTTAAGAAAAACACAGGTCCCAAGTCATACCGCTTCTCTTTGCACCATTCCTTCTACCATTACCTGAAGGCCTTGGTGTGGCGCTCCCTCTCTCTCCCTATATAGTACAAGACGCACTCACCACTCACACTTTAAACACATGGGAACATAGGATCAACCAGATAAATGATCTAACTTTACCAAAAATAAAATTTACACACAGAGTTGACTACGGCAATTCATCTTTACGTTTAAGCCATTGAAACACCCTTATCAAGTTAATGCATTAGAAGCCATAGTGGCCCTGACCAGAGAATGCCTGAAACAGTGGCGGGACTGAGTGACTTGGAGGTGAGGTAGAAGGGCATTCCAAACTTTAGGGGCGAAGGTGGCAAAGGCTTGCTGACCTATTCTAGTGAAGCATCTAAGTACAGTCAGAAGTGAGTGGCTATTGGAATGCAAGAGGTAGGACTGGTCCTGGGGAGTTAATAAAGCAGCAAGAGCAGCTGGGTTGGAGGATCTGATGACACTATCAGTCATGCAACCCAGTGCAAATAGGCAATGAGAAGGGGCAATAGCCAGCTTAGTTTAGGGTACAGGGTGTAGTGGTGTGATAGCCTGGAAGTGGAAAGGGCAAACCGGCATATGTTAAGAGTTGTTCTATTTGTCTAGATTGGAAGCACTGGTCAGATAGTAGGAGGTGGTTTATCCATTGCGACTAGCAGAAGGGCGAGGGACAGTAGGGCACCAGCACAATGCTGATGGTGGTCATCATGCCTGGCCATTGTGCTGCCTGACTGCAGTTGTGCCCAGTGCCCCGGCCGGGGAAACTGTGGGTGTTTGAAGGGACTGCACACCCCCACAAACACCCACTGTGGGGGACTTCATCCCCCCACCTCCCAAAACTATAATATAATCACCTCCACATCGGAGGTGTATGGGGTAAGCAACACAACACCCCCTACGGCCCCGTTCATGCCAGGTGCCAAGAAATCCAGTTCACCAGTATGACAGTTGAACTGGTTGCAGCACCCACATTATGGTGCCCTAATAATGACACCCTGCTAATGGTATATGGTAAGAGGTGAGGCTGTATAGAAGGCTGGGTGGCAGGATTACATGGGTAATTACAAGCCTGGCAGCAGGGGTTAGAGTATATTTTATTTTATAGGCCAGACCGAGTTTGGTATTCACAGACTTACAGACGTTTGAGATGTGCAGATGGAAATTAATTTACTTATTATGTATTTATTTATTATCAAATATCTAAACTGGTCAACAGGCACAAATTAATATACCCACACAGTTGTGGGAGACATTCTTGATGGGTGCATGCCTTCTTATGTCTAAACAAAGCCTAGTAGTAAACCTAGTAATAACAATACATTTATTTATTTATTGGAAAATATTTAACCAGGAAAGGCACACTGACCCAAGGCTCATTTGAAGGTACGACTTAGAGGAGCAGAACAGAATGCAATAAAATATACACAATATCGATGCTCAGTACAATTAAAGTGCAATTGAAGTGTAGTATGACAAGGTGCAGCAGGGCAGTGAGCAGCAATAATGTACCTGTAGAGAGACCAAAAGAGAGCTGTAGCTGCTTCAAAACTGCCCCTTATATGTTTGTCATATTTGCTGCACATTTGCAGGCTGTATCATAATTGTGTCACTTTTGCTTCTCTTTCGTGTCACTAATCTGGTCACAAGTGCAGGCGCAGCAGATTGTGGTGCAACCATCTCCTGATGGCAGCACAACTTTCTGAGGCAGATGCAGCTGCAATTTTCAACGAAAACATGATGAAACTTGCTGTTGTGTCTATTGCCGCTGTTTGAAAATACAGGCCCATAGCTTTAAACTAGAAGTATGAGAGTTACATTTGTACAATAGGGAGAAAATTAGTAACAATTATAGTATTAAGATGTCTTTTCAACTTTGCAAAATACACATCTAATGTTTAGCCATATGTTTTTATGGATTAAAACTAGAGTTTTCTGGGGCCAACATTGCCAGTGTAGGTAAATTTTACAAAGTCTGTCTGCTACACATGCATGATGTTATGTTGCCTTGCCACCTTGACTCTGAAGCTGAAGAACTGTAAGTTCAACTTAAAGGCCAAAGGCTCCCTCAGGGACCTTTTGATAGTAATATGACATAGGGCCCCATATTCAGAGCCTGCCAGATGCGTGCGCATAACGGTGTGGCACACAAATAAAATGTGCCGGCCAGCTCTGGCATGATATTTAAACAGAATGCATGATTCAAACGGACTGTGAAACTGTCTGAATATTGGACCCTGGGCACGCGGCCGCACAGCAAGAGGCTGCCATGTATGGCATGGAGCATCCAGGGTGTGGGTCTGAAGACCACCCATAGGGGAATGCGTGGCACATATGTGAATGCGCCGTGACTCTCATGGGTGATATTCAGCCTACATATGCAGATGAGCCCATTAGGCATGCACGGCACATTGGGGCCATTTGCATGCCCATTATGGGCTCATCTGCATGGCTGCACCGCTGTGTTGTGTGCCGGGTCAGCCCTACCCAGCCCTGATCACTGTAAAAAAAGAAGAATCCCGTGGCCCCATTTCCATAGTGTAGGAACCCCCCTCCCCAGCCCCGATTGCCGTAAAGTAAAATGAATCAAATATCCCTATTTAAATAGTGTAGGGCCCCCTCCCCCACCCTGATCACTGTAAAAAAAAGAAGAATCCTGTAGTCCCATTTCCAAAGTGTAGGGATCCCCCTCTCCAGCCTCAATTGCCATAAATTACAATGACTCACATATTCCTGTTTCCATAGTGTAGGGGTCCCCCGGCCCAAATCACTGGTACAAAAGGTATATCCCTGAACCCTGTTCCCTGGTGGCTAGTGGTCACTCCACCCACCACCCCAGTAGGCAGTAACTCACCACCCTGAACCCATGAGCCCAACTCAAGCCAACAACAAGCACAGCCCTCCTCACCCTGCCATAGCCAGCTACTGACTGAACTGTACTGGAGCAATCAGACCAATCCAGACCAATGAGCGTGTACAATTTACTGTATGCACTCTGGTACAGTTCAGTCAGTGACTGATCATGGCAGGGGTGCCAATCACCCGGCTTGGTTGGGATTGTCTAAAAGGGTGGTGGTTACGGCTTCACCGTGGTGGACCACTAGCCAACAGGGAACGGGGTTCATGGATCTGCCTGTTGTACCAGTGTTCGGGGCTGAGGAGGTGGGTTCCTACACTATGGATATGGAGATAAGTGAGTCATTGTAATTTATGGTGATCGGGGCTGGGGAGGGGAGGTCCCTACACTACGGAAACAGAGTTAAGTAATTCATTGTAATTTACGGCAATCGGGGCTGGGGAGGTAGGGAGGTCCCAACACTATGGAAATGGGGATATGTGATTCGTTTTTTATTTTACAGTGACAGGCTGTGGAGTGGGGGGGGCCTTACACTATGGAAACAGGGATATGTGATTCATTGTAACTTACGGCAATCAGGGCTGGGGAGGGAGGAATCTACATTATGGAAATGAGGATAAGTGTATCATGTTATTTTACAGCGATTGGGGCTGGGGAGGGAGAACGTGTACCTAGCCTAAGACTGTGTGGGGGCAACAACCTGCCCTATGCATAGTTAAAGTAGGGTTTCAAAAGTGTAACTATGTGCCAGCACAGCCAGCAATAGTTATGCTTTGTGGGGGGGTCTCAATTTTGTGATGCACAGCTTATGCATGAGGACCCCTAATTTGCATCCATCGAGGGGTGAGATGACTTCACAGACCTCAAGAGCAAAGCTTAATAGGTCTCTGTGATGTCATCTCATTACAAAGTGTAAACTCCAGCCCTGTAGCGTATGGTTACCCATACATTATTTTGTATGGTATATGATAATTTATTTACTTTCTTTCAAACTCTGTCTTAAACTCTGGTCAAATAAACAGAAAACAGCAAACAAAAGGGTAAGATTAAAAGCTCTAAATGTGATTAAAGTAATAGCTACATGAGCTGGCAACATTCCTAGTAGTTTGTTTTTTAACAGTACACTTGGGTGTTTTCAGTCTTCCTGGTCTCTTCCTAATGAGGAATCTACAGTGTAGCCAAGCAAAAGGAATTTTAATAGAGACAGGATTCTGTGTTTTTTAACCACAGCAGTGAAAGAGCTAGTGTGGTAGAGCAGCATTCTGACATGCTAATGTGGCACAGCAGCATTCTAACATCGCTACTGTGATACAGCAGCAGTCTGACATTGCTACTGTGGCATAGCAGCATCCTAACATCGTACTGTGGTAGAGCAGCATTCTGACATCACTACTGTAGTACAGCAGTATTCTGACATCACTACTGTGGTACAACAGTATTCAGACATCACTACCGTGGTACAGCAGCATTCTGACATCATTACTGTGGTACAACAGCAGTCTGATATCACTACTGAGGTACAGCAGCATTCTGACATCACAACTGTGGCACAGCAGAATTCTGACATCACTATTGTAGTACAGCAGCATTCTGACATCACTAATGTGGTGCAACAGCATTCTTATATCATTATTGTGGTTCAGCAGCATTCTGATATCACAACTGTGGTACAGCAGCATTCTGACATCACTACTGTGGTACAGCAGCAATTCTGACATAGCTACTGTGGTACAGCAGCATTCTGACATCACAACTGTAGTACAGCAGCATTCTGACATCACTACTGTGGTACAGCAGCAATTCGGACATAGCTACTGTGGTACAGCAGCATTCTGACATCACAACTGTGGTACAGCAGCATTCTGACATCACTACTGTGGGACAGCAACATTCCAACATCTCAACTGTGGTACAGCAGCATTCTGACATCATTACTGTGGTACAACAGCAATCTGATATCACTACTGAGGTACAGCAGCATTCTGACATCACAACTGTGGCACAGCAGAATTCTGACATCACTATTGTAGTACAGCAGCATTCTGACATCACTAATGTGGTGCAACAGCATTCTTATATCATTATTGTGGTTCACAGCATTCTGATTTCACAACTGTGGTACAGCAGCATTCTGACATCACTACTGTGGTACAGCAGCAATTCTGACATAGCTACTGTGGTACAGCAGCATTCTGACATCACAACTGTAGTACAGCAGCATTCTGACATCACTACTGTGGTACAGCAGCAATTCTGACATAGCTACTGTGGTACAGCAGCATTCTGACATCACAACTGTGGTACAGCAGCATTCTGACATCACTACTGTGGGACAGCAACATTCCAACATCTCAACTGTGGTACAGCAGCATTCTGACATCACTACTGTGGTACAACAGCATTCTGACATCACTACTGTGGTATAGCAGCATTCTGACATCGCTACTGCAGTACAGCAGCATTCTGACATCACTGCTGTGGTACAACAGCATTCTGACATCACTACTGTGGTAAAACAGCATCCTGACATAACTACTGTGGTACAAACACGTTCTGACCTCACTTTCATACATACATACGAACATATCAAGAAGCCTGCAGAAGAAGGCCATTTGGTCTATCAAGTCTGCTTGTATTGTAGGGTCCACAGCTTGAGCTACTGTCCCCAACCTCCTTCCCCAGTCCTACCATCCTCCCTACCCATGATTCTTACCTTTCTCTATGCCTGTCCCAGCCTCTCTTAAAGCTGCCTATTGTCTTCAATGAGATGACCTCTTCCGGCAATGCATTCCAAGTGTCCACTACCCTCTCTATGAAGAAGTGCTTCCTGACTGCTCTCCTAAACCTCCCACCCTCCAGAATAAGACTGTGCCCCCTCATGTTATGGTTGCCACACAGCTTAAAGAGACTCTCCTTATCAATGTTATTTATCCATTTCAGGTACTTGAAAGTCCCAATCATGTCCCTCCTTTCTCTCTCTCTCCCCTGTCTTTCAGGGAGTACATGTTCAGTGCCCTGAACCTCTTCTCATATGCCTTACCCTGCTGACCCACTGTCATCTTTGTAGCCCTCCTCTGGAACTTCTACAGCAGGTTAATGTCCTTTTTGAGGTGTGGGCACCAGTACTGAACTCCATACTTGTCTAGATGCAGCCTTAACAGTGACCTGTACAAGGGCAGTATAACCTCCTCTCTCCTATTACTGATTCCCACAGATATGCATCCCAGCATCTTGTTTGCCTTTGCTGCTGCTTTCTTGCACTGCGTGGAGTGCTTCAGGTCACTAGTGATCATCACTCCCAGGTCCCTCTCCTCCTCTGATGCAGTTACTCGAACTCCACCCAGTTAGTACTCTGTCCTGGGATTCTTGGCTCCAATATACATAACTTTGCATTGCAAAGCATTGAAGTCAAGCTGCCAGATCCTGGACCACCTTCCCAGCTTTTCCAGATCTTCCTGTAGGTCCTGTATCCCTTCAGCTGTGTCCAGTCTCCTGCAGAGCTTTTTGTCATCTGTGAATAGGCACATTTTGCCCTTAATGCCATCCCCAATGTCATTGATGAAGACATTGAACAACACTTCTGTGGTACAACAGCATTCTGCCATCATTACTTTGGTACAGAAACATTCTGACATCACTTCTGTGGTACATTAGCATTCTGACATCATTAATGTGGTACAGCAGCATTCTGACATTACTACTATGGTACAGCAGCATTCTGACATTACTACTGTGGTACAGCAGCATTCTGACATTACTACTGTGGTACAGCAGCATTCTGACATCACTACTGTGGTACAGCAGTATTTCGACATTGCTACTGTGGTGCAGCAGCATTCTGACATCACTACTGTGGTACAACAGCATTCTTATAATACTACTGTGGTACAGCAGCATTCTGACATCTCAACTGTGGTACAGCAGCATTCTGACATCATAACTGTGGTACAGCAACATTTTGACATCATAACTGTGGTACAGCAGCAATTCTGACATAGCTACTGTGTTACAGCAGCATTCCGACATCACAACTGTGGAACAGCAACATTCTGACATCACTACTGTGGTACAGCAACATTCTGACATTACAACTGTGGTACAGCAGATGGTACAGCAACATTCTGACATCACAACTGTGGTACAGCAGCATTCTGACATCGCTGCTGTGGTACAGCAGCATTCTGACACCACTTTTGTAGTACAGCAGCATTCTGACATCACTACTGTGGTACACCAGCAGTTTGATATCACTAATGTGGTACAGCAGCATTCTGACATCACTACTGTGGTGCAGCAGCATTCTGACATCAGTGCTGTGGTACAGCAGCATTCTGACATCACACTTGTGGTACAGCAGCATTCTGACATCACACCTGTGGTACAGCAGTATTCTGATCACTACTGTGGTACACCAGCATTCTGACATCACAACTGTGGTACAGCAGCATTCTGACATCACTTCTGTGGTACAGCAGCATTCTGACATTGCTACTGTGGTATAGCAGCATTCTGACATCACTACTGTGGAACAGCAGCATTCTGTCATCAGTATTGTGGTACAGCAGCATTCTGGCATTGCTACTGCAGTACAGCAGCATTCTGACATCACTACTGTGGTACAATAGCATTCTGACATCACTACTGTAGTACAGCAGCATTCTGACATCACTACTGTGGAACAGCAGCATTCTGACAACAGTACTGTGGTATAAAAGCATTCTGACATCACAAATGTGGTACAGCAGCATTCTGACATCACTACTGTGGTACAGCAGCATTCTGAGACCACTACTGTGGTACAGCAGCATTCTGACATCACTACTGTGGTACAATCAATCAATTCTGTTTATTGTTCGGTCAGAGACCTTTACAAAAATATATAAAATTCTACATTTTACATAATAAAATTTAAAAATTACAATCATTATTAACTTTTGTTTATACATACACTACTAAAACACATAAACAAGTACCTTGTTGTATTAAGCTCATCTATCAATTAGTCATTTCTAATAATTAGAATTTAAAATATGCTTACACCTAATTTTCTGAATAGCAATCAAACATGCAGCTACATTCTTGATAATTCATCCTCTGCAGTAAATAAAATAGTCAATAAAACCACATAGTTAGTACATTGAAATGGTCCAATTATGGGGGTTATCCATTTTTTTCTTGGGTAATTATACCATTTACAAAAAAAGATAACATGAAGCAAATTTTCCAATTGCAATTTATCGCAATCGCAATAACTAGCCAATGGATACTTATCACTCTTATATCTTGCTACTAGGACATTACTGTTAAATAATTCCATCCTGTATTTAGTAAACAACATTCTTTTCATATTGTCTGTTAAAACAACCAGGTAATATCTGTAATAATGTAATACATCATTATGTACTAACCAATCTGCAATGTTCAAATTCTTTATATAGCATAGGTCTTTTCCTTTTTGATATTCCAATATCCTTTGAGTAACATATTTTTGGTATTTAGTACTAATAACTATTCTTTGCTTGTTCAGCATTTCCAGATAACCTAAACCAGTTTCTTTTAAAATATTATAAACTTTACTTAACCAGCCAGACAGATTTAGACCTTCAGAGTGCCATCTTTGTTTCTCTAGCAAACATAGATATGGCAAATGATGTTTTTCCATTTGTAGAACTTTAATCCAATAATTCATTTTCCTAGACAGGACTAATGCTGCTGGACTCGTAAGGCCAAGTTCTACTCTAATCAATTGAGCAGGTACCGATTGATCCAATCTTAAACTTGATCTAAATAGCTTAATTAAGGGAATTTCTAAAATTTCTACAGACTTAGATTCCCAGATCTCAGATCCATATAAAACTTGTGTATCATATTTTGCTTTAGTGGTCAGAATAAGAGGCTTTAATGAACATCCCCCATATTTTTTATTAAAACTATTTAAAGAATTTGCAGTCTGCTTTAACTTTATTTTTAAAATTTCTAAATGCTTCAGCCAACTTCCAGATTGAGAGAAGGTGAGACCTAAATAATTAAGATTGCACTGTTATGATCCTTAAAGACCCTATACACCATTGCTTTTTTAATTGTTTATGGGCACCCATAACCATTATTTGACTTTTATTTTAATGAATTTTTAAGTTAAACTCATTTGCATTGTTCGACAAAATGTCCAACTTATTTTGAAGCCCTGATTGAGTCAAAGAAATCAAAACTATATCATCAGCATATGCTATGGTAGGGCAGTATACCTTTGCTATTTTAGGAGAGTCTGTTTCTGAATCCTTAAAAGCAGTTAATAAACTATTAATATATATACAAAATAATGTTGGAGCCAGTACGCAACCTTGTCTCACCCCACAATTAGTAGAAAATGTCTTAGAAGGTTCATATTCAGTAGATGTTCTTAACTGAGCCCATGTATTGGTATATAGCTCTCTAATAATACCTATCAGATGTGGAGAGAAATCCCAGTCTGTCATGGTTTCCCATAATTTCTGTCTTGAAATCCTATCAAAAGCAGCACTAAAATTTATAAAGGCTAAATAAAGCGTTTGCTTTCTAAGTTTGACATATTTCTCATACAAATGTTTAAGGATATAGCAATTGTCAATTGTGCTATATCCCCCTCTAAATCCCGCTTGTAACTCAGATAAACAACCAAGAGCTTGTAATTGATCTCTTAACCTGGAAAGAATAATTTTAGCAAAAATGTTGCCTATAGTATCCAATAGGGAAATAGGTCTGTACATAGCTGGATTTTTTCTTCTCCCTTTTTATAAACAGATATAATCGCAGCCCCTTTCCAAGAATCTGGAACTTTCAGTTTTTTACAACAAGCATTAAATTGCTTGGTCAATATACATGACCAGAGTGAGGGAGCAGCTTAATACGCTTCAGCAGGAATGGAATCTGGCCCTGGAGCTTTTTTTTGTTTCAAAGATGCTATAGCAAAATAAGTTTTCTGGTATGTAATTTCAGTAAAACTTGACATATTAGTATCTTCTATATATGAAAATTCTTTAACATTAGAAGTATTGAAGATGTTTGAGTGGTAATTAATCCAAACATCAAGTGGAATGAATGCATCTATTTCATATTTATGGTTCTCAGTTCCTTCAGCTACTAGTCTCCAGTAAGCTTGAGAATCCTTAGATTCTATTACTAGTAACATTCTTTCCCACTGTTCGGAATAATAATTCCTTTGTTTTATTTGTAAAAAGCTCTTGTATTTTTCTCTTTCCAGGTTTAAATATTTAGTATTTGTTTTCAGCTCCAAATTTTTTATAGATCTAATCAATCTATTTAAATCCCTTTTAACCAAACAACAGTCATTGTCAAACCAATTTTCCACTATCTTGGTCATACTTATTATAGACTTAGAAAAACTTAATAATGTTTTAATTTCTGTAAGACCCAATAAGACACTATCAATAAGAGCTTCATCTGCCTCTATAACATCTATAATATCTTTCAGTTTTTGAACATTTTCCCTTATTATACTTACATCAATATTGTTCCATCTTATATAGTTTTTATTCCTAATTACCAGCCTTGTCTCAACCTGGGCAACTTTTTCCTCTTTTATTAATCTATTTAATTTCATTAAGATAGGGAAATGATCACTATCTGCACGTTTATCTATTTTACAATATTCCCACACATCCATATTTCCATTCCATAAAACATAATCTATAACTGTGGGGCCATAAGAGGAAAGATGGGTAAAATTACCTTCTAAGTCACCATTAATTCATCCATTAAGAGAGGCTAAAAAGTGGGTTTCTAGTAATTTTATTAATTTTATACCCGTATTATTAAATTTTTTATCAACTGTGTTTCTAGAAAAAGAATAGGTGTTACCATGACACCAATTGTGAAAACTATTATCGTAATATCCATCATAATTACTTATCCTTGCATTAAAATCACCACAAATTGGTATTAATTCACATGCTGTAGTTGCCCAGACCATGTGTATTATATCCTCAATGGTTTCCCATAAACCTTCTTCATAATATTTTGATGTTATAGGTGGTACATAAATATTAAAACTAATAAATTTCTCAGAAAAATACTATACCCTAAAAGCCTGAATATTATTATTAGAGGTTACGAAGTCTGTTTTAAGATTCTTATTTTTAAACCATGTAATTAACCCACCAACATGTCTTACCGAGGTAGAAAACCTAATAGCAGGAACTTCAAACATCAAATAACCATTAAGAATTACATTACTATCCTTTGGGTGCCAAGTTTCCTGAAGACATATGATCTTAGACCTTTTAATAAACTTTAACCATTCCATATCAGAAAACTTCTTTTACACATCAGAAACATTCCAAGACAAAATATCATAAACTACTTTCTCTGTTTCAAAATCTTCCCCTCTAGATTGTTAATAAGTTAGTCAAATTTCTGTGTCAAGAGGTTCATACCTATTATATACGTAAGCAATAATACCCAACAGGGTGGGCATTATTGTGCTATACTGGACCGTCCAGGGGTGTAATGAGGCCCGACTCCGCAGGTGGAGGGCCTTATAGCCCCTGGAAGGTCCAGTATAGCACAATACCACCCACCCTGGAGGGTATTATTGCGCTTAGAAAATGGGGACTGTAAAACAAAATAAGTTTAATAATAAAATGTTAATACAAAATCAATTTAAAATCAGTTTTGAAATAAAATAGTTCCTCATACTATATTACAATTGTGTGTGTGTGTGTTTTATCTAGTGCATTTTGTCCTTCTAGAGCCCCTGTGGCTGTGGGTCCTGGTTGTCATGGTTATTGGTTACTGCCCCCGCTTTGGAGCAACAGAAAATAAAGTTGTAAGCTCTACTTCTCTTATATGGGTACCCGATGATCACCGATTGCGGTAAGTTGTGTACTGTTGTAATACTAAGCAGCCAGGGAGAAGCACGCGCTTCACATTAAAAAAAAAATGATGAGAAGCGGTTTGTGAAGCCGATCGATTGGACGACGTTTTGATTTTCTTCCAAGTGCTCATTGCCGACTGACTAAATTATTTAAATGAGTAGAGGAGATTGAGGAAAGCACTTCTCTCCGTGGGGGCAGCTTAAAAAAATGGACTGGAGGAGATGGGTGAAGGTTTGTGGCAGATAACGGCAAAACAGATCGCCGTGCAGAGGGAGCATCAGCAGCAGGGAGACTGTGTATATGATCGGACATTTGGAGGTGCAGTTAACTTTTAAATGTTAACAGTGTGACAGTGAAATTGTGAATTGTGAAACCTGCTGTGGTTATATTGCTGTTTGGGGGGGGGATCGCTCGCTAAGGGATGTGATTCAAGATGGCGGTGCTAGCCAGTTCAACATTCTAGTGGCCCCCTAATACTTAGAATGGTATGAGGCAACAGAGACTGCACTAGTTATTTGCCAGTCTCTGTTGTCTCATGCAGGACCGGGTAATTGGTGAGTTCAGCCAATCACAGACGAGGAATTACTTTCCCCATTTTCTAATGTACAATTAAATATGTTTTCTTGGGCCCTAGCAATCGCTTTATGATTTACTACAGGGAGTACATTTCCCTGAGTCAGGTCAAACATAAGAGAGTCCTCATCACTTGACCATACATAAAACCCCAATGAGTCCAGCAGATCAATGTTATCCAAAATTTTGCTGAACAAGCTCTTAAAGTGAGTTTCAAGTACAATTGTACCGTACTCCTGATAGGTTTCACTCCTTGAAGCAGAAATTGCATCCCAATTACTGATTTCAATGTACAGATATTGTTCAAGTAATTCCTTAATCCCTTGTTTTATCTTTAAATTGTGGTACAGAAGCATTCTGACATCACTACTGTGGTGCAGCCACATTTTGACATCACTACTGTGGTATACCAGCATTCTGACATTAGAACTGTGGTACAACAACATTCTGACATCGCTACTGTGGTACAGCAGCATTCTAACATCACAACTGTGGTAAAACAGCATCCTGACATAACTACTGTGGTACAAACACATTCTGACCTCACTTACATACATACATACATACATATGAACATATCAAGAAGCCTGCAGAAGAAGGCCATTTGGTCTATCAACTCTGCTTGTATTGCAGGGTCCACAGCTTGAGCTACTGTCCCCGACCTCCCTCCTCAGTCCTCCCATCCTCCCTACCCATGATTCTTACCTTGCCCTATGCCTGTCCCAGCCTCTCTTAAAGCTGCCTATTGTCTTCAATGAGAGGACCTCTTCTGGCAACACATTCCAAGTGTCCACCACCCTCTCTATGAAGAAGTGCTTCCTGACCACTGTCCCTAAACCACCCACCCTCCAGAATAAGACTGTGCCCCCTCATGTTATGGTTGCTGCCCATCCTTATCAACCTTATTTATTCATTTCAAGTACTTGAAGGTCCCAATCATGTCCCCTCTCTCTCCTGTCTTTCAGGGAGCACATGTTCAGTGCCCTCAACCTCTTCTCATATGCCTTACCCTGCTGACCCACTGTCATCTTTGTAGCCCTCCTCTGGAACTTCTCCAGCAGGTTAATGACCTTTTTGAGGTGTGGGCACCAGTACTGAACTCCACACTCTAGATGCAGCCTTAACAGTGACCTGTACAAGGGCAGCATAACCTCCTCTCTCCTACTACTGATCCCCATAGATAAGCATCCCAGCATCTTGTTTGCCTTTGCTGCTGCTTTCTTGCACTGCGTGGAGTACTTCAGGTCACTAGTGATCATCACTCCCAGGTCCTTCTCCTCCTCCTGTGATGCAGTTACTCGAACTCCACCCAGTTAGTACTGTGTCCTGGGATTCTTGGCTCCAATATACATAACTTTGCATTGCAAAGCATTGAAGTCAAGCTGCCAGATCCTGGATCACCTTCCCAGCTTTCCCAGATCTTCCTGTAGGTCCTGTATCCCTTCAGCTGTGTCCAGTCTCCTGCAGAGCTTGGTGTCATCTGTGAATAGGCACATTTTGCCCTTAATGCCATCCCCAATGTCACTGATGAAGATATTGAACAACACTTCTGTGGTACAACAGAATTCTGCCATCATTACTTTGGTACAGCAGCATTCTGACATTACTACTGTGGTACAGCAGCATTCTGACATTGCTACTGTGGTACAGCGGCATTCTAACATCACTACTGCAGTACAGTGGCATTCTAACATCACTACTGCAGTACAACAGCATTCTGACATCGCTACTGTGGTACAGCAGCATTCTGACATTTCAGCTGTGGAATAGCAGCATTCTGACATCACAAGTGTTGCCAGAATGCTGTTGTACCACAGTAGCAATGTCAGAATGCTGTTGTTCCCCAGTTGTGATATCAGAATGCTGTTGTACCACAGTAGTGATATCAGAATGCAGTTGTACTGCAGTACTACTGTGGTACAGCACCATTCTGATATCACTACTGTGGTACAATAGCATTCTGATATCACTACTGTAGTACAGCACCATTTTGATATCACTATTGTGGTACACCAGCATTCTGACATCACTACTGTGGTAAAACAGCATCCTGACATAACTACGGTGGTACAACAACATTCTGACATCACTTCAGTGGAACAACAGCATTCTGACATCGTTACTGTGGTACAGTAGCATTCTGACATCACTACTGTTTTTACATCACCATTCTGACATCACTACTGTGGTACAACAGCATCCTGACATCATTAATGTTGTATAGCAGCATTCTGACATCACTACTGGGGTACAACTGCATTCTGACATCACTTCTGTGGTACAGCAGCATGTTGACATCATTGCTGTGGTACAACAGCATTCTGACATCACTTCTGTGGTACAACAGCATTCTGGCATCAATACTGTGGTACAACAGCATTCTGACATCATGTATGTGGTATAACAGCATTCTGACATCATTACTGTGGTACATCATTCTGACATCAATACTGTGGTACAGCAGTATTCTGACCTTACTACGGTAGTACAGCAGTATTCTGACATTGCTACTGTGATACAGCAGCATTCTGACATCACTACTGTGGTACAGCAGGATTTTGATATCACTACTGTGGTACAACAATATTCTAACATAATTTCTGTGGTACAACAGCTTTCTGACATCATTACTGTGGTACAGCAGTATTCTGACATCGCTACTGTGATACAGCAGCATTCTGACATCACTACTGTGGTACAGCAGGATTTTGATATCACTACTGTGGTACAGCAGTATTCTGACATCATTACTGTGGTTCTACAGCATTCTGACATCATTACTGTGGTACAGCAGTATTCTGACATCGCTACTGTGATACAGCAGCATTCTGACATCACTACTATGGTACAGCAGGATTTTGATATCACTACTGTGGTACAGCAGTATTCTGAGATTGCTACTGCGGTATAGCAGCATTCTGACATCATTACTGTGGTACAACAGCATTCTGACACAACTATTGCGGAAGCACCCTAACATCACTTTTGTGGTGCAAAAGGATTCTGACATTACTACTGTGGTATAGCAGCATTCTTTTTTTTTTGTAATTTAAAGTTTATTAACCTTTTTACCGATAAAACAAATCAGGCAGATGTGCATACATACAGGTCATTTATATTAAACACTACTAACACATGAATCTGCCTCATCCCTACTCTTAATCCCTACCCATCCTATCCCTCTTATCCCCTACCCATATCTACTAGGACAGCAATTTAAAATATCATACCCTGATAAGATTTATCCTGTCTAAGTTGGTCACTTGACCCAATGTTACATATATCACTTTTGAGCCACTTTACAGTGAGTAAAGAGCATAAAGGGGGTCCCATATCTTTTTAAACCTACTCATTGTATTGTTCAGATTAGCTATAGTTTTCTCTGTATGCAAGTTTGCTAAGATTTCTGTTAACCATTCATTATAAGAGATTTCTTGCTGGTGAAGCCAATGCCTTAAAACCAACTTCTTGACAGACATAGCAATAAGTGTTATATGATACTTCCGGTTATGAACTCTAATGCCTGAAAGGTCCCTTAAAAGACAAATTTCAGGAGTAAACAAATCCTTGAGACCTAGAAGGAGGTCTGAGGATTGTATAATATTGTGCTATAATGGGGCTACTTTCTGTCACGCCCAGAAAATATGAAGTAAATTCCCTTCCTGCTGTTGACATCTTACACATGTATTGGAAACCTTTAGTCCCAGCCTAAGCAATTTCCAAGGTGTATAATAAGCATTGTGTAATATAGAAAGTTGCATTAGCCTTAACCTATCCTTTTGATTAACTTATGAGAGGTGTACCAGATAGCCGTCCAGTTAATATTCTGGCCTGGGAAGAAGGATTCCCACAGACCCGTTGGACCAAAAGTATCTGGGGCCTTCCAGCCAATCAATATATTGTAGATTTTGGATACCGCCTTGGGACCACCACTAAACATGCTTAATTCCTTACGGAAAGCTAAAGGGTGGTTTGTCCAAGGTATATGGCCAAAGGTACGTACTAAAGCATGCCTGAGTTGAATAACCTTGAAAGTATGTCTATTGGAGATGCCAAACTTGGCCCTAATTTCCTGATTTGACATCCAAATATGATTATCATCAATAAGGCTGGAGACTTCCAGGTCCGGTGGTATTGAAAGCCAAGATTGGGGAATCGGTTTTCCCACAATTTTAAGACTAAGATTGCCTACAATAGGTTGATTAAGATCCTTAATGTGATTATATTTAAGGAAACTGCAAACCTGTGTATGGATTTTTAGGGATATAAAGATTGTCGAGTTTTTAAGTTTTAAGGGAAGGAGGCTCTCCTTAATATGCAGCAGTCCCTCGGGGTTTAGGCCTAATGACCGTATCAATGATAATTCAATTTTAAGCCAGGCCGGGGCCCTACATAAATCTCCCTGAGATATCCATCTCATGTACTTATTAATATGCGATGCCCAGAAATACAGAAGAACATTAGGCAGCCTCAAGCCTCCTTTGTTCTTAGGGGCCATCAAGGTGTGATAAGCTATTCGAGAAGATTTATTTGACCAGCGAAATTTGGTAAGTAGAGATCATAATTTCTTAAACCAGGATAGGGGGAGCCATATATTAAGCATGGAGAGGGGGTATAATAAACGCGGTAATACGTTCATTTTAATAAGGTTTATTTTCCCCCACAGTGAAATGGGAAGAGAAGCCCACCTATTTAAATCTTGAGCAATAATATTTACCAAAGTGTCCAAATTCAACCTGATAACTTGGTTGGGGCTGCGAGCTAATTCTATTCCTAGATATCGGAGAGAATCTTGCTTCCAATTAAGTCCACAAACATCTATCTCTGACCTAAAAAGTCTATGGTTAAAGGGAAATACCGTTGTCTTGCAAATATTTAACTTATAGTTGGACATGCTACCAAAAGTGGCAATGATGTCCAGCATATGGGGAATAGACATTCCTGGGTTAGAAAGCTGAAGGAGAAGATCATCCGCATAAGCGGTTACCTTTACTTCGCAGGGAAAAATAGGGATCCCTTGGATATTTGGACAGTTTAGTAACCTTCTGATTAATGGCTCAAGATACAGGTTAAATAATAATGGGGATAAGGGACATCCCTGCCTGGTACCTGAGTGAAGGGTGAAGCTATCCGAGATAACTCCATTTCCTGACACCCAGGCCGAGGGAGATTTGTATAATGCTCATATCCAATTTATAAAATCTAGTGGGAAACCAAAATTCTCCAACACCTGGAAGAGGTATTCCCAATGTACCCTATCAAATGCCTTCTCGGTGTCCAAGGAGATCAAAGCTGCATGGTAGGGTGCATCCCTGGACACCGAGAAGACAATTGAAAGGGTTCTTAAGTGATCAGCTGAGGATCTACCCTTCAAGAACCCCATTTGTTCCATCCCTATCAGGGTGTCCATTACCTTTTCCAGCCGATTTGCCAATAATTTAGTCAGGATCTTAATATCCTGATTTATTAGCGAAATCAGGTGGTAGTTAGTTACACAGTCAGAGGATTTGCCCGGCATGGGAATCAAAACAATCAGTGCTTCAAATAGCAAAGGATCCGTTTCCACCCCAGATAGGATATACCTATACAAAGGAAGAAGCATTGGCATTAGCTGGGTCTGAAATTTTTTATAAAATAAGGCTGAGTATCCATCTATACCTGGAGTTTTGTTGATTGACAGAGCATTAATGACCGCAGAAATTTCCCCAGCAGTGACTGGAGCCAGCAGACTATTCTGTTGGTCCAATGAAAGACGGGGTAAATGCGAGTCTTGTAAATAATCCTGCAATTGTTGTATCATTGGGGGTGTGGACATAGGGCAGTATAACTCCTTATAATATTTAGTAAATTCTTTTATAATTTCTGTTGGGTGTGTTTTAAGGGAGTCATCATGTAAAGATCGTATAGAAGTGATATAACGAGCTGATTCCATTTGTTTAACCCTAAGTGCTAAGAGCCGGCCTGTCTTTTCCCCTTGATCGGTATATGAAGCCTGAGTTTTTAATATGGAATAATCTGCCTTTTCCCGGAGAAGTTCCATACATGCGGCTCTCAACTTAATCAGTTCTTGCCGAATGTTTTCTGTTCGGGTGGGAGAAGAATCTTCTTCTAAAATCTGAATTTGGGCAAGCAGCTGGGACGATCTAACATTGGAAGTCTTTTTCCTATATGTAGCCATGCTAATTAAGATTCCTCTAATATATGCCTTAAAGACTCCCCATAGCAAATCCGGTCTATTTGAGGAATCTTTATTGGAGTGATAAAAGATATCTATCTGGTCTTGTATCTGCTTCATAAGAGAGCATCTTTAAGCAATAGGTCATTTAGTTTCCATCTGGAGGTTCTATTGGGAGAGGTGTCAATGATATCAAACAGAAGACTATGGAGTGATCTGAAGGAATTCCGGGTAAAATTGAGGAATCCAGTGTTCCGGGTAACACGAAGTGGGACAGGAATATATAATCTATCCTCGATGAGGAGGAATGAACTGGGGAAACAAAGGTATATTTCCTGTCCTGGGGGTGTAATACCTGCCAAATATCACACATTCCGATCTGATCAAGAAATTCCCGGAATGCCCTTTGGGCTGGAGAAAGACTAGTTTTCTGTGGATTAGACCTGTCCATATCCTGATCATATACTAGGTTAAAATCTCCCCCTATAATCATAGGGATGGAGATATATAGTTACAAAACTTGTATTAATTGAGTGAAGAATTCAGGAGTATCCCTATTAGGTCCATATACACTGCCTAAAATTACTTCTTTATTATAAAGTAAACCATGCACCAAAATATACCTGCCCCCCGGGTCTTTAATCACTTTAATTGTATTGAATGGAATTTTCCTATGAATAAGGATCATTATCCCACAACTGTTGGAGGTACCCTCAGCACTGAAAAACTGGCCAAATTGGAGTCTCCAAAGCTGGGGTACCTCAGCATCCAACAGATGTATTTCCTGAACACAAGCGATATCTATATTTAATAATTTTAAATGATGTAACACCTGATATTGCTTCTTTTTGTTCCTACCTCCTCTAATGTTCCATGTCGCAATACTCACACTGCAGGCTATTATGACTAGTTAATAGAACAGCAAACTCTGCATTCTGCCCGGAAAGCCATATGCAATCCAGACATCAAACCATCTTAGCGTTGGTACTATGCTCCTAGTAGGTAGTATCCCTTCCCTCCCACCCCTCCTCCACCCAATGAATGTACAATGAAAAACATAAGTAAACATCCTGCACCAAAAGTCCCGATTTTCTCTCCCTCCTGTCTTTGGTACGCGGTACAGCTAGTCCTGTTTCAGTCCCCGATATCCCCCCCCCACTACCCAAAAGCTTAATGAGGCAGCTTTACACAATCAAGTTACAAATTAGAACCATAAGAGAATCTGTATCCCATTAAATAAACAGAGCCAAAACTTCAACCCCCCTCAATAATCATACATAACTTCTCCCAATAATTTCTGTTTACATAGGTGGGGCTATGCTATGAAACAACGCCCAATATTATAGGGATTTCCACTCTCTACCACATCTGGTGTTGCCAGAATGTTTTGGTCAAAAGAAGTAATTCGTAACTGAATTTAAAATGTCAGGATATCCCTTACTGCGGCTTATTCACCGTCCTTAAGCGCTTGCATGGGTGAAGCACGCCCTCTTGTGACAAGACTGCAGTCCAGCACAGCGCGCTTATGTAAACCACCATTAGCCCAAATTAAACATCTGTTCCATAGCATAGCCTCACAGAGAATTGAACAGGTCTAGCCAACAAAAACTGCTTCCTCCACAGGTATTGGGTATCTCCACTCAGGGAGGAACAAAAGAAAGATAAGAGACTACACCCCACCCGGGAGGAAGTAGCGAGAGTTACCCCCAACTCCCAACCATATTGAGAAGACTCCCCCTGCTGATATCTATACACAATGATCAACTACCAGATCCCCAAAGTCCATAAAAAATATATCAAGTTACTGTAGTAAGCATAATAGCTTTGCTAAAGGTTAAATTAGTTCTCTTATGAATTTTCTTTGCAGGATCTTCTAGAATCTCCGATGAATTTCCCTGAAGAGACCGCTGTTTTCCTGCTCTTTCAACAAGGTTTAAAGAGATTGGGATATTCCTTCTGTAACGCTTTCAAGGCTGGCTCCACTTCATCAAAAGATGCCCATGCCCCCGAAATCATTGCCTGGAAACGAGCAGGGTACCCCATACGAAACTTTATTCCTGTAGCGATAAGTTTCGTTACTATGGGGTGAAATAGGGCTCTTCTTTGTTGCACAGTGGCCGGGAGATCCTGGGTTATGTGGATTCTGTTGCTTTCCCAGAGAACTTGTTCTAATTCCTTGATCTTCAACAGAAGGAACTGTTTCTCCTGAAAGCTGAGAAATTTAATCATCAGGGGTCGGAGCTGTTGACCAGGGATGGGATCGGGCGTAATGCCCTATGGGCCCTCTCTATTGTATACGAGGCTCCAAAAGGAAAGGGGCCCGTGATCCTCTGAATCAACTTCTGGGCAAACAGAATGGGATTATTCCCCTCTTCTTTTTCTGGAATGCCCAGGATCACAACATTATTTCTACAACTTCTCCCCTCTAAATCTTCTACTTTTTATTCCAGCTTTTTAATGCGCTGCTGATTTTCCACTGTGGCGTTGTCTGTACGATCTGACTTTTTCTCCAGGGAAATAAGCCGTGCCTCCGTATTGGACACTCTGGTAGATAAATCTTCCAGCGCACCTGACATTTGTTTAATCTCAGCCGCAATAGATTTGAGATCTTCTCAAAATGGTTGCAACTCCTTTAAAAATAGTTCCAAAGTAAGGGGAGTTGCTTCCTAAGCCGAGACCTGAGAGGCCATGGTAGTAAGGTGTTTACTGCTCCCCGTCGTCTGGGCCTTGCTTCTTTTACCAGATTTTTCCGGGGAAACAGGCGGTGTATGTCGGGGCAGCACGGTTCTTATTTCAGCTTCCATTTTCAATACAGACCATCAATGCATCAATCCACACCTTAATAACTGCCTTAGGGATTGTTAATGCCTTTATTCAGGCTGGTTTAACTGAAATAAAAGCTCTGAATAGCGGGGGCCGAAACCAAATGCTGCTACACAGTCTGTTGCATCACGTGATCCAATCATATAGCAGCATTCTGACATCACTACTGTGGTACAGCAGCATTCTGACATGACAACTGTGGTACAGTAGCATTCTGACATCACAACTGTGGTACAGCAGCATTCTGAGATTGCTACTGTGGTACAGCAGTATTCTAACATCTCTACTGCGGTACAACAGCATTCTGGCATCACTACTGTGGTAGAGCAGTATTCTGACATTGCTACTGTGGTACAGCAGCATTCTGACATCACAGCTGTGGCACAGCACCATTCTGATATCAGTACTGCAGTACAGCAGCATTCTGACATCACTACTGTGGTACAGCACCATTCTGACATTACTATTGTGGTACAACAGCATTCTGACATCATCACTGTGGTACCCCAGTATTCTGATATCGCTACTGTGGTACAGTAGCATTCTGACATCACTATTGTGGTACAGTAGCATTCTGGCATCACAAATGTGGTACAGCAGCATTCTGACATCACTACTGTAGTACAGCAACATTCTGACATCACTATTGTGGTACAGCAGCATTCTGACATCATTAATGTGGTACAGCAGCATGCTGACATCACTACTGTGGTACAGCAGCATTCTGAGATCGCTACTGTGGTACAGCAGTATTTTGACATCGCTACTGTGGTACAGCAGCATTCTGACATCACTACTGTAGTACAGCAGCATTTTGACATCAATACTATGGTACAGCACCATTCTGACATTGCTACTGTGGTACAACAGCATTCTGACATCTCTGCTGTGGTACAGCAGCAGTCTGACATCACTACTGTGGTACAGCAGAATTCTGACATCACAACTGTGGTACAGCAGAATACTGACATCACTACTGTGGTACAGCAGCATTCTGACATCACAACTGTGGTACAGCAGCATTCTGACATCACTACTATGGAACAGCAGAATTCTGACATCATAACTGTGGTACAGCAGCATTCTGATATCGCTACTGTTGTACAATATCATTCTGACATCACTACTGCAGTACAGCACCATTCTGACATCACTATTGTGGTACAACAGCATTCTGACAACACTGCTGTAGTAAAACAGCATCCTGACATGACTACGGTTGGTAGAACGACATTCTGACATCACTTCAGTGGACCAACAGCATTCTGACATTACTACTGTTTTACATCACCATTCTGACATCACTACGGTGGTACAACAGCATTCTGACATCACTACTGTGGTAAAATAGCATCCTGACATCATTACTGTGGTACATCAGCATTCTGACATCACTACTGTGGTACAACTGCATTCTGAGATCACGTCTGTGGTACACCAGCATTCTGACATCGGTACTGTGGTACAGCAGCATCCAGACATCTCTACTGCTGCACAGCAACATTCTGATATCAGTACAGTGGAACAACAATATTCTGTCATCATTTCTGTGGTTCTACAGCATTCTGACATCATTACTGTGGTACAACAGCATTCTGACACAACTATTGCAGAAGCACCTTAACATCACTTTTGTGGTACAAAAGGATTCTGACATCACTACTGTGGTACAGCAGTATTCTGACATTGCTACTGTGATGCAGCAGCATTCTGACATCACTACTGTGGTACAGCAGGATTTTGATATCACTACTGTGATACAGCAGTATTCTGAGATCGCTACTGTTGTATAGCAGCATTCTGACATCGTTACTGTGGTACAACAGGATTCGTACACAACTATTGCGGAAGCACCCTAACTTCACTTTTGTGGTGCAACAGGATTCTGACATCACTACTGTGGTACAGCAGCATTTAGACATCACTACTGTGGTACAGCAGCATTCTGAGACCACTACTGTGGAACAGCAGCATTCTGAAATCAATACTGTGATACAGTAGCATTAGGACATCATTACTGTAGTACAGCACCATTCTGACATCACTGTTGCAGTACAACAGCATTCTGACATCACTAGTGTGGTAAAACAGCATCCTGACATCACTAGTGTTTTACATCATTATTCTGACATCACTACTGCGGTACAACAGCATTCTGACATCACTTCTGTGGTATAACAGCATTCTGACATCATTACTGTGGTACAACTGCATTCTGACATCACTACTGTGGTACAGCTACATTCTGACATCATTACTGAGGTACAACAACATTCTGACATCAATACTGTTGTACAGCAGCATTCTAACATTACTACATTGGTACACCAGCATTCTGACATCAGTATTGTGGTACAGCAGCATCCTGACATCACTACTGTTGTACAGCAGCATTCTGATATCACTACTGTGGTACAACAATATTCTGACATCATTTCTGTGGTACAACAGCTTTCTGACATGATTACTGTAGTACAGCAGTATTCTGACATCGCTACTGTGATACAGCAGCATTCTCACATCACTACTGTAGTATAACAACATTCTGACATGACTACTGTGGTACAGCAGGAGTTTGATATCACTACTGTGGTACAGCAGTATTCTGAGATCTCTACTGTGGTATAACAGCATTCTGACATCATTACTGTGGTACAACAGCATTCTGACATAATTATTGTGGAAGCACCCTAGCATCACTTTTGTGGTGCAACAAGATTCTGACATCACTACTGTGGTACAGCAGCATTCTGAGACCACTACTGTGGAACAGCAGTATTCTGACATCACTACTGTGGTACAACAGCATTCTGGCATCACTACTGTGGTACTGTAAGCATTCTGAAATCAATACTGTGGTACAGCAGCATTCTCACTTCACTACTATGGTATAGCAGCATTCTGACATCACTACAGTAGTACAACAACATTCTGACATCATTACTGTGGTACAGCTGCATTCTGACATCTCAACTGTGGTACAGTACCTTTCTGACATCACTACTGTAGTACAGCAGCATTCTGAGATCACTACTGTGGTACAGAAGCATTCTAACATCTCTACTGCAGTACAACAGCATTCTGATATCACTACTGTGGTAGAGCAGTATTCTCACATTGCTACTGTGGTACAGCAGCATTCTGACATCACAGCTGTGGCTCTGCAGCATTCTGACATCACTACTGTGGTACAGCACCATTCTGATAGCAGTACTGCAGTACAGCAACATTCTGACATCACTACCATAGTACAGGACCATTGTGGTACAACAGCATTCTGACATCACCACTGTGGTACAGCAGTTTTCTGACATTACAGCTGCGGTACAGGAGCATTCTGACTTCACTACTGTGGTACAGCTGCATTCTGACATCACTTCTGTGGTAAAACAGTATCTTGACATCACTACTGTGGTTCAACAGCATTCTGAAATGACCTCTATAGTACAGCAGCATTCTGACATCACTACTGTGGTAAAACAGCATCCTGACATCATTAGTGTCTTACGACAGCGTTTTGACATTACTTCTATGATACAACAACATTCTGAGATCATTACTGTGGTACAGCAGCATTCTGACCACTTCTGTGGTATAGCAGCATTCTGACATCATTACTGTGGTACAGCAGCAATCTGACATCACTACTGTAGTACAACAACATTGTGACATCACTACTGTGGTACAGCAGCATTCTGACATCACAACTGTGGTACAGCGGCATTCTGACATCACTACTGTAGTACAGCAGCATTCTGAGATCGCTACTGTGGTACAACAGCATTCTAACATCTCAACTGCACTACAACAGCATTCTGACATCACTACTATGGTAGAACAGTATTCTCACATTGCTACTGTGGTACAGCAGTATTCTGACATCACAGCTGTAGCTCAGCAGCATTCTGACATCACTACTGTGGTACAACAACATTCTTATAATACTACTGTGGTACAGCATCATTCTGATATCAGTAGTGCAGTACAGCAGCATTCTGACATCACTACCATGGTACAACACCATTGTGATGTAACCCCTGGGTGGTGCTGTCCCCAGAGTTACACCCCTGCCTGCTACTTACAAGCTAGGCTCAGGGGTTTGGGTTCATTTAACTGATAACCATTTCTAAAAACATTTGCACAGTGCATCCACTCAGGGTGCTTTATGTGGGTGAGCTGGTAATAGATATAGCCCCCTGAGATCCTATACCACCCACGGTAACCCGTTACCTTACCCAGAAATGCCCCAATGAACATTTCCCCACATTTCCATACTTTGCATTTAATGACTCTCTCTAATAGTATGCTCACACCAAAATTTCAAAAACAGTAACAAGAGATGTATTTAGGGGTCAGAAGAGTTACGAGTGGAGATGTGGAGTAGAGGTCATTTGATTACTGTATACATGTGCACAAGTTTGATTGGTTTTGCTGGTGAACCCTCCAGCTGGGTGGCTACATTACTAATGGAAACAAATCAATCACATTTCCCAGTTCGACAAATGATACCCAGAGCCCTGGATATCTAGCTGCTGACTAATCAGATGTTACATAAATAATTATTTAATTACCCACACTGGTACCAATCCCAGATACAGCTGAAACCCCGTGCCTCATACCATACCAGATATCCAGATACCACAGTCCAAGATGTTGCAGGCCTGGTGGATGTTGCAGCTGGTTGAGTTGGCTGGCTATTGAATCGAAGGGCAGGGCAAACTTGGAGAACTATTCCTACAATGGCTGTAGATTATTGGCTACGATGAAGGCAGGGATTGCCCTGCATTTAACAGAATTAGCAGGAATTGACCCTGCTGTTCACAAACAGCCTGGGATTGCCCTGCACATCACAGAAGACAGGGATTGCCCTGCATTTACAGAAATCGAATATTCCAGGACAAGCTACTCGGCTAGATCTTGGATTTTACATCCTGAACATTCGGCACAATAATTCAAAGTCCCATCCAGAGTAATTAGCGGGCGATACTTTTATCAAGCATCCAATATTCCTTTGAAACAAGGTCACGTCCAGTACATTTAAATACCAAAAAGGCATCCATACAGTATAGGAAGAAAGTGACACTTTTATCAAGCATCCATATTCATTTGCATGAAGTCAAATACCAAGAAAAGCATCTACAAACAAAGTCTCAACCAGCTCGTCTAGATATCATACACATTTAGCAAGCGCTGTCTGATGAAGTCCAGCTAAGACAGAAGCAAGTTCTCTCCAGAATAAATCAGACACAATATGCTCTAGGGCCTCCTGTCCCATGAAGTGGCAAACGTTTATTGGCTGTCAGCTCCCCGAAGGCAGGACACTAACCCATAGGGAAATGGCAAATTACAACACATTTATATGATTCACTATCAAGACACCTTGATGCGCCTGCATATTAGCCATCTGGGCAGTAGGCAAGATGCATCCACACTATTTTTGAACAAGGCGGTCTCTGTAGGGGCTTATTGTCCCAGACTGATAACTCTAAGATCTCATCTCACAGCAGAAAATATCTGGTAGCGGGGCTTGAGGCCCCCAAGATTACTTTTGAAGCTTCTCCCTTGCACTGGTGGGGGGGGTACGAGGGTACTCATTCAGGTCCTCCACGGTTTGCATCCACAATCGAAGGCATCCTGATGTTCTTCTTCAGCTCTCTCACAACTGAGGCATGGCTAAATGATCTTCTTTCCACATCTTTCCCCGACATGGGAGGGAGGGCTAGCCTCTGGAGGACATTATTGGCAACCTCCAGACCAGCAGTTGCAGGAACTAGATTTACTTTAACTTTTAAACTGGATACAGAAAATAACAAATGCCCCCTGATGACTGGAGGGGCTTAGCTAAGTGGCCCTGGCCTGGTGGCATGGCAGGGGCCTGAGCCTCTGCCCCTGTGGGGGGGGCTCCCAGCAGGCTGGAGCCTGCTCTCCTCTTCTCACCCTGTCAGAATCTGGTGAAAAACTGACAAACTCTGTCTCTTATAGGACTCCTTTTATGACTCCCGATTGGCAGAAAAGATGGGGTGACAGATCTCCAAATGGCTGAGGGTCCTGTCAATCAGAATACCCGAGGCACAGTTGGTTTGGAGAATTGGCACCTAAAATTATGTCCCTGCAAATCCCCATGAGTACTTGGGTGTTTACCCATGAGGTACAGTGAATGACCCACAAGTTCTGGCTTTCTATTCCTGGCTTTCCAATTGACTGTGGCTGCTGGCACTGGCTGCTTAACCCACTGTCCCTCATAGCAGATCAGATACAATCCTGAATAATGACCTGGTGCAGCCAGAGAAATAAAGGTATTTGCCCCAATGACCCACAGTTTGGTAGCCCAGAGGCTGTACTTGCAGTCGCTACACAGATGAAGAATGTGGCTCTACTGATTTTCCTGTGGCTACTGCATATATGCAAGTTTCCCTTGCAGCAGCTGACAGGCTGACACATAGAGTCCCAAAGTACTGGTTAATCCAGGGGAAAAAAGTATTTATTTTAATTTGAAACACTGTCCCCTATTGCACAGTATACCCCCACAAATGCAGCACAGGTTATAATCTTAAAAAACATTTATTTTCTTCACTTTTCAGCTGAAGCCAATTATAGCTACCCTGGGGGCAGCCAGACACATGTTATGTTGCAGTGTCAGTGGCTCAGTAGGTAGCACACTCGCCTCTGAGGCCGGGAGATCAGAGAGCTGTGGGTTCAGTTCCCACATCTGGCACTTGGGTTAATATCCCAGTACTGACACTGTAGTGCAGCATAAGAGGGGTGCTGCACTTCTGAAGTGCCGTCTTTCGGATGAGACGTTAAACTGAGGTCCCATCTGCCTGGATTGGTGGTAGTTCAGGTGGATGTTAAAGATCCCATGACACTTATCGAAAAGAGTAGGGGTGTTTTTATTAACATATACAACATCACTTGTTCAAGAAAATCAAAAATGTTAACATAATCAAAAAAAATTATAAACAAACCAATAAATACATTACAGCAAAAATTACCTAATAAGAAAATAATTACCTAAAATAAAAAAAATACTACATCTTCCCAAAATCTCCTGAAACCATTTTTTTTCCAAATCTCATGTTTTTTTTCACTCTTCCTATTTATATTTAATAAAATGTAGAAAACCTTTCCACCATTTTCTTAAAGTCTGTGTCTTAACTCTTGAAGCATCCAGAGTGTAGATTTTCTCCAATTCTTTTATAATTAAACAGCTTACGCAAAAATAGGTCATTTTCTTTTGGTATAAAACCCACTGAATTCTTGCTTGCCATAAATAATATCTCAGGCAACCTAAAAATAAAGCTAAGGTCTCTTCACGAAGACCTAATGGGATAATTGTACCACCTCCTAAAATCAGAAATTCATATGTCATGTTATGCATCCACTTAAAGTCCCATAAGTTTGCTAAGTAGTCCCATAAACCTGTAGCATAAGTACAATTCAATAAAAAATGCTCCATAGTTTCCTCGATATTAATACATTCCAGGTAGGGACATAATCTTTCTTGTAAGACCTTATATTTCGCATTTCCTCTTACATTTAGCCTTCCATAAAAAATTAACCACTGTGTTTCCTGTTGGCTCTTTGGCATCCTAGGGTTGTTTAATTGTGCTAATACCCTGGATTTAAGTGCTAACGGACAATTTTTGAATTCCGGCTCTTGAGAATATAATTTTAGCATTAAATATTGATACAAACCCCTTGTATTATGTGACAATACTATCTGTTTCTGTAATTTCCATTTGTATAATTTCTGAGCTACCGACCTAAAATGCTCCGGAACATACAAATGACGATTAAGTTTTGGAGCTAACATATGCCAATTCCTATAATATTTTCCCATTATTTTTAAATTCCACGACGCCTCTGTCTTTAATTCTGCATTCAATCCCTCTTTTATTGAATTAGATATAAAAAAGACATGCGCATAAACCACAGGATCTATCATTCCTAACCCACCCTGGTTCTTCCTTAAATAAGTGTAACCCCTTTTAACTGGGTTTAATCGGTTGCCCCAAAGCATCTGAAAGAATATACTGTAAACTTTAGTTTCCAATGCTACTGGTAAAGGTATAGAGGATTGTGTATGCGCAAGCATACACAACAAGGCAGTTGCGATCGAGAGGTTTCCGTGTGGTAACCTGAGACCTCGAGTAGTGTAGTCGGAGAGGTCGTTACCGGAAACCTCAAGATCGCAAAACTGCCTTTGTTTGTGTATGCTTGCGCATACCAATCTTTATAGTGTATGGGCAACCATAAATACCACTCGTGAACACTCGGGGAAAAAAAGCTTACTTCTGTGTCTGCCGCCAAAGTGCCGCCTTCCGTGTTGCCGTGCGCGCCGCTCTATTGCGCATGCGCGAATGTGTTCGATCTTGTTGTGCTGCACCGGTGACGCACTGGGTGCAGCACAACAAGATCATGACGCACCGAGTGAAGGACAACAACGCTGTTCCAGGCATGGATTTCCATGCGGAACAGCGTTCCACCATACACTATAAGATCATTGCTACAAACTGAATAACGGGAAGGAGAAATTGTTTAATTATGTGCACTCTCTTTAATTTGGGCAACCTCCACTGCTTCCACCTACTAACCTTTCTCTCAATTTTTCCGATAACCTCTTCCCAATTTTCCCTAGGTATATTCTGGGAACCAAATTTAATCCCTAATATTCTAAGCGGATTCCTAGATAGTTGAATTCCCTCATGCCATTTTTCCTCAAATCCATTTGCACCAATGAACAGTCCCTTTGTTTTCTTTATATTTAATTTTGCATTTGAAACTTTTGCAAAATCCTCGAAGGCTGCTATAAAGTGAGGAATGGAAATACTATCCTCTAAATAAATTACCAGGTCATCTGCATAAGCCTGTATCTTTAACTGTAAATCGCTGCAATCATTTAAACTGATACCCTTCCATTTTGGAGCTGCTAACACTATTTTTAAAAAAGGGTCTATCGCAAAGGTATAAAGAAGAGGGCTGAGGGGGCATCCCTGACGTACCCCCGTAGTTAACTGAAATCCTTCTGCCATACAACCTTTCACAAAAGGAAATACCATTACTTTATTGTATAACTTCTCAATTAAATTTACCAATTGAGACGGAATCCCATAATGCCTCAGCGTAGTAAATAGAAATGGTAAATGCACTCTATCAAAAGCTTTGTCTAAGTCTGCAGCAACTAAACAGCCTGTTAATCCCATCTCTGTATGATAATCTATCACATCTCGTATCAACATAAGGGCTGACTGTAACCTTCTATCTGACATATTACAGTATTGATAGGGTGAAATTACTTCTCCTGCAAGTTTTTTAAGCCGATTATTCAGGATGCTAGCAAAAATTTTGTAATCAGAATTTAAGAGAGTGATTGGCCTCCAATTTACAATATTTTGCTTATCACCAGATTTAAATATATATGTCAATAACCCTTCTGAAAATGAAGGGAAAATAACTTCTTTATCTAAAAAAAACTGAAACAATAGGCCCAGATATTGACTAAACTCTTCTGGAAACCTTTTATATAAGTTATTTGAAAGGCCATCTATTCCTGGTGAAATGTTTGATTTCAAGGACCTAATAGTATCTGAAATTTCTGTTGGAGTAATCGGTTCCCATCTTTCTGACCTTTTAACCTTACTTACTGGGACAGTTACCTGATTTAGGTAATCAGCTATATCTTTTTTTGAAATTGCTTCATGGGAATTTAATGAGCAAAAATAATTCACTATCACCTCCCGGAGTTCCCCCACAGAGGTCGCTAAGCTTCCATCAGGTTTTTTTTAACTCCTCCAATTTCATTGAGTCCCTTAATTGCTTACACATCTCAAAGGGTTCCCCTATGGGTGATTTTTTGACTCCATTAATTAGTATAGCTTGCATGGTTTTACTTCTATTATACTGAAATTCCCTCATTTTTCCTTTGAACAAAGAAATTTGATCTGAATAATCTCTCCTAGATGAATAAGCAATTGTCAAAAGTCTTTGCAATTGCTGCCTTAAACCCAAATAATGTAAAAATTTCTCATTTTTTATTTTTCGACCTTTAGTTTTAAACCAATTTCTTAGATCGGCTTTAGTCTCTAGCCACCATTCCCCTAAATCTGAATATAAAAAGTCTACAGATAATCTAGCTTTCAATAGATTTTTAACCCCTGATTGAATAAAGGTAAGCTCCAGTGAGGCATTATTCAACTTCCATCTCAATTGTCTTTCCTCTTGCCTATCAGAGAATAAGTGAACTTAGCAAAAACGAATGATCGGAAAATTCACAGGGAATATTTTGAATGATTCTATTTGCATATTTGGTGAGATAAGCATATGGTCTATCAGTGAGAAGGATTTCCCCTTTCTAAATGAAAAACTAGCTTCTATCTTTGAAGAGTCATTATGAATTATAAGACTAGCTTCTTTAATTATCTTGCTCAAAGCATTTGAATCACAATATACTTTCTTTTTATTGTCTTTTTTTGAGAGAGCAGGAATTGGGCAATTAAAATCTCCTCCCCATAGAACTCTAGTTGTTGTAAATAAAAAAGGCTGCACCATTTTTAAGCAGTTAACTCTACCTGATTTCGTTTGTGGATTATAAATGTTAATGAAACGGAAACATAGGCCCAACCACTTCCCATCCACAATTAAAACTCTTCCAGGAATCAGGTCAATCAGGTTATGCAACTGAAATGCATAGGAATTAAATAATATCCCTACACCGTCAGCTGACTCCTCTCCAAAGGACCAAAAGGATGGGCCCCAAACCCACTCTCTTTTAAACGCCACCAACTGTTCTATGGAGGACATCCAAGTCTCCTGCACAAAACAAACTGAAAAGGGAAAAACATGTATATAATGAAAGAGGGCTTGTCTCTTCCTTATATTCAATATACTGTGAACATTCAAAGAGCCCCAAATTAGCTTCATTTCAATTTTAGATGTTCACACCCTTATTTTTTTCTCTTTTTCTTCTTTTGACCTTATAGTTGTCTAATATCTGAGACCTGGTTGATAGTGTGGATTTTGAACGAATCAGAATCCTCTACCTCTAATTCCATATCCCCCCATGAAGAAAACAATGCTGCATATGGATTGCTAGTCTCAATGTGTGTTACTGAAGGGGGGGGAGGGAGTTTCGATTGCAAATTTCTTGCTGATCTTCTTTGAGGCAAAGCTGGTAAAGGTTTATTCAATACATTAGTGTTACCCTCCTTTCTAGTAACCTCATCTGTATAACTTACTGGGGGAAAGGCTAAAACATTTGGGGGACCCATATTTGCCTTCAATTGGCTGACCGTATTTAATGCCCTCCCTTGTTTTTCCACAGTGCTCACTGACAAAGTCTTATTCTTTTCTTTCTCTATAACTGTATCTTTTGTTACCCCTTTGAGCTCTGCTGTCTTCTTAACCAAAGGCATCTTAGCCTGAGTAATAACAGAGAGAGGGGGACCACCCAAGGGGGGAATTACTTGTGCAGACACATCTTGTGCTTTCTTAATGTAAACCTCTGAACTAGAACAAGCTGCTGTATCGTGAGCTGCCCAGGGACAAATTTTGAACACATGACCCTTCGATTCACATAAGTCACAACAAGATTGATTGTTACAGAACATGGTTAAATGCCCCACCTCCCCACAATTGTCACATCTCTGTTGGTCGCACACGCTAGAAAGATGTGTTCTGGCTCCACACTTATAGCATGCGCGTGGCTGCCCACTATAAAAACACACCCCTCTGTCTTTCCCTAATAGAAAAGAGTTTGGTATGTGCTCTATCCCTGTCTCAGATTGTCTTAATTTGATTTTGTACTTCCATCCTCCAGTCCAAAACAACTCTGTATCCAAAATGGGTTCTGGTTCACTCAAAACCTCGCACCTTTTTTTCAACCAATAAGTTATATCTTCTACCCACACCCCCTCATTTCAAAACATAACCGTAACAAATTTGATCAAGGGCTTGGAAAGAGGTATAACAATAAAGGGAACCCATATCGGGGAATACTTAACCTGATTATACCTCATCCAAAACAGATCTAGTGCTTGCTGTGAACGGAAACTTACGTCATAATTATCTTCCCCAGAAATGTTTATAAAGGCATATACATCCTGTGGAGAAAAATGCAATGATTCTTTTAGCAGAGTCTTCCCTATATAATGCCTGTCAGGCCTAACCTCCAATCCCCCTTTATATCTTAAACGCACCGCATTACGTCTGGGAGCAGCTTCTCTATGTGAGTTTGAGAAAAGCTCAGACATCAAAGGCTTCTGGGTTGAAGGAGGGGGAGGAGGGGGACAAGGATACTCAATAGCGGGTTTCTGAAAAGTCTCCTGTGATTGAGTCTCCTGTGTTCGAGTAGTAGAAAAGGAATTATTCAAACCAATAGAACCACAGGAAATACTTAAATCTGCCTTCTCTATTGTTATACTTTCTCCAACGCTTACCCCTTCCTTCTGCTGTTCAACAGGGGCCCATTCTGGGGAATGTTGGGAAAGGGTTAACTCTGGAGTCCAGGCAGGGTCAGGCTTCCACACTCCTGCATCAGCCTGAATCCAACCAGACTCACGTAAAGCTTTTTCTGGTGACCATGAATTTTGCATATCATCTTCCTTTGGCAGTGGGGAATCAATCTTTTTTCCCTGTAATTTTGTTAAAGCATAATTATTACTCTCATTTTTTATTATTTTCTCTTTTTTAGGAAAAAAAAAACTTCATTGCCCCTGCTTGAATACCATCTGAGGATTGATAAATAACTTTTGAAGTAGCCAAAGTCTCATCCTTATTTGATTGTTTAAGCACAAAACCAGTCACTTTATTCAAGGGAGCACCTTCATAAGTGCTGAACGCTGAAGTTAGGGCAGGAGAAACAGTTTTTATACACATTTTAATTTCATTATTTAAAGTTTCCAACGACTCTACAGGCTGTGGGCACTCACTGCAAACAGCGATATTTCTGCCAGCCTGTTCTGAGTTTAAAGGGAGCTGACTCGTATTGTCAGCAGCACTAGTGTTGTGCACTTTATCAGTCTGCTCTCCGTAACCACGCTCGTCTCTAAAAGTGGTTTGTATCCTATCTTCAGAGCCGAAAGCCCACGCTGCTGAAGTACTGTTCCTTAGACCAGCGCTTGACTGCATGGCTTCAGTAAGCTGGGGGGAAGCTTCACTAGTTAAACTAGCCGCAGGATCGTTTTCCTTTCTTTCGCGCTCCACCACTTTAAAAGAAAATGCTGACACAATACCTGAGCGCTTTCCAGACTCCTTATTCCCCATCGTCCTCTCGCTGATTAATAGTCCAGTTTCCGACTTAGTAGCCCGATGGTTCACCTCGCAAACTCGCTCCTTGGAAACGCCAGAATTAGCTGACTCATTCACATCATTAGCAGCCAAAAGACGCACTTCTCCGTGATTTAAACAATCGTTCTGATGACTGTGGGTTTCCTCCTCTGTGTCTACCATTACTCCCACTCCAAGGGATTCTCTTGCAGTTTCGGTAGAAACAATAATAAAGGATGCATGTTTGTTTGCCATTTTTTTTTCTTCAGCAGAACGTTCCCAGTTTATAACAGAGTCCTGTAATTCTTTGTCTGAATCTAACTCAGCCATTGCCAAGGCTGAAGCCTCCAAGTTACTTAGAGTAGGAGTCAAGGCTTCCTCTCCCACTCTGCTGTCGTCCTCCTTCTCCTTCCATGGTCCACTTCGAGCGGCCATCTTGCAAATGGCCTGTCCCCCTACTGGCCACAAAGCATCGTCCGAGTAGGGGAATTTCCCTAGTGTCCTGGCCAAATTTCCCTCATTCACTAAAAATACCACCAACAGCTTAATCTGGTTCAAGGTCAGTTGGCATTCATCTGTATCCCCTTCCCCTGGGTCGTGCCTGAAAATAGGCAGGATTTGTCTAGTGCACTTACCTGGTCAACAAAAGCTAAATAAATAAATAAAATGCTCTAATCAGATGACAGGGGCCCGGCTCAGGCATACTTAAATTGAGCCCCGATCAAACTCTTCAAATTTCCATCTGAGCGGCTCCCCAGAAGGCTGTCCGTAGTCACTGGGTCCCAGTTAGGTCGAGGGATCTGAGGACCCATGGCACAGTCCCTGAGGTGACTGCAAAATGAAACGGTTCATTTTGAAGGCACTTTTTCGTCATTGCGATTCCCGCTGCCCTGGAGGCAGCACTTTTGCAGCAGGAGCTTGTGATCACTGTTTTAAGTCCCGAGGAGCTGGATTTTTTTAGTCAGGCTGCAAGGCAGGGCATTGGAGGGACAAGCAGATCTGGGGGACCAGAAAAAAATTGGTGGCCAGATCGTGAGAAGCTCAGGAGACTGCAGGAGGAGAACAGAAGGTGCAGGGCTAAGGTAAGCCCAGGCAGGCATATTTAGGAACCCCCATTTGCAGGGAAGTTACACTTACATCATTACTGTGGTACAATATCATTCTGACATCACTTCTGTGGTATAATAGCATTCTGACATCAAAACTGTGGTACAACAGCATTCTTACATCACTTCTGTGGCACAACAGCATTCTGACATCATTACTGTGGTATAACAGCATTCTGACATCACTTCTGTGGCACAACAGCATTCTGACATCAATACTGTGGTACAAGAGCATTCTGACATCATTTCTGTGGTACTACAGCATTTGTGACATCACTACTGTGGTACAGCAGCATTCTGACATCACTACTGCAGTACAACAACATTCTGACATCACTACCAAGGTACAACAGCATTCTGACATCAATACTGTGGCACAGCAGCTTCCTGACATAACTACCATGGTACAACAACATTCTGATATCACTTCTGTGGTACAACAGCTTTCTGACATCATTACTGTGGTACAGCAGTATTCTAACATTGCTACTGTGGTACAGGAGCATTTTAATATCACTACTGTGGTACAGCAGGATTCTGACATTGCTACTGTGGTACAGCAGGATTCTGACATCATTACTGTGGTACAACATCATTCTGACATAATTACTGTGGAAGCACCCTAACATCACTTCTGTGCTGCAACAAGATTCTGACATCACTACTGCAGTACAGCAGTATTCTGACATCATTACTGCTGTACAGCAGCATTCTGACACCACTACTGTGGTACAGCAGTATTCCGACATCGCTACTGTGGTACAGCAGCATTCTAACATCGTTACTGCTGTACAGCAGCATTCTGACATCACTACTGTGGTACAGCAGCATTCTGATATCACTACTGTGGTACAACAGCATTCTGACATCCCTACTGTGGTACAGCAGCATTCTGGCATTATTACTGTGGTACAACAGCATTCTGACATCAGTTCTGTGGTACAGCAGCATCCTGACATCACTACTGTGGTACAACAACATTTTGATATCACTTCTGTGATACAACAGCTTTCTGACATCATTACTGTGGTACAGCAGTATTCTGACAACGCTACTGTGGTACAACAGCATTCTGACATAATTACTGCGGAAGCACCCTAACATCACTTCTGTGGCGCAACAGGATTCTGACATCACTACTGCGATACAGCAGCATTCTGACATCACTACTTCTGTACAGCAGCATTCTGACACCACTAATGTGGTACAGCAGTATTCTGAGATCACTACTGTGGTACAACAACATTCTTTTTCTTTTTTAAAAAGGTGTTTTTCCTCCTTTGACCTGGCGGCATGTCTCAGCCTTCTACCAGTCTCCAGTCGCTATGCCACCCCCAGCGCTCCGGACCCTTTATCCCCCATGGATTACCCCCCATGGTGGGGTGGAAGGAGAGAGGGTCATCCTCCTCCCCTCCCGAGTGATATCTGGAGCAGGCCCAAGATTGCTGTGAGACTGTGGAGCTGGAGTACTGCAGGGGCTTTATTAAGCCAGCAGTCAATTTTTCCCTTTTCTATGCCCCTTCCCCCGAGGCTGAGAATGTGCATGGGGGTAGAGGCTCACGTGTGCCCTGATGCCACGTTCTTGCATCTCCTGTTATCTGGCACTGCCCTCTATCCTCCACCAGGGGCAGCCAAAGAGTGGGACGACAGACCAACCTCCCCGGGAGAGGAGAGCTGTTGTGGGATGCTCAATTCTCTCCCTCCCCTGCCATCACTTGGTGGCCCAAGCTCATTCCTGAACCTGGGTCACTAGCATGGCATGAGGTGTGGCATCCAGCGCTTCAACCCTTAGCGCCACCGGGCCATCTCTGTACAACAAAATTCTGTCATCACAATTTCACAATTGTGGTACAACAGCATTCTGGCATCACTACTGTGGTGCAGCAGCATTCTGAACTCAATAATGTGGTACAGCAGCAGTCTGACATCACTTCTGTGGTGTAGCAGCATTCTGACATCAATCATGTGTTACAGCAGCATTCTGACATCACTACTGTAGTACAACAACATTCTGACATCACTACTGTGGTACAATAAAATTCTGGCATCATTACTGTGGTACAGTGTCATTCTGACATCACAACTGTGGTACAACAGCATTCTGACATCACTTCTGTGGCACAACAGCATTCTGACATCACTTCTGTGGCACAACAGCATTCTGACATCAATACTGTGGTACAAGAGCATTCTGACATCACTTCTGTGGTACTACAGCATTTGTGACATCACTACTGTGGTACAGCAGCATTCTGACATCACTACTGCAGTACAACAACATTCTGACATCACTACTGAGGTACAACAGCATTCTGACATCAATACTGTGGTACAGCAGCATCCTGACATCACTACCATGGTACAACAACATTCTGATATCACTTCTGTGGTACAACAGCTTTCTGACATCATTACTGTTGTACAGCAGTATTCTAACTTTGCTACTGTGGTACAGCAGGATTCTGACATTGCTACTGTGGTACAGCAGGATTCTGACATTGTTATTGTGGTACAGAAGGCTTCTGACATTGCTACTGTGGTATAACAGCATTCTGACATCACTACTGTGGTACAACAACATTCTGACATAATTACTGTGGAAGCACCCTAACATCACTTCTGTGCTGCAACAGGATTCTGACATCACTACTGCAGTACAGCAGCATTCTGACATCATTACTGCTGTACAGCAGTATTCTGACACCACTACTGTGGTACAGCAGTATTCCGACATCACTACTGTGGTACAGCAGCATTCTGACATCGCTACTGTGGTACAGCAGCATTCTGACATCTCTACTGTGGTACAACAGCATTCTGACATAACTATGGTGATGCAGCAGCATTCTGACATCAGTACTGTGGTACAGCAGCATCCTGATATCACAACTGAGGCACAACAGCATTCTGACAACACTTGTGTGGTACAGCAGCATTCAGACATTTCTACTGTGGTATGACAGCATTCTGACATCACTACTGAGGTATAGCAGCATTCTGAAATCACTACTGTGATTCAACAGCATTCTGACATCACTACTGAAATACAACAGCTTTCTGACATCTCTACTGTGGTACAACAGCTTTCTAAAATCTCTACTGTGGTACAACAGCATTCTGACATCACAAATGAAATACAGCAGCATTCTGACATCTCTAATGTGGTACAACAGCTTTCTGAAATCTCTACCGTGGTACAACAGCATTCTGACATCACTGCTGTGGTACAACAGCATTCTGGCATCACTACTGTGTTACAAAGCATCTGAGAGAGAGCAGATTTACAGATTCAGCAACACTGAACCATATACTAAAAATGTATTTCTCGCTGTGCTATTAGAAATCTAAATTCTAGCAATATGTTATATGGGCTAAAATGAGTTGGCCATGGCCTCTAGTGTCAGTTTGATGCATTAGTCAGGGAACACACACTGACATAATGCCACTTAAAATGCTGGATTGCAGGCAGATTTCAGCATACTTAATTAGTTATGTTAATCAAGACACAGCTGGCAATTACTTGGCCCCCCACCTATTCCTAAACCCATAACTTTGGAGGCCAAGTTATACCCAGCTGTGTTGTGTTTGCCATGGTCAATTAAACTGAGGGCTATCAGTACAGCCTAGAGGTTAGAGTAACAAGCTGTGAATGAGCTTGGTACATCCATCAGGCCTGGGTTTGATTCCCTCAATGACTGCAGATGAGGATGATAGATTAATAATATCTTACTTTAGTACTCTGGACCCATCTAAAAATTATATAATTATGGGTGACTTTAACTTAAGTAGTGTAAACTGGTTACAGTCATCTGCATCTACTAAAGTGGATTGCTGTTACCTCGAACTATTGCACAAAATAGGACTAGAGCAAATGGTTCAACATAATACTAGAAATGATAAGATATAGGGCCCAGATATTCAAAAGGGTTGCGCCAGTGCAAGTCCGAAAATGCGCCATTCTGCAATATTCAATGGGAGGCAGTTGCGCCCCCCCCAAATCATGCTGAGCAATAGCGCAATGATAATGAATGTATGTGCAACTGAAGGGAGAGGAACCATGCATAAATGGCACAGTGTGATATTCAACAACATATGCCATGCGCAATAGGGTAGCAAGCGGAAGTTGCGCCATAGCGGAAATGAGCCAAAATCAAAAGGAACAAGTGAGAGGTGCAAGAACGCTACAGGGAAGGCACATGTTGCTGAACTATAGTCAGCCACACAGGCAACACACAGACACACAGAGCAGGACAGAGAAAGGGCACCTGGAGCCCACAGGCTCAGGGAAGGTGTGGAGGAGCCACAGCCACAGTGCAGAAGGGGGAAGTGCCACACAGCACTGAGGCCAGCACAGTTAGGTGTTCCCCGTGCAGGGGAAGTAGCAGCCAGGACAGCTGGGGGAACACAGAAACAGCTGCCAGGGGGGGTGAACACAAGCCAGGGACATGGCCGGTGTCACCATCCAGATGGAGGCAGTAATGAGGGGGGTGAGAAGGCGGGCAGCAGGGGGGCGTGGCCGTGGAAGGGCCCGTCGGCGGTATGTCCCCAACAGGCAGTACCGAGCCCACACCAGCTTCAAGCTGTACAGTGATACTGAGATCGTGGGCTGGTACCACCTGAATCGGGCTATTCTGAGGCGGCTCTGTGAGCTGTGCAGTGATGTGATGCAGGCACCCACACGATGGAGCCATGCTCTGTCAGTGGAGACTAAAGTGACAGCTTGCATGTGCTTGCTCGCCATGGGTACCTTCCAGAGACCAACATGGGACACCACAGGCATAACCCAGTCGGCCGTGTCACGCCACCTCACCCAATTCTTCAGCGCACTGCTGCCACATACTGTGGAGTACATCCATTTCCCCAGCACACCAGTGGGCGCACAGCAAACATACAGGAGTTCCACAGGGTAGCATGTATGCCTGGCATGCTAGGGGCAATAGACTGCACCCATGTGGCCATCCGCACACCACCTGGCCCCGAGGGGGCCACATACATTAATCGCAAGGGCTATGCTAGCATCAACTGCCAGGTGGTGTGTGATGCCAGGGGGCGCATAATCAATGTCTGTGCCACGCACCCTGGGGGAGCACATGATGCCTTCATCTGGCACCAGTTGGTACTGTGCCACAGATTCGAGAGTGGAGACATCCCCACTGACCACTTAGTGGGTGAGTATGCAAACCACATGGACAAACATAGGGCTTGGAAGGGGCATGGTCAGAGGTGACATGGGTAGTGGCCTACATGGCCCGGGGCAGGGTGATACTGATCTCCAAACTAACCTCCACCCTCTACACACAGGTGACAGTGGATACCCACTCCATCCCTGGCTGCTCACACTATACCGGCGGCCCGCGACCCCATTGCAGCAATGCTACAATGAGGCACATGTAATGTCATCGAGTGGGTGTTCGGTATGCTGAAGGCACGTTTCCATTGCCTGCACACCTCCAGCGGTGCCCTACAGTACAGCCCCTCAAAGGCCTGCGGGCTATTCCTGGCCTGTTGCATCCTGCACAACATGGCCAATGAATGTGGGATTGCTGTACAGGTTGAAGAGGGGGAAAGTGATGGGGATGATTAGGATGCCGGTGACAATAGTGATGGGCAGCCCCCCCTTGGGCAACGGGACCCTCGACTGCTCCGGCTGGCACAGCTGCACCGGGACACCATCACAGAGGAGCACTTCAGCCAACCCAGGTAAGTCATGGGGCCATGTGCAACCACTAGTGGCAAAGGCACAACCCACAAACATGCATGGACACACACACCAGGGGTGCATGCCATCAAGGGAAGTGGCCGGGCATGGAACCACACACACCACCAGGGATGGGTGAGGTCTAACATGGCACATGGACAGACACACACACACCTCACCAGACATGCACAAAGGGTAGGAGGCACGCCAACCCAGAATGCCACCCCTAGCCACACACATGTCCACAGATCACCATGCCCACTGCCTGTCATTGTGCGTGTGTCAGACACTGGACACCATTGCACATTGGCGTACAGTGCAATGCAGGCATCATCATGCACACACAACTGCGGAAAGCATCCTGGAGGGTGTGCAGATGGACTGTGTGTGTGCATGCAGGGCTGGGTACCCACCCGTGCATTGCCCACTGAATGACACAATGCACACAGGGCAGCATCAGACAGTAGCCGCACTGGGAGACAGGTCAGTCACGTGCCACAGTGCCCCGGCTGCCTCAGATGCATGGGCGGCCCCACCGAGTCCCGCCAGCAGTGACAGGCTGACCACTGGCCTCATGGGGAGGCACCGATGGTCCCCAAGGGGTTCCACTGCGTGAACACGACCTTACTCATGCAGGGGTCTGCAGCACACCGAACATGCCTGCACCAGGCATGCTCAGGATGCCCACAGCTGAACCCAGTGTCAACAAGGATGGTGTCGCATGACACCGGGAATGGGGGGTGGACATTGCACTGTGTGGTGTCTGCGACGCATGGGCCAATAACTGTGTGCCCCCTGTGGCCATGGCAGCTGTGATTGTATGTGTCAGCCTGTCAATGGCAGCGGTCACATCCTCTCACATCTGGTACATCCTGCTAGGAGCAGAGTGGTTTCTCTGCTGTGATGCTCCTCTGCCCACTGCAGAGCCACACTCAGTGCATCCACCGCCATCACAAGCCGCATCTACTGATTGACTGATGCTTGCAGTATGCGGGTGTGCTCATCCAAGAGGTCATCTGCCCGATCAGCATGCAGTCCCTCAGGGTGTTCACGGCCCTGATGCTCATCACCCCTTGAGGGTGGGCGCTGCACACCAGGGCCAGGGCTGGGCATGTCCACAGGTGGTGCACTGACACCGCCCCCTGATACTGTACCCCCAAGCCCATTGGCCAACTGCTGATGCTGCCCCTCCGGCTGCTACTCCCCAGGGCTCAATGGTGGTGCCGCAGTGGCCACAACAGTCCCACTGTACTGTACACACACGAGTGCTGCCCCACCGGTGCTGACAGGCACAGGCTGGGACTGTGATGACATGCAGGCCTCCACAGAGGCACCACCCACAGCCATGGCCACGATGTTACCTGCTGTGTGGCCATCCTGTGGCACACACGTGTCACTGCCCATGACGTTAGCGACATCATCATCGGTGATGAACCCGGCACCAGCCCGAGTCCCAGCATGCTGGCATCTGTGGATGCTGGCACACTGGGACATGAGCAGGGCCTACTCCGCAGCTACTCCAACAACATCAGTCTGGATGTCCAGGCGGGCCCACTGTCACACTGAGCCGCGTATTCCTGTGGAGGTGGATGGACCCTCCTCCATCTCCATCTGACTGGCCTCAGTGGAGAAGCCTGCCATTGCTGACCCATGCAGATGCTCAGGAGCTGTAAGGGAAAACAAAGTCACGTTACTGCATGTGACCTACCCTGTCCCCCCCAATAGACATACCATGACCTACCATGCAGTGACGGGCTACCACCCGTCTGGAATCCACCACCCAGAACACCCTCAATGGCGCAACGCTGCATGCTGCCAGCAACCTTCTCCTCCTGTGGGGTCAGGCATAGCACCTGCAGCTGTCCACCACCTGTCGCAGACCGTGCTGCCCTGATGGCAGCCACCTGCTCCTTAATCCTCCTCCTGTCTGTGCCCATATTCTTCTTGCACTCCTGCATGGCACACTGGTGGCTACCATACAGGTTTACAGCACGCGCCACCTCCTCCCATGCAGCAGCAGCATGGGCCTGTGGTGTTCCCTGGCATCTGCTGAGAAGTGGCTCCTGGTCTAGGTAGACCTTGAACAGGGCATCCGTCTTGGCCTTTGTGAAATTTGGCCTCCTCCTCTTCCCACAACTCTGTTTCTCTGCCTCCACAACTCGCTCGGTCATGATTCAGCCTGTGAGAATGACAGGTGTTACCTGTGACTGTGCAGTCCCATGCATGTCCCAAAATCCACAGTCCACACTCCCAAACAGCATGCAACTCACCAATAGACTGCAGTAACTGACTATGGCCAGTGCAGCCCAATTTTGCACTCTTATAGTGCAACCCATGCAAATGAGGCGAGGCACATATTTAAGTGGATGCAAATGCAGTGACTGCGCCATTGAATGGCTGATTAGCTGATCTGCATATGATGGCTGAATATTGCGCTGTTGCACTTTACGCAATTGTGTTGAACATGCTGAGCCAAGGGCACAGTTCTGTGACATGCGCAGTATACACCTAACTGCACATGCCCGGGTTGATGACGCAGATGCCTGCCATGCTGCTGACGTGCTGTGTGTGGGAGGCAATGCAGGGCATGGCCACCATTGTGCCAGTGGCGCTACAGCGCTGTTCACCTATATGGCGCTGTGGTACTGGGGCATCGTAGGTGCACTGGGGCAACAGCGTGGTAGGCCGCTACAGGAGGTGGCACACAGGCACCCAATTGCGCTAGATACATTGGGTTCCAATCATGCTGTAGCTGTCCGTGCACCAGAGACCCATGACCCTGTGCCCGACCTTTGCCCCCTAGGCGCCATGTGTCAGGCATGGGTGCACCACTATCGTGCTGTTCAGTGACAGCGCGATAGGCAATGGCAGTGCTGTCCTGCGCAGCATCTGCACCTGGTGGAGTCATGCTGCAGAGCACCATTTTGTCTTAACTGAGTAGTAGAGATGGCATGGAGGAGAGCAGTACAGTGAAGCCAGGTGGAGATGGCAAACTTGGTTGCCATTGTGGAGCCACTTGTTGGCCCACTATTTGGTGAGGCACCCCTGGACAGGGCCAGGAGTCAGGTGTGGCAGGAGGTGGCCGACGCCCTGGAGGAGGCCACCAGTATGGGGCGGACAGCAGAGCAGTGCTGCCACAGATATGGGGACCTGAGGCAGAGGGACCCAGACCTGCTTGCCCACCTGTGGGCATGTGCCAGGAGGGGCATGGTGCCATGGCCAGGTAGGTGCAACATCCATACATTTTTATCTTCCATGCAGGTATCACGGTTGCATGTGTCCGGCACATGGGAGGGGCTATCCGGTGTTGGCCGTGGTGGTGTTATCAGGGTGTGGGGTGGGTGGGTCTGGTTGTGTGGCATTGCACACACATGGGGGCAGGGGGACTTTGCTACAGGATTGTACTGATGTTCCTCTCTCTATGTTTGCACCTTAGGCCCAGACGAGCGCAGGCTGGCGATGGAGAGAAGGCGCCAGCAGGAGGACTATCAGTCCGGGAGGGGCTAAGGTCCGCAGAGGCGCAGAGACCAGCCCGATGATGGTGAGTGCCTTACATCCATGATAACTATTGCATGCTGTGTAACAGGGTGGGCAGAGGGGCATGGCCACCATCCACTGACACCACTGCCATGCACGTAACTTGTTACAGTCAGCACTGTCCAGTGGCACTGCATGTCTGGGAGTGTGTCAATGGTGGTCCATGCGTGCACCAGATACATGGCCATGCCACTGCCTTCGCACCACATAGCCATGTCACTGAACAGCCATGGTGGTGCTGTGCAGGACTTGGCCAGTGGGTGTGTGCAGTGGGCTGCATGGCTGTGTGCACCTGGGTGGGCAGGTCTTGTGGATGTGATCACTGTGGGTGGTCACACACCATCACAGAGGCATGTCCCAAGGCTGTATGCCATGCACAGTGGGTGGGCTGCATGGGGCTGTGCATTCACACCTATTGACTCTGCTCCCCTGTTCTAGGTGGACAGCAGCTGCAGGAGATCAGGGTGGCCCTGAGGGAGATTCTCCAGGTAGCCAGGGTGTCCCTGGAGATACTCAAAAGGTTGGACAGGCTCGGTGTCCGAAGACATCATGGCGGGAGGAGAAGCCGGAGTGGGGAGCGGGGCTCCCACTGAGCTTTGAACTGCCCCTGATTTCCCCTACCCCCTGGACACACCCTCACACCCTTCCTTCCCTCTACCATTTGTGCACTCCTGCCCCTTACCCACCCCCACCTTGTTTGTGTCCCAACCCACAAACCTTTGTAAATACTTGTACATAGTTTTGTTTGCTGTTTTTAAATACATTTCTTTTGATATGCCTACTGTGGTGATCTCTGATTTGTAGAGGGCTATAGGTGCTCAGCTGCAGTGGTGTGCATGGCGTCAGGGGTGGTGCAGTCATGTGCAGTGGCAGAGCCAGAGGGGGGGCTGGGGGGGCGGTCACCCCTCCTGGCTGCCCCAGTGTGAGTAGTGGTGCCCCATCACCATCTTTATTCAATGTTTAGTGACCATTGTGGAGCCCATAATTGACTGAAAGGCCACCTCTAGCTCTCAAATGCTCCCAAACTTGGCTCCACCACTGGTCATGTGCATGTGTGTGTGTGTGTCCATGGGGATGTGACTATGGTGTGGGAGTGGCTATCAGTCACTGTCTGTGGTGTGTTTGTTGTTCTCTGTGCACTGGATGACTGTGTGCAGTGGTCCACGGTGCATGCTCTGTGTCCATGGCACACCTGTCAGCCCGTCCATGGCCTGTGCAGCTAACACCCATGCATGTCTGTGACATGCACAGTCTTCTGGCATGTCAGTGGTGGCTGTTCATGCAGGACAGCCACTGTACTCGGCACAATGCTGGGTTGCCTCCTGTCACTGATGTGGAGCATGTCTGCCTCAGGTGACACTGTGGCCTCCGCTCTTGTTGTCCCACCTCCATGCTGTGGCTTGTGTGTGTTGCAGGGGATGTGCACCACTGTCTGTCACTTGTGCTCCAGGCAAATGCTGGTGGCGTACAGCTCCACAGTGCCTGCGCAGGGTGGCTGGCAATCCTGTGCCATGGAGGAGTGCTGGCCGTGTGTACATGGTTTACATGGCCACATGCTGGGGGCTTGGTTGCCCCGCTACTGTGTCCCTGTGTTGGTGTGCCCTTGGGTATGGGTGGGTGTTTGTCCATGCACTGTGTTGCATCCTGTGTGGTGCATGCTTCCATGCACCACTGTGGGTGTCTGCGCTGGCTGTTGTGGCCAGTGCTGGGTTGGGGTGTGTCCTTGGGAGGGTGTGCAGGGTGCTGTACCACTGGTGGTGGGGTCCGAGGCATGCCCTGTCATGTGGGGTACCTCGTGTGCCAATGCATGGTCAGTCTCTCAGCTGTACCGGGGAATGTGCATGGTGGCACTGTGTATGCAGTCGTTGCATCACTGTGTGCTGCCACCCACTGATGGGTGCTCATGGTGGGGCTGCCTTGCATGGTTCTGTGGTGCACAGGGTTGCATTGTCACAGTGGGGGTGGTGGCATGCATGGGGTATCCTGCACTGTTGGACTCTGCTCCTGGGCAGGGTGTCTGGGAGTCATGGTGTAGGGTGTGCTCTGCATTGGTGGGATGGTGTGGCATGGGGTGGTCAGCCCTCCTTGCGTGCCAGTCACTGCTTGCCAGGGGGTGTGATGGGGCACCATGGCCCAGCTGTGGCTTGGTTGCTGGTCTCCATGGGCCAGTGGTTATTCAAGCCTTCCCCCAGTTATGCAGTGCATGGGGTGTTGGGGGACAATGTCTGTTCTGCTGGGTGTTCCTCTGCCCATCTGTGGCATGGGTGGTGGGCCCCTGCATCCCTGGTTGTGCTGTTGCATTGCTGCCCTGATGCTGGGGGGCATCCCTGGTTGTGCTATGGCAAATCTGGGCTGCTCAGCTGAACATCCCTTGTTGCACTATGGCACATCAGATATGCTCAGCTTCACCTTCCTAGTTACGCTATGGCACAGGTGGTGCAATATTCAGTCGTCGGCTGTAGGCGCATCTTGGCCTGCACAGTTTTTGAATATCATGCTTCTTGCGCATGGGCGCAATAGACTTGCGCTTGCTCCTGCTGTTGTGCACTTTTTGGGCGCAGTTTGAATATCTGGGCCTAGACCTAATACTAACTAACACTACTCACTGCGTAACTCAAATAAATGTGAGCGCACCACTAGGAAATAGTGACCACAATATGGTTTACTTCTCAATTACCAAAGACAAAAATACTTCCATCTACAGGAGCCACTAAAGTATTAAACCTTTCAAAAGCTAATTTCAATCATATGAGATATGTTCTTAATAGATGGAATTGGCGCGGGATTTATTTGACAATCTAACTGTTGAGGCTAAATGGCATCTTTTGATTGAGAAATTGAAATAATTGATTAAAGCACACATTCCAACAAGAAACAAATATAATACTAAGCATGGCCTTGTACCTGGATGGTTGACACCCAAAATAAAAGCCCTGATAAACAAAAAATATGAAATATTCAAGCAAATTAAGAAGGGTCTGGTCCATCTTAACTGTAAGTATCAGGAAAAACTATTAAAAACAAGATACGTAAAGCAAAATCACAATTTGAATTCAAACTGGCATCAAGAGTCAAAGACAATAAAAAAGCTTTTTTTCACACATTAACAAATCTAAGACTAATTCTAACACTGTAGAACCTTTTATAACTCAATCAGGCTGTGTAGCCAATGAACAGGAAATAGCAAATATATAAAATCAATATTTCACATCAGTGTTTAATACTGCTGCCACATGAGAAACCAATGTGTTAGAAACTCCTAAACCAGGACAAATTATAACCAATGGATGTCTTGAATAAATTAAAAGGATTAGACATAAACAAGTCACCTGGACCGGATAATATACACCTGAAGGTTCTTAAAGAATTAGCTGATGAACTCTATTTACCTCTGACTAATATTTTTCAAAATTCATTAGATACTGGAGAGGTGCCCAGGGAGTGGAGGGTGGCTTCAGTTGTCCCTATCTATAAAAAGGGCCCAAAAACCAAACCAGAAAATTACAGACCTATTAGCCTTACATAACTACTGGGGAAAATACTAGAACAGATCATTAAGGAGTTTATTCTGGAACATATAACCATTAACAAATTGGCGGACAACCAACAACATGGATTTACAAAATCACGATCATGTTTAACAAATCTACTCACCTTTTACAATAAGGTTACAGAGGCAATTGATAATGGACAATCAGTAGATATAATATTTATTGACTTTGCTAAGGCATTCGATAAGATCCCTCATTTTGAGCTTGTTGACACATTAAATAACTATAAATTTGATAGTAATATTATAAACTGGGTAGCCATGTGGCTCAAGGATAGAAAGCAAAGAGTGCTTATTGATGGTGTGTTGTCTGACTGGGCTCCTGTGATTAGCGGGGTCCTGCATGGATCAGTCTTGGGTCCTTGTTTGTTCAATATTTATGTTTCATCTTTAACATCTGACGATGATAATATTTGGCTACTGAAATTTGTTGATGATTGCCGTATTGGCTCTATCATTAAAAATGAGTGTGAAAGTTTAAATCTACAAGACTTCTTAGACAAAATTACTAGCTGGGCTCATGGGAAGAATTTAAAACTAAATAGTGACAAATGCGAAGTAATGCATCTGGGACAACAAAATCAATGTTTTCAATACAAACCAGGGATAGAAAGTTTACAAATAACATCTGAAGAATATGACTTGGGTGTGCTCATATCCCCTGTCTTAAAATTCAAACAGCATTGTACAAGACAAGTTAAAAGGGCTAATCAAAACTTAAACTCTATATTTAGACATGTAGCTAGCCGCTCATCTGATGTTTTGCTACCGCTGTATACTGCTTTAGTGAGACCCCACTTAGAATATTGTGTGCAAGTATGGTCACCCTACACTAAGGAAGATATGCACAGAATAGAGAGAGTTCAGAGAAGGTTTACCAGAGGTATACAGGGGATGAAAGGTAAATTCTACGAACAAAGGTTGAAACTGTTGAATCTATATACTTTGAGATATAGGAGACAGAGGGGTGATCTCTGTCTACTATATAGCTAATTAAGAGACTCAAACATTGCCAAAGGATTAGGTCTAACAGAATCCAAACTTAGATTCAGTAATCAAAAACATACTAGGCATCTAGTAACCAGTAAGTGGAATACCCAAAGGAGGAAAAATTGGTTCAGTCTAAGAACTGCTCCATTATGGAATAACCTACCAACATTCATGGTACAGAGTTTAAATATGGACTCATTTAAAGCCAATTTGGACTTAGCAATGGCTGTCTCAGACAAATTTGAATTAAATTGAAATTAGATAATTTAAAAGGCAATCATTATGGACTATTTGTCTTGTTGCTTGAAACATCTATGAAATCTCCACTTGCATACTGTGTAACACTGAACAAGTCACTTAATCTCCCCAGCACTCCCAAGTTGTGCCTAGTGGGCCTTATTTGGTTACCAAAGAAATAAAACTGTTCTTTTATAATTTCAATTTTTTCTACCACTGGAGGGAAATGTCATTAGCCATTTGTCTCACACTTGCATAGAAACTGGAGGATGGTTTGGGGTCAGCAGGAGGGAAAGACTTGATGAGTTGGTTGTCCAAGTGTTTCTCAACCCAGGTGCTTTGTTCGTTCCCATTACAGTATGTTATGCATTGATAGTAATGTCTATTGTGCCCATTACAGCGTGTTATACATTATGTTATACATGGATAGTAATGTCCTTTGTTCCCATTACAGTATGTTATACAATAACAGTAATGTCCAAAGTTTGTTCCTATTACAGTATGTTATACATGGATAGCAATGCCCTTTATTTGTTCCTATTACAGTATCTTATACAATAATAGTAATGGCCAATGTGTGTTCCTATTACAGTATGTTATACATGGATAGGAATGTCCTTTATTTGTGCCTATTACAGTATGTTATACAATAATGGTAATGTCCAAAGTGTGTTCCTATTACAGCGTAGTACACATTGATAGTAACTGTAACCACCCCCCCCACTACTTTACACAGTTAGCTACCCCTGGTACCCTTGACTGGGCAAAACGTACTTCAGAAATTGGTACCATCCCTAGCTTTGGGAATGTATACCAGGCTCATTACTTCTACAGGTCAGAAAAAAAGGGGGTGGGGGTGTATAAATGCAATAACTTATAACAAAAACCTATGTCCTGAAGAGAGAACTGTTTGCTAGGGCTATGCTAGATCTATACTTCTGGAGGGGTACCCAGTAACTCCATACACGGGAAGCAAAAATGTAAATGTGCTGAACGATGTGTATTAATCTGCCTCTGGACCCCACAATTGTCAACCAACTTTAAATGGAGAACAGTTTCAAACTTAAAACTGGTGTACCTTTCCCTTTTAACCAGAAAAACACCCAAAGTACAATTATGTTCTTCAGGAAGCACAAAGTCAAATCCAACATGGCAGGCATCTTCGGAAGGGTTGTAGGCTGCACAGGCTGTGGGACGGCAATAATTCTCAATTGGGCCTGGAGAGAGGGAGGCTGCCCACTCTGTAGACAGCTATCTTGTACCAAGAGTGAAGTACTGTATATTGGTTAAGGAGTAAGCTGGGGGAGTTGGGGGGTGTCCAAGCATAAGGGGTGTGGACATGGGCGGCAGAAGGGTGGGGCTGAGGGGAGGCTGGGGCACCGCTCAGAAATTACAGGACGTTATGTTACAGCAAGCAGAAGGGGGGATTTTAGGGACAGAAGACCCTTAGATAGGGATGTTGACGCTAAGGGGAAAATGTACGGGGTAAACATTCTGAATATAAAGAGAGTGGAGGGGGGAAGAGTCAGGAGGGGCTGTTCTGGGGAAGCCTAGAAGAGCAGACAGTGAGAAGGGAGGGGCTATTGTGGGGAAGCCTAAAAGAGCAGACTGTGGGAAGGGAGCTCCTAAGGAGAACAGGGCAAGAGGGGAGGAAGAGGGGCACTTTAGAGGGGCAGTCGGGGGAAACTCAGGTTACTTGATGAGGCTGGCATACAGTGTTGCAATAAATTTGAGCTACTAAGCAACCTAGAGGGGGAGGAAGGGGTTGGTGGAAATGAGGAAACTGATACAGAGGCCGGGGGGAGTTGGATACCCATAGGGCATCACAGACTGGCAATGGAAAGGATAGAAATAGTCCCACAGGGAGAAGGGGAAACATAAATGTTAAGCAGATGGGGGAGATGCAACATATTGCAGACATGAGGGAGCAAAGTGTGAAAGAATATACAAGTCTCTCCAGAGGTTCATTCCTTTCTCTAGTAAAAGTCTACTGCAGTAGTACTAAGATCCTAATCCTTTTTCTGTTGCCTTTTTCCTGTTTCTCATTTTCCCCCTTTTTTCCAGGCTGGCCACCTGAAATACATGTGTCTCACAAATGCTTGTTTTTTCTCCTTTCTGAGCCTTGATGTCTCACTGCCCCTCGGTAGCTAATGTAGCTAATATATCTTCACTTGTGTCCCATTATTGCAACATTATGGCACTTTGACAGTGCTAGAATTTCTATGCAGTGCATTCTGCAGAGAGCTTTGCCATATGGGTGTTTGCCCTGTTAGCCTCATTTAGAAACCTGCATGCAGTATACTCAGTTAAGCAGCGGTTTAAAGCTTCCGAGAAGTGACCCCCCCCCCTTCTCGCACTTGCGAGGTGAAACCCCTTTTCCCTTGTGAGATGTCCAAAGAGACCTCCATGTGGAGGTATTTGTTAAACTGTTGAGTTTGCCTCGGTAGAAGCTGCATTTTAAACATAAACCGAAAACAAACACAGTTGTCTGTTTTATTCAGGCCTAGGCATCCAAGCATAACACTGAATGATATGAAGTTCTCTCTGTTGTTAGTAACCCGGTGAAATGAATTCTAGAAAACATGGTTTTAATGGTTGTTTTCTGCAGAATCTCCATAAGTATTATAGCTGAATAAACATAAAGTAAGAATGATAATGGCCATACAAAAGCAACACAATGCTTCTAAGAGCTCTGAGTTTCCCTGTGCTGCAGCACGTTTGTAAATATGAAAAAGAAACTTCTGTGCTTAAATGTGCAGAATTCTACATAACTTTCAGCTTTTGGTTAAAAGAATGTATAAAATTCCAATGTTAGTTTATTTGTTACTTAAGAATGGAATGTCTTACTGAGGTATAAGCAAGGGGAATCTTCTAGAAGGGGTTGTCTCCTTGCAGGGATCATTATGAACGGATCCTTAGGAGTCAGCCAGCCCTCTCTTCTCCATACTTATACCTTGGGTCATTCATGGGAGGAGCCATAGAGTGCATAACATTTTCTTTTTGTTAAGGACTGATTTCTTTTTGTGTATATTAGCATATACTGACCACAGACAGACCCATATAACTTTTAAAAGGTTTATAAAAGGCCTTTATGTTAAATAATGAAAGTTTAAGTTTAAAAGTGTTGTGGGTGGAGTTTGACATAGTCACATGCTGTTATCTTGGGTTAAAAGGAACTCCTAGCCTGGACCATGTCAGATTCATTTTGGGATCAGCTCTGGGCTGATCTACTGGGGAGTCTGTGCCCCTTTTTTTTTTTTTTTCCTCCCTTTTTTTTTTTTTCTTCCTTTCTCCAGACTGTGTACCTTTGATGTTCCCAGGAGGCTGATGCTGTTATTGCCTGTGTGAACAAAAGTTTATTTTTGTGCCTTTTGATTTAATTTCTGATTCATTTATAAAGTATGAGTTAATTCTGTTCTGTTTGTTTCTCAGTAAATATTTTTAGGCTTGGCTGCTTCTTTTAAGCCTTGCCTCTCTATAATTTTGTGTCAGTGTCCATCTTTACATTCACACCCTTTTACAGAGAGCATGACTGGACAGAAACTGGGAGACGAGGAGGTGGGGAAGGGGCTCCCCTTCAGGAGGGGGGTCTGCACCATAGATGGGGCCCTAGGTAAAGGGGGCCCACAGAGGGCCTCTGGAGGTAGGAGTACTATTACAAGGTGGAGGATGGCGGTGTGGGGAAAGGGGAAACCATCAGGGCCAGAATAAATGGTTCGGATAAGAGAGGGTTAAAGGGGACACCTATTCAAGGGGGTCTGAGTTAAGTGGGCAAAATAACAAGGGAGGCAGAAAGGGGAGGGTGACAAGGGGGTCTCTAATAAGGCAGGAAGACTCCCATGAACTTGAGATCATGAATAAAGTGGGGGAGGGGGGGTTGAGAGCACATAGTGGAGGTAACCATAAGGATGATGGCGGTGTTAAGGTTCTGTTATTGGGAGACTCGATGATTGGGGGTATCCAGTGGGAGGGACAAGGGGGTGGATGCCATAGCCAGGTGAAGATAGTGAGTATCTCTGGGCTGACAGTGCACAGAGCAAAGTTCATGGTGTATGAACTAGTTAGGGATTGTGGAGGGAAACCGGATTTCCTGGTGCATTTGGGAACTAACGATCTAGAGGGAAATAGCGTTTTGGAAATCCAAGCAAGGTTCCAAGAACTTGCCAGAGTCTGTTGGGATAATGGATGCAACATTTCCTTTTTGGAGATATTGGCAGTACCAAAGGCCTCAGTGGAGAAAAAAATGAAGATCACAGAGGTTAGTGACTGGCTCAGGAAGTGGGGTGAAGAGAGTGGGTTGGGGGTGTTAGGGAACTGGAAAGGAGTTTAGTAGGATAAGAGACTGTATGCCAAGGACAGGCTTCATCTTGCCCCGTTAGGGAAGGAAGTCCTTAAACAGGGTGTGGCTGACTACATTCAAGAAAGGTGGGGTTTAAACTTGTGAGGGGGGAGGGATAAGGGAGGGGCTGACCAGAAGCCCTCTCCTCCAGATGAGGGGAGTAGCCTTCAAACCCAAGGGGAAACAGACTGGGGAGGAGGTTTCAGGAGGAGCAGAGGAGGATGGAAGTATAAGGAACCTGTGGGTCTGACAAAGGGGATTAGGATATGGTGGGGTGGTGTTAGTAAATGCCAGGAGCTTGGGAAACAAGTTGCCAGAGTTCCAGGCCATGCTGTTCGAGGGGGGGTGGATGTGGTGGCAGTCACGGAAATGTGGGCCAACAAAAACCATGACTGGACTCTAAACATGTAGGGGTACACTATGCTTAGGAAGGATAGAAAGGAGGGAAGAGGGGGTGGAGTGGCTATGTTCATTAGAGATGACATAGAAATTGCTAGGGTAGAAGAGGCAGAGGGAAACATGGAGGTCTTATGGGTCACCTTACGAATCCCAGCAGGAGGTAAGGTCAAGCTGGGCATAGTAAACAGGCCCCCTGAGATGGGTGATGTTCTGGAGGATGGTTTGCTGGACAATATCATTGCCCAGTGTGGACCAAAAGGGGAAGGAGTGGTGTTGATGCAGGACCTTAATATGCCAGGTACAAACTGGGGAACCATGTCCTTTAGGGTGGCCAAGGAGCAGAGGCTGCTGGATGGCTTCCAGGATGTGTTCTTAACACAGCATGTGATGGAGCCCACAAGGGAGGTGCATGTCCTGGATGTGGTTCTGGCAGATGGGGATCTGGTAAGGGATCTGGTTGTAGAGGATCCTGACTGGGAGCCACCACAATACTGTCTGGTTTTAAATAAGCATGGGGGAGGGGAGAGATCTAGGACACTGGCAGTGGACTCTAGGGGGCAGACTTGGTGGGCATGGGAAATATTCTCAAGGATCACTTGAAGGGATTACATCAATGACAAATGTGGAAAAGAGATGGGAGGTCATAAAACGGGGACTTCATGAGGCAGTCAAGACCTGCGCTAAGGTGAAACGTAAGGGAGCAAGGTCACATAAATCATGCTGGTGGTCCAGTGAGGTTCAGGTAGTGGTCAGAGAAAAGAAGGTGGCCTACAAAAAATATAAAACAACAAGAGGTATAGGGAAAAGCAAATGTACCATCTTGCATCTAGGAAAGTCACCTGGATGGTGAGGGAGGACAAAGTCCAGTAAAGAGCAGCGGCTAGCACAGAGGATACATGGAGGGGAAAGGGGGCTCTTCCGGTACATTGGGGAGTGGAGAAAAACTAAGGGCCATCTCGGCAGATTGAGATCAGAAGGAGGGTGGGTGGAAGAGGCGAGGGACCAAGCAAAGGTATTAAACAAGTACTTCGCCTAGAGTGTTCACTAGGAAGGGGGTAGGGATATCTACAAAGCAAGGCATGATGGGGATAGATGCAGTAGTGAGTAGGATCAGGGGAGCAACAGAACTGGAGCAAGAGGGAGGGAGAGGTACCCAAGGGGTGTCACATCAGGATAAGGATAAAAAGGCCAGTAAGGTGGAGGGGACAGATGATGCTATCTCCACCAAAAGGGTATGATTAGCCCTCAAGGCCCTAAAGAAAGAAAGATAAATCTCCTGGGCCGGATGGCATTCATCCTGGAGTACTATGGGAATTGGCGGACATACTGGCCGCACCCTTGGAAACAGGTCGCTTGAGACAGGGAGGGTACCTAGGGATTGGTGAGAGGCACATGTAGTGCCAATCCATAAAGTGGGGTCGAGGGAAGTACCAGGTAACTATAGACCCATCAGTTTGACCTCGGTGGTGGGAAAATTAATGGAGAGTATACTAAAGGAATGATTGGGGGTGTACTTAGAGGAGGTGGGAGGTCTGGATAGTCGGCAACATGAGTTTGTGCCAGGTAGATCATGTCAAAGCAATCTTATGGAGTTCTATGAATGGGTAAATTCAGAACTGGACAGGGGAAAGCCTGTGGATGTATTATTCTTGGACTTCAGCAAGGCGTTTGACTCTGTCTCCCACAATGGTCTGGTGGAGAAACTGACAGGGTTGGGAGTAGGCCCTTTGATGGTCAGATGGATTGAAAACTGGCTAGCTGGATGCACCCAGAGTAGTGGTCGGTGGGAGCTCTCTAACCCTAGAGAGGGTCGGTAGTGCACCGCAGGGCCCGGGTCCTGGGTGTGAAATGAGTCTCTTCGCTGATGACTCCAAGATGGGAGCAGTAGTTGAGGGGGAAGAGGGGAGGTTGGCCCTGCAAGGTGACCTGGACACCCTGGAAAGCTGGGCTCACACATGGAAATTAAATTTCAATATCACCAAGTGCAAGGTGTTACATCTTGGGTTTGGAAACCCTAAACACAGGTACACCCTGGGAGGGGAGGCGCTGGAGGCCTCAACAGGGGAAAAAGACCTAGGGGTCATGGTGGCTGCATGTATGAATAACTCTGAGCAGTGCAGGAGAGCGGCTAGCAAGGCAAACAGGATGTTGGGATGCATCGTAAGGGGGATCACCTCTAGGAGCAGGGAAGTGATTCTGCCACTGTACAATGGACTGGTTAGACCACACATTGAGTACCGTGTACAGTACTGGAGACCACACTTGAAGAGGGACATACAGCTCTTGGAGAGGGTACAGAGGAGGGCAACTAAGATGATATGAGGACTAGGGGATTTGATGTATGAGGACAGACTTGAGGAGCTCTTCCTGTTTTCATTGGAGGAGAGGAGAGACAGGTGGCACATGATTGAGGTCTTCAAGTACCTCAAGGGAATAAATAGGGTAAACATGGAGGGGATCTTTAGACTAAAGCAAGGAGGTATCACCAGAGGGCATGGTTTGAAGTTGGAAGGTGGAAGGGTGAGGGGGAAAGAGGAGGAGGTTTTTCACTGAGAGGGTGGTGGACCCTTGGAATGCGCTGCCCAGCGAGCTGGTTCAGAGATCCACAGTGAAGGGCTTCAAGAGGGTGGGACAGACACAGAAAGTGAATGTATCAGATGATGGCCTGGTCCAGGGGGGTGGGGATAGATCATAGGGGTTTCTGGAACACAAGGGGGGGGGAAGGGCCTCGGCACCCAACTAGGGATCTGAAGTTTGAGCAGACTCGATAAACCGTAAGGCCTAATCTGCTGGCAATTAGTATGATTTAGTCTGTTTTTAGTACTCACAGTTAGAACAGTACAGGCAGCTTCAAATTGTCCTGGATCAAATAGGGGATTGCCCCTAGGATCCATTCTCTAGCAGTCCTTTTCATCTCTCCGGGGATGAAAATCAGGAGATCCTGCTGTAGACAATGGTTTCCACCACTTCCCTCGGCAGGCAGGTGACTTTCAGGACTAGGGTGAGAAAACAGGCTCTCCTCTCAGAGCTCACAGCAGCTCTCACTCCCCACACTTCAACTACTGACACAGAACTACTGTAACTCTACCAATTGACCCAAGATTCTAAAACTCCCTACTCACAGCCAGCTGCTGTGGCGTATGCTGCTGCGAGAGTTCTAAATGACCTCATCTCTCTTTTCTCAGCTGAGACCAAATAAACAAGAGAGTGAGTAGGTGAAAAACCCATTTAACTAGTTATTCACCAGCTGCCTTCCCGACCTAGCGTGGACACTGATGGGATTCTAGTAACCCCAGGGGACTGGGTGGTTACATAATGTAATTTGTTCCCATTACAGTGTGTTATACATAGATTGTAATGTCCTATTTTCCTATTAGAACATGTTATACACTGATAGCAATGTCCTTTGTTCCTCTTACAATATCTTATATATCGACAGTAATGTCCTTTGTTTGGTCCTATTACATTATGTTATACATTTTGATAGCAATGTCCTTTGTTTGTTCCTATTACAGTATGTTATACATTGATAGTGTAATCAGCCTCTTGACTCACCTGGGCTTTCCCGGGGCCCTCCGGTACCTCCTGGACACACCTCCAAAGGGGCTGGCCTGGTTTCACTGGATAATACAGTATACAGCAGATGAATAGCGTGGTGCCACCACCTGAGGTAGTGATAGGGATACCTGTTATATAAATTACAAGTTACTACCCCCCAGGAAAATATAATAGCTGCCTCCACAGGCATTTCCCCACACTACAGCAGTACCCCCTTTGCAATAATCTGCAATGACAGGATATAATATAAACCAATAAGAGTCTTTATTGCAGGGAGGGGTAAAAGGGAGAGTAGCAAAACACAATGATTAGCAACTGACTGTACCCCACACTGACTCCCACACCTCCCACCTGTGAGGTGAATCCGTATCCATTTCCATTTGCCTGGGCCCTGCTACACTGGCCCAGCCAGAATATCTGCTATGCAGAGAAAGTCATTGACGAGAAACCGGCCTGGGGATCAGCCCCCTGCTCAACGCCTTGAACAGGAATGACAACTTGGTGATTCATGTGGGACCTGCTTCTCCAGGCACTCCAGCTCAACAGCCTACAGTCTCAATTTCATCCTGCCTGTGTCTAGTATTGGGTATCATGAGTAAACATCAGGGTAGCTCCCTGCAACAATAGCTAAATCTAAAAGTGTTGTCATCTGAATGTCTTGTTGCCTTTTCTTTCATGAACTGAGCCCTCCAGCTCCAGATTACAAGTCCTGTGTGCTGTGCATATTGCTTTCTTCCATCACAGGGTCCCAACCAGCTGCAACGTTCCTGGCTAGCCCACCATTTTCCTACCTGGGCACCCAGAGTGTGTGACTGTGTAGGGACTCTGAGCTGCATGCATAACTGCCTGATTAATATAGCTTTTAAGCAAATCAACCTGATTACATCCCTCCCTTGTTCAAGTCCCCTGAATAAATCAGATTGAACTTTGTTTGCATTTAACCTGACTGTGGTTCCAGTTTGTGCCAAGAGTATTGTACTGTTGTTATTTGCTGTGCTTAACTTTGTTTTACAGGGGGTCCCCAGGGTCAAGCTAGAGGAGCCAGACCTGGTGGTAAGTGCAAACAGTGTGGGTAATTGCCTGGTGAATAAGGGGCATTGTGAAAGTAATTATTATATATTGTTCAGGCCACTGGAAGGGAACAGGGGTTACAGTGTCCTGGAGGGCTATGCCCAGGTTAGCTTGACCACTAACAACCCTGCCCTCCAGGTGGAGGCACCCATTTCACTACCCAGGCCCCTTAACCTGCTATTGACCAGGCAGGCAGGGGTAGTAGCCCTTTGGATAGCGCCACCTAGGGGTTACATTTTGGAGGCTCACCGCTGGGATTTTGTGCCTTCTAGTAGCCAAAAATTATGAATTATTGTTAAAGATTAATGGCTACCCCAGTAGAAATGGCTGTACACCAGTTGGTGGGGTGGTGTACTGGGTAGGAGATTGACCCCCAAAATGCTCTGCTTATATTGGATATTCCCCTGGGTACCAGTAAGGATACTGTAGAGGGAGTACTCTCCAAAGTTGAATGTTTAAAAAACCCTGTGGTGGTGGGTTGACAGGCTGATTTGATCGCCCAAACTTTCATAGCCTTGGTAGAGTGTAGTGACCTCATTGACAGCTCTAAAGTGCCACAGACTATTGCCTCAGAAGGGGTCCTAGCCACCTGAAGAGTGATAACAAAAGACAGTAAAGTCCCTGGGGAGGATGAGCTCCCACCATTATCTGAGACTTTTGAGGAGAAATTTGATAAGTTGTTGCTGGAGGAAGGGAAAACCATAGAGTACTTTAAGAAACTATTCCTGCCACCTAGTGGTGATCCTTCCCCAACACCCCCTCCCATTCCGGCATCTGTTTCTGCCCCGCCTTCTGTGCCCGTGCCAATGCTGGCCCCTATATCTGTACCCACCATTAGTCACGATGCCTACCAAAGGCTGAGAATCTTCTCGGGCACCCTCCCCACCCCCCAGGTGGAGGATGACTGGGAGACCTGGATCGACTATGTTGTCCCCTTGGTACCCAAGTGGCAGTGTGTGGAGGCTGAGAAGCAGAAAAGAATCATAGAAAGTTTGAGGCATCCCACCCTTGAAGCCATTAAATTTTTGAGGTCCACGAACCCTGATGCATCTACTCAGAAGTACCTATCTCTACTTGAAGGCAATTTTGGTATGGTATGGTAAAATTTTATTTATACAGTGATACAGCCATTAGGGTTCCGAAAATCCCTGTTCACAAGGCTTACCTGTTTACATTATGCAAAAATTATTACAACTATACATTTATAACATAACAGGTTACAAAAAAGTACAAAACAATACATCAGAGTTTACAAACTCATCAATAACAGGCATATTAGCATTTTTAGATTTACATTAATTTCACCTATTACAACAACAATGAAAACTAAGTTCGTGATTCAGGCCATTTTTAAAAACATAATCAGTAGTTGTTAGTTCACGTAAAAAAGGAGGAAGACAATTCCAACTTTTAGCTACTTGCTATTGAAGGGTCACTTCACTAAATCGATTTTTTAACTTTGGTATTATTAAATCTCTAGCACCAGTTTTTCTTAAATTTAAACCATGTTTTGGTTTTTGTAATTAGTTTTTTAAGTTATCTAAGGATTGATTTTTAAATATATTACGAACCTGATTTAACCAGATTCCCCTAGCCCGTAAGTCTAATGGAATCCAACCCAAGTCCATATACATAGTACAATGATGAGTTTTAAAATCACACCTTAACACAAATCTTGCAAGCTTATTATAAAGTGTATCCAAGTTATTTAAATGTTTTCTTGCTGTATGTCTGTAAATATGACTTCCATAGTCAATAACCGCATTATTAATTGATTGATCATAAATCAATCTTGTTTCTCTTGTCATACAATTTGATATTCGCCTTATAGCTCCAATCTTAACATGTGTTTCTTTATTAAATTTGTTATATGATATTGGAAAAAGACATTGATCTGTATGTACCCCTAAATATTTATATGTTTCAGTTTGTTCTAAAAACTTACCCTCTTGTGTCTTTAAATTTAATTTTGAAATTCCCTTTAAGTCCAATGCAAATGACATAACCTGTGTCTTTTTACTATTGACTAATAAACCCAGAAACAAAAAGTGACCTTGCATGATGCTAAAGTCACTCTGTAAGTTTAGTTCTAGTTCACTTATAGTTTTTTCCTCTGCTAATAAAACCGTATTGTCTGCATATAGACAAATTTTTGAATGTCCAGTTTTCTTTGGCAAGTCATTTAAATAGACTATGAACAGAAGGGGGCCCAGGATAGATCCCTGGGGAACCCCTCTTGTTACATAGTCCGTTCTTGACTGGTGTCCATTTAGGACAACAAATTGTGATCTTTTATCAAGGTATGATATAAACCAATTACAGGTTTCTTCCTCCACCCCTATTTTCATTAATTAGTTTATCAAAATACTATGGTTTACTAAATCAAATAGCTTTTAGATAGGTCCATGTATACCGCACTCACGGACTTCACTTCCCAAGAGGGTTGCTATAAGATCCAAAAAGTCAGTGAGTGCGGTAGCCGTGGACCTACCCTGCCTAAAACCATACTGTTGTTGAGTCAATTTATTATATTTTTCCCAGTAGTCCATTAACTGATCATGGACAATTTTTTCAAATAACTTGGGTACTGTGGACAACAAGGCTATTGGACGGTAATTTGAGACATCCTTTGGATCTCCTCCCTTATCTATTGGTATCACTTTGGCTAATTTCCAACTAGAGGGAAACTGTCCCTCTCTTAGACTCAAGTTAAAAATGTCCCTTAGTATAGGTGACAATTCCATAGCAGCCTCTTTTAATAATTTATTATCTATTCTATCTGGACCACTTGCTTTATTTATTTTTAATCTATTTATGTTTTTTAGACTTCTTTGTTTATCACTCTCTTAAACCTGAATTTGGGTTCTTTCTCATCTTGGGGACACTCACCCTTTACTTCATTCAAGGTATTAGTTTTAGTTATGAAATCTAATTTCAGATTGGGGAGATTTATAAAATAATCATTCAAAATTTCTGCAGCTTTATTTGTTTCAAACACTTTTCAATTCTGACTCAATTTTATTTCACTTTGCTTACTATTTGGATTCATAAGATTTTTATAACAGACCAATAGGCACCTGGATTTGTTGATTCTTTAATCTGCTGTTTATAATAACGAGCTTTTGATTTCCTGATTTCGTATTACTTGATTCCTTAACCTTTGTATTGTTCCCAAATTTCACTGTTTAATGTTTTATTTGCTTTTTTCCAATAATGATTTCTAATCCTAATCATTTTCTTTATTTTTACAGTTAGCCATGGTAAATGTTTTTTCCTATGCTTTACTTTTTTATATGGAGCAAATTTATCACAAGCACTAATAAACATTGTTGTAAATTCCAATACAGCCTCATTTAAATCTGGGATAAGAAAAATCCTATACCAAGGAAGTCCCTGAAGATACTTTCTAAATGATAAACTATTACATTTTGAATAACATCTTTTAGGTATTTGTGACACTGATTTTATGGGAATAGAATTTTTAATCGTAGAGAATACACACTTAACTATATTATGGTCTCCTAAACTGGGGGCACATACACTTTTCTCCAAAATTGTCAATTCAGGTGAAACAAACATCAAATCCAAAATATTACCTTTACTTAATAAGGAACCTTTCCTTGTAGGTGTATCTATGATTTGTATCAGGTTTAAACAGCTCATTGATTTTTCCAACTTTGACCCTGGGACAACCCCAAGCTGCATTGAAATCACCAGCCAGAACTACTTGAAGTTGACCCAGGTGTTCCATTAAAACATGTGAAAATTTGACAAAATAGATAGGGTTTATTTTAGGTGGAGAGTAAACTCCAATAACCAATTTTAATTCTTGTATCTCAATTAACAGGCATTCAATGCCCTAATTGACCCAGAGAACAAAATTTGAGTTACCAATGAATGATTTATATACACCAAAACTCTCCCCGTGTTCCCGATCCTTCCTAAAGTGGTAGAAGTCCTTTAATTCTATTTCTTTATATTCAATTCCCTTTTTTAACCAGGTTTCCGTTAATATTATTATGTCCAGCTCTTCATGTTCTACCCAGGATCTAAAATAGTCCATTTTATTTATCATACTTCGAGCATTATTATATATATTATATTTTGGGAGCATTGAGTCAGGGGAGAAGTTGATGTGGAAATTCCAAAGTACTAAACAATGGAAGGGGAAAAGTTTGGCTGTGTATGTTACTCACCTAGAAAGAGCTCTGCTGAAAGCTTACCAGAAAGGTGGGGTAGCCGCCAGTGATTTGAACTGTGTGAGATTGGGGCACATACTGCGATACGCCAAGCATTCTAAAATGCAGATCATCCAGTTAAGGCTCCAGGATAGGAGAAGTAACCCACCTGACTACCGTGACTTGATAAAAGAATTCCGGGAGGTAGAAGGTTAAGAGGGATATTGTAATTATGGGGTGAGTGTAGCCCAAGTGATCATGGCACTGGAAGGCCCTTCCGAAATGGAGACCACTACGAGTGTCCCACCGTGGGCTAAATGTTGGGGGGAGGAGTTGCTGAAGGAAGTCAGAAAAGTACAACCAGGTGTGTTTGCTGAAGTATCCCCTGCTGACAGAGAACCTGGCCCCTGTCAGGACGTGACTGTTACGGGGGTGGGGGTGCACCCTCAGGCATCCTCTACTGAGCTCAAGGAATTGACTGCCAGCCTAAAGGAACTTTTGAGACATGGTACACTACCAGCAGAAGTCAGATCACAATCTCCCATTGATGCTCCAGCATCCCCTGCTATGTTTTCCCCAAGGATGCCCCGAGAGCCTGTCATTTGTCACAACTGTGGCAAGGATGGCCATATGAAGAAGGAATGCCGATCTCAGATGGACTTAGAGAAAGTGGTGAACCAGCTTCAAGGAGAGCTTCAAAAAACAAGTCAGTGGTCAAGGGGTGCACAAAATGACCGCAGTGAAGGCTTTGGCCATCCTAACTCAAACCCCTCTGTGGCTAAATCATCTGCCCATGCCCCTGCTGTTGTCCCTCCAGACTGGTCCAAAATAGTGGGCCCTTCAATGAAGACTACTGTGGCTGTGAATGGTATTCCTACTCAGGCTGTGCTTGACAGTGGGTCGCAAGTGACCATTGTATTTCAGGACTGGTATGACAAACAATTATCTGATGTGCCATTACAATCCCTGGAAGGCATACATGTGTGGGGGCTGAGTGACAAGTCTTATCCCTACCTAGGATATGTCCACCTCTGGTTGTCTTTTTCTGCAACTGTAACTGGTGTAGAGGAGCAAGTAGAGACACTGGCCCTAGTGTGTCCCACCACCAGACTGTATGATGGGGTTCCCCTGTTAATTGGAACACATGCCCGCATGTTTGGGAGACTAACACAACTCTGCCATGAGAAACAAGGGCAAATGACTGGATGGGCCGTAAGAATTCCAGCATTAGTAAAAAGGACATATGACTTACAACAGAAACCCAGTGAAGAGGACCCAGATGAGCCAGTGTGGATAGTGTGGAAAAAGGATCCTGACTCCTTGGTATTGACCCCCAAAGCCCAGTGCACAATCCATGGAGAAGTCCTCCTAAAGAGAAATGTAAAGAACAAAATATTAATGTTCGATGCACCAGGTGATGGAAAGTTACTAGAAGGATTATTGGTTAAATCCAGCATCTTGCCTGCCCGTGCCCATGCCTATGCACGATGAGTGATGGTCCAGATTCGAAATGTGTCAGATCGGGAGGTTCGGGTGAACAGAGGGTGCACTCTAGCTACAGTACACTGTGCAGACACTGCAGTATTACCCAATAACAAGTACTCTGACAAAAAGGAGAGAGTGACCCTGTACTTATTTGACTTTGGTGATTCCCCGCTGCCATCTGAATGGAAGGCTAGGATTAGCAAGAAACTCACCCAGAGAGACCAAGTGTTTTCATTAATAGAATGGGACGTGGGGTGTGTCCAGGGTGCAGAGCATCATATACGCCTGCATGATAACTGGCCATTTTGAGAGAGATCCCGATGCCTCGCCCCAGTGGACATAGATGATGTGAAGAGACACCTGCAGGAAATGCTCACTGCTGGTATGATACAGGAATCAAGGAGTCCATATGCTTCTCCCATTGTGGTTGTGCATAAGAAGAATGGGTCGGTGAGGATGTGTGTTGATTATCGAACCCTGAACCGGCGGACCATCCCATCTCAATACACCGTGCCCCGTATACAAGATGCCCTGGATTGCTTGAATTGGAGAAAATAGTTCTCAGTATTGGATCTTCGCAGCAGATATTACCAGATTCCAATGGCCATGGAGGACCATGAGAAAACAGCTTTCATCTGTCCTTTGGGGTTCTACGAATTCCTGAGAATGTCACAGGAGATTTTGGGTGCCCCGGCCACCTTTCAGCGACTGATGGAACGTGTGGTGGGATATATGAATTTGCTGGAATGTCTAGTGTACCTAGATGATGTCATTGTGTTTGGATGCACATTAGAGGAGCATGAGACCCGATTGTTTAAAGTCCTAGCCCGATTTGAAGACTTTGGCCTCAAGCTGTCCATTGATGAGTGCCAGTTTTTTCAAACCTCCATGAAGTATGTGGGGCACACAGTATCTGCAGAAGGGATAGAGACCGATCCCAGTAAGGTTGAGTCACTGACTACTTGGCCCCAGCCTCATAACTTGAAAGAACTACAATGTTTCCTGGGGTTTTGTGACTACTACCACAGATTCATAAAAGACTATTCCAAGGTGATTCGCCCTCTCCTGAATCTCACCCAGGGTTATCCCCCCTACCAACCATAAATACAAGAAAGGGGATGTCAAAGAACCCAAGAAAGTATACTTCTGAACAGGTGAACCTTTTGGGCCCCGCTGGACACCCGAATGTGAAGCAGCCTTCCACAAAGTCATATACCAGCTCATCCACGCCCCGTCCTCGCCTCTGCTGACCCTACCAAGCCCTATGTGCTGCATACGGACACTAGTCTGCAGGGCCTAGAAGCTGTGCTGTATCAAGACCATGAGGATGGTTTGAGACCAGTGGCTTTTGCCAGCAGGAGCTTGACCCCATCAGAATGAAACTATCTGTGCACAAACTGGAGTTTCTTGCCCTAAAATGGGCCATTGTTGACCTGTTTCATGAATACCTCTACGGGGCAAAGATATTGGTTAAGACCGACAATAACCCACTAACCTATGTACAGACTTCAGCTAAGTTGGATGCCACTGGGCACCGGTGGCTCTCTGCTTTATCAACCTATGATTATGCTGTCGAATACAGGGCAGGACTGAACCATATTGATGCTAACGCCCTGTCATGAAGGTCAGTCTCCAGGAGTGATTGGGTCAGGTTGTCTGAACCTGACATCCGAGTATTGTGCCAAAAGTTTGACAGAGATGAACAGATGTCTGCAGACACAATGGACTGTCTAGTACATTGCTTGGGCCCTCCTGATACCTGCATACTGGCTGCCTATTGCCATTTCTCTGCTCTAGATATTAGTGCACTACCTCAGCTTGACAATGACAGTATTCAGTGGGCTCAATCCCAAGATCCTATGATTCAACCTGCACTTCATGCCCTGTGTGCAGGGAAAGATGTGTCTAAGTTGCATTCCCCTGACTTGTGAACTGTCGTATTGTTTAAAGAAGGCCCTAGGTTGAAGTTACTCAATCAGTTGTTCTACAGAGAGACAGTGGATCATAGTGGTCAAGTAGACAAGCAACAATTGGTCCTGCCCATGGCCTTTAAACACTTGGTACTGAGGTCCCTCCACAATCACATGGGGCACATCAGTATTGACAGGACTCTCGACCTGGTACGATCTCGATTCTACTGGCCCAAGATGGGGGCCGATGTTGAGCACCATGTGAAGACCTGTAGTCATTGCCTCCAAAGAAAAGCCCTGCCTCAGAGGGCTGCCCACCTTGTCAATATGATTACCAGCGCCCCCATGGAACTGGTCTACATAGATTTTTTGTGTTTAGAACCTGATCAATGGAATATTGGCAATGTGTTAGTGGTTACAGATCATTTCACAAGGTATGCCCAAGCTTTTCCAACTAAAGATCAAAAAGCCTCTACCGTGGCCAAGGTGCTAGTGGAAAAATTCTTCATCCACTATAGTACCCCCCAATGGATCCACTCTGACCAAGGCAGAGACTTTGAAAGTAGGCTAATCAAAGAAATGCTCTCTCTGTGGGGGGTGCGGAAGTCAAGAACCACCCCTGATCACCTGCAGGGGGACCGTAAACCAGAACATTTTAACCGCACACTTCTAGACATACTGGGCACCCTCCACCCAAATGACAAGCCTAAGTGGAGCCAGCAGATTAGCACCTTGGTACACGTGTACAATTGCACCAAAAATAATGCTACTGGGTTCTTCCCCTACCAGTTCATGTTTAGGAGGGAAGCCCGCCTACCAGTTGATGTCTGTTTTGGGGTCTCTCCAGATGGGGTCCAAGCTAAAAGCTACCTGCAGTATGTACAGAAACTGAAAGCTCAATTGAACCATGCATATCAACTGGCCCAGACAATGGCCACTAAAAGAAATCTCGCCAACAAAGAGAGGCACGACAAGATGGTAAAGGCTCAAGAGCTACGGCCCAGAGACCGTGTGTTGTTATGCAATTTGGGACTAAATGACAAAATTACTGATAGGTGGCACCGTCTTCCTCATGCAGTAGTTGGAAAGTTGGATGATCTACCAGTATACAAGGTATGCCCAGAGAATAACTCCAAAGCTGTCAAGACCATTCACTGTAACCACTTGCTGCCTATCGGCCAAGTTATTATTGAAGCTGAGCCAGCAGATGTTGTCTCTCCTGGGCCAGTGACTCATGCTGCTGCAAAAAAGAGACAGAGTCAACCTACTCCAATAGTTACAGAGTTAAGGTTTCCCCCGCAGCAGGCCCAGAATGATAATGACTGTCAGTCCACCTCTGACGATAGTGAGTGTACCAATGCCTATTACCCCTCCTATGAATTGAGTCAGCTGTTTCGAGGTAACCCTATGACTAATTATGGGGATGAAGCTGAGCCTTCTGGACTGCCTAACCCCCCAGCTTTGTCATTGGAGCCAATGCTCCCTGAAAGTGAGGTACAAAGCATCACATCTGAGGTTGCGGACTCTCTGTGTTTTGTGGAACTGTGTGAATTGCCTGAAGAAGGTGCTGATGGTCTGAGTCTCCCTGGTGATACACCAGAACTTGAACAACAATAAGAGAGTGCTGACAGCCCCACTTCAGTGCCACCAAGCCTAATTGTGCCAGAACCTTCTCTAAATGAGCCAAGTGTTGTGGAAACAGAGCCTACAGAGCAAGGACCTGACAGTGCTCCCAGTTTGGACATTCCCATCCATGCAGAGGCATCCCTCATGAATGATGAAAGCTCCAAAGCTAGTGCTGAAAGTACAAAGAATGTGGCTGTTCCCCCAAGAAAGACTGGCTGAGCTGACAAGACAGTATTGCGCTTTAGTTATGATTCTCCCGGGAGGCCAGTAGATTTGTCTCTCAATGTGGTTCACAAAGGTGTTTATGTTTCTCAGAGCTCACTACCCAAACCAAGCTTAATGGCCAATTCCAGGTTGATTGTTCTTCCTTCTCAGTATGGTGCCCCTGCCACATCCAGCCCCAAGTTAGCTGATAGGGAAGGACCCTCTCCTACATTGTTTAATGTACAGGAAGATATAACATGAATCAGTATTGTGATGTCACAAGTATGTTAATCATAGTGGAATCAGTATTACCTGTATGAAACGCGCATAAGTATTGTCAATATGGATGTAGTAATGCAAAGTATATTGAAAGGTATAGTGATGTAACAAGCTAAATATATATATATATATATGTCTAGTTTATATTGCATTTTTGATATTGTGATGGTACAGACTTGACGCGGACGTCAAGTTTTCTCCAGGCAGGGAAGAGTGTAACCCCCCTACAAATGGGGATTCCCGAGAAGTCTTCCTTGAGCTTGCCTATATGCTCACTGTCAGGCTGGTGTCCTGCATTTTAGCAGTTTAAATGTGATTGCCAGAGAGTGCCTGTATAGCCTATGTGTACTGTCTCTTTAATAGTTGCCTGGATTGCAGTCATAATTAATCTGAGATGGAGCTCTGTTAGAAGATGTACTTGTTTGCTGATCATTTGTTAGTGTAGTAATAATATTGCAGTTTGTTCTAATCTGCCTTCTTTGCAGCATGAACAGTTCTGTTTGTTTCCATCATCTTGGTCCTAGACTGCAGAATGGGCCAATCAGTACATTTAGGACTCTAAAATGGAGCCTGCTTACAGGGGCTTGGTGGGGCCAAAATTTGTAGGAATTGTAGTTTTGGGCTTTGGCACCTAAAATAACCTGAAGGGGGAGCTCTTGTTGTGACTGACAGACAGATCAGCCAACCAAACCTTTTGGATCTTGAGAAAAGTCCCACACTGCTTGCAGTTTCAGTTAGATCTGAGTTGGGAAGTGAAAAAGTAACAGCTTGAGATAGTTCGAGCAGCAATCAATAGTGGATTCATGCGGGGGAGCTGTGGAAAGGCCTGAGTTTGGTCTGCATGCCTGCCTGCTGTTCATGAGAGGGAACTTGTGCTTTTTTCAGACTGAATCCGAAGTTGGACAGCGAATTAAGCCACTGAATTGTGACCAGGCTTTAACCCGAAGAAGACCGAAGGTTTGCTGAATGTGATTGGCCTGTCAGGATTTCCAGCTACCTCTGAACTCCTGGATTGTGCAGAGACTCTGTAAATGCGACCAGAGAGCCATTTGCCTGGTACAGTGGAATTTCCTTACATGTGAATGTGCTGTGTGCTTATAGTGGGTCGTGATTTGGTTCCCCACTGTGTGTCTGAACTATGTTCTGCTTGCTGGAGGCTGTATCCAGCTCCACAGATTGAATCCGTATCCATTTCCATTTGCCGGGGCCCTGCTACACTGGCCCAGCCAGAATACCCACTACGCAGAGAAAGTCATCGAGGAGAGACCGGCCTGGGGACAGCGCCTTGAACAGGAATGACGCCTTGGTGATTCGTGTGCGCCCTGCTTCTCCGGGCACTCCAGCTCAACAGCCTGCAGTCTCAATTTCGTCATGCCTGTGTCCAGTATTGGGTATCATGAGTAAACATCAGGGTAGCTCCCTGCAACAATAGCTAAATCTAAAGTGTTGTCATCTGATTGTCTTGTTGCCTTTTCTTTCACGAACTGAGCCCTCTGGTTCTGGATTATAAATCCTGTGTGTTGTGCATGTAGCTTTCTTCCATCACAGGGCCCCAACCAGCTGCAACGTTCCTGGCTAGCTCACCGTTTTCCTACCTGGGTACCCAGAGTGTGTGACTGTGTAGGGACTCTGAACTGCATGCATAACTGCCTGATTAATATAGCTTTTAAGCAAATCAACCTGATTACGTCCCTCCCTTGTTCAAGTCCCCTGAATAAATCAGATTGAACATTGTTTGCATTTAACCAGACTGTGGTTCCAGTTTGTGCCAAGAGTATTGTACTGTTGCTATTTGCTGTGCTTAATCTTGTTTTACAGGGGGTCCCCAGGGTTAAGCTATAGGAACCAGACCTGTTGGTAAGTGCAAGCAGTGTGGGTAATTGCCTGGTGAATAAGAGTCATTGTGAAAGTAATTATTGTATATTGTTCAGGCCACTGGAAGGGAAAAAGGGGGGGGGTTACAGTGCCCTGGAGAGCTGTGCCCAGGTTAGCTCGACCACTAACAACCCTGCCCTCCGGGTGGAGGCACCCGTTTCATTACCTAGGCCCCTTAACATTCTACTGGTCAGGCGGGCAGGGGCAGTAGCCCTTGGGAGAGCGCCACCTAGAGGTTACACAAGTCATGCTAGTCAGTCTCTGAAAGTGTGAACCACTGAGAAAGGACAAGGAAGAGCCAGACTCAGGGTAAACCAAGTTGGAAAGTCTGGAAAAATCAATTTTCACCACTTTTAGCCAGTATTTCGAATCCTTACTCAGGTTAATACTTTATATATTCACAGCAAATCTTGGAGGCATTTCTTAAAAAGTTGCATGCTTTACATGTTTTTGTAGAGACAGAAACAAATGGCATTGTTTTCTTAAACAGCTAACATTCTAATATATAATAAACAGGCTGCATTAATCTTTTGTTTCTCATTAAGCGCTCTTAAAATTAAAAAAGAATGTTGTTTGTTTTAAAAAGCTGAGAAGGATTTATCACATTAGATATATTTACCAATGATGATTTCAGTTACCCTTTTATGTTGAGCTTTTCATATGCATTGCATCTCCAAAGATTTTTATCAGGAAAGGAGCTGGAGATCTGCAGTACAGTCACTGCATGCAGGCAGATGTACCTTCCATACTCTGCAGGGGTAAGGGAAAGTCACATAGAGCATACCTCATGTAAGCAATAATATCTGACAGGGTGGGAGGTATTGGGCTGTACCAGACTGCTCAGGGGTGTAATGCAGTGTTGGGCCTTATAGCTCCTTGAAGGACCAGTATAGCTGATATCGCCCACCCTGGAGGGTATTATTGTGCTTACAACATGGATATTAGTGTAAAATTCTAGAAAGTATTACAAAAGAAAATCACTTAAAAAAACATTTAAAATGAATAACAAAATATATTTTTGTAAAATACTGGTCTTCTTGCCAGTAGAGGGTGCTGCTGTTCTAATACTGTTTTCTGTTGTTTTTTTTTTGGTAACTGTACTTTGAGGCCCAGATATTCAAAAAGGTTGTGCATGGCGCAACACTGATGCGCCCCGGTGCGATATTTAAAAGGGAAAAGTGCACCTGCACAAATCCCGATGCGCCAGGGCGCATCAGTAGTGTATGCAGGCACAGGTGGGGTGTGCCTGTGATAAACTGCACAGCCTGATATTCAGCCAGGCTGTGCAGAGTTATGCAGACGCAAACCATCACCCGCGCTTGCACAACTTTACGCCTAAAAGGATCAGGCCGAGGCCACCCACAGGTGAGCTGCCGCATTGCAGGGCGCAACACAGCAGCTGCCACCTGTGGGTGGCCCTCCACTTGTTCCCAGTGCCCCCCATGCCCCGATCACGGACATAATGTAATCCTCCCAGCAGCCCAATCGCGGCATAATGTTAACTTCCCCACTCCTGAATAGCCCGATCGCGGGCATAATGTTAACGCCCCCACCCCCTAAATAGCCTGATCGGCATAATAGAAAGGGTCCTCGAGTAGCCTGATCGCGGGCGGCATCCACACCCCCCACTGTCCAGACTCCCTGGTGATCTAGTGGCCCCCACCCTCCCGCCCATGGATCCCCACCACCCCGCCTCCATCAGCCAGCGGCAGCAGCACCTCACCTGCCTGCCGCTCGCCGCCTGCCGATTGACAGCTCGGTAGGGCTGCATGTCCATTGGTTCAGAGCATGAGCCGATGGGCGGCAGCCCTTACCGCATAAGGCAGTCCAGATATTTAACATTATGCCCGTGGATCGGGCTATTCGGGGTGGGGGATGTTAATATTATGCCCGCGATCGGGCTATTCGGGGTGGGGACATTAACATTATGCCCGTGGATCGGGCTGCTGGGGAAGAATTATAATATGCCCGTGATCGGGCTATGGGGGAGCCATTGGCGCACCATCGGGCTGCTAAACGGAATACTGTTCTGCCCGTGATCGGACTGCAGGGGGCATCGGTCCCAGTCAGCTGCTGCCTGGCAGGGTGTCAGGCGCAAGTCGTCAGGGATCGGCGCACCGGCATGCTAATGGCATGCAAATGGGGCCATAATTAGATGCAAATGGCCCCCCCGTGCACCTTGCATAAATTATGGCCCATTTGCATGTCACCTTTTGAATATCGCAGGTGCGGCGCATGGCGCAATGGAACTTGCGCCACCGCATCTGAATGCTCCACTTAACCACTTGGGCGTGGTGCAGTTCCACTGCTTATGTATAGTGGTTGTGCATAGGGGGCTTAGATCAACGGTTGCTCAATAGCGCAACTCCATTGAATATCGCCTTGGCCACACCCCTGCGCAACCTTTTTGAGCAGCGCAAGGGCTTGCGCCACAGAATGGCGCAGTTTGAATATCTGGGCCTGAGTCTATAGTTTGTTGCCCATCCCCTCGCTTTCCCATGGGACAGCTGTCCTGCTTTACTTGTTTATTTGTGTTATAATTATTTTCTGGTTGATAATTTAAGATTGTGACTGCTGGGAGGAGTGCCATTAGGAGACCATGTCAGCAGCACAGTTCGGAAAGGACTAATGACAGTGAGGTATGATTAATAACAAGACATTTTCTTATTGCTACTTGGTTTAGAAGATTTTTTTACTTTATTGTAGTTTAAGTCAGGCAGGTTAAAATTATATCAAAGAATGGTTCAACAATGGCTGAGTGAGTAAAGTGTGAGCACAACACTGTAGCAGCACTGCTACAATGAGAGCAGTGGTATTTTTATGGAATCATCTCCCACAGATGGAGACATGTGGATTCATCTTCCACAGATGGAGTCACATGGGTTTATGTCCCACAGATGGAGACACGTGGATTCATCTCCCACAGATGGAGACACATGGATTCATCTCCCACAGATGGAGACATGCTGCTGACTTGCCTCAGCAAAGTATGCAGATGGCCAGATGGATGGAAGAGGGAGGGGGCGCGATAAGCAGGTGAGCTGACACAGGGATTGATGGCACTACATGACAGCACTATGTTGAGTAAAATATTTTTTTTATTTAAAACTGCAAGGAGGGTGGTGTGAAGAGGAAAGTGAGGGAAGTTACTTAGTAACTCGCTCTGGCTAAGCAAGATTAAAAAAATGGTGACTACCGAGATGCTGAAAAGTTCATGGCACAGTAATACTGTGAGTAAATAGGCAGGCAGACACTGGGGCTTATTATTTCCCAATCACTGTTGCCTGATAGCAGACTTGATGGCTGTCTATCTGAGTCAAACACAGTGTAGGATTTTGCAGACCCATTTTCTAAAACTGAATTACTATGCATGGAAAAGAAAATGCAGACCACATGGCCTGAGATTCACAGTGGCACCTCACTGCTGTTTTTTTTCTCTTCATGGTGCATAAACATTACTGGTTGTGCTTCACATCAAACTGCAGAGCATGCTGCTCCAGACTACTCATTGCTCTGATAGGTTCACACAATGTAGATGCAGAGGAACAAATTCCCACTGTAGAATCAGTGACTGGACAAGTGGTAAAGGAAGGTTTGAACTGACTCCAGTACAGATATGTTTCAATAAGTAAGCATTAAGCCACGACGGAGGTGGGCTCTAATGCTGGATTGATGCATGGGGGCGGCGGTGGGTGCCCGAGGCCCAGGACCGAGGGCTACCACCCGCCCCCCCATGCATCAATCACATTAGAGCCCACCGACGGAGTGGCTTAATGCGCTTGTAACAGGGTGCGACGGCTCCTGGAGGGATGTTGAGGGGGCCACTGTCAGAGCAATACAGCAGGACGTGGAGGCATGGAAATTTTAACATATTTTATTACAGTATGAGAAAGACGTGCACACCAGGTTACATACATACTGATGTGCTCAACTGAGCTTGGTCGTCTACTGTCGCGGAAAGGGACAGATAACAGTTCTGTCATGTCCTGCCGAGTTCCGTGCAGCTATTCCTATGCTATTCGTGCTGGGAGGTCTGCATTGGGGATTTCAATGGCAGTCAGGACTGCTGCTGTCGCGTGGGGGATCTCGGTCGCTCTTACTTTCAGATGCGGCTTGGATTCTCGTCCGGGTGGGTTGTGCTGCCGCTGCTGTCTGTACTATCCTGGCGGCTGCGGTGGTGTCCAGTTTGGTGCTCTGAGCCACTTGTCGGTGGGATCGCTGGCATTGCGCTTCCGTAGATCCCCCCTGGATGTCCTATCTGTCTGCTAGAGGACTGGAGCGGCACAGGCAGCGCTCGTCCCGCTCCTCGTCTCCCTTGCACATCGCACCCAGTGCTGCTAGGCAGGGGGTCTGGCTGTTGGCGGTAGTGCCGAAGCAGGCACGGCATATACGCTGGGTTAATGCCTGCTTCGGCTGCCGTCTCGTGACCCTCCTACGCCTATCGCAGCGCAAGATCACAGGCACACTATTGATGCCATGTTACAATGATTATTAATCCACCTTGAAGAAAACCAACTTTTCATTGCTTACACAACTTCATTAGGGTCATGATTATAAACTTCTTATAAACCTCTGTTTGGAATTCTTCTCAACGTTGTCTCAATGTTGCTCTCAGCATGCTTAGCCCTCACATATTGCCACATATGGTAATTTTTTTCTCATGACATTGTAGAACAACGTTTACAGCAAAGTATTGTGAGTGCGTATGGGAGCAGCCAGCACCTGCCAGCAGAGGTTTTGTGAGCAATGAAATGTTGGATCTTCATTGAGGATATTGCCTCCATTGGGCCACACCTTTGGAACTGTAAGCCATCGGTGTCAGTACCATGTGGAAATTTTAGCTAGCTGGGGTCTGCCCATGATGACGTACAGGATGGCCGGCTTTGCTACTGACGTACAATGAACCATGCTCAATGCCCCTTTAAGGGTTCCAAGCTGTTTGGACCATATGTTGATAATGCCCTTAGGGAGCTTCAATCATCCTTTAAAAAAAAATTGATGCACTTTACTGCATTTCAATACAGACACAGTAGTCCCTCATTATAACAAATCTCATTATAATGAATTCTGGTTGTAGTGAACAGTTGTGATGGATCCCATCATTTTCAACTTAATCCATTAACAACTGCTAATGGCTGTTAATTGGTTAAACTGAAAACAATAGGGAGTGGTGTGACAACCCACCTCTCCCTCTGGGCTGAAACAGCTTTTAGAGAGCTGTCTGTCCTCGGGTACTCGCTGCCACCAGCTGGAGTCGTCCAGCGCCAACCTTCAAGTTCACAAACTTGAATAATTAAACGTGCAATTACACAAATTAAAGTCTGGTAGTGTGTCTCTCTCGGGTGGCGGATGCTACACAGAGTTTACCTCAGCCAGTAGAAACCAAATATTACCTTAGAAAAATGACATCACAGTCACAGCTGTTGAGCAAATAAATAGCTTTTTACTTAACAGAAAGTTCACTGAGCATTTACAGGATATATATTTACAACACAAGAGAATAACACTCATACAGGAAAAGTAAACAAATGTTTTTAAATAAACAGATGGGAAAAGAAGCAGGCTATTACTGAAATATGCTAGCACTAAACTTAACCCTTTCCTGTCCTTCTAAGAGACACTGGACCCTATTCTAACTGCCAGCTCCCATGGACATAGCTACAAAGGTAGGCTCCAAACTTACGTTTCCCCTCCCAGCTTCCAAAGCAAAAGAGAGAGCTTCATTGTCTTTCAGCCTCTTATATATTCTCCTGGGAACAGGTAATGCCTATTCCCCCTTTGAATGCACCAACCATCTAACATGTATGTATTTAATTGTCCCAATCAGACTGAACACCTATCAGTGACCAATTATATTCCCTTTTAACCTTCAGTTTATATTTGAATGACCCAATCCATTCAAACTAGCCTGTGTATGTGTCTGCAGGTCTGTGTGTGTGTGTGCAGATGTCCACTCGAGATTTATGACCCAGCTCTTATCTAGCAGCTAGGGAGGACTGCAAATTCCAGCTTGTGGATGCTGCTGGACAGTGGATTTTAGCCTGTGTGTGTGTTTTTTTCAAACTGCTAAAAAAACAACAGCTAGAGAATCCAAACCATTAACTCTTTCCTTCCCATTTCTGTCACAAGTGGTACCATCAAAGCTGTCTCCTACTAATAGTCCTACATATTGCCTTTCTTATTGCCATGTTGCCCATTCCCCTGCTGTTTACTTTTAAAACAAACTGGCACTTTTTTGTCTCCTGCTTTCTTCTTTTTGTGTATAGATTTTTATCCTCCTTGTGCACTGCGGTGGCTCGATCCACCCTGTCCATACCTCCCATATCCATCTGCTGTCCTCCAGTCTCGCTGAGCCCCATACCCCCATGGATTGACCCCCGTGGTGAGGCTGGGATGGGGAGGGCCATCCTCCCCCCACCCAGTGATTTTGCATCCAGTTCGGGGATTCAGCGGACCAGTGACAGAGCCCATGACCACCATTTTTCCTCCGTATTTTTACCCTGCCACATGCACTACATAACCCCGGTTCCTGTACTACACTGCTCAACTGTGGCACTGCCACTTGGTCTCCACCAGATGGCAGCCATGGAGCAAGACAGCGGATCCCCCACCCTGGAAGAGGAGAGTCCATTGGATTCTCGATCATCTCCCTCCCCACTGAGCCCCAGCAACCTGTGCTTGCTCTTGAACATGGGTCACCAGCATGGCAGAAGGTAAAGCATTGAATGGCTCAGCCCTCCACGCCGCTGGGATGGCTTTGTCTCCTGCTTTGTGATGGTTATCATCCAATCAGTATTTCAGAAAGCAGGAAGCTGGGCAGTCTTTTCCTTATACCTGTTAATCCTCCCAAGTTTTGCAGTCTTTCTGTATTTCCTGTATTGTAACTGTATTTAAACATTTTTACACCGTCTCCCTTTCTTCACCTGCTGGAATCTGGGAGTTGGCTAACTTTTTTTTCATCTGCCAAAGCCCCACAAATGGCAGTCCCTTGTGGATTTGTGACCTGCTGCAAACTGTGATTCACAGTGCAGGCAATGTTGGAGTGCACACTGCAGAGTTGGAGAACCACCTCTCCTAATTAGCTGACTCCTGCATTTTGGATGCTTGTCAAGTCTTGGCACAGAACTGCTTCTGTGCAATGAAAGAGCTCGTAATGAGATGGGCTACTGTGTAATTTGCTGATCTGTTTGCTAGCAAAGATACCTCTTAATACTGTAGTGTGTATCTCAAAAGTTGCTAAAAGTTGCATTAAAAGCATTTTCTCCTTACAACAAACCCTTGTTATAGTGAACTAATGGGATGGACCCAGAGGTGTTCCTAATAATGAGGGGCTACTATATCACAAAACACAGCAAATGCAAAGGTGTACATGACACACTGAACATACAAAATACACACATGCAGCATTTATCCATAACTATTTACATACAGTTAGGAATTCATTCAAAGTCAGGATGATCAACAAGATGGCGGTTGCCAACCCTAGACACATTCTTTATGTGATAAGTCCAGTGTTAATGTCCAAGCTTCCTCTAAGAGGTATTTCATCTATATGAAATCTGCTGGTTATCCTTGACAGGCTTCCTCCTGTGGAAGTGAATTATAATGTTAATTGTTTACCTAGATGTTTTTTTTTTCCAATTGACTTGACTCCATTATTCAGACCAGCACTCACCTTTTCAATGTTAGGGTTTGATAATAAATCCTGATACCATTCCTGGTAACTAATACTATCCTGGTCAAACCAGTGTTGACTCTTTTAGCAGAGGCTGTGATTACTGCCATATGGAATCTCTTCTCATTTACAGGTATTCTGACCAGCTCCACCATAATACAGATTTCTGGAGTGAAGAGCTCTTCCAAGCCCAGTAGGGGATCAGCTTTGGATTTAATATTCTTTCATAAAGGTTGGGCTAGCTCACATGACCAAAAGATGTGTAACAGTGATCCTTTCTCCTTACCACACCTGGTGCGTACATCCGAGGAGAGTCTACTCGGTTTGTTTAATTTCACTGGTGTGAAATAAAGATTATTGAAAATATTGAATTGTGTTAGTCTTGATCATTCTTTCTGTAGAAATATGCATTGGACTACACCTGTTCCCAGCTGAAGTTAGCTTCTGGGATTTATGTTTGCTAGTATTGGCATTGACCTTCTGATTTATATGGCAAGTTGTTGAATGTGATCTGGTATAGGGATGATATGGAGTGTGAAAGGGTTGCTGCTATTTACATTTGTTCATTAGTTCAGTGATGTTGTCAGTCCAGGGTGGCGGACCCATGTGCTTAGACACTACATGCATTAATTGCATAAATCTGAAGATGTGCTTGTCTTCAGTCTGGTGTCTGGTTTTAAATATTCCATAAGGTATGGGCTGATCTCCTACCATGAAGTCTGCTGTTGACAGTGGAACCCAAATGGGCGGTTTTATGATTTTATCTTGTATCTTAATGTTAGGAATATGTATTTTTTATTTTAGTAAACTCTAGGATTACAAGTACCTTTGAGCAGGGACTGCTCATTTACAAAGGTTCCACATCAAAAATTATAACTATATTGTATATAGTCTGGGCTTTACTTGTGATATTCATTTTGGGGAGTCTAGAGAGCTGAGCATGTACTTTGAGGGCCTATTGATGTGGTTTTGAGTTTGGTTGGTATTTTCTTAAAAGATACATGAACCAATGATACAAATTATATATCAGGTTCGGACATACTTGGCTTTTGATCAAGAGCCACACAGGAGTATAAGGTTGCTGGTTAATCTCATACGGGGAGTAAGCCATGTTAAAAACTTGCTTGCCTGAGAGGTGAGGTGGTAAGCAGTGAAATGATGGAGCCGTAATCCCCGTTGAATTTTGGGTCTGGCAAATTTTATATAGGCTCTACGATGTCACTTGTTCACCCAAACAAATTTTGCTATGCGAGTATGAAGAGATGTGAACCATTTTAGAGTTGAACAAACGTTCAGCATGTTCAAGGGGTACAGTAATCCTGTGAGGCATTCATTTTAATATTTATATGTCCCCACAGTGTTAGGGAATTACTATTCCATCTCTCTCTAAGTCTTGCTTTACCTCAGTGATCAGGTTACCCAAGTTGTTTTTGTGTAAGGATAGCTTGTCTCCTCTTAGATCAATGCCCAAGTAGGCAGTACAGCACAGTGGTTTAAGGCGCAGAGCTGCAAACCTGGAGGCCTGGGTTTGAATCCCACAGCCCCGACTTGCATACTGTGTGACCCTGAGCAAATCACTTAACCTCCTTGTGTTCCCAGGTCGCACCTGTAAACAAGCTTCAGCTTAGTGTGTCTCTCCTGGTTAAAAAAAAAGAAATATCTTACTGTTTTGGAGGACCATGTGAGGCCTGTCCTGGTAATATCAATTTTGCCTACCATAGCATTTAAAGGCATTACCTATGATCTGTTGATATTTAGCTTATAGTCTGTGATGGTCCCAAATATTTTAATAGACTCTAGTGCTGCTGGTATTGATGTATGTGAGTGACTGGTGTGGAGCAGGATTTTTTTATTTATTTTTTGTTGACCGGGTAAGTGCACTAGATAAATCCTGCCTATTTTCAGGCATGACCCGGGGGAGTGGGATACAGATGTATGCCAACTGACCTTGAACCAGATTAAGCTGTTGGTGGTATTTTTAGTGAAATGGGGGAAATTTAGCCAGGACACTGGGGAAACTTCCCCTACTCTTTTCGAGAAGTGCCATGGGATCTTTAGCATCCACCTGAACTACCACCAGAATAGGCAGATGGGACCTTGGTTTAACGTCTCATCCAAAAGTCAGCACCTCAGAAGTGCAGCACCCCCCTCATGCTGCACTGCAGTGCCAGTATTGGGATATTAACCCAAGTGCCTAGTGTGGGGATTGAACCCACAGCCTTCTGATCTCCTGGCCTAAGAGGCGAGTATGCTACCTGCTGAGCCACTGACACTGCTATCATCAGCATACACTGATAACTTTTAGTTGTTATGGCACATTGTTATACCATGTGTATCCTGGCTTTCCTTTAACTTAAGAGTAAGAGGTTCTAAGTAGAGATTAAACAAAAGAGAACATATGGGGTAGCCCTGTCTGGTGCCTCTCTTGAGCAATATGGGCTCAGAGAATACTTTGTTGCAGTATACTTTTGCTCGGGGTTTCAAGTACAGTAGTTTGACCCACTGTATGAAAGCCTTGGGAAATTCAAACTTTGCTAGGGTAGAAACAAGGTAATGCCAAGACACCCTGTCAAACACATTCTCTGCATCCAGGAGACCAACACAGTGGGGGGTATTTGGTTCCTGGGACACGGAGAAGATGTGGTCTAGCTTCTTTAGATGGCCTGAGGAGACTCTGTCAGGCATGAAACATACCTGTTCCGGATATTAGGCAAGCTGCTCCTATCCTGAGGGATCCATTTGCCTCAGGGCAGCAACAAATGACAAAGTGATACCCAGAGGGCACCACTTGCTTAAGGGCTGCAAAAAACGATTAAGTGATACCCCATGCAACAGCTTGCCTAAGGGAAGAAAAAATGACTAAGTGATACCTTGAGGGCACCACTTGTCTAATAGCAGTAACACAAGACTAAGTGAAACCCTGAGGGCAATGCTTGCCAAAGGGCAAAAACAAATGGCTACATGATACCTCCAGGGAGCAGCTTCCTTAAGGGCAGAAAAAATTGCTTAATGATACCCCAAAGGAGCACTTACCTATGGGCAGCAACAAATGACTAAATGATTCCCCAAGGCCACTGATTCCCAAAGGGCAGCAGCAAATGATTAAGTGATACCCAGAGACCACTGATTCTCTAAGGGCAGCAACAAATGAATAAGTGATATCCTGAGGCCACTGGTTCCCTAAGGGCAGAAACAAATGACTACGTGATACCACGAGAGAACCATTTGGCTATGGGCAGAAACAAATGACTAAGTGATACCACGAGAGAACCATTTGGCTATGGGCAGAAACAAATGACTAAGTGATACCCTGAAGGCACTGCTTCTCTAAGGGCAGAAACAAATGACTAAGTGACACCCTGAGGGTGCCACTTCCCTAAGGGCAGAAACAAATGACTATGTGATACCACAAGGGAAGAGCTTGGCTATGTGCAGAAAATAAGGACTAAGTGATACCCCAAGGGCACTGCTTGCCTCGGGAAAGAAATAAATGACTCGGTGATACTCCAAAGGCAGCAAATGTTTCACTATCCTAAGAGACTACAACATGGGCAATACAGAATGCAAACTGGGCAACCAGTATACAAGGGACACCACTTAGGGCAAACTGGTGAGTGAGAGAACTGGGGGCTCTGTACCTATAATAGTTAAAGCAGATAATAATAATAATCAGAAGAGAGGTGGAGATGGCTAAAACAGCATGAGACTTACAGTGGAGAGGGTGAAAAATAGGTAAGAAATTCAGTTTATTTATTGGATTTTGTTAACTGGGTAGGCCCACTAAGACAATGTCCCTTTTTCAGGGGTGACCTGGGGTTAATTTACACAGGAGTCAAGGCTGAAATGCAATCTATACAGAGGCACAAAGATACAATGCTTTACAAAATACAGTATGGAGGGGAACATAGATACAACACAGTTACATAAATCAAATGCAGTTACATAAAGGTAAAGCAATGAGCAACACACAGAAAGTAGGAAAACAAACTTGGTGGCAAACAAACTGGGTAGCAATCTCTGAAACGAGGGAGGGCAGAACAGAAATCGGAAAAAACACAGAAGTAATGACTACAGTGCCATCACAACACTTTTCTCTTTGGAAATCCAACTCAATATCTGGCCAACAACACAATTCTGACATTACTCATCACTCATCCAAAAGAGTTCTGGAAAATTGCAAGTTAAAGCAAAGAGCAACAATCCCAAAAAATATGCAAAAACACAGTGGGAAGAAATCGCTGAAACAAGATATAAAGAACAGAAATCGAAGAAAGCAAGTGTCCTTGGGGCAGAGCTGCAGACCGCAGAGCCCCTGACCAATGGTATTGCAGTATTCTTTAACCAATGGGGACAAGAGCTGTATGGAACAATTCAGCCAATAGACACGGAGAGTGGGTGGGCCGAACACACTGCCCATGGGGCAGCGCTGCCTACTGCAGCAAGTATGGAGACAGTAGGCTGTAGTGCCTCAGTTGTATGGATGGGCGGGCCATTTGCCTCCTAAAACATGTATATTTTCCAAACCGGGCCAGAGGTGGATCAATGACAGATCCAGACCAGGCCAGAAACAAGACCAGTGATAGATCCAGACTAGGTGACCTGACAGAATCTGGTTATCTCTACTCACCTTTAATATGATTTGCTCTATATTACTTAACGTCTATTATAGTTGGTTTATGGGGTTTATTTTACCACTGTGCACATTTTGTATATGAATAAAGGTCTAAACTCACTTATAGTAACTGGAATGGGGCAGAACAGGGTAACCGGCAGGGCAGGACCTGGTCAGTGGACTACAAAGGGTTATGCATTGAATGAGGCAGCATGCAAGCCTTCTTCAGTAGGGGTGAGGGGATTCCACTGTTAAAGGAAGTGCACAGTATGTGGAGCAGAGTGGGATGCTCACTAACTAACCTACTCACACAGTAACTATCCTGACCACTATTTTCAGAATGGTGCAGACCCAGATACATATCCGGACAGGTGTGTTTAATGGATAGCTAACAGAGCAGATCATGTATCCCCGTTTTTACTCTACAGTACCTTCCAACACATGAAATCCTGCACTTGATGTAATATATAAATAGTACAAAACATACCAGGAACACGTGGCCGTACAATCATTCTTATAGCACTTTATAATTTTCATTTGCAATTTTTGACCAGTCAAATACTTGTGCTGTGACTGCTTGTTTCCAGAGGATTCTTGGGGGTGGGCTACAGGGACCTGTTTCATTGATTGTGGAATTGTTTACCAGGACATCAGAGAAAATCCCCATCTCATATGATAAATGCCACATGATCATTTATCAGATGGGAGAGGACTCTTTAGAAAGGTAGTGAAAAGTGTTTGACAGCATTTTATTTTCTGATTAGAAATGTGTTTTGTTAGTCACATCAGTTCAAGGAAGACTAGTAACATTAACAAGAAGCCAGGCCAGCAAGATCAATGTGATATTTATCTTATGGCAAAGCACTTCTTAAAGAGCTAGTGTACTGCATGGAACTGTATGAAATTAATTGTAACTTTCAGATGTAGTCAGCTATCACTTCTTGTATCTCAAGAGTGTTTTCTTTTCTGTTTGCTAATTAGATTTTCCACCTGGCAGTACTGGGGTGATGTGTGGAGCAGCACTCTGTCTGGAGGGAAAAAAAAAGTCAGTTCTGTTCCTCCCACTACATTAGCACTAAGACCACACTGACTATGACATCACTAGTAACCAATGAGAACAATTTCTCACTGACAGGTTTCACTTTCACATGAAGCAGCAGGGACTGACTCTCCCTGGTTACTAGTGATGTCACAATTTCCTGCATTTTGATTGGTAGCTCATGAAAGTCACTGCTCAGATTGCAAGGATTGTGGTGCCTCAAAATGTTTGGTCTCATTTCTGATGATGTAGTGGGAGGAACAGAGCTGACTTTTTTCCCTCCAGACTGAGTGCTGCTCTGCACATCACCCCAGTATTGCCAGGTGGAAAATCTTCTAATTAACAAACAGAAAAGAAAACAAGCATTTGTCCATGCCTAATGTTTGCTTGCTGGTATTAGCATTGGAAATGCAGGCGTTAGAGAGATGCAGAATAGGAATGGCAGTGAAGTATTGAACTTCATGCCAACCCCACCTCCACCCTGCAGAGACGGACAGGCATTAGGGTATGTGTTTGGGTCATCGCCCATAACGTTCATGCCATTTCACTTCACCCTATCCTGCAGACACTGACATGTTTTGAGGTGTGCCTTGGGGTGTTTGGCTTTACAGTCATCCCATTCCATAAGGACATACGCTGAAATGGGTGCCATATAGCAGAATTGGGTGAACTCTGGAGCCGAAGAGTCCAAGGCACACCTCGATGCCTGTCACTGGCTGCAGGGTGGTGGGTTGGGGGTGGAATGGCATGAACATTACAGTTGGCAATCCAAAGGCACACCCCTGATGCCTGTCAGTCTGTACAGAGTAGGACGTTATGGTTAGAAACCCTAATACCCCGGGTGTTTGTTGGTATTTGCGCCACAAATTTTCATCATGGCCTTTTTGTAACTCCCACCTCCCATGAAAGCATTTGGGACCTCTTCTCATGAACAGTGGCACTGTGATTTTGTTAATGTGTCCTGAATTTTGAGTTCCCAAGTGACTGTTCCATTCTGCGCCAGATGTACGAAAATACAGATCGGGCAGAATGTAAAGAATGACAGCTGTACCATTCATAGGGAGGTGTGAAGAGGTGGCAATGTTGAAAATCTGTAGTGAAAATATTGAAAATACTTGAACTTTCGGGTTTATGTGGAAACCGTGCAAAGCATATGTGTAACACAGTCATTTAGTGAAATTTTTCACCAAAATTTCAACATAGGCATTTTGTGACCTCTGCTCATGAACAGTGACACTATGATTTTTCTAATCTGTCCAGAACATTGATTTCCCACAGCGACCGCACTATTCTGCGCCGAAAGCGCGAAAACACATTTTGGCTAGGATGTGAAAATGACAGCTGTACTGTTCATAAGGAGGTGTGGAAAAATGCCAATGTTGAAAATCTGGAGTGAAAATATTATAAATTCGCAAAGTTATGAGCGTGCATGGAAACTGCGCAACACATGCTCGTAACAGTCATTATATGAACATAGGAACATACGAACAAGCCAGCAGAAGAAAGCCATTTGGTCTATCAAGTCTGCTCATATTGCAGGGTCCACAGCTTGAGCTAATGTCCCTGCCTCCCTCCCACCCCACTCCTCCCATCCTCCCTACCCATGATCCTTATCTTCCCTCTATGCCTATCCCAGCCTCTCTTAAAGTTGCTCACTGCCTTTAATGAGATGACCTCTTCTGGCAGCACATTCCAAGAGTCCACTACCCTTTCTGTCAATAAGTGCTTCCTGACATCCCTCCTAAACCTCCCACCCTCCAGCTTAAGACTGTGCCCCCTCGTGATATGGTTACCATTCAGCTTAGAGACTTTCCTTATCTGGTTGCCATTCAGCTTAAAGAGACTTTCCTTATCAACATTATTTAAGCAATAAGGCATGATCAGGGGTTAGATTAACAGTCTGTTAATCACCCCTAGGGGTGTAATGTGGCACAAGGTGCAGCCAAGTGCCATACTGCCTGTAGGGGGTGAATGACTGTTAATCAAACTCCTGGGAGTGCCTTATTGCTATTATAAAATATTGTTCCTAAAGAAGAGGGTTAAAAGAATACTTTCTTGAATGTTTTCTTCATTTAGATCGAGATTTTTAATAAAACAGTTCTTCCACCAGCAGTTGAAGAATGCTGGTTTAAAATCAGAATGCATCATTCCAGTCATTCAGCAGTGCTAGAGGATGGAATGCTGACAGGAAGAATTAATGTGCCATTGTGATCAGGCTGTACATGACAGTATACCATGGATTAATATAAGGCTGTTGGAATCCTAACAGCCAATCAGATTGCAGCATTTCTGAGCACCTTTTTATAACTATCCCTTTCAAGTACTTGAATGACCCAATCATGACTTTTGTCACCAAATTTTCAACATAGGCATTTTAGGACCTCTGCTCATGAACAGTGTCACTGTGATTTTCTTAATGTATCCTGAACACTGATTTCCCACAGCGACTGCGCTATTCTGCGCCGGACATGCGAAAACACATTTCAATCAATCAATCAATCAGTCAAGTCTTTATTTAACCAGGCGTTCATCGTTGAGCAGAAGCTCATTTGCAAGATGGACCTGGGTGGAGCATGAACACTTGTATATACAGGTCAACACAGGTATTTACAAGGCAATACAGATAATACTCTTTACAGAGAGGAAGAAAAAGAAGTTCATGTGTACATAGAATTATACAGATATTGTACAGATTATAGGGTATTTACATACATAGAAGTGTCTATAGGAAGATAAAGCAGGTTATCTAAGGTTGCAGGAGGAAGTAATGGAAGAAAAAAATTAAAAATATACACCAGGCAGAGGTGAAGGTAGGTGGGAAGGGAGGGAGGTAGGGGGAGAAAGGCTAGGAGGGCACGGTGCACAGAAAGGAGTTGGTAAAACGGGATGTAGAGAAGGTGGATGGAGAAAAGGAGTATGTGTGAGCCCCGGAATTGAATGCTATAAAGTACGAGGCATGGTAGGATGTCACAATCCAGGGTAGTGAGCTTCTATCCGAGGTTGGGAAAGGAAGAATAAGAGGATGGATGGGCCTAGTGTTGATAAGACAGTCAGGATGTGAAAAATGACAGTTCAGCTTAAAGAGACTTTCCTTATCTGGTTGTCATTCAGCTTAAAGAGACTTTCCTTATCAACATTATTATGTGAAAAATGACAGTTATACTGTTCATAAGGAGATGTGGAAAAATGCCAATTTTGAAAATCTGGAGTGAAAATATTACAAATTTGCGGAGTTACGAGCGTGTGTGGAAACTGCGCAATGCATGCTTCATAAAACAAGTCATTGTTTGAATTTTTTTCACCAAATTTGCAACATAAGCTTGTTGAGAGCCCACCTCATGAACACTGGCACTGTCGTTTCATTACTCGGTCCTGAAAGGTGATTCCATGCAGTGACCGCACCATGACAGTGGCTGAATTCATGAGGAGGGGCCCCAATAATCCCATGTTGAAAATTTGGTGCCAAAATTCCCAAAAATGTTGAGATATGCACCAATGTTGAAAAAACCCTATTTATGCCATTATACAGCTTACCGGCATTTCTTCAGTTCGCAGTCAGCTTTGAAGAGTGCAAACGTGTTCCCGGTCCACTGAAGATCGTCATGCCAGGCTCTGCAGGCAAGTATGGGGTGAGGGGATGTGGGAAGGTAGGGTTGCGAGTGGGTGGGTGCGGGTTGGGGAGGGGATGGCGACGACCATGGACTATTTCCTTTCTTTCAGGGAGAAAAAAAACCAACAAAAAGATGTTGTGGGAAGTTTTTTTTTTTTCAGGCTTGCTTTCAGCATACTGGGTTGGGCTCCCCGTGTGCCACCTGCCTTTTTTGGGGGGGGACTTAAGCCGATGGGGATTGGGTCCCCGTCAGCAAAGAATGACTGTTTGGGGGGGCATCATGCCGAGGGGGACTGGGCAGCCCACGGCACACAACAAATGGGAGAGGGGGTTACATTATGCTGACAGGGAGTGGGCTCCCCGCCAGCAAATGAACTGAGTCAGGGGCATGCCGATAGCGGGATCAGCCACCCTGTTGGTTTTCATGGGGCTGTGAGGCAGCGTCAAGTCTCCACCATGTTTACAAAAAATTTTACACTAGGCAAGGTACCGCCCTGCATTGACGGGTTGCTCCCTCATTGTAGTGGAATGGCCGATGCTGCAATGACGAGGCGGCCCCTCATTGCAGCGGTGAAATCGTTTCAACTTAGTGGCACTTTTGGAAACCAATGTCATCAGCACAGTGTGCCTGCATTGGTCCACCAGTGCCAAGTCCCCAAATGCAGTGCTGCCGTTGGCTGCCACAGTGCTGCATCTCCACAACCTACTTCTCTCCTAAGATACCGTATAGTGTTTCTTGTGCATGCGTGCAAGCAAACATAAAAATACTTGAGATATAAGAAGTGATAGCTAATTGTATCTGAAAAATTATTAATCCCAAGCAGTACTCTAGCTCTTTAAAGCAGCACCTGTCTCTTTCATAGAAGAGGGATTCAGTACCTGTAGTTTAATAAAGTGTTTTTTAGACCCGTCTGTGATCATTGTTTCCTGTCACAGTATATGGATGTTACCCTGCTGTTAATTGGACTCTAAAGGTAATTATGCAAACAGTGCTCCTCTTCATGTTCCATTAGCAATTTATGGCATAAGGTGTCATTTAAGAGCTCACTGCAACGCAGATTAGGCTTCTAATAAGATGGTTGTTAAAGCTGGCTGCTTTGATATTGTTTATGGGTAACACTGGCCTTTTTGTTATGTTATTTTTACTAATGTTTGATGCTAAATTATATGGGTTAGCCACCACAGAATAAGCTGTGTAGTATAATGGGTGTTTAGCATTGTAAATTCCAAAAATCATTTCTAGAAGCTCGTTCATGCAGCCTCCTATTAGATTTCTTTTTTTAAAATTTAGTATGCTTTGTCCCCTTTCACTTGACTGGTCCACCTTCAGTCCTGTTCAAGTTCAAGTTCAAGTTTATTGCAGGAAAACTCCATTGAGCAAGCTCATTCACAAGGAGGTCCTGTGACATAAACACTTAAAGTACAAACACAGATAGGTAATAACAGTATATACATGAAATGCACGTTACATGATACAGGCTGGATATACATACAAGGGTACCACATAGGGTGACCGCAGGTGGTAAACATTGATATGAGACAGGGAAGCGACTTACAGGTTGCATACTGATAAATGAAACATGATGACTGGTGTGTGCAATACATATACAGTATTTTGGCAGCTAGAACAAACAACAGTCTACAACTGATATGGGGGGGAGGAGAGATTTGATAGAGAAGCAGTGGAGCGTAAGCAAAGATTAAGCCAGGAGTAGAAGGAGAAGGGAAAGCAGTTAATATGACAAATCAATTATACCTTACCAGTGGATAAATATAGCACACATGGGGAAGGAAGAGACTTAATGACAGTTACAGGTGTCTTTTATTTTGGCTGAACTTAGCGATTTGTAGAAGTTTATTGAAACTGTGCTAGTTAGTTTCAGTACGTTTGTAATTGGTTCCAAATGGAGGGAAGGGCATATGCAATAGCACGTTTACCAAAGGAAGTCCGCATCCTTGGTATGTCAAGCATAATAAAGTCAGATTTTCTTAACGAGTATGCACTATGTGAGATACTAATAAGGGAAGAGAGATAGCTTGGCAATTTCTGCAGGAGCAGTTTAAGAGTCCATGCCCAGCATGGAGCAGGGATCTAGTAATGAGGATGTCCAACCAACAGCTGCATATAAGTCACAGTGGTGTGAGCGGTAAGGGGAGTTGGTAATGAACCGTAATGCACGGTGATAAAGGATGTCCAGTTTACTTAGATTTGCAAGAGTGGTGGAGGAATAGATTACATCGCCATAGTCGAGTAGGGAGAGAAAAGTGGCCTGTACAAGCTTGTTTCGAGTTTCAAGGGGGAAAAGGGGCCTATTTCTGTAGAAGAAACCTAACCTTGCTTTTAACCTTCTAGAGACATCTTCGATGTGGTCACTGAAAGATAATTTATTATCGATCCAGATACCTAGATATTTAAATTTGGTTACAACTTCCAGAGGCTCGTTTAGCGTGGTGACAATGAAGTCTTGGGCAAGGGTATTGGGGGGGCCTGAGACAGCACTGCAGGAGAATATCATCGCTTTAGTCTTCTTAGCATTGAGCAGAAGCTTTGCCTTTATTAGATTATGCTCAAGTTGTGCGAAGTCCGCTGAAGCACTCCTTGACTTCAGATAACGATGAGCCAGAAGTATACAACACAGTATCATCTGCAAAAAGTGCAGATTGACGTAGATATGTTAGCATCTAAGTCATTAATGTACAGAGAAAACAAGATAGGGCCTAAGATGGATCCTTGGGACTCCTCTTGCAACTGGCAAGGCAGCAGAAAAAAGCCTTCGCCTTTACTTTTGGAATCTTCCAGTTAGGTAGCTAGAGAACCACTGGGTGTATGGTATGTGGCACCCAACTTTGCAAGGCAATTGACTAATAGTTTGTGATCAACAGTATCAAAAGCTTTGCTGAGGTCCAAAAAGACTGCACCAGTTACCTTCTTAGCATCTATAGCAGAGATCCAGTCATTGGTTACTTTTGTTAGTGCAGTGATTGTGCTATGATTAGCCAGGAAGCCAGATTGAGCTGGGTTAATGAGAGAGAAGGTTTCCAAGTGAGAGTTTAACTGAATATGGATCAGTTTTAGAAAGGATAGGCAATATGGAGATAGGCCTATAGTTGTTTATATCGCATGGGTCACCAGATTTAAATAGAGGGAGGATATATGCTGATTTCCAGCAGGACGGCACAGTAGCAGATATAATGGAAAGATTGAAGATGTGGAGAATTGGGGCAGTGAGATGGGTGTAGCCTGACCTTAGGAAAAAGGGTTCCAAGCCATTGTCCCCCGCGCTTTTGGTGTCTAAGTTAAGAAGAGAATCTTCTACTTTATAAGTTATCTCACGCAGTTGGAAGGGGCTGGGTGCAGGACTAGATGTGGCGGAGGGGTATGCTGGCTCACCGCAGCACCAGCATAAGGTGACGAGGTCAAAGTTAATCCAGCTGTGGCAAAGTGGAGTTAAGTTCCTCCAGGATTAGGGACTTGTTTTCCACAATCTTGCCACTTGCAACTATCTTTGTTGGGACAGAGGGACCATGGGCCGTCCTTCTATAGCTTTGATAGTCTTCCATATTTTATGAGGGTTACCTTTAGCTTGTTCGAGAGTAGAAATATAATATTTAGCTTTAGCAGAGCGAAGTTTTTTCACACAGTTATTCCTGGCTGTTCTAAAGGTCTGCCAATCCGAAGATTCTTTGGAATGTCTAGCTTTAGCCCAGAGCTTATCTCGAGCTATAAGGGCTGCCTTGAGATCCGAGGTGAACCAGGGGTTGGAATTGTTCCTGCACTTACTTTGATGAAAGGGGCATGCTTATTTATTATTGTAGTGAGTTTGTCATTAAGGATGCAAGCTGCCTTGTTGACATCTTTGGCTAGGTAAAGATCTTGCCATCTGATCATGCTCAGGTCAGATAGGAAGTTTACTGCACTGAATTTGCGACAGGATCTTTTTGTTATAAAGATGGATTGTGGCCAGGCCTTAATTTGAGATCTTGTGCAAGCAACAATTCCATGATCGCTCATGTCGTTGTGAAACACTGCCAAATGAGATATTTTGTGTGGATGGGTGGTTAGTACCACATCTAGAATGGAACTGTTGGCAGTATTTAGAGTGTTGTTCCTAGTAGGTTCACTGACTAATTGCCCAAGACCTAGCTCGTCACAAAGGGATTTGAGGCCGTGTGATTTAGGTGACAGCCAGTCCATATTTAGATCTCCTAGAAATATTGTTTCAGTTTTTGCATCTACGAACATGGATTTCAAAAGATTAAGGACTTCATCACCACCAGACGGGGTCTATAGCCACCTAGGATAGTGATACATTCCGAGGAGGGAGATGAAGGCTCAGCTAAACTAACTCAAATTCCTTGGCTAGAGATTTGCAACTAATATTGGTGACCAAGTACTTAGATTTGGGTGAGATAACCACACCACGCCTCTAGAGTCTCTATCTGCTCTAAATAAATTGTAGCCCTGCAGTGATATTTGTTGATCAGTGTTCGTCTTTTTAATCACGACTCAGTAATTATGATAAGGTCTGGGTTAATGGTGCAGCCCAGGCTTGCAACTGTACAGTTTTTAGGCAGGCCTAAAATGTTGACCATCATCATTTTGAGACCTGTAGCCTCAGCAAAATCGATAAGCGAGGTAAGTTGTAGGGGGGCCAGGTTGAGCTCCACATTTCCTGAGCAGAGAAGGACAGAGTATAACTTTCTTTAAGGAGCTTATAAGAATGGAGACTGCTTTTTTATTTCTTCATGTAACCATATCGTATTGCGTAAGAGGCGGCACCACTGTAATGACAGTTGATCGTGATCAATGCAAGTGCTTGGGTAGACATAGGAGAGACAGTAGCAAGGGGTGTAGGCTAACCGGGGAATAGGCTAAAAGGAGAGGAGAATGACATAGTGTCTGCACGGTAGACTGTTATAACATTAGATATTGATAAGGTACATTGGAGAACTGAATTGCATTGAGGTACTTCGAACTGCACTGTATTGCTGAAAACTCTGCACCTTAGGAGCAATAAAAACACAATAAGGAGAGCCATGGTCCCAGATTGAGTGGTCTCGTGATTTGTATTAGTGTAATATTTTCGAGGCAAGAAATTTGCCCACCTAGGTACTCACTTAAAACCTAGATGGGAAAATACAGCAGAAAGGGGAACAAGGAGAGCAGGAGCAGCTTAGTTAGTGGCCATCCACCCTTCAGACTCAAGTCCCTTGTAGCACCGGGAAAGAAGTAGAATGATAATGCAGGCCATATTGCCCACGAATGAATACAGTGATTTATGTAGAAGACCAAGAATCCCTCTAGTGGCAGGTTTGTATAACCTGCTAATGGAAAAAAAAAAAAAAAGGTAGTTAGATTTATCGGCACCAAGGCAGAGTGCTTGGATGGGGGCTGCAGGAAGAGCAGTCAGACAGAAGAGGTGTAAGCACTTTAAAACAGTAGTAGAAATTACAATCCAGCTAATACAGTTGAAAAACTCCTAATAACACAGTTGAAATGTGCCTAGTTCTATCGAAAATCTAACAAAGTGCCAGGTGTCTATAGCAAGGGAAAACTCCTGGCCAATCAGAGTGGGTTTGCTGGAAGCACCCGTGTTCCGATTGGCTGCGCTGTCCCGTACCTTCCAAGGAGCTGCAGGCAGGTGTCCTGGTCTTGGTCGGTGGCTGGCTGGGTGCCGGCCGACCGTGGGTGAGCTGAAGCAGCCCTGTTCAGGGGCAAGCAGCTAGAGAGAAGAAGACAGAGCAGGTCTTAAATAGCATAGAGGTAAAGGGGTTAGATTTGAGCAATTTAGTAAGACAAAAGGTAGTTAGACTTATCGGCACCAAGGCAGAGTGCTTGGATGGGGGCGCTGCAGGAAGAGAAGTCAGACAGAAGAGGTATAAGCACTTTAAAACAGTAGTAGAAATTACAATCCAGCTAATACAGTTGAAAAACTCCTAATAACACAGTTGAAATGTGCTTAGTTCTATCGAAAATCTAACAAAGTGCCAGGTGTCTATAGCAGGGGAAAACTCCTGGCCAATCAGAGTGGGTTTGCTGGAAGCACCCGTGTTCCGATTGGCTGCGCTGTCCTGTACCTTCCAAGGAGCTGCAGGCGGGTGTCCTGGTCTTGGTCGATGGCTGGCTGGGTGCCGGCCGACCGTGGGTGAGCTGAAGCAGCCCTGTTTAGGGGCAAGCAGCTTCCAAGGAGCTGCAGGCGGGTGTCCTGGTCTTGGTCGGTGGCTGGCTGGGTGCCGGCCGACCGTGGGTGAGCTGAAGCAGCCCTGTTCAGGGGCAAGCAGCTGTGCTCTCACCCAGCCCATAACTCACCTTCTCTGGGACTTCCCTCTCTCCACATTCTTCCTTGGCTTGACCCCAGGGTGGGGCTACCAAGGGTGGACCCAGGCCCCCAATGAAATTTAAGTCAGGTTTTGGGGAGAATGCTGTAGTTGGCCGTGCAGGGCCTGTGGTAAGAAGCAGATGTCCTCTTCTTGTGGTTGGGGTTTTTCCTGCTTATCTCTCCAGTCTGCTAGGACACTGAGATAAGCTCTGTACAACCTATGTGCATGCAGTTGTGTGCCATGTGCATCAGAGCATATCAGCATCATTTCGCTCTGATCCTTGGCTCCCCGGTGACCGCCACCTGTGGTCACCCAGGTGGCAGGATTGCAGCGGAGACCAAACTCCCTCCCACCTGCGGTGGAAAGCATCCTATGGGATGCTCAGACTACCTCCCTGGTCTGTCCTCTGATAATTCAGGCTCATTCCCAAACGCTGTTCAGAGACACTGTGAGCAGTGGCACTATGCCTGTATCAACAGTCAAGCATCCTAGTAGCTTTCTGTTAAAGAGTGCTGGCAGGGACATCAGCTGCAGTTTTTTTTTTTTTAATAATTTATCACCACAGTTGCAGAGGCATCACTGCTCACACTGCTGTATCCCATAATTTCTGTTTGTATTTACAATATGTATTTATTTAATTGTTTGAAAATTGGCAACCAGGAAAGGCATGCTGAACCAGGGCTCGTTTCCAGGTGCGAAGGGGGAAAAGGGAAAGGGGAAACAATAAATCAAAATGAGCAGTAGAGCAGCATTCCAAAGATAAAGCGCAAACAGTGAACAGTTCAACAAGACGCAAGTGTAAATAGCAAAAAACGGCAAACAGAAGTTGGTCTATGAGCAGCACCAATACTCAATTAAAATGATAAAAGCAAATTGATACAAATAAGGATAGCAGTTGTAGTGACATGAACTGACCTCTGGGGTGATTATGGTGGGTGTGAAAAGAGCACCAGGCGCAGGTCAGGTAGGGGGCTGACTGGAGCAGGAGGGGGATGGAAGGAGCTTTAGCTGGTGCCTGAGGGAAATGTGGGAGGGTGTGAGATGGAGAGAGGAGGGGAGCTGGTTCCAGAGGGAGGGAAGGTGATAGGAGAAGGCTGTCTGCCCAGTAGAGGAGCGAGGGTGAGGGAGGAACAAGGTGCGAGGATCCTTGGAGCACAGGGAGTATGAGGCGGAGGGAATGGGTGAGAAAAATATGGTCAGGTAAGATAGCAGAGACCGAAACCAGTATTTGGAGATGAAGGAGGGGCAGTGAGACTGTCGACATGATGGTAGGGGGAGGATGGATAGGGAGGTGTAAAGGCAGCAGTGATGAGTATGAGAGGGGAGTTAGTAGCAAAGTGACAGATGGCATTACAGAGGGTGTCCAGTCTGGCAAGGAAAGAGGAGGGGGCAGCACCATAGACCACATCCGCATAGTCAAAGACCGGGAGCACCATTTTGGTAACCAGCTCATGGCGGACCTGCGGGGACAGGCAATTTTCGTTCTGATACAAGGCTCCAGACTTGAGGCAGAGCTTGGAGCAGATGGCATTGATGTGGGCATTAGAGCCAGATTTACAGCTGGTGTCTGGCCCAGCTCTGCTACTGAACTGCCCCTTCTCCCCGAAAGGAGTTCCATGCTTGAGGAAAGGGGCAGCCAAGGATGTGAAGGCCATGTCAGCTGTGAGCTTGGCTCATGCAGCCGCAGTAGGACCAGAGCTGTGCCGGCTGCCAAAAGATGAATCATATGCATGCCAGCCTGTCTCTGGATCAAGCCTGTAGATTTGTAAAATGCTTTGATCAGATTTGAAAAACAGTATATTCAAATAGTTTGCAAGTTACAAGTATGCTTTTCTCCATGAAATATAGCAAGCTAGAATAACTTCAATTAAAACAGCACTACAATGTCACAAGTTGCAGTGTATCTGTTTCCTTGTTACCAGTCAAAACCAGTTAGGGGCTTATGCTCCCACGAGGGACCCCCTTCCAACTCCTACCCCCCCCCCGAGCTTAGGAATTTATTAGTGGTCTGGGGGTTAATCCCTACTGGATGCCTAAAGGTGGTGGCAGAGGGTAGTTAGAGAAGGATATGAAAGAGGAGGAAACAGGAAGTTATGGGTCTTTTTCCAGCCCAGGCAGTAGGCCTGAGCCTGGAGGAGGTGGCTGGAAGAGCAGGAGAGGCAGGCAAGGTGGGAGCTCAATGGTCCGGGTTGGGCCTGTTGGGGGGGGGACCCCCAAAAGTCAGTAGTTAGGGATGGCCTTTTCAGCTATGTGGCAGTGAGAAGCAGTTATGGGAGCTCTGAGGGAGTATGGTCAGCTAACCTAACTGCATCATTGGGATGGGGGAGGCCTAGTAAGTGGGCAGAGGTAGGCAAGAGCCCTGTTTTGTGTGCAGGTGTAGCTTGGGCTGCCAGGGCTGTGGGGACTGTGGCAGAGTTCCCACAGATGAGGGGCCAGTGGCAGAGGTCCCCTCCTGCATCCAGTGTAGCAGGGTGGCCCAGATGTGGAGGGGGCCAGGAGTGTCTTTCATCCAGAAAAAGGGGCCTGTTTGGAGGGGCAGGTCTTGGGGTGGCAGCATTTTTAGGGCCAGGCAGGTCACAGGTCTTTAGGACAGGCCTTGGAGGGCAGCTCCTGGTAGGAGCTTAGTTCAAGCCCATGATGTGATGGCAGGGATGCGGAGAGGTTAGGACCATCCCTGGATGGTCATCTAGGGCCCCTTAGAGTTAGAGAGAGAGAGAGAGAGAGAGAGAGAGAGAGAGAGAGAGAGAGGACACCATGGGTGCTGAGAGATGAATTCGAGCTGCTCGGAAGGCCAGGGTGGCGGCAGGGCCCAGGCTCCTCTAGAGACAGGGTAGTTCAGAGGTGTGTTTGGACATTGTGGTTGGGCTGTATCAAAGGCCCCAGCACCAGTGGGAGTGGGACAGTGAAGTCTGTAGGAGGTACGTATCAGTATGGGAGTGGTTGGTAAGGGTTACAGCACCTGGGTCAGAAAGGAAGAATTCTGGGACCCCCTGAGATTTGGGCCAAGGCCCATGGAGCCAGGTTAAGGAAGCAGCTTGCTTCTCCCTGCCAGAGATAGGGCAGCTGACCAGTGTCTGGGAAGGAGATCAGGGAACATGTAATCAAAAAAGAGAAAGAAAGAAGAGTTTGGCTTACCAGTGCCAGTGAGAGAGGAGCCTGATGATTCTTCAGGAATGAAGGATCTGCTTGGGTAAATCATCTGCGCTTCCAGAACTCAAAAACAACCTGCTTGTACTGCCTGTATGCCATCTTGTGTCTGCTTGAGAGTTCCAGCATGGGTGAGCTTGTAAAAAGTTTTAATAGCCACATGGAGCTGTTTTATTTTCATTGGAGTAAGATGGTACCCCTGTGCCAATGGAATCATTTGGGGCACAGGCGAAAAAATAAAGAGTTGTTTGAGAAGGAGATTGAGAGCTGATTTTCTTTTATTTAAGTTAAAGGGGGATGAATTAAATGAAAGGCCCCTTATATTTATGTTATTCTGAGCTATAATTTCAGAAGGTGTCCATCATTTATACCGGGATCGTAGGGCTCAGGAGCCCAGGGAGAGCGCTGCAGATTGTCAGAGGTCCTGGATCTGGTGGCAAGAGGTTTGGGGCAGAATTCGTCTACAGAGGTAAAGATTGTGAGTGCATGGGGAACTGAAGCCATCGAGAGGTAGGCCACATATTTTCTTATCACTGGTTTGGGTGCACTGGCTCGGAGTTGTTTCTCATTGTTGTGGTCTCTTCTATTTTCTCCCAGTTCATCTGCAATAAATTCATGCCCCTAGACAGTGGGGGGAGACGGGGCTACAGAAATATAGAATTTGCTGGCAGATAAGGACTGCTTGGCCCACCCACTCTGCCCATTTCCCTACCTACAGTATCACCGCAGATCGTACTTGCTCTCTGGTCCATTATCCCTCCTCTTCTTCCTTTCCTCTAAGATTCCTTGTGCATATCCCATGTATTCTTGAACCCCACCACTATTTTTGCCCCCACCACCGCCCGGTGCACCCCTTCAGGTCGACACCCCGACGGCGAAACATGAAAAAAGACCATTACGGCAACAATCGCTGTAATGGTCCTTTTTTCGTGTTTCGCTTCCCCCAGTGTTCTGCCCCCTCCTCAGAACAATTCTGACCTGGAGTTGATAATCCTGAAGTCCAGGGGCCGCGGGGGGCAGATTCCCCCACATGGGGGTGTTGGTGCACAGCCCCCACAGAAAACACTTGTTGAATGGCCGGCACAATACCTGCGTCGGTATTATGCTGTCGCTGTGCGGGAGGTCGGCATTTTCAATGTCGACCTCCCTTGGTGCTTCCACCACCGCCACTGGAAGGCTGTACCAGGAATCCACCACTCTTTCTGTGAATAAATACTTCCTCACATCTCACCTAAATTTACCCCTCCCAGCTTCATATCCTGTCCTGTTGATCTTCAACACCTTTTTTCCTGAAAAATACTTCCCCCCTGTACCTTAGTTACCCCTTTTAGGTATTGAAAGCTCTCTAGCACATCCCCCCATCTCTTTTACAGTGTATACATATTTAGGTACTTAAGTTTCTCCTTGTAGGGCTTCTGAAGCAGACCCTACACCATTTTAGTTGCTCTACTCTGTCTATGTCTTCCTAGAGATGTGGTCTCCAGAACTGGATACAGTACTCTGGGTGGGGTCTTACCAGCGATCTATACAGAGGCAATGCCACCTCCCTCCTTCTGCTGGTGATAACCCTCCCTATGCACCCCAGCATCCCACTAGCTCTTTACTGCCTCGTTGCACTGCCTGGCCACCTTTAGTTCTTCAAGTATGACTACTCCCTTGATTATTCCTCAAGTTTTCTCAGGTCACTGCTGATCTTTTCCACACCACCCCCACCCCCGAGTGTCCACTCTGTTGCAGATTTTGGTGTCATCCACAAAGAGGCAATCCCTCCCTTCCAGCTGTTCTGCAATGTCACTTATAAAGACATTAAAGATGGCCGGTCCCAGCATTGATCCCTGAGGTACCCCGCTGATCACCCTCACTTCATCGGAGTGAACTCTGTCTTATTTATTTATTTAGTTTTTGTTGACTGGGTAAGTGCACCAGAGAAATTCTGCCTATTTTCAGGCACAACCTGGTGGGGGGGGGGGGACAGATGAATGCCAACTAACCTTGAACCAGATTAAGCTGTTGGTGGTATTTTTAGTGACTGGGGGGAAATTTGGCCAGGGCACCGGGGAAATTTCCCCAGTCTTTTCAAGAAGTACCATGGGATCTTTAACATCCACCTGAACTACCACCAGAACAGACAGATGGGACCTCAGTTTAACATCTCATCAGAAAGACGTTTTACCACCACCGTATGCTGCCTATCCCCTAACCAGATCTTATCCAGTTAACCACCTTTGGTCCCACCCCTAACTTATCCTGCTTGCCCTATCATGCTTGCTTATGAGTCTCCTGTATGGAATGGTGTCAAAAGCCTTACTGAAATCTAGGTAGGCTATGTCCACCACTCCACCCTGGTCTACTTGTTTGGCCACCCAGTCAAAGAAATCTGTCAGATTCCTTTAACATGACCCCCCCCCACCCCATGAATCCATGATGCCTCGGGTCCTGTAACTCACTGGATTCAAGGTATTCCACAATACTTTCCTTCAGCAGTGATTCCATTAACTTTCCTACCACTGATGATAGGCTGACTGGCCTATAATTGCCAGCCTCTTCTCTGGTACCACTCTTGTATAGTGGAACTACGTCCGCCTTCCTTCAGTCATCCGGAACCACTCCTGTTTTCAATGAGCTGTTAAAAAGGACTGTCAGAGGTGCAGTCAGTATCTCTCTGAGCTCCCCCAATACCCCTAGATGCACTCTGTCTGGTCCCATACTTTGTCCACATTAGCTAGTCCTTTCAGGACTCTCTCCAAGAAGGGACTATTGCCCATGTCCCTCCCTCAATTGCTCTTATTACTTTTTCATGGTTCCTCCCCTTCTCCTTCCTCTGTGAACAGTGAACAAAATTATTTGTTCAGGATGTCTACCTTTTGCTGGTCCCCCACTGCACAGTCCCCCTCCTTCCCTTTTTAACCTAAGGATCCCATCCCTAGCCGTCCACTTTTAGCTGACATACCTAAAAAATGTCTTGTCTTCTTTCCTTACTGCCTGAGTGATTCTGTCTTCTGTTTGCACCTTTGCGCTCCTTACTGCTCTTCCTGCTTCCTTGTTTCCCCGATACACTTCCCTATCCTCTGCCGTCTTCACCTCCTTGTACATTCTGAATGCAACCCTCTTATTGTAAGCTCCCTTTGGAAGCTTACTAATCAATTAGAGTAGCCACGGTGTCTGGAGCTGGGGCCCTGCCTGCTGTTGGGAGTGGGGGGGCCTCAGCCCAGAGTGCTTTAAAGGGGAGGTTTTTGGCATGAAGAGAGTGTCCAGGAGAAGAGGAAGGAGAGAAGGAGGACTGTTTCAGTGTTTGGCCATGAGGGCTGAGGTTCTGGGCCAGGGTGGGCCGGTTGCAACCCCAGCCCACCACCCTCAACAACCGGCGATAAAAGTAGCATTGTGGGAGTCTGACTGGGGAAGCTAGAGCTCAGAAAGGGGACTGCCTGTGCCATCTGGGGAGCCAGAGCCCAGGAAGTCAAAGGGTGGCCCACCTCATGATCTCTGGCATGGGGTGGCACAAGTGGGTCCTGGTATCCTCATCAGTGGGCAAGAGAAAGTAGAGTCCCAGTGTGCCAAGCTGTTTGGGGCAGTGCGATGGTGGCAGCCAATACTGTAGGGAGGTCAGTGGTAGCAGCCCGGTTTCCTTTCCAGTGGCACTGCAGTCTGGCTGGGAGATGTTCAAGGAGCCTATACAGACAAAGAGGGAAAAGTGCACTGAGTCTCCGGGATTGCCAGGACCCAGTAGCATCTATGTTGCCCCGGAATGCTTGGAGATGCACTGGCTTTGGATAGAAGGGACTTGCCCATTCTTGTTGGGTCTTTATTTGTAGTACAGTCCATCCAAGTTGGAGAGCTCCAGATTTGAACCACCAGCACAGGGAGTGTAGCGCATGTGAGCAGCTGTGTTTAAGCTTGTAGTTGTGTTGTTGTGTCAGCAAGTTTGCCAGACAAAGTGAGAAGTGAAAAACAGTAAGTTTGTGCAGGAGAGAAGCTTTGAGGGAAGATTTTTTTTGTGGCCTGTGTTTCGGTCCCTGTGAGTGCTGCTGCCAGGATTCACAGAGCCTTTTGGCTCTGAGGGAAGCACTGAAGAGAAAAACTTTTGGGAAATGAAAGTTTCCCTGCAGACTGTATTGGGCTCTGTGCCTAGAATGCTACCCACCGTTTGATCTCCACCCTACACTCCATGGAGTGACTTGATCAAATTAGCACAAATAAATCATTTTTTTCTTTTACTCCTGAGTGGACAATGGACTTCATTACTGCACTTTTCGATTGAATTAACTAAGCTTGCCCCCACAGCTGTTGTTACCCCTTTTGCTGAGAACTGCCTGCACCCTCTGAAGACTTCTCATCAGAACCCAGGTAATGAGTTTAATTTCTGGGACTGTTTTTATGGCTGCAAGTGCCATCCTTCCCCTAAAGTACCACCTGGAATATCCCTAGACATCAGGAGGGGGCTTATAATGAGGGGGGGGGCTCATCTGGGATTGTTAATGATCGTTTGAGGGTGCAAGAACTTTGCCTGGACTGTCCATTTGGGGTATAGCAGCATGGGAAATTTCTTTACTGCTAGGAATCATTTTTAACTTGTGAATTTTCGGGCCTCCATTAAAGCGCCATTTCACCTGCATGAACTGTTTAGCATACAGCTAATGTATGCAGAACTTTCGGGACATTATGTCATTGGCTGGAGGCTGGTAGGGCTGGTGGCAGAGGTCACAGCATGAGGAGCAGGAGGGCCATTATTTGGTTGGAGACAGAGTTAACTGCGCCACAGGTGGTTTTGAGTCTGATGCAAATCTGCTAGCTGAGACAACTCTCTACCAGTTGAGTAGCAGCAGTGGAAAGGAACAAAGAAGAGGTGGCAGAAGCTTCTAGTGATGGGAATAAGCCACTGTCTGTTCTTGCATCACTCCTATTGTGGTTGTGGGAGGTAGTGCAATAAGGCAGCACACAGGAGAAGTGTGTGGTCTGCCACCATACAGGGAGCCACATGAAAGTTTTGCCAGTATGTCTGACTTGTTCCAGCAGTGCAGTGGTCTCTCTGGCCCAGCCAGCCGCACCCTATCAGCCTGCCTGTAGTTAGACCACCGCCTCAGCTTTGGTGAGCACTGACGCATCCAACCTTGAAAACTGGGGGGAGGTGGAAACTGCAGCAAGTGAGGTCATTTCTGGGGGGAAGGGCGCTAGCCATCTGCCCAACCCTTCTGTCCCACTGGTGCCTGACCCTCCCCGTGGCAGAGGGAGAGGATGTGGGGTGGCAGGGAAGCTCAAGTCTAATGAGACCCCCTACCTATGGTACACTCCCCATGGTGGCAGGTGCCAAAAAGACTGTTCCAGGACCTCCCCCCAGGAGCTGAGAAGGAGCTAAGAAGCCTGATGTGGAGGTGGAAGAGGTTATCTCAGAGGGAGATTCCAGTACAGTGGAACATGTGTAGGAGATAGATACTATATCCCCTTGTCCACCCTAGCTTCTTATCTTTTGATGATCCTCTTTGGGAGCGAGATATTCCAAGGTCTTATCACTTCTCCTGCTTAAAGTACCCAGACACCATCCCCAGGCTGTGTCAGGTTTTCCAGAAGAGGAGAATGGACATGGACGCCTTCCACCCGTCTGACCCCTGCTACTCCCAGTACACCTCAGGGAGTTGGTTGTTAAAGGTTACTGAGCCCAGGACCAGTGTAAGGAGTATACCAGAGTGGTTGCAGGCTGAATGTTGGGTAAGGAGACAAATTTTATTTATTTATTTATTTATTTCAAAGTTCAGAAATACACCCATGAGCAGAAATGCTCATTTACAAAGGTTCCTCATCAAAATTACAATTTGTTAACACCATGTCAAAGACAGTATTAAAAACTGATTAACAAAGGCTGGGCAATATTGATTCAGTGACATAACAAAACAGAATGAGCAACGTAAGTACCATTTCGGCAAGACAGAGTGAACAAAAGTTAACATTTAACAGGGCAAATAATACAAAGCATAAAATAGTCTCAAGCTCTGGAGGGATTCAAACTGATAACCTCTTGTTAGCGTACCCAATTATCAGGCTCAGATAAATCTGTCTTTGGGGGCCAGATATCTTTGCCTATGGGCATCCAGCCAGGTCTTTCAAATGAACCCTTAGAACTCTATGCAAGACTTTAGAGAACTCTATCCGTTTCCCAGTTTGGTATGTCAATAAGCTTAAAATACAGTGTCACTTATAACCACTCTAAGCTCTACTTAAATAAAAAGAAATGTCAAGGCACTCCAAGCAGTTTCCGTTGTAAAATATATCTTTACTTTAAAATATCAAAACAGAACAATAAATACAGAACAAATATCCCAAACACATACAGTACAATCTTAGAAACAAAACAGGTTTTTAAACGTACAAACTAAGCTCTCTTATCCACATAATATTTCTCTCCTACAATGCTGATGTTGCCCTTCTTCTCTCAGTCAGAAATATTGTCTTGTGTGTCTCTGTCAAGGTTCTCTCAGCAATTAATCACAGTTCTGAGCCGACCTTCTCTGAGGCCACCAAACTTTGCCTTGGTGTAACAAAAATCCATATTTTATATAACACAGGATGTCTAAATAAAATATTTAAAAAACATAATAGGTGACCTCACTGACTTTCCTCTCCTCAGGTTAACCAGACAAAACTGGTTTGTGCTCTGCTACACATACATCTCAAACGTTTCTTTGATCTAAGTCACTGTATTCAAAGCAAAAGTGTATTTGCCTCTTTAATCCCATCTGGGCCTTGGAATCTACACCTCAAAGGTCTATCTGATGTAATTCAAGGGTTCCCCAGGAATGTATATTTGGCCTTCCAAATTTGTCTGGGTCCTGTTTGGCCCAGCCATCAACCTCTTTGATGAAATGAGCTGGTTCCTGGAAGGTTATTCATAACCCATGCATGCTCTTTCCATATGACACCTAGAGCAAAATCAAAGGATTCCCTTGGGGATGCCATGAATGGCTAATTTCATTTCCTGGGATCAAATCAAATTTAACATGCTGATTGAACCTCAGATCTCTGTAGTTTAAATACCTCCTGTCCTTTGAACTTATCCTTGTTTTTTTTTGGATGTGTCAGTTCAGCCAGACTGTGGGTCTTCTGACTGCCCTTTCCATCACATATTTTATATGTAATAAAAAAAAAAATTAGATGCAGCACTCAGAGCTGGCTGTCTATGCCACAGTGACTACTTATAAGAATACTAGATTCATGGTTAAGTGATCGTTAGGAACTACCCTTACCTAAAGTACCTTGAGGACATCAAATATTATATATAGATCTAACTCTCCCTTCAGTACTTACTGCGTAATAAAAACATAAAAAAATGCTGAAGCAAATTGTAAACATTGATGGCAGTATGGGTGTTCCGTGTGTTGAATGCTCATGTATACAATAGCCCAGGCAACAGTTACAGATCCCTATACTTGCAAAAAATGCAGACACAACATTGAGCTGCAGATAGAACTAAATATGTTCTCTTTGAGGCTTCAGGGCTCAGGCCTTGGATCAAAAACAACTAGAAATGGCACAGAAACTAGACATAAATATAGATAAGCCAAACACAACTAGAACTACAGGTGATAGAATTACACTACAAGACACAGCAGTAAGTAATATGGAGGCAAATAACTCAAAAATATGTAGAATAAAACATAAAGGAACTATACTTAAAAAATCAAGAAAAAAATAAATCGGAATCTGAGGGGACTAAAAATGCAGTAACTAATAAACTATTGAATGCCGGAAGTCTGAACACTAAAATGGATGAGTTGCAATATGTACTCACAGAAAATAATATAACAATGTGCGGTATAACCTGGGGTACAGATAATGATTGGAACATTGAAATCAAAGCCTACAATAGATTTCATAAAAATAGGATAGATCGTAGGGGTGGTGGAGTAGCCCTATACATAAAGGAAGATGTCAAGGCTGTTGAGATACTCAATATTGGGGACAAAGAGACTGAATGTATCTGGGTAAAACTCATCTTCAGTAAAAACAATCTGACTGTGGGCCTGGTATACCTCCCACCAAGTCTAACTACAGAACAAAACAATAATTTATTAAAATATTAGAAACCAGAGATATTACAGGGGACTATATCCTTATGGGTGATTTTAACCTACTTAATATAGACTTGGTAACCTTGAATAGTGGGGTAGCATTAGAAAATAAGTTCACTGATTTATTTGTCCAACAGTGGTGAGGAGAGGGTCAGAAGAAGGGAAGCAGGGACAAGGGGGCCCAGGCCAGGAAGAACAATTGCCGGGGAAACCAGGTCAGGAGACAAAAGACAAATGGAAGGAAGAGATAGGGACTTGTGAGGGGAGGCGAAGAAGTGGCAAAAGTCATGGAGTGGAAAGGAGAGAACAGCTTACTATGAAGAGAGAGGGAGCGGGCATTTGTGAAGGGTCTTCAGAAAACAGCTGTGCACTGCTAGAGAGGAAGAAGGTGGAGGAGGGAAATGATGAAATTAGAGGAGTAATTGACAAATGCCTAGACCAAACCGAAGCGGGGGGGAAGTTCTGCTGGGAGAATTGCAGCAGGGGCAAAAGGGGGAAATAATGTGCAGGAGGAAGAAGAGGGGCCGGAAATGAGAGAGGGAGATGAATGGAAGCAAGCAGGGAGTAAGAATGGTGGAATCTTAGTGCTGGGGGACTCAATACTAAGACGAGTCAGGTGGGGTAGCAAGGGGGAGAGGCATAGTCACATTTGGGTGGAGGCCATGCCAGGAATGACAGTGGAAAGGGTGGGGCAATCTGTTCTGAAATATGCTAGAAGGGGTAGGGACAAGCCTCTTTTAATTATACATCTTGGGACGAACGACCTGGCTGACAAGACAGTAGATATAGTCCACAGGATGACTGAGGAACTAGGACAATTATGTGAGGGGGCAGAAGATCAGTAACTTTTTCGGAGATACTTCCAGTGCCCAAGGCAAGCACAACATGAAAGCTGAGAATAGAGGAATTTAACGGATGGCTAAGAACCTGGTGTTGTGCTAAAGGGTATGGGCTGTTGGGGGTGTGGGAGGGACCTGGGAGGACAGTAGTCTCTATGCCAAGGACTGACTACACTTGAGTGAGGAGGGAAAGAAAGTGTTGAAACAGAGGATGGAGGAGTACATAGAGGAAGTAGGGAATTTAAACTAGGAGCGGGGGGTGGCATTTGGGCAAGAGACATGCAGACACCACAGGTTGGGAAACCACATGAGCTTACCCCCATAACAGTGACAAAGGACAAATGGCAAGTACTATTGGTGATTCTAGTAAAGGAAGTCAGGATGGGGGGGGGGAAGGTGGTTACCCTTAATGCTAGGAGCCTTGGGAGGAAAACTGCAGAGTTACAGGTGCTCATGGCAGAGGGAGAGGTGGACATTGCAGCCATCACAGAAACATGGGCCACCTAATACAATGACTGGGACCTGTCTGTACCAGGGTACAGGTTATTTCATAGGAACAGGGTGACTGGGAAAGGAGGGGGTGTGGCACTATATGTGAAGGAAGGACTGAAGTGTGTAAGGGAGTAAGGGGAGGAGGGCAGTACGGCGTCACTTTGGATGCAAATCCAGGATTCCAAGAATAGGATTCTTAGAATGGGAGTGGTGTACAGGCCGCCATCTCAGATGGAGGAGTTTAACAGAGAACTAGCAGGACAGATCAGGAGTACCTGCGAGAAGGGTAGTGTGGTGATTGTGGGGGACTGCAACATGCCAGAAGTGGACTGGAGTACCTTAACAACCAGGAACAGAAGGGCGCAGGTACTGCTGGATGCCTTCCAGGACAGCTTCCTGCTGCAAATGGTCAATGAACCAACCAGGTTAAGGAAAACCCTTGACCTTGTGCTGGCAAATGGGGACTTTGTGAGAGAACTTACAGTGGAGGAACTGCTGTCAGGGAATGACCACCACTCAGTATGGCTCACATTGGATATGGGCAAGGAAGGAGTGGAATCTGGCACAAGAGTGCTGGGCTTCAGGAGGGCTGACTTTGGGAGGATGGGGGAAGTGGTAAAAGGGTACCTGGCCAGAATTCAATCTAGTATGGACACCAACCAGAGGTGGGAGCTCATAAAGCTGGGGATAGTGGAGGCAGCCAAAACCTGCTGCAAGGCCCAGAGCAAGAAGGCTAGGGCTAAGAAACCGAGCTGGTTGAGCAAGGAGGTCATGGAAAAGGTAAGGAGGAAAAGAGCTGCCTTTATGAAGTACAAGAAAACAGGGAGAGGGGAGGACTGGGAGGAGTACTTGACGGAATCGAAGGAGGTGAAAAGGGCAGTAAGAGGAGTCAAGGCATCTACGGAACTCAGGCTGGCACAAGGCATTAAGAAGGGGGAGAAGGACTTCTTTAGGTACATCAGGGAGGAAAGGAGCTGTGAGGACCACATAGTAAGGATTAGGAAGGAAGGGGGTTGGGTGGAAGCAGGGTGCGATAAGGCAGAAGCACTAAATGAGTACTTCTGCTCAGTATTTACTAAACAGAAGAGGGGGCTGACACCCAAAGGGGGAGAAATGGCAGAAGGGGGGGGGTGACAGATGGAGAAATCATGGAGGGCAGAGTTCGGGAAGATTTGAAGGCACTGAGAGTGGATAAGATGCCAGGCCCAGATGGCATCCACCCCAGGGTACTGAAGGAGCTGGCAGAGGGGTGTGTACCTCAGGACTGGAGGATGGCTCATGTGGTGCCCCTCCACAAGAGTGGCCCCAAGCATGAACCGGGAAACTACAGACCATCGAGCCTCACATTCATCGTGGGTAAGCTAATGGAGACTATCCTGAAGGAGAGGCTGGTGGCCTCCTAGAGGCCAAAGAACTACAGGACAGCAGACAGCATGGCTTTACATGGGGCAGATCCTGCCAACCCAACCTGGTGGAGTTCTATGACTGGGTAACTAGGCAACTGGACAGGGGCCATGCAGTGGATGTCCTGTATCTGGACTTCAGTAAGGCATTCACCGTGGCTCCCATGGAAGGCTGGGGAAGTTAGTAGGCACGGCGTGCAAAGCTGGTGAGATGGGTAGGGAATTGGCTTCAGAGAAGGCAACAGAGGGTGGTGGTGGTGGGGCTCCCACACCCAAGGGTAGTGATGAACGTTCCACAGAGCTCGGTGTTGGGACCAGTGTTGTTTGGGATATTCATTGTAGACATATCATTGGACATCAAGAGCAAGATCAGTCTGTTTGCTGATGATACCAAGGTAGGAGCAGTGGTGGATGACCTAGGGGATGGCAGGGGTTGCAGGATGATCTGGCAAAGCTTGAAACCTGGTCAGACACCTGGCAACTGGGGTTTAATGCCAAAAAGTGCAAGGTGTTGCATTTTGGGATGAAGAACACAAGGAGGAGTTACCAGCTGGGGGGAGTGCAGCTAGCCCAGACAGAGGAGGAGAAGGATCTGGGGGTGCCCATTTCAGGGTCAATGAACAACTCGGCACAATGTAGGAAGGCAGCTGCAAAGGCCAACAAAATGCTGGGTTGTATTGCAAGGGGTATATCGCCGAGGAGGGAGGAGGTGATTCTGCCACTGTATAGGTCATTAGTTAGACCGCACCTGGAGTACTGCGTGCAGTACTGGCGCCACTATCTGAAGAGGGACATTAAGTTACTGGAGGGGGTGCAGCGCCGGGCAACAAAGATGATCAAGGGGCTGGAGGACTTATCATACGAGAGGAGGCTGAGGGAGCTGAACATGTACTCACTGGAGGAGAGGAGGGACAGGGGGACATGATTGAAACCTTTAAGTACATGAAAGGAATAAACAAGACAGGTACAGAGGGGCTGTTCAAAGTAAGGGAGGGGAGGGACACTAGGGGCCATGATATGAGACTGGAGGGAGGAAGGTTCAGGAGGGAGATGAGGAGACACTTTTTTACAGAGAGGGTGGTGGCTGGGTGGAATGCATTACCTGCAGAAGTGGTATCCAGTAGAACAGTGGACTGCTTCAAAAGGGGATGGGACAGGACAAGGGGGAGGGTCAATGAAGGGGAAGGGTGGAAGGGAGAGGCAGCTGCAGAATAAGGGGTGCTAGCAGCACATTCGAGCAGACTTAATAGACCTCTAGGCCTTTATCTGCTGGCAAATTTCATATGTTCGTAACTAAATCTAGAGCAATTGGTGCACTATTCAACAAGGGGAACAAATACACTTGATTTAATCTTAACTAACTGTAAGGAGAAATTTCATAAAATCAAATTACTTCCTCCACTTGGAGATTCAGACTATAATATGGTGACTGTCCACTATAAAAATAAAATAATATATACTAAAGGTAATACAATATTAAGAGACTTCCATAAGGCAGATTACCAGAAAATGAAGACTCACTTAAAAAATTGGAATTGGAAAAAGGATTTAGCTGGTATTGACCTTGAAAATACTTGACAGATAATCAAACAACATCTCGAGTTCTGTATAGACAAATATGTTACCATAAGACCTAAATATAGAAGAAATAGACATGTTCCCCCATGGTGGAACAATAGAATATAGAGACAGATACACAAAAATAAAAAAATATTTCATAAATATAAGAAAAGCACATCTCCAGTTATACTGGACAAACTTAAGTCCTGTAATAAAAAGATAAAGAGCATGGGTCACCTTGATAACAAGGGGGGGCAAGACAGTAAAAATAGGAGTGGTGTATAGACCCCCTGCACTGGCGGAGGAACTGGAGGACAGTCTGGTGGCAGATGTTGGGAGACACCGCAGACTGGGCAGGGGAAGGGTGGTGGTGTTGGGGGACTTAAACATGCCAGGAACAGACTGGGAGACTATGACATCCTCGGTGGCCATGGAACAGAGGTTGTTGGATGTCTTTCAAGACACGTTCCTAACTGAGCAGGTGGGGGAACCGACCAGGGAGGCACGGGTACTGGATGTGGTCCTGGCTGACAGTGACCAGATTGGGGGCCTGGAGGTAAGGGACCTGTTGGCGGGGAGTGACCATGCCACGGTCTGGTTCTGCCTGGACCTGGGAGGGGTAGAAGGCTGCACAAAGATGGAGGTAACTGACTTCAGGTGGGAGGATTTTAAGGAAATGGGAAGGATCCTTAAGGAGCATTTGGATGGGATTGGGTGAGACATGGACGCTGATAGTAGGTGGGAAATCATCAGGAGAGGGGTGCAGGATGCTACCAGCACCTGTGCAAGAGTAAGACGAAAATGCGGTAGGGCCCGAAAACCCTGCTGGTGGACCAGGGAGGTCCAGGAGGTGGTGCAGGAAAGAAGACAACCTAGGCAATTCAAGTGCTCAAGGAGTAAAGGGATCGAGGGGAGTACGAGCTGATGGCCAGAAGGGCCACTAGGGTGGTGAGGGCGGCTAAGGCAAGGAAGGAGCAGAACCTGGCCAGGGAAATTAGGAGAGAGAACAAGGGGTTCTTTAGATACACCAGGGAAAAATGAAGGGTGAAGGGACAGATTAGCAGGATTAAAACAGGGGAGAGAAGGGCACAAGACCCAGGGGAGCAGGCTGAGGTACTAAATGAGTACTTCACGTCAGTTTTCACCAAGGAAAATGGGGGTGCTGCATCATACATGGGAGGGGACAGTGATACTGAGGAGGGGGGGACCCTTACCGATCGGCGGGTCTGGGGAGGGGAGCATCACTGGCAGGAGGGTGAAGGCTAAGCAGGGAGAAGAGGTAGCGGAAGTGGAAATCACAGCAGAGAGGAGTGAGGAAGCCCTCAGGTCCCTAAGATGGAGAAAGCACCGGGGCCAGATAAATTACATCCCAGAGTGCTGAAGAAACTTGTGGATGTCCTGGCGAAACCCCTGGCGGAGCTTTTCACCATCTCTCTGAGGACAGGGTGGGTGCCCCAGGACTGGAAGGTGGCGCAAATAGTACCTATCCACAAGGGGGGATCAAGGAAGGTGGCAGGGAACTACAGGCCTGTCAGCCTGACATCGGTGGTGGGCAAGGTGATGGAGGGCATTGTCAAGGAGAGGCTGGGGGACCTGGAAAGTCAGGTGCCTGAACGATAGACAGCATGGATTCTTCCTGGGAAATCATGTCAGACAAACCTTGTAGAGTTCTATGACTGGGTGACGAGTGCCTTGAACTGGGTAGACCAGTGGATGTCCTCTTTCTAGACTTCAGCAAGGCATTTGACTCTGTTCCTCACGTGGGCCTGTTGGATAAGCTGGGAGAAATGGGGTGGGGAACCAGATGATCAGATGGATAGGTAATTGGCTCCAGGACCAGACCCAGAGGGTCGTAGTTGGTGGGACAGTCTCATCCCCAAGGAGGGTCATTAGTGGGGTCCCTCAGGGATCAGTCCTTGGGCCCCTCCTGTTCAGCGCCTACATCTCTGACATAAGGACCGGTATCAGGAGTGAGATGAGTCTCTTTGCGGATGACTCAAAACTGGGGGCGGTGGTGGATGGGGAGGAGGTGAGGGTGGCCCTACAGGGGGACCTGGAGGCTCTGAAAAGATGGTCTAGAAAGTGGAAGCTGAGGTTCAATGCAGGGAAATGCAAGGTACTGCACCTGGGGCCCAGAAACCCGGGCCAAGTGTACACCCGGTGGGGAGTGCTACAAGTCTTGATGGCTGAGAGGGACCTGGGGGTGGTGGTGGATGTCAAGATGAACAACTCGAGACTTGTAGGAGGGCAGCAGCCAAGGCCAACAGGATGCTGGGATGCATCGCTAGGGGGATCACCTCCAGAAGGAGGGAAGTGATACTCCCTCTGTATAACTGCTTGGTGAGGCCGCACCTCGAGTACTGCGTGCAGTTTTGGAGGCCACAGTTAAGAGAGGGACATTAAACCCTGGAGAGGGTGCAGGAGGGCAACCAAAATGATTTGGGGCTTGGGGGACAGGACCTATGAGGAGAGGCTCAAAGAGCTAAATATGTACACATTGGAAGAGAGAAGGGACCGGGGGACATGATAGAGGTCTTCAGGTACATGAAGGGGGTAAATAGGGAGGAACAGTCAGGGTGCTTCAAAGGAAGGAGGAGGGGCCACTAGAGGCATGGGTGGAAGCTGGAGGGAAGATTCAGGGAGAAAGGAGGAGGTGCTACTTCACTGAGAGGGTGGTGGAGCCACGAAATCGCTGCCTAGGGGCTGGTGGAGGCAGAGACTGTGGAGGGGTTCAAGAGGGGGTGGGACAGGTACAGGGGAAGAGTTCTGGAAGCAAAATCCAATGCAGTGAGAATATCTGGAACTGGGAAGGGAGAAGCCAGAGAAGGTGAGGGAGGCAGCAAGGTCAGCTCCTAGGGTGGGGGCTGACCAAACGAGCAGACGCGAAAGACCGTTAGGCCTATTCTGCTGGCATTTTAGTATGTTAGTATGATAAAAAGCACCAAGAAAAATCTTGAACTAAATTTAGTTACCAAGGTTAAAGACAATAAAAAAAACAATTTTATAACTATATAGGTACCTTAAAGGGTAAACAACAAACTATAGGACCCCATACGACAGACACAGGAGTAATAACTAGTGAAGAGGAGATAGCAGAAATCTTAAACAACTGCTTTCTGAGTGTCTATGAGCCAAATGTCCTTCAGACTAACCAAATGGACTTGACTAATGACTGTCAAATAAATATTAGTAGTGCCGAAGTACAGCGTATTATTCACTCTCTTTATTATTAGTCTTGGTAATAGCTCACCGGGGCCAGATGGTATCTCCCCCAGGCTCCTTCAGGAACTATGCACAGAGATTGCTGGACCACTCACAGACTTCTTTAATAAGTCCATCCAGCAAGGTAAAACATTAAAAGACTGGCGGGTAGCAACCGTCACAGCCATTCATAAGGGAGGCAATAAAGATGAGCCTAAGAATTATATTTAGCAGAATATAGACAAATTCGTGGAGATCTATGCTTAACATATAAAGCTGTAAATAATGACTACCTGGGGCTACTATAGGGCTGGCACTGAGTGAAGACAGAGCTAACACTAGAAAAAATGGTTATTAAATCAAAGGGGAGCTAATAAGAACATCTAGAAGAAGCAGCTTCTTCACACAGCGGGTTGTGGGTGTATGGAACAGCCTGCCAGCACAGCTAGTCTCAAGCCCGATTACTGATACCTTTAAGAATAGATTGGATCTTTACATGGGAGATATGAAATATGAATACCACCCATGATAGGGTGGCGAGTTCTTCAAAGGGCTCCCAGCCTACTGAACTCGTACGTTACCTATGAACCTATGTGCACATGTAAGAGGGGACCTCAGGTGGCAGAAGCACCACGATTAGATGGTGCAAGGGTTGGGTTGGGTTAGGTTGGGTAGGGGTGCAGTTGGCAAGTGACAGTGCATGGGATGGGGCCAGACAGGAATAAATTTAGAAGTTCCCATTTGAAAGAACCCAGCTTAGTTGATGACTTTTGTATTATCTGAAGTTCAATAAGCCAGCTTGGTGCCCTGGTTACAAAGGAGTGTTTGGCTAGAGCTGTTCGGTTGAATGGAACAGCCAATAAACTAAGAATTAAGAAGGAATACCCAGGGAAACACTATCCCTTTTTTTTTAAGTGAGCGTATCTGGGATATCATCGAGGAAAGGAGGGAAGACTGGATAATCAAAGGAGCCCTAGATAAAGTAAAGCAGCGGATCAGAGGAAGTGCCCTGGACATGGGAGGACACCAGCAGGAAGCCATCCAGAAGGCCAAGCAGATGTGCACCTCCACAGTGTGGATGGGTTTGACACTTTTCAAGGCCTTTGCCATGGTCCAAGATTGAGAGGAACAGAAAATAAAATATTACATCATCATGAAACCTGACCCAAAGCTGTATTATGCCTCGGAGCCCCAGAAGTAGTAATGTTTCCTACCCCTTAAAGACTGCTACTGCAGAAGAACTATGCCTGGACTGTCTGGACTGAACTGCACCCCCGGTGCGGGCCTTGCATCAGGTGAAAATGGCAGGACTGAGAATATGGATCCCGCCACTGGATGCTGGGTGAGATCAGCCCCTTTTATTGTTATTTGCTGTTTAAAATGTTTACAAGTTTTAAGGGGTTGATGCCACAGTAAGATAGTTTAAATGTGTGTGCCTTGTTGAAGAAAAAAAAAAAAGTAAATCAAACAGGAGGAAGCTGGATTGGAATATGCCTCTTTGGGACTGTTAGTTGTGCCTTAATGCAGTGTGTGTGTGAGAGTGTAAGGCTAGTGTAAGAGGGTGTGTGTGAGCTTGCATTGATGCATATGTATGTGTGTGTGTGTGTGTGTGTGTGTGTGTGTGTGTGTGTGAGTGATTGATAGTTTGATATTAGAAATGTTGAAAAGTTACAGTGAGTTCAAGCATTTAAAGTTGCAGTGTTTGCTCTTAGTGTTGAAATGGCTGTGTTGCACCCTTTGAATTTGGGGTGCTGTTTATGTGGTTAATTAAATGTTTAGTACTATTGCAGTGTTGGGGGTATGCTTCAGCCCTGCCTGGCAGCAGCAACCCATTTTTTTCATCTTAGGACTGTGATGGGGGATGGGATGCCACCTTTGCAGTACCTGGCAATCTGTTCAAGGGAACCAGCGGGTGGGTCACCAGTGGCCCCACAGGGATAGTGTGGATGTGTTAGTAATGTGTTTAGTGGTAGTAGTAGTACCCTGGATTAAGGGAAGCATGAGTTCCACCACTGCAGTGGTGTATGCCAGTAGTGCATTCCTGGCCTTCGTGGGGGTGTGCACATCTCTCCTCTGAGAGGTCGGGGGGGGGGGCAACTGGCAGGCATTCACCAGGAGGTGAACGTTTTGTGGAGGGGAGGGAGTGTAAGCCCCATTTGGGAGCTTACTGGTTAATTAGTGTAGCCACAGTGTCTGGAGCTGGGGACTCAGCCTGGAATGTTTAATAGGGGAGGTTTTGGCGTGCAGAAAGAGTCCAGGAGAAGAGGAAGGAGAGGAGGAGGAGGCCCATTTGAGTGTTTGGCCATGCGGACTGAGGTTCTGGGCCAAGTTGGGCTGCTTGCCACCCCAGCCCACCGCCCTCGAAGACCGGCGGTTAATGTAGTGGTGCGGGAGTCCGACTGGGGAAGCTAGAGCTTGGGAAGGGGACTGCCTCTGCCATCTGGGGAGCCAGAGCCCGGGAAGTTAAAGGGTGGCCAACCTCATGATCTCCAGCACCGGGGTGGGGCAGTGCAGATGGGTCCTGGTATCCTCATCAGTGGGCAAGAGAAAGTGGAGTCTCAGTGTGCCAGGTTGTTTGGGGCAGTGCGGTGTTGGCAGCCCATACTGTAGGTAAGTCAGTGGTGGCAGCCTGTCTCTCTTTCCAGTGGCACTGTGGCATGGCTGGGAGATGTTCGAGGAGCCTATACAGCTGAAGAGGGGAAAGTGCACTGGATCTCTGGGATCACCAGGTCCCTGTGGTGTCTATGTTGCCTTGAGATTCTCAGAGCTGCACTAGCTTTGGATAGGGGGCACTTGGTCATTTCTTGTTGGGTCTTCATTTGTAGTACAGATCATCCAAATAAGAGAGCTCCAGATAGGAATCATTGTCGAAAGGAGTGTACTGCATGTGAGCAGCTACTTTTAAGCTTGTAGCAGTGTTGCAGTGTCAGCAAGTTTGTAAAGTGAGAGGTGAAAAAAAGTAAGTTTGTGCAGGAGAGAAGCTTGGAGGGAAGATCGTTTTGTGGCCTGTGGTTCAGCTCCTGTGTGTGCTGTTGTGAGGATTCACAGAGCCTTTCGGCTCTGAGGGAAACACTGAAGAGAAAAGCTTTTGGAAAACAAAAGTTTTGCTGCAGACATTTATTGGGCTCTGTGCCTGGAATGTTACCCATTGTTTGATTTGCACCCCACATTCCATGGAGCGACTTGATCAAATTGCCACAATTAAATAATTTTTTTCCTTCTTTTACACCTGAGTGGACAATGGACTTCATTACTACACTTTTTGATTGAATTAACTAAGCTTTCCCTCGGAGCTGTTGTTACCCCTGTTGCCTGCCTGCACTCCCTGAAGACCTCCCACTGGAACCCCAGGTAACGTGTTTAATTTCTGGAACTGTGTTTCTGGCTGCAAGTGCCCCCCCCTCCCCAAAGTAGCCACCTGGAATACCCCTAGACATTGGGAGGGGGGCTTACATTAGCTTTTACCTTTTCACTACCTCTGTCAAGAGCCATAGCAATCTCGTTTTTCTCTTGCGTTTGCTCGCTTGATGCAGAGGTTTGTTGCCCTCAATATGGCTGTTTTTATCTTTGCCCACTGATCCTCCAGCCCACCTAGGTCATCCCCCCACCATGTCATCCTTGCTGTATTACCCATCTTTACAAAACGTACCCTCCTAAAGTCGAGCACCCTCATGTTCGTGTGGTTCCGTTCCATAGCTGTCCTTATACTGAACCACACTGTACTGTGATCGCTGGTCCCCAGGTGGCCTCCCACCTGGACGTCTGCAACATTGTTCCTGTTAATGAGTACCAGGTCCAATACTGCTCCATCACAAGTGGGTTTACTGACTAGTTGCCTGAGGAACACCCCCTGCAGGGATTCCCGGATGTCCCTGTTCCTAGCTGAAGCTGCAGCTGGAAGGCTCCACTTTACATCCAGCAGATTGAAGTCCCCTACCAGCAGCACCTCCCCCTTTTCTGCCATTCTGCCAAAAGCTTCCATCAGTACCTTATCTAACTCCTCCCCCTGTGGTCTGTAGGTCACAGTGCGAATAGAGGTGCCGTTCTCCATCTCCAGGGTGACCCACAGTACCTCTGCCCCCTTGTAGTCCCTGTATCTCTGTTGCTTTTATGCATTCCATCATGTAAAGCACCACGCCCCCTCCTTTCCTTCCCACCCTGTCTTTCCTGAACAGAGTATAGCCTAGTATGGCCACGTCCCTGTCATTGTTTTGGTATCCAGGGATTTGGGTGAAGTAAATTGAGTATCTCAAATTCAGCAACTCAGTTTGCATGTCTGGAGAAACAGCAACCATGGAACAATAGCAAGGGAGGAATGAAAAGCAACTGTGGAGGGACATTATAGAGAATGATAATAACTATGCAGTGAAGAGTCAGTGAATGGATAGGGTAAGTACATGAACCGAACAAGGCACTGCCAAGCTGGCTGCCTGGTGTGGTGGTTATGGCTGCTGCCTTGGAAGTGAAAGGACCCAGGTTTGGCACTGCATCTAGCCTGTTGGAATTATTTTGCTGTTGTGGTGTTTGCACTATTATTTATTTTTTTTTTTTACCTCCCGTTCCCCCGAGGTTGTTCCCCCCCACCCTCAAGTTGTCCCTCCAGCACTGGTCACCCTCTCCCACATTTTCCTCCCTGCCCCAGGGTCCGCCCCTCCTTGAGTTGATTATATTTAGTTGGGGGGTGCATGACACCCCTATGGGTATGGGTTTCAATTGTTGCTCATATTGTGTTCGGCGTAGTGCTAATCAACAATTTTGTATTCGGTGATTAGCACTTGCTGTTATTTCGGTCATGATTTAATACTTGCTCATATGACATGGAACCATGCTTTTCAGTGCACCATGACATGGTAATAGCCACAATATCCAGATTGGCCTCTGCGATGATTGGCCTCTAGGTCTGGAATCCTATTTCCTAGACTACTAGCATTTGTACACATGGCCTTCCAGATTTTGTTAGCACTCTTCATGTTACACGCTTTTTTCCTTTTAGCCCCATCTCCTCCACCCCTCTCACTTTAATGCACTTGTTCCCATCCCTCTTTGCCTCTATCACCCTGCTTTCTTCATTACTTTGCACCCTTGGAGGTTCTGCTCCCCTCGGGTTCTCCCTACTCTCTACCTCAGCCTGTGGGGGCGAGGCATATTTTTTAGAAAAGCTTTAAAAGTAAATATATACAATGCCATTGTAGATAGATTTTCACTGATAAACAGGGGATCTGCAATAGGTTGATGCAAATATTCAATTTGTGTGAAGAGGCTGGACCACAAGTCATGAGTGGCAGTGCCATGGGTGAGTTATGAATGTTCTGCCCATTCACAAGTGATGACAAACTGCATATTTTGAGTCAGGTTGTTGCTTACTTGATATATACAATATCAGTTTACCACTGTATTTCAACTTTTAAATCTGCTGTTTGTTTGAATGTTTCTCTTTTATTTCAATTGCTAGTTTCAGTGTCCACTAGGCAATTGTAATGTCATCAGCATTGCGATGTCTGCTCAACGACTTGTTCAGCATTCCAGCGTGATGATACTACCCTTTAAGAAATCAGTTGTGACAAAAGTAACAGTTAGATATTTTGATGCCTTGTTGTTATGGTTGTCCTCAGCCAAGACATCACTTGCGTCATTTTCACTCCCATTTCTGTTGTGTATCCGTGTTTGTCATGTGGTCTTACCTCGGGATAAACCTTTAGCTGAGGTTAGATATGTCACAATTACAGTCCTAAACATAAAGACCAATCAGGAAGTTGCTTTTACAATGTTGATGCCATCACAATACCCCTGTCCTGTCCTAACTCTAGCTGCTGAATGCCAAGACAAATAGTTACATTTTCACAAAAAACAGCTGATTTAAAAGGTAAACTCTTTCAACTGCTGTTCTTATCTAATACACAACAGTTTGATACAGAATATACAGTTTATTTATTTATAAGAATCTCAGAATTACAAGCCTTTGAGTCAGGGACTCATTTACAAAGGCTCCACGTCAATAGTACAAAGAGACAGCAGTACAAAATACAAATGCAATACAAGAGACATAACAAGTAAGATAAAAAAGGAGTACATCAGGTCAGGAGAGAGCAAGGTATAAATAAAGTTACAGCAACATAAGTGGCACAGATACATCTTGGCAGGAGAAAAGCATGTCAAAACTAAAAGTAACAACATCATAAGTGGGCAGGACTGAATATAAAGGGCATGAGAGGTGACGCGTACACATTGCAATGCAAAATGGTTAGGGCAATCCCTATCCATGTAATAGTAAAACCCCAGTAGCAGTGCCATCATTAGTTCCCCTAGTTGGGCTGGAGTTTATTACCAGTTGCAAAGAGGCAGGGCTTTTATAACTGCTATCATTTTTACCATCTTGTTGCTTGGCCCCATCTCAGAAGGGAGCCCCCAGTCCTGTTCCCTGACTTCCACCAGCTGGTACCTGACCATTACCCCCAGGGCTCCCCCCCCAGTGGGGACAGAGGGGCTCCTTAACATCTGCCGAAGACTGGATCCAATGTGACCATCACCGTGGCTAGTTGGGGGCGGGAACTGTGAGGTACCCTCCGTCATCCGATGAGCAACTATTTTCTTCCTCTGTCATTTTTCCCTAGAGTCAGAGTGTGCAATGACACCAGCGGCAGCAGTGTGCACTCTCCCATGCACGCTCTGCCAGGCATCTGCCCCCGTCTCTGCCCACATGGCAGCACCGGCGTGCCACCCCCAGCCTCCATTAGGGGCCAGGCATTTGTCGACCACTGGAGTCCTCACTCCCCAGAGAAGGAGATCAGTCCCTGGGATGATTGATCCTTCTTCTCCCCTGCCGACCCCCGGCAGCCCACTCTTGTTCCCAAACATGGGTCGCTGGTGTGGCGCAAGGTGTTGCATCCAGTGCCTCAACCCTCAGCACCACTGGCTGGGCTAGGGCTTTTGTAATTGACTTGTAGCTTTGCCACTTAATAGGTATAGTCCTGCTCCTTGCTCATGAAGATAAACTGCATGTTCTGAGTCAGGACATTGAGTATTCCTTATTTCTCTCTTTGGTTTGTGCCTATGGCTACAGATTTACAAGCAGAATTACATTTAATGTTTTTAAAATATATGTTATTTATTTTAAATATTAATCTCAGTTGTCACTGACTGTCCAAATCCTGTAAATTACAGACAAGCACCTGTTTCTGTGTTGTTACTGATATTCCCTTACGACTGCAATTAGTTATGTATATAAATAAATAAGTTGCACACCTGTATAAAACTACATTATAACATGGGGTAAGGGAAAACGGGTACCTGACTGGTACATAGCCATCAGGTGACCCTTCATTAACCCCCAATATACGCATTGCAAGTGGTGAATCGGAGAGATCACTCAGCGGTGCCGATCTCATTATTCTCTCAGAAACCATTCTGAGAGGTGGCCATTAAAACCATCACTAAGAGAACAAGAGCCGTACAACGAGCAGCAGGGCAGCACTCAGCACTGTGACAGTTGTCACTGCCGTGCTTGTTGCTGCTACATGTGTCCCTGTCGTCTGAAGAATGCAGCAGATTCAGAGATAGTGGGTCCGAGATATGTGGGTGAGCATATGCAGTGTAGCAGAGAGCTCTGACCTGCTTTCAGTCCCCGCTGAGCCTATGCCTAGTGACAGTGTGCCCTGATCCCTCCACTCACCATGACGATCTCCCCTTCTTGTCCTCCAGTCAGAGAGAGTGGGTGTGCGTGTCTGTCTCTCTTTGTAGAATTATTGCAAACCACAATCTCCTGTTCATTGCTGCCTCCTGTTTCTCTCTCATCCCAAGAATGCACCACATTTACCCACCCAACTGCTCATGGATCTCCAGGAACCGAGCAGACAGTGAGCAGCAGCCATACAACAAGCAGCAGGGCAGCGCTCAGCAGTGTATTGGTGCCGTCTCTCTGTACAGTAATGTCCCCCCCAAGCAGCAGCACCACAGTTATCAGCCCTGGAAGGGACTGTGAGCACAGTACAGCGAGAGAGTGAGCAACCCCGGCCCCATCGTTCACTCACTGACAGCAGGACATACCACCGGCAGTGGCGATGATCTCCGATTCCCCTCCTCCTGTAAGGGCACACAGGCAGTAGGAAAGTAAGTGTAAAAATACATAGAGGGAGGAGACAATAAGCATACAAAGCAACAGGAGAGGGGACACAAAATAAGTCAAGATGAGGGTCGTGCAGTGTAATGGCTGTGGAGCAGCAGTGTTCCGGGAGACATTCTGGAGGCTGCGATGCTGCCCTGTTTGCAGGCACCTCTCTGGTCTGAGGGAGGAGGTTGCCTGTCTCCAGGCTGACCTGGCTAGGATTTGTGAAACCTCTTCCCCAACCCAGGGACCACCAGGGCCACCACCGTTACCTCAGAGGTTGCCAAGAAAGGGGAGTGGTTGGACCGAGGTATGGCTCAGGAAGGGAGAGAGTGGTGGAACAGAGATGCATCCCTCCAGTTGTAGCTCTCCACAATTCATATACTGTTCTGGCAAAGAGTGGTTCCTCTATGGAGGCACCTGCAGTGGAGATCAAGGGGGATGCTGGGAACCTCCACAAAGAAGACCCACAGGACGGTGGCACGAGACCCCACAGGGGGAGGAAACAACTCCTGGTGGGGGACTCAATCATTAGGGGGGTAGATGTGGGGGAGGAAGGGGATAGGGAGGTAAGGTGCCTGCCTGGCGCCACAGCTTGGAGGGACAGGAGGCGAATCCTCAGGATCATGGGAGCAGCTACACAAGGAAGGGAGCTGGATGTCATTGTCCACCTAGGGACAAATGACCTGGCTGTAAATGGGATCAGAGTGGTGCAAGAGGAGTTTGTGGAGTTGGGGAGGGCCTTAGACAAGTAGCATGTACGGTAACCTTCTCCGAGGTGCTGCCTGTCTATGGCAAGGATGATGCTAGGGTATTCTGCACCATGGGATTCAATGAATGGTTGAAAAACTGGTGTGGAGCTCAGGGTTTTGGCTTCATTGGGGACTGGGGAGCCACCTGGAGGGATGTAGGCTTATACTGGCGTGATGGTCTGCATCTGTCTGGGGGGGGACACAGGATCCTAGGTGACAGATTTAAATGCTTCATTGGCAAGCATTTAAACTAGTCGGGGGAGGCACTGAAAAGGAGCAGGGAAATCCCAGCCTCCCCCCACAAAGTGCAGTAGTTAGTGAGGTAAACACCAAGGCAGAGAAGTCAGTAGGGAGCAGGACAGGGATAAATGCAGAAAAAGGTGTTAAGGACAGGAATGGGGCTAAAAGGGGTAAGGCCATAAAAAATAAATGGAAGGTGATGAATAACAATGCCCGTAGTCTGTGCAACAAGCTCCCTGAACTAATGGCCTTAATGGAAGAGGGATGCCTGGATATTGTGGCAGTCACTGAAACATGGTACACAGAGAACAATGAGTGAGAAGTCAACATACCAGGATACACAGTCTACAGGAGGGACAGGGTGGGTGAAAGAGGAGGAGGAGTAGCTCTCTATATAAGGGAAGGGATTAAAGCAACAGAACTAAAGAGTAAACAGGAAGTTGATGAGTCACTATGGGTCACCCTGGAGACAGGAAATGGCACCACAATCCGCATGGGGGTTGTGTACAGACCCCCATCTCAGGGGGAGGAAATGGACAAGGAAATGATAGAAGGCATCCTTAAAATGGCAGAAAAAGGGGAGATATTGTTGATGGGGGACCTGAACATGCCAGACGTTAACTGGAGACTTTTGCTGCAGGCACATCCAAGAGCAGGGTCATTCTTGATGCCCTACAGGGGGCATGCCTCAGACAGCTAGTGTTGGAACCCACTGGGAGGAGCAATCTTAGACCTGGTACTCTCAAATGGGGAAGGAGAAAGGATCTCAGATTTAGAAGTGGGTAGCCATCTGGGAACAAGTGACCACCAAACAGTGTGGTTCACAATAAACACAGCCATAGAGTCAAGCCATACAAAAACAAGAGTATTGGACTTTAGGAAGGCTGACTTTGGGAAAATGAGAGAGTGCCTTAGAAAAGCACTAGCAAATGGGCAAGAAGGAGGGGTGGAGGAACAATGGGGAATAATCAAAACAGCCATCGCAGAGGCAGCAAGCCTTTGTGTGAAGCCAATCAATAAAACAAAACAAAGGAAAAAAACACTATGGTTCTCAAAAGAGGTGGTAGGGATGGTTAAGGAGAAAAGGATAGCATTCAGGAAATATAAGGAAACACAGAAGAAGCAGGACAGAGAACTTTATCAGTTGAAGCAGAAGGAGGCAGGGAAGACAGTCAGAATAGCAAAGGCACAAACTGAGGAAAAGATAGCCAGCTCTGTTAAGAAGGGGGATACAACTTTTTATAGGTACATTAGGGGGTGAAGAAAGACCAAGGGAGGGATACAGAGACTTAATAAAGGGGAGAAAATGTGGTCAGAGGGTGACAGTGAAAAGCAAGGATACTGAACAAATATTTCTGCTCAGTATTCACAACAAATGGGGGTGCCTAAACCAAACAAGGGAGAAACTCTGAATAGAGGTCGATACCAGTCCATTCACAGAAGAAAGGGTTTGAAAGAACTCTTGAAACTGAGGGTGGACAAAGCAATGAGGCCTGATGAAGTTCACCCAAGAATACTAAAAGAACTAAGGGTAGAACTAGTAACACCACTGACTACTCTCTTTAACAAATCATGGGAGGATGGAGTGGTACCTGGAGGACTGGAGGAGGGCAAATGTGATTCCGCTTCACGAAAATGGGAGCAGGGAGGAGGCAGGAAACTACAGACCAGTTAGTTTGACTTCAGTGGTAGGGAAAATTATGGAATCACTTCTGAAGGAAAGAATTGTTGAGTACCTAGAGGCCAGTGGGGCACAGAACCCAAGGCAGCATGGTTTCACAGCAGGAAGGTCATGTCAGCCGAACCTAACAGATTTATTTGACTGGGTGACCAAAGTAGTAGACCAGGGAGGGGCTGTGGATATGGCCTACCTAGATTTTAGCAAGGCATTCAACACAGTGTCACACAAAAGATTAATATACAAGTTAGCCAGCCTTGGAGTGGGTCCCAAGGTGGTAGCCTGGATAAAAAACTGGTTGGACAACAGGATGCAAAAGGTAATAGTAAACGGAGTCCACAGTGAAGAAAGGAGGGTAACTAGTGGGGTACTGTAGGGTTTGGTGCTGGGACCAGTCCTCTTTAATATATTTATAAGTGACATTGGAGAGCACCTGGAAGGAAAGGTATGCCTCTTTGTAGATGACAAAGATCTGCAACAGGGTTGATATACAAGGTGGGGTGGAAAGAATGAAAACGGACTTGGCAAGGTTGGAGGAATGGTCAAATATGTGGCAGCTCAGATTCAATGCAAAGAAGTGCAAGGTAATGCATCTGGGAAACAAAAACCCAGGGGAAGAGTACACAATGGGGGGTGAGTTAATAACAACAACAAAAATCGAAAGAGACCTAGGAGTAATTATATCAGACGATCTAAAGGTGGGCAAGCAATGTGAGAAGGCAGTAAGGAGGGCTGGGGGATACTGGGATGCATAGGGAGAGGCATCAACAGTAGAAAACAGGAAGTTGTTATCCCTCTCTACAGACAGTTAGTGAGACCCCAATTCTGGAGACCTCGTCTCTGCAAAGACATAGACAGAGTGGAGGCTGTTCAGAGGAGGGCAACCAAAATGGTGCAGGGTCTACACCAGAAGACATACGAGGAGAGACTAAAGCAGCTTAATATGTATACCCTTGAGAAAAGGAGGGGGGGTGGGAGACATGATAGAAACGTTCAAGTATCTCAAGGGAATTAACAAGGTACAAGAGGGTAATATCTTTCAGAAGAAGAGATGTGCAAGAACAAGGGGGCACAATTTGAAGATAGAGGGGGGACGGCTCAGAGGTAATGTTAGAAAGCATTTTTTCACAGAGAGAGTTGTGGATGCATGGAACAGCCTTCCTGAGAAGGTTGTGGTTCAGGAACAGTAGGAGAATTCAAGAATGCATGGGACAGGCATAAGGCAATTCTAGTGGGGGGGCAGGAGGAAGTTAGCTGTTGATTAACTAGAATCTGCAGCTTATCCATCAGGTAGGGAAATGGGCAGACTGGGTGGGCCAAGCAGTCCTTATCTGCCATCAAATTCTATGTTTCTGTATTTCCCTGCTGTTTCCGTTGTTGGCTGCTCTTTTTGCTATGTCACAGCATGATCATTAGCAACATTTCCCCGCTGTGCCTCTCTCTCTCTCCTCTCTCTCTCTGTGTTGGAGGACGAGTGAAAGAGAGAGAGAGCCTTGTGAACCATGTACTCAGACAGCTACTGTTTGCACACAACCTGAGTGCTGCAGCACAGCATGGGAGTAGGCAAAACAGAGAGGGAGAGGAGCACAGTTTGGTATTAGTTTGGGGGGAAGAGACATAGACATATACAGCAACAGGTAGTGTCACTTCTGATTTGTTTCAGAGTCCGCACAGGGCACGAGAGAGAGAGAGAGGGAGAGAGAAAGAGGGAGAGAGAAGAGAAGAGAAGAGAAGAGAAGAGAAGAGAGAGAAATATAGAGTGACACAGTGAGAGAGACACGGCAAGGCAGCGTCTAATTGAAATGTTCATATTGCTCTCTCTCTTTCTCTGTAGAGGTAGCAATCACTCTGAACAGACCACAGTTGTGCAGCAATTTGGGGGGAACAGTGTTGCCAGGTGAGGGGAGCTTGCTCCCATGTTAGTTATGAGCAGGAAATGTCAGAAATCATGCTAAAAGTGTTTTCTGGAATTTCTGTGTTCAGAACGTCACAAAGACAGCACACAATAGCGATAAAGACAATGAAGTCATGTATTGTACAATTGTAGCCCTGTGGCACTGTACCCCCCCAGTGCTTCAATGTGCCTTGTGGACCCCCCCCCGAGAGAGAGAGAGAGAGTGAGAGAAATGTTAGAGACAGAGAGCACTGCAGCAGGCTGCTGTTTGGGAGCTCCATTTTGTGCATGTCTCTGTGGGGAGGTGGGGGGGCTAATGTTCATGTGGTTGGCACGCTACCAGAGCACAGCATGCACAGGAAAGGTCACAGAGCACGTCAGTACTGTACCTGTGACATTTCTATGTGCATAAAAGTAGTGAAATGTGTATTCTTTGATAGTGAGTATTTTGCAAGGTGGCAGGATACAGTACCTTTTTGGTTTTTAAACAGGAGAAAACAGACTTTTTTGTGGATTTTCTCATGTTTTGGACATACACCATGTTATAAGCGCAATAACCCATGACATGGTGTGTGGTTAATGGGGATTAATCAAACCCCTGGGTGCTGTGAGGGCACTTGGCCTGCAGTCTCATGCCTCACAATGCACCCGGGGTGTTGAGTAATCCCCACTAATCGCACATGCTGTCATGGGTTATTGCTTACATATGTGATGGTGTAGTGCTCCTTGTAGTTTTTCTATCACCATGTTGTTGTTTTTTAAATACAGCATACTATTTTAAAATTATGCATTCTAGATTTCACACGTTGCTATGTTCCAAGTAGTCGTAGAGGTGCTTTTTGTGAAATAATGCCTTGTTGCAGAAATTTGCGAATAACAGAAAAATAATAGACATTGTGGTTATAACTAAATTAAGATAATTCTGTTTATTAACAATGTCTCCTATTTATGAGGACTTCTGTTTCCACAATCTGCAAAATGCAGATAAAAAAATATTAAACAATAAAGCACAACGAGGCAGGGGTTCTCACGAGATAACTGCTCTCCTTGGAGTAGTACTCATGCAGTTATTAAAAGACAGAGTCCAGGAAGACTTGGTTCATATTGTAATATTTGCTACAACAGTCTATTCATTTATTACCATTTAAAAGGTTGAACAGCTGGTGGTTTAGAAATGCTGAGTTGCAGTTTCAGCAGAGTGGTGTGTGGTTCACATAGATTAGTTTACCCATTTAGAATGCTGAATAGCAAACCAGAGTGGGACTAGTCACCCAGGTGCTGTGGGTTTAATAATGGATGCTTACAATACCCATTAATAGCCATTGTTTGACAAGCTAAGATGTACAGTGTAGGAGGAAAAAGCAAAACCAACTAGACAAACAATTCGTAGCCTTTTTAGCCTTTGCAGAGAGATGTGCAGAGAATACTGTGCTGGCAGCAATGTTGTTTTTTGTCAGTAATTCACCTATAGTACTTAGCCCTGACTCTGCCTATACACAGTGCATTACAAAACAGGAGCAATCATTCTACTGTAATTCTGGTGGCCTTTCCCTATTTTGGTCCCTCACTCCCTAGTGGATAGGCCTAACCCCTAGCTAAGTCTCCTCTGACTCACTGTCTAGTTCTCTTCACTCCCTGTTTGCCTCTCTCCTTACCCAGTTATCTGTTTCCCATACACATTGCTTCTCTCCATACCCTTCTTCCTGTTTCCTATATTCATTGCCTCTCTCCTTACCCTGCTCTGTTTCCCATACTCATTCCCTCTCTCCTTACCCTGTTCCGTTTCCTATATTCATTGCCTCTCTCCTTACCCTGCTCCGTTTCCTATACTCATTGCCTCTCTCCTTACCCTGTTCCCTGTTTCCCGTATTCATTGCCTCTCTCCTTACCCTGCTCCGTTTCCTATATTCATTGCCTCTCTCCTTACCCTGTTCCCTGTTTCCCATACTCATTCCCTCTCTCCTTACCCTGTTCCGTTTCCTATATTCATTGCCTCTCTCCTTACCCTGCTCCCTGTTTCCTGTATTCATTGCCTCTCTCCTTACCCTGTTCCCTGTTTCCCATACTCATTCCCTCTCTCCTTACCCTGCTCCGTTTCCTATACTCATTGCCTCTCTCCTTACCCTGTTCCCTGTTTCCCATATTCATTGCCTCTCTCCTTACCCTGTTCCCTGTTTCCCATACTCATTCCCTCTCTCTTTACCCTCGTCCCTGTTTCCTGTATTCATTGCCTCTCTCCTTACCCTGCTCCGTTTCCTATATTCATTGCCTCTCTCCTTACCCTGCTCCGTTTCCTATACTCATTGCCTCTTTCCTTACCCTGTTCCCTGTTTCCTGTATTCATTGCCTCTCTCCTTACCCTGATCCCTGTTTCCTATATTCATTGCCTCTCTCTTTACCCTCGTCCCTGTTTCCTGTATTCATTGCCTCTCTCCTTACCCTGCTCCGTTTCCTATATTCATTGCCTCTCTCCTTACCCTGTTCCCTGTTTCCCATACTCATTCCCTCTCTCCTTACCCTGTTCCGTTTCCTGTATTCATTGCCTCTCTCCTTACCCTGTTCCGTTTCCTATACTCATTGCCTCTCTCCTTACCCTGCTCCATTTCCTATACTCATTGCCTCTTTCCTTACCCTGCTCCATTTCCTATATTCATTGCCTCTCTCTTTACCCTGCTCCGTTTCCTATACTCATTGCCTCTTTCCTTACCCTGCTCTGTTTCCTATACTCATTGCCTCTCTCCTTACCCTGCTCCGTTTCCTATACTCATTGCCTCTTTCCTTACCCTGTTCCCTGTTTCCTGTATTCATTGCCTCTCTCCTTACCCTGCTCCATTTCCTATATTCATTGCCTCTCTCTTTACCCTGTTTCCATTGTTAGAATTACTCTGGGCTTGCTGGGGCTAAACCCCAGTAGGTGTCCAAGGAGCCCTGGCAACTACAGTATGAAAAATAAATCTATGCAGTAGGGCTGGGGCTAGTAGCTGTTCTTTCAGTTTAACCCCTCACACCTAAAAAAATAGACATTTAAAGCTCACTTTGCATTGACTTCTATTTAATTTAGGTGCGAAGGAGTTAATCAGAACAAGAAACATATACTCCTGGCTTGCATTCTTAATATTGCAGTTGTCTGCCGTAATACGAGATTTGCAGTCTACCTTGACATCCTTACAGATCTGTGTAATGCTGGACCAGTGTGTTTCCGTTTACACAGAGAAGGAAGAGAAACCTGCTGCTTTGTGTCACTTGTCCTTTGGAGTGCTACTGACTGAGCCATCTATCTCTTGCTGACAACACCTTGGCCTCTGGTCTTCCATGTCTGGTCCACCCTCTCTGGTTACTGAGCTTCCCTACTGCTCACACTGCATTCACCTGGGTGGTCTCCATTACTAGACTCATTACTAGCTGGAGGAAAAAAAGTAAGTTTTTTTTTTTTTTTATGGTTAGACAGCCAGAAAAGACAAGACCCATATGAGAGGCATGGCCAGGGCATGGATAAGTGAGGGGATGGGCAGTTGGACATATATGGTTGGGCTGGCAGTATAGTCTAGAGCTTGGAGTAACATGCTGTGAATGAGCTTGGTACATCCAACATACCAGGGTTTGATTCCCACAATCTCCACTTGCATACTGTATGACTTTGACCAGGTAACTTAATCTCCTCAGTGCTTCCCAGTTGTCCCTGTAAACAGGCACTTGTGCCTTGTGGCCTAATGGGTCCAATGTGTTGTGGCACTAGTTGGCTTTGTGTTAAAATATAATGTAAGCTGGCCAGCCGGCGCAGCAGTAGCACTACAACTCCCAACGCCGACATCCCAGGTTCAGAAGTGAGCACAGCCCAGGGTGTCGGAGGGCCAGCTGTGGGGAGGAGTGTCTATTGTCCATAGGACTATTCTCTTCTGAGGAGGAGGGTGGGCAAAAGCCTGGTGCTTGCCTGGCCCCTGGCAGAAGCTAAAGGCAGCTCGGGCCAGAAGAACTGCCAGAAAGAGAACAAAAATGCAACAAACTGTATTTTTAAGAGGTAGTAGATTGCTGGGATGGGTGTCAGGATTCCTTCCTCTGTCCCTCTGCAGCAACACTATACTGGCTGTGTGATTTTGCTGACTCAGGTGTTGCAGTCTTCCTCCAGCAAGGGAGCTTAGCTATCTGTCTCCCCTGGATCCTGTGTGAATCAATCGACTGTGATTCCTTCCTCCAGGGCCTTACTACTTTACTGAAATCTCAAATCTTGACTCAGTAGGGGAAGCAGTGTAGGCCAGTGGCTGGACCACAGACCTGCAAAACCAGATGATTCCCCGGTTTCGAATCCTGCCACTGTCACTGGCTCATTGAGCAAGTCACATGACCTCCTTCTTGCTCCAGTCCCTCCCCAGTTGGACAGATGGGTAATTCTTGCCTCGCTGTTAATGGGATGTGACATCTCCGCTGGGAAATCCTGGGCACAAAAACTTAAAAAATAAATCAATAAAATACAAAATTGGACAAAGGAAGCATTGCTTCACACAAAGAGTGGTGGGGAAGTGTAATAGTCTTCCAAGTGAGGGAACAGAGTCACAATCACTATAACTTAGATGAATAGATGAGGGAGTTGATTCCTGGTGCTATAAGCACTGAGAACAGATACAAAAGATGGTGCACAAGAGGGCTGTTGAAAAATGTTTTCACTTATGTGCAAAATTAGATTAGTGGGATCGTTAGGTAAGTCCCATATAAAGCACCTTGACTCTATATGGGACTTGCTTGGCTAAGCTCCAATTACATTTTTCAAAGAATGTAGTCAGTGAAAACATTTTTTGAACAATGCTTGAGTGTGTCGTCTTTTATATGTATTTTGTACCTTTCAGGTATACCCTGCTCTAGGTGGCACTGTACTTTAATAGCATGCAACTATCATTCAGTGTGCCATTGTCACTGTGGCTGGTGCAAAATGGAGGATGGTCTTGTGGGGCTAATTAATCTGATATTGTCCCTGAATGTTATTTACAAAATGTGGCAAACAAATCCTGTAACCTCACTGGTTGCACACTGTCACATGGTCATTGATTATTTTCTGACAACCACACATCTCACCCAAACTATATGTTTTTTTAACAAATAAAAGACTATTTTATAAGTGGGCTAAGACACTCAAGGATGTGCCATGGTAAGGGAAATAATGCACTTTCTCAGTGGTTTCAGCACTCAGCTAGACCTAGTGCCTAACAACCCCGGAGGCATTTATTATTCCCTTATAATTTCACACGCTGTCATGTGTTATCCTTTATGTACTCATATCCTTATGAATACCATTATGTAGAATAAATACTGAAGAACACAGGGATTCTAACTCTTAGCCTAAGTAGTCAAAACCAAACAGCGATCTACACAAGCGTATCTTTAGTCCCAGTTCCACCCACATGTGCCCAGCCTTGTCTGTAGCAGGAACTGATTGGTGGAAGGGAGTGAAGTCTCCTGACACCATGCGCCATCTCAACATCAGGAGCATTACCCTGCAGAAGGGTACACTCTGTTGGCTACTATGCTGATGCAGTTGCTTGATTCTGTGTCTCCTCTTGTCCACCAGTGAGATGATGCTGGCCACTGTGGCCTGTGGTACTAATAGATTTCTTTGACTGGGTGACCAAAACAGTAGACCGGGGAGGAGCTGTGGATATGGCCTACCTAGACTTTTGCAAGGCATTTGACACAGTCCCACACAAAAGATTAATAAGTAAGTTAGCCAGCCTGAGAGTGGGTCCCAGGGTGGTAGCCTGGGTAACAAATTGGCTGCACAACAGGATGCAGTGGGTAATGGTAAATGGAACTCACTCCGAAGAAAAGGGGGTTACTAGTGGGGTACCGCAGGGTTCAGTACTAGGACCAGTCCTCTTTAATGTCTTTATAGGAGACATTGCAGAGGGTCTGGAAGGAAAAGTATGCCTCTTTGCAGATGACACAAAGATCTGCAACAGAGTTGATACGCAAGGCGGGGTGGAAAGGATGAGAAGGGACTTGGCAAGACTGGAGAAATGGTCAAGTATGGCAGCTTAAATTCAATGCAAAGAAGTGGAAAGTAATGCACCTGGGAAACAAAAACCCAGGTGAAGAGTACACAATGGAGGGGGGAGGTATTAACAACAATAAAAATGGAAAGGGACCTGGGGGTAGTCATATCAGATGACCTTAAGGTAGGCAAGCAATGTGAGAAGGCAATAAGGGGAGCTGGGGGGATACTGGGATGCATAGGGAGAGGCATCACCAGTAGAAAACAGGAAGTTGTTATCCCTCTGTACAGACAGTTGGTGAGACCCCATCTGGAGTACTGCATGCAGTTTTGGAGACCCCATCTCCGCAAGGACATAGACAGAATGGAGGCAGTCCAGTGGAGGGCAACTAAAATGGTGCAGGGTCTGCATCAGGGTCTACACCAGAAGACATATGAAGAGAGACTAAGAGAGTTTAATATCTATACCCTTGAAGAAAGGAGGAAGAGGGGGTACATGATAGAAACTTTCAAGTACCTCAAGGAAATCAACAAAGTCCAAGAAGGTAGCATCTCTCAGAAAAAGAGATGTGCAAGAACAAGGGGGCACAATTTAAAGATAGAGGGGGGACGGCTCAGGGGCAACATGAGGAAATATTTTTTCACAGAGAGTCGTGGATGCATGTGGGGTCAAAAACAGTGAGGCAATTCAAGAATGCATGGGACAGCCATAAGGCAATTATAGTGAGGGGTAGGAGAATGTAGGTTGTTGGTTAACTAGGATCGGCAGCCTATCAAATAGGTAGGGAAATGGGCAGACTGGTCCTTATCTGCCGTCAAAGTCTATGTTTCTATCAGTCTGGCATGACCTGGTTTGTGCAGGGGACTGGGAGGGGGAGAAGGTAGGGTGCATCACAGGCAGATGGGTGGGGTTGGGGATTAGGTGACAGGGACAGATGGCATTGGCTAGGTCTCACACTGTTGACCTTACTGGTTATCGGGCTGCTCCACCTGCATACTCAACTCTCGGGGGGGGAGGGGCTGGATACAAGCATGGGTGTAGACAGGTCTCCTCTCCTGATGTAAGAAACTGTAACATCCTTATAACATGGTGCTTCATCATGGTGAGCTCCAATGTATCTTGCCAAACTCTAAAATGCAGGAAACTGCACTATTTTCTTATTCATTGCCTCTCTCCTTACCCTGCTCCCTGTTTCCTATATTCATTGCCTCTCTCCTTACTCGTCTTGCTGTTTCCTATGCTTGTTGCCTTTCTCCTTACCCTGTTGCCTGTTTCCTATACACCTTGCTTCTCCTCTTATCCTGCTCCCGGTTTCCATGCCTTTGCCTCTCCCAATACCTTGATCCCTGTTCTTCACGCCCTTTGCCTCTGTATTTACCTTGTTCTCAGTTTCCCTTGCATTTTGCCTTTCCCTTTACCCTGCTTTCTGTTTCCAAGCCTTTTGCCTCTCCCCTTACCTTGTTCCCTGTTTCCCATGCCTTTTGCCTCTGCCCTTACTCTGTTCCCTGTTCCCAAGCCTTTTGCCTTTGCCCTTACCCTGCTCCCTGTTTTTCATGCCTTTTGCCTCTCTTCTTACTCTGCTCCGTTTTCTATGCACTTTGCCCCTCTCCCTACCCTGCTCCATTTCCCATGCCTATTGCCTTTATTCTTTCCCTGATCCTTGTTTTTCACGCCCTTTGCCTCTCTCCTTACCCTGCTCCTTATTTCCAATGTCCTTTTCTTCTCTTCTTATGCTGCTCTGTTTCCAGTGCTTGTTTCCTCTCTTCTTACTCTGTTTCCTATTTTCAAAGTGTTTTGCCTTTCTTTGTACCCTGCTCTGTTTTCCATGCCCTTTGCTTTACACAATCTGCAATAGGGGGTTTCCTTCCATTCAGTTCCTCTAACAATGTAATTCCATGTGTTCTAACCCTAAAGTATGCATCTCTGTGACAATGTATGGTATTGTATGGTAATCAACATATATCCATAAAGGTTTAAGTACTGGACAAATCCCAACTGCTTTGTGCCTGTCCAGTGCTCCATTTATAGCTTTCTGCTTTTTGAAAATGTATGAAAAACTGAAGTTACTGCCGACCTCCCGGTGCAGTGGAAATATTTGCACTTGCAAGGCTGACATCCCGGGTTCAGGAACGGTCCTGAGAGTCAAAGGCCGGTGGGGAGAAGACTGAGTATCCTCGGGGTTGGATGAGCACTTGGTGCATGACTGATCCCAGGCAGTGGCGGGGTCAGCAGCCCCAATGCCTAGATGTGTGAGGGGGCATGACAGATGTCAGCGCTTTGGCACATTACGACATTGCACATCATGCCCCTGCTTGGCACTATGCTCCAAATATCATGGCCGCCCATGTATGACACTTCACTCCTCTGGCCCCTGTGTGCCCACCGTGGCACTCCAATGGTGACCTAGTCCCGTTGTTCATCAGGTATAACCCTGACTCCATGCCCCACCGTGGGGGATAAGCCAAGGAGAAAATGCTCTTAGAGGATCCCTGCCAATAACCTTGTAACGGTGTTGTTAGGATTTGCATCTGCACAATGGCTCTGCCTTGGGGGGTTAGCCAAGAGGATCGTTGGAAGAGGTAAGCCCTGGGGGTAAGGTAGGGGGACGTCGGAAAATGTGGGCTGAGCCTTCGGTGGCTCACACAAAAAGCATACCAAAATAAAAAATAAAAAATGAAGTTACTGGATGTTTGCACTGCAAATCTGTATACCCCTGCTCTCTAATCTATTGTCTATCTATTGCTGTGGTCAATAACTCTGTAATGGTTTGGTGCATCTGCATTGTCAAGTCTGTGTTTACTCTCTGGTAGTGATTGACATTATTCGGTTGTCTTTTTTGTTTTTTAACTTTCTTTTTATACTTCCCCACCCCTGTACTCTATACTCCATTCGGGAGTAACCACGGCATCTGTCCCTCCCTCTTACCTGGAGCCCAAAGTGGTTGGTCCCCCATTAGCCTTGGTTTGCCCCACAGGTGGGGACGAGGTTGGGCCTGTACAACCCGAGTTCCTTTTTGTTTGTTGGGACACCAGTCAGGATCTGTGCTTAGCGCTCCATCTGCCAGGAGCACAGCGAGCTATTTTCCTGTGTTCTCTTGCGTAACATGCGCACTGACGTCAAGGCACAAGTGCCGACATCCATCATGCAGCTCCTTCTGTGTGGTTTCGCTTGCTGTACCTCAGGCCTCCACCTGAGGTCAGCCGAGCACCCAGACCCCTGAGAAGGCAAGCGGTCCTGGGATGTTCATTGATAATGATATTGGGGGTTATTTTCTTATGACGTTCATGCAGCGATTTGTTAGGATGTCAAGGTATAAAACCTCCTCCTGTCTACTGTATTATTAGTTGATGTAATCTCTGTAATTTCCCTCATTATTAGGCTGATAAAGGTCTCTACAGTATGTTCCCTGGTATTGGCCCAGATGAAGCAAAGTATGATTTGAGACCCCAGCTTCTATTTAGGTCGTTTTTTCCATTATCATCATCTGATCAACCCTGCATTGTGCCCTGGTGGGATATTGAGAAGGCTGCCTAGCGTAGCGCAAGTTCCAATGTGCCGGGGCGCAATGATAATGTATGCAGCACAGATGCAGGGGGCGTGCCCATGCATATGTGGCATATCCCGATATTCAGCCCGGGATGTGCGGCGCATATGCTGGCACAACCCTGCATTGCGCACATAGGGGGCTCAAATTGAGCTCCTGAAAAGTTGGAACAACTCCTGGCCACCCACAGGTGGGCTGCAGTACCATACTGTACCTGTCATTTGGCGGGCGGCCAGGCAGTATCTTGTGGTTCGCCACCTGCCGATAATTGGGGGAGGGCGGGGTGGGCAAGGGGTTTTGTGTGGGTGGGAGGGTGGGGGTGCCACTGGATCTCCAGGGCATTTATTTACAGAGGATTACCGTGATCACGGCAACGGCCAATGGGGTTCCACTAGACCACCAGGGATGGTCATTTTTACTTTCTCGGGAATCGGTGGGGACCACTAGACCACCAGGGATGGTCATTTCTTACATTTATCCGGGAATCAGGGACTGGGGCCACTAAACTACTAAGGATTGTTTGTTGTACATTTACACGATCGCAGCTATGGGTGGGGGATGCCCCAGGATCCCCACTGCACACATCATGCTGTGCAGGGCGCTATTTGCACCTTGCATATTTTATGATCTCACTTGCATGCCTCCTGCTGAATATCATGGGTGATGCACCAGTGCAACTGCATTTGCGCTGGCGCATCCCCGTACTCCCTATCTGTGACTTGCGCCGGTGCAGTGCCACTGCGCCATGCGCAGTATGTGCACTGATCTTGCCATATTCAATGGTGCTGCGCCATGGCGCATCAGCATTGAATATCACCTGGCTCTGGCACTGTGCATCTCAGTTGCTCTGCGCCCAGGCTTGCGCCACTGCCTGGCGCAGTCGGAATATCCGGGCCCTTGTGTGTAAAAAAATCTTTTATTCTAAGTTTGTGGAAAAATCTAAGTACACTAATTTCTACTTCTTGTAGGGTTCTCTGAGATAGCTTGTAAAACACTCCTCTGATTTCTGTCTATGACCCAGTCTACCTGATTGTTCTTCCTTTCCTTTCCTTTCCTTTCCTTTCCTTTCCTTTCCTTTCCTGAAACATCGTCTTCTACAGCTCTGGTGCAAGTCTTCCTCTGTTTCCCTGTATGGCGGTTCTGTTGCCTCTCATATTCTGTAATCATGCCTGTAGCCTCTTCTGTAGTGGCACCTGTTCCTGTTTCTGGGGGAAAAACTTCCTTTGCCTCTGTAGCTTCTCTTACCAAGCTCTCATCTGATCAATACAAAGAACTGTCAGAGTCTATATTATAATAGGTTTTCTGCTGACTTTGAGAATTAGTACTTGCAAAATTATAAACTGTTCCTACTCAGTAATCTAGTATCTCTCTCAAATGTCTATTTTTTTCCATCTTAATATTATTCTCATTTTCCCAAGTTTATTCTTTTTGTTAAGTCTATCCAAATGAAACCTGAAACTTAGTGGATGCAAGGTGGGGGGAGGGGAGTCAGGGCAGTCAGCGAGGGAAGGTTTTTTCTTTCAGGTTTTTTTTTTTACTTAGATGACGTGGGACTTGTGCTACGCTGGGTGGGCTCCCAGTGTGGCAGCGGAAGCTGTTTGGGGCGTGGAGCCCATGGGGGATTGGGCACCCCCGTCAGCCATAGAAACTGTTGCCATGCTGGGGTGGGCTCCCAGCGTGGCACCCGATAGTCTCTTGGGGGAGTGAAGTGGAGTTGATGGGGGGATTGGGCGCCCCTTTGGCCATACAGACTGCTGCCACACTGGGGTGGGCTCCCAGCATGACACCTGGAACTCCGTTGGGGAGTGCAGCACAGCCAGCAGGTTAGGCACCCGTCAGCTACACAGTGTGTGCGTGGGGGCGCATAGACACGAATATACTTGCGTGTGTGTGAAGGCGCGCAGAGCGCGTGATATCTTATCACTGCTTACTGAAGCGTAGCTCTCCCTTTCAACTGTATGGCATTGCATTTTCAACTGCTGTCATAGACAGCTGCAGAATTCATTGTCGAACGATGGCCGCGCCTGCAAACACACTGACTAAATTGGAAGATGGGTGCCACACCTCCGAAAACTCGGATGATGGCACTATGTTTCTTGCACATGCGTGCAAGCAAACATAAAAGTGTAAGAATCTCAGTGTATCCCTTCCTTGTTGATCTGCTAAAGTAAAAGGAAAACAGTGGGGGAAAGGTTAGTTCTAATCCAATGAGAAATGGAATCCCCGGGTAGCTCTGTGTTTCAAAAATGGGTGGGTGTATTCTTGATATTTATGCAAACGTAGAATTTTGACAGTGGACAAGGACCGCTTGGCCCCTTCCAGACTGCCCATTTTTTCCTACTGACACTATTACATCAGACCATGCCTGATCTACAGCTTTTTCTCCCTCCCCTCTTCCTTTCCACTATTTATTTATTTATTTATTTGTTTGTTTTATGAGGAAAAGTTCTATTGAGCAAAAGCTTATTTGCAAGGAGGTTCTGGGTAGGACAGCATTAACAATACATACAATCTGGAATTACAGTATAAAGATACAATAATCACCTGATGGTACATAATACATAAAACACAGGGGGACTGCTTGCAAAAGCAGAAAATAACAGTTAAATATTGGCAGAGAGATAACACGTTTAAGTCTTAGCATCAATTAATTGGTACAAAGGCATAGAGTTAACAGACAGTGAAGTAGCTTAATACGTGGAGAGAGAGGTAGCCACAGTGATTGCTACTCATAATGCCATTATCAAATGTGGTGTTAAAGGCATGCACATTCATCAGTGCTGTGTTGGTGTAGAAGAGTTTGAAAGTGGGAGGTACAGACCAGGGTGGGCAATTTAAGTTGTTTTGAAGGGTGTTCCAAACTGTAGGGGCTGCCCAGCTAAAGGCCATTTCACCATCATTTGTGAAGTGCCTCAGGATATCAAGCATCGTGACGTTATGCAGCCTAAGTGCATATGGACCTTCGGCCCTGTGGAGGAGCGAGGAGATATATCTAGGTAGAGAGTTACAAAGGGTATTGAAGGTCCAGAGATTTAGGTATCTTTGTCTTCTAGTTCCAAGTGATAGCCAACTTACTTCCTTATATAGGAGGCAGTGGTGTGTGTGAGGGCAGGGAGCCCACTGATGAAGTGGAGAGCTCTATGGTAGAGAACATCTAAGCTATCCAGGTGTGTGACTGCAGCACTTCTGTAGATGATGTCACTGTAATCCAGCAATGGAAGAAATGTAGCCTGCACTAAAACCTTCTTGTCATCTCGGTTTAGGCACAGCAAGGCAAATTTTATGTATATTGCACCCTATCCAGGGGCTCAGAGTGCTGAACAAAAGTATGATAAAATAACCAAGTTTACAATCCTCCTACCTCCCTCCCTCCTACTTGTCTGCCACCTCCCCCCCTACTAATGGCACCTTTTCACCCCATACCCTCTCCCTTACCCCAAGACCTACCGCACCAACTAATGCAGCTATGACAATCCTGAAGGTATTACAATTGCCCCCTCCCACCTCTCTTAACCTCTCCTCCCTCCACTATTCTTGGCACATCCTGTGCCCTCAGTGCCCTTGCTTTATAGTCGTCTCCTAGGCCATGTAATGCTTTGCTGGTCTAGACCACATCCAATATAATATTGTACCCCTACTGTCTATCAGAGACCTGCCTTGCACAGAACTCACACATAGTGGTATGTTAACTTCCTTTGCTACCACGCCTGTAAATTATGCTGCCTTGTTCTGTTCTCAGTGTCAAGTCTTACGTTGCTATTTGTAAATTATTGTACACCACTGTGCCAAGCCACACCATTCTCATTTGTAATGACTGTACATAGGCCGCTAATGCTGCTACCCCTACGCCAGAGTGTTGTATTGTGACTTGTTGTTGTTGTTTAAACTACCAGGTCCATCCTGTAAATGAGCCCTGTGTAACAGGGGGTCCTGTTGTGAAGTATAACCAATCACTTAAAGATGCAATAACCCCCCATTATTTCTTTTCACTCTATCCTATCCTCTATTATATTTCAGTATCTATCCTATACTTTCTTGTCAGGGTGGCCAACCTGGCAATCTTCTATCTATCCTTTACTGTCCCTTTTTTCTTTTCTGTCAGTACTTAATTGCATCTTGTTAAAAAAAATATATGTATATATATTGAAAAGCTATGCTCAGCAAACCTTCAGTGGCTACTGGGAGAAGCAGTCCAACAAGCTCAGTGTCCCAAAACAAATGTCAAGAAGGAGCTGTTTCATTTGTAAACAAAGAGCCTCTAAACAGCAGAGGCTGAGTTGCGAAACAAGTATCTGCTGCAACTTCAGCTAGTAAGTTAAGAAGCAGTGGCTGTAAAACTTAGGGAAACTGGAACAAAAAAGGTATTGTACTAAAATCAGCTGTTACCTGAGTGCCCATGTTAGTTGCAGAGGTCCTTCTATAGGGCAGGTGACTCATGAAATGGCAGCTTATATGGTCTCAAGGAGGAGTGATGTCAGAAGGGGGAGGAGCTAAGCTAATACTCTGACATCATAGTCCTATAATTAAGTCTATATTTTTGTTCTAAGACCTTGTGAGGAAATAAATGTTTTTTTGGGTAAACCCTCGAAGTGCTAGCATGATACTAGTTGGTTTAATATATATATATATATATATATAAGCTTGAAAATGCCATTGTTCATCTTAATTAAGGTATCACATGATTGATGAGGTCACCCTGTGGCATTATAAAAGGTTCCTCTAGGAGAACCAAGAAAGATAGGTGGTCAGTAAGGTTCTGGCCAAGGAGAGAGAAGATTCTAAGAAGAAATTGTGCAAGTTTCCACATTGTTTGAGAGAAGGGAAAGAACTCAGGAATTCTGTAATTTTTTTTATTTTGCAAGAATTATCTCCTGATGTTTGAAGAGGTGTGACGGATTAACACCATTTATTTTTCCTTTCTGTATATATTAAATTTAGTATTTTTATTTATTTATTTTTTTCTTTCTTCTTTTTGAATAAAATGATAAATGCAGACATATTCATTTTTTATGCATCCTATCTGGTTGTATGATCTGTTTATTGGGACCCACACTACCACACCCTGCTCAATGGTGTTCCGCCTGGCTAAATAAAGATATTGATTGATTGATTGATCGACTGACAATAAAACATCCCAACAAATAAAATTAAGTATTTCAGACAAAATTAAAAGCTTTCTCGAACAAAAATGTTTTTAAAGAGGCTTTAAAGGTCTCCACTGTGCTGGCTGCATGAATATAGAGTGGAAGAGAATTCCACAACAATGGTGCAGTTGTACGAAAGGCTCTATCGGCAGATCTCTTAAGGCGAGAGGAGGGTGCAACCAGCAAGCCAGCCTCAGCAGAGGGTAGGGGGGAAGGTAGGGCAGTATGGGACCAGGAGCTCTTTAAAGAGCAACTATCGTGCTCTTTATGAAATCCCCCCCCGAGAACATAAAGAACCCTTACCTGCCCCCAAATCAAATTCTTTTAAAAGTTTCTATACTGAGTTCCTCAATTTAGGAAGGGAAGGGATTGTATTTTTGCTCTGTGGAGCTCCACCGCGATGATCCCTACCACTTCCTTGTACCTCTGTGAACTGAGATCGGCCCCGATCTGCCCCAACGCTACTATGTTTTGTGACATCACTATATGAGGAGCGTGGGGGCAAGCATCCATTGACATGAATGGGGCTGTGTTTAAAAGTTAAATTTTAGTAGTTTAGAAGGCCAGTCAGAATAAATCATGGCCACCGCTTAACTAACAAGGACCTTGCTCACACTTTTCTGCAGAAAATGCTGTCACAGATTACCGACAGGAGGAATTTAACCAACTGTTGACAGAGTGGAATAGTGCGACTTGGTGATTTCTTGCCATAGCAATCAATCGAGACAAAGACTCAATCTTCTTAAGATTGATTGACCATTGATACTCCAAATAATGGAGTCTCAGCACCATCTTGTCCTCCTCAGAGGGTGACCTCTTCCAGGCACGCTCTAACCTATGCCCCTTAGTCTTCAACTGATGCAGCTCAACACAGTACCATGGTGAGTGACATCGGGAGGTCAAGAGGTGAACATGGAAAGGTTCAATAAGGTCCGCAGCCTCAGTCAATGCTGTATTATAAGCCTCAGCACCAGTCTCAAACCCTGAGCACAGGCTAGCATCAAATGCGAGACATCCAGTGACTCCTGGAGTTGGGGAGGCTCCAATTTATTTTTCAGACAACACTGGATAGTCTCCACAGAAGGGGTTAATTTACAAGGAGCCCTGCAGAATTTGTTACAAAAGTAAAAACCCAGTTTCTACCATAGCTTCTTGCTGCAGGCATCTATGTGAGTTTTAAATGTGAGTTTGTTGTCCAGCCACATGCCTAGGTATTTAAAGGTGCATACAGGTTCAATTATTTTGTTGGTGAGTGTGTCGATGCTGGATACAGAGAAGCTGTGGCTAGGTGTATGTGATAACACCATATATTTGGTTCTGACTGGATTCAGAAGTATCTTGGATGCATGGAGGTTGATTTGTAATAAGTTAAACTCATCTTGTAGGGATTGCATGGCAATGACTGGGTCTGGGCTTATGGTATAGAGTACCATGTCATCCACATAGAAATGGAGGTTGGCGTTGGTAATGTTTTGGCCTACATCATTAATATATATTGTAAACAGTAATGGCCAAGTATGGAGCCTTGTGGCACACCTTTATTAATATGTACACAGGTGGAGGTTAGGCCTTCTACCGTCAGTTGCTGACACCTATCAGTGAGGAAGAATCTGAACCAATTTACTATGTTTGGGCCAAGTCCAACGTTTTAGCAAGCTTACTCAATAGGATATTGTGGTCAATGGTATCAAAAGCCTTGCTTAAGTCCAAAAAGAATGTAATAGTGGTATGTTTATGGTCTAAGGGGGTTACACACAAAGGGGTGGGAACCAGGTGCCACAGGCGTGTATCCTGCCCACACAGCTCCGCACCCACAGGAGTCACATGTGGGGTCCACATTCACCAATACCGACCACCGCACGGCTCCCCTCCACGGTCCTACCCCCCTGGCACTCAGGATCCCTGGGGGCAGCTGGGTGTGGAGCGGTGGACCTGGGCAGGCAGTCAATCAGCTGCCCGACCCAGGCCCCAACAGTGGATTACTTGTGCCCACGGGGCACCATGTTGGCAGGCAGTGTGCAGTGTGCCAACTGCACAGGGGGGGACTGTGCCCTGTTGGCTGCACCCAGCCCTGCATGTGTGCCCCTAAGACTAGGGCATCCATTTTGGGGGCTGTGTTTCCCCACCATCGCTGCAGCAGCTGCAACCCAAGGGGCGGTAACTGGTTTATGGCTGCCCTACTGTGGTGCAGCTGGCAGCCCCCCCATGCACTGCACTCTACATCTTAGTGAATGCCATGGAGTGCTGGCATGCCCCCTGCACCACCCCCAGCCTGCCCCATGTGGAGCTTCATGGCCAGTTGGGGGATCTGGTGTATAGGGGTCACATATCTGTTTAGTGATTACCGCACGTGAGGTGCACTGGGCGTGAGTGCGGGGTGGCTAAGTGCCGAATTTATGTGACACATAGTCATTCCACACCTTTGTGCCTAGGGCCCATTGGCTATAAACCAGTTGTTAGTGACTTTGACCAAGGCGGAGGTAGTGCTATGCTTACAGTGGTAAGCCCGACTGCATAGGATTGATGATGGAGTGCATCTCAAGATCATGTTTAATTTGCCCATAGATCAATTTCTCAAACAGTTTGGCTAGCACAGGTAGGATAGAGATAGGTTGATAATTATGCAGTGAGGTTTTATTCCCCGACTTGAAAAATTGAATAATAGTGCTATCCTCCATAGTGATGGGACCTCACAGTTTGATGAGAGGTTGAAGAGATGTGTAACCATCCCCCTCCGCTACTTTACACAGTTAGCTACTCCTGTTACCCTTGACTGGGCACAGACTACTTTGGAAAATTAGTACCATCCCTAGCTTTGGGAATGTATGAATGTATACCAGACTCATTACTTCTAGAGGTCAGAAAAAGTGGTGGGGGTGTACAAAAGCAATAACTTATAACCAGTAACCCAGGTCCTGAGGAGAGAACTTTTTGCTAGGGCTGTGCTAGACCAATACTTCTGAAGGAGTACCCGGTAGCTCCACACAGGAAGCAGAAAAATGAATGTCCAAACCAGAGTTGGGATTCTAGAGTGTGACTTTATTCCAAAAGATGTTCTCTAAAGCAAGGGTGGACCCCCAAGGTTTACACATTGTGGCACAAGGCATTTGCAGAACAACAAAATGACTGTATCTAATAGAAACTCTACATATTCCCATATGCCATAGGACATTGAATTCTCTTCAGTGGCAATGGCCACAACTGAACCTTTCTTTTAGTGGCACTGGTCACAACTGAGCACACACATTTCCCATATGGAATAGGAATTTAAAACTTCTTCAAGTGGCAACTGGCCACAACGGAGCACACAGGGGCTCATAACTAGCACAACCCACTCCAGGGGGTTAACTTCTCTTCAGACATTGGCCACTATATCCTAAATAACCAGGCACCCTTACTCTTATGAAATCTGTAGTGCTGAAATGGTTAGTCCAGATGGAGGGCTGCCCACCCTTCACTTCCATGTCCATACCCAGCCATTCTTTCAGAGTCACACCTTACAACTACTAGAAAACACTTAGGAAAATGCATCTTTGAATGAACTTTTGCATCCAACATTTAAGAAAACACTACTCAGGGAGTGTAAGAAATTAAAGTCCTAAACAATGTGAACAGTCTACCTCTGGACCCCACAATTGTCAGCCAACTTTACATTGAGAACAGTCTCAACTTTCAGAACAGAGCTGGTGTACTGTTCCCTTTTAACCAGAGAAGCACCAAAGCACAGGTACTTTCTTCAGGATGCACAAAGTCAGATTTACTCACAGTTAGAACAGTACAGGCAGCTTCAGATTGTCCTGGATCAAATAGGGGATTGCCCCATGGATCCATTCTCTAGCATTCCTTTTCATCCCTCTGGGGATGAAAATCAGGGGATCCTGTTGTAGACAACGGCTTCTACCACTCCTTTTGGCAGACAGGTGACTTTATTTATTTTATTTACTTATTTGAATTTTGGTAACCGGGTAAAACCACTGCGACAATTGCAGTCCCTTTTTCAGGGTCAACCCGGGCATGACAGCAAGTATGTACAGTGCAATTACAGAAAATTTCAGGTAGAGGAGATTACAGAGAAATACTGTTATGTACATAAATAGTGAGATACAAAGACAAAAAAAAATTTACAAATTAAGTATGCAAACCTATGAATAAATTGATGACAACATCATCAGACAAGGCATGTAGTCATAACGGTACATATCAAGATATAGCAGCGGAGAGATTATTATGCATAGTGACCTATACAATGCATAAGTATGTACAAAAAATTAGGCACCATCAGCAAACACTACAAGTGACAGGTAAGTAAGTTGGGAGAAGAGAGTAATAGAACAGGAAGTTAGGAGGTGCAAGGGTAGTGAGGGAGAGAAGGAAGGGGAAGATAAAAAGAAAAAGAACTAGGGTGAGAAAATAGGCTCTCCTATTAGAGCCCACAGCAGCTGTCACTCCTCACACTTCAACTACTGACTCCATACTACTACCAGCCACTGACCCAAGATTCTAAAACTCCCCACTCACAGCCAGCTGCTGTGGCTTATGTTGCTGCAAGAGTTTTAAATGACCTAATCTCTCTCATCTCAGCTGAGACAAAGAAAACAATAGAGTGAGTAGGTGAAAAACCCATTTAACTAGTTATTCACTAGCTGCCTTCCCTACCTACCACTAACACTGATGGGATTCTAGTAACCCCAGGGGACTGGGTGGTTACAGTTGCATAATGGGCTGCAGTAAGGATTGGGCATCCAATTTTTAAGAAGAGTGGTTCAATTTTATCTGCTCCTGTGCTTTTTTTTAGGGTCAAGAGTGAGAAGTACATAGCCCAGTGGTGCTGAGGGTTGAGGGCCTGGACGCCATACCTCGCACCACACCAGCGACCCAGGTTTGGTGACAGACTTGGGAAACTGGGGGTTGGCAGGAGAAGGAGAGGACTGAGCATCTGGCAGACTGCTTTCCACTCCCTGGAAGGGATCCTGGGGCTGCTCAGTGTCCTTGCGACCTCCAATGGAGATTGGGGGTACTACAGGATCACCAGCCAGATCTAGGGGTAGGGAGTGCGGCAGATGTCAGCAAGAAAGCCATGTGTGGACGTCATTGCATGCCGACCTCCAGGGGAGAACCACTCAAAAAACTCCTACCATCAAGTGAGACAATGGCGACCACGAGCATTCCGACCACGAATCCAAGATCGGCTGATTCTCTGACTCTCCCTGGGATCTGGGGCCTCTCCATGAGGCCGGAAGAGCCTGGAACCCTCATACCCGATATAGCAGTACGGAGACCAGTTAAGTCGGAAGCTACAGATGGGAACCTGACAGATGCCCCGAAAGTAGAGGGCATAAACAGAATATACAAAAAAAAAAAAAAAAGAGTGAGAAGTAAGTATTCCACCTCCTTATATGTGACCTGCTGAATGTTGAAAAGATATGGGACATTTCAGAGGAGTTTGGCAGGCTGAAAGTCAGAAGAGGTAAATTGGCAGAGGCAGAAGTGTCAAGGGCATTGCCTGCTCAGGCAAAGTGTAGGTTCATTTCTTCTAGGATCAACTGATTGTCTGTGGTCAGCTGGGTACCATTATGGAACTGTTCGGGCAGGGATGGTGAGGCTGATGCCCCTTCAAGATTTTTGACAGCTTGCCAGAAGCCAAAGGGGTTGTGTCTATTGTTATTCAAAAGGGTCTCGTAGTAGTTGGACTTGGTTATTCAAATTAATTTAGTATATTAATTCCTTTTTTGCCTAAAGTTTAGCCAGTCTAGTTCTAATTTGGTGAGTCATGCCCTGGCCCAGAGCCTGTCTCTGCCCCTGAGTTCTGCTTTTACTTCCTTGGTAAACCATGTGGAAAGTTTTTTCTTGGCTCTTCGTTTAACATAGGGGGCTAATTGGTTAATAACCCCATTAACTTGCTGAAATAAATAATCTATAGGCTACCTGGGTTGTGGGAGCTAAGGAGAAATCCTGCCATTTTTGGATAAAGGATGGTTTGCCAATAGATTTAGGTACACCCCTGTAACAGGCAACTACATTATGGTCACTGAAGACATTGTCCAAAATAGCAATAAGGGAGATTTTCTGTGGTCTACTAATGTGGATGAGATCCAGAATAGATTAATTCAAAGGGTGGTGCGCATTGGGTCGATTAGTTTCAGAGATGAGTTGCTGGAATCCCAGGTCGTCACAGAATTGCTTTAGGCCATCTGATTTTGGGGACTGCCAATCATAATTCAGGTCTCCCATGATTATTATTTCATTGTTTTTCACAATGATTAGTTTATACAAAAACTGTAATAGTTCCAAGCCACCTGCAGGGGGCATATAAGAGTCAATAATGGTAAATGACTCAGCCTTGGAGAGGGATAAGGAGATTTATACATTCAAACTCTGATTACTCGGTTTGGGAGGTGACTAATGTGGATGTAAATTTGTTTTTGATGTATAGGGCAACCCCCACCCCACCCCTGGTTTGCTGGTCTACCCTGTATACATCATAGTCTAGTAAGGAAATTGCACTGCTAGGGGTGGATAGACTAAGCCATGTTTCACCTAGCAATAGTACGTCTGGACTGGTATGCGCAGTCCATGCTTTAAGTAGATCCATTTTGTTCAGCATACTGTGAACGTTGCTGGACATGAATTTTAAACCATTTGAATTAACGAAGCCAGATGGTGTGGACACAGTAGGAAATGGTCCAGGGTTCAATTCAATGTTACCTGAACAAAGTAATGATGTTAATATCAGATGTCTTAACAGAATTGTGACCTTTTGGAACCTATGCTTGCTATAGCTGGGATAGGTATAGTTTTTGGTGATTGTGTTTTATGGGGAAATACTGTGGCATACGATGGATTTGGCAGAGGCTAATGTGCGGGGACTACGCCCTAGGGAGCTGTGGGTGGTCATATATTTGGCCTGGTTAATGTTGGCTGATGTCCACATATAATGCCCAAGGCTTAAACTAACTGGTGCCATATGGGATATCAGTATTAAGTGTGCCTGTTCTAACTGTAGTACTTGTGGGTATGTGTCTGGCAAATAGGATAATTCAGAACACTATGGGCAACATATTGGACCCTGAAAGATAGCAGCCTGAGTAGTAGTGGGTAGGGAACAGAACAAGATCAGAAATGAATTGGTCGATTGTAGAGGGCTTAAATACTAGGAGCTGATTGGCGTAGGGCCAATTTAAATTAATAATGCTTGATTAGCCAATGAGAAGTTGATGACATCAGAGGTAGAGACTGGGACCTCAAATTAATCTGGACAGGTGGAAACTGTTGTTTTGAGCAGGGTCAAGGCCGATGGACTAATGACGGGGTGGGGGAGGGGGGTGGGGCAGGGTGTGCAGTTAATTTGGATGAGACTTTGATTATGATTCCTTTCTGATTATCCCATGCATTCCTGAACCCCACCACCTTCACTGGAAGGCAGTTACAGAAATTCACCACTCTTTCTGTGAAGAAGTGCTTCCTCACATCACTCCTGAATCTACCCCCCCTCCAGTTTCATAGTATGTCCCCTTGTTCTTGAGCACCTTTTCTTCTGAAAAATTCTCCCCTTCTGTACCTTATTTATCCATGTGAGGTATTTAAAGGTCTCTATCATATCTCCCCTTTCCTTCCTCTGTTCCATGGTGTACCTATTGAGATCCTTTAATCTCTCTTCACAGGGCTTTTGATGCAGACCCTGCACAATTTTAGTTGCTCTCCTCTGAACTGCCTCCACTCTGTCTATGTCCTTCTGGAGACGTGGCCTCCAGAACTGGACACAATACTCTAGGTCAGGTCTTACAAGTGATCTATACAGAGGCAACATCCCTTCCTCTTTCTGCTGGTGATACCCCTCCCTATGCACCCCATCATCACACTGGCCCTTCCTACTGCCTTGTCACACTGCTTGGCCACCTGTACGTCATCTGACATGATTACCCCCAGGTCTCTTTCCTGCTTAGTGGTCATCAATACCAGTCCACCCATTTTGTACTCTTCCCCTGGGTTTCTGTGCCTTAAGTTCAGTATATTATCCAGCATTTTTTCGCATTGAAACCCATCTGCCAAACTCTTGAGCACTCCTCTCGTTTTCTCAGGTCTCTGCTCATCCTTTCCACCCCCACTGGAGTGTCCACCCTATTGCAGATTTTGATGTGATCTGCAAAGAGGAAGACATTCCCTTCCAGCTTCTCTGCAATGTCACTTTTAAAGACATTAAAGAGGACCAGTCCCAGCACTGATCCCTGAGACACCCTGCTGGTCACTCTCTGTTCCTTGGGGTGAACTCCATTTACCACCACCCTCTGTCGCCTATCCCCTAACCAATTTCTTATCCAGTTTACCACCTTTGGACCCACTCCTAAGCTACCCAAGTTGCTTACTAATCTCCTATGTGGAACGGTGTCAAATGCTTACCTGAATTCTAGGTAGGCCACATCCACTGCTCCAGCCTGATCTAGTTCCTTGGTCACCCAGTCAAAGAAATCTATCAGATTCGGTTGACATGACCCCCTCCCCCCCGTGAAACCATGCTGCCTTCGGACTTGTAACTCACTGGATTCAAGATATTCCACACTCCTTTCCTTCAGCAGTGAATCCATTAACTGTCCCACCACTGAAGTCAGGCTGGCTGGCCTATAAGTGCCAGCCTCCTCCCTGCTACCACTTTTGTGTAGTGAGGCTACATTCACTCTCCTCCAGTACTCTGGAACCACTCCTGTTTCCGGTGAGCTGTTAAATACAACTGTCAGAGGTGCAGCCAGCATTTTCCTGAGCTCCCTCAATACCCTTGGATGCAACCCATCTTGTCCCATTGCTATGTCCACCTTCAGATTAGCAAATCCCTTCAGGAACCTCACCTCCAAAAAAAAGGAATAGTGTCCGCCTCCCTCCCTCCAAAGCTTTTGTTACTTTTTTGTGGCCCTTCCCATCTCCTTTCTCTGTGAACACTGAACAAAAGTATTTAATCAGGATGTCTACCTTTTTCTGGTTCTCCTTTGCACAGTCCCTACCTTTCCTTTTTAACCTTACAATGCCACCCCAGTCTTCCTCTTTATACTTACATATCTAAAAAATGTCTTGTCCCCATTTGTTACCTCCTCAGCTATTCTCTCTTCAGTTTGTGCCTTTGCACTTCTTACTGCTTTCCCTGCTTCCCTCTGTTTCCTCCATTGCACCTCCCTATCCTCCTCCCTCTACATCTCCTTATACTTTCTGAATGCTACCCTTTTAGCTTTTACCTTTTCAGCCACCTCTTTTGACAACTATAACGGTCTCTTTTTCCTCTTGCTTTTGCTCACTTGTTAGACGCAGACGTTTGTACCTTTACTATGCTTCCTTTTATCTTCACCCAGTGTTCCTCCACCCCACCCAGATCACCCACCCCTGCTAGGTCAGCCCTGAAGCATTCACACATCTTTTTTAAAATCTGCCCTCCTGAAGTCCAGGACCCTTGTCTTTGTGTGGTTTGATTTTGCAGCTATCCTTATACTGAACTACACCATATGGTGATCACTGGTCCCCAAACTGGCCTCCCACCTTGAGGTCTGCAACACTGTCCCTGTTAGTGAATACCAAGCCCAGTATTGCCCAATTATGAGTGACTTCACTGAGTAGTTGCCTGAGGAATGCCCCTGCAGAGAATCCAAGATGCCCCTGCTTCTAGCTAAAGCTGCTGCTGGGAGGCTCTAATCCATATCTGGCAGGTTGAAATCCCCCACCAGTAGCACCTCCCCCTTTTCTGCCATCTTACTAATGGCTCCCACCAGTACTTTATCTAATTCCTCCCTCTGTGCTGGAGGTCTGTAGATCATGCCAGTGTGAATAGTTTCTTCACTCCCAGTCTCCAGGGTGACCTTTATTAATTTGCACCCTGGGGGATTCCTCTCCCCTTGGGTTATCCTTACTCTCTACTTCAGGTTGTGGGGGGCAGTTTTTGACTCCCCGATTCCTTCTGCCACCCCCATGGCTAGTTTAAATGTTCATCGAAGTGACATTTAAACCATCCACTGACGCCTGCAATTCCTCTCCTGGATGGATGCAGGCCATCACCCCTGTATAGGCCGTTATCCTCCTGGGTGGGTCTCCAGTCCCCAATATAGCTGAACTCTTCCTCTCTGCACCATTCCTTAAGGCATGGGTTGAAGGTCCTGGTACGGAGTTCCCTCTCCTGTCCCCTGTCATAGACAGGCAGCACCTCAGCAAAAGCTACTGAGTGAGCTACCTGACTATGATCCCTCCCAAGCTCCCTAAACTCCCCCTGCTTTATCTCAACCCTGTCCCTAGCCAGGTCATTAGCCCTCAGGTGGACAATGACATTCAGCTCTCCTTCTTGTCCTGCTGCCCTAGCGATACTCTGGATTCACTTTCCATCACTCCGGGCTATGGCACCAGGTAGTCCCCTAACCTACTTCTCCCCCACCTGTCCTATTCCCAAAGCTATCCCCCTCACAATTGAGTCCCCTACCAAAAATTGCTTCCTCCTCCTCTGGAGTCCTCTACCACCCTCCTTAGCGTCTCCACTATGGAGGCCGCCCACATTCCCCTTGGTCACTGCCATGGGTGCTTCCTCCTGGCATTCCAGACCCACCAGAGTGACATAGGAATTCTGTAGTGGTACCAGTTGAGGAATGTGCCTCTGTTCCACCACCCCCACCCTTGCAGAGCCCACCACAGTCCAGTTGTTCTTCCTCCCTGGCATCCTGTGAGGTAATGGTGGCAGACTTGTTGGCCTCTGAGTGAGTGAGAGGTACCCTGAATCCTAGCCAACTTGGCCTGGAGTCTAGCAGCCTCCTCCCTTAACCCAGAGAGGTGTATGCAGATGGGACAGCACCACAGTCTCTAGAAGATCTGTCTGAAAACTGCCTCCTGCAGCCACTACAATGCACCACTCAAAGCATTCTCAACCGCTATTCTCCCTATGTTACCTGGGATAATTGTTGTACCCTTACCCAGATAAGGTGTTATATTGGTAAAACCTAGACAACAAAGGGAATGCTCAGCCGTGCACATGTGATCAGTCTTAAACTTCAGTCATTGATTACATTTGGTCCCCTACTAAATAGCAAAGCCAAATGTTTTGTCCTGTTGGGTTTCTTCAGGGGATGGTGGCCCTTGTACTCTGTATACACAATTTTTATGTTTGCTTACACGCATGTGCAAGAAACATAGTGCCATGATACGAAAATGCAGTGCCGTACAGTTGAAAGGGAGAGCTACACATCAGTGAGCAGCGATAAGATATTACCTGCTCATGCACGCTCCTCCCACACACACACGCACACACACTGCGTGCTCATGTTTCCCCCACAGGCACACACAGCTGACAGGAGTGCCCAATCCCCCGTCGGCTGCGCTGCGCTCCCCCCCAACAAAGTTCCAGATGCCACGCTGGGTGCCCACCCCAGCGTGGCAACACATCGTATATCCGACGGGGGTGCCCAATCCCCTGTCGGCTCCACTGCCCCCCCAGGACTACAGGGTGCCACGCTGGGAGCCCACCCGACGTGGCAACAGTTCACAGGTATGGCTGATGGGGTGTCCAATCCTGTCGGCTCCACGGACACCCAAACAGCTTCTTGTGCCACGCTGGGAGCCCACCCCAGCGTGGCGCTATGTCCCGCCATCTGTTTTTAAAAAAAAAGAAACCCAAAAGAAAAAAACCTTCTCTCGCTGAGTGTCTTGACCCAATCTCCCCCCACCCTCTGCGCACCCTATCTCCCCACACCCCCACCTCACCCCATACTTACCTCTGGAGCTTGGCGCGATGATCTTTGTGGACCGGGAACACGTCTGTACTCTTCAAAGCTGACCATGAACTGAGGAATTGTTAGGAAGGTAGAACTAAGGGAGGAAGGGGAGAGGGAGGTGAGGTGCCTGCCTGGAGCCATGGCTTGGAGGGACAGGGAGCGAATCCTCAGGATTGCCGGAGCAGCTGCACAGGAGAGGGAGTTGGATGTCATTGTCCACCTAGGGACAAATGACCTGGCTAAGAGAGGGATTAGAGAAGTGCAGGAAGAGTTTATGGAATTGAGGAGGGGCCATAGTCAAGTAGCACACACGGTAACCTTCTCGGAGGTGCTGCCCATCTATGGCATAGGAAAGGCTAGGGTGTTCCGCACCATGGGATTCAATCAGTGGTTGAAAAACTGGTGTGGAGCTCAGGAATTTGGCTTCATTGGGGACTGGGGGTCCACCTGGAGTGATGCAAGCCTATATTGGCATGATGGGCTGCATCTGTCTGGGAGGGAACCAGGATCCTAGGTGATAGGTTTAAATGCTTCATTGGCAAGCTTTTAAACTAGCCAAGGGGAGGCACTGAAAGGAGCAGGGAAATCTAGCCCCCAAATAATCATAGTAGTAAGTGCTGCAAACACCAACATAGAGATGTCGATAGGGAGAAGGGTAGGGGTAAATGGAGAAAGTGACAAAGGCAAGAAGGACAGGGATGGGGAAAAAGGGAGTAAGGCCATCAGGAAGTGGAGGGTAATGAGTACCAATGCCCGTAGTCTGGGCAACAAGCTCTCTGAGCTGGTGGCCTTGATGGAAGAGGGATGCCTGGACATCGTAGCAGTCACAGAAACATGGTACACAGAGAACCACGACTGTGATGTTAACATACCAGGGTACATAACCTACAGGAGAGACAGGCAGGGGAGAAGAGGGGGAGGAGTAGCTCTCTATGTAAAGGAAGGATAAAAGCAACTGAACAAAAGAGTAAACAGGGAGGAGAGGAGGCACTGTGGGTCACCTTGGAGACTGAAAGGGCACCACAATCCGCACAGGGGTTGTGTACAGACCCCCATGTCAGGGGGAGGGAATGGACAAGGATATGATAGAAGGCATTCTTAGAATGGCAGAGAAAGGGGAGATACTGTTGATGGGAGACCTGAATATGCCAGATGTTAACTGGAGCACATTTGCTGCAGCCACATCCAAGAGCAGGGCCATTCTTGATACCCTACAGGTGGCAGGCATTAGACAGCTAGTTTCAGAACCCACTCGTGAGGGAGCAATCTTAGACCTCATACTCTCAAACGGGGGCAGTGAGAGGATCTCTGATCTAGAAGTGGGTAGCCATCTGGGGACAAGTGACCATCAAACAGTGTGGTTCACATTAAACTCAGCTACAGAGTCAAGCCATACAAAAGTGAGGGTACTGGACTATAGGAGGGCTGACTTTGGCAAGATGGGAGAGTGCCTCAGAAAAGCACTAGCAAACAGGCTAGAAGGAGGTATGGAGCAATAATGGGGAATCATCAAAACCGCCATCACAGAGGCAACAAGCCTTTGTGTGAAGCAAATAAACAAATCAAAACAAAAGAAAAAGCCACTATGGTTCTCAAAAGAGGTGGCTGTGAAAGTCAGGAAGAAAAAGATAGCAATCCGGAAGTATAAGGAAACACAGAAGGAACAGGCCAGAGAGCTGTACCAGTTAAGGCAGAAGGAAGCAGGAAGGGAAGTCAGAATAGCAAAGACCCAAACTGAGGAAAAGATCGCCAACTCAGTTAAGAAGGGGGATAAAACCTTTTATAGGTACATCAGCGAGTGTAGAAAGACAAAGGGAGGGATAGTGAGGCTGAATAGAATAAACAGTGGGTGGGCAGAGGGGGACAGTGAAAAAGCAGGGATACTGAACGAATATTTCTGCTCAGTATTCACAAAAGAGGAAGGGGAAGTGCCTAATCCAATTAACAGAAGCACTCTTGATAGGGTGGTCAATCCCAGTCCTTTCACAGAAGAAAGGGTTCTGCAAGAACTCCTAAAACTGAAGGTGGACAAAGCAATGGGTCCTGATGGAATTCACCCCAGAATTCTAAAAGAATTAAGGAGGAACTAGTGAAACCACTGGCTACTCTTTTTAATAAATCATGGGAGGATGGTGTGGTACCGAGGACTGGAGGAAGGCGGATGTGATTCCCCTTCACAAAAGTGGGACCAAGACAGAGGCAGAAAACTACAGACCTGTCAGTCTGACCTCTGTGGTAGGGAAAGTGATGGAGTCACTTCTGAAGGAAAGAATAGTTGAGCACCTAGAGGCCAGTGGAGCACAGGACCCAAGGCAGCATGGGTTCACAGCGGGAAGGTCATGTCAGATGAATCTAATAGATTTCTTTGACTGGGTGACCAAAGTAGTAGACTAGGAAGGGGCTGTGGACATGGCCTACCTAGACTTTAGCAAGGCATTTGACACAGTCCCACACAAAAGATTAATAGTCAAATTAACCAGCCTGGGAGGGGTCCCAGGGTGGTAGCCTGGGTAAAACATTGGCTGCACAACAGGACACAGAAGGTAATTGTAAATGGAGTCCACTCTGAAGAAAGAGGGGTTACTAGTGGGGTACCGCAGGGTTCAGTATTGGGTCCAGTCCTTTTTAATGTCTTCATCAGTGACATTGCAGAGGGACTGGAAGGAAAAGTATGCCTTTTTGCAGATGACACAAAGATCTGCAACAGGGTTGATACACAAGGAGGCATGGAAAGGATGAAAAGGGACTTGGCAAGGTTGGAGGAATGGTCAGAAGTATGGCAGCTAGGATTCAATGCAAAGAAGTGCAAAATAATACACCTGGGAAACAAGAACCCAGGGGAAGAATACACAATGGGTGGGGAGGTAGTAACAACAACAAAAAAGGAAAGGGACCTGGGGGTAATCATATCAGATGACCTTAAGGTTAGCAATCAATGTGAGAAGGCAGTAGGGAGGGCTGGGGGTATACTGGGATGTATAGGAGAGGCATCAGCAGCAGAAAACAGGAAGTTGTTATCCCTCTGTACAGACAGTTAGTGAGATCCCATCTGAGTACTGTGTCCAGTTCTGGAGATCTCATCTCCAAGGACATAGACAGGATAGAGGTAGTCCAGAGGAGGGCAACTAAAATGGTGCAGGGTCTGCAAGAGAAGCCTTATGAGGAGAGACTAAAGGAGCTTACTATGTATACCCTTGAGGAAAGAAGGGAGAGGGGGGACATGATAGAAACTTTTAAGTACCTCAGTGGAATCAACAAAGTCCAAGAGGGTAGCATCTTTCAGAAAAAGAGACTTACAAGAACAAGGGGACACAATTTAAAGATAGAAGGAGGAGGGCGGTTCAGGGGCAATGTGAGGAAGTATTATTTCACGGAGAGGGTAGTGGATGCATGGAACAGCCTTCCTGAGGAGGTTGAGGGGTCTAAAACTGTGGGAGATTTCAAGAATGCATGGGACAGACATAAGGCAATTCTTGTGGGGGGTAGGAAGAAATAGGCTGTTGGTTAACTAGGATCTGCGGCCTATCCTGTAGGTAGGGAAATGGGCAGACTAGATGGGCCTAGCGGTCCTTATCTGCCGTCAAAGTCTATGTTTCTATGTTTCTATAATGCAGTAAATAGGGTTTTTTCAACTTTAATGCACATCTCCGGCATTTTTGTGAATTTTAGCACCAAATTTTCAACATGGGGTTTTTGGGACCCCTTCTCATGAATTCTCTCACTGTCATGGCATTAATTGGGCCTGAAGGGTGATTTCGCAGTCACTGAGCAAAATAAACTTTCAAGACCGATTAATGAAGTGACAGTGTCACAGTTCATGAGGTAGGTCCCCAAAAACCCATGTTGAAAATTTGGTAAAAAAATTCCCCAAAATGACTGTTTTACAAGCATACATTGTGCTGTTCCTATGCACGCTCATAAGTTCACGAATTTTCAATATGTTCACTCCAGATTTTCAACATTGCCATTTTACCACATCTCCTTATGAACAGTACAGCTGTCATTTCTCACATCTCGTCCAAAATGTGTTTCCGTGCATGTAGCGCACAATGGTGCAGTCGGTGTGCGAAATCAACGTTCGGGACAGATTAAGAAAATCACAGTGACACTGTTCATGAGCAGAGGTGTTAAAATGGGTATGTTAAATATTTGGTGAAAAAATTCCCAAAAATGACTGTGTTACGAGCGACCATTACGCAGTTTCCACACAGCCTCGTAACTTCATGGATTTCTAATATTTTCAGTTCAGATTTTCACCACTGGCATTTTTCCACACTTCCTTATGAACAGTACAGCTGTCATTTTTCACACCATGGCCGAAATGTGTTTTCGCACTTCCAGCGCAGAAATGCGTAGTCACTGTGGGAAATCACTGTCCGGGATAGATTAAGAAAATCACAGTGACACTGTTCATGAGCAGAGGTTCCAAAATCCCTGTGTTGACAATCTGCTATAAAAAATCCCCAAACTAATTGCATTAGGGGTGTGCGCTGCACATTTTCTGCCCACGCTCATGACTTCACCAGTTTTTTTAAATATTTTCACTGCAGAATTTCAACATTGCCATTTTTTGTACCTCCCCATGAACAGTACAGCTGTCATTTTTCACATCCTGTTTGAAATGTGTTTTCGCACCTGTGGTGCCAAATGGCGTAGTCGCTGTGCGAAATCAGCTTTCAGCTAACAAACTGATATTGCCACTCTTCATAAGGTGGGGTTACAAAAAACCCATGTTGAAAATTTGGAGTGAAAATGCCAATGAACGCCTGAGGCATTAGAGTTTCCGACCATAATGCCCCAGCCTGTAGAGATTGACAGGCATCAGGGGTGTGACTTGAGATTCTCGCCTGTAATGCTCATACCGTTCCACACCCTTCAGCCAGTGAGAGGCATCAAGGTGTGCCTTGGACTCTTTGGCCCCAAAGTTCACCCCATTCTCCTATACAGGACCCATCTCACCGTATTTCCTGATGGAATGGGGTGAGCATAAGGGCCAAAGACCCCAAGGCACACCATGACACTTGTCAGTGTCTGCAGAGCAGGATGTGGTGAAATGGCGTGGCGGTTATGCCTGATGACCCAAAGGCACACCCCAATGCCTGTCAGTCTCTGCAGGGTGGTGGTGGGGTTGGCTTCAGTTCAATACTTCACTGCCATTCCTATTATGCAGCTCTCTAACTCCTACACTACCAATGCCAATGTCAGCAAGCAAAGATTCGGCATTGACAAATGCTTGTTCTTTTAGCCTTCTTAGTTCAGTGAAAAGTTCATTATCGTAATTTTCTAGGACAAAACAAATGCCTCAAAACCTGGACAAACAGCTATCAGTGGGGTGAAGCAACATGTTAGTCTCTCACGATGTCCCTAGTGGTGAAACAGCATGTCTGTCCCTCCTGGCATAACTAATGTGATGCAGCATGTCTGCCCCTCACAGAGTCACTAGCGGTGAAGCAACATGTCTGTCTGTCACGGCATCACTAGCTGTGAACCTGCATATGTGTTTCTCATGTCATCACTAGCGTGACGCAGCATGTCTGTCCCTCACAGCATCACTAATGTTAAGCAACATGTCTGTCCCTCACGGCATCACTAGCAGTGAAAGCAGCATGTCTGTCCATCTTGGCATAACTAGCAGTGAAGCAGCATGTCTGTCCCTCACAGCATCGCTAGTGGTGAAGCAGCATGTCTGTCTCTCAAGGTGTCACTAGCGCAAAGCAGCATGTCTGTCCCTCACAACATCACTAGTGGTGAAGCAGCACGTCTGTCCCTCACAGCGTCACTAGCATAAAGTGGTATGTCTCACCCACATGGTGTCATGTCTGTCCCTGTAGGTGTTCCTGTCATGAGGTGTTCATTTCAAACTAAGCCAATCACCAAATCTATACTGCTGCATGTTGAAAAAACAACCCATTCAACCAGTACAGATTCTGTACAATTTTTAATTTTCACTCAAAAGTCTTTTATATAAAGGGACCAAAATCTGTCTTGCCCTTCATCCAGAGCACAAACGTTTCATAGCCATAATAAGCCCCTTCCTCAGGGTCATGTAAGGGCTATAAAAATGTAAGTTAAAACATTTTTATTTTATTTTCATTATACAAATATAGAAAATTATTTTCCCCATTCATGTACTATCACCATCCATAAATAATCTGTGCCTTAAAGGGGACTGGAAATCATTTCTAACTGGCAGCTATTTATAAAGTTCTTATTCTCAGAAAAGATATGCATTCCCCTAAATTATCCATATGTAACTGCATGTGAATAAAATGTGACACGGAAAGGTATTTTACATTATTTTGTTTTTATGGGCAGCATTCTGTTACATTTCTTTTCATGGAACCAGTAATCTGGAGTTTTTACTATGTCATGGCTTAGGTACAAAATGTTAATCATGAGCTGTTGTCCTATCAGAACTATTCTTGGAGTTCTGTGCACAAACTGTGACGTAGCTAAAACTCCAGATTACTGGTTCCATGAAGAGAACTGTAACAGAATACTGTCCATAAAAACAAAACAATATAAAATATTGTTTTTCATACCACTTTTTTATACAGGTTCAGTGAAATATGAATAATTTAGGGGAATGCATATCATTTCTGAGAATAAGAACTTTGTAAACAGCTGCCAGCTAGAAATGATTTCCTGTCTTCTTTAATATTATCCTCATGTCCCTCTAATAGATTAAGAATTACATCCCAGGTGAAATAAGAACAGCAACCAATTTAGTGCCCACCCACAGGGGGTACTACAGAGGGAAATGATCTTGCTTTTTCATTCTGTGATTCTGCTATCCTCTGCTGTCCCAGTAAGTGATGGATGTGAGGTCCATCTCTTACCTTACACTGTACCAGTAAGTGAGTGGTGTGAGGTCATTCTCCTACCCTCTTCTGGCCAGATAAATGGGGAGTGTAGTTCTCTGTCCTACCCTCCATGGGCCCAGTAAGTGAGTGGTGTGAGGTCATTCTCCTACTCTCTTCTGGCCAGATACATGGGGAGTGTGGTTCACTGTTCTACCTTCCATGGGCCCAGTAAGTGAGGGGCATGGGGTCAATCTCCTACCTTACACTAGCCTAGTAAATGAGAAGTGTCAGGTCACTTTCTTCCCCTCCACTGGCCAGATAGTGAGGGGTGTGAGATCACGCTCCTACTCTTTGGTAGCCCAGAAAGTGAGAGTTGTGAGGTCATTCTCCTACCCTCCATTGACCCATTAAGTGAAGAGTGTAAGGTCACTCTCCTACCCTCTGCTAACCCAGTAAATTAGGGGTGTGAGGTCAGGCTTCTACCCTCTGATGTCCCAGTAAGTGAAGGGTGTGAGGTCACTCTCCTGCCCTGGCTGGCTCAGTGAGTGAGAGGTGGGTGTTTACTCTTCTACCCTCACAGGTCCAGTATGTGAGAGGTGTGAGGTCAGTCTCCTACCCTATGCTGGCCCAGTAAGTGAGAAGTGTGATGTCATACTATTACCCTTTTTGACTCAGTAAGTGAAATATGAGATCACTGTTCCACACTCCACTGTCCCAGTAAGTTTGGGTTAGGAAGTCACTCTCCTATCCTCCGCTGGTCCCGTATGTGAGAAGCATGAAGTCACACTCATACCCTTTTCTGGTCCAGTAAGTGAGAAGTGTGAGATCACTCTCCTACTCTACTCTTCCCTGGCCCATTAAGTGAGAAGTGTGAGGTCACTCTGCTACCCTCTGCTGGCCCAGGAAGTGAGGGTTGTGAAGTCACTCTCCTATCCTTCACTGGCCCAGTATGGAGGACTGTGAGATTACTCTGTTATCCTCTGCTGGCCCATTAAGTGAGATGTGTGACTTCACTCTCCTACCCTTTCTTGGCCCAGTAAGTGAGAGGTGTGAGGTCACTCTTCTATTCTCTACTAGCCCAGTATGTGATGGATGTGAGGTCACTCTCTTACCCTCCCCAAGTGAATTAAGTGAGAAGTGTGGGGTCACTCTCCTGCCCTCTAATGGCCCAGTAGGTGAGTGGTGTGAGATCACTCTCCTATCTTTCACTAACCCAACAAGGGAAGTGTGTGAGGTCACTCACCTACCCTCCAACAAGTCCTCACAGCTATGGGCACAGCAGTAACATGAGCCTGGTGCTTGGGAAAGGGGTAGCTAACACCTGCTATGTCCAAACGATTCAAAAGAGACCAGCACTCTAAGCTAAGTACTTGAATAAGCAGACAAACAGTGCAAGACTTAGTTCATAGCAAAACACAAATATGTGTTTTATTTCAGAGATCCAAATAAACAGTGCATACAGCATGAATAAGCAGGCACCACTCCAACACCCCAACTTGAAATGGCTTTTTCATTAGGGGTGCTACTGCTTTTCGGCATACATTAATTAAAACTGACAATTCAGTGCACACCCTCTCCCCCATGGCAAATTGTACAAATATAATATTCTTTCTGCTCGAGTTGGCCACTTACTTCTTTTATCTCCAGTAGGAGTGGATGTCTCTTAGTGCTCTCTCTGCACAGCTACCAAGCAACGAGGTAGACCACCCATCAGCTGGGTCCCTATTCTAAAATGTAACTGCTTGAAATGCCTTCTTTGATATAAGGTGCACTGCTTAAATTAGTACCCTTTAATTATGGTACAGTCCCCAACCAGTGGAAAGGTAACCGGTGAGGAGCTAGCTAATCAGAGAGCCATACATCTTCCAAGCATTAAGCAAACACCAAAGCAGCAGGTCAACCCTTGCTGTGAGGTCACTGTCCTACCCTTTGCTGGCTCAGTATGTGAGAGGTGTGAGGTCACTTTCCTACCCTCCTCTGGCCTAGTAAGTGAGAGGTTTCTATGTGATAGAATTCAAGAATGCATGTGATGGGCACAAGGGAACCTTAGTGGGTAGGAAAGGGAGGGTAAAAGCCAGAGATCAAGTAGGGTCTGCAGTATTTTAGTAGGTAGGGAAAATGGAAAGACTGGGTAGGCCAACAGTTCTTCTCTGCTGTTACATTCTATGTTTCTGTGCGTGAGGTCACCCTCCTACCCTCCACTAGCCCAGTAAGTGAGAAGTGTGAGGACATTCTCCTACCCTCTCTGGCCCAATATGAGAGCGGTGAGAGGTCTCTGTCCCCTACCTTCCGCAGGCCCAGTAAGTGACAAGTGTGAGGTCACCCTCCTGCTTTCCATTGGCCCATTAAGTGAAAAGTGTGATGTGAACTTCATTGTCAACAGTGCTGGAATAACCTAGGTGGCTTATTCTGGGCAATTGTAACGCTTGGGTCAATGACAAACTGTTACATTTTAAGCAAGATTTACTCTAGGGTATGGAACCCTGGCTCTTGCACAAGGTGTTACTTCTGCAACCCACCAATGTGGCCATGCTTTGGACCTGGTATTTCCTCTGGGGATGGAGGTCACTGATCTTGAGACTCAGCTGGTCAGTTGGTCAGATCACTTCGCTATTAGGTTCTCTTTCAGGGTCCTCCCTTTTAGTCCTCTCCCAGTGGAGATAGCTCAGTACCGTCTTTTGTGAGGGCTATGATCAGATGGATTCTTGGTGCTGCTGGACACACTGGGTATGATGGCTGCATGCATTACAGGTTCAAAGGAAACTGTGGTGCCCTATAGTAAGGCTATCTGGGCTGTCTTTGATCTCATGGCACCTACTGGTGTACGCCCATTGGCTTCTCACCTTGCATTGCTATGGTACAATGGTGAGCTGAGGGAGTTGAAGGCAACTGGACAGAGTTTGAAGCATTGTTGAAGGAGATCCAGGGTTACAGAGGACAAACTGGCTTTGGTTACTCACTATGGTGAGTATCAAAGGGCAATCACCATCCCAAAAAAAGGCAGTGTTTCTGTCAGGGACTCAACCAGCTCAACTTTTTTGGACCATGGACAGGCTTCTTCATCTGGACTGATTGGAGCCTGTGAAGGCATTTTCATTCACTAGATGCAAGCAGTTTGCTCGTTTCTTTTTGGACAGGGTGTCCTCCCTCCAGGCCAGTATCTCACCAAGTGGGCCATCACAGCCCTGCAGGGTAAAGCCTTCATATCTTAGATGCATTCAGTAGTCATGGGAAGAGTCTGGACCAGTGATGGTGGGAGAGATTTGTGAGGTAATTTTGGAGATGAGGCCGACATGTTATGAACTGTACCCAGGTCTGATGCGACTACTAGTGAGTGTTTTTGGGCAGAGATTGTCTGTTTCTCCTTATCAGAGGGGGGTCTTCCCAACTGCACTGAAAGATGCAGTGGTGAAGCCCCTTCTGAAAAAGCCATATTTGGACCTGGATGTCTTGGCGAATTACCAATTGGTCTCTCTCCTGCCTTTTTTGGGTAAGGCTATTGAGAAGGTGGTTGCACTTCAGCTCGAGGCAAACCTCACTGCCTTTAACATCTGTGATCCTCTCCAGCCTGGTTTTAGGTCAGGGCATATCATAGAAACTACACTGGTCGTGGTGCACACTGACATTCTCAGAGCAAGGGAGACAGAAGAATGGTCAGTTCTTGTTCTCCTAGATCTCTCATCAGTCTTTGACACTGTGGACTATGGGCTCTTATTTGACCAGCTTAGTGAGAATGTAGGCCTACTAGGAAAGTCATCCTCTGGTTTAAGTTCTAGCTCAATGACAGGACTCAGAAGGTGATGTTGGGAAGGTTTTCCTTGTTTAATATGGTCTTCCCCTTTGGTGTACCCTAGGGCTTGGTCCTTTCACCCATGTTGTTCATGGTGTATATGCTGTCCCTGGGTAGGATCATTAGGTAGTAGGGAGCTGGACTTTACTGTTATGCAAATGATACCCAGCTGTATCTGTCCTTTGCACTGAAGATGCCAGGTGTAGTTGACATGCCTAATAGATCCTGGCTGAGATCCAAGATTGGATGTCATCAAGCTGGTTAAGACTCAACCTGGACAAGACTGAAATGCTAGGGATTGAGCTGGGTCGATGAGGGTGAGGTGATGCTGACTATGGAGAGGGAGTGTGGGCTTTGGATTGCATCCTTTGGGCTTTTGACTGCCTCAAAGGTGAGAAATCTGGGAGTTATTCTGGATGAGGGGCTGACATTTGATTCTCAGGTGTCATCAGTAATCCAGAGTAGCTTTTACCATCTCAGGAACATCAGCCAGACTAGATCTCTCCCCCCCCGGAGACTTGGCAACACTGGTGCACACATTTGTAACATTGAGACTTGACTACTGCAATACTCTGTACCATGGGGTCAGTGGGGGGACTGTGGTGCCTGCAGATAATGCAGAATGCAGCTGCTAGGTTGCTGACCAACCTTTTGAGGTCATATCTCCCCAGTACTTTATGTGCTGTACTGGTTGCTGGTTAAGTGGAATATCTCCTTCAAAGTTGGGTTACTAACTTACAAGGCCCTACACAGGTTGGGCCTGGGCTATCTGACAGACCTCCTTTATCCTTATGTGTCTTTGCGCCCTTTCTGCTCAACTGAGAAGGGCCTTCTTGTAATGCCAAGGACAAGGGTGAAAACCTTGGGTGACTGGGCCTTCAATGTGGCTTACCTACTCTTTCCTGAGAGTCCTGATGGAGGCCCCCTTGGTGAAAGCCTTTATTTTTAATTTTTTTATTTTAGTTTTTGGTAACCGGGTGCCTTAAGGCTTTCTTATTTTTGTAACTGTTTGGGAATTAACTCCCCTACTCCATCCTGACACCAAGTCTATATTTATTTAATTATGTAAGCCCCCTCTCATTTTGAGAGAGGCTTATACCACCTTTAGGGCCCCCTTCCCGTTTACCAGTGCCCCCAGAATTAGGGAAATCAGTGGTCTGGGGGTGCAATTTCTGTAAGTCGCCATTTAGTGGCAGCAGAGAGTAGTCTAGTAAGAGTATAAATAAGCAGGAACAAGAAGTTTCTAGCTCTTTCGGAGGAGAAAGCAAGGAGAGAAGGAGACCGACGGGCACTGCAGGGCAGTGGGGTTGGGGGACCCCTGCTTTAGGCAGGCTGGCTTCTACAGCGGAGATGCGTCGGGTCCCCTGGGTGAGCGTCCGAGGGAGGGCATGGGGACAGCTAGCTGCAACTGTCATCAGTGGGGTCCTGGGCTCTGGGGGTGGTAGGTGGAAAAGGGAGATGCTGGATAGGTAGGCCCCAGGGTTTGGGTGGCCTCAGTAGGCTGGTAGTGGGCCTGGGTCATTGGCTTTGCAGTAGGCCATGGTAGGGCCTCTGTATCCCAGTGTGGCAAGGTGGCCTAGGATCCCACTGGAGAGGGGACCAGGGGAAGCCTCTAACCCCATTTAGGGCCTATTTGGAGGGACAGATCTGGGGGCTGCCGGTCTTTAGCCGAGTGGGCCACTGACTGCCCTGGAGGTATCTCCCTGAGCCAGTTTGCACTTATCAGGCAGCAGGAGGTTGGTGAAGAGGGGATGGTTGGGCAGCAGTCCATCATGGGTCGGCCTTTTAAAAGAGCAGCATACTGAATGGAGAGGTATGTTTGAGCTGTCAGGGATTCAGGGGTTGTGGCAGAGCCCCTTTTCCCCCGCATGGCAGGGCAGCTCAAATGGTTGGCAGCCAGGGAGTGGAGCACAGCCTGGGTACGCAGTGGGTCTGCCATGCCCATGTCTGGGGCAAGTCCCGGGGCCTATATTGAGTTAGTAGGCCTTTAGACCTGGTTAGACTGTGGTTCTGCTGTGGTGTGGTAACTTGGAAAGGAAGCTGCTACCGTGCTGTTTGGAGAGGTTTTGCTGTTCAGGGAGGTCAGGCAGACCAGGAAAGCTACCGTACAGGAGGATGTGGGGGGTATGGTGCAGTGGGTTTTGGCTGGTACCACACCATCCGTGTCCCTGGAAGGCCGGAATTGAGAGTCAGAGAAAAGTGGGGAGAAGCTGTACACTTCCCTGGTTAGAGGAAGAAATGAGGAACCCACGGGAAATCAGATGGAAGCTCTGTTAGGTACTTACCCAGTGCCAGTGGAATCAGGGAGCTTCATGGTCCAGGTAGATGGTTGCTACGCCTGAGGAAAATATCAGGTCTGCTGTTTGACAGCTGTTAAAGACCTTGCTCTGCCAAATGTTTGCTGCCATTTTGACTGTATAAAAGTTTAGCCCCATGGAGCTACAGTTTTAAGTTAAGTCACAAGTGAGCCCCTGTTGCCCATTTAAATCATTTTGGGCCCAGGAGAAATAAGGTGATTGATTTTGAAGGAAATTGAGTGTCTAATTTTGTTTGTAAATAAGGATGGAATGAAACTGTTAATCCTTACTTTTAACCCTCCATTGAGTTCAATTTCAGGGAGGCCTTGAAGATCCTAAGTCTCATGCATCGTCTGGGGACTGGTGCAGTGGGAGAGAATCCTGAAGTCACCAGTGTTCCTGCTTTAGATTTTGGGGCCTTGGGTCATGGTTTTACGTTCCAGAAATGGCAGTAGCCTGGAAGCTAGCCGAAGTAAGAAGGCATCTCCAGGTAGGCCCAGAATTATTTCCATTTTGATTTGCTGGAGATATTGTGGAGTGCTGGCGAGGTTCTATGCTGTGGGGACCCCTCCCACAGAAGATCGGGACCCCTAGACGTTCGGGGAGGGGGTTGGCTACATTTATTTATAGAGTTTATCCGCAGAATTTATGTATTTATTAGAACGTACTTTATGACTAGGTTCAATAAGTTTGTTTTAGTATTTATTTTATTTAATTTGTATGTTGTATTTAATTATGATGTGTCAATTATTATGTTTCTACTATGTGTGACTTGATTGTAATGGTGTCCTGAGCCTCCGGAGCAGGGTGCCAGTAACTATAAATAAAATCTACTATTTCTACCCTCCGCTGGCCCAGTAAGTGAATGGTGTGAGGTCACTTCTACCCACCGCTGGCTCATTCAGTAAGAAGTGTGAGGTCACTCTCATACCCTCTGCTGGCCCAGTAAGTATAGGAATGTAGCTACCATTGCCAGCAGGGGAGAAGGGGAAATAGCATTTCAAAGTCAAGGAAAAGTATTCGCAAGAAAAATGTGATCTGAATAAGGACACTAACTGTTACTTTAAACAGTAACTATCATCAGAAAAAAAATATCAGGCGGCCTACAAGCCAGGCTAAACTTCATAAACAGTGCCCTTCACTATACCTCCTAACCTCCTGCCTCACAAATCCGGGACAAGGCTTAAAGTAGGGTGAAATGTCTGAAAAAGGAGGCAAATCTTATTAAAGGGGAATAGTTGGTAAGTACAAAGAGCCCCACACCCAAGTGTGAGGCAGGTCCCAACCTACACTGTTTGTGCAAGAACTTTTCTTTTACTTACTGTTTACTGCAGTATAGCAGACTGCATTAGACCATCTCTGCTGACCCAAGCCGATACTACAACTATAACTACAAATCCCAGAATCCCCTGCAGCCGACACCAGAGGGCAGCCATAGCAGTCGAGATCCTGCAGTTCATATTAGAGTATACCTTAGAGTCTTCGAGTATGACCTAGTAAGGCCTGTCAATTAACAGGGCAGTTGCATTCTGTATCAGCTGCAAGTGCCGTAGTAAACCTCCATTAACCCTGAGGTATAAACTGTAGCTAGCGTAGATGAAGTGTCAGTGATAGTGATCCTGTTTTCAGGTTAATATCCGTATTTTTTAAAGAAAAAAATAGAAAACCATGTATGGGACTATATAAAAATTGATGGTGAAGCACCATATCTAAAGACAGATCTAGCTCTTTAATTAAAAAATTGAAGGCTTATTGGCTCAATATTCAAAAGTTAGGGTGCTAGTGGGACACTGCGCACAAACAAATGAGCCCACAATGGGCATGTAAATGGCCCTTTAGTTCTGTGCATGCCCAATGGGCTCATTTGCGTGCTAGGGCTGAAAATGGCCCAAAGGAGCCCTGGGGCTATCCCTGTTCGGGCAGACTATCTCCTGTGGGTCATATACAGCCTTGGCTCATGTCAGTGCAGCCCATATTTACTTTGCGCACAACTGTGACCCATATTGTTGGTTGTGCACTCTGGGCCCAATAGTCAAGGTTAGCACTCCTGCTAGCAGGGTGAGTGGGAGCGCTAACCTGGGTTAGCGCTGGCACCCAAGGCTGGCCCATATTCAGAAGCCCCAGGAGTGCCCCGCAAACCTGGCAGCACCAAACTGATTATATACCAAAATGCCTATGCAGCTGAGGAGGTCCCCTCATGCATGCCAGCACAGAGGTATATTGAAAGGTTTTCAGTGCCGGTAAACAACCCCAAGGCAGTGCTGTTTACTACCTCTGAAAACCACCTCGAAACAAGGCACTAAGCCTGCACTCTCACCCCCCCCCCGGAAGACAAGGCAGCTGTACTGTAGCCACTGCCCCTGATCACCTGGTCAAACGTAGAAAAACATCTCTGGTGGTCTAGTGTGACCGCCCACCCTCGATCACCCATTCAAACCCTGTAATAGAATCCCTGGTGGTAGTGTGACTGCCACCCTGATCACACGTTCGAACCCCATAATAGAATCTCTGGTGGTCTAGTGTGACCTATCGTTCCAATCACCTGTTCACATACAGTAAAAAAAAACCTGGTGTCTAGTGGTACCCCTCGATCACCTGTTCAAACTCCATAAAACAATTTCTGGTGTCTAGTGGTACCCCAATCACCCGTTTAAACTCCATAAAACAATCCCTGGTGTCTAGTGGTATCCCCCGATCACCCATTCAAACTCTGTAAAACAATACCTCTTGTCTAGTGGTACCCACCATCCCATGATCACCCATTTAAACTCCCTAAAACAATCCTTGGTGTCTAGTGATACCCTCACCCCCCAGGATCACCCGTTCAAACTCTGTAAAACAATCCCTGGTCTCTAGCAATAGCCTCACCCCAATTACCCATTCAAGCTTTGTAAAATAATCCCTAGTGTCTAGTGGTACCCCCCAGTCACCTGTTCAAACTGTGTAAAACAATCCTTGAGGTCTAGTTGTACCCTCCAGCGCTGATCGCCCATTCAAACTCTGTAAACCAATCCCTGGTGTCTAGTGGTACCTTCCACCCCTTGATCACCTGTTCAAACTCTGTAAAGCAATCTCTGGTGTCTAGTGATAGCCCCCACCCCCCAGTCAAACACTTACAAGGTACCTGTGGGGGTCCAGTGTCCCCTGACCTACCCTCTCACATATCACCTCCCCACACCACCCTCTCTTACCTGGGTGGCCAGTGATCACTGAAGCCTTATACAGCAACTGCCACAATCCTCCTCTCAGCTGCTTAGCTGGCAGCCATATGAGTTGTGAGGGAGTGCACACACAGTATACAGTGTACTTCTAAGCCTTACATTTATGTGACAATGGCACTAATAGGCTGCTACGCCCCATGCAAATGAGCCCATAATGGGCATGCAAATAGACCCTTAGCTCCTTGCACCCCCAAAGGGCACATTTGCAAGCTGAATATAGCCCACAGAGGTCTTGGCACTATTTGTTTCAGGCAGCACTATTCCCTGTGTGCTATATACAGTGCAGGTCCATGTTGGAGCAGCGCTGTTGCACTTATTGCTGCGCCAACACTGCCTGATATTCAGTTAGACAGTGCCGCTTCCTGTTCTACTGAATATAGCAGCTTACGGGTCGACCACAAGCACAAGCACAGCAGAAACATTTGTGTTGTGATTGCACTTCTGTTTGAATAGCTGGACCTCTGTAAGGGCATGCTAACTGTCTGAATATAGTTCAGACCTGGTTGTGTGCTATTTTTGGTGCAGCGTTACAAGGCCCAGGCTGTGCAATGCTATCAGCTGGCTCTGAATACGGGGGTCTTTGTGAACAATGGGGAAAGGCTCACAAAAGTTGACCTTTCTCTTTTACTGTTTCTGTAATATAAATACATGACATTGTGGATTTTTGTTTAAAAAAAAAACAAAAAAAAAACTTTCCAGAATAAGTGGTATACTGCAGCATATTCTAGTCTGTGATGATAGCTGCTTGTTTTGGTTGTTTTGTTAGGATGTGTATATATTCACGCTGGTCACTGAAAATCACTAGAGCACTAGGCTTCACTTAACACTGCGGGGTAGCTAGTTTAGCATTCAGACATACAATACAAAAGATTGTTCAAAACTGATTGGTTTTGGCAGTGCCAGACAGCTGATGGAGAAGTGAAGCAGTTCCACTGATTTTCCACTGCAGGCAAGCTTTGCATCTCTGCTGATGACAACACAAACCCAGTGGGCACAGGCTGTGAGCCAGCTTAAAGCCGTACCAACTTGTCTCTTCCATCAAGGGTCAGTGAGGAGTGAAGACTGAGGAATATGTAAGCTTAAAGAATGCTGGAAATAGCTTCCAAGAGATGTCACTGCCTGTATAGTGTTGGATACAGCTCACATGTGCAGTATGTAGTATAGGAGAGAACTGGCAGCTATTTAAAGCAGCAGTATTTGTTAGTCGGCAAAAAAACCCCAAACTTCATTATGTACTTTTCAGTAAGACTGTATTTCTGACACCCTTAGATTCATTATCAGTGTATTTTTAATGCCCTCAAATATTTGTAAAAAACTTTTATTAATTTTATAATTAATTACTCAAGTCAAAAAAGATGGCTGTCACTGTCAATTTTCTAAAAATCTCTTCCACTGGAGTAACTTTTTGACAGTACAAACTAGAGTCATACTGTGAATGCATTAAGACGGTACTAGCGCACGTTTCTGATTGTAATTAGCTCCGATTCACGCTAAGATTGTTACTTTACTTTGGGTATGGCAAGCAAGTAAGAACCTTTTAAATCTTCAAAACCACTTACCTTAGTTTGGGAGCTAATGAATGTGAAAAGAAAATGAACAAAGTGATAGCTTCACCAGGAATACAGTATTACAAAACAAGCATTTGCCAATGCCGAATGTTTGCTTGCTGGCATTAACAGTGGAAGTGCAGGAGTTAGACAGATGCAGTATAGGAATGGCAGTGGAGTACTGAACTGATGCCAACTCCACCCTCACTCTGCAGAGATGGACAGGCATTGGGGTGTGGCTTTGGGTCGTCACCCATGACGGTCACGACATTTCACCTCACCCTACACTGTAGACACTGACAAGTGTCGAGGTGTGCCTTGGGGTGTTTGGGCTTTACATTCACCTCATTCCATAAGGAAACACTCTGAAATGGGTGCAGTATAGGAGAATGGGGTGAACTCTGGGGCCAGGGGTTCCAAGGTGTACCTTGATGCCTGTCACCGGCTGCAAGGTGGGTGTGGGGGTGGAATGGCATGAGCATTACTGTCGACAATCCCAAGTCACGCCCCCGACGCCTGTCAGTCCCTGCAGGGTAGGGCTTTATGGTATTTTTACTTCAAGTTTTCAACATGGGCTTTTTGTGACTCCACCACATGAACAGTGACACTATCAGTTCATTAGCTGAAAAATGATCTTGCACAGCGACTGCGCCATTTGGCGCCACAGGTGCGAAAACACATTTCAATCAGGATGTGAAAAATGACAGCTGTACTGTTCATGAGGAGGTGTAAAATGGCAATGTTGAAAATCTGGAGGAAAATATAAAAACTGGTGAAGGCACGAGCTATGAGAAACTCGCAATGCACACCTGTAATGTAATTAGTTTAGGATTATATAGCAGATTTTCAACACAGGCATTTTGAGACCTCCACTCATGAACAGTGTCACTGTGATTTTCTTAATATGTCCCAAACACTGATTTCCCAGGGTGTGAAAAATGACAGCTGTACAGTTCACAAGGAGGTGTGGAAAAATGCCAATGTTGAAAATCTGGACTGAAAATATTACTGTAACCTCCCCCCACCGGCGCCCCTTTTTCTCTGTCAGCAAGGCTGCTCCTTTCACATCTAGGCACCACCGAGAGGGGTGGGGGTAGTTACTACAAATTTATCTTTTGAGAAACTCTGTGGACCCATTACTTCTACTTCTGAGCCTTCCATCCTTCAGACAGGCAAACCAAGTGTGGCAACTACCTGGCTCACACCTGGGCGGGGGGGGACCATTTAGCATGGCCATCCACCTGGGTCCCTGGGAGAAAACGTTTGTTCAGTATTGCACTAGGTTTATACTTCTGGTCGGGGCACCCAAGTAAATCCGGACACTGGAAGCAACTGAAATGTCCAAACCAGGATGGGATTCTAGAGTGTGGCTTTTATTCATATAACACTGAGAATAACAAAGCAAAGATGGACCCCCACAGGGCTACACTCACTGGTAATGCAGATTACAGAGGTACAGAGCACACTTCTTCACTACGAACCCTCAGGTTCTGAATGGATCTTGGCACATGGCCAAAACTGGTAAACTTCTCTTCTATTCCTTGACATGGCACCCCGGCCAGCACTCGAACACTTTTCCATATGGCATGGCGGTTGATGGTGGCTCCCTAAACCACCCATTAGCACTTTCTAGCTCTCAGGGAAAATCCACAATCCCATGTCTAGGTGCTTTCTTTAGACACTGGCCAAGTGCCTGAGAGAAAACCATAGGTGCCCAAACTAAACCCAGAGGGGTAAATCTGGTTACTCCAGATGGGGGAAGGGGGGGTCTCCGACCTCTTGCTCCCAAATCTATACTCGGCCATTCATTGGGTTACAACACCTTTCTTCAAACTACTGTTTGTAGATGCTCTCTAGAAATGTTTAGCACATTTAACATTCTACATTTCACTCTGGAGGAGTCCTGACTTTAAAAGTTCTATAAGTGGCTATGTCTTTACCCTAGACCCCCACTGTTGCAGATGCTTCTAAGCCATACACAAACTGAAAGTTCTGTACTTGGCAAGTCTTCCTTTGACCCCACAGTAGGCAGACACTTTTACTCTAAACTCTGTCTCAGTCAACATTGTCTCTATTTCAGAGTAGAACTCACCAAAGGTATGCAGGTGCCCCATGGCTTCTGCCCCACAACAGATTCTCTGGTACTCAGAGAACAACTCGATTCTCAGGCAGCTTCTCCCTGTCCAGCCTGGCACAGGGGATTGCCCCTGAATTCCTGGAATTCCCCCCCATCCCTCCAGGGATGGGGCACTGGAACAACTCTAGAAATTGTCTCTACCACTTTCTTCTGGTCTCTTATGTGTTCCTCTCTAGAGTGAGAACACACAACCCCGCTTTCTCTCTGGTAGCTCTATATCAGAGCTTGACTCTGAGGAGCTGTACACTGCAGCACTCCTCACTCTCCTGAGTCTCCACACAGACTACTTCCTCCAGACTGACTTGAATTCCCCAACATTCTACTGTTAGCCCCTTGCAGCTAGCATTCCATTGTGGCTTATGCTGCTGCAAGAATTCTATGGTGACATCATCACTCCAGCTCAGCTGAAACTGAAAAGAGAGTGAGACAGTGTGAAACCCGTTTAACTGGCATCTCACAAGCTGCCTTCCCTGCCTGCCTCTGATTCTAAGTGGGATTCTAGTAACCCCTGGGAACAAGGGGGTTACATTACAAATTTGTGAACCTACAAGGGTGCGTGGAAACTGCGCAATGCACGCTCGTAACACAGTCATTTTATGGACTTTTGTCACCAGATTTTCAACATAACCATTTTAAGACCTCTGCTCATGAACAGTGTCACTGCGATTTTCTTAATCTGTCCCAAACATTGATTTTGCGCACTGACCGCGCCATGGTGCGCTATGTGTGCGAAAACACATTTTGGGTGAGATGTGAAAAATGAAAGCTGTACTGTTCATAAGGAGGTGTGGTAAAATGGCAATGTTGAAAATCTGGAGTGAAAATATAAAAAATTCTTGAAGTTGCGAGCGTGCGTAAGAACTGCACAATGCACACTCGTAAAACAGTCATTTTTGGAAATTTGTTCACCAAATTTTCAACATAGGGTTTTTGGGGGCCTACCTCATGAACTGTGACACTGTCTTTTCTTTAATTGGTCCTGAAAGGTGGTTTTGCGCAGTGACCGCAAAATCACTTTTTGGGACTGAATAACAAGATGACAGTGACTGAATTTATGAGATGGGGTCCCAAGAACCCCATGTTGAAAATTTGGTGCAAAAATTTGAAAAAATGACTGAAATATGAACCAAAGTTAAAAAAACACTATTTATGCCATCATACAGCTTACTGGCATTTCTTCAGTTTGCTGTCCACTTTGAAGAGTGGAGACGTGTTCCCGGTCCACCGAAGATCATTGCACCGGGCTCCGGAGGTAAGCATGGGGTGAGGGTGGTGTGGGGAGATGGGGTGCGCAGAGGGTGGGTGCAGGTTGGGGGGCAAGAGAGTCAATGAAGGACTGTTTTCTTTTGTTACAGTTTTTTTTTTTTTAAAAGACAATGCGGGATTTTCGCCATGCTGGGGTGGGCTCCCAGCGTGGCACCTAGAAGTTTGTTTGGGGGGCAGTGGAGCCAACGGGGGACTGGGCACCCCCATTGACCATACAGTGTGCAGGGGAGCACATGATGACATGGGACTTTTGCCACGCTGGGGTGGGCTCCCAGTGTGGCGCCTTGAAGTTTGCTTTTGTGGGGAGCACTGGAGCCAATGGGGATTGGGCACCCTGTAGGACATACAATGTGCTTGGGGGGTGTGCATGTGCAAGGGGATTGGGCACCTTAGCACACAACAAATGGGGGCATCATGCTGGGAGATGCAGTGGCATAGAGCTGAAAGAGAATGACTGCTAAGGTGGTGACATTTAAGCAATTTGGATACTGCTGATGGCACAGCAGTATGCAAATTGCCTACACATTACCACCGCTGATTGTATTGGGTTTTCTCTTTCAACTGTATGCCCCTGTATCTGAACTGCTGTCATAGACAGCTCGGACATTCATTGGTGCCCTGCTGCCACGCCTGCAAAAACGATCAGGGCATTGGAAGCGGGGGTGCCACACTTACGAAAACTCGTATGGTGTCACTATGTTTCTTGCACATGCATGCAAGCAAACATAAAAGCAGTATGTTGCAATTAGTAACTGCTAACAAACACTGCTGCTTTAATGTCTCTCACTCTGTATTAGTACATTTATTGGTTTATTTAATATTTTTGGCCATAAGGATACACTGAGCCAAACTCTAGGTTGCTTCTGAATACCAATTTGCTTCCAGGTGTATCCCAGGGAAAAGGAAAGTTAGATAAATTGTTCAAAAAATATAGAGAGTAATACATGAGTAGGTGTGCATAACCAGAATTTTATACACCTCCAGTGTGTGGGATGTTACATAAACCCCAATGTTTTGTTTCTTTATAATTACTGTCCAGGGCCGGTGCATTGGCTGAGCGGTTGGAATTCTGCTTGCGATGCCGGCGGCCCAGATGCGTGAATGGACCTGAGTTGTCAGAGGGCTGGCAGGGGAGAAGGATCGGCGTCCCAGGGATTGCTCTCCTTGTCGGGGGAGGCTGGGCAAATGTCCGATGCTTGATAGACCCTGGCAGAGGCACACAGCAACCGGCATTCAAGTGACCGGAGGCGGGATGGGCTGGACATCGTTCACGTTCCCACCTCCCGTACAGTCTACAAAAATTCTCCCATGGGCGACCCTAGATGAAGCCTGCCTGGCCTTCATCAACTCAGGACCGACCCTTGGACCAAGTCCAGGTTTGCGGCGCTGTACCGGTGCAGCATCGCACCCCACCCTGGGGGGCAAGCCAGGGGGTATCCAAGGGCTCATGGTCTAGTGTGGAGGTAGAGACAGGGGTCTGTGATCAGGCCGAGGTGCTGGGTCATCCATGGTGGGGCTAAACGCATAAAAAAAAAAAAAAAAAAAAATGAAAAATAATTACTGTCCAGTATTTTTAATAAGGGAGGGGTTTACAGAGACATAAAGACAGTTCAGGCATAGAAACTCATTGTGGAATTCATAGTTCAGTTATATAAACTTTGTTTTACAACTGTAAAAATTCAGCTACTTTTCTGCAAGGGACACTAATTTTTGGAAGCAAGAAGCAGTTGTGCTACTGGAGCGTGCAGCTTCAGCAGTGCAAGTTTGATTTGACACTGGTTATACATGACCAGTTTTAAGCAAAAATGACAACATGTTTATTTAGCTTCATGAAATGGGTAGGTTAAATACTACATCTTGATTGGCCAAGAGTGTCGTGTGCTGTGGGAGCACTGCGCATAGGTAAAAGAAGTCCCTGTAGCATGGAGTAATTAGGTAATACAGAATATCACTGAGCCTCTCTGAATATTGACATTTCAAACAGCAGCCATTTTTTTACACAGTGACTAGCAGCAGCTAGGCAGAATGGCAGAGACTGCAGCTTCTCAGTTTGAATTATTGGATGAAGAAAGTCTGTCTAATTTAAATAATCACACACTTCAGGTGCACTGTTAGGTATGGGGTGTAACCAAGTACCTTTAAATGCACTGAAATAAATTATCTCACCACAGTTACACACCCTGGAGTGTCTGCGCTTATAAAATGCTTTTTAAGTATGTCAGATCTAAAATATATTAAAATGTCAATATTTCATTCCAATACTATAATAATGAAGACATTTAATTGAAATAGGCTTCCACTTTATCTTGGAGGACAAAACATGGTAATTTACTCACCTGATAAAGGTGACTATGCTAATATCCTATACAACGCTCTATGATCCATCACTTCAGGAGTAAGTGTGTTGTTCTCATAGGCTGATCCACACATCAATCAAATTGGTGATGTCATCAGTTGCAGCACATTCCCTTTAGGATGCTGGCACTATTTCACACTTGTGTGATACTTCCAACAAGCATTTGTCAATAGCGAATGTTTGCATGCAATGGAATATTCCAGCAATGTGTGTGTGTGTGTGTGTGTGCTGATTTCTGATGATTCAGTCATCCACTTTTTTTTTTAATTATTTTATGTTCCCATATAGCCATCAATGTTTCTTTTTTGTTGCCATAGACGTTTTTCTCTCCAAGGTTGGTGTGGGTGGCTTTTCAACCCTGTCCCTGTCCCCTTTCGCCTGGCACCTGCTGCACGACTCCCCATCTACAAAGTGCACCACAGATTCCCCCTGTAGCGGGGCTGAGAAAGGGAGGGCTGTCCTCCCACCACTCAGAGGCACACATCCAGATGGAGCAGGTGACTAGCCAACAGTACGGGGTAGAGGAAGGTAGACAGGACTTCGTTTAGCCCATACCAACCCTTTTCCTCTTTTCTCCCTTACCCCCTAGCCGTGGTGGCACAGAAGGCATGTGTGTGGAGGTGCATATGCCTACGGAACCATGTCCCCGCCATTCGTGTTGCTCTGACTGCTGGTGCTAGCCCCAGACCTCCACCTGGGGACAGCCAAGGGCCGAGACAGAGCACCACCCCACCTGGGGAGAGGAAAGCTGTCCTCTGGACGGACAATCCTCTTCCTCCCTGCAACCCCCAGCATCCCGAGCTCATTCTTTAACCCTGGTTGCCAGTGTGGGAAAAGGCAAGGTGTGGAGCGCCTTAGTCCTCTTCACCACCGGGCCAGTTCAACAATATTTCTGTTCTCGGTTGTATAGACAAGCACAGACTTTCAGTGGTAAATAGCATAAAAGCTGGGTTGGGGTAGGGGTGGGGGTTAAGGTCTGCGGATCCAGTGTGCCATCTTGATATTTGTAATATGCACATTGCAGCTTGCTAGTCACTTGTGGCTGTGAGGGTGAGACTGAATGGGGGTGAGAGTAGAGAGATGGGTATATACTGAGCCTATGTCACAGACAAAAATAAAGGCATGATACCACACTTTTTTAAAAACTTAGTTTCCAGCACCCATCTCCTCCCGTATATACAGGACATCTGTTTTGAAAATGTCAAAGCTTGTTCTTTTTATACATCCCCCACCCTTCACCAAAACACCCACATATACAGTGCTCAATCAGGATCCAACATGTGTGGTGTGTTTACAACAATCTAGAAGTCTCCTGTATTTTTTTTTAACACTACATAGTCTCATTTTAGTGTGCATTTCTATCGTCTGACCTGAAGCCTGTGGTTTTTCTCTCAGTTGTGCTGAGTCCTAATGCCTTTTGACTGTGATAGTGACATCAAACTCAGAGTGACAATAACAGAGGAGGCTTGCACTAACTGTGAGTAGCTGGGAATCAGTGCTGGCTTTTGCTCATGCACATACTTTCTCAGGTAAATTTAATGTCAGTAGCAGTTTGTGTCATGACACATATTTATCACTCTGTTCCCATTTATTTTTATTTTTACACTAAATAAACATCATAACTTAAAGAGGAACACACTGCCAGAATCATATTCCTGAGTGGTTTTCTGTTTTCGTTAATTGCAAACTTGGCTCCCAAACTTTGTCAGTGAAAGCAGAGCTGCTGTCCTATCAAAAAGGCAGTCAGCTTGTGACACATTGGTTTGTTCAATTCAACATACAGTAGTTTTCTTTAAACATCTAATCGAAGTGGTGGTTGAAAATTGAAAAATAGTTTGACTTGTGGGGAGGTTTGTAGTTGAATGGGGGGGGTTCAAGCTTGACTGTCAAATCACTATGATTACAATTGTTTCAAACATATTCCTAATTTTCTTCATGGATATCAGAAGAGCGAAAAGGTGCAGGTGATTACTGGGATGGGTGAATTGAGTGTGTGTGTGTGTGTGTGTGGTTTTTTTTTTGGGGGAATCGGATCAATGACATAGCAGAAATGGATAATAAAATCAGGACCGGTCACTACATGAGCATTTAAAAATATGAGCTATGTAAGACATCCATTTTTACATGAATTAAATTTGCAAAAAAATATAAGATTTGTCAGCCTAGATGGACTGGATATGAGCTCACTTTTTTGTGAATGGTGGTGGTGATGGTGGTGGGGGGGGGGGTGAGAAGAGAAAGAGAGAAAAATAAACTGGACTCCAGCTCAGCATAATTTACAGAGCAGAACAGTGCAAAAATGAAATGATAGTACTTGATGTCCCAAACCTGTTTTAATTGGTAAAATACATGGAGTGAGCTGCACTCAAACAGGATAACAAACAAATGAGAGCAGTCAGAATAAATATGAGGCAGATCACTGAGTAGCTATCAGACTACACTCCAGAAAGGTTCCTCAAACATGGTATTGTATACATATGCTTATTCTTTTACAGTCTGACATGTCAGCTGAGAGGTATTTGATAACTGAGTCTGTCACTGTATTGGGGGGGGGGTCGAGGTTATGAGGTTATCATTAGTCCCTGTCACGGATATTAACTTTATTCTTATTTTGTGCCACTTGGAAGTCATTGAGCTCCATTTTTTGTTACTTCCATTGGTGATTTCATTAATGTGTGTGGGTGTGGGTGTGTCTGTGTCAGTCCAGATCAGACAGGTTACTAAGGCAGTCTTTTTGGTTAGCACAGGCAACAATTAGTTTTAGAATAGTGACTTTGACCGCTAAGCACTTAGATAGTTAGATTCAAGGCACCCCAAATTTTAAGGCAGTTCAAGAGGGTATTATGGGTAACAGATAGTCAGTGTAGGTGCTGATTAAGCAGTTCAAGCAGGGCACCAAAGAAGGTAGGAAGTCTCTGCAAGGGTCACGCAGTTAGCAGACAGTCTTTCAGAGTAAGAGACGTCCCACATTTGTAATTCAGGGTTGGGTGCCATGCACATAGACAGTCTCTAAAGGAGAGCCCAAAATGGATAGGTCAGCACTAAGAGAGCACCACAATCAGATTCAGGTAGTTCTTTTAAGCACAGGGGCACCACACAATAGGCTGTTTAGTATAGACAGTCTCTTGGAAACAGGGCACAATCACTTTAAGATGCAATTCATATGGGCCTCAGTATAAAGGAGTACACAGTCCCTTTAAATGCATTTTGGTTAGACAAGTTCATAAATTTTCATTGCTTTATTTTAATAGTCTGCCCCTCCCTCGGTATTAGCTCCTATGAAACTTCTGTTGCCCAGCCCCATTGTGCAACTGCTCCTCTGGAGCTTATTTAAATGAATTTATTTACTCACTGGACAGTACTTTTGCAAACCCACCCACTGGGTTCACTGTTCTGGTGCTTTTCGTGCCCCTAACTGGTTAACTGGCTCCTATGAAGCTTGTCGCTCAGCTGCCTCTCTGAGTGGTCCTTTGCCTGGGCTGCTGTTGCACACCAATGTGGCCTTGGCCACTTGCCTTAGCACTGAGTTGCACAGTTTGTTTAAATAAAAAGAAATACTTTTGTTTTGGTTTAAGGATGGCTGGCACTGGCTGGATGTGCTGCCGCCTCACTCATCAACATGACCCAGGCTTTGCTGCTTCTAAGAAGGATGAGGAGAGAAGGAGATAGGCCGAAGAAGTGCTGGACTGCCAATCTTGAAACAGGAAGAGACCTACAAACTGCTGCAGTTGACCACCGATGAGGAACTGTGCAATTGTAAATAAAAACAAAACTGAATGACAATGCTTGTACCGTGACCGTTGACTCTGAGGGGACCAGAGTGCCAGACTTGATCACTGACTGCTGCTGCTGCTGCTGGTTACACTCACTCCCAGGAGGGAGCCACCACAGATGGGACCACAACTGAAAGAAGACACCTGGGAGAGTCAACACGACAACTTCAACCTCTTTAGGTAAGCCTATCTTGGTCTCTAGCACGCTATGTGCTATTTCCCTCATTGGTTCAATCTAACTGACCCAGTGGTCTATAGGGCATGCCTTTTGAAGGCTAGGGTTTCTATACGTAAACCCTGAGTGTGAGCCATTAGCAGCTCTTCAGTTTTGGAAAACCCACATACTGCTGTCCCAGTATGCTGCTGACCACTTTCACGCTGTCTGCCTGGTTGTGGGGGGCTCTGTACAAGAATAGGCAGAAAGCAGAGGTAGAGGAAAAAAAAACATTTTTTAAATGTAGTCCTGGCTTGGGTTGTGGCTACTGGGGTAACTGCACTGGGCATTACTGGGCTGCAGGGAAGGGATTTATTGTGCTGGCACAGGGATAAGTTACTGGCACTGGCAGCTGGGGATTACTGGCTACAGGGGTCCATGTGTGCTACTGGAGATATTGGTATACTGCAGGGGAAGATTTCCTATGGCTGCTGGGTTTTATTATGGGGGCAACTGGTGGGGTTTACTGGCTACCAGGGGTGTGATTACTGGTACAGGGGCTACAATGCTAGAGGAACTGGAGAGTTTGTGGGTTACAGTGAGCAACAAGCCATAAACAAACAATTGTGTCCCCCTAATACTGTTCTTTGGGGCTATTGACACCACCTGACCATTCTCCTAGCTTCAATATTGCCCCCTGTGGGTCCTTGACTCTACTTTATGTGCCATAAGGGATCCCTGACACACATGCAGCCTTCTCCGTATGGGTTCCTGGCACACCTATAACTGCCCCAATCTATATAAGGGTCATATGGAATACTAGGACACAATATCCAAAAACCCAACAGTCACCACCTCATACAGTAAGTTACTGGATACCACATAAAGTCACTTAAAAGCAGCTTTATTGAAGAAAACAGACACTCGTGTGCCCACCTGACGCGTTTCAGACAGGGTCGTTTATCAAAAGCTGGGGTCACACTGACAGAGACAAACATGTATAGTGCAAAATTGATGATATCATCAGTCCTGGTTTGAATTCATTGGCTAATGCCATTTTTTTAAAAAGGAATTACATCACATTAAAGTTATATTACATATAAAAACACGCTACAGAGATGCTATAAAACCATGGCTTCACCATAAAATGCAGGAAAACACATCTATATAACTATTTATATGCAATGTAATGTATACCTGGAGGCTAAGTAAAGCATAAAAAGGGAGGGGGGAGGACACCAGAAGGAGTAAGAAGAATAGAAGGGAAAAGTGAATAGAAGGGAAAGGTGCATGGAAAAGGCAATATATTTTTTTAGAGAAAATGTATTTTTATATTATAATACCAACGTAATAGTAAACTCCAAAATGAGTATCATGAATTATCACTCTCAGACTGATCACTGGCACAGGTAAAAAAACATAAATATAATACTAACTGTAGTGTATTAGATATTGGTACCTGTGTAACATATCTAGCTGAACACATTCTTATACTGATATGAATGTAAAGAGGCAGATTATTATCTTTTCTTCTTTATGTAAGGTCTAAGGTCGAAACCAATATTGAGACCTGGAAACTTTTGTGCCTAAAGTTTGAGAATCCAAAAGGTTTCTCTCTGCAGAACTAAATCATTGAAGTTTCCACCTCCCGGGGTTGGGCATACTTTATCAATAGCTTTAAATGTAAATTGATGTAGTTCCCCACTCCTCCCTCCTAAAACATATTGCGCTGTAGCGTATGTTACATCGCACCTCTTAATGGCATGAATGTGCTCACCTACTCAAACTTTAAATTGACGAGTGGTTTAACCTATGTAGAATGCTGTGGAAGTATATGAATTAATCAATCAATTTTTATTTATATACTGGAAAAGTATGTGAGCAAAAATGCCCATTTTCACAAACGTCTAGTGTGGAAAACAACACACAGGTAATCTAAACATAACAAAGTACTGCAAAACAGATCAACATATTAACTAGGGCTACAATGTCATATAATATAAAGACGGCACAACATGTACTCAGAGTTCCAAATAAAGCACAGAATATTAGGCAACAAAGTTCAGATGGAGATAACAAGAGTAATCTAGAATTAATACATAGATACATAGACAGTGTCGGCAGATAAGGGCCTATGGCCCACCTAGTCTGCCCATTTGAGTTTGTAACTTCAGTTTATGTTTTCCTAGAACTCTGTTGCCCCTTACCCCTGACTTCCAGAATTCCTTTATGTCTATCCCATGCATTCTTAAATCCCGTGATTGTTTCAGCCCCCACCACTTCCTCAGGCAAGGTGTTCCACTTGTCCACCACCCGTTCTGTGAAGAAATTCTTCCTCACATTTCCTCTGAATCGTCCTCCTTCCAACTTCATCCCATGCCCTCTAGTCCTGGAATATCTTTTTTGCTTAAAAATAGTGTATTCTTGCACCCTGTTCCTCCCTGTGAAGATACTTTTATGTCTCTATCATGTCCCCTCTCTCCCTCCTCTCCTCCAGGGAGTACACATTCAATTCCTTCAACCTGTCCTCATAGGACTTGTGATGCAATCCATGTACCATCTTTGTTGCCCTCCTCTGAACTTCTCTACCTTGTCTATGTCCTTACGTAAGTAAGGTCTCCAGAACTGTATACTGTACTCCAGGTGGGGCCTCACTAGTGTCCTGTGTAGTGGAATCACGACCTCCCTTTTCCTGCTGGTGATGCCCCTGCCTATGCATCCCAGCATCCTATTTGCTTTACCTGCTGCCTTGTCACACTGTTTCCCTACCTTGAGGTCATCAGAGATGATAACCCCAAGATCCCTTTCCTGCTTGGTGCATGCTATCCTCACCCCCAACTGATATATTGTGCCAGGGTTTTTGTGCCCCATATGCATTATCTTGCACTTCTTTGCATTGAATTTCAACTGCCAAACCCCTGACCATTCTTCAGGTTTCTGCAGGTCCCTTCTCATTCTGTCTACACCCTCTGGTGTGTCTACTCTGTTACAGAGCTTTGTGTCATCAGTGAACAGTGAAATTCTGCCTTCTAGGTCCTGCACAATGTCACTGATGAAGATGTTGAATAGGACCAGTCCCAGCACTGATCCCTGTGGTACACCACTGGTCACTCTTCCCTCTGTGGAGTGACAGCCATTTATCACCACCCTCTGTGTCCTGCTGGCCAGCCAGTTACCTACCCACCACACTACTGTCCTGCCCACACCCATATTCCCTAGTTTGTGTAATAGTCTTCTATGTGGCACAGTGTCAAAGGCCTTGCTGAAGTCCAGATAGGCCATGTCCACTGCCCTCCCCTGATCCACCTCTCTAGTCACCCAGTCAAAAAATTCAATGAGATTGATCTGACAGGACCTCCCTCTGGTGAAACCATGCTGCCTTGGATCCTGCAGTCCATTGACAACCAGATGTTTCACCAATCTCTCCTTCAGTAGTGCTTCCATGATCTTCCCCACTACCAAGGTGAGGCTGACTGGTCTGTAGTTCTCCTTCCTCTTTGTTCCTACTTTTGTATAAGGGGACTACATCTGCTGTCCTCAGTCTTTGGGTACCTTCCCTGTTTCCAGTGATCGGCTAAACAGGATAGTCAGAGGTTCAGCCACCACCTCTCTGAGTTCTTAAGGACCCTGGGTGCACCCATATGGCCCCATTGCTTTATCAACTCTTGTACTTCCAGTTCCTTCAGGACCCTTTCTCGTGTAAAGGGACTTGTGTCCATTTCTGCACCATTCTCACCCCTTGTACTCCCTTCAGACCCATTACCCTCCTCTTCCTCAGTAAAGACTGAGCAGAAATACCTGTTCAGTATGTCAGCTTTACTGTTGTCATCCTCCATGTGGCCCCATCCTCCCCCTTCAGTCTCACTATCCCTCCTTTTGCCTTTCTTTTTTCACTTATGTACCTGTAAAGGTTTGTCCCCTCTTCCCACTGATTTTGCAATGTGCTCTTCTGTCTGAGCTTTGGCTTCCCTTACTGACCTCCCTGCCTCCCTTTGCTTCTCCTGGTACTTCTCCCTATCCCCTTCTGCCTGTGTCTTTTTGTATTGCCTGAATGCAATCTTTTTGGCTTTCACTTTCTTTGCTACCTCTTTGGAAAACCATAGTGGCCTCCTCTTCCTTTTCCTCTTGCTAACCTGTTTAATGCATAATTCTGTTGCTCTTGTAATCCCCATTTTAAATACTGCCCACTGTTCCTCAACCCCTGATTCCAGCCCCATTCCCCTTAATGCCTCTTTCAAGTATCTCCCCATTTTCCAAAGTCTGCCCCCTAAAATCCAGGATACGTGTTTTGTGTGGTTTGGTTCTGCTCCTTCTGTCATTTCAAACCACAATGACTGGTGGTCACTGTTCCCCAGGTGCTCCCCCACTGTTACCCCCATCACACTGTCCCTGTTTGTGAGCACAAGGTCCAGTATTGCCTTCTGCCGAGTTGGTTCCATGACCAGTTGTTTGAGGAAGGCACCCTGAAGGGAGTCCAGGATAAATCTGCTCCTAGTTGATGCTGCTGCTGGGATGCTCCAGTCCACGTCTGGAATATTGAAGTCTCCAAACAGTACTACCTCACCCTTGTCTGCCATCCTTTGGATGGCTAGCATCAGTTCCTTATCTGTTTCTGCCTCCTGGGCTGGTGGTCTATAGCCCACACCTGTGCAGATGGCTGGCCCTATTTTCCTTTCCAGCTTAACCCACAGTATATCTCCCCCATTTTGTTCCTCCTGGATCTCTGTGGCCCTTATGTCATTTTTCACATACAGTGCCACTCCTCCTCCTCCCTTCCTACCTCTAGAGTAATCTAGAATTAATGAGAATCAATAACATGTAAAAAGAATGAGAGGAACAGAAAGGACAGTACCCATAAGTGCGGTATGAGGGGAAGTGCAAGTCAACAGGGATTGGTAGAATTGGGAGTCAGAGGGGCAGTGGGGGTGGGAATTGGGAGGAGGATGTCAGTATATACAAGGAAGGAAGGGGGGAGGATGTCAGTGTACACAAGGAAGAAAGGGGAGAAGGAAGGGGAGAACATAGTGCTGAGGAGGTGGATACGGGGAGGGGGGTGATGTATGGGTTTAGCAAGGAGACCGCCCTGGGCAACTATAGGTAGACGAATTTAGGAGGTGGGCTTTGAGGGAGGAGTTGAAGGAGTGCATGGACTTACAGGCTTGGATTCCAGGGGACAGTTTGTTGTACAACTTTGTCCCATAAAAGGAGATGGAGTTCTGAGCCTGCATAGTCCGTTAAAATGGGGTGTCAAAGACCATAGTGGCAGCACCTCTAGTTAACCGCCCAGGTGCTGAGAGTGCGAAATGGGAGTTGACGCTGGGTGGCAGCAGTTTGAGGTGAATTTTATGAAGAAAGGAGAGTATTTTTAGGTGGAACCTCCCTTCAAGGGTGGGCCAGCTGAGGGAGGAGCAGAGGGTGCAGTGGTGAGTTTTCAAGGGGAGCCCAGTGATGAAAAAACTATACTGTTGTAAGTGACACTTAGTTTGTAGTAGAGCAGCGAAGATGTAGGTGGAGAGTAGACGATGGAACCATAGTTAATCGGGGGCAGGAGTAGAGAGGTACCCAGGCGTAGCCTGCAAGAGGGAGTCAGGAACTTTCTGATCCTGTATAGAAGACCAAACCTGACATGAATCTTCTTTATGAGGTTGTTTATGTGAAGGTTGTAGGATAGGTGGGGGTCCAGGTAGAGACCAAGGTATTTGAATTTGGTCACCTGTTCAATAAAGTTACCAGAATTGTCCAGTAGGGGAAGTCTGGGGCTCTCCTCGAGTTGGAGAAGATCACTAATTTTGTCTTCTTGGCGTTGAGGACCATACCATTCCCTGAGAACCAGGAGTAAAGTTTCAAGAAATCGGACTGTAAATTATGAAGCATAGAGGCCAGGTTTTCATGGCTGCAGAAAAGGGCCACATCGTCAGCGTAAAGAACAAGTTGTGTGGTTTTGCAGATAGAGGGAAGGTTATTAATGAAAAGTGAGAAAAGAAGAGGGCCCAAAATGGATCCTTGGGGGACCCCATATTTGATTGGACATTCGGCAGAGAGATGCCCTTGAATGGAGGTACGATGGGATCTCCTGGAAAGGTAGCTACCAACCCATTTGACAACATTATCAGAGAGGTGCAGACCTTGAAGGGTGTCGAAGAGGAGGTTGTGGTCCACAAGGTTGAACACCTTGGTCAGGTCAACACAGATCTGGTGTACTGTCCTTTGTCATTTGCCTTAAGAATGTCACTAGTGAACCTGACTAGGGCTGTTTCGGTGCTGTGTCCGGATCTAAAACCATGCTGGGCACTGGAGAGTAAGTTGTTGGTTTCGAGGTAGGCGGTGAGTTGGGAATGTACAACTTTCTTGAAAATTTTTGAGAGAGGGTCGAGGAGAGAATAGGATGGTAGTTACTGATATTGTTTCTGGACCCACCCTTGAATAGTGGTTTAATGGTGGTGGTTATCCAGGTGTTGGAGAAAGAGCCAGAACAAAGGGAGCGATTGATAAGGTTGGTAACATGAACCGCTAGGGCTGGGATGGAATGTTTAAGGATTTTATAGTCAATACTGTTGGCCCCTTTGCTGGGTTTCGGGTTGTTCCTGTGAATAAGCTTGATGGTGTCTCCAGGGTTAAGGGCCTTAAAGTAAAAATTGGGGGGGGGCAGAACCATGGTGTTGGGGTGGATAGAGTGGGATGAGGGGAAGGAGAGCAGAGGGTGGAGGGGAGAGGTTTGTGTTTTTCGAGGTCACCAAAAAAAGAGTTAAAGATGTTTGCCACTTTCGTTGGATTGTTGATATGACTTCCGTTGTGGTACAAGCTGATTGGATCAGAATTTTTGTTTTTTCCCAGGAGTGAGTTGAGGGTACCCCAGAGCTGAGGGGGGGCTCAAAGTATCCCTGAGTTGTTTATCATGCAGGTAGTCAATTTGTGCCTTTCTAATGGCAGATTTGTACTTATTGTGGAGAGACCTGTAGAGGGACAACTGGGAGGGGTCTTTGTGCTTCGAGTAATAGGCCCAGGCTTTTTACCTAGATTTCATCAACTTAATAAGATTGGGGGTGACCCATTCATTAATTTTACCCATTGTTGTAATTTTTATGTTGATTGCGCACATGCGCAAGAAACATGTTGCGGTAGCTTGCTGCAGAAGTAGGCTGTGGAGGCGCGGCACTGTTGTGGCCAATGCCCCCACTGCCTTTTGAGGCTTAGCCCCTATTTCCCAATGCCATGGCACACTGCTGCTGACACTAGTTCAGCCAGTGTGCCACAACCTTGAAAAGTTTCAACCGCTGCAGTCAGGGGCCGCATCATCATTGCAGCATCATCCGCTGCAATGAAGCGACCGCTTCACTGCAGAGCGGTCCTGCATTCCCCATTCGTTGTCTGCGGGTGCCAAATCTCCGACATCATGTCCCCCTCTTTCTTTGCTGGCTGAGAAGTGCCCAATCCCGTCGGCATATTCCCCAAAACACTTGTGTGTGCGGTGCCCAATCCCCTCAGCTCATGAGAACCCCTCGTATGTGCCAATGGGTGTGCCCAATCCCCATTGGCTCCAGTGCTACCACCCCAAAACACACAGGTGGCATGCTGGAAGCCCACCCCAGCATGCCAAGCGTACCTGCTGAAAGGAAAAACCGTCCATAGCGTATTTTTTTTAATCCTGTAACAAAGAAAATGGTCCCTCGCTGTCTGCGCCCCAACCCACCCACCCACTCGTGCCCCTCACACACCCTCACTCTATACTTACCTGCGAAGTCCGGTGCGATGATCTTCGGTGGACTGGGAACACGTCTGCACTCTTCACAGCTGACCGCGAACTGAGGAAATGCCGGTAAACTGTATAATGACTTAAATAGGGTTTTTTTTCAACTTTGGGTCATATCTCGGGCATTTTTTGGAATTTGGGCACCAAATTTTCAACATGCGGATTTTGGAACCCCTCCTCATGAATACCGCCACTGTCAAGCGTTATTCGGTCCCGAAAGGTAATTTCACGGTCACTGCACAGAATCACCTTTAAGGACAGAGTAATGAAACATCAGTATCAGTGTTCATGAGGTGGGCTCTCAAAAAGCCTATGTTGCAAATTTTGTGGGAAAAATCCCCAAAATGACCGTTTTACGAGCATGTGTTGCGCAGTTGCTATGCACGCGCATAACTTCGTGAATTAGCAATATTTTCATGCCAGATTTTCAACATTGACATTTTTTTCACATCTCTTTGTGAACAGTACAGCTGTCATTTTTCACATCTTGGCCAAAATGGGTTTTTGCACTTCTGGTGCAGAATAGCGTGTTCGCTGTGGGAAATCAGTGTTCGGGACAGATTAAGAAAATGACAGTGACACTGTTCATGAGCAGAGGTCCTAAAATGCCTATGTTGAAAATTTGGTGATGACAGCCCATCAAATGACTGTGTTACAAGTGTGTGTTGCGCAGTTTCCACACACCATTGTACTTCGCAGATTTGTAATAGTGTCATGCCAGATTTTCAACTCTGGCATTTTTTAACACTTCCTTATGAACAGTACAGCTGTCATTTTTCACATCCTGACTGAAATGTGTTTCCACACTTCCTGCGCAGAATAGCGCTGTCACTGTGGGAAATCAATGTGCAGGACAGATTAAGAAAATGACAGTGACACTGTTCATGAGCAGAGGTCCTAAAATCCCTATGTTGAAAATTAGGTGACGAAAAGTCCATAAAATGACTGTGTTACAAGCGTGCGTTGAACTGTTTCCACGCACCCTTGTAACTTCGCAAATTTGTAATATTTCCATGCCTCATTTTCAACACTGGCATTTTTTCACACCTCCTCATGAACAGTACAGCTGTCATTTTTCACATCTGGGCTGAAATGTGTTTTTGCATTTCTGGCGCAGAATAGCATGGTCGCTGTGGAAAATCAGTGTTTGGGACAGATTAAGAAAGTGACAGTGGCACTGTTCATGAGCAGAGGTCCTAAAATGCCTATGTTGAAAATTTGGTGACGATAGTCCAAAAAATAACTGTGTTACGAGTGTGCTTTGGGCAGTTTGCACACACGCTCGTAACTTTTTGCGAATTTATAATATTTTCACTCTAGATTTTCAACACTGCCATTTTCCCACACCTACTTATGAACAGTACAGCTGTCATTTTTTCCATCTTGGCCAAAATGGGTTTTTGCACTTCCGGTGCAGAATAGCGTGGTTGCTGTGGGAAATCAGTGTTCGGGACAGATTAGAAAATGACAGTGACACTGTTCATGAGCAGAGGTCCTAAAATGCCTATTTTGAAAATTTGGTATTGATAGCCCATCAAATGACTGTGTTACAAGTGTGCATTGCACAGCTTCCACACACCCTTGTAACTTCGCAGATTTGTAATATTGTCATGCCAGATTTTCAACACTGGCATTTTTTCACACTTCCTTATGAACAGTACAGCTGCCATTTTTCACATCCTGACTGAAATGTGTTTTCACACTTCCTGCGCAGAATAGCGCGGTCGCTGTGGGAAATCAATGTTCAGGACAGATTGAGAAAATGACAGTGACACTGTTCATGAGCAGAGGTCCTAAAATCCCTATGTTGAAAAATAGGTGACGAAAGTCCATAAAATGACTGTGTTACAAGCGTGCGTTGAACTGTTTCCACACACCCTTGTAACTTCACAAATTTGTAATATTTTCACGCCGCATTTTCAACACTGGCATTTTTTCACACCTCCTTATGAACAGTACAGCTGTCATTTTTCACATTCTGGCCAAAATATGTTTTTGCACTCCTGCCACAGAATAGCATGGTCACTGTGGGAAATCAGTGTCTGGGACAGATTAAGATCGAGCAAGAGGGGGGAGTGACTGAGCTCTGTCGGGACTGGTGCGGATTTCTTTGTGGGCAGAAAAAGGCACCAACGCAGGCAGGAGCCCAGTACAAAAAGGCAGTCTGCAGCGCCGGGAGAAACATAATGAGCGAATGAGGGAGGGGGAGTGAGCGAGCTCAATGGAGCTCTGTTGAGACTGCTGCAGATTTCTTTGTGGGCAGAAAAAGACATCAACGCAGGCAGGGGCCCAGTACAAAAGGGCAGCCTGCAGCAGTGGGGGAAACAGAATGAGCAACTGTGATGGGGGAGTGAGCGAGCTCAACGGAGCTCTATCGGAACTGATGTGGATTTCTTTGTGGGCAGAAAAAGGCGCCAACGCAGGCAGGAGCCCAGTACAAAAGGGCAGCCTGCAGTGGAGGGAGAAATGGAACGAGTGAGTGGGAGAGGGGGAGTGAGCGAGCTCAACAGAGCTCTGTTGGGACTGCTGTGGATTTCTTTGTGGGCAGAAAAAGACATCAAGCAGGCAGGGGCCCAGTACAAAGGGCAGCCTGCAGCAGTGGGAGAAACAAGAATGAGCAACTGAGATGGGGAATGAGTGAGCTCAACGAGACTCTGTCAGGACTTCTTCACAGTTTGGGTTTGTGACAGAAAAAAGGTTGCCAATGCAGGCAGGAGCCCAGTACAAAGGGCAGCCTGCAGCGGAGGGAGAAATGGAATAAGCGAGTGAGAGAGGAGGAGTGAGTGAGCTCAACAGAGTTCTGTCGGAAATGCTGTAGATTTCTTTGTGGGCAGAAAAAGGTGCCAACAGAGGCAGGAGCCCAGTACAAAAGGGCAGCCTGCAGCGGTAGGAGAAACAGAATGAGCGAGTGAGAGAGGGGGTGTGAGCGACCTCAACGGAGCTCTGTCGGGACAGCTGTGAACTTCTTTGTGGGCAGAAAAAGGTGCCAATGCACGCAGGGGCCCAGTACAACAGGTCAGCCTGCAGCGCCGGGAGAAACAGAACGAGTGAGTGAGAGGGGGGAGTGAGTGAGCTCAACGGAGGTGTGTCGGTACTACTGCAGATTTCTTTGTGGGCAGAAAAAGTTACCAACACAGGCAGGAGCACAGTACAAAATGGCAGCACGCAGCTCCAGGAGAAACAGAACGAGCGAGTGAGAGAGGGGTAGTGAGTGAGCTCAATGGAGCTCTGTTGGGACTGCTGTGGATTTCTTTGTGGGCAGAAAAAGGTGCCAACGCAGGCAGGAGCCCAGTACAAAAGGGCAGCCTCTGCAGCATCAGGAGAAACAGAATGAGCAAGTGAGAGAGGGGGAGTGAGTGAGGTCAACAGAGCTGTGTCGGGACTGCTGCGGATTTCTTTGTGGGCAGAAAAAGGCATCAATGCAAGCAGGAGCCCAGTAAAAAAGGGCAGCCTGCAGCATCAGGAGAAATAGAATGAGTGAGTGAGAGAGGGGGAGTGAGCGAGCTCAATGGAGCTCTGCCGGGACTTTACAGTTGCCCACCTTCCCACCCAGGGTCCTCTGTAGTCCTCTATCACAGCAGGGTCTCTGGAGTGGAGACAAAGCAATGATTGGATACTTTAGGATTGCTGTATTAATACAGATTTACTTCTTCTGTTTCTTTCTCTAACTGAGCTAAGTACTGAGCTATACTGTTATGATTGCTGTAATAATACATATTTATTTGTTCTGTTTATTTCTCTAACTGAGCTGAGTAATACTTGGAGTGCAATAGGATTTCTAACTGGGCTAAGTGAAACTATATGAGAGCTGAGAACAAAAAGTATGGTAGCTGACGGGTGAACAATGGACAAGGAGGCTTTAGGATTGCTACAGTAATACAGTATCTAACGGATGACATTTGAGTCTGAATTACCCACCTAGGCAGGGGGTCAGTAGGGGGACTAGTGTTGGGGAAGGGAACAGGAATTTGAGTAAATAGGGGCCTAACAGTTGTACTAGGGTACAGAACTTGGGATTAAGAGCTCCTAGCATAAGATGGGGGCCAAAAGGGGGTAGGTGCCACATGTCAATAGAGGCGGGCATCTTTGGAAGGGTGGAGGGTGTACAAGGTGTGGTGTGCCATGATCCTGGACTGGGCTTGGAGAATGGGGGGTGTATGGTCTGTAGATGACTGGCTACTTTGAGGAGGAACTGTGGAGGTTAGGGAGTAGTGTAAGTGGCAGGGCAGATGAGTATGATAGGCATCCTGGGGGGGGTATAGGGGATGGCAAAGAGGGATAGAGGAAGAATAACTAGGGACTGAAACCGACCCCAGTATCCGAGGCACTAGCATGAAAGAGAGGAGAAGGGAGAGGGTGCCCGAGGCTAGGACGGGGCTGCCTCCTGATGGGGGAGGAAGACACCACGAGGTGTACCAGGAGAGAGAGCAGATGGCGGCGGGTAGGGAGGCACCAGGGGTGGCACGGAGGGGAACAAGTAGGAGGGGGGAACCGATAGGGGGAAGAGATGTAGGACAGGTGTCGATTATGAATAGATTCGAACCTCTGCTATGGGACAGAGAGGGGGAGCAGAAACATACTGAAAGGGGGGGAGGACAAGCGGGGCATAAGAGGGATGGCAACAGGTAGGGGAAGAGATAGTGAGGACAAAAGGGTAGAAGGGGCTAGTAAGGAAGGAGGGGTGGTTACTGAAGGAGGCAGGCTACTGGAAGGGAAGGATGGAAGGGGCATCACTATTGGGGTAGAAGGGAATGGGGGCTCTAAATCGACAACAGTGGGGATAGAAGAGGTGTTGGAAATCAGCAGGGGAGGAGGGACGGTCGACGTGGAAGCCCAGTAGGAAGTAATCAGGCTGGGAAGGGGTTCAAGGGGGATGGGAGGAATAAGGCAGAGAAAAGGGGTGAGGCGGAAGTAGGGCATACAGATATAGAAGTCACAGAGGGTGCAGTTGGTGGGGGTAAGGGACAGGGAAGAACGAATACTGGGGTGGTGGAAGGGGCATTAGAAGGGAAATCGGGGTAAGGGGCTGGGGGATACTCATCCTGGGGGATTCTATACTGAAATGGGTGAGATGGGTTGGAAAGGCACAGTCATATTTGGATTGAAGCTATCCCCCGGTTGAGTGCAGGAGGGGCAGGGCAGGCACTGCTCAAGCATGCAGTGAGAGGCAGGAAGAAACCTCATTTACTGTTGCATGTGGGTACAAACGACTTGGGGAACACTGTGGAAGTAGTGAGGGGGAGGTTTGAGTACTTGGGCAGGCAGTGTGAGGGGGTGAGGAAGTCGGTGGCGTTCTTGGAGGTACTGCCAGTACCAGAGCCCCCCCCCCACACACATACACACTCCCGGAGAAGCTGCTTAAAAGCCTGCAATTCATTCAAATCAATTCCATTTTCTTACTTACTTGGGATTCAGTGCCAACAAGTGTAAAATCATGTACCTAGGGCATAGGAACCCTGAAGCTGGGTATAGGATGGGGGGGGGTACTGATACTCACTAGACATGAAAGGGTCCTTGAGATTATTATATCAGAGGATCTCAAGATGGCAGTACAGTATGACAAGACTATGGGCAGGGCAAATTGCATTCTGGGGTGCATAAGAACTGGCATCTCCAGTAGGAGGACGAGAGATGTTGTGCTGCCATTGTATTACTCCCTGGTATACCCCCAGCTGGAGTACTGTGTCCAGTTTTAGAGTCCACACTTCAGTAAGGACATAAGGTGGAAGTTTTCCAGAGGAGGGCCACTACAATGGTTCAGAATTTTCACAGCAACCCCTACAAGGAAAGGCTGAATAATCTCAACATGTACACTCTGGAAAAGAGGAGGGTGAGAGGTGACATGATCAAGACCTACAAAGTACCTCACATGGGTAAAGAGGGTACAGTTGGAGAGTTTCCATCAAATGAGGATGAGCACCCAAACCAAGGGACATACAGTGAAGCTGGGGGGGGCATTCAGGATAGATGTGAAGAAATATTTCTTTACTGAAAGGGTGGTAGATGCCTTGAACAGACTGCCAGGAGAAGTGGTGGAAGCTAAAATGGTAGGGGGCATTAAGCATGCATGGGATGAACATAGTGGTATATTATAGAAAGGGGAAGGAGGGGTCAACGGAGATCAGAAGGGTCATGGAAGTGGAGTAGGTTCAAGTTCATTGCTGGAAAGATCCATTAATCAAGCTCATTCACAAAGAGGTCGTAATGGATGCAGGCAGAATAAGACATGCAGTAACATATACAGACAGGAGTTATAAGTTGGTAGAAAAAACTTGGCCAGACTGGGTGGGCTGAGCGGTCCTTTTCTGCTGACAAATTCTGTGTTTCTATTGCATCATGTGTTAATTCAGGTGCAGTGTTTATTTAAAGTTGTCCCTCCCATACATCCAGATGTAAGGTACAGTACATTACTGAATTAGATGCAGCCCACTTATAATGCAATAAACAGAACCACAGTGCTTTGAGAAGCCTTTTCTCTTCATAAGGCTGCTTAAAAGAGCTGGGGTTCTATTTGCAGTGTCCACACCAGTATGTTGATCTTAAAATCGACACTGCATCTGAATGAGTACTTCATTCTTGCTCACTCCATTTCTTCCTCACTTTTCCTGAGTTACATTTGGACTGGCAGCGCCTCGCCTGTATTGGAAGATGACCAGTAAGTGGCACTGAAAGACTTCAGACTTCACAGACTGTGGAAGCAGCTGCTCACAGACAGACATAAGGCAATTCTACTAGGGGGTAGGAGGAAGTAAGCTGTTGATTAACTAGACTCTGCAGCTTATCCATCAGGTAGGGAAATGGGCAGACTAGGTGGCCCAAGCAGTCCTTGTGTTCCGTCAAATTCTATGTTTCTATGTTTCACACCCACCATCTTGGCAAGAAGAAGGCTGAAGCTGTGGCCACTGATGACTGTTGGGGTGTGGGGATGGGGGGACCAAAGGGGACAGACATAAGGAGATAAAATCATAATAAAAATTGTGAGCCCTTCACCAGCTTTCCAAAACACTTACCAGTAAAAGAACACTCTATGAAGTTTTTCAAATGGCAACACAATCTGGTGAGCCCTCTGTCTGCCATCTGACACCAGGCATCAACCAGCATAAAATTGCCTAAAGAAGGCAGTGTGGTCATGTGGTTACTGAAATACGGATATTTCAGATTTATAGGAACAAAAAGAATATCACACAGAAGCTGGCGCATATGCCTATACCAGCTGTCTCCTGCTTCTCAGGAGTTATATTTATACCCTTGAGGTACTTGAATGTTTCTATCATATCACCTCTTTCCCTCCTCTCTCCCAGTGAGTAGATATTGAGGTCCCTTAATTTCTCCTCATAAGTCTTGTGTTACAAGCTCTGTACCATCTCATTCGTCCTTCTCTGGACCATCTCCAGCCTGTTAATATCCTTACAAAGGTGTGACCCCCAGAACTGCACACAGTACTCCATGTGAAGCCTGACCATGGTTTTATATAATGGCATCACTACCTCCCTCCTTATGTTGGTGATACCCCTGCCTATGCACCCCCACGTGTCACTGGCCCTCCCAGCTGCCTTACCACTTTGACATTTTCAGGTCATCTGAAATAAGAACCCCCAGGTCCCGTTCCTTCTTTGTGACTGTCAGCAACCCTCCCCCCCCATCCTGTGGCTTTCCCCAGGGTTTCTGTGTCCCAACTCCATAATTTTGCACTTCTTTGAATTAAAGCTCAGTTGCCAGTCCTCAGACCATTTCTCAACCTTTCCCAGGTCCCTCCTCATTTTCTCCACCCCCTCCGGGGTATCCACTGTGTTACAGATCTTGGTGTCATCTGCACACAGGCAGATCTTTCTCCTCACCCCTTCTGCAATGTCACTAATGAAGACATTGAACAAGACTGGCCCCAGGACCATCCCTGCAGCACCCCACTGGTCCCCCCTCTCCCCAGACTGCACCCCATTTACCACCACTCTCTGCCTCCTGTCTCTTACCCAGTTTCTAACCCACTTTATCACCCTTTTTCCCCATGCCCACCCTACTCAGCTATTTTATCAGCCTCCTCTGTGGGACGGTGTCAAACGCTTTGCTTACATCAAGGTAAGCATTGTCCACTGCCCCACCCTGATTTACTTCCTTTGTCACCCAGTCAAAGAGATCACCCAGATTTGCCTGACATGACCTCCTCACTGTGAATCCATGTCACCTATGGTCCTGGGCTCCGATGGCTTCTAGATGCCCCACTATCCTTTCTTTAACCAATGTCTCCATCATCTTCCCCACTACTGAAATGAGGCTGAGCAGTCTATAGTTCCCCGCCTCCTCCCTACTGCTGGATTTGTATAACGGGATCACATGTGCCCTCCTCCAATTCTCTGGTACCACCCCTCTGTTGAATGACTCGGTGAACATGGCTGCCACATGTACTGCTATTTCCCTTCACAGTTCTTCTAATATCCTTGGATGTATGCAATCTGGTCCCATCGTTTTGTCCACCTTCAATTTACTCACCTTCTGCAGGATTCTTCTGCCTGTGAATGGACTATTGTCCACCTCTTCATGCCTTTGCAACTGCAGTACTGCTGTGGTCCTTGTCCCTCCCCCTCTTCTGTGAATACTGAACAGAAAGACACAGTTGATGTCTTGGGGGGGGGGGCACATGACACTTGTTAGGCATGGTACTTTCACTTCCAAATACCTAAGCAGCACATATAAGCAATCAACATTCGGCATTGACAAATGCTTGTTTTGAGTGGAACATGTTTATCACACGTACTGACAAAGATGCTGGAGAATTTCTGTAGGATTGAGTCGCAGTTGTTTGACCCCTCAGAAAAAGACCAGTTGACAAGGCTGAAATCACGAGTTATGAGTTCAATGTTCCGACTGGTCAGTCTCCTGGTAAATATAAAGGTGGGGGGTTACTTGGGTAGCCGAGCCGACCAAAGGCATAATATCGAACAATGATCACTGAGTCAGGCAAAACTCCAGAGTCAGTGATGCGGGTTGGATGCGAGACAATAATGCAATCAATAAGTGTTTGGGTACCTGTTTTGTGGTTAGATCTGGTGGGAGAGGCGATAAGCTGGTGGAGGCCTAGATTCACGATAAAAGATTTGGTGGAGTCGACTTGGCTGGAGACTCAGTTAATTAATGTTAAAGTCCCCAAGGAGGATCCACTGTCTACAGCGGCGACAGGCTAGCACAGTGCTCACCTGTGCTCCTGAGTGCTTACTCTGTTTGGGGAGTGAGGGCTTCTGGTGCAGCTCCCGACACTGCAGAGGCTCAAGTGGGCCTTAGGATGAGGAGCCTGCTGGATAAATGAAACAAAGGGTTGGGGGGGGCTGTAAGGGAAGAAGAACAAAAGAATGGGGAGGAAGTGTGGATAGTGAAGGGAAGACAGTGACTGTGCATGCGCAGCACGGAGGACTTTGTGGCTCCAAAGGAACAAATGGCATGAAGAAATAAATCGTCAGGTAAGACACAGTAACTGTAATCACCTTAGCAAACTTAAATTACAAGTAAAAGCACACTCCTCACTAGATTACAAGTACAAGCACACTCCATATCCTGAATCTGGGCACTTAGCAAGGTAAATAATACCACTGGTATGCCACTGGTATCACAGATAATACACTGCCTGATTTTGAATGTTTGAGCAATGTTGACACTGGTGAATTCTTTGCTGCCTGAGATATCTTTACAATATCTGCATCTCTTGCAAATGTAGCATTCCTTGCCTACTTGATCAAGCCATGTAGTACCCTTTTGTTCTGTGAAATGGCTGTGGACCAATTTAATTTACGGTGCTCCTGTACTATGCCCCTGGAGGTCCCAAACCTGACATGATATGAGAATGGGGGGTAGATTCAGGGGTAATGTGAGAGATTTTTTCACTGAAAGGGTAGTGGATGCATGGAACAGCCTCCTGAAGAGGTTGTGGGGGAAAAAGATCGTGAATTCAAAAATGCATGGGATATACATAAGGAACTCTGGCAATAGAAAAGAGAGGGTAAGCCGCAGATCATTTAGGATCTGTGGTATATGAAACAGGTAGGGAAAATGGGCAGACTAGATGGGGGCCAAGCAGGCCTTTTCTGTTGTCAAATTCTATGTTTCTGTGTTTCATTTCTGGAGGGTACTAACTCTGGAGCACTACACAGATATTTCCAAATATTTCTAAAGTGCTTCTCTCTGGTGGCCCTACAATGGTACTGCAGGTAGGTAAGGAATTTCTTCAGAGATAACACCAACATTTTGGGAAATATCTGACCGTATCAATTGCTGAAACTCTATGAATGCATTAAAGAGGACTGGTCACAAAGCTGATCCTTGGGGCTCTCTGGTTGTGGTCTCCCTGACCACTGAATGTTCCCCATTTATGACTCAAAGTCCTTCCACTCAGCCAATTTTTCACCCACCTAATTATTCTATCTCCCACCCAGAGGCCACCCATTTTCTTAAAATGATTTTGTCATGTTTGCCATAGCAAATGGGAGTAGTAACCTGTGGGAGTTGTGAATCAATCTCCTACCATTAAACTACCAAAAAGTGCTGTTTTCCATGAAAAATGCTTTCATTTCTGTGCTTTGCTTCATTTGCATAAACCTGCTCCTTTTTTTCTCAGTGCTGCAACCCCCAACCGTGACATCATATAAGGGAAACAAAGTTGTTAAGCATTGTGTTGAAACAGAGACCTCTGTTGGTCATTCTTGGTATTGCAAATATTCTTTTCTTTCACAATTTTGGACTCATAGCAGAAGCGGGACACCAAAGAAAAAGAAAAGTAGTCTGACCCAGAATTGCACTCCTCAACTATTTACAGTCATTCAGGCCCTATAACATAAACATAGACAAGTATCATCACGCTCCCACATTCTGACAGGAGCTACCAGTTCAGACCTATCACTTCACAGCAGGCAGTAAAAGTCAAACAACATCTACACAGACTGGCAAATTATCTTTTTGGTCTGTCTGCATCACAAAATCAGTTTTCCAGAAACTTTTCAAAAGACTGTACTGCTGTAAACACTACCTACATAGGAGACTGCACTTTGATATGGGAGACAGAAAAATCAGCTATGCACTGTACCCACAATGCCTCGCTATATATATATATATATATATATATATATATATATATATATTTAAATATGTAGTATGTACACACATAGATACATAGATGTTGACAGCAGATAAGGACCTACAGCCCACCTAGTTTGCCCATGTGCACATGTACTTTGCTTCTTCAAGCTTCTCTAGAACTAGGTTATATAGCTACATATTAGGTGCTATTCTGCAGTCCCCACTACCAAAATAAGGGACTGCACCTCTGAGTAACGAACATTTAAGTCAACTTTATAATTTACCCAGAATTTCTTGTAGTTGTATATAAAACATTGATAGTTCCCTTGCATGACACCATTCTGGGTGTGTGGCTGCACAGAGAAAACTGGAGGGCGGGCAGAAACAAAAACATACAAAAAATTAATATGACAGACTTTTTTACAAAACACATTGCAGCTTCAGCATCTGAAGCATGGGTGGCAATGGCAGACTATGTGAAACAGGCATTTACAAATGTGACAAAATCATTTTAACCATCCTGCCATGTTGTATGGAGCTGACACATATCCAAAGCACTTGTCACCCAGTTGAAAAATTTGATCAGGTTCATTTGGTATGACCCGCAATGGTAAACCCATATTGCCTGGTGTCCTGCAGACTTTTTACCTCCAGGAATCCTACCTTATTATTGATTCCAATGGTTTCCCTGCTATCAGCATCAGAATGACTGGTCTATAGCTGCCTGGCTTGTCTCATCTCCCACTTTTGTGCAGAGTGACCACATCTGCTGTGCTCCAATCCCCCAACACCTACCCATTTCAAAAGTACAGTTGAAGAGATCTGCCAGCGGTCCTGCAAGAACCTGCCCCATCTTCATCAACACCCTGAGATGCATGCCATCTGGGCCTGTTGCTGTACCCTCGTTCAATTCCTATAGGCCATTTAACTCCTCCCCTTCATGAGGGGTTCCATATTGCCACTTGATAATGATCCCCTCTTGACTTTAATGGTATATTCCAGCAGCAGGATCCTGTCTTCTGCCATGAACATTCAGTAAACTTGTTTGTTCAGTAAGTTTTCCTTCCCCTTCTCATCCTCCTCCCACCTCTCTCCCTCCCAAAGCCTTAACATCCCTTCCCAGGTTCTGCACTGTTCTGTATGTATTGATATAATGCTTTGTCACCCTCTTTAAACCACTTTGCTGCCCTCAGTTCTGCATCCTCTTTCACCTGTTTCATTGCTCTATTGGTCACTTTCAACCTTTCTTGATAATACATATTGAACTCTTCTGTATGACTAGTTTTGCACCTGATGAAAGCGCTTCTATTTTCCCTCACTGCCTCCACCACCTATTTGAAAAACGAGTGGTTTCCTCCCCATCTTGCCCTTCCCCGCCATCTTTGTACAGAGACCTGTATCCTCCAGCACACCTTCTTATATCAAGTCCCATTTGCTGCAAACACAGATGACAGAAACTGTGTTGTACCACTATGACCACATCCTGAAAAAAAGTTATTGTTCATTTTGTATGCTCTGCAAAAAAGAGAAAATGCATATTTTATTTGGAGCAAGACACCATAATATTGTAAATGAGTTTCAGTTAATTGAATGTGGCAGTATCCTGATGGAGACTTTGACAGCTGAAACAATAACATGCTTCATCATGGTATGATAGACTTTTAATTAGCATTATGAATTATTCAGTTGGAAAACATCTGCCTGGTTGGGCGTGGGCTCCTTTCTTTTGTACATTATTAGAGCCTGACAATACTACATTCACAGGAATTAATTTGCCATACTTCAGCACAATAGGAATAAGACAGCAAGCTGCCTAACCCCCATGGTTTGCCAGTCAGTAAAATACATGCTGATTATGCGTCACTCTGATTGCTGTGGGATGTTCAACAGTATCCCTTAGGATGGAAATACTCATGGACTGGGCAAATTTAACCAAACTCCTTGGATAATATGGTATCAAAAGGGGTCACCTGGGAGAGAACACTTGTGGATGCTACCCTGCATACATGACAGCCTTGGAGTTAGATGGCCAGCAGCTTGTGGAGGTTGAATCTAGACAAGATGGAGTTATTACAGGTGGACCCATCTCCTCTGAAGTCATCTGTTGAGGGCAAACACTGTGTACACTCCTGGAAGGATAAACCACAGACCCAACTGCTGTAAAAAGTAGCAAACTTTATTGTACAAAATGCCATAAAAGTCAAATGTCTGGGTATCTTTGAGCACTAGACTGTTCATTAGGGGGTGGGATTTGGGTTTATGGAGTCAGCTAATTAAATAGATGATTTAAAGGGACACTATCCGAATATAGGAATTGCACCTAATGATACACTGAACCTGATAATAAAATATATATATATATATACTGTATATATATATATATATATATATATATATATATATATATTTTAGCAAGAACATAGGCTCAGTTGGTCAGTGAAGGGTTAAAATCCAAGAAAAGAGAACACGTAAATAACACTCTCCCATAATACTGTTATAAAATATATTTGTTCAGTTATATAATTAATTATCTATAATTCATTACATGGAACAATCACTGCTTAAAGTTAAATATATTTCTATAATTTTTTATCATCATACTCCCTATAAATATTTTTGCTGCAAATCAAGAGAATTTAACACAAGGGAAGACTTGCAATAATTGCAAATATTACAAGCTATAAGCTGCATATAGATAATACTAAAAACCTGCGTGAAAAATTTGTGTAATACAGAAGAAAAGGAAGTTCAGAATTTCTTTGTCTATGAATTATTGCTTTCTTACAGTACAATTTCTAATATGATCAACAATTAGGTATGTGTGGAGTTTGTGGAAATTTTGAGATTTTTTTATTTGGTCATAAGTCAGCCACCTGTTATGCTACAGATGTGACAGTTGACATGATTACTTACTGTTAAGACATTCTTCTCAGCCTCTCACCATTAGAAATCATAGCACTGGCCTTCACAATTCAAAGCAAATGGCTGGAATGTGTGATGCTTTCTTATTTTAAAGAATAATATATCTACAAATAATGGGCCCCCTATAGTTAGTGTTAAGGAATGTTTCTGTCAAGTTAGTTCATTGATTTAGTAGTTTGTGTGTCCAGAAATAGCTTTAACGTTATTAAGAACATCAGTAAACCTTTGCAGAACAGTAGTAAATTAGTGTTAAAATCATGGTGCTGTGCAAAATTCACAGCAGTTGAGAGATACTCTATGGTTAGGGGTCATAAGGACATGCCAATTGTCATGACATTTGGATGAAACGTTTTGAATTTATAGGGACTCAAAGTCTGGAAATATTTTTTTTGGGGGGGGGGGCATTTCATGAAAATATTTATCTGCATATATCCCAGCCACTTATGGCACTATATCTGTGCAAATTAGCATGCATAACCTTTTTGGAAGGTCAGAGAAACTACAAAATATGGAAATATTTGGTTTAGAATTTTTTAAATTGCAGGGGCTCATAATTTCACTTCATAATTATTTGTGCGATTTTATGAAAGTTTCTAAAAATGTGGATGTTTGAAACTTCCTTGCTGCTGCAGGTATATGCCTGTAATTTAGCAACCATGTCCACTGTCACTTTATCCTGGTATCTAGCAAACATATAGAAACATGGAGTTTGATGGCAGATAAGGACCGCTTGGCCCACCTAGTCTATCCATTTTTCCTATCTACTGCAACAGAGACCCTACTTTATCTCTGCCCCCCCCCTTTCATTACCACTAAGGTTCCCCTATGCCTATCCTATGCCTTCTTGAATTCCATTTCAGTTTTTGCCCCCACCACCTCCACTGGGAGGTTGTTCCAGGCATACACCACTTTTTCTGTGAAGAAGTGCTTTCTCACTTCGCCCCTGAGTCTACCACCCTCCAGCTTCATAGCATGACCCCTTGTTCTGGAGCATCTTTTTCTCTTAAAACGGCTTCCCTCTTGAGTCTCAATCATATCCCCCTCTCCCTCCTTTCCTCCAGGGTGTACATATTGAGGTCCTTCAGTCTGTCCTCATAGGGCTTTTGATGCAGACCCTGTAACATTTTAGTTGCCCTCCTCTGGACCGCCTCTACTCTGTTTATGTCCTTCCAGAGATGTGTCCTCCAGAACTGGACACAGTACTCCAGGTGAGGTCTCGCCAGTAATTTATACAGTGGTATCACCACCTTCCTCTTTCTGCTGGTGATACCTGCTGCTTTGGTTTTGAAAAATGTCTGTTATAAATAAAGTTTGACTTTGACTTTGATACTCCTCCCTATGCACCCTAGCATCCCATGGGCCCTCCTCACTGCCTTGTCACACTGTTTGGCCACTTTAGGTCATCAGATATGACTACCCTCAGGTCTCTTTCCTGTTTGGTGGTCACCAGCACCACTCCCCCCATTTTGTACTCTGTCTCTAGGTTTCTGCACCCCAAGTGTATGATTTTGCACTTCTTTGCACTGAAGCTTATTTGCCACACTCTTGGCCACTCCTCAAGCTTCCTTAGATCCCTGTTCATCTTTTTCAACCCCACCCCCGGAGTGTCTACACTATTGCAGATCTTAGTGTCATCTGCAAAAAGGCATACTTTCCCTTCTAGCCCCTCTGCAGTGTTGCTAATAAAGACATTAAAGAAGACCAGTCCCAGTACTGATGCCTGTGGCACCCTGCTGGTCACCGTCCCTTCCTCGAAGTGGACGTCGTTTATCACCACCCTCTGTCACCTATCCCCCAACCAATTTCTTACCCAGTTCACCACCTTTGTTCCCACTCCTAGTAGTTATCTTTACAGTGGAAAGACTGCGAACTATTACTGGCAACATTTTTTCAAATATTCATGGTTGCATAATTGGTAATGATTTCAGAATTCTGCATTCCACTTGTGGACTTTACTATTCATGAAACACTTAGCATCACTGCATCTGATAAGCTGAGTTGAACTGTTTATAGCCCTGTAGCTCTTTCCTGAGTGACTCTTTGCTAGAGAGGCAGTGAAATTTAATTTCGCTGGCGAAATCGCAAATTTCACGGTGCAAAATATTTTGCAAAATTTGTGCATTCCACAAAATATTTCACGGGTGCAAAATGTGGAATTTCACCCGTGTGGTGAAATTCCACCATTTATGGATTAAATTCTGCATTTTGCCAGTGAAATTCCACATTTTGATGGCAGAATTTTGCATTTCCCACCTATGAAATATTTTATGAAATATTGATGAATTTCGCAAAATATTTAGTGTAACGAAATCTGCGGATTACTCCCATCTCTATTCTTCACCCCTCTCCCTTTTTATGTTTGTTTGCACATGCAGAAAGCAAACATATTGTTACAATAACAAGTTTCAAAGGTGTGTTACTGTTGGGTCTGATGCAGCTCAGGCTGCAGCAGGCTTAACAGTGACAGCCCAATGATCAGCATTGCTGATCTTACACTGTTCTTTGCATGTGGGAAGGAAACTTTGTGTAGTTGAAAAAAGCAAACAACTCCTATCACAGAGCAGCTCGATCCTTTCATTTGTATGACATCACCCAACAAGCAATTGAGTGGCGTCATGATCAGCTCCGAGCTCCCTCCTACTATTATGCAGAGAGGAGATGCACAAAAACAACTCCCTCCCACTGCCAAGTATCTTGCCCACCTTCCAATACTTCCCTGTGCCTGGTCTGTTGAAGAAAACCACCATTCCACTGCCAAATATCCCACCCTCCTCCTGATCCTTCCCTGGTGCCCTGTCCATAAAAATAAACACCCTCTCCCTGCCATGTATACTGTCCACCTCTTGATCCTTCCCTGTGCCGTGTTCATGAAAATAAATTATCCTTCCACTGCTAAGTATCCTGCCCACCTCCCATCCTTCCCCATGCCCCTTCCTTGAAAATAAAATACCCTTCCACTGCCAAGTATCTTGTCCACCTCCTGATCCATCCCCGGGCCCTGTCTGCGAAAATAAAATTCTCTCCCACTGCTAAGTATCCCACCCACATCCTGATCCTTCCCTGTGCCCTACCTGTAAAAAGAAAATACCCTTCCACTGTCAAGTATCCTGCCTACCTCCTGATCTTCCTCTGTGCCTTATCTATAAGCCTGTAAAATAAGAAAATGGTTTGGGTATGGCTTCTGTTCCCCACGTATGCACCCCAACACCCTCTCAGCACTCACACCTACCCCATACTTACCTATCCAGCCCAGCGTTGTTCATTCTCAGAAATTCTGTTCTGATTCTTCTGTTCTCAACCAGGAAGTGACTGAAAACAAGGTAACTTTGGTTAAAAGCTTTTTAATGTGTTTTGAACTTTCATTGGTAGATAGCTTTTTAATAAGTTTTGAACTTTTCATGATAACTTTGTCATGTTTTAATATTTTTTACCCCAAATTTTAAATGTGGCCTTTTTTAACCCCACCTCATGAACTGGGTAGGAAATTTTTCAAATCTTCGAAATACGTTTTCACAGTCACTCTGCAAAAACACATTTTGGATGGGATTTAAAAGAAAATTCACCTGTCTTGATCATAAGGCAGGGTAATAAAAAGACTATGTTGAAAATTTGGGGTCAGAATCTTAAAAAACAACAAAGTTATGAAGCATTGTTGAAATTCTTCAACATTTACTCACATCTGAACTATTTTTTATCGATTTTGACCCCACATTTTCAACATTGCCTTTTTTAACCCCACCTCACGAACAAGGCAGGTGTAATTTTTCAAATCCTCCCTCAAACATGTTTTTGTAGTTGCTTCATGAAATCACCTTTCAGATGGGATTTAACAACTTCTACTTGTCTTGATCATAAGGTGGGGTAACAAAAAGACTATGTTGAAAATCTGAAGTCAAAATCTTAAAAAACAACAGTCTTTTTTACTCCACCTCATGAACAAGGCAGGTGTAATTTTTCATATCCCCATCGAAACATGTTTTCGAAGTCACTGAGTGAAATTACTTTTTGGACTGGATTCAAAATGTACACTTGTCTTGATCATAAGGTGGGGTCATTATAAGTCTATGTTGAAAATTTGGCATCAAAATCTCAAAAATAAATGATAACATTATGAAGAAACGTGGACATTCTTCATTCTTTACTCCTAGCTTTGCTATTTTACCAGATTGTGACCCCCACATTTCCAACATAGCAATTTTTGTACCCCATGTCATGAACATGACGTGTGGTTTTTCAAATTCTATCCAAAATGTCTTTTCACACTTGTGCCGAAAAATTACATTTTGAACAGGATTTCATAAATGAGGCCTGCCATGTTCGTAAGATGGTGTAATAAAAAGCCCATCATGAACATTTGAGGTCAAAATTGAAAAAAACAAAAAGAAAATAGAAACAAACACTGACATTTTTCAACGTTTACTCATAACTTTGCAATATTTTTCCTTTTTAACCCACATTTTCAACGTACTCATTTCTACCCTCATAGAAAGAACTTTACTGTATTATTTATTTATGTATCTATTTGTGGTCTCGGAAATAACACCTTTGAGCTAGAAGCTCATTTACAAAGGTTCCACATCAAACAGTAAATAATACATTATGGACAATTACAAGGTTAACAACAAACAGAAAATAGCACAGTACTTACAATTCATAGTTCATACAAACATAAAATGATTGGAGTATTAAACACAATGAAGTGCAGTAAAGAAGGGTACAGTTTACAATACCGGAGTACTAAAGATGCACACAATTTGCAACAGTGATACGTTCTACATAAGCATTTATACAAAACATGAGGTAGTTAAGCAGAAAAAGTTTCTTTGTCACATCTCAAGGAGATGGGGAGGGAAAAGAGAGGAGGGTGGTAAAGTACCAATTATGGAGGATGTGAGAAGATTGAAGGCACAGTGAAGGATAGGGCTAGCATAGGGTAGGGGAGGGGAGGGGGAGAAAGGCATAGTGTAGGGAAGGCAAAATAATGCAGGGGGATTAGTCGGGCTCAAAGGGGTAGACGGGGTGGGAAAGCAGAGGGAGAAGAAGGTTGGAGGTGGATGGTAGGAGAGAGAGATATGGGCTAACAATCACAACAGCTCAGATTGGTGAGGTGATGGTGTAGCATTCTGTTGAATGGCTCCAGCGTGGGCTCATTGGATATGTATGGAGGAGTTTGTTAAGCCATAGTGGGGTGCAGTAGGAGAAGGACCTTTGAGCTTGAGAGGTGCAGAAGAATGGGACATGTAATGAGTGCCTGGCATTACTTCTTGTATGGTGGGGTTGGGGGCTGCAGAGAAGAGATTCTGAATGGCAGGAGGGGATAGGCCGAGGCATGTCTTTTTTTCCAGGGAGACATAACTGGTAGCGTACTCTACCCTGAAGAGTGAGCCAATTTGTTTGTGCAACTTGGCATGTGTCATTACCAGGGTTGCTTGGAATCCATCTGATGGAATTGGGTACTTTGGACTTTCTTTGTTTTTTGGAATGTGGATTGTTGGTATTCAAGACAGAAAATCTGAATTCTGAAAATGAGTCGAATATGGATTTGGAATCAGAATCTGACTCTGTATTTGCATCTAACAGCAGTAGATACATGATTTTTTAAACCTGGTCTCAACTACCTTTTGTCCCCTCTTACCTGAATGCTGATGTTGCTGCCTGCTGCGGTTGGTCCATCCTGTCCAAGCCCTGAATCCTCTCACTTCACCCTCCATCCATTCCCTTCACTACCTGCTGAGTCCGTTGACTGTCACTCCATACAGCCCCACCACTGACAAATGCCACCCAAACACTGCCATTGCAGATGGCACAAGACTGACACCACTGGCACTGATTCTTGAGCACACATGCACACCAGCAGCATGACTGCCTGCAGTCCAGAGTCCGAATTTGTCTTACACTGCCCAGTCCAATTCCAGCACTGTCCATGTTGTCCTGCTCCTGCATCCTGCTTGTGGAGTGCAGGTGTCAAGCTGAATTCTGGTCAGTGACTTCACTGGTCCTCTTATGTCCTTAGTCCTTGTTCCTTCTTCCCTTCCTGAAGACAAACCTGGCCTGATTTCAGCAGACCAGTGACTACACAAGGAGTTTGAATGTTGGTGGGACAGGAGGTGTCCTACCAACATCAATCTCTGAGTTCCTGGCAGTGTCCCCAGACTAAAACAGTGAACTGGGTCACCAGGGAACCCAGAGTTTCGTCAAGGCTGGCCACTGGTGACATGCTATGTACATATGAGTAGACATACTAGTCCCTCCAGTGAAGTCCTCTCAGTCCCCATCCCTACCTTGAAGACAGTCACCCTAGGGCTCCTGGTGGGGATGTACTGTAACTAAAAGTTAAACTTTAAAGTTCAGTAGTGCAGCACGGTGCTAGCTCAGCTGATGGTTGATAACTCAGTGCAGTGGGGAAAGGAGAAAGGGGAATCTTGTCTCATTGGACTGTGCCCGGATCAGCGGTTGAACAAACTTTTGAGGCACTGGCTAAGTTGACTCAGAGAAGGTGTGTATCAGCAGGCAGTGATGGCCGGGTTGTGGGGGATGTTATAGTTGAGGAAAGAAGAGGGGGAGAATAGACTACAGAGCTACCAGTGGACCATCCAACATTGCACTGACTGATAATGATGAATGGTCAGAGGCAGCCACCCTCTGACCATGGCACTGACCAGCTCTGTCAGCCCAGGGTCCAAGGAAGAAGAGAAGGACCATCGCCTATCCAAGCCCAGGTACTGTCAGGGGTCTGGTGGAGGGGGCAGGAGTTGGGACTTGGGCAGCTCATGTGAACTGAAGCAGAGTAAACTTTTTTAACTTATTTTCCTGAGTACTAGCAGAATTATCTGTTGTGCTGGATGTGGAGTTGGAAATTCCGATTCTGTCTCTGAGTCTGTTTCGAGTTCAGCTTGGGTTGGAATCGGAGAAAGGTTCAGAATTACCAAAATTCCTACTCTGTTCACTCAGAACATATTTCAGAGCATCTGAATTCCTCTAGTCATTATCAAATCCCCCTCCCAATCCTATTTTCATGGTCATTCCCCCAAACAATGTTTTGGGTTGCATTTCATAAATGACACCTGTCATGGTCATGTGCTGGAACAAAAAAAACAAGCATTTGTCAATGCCGAATGTTTGCTTGCTGGCATTGGCATTGGTAGTGTAGGAGTTAGAGAGCTGCATAATAGGAATGGCAGTGAAGTATTGAACTGAAGCCAACCCCACCATCACCCTGCAGAGACTGACAGGCATTGGGGTGTACCTTTGGGTTGTCAGGCATAATGGCCATGCCATTTCACCACACCCTACCCTGCAGACACTGACAAGTGTCACGGTGTGCCTTGGGGTCTTTGGCCCTTATGCTCACCCCATTCCATCAGGAAATACGGTGAGATGGGTCCTGTATAGGAGAGTGGGGTGACCTTTGGGGCTGAAGAGTCCAAGGCACACCTCGATGCCTCTCACTGGCTGCAGGGTGTGGAATGGTATGAGCGTTACAGGCGAGAATCCCAAGTCACACCCCTGATGCCTCTCAATCGCTACAGGCTGGGGCATTATGGTCAGAAACCCTAATGCCTCAGGCGTTCGTTAGCATTTTCACTCCAAATTTTCAAAATGTTTTTTTTGTGACCCCCATCTTATGAACAGTGGCAATATCAGTTTGTTAGCCGAAAGCTGATTTTGCACAGCGACTACGCCATTTGCCACCACAGGTGCGAAAACACATTTCGAACAGGAGGAAAAATGACAGCTGTACTGTTCATGGGGAGGTGCAAAAATGGCAATGTTGAAATTCTGCAGTGAAAATATTAAAAAACTGGTGAAGTCACGAGCGTGCGTAGAAAATGCGCAATGCACACCCGTAATGCAATTAGTTTGGGGATTTTTTACAGCAGATTGTCAACACAGGGATTTTGGAACCTCCGTTCATGAACAGTGTCACTGTGATTTTCTTAATCTGTCCCAAACAGTGATTTCCCACAGCGACCACGCAATTCTGTGCTGGAAGTGCGAAAACACATTTCGGCCATGGTGTGAAAAATGACAGCTGTACTGTTCATAAGGAAGTGTGGAAAAATGCCAGTGGTGAAAATCTGGACTGAAAATACTAGAAATTCATGAAGTTACAAGGGTGCATGGAAACTGCGCAATGGTCGCTCATAACACATTCATTTTATGGACGGATTTCACCAAATTTTTAACATAGCCATTTTAACACCTCTGCTCATGAACAGTGTCACTGTGATTTTCTTAATCTGTCCCGAACATTGATTTCGCACACCGACTGCGCCATTGTACGCTACATGGGCGGAAATGCATTTTGGCCGAGATGTGAATAATGAAAGCTGTACTGCTCATAAGGAGGTGTGGTAAAATGGCAATGTTGAAAATCTGGAGTGAAAATATTGAAAATTCGAGAACTTACGAGCGTGTGTAGGAACAGCACAACGCATGCTCGTAAAACAGTAATGTTTGGGAATTTTTTCAGCAAATTTTTAACATAGCCATTTTACTACCTCTGGTCATGAACAATGTCACTGTGATTTTCTTAATCTGTCCCGAACATTGATTTCGCACACCGACTGCGCCATTGTACGCTACATGTGCGGAAACACATTTTGGGTCAGATGTAAGAAATGACAGCTGTACTGCTCATAAGGAGGTATGGTAAAATGGCAATGTTGAAAATCTAGAAGTGAACATATTGAAAATTGTGAACTTATGGCGTGTGTAGGAACAATAGCATGTTAGTAAACAGTCATTTTGGGAGTATTTCTGGAATTTTCAACATAGGGTTTTGAGGCCTACCTCATGAACTGTGGCACTGTTGTTTCATAAATCGGTCCCAAAGGGTGGTTCCATGCTGTGACCAAAATCACCTTCGGGGCGATTAACACAATGACAGTGACGAATTCATAATTAGGGGTCTAAAAACTCCATATTAATTGGTGGCGCAATCTAAAATGCCGAGATATACACTAAAGTTGAAAAACCTATTTATTACATTATACAGCTTACGGCATTTACTCAGTTCGCGGTCGGCTTTGAAGAGTGCGGACGTGTTCCCGATCCACACAAGATCATCACGACGAGCTCTGAGGTATGGGGTGAAGTGGGGTGTGGGAGGCAGGGTCACAGTGGGTGGGTGTGGGTGGAGAGTGGGGTCAAGACAGCAGCGAGGGAAGTTTTTTTTTCTTTCAGGTTTCTTTTTTTTTTTTTTTTTACTTAGACGACGTGGGATGTTCGCCATGCTGGGGTGGGCTCCCAGCATGGCAGCTGGAAGGCTGTTGGAGGGGCCATGGAGCCGGCGGGGGATTGGGCACCCCTGTTGTCCATACGATCTGTTGCCACGCTGGGGTGGGCTCCCAGCATGGCACCCTGTAGTCCCTTGGGGGGCAGTGGAGTCGACGGGGGATTGGGCACCCTCGTCGGCCATATGATCTGTTGCCACACTGGGGTGGGCTCCCAGCATGGCATCTGGAACTCTGTTGGGGGGAAGTGCAGCACAGTCGATGGGGGATTGGGCACCCTCGTTGGCTATACAGTGTGTGCATGGGTGGGGGGAAGAACAAGCACACAGTATGCATGCGTGTGTGTATGTGTGTGGGGGGAGCATGCATGAGCATGTGATATCTTATTACTGCTCACTGAAGTGTAGCTCTTCCTTTCAACTGTATGGCCACTGCATTTTCAACTGCTGTCATAGACAGCTGCAGCGTTCATTGGAGAACTGCGGCAGCGCCTGCAAACACTGACTGAATTGGAAGACGGCTGTCACACCTCCGAAAACTCGGATGATGGCACTATGTTTCTTGCACATGCGTGCAAGCAAACATAAAAATAGTATTTTGAAAATTCAAGGCCACACTCTAAGAAAATGACAAAATTATGTGTGAACCTCTGTTTCTCAATCATGACAATTTTACTATTATAACTCGGTTATTAATATGTTAATTATTGCCTCTGCTCTATGAATACCAAACATCTACACAACAAATACAAGCAAGCAAACATTCAGCACTGACAAATGCGTGTTTCTTTCTTAGCTTGACCAGATAGACTTAGTGGAACTGCTTGTCCTCCTGATATCCCCCTTGTTCTTCACAGTGACATACTGCCTTTTCCTATCAGACAGTTCCCAGCCAGAATTCATCCTTGTTGAAGCCCCAGCCAATGTCCTCTCCCTGTACATCTTTATGAGTGCCTCCAAGTCCTAGACTTACAAGTATATCAGACTCTCTGGCTAGTCAGTTTTGTTAAATGTGATTTGTAGAACACCTGCATTCAAGATGGACCTGTCCCTTTATGCTTCTTTGCTGCAACTCGGGGTCTCATATACATGTATTACCCAGCTCAGCTGTCCTTTGCTTGGTGAACCCATGCATCAAACTCCTGCTACTGGTGGCCCCCTGCACTAGCTGCCTGTCCACCCCTATCCTCTAATTTAAATCCCCCAAGCTGCCCTTTCTTTAATTCAAATCCCCCACACTGCCCTGTGCCTTGACATGACAAGTACCCCCTCCCTCTTGGTAGAACTGCAGCACATCCTGGTCATGTAGGCCTTCTTTGCCCCAGAATGCCCTCTAAATTGTAAAAAAAAAAGAAGCCCCACCCCCTTTCAACAAAATGTTTGCAAATGTTAGCTTGTCTAATTTATACCACTGTCATTCCTCACAAGCCCCACAGCCATGAGGGCCTTGTGAAAGATTTCTCTGACCTCTTTCCCCTTGGGAACATGTCTGATTCAGTCAATGGCCTCCTCGTGTCCTCAGAACATGTACTCCCTTACAAAGCATTTGCACACAGCAGTCAGCTCCTCCCTCTAACTGCAGGTAAATCACCTTACTAACCTCCATTAGCATAAAGGTCCTGCATTGCCTTTCCAACTCTCCTGCCACTTTTACACTGGAGTTCCTTTTGAATCCAGCCTTATTATGCATGTTAATACTGCTGCCGAGACAACTATGGTTGCAAGAGTGGTCTCACGTGCATTCATAGGGTATGAGAACTACTGACTGAAGGTGAGCAGTTCTGATACCCTAAGAATGTGAGTACAACCATAAGAGTGGTCTCAGTGGTGGTATTAATATATTACTGATTGATCTTCATTAATAATATATCAGTTTTTAAAACAACCTTGCCTGAATGTGTCCATTTCCAGGGCAGCTGCATGTGAGATACTCTTCACAGAACAAGAGTGTTTCACGCGCAGAGGGAAGGAGCGTGCCCTCAATCTATCATAATTTTCATAAGCCTTTTCCTTTTTCCTCCATGGCAGATCAAGTGTACGGCTGGGCAAAATTCATGGATATAACTTCCATAATATTATCTTGAATTTCCACAATTTTCACAGTGACTTATAGGATTCAACGTTAAGTACTGATGATATTTTACAATATTTGACAAACTGGCAACATACAACATGGGTATTATCTTTAAGCAATACATTTAAAAGGTTACACACAGCCTCACTTTTAGGGTCTGTGAACACGTCAAACTTAATGGAATTGCATTCTCTAGTTTTTAAAGTTACAGGGCTTATAATTTTATAGTTTATATGTAATTAGAACATTTCTGAAAGTTTGGCTACTTATAACTCGATTTCCAGTAAAGTTAGGAAAATGAAACATGGCACACATATCCATACAGTACAGTAGTTTGAACATTTCTAATTCGTTAAAATCAGGAAAAGTTGTTTTAAAGTTAGATTAAGAAAAAAATGAAATTAAATTTTGACAAAATTGTTGACTGCACAAACAGTAAATTGGCTCCCTTTAAAGCTCGAGTCCAAAAACTCAGTTCAGGTACAAGTGTTTTATTGTTCTTCAAGTCTTTTACATTTTGAAATTTATGGATGAGTAATTTTAAAACTAGATGGGCATAATTGAAAATTAAATTTTAAAGAAATGCTTAGCCCCCTATAACTCAGTCCCCATTAATGCAAGGAATCTGAACTTGGCACAAGTAATACAGAACTTGCAACATGCCAAATCTGATAATATTTTGATGAGTGTTTTTTTATTAACTGGAAAAAACTAAGATGTACATTTTGGCAAACTTTTGAATGAAAATTCTGCATAATTTCACAGAATCAGAATTCTGCTTGAATTCCACCAACAGAATTTTACATTCCACAGCTGTATAAGCAATAGTTATGTCTATAATACTTGGCCTGCCTTTGCACTAGAGAAATGGGCACCAGCCACATAGACCCATCCTTTGGAATATTTTCCCATCCAGCAAAATGGTGCAGTCAGCCACATCCATTGTATGGGAAATGTACATTCTGGAACCATGCTTTGTTTTACCTTGAACAGTTAGGTTCACTGGGAAGTTACCACCTTATGAAGCCTCGTCTCTCTCCTGCCACCTTTGGATAGCCAATCTTCAGGGATTCCCTACAGGCCCAAAAACCATCAGTGCACACTCCTTGAGTATGCGCCCACCCAGGAAACCCACCGTATACCGTTAGCGGGGTGACTCAATTATGGCACCATAATTGGAGTGATGGGAAAACGTCATGAGTGACGGGGTGATGGGGATTTTGCAGAACTCTGCACTCACTATGTTTTTGCTGCCCACACTGTTCACTTCCCATCCACTCATGCAATGGCATGGAGGTGATTATATTTAGTGGGGGGGAGGGAATGGGGGGCAAAGCCCCCCCAAAAGCTACTTGTTCTTCATTACTATCCCTTAATGGTAACGTGTTGCGGCAGATTATCAGTCCATGGTCTTTGCAGGTGACATGTTTCTGGCACTGTGGTTGACCAGATTCATGTCGCACTCACATGGTTGAACTGAAAGTCACTTAGTTGTGCCACTCAGAATTGGTCAGAACTGCCCAGAGGTCCCAGCTGCCAATAATCAAAACTGTTAGAAAACCCACATGCCCTACCCTAGGGTGAAAATCCTGTAAAATGAGGAATCATGCCACCCTGGCCTGAGCCCTGCAGCTAGCCACTGACAGGACACCTTGTGTGCCTGTCCTGACAATGCTACCAAGCTCATTTAATACCAGCCACTTAAGCCAGAGATTGCTGCAATTGGACCCCCTGCTCACCACCCCTCATCCATGAGGCAATAAACTGACCCAGCCCTACATAAGGCACGGCAATTGAGTATCCCTGAACCAGCACCCACACAAGTATCCTAGGACTGGGCACTAACACCCCCCCTTCTCCTACAAATAGTGGTTCAGGTTGCCCAGCTATCTATTTTTGCAAAGCTTGGGTCACCCTCAGAAAAGGCAGTCCAAAGGTCAGAAAGTATGTAAGGATGGATGAAGATGAACCTGGAGAAGGCTGCACTCTGACAAACAACAGCTCACTGAATGAAGCAAAGGTAAAGGAACGATAGAATGAAGGTTAGAAATGAATGAAAACTGAACTTGTGAAGTGCTAAATGAGAAAGAGCCTTGGCATTACATGTAAGGAACTTACTGAATATATATAACATCAGTCAGATATAGCTTCTCAGTGAAAGACACTTTAGAAGTAATGAATGTTTGAATTTACAGGCAGTCTGACTAAAACCAAAGGACAACATGAATTGAAATAACTGAAAAGTACATAGCGCATGACAGCCAGCACTGTTTGGGCCTGATGAAGTGGCGTCAGCTATGAAACTGTCGCCCTGGTAACCTGATGTGGATTTTAAAAATAAAAAAAAGACATTTGCTTGCAAAAACTGTTTTTTGAGTAGAGCTCATCCTTACACACTAACACCCCCCTCTCATTTGTACGTTCAGGTTGGGGCTGGAGGGCTGAAGTGCTACCCCATGTCCGGGACCCTGCCACCACACAGGGTCTGGCAGGCTCCCTCCAGTCACCCCTGGTGGACCCCACTGAGACTTTGATGCCTCCTTACTCACAGGCTCACTCCTTTTCTGCTTAAACCTTCTTATAGCCCTGCCCCAGTCTCTTCCCTATCTACTAATGACAGAGCAATGTGCTCTAATGGGCACCGACAGTAAGAAAACTGCAGCAAAAAGAAGTGCACACCAGAAACAGTGGTGTTAAGGTGTATACTCAGAACTAGTATACCACAAAAACAGCAGCACACACCTCCCCCATTACCTGATACTGCCATTCAAAGCAGCTCACCAAAACAACAATTTACATGCAAAAATCTTTAATTTACTCATGATACAGTGACACAGGCAAAAGTGCAGGTTTAATGCAGAGAAGGGATAACTCTCCCTGTAGCCAGCAAAAACATACCCAATGCCATTTTGCACCAAATGTGCTTAATCAAGTGTGGGCCTAAACAACTGGTAACAACCCTGCCCCGTTTTGTTGGGAGGGGGCTGTTACATTCACACAGATTATTGCATTCTATGGTCACATCTCTTGAATCTGCTTTACACAAAATAGGCATACTATACTTAAGGAAAGCTTTCCAAATCTCTAATAGTTGATTGCAGCAATACAGGAACCAGACGAGCACTTAAGCCAAACATAGACCATAAATAACTGATCCACTCATCATCTATGCTGAAGTTATTTCCATTGTGATTACTGGCTATAAAGGTATACTGTTTGTGAACACCAACTGATTATGAATGTGCGTCCTCACATGAGTATTTCTACTGTTTCAGCCCTTCACACTGCAACACGAAGATGCCGTGTATAAACTGGGTGCAACTGATCACAGTATTGCAGTCATTACCACTGAAAAGCATTCCCAGATAAAAAGACATTCATCCCCCAAACAACATGTAGTCAGCATGGTATGCATTTGCAGATTAGATATAAACATCACCGTGCTTTTAGCCTCAGTGCTTCTAACTTACAGTAAATACAAATGCTTACATGCAGTTCTAGTACATTAGGCCTTGCCCAAGATTAAAGCAGACTGTTTAGGATATCCCATTTATAACTGGCACTGCCATGGAATCAAACTTAGCTTAGAAATATTTTCTGAACATCATTATACATTCAAATGTGGAATTATGGTGAGATAAGGCCATACTGTTTTGTTTTGGTCATGTTTTATATAATTTTATGTATATAATGCATCAGAGGCACACATGGTGGCCAATGTAAGTGCAAGGGATCATGGGTACAAGTACATGGGCCCTGTGGAATGCTGTTGTAATTCTTGTCAGCTACTAGCTCGGGGCTAGAGTTAATTAAATCATTTTAGAAGGAGACAAAAGAATAGTTAAGCCTAGCTGGGAGGCCAAGTAGCCCAATTTGCTTGTGAAAAGGGTGGGATCTCATGAGGAGTCGTGATGTCTGGACCCTCTTTATTTTGAGAAGTCTACACTGATTTAATCTTGTTACCAGCTGAGTGGTCTACCATTTAAGTAAATAGCTATACTGAGTGTAGCTTAATTACTGCCATCTCCCAGGAGGGAAGCTGGATTTTCCCCCAGAATTCTGGTTTAAACAAGCTGACCTCTGAGTTTTTTCCCTCTCATATTCAGAACTGCATATTTGTGCTTTGTAATAAAATACTAAACACTGATTGGTTGGGTAGCCATAGAAACAGACTGCTAGCCAATCACAGGGCCAGCCACTATCCACTGGACCTACCTTTTTGAAACCCCTTAAAACAAGAATGCAGAGGGGTATCTGAGCCTTTTAGCTTAAGCCTTTTATTTATTTATTTAGTTAGTTATTTATGTCTTTGATAACCGGGTGAGCAAACTGATCCGGAGGACCGTTTTCAGTTGTGACCCGGGCCACCAGGGTGGCAAACACAACAAACATCAATAAAATACAGAGATACAATGAGAACAAACAGGACTGCCAAAAACACTTGGTATGAGGTCACATTGCATAGTACAAATATTCCACAGAAATCAGTACATACTGGTGTAGTGACATACATTAAGTGGCTGTGTAATATAAAAGGCTTAACATGGGAATTATGGTAAAGTATTACATGCAATGTACATAAAGTCACCGGGGAGCCAAAGAAATAATTTTAGTTTTAGCCTTTTTAGCCTTTAGCCGTTTAGCATTTGGGACCCTGCCTGTCTGCTTGGAGAGCAGAGACCATTTCTCCTGGACCACTAGAACTAAGACTTCAAGTGCTACATCTAAGGACACTTTGCACTTCAAAATTCAGCAACTAAGGACTCAAAGTAGAATTTTTATCTCAGAGTTTTAAAGTGTAGGTTTTTATGTATATTTGCCATTTTATTTTCAATATCCTGTAACCAACGTCTAAAATTATTTGTCTTTATGTTATTTTCTGTTTTTATTAATTTAATTAGTAAAGCCTTTGGCTTATTTCAAAATAATTCTGCCTATGTCATTTATGTGTGTGCTGAATTGGGAAAAGTTGTTCAAACTATAGCAGGCCAAACACCACCAAAGTGAAGTACCACTAGGGACTTCATGATGAAAGGAGGGGACGAAATATGAAGGATCTCAGAAGGAGCCTGTGGGAGTTTGACCCAAGCTCTGCATTTCTGGGGAAAGACACATACTAAGGTGTATTAGGCCCCAGAAGCCTATACACACCTAATCAAATTAACCAGCCTGGGAGTGGGTCCCAGGGTGGTAGCCTGGGTACAACATTGGCTGGAGAACATGGAACAGAAGGTAATTGTAAATGGAGTCCACTCTGAAGAATAGGGGGTTACTAGTGGGGTACCGCAGGGTTCAGTACTGGGTCCAGTCCTTTTTAATGTCTTTATAAGTGACATTGCAGAGGGACTGGAAGGAAAAGAATGCCTTTTTTTTTGCAGACGACACAAAGATCTGCAACAGGGTTGATACACAAGGAGGCACGGAAAGGATGAGAAGGGGCTTGGCAAGGTTGGAGGAATGGCCAGAAGTATGGCAGCTAGGATTTAATGCAAAGAAGTGCAAAATAATGCACCTGAGAAATAAAAACTCAGGGGAAGATTACACAATGGGGGGGGGTTAGTAACAACAACAAAAATAGAAAGGAACCTGGTGGTAATCATATCAGATGACCTTAAGGTTGGCAAGCAATGTGAGAAAGCAGTAGAGAGGACTGGGGGGGGTAGTGGAATGTATAGGGAGAGGCATCACCAGCAGAAAACAGGACGTTGTTATCCCTCTGTACAGACAGTTGGTGAGACCCCATCTGGAGTACTGCATCCAGTTCTGGAGACCCCATCCCCGCAACAACATAGACAGGATGGAGGCAGTCCAGAGGAGGGCAACTAAAATGGTGCAGGGTCTGCAAGAGAAGCCATATGAGGAAAGACCAAAGGAGCTTACTATGTATACCCTTGAGGAAAGGATGGAGGGGGGGACATGACAGAAACTTTCAAGTACCTCAGTGGAATCAACAAAGTCCAAGAGGGTAGGATCTTTCAGAAAAAGAGAAGTGCAAGGACAAGGGGACACAATTTGAAGATAGAGGGGGGACGGCTCAGGGGCAATATGAGGAAGTATTTTTTCACAGAGAGGGTGGTGGATGCATGGAACAGCCTTCCTGAGGAGGTTGTAGGGTCTAAAACTGTGGGAAAATTCAAGACTGCATGGGACAGACATAAGGCAATTCTTGTGGGGGGTAGGAAGAAATAGGCTGTTGGTTAACTAGGATCTGCAGCTTATCCTGTAGGTAGGGAAATGGGCAGACTAGGTGGGTCAAGCAGTCCTTATCTGGCATCAAAGTCTATGTTTCTGTGTTTCTGGTTCGTGGGGCAGTGACCAAGAAGACTGTACCCCAGGAACACAGACTCGAGACTGTATTTGTACCCCCTTGCATGCCGAGAGGGTACCCTGGGATTCTCTGGTGTATGTTCAGTTGTGAAACAGTGAGCGTACTAAGTGGATGGAGAAGGGGTATCCCTATTCCCCCCTGTCAAAACAGGGATTTGTGTGCTATGACGCAGAGAATCCTGCCCCACGGGGGTGGGCTTGTGACAGTAATAATACACCAAAGTAATACTTGAAAAGGGAGCGGATAATGCCAATAAAACAAATCAGAGTAGGTAGAAGACTCACTAAGACAGAACCAAGAAAGTGGTCCTAAATGGAAAATTCTCTGATGTGAAAAAGGTCCCAAGTGGAATGCCCCTGGGGGTTGGTTCTAGGGCTGTTTCTCTTCAGTATGTACATCAGTGAGATGTGGGTGGGGTTGCAGGGTAAAGTAGGTCTGTTTGCAGATGAGATACAGCTCTGCAGGAGGTTATTCAGTGATGAGGGGATCAACAGCATGAGAGGGCTGTAGAAATGCTGGAGCAGAGGTCCAGAATATGACCATTAAAATTCAATGCCATATTGTAAAGTGATTCACATTAGCAACAAAAACCCAGCAGATAGAATAATGGGTTATACCAGACAGGGTTTAAATAGTTAAAACCGAGGGGATATTGTTGCTGTTCAGGTCATTGGTTGAACCACACATGGAGTACTGCATTTAGTTTTGAAACCCTTTTCTGAAAAGGATAAGTAAATGTTAGCAACTATTCAGTTGAGGGCAACAAAAAGTTCATTTCATTTCATTTATTTGATTTACCAGGAAGATGGACTGGATCAAGGACCCGTTTTCAGCCATGACTGGGAAGGGAGGTGGGGGGGTAACAATAGGTACACAATACAATTTACAATTACAAAAATTAAAAATAAAACAAATTAATTAAAATATACAATGTGGGTGGGATATTCAAACTGCGTCAGGCTGTGGCGCAAGCCTGGGTGCAGCGCAACTGGGATGTGCCAGGGCGCTGACAGAGTGATATTCAATGGTGCTGCGCCATGGCTCAGCACCGTTGAATATCGTTCCACGGCCACCTGCATTGTGCATGGTGCAGTGGCACTGCACCAGCGCAAGTGGCTAGAGAGGAGCAGGGGGATGCGCTAGCGCAAGTGCTGTTGCGCTAGGTGCATCAACTGCGATATTCAAAAGTACACATGCAAATGGGGCCATAATGCATGCAAGGTGCAAATGGGGCCATTTGCATGTCATTATGGCCCCATTTGCATGCAGGTGCGCTGATCTCCGGCGACTTGCGCCTGGCGCCCTGCCAGGCTGCAGCCGTCGGGGACTGATGCTCCTTGCACAAGCGGCAAAGTGTCCCACCGCCCGATCGCAGGCATATGTAAAATAATGAAAGGTTCAAAACCCCTGGTGGTTCAGTGGACTGCTCCCAGCCCAATCGCGGGCACATGTAATATAATGCAAGGTCCAAAATCCCCACGTCCAGCCCGATCGCATGCGTACGTTTCACAATAGAACACACAATCCATCCCTGGTGGTCCAGTGGTACCCCCCTCCCCACCCGCCCACTGGAGCCCCAGCACCCGCTCTCTCCCGGTCAGCGGCGGGTGGCAGCTCCCCACCCCGACCCACCAGCCGCCCGCCACCTGCCGACTGACTGCGTACTGTAGGGCCGTATGCCCATTGGTCCACAGTGTGGTCCAATGGGTGTACTGAACCCGTACCGTACTACACAGTCAGATATGTGAATGATCCATTCTACAAATCTGGACTGTAGTATATGGTACAGTCTGTATGCCCATTATTACGCTGTGGACCAATTACCAGCCCCGTCAGATCAGTCAGTGAAGGCGGCTGCGGGTGAGGAGCTGCCGTGCGCCGCTGACTGGGGGAGGCGAGCGGGGTGCTGGGGCTCAGTGGGTGGGTGGTGAGGGGGTACCACTGGACCACCAGGGATTGATTGGTGTGTTCTATTGTGATCGGGCATGGGGGTTGCTACCACGAAGGTGCCGCCGGAGCTCGGGTGGCCACCCACAGCTGGCAGCTGCCATGTTGCACCCTGCAATACGGCAGCTCACCTGTGAGTGGCCAGCTGTTACTCCTTTTTTTACTGGCTCAACTGTGTGCAGTGCAAGTAGGGGTTGCACTTGCATGGGCTCAGCACAACCCGGGCTGAATATCTGGATGTGCGGAGCATGCATGGGCACGCCCCCCCACTTGCGCCGCATACACTACTGATGCGCTCTGGCGCATCAGGATTTGTGCCAGGCACTTTCCCCTTTTGAATATCATGCCGGGGCACATCGGTGGGTTACGCATGGTGCAACAGTGTTGCGCCATGCACATCTCTTCTGAATATCCCACCCTGTATGTATAAATACAACCTCAAAGTAATATTCAATAAGATATATACTGTACAATAGTAAGCAGATGAACTTTGTACAAGTGTTATGAATTGATCAGCTATTATCATAGCAACAACACACTGACAGTATATCCAAATAATTCTCCCCACTATTTTTTAAACACTTGTTTATTTGAGTAAACATCAATCCCCATTTCTGTTGAGTCATTTGGCATCTTAGGACCATAAAAAGTAAATGAACGTTCAGCAATCTTGGTTTTAATTCTAATTACTTAATATTGCTTTACTGATGATGTACGCAGTACTTTTGTTGTTTTTACCCATATGAACTTATAATTTAGCACTTTTGGAGTGATTCCAGTGCAGCAGGAAAGAGCCAATCAGAAATGAATATGTAGCCTAAACATGTACTCACTAGAGGACAGGAGAGAGAGAGAGAGAGAGAATGGGACATGGGAGAAATTTATAAATTCATGCCGAGACATAACAAGGAGGGTTCATTGGATTTATTTGAAGTAAGGAGCAACACAACAACCAGGGGACACAAACTCAAACTAGCAGGAAAAACATCAAGACGGACTTAAGGAAATCCATCTTCACAGAGAGGGTGGTAAATAGGTGGTGGAACAATGTACCTGTTAATCTGCTGAATGCTAGAACTATTGCAGGGTTCAAAAGCCAATGGGATACTTACAAGGGGGTGACTAGAAGCAAAAGGGCAGTTGGTGACTCTCAGAACTTCAAAAGGAACCAGGAATTCTGGGTTGAAACAACAGGGCAGACTTCCTGGACTTTTAGTCCTTTTTGTATGTAGTCAGTCCCCTGGAAGCTGGTAACTACCCACTTACAGGAGGAGAGGACCTGGCCAGGGTTCTGCTGTAAATGTGTCCCAGCACAGGGTCTAGCTGGGAGTCCCTGACAGTTGCTACTAACTGCAAGTAACAATTACACCTACTTTATACAAAGGCCATTGTCTACTAGGGGGCAGTGGAGTCATGCACATCAAACATTTATTGGCCATCAACTGTCTGTTGCTGTATTGGTCCTTGTACAACACGATGAACAAAATAGGTGAGTTGATACCTTTTATTGGACCAACAGAGATTTACAGAAAATCCTTAAGCTTTTGAACCTACAGAGTTCTTCAGAAAGAAATGGCAGTTTCCTTAAAAGAACTCACTTTTAACTCACTTTTAAGTCAAGGTTGATTGGTCCCCAAGGTGGCACACTATATCTACAGAAACACTAAACACATGGGCCCAGATATTCAAAAGGGTTGCTCCATGCGCAACAGGGTTGCGCATGCGCAAGTCCTACATTGCGCCATTCTGCGATATTCAGCAGGAGGCAGTTGCTCCACTGGCAACAGGTTGCGCAAAAGAGCAATGCAAATGAATGCATGCTCAACAGGAGGGGGAGGAACCATGCATAACCTGCGCAACCCGATATTCAGTCGGGTTGTGCGAAGTTAACCATCACGCAACCCCAACCTGCGCCTGCACAACCTTGAAAAAAAAAGGATCAAGTTGAGGGCACCCACAGGTGAGCTGCTGCATTGCAGGGGCGCAATATAGCAGCTGCCACCCTGGCTGGCCCCCAACTCGGTCCCTGTGCTCCCCACCAGCCCGATCGCTGGCATAGAGTAACATGAACCCCCGCCCACACATCTCCCACAGCCCGATCGCGGGCATCACAGTTACATGAAACCCTCCACACATATCCCGAAGCCCGATCGCGGGCAGTACAGGTACATAGAAACCCCCACATATCCGAAGCCCGATCGCGGGCAGAACGTGTATGAACCCCAGTGCCCAATCGTGGGCAGAATGTAACCCTCCCCCAACCCGAATATCTCCCTGGTGGTCCAGTGGACCGTAAAGCCCGATCATGGGCAGAATGTCACATCACAACCCCCAAACATCTCCCTGGTGTCTAGTGTCCCCCACCCACCCACGAAGCCCTCCACCCGCTCCCCGCATGACCAGCGGGCAACAGCATCCCACCTGCCTGCTGCCTTGCACGCCCGCCGACTGACTGTCGGTAGGGCTGCCGCGCCATTGTGCAGAGCTACAGCCAATGGGCGTGCAGCCCATACCGTACATGACAGTCCAGATTTGTGAATGAACACCAATGAACGGGCTGCATTGTGCGTCGGTCCCCGACGGCTGCTGCCTGGCAGGGTGGCCAGAAGCAAGTCCTCGGGGATCGGCGCACCTACATGCAAATGGCATGCAAATGGGGCCATAAATAGATGCAAATGGCCCCCCCTACGCCTTGCATAAATTATGGCCCCATTTGCATGTCACCTTTTGAATATCGGAAATTTGAGCATGTGCAATGGTACTTGCTCCACCGCAAGTTTAATGCTCAACTCTGGCAACTTGCGGTGGCGCAAGTTCCACTGCACCATGCGCAAGTGCTGTGGCTGGGGTGATATTCAAAGGAGTTGCTCAATAGCGCAACTCCTTTGAATATCACCCCGGCCACACCCCTGTGCAACTATTTTGAGCAGCACAGGGGCTTGCGCCTCAGAATGGTGCAGTTTGAAAATCTGGGCCATAGGGTATACTACATAGGATCCCTGAATTACAGGAAGTCCTGAATACATTTCATACTGCCCTCTACAGTATACATAGCACTTACACAGGGCTGTTCCCATAGTTCCCTGTGGTTCTTGAGATTTACTGGGAGCCCTCTACACATATTCTTAGCCCTCTAACTACGGTACATGCAGTCCTACAGATGATCTGACTGCAGCACCCAGAGGCAGGCATTGTGCTATTTTTGTACAGTGACTGCCCCTTTGGTACACTTAGGGTCTACTGTTACTCTCTCCCCTGAGACACCTAATATTACATGGGTAACTGCCACAAGACTTTTCTGCAACCTACCATTGACTCTAGCTTTTCTAGTTGGGGATGCCATTATCTGCTGAAAGTTCAAATGAGGGTGTGATGATTAATTATTCGGTTTTGGGCTTCATAGCCTGTTTCCGTGTGGGAGCAATAGTCAATCTGTGCCACAATTAAAACATTTACCAGTGTCCAGTAAGAGAGGGAAGAGATCATAACTGTGGCTCAACTGCCAGCCAGCCAATCCCTTTCCACTTCCCTGTCTGCCTGCTGTGTCCCTGCGCTGCCCTGTTTTGTGACATTTTACCAGAGAGAGCATGGGGACATGCCCCATATAAGTCTATGGGGATCATTTTCCAAACATTTTTATAGCACTTTAATGTACCTTTTGATAAAAGTGAAAGCTACTGCTCCATTAATGGGACCTTAATAGTACATGCCATTATCTGCTGAAGCTTCCGAAGGGGAACCCTAATAGGAGATCCTATTATCTGCTGAAGGTTCTGGAGTGAAACTTTAGTTGGAGATGCTATTATCTGCTGAAGGTTCTAAGGGGGAACCCTACTAGGAGATGTCATTATCTGCTGAAGGTTTCAGAGTGAAACTTTAGTTGGAGATGCTATTATCTGCTGAAGATTCCAGAGTGAAACTTTAGTTGGAGATGCCATTATCTGTTGAAGGTTCTGGAGTGAAGCTTTAGTTGGAGATGCCATTATCTGCTGAAGGTTCTGAGGGGGAACCCTACTAGAAGATGCCATTATCTGCTGAAGGTTCTGGAGTGAAGCTTTAGTTGGAGATGCCATTATCTGCTGAAGGTTCTGGAGTGAAACTTTAGTTGGAGATGCCATTATCTGCTGAAGGTTCTGGAGTGAAACTTTGGTTGGAGATGTTATTATCTGCTGAGGGTTCTGGAGTGAAACTTTAGTTGGAGATGCCATTAGCTGCTGAAGGTTCTGAAAGGGAACCCTACTAGGAGATGTTATCTGCTGAAGGTTTTGGAGTGAAACTTTAGTTGGAGATGCCATTATCTGTTTAAGATTCAGGCTTGGACCCTAGTCAGGGATGCCATTATCTGCTGAGAGTTCAAGAGTGCAACGCTTGTTGGGGATGCCATTGTCTGCTGAAGTTTCAGGAGTGTACTGTAGTTAGGGATGCGATTCCCTGTATCTGTTGGAGGTTCAGTAGGGCACCCAAGTCAAGGATGTCATTATATGATGAAGGTTTGGGAGGACCCTATAGTTGAGGATGCTGATGATTCTAGAGTGCACTCTAGTTGAGGACACTGTTATCTGTTGAAGGTTCAGGACCACATCCAAATTGAGATGCCACTGTCTACTAAGATTCAGGACTGTATCAAGTAAAAGACTACACCAAGCTATGGCTGTGCTTTAGGGAAATAGTACATACGTTCTGCTGCTTGAGCCAGCACCCACTCCTTGCCTCTTTCACCACACCTTCCCTGGATTTCAACTGGGTTCAACATTACATTGTGCTTTCTCAAAGGATCCTTTGAAACATGTTAGGGAGTATATGGGAGCCACTATTTTTGCTGTTCATGTATGTATATTTTTCAAATTTACACCAGAATTAAAGTTTTACATGGTAAGAGATGGCTATGACAGTTGACTTTTGAAGCCAGTTGAATACGGAGGAAAGGTGCTGTGGAAGAGGAAGGCAGCGGGGTGTGACTTTGTGCTACAGAACATAATGTTGAGGACTACAGCCTAGCAGTGGATGCCATAATCTACTGAAGATTCAGTAGGCAACATGGTCATGGGGATAGAGCACAGACGTGGGGGCTAGTTGATTCAGGTTCAATTCCCACCAAAACTACTTATGCACTTTATGGCTCTGAGCAAGTCATTTAATCTCTCCATGCCTAACAATGGATAAAAGCAGGGCTCCACTGAAAATGAGATACTGCATCTCAGCAGGGCTATCTTGGATGAATAATTTGTGAAAAATAGGTCGCTAGATTTTTAAAACTCAACAGGTCATTTATTAAAGTCAGCTATATGCATGACCCCAGAAAATGGGAAGCTAGCCATAATTTTATTTGTGGACAGATTTAAATGGTCTGATAGCCACTACTGCATACCAGTGCAATATTATTGAAATTATATTTCTTCCATTTATTTCAAACCTAAATATATTATGCGACTAGTACATGGCAAGCGATACGGGTGTATCATCTCCCTCCAGCATATTTGGGAATCTTTCCAAGTAACAGACTCCTTACATGATGTGTTGTCACTGTTGCCAGATTGTCAGGAACTTGATGGTGTGCAGTAGCCAAGAACCCAGACCATCTGCTACCTGGCTGTCTAAAACTACACATTGATGACTGAGTTACATTATAACACAAACCTCGTTTCATTTTGCATCTTTTATGGAGCCCATATTCAAAAATGGTCTACTAAGCCTGCACAATAGAGAGTGGAGGAGAACAGTACAGAACATGCCAGCAATCACAGTTAAATAGAAAATAAAGTACTGGCAACCATACAAAATGAGGCTCTGTTCCAACTGAGTGGTTGAGATGACATCATGTAGAAGAAGGATGAGTCAATACTGAATTTTCATTCAGTGAATGGGCTGAAATCCAACATTTTGGACACCGATGACAGGTCAGAAGGAGTTCCGTTTCCGTTGGCACTTCTGTACTTTGTCCTCATGACTTTGTACTTTTTGCAAGGAGCACACACTAAGCATGGACTTTTTTAATATAATCTTTATTAAGATTTTTTTTATGAATTACAATCAATATTACAATAAATTACAATAAAAATCAACAACAGTGTGTAAATATATGCAAACTCTAAGCTAAGTGTAACCATAAACTCTCCAATTCACTATTAAAACTACATAAAATAGATATTGTAACAGTTAAGGTACCTAGAATTTCCCATTTAATTCTCGGAGCTATTTTTAAATATCCTATGTATTATTCCAACAAATGCCACATTTCCCAGGTTGTTGGCCAGCCACTTAACCTGCAATAGCAAATCAGCGAAGCTGGAGATGGAGAACTCATCATGCGGCACACATCTCTGTGACATTTCTACCTCGCTCTCACAGGAGAAGGACTTGTGGCACCGACGAACTAATTATCTGCTTTTATGTGGAAAAGAGTGACTTTATAGAAGAAGACCTTGGAGAAATACTAGAATTAGAGTGAGATAAAAGATTTAAGTCAAGGTTAACTTAACCTGCAAATAAACAACTGAAGAAATGAAGCATAAAAGTTGCCATTCTCATTTACAGTTGCAGAAGTTCTCACGAGAATAATTATACAGTGCCATGCAATTTGCAGTAGATATAACTGTAAAGAGAGCCCAGGTCAGTCTGGTAGAATATTCCTCCTGATGTAAATCATGTGCCTTGCAACTGGAGAGTTGTTGCTGTTGTTGTTCAGAAGGGTTTTCGGTGGTATAAAAAGCTGTACGGGTCAATAGGAGCCGATTTGGCTATTGAAATCTCTGCTGAAGAAAGGCTTCAGTATAGGGCATAAGTCACATTACGTGGTGGGAGGAGCAGGGCCACTGAATGTTCCAGTGAATATTATCTGGGCCAACAGATGCCAACCCAACTACTCAGGATTCTACTGAGGGTCCAGAACATAAAGTAACACGTGAGTGCAAGTGGTAATATCAGGCCAGATTTACAGATGACACACATCCTTTGAACCATGACATTAAAACTTCGCTCAGTCACTGCTTGAAATCCTGAGAAGCCATGTGCTGTGTGAGCAAGAAACTCAAAGCTCTGCATCACGGTGGACAGTGTAGAGGGGGTGAGGGAGCTAAAAAGGGACCTGTAAATGCTGCAGAGATGGCCAAAAGTATGTCAGCAGAGATTCAATGCCAAGAAGTGCAAGGTAATGCACACAAAAAAAAGGAACCCTAGGACAGAGTATCAGATGGGGGGAGCAGACTGGCCACTACAACCAAGAAAAGGGACTTGGGGGTCATTCAAAGCAACTCCCTCAACCAAACCAGTCAGTGTAATAAGGTCTACAGCAAGGCAACTAGAATGTTAGGGTGCATCAAACGAGGTTTCAGCAGTAGTAGAAAGAAAGTGATATTGCCTCTGTAGAGGTCACCGGAGAGGCCCTATCTAGAGTACTGTGTCTCGTTCTGGAGTCCACAACTATTGCAGGACATGAATAAGCTACAGTCAGTGCAGCCAAGAGTCTGCAAGATGATTCAGGGCCTACAGGGCAGATCCTATGAAGAGCTGCTGAGACCCTGAACATGCACTTGCTGAATGTCAGAAGAGAAAGGGGTGACATTATAGAGACCTACAAGTTCTTAAAGGGACCCCATATTCAGCCAGCAGTGACTGCGTTGTGCTAGCATTAGTGCCAGTATGCCACCACTGGGATATTCAGAGGAATTCCTCCGGCGCTAACACCTTTGAATATTGGGGAGCAACGCAGTGTACACACACAGCACAAATGCATTGTACAGTACAGCACAGCACTGGTGCAGTGCAATGCATCAAGTACAGCACTGATTACAGCGCTGAACACAGACACAGTGTTGGGGGAGGCTATGCATGTGAAAGGAGGGCACCAATTAAAGACACACAAGACAGCAGCAAAGATATAAAAAATAAGCGTTACTAGATAAAATGGGCAACAGTCCATAAACTATAACAACAACAAAATCAACAACATCATAATAATGAAAATGCAAACACCACCAAGGGCAACTACCCATATAAAGGGGGGAACAAAAGAAAAAGGGCAACTGCTCATATAAAGGTGGGGGGAACAAAAGAAAAAGGGCATTCACCCATATGGGGGGGGCAACTGCCCGTATAAGGGAAGGACAAAACAAAAAGGGCACCCACCAATGAAAAGAAAACAAAGGGCAATCTGCCCATGAAAACGCAACCAAAGGCCACCCACCCATGAAAAGAAAAACAAAGGGCACACACTAATGAAAAACAAAAAAAAGGCCACCCGCCTATGAAAAACAAAATAAAGAGCACACACCCATCATTAAAAGTCCATAGTTCTTTGGCCCATCAAGGGACTGCAGGTGGTGGTTGCTGCCGGCACAGTTTCCATACCAATGCTGCTGGCAGGCCTTCTATAGCATGGGTGCAGTCGCCAACTGTGCCGGTGCAGTCCCCCACCCACCACAGTAGCAGCCTCAGCAGGCGGACCTGTCTTCTCAGGAGGCCTTCCCATCCCTCTGTCAGTGCTGTGTCCCTCCAACCCCTGTGGGCTCCTATATCCCTCTGGGCACCTATGGAAAGAAATACACTGAACTCAGCCAACTGTGCACACAGGACAAGGGACACAGGAGTGGCATAACATTCAAAACAGAGGTACAACCAGCTGACACAGGGGCCACTACACCACACATACTGTAGGTGGAGGGGGAGTCGAACAGCCACAGTAGAATGTGCATGACATACTGGAGGCAGCATGTTGTACCTGAGCGGTAGAGTATTGCACATACAATGAGTGTGCCATGCGGAAATGGAGCATGACTGAGCCATGCAAGGGACACCTAAACACGGCAGGCATGCCAAATGTGGAAATGCAGCACATGCAACAGCAGTGCCAAGTCAGGGCACGATAGGCATTGTAATGGCCCAAGTGGCTAGGAGTTGCACACACACACATGCCCTGCAGACCAGGCATCCAGCACACAGGCCAACACAGGAGTACTGGATAACAGACATCCATGAGCCACCATGGTTAGCATCAGGGTTAGGGCCAGGCACACACACGTGGGACACACAACACAACTGTATATGTGTGGCACTGTCATGCAACACTGTGTGCAGCAGTGTTGTACGCAGTTAGGTGCCTGACACATAGTTTCATGGTCAGCACAACACTGGTGTGAGATGCAGAGCCACCTGAAGGCACCCCCTGTCCCAGTAGATGCTGATTCCACACTAGGTACAAGGTTTCCCCTCATACAGAGCCAAAGCAGGACATTGGCCCTGCGAAGACCCAGTTGTGTCATAATGTATGCATGGCCCTGCCCGTGTACCATGAAATAATCATACTCTGGACTGTGTGAATGCCATAGCAGCACTGGAGGGCATGTAGGCCAAACTGGGCTGCATACGTTGCATGCTGCAGGACAAGAAGCAGTGTGCAAAGGCTCTCCATGCAGAGCACATGGCAGCATAGGGTGGACTGCAGCAGCCCCTGTCTGCCAGCATGGATGCTGGCTACAGAAGACTGACTGCCTGCATACTGGAGGCCTCAGCCATGGTCTGTGACACTGTCTGTGCTGGCTGCAGTACTGGCCATTCCAGCGGGGAGCGTGTCACCCCACAGCAGATGCTTTGGCATCATGCCACCGACACTCAGCACACCCAGGATGCCCAGGGCACCTTATTTATATTCTTATATTATTTATTCAAGATTGTGCTGGCACCCTGAGCCTTCGAGGAAGGGTGCAATAAGTTAATAAAATCTACTACTACTGTGCATGCTGGCATATGATGGCATAATGCCGAGCACCCTTGTTCATGGCCTGCTCCTCGACGGAGTCAGTACCCCGCAGCAAGTCTGTGGCAGTGGGTGCCTAACAATGTCCCCACACCCATCCTCCACTGAGTAGATGGTCACCCCCTACCCTCCCAGATACAGTACTCGTGCAACATCCATGTTCACAGTGGTAGTACAGGATGCACCTAGCATGCTTACTTCCCCACAGCCCTATCCCAAATGTGCCACCTCATGCACCCCTTACATTACCCATGTTCCCCCACCTGCCTGTGTAGTCTTTCATTCTGATTTTTTGTGCCCCACCTGGATGATATCTAATTTGGTTTTGCCTCCTTTAACCTCCCTGCCTGATGGCATTTTGTTTGTTTTCATTCCTCTTAACCCCCCGCCTGGATGGCATATTTTTTATCATCCCCCTTTAAACCCCTTCCCTGCCTGTATGCTATCTTATTTGGTTTTGTTCCCCATTAACCCTCCCAACACACACACCTGGATTGCATCTTATATTTTTCAGCCCCTTCTCCCCCCACCTGAATGGCTTATTTGTGTTTGTCCCTGTCATTTCCTGTACATTATTATTTCCTTAATACATTTTCTAAAAAACATTACAGTCTCCTGTGTGCTCTGTACTCACCATCTGGGCACCAAGACGTCTGTGATGAGGTGGGCTCTATACGCCTGTGACCTCCTGGACATCCTGGGGTCACACCAGTTGAGCTGCTCCTGCATCCCCTGGTCTGCTGGCTCTGCATCCACTCCAGTGTTTCCTTCTGGGTCCAGCAAGCATATCCCATGGTTGGAAGCCATGTTGTGTAGTATGCAACAGGCAAGGAATATGGCACAGGCCTTCTAAGGGGTGTAATGTAAACAAGGCCCAAATTTTTCTGCGGCACTTTAGGACCAAGTTTGGTGGTAGGAATCCTGTTTGCCACAGAACTTCTGTGGCAGTGTTTTGTAACCTCTGCAGAAGTTCTGTGGCACTAATGAACTGCCACGTCACAGCGTCAGCTTGTCATTTTGACACCACGTCAATGGCAGTGGCTATGGCAAATGGGATGTGGGAATGTACAATACCAGTAGTTCAAAAAATAAATCCACAGACTTTTAGAAATAATATTTAAAAAAATAATTTATCACTTATGGTCATATCCTGTTACATAAATTAAATATGCAGAAGGGACCTTGTGTGATATATGATTTGTTTATACTGATGGTGTTCATGCCACTCGTAAGATCCTCACTGTGTAATATCACTAATATATTTATATGCAGTTTGTAACATAGTTTTTTTTTTAAATAAATTCCCCTTTTTTGTAATCTTGAAATTGTATCATCATTCATACAGGTCCCTTTGGAAATGGAATAAACAGAATAGTGGAGATATTTCAAGATCCGTGTTTCATGCCAACCCACTTCTCCTAATGCACTGTCACCCCATCAAGCCATGAACTCCTTGTGAGAGAAGGCTTCCCAGACCGTCACAAGGTGTCGACTATGGACAGAACACTGTGCCATACCTTCCCAGTCTTGGATTGGTGGTATGCATCAGCATTGGCCCCCATCCTCGTGCTGCCCAGCCTACTCCCTGTGCTTGTCCCCCAACTAGAGTCGCTACCGCAGGAACATAACATGCTACCTGCTGGCCCAATGGCCTGCTCTACACACAATAGTTCTTCATAACTTTTAGATCCCAGAAGCAAATGATTTGATACCTTTTATTGGACCAACATAGATGTAACAAAAGGAACAAAGTGCTTTAGCTTTCAGACCAACCCAGTCCTTCCTTGGAAGCGTAAAGACAGTTATTTAGAAAATCCCTTATTTTTAACATCCAGAGCATGCAGAAAAAACCCAGAAAAAAATGCCATTGGTTTAAAATACTCATTTAAAAAACAAGACACAACAGAGAAGCTGAAAAATACCAGTTCAGCTTCAGCTGAAAAAGCCTAGTGTCAGATGTGCTTAGAGCCTAGCATCATGCGAGGAGTTCACTGCACATAAGTTAAAGTGACTTAGAGATACCTTCAGACTAAGATAAGGACGTCTGGAGCATAGACCTGTATAGCTGAATTATGAGTACAGTTAATGAAAAACGAACACCACTCAGATTGTCATAATTATAAGTTAAAAATAAGCCACACAAAATAGAACTACAAAAAATAAATAAACATGGCATACAAAGGATTTAAAGTAATGTTTACCTAATGTGAGCAATAGTTGGAAACATTACCCAGCTATACTCTCAGACTGGTTACTATGCTCCATAAATCTTAAGTCCTTTAGTGTTGTAACAGGAGTTTATACATGATAATATAAATTGGCAGTAAAAGAACCAAACAAAAAGCTGCTTGTCAAGGACCACCAAGAAACTAAGACCATGCAATCTGATATGTACAGATTTCAACTTGATGTACTAAACATGTCTAAGGAATCTGAATAAGAAATTATAAGAGTCAAAATTAAATTCTCCACCCCCCCGGGGGGGAAGATAACTAGTTGTAAGGAGACACACACACACACACGCACGTCCTAATGTACCACCATTCACATCAATCAACTAAAATGTTATCCAAAGGGATTAAACTTGTCCTGACCGTACAAGTAAAAGAGAATGTGCACTATATGTATGTGAGACACGAGTCCTAACATACCTTCATTTCCACAGATCACTACAATATTAGCCCAATGTAATTTAATCTGTCAAGAACTCCATGCAAATGAGATCCTGCACTCCAATATGTTCAGAGTACAAAAATGTGACAGTAAATAATAAAACTACTGTATGAAGAGTAACAGGCAAGGAATCTGAATAAGATCCATTATACAATGGCAAGAAAGAATCCTGGTCTCTGACTGGTCAGTCTGGGACTGAACCCATGATGTTATCCCAGCACATCATGGGTCTAGTCTCAGCCTCACTGTGAACCTGTAGATGACCATTAGGATATATTCTTTTTTTAGCATCTTCTCTTAAGAAACAAAAATATTCTTCCACACTAACAAAAACATTCTTTAAAATGCTTTTTTATGTTGATTGTGCGCATGCACAAGAAACACACCGTGGCAGCTTGCTGCAGAAGCAGGTTGTGGAGACGCAGCACTATTGTGGCCAGTGCCCCCACAACCTTTGGAGGCCTGAGCCACTTTTCCCAATGGGATGGCATGCTGCTGCTGACACTAGTTCAGCCAGCGTGCCACAACCTTGAAAGGTTTCAGCCGCTGCAATCAGGGGCCGCCTCATCATTGCAGCGTAAGCCATTCTGCTGCAATGAGGGAGTGACCCGTCATTGCTGGGCAGAACCTTGCTACTGTGATATTGTTTGTGAACATGGTGGTGGCTTGCCGCCGTGTTTACAAACAATATTAAGCACCCCCACTAATGAGGGGGTGCCCAATCTCCCTCGGCAGCATGTGCCCCCCCACCACAGTGTTTGTTTTCTGACAGGGGCCCCAATCCCCGTTGGCTTCAGTGCCCATGATGTTCATGTTGTCAATGGGGGAGCCCACTTCCCGTTGGCGTTATGTCCCCCCTTCCAGTTTCATTTGCCAATGAGGGAGCCCACTTCCTGTTGGCATAATTCCCACCAAACATGAAGTACAGTTGTGCCGAGGGGGCCTAATCCCCTGGCTCTTGCGCCTTCTTTTGTGACGACAGGGTGCCTAATCCCCTGTCAACTAGAGCTGCCCCCCAAAAACACTGGGAGTACATCCCAGCATGCCAAATGGCCCTGTAAAATAAAAGTCCCAGAATGTGTTTTTTTTTTGTAACCTGTGAAAAAAGAAAATGGTCCCTTGTCGCCTCCCCTGCCCCTCCCAAACCCGTGCCCACCCTCTGCGCACCCTGCCTCCCCACATCCCCTCAACCCATACTTACCTGCAGAGTCCAGGGCAATGATCTTTGGTGGACCGGGAACACGTCTGCACTCTTCAAAGCCGACCGCGAACTGAGGAAATGCCGGTAAGCCGTATAATGGCATAAATAAGGCATTTTCAACTTTTTTGCATGTCTCACGCATATTTTGGAATTTTGGCACCACATTTTCAACATGGGGTTATTGGGCCCCCTCCTCATGAATTCAGCCACTGTCTTAGCGTTAATCAGTCCTGAAAGGTGATTTTGCGGTCACTGCACGGAATCACCTTTTGGGACTGATTAATGAAATGACAGTGCCAGTGTTCATGAGGTGGGCTCTCAAAAAGTCTATGTTGCAATTTGGTGGGTAAAATCCAAAAAATGACTGTTTTACGAGCGTGTGTGGTGCAGTTGCTTCACATGCTTGTAACTTCACCAATTTGCAATATTTTCACTACAGATTTTCAACATTGCTATTTTTATGCACCTCCTTATGAACAGTATAGCTGTCATTTTTCACATCCTGACCAAAATGTGTTTTCACAGTTCCGGTGCAAAATAGCGCAGTTGCTGTGGGAAATTAGTGTTCAGGACACATTAAGAAAATCACAGTGACACTGTTCATGAGCAGAGGTCCTTAAAATGCCTACGTTGAAAATTTTGTGATGAAAGTCCATAAAATGAGTGTTATGAGCGTGCATTGCGCAGGTTCCATGCATGCTCGTAACTTCGCAACTTTGCAATATTTTCACTCCAGATTTTCAACATTGCCATTTTTCTGTACCTCCTTTTGAACAGTGCAGCTGTCATTTTTAAAATCCTGGCTGAAATGTGTTTTCACACTTCTGGTGCAGAATAGCATAGACGCTGTGGGAAATCAGTGTTCGGGACACATTATGAAAATCACAGTGACACTGTTCAGGAACAGAGGTCTTAAAATGCCTATGCTGAAAATTTTGTGATGAAACTCCATAAAATGACTGTTACGAGCATGCGTTGTGCAGTTTCCATGCACCCTTGGAACTTTGCAAATTAGTAATACTTTCACGCCAGATTTTCAACACTGGCATTTTTTCACACCTCCTTATGAACAGTACAGCTGTCATTTTTCACATCCTGGCTAAAATGCATTTTCCGTTTCTGGCACAGAATACCGCAGTCACTTTCGGAAATCAGTGTTTGGGACAGATTAGGATGGACCGAGTGAGAGAGGGGGAGTGACCAAGCTTAGCTGAGCTCTGTCGGGACTGCTGCAGTCTTCTTTGTGGGCAGAAAAAGGCACCAATGCAGGCAGGAGCCCAGTACAAAAGGGCAGCCTGCAGCGCCAGGAGAAACAGAATGAGCGGGTGAGGGAGGGGGAGTAAGTGAGCTTAACGGAGCTCTTTTGGGACTGCTGTGGATTTCTTTGTGGGCAGAAAAAGACAGCAATGCAGGCAGGGGCCCAGTATAAAAGGTCAGCCTGCAGCAGCGGGAGAAACAGTATGAGCGAATGAGAGGGGGAGGGAGGGAGTGAGCTCAACAGAGCTCTAGCATGACTGCTGCGGATTTCTTTGTGGGCAGAAAAAGGCAGCAATGCAGGCAGGAGCCCAGTACAAAAGGGCAGCCTGCAGTGCTGGCAGAAACGGAATGAGCAAGTGAGAGAGAGGGGGAGTGATCAAGCTCAACAGAGCTCTATCATGACTGCTGCAGGTTTCTTTGTGGGCAGAAAAAGGTGCCAACAGAGGCAGGAGCCCAGTACAAAAGGGCAACCTGCAACGAGAGGAGAAACGGAATGAATGCGTGAGAGAGGGTGAGTCAGCGACCTCAACGGAAAACTGTCAGGACAGCTGCAGATTTCTTTGTGGGCAGAAAAAGGTGCCAATGCAGGCAGGAGCCCAGTACAAGAGGACAGCCTGCAGCACCAGGAGAAACGGAATGAGTGAGTGAGAGAGGGGAAGTGTGCAAGCTCAACGGAGCAAAGCAATAAACATTCAACATTGACAAATGCTTGTTTTATTCTGTATTACGACAAGACAGGGTTGCATATCATGCCTTCAGGTGTGTGCTGTGATATCACACTTGGTGTAGATGCACGAGGTCGCAGGCTGAGTGTGTCCAATACCTGAGGCGTGACGCATCATAACGTCACACCCAGCTATTGGACACACTTGACCTGCGGCCTCGTGCCCAACCACCTAAGGTGTGATGTTATCCCAGCACAACACACACCCTGGAGGGCATTATTGCTTAAATTAAATTAACCCTACCCCCACCCTTGGGGAAGATAGGTATTAAAGGAAATAATATTTATTATGGGTGTAAACTTAGAGTCATAACACACTGTAACACCATTATGTCATGTACAGTACCTGAATGTAAGCGCACCTCAATGTAACAGCAACCCCACACCCACCACACTCACATAACCCCCCTCCCCCACACACACCCAAGGAGAAGCTGAAATCCTATATTATGTCTATCCTTTGAAGAAAAGGTCTGTGTATGTTTAAGTCCTATAATGTGCCATAAATCCCAAATCTGTGTTCATGCCATCATTTACCATATTGAGAAGCAATACAAGTTTGATCTCAAAAGCCCATCTCTGTTGTGTACTTTTGAGATTTCCTTTTAAGACCATTACTGACATATCTGAGATTGAGTGGTCTAGCCAAGAGAAGTGTTGCCCCACTGGTTTTTCAGTCATCTTGAGATTAATATTATGTCTGTGCAAGTTCATTCTAGTGCTGAGCGGTTGGCTTGTCTCTCCAACATAACCTGTTTGTGGACATCTCTTACATCGAATGAAATAAACAACATGCCGTGATGCAAATGTATAATTCCCCTGTACCCTGAATTGTCTGTTTTGTGATGTAACCACACAGTCCGAAGTGGAAATGAGCTAACCAGTCTTACATCTGAGTTGATTATAAGGTTGTGTATCATTGTCCTGGTATTCTGTTCTGGTGAAATTTTACTCCTGATAATTAGTTTGGCTAAGTTTGGTGGTTCTTTAAAAGATAGTAGTGGTAGGTCCTTAAAAATATAATTAAGGGTCTCATCCTCACTAAATATTGGGTGGAGGTCCTTAATAATCTTGTGCAGAAGTTCAAAGCCAGAATGATATGTGACTACTGAGGGTATTCTGTTGGTAGCTGTCCTTTCCTTATACCGAAGTAATAGTTGCCTTGGTACTTGTGTTACACATTCTATTGTCCTGTCAAGTTCTCTGGAAGAGTGTCCCTGCTCAATAAAGGTGTTTTTCAACATAGCCAAATGTGTACCTCTATCTTCCTCATTTGAACAGATACGCTGATACTGAAGTGCTTGACTGTACATGACAGATTTCTTAGTGTGGCTTGGGTGATTACTATTCCTGTGTAAGTATCTCTGTCTGTCTGTTGGCCTCCTGTAAATATATGTATGTAAGGTTCCATCCTTGATGGTCACAGTGGTTTCCAAAAAAATTAACACTTGTGGCAGAATATTCCAGGGAAAATGTTATGGTTGGGTGGAAATTATTAAGTTCCTGATGAAAATCCTTAAGTGTGTCAGTACCCTCCATCCAAATTATAAATAAATCATCAATGTAATGGAAATAAGTGAGTGGTGTGTGTGCACAGTGCCATAAAAAGTCCTCCTCCAAATCTGCCATAAAAAGATTAACATACTGTGGAGCCATCCTGGTGCCCACTGCTGTTTCCATAGTTTGAACATACTATTTACCACTGAAGCTGAAGTTATGTGTCAGAATGAATTCAGTAAGTTTCCCCACCACTTCAGGGTTGATGTTTTGATCCAGTCCTTTCTCCTGTATGTATTTATGGTAGGCTGAAATGCCATCCGTGTGTGTGGAATATTAGAGTAGAATGATGTTACATCCATTGTAGCTAAAATGGTATCAGGTGGTAAGTCCTTATAACCAGAAAGTTTACGCAGGAAGTGTGTAGTGTCCCGGATGTAACTCTCTCTTTCCATAACCAGTGGTTTCAAAATGGTTTCTACAAACCCTGAGATCCCCTCAGTCAAGGTACCATTACCAGAGACTATGGGTCTCCCTGGATTGCCAGGTTTATGTATTTTAGGCAGCATGTAGAATGTCCCTGGCTTGGGTTCAGCAGGGATGAAGTCAGTTAGTCTTTTTTGGACATGGTTTGGAAAATATCTAATTAAGTCCTGCAGTTCTTTTTTATAGGTTGTAGTGGGGTCACTCTCCAGTTCTCTGTAGTAGGCATGGTCAGTTAACTGTCCGTTGGCTTCATTGTTATAGTCATCTCAGTTTAATATCACCACTGCAGAGCCATTATCAGCTTTTTTGATGACAATGCTGTGGTTTAATTTCAGTGTTTGTATAGCCCTCCGTTCCAATGGAGAGAGGTTGTAATGGGCCTGTTTTTGCCTAGTAAGGATCTGACCACTAACTCACTGGTGGAAACAATGAATGTACTGTAATTGTCTAGTTATTTGTTATGCCCACTTGGGGGGTTGTAAATTCAGATTTATTTTTCTTATCCATTAAATTGTTACTGCTTGTGATGTCTTCACTACCTGTGATTTCTTCCTTGCCGTGAAAGAATTCTTTAAGTCTCAATCTACAGAAGTATTCCTCTAGTTCACCACAAAACTGTATTTTGTCCAGTGGTTTTGTTGGGCGGAAAGTGAGGCTCTTTGAAAGTACATTTAATTCACCAGCAGTCAGTGTGTGGTTGGACACATTAACAACTGAAAGGTGCCCATCTGCGTGGTGTTGTTGTTCAGTCACACTATTATGTTCTTCATGGTTGTTAGGAAGTATGGTATGTTGAAGGGCATCTAACTTCCTGTTTTTGATAAGCATGGCTTTTCTTAAGGTCCTTTGGTAGTTAATGTGTATCTCTTGCAAGATGTCTGGAATAGGTTCACCAGACATCCTCTCCAGTGTGGTAACAATTTCATCAAACTGTTTGTTCAGATACACTTTCTTGGCATATGACATATGGATTCTGTGATTTCTCAGTTTCTCAGAGGTCCTACAACAGAGTTGTTTAGCATACATAGAATTATCTTTGTTTTTAATGGATTCCAGATAGTAAGACCTTTAGGGATTATGTTGTTCCTCTTGCACTGGGTTATAAAATAGATGTCACTGTCTGGCTGTGCCAGTTTCTTCTTAATGTTATGTAACTGCCATATTCTATGACAAATTCCGGTATCTTCCATGCTGACATACGGATTTAGTCTTTGCAGTATTGGTCCTTATAAGAACAGATCCAGAAACAAATGATTTGATCCCTTTTATTGGATCAACATAGATGTAACAAAAAGAACAAAGCACTTTAGCTTTCAGACCAACCTTCTGACCAATTGTTAACTTACAATTATGACAATCCGAGTGGGGTTTGTTTTTCATGAACTGCACTCATAATTGAGCTATACAGATCTATGCTGTAGATGTGCTTATCTTACTCTGAAGATATCTCTAAGTCACTTTAATTTATGTGCAGTGCACGCCTCGCATGATACTAGGCTCTAGGCAAACCTGACCTTTAGGCTTTTTCAGCTGAAGCTGAACTGGTATTTTTCAGCTTCTCTGATGTGTCTTGTTTTTTTAAAATAAGTATTTTAAACCAATGGGAATTTTTTCTGTTTTTTTTTTTCTGCATGCTTTGGGTGTTAAAAGTATGGGATTTTCTAAATAACTGTCATTACACTTCTGAGGAAGGACTGGGTTGGTCTGAAAGCTAAAGCACTTTGTTCTTTTTGTTACATCTATGTTGGTCCAATAAAAGGTATCAAATCATTTGCTTCTGGATCTGTTCTTACAAGGACCAATATGGCAAAGACTAAATCTGTATGTCATAACTTTTAGGTAATTCTATCAACCCTTACTAACATGTAATCAAAAACCCTGGCAAAATGTGCACAGCAGAATTCATTTAACAGGTCTGTTCTTTCAACAGGTCTACACATCATTATATTTCACATTTCTATGCATAATTCTGTTTTTAAAAAGACAGGTTAAATCAGTGTCAGTGGCTCAGCAGGTTGCACACTCACATCTAAGGCTGGAAGATCAGAAGGCTGTGGGTTCTATCCCCCATACCAGGCACTTGGAGTAAAATCCCAATACTGACAATGTAGTGCATCATGAGAGGGGTGCTGCACTCATAAGGTGCCGTCTTTTGGATGAGATGTTAAGCTGAGGTCCCATCTGCCTGTTCTGGTGGTTGTTCAGGTGGACATTAAAAATCCCATGTCACTTCTCGAAAAAGAATAGAGGAGTTTCCCCAGTGTCCTGGCTAAATTTCCCCCATTCACTAAAAATACCACCAACAGCTTAATCTGGTTCAATTTCAGTTGGGTACCATGGTTGCCCCTGAAAAAGGTATTTCTAGTCTCAGTGGGCCTATCCAGTCAACAAAATTCAATACAATAATAAATAATTTGTTTTACCAGTTATTCATTTCAAAGGGTTTCTCTATACTTTAAAGGCACAAATTAATCTATATAAAGTAAGGTATTCAGTGTAAGCAGCAGTACTAGATAATCAGGAAGTGATTATCAAAATGCTGCTTTTTGGCTGGAAGCATGCAACCATGGTCCTAGCTTCCATATCTGTAAATATTTTATCTAGCGCTCCTTAGTTTTTTAGATATTTAAAATGTATTTCATTTGTTGTGGATCCACAGAAAATATGGCTGGTGCCTAATTTGCAGCTGAGCTCCCCCTCACATCACATTATGTCTTTTGTTTACTTCCATGGGACCCTGTGCTGCACGTTCTTGCTGTCCCTGTGTAATGTTGCGAGTCATGGGCATGTGCAGTTAGCAGTAGAGGGTTCCAGTTGAACATGGCGGGTGGGAGAAATGTAAACAAAAAGAAAGAAAAATAGAGCAAATTATGGGATGATAGTACAGTGAAAACAAGAAAGATTACCAGGTCAGTGCTCAACAGAGCACAGGGAACAAACTGTTGCAAAAGATCCATTTTTAATGTTCGCTGTGTGTGTGCTGGAGCAAGTCGAAGATTTTGATATGTACAGGGTTTTGAGAGGTGTGACATGGTGGTCCAATGCAGGAGACTCTACAAGGGGCTTGATCAATAATCAGCAAGCCTGACCATGACACTGTTCAGGCATGAAAGTGTGTGGACTTCAAAACAATGTGCCAAAAGACACATTCATAAATCAGCTCTTTCAGCAAGCACAGCTGATCTCATCATGTGCTCTTGGCTGCCTGCTCCCTTCCTCCTCAGCATTACAGCAATGGAAACTAAAACAGCTTGTTAAATATTGGTTGCCTATTAAACTGGAGATTAGTTCACTCCCTTCAAAATGCAACAACTTGCACATTTAAATATTTAGCATTTAAACATTTTCTTGCTACTAGCTTCAGTTGGGCAGGTATTCTGTTTCAAGAAGGATTTATACCTCATAAATGTCACCCTTTCCCAGCAAGAAATCTCCTGAAAAGATTTACACTGTTTTTTAACCTCTTAAGACACTATCTGATAAACACTGCTTCAGGCATAGTTTACTATAGCAGAAGACATCTGTAAAGAACTGTTATCTTTTGTTGCCAATTTTACTATGCTTTTTGAAAACAAAATACTTATATTGGGCTTTAGATGGCAAACACATTATGAAACTTTTAGCCCTGAAAACAGCCACCTTTTCTGGTTTCAAATGTAAGTGCGTAGCACAACCAGCAGTATCTAGAATGCATGTTAGTACAGCAAAAGACAGTTGCTACTTTAACCCCAAAGAGAAGTAAGGAATGGTATCATTTGTTACTCCTTTTACTATGCTTTTTGGGAAAAAATATTTATCTTGAGCTACAGCAAACACACACACACACACACACACACACACACACATACACACACACACACTGTACACACCATCCTCATGACCACAACATTCAAAATAAATACTGCAATCTAATATGTTGTAAAACAACAAATAAACTGTTTGTTTATGTCAGTCTTGGTTATGTGGAACACAGTGAAGTTCAGTTTACAGTAGATTTCCTTTAAATAGTTCTTATCCTATATTTTGTATACTGGATAGCACTGGGGAGATGCTACATCTCATTCTCATAGGGATCTTCATTTTACACATTTTTGCACTGTATTTACTCAGGATGTGCCAGATTAGATGCAATATCTTGTTTTCAGTGGGGTCATGATTTTTGCCATTTTTATAATGTATTTATTCAGGGTAGCCTAGTCCGGATGTAAAATATTGTTTTCAGCATGTTTTGATTTTATGCAATTCAGCATAATATTGTGTAGAGGTACAGTCCGACTGAAAATAAGATGCCACATCTTCTGTGAGCTATCCAGGCTAAATATATATAGCAATCAGTAGGCAGATTCTAGGAAAACACATTGTGAAAATGTGTAAAAGGAAGACCACATTGAAACTGCCTCTCAGCAGATCTGCATTGTGCAAATTCATTAGAAATAATGGGTAAAAGCATAACCACACTGTAAATGACAGCTTGAATCTCAACTGGCATAGCCTGTAAAAATTCAGTATTTAAAATGGGTTAACTGCTTTACCCAAATGAAAAAAATATTTTAAATATCGGCTTGGCTAGTCTTTCCTCATAGGTTTAATCCCATATGCCCTGTGCCATTGTAGTTGCCCTCCACTGCACCACTTCCACCCTGTCTATGTTCATTCTCTGATGGGGCCTCCAGAACTGGATGCAGTATTCCAGGTGTGATCTCGTGAGTGTCTTATACAGGTGCAAGATGACCTTCCTCTTTATACTCCTGATACCCCTCCCTGTGCGTCCAAGCATCTGGCTAGCCTTTCCAGCCACCTTATCATACTGCCTAGTTTCTATTAGGTCCTGCGAGATGATAACTTCCAAGTCTCTTTCCTGCTGTGTGACTGTCAGTGCCTCCCCACAAAGTCTGTACTTTGCTCCTAGGTTCTTGTGCCATATCTGCATGATCCTGCACTACTTTGTATTGAATCCCAGCTGCCATTCTTCAGACCATTTCTCCAGTTTATTTTATTGTGTTTATGCCCCTGTTTTTTTCCCCATTTTCACCCAACTCCCCATGCCGTGACCGTGTGTGTGCCTGTGGAGGCACATGCATGCTGTGGTTCCGCAGTGCCTTCCCTCTGCTTGCCACCTGCCTGCCTGTGCTACCCTCAGGCCTCCATCTGGAGGCAGTTGGACTGCAGGGGTGACAGGGTCCCTCCCTGGGAGAGGAGAGCTGCCTTGTGGCTTCTCAATCCTGCTCCTTCCCTCCTTCCCCCTAACTGGCCTTAGATGACCCATGCTCACTCCTGAACCTGGGTCACTGGTGTAGCATGAGGTGTGGCATCCAGCGGCTCAACCCTCAGTGCCACCGGGTGGCTCTCCAGTTTTTTAAGGTCTTCCATCATTCTTTCAACACCCCCTGGTGTGTCTACCCTATTGCATACCTTTATATCCTCTGTGAAGAGAAATGCCTTTCCCTTCAGTCCCTCTGCAATGTCCCTAACAAAGACATTGAAGAGGATGGGCCCTATCACTAACCCCTGTGGAACCCTGCTTATCACCTCTCCTTCTCCAGAGTACTCCCTGTTTACCACAACCCTCTGACTTCTGCCATTCAGCCAGTTCTCCACCCACAGAACTATTTTAGGATCCACCCCCTAGGCTGTGCAGTTTGTTAATCAGCCTGCTATGGGGGACAGTGTCACAGGCCTTTCTGAAGTCCAGATAAGCCATATCCACTGCACCTCTCTGGTCCTACCTTAGTTACCAAGTCATGCAGTAGATTAATATAATGAGTTACTGCAAAACACAGTGCTTATCCAAAATACAGTAAAGATTAGGCTTAGATGTATAAGTAAATAAAAGCCATATAATGGCTCCACCAAGCTACAGCAATGGAGATTTCACTGCAATCCTTCACATCGACACAATCCTGCTGACATTGCCGATGTGTTCAAACAACGACCCACAACACGCTGACACCGACTGCCACACTTAACTGTATCAATGCGGGGGGGGGTCTGCACCCCCGCACCCCCCATGTGGGGGGCTGTCCTCCCACATCCCCCCTACTTGAAATATCTAACTCCATATCACACAGACAGTAGAGTTAAGTGCTTACTCCCCATCGACGAAAAATCCCCTCATCAATGCAAAGTCCATCAATGTCACGGTTTCAATGTTGGGGAGTCATTGTCAAAACTTTGATGTTCGAACGTTATACCTCATATAAGGCAGTGTATGTGTGTTAGTGTGTGTGTGTGCGTGTGTGGCAATGCTCTATGTTTGCAGACAGTGCACTGCTATGTTGTACTGTAATATATATGAATATATTTGTGTTTGTATTAGTCAGTGTGCATGTATCACAACAATTAGAAAGTGCAGTTAGGGGGCTATTTGGTTAGTGCAAAAAGTGCTAATCTACATTTCTCTGCTATCGAGATCAGTTTCAGCCTTCTGCATGTCATTGCTTATTTAACTGAGGTGTCTAGTGGCAACTCCCCACCCTCTGATGTCCCTCAGAGCCTGAAAAGAAGAAAACAGTCCCTCGATGTCTTTTCTTTTAATCTGTAAACATGTGTGTAGATGGTACACTGCTATGTTATACTTATTGGAATATCTATGCTTATATGTGTATATGTATTAATCAGTGTGTATGTATCCCAACAAACAGAAAGTGAAGTTAAGTGGCTGGCTCAGTGGTTAGTTAAAAAATTGCTAGTCTACATTCCCCCACTATCTAGATCAGTTTGAGCCTTATGCATGTCATTTCTGATTTAGATGAGAGTCTGTTGCTGCCCCGCTATAACTGTCCCCCCTTATGCCCAGCCCATCCCAAGCCCAGCCCAAATTAGTATTCTGGCATGGGATCTGCTGCTAGATCTAGTACAACATCAATACCAGTGGTGAACATTTGGCATTGACAAATGCTTGTTTATCTACTACTGCTGCTTTAAACAGCTATTGATGCCTCAAATAAAACTTTAATAAACATAATAATTAGGTACAATTCTGCTTGCATTCCATTTATATTTTATATATTTCTTCTCCCTATAATTTATTACAAAGAAATGTATACAAATATATGATTCTTGTGCCTTAGAGTTCATTTTGAGTACATCTGCCTCTGTAGCTTACTCCCTACTTCAAATCATAATCCTCTGTTGTGACATCGTAATCTGTTGCCATGGGAGTAACTGTGATGTCACAAGCAGTGCTCTGTGACTTCAGGTAGGGAGAAAGCAGCAGGAACAGATGAACTCTTCAGGAGCAAAGATCATGTTTTCATGCAAATGACCTCACTACTATATAATGGGAAGCAGGAATACAGAACTAATGGGAAATAGAAGCTGGACAGTGCCCAAATATTATGTTTTGTTAAAATTCTCCTGAATGTGTCACCAGCTCTTTAAAAGGTCAATGCGATTGTCAAGTATTTGTTTAAGTTGGCCTCAGTGTATTAACTTCAGAACTAAAAATGTTATTGGGTTGTACAACAGGTTGAGCACATGTCACAGTACCTGATGTGCTCTGCCACTTCCTCAGGGAGTGGGAGCAGTGGTAAATAAATGATTGTTCATTTCTGTGGCTGAATGCAGCCCTGTCATTAGTTAAAATATGATGTGATGTCATTGATAAGATCACATACTAAGCATAGAGGGGTTTTGCATATAAAAGGAGGAGAAAGTAACCTGGTGCCATGGAAAAACAGTAAATGTTAATAAAGATTCACCAACCGAGCTGGGTGAAATTAGTCAATTCTGAATTCATGGAATTTTCACAAAATTCAGCAACATTTTGTGAAATTTTGTGACTCTTTCTGAATTTTTTGAAGTTCTTTAATTGACTATAACTTGGTCTGTGTTGCAGCTATGGTTCTGAAAGTTGGATTATTTTATGATATGGGCCCTAAATGTGTGATTAATAACATTTGGATGAAGGGTAGAGAAGGTACAGAGGCTCAGATTCTGGCAATTTAATGTTCATGTGAAAATTTCTGAAAATAATTTCTATGCTTACAACTTAACCAAATTTGGACCTAGATAATTGAAACATAGATGCATACTTTCTTGGACGAATCATAGAAACTGCTAAATAGAGAAATACTGGTTATGTAAATTGTGAGTTTTAACTATGATCTGCCTCCTGACACGACTTCCTGGGCTCACTTATGAACCCAGGTTGTCAGCATGGTAGCATGACGCTCTGATGCTGGGCCATGGGGGTTGCCTTAAAGCGTAATATTTAGGGTCAGTGAACCTAAAAACCTAACAACATTGGTGATATTCCGTTCTCTAGCTTTTAGCTTATAGGGGCTTAAAATTCATCAGTTTACATATTTATGAAATGTAATTTTAAATTTAAATTTTAAAATTTCCAAACGTCTGGAGGCTTATAACTCACTCACCTTTAATGCTAGAGATCTGAAACTTGGCACTCACATATATATGAGCATTGGTACAGTCACCCTACTTTAGTGCAGTTTGGACAAACACTTTTAGTTTAGGTAGTTGTTAACTGTAATTTTAAAATTTGTGAAGATTTGGAGGCGTATAACTCAGTCATCTTTAAAGATAGAATTCTGATACTTGGAAAATCCCTCTGTAGGTATTGGTAAAGTCACCATACTAGGTCTGGTGCAATTTGAACACATAGGCCCAGATATTCAAAAGAGTTGAGCCATGCACAATAGGGTTGCACCTGCGCAAGTCCGAAATTGCGCCATTCTGCTATATTCAGCAGGAGGCAGTTGTGCCCCTGAAATCATGCTGAGCAACAGCACAATGATAATGAAGGCATGTGCAACCGAAGGGGGAGGAACCATGCATAAATGGCGCAGCGTGATATTCAAAGGCTTGCGCAATGCACAACAGTGGAGCAAGCGGAAGTTGCGCCATAGCGGAAATGAGCCAAAATAAAAAGGAGCAAGGAAGAGGCTCAAGAATGCTACAGGGAAGCCACATGAGGCAGAGGCAGACAGACAGGGCAGGTGGCATGAACAGGGCAGGCCAGGGAAACGCCACAGTGAACAGCCAGGCACAGGGAAGGTGTGGGGAGCCACACAGCACAGAGGCCAGCACAGGCAGGCGTACCCGGTGAAGGGGAGGTAGCAGCCAGGACAACGGGGGGAATACAGTAACAGCTGCTGGGGGTGAACGCAAGCCAGGACATGGCAAGTGCCACCTTCCACATGGAGGCCATAATGAGGGGGGTGAGGAGGCGGGTGGCAGGGGGGCATGGCCGTGGAAGGGCCCGTCGGCGGTATGCCCCCAGCAGGCAGTACCGAGCCCGCACCAGCTTTGAGCTGTACACAGATACTGAGATTGTGGGCTGGAACTGCCTGAACAGGGCAATTCTGAGGTGGCTCTGTGAGCTGTGCAGTGATGTGATGCAGGCACCCACACGACGGAGCCATGCCCCTGTCAGTGGAGACCAAGGTAACAGCCTGCATGCTTGCTGTTCACCACGGGTGGCTCTTTTCCAGAGACCAACTTGGGGACACCACAGGCATAACCCAGTTGGCCACATCACGCCACCTCATCCAATTCCTCAGCGCACTGCTGCCACATGCTGAGGAGTACATCCATTTCCCCAACACAGCAGCGGAGCACACAGCAAACATACAGGAGTTCCACAGGGTAGCATGTATGCCTGGCATGCTAGGGGCAATAGGCTGCACCCATGTGGCCATACGCACACCACCTGGCCCCGAGGGGGCCGCATACATAAATTGAAAGGGCTATGCCAGCATCAACTGCCAGGTGGTGTGCGATGCCAGGGGGCACATCATCAATGTCTGTGCCACGCACCTTGGGGGAGCACACGATTCTTTCATCTGGCACCAGTCAGCAGTGTGCCACAGATTCGAGAGTGGGGACATCCCCACTGGCCACCTAGTGGGTGAGTATGCAAACCGCATGGACAAATATAGGGCCTGGGGGGGGCATGGCCAGAGGTGGCATGGGTAGTGGCCTACATGGCCTGGGGCAGGGTGATGCTGATCATCAAACTAACCTACACCCTCTACACACAGGTGACAGTGGATACCCACTCCGTCCCTGGCTGCTCACACCCTACTGGCAGCCCACACCCCCATCGCATAATGCTACAATGAGGCACACGCCACCACACGTGAATGTCATCGAAAGCAGGTGTCTGGGATGCTGAAGACACTCGCTGCCCGGACACCTCTGGTGGTGCCCTACAGTACAGCCCCTCAAAGGCCTGTGGATATTCCTGTCCTGTTGCATCCTGCACAACATGGCCAATGAATGTGGATAGCCATACAGGTCAAAGAAGGGGACAGCGATGGGGACGCCAGTGACAATGGTGATGGGCAGCCCCCCCTTGGCCGACGGGACCCCCAACTGCTCCAGCTGGCACATCTGCACCGGGACACCATCATGGAGGAGCACTTCAGCCAACCCAGGTAAATCATGGGGCCATGTGCAACCACCAGTGGCCAAGGCACAACCCACAAACATGCAGGAACCCACACTGGGGGTGCATGCCATCAAGGGAAGTGGCAGGGTACAGAGGCACACACACAGCCAGGGATGGGTGAGGATTAACATGCTACACCGAAGGACACACACACACACACACACAAAACGCAACAAATGTGCACAGAGGGCAGAAGGCACACTGACCCAGAATGCACACCCTAGCAACACACATGTCCACAGGCCACCACGCCCACTGCCTGTCCATGTGCGTGTGTCAGATGCTGAGCACCATTGCACTTTGGTGTACAGCACAATGCAGGCATCATCATGCACACGCAACTGTGGACAGCAGCCAGGAGGGTATGCAGGTGGACTGTGTGTCTGAGTGCAGGGCCGGGTACCCACCTGTGCACTGCCCACTGACACACACAATGCACACAGGGCAGCACCAGACAGTAGCCACGCTGGGAGACAGGTCAGTCCCGCGACACAGTGCCACGGCCACCATGGATGCATGGGCGGCCCCGCCAAGACCCGCCAGCACTGGCAGGCTGATCACTGGCCTCATGAGGTGGCACCGATGGTCCCCCAGGGGTTCCACTGCGTGAACGCGACCATGCCATGCAGGGGTCTGCAGCACACCGAACATGCCTGCACCAGGAGTGCTTGGGATGCCCACAGCTGAACCCGGCATCGACAGGGTAGGAGTCGCACGATGCTGGGAATGGGGGGTGGATAGTACACTGCGTGGTGTCCGCGATGCATGGGTACCTGACTGTGTGCTCATTGTGGCCATGACAGCAATGAACGCCTTTGCATGCCTGTCAATGGCAGCAGTCACATCCTCCCTCAAACGGTCCATCCGTGCCATGATCATTTCGGCGTCCCTGCTGCGACGCTCCTCTGCCCGCTCCAGAGACACACGCAGTGCATCCATGGACATCATAAGCCGCATCTGCTGCTGGACCGATGCTTGCAGTAGGTGGGTCTGCTCATCCTAGAGGTCATCAGCCTCCTCGGCATCCTGTCGCTCTGGGTGTGCAAGTGCCTGATGTTCAGCACCCCTTGAGGGTGGGTGCTGTGCACCAGGACCAGGTCTGGACATGTCCACAGGTGGTGCACAGATGCCACCACTGAACCCTGTACCCCCAAGCCCAGTGGGCGACTGCTGATGCTGCCCCTCCGGCTGCTGCACCCCAGGGCTCAGTGGTGCCACCACAGTGGCTGCAGCAGTCCCACTGTCCTGAACAGACACCAGTGCTGCCCCACTGGTGCTGACAGGCACAGCCTGGGACTGTGCTGACATGCAGGCCTCCACGGTGGCACCACCCACAGCCATGGGCTCGAATTGCCCTGCTGTGTGTCCATCCTGTGGCACACACGTGTCACTGCCCAAGACAGTCGTGTCATCATCACTGGTGCCGGACTCTGCCCCGGCCACAACCACAGTGTGCTGGCATCCGTGGATGCCAGCACGCTGGACACAGGCAGGGCTTCCTCCACACCTGTCTCAACGACATCAGTGTGGGACAGCCAGGCGGCCCCACTGTCGTACTGATCCACAGATACCTGTGGAGGTGGATGGTCTCACCTCCAACTCCATCCAACTGTCCACAGTGGACAGGCCCACCACCGCTGACCCATGCAGATGCTCAGGATCTGTAAAGGAAAGCAAAGTCGCGTTACTGCGTGTGACCTACCCTGCCCCCCCCAGACAGACCATGACTTACCATGCAGTGAAGGACCACCATCCATCTGGAAGCCACTACCCGGAGCACCCTCAATGGCACTTTGGTGCATGCTTCCAGCAAGCCTGTCCTCCGCTGGGGTGAGCTGTACCACCTCTGGCTGTCCCCCACCTGTTGCAGCATGTGCTGCCCTGATGGCAGCCACCTTCTCCTTTACCCTCCTCCTGTCTGTGCCCATCTTCTTCTTACACTCCTGCACAGAGCACTGGTGGCTGCCATGCAGGTTCATGGCACATGCCACCTCCTCCCATGCAGCAGCTTGGGCCTGAGGGGTGCCCCGCTGTCCACTGAGCAGTGGCTCCTGATCCAGTCAGGTAGGCCTCGAAAAGGGCCTCTGTTTCAGCCTTAGTAAAGTCCGGCCTCCCTCCTCCTCCACCACTGTCCTCCTCTCCAAGAACGTGCTCAGTCATTATGTAGCCTGTAAGAATGGCAGTTGTTACCTGTGACTGTGCAGTCCCATGCATGTCTCTGAATCCACAGTCCACACTCCCAAACAGCATGCAACTCACCAATAAACTGCAGTAACCGACTATGGCCACTGCAGCACATTGTCGCACCTTTATAGAGCAATCCATGCAAAAGAGGCGAGGAGCAACTTTAATTAGATGCAAATTGCAGTGCTGCACCATTGAATGGCTGATCGGATGATTTGCATATGACGGCTGAATATCGCGCTGTTGCGCTTTGCGCAATTGTGTTGAACGTGCTGAGCCAATGGCGCAGTTCTGTGGCATGCGTAGTACACCTCACTGCACATGCCCGGGTTGCTGACGCAGGCGTCTGCTGTGCTGATGATGTGCTGTGCACGGTAGGCAATGCAGGGCACGCCCACCATTGTGCCAGTGGCGCTATAGCAATGGTCACTACATGGCGCTGTGGCATTGGGCCTTCATAGGTGCAATGGCCCAACTGCCCGATAGTCCGCTGTGGCACTGGCACACAGGCAGCCAATCGCACTACACGCATTGTCATCCGATGGCACTGTGCGTGGCCTTGCGCCAGAGACCCTTGACCCTGTGCCCGACCTTTGCCCCTGGGCGCCATGCGCCAGGCATAGGTGCACTTTTCTTCGCGCCTGTTCAGTAACAGCACAATAGGGAATGGTAGCGCCTGCACCGCCTGCAGCATCTGCATCGTGAGGAGCCATGCTGCAGAGCGTCATATATGCCTACTATAGCTATTGGAATGGCGCGTAGAAGAGCAGCTCCACGGAGTGCCATTGAACTGGCCAATCTGGTGGCCATAGTCAAGCCACACCATGGGCCTCTCTTTGGGGAGGCCCCCCTGGATAGGGCAAGGACCCAGGTATGGCAGGAGGTGGCCACTGCCCTGGATGAGGCAACAGGCTGGGGGCATTCGACTCAGCAGTGCAGGCACCACTATGGTGACCTGAGCAGGAGGGAGCCGGAGCTACTGGCCCGACTGTGGTCATGTGCCAGGAGGGGCACGGTGCCACATCCAGGTAGGGGTTCCATCAACACACTTTTATCGTCCATATGAGTCACAGTGTTGTATGTGTCCAGCACATAGGGAGGCACCGTGATGGGGTTGGTCGTGGGGTGTTCACAGGGTGTGGGGTGGGTGGGACTGGCTGGGTGGGAGGGCACACACCTTGGGGCAGGGGGACTTTGCTTCGGCAATGTACTGATGTTCTTCTCTCCTTTTTGTCCCCACAGGCCCGGAAGAACTACGCAGGGTGCAGGCAGAGCAGTGGAGGGGTGTGGAAACTGCAGCCAGGCAGGCCGAGGACCAGCAATGCCCACCTGACCGGCCCGATGTGGGTGAGTGCCAGACCTCCATAATTAGTATTGCATGCTGTGTGACAAGGTGGGCAGTGGGGTATGGCCACAATTCATTGACATCACTGCCATGCACACCACTTGTTACAGTCAACACTGTCCAGTGGCAATGCATGTCTGTGTGTGCGTCACTGGTGGTCCATGCATGCACCAGGTGCATGGCTGTGCCACTGCCTTTGCACCACATAATATGTCACTAAACGGCCACGGTGGTGCTAAAGTGACTTGGCCGTGGTGGGTGCATCGTTCTGCATGGCTGTATGTGCCTGTGTGGGCAGGTCCTGTGGATGTGATCACTGCGGGTGGTCACACACCATCACAGTGGTATGTCCCATGGCAGTATGCCATGCACAGTGGGCGGGCTGTATGGGGTTGTGCATACACACCTGTTGACTGTGCTCCCTTGTCCTAGGTGCGAGACATCTAAGGGAAATTCAGGACACCATGAGGGAGCTCCTGAATCTGGCCTGCGAGATGGTGGAGATACTAAGGAGGCTGACCAGACAGGAGTACTGCGGCACCACAGAGCAAGGTGGACCCAGAGCCAGGAACGGCAGTCCCTTTAACAGTCCCTTGGTCCCTGACTTCCCCTACCCCCCGGACCCACCCTCACACCCCTCCTATCCCATCCCATTTGTCCACCCCTTCCCCCTGCCCACCCCCACCTTGTTTGTGTCCCCCACCCCAAGCTTGTAAATAGTTTTTATTATTGTATATAGTTAAGTTTTATATTTGTACAATACATTTGAATTTTATATGAATACCGTGGTGGTCTCTGATTTGCAGCGGGCTATAGGTGCTCAGCTGCAGTGGTGTGCATGGCATCAGGGGTGGTGCAGTCATGGGTATGTGTGTGTGTGTCCGTGTGGAGGTGACTATGGTGTGGGGGTAGATATCAGTCAGTGTCTGTGTTGTGTGTGTTGTTCCCTGTGCACTGGATGACTGTGTGCAGTGGTCCATGGCGCGTGCTCTGTGTCCATGGCACACCCATTGGCCCATCCATGGCCTGTGCAGCCGACACACATGCCTGTCTGTGACCTGCATGGTCCACTGGCATGTCAGTGGTGGCATTCCCTGCAGGGCGGACACTGTACTCATCACTTTGCTAGGTTGCCCATGTCACTGGTGTGGTGCATGCCTGGCTCAGGTGGCACTGCGGGCAACACGGTCATTGTCCCACCTCCATGCTGTGGCTTGTGTGTGTTGCAGGGGATGTGCCCCACTGTCTGTGGCTTGTGCTCCGGGTGACTACTGGTGGTGTATGGTTCCACGGTGCCTGCGCAGGGTGGCTGGCACTCCAGTGCCATGGTGGACTGCGGGTTGTGTGTACATGGCTTACATGGGCCCACAATGGGGGCTTGGTTGCCCCACCACTGCATCCCTGTGTTGTTGTGCCCTTGGGCATGGGTGGGTGTCTGTCCAGACCCTGTGTTGCATCCAGTGTGGTGCATGCTTCCACGCACCACTGTGGGTGTCTGTGCTGGCTGTTGTGGCAAATGGTGGGCCGGGGTGTGTCACTGGAATACTGTGCAGAGTGCTGTACCACTGGTGGTGGTGTGAAGGACACGACCGTCCCATATGGGGTACCTCTTGTGCCAACGCATGGTCAGTCTCTCAGCAGTACTTCGGGGGACTGTGCATGGTGGCACTGTGTCTGCCGTTGTTGCATTGCCATGTGCTGCAACCTGCTGATGGGTGCTCATGATGGGGCTGGCTTGCATGGTTCTGTGGTGCACAGGGTTGCATTGACACAGTGGGGGTGGTGGCATGCATGGGGTTTCCTGCAGTGGTGGTCACTGCTCATGGGGGGTGTCTGGGGGTCACGGTGCAGGGTGTGCTGTGCACTAGGGGGGATGGTGTGGCACAGGGTGGTCTGCCCTCTTTGTGTGCCAGTCACAGCTTGCCGGTAGGTGTGCTGGGGCACCATGACCAGGCTGTGGGTTGGTTACTTGTCTCCATGGACCAGTGGTTATTCCAGCCCTCCCCTGGTTGTGCTGTGCTTGGGGTGTGGGTGGACAATGTCTGTTCTGCTGTGTGTTCCTGTGCCTATCTGTGGCATGGGTGGTGGGCCCCTACCTCCCTGATTGTGCAGTTACATTGCGCTGCAGCTGGGGGTCTCCCTGGTTGTGCTGTGGCGCCTCTGCACTGCTCAGCTGAACATCCCTTGTTGCGCTATGGCGCATCAGATCTGCTCAGCTTCCCCTTCCTGGTTGTGCTATGGTGCAGGTGGTGCGATATTCAGTCGTTGGCTGTAGGCTCAATTTGGCCTGCTCCTTTTTTGAATATCGTGTCTCTTGCGCATGGGTGCAATAGACTTGTGCTTGCTCCTGCTATTGTGCACTTTTTGGGTGCAGTTTGAATATCTGGGCCATATTGTTTATGTTAGACAGAAATAACCAAAATCACAATTTTGGCTAAATTTTGCAAAATGTTCATGGACAATTCATGAAATTTTCACAGAAAGGAAATCAGCTTTTCACTAAAATTCCACTGGAAGAAGATAAATTTTGCCCAACCCTAGTCACCAAGAACACTGAATTCCATGGCACTGAAAAGTTTCTGCAGTAGTTTGCAAGTCCTGAGTAAAATTTTGTGGCTACATAATTCCAGGGGCCTTAATTGTAAGGCACCACTGTAATGGTCTAGGCACCTGAACCACATCTTGAGCATGCTAAAGACTTGCTCAGTGGCAATGGGTGTAGTGATGTGTGATGCACTGTACCTGCCCTCTGCAACAGGTGCGGATGTAGGACAGGTGTTAGGAGCCAGGGACGCAGGGGATATGCACTGGTCTCCCAAGAATAAATCTTCTGCAGGGCTCAAGTAGGCAGTAATCCTATGTCCTCTTCCTGCCTGGTCCAGGGACACCCAGTACAAACCTTGTGGTCACCTAACCCAGTCTATAGGAAGCCAAGCTTATGCTGCAAGATGATAGTCCACAAAGTCTGGATAGTGCAGACCGCCTTTGGCTGTAATGTTTTTAAGCCTTTGCAGACTAATTCAAAGTCACTTTTACTGCCAAATGAAGTTAGTGCATGCTTTTTCAAGGATTTGGGGGTCCTTCTTGTGAAGCCCCAGTGGGAATATCTGTACTGGGTACAACAGCCTTAGTAAACTGTTCATTTTTATAAAAGGTATTCTACCCATCCAAGAAATTGATAATTCCCACCGCTACTGCAAGTTCCCTAAAATTATATTAATGAGGGTGTATAATTAAGCTGATACAGAGAATCCAGTGTTTTCCCCACCTGGATGCTGAAGTATTTAATATGGGCATCCACTAACCTGTACCGAAAGCTACTCAGGCCCCTGCTTTCAACATTTCCCAAACAAAATAACTCAGATTTTCAAAATTAATTTTATACCCGAAGAAGGCAAAGAATTCCTCCACCAGTGCAGTCAGCGGTAGAAGTGATTCCCTCTGGCTGGGTCAAATATAGCAGAACATTGTCTGCACATAATTAAATTTTATGCTCCATATCTCAAATCCCCCATCCTCCCAACCTCTTCTGCCTCCCTAGTTACCTTAGCCAAAGGCTCAATCACCAAAGCAAAGATGAGAGGGGGACAGAGGGCATCCTTGCCTGGTGCCTCTTTCAACCGAAAAACACTGGTGGTCTCCCCATTCACCAAAATTTTCACCCTAAGGTCGCTATATAATAGCCTGACATAATTTACATATTGCTCTCCCAATCTAAATCATTCCAGTATTTTAAACAAGTGGCCCTATTCCACCCTATCAAATGCTCATTCAGTGCCCAGGGAGAGCACTATGCCCCTCCCAAGATACTGAGCCGCCACCTCCACCACCCCCACCAACTGCCTAACATTGTGGTATGAATGTGTACTCTTGACTAATCTGGTCTGGTCATCCTTACCAAGGAGTGGTGGAACCTACTCCACCCTTCTCACCAGCGCTTTGGCTAACACCTTAATGTCACTGTTCAGGAGGGAAATAGGCCTATAGGCTGAACACTGCGTGGGGACATTACCCTCCTTATAAATGAGAGTAATAGTGTCCAGGTTGAAGTTGTGTAGCAATCTTCCATCCTCCTGTGCCTCCTCAAACATATTAAACATGTGGGTCCACATAGTTTCCCCTAGGGTTCTATAGAATTCTACAGGGAGCCCATCGGGGTCCGCCATCTTATCCTTCACAAGACAGAAGACTGCCTGTCTATTCTTTCCCTGCATAAAGGGTCTATTTAGAGCTTCTACTTGTTCTTCAGTAAGCTTCAGTAAATTCAAGCATCCTAAGAATGTCTCAGTCACATTTTCACTCCCTTCCCCCCCAACTCTTGCATAGGTTGGTGTAAAATTCTATGAAACCATCCTGTATCTGCTTGCTGTCAGACGTCAATCTACACTCCCTGTCCCTCACTGCTGCAGTCCAATTGGATTTGAACCTGCCCCTGTCTAATCATGCCAGCAGGGGACTTGGTTTATTGCCTCATTCATATAACCTTTGATTATAGTAGATAAGGGCCCTATTAGCACCACCTGTCATTTCTTTGTTTATAGCTTCATGCTATCATAAGCTCTTTCAGAGAGGATCGTGGAAAGCCACTAGCTCTAATTATTTAGCAGCATCCTTAAAGTAAATGTTGAAGGATACCATAGAAAATGGGAGTAGTACCCTGTAGGTGTTGTGAATCAGTCTCCTTCCATTCAAACTGCCAAATAGTGCTGTTTTCTTTGAAAAAAATCCTTTTATTTTGGTGCTGTGCTTCATTTACATAACCAACCCCTTTTTTTTTATGGCTGCAGTAGGCAGAGCCTGCAGACGTTTTGCATGTGCAAAAGGAGTGATGTCATATTTTCTGTCCGTGGAACTGACTGAAGGTGTAAATAGTCTCCTCCACCTTACCATCCTCCAAGAAATGTTTTCCGCTCTCATATAAATTTGCTTTCATGTTAGTCAATGGTTGGAGGGTACTATTTTCTTTCTTAAATGGGCAGTACAAGAACTGCAACCTAAGTAGTGGGAGGCAGCATTCGTTTTTTGGGGGGAGTAAGATCCACCCCACCGCCACCTGAGAAGCTCCTAAATATCCATCCCCTTTTTTTTTATTTATGTGGGAGGGGCATGAGGTGGCTCTATCATGTTGGAACAACTATCAGAGCTGCCTTGGGAAGTAATTAAGGAGTGCCTGAGACAGCATCTAGGCATATCCCCCCAAAACACACACACACACACACACACACACACACATATAAGCTCCTAAAGATCCACCACCACTTTTTTTATTCATGTGGGAGGGGCATGAGGTGGATCTATCATGTTTTAACAAGACACACTAGTTTGGGACCTGGACCAAGCAACAGAACAAGTCTGTGAAGTGGTCAAGTTGTGGAGCCCCTGCATTTTATTAAGGACTAGGAGAACAGAAGATACTAAATGCCTTCAAATTTACTTAAAAAGCCTTGGAACAAATGATTATCGGAGCCACCTGGAGCCTCAGAAGGAAAGAGTAATTAAGGAGTGCCTGAACTACAGTTCCCAAGGAAAACAATATACACAGTGTTCTGATTCAAGTTGAAAGAGCCACAGGTTTTTCTTAAACATTTATATACTAAAAACATAAAATTCAGCTTTTGGGATTAACAATATTTGTTTACCATATTCAATATATATATATATATATATATATATATATTTGTCTTTTTAGTAGTTTCAAAACTTTGAAAGCATTGGTGTTAGTAATGCATTTAGAAATACATTTTTTAATTGTCTTTACAGTAAAGCATGCAGTTTCATGTGAGGGCACTTTTTTTGGGGAGGGGGTTCAAATTATTTTAATCATGGGCACAGTACTTGGTAAACACAGAACTTTGATGATAATGTGCATTTTTTTTCTTTTAAGTTTGAGAAGTATGTATTATATATAAGTGTAGCAGTGTTTTAAATGGGACTGGGGAATGAATAATGGTTAAGTGCCTAGAATTATTTTTAATATAATTGAGTTTATATGTGGCAAGTAGGTAGGGGATAGTATTTTGAATGTGGCAGTATGACAGATTTGTTAGGATAAATATATGCTGTCTTGCAAATAAGACAAAAATTGTAAGGGATACATTTTGCAAAACAGTGATATATATCATAGGGTTTTCTTTCATGTATTGTTGGAAGAATAGCTATGGCTCATTTTGTACTATCAGTAAAAGGAGAGAAGAAAAAACTGAACAAGAAAACAACTGGTGATTTTAAAAGCTGTTCTGATCAGAGCTGACATTAAAAAAAAATCTCAACTGTATTTTTTATTTTATTTTATCAGGGACACTAGAAACAGGATGTTAACACATCAGTGAGCACTGATGCCACTTGTCTGTGTTAGGGAAGTAGTGGGTGGAGTTGCCTTGCACATGTTAAAATATACCAGCTGCAATTAACAACTACTTGTAGAAGCAAAAGGCTAGGTGTTTTTTTTTTCCTACTTTCTTTTCACTAAAATTATAAACTGAGCCAGGAAAAAAGTAAGACTGAACAGATCAGAGCTGACATTAAAAATGTGATGTTCCTAAGGTCTGTTACATTCTCTATGCTTTCATTTTCATGGGAGGGGCATGAGGTGGATCTATCATGTTGGAACAACTGACTATCAGAGCTGCCTGTGTAATTAAGGAGCGCCTGAAACTACATCTAGGCATACCCCCCCCAAATACATACACACATAAGCTCCTAAAGATCCACCCCCACTTTTTTTATTCATGTGGGAGGGGCATGAGGTGGATCTATCATGTTGGTACAGCTGACTATCAGAGCTGCCTAGGAAAGTAATTAAGGAGTGCCTGAAACTGCATCTAGGCATAGCCCCCCCCAAACATGGACACACATAGACATCATGATTTTTTTTAACTCTAAGCATTCCAATATTTGGCTCTTACAGTATGGGCAAGTTGGGCATAAAAGTAAAATAGGAAAAAAAAGGATCAAGCAGGTGCATTTTCCTTTGTCAGATACATGCAGACAGAAAGTCACAAATCCTGTATGACAAGTTCATTATATGGATGTTTCCCATGTAAAACAGAAATGTTGTTAATGTCTTGTCTGTAGCATCGTTTATAGCCAGAAAACTATTATTTACATAGGTGCTGTAAATGACAGGTTTTAATTCAGAAATCCAGTCTTGATAAATTTGTTTTTTTAGCAGTTCTTTAAGATGTATGTCTCTCTCTGATGTAAGACTGCATAGCATAGAAATTAAAGAGTTTCTGTAATCGACTGTTGTTTGCATGAGAAGTGGACATGACAGTGACATGCAAGAGTGAAGTCTAAGTTGTTTCTTGGCCATTCTGGGATCTAAAGTTTAACACTATTGTGTGAATAGAATAAAGTCTTGTGTTTCTTGCATTTGAATAGATTTAGTGCTTTGAAGTTAAAAGATATAAATATATATACATAGTGTCATGAGCACCTGAAAAGGAAGGAGATACTACTAAAATAAATGCTATTCTGATATTTTATTTATTTATGTGTGGGATTTTAAGTGTAGTTTTGCCAAGGTCACAGATACATAAGCTATAAATAAGGATGGATGTATTAGTCAAAGTTTGTAGCAGCTAAATAAAGCAAAAAAAAAAATATACTGTATTTTTTTTCTTTCAATTGTTTAACCAGGAGTGGCACACTAAGCTGAAAGCTTGTTTACAGGGGCAACCTGGGAGCACATGGAAGTTAAGTGACTTGCTCAGGGTCACCCAGTATGCAAGTGGGGGCTGTGGGATTCAAACCCAGCTCTCCAGATTTGCAGTTAAGAGTCTTAAACCACTGTGCTATATTGCCTCCCTAGTTATGGCAGTCATCTGCTTTATGGTTCACGGTGTTGGTGTAGTAAGAATACCAACATACTAACATACAAAAATGCCAGCAGAATAGGCCTAGCGGGCTTTTGTGTCTGCTCTTTGGTCAGTCCCCACCCTGGGAGCTGACCTTGCTGCCTCCCTACCCTCTTAGGCTTCTCCCTTCCCAGTCCAGGGTATTCCTGCTTCATTGGACTTTGTTTCCACAACCCTTCCCCTGTACCTGTCCCACCCCCTCTTGAACCCCTCCACAGTCTCTGCCTCCACCAGCCCCCCAGGCAGTGCATTCCATGATTCTACCACCCACTCAATGAAGTAGCACCTCCTCCTTTCTTCCCGGAGTCTCCCCCTCCAGCTTCCACCCACGCCCTCTAGTTGCCCCCCTCCTTCCTTCAGAGCACTGTGACTGCACCTCCCCTATTTACCCCTTCATATACTTGAAAACCTCTATCATGTCCCCCCATCCCTTCTCTCTTCCAATGTGTACATATTTAGCTCTTCGAGCCTCTCCCCATAGGTCCTTTCTCCCCCAAGCCCCAGATCATTTTGGTTGCCTTCCTCTAGACCCTCTCCAGGAGTTCAATGTCCCTCTTTAAGTGTGGCCTCCAAAACTGCACGCAGTACTCGAGGTGTGGCCTCAACAAGCAGTTATACAGAGGGAGTATCACTTCCCTCCTTCTGGAGTGATCCCCCTAGCGATGCATCCCAGCATCATGTTTGCCTTGGCTGCTGCCCTCCTTCAAGTCTCCGAGTTGTTCATCTTGACATCCACCACCACCCCCAGATCTGTCTAAGCCATACAACCATAGCAGCAGTACATTGCATAGCAGATATAAAATGTCAATAAGCAGGTCATGCAACAGATGTGCTGAGCAGTTACTGAAGCAAGAAATGTACAGCTGTCATTTTTTACATCCTGTTCAAAATGTGTTTTTGCACCTATGGTGCCAAATGGCACAGTCACTGTGCAAAATCTCCTTTTGGCTAATGAACTGATAGTGTCACTGTTCATGCGGTAGGTCACAAAAAGCCTATGCTGAAAACTTGGAGTGAAAATACCAAGAAATGCCCAGGGCATTAGGGTTTCTGACCATAAACTGTAGGGACTGACAGGCATCAGGGGTGTGACTTGGGACTGTCACAGTAATGCTCATGCCATTCCACCCCCATCCCCACCCTGCAGCCAGTGACAGGTATCGAGGTGTGCCTTTGACTCTTCAGCCCCAAAGTTCACTCCATTCTCTTATACTGTACCCATTTCAGTGTATTTCCTTATGGAATGGGATGAGTGTAAAGTCTGAAAACCCCAAGGCACACCTCAACTCTTGTCTGTGTCTGCAGGGTAGGGTGAGGTGAAATGCAATGAGCGTTATGGGCAATGACCCAAAGGCACACCCCAATGCCTGTCCATGTCTGTGGGTTGGGGGTGGGGTTGGCATCACTTCAATACTTCACTGCCATTTCTATTCTACCTGTCTGTCTGTGTGTGTCTCTCTCTCTATCTATATGTCTATGTAATTATCTGTCTTTCTATTAATTGCATGTATCGTTATTTTTACCTATTTCTAAAACAAACCTGCATATCACATTTGCCTGCACTCTGAGCACATACTTATGAAACTGTGCATATCTGTACTCCACTTCTGGGTAGACCTCATACTTTCCTAATATTCCCATTATCACATGCATAACTACCTTGCCCTTATCAAAAGTGACCCCCTCTGAAAGTTAATATCATATTTTCTCTAACAGTCCATCATCATTACACCTGACTTCCTGACATCAACACATTGCTTAAATATAACTTACATCACCTCATGGACAAAAACCCTGTTTCTCTTAAAAAAACAAACAAACAACAAAAAGCTGTGTAAATAATCCCAAAGCGGAACATATGCCAGCCATTACTTTTTCATGTACTGCCACCTTCTGTACCATCATGGGGATTTGCATATGTTTCCCTTGATGCTTTGCAGTATTGAGATATGTGTAATAGTGTTTTCTTTAAAATTTGACTATCTGGCCAGTATCATCCAGGATAACACTTACACAAGTGGCATTTGCTCTGGGATTCTTTTGTAAGCTTCCTATTCCTTCCATTAACATGTACACCTCCATATATTTTCCTAATAATGTGTATGCCTTCCTTAGAACAGAAACTAAAACAAATCTTACTACTTACAAATCATTGTGCTCTTTCTCCATGCCTCCTTAACAATTCCACACAACTTCACTAACTTCATTATGCAGCCGTGGTGGATCTGACCAGAATTTGTTCTCAGTGCTGCAACCCCCAACTGTGACATCATACCAGGGAAACAAACTTATTCAAGGGTCACTGACAGTTTTTAGCTTTAGATAGACAAATCAGCTATGTACTGTACCCACAATGCCTCACTATGTAAATTAGTATACAGGGTATTGCATTTCTGTGCTCACTGCAGAAGTAGGAGACTACATCTCTCAGTGGAAAAGTATTGTAGCTAGATACAACATGCACAATACATTGTTCTGAAAATAAACATACAAAAGCTTATATTGTTGACACCACTACAGAAATATGGAAAGCATCTCACAGTAAGGAAACTGGAAAAACAGGCTCTTATTTTACCCACAATGCCTTGCTATGGACATTTACATATTAGTGCTCACCACTACCAACATACTGGACTGTACTTCAAGCAACCTACCTGCCTAGGACAGGGCAAGAAGGCGCCTGCTGCCTGCTCTCCTTCTTGGCTCGCAAGGCTGATCGTAGCCCACCAGGCTGCTACTGCTGACGTGGTCCCCTCCACAAGCAACCTGACTGCCTAGGATAGGGTGAGAAGGTGCCTGCTGCCCACTCTCCTCCTTGGCTCACAAGGTAACGTCTGGTCCCTGACCCAGGACAAGGGAAAGGGGGTTTTGGAGCTTTCCTCCCATTTCTAATTGAATACCTAGCACCCATCACTGTGGGACCTGAATGGTTTCAGACAGCCCCGTAGTACTGACATTGGTTTCCTGCCCAATGCTGCAGCCAGTGCTGAAATCATTGTTCTAGGGCATAAGACTGCAGAGAAACACTGACCTTTTACTTTCCTTCCTTTAGCAGCTGCATAGTGAAGTCCTGATCTTCTTGCTTCCCAGTTCATTCAGTTGCACACTTCTGTGAGCTGTGCAGTGCAGATCAGAATTTGCCTAACCTGAACCGGTTTCTCAGAGATTTTTTGTATTATTTACAATGATCCTGCCGCTAAGGTTTCCTTAAATGGACTGTAGAGTTGATTTTCTGAATTAATTTTAAGTTGAACAGTGTTTACATTGCATATTAAATAATTGATGGCAATTTCTGCACCTGTTTTAAAGTTTAAGACTAATTCTGCATTTCTAATCTGTCTGCTACTTGACCTCCCCCCTGACTCTGGCACCAAACGATCAGGTCAGATGCACACCCCATTAAACACCCTTTGTTTTAGCTCTCTGTTGCAATTTGCTGCTGACACCTTGCCAGAGTCTGTAACACAGCCCCCTCTTTCATCCCAAGCCTTTTCAACTGTTAATTTTTCTCACCCCTCCCTTCTCTGAAACCTCCCCCTGACCACCACTGAGGCTTAAAACTGACCTTTCTTCTGTTCCTCTCTCTCAGGCTGATCGGAGCCTACTGGGCTAGTACCGCTGATGCGGTCCCCTCCACAAGCAACCCACCCACCTGGGACAGGGCGAGAAGGTGCCTGCTGCTCACAAGGTAATGACTGGTCCCTCACCCAGGACAAGGGAAAGGGGATTTTGGAGCTTTCCTCCCTTTTCTAATTGAATACCTGGCACCCATCGCTGTGGGATCTGAATGGTTCCAGATGGCCCCAGAGTGCTGACATTGGTTTCCTGCCCAATGCTGCAGCCAGTGCTGAAATACTTGGACTAGAGCAACAGTTCTCAAACTTTGTCATAGTGAGCCTCCCTTAATCCATGGAAAAGATCTTGAGCCTCCCCGAAAATACTGAAATATTTTTGGGCCTCTCCACAGAAAAATAGCCTACTTTTTGCAGTACATGAGGAATAAATTGAAACCTCTTTGCATAGCTGGCTCTCACGTTATTAAGCTTATTGTAATCCTCCCCCCCCCAAAGAGGACAACCTACTTGCTCCAATATTTTGACTCTAGAACCATTGTTACCCCTTACTGCCATACCTTCATGGGTCAGACTGCTTTTTCTGTTTCCCCTCTAACTGGAATAACCTTCCTGCTGACCTCTGCCTCACCCCACTCTTAGCAATTCGGGTTCATTTTGCTCCCTCCTGCTCTTATTCCTAGTACCTGTGTGGTTAACTCTTGTATTTGGACAGTTCTGCTGCCAGTCTAATTGATCAGTTGTTTCTCACATTGTTAGTTTATTGTTCTTAATTTGTTTGCACTTGTATTCATTTTGTATTGTAGAGTGTTTTGCAGTTACGCTTTGAATTGTATTCTCTCACTACCCTTCCCTGGGTACACCTGAAATAAGCCATGGCTCAGTGTAAAGTACCTTCCTTGGTCACAGACTTGTGAATAAATGCATAAATTCACCTACTGTTATCCTCTTTCAGTTTGCCTTATCCCTTTTACACAAAATCTATGAAGTTCAAAATTGAAATATAATACTTTTTCAAGACTTGCTTGAGCCTCCCTTGGAACAGGTTGGGGCTTCCCCAGGGAGGCTGGCCTCACCATTTGAGAACCCCTGGACTAGAGCATACGACTGCAGAGAAACATTGACCTTTTACCTTTCTTCATTTAGTAGCTGTGTAGTGAAGTCCTGATCTTTTTGCTTCCCAGTTCTTTCAGTTGCACATTTCTGTGAGCTGTGCAGTGCAGATCAGCAGTTGCCTAACCTGAACTGGTTTCTTAGTGATTTTTTGTATTATTTATGGTGATCCTGCTGCTAGTATTTCCTTAAATGGACTGTAGAGTTGATTTTCTGAATTAATTTTAAGTTGAACAATGTTTATATTGCATATTAGATTATTGATGGCAATTTCTGCACTTGTATTTTAAAGTTTAAGGCTGAGTCTGCATTTCTAAATCGGTCTGGCAACTAGACCTCCCCCCTGACTCTGGCACCAAATGATCAGATCAGATACATGCCCCCATTTAACACCCTTTATTTTAGCTCCTGTTGCAATTTGCTGCTGGCACCTTGCCAGAGTCTGTCAGAGGCCGCCCATCATCACAAGCCTTTTCAACTGTTAATTTTTCTCTCCTCCTCCTGCTCTGAAACCTCCCCCACACCACTGAAACATAGAAACATAGAATTTGATGGCATATAAGGACCGCTTGGCCCACCTAGTCTGCCCATTTTCCTACCTAACAGATAAGCTGCAGATCCTAGTTAACCAACAGCTTACTTCCTCCTACCCCCAACTAGGACTGCCTTATGCCTGTCCCATGCATTCTTGAATTCCCCCACTGTTCTTGACTCCATGACCTCCTCAGGGAGACTGTTCAATGCATCCACAACCCTCTCTGTGAAAAAATACTTCCTCACATTACCTCTGAGACGTCCCCCTTCTATCTTCAAATTGTTCCCCCTTGTTCTTGCACATCTCTTTTTCTGACACATGCTACCCTCTTGGACTTTGTTGATTCCCTTGAGGTACTTGAAAGTTTCTATCATGTCCCCTCTCTCCCTTCTTTCCTCAAGGGTATACATATTAAGCTCCTTTAGTCTTTCTTCGTATGTCTTCTGGTGCAGACCCTACACCATTTTGGTTGCCCTCCTCTGGACAGCCTCCATTCTGTGTATCTTTGCGGAGATGGGGTCTGCAGAACTGCACACAGTAACCAGATGGGGTCTCACCAACTGTCTGTACAGAGGGATAACAACTTCCTGTTTTCTACTATTGATGCCTCTTCCTATGCATCCCAGTATCCCCCAGCCTTCCTTACTGCCTTCTCACATTGCTTGCCCACCTTTAGGTCATCTGATATAATTACCCCCAGGTCCCTTTCCATTTTTACTGTTGTCAGTATCTCACCCCCCATTGTGTACTCTTCCCCTGGGTTTTTGTTTCCCATGTGCATTACCTTGCAGTTCTTTGCATTGAATCTGAGCTGCCATACATTTGACCATTCCTCCAACCTTGCCAAGTCCCTTCTCATCCTTTCCACTCCATCTTGTGTATCAACCTTGTTGCAGATCTTTGTGTCATCTGCAAAGAGACATACTTTTCCTTCCAGTTCCTCTGCAGTGTCACTTATAAAGACATTAAAGAGGACTGGTCCCAGTACTCAAACCCTTCTCGGTACCCCACTGGTTATCCTCCTTTGTTCACTGGACTCCATTTACTATTACCCTTGGTATCCTGTTGTCCAGCCAGTTTTTATCCAGTCTACCACCTTGGGACTCACCTCCATGGCTAACTAGTATATTACTCTTTGTGTGAGACTGTGTCAAATGCCTTGCTAAAATCTAGGTAGGCCATATCCACAGCCCCTCCCTGGTCTACTACTTTGGTCAGCCAGTCAAAGAAATCTATTAGGTTCATCTGACATGACCTTCCCATCGTGAATCCATGCTGCCTTGGGTCCTGTGCCCCACTGGTCTCTAGGTACTCAACAATTCTTTCCTTCAGAAGTGATTCCATCATTTTCCCTACCACTGAGGTCAAACTAACTGGTCTGTAGTTTCTTGCCTCTGTCCTGCTCCCACTTTTGTGAAGAGGAATCACATCTGCCCTCCTCCAGTCCTTGGGTACCACCCCATCCTCCCATGATTTGTTAAAGAGAGTAGTCAGTGGTGTCACTAGTTCTACCCTTAGTTCTTTTAGAATTCTTGGGTGAATCCCATCAGGCCCCATTGGTTTGTCCACCCACAGTTCCAAGAGTTCTTTCAAACCCTTTCTTCTCTTGAATGGACTGGTATCGAATCCCCTATTCAAGAGTTTTCTCTTGTTTGCTTTAGGTACCTCCCCTCTTCCTTTGTGAATACTGAGCAGAAATATTGTTCAGTATCCCTGCTTTTCACTGTCACCCTTTACCCACATTCCATCCCCTTTATTAAGCCTTAGTATCCCTCCTTTGGTCTTTCTTTGCTCCCTAATGTAGCTATAAAAGGTCTTATCCCCCTTCTTAACAGAATTGGCTATCCTTTCCTCAGTTTGGGCCTTTGCTATTCTGACTGCCTTCCCAGCCTCTTTCTGCTTTAACTGATAAAGTTCTCTGTCCTGCTCCTTCTGTGTTTCCTTATATTTCCTGAATGCTATCCTTTTCTCCTTAACCTTCCCTGCCACCTCTTTTGAGAACCATAGCATTTTTTTCCTTTGTTGTGTTTATTGATTTGCTTTACACAAAGGCTTGTTGCCTCTGTGATGGCTGTTTTGATTACTCCCCATTGTTCCTCCACCCCTCCTTCTTGCCTGTTTGCTAGTGCTTTTCTGAGGCACTCTCTCATTTTCCCAAAGTCAGCCCTCCTAAAGTCCAATACTCTTGCTTTTGTATGGCTTGATTGTATGGCTGTGTTTATCGTGGACCACATTGTTTGGTGGTCGCTTGTTCCCAGATGGCTACCCACTTCAAAATCTGAGATTCTTTCTCCATCCCTGAGGCATGCCCCCTGTAGGGCATCAAGAATGACCCTGCTCTTGGATGTGCCTGCAGCAAAGGTGCTCCAGTTAACATCTGGCATATTCAGGTCCCCCATCAACAATATCTCCCCTTTTTCTGCCATTCTAAGAAAGCCTTCTATCATTTCCTTGTCCATTCCCTCCCCCTGAGATGGGGGTCTGTATACAATCCCCATGTGAATTGTGGTGCCATTTCCTGTCTCCAGGGTGACCCAGAGTGCCTCATCTGCTCCCTGTTTACTCTTTAGTTCTGTTGCTTTGATCCCTTCCTTTACATAGAGAGCTAATCCTCCTCCTCTTTTACCCTGCCTGTCCCTCCTGTAGATTGTGTATCCTGGTATGTTGACATCCCAGTCATGGTTCTCTGCGTACCATGTTTCTCCTGACTGCCACAATATCCAGGACACCCTCTTCCATCGAGGCCACTAGTTCAGGGGCTTGTTACACAGACTCACGGGCATTGATACTCATCACCCTCCACTTTTTGATAACCTTACCCTTTTTGCCCCATTCCTGTCCTTACTGCCTTTGCCTTTTTTACTTTACCTCTGTTCTGCTCCCTAATACTTCTCTACCTTGGTGTTTACCTCACTAATCACCATGTTTTGTAGAGGCTGGGATTTCCTGCTCTTTTCAGTGCCCCCCTTGGCTAGTTTAAATGCTTGCCAGTAGAAGCATTTAAACCTCTCACCTAGGATCCTGGTTCCCCCTGGACAGATGCAGACCATCACACCAGTATAGGTCTGCATCCCTCCAGAATGGCTCCCCAGTCCCCAATGAAGCCAAACCCTGAGTTCCACACCAGTTTTCAACCACTCATTGAATTCCTGGTGAGGAGTGCCCTAGCATCTCCTTGCCATAGACAGGCAGCACCTCCGAGAAGGTTACCGTATGCACTACTTGTCTAAGGCCCCTCCCCAACTCTACAAACTCCTCTTGCACTGCTCTGATCCCATTCCTAGCCAGGTCATTTGTCCCTAGGTGGACAATGACATCCAGCTTATAAATGCCCTCTCTTCTGTTACTCTTTCTCAGGCTGATCAGAGCCCACTGGGCTGGTACCGCTGATGTGGTCCCGTCCACAAGCAACCCGCCCACCTAGGACAGGGTGAGAAGGCACCTGCTGCCTGCTCTTCTCCTTGGCTCACAAGGTAATGGCTGGTCCCTGACCTGGAACAAGAGAAAGGGGATTTTGGAGCTTTTCTCCCTTCTCTAATTGAATACCTGGCACCCATCGCTGTGGGACCTAAATGGTTCCAGACGGCCCCAGAGCGGTGACATTGGTTACCTGCCCAACGCTGCAGCCAGTGCTGAAATACTTGGACTAGGGCATAAGACTGCAGAGAAACACTGACCTTGTACTTTTCTTCCTTTAGTAGTTGCGTAGAGAGTCCTGATCTTTGTTTCAGTTTTTCAGTTGCACATTTCAAAGAGCTGCACTGCAGATCGGCATTTGCTAATATGAACTGGTTTCTTAATGATTTTGTTACCCTCCCCACCTCCTTCCTTTATTAAATACACTACAGAGCTGAGGCCACCCACCTCATACTTGGTTACCTTCACTTTCCCTCTTAAGGGGAAGCATCTAAGAGCTACAGCAAAGCACTTAGAGGGGCAATGCTTAAATTCACAATTCCCAGATTTCTTTACCTCTCCAATTAGTGCCTGCTTCCCCATTAGCAGGTTATACAGCTCCTCCACTAGAGAGTGTATACTTAAGCAAGCATCCTTCATTTTCTACTTCCCTACTACAGGCTATTCAGCTGGATACCTGAGGGAGCTTTATTTTAAGCATTGTACCCTTTCCACTCGGTAGCAAAGCAACTTTGTTCGGCTACACCCTGTTGTTGCAGTCTACTACCTACCAAAATCCGCCCCCCCCGCTGCTCTTTGACTCTAAGGATGTTTCCTCTCGACTCAAATCCCTTCTCCTTCTGCCTCCTCCCCCAACCTTATTTCTTACCCTCTCCCTATCCGCCCCTCCTGCTTTTGCCAACCCAGGGCCCTATAACTCCAAATCCATCCAAACCCCTGTCTCCAGGCCCCAATTTATATTCATGCTATTACTCCTGCCTCCCTAACATATTCTGGTCTCATTCCCTCATCATTCCACGTGCATCCCTACTAACTTTTCCAAATTTCTTTGCTGTTCTCCACCTCCTGCTTCTTCACTATACCACTCCCTTCTACCTCACTCGCTTGGCCTCCAAGCCCCATAGTATCCCATGAAAATCGCGACTACAGAAACGCGACTGAAAAAATAGCGAGTAAACAATGGCTACCACTAAATCAGCGACACAGTAAAACAGTGCTAGTTCAATAACAAAGAAGAAAACTGCCACAGTGTACACAACATTAGAGCCTGCTCAATAATGGGGACTATATGCTCAAATCTGCTGAAATCTACTCAGATCTACTCACTGCCTGTGTGTGCTACTGATTCACAAGTTTCTGCTATTAGTCCACCAGGTGCACTATGGGTTCAAAGTTCACAGCACAGCATCTGACGTCAGAATAGCGACTCTTTGTAGTTCAGCGCTGTTCAGCGCTTATTCCATTTATTGACTTCTTGAAAGCAGAGACTTGTGAATCAGAAGTACACATTCCTTTCATTTCATTCTACATAGTACCAGAACCTGTGTTGTGGTCTCAACACTTGATCTGGCCCTCTCTCTCACATCTGCCATTATCCTCCTCACTCCCACATCACCAGCATCAGGGACATGCATATGATTCTTTGTAAGAGCCAACACCTTATTGCCAGAAGTATGTAACCTGGAAAGGCAGCTGTATTTATGGGCATCTACACATCGTCAATACACTTTCTCAGCCTTCTCTTTATGCTTTCTGTAAGTGTAGCCCCCATAAACAGCCAATGGCTTACCTTTTTGGCTTGCGACCAGCTCAAACTCCATGCTGCAATGTCAAATGGAAGGAGATTACACATGTGCCTTTAAAAAAAAAATCATGGTGAGATCAGGTGGGAGTAGGCAACTGCATTGTGGGTACCAGGAAATAGAGCAAATACTCCTTAAGGCAGTGGTTGTAATTGTATAAATAGAGTAAACAAGACAAGAAATGCAGGACGTAGGTCGGTACGTCAGTAGCTATTTTGACCTAAGTGCTATGATGGCGCTATAATGCTTTACATGACAGTGCACTCTATATTTTATTCGCTATTATTGAGGTCGCGCTTCTGCAGTCGCGATTTTCACATGGAACCAGCCCCATCACTCCAAATACATGAAGCTACACTTCCTCATTCTAGCTCCTCTATTACTTGCCTCAGGGGTCATCAACCCCAACTCCAGTCCTGCTACTTCCTTCACCCCTGCCATCTCCCCCACTGCTGCTGTCCATACCCCTACCCCAACAGCCCTTATAAAGGGTTTCAAGATATTACACTTAAACATTTGTAGCCTACTTCAAAAATTAGATCTCCTGCAAGTCATGGTTGCTGCCCTGAAACCAAACATTCTATTTATAACAGAAACATGGCTAAAGAGCATGATTCCTGACCACTTGGTCTCCATCCCCAGTTACTCCATCCTAAGGCTAGACAGAGCAGGCAGGGGTGGTGGAGTGGCCATGTATATCTGCGCCTCCCTCCAATACTTCCCAGTCTTCTCCTCCTCCAACCCAGCAACCCTTGACACCTTAGCCATCAATGTATCCTTCTTTTCTCACTCCCTATCTTTGTAGCTGGCATCTATTGCTGTCCAAATGTCCAGCCTGCCGTCTCCCTTGACCGTCTAACTTCCATTACTTCCCTCTCTCAATCTGGCGAGATTTACATCCTTGTTGACCTTAATTTAAAATGGTTGTACCCAACATCTACCATAAAGAATGCTATCAGTGCCCTCAACCTCACACAACTAATTACAGAACCCACCCACCCTAATCACAAGACCCAAAACCACTCCCTACTTGATTGAGCCCAAACTTCCCACTCCCATAGAATCATCGCCTCTGGCATTCTTTTTGATGCTCTCAGTGACCACAACCCGGTTTTCCTAGTCAGAAAAGTTCACAGCCCTAAATCCCCACATAAAACCCTTCAAATACTGTAAATAATCTGTAAATCTGTAAATAACTAGAACTGAAACCTCTCCTGCATAGCCTTGCCCTCTCAGACTGGTCTCCTCTAGCAAGCACCTCCTCGGTTGATAAAGCTCTAATCTATTTTAAAGACATCTTTCTAGCAAATTGGAATGCCTTCGCACCCCTAAACAAACAAGGGTTAGAGGTCATCACCTCTCCTGGATTACCCCTGAATTACTAGCCTGCCACAGAGCCGGAGATCAGGCCTGGAAATGGCACAAAGTCTTCCAGCTTCCAGTTGACCTTCTTATTAAATGAAAACTCTGTAATGCCTGCACCTGAGCTACCAGGCTAGCCAAAACAGAGCACTTCAAATCTACCTTTGTGACAAACATCAACTCCTCCACCAAGTTCTGGAGAGACATCTACACCTCTTTATCCCCGCATCCTGTCCACCCACCCCTATACTTAAGATAAATGCCACCCTTGTTGCTGATCCAGTTGCAGTAGCTACTGAATTCAACTCCTATTACACCACTTGTGCTGATGAGCTACTCCAATCCCTTCCAAACTATTCCCCTCCCTCTTCCCCTTCCTATTGCCTGCGAATGACCCCCTCCCATTCCCCCCTTCTGTTTCGCTACTGTCTCTCCAAATGACACCCTAAATGCCCTGCTAGCAATCAACCCTTCAAAAGGCTTCTCCCCAGATGGTCATGACCCTAAACTACTATCCCTCTCAGCCCCAGCCATCGCCTACCCACTCTCTGTTATTCTAAACCTCTCTTTCTCAACTGCCTCGGTACCTTCCCCTCCTGAAAGGTGGAGACCCCACCTCCCCTGGCAACTACTGCCCCATCTCTCTTCTCCCTAACCTTGCCAAACTTCAGGAACACCTAGCCCTCTCCCAGCTCACCGCTTACCTCAATGACTCCTAATTCTTCACCCCTTATCAGTCTGTCTTCAGGAAAAATCACTCCACTACCACCTCCCTTCTTCGGCTCACTGATACTATCCTCACGGGAATAGACAATGGCCAAATCACCTCAGCCATTTTTGTCAATCTGGCCAAGGCTTCCGACACAGTCTCCTACTCCCTTCTCCTTGACACCCTATCAATAGCTGGGCTATCCCCCTTAGCCACAGACTGGTTCAAGGCATACCTCACTGGCAGAACCCAATTAGTCAAGATCTCTGATGCAATTTTCCCACCCCTCCTGATAAGAACTGGCATCCCCCAGGGATCAGTGTTAGACCCCATACTATTCTCTATTTTTCTAAACGATCTCCTGTTCACCTGCTCTCCATTCTCCTGTATGCTGATAATGCAGTCTTGTATGCATCTGACTCCTGCCCCACCGAGGTTGCATCTAACTTGCAGCACGACTTCGACAAAGTTCAGCGTTGGTTTATAAACCACCAACTATCTCTCAATGCCAAAAAAACAGTCTCCATTACCTTCGACACCAGGCAGAGACTTACTAGGTTTCCCTCTCTACCCTCCTTCCACACCCTTGATGGGACTTTTCTTGAGGACACATCCTCTTTCAGGTATTTAGGTGTCTGGCTGGACCAACACCTGAACTTCTCTGGTCATATTGATGCCATTCAGAAAATATTACTTCCCAAGCTCGGTGCCTTATTCAGGAACTGTGCCTGCATCCCACCCATGGCTAGTCGTGAGATTGTCCAGAAGATGATCCTACCTATCTTTGACTACTGTGATGTAGTCTACAGTGCTACCCCTAAGTCCTCCCTGGCCAGACTAGATACCCTTTTCAACTCCTTTTGCCATTTTGCCCTTGACACCCCCCCCCGCACTCATCATTGTGATCTCTACCATGCCCTATCCTTCCCTTCCCTGACAAACCGACATCTCTCTCACTGCGCAAAATTCACCTCCAAGCACTGGCTGGGTGAACCTCCCTCCTATTTCTCCCCTGCCTTTACAACTGCCCCCTCCTTCCCACTTCCTAAGATCTACCAACTGATGAACCCTGGTGGTCCCATGCCGCTCCACCCTTATTGGCCAATCGGGTTATTCTTATCACCTCCCAAAAGTCTGGACTTCACTTCCTCCTCAAATTCGCCACTCATCCCCTTGCTACTCCATTAACTCTGCCTTCAAGTACTTGCTTTTCCCTTCCTGTGCCTGCCATGACCCTCCTTAATCCCCCCACCATCTCCCCTCAGCCCGTATTACCATATGACTACTCCCTACCACTTCTATTTCCCTCTGACCATGATCCTCCAAGTCCCCTACTCTCCCTCCTCCTAAAGCGTTCCTCCCCCTTCTTTCTCTACCCTTAATCTTTCTCTGTCCAGTGATCTCGCCCACTGCCTTGTGAAGGCAGGATCCAAAGCGCATGGTGGGCAACAACTTTACCCCCTTTCCCCTATTTCTCCTTTTACTGCACCCTCTCAGTCACTGCTAGATCACTGCCTTGTGCAGGCAGGGTCAGCCAGCACACTGGTGGGGTACTATCCCCCATTAGTTGACCTCTGCTACCCCTTCCCACAACATCCCTCCCCAACACTCCCCTCTCTCGCATCACTATATATTAATAACTCTCATTGCCTTTAACTGGTGTCCTACCAGTAGGGCTGTCCACCGCCCTGCCCAGACAGGGATAACAGGACACTGTTGAATTTCAACTCCTCCCTTTCCCGCTTGGATACCCCCCACCTACAATACCTCTCTCTCATCACCCTGCCACACTCTACCTCTCCTCTCCTCTCCTCATACCCCCTTCCAGTTAGCATAGCCTAATACTGGCCTACCCCTACACTCAATTAAGCACTTATAACCTACCCCTATACCCCTCTTATATGCACTTTAGTCCACCCTGTCATCTCTGTATGCCTCGAAAATTGTGTTCTGTCTGTGTCTCTCCATAAATTTCCTTTTCCTTCTTCCATTCTGCCCTCTGAAATTTTTTGTTCCCTCCTTCCATTCTTCCTCTCTTTACTCCAATCACTGTAAATCTTGAATATTTATGTTACATTAATGGCTACCAATTACTTTTGGGTCACCTTATCATCTAGTGCTACATACTGTTGCCAAGTTATTATATGTGTTCCAGTGTTATCAACTGTCACCAACTGTTGCCAATTTGCTATATGTGTCTTCAAATTGACTATACTTAACCGTTGCATTGTTAGCCAATGTTATCCACCTGTAAACCCTCCTGCTCTCATTGTATGCAAGTAAGCAAATTGTATTCCAACATTGTAACATTTCTCTGTATTCTATCCCATTGTTTCCTACCCTCAGGTTGCACTGGGAGATGAGCAACTTGTTGCTCAGCATGCCTTCCTGGTGAAACATTTCAATAAATAAAGTAAGGCACATTTAAGTAAAATGTTATAAATTACCCAGAATTCTTTGTTGCTGTATGTAAAACATTGACAATTCCCTGATATGACATAATTCTGGGGGTGTGGCCACACAAAGACAACTGGAGGACAAAACGCTGATAAAACAAAAAAAATTACTATGGTAGATTTTTTTACAAAACAAATTGCAGCTTCAACATCTGAAGCATGTCTGTCAGTGGCATACCACGTGTAAAAGGCATTTGGGGAACCTTCAACATTTACTTGAAATTGTCACAGTTTTTCCTTGTTCTGATTATTAAGGGCAGCCATATATGCTACCACTACCCCTCTCATATAAGTCTTCCCCACCTCCCATAGGTCACCTTTGAGGGGCAGCGGATGCATTGGTGTCTAAGTAACACCTCCAACTATCAGCCAGGTATTCCTTAAATTGCTGGTTAGTCAGCATGTAAGTGTGAAATCTCCATCTCCTAGAGAGAGTCTCCTTTTGCCCTAAGGTAAGTGTCACAAGGACTCTGTCATGATCACAAATTGCAATAGGACTGATAGCAGTGGAGCACACCTTCCTATACCACCTCCATGGCACCAATATGTAGTCAATGTGGGACCAGAAACAGTGAGGGTTAGAGAAAAAAGTAAACTCTTTGGCCCCCAGTTTTACCTCTCTCCAAACATCTACTTACTCCAGCTCAGCTAAGCCCGCTCCCCATTTCTCTATCACTGGCTCCAGCTTGTGACTAGTTGTTGATCGATATAAAAGCAGATCAAAAACACAGTTGAAATCTTCCCCTAGGATGAGGCCCATAAACTGTTCTTTCTGAAGAAGGGTTAACAGCTGATCATAAAATACAGGATCTCTTTCTGCCAGGGTGTAAATATTCCCAAATGTGATAGTCTTTCCCTGTAGCTTCCCACTCACCACAAAAATGTACCTACCATTAGCTGGGTCCACCACTACCCACTCCTTGACAAATGGGAGGCCTTCATAGAAACATAGACTTTGACGGCAGATAAGGACCACTTGGCCCACATAGTCTGCCCATTTCTCTACCTACTGGATAAGCTGCAGATTCTAGTTAACCAACAGCCTACTTCCTGCAACCCCCACTATAATTGCCTTATGTCTGTCCCATGCATGTTTGAATTCCCCCACTGTTTTAGACTCCACAACCTCCCCAGGAAGGCGGTTCCATGCATCCACCACCCTCTCCATGAAAAATAATTTCTTCACATTACCCCTGAGTCATCCCCCTTCTATCTTTAAATTGTGCCCCCTTGTTCTTGCACATCTGTTTTTCTGAAAGATGCTACCTTCCTGGACTTTGTTGATTCCTTGAGGTGCCAAACTTTCTTTTCATGTCCTCTGTCCCTCCTTTCATCAAGGGTATACATATTAAGCTCTCTCAGTCTCTCTTCATATGGTTTCTGATGCAGACCCTGCACCATTTAGTTGCCCTCCTCTGGACTGCTTCCATCCTGTCTATGTCCTTGCGTAGATGGGGTCTCCAAAACTGCATGCAGTACTCCAGATGGAGTCTCACTAACTGTCTGTACAGAGGGATAACCATGTAAAAGGATTGCCACTCCTCTCCTATGTTCATTAGAAGATGCTGCATAGCATTGTCCTATCCACGCTAACCAATTTCACTTTATCCTTGACTGGATTCTGACCAACCATGAGGATAGGATCACCCATGCTGGGATCCTATCCAACTCCATCAGTGACCACTCACCTATCTACTGGTCCACTAAAACTCCTGCCCCCAAATGATCTGACTTTTCTGAGACTATTCTGTAACATGATCCCTCACAACTACACACTGACACAATGTCTATAAATTGGTCCCCCTTTACAAAATGAAGGATGTCTCCTCTGCACTTGGCTTCTTCATCGCCGCTCTTTCCAGTATACAAGACAAGCATTTCCTGCTAACTACTAGGAGAGTGCGAGGGAGTGATATTCATTGGCTCACCAAGGACCTCATAAGATTGATGAAGATGTGTGATGTCCTATGGGCATCTTACAAGGCCTCCCCTTCCCCTCAGATATGGAACGAATACAGACAAATACGTAATCAGTGCAAAAGGCTAGTTAACCATACCTCTCAAGTGTCCCTCATTACGAGGGACATCCCTCATTGTGCCACTTAAAATTGCTCTGTCTGTCATCCGTCCTTCATGGAAAAGGTGCTGCCCACACAGTGAATGTGCTGTAAATTCAGACTTTAATGCAGAAACACTTAATATTCTAAAATATCAACTCCAAAATAAACTTTGTACAAGTAAACGCTATGGTTTTCACAGTGTTCTGAGCTTGTATCTCAATGTTTGAGGATGTGTCCCTCATTCTGAGGGTCTGTGTCCCTCATTTTGAGTGTCCAAAAATGTCCATGTCCCTCATTTTAGTGACAAAAGGTTGAGAGGTATGTAGTTAACTCCTGTAAGGCTGCATACTTCCGCAACATTCAGTCCCACAGCCTTGGTAACCCAAGATATTTATGATCTGCAATCTGCTCCCTTTCTTGCCCAGGTGCCAGACAGCCCCCTCTCCAACTAAACACTCCAAACAGCCTACTGACCACCCCGGCAGATGTTTCAGATGCACTCAATACAAAATTTACCAACCTTGCCAAACACCTTGCCAAGCTCCCCCCCCACCAAATCCCATTCCTCCACTCCATGACCAGCCCATCGCTCACCCCAACATACCTCCTTTCTGTTTCTGAGCTATCTCCCCCAATGAAACACTCAAGCTCCTAATAAAGCCCCCCCACAAAGAGCAGCACTGGCCTCTCACTCCACTTCCTCAGAATTATGGCTCATGCTATTGCAATCCCCCTTACCATGATCTTTAATCTCTCCCCTCACCATTGCCTCAGTTCTTGCGGTATGGAAACAGGCTATGGTCATCCCAGTCTTTAAATCTGGTGACCATAGCACTATGGACAACTACCACCCAATATCCATCCTCTCCCATCTAAGAAAACTGTTGGAAAAGATTGTTCACCACCAGGTCATGGACTACGTTACAAAATACAACTTCCTCTGCCCTCAACAGCACAGTTTCAGAAAAGGACACAGCACCCCTACGGCCCTAGCATGTTTCACCAACCATGTCCTTTGGAACATGGATGTTGGAAAGCTTACTGGAGTAGTCTTTGTTGACCTCTCCAAAGCATTTGACCTGGTAAACCATAACATCCTCCATGGCAAACTAAACAGCCTTGGGTTGTCCCCTGCCACTAATATCTGGTTCCATGACTACCTTTCCGGCCGCATCCAAATAGTCTGTACAGGTGGTACAACCTCTTCCACCCTGCCTATCTCTACTGGTGTCTCCTAGGGATCTGTCATCCCTTTTCATTACCTGTTTCCCCCAGGACTGTCTTTTCTGCCACTCATTACTATATGTGGATGTTATCATTCTCTACCAGAGTGATAAGACCCTATCACACCTCTCCACATCACTTACCTCAAGCTACTGTACCATAAATGATTCACAACCAACATATTGTTGGTTAATGCCAAAAAGACAAAGGAAATGCTCTTTGGGTCCAAGCGTAAGCTGGCCATTCTACTCTCGCCCACAACTCTCTCAGCATCCTATCCCCTGATGGCTCACTTCTGGAGACTGTCAATTCCTACAAATACCTGGGTGCTACCTTCGGCCCTGCCCTTACCTTCTCAAACCACATTGAGACCCTAACTCAACTCATAAATCAGAAACTGGGGATCAGCTACCATCTCATCAATTAACTCACCCCTGAAGCTCGACTCACCATTGCCCAATGTAATCTCCTCCCTCTAATGGATAACTGCTCCTCTATCTACTTCCAAACCTCCTCCACTAACCTGGCAAGATGAACCATCACCTATAACAAGATTTGTCAATTTGCCTTTCTGGCTCCGTACTCTTTCCACCATTGCACCCTCTATTGGGCCCTTAACTGACTCCCCCCTCAAGCTAGACATAGTTACTTCCTGGCCTGTACCATTGACAAGGCTATCCATAATCCTGTGACCTCCCCTCTGTCCCCACTCCTTCAACCCAAGATGTTTAACTGGAACCTCTGCCTCTTTGCAAGCCCAGTGCTTGAGTGTCCATTAGTCTCCACCTGTATGGGTCAGAGGGCCTTCTTGTCCATGGCCTCTATCCTTTAGAATAGCCTCCCTCACCCCCCCCAGAACTCTTGACTACCCATGGCACGTCTACTCTCTCCTCAAGGCTCACTTATTGTCCTTGATCACCTGCTCTTGCTCCCTTGGCTGATTACACGTACCCAAACTCTCTCCCCTGCCCTCCCCTTATTGCTCAAACCTCACTGTTACCTCGAGCACCCCTATTATAGTTATGTCCTTTCTCTCTGCCTTGCCAGGATAGTGCTACCAAATTGGTCTACAAATCTAGTGCTTACTTGCTATTTTTGTACTTATTATTTGTACTCGCTACCCCACCATTCCAACCCTGTACCATTGTATAATCCCTTCTCGTACTTACATTCATAGTGGTTGTTGTATCACACTGTATATTGTAATACTCTGTACTTTTGCTGTAATCTAAATAATTGTGATTTGTATTGTAGTGAATATTGTTTTTATCTGTAGTGTTGCTATTATCTGTGCCTTCTCCATGGCCTGGGTCGTGCCTGAAAACGGTCTCTGGATCAGTGCACCTACCCAGTCATCAAATTAATAAATAAAAAATACATAAATCAATAAATAAATAAACAAACAAATAAACAAATTTACCAAGCTCTACCAGGGTAAGATAGGTTTCCTGGATCATGGCCACTCTCACACCCTGCCTCTTCAACACAGCTAGATTTTCTTTTGTTTGATGGGGAAGCAATGCCCTGGACATTCCAGGTGCAAACAGATAGCTTATCCATTACTCCACAAACTAGTTACTAATGGGCTGTGGGGGTGAATATCCCCCCAACCTGATACAGAGCCTCAACCATCTCAGTCGTCCTCACCCAAAAAGCAGGCTCTGTACCCTATTACACTGTTTGCGCTGTACAAAATGAAGGTTTTCTAATGTGTGTCATTGAAACATGAGCTAACATTTGCACATATTCTTAAAACAGAACCAGTAACAATAACACATAAGAACATTTACGAAGTAGAGATACAAAATCTACCCCCCCCCGCCCTCAGCTCATTTGACTCAATATTAATATCAGCCATGGTACACAGTCAGCAAAATACCTCCACCTCACAGCGGTAATGAGTGTCCTTCACCCCCCTCATCACGTGTCTCCCCTACCTTTGCCCCTTCCCGCTTACAATATACTATAGTATGCCACTCCCACCTAAATTCCTAACTATACTAGCCATAGCAGAATGAATCTTCCCATAAACTGAGCATTTCTAAGTAATATATATATAAACATGTTAAATGACAGGTGTAAGATAAACCTCAACCACACCCACACCCACACAGAGGTCCTGTCAATGCCAAACTCCCTCCCGATGTCCATCAGCTCTCTGGGCATGGGTATTCTCCTCCCACTCCTTTCCTGGTGTGCCCGCACAGCCACACACACCCCATCTGGAGTACAATATTGAGCACCCCTGAAGGCAGTGCCCCCACTTCATTGTCACTCCTCTCATACACCCTATTCCTTATCAATCTAATATGTTACCATATGTTGTGGGATTATTTAGTTCCCTCAACTATACTACAAGCCATGAAGTGAAGTGACCCCCCCCTTCCTGAAGGGCAGCCCAGATCCCAAGCTCCCACTAGACCTGTGCAATTCCCTCCAGGCAGGCCTCAACCCAGCACTCACAAAGCCCCAATTTGGCAGGCCACTTGCAGTCTCTATGTCCCGCTGGCCCCCACACCCCCCACCCTGCTGCAGGAATGCCCAAAGAATGTTGGCAAAGTCGAAAGAACCTAACAGTTTACATAGGTCCCCCAGCAGCGACAACCGGAATAGGAGTGGAGCCCCCGGCAGACTCACAGGGCAGGGTTCTCACAGCGATCCCTCCCCCACCCAACATGGCCTGCATCTGGAAACCCTGTACATATCAGAAAGTGGTGGCCCAACAAGAGAAAGCACAGAACATCCTGAGCTGGTTCCCCTCATCATCCCTCCTTCAGTTGGCGGATATTACTCCCTGCACCAGTTCCAATCACCTGTGTACCCTGCCCCCTACAATTGCTCAGTGTGGCAGCCAGCTAATTAAGTAAAAGTATCATTATTATAAACAGATCTAAGCTGCAGTCCAGTCCACATTTTAGCAAAACCCTAAGCATGCCATTTTACCTGAGTTAGCATGGAAGTTTACAGCTACCAGGAACCGAGGACAGGTTCAGACATTTGCTCCGCTATCACCGAGCTGAGGTATCAAGTGGCTGCCACCATCTTGGCTTCCAACTTCATGCCTTGGTGCTCAGCTCAGTGATAGTTTTCACCACTGCCTAGGCAGCCAGCATTCTGTAAGGGAATCCATAAATACATACAAACGTGTGACAGGAATTAAATAAGCCCATGAGTCCCATATACAACCTAGTCAGTTTCCCTTATGGCCGCCAATTTAGTTCCAGAGATGGGAGAATGACAATAGGCATTTAGTCCATAGTCCAGATGAGAATGCACAATTAATGGCATAAACACCATCAAGTCAGTCTTCCACCATTGCCTTCATCCCTGTTGCTCATCTCAGTTGGCAATAAATTGTTGAGCTTTCTCCAGGTCTCTGAAAGAGTAGGTCACCCCTTCTATTTTCACCTGGACCACTGCCGGGTATGCAGAGATGAAGCTCATCTCTCTCTCTCTCTCTCTCATGCAGGGCATTTAGGATAGGGGCAAATGCTCTCCTCTTTTTCTTTAGCCTGGTGGAGAAATCCTGATAAATGTATAGGCAGTTCCCTTCATACATCTACTCCTTCCTGGATGTCACCAAAACTGTGAAGACAAAACAGAAGGTGACGTGGTGGCTGATCCGGTGGTGGGTGAGGTGCTAATGTTTTTATACTGTCTGAGTCTTGAGCCCCATACCTTTCAGTTGCATTCCTAGGAGCTTAGGTAGGGTCTCAGTGTGAAATTTCTATACACTGTACCCTTCCTTTCCTTCTGGGAACCACAGATCTATAAATTTGTTTAACCGTTATAGTTCTCCTGGTACTCTAATTGCTCGGTGAAAGCGAGCAGCTCCCTTTCAAAGGATGACACAGTCTCTGGCAGGCTCCCGTGTGCATCTTCTAGCTACAAGGCCCATTGTTCCACCGCACCAAGACATTTAACTTGTCCAGTAGCCTGGGTTGTAGGCTCCATGAGTTCCCCCATCAGAGAGTCCAACTTCAGGGTGAGGGCTTCAAGTACTTGCTCTGTGACAGTACGGCACAAGATGGCCATTACGGTGGCTGACAGTATGACTATGTCAGGGCCTGCTTGCTGCTGTCTGCCCTGTACCTTCTTGCCTCTTTTTGCGGCTCCTTGCTGTGGCTTAGCTCCTGAATTCAACAAATATTCCTCCATGGTATTTCTGCAGACAGGCTGAGGCATTTTTATCAGTTTTATCGCTCAGAGATGGTAATTCTAATTAAAAATTTTGATGGGAGAGACGGAGCTCAGGGAAACTATGTCTGCTCTCTTAGCTGCTCATTAGTGCCCCCTCACCATAATTCTTGAGCTTCCAGAATATATTCACTATTCATTCACATGCCTACCCACCATCCTCCACTCAGCTGGGAGCCAGGGCCTCTGGACAGCTCACCTTGCGTGTGTACCTTCATCCTTATCCTCTTGCCACTTCCTTAGTTTTCTTGGGGACGCCCCTGCTCTCTTGACAGGGACACCCACTCCCACCTTTTTTCCCTTCTGCCCCATCCTCTTTTTGCAAATAAAAAATTAAAAAACATTAAAGGAGAAATACCCCATTTTGGGGTCCCTATCCCTCACAAACAAACAATATATATCTATCTAAAAATTTCTTGATAAGGGCACTTCCATTTTCTCCTTTCTTTATCCTTCATTTCTCCTCCTCCATTTAAGCATTTTATTCTCACCCAAAGCTATGTTACATTTTTAAACATGGACGAGCTCAACCAGCTGCACTTTATCCTGCAGTGGCCATAGACAGCCTAGGACTGTTTTGCTTTAACATGCTCAAGCTCTGCTAGCTGCAGTTCAGCCTCTTGTGGGTGCCACCACTGTATTCTGTAGGGGAGGACATCACAGGGGATTATCCTTGTTCCTATTGCCTTCTTTCTCTCTCTTTTTATGGCTGCATGGGCGGAGCCCTGCAGGTGTTTTGCAATCACTGTAACAGGGAGAAGGAGCCATGACCAGATTCTTTTCCAGTCCTCTCCTACAGTGTTGCAGTCATTTGTCCACAGTGTACATCCCGTTGGCGGTGTGAGGTGTTTCCCCTGCCCCTCCCCTCCACAGCCACAGTTCTCCTCCACAGCATGGTTGCACCCCCTCCTCAGGCACACTACTTTAAAGGGTACCTAAACAAGCAGTTTTTAAAACTACAAACTCCAAAATCTGACTTCATAGAGAGGTAAAGTAAAGGCTGCTGTTTACATTTATGCTAAAACTGCATTTATGTAAATAACATAAATGCAGTTTCATAGCTTTTGAGAAATGTAAACATCAGCCTTTCACTTTCAAAAAACAGCCTAGGTGTCTCCCTAAGCTGTCTGCCAAGTGTGTTAAGTGATGAGTCACGATGTCATCATCAGAGACAGAGACCCACATATATTTCTATAGTGATAACTGGTTCTTCTTTCCCACTTTGTTTTGAGTTGTTGCAACAGAATGATCAACACCATGCATTAACTCATGGATTATTTTGATCAGTACATGTTAGGTTATGATGTTGTTCATTTTGTTTACTTAAACTTGCTGAAAATGTTTTGCAATCCAGCTGACTTTTTCTTTGGCAAACCACGGTACAGTGCAACACTTCAAAATACCTGAAGATCTAGTGGTTATGTGATGCCCTGAATTTTGTTTTTTGTTAACCAGGACCAGCACACTAAGCTGAAAGCTTGTTTACAGGTGTGGCCTGGGAGCACAAGGATGTTTAGTGAGTTGCTCAGGGTCACACAGCAAAGTGCCGGTCAGGTTCAATTCCAAAGCTCATGCTCTCCTGTTAATCCACAGATAAGGCTTTCCTTTTCCATGTGAACCCCCTGCACCTAGCCTGCCTTCTGTTTGAATGTCCCACCATCCATGTCCTTAGTACTGCCTGGGTCCGCATATGTGCTTACAGTCTTATGAAGAGAATTATCACACCTCAGATCGTAATCTTGTACCTCAGAGAGTTGTGCACACCTATACCGAAACACATCATCAGCTGGCACTGTAAAAAAATGCCTCCCAAATCACGGTTCAGTCCACTTTCTCAATGTTTGACTTCTGTTCCCACAGTAAGCATTGAGTGGCTCACCACCCTTCTGCACAGTGAAGGTAGTATGTACAGTTCCCCTGTTGTGTTTTTTCCCCCTGCCTCATTAACCAACAACTAAGTCTTCCTATAGGGCCAAGCAATAAGCATCATGACCCACCAGAAAAACTGCTGTTCATGCCCTCATAAGGGCTGCACTTACAATGGCTAACAATATTATTATTAGCAGGAGAGGCATACTAATACCCTAAGCAAATCCACCTGACTTCCAGTGTCAGCCTACTCCTTTACCTGTGATCTGCAGAATCCTGCAGGACAGTTCCCAGCAAATCTCCTCCAGTAGTTTTCTGTGCTGTTCTCCACAATGCGAGTTGGCTGGCTACCACCCTTCCAAATCTTGAATGAGCTATATACAACTCCCTCAATACTGTCCTAACAAACGTCAGCATGCCCCCCACCCACCCATGGGTAATCTCCTTACACTGAATTCAGGAAGCAGTTTAGGTGCAGCCCTGCCACTCTGAGTATTTGTCATTGCTGGCTACTCTCATCCACAGTCAGGTAATGATCATGATGCTGGCAGCCCCACATTTCAGATCTCACAGTGATCTGCTCAATGTCCTCCTTCCTGTCTTCAACTAACCTGAATATAGCTGTACCCTGCAGGAATGGCCTCTTCAGCCCCTCTCTAGCATTCATTCTTCTCACCTGCTCCCCACACCAAAGTCTGGTGAGTTCACTACCCTTCTGCATCATGAATGTGGTTAGTACAGTCTCCCATGTTATTTTTACATATTAATAATAAACATGATCTTCTGTTAAGCCAGGCTGATAGCAGCATGGTACAAGTGGAAAAATAGGTTTTCCTACCCATATAAGATCTAAGCCACCTATGATTAGGCACTATTAAATGACATGCATAATGATGTGCACACTCATTATTTAATAGTGCCTAATCGAAGGTAGCCTAGCTCTTTCAAAGATAGGAAAGTTCATCATTCCCCTTGTTCCCTGTTGCTATCAGCCTGACTTACTGGAAAGATATGTTTATATTTGAGATGTCAAAAAAAAAAAAAGAAACAGGGTCTGTACTACTTGCATTCATGATGCAGAAGGGTGATGAGCTCACCAGTTTTTGGTGTGAGGAGTAGTAGTGAAGAATGAATACCAGAGGGGGACTGAGAAGGCCATTCTTGCAAGGTACTACTATATTCAGGGAAGGGGGAAGATGGAAGGAGAGAAATATGAGCAGATTACTGTGAGAAATAAGATGGGCTACCAGCACCATGATCACTACCTGAGCCCGTTGTCCTGGCCAACATTCCCCTTCCCATAAAACCAGTTCACACAATTGTCCAAGGCTGTATGGGGATATTAATGTGTGAATTGGTTGTCATTACACATTCAGTCACTTCACTACCAGTCTAGTATTGCTTGTAAAACACTTTGGGATACAGTGTGTGTATGAAAACCACTATATAAATGCTGATTCTTCTTATTATCATTATTTCCCATGGAAAAAGAAGACAAGACAAGCATATATTTGATTTTCAAGAAAGTATGAACTCTAACATTGGACTGCATAAGAACGTTGCTATAAAAAAGTGATGGATCTAGGGGGTGCGGAAGGATGTGGCTGCAACCCCCCCACACATTGTAACGTACTTGCTTGCTGCTGCTGCTGCATTTCACTTTGTTGAAGAAGTCTGATTTATTGATTGTACAAATGTTTACATTCACACTGTGGATTACATTTGTAGGTTCTGTCAAAAATGTACTAGAAAAGAATAATAGCAGAAAATATTAAGGTTTAATAAAAATGTTGAAAAGTGCATATTAAGTATGCACACCACCCCAGCACCCCCCATTGTAGCATTCTGGAGCTGCCATAACCACTAGACCACCAGGTTATTCAAGATTTGTACTACACTGTGGTTTGCCACAGAGAAAGGTGGTTGGATTAAAACACAATTTCAGCATGTTAAAGTAAACATAATGAACAGAACCATAGCCTAACATGTGTATCATACAAAATAATACACATGGTTTTGACCATGTGGGTGAAACAATTCTGTACAAAGGGAAAAAAAGAACTAGTTAGCACTATAGAGAGCCATATATCTCTCTAACTTTGGCTCCAATGATGTCCTCACATAACACATTTGGAGGCCATTTTAGGAAGCAGGTAAGACAGTTTTTTTTAATTGGAAGACTGATTTTACAATTTTCAAATGCTCTGGAACCGCATTTAGGTAAATTATATAAATGTAATTTTAGTATTAATGAATACAGCAACCTTTCCTTTAGTCACCTATGGAGTCAGATTTTTGAATAGTTTGTTGTCAAAATGTTGTTTAGGTATCCTTTAATGGGTTATGTCCGCATTTTGTGTTGTGTATGTTTTTATTTTAATTTTTTTATTTTATTTATTTATGTATTTTATTTTAGTCTTTGGTAACCAGGTAAGGCCCACTAGGCACAATTGCCTGTTTTCAGGGGTGACCTGGGAGCACTGGGCGGTTAAGTGACTTGCTCAGAGTCACACAGTATGCAAGTGGAGGTTGTGAGAATCAAACTCAGGTCTGGTCTGCTGGATGTATCAAGCTCGTTCACACCTCGTTCCTCTAACTTCAGGCTATACTGCCAGCACATGTGCATATAGCTCATGGCAGAAATATCTGCTGTGCCAAGATGGCTGCAATGTCTCGGTGCACATATTCAAACTCTAGCGGCTGTCTTGGACACGGCACACTTCTGTGCCGTAAGCTCTGTCTTGACAGAGAACTTTCCCCCATGAGCTCCGTGCTCTCTGCACACAGTGTGAATGGCTCCATGCAGCTGTGTTGACTCTGACTAGATTTTGTTTGCTTAGGGAGCGGCTAGAGGATACCGAGATCCTTTATTCTGTCTGTTTCATTCCCCAACCTCCCCTGTCCTTGTACTTGTAGTACAAGGCTTTTATATTACCTTACTCTCTTTTTAGAAGACTCCTCCCGGTCTCTCCAGCTTAGCCAGAGCTCCATACCAGAGCTGCTGCCCTTCTCCACCTTCCTGTCTAGGTGACTAGTAGGCTCTGGTTCCTTTTTACCCACTACCCCTGTGCCACATAGGTCCACACCTTCGTTTTTCTCTATGTTGGTAGTCAGGTTTTATTTCTTTTATGATTTTATATCCTATACCCTTTTCCTTTCCCTTGGGCTAGGACTCTTTAGTCCCTCTTGCTCTGTTTTTCTCTCTCACTTGTTTCTCTCCTGGTTAACAGAACTGAGGAAGATAGGGGGGTCAACGCTGGTTGCTGGACAGCCCTCGAGCACCATGTCAATGTTTGTCTTGTGGGCAGTGCTGGCACCGATGTCAGTCCCCTAAGCTGTAGACTGCAAAAGACTTTGCTTCTGAAGGGTTCTAAAGTCCCCAGCACAGGCTCATAAATGTGAATAAATGGTGAAGTTATTCTGGAAGATCAAGAACTATGGTGAGGACATAATTTTTATTTTCCTGTGTAGGTAAAGGGCAGTGGTTAGTGATATCATTAGTGGCTGGGGAAGGCCTTGGCCATGTACTCACCAACGAGGTGCCCACTAGGTATAACATCTGCCTTCAAACCTTTGGTACAGGATGGAACTGTGCCAGATGAAGGCACCCTGGGCACTGCGGGTGTGCTGTGCCAGGACATTGATGATGTGTCCTGTTTCTGGCAGTTAGGAATATACAAACATACGAATTTGCCGGCAGAAATAGGCCACCTGGTCTATGAAGTCTGCTTGAGCTTGCAGCTAGCACCCTCACCTTGCAGCTGCCCCACCCCCTCCCCTTTCCAATTACCCCCTCACCTTGTCCCATCCCCTTTTGAAACTACTCACTGTCTTGCAGGCTATCACCTCCTCTGGTAGAGCATTCCATTCTGCCATGAAAAAGTGTCTCCACATTTCTGTCCTAAATCTTCCCCCCTCCAATCTAAAGCCATGCCCTATCACATCTCTCCCCCTCCTCAGCCTGAGTATTCCTTCAGTGCATGCCTTGTTTATCCCCTTTACACACTTAAAGGTCTCAATCATATCCCCCTGGTCCCTTTTCTCCTCCAAGGAGTACATGTTCAGCTCTCTCAGCCTCTCCTCATATGGTCTGTCCTCCAATGCCTGGATCATTCTTCTTGCCCGGCATTGTACCCATTCCAGTAATTTCACATCTTTCTTCAGATATGGCCACCGGAATTGCACACACAGTACTTCAGGTGCGGCCTGACCAGTGCCCTGTAGAGAGGCAGGATCACCTCCCTGCTCCTGGGGATCTCTCATGTGAAACAACTCAGCATCCTATTGGCTTTGGCTGCCACCCCCCCTACACTGCTCTGTATTGTTCATTTTCCCCATTACAACCACCCCTAGATCCTTTTCGTCCTCGGTGGAACCTAGCTGCACCCCTCTCAGCTGGTAACCCCTTCCTAGGTTCTTTGCTTCAAAGTGCAGGACTTCGCACTTTTTTGCATTGAACCCCAACTGCCACACTTCCGACCACTCCACCAGTTTTGTCAGGTCGTACTGCAGCCCTTGCCAACCTGTTATATCATCCACAATTGCCCCCAATTTGTTATTGTCAATGAATAGACTGATCTTATTCCTGACACCATATGAGATGTCCACTATGAATATTCCAAACAGCACTGGTCACAGTACCGATTCCTGCAGCACCCCGCACATCACAGCCCTTGGGATGAGAGTTCCCCCCACCACCACTACCCTCTGCTATCTCCCCTGCAGCCAATTCTCAATCCATTTAACCATCTTAGTCTCCACCCCCATGTATCTCAACTTCCCTCCCAACCTCCCATGCGGCACCAAATCAGAGGCCTTACTGAAGTCCAAGTATATGACATCCACTGCATGGCCCTTGTCCAGTTCCCTCGTGACCCAGTCATAATACTGAACTAGGTTCATCTGGCAGAATTTTCCAGAGACAAACCCATGCTGGTGACTGTCCTGGAGCCCACTGTCTTCCATAAAAGTCACCAGCCTTTCCTTAAGTATTGCCTCCATCAGCTTCCCCACGATGGAAGTTAAGCTTACTGGCCTGTAATTACCCGGCTCATCCTTTGGTCCACTTTTATGGATGGGTACCACATGGGCCATCCTCCAGTCATGCAGTATGCATCCTGTGTCCAGGGAGGTATTGAATAGTTCTGCCAGCAGTCCAGCCAAGATCTCAGCCATTTCCTTCAACACCCTGGGGTGTATGCCATCCAGTCCTGGTGCCTTATTCCCCCTCAGAGCCCTTAATCCCTCCAATACCCTACCCCCAGTGATCACCCCATCCATTAACCCCTCTCCCCCCTGCCCACCCCCTGCGGTAGCTGCCCTCCTTTTTCCCTCATGAATACAGAACAGAAGTACTCATTCAGTGCTTCTGCCTGATCCACCCCTTTCTCTGCCCACCCACCATCCTTCCTGATCCTCACTATCTGATCCTTGCAGCTCCTTCTCTCCCGTATGTATCTGAAGAAGTCCTTTTCCCCATCCCTGATGCTCTGCACCAGCCTCAATTCCCTGGAGGCCTTAGCTGCTCTGACTCCCCAGGTAACTTCCTTGGCCCGCTTCACATATTCCTCCCTATACTCCCCCTTCCTGTATTTCTTGTATTTCTTGAATGCTGCTTATTTAGCCCTCACCAGTTCTTAGACTCCTGTACTTAACCAGCTTGGTTTTTAGCCATTTCCTTTTTGCTCTGCAATCTGGTACATGTCTCAGTAGCTTCCAATAGCCCCAATTTGATTTTTTCCCACTTCTGATTCACTTCCCAGTGTGGTTGTTTTCCTTCCAGATGCCCCCTTAAGATTTCACCCATCCTACCACAGTCAGCCTGTGTAAAGTCCACCATCCTGGTCCCTGTACCTGCTGCTTCTCTGCCCATATTAAGTGTGAACCACACTGAGTGGTGGTCACTCCCAGCCACCTGGTCCTCCACCCCCACCTCCCTTACAGGATCCCCGTTGGCCAGAATTAGATCCAGTGTATTCCCCAACCTAGTCGGCTCAGTGACCATCAGCGCCAGGAAGCAGTCCTGGAAGGCATCCAGGAGTATTTGCTCCCTAGCACTCAAGGTGGCTGGGGTACCCCAATCCACTCCTGGTAGACTGAAGTCCCCCATGATCACTGTGTTACTTTTCCCACACATCTTCCTAATTTGCTCCACCAGCTCCCTGTCCAGGTCTTCCTCTTGAGTCAGTGGCCTGTATACCACCCCCATCCTGAGAATCCTATTCCTCATGTCCTGGAATTGCATCCACAAGGCCTCTGTCCTACCCTCCTCCCCCTCTTCACTTGCACACTTTATCCCTTCCCTTATGTACATCACTACCCCTCCCCCTTTCCCTTTGCTCCTATCCTTCCTGTAAATCATATAGCCTGGGATGATCAGGTCCCAGTCCTGGTATTGGTTGGCCCATGTTTCTGTGATGGCAGCTATGTCTACCATACTCTCCGCCAACAGAGCCTGTAGTTCTGTGGTTTTGTTCCTCAGACTCTGTATTCAAGGAGACAACCCTCCAAGATGTTCCCTTACACTGCTTAGCCAATTTCACACCCTTCTTGGCCCCACCCTTTGATCCCTCCCTGCTTCCAGCCCAGTTTGTATGAGGGGTAGGCTTGTTTATCTCCCTTCCCCAGAGAGCCTTCCCTACAGCAACCCACTTGCCACCCTCCTCCTAGTTTAAATTAATCTTTGTTTCTATGTATTCTTCTAACCTCCGTTTTAGCACCCCCTTCCCCTCCCTTCTCAAATGTAATCTGTCCCCTGCATACAAATCCCTATTGTCCCAGACCCTGCCCCAGCCTCCGACTAACCCGTACCCCTTGAATCGACACCAATTTCCCAGCCAACTGTTGAATTAGTCTATCCTACCCTTCCTTGCCGTACTTGCCCTGGGCACTGGGAGTACCTCAGAGAAGGCCACTGAGCTCCCTACCTCCTCACTCAACTTACTCAGTTCCATGAACCTCTCCCTAACCACCTCTACCTTTTCTCCTGCCATGTGCACTACCACATGTGGTTTATGCCTTCCCCTCTTTGCACACTTGAGAATAGCCTGTCCTGCTTTAGCTGCTATAAACCCAGGTACAGACTCTATCCACATGCGACTACGTCTTTTCCTTTTACTCCCCCATCTGACCCCTTTTAGTATGGAATCACTCAGCCCTAGCAATTCCTCCCCTCATTTCTCATCCCTCCACCAAACTCTCTTTCCTTGTGAATGCCCTGAGAGTCCACCCTGCCCTGTACATTTGCATCCCTATCTGTACCCTCAACTCCACCCCAGCCACCTCCCCAGTCCTGCCCCTTCCCCTAACACTCTCTGTACCTGACTTGCCCCCTTCCCACCTGGAGCTCCCTCATCCTCAATGCCATCCATACCCTTTGCCCTGAATCCCCCCCTTTCATCCTCCCATACTGTAACCTCCACATCCAGCCCCACAGCTGGACCCTTTTTTCCCTTAACCAGGATCCGCTCCCCCTCCCTCACAGCTGTGCCTCCTGGGAGACACACAACCTCCCTCTCCCTCCTGATGCCTGATCCTATCTCCTTACCCCAAACTATTGAGTGCCCCACTAGGAGAAGCTTCTTTATCCTCTGGGATTCTCTGGCCCCATCCCATGTGCCCCCCTCCTGGTGGGTCTGCCCTTCACCCCTGGTCACAACCTTGGGTTCCCTTTCAGGGCTCTCCCTCTCCTTGAGAACATCATATTTGTTCTTTAGTTGCACTAGGTGGGGAATGGGGTGCTTGAGCTACACCTTCCTCAGCCTTCCTGAGCCCACTGTAATCCATCCAGGCCTCTGACTGAGTACCCTGTGTTGCAGTGGCTGGTGGTATGGTGGTCCCTGGGTGGGGGCAAAGGTCCCCAGTACTCCTGCCAACTGTACTCAAAGCCTGGCAACCTCCTCCTTCAGCCCAGAGAGGTGCCTATAAAAGGGCCAGCACTGCAGTTCCCAGAAAGTTCTTCTGAACACAGCTGCGCCACACCCACTGCACTGCACCACTCCTTGTGTCATTCTACGTACTTAAGTATGCTTCTACCCTCTTTTAGTGTTTTTTAACAGTCTCTTTCCCTTTTACAGAGTTTCTTTGTTTATGACCCTGATATGTTTCCAGAGCCCTTGCCCTTTTCTGCTCTGTGCCCGTCAAACCTATCCTATTCCTAACTGAGTGAAATTTACAAGATCATGCAATTTAAATGTACAGATGCCCACTTATGAGATATAACCAGGCAGCTCCTCCTTCTTTTGATTTATTTGCTCTTTAGCTATCAACCAACCCCGGGCAGAGCCTATATGCTCCTCCCAACTAACTAGGCATTTAATAATGTGTGGAGGTGGGGTGGGTGGGAGGGCAAAAATCTCAGACAAAATGCCTCCTGGACAGATTCAGACTCACACTCCTACCTCTCCCAGCAGCCAGCAGAATGAACAGACAACATGCCTCCTTGAACAGTTAAAGAGAGATTCAAACTAGCAACTCCTACCTGACTGGCTCCCCTGTTTCTGTGCAAAGAATCCCTTCCCCCAGCAGCCAACAACAGTTAAACAGTTAAAGATTCAAGCTAATCCTCCTCCAGACAAGCCAGCAACAGTTAAAGAGTTAAAGAAAGATTTAAGCTAATCCTCCACCACACAAATGTCTCACAAAAAATCTCAGAGGCAAAATGCCCTTGGAGAGATTCAGACTCACAAGCCTACCTCTCCCAGCAGCCAGCAGAATGGAATGGATGGAATGGAAGCCCTTTCTATTCACATAGGCCTCCACCCTATTGCCACTGTACACAACCTGGCAGTTGATGGAGTGGAAGCCCTTTCTATTCATATAGGCCTCCACCCCATCACTTGTGGGTGCATGAATAGCAACATGGGTGCTGTCAATGGCACCCAGTACAGTCAGTAGGTGTGCAACTTTATAGACTTGCTGCATAGCTGCTGTTCACTCTGCTGGTGTGGTGGGGAATACAATGAAGTCTCCAGCATGGTCCAGCAGGGCATCTAGGAACTGTCTCAGCAGGTGCAAAGTGGAAGACTTTATCATACTTGTGGTGTCCCCTATCGGTACCTGGAATGTTACGGTGGCCAGGAAGCACAGTGTTGCTGTCACCTTGAGCTTTCTGGACACTGCATGGCTGTGATGGGTGTCTGTCTGGAGCTGGTCATGCAGCAGCTTACACAGCTGCATGAGCAAGGGCCTGTTGAGCCAGTACTGACCTATGATTTGTTTATCACTGAGGACTTTGAATGTGATTCATAGATGGTACTGTCTGCTTGTAGCATAGTGCCTCCAGGGCCTGCACTGGGGCCCATGAGGAAATTGGCCTGCTCCTCTTCCTGCATGACTGCTCGCATCAGTTACACAATGTGTGCCATTTTGTTTTCTGGTGTGTGTGTGTGTGTGTGTGTGTGTGCGTGCGGCCGCGCGCTGCAGTACCTCTCCCCACCTCTGGGGTTTGACCAAGTTAAGACCTGCTTTTTACAGTTCTTATCTTGTGCTGCACTATGGCATGCTGAATGCCACTAGTGCAGTACTAAAGCTCTGATTATAGCACTGCTCCAAATATGCATGCCACCACCACCCCCTTTCCAGCACTGCATATGCTGATTTTATGGTTGGGTGCTAGTGCTAATGACAGGCGCAATGCTACCAGCTGAAGGTTAACCCATGACGCAGCAATGAACATGTTGCCGATGCAGACTATGGTGCAGGCAACATTCCGCCTGGCATTATAGCGCCAGCAATTATGTCTCTGGGCAGTTACAGCGCCAAAGCGCCCTTCAAGGAAACAGTCAGCTTTTGTGGGGGGCTTCACCCTGGAGGGGGCAGAAATTGTGTGGGTGCAAAGGGTGAAATGTGTGAGGGGCGATCTAAAATCAAGATCGTCCCTTTTACTGTCACCCTTGCTGTGGTGCCCTACCTGTGGCAATTAAATGTACTCGGCAACTTGACGGGATACACCAGCTGAATATGGCAAACTTGCACAAAATATGTGGAGCACTAGCGTAATTTGTTTGCATCTGCCACAAACCATTTGAATATGATGTTCCTAGAGAGGTAAAAAGATTCAGGGGGCATGGTGAGGGTAGAAACCTTGTCAGGACATTAGGTTGGGGGTGAGGTACAGCTACCTAGTCAGGCAGACTGGGTAGACCACTGTTTTTCTGCCAACAGTATCTATGTTTTTTTATGTTAACCTAGGTCAATATTAAGGTTTCAGGTATTACCAAGCCAGGATTGTGTGAACATTGGGACGAGATGACTGTCACGTCCCAACTGAAGTTAAGCCTTTCCCAACAGTACTGATATATTGTGATAGATCAGCTGGCAGGGGCCTACATTACACTAGGCCATGCTGTCTTTATTCTGTAAATAATCACAGCTTCTCTTTCTCTATTACCAGTGCTATCATCTCTTTTTATTCCTAATCTATACATTAAGCATCATTTTTCAAAATGGTAAAGTCCCTGTGCATTCTCAAGTGTGTGTCAGAAAGATTTATGCGTCAGCACCCAATCTAGTTAGACTACTGTATATGCTGCAGTACTCCAATTTTAACCCAAGAGTTCATCAGAAGTAAAAAATATATATCAATATTTCTCTGAAAAAAATCAATTCTTCTTCATTTTCCAGAATTAATGAAAGCATACAAACTGTGAAAAATCATATTTTTTCCAGACAGCAGGGATAAAACTTTTTTCTGCCTTCAAATGCTGTTCAAAGCAAATTGCCTTTCCCTGCTTCAATCTCTCGGAGTGTAAATGGAGTTGAAAATGATGTACCATTGGATGAGGTGACAAATATTTAAATTCCCATTTTCTACAGAGCAGAGATGAATATTAATATAGTATTAGTGTGTGCATGTGTGTGTGTGTGAGAGAGTGAAGGACAGGGACAAGAACTGAAGTGTCTTTAGCATTGATAACACTATTTTCTTCCTCGTTTATAGTGATCATTCTTGCTGATCCAGCAGAAATTGGAAATGTTTATCCTCATAGTACAGAAGTGTTTATTTTTGTATTAATTCAGTTGTTTTGTTAACCAGGTAAGGCCCACTGGAAACAAATCCATTTTTAGCGGTTATCCAGGACATTAAGAACAATACATACAAAAATATAGGAAAATGAGCATTAAACAGTTATTTTTTTATTTTCAAACATCTTACCAGGAAAGACATACTGGGCTGGTAACGGCTCATTTTCTAATGCGTCCTGGGGGTAGGGAGGTGTAGGAGAGTAGACAGTAAGATGAGGTGAAAGTGAACAATGAATTAACAGTTGTGCAAAAATAAACATCTGGTGCAGAGTAATAGTGCGGTAAGTACAATAATTTAACAGTTGCTAGCAAACAATAATTGGTGCATAGTAAAACAGTACAAGTTGCCTATGATGAAGCAAAATTGCAAATGATCAACAATACCTTAAATTGGGGAGGAAGGGCAGGGAGGAATCACATTGCAAAAGCAGGCTGGAGTGAACTGTGCTAGAGGGTGGTGGGTGGCAGCTTAAGAGTGGGGGTCAGGAGCAGCTTCAGGAGTGAGTTGTGAGGCCATGAAGTGAAAACTTAAGGGAGTAGGGGGAAAGCAGAATGGAAGTACAGTGGACAATAGGACTTAAGCATAGGGAAATGATAAGGAAAAAGTTGCTTGGCCAGCAGTAGATTTCCTGGGGAAGAGGGAAAGGGAATGAAAGTCAATGTTGCAGAGTCAGTGTGAGGAGGTGGGGGAATGAAAAGAGAGGGGTAAGGAACGAATGAAGAAAGCAGTGCCAGAATTTGGATATAAAGGAGGTACAGTGAGTGAGGTGCCTGGAATCAAGGGGAGGAGGAAGAGGAAAGTGTATAAGAACCATTCATAGGTGCAAGGGAGCAGTCTAGGATAAAACAGCAAAGGGACTGAAAGAGGGAGTCCAGTTTGGCAAGGGTGGACTTGAGGGCGGTGCTGTAAACCAAGTCACCATAACTAAAGATGGGATCATCTTCGAGATGATCTCACAGCGGGCAGGAAGCTGGATACTCACTTTATTCCTACAGAGTGCACCAAGTTTGGGGAGGAGCATACGGTGCAAGCTATCCACATGTGGTGAGCTGCATCCAGGTGCATGTCTTACTGATGTCTGCATCCAGGTACATGTTCTGCCCATATCTGCATCCAGGTGTATGCTCTGCCCATATCTGCATGAAAGTGTATACTCTGTCCATATCTGCATCCAGGTGTACATTCTGCCTATATCTGCATCCAGGTGCATGCTGTGCCCACATATGCATCTAGGTGTATGTTCTGCCCAAATCTACAGCCAGGTGCATGCTCTGCCCATGTCTGCATCCAGGTGTATGCGCTGCCCATATCTATATCCAGGTGCATGCTCTGCCTATATCTGCATTCAGGAGCACACTGTGCCCACATCTGCATCCAGGTGTATGCGCTGCCCATATCTATATCCAGGTGCATGCTCTGCCTATATCTGCATTCAGGAGCACACTGTGCCCACATCTGCATCCAGGTGTATGCTCTGCCCATATCTGCATCCAGGTCCATGTTCTGCCCATATCTGCATCCAGGTTCACATTCTGCCCATATCTGCATCCAGGTCCACATTCTGCCCATATCTGCATCCAGGTCCATGTTCTGCCCATATCTGCATCCAGGTTCACATTCTGCCCATATCTGCATCCAGGTCCACATTCTGCCCATATCTGCATCCAGGTCCATGTTCTGCCCATATCTGCATCCAGGTGCATGTTCTGCCCATATCTGCATCCAGGTGCATGTTCTGCCCATATCTGCATCCTTTCAATTACAAGCATCCTGGGAAAGGATCCCAAGATTTTGCAATGGTTTCTGTAAATAGCAGCTTGCATCATTTTGTCAATGCAAGTTCTGCCTTTTTGTCTTATTAGGTTGTCAAGCACAATCCAAGGTTTGGATGCAATCATGAGCAAAAATGGGATGCAGGGCACTAAAAATCCTGCCTTTACTATTTTAGAGTAATAAATTAAGCAATAAGGCCTAAACAACTGGCATTCCCTAAGGAATGCCTTGGTGAAGGTGTTGACGGCTCAAGGAACAGCCAGCACCATTAATCCCAGCAAGGATGTTAAAGAGACACTGTCACTCCCCTTAGATCTCAAAGTGCTAGTTTAATTTATTGGGTTTTTTTGCGCCCCTCCTCACTGCCAGTTATCTGCCCGGTCACAGACCCCTTCTTGCTGTGGCTTCCCCATACTGGCCGTCCTCCCAGGATCCCTGGGTTATCCCCCAGAGCAGGGCTGTGGCACCCGACCTCCCCTTGAAGGGTGCCACAATCAACAGGATAGGGGGGGAGTTGGCCTGGGGAGCCAATCGCAGCCAAGGGGCAGGCATCATGGAGGCAGTGGGTGGGCTAGTTTTCCCCCATTACTGGGGGTGGGAATGTGCAATGACACCAGCATCTGTCCCACCCCCTAGGTTCCTTGCTGTCACCGACTGTTGTGGTGACTCCCGGCCTCCGCCAGGGGTTGCCAAGTGCTGGTGACATCCCACACCTTCCCCCCGGAGAAGGAGAGCGGTTCTAGGGATGCTCAATCCTTCTTCCCTGGCTGGCCCTCCGATGGCCCAGGTCCATTCCTGAACCCGGGTTGCCGGGGTCGCAAGCGGAAATCCAACCACTGCTCCCATGGGCTTGCCTTCAAAGTGTTAGTATAAAAACACACATTATGACAGGTCATATTCTGTAGCGATTGCTGATGTAGCTGGTAGTTTGATTTTGCTTTCTTTATCTTTTTAAAAGTGAAAAACAGTCTGCCCACCATACCACTGTTACCACACAAAAACATATTTGCTTATGTAACCCCCTTGCAAATGGGGGTTTCTAATGTGCCTTATGCCTGCTTGATGTTCGGCGTTTAAGCCGCTTTTACTGGGTAGCCAGTGAGCGCCTTTAAGGCCTCCGTATCTGTCCCTTTAAAAAGCTGCCTGTTGCAGTTATAATTGGATAGAAGAAGGGGTTGAGTGTTTCTATGCTCAAGTCCCTCCTGGGCTGTCCGATAATCGCTCCGGTTCTGCCCTCGCTAATTGCGCAGAGGGAGCTTTGTTAGAAGATATGCTTGTCTACTGATTATCTGTTAGAGTAATAACGATAATGCAGTTGTTCTAACTTGCCTTGCTTTGCAGCACAGAGGGTTTTCGATTGCCTCCTCCATTTTGCCCCAGAACTGCTGAAGTGGGCCAATCAGTACCTCGGGACCCTGCAGAGTGGACTGACCAATAGAGGAGCTGCTTGTTTTGGGAAAGGTATTATGGGCTATGGCGCTTTTTCTGCACCACTAAGCACTGGAGGAAGTGACTGGCATGTGCAGCCAGCCAATGACAGCGGGTAGCGCCAGACGAGAGGAGAGCCCCTTGCTGTTGGGGTGAGATGCATTGTGGCTGGTGAGGAGAGGAGCTTGTGCTTCTGTGCTGGAAGTGTTTGCGTGAAGCGCCTGAAGGCCTAAGGTGCCGCTTTCTGCAAGCTAGTTCGTTTAAATCCGCCAGCGGGCGGTCAGAGGAGGTTGTGCCCTGTACAGCTACCCACCAGGCTCGACCTGTAGGAGGACTGGAGAGAATTGCTGAATTGTGCTCGGTCCGAAGAAAAGTGGAAGCTGCCGTTGCAGTATCTCAGTGGCTGTGAGTTTGTGGGAGCATTGGAAGCAGCTGCCTGGTGTGGTACCCCTCTGTTGCTGTTGTTGTTGTTTACCATATAAATGTGTAAGAAGACTGGTGAAAGTCAGGCTCCATCCTGGTAGCGGTGAAGGAATCGTCATTTGCTGGGGTTGTGAGTACTAATTCAGGGTTGCTCCCTGTAGAGTGTCTATGCAGTGGTTTCTGTGCACCATTTAACTTCGGATTACTTAACTGAACTTTCCTCTTACTTGGACCTGCTCAGGGCTGTTACGTTTGTGTGTGCTAAGGGCCCCAACCAGCTGCCACGTGTGGACTAGCTGCTAGGGCTTGGGTACCCCGGGACTATAAGCTGTAGGGTTAGGCCTGTGCACAGAGCCCTAGGTAGATAAGTATAGTGATAAGCTAATCAACTTGATTCCCCCTGTCCTTGTTGTTTTCCCCCTGAATAAATCAGATTGTTTTCATACAGCTACATCCTGGCTATTGTGTACATTAATGGTGAACTGCTGCCTGGTGATTGCAACATAACTGTGCCTTACTTTACAGGGGGTCCCCGAAGGGAGCTGGATTATGTTTGCCGTGGGGTAAGTGTACTGGTGAACAGCATTGTTGGTACCCAGTGTGTGTCACTAGTGGGATGAGAGAGGGGGGTTGCAGTAGCTCAGAGGGCTGTAACCGTGGTAGTCTTAACTGGGCTAACCCCGGCCTCTGGGTGGAGGCACCCATCAACAGATCTGGGCCCCTCAATCTGCCTCTGGGGGGGCAGACAGGGGTGGTAGCCCTAAGGGTAGTGCCTCTAGGGGTTACAAATTGAGGCACCGCTGATTAAGCGTCCCCTAGTGGCTCAGTGAGGAGATACCCCAAAGATGGAAAAAATGGAAGGGGATATGTTGGAAAAAATTAAGCTGGGACCCATCAAAAACATGGCACACAAACTAATGGGTTGGGGTGAGGCCGAAGAGCAAGATTCCCAGAAGATTGTATTATTGTTAGATGTGCCCTTGGGTACCTCAGCTGCTGATATTGTCTCTGTCGCAGAACGGGTAAAGTGTTTTGGTAAGGTTGAAGTGAAAGGGCGTATGGCTGATTTGCTTGACCAGACATTGCAGGTGCTACTCCTATGCAGTGTGGCCATCGACCCTGAGAAGGTACCTCCTGTACTTTACCCGGAGGGTGCGTCCCAGGGGTGGAGGCTAATCCATATCCGAAGTGGGTCAGTCACTCCTGGGGGGTCTCCTCAAATGAACAGTTTTAAGGATAAACTGCTTAAATTGTTAGCTGTGGAGGGGAGGACTACTCAGGAGTTGCTACAAGCCTTGGATCTGTCCAGTGATACTACCCCTCGGGGTTCCCCGGGCACATCCCCTTGCCCGCCCAAGAGTTCAGTGTTTTCTTCTCTGCCCCTGGCAGTCCCCTCCATACAGCTAGATTCCTACTGTAAATTAAAACTTTTCTCTGCCATGGTACCAGTGCCTTCCGGGGAAGATGACCTGGAGGTCTGGATGGACTATGCCACCCCTTTGGTCCAGGAGTGGCAATGCTCCGAGGGGGAGAAATGGAAGAGGCTGATGGAGAGTCTGCGGGGTCCTGCCTTAGAAGCCATTAGATTCTTCCGGGCCACCCATCCGGAAGCCACTGCTGCAGAGTATCTCTCTGCTTTGGAAGGGGGTTTTGGGAGTACAGAGACTGGTGAAGATTTATTATGGAAATTCAGGTCTGCTAAGCAGCGGAGAAATGAAAAACTGTCCGCTTTTGTCACTAGAGTGGAGAGGGCCTTGCAGAAGGCTTATAGAAAAGGGGGAATCACTGCTACAGCCCTAAATCAGGTTCGGTTAGAACATGTTTTAAAGTCTGCCAGATTCTCTAGTGTAATGCTGCTGAAACTCAAGTTGCATGATTGGCGGGCCACCCCGCCTGAATATTGTCAATTGATGAGGAAAATTCGGGAAGTGGAGACTGATGAAGAGGGGTGGGAACCCTGTGTGGGGGCAGTGAATCCTAGTGGGATTCCTGAGACTAATACCCCTGAGGAGACTGGCTCACCTGGAGGGTCCGAGGGGTCCCCAGATTTCCCAGGTACTGTGGGGATGCGGGTTGTTCTCTGACCCCTACGTAGAGGGTGAGTTGAGGGCTGAGATCAGGAATTTACGGGAATTGGTGAGGGACTTAAAGCAGTCTACTGTGTACCCTACTCGGCCCGGGGCCCCTGAGTCATGTAGAGCCCTGAACCTTAGCCCTAGAGAGCTTCCTCCTTCCCCCCAGGCCCCCCCCTCAGAATAGTGATCCCTGGGACCTTAAGTTTTTTTATCACTGTGGGGAAGATGGGCATTTCTAGCCTGACTGCCAGAGGCTGGAGAATTTAAGGAAAGTTAACAGCAGACTGATCGCTCGACACCGCCAAACCCAGTCTCGGGCCCCCAAGAAAAGTTTTGTGACTCAGGCCCATGCCCACCGGGCTACCAATGTTGCTATCCCCAACTGGTCTGATGTGGTCGGGCCGTCTATGGAGACCCGGCTGCAGGTAAATGGAATTCCCACTCGAGCTGTACTGGACAGTGGCTCCCAGGTGACAATCATGTTTCAGGACTGGTATCAAGCGCACTTATCTGAAGTGCCCCTGCATCCCCTAACTGGTCTACATGTATGGGGGTTGAGCGACAAGGCCTATCCATATTTGGGGTACATCCGTGTCTGGTTATCTTTCCCTGCAACTGTGAATGAAATAGATGAGCAAGTGGAAACTTTAGTTTTAGTTTTCCCACCCACTGGACTGTACGATGGGGTGCCCTTGTTGATTGGGACAAATGCACACGTTTGGACGACTGGCCCAATTGTGCTCAGAGAAGCGAGCATTCCAGACTGGGCGAGCTTTGAGCATATCTGCTGTGATTCAAAAGGTCAGGGCCACTCAGAAGATGGGTAGTTTGAAGGAACCCAAAGGCCCTGTGGGGGTGGTGTGGAAAAAGGATCTGGCCCCCGTGGTACTTGCCCCAAATGCACAATGTGTTTTGCATGGAGAGGTACGACTAAAGACTGATGTCAAGAATCAGTTGTTGATGCTGGATGCGCCTGTGGAAGGAGGATTACTTGAGGGGTTGTTGCTCAAACCCAGCATTCTGCCGGCTAGGGCCCATGCATGCAGTAAGAGGTGATGGTTCAAGTGCACAATGTGTCTGATAAAGAGATTCGAATAAGAAGAGGTTGTACCCTGGCTAGCGTTCATTGTGCAGATACTGCTGTATTACCAAATAGAAAGAGTTCCCGGACGGGTGATAGAGTTACTCCTGATCTGTTTGACTTCAGTGATTCCCCGTTGCCCGCTGACTGGAAACGAAGGGTCAGTGAGAGGCTTGCCAAGAGGGAGCAGGTTTTTTCCCTGAAGGAGTGGGATGTAGGATGTGTACAAGGAGCTGAGCATCACATTCGACTGCATGACAAAAGACCTTTCAGAGAGAGATCCCGACATCTGGCTTCTGCTGACATAGATGATGTAAGGCGGCATCTGCAAGAAATGTTGGTGGCTGGTGTAATCCAAGAGTCTAGGAGCCCTTATGTCTCCCCCATTGTAGTAGTGAGGAAAAAGAATGGGGCAGTTCGGATGTATGTAGACTATCGTAGTTTGAATAGGCGGACCATTCCGGATCAATATACCATGCCACGACAAAGACGCCTTGATTGTTTGAATGGTAGTAGTGGTTCTCTGTATTGGACCTGGAGCGGATACTACCAGATCCCGATGGCCCCAGGTGACCGGGAGAAGACTGCTTTCATTTGTCCCTTAGGCTTCTATGAGTTTATTCGGATGCCTCAAGGAATTTCGGGTGCTCCAGCCACTTTCCAGCGCTTGATGGAATGAGCTGTGGGGGACATGAATCTACTCGAGTGTTTGGTCTATTTAGATGACGTTACAGTGTTTGGCTGATCATTGGAAGAACACGAGCAACGATTATTCAAAGTCCTGGATCGGTTGGAGGATTTCAGCCTTAAATTGTCTATTGACAAGTGTCAATTCTTCCAGACTTCCGTGAAATATGTGGGCCATATAGTGTCCACTGAAGGCATAGAGACTGATCCTGGCAAGGTGGAAGCGTTGACCACTTGGCCTCAACCCAGGAATTTAAAAAGAGCTGCAACAATTCCTGGGGTTTTGTGGATACTATAGGCGGTTTGTCAGAGACTATTCACGAGTAATTCACCCCCTCCTTAATCTCACTCAGCGGTATCCGCCTACTCACAAAAAATATAAGAAGGGTGTGTACACTGACCTGGAAAAGAAGTACTTTCAGCCAAACGATATGTTCGGGGATCGATGGACTGCTGAGTGTGAGAAAGCTTTTCACGACATCATATATCAACTTACTCACGCTCCAGTACTGGCCTATGCTGACCCAGTCAAGCCCTACACTCTTCATACTGATGCCAGTCTACAAGGATTGGGGCCTGTTATACCAGGAGCACTCGAATGGGCTGAGACCTCAGAAGTTTGCCAGTAGAAGTCTGGCCTTCAGAGAAAAATTACCCGTGCACAAACTAGAGTTTTTGGCTCTAAAGTGGGCCATTGTTGATCAGTTTCATGACTATCTGTATGGTGCCAAAATATTAGTAAAGACTGATAACAACCCTCTGACCTATGTACAGACCTCTGCCAAATTGGATGCTACTGGGCATAGGTGGCTCTCTGCCTTGGCCACTTATGATTATGCTGTAGAATACCGGGTGGGCCTAAACCATATAGATGCGGATGCTCTCTCTCGGAGGCCTGAGTCCCAGACTGAATGGGTCCGATTATCTGAACCTGACATAAGAACCCTCTGCCAGAAATTTGACAAAGAGGAACAGGCGTCTCCTGATACGGTGGACTGTGTGGTAGATTGTCTGGGGCCACCGGAAAACTGTATACCTGCTGCTTACTGTCATTTCTCTGCCTTGGACACCAGCTTCCTGCCGCAACTCAACAATGATGATCTCCAACAGGCTCAATCCTGTGATCCTATGATAAGAACGGCTGTAGAGGTTTTTCGGGCAGGAAGGGATGTATCCAAACTACGTTCCACTGACATACGGACTGCTTTGTTGTATAAAGAGGGGCCCAAGTTAAAGCTGATCAACCAACTACTATATTGAGAGACTGTGAATAAGGAGGGTCAGGTACACCGACAACAACTGGTGCTGCCAGTGGTTTTTAGAGAGCTAGTTCTCAGATCATTGCATAATCAGATGGGGCACCTGGGCATAGATCGAACACTTGACTTGGTACAGGCTCGATTTTATTGGCCGAAGATGAGTGCAGATGTGGAACAGTATGTCAAGACCTGTGGTCGTTGTTTGCAAAGGAAAGCGTTACCCCAGAGAGCTGCTCCACTGGTCAACTTTACTATTAGTGCTCCTATGGAACTGGTCTGTATTGATTTCCTGAGTTTAGAGCCTGATCTGAAAAGTGTTAGCAACATATTGGTGGTCACTGATCATTTCACCCGGCACTCACAGGCTTTTCCGACCAAGGATCAGAAAGCAACTACAGTGGCTAAGATACTTGTTGAGAATTTTTTCGTCCACTATGGGGCTCCGCAGTGGATTCATTCTGATCAGGGAAGGGACTTTGAGAGTTGCTTGATTAAAGAGATGCTATCTTTGTGGGGGGTACGAAAATCATGAACCACCCCCTATCATCCGCAGGGAGACCCTCAGCCTGAAAGGTTTAATCGTACATTGCTTGACATGCTGGGCACCTTACAATCAAAAGATAAATCGAGATGGAGCCAACAGATCAGCGCTTTAGTTCATGCCTACAATTGTACTAAAAGTGATGCCACCGGGTTTTCCCCCTATCGACTGATGTTTGGAAGAGAGGCTAGATTGCCAGTGGATGTGTGTTTTGGGGTTTCCCCTGATGGGATGCGAGCAGAAAACCATCTACAATACGTACAGAAATTAAAGGCCCAATTAAATCATGCCTACCAACTGGCCCAGACCATGGCTGCTAAACGAAATCTGGCTAACAAGGAGAGATATGACAAAAGAGTGAAAACAGTAGAGTTGAGAGAAGGGGACAGAGTGTTGTTGAGAAATCTGGGACTGCATGGCAGACATAAAATTGCCGATAGATGGCATCACCTCCCTCATATTGTTGTGGGACAGCTGGCAGACCTACCTGTGTATAAAGTGCGGCCTGAAAACAATTGGAAAGGTGTGAAAACCATACACAGAAATCATCTGCTGCCAATTGGGCAGATCTTGATTGAAGCTGACCCTTCCTCTACCTCTCCTTCCAGGCCCGTGACTAGATCTGTTACTAAGAGAGGAACCAACCGTGGAGCCTTCAACAAGTCCACCAAGGGAGCCTTGTCCAACCCCCCCTGCAGAAGGAGATGGTCAACACTCAGTGTCAGAAGACAGTGAAGATGATGTTGAATACTATCCCTCTTATGAACTAAGTCAATTGTTCTGGGGCAATCCCCTTATTAACTCAGGAACTGAAGCTGGCCCATCTGTGTTGATTGAACCCTCTATTTTGTCCCCGGAAGAAATGCCTCCAGAAGATGAATGGGGTAGCAGACAAACTCAAGGGGCTGAGTCCTTAGGCTTGACTAAACTGTCTGGTTTGGCTGAATTATCTGACTTTTCCGAAGAAGAGAGTGAAATGGGGGAACCAGCCCGTGATATGCCCGAATTGGAAGAATATTTTGAATGCCCTGATGGTTCCCCTCTAGTACCTAAACCGCCACCAGATGAGCCCAGTGGGGTGGGATCAGGGATAGAAGGTCAAGCCCCTAATAGTAGTATGTGCACTGAACCTGTTCCCCTTGAGGAGATTCCCGTTGTTAATGGCACTGATACTGAAGTGGAGTCAGGGCCTGGTTCAGAATCTCCTGAGACCCCTAGACGATCCGGCCGACAGATACGGCCAGTAATTAAGTTGAGCTATGAATCCCTGGGTCAGCCAGTGGACCTGCCCTTAAATGCAGTTCAGAAGGGAGTATATGTGTCCCTCAGTTCTTTGCCTAAGTTAGCCTTGGGGGATAACTCCAGATTGTTAGTATTACCCTTTGAGTGTAGCGTTTCTGCTCAGGGTGGTACACCAGTGACTAGAAAAGAGGGGTTGCCCCCGTCCCAGTGCCATACACAGGAATTAGTAACCTGAATTGAAAATAAAAGGGAAACCAGAGTTATGTGTACAATGTGCATGAATCATAATATATTGGTAATGTAATATGTCTGTATGTTATTTAAACTGTGATGTCGTGTTAATTGAAATGGTCGCCCAAATTTCCTCAAGGGTAATGGCTTGACATGGACGCCAAATTTTTCCAGGCCAGGGAGGGTGTAACCCCCTTGCAAATGGGGGTTTCTAATGTGCCTTATGCCTGCTTGATGTTCGGCGTTTAAGCCGCTTTTACTGGGTAGCCAGTGAGCGCCTTTAAGGCCTCCATATCTGTCACTTTAAAAAGCTGCCTGTTGTAGTTATAATTGGATAGAAGAAGGGGGTTGAGTGTTTCTATGCTCGAGTCCCTCCCGGGCTGCCCAATAATCGCTCTGGTTCTGCCCTCGCTAATTGCGCAGAGGGAGCTTTGTTAGAAGATATGCTTGTCTACTGATTATCTGTTAGAGTAATAACAATAATGTAATTGTTCTAACCTGCCTTGCTTTGCAGCACAGAGGGTTTTCGATTGCCTCCTCCATTTTGCCCTAGAACTGCTGAAGTGGGCCAATCAGTACCTCGGGACCCTGCAGAGTGGACTTGACCAATAGAGGAGCTGCTTGTTTTGGGAAAGGTATTATGGGCTATGGCGCTTTTTCTACACCACTAAGCACTGGAGGAAGTGACTGGCATGTGCAGCCAGCCAATGACAGCCGTAGCACTCAACTGAGAGGAGAGCCCTTGCTGTTGGGGGTGAAGTCGTTGTGGCTGGTGAGGAGTGAGGAGCTTCTGTGCTTCTGTGTGGAAATGTTCACGCGGGAAGCGCGTGAAGGCCTAAGGCGGCTGTTTTCTCTGCAAGCGAGTTCATTTCGAAATCCGCCGGTGGGCGGTCAGAGGAGGCTGTGCCCTGTACAGCTACCCACCAGGCTCGACCTGTAGGAGGACGGGAGAGAATTGATGAATTGCGCTTGGTCCGAAGAAAAGTGGAAGCTGCCGTTGCAGTATCTCAGTGGCTGTGAGTTTGTGGGAGCATTGGAAGCAGCTGCCTGGTGTGGTACCCCTCTGTTGCTGTTGTTGTTGTTTACCATATAAATGTGTAAGAAGACTGGTGAAAGTCAGGCTCCATCCTGGTAGCGGTGAAGGAATCGTCATTTGCTGGGGTTGTGAGTACTAATTCAGGGTTGCTCCCTGTAGAGTGTCTATGCAGTGGTTTCCGTGCACCATTTAACTTCGGATTACTTAACTGAACTTTCCTCTTACTTGGACCTGCTCAGGGCTGTTACGTTATTGTATGTGTGCTAGAGGGCCCCAACCAGCTGCCACGTGGTGGACTAGCCGCTAAGGCTTGGGTACCCCTGGGCTATAAGTTGTAGGGTTAGGCCTGCACAGAGCCCTAGGTAGATAAGTATAGTGGATAAGCTAATCAACTTGATTCCCCTGTCCTTGTTGTTTTCCCCCTGAATAAATCAGATTGTTTTTCATACAGCTACATCCTGGCTATTGTGTACATTAATGGTGAACTGCTGCCTGGTGATTGCAACATAACTGTGCCTTACTTTACAGGGGGTCCCCGAAGGGAGCTGGATTATGTTTGCCGTGGGGTAAGTGTACTGGTGAAAAGCATTGTTGGTACCCAGTGTGTGTCACTAGTGGGATGAGAGAGAGGTTGCAGTAGCTCAGAGGGCTGTAACCATGGTAGTCTTAACTGGGCTAACCCCGACCTCTGGGTGGAGGCACCCGTCAACGGATCTGGGCCCCTCAACCTGCCTCTGGGGGGCGCAGACAGGGGTGGTAGCCCTAAGGGTAGTGCCCCCTGGGGGTTACACTTACAGTCCTTGATCAACTCTCACTGCATCTTTCCTGAACCTGGGAACAGCCCCAATACAGTCTAGCTAGTTATGATGCAGTGCGAGGACAAGCGACTATTGTTTCATGTGTGGCTGCACTGTTTGGGGGTGTTCCTAATGCTCATGAAGTATGGTAACCCGCCAATGTAAATACACTGTGCTATGTGACCTATGTATAATTGTTATTATATGTAATGTTTGTGCTTTTCTGTACTGATGTGGAGCCTTTGCAAAGGAGTCTATGACTCAAAGGATTGTAATTCCAATTCTATCAATAAATAAATAAATAAAATAAATATGAGTAGGTCAAGGATTTGGAACAAAACAAGACTGGGGATAATTACACCATTGGCATGCATTTCTGTTTTATGAAGAAGGAAAGCAAATAAAACAACCAGAAACATCAATGAATTTTAGTGAAGGTAATCACTCATAAAATGGGGAGTTTAAACTAGAAATAATAGGATGCAAAAATGGTTGACCGTGTCCCTTTAAGCCCATGGCAATGCCGGTTTGTAAGAGCAATATTGTGATTGTAGGTCTATTCATATTGGGGGAAAACAGCATTTAAAAAAATACAAAAAAAAACAAAGAAAGTTTACAAATGTCCACTCGCTACTATGAGCTTTACTGGGCAGCTCTAAAGGATTAATGCCCGGTACAGCAGCCAATCAGAGTGGGTGTTAGCCTCATGAATAATTAATTATACTTATAATACTACATATATTCTAATTTGGTGCTGATTACCCAGCAGAGATGCAAACACTTCCTGATACTCACAGAAGAGGTGATTGACTTGGGTGCCAGTTTCTTCTCTCTGCTCAACCAACCTAAAGTATGTTATAAGGGCCAAGTGCATGCCGTTTGTTTTTTAATCTCAACCAGCAATCAAATTCCCTGTGATCTTATGTTGGAAAAGGTGCTGCAAGTGATGAATATACATTTTCCCATACACAGCTGCAGCTTTGTGTTTTTTCTGAAACCATAGTCTACCCTGGGAAAGAGTCCATGTTTCCTTTAGCACCTTAGAGTTGGAGGACAGCTACTCGATTGGTTAATAGTGGCAGGAATGTTTACATTAAGAGTAGGGTTCTTTAAGATGGGCAGAACAAGAGCTGGCTTCAAAGAGGACTGAGTTTTTATTTTGACTTGGCTTGGCACTCCCATCATGATAGTTTTCTACCAGCATCAGGATGCCTGTCTAACATTTGTGCATCATCATTCACAGCCACAAACTCACAGAAAAAATCAAGGTTATCTGGGCTTGCCCTGTACCCTAACTACATCATCGCAATTTCGCTTGGAGGCTGGGTGGGTGGTAGAGGACATTTTGTAGAATCTGTGGTTGGGGTTATTCTAACAGAGAGATGAACTATTCTCATATTCAGCAGCTGAGAAAGACCAACGGCAGAGAACTCCACTCCTATTGGCAGCATGCGATATGCCATTACCATTGGTACTTGTACGGGGTCAGCACAACCTAGAACTAGGAGATTTACCTTTTTCACCAATGCCTAGATTGGGGTGTGCTACTGCAAAGGAGTCACCAAAGCCAGCTGGTTCAGGAAGATGAGAGACAATTGTAGCCCTGCAGCTTGGCATGGATCTCTGCCGTTGATGACCAAATTGGAGTGTGTTCATGGGGAGGAGCTGCATGGGCTGGCTGACAGGAGCTGAACCAAGGCAGCCACAGCCCAGAGGCAGGACTGTACAGGAATAGAGAATGACTGCACTGTAAGTAACAGTCCGGGTGCAATTGAGAAGCATGATTCTTTTAATCATCTGTATTCTTGTATTCCTGAGACATTGTTCTTGCTTTCAGTGCAATGGGTAACATTTTTTCAGTGTAGCCACATCCCATTATAAAGTACTGCATCATTTAATGCAAGAGATGACTACAGCCAACAATGGCTGCTTTGGTTTGGCATTGGCTTGTATTGTATTTGTGGTTTGCTGTATTACGACCATTCACATTAAAGCAATATGAAAACAGTCATCGTCATCTCTAGCAGGCTGCAACAGTGTCAGCAGTCTTGCATACTGTGAGCTACACACACACACACATACACACACAGCCTTTGGCACTTATTCTGCTACTCTCTTTACCTGCTCATACAGACCGGGCTGGGTGATGGAAAATACTGCAGTTGGCCTGTACAAGCTTGTACTGAATGCACACAAAGCCCTATCTTCCCCTACTATAAAAAACATACAAAAGATTATCTAAATTGTGTCTAAATGCAATAGTTAAGAGATATAAGTAAATCTTTAAAGATCTCTTTTACCCAGTTCTGATGCAACACAAGGTTTACCTTGGTTCACTTTTAATACAGAGTATTTGCAGCAGCTCATTGTCTGCCATTTGTACTGGAGTTGTTGGACACTTGTCCATCTACTGCCAAGCTCAGGTCATTGGAGGTTACTGTAAATAAATCTATTTACCCTTGCCATAATCTCTGGTATTCCCTGGTTTTGATTATAGAGGTCACTTCAAAACCCTCTTTGGTGATTCATTCTTGTTCATTATTGACATGCTGTTTGGTGAGAAGACACTGACAATAAAGCAATAATGCATGACAGGTGTGTGTGTCATGCTGGGATAATGCCTACGCCTGGGGGGGGTGGGCACGAGGCCACAGGCTGAGTGCATCCAGTGCCCCAGGCATGGCGTTATCCCAGCATGACACACACCCTGGAGTGCATTATTCCTATTATACAATGACTTGTTGTTATATATAAAATAAAAATAATTTTAAAGAATGTTTTTATTAGTGTGGAAAAATATTTTTGTTTCTTAAGAGGAGATGCAAAAAAGAGTGAGGTCCAAACAGTCATCTGCAGGTTCACAGTGCTGAGACTAGACCTGTGGCATTATGCTGGGATAACGCCATGGGTCCAGCCCCAAACTGACCAATCACAGTCCAAGATTCTTTCTTGCCATTGTATAATCATAGTACACTAATAAAATGTGTGTTTGCTTGGAGGTGTAGGAGTGTGCATATGATTGTGAGAAGACTGATGATTGTCTATATGTTTGCTTGGAAATGGAGGATTGTCTGCATATTTGCTTGGAGATGGAGGATTATCCACATGTTTTCATGGAGATGAAGGATTATTTCTGTGATTTCTTAGAGAGGGAAGATTGGCAGTATGTTTACTTGGTGATGGAGAATTGCCTGCGTTTTTGCTTGGAGATGCAGGTTACTCAGTATGTTCATTTGGAAATGGAGGACTGTCTGTGTTTTGTGAGATGAGATGAAAAATTGTCAGTATGTTTGCTTGGAGATGAAGGATTGTCCATATTTTGATTTGAGATGGAAACGTGTCGGTATGCTTGCTTAGAGATGGAGGACTGTACTTATTTTGATATCAGATGGAAAATTGTCAGTATGTTTGTGCATAGAGAGAGGATTATCTCTGTGTTTGCTTGGAGATGGAACATGGACAGCATGTTTGCATGGAGATGGAGGATTGCACATATGTTTGCTTGGAGATGGAACATGGTCAGCATGTTTGTTTGGAGATAAAGGATTGTCTGAATGTATTCTTGGAGATGGGGAATTATCATTATGTTTGGAGATGGTGGATTATCAGTGTTTTTGGTTGGAAACAGAGGCATGCATGCACATATGTTTGCTTGGTGATGGAGGATTGCCTGTAAGTTTGTTTGGAGAGGGATGATTGTTAGTATGGCTGTTTGGAGATGCAGGTTTGTCTTTATGTTTGCTTGAACACGGAGGATTGTCCATATGTTTGGTTAGAGATGAAGGATTGCACATGTTTGCTTGGACATAGAGGATTGGTAATATGTTTGACTGGAGAGGGAGGATTGTACATGCAAGATGTTTGGAGACAAAGGGTTATCAGTATGTTTGCCCTATTACTATTTGGCCTTTTGGCATTATGACTTGCTCAACATCATAAAGTGACTAGATGCATCTAGTTGAGTCTGAATCCAATCTCCCAGTTCCTAAACTAGTAGTATAACCACATAGCCACCCTGCCTCACAAGAAGAATTACCCTGCTCTAGCGATAACCAGGCTTAGTAGGAAACAAGTCACTGAATCTCTTGGTGTAGCTGTGGAAATGGGTAGACACAGGACCCCACTGTCTGAAAATGTGGTGTGTCTCAGCGGAGATATCCTTGCTGTAAAAGAAATAAACTTCACATATTTGGGGTCAAGAATGGAAATCTAATTGCCTGTTCACAGTGACCTTGCTCATCCTTTCTTGCAATGCTAGTCAAAGCTGGATATTGTATATGACTGATAATAAAAGTTGTCATATTACATCTGTGAGTTTCTGCACCTGCTGTGTGAGCTCTTTACATACTGTTTCAGGAATAGGACCAGTGCCACCTGAAGTGTTTCATTTGTGACATTTTGTAGGCATCAATGGGAATCATTCTGGGTAACTTCAGTCTGGGCTAATTGTCAGCACTTGCACTGGATAAACAAGGCAGGTTATTAAAGAAGTAGATTAATCCATTTCTCCACAATGTAACTGGTGGAATACCAGAAGCATGCTGAGGGGGTGCAACCCATGGCAATAATGACTGATATGTCAAGGGGACACAGCTACTTTTCAGAGGTTTCAAACGAAAATCACATAAATCCTACATTTCTTGTTGTGTCATGGACAGAGGGATATAATGATACTCATTCTATAATGTATGCCAGAGCGAGTACCCTCCAGAGTTTTAGAATATTCTGGGCTATGACCCCCCAGCTACTATTTCCTCCATGGAAATGTGTTCCTTTTGTTGATTCTGTGTTAGGCAGATGCTCATAAGCAAGTTAAACCAATGAGTGCAGCCTCATTAAACAAAACCAGCAAGTGACAGCAGCCTCAGTTAACAAAACCAGGCAGTGATAGCAGCCTCACTTAAAAACAGGCAATTACTGTAGCCTCAGTTCACAAATCCAGGCAATGACTGCAGCCTCAGTTAACAAAACCTGTCAATGATTGCAGCTTTAGTTAACAAAACCAGGCAGTGGCTTCCGCTTCAGTTAGCAAAACTAGGCAATGAATGCAGCCTCAGTTAATAAAACCAGGCAGTGACTACAGCCTCAGTTAAAAATAAACAAACACACAGGCAATGAGTACAGCCTCACTTAACAAAAACAGACAATGTCTGCAGTTTCACTTAACAAAACAATGCAGCCTCAGTAACAAAACCAGGCAATTATTACAGCCTCAGTTAACAAAAGCAGGCAATGACTGTAGCCTCACTTATTAACATAAACAGACAATGACTTCAGCTTTACATAATAAAATAGTCAATGCAGCCTTACTTAACAAAACAGGAAATGACTGTGGTCTCAGTTAACAAAACCAGGCAATGACTGCAACCTCAGTTAACAAAAGCAGGCAATGACTGCAGTCTCACTTAAAACCAGCCGGGGCGCTGATGAGCAGCCAGCAGTGAGGATGTGTTTCCTATAGCTCTCTCTCTTTGGACTAAAAATAATAAAAATCAACTGTACTAGACTTTATTTTCATCAATTTGCTTACCAAAACACAACGCGGAGGTGGTATGGATGAGTTTTTATTGCCCAACAGTGGGAAAACACAACGATCGGCAGCAAAATCCGCCAACAAGCAAACACTCATGCAACAGGCCAAGGCGCCAGGCCACATTTCTTTCTCCACAGCAGAAATGGCAGCACTGGGGAAAGAAGTAACTGGGCAAGTACTGGCGGTGCTAAATCCGAGACTGAAAAAAAATGGAGGCGTGTCTGGATAACCGGCTACAGGAGATCGTGGACCAAATTTCAGCTCAGGATAGCAGGATTGAAGAAACTGAGGGCCGGATCTCACAGTTGGAAGACACAGTAATGCTGCTGGTCAGGAGATTGCAGAAAATGAAAAAGGCATTTGAAGATTTCCAAGGCCAATCTGATTACCAAGAAAATTATAATAGGAGACTCAATATCTGAATAAGAGGCTTACCGGAGGAAAGAGAGGGTCCCGACATCCTGACTTTCTGTGCTGAGCAATTGCCATGTATCCTGGAGCTCCAGCCTAAGGGGGGGGGCCATCATAAATTGGAGCGGGCCCATCATGCTGTGATGCCTCTGCCGCCGGATGGTCAGCTGCTGAGACAACTAATTATCAGGTACTACAATTTTCAGGATCAGCAAGTGGTGCTGGAAGCATACAGACATAAAAAAGAAGTGGTTTTTGATGGGGTCTAGCTCTTCCTGGTGCAGGATTATTCTAACCGGCTGCTGAAGAAAAGAAAGCAGTTCAACCCGATCATGACCCAGCTGTGAGAGCTCAAAGTGGAGCACTTCATTATTTACCCAGCTACCCTGAAGATCAAGTATGAGGGGGCCACATACAGTTTTGGGGATGCAGATAAAGCAGAGGCATTTTTCAAAGAGCTCAGGAAGAAAATCAGGTGAAAAGTAGGAGATACCAGGTATGTGGTGGAGTAGAGACTGAACAGCCGCATGCCGATTTGGCAGAATCTTGTTGTGTTTACAAAGTTGGAAATGTTAACGCTTTGGGATTATTTTGATTTGGAAGCGGAAATGCTGGAGATTGGGGGACATTTCTCTGGAGTGTGATCAGGATTATTTTGGGGACTTAAAGGAATGTTCCTTTCTACCCCGTGATGTGCACTCAGCCAGAGGAGGAGCAGGCCCGAGTTGGGACATGCGTGCTGCAGAGGCAGTGGCGAGCTTTGGGACAAAGAATTTCTGAGCTCATCCTAGAGCTGGCAACAAAGGATGGATTGTACTGTTGGGGGGTACATTAGCAGGGGATTCCAGTGGGCTGGAGGGGGCGGCGACCCGACATGAGTGTGATATTATGGCACTGCCTGGCTCCGTGGCCCTCGGCCCAGGTTGCCGGGTTTAAACAGATAATAAAGATGCTTCATCAGGAACTGTTGTTGGGAATATTTGAGGGCCTTGCACTTCTCTAGAGGAAGGGTTTTAGGAGAAGGGGGAACTCCGGGTGGAATCAAATAAACGAAGGCCTACGGTAAAGGGAGCCACACCATTTCCTCCAGGGTGCATTGCTCACCGGGAGAGGGGGTGCAATGATCAACACTTGGGGTCTTCACCTCAGAGAGGAATGTAGTGCAGTGAGTGGGGAATGAATGCTGAATGTGTAGGAGGGGAGATGAAGTACATGGGAGGCACCTTGTGTCAATACCCAGCAATGGCAATGAAGAGTAACACACTTCAGAGGAAAACTTTGGGTGCGGTTGATTAAAGCTGTTTCAGCACCCTACACATTCTAGTGGGGGAGAAGGTTAGTACTGAAGAGGGGTTGTTCATTGTCCAAAGGAGGGTTGTTTGTGATTCCACGTGGAGTCTTCTTAGTGAGTGTTAGAGCATGCTTGCTTAGTTCTAATCATTGGCAGGGGGATGGGGGAGGGGCAGGGATAGAGAGGAAGTAGAGCAGGATGAAGGGGTTATCTTTTCTGAATGTTATGTGGGTGGGGGAGGGAATGTCTGGGGTTTTGTTGTTTCACACATTGGTTTGGGGTATGTTGCAGGATTCTCAATTTTGGGGGAGCGGGGAGGGCGAACAGAGGGGTTACAGTTATTCATGCTTTTTTTCTAAAAATAGGTATTACTGACAGTAATCTGGATCGATCACACATGGAAGGTTGAAATCCAGAATGTTATAAGAATATGTTGGCACAAGCACTGCCAATTTAATGAAGAGCCCCCTTGGGGTGGATAAAACAGGGGTGGGGGCAAGGAATGATTGGAGTTATGGCTAAAACAAAGGAACTCACAATAGTGTCTTGGAATGTGAGGGGCATATCATCACCAGTAAAAAGAACGAGTATATTGTCAGCACTGAAAAAGTGAGGAGCTCAGGTAGCGATTCTGCAGGAGACGCACCTCACCATCCATGAACATGCTAAGTTGGCTAGAGGATGGGTAGGGGCATGTCACTCAGCCTCATTTAATGGACATAAACAGGGCGTGGCTATTTTATTATGCAAAAATCCCCCCCCCAGAGGGTCAAAAAGGTGGTGGCAGACCCATTGAATGGCAGATATATTTTTGTCAGTGGGGAGTTGTATGGGGAAGACATAACCTTTGGCTCTATATATGCACCAGCAGTACTTGACCACACATTTTTCCAGACCATGTTGGACATCCTAGTGAAGGAGCAATTCCTGGGACTGGTCCTGGGAGGGAACCTGAATTGCACAATGGATCCTCGATTGGATCATTCTTAGGGTAAGGGTAAAGTAAGGGGTGTTCTGAGGGACTGGCAGCTGGGTATGAGTGACCTAGAGCTCATTGATGGTTGGTGAACTGCCAACCCGGGGGCAAAGGAGTTCACTTTTTATTCAAACCCCCACGGTACATGGTCCAGGATAGATTATACAAATATGCCCCTTGGTTGGTTTTTATGGTTGCAGAGTGCCAAGCATAGCCCTATACATATTTCTGACAATGCAATGGTAATTGTTTTGATCTCGGTAAAGGAGCCTAGGGAGGTTTCCATCCCCATGGAAATTCTCATTGTACCTTCTGGGGAATAAGGAATTTAAGACATTCCTGACTGACCAGTGGAAAACCTACCTCTCTTTTAATGAAAACTCCCTGACAACTAAAGCGACTATATGGGATGCGGAAAAAGCTATATGCGGGGGGCAGTCATAAGATTTGTGGCTCTTTATAAGAAGCAGAAGGAAGAAAAAAGGATAAATCTGGAAAAAAGCCTTAAGGAACTAGAGAGGAGGGTAGCAGGAGGGGAGGGAGAGGATGCCAGATGCTTACTCGAGGTGACAAGAGAGGCCCTAATCACCTTGGTAAGGTGGAAGGCATGGCAGTCATGGCTATTCTGCAGAAAGCAAATGTTTGAGTGGAGGAACAAACCAGGCCTCATATTGGTGAGGCTGATGCGAGGAGGAAGAACACCAACTCTTAAAACTAACATAAAAAATAGAGAGGGACAGAGGCTTACAGATAAAAAAAAACAGACAAGAGATAAATTTAGATAATTTTATAAAAAACTATATGAAGCAGAATGTAAGGGCACATTGGGGTTGGCTAAGGAATTCTTGGACCATTCAGACATATCCAAAGTGACCAGTGCACAGCGAACAATGCTGGGGAGCCCCTATAATGAAGGAGGAGATTAAACAAGCAATCCAAGGAATGAAAACCGGGAAAGCTAGTGATCCAGATCGATTGCCAATAGAGTATTACAAACTCCTGGCAGAACACATGGTAGAATTGTTAAGTGAAGTGTTTGGAGGGGTGGCAAAGGGGGGAGAGCTCCCTGCCTTGTGTTTTGGTTCAATAATCTGCCTTGGTCCCTAAACCAGGTAAGGACAGGGAGGAGTGTGCATCATATAGGCCCATCTCTCTGTTGAACTGCGATCTTAAGATACTGGCGAAAGTTCTGGCCAATAGGTTGGATAAAGTCCTGCCTGGGGTGGTTCACCCAGAACAAACCAGTTTTACTAAAGGGGAGATGCTCTTACCATAATGTTTGTAGGCTGTTAAATGTGGTTTGTGGGGCTAATAAGGACTGAAGTGATAATGCTGTCTTTTCTATGGATGCTGAAAAGGCATCTGATCGAATTGAATAGGAATATTTATTTGAGTGTCTGGATCGGTTTGGTCTGGGTGAAAACTTTGCAAGGTTGGTTAGAGCAATGTACAGCTCCCCAAGGGCACAGGTTTTGGTAAATGGCTCTCTTTCAGAGCGGTTTGAATTGTCCAGGGGCACGAGGCAGGGATATCCTCTCTCCCCGCTGTTGTTTGACCTGGTGTAGGAACCGCTAGCCGTGGCCATACGGCACAACTTGGAGATTGAGGGAGTGAAGGGTGCAACAGGGAGACCTCACAAAATCGCCTTGTATGCAAACATGTTGCTCTTTGTTACACATCCTGGTACCTTGGTCCCAGCAGTGTTAAGGCTAATAGAGGTGTTTGCATGCTTTTTGGGGTATAAGATTAATATTCAGAAACTGGAACTCATGTAGCTAACAGGAGAGTGGGGAAGGCCAGACGGGGAAGCAGCGTAATTTATGGGGTTTCCTGCCAGTCACTAAAAGCTTTATATGCCTGGGTATACGGGTTGGGAGAAATTTGAGATCTTTGTATGAGCTTAACTATATGCCAATCATAAAGAAAGTAGAGGCTGACCTGAGAAAATGATGGGCCACTCTCCCCATTTCCTGGCTGGGAAGGATTAATCTGATAAAGATGAACATTCTGCCTAGACTTTCATACCCCTTGCAGATGTTGCCCATGGGGATCACACGTAAGGATAGCCAGAAGCTGGAAACGGCCTTCTCGGCATTTTTATGGCAGGGGAGGAGGCCTAGGGGATGCCTGGTGTGCCTTAAAGCTAGTATGGATAAAGGTGGTCTCAACTTCCCAGATCTTCATACTTATTTTCTAGCAGCCCAACTTTGCTACATAAAGGACTGGGTTAATAGGCCCTCTGAGGCTAGTTGGGTGGACCTGGAACAGAGAACATGTCCAGGGTGTGTGTTGGCTCACCTTGCCAAGAGGGGTCAGAGAGTATACGCTGCTCTTCAGGGGGCAAATCCAATAGTTCTGGGTGTACTGGATATTTGGCAGTGTCTCTGGCACAAGGGTGGGGGGTGGCAGAGAGATCCTGCTTCTGCCATTAGCCCAAAATCCATTCTTTCTTCCTGGCCTGGAAGACCCCGGGTTTCAAGAGTGGGAAAATAAGGGATACATAGTGTAGGGGATATTTGCTCCCAGGAGGGTATGTACTCCTTTGTGAGTTTGCAACAAGCACTGGGGTTGGATAGAACCCATCTATTCGGATACTTACAGGTGAGAGCCTATGCCTGAGAAATGCAAGGGGGGGGGGAAGGGAACCTGTAGTTTGACCCACTGGAGCAGCTAGTGTATGGTTCCCGGAAGGACCCAAGGAGTTTTATGCAGAGGGTAGCACAGATTGGTAAACAGCAATTTCCAGACCTCACGCAAAATATGAAAAAGTTGTGGGAGAGGGATCTAGGAAATCAAATGGGGATGACAATTGGAATCTCCTACTAACATTGCATAAAGTTATCCTGATTTGTAACAAATACAAAGAGTTGCATTTTAAGTTTGTGCATAGGTTCTATTGTCCACCTCATATAGTTAATACATAATCGGGCAGTCTCATCAATCTGCGGTAGGGGTAGAGGGGTGTTAGGTTCATATTTCCACTGGTTTTGGGAATGCCCAATCCTGCAGAGGTTTTGGAAGGCAGTTTTGGGGGAGGTTGGGACACTTATAGGAAGGGTCTTGCAAGAGTCCCCCCTCATGAGCTTGTTTGGGGTGGAGGATGATGGGTCGGGTGAGTGGGTCCCCCTTCCAAGATGGCACTGGGTGCTGCTGATTATGGCCCGTCACTACATCCAGAACATGTGGGTCCCATAATGGTGTACCCACACTGAACCAGTGGTGTACCTTAGGGCTGCGAGTGTTGGCACTGGAATGATTTGCACTGGTGGTGAGAGGAAGGAGGATAAATTCTGTAAGGTATGGGAACCTTTTTTGTCATCCCTATCAGTGGGGGAGGCTCAGATACTGACAGTGGGATTGGAGGAAGAGTAATGCTCGGGGCAGTAGAGTTTACAATATAAAATACACTATACTGATGTTTGGGGAGCTTGTGCCGATTATCAACAGCTAGGATGTTTGTATAACTGAAAATGTCAAATTAAGTTTCTCGATGGTTTTGCTGAAACAATTTGTAGACTGTGGATGAAACGTGTGTATGTCACTTTTACCCTTTTTTGTTTTAATAAAAAGATTATACAAAAAAATAAAACCAGGCAATGATTGCTACCTCAGTTAACAAAACCAGGCAATGACTGCAGCATCAGTTAACAAAACCAGGCAATGACTGCAGCACCAGTTAACAAAACCAGGCAATGACTGCAGCACCAGTTAACAAAACCAGGCAATGATTGCAGCACCAGTTAACAAAACCAGGCAATGACTGCGGCCTCAGTTAAAAAAAGCAGGCAATGACTGTGGCATCAATTAAAAAAAGCAGGCAATGACTGCAGCCTCAGTTAACAAAATCAGGAAATGACTGCAGCCTCGGTTAACAAAAACAGGCAATGACTGCAGCATCAGTTAATAAAACCAGGCAATGACTGCAGCACCAGTTAACAAAACCAGGCAATGACTGTGGCATCAATTATTAAAACCAGGCAATGACTGCAGCCTCAGTTAACAAAATCAGGAAATGACTGCAGCCTCAGTTAATAAAAACAGGCAATGACTGCAGCACCAGTTAACAAAACCAGGCAATGACTGCAGCACCAGTTAACAAAACCAGGCAATGACTGCGGCCTCAGTTAACAAAAGCAGGCAATGACTGTGGCGTCAATTATTAAAGCCAGGCAATGAATGCAGCCTCAGTTAACAAAATCAGGAAATGACTGCAGCCTCAGTTAACAAAAACAGGCAATGATTGCAGCATCAGTTAATGAAACCAGGCAATGACTGCAGCACCAGTTAACAAAACCAGGCAATGACTGCGGCTTCAGTTAACAAAAGCAGGCAATGACTGTGGCATCAATTATTAAAACCAAGCAATGACTGCAGCCTCAGTTAACAAAATCAGGAAATGACTGCAACCTCAGTTAACAAAAACAGGCAATGAGTACAGCCTCAGTTAACAAAACCAGGCAATGACTACAGCTTCAGTTAACAAAAGTAGGCAATGACTACAGCTTCAGTTAACAAAACCAGGCAATGACTACAGCTTCAGTTAACAAAAGTAGGCAATGACTACAGCTTCAGTTAACAAAACCAGGCAATGACTACAGCTTCAGTTAACAAAAGTAGGCAATGACTACAGCCTCAGTTAACAAAAGCAGGCAATGACTGCAGCTTCAGTTAACAAAAGCAGGTAATGACAGCAGCCTCAGTTAACAAAAGTGGGCAATGACTGTAGCCTCAGTTACAAAAACAGATAATGACTGCAGCTTCATTTAACAAAATTTAACCCTCCACACTTAAGCAATTAATCATGATTTTCTGGTTTAAAGTTTGACCAATGCCAGCCCAGTGACGTAGAGGGCTGAGGTGTTGGCATCTTACCTTACCTTGACCCATGCCGGCGACCCAGGTTTGGGAACAAGCCTGGGGCATCAGAGGTCAGTATGGGGGGCGGGCGAAGCTGGATTGAGCTAACGACAGGTAAGCTCTCCTCTCCGAGGAAAATGTCATCCCTCGGCTGATGGGCGACCCCCAGTGGAGGCTGGAGGAAGCTCGGGCCAGAGGGGGTCTAGGCAGTAGGCCAGGGGTTGGGGGAAGGAGGCCATGAGTGGGGCTGTTCGGCGCATGCTTGCTGACTCCTGGGGCCTCTGGGAGAAAAAAAATCTGAGGGAAAAATGCTGGTCGGCAAGGTGAAGACCGACCCCCCCCCCCCACCGCAGGCGCCGCTCCCGGGCTGGGCAGGTAAGAGCCAGTGATTCTGGGAGATGGGACTTGGGGGGTCAGTCAGATGGGGGCTGACTCACAGGGGAGAAAAATTGTGACATTATAAAAAAAATAAAAGGTTTTGACCAATGTGTTTGCCCACAAAATTAATTTTGTGAGCAAACTTTGAGAGCTGTTCCTTTAGCTTTCTGGTGGAGTTCTGTGCTATTAACCTTTTAGCCTTTAAGTCATGAAGTCTCTGGTTTGAATCCAGTTAAAATACTTTCATAATTAAAAGTTATATAGTGTCTAGCCAGAGGATGACAGAAAGTTCACTTTAGCTGACAGCCTTACTCTAATACAGTATACATGTTCTACTCTAATTATAAATAAACATGATAACACCAAGGTGTCTATTCATGTGGAAATTTATGGACTCCTTCAGTTTGTTGTGAGCTGCAGAACTCAAGAATCTGAAATATTTCTGCATGACCAGGCACATTGGAGGGTATTATTACGCATATAAAATAGTCCCCAAAAAGTAAAAGAATCAGTGCATTTGGGGACATGTGCCACAATGTGAGAGAATGCATGAGAAAGGAATGCAAGTGAAACATTGCTGGTGTGCAGTGTGTAGCTCATGTGGAATTCATAATGTGCACAAGGGCAACAACCGTTGACAGAGAAGTGCCTAAGGGTGCATACAGTATGTGTGTGCGTACGCTGTTGTGGGAGGAACTAAACTATGTAAACCTACCCCTTGACGCCACCATAAAAGGAGATCCACACAGTGATGTTTATGCAGACATCATTATGCAGTGAACAGAAGTCAGAAGTGAATGCAGGCATGGAAGAGCATAACAGGCCTCCTCTACAGGAGACTCTGGGTGCCATGACCTGGAAATAGTAGACAGATGTTTGCAAAAGCATTTGGTCTGCCACATGACCCTCCAGTCCAAGGACAAGTAGTCACACAGGGACCTAGCTGTGGGAGTCTTACTGTTGGTGGGGTATTCAGAGGGAGGGCAACCTACTCTAGCAACCAGCAGGTGGCTGTAGTAGCATCAGAAGTTCAGCAATGCTATGACATGCCCCTAAAGCATCTGCTGAAATACAGAAAGCATCTGACTGGATATCAGGCGTGGAAGTTTGCATGTGGACCAGGGCTACGCTCACTGGGAGCCTTTAAACACAAGTGGCATGACCTATAGTCAGTTTTCAAATATAAACTGGCACTGGCTCACCAATCCAGTGTTCCCACTAGAGGTGACTTCCAAACACCAAAACAGAAAGCAGACCTCACATGCATAGAGGTCATCTTTGCAGACACTTTCTCCCAGGTAGCATTAGACAGTGAGGAGGATGAAATGGATCCAGTGCTAGGTAACTGTAGCTAAACACACACTCCATGCATACTAACATACCCTAATTTACCATGCCTGTCTCAACAGACACTCTGTAGATAACACCTGAGGAGAACATGAAGAGCCTGCACTCCAGTCACCAACACAACCAGCATGGAGGCACAGATCCCAAAGTGGACAGCACACTGGCACAATACTTAAGAGATAAGTGTTTGAGGTGCACTCAAGGCACAGTGCTTGATAGGAAACAGTGCTGGGCTGCCATGAGTAATCATCACACTGTCATCCTCAGGTGCTGCAGCTGACAACACATCCACCACTGGATGATTTAGACACCCATGAGCAGCAGCAAAGTACACTCAAGAGATGGACAAGGTGTGCCAGACCATCTGACACAGACACCAACATCCAAAGGAGAAACACCAGTCATTCTCATGAAACCGCACCATGCAGCACCAATGATACCACAGGTAACAGGGACAAAAGACACAGCCACTGTGCACACTCAGTCAGAACTGCCAGTGGAGACAACAGGACAGACACAGTTGGTGCAGAGGGGTGGCATGCCTATGGGTCCTCTGCAGCCACAAACAAACACAGCGAGCAGTGCCCACAGAAGGATCAGGCCCACACTTGGCACTGCATGCACGTACTGGGGACACATCATGCAGGCAGTTGAGATAATGGACCAAGACACCAAGCAAGACATCACACTAGGAGATGGAGACGTACAAGTGTACTACATCACAACCACCCAGAGGTCTGAAAGCTGGAAATAGAAAGCTTATATGTCAGAAATGCCATTAACATATGTCTGAGGATCTTGGCCACTAGGCATGGTATTTAATGTGAGCTGTGGTGTGTGTGTGTGACATCCTGGAAAGAGGAGCACAACAGCATGCTAGAGTTGCTAACACAATGAACAGTATGCAGCCACAGTCAACACCCAGCCAAGCCCCGGAGACATACACAGCCCCCTGGCACACCAATGCCAAATATTAGGTTTATGCTTGCAATACTATAGCAGTGGAGTTGCAAACATCTAGATTTTAAAAAAATATTTACAAACATTCTCAGTTAATTCAGTTGCGAATTTATGAACCCCTGTAAATAAAAATAACTTTCAAAATTCAAGATTTTATTTAAAACAGGAAAGGTGGAACAAACCATTTTAGCTTACGCTCATTTACAATGGCTTCCTGATAAAAATAGGTATGTACTGCTGTTACAAATTATACAACCTAAACCGTATACCGTCGGAACAGCGACGGACTGTGCGGCAACAAGGATTGCTCCGTGATGGACTTTGCGGTGATGGGGTGGGCACCTAACTCCACTGTCTGTGCAATGTGGAGTTAGATATATAAAGTAGGGGGGTGTGGGGGGCACAGCATTGACGCATTCAGCATGTTGTGGGTCGTGGTCGGGACGCAGCGGCATCGGAGATGTCGGTAGGAGTCCGTCCCTGAGAAGGACGTCGCTGTGATTCCCATTGCTGCTGCATGGTGGAACCATTTTAAACAAAGCATAAATACAAACATTTTAAAACAAAAAAAATATAAATATAAAATAAAAACATCAAGCAATATTGCAAACTGTAAAGTGACTACTGACAAGAGTCACAGCAGGCCACATAACTATCACTAAACCCATTTTTTTATACTTTGCAATGAAGGCAGTGGCCCTTCAACAGGACACAGAGGGACAAGGAGAAAAATCCAGTATTTTGAACCTTTGTAAATAATGATCTGACACCACATAGAATGTCTCACAATGGGAACAACAAGTTCAAGTGATGACCTAATATTATTTCTGAATGATCGAAAAGTAAACAGTTCCTGGTGATAAAAAGGAGTTTTCTGTTTAACACACTTCCATGTCAAGATGAGTACATGCAAAATGGTTCCATGAGCAAAAGCAAAACAATGCCGACCATATGGGTGAAGACAAAACAGCTAACACAAATACAGCCCACACCAACTAGAGTGAATGTCAAAACAGCGACTTCCCCAACACAATCACCACTACCAGACCCAGAATACTCACCAAACTTAAAGCCCATTAATGGAAACTACCCCAGATTACCCCCCTAAATCCAGATAACCCACACCTGAAACACCTAACAACATACACCTGGCCAAACCTCAGAAATTAAAAAATCCACATAAGCCCACATCACAGACACTCAAATCAGATGCCGACATCTAGACTTGAAAACACAACAGCACACCACACCACTCAAACCTACACAACCATCCTATCTACCTAACACCCTGCCTAACCCACTACAGCACGATGGCGCCACGATCGCAAATCAACCAGAAGACACTGCCATCCAATGTTACAACACAAATCTTTCAAACAAAGAATAATGACGCTATACTTTATGCGGGGTGCTTTGCCCCCGACACCCACTTTGCTTATTATAACTAACTCCAAGACCACACTGCCTACAACAACATGTGCAACACCACTCTAACACATTTCACTCTCACTGCACAACTTCACGGACTTTATACCCGCTGTTTTCCAGCTATAGCCTTTTTTACAGGTGCTCAGATTAAGTCATTCATATTGAGTCACTCAAATTGAGTCGCCCATATCATGTAAAATGTGCTTAACCATGGCAGCATGAGACATAAGTTCAAATTTGTGGCTATTAGCAGTTTCTAATTTGCTTACAAAAAATGTAATGCTTGTTAATTTTCAAGTATCTAACACCAAAGGCAGCCAAGCTATATGCAGAGTTAAATTTTTTAAATTTTGTCAAAATCAAAAAAGAAATGCTAGATTTTGAACCTCATCAAAACTACTCAGCCAAATGTCATGATATTTAGCATGCCCTTTGGACATCTCACAACAGATATACATGCCAGTTATCAGGTCTCTAGCTAAGAAGACAGTCAAGGTATAACCAAATAAATCTGCAACATATTATGAAATTCCATGAAATGCTGAGACATTTAAAAAATTTTGTAGAAATTCCAGAAAAGCAGAATTTGTTAGTTTCAGCCAGCCCCAGTCAGCAGCCCATTTCAGGTTGTTGTTCAGTAAACATGATGTCACCTTTAAAGGTAGCCCTCTTCTTTATTCAAAGGTGTATTTATTTGCTTTGCACTGAAGTATTCTTTAAGTATTCTAGTTTTTATTCATTAAACAAAAACATAAAAATAGGAACCCCCCCAAATGGCTAACTCTGATTAGCCTTTTCACACAAACAAAAACTTTTCATATACCCAACAGCCACAAATTTGAACTTAGTCTCATGCTCTGTATAGGTAAACAAAGTCACATTGCATGTGACCATTTAGGAGGGATTGCACTGCTCACTCCACCAATCAGGGAGTAGAAAGTAAGCAGGAGTGATTGACAGAACCTGATTAGCGAACTCTGAAATGGCTGCATGCATGCAGGTTTGTTTACATATATGAGCATGTGACTAAGTTCAACTATGGGGATATTAGTTATGTGAACATTTCTGTGTGAAAAGGCTAATTGAAGGGGGGATTGTTTTTGGTGGAAGGGGTTTCCCTATTTTTGGGAGTTTTCACCTACGTTTTTACTCATTACAAAATAGTGCAAGGTGTGATGTCTAAAATATTCCTATACCGTTACCTGGACGTGGGCAAATCCAGTGCCAATCCCCTTCACACGTATGGGTGTTGATAAAACAGTCTCTTTTATTTTGAAGTATCCATGGCACTGTTCTTATATCATAATAATTGGCAAGGTTTTCCATCAAAACAATTTGAAGGGGGTCTTGACTTAAAAAAGTATGTCAGTTGTAATGTACAAATGTAATTCTTTCTGAACTGAATCATATGTAATTATAGTTCCACGTCAACTGAGCTAAAAATGATACAGCACAGTAAAAAACAGAGTCAGCAAAATGCCTCAAGGCAAAATCCATGCCTCTTAAAACCAACCAAAGCAAAAACAGTGTAAAGGAAACAAAACTCACATACTCCTTTGTCAGAACTAACTCGCTTCTCACACAGATTTATTGTTCTAACACCAGACCGCCATGGACCGCCCCTCATGTGAAATTTGCCCTCAGGCAGCACAGGAGCATCTGTGAGACTCTGACACCATGCAGTTCCAGCACCTCCGAACTACATGGTCTCACACAAATGCTGTTTTGCACACTTTGCTCTTCCGTCTTTCAACCTAAATGGTATGCACTCTTGACCACAGTCCTTTGTTCCACGTGGACTTGATGTGATACCTGCAATTACCCATGCAGTCATGGGACTATTGAACACTAAATGAAAATAAGGAACTGCACTTGCACGACCATACTATGTGTTGTACAAAACCCCTGAATTATTAATATTTTCACTGTGATCTTGGAATGCAGTGAAAAAAATTACATCTGCTAAGATAATCTTTTATTAATGTCTCATTCTTGAAGTACATTTGTGAACAAAGTAAACCATTCGAAGTGTAAAACAAAGTGAAAATACTTATTTGTGTGGTTTGAAATTCATATTTTTTTTTGTTTATCCTTCCTGTGGCCAGGACAGACTGGGCTCTGCTCAGCACTGCCTCTCCAACACCACCATCCTGCACCTTCCTCAAACTCATCTGTGAGCTTGAGCACCCCCATGATCCCCCCCCCACGAAGAGGCCAGGAGGGGAGGACTGTCCTCCCCCCAAAGCACAAATCCAGTCTTCAACTCCAGGGTCCACTGGTGTGGGGGGTGGGGGGGTGGCAGCAGGCTTCATTTGTGCCTGTCCTACTACCATTTTCCTCTGTATTTTTTGTGTCCCTTCACCACACTGGGGCACACTCATAAGTGTGCATGTGTGGAGGCACATGTACATTATGGAGTCCTGCAGCACCTCCCTTCTACTGCCCTCCTCGACCTGCACTGCCACCCAGCCTCAACTGGAGCCAGTCATTTGGTGGCATGTGCAGTCCTCCCTCCCCAGGAGAGAAGAGCAGCCCTAGCACAGTAGTGATCTGCAGACCTCCTCTCAGAGGGGAAGAACTGTCCCCCTCTACTGTCCTCAGTGGATGCCCCTAAATTCCACAAGTATATACTGCCGCTTCTGCACATCAATCCTTGGGGTATCCCACAAAAAGGCTCACAACCAGTTCGGAACTCCTTAAGCCCCCTGCTACCTTACTGGTACTACAGTGACCCCCTATGCCTGTCCATTAAGCTGGTACTCTATGACAAAAATCTATAACCACACAGCAGGATCATCACCACTATACATTGGATCCCAAGCAAGAAGAAAAAATCCTCTGACTACTCCCTGTTCCTATCACTTGGTGCCCTCATCAAACTAATCTTCTTTCTGCTGATCTCGTTGCACTGTTGAAATCAACCCTGGTCCCACAGAAGCTCTATCTCCCCATCTGACTTAGCCTCCATAAATGGCCTGAGTTTTCTTCACATCAACGCCTGCAGCCTCCTAAAAAAGTTCTCATTAATACAGGCCTGGGTTGCACACACCTTACCTAACTTTCTGGTTATCTCTGAAACATGGCTCAAATCTGCAACAAAAGACAGTGAAATAAATCTTCCCAACTACCAGCCCTTCAGATCTGACCGTCCATCCAGGGGCGGTGGGGTAGCCCATCTATGTCAAAGCAAACATCTCTGCATCCTGCCTCAATACTACATCACAGCCAAAGGAATTCGAATGCTTATCAATTAAAATAACTCTTCCCAACATATCATCCTTTCAACTGATTGGCTGCTACAGGCCCCCCCCTCTGCAGACCTCAAACTCCTATCCCACCTAGGATCTATACTTAATCTAGGCCCTGAAGACACCATCATTTTAGGTGACCTCAATTTAAATTGGCTAGTCAATGCATCTGCACCCCTAGTAACCTTCTGTGACACTTATGGATTCACTCAATTAATCAAAGAACCAACAAGGATTAACCCAAAGAATAATCTCAACAGCACACTCCTAGACATCATGTTGGTAAATAAACCTCATCTGTATTCTCATGCTGGAGTGCTATTCAGTGACATAAGTGATCACTGTCCCATAGCTGGCATAAGATCAACAATCAAGCCACCCAACCCTGCAAAATTCCTCCCAAGAAGGTCAAAAAAGAACTTTAATATTTCAGGATATCTCCATGATCTGTGCCACACCACACGTTGGCAAGAATTCTATCTCACAGCTTCAGTAGAGACAGCTCTTCAGATCTTAAGTGATATTATCATAAGTGCCCTCAATATACATGCACCCTCACCAGTGCCAGAACCAAACTCAAATCTTGTCGCTGGTTCTCTGCTGACCTTAAATCCGCACTACTTGCCAGAGATAAACTCTGGAAAAGGGCAAGAAAGACAAAGGATCCAAATGACTGGCTTCAATTCAGAAAAGCCAGAAACTCCTGCACAAAACAAGTAAGAAATTCCAAAGCTGCCTTCTACACAGCTGAATTGGATGCCTCCTATCACAACCCTTCCAGGTTCTGGGGTACCATAAAGGGGATCCTAGGTCAAACTTCTACCCCTGTCTTACCACCCAAAGTGCACCTAAATAGTATTGAAATCACTGACAAGCAAGAAATCCTAAATGCCTTCAACGATCATTTCACTACAGCTGGCCTAGCTTTCGACTCCTCACCTGCAAACCTATTGAGAGCACCACTAAACATACAATCTACTGAGGGACAAAAGGTTGCTTCCACATTCTCCTTCAAATCAATACTCTTAAAAGAAGTAGAAGACCTTCTATTCCAACTAGATACAACTAAAAGTGCAGGTGCAGACTCCCTGGATCCCTACTTTCTAAAAGTAGCACTGCATGCCTTAGCTGCCCCCCTCACCCACCTCTTCAATCTGTCCCTAGCCACTGGTTCTATCCCCTCAATATGGAAGACAGCTCAAGTGTTTCCACTACTTAAGGCAGGTGATCCCATGGACCTCAACAATTATAGGCCCATTTCCATCTTACCTGTACTGTCCAAGATGCTTGAAAAGTTAGTAAACTTTCAGTTAAGTGCCTACCTTTATACCAACAATCTCCTTAACCCAGCTCAATCTGGGTTTAGATCTATGCACAGCACCATCTCTGCCTTAGCAAAAGTTACGAATGACTGGCAGACTGCCTTAGACAAAAAAGAATAACACCTGTGCTGTGTTTCTGGATCTAAACAAAGCCTTTGACACCATGGACCATGAACTACTAATCTCCTCTCTGAACTCCATAGGCCTTGACTCACTCTCTCTTAAATGGTTCAGATGCTATCTCTCCGGAAGACTACAACTGGTAAAAAATGAAGGTGACCTATCTACCTCTAAACCACTCCTAAGAGGTGTACCGCAAGGCTCCATCCTGGGCCCCATCCTCTTTGCCATTTACATCAACAATATTGACTCCAATCTCTCACAATCTAATATTCACCTTTTTGCAGATGACACTGTACTATATGTCAGCAATCCCCTCACCATCAAAAGCCTGTGAGCTTTTACAGTCTGAGTTCTCCCTCCTACAGCACAACTTATTAGAAAAGAAATTACTACTAAATGCCAAGAAAACGAAAGCTATGTTCTTTGCCATCAAGAACTGCTCTTCCACTGTCCCATCATTCACCCTTCCACAATTATCTACCATCCTTGGTGAAAATCTGGAATATGTGGACAAATTCAAATATCTTGGAGTCTGGATTGACAATAAACTTGACTACACTATCCACATTGAAGAGCTCCTGAAAAAGCTAAGACAAAGACTTGGCCTATTTTACAGGATCAAACACTACCTGACCAGAGATTCCAAACAAAGGCTAATCCTGGCATCATTCCTGTCCCTCATTGACTATGCTGACTTCCTCTATGGCCACTGCTCCCTCTCCCATTTAAATAAATTAGACACCTTGTATCATAGAGCTATTAGATTCATTACAGATCTTCCCTCCAGCACCCATCATTGCTCTCTCTACAATGCAGTCAGTTGGACATCCCTGCAACACAGAAGAAATAAAAATGCTGCTATCTGGATCTACAAAGCTCTGACAAACAAACTCCCTTCCTACATCTCAGACTGCTTCAACCGGATCACATCCAGGCCTTACACCCTAAGGATCAATAAACTCATCATGCTGAAGATTCCTATCACCTGCACCTGGTATGGAAGGGCTGCAATCAGCTATTCCCTAGCACTTACCTGGAATTCTCTTCAAAAAGACCTTGAAATTGGATACCCTCATTCCTTTAACATCCTTCAAAAAGCTGTACACCAGTCTATTCCCAGAGTCATGCAGCTGCTTCCACAAGGCCTAGTCCTCCCACACCCCCTCTTTCCCCCACCCCCTTTTTTTTATGCTCCCCCCTATTTCTCTATTATTCTTCTAGCTTGTTCTCCAACCAACTTCATACAAAAATGCCCACCCAAGTCCAACTATCCGAGCTTTATCCCTACTATACTGTTTGTCTCTCTCCTTTTAATATGATTTAGGTTTATTGTCATTTCTGCCTTGTATATATGTAAATATTTGTATATCTGTCTCATTCATAAATCATTGTATTTGTGTTTATTCAGTACCATGTTTTTGTGTAAAATTTGTAACCTTATATTGTTATGACCACTCAGGTCCATCTTGTAAATGAGCTATGCTCAATGATGTTCGCCTGAATAAATAAATAAAGATTTTTTTGATTTTTTTTGATTGGATGGGGAAATGATGGAGGCAATCCATAGGATGGCTCACAAGGGAGAGTGATACTAGTAGGTGACTTCAATCTACTGGATGTGGATTGGAGCCTCCCAGCTACTGCAACAGCCAGGAGTAGGGACATCCTGGACTCGCTGCAGGGGGTGTTCCTCAGGCATCTTGTAATGGAACCCACTCATGAGGGGGATGTTGCTGGACCTGGGACTGACAAATGAGGACAGTGTTGCTGATGTCACAGTGGGGGGCCACCTGGGGACCAGTGACCACCCTACGGTATGGTTTAATATAAGAACTGGGTTAGAATCGAACCACACAAGGACGAGGGTCCTGGACTTTAGGAGGGTCTATTTTAAGAAAATGGGAGAATGCCTTTGGAGACGACCCTGGCAGGGATAGGAAAACTAGGGGGAGTCAAGGACCCGTGGTCAAAAATAAAAGAGGGCACTGAAAAGCCACAAATCTCTATTTAAGGCAGGTTAGCAAGGGCAAGAGAAAAAGAAACCATTATGGTTCTCTAGTGAGGTAGCGGAAAAAGTAAGAGCAAAAAAGCTGGCTTTAGCCAGCCCGCTGGCTCTGAGGGTTGAAGCGCTGGACACCACACCTCACCACGCCATGCCGGCTACCCAGGTTCAGGAATGAGCTCGGGTTGTCGGGGGTTGGCAGGGGCAGGAGAGGATTGAGCATCTGGAGGACTGCTCTTCTCTCCTGGGGGAGGGTGGGATTTGGCTCCCGCTACCATTGCATCTCCCAGTGGAGACTGGGGGCATTGCAGCTAGTGAGAACACTTCGAGCGGGTTGAGGCTACGGCGGATGCCCTGCGGGCAGGTGTGGGAATGCACCCATCATGCGCAGAACATCATTGCACATCCAAGCCTCGCAGGAAATGGGAAAAAAGTGCCCTGGTCCCTGGTAGGCGAATAAGGTTCAGTTGTGTTGCTCCACAGAAGAGAAGGACCTAGGGGTGATCATAACAGGGAGCATGAACGACTCTGTTCAATGCAGAAGGGTGGTGGCAAAAGCCAACAAAATGCTGGGGTGTATAGCTAGAGGGATCTCCTCCAGACATTATCCTGCCCCTGTACAGGTCGCTGGTCAGGCCCCACCTGGAGTACAGCATGCAATACTGGTGCCTGTTCCTGAGGAAGGACATCAGATTGTTGGAGGGGGTACAGCATAGAGCTACAAAGATGATCCAGAGATTGGAGGGCAAGCCATATGAGGAAAGGCTGGGGAGCTGAATATGTACTCTCAGGAAGAGAGGAGGGACAGGGGAGATATGATTGAGACCTTTAAGTACCTGAAGGGAATAAACAAGACTAATACAGAGAGGATTTTCCAGAGGAGAAAGGGGAGGGACACGAGAGGACACCAACTGAGATTGGAGGGGGGGGTAGATTCAGGAGAGAGATGAGGAGACATTTTTTCACAGAAAGAGTGTTGGACAAGTGGAACTCCTTGCCGGGTGAGGTAGTGGCCTGCAAGATGGTAGACAGCTTCAAGAGGGGTTGGGATAGGGTAAGGGTAAGGGGTAATAGGATGGGGAAGGAGGGGCAGCAGCATTATAAGGTGCTAGCTGCGCACTCAAGCAGATTCGATAGACCATGTAGCCTGTTTCTGCTGGCATTTTTGTATTTTCATATGTGGGTAAAGTGGCCAACCTCCACACCCAGTGCTGGGTCCTGCAGCCTGCCTCTGGTGCTCCATCCGCCACCTGGTCGACCAACTAGATTGCAGAAAGGTCAACAGGAGGAGTGGGTGATCCCACCCTGAGGGGGCTTAGATCCGGGGTGTTGGGAGATCAGAGTGAGCAGAGTGGAGACTCTTCCCCATTGGCAAGGTAGGCTGAGGACTTCAGGTGGGGTGGGAGATGGTCGGGCCGGGTGTCCCTCCAGAGAGAGTCTGGGTGACCAGAGAGGGGAGGATAAACAAAGTGTCCAAAAAAAAAAAAAGCTGGCTTTTAGAAAGTATAAAAAACACAGCAGGAGGAGAACAGGGAGATCTATCAGGAGAAACAAAGGGAGGCATTGAAGGCAGTAGGAGCACAAAAATGCAAACAGAAGAGACTATTGCCAAATCAGTAAAAACAGGGGACAAGACATTTTTTAGACACATAAGTGAAAAGAAAAAGACCAAGGGGGGGTGATAAGGCTGAAAGGGGGAGGAGAGGTGTGTGTGTGGACGAAGACAATCAAAAAGTGGACACATGGAACAAATACTTCTGTTCAGTATTTACAGAGGAGGGAGTAGGTAGCGGGCCAATGATAAAAGACAAGAGCATTAAGGAAAGGTAGGTGGACACTAGCCCTTTTACAGTGGAAAAAGTCCTAAGGGAATTGTCACAGTTAAAAGTAGAAAAGGCAATGGGACCAAATGGGGTGCACACAAGTTACTGAGGGAGCTCAAGGAGCAGTTTGCTGCACCTCTGACAGCCGCGTTCAACCTGTCACTAGAAATGGGAGAGGTCCCAGGAGACTGAAGGAGGGTGGATGTAGTCCCGCTCCACAAAAATGGAAACAGGAGACCGGAAACTACAGGTCTGTCATCCTGACTTCAGTAGTGGGCAAAGTAATGGAATCACTACTGAAGGAAAGGATTGGGGAATACCTTTTTTCAAATGGTCTTCAAGATCCGAAGCAACATGGTTTCATGGGGGGAGGTCTTGCTAGGCAAACCTGATTGAGTTCTTTGACTGGGTAACCAAGAAAGTGGACTAGGGAGGAGTGGTTGATGTAGCCTACCTGGACTTCAGTAAGGCCTTCGACACCGTTCCACATAGAAGGCTGGTGAGAAAGCTGAGAAGCCTAGGAGTGGGTCCTAAAGTAGTAAGATGGGTAGAGAGCTGGCTAGACAATAGGAGCCAGAGGGTGGTGGTAAATGGTGTCAACTCTTAAGAAGGCAAAGTGACCAATGGGGTGCCACAAAGGTCACTACTAGACCCAGTTCTCTTCAATGTCTTTATAAGCGACATGCAGAAGAACTGGTATGGAAGGTATGCCTGTTCATGGATGACACAAAAATCTGCAACAGAGCAGACATACTTGGGGGGATGGATCAAAAGAATGAGAGAATATTTAAAAGAGCTGGACAAATGGTCACAGGGCAGCTGGGTTTCAATGCAAAAAAGTGCAAAATCATGCACTTGTGGCACAGAAACCCAGGGGCAATGTATCAACTGGGAGGAGAAGTACTAGCAGTCACAAAACAAGAAAGGGACCTGGGGGTAATCATTTCTGATGACCTGAAGGTAGCTAAACAGTGTGACAAGACAGTGGGAAAGGCTAGTGGGATGCTCGGATGTATAGGCAGGGGTATCACCAGCAGGAAAAGGGAGGTAATAATACCCCTGTATAGATCACTGGTGAGACCCCACCTAGATTACTGTGTCCAGTTCTGGAGGCCCCACCTCCGAAAGGACATGTACAGGGTAGAGGTGGTACAAAGGAGGGCAAACAAAATGGTCCAGGGCCTGCATAAGAAGCCCTATGAAGAAAGGCTTAAGAAATGTAATATGTACTCCCTAGGGGAAAGGAGGGAAAGGGGTGATATGATAAAAACATTCAAATGCCTCATGGGTATAAACAAGGTACAGGAAGGGAGCATTTTCCAGAGAAAGAGATACTTGAGGACAAAGGGTCACACTATGAAGCTGGGGGGGGGGGACTGGAAGGAAATGTGAGGAAGTACTTCTTCACAGAAAGGGTGGTGGATGCTTGGAACAGCTTCCCAGTAGAGGTGGTGGGGCTAAAATGGTTACAGGATTCAAGAATGCATGGGATAGACACAAGGGTATCTTAGAAGTAAGGAAAGGGGTATGTGCAAACCAGGGACTGAGTACGGTATGCGGTGGCACTGTAGGTAGGGAAAATAGAGCAGACTAGGTGGGCCGAGAGGTCCTTATCTGCTGACAACGTCTATATTTCTATGTTTGGGTGCTCAATATTCTTCCACACTGGCCGACCCCCAGCAACCTGAGCTCATTCCTGAACATGGGGGCGCGTGGCAAGAGGTAAGGCGTTCACAGCACCTCAGCCCTCTATGCCACCGGGCTGGCCCTAGTCATATTTTTTTTATTACCCCATAAATGTTCATTTCATGAAAGTGACACCTGTAAAGCAAAAAAAGGTAAAACAGACCTGACAGAATAGCGTTGTCCTGTTTATAGTGAAGTGTATTCATACTGTATGGTCCAACATAACTGCTTCTGAGTAAGGTATTAAAAGAATTAGATACCAGGGGTGGACGAAGTGGCTGAAATTCGCTTTGTGGAGTCATTGTGAATTTGACAAATTTGCACTTCAAAAATTCTGCTGGATTCATAGATTAATCCGCAAAGCAAATTTCAGCCACTTCACCCACCCCTGGTATCTAATTCTTTTAATCTGGCAAAGTTGCCATGTTTTCAGTAAATTGACCTAAATTTATTCACAAAGTGGTCACTTTACTGAAAAAAATGGCTACTTTGCAGTTTTTGCGAAGTTTATGTTCCTAAGATCCATAGAAACGTTGTGAAGCTTTGCAAAAGCAAATTGCAGCCACTATGACAAAGCACAAGTGTTTGGAGCAAAATGTTGGCGACAGTTGTGGAGTTGCTACGGCCAGTTATGTGTAAGTCTGAAATATGTTTTTACTTTTTTTTAAATTGTTGGTCTAACAGCAGCTGTATTAGTTAGCCTGGCCTCTGTGTTCTTAGATGTGCTGATTTGTCACCGTGGCTTCTGATATTAGTCTCCTGTGCTACCTCATAGACTAGCAAGTTCCTGAGGTCGATGGAAACTTTGTGAAACTTCACAAAGGTGGATTTCAGCCACTATAAGGCTTCAGCCACTATGAGGCTACTTCGCTGGTGAAGTTTAAATTCACAACACCTCTACTAAATACATACTTGACTAATGTTTGAGAGTGAGTTCCATTGTTCTTTGACAAGTGGCACACGTGCGTACCTGTAAGAAAAGAAGGGAATGAGGTAAAGACAATCCCCAGTATCAACGTCCTCTACAGAAAGTACAGCAGTAGCAGTCAGTCCAGTAAGTTATCTCCCGAGATTCTCTGGAGATACTGACAGAAAAAGCTCTCTGGGACTGTCCGTGCTGCAGAAAATCTTAAAAAAAAATATCCGTAGAGATCTCTTGAGATTTTGGAAAATTCCTGAGACTGCCTGTGCTGCATGAAATCTCAAAAAAATCTTAGCGATCTGCTGAAATTTTGATAAATAACTTGCCAAATCAACTGGTACTACTGCAGTTAGTGTTCAATGTTAAAGGCCCTGGAAGCTCAAAATCAAGGAATCTGAAGAGGTATCCCACACAGGCCATGGTTTCTGAAAGAAACCATTCCTGGTAAAGTGCGTAGAGGATGAACATTGCTGGCATTTCCCAACCAATCTGCTGCCTGACTTACAATTTCGGTCCCCCTCGGTAAGCCATTGTAACATCATGTTTTTAGTGAGGTCCTGCATTTACTATGTTATAGAACTGAGGGGACTAAATCACAGGAAGGGTAAGGGAGATCATAGAGTAAGTAAATGGCCTTGGTAGCATTTGAACCTGGGTTTCCTGATTCCCAAGCCTGCTCTAACCCCTAGATCATACTGCCTTTAATAGCATTTTCAAAATCTTACCTGGATGTGTGTGGGCAAATCATGCTTCCTCCTGTGTCCTGTGTAACTCCACTAGACAGCACATATAAAATGATCATACTGTCTGCTTCCATAGAGAAATCCTAGAAACATTTGTCCACCCACATTTTGTTTAGTTTTTCCATTCAATACAATCTGACATGTTTAGCCTCTAGTTATAAAGTTGTCCTTTTTAAGTCTCCGTTTATGTAAGAAATCTTGCTAGTGCTGACCTCTTATATATGTTCAATATTTTGAAAACATTTCCATTTACAGGGATTTCAATGTTTGTCAGGACTGGTAAAACACTGTTTCCATGGAAACACTGAAAAGGAATGAGAAGGAACTTTTTTTAAATTAAGAGAAGGTGAGCCTGTTTCGTTTCTAGTAGTTATTTTAAGGTGTTTTTTTTTCTCTCAACTTCTTGGACAACAGTACAAATAAAAGTTATTTCTCAACAGGGATAAAAAATGAGTCTGTGAACCCTGGAGAGGGTGTGAGAAGTTCCTCTTGGTTAAGACTGAGTCCATCTGGGGGACTGTCATCGAAAGCATACGTTATACACATCCAACACTTTTCCTAGCCTTTAAACTCATGTTGCCAACCTTTATTTGTCAAGAGAAATGTAGAATAATTGTAACTTATCACATAGAGGTATGGCTGGGGATGGAAGGAGGGAAACATAAAATGAACCCTGTGTATGCTCACTGTGAGCAAGAAGAATGTCCCAGTTTGCTGGTCCTCCGTTTCAATGGTTCAGCTGGCCATTACATATTGCATGCTTGTGTAGTGCAAGTAAATGCCTTTTTAGTTAGGATACTTGATAATGTGAGTAGTTGTGAATACTTATGTAACATATTCCATTCAGTATTCTTATTCTCACCAACTGAGGCATACAAGTTCTTGTGAGGTATCAACAGGGTCAATTCTTATGACATTCATCACAAACAAGAACCCAGTGACTAAAGGAGATGGGTGGCGATGGTGGAAGGAGATTCAAGAGGGATATGAGAAAGTTTGTCTGAATGGAGTGGCTAGTGGATGAATGGAATAGGCTTCCCAGAGAGGTAGTTGAAGAAAAGATGACAATGGGGACTACACTTGGGTGCAACAGATATGAGGGAAAAGTGGGAGCTACATGTAGAGGTTGTGAGTGGAACTGGTGACAGTCAGCCACGTTTCTATATTCCTATACATTTAACTGTTCATTCTTTTTGTCCTCACTGCCAGGACTACTACTCTTTCAGAGTACTGTGAAAGCAGTGGAACCCTCTTGAGGGGAACGCCACCTCTAGAGGTGCAATAGGAACCAGAACCCCTTAGACTGAAGGTACTTTAGTGAATGAGATTCTGCCTCAAAGGAAGGAGAGGAACTCACTAGAGGAAGACTAGTGGATGGTAGAGCAAGAAAGATTAGTGTCCTAAAGACACCTGTGCATGGGCTCTAAAGCAGGGCTCAGGGGCATGGCCAGAGTGGCACACTGACCCGCCAAGCCACAAGCATAGCCTTTAAATTCTGTGGTTCAGTGGACTACTAAATATGGTATGCTTGTGTAACACAGTAAAATACGCTGTAGGTATGATGCTTGGTCATGAGTAGAGAGCTTATGTAACATATGTTTGGGTGTTCACTCTGTCTGCCCCCATTAGAGGGTCTACCACCATTTTGGAGTGCCATGAAGTCAATGAAACCATATTAAGGAGAGTTTTGGTCTGGTCCTTGCCGAGATAGTCTGGATGTCCTTGGAGAGGGGGATTTTTCCAGACCCTCTGAAGGAGGCTGTGGTTTGGCCCATTCTTAAGAAGCTCTCCTTGGACCCTGACTGTCTGGCTAACTACAGACATGTCTCTAACCTTCCCTTTGTGGGTAAGGTTATTGAGAAGGTGGTGGCATTGCAGCTGGATGACCATTTGACCAGCCACAATGTCTATGATTCTCTCCAGTCCGGATTTAGGAAGAGACATAGTACCAAGACAGCCCTTGTCCGGGTACTAAATGACCTCCTAATAGCGAGAGATTGAAAGACCCATTCCATCTTGGTCCTTCTAGTTCTGTCTGCAACATTTGACACCGTGGACCATGGTGTGCTGTTGGAGCACCTGTGGTTCATCTGTGGACTTTCAGGGACAGTCCTCAGATGTTTTTTTCCTCAGCTCCATTCTCCCTGTCCTGTGGGGTGCTGCAGGACTCCATCCTGGCACCGATGTTGTTTGCAGTATATATGCTGCTGTTAGGAGTGATTATTAGGCAGCACAGCTTGGGTTTTCACTGCTGTTCAGATGATACTCAGCTGTACATGTCCTTTGTGCCTGGCCAGGATGATGCTTTCTCGGTCTTTAATAGCTGTCTAGCTGAGATCCAGGACTGGATGAATGTGAGCTGGCTGTGGTTAAACCCAGAGAAAACTGAGATGTTGGTTGTAGACCCAGGGTGTGTTGGTGGGATTTCCTTTGAGTCTATGGCTTGGAGGTGTCCAGCTAACTACCTCAGACCGAGTGCGGAACCTGGGCATTATGTTTGATGACCGTCTGAAAATTGCAGGTGTCGGCGGTTGTCAAAATCTCTTTTTATCATCTGAGGAATATCACCCAGGTAAAGCACCTGGTTCCTCCCGATAATCTTCCAACTTTGGTCCATGCCTTTGTTACCTCCCACCTTGACTACTGCAATGCCCTGTACCTTGGGCTACCGGGGGTTGATATCTGACACTTGCAGCTGGTGCAGAATGCAGCAGCCATGCTTTTGACTGGTACCTCTAGGACCAGTCATATAACACCTGTGCTCTGCGGACTGCACTGGCTGCCAATACAGTGGTGGATCACCTTCTAGGTCGGTTTGCTGACCTACAAGGCCCTACACGATCAGGGACCCAGTTATCTGCAAGATCTCCTTCATCCCTACTGTCCCCTCCACCCTCTCTGATCCACCAACGAGGGATTGCTAGAGATTCCCAGGGTCCATTTGCAAACATCTGGTGCAAGGTCATTTAGTTTTATGGCCCCGACCCTTTGGAATTCTCTACCTCATCGGGTGCGAGATTGAATGACCGTCCAAAACTTTAAAACTACACTGAAAGCATATCTTTTTAGCCTGGCATTTTCAGATTTTTAAAGCTGCTGTTGTATTTATTTTTAAATTTGTATTGTATTTATTAATCTGTTTGATTGTTCTTCTACAGGCACCTTGGTTTTAGAAAGGTGCCTTTTTAAAAATAAAGAATTGATTGATTGAATTGATTAACACTGATAGAGGTGCTACAGAGACAAAAAGTACCTAAAGGAAAGAGATGCCCTAAAAATGACAGTGCCAAAGGCATAATGTAGCATAGTAAGAACACACTGTACTTCTCATAAGATGTAAAGGAATGCTAGCTGGAGAAAACAGATGAATAGCAATAGGATGTATCAGCAGTGGGGACTCCACCATCCAGAATCAGCTCATGTGAGAAGTTATATTACTGTTATTAATTTTTGGCACAGAGAGGAGAAAAAAAAACATTTTCGGGGAAATCTGGGGTTCCAGGGCATTAGGTTGCTCTCCTCCGGGCTTATTATTATAAACTATTTGAATATATAAGGATCATTGAATTCAGGATATTCTTCTCTAGAAGCTGTTCTGTGATGTGATACCGCTAGATGGATCCTCAAGTGCTGGAATGTGTTGGTAGTCCTATAGCTTCTTCTGTGAATGGAATACATTGTGAGCTTATGGCTTCCTCAGCAAAGACAGACCACTGGTAGTGAGATAGAAACAAGTGTCTGCCTGATACTGTAGTTGTTGGGCTTTGTGCCTATAAGTTATAGGGGGTTGTTGCCCAAAGTACATCTGGGCAGTGTTGCCAGGTAGTGGCTGAACATAGTTACCCATAGTGCCAATGTTGTGGGGTTGGAGCTTTGAAGTAATAGATAAAGAGCGTATCTTTGCCTCTTAGATATTGGGATGATATAGACTGACATTATGTTATTGAGGCTGGAGCATAGAAGGAAAGACTGACTGGGGCACTGCTGCCTGTTAGTCATTGACTGGTATTGCTCTAATGTACCAGGCATGCCAGCCCAAACTGCCTTCTCGTCCATATTGCCAGTATAGGGCATTGGCAGGTTTAAGGTGGATCCTTCCTTGGCACAGAAGGCTATAAATTCATTCACCTTGGGAACACAGTCTTTGGGTGGTTTCTGCCCCACAGTGGTTCTTTGCCAGATAGTGAACCCCCACCATGACAAAAATCTGTTACCCCAGCCACAGCTCCCTTGAAACTCTGGGTTTGAAATCAGTGATGCTGCTTTAAAGGTGATGCTCTTGTGAGTAACTCACAGGTGCTGTTCCCTCTGCTTGGTAATCTAGTTGGTGAGATTTGACTTCTCCATTGGGAATGCAACATGACGACCAGCACCCTCTAAATGCCAGCAATTTCGGTTGCTATCTGTGCTGCCTGTTTCTTGGAGCTTCTCCAGTTTTGCTGTCTTTTTCTGCCTCTCATGTATTCACTTCTCATGTATCTTGACAGCAAGTGCTGTGGGTCTGTTGCCTTTGATCACCACTCTTTTTGCAACCTGGAGTTTGAAATCCATGTCATAAGCCTTGCATTTTGACATGCTGAACAAACACAGTCTCTCTCTCTCATCAGCTGTTGAATGGATGTGGAATAGTTGCCCACATTAGAGGGTGTAACCCTAAATGAATGAATAAATGAGTTCTGTGAACCATGAAGCTTGTAGTAACTAAACAGTATGGTAACATAATGTAGTGTCCTTTAACTGCTATAAATTTGATGAAGATAGAGATAAATGATGACTTAAATAGGATACTGAAGCATAACAGTATCAGTTGCGATCATAGCTTTTCATATGCTTCTGTAGTCAGAGCTATGAACTCCAAAAGTTCAGTCTCGTTGTAGCTCAGAATATGGAAGCAAACCAGAGACTTCTAGTTAAGCCGCTATGCTGTAGACAGCTTCACAGAGATTATGTACAGTAAGTGTTTTTCCTTGGTCACAGATAAAAGAATCCTGATGGTATACAAAGAAGTCTTACATTTTGGTGAAGTTTGTTTTCAGGCATATTTGATTGTTTCCAAACAGATGTAACAATGGGTGAAGGTGAGGTGGTAAATTGCAAAGCATCTTGGTTGGAACTATAGGAAATGTGTATGAGGTGGTATGTTATACGTTTTGATGATAGAAGGCGCAATATTACAGTCACACTAATAAATGGGTTGACTTATGAAGAAATGCTTAGGTAACATCATAGGAATGGTTGGTAGGATGAATGGGTGATACTACTGAGTAGGACTGTATGAAGTTGTTAACGGAGTGAATACGTTTGAGTGCTTGTACACTGTAGATTTGGTGTATTCTCTTTCTGTTCCTGCTACAGGAACTATCACCCTTTTAGACTGCCATGATGGTTCCACTCCCAGAGGTACTGCAGGGCCAAGGTCCCCATAGACCAATGGTACCTTAAGGAACAAGGATGTACAATCTCATATAGAAGAGATGAGCTGCTGTAGAAAAAGGAGAGGATGGTGGAGCAATGAAACAAGTATCCAGGGGGATGTCTGAACATGCACAGTTTCTGTACCCCTTGGTGGGGGGGGGGACACTGCTCTACTGAACTGCAGGCTTCAGACTTTGGAATGAAACAGAGCAGCAGTGCTTGCTCAGCCATCCGTGACAATCCCTAAGGGCAACTGCTCTGCACACATCCATCAATGAGAACTAGGAAGTCTATGAAGAAGATGATCCATCTGGATCATGGAATTGCCACTAGCATCAAAGTGGTAGTCTGGCAATGGGAGCAGTAGAGCTGAGGTTTGATAGGTAGTCATCTACGGTACATGGCATCCATTAGTTAAAGTCAGGAAGATGATGACAATTGCTGATAAGGATCTGCTTATGTACGGAATTGCCAGTAGCGTAGGAGAAGTATCAATCTGGCAATGGGAGCAGCAGTAGCAATGGGAGCAGAGTAACATGGAGTGATGTCAGGAATAAGCAGCAGGTGGAGCTTTATATCAAGACACTCTAGGAGAAATGTAGCCTTCTGCTATGTTTACAGCTGAGAATCCCGGCAGTTCCATTTTCAATGAATCTGGAATCCTAGAGCGTTCCTCCCTGTGTGTCTGGATCTGATGCATGAAGTTTGCATTAACACAACCTCTTTTATTTTTTTTCTTACTGCAGAGCTGGTTTGGATTTTCTGGATACCTTGTCAGTAGCAGTGATGAAGATACGGAGGCAGCCTGCCATCCCTGAGTACAAATGTAAGGGCTGAGGTTGCTGTTTCGGGTTGGATGGGTACCTTGTCAGTAACAGTGAGGATGATGATGAGGCAGTCTGACAACAACCCACCATCCTGGCATACAGTATGTAAGTGTTGAGGTTGTTGTTTTGGATTGGATGGGTACCTTGCCAACAGAACCAAGGAGGATGATAAGGAAGTCTGGTGATGGCCTGCCATCCTGGGGTATAACACAGAAGTACTGAAGTGGCTATTTTGTATCAGCAGGGTACCTTACCATGAGCATTGAGGAAGATGATGAGGAAGTCTGGCGATGGCAGTTTTGGTAAGAAATGTAACACACTGGTAGCAGTTTGGAGGGCTGAACAAAGGAAAGAAATCCAATCTTAACAGCAATGCTGAAGTTTCCTGACTTTTTTAAAATACAGTGCAAACACATCAGGAGGAAGCACTCTGCATTAAATATGTTTCATTTTAATGCGTGACAAATTGGAGAACTTACTATTGGATTTTGTCATATTCCTGTAGTACTTTGCAAGATATCAGTGGCAGAAACTGCAATAAGAGAACTTTATTCTGGTGGGTGGCAGGAAGCAACTAGACTGTTTAAGCAATTCTTGTTTGATACATTCTTAATTTCTTAGGATGCTGTATGTAGCCATGAAGAACTTCATGGGCACTCAAGAAAGCTTGAAAATAAATATTTTTCAACATGCTGTATGAGAAAAGCAAGTGAGTGTGAGAACAGTTCATCCATCCCCCAGCTACCACATCAATACAAACAATGCAGGAGCTGACCCCGATCCCCTGAATCCAAACCCCTCTTTATTTACCCTAATAACCACCAACACAAATCATACTCAGCCATTTCCAGGGCTCTCTACCCTGGCCTCTTTTCCTTTAAATAAACAACCTGATAAGAAGCAGTGTACTTACTGTTTTGCCTGTGTTTCACTTTCTTTAGTACTGCTGCTATACTTAGCTGATGGCAGTTTTGCTTGGCCTGGTCCTCCTTCATTGTGATCCACCAGTCACTGCTGCAGTCTGTGCTGTGTGGCAGGTGTGTATGTTGCTTCCTGCTTGTCCTGAGTTTCCTTGGACCTGGACTCTCCTGTACAAAATGGTGTTGCACGGGGTCATAATGTCTTGGAGAAAACCACGCATACAAAAAACGATGCAAACACAACGGTGTGTGCTCTAACAGCATCGGGACAAAATCACGATCGAAACAACAAGAGCACATGCCATTGTGAATACAGCAACTGTCTTTCTTTCTGTGTGGGAGGGGGCTTTGCTCTCTGCAGCACCCGGACTTATAATAATCGACTCAGGGGGGGTCATCGACTGTGGGAAAAGAAGAAACCTCGGAGCAGGGAAAAATGTTTTTTTTACAAAAATAATTTAAAAAACGCATTACAGTGGGACCTGGAGAGAATCAAACTGCAGCCCCAGGTCCCTGCCGCTGCCAGAGGCAGGTGCTCTAGCCTCTCCACCACAGCAGCAGCTCGGCCAAGCACTGCCCCAGCAGCGTTCTTCACATTGCATCATGGCAGCCTACAGCAGTGGGGTAGTGGTTCTTACCACACACTGAAACAACCCCTGTCACTGTAGAGACAGTCCCACTTCCTACAGTGTGTTATTGCATGCACAGTTTTGCCCATGTTGTATTCACCCGGTACCGGCTGGATCCCCCCCTCCCAGTTCAGGGTCCACTGCATGACTTTTACAGTCCATAGGTGCTAGTTGTGCAGGAACACTGAAGCTACATGAGACTTCTCATGTGGCTGTTCCTCTGCCTCATTCTCTGGCAGCATGCTGCATTCTTGGTAGATCTGGCATCCTGTCCTCATAGTCATCTGATCACGTAACCGTGGTAGAGCTGATGGTAAATACATAACTGCCATACTTTTAGGGTCCTTATCGTACACAACTGCCACAGGCGTGGCACCTCCTGCACCATATGGTGAAGTGGCACAGTGGGATTTCAAATGCTGCACTGCTCACTGACTGATCATCAGCCGCAGCTATCAAGTTTGCCAGTACACTTCACTTTTGTTACTCGTGGCAGTCAGGAATCGTATGTGGGAGGGCATAACACACTCCAGAAGTCAGTGAGTGACTGTATTCTAAGTCTACTGTGTGTTCCTTGCCACGGAAGTGAAGGAAGGGCCCAGACAGCAGTGAGTGAGGTTGGCTAGGCCAGGGCACTTAGTCAGCATAAGCCAATTGCGGCCATGATGGGCCCTCCAGAGCTCAGGCTTTGGGGCATTGTCCCATTTGCCCCAACCCCTTAATCAGGACCCATTTGCCCTCCCCTCCTTAATCAGGGCCTGCACTAGGAACTTGCGGAATCAGCTAGCTTCAGAGGTTCCAGAAATATTACTAGCCTATCAGAAATGAAGAGAGGCATGGGGGGGGGGGTGTTACTGTGCATCTGAATTTATGCAAGAACTAAACTGCAAAAGTGGAGAAACAAACTAGGGTATAGGAAACCTCAATACCAGCTAGGGGATGATAAAGATGCAGACCTGATATGCAAGGAATCCCAAAAAGCATACAATGAAAAGGTCCCTGAAGTCCAAATAGAGCAGGGGAGCCATAGCAGGCAATGACCTGCTGCTGCACTTAAGCAGCAGGAAAGACAAGAGTCCGAAGGATGACTGAATGTTGGTCCTTAATTAGGGCTCAGGGCAAGCCATGGAACCCACTGTACCACCAAACCGCAGGCATAGTCTTTAAACTGTCTTGTAGCCAGATGGCAAAAATATTATGGGCTCTCTAATCAACATTGGGGGTTCCTGAGGACCCAGACAACTATGGAGTCAGTAACTATGGAAATGACAGATGGAGGCCATCATTTACTTTTCATAGCAACCAAATAGGCTGTAAATTGTTTACTGCAGTCAATATTTTTCATTTGTTCCAGCAGCAAGCACAATGAAAGAATAAATTGATCCAAAATATAATATTACTATAAATATAACACAGGTCCTAGAATTCTGGCAGCAGCAAAGTGCTTGCACTTGTGAGGAGCTCCCAGACCTAAGTGCTACTTTCATTTTATTTTTTAAGTCAAAGTATTTTTCTTGCACAACACTTTAGGTGTTTGTGAAAGAGGGCATTATTGCCTACTAGAAGGTGTAAAATTTGGTATGGTAAATGTTGCTTGGGGGTCAGAATGGTTACTGGTAATCACAATTCTAATGGCCTGAGATTAATCAACTCTAATATAGTTAATTGTAGTTGTAATTATATACTGTAGTATGAACAGTTTGCGAATGTGTCTTTTGCTCTGCTTTTGCAGCCAGCAGCCAATTGGAAAGCCAGGATTCAGTGCCAGGACTCTTGAGACTTTGCTAGAGATTTATGGGACTATGTCAAAGGCTTGTGGGGAAAAAGCAGGGACTGGATTTAGGTGCCCAAATAGGGAGCCTACCAGGTGTCGAGGAGGCCTAATGAATATTAATTTCTGGGACAGACAAGTAGATTCAGCCAATCAGGAGCCTCAGAGAGCTCCCAAAGCCAAGAGATCTTGCAGTCTGAGTTCAGTTTAGCACAAGCCCCTCCAGAGGGAGGGGGGCTCTGGTCCTCTGCTAGAGAGAATGGGCCTGGTGTGTTCAGTGGGAGCCCCTCTACAGGGAAGGAGGGGCGCTGCCTCCTGAGAGAAAGAGGCCACCAGTAACCAAAGTCGCTGGCCTGGTGGTTGTCAGACATTGTCCCCCAGGGTTAGCTTTTGCCTTTCCACATTTTGGGGAAAATGTGGGAGAAACCTAATCCATCTTCAGCTGTGAGAGAGCTGCATGAGTGTCCTACCTCAGCAGTGAGCGTGCTGATGAAGCTGCTACTTCAGGAAATGAAAAGCTTTTTGATTCATTCTGAGTGAGTAAACGTCTGCTTGCATTCTTTCTTAATTCATTATTTCTTGCTAGACCTGAGAAAAATCAGATGGCAAGACTTTTGCCTAGTCTCAACTGTTGCCGAAGCCTGCATCCTCTTCTTTAACCTTGTCATGGAGGTAATCAATAAACATGCACCAATGACAAAACTCAGAACTAGGAAAAAACCCATCCTTGGTTCTTTAATTTGTTAAAAACTGCCTTACATCATAGACATTGTTTATGGAAGAAAACCCGGAAAACAAAATCTGACTCTGACTGGGCTCCCTTTAGAGCAGCGAGGAACCAGTGCACGAGACTCATTCGGGCTGAAAAGGCTAAGTACTACCAAGCAGGACTGGAGTCATCCAAAGGCAATGCAGCCAAATTCTGGAAAATTCTTAGGGAAATTGAAGAGCACAGTTCACCTTTGTCTCTCCCAACTAAGATAGTAACCAGGCCGATATTTATACAAGGAGTGTTGATATACTGGATCAGTTAAATAACCATTTTGCCACAGCTGGACTAGCGTTCGATTCATCTCCTGTTAGTAAACTACCCCCTCAGCCTCCTGCTGGAACCCCCCAACTCTCTCTTTCAAAACCCACCCCACTTTGCACAATTCAGCTTCAGCCCTGTCTCTATCAAACAAGTTGAGAAACTTCTAGTTATTCTGGACCCTAAAGAAATTGCTGGAACCGATTTGCTGGACCCATACTTCCTAAAGCTAGGTTATTATTTCTTGTCCCTGACTATCACTCACCTGTTCAATCTGCCACTCTCCCAAGGTGCCTTACCCTCCATATGAAAAATAGCTCATGTCATTCCCTTGTTTAAATCTGGCGATCAAAGTGATCTTAATAACTACTGACCAATCTCGCTTTTGCCCATTCTTTTTAAGTTACTTGAAAAACTGGTCAACTCCCAACTTAGAGACTATTTAGAAGCTGAAAACTTACTGAACCCTCTTCAATCTGGGTTCAGACCTAAACACAGCACTGTACTGGCTTTAGCAAAAGTCACCAATGACTGGTTTACATCTCTTGATGCCAAAAACCACGTCTGTGGTCTTTTAGATTTAAGCAAGGCTTTCAAGATAGTTGATCACCAGTTACTACTGGACATGTTAAGTAACCTTGGACTGGATGCCATCTTGCTAAAGTGGTTTTCTTGTTACCTTACTGGCAGGCAGCAACAGGTAAAAGCTGATGGCGCCTTCTCTCCCCTAAAACCACTTCTGAGAGGAGTCCTGCAGGGGTCCATCCTGGGGTCTTGTTATTTGCCATCTACATTAACAACATTGATGACAACATCAGCACAGCTAGCATTCATCTATTCGCAGATGATACTGTGCTGTATGTTGCCAGGCCCTCCCTACAACTAGCTTGCCATGAATTACATTGTCAATTTGATCTCCTTCAGCAAAACTTGCTTCGTCTAAAGTTACTCCTCAATGCTAAAAAAACTAAAATCATGCTCCTTTCTTCTAACAATGAAGATATACCTATCAATCATTCAGATGCACCCTATCATATCAAGACCATCCTTGGTGAGATGCTTGAACCAGTCGAGAAATTTAAATATCTTGGTTTCTGGCTAGATAGTAAGCTATTCTTTGTTACACATATTGAGGAAACTGCCAAAATATTATGCCAAAAACTTGGTCTCTTTTACAGAATAAAACACTTGCTCATCTATGATGCCAAACTCAGACTGGTTCAAATTACCTTCCCCTGCTAATCGACTATGCAGACTTTCTGTGCAGCCATAGCCACAAATCAGCCTTGGATACGCTTTATCACAGGGCCTTAACATTTGTCACCAATGCCCCTTTCAATACTCACCATTGTTCCCTTTATCGGCAGATCAGCTGGCCCTGCTTTAGTACCAGGAGGTGGTGAAATGCATCCCTCTGGGTGTTCAGAACCTTAACTGCAAAACTCCCTATATCTGCTCCCTGTTTAAATGTGTTCCCTGTGTGTATACTCACAGGAAACTTTCTTACATAACATTTGACATTCCTAGGATTAGAACTCGATTTGGTTCCTCATCCATAAGTCACGCTTTGCCTACTCTATGGAACACTCCGCAAAACTCAGTGAAACTCAAGCACACCGTTGGTCTATATACATTTTAGTCTCTGTTTAGGACCACGCTGAAGGATGAATGTTATTACTATGGATGAACCATCATACTGGATCTTCAAATCTTTCCCCTCGGCTGCCCTGTAGCACTTACACTTTCTCTTCATCTTTCACCTTTCTCTAATCCTGACCTCCTTTTATTTCCTATCTTTTATGGCCCCTACAGCCCCTAACTCCTCCACCCTTACCTACTCTATTCTGTGCTTCAGTCACTTTCACTGCCCTCTCCTATATCCCTTCTACCTGTGCTTCTCCTCTCATCCTACTACACCTTTGTTACTAGTACTTTTCCCTGCTGTTGACCATGCCATCCTGTGCTGAACTCTAGAGTAGACTAGTATTATTGATCTTAAATGTACTGACCTTTTCCCTTTTATTTATATTTTTTTCCTTGTATTCGCTGAATTTGCATGTGCTTGCTCTTAGTTTTATTTGTATGAATCTTGTGAGTGCTGAAATCCTTAGGATGGCAGAAAAAGGGGAGATATTGTTGATGGGGGACCTGACTATGCCAGTTGTTAACTGGAGCACCTTTGCTGCAGCCACATCCAAGAGCAGGGTCATTCTCAATGCCCTACGGGGCATGCCTCAGACACCTAGTGTTTGAACCACTCTCAGGAGGGAGCAGTCTTAGACCTGGTACTCTCAAATGGGGATGGAGAGAGGATTTCAAATTTAGAAGTGGGTAGCCATCTGGGAACAAGTGACCACCAAACAGTGTGGTTCATGATAAACACAGCCGTAGAGTCAAGCCATACAAAAGTGAGGGTACTGGACTTTAGGAGGGCTTACTTTGTCAAAATAGGAGAATGTCTCAGAAAAGCACTAGCAAACGGGCAAGAAGGAGGGGTGGAAGAACAATGGGGAAACATCAAAACTGCCATCACATAGGCAACAAGCCTTTGTGTGAAGCAAATAAACAAATCAAAATGAAGGAAAAAACCAGTATGGTTCTCAAAAGAGGTGGCGGGGAAGGTTAGGGAGAAAAAGATAGCATTCAGGAAGTATAACACAGATGGAGCTGGACACAAAACTGTACCAGTTAAAGCAGAAGATAGCGGGGAATGCAGTCAGAATAGCAAAGGCCCAAATTGAGGAAAAGAAAGCCAACTCAGTTAAGAAGGGGATAAAACCTATTATTGGTACTCTAGGGGGGCAAAGAAAGACCAAGGGGCATTAGGGAGTGAAGAAATACCAAGGAAGGGATAGTGAGGCTTAATAAAGGGGAGGGTGGGTGGGCAGAGGGTGACCATGAAAGCAGGAATACTGAACCAATGCTTCTGCTCAGTATTCACAAAAAGTAGCACAGTTTATAATGCTGAAATAGCCAAATTATTTCAAGATAGTTTAGACCATCTAGCTCACTGGGCACAAGAACACAAACTAGTTTTTAATGAACTAAAGTGCAAGGTTATGCACTTTGGAACTCGTAATTTGAATTTCCAATACAGTATTAATAATATTCTATTAGAGGTCAGTACCAACGAAAGGGTCCTTGGGGTCTGGATAACCAATAACTTAAAATTTGATTTCCATATGGATAAAACCGCTAGGAAATGTAACCAAATTATACGCTGCATTTTGAGATCAATAAACAGCAGGCATTCAGTGGTCATCCTTCCACTATACTCAGCACTTGTTCGCCCACATATGGAATACTGTCTACCTTTTTGTGCCCGCTATTCTGTTCAGGGGAGAAACAGACTAGAAAGGGTACAAAAAAAAAGCCACTAAACAAATCTTGGAAGTCAAAGGTTTACAATACCATGACATATTTAAATATTTACAGTTATACGCTATGGAATATAAACGTCTGAGGGGTGAATTGTGTCTGATTTTCAGAGCTCACAATAACCCAGAACTGTTTGAGCTGATTGGTTTAAACAAAAGTACAATTCATTATAAGGACACAAGGTCACATAACCTAAGATTTATTGGAGAAAGAAACAACTCTGTCAAAAGAAGTCAGTGGTTTACACAGAGAGTCATCAACATCTGGAATACATTGCCAAGATATGTGGTTGAAAGTGAAAGTATGACAGTATTTAAAAACAGTTTAGATATCTTTATGGGTGAAAAAAGATTCTTCAGTTCCATCATTTAAGTTTAAATGGTGGCAAATTCATTTATGGACCTCGGTCTCTCTGAACTTGATCCCAAACTATGAAACTATGAAAGACGAGGTGGAGGTACAGGTACTGGAAAAATGGACTCAAAGTAACATGGCTTCACAGCAGGACACTCTTGTTAGACCAACTTGATCGACTTCTTCAACTGGTTCACTAGAACACTGGATCAGGGAGGGGCGGTGGACATTGTAAACCTAGATTTCATCAAGGCTTTTGACACCGTCCCTCACAGAAGGCTAACCAACAAGCTGTAACATATGGGAGTTGGCCAGAAGATGGTCAGCTGGATCAATAGCTGGCTGAATGATAGGACCCAGAGAGTGCTAGTCAATGGATCATTGTCAAGGGAGGGTTCAGTGACCAGTGGTGTCCTGCAGGGATCGGTACTTGGACCAATCCTTTTAACATATTTATAGCAGACATAGTGAATAGACCAATTGGGAAGGTTTGCCTGTTTGCAGATTATACAAAACTCTGCAACAGAGTGGACACAAAGGAAGGAGCAGACAACATGGAAGCTGACCTTAGAAGGCTAGAGGATTGGTCCAGGGACCGGCAGTTACAATTTAATGCCAACAAGTGTAAGGTGATGCACTTGGGAAAGAGGAACCCTGGAAGAAAGTACCCACTAGGAGGACATCAACTTGAGGAGACACAAACAGAACAAGATCTTGGCATAATCATCACTGATGAATTAAAGGTAGAAAAACAATGTGAGAAAGCAGCACAGAAAGTGGATGGCATCCTCGGATGTATAAGCAAGGACATAGGGTTCAGTACTAGGACCGGTACTCTTTAATGTCTTTATAAGTGACATTGCAGAGGAGCTGGAAGGAAAAGTATGCCTCTTTGCAGAAGACACAAAGATCTGCAACAGGGTTGATGTACAAGGAGGGATGGAAAGGATGAAAAAGGACTTGACAAGGTTGGAGCAATGGCCAAGAGTATGGCAGCTTAGTTTCAGTGCAAAGAAGTGAAAAGTAATGCACCTGGGAAACAAAAACTCAGGGGAAGTACACAATGGTGGGGGGTACTAACAACAACAAAAATGGAAAGGGACCTGGGGGTATTCATATCAGATGACCTTAAGGTAGGCAAGCATTGTGAGAAGGCAGTAAGGAGGACTGGGGGATTCTGGGATACATAGGGAGAGGCATCACCAGTAGAAAGCAAGAAGTTGTTATCAGTCTATACAGACAGTTGGTGAGATCCCATCTGGAGTACTGTGTGCAGTTCTGGAGACCAATCTCTGCAAGGACATAGACAGGGTGGAGGCAGTCCAGAAGAGGGCAATTAAAATGGTGCAGGGTCTGCACCAGAAGCTAAACGAAGAGAGACTAAAAGAGCTTAATATGTATACTCTTGTGGAAAGGAGGGAGAAGGGGGACATGATAGAAACTTTCAAGTACCTCAAGGGAATCAACAAAGTCCAAGAGGGTAGCATATTTCAGAAAAAGAGATGCGCAAGAACAAGGGGGCTCAATTTGAAGATAGAGGGGGATGGCTCAGGGACAACTTGAAGTATTTTTTCACGGAGAGGGTGGTGGATGCATGGAACAGCCTTCCTGAGGAGGTTGTGGGTTCACAAACCCGGGGGGGGGGGGATTCAAGAATGCATGGGACTGACATAAGGCAATTATAGTGCAGGGTAGGATGGGGGTAAGGAGGAAGTAGGCTGCTGGTTGACTAGGATCTGCAGCTTATCCAATGGGTAGGGAAATGGGCAGACTAGGTGGGCCAAGCGGTCCTTATCTGCCATCAAAGTCTATGTTTCTATGAGATGCAATACACACTGAGAACCACAGGGTGACACTATCATAGCTACAGCATTAATATACTTTTGTATGCTGTATATATGCACAATGTAATATAATACTATGTTCTATTATAATAGTTTTAAATGCACATCTATAAAGGAATCGAACCTCTGCTCTACTTCCTCTTCTCATTTAGGTGCAGTCCATACCTGCAGAAGAGCCTCCAGTCCTGTCAAAATGCGTCTCAGACCCCAAGGTATTTGAATCCACCCTGTACCAATCCTTCAACCACTTGTTGATGCTCAAGATTTTAAGCTTCCTGCCTCTCTCCCCCCCTCTTCAAATGAGTGGAAGTACCTCTTAAAAGATCACAGAGGCAGCTTTCTTCCTCAGAATGTGCCTAATGTGCAAAAACTAGCTTCCACCTCCTCCGTCGTGTGGTTTGCCAGCTCAGTTGTCCCAAGGTGCAGAATTATGTTGATTTATCCCCAACCTCATGAAACAGCCTCAGCGCACTGGGGGTAACCCTCAGACCATTGCCCCAAGGATGCAACCTGTAAGTTTCCGCTTCATCATCACCAACTCCCACTGCCTTTTCTGTCCCCTCACTGCTGGTTCTCCCCTCACCAGACTTCCCCTCGCTGATCTACTTAATGTGGAGCTCCCCCCCACAGGCTTCACAGTCGCTGCAGCCTTTTGGGTCTCTTTGCAGCTGACGTAGCCTACACAACTGGAGCAGTCATAGGAGTGCCCTCACTCAATGGGAAAAAAATGGTTCCACATCTTAATATTTCATCTTCCTCCTCCTCATGGGTACACCATTCTGCCCTCTGCTTCACACACAACCTTCCAGCCACCCATCATAGACCCTCTGGGACCTTTGAGGGAGGGGGTTGACTGCAGCTGACCCAGCACACACTCAGATTTACATCACAGCATCAGTATATTTGCCCAAGCTGCAGTTAGCGCTGTAGTAAATGCTGTTTGTCTCCTCCATACCTGGCAGTAGCTGCCTTCCATAAGCACACATCTGAAGATGGCTGCCCCATAACTCCTACAGCATACTAACCCCCACCAAAAAAATGGGGCCTGCATACTTCTTTCCTTATTGTGTATTTCTCCCCTTTCTTAGTTTTAATATCTCTTCCCAACTTTCACCCCCTGACTACTGAATGCCTTGTTTCGAATGTTTCTATCAGCATACCCTAGATAGGAATTAACACCTCAAGCCTAATATTGCTGTTTATACATTTTTCATTTATTCATTACAAATCGGGTTTACAATCTTTGAGTCAGAGACTCATTTACAAAGGCCCCTCATTGTAGACCCACTATCTGGAGGCATAATAAGCCAGAAAACTATGAAGTGACAAACAATATAATGTAATGGTATACTTGGAATGTATTGATTGATTTGACCATTGTATTTAAGAAACCTGCAAACAGTCAATAAAAATAAAGTTTAAAACAAAGGCCCCTCATCATGGGGGCGACATCAAGACAGTTATTACAGTACAAATTAAAACAGAGGATAACATTTCAGGTGCAGTAAAAGGAACATTTAACATAGATACACTTAGGTTACATAATGTAGTAGTTTGTATGTTACTTAGGTTACATAATGTTACAAAACTGTGAGTTATACTCATGGATATAGTAGGTCCTCAGAGAAGACAGCGGGTTACATCCCTGTTTGGACCTAGAAGGGAAGGAGTGGGTCTGGGGGAGGGAGAGGCTTCCAGTGGACGTTGTCGAGCCAGGGGGCAAGTCGGGCAGATACCACAGGTTACAACAGGGGGATAGTTGCACCTACAACAGCGGGTATTAAAAATATGGTTCCGAAGGGCTGTTTTGAAGGAGCCAATTTTTAGCAAGTTGGAGATGCAGTTAGGGAGGGAGTTGAACCAGGTGGGGACTCGGTAGAGGAAGGATTTCTGGGCAAGAGAAGTGTTGGTTCTGGACACCTTGAAAGTGGCCTTAACAGAGCTACGGGTGGTGATGGACGATGATGACTGCTGTAGGGAGGTGGAGACCCCAAGGGGGGAGAGTCCTAGCAGTGATTTCTTAGAGAGAAGGCAGGTCTGGTAGAGCAGTTGCTACTCAAAGTTGAGCAGATTGGTGGTAGTATAGAGAAGGCAGGAGTGAGTTCGGCTGGGGGCACTGGTCAGGAGCTTACAGACCTTATTGGTGGAGAGTTGGATTCTGGAGAGGGCAGTGTTGTCAGCTGCGGTGTAGATGGGCAAGCCATAGTCCACGAGGGACAAGATGGAGGAAGTGATGGCCAGCCTGAGGGCAACCTGAGGCAGGCAGTCCCTATGCCGGTATAGCAGGCCAATGTGAGAGTTAATGGTGGCTGACAGGGCATTAATGTGGATGTGGAAGAAGAGGGCAGTATCGAACGTGATGCCTAGGTACGTGTATGTGGTCACTTGTTCTAGCGGGTGCAGAGTGCTGGGGATAATTAAGAGGGGGTATTTTTAGCTTTATTTTGGTGGTGGGAGAAGAGCATTGATTTGGTTTTCTTTAGGTTAATGACCAGTCTGCGGTCGCTGAACCACCTTTCGGCTTGTTTGTAAGCTTGCTGGAGGGGATAATTGGAGGGAGGTGGGATTGGGATGTGAGGCAATGAGGACTGCATCATCAGTGTAGAGGAGCATTTTACCGGTACATGAGCTGGGAAGGGTGTTGAGGTAGAGACTAAAAAGTATTGGACCCAGGATGGAGCCCTGAGGGACCCCGAAGTGAACAGGAAGAGTGCTGGAGAGGGAGCCGCTGATCTTGACATGCTGGGATCTAGCAGAGAGGTGGCTAGAGAACCAGGAAAAGGGATCACCAGAGAAACCAAGTTGGTGGAGAGAGCCGAGTAGAAGGGGATGACAGACAGTGTCAAAGGCCTTGGAGAGGTCAATGAACACTGCTCTTGCAAGGCTGCCAGAGTTGAGAGTAGCATGCAGATGCTGGGAGAATTCCAGGAGAGCCGTGGTTGTACTGTGTCCTGGGCAGAAACCGTGCTGCTCTTGGCACATAATGTCATACTTGATTAGGTATTCAGAGAGCTGGATCAACACCACTTTTTCAAGGGCTTTAGAGAGTGGGGGGAGGATTGAGATCGGCCGGTAATTTTTTGGGGTGGACCGGTCCCCATTCTTATGTATGGGTGTGATTTCAGCAGTTTTCCAAGCACTTGGGAACTGACCCAGGCATAGAGACCTGTTTAGAAGGTCAGTCAGGGGGACTAGGACTTCATTCAAGACTATACGGAGAATCCTGGAGTCAAGGGGGTCACTGCTGGGGTTATTGCTGCCTAAGGCTTTTAGCATGTGTGGCCTGGCTTCTTGGGAGGATAGGGTGCACAGGTAGAATGGTGGGCGATGCAGGACCAGAGGGAGAGAGGTGGGGATTGGGTCAAAGAAGCTGCTGGGGAGGACTGAGCTTAGGTTAGAGAAGGCAGTGTTAAGGCAATCGACTATAATGAGTGGATCTGTGGTGGGGGTGCCATTGATGGAGAGCTGAGATGGTGGGGGGGGAGCAGGACTTCCCATTTAGCTCTTTCATATTATCCCAGAAGGTCTGGGCTGAACCCCAAGTGGAAGCGAGGGTGGTCTGGTAGTGCTCTGCCTTGGCCCGCCTAATGGCCCAAGTGCACTTATTGTGTTCTGCGTTGTAGGCCTGTCTATCAGATGCCTTTCCAGATTCTACAGCGATGTGCGAGAGATTATCTCTGTTTTTGAGTCTCTGGAGGAGGGGTGGGGTGATCCATTGCATTTTTTTGAGCAGATCCTGGTAAGGGGGGTGAAAAAGTCACAAGCCTTACAGAAGGCATTTGTGAAGTGGTCAAGAGCTGAGTCAATGTCAGGGGCACGCTGGATAGGGGACCAGTCTAGCTGGGCTAGGTATTGTTTTAATTTTCTGAGGCCACTGGGGTGTAAACGGTGGCATAGAGTGGCCTGGGACACTGGCTTCAGAGTGGAGGATGGCCAGAGACAGAGGACTGAGGAGTGATCGCTAAAAGAGTCGGGGAGGACAGTGACATCCTGGATTTTGTAGGGGCGGTTAGATATAACAACATCTAGGAGAGTGCTGGTGCCAGTAGAGTGGTTGAATCTGGTGGACTGGGTGACTAACTGGGACATATCCAGGGCAGCAAAAGAGTCCCTTATATGGGAGGCAGTGGTGGCAAACCAGTTAACATTGAGATCAGCTAGGATGACTTGCTCCATTTTCTGAGGGAGAGATGTGAGGTAGTCAATGAGGGACTGGACCACTTGGTTTTGATTCCTCAGGGGTATATAGGAGACCATGAGGAAGAGAGGGCCTCGGGCGGGGTCAGGTGTGATTTTTAAGGTGAGGGCTTGGGCTCCATAATCAAGTTTAGGAGCTGGGAGTGCCTGACCTATAAGGGAGTCCCATACCAGTAGTGCGCAACCACCACCGCGTTTGCCTACTTGGTCTTCCCTGTAGATGGTATATCCAGGGAGGGTGATAGCAGAGGCAGGGGTGGATTTGGAGAGCCATGTCTCTACCAGTGCAATTATGTCAGGTTGATGTTGAATGACCCAGCACTGGAGGGCAGCAGATTTCTTTAGGAGACTGCAAATGTTTAAGGATGCAAAGTGGAGGCCAGTTGCAGTACAGGGTTTAGAAGGGCTGGAAGCCATAGGTCCTGGGTTTGGGTGTACATTACCAGATAATAATAATAGCAGTGTAATTATTCTGGTTAGTGGCCAGTGGCGATGGAGACCCTTGGGTCGACACCCAGCTAAGGACTTTAGAATCAGGGTGCATGGGATAGATAAAGTGCGAAGGGTGGGAATGACAGGGAGAGCTGGGTCGGCAGGCCTTGGAGGGCGGAGGAGTGGGGGTGTTGGCAGGGTGGGGTGTTGGGGGGTCACGGGTGTGTCGAGGGTGGGGGAGGGCCGAGTCACTCTGGGGTAGTCTGGGGATGAGGTGCCTAGTGTGGAGGAAAGGTGCTCCAGTCTGTGTGAGGTCTGTACCAAGAGGGTGAAGGAGAGCAGACTTTGTAATGGAGTATAGGTACCCATAGCAGCTGAGCAGTAAAGGAAGAGTGTCCAGGAGAAGTAGAGAGTAAGAAGATGTACAGCAGCTTTGGCATGGTTGGGGGAAAACCCCTCTAGTGGGACGAAGAGTATAAGCAGCAAATGGGAAAAATCAGTAGAAGAGGAAGGGGGCGAAGACTGATGAATAGTGATAGACTGACCACACAATGAGTGAAATGAGACAGGAACTGTATTGTGTTGGATTGGGTAAGTGTGCTTATAACTGGGCCCTCTAGTGGCTAAAAGATTTAATCTGCTAATGGAAAAGTCAGCACTTTGCTCCTTGACTGTTGTCAGAATCCTCCTCCTCCTACATCCCACCACATGGTTATGTAAGTGTACCTCCGAATTCGGAGAACTGTGAACCTTCTACACTTGTTATTTGAGGTACCCCCCACCCCAAATGATGCAACTGAAATTTGTTTATGATGTATATGTTACCTTTGTACTTGCTTGATCATGGTCATGTACTGCTTCTCCCGGGTTGCCCCTGAAAAAGGAACTGTAATGATTCAGCGGGCTCATCCGGTTACCAAAACTCAAATAAATAAATAAGTTCAGACACTTCTCTTAGTAGTATAGTGAATTAAAACTTTATTTTGGGAAGATCTCTCACCCAACTTCCAGGACAGCAGCTACATGGGGACACGAGGTGGGCTTTGCAACCCCCCAACGATTGCCGCAACGAGTTGGGACCCCAGCAGCCCCACGCCACTCTCCACTGTTCCTTCAATCAGGAGCGGTGAGGTGGACAAAGGAAGGAACAGCATCAAATTAAACTGAATTCAAACTGCACCATATAAATCTCCTTTGCTGCAACTCTACCTTGGGCAGTTCTCTCCAGCCAGTGTCCAAGACAGTAGCTACATGGGGCCACGATGTGGGCTTTGCAGCCACCCCCCTACCCCCCAATGATCGCCCCCGTGAGCCAGGATCCCAGCAGCCCATGCCACTCTCCATTATTCCGCTAGTCAGGAGCGTTGAGGCAGATACCCCCACCCCTATTTCAATCGTACCCTCCCTGCAAGCGGGCCACCATGCTAAAGGCCGTGGAATAAGGGTGTCTGCCATGGGCATCAGCTATGGAGACAGCCATTGGACGGATACTCTGCTCAGCCTATGCTGGATCAACATTCAGGACATTACTGAAGGCTGCACCTGAATTACAATGGTTGGCACAACTAAATTCAAAGATGTCCTATAGCCGGCAGACTTGCTGGTGACTGCAAGCCCTAGTCTGCCTGGGAAGCACCTTCCTGCAAACTGCAATATATTGTCCTGGTGTTTAGATCTTTCTTTAAACTGACTTCAGGTTCTGCATGTAATTGCTGCTATCTCCATTGTCAGACATTATACGCTCTTGATTTATCCTGACTGTCAGCGGTCGTAAATTGTTACTGGTGTAATTTTTGTGAAAATTGGTTAATATTTTTACCATCCCTTGCTTTCTAGTTCTGTACTGTGTGTAATGAAAGGCTGCTAAGGCCTGCTGCTGCTATTGTTCAGATTATTCAATGTACATTTCCCCTCATATTCTCTTACTTACCTGGTAGGGTGCATATATCCCGCTACTGAACTACTTTACTGCATGATCCTTACTTACCCAGCACATTGTGTCACCTGGTGACTCCCTATCTAGGACACATCCAGTTCTGGCACTGCTAGCTCTTGTCTGGAACTAGTAAGTGCCTATCCCTGTCCCAGTGTTTGGTGTGGTGTTTCCCACGGAATACTTTCTTTATTGTTTATTAGCTAATATTGCAGTTACTAGGTCCCTGTGCTTGCCCTTGTCCCTTGTAACTACTCTGAGCAGGTCACTAAGCCAACTATGACCCTAAAAGACCTGGCCACTGTGTCATCCTATGTCCCATGTCTTCTTAGCGTAAACCAGTTGCTACTGGGGCTTGATGCTCCAACTTTGACAGAAGGTTCATGTCTGTGTCACCATCCCTTCATCCTGCCCTTCCTGGTCAGGAGTGCAACTCCTTTCAATTGCTTCTGCATGGCATGCACAGGAGTGGAAATCTCTACAAACTGCTTTTCTCCTTAAAGTGTTCTAGAAGGCTATGTGTAAATGTACCCATTTGGCTCCTACCACCTATCAATATTGTAATGTCTGGGGATGTGGAGTCTAATCCTGGCCAAACCCCCCTCTAACCATAGGATCTGCTCCCCTAACAATCAAGCCTGGATTAACACTAGAGGCCTGAAGCTGGTCCACCTAAAAATGAATAGTCTAAGATCCATGATGCATGAATTGGAAAGCTGGGTGGATATCTATAGACCAGACATCCTGGCACTGTCCGAGACCTGGCTCAAGCCTCAGGTTATGGACCATGAAAAAGAACTAGTAAACTTCTCTACTGTACTTTTAGGAGAGACAGAACTGTGAAAAAGGGGGGAAGGGTATTAATTTATGTTAACTCCTCCTTAAATGTCTCCCCTACTGATGCAATTAACCTTGATGGCTGTGAGGGTGAGGTTCTATTTATTAAAATGTTGCTTGGTGATACTAAACCACTCATTGTGGGTTGTATTTATAATCCTCCCTTGGTCCCCCCACACGGGGCACTTGCTGCTTTAACCAAAACACTAGCTAATCAGCCTCCTACAGAATTAATCTTACTTATTGACTTCAGCCTAAATTGGGCTCAAGATACTAAGTTTGGGCTTCAAGACCAGATACTTGATGCCGGCCCGATGCAAATTATCAGCAAACACACTAAACTTAATGAAAAAAAACTGGTAATCATTCTTTTCTTGATTTGGTAGTTGCCTCTGATCCAGACAGGATCAGGGCTGCTGGTGTTTTCTCAGACTCTATCAGTGACCACTTCCCTGTTTCCTGTATATGTAAAAATAATGCCTCAAGTGCACAGTCCAGAATCTTCCTAGTATGGGAATACACTAAATTTGATGAGGTGTTGTTCAGGGCTTCCCTAGCAACAATTAACTGGCACCAAATTAAAATGTTCCCTACTCTGGACAATGCCCCAGACTTCTTTGTTCACAACTTCCTCTCAATTGCTAATAAGCATGCACCCTTCCGAAAACTCAGAGTCAAGGATAAATGTCATAAGTGGATCGTACCCGAGCTAAAAAGCTTAGTGATTCTTAGGGACAAAGCCTAGGAGACTTTCAAATGCACAGGTCTTATGGCTGACTGGGATAAACATAAGGAACTGCGAAACTTATACAAAAAGAATACCAAGTCTGCTAAGAAGGAATATGTTAGGAGGCTACAGGATAAAGATCTGGCCAACTCTATGTGATTCTGGGCACAAGTTAACACCTTGCTAAAAGGGTGTACTCACTCCACTGTATACCTTACTTAAAGGGCATACTCACTCCACTGTACACCTTAGTAAAAGGGTATACTCACTCCACCGTATACCTTACTAAAAGGGTGTACTCACTCCACTGTACACCTTAGTAAAAGGGCGTACTCACTCCACTGTATACCTTACTAAAAGGGTATACTCACTACATTGTACACCCTACTAAAAGGGCATACTCACTCCACTGTACACCTTAGTAAAAGGGTGTGCTCACTCCACTGTATACCTTACTTAAAGGGCGTACTCACTCTAGTGTATACCTTACTTAAAGGGTGTACTGACTCCACTGTATACCTTACTTAAAGGGTGTACTCACTCCACTGTATACCTTACTTAAAGGGCGTACTCACTCCAGTGTATGTGCCATTGTAGCTAATGGCCAGAGCATCAGCAGTCCCAAGCTCATTGCCAACGCTTTCCACTGTTTCTTCACTCATCCAACCAGATCCAAACCTGCCTCCTCCAGGTCACCTCTCCCATCTATGGGTCAAGATGTCACAAGTATCCAGCATCCCTGTTTCTGTTTCAGACTTGCCAAGAAACAGGAAGTGTACACCCTCCTAAAATATATTAAATCAGGTGGTGCAGCTGGGTTCAATCACTTGGAGCCCAGGCTACTCAACATAGCAGCCCCGGTTATTGAAATTCCTGTTACCCTGCTCATCAATAGGTCCTTCCTTGAAGATTAAATCCCTGAAAAATGGAAAATGGTGGTGGTAGTTCCTGTGCACAAAGTTAGCCATAGGGACCTTGTGGAAAACTACTGCCCCATCTCCCTCCTTAATCCACTGGCTAAGGTACAAGACAGACTAGTTTACAATCAAATTCAAGACTATGTAGAGCTTCACCAGCTGCTTACTGACCAGCAGCATGGTTTTAGAAAGCACCATGGCACCAGCACTGCTCTGATTGGATTGACTACAGATGTACTGGATGCCATGGATAATAGAGCACTGTCTTTATTGATCTTACTGAAGCATTTGACTTGGTTGATCAAAGTCTACTCCTCCACAAGTTGCAATGCATGGACTTTGACTGCCCCTCACTACAATGGGTCAGACACTACCTGATCAACAGGTAACAGGAAGTTAAATAGCAGGGCACCTATTACTGTCTGAAACCTATTACTGATGGTGTCTCACAGGAGTCTATCCTGGATGCCCTGCTTTTCTCTATATTTATTAATGACCTGCCTAAAAAGTGTGGGGAAGGGACTCTACTGATGTGGTTCTCTACAGAAGCTACACTGATGTAAATTTGATCAATTTTCAGCATGCCTCTGATTTCTCTACACTTGAGAAATGGTCCTATGACAACAGACTTGTCCTAAATATAAATAAAACCAAGGCGGTACTCTTTGGCCCCAAGCACCTTGGCCCAGACAGGCGGCACCTGCTTTCATTTACCACCTTAACCAGTGCACAAATTGAAGTGGCTTCAAAATGAAATACCTGGGGGTCTACATCGACCAAGAACTCACCTTTAAACCTCATGTAGATCAAATCACCAAATCTATACACCAGAAAATTAGTCTACTATATTATCTGGGTAGTACTGTCATCCCTGAATCTAGGCTTGCCATTGCAAACTGTGTCTTGCTCCCCATCCTACTATATAGTGCCCATATACTCCAGTTCCTCAAGAGCACTGAGCCAAGCAGGCTCAAGGTTCTGTACAACAAAATTAGTCACTTTGCAGCCCGGGTACCTTCCAGGAAGCATCACTGCGAGGTCCTCTCCTCCCTAAATTGGCCCTCCCTGGAGGAACAGGTGATGTACCCGCTGTTTTGCCTAACATTCAAGTCAATTTGTACCCCCAAAAACCTTTCTGGATTATCAGTTCCCAAGCCTAAAAGGTGCTTCCTCTGGGTCTCCAGTTATAACATGGTGGTAGTTCCTGTGCACAAAGGTAGCCATAGGGACCTTGTGGAAAACTACCGTCCCATCTCCCTCCTTAATCCACTGTATCCATACTTGAAGTACCAAGGGTTAAAACAAATACAGGCAAGAGGTCTTATGCTTATTCTACCCCCCCCCGGAACTCCCTTTCTGCCAAGCTTCAAAACTCCTCCTACCTTGGGGGCTTTAAGAAAGGGCAAAAAACCTTTCTACTCAAAAGCTGTCACTATACTTGGTATTGTTGACTGACTGCTTTGTTCTGCAGTCTCCCTATTTTTATTATGTCAGCTGTGCTTGTTTTCTATGCTGCACTGTGTGGTAATATCTTGTGTTTATGTCCCTCCAGTAATTTGCTGTCATGTGTGTTTTGTGCTATTTATTTAGTGCTGGTCAAATAACTTATGTTATATAATGTAATCTATTCACATTACTTCCATCCACTGCATGTATATATCTACGTCTACTTAAGCCTATACTTTATGAAGTCTTGTATTCAATGTCCCTGCTCATTGTCTGAACTCCTGCTTGTAATTAACTCTGGGGTGCTCCTGAAAAAGGGACCTCTGGTTCTAGTGGGCCCACCCGGTTACCAAAATTCAGTCACCCAAAAGCACAGTGGATAAATAAATACAATTAATAAATCAATAAGTGCATTTGTAAGATTTTTACTAATCAAAAAACCTAAATGCAAATTAAAAGTAACATTTTTATTCCTAGACTGACAAAGACACTTACAGCCTGATTTTCAAAAGTGTCTCTTTGACGCAAGGTGCCTGCACCAAAGGTGTATGATGCAATTGGCACCTTGCATCAAACTTTGCGGCAATCCCGATTTTCGAATGCAGGCTGTGTCGAAATCAGGATGCCTTGCACCCAAGCCGCCCTGCCCCACCCTTGCGACAGCAGCACTCATATGCTAGGTCACAAAGTGGGCTTGCACCACGGTGGAGCTGCATCATCGTGTTTTTTCATATTTTGGAAGCCCCACTATGGACACAGCAAAGGGCTCAACTTAGACCAGCCATGAGATGGTCTAAGTGATTTGCACCAGTGGCACACAATGTGGTTAATTGGAAGGGATCTGAAAGTGGTGTTCAGGGGCAGAAGGGGCACGGGGTGCACTAGGGAGCATTGGGGCGACGGCGAGCATGACAGGGACTGATGTGGCACCCGGCAGGGGTGTCCTTTGCAGAGTCCTACAACTGCTCAGATGGGACTGCTTTATTGGGGATTGCCAGGGCAAACAGTGACATGGCCCAAGGTGGGCACAGCCCTGGCAGCTGCCCCATAGGTAAACAAATGCAGAACCCTATTGGCAGGAAGCTGGAGCCACAGGTACTGTAGAGGGCTGCCACTGGTGGTGGGGGCATTCTCCGGGCACTGCCACAGTTTCTTAGTGCCCACCCTTCCATGATGTGGCAGGCTGCCTTCCGATTACAGGGTTCTGCATTTGTTCACCTATGTGGCAGCTGCCAGGGCTGTGCCCACCTGGGTACATGTCACTTTTCGGCCCTGGCAACCCCCCATACAGTAGTCCCATCTGAACAGTTGTAGGACTCTGCAAAGGGCACTGTCGCCGGGTGCCAGATCACTCCCCATCATGCCTGCTGTCCCCACGACATCTCCTAGGTCCCCCTGTGCCCCTTCTGCCCTGACCCCCTCCTGGCATGCAGACTGGAGTGTCCATCGGGGGACTCCGGCCAGGGAAGGGGTGCAAAGAGTTGGGTCTAGGGTTAACTATGTGATGGGAAAAGGGCAGATTGGATGGGCCAAGGGGTCTTTTTGTATCATCAGATTTCTATGTTTCTAATAATATACCAATACCGATGCAGAGCACACTGTTACAGTTTTAAGAGTTGTCTCACTTACACCCTTATGGTATCAGAACCACTCACCTTCAGTTCACGATTTTCATAGCCTAAGAATGCACATAAGATAGTTCAAACAATAGAAGAGGGTCTGCACTCTCTTGTGTGAGACTGGTGCTGACCAGGAGAAATGCTGCCCCCCTCATATGAACAACCAAAGACAAAGCAAGTGGTCTGCACCCCCACAATGCTTCTCAGGCACAAACAGGCAAATCAGAAGTATTGCAAAAAACAGTAAATTGTATTATGCCAAACATACAAATGAGCAGGTCTGTTGACTGCACAGGTGTCCTGGAACTTCACTGAACAGGTCTGCAGACTGCACAGGCACTCCAGTGCTACACTGAACCAGTCCACAGACCACACAGGCACCCCAGCACTTCACAGAACAGGTCCACAGACTGCACAGGTGCCCCAGTGCTTCACAAAACAGGTCCCCAGACCACACAGGTGCCCAGGTGCTTCAGTGAACAGGTCCACAGACCACACAGGTGCCCCAGTGCTTCACTGAACAGGTCCACAGACTGCACAGGTGCCTTGTGCTTTGTTGAACCAGTCCACAGACCACACAGGCACCCTGGCACTTCGCTGAACAGGTCTGGACTGCATAGGTGCCCCGGCTCTACATTGAACAGGTTTTCAGACTGCACAGGTGCCCCAGTGCTTCACTGAACAGGTCCGCATACTCACAGGTGCCTGGTGCTTTGTTGAACCAGTCCATAGACTGCACTGGTGCCCCAGTGCTTCACTGAACAGATCCACAGAACGCACATGTTCCTGGCACTTTGTTGAACCAGCCTGCAGACCACACAGGCAACCCGGCACTTTGTTTAACCAGTCCACAGACCGCACAGGCACCCCGGCACTTCACTGAACAGGTCCACAGACCACACAAGCACCCCGGCACTTCACTGAACAGGTTCACAGACTGCACAGGCACTGTGGCACTTCACTGAACAGGTCCACAGACCGCTCAGACACTCCGGCAATTCGCACAGTAGAGCTTCATCAGGGGGCCCCACTTGCTTTGTCTTTGAATGCACATAAGACCACTCTTACAACTGTGAGAGTGGTCTCTTTAGTGGTATTAACATACATTTTAGATCGAGGGAGCATTCCCGACCAGACTGCTTCTTTCTTCTGCGCACAAGACACTCTTGTTCAGTAAAGTAAGTAAGTAAGTAAAGTTTATTTAAAAAACGCTTTTCCAATTATCAAAGCGCTTTACAAACAATAAGTGACAATACAATATTAATAATATAAAATCATAAGCCATAAGCTTTAGAAAATAAAAAAGTTTTCAACTCTACTTTAAAACTCTCGATGGTCAGGCAGCTTCGTATCTGACGAGGTAGAGAATTCCACAGGACCGGAGCTGCATATGAAAATGCACGAGCTCCTGATGTTTTCAAACGAACCCTGGGAATCTCTAGCAATCCCTCATTGGTGGATCAGAGGGAGCGAGAGGGGCAGTAGGGAGTAAGGAGATCTTTCAGATACTGCAGTCCCTGTTCGTATAAGGCTTTATAGGTCAGTAACCCGACCTTGAAGATGATTCGCCATTGTACTGGCAACCAGTGCAGCCCATGCAAAACTGGCATAATATGACTATACCTAGATGTTCCAGTCAAAAGCCTGGTTGCTGCGTTCTGCACTAGCTGCAGGTGATGAATTTCAACCCCCAGTAGCCCCAGGTAAAGGGAATTGCAGTAATCAAGGCGAGTGGTCACAAAGGCATGGACCAGAGTAGGAAGGTCAGCCGGAGGAACCAGGTGTTTTACCCGGGCGATATTCCTCAGATGAAAAAAAGAGGACTTGAGAATGGCTGACATCTGTGATTTCAGGGTCAAACCGCTGTCAAAAATAGCACCCAGGTTCCACACCTAGCCTGAGGTCAAGAGCTGGGCACCACCAAGCCAAAGGCCTGATGGTACTTCAGCCCTATGACCCGCCTCAAGGCGACCAGGGTCCACAACCAACACCTCGGTCTTATCAGGGTTTAACCTCAGCCAGCAGGCGCTCATCCAGTCATTGATTTTGGCTAGATAGCTGTTAAGCAGAGAGACTGCATCATCCTGACCAGGAATAAAGGACAGCTACAGCTGGGTATCATCAGCATAGCAGTGAAAACCCAGACTGTAACACCTAATAATATCTCCTAATGGCAGCATATAAACTGTGAATAACTTACAAGGAAAGAAAGAGAGTATCAAGCACAGCTGCCCTGGAAACTGGCCCATTCGAAGAGGGACTGTTAACATTTTGATATCTTATTGATCCATCTCGGTCAATAATACATTAATACCACCACTGAGACTGCTCTTACAGTTGGAAGAGTAGTCTTGCTTACATTCTTAGGGTATCATAACTGGTCATCTTCGGTTTGCGGTTCTCATACACTAAGAATGTGAGTGAAACCACTCTTACAACTGTTAGAGTAGTCTCAGCAGTGGTGTTAACACATAAGTAGAACAAGTAGAAATTAGAAGTCAAGATGCCCCCTCAAACAGTGATAGACAAAATCACAGACTCACATTTTCCATACACTGCCATCAGGGACAAATCAACAAATTCAGGATTATAACAAAAATCAGAGAAGGGTTAAATGAGATGTTATGTAATCCACTGTGTCTGACATATACAGTATCACTAGATAACCTTTATATTCAATAAAAAGAATACCCACCAAAGTACCCCCAAAAGTTCAGAAGTATCACCCAAGTCTTTATGTAACCCTGGCGCTGTCTATCCAAGGGCTACTACCCCTACCTTGTGGGCCCATAAACAAGGTTGAGGGGCCTGGGTTCCTCTTTTACTTAAAACTGGTTCTTCCTCAAAGATAACATATTAGCGCAGTGCCTCCACCCAGAGCATACATTGACACGCGGGCTAAAAAAACCTGGTACAACCCCCTGGGATGCTGTGCCCACCCACAATACCATATTGTCACCCCACACATGACCCAATAACCAAAACCCCACATTTCACATTTCTAGAATTAAAGGCTCACTCTAATAATATGCTCATGGCACAGGATTTATGAAAACAAGTTAACAATTTATTTATGTAACCCCTAGATGGCGCTATCCCAGGGGCTACTACCCCTGCCTGATTTGCCACTAACAGGTTGAGGGGCCTGGATCCAATGGCGGGTGCCTCCACCCAGAGGTCAGGGTTTGCAATAGTTAAACTTACTTGGTCACAGCCCTCTGGGACACTGCAACCCCCCTTTCTTCCCACTAGTGGCCCACACAATATATCAGAATTACCTTCACAGTATACACTTACCCCAGGACTAGTTCGGCACTGGGACCTCCTGTGAAATAAGATACAGTGCAACAATCACAGTACAGTCTTTAACATAGACAAATACCTCAGGCAGTATAACTTTACTGAAACAAGCAGCTCTGATTTATTTAGGGGATATAACAAGGACAGGGGAAATCAGGTTAATTAGCTTATCACTTTACTATCTACCTATGGCTCTGTGCACAGGCCTATCCCTACCAGTTACTGTCCCTGGTACCCAAGCCCTAGTGGCTGGTCAAACCGTGGCAGCTGGTGGGGCCCTTTCACACAGTGAAAAGAAAAATTAGTTTAAACAGTCAGCAGTACAGTGATTCCATTTGGATTTAATGTGGCAATTCAACAGGGCGACCCTGAATTAGTACTCACGACCTCCAAACAAGATAGGGTCCTTCCAACGTCAGCAGGGCTACTCTTGAGCTCCACGAGACTCTTCACACATTTATATGGTAAAAGAAGTACTATACCAGGCAGGCTGCTTCTCTATCCGATCGCAATGCACAATACCGGGAGAACACACAGCAGATTCAGTTCCTGACAGACCCGAGTGCAATTCAACAATTTCTCCAGTCTTCTACAGGGTGAGCCTGGTTTCTACTCTTCAGAGATCCTTTGATTCTTTTCACAGGACAGTTCAGTCCTAACAAGCAGTTACACAAGCTGCAGACCGGAACTCTGGGCCTTACACACGTTTTTGACTGAAACTGTGCACTGAAGGAGCACAGGGTTTCTTTCCTTCACTGCCAGAGCTAAAACTGAAACTCCAACAGACAAAACCGGCACTTCCTTTGAGTTCCTCCCAGTTCTTGACTGGATTGGCTGTCACTCACAATAGACTGCTGCTGTTGGTCCAAAAAGCGCCAAGTCTAAACTACATCTCCCAGAGTCACTGCCCATACAATCCTCTTGTGGCTGGCTCAGATTATGAGTCCAAGTTCTGATTCGTCCAAGGCACCATTTTAGAGCTAGCTTACCCCACACTGATTGGTCCAGTTCAGCAGTTCAAAACCAGAATGGGGAACTAGGCAGACACAGTTCTGACTGCAAAGAAAGCAGGTTAGACAAACTGTAATTTCATTATTACTGTAAATGATTTCTGGCAAACAGTTACATCTTTCAGATAGGTTCCCTTTGCACTCCTAGTGACTGCAAAAATGGGTGAATTGGCAGCAGCTCGAGTGGTACTCAAACAGAGAAGCACACAGTCCCCCCATACAAACTAATTAAGTCTGCAAGCAGACAGCTCTTAAAGAGACAGTACCAGAGGCTCTAAAAACCACTCACTGATAAATGGCTTAAACGCCAAACACCATTCAGGCTTGGAGCATTCAAGCAAGCTCCTGGAAGTCTTTTGGGAACCCCCATTTGCAGGGGGGTTACATTTACAAGGGGTGAGGATTAGGATGGGTGAATTGGAAGCAGAGGTTAGATATTTACATTGATTGGCATTTAGAGTGGGATCAGGTAAATTATACTGGCATTCCTAGTATATTGCAATCAAATAATCATTCTGCATTTCTTAAATCCAAACATCACTCACAGTGGCCACCCACCAACCTTTGGATGAATTAAGTGTTATCTTTGCTATCTATCTAGCTGCACTATATAAACTAGGTGACACACTGCCCATACTGGTACCAGTCTCAGAACCCTCCAATTCTATTCTTTAAACCTGGGTACCCAGTGCTAAAGTTCTTAAGTTGCAGGCCTGATGCAGTTGCAGCCGAGCTGGTTAGTGTTTGGGCCCTTTAGCAGAAAATCAGATTAAACATCTTTTCCCTTAATCATCTTTAAATCAAACTTTGTAGAATCAGTTAGCTCCATTGCTAGGGCCTTAGATTACTGAACTTGGCAAACATCTTTAAACTATTTGCAGTTCCCATCTGGTTGGCAGAGGAAGGCTCTGCCTACTCACAGTTTTGCAGTCGTCATTGGTGTAGAGAAGCTGTAGCTGAGGTGCAGGCAGGAGCTTTGACTGACCCCCTTTTCACCAGGCTCTTGCAGCTTGCATACTGGAACTTTTTCAGCTTTGAACGGTTTGTCCCTTCTCTCTGGGCTTGCAGTCACATCAGGTATGGACTAGACTGGGACCAGGGCCAGAATGCTTCAGACCCCCACGTCTAGGCTGTGCCCCTCAGGGGGAAGCTCATATGGCAGTGCATAGCTGGCACACTGCCAGGCTAACTCCCAGGCCGATCTGGAAAACAGTTTCTTGTATTCAGCGCATTTTACATTCAGCACATCTTGTTTGCTTTAAATGAGTAACAATCTCTTCAACCATGCGCCAGCGTGGCAGGCATGCTCTCTTGAGCTTTCACGACACAGTCTCTGGACATGGGTGATTTCCCTAGGGGTAGGGCAGACCCAGATTTGCACAGTACATGCATAAGCAAATTCTCTTTCTCTCACAGTGTTACAGACTGAGCTGAAGGCATAGCTCCCAATCACTTTAGCCTTTACTTTGTTAGCAAATGCACACTCTCAGCTTCTTCTCAAAGCACAGATCACACTAGCAGAGTCACTCTTGGCTAAGCTGGCGGTTGCAGCTCCCAGTGGACACGTCACTGTCCTCAGAGGCAATGCCAGGAAACCTCCGTGTTCAGGATACTCCCCTTCCAGTCAGGTAGGCACTTTCAAAAAGTCACATCAAACATTTTTGGACACTGGACCCTTCTTCAGTCACTTGCAACAGATGTCCACCCTCTTTAGGTGCTGAGCAAACACAGGGTGCAGACAAAACTTTAGCACCTCTTGGATTTCTGGGCTTCTTGGCCCCAAGCAGGTCTCCAATTAACTTAAATGTGTTCCATGGTGTATTCCAAAATGTCATGACAATGCAATTCAATTCAATTCAATTCAATTTTATTTAACCAGGGTAACACCATCGAGATAGCTCATTTGCAAGGAGGTCCTGGAGGACACAGATACACAACAGATCAAACCAAATTCAAACACAAATACATGGAAACTTAAAAACATGGATTTTGATGGCAGATAAGGACCGCTTAGCCCACCCAGTCTGCCCATTTCCCTACCTATTGGATAGCTGCAGATCTTAGTTAACCAATAGCCTACCTCTTCCTACCACCCACGAGAATTACCTTATGTCTGTCCCATGCATTCTTGAATTCCCCCACTGTTTTTGATCCACAACCTCCTCAGGAAGGCCATTCAATGCATCCACTACCCTTTCCATGAAAAAATACTTCCTCACGTTGCCCTTGCGCTGTCCCCACTCTATCTTCAAATTGTGCCCCCTTGTTCTTGCACATCTCTTTTTCTGAAAGATGCTACCTTCCTGGACTTTGCTGATTCTCGTGAGGTACTTGAAAGTTTCCATCATGCCCCCCCTCTCCCTTCTTTCCTCAAGGGTATATGTATTAAGCTCCTTTAGTCTCTCTCTTTGTATGGCTTCTGGTGCAGACCCTGCACCATTTTAGTTGCCCTCCTCTGGACTGCCTCCATCCTGTCTATATCCTTGCGGAGATGGGGTCTCCAGAACTGCATGCAGTACTCCAAACGGGGTCTCACCAACTGTCCGTATAGGGTGATAACAACTTCCTGCTTTCTACTGGTGATGCCTCTCCCTATGTATCCCAGAATCCCACAGCCCTCCTTACTGCCTTATCACATTACTTGCCTACCTTAAGGTCATCTGATATGAGTACCCCCAGGTCCTTTTCCATTTTTGTAGTTGTTAGTACCCCCCCCCATTGTGTACTCTTCCCCTGAGTTTTTGTTTCCCAGGTGCATTGGTTTTCACTTCTTTGCATTGAAACTAAGCTTCCATACTCTTGACCATTGCTCCAATCTTGCCAAGTCCCTTTTCATCCTTTCCACCCCTCCTTGTATATTAACCCTGTTGCAGATCTTTGTGTCATCTGCAGAGAGGCATACTTTTCCTTCTAGCCCCTCTGCAATGTCACCTATAAAGACATTAAAGAATACCGGTTCCAGTACTGAACCCTGTGGTACCCCACTAGTAACTCCCCTTTCTCTAGAGTGTACTCCGCTTACTATTACCCTCTGCGACCTGTTGTCCAGCCGACTTGTTACCCAGGCTACCACCCAGGGACCCACTCCCAGGTTGGCTAATTTGTTTATTAATCTTTTGTGTGGTACTGTGTCAAATGCCTTGCTAAAGTCCAAGTAGGCCATATCTACAGCCCTTCCTGGTCTACTACTTTGGTCACCCAGTCAAAGAAATCTATTAGATTCATCTGACATGACCTTCCTGCTGTGAATCCATGCTGCCTTGTTTCCTGTGCTCTGCTGGCCTCTAGGTATTCAACAATTCTTTCTTTCAGAAGTGATTCCATCATTTTCCCTACCACCGAGGTCAAACTAACAGATCTGTAGATCTTACTTTGAGAGGGTTCCTGCAGTATGTCTTCACATGTAGGACTGCACCTCCTGGCGTTAGGTTCCAATGGCAAACTTGTAGATAGCAATCATCAGCGGGGACCACCCCCAACGTCAGGTGACATGACGTCAGCCCGGCTATAAAAGGGGTGGTCCCGCTGTCACCTCAGTTCATTCAGCTCATGAGTTAGAACAGCGATCTAACGCCCACGCTTCAGTCAAAGTTTTTCTTCACTTATATAGTTTTTTCTCATACTTTTCACTGTTTGATGTCGACTCGACCAAAAAAGGAGAAGTGCTTAAAGTGCAGAGCCCAAATCCCGCATGTGGATGACCATTCCCGCTGCCTCTTGTGTCTAGGCCACAAGCACAACACTGAAGAGTGTGCTGTCTGTCAGGCCTTCAACCAAGCCACTAAGACCAGACGCAAGTGGACCCTCGAGGTCCACCTCCTTACCTGACGACTGGCGTCGATGGAAAATGAGCTCCAGGAGTTGAGGGAAAGGTCATCGTCGCCAGCCCCGAGGAAAAAGAAGAGCAAGGAGAAGCACCGGGACAGGAGTCCGTCGCCACGTGTGAGGCCTCCAAAAACTGTGAGTACTACTTCTGATACCCGGTCCACCTCTTTGGGCCGGGCACCTTCTTCCCCTCCTGCTGAGGTGAGTGGGCAGCCGGGGGTCGCCTCTCTTCAGGTTACAGTTCAGTCTTCTCTCAGCCTGGCTGATAAGTCACCCCTCGACTCTGTTGACGGGCGCACGGCTCCTACCGATAAGTCTAGCGACGGTCTTCTGACCACCTCTAGCTCGATTAGGTTCGATCAGTTGGACAGCAGATCCTCCATCGCCCACCTGGACCCTTCCACTCTCCTGTTGGGCTCCAGTTTGGTCCCCGACTTTGGACAGAGTGCGCTGCAGAGTGACTCTTCATCCCTCCAGGTTCTTCGCCTTAGGGATTCACCACCCGATCCTGTCTTCTCCCTCCAATCAGGATCACTCATTGACCTTTCATTGGGGTCCTTCTCAGAACTACCCCCTTCACCAGGTCTTTTGTCACCTCTGAACAGGAGTCCATCACTGGCTGGGGATCCCTCCATGGAGCCTCCTCCCTCGGGACCTACGGGGACCCTTCCAGATCCCACACAAACTAGTGGCCCTTTGGCACTTCCCCCGGTAGATCCAGAACCTTCAGGTGGTTTCCTGGGGCCAGACCCCATGTTCCGCTGCCGGGTGGCCCGCTGTTGACTCCTCAATACCCGATGGAAGGCCATGTGCCTCCAACACCGGGATACCCGACACTGGGATACCCGACTCCAGGATACCCTGGGTACTCTTATTATACTCCAGGATTGCCAGGTTACCAGTACCCATCATGGCAATACCCACAGTACCCAGGCTACCTGGACTTTCAGCCTCCTCCACCTCCACCTCCAGTGCCAGACCGTAAATCAGCACCTTTGTGGTGGCAGGATGCCAGAACCCAGCTCCTCATGGAGATTAGGCAGTCTGTGGGGGACATTCCCCTGCCTAGGGCCCCCCTTCCACTGCCTCCCTCCGGACGGGCATTGGGTGCTCTACCTGTAGGCGCAACTGGAGTAGACCCTTCCATCCCAGCAGCACTGAACCCTCTGACATGGATTCTGATTCCGATCCTTCGGACCCTCGGTCCCCTGTTGAGGTACCTCCCAAGGAGTCCCCAAAATCTCCTTCAGAGGAACCTTCCTTTGGGGACCTCTTACATACCGTTCAGGCAGCAGGAGACTGGCCTTCTAAAGAAGTGGATCCCCAGCATAAGAGACTGGTGGAACACCTTGATCTAGGCACAACAGATCCTCTACCCATCCCTCCCTGGATGGGTCCTCACGAAGATTTGGTAACCACGGTAAGGCAGCACCCGTTGTCTATCCTGGCACTCTTCAGAAAGGCAGATCATACCTACTATCCTCTGGAAGAGATCCAACATCTCACCACACATCCTAAGGCTGACTCCATGGTTATTACTGCCGCTCATGACCGGCCAGCCCAACCAAAACATTTGAGTTCCTCGCCACCTGACAAGGACTCTCAGCAGTTGGATCAGTTTGGCTGGAAGATTTATTCTTCTTCTTCTTGTGCCATCCAGTCCCTCAACTGTGTCTTGCACATGGTTGCATTCCAGAAGGCCTCTCTCTCTCTCTCCAAGCTGGAGAGGGACCTTCAGGAGGTCCAGGATGAGAAACTCCAGAAACAATTACTGGACAAGGTCAGAATGAGTAAGTCCTCTTGCCGTCATGCTTTGCGTGCAATGTATGACTCAGTGGACTCAGTAGCTAGAGCGGCAGCCACGGGGATCTGCCTCCGTTGCCTTTCTTGGCTCAGGATAGCAGGTCTGGCACAAGATGTCCAGTCCTCCCTTTTGGATGCCCCTTTTAGGGGTTCTGTCCTCTTTGGTAGAGAAGCCAAAGAATATTACAGGCTGCAGGAGGTGGGCGTTCGGTTCGGGATGTACCCTCAATGTACTGGACGGGCCAGAAAAAGCAGCCTTTTCATCGCCAAAGGAGATGGAATAAAAATCAGGGAAAACATCAGGGTAAACGATGAGCCCATGGTTCAGGAGCCCAAACCCCCCAGGCCAAGTTCCCTAAGCCGGCCTCCGGGGCAAAAGCTCCCCTTTCCTTTCCTTTGGTTACCTCCACTAGTCAAGGAGGAACCGCTGGAAGGGAGGTTCGGCCTCCACCTAGAGGGGAGGAGGTTCATCACCACAGAATCTTGGGTGTTACAACTCATCCAGTGAGGTCACTCGATAGAGTTTTCTGAGATTCCGGCCCCTCACCCTCCAGGATGGTCTTTCTACCCACGGGATCAGATTTCCATAGTCTTCCAAGAAATTCAGGCCCTTCTGTTAAAAAAGGCCATAGAACCTGTCCCTCAAGACCAGCTAGGAAGGGGATTTTACTGCCACTTCTTCCTAGTTCCAAAGAAGACGGGCGATCTGAGACCGATCCTGGACCTCAGCATGCTCAACCTCTTCGTCAAGTACAAGAGGTTTCACATGTTGACCCTTCAGGGGCTTCTTCATCTGCTCCAGACAAATTCTTGGCTGTGCTCCCTGGATATGCAGGATGCTTACCTGCACATCCCTATCCTCCCGGCCCACCGCCACTTTCTCCATTTTACTTTTCAGGAGAACCATTTTCAGTTCAGAGCACTCCCCTTTGGCCTTTCCTCAGCCTCTCTGGTGTTCACGAAGTGTCTAGCAGTGGTTCGCTGCCAGGGCATTTACATTTTCCCGTACCTGGACGACTGGCTCCTTGCAGCACCCTCTCCGTACAGCCTGAAAGAGTCTCTCTTTCACTCTGAGCTTGTTTGCTCTTCTGGGTATCACGGTCAACTTGCCCAAATCCCAGCTAGTACCATCTCAATGGCTCCAATTTATTGGGGCAGTACTAGACACAGTTCAGAGCAAGGCTTTTCTGCCATTGGATAGAGACAAGACCCTAGTTGCTCAAGCCACCGTGGTGGCCCAGACTCGGTGGATCCCAGCACATACCATGCTTCGTCTTTTGGGACTGATGGCAGCAGCCATTTCCACAGTGCCCTTTCCAGACTTCACATGAGGATCACCCAATGGTCTCTTCGAGTTCAATGGGATCAGAGGACAGACGACATGAACCAGAAGGTCATGATCTCCAACAGCCTACAGAAAGATCTTCGCTGGTGGCAAGATCTCTCCAACCTTTCAAGGGGAGCCCCCTTCCATTCCCCTGTTCCAACCCAAATCCTAACCACAGACACCTCAGACTCGGGCTGGGGAGCCCATCTGGGGGTGCACAAGACACAGGGGTCTTGGTCCGATCAGGAGCTTCTGCTCCACATCAATGTTCTGGAGACCAGGGTAGTTCTGTATGCCCTCCAGGCATTCCAGTCACTTCTGGTACCGGGATCACTTCTTGTCCAGACGGACAACATGTCCACTGTCTGGTACATCAACAAACCTGGAGGAGCTCACTCGTACCCTCTCTGCAGAGAAGCAATGAGGGTCTGGTACAGGGCAATTCAGCACAGCTGTTTCTTGACAGCGGTTCACGTTCCAGGTGTAAGCAACATTCTGGCAGACAGTCTCAGCTAATCAGTAGCCAGGGCTCATGATGGGGTCGACCAGAGTTAGATCTATTCGCCTCCCCATTCAACACAAAACTACCCAGCTTTTGTTCGCTCGTTCCTGGGCATGGTGCTTTTGGCAAGGCACTCTCTCTCTCTCTCTCTCTCTCGGACAGGGAGGTTTCTTTATGCTTTTCCTCCCTTTCCTCTCATTCAGAAGGTTCTGGTGAAACTTCAGGAGGAAGGAGCATATTTGATTCTAATCGCTCCTCTCTGGCCACGCCAATTTGGCACCCTCTCTTGCAACAACTGGCACTGGAACCTCCAGTTCCCTTGCTGTTATCCCACGATCTTCTGACTCAGGAGCAGGGCACCCTGGTGCATCACAGCCTTCAGTCTCTCCACCTTCATGCATGGCACCTGTGGACATAGCAGCTTCTCGCTATGGTGTCTCTTCACAGGTTACACAAACTTGGTTGAAGCCAGAAAACCTTCTACCAGATCCATTTACACCATGAAGTGGAAAAGATTCTCGATCTGGGCCCTAGCAAGAAGCTAGGATCCCTTTTCATGCTTGACTGCCCAGGTGTTAGAGTACCTCACACATATATCAGAGACGGGACTTAGTTACTCCTCCATTAAGGTCCATCTCTCTGTGGTGTCAGCCTACCACCTCCCAGCGGAGGGCAAAACCTTGGCTCACCTGGAGGTTGCCAAAACCTTTTTGAAAGGCATCCTCCACTTAAAACCTCCGATCCAGAATCCTTGTCCCCCCTGGGACCTGAATTGTATGGTAGAAAAGCTGACTTTACCTCTGTTTGAACCAGCATCTAGCTGTGAAATGCGATTCCTTTCCTGGAAGACTTTGTTTCTAGTTGCAGTCACTTCCGTCAGAAGGGTTTCCGAACTTCAGGCATTTGTCCGTAAGGAACCTTATTTGATTTTTCATAAGGACAGAGTTGTCCTTCGGACTAACCCTTCATTTCTCCGTAAGGTAGTTTCAGAGACCACTCTTAATCAGAGTGTTGAACTGCCTGTCTACTATCCCCAACATTCTAACAGGGGGTAATACCTGTTGCACACTCTTGATGTGCACAGGATTCTGAGGTACTACACAAACCGGACTAAAGAGGTTCTTAAATCCAATCAGCTCTTTGTAGCCTTTGCTCCCCAGTTCCAGGGCAAGGCTATTTCCAAACAGACCATTTCTCGGTAGTTAGCTACCTGCATCCACTTCACATACAAAACACACGGGAAGTCCTTTCTGGGGGCAGTTAAGGGTCACTCCACTAGGAGTGTTGCAACTTCTACTGCCTTTTTCAGGAATGTGTCTACTGTAGAAATCTGTGCAGTGGTCACGTGGTCATCTGTTCACACTTTCACTAAGCATTACAGTCTGGACATTGCCTCCAGGCGCAGAACTGGCTTTGGACTTGCAGTTCTACAAGATCTACTGTCTTAGTTCCCTGTTGGTGACTTCTCCTCCTCCCAGATGTACCTCCATATGGTTTCTTTTGGGACTGCTTGGTATTCAGTCCTATATGTGAAGACCTTCTGCAGGAACCCTCTTGAAGTAAGATATTGCAGTTTCGTAAGAACTTACCGTAACAGTAGATCTTCGAGAGAGGTTCCTGCAGTAGGTTTAGTTTCCCACCCACCTTCCCCCTACTCCTGGAATGTTTTCTTCCTTTTCATCCTGCCTAGCCCTTGGGTCTAGAGAGGAAGCATGGTCCTGGGAGTTTTTCACTCCTGCTTTTTCTACTCCCCTTTCTCTAGGTCTCCGGTGGAAAAGAACTGGAGGGCAGGCGCAGGACTGCCCCTTTTATAGCCGGGCTGACGTCACATCACCTGACGTCGGGGGCGGTCCCCGCTGATGATTGCTATCTACAAGTTTGCCTTTGGAACCTGACACCAGGAGTTGCAGTCCTATATGTGAAGACCTACTGCAGGAACCTCTCTCGAAGATCTACTGTTACGGTAAGTTCTTACATAACTGCAATTTTCCTGCCTCTGCCTTGCTCCCACTTTTGTGAAGGGGGATCACATCTGCCTTCCTCCAGTCCTCAGGTACCACACCATCCTCCCATGATTTGTTAAAAAGGGTAGTCAGTGGTGTCATTAGTTCTGCCCTTAGTTCTTTTAGAATTATGGGGTGAATCCTGTCAGGGCCCATTGCTTTGTCCACCTTAAGTTTTAAGAGTTCTTTCAGGACTCTTTCTTCTGTGAATGGAATGGTATTGACCCCCTTGCCCAGAGTGCTTCTATTGCTTGGTTTAGGTACCTACCTCCTCTTCTTTTGTGAATGTTGAGCTAAAGTATTCATTCAGTATCTCTGCCTTTTCACTGTCGCTCTCTGCCTACCTCCCCTCCCCTTTATTAAGCCTCACTATCCCACCCCTGGTCATTCTGCACTCCCTAATATATCTATAAAAGGTTTTATCTCCCTTCTTAACTGAGCTGGCTATCTTTTCCTCAGTTTGGGCCTTTGCTATCCTGACTGCCTTCCCCACTTCTCTCTGCTTGAACTGATACAGTTCTCTGTCCTGCTCTCTCTGTGATTCCTTATACTTCCTGAATGCTATCTTCTTCTCCCTAACCTTTCTTGCCACCTCTTTTGAGAACCATAGTGTTTTTTTACTTCTTTTTTTTTTTATTCACTTCACACAAAGGCTTGTTGCCTCCATGATGGCAGTTTTTATTTTCCCTCATTGTTCTTCCACCCCTCCTTCCTGCCCATGTGCTAGTGCCTTCCTTAGGCACTCCCCAATTTTGCCAAAATCAGCCCTTCTAAAGTCCAGTACCCTCGCTTTTGTGTGGCTTGACTCCATGGGTGTGTTTATTGTGAACCACACTGTGTGGTGGTCGCTTGTTCCCAGTTGGCCATCCACTTCTAAATCTGTGATCCTCTCTCCATCCCCATTTGAGAGTACCAGGTCCAAGATTGCTCCCTCCTGAGTGGGTTCCAGCACTAGCTGTTGGAGGCATGCCCCCTGTAGGGCATCGAGAATTACCCTAGTCTTGGATGTGGCTGCAGTAAATGTGCTCCAGTTAACATCTAGCATATTCAGGTCCCCCATCAACAATATCTCCCCTTTTTCTGCCATCTGCAGATACCTTCTATCATTTCCTTGTCCATTTCTTCCCCCTGAGATGGGGTCTGTATACAACCCCTGTGCGGATTATGATGCCACTACCTGCCTCCAAGGTGACCCACAGTGTCTTCTCTCCTCCCCATTTACCCTTTAGTTCTATTGCTTTGATCCTTTCCCTTACATAGAGAGCTACTCCTCCTCCTCCTCCTCTTCTACCCTCCCTGTCCCTCCTGTAGATTGTGTACCCTGGTATGTTGACATCCCAGTCATGGTTCTCCGTGTACCATGTTTCTGTGACTGCCACAATATCCAGGTGTCCCTCTTCTATCAAGGCCACTAGCTCTGGAAGCTTTTTATCCAGACTATGGGCATTGGTATTCATTGCCCTCCATTTTATGATGGCCTTACCCTTTTTTGCCTCATCCCTGCCCTTACTGCCTTTGCCTTTTTCTCCATTTACCCCTGTCCTGTTCCCTATCGACCTCTGTACCTTGGTGTTTACCTCATTAACTAACCTGTTTTGTGGGGGAAGACTTGTAATGTCCTGCTTCATATCAGCGCCTCCCCCCTTGGCTAGTTTAAAAGCATGCCAATGAAGCATTTGAACCTATCACCTAGGAGCCTGGTTCCCCTCCTGGATAGATACAGGCTATCATGCCAGCATAGGCCCAGATACCTCCAGGTGGACTCCCAGTCCCCAGTGAAGCCAAAACCCTGTGCTCTGCCCCAGTCTTTCAATCATTCATTGAACTGCATGGTGCGGAGTACCCTAGCCTCACCCATGCCATAGACAGGCAGCACCTCCAGGAAAGTTACCATGTGTGCTACCTGTCTAAGGCCCCTCCTCAACTCCACAAACTCCTCCTGCACTGCTTTGATCCCATGCCCAGCTAGGTCATTTGTCCCAAGGTGGACAGTGATGTCTAGCTCACTCTCATGGGACACTGCTCCCGTGATCCTGAGGATTCGCTTCCTGTCCCTCCAAGCCATGGCACCAGGCAGGCACCTTACCTCCCTCTCCCCTGCCTCCCCCAGTTCTAACCCCTAACAATTGAGTCCCCCACCAGGAGCTGCTTCCTTCTCCCTTGATGTCCCTTGCCACCCTCCTATGGGTCTCCCTCGTGGAGGTTCCCAGCATCCTCCTTGGTCTCCACTGTGGGTGCCTCCGTAGAGGAACCACACTCCACCAGAATGGCATATGAATTGTGGAGAGGTACAACTGGAGGGATGCACCTCTGTTCCACCACCATCACCCTCCCTGAGCTCACTGTGGTCCAACCGCTCCTTTTTCTTGGCAACCTCTGAGGCAGCGGTGGTGGCACTGGTGTTCCTTGGGTGGGGGGAGCTTCCCTACTACTTGCCATTTTGGCCTGGAGACGGGCAACCTCCTCCTTCAGAGCAGACAGTTGTCTGCAAATAGGGCAGCAGCACAGCCTCTAGAATGTCTCCCGGTAAACTGCCACCCCACAGCCAGTGTATTGCATCACTCCCCACATGTCTCTCTCCCTTCCTGCTTAATATATATACAATTTTTTTGTATGCCTTTCTTTGTTTGTGTGTATGTGTGCTTACCCTCTATGCACTGTGCTGGGTTGCTAAGAATATGACAGATGTATGCCCCTTGACCTTTTGGGGAAGTGATGCCAGAACCTCGGATATAAAGGAAATGACATGCCTTTGGTGGGTGGCGTGAGGGGAAGGGGGGTGGTTCCAAGCCCATGACTTTCAGAAAACAATCAACTACCCCTTTGACCCACCACCCTGGTGAGTGCTGCCCTTCCTTTCAGTAAGACAACCAGCACAACAATTTAACAGACCACTCCACTTACACAAACCACTCCACTGAACCCAGGCATTAAAATTAAATCAATCCTCAGCCACCAGAACAATCCTAAATGTTTGTTTCAAAAATGCCACTAAAAATACTAGTTCACTACACCAGCCAGCAGTCCACAGGAAAAGGCAATTTCAGTAGTATATCACTCCCTCTGGATATATAAAATTAACATCCTTCTAATGGATACCCAGTCCTGCAAGCCCCTTCTTGATTCAAACAAGCAAATAGCATCTCTACAGCATGTTAAGCATGCAAATCAATTGGAGTGAGTTTTATAATAAAGTGCATTCCTAGCTTCCTGAAGAGTGTGTGCTGACTCATTAATCCATTACATGGTGCCAGAAGCTGATAAAAAAAACTGTTGAAAAAAGGTAAAACACTGCTGAAAATTCAGCAAAGAAGATGGAACAATTCAGACCACCAACAACCCTTTCCTGGAAAGGCTATTTGAGTGAAAACTGGAGGAAACTGCTCCTCCACGCTATCACCAGGAGGATTCTTGCCCAGTGCCACTGGACCAATCCTAGAGTCTGATCTTCCCAGGTGGCCACACCAGGGAAGGTTGGGCCAATGATCTTTGATCCCATGCTAGGCCAGGGGCTAGGAGATAGAGCTAGGAGAGGTCAAAGAGGGTATTTAAGGTCAAGATGAAAGAGGGTCAGCCTCTTTTGTCTCAACCACCAAGTGAAGAAAAGAAGAAGACCCCACAGCTTACCTGGACACAAAGTAAGTCGGGGCCCTGTGGGACTGGGCTCAGGCCTGAGGGTCATTGCTCAAGTTTGGCAGAAGGCTAGCTCAGGCTAAGTCAGGTGGTCGTCGGGTTGAGATCTTGAAGGGGCGGCTTTGCTGCCACGGCCAGTGCTGCTGTGTCTATATCAGATCCCTCCTTTTTTTGGGTACGCTGCTCACCTGCCAGGGATGCCTCAGGATTAGGGACAGGGTGTGGTTAGCCTACGGAGGCTCCATGATAGATCAGGAAGGGGACAGGTGTGTAGTGCCTTGGGGTAGGTTGTAGAGAGCATTTACTGCCACTGGGTGGGGGGTGAGCAGTGCAGTTTTGATCCATGGGAGAGGAATTAGTAAGCCCACAAGGAGGGCGGGTGGACAGATCTGAATCTGTGCTCTGATAGGTTGCAGGGATCCTTGTTGGTGCTGGGTGGCTACCCTTGGAGCTGCCATTCTCTCCAGCACACAAACAAAAAAAAAAGCAAACCCAAGAGCAGTCAGCACTCCCAAACTCAGATTTAAAGTACAACACCAGTCATGAATAGCTGTGCAAAGGGTCTGGAACAGAGGTTACAGTATCGTGGGTGCAAACATATGAACATACAAAACTGCCAGCAGATACAGGCCATGTGGTCTATCAAGTCTGATTGAGTGTGCAGCTAGTTATATTCAATTCCTTTATAGATGGGGGATCGCTGGCATGGGGGATGTGGCTGTGGAGGATGGCTGCACAAAAAAAAGAAAAAAAAAGAAACAGGGACCAGGTAGAAGATAACAATGGGGAGGTATGGAACATAGGGCTGTCCTGGGTTTTCAACAGACCATGTGGTCACTGGTCACACTGTTTGTTCTGAATGGAAACATGGGGGGGGTGAGACATAGCGAATCATCCTCCTGACCCCATTGGATTAAAAAAAGAGAGAAAATGACAAATCAGAAAAAAAGAAATGAATGAAGGAGGGAGACATCTCTTAATCAATGTAGGGGTGGACAACATAGGGGAAGGAATGAAAAGGAGCAGCAGGGGCAGTGTGCAGACCATAGGGGGTGAAGGGCAAGGAGGAACTGGGGGACATTGACTGTGGGGTATGCTTTCATTAGCTGGTTGTTAGATGGGTGCTGCAGAGTGTAGCAGGGGGGCTAAGGGAGGTGAAAGGGGAATTGGTGGGAAAGGCCAAAGGTCACAGGTACAGGCTTCCTGGTTTCAGCTGGTTGGGGGAGTCTGATATGCAGTGAGTTTGTCGAAGTCCTTTTCCTTTTTTTGTCATTGGTGGTTGGTCATGGTGGGGTATGCACCCAGGGTGGCCAGTGGCAGCAAAGGGCGTGTTCCTTGCACTCAGTGGTTATGGAGTCTGTTCAGTACCCTGGGCAGCTTCATCAGCCTTAGCCCTGCAGCAGGGGTGGGTGATTGGCTTGGTGATGTTAAGGTTCTCCTTTCTTGCTTCCCAGTGACAGACAGGTGATGCAAGGCCCGGCATCCTCCCGCAAACAGCAGTACTTGCTTTCTGGGTGACCCCACCGAGACCCGACGCCATCACACAAAGTGGTTGCCATGCTGTCCAGGGCCTCCCTCCCACCTTCAGACACCAGGTGCCATCCCACAAAATGGATTCCCTGGAGTCTCATGGTCTCCCACCTGCAGCTGGTCATCTAAAAAGGCAATGTGATATGAAGAGAATGCCATTTTGTGTTGTTGCCAGCTTTGGGGGGGGAGGGACCACTGAACACTGTGGGGGTATGCTGTGTTGTTTGCCATGTGGATACCGTAGGGTGTGGAGAACACTGGCCACCAGGGAATCCATTTTGTGGGATGGTCGTGTGTGTTTGATGGTGGGGGTCAGGTCCCCTACAGCATGGCAACCATTTTGTGTAATGGCGTCGGGTCTCGGGGGGCACACGGACAACAGGCAGTGCTGTTTCTGGCATGGTGGCGGGTGATGCAAGGTCCGGCATCCTCCCAAAAACAGCAGTACCTGCTTTCTGGGTGACCCCCCCGAGACCCGACGCCATCACACAAAATGGTTGCCATGCTGTCAGGGGCCTCCCTCCCACCTTCAGACACCAGGTGCCATCCCACAAAATGGATTCCCTGGAGTCTCATGGTCTCCCACCTGCAGCTGGTCGTCTAAAAAGGCAATGTGATATGAAGAGAATGCCATTTTGTGTTGTTGCGAGCTTTGGGGAGGGAGAGGGACCACTGAACACTGTGGGGGTATGCTGTGTTGTTCGCCGTGTGGATACCGTAGGGTGTGGAGAACACTGGCCACCAGAGAATCCATTTTGTGGGATGGTCATGTGTGTTTGATGGTGGGGGTACTGCTTGTTTAGGTTTTGAAGGTGGTGGCCTAGGTGAGTAGTGACTGCAGTGCAAAGATGTTTTTGGATTGCAGGCGATCGAGACCGCTCCAGATCGTGAGAGAGAGACTGCTAGAGACGCTCCGAGATTGAGAGAGAGAGACTGCTGTTTTCCTGTGAGAGACCGCAACCCCACAGATCACCACTGGAAATATGGTGAATGTGTACAAAAATGACCTGCTAGACCTTTTCGATAGTGCCAGTGACAATGAGGCAGATGACTTTCAAGGTTTTGATGATTCGGACATCGAAAGTGGACTTGGTGCGTATGAAGCCTTTGGTTACACCGTACAGTGACAGCGATTTCAGTGACGATGATGGTCTGCCCTTGGCTACGCTGTGGCGGAAGAGATGCTCCACGGAGAGTGAAGAGGATGACGTGCCACTGGCCAAGCTACGTCAGCAGAGGAATGACTCCGACAGCGAAGATGATCTTCCTTTGGCTACACTGCAGCATGGGAGTACCCAAATTGACGTTGATGACCATCATGAACTACATGACATTGATGCAGAACAACCTGAGCAACCTACGCCACATCTGGATGCTGGTCACAATGATGAATGGACAGGTTGCTTACAGCAGGTCCATGTTGAGGATTTCAAGGAGCCTGTGGGTCCAACCACACTGTTGAGTGCAGAGAAGACTCCCATGGATTTTATGAACCTGACATTCCCACCAATTCTCTATGACCTGATAGCTGAGGAGACAAACCGGTACAGTGCCCGTAAGCAGGCAGAAGCAAACAAAGTTGACCACCGATGGAGTCCAGTAACTGCGTGCGACATAAAAGCCTTATTTGGAATGCGACTATACATGTCAGTTATAAAGGCGCCACACTACCGCATGTACTGGGGGAAGCATCATCTCTATGGACGTTTACCAATTTCAAAGTTAATGACCCGTGAGCGTTATGAGAAGATTATGCAGTATTTGCACACAAGTGACAGCATGCTAAGTCCACCAAGAGGATCACAAGAGCATGATAAGCTACATCATGTTCGGATTTAGCTCCGCATTTTTTATTTTCATTTGGATGCAGAGCCCCACGACACGCATTCTGGCCAGCAAGCCACACGAAGCTGTGTTATGAGTTGCTGTGCTTGTGGGCGGCTTAGGCCATCCATATGGTGTCCGGAAGAAGTAGGGTCATGTCCAGTGACACAGATGGGATCATGCTGCTGTGGGCCTTTTGGTGGTTGGAGGAAGGCTGATGTGCTGTGCGCATGGTTGTTCACAGCTACAGGCGAGATTGCTTGGAACAGAGTGAGTGAGTCAGACACTCTGGATGTCTGTTTAAGTAGGGTCAGGATGGGGTTTTGCTGACGGATCTGGTGTGGCGGACAAGTGGTTGCGTTATGCGAGTTGTGATTGTCCTAAGAGTTGAGTGGAACATCCATGGCTAGGCGAAAGACACAGCAGCCGATACAGGCTTTGGCACTGTGCCAAATGGGAAAAAAAATGCGGAGCTAATGTGGACTGGTGACTGCGATAACTGGAGGTGGTCTGTGTCTCACTCACCAGACCAATGGGGCAAGCTGACAGAGGTACTGGAGAGCACAAACTGTCCCGAGCACACCAGTTGGTGCATTGTCACGTGCGATGAACCGTGCTCCACTAACTCTTCCAGCACTGTTGTGGCGTGGCGGATTTAGTTCCGCATTTTTTATTTTCATTTGGATGCAGAGCCCCACGACACGAATTCCGCCGTCAAGCTGTGCAAATATGTGTTATGTAGCAGGCTTGTACATTGCTGCCCTTGTGGATTGCTTCCATCATATGGGCACATGCAGCTCATTCTCTGGCAGCTGGACACACTCAGCATCAGTCATAAGGAACCCGACGTTTGGATTGCATGGCTACGTGAGCGGCCCACAGCCACAAGCAACTTCAACTCAGTTTTGCATTCAACGAAATGTGGTGTTTGTGTTATTTCTAAAATCATACTGTGTCACCTGCAATGTTGTGCATAGAAGAAACTGACAACACAATATAGGGTGTAGTGGTCTTTATCATGGAAAAAGACAACAGACACTGGAAATGGAAATATAGTTTATTAGGATCACAATTGGAAACATCGACCAATAAGGAGCCTGCGCAGCCACAAGCCTTGGGAATAGGTGGCCTTGCATTTAATTAATTCCATGTTTTTGGTTTACCTCAACGGGGGGGGGTCAGTAGGAGGCAGCTCCCAGACGCGTGTATCAACAAGTGATTGCAAATCTTGAGTACACTGAGGCAAAAGCCGTGGGATGCTGTAAGCCATGGAGTTGGCAACTGCACAGAAGCCAAATCGCAGGTCAAACCCAAGTCAGGATATGGCAGCAGGCAAGCAAACACAAGGTATGTGGGGTGTAAAATCCATGATAGGGGAAAAGCAGGGGTAGTGAGGGACATGGGTGGAGTGTCACGGATATATCGATGGTAATAATATCTCGCATTTGGTTGCAGGCGAAAGACAGCGTCTCAGCATCTGGATCTGTGGTCACTCCTTTGCTTACTGGGCACAGAAAAGAGCACAGCAGAGCACAGGAGGGCAAAACTTGTGGTTAGGAAAAGACAGGTGGAAGTTCATTGGATTGGAAGGCGAGGAATGCGGTGGGATGGACTGATTCCAGTGCTCCGGGAGAAACATGGTGGACCTCATCCTGACATTCTGATTATTCATTTGGGAGGCAATGATCTGGCAACCTGCCCGCTGCAGGAACTGAAGGGAACTATAAGGCAGATGCTGCATCAAATCAAGTGCTGGTGGCCCAGAGTCCATATTGTATGGTCCGACATTGTGCAGCGGTTGAAGTGGAGTGGAGCACGAGATGTGCGGGCCATCGAGAAAATCAGAAGACTACACAATGGGTTCATGTTGTCTATGATGGATACCATGGGCGGGTCAGTGGTCCGACACCCTGGCCTCGGTCTTCATAGGCCTGGAGTGTACTGGCCAGATGGTGTACACTTGACAGAGGAGGGATTGGATGACTTTCTAAACGACTTGAAGCATGGTGTGGTGGCGGCTACACGCGGATGATGAAAGTAAATTTATATTGAATAAATGCATGGTGGAGGCCATTTACTCAAGCTCTTGGTATGTGTGTATTTTGTTTGTTCACCCGTGTGTGTGTGTGAGTGTGTGGACACAGCAGAACAGAGGTTGGGACTACATCAGGTAAGAATGTAAGAATGTATAAATGTCTTCAGTGCACATCATCATGGGACACCATCTGACGCCATCTGAAAAGGTAAGAAAATGTGATTGTGAAGATTGTCATTTTGTTGTTGACATTTTGTAGTCTATGTGATGTGACTTGTGGCCGCCGTGCCAAATACCAAGGATGCCGCCGTGCACATATTTGTATGTGTCGTGATGTTATGCCCACAAAGTGCACAACACTGCTCATTATTACACGTGCGTGTTGTGCGAGAGATGGTGCCGCCGTGCACCTCATGGTTTGTGGTGATGCTGTGTTGTTGAATGTCTTTGCATATGTTGATCATGCATTGTGTGTGTATATGGTTGGATCAAAATGATAGACTAAATATATAGATATATAGGTAGATGTGTATACATGTGTGTCTATATGTGTATATATAAATGTGTATATGTGTGTGTGTGTGTGTGTGTGTGTGTGTGTGTGTATATATATGTATATATCTGAATGAGTGGCAAGTGAGCTTGGGGAATAGAATGAGTGGTGGAGCGTAGCGCTGCACTGAATAATGGTTCCCTGCGCTCACTTGACACAAGTTCAGATCTATTCTATGTCAAATACCTGTCAATAACTTAGTCCTTTTATACAATTGGACTGTTTTGTGTGTTTCTTTGGTTTGGTGATGACATCACGGTGTGATATTGTGCATTTTCACACTGTGCACTTTAGAAGGTATGCGCACTTGTTTATGGTATGGTGTGTATGGCTGACACTTGTCTATCATGAGCCCAGAATCACCTAAGCAACTTGAATAATATGCATTTTTTTGTAATTGCAGCAAGTATGAAAAAAAATGTTTTGATTCCCTTTCCAATGGTGCTATGCAATCAATGTTAATTTACTGAACAGCTAGGCCGCTGACAGTTTGTGTATCACGTATACTTTAGGACTTAAAAATTACTGGTTTCCCCTTTTGCGCGGAGGAATAAACTGTGGAATCCTGACAGAAAAATAAAAGAGAAACTGTTTTTACACAACATGCCATAAACAAATGCAAACTAGAGAATAAAGTATGGGTCTGGGAATAAAGTATTCACCCTCGGGGTTTACGTAGCATCAAACCCCTCGGGTGTGTAAATTCTTGTTACACACCCAGACCCATATTTTATTTTCTATTTTGCATTTGTTTATGGCATGGTGTGTATGGTTGCTATTGTGTCCACCAAGAACCATAAGAACTATACGTTAGCCAGTAGAAAACAAAAAAACAAATTAATTACAATTGATTGCATAGCACCATTGGAAAGGTAATTTAGTTATGAACAGATTGTGTGCTGACATATTGTGTGTAGCATGTATTGTGCATGAGTTTTTTGCATTTGTTTATGGCATGGTGTGGATGGCTGACATTTTGTCCATCAAGAATCACCTAAGCACTATGAATAAAACTGATTCTGGGTATCTTAGGCAGCATAAAACAAAAACCGAATTGATTAAAATTGATTGCATAGCACCGTTGGAAAGGTAATTTAGTTATGAACAGATTGTGTGCTGACATACTGTGTGTATCATGTATAGTTCAGGAGTTGGTTGCATTTGTTTATGGCGAGTGGAGTTATGGCTGTCATTTTGTCCATCAAGAACCATCGAAGCATGTTGAATAAAACACACATTCTGGGTATCTCGGCCAGCATAAAACAAAAACCACATAGAGCACAATTGATTGCATAGCACCACTGGAAAGGAAATTTTGTGATGAACAAGTTTGCCGCTGATATGTTGTGTGTATCATGTATACTTTAGGAGTTATACACATTTGTTTATGGTATGGTGTGTATGGTTCTGATTCATGTCTAAAACCTCGCCAAAGCACCTTGAGAAAAATGGTAAAAACATATGTTTTATATTATAGAATTAGCTGTCTTTTTAACAAACAAATTATTAAAACTGCATCTAGTTTCTGCATGCTGAATTTGGTGTTGATATGTCACATGCTTTCAAAAAAGAAAAAAATGGCTTAAAGTGCATTTTTTTGTGTAAAAATATTTTTTTTTACTCTTTCGACCAGCATAGAAAAAAAAATTAAATTATGTATTATTAATTGCATACCAGCATTGGAAAGGTAATTTTATGCTGAACAAGATTGCCACTCATACTTTGTGCCTAGCACACACGGTTCTTGAGCTATAAGCATTTGTTTGCGACATGCTGATTATGGCTTGATTTTGCTTTCAAAGCCCTAGGATTCATTGTTATCTGTATACAGGACACAAGTGCTGCAACTTCAGAGAGCTCCTGAGGAGACAATGAGTTAATGCCGTTTTGGCGTGGTTCATTTCTCCAGAGTCGCAGGATGCTGAGTCAGCACGCCTCCAGGCTGCTGATACCATGTGAAGTGTTACTCTGCAGTGCCTGTTTGGAAGTTGTATTGCTACAAGTGTTGCAATGTTGGTAACTGCATTGCTATTTGTCAGTGTCTACTTCACAACAGGTTTTAATAGTGGCCTTATGTGTTTTAATTCCTACTGGGGTGAAAGTGAGCCCTGGTAAAACAACAATCAATGTAATGTGGAGTACAATTCAAATGAGCCTGAATATAGCTCAAGTGACAGCCTGTTAATGAGAAGACAGAAAATGAGTTCTGCTCAACTGAGTATCCCATTCATTAATACTTTGATGATGAATAACATATTGATTGATTGATTGAGTGATTAAGCATTGAGCTGGCTACTGCATAGGAACTCTTAGTAAGGTTTCAAAACAGCACTACCTTTCCCACCCCCATTTACAGGGTTATGGAATAATTGATTTAAAGTGCCATCCTGAGAAATCACCTTAATTGAATTATAGATGTGAATGATCACAGCCTTTCACCACATCAGAGATATCCAGTCTGCAAAGCTCACATTAATGTGCTGTGACTTAGCATCCAGCAACCCAGGAGAAAAGGACCACCACAAAAAAGCACCAAAAACAAAAATATGAATTTGTTACAAAACCTGAAACACACATCGGTTTTAAAGCAATGTTTATTGAATGATGCTGGCTGTTTTACTGGAGAAAACCATTTGCACATAGTTTTTTAAACTTTGGAGAAGCAGGTACTGTAAGCTTGCTGACAGGGAGGGCTAGACTGTGAGTTCAGGAGATGACATCATCATCAGCTCTTCACTGAAACTGGCTTTTTTGAATAGGCAGTGAATTTAGGGTTGTAAAATGATTTGTAACTTTTAAACAAAGTAACTTGGGGATCTCAATGTTGGCATGAGGCTGATTGGGGCTATGTTGATCCATATTCTGAATTTACTGATGCCAGTAATTTGTGACCATAGTCTCTCTTTAACGGAGGCTGATGGATTTCTTGCATGAGAACATGGATACTGAGGATATGGCCACTGCAATGTTTTTAGACCTGTCAAAGGCATTCCACCTAGTCGATCAAAGTTTCTGATGACAAAACTTGGGCTGATCAGTTTCTCTGATAGTGTGATATCGTGGTGCTGTAAAAAATTCCCTTAGAGATGTAAACATTGAAGTACCCCCCGGGGAGCTACCACAAGTAGCTGCTAGTGCCCATATCCTCTTGTATGCTGATGATGTAGTTTTATATACTAATGATTCTTATTCCTCGTCCCTAATGTTAGGGTGGATAATTATTTCTCTTCAATATAAAGATGGCTGATCAAAAACAAGTTGGTACTGAATGTCACTAAAACCAAATTTATGGTCTTTGGGCCTGCTATCAAATTGTCCGCTAGCTCATCAGCCTTAACAATCCATGACATCTATAATAAGCCAATAGAGAGGGTTGATACCTTGAAATACTTGGGGCTCACACTTGATAGCTCCTTGTTTTTTAACCATCACATCAACCTCTTGATTAAGATTGCTCACACAAGAGTCTAGGTCTATTGTATAAAATCAGAAACTTTTTAGCCTCCCATACACAGAGAGTATTAGCCTAGTCTATGCTGCTATATCTTATACATTTTGGCCTTCCAATCTATTCCATGGCTAGTTAAACTATGCTAAAAAGGGTTGAAGTCTTTTATAGTCAGGTTTGCTGATTTGTCACTTTAAGTCCACATTGTACTCATCATTGCAAGCTATATTTAAAAATTAAACTGGCCTACCTTTGAGGTACGATGTTTCTATCTCAGGCTAATTACATTTTGGAGATTTCACAGAGGCCCTGTTATGTTCCATTTTAAGAATTCCTTAAGTTCCTACTCTTCAGGGTATGCAATGCCCTTATCTGGAAGCCATAACATTAAACCTCTCCGTTATCGAACAGTTGCAGGTCAACGTTGTTTTTTATGTAAGCCAATTGTAGACTGGAACTTGTTACCTGAAGAATTTTATCAAATCATAACTTATCTTAGGTTTAAATCTGCATTGAAAGTACAGTCCATGAATATGTCCAAATGTTTGTGTTTCACTTGATCGTATATGTTGTAAATCTGTAGATTATCTTGTTTTTACTTTATCCTATCTGTTACTTGACTGTATATATTGTAAACCTGTATTTGTGTACTAAGGTCCCCCAAGAAAATGGACATCTGATGCTCTTGTTTTCTTACCTGGTTAACAAATCTAATAAATAAATAGCACTGGGAGGGCAACTAGGGAGTCCTGCTGAGGCACGCTAATCACCATGGCTCAGGAAACTGTCAAGGAGGCTAGTTGAGGCACTGGCTGCCCTAATGGGAGCAAATCAGAAGAGGAGTTCGAGGGACACTGGCAGAGAGGCAACAGAGGAGGCTGCAGCCAGTGGAACAGAGGAATCAGAGTTGGAGCATAGCGATGCCACAACAGATGCTGCAGAGGGGTGTGGAGCACCCAGAGAAGAGATGAGTGTGGCGACCCCCATCTCGGATTGCATAGATAGTGAGTATGATTTGGTGAACACTTCTAGGGCTCAGCAAAAGCAAGGAAGGTCCAGGGGTAAGGAGGCCAAGAGAAGTTTGGGGAAGTCACAACAGGGTGGGTCGAAGACAAGGGCTTCCTTGTCAGTTTGGTGCTCTAACACAGAGGCTCTCAGGAGGGCCCTCAGGGGAATGGCAAAAGTGGCGCCAGTAGGGGATGGGCCAGGGCATCAAGGTCTTACCCAGCGGTGCAGACAGCAGGGCCAGTGGGAGAAATTCCAGTGGAATCAGCCCTGCCCACCACAGGGGTGGGGCCAGTGGGGCCCACTGTGCCATTCCCATGGTTCCTACCAATTTTTCAACTTAGAAACAAGGAAACTGATGGCAGATAAGGGCCACTTGTCCCATCCAGTCTGCCCTTTTTCTTTGTTGAATTGCTTATGCTGTAGACCCTTCCAGGTCTATGGGACTTTCTCTGCCACCCCCTACCTATCCCTTATGATTCCCTTGTGCTTATTGCAGGCTATTTTGAATCCTCCCACTGTTTTCATCCCCGCTACCTGTACTGGAAGACTATTCCAGGCATACACCATGCTTTCTGTGAAGAAGTATTTCCTCATATCTCTCCTGAATCTACCCCCCCAGCTTCATACTGTGGTCCCTTGTTCTAGAGGACTCTTTCCTCTGAAGAAAAACTCCCACATGTACCTTATTCACCCCGTGAGGTATTTAAAGGCCTCGATCATATCCTCCCTCTCACTCCTCTCCTCCAGAGTGTACATGTTTAGTTCCCTTAGCTGCTTCTGATAGGACTTTTGAGGTAGACCCTGTACCATCTTGGTAGCCCTTTTGGACAGCCTCCATCCTGTCTATGTCCTTCCTGAGATGCAGTCTCCAAAACTGGACACAGTACTCCAGGTGGGGTCTTATCAAGGACCTATTTCAATGGCCTATGCAGCCACTGTAGTGTTATACTTGTGCAACTGTATTAGTTTGGTTTTGGCCGTTCACACTCTCTATTCCAGAGGAATTACCACCCTGTAAGAGTACCAAAGGCAAGGAACCCTCGAAGAGGGTTCCACCCCTAGGGGTGCCATGGGATAATTCCCGTGGCTAAAGGTACCTTAGGAAGGATCCCAAGGAGAGAAGTGCTGCTGCTGCTGGAGGAGGAGGGAAGGATGGTGGGGCAAAGAAAATAGTGCTTCAGAAGGAGGCTGAGAGGAACTGCTTATATAGCTCAGGAAGTGGGAGTGACTGGCTGCTTTTCCATTGAACTACAGGCCAAGCCTTCCAATTCAATGGCCTATGCAGCCAGTATAGTGTTATGCTTGTGCAACTGTGTTAGTTTGGTTTTGGCCATTCGAATTCTCCATTCCAGAAGAATTACCACCCTGTAGGAGTACCAAAGGCAAGGAGCCCTTTAAGAGGGTTCCACCCCCAGAGGCACAATGGGATGATTCCCATGGCTAAAGGTACCTTAGGAAGGATCCCCAAAAAGAATGAAGTAGTATGAAGCATATAAGCAAGCAGTAGCTGTGACGTAGTAGTAGATAAGCATCAGGCAGCTTGATAACGTACTGAGATGCTCAGGTTGATAACGTAACGAAATGCCCAGGTTTGCATGGCATGATTTTGATGGTTTGCATTAAGAATGAGGGGATCCTCTAAGGAGAGAGAGGGATTGGCAGGGACACCATCCACCTCCATCCAACAGCGGAACCTACCTAAAGAAACTAGGGAACACTACTATGCTAACTAACATTTATGACCTGAGGCAACGGAGGAGAGAAAAAAAACCCTATGAGGAGGAAATCTCTGGGAATCCAAGGCCTAGGTCACCTTCCCTCCAGGCTTGGGATAATTTATTTAGTGACGGCTCTGCTGCTGCAATTTGGAAACCCAATTGAAGGGAAGTGGAAAATATTCCAATTTGGAGGAAGGCTCTCACTCAATCCCTCTAGCGGGAATGCTGTGGAAGGTTGAGAGAGTACTCTGCAACATCAGGGGCAACCAAGGTGGGAGGAGGAGAGCAACGACTGCTGAGGCACTCACCCGGTCTACTCACCCTAAACTCAGACCAGGTGAACCAGAGGCAGTCGTAGGAAGAATGCGGTGAAGGTGCCTTGCTAGGGAAACCACTAAAGCCAATGGATACCCATTTTAGTGGAACCACTAGAACCAAAGGAGATCAGAGTAACCACCCTTCACAGCTATTCTTAAATTCTACACCAGGAGCTGCTGTCACATAGTGAACAGCTAAAGCCAAGCCTGGAGTGAGGACATTCCCAGCTATGGGCCAGGTGAGAAGGACCCTGCCCCAAGTCAGGCACGCTCAAGATGCGGACTAAATGCAGAGTGAGACCATCAGCAGCAGGGGACCCTGTGCCAGAATGGTATGGCTGACATCCCCCAGAAACTGATAGGGAGCTGAAAGGCTGGTGAGCAGCTGAATGAGCACTGGTGTGCTGAGACCTTAATGAGCGCTGAAGTGCTGAGACCTTGCAAAGGTCAAATGCAGTTATGAGTGCAGCAGACATCCCAGAGGCTGAAGCCAAGGGTATGGCGGTAGGCATGAAGCAATGATTGTGTAAGCAAGAATGGACCTGCACGTAGGTCTGCAACGTAGTAACAAAGGAGAAACACTGGAAATGGTGGGGCAAGCCAGCCAGGCATGGAAAGCCAATAAAGGTGACAAATACTCTGAGGATTTTGTTTTGGTGGTGAAGACATGATTTAGAACATTATTGAAACTAATTTACAGCAGCAGCAGTAGCTTTAGCTGACCTCAGAGTATAACAGGATGTACAAACATAGAAACAGCATCTGTATTGAGTACACTGAGTTGTAAACTGCAAAAAACATAAAATAAAAGGAGGCACAATGCTCTGAAAGCAGCTGCCACCAGGCAGTGCAAGAAAACTGCAGCAATGAGGGAAGTAGAATGAGTTGAGAGAGCGTGATTAAGCTGCATAGCTAGGGTTCAGGGTGAGCCTGAATCAGGGGAAAACAAGTATGCAACATGGAAAGCAGCTATGGTTGAGCTGAAACACACAGATAATGTTTGCAGGTGCATTGCAAGTAATTTGAGAGTTGTTAGTAACTGAAAGCAAGTAGTATGAGCTCTGGAGTAGCAGTATGCTAGGAGTTTAGAAACAAAGCCCTAAAAGACAAAATCAAAACACATAAACATGGAAAATAGGGAACAAAGGCCCAAAACAAAAACAAAGACACACAAAAACACAGAAAGCAAGAACAGAAAGAAGCACACAGCCAGAGGCAAAATACAAACCAGAAGCAGGAAAACAAACACAGAAGTCCAGCAGAGACAAACAGAAACAGCAAAACGGGGGGAGGGGCCTTGGCCCCAGGGTAGGCCTCAGCCAGCTCAGAGGACAGACCAAGAGAGCCTCCAGCTGGCAAAGGAAAAAGTGCTTCAGAAGAAGGCTGGGAGGAACTGCTTATATAACTCAGGAAGTGGGAGTGTCTGGCTGCTTGTCCATTGAACTACAGGCCAAGCCTTCCAAATAGTAGCAACACCACTTCCCTCTTCCTGCTGGTGATACCTCTACCTATACACCCCAGCATTCCACTGGCTCCCCCAATTGCTTTGTCTTATTGTCTTGCCACCTTCTGGTCATCTGATATGATTACCCCCAGGTGCCTTCCCTGCTTGGTCATTGCCAGTATTTCTCCCCATTTTGTACTTCAGCCCCAGGTTTCTGTGACCCAAGTGCATTATTTTGCATTTTGTTTGCATTAAACCTTAGCTGCCAATTTTTCTTACCACTCTTACAGTCACTTTAAATCCCTCTCCATCCTTTGCACCCCCTGCTGTGTGTCCACTCTGTTGCAGATTTTGGTGTCATCCACAAAGAGGCAGACCTTCTCTTCCAGTTCCTCTGCTATGTCACTAATGAAGACACTAAAGAGTACTGGTCCCAGTAATACCCCTGTAGTACACCGCTGGTCACTCTCCCCTCCTCAGATCAAGCTCCATTTACCACTACCCTCTGCCTCCTACCCTAACCAGTTTCTTACCCAGGTTACCACATTATTGCCCACCCCCATGCTACCCAACTTGTTTACCAGCCTCCTATGTGGAACAGTGTCAGAGGCCTTGCTGAAATCCAAGTAGGCCACATCCACCACCCCTCTCTGATCCAACACCTTGGTTACCCAGTTGAAAAAATCTATCAGATTTGTTTGGCATGATCTGCCCTCCATAAACCCATGCTGCCTTGGGTCCAGCAGTCCATTGGATTCCAGGTGTTCCATAATTCTTTCCTTTAATAGTGTCTCCTCCATCAGTTTCCCTACTACAGACATCAGGCTGACAGTTCTGTAATTTCCCACAGCCACTCTAGTGGTGGTAAGCAATCAGAGCCCCCAAGAAGTTGGGGCAGCAGAGGTACAGCATGCCCTCGCAGCAGCATGGCCATGGGCACCCTGGGGGTGCAGCAGTTTTTTGAGGAAGGAAGTATTGCAAATAATGTGACAGTGACCTAGAGTGGGCCACTTGTCTAGACTGCAGGAGTCATGCTGGGCTCGAGTAATGGAGGTCAGGCAACAGGGGGTTGGCCCAGTGGAGCAACCACAAGACAGAGCTTGCCACTAGTACAGACTGGAGGTATCTTGTCGGGTCTGGACAATGGGGGTAACAGAGCAGAAAGGGGGCCTAGCATAGCAACCACCCTGTAGCTGGCAGGGCAGGGGATGGATATGAGCAGGGCTGAAGAGGCAATTAGACAGGTGTGGGGGATTGCAAGCACCAGCAGTGGACAGTCTTGTGCTGGCATGGGACTGTTCCCCAAGCAGGGCTTGAAAAGATGGGAAGCACTAATGGGGGGGACTACAAATCGAGGGGTACCACAGGTGCCATGGGAAACAATGGCCAGCAAGCACTGGGCATACATGGGAGTGGAAAACCCCATGGACACCCAACTCTTGAATGCCACAAAGGAAAAGATTTGGAAAGGGGAGTATGTGGACATATTTGAACTCTTGCTTCATGAGCTTCCTGGTTCGAGTGAGATGGACAAGGTGGAAATGTGCAGGCCCAAGGTGTTACCCATATTCGAGAACTGGTCAGCCGCTTTTGATATACTTCTCATCGTCTGTACTGGATGGTTCCTGCAGAAAATGGCTCAGCTAATAAAGTATAGGGACAACACATAAAAACAGCACACTTAGCATATGAGAGTAATGCTTGGCTATGCTATGATGAGCTGTTTAGAATGAAGATGATGAGAGTGTGGGATTTGAGGTGGGACAAGACAGACCATGACCTATAGTCTTGGCACATGACTAGGGCAAAACTGGCTAATGTAAATTTCACAGCCAGTTGGTACATAATAGCCAAGGTGGAGTGGCCAGGCCAGAAAGACATTGCCACCAATTTAACATAGGGAATTTTGCTCGAGAAGTTTGCAAATTCAAGCATGAATACAGCATGTTTGGCAGGATGCACAAGGCCTCACTGTGGCCTGCTATGGCAGCTTCTCCCACGGTAAAGGTGACAGTCAAAAGACCGGAGAGGGCAGTCACATGGATGGCTCTACCCACAAGTCTGGCAAGGTCTCCCATAATAATTGATTGCATGCAACCATGGTTTGTTACCCTGGAACAAGAGATGCATAGTACCTGACAAATGGTTTCATAAACGGCTTTCCCATCCCATACATGGGCTCCAGGGTATTGACCACTGCGTGTAATTTGAAATCAGTTCAGCCCCTAAGCTATGTGGTGGCCCTGAAATTTCAGAAGGAAATAGAGACAGGCAGGGTGGCTGGTCTTTTTAGTAGGCTGCCTGTGAATCCATTCAGAGTATCACCACTGGGTGTCATTCCCAAGAAGACACTGGGTGAATTTGGGATCATACACCATTTGTTCATACCCCAAAGGTGAATCTGTGAATGATTACATCAGCCCTGAGGACAGCACAGTAACCTGCACATCTTCTGACGTGGCAGTTCAGCTCACTCAAGGGAAGGGGAGGGGTTGCCAGTAGGTCAAGAGTGATATCAAATTTGCATTTTGACTTTTGCTAGTCCAGCAGATTTCGACCTGTTGGGTTTCTGTTTTGAGGGGTACCTTTCATTATGACATGGCCATGCTGATAGGTTGTTCAGTCTCATGTTCTGCTTTTGAGACCTTTAGCTGTTTTTTTTGGAGTGGGTGACAAAGAAGTACTCAGGAAATTGCTACTTGAGGCACTATCTTGATGACTTTCTGTTTATTGGTGAGCCCGGGACCAAACAATGCAGGCAAACATTGCAAGCTTTTAAGGAACTGATGGCATGATTTTGGGTTCCCCTAGTGGCTGAAAAAAATGGAATGTACTAAAACAAGGTTAACATAACTGGGGATAGAATTGGACTCAGCGGAGATGGTTTCCAGGCTGCCAGCAGATAAGGTGCAGGGACTGGGAGAACTAATTGGGAGAGTTCGGGCAGCTAGGAAGGTCACTCTGAAGACATTGCAGTCTCTCATTGGTCACCTTTAATTTTGCATGTAAAGTGGTGTCTCCTGGCAGGCCCTTTGTGAGAAGGCTGGCATGGGTAACAAAGGGGGGCACTGCTACCCCATCACTATATTACAGTGACTGCAGACATGAGGGCAGATTTGAAGGTTTGGGAGGTTTTCCTTGAGCGGCTCAATGGAGTATCTTTATGGCAGTCCAGGAAGGATAGTGAACTGGGTTCTCAACTGGTCATGGACACCTTGGGAGGTGTTGGTTATGGGGTATACTTTCATGGGGCTTGGTTTGCGGGGGAATGGGATGACCTCTGGTGGATGAAGGTCTTACAAAGGATATCACTCTGTTGGAACTGTTCCCTCTTGTTGCAGCAATTTTTGTCTGGGGACAAGCTGGCAAATCAGAAGGTATTCTTCCTTTCTGACAACCAGGTAGTGGATGATATTTTGAATGCTCAGTCATCTAATTCTGTAGAGGCAATGACGAGGCTTTTGCATATTTTTGTTTTATGGTGTCAGCAACTCAAGTTAACTTTTAGGGTGAAACGTATCCTGTAAGGATAACTTCATTGGGGATGCATTATCTCGATTGCAATCCAAACAGTTTTGCCTGGTGGTGCCTGATGCAGAGATGGTCCCAGCACAGATTTCTGACTTTTTTTGGCAAGCAGCGACCCAAGAACAACCAAGCTAGTTAGGTACTCTCTGCCCATGGGCACATGATGTAAGTATGATGCATACGTAAGAACATTTCAGGATTTTGGGGAACACAGGGACAATTGGCCAGGTGTGTTAGGGAGTGTGACTAGGATTCAGAGTTTCATCCACTACCTAATAGAGCAGGGTAGATTGCCAGCGTACATAAGGAGCCACTTGTTGGCAATAGGTTTCTTTGCAAGGTTGCATGATATGAGGGATGTGACAGGCATGTTTATAATCTGTAAGATGATGGATGGATGGGCCAGGATGATAGGTAAGCAGCAAGACAGTTGCAAGCCAGTGGATGGTCAGTTATTGAGCGACTTGCTGGCTGGACTGGGTGGTGTGTGCTGCTCAGCATACGAGAAGAGGTTATTCAGGGTGCTGTTTGTGTGCACCTTTTTATGGGCCTTTAGGGCGCTTGAACTGGTGGTTGACAGTAAAGGGGTTACGGGCAGCAACATTAAGGTAGGAGATGTGAGGTTACTGATGGATCACCTGGTTATAATGTTGGAAAGATCTAAGACCAATCAGATGGGTCTGCCACAGCAGGTGACATTGCACAGGGTGGCTGGGTGTAGCATCCACCTGTGGCAGCTAGTTCAGGATTACATTAATCAAAGGCTACAGATGGGGAAAGAATTATTTGTTCATAGTGATGGAGAACCATTGACGACGTATCAGTTTGTGGTGGTGCTAAAAAGAGGGATATGAGCAGTGGGCTGGGACCCAAGCCACTACAATACCCGCTCATTTCAGACTGGAGTGACTACAGAGGCAGCACAGCTGGGTTCTCAAGAATGGAAGATAAAGAATACTGGCCAGTGGACTTACAGGGGCTATATTAGGGTGGGGTTCTGCAAAGGGGACTCTCGACAAGGATGGCACTGATGTATGGTGCTAATGTTGTGACTGAGTTTGCAGATTGTGCTGTCTTGAGGCAAGAAATATGGGTCCTGGGATATTACTACATCCAAAGAGCGCACAGCAGAGCAGCATGTCGAGCAAATGGCACTCAACTGGAGGTTGCACCTACCAAGGCAGTGCTGCAATGGAGGGGATCTGGAAGGATGAGGTAGCAGGAACTTATTCCGCAGGTGCAGATGCTGGGTTTGCTCAGCTCTTCCCTGGCAGGGCTAGTCATTCATTTGGGTGGAAACGACTTGATGCACATATCTTCAGCTTACTGTATGTTGTGTGAAAGATGAGATCAGATTTGAAATGACTACAGCTGCAAATGCTGTACACGACTCTGGCTTGGTGCAGAATAATACTGTGTCAGAAGTGGAAGACAGTGGAGGCCACAAAGCCTTTGAACAGGATCCGGTGGGAAGTGAATCGAAGAGGTGTCTCATTTCTGTCTTGCTGATGGGATCCAGGTAGTCTATCATCAGCTTATCACTCCAGATTACCCAGGCCTATGTAACAGAAATGGGGTTCATATGTCAGATGTGGGGCACAATCTGTTTAACAACATCATTCAGGAGATGGTGGAGGCATGGTTCTGATGGTTCACCCTAGGGCATTTACTGGAAGACACGTGTGTTAGCATCTTATGGCAGTCGATTCAGGCCAGAAAGGGAAAAAGTAATTGGAAGCTGTAAGTGGGTGGGCCTGTGAGGATGCACTTGGACACATTTTATTATCAATTTGCAATGTGGGGCAGAACAGTGGAGTGCTGTGGGCAATCAGTGGGACAGTGAGGCCCTGTGAGGGTGGCACAGCTCTGTTATGGCCTAGCAACTCTGGAATCCATCACAAAGGGAACCGGTCATGGGTGCGAGCAGGCCCGGTGGGAGGTTATGAGTTGTTCTTGCTCTAGTGGTTTCTGGTAAGGCCTGAATCGATCGACTATATGTGAATTATGGTGTTTTTTATGGTATTGTGTTTCTCATGAAAAACTGAACAGAATGCACTTGTATATGTAAATATCATCATTAAGTAAAGCAAAGGCAGCATTGGGTCCTGCGTCTTTTATTAATGTGTGATTGAGGAAGTGGGTCCATCTGCCATTGCTGCTCTTGGTTATCACTGGGAGGATTCTTGTCCAGTGCCACTAGACCAATCCTGAAGTCTGATCTTCCCAGATGGTTACACCAGGGAAGATCGGGCCAATGATCATTGACCCCATGTTGGGCCAGGGGCTAAAGAGATATCCTCTGGAGAGGTGGGATCAAAGAGGGTATTTAAGGTTAAGATAAACGGGGGTCTGCCTCTTTTTTCTCCATCACCAGGTGAATAAAAGCCCTCCCTCCCTGGTTATTTATAAGACTGATTGTTATTGATGTTTGGGGAAAACTGGAAGGGGTAGCAGTTGATTCAGGTCAGAAAGGGTAAAAGTAATTGGAAATTGGAAATGAGTGGCCCTGTGAGGGCACACTCAGACATGTTTTATTATAAATTTGCAATGTGGGGTGGAACGGCGGAGAGCAGTGGGCAAGTGAGGCCCTGTGAGGGTGACACTGCTCTGTTATGGACTAGCGACTTCGGAATCCATCGCAAAGGGAACCAGTCTTGGGTGCGAGCAGATGCAGTGTGGGGTTGGGAGCAGCTCTTGGCCTAGCGGTTTCTGGTAGGGCCTGAATCGATCGGCTGCCCCAGGGTGAAATGTATGTATGTGAATTATTATGTTTTTTTCGGTATTGTGTTTCTCATGGAAAACCGAACAGAATGTATTTATACATGTAGATGCCATCATTGTTGTGTAAAATTGGCCTTTCCTACAGTATTGTCTTTTGTTAACATGTGATTGGGGAAGTGGGTCTATCTGGCTATGGAGGCAGAAATCTGAACTGTACATGAAGGCCTATGGAGCCTTAGAAAAGCCTCTTGATACTCTGGTAGAAATTTTACTTTACTGTGTGAGGGAGGATGCTCTAAGTGTACAGTACCTCTCTGTTTGCAGAAAATGATCAGGATAATCTAGAAACAGTGTTAGAAATTTAAACATACTGCAACCCCCAAAAGAATGTTGCATTTGAAAGATATAAATTCTGGAAAAGTCAGCAAGCTGAGGAAGAATCCAATATATAACAAAGCTATGTACTCAGGCAAAGAACTGTGAGTTTAAGGACCAAACAGATGAAATGATAAGAGACAAGATTGTTTTTGGCATTAGGAATGGGAAGTTTAAGGAGTGGCTACTGCATGAATACGATTTTAATTTGTATAAAGTCATCGAACATTGCTATGTGTAGGAAGCCAGTAAAGCTTAAATAAAAACAATGACAGCAGGCAACATAAAAGCAAAAGTGTTAGTACCTCTGCAGATGTATTGAAAAGGTAGCTATTTCTAAGCACAAAGGAAAACCTGAATATAATACCACACCTCCAAAAAATAGGAAAGGTAGCAGTGATGATAAACCCAGTGGCAGGTGCGGAAGGAAACATGAGTCACACCAGTGTCCAGTCATTGGGCAAACATGGCGCAACTGCAATTGCCAAAACCCCTTTGCCAAGATGTGCCAAAGCAGAAAAATCAACTTAGTTGTGCAGGGCTGTGACTGACAAACAATCTTTTTTCTGGGGAGTTGATGATAGGAAGCTTGCATGAGGAATGTGAAGATGATCACACGTGGCATGCAGTTATTGACGTAGCAGGTACTCCTGTGACCTTCAAACTGGACACTGGGGACCAGGTAAATGTTCTGCCACAAACAGTCTATAAAAAATTGGCCCAATGTGGTTCTCTAGAGAAAATCAGAATGGTTTTGACAGATTATGGTGGCTTTAAGATAAAGTTGGTAGAGTCTGCTTTGAATGCAGAGCACAGACTACAAAAGGAAGCTTTCCTTTCCATGTCAAAGATATCTTAACCATGCCACTAGTGGGAAAATCCACCTGTGAGAAATTAAATTTGTTCAGAAGAATAGATCATGTCAGCATATCTATGACGAATGAATCTTTAGTAAAAGACTATGTTGATGCATGTATTGGCATAGGACTGATGAAAGGAGAATACAGTATAAAGGTGGATAATAGTGCAACACCAGCTGTACACCCCAGCTGTAAAATACCATACAGCCAACAGGAAAGACTTAGAAACACCCTGGATAATCTTGTGAAAATGGAAATCATTGTCAAAGTTGCAGAGCCCACAGACTGGATTAATAGCCTAGTGTGCACTAAGAAAAATGGATTGCTAAGACTATGCTTAGACCCCCGTGAGCTGAATGTACCTATCAAGTGAGAACATTGCCACACTCCTATACCCAAGGAAGTCCAGTACTGCCTGATTGGTAAAAAAAGTGTGAACTATTCAGGATGAAGAAGATGGATATTGGGAGGTGAAACCTGACGAGCAATCATCATACCTCTGTAACTTCAATATACTGTGAGGGGGATACAAATTCTTGCAAATGCCTTTTGGTATTAAATCTGCCAGGGAAGTATTCCAGAAAAAGAACCAACACATCTTTGGAGACATCACTGGAGTGCATAGCATAGCAGATGACATGATCATAGCTGTCAGGGATGATAGCAATCATGACATGATAGTACACCAGGTTATGCACAGAGCACAGTCTGAGAACATCTGATTAAACAATGCTAAAATTCAATTTAAAGTCAGCCAAGTAAACTACATAGGCACTGTGGTGACTGCTGAAGGACTGAGAGCAAATGACTCAAAGATACAGCAATCATGCATATACTGAAACCAGATGCAAGCAAGATTTGCAGTGCCTCCTAGGGGTAGTGAAATACCTCTCCCAGTACATACCAACAGAGTCTGGCATCACTGCCCCTCTCAGAACTTTGATAAAACATGATGCAACATGGCAGTGGCACCCTGAGTATGACCAAACCTTGAGACAGCTCAGGAATATTCTCAGCTCAAGACCAGTCTTCAGATTTTATGATGTAGAGAAGCTTGTCACAGTTCAGCTGGACACATCACGTTTTGTACTGGAAGCCTGCTTGATGCAGGAGGGTCAGCCCATTGTATATGCATCCAGAGCTCTCACATCAGCTGAAAGAATCTATACTTAAACAGAAAAAGAGCTACTGTCAGTTCTTTTTGCATGCAACTAATTTCATCAATACAGTATATATATACTGCAAAGAGGTGGAGGTACACACCGATCACAAGCCTCTAGAGGTAATAGTAAAGAAGCCAGTATGGAAGGCATCCCATCAGTTACACTGTATGATGATGAAGCTTCAGCGTTACCACCTGCATGTGAAATATGTACCAGAGAGGTACATGTACATACAGTAACAGACGCATTATCCATGCAGTGGTAGAAACAGAGCTACAAGGAAATGCTGGGGATGATACAATTGAAGATGAAGAGGTGATAACACATGACATTGTGGAACATATACCAGCAAGTGATGAGAAACTGGAAGAGAGAAGAACAGCCACAACAACCGACCTGACACTGCAAGCCCCTGCAAACGTAATTAAGCCTGGCTGGCCAAGGCACAAACGTGTGAAAGACTGTGAAACCCTTTGTTCCATGCAAGATGAGATTCATATTGAAGAAGATTTAGCCTTTTATGGAGTCAAATTGATTATTCCAATGGAGATTACAGTAGGAATGACATACTCAGCATCTTGTATGAGAGCCACCTAGGGCCAGAGAAATGCAAGGCCAGAGCTAGAGCAGTAATGTACCAGACAGGCATGGCACAAGCCATTGAGAGACTGGTTGGACAGTGTTCAACAATTGCAAAATTTCGAAAAGACAACCAAAAGAAGCCACTTAAGCCCTGTGCTGGTCCTAATTTGCTATGTCAGGAGGTCACAGCAGACATATTTGAGTTTAGGGCACAGGATTACCTTATGGTGATGGACAATTTTTTAAAATATCCTGAAGTGGCACTAATGAAAGACAAAACTGCCCAGACCATTATAACACACATGAAGTCTGCTGCAGCATGTCACAGTATTCCCACAGAGATTGTCAGTGACAACATGCAATTTGGTAGTGAGGAATTCTGGAAATCTGCACATGACTGGGGAGTGAAGCTTTCAACCTCCAGTCCTACCTATCCCCAATCCAGTGGTATGGCAGAACATGCCAAACAAACCATCAAGCAGCTTCTTAGGAAGGTAGACAATGATAGGTGGGACCCCTATATAGCCCTAGTAGAATATAGAAATTCTCCATTGGCTGGCATGCCATATTCTCCAGCTCAGTTACTAATGAGTAGGATGCTGCATTCCAAGATATCTACAACCCACAATCTGTTTAAGCCAGGGGTAGTGCCAGATGCAGTTGATCAGCTAAAGAAACATCTGTTACATCAAAAATACTTATACGGCTGAGCTGCTAGAGCACTTCCTACAATCAGTTAAGGAGATACAGTCTGAATCAAATGTGGACACACCTGGGAGCCTGCCATAGTGACTGGAACCACCCCTCATCCACGGTCATACCTTGTGATTAATGCAGAAGGATGACAAGTACCGAAGAAATCATCATCTGTTAATGAGAGAGAAACCACCTCTCACCATTGTGGAGTCACAGCGTGATGACTCATTTGACCCAGTGCCACATGTGCAAACAACTGGGATGAGACACAAACCTACTGTTCATTTGTCTAACACCAAAGGTGATCAACGAGCTGCTGAATGTGTTGCTACAGAGGCAGACAACACCAGCAAGGTAACAGCTAAAGGAAGAGAGTTGAGAATACTTTTCAGATACAAGGGCTGTGTGTTATGAGCTGGTGGTAGAAATCATGCTCCAGTGAAGGACCATGTGCTAGCAACCTCTGGTCCCTACACTAACTACAGTAGTTATGTTTGGGACTTTTGGTGTCAGTAAAATTACTGAACAGTGCATTGTAGCACACGCATGTTGAGTAAGCAGTTATTGGTTAAACCTAGTTATTGTTAACATATTTCCATATGATCTACTTGATTGCGTTATAGACAGCTGGCTGTGATGAAGGATGAAGTGTTCAGGGGAAAGAAAGCCTTTAATAAGCCAGGGATAGTCAAGCTCCAGTGATGTGTGTTTCCTTGCTAGTTACATTTTAAGTGGTACAATTTTTCTTCTTTGGTTTCTCTCGCGACTGCCCCAGCCCCGCTCCTTGGGGCTCTCATGCTTTAACTTTTCCCAGTTCACCCAGGTAGTGTCAGCTTCCACCGCTTATCACCCATCAGATCCCTTGGTCTGACCCATCAGGCACGCCTGTTGATTCCGACCAAATCCCCAGTGGGGGGGCTTAACCAGGGATGTTGGTAGGAGGGGGCAGAAATGGTCCATGCTGCATGACCTGGGGTGGCATAGGGAAGCCTACCCGAGGCCCTCATCTAGGGCCATGACAGCCATTTTTCTGTTTTTCCTGGTCCTGCACACCCCTTCCCCTATTGGTTATGGATGCTAACGGCTGGCCTGGGGGGAGTGCTCAACACCGTGTGATCACCCATGCTGTCACTGGCACTACCACTAGCCACAACCGGGAGCCACAAGAGAGCTACACAACAGCCTCCCTCCCTCCCTCCCTCCTGGGATGAGAGTGTTCATGATATGCTCTTGAACCCTCTCTGCCAGCCTCTGCTCCTGATGTCCCGGGTTCGGGGTGTGAACCCAGGTCACCAGCATGCTAGAGTGATCCCACATCGCTCGGCACCAGAGAGCCCGCTTATTTTCCTTTTTTTTTTAAAGTAAAAAAAAAGGAAGATGTAAGAGAAAGTAGTAGTATATTGCACTGCGCATATATACAGTATACGAAGTATAATAATAACTAGGCTCCATTTTTCCTCATAGAGAAAGTCAATTATAATTTGCCATTATAACCAACTGGTTATAATGGCAAACATACTGACTTTCTCTATGAGAAATCCATGAGCCACAGTTGCCCTTGTGTATGCAGTCACTTTTGTGGAACTGTCAAACCTCACAAAACACTCATGGCTCGCATTTCAGACTCCTCATAAATGATTCTTCAGTTAAGGCTTTTGGGATTGGGACTCATGGCTTTTAAAAAAAACACATTCTGGTCAGAGGCAACACAGTTGCTATGCTGTTTTAAAGGGACACTGTCCACTTAAAAGTATCAACGTTATCAGTGTGCGTTGGAATATTTCAATGTATGCTCATAACTTTGTTGTTTTGTAATAATTTTACCCCAAATTTTTAACATAGCTTTCTTATGAACCCACCTCATGAACATGTGTGGAGAACATTTTCAAAACCTGCCCAAAAGGGGATTTTGCACAGTGACAATGTTATTCCATGATACAGGTGCAAAAACACATTTTGGGCAGGCTCTGACAAATGACAGTTGTCATACTCTTGAGGTGATGTGAAAAACTGGCTATGTTGAACATTTGGGGTCGAAATAGTGAAGATTACCAAAGTAATGAACATGCATTGCAAAATTTCAATGTATGGTCATAACTTTACAATTTTTAAATATTTTGACCCCCAGTTTTCAACATAGCCCTCTTATCACCCTGCCTCATGAAAAAGGATGGAAAAAGTTTTCAAAACCTGCCCAAAATGTGATTTTGTGCAGCGACAATGTCAGTCCGCACCGGAGGTGTGAAAACACATTTTGGGCAGGATTTGAAAAATGACAGTTGTCATGTTCATGAGGTGAAGTGAAAAAAATGTCTATGTTGAAAATTTGGGGTCAAAATTGTAAAAATGACCAAATTTATGAGCATGTGTTGCAAAATGTCAATGTACGCTCAAACAGTGAAGCCCACCAAGATGAAGTGCAGTGTCACATTTTCTTGCATGACAAAAGGGACGAATTCCCATTGAAATTATGTTGTTTAGGTGGACTATGATAGAGACATTCAGGTACCTCAGGGGTATAAATAAGGTACAGGAGGGTAGCATCTTTCAGAAAAGAAGGTGTACAAGAACATGGGGGCATGATATGAGGCTAGAGGGGGTTAGGTTCAGGGGCAACGTGAGGAAGTATTTTTTCACAGAAAGAGTAGTGGATGCTTGGAACAGACTCCCTGCAGAGGTGATGGGGCAAAAACAGTAGGGGAATTCAGTAATGCATGGGATAGACATAAGAGTACTCTTGCAATAGAGAAGAGAGGGTAAGCCACAGATCAACTAGGGTCTGCGGTATTTTATTAGATAAGGAAAAGGGGCAGACTAGGTGGGCACACAGTTCTTATCTGCCATCACCTTCTATGTTTCTGTGTTTCTATTATTGCAGTAACTGTGCTGCAGCATGCTGCAGAATTGGGTTTAATCCTGGTGAGCTTCACTGTAACTTTGCCATTTTTATATATTTTAACCCCAAATTTTCAACATAGCCATCTTATGACCCAACTGATGAACAAGTTCAGTGACGCTTTTCAAATCTTGCCCGAAAAGTGATTTCACTGAGTGACCATGAGAATGCCTTTCAGGCCTGATTTGCATAATTCCACCACCATTGGTCATGAAGTGAGGTCCCACAAAGGCCATGTTGAAAATTTGAAGTGAAAATATGCAAAACTGCAAAAGTTTGCTTCAAAGTTCAAACCCCCATTGAAATACATTGAACAGCAATTACCTTAGTTTTGAGATCGTAGTTGCCAGTTCCAGCAGGGAGACGTGGCATTGATCGCAGAGTAGATCTTCCTCCTAGGGCCTGTTCAGGTGAGTGAGGGTGTGTACTGGGGGTGTGGGGTGGTGACTGCGAGGGGTCAGATTGGAGAGGGGCCATTTTCTTTTTTACAGGTGTATAAAAAACATTGAGGGACAATTTTCTCTTTTGCAGCTATGGGACAGTGATCAGAGGGTGGGGATGCCACTAGAGACAAATGAAAAAGATGAGGGATTGGAGTGGGGGTGCCACTAGATACCAGGAAACATTATATATAAACAGGGGTCTGGAGTGGTTTATAAAAAACGAAAAAAACAACGAGAGACAGTTTTCTTTTTTTGCAGCTATGGGATGGGAATTGGAGAGTTGGGGGGGGACACCACTAGAAACCAATGAAAAATATAGGGGATTGGAGGATGGGGGTGCCACTAGACACCAGGGAAATATTATATATAAGCAGAGGAGCTGGTGTGCCAGTGATCAGATGGTGGTGGTGGTGGGGGAGACAGGGATCTATCTTTACTTTTTTTATTTTTCCAGCCACATGGCAATAAGATGATGGGGATTGGAGGGTTGTGGGTGCCATTAGACACCAGGGAAACATTATATATAAGCAGGGGGCTAGTGCACTGGCAGTCGGACAGGAGGCAAGACAGGGATCTCTCTCTATTTTTTTTCCAGCCACAACTGCGGAAGTGAACTGGAAGTGACGGGCAGCAAGAAAATGGTGCCCCATGGAGAGTGGGGGCAGTGGGGGAAACAAAAGAACAGCACTGACCACATGTGCTTAAACTCCACAGTGGAAGGACACAGTGGAGGTATCCCGTCAAGTGCTTCCACCATCCCATCTCTCTCCTACATCATAGCAGTACATCAGCATGGCTCCACCCACACAGCCATAACAAGGCCCACAAACTGCACTTTACTCCAGGTCACTTACCAATGTCATGCTGTTTTTCTCTCTTTCCCTCTCTCTCTCTCTCTCTCTCTCTCTCTCTCCCCTTCAAGGCATTACAATAAACAGGCCAGTACCCCAGTTGCCATAGAAACCTGGCTTTGTTTGGTTTTACAACTCAGCTTAAAATCTGATTCAAAAGATTAAAAAAAAATTCTAAAATCCATTTTCTCTAGTGAAATGTTGCAGGCAGTTCTAGATTTTTATCTCTGACCAAAAAAACGTGGTTCTAGTGGTCATGTACTTCAGCGCTACTCATGCTGTTTCTGTGAGTTAAGTCATTTCAGGTTAAGCATTTTAAATTTGAAAGGCTCAGTTTATTCAAGCAGAATATGTTTATTCAAGCAAAATGCATTAACCTTTTGCATGTTTCAAAAAATAAAGGACAGGCTTTTCAAACGCCCTCAAATGCCACAAGCCTGGGTGTGCCAAACATATGGTGCATGGGGCTTGTGGCATTCTCCTGGCCAATGACTGGAATTTTCTATCCCATGTGCCAATTGCCACAAGTTAGAGCAACTTTTTCTGGTCTAGCTCATGGCAATCCTGGGTACCCTTTTTTATGGGGCTTGTGCCAAATATTTGGTGCAAGCTGCCATAAACTGGATAAAGTGTCATAACTGTGCCCAACCTACAAAAATTGGGTGCAGCTGTGCCAAAAAATGGGTTTGATACAGGGCTTGATGCAAGCCCTGTGTCGTCCTTTGAAAATCCTGCCCATAAAGTTGCTTTTTATGAAGAAACCTATTCCATTTTACTTATTTTTATGTCCACCATTTGCATGCGCACAGTGAACATCTTGCTATGAGAGTGCCTTCTGAGGGGTGGGACACTGTCAGTCCAATACAGAGCAGTCTGCAAGGGGTGGGTAAGTGCCACACCAATCATCAGCCAGGCTGATCATGACACAGTTTTGGCTTACTGGACAGAAACTTTATGTATTTCAAAAGAAAAAGCCTACTCAATCATGGGTTGGCTCTTTCCTTTGATCTACACCACCCAGCAAGCATAGCTGATCTGTCACGATCAGCCTGCTGAGGAATTTCAAACATTTCAGATGCCAGCTGTATAAACTCTACACGAAAGGCAGATGTCGATGGTACCGCCCTGTGCTGGATGAATCCTCGCCCACATCTGCAACAGCTACGTACTATTGCAAAATCTGAGAAGTTTTGCACTATTTAGCCCCTCAATGAGTGTTTAAACTGCACAATCTAGGCTCAGTTCTGCACACTCACTTGTGCCAGTGTCAACTCATTACCTCTAGTGGTTTCCTGTTTTATGTGTTTTAATGTTGCCACTGCCAGCAGACCCTTAATAATGTCATTTCTTAAATTTAAAACCATCTTACCTGCCTCGCAGATGCACACTTTGCATTCACACAGCTTCCAGGTACAGATGTCACACAAGCATTGGGTATGCTTGTCTCTACTCGGGTGCACCTCAGACGGTGCTCAATTAAAGGCAACATACAGCAGCCAGCAGGAAGTGATAGCCTGTTTCCCATATCATTGTGAACAGCAATACCAGTGCGGAACATCCAACACCGACAAATGCTTGTTTTAATTAGTTCTGTTTTTAATCTTTGAGGTGAAAAAATGGAGCCCAACAGTTATATAAAGTGGGGTCTGTTCATGAGAAAGGGTTACCAAAGTGTGACACAAGGGTAATTTTTTCAAGCCCACAGTAGAGTAATTCTGATAAGCTTTTCTGAACGCTCAGACACAAAGGTGAAAAAGTAACCATGTAGTGAGAGAACTCCCTAACAGAAACTTGAGGTAAAGCAACACAGTGTGGCGCATGCAACAGTGGACACCAAACAGTGTGGCACGTGCAACCGTGGCCACCAAACAAGTGTGGGGCATGCAACAGTGGACACCAAACCAGTGTTTTTTCATCCTCTAATCATTATAATCCTGCAAACATTTTACAACAGTCATTAGATAATTACAGTATTTACATATATGACCATTTACAAATGTTCCAAGGTGCAATTACATCCTCAAAAATCAGTTTCAATTCCAACGTTGTAATATTTTCGTATTGTTTTATACTGTAGTGCACAGTTTCCCCTGTTTCACCTGAACAAACTGAGACACACACCAAGCACTGTAGAGAAATGTCCACAGCCATGTATTTATTTGACCAGCAAAATCACCATTGGCAAGTCGGCATGAAGTGTGCTGCCAGGTAGTCTTGGTTGGGATTCTCCATTACAAGCATAACTATATAACAACTAAGGGATTCCCTTCACCCAAGGGAAGCTGCTTAAGATTTGCAAACCCATGTGAGGAAACCAGTTGCTGGGGCATGAGAGATGGCTCTTGACCAGCTGCCACTGGTTCTCCCCACTTAAGAGAGACTACCATTATGACTACCACTTCATTTGTGAAGGGTGAGCCCTGGCTGGATTGCCCAGCACTCCCATCAGCCTCAAGTTAATCTGGCTGCACAAGACACATTATCCCCTGTTCCATCCTCTGCATCAACCTTCCAAGACTACCTTGCCTCCTAATACATGACCGTGACAACCTAACCTGCCCTGCCTACTGCCTAACCTGCTCTCACTGGAGAATGTGAAAAACCCAGAAAAACCCTGTGGGGAAAAAAAACTGGAAAATTCCTTCTCGACCTCTAAGGGGATCTGCTCTACTGGGACAGTGAGCCCCTACTGTCCTACTGGTTCCCCCCTGCTTTTTCAAGGGTGGGGCATTGGTGGGTTTTCAGAGGGAGGGAGAGGAGCAAAGAGAAGGAGAGACCCCCAGGAGCTTAAATTAAACAGTATCCTGCTCCTCCCCTCTGGCATCTGACCACCCAGTCCCCTGGGAACTTCCCTACCTACCTAACACTCCTCTGCCCCTAGTGGGAAACCCCTACCTGGCTACCTGACCCTATCTGCCTACCTAGGTGTCACTCAAGGGATGTGCTCACAGTCAAGCACCCACCCACTGCTATGCATTGTGGGCTCTTACATTGTCTTATAGGGCACAGTTCCCCCATTCCACCTGAACAAACTAAGACACACACCAAGCACTGGAAAGAAATGGCCAGAGCCATGTATTTATTTGACCAAAAATATTACCATTACAAGTTGGCATGATATGCACTGCCAGGTAGTCCTGGTTGGTATTCTCCATTATGAGCATAAAGCCGCTTAACATTGCAAACCCACACAAGGTAACCACCCTCCAGGGCATAAGGGATAGCTCTTAATTGGCTGCTGTGGCATCCTGACTGCCACCCATTTGTTAAGGGTGAGCCCTGGCCGGATGTCCCAGCACTCCTGTCAGCTTCAGGGTGATATTGCTGTGCAAGACACATGATCTCCTGTTCTCCCCTGTGCATCGACCCTGTTCCACCCTCTGTATCGACCTTCAAAGACTACCTTACCACCACAGGGTGAGCATTATCCCCAAAGTATAACCCCCCCACAAGCATGTCATTCCATGATTCTCTGCACTACCCGCTGTATGTCATCTAAACCTATGCTAGACAAGTGCATACTATGCTTTGCATACAACAAGGGCTCCCTAATCCTAATACCATCCTGCCTTAGGACAGAGCCCCGCCCCGTAGTGTCCATAAATGTCTGCATCACCACATTCTGAAGCCTGCAGGCCATCTTCATAGCTCCTCACACTGCCATGTGTCCAGAAATCAATTTGTACCTTCCTGTAGATGACCTTCAAGGACAGCTGCCCAATGAACGAAGGAATGGTCATGTACCCAAATCCATTTCTTCTGGGAATTGACACCTGCCAAAACAAAACAGAGGGTTAAAGCATGTTCCGCCTCATATAACCTTCAAAAGCCTGTGACCGCCAATGCCTGAGGGTCTGGTATGTGATGCTCTCCCAACCAGAAAGAATGAGTGTTAAACTCTGTCGAGTTCACCCCCAACCTCTCCAAACTCGTGTTCAATACATGCCTGAATTGACATGCCGTGATCGGGGACCTGGCCTCATATCAGAAGAATGCCATACCCCTAGCAGTCCTGTGGACAAATTAGTCCATGATCCATGTCCAGATATGCCACTGTACCCCAGGAGAGGATGTCAGGTGGCACCCCCCGAGCCCTGCTATTCATCTTGCTTGTGCCTGGGCATTCAGTTTTGTCACAGACCAGTGGCGCACCCAGTTACGCAATAATACCTAAAATGTGTCCATGAAAAGGGTGTAGTTCCTGGTACCAGCCTTCCCTACCTTAGCTCTACCTGTCCATTGCATGGTGGCCTAGTGCAAGAATGTACTGAATTGCTCAAACACCGAGCATGCCAAAACACAGTCCATGGGCATGCATTTGTCAATTTTGCCCCTCAAACTTCATGCTCAACAGGTCCCTCTCATCTGGGTGCACCAGTAACAATCAAACAATTACTATGTCTGACCAGCACCTTCCATCTTCATGACCCGATGTTGAAAATATAACCGATACACAAATATACCACCACCCTGGCTGCTGTTCAAGCTTATGCTGTAACTTCACCCAGGGTCCCACGCTTGTACTCCGACCACCCATTCCCCTGTGAACTTCTCTACCTACCTAACTCCCCTCTGCCCCTAGAGAGTGGCCCCTACCTGGGTACCTGACCCTACCTGCCCACTTTCTTACATAATTACAGACCATTCCAAAATGTTCCAAGACAATACTTCCCTTAAAACTCATTGTCAGTTCCAACGTTGTTTAAGTTTTTCATATTTTTTGATGATAGTTTTTAGTTCTTTTTTTGATATGTCAGCTTTTCCATGTCCTGTCAATGTTACTGGTCCATAAAAAAATTCATCTACCCTTTATAACATCAATGTCCTGATGGCATGGCCATGAGAATTTGTCATCCTTCTCCGTTGCAAAAACTTAAATTTAAATGCTTGTTTCATGTCATCAAATGATGTTACTTGTCCAATGTAAAATGTGCTCAATTAATAAATGGCATAAAAGTGGTTGGTCTGTATGTGGTCGTACTTGTTTTCTCTTGTGGTTGTGGTTGAGCTGGCACCAGATGATGTAATGGTGATTGTGTTGGCTGTAGAATCTTTTACATCAGCAGTAGGTTCATTAGTCAGGTTGGCAACAGCAGACTTACTGGTCATCACAGGAGTCTTGATATCAGAAGTGGGAGTGGGTGTGGGAGTAGTTTCATTGGAGACAGGAGAGAGCAATGTAGAGGGCATGGAAGTGTCTGTATCCTTCACTCAAGACACGTAGCTGGGAGCAGTCTGGAGTGTCCTCATCTTCCATTCATCGACATAGCTTGTATTTTTACATGGGCCATCTTCCTTTCTGCATGGTCCACAGAAACAGCTGTAGTCTCAGACTGCAACAACACCTTCAGCTGAAGACCGTACACGCTGAACCTTTTGCATGCCAGGCATTGTTTTAGCTCTGGTTCCATATTTCTTTTAATTTTCTCATCCCCAACCCAGAAGAATGTTCTTCAGAAATAAGTACGCCCTTCACTGGTAGGTTCCCTTGTTAAATTCTTCTTGCAGTACTGAAACAGCTGTGCAGCGTTTGAAATCACAAGCTGCCATGACTGCACTGCTCTGCCTGTAAATGACTTCACCACAGCACTCTCACCATCTGAGGGCCCTTTTCCAGGTCTGGATCAAAAAAATTCCCTTCTGTTGGGAAGCCATATAGTTTCAGAGCCAATGATATGTTGTAGAAGGACCATTTTGATTTATACTGACTCCCATGCCCATCTGCGAAGTGCACCTGTTTTTCAATATTGCGTGCTTGGATGTTCCTGAGGTGTGAAGCGGCCAGTTTGATGAAATGCTGAACAGTGTGGTGGTAGTGGCTGAGGTCACTAGATATGAACACATGTGACTCTATAACTGGTTCTGTGCATGTTTCACACCTATTGTAGGTCACTACAGGGTGAACTGTGGCCTGCTCATGGTGCCAATGGCATGACTGTATTTCATCCTGGTACTTGCATGTGTAATTCTCAGCAAAATCTAATAACATCAATACCCAGCCCTTGGGAATGTTCTCTTTTAGTGCTGTGAATCGTTAGTGTTGCCAGCATGCCACCTGTAGATGTCAACCCAGAAATGTGAGCTCCTCAAATACTTCAACCAGACTTTGAAATGTTGCCACTTTTTCGCTTCATAACTTTTCTTGTTTGTTTTGCTTCTATGCCATTTATGATCTTCAAAATGGTCCCACTGTTCCACTGTTGCAATTTAACCTCCTCTGCCCCATGTCCATGTAAAAGTTCTTCAAGTGATTTGTCAAAAACATACGTGCTACAGGATTCGCAAATTCTTTTCTACACAGTACTTGTTAAAGAAGCTTTCTCCTTCTTTCTTTGGGCACATTGTCAGCTCCACTACTTGATAAATATGGGAAATTTTGCATTCTGGTCTTCTTTTTTGTTCAGCAAGTCTGTTTCTTGCTTGCAGCTTTAGTTTTGCATTTGTGCAGTACTCACATAGACATTGGTCTAGTTTTTGCTCCCTCATGAGTTTAATATTATCGGGACAGAGACTGCAAAATTTAGTTAGTCCAATTTTTTCTTCTGGGTTTTGATTGCAGAACTCCCGGTGCAGCCTTTGTAGTGTTTTATCTAGAAATTATCTTGTTTTTCCTGTTCATTTTGAAAACTCCTTGTGTGGAAGCGGTGTTGCTGAAGCATTGAAGAAATCGTACACTTTCCTCTGCATCTTCGTCCGATATTGCCAACTTGAGCCTGGTGTTCCTTTTAACTTGTTCCCTTTTAGATACCCTCATCATCCTCCTTCAACTGATCCCCAGACATGCACTTGCTCTTCTGAGTAGGCAGTACTTTTTCAGTGCAAGAAGTATGCCGATGAATTCATTTTCAGTTCTCTTTCTATCTTCCTGTTGCACTGTTTACCTGAATTCATTTTTTGGTGAAGGACTTTCACTAATTTTTGGTCTAGGTTGGTGCAACGGCTGAACCTTGACAGGGCGCCTGTTTTTTGGGTGTGGACATGGTGATCACTTTTGCGATGGTTGCAGCAAACTGGTTTGGGGACTTAGGCAGTCCTTTCCATGCTCTTTGTACGGCCTTTCAAATTGCACTTCCTGATCTTGGGTCCATCATTGGAGCTGTGCTTTCATCCAAGGTCACAGATGACAAGGTACTAGTGGTCAGGGACAACGTGCTCACTTGTGGTTCCATCGCATTGGTGGTAGTGGTGGTTGTGGTGGTGGCTGTAGTCGAGCAAGGGGTGGTCCATGTCTTCTTTGCTTCATGGTATTCTTGTCATCATTTTTCATTCATTCTTCTGCATTTTTGGAAGGTCATTATCATGCGTTATTCTCTTTTTGTCTATCTCCAGTATGCCCTTTTTTGTTCATCTGTTTGTTTAGTTGCTGAAGGTTTTTCAGTATCCAAAGTCATGTTCTTCTGCTGTTTTCTACATTCCTACATTCTAATTTGACTTTTCTCCCAGCAATTAAACCTTGTTCTTCTGTTGTGTTCTCTCAGTGCTTCTGTGCATCTGCTTTTACTTTCTTGTTATATTTCTGGAGGCGTTGCGGATCCTTTCTTAAGGTACTGTATCCTAGTACCACTGACTTCTTTCTTTTACTGTGAGCGGTGCAGAACAATTCTTCAGAGCCTACAGAGCAATTCAGCAGCAGACATGCTGGTGTTTGGCATCATCATGTTTGGCTTTGATTTATCTTTCCAAAAATACTATAGGGAGGCGAGGGAAGAAAAGAAAAAATAAGTATATGATGCCATAATCAAGAACATGCAGAATATAAAAAACAACCTCATGAAAAATAGAGGCAGACAGAGCAGCACACATGGTTATGCCTCACAAAGGAGAGTAGAGCAGCGCAAATGGTTACGCCACATGAAGGAGAGTAGGGCAGCACACATAGTTATGCCAAATGAAGGAGAGTAGAGCAGCACAAATGGTTATGCTGCACAAAGGAGAATAGAGCAGCACACATGGTTAGGCTACACGAAGGAGTGTAGAGCAGCACACATGGTTAAGACACATGAAGGAGAGTAGAACAGACATGTAAGTGTACAACAAACTGGGGGCATGCCCTAACTTTCCTTGTGAACAAAATGGTGGCATGCCCTCACTTGCTTGTAAACAAAATGGTTGCATGCCCCACATGCACGTAAACAAAATGGTGGCACGCCCCACATGCATGGAAACAAAATGATGGCATGCCCTCACTTCCCTTGCAAACAAAATGTGGCACACAATCATTTTCCTTGCAAATAAAATGGTGGCATGCCCTTACTTGCCTGCAACCAAAATGGTGGCACGCCCTCACTTTCCTGGCAAACAAAATGGTGGCACACCCCCTCACTTGCCTGCAACCAAAATGGTGGCATGCCCTCACTTTCCTTGCAAACAAAATGGTGGCACACCCTCACTTTCCTTGCAAAAAAAATTGTGGCACACCTTCTCTTGCCCGCAACCAAAATGGTGGCATGCCCTAACTTGCCTGCAAACAAAATGGTGGCAAGCCTCACATGCCTACAGACAAAATGGTCGCATGCCCTCACTTTCCTTGCAAACAAAATGGTGGCATGTCCTCACTTGCCTGCAAACATTGCCTGGAATGCAACCTCCTTTTCATTCAAAACACCAAAAATTAAATCAAGTGCAAACCATGCAAAGTCAAAACCCAGGCTTCCAGTCTATGCATCTTTCCAGGTATGTTTGCCCCCCCCCCCAACAAACAAAAAAAGTTTGGTGTGCAGTATGGCTGCTCCTCGGTGAACCAAGAGACCTGGAAAATGCTTTGCCTGAAACACACCCTCCTTAATCATCCAAAACATCAAAAATTTAAGAAAATGTCCAGGAAACAAAGCAAATTCAAAGCCCAGGCCTCCAGTCAATGCATCTCTTCAGGTGTGTCTGTTCCCCTCCAACAAACAAACAAAGCATGGTGTGCAGTATGGCTTCCCCACGGTGAACAAAGAGACCTGCAAAATGTTTTGCCTGGAATGCACCCTCCTTTTCATCCAAAACACCAAAAATTTAACCAAATGCAAATGAAGCAAAGTCAAAACCCAGGCTTCCATCTGATGCATCTTTCCAGGTGTGTTTGTTCCCCTCCAACAAAAAAAAAAGAGCATAGTGTGCAGTATAACTGCCCCCCCACACACACACACAGTGAACAGAGACCTGGAAAATGCATTGACTGGAATGCACCCTCCTTTTCATCCAAAACACCAAAAATTAAATCAAATGCCCAGGAAACAAAGCAAATTCAAAGCCTGGGCCTCCAGTCGATGCATCTTTCCAGGCGTGTTTGTTTCCATCCCCCCCCCCAACAAACAAAGAAAGCATGGTGTGCAGCATGGCTGCCCCTCAGTGAACTAAGAGACATGGAAACTGATTTGGCTGGAATGCACCTCCTCTTCATCCAGAACACCAAAAATTAAAGAATATGTCCAGGAAACAAAGCAAATTCAAAGCCCAGGCCTCCAGTTGATGCATCTTTCCAGGCGTGTTTGTCCCCCCCCCAAGCAAACAAACAAAGCATGGTGTGCAGTATGGTTGCTCCTTGGTGAACAAAGAGACCTGGAAAATACTTTGCCTGTAATGCACCCTCCTTTTCATCCAAAACACCAAAAATTAAACCAAGTACAAACAAAGCAAAGTCAAAGCCCAGGCTTCCAGCTGATGCATCTTTCCAGGTGTGTTTGTTCACCCCCCCCAACAAAGCATAGTGTGCAGTATGACTGCTCCTTGGTGAACAAAGAGACCTGGAAAATGCTTTGCTTGGAATGCACCTCCTTTTTGTCCAAAACACCAAAAATTAAACCAAGTGTAAATGAAACAAAGTCTGTTCAAAGCCCGGGCCTCCAGTCGATGCATCTTTCCAGGTATGTTTGTTCACCCCCCCCAATAAAAAAAGAAAGAAAGCATGGTTTGCAGTATGGCAGCCCCTTGGTGAACCAAGAGACTTGGAGAATGCATTGCCTGGAACACACCCTCCTTTTCATAAAAACAAAACAAAACAAAAAAAACCCCATAAATTAAACAAAATGCCAACAACTAACTTGACAGACCGAGGCTTTCAGAAGTGAAATCCCCCACATCCCATCACATACAGTACAAGAAGACCTTTTGCAGTGCATTTCCATTATTTTTGCAACCCTGGTGCCGTGTGCCAAGAGGGCTACTACCCCTGCCTTGCAGGCCTGACCAAGGTTAAAGGGCCTGGGTTCCCATTTTGCTGTTACAGGGGTTCTTTCCCAAGATAGAGAATAAAATGTGCAGTGCTTCTACCCAGAGTACATATTAAGTGGGTCAGATGTTAGCAGTACAACCCCCTGGGATGCTGTACCAACCCACCTCCCCATACAATCACCTTGGACATGGATACCATAAACCAAAACCCCCACATTTCAGTTCTTTAGAATTACTGTCTGAGGCTAATAATATGCTCACCAAATCAGGCTCTCAAGTCAGAATTGTTCCAAAACAGTTAACACCATATTTATTTACGTGGGGAGGGTTAGGAAGAAGGAAATGGAATAGAGGTTAAGCACATTTTGTATTTTTGGCAATTTACAGTATGCATTTCCAGAACAATCATCCCCCTTTTTTAATTCAGACCTTATTTTAATGCTTGCAGCACCAACCCTGTAATGATTCAGGCTACCTTTCTGGCTAACTAGCAGTAGAATTTAACATTTACACAAACCCCAGCTGGTACAAGTTTATCCCCTTTGTCCTCTGACCGGTTACCCAAGTATTTGTTGCAGGCCTGAGGTACAGCTGTTGGCTGGCATTGGTGCACTTACTTTAAATCAAACTTTGCTTTCCTTTCCTTTCTCTTTGATTGCTTTAATTTTGCTTTCTACGTCAGTGGGCATAACTTGAGAGCAAACTATTTACATCCCCCAGGTGCAGGACAGTTCCTGCCTTTACTCACGGTTCCACTGACAGTCTCTGGTGGCATGGTGACTGTGCCTCTGGGGAAGATGGAACAGCAGAACTCAGAGATTTGGATTTGCAAAGACTGGAGATGTGGAACAGACACTCTATAGCTTGGATCTTCTGACTTGATTGAAGGTGCTGCAGCTTGTCCCCTTCAACCTGTTTCCAGGCCTGATGCAGAGCATAAACGTAAGGCTTTCCAGGCCACAAGGGAACCCAGACCCAGGAGTGACCCCACAGTCCGGCTCCCCACTGGATCAAAGTGTCCATACACTCAGGCCTGTGCCTGTGGCTCCCTGTGGCCCAGTCAGTTAAACTTAGTAGGGGTTGGCTGTTTCCCTATCTGGCTCCAGGATGAAAGTGAACAAATTCTCAGCCTCTTAGGCTCAACTCAGTTTGGCAATTTTTTACTTAGAAGTTTAAGAAAACATTCTTCTTCAACCACCCAAACCTTGAGGCAGGCATGCTCCTTTGACCACAGTTCACTGTCTCTGGCTTCCCACCAAGCACACGATCTCAGTGGGACTTGGGCATTCACCTTGTGTTCCTCCGAGGACCCTGAACTCACCCTTGACTGAAACCTTTCACTTCCCTGGATGCAGGCAAATCCTTTTCCTCACCATGTAGGTGCTAATGGATGCAGAAGAGGATCTGTCTTCAACCTCTTCAGTCTACCAGGTTTTACTGGCCAAGCCTTAGCATGTCCTGGAGACTCCCATACCAACTGTCCATACCAAAACCAGTCTATTTTCCATAATCCATTTTCCAAAACCAGAACCATTCCTTGAACCGTTTGTCCTTCCCTTTCCCTTAAGACGCTGTGTCATACCAGGGTCAGACAGAGACCTTTTTCCTTTCTTGAACCTTTTTATCCTTGTTTCTCACTGTTCAGGTGCAGAATTAGACAGCTGTTTCTCTCCAAAATCTTTATTCTAGATCTTCACTGCTGTAGTGTAGCTCCTTCCCACAGTAGCCTTTTGCAGACCCTTGCAGCTCTCTCTGCTGAACTGCACACTTCTTGCTCCAAACTTCCTCCAAAATGGGGAAAGGCAGACCCACAGACCCTGGGGACAGGCAGCTGGCAACCCTCAGATAGAGTTGGGCAAGCCAGAGCAGGATCGAGCTTAGTGCCTGGCTCGGCTCAACCTCAATTAAGAGTCAAGGTCAAGCCAAGCCAGTCATGGTCAAAGTAAGCATTTTTGTCATCCTGAGCAGTTAGTGTAGTGTCTAAAATATTAAACTCCTATACAGAAAATAGCCAACAGTAACCAGGGCTTGTAGAGTCAAGCCAGACCCCTGGCTCAGCTCTGGCTTGGCTGTAGGTGAAAAAATCCTGGCTTTCCCACCTCTACCCCAAGACAGGCTTTTCCCAAACCTTGCAGCCCCGTGTTCCATCCGAGGGGGCTGGAGCCCTCCCTTCCTCCCTCTGGAGGGGTTCCCCACGAACTGACTCCAGAACTAACTGTCTCTGACTTTGGGGAGCTCTCTGGCGGCTCCCCATTGGCTGAAGTCACTGTACCTTTTGAAAATTAATATGTATGAGGCTCCCTCAATGCCTGATTGGTTGAGTGAAAGGGCGTCAAGTATTTCCCCATCTTTTCCCCATAACTCATTGGTGCAGTCCCAGAAGTCCTTTTTCAAAATCCTGGCCCTGTGATTGGCTGTACTGAGGTCCCATGGCTGCAAATATGGCTACCAAACAAACAGTATACCTGCAGTTCGTATAGTGTCCCCACATTCACAGTCCTCCTGCAGCCAGAATAAACATATTTATTTTACAATTCCCCCATCATTCCATAGCAGCTTCTGTGCTCCTTCAAACCAGTGCCCACTTTAACATTTTTTTTCAGTCCCCCAGCCTGTTGCTGCTGCCATTTCCAACTGTCCCCAGGCAGCCTGTAGACAGCCCTACTGCAGTCCATGTAAGTCCCCACTTTCCAGTTCTAGTGCAGCCAAAATATACATTTTATTACTTCATTCCCTCACAGAATTGAAGCAGCTTCTGTGCCCTGTAAAATGACCCCACTATTCAATGTTTTGCGTTAATCCCCTGCCTGTCACTGCTGCTAATATTACAAGCCCCCAGACAGCTAGACAGGCTCATAGGAACATAGAAACATAGAATCTGATGGCAGATAAGGACCGCTTGGCCCACCTAGTCTGCCCATTTCCTTACCTACTGGATAAGCTGCAGATCCTAGTTAACCAATAGCCTACTTCCTCTTACCCCTCGTTAGAATTGCCTTATGTCTGTCCCATGCATTCTTGAATTCCTCCACTGTTTTTGACTCCATGACCTCCTCTGGAAGGCTGTTCCATACATCCACAACTCTCTCCATGAAAAAATACTTCCTCACATTACCTCTGAGCTGTCCCCCCTCTATCTTCAAATTGTGCCCCCCTTGTTCTTGCACATCTCTTTTTCTGAAAGATGTTACCATTTGGACTTTGTTGATTCCCAGGAGGTACTTTAAAGTTTCTATCATGTCCCCCCCCCCCTTTCCTCGGGTATACATATTAAGCTCCTTTAGTCTCTCTTCATATGTCTTCTGGTACAGACCCTGCACCATTTTGGTTGCCCTCCTCTGGACAGCCTCCACTCTGTCTATGTCTTTGCGGAGATGGGGTCGCCAGAACTGGATGCAGAACTCCAGATGGGGTCTCACCAACTGTCTGTACAAAGGGATAACAGCTTCCTGTTTTCTACTGGTGATGCCTCTCTCTATGCATCCCAGTATCCCATCAGTTCTTCTTACTGCCTTCTCACATTGCTTGCCCACCTTAAGGTCATCCGATATGACTACCCCCAGGTCCCTTTCCATTTCTATAGTTGTTATTATCTCACCCCCCATGTGTACTCTTCCCCTGGATTTTTGTTTCCCAGATGCATTACTTTGCACTTCTTTGCATTGAATCTAAGCTGCCATACATTTGACCATTCCTCCAACATTGCCAAGTCCCTTTGCATCCTCTCTACCCCACCTTGTGTATCAACCCTGTTGCAGATCTTTGTGTCATCTGCAAAGAGACGTACTTTTTCTTCCAGTCCCTCTGCAATGTCACTTATAAAGATATTAAGAGGACCGGTCCCAGTACTGAACCTCGGTACCAAGTAACCTTTCTTCCGAGTAAACTCCATTTACTATTACCCTCTGTATCCTGTTGTCCAGCCAATTTTTAACCCAGGCTACCACTTTGGGACCCACTCCAAGGCTGGCTAACTTGTATATTAATCTTTTGTGTAGGACTGTGTCAAATGCCTTGCTAAAGTCTAGGTAGGCCATGTCCACTGCCCCTTCCTGGTCTACCACATTGGTCACCCAGTCAAAGAAATCTATTAGATTCATCTGACATGACCTTCCCACTGTGAATCCATGCTGCCTTGGGTCCTGTGCCCCACTGGCCTCTAGGAACACAACAGTTCTTTCCTTTAGAAGTGATTCCATCATTTTCCCTACCACTGAGGTCAAACTAACAGGTCTGTAGTTTCCTGCCTCTGTCTTGCTCCCATTTTTGTGAAGGTGAATCACGTCTGCCCTCCTCCAGTCCTCGGGTACTACACCATTCTCCGATGATTTGTTAAAAAGGGAGGTCAGTGGTGTCACTATTTCTACCCTTAGTTCTTTTAGAATTCTTGAGTGAAGCCCGTCAGGCTCCACTGCTTTGTCCTTCTTCAGTTTTAAGAGTTCTTTCAGGACCCTTTCTTCTGTAAATGGACTGGTATCAACCTCCCTATCCAGAGTGCTTCTATTCTTTGATTTAGGTACCTGCCCCTCCTCTTCTTTTGTGACTACTGAGCAGAAGTATTCATTCAGTATCCCTGCTTTTTCACTGTCATCCTCTGCCCACCTACTTTCCCTTAAGTAAGCCTCACTATCCCTTCCTTCATCTTTCTTGGCTACCTAATGTACCTATAGAAGGTTTTATCCCCCTTCTTAACTGAGTTGGCTACCTTTTCCTCAGTTTGTGCTTTTGCTATTCTGACTGCCTTCCTTCCCTACTTCCTTCTGCTTTAACTGGTACAGTTCTCTGCCCTGCTCCTTCTGTGTTTCCTTATACTTCCGGAATGCTACCTTTTTCTCCTTAACCTTCCCCGTCCCCTCTTTTGAGAACCATGGTGTTTTTTTCCTTCGTTTTGCTTTGTTGATTTGCTTCACACAAAGGCTTGCTGCCTCTGAGATGGCTGTTTTGATTTTTCCCCATTGTGCCTCCACCCCTCCTTCTTGCCAGTTTGCTAGCACTTCTGTGAGGCACTCTCCCATTTTCCCAAAGTCAGCCCTCCTAAAGTCCAACACTCTTGCTTTTGTATGGCTTGATTCTATGGCTGTGTTTATTGTGAACCACACTCTTTTGTGGTCACTTGTTCCCAGATGGCTACTCACTTCTAGATCTGAGATCCTTTCTCCATCCCCATTTGACAGTTCCAGGTCTAAGGCTGCTCCCTCCCTAGTAGGTTCCACCACTAGCTGTCTGAGGCATGCATCTATTTATCTATAATGGTCTTAAAGCTCAATGAACTGAGCTCATTTTGATTGTCCTGATTTGACTTCATAGTCATCTGTTTCAGAAACATTGGATGTTTTGGGAATAAGAGAAAACCAGGCAGTCTGTTTGTCCATCTTATCTTGAAAAACACTCACTTGAGTTTTCTTATAAAAGTCATTACTCTTTCAACAGCTGACGTTGGAAGCTGCTCAAATGACAGTTAATTGGACTGAGTGGCTGTCTGACAATGGCATAAAAGACTTAGTAATGCACTTCACTTCCATTGCCAGAAGCTGTACATAATCTGTGCACATCCTGTAACTCTTACTGTAACGTATTTGTGACTTCCCCAGTGCATTGTTCCTATGGTTCAGTTATTGCTTTTTGGGCTCCTTATTATGCTCTGTTGCTATGTAACCTCGTCCTCTTCCACCAGGATGCATTGCAAACAAGTTATCTGCAGCTCACCGAGCTCAACTGTAGAATCAAAATATTAAATAAATAACTAAAGAAATCAATAAATAATGAGGTAAATGAATGACTAATGTGACCATAATATAACCAATTAAACTGCTAGAAAGTTAGAGCCAACCCAAAAATCTGTTAATAAAATAAGCAACCCAACAATTAAGCAACAAGGAAGAATTGGAAGCACCTTACGGTGGGATAATAACTCACTTCAGAGAGTTAGCCATGAAGTAAAGTCAAGTGCCGTGTACATTTTGGAAGTGTTGTTATCCCACAGTAATGGACACCCCCCGAGTTCTTTATAAGGATGCTATAACTCCCAACAGTTTTAATTTGACAACTGAGTACTGAGGTTCTGAATTAAATATTTCTGAGTGCTGTTGTGTTGCAATGAGTGATGGTCATGTCATCAAATTTGACAACTGACAATAACATAACTAAATGCAGCAAGTGAGCTCAAGTTCTGTGACTTTTATTATCCAGGTATTTTCTTATATATGTTGTTTTTTTTACACCCCCCCCCATTTAGTGGTGCATCACTCCTCTGCCTAGCTGCCCCCAGCCCCATCCTTCTCCTCTCTGGCACTAACCTTTGGTGCTCCGGGGGGTCCATGGTGCTCTGCCTGGGAGGTGCACAGTGGAAGCTGTCTAACCCATCTTGTATGTGGGAATCCAATTGTTCATTCTGTTCCACAGGGCCTAAGGGGGGACAGCATCATGCTGCTCACTCCAGGGCTTTCCTCTTTTCTCCCCCCTTTTGGACATCAACATTCAAGGCATCAGGGAGCGCACTCAGACACTGAGCCTCCTTATGCTCCGACACAGCTGGCATCCTCCTGCCTGTCTGCCACTCTAACTGCACCACTACCTGAGCTGAGAGTGTAGCCCCCTCCCCAGAGGGTTCCCCTCCCTCTGGCAGGCGCCCAATGCCAAAGGCTCATTCCCTTCCCCTGACAGGCCACTAATGCCACAGGCTCAATCCTTTCCCACTAGAAGGCCTACAATACTGAAGGCTCATTCCCCTCCCCAACAGACCCCCAATGCAGCAGATTCATTCCCCTCCCACCTGGCAGGCCCCAAACTTAGTCCTCTCTCCCCAATCAGGCTCCCAACACTGCAGGCTCATTCTCCTCCCCTGGCAGGCCCCCAACACTGCGGGCTCATTCCCTCCCCCCTGACAGACCCACAATGCAGCAGGCTCATTCTCCTCACCTGGCAGGCCCCAATGTGGCGGGCTCATTCCCCTCAGCCCTCCCCCCATGCTGTGGATTCATTCCTCTTTCTCTGGCAGATCCCCATGCTGGGGGCTCATTTCCCTTCCCCCAACACTGCATGCTCATTCCCCTCTCCCTGGCAGGCCCCCAATGCTGTGGGCTCATTCCATTCTGCTGGCAGGCCCATAACGCTGTAGGCTCATACTCCTGACAGACTCCCAGTGCTGTGGCTCATTCTCCTCCCCTGGCAGGCCCCAAACACTGTAGGCTCACTCTCCTTCCCCTGGCAGGCACCCATCACTGCTAGCTCATTCCCCTACCCTGGCAGGCCCCTAACATTGCAGGATCATTACCCTACCCTGGCAGGCTCCCAATGCTGTGGACTCATTCCCTTCCCCTGGCAGACTCCCAACACTGCGGCCTCATTCCCCTCCTCCCGGCAGACCCAAAATGCTGTGGGCTCATTCCCCTTCCCTGGCAGGCCTCCAATAATGAGGGGGTCATTCCCCACCCTTATTGGCAGGCTCTTAATGCTATAGGCTCGTCCCCCTGACAGACCCCTGGTGCTGCAGGTTCTTTCCCCTCTGATGGTAGCCTTCCAACGTTGCAGGCTCATTCCCTTGCACTGGCAGGCCCCAACACTGTGGGCTCATCCCCCCCCCCAGCAGGCCCTTAAAGGCTGTGGGCTCATTCCTGCCTCGACAGACCCCCAGTGCTGCTGGCTTATTCCTCTTCCATGGCAAGCCCCCAGTGCTGCAGGCTCATTCCCCTCCAACTGGAAGGCCCCAAGTGCTGTGGGCTCATTCCCCTCCCCCTGGCAGGGGTCCAGTGCTGTGGGCTCATTCCCCTTCCCTGGCAGGACCCCAATGCTGTGGGCTCATTCTGCTCTCTTGGCAGGCTCTCATTGCTGTGGGCTCATGCCTCTGGCAGGTCACCAAAGCTGTGGGAGCATTCCCCTCCCCTGGCAGGTCCCCAACATTGTGGGCTCATTCCCATCCCGTGGCCAGCTCCCAATGGTGCTGGCTCATTCCACTCATCCTGGCAGGTGTCCAATGCTGTGGGTTCATTCCCATCCCCTTCCAGGCCCCCAAGACTGCAGGCTCATTCCCCCCGACAGGCCCTCAACGCCGCGGGCTCATTTCCCTTTCCTGGCAGGCTCCCAATGCTTACAGATCCTTACAGATCCCAGTCTTTAACTCAGGCTCTGAAGCAGTCGTGCATTCGGCTCCTCTGGCCGGTGGCCACCACCTCGCAACCTGCCTCACAGCCACTGCACCTGGGATCCAGCAATATCCCAGCCCTTGACTCAGGCTCTGAAGTGGCCATGGACTCGGCTCCTCCAGCTGGTGGCCGCCACCTCACAACCTGCCTCACAGCAACTACGCCTGGGACCCAGCAAGATCCCAGCCCTTGACTCGGACTCTGAAGTGGCCATGGACTTGGCTTCTCTGGCTAGTGGCCGCCACCTTGCAACCCGCCTCACAGCAACTGTGCCTGGAACCCAGCAAGGTACATTTCCCGGGGGGCTCCACTGGCTCCTCAAGCTGCCACCTGATTGGTCCTGAACTTACAGACTTAACAGCGATTGGACGCTGCCTCATTCTGCTTCCCTGCCATTGGCTGACTACAGAAACCCTTCTTCTCTGCTTCTAGCCATGGAGCGCGGCTTTCACGAGCGGCTCCCAGAGGCAGTTACCTATGCTTTGACTCTCTAGTATTTTCTCCTGCTTAGGAACTGTGTTGCTAAAATATAACTGATATGATTGCAATGTTTTGTAAAACTGTTTATTTACTGTGATTATCTGCACTAGCATAGCTACTTCTAGTACTTTTGTAGGGCCTCTGTCTGCCTTTGCTCTGTCTTTTTCTCTCTCTCTCTCACCCCCTTTTCCACCACGCTGCACTCAGCACTTCCCTGCCTGAGTTCAACCTAATTTTCTCCCCTCCTCTCTGAAAAATGAGTGCTGAGTTTGTAGCATGCTCTGTCTCCCCCCCCAGGTCCTAGCTGCTGTTTCTGTCCCTGTCACTGCTTCAGCTCAGCCAAGCCTAGTGGTCACTCTCTCACTCGGCCACTACCCTCCTTTGTCCTACTAATTTTTCTGACATCTGTAGCCAGCCAAACCCCCATCACTGTTTCTCTTCTGCTGTTTCCCTTCCCCACTTTCTCGCTCCCTCCCCTCTGCCTTTGTTCATTACCCCTCCCACCGATTTAGTGTCTGGGCAGTTACTGTTTAACTTGTCCTAACATCCTCTCCCTCCTTTCTTACAGATCCCAGCTCTTGGCTGAGGCTTTGAAATGGCCATGGACTCAGCTCCTCCAGATGGCGGCCGCCATCTTCCAACCTGCCTCACAGGAACTGCACCTGGGACCCAGCAAGGTATGTTTCCTGGGGGCTCCTCCAGCTCCTCAAGCTGCCGCCTGATTGGTCCTGATCTTACAGGCTTAACAGCGATTAGACACCACCTCATTATGCTGCCATGCCATTGGCTTACTACAGAAACCCTTCTTCTCTTCTTCTAGCCATGGAGCGCTGCTTTTACGAATGGCTCCCGGCGGCAGTTACCTATGCTTTGACTATCTAGTATTTTCTCCTGCTTAGGAACTGTGTTGTTAAAATGTAACTGATATGATTACAATGTTTTGTAAAACTGTTTAATTACTGTGATTGTCTGCACTTGCGTAGCTGCTTCTATTACTTTTGTAGGGCCTCTGTCTGCCTTTGCTCTCTCTCTATCTCTCTCTGGCCCCCTTTTCCACCACACTACCCTTAGCGCTTCCCAGCCTGAGCTCCAACCTAATTTTCTCCCCTCCTCTCTGAAGAATGAATGTTGGGTTTGTAGTGCTCTGTGTTCCCCCCCCCAAGGTCTTAACTGCTGTTTATCTCCCTCTGACTACTTCAGCTCAGCTGAGCCTAGTGCTCGCTCGCTCGGCCCCCACCCTCCTTTGTCCTGCTAATTTTCCTGGTGCCTGTAGCCAGCCAAACCCCCACCACTGTTCCTCTTCTGCTGTTTCCCTTCCCTGCTTTCTGACCCCTTCCCCTCTGCCTTTGTTCACTACCCATCCCACCGATTTAGTGTCTGGGCAGTTGCTGTTTAACTTGCTGTAACATCCCTCCCTCCTCCCTTACAGATCCCAGCCCTTGACTCAGGCACTGAAGCGGCCGTGGACTTGGCTCCTCCGGCTGGTGGTTGCCACCTTACAACCCGCCTCACAACAACTGTGCCCATAGGTGGATTTAGAGGGGGGGGCTAAAGGTGCTATAGCTCCCCCATCATGGAGCTTCTCTATTAGTAACACACTGTGCTGCATTCTTAATCGGTATGCACTAATGCCTCCATGAAAGCCGTCTGAGCCACACAGGTCTCATCTGTCCTCCAGTGTTCTGGTAGTGCAGTAAACAACCATCCCCACCCACATTACATAGTTGATCCCCCCCCCCAGAAAAGCTGGTCTCTAGCATGAATTTCTTACTAACTTTTATGCTGTGCCATGTGGTCTGGTCCCAACACTGTGGCAGCAGCTGGTCTTGCCTTGGTGAGCCTGAACATTCGTTCTCTACTTTTGCAGGCTTGGTGCAGCTTTTTTGTTCATGCGCAGGGGTGGTTCATGTGCAGGGGGGGTACAGCTGAAGCAAAGCAGAATGGACCTTAACAATACAGATCTCAACAGGGTCACCTGGTGCTCAATGCTCCTGATTTGCTGTTGCATCCAGTAGTGGATGTGGCTAGCAAGGAATGCCTTCTTTAAATGTCTGGGCTGCTGAAACAAGAGTGAGCTGTAATTCATTCACTCAGAAGATTAATGTTGGAGCAAGAAAGGAGCGAGTGTACAACTGAAGATCAGACGGAGAGAGAGCGGAGCCGACAAGTAAAGAGCACAGCCCGGGGTTTCAGGCGGCAGCAGTCCAGTAACTCGGGGTCGGTGTGGCCTTGGTAAATCAGCACAAGGAGATAGAGTGAGGTTCAGGTCATCTTCCAGTAGCTGAAGCAAGCTGTAGCTAAGAGTTCTGCTCATTAGGAGTCATGGGGCAGTGTGTACTGTCTAGAGAGAAAGAGTTTGGTGGCAAGGTGACCGGAGACTATACTCAACTAGGGACACATAGACTTCAGTCTGTTGAAAATGGATCAAGTCTTCATATAATCAGGTATGTCTTGCTTTAAAAAGAAAGACTTTCACAGTCTCAAACTATGGTGAGTGGGAGGTGGCTGCTGGGATGGGACAGGACATTAGTGTTCCATAAAACTGGGTGTGTAATAAATGTAGTACTAGTGTTATTAATTTCTAGTATGGGGAGCTTAAATTCATGACATTAAAATAGTTTAAGGTCACTGCTGGTTTTTTTCTATATGGCAAATTGATTTTAGTGCGGCTTCGCAGGAGAGGGAGTTGGAGGGTAATGCCCTCCGGTAGCATGCTAGAAGTGATACAAAGCTAATGCTGGGGCAGGTTTGGTCTCAGCAGCAGCATGAACCAGGAAAGACAGAAACTGGTACATGAGATCTCTGAACTGAGGTAAAAACTTCAGCAAGTACTGTAAGTCTAGTCTGTGTGGTCTTTTCAGTTGTGGTTATACAGTGTGACTGAGCACAGAGGGAGATAATAGACACAGGGGTTCTGCTGTATATTATGGCATGTGCAGGAGTTTCTGCATGCTTGGAGAGCAAAATTAGTGACATAAGTCATAAGACCTTGTTTGGCACATTGACACAGGCAGTTACAAAACTGGAGAAAAAAGTGATAGAATCAAATATTTAGTTTATGTAGTCATATGTGTTGAATGGGGAGGGGTGCAAGTTGTGATGCACCCAAGCAAGTGCTGTTGCTAATTAAAAAATATGCATTTTTATATTGTTTTAAAACTGTCTTCTGCTGTCTGCTTACTGACTTCTTGGGCCTATCATAACAAGCATTTGTCAATGCCGAGTGTTGATTGCCTTGGTCTGTTGAGCGCACTCAATGCCCCTCTGTCACTTGCTCAGTCTGTTTCTCCCGGTGCTGCAGGCTGCTCTTTTGTACTGGGCTCCTGCCTGCATTGGCAACTTTTTCTGCCCACTAAGAAATCCGCAGCTGTCCCGATAGAGCTCCATTGAGGTGGCTCACTCCCCCTCTCTCACGTGCTCATTCTGTTTGTCCTGGCACTGCAGGCTTCCCTTTTGTACTGGGCTCCTGCCTCTGTTGGTGCTTTTTCTGCCCACAAAGAAATCTGCAGCAGTCCTGACACAGGTCTGTTGAGCCTGCTCACTCCCCCTCTCACTCACTCGTTCCATTTCTGCCGGTGCTGCAGGCTGGCCTTGTTGTACCCCCCAGGCGGGTACGGGGTGGGAGCCCTTACACCCCGACGCTTCTCTGTGTTTCGTCGGCACACTGTCTCTGGGCAGGTAGGGGCATTGAAGGTCGGGTCCTGGTGCTCCATCTACTGGGAGGCTGCAAGGCTTTTTCCTGATGTTCTCTCGATGTGCCAGGTCCCCGGACATCAAGGTGCTGAAGCGCCAATGTCTGGCACATCGCCCCCTCTGCTGGAGCATCGGGCTTGCTGTACCTCGGGTCTCCACAAGAGCCAAGCTCTGGTACCCCTCTACCCCCGGAGAGGATGAGCGGTCCTTGGGATGCTCAATCCTCCCCTCCCGGCTGGTCTTCCAGCTCCCGGGCTCACTCCAGAACCTGGGTCGCTGGCATCGCAAGCGGAAATCCAACCGCTGCGCCAGCAGGCTGGCCTTTTGTACTGGCCCCTGCCTGTGCTGCTGCCTTTTTCTGCCAACAAAGAAATCCACAGCAGTCACGATAGAGCTCTGTTGAGCTCGCTCACTCCCCCTCTCTCATTCAGTCATTGTGTTTCTCCAGGCGCTGCAGGCTGCCCTTTTACACTGGGCTCCTGCCTGCGTTGGCACCTTTTTCTGCCCACAAAGAAATCCACAGCTGTCTCAACAGAGCTCCGTTGAGGTTACTCACTCCCCGTCTCACTCACTCATTCTGTTTCTCCTGGTGCTGTAGGCTGCCTTTTTGTACCGGGCTCTTGCCTCTGTTGGCGCCTTTTTCTGCCCACAAAGAAATCTGCAGCAGTCCCGACAAAGCTCCGTTGAGCTCGCTCACTCCCCTTCTCTCACTCACTCATTCTGTTTGTGCCAGCGCTACAGGCTGCCCTTTTCTACTGGGCTCCTGCGTGAATTGCTGCCTTCTTCTGCCCACAAAGAAATTTGCAGCAGTTACAATAGAGCTCCTTTGAGCTCGCTCACTCCCCCTCTCTCACTCGCTCATTCTGGTTTTCCCACCACTGCAGGCTGCCCTTTTGTACTGGGCCACTGCGTGCATTGCTGCCTCTTTCCGCCCACAAACAAATCTGCAGCAGTCCCAACAGAGCTCTGTTGAGCTCACTCACTCCCTCTCCCTCACTCGCTCATTCTGTGTCTCCCACCACAGCAGGCTGCCCTTTTGTACTGGGCTCCTGCCTGTGTTGTCGACTTTTTCTGGCCACAAAGAAATCTGAAGCAGTCCCGACACAGCTTCATTGAGCTCGCTCACTCCCCCTATCTCACTCACTCACTCATTCCATTTCTGCCCACGCTGCAAGCTGGCCTTTTGTACTGGGCTCCTGCCTGTGCTGCCACCTTTTTCTGGCCACAATGAAATTAGCAGCAGTCACAATAGAGCTCCGTTGAGCTCATTCACTACCGCTCTGTCACTCACTCTTTCTGTTTCTCTTGGTGCTGCAGGCTGCGCTTTTGTACAGGGCTTCTGGCTGCATTGGCACCTTTGTCTGTCCACAAAGAAATCTGCAGCTGTCCTGACAGAGCTCCGTTGAGGTCGCTCAGTCTCCCTCTCTCGTGGCTCATTCTGTTTGTCCTGGCACTGCAAGCTGCCCTTTTGTATGGGGCTCCTGCCTGCATTGGTGCCTTTTTCTGCCCAGAAAGAAATCCGCAACAGTCCTGATAGTACTCCTTTGTGCTCACTCAGTCCCCTGTCTCAGTCGCTCGTACTGTTTCTCCCACCACTGCAGGCTGGCCTTTTGTACTGGGCCCCTGCCTGCATTGATGCCTTTTTCTGCCCACAAAGAAATCCGTAGCAGTCCTGACAGCGCTCCGGTGAGTTTGCTCACTCCCCCTCACTCACTCACTCTCTCTCTCGTTCTGTTTCTCCCAGTGCTGCAGGCTGCCCTTTTGTACTGGGCTCTTGTGTTGGGGCCTTTTTCTGCCCACAAACAAATCCACAGCAGTCCTGACAGAGCTCAGTTGAGCTCGGTCACTCCCCTCTCTCACTCGCTCGATCTTAATCTGTCCCAAACACTGATTTCCCACAGAAACCGTGCTATTCTCCAGCAGGAGTGCAAAAACATATTTAAGCCAGGATGTGAAAAATGACAGCTGTACTGTTCATAAGGAGGTGTGAAAAAATGCCACTGTTGAAAATGTGGCATGAAAATATTACAAATTTGTGAAGTTACAAGGGTGCTCGGAAACAGTTCAACGCACGCTTAACAACATAGTCATGTTATGGAGTTTCCTCACCAAATTTTCAACAGGGATTTTAGGACCTCTGCTCATGAACAGAGCCACTGTCATTTTCTTAATCTGTCCCGAACACTGATTTCCCACAGTGACCGCGTTATTCTGCGCCGAAACTGTGAAAACACATTTCGGTCAGGATGTAAAAAATGACAGCTGTACTGCTCATAAGGAGGTGTGAAAAAATGCCCCAATTGAAAATCTGGCGTGACAATATCACAAATCTGCGAAGTTACAAGGGTGTATGGAAAGTGCGCAATGTACACTTGTAACACAGTCTTTTGATAGGCTATCATCACCAAATTTTCAACATAGGCATTTTAGGACATCTGCTCATGAACAGTATCACTGTCATTTTCTTAATCTGTCCCAAACAGTGATTTTCCACAGTGACCGCTCTATTCTGCGCCGGAAGTGAGAAAATACATTTTGGCCAGGGTGGGAAAAATGACAGCTCTACTGTTCATAAGTAGGTGTGGGAAAATGGCAATATGGAAAATCTGGAGTGAAAATATTATAAATCAGCGAAGTTACAAGGGTGTGTGCAAACTGCGCAATGCACGCTTGTAACACAGTCATTTTATGGAGTATCATCACCAAATTTTCAAAATAGGCATTTTAGGACCTCTACTCATGAACAGTGTCACTGTCATTTTCTTAATCTGTCCCAAACACTAATTTCCCACAGCAACCACGCTATTCTGCGTCGAAAGTGCGAAAACACATTTCGGCCAGCATGTGAACAATGACAGCTCTACTGTTCATAAGTAGGTGTGGGAAAATGGCAATATTGAAAATCTGGAGTGAAAATATTATAAATCAGCGAAGTTACGAGGGTGTGTGCAAACTGCGCAATGCACGCTCGTAAAACAGTCATTTTTTGGATGTTTTTCCACCAAATTTGCAACATAGACTTTTAGAGAGCCCACCTCATGTAAACTGGCACTGCCGTTTCATTAATCGGCCCTGAAAGGTGATTCCCGCAGTGACCGCAAAATCACCTTTTGGGGCCGATAAACACCTTGACAGTGCCAGAATTCATGAGGAGGGGTCCCAAAAACCCCATGTTGAAAATTTGGTGCCAAAATTCCAAAAATTGACTGAGATATGCATCAAAGTTGAAAAAAATGTATTCCATTATACAGCTTACGGCATTTCCTCAGTTCGCGGTCGGCTTTGAAGAGTGCAGACATGTTCCAGTCCACGAAGATCATCGTGCCGAGCTCCGGAGATGAAGTATGGGGTGGGGGTGGGGAGGCAGGGTGCGCAGTGGGTGGGTGCGGGTTTCAGGAGGGGGGGAGGAGACCGCCGAGGAACGTTCTTTTTCACAGGTTAAAACAAAAAGACATCGCAGGACCGTTTTAATTTACAGGGCATGTGGCATGCTGGGGTGGGCTCCCAGCATGCCACCGAAGTCTTTCTTTTGGGGAAGTGACATTATGCTGATGGTGACTGGGCACCCCCGTCGGCAGACAATAAAAGCGAGGGGGTGTACATAATAACATAAACATTGGGGCACTGAAGCCGATGGGGATTGGGGCTCCCGTCGGCAAGTAAACACGGTGGGGGGGTTAATATTGTTTGTGAACATGGCGGCAAGCCACTGCCATGTTCACAAACAATATCAGGGTTTCAAGATACCGCCCTGCAATGACGGGTAGCTCCCTCATTGCAGCGAATGGCTGGCGCTGCAATGTCGAGGTGGCCCCTGATTGCAGTGGCTACTTTTTTACAAGTTGGTGGCACGCTGGCTGAACTAGTGTCAGCAGCAGCGTGCCACGGCATTGGGGGAAGCAGGCTAAGCCTTTACAGGCTGTGGGGGCATTGGCCACAACAGTGCCGTGCCTCCACAACCTGCTTCTGGCGATAGCTGCCGCAATATGTTTCTTGCGCATGCGCACAATCAACATTAAAATGCGATGCCTCATACCATGGGGTTATCCCAGTAAAGGAAATTTTAAAACAACAAAAAATATTTTACTTATTTAAAAATGTATTTTCTTTGGAATGAGTTGCTCTGTAGAATAAAATCTATTTTGCAAAAAAAGCAAGGAAACTTGAAATTATATTTTCAGAAACTAGTTAACAAAGTGACTTTGTTCCCATAGTTCTATAGTTATTGTATTTATTTTTTACTGAGGTAAGGTTGGGAGATAAGTTAATCTGTACTGCAGAACAAACTGGGATGGGTTGGCTTTATGGTAATGTCGTAATGTACTTGAGTGAGTGACATTTGTGAACTTGTTTACCTGGATTGTCACTTAATTTGTCTGCATTACGAAGTCTCTTTCAACTTGTCTCATTTGTATGTGTTTCAGATCTGCTGCTGCCCAGCTGCAGTCTTTTGGTGTTTTGTTTTATTTTTGGGGTGGGAGGATATTTTGAGCAATATACTGTCATGTGGACTGTGGGGACTCTGGGGATGGTGCTAGGGTAGAAGAAGAAGAAGAATCAGCATTTATATAGCTCTTTTCATACACAGTATCCCAAAGCGCTTTACAAGCAATGCTAGACTGGTAGTGAAGTGACTGAATGTGTGGTGGCGGCCATATCGCACATCATCACCCACACACAGCCTGGATAATTGCATGAACCGGTTTATGGCAATGTTGGCCAGGACACCGGGAATGTTCCCTGCTCTTTGCGAAGAGTGCCCTGGGTTCTTTTACTTCCACCTGGACACCCACCAGGACAACACCAGGATGGGCAGAAGGGACCTCGGTTTAACGTCTCATCTGAAGGACGGCACACCCCAGCAGCACAGCACCCCCCAATACTGCACTCGGATGCCAGCGATTTTTAGGTGTAAGTCCAATCCCGGTGTGGGACGAGAACCCATGACCTTCTGGTCCAGAGGCGGATGTGCTACCAACCGAGCCACGCTGACACCACAACTCACAAAGCATGGGGAGGGAGGAAATGGGTAGAAATTGCATTAGAAATACTCTCCAAAATGCACCAGAATGCACCAAAATGTAAAAAAATGTCTTGGGGCCTAGGCAGCCCACCAGACCCCAGGCCTATTATTTTAATTTTTTATCTGACTTGAGCTCCCCCATCTATAGGACTTCTGGATCCCCCCTGCTCATTCCCCTCCTCTGGCAGTTCCCCAATACTGTGGGCTCATTCTCCTCCCCGGCAGGCCCCGAATACTGCATTCTAATTCCCTTCCCCTGGCAGGCCCCCAATGCTATGGGCTCATTCCCATCCCCTAGCAGGGTTCCAATCCTGCATGCTCCTTCCAACCCCCCTGGCAGGCTCCTAACGCTTTGGGCTCATTCCCCTCCCCTCATCAGGCCCCCAATGCTGCAGGCTCATTGCCCTCTCCCTGGCAGGCCACCAACACTGTGGGCTCATTTCCTTTTCCTGGCAGGCTCCCAATGCTGTGGGCTCATTCTTATTCCCCTGGTAGGCCCCCAAGGCTGTGGGCTCCTTCTCCTTCCCCAATGGCAGCCCACCAATGCTGTGAGCTCATTCCCCTCAGGCCCCCAGTGCTGTGGGGTCATTCCTGTTCCCTTGGCATGCCCTCAATGCTGCAGGCTCATTCCCTTCCCCCAGAAAGGCACCATCGCTGTGGCCTCATTCCCCTCCCCCTCAGAAGGCTCCCTATTGCTGTTGGTTCATTCCTGTTTTCCTGGCATACCCCCAACCTGCGGGCTCATTCCCCACATCCCTGGCAGCCCCAACAATGCAGGATCATTCCTGTCCCCTGACAAACCCCCAATGCAACAGGATTATTCCCCTCCCTGGCAGGCCCCCAATATCACAAACTCAATCCCTCACAAGGCCAAGGCACCAATGCTGTGGCCTCATTCCCTTCCGTTGGAAGGCCCCAATGCTGTATGCTCATTCCACTCCTTGCGGAAGGCCCCCAATATTGCAAGCTCATTCTCCCCGTAGGCCCCCAATGCTATAGGCTCATTCTTCTTCCCTGGTAGTTCCCAAATGCTGTAGTGTCATTCCCCTCTCCTGTCAGGCACCCAACACTGCGGGTTCATTCCCCTCCCTCCCAGAAGGCCCCAATGCTGTAGGTTTATTCCCCTTCCCTCGGCAGACCCACAATGCTACGGCCTCATTCCCCTCCCCTGAAAGGCTCCCTGTCCTGTGGGCTTATTCCCCTCCCTCGGCAAGCTCCCAATGCTGTGGGCTCATTCCCCTCCCCCAGGCAGGCCCCCATTGCTGTGGGAGCATTCCCTTCACCCAGCAGGCCCCCAATGCGGGGGGGCTCATTCCACTACCATGACCAGCTTCCCATGCTGCGGGCTTATTCCCCTAACCTGGCAGGCCTCCAATGCTGCGGGCTCATTGTTCTACCTGGGGAGGCTCTCAACACTGCAAGCTCATTCCCTCCCCTGGCAGGACCCAATGCTGCGGGCTCAGTCCCATCCCTTTGGCAGGCCCCCAAGGCTGTGGGCTCATTCCCCTCCTCCACGGCAGCCTCCCAATGCTGCGGTCTCATTCCCCTCAGGCCCCCAATGTGGTGGGTTCATTCCTCTTCCCCTGGTAGGCCCCCAACACTACAGGCTCACTCCCCTGCCCCGTGGCGGTCCCACCAATGCAGTAGGCTGATTCCCCTTTCCTGACAGGCTTCCAACACTGCAGGCTGATTCCTCTCCCCTGGCAAGGCACCAATGCTGTGGCCTCATTCTCCCTCCCTCCCCCTCAGAAAGGCCCCCCAACACTGTTGGCTCATTCCATTCCCTTCAGAAGGCCCCCAATGATGCAAGCTCATTCCCCTTCCTCCCCGGTAGGTCCCCAATGCTGGAGGCTCATTCTCCTTCTCTGGCAGTCCCCCAGCCCCAATTCTGTAGGCTCATTCCCTTCTCTGGCAGGCCCCCAACACTGTGGGCTCATTCCTCTCCCCTGGCAAGCCCCGAATACTGCATGCAAATTCCCCTCCCCTGGCAGGCCCCGAGTACTGCATGCTAATTCCCCTTCTCTGGGAGGCCCTCAATGCTGCAAGCTCATTCCCATCCCCTGGCAGGGTCCCAATGCTGTGAGTTCATTCCCACCCCCTGGCAGGCTCCTAACACTGCGGGCTCATTCCCCTCTCCTCAGCAGGCCCCCAATTCTGCAGGCTCATTCCTCTACCCCTGGCAGGCCCCCTATGCTGCATGCTCATTTCCCTTTCCTGGCAGGCTCCCAATGCTGTGGGCTCATTCCTGTCCCCTGGTAGGTCCCCAAGGTTGCGGGCTCTTTCCCCTTGCCCAACGGCAGCCCCCCAATGCTGTGGGCTCACTTCGCTCAGGCCTGCAATGCTGTGGGTTAATTTCTGTTTCCCTGGCATGCCCCGAAGACTGCAGGCTCATTCCCAACCCCCCCGGCCGGCCCCCAACACTGCAGGATCATTCCTCTCCCATGACAGACCCCACAATTCAGCAAACTTATTCCCCTCCCTGGCAGGCCCCAATACTGCAGGCTTATCTCCCTAACCTGCAAGGCACCAATGCTGTGGCCTCATTCCCTCCCCCTCAGAAGGCCCCCCAACACTGCAGGCTTACTCCATCTCATGAGAGCCCCCAATGCTGCAAGCTCATTCCCCCCACTAGGCCCCCCAACACTATATGCCCATTCTCCTTCCCTGGCAGTTCCCAAATGCTTAGGCTCATCCTATTCCCGCAGGGCCCAATGCTGTAGTTTTATTCCCCGCCCTTTGGCTGGCTTCCAATGCTGCGGGCTCATTTCCCTCCCCTGGCAGGCCTCCCAGTGCTGCAGGTTCATTCCCCTCCACTGGCAGGCCACCAATGCTGTGGGCTCATTTGCCTCCCCTGGCAGTCCCTCAATACTGTGAGCGCGTTCCCCTCATCCTAGCATGTCTCCAACACTGCAGGCTCATTGTCCTCCCCAGGAGGCTTCAAACACTGCAGGCTCATTCCATGCCCCCATGGCTGTCCCCCGGTGCTGTGCGCTCATTCACCTCCCCAGGCAGGCTCCTAATGCTGCGAGCTCATTCCCCTCCTCTGGTATGTCCCCAATGCTGAAGGCTCATTCCCCTCCCCTCGTAGGCTCCCAATGCCGTGGTCTCATTCCCTTCCCCAGTGGCAGGCCCCCAATGCTGCAGGCTTATTCTCCTCCCTTGGCAGGCCCCCAATGCTGTGGCCTCATTCCCCTCCCCTTTGGCAGGCTACCAGTGCTGTGGGTTCATTCCCCTCAGGCCCACAATGCTGTGGGTTCATTCTTCACCCCCTGGCAGGCTTCCAATGCTGCAGGGCTCATCCCTCCCATGCAGGTGCCCAACACTGCGGGCTCATTCCCTTCCCCCAGCAGACTCCCAACAATGTGTGCTCATTCCCTTCCCCCTGTAGTCTCCCAATGCTGCGGGCTAATTCCCTTCCCCGGCAGGCCTCCCAGTGCTGCAGGTTCATTTCCCTCCACTGGCAGGTCACCAATGCTGCGGGCTGATTCTCCTCCCCTGGCAGACCCCGAATACTGTGGGCGCATTCCCCTCATCCTGGCATGTCTCCAATGCTGCAGGCTCATTGTCCTCCCCTGGGAGGCTTCCAACACTGCGGGCTCATTCCACACCCCTATGGCTGTCCCCCAGTGCTGTGCACTCATTAACCTCCCCTGGCAGGCTCCCAATGCTGCAGGCTCATTCCCCTCTCCTGGTATGCCCCCAATGCTGCTGGCTTATTCCTTTCCCTGGCAGGCCCCAATGCTGTGGGTTTATTCCCCTCCCCTTGCACACCTCCACTTCTTTGGACTCATTCTCCTCCCCTGGCAGAACCCCAATGCTGTGGGCTCATTCTCCTGCCCCGAGGCAGGCCCCCAATGATGTAGGCTTATTCCCCTCCTTTGGCAGGCCCCCAACGTTGTGGCCTAATTCCCCTCCCCTTTGGCAGGCCACCAGTGCTGTGGGTTCATTCCCCTCAGGTCCACAATGCTGTGGGTTTCATTTCTCACCCCCTGGCAGGCTTCCAATGGTGCAGGGCTCATCCCCCCCGACAGGTCCCCAGCACTGCAGGCTCTTTTCCCTCTCCCAGCAGACTCCCTACACTGCATGCTCATTCCCCGCCTCCTGTACTCTCCCAATGCTGTGGGCTCATTCTCCTCCCCCCTGGTAGGCCCCCAATGCTGAGAGCTCGTTCCCCTACTCCGGCAGGCTCCAAATGCTGTGGGCTCATTCCTCTTCCCTTAGCAGACGTTCAACGTTGCTGTCTCATTCCTCTCCCTCGGTAGTCGCCCAATGCTGTTGGCTCATTCCCCTCCTCCTGGTAGGCCCCCAACACTGTGGGCTCATTCCCCTCCCCCAGCAGGCTCCCAATGCTGTGGGCTCATTCCCATCCCCCTGACAGGTCCCTGATGCTGCAGGCTCATTCCCCTCCCCCAGCAGGCTCCAAACACTGCGTGCTCATTCCCCTCCCCCTGTAGTCTCCCATTGCTGTGGGCTCTTTCCCCTTCCCCTGGTATGCCCCCAATGCTGAGGGCTCATTCCCCTCCTCCGGCAGGCTCCAAATGCTGTGGGTTCATTCCTCTCTCCCTAGCAGATGTTCAATGTTGCCATCTCATTCCTCTCCCTCAGTAGTCTCCCAAAGCTGCGGGCTCATTCCCCTCCTCCTCCTCCTGGTAGGCCCCCAACGCTGTGGGATCACTCCCTTCCCCAGCAGGCCCCCAATGCTGCAGGCTCATTCCCCTCATTCTGGCAGGCCAAAAACACAGCAGGCTCATTCACCTCCTCATCCCCTCCCTGAGCAGGGTACCAACATTGTGGCCTCATTCACCTCACCCTCAGAAGGCCCCCAATGCTGTAGGCTCATTCCCCTCTCCTCAGCAGGCTCCCAATGATGCAAGCTTATTCCCTTCCCCCATGGCAGGGCCACCACACTGTAGGCTCATTCCCTTCCCCTTGACAGGCTCCCAACACTGCGGGCTCAGTCTCCTCCCCTGGCAGGCCACCAATACTGAGGGCTCATTACTCTTCCCTGGCAGGCTCCCAGTGCTGCGATCTAATTCCACTCCCCCCAGATAGGCCTCAATGCTGCAGGCTCATTTCCCTTCCCTGGCAGGCACCCAACACTGCAGGCTTATTCCCTTCACCCTGGCAGGCCCCCAGTGCTGTGGGTCCATTCCTCTTCCCTCAGCAGGACCCCAGCATGGTAGGATCATTTCTCATCACTGGCAGGCTCTGAATGGTATGGGTTCATTCCCATCCCCTATTCCCCTGCCCCCCAGTAGGCACCCAAGACTGAGGTTCATTCCCCTCAGGCCACCAATGCTGTGGGTTCATTCCCCTCAGATCCACAATGCTGTGGGTTTCATTTCTCACCCCCTGGCAGGCCTCCAATGCTGCAGGGCTCACTCCCTTCCCCCTGACAGGTCCCCAACACTGTGGGCTCATTCCCTTCCCCTGGCAGGCTCCCAATGCTGAGGGCTTATTCCCCTTCTCTCCAGCAGGCCCCCAATGCTGCGGGCTCATTCCTCATCCCCGCAGGCCCCCAACACCGCAGGCTCATTCCCCTCCCTGGGCTGGGTACCAATGTTGTAGCCTCATTCACCTCCCCCTCAGAAGGCCCCTGATTCTGTAGGCTCATTCACCTCCCCTCAGCAGGCCCCCAATGCTGCTAGCTTATTCCCTTCCCCCAGCAGGCGCCCCACACTGTAGGCACATTCCCCTCCCCTGGCAGGCCCCCAGTGCTGCGGGCTCATTCCTCTTCCCCCTGGCAGGCCTCCAATGCTGCAGCTGTATTCCCCTTCTCTGGAAGGCCCCAAAGGTTTGACTCACCTGGGCTCTGACAATAAAATGTTTATGCAGCAAGCCACTTTAATTTGATTTATTTATGATTTATGCAGTGAGTACAGGCCTGTGGTGTTTACTCTATGGTCTTTTGTTTTTGCATTCACCTACCTTCACTTTGTGCACAGTGGTGTTGTGTTTTTCAGGCTCCCAGCACTGCTGGCTCATTCCCTTCCCCTCGACAGGCCCCCAGCACTGCAGACTCATTCCCTTCCCCTGGCAGGCCCCCAGTGCTGCAGGCTCATTCCCTTCCCCTTGACAGGCCCCCAGCACTGCTGGCTCATTCCCCTCCCCTCGACAGGCCCCCAGCACTGCTGACTCATTCCCTCCCCTGGCAGGCCCCCAGTGCTGCAGGCTCATTCCCTTCCCCTCGACAGGCCCCCAGCACTGCTGGCTCATTCCCCTCCCCTCGACAGGCCCCCAGCACTGCTGACTCAATCCCCTCCCCTGGCAGGCCCCCAATGCTGCAGACTCATGCCCCTCCCCTGGCAGGGCCCAAATACTGTGGGCTCATTCCTCTACCCCATGGCAGACTCCCAATGCTGTGGGCTCATTTCCCTCCCCCTGGAAGGCCCCCAGTGCTGAAGGCTCATTCACCTCCTATGGCAGACTCCCAACACTGCAGGCTCATACCCCTCTCCCAGCAGGCTCCCAATGCTCTGGGTTCATTCCCTTCCCCCTGGCAGGTGTCCAAGGCAGCAGGCTCATTCCGCTCCCCCAGCAGGCTCTCAATGCTGTGGGCTCATTCCCATCCCCTGGCAGGCCCTCAGCACTGCGGGCTTATTCCTCTCTCCCCAGCAGATCCCCAATGCTTCAGTCTCATTCTCCTCCTCCTGGCAGGCCCTCAATGCTGCAAGCTCATTCGCCTCTCCTGGTAGGTCCCCAATAATGCAGTCCCATTCCCCTCCACTGGCAGACCCCCAGTGCTGCAGGCTCATTCCCTTCCCTCCAGCTGGCTCCCAATGCTGCAACTTCATTACCCTCCCACCAGTAGGCTCCCAATGCCATGGGCTCATTTTCCTCCCTGGCAGTCCTCCAATCCTGCAGGATCATTCTCATACCCTGGCATGGCCCCAACACCGTGGATTCATTCCTCTCCCCCCTGGCAGGCCTGCAATGATGCAGTCTCATTCCATCCCCTTGGAAGCCCCCCAACACTGTGGGCTCTTGCCCCTCCCCCTTGCAGGCTCCCTATGCCATGGGCTCATTCCCCTCCCCTCACTTGCCCCAAATGCTGCTGACTCATTTTCCTCCCTCCGGCAGGCTCCCATTGCTGTGGGCTCATTCCCCTTGCCCCCGGCAAGCCCCAATGCTGTGGGCTCATTCCACTGCCCCCCTGGCAGGCCCCCAATGCTTTGGCCTCCTTCCCCTCCCCGGGCAAGCCCCCAACACTGCAGGCTTGTTTCCCTACCCTGGCAGGCCCTCAATGCTGCAGGCTCATTCCCCTCCCCTGGCAGGCCCCTAATGCTGCAGGCTTATTGTCCTCCTCTGGCAGGCCCCCAATGCTGCAGGCTTATTCTCCTCCTCCGGCTGGCTCCCATTGTTGCAGGCTCATTCCCTTCCCCCTTGGCAGGCCCCAGCACTGTAGGTTTATTCCCTTCCCCTAGCTGGCCCACCATGCTACAGGCTCATTCCCCTCCCCTAGCAGGCCCCCAATGCTGTGGGCTCATTCTTCTCCCCCGGCAGGCCCTCAATGCTGCAATCCCATTCCCCTCCCCCTGACAGGCACCCAATGCCATGGGCTCATTCCTCTCCCCCAGTCAGGCCCCCAATGCTGCAGGCTCATTCCCCTCCCCTGGCAGGCCCCCAGCACTGCAGGCTCATTCCCATCCCCCGGGAGTCCCCCAACATTGCAGGATCATTCCCCTCCCTCGGCAGGCCCCTAATGATGCAGGCACATTCCCCTCCCCTAGCAGGCCCCCAGTGCTGTGGGCTCATTCCCTTCCCCCAGCAGGCCCCCAATGATGTGGTCTCATTCTCCACCCCCAGCAGGCCCCCAGTGCCATGGGCTCATTCCCCTTCCCTATGTGACTCCTAACACCGCAGGCTGATTCCCTTCTACCCAGCTGCCCACCAGTGGTGAGGGTTAATTTCCCCTCCCTCCCAGCAGGCCACCAGTTGTTCAGGCTCATACCTTATCATTTTGCTATTTGACATTACAATGTAACACCAATAAAAAGCAAAAGGATAAGCAGTCATTCCTGAAAGACATAAATATTACAGAAATACACAGTTTGTCATTATAAACTGTAACAGCTATGCCTTTACAAATAAGTTCCTTTTAGCTGTTTTAAGTTTTAGTTGAGGGTATGGCTAGCAATGCAGGTACCTGTGTCAGCCCATTTGCTGTTTGCACATTTGCCATAATTACTTAATTTATTGTGATATAGAGTGTAATTATGTTTACGCTCATCCCCCAACCCCCGTGCTTATAGATAGATTTACTGTCATGAAATTACAGTTATTTACTGTTGTGTCATATTTAGTTGTGTTTCTAAACAGAGGAAAATAAATGTATGTAACCCATTTTAGGGTGATTTTAATAAATACATTATCTTATTATATTTTCCTTTTCATTTTCATTTCATTTTTAGTTTGCAATCTTCTCTGCCTTTAGACTGAGTTAATTTTTCATGCAAAACAGGACAGCAATTTATCTTTAAATACTTTCACTCTGTCACTCAAACAAATATGACTTACAAGTTCATTCAACAAAACATTAAGTCTGATACAATAAAAACTCTCATTCTGTAATTTGTTTTACACTGAGCGATTATACTTGCTCTGCAACAAAAAATGCATGAGAGCAAATTAAAAGTAAATGAATCAGATCACTACGGGTACACGATGTGACTGTACAGTAGAGCAGTATGTAATAACTACTTTTATATAATGAAATGGTGGTAGTGTTCAAATAACAGTCAGTAATGAGTTTTTGAGTGCTCTTACAAAATAAATCAGCAAAAATTGTTAAAAAGGAAGGGGAAAAACAGCAGCTCCCTTCCTTGGTGGTACCAGATCTCTTTGCTTCTTACGGACTGTGATAAACTACTTCTGAGGAAAAACCTTTATTTCTGGTAACAGCAACAACTTTTGATTGAAGCAGCACTTTCTTGTAAAAATCACATGGTCAAATGGTCACCAGCTAGTTGAAACTTCTGAGTGCATTGTGGGAAGACCATGGACGAATCCTAGGAAAGAGGTTTTGCAGTATTCACTTTGCAACTGACTATCTGGCCATGTGGTTTTCCCAAAAAAAATTTTGCTTTTATTGAAAGTTGTTGCTGCTTCCAGAAATAAAGGATTTTTTTTTTACTGAAGCAGATTGTTGTCGCAGTCTGTGGGGAGCAAAGATGTGCCACCCAGCTGACAAATGATTGTGCTGGTTTGGAGAACGTTTGGTGAGTGCTAAGTGGCTTTTTTTCCTTTTATTCTACCCTGAGAAGGCTCAAGTTCAGAGCTCCAACTGATGTGTTTTGTTCATTGTTAAAAATCTCATGATAATTGTGGGAGATAATCTCTGAGGCACTCCACAGTCATGACATCATGGGTTGTGTACACCTGATAGGTTGCTTGATGCACATGTGACTTGAAGAAGGTCCATCCCCCACCTGAGAGAGGGGTTGGGTCTGCTCTCATATAGTTAGTTCTTATGTGCATCAAAATAGGTTGCAGCACACCCTAGAGCTCCAGTGTGTTTCTTGTAAAGAACAAATGTTTATTATAAAGAACAACTTCATTACTAAGGTAAGAAGCCACCTGGCTAAGCCATTTATTAATATCCTACAACAAAGATAAAATAAAACCACAAGTGTATGTTTCTGCAGATATGCAACTGTTTAAAATTGTAAAACTGGCAGTCTTAGAGATGTTAACACTGCGGCTTCTACCAGCGTCGGTTGTCTAGGAAAATGTTAGCTGAGAAATTGACAGCACAGTATTAAAATTATGAACATTATTGCATTGTGCAAGTACAGAGATTATTAGCTACCTGAACACCCCTGCTGGTGGTGCCAGGAACTAAAATAATGTCTGACCCACATAATTAAACACAGAATCTATGCAATGATTTACAGGAGGTAATATAATAATCAACCTGGTTCCCCTGCCAGCAGTTCCTGAGTTGTATTAATCACCAACAAGAATCTGGTGGCCCTGCTAGCCTCACTAACTTGTAAAAAGGTACTGTCAAACTCACCCAAAAAAGTTTCCTTGCATTCAAAAATGCTTAAAATGCCTGAGCTGGACTCAAACATTACTGGAATTCAGTGGCACTAAATCAAAGCACCCGCAACCACTTTGTGCTATTTTCTACCCAAAAACAGTCCCACAGAGAAAAGGAAGCTCTATGGACCAAAATGGAGCCACCCAAATGTTATTTTATGGCCCAGGTTCTCAAACAACTCCTAGCAACAAGACCATCCCCCTACTTCTTCCTAGTTTCCAAATCTCCTGCTACATGAGAGCTGCAAGCTGACTGGCTCCCAGCTCTCATGAGATTTCGGCCACCATCTTAGATGGGGATAAACAAACAAGATTTGACTAAATCCAACATATCTTGCAGTGGAGAACTGAGCTAGCAATTGCTACAGCTTCTCAAGGCAAAGTCCCCTAACTTTTGACACTGACCATGAGAAAGAACTAAAGAAACATGTTTTACATAACAAAAAATGCTTCTGCCCCAAACTGTGTCCTATTATGCAAGCAGCAATGCAGATGATTACTCCCTTAGCTTACCACAGCCAAGGCAAGGATTAGCTAAAGCATCCTGCCCCCTCAAAGGCACATGCCTTCATTATCCCAGAGATAACCAAGGCATACAAAAAGGGCCAAAAATGATACATAGCACTGTACTATATTGGGTCAACATACAAGGAGGTTTGATTAAAATAACTATTTGGGAAATAGTGAACTTTAATAGTCATTTCTTTCACTAATATTCAGTTTTTTCTCTCTTTAAGGCACAATCACATATTAATTAGGAGCTGCTACTATGTACTGTGCGTGACAAAAGTAATGCATACCAATGTGAATGCATGACTTAGCCCCATTAATTTTATACAAAAAAAGGCTTGAACAACATCATTTATCACATTTTGGAAATTTAAAGGACGCTAAATGTAAAAGTTGCTAACAGAGCCATGTGTTGTCTGAGACATGTCACAGATGACCAAACAGATTCCACAGCCACAGTTACTTGGAAACCCCTACCAGCGGTCCCAGGAGCTCAGTACATCAGGGGCTACTACATAATTAAAGGCTCTCATTCCTTACTTGGGCATATACTCTGAGTTCCTCTACATGCTGTTCAGAACAAGCATACCACTTTACTAAGATGCCTGACCTGGAGCCCTGCCAGCGGCTCCAGAGTCTACACATTGTTAAATGAGCAAGTGGCCACCTTAGAACATCCGGAGTACCCTGCCAGTGTCCCAGACTTCTAAAATACTAAGTAATGTGCCACAGTTCCCCATTACAAGCATAGTAGCACCTGAAGTGCTCACTCAAGACATCACTACACAATAGTCTCTGAAGCATTTTCTCAATCCCTGTGTGCTTCACCTCAAAATGACATGTTCTCTAGGCTTTTTTTATGGCACATTATGTGTTTTAAACTCACCACCTTCTTTTATCAAAAGGTAGAGGAGACTCCTCTATCATCTACCTGACCAAAACACCATAAACAAGTAGATCTCATGAGGAGGAGGAGGAGCATTGAGAGACTAACCTAACTTGCCTATCCAGATCGGCAGCCGCAAGAAAGAATATCGCAAGACTTGCTGCTGTGATCTCAGAAAAGCTCTCCACTCACCCCTTACCCATGCAGGATTAAGGGAGTAGGTGGCTGCCAGACAGGTGATTGATTGAGAGTCACTGCTGCCATCTTGGGGAGAGCATAACTACACTCATAAATGTTCAACCAACACAAAGGGCATTTGTTAAATGCACCAACCAATCTACAACAGCAGACCACAATGTGAATAATTAAATATAAGGGCAACAATTTGAAAATAAAATAACAATGGGGAAAATACATTGGGGTAGCACTATTACCACAGCTGTGTGCAAGGCAGCATAACACGGAGTCTCTCACTCACTCTAACCACATTTAAAGGGACAGTGCACACTTTAATGCACAGGCACAACAATAGCCTGTACAGTGCAGAACATTATTGATTACTGTGCAGGAGAAGAATTAAGGGAAATAATAAATAAACAATATATCTAAATCCCCCCCCACAAAAAAAAAAACACCCTCTCTATGTACCTTTTGTCAGCTTACTGTAATGGCCAAAACAAAGAACTGCAGCTGAACCAAGGTTGCAGCATGCCCTACATCTCCAGCATATTTAACCAAATCTAGAGGCAATGGTAAGACTCATAATATTTCAATATAAGCCATATATACAAAAATTATAGGGTGATTGTTACTAAATACAGGATGCTATCAAAATCCAGCATTTTGATTATCAGTTTGTGCTTATACCACTAGAATATACACCAGGCAAAAAGTACAGAAAACTAATGCATGATGTATAGCTACTGCGTATATCATAATATCGGTTTACAAGGCTTTTAAGTAGAACAGTGCAAGTTACAAGTAAGGGGACTTGACTACTTGGAAGACCCTGCTAGCGGTTCCAGGAGCAAATGACCATAAAATATACACTGGCCCTTATAATGTAAGGAAATTGACTACCTGGATACCCCTGCTAGAGGTTCCAGGAGCAAACATCCATAACGTATTCACTGGACCATATAATGTTAGGAGATTTGACTACCTGGATACCCCTGCTAGTGGTTACAGGAGCAAATGTCCATTAAGTATCCACTGGGCCTTATAATGTAAGGAGATTTGACTACCTGGATACCCTTGCTAGCGGTTACAGGAGCAAACACTTCCTAAGAGAGGAAAAAAAAAGAAAAGAAAAAAAAAAGCTCATCAAATTACCCGTACAAGGAGAGCAAGGCAAATCTCAACCTGGCACCCCTTACAGTGGGGTCTGAGTGCAGAACAGTGGCCCTACCTCCATTCCAGGTATCCCAGTCTCTGTGGCAAGTCACCATTCAAATGGCCTCTAGCTCCATGGTGGAACCCAACTGAAATGCGACTTTCTGTGACCTTCATGCTACCATTGTACCCCATACAGGGTATTTAAGGCTGTAGACCAATATGGAGCCAATCAAAATTTTTTTTTTATGGCCCCCAGGTTCATAGAAATGCCCAAATGATGCACTCCTCTCCCCCTCATCTCTTCCAGTCTGAGATCTCGCTCAGCATGGGAGCAGCCCTTTGATTGGCTCCTAAAGCTTGCGAGACCTCAGATGCCATCTTTCTGAGGGGCAAAACAGTGGGATCTCGCCATCATGGAGATCCTGCGATAACTACTGCCTATGCCCCCAGCACGCTGAAATAAAGCAACATTTCAACAAGCAGGAGACAAACAGATTGTTCGGTTAAGGTCTAGAAAGATACCACAAGGGAAAAGAGGATAAGATACCAAAGACCAGTCAAACAGATCCACTTATCTGCCAGCTAGACAAACATACTGTTCTCATTCCTTTCGAGACAAGACAGGGCCAATTACAACTACAGGCTACACTACTATAGGCAGCCATACTCACAAAAACATTGCATCAGACAACGCACTAGAAGGGTTCCCAACCAAGGTAGAGGAAACTACTCCCCCCACAGAACCCAGTTGAAACAACAACTATTATTGCTACAAGCAATACCAAAAATTCCAGTCAGTGACCGACTACTACACTTCACGCAAGCATGAGAGCAAACCGCACAAGACAGGTGGGTCCTACAAGTAATAAGACTAGGATATGTGATACAACTTTCACGCATACCAACAAAGAACCTTCTAGTCCTATTCCCTGTGCCGAAAAACACGTTACCCCGACACAAGTCCAAACAGTACTGACAGACTTACTGATCAACAAGACCATAGACAGGGTAACACATTACAAAAAGGAGAAAGGAGGATACTCCATATTTGACAAAGTACCCAAAAAGGGACCAGAGGGCTAGGCCCAGTTCCGGACCTAAACAATTTTGTACGATTTAAACCCTATAAATAGAAACAATCAGGTCCACCCTCATGGTTATAAGCTCAGGAGATTACCTAACTTCACTACATTTGTAGGACACGTACATCACACTACAAATTCTGTTGATTTCACATATTGGGAAAACAATACCAATACAAGTGTTACCATTCAACCTACCATCAACTCCAAGTGTGTTCACAATGGTAACAATAGCATTCGCAGCAAAGAAAAAGAAAAAATGAGAGCTAAGGGCATACAAGTAATACCCTATTGAATGACCGCCTGATCAGGACCAGAACAGTACAACAGTCCATTTGAGAACAAACTTGGTAGTACACTGCCTACAAAATCGCAGCCGTGTAATAATCTATCAAAAAGCTACCTATCATCCCTAGCCAGTCTATAGATAGTCTAGGCTCACTGATCGACTCAAATCTGGGTCTCAGCAACCCAGTAAATGCCCAAGTCTGCTCAATTATTACACAGAATACACAATTACAGAAACACAGAAATTCAGAACTTCAAGCAGTTTCACAAGTACTGGGAGTGATATCATCTTTGATAGACATAGTGCCATGGGCCCAGTGCAACATGAAACCTCTCATACCATTCTTGAGCAAACAGGGCCCAGCGCATGACATATGCTTGGCACAGACATTAACATTTTCACCCTCCCTGATGGCACTAGCATCTGCCAGACATGGAGGAGAACTACAGGCACACTCATCCAAACCTCCACTCCTAATATTCTACACTGACAGAATATCCCTTAGACCTATAATGTCATTCTGACCAATAGTATAATTGACAGTCCACATCAACCAAACTATTGAAATATCTGCAGAACACCCTCAGGGGAAATACAAAACAACCCTCAGCTTAAAATGCTGAGGATGAAAAGGGTTCTTAGCACATATCTATCAAGGACAGAGGAAATATACAAAACAGACTGTTCGTAGTGCTGCATGGAAAAGGAAAACCAGCTTCAAAATCATTGATTGCCATGTACCTTAAAACAGCAATCACGGAACCATACAGAGTGAATAACTCAACTACACCAAGAGATCTGAAGGCTCACTCTACCAGAGCAATTGCAACTTCCTGGGCAAAGAAAATGGGAATACTGCAGAGGAAATCTTTAGCAGCATGTAAGCACTAAGTACAAGACAACATGTCTGACCCACCCTAGCAGAGGATTACTGCTTTCTAATGACCCATAATGTCATGACTGTGGAGTGCCTCAGAGATTATCCCCCACAATGGTAGTTTACTCACCTGGTAAAGGAGATTGTGGGGGAATACATCCCTGAGGCACTCCACATCCCACCCAACAGACGTGTGAAAGACTCAACAAGTTTTCATACATTGTATGAATGTATGATACCCGCTATTACAAATTAGCAGGTTCGGACATCACCGATGTCTATATGTATAGTATAAAAACAAAATAAAGTTACACAACAATTTTCTTCCGCTGAGTGGTCACTACATATCCACACTCATTAACAGCAAAAAGGTATTAACAGATTACTGTTACAGATACAGCTTTGGAATACATCAAACTGACCATAGGAGAGCAGACCCCCCTTTCAGGTGGGGGATGGACTTTCTTCAAGTCACATGTGCATCAAGTAACCTATCAGGTGTACACAACCCATAACGCCATGACTGTGGAGTGCCTCAAAGATGTAGTCCCCCACAATCACCTTTACCAGGTGAGTAAACTACCATTACTCACTACTGCACTAGTTGCGCTGAATAATGACTCTTTTTAAATATTTCAAAATTGGAAGCAAGACCTGGGGCTCGATTCTCAAAGTGCCCTTAGATTGACACAAACTGCAGCAAAAGGCCTCTTGCATCAAAGCCTGGTGCACCAGGGACCCTGCATCCGAATCTCTATTGGGCAGGGTCCCAGTGGCAAAGTCCCATGACTTGCAGCAAACCTGGCTGTTTGCCAAACACATGGCATATCCAGAAGGTTTGCTGCAAGCTGTGGAGTGGCTGTGTGACACTCTAGCATGTCTCTGGTGGCTAGTGGCACCCCCTCTCCCACAGCACCAATCTGGTTGTAAATTAAAATGTTACATAAAATCATTCCATGGTGATCTAGTGGTCCCCCATCCACAATCACTGTTTAAAGGAAAACTGTACAAATTGGGTGGCTCCTGGTAGTCTAGCACACTCCCATCCCCCCACCCCAGCAGGCAGTGTCCCACCACCCTGCTCCCTCCTCCCAAAACCAAGCCTGTGACTTGCACAGCCCACTGCTCACCACCACAGCCAGCTGTCAACTGTGCTCTTAATGAGTGTGTACTGTATACAGTATGCACTCTTAGAGAGCTCCGTCGGTGGCTGGCCATGGTGGTGAGCTGTGGGCTGCGCCAGTCGCCAGCTTTGTTTTGGGAGGGAAGGGAGGGAGCGGGGTGGTGGGACACTGCCTGCTGGGGTGGGGGTCCGCTAGACCACCAGGGATTGGAATTATTTATTTAAAAAGGGATGAGGATGGGGGGACTGCTAGACCACCAGGGACAGGAAGTACTGATTTATAAAGGGGTTGGGAATGGGAGGACCGCTAGACCACCAGAGATGGGAATTACTTATTTACAAAGGGATCGGGATGGGGGACTGCTAGACCACCAGTAACAGGAATTGTTTATTTGCAAAGAGATTGTGGATGGGAGGACTGCTAGACCATCAGGGACAGGAATTAATTTATTTACAAAGGAATCGGGGATGGGGGGACTGCTAGACCACCAAGGACAGGAATTAATTTATTTAAAAAGGAATCAGGGATGGGGGAGGACTGCTAGACCACCAGGGATGGGAATTAATGTATTATAATGGGGATCAGGGTTGGGGAGGGGGCCACAGTACATTGGCACACTAAACCCTCTCAGAGGATACACATCTAACTACCCTTAGACCAGCCCTGGCTGGTCTAATGGTACTTAGAAATTTGCCCTCTGGGAGGGTTTAGAGAATCCCAGTTTTGAGGATATGGCAGCTTGCAGCTGTCACAAGCCCCCTAGCACCATGTCACAGCCCAGTTTGTGTCACAAGGATAGTGCAGGCCTCTTTTGGCACAGACAACCTGCTGTTGCTGCAGTCTGCCTTTGTGAAATGCTCCCAGCACATCTTTTGGTGGAAGGGGCTCTTTGCACAACTCCTTGTGACACAAGCCCCTTGCTCCAGTCCAGGAGATTTAAGAATCAGGCCCTTGGTCTGTAAGAATCATTTTGCCTCAGGGACCAAAGAATGGTGTCTGTAGAGAAAACCATGGACCCAGTTCCCAATCACCAAGGACTGTCATAAAATCATGGCACTAACAATTTGGTGAAAGTCCCTTGCCTGTGATCCCCCCCATCAAGTTATGCTCAAAGAGGGGCTGAAGGCTCCTGCTGTGCATCCGCATTTCAGTTTTCATATGTATATGGGGGGGCTGTAAAGCAGGTGGTAGTCAAGCTGCAACTCTGCACCAGATGAGGGTTGGGGGGCAGACCATGGTTGTCGTGGGACAAGCTGGCCCAGTGGCATGGAGGGCTGAGACACTGAACACCTTCTGGCCATGCCAGAGACCTGTGTTCAGAAAACAGCACAGGTTGCAGGGGGGCCAGCCAGGGTAGGAGCAGATTGAAAGTGATGAACTGCTGTCCTCTCCTGGGGAGGGAGGCTAGCCATCTCAGCCTCTGACTGCCACCAGGTGAAGGCCCAATGATAGTGCAGAGTGACTTGAAGGTAATGGCCATGGTTCTGCAGGACATGCACACCTACACCCTGATATGTCACTGTGGCAGGAAAGCAGGGGGCCAGAACATGGAAAACTGTGACAGGTGGGCTTCATGAAGCCCATCCCATCCTCTCTCATCCCAAGCCACCTCCTGACCACTGAGAGCATCTGGATGTGTGTATGGGGGGGTCGGTGGCTCTTCCTCTCCTGACTCCGCAATGAGGGAAATCCATGGCAACTCAGTACCTGGTGGATTGGGGAGGTGGATGCCAATCATCAGGGCTGGGAACAGGGCTGAGAGCATGCCTGCCTGCACCTACAAGGTCCACAGATTTGTGAAAAAAGATTGTTGTGGGACCAAGAATGGAGTCAGCATGTGTGGAGGAATGGGACTGGGGGTCACTGGACATCAGGGACAGAAACATGGGCTGAGGTTAAGAAAGTCAGCCATGGGACACAAGGAAGACAAATACAGACTAGGGTTAGGAACTGGGGCAATGGCACACCTGGGACAGAAACATGGCCTGGGGTTAGGGAAGGGACCATGGGACACCAGGAACAGAAACATGGGCTGGGATTAGGGAAGGAGGCCACAGGACACCAGGGGCAGTAACATGGGCTGGGGTTAAGGAAGAGGCTATGGGATACGAAGGAGAGAAACATGGGCTGGGGTTAGGGAAGGAGCCATGGGACACCAGTGACAGTAACATGAGCTGGAGTTCAAAAAGGGGCCATGGGACATCAGGGTCAGAAACAGGGGTTGGGGTTATGGAAGGAGGCACAGGACAACAGGGAGAGAAACAGAGGCTGGGGTTAAGGAAGAGGCCATGGGACACCAAGGAGAGAAACATGGCCTGGGGTTAGGGAAGGAGCCATGGGATACCAGTGACAGTAACATGAGCTGGAGTTCAAAAAGGGGCCATGGGACATCAGGGTCAGAAACAGGGGTTGGGGTTATGGAAGGAGGCACAGGACAACAGGTAGAGAAACAGATGCTGGGGTTAAGGAAGGAGGCACAGGATATCAGGAACAGAAAAATAGACAGGGATTAGGAAAGGTTGCTACAGAACTCCAGAGATAGAAACATGGGCTGGGTCAAAGCCACTGGGGTATTGGTGGGTTTCTTTATTAGCAGTAGCTAGGGAGTCTCTTTGTTGCTTTTTTGCATTTTGGAACTGCAAGGATGTTACAATGTATTGGAGGTGCTATGCCAACACTGTCTCAGTGCATCTGTTCAGAGTGCCCTCACATTTTTTGATTTTCATCTGTGAAGTTATCCACTTCTGGAGGAGCACCAAACCAAGCTGTTTTCTGACCACACCTAACCAAATGACTGTCTGAGTTATGGAAAAGGCCACAGGACACCAGGATCAGAAACATGGGCTGGGGTTAGGGAAGGGGCCACAGGTCACCAGGCACAGTAACAATGGTTCAGTAAGGGGTCACAGGCCACTGGGGACAGAAACATGAGCTGGGGTTAGGGAAGGGGGCCATGAGACACCAGGAACAGTAACATGGGCTGGGGTTCAATAAGGGGCCATTGGACACCAGGGACAGAAACATGGGCTGGGTTTCAGTAAGGGGCCAGGGGGCACTGGGGACAAAAACATGGGCTGGGGTTAGGGAAGGGGCCACAGAACACCAGGGACAGAAACATGCTGGGCTCATGGAAGGGTGCCACAGGACACCAGGAACAGTAAAATGGGCTGTGGTTCAGCAAGGGTCCTTGGGACCCAAGGGACAGAAACATGTGCTGTGGTTCAGTAAGGGGCCACTGGACACCAGGCACAGTAACATGGGTTCAGTAAGGGGCCATGGGACACTTGGTACAGAAACATGGACAAGGTTAGGGAAGGGGCCAAGGGACACCAGGAACAGTAATATGGGCTGGGTTAGGGAAGGGCTCTACTGGACACCAGGGACAGTAATATGGGCTGGGGTACAGTAAGGGGCCACAGGACACCAGGAACAGAAACATGAGCTGGGGTTAAGGTAGGGGCCATGGGACACCTGGGACAGTTACATGGACTGGGTTTAGAGAAGGGGGCCACTGGACACCAGGAACAGAAACATGGTCTGGGGTTAGGGAAGGGGGCCATGGAACACCAGGGACATAAATAGGGTTAGGGTTAGGGAAGGGGACCATGGAACACCAGGGACAGTAACATGTGATGGGGTTTGATCAGGGGCCACAGGACACCAGGGACAGAAACATGGGTTAGGGTTAGGGAAGGGGGCCATGGAACACCAGGGACAGTGACATGGGTTAGGGTTAGAAAAGGGGGCCATGAGACACCAGGGACAGTAACATGGGATAGGGTTTGGGAAGGGGGCCACAGGACACCAGGGACAGTAACATGGGCTGTGATTTTGGAACCTTTGTCCACCATTATCCTTATAGGTAGCATTGACAATCCATGATCATGATCAGTCCGCATTCAAATAAAAAAAGAACAGCGCCTAAACTTATTTGTTGCCAGGTTACTCTCACTCAACTGTGGGTTTGCAATTTGTTTGCCCACATATACTATATTCTTTCTGAAACCCACTGTGATCTCCTATTCACTGTCCTGCTTCAGTGGGGATGGGGCTGATTTAGGAAGAGCGAGCATGGGTATAGGTGTCAGAGATCAAAAGGTACTCAGGTAATTCCTATGACCAAATAGTGTGTCTGTTTGATTTTATTTTTTTTACTTGCTTGGCTTGTTTTCTATGAAACATGCTATGTGATGCTTTCTGCCATTCTTCCAATCGCTGAGGTGTAGCCTTGCTGTGACCTCACTCAGGTCATGTGCGGCAGCTCTATTGAAAACCCCATGTCAAAAATGAAGTTCTTAGCCAGCTGTGCTCTAACTATGTTGCGATGTCAATTTTCTGGCTTGTTCATCCAGTGATCAACTGTTTTTAGCTCTAACCCCCCTCCACCACTCCATCAAATAACAGCTGCTATGTCATTGAGTGCTCAGTCTCCACAAAGTATCAGGAAAGAAAATACTGAAACATGCCAGTTTTCTCCTAAATACTATCAGCTTGTTGTGTTAATGCCAACCCCACAGCCCCACCTCATGCATTTGTAATTAAAACCTCTTATCATGTGTGTTTGTGCTTTTGGGAACGATACAGAGATTCTGCTAGTCACCGGTTTCATTATCCAGACACAGACAGTGTCAGATTCAGATGCAGGGATGACAGGAGAAAAAAAAAGGCTGATCACTGGATAATGAAACCAGTAACTAGCAAAATCTCTATATCTCTACCAAAAGTACAACACACACGCACACGGCACACTCGATACGGGGTCTCAAATATCAATGTGTGATAATCCCATTATGGTTTCTTATTTTACTGTTAGATTAAATAAAAAACACTCTAGTCATCAAACATTGCAAGAGCAAGGATGTGTGCACCTCTGCGATGTGCACTCATGTTCTTAAAATATCCTGGGCACCCGTTCGAATTCAGTCACCATAGGTACAGGAAAAAGCACATTAGTAGGCCCATGAATGAGATTACACTGTCACAAGTCGGCAACATGCAGCACAGCACGCGGCACTCCAGAGACAGCAGATGGACTATTTACTGAAAAATATTCACCTGGATAACAATAAATTGTGCAACATTTTTTGTTTTCATATTTTTATAACAGCAGTAAGGTACTCAAAGGGAGTTATGTTACACTTTGTGTCACATTACACCCCACGCTCCAAAGCAAATGAAAATTTTGGAAATTGCCAGCAAAGACGGAGGCAATAGCCGATTGAAATTTATAATAGTCCTCTGTGGAAAATGATAGGTTAAGATACATATTAAAACTTAAACTTATATATAACTAGTAAAACATTAAAACATTTAAGGACTTCTCAAATTCCGGCTATAACAGATAATTATGTTGCTCTATTGCAGTGCATTGAAAAGTGGCTTAGGGACAGAGTACTTTCAAATGTGAGAAGGCACTTATTGAACGGTTATTTGCCCTGCTTGGAATGTATTGGCATTTTTATACTGGAGGCTTGTTTTGGACAACTAAGTTATATTAAAAGCTCAAAGTATAGCAAAGGAGGGGTTGGTTCTATTTAAAAAAACAACAACAACAAAAAAAAAAACACAAACTTAGGATCTTATTGCTTATATTTAAAAGCATCTGTAATACATATAGTGCTATAGAGCCACATAGCTATAGTGCCATAGCTTTTGGTCTGCTCTTACAAGGATTTAAAGTAAATAAGGAACTTAAAAAGCTTAAGTTTGTAGTTCTACAGTATTTTTATTTTTCCCCTCACTGGCCATTTTATTTTGTCTTTTAGCAGATTGTTGGCTTATACATTGGAAGCATTGAGGAAAACCCATCTCCGATTGTATTATTTAAGGTCTATTTGGGACTATTCTGGGACTATACCTTGAAATACTTTAAATACAACCTGTATCCCAGTTGACAATCCAGAACCTTAATACTCGGGTAGAAACAATGTGTGTCGATTTTGGAGGTGTTCTTTGGAACCTGAATGCAGCAGATTTGTACAAATGGCTGAATGAAATTTTTGGGACACTTGTAATACTCAGTTTATTTACTGTATTGTATTTTTATGGTGTGGACCAGAGATTGTCTTATAACATATATAGAGTTCACTCTTTATAAATAAGCACTTTATGCACTTTTTTTTTACAAATATAGATTAGATATAGGTTAGATCCGTTAGATCTGTTATATTCAGTGTTTTTCTTTTAGAGTGGTTTCAGCTTTGATCTTATATAAGTAACTAAGATTGCATTAACAAGAGCACAAAGTCATTCTCAAGTGGAGACTGAGCAGGAGGAAAAAAAAACATTCTGGAGTGTGTAATAGTGAGGTTCTCCCTCTTTCCCTGTGTCCAGATGCTAAGTCATTTATTGCTAAGGAGGCTTTGATGGATAAAGGTGTAAAACCTAAATGAAAAAACTCAAAAAATTCAAAACATAAAAATAAACAGGGTAAAACTGATGAGTTTGTAACATAATCTAACAAAAAAGAAAACCTAAGATCCAACAATTTGGGGGAGCAAGATGGAGAGCAAGATGACTTGGTTGGTGTTAAAAATTAGGATCGTCTGTCTCCCATTAAACAGGGCAAACAAGTTATACAGACTCATATTACATCACATTACTCAAAAAAAATGTGAAATAATGGACTAGTCCCTCGATCTCGTATTCACCTATGAACCTATGAAATCTATATTTGACTTGAAGGAGGTGAAAGGCTACTAAGACACAAATTTAGAAATAAATTTAACCTCTACCCCCTCCTTGTCTTCAACATCTCTGAGTAACATTAAAAATAAGGGTTCTATTTCAGTACTGTCTGGCAAATCCCAGAATTCAGTAAATGTGGAGACAAGTAATGTTTCTGCTAGGCTAGAACCTCCTAATACTGAAAATAACCTATTTGACTTTAAGGGTTTGCCCCATTATAAGGATGCTGAGGTTAAAAAAGAGCCCTTAACAGAGATTACGTCTGGCTTGGTTGGATGGGTTTCTTTTATAGAAAATGGTGATAACTCATCATATTCTAGTGAAACAGTGAATAGACCTAAAAACAATGGAAAAGCAGGTGTTTCCACTAATAAGACCCTTCCAAATATTAATTTGGATAATATTATGAATGATCTACATAATACAATTCAAAGGCTAAAGGCTCTCGATTCAGAAATCAGTATAAATAAGGTTCCTAAAATCAAAATAATAGATCTTGCCCATCCTGTCCCAAGAGTGATAAGTCCTTCTAACCTTGGGACAGCTCCAAATAAGGAAGAATCCTTAATGTACTACTCTACTGCTTTAAGTCAAGGTATTATTAATATTATGAAAAATCAACATGCTTCCAATTTAATTCTAATGGAACAATTCATAGTTGTTAGAAAGGAAACTGTAAATCTTAAAGTAAATATCACTGTTAATGGGGGCCAGAATGGATGATATTATAAGATAATTACAGGATATACATCCTAGTAAAGAATCCTCATCTATCTCTCTGCCCGTTCCTGAGGAAGTTTTGCCCTTTGAGACTTTAATTAGATTTGATTTTTCATCTAGAATTTTTGATGAAGAAGCCTCTGTGCCTACAAAGAAAAATAAGAACAAGAGTAAAAAAAAAGGGAGAAAATATGGATCTGATTATACAGAAGGAGAAAACTCTTACCATAGGATTGAGATCAAAGAAAGATAGGAAAGCCATAAAAAAAGAAAAAAAAAGGAAGAAAAGGAAAAGCATATTGGTGTAAAATCCTCTGTAGAAAAGCTGGAAGTTCATGAGAAAGAATACCCAGAGATAGCAAACTTTGAACTAATTCCTGAAATTCCTTCTAGAGAAAAAAAGACTGTTAGCCTAAAAAAACAATATCTAGAATCTGAGATGCAACTAACAGATGGGAAAAATGATTTAATTTCTGAAGAGAAGGAGACTTCTCTGCTTTTGGTAGAGACCCTTCTATTAAGGAGAGGAAGCAGCTGATCGAGAACATTGATATAAGAAATGGCACAGCTTCCCCAATTCCATTGAACATGTTAAGATTCAAGAGTCTCACTTGTAATCTTGGTGAGCCTGACAATATGACGACGTTTAGAATTATGGGAATCCTAACAGATATCTTGGGTCTTAACTTGAAGGATAATGACATCTCTGATGTTACATTTACTTCTGTGTCAAATGTTTCTGGTTATATTGATGGGTACTGTAGTGACAAGAGAATACTTTACTATATTTAGAGAAATATTTTGGATCATAAAATTGGGAACTTACAAGCTGAATTATTGGATAACCATCAAGAAGAATTGAAGGGGGAAGGGGTTTTGGATGACAGCCCTGTGTCACACAGTTTTTGGTTTAAAGAAAATGTTTAGAAAAACTAATACAAAACTTAGACTTGCAGTCTTAGGAGCTGACTTTTGTTTTTTCTGGGAAGGGAGGGCTCAAGAAAAGGTTGGGGGCCTGGGGGCTGCCAAGTTCCCCAGAAGCTCTAGAGTTTTTGGTGCTCTGTGGTGCATTTTGGGGGTTTTATTGAAGAGATAGCCAGCCCATTAGCCAAATTTGCCTGTATTTTGTTGTCACTCACCACCTTGACCTAATGTCCAGCATGTGTTGCAGACGCTGATGGTATCACTCACCCACCTTGTCCCCACCTCATCTACCTGTGTAGCCTCTGATGGTGTCACTCACCTACTCACCTACATTGACCCACCCCTCAGCAAGTGTTGCAGACACTAGTGGTGTCACTTACCCACCCTTGTGTTGTCACTCACAGCCCTGGCCCACTCCCCAGCAAGTTGTGCAGACACAGGTTATGTAACTCACCCACGTTCCCCCCCTCCAAACTAAAATGTGTAAACTGCATGATGCCAGGTGACCACAGGTGTATGCTGCAGGTTGCACTAGCAAAATATGTTGGTTATTTTAGATCAGAATACTCCCATGATGCATATACAGATGGCAGATTATTGTGCCCTGAGACAGATAGGCTGCCAATTTTGTCTTTCTTATGATTCTTCACATTATCTGTCAGATGTAAATCTTTATTCTAGAAAGGCACTGCAACAATATGGGGGGGGGGGGCGTGACTGAGACACAGACACTAACTAAAGTAAACAGCCAGGGCCTAGTTACACCAACATATGGATTTCAGGATTTCAACTGCAGTAGATGAGGCATGAACAACAGAAACAGCAAGAAAGTAACAAGCATTTGTCAATGCTGAATGTTGTCTTGCTGGCATTGGTATTGGTAGTGCAGGAGTTAGAGAGATGCATAATAGGAATGGCAGTGAAATATTGAACTGACACCAACCCCACCCCCACCCTGCAGAGACTGACAGGAATTGGGGTGTGCCTTTGGGTTATCGGCCATAACGCTCATGCCATTTCACCTCACCCTACCCTGCAGACACCGTCAGGTTTCATGGTGTGCCTTAGGGTCTCCGGGCCTTACGCTCATCCCATTCCATAAGGAAACAGGCTGACATGGGTGCAGTATAGGAGAATGGGGTGAACTTTGGGGCAGAAGATTCCAAGGCACACCTCGATGCCTGTCACTGGCTACAGGGTGGGGGAGGGGGTGGAATGCCATAAGCATTGCAGCCAACGATCCCAAGTTATACCCCTGATGCCTGTCAGTCTCTACAAGGTGGGGTGTTATGATTGGAAACCCTAACACCCTCAGTGTTTGTTGATATTTTCACTCCAAATTTTCAACATGGGCTTTTTGTGACCGCACCTCATGAACAGTAGCACTATCAGTTCGTTAGCCAAAAGGTGATTTTGCACAGTGACTGTGCCATTTGGCACCACAGGTGCGAAAACATATTTCAGTTAGGATGTGAAAAATGACAGCTGTACTGTTCATATGGAGGTGTAAAAAATGGTAATGTTGAAAATCTGGAGGGAAAATATGAAAAATTGGTGAAGTCACGAGCATACATAGAAACTGCGCAATGCACGCCCATAACACAATTATTTTGGGAATTTTTTTAACAAAATTTTCAACACAAGTATTTTGGTACAACGGCTCATGAACAGTGGTGCTGTGATTTTGTTAATCTGTCCCAAAAGTTGATTTCCAACAGTGACCGCTCCATTGTGTGCCACATGTGCGAAAACACATTTCAGGCAGGATGTGAAAAATGACAGCTGTACTGTTCATGAGGAGGTATAAAAAAATGGCAATGTTGAAAATCTGGAGTGAAAATATGAAAATTGATGAAATCCGCAGTGTGCGTAGAAACTGCACAACGCACACCCATAATGTAATTATTTGGGGATTTTTAACCAGATTTTAACATAGACATTTTGGGACCTCTGCTCATGAAGAGTGGCACTGTGATTTTGTTAATCTGTCCTGAAAGTTGATTTCCCACAGCGACCGCACCACTGTGCACCAGATGTGCGAAAACACATTTCCGGCAGGATGTGAAAAATGACAGCTGTACTGTTCATAAGGAGCTATGAAAAAATGGCAATGTTGAAAATATTAAACATTGTCGAAGTTATGAGCATGCACAGAAACTGTGTAATGCATGCTCGTAACAGTCATTTTTTGGAATCTTTTCACCAAATTTGCAACATAGGCTTTTTGGGACCCCACCTCATGAACAGTGGCACTGTCATTTCGTTAACTGGTCCCGAAAGGTGATTCCATGCAGTGACCGCAAAATCACCTTTTGGGACCAGGTAACGAGATAACAGTGCATGTGTCCATGAGGTGGGGTCCCAAGAACCTCATGTTGGAAATTTGGAGCCAAAATTCAATAAAATGGCTGCGCTATCAACCTAAGTTGAAACCCCCCATTGATGCCATTATAAAGCTTACCATGATTTTCTTCATTTTGTGGTCAGCTTTTGAAGAGTTCAGACATGTTCCCGGTCCACAGAAGATCACAGTGCCAGATCTCTGGAGGTAAGTATGGGGTGAGGGGGGTGCAGGGAGGTGAAGTGCGCAGAGGTTGGGTGCGGGTTGGGGGAGGGAGGCACCAAGGACGATGAGGGACCATTTTCTTTTTTACATAGACATTGTCCCTCTCTCTCTCTCTCACAGCAGACATCGGGGGATGGTTTTCTTGGTTTACAGGTAAAATAAAAAAATGTTGGGCACACTGGGGTGGGCTCCCAGTGTGCCCCATGAGTTTGGGGGGGCTGATGCCGACAGGGATTGGGCCCCCATCAGCAAAGAAAGTGTTGGATGGGACTAATGCCGATGGGGATTGGGGCCCCATTGGCAAAGAAATGTGCGTATGGGGGGAAACATGATGCCAAAGGGGACGTTGGCAAAGAAACTGTGTGTGTGTGTGTAGGGGGAACATGCCGACATGGAGACTGGCCACCCCCAATGTTGACTTTGTGGGGATTGTATGTGGCAGGTGGCAGGAGCCACCATATTTACTGAAATGTTTCACCAGGAAAGGCACGTAACAGAGCCTTATCATCTGACGCTCCAATGAGGTAACTGCACCTCATTGGGGTGGCAGATTTCTTTCAAGGTTTTGGCACTGTTTGAAGTTTCACATCAGCGCTAGCATGCTTGCTAACTGGGGGCTGAGGGACACACCCGCTACAGCGTTCTGTGCATTGGCCAACACTGACCCGCCTCTCAAATGTGCTACTACTGCAAGATGTTGCTTGCGCCTGCACAAGACAACATAAAAATGACACACATCATAACACTTTGCACACCGGAAATATTGGAATTGATGGGCTGTGGCAATACTGCAGGTCAGTGTGTCATGTGTAATGTGTACATTTAAACTGGTTTAGTTGACAGCCTGCTTTCGATAATCCATGCTATTCAGTGACGCACTGATCTGCAGTACTAGCATGGCATGAACTGGAGGGGATGAACATTTTTAAAAAAATCATAGAAACGTTTTTATTTTTTGTTTTTTTGTACAATGTTTCAACCCCTGCCCCCATCTTGGGTTATTGCTCTTGAGGGGACCCCCCCCTGCAAAAGTCAGTGGGGAGGTCCCCAGTTGATTTCCCTACTACCCCCATAGGCAACAATCACATAAATCTACAGCATGTACCTGTTAATAACTGCTAACATAACAACAGAACCGAGCCCCCCTCACGTTACCATGCGCAATGTTGCTCCCTGCTTTGTCCTCCCCTTCTTTCCCTTCATTCCTGCCAGCTTGTGGAATGTAACACAGTAGAACACTCTAAATCCAAAATATTCTCCCCACTCAGTCACACCTCTCAACTACTTTGAACTGGCTGGCAGTATAGCCTAGAGGTTAGAGTCATGAGTTTTAAATGAGCTTGGTATATTCAGGAGAGTCGAGCAGACCCGAGTTTGATTCCCAAAACCTCTACTTCTAATTACTGGGGAGAATAAGCAGAGCTTCTCTAAAATGACTATGGCTGTTCAAGACTTAAATCTCACAGCAGATCCCTTTCAAAAACCATGCAGAACTCTGACTAAATAGAAAAACTAAAGCACCTTAAAAGACTTTAAACAACTGGGGACCAGAAAGTATTGATAAACTAAGTAGGAACCATAACTTGCTGGTGGTTTAAGCAGTGCAGTAGGTAAATGACAGTCACAGCTTATCTGTGGAACCCACCAGTTTATGTTTAAAAGGATTCTGAATAGAATGCTCAGTGCTGAAGATTCTCAAGGCAAATAGCAGCTCTGAAATACAGTATTTCAGAAAAAGCAATCTAAATGACAGAACCTCATCGCACAAGCAGTGAAGCAAGGACGTTACCCTGAAAGGCCAATGGCAGTAAAGTCAAAATCACAGTAATACATTACTCATATATCACATCATGCTGTGACGGATCCTGCAACTCAGCATAAAACAATTAAGAAATGAATTATTCTTTACAATGAAAGTGCAACATTACACATTCTAGCCATTTGCTCTGAAATTGCATTTGGAAGGGCCACTGCTATGCATTCTGGTATGTGGCGAATTGGTCCATCATCTAACAGCATAATACAATTACCTTTTGACCACAATGAGCTCATAAGCATTTTAAACCAGCTATTGTACAACTTGGGTTCAGTCCTTAAGACTTGGTACACTGGCCTGCTTCACCTTCCCATTTCCAAAAATAAAATATTAGAACTAGCCTGGAGGATTATGCATTCATCATTTCTTTTTAAAACATGCAAGTGCAAAGTAATGCACCTGGGAAACAAAAACACAGGGGAAGAGTACACAATGGGGGGTGAGATACTAACAACAACAAAAATGGAAAGGGACCTGGGGGTAGTCATATCAGATGACCTAAAGGTGGGCAAGCAATGTGAGAGGGCAGCAAGGAGGGCTGGGGGGATACTGGGATGCATAGGGAGAGGCATCACCAGTAGAAAACAGGAAGTTATTATCCCTCTGTACAGACAGCTGGTCAGACCCCATCTGGAGTACTGCGTGCAGTTCTGGAGACCCAATCTCCACAAAGACATAGACAGGATGGAAGCTGTCCAGAGGAGGGTAATTAAAATGGTGCAGGGTCTGCACCGAAGACATGTGGAAGAGAGACTTAAGGAGTTTAATATGTATAGCCTCGAGAAAGGAGGGAGAGGGGGACATGATAGAAACTTTCAAGTACCTCAAGGGAATCAACAAAGTCCAAGAGGGCAGCATCTTTCAAAAAAGAGGTGTGCAAGAACAAGGGGCATAATTTGAAGATGGGGCGGCTCAGAGGTAATTTAAGGAAGTATTTTTTCACAGAGAGGGTTGTGGATGCATGGAACGGCCTTCCGGAGGAGGTTGTGGAGTCAAAAACAGTGGTGGAATTCAAGCATGCATGGGACAGTCATAAGACAATTCTAGGGGTGGGGGTAGGAAGAAGTAGGCTGCTGGTTAACTAGGATCTGCAGCTTATCCATTAGGTAGGGAAATGGGCAGACTGGGTGGGCCAAGCGGTCCTTATCTGCCATCAAATTCTATGTTTCTATGGGAAGGGAGTGTGGGGGGCAGGGTGGGCCTTTTTCAGGGAGTGTCAAGGTGGATTAATGGGGCAAGTGACTTCTCTCATTAATCCACCTTGACCCTCCCTGAGTAAGCAACCGGGTTCAGTCTCGATTTAACTTCTGCTCAGACCTGTAATCTCTTTCTCTTACTATGTCTAGTACTGGAGTTATTTTCTGTAAATATAAAGTTTGATGTTTGCTCTATTTTTAACAAAACTCAATGGTTTTGTGGAAATAGGGCAAACATCAAACCATTTAAATAAAAATAGCTTTCATCTTTTTTGTACACTTCTGCACTCTATTATTTTTAAATAAAGAATGTTTTGTTACAAGTACACCTCAATGTTGTGTTTCAGTTACCCTTCTCCTACCCAGGTAGCACCCCTCTTATTACATAGAAACATAGAAGTTGAAGGAAAATAAGGACCACAAGGCCCATCCAGTCTACCCATTTTTTTCTATCTTATGAATGTGCCATAGGCCCTTACTCTGTCAATGGCCTATCTATTCATATTCATCTGTATTGCTCCCTTATGCCTATCCCATGCCTATTTGAAGCCTTGCACTGTATTCATATCCATCACTTTCTGAGGTAGGCCATTCCATGCATCCAACACTCTTTCTGTGAAAAAGAACTTCCCCACATTACCCCTTAATCGGCCTCCCTCTAATCTCATGCTGTGTCCTATTGTCCTGCTATTTTTCTTATACTGAAACATGTTAGACTCTTTTACCTTGTTAATGCCCTTAAGACATTTGAATGTTTCGATCATATCACCTCTCTCCCTCATTTGCTCTAGGGTATACATATTGAGCTCCGTTAATCTTTCCTCATATGTTTTCTGATGCAGTCCTTGCACTATTTTGGTTGCCCTTTTCTGGACTGCCTCCATTTTGTTAATGTCCTTGTGCAGGTGCAGCCTCCAGTACTGCACGCAGTACTCCAGATGGGGTATAACCAGTGTCTTGTAAAGAGGGATTATTACCTTCCTCTTACGACTTGTGGTACCCCTACTAATACACCCCAACATCTCCCTAGCATTACCTACTGCTTTAGTGGTCTGCTTGGATGATTTCAGGTTATCTGTGATGACGATGCCCAAGTCTCTTTCTTCCTATGTGATTGCCAGCAACTCCCCTCCCAACCTATAGGTGGCTTCAGGGTTTCTCTTCCCTAGGTGTATGATCTTGCACTTCTTTGCGTTAAACCCCAGTTGCCACTCTTCCGACTATTTTACCAGTTTATCCAGATCTCTTCTAATTCTGTCCACCCCATCTGGATCATCTACTCTGTTGCTGATCTTGGTGTCATCTGCAAACAGACAAACCTTACTCTTCAGTCCGTCTGTAATGTCACTGATGAAGATATTGAAGAGGACTGGCCCCAGGACTGATCCCTGAGTTACCTCACTTGTGACTTGCTTCTCTTCTGACTGTATACCGTTTACCACCACTCTCTGTTTTCTTCCCGCCAACCAGTTTGTCACCCAGTTGACCAACTTCTGACCCATCCTGAGCCTATCCAGCTTATTAATCAATTCTTCTATGTGGAACAGCATCAAAAGCTTTGCTGAAGTCAAGGTAGGCAACATCAACTGCACCCCCCTTGGTCCACCACTCTGGTTACCCAGTCAAAGAAATCTATGAGATTAGTGTGACAGGAACTTCCTATTGTAAACCCATGCTGTCTTGGAGCCTGTGCTCCTATGGATTCCAGGTGTTGCACTATCTTTTCCTTAAGGAGTGCCTCCATAATCTTGCCCACTACTGAGGTAAGACTGACTGGTCTGTAGTTCCCTGCCTCCTCCCCGCTACCACTCTTGCGGAGCAGGGTCACATGAGCCCTTCTCCAGTCTTCTGAGACCTCTCCTGTGCGCAGAGACTCACTAAACAGTTCTGCTAATGGCTCTGCAAGTTCCACCCTTAGCTCCTTTAGTACCCTGGGATGTATGCCATCAGGCCGCATTGCCTTGTCCACCCTGAGTTTAGCGAGCTCTTGTAGGACCCTTTCTTTTGTGAAGGGACTTGTGCACACCTCCCTCCCCTCTGTGTCCATGGTGCTGAGCTGTGGGCCCTGCCCTACCTTCTCCTCAGTAAATACTTCTGCTCAGTATCTATTTAGGATTGATGCTTTTCCTTGGTCATCCTTGACACACTCCCACTTATCCCCTTTGATCTTAGCAATGCCCCCTCTGGACTTTCTCCTTTCACTAATGTATCTATAGAAAATCTTGTCCCCTTCTTTTATTGTTCATGCTAGTGTTTCCTTGGTTTGGGCCTTTGCCTGCCTTACTGCCATCCCTGCTTCCCTTAGGGAAGTCTGGTATGCTTCTCTATCTTCGTTCCACTGCGTTGCCTTATATTTCCTGAAGGCCAGCCTTTTGGCTCTGACCTTTTCTGCTACAGGTTTCCTCCTTCTTTTGCACTTGCTTTTCTCCCTAACACAATGGGATGTTGCTTCAAGTATTGCATCCTTAATGCTTGCCCACTTTGCCTGTACCCCCTCACCTGTATTTTTTCTTGTCAGGGCTAGCTTAACTCTGTTGGCCATCTTATCAAAGTCAGCTCCTCTGAAGTCCCATATTTTTGCATTGGAATGGGATGATTTAGTTCTAGTGGCCGAATTGAACCATACCATGTGATGGTCACTGGCCCCCAGGTGACTTTCTACCTGGAGTTCTGTGATCCTTTCCCCGTTAGTCATTACTAGATCTAGGATAGCCATGTCTCTTGTGGGTTGTTGCACCAGTTGTTTGAGGCCCTCCTCCAGCATGGAATTCAATATGTGTCTAGTTCTGGTAGATGTTCCTGCTCGTATTGACCAATCAGTATCTGGCATGTTGAAGTCTCCGATTATCAGAACCTCTCCTTTAGCTGTCATGTATTGTATATCTTCTAACAGTAATGTGTCTATGTCCTCCCCCTGGTCTGGAGGCCTGTAGACAACCCCAGTTTGTATGGCTGTCCCATTTCCTGTTTCAAGGGCGACTCACAGTTCTTCTGGCTCCTTATGTGTATTCTGAATTTCTATAGCTTTGATATTTTCATTGACATAAAGGGCTACTCCTCTACCCCCTTTTTGCACCTCGGTCTATTCTGAACAGTACATAGCCGGGTGCTGAAGTCTCCCAAGTGTGGTTACTGGTGAACCATGTCTCGCTAATGGCTGCTATGTCCAGTTTAGCCTTTGTCATTGTTGCCTGCAGGTCTGGGATCTTGTTTTCCAGACTGCAGGCATTTGTGTATATGATTTTCCATTGGCCAGATTTTGGTGCGTTAGTTGTTGGGCAAGGTCCGGCGTTTCCCCTGTGCATTGTATGGGGAGTCAGACCTTTTTCCTTACCTGGTGATGCAAATGAACTACAACCATGCTGAACTCCTGTTTGATCACTAGCTGATGGGGGAGGGGTGTTCTTTCCAGTCGATGTATCAGGTGCTGCACCCCACTCCCCATTGGCTAGTTTAATATTCTGCAAAGATGTCAAACTTCTGACCCAATGCACTGACTCCCTCCTTAGTCAGATGCAGTCCATCGAATCGCTCCCAAAACTGTTGCCAGTTACCTACAATTTTGTGTCCTTTTTCCTAGCACCAGCCCTCGAGCTACATGTTTAGCTCCCCTATCTCCCTTCCCCTTCTCTGACCTTCCATCCATCTGCCCCCCTCTCCCAGGCCAGCAGGATCTCAGAGAAGGAGATGCCAGACAAAATGGATGACAGTTTGTTTCTCAGCCTGGTCAGGTGTTCCTTGGTCTCCATAACTGACCGGCTGGAGAGATCGTTAGTCCCTATGTGTACCAGGATATTGATGTTTTCTCCTGCTTCCTGCATGATTTTAGCAATGCAGTCAGTGTCTTTCCACACTGATGTACCTGGGAGACATCTGACCATTACCCTCGGCTAGAGGTACATAGAAACATAGAATTTGACGGCAGATAAGGACCGCTTGGCCCACCCAGTCTGCCCATTTCCCTACCTACTGGATAAGCTGCAGATCCTAGTTAACCAGCAGCCTACTTCTTCTTACCCCAACCCCCTAGAATGGCCTTATGACTGTCCCATGCATACTTGAATTCCACCACTGTTTTTGACTCCACAACCTCCTCCGGAAGGCCGTTCCTTGCATCCACAACCCTCTCTGTGAAAAATACTTCCTTAAATTACCTCTGAGCCTCCCCCCCTCTGTCTTCAAATTGTGCCTCCTTATTCTTGCACACCTCTTTTTTTGAAAGATGCTACCCTCTTGGACTTTGTTGATTCCCTTGAGGTAACTTGAACGTTTCTATCATGTCCTCCCCCCTTTCCTCGAGGCTATACATATTAAGCTCCTTAAGTCTCTCTTCATATGTCTTCCAGTGCAGACCCTGCACCATTTTAGTTGCCCTCCTCTGGACAGCTTCCATCCTATGTCTTTGTGGAGATTGGGTCTCCAGAACTGCACGCAGTACTCCAGATGGGGTCTGACCAGCTGTCTGTACAGAGGATAATAACTTCCTGTTTTCTACTGGTGATGCCTCTCCCTATGCATCCCAGTATCCCCCAGCCCTCCTTGCTGCCTCTCATATTGTTTGCTCACCTTAGGTCATCTGATATGACTACCCCAGGTCCCTTTCCATTTTTGTTGTTGTTAGTATCTCACCCCCATTGTGTACTCTTCCCTGGGTTTTTGTTTCCCAGGTGCATTACTTTGCACTTTAGCATTGAATCTAAGCTGCCATACATTTGACCATTCCTCTAACCTTGCCAAGTCTCTTCTCATCCTTTCCACCACACCTTGGCATCAACTCTGTTGCAGATCTTTGAGTCATCTGCAAAGAGACATACTTTTCCTTCCAGTCCCTCTGTAATGTCGCTTATAAAGACATTGAAGAGACCGTCCTATCGAACCTCTGTGTACCCCACTAGTAACCTCCTTTCTTCTGAGGACTCCATTTGCTATTACTCTCTGTGTCCTATTCTCCAGACAATTCTTTATCCAGGCTGTCATCTTGGGACCCACTCCCAGGCTGGCTAACTTGTATATTAATCTTTGTGTGGAACTGTGTCAAATGCCTTGCTAAAGTCTAGGTAGGCCATGTCCACAGCCCTCCCTGATCTACTACTTTGGTCACCCAGTCAAAGAAATCAGATTCGCCTGGCATGACCTTCCTCTGCCAGAATCCATGCTGCCTAGGGTCCTGTGCCCTCTGGCCTCTAGATAGCGATAATTCTTTCCTTCAGAAGTGATTCCATCATTTTCCCTATCACTGAGGTTAAACTAACAGGTCTGCAGTTTCCTGCTTCTGCCTTGCTCCCACTTTTGTGAAGGGGAATCACATCTGCCCTCCTCCAGTCCTCGGTACCACCCCATCCTCCCATGATTTGTTAAAGAGAGTAGTCAGTGGTGTCACTAGTTCTACCCTTAGTTCTTTTAGAATTCTGGGATGAATCCCATCAGGCCCCATTGCTTTGTCCACCTTCAGTTTTAAGAGTTCTTTCATAACCCTTTCTTCTGTAAATGGGCTGGTATCAACTTCTGTATCCAGAGTGTTTCTACTGTTTGTTTTAAGTACCTCCCTCTTCATTTGTAAATATAGAGTAAAATATTTGTTTAGTATCTCTGCCTTTTCACAGTCTCCTCTTCCCACCTCCCTCCCTCCCTTTATTAAGCCTTTATCAGCTCCCCTAATCATGGAGTCTCCTATGATCAGAAGTGTTTTGGATTTCCTTTTTCCTTATTTTTTTATTTTGGTCCCTGTTTTGGGCGAGTTTTGTTGTACTAGCTCCTGTGCTGCAGTGTCCTGCTCTGCAGTGTCCTCTGCCCCTTTATTTGATTTTGGAGATAGAGGCAGATACCAGTTTGTATTATTTATTTGGTTTGTGGTGGTGATATGTTGGAGAGCATTGAGTGATGGGGCACCCAATTTGCCCCTCCCAACCACCTGTCAACCTCCCGGACCAAGTACGCTCTGCGGTCAATGTGCTTCAGTTGGATGTTGGGGAAATGGCAGGTGGTTCTTATAATATATTTCCTCCTGAATATGCAATTTGAGGCATACAATCTCTGCCCATGCTGCCTGGAGCTGAGCCCTTAGATCTCCAATGATCCAGCATGTAGGACAGCATCCTAAATCCTGTATAACTGCCCTTTTGAAAAGTGTCCCGCAGTGCCTGCAGTTAATAATATCCATTCCACTTGAATTGCCGAGTTTATAACCTGGTACGAATAATTAGAAGGAGGAAAATGAAAGCAAAAGTTAGATTTTTTTTGTTTGATTTTTGTTTTTTGTTTTTGTATAACTTACATAGAAACATAGAAGTTGACGGCAGATAAGGACCGCAAGGCCCATCCAGTCTGCCCATTTCTTTTACTACCTTATAAATGTGCCATCGGCCTTTGCTCTGTCAGTGGCTTATCTATTTATACTCATTTGTATTGCTCCCTTATGCCTATCCCATGCCTGTTTGAAGCCCTGCACTGTATTCATAGCCACCACTTCTTGAGGTAGGCCATTCCATGCATCCACCACCCTTTCTGTGAAAAAGAATTTCCTCACATTCTCTTAATCGGCCCCTCTAATCTCATGCTGTGTCCTCTTGTCCTGCTATTTTTCTTATATTTAAACATGTTAGACTCTTTCACCTTGTCAATGCCCTTAAGGTGTTTGAATGCCTCGATCATATCACCTCTCTCCTCCTTTGCTCAATGGTATACATATTGAGCTATGTTAATCTGTCCTCATATGTCTTCTGATGCAGTCCCTGCACCATTTTGGTTGTCCTTCTCTGGACTGCCTCAATTTGGTTAATGTCCTTGTGAAGGTGTGGCCTCCAATACTGCATAGTACTCCAAATGGGGCCTAACCAGTGTCTTGTAAAGGATTATTACCCTCTTACGACTTGTGATACCCTACTAATACACCCTAACACCCCTAGCCTTACCTACTGCTTTAGGGAGGTCTGCTTGGATGATTTCAGGTCATCAGTGATGATGATGCCCAAGTCTCTTTCTTCCTTTGTGACTGCTAGCAGCTCCCTCCCAGCCTATAGGTGGCTTCAGGTTTCTCTTCCCTATGTGCATGATCTTGCACTTCTTTGCATTAAATCCCAGTTGACACTCTTCTGACCATTTTGCTAGTTTATCCAGATCTCTTCTCATTCTGCCCAACTCCATCTGGATCATCTACTCTGTTGCAGATCTTGGTGTCATCTGCAAACAGACAAGCCTTACCCTCTAGTGCATCTGCAAGGTCACTAATGAAGATGTTGAAGAGGACTGGCCCCAGGACTGATCTGTGAGTTACCCCACTTGTGACTTGCTTCTCTTCTGACTGTACACCATTTACCACCACTCTTGTTTTCTGCCGTCAACCAGTTTGCCACCCAGTTGACCAACTTTCACCCACCCCGAGCCTACCCAGCTTATTTATCAATCTTCTATGTGAACAGTGTCAGAAGCTTTGCTGAAGTCAAGGTAGGCTTACATCAACTGCTCCCCCTTGGTCCACCACTCTGTTACCCAGTCAAAGAAATCTATGAGATTAGTTTGACAGGACCTTCCTTTGTAAACCCATGCTGTCTTGGATCCTGTGCCCCTATGGATTCCAGGTGTTGCACTATCCTTTCCTTAAGGAGTGCCTCCATAATGTTTCCCACTACTGAGGTAAGACTGACTGGTCTGTAGTTCCCTGCCTCTTCCCTGCTACCACTCTTGTGGAGTGGGATCACATGAGCCCTTCTCCAGTCTTCTGGGACCTCTCCTGTGCTCAGAGACTCACTAAACAGTTCTGCTAATGGCTCTGCTAGTTCCACCTTTAGCTCCTTAAGTACCCTGGGATGTATGCCATCAGGTCCCATTGCCTTATCCACCCTGAGCTTAGCAAGCTCTTGTAGGACCCTTTCTTTGTGAAGGGAGTAGTGCTCACCTCCTCCCCTGTGTCCATGGTGTTGAGCTGTGGGCCCTGCCTACCTTCTCTTCAGTAAATACTGAGCAAAAGTATCTATTTAGGATAGATGCTTTACAGGTCCTCCTCCTCACATGCTCCCTTTTCTCCATTGCTTAGCAATACCCTCTGGACTTTCTTTTCACTGATGTATCTATAGAAAGTCTTGTCACCTTCTTTTACTGTTCGTGCTAGTGTTTCCTCAGTTTGGGACTTTGCCTGCCTTACTGCCTTCCTGCTTCCCTTAGGGCAGTTTGGTATGCCTCCCTATCTTCATCCGCTGTGTTCCTTATATTTCCTGAAGGCAAGTCTTTGGCTCTGACCTTTTCTGCTACTGTATTTGAGAACCAAAGTGGTTTTCTTCTTTTGTACCTCCTTTCTGTCTAACACAATGGGATGTTGCTTCAAGTATTACATCCTTAATGCTTGCCCACTTTGCCTGTACCCCTCACCTGTGTCTTTTGCCAGGGCTAGCTTAACTCTGTTGGCCATCTTATCAAAGTCAGCTCCTCTGAAGTCCCATATTTTTGCCTTGGAATGGGATGATTTAGATGTAGTAGCCAAATTGAACATACCATGTGATGGTCACTGGCCCCCAGGTGACCTTTCTACCTGAGATCTGTGATCCTCAACAAGTTAAATTACTTATGCCCCTGTAAGCTGAGGTCACTGTGTGGATACCCTCTGATCCTCCCCTTCCTGATTTGCTACAGGAAATGTCACGACTGTGCTACTCTATAAAAGGAGTGTAGCTTGGGGTGGTTGGGGATGGGGGTGGGTGGTGGGCCCTTCCCCTGCCGAAAAAGAAGAGCCAAGGATGAAAAAAAAAAAGGAGGTAAGAGCAGAAACAATCAACCAACAACAAATTTAGTAGCCCTGAAAGCTTAGCCTAATGATAGATAAAACTGTAAACCCTATAAGCACCACCTGTAACAATTTCACATAAGATATACCCTGCAAAAAAAAATTTGCTACAGACAAAAATAAAGCAGTAACAGAAGATATAACTTGCAAAGAACAATTTGAATCAGAAAATATTACAGCAGTAATCTGTGAGCACAAAACAGTAACAAACCTGTAATCATACCCTATAATAATGCAGCAGAATATATACCCTGCAACAGAAATTTGAATCAGAGAAGATTACAGCGGTAAAATATAAGCAAAAAGCAGTAACAAATTTTGTGAGAATAAAAGAAAACAACACACAGTAAATCTGCCTAGCAAAAAGAAGCCTTAATCTTTTTCCTTGCTCTGATAATGTTGTTCCTTGCTCTGTCCTTACAAGCAAATCTAGAAGAAAAGAGATCAGGTGAAGCTAGGTGCCTTTGCCAGCAAAACCAGTCTTCCACCCTCTTTCATCAGACCTAAAAAAATAAATAATTCCCCCTCCCCTACCCTTATGATACCCTCTCCACCACCTCCAGTCCCATCCACTGTGCAATGACTGCAATCCCACCCTATCCCAAAAATGTAGTTACCACCACATCCCACCCACAGTGCAATCCCATCCCATCCTTTAACTTTGCAATGCAATCTCACCCCAATCTTGTGTTATCAATGCCCCACAGACTATCCCACCTACTCAACAACCACACACTTCACTTCTAAGTATTAGTCCACTCCAGGAACAATTTGTTGTCTTTCTTTTCACTGACTCACCGCCGGCTCCACCCTGAGTCCTCACAGCTCAACCACACATGCTAGTAGTCTCTGCCCTCCTCCAGAAAGAATGGAGATCTCTCTGTTGGGAATCAAGAAGGATGGATGGGGATCAAAAATAAAGAATGTTGGCATCCCGACGGTCACACGAAGGTCCTGATCAGACCCGATCAAACTCTGGTGCTCCTCTCAGTCCTGGCAGAGAAAGTGTCAGTGGCAGTCCACTGCCAACTGCGGTCCACTCCAAGGTGTTGTTGTCGTCCGGCTTGAGGATGCAGCCAGCCAGTGATAAAAATAATTGTTGGCCTGGTGCTGCCATGCCACCTGGTGCTGATGCTCTAGAGTACCATGCCACTGACTGAGTCAGTCCTCCTACTGTGGTCCATGAGCCAAGCAGCAAACAAATCTTTTGCCCAAACTGGTACTGCATTCTACTATAGGCACTGCGCAAGTGTGAGCCTGCCTGGAGTCTAGACCGTGACATCACATCACAAGTCCAAGGCAACAACCAATGAAGTGTGTGATGCTGTGATGACCCGCCCCCTCCACCGTGCCACGGCACCATGCTCCACATCTGATTGAGCCATCAAGGCTAAAAAACAAACACTTTTTTTTAAATTGTATTTATTTGCAATTTTGCATTGCACAGTTCTGACCCTCCAGGGGATTGGCAGAGGTTCCCCACCTTAACTCCTGGGGCTTCAGCCCCTCAGCTCCCCATAGTCAGCGCTTATGCTTGTAGTATATAATCTTTTTTCTAACATTTTAGGCATTAAACTTGGAAGGAATGGAATCTTTGATGTCTTTAGTCATCCAAGTCTCCACAGTGATAGTCAGGTTGGCTTATTTTGTGGCAATAGATCTGTTAGTGACAGAATACTAGCAAGGTCAGATGCTATGGACCAAATGAGAATATACATTGTTGAATCATCAGTTATAATGGCAGCTCCTTGCAGATGTAACCTAAACACTACAAGTCCTATGAGTGCTCAGAATCAACATAGGCAGGATCGTTTTGGGCAGCAATCTGGTACTCTGAATTTTGAGGGTAGACATTTAACCCTTGCAGGACCGAGAACTGATATATCAGTCCAAAATTCTTATACATTCTAATTCTCACTACAGCCTAAGGGTTAAAGAAACATAACATTGACTCAGAAGTAAATAATTGACTTACAATAACTCCCCATACCAGTTCTGTAAATTACAATGTGTCACTAAATGAGTCAATTTTCATGGATCTCGGCCATGGGTTTTCATTGATTTCATGGAATATTGCAGGTTTTAAAGCCAACATTTCTGACAGAGAACTTGTTGAATATTTAAATAGCTTTACAGTGGTCTGTCCTCAAGAATCATGGCATGCCCAAGATGAGATGATTCATCTTAATGGTTATCATACTTTTCATAAACCAGGCAGAAGAATTTCAAAACTTGGAAAAAGTGCTGGTGGTTTAATTACATTTGTTAAGACTAATGATTTTCCACAAATAACAGTAATTGACAAGAATGATTTTTATTATGTACTAAGACTTACAGGAAACTCATTTATGATATTATTGTGTAATATTTATGTTCCTCCCTCTAAATTTAAGTTCTACAACCCCCAGACCTGGACGATCCTTGAGGATCTTATTTTTAAACTCAGTTGTGATTATCCACAAGATTTATTTCTGCTCATGGGAGATTTAAATGCTAGGATAGGAACTTGTGATGGACATGTCCATATGCTGTGTGACACTATATCAGTGTGAGACAGATCTGGCAAGGCAGGGGCTCGACCAAAGGCATTGTTTTTTAATTTATTTTAATGCAACTTGTACTCTAATTACTGAATGAGACACCAGGAAGTGAGCTGGGAGTTGTGGTCCTGGTAACATGAAAGGACTGCAAAATTTCCCCTGTCTGGTGAAATATGTTTGATTTGAAGTGTATTATATCACCAAGTTTTGTGGCACTGTAGATGTGCTAGTTAAGGATCGCAGGGTAGATATTTTGGGGGAATATTGCAGTCTTTCAAAAGCTCTGGGGTGGAGATAGAATGAGTGAGAGTGTCACGTGACCCAATCTCTATTTCTGGGTTTAGCAGTACAAGAGGAGCACTCCATGTGAGTGGAGCACGCGCGTGACAAGCGTGAAGATACACGTAAAGACACATGTTGCGCATGTCTTATGTGTCTAGCAGGGACAGCAGGATAAGGCCAGACTACTCGCCAGGTAAATATTAGCACTTATAAAATGGGCAATAAGAATCTGGAGTCCTGATTGGCTGAAACCCGTTTTCAGCCATGTCCTTATCAGGACATATCTATGGCAACCGGCACTTTTCTCTCCTGGGAGACCTCACAACAGTGAAAGATCAATAACCTTTCCTACCTCAAATACTATTTCACATACGTGGAAACACCACGCACAACCTGCACTGGCTGACCAGGACACCGCCCGGACCACGCTGCAACAAACCCAAATACAGTGAATATTCAAAAGAAGTTAAATATTTCAAAAACAAATCTAACCTGTACTAACAACAAAAAAACAGCAAATACAAGCCGTGGGTGTAAAATCCCGTCACACATCTGACACCGATCCTTCATAAGAGATCCCTCTTCAGACTCCACTGCACTTTTACATATTCACTTCAATGCACTGGTGCTCCCATTCAAAAAATATCAACTGTCACCACAGAAGTCAATGAACTTTCCTTTTCTGCTTCAGCTTAACATATTGCGAAATGCCAAACAAGAAACGAGTTTCTACAGTGGCTACTGAGGGACATGCTTGCTCCCAGTCAGCAACCTATTTAACATAAATAAAAACACTAAACCATCGAAACTCTAAAAAAACTACTATCTATATTTTCAGGAAAAAGGGAAAGGTACTAAGAAACATTAACTCTGCTGATATGGGACACGTTTATTCCCTCGGTGTCTCGCTGTCTCGATCCCTGTAAGTAAAACAGTCCGGGTAGACTAAGAAATATTTTTTTTTTAAAAAAGCATTAGTTTAAATATGTGTCTGTGTGTGAAACAAAAACATGGGTTTGAATATTTGTCTCTGTCTGGCTGATGCCTGGCAACTGTAGACACAAACACTAGTCAAACACCTGCATTAAACATATCCACTAAAACACAATGGCAGAGACTACTTTTTATTATTTTTTTGACTGATCAAATACACACTGAAAATAGAGTTGAACATAATAAAGCTTGCCTCTGGGCCTTTAGGGATACAGTGCTCAAACTGCAATATGTTTTTGACCATGCCGGATACTGGCTTTGAACTGTTCATTTGTAAAGGATGTATGGAGCTGGAAAAAGCCAGGGATATTATAGCTAAGAAGGATAAACAAACTGATGCCCTCAGAACCAAATTGGAAGAGTTTAGAAATACTAATAAGTCCATTGCTTCTGGAAGCACAGGTACAAAAAGGCAAATAACAATTGGTGAGGAGGATGAGGATAATCTGCTAGATCGGGCCATAGTTGCGAATGGGACCAGACATAAAAAGTTCAGACGTAGGGATCTGTCTTCTAGACCTGAATGTCACAGTCATTATTTACCCTTAATAAACCTTATGGACAGCATTGAAAATCAAACCCAGGAGCTAATGGAATTAGTAAGCAGAACTAACACCATAAACCCCCGAACAACCCATTAGTTCTATATTGAAACAGAACAAGCTAACTGACACTAGTAAATCATATGCCCCAATCCTTGCTGATCCCTCTCAACACCAGAACATGTCTATTTTAGAACAACCTCAGATGCCTATAGCAGACCTTCCATTAAGTGCTGCAAAACTGCATCAAAATGTTGCACAGTCAGGAATAACACAACCCATTCAACCTGATCCCTTAATTGCTGTTCCTGCTAGGCCATACCAGAATACACCTACTTCATTAGCAGAGCAACATGAGCAGGTATTTATTTTGGGGGACTCGATGGTGAAATACTCTGATAGATACTCAGCTAGAGGTAATAAATTGAACACAACTACCTGCTCGTACAGAGGAGCAAACATTGAAGATATCACACAAATGCTACCTACCATGTTGAATCCTGTTCAAGCACCTAAAAAGGTACTTATTCATGTTGGGACTAACTTGGGGTCCTGTTGTGTGCCTGATTCTGTAGAACAAACTAAACATATGTGTGAAACTATTAAAAAAACAAAAGCAACAGTAATTTTTTCTGAGATTTTGCCCGTACTCAGGGCTAGCTTTGAGAGAGCTTCCAGGATTAGACGCTACAACAGTTGGTTACGTAAATGGTGCCTTTTTAATAACCTAAATGTATAACAAGCTATAAGGAATTTATAAATCGACCAGACTTGTATAACTATGATGGGTTACAACTGAATAAAAAAGGAACTAGGAAGCTAGGAAACATGTTCTATGCTGCATTAAATGGAACTATGCTTATAAAAACTAATGACATTGGGGCATAGGGACCCTCAGACAGTAAACATATCAGAAAAGAGTACATGTAACAATAAAAACAAGAGGCCCAAAAAAGGGATTACAATCCTACTAGCGAATGCAAGGAGCTTAAATGGTATTAAGATGGCTGACTTGGAACATCTTATGGTGGATAAAGACATCGACCTAGCAGCTATAACCGAGACCTGGTGGTCAGAATATGACACTACAAGTACTACAATTAAGGCTATAACCTTTATAGAAAAGACAGGCAAGGCAAAAGACCTGGTGGGGTGGCATTATTTGTGAAAGAGGACATACATTGTGACCAATAAACTAAACACACTATAGTATAATAATCAAGCAACTATTTATGGCTCGAGCCATCCTTAGATGGGTGTAAAAAACTAATGGTGGGTGTTGTATACAGACCACCAGATATCAATACTGTTAATAACACCTACTTAACTGATACCTTAGACAGCATCATACAAAACAAGGATATCCTCTTATTAGGTGACTTCAATGCCCCAGGCATTGATTGGACAACTGGATTAGCTTCTGAAGGACAGGAACAGGCACTGTTAAATCTATTCTTGGACAAAGGATTGTTCCAAATGGTTGATAAACTGACAAGACAAAGTAATGTGCTTAATCGGGTTCTTACTAATCTGTTGACAGTATAACGGATCTGGCTGTACGAGAACCCCTGATTTTCAACGACCATAACACTATACTTTTTAAGTGTAGTTCTAAACCCACTAAATTATTAGGGAAAACAGTATTTAAAAATTATTATAGAACTGATTTCAACAAAATCAGACAAGTATTAAAGAATTGGAAATGGGAGAATAACAGTGACTCAACTGAGATTTTATGGAAAAAGATAAGAAATAAACTCTTAGAATTAGAAGAAGAGTTCATATCAGGCACAATTATGTACAACAAAAAGGGTAAAGTACCAGTATGGTGTACCAGCGCAGTCAGGAAGCAAGTAGCAAATAAAACAAGCATTTGTCAATGCCGAATGTTTGCTTGCTGGCATTGGCATTGGTAGTGTAGGAGTCACAGAGCTGCATAATAGGAATGGCAGTGAAGTATTGAACTGAAGCCAACCCCACCACCACCCTGCAGATACTGACAGGCATTGGGGTGTGCCTTTGGGTCATCAGGCATAACGGCCATGCCATTTCACCACACCCTACCCTGCAGACACTGACAAGTGTCACGGTGTGCCTTGGGGTCTTTGGCCCTTATGCTCACCTCATTCCATCAGGAAATATAGTGAGATGGTGCAGTATAGGAGAATGGGGTGAACTTTGGGGCTGAAGAGTCCAAGGCACACCTCAATGCCTCCCACTGGCTGCAGTGTGTGGGTGGGGGTGGAATGGTATGAGCATTACAGGTGACAATCCCAAGTCACACCCCTGATGCCTGTCAGTCTCTACAGGGTGGGGCATTATACTAACATACTAAAATGCCAGCAGAATAGGCCTAATGGTCTTTCGTGTCTGCTCGTTTGGTCAGTCCCCAACCTGGGTGCTGACCTTGCTGTCCCCCTCGCCTTCTCTGGCTTCTCCCTTCCCAGTTCCGGATATTCTTGCTGCATTGGATTTTGCTTCAGAACCCTTCCCCTGTACCTGTCCCACACCCTCTTGAACCCCTCCACTGTCTCTGCCTCCACCAGCCCCCCTAGGTAGTGCATTCCATGGCTCCACCACCCTCTCAGTGAAGTAGCACCTCCTCCTTTCTCCCCTGAATCTTTCCCCCTCCAGCTTCCAGCCATGCCCTCTAGTGGCCCCTTCCTCCTTCCTTCGAAGCACCCTGACTGTTCCTCCCCTATTTACCCTCTTCATGTACCTAAAGACCTCTATCATGTCCCCCGTCCCTTCTCTCTTCCAATGTGTACATATTTAGCTCTTCGAGCCTCTCCTCATAGGTCCTGTCCCCAAGCCCCAAATCATTTTGGTTGTCTCCTCTGGACCCTCTCCAGGAGGTTAATGTCCCGCTTAAGTGTGGCTCAAAACTGCACGCAGTACTCCAGGTGCGGCCTCACCAAGCAGTTATACAGAGGAGTATCACTTCCTCCTTCTGGAGGTGATCCCTAGCGATGCATCCCAGCATCCTGTTGGCCTTGGCTTCTGCCCTCCTACAAGTCTCAGAGTTGTTCATCTTGACATCCACCACCCCCAGGTCCCTCTCAGCCATCGAGACTTGCAGCATTCCCCCAGGGTGTACACTTGACCTGGGTTTCTGGCCCCCAGGTGGAGTACCTTGCATTTCCCTGCATTGAACCTCAGCTTCCACTTTCTAGACCATCTTTCCAGAGCCTCCAGGTCCCCCTGTAGGGCCACCCTCCCCTCCTCCCCATCCACCACCGTCCCCAGTTTCGAGTCATCCGCAAAGAGACTCATCTCACTCCTGATTCCTGTCCTTATGTCAGATACGTGGCTTGAACAGAAGGGGCCCATGACTGATCTCCTGTGGGACCCCACTAATGACCCTCCTTGGGATGAGACTATCCCACAACTATGACCCTCTGGGTCCGGTCCTGGAGCCAATTGCCTATCCATCTGATCATCTGGTTCCCCACCCCCATTTCTCCCAGCTTATCCAACAGGCCCACATGAGGAACAGAGTCAAATGCCTTGCTGAAGTCTAGAAAGAGGACATCCACTGATCTACCCAGGTCCAAGGCACTTGTCACCCAGTCATAGAACACCAGGTTTGTCTGACACGATTTCCCTGGGATGAATCCATGCTGTCTATTGTCCAGCACCCTGACTTATCCAGGTCCCCCCCTAGCCTCTCCTTGACAATGCCCTCCATCACCTTGCCCACCACCGAGGTCAGGCTGACAGGCCTGTAGTTCCCTGCCACCTCCCTTGATCCCCCCTTGTGGATAGGCACTTTATGTGCCACCTTCCAGTCTTGGGGCACCCACCCTGTCCTCAGAGAGATGGTGAAAAGCTCTGCCAGGGGTTTTGCCAGGACATCTGCAAGTTCCTTCAACACTCTGGGATGTAATTTATCCAGCCCTGGTGCTTTCTCCATCTTAAGGGAGCTGAGGGCTTCCCTCACTCTCTCTGCTGTGATTTCCACTTCCGGTACCCCTTCTACCTGCTTAGCCCTCCCCCCACCTGCCAGTGATGCCTCCCCCTCTCCCCAGACCTGCCGATCGGTAAGGGTCCCCCTCCTCAGTATCTCTGTCTCCTCCCATGTATGATGCAGCACCCCATTTTCCCTGGTAAAACTGAGGTGAAGTGCTCATTTAGTACCTCAGCCTGCCCCCGGTCTTGTGCCCATCTCTCCCTGATTTAATCCTGCTAATCTGCCCCTTCACCCTTCGTTTTTCCCCAATGTATCTAAAGAACCCCTTGTTCCTTCTCCTAATTTCCTGGCCAGGTTCTGCTCCTTCCTTGCCTTAGCCGCCTCACCACTCTAGTGGTCCTTCTAGCCATCTAGCCTCGCATCTCGATCCCTTTCACTCCTTGAGCACTTGAATTGCTTATAGGCTGCTTTTTCCTGCACCCACCTCTTGGACCTCCTGGTCCACCAACAGGGTTTTTGGGCCCTACCGCATCTTCGTCTTACTCTTGCACAGGTGCTGGTAGCATCCTGCACCCCTCTCCTGATGATTTCCCACCTACTATCAGCGTCCATGTCTGACCCAATCCCATCCAAATCCAATCCTTAAGGATCCTTCCCATTTCCTTAAAATCCGCCCCCCTGAAGTCGGTTACTTCCGTCTTGGTGCATGGTGTTATGGTCGGAAACCCTAATGCCTCAGGCATTTGTTGGTATTTTCACTCCAAATTTTCAACATTTTTTTTGTGACACCCACCTCATGAACAGTGGCAATATCAGTTTGTTAGCCAAAAGCTGATTTTGCTCAGCGACTACGCCATTTGGCACCACAGGTGTGAAAACACATTTCGAACAGGATGTGAAAATGACGGCTGTACTGTTCATGGGAGGTGCAAAAATGCAATGTTGAAAATCTGCAGTGAAATATAAAAAACTGGTGAAGTCACATGGTGTGTAGAAACTGTGCAACGCACACCCGTAATGTAATTAGTTTGGGGATTTTTTACAGCAGATTGTCAACACAGGTATTTTGGGACCTCTGCTCATGAACAGTGTCACTGTGATTTTCTTAATGTGTCCCTAACAGTGATTTCCCATAGCAACCACACATTTCTGCGCTGGAAGTGCAAAAACACATTTCGGCCATGTTGTGAAAAATGACAGCTGTACTGTTCATAAGGAAGTGTGGAAAAATGCCAGTGATGAAAATCTGGACTGAAAATATTACCAAATTCATGAACTTACGAGGGTGCATGGAAACTGCGCAATGCTCGCTCATAAAACAGTCATTTTATGGACATCTGTCACCAAATTTAGCATAGCCATTTTAAGACCTCTGCTCATGAACAGTGACATTGTGATAGTCTTAATCTGTTCCAAGCATTGATTTCGCACACCGTCTACGCCATTGTGTGCTACATGCGCAGAAACACATTTTGGGCAAGACGTGAAAAATGATAGCTGTACTGCTCATAAGGAGGTGTGGTAAAATGGCAATGTTGAAAATCTGGAGTGAAAATATTAAAAATTCGCAAACTTACAAGCATGCATAGGAACTGTGAAATGCACGCTTGTAAATCAGTCATTTTTGGGAATTTTTTCACCAAATGTTCAACATAGGGTTTTTGGGGGCCTACCTCATGAACTATAACACTGTTGTTTCATAAATTGGTCCCAAAAGGTGGTTCTGTGCAGTGACCACGAAATCACCTTTTGGGGCAGATTAATGCCATGATAGTGCAAGAATTCATGAGGAGGGTCCCAAAACCCCATGTTGAAAATTTGGTGCCAAAATTCCAAAAATGCCTGAGATATGCATCAAAGTTGAAAAACCCTATTTATTCCATTATACAGCTTACGGCATTTCTTCAGTTTACGGTTGGCTTTGAAGAGTGCAGACCTGTCTCGGTCCACTAAAGATCATCTCACCAGCCTCCAGAGGTAAGTATGGGGTGAGATGGAGGTGGGAGGTGGATGCGAGAGGGTGGGTGCGGGTTGGGGGCAAGACAATCAACGAGGGACCATTGTTTTCTTTTCAGGTGTTTGTTTTCTTTTTAGGAAGACAACGTGGGACTTGTGCCACGCTGGGGTGGGCTCCCAGTGTGGCAGCTGGAAGATTTTTTTGGGGGGGTCAGTGGAGCTGATGGGGAATTGGGCACCCCCGTTGGCCATACAGACGTGTGCCACACTGGGGTGGACTCCCAGCATGGCAACTGGTAGTCTGTTTCTTTTGGGGTGGGGTTTAATTGAGCTGACAGGGGATTGGGCACCCCTGTCACCATTCTCACTTATGCCACGCTGGGGTGGCCTCCCAGCGTGGAACCTAGAACTCTGGGGGAGAGCGCGGAGCCAATGGGGGATTGGGCACCCGTGTCAGCCATACTGTGTGCGGCGGCCGGGGGGGATGCTATTCAGAGACACTCAGAGGGTTGGGGAATATTATTACAATACTGATCAGGTGTGTCAACAGATGACAACTGCATCTACTTTTTCAATCTCTTTGGGGTTCTGTTTTCCTGCTTTTGTCAATGCCGCTCCTACCCTGAACTCTGACTCAACATTCCAAGGATGGCAATTAGATTTTTTTTGGAAACATTCCAAGGATGTCATTTTAGTCACTTGCCTCTGCCCGGGAAGATAGTCCTAGGAAAAGTTCACTTCAAACTGAAGTTATGTTACAGGAAGAGAAAACAGAGAAGTATACAAGCAGGATTGCTGGCAATATGCTAATCAACACTATCTTATCGCTGCTTACTGAAGTGGTCTCTCCCTTTCAACTGTATGCCACTGCATTTTCAACTGCTATCATAGACAGCTGCAGCATTCATTGGTGAACTGTGGCCGTGCCTGCAAACACACTGACTGAACTGGAAGACGGTGCCACACCTACAAAAACTCAGATGATGGCACTATGTTTCTTGCACATGCATGCAAGCAAACATAAAAACAAGCCTGACGAGCAATGAAAAGGGATAATAGTCAATACTTACAATATACAATATTTATAAATACAAAGAGCGATTAAAGAAAACAAAAAGGATCTGGAAGGAGAAGAGAAACTTGGAGCTTAAACTTGCACACTTAAAAGACAATGGGAAGACATTCTTTGCATACATCAATAATAAAACTGTTAATAGGACTGTCAGTCCAATTCATGTTGGAGATACATTACATACCTGCCCAGTAACAATGGCTAGTGCATTTAATGATTATTTTGCTCTGTGTACAATAAACCAACACCACAGGTAAATAGTTGTACACAGACAGGCAGGACAAATGAAAGTGTAAATGTAGTGTATAGATCAGAATCTTAGACAAATTAGGGAAGCTTGACATCTCTAAGCCAGCAGGACCAGACAAATTACATCCCATATTACTGAAGCAAACCAGGGATTGTCTGGTTGATCTGATTTATAAACTCTTTAATTTGTCATTAACAACATGAGAGGTCCCCAGTGATTGGAAATGAGCAGAGGTCTTTCCAATATATAAAAAAAGGGGCAAAATCAGAAATGGGAAATTATAGGCCATTAAGTCTAACTTCAGTACTGGGTAAAATCTTTGAGTCTCTACTCCACAGTAAAAATATTATTGATGAAGCACAGCATGGTTTTAAGAAAAACGCTCATGTCTGACTAATATGTTGACCTTCTATAATCAGATAAGTGACCTATTAGACAACAACAAACCAGTGGACGTAGTTTTTCTGGATTACCAAACAGCATTTGATAAAGTACCTTATCTCTCACTTATTGAAAAAATGATCAAGTTGGGTATCAACAGACAAATTATTACATGGGTCAGAAATTGGTTGCAAAACCGGACACAAAGAGTCCGTATTAGGGGATATCTGTCAGCCCAGGGGTTGGTTCCCCATGGTGTCCCACAGGGGTCGGTCCTGGGACCAGTATTGTTTAATCTATTCATTTCAGATAAGAATGAGAACCTTATAAATAAGTGCATAAAATCTGCGGACAATTCAAAAATATGTGCAGAAGTGGAAAATGCTGAAAAATCAAATAAGTTACAAGAAGACCTATCTAAAATCCAACAATGGGCAGTTACTAATAGCATGAGTTTTAACACTAATAAGTGTGTTGTTCTACATTTCAGGAATGGGAATCAACATCAGACTTATACGCTTAATAGCACTGTCTTAAACACATCAGATAAAGAAAAGGACTTGGGTGCTTTGATTACAAATGATCGATCCTTTCGTGGATATTGCAATGAAGTAATAAAAAAATTAAATAATAAGCATCATTAGAAGATGCTTCATATCTAGACACAGAGCCTGCATTGTGCCTCTTTATAAATCACTTATTAGACCACATCTGGATCATTGCAGCCCTTTGTGGAGTCCCCATCTTAGAAGGGACTGCAATGAGTTGGAGTGGGTGCGGCGGAGAGCCACTAAAATGATCACTGGCCTTGACAATGACATATGAAATTAGGTTAGAGAAACTAAATCTTTATCCTCTGGAATTAAGATGTGTCAGGGGTGACCTGTTACAAATGTTTAGAATTATTAAAGATCCAGCCCTCATGAATAGTCTAGGTGTGCACTTTGCAGTTCACAAATTTAATTTATGAAGTCATACTCTTCAACTTAGGTTAACTTATCCTAACAAGAATCAGAGAAAAAACTTTTTCACACAAAGAATAATTCTCACCTGGAACAGTCTTCCCCATGAAGTGATGGAAGCAACCACACTAGTATCATTCAAAACCAGACTTGATAACTATCTTCTGAACTTTAAGAGACCTTAGACCCCTCATGATATGGGGAGACAGACACTGTAGGCTTTTAGTCTTCTGTCTGTCTTGTAAACCTAGTATAGCACCTAGTATGGCTTGTCGATGATACCATCTTAAACTATATGTATCCATCTGTTAATACTCATATGAGATGCTGTAAAGATAATATTACTAACACTAATGGAATAAAACTGATTAGGATTTTGAAAATTAATGGTATTTTTCCCCTAAATGGGTGCTTGGAGGGTGATCTTAGTGGTGAAGGTACTTTTCACACATCCAAGAATGATTGTGTTTTAGATCTAGCACTATGGAGAGGTCCCCCTGATTTTTGGAGATCACTGAAAGTTAAATGCCTCCCTGAAAGTGACCATTTTCAATCAATCAATCAATCAATCAATCAATCAATCCGTCAATCAAAATCTTTTTTTGTCAGGTGGAACATCATTGAGACAATCTTATTTACGAGATGGACCTGGGGCAAAACAATTGCCACCAGGGTTAAGACATAACAGGTTGAGTGAACATACATAACAATTACATAGTAATAATAACAACATAACATATGACTGTCACATGTGACAAGATACTTGCACCAGAACATAGCAGTAGGTTCACCAGGAGGTAGTGCCATTTAAATACAATTGCATGGATGCAGATATATGGACGTAAGGTAATGAGCTAAAGTTTATACAGTAAACATCATTGGAGGAGTTATAGTGAGCAGGAGTAGCAGTTCCTCTAGCATCAAAGTGTGAAGAAGATTGAGGCATAAGAGTCCTTTGTTAAGTACTGTAGGCATGTCCTGGCAAGAGAGGTGGGAAGGGGAAGGGGGTATAGGGAGTGGGGAGGGAAGGTCAGATGAGATAGGAGAGGGTTGTACATGATGGCCTAGGGAGGAAAGACTGTTCAAAGGGAGAACACAACAGATGCCACAGGCAATGATTGGGGTTTAAGTCCAATATTTGAAGCAAAGACAGATCGTGATGTTGGGACCTTGATTTGGACAATGACAGAAGGGAGGACTCAAATGATGCCTCAGGCAATGGTTGAGGTTTAAGTCCAGAATTTAAAGCAGCAACAAAATTGTGACGTTAAGACCTTGACTTGAAGCAATGACAGGCCTCGGAGAAGGTCCTCAGGAACAGGGATTTGAAGAGGGAGAATGTGACAGGGGAAGTGAGCTTTAAGGTTTTCTGGATCTTATTCCAGAGCACAGGAAAAGTGAAGCTTACTGAGGCTCTACCAAAGCGTGTTTTAACTTTAAGGATAGCCAGAGATAAGATGGTACGACTTGTGAGAGAATAGGCACTAGGGATGTGGGGAGTTAGGCAGCTTGTGAGGTACTGAGGTAATTTATGAGTGATTGCCTTATATGTCCATAGAACAGCATTCTTTTGCCTTCTGAAGCTAAGGGAGCTCCAGCCTATGGAAGAATAGAGGATGCAGTGGTGTGTGTCATAAGGGGCATCCAAAATTAAGCTAAGGGATCTGTGGTGTAGGGTATCAAGCTTGGAGAGAGCTGTGCTAGTACTATGGCCATATAGGAAATCCGCATAGTCTAGGAGAAGCAAGAAGGTAGCTTGGACTAGGAGTTTTCTAGCCTCCTGGGTTAGTGAGTGCTTGATCCTGAAGAAAATACTGAGTCTTTGACGCAGTTTCTTAGTGAGTTCTTCAATGTGATCAGTGAAGGACAATTTGTAGTCAATCCAGACCCCTAGGTATTTGAATTATTCCATGAACTCCAGGGCTTCTCCCAAAAGGGCACTTACATGAGGAACCTTATCTGGGGTTCTTTTTTTGAGATGAGGGGCCAGTGGAGAGAAAATCATGGCCCTAGTATTTTTGGCATTGGGCAGGAGTTTCAAGCTGAGTAGATTTTTTTGGAGGATGTCAAAATCATTCTGGAGGTCCAAAATGACTTGATCCGAAGTGGATCTGTCAATGTATAGCACTCTATCATCAGCAAAGAGATGGATACTAGATGACTTTAGGCCAGTGTCAATATGATTAATATAAATGGCAAAGAGAACTGGACCAAGTATGGATCCTTGGGGGACACCTCTAGGGAGTATTTTTTTTGGCGATAGGTCTCCTTCAGCTTTGACCTGCTGTTTTTCCTCTCTCTCTACAAGATAGTTAGGAAACCAGCTTAGGACCAGATTGTCCACCCCAACCTTCTTCAGGGTCACCAGAAGTAAATCATGGTCCACTGTGTTGAAAGCCTTACTAAGGTCTAGAAACAAGGCTCATATATATTGCTTGTTATCAAGTGAGGACTGCCAGTCATTTATAACCTTGTCAAGGGCAGTGGAGGTACTATGCATTGGATGGAAACAGGATTGAATTGGGTTTAGTAGATTAAAATTTTCCAGATGAGATCTGAGCTGTTCATTTACTACCTTCTCCAATAGTTTTGACAAGGCTGGGAGCAAGGAGATTGGGCGGTAATTATTTAGGTCACGGGGTCCCCTGATTTGAATAGAAGAATGACATGGGCTGTCTTCCAGACCTTAGGGAAGGAGCCCTGATTGAGAGACACATTGAAAAGGTGGGTAATGGGGGGGGGCCAAAATATAGTAGGCCAACTTTAGGAAGAAAGGCTCAATCATATCCACACCCACACATTTCTTTGTATCAAGTTGAAGAAGGAAATCCTCAACCTGTTTGACAGTGACTGGACAGAAGGAGAAAGAGTGGTAAGGGTCAATAGATTCTGCATCATGGCAATCAGATGACTAACTAAGGAACCATGCCCTGATGGCATTTGCTGGGGAGGTATCAAAAGCCATCTCTGCTGTGGCAAAATGATTGTTAAGGAAGTCAAGGATCTCATTTTTATCTGTAGTGTGGGTACCACCAGTCAAAATTTTGTGGGGAAGTGTGCCAGCACTGTTATAGCCTTCTACATCCATTAAAGTTTTTTAAAACTTAGTAGCAGAGTTAGTGGATACATTAAGCTCAGAGCAGAAATAACTAGACTTCACAGCTCTGATAGTTTTCATGCAGAAATTCCTTGCAGTTCAGAAAGCAGACCAGTCTGTGGCCAATTTAGACTTTCTGGCTCTTTTCCAAAGAGCATCCCTATGCCATAAGGCAGTATTTAGGTTATCTGTGAACCAGGGATAGGATTTTCTTTTGGTTCTGCTTTTGGTAACTGGGGCATGGAGGTCTAGGGTTCCGGTGAGTATTTCATGAAGTACCCCATGTGCCTCTTCCACAGAAGATGTGAGGTAAAATTTCTGCCAGTTAGCATACTGGAGGTCATAGAGAAAAGCATCTGGGCAGAAGTTCCATTTACATCTCTTGTGGATGTATTTAGAAGAAGAAGAGTTTTGGAGTTGCGCCAACCTTATGCATGCAATGGCACAGTGGTCGCTGATGTCATTAAAGAATACACCTGAGTGGAAGAAGAGGTGAGGCTTGCTTACAAGGATTAGGTCAAGAAGGGAACTACGTTCTGGGTTTTTGATGTTTGGGTGGGTAGCTTCATTAATGATCTGGATAAGTCCATGGGCATCACAGAATTCTTTCAATGGTAAGGAGACTGGAGAGAGCCAGTCAAGGTGGAGGTCACCAATTATGGACGCTTCTGATGAGGTGGTAGCAAGTATGTCACTTAGGTGTTTGAGCAGAGAGAGGCTAGCTGAGGGGGGCCTATAGCACCCACTAATGCAAATAGAGGTAGATCTGGCTGGTTGAAATATTAGTGTGAGGCACTTGAACTCCTTGGGGACTGTAGTTGTGTCCACCATAGTTGCAGTAATGTTGTCCCGGACATCGATGGCTAATCCCCCTCCTGGGATTTTCTATCAGTACGAAACAAGTTGTACAAAGGAATGTTAACCTCATAGTCCAGGGTGGTTGGTCTTAGCCAAGTTTCAGAGATTACAAGAACATCAGAAGAGCATGGAGTGTCCAAGTTTTGATAGCATTAAGTTTTTTCAGAAGGCTGCAGGCATTCAAATGCAAAAATGATAACGCTTTTAGTAAAGGTAGGTCAGCTGGGGTTGGAACGGAGAGGGGAGGGGCCCGAGGTTTAATTCAGTGTTACCAGCACAGATGAGTAGCAGTAGGAGCATCTTTTTTATAGCACTAAGAAGCAATCGGAATGGCCGAATTTTGCCCCCGAGGCATAGGCAGTTTCTTAAACTCTTCTCCAAGGCCAAACAGAGAGGCAAGAGGCGATAGTAAGCATACAGGGTAACTTTAATTTAAAGGGCAAACCCATGAGAGAGAGAGAGAGAGGGGGGGCAGTTGGTACCCAACATGAGTACAGCAGTGTATGGTAGTATGGAGGCCAGGTCGGGTAAGTGGCAGTGGGAGGGAAACATTTAGAAATTTGTGTATAACATTTAGGTAGCCTGTGAATATGCCTGGGTGTTGAAAATTACTTGGGTTTAGAGACCCACGGTATGTGATGGTTACACTAATAAGTAGAAATCCTATGCTGAATGGATGAAGCAGCATTTTTGCAGTTAAATATGAGCACGAGAGAAGATCACCCCTTTAAGATGTTGCAGGAAAGGAGAGCCCCTTTAAGAAATTGCTGTAATTGACTAGTGAGAGGCCTCAGAAGGTGGGGATCACCGAGGAAGTGTATTTAATAAAGGAGGGAGGGGGAGGGAGGACAAAAAACTGTCCAGAGAGCAGTACAGCAAGGCAGTGGCCAAGCTGTGATTTGAAAAAAGGTGCCTTGGGTGCTTGCTTTCTCAATTTTCCCATATGTCTTTTGGTGCAAAATAACATTGCAGCTCCTACAACTCAGGAAAAGAGTATTCCCATAACTAAAAACAATTTGGAGATTAGAAATAGGAAAATAATCATATGGTCCGGTGAATGTGAGATCTTGGTCTTAAATGAGCTGAATTTATTATTTAATAATTATTGTGGAAATTTAGTTGCAGATTTGTCTATTAAAGATAGCATCCTACAATCTGCTCTTAAAAAAATTCAGGAAGCCATATATAAAGAAAACAAAGGAGGGAATAAAAGAATTACTAACAAAGGATGGTTTGATAATGAATGTGTTACTGAAAAACATAAATTAACAGTCCTAATTAGGAAATATAGGGTTTCATGTAACTCAGTTAACTATGAACATTTAAGGATAGGAAGGAAAAAGTATAAACAATTCCTTTGGAAAAAAAGGTGCATTTTGAACAGTTATGGCAACAAATAAATGATGTGATTAATAACAGAGGTGATAAAGCGTTTTGGCAATTAGTTGCAAAGGGGTGTAAATAAAACATGAATAACATAGAAAACTTTATTGATAATCAATCTTGGATTAATTATTTTTCAAACATATTTTTTCATGAATATAAAGCAACCATTTCATATATACCATCTCTCATTCCTGAACAACTTGTGGAAATTACACCTTTGGAGGTATTAGAAGTTATTCATTCATTAAAAATAATAAAGCACCCAGTCCTGATTTAATTCCAAGTGAAATCTTCAAATGTGAAGATTTAAAATGGGCAGAGCTGTTGGCAGACTTCTTCAATGATTGTATTTTGAAAGATTATATACTTGAGTCATGGAGAGGGTCAATAATTGTTCCTGTTTTTAAGAAAGGAGACAGAACAAAACCAGCCAATTATAGATCTATTAGTCTTACTGATATTATGGAAAAAATGTTGTCTAGTATTCTCCTTAAAAAATTGCTGGTTTCTGTTCATACCTTGGGCGATTTCACACTAGCGCAGCCTGGTTTTTGTGAATCATTTTCTACTCTTGGTAATATTTTCACATTACAGCATTTGTGTGAAAAATATGCTAAACTAAGGCATCAAAAATTATATTTAGCTTTCATTGATTTTTCCTCCACTTTCGATACTATCAACAGAGAGATTCTCTGATTAACAATGAAAGAAAGGGGTATTAATCTGGCACTTATTAAAGCTATAAAAGCCCTTTATTCACATATTTGGGCACAGATTAGGATTAGCAAGGGTAGTGTTACAGAGTGTTTTGAAACAAACTGTGGAGTAAGACAGGGCTGTATCCTTGCCCCCGCCCATTTTTCAATTTATCTTAATAATCTGTTAGAGAAAATTGATACTTTTCCATCTGATTTTCCAAAGATTGGTAATAAATACTGTTGCATCTTGGCCTATGCTGATGACCTTCTTTGAATGGCTCTTACTTCAAAGGGTTTGCAATCAAAGTTGGATTTATTGCCTGAATTTGCAGATCATAAATACTTATAAATCAATATAGACAAATACAAGGTAATGATTTTGGGCAGTGTAAAAACCAAAGGCACCTGGAAGATTAAGTCAGAAAAGATGGAGATAGTGACGCTCTACCAATATTTGGGTCTTGTCATCTCCTCTACATTCAAATGGAAGAAACATTATGAAACAACATTCGAAAACATTTCTCATACAACTTTAGCCCTTAGAGTTTTTAATTATAAATATGGGGGGAATTCTCTTTTATCTCTTATTAGAACAATTGAGGCAAAATATAATGCACAGGCATTACATGGTATTGAAATTTGGGAACACAATTATTTACCTAATCCTGAAAAAACAGCTATTCAAGTACTCAGAGGGGCTTTTTGATTTCCAAACTCTATGCCTGTCCCATTTGCTAGAGCAGAGTTAGGTCTCATGGATATACTAGCATTGGCAGAATATTAAATGATTAATTTCTGGATTAGACTGAATCACCTCTCAAATCAATGTTTGGCAAAAAAATGCCTTGAAGAGAAAATATTATGGGACACACTGGGCTGCAAAAAGTTGGAGTGGTCATCCCGTGTAAAAAAATAACTTCTATAGGGCTTTTGAATTTATTTAAGTTAAACTTGAATAATATAGCAATATTGGAGCAGTATAAACCATATATAAAAAAAAAACTATTGGTTAAAAAATATAAAGTACATGATTCACAATGTATAATGTCTTCCAGATTTGTCCCATGGTATTCTTATAATGATTGCTTTCATTATTTTCAGTATTATCTAGAATATCTGACTTGTAAAAAATTATGAAGAACTTATGCAAAATTTAGAATTGGCTTTTTTGACTCAAATGTCTTGATCTGCAAATTCACTAAAAATACTGATCCGGCATTTGCTGCTTGTTACTGTGGTGGAAATGAGAAGGAGGATATTGAACATGTTATTTTGAGATGTCAATGGTATAAGGCAGCTAGAAGTAAATGGTTGGGTTCTATTATAAATTCCCTCCCAGGTTGCCCTAATCAAGAACTGCTGAGGATCCTTTTGACTACTGAAGATGAACAAATTATAAAAAAGACAGCTTTGTTCCTCCTTAATGTACAAAAAATAAGGATTGTATTTACAATTCAGAATTAAGCACTTTATGCACTGGAACAGCACTACTTAAGCCACAATTGTACATCTCATTTTACCTTAAAAATTTTGTATTTGTATTGTCTTGGTTTTTGTTTAATGATACTGTGTTTTATGTATATAATAATCTCTTTTTATGATGGATCAAATAAAAGTAATTACTACCACATCCCGGGAGGTGATTAACTAGAACATTAACATAACCCCTGGTCATACCTTATTGCGTGATAGAATGCTTACAGCCATTCAGAAAACTTTATTTCTCAGACCCTTTTTAAAATACCATAGCATATAGCATCAACAAAAATATTACAGAGACCAGTCATTTACAGTGACAAAATTGACAAAATGACCGGTCACTGTAATGGTCTCGCGGGACCCTGGCACAGTTTCTCCTGCTCTTGCGCCCCCTCCCCAAAACACCTCCACCATGGAGGTGATTATAATAAAATCTGGGGTGTGTGTGTGTGTGGGGAGCACAGCCTCCCACAGAAAACACACTTGTGTTCCTGATGACAATGCGGATTGCAATTGCGGTCAACATTGTGCCATCGCTGTAGAGCTGGGCTGCAGGTTTTCTGCTGAACCAGCTTGGTGGAACCTTATAATACAACTGCAGGAGGCAGCAGATAGTGCAGATAATATGCTGATTTCTTTACTGATTGTTCATTAGCCAAATTAATTGTAGTCCACAACATAATTAATTACAGAACTTACTGTACACCCTCTGCCCCATGGTCACTTAAGTTTAAAACCCCTGTGCTCATTATAGCTCTTTTACATCTGCTCTCAGCTCTGCCATGGCACTCCAACCAGTGCATCTCAGGTCCATTGACCTAGAATGAGTTTCCAGTGCCACCCCCCCTTCCCCGGGCTAGCACCTAATTTGCATCTCCCATCTTGGAATCTTGCTCCCACTTGTGTCCTAGCTCGATGGTCTACCAGGAACTTCATGCAAAGTTTCCTGACCCCCTGCACCATGGGTAATGAAACTATGCCATCCTTCCCTCCCACCATATGGAAGAGTTCTTAGAACCATTCCCTAGGGTATCTGTTCTTGTTTCACCTAGAGGGTTCAATGGGTGTTCCAGTGACCCAAGAGTGCACTGTAGGCTAGAAAGCCATAAAGACACTTTCTTGAAGTCCCCTCTTCCACAATCCACCCTTCCTTCAGAGTTACATCCTCCCAACTCCTAGAGCAAAGTTTCTTCCAGATCACTATAACCCAGGGCTTCTCTTATTGAAACCTCAGCCTAGCAGCCTTAAACCTCTGTTGCACCAGGCTTGTAGAACCCAAGGAAATGCTACGTGGGAAAGCAAGACACCCACCTCCTAGTGAAGGGGAGGGTTGTGTTACAAACAACAGGGTATGATTTTCTACTTAAATGTGTAAGAACTTTTGCAACATAGTTTGTTGTTCAACAAAATCAAAGGACTTGGCCAGGTTTATGAAGATTGCTACAGAAACATTACCCTTACCAAGGGAACAGAGTAGACCTTTAGTGAATCTGAGCAAACTGATGTGGTATTAAAACACATTCTAAATCTATACTACTGTTTGTCCAACATGTCCCATTTCCTGATATAATCTATAAGTTGGGGGAAATATTTTTTTCCATTAGCTTGGCCAAAACAGGAAGCCTTGTTGTAGGTCTATAATAAACCAGGGTTGTCTTTGAGACTGCCTTGTGATTAGAGCTATGACAGAGCTTTTTCACTGTGCTGGAATCCTGTTAGTAGTTGAAGATACATTTTACAAACATTTACAGGTTTAGCTATTACTCTGGCTGCTAATTTCAGCACACCTAGCATATACCATCTGGGTTTGCACTTTTAAATGCAATTACATTGTTAAGTATAGACAGGCATGTCAGATTTGGCTATACAGAAAATTAAAAAATGATTTGTTTTTGTTCTTGCCAGATGTCAGGCAATTTATCAGGCTGTCTTGCAGATTAACATATGCAGCATTAATCAGAGATTGGTACTGTTTTAGCCTGAGATATTTTAGCCAGACCATTGGTAGAGGGGTGAATATTTGTAAAAATGTTGAATAAAGTATTAACATTTTTCTGGTTACCATTACCCTCTTCCCCATCTTCCACCAGTTTCATGGGTGCTGACTATAGGGGGCTATGGTGCTCAAGCCCCTCCTAAGTTCCCCAAGTTTCCTCTATAAACTGGTATTAAGTGCCTGACCCTATAGAGTAAACAGGGAGGAGAGGAGGCACTGTGGGTCACCTTAGAGACTGGAAATGACACCAAAATCCGCACAGGGGTTGTATACAGACCCCCATGTCAGGGGGAGGGAATGAACAAGGATATGATAAAAGGCATACTTAGGATGGCAGAGAAAAGGGAGATACTGTTGATGGGGGACCCTAATATGCCGGATGTCAACTGGAGCACCTTTGCTGCAGCCACATCCAAAAGCAGGGTCATTCTTGATGCCCTTCAGGTGGCATGCCTCAGACAGCTAGTTTTGGAACCTATTCATGAGGGAGCAATCTTAGACCTCATACTGTCAAATGGGGATAGTGAGAGGATCTCAGATCTAGAAGTGGGTAGCCATTTGGGAACAAGTGGCCACCAAACAGTGTGTTTCACGATAAACTCAGCTACAGAGTCAAGTCATACAAAAGTGAGGGTTCTGGACTTCAGGAGGGCTGACTTTGGCAAGATGGGAGAGTGCCTTAGAAAAGCACTAGCAAACAGGCTAGAAGGAGGGATGGAGCAACAATGGGGAAAATATCAAAACTGCTATCACAGAGGCAACAAGCCTCTGTGTGAAGCAAATAAACAAATCAAAATGAAAGAAAAAGCCACTACGGTTCTCAAAACAGGTGGCGGTGAAGGTTAGGGGAGAAAAAGATAGCATTTAGGAAGTATAAGGAAACACAGGAGGAGCAGGACAGAGAACTGTATCAGTTAAGGCAGAAGGAAGCTGGGAGAATAGTCAGAATAGCAAAGGCCCAAACAGAGGAAAGGATAGCCAACTCAGTTAAGAAGGGGGATAAAACCTTTTATAGGTATATCAGGGAGCGTAGAAAGACAAAGGGAGGGATAGTGAGGCTGAATAGAATGGATGGTGGGTAGGCAGAGAGGGACAGTGAAAAAGCAGGGATACTGAATGAATGCTTCTGTTCAGTATTCACAAAAGAGGAAGTGGGGGAGGTGCCTAATCCAATTAACAGAAGCACTCTGGATAGGGGGGTCGACCCCAGTCCTTTCACAGAAGAAAGGGTTCTGAAAGAACTCCTAAAACTGAAGGTGGACAAAGCAATGGGGCCAGATGGAATTCACCCCAGAATTCTAAAAGAATTAAGCAGAAAACTAGTGATGCCACTGCCTACCCTTTTTAACAAATCATGGGCGGATGGTGTGGTACCTGAGGACTGGAGGAAGGCAGATGTGATTCCCCTTCACAAAAGTGGGGCCAAGACAGAGGCAGGAAACTACAGACCTGTCAGTTTGACCTCTGGGGTAGGAAAAGTGATGGAATCACTTCTGAAGGAAAGAATTGCTGAGTACCTAGAGGTCAGTGGGGCACAGGACCCGAGACAGCATGGGTTCACAGCAGGAAGGTCATGTCAAATGAATCTAATTGATTTCTTTAACTGGGTGACCAAAGTAGTAGACCTGGGAGGGGCTGTGGACATGGCCTACCTAGACTTTAGCAAGGCATTTGACACAGTCCCACACAAAAGATTAATAGTCAAATTAACCAGCCTGGGAGTGGGTCCCAGGGTGGTAGCCTGAGTAAAACATTGGCTGGATAACAGGACACAGAAAGTAATTGTAAATGGAGTCCACTCTGAAGAAAGAGGGGTTACTAGTGGGGTACCACAGGGTTCAGTACTGGGTCCAGTCCTTTTTAATGTCTTTATAAGTGACATTGCAGAGGGACTGGAAGGAAAAGTATGCCTCTTTGCAGATGACACAAAGATCTGCAACAGGGTTGATACACAAGGAGACATGGAAAGGATGAGAAAGGACTTGGCAAGGTTGGAGGAATGGTCAGAAGTATGGCAGCTTGGATTCAATGCAAAGAAGTGCAAAATAATGCACCTGGGAAACAAAAACCCAGGGGAAGATTACACAATGGAGGGGGAGGTAGTAATAACAACAACAAAAATGGAAAGGGACGTGGGGGTAATCGTATCAGATGCCCTTAAGGTTGGCAAGCAATGTGAGAAGGAGGTAGGGAGGGCTGGGGGGACACTGGGATGTATAGGGAGAGGCATCACTAGCAGAAAACAGGAAGTTGTTATCCCCCTGTACAGACAGTTGATGAGACCCCATCTGGAGTACTGCATCCAGTTCTGGAGACCCCATCTCCGCAAGGCCATAGACAGGATGGAGGCAGTTCAGAGTAGGGCAACTAAAATGGTGCAGGGTCTGCAAGAGAAGCCATACTAGGAGAGCCTAAAGGAGCTTAATAGGTATACCCTTGAGGAAAGGAGAGAGAGGGGGGACATGATAGAAACGTTTAAGTACCTCAGCGGAATCAACAAAGTCTAAGGGGTAGCATCTTTCAGAAAAAGAGGTGTGCAAGAACAAGGGGTCACAATTTGAAGATAGAGGGGGGGATGGCTCAGGGGAAATGTGAGGAAGTGTTTTTTCACAGAGAGGGTGGTGGATGCATGGAACAGCCTTCCTGAGGAGGTTGTGGGGTCTAAAACTGTGGAAGAATTCAAGAATGCATGGGACAGACATAAGGCAATTTTTGTGGGGGGTAGGAAGAAATAGGCTGTTGGTTAAATAGTATCTGCAGCTTATCCTCTAGGTAGGGAAATGGGCAGACTAGGTGGGCCAAGCGGTCCTTATCTGCTGTCAAAGTCTATGTTTTTATGTTTCTATAGTTAAGCTCACCTCGACCAAAGTAAAGTCAGTGCCCCTGACAAATTTAACTATATAATACGATCATTACACCCAAGTTCATTGAAAGTACCCCTGAATTTTCTTTAGATTTTTTAAGTTGTTTAATTGGTTCTTTTGATAGCAGTCTGATTAATATTTTTTTACATGAAGTCCTAATGAGTCCAAAACGCTGCTCTTTACTAGTGTAACCTGTTTTAAAAAGTATTTTTATTCATTTTTCAGTGTAGCAAATAAGTGAAAAAAACGTGGTTCAGAGTATAGCAATGCAATACGTACAAATTTATAATCAGAATATATACACTCTGCTTCCTGTGTTACACATTTGAGAGGCAGTTGTACATACATTTAGTGTTAATGCTTAATATATCACACTGTGCAGCATTGAACATGTGCAGAAAGCAAGGTTCAATTGTCTGCTGATTTAGTCCTAATGTTGTACACAACAAACACTGCAACATACAGCATTATAGCCCATAACCCACTCCCTGAAGTCTTCCTCCCATGCCTGCCTATTTATTTACAAATTGGTGACCAGGAAAGGCACACCAAGCTGATGCTCAGTTCGAGGTGTGACCTAAGGGGGAGGAACAGGAGAATTTGAAAAATAATCAAAGAATAATGGCTTAAAATAAATTACAGTGGTGCAAAACATTACAGAAGTACCTTTGAACAAAAACAATGTAAACAGAAATACAATGGTGGAAAAAGTCAGTGTTCTAGACCAACAAGTACAGTGTCCAGAATGAGAGATGGGAGGTTAGTCAGGAGTCAGAATTCTCACTTGAATGCCAGTCAATGTAAGAATCAAAGCCAGCATAACTGGGGAGCTCAAGAGCCTGCTGTATTTGGGGGTCTAGGACTCGGTGGCACTCACAGGTACCTGACGGGATAATTAAATGACTGGGACACTAAGTAGGAGGGATTCAAGATATTCCAAAGGGATAGGTCTCACAGGGACAGTGCATCTCATTTTGTAATAGCAGGTGACATGATGGAGCAGAAGGAGGATCTCAGGGTGACAGACAGTGCCATGGGGTCCTCTGGGCATGCTAATGGAAAAGGGGAGCATCTCCATATCCTAACAGCAAACTCCCTACCCCTGTTACCTACTTCGAGGACTTACCAGTTATCCACCACTTACACAGAACTGATTCATTGAGTGGCCTGCCACATCTGTCATGTGGTGCTGTGCTGAGTGGGCTGGAGCATTTTCCTCCTGATTTTCTTCCCAAGGATGTCTGCATGCAGTGACTCCCATGCATGCGTCGGCACGCTTGTGTGCCAGCATCAGCAAACAGCCCTGCCCCAAGTTGCTGTTCTTGCTGGTGCTGCCCCTGGCCTCCACCAGGTGGCAGTCTTGTGGCAAATGACATGATCCCCCATCCCTAAGGAGGGGAGCTGTCCCTAGGATGCTCAATCCTCCCTCCCTGGCCGAACCCCAGTAATTCGTGCTTGTTCCTGAACACGAGCGGCCGGCATCATCAGCAGTGGCACTACCACTGTGCTAATGGGCTTGTGGCCACTGCAGAGTATTGACAGAATAGTTATTTAGCAGGTGTCAAATGTATGGTTTGCAGGCTCTCGCCAGCAGGGCTTGTGACTTTGAAGCTCCTTTGGCCTCCCAAGCATTCCACTGGCCCAGTCAGTGTACTTATTGACTTATAAAATGAGTTGGTAAGGTACAGCCTCCTGATTGACTGCAAACATTTTATTAGGCATCTGTTACTCTTATATAAGCATATATATATATATATATATATACAGTATATATTATGGTAGCACGGTAGTGCTACCATAGTTAGGGTTGAGGAGCCATTTACATGTTAAACCCCAAATTTTGCACCTTAATAACTTTGCAACCATTTGACAGATCTGCCTGAAATTTGGAACAAACGATCAAGACCCATACACCTTAGGATCTGCCAAGTTTTGCACTAGTCGGATATACGGCTGCGGAGTTATTAAGCGTGATCTTCGCATGCGTTTACGCTTTTTTGGAATTCTACGGTTGTGCCTACAGGTTGCATGGTTTGCTCGACCGGTCCAAAATCTTCAGGGAATGTGCGGCCGGGGTCCCCAATGTGCCTTTCAAAGATTTCATGAAAAAATATTAAATGGTTAAAAGGTTATTCAAAAAACAAGTTCCCATTATAAGTCAATGGGAAAAGTTAACAAAAAGTTCGACAGTGTCACAAATGCAGTTTTTACTTTCGCAAATGGCCCTTTTACTGTCGCAAATCTGCCATATTGTTTTCAGTTGGTGATCAGAAAAATGCTTGGCATTTAAATTTGGGACCCTCTAGCAACCTAATTCTTTTTGTATTCACCTAGTCGGACCCTGAGGATGCTAGCCATGTCTTTATTTTGGGGTAAAACACCCCAGATATATGTTTTTCACATTTCTGGAAAAAGTACTTTCGCAATGTACTTTCGCACTTGAGATACTGTCGAATGAATTTGCGAAAGCTTTTGCAAATTGCGACAGTACTTTTCTAGGCTGTGGGAAAATGACAGCAATTCTTTGGCACCCCGCTGCAAAAGAACGGTTTGGAGTTTTGGGCTGAAATTTGGAGGGAACGCAGCCAACATCTCACAGATGTGCCTTTCAGTGCTTCATTGAAAAATATTACAAGGTGGCAAAGTTCACGATACTCAAGATTTGACACTTTTCCCATAGGATAACTTCGGTGTCTGACGCATTGCAGCAATCGCTTGGCACCCTGCTGCAAAATAACGGTTTGGTCTTTTGGGCTGAAATTTGCAGGAACACAGCCAACATCCCACAGATGTGCTTTTCAGTGGTTTGGTGAAAAAATATTACAGGGAGGCAAAGTTATGGCACTCTGAACTTCTGTTTTTTTCCCATAGGATAACATTACGGTGTTCACTGCGCCTTTCAGGGCCCGTATCTCGGAAATGGTGCGAGATACGGACTTTTCGTCGGAAAAATGCTTAGCCCCCTAATTGGGGCTAAGTACAAAACTAACCAGGAAAGTGATAATTCATATGACTTTTAAATTTTTTTCTATGTCATATGGTTCTTGAGATTTAAGCAATTTACTATTCCAAGTCCTCATTTTCTGTTCCAAGACTCATTATTTTGCATACATTCTTTGTACTCACTGTCTTTCTCTATGCAGCTTTTGGGGAAAACCAGCCTTTGCACTTACATTACTGTTACCATTACTGTTTCCGCTTGTGGTTCTGTACCTGTTTCACTTTACTGTTCACGTCTACGCCACCATGTGCGTTACCCTTTGCGTTTTCATTTGCGGTTGCGTTTGCGTTGTTTTTAACATTTCTATCTACAGTACTGTTTCTCTTTCTGTTTTGCTTTGTGTCACCATGTGCATTACCAATTTGCGTTTGCGGGCACAATGTTACTATGTGACAAGACATCATGTGGCGCAGGGCCCTGCGCTCCCGCCGCCGCATTACATTCACTATTTCTCGTTATCATTCTCAAAAAGAAAGGAAATTAGAGGCAAAAAACTCAGTTTAATGCATCAGTTAGGGTTGTTCCACAGTGATAAAAGTGAGGAAATTCGATGTTAGGGTTGAAACCCCCTTTGCAGCCCTCCAGTCCATTCCCCCCAACTGCAATAGAGGTGAGCGTTGGGGTCATCGGTCCTAACTCTCACCCCATTCTCCTATTCCTCAACTTCTTTCCACATGTGATGGGGTGAGAGTTAGGGCAGACTACCCCAACGTGCACCCCGATTGCAGTTGGGGGGTGGGCTGAAGGGGTGCAAAGGGGGTTTCAACCCTAACATCGAATTTCCTCGCTTTTGTCGCTGTGGAACAACCCTAACTGATGCATTAAACAGAGTTTTTTGCCTATATATATATATATATATATATATAGAGAGAGAGAGAGAGAGAGAGTCTTATCAAATCCTAAACAAGGTAAAACTCATTTTAAAATATTAATTTTTATAATAGTAATAAGGCACCCTCAGGGGTTAAGTTTATGTAACGTGCCACAGGGTGTAGTTGAGTGCTACATTACACCCCAGAGGGTGATTAACAGAACATTACTCTAACCTTTGGGAGTACCTTATTGCTTAAATGTTACTTGCTACTGTACAATGCAAGCCATTGGGGCAGATAAACTATAAAATGGATGGAAAAAATCCTGAAAGCTGATTGGTGTATAGGCAGTTCCAGCTGTGATGCTATCTTTGTACAACATTGCGGGCTAAGAAAGATCTAAAAAAAGAGCTTATTTTCATCCTACAGGGTCTGTTTTGTAATCACAATAAGGCACTCCAGTGCATGTGTTGGGTTAATGGCACTCCTCGGGTGGTTGAAGGGACATAGTTGTTCCTCCTGCTTCACTAAATGCCTGAGGCCTGACATCCCAGCGTAACCCCTGCCATGCCATGCCTTATTCAGTGCATGTGTTGGGTTAATGGCACTGCTTAGGTGGTTGAAGGGATACAGCTGTGCCTCCTGCCTCACTGCATGCCAGAGGTGTGACATCCCAGCATAACCCATCCCCCACCATGTCTTATTCATTGCATGTGTTGGGTGAATGGCACACCCCAGGTGGTTGAAGGCACATAGATATGCCTTCTGCCTCACTACATACCCGAGGTGGGACATTCCAGCATAATCCATGCCATGCCATGCCTTATTGCTGAAATGTTACTGGCCTATTTTATTATCTACCTACATTTCAGCATGTACATGCTGGGGCCGAAGGGGGGGGGGCATGACTGAGACATACAAATACCTACATGAGATTCATGAAGTAGAAAGCAGAGAGTTGTTTATACTGAGTGGAATCACAAGCACTAGAAAAAACTCAGTGAAGCTGGAAGGCGGGGGGGTTAAGAGGGACATAAGAAAGCATTTTTTCGTGGTGTGGGTAGGGGAGGGTGGACTAGCCTGCCACCAGAGGTACTCTGTGTGCAAAATCTGTGAATGGATTCAAACATGGGACAGACACATGTGGCACATTAAGACAGAGGCTAAAGGGAAGGGGGAGAGGGAGGAGTGAAGGGGCCTGCACAATCAGCACAAGAGGTATGGCTGGGAATGTTTGAAGGTCTGCATTGCCAACAGAGTCTATGTTTCTGTTTGCATGTTCGACTAAAAACAGTTATACTAGAAAGTAGTTTAGTGAGTAGGGGCCAGATATTCAAAACTTTGCACTGGGCAAAAACCGTTTGCACAGGTTTAGCACGGGATTAGAGCGGGTCTGCTATATTCAAGAGGCCAGATAGCGCGGGCAAACTGCATTAGCGCCGGGCAAAATCATAATGTATGCAAGGGGCAAACTGACATGAATACAATGCTATATTCAGCGACTAGCGCCGTGCAAAGTGGTTTTGTGCGACTTAGCACGACACTTAGCGCAGCTCACATTACCACCCAGGAAAAGCTTGTCGTAACCCTGGGCAATCAGCTTTGCACAACACTATGGCTTTGTGTGGTGTTTGAACAGGTTTTGCGTGACCCTAACAAATAAATATGACACATAGACAAAGCCAAACATAGAGGAAGCATGCTGCTAACTGATGGCATCACAATGATGCCATCATCTGCCACCAGTCCCAGCCATGCCAGGCAGTAAGTGGTGACCCTGCCACCAGTGGACAGCACGGCAGTGTGGCCATACTGCACACACCTGCGGATCACACTTCTGTGGACACCAACAGATGCCAGCATGCACATGCAGCACTGTGGGCATGGAGGATGTTGAGGGGAAAGTGTATGGGTGGCCAGGCTGTGCCACAGACCAGGTGTGGTCACAAGGCTGGGACACATCATGCAGTGCACATGGGCCAGTATTGGGCATACCCCAACACCAGTGTGCCTTTCTGATAATATATGCCCCCCCCGGCCACATACCACACAGCTGTACAACTGACACAGAACACAAAGCCGGACATGTATATGCCACTGTAAGCATCCCATGCCAGAGGTGCAGCATCTGTGGGTCACACAACAGTGTAACAGTAATGTCCACTGTCAGTAAACACCTGCAGGTTAGGCCTCTCACTGTGTATAGTGCAGTCATCATCACTGCCCTACACACCATAGGCATTGCTGTGTCCACACACTACTGGCCCCCTTGCTACTGTAGTGTCTGCTGTGCACTGTAGCATGACCTACAGTGTGACAGTTGCATGCAGCACCACCACCATCTGTGCCCATGCTGTGTTGTCCCAGTATAGCTATAGGCAGCAGCACATGTGGAAGTAGTGTTCAAAACTGTACAATATTCCCCAAGCTGTTGGCGCAGCGCTAACACATTTGCGCGGGTTTAGCGAAGGGCTAAACCGTTAGCCCGGTGCAAACAGCATGCAAATCAGGGCATAATGAGATGCTAATCTGGATGTTTGCCCAGAGACTATGTAAGCAGGCTCATTTGCATGTCACTTTTAAATATGGCAAAGTTTAGCGCCGGGCAAACATGTTTGCACCAGGCTAACAGTTTAGCCCTGCTCTAAACCTGCGCAAACATGCTAGCGCTGTGCAAACAGTTTGGGGAATATTTTACAGTTTTGAACACTGTACTTTCACATACGCTGCTGCCTGCAGCTGTACTGGGTCCACTCATTTGCTGGCACACACATTGGCCACATAGTTCACCTCTACCTACCTTCACATCGCTGTGCACTGTGTTGCTGTTATGGTTTGCACTTCCTGGTTGCTATATTCAGAGCTGTCTTATTTCAGGGCTAAGTTTGCCCTGCAGTCCCAGCCCAGTTTGCCCGGCCTCATTCCCATGCTATATGCAGAAGCTGTTTGCCCTGGGCTATTCCTTTTGAATATGGCTTGCTTTGTGCTCCCGGCTAAGTTTGCCCGCCAGGCAGTGCTAATTTAGCCCTCGGGCAAAGTTTAGCCCCGGGGCAAAGTTTAGCCCCGGGGCAAAGTTTTGAATATCTGGCCCTAGGTCTATTATTCCATGTGCACAGTACTTAAAACACAGTGCAATGAAAAATGTGTTTTCAAAAAAGCTTGTTTCAGCTACAGTTCAGAACAATATTACCATACCTGTCAAATCTACTTTTCTAGGTACCTCCTATGCTGTGCAAAGTGATTTTTTTTTTATTTCTGGATCCTAACCCTTGCCGGGTCTACAATGCTATTTCTAACCAAAAGTGGTGACCATGCCTTTTTCTTTAGAAAAAAATTAATTAAACATTTATAAAATATTCAGATTTTTATTGAATTACAAAATGTTACCACCAACTTAAACTGGAAGGTGACTGGAATCTTTTATATTGAAAAAAAGGTAGGGTCACATTTTTTGCTCAGTTTTGTGGCACTGCTGCTTTAAGAGAGCAAAATAGTTGCTAAGGGTTTGCTGCAGGACCTCAAACAGCTCTGCAGAGTTTGGTGTCCAGCTGGTTCAATAAATTAGAAAGGCAACCAAACCAGATGCAGTGGAGATTAATGTTTTATGAAATTAATATTCCACCAGTGGGATTGTAGTGAAATTACCTATCCACTTCCATTCAATTTCAAGAAAGCTTTATGAAACTGCAAATAAGTAATCTACAGTATTTTTACTGTACCTTTAAAACTATCCAGCTGAATTCCTCCAGATCTGGAACATTTCACAATTGGGTCATATATGCCAACTCTCAGGTGTATACCTCTAACAGTTGCAAAGTTATAAGCATTCAACACAGGGGATGAGAACGAAGCAGCACAATATTTCTGATATTTTCACATTTCACAGATAAATAAATTGCCAGATTATGAGCACCTGTAAGTCAAAAACTACTCCTCTGCATGCCAAGTTATTGGCAGGTTATTTAGAGCCTACTTCAGTAAGCAGCATGTAGAATGCAGAAAAACTTAAAGTAGAGTTGAATGAGACTGATCTGAAACAGTTGGCAAAATTTAGAAAAATTCAGAACATTTTGAAGAAGCTGAATCTGTTAACTTCGCCCACCACTCATTTTGTAGATATTTTTGTGCTAAACAGCTTTCATGTTCATAGTACCATGCTATCATTTTTTGTCTTAAAAATATTTACATTTGAATATGGTTAGTACAGCTATTATAAGCAGAGCTGGCCACAGAGAGAGAGAGAGAGAGAGAGAGAGAGAGAGAGAGAGAGAGAGAGAGAGAGAGAGACACACATTTCATTTATTTAAAAGTTGATTACCGGGAAAGGCACACGGGGGGGCAGTTGGGGAAGGGAAGAGTCAATGGGAGGGGTGGGCAGCTGCAGTCTAATGGACTGAAGTGCTGCACACTCAAGCAGACTAGATAGACCATATGGCCTGTATCTGCTGGCAATTGTGTATGTTCATATGTTCGTACGTACTTGAGTTGTGTCCAATACTTTATTTGGATATCAGAGGAGGATACATGTACTGCTGTCAGTGTTGACCTTACTCAATTACTGGCAAAATGATCTACACCTTACTCCCAGAATTCCCCTAGAGTTCTCAACGTCAATCTACAAAGTGCAGACTGAAACCTTTATGTAATGGACTGGGATCCCTTTTGTTTTTTATGTTCACCGTATGCATGTGCATGCAGCGAACATCTTGCTATGAGAGTGCCTTTTGAGGTGTGTGACACTGTCTGTCCAATGCAGAGCACTGTTTAAGGGGCAAGTCAGTGCTCCAGCAATCATCATTCAGGCTGATAATGACAAAGTTTTGGCTTGCTGGGTGGAGACAGCATAAACTTGAAAAGAAACAGCTAACCCAATACTGGGTCAGGTCTTTCTTTTGATCTAGGCTGCAGAGCAGATCTGCCTCATCAGCTTGGAATTTCAAACATGCAGGGGCTCAGGTCAGCTGTAACAGAACAAAACAGTAGCACCTGGAAACAAGCCCTGGCTCAGTGTGCCTTTCCCAGTTATCAACTTTTAAATAAATAAAAATGTGTGTGTGTGTGTGTGTGTGTGTGTGTGTGTGTCTCTCTCTCTCTCTCAGTTGCCAGCTCTGCTTATAATAGCTATATTAACCATATTCAAATGCAAATAACTTAAAAAAAATGATAGCATGGTACTATTAATGTGAAAGTTGTTCAGCACAAAAATGTCTACAAAATGAGAGGTGTTTCATTTTTAGATACCTTTTAGTTTTTTATAATTAGCAAAAAAATCAGCAGAAAATTAATTTTTTCACTTTTTCAACAAACAAATGCAAATAACTTTAAAACAAAAAATGATAGCACAGTATTGTGAGCACGACATTGTTCAGCACAAAGTTAGTTTGTTTATTTATTTATTTATTGAATTTTGATGACCAGGTTGGCCCACTGGGCCCTGAAGGTCCCTTTTTCAGGGGCGACCCGGGGAACAGAATCATAACAAGACATACAATCAGGTGATCCAGAAGCAATTCAAAACATACAGTCAGCAAAATACAGGGGTGCGAGAGGTAGAGAAAATTTATGAACATTACAGTTATAGGCAGGTTATTATTGTGCATTTAGATCATAAGTGCAACACTTGTGAGGTTTCTACAAAATGATTGGTGTTTCATTTAGATACATTTTAGATTTTTTATAGTCAGCAAAAAATGGCAGGAAATGTTTTTTTGGTTTTTTTCATTTTTTTGGAGGTGTGGCATAAATAGAATATGCTACCCCCCCAGTGGAAATATTATTGATAGTTTTTGTTCTCATGCCAATTGACCTGATGACATCACTTGTGGTTTCACCACTCGTGAGGTCATCGGGTCAGTCGGCATTAGAACAAAAAATATCAGCAATATTTCCAGTCAGGGAGTAGCATATCCCATATATATTCTTTGCAAAAAACTCAGTTAATGCATCAGTTTGTGTTGCTATTAAAGCAACAAAAGTATGGAAATGCAATGTTAGGGTTTTCAACACTCACTCCACATTCCCCCCAAGCTGTCAAAGGGGGAAAGGCAATACAAGCAACCACAGACATCCATCATCAGCTAAGAAATACAACATGCAACTCTTTCCACATGACACAAGAGACATCCATCATCATGGTCCAGTGCTACTGTAGCCATGGATACACACACACACACACACACACACACACACTTTCACACCTCCTGGGAAGTGCGGTAAAATATTCTCAAAGAATCACATTGTAAATTGTAAGTAAGGAGCAACATATGACAGGGTGTGTGGGAATGCTAAATTACCACAAATCCCAGATGGGTTGTGAGACTTGAGGTGCAGCCAAGTGCCTTCAACCACCTGGGAAGTGCAGTATATGATTCCCACAGCATCATATTGTAAATTGTAAGTAAGCAATAACACACAGCAGGGTGCATGGCAATGCTAAATTGTTGCATGCCCCAGGTGGATTGGGAGGCACGAGGTGCAACTGTGTGCCTTCAACCACCTGGGAAGTGTGACATAAAATTCCCAGAGGATCACATTGTAATTTGTAAGTAAGCAATAACACATGACAGGGTGTGTGGCAATGCTAAATTACTGCACACCCCAGGTGGGTTATGAGGTGGGTTCT